>CM057779.1:0-10000000 GCA_030064435.1 Trapa incisa
ATAACCTAGGTTTCCATCTTCTATTCAGTTTTGGTGGATACCTAATTGGCATAAATTTAGGTAACTCTAGAGACCCCACCGACTGATGATTGATCTCGTAAACCCTCCAAGAACTACTCTATCTTCCTCCATCTTCGTCTCCGACCAACTCGCTATCGCCAATAAGTTTCCATTTATTTTCCCCTTGTCAACCTACTTTTGAAAAACTTCAAATGTGCCAAAATTGGCTTAAACCAATCATCTAATGACTTAAAATGATTGTGGTTACATTGAAAAAATTATTAAAAACATATATGACTAATTTCAAAACTTAGAAATAATATAAAAAGAAATCAAAAGTTTAAGAGCTAAAATATAATTTAGAGTAACTTGAACACCGAATTATAAATATAAAAAATTCTAACTATAATGTTAATGAATTTTGGTTATATAACTTGTACAATAAATCATAAAAGAATAATTATTTTTTAAAATTCTATTTCTACTTTTTACTTTCTAAAATTTATATCAATCCACCCATCGAATTTAATATAACAACTTATCTTAATCAATCGCACAAAAATCATATAAAATAGTTAATTTAGTAAAAAAAAATGTCATAATTTTTTAAAAATGCTCAAAATAGTACCTACATACTCAATATCAATAAATTAATTTAAATAGTAATCTTATTATTCAGTTTAATATTATATCTTTATTTTAAAGGATTTAGAAGCGATTCTAACCACAATTTTTACCTATTTTATAATCAAAATTATTATATTTTATTTAAATATTAATAAAGTTTATATAGACAAAAATTAATACAATTCTTTAAATGTTTCTTTTTTATACAATTTAATTATTTAACTTCTTAATATTATAAATAGTTATCAAATCCACATTTCTCACCATTTGATATTATTAATTTTATAATTATGCACTTAACATTCTAATTTTACATTTTAGTACAAAATTTTTAAAATTCTTCGAATTAGTTCACATATTTAAAAACTCATTCAAAAGAGTTACTAAAACCCATAAAATTACCTCTATTAATCCCATACTATCTTCCTAATGTTCAACCCATCAATTTCATATAATTTTCCTCCATTTTCTACTTTTAGATAGGATTTTTACATTAAAAAAAGCATTATTGAAAATCGGGCAAAATATAACAACATGGGTCAATGGGTCATATAGAAATCACTCTTGATAATTCATCCAATATAACTCTATTTTCACCTAAAAATGATTAAGTAAACATCACAATTTATTACAAAAAATAGAGTACGATCAAATAGGGGATAAAACTTACTTTTCATAAAATCTATTAAATAACGATTAAATCTTTTGGGTGCTCTCTAAATATGGACACAATAAGGAGATCCTAAGGAAGCTTGTCCTACCGTTTTTGGTCGTCAAAGAGGGTCAAAAAGGGTAGGATTGGCTCAGGAATGAAATGTTATATTTTCAATAACTTAGATGTGAGCACTGTTTGATCACTTGACACTCATTCGTTCACCATTGAGCTCAAGCAAGAACATTGTCGAGTAAATGAGGTTTGTTAGGTTCTATAGAGCCTAAGATCACCCTTTTTTGTTACAAAAAAGGCCTTATCAGAGTTCTAGTATTCGCTTTGCTAGAAAATATAGCTACTCAATCTTAGCAGAGAATTGTGATGTGGAGAAGAAGAAAGGAGGGTTGGCTTATTATAGGGAGCTCAATGAGTTCTAGGGGTATCCCATCCACCCATTAAATAAAATTAAATGTGCTGAAATTGTTGTTTGACATTGAAGTTTTTCCACACCGAAAACATGTCAAGGAATAATGTGTGTTGATCCACTTCGGCCTTGTCATGCCCCGATTCGATTTGGTCGGATCCCCGTGATCAACCCACCACTCTCTCAGTTTACTAAGTGTTGCCCCTTCTTTATAAACCATGAGGAGTATAATGCTCTTTAAACCTGCACATTTCTTGGAATAACATAAATAAAAAATGCACAAATTTTTAAATTTATCATACCTGCCTTACAGTTGTGTTAGTTGATGATCTTTATGGTAAGCTTTCCAGGGTTACCTGAAAGGGATATAAGGGAGGGGTGAGTTCAACGACTCAGTTAATTAGTGTTTAGAGTTTGACTTTTAGAAAAAAATAGTTTAAATTTGGAGTGTGTCAAACTCATTATTTTTCTTTTAAAAATATTTCATTCTCAATTCTCGATTTTCATAACCATTTCTCATCATAACGGTGTGTTTATCAACCAACACACGCTCTTCATCATGAAGGAACATACAATCATAGGCCAGCCCGTTCACTGTACCTACTTATGGCGTTAGGGCGACTTTACCGACCACCTATATAGAAGTACGTCTACTTCTACCTTGAGAATGAGTGAATGTTCGCAACATTCAATCCTTAATCCCATAATAAAACTCCATGTCCGTATGAGGACAAAGACCTCATCCTGTCCCCACCTTTGTCTCATGTGCAATGAAGCTACGTTGAGATTCACAAGACTTCTGGTACGACTAACTGCCCTTATTTCCACTAGGTTGTCCAAAGCATTGTGACGCATCACTACCCCTTTTAGGCATATTGAAGATCTTGTAATACAATGCATACCCAAATCAATAGTTTTTCACATAAGCCATATAATCTGTGGTGCCACTGGTCTAATGGCCCCAACTCTCAACTGGACCTACAGTTGTTTGTCTTAACTAGTCCGAAGACCTGTCATGTCGCACTACCGCTAGTCTATTGAGTATGTCGGTCCTGTCTCGGTATCATGGCCAAACAACTCATTTACTTAAGTTTTCATGGCTTAATAATCATGCTTGTTTACGAGCTCCTGCTTGTGCCAACTGGCTTAAGGCCCACTGTTCGAAATTTTCAAAATCAAGCATATTAGCCCCCAAGTTCCAAAACCGAGGCCTTTGGCCTATCTGAGCTATTTGAGCTCTCGTCAAGGTCTACAAAAAATTTTAAGCAGTGGTACACAGTCATGGGAGAGCACTTTCGACAAAATAACTTTTTAGTTGTCCATTACACTAACCGAGTATGAGGACATCTCCATTTATAACCGATAACTGGGTTTTCTACTTCCTTCCATGAAGTTTCATCATATCAACCGGGTATGATCTACTTACAACCAGTAAATAGTTTTTCCGCTTAGCAGTAAGTTTTCATTTTTAAGGTACTTATCATCCCAACCAGTTATGATATTAAATTCTCAATCACCCGATAATACCACATTGGTAAGTTGTTTCCTCTCCGATAACCTAGGTTTCCATCTTCTATTCAGTTTTGGTGGATACCTAATTGGCATAAATTTAGGTAACTCTAGAGACCCCACCGACTGATGATTGATCTCGTAAACCCTCCAAGAACTACTCTATCTTCCTCCATCTTCGTCTCCGACCAACTCGCTATCGCCAATAAGTTTCCATTTATTTTCCCCTTGTCAACCTACTTTTGAAAAACTTCAAATGTGCCAAAATTGGCTTAAACCAATCATCTAATGACTTAAAATGATTGTGGTTACATTGAAAAAATTATTAAAAACATATATGACTAATTTCAAAACTTAGAAATAATATAAAAAGAAATCAAAAGTTTAAGAGCTAAAATATAATTTAGAGTAACTTGAACACCGAATTATAAATATAAAAAATTCTAACTATAATGTTAATGAATTTTGGTTATATAACTTGTACAATAAATCATAAAAGAATAATTATTTTTTAAAATTCTATTTCTACTTTTTACTTTCTAAAATTTATATCAATCCACCCATCGAATTTAATATAACAACTTATCTTAATCAATCGCACAAAAATCATATAAAATAGTTAATTTAGTAAAAAAACATGTCATAATTTTTTAAAAATGCTCAAAATAGTACCTACATACTCAATATCAATAAATTAATTTAAATAGTAATCTTATTATTCAGTTTAATATTATATCTTTATTTTAAAGGATTTAGAAGCGATTCTAACCACAATTTTTACCTATTTTATAATCAAAATTATTATATTTTATTTAAATATTAATAAAGTTTATATAGACAAAAATTAATACAATTCTTTAAATGTTTCTTTTTTATACAATTTAATTATTTAACTTCTTAATATTATAAATAGTTATCAAATCCACATTTCTCACCATTTGATATTATTAATTTTATAATTATGCACTTAACATTCTAATTTTACATTTTAGTACAAAATTTTTAAAATTCTTCGAATTAGTTCACATATTTAAAAACTCATTCAAAAGAGTTACTAAAACCCATAAAATTACCTCTATTAATCCCATACTATCTTCCTAATGTTCAACCCATCAATTTCATATAATTTTCCTCCATTTTCTACTTTTAGATAGGATTTTTACATTAAAAAAAGCATTATTGAAAATCGGGCAAAATATAACAACATGGGTCAATGGGTCATATAGAAATCACTCTTGATAATTCATCCAATATAACTCTATTTTCACCTAAAAATGATTAAGTAAACATCACAATTTATTACAAAAAATAGAGTACGATCAAATAGGGGATAAAACTTACTTTTCATAAAATCTATTAAATAACGATTAAATCTTTTGGGTGCTCTCTAAATATGGACACAATAAGGAGATCCTAAGGAAGCTTGTCCTACCGTTTTTGGTCGTCAAAGAGGGTCAAAAAGGGTAGGATTGGCTCAGGAATGAAATGTTATATTTTCAATAACTTAGATGTGAGCACTGTTTGATCACTTGACACTCATTCGTTCACCATTGAGCTCAAGCAAGAACATTGTCGAGTAAATGAGGTTTGTTAGGTTCTATAGAGCCTAAGATCACCCTTTTTTGTTACAAAAAAGGCCTTATCAGAGTTCTAGTATTCGCTTTGCTAGAAAATATAGCTACTCAATCTTAGCAGAGAATTGTGATGTGGAGAAGAAGAAAGGAGGGTTGGCTTATTATAGGGAGCTCAATGAGTTCTAGGGGTATCCCATCCACCCATTAAATAAAATTAAATGTGCTGAAATTGTTGTTTGACATTGAAGTTTTTCCACACCGAAAACATGTCAAGGAATAATGTGTGTTGATCCACTTCGGCCTTGTCATGCCCCGATTCGATTTGGTCGGATCCCCGTGATCAACCCACCACTCTCTCAGTTTACTAAGTGTTGCCCCTTCTTTATAAACCATGAGGAGTATAATGCTCTTTAAACCTGCACATTTCTTGGAATAACATAAATAAAAAATGCACAAATTTTTAAATTTATCATACCTGCCTTACAGTTGTGTTAGTTGATGATCTTTATGGTAAGCTTTCCAGGGTTACCTGAAAGGGATATAAGGGAGGGGTGAGTTCAACGACTCAGTTAATTAGTGTTTAGAGTTTGACTTTTAGAAAAAAATAGTTTAAATTTGGAGTGTGTCAAACTCATTATTTTTCTTTTAAAAATATTTCATTCTCAATTCTCGATTTTCATAACCATTTCTCATCATAACGGTGTGTTTATCAACCAACACACGCTCTTCATCATGAAGGAACATACAATCATAGGCCAGCCCGTTCACTGTACCTACTTATGGCGTTAGGGCGACTTTACCGACCACCTATATAGAAGTACGTCTACTTCTACCTTGAGAATGAGTGAATGTTCGCAACATTCAATCCTTAATCCCATAATAAAACTCCATGTCCGTATGAGGACAAAGACCTCATCCTGTCCCCACCTTTGTCTCATGTGCAATGAAGCTACGTTGAGATTCACAAGACTTCTGGTACGACTAACTGCCCTTATTTCCACTAGGTTGTCCAAAGCATTGTGACGCATCACTACCCCTTTTAGGCATATTGAAGATCTTGTAATACAATGCATACCCAAATCAATAGTTTTTCACATAAGCCATATAATCTGTGGTGCCACTGGTCTAATGGCCCCAACTCTCAACTGGACCTACAGTTGTTTGTCTTAACTAGTCCGAAGACCTGTCATGCCGCACTACCGCTAGTCTATTGAGTATGTCGGTCCTGTCTCGGTATCATGGCCAAACAACTCATTTACTTAAGTTTTCATGGCTTAATAATCATGCTTGTTTACGAGCTCCTGCTTGTGCCAACTGGCTTAAGGCCCACTGTTCGAAATTTTCAAAATCAAGCATATTAGCCCCCAAGTTCCAAAACCGAGGCCTTTGGCCTATCTGAGCTATTTGAGCTCTCGTCAAGGTCTACAAAAAATTTTAAGCAGTGGTACACAGTCATGGGAGAGCACTTTCGACAAAATAACTTTTTAGTTGTCCATTACACTAACCGAGTATGAGGACATCTCCATTTATAACCGATAACTGGGTTTTCTACTTCCTTCCATGAAGTTTCATCATATCAACCGGGTATGATCTACTTACAACCAGTAAATAGTTTTTCCGCTTAGCAGTAAGTTTTCATTTTTAAGGTACTTATCATCCCAACCAGTTATGATATTAAATTCTCAATCACCCGATAATACCACATTGGTAAGTTGTTTCCTCTCCGATAACCTAGGTTTCCATCTTCTATTCAGTTTTGGTGGATACCTAATTGGCATAAATTTAGGTAACTCTAGAGACCCCACCGACTGATGATTGATCTCGTAAACCCTCCAAGAACTACTCTATCTTCCTCCATCTTCGTCTCCGACCAACTCGCTATCGCCAATAAGTTTCCATTTATTTTCCCCTTGTCAACCTACTTTTGAAAAACTTCAAATGTGCCAAAATTGGCTTAAACCAATCATCTAATGACTTAAAATGATTGTGGTTACATTGAAAAAATTATTAAAAACATATATGACTAATTTCAAAACTTAGAAATAATATAAAAAGAAATCAAAAGTTTAAGAGCTAAAATATAATTTAGAGTAACTTGAACACCGAATTATAAATATAAAAAATTCTAACTATAATGTTAATGAATTTTGGTTATATAACTTGTACAATAAATCATAAAAGAATAATTATTTTTTAAAATTCTATTTCTACTTTTTACTTTCTAAAATTTATATCAATCCACCCATCGAATTTAATATAACAACTTATCTTAATCAATCGCACAAAAATCATATAAAATAGTTAATTTAGTAAAAAAAAATGTCATAATTTTTTAAAAATGCTCAAAATAGTACCTACATACTCAATATCAATAAATTAATTTAAATAGTAATCTTATTATTCAGTTTAATATTATATCTTTATTTTAAAGGATTTAGAAGCGATTCTAACCACAATTTTTACCTATTTTATAATCAAAATTATTATATTTTATTTAAATATTAATAAAGTTTATATAGACAAAAATTAATACAATTCTTTAAATGTTTCTTTTTTATACAATTTAATTATTTAACTTCTTAATATTATAAATAGTTATCAAATCCACATTTCTCACCATTTGATATTATTAATTTTATAATTATGCACTTAACATTCTAATTTTACATTTTAGTACAAAATTTTTAAAATTCTTCGAATTAGTTCACATATTTAAAAACTCATTCAAAAGAGTTACTAAAACCCATAAAATTACCTCTATTAATCCCATACTATCTTCCTAATGTTCAACCCATCAATTTCATATAATTTTCCTCCATTTTCTACTTTTAGATAGGATTTTTACATTAAAAAAAGCATTATTGAAAATCGGGCAAAATATAACAACATGGGTCAATGGGTCATATAGAAATCACTCTTGATAATTCATCCAATATAACTCTATTTTCACCTAAAAATGATTAAGTAAACATCACAATTTATTACAAAAAATAGAGTACGATCAAATAGGGGATAAAACTTACTTTTCATAAAATCTATTAAATAACGATTAAATCTTTTGGGTGCTCTCTAAATATGGACACAATAAGGAGATCCTAAGGAAGCTTGTCCTACCGTTTTTGGTCGTCAAAGAGGGTCAAAAAGGGTAGGATTGGCTCAGGAATGAAATGTTATATTTTCAATAACTTAGATGTGAGCACTGTTTGATCACTTGACACTCATTCGTTCACCATTGAGCTCAAGCAAGAACATTGTCGAGTAAATGAGGTTTGTTAGGTTCTATAGAGCCTAAGATCACCCTTTTTTGTTACAAAAAAGGCCTTATCAGAGTTCTAGTATTCGCTTTGCTAGAAAATATAGCTACTCAATCTTAGCAGAGAATTGTGATGTGGAGAAGAAGAAAGGAGGGTTGGCTTATTATAGGGAGCTCAATGAGTTCTAGGGGTATCCCATCCACCCATTAAATAAAATTAAATGTGCTGAAATTGTTGTTTGACATTGAAGTTTTTCCACACCGAAAACATGTCAAGGAATAATGTGTGTTGATCCACTTCGGCCTTGTCATGCCCCGATTCGATTTGGTCGGATCCCCGTGATCAACCCACCACTCTCTCAGTTTACTAAGTGTTGCCCCTTCTTTATAAACCATGAGGAGTATAATGCTCTTTAAACCTGCACATTTCTTGGAATAACATAAATAAAAAATGCACAAATTTTTAAATTTATCATACCTGCCTTACAGTTGTGTTAGTTGATGATCTTTATGGTAAGCTTTCCAGGGTTACCTGAAAGGGATATAAGGGAGGGGTGAGTTCAACGACTCAGTTAATTAGTGTTTAGAGTTTGACTTTTAGAAAAAAATAGTTTAAATTTGGAGTGTGTCAAACTCATTATTTTTCTTTTAAAAATATTTCATTCTCAATTCTCGATTTTCATAACCATTTCTCATCATAACGGTGTGTTTATCAACCAACACACGCTCTTCATCATGAAGGAACATACAATCATAGGCCAGCCCGTTCACTGTACCTACTTATGGCGTTAGGGCGACTTTACCGACCACCTATATAGAAGTACGTCTACTTCTACCTTGAGAATGAGTGAATGTTCGCAACATTCAATCCTTAATCCCATAATAAAACTCCATGTCCGTATGAGGACAAAGACCTCATCCTGTCCCCACCTTTGTCTCATGTGCAATGAAGCTACGTTGAGATTCACAAGACTTCTGGTACGACTAACTGCCCTTATTTCCACTAGGTTGTCCAAAGCATTGTGACGCATCACTACCCCTTTTAGGCATATTGAAGATCTTGTAATACAATGCATACCCAAATCAATAGTTTTTCACATAAGCCATATAATCTGTGGTGCCACTGGTCTAATGGCCCCAACTCTCAACTGGACCTACAGTTGTTTGTCTTAACTAGTCCGAAGACCTGTCATGTCGCACTACCGCTAGTCTATTGAGTATGTCGGTCCTGTCTCGGTATCATGGCCAAACAACTCATTTACTTAAGTTTTCATGGCTTAATAATCATGCTTGTTTACGAGCTCCTGCTTGTGCCAACTGGCTTAAGGCCCACTGTTCGAAATTTTCAAAATCAAGCATATTAGCCCCCAAGTTCCAAAACCGAGGCCTTTGGCCTATCTGAGCTATTTGAGCTCTCGTCAAGGTCTACAAAAAATTTTAAGCAGTGGTACACAGTCATGGGAGAGCACTTTCGACAAAATAACTTTTTAGTTGTCCATTACACTAACCGAGTATGAGGACATCTCCATTTATAACCGATAACTGGGTTTTCTACTTCCTTCCATGAAGTTTCATCATATCAACCGGGTATGATCTACTTACAACCAGTAAATAGTTTTTCCGCTTAGCAGTAAGTTTTCATTTTTAAGGTACTTATCATCCCAACCAGTTATGATATTAAATTCTCAATCACCCGATAATACCACATTGGTAAGTTGTTTCCTCTCCGATAACCTAGGTTTCCATCTTCTATTCAGTTTTGGTGGATACCTAATTGGCATAAATTTAGGTAACTCTAGAGACCCCACCGACTGATGATTGATCTCGTAAACCCTCCAAGAACTACTCTATCTTCCTCCATCTTCGTCTCCGACCAACTCGCTATCGCCAATAAGTTTCCATTTATTTTCCCCTTGTCAACCTACTTTTGAAAAACTTCAAATGTGCCAAAATTGGCTTAAACCAATCATCTAATGACTTAAAATGATTGTGGTTACATTGAAAAAATTATTAAAAACATATATGACTAATTTCAAAACTTAGAAATAATATAAAAAGAAATCAAAAGTTTAAGAGCTAAAATATAATTTAGAGTAACTTGAACACCGAATTATAAATATAAAAAATTCTAACTATAATGTTAATGAATTTTGGTTATATAACTTGTACAATAAATCATAAAAGAATAATTATTTTTTAAAATTCTATTTCTACTTTTTACTTTCTAAAATTTATATCAATCCACCCATCGAATTTAATATAACAACTTATCTTAATCAATCGCACAAAAATCATATAAAATAGTTAATTTAGTAAAAAAAAATGTCATAATTTTTTAAAAATGCTCAAAATAGTACCTACATACTCAATATCAATAAATTAATTTAAATAGTAATCTTATTATTCAGTTTAATATTATATCTTTATTTTAAAGGATTTAGAAGCGATTCTAACCACAATTTTTACCTATTTTATAATCAAAATTATTATATTTTATTTAAATATTAATAAAGTTTATATAGACAAAAATTAATACAATTCTTTAAATGTTTCTTTTTTATACAATTTAATTATTTAACTTCTTAATATTATAAATAGTTATCAAATCCACATTTCTCACCATTTGATATTATTAATTTTATAATTATGCACTTAACATTCTAATTTTACATTTTAGTACAAAATTTTTAAAATTCTTCGAATTAGTTCACATATTTAAAAACTCATTCAAAAGAGTTACTAAAACCCATAAAATTACCTCTATTAATCCCATACTATCTTCCTAATGTTCAACCCATCAATTTCATATAATTTTCCTCCATTTTCTACTTTTAGATAGGATTTTTACATTAAAAAAAGCATTATTGAAAATCGGGCAAAATATAACAACATGGGTCAATGGGTCATATAGAAATCACTCTTGATAATTCATCCAATATAACTCTATTTTCACCTAAAAATGATTAAGTAAACATCACAATTTATTACAAAAAATAGAGTACGATCAAATAGGGGATAAAACTTACTTTTCATAAAATCTATTAAATAACGATTAAATCTTTTGGGTGCTCTCTAAATATGGACACAATAAGGAGATCCTAAGGAAGCTTGTCCTACCGTTTTTGGTCGTCAAAGAGGGTCAAAAAGGGTAGGATTGGCTCAGGAATGAAATGTTATATTTTCAATAACTTAGATGTGAGCACTGTTTGATCACTTGACACTCATTCGTTCACCATTGAGCTCAAGCAAGAACATTGTCGAGTAAATGAGGTTTGTTAGGTTCTATAGAGCCTAAGATCACCCTTTTTTGTTACAAAAAAGGCCTTATCAGAGTTCTAGTATTCGCTTTGCTAGAAAATATAGCTACTCAATCTTAGCAGAGAATTGTGATGTGGAGAAGAAGAAAGGAGGGTTGGCTTATTATAGGGAGCTCAATGAGTTCTAGGGGTATCCCATCCACCCATTAAATAAAATTAAATGTGCTGAAATTGTTGTTTGACATTGAAGTTTTTCCACACCGAAAACATGTCAAGGAATAATGTGTGTTGATCCACTTCGGCCTTGTCATGCCCCGATTCGATTTGGTCGGATCCCCGTGATCAACCCACCACTCTCTCAGTTTACTAAGTGTTGCCCCTTCTTTATAAACCATGAGGAGTATAATGCTCTTTAAACCTGCACATTTCTTGGAATAACATAAATAAAAAATGCACAAATTTTTAAATTTATCATACCTGCCTTACAGTTGTGTTAGTTGATGATCTTTATGGTAAGCTTTCCAGGGTTACCTGAAAGGGATATAAGGGAGGGGTGAGTTCAACGACTCAGTTAATTAGTGTTTAGAGTTTGACTTTTAGAAAAAAATAGTTTAAATTTGGAGTGTGTCAAACTCATTATTTTTCTTTTAAAAATATTTCATTCTCAATTCTCGATTTTCATAACCATTTCTCATCATAACGGTGTGTTTATCAACCAACACACGCTCTTCATCATGAAGGAACATACAATCATAGGCCAGCCCGTTCACTGTACCTACTTATGGCGTTAGGGCGACTTTACCGACCACCTATATAGAAGTACGTCTACTTCTACCTTGAGAATGAGTGAATGTTCGCAACATTCAATCCTTAATCCCATAATAAAACTCCATGTCCGTATGAGGACAAAGACCTCATCCTGTCCCCACCTTTGTCTCATGTGCAATGAAGCTACGTTGAGATTCACAAGACTTCTGGTACGACTAACTGCCCTTATTTCCACTAGGTTGTCCAAAGCATTGTGACGCATCACTACCCCTTTTAGGCATATTGAAGATCTTGTAATACAATGCATACCCAAATCAATAGTTTTTCACATAAGCCATATAATCTGTGGTGCCACTGGTCTAATGGCCCCAACTCTCAACTGGACCTACAGTTGTTTGTCTTAACTAGTCCGAAGACCTGTCATGTCGCACTACCGCTAGTCTATTGAGTATGTCGGTCCTGTCTCGGTATCATGGCCAAACAACTCATTTACTTAAGTTTTCATGGCTTAATAATCATGCTTGTTTACGAGCTCCTGCTTGTGCCAACTGGCTTAAGGCCCACTGTTCGAAATTTTCAAAATCAAGCATATTAGCCCCCAAGTTCCAAAACCGAGGCCTTTGGCCTATCTGAGCTATTTGAGCTCTCGTCAAGGTCTACAAAAAATTTTAAGCAGTGGTACACAGTCATGGGAGAGCACTTTCGACAAAATAACTTTTTAGTTGTCCATTACACTAACCGAGTATGAGGACATCTCCATTTATAACCGATAACTGGGTTTTCTACTTCCTTCCATGAAGTTTCATCATATCAACCGGGTATGATCTACTTACAACCAGTAAATAGTTTTTCCGCTTAGCAGTAAGTTTTCATTTTTAAGGTACTTATCATCCCAACCAGTTATGATATTAAATTCTCAATCACCCGATAATACCACATTGGTAAGTTGTTTCCTCTCCGATAACCTAGGTTTCCATCTTCTATTCAGTTTTGGTGGATACCTAATTGGCATAAATTTAGGTAACTCTAGAGACCCCACCGACTGATGATTGATCTCGTAAACCCTCCAAGAACTACTCTATCTTCCTCCATCTTCGTCTCCGACCAACTCGCTATCGCCAATAAGTTTCCATTTATTTTCCCCTTGTCAACCTACTTTTGAAAAACTTCAAATGTGCCAAAATTGGCTTAAACCAATCATCTAATGACTTAAAATGATTGTGGTTACATTGAAAAAATTATTAAAAACATATATGACTAATTTCAAAACTTAGAAATAATATAAAAAGAAATCAAAAGTTTAAGAGCTAAAATATAATTTAGAGTAACTTGAACACCGAATTATAAATATAAAAAATTCTAACTATAATGTTAATGAATTTTGGTTATATAACTTGTACAATAAATCATAAAAGAATAATTATTTTTTAAAATTCTATTTCTACTTTTTACTTTCTAAAATTTATATCAATCCACCCATCGAATTTAATATAACAACTTATCTTAATCAATCGCACAAAAATCATATAAAATAGTTAATTTAGTAAAAAAAAATGTCATAATTTTTTAAAAATGCTCAAAATAGTACCTACATACTCAATATCAATAAATTAATTTAAATAGTAATCTTATTATTCAGTTTAATATTATATCTTTATTTTAAAGGATTTAGAAGCGATTCTAACCACAATTTTTACCTATTTTATAATCAAAATTATTATATTTTATTTAAATATTAATAAAGTTTATATAGACAAAAATTAATACAATTCTTTAAATGTTTCTTTTTTATACAATTTAATTATTTAACTTCTTAATATTATAAATAGTTATCAAATCCACATTTCTCACCATTTGATATTATTAATTTTATAATTATGCACTTAACATTCTAATTTTACATTTTAGTACAAAATTTTTAAAATTCTTCGAATTAGTTCACATATTTAAAAACTCATTCAAAAGAGTTACTAAAACCCATAAAATTACCTCTATTAATCCCATACTATCTTCCTAATGTTCAACCCATCAATTTCATATAATTTTCCTCCATTTTCTACTTTTAGATAGGATTTTTACATTAAAAAAAGCATTATTGAAAATCGGGCAAAATATAACAACATGGGTCAATGGGTCATATAGAAATCACTCTTGATAATTCATCCAATATAACTCTATTTTCACCTAAAAATGATTAAGTAAACATCACAATTTATTACAAAAAATAGAGTACGATCAAATAGGGGATAAAACTTACTTTTCATAAAATCTATTAAATAACGATTAAATCTTTTGGGTGCTCTCTAAATATGGACACAATAAGGAGATCCTAAGGAAGCTTGTCCTACCGTTTTTGGTCGTCAAAGAGGGTCAAAAAGGGTAGGATTGGCTCAGGAATGAAATGTTATATTTTCAATAACTTAGATGTGAGCACTGTTTGATCACTTGACACTCATTCGTTCACCATTGAGCTCAAGCAAGAACATTGTCGAGTAAATGAGGTTTGTTAGGTTCTATAGAGCCTAAGATCACCCTTTTTTGTTACAAAAAAGGCCTTATCAGAGTTCTAGTATTCGCTTTGCTAGAAAATATAGCTACTCAATCTTAGCAGAGAATTGTGATGTGGAGAAGAAGAAAGGAGGGTTGGCTTATTATAGGGAGCTCAATGAGTTCTAGGGGTATCCCATCCACCCATTAAATAAAATTAAATGTGCTGAAATTGTTGTTTGACATTGAAGTTTTTCCACACCGAAAACATGTCAAGGAATAATGTGTGTTGATCCACTTCGGCCTTGTCATGCCCCGATTCGATTTGGTCGGATCCCCGTGATCAACCCACCACTCTCTCAGTTTACTAAGTGTTGCCCCTTCTTTATAAACCATGAGGAGTATAATGCTCTTTAAACCTGCACATTTCTTGGAATAACATAAATAAAAAATGCACAAATTTTTAAATTTATCATACCTGCCTTACAGTTGTGTTAGTTGATGATCTTTATGGTAAGCTTTCCAGGGTTACCTGAAAGGGATATAAGGGAGGGGTGAGTTCAACGACTCAGTTAATTAGTGTTTAGAGTTTGACTTTTAGAAAAAAATAGTTTAAATTTGGAGTGTGTCAAACTCATTATTTTTCTTTTAAAAATATTTCATTCTCAATTCTCGATTTTCATAACCATTTCTCATCATAACGGTGTGTTTATCAACCAACACACGCTCTTCATCATGAAGGAACATACAATCATAGGCCAGCCCGTTCACTGTACCTACTTATGGCGTTAGGGCGACTTTACCGACCACCTATATAGAAGTACGTCTACTTCTACCTTGAGAATGAGTGAATGTTCGCAACATTCAATCCTTAATCCCATAATAAAACTCCATGTCCGTATGAGGACAAAGACCTCATCCTGTCCCCACCTTTGTCTCATGTGCAATGAAGCTACGTTGAGATTCACAAGACTTCTGGTACGACTAACTGCCCTTATTTCCACTAGGTTGTCCAAAGCATTGTGACGCATCACTACCCCTTTTAGGCATATTGAAGATCTTGTAATACAATGCATACCCAAATCAATAGTTTTTCACATAAGCCATATAATCTGTGGTGCCACTGGTCTAATGGCCCCAACTCTCAACTGGACCTACAGTTGTTTGTCTTAACTAGTCCGAAGACCTGTCATGTCGCACTACCGCTAGTCTATTGAGTATGTCGGTCCTGTCTCGGTATCATGGCCAAACAACTCATTTACTTAAGTTTTCATGGCTTAATAATCATGCTTGTTTACGAGCTCCTGCTTGTGCCAACTGGCTTAAGGCCCACTGTTCGAAATTTTCAAAATCAAGCATATTAGCCCCCAAGTTCCAAAACCGAGGCCTTTGGCCTATCTGAGCTATTTGAGCTCTCGTCAAGGTCTACAAAAAATTTTAAGCAGTGGTACACAGTCATGGGAGAGCACTTTCGACAAAATAACTTTTTAGTTGTCCATTACACTAACCGAGTATGAGGACATCTCCATTTATAACCGATAACTGGGTTTTCTACTTCCTTCCATGAAGTTTCATCATATCAACCGGGTATGATCTACTTACAACCAGTAAATAGTTTTTCCGCTTAGCAGTAAGTTTTCATTTTTAAGGTACTTATCATCCCAACCAGTTATGATATTAAATTCTCAATCACCCGATAATACCACATTGGTAAGTTGTTTCCTCTCCGATAACCTAGGTTTCCATCTTCTATTCAGTTTTGGTGGATACCTAATTGGCATAAATTTAGGTAACTCTAGAGACCCCACCGACTGATGATTGATCTCGTAAACCCTCCAAGAACTACTCTATCTTCCTCCATCTTCGTCTCCGACCAACTCGCTATCGCCAATAAGTTTCCATTTATTTTCCCCTTGTCAACCTACTTTTGAAAAACTTCAAATGTGCCAAAATTGGCTTAAACCAATCATCTAATGACTTAAAATGATTGTGGTTACATTGAAAAAATTATTAAAAACATATATGACTAATTTCAAAACTTAGAAATAATATAAAAAGAAATCAAAAGTTTAAGAGCTAAAATATAATTTAGAGTAACTTGAACACCGAATTATAAATATAAAAAATTCTAACTATAATGTTAATGAATTTTGGTTATATAACTTGTACAATAAATCATAAAAGAATAATTATTTTTTAAAATTCTATTTCTACTTTTTACTTTCTAAAATTTATATCAATCCACCCATCGAATTTAATATAACAACTTATCTTAATCAATCGCACAAAAATCATATAAAATAGTTAATTTAGTAAAAAAAAATGTCATAATTTTTTAAAAATGCTCAAAATAGTACCTACATACTCAATATCAATAAATTAATTTAAATAGTAATCTTATTATTCAGTTTAATATTATATCTTTATTTTAAAGGATTTAGAAGCGATTCTAACCACAATTTTTACCTATTTTATAATCAAAATTATTATATTTTATTTAAATATTAATAAAGTTTATATAGACAAAAATTAATACAATTCTTTAAATGTTTCTTTTTTATACAATTTAATTATTTAACTTCTTAATATTATAAATAGTTATCAAATCCACATTTCTCACCATTTGATATTATTAATTTTATAATTATGCACTTAACATTCTAATTTTACATTTTAGTACAAAATTTTTAAAATTCTTCGAATTAGTTCACATATTTAAAAACTCATTCAAAAGAGTTACTAAAACCCATAAAATTACCTCTATTAATCCCATACTATCTTCCTAATGTTCAACCCATCAATTTCATATAATTTTCCTCCATTTTCTACTTTTATATAGGATTTTTACATTAAAAAAAGCATTATTGAAAATCGGGCAAAATATAACAACATGGGTCAATGGGTCATATAGAAATCACTCTTGATAATTCATCCAATATAACTCTATTTTCACCTAAAAATAATTAAGTAAACATCACAATTTATTACAAAAAATAGAGTACGATCAAATAGGGGATAAAACTTACTTTTCATAAAATCTATTAAATAACGATTAAATCTTTTGGGTGCTCTCTAAATATGAAGTATATTGATTGGAGGGTCATCGTGGGGATCGCTGAATCTCTACGGGAGGAGGATGGGAAAGCATGGAATAATAAGGGAAAAAACAAAACAAGTGGATGATGAGTTTGTAAAGGTCATTTAATCATGATCCAAGTTTGATCAAGCACTCTACGTAGAGTAAATCGAGATTCGATTTCAGGCCGAGGACGGTTCTGTCCTCGACAACCAGTTGTTACTCGATTTGCAACAAAAAAACATAAAGCATGACTCACTTTTGAATAATTTATGTCTAATTGAGTATTTTTCTAAAGTTTTTTTTACCAAAAATTTCGATTTATGTACAGTTTTCTGGCTTATATAACATTTTATAAAAAAAAAATAAATTATTTCTAAATGACATATGTTGTCAATATTAAAATAAAACTTAACTAGTTTTTCTTGTGAAAAAATTATTCATATATTAATAATTTATATTTTTATAAAAATATTATATAACTCCAGAAAATCTGACATATATACGAATCAAGGGAGAATTTTTTGTGGGAAAAGTTTAAAAAAAATATCTAATTAAATATATTTAATTTTAAGTATTAATTGTATAAATATAAAATAAATTAAAAAATTGCGACCCATTGGATCAACACCGTCAACATCCTCATAATCTCCCAGCGATCTGTACGTATATTCATTATGTTTTACCTCGTCATCTAATATGAGCAGTGAACATGCAGTTTTATATTTAGATAAAAAATGTTCGCATTTAGTTTTTGTTCGATATAAATTATTTTGGAGCTTATTTTGAATTATTTAAACTTATTTTAAAAAATAACTTTCTAAAATGTAGTTCGGAGTCAAATATTATCCAATATTATAATGGTTGAAATTGTGTCAAACCTTAGTTTATTCAAATTATTTTAACATTTTGCCATTATTTTTCATATTTTTATATTTAATAATTAATTCTTCTATTTATTTATTCAAAATTAAATTATATTAACTTTAAATCATAAATATAAAATTATTATTTTTATAATTAATAAAATAATAATATATTCTTGAACAAAATACAAAAAATAAATTAAAATATTTTATCTTTTATTATAAATTTCCGATAGTAAAATATCATAAAACTCTATTAAGTACATTAATTTCAACACATAGATCTATTTTGAACAAAATAAAATGGAGTTTTCATCATTATAAGTGCAAAAAAAATGGAGCCTTAATTAAAAAAATAAACTGTAGTTTCCTCACTAAACCTTCAATCATCACGATCCTCCGCACTCCAGACGAGCTGTGCCTCGACGAGATGAGCCATTCCTCGACAGTATGAGCCACGAGCTCGCCTCTCCGGGTCCCGCCTCCGCTCGACCCACGGTATCCGGCCACAATCGCCTCGACCTCACCTCGCCGAGTCCCGCCTCCCTTCGACTCACGGTATCCGGCCACAATCGCCTCGACTTCACCTCGCCGAGTCCCGCCTCCCCTCAACTCACGGTATCCGGCCACAATCGCCTCGACCTCACCTTGACGTGTCCCGCCTCACATCGACTCACCGTATCCGGCCACAATCGCCTCGATATCACGTCGCCGTGTCTGGCCTCGCCTCGATGTCTCCGACCTCAATCACCTCGACGTGTAACGCCTCCCTTCGCCTCACCATGTTCGACCTCAAAGGCCTCTCCTTGCCGTGACGTGCCCAGATTCCCCTTTCCTCGTCCAGTCCGGCCTCCCCTCACCACACACTGGAGAAGAGAAGAGGAAGGTAAGGGTTTTTTATTCTTTTTTACTCTGACCGCAATTTAACCGGAAAAATCCGCCGGTTTATGAGTTCATTCCGGTTCTATTACAGAAGCGGGTCATTGCACTCGGAACTACCTGTCGGTCGGACCTGCGAGCCCATGGGAACCGGTTTGTTAAAACCCTAATTCAAACTTGATTTCCGTCCCTCGCATCTCAAACACTAATTCAAACTTATTCGCAGTTTATAAACCAGAAAATATTTCGCTATATATTTTTGTCGCTTTTATGAACGTTATTTTGTTCCTATATATATATATATGTTTCCATATTCAATTCTGGAAAGGAGATGATGTCAGCTGTATCTTTCAACGGTAAAAAAACTTCCTATTTTATTTCCTTCTTTGAGTATGCATCCACCACACCTATAAAAACTTGACGTCTGCTCCAGTCTGATACACCTCACACATACTCTCCCTTGCAATCTGATTTCCCAGTCCTTCCGTAACTTCAAGATTCCTCCGCACAGTAAGTGTTTTCTACTACCTGCTTGATTCTTGGATAGAACTAGTTGGAATGTCTACAGCTTTTCTGAGTTTCTCCTCTTTTTTGAATAATTCATGGCATCTCTGTTTCTTCTCTGATCGTTGAGTTTTTCATTCATCTGGTTGCAGCATCTCTGTCTTGTATCGGTTGCTTTGCTGTCGTTACCTTTTAACACAATTAACTGCATTTGGTTCGTCACATCAGTCGATTTCATCTGGGTTTATACGCTTTTTATCTTCTTTCACCTTTTGGATCATGTTTTTGGGACTCAGTTTCCCGATTGATTTATAAAACTGAAAGATCTTGACTCGATCTTCCTCTCGATCCTTTTCTGTTTAACCTATGATAGCATTCAGACTTTTATCATTATGATAAAAAATTAGTTCTCGGACTTCAGATGAATCGAATGTTATTTTTCTGAAAACTTGAGGGTACTGTTGTTACTTTACAGAGTTCTGATGCCCCCCAATGTTTTCTTTTGTAGGATCAGCCAGTTTCAATCCAACCCGTTCTGATGAATCCTGAAATTGGATATTCTATCTTTGGGCATAATCATTGTCCTGGAAGATACATGTACCATGAGAATCATGTTGCTGATGGTGTTATGGCTCAGAGCGATAGCTTTGCTCCTACCTATTCTCTGATTCCGTATGTGTGCACCCCCTGGTGGGTGGGTTCAAATATATATCCTGCACCTGTTTATGGGCTTGAGAATCAGTTCTCAAATGCCTACAGAGATTTTGGAGGGCCTTCTGCAGGGTACTCAACTACTCCACTTGAGAACAGACTTGGTGCCACTGAGAGGATCCCCCGTGCTTTCCTGGGCTTAACCCCAAATAATTATGTGCCTTCAACTACTGTGGTGCAACAGCCTCGAGAAGCAACGACCCCTCTGCCTGAGAGGATCCCCAGTCCTTACCTGGGCTTAACCTCAAATGTGACATTTGATGATGTAAAAATTCTCTCTGAGCTTGATTGATATTGAGCATTTATTTTTCTAATGATCAATGTTGACATTTTTTTCTGTTTGCTTGGGTGTCTGTATTGCCCCATTTTACGTGTGCAGGAGGGAGCGATGATATTGGATTTCTTGGATCCTGTGCTTCAGAGGATCCCAAGATCTAACCTGGACACAACTACAAGGATGACATTTGATGATGTAAGTCCTCTAAGCTTTAACCTGTATTGAGCATTTATTTTTCTTTTGACAAGTGTTGACATCCTTTTCTGTTTGGGTGTCTATTTTTATTCCATTTTACTTGTGCCAGGCTGTTATGAGATTGGATGCTGATCTTGAGGAAGCAACTACAAGGATGACATTTGATGATGTAAGTCCTCTGTCTGAGCTTTTAGCACGTATTGAGCATTTATTTTTCTTTTGACAAGTGTTGACATCCTTTTCTGTTTGGGTGTCTATTTTTATTCCATTTTACTTGTGCAGGTTGTTATGATATTGGATGCTGATCTTGAGGATGCAGTAGGCAATGTAGAAAGTAGAGTGCAGAGTGATGCAGCATTTGCTCAAGAAACCATTGATGTGAGTCTGAGATCAAATACTGGGTTGACAGAAGAAGCCATCACCATGCTGCTGAAAACAAGAATCTCTGAGCAGCCCTCGACATCTGAAAATAACCATGAAGCTGCTACTTGTGTTATTTGTCAGGTACATATAAATCTTTCATTCAAAACTTTAAATATGTGATTGAAGTTCATGTGCATTATCTTATAACTGCTGTCTATTTTTGTATGCATAGGATGATATTGAGGGTAAACAGTTGATTGGGAGACTAGAATGCGGGCATGAGTACCATTCCGAGTGCATAAAGAAGTGGATTCAGGTGAAGAATGAATGTCCCATGTGCAAGTCTCAAGTACTGCCGATCGAGGGATTCTTCAAGATTTGAAAAATCATGTTGCATATCATCTCCTGCATACCCCGTGGCTGAGCTGAGCCTGTGTGGATTCTTCAATGGTTTTTTAGAATCTTGATTTACTAGGAATCTGAATCAAAGGATGTAATCTTGATGTTTGAAACTGTGAATAGATAGAAAGGTATGGGCCAGAAATCTTAAGATTCTGGCAGAAAGGAATGTAATCAATTCTTCTTTGTAATAAACAAAATTTTACAGTGTCACAAAAGTTGTAGACATGAATGTAATCAATTATCATTTGTTGAGATGCGATTTCATAATAATATTATTAATATAATGCAATTAGTATTTTCTTAATATTAAAAATATAATTACTAAAATAAAATTAATTTCTAAATTTTTGTTTTGTAGTTTTAACCAAACAAAAATATTGAAATTTGTTTTTATTTATTCAATTTCTAAATAGATTTGGCGCATATATTCAGAAAATTTGTTGTACGACTCCCGTATTAAATAATTAAAAAGGTGAATATAGAATTTCATCAGGGTTTTTCATCAAATTCATTTAGTATAATTTCTTTTTCCCTTAAACTTTATTAAATCTTTAAAAATTACTTCTAAATTACAATTAAACTCCATCAAGGGTCGGTAATAAATAATTAATCCACACTCGGTTAAAATCACCACATTTATCTATCATTAATAGTTTTAACGGAGGATAGTGTTTGTTATTAAAATTTTTTAAAAAATACTATTTTAAATTAAATTTAATAATTTATTATATATTATATAAAAATAAAATATATTATATATAACATTTAAAAAATATTAATATAAAATATAATTTAAATAAAAAATATATCTGATTATACTATATATAATAAATTATATATATCAAATTTTATTATATAATCAAATAGTACGAATTAATATTAATTATATAATAATTATTACAAGAAAAATAATATATTTATATAAAATAAATATATTATATATACAATATATTATTTTAATTATATAATTTTATATAAAATATTATTAATTATTTGTATAATAAAATTCACAATCCCTCTAAATTAATAAAAATGGAGAAATTGTATTTTATTTTAAATGAATTAATTTTAATAAATTTGAAAGGGTTTTTCTACTTATCAAAACGCCACTAATACTGCACACTCAAAATCTCTCCTATTAAATTTCTTATAGAAACTTACCAATAAATTTTTTAAAACCCTAAAAACATTAAAATTTCAAACATTCTTATATGGGCTCGTTTCGGCCCACTTAGTAAGCCGGGCCCTAGTAAAATCTTATAGCCCGAATTTGATATTGAAATTCAACACATTTTCAGGAGCACAATGTCCGAGCTTGGTTGAAGCGAGAAAATGGTCAGAGATCGGGACGGCAACCCACCGGAGAAATGCGGCTACTCCGATGAGGACGACGGGAAGCCCAGGAGCAAGTCGCAGGAAGCGTCTGAATCAGATTCCATCCGGAAGCAGCGGGACAGCCAGGATGTGGATACTACAGGGGGAAGTGGCAGAAGGAAGAGAGAGAAGGGTAGGAGAAAATCGCGCGATAGCTCCGACTCTGAATATTCACAAGATAGGAGGCCGGGCAAGAGACATAGGTCGAAGAAGAGGTCGCGGAGGCGTTACAGCACCGAGTCGGACTCTGAAGGTCAGAATTCTGAGGGTTCTGAGTCGGAATCGGAGTCGGAGTATTCTGACTCGGAGAGTGGAGAGAGTGGAAGCGGAAGTGAAAGCGAGGGAGAGAGGAAAAGGAAGAAGAGGAAGGAAAGGAGGAAGAGGAGGGAGGAGAGGGAGAGAAAGAGAAGGAAGAGAGAAAAAGATAAGAGGCGGAGGAGGAGGGAGAGAGAAGAGGAGGAGGAGGAGAGAAAAAGGAGGAAGAAGAAGAAGGAGAGGAAGAAGCGCAAAGAGATAGAGCTGGCTGAGAGAGGGAAGACTGGTGCAGTGACCAACTCATGGGGGAAATATGGAATTATTCGAGAAACTGATATGTGGTGAGTTTTTCTTCATTCTTTGCGCTTCTGCATTCCATATTTTTTCTGAATTGATTTTATTTTCACCGGGCTTTGTTTCAACCATTTTTTTAGGTGTGTCATGAATCTCTACAGTAGAGTATTCTGCTTAAGTAATTTTTCATGATAAAGGCTAAGAAGACATGGAATTTCTGTTCAACAGACTGATTGAATTGATCATGGTTTTTTCTGTTTATTATCTATGAACAGTTGGACTTGATCTCTTAGCCAAATTTGGGGACAAGAGTCAGGTTAAAAGTTGTGTTTGACATTTTAGATAATAAGTGACATCTTAGATCCAACTTCTTTTGTATCAAGTGATAAGAACCCGATTAGAAAGCAAGTTATGAGATCTCTTACTCTGTTAACTTGTATTATTTATACTCTAATTTCACGTACTTGAACAATTATTAGAAAATCATATTCCCGTGTGGTGCTACCCTCTTATCATATTACATTGAAATTATTCTCCCTTTCATTATATGTGAAGTTCAACTGATGTACATGCACATTCTGACTATAAGAAAATGTTACATATCTGCCTGTTAACTCAATAATTAAATAGATTTGTACATATAATGCCTTAAGTCGTCAAAAGTTTTTGTGTGGATTGCACTGAGATAGAACTAGTGACAATACCTGTCAAGGTGAGTTTTTTGATACAACGCATATGACAGCTGCTACAGTTTTGTCCCAATGTATTTGGGTGCTTGTTGAGTTAATCATTATTATGCTTTCTAATTTACCTGTATGTGTGTGAGTATTAATTCAATATTTTCTGAGTTATCTGATCATATTGCAGGACCAAACGCCCAGAGTTCACTGCATGGTTAGCAGAAGTTAAACAGGTATGTCTACTTTAATTGAATTTCCCAAGTACCCTAAAGTATTTGTTGGTTTGTCACCCCTGTTTAACGAAGAAATTATATATTAATATTTTAAAATCTGTAGCAGATCGTTTTCAATGCATTGAAGTTCAGAGTTGAAACTATATTTACTAGCTCATGCATTCCATTGCAGGTTAACTTGGAACATCTGGCCAACTGGGAGGAGAAACAGATGTTTAAGGAGTGTGTAAAATATATTGAAATTGATTTTACTTTTATCTCTTTGTGACATCCTTTTATTTGTATATGATATATGAGCAAATACTTTTGCTGCAGGTTCATGGAAGACCATAATACAGCGACTTTTCCTTCCAAAAAGTAAGTTTTCATCCTTTTGAAGTTCTATTAGCCCCCTTGGTGATCTAGTTTTGAAGCTCGCTCTTTTTTGGGTTTATAGTTGCAACTCATTTGGATTATGTTAGCTATATTAGTTTCCCTTATTTATGCACAAATAAGTAATTTGTCTTTTCGTCTGTCCTGTGGTTTCTCTGGCTGACTCTAAAACAGTTTTTTTTAATAATTTGTATACACTAGGTATTATAACCTGGATGCTTATCATGAGCATGAAATAGAAAAGGAAATGAAGAAGGGAATGAAAAAGGTCCATAAAGAACGGACCACCTTCAATGACGAAGAGCAGCGAAGGTATTCCTTCTAGTGCACTTCATAGCCGATGTAGTCTCAGTTCGCTGTTGCAAATTTTGCTAGTAATTTCTTTACTTAAATGGGAATAGTGAGTCCTAGTATCTGATCCTACAGTATAACATGTGAGCTTGATGCATCTGGTTTAGTTTATTTTCACCTATACCCCTTAAGTAGGTTCTTGCTTTTTAACATTTTCTGTAGTAACTGTATGTACATCCCATGTACATATACTTGACCCTATTTGTAGCCACTGACATTTCCTCATCTTTGATGATCACTCTGCTAGAGCAGCAAAGTATGATGAATTGATTTTATAAAAAGACTTCTTTTAGATATGGTTGATTGATGCAGATAGTTAAATTAATTAAATTTATTATGAGATATCTATCAGATAGTGCATCAATTCTTATTAGAGTTGAATTGATTGTTGCCCTTGATTTGTGACAATACAACTTTTGTAATTTGCAATATTTATACATTTGAGAGCAATCAATTTATAATTGATTTCCAACTTGTCTATGGTTTTCTTCTTGGTAAAACCTAGTTTATACCTTCTGCATATCTTTCCTATCTTATGAGTTGCTTATGTTTTCCACCTTGAATTCACAGACTAAACAACTATTCTCTTGAACTATTTTTGCAGGCTGGAGCTGCTGCAAGAAAGAGAAAGGCGCAAGGAAGAAGAGATTAATGCCTTGAAACATTCAATGCAGGGTGGAATGGTAAGTACCTCACTTTTCTGGAAAAGATGCAAACAGATCTTATTTCTTGCAAGAAGGTGATCTTGATTGACCTTTCTGTGAAATGCAGGCTCAAGCAATGAAAGAGCAAGCCCAGCTGAGGGAAGAGATGGCTTATCAGTACAAGCTTGGCAATTTCGAGGTGAATTATCAAGGCTCGACCAGCATCCATTATATCATTCTTTTAACTGCAATTCTTTGGCTGCTGAAAAATTAGCCATTCTCATGTATCTTGTGCAGGCTGCAGCAGCTCTCCAAAGACGACTGGACCCAAACATCACCCTATGAGAGGATTACCTACAAGACTTGTTTTTTCCGGTGCATGTAGATTGACTAATGCTGGCTTTTGTCATCATTTTCCCGCTTTTTGCAGTTTGGAGTTGAATACACCTAGCGTCTAGACATTTTTGTTCCTTATCTCCTTGGCACTCTGTGTGGATGGGGTGTGCATCCGTGTGTAGTTCGGGCGAATTTGCTTTCGTGCAAATTGTAGTCCTATCTGAATTCTACTCGAAATTTGAGGAATCTTCAAAAAAGAACTAGAAACATTTTAGATATATGCATGGTCTATGGAGTGTAAGGACCAGTGGTTCTATTATTTGTAAGTGAAATGGAGGAGAAAACCCAGAAGGATTGAAATAACAGAGGAAAGAATTTGTAGATGGAGTGTTTTTTAGATATATACACATCTCTTGCACATATACCAGGGAGTATTCTTCTATTATTTACCTAGGTTAACTGTCCTTTTGGAGAATGGTGGAGAAGCCTCAGGTATTAGGTGAGATTGTATCTAAATGAGCTGGACAGTAACATTTCTTATATTATTGTACTCGATCTCCCTCCTATAGCAAATTACGGTTCATTGTTTCTTTAAGCTATAGATTGCTGAGTTCATCATCATGATTTTCTATCACTATGTATACCGAAGATATGGTAACATACACTTTGCAGTAATACAATGAAAAATAGTTAACCGGTGTATAAACTTGACATATCTGATAAACTGGATTACCAGAGTCAAGATAAGTAATGCACCCATATATGATAAATTCGATATGCGCAAGTCAAGACATGTGAGAGTAATATGTTATAAGTATCCAATAATCCAATAATCTAATAGTAAAGCGTTGGATCGAGTAATGGTAAATCACCATTTGTTAGATAAATTCCTAACTCTCTATTTATCACTAATATGCCTGAAACTTTGAAAGCTCCATAGAAATGGAGAAAGAAATACTATCTCACTTGGACTAAAATATGATTCTTACTTGTTTAAATAATAATTAATGTAAATAATAGCGGACAACAAAAATTTTTTTTTTATGATAAACAGAATTATTTTGTAATATAGAGAAAAACTTGGATATAATCTAACGGGAGCAGAGATGAGTTTGCAAGTGCTAATGGCCGCTCGGACAAAATATTACAAATAAACTTTGGTTGAGTTAAAAAAAGTGCACGTGAGTAATTGTGTACATCAATGCTAAAAATATAATACTGTAATTTTTTAAACGGAGATTTAAGTTCAGTGGACAGAAAATTAATATTGAATCGAGAATAAAAATCTAAAAATTAGGACTTGGGATTAAGCTGGATTGAAAACTGATTCAGAACGTGAACTTAGAACAATGGATAAATATAAAAATTACCCTCAACAAACCTTAATTAGAAATCAAATAAGGAAAAGTATAAGTGAAAACTAGTTTAAATCAGGATGGAACTAATTTAAGGCGAAAAATTCTCAATTTTTAAGAGTGATTACACAAATAAAAATATATTAATTATGTAGCCAAATTAATATGGAATATGATAAAAATGTTTAGAAAAAAGGAATTATGTCAAGAATTGTTCTATCTGAGGTAAACTAGCTAAAATATGGCCAAAACTTATTTAATCGGCTCACAGCAGTAAAACTTTCGATTTTTAGAATAAGTTAAATAAATCTGAAAATTATGATTTTTTAGTCTAATTTATAAGAAATTAAACAATAAAATTTTAGAAAAATAAATTGAGAAAAAACTAAAATTCACTCAAGATTCCACCAAAACTCTTAAACTCCAGTTGTTACTCCAAAATATATGTAATCTTACATGGACATTATGAGACATTGGAATGAATCTTAAATCAACTAAAATGTCCCTTCCTATCGAGCCATTTAAAGTAAGAGTGTTAGAAGTTGCATAACCCCAAATGACATCTCCATTTTAGAGTTAGAATATCTAGAACTTCAACATTATTAGGAATTTAAGACATAAGACAATTGGGATGCAAGATTTTGTCGGATGATAAGGAAGTGGTGGCAACTATGGATTGGCGGAGAAGCATTAAGAAGTTGTTCGATATCATAAAAGTGTCAATGACTGAGAGGGTAATTATAGTCGAGTTCTTCTTGGAGGAGAACATTGACAGGTGGTGGCAGAACATACAAATCACATCTACCTCATCCACCGTCAAGATGAACTGAGTTTGAGTCCAAGTTCTTTGAGTAGGAGCTCCTCCAACTTCGACAAGGCTAAGGATCAGTGACCGAATACGAGAGCAAGTTCAATGCCCTTAGGTTATTTTTCCAAGATTTTGTCAACCCTGCTAATATATGTCAAGTATTCATGAAAAGGATATCTCTAGAAATCCGATGTTTCATGGGGAACCTTGGACGACCCACTGATTTGATAGTTGTAATTAGTTCGACATATAAGTTGAGCAAATCCTTCGGACCACACAACGCATTGCAGAAAAAAATTGGTAAAAAGAAAGAGAGTGAAGTAATGATGACCACTCCATGGGAGTGTGACCGTGAAGTACAATAATTAAAGTGTCACTCTCCTAATACGCCTAGTCACTTCTCCCAAATGTAAAGAATATGACCCTTCATTGGTAGGAGGACACTAATAAGTCGAGGGTATCTCCACATAAGAAAGTTGAATAGAAACAATTGTGTAAGGTACAAGCCACCCTAATGTCCGAATTGTGAAAAAGTATACTCATGAATTTGCTAGGTTGCGGTTTGCTATGTGTGTTCACAACCTAGACATTTCACCTATAACAGCCCAAAAGTAGATTACCAGCCTAAAATTGTTAGAACCTCTACAACTGGACTTCTACTACACTCAAAATTCCAAATAAGGTCTAATAGAACATCAAGCAATAATATGAAAGGTGAGGAATGTGGAGCTTTTGTCAACCACGCCAGAGTTCTAAACTTGTAGTTGTTGTTTCATAGAAATCTTAGACAAGTGTTTTCCCATTCTTACTGTTGAATGGTAATATTTAATTATATTGCTGTTGTCATCCCATAAATCATAAGAAATAATGGTGTAATCAAGTATGAATCATAAGTTAATGTTAAATGGCTTAAGTTTCTTTGAAAATAATAAGGTGGAGTGAATAAGTAGAGGTAACCTATATGGTGGAATCTTGAGTGAATAGCGAGAGCCTGATAGAAAGAAAAGGAAGTGTCTTGAGCATTTTCAAACAAATATTTTAATAGAGAACATCGATAGGATGGAAGATGTCTCTTTTATAATAGGAGAAGTAGTAAGAAAAGTTTAAGATGATAAAGGCTTGGGCCCTAAAAATGCTAAGAAAATAAGTTCAAGGTAATAACCGAGGTAGGTAACACTAAATATCATATACAATCAAGTCATGTGATATGATGCACATTAAATAGATGCATGTATATGAGTGTCACATGTTCATGAACTAAAAATGGACATATTAAGGTTATGGGAACTAGGTCGTGCCGTAACCAGGAATTTGGAAGAAATGAATAAAAAATCTTTACGAGAATTTATGTATTTGCAAAGGAAGACCCAATCCTAATTAAATGGACAAACGAGCATATATTCTATAGTACCAATGGACTAAGGTACAAGTTCCACATGGAAGAGAAAATAAGATGAGTTTCTGTCGCACTCATATACATGAATGAATTTATATTAAATGGAAGAATAAAAATAATATGCAGGTGAAGATAAATGTACGCCGACCGCTAGGATACTACAAAAGAACATATTAAAGTATTGTGGTGAGGAATCTTAGTATAAATTATGAATGAAACAGATAAATCATGAGTAATAATAATAGGGACAAGGTCTAAAGGTTCTTAGAAAAATTGAGAGCCAAAATATAATATTTGGTAAATTTGGGGACCAAATCACAAATAAGAAAAGTTTAAGATCCAAATATAAATAAGGAAAAGTTTAAAGGTCTAAATAAAAGATTTGTAAAGTTTTTGGACCTAAACAAGAGATTTGAAATGTCAAGATACCTAAATATAATTTTGAAAAAACATAAGAACCTAAGTGCAATTTTGGAATGTATAAATACCAAATTCAATAATGAGAAATCTAAAGGACGTAAATGTAAATAGGATGAAATTTTATGACTACTTTGTAAATATGACAAAGTTAGTAATCCTACCATAAAGAGAGATTTGTTGAGAATTGAATCGGGCTAATTGAGGCTAACCCATAAAAAATAAAAGAATATGTTAAAGAAATAGTACGAGTAGGTGGAAGTAGATAGATGTTCGTGCCAGAAACATATGAATTAGACATTTATGATGGTAAATCAGTCCTAATTAAGGTGAATGAAATTATTAATTAATATTTTTATGAGATTTGATAAATCATATATATATATATATTTTGCTGGTAAATGAGTGTAGAAAAAAATATATAAATAATATATTGTGATTTTATCAAAATATAAGATATATGCAAAAAATTTTAAAAAATAGACTGATCATTTATCAAAAAATAGTAGGGTCTGTCTCAAGTTCCAAACATTTAAAAAAATGGGTTAAATGCAAAACTTTTATAAAATAAGAGTTAAGTACTAATTTTTTATAAAATACTGATTAAGTACAAATTATTTATTAAAAGTATGCCAAAACACAATTATATATTATAGAAAGGATAACTCCATTTATAAAGGGCAAAGTTTCAATCACTTATGAAAAAAAGTATACACCCCTATTAAAGAAGGAGAAGTAACTACCACTTATGAAAGAAGGGATAGCTCCCATTTATAAAATGAAGTGGTAACCATTTTAGAAAAAATGAACTAAGGTTATTGTAGCATCACATCTTCTAAAATAGAGTTTGATAGAAAACTCGAGATTTAGTAATAATCTAAATAGTATCGAATCAAATGGGATAAAATTGGAATTTAATTTAGAAGTACTTAATAAATATAAATGTATATTTTTTTTGTTTCAAAATGTAAATAAATAAAAATTTAAAATAAATAATAATAAAAAAATAAAATCAAGATGGCTGAATGATCACCTAGATTAAACTCAGCACGTCGCACATGCGCCTCATGCCAGTCGCGCAAATGTTCACCTGAAGACTTAGTGGTCTTCGTGATACCGACCAGAGGAATAATAGCCAATACGCCTTCTTAGTCGAATTGGCCTTCACCCCTTCACCCTTTGCATGAACGGAATGGTCAACTCCTTATATAAAGATGACATTTCACCCTCCCTTCTCCATACTACAAATCCTCTTTAATGAGAGAATCAAATCTCTCACTAGCCACTTTCAATCAAACATCCTGCATTTTTGGTTCCTTATACTTGTACAAGGTGACGACGCTGGAGTTTAATGATGATCGAAGGAGCAGTGTAATAAAAAAAATGACCACGATCATAATATTAAAAATTAAAAAAAAAACCTTCTGAACCAAATTCAATCACACTAGTAGTTAATTAAGATTATGCAAGCTCCCACAACTACCTATGGTTGATATAAAGTTTTTTACTTAAGTATAGGCAAGTCAAATTCCACAATTTAACACCTTAAACATTCTAGTATATTAAATTTTCACTTATTATCATTATTTTAGATGAGTTTTTCAACATATCTCTAAATATATTTTTTAACGAATATTTAAATTAAGTTAATTAACTATTATATTGCTCGAATTTAGGCTTAAAATAATAATAGGAAAATAAGGGGTTATTACAATCATATTATGATTAAATTAGAATATTTTGTTGTAAATTGAAGAAAATTCAAGATTTTAGGTGACCAAATTGCTATTAAATAAAATACGAGTACTTAAATATAATAAGAGAAAGTTTGGGGATTAAAAGAATAATTTAGAAAAAGTTTAATAAATTTAATAATTAAAAGAGATTTAAAGATTTAATTAGACATTAAATGGTAAATATTAGAAAATAGTTATGATTAAATTAGAAACATGGTATTTAAGGATAATTAATAGAAGTTGAATTATAATAAATAAAAAAGTATCTAATATTATTATTGAATGATTTAATTTTAATTAGATATTTAAAATGTGATTAATGAATGTTTAATAATTTAATAAATAATGGAAAATTTAAGACATAATTATAATAAATATATATTTCGAGAATTTATAAGGTTAAATAAATTATATAAAATTATAGTTAATAAAAGTTTAAGAGTTTAAAATGTAAATGATAGAAATGTTAGAGATTAAATTATGAATGGTATGATTTTAAGGATTTAAAAGTAAATAAATGAAAACTAAAATGTTTAGTTATTAATAAGGTAAAACTAATGGAATATAGATAAGGAAGTATATACATTTGATAAAAATGGGTATATATAATAAATTGGAAAATATGGTAAAAATAAAATTTTCATAAAATTTAAGAAGTAAATAGGATATAATTGATCAACATATTTATATATTTATAGTAACTAAATAAACATGGAAATGTTTGTAACATTTTAAATTAAACGAGATAGTATAAGATTTCAAATTAATATTAGTAAATTTACTAAGATTGAGTATAATTGAACTATTATATTGATACTTATAAATTTACAAAATAAATTATGAAATTTAGAAGGTAGGGTAAAATTGACACTTAAATAATACATATTTTTTAATTATTATTTTGTTACACTTAAAAAATTGGTTCAATCGAGAATATTATAAAAATATTCTTAAAACTCAAGTTTTAAAAAGACTAATATCATAGAATTTTAAACAAAGACATTTAAGAAAAAAATAATTGAATTATGATTGTATGAATAATTAATTTTGAATTGGTTTTTTTTATTATGGTGAGCAAATTTATTTATCAACATTATTTGTGTTTGAGGATAAAAAATTCTTGTGATAGATAGTATTGGTTAGAGAGTGCCAATAGAGCTCTCGGTTAATAGTTGAATGGTGCATGGTTGATATTGTTGTTGGGGACATTAAATATTGCAATTATATGTGTGGTTTTAGTATTAACACACATTGAATGCCATTTGTGAATTTTTTTTTATATATTTACACATATTATTTTTTAAACTTACTTAGCACTTTTAATTCTTATAAAATTTTATTTTAATTAGAGGATAGGTTAAGAATATAATCACTTAAAGTTATTTTACTAATTAATCATAAATTTATTCTCTCGAACTCATTTAGAAATTTGGGAAGAAAAGACAACAAATAAGTTACTAAAATTGATGCCCAATAATTTTGTAAGGTATCTATTCTCAATTATAACTCAATAAAATCTAGTTATAAGTTATTTTTCTCATACTATTTTTATTTGAGATATTGTAACTTTTAAAAGATTTAAATTTTAATGAAATTATAAAATTTTATTTTATAAGTTTTAACAATCGTCAATTCTACGGTAATGAAAGCATAACAGTTGTTACACTAGTATGACAAACATATTAAGGTCCATGATTATTAAAAGTAAGCTAGGTACTAATTGTTTAAAAAAAAATATATGATTCAATTATTTATAAAATATGAGTTAAATCCCAAATATTTATAAAAATGAGTTAGGATCCAACCATTTATAAAAATGAGTTAAATTTTAATTATTTATAAAATATAAGCTAATGTTGAATTATTATAAATAAAGGGTCGAGTAATTGAATATTATAAAAGAACGGTATAAGGTTGAGTGTTAGAGAAAAATATCCAAACATTTCGAATGAAACCAACCCCGATTTATTGTGAAATAACCGGTGTGACACCATATAATATGCATTGTTTGCATAATGTGTTATTGGCTAGAAAATAAGGAAAAAGAAAATCCTAAAAACCCAACATGACGCATTCCTTATGAATTGGCTAGACAATATGCTAAACGTGTGTGCATGTATATTTTTATATTGTGAGTTGATCTAATATCAATGATCTCATGAATAAAAGAATTTGAATGATACTTTATTTTTTGAAAGAGGCATATATAAAGAGGGAGAGGTTTTCACTTTTCAAAATATTGGGAAGAGGGAGTTATTGGATAGTGGTCCACTTATGTTAACCTAGAGCATAATGTGTGGTCAAACGCTTTACATGATAGAAAGTGTTGTTTCCCGAATGATCCTTGATAACATACGACATTCGGTTGAGTGGTTGGACATTAACTTATGAACGACGATGCATTGATTGCATTACATGAGTGTTATGTTCTTACTGTTACTTTTAATTAGGCTTTTTTAGTTCAATAATGAACATTCGAATAATGTGACATGTTATAATAACACATTGATAAAATAAGAATATTTATTAACTATTCCATGCTCTTTTTTATAAAAAATTAAAGATTTATGAATTGATAAATATTATTGTTTGATAATGAAAAACACTAAATATAAAATTTTGAGTAAAAATTAAAATAGATTTATTAGTTATCTCACTCATGTAAGTTCACTAATCTCTTTCTAACCTCATTAGCGCTAGCTTTCATACATATCTACTAAAGATTAAAGAATGTTATGCCCTAGCTCCAGCCAATACCCGAGTAGGGTAGGTTGGTAAGCCCGACCTTAACTGGTTGATCTAAGTCCAATCCAAACATCTATTCAAATTATCGGTATTTGACTGATTTTTAACTACTATTAGTTAGTACTTATCTCTTAGCCCATTCGTGTGCACGTGCAACTTGTAGTTCAAGAAGTTTTGATTTGACTATCGTTTATATATCTATTAAGATTATATAATATGTTCACTTCGATCATCTACTTTATATGTTTTAAATGTAGGTTAGTTTGCAACTGAGTTTCCTGATTTAAATTTTATTCTTAAAGGATCTAATTGCCACCGACTGAACATGGAAAATGACCTAGTTGTTTAATTAGATTTTTCAAGAAAGCCTAGTAAATTTGGATGGAGCTTTGGCCCATGTTACTATTTTTATCAATCCTCAGTCTAGAGATGATAATGAATAGAGGCCTTCCTGTCCAAGTATAGAGTTGGTAGCAGAACTTCAAGTCTTACCCTCGAGCATACTTTTAGCCTATTTAGCCACTTTCTATGTTCAGGTTTGAACTAATAATTTAATATAAGGCATCAATTCCGAAGGTGGCGTTATGTCATTTTTCTACTTAAGTTATATAGATATGAACTTATTGTTGTAAGGCATATGAACTGATTGTTGTAAGGCCTGTATTTAAAATTTTTGCCCCTGTATGTATGGCTCATCTATTTTTGTAATAGGCTTTATACGATGATTCTGGTGTTAAAAAATACTAGAGGTTAAAAACTACGAAAATTATCAAAGCAATTAAACCTGTTGCAATTGGTGGTAAAACTAGGTAACATTATTATCCAGGTAAACTAGTAAGTGCCTATAAGCATTAGATATTATAGCTGATATGACTACTAATATTTACTCTATCATTATCATTATGGAAATTCCGTGAGAACTATAGATGGTGACTTGCTTACAACAATCATCCATGAATCTACTCTACTAGAATTATCAAGAGATTAGATCCCATTTATAGTTTGTTATCTATGAATCATCCATGAATCTTAAGATGGAAACATAAAACATAAGTGATATTTCTTATATAGATAAAGAATGATGATAGAAAAGTTGACAAAATGCTTATAAGTTGTATATTTTATTTTGGGGAGTTAGTTAATCTTATAAGAATATTTAGAGATTATTTCACCACATTCTTTCTAATTGAAATTAGAGTCTCGTATTTGCTATCAAAGTCATGAGTGTATACGTTATGGCATTATATTCACTTCAATTTCTAGGAAAGGAAAAGGGAATGAGCTAACTCGCTCTACTCATTTGAGGATTTCAATCATATTTTTATAAAGATGAAAAGAAAGGTGGAGGAGAAAAGGAGTATACAATTATGAATATTTTACAGCTTATCTATTACTGCATGCTCCAAGATTGTGAATATTAATGACCTAAATATATATGGTTTAATAAACGTCATTCCCCTCGTACTATTTTTTAGCGACTTTACTAAGTATTATGCAATACAACTTTCCACACTCACAAAATTTTCAATTATAAATTGGATAAGCTCTAATTAATCTACTCTTATTCTATAATGTAATAATAGACCTCAAATGTTCTCATATATTTATATTTGAAAATAAGTAGCTCTATGACTCGAGTCACCCCATACTAACCATAATGGGTTGAATTGTAGAAATGAAAAGTCAAATATAGTAGAAATTTAAGTCTAAAAATCAAAGATTTGCATGAACAATTAATTGCTATCTACCTAGATAATCCTCGCAAATATAAGGATGTTAAGGGTTATAATAGTGTTGTTCCTAGTAGTAGTGCTGTGCCATGTCTCATATTCTTTAGTATTTTCCGGTTTTTTTAGTGATTATTTTATATTTATTTGTTGTCCCATACAGTATTTATTAATATATATAACTATTGTCCAAATATATATATATATATATATATATACACTGCGTGGGAATTAACCAATTATTTAGCTTTAAAATATTAATATTTATCGTGGGAGTTGGCGGACATTGAACTGACCCTCACGTATGAAGGGGAAAGACGAGAATTAATAATATTATAATTTAAAATATTTTTTTTCTTTTTATTAGAAGATGAAATGAAGGTCTGGGTAAATGTTATTGCATATCTTTTTTTTATCATATATTTAAATGAGAAAATATTTTTCATATATTATTTAAATTTTCTTTAAAATCTAAAGTTACCAAAACCAAATGCCAGATTTCATCTGTACATAATCAATCAACAGTCACATGGCACAAGTTATCAAAACATTTCCACACCAACTATTTTGTCTTACTGTCAAATTTTTAATGCTTATTTCACATCCAAATTTGATTCAACTACTCAAATAGGGAAAAAGAGCTCTCAAGTTCCACACCATCAAGAGACAGTCTACTCCCAACATTATGGTCACTCCAATGATTAAACAAGAAGAAAAGGCAAAACCTCCTATCTACCCTTATTTTTCCTTCCAGTCCTCAAACTTCGAGTCACATCTCACCTAGGCCATCGTCATCATCACGCAACTCCAGTTGTTCCCGGAAGGCCTGTAGAATTCCAGAGAAGGTCACTATCCCGACTAAGCTACAGTCTTCCTCCTCCTCTATCACCCACACATAGTTCACACGGTGGGCTATTGCCTGTATCATCACCGCCACTAACGAGCTCTTGGGGTGGCAGACAATGGCCTCCGACCTTCTCGCCATCCTCGCAGAATAGCTTGAAGACCGGCCGTACCAGCTAGCCCTTGCGAGGGACTCTTTAGGCGACCCCATGCTCTCCTCGTCGGAAGAAGAGGAATAGCAGCTACCGCCGCTGGACATGGACGGCGCGGAGGAAGAGGACTCCAAGGAGAACGTCTCCAGCAGACCCACCAGATTCCGCTCCCTCAACCTGGCCTCGACGGCCCGGATGAGATCCTCCGGGGGCCCGCCACAGTCGATGTAGGCCATCAGGTCTCCACAGGAGAGAGTGGCGATGGCCGCCGCCACCGACTCGTCGCAACAGGCGAGGGTGAAGGGGGAGATCTCGCCGATTAGGGCTCCCTCTGCGTAGGTTACAGCCACAGAGGTCTGGCGGGCCAGGGAGAGCGAGATCTGGGTTAGGGCCGAGGCGGCAGGGGAGTCGTAGTGGACGGCCGAGAAGTCGGAGGATATGAGGCCGAGGGCGGCGATGGAGAGGGCGGGGAGAGGAGAGAAGGCGGCGATGGAGTTGAGGAGGAAGCGGATGACGTCCTCCTGCGTCAGCCAGCAGAATTCGAGACCGTTGCGGTGGTGGGTAGTGGCGGACTGCTGGGGCTTGCCGTGATATTTTCTTCTGGTGTTGGCTTTGTTTGGGATCGGAACCACCAGGTTCTGTGCGCCTTGCAGGATAAGATCTATTGCTTCCAATAGACTGCAACCATCAGGAGGACATAATTAATTAATTTAAAAAATATATTATAAATTTCTGGTTTCCATTGCTGTGCAAGATTGCTTGTGCTACCCTTGAACATCTAGATCTCAAATTGTAGAACAAATTTCTAGTTCATATGTTAGAAATGGGTTTCTGGCGCACTACTGGAAGAAATGTGTACTCGTTGAAAAGAAGTGAAAATTTTAGCACAGAAATGAGTGCAGAATTTGCCCAGAAACCAAGAAGAAAGACAAATCCGCACAAAAGGACACCCTTTATGGAACAATCAAAGTGCAGGTATTCCAAGGGAAAAGAGAGAGAGAAGATACTGATGAGACAATAATCAGAGACAATACAGAGAGAGATCAGTTGATATTTGATGCAAATTAAAGAACATCCAGAAACCATGTAGCTCGGTCAAATATAAGAAGCAAGACAGAAGATATACCAAGGTCTATAACGAACATAAAGGATCCAGGACAAGGGGAAAAAAATAAACGAAAAGATACCTTGAAGAAGGCTCTATATGCCTGACGATGCTGCTTGAAGATTTGGCCAGGATATCCTTCAATGGCGTGTTGTGGGCATCGCCGGGGCGCTGGAGATTCTCTTCCCGACAAAGATAGCAGATGATGTCAACCATGCACACCTTCCCCACGCACCTGCATGAGCTGGCATCACTTTGGGGCTTGATGCTGTCTATGCGATGATCACAGGACCATACACTCAGGTGTGGCTCACCGGCGGTACGGAGAGCAAGGATGGCTTCACGGAGGGAGGAGGAGGCCGGAAGGGCCCGCAGCGCCGGCTTCCCGAGGCAAAGATCCGATACTCTACGAGAAAACAGCCCAAGTGCCATGCAATTGCGGTGACTGGTTATTGGTCCTAGATCGGTTATTTCCTGCCGATTCCGCCTTCAAATGACGAGGATGGAGCTTTGATTTGATGTAATGCAATGAAGGGATTTGCAGAGGGTTTTATAAGAGAGTGATTTCGACGAAGAAGATGAGCCAGGCCTAAAGTTTTTTACTTTTACAGAAATTAAAAAAAGGAAAATAATAAAAAAAATAATTTGCTAAAATTAAATATATAGAGAAATAATACAGACAAGAAAAGGGTAGCCTACTTTTCAGGGAAATTTCAATTTTCGCCCTCATTTTCATTTTCTTTCATTTCACTCCCAGTATTAAATTTGGGGTGACAACAAAGATTTATTAAGAAATTGACTGAATCCCAATGAAGTATTTTTCTCTCTGAATTCGTTCTTTGAGAGTTCAAATCCGACAGACACTAATCAAATGTAAATTTCGATTCACTTACTAGAATTTAGAATTGTTTTTTGTTTTACCTTTTTTAAGGAATCACAATTGACTGGTCAATGGACCACTTCTTCTCTTTCCCCGATGTAATTTTGAAACCCATTGCCAAGTCGATCGCTTGAGGCAGTAAAAGAAAAAAAGGACAGAGTGGGTGAGAGAGAGGGCGATGGCGGTTTTGCCAGCACATGCATGACATGGTTTTAGACACGAGGACCAGTCAATAATGGAATAGGCTTCACCATTAGTAGTCAATCGAGTTGGCATTGTGGTACTGCTATTGGCTTTCTGATAGGTACTTAATTGTGCAGACACAAGCAGATGTTGCTTGTACCTTGTTTTACATTTTGGTTTGAAGTTCCAAAAGGGATGGGCAAAGTAGAGGTAGGTGCCATGTATGGTCCACAACCAACTAAGATCAATGACTATTATTTAAATTTATGGAGAATGAATAAAGGGTCTCGCATATTTCACATCCATATTAGTGTAAGTTTGATCCAATTTCTTTTTTTGTTCTTAAACCATTTGATATTTGTGAGCAAATGAAGTTCAATTAATGGTAATTTGAGTCGTTTAAGGATCATCAAGAAATATAATTATAATAATGTAAAGTCTATTAATACATGTTATTCTACGCATAACTTATTAAAATCGATTTTTTTTAATATTATATGATTGATAAATTTGTTCTAAAAGGCATATATTTATGATGTTTTGCATTTGATTTTTTAAAATTTAAAATTTAATTTATTAAGCACTATTTATATATTTAAAAAATGATTATTTATATTTTATTTATTTAATTTTATAGCATATAAATGACTATCAAAATATTTTCAACCGATTATATCCATATTAATTATGTCACTTATAAGTACAAGATATATTAAATAGATAATATTAAAAATACTTTAAAAAGTAGAATTTAAGTAAAAAAATGATAAATACATGAAACTTAAAAATAGTTTAATTATCTCTTATAAAATAAGCGAGCATAAAAAGTGGAGGCTTAGAATTTTCAGTACTGAGGAAAATCTCACCCTTTACCATTTACCATCTTAATACAATGCAAGTTTTCTTCATAGTAAAGAACTATTTAAGAATATTATTATTAATCCAAAGATGGTAATTCTATGCAGCTAGAAAGTTCTTGTCAACTGGGTCTAGCAACCAAGTTGAAAACAAATCCCCACTTTCTTATCACTTTGATCATCGAGGTCCCTTCTGCAATAAGTCACATATTAATCCATCTCACAAAAATATTCTGACCTCGTATTTGTGTTTCTAGCACATCATTATTATTTTTCCTCATCTCAAGCACAAGGAGGTTGATGATGAATGATTGACCCAAGAAAGGTTGATGATGAATGGCCATATATAGATGTGTTACTTTGAGTGGATTATTCTGATTTTGGGGTTTGGTATTTGTGGCGTGCCACCTGACTTCTATGGCTGCTAGCTGCGTAATTTTGACCCATCGAAGACGGAGGAAAGCCATTTGTTTTATTTTTTTTGGTCAAAAGAAGGCACTCTGATAAGGAAGAAAAAAAATATAGTATAGACATGTGCTGTAGCTAGTTGGGTCGATCCAAGTTCAACTAGGTCCTCTATCTCGAGGTTTATATTATAACAATTTATCTAAAGAGAACGATAAAAATATAGCATTACTTATACGTGTTAAAAATTTTTGCGGTAGTTTTTTTGCGATCCGAACCCGTTTTGAACTCGGCTCTAAAGTTGGGTACATATAATTATATTAAAATTAAATTCAAATTTGAGTTTAATATATTTAAATTAATAGGATAAGTATTGGATTTGATTCGAATTCGACTATTTACGATCGTATGCCGTCATAATATTCGAATCCAAAATCAAATTTTAACACGTAAAATATTAATTTAAAGTTTAGGTTTAACTTTAGTCATAATTGGAACTGAACCCATGATCAAACTTGAGAGCTACCAGTACACACCAACTCAAATTGTGCCAAAAGAGCCGCCAGATTCAGATCAAGGAACGAGAAGTCCATATCAAGTCTAAATCGTCTATAAGATTATCAAGGGAAGAGAGCTAAACGAGGAGAATAAAATATACTATTATTCTTATAAAAATGGGTGACCACATCTAAATACAAAATTAAAAGGTTAGTACTAATTGAGTGAAAAAAGTTTGCCCCAAAACAAAAGAAAACTAAGAAAAATAATATTTTTTAGGTAATTTTTTATTTTTAATAATTGAATTAATATAAAATTATAAAATTTTGTACGGACGGAAAAAAATACAATGATATAGGGACTTGGAATGATAATTAATCCCTCAATCCTTGAAATATCTTGCAATTGAAATAACTAAGTGACGAATTATCTTCCTAGGTTACACCAAATGGGTTGTGGAGATCATTATAAGAACTATTGCAACTGCATGCAAGTCATTTTGGAAGGAACTTAATGGTACCAACTACTTCGAGAAAGAAACCCAAAAGGCTATAAAAAACCTTGCATAGTAAAAATGCCCATATCCTTATTAAGTGGATATGAACCTTATTGAATTTTAAAATAAACGTTCTAATTTCACATAAGTAAATATATAATATCCAACGATCACCACGTTTGTCATGAGAAATAACCTTGCATAGCATTAATGAATTCGTGTGGATGATAACTTCTGCAAATGGAGTTCCACTCCCACTTTTAAGCATAACAATATCGTATATACTTCCGCTTCCAGATATTGATTGCATGGCCTGTGAAGAACACATCCCACTATAAGCTACCCTTTAGAATCTCGAGCAATCACGTCCATTTTTGGATAATGAGTATCTGAATAAAAAAATCTATCACAATTTATATTTACCATATTTACTGGTAGGGCCTGTAGGATATAAAAATTCCTCTAAGGCAAGTTTAACTCCAATTATTAGTCTTTGAACAGAAGATGAAATCTTTCATAAAATGCACTATTTCCTTTATATAGCCCATAAATCATTTATCCTGAAAATATTGTGTTAAAAATTCTCGAAAACATGCAAAAAAAAATTAGGCATGATGTCCAGTTACATTTTGGTCTATATATACTTTATCCATTAACAATCAAACAACTTATTTATTAAAAATGTAGACTCAACACAAAATGAACAAACAAAACTAGATACGATGTTTCTCTCATATTGACGGTAAATTATTCGAGAAAACCCTATAAATAAAATTTTTAATATTTGGAGAATAATTTAGAGTTGAAATAATAATTCATGCAACTTTATCATTATTATTATGGTTTTGAGTGTGTACTTAATATGTTACTTATGTTTTTTTATGCTACTTGTGTTATGGTAACAAGGTATAAGCAGACCTAATATTTATTTATTTTGAATTTTCTCATGGTCAAATGATCAATGTATTTATATCTTGTTCTTGGAATGTGAATATGTTAAATTAAGTCTGCCTCAGTATCATTAATAAACGACCTAATAGGGTCGAATTGCTCGATTTTGGAGGGTGTATGAATCCGTGAATAGATGCGCTTGTGGCTAAGCTTGTTATAAATTTAGTTTTGGTATCTATTTATCCGACGAGACCTATAACTGGCCCCTATTACCAATATGCCATACAGTTCCCTCTTTAGGAGTTTTTTTTCCTGTCCACATGCTACGCCAAAGTCACAATGGTTGCTTATCTAAACATGCATCACAAAAGTTATAACTCTAGAAGTATTTACCTTTAATCAATCAGGGACCCAAAAAATAGTTTGGGTGAAGAAGGAGTCGCCATGGAGAATTCATAAGAAGGAGCTCATTGAAGGAATATGGCTTCTTTAAGTCCGATGTCACTCCTCTTTTGAGTTTGGACCATATCACCCAATAAGTTTTCCTACTATACCCACATCATACTTCGTGTTTGCGAATGTGGGATGAGATCTCTCCCCTTCCAACATCGGGTCTCCGTAATCATAAATCTCTAGAGCTTATCGTCATACTATATGACAAACCGCCCTTATGCTCCTTTGCTGTCCAACTATCTTTAGAATCACCACTACCCTATATTAGAAGCCTCGATGGTTCCGAACTTATGATATGCACAATCAATAATTTTTATTAATTATAGCCATAATTTTTGGTGATACTGGCTCAACGGACCCAACAACTTGACTATACCTCCGTAACTACTAGCCCAACGAGTTCCTCTGTCCGACTTCGACAATGTAACAAAATCACACAATTATCCAATTTTATGAGAGTTTTCAAGCACAAAAGCCTCATCTTGTCGACGAGCCTATGCCTGTGCACATTGGCATTGGGCCCACTCGAACAATAATAACCTGACTATCACATGCTCCATGTATAATCAGGACAACCTCCTAAAAGTTTTAACCTTGTACAATTACTCAGGGGAGGACAGTCCTGGAAAACCATTTCCAAATTGGGAGTACTGTACTAATCAGCCTAACTGGGCGTGATGCTAAACCCACTTACCCAATGTGTTGTGATGTGTTCGTCCAACCGGGTCTCGATCCGTGCCACATTTCTCCGTATTGATCCTTGAATACCCGAATATACATCATTTGAATATTATCATGAGAGATTGGCAAAAAAAATTCTATATTCATAGGTATTTACACCCAAATCATTAATTTATGTCCTAATTACAATTGGGCCCACCTTTTCCCCTCAACTTTCCTTTAATTACAATTAAGTCCCCAATCTTTTAAAAATTGTCGAATTGCCCCCAAATTTCTCAAAATGACATATTGGCCCCCAATTTCTTTGAAATTGCTCATTAGCCCTTGATTTTTCCAAAAATTGTATTTAGGTTTCTCAATTTATGAAAATTCCCGATTTCCCCCCAAATCTCTTCTCCAATTAGTCACTTTTGCCCTGAGATAAAATCTTGTCAAATTGAAAGACAAAACTGTTACAATTTTCTCCGAGCATGCTACTAATTAGTTTCTCTACCTCCCCACGACCAGTCTATACTTTGAATTGTCATTTTTGGACTCGAAATGAGCTCAAATGGAGCTTCACCAGAAAATTGAACTTAGAGAGAGAGAGAGGTTCGAATTTTTATCGATAAAGATGCAGTTGTCGGAGTTCTAGATTTGTGGAGTTAGCCCTCGTCGAGAGGATCCTCTAAGGATTGGAATTCACCCCAAATGGTATCCTAGGTAGGGGGAATTTGGTTAGTAAACTCTTACCACTTTCTTTCTCTAGAATTGTAGGATTTAGATGAATGGAGGTGGAATGGGCTTACCTGGAGACTAAAGGGGATCTAGGGTCATGGGAGGTTGGTTTTAGCTGTAGGAGGCTGGAGGTGTCCTAAATTCCGCTGGCCAGAGGTTCACTACTTCGAGCATATCGGAGCAACTTCACTGTGCGATCCCTTTGGTGAGTTCTCTAGTCTAGCTAAGGGTGAGACTAGTTGGGGGACTTCTCCTTGATTCTATTGCCACCAATTAGAGCTCCTTAGGTTAAGAAAATGCCTTATGCTGGAGCTCTGGTTTGCATTTCACCAGAAAAGGGAGCAATTTGACTTCAGGAGTCGCCCGAGCGATGGGGAGGCCAAGCGGGAGGGTGCACCTTATATAGGGGTCTCGACAACCGACAAGGCTACCGACCAACGTCGGATTCAACATTTGGCTGGCCCTATTCTGGTGGCAGCGACAGATTTTCCGGGTGTGGGAGATCTTATCAATCCAAGATTGAAGATGACACTGCTCTAAGCGTGTGAGCTTCGCACGTGCAAATTTGCCACGTGGCGCATTGTGATTAGTTGACTTTGCTAACGTGACTTCTTACTTAGTAGCCAAGTCAGCCTTTCACTCACTGACCGGACACATAGCAGCCTCCTATTGGTCGCTCATTCTAGCGTGGCTATTGACCGTGTTTATTCAGTCGTTGACCGTGACACGTGGTGTCCTCTGATTGGCTAATTTAAATACATCAACTTTCCCTCTTGATGCACAATGCCACAACCACATCTCAACCTCGGATTGGCGAAGGTCATCCAACGTGGCACTACCACGTGTCAACCTCTAATTGGTCTGCCTTGTTGATGGGCCTTTTCAACATTGACCATTAATCGGGACACGTGTCACCCTCCTATTGGTCAGTCTTTGTTGACGTGGATTTCCCTATTTTGACCGTTGACTGAGAACACATGTCATGCTCTAATTGGTCAGCTCTTCTAGGCACTGACTGAGCGGTTAACGGGGCATGCTTCACCATGTGTCACTCGCTGATTGTTCGCACCTACTGATTGGACGTTGACCTAGCAACAGTCCGTTGATTGTTTGGACCGTTGATTGGTCCAATCCGACTGGGTTCGGTGACCTGAAAAATTGGCCGCTTGAGGCCCGATTCGAAGGGTTTTCCAAAAATTAAAAATTTTAAATTTGTCTAAATTCATTTTCTATTTGATGGTGACTTCAATTTTCTAATTTTTTATTTTTAAGCCACCTAGAAAAATAAATTTTTGAACTGGTTCTTCATGATTCAACCCGATTTAGGTCCGATTCACCCTGTACCGGTCTGGTTTTCACATTCAATCCACTTCATGGCTCTTCTCCATGACTTTTATGATTTATTGACCACTTGAGATTTTTCAAATTCCCATTTTGACCCTTCTTTACCCATTCCATTTCGCTTAAATTCTCGGTCTTTCCCTCGAAGATTTCCGATTTTCCAACTCTAGTCTTCCTATGGCCAGGGACAGTGCTTTCAATTTCTCCCCTCCTTTAGGAGTTTTGTCCTCAAAACTCTTATGACTCAGCCTTTGATGAAACTCTCCTTCCCTTGTGCATGCTGGTTTGGGCTTTCCTTGGGGCCTTGAGGTATTCCGGGACTGCCTACCTATGCCTCGACTCCCTCTATGGTCGCCTCTCAGTAATCTTGTCCTAGCAATCGCCCAAGGGAGCTCTGTCTCTAGCCCCTCTACTTCTGCCCCTACTCCCCGGTCTGGCTTGATGCCCTTTTCCATTGGGGTGGCCTTATATTGTCTTCATGGTTCTCACATTCTTGTGTTCATTGTGCAGGGTTTGGTCCTCTCTTTGATTCGCCCTCCCTCTTTATTATCCCCGCGGTGTACCCTTACTTCTCCTATTATCGTGTCCCTTGAGCTATTCAGTGTGAATTAATGTCAAGTTCTCATAGGGACTGTGTGATGTAGGGCTGGTCACATCGTCCCCTCGTCTTGACGTCCCTTATTCCTGGGCGGTTGACCATTCCATCTACTCATTCCAAGGTTCGACATTCACTTAGTCAGGGTGAGTTGTGTTGAACCAGGAAGAACTGGTTCAAAGATTCATTTTTCTAGGTGGCTTAAAAATATCAAATTGGAAAATTGAAGCCACCATTAGGTAGAAAATGTGTAAACCCGCCCCGTGAAGATAAGGAAACCGGGGAAAGAACCGGTTAAGTCGAGTGAAAAAACTGAACCGGTTCACGAACTTCAACCGTTAGAGAACGGGGAAAATGAGAAATTTACACATCTCGAGTGACCCAAAATAGTAATAAAAATCATGGAAAGGGACTTTAGAACAATTTGGGAGAGAAAACTAGACCGGTTCAGGTGAACTGGATTGAACCAGTTTGGATTGGTTTGAACCATCATTGAACAAAATGCTAAATTCATTTTTAGGTGGCTTAAAATATTCAAATTGGAGAATTTAAGCCACCATTGGATAGAGAATGAATTTAGAAATTTTTAATTTTGAAAACTCGGTCAAATCAAGCATTAACTGTTCGGTTTAAGCATTGAGCTCGGTTTGGACCGGCCCGGTCCGGTTCGGAATAGTGTCATCTTCTTCATTGAGATTACAACACTGTTCACTCGCCGGAAAAATGAACATCGCCGATAGAAAGGAAACATTTTCGTTCAAGACGTTTCATGTCATCAATGAGCACCATTAAGGTGCCAAACAGACGATCGAAGAGTCCCCAAGCTCCCCATATAAAGAGCTACTCTCCATTCATTCTCCTCACACTTGAAAACTCAACTCTCTCTTACCTGCTTAGTTTTTTGACAAAGCTCGAGCCAGAGCTCCAACATAGGAGCTTTTCTGAGCTAAAGAAGGCAAGGTCGGGTTCACTAGACTCGGGGAGAAGTCAGCTACCCGACAGTGGTCACCATTCGATCCGAGAATTGTCGGAGAAGCGCCGACATAATCGAACAGTGAAGCAGCTTCGGTGGACTGAAATTGCCCTATTTCAGCCGAGCTAAAAATGACCCAATCGAGCCTTCTTCAGGCTAAACCAAGCTCTCCCAACACTCCCACAACCCTTACATGACTGAATTAGAGCTTAAAGGTAAGACAATTCGACTCCCCTCTATAATTTCCGATCACTATTAGAGAGAGAAACAGTGAAATTTTACTAACTAAATTCTCACTCAATTCAACACGAATTGTTGCAATTCTTGATCCTAAGAAAACTTCACGATAAGAGCTATCTGCCTCAATCGAAAGCTCGGACCACTACACCTCTGACAGTAAGCTTTTGAAGCTTTCTCTCTCTACGCCTAGTTTTCCGGCGAAGCTTCATTTGAGCTCGTTCCGACCTCAATTCATGCGATTTAAAGCTCAATTAAATCATATGGATGTGTAGGAACTCAATTATACCTTCAATTTCAATGATTAACCTCGATTGAATGGTCAATTTTAGGAAATCAAATTCGGCCAGTTTGAAAGGGGGAAATTGTTTTGGGGGAAATTGAGGATTTCGTAAAATTGAGGAACCAAAATTACAATTTCCCAAAATTGAGGGCCAATTGGCCATGAAAAAATGTTGGCAGACCAATTGGTCAATTTTTCAAAATTTATTGGGGTCAAATTGCCATTTTTGTAAAGTAGGGAAAAATTGGTGATTTTTGAAAAGTTGGGGACCAAATAGGAAATTTAGTAAACTTGAACCCCTTTTTGTGATTTTGAATAAATTGGGGACCCATGGTGAGTTTGAGAAGTTTTGGGACTCAATTTGGGGAAAAATTAGCATTAGGGACCTAAAGTTAAAGAAAAAGAACTTTAGGGACCTATATATAAATAATTAAAAAGTTTGGGCATTTTGTTCTTACGTGAGGAATTAAGGCTATTATACCAAACGTTAATAAAAAACATTGTCCAAATCATTTAGGAACATAAAGGACCGGAATGTTAGCAAGGATAAGCTTGCGTGGAGCAAAAAACTGATTAAGAGGATATACACTACGAATATGGGGTGAGTGAAAATTTTCACATCATACCTGGTTGGGATGATGGTATCATGACCAAACAAATGATTTATTTAAAGTTTTCATGACTTAACTCATGTATGTTTATGAGCTCCTTCTCATGCCAACCAGCCTTGGGCTCACTATACGAGATTTTCAAAATCGGGTATATTTGCCTCCATGTTCCAAAATCGAGGCCTCCAACCTTTTTAAGCTATTTGAGCTCCTGTTAAGAAGGTCTCCCAAAAAGTTTAAGCAGTAGCACACATCCAAGGAAGAGCACTTTTGACAAAAATGAACTTTTAGCCGTCCATCACATCAACTGGGTGTGAGGACATCTCTGCTCATAACCAATGAACGGGTTTTCTACTTCCTTCTAGGAAGTTAATCATACCAACCGGGTACGATCTACTTACAACCGGTATGTAGTTTTTTCGCATAATTTCCACATCACTCCTTACAGGTGTGATGCTTAAAATAACCTATTAGTAGTGGGTTTTCATTTCCGAGGTGCTTATCATCTCAACCAGAAATGATATAAATAATCCCACTCACCCGATCGTGTAGTGAATTCCTCTTATTTGGCTCTTTTCCTCCACACGAGCTTGTACTTGTTGGCGTTCCCAATACTTTGTGTTCCTACACGATATAAACATCCATGTTCATTATCTTTTAGCTTATTAGCCTTTATTCACCATGAATGAATAAAATACTCAAACTTTTTGGTTTACTACAATTAAGTCCCTAAAGTTCTTTTTCTTTAACTTTAGGTCCCTAATGCCGATTTTCTCCCAAATTAAGTCTTGGAAGCTCTAATTTCACCTTAGGACCTCAATTTATTCAAAATCACACAAAGGGGTTCAAGTTTCCCAAATTTCTAATTTGGTCCCCAACTTTTCTAAAATTACCATTTTGCCCCTACTTTACAAAAATGGTAAATTTTGCCCAAAAAATTACATAATTTGCCCAATTGTTCCTCCAACATCTTTATCATGCCCAATTGGCCCTTAAATTTATAAAATTGCACCTTAGTCCCTCGAATTTTTGAAATCCCCAATTTTTCCCCAATTCCCCCCTCCCCTCAATCCCTCCCCGAATTTCAAACTTCTAACTTAGCCGAATTTGATTTCATCAAATTGACCGATTAGTTGAGTTTAATTGTTGAAAGTGAAGTAAGATTAGAGTTCCTACACCTTCATACGATTAAATTGCACTTTGAATCACACGATTTGACGCTGGAATGAGCTCAAATGGAGCTTTGCCGAAAAATTGAATGTAGAGAGAGAAAGCTTCGAGTGCTTACCGTTAGGGGCGTGGTGGTCCGAGCTTTCAATCTGGGCATATAGCTCTTGTCAATTGATGCTGAATCGAGGGAGAATTTATTTAGTGAAAATCTACCGGTTCTCTCTCTAGCATAAATCGGAATTTACAGAGGGGGACCAAATTGGCTTACCTTTCTGCACTAATTCAGCTCTATGAGGGCTAAGGAGATGTTGGGAGAGCTTGGTTTGGCATGAGGAGGGCTCGAATTGGCTAATTTTAGCTCAGCCAAAACAGGGCAACTTCGGTCCGCCGGAGCTACTTTATTGTTCTATCACTCTGACGTTTCTCTGATGAGCCTTAGAGCAAATTGAGACTACATGCATGTAGCTGACTTCTCCCCGAATCCAAAGAACCCGACCATGCCTTCTTTGGCTCAGAAAAATGCCTAAGTCAAAGCTTTGGTTCGAGCTTCATTGAAAAATGGAGCAATAGGGAGAGAGTGGAGTTTTTAGTGTGAGGAGGATGAATGAGGATGGGCTCTTTATATAAGAAGTTGGGGGACTTCTTGGCTGTCCAATTAGCACCTTAATGGTGGACATTCATTGACTAAAAGTCCCTGTCCGGAGAATTTTTATCTTTACTGGTGTTACTCGATTTTCTGGCGAGTGAACAGTGATGTCATCTAGTTGGCCAGAGGTTTACTGCTTCGAGCACATCGGAGCAACTTCACTGTGCGATCCCTTTGGTGCCCCTCTAGGAGTTCTCTAGTTGAGCTAAGGGTGAGACTAGTTGGGGGACTTCTCCCCGATTCTATTGCCACCAACCGGAGCTCCTTAGGTTAAGAAAATACCCTATGTCAGAGCTTTGGCTTGCATTTCACCAGAAAAGGGAGCAGTTTGACTTCAGGAGTCGCCTGAGCAATGGGGAGGTTCAAGCGGGAGGGTGCTCCTTATATAGGGTTCTTGACAACCGACAAGGCTACCGGCCAATGTCAGATTCAGCATTTGGCTGGCCCTATTCTGGTGGTAGTGGCAGATTTTCCGGGCGTGGGAGATCCGATCCCCTTCTAGCGTTCGCGAAATGCCTTCAACCCAAGGTTGAAGATGACATTGCTCCAAGTGTGTGAGCTTCGTACGTGCAAATTTACCACCTGGCGCATTGTGATTGGTTGACTTTGCTAACATGACTTCTTACTCAGCAGTCAAGTCAACCTTTCACTCACCGACTAGACACATAGCAGCCTCCTATTGGCTACTCATTCTAGCGTGGCTACTGAACATGTTTGTTTAGTCGTTGACTATGACACGTGGTTTCCTTTGATTGGCTCATCAGCTTTCCATCTTGACACACAGTGCCACAACCACGTGTCAACCTCGGATTGGCAAAGGTCATCCAATGTGGTACTATCACGTGTCAACCTTTAATTGGTCGGCCTTGTTGATGGGGCCTTTCCGGCGTTAACCATTAATTGGTCAGTCTTCGTTGACGTGGATTTCCTGAGATCGTTGACCGAGAACACATGTCGCGCTCTGATTGGTCAGCGCTTCTAGGCACTGACCGAGCGATTGACAGGGCATGCTTTGCCACGCGTCGCTCGCTAATTGGTCGCACCTACTGATTGGACGTTGACCTGACAACGGTCCATTGACTGGTTGGACCATTGATCGGTCCAGTCCGACCGGGTTCGGTGACCTGAAAAAATAAATTGGTCGCTTGAGGACCGATTTGATGGGTTTTCCTAAAATTAAAAATTTTTAAATTTGTATAAATTCATTTTCTATTTGATGGTGACTTCAATTTTCCAATTTTTTATTTTTAAGCCACCTAGAAAAATGAATTTTTGAACTAGTTATTCACGGTTCAACCCGGTTTAGGTCCGATTCACCTTGTACCAGTCTGGTTTTCACATTCAATCCATTTCATGGCTCTTCTCCATGACTTTTATGATTTATTGACCACTTGGGATTTTGCAAATTCCCATTTTAACCCTTCTTTACCCATTCCATTTCGCTTAAATTCTCGGTCTTTCCCTCGAAGATTTATGGTTTTCCAACTCCGGTCTTCCTATGGCCAGGGACAGTGCTTTCAATTTCTCCCCTCCTTTAGGAGTTTTGTCCTCAAAACTCTCTACGACTCAACCTTTGATGAAACTCTCCTTACCTCGTGCAGGTGGTTGCACTTTTTGCGTGGATCAAGTTCACACTCTTTGGGTGTTAGTGCGTGCTAGTTTGGGCTTTCCTTGGGGCCTTAAGGTATTTCGGGACTGCCTACCTATGCCTCAACTCCCTCTATGGTCGCCTCTCAGTAATCTTGTCCTAGAAATCGCCCAAGGGAGCTTCATCTCTGGCCCCTCTACTTCTGCCCCTACTCCCTGGTCTGGCTTGATGCCCTTATCCATTAGGGTTGCCTTATATTGTCTTCGTGGTTCTCACATTCCTGTGTTCATTGCATAGGGTTTGGTCCTCTCTTTGATCCGCCCTCCCTCTTTATTATCCCCACAGTGTACCATTACTTCTCCTATTATCGAGTCCCTTAAGCAATTCAGTGTGAATTAAGGTCATGTTCTCATAGGGACTGTGTGATGTAGGGCCGATCACATCGTCCCCTTGTCATGACGTCCCTTCTTCTTGGGCGGTTGACCATTCCATCTACTCATTCCAAGGTCTGACATTCACTTAGTTAGGGTCACATGTGTAGTCCACAGCTTCTATGAAACCCGTACTCTCGGACCAAGGAAACCAGGAAAAGAACCAACGATTTTCATGAGTAAAATCGAGCCGTTAAGTGAACAAAAAATGGTAAAGAAGGGTTAAATCAGGAAATTGGGAGATCCTAAGTAGCCAATAAATAAAAAAAGTCATGAAGAAGAAACCTAAGGTGGATAGGATGTAAAAATCGGACTGGTTCAAGGTAAACCAAATTCGAACCCGATCAAACTAGAATGAATTGGGTTGAACTAGGAAGAACCGGTTGAAAGATTCATTTTTCTAGGTGGCTTAAAAATATAAAATTGGAAAATTGAAGCCACCATTAGATAGAAAATGTGTAAAACCCATCCCTTGAAGATAAGGAAACCGGGGAAGGAACCGGTCAAGTCGAGTGAGAAAACTGAACCGGTTCACGAACTCCAACCGTTAGAAAACGGGAAAAATGGGAAATTTACACATCTCGAGTGACCCAAACAGTCATAAAAATCATGGAAAGGGACTTTAGAACAATTTGGGAGAGAAAATAAGACCGGTTCAGGTGAATCAAATTGAACCAGCTTGGACCAGTTTGAACCATCATTGAATCAAATGCTAAATTCATTTTTTAGGTGGCTTAAAATATTCAAATTGGAGAATTTAAGCTACCATTAGATAGAGAATGAATTTAGAAATTTTTAATTTTGAAAAAATCTGTCGAATCAGGCATTAACTGAGTTTCCTCAAAGGATCAAGAATTGCATCAATTGATGCTGAATTGAGTTAGAATTTTATTATCAAAATTTTGCCAGTTCTCTCTCTAGCATCGGTCGAAAATTTTAGAGAAAAGCTAAATTGACTTACCATTCAGTTCTAATTCGGCCGTAGGAGGGCTGAGGAGGTGTTGGGAGAACTTGGTTTGGTATGAAGAGTGCTCGAATTGGTCGATTTTAGCTCGATAGAAATAAGGTAGCTTCGGTCTGTCGGAGCTGCTTCACCGTTTGATCACGTCGGTGCTTCGCCGACAACCATCAAAGTGAATGGAGACTACCATTGTGTAGCTGACTTCTCCCTAGTTCTAAGGAACCCAACCATGCCTTCTTTGGCACAAAAAATACCCTATATCAGAGCTCTGGTTCAAAGTTTTCAGGTGTGGAGAGGATGAATGGAGAGCGGCTTTTTATATAGGGCTTTCCTAGGGGACTCATCGGCCATCCATTTGGCACCTTTGTGATAGTCATTGATGGCTTGAAACATATTGAACAGAAATGTTTCCTTTTCATCGGCATTGTTTCTATTTTCCAGCGAGTGAACAATGTTGTCATATGAAGGAAGAAGACGACATTGTTCCAAACCGGACTGAATCGATACGAACCGGGTTCAAAGCTTAAACTGGTCGGTTCATACCCGATTAGACTGAGTTTTTTAAAATTAAAATTTTCTAAATTCATTATCTATCAAACTGTGGCCACAATTCTCAAATTGGAATTTTCTAAGCCACCTAAAAAATGAATTTAGCATCTGGTTCAATAGTGATTCAAACCGGTTCGGATTCGGTTCACTTGAATCAGTTTGGTTTTCATCCCCAATTCATCCTAAAGTCCTTTTACATGACTTTTTTGACTCCTTAGGTTATTTGGGATCCATAAATTTCCTGGTTTTTCCTCTTTCTATCAGTTCTAGTTTATAAATCGGCTCAGTTCATAAACCGGTTCAATCTGGTTCGGATCCGGTTCACCTAAACAGGTCTAGTTTTTCTCTCCCAATTTATCCTAAGGTTCTTTTCCAAGGTTTATTAATCCTTTTGGGTCACTCGAGAGTTGTAAATTCTCCAATTTGCATGTTCCTCGAAGATCGAGTTTGTGAACTGGTTCGGTTTTCTCACTTAGTTTGACCGGTTCTTTTCCTGATTTTCCTTAACTCCAAAGAGCGGGGTTTACAACCGCATCTCTGATGGTAAGCTTTGGAAGCTTTCTCTCTCTACGAATAGTTTTCCAGTAAAGCTCCATTTGATCACAATTTGGACACAAATGTTGCTGTTCAAAGCTCAATTGAATCATATGGAAGTGTAGGAACTTACCCATACCTTCAATTGGAGCAATTAAGCCCGATTGAATGGCCAGTTTGAAAAAATCATATTCAGTCATTTTGAAGGGGAGAAATTGGTGGAAACCTTTATGAAAAATTGGGGATTTCAAAAAAATTGATGTACCTCTTTGCAATTTCCTAAAAATTGAAGACCAATTGGCCATGAGAAATATGTTAGAGGACTAATTGGGCAATTTTCGGAACATTTAGGGCCAAATTACCATTTTTGGAAAGTAGGGGCAAAATTATAATTTTTGAAAATTTGGGGACCAAATTGAAAATTTATAAAACTTGAGCCTCTTATACAATTTTGAGTAAATTGAGGACTCAAAGGGAATGTTGGAAGCATTGGGACTCAATTTGGGGAAAAGTTGGCATTAGGGACTTAATGTTAAGGAAAATGAACTTTAAGGACTTAAGTGCAATTAATCAACAATTTTTTAGCCTAGTCGCTCATACTTGAGAATAAGATGGTTTTTATACTAAACCTTAATTGATAAGGACGCCCAAATCATGTAGGGATGCAAGAGACCGAAACACCAGCAAGGAAAAACTAGTGTGGATTCAGAAAACAACTGGAGACGAATATGTCACGGTCATCGGGTGAGTGAGTCTTTTAACATCATACTCGGTTGGGATGATGAGCGATTTAATCTAAAAAAACCACTTATCGGTTGTGAGTGAACATATTTAACTTCATACCTGGTTGGGGTGATGAGCAAGTTTAAAAGTTAAAAACCTACTCACCAATTGTGAGTAGGATTATCTAACATCATACCCGATTGGTATGATGAACTTCCTTGATAAAAGGAGAAACCCGCTTACCGGTTGTAAGTAGAGATATCATCAAACACGATTCCTGTGATGAAGTGGAAAATAAACTTTTTGTCAAAAGTGTTCTCCCCTAACTGTGTGCCAATGCTTAAAAGATTTGGGAGACCTTCTTGACAGGAGCTAGAACAACTCAAATAGACCAAAGGCCCCGGTTTTGAACTCATGGGGGCTAAATGCTTGGTTTTAGAAAATCATGTGTGGTGGGCCCAAGGCTAGTGGGCACGAGTAAGAGCTCGTAAACAATCTTGAGTTAAGGAAGCCACGAAAAATTTCTAATGAAATTATTGTGTAATTTCGCCATGGTACCGAGTCAAGATCGACAATACTCGATAGGTTGGCAACAGTGCATCAGGGCTAGGTCGACGGACCGGCCTAAACAAACAGCTGCAGATCGGGTTGAGGGTCGGGGCCATTGGACCATTGGCACCATAGATAATGGACTTATGTGAAAAATTATTGTTTGTGCATGCACTTGTGGTACAGGACCATCAAGATGCCCTAGGGGGGTAGTGATGGGTCCTAAGGGCTATTGGACTACATGGTGGAGATAAGGGCAGTTTGTCGTGCCAGTCAGTCTTTAAGCTCGGAGTAGCTTCTTGCACATGAGACCGGGGTGGGGTTGGGACGAGGTCTTCACCCTCATATGGGTAAGAAGTATTTTTGGGTCAGAGGGTCGAATATCTGGGATGTTCCCTCAGACTCCAGGAAGAAATCAGGGGCTTCTATCATGGTGGATGGTAAAGATGCTTCGATCCACAAGTGGGTGCAGTCATCGTAACTGCATCTCATGAATGTGTGTACCATTCTTGATGAAGGGTGTGTGTTGTTTGCTAAATGCCTCCCGAGGCAAGGGATGGGCTAAGAAAGCTAAACACACCTAATGTGAACAAGGAAAAAGGTTTTGAAAACCTTGGAAAGAATTTGAGAGTCCTTGGAAAAAGGAATGGTAAACCTTGGATAAAGTTTTTGGAAAATAAATTGAATTTGAAACTCTTTTGAAAGAAAATGTCACCCTTGGTAGGGTAAAGTTTTTGAAAATCAAAATTTGAGGAAAAATAAATTTTAAAGGAAATGATAATCTTTGTGTGGTTTGGATAAACTAAGGCTATTGTGAAAACTCACTCCCAACACCTGCTCAATGAGTTATAGACTAACCCCCTCCCTTTTACCCCTTTTAGGTAACCAAGGGAAAACCAAAACTTAAACACCTCCCTGTAAGATATGTATGTCAATTTTAAGATATTCAGTTTTGTATAATGCTATTCCAGGAAAGACAGGAAAGAAGTACCCTAGCGATTTAGAAAAGGGTGAAACCCTTTATGAACTAAAGGAAGTGGCGGGTTGCTCACGGGGATCCGACCAAACCGTTATCAGAGCATGTTTCCTCGAATACGTTATCAAGAGAAATAATGTATACTTCGCCCTTTGGATTTAAGGAAAATTGGTGAAAGAACCGGTCAACCCGAGTGAGAAAACCGAACTAGTTCACGAACATCGACCAATAGAGAACGAGCAAAATAGGAACTTTGGAACTTTTGAGTGACACGAGGAGTCATAAAAACCTTAGAAAGGGACTTTGGGATAATTTGGGAAAGAAAACCTGACTCGTTCAGGTGAACCAGATTCGAACTGAATTGAACCGGTTTGAATCATCATTGAATTAAATGCTAAATTCATTTTTCTAGATGGTTTAAAAAATTCAAATTGGAGAATTGAGGCTACCATTGGATAGAGAATGAATTTTGAAATTATTAATTTTGAAATTATTAATTTTGAAAAACTCGGTCAAATCGGGCATGAACTGACCGATTTAAGTGATGAACCTAATTTAGACCGGTTCGGTCCGGTTCGAAATAATGTCGTCTTCTTCCTTTAGATTACAACACTATTCACTCACTGGAAAATCGAACAGCGTTGACAGAAAGGAAACGTTTCCATTTAGGATGTTTTAGGCCATCAATGATTGTCATTAAGGTTCCAAACGGACGGCCAGAGAATCCCTAAGCTCCCTATATAAAGAGCTCATTTCCATTCATCCTCCACACACCTGAAAACTTCACTCTCTCTGATCTACGCAGTTTTCTGACGAATCTCAAACTAGAGCTTCGACATAGGGGTTTTTTTTAGCCAAAGAAGGCGTGGTCGGGTTCTTTAGACTTGATGGGGGGTGTCAGCCACCTGACAGTAGTCTCCAATTGCTTCGAGGATCACCAGAGAAATGCCGACGTGATCGAATAGTGAAGCAGCTCCGACAAACTGAAGCTACCCTATCCTGTCGAGCTGAAATCGACTAATTTGAGCCCTCTTAGGCCAAACCAAGCTCTGCCAACACTTCCACAACCCTTATACAACTGAATTAGAGTGGAAAGGTAAGCCAATTTGACTCTCCCTTTGTAATTTTTGATCAATGTTAGAGAGAGAACCCTCGAAACTTCACTAACCAAATTCTCCCTCAATTCGGTATGAATTGATGCAATTCTTGATCCTAGGAGAAAACTCAAGATGAGAGATATCTGTCCATATCGAAAGCCCGGACCGCTGCACCCCCAATAGTAAGCCTTCGAAGCTTTCTCTCTCTAAGTCTAATTTTTCAACAAAGCTCTGTTTGAGATCGTTGCGGCATCAATTCATGCAATTCAAAGTGCAATTGAATTGTATGGATGTGTAGGAACTCAATTTTGCTTCCAATTTCAAGAATTGACCTCGATTGATCGGTCAATTTGATATAATCAAATTCAACTAGTTTGAAAGGGTGAAATTAGGGGAAATTTTTGGGGGAAATTAGGGATTTCAAAAATTCGAGGGGACTAAAGTGCAATTTCCCAAAATTGAGGGCCAATTAGCCATGAAAAAGATAGTGGAGGACCAATTGGTCAATTTTTAGAATTTTTTGGGTCAAATTTTCCATTTTTGTGAAGTAGGGGCAAGTGGTAATTTTTGAAAAGTTTGGGAACAAATTGTAAATTTGGGAAACTTGAACCCTTTTTTGTGATTTTAAATAAATTGAGGTCCCAAAGTGAATTTTAGAAGTTTTGGGACTCAATTTGGGGAAAAATTGGCATTAGGCACCTAAAGTTAAAGAAAAAGAATTTTAGGGATCTAAATGCAAATAATTAAAAGTTTGGGCATTTTATTTATTTGTGATGAATGAAGGCTATTAGGCCAAAGATTAATGAATAAGTATGTTCATATCGTGTAGAAACATGAAGTAACAGGAATGCAAGCAAGGATAAGATCGCGTGAGACAAATAGCCGGTTAAGAGAAAAAATACACTACGAATATCGGGTGAGTGGGAATTTTCATATCCTATACGGTTGGGATGATAAGTAACTCAGAAATAAAAACCCACTATTATGTGGAATTTTAATACTTCACTCGGTTGGAGTGATGTGAGAAAACACGAGAAAAAATTAATTATCGGTTGTAAGTAGATGATATCTGGTTGGTATAATATATTAATTATTTAATTATATTATTTATATCAAAATTCAAGTTTTGTCATAAAATTGAGTTTATCGAATTTAATAGATAATAAATTATTTTAAATTTATAAAACACGAATATTTACCGATAATTAAACATAAATTATATCGAATTCTATTAAAATAAATAAGAATTTTCAGATTTTTCTCGTATTCTCGTAATATATTATTAGATTTTATTTGTAACATTTTAATATATTACATATATTTTTCATTAAATCTATATAAATTTTTATATTTTATAAATCTATTAATTAAATGTTAAAATAATATTACACATTGTTTCTATTATTATATTTTTTTTTCATATTTCACCCATATAATTCCCGTGTAATGATTGAACGGTACTGATTTCTTTTTTCTGTTATTGGATAAATTCATGGGTTAGGAACTTCGAAAATTATAAGAAATACACCTAATTTTCTCCATCTTCTCCTTTACGTTTTCCTTTCTTTTCTTGCCAAACTTATTTTGTTATTGCTTAAATAAATACTCAAGGCATCACTTGTATCCTATAAAATGATAATGTTAGAAATATTTTTTATAATAAGAATAATATACTTGAATATAATCATTGATTTACAAATATTATAATAGAAATTATTTTTAAAAAAATAAAAAGAGATTGTAGTAGAAAAATAGAATTGAAAGTTAATCAATTGAAATAAAAAATATAATGATATTTTGTTTATAAGTGAAAAATGCAGGAACTGTTTGGCATATTTTATTTTATTACCATGTATCAAAATGTTCATGTGTGAGTGAGTGTGTGAGTGTGTAGTGCAGACCACTAATCATCCCTCTGAGGGTAACGTGAAAGAAAAAATTGAAGTTGTCAGGCGAATTGACAGGACGGGAGATCCGATTTCAAATCAAAGCTATCCATCTAGTCAATGGACCATGCAGCAAGGCATCTACATAATCCAAGAAGATGCTCCGACGAACAGCATATAGTCTCAGAATAGAGACAACCGTGATGAGCTGTTACCCACGTTTTCTCTTTCCGTACTTCTCGCACAGGCGCACTTACGGAAGAGAGAAAGGAACCAACAAGATAAAATGGCGGACACTTATCTCACTCCATATCTATCGTGATCGTGTCTCTGCATCCGACTTAGTAATATTGTGCAGAAGCAACTTTTTCTCTGTTATATCAACACATCGACACGCCGCTTTCAAAGGGAATCTTCCAGTTTAGTTCTATGTGCTTGCTGTCACTGGGAAAATGTGAGGGCTATATTTTTGGCTTTTTTAATGAACTTTTCACTACGTTTTTTTTTCTACTATGTTTTATGTGAGATTATGACATTAAATTATCTTTATGGAATTTTTTCAGCTATAATAAAATGTATATATACCTAGTAGACAAAGTAAAAATAGAATATTAAATTCATACAATAATTTAAAATATCTAGATAATTCGCCAACAAAATACGAAAAATGTAATTTTGTTGGATTTTGTAGGCTTTGTAAAGTGCATATCGTGGGTTTCTCTCTACAGGAGAAGGTTTAAGCCTAATATTAAGTGCAGGAAGCCCTGCATATGAATAATATGTATGTTTACATTGGCAATAGGATGTATATTACTAATGTGAATAGCTACAACAAAAGAGTTGGAATGTATATTATTGATTTTTTAAAATAAATATTTTATATGATTTGATGTTAATCTTGATGGAAATGGTGGAGAAATATTTATGAGGGTATTATTTTAATTAATTAGATTATTTAATATAATTTTAAATAATTAATATTATATTAGTATAATGAGATTATTTATTTTTATGTTATTATTATGAGTCTATGTGCTACTTATTTAATATTTTAAGTCACTTATTAATTAATCAACATACAATGTATACATTCAACCTTTTCCGGATGGGAAAACTTGACTGATCATCACCTCAAAACGACATTTAGTGGTATGATATGTCTTTTCAGGATGGGAAGACTTGCTTGAATGATTATCAATATAGTACAACCTTCATATAAATGTTCGGTAACATATCTCAAATCAACGATTCATTGGATGTTCTTTGTGAAATTACTTGAATATTTTTGAAAAAAAAAGGTCATTTATAAAAATATTTGAGTGTAATAAAGATATATTTTTTAAAATACACGGGTGTATATAAAATAATTGATTTATGATTTATAAAATAAATGAAAATACTTCTATCTAATCATTTTGAGTAAATACACAAATGGATGAATCCTAGAAATTAATTCTCTCACTTACTAAGTATTTCTCACCATTCTTTTAAATTTTTTTAAAAGAAATAAAAACAAAAATAAGTAAAGAAATTGGAATAATCTTGCCATATCCTATAGATTAAGATATAAGTCCTCATATATAATAAAAGAAGATCCAACCATTTTATATTTATTTTTTAGGATTTTGAATACTTTGTAAATGTTATATATAATTTATAAAAGTTTTAAATTATAATAAAATTGATGTATTTTAATACTTTGATCATTTGGTTATATAAGTATTATAGTAGTGTGTCACTCACCCTTATAATATTAATAAAGCGTGACAGCTTGTATGAATGCTGACCCGTACTTGAACTCAAATTAGGATTTCGAGTTAAACTTTCAAAGGTAATTTATTTTTTAAGGTAAAAGTGTTGAAAAATTAGGAAAAATGAGAAAAACACTAGTTGAATTTTTAATAATAAATTAAGTATAAGAGGTACTACTAAAAGATAAAAATTTTGTAGAGAATGACCTTATGGAAGAAATACGACGTAAAACTCTAACTATTGAGCAACCATCCGAGAGTACTATAAGAAATCTCACACCAAAAAGATGAACCCTAAAAAATTCTAAAAAATCCTAAAAAACCCTAAAAAATCATGACAATTAAGAGCCAGCAATAAGTATGTGAGGGTTTTCGGTATACCACCATATGAGGCAAGAACAACATCTCCATCTATAGAGATAACCAAATAGTAGTTTCTAGAACACACCATGCCACCATGCCAAGGGAAGTGTTTCTAGAATATGATCGGAGTAGACCTTACTTCAATGTGTCGAGGTATCCAAAAGCCTTGCGAAAATTAGGTTGTAAAACCTTTCGTTGAGAGAAATATGTCATCATGGCTATGAACTAGCTCAAGAATATGAAAATGCATCAAAATGATTTTTATAGTTGAATTTCAATTGGAAATAAATGACAATTGTTGATGGAAAAGATATGAGCCATGTCACATATCTAACTTGAGTGGAGCAAATTTGAATGTGGGTTTAATGAAGAGTATGTTGCCTAATACTTAATAAATAAGAAAATATATGTGTTATTTCAGCTTTGATAAGAAACCTATATTATAATAAAACATGAGAACAAGTTCAACAAGTTACATATTTTCATACCAAATCTAATATGCCTAAATAATATATGAGAGAGTTGACCAAACATATGATTGTGAGCACATTGTTTGAGGTACTAACCATTTAAGAGAATTAGGAAGGGTAAGAAAAGTGAGGACACTTACTCCTTCAATGTTAGGGGCATGAAAGTTCTACCAAGGAAAGAACAAACTAGCAATTTGGGATCCTTTCATTTTAGTAGTGCTAGAAATAAGGCAAGTGAAATGAATGGATTGTCTCGATGGTAGAAGCACATTAGGTTTAATGAATTATCATGTCGGATAATCATATGTTATAGGTGTGAACAACTTGAATATATCATTAAAAACTATTCGATAAACAACTCTTAGCCGACACTTCCTCGAGAGGGCTTAATATTGCCCTTGGTAATGTCCCCAAGGGTGGTGTATCCAAAATTTTCCCGAACCAACAATGGATGTTGGACAGGATTGACAATTTCATCCAGCCGGACCGGATTAGAACCAACTGGGTCCACAATCAAGGTCTCTAAATTCGGGTCCAAGGGAATAAACCTGACGATCGAGTCCTGGACGACCAAGTTGGACCCGCTTAATTCGATAGTTGGGTCTAGTTCAGAAGGACAGACCCACCCTCATTTCCCTAGAATGATCCAAAAACTTATTTTAGAATCAATGAGATTCAAATATGCAAACTAAAATATGAGAACAAAGTTATTTTATCAATTCTAAATTATGTTATATATTTAAAATGTAAATATTATATTATAAAATTTTCTTAGTGAGAAATTTAAAAATTCAAATTTTGGATAAAAAATTTTAAGCCTATAGAGTTTTTAAATTTATCGCACTTAAACCTATTTATCTTATAATATTTTTATTTTGAATAAATAATAAAATAAAAAAATAGCTTAGTTATTAGTATATCAATACTATTATTAAGTTGATCAGGTTCAAAATCACTCATTAATAAAATTGTTTATGACGGGATCTGACTCGGTGATTGGGTCCAAGACCATTGGTTGGACTTTGACCGGTCTAGGTGGACGCATGTCCAACCAAGTCAATTACCACCTCTAATATTGGCGAGTGTATATCATGTCTTAGAAAGAGGCTAAGGCAGTTATAGTGTGACGACTCTAATGAAATAATAATCTACTTCCAGTTCTATAATAAAGTACACTTCAGGAAATGTTGAAATAATATGTGATTTATATAAATACGATAAATGAACGTATGTGAAATAGAGCCATTTATTCTAAAAATTAATCGTTCTTAAAGGATAAGATGGTGTCCGGAATAGCCCGAGCGATGTTCCTACTAAGCCTTGAGATCATATTTAGTACAGGAGTCAAGTACTTCAAGCTTGTGAAGTACAAGTACAGGAAGTGATACTCCTCTTATTCCACTATTACTACATGATATATATTATTTTATGAATGAACTAGTTATTGAGGCACCATGTTAATATCAATTATCAAGACACGGTGGTGACTTTCCATGCCCGGGAACTGAAGGGGTATTCCATGGTGAGTGATGCTTCATCCATCCTCATATAATATTGAACATAAACACGGAAGAAATGATAAAGAAGGGTTGTGCACCGTTCCTAGCTCGAATCGCAAATACGTTGTCATAACTCGATGCAATATCTAGGTCGAACCAATATAACAACCATATTACCCTATTAATGCTAAAATAGCATACACCATACCACTATAAAAACGACAAGAAATAAAACTTAGATAAAGAAAATATTAACAAATATCCATCAAAAAATTGATTTATAATAAATAAATTGTAGCTTTAAAAAATTTATCAAAAATTCCCAAAATGTATATATAATTACCTCCTTACATTACTTTTGAAGATTTTTAGCTCTATAATATTAGAATTTCTGAAGCCAAGAGTTTAGGTACAGATTGGATGTGGAAGCTGATGTGAATCGGAAACAAAAACTGGAAATCGAGACTTAGTATGGTTAATACTAGGAGCTTAGACCATCGACAAACCCATAAATTACTCTCAAAAAAATCTTTTTTAACTAAAAGTTAAGAATCGAGAATTGTCTAAGCGAAAATTGGTTCGGATTGGAATCAACCCAATATTAGGTGAAAAGTCCTAATTTATTAAGAGGGGTTAGACAAGTTAGAAAATAAAAATTTGTGTGCTCAAATGATAGAAAAAAGTGATAAAATTTTTTTAGAAAAATGAATTTGACCAAGAACTAGTTGAATTAGAGGTGAATCGACCAAAAAATGACTAAAACTAATCGAATTGGCACGGATCAGTACCTCCCCAACTTTTAGAAAGGGTAAAATAAATCAGAAAATGACAATTACTTGAGTCCAAATCATAGTGAATTGGATAAAAAAAATTTAGAAAGATAAATTGGGCTAAGAACTGACCGATATGGGTAAACTGGTTAAGAAACAATCAAAATTGACTGAAACAATTAATTTATTTGTTGGAAACAGGTTCGCTATAGTGCATACCAGACATCGTGCTACGTTGGGCACATGCACGTGTAGGATGCATGGCACACCCACACACGCATGTGATCACCCCCTTCGCCTAACTCAGACCTGGCTGATGACCCAAAAACCCGATTTCATTCACGATTTCTATTATTCTACCCCAAGGAGAATTAAATAAAAAGTGAAGTCTATAAGGCCTTATTTGATCCACTATATGTATGGGTTGATGGATAATTGGTCACCCGAGCTCCATGTATAAGTGTCAGACATTCCCTTCCCGATGTTCAACTGAAATTCTCTAAAACACCAAGCTTACTCCACTTTCTAATGACCTCACTACCAGAGCTTTCCATTTATTCCTTCAACAACCAAACTCAAAAATTTAGGTGTCATTAGAATCGGGGGAAGGTCAACTTTTGAACCGCACCCCTCTCCACCACAGACGTGCCCCCAACCAGCATCGATACGGCATAACAGTAATTTGACACCCTCGGTTGAAAATAGGGCATGAGGTTTCCAAGCTCTTTCTGACCTGCTTGTTGGACAACCACAACCCAAATTTATTTTGGAAGCTCCTCATGGTCCTCTCTCGCCAACCACAATGACTTTCCGGGTTATAAGTAAGTCTTGTGACCACAAAAAATTTGAAAAGCTCTAATAGATCTCTGTTTCTGACATGTTTCTATAAATTAGGAATTACAAGTGACTCAGACCACCTCAAAAGGTGATCATAGTGTCCACGAACTATTGGGAAAGTCAGTTACCCAACCCTACTGGTGTTGCTTGTCAATGCTTCCTCTTTGATGAGTTCATGATCAAAATACGATTCTATGTTCGTTTTCCAGTGAGAGCCCAATCGGGGCCAAAACGATATTAATCCAACCAAAGATGACCGTAACTGGGAACGTAGGGAAGATGATGAGGGACCTAGAAAATATTTTTGGAGGATTTATGGAGTTGTTTTGAAGGAGATAAAAGTTTGGGGACCAAATTATAATTTTTGAAAACATTAGTGACCAAACTATGATTTCATGAAAATGGGTACTCGAATGAGACTCAACAGTAATATAAGGACCTAAAGAAAAGTTGGAGAAATTTAGCGACCTGAGATGGTTATAAGAGGCTAAGGACCTAAGTGAGATTTTTGGAAAAGTTTAAGCGACTAAATAGTAATTTTGAAAAGTTGGAGAACCAAAATAGAATTTATGAAAATCTATGTCTGTTTTCTTATGAGAGCTTAATCAAGGCCAAAACGGCACTATTCCGGCTAAGGCTAACTGTAAGTGGCGATTTAAGGATGATGATGAGAGAACTAGAAAATACTTTTTGAGAATTTATGGAGTTATTTTGAAGGATATAAAAGTTTTTTGACCAAATCATAATTTTTAGAAAGTTTAGGGACTAAATTATAGTTTCATGAAAATGGGGACCTGAATGAGACTCAGTAGGAGTATAGGGCCCTAAAAAAATTTGGAGAAATTTAGGGACCTAAGATGGTAGCTTAAAAGAGCCTAAGGACCTAAGTAGGACTTTTGAAAAAATTTAAGGGACCAAATGATAATTTTGAAAAGTTGGAGTACCAAAATTAAATTTATAAAAAGTTAGGGACCCAAACTAATCTTAGGAAAGGTGAGAGGACCTGAGATAGAATTTTATTTGAAATCAAGTCAAAAAAGGAGTAAGAGAAAAGTATAGGGACCAATATGAAATTTTAGAAAATTTAGGGACTATTCTGTAATAAGTAGAAAATTAAGGGATTTTAATGAAAGAGTTGGCATATATAGGGGCCCTATGAGAAAATGACTAGGAGAAATGGGGGAAATATGGGGACTCAAGAATATGAATATGAGTCGATCCAAGGGGAAAAATATAAAAATATTATATTATAAAAATGGATTGGGTGAAAAATTATAAAATTTGGATTGGTGAAAATTTTAAAATTTAAAATTTAGGTAAGAAATTTAATGTATAAATTGAATGCTAATAGAGTTTTTAAATTTATTGTCGAAATATTTATTTATGTTAAAATATTTTTTATTTTAAATAAATAACAAAATTAACCACAAATTTTTTTACTTATCAAAATTAACAATATTTTAGCTAATAGAGTGTCAATGCTATTAATAATTTCGTTGTAGGTTAAATTCTCTCGTTAACAAAATATATTTTAGTTATTAGTTTGATCAAACCCGACTAGACTCGATCGAGATTGACTTTATATGACTAGGTTGGGTTCAACAAAACTCGGTAGACCCAATGATCGTATCCAAGACTAGCAAAATGGATTAGGTGACTAGGTTCGGGTCTAACGATTGGACCCGGACCATGGGTCCATATGAACTCGACCTGATCGGGTCCAATTGCCACCCCTACTTGGAAGTGCAGTATACACACATACTCTCATAGCCTTGAATTGCTTGTGTGTGAGATTCAGTAAATACAATATCAACGTTATAATGTAAAATTGTGATGGTATATGCATTATCGATAATGATAAGAGTTCGATGATTATTTAAGAATATTTTTTGGCATGGGTGGGAACACAGTAAATAATTGTGTGCATTTGTAAAATGGGAAGTGAATTCTCTAGATAAAGAATATGAGTTAAAATAATATTACAAAGAACAATAATAAAAATATTTATAAAAAATGCAAGAACTTTACTAAAAATACTAAATAAAAATTGTGTTTAAAGTTGTGAGCTCGTTACCTTTCCTAAATCTTATTTTAGGCGTGTGCAAATGAGTATATATATATATATATATATATGATAGTAGGTTATCCTCAACATTTAAATACATGCAATCGAGGTACACGTATATTATTTTATTTTATTTTGGGCTCATTAAATACTTTACCAGTTTTAAATTTTTGTTAAATTTTATAAGTTTTTTATTTTAAACATTTATTCTGTGAATGTGACGAATTGTTATTGGACCTAACTCGAAAAATTAAATTAATACGTGACAAATTTAATGGTACCAGAGCATATATTTTTAAAATAGTGATTTGAAAGTAAAAATAATTTTTAAAATGGTCAGAGAGAATGTAAATATCATTAATAAATTTTTATTTAAAATATTAAAATAATAAGATATTATCATTTACTAATAATCTCTTGGAAAAATGGAATTTATTTGTAGAGATGAGGCCAGAAAATGATCCATACTCAAATGATCAAGAGGGCAGGATTATGAGCAAGTACATCCCGCAACCCGACGACATTTCCCATAACCATATTCGAGTCGGACTATGTAGAGACTCTCTTAATAACTCTTGGGGCAGTTTTTGAGGCGACACATATGGTAGACTGTTGGATCACTCCTCGGATGCCCCTCCTAATTGGTAAAGAGGGAATTCGATTGAATTAGGCCTATGGAGAATGAGCACGTGAACACTTTGGTACCCAAGAGCGCTGCTTATTGGAAGACCCTAGAGTGGACTTCCTTGTCTATCTCAGGAGAATTGAACAGACTCAGAGTTTTTATACGGAGAAAAATTATGTGAAGGGAGTGATGTAGTAGTGACCATGAATTGGGTGACTATCCTGAATAGGGGCATAGACCAGCATATCACCGTGAGCGAAGGCCCTTATATTGAAGGCGAGACAAATATGCTGTGTCATTTCCCTAAGTATCTGGATTGAAACTTGTTTGAGGAGAAGTTTAAGGAAAATTACCTATTCTCTCATCTAGTTCAAGAGAAGAATTAAGTCCTATTCAGCTTATGCTAGAGGAATAATTCAGTGGCCGACTATGCCAGGAACTATCTTAACTTTAGGTGCTTCACCTGGGAAGGGGTTGGGACCGACGCTATATGCGAGAGGTTCACGACGGACCTAAACTGGGATGTGAAGTACATCATGTAAGGGACAGGGCCCTACCGATCTGAAGACCTCCATAGAAGTGGCCTTGGAATGTGAAGTTATGGCAAGAGACTTGCATGCCACAGTGGATACCGATGAAGAAGAAGATGTCACGAGCACCTATCGAAACTACTAGAGGAGGAAGGAAGTTGAGGACCGAGTGAGGAATGGAAGACTATAAACTTTATGGGGAGTTACTATGATTACGGTAGTAATCGAGTCTTAATATAATAATTCACATTTTTTTACTTTCATATTTTCATGATGTATAAGACTTGAATGTCTACTGTAATAAAGCAAGAAAATTTAGTTATTAAATAGCAGAATAACAAAGATATTAATATCTATATACATTGAGGAAGAGTAACAAAATATGAGAAGTGGATGAGGCTTCGTTATGGAAAATTCCAACATAATTGCGACCATGTTCTAATGGTATAAAAGTCATATCCCGAAGATAAGGGATGTAAAAAATTGTAAGGACGGAGGAATACTAAGAGCGGAAACTACCTCATAGATCAATTCCACATAAAATCGGGATGAATGTAATACTTATATACACAGGCATTTAAAATCCTTAGTAAGGAAAAACCGGTCAACAATTGGTATGGATAATTTAATGATAGGAAAGGGATTCAGGAGTGCAATAAGAGTATCAACAATTGGTATGGATAATGCGATTGTACGCCTAGGCGGAATAGGACAATATCTAAGGTAGTGACAGGCGTAATAGCATGATCTAAACAGGACTGAATGAGAGATGAGATACCCAAGGAAAAGGTAACACTGTCTATCTTATAAATAAGCACACATAAATATAGATAAAATATTTTGTACACCTCAACGATTTCACAGAGATTTGGGTCCTAGGGTAGACACCCCATTCCTACCATAACTACGAAATTGAAATGTACCTAAGAAAAAAAAATGAAGTATCATTTAGTACCAGATTCGTTTAATGAGTTGAAGGAAAACAATACCGGGGGCCAACATACACTTAAACTGGAGAAGGATGTATATATATATAGAGAGAGAGAAATGAAAAGAAAGAAAGAATGAAAAAAGAAAAGATAAGGGAAAGTGTCAGGAGAGGGGAATACGCCTCATTCCGCTAGTACATGGTGTGACCCGAGAAAGTGTAGGGAGTGATGAACTAATGAGTAAAAAAGAAGAGGATATGAGCTTAATACAACTTGAGGGAAGGAAAGGAAGCCTAGACACCCTTGTAAATGACAACCCTTTGATATGAGGAATAACACCATTGCCATACACTCATGGGTGGGGAGGAAATCGAAATTGAGGACGAAAAACCGCAAGAAACTTATGTACATATCGGGAGACATATGCTAGGGAAAGTAAAATGATGAGCCATTATATTATACTCCCATGAGAGATATGTAAGTAGGGGAAATGTATTAGCTTACCCAAGTAGGAAGGCGTCGGGAAAATCATGTTCTATTGTGGCAGCACAAAGCTTTGAGGGTAGAATCTCCGATAAGGTTCAACGGCCTACCCTACATAGGGAGAAAAGTGTGTAGTAAGAGACATAAGTCGAAGTTCCATATAATAACCCTTAAGGTATAAAACTGACATATTCCAAAGGCGAAGGAACCCGATGAATTAGTGGGTGTGCATGATGCAACGTTAAAAAATGGCTATGAAAGGAAACTAGGCACAAGTGTTCGTAAGAATGGAAAGGTTGTTAAAAAAGTGAGAGGATGAAATGATGAATGAATAAAATGAGGATGAAAAAGGAGGAAACGAAGAGAAAGTAACTTGAGTGGGATGATGTGAGGAGAGTCCCACATATGACTATGGAGTTTGAGTGTAATGACACCAAACAAGTGAGTTGTAAGGGTTTTCACGTGTAGACATAGGAGTGTAGATGGGCAGAGGAGACCTCTATCTTAATAAATATTAGAAAAAGTAATATTAAGCGAGTACGACATAATCGAGAGCGACACTCAAAGGTTGGTGGTCTACCTAGCTACCAAACGACCAAGGGGGTAGGGCACCCTTAACACAAGGTCAAAACCATGACGAATGAGGGTCTGAGCATGTGAATCTAAGGGACGGGAAGTAATTGGCGACCCTACGTAAATGACTAGAAGATATACTACCATCCCCTATGCATCACCAAGACACGTACTAAATGCTTTGTGGGTGGGTAAGGGAACACTAGGTTAGTAAGGTAGGGAGAAGGCTAAAACATGGGAGAGTGAGGTAAAGTTTAGGTCCAAAGATTTCAAACTGTAGTCGTATGAGTGTCATAAACGAGCTAATGCAAGAGTGAACCTAAAAGAACGTTGCGAAAGACATGCTCTATAGGAAAATGCAAACCACAGAACCAAGGCAGCATGCGAAGGAGATGTGGGATAGAGATTGACGGCGGTGGACGTCGAGGTAGGAGGATCAAGCAAGCTATGGAGAGGAAGGTTAGGTAGCGACATCTTCGTGTTTATTACGATCAGAGGGAATGGTACCGCCCCTAGAACCCAATTAAGGAAATGGTGACTTGGGTACAAACCATACAACCAAAAGGACTGGGGTAGGCCCGAAGGAAAAAGAATAATGCATGACCATGACGTCGACAAGTCTCGGGAAAATGACCCCAAAATGGCCAAAATATAATGTATATATATGAAAAATCTCGTAAAGTCATGGCAAGACGAGGTGGAGTTGTGAAGATGTAAATAAGTGCAATTGGCAGAAAGCTCGATCAAGGGAGTGACCGAGTGAAAGTGTGAGGGGAGAAGGGACCTAAGTCGATCTGTAGAAGGAAATTCTTCCCGTTAGTGCATGAAAGTTTTAGGATAAATGTCTAAATGTTTTAGGACAAATTTATAAAAAGGAAGGGTCGTTAGGGATAAGAGACCGAGTGAAGGGAGTGATCGAGTGAAAGTGTGAGGGGAGAAGAGACCCAAGCCGATCTGTAGAAGGAAATTCTTCCTGTTAGTGCATAAAAGTTTTAGGACAAAGGTGTAAAAAGGATGGAAGAAATTGTAATATTAAAATTTTTGACGTCGGAAGTTAGATAATGGATAAATCTATAAATTATTTTTAATATAACTTATTTTATTTAAAAGTTAATAATCGAAAAAAGTTTAAATAAAAATTGGTTTGGATTGGTATGGAATAATTTTAGGTGAAAATTCTTCGATTTTTAAGATAAATTAGATAATTCAGAAAAGAAAAAGTATTTATCCAATTAACAGGAAAGTGATAAAAGTTTTTTAGAAAAATGAATTACGGCATAAACTGTCCAAATAAAAGGTGAACCAACAAAAAAATCAAAACCGAACTAAATAGCTTGTAGCAGTAAAATTCTCTGATTTTTACAAGGGATAATATAAATAAAACATTATGGTTCTAGAGTCTAAATTGGAGGGAATTATATAAGTAATTTTCTAAAAATATAAATTGGGCTAAGAACCTATAAAATTAGGGTTGACCGGCTAAAAAACGACCAAAATTAGTTGAACTAGCCAATTTATTCGCTGGAAACGAGTTAGCTACATTGCAAATCGGGTGACGTCGCGCATGTGTGGTCATCCCCTACGCCACACTCACACCCAATTGATGACCTAGAAACCTTATTTCATCCGTGATTTCTAGCATCCTACCCATGAGAAATATTAAATGAAAAGTGGAGTTTATGAGGTTATATCTGATCAAATATGGGTAAGGGTTGATGGACATTTGGTCCCCCTGGGGTCCCTATATAAGTTTACTCCATATTTCGGTGATCTCACTACTAGAGATTCTCATTTATTCATTCGATCACCAAACTCGACCATTTTGATGTCATTAGAAATGGGGAAAGTTAGCCTTTGAATTGTACCCCTCTTTGTCACTGTCGTGCCCCCTACCAGCATTAGTACGACCAAATAATAACTCGATCCCCTCATCCGAAAATAAGACATAAGCTTTTCGAGCTCACCTCGACCTCGTCAATGGCCAACCACTACCCAAATTTATTATGAAAACTCTTCATGGTCCCCTTTTGATAACCATGATGGTTGTTCAGGCTATAGGTAAGGCTAATGACCACAAAAAATAGAGAAACTTCGATACTTTATATTTTTAACACATCTCTATAAATCAAGAATTACATGTGACTCAGGCCACTTTACAAGGTGATGATGCCAATGGACTCGTGGGAAAGTCATCCATCCAACCCAATTGGCATCACCCACCACCACTTCCTCTCTAATGAGTTCCCAATCAAAACTCGACTTTGTGTCTGTTTTCTGACAAAAGCTTGATCGGAGCTAAAATGACACTAATCCGGCTAAGGCTGGTCATAAAGGTGACCATGTAGACCTAAGAAAGATGATGAGAGACCTAGAAAAGTTTTTGAAATATTTATGAAGTTGTTTTTGAAGGAGATAAAAGTTTAGGGTCCAAACCGTGATTTCATAAAAATTGGTATCTGAATGAGACTCATTAGGAGTATAGGGCCTTAAAGGAAAGTTGGAGAAACTTAGGTACTTGAGATGGTAGCTTAAATGAGGCTAAGGACCTAAATGGAACTTTTGGAAAATTCTAATGGATCAAATGGTAATTTTGAAATGTTGGAGGATCAAAATAAAATTTATGAAAAGTTAGGTACCCCAACTAAACTTATTAAAGGTCATAGGACCTGAGATAGAATTTTATTTGAAATTAAGTCCAAAAAGGAGTCAAAGGAATGTATAAGTACCAAAACATAATTTTTGAAAAATTAGGGATGATTTTTTATTAAGTAGAAAGTTAATGGACTTTAATGAAGGAGTTTGCATATGTAGGGGCCCTAGTGAGAAAATGACCGAGGACTTGAAAATATGAATGAGAGTGAGTATGAACGGGTTGCCAATGTGCGATTCGAGCAAACTTGACCGAGAGACAAAACTGTAATTTTTGGGAAATTATGGGATTGTGCAATAATATATCATATAAAACCAAACTTTCCACACATTATGTTATGTGAATTACGTATTTTGAATTGTTGCAATTGCCGTGTGAAAATCTCCATTTAGTGACACTAGAAAAACACATGAAACGAACATGGTACTATATGCTCGAGTGAATGGATTTATAGACAATGCCGATCATGGTTATTTATTAAGTTTATTGAACTAATTAAGGTAGAGAGCATGATTGTCTGCACTAAATTGAGCAACGAGATATTAATAGCATGATAAGTCGTGAAATTGACTAAGAACCCATGATGACGATATAAGGGAAAATGGGGATTATGTCGCATATGAGATTTTCTAAAGAAGGCTATGACCTAAATCAGACATAGCAGTAGGGCTAATAAGTCATGATTCTCTAAATTAAAAAGGGACTTAAGCTCTGCGTGCTTTGTTTAACTAATCCTTAGTAAGTGAACAAGGACTTTCTAAAATGAAAAGGCAACTTGGCTCCATTGTCTTTTATTTAAGCTAAGAAGTGATTAATGATGAGCAAATCAATTAGAGAATCAAAATCCTTAAATTTTTTATATTTAGCATATAAAGACTTGAAAACACATGTAGTGTGGTTGGTCACATGGCATATTGAGCCTCAATAAATTTATGAAATAACATATGTGATGCATTATGATGCATGAAAATATAAGTAGTGGTGTTGATAATATAGCATATCGAGCCTTGAGAATTAAAAAAACTAATATGTGCTATGACGTGATACATGTTAAAGAACATGAGTAGCGAGGTCAGTTAGATAGCATGCCACACGCCCTAATAAGAGTGATCATTATATTGTTGTGATCATATTTGTGATATGATTGACTTGGGTGGATGAGTCATGACGTTTACATGACACTTGGTATTAGATGTGATGTCGAGTGTATAAGGACTAGAATTAGAGATAGGGGTCCAAGTATCTCTTGTGATCTAAAGTTAGATGGAGTTTAATCAAAGGATGTGAGTTGTCGGATGACACATTATTGATATCGTATTAGTGAGATATTTATCAGTGAATGTTCTTTGAGAGTGCAGTATATAATGTACATACTCCTAATGGCCTTGAGGCACTCTTTGTGAAATCGCAATAGATATGGTGGTAGTGCCACCATGTGAAATCTCATTATGTAGTATGCATAATTGACAACGATAAGAGGTGAACGATCATCTAAGTATTTTTTTCGAAGTACGTCATAACGCACATACTCCTCACACACTGAGTTCACATATGTGAAAATTAAGGGGTTAATTGTGTACATTTGATACATGATTTGTGAAATAAGAAGTGAATTCCCAAGATAAAGAATACAAGTTAAAAGACTATTATAAGGAACAGTAAATAAAAGTACTTGTAAAATATGCAAGTAAGATATTAATGAACTATAATAAACACATTGAATAAAGATTACTCATAACTTTCTCTTCCAAACATTTTTTGTGTACAAAGGATCATGCACCAATCTCAATATCCAAATACACACCATCAAGATATGAAACTTAAAAGGTGTGTATGAATTTTATTTTATTTATCAGTTACTTCATTTTTTATAAAAATTATCATTTGTTTTGAGCTCACTACCTACTTTATAAAAATATAAATTTTTTTTCTGAAATTTGTAAGTTTTTATTTTCAATTTTTTGTACTTAATTTAGTGAATGAATCTATTATAATAATATCAAGTAGATGTGAAAAGTTGTAATTGGATCTCAACCTTGAAAATTGGGTTGGGATAAAGAAATGGAGTAAACTTCAAATACTCCTAATCTTCTCTACTTTTCTAAAATGGACAAATAAATAAATGTAATTTTTTTTATAATAGAATTGTGGTGTGACAATTCTAATGAAATAACAATCCACTTCTATTTCTATAATAAAGTACAATTTAGAAAATGTTAAATGATGAGTATTTTACATAAATATGATAAAATAAAAATATATCCAATAGATATATTTGTCCTTATTCGAGTGCAAACTGATCATTCCTAAAGGATATGATGATATTCGAAATGCATATCCCACTTACTCCCGAGATAATTGCTCATACAAAGTTTGGAGAAGAAAAGATAAGAAGTGCAAGTGATTCAAACTTATAAAGTAGAAATAGGGGAAATGATACTATAAGTAAATCTTATTCTACCATTACTACATGATGTAAATATCATAGTAGGAATATAGTGGTTTTCAGGCATCAAGATAAGGTTGATTATCAATGCAAGTGGTAACCTCCCATGCCCTAGGAATTGAAGATATAATATGAGTATATATGTACAAGAAATGATAAGGAAGTATTGTGTCCTTCCGAGCTAGAATTGTAAATACATTGTTAAACACTAACATAATATACAAGGTAGACAAATATAATAATTGTATTATCATATCGATATTATAATAGCATACACTACACCAGTATAGAATTGATCGAACATAAGAGATAAAAAAAATATGAATAAATTTTTACCAAAAAATTAATTTATAATATACAAATTATAATTTTAACAATCAATAAAAATTCTCCAAAAATGTATATATAACTTCTTGGACTTCTTTACTATACGTTTGAAGATTTTTTTCCTCCATTCTCACCCATTTGTAAACTTCAAATACTCAACTTCTCTTCTCCTCATTGTTTTCTTCAAAAGGTTTAGGAAGGGATGGATTAATACTCTAACTCAAACCATTGACATAAAATTATCATATTCTCAACTTAGTCTCTACTCAATATTAATCAATAATTATTTATAATAAATTTTAAGTTAAAATATAATAAATTTCAATGATTAGTGCATAAATTATATTTTTATTTTAAATCTCGAATTTTAGCCTATTCTTCTATTTCATTATAGTTTAAAAATATTTTTAAAATACTATTGTCCCATCCATCTTTATGAATTTATGAAATAGTAACCAACTTTTAAGAAAAATATAATTATTAAGTTTTCAATAATTAAAAAATATTTTATTAAATATCACACATAATTTTATAAACTAGTAAATATTAACAATATAACAATTTTATACTCAATACAAATAAGCTCACTTACCTTAAATTATAATTGTAAAACCCGTCCAAAGGAAACCAGAAAAAAAATGACAGAGAATAGAGAGAGAGAGAGGAAGTCGTCAGAAAAGTTAGAGTCTCCGACGACTCGAAAACCGCTCTGGTCAGGTCGCCGGCAGCCGTGTTAGAGGCCGAGTTTTACCTCGACAGGTAGCACGAGCAGTTGTCGACCTCCCTATATAAAGGGCACCCACTAATTCGTTCTCAGCATACTACAATCGATCGAAAAAGAAGAAGAGTGAGTTTTCCGGTGAGCTTCAAACCATAGCTAAAGGAGCTCCAAAGGGTGGCATTGGAACTGGGGAAGACTCCTCTAGCTCTAGACCTACTCAAAACAACCAGAGAATGCTCATGGAGGTGCGAGTGAGATCGCACAATAAAGCTACTTCAGAGTTTGAAGCAGCGAGCTCCTGCCCGACACCACCTTACCCCAACCGACCCTTCCACCACCCACCTTAGCCACCACTAACCACCTAAGGTCCCCCATAACACGCCTACATGCCCCGGTAAACTCAATTTCGCCTCCCCTATCGAAATTTCTGAATTTCAGAGTTGCACCAATCGAAACTTCTCTCTTTAAATTCCCACAGTGCAGCAATGAATTGCAGCAGAACTCAATCTTGCTAGGTTCCCCTTGATAGCTCTAGCCGCCCCCACCCCAAGCTCTGGCCATCGCTTCTACGTCGGTAAGAAATGTAAGCTTCCTCTCTCTACTGTAACTTTTTTGGTAGAGCTCCGATAGGGAATAAAACTTAGCCAAATTCATAAATTCGAAGTGATGACGATCGATGGGAGATGTAGGAGGTGATTAAAAGTAAGAATTGAAGAAAACAAGGACTTACAGGCCACCAATTGGATGAGGTAAGATCCAATGTGTCATATGCTCAAATTGGGGAAGAAGGTGGAGGCTAATTTGGGGATTTTGGGGGACTTTTGTGCAATTTTCAAAAATTGGAGGGTTGAACGGCAATTTCACAAAATTGGGGGTATTTTCGTGAAATTCACCCAATTGAGAGTCAATTGGGCAAATTGGACAAATTTGGGCTAGAATGAAAATTTTGAAAAGTCGGGGGACCAAAATGCAATTTTTGAAAAGTTTGGGCAAATTGAGGATTTTTTAAAAATTAGAGACCAGATGGCAATTTGACAAAATTGAGGGTCTTTTTATGTAATTCCCTTCCAATTGAGGGTCCATTGGACAAATTGGATCAAATGAAGGACCAATTTGTAAAATTTGAAAAGTTGGAGTCAAATTGTAATTTTTGGAAAATTTGGTGCTAAATAGCAATTTTAGAAAAATAAAGGAAACCAGGGGCAGTGTTGATAAAATTAAGGAACCGAAGGGATAATTAGAAAATTTGGGGATCAAATTTGGGGAAAATGGGGTAATTGAGGAGGAAAAGATGAACGCATAAACCTCGGGGACTAAAAGTGCAATTAAGGCCAAATATGAAGGCTTATACGCAAATACTCCAAGAAGAACAATCCCTTACTTCGACACCCTAACAAGAACATTCGTGACATATAGGGACTGACTATTCGAGCACTTACTTCCAGAAGAGGAACTGCGAGGCTAGACTCCGCCGGTGCGACCCCGCCAAAATTACCAGGTGAGTGGGAACTGCTATTACATCCATTCCGGTTGGAATGATGATTTAAGATTTGAAAAAAAATGTTTTCTCATAATTAGCCTCCCTGACTGGGTGACTTTGCTTAAAATATTTGGGAGCTAATTCCGGGCTTAGACTCGAGATGCTAGTGGGCCCAAGGCCGGTGGATATGGGCATGGACCCATCCAAAACCAACATGTAATACATGAGGCTAAAATACCTGAATAATGGGAACTTGTGTGATACCCATCGAGCCAAGATGAGTTGTCGAGCTTGTTAGGTCGAACCGTTGCTCTACCCAAGCTAAGTCGTCGAACTTGTTGGGCTAGTACGCGTGGTGGGGCTGAAGCCAAGCTGATAGACTGTTGTGCAAGAGGGCCAAAGATAACGACTATAACTTAAAAAGCTTATTGATTGTGCATGCACTGTGATGTTCGGGCCATCAGGACACTTGGCATGAGGTAGTGATGGGACCCAAGGACTGCTAAATGACCCAAGGAGCATAAGGGCAGTATTGTCGTTCAGTAGGTCGTGAAGCCGAGGGCTTCCTGTGCATGGAGACCGAGGCAGTAGGGGGAATGAGGTCTTGTCCTGTTGAGCAGACATGGTGGAAGAATTTGAGTTTAGGGTCGGACTACTGATGTCTGCACAAACTCTAGGAAGAGGCAGCATCCATCTATCAGGGTAGACGATAAAGGCACTCCGGTCCACAAGTGGTGCAGTCGAGGACTGTTTTGCAAATGTGTGATCCCTCCTATTATAGGAGGCTGATTGTTGATTCTATGAATGTGTGAAATAACGAAAATAAATTAAATACAAGATAAATTCAAGTAAACCATTATAGTAAGTTTCCCCTCACTGAGTTGTCGAACTTACCCCCTCCCTCAACCCCTTTGCAGGACATTACCCAGTTAGGAAGTTCCAAACGCGCTCAGGCCCTCAAGGTATGCTTCCTACCCCCAACTTAAGTTAGGGTTTGAATGTGGACACACCTTCACCTTCCTTGCCTCATTTGAGTAGATGTACCTGAATGAAGCAAGGAAGGGTGGCAGGTTAATCATGGACTCCGACCAAACTGGGTCAGGGCGTAACAACTTGATTGGTATCAGAGCATAACTTTCCTGATTAGTTTTTCCCAACCCATCCTAACCACGGTTCCCAAAAACCTTGTAGAAACTATGAACGAAAACATCTCCGAAGAATATAATCCTTGGATCCACGCTATGGAACAACGAGTAGAGGCCCTAGAAGAGACAATCCCATGGGACACACCCTGAGATAGGACCCATCTGTACTCGATGGAAGATGAAGTATCTCCACCAAGGGAACCTGTCATGCCCTGACCTTGTTTGGTCGGATCCCCGTGATCAACCCCCCACTCTCCTGGTTTATTAAAGGGTTTTCCCTTATTAAAAACATAAAGAGTAAGGCGTCCTTTAAACCTACACCTTTTCCTAGAATAGTATAATCAAAACTGCATAACATTTTAACTTCACCATACCTGTCTCACAAGCGTCTTAGTTGATGGTCTTTATAGGTAGGCTTTTCGGAATTTCCTGAAAGGGATATAAGGAAGGGGGTGAGTACAACTACTCAGTGAATAGTTTCTTTTAAAAAAAACTTTTCATCTTTAGGAAAAATATAAGTTTTGGAGTGTGTCATACTTCTTTCTTTCAAAACCATTTCATTTGAAATCTCGGGTTTTATCACCATTTCCTTATTTAATCACAATGTGTCATCACCCAACACACATCCTTCATCATGAAGGTTACACACATTCGCAGGTCAGCACGACCACTGAACCCACTTGTGGCTTTGGAGCGACTTTACCGGCCACCTAGATAGAAGTACGTCCACTTCTACCTTAAGAATGAGTGGATGTATGCGACATCCCACCCTCAATCCCGGAATAAATTCTTCATGTTCGTATGAGGACAGAGATTCATGCTACTCCAAATTTCGCACAATCGCACTTAGTGCTACTCCAAATTTCGCATGGTCACCTAGAACGACAAACTGCCCTTATACTCGCCGGGTCGTCTAGGACCCTTAGGACGCATCACTACTGTCACGCCCCGACCCGATTTAGTCAGATCCCCATGATCAACCAGCCACTCTCCCAATTTACTAATGGGTTTCCCCTTATATTATAAACCGTAAAGAGTAAGGCGTTCTTTAGACCTGCACCTTTTTTTAGGAATATCATAAATCAAAACTGCAAGGTAATTTAAATTAATCATACTTATCTTGTAGGCGTTTAATTGCACAAGTCTTTTAAGGTTCGACTTTTCGAGACTTCCTGAAAGGGGTATAAGGGAGGGGTGAGTACAACTACTCAATGAATGGGATTCAAATCTTTTGACTTTTAAGAAAAACATTTATATGGAGTGTGTCAGACTCCTTTCTTTTCAAAAATCCCTTCATTTAAAAATTCGGATTTTTTTCATTATTTCTTAGTTACCAGTGTGTCATCACCCAACATACATCCTTCAACATGAAGGTTACACACATTCGCAAGTTAGTATCACTACTGAACCTGCTAGTGGCTTCGAAGCAACTTTTCCTGCCACCCAGATAGAAGTACGACCACTTCTACCATGGGAATGAATGGATGTATGCAACATTTGACCCACAATCTCGAAATCACTTCTTCGTGTCCATATGAGGATAGAGACCTCATCCCGTCTCCACCTCAGTCTCATGCACTTGGTGCTACTCCAAATTTCGCATAGACACCTAGAACGATGATCTGCCCTTATACTCACCGAGTCGTCCAGGGCCCTTAAAACACATCACTACCCCTCATGGACGTCTTGATGATCCTGTACTCATAGTGCATGCACAAACAATGTTTTCTCATATTTCCATGTAATCTGTGGTGCCACTGGTCCAATGGCCCCAACTCTCAACCCAACTCGTAGTTGTTTGTCTTGACCGGTCTATCGACTTGTCATGTCACACTTCCGCTAGTTGACTGAGTATGTCGGTCCTATCTTGGTACCATGGCCAAACAATTCACTTATTAAGTTTTATGGCACATATATCATGTTCGTTTATGAGCTCTTGTTTATGCCAACTGGCCTTGGGCCCACTGTACGAGATTTTCAAAATCGGGCATTTAGCCCCCAAGTTCCAAAACCGAGGTCCCTGGCCTATCAGAGCTATTCTAGTTCCCGTCGAGAAGGTCTCCCAAATTGTTTAAGCATTGGCACATAGTCAGGGGAGAGTACTTCCAACAAAACATATGTTTTCTCTATCCATTATACCGCCCGGGTATAAGGACACCTCTGTTCATAACTGATGAACGGACTTTTAACTTCCTTCGAGGAAGTCTCATCATACCAACCGGGTATGATCTACTTACAACTGGTAAGTAGTTTTTTCGCATGATTTTCACATCACTTCCTGTAAGTAGTGATGTTTAAAATACCACTTAATAGTGGGTTTTCATACCGACGTATTTATCATCCCCAACTAGGTATGATATAAAATTCCCACTCTCCTGTTAACGAAGTGAATTCCACTAGATCGGTTCTTTGTATTCACGCGAGCTCGTCCAAACTGGCATTACCGGTACTTCGCTTTCCTACACGATATGAACATCCTTGTTCATTATTAATCGACATAACAGCCTTCATTCATTTCAAATGAATGAGAAAACCCAACTTTTTAGTTATTTGCAATTATATCCCTAAAGTTATTTCTCTTTAACTTTAAGTCCCTAATGTCAATTTTTTTTCACAAATTGAGTCCTAGAACTTTTAAAATTTATCTTGGGACCTCAATTTATTCAAATTCACCAAAAAGGGGTTTAATTTCCCAAATTTCCAATTTGGTCCCCCAACTTTTCCAAAATTACCATTTTGCCCTTCCTTTACAAAAATGGTAAGTTTAGCCCCAAAAATTCCAAAATTCCTCAATTGGTCCTCCAACATTATTTTCATGCCCAATTGACCCGCAATTGCATAAAATTGCATTTTGGTCCTTTGAATTTCGAAAATCCCCAATTTTCCCCCAATTTTAACTCCTTAGCACAACCGAATTTAATTTTATCAAATTGACCAATCAAACACCTCTAATTGTTGAAACTGAAGTTAAAATTGAGTTCCTCCATCCTCTTATGATTCAATAGCACTTTGAATCGCAAGTTTTGACGCCGGAACGAGCTCAAACGGAGCTTCACCAGAAAATGGACTGTAGAGAGAGAAAGCTTCGATTACTCACCAGTTAGGGCACGGCGGTCCGAGCTTTTGATCTGGCAGATAGCTCTCATCCTAAGGTTCATCCTAGAATCAAGAATCGCATCAATTGTTGCCGAATTGAGTTAGAATTTCATCATTGAAATTCTGTCGATTCTCTTTCTAGCATCGACCAAAAATTGCATAGAGGAGCCGAATTGGCTTACCTTGCAGATGGTTGATGAAGTGTTGAGAGGGCTTGGTTGGTCTGAGCAAGGCTCAAAATGGCCGATTTCAGCTTGGCTGAAATAGGGCGGCTTCGGTCCGCTAGAGCTGCATCACTGTTCCATCATGCTAGCGCTTCTCTAGCGATTATCGGATTGACTAGAGTTTGCTATCAGATAGCTGTCTTCTCCCTGGTTCTAAAGAGTCTGACCTCTCCTTCTGAGGTTAAGAAAAATATTCAAGTCGAAGCTCTAGTTTGAGCTTCACAAGGAAATGGAGGAGTAGAGAGATATTAATTCTAATAATTTAATTTTGGTATTAAATTATTTGTATTAATTCCAATAATTAAATATATATTAATTTATGGCTATTTATGATAAGGCGTACGTTCGCATAAAAATTGTTTACCAAAATTTTGAGTTACAAAAACCAACTTGGTTCATAAACCGGTTCTATCCAGTTCAGACTCGGTTCTCTTGAACTGCTTTGGCCTTTCTTCCTCATATCATCCTAGGGTTCTTTTTACAAGTTTATAATTAATTTTTAGTCACATGGGAATTAAAAATTTTTGAATTCGCTCATCCCCAATTAGTTGGGTTTACAGACCAATTCGGTTTAAAGATCACATTGACCAGTACTTTCCCGATTTTTCTCATTACTAAAGGACAGGGTTTACACGAGTACTCCTTGGTCATCTCATTGGTGCCTTTATGGTGGTCATTAATGGCTTGAAATGCCCTGAACAGAGACTTTTCATCTTCGTCAGCCTGCTCGCTTTTCCAACGAGTGAACAGTGTTGTCATCTGGAGGAAGAAGACGACACTGTTCTGAACCGGACCAGACCGGTACGAACCGGATTCAATGCTTAAACTAGTCAGTACATGCACAATTCGATCTAATTTTTCAAAATTAAAAATTTCTAAATTCATTCTCTGTCCAATGGTAGCTTCAATTCTCCAATTTGAATTTTTTAAGTCACCTAGAAAAATAAATTTAGAAATTGATTCAATAGTGGTTCAAACTGGTTCAATCCGGTTTAGGTCCGGTTCACCTGAATCGGTTTGGTTTTCTCTTCCAATTCATCATAAAGTTCTTTTACATGACTTTTGTGACTATTTAGGTCACTCAAAATTTATAAATTTCTCGATTTGAGCTTTCTCTATCTGTTACGATTTATAAATCAAATCAATTTTCTCTTTGGAAATGATTGGTTCTTTTCCTGGTGTTTCTTATTATCAAAGGACGAGGTTTACAACTCTCCTCCTTTTTTTTAGGGGTTTTGTCCCCAAAACAATTACATGTAGAATAATTGAGGGTACCCATCCCTCATTATACTCTCGGTCTCCCATGTCTCTTCTTGCACGGGTCCGTTTTGCCAAAGAACCTTGACCATAGGAATCCTCTTATTCCTCAAGTTCTTTTCCCTCCAGTCAATGATTCATATCGGTTCTGCTTGATAGGTTAAGTACTCTTCTAGTTCTGGTGAAGGTTAGTCCAACACATGGCTAGGATCAGGGTGGTACTTCTGAAGTACCGAGATATGGAATACATCATGTATTCTCTATAAGTCTGGAGGTAGTTCCAATTTGTAGGCCACTGGTCCTATCCTTTGAATGATAGGGTACAAACCGATGTACCTTGTTTCAACTTTCCTCATTGTTGAAACCTAAGTATTCCCCTCCATGGGGATACCTTTAGAAACACTTGGTCTCCCACATCAAACTCTAGATCTCTTCTTTGATGATCTACATAACTCTTTTGCCTATCCTAAGTGGCCTTAAGGCGACTCCTGATTAGCTCGATCTTCTCTGTGACATCCTCAATTATTTCTACCCTTTCCAACTTTCTTTCCCCCACTTCCTCCCAAAATAAAGGGGTTTGACATGGTCGTTCATAAAGGGCTTCATAAGGAGCCATTTGAATACTGATATGATAGTTATTATTGTAAGCAAATTCCATTAGGCACAATTATTCCTCCCAATCCTTATCCATGGTGAGTACGCATGCTCTCAGCATATCTTCCAAGGTTTGGATCGTTCACTCAGACTATCCGTCGATCTGAGGATGAAATGTTGTACTCATATGGAGTTTGGTTCCCAAAGCACTTTGCAAACTTGTCCAGAACCTTGAAGTAAATCTAGGGTCTCTATTTGATACTATGCTCAACAGGATGCCATGGAGTCTTACTATCTCCCTCATGTATAGAACGACCAGTTGTTCTACTGAATCTATCACTCTTATTGGTAGGAAATGGGTGGGCTTGGTTAATCGGGTCCACTATGACCCAAATTGCATCTTGTCCCTTTCTTGTCACAGGTAATCCCGTGACAAAGTCCATAGTCATGTGCTCCCATTTCCATTTTGGGATTGGTAAGGGTTGCAGCAGTCTTGATGGTTTCTGATGCTCAGCTTTAATTTGCTGGCAGGACAAACATCGGGCTACATATTTCGCAATATCCCTCTTCATTCCTTTCCACCAATATTCTTGTTTGAGGGTGTGGTACATCTTAGTACTACCTAGATGCATTGCATACACAAAATCGTGTGCCTCTTCAAGAATTAACCTCTTCAGTTTCTTATCTTGAGGCACACACTCTACCCTTGTAGGTTAGCACTCCATTGCCTCGCAAGTTGTAGTCCGGTTTCATCCCTCTGATAATCGGGTCCAAGTAGGATTGAAGTTCCTTATCCGCCTTTTGCTGGGCCTTAATTTGCTCTGTTAGACTAGGTCTCACCACCACATCAGCCAACAAGCATTTCTCCCTCTTGTCTATTTTCAGGTCCACCTCTATTCTCCCCAATTGTTGCAACAAGGGTAAGTAACTTGTCTTTATTTGTGCCGCCTTGGTTTGATATTTACGATTGAGGGCATCTACCGCTACATTTTCCTTTCCGGGGTGATACTCTATCACAAGGTCATAGTCCTTCACCAATTCCAGCTATCTCCTCAAGTGGAGATTTAACTCTTTATGAGTTAAGAAATACTTAAAACTCTTGTGATCAATGTATATCCTACACATAACCCCGTAGAGGTAGTGTCGCCAAATCTTTAAGGTGAACACTATCGTAGCTAATTACAAGTCATGGGTAGGGTAATTCCTCTCATGCACCTTAAGTTGTCATGAGGCGTAGGAGATAACTCTTCCTTGTTGCATGAGTACACATTTGAGTCCTTGTCCGGATGCATCAATAAATGGTGTCTCCCCCGCACTTGGGTAAGGAAGGGAGAGTACTGGTGCAATTGTCAAATAAGTCTTTAACTCTAAGAAAGATTTCTCACAGCTCTTATCCCATTTATACTCTACTCCTTTCCTAGTGAGTCGAGTCAAAGGGGCAGCTATCTTAGAGAAATTCTGCACAAACCATCTATAGTATCCTGCTAGGCCTAAGAAACTTTGTATCTCCAAAGGATTCTTGGGTGTCTTCCAATTAGATATGGCTTCCACCTTTGTTAGATCTACCTTGACTACATCCTTAGACACTATGTGTCCTAAGAATCCTATCTCATGCAGCCAGAACTCTCACTTGGAGAATTTCGCATATAAGTAGTTTTCCCTCAGTATCTCCAAGGTGATCGCCAAATGTTCTTCATGCTCCAACCTAGTTCGTGAGTATATGAGAATGTCATCTATAAATGCTATCACAAACCTGTAAAAGTGTGGTTGGAACACTCGGTTCATTAAATCCATGAATGTTGTAGGGGCATTGGTTAAGCCAAAAGGCATCACCCTAAACTCGTAATGCCCATATTGGGACCGAAATGCGATCTTAGGAATATCTTCTTCTCTAATCCTGAGTTGATGGTAGTCAGACCGAAGATCTATCTTGGAGAAGTAAGTTGCTCCTCTTAGGTGGTCAAATAGGTCATCGATCCACAGAAGTGGATATCTGTTCTTGATAGTGACCTAATTCAACTTCCTATAATATATGCACAGTTTCATGCTCCCATCATTTTTCTTTACATACAAGACTGGTGCACCCCATGGAGACTGGCTAGGACATATGAAGTCCTTCTCCAATAGCTCGTCGAGTTGCTCATTCAATTCTTTCAGTTCTACTAGAGCCATGCAATAAGGGGCTTGGGATATGAGGTTTGTTCTTGGGGGTCTATGGTGAATTCCACTTGTCGACTTGGGATTAGTCTAGGTAATTCTTTTGAGAATACTTCTGGATAGTGTTTAACCACTGGAATGTCTTCGGGCCCCTTCTCACCGGACTTCTTATTGATGACCATGTCCAAAAAAGTCGTACAACCTTTATGTATCATCTTTTGGGCCTTGATATGGGACACCATATGTATTTCACTCTTCCTCTAGTCTCCTTGGAATTTTAGTTCATTGGACTCGGGAGTGTGGAAGGTTACTGTCACGCCCCGACCCGGTTTTGGTCGGATCCCCATGAACAACCCGCCACTCTCTTGGTTTATTAAAGGGTTTCCCCTTATCATAATCCATAAAGAATAAGGCGTCCTTTAAACATGCATCATTTCCTGGAATAGCATAATCAAAACTGCATGAAATTTTAAACTTTACATACTTGTCTTACATGCATCATAGTTGATGGTCTTTAAAGGTAGGCTTTCTGGAATTTCTTGAAAGGGATATAAGGGAGGGGGTGAGTACGAATACTCAGTGAATGAGTTTTTAAAAGCTTTTGACTTTTAAGAAAAATAATTATATGGAGTGTGCTAGACTCCTTTGTTTTCAAAAATACCTTCATTTAAAAATTCAGGTTTTTCCACCATTTTTTATTTACCACGGTGTGTCATCACCCAATACACATCCTTCATCATGAAGGTTACACACATTCGCAAGTCAATATCACTACTAAACCCGCTAGTGGCTTCGGAGCAACTTTTCCTACCACCCGGATAGAAGTACGACCACTTCTACCCTGGGAATGAGTGGATGTATGTGACATCCAACCCACAATCCTGAAATCACTTCTTCATATCCATATGAGGACAGAGATCTCATCTTGTCCCAACTCCAGTCTCATGCGCTTAGTGCTACTCCAAATTTCGCACAGACACCAGGAACGAAGAACTGCCCTTATAGCCACCAGGTCGTCTAGTGCCCTTAGGACACATCACTACCCCTCATGGGCGTCTTGATGATCTCGTACTCACAGTGCATGCACAAACAATGTTTTCTTATATTGCCATGTAATTTGTGGTGCCATTGGTCCAACGGCCCCGACTCTCAACTCAACTCGCAGCTGTTTGTCATGACTAGTTTGTCGACTTGTCATGTCGCACTACTGCTAGTTGACTGAGCATGCTGGTCCTATCTTGGTACCATGGCCAAACAATTCACTTATTAAGTTTTATGGCACATATATCATATTCGTTTATAAGCTCCTACTCGTGCCAACTGGCCTTGGGCCCACTATATGAGATTTTCAAAAAAAACTGGGCATTATAACCCTCAAGTTCCAACATCGAGGCCCCCGACCTATAAGAGCTATTCGAGCTCCTGTCAAGAAGGTCTTCTAAATAGTTTAAGCATTGGCACACAGTCAAGGGAGAACACTTCTGACAAAATAAGTTTTCACTATCCATTATACCAACCAGTATAAGGACATCTCTCTTCATAACCGATTAACGGGTTTTCAACTTCCTTCGAGAAAGTTTCATCATACCAACTAGGTATGATCTACTTACAACTGGTAAGTAGTTTTTTTTTTCGCATAATTTTCACATCACTTTCTCTAAGTGGTGATGATTAAAATACCACTAAATAGTGGGTTTTTATATCAAGGCACTTATCATTCCCTACCGGGTATGATATAAAATTTCCACTCACAACCAGTTAGTGGTTTTTATCTTTAAGTTGTGCTCATCATCCCAACCGGGTATGATGTTAGTAAACCCACTCACCCATTAATGCCGCGAATTCCACTAGACTGATTTTTTGTCTTCACACGAGCTTGTCCTTACTGGAGTTCTCGGTATTTCACGTTCCTACAAGATATGAACAACCTTTTTCATTATTACTCGGCATAATAGCCTTCATTCATTTCCAATGAATGACAAAACCCAAACTTTTAGTTATTTACAAATAGGTCCCTAAAGTTATTTCTCTTTAACTTTAAGTCCCTAATGTCGGTTTTTCTTCAAATTGAGTCCCGTAACTTTTAAAATTTATCATGGGACCTCAATTTATTCAATTTCACCAAAAAGGGGTTTAATTTTCCAAATTTCCAATTTGGTCCCCCAATTTTTCCAAAATTACCATTTTGCCCTTCTTTTACAAAAATGGTAAGTTTTGCCCCAAAAATTCCAAAATTCCTCAATTGGTCCTCCAACATTATTTTCATGTCCAATTGACCCTCAATTTCATAAAATTGTATGTTGGCCCTTTGAATTTCTAAAATCCCCAAAATTTTCCCCCAATTTCAACTCTTCAACACTACCGAATTTGATTTCATCGAATTGACCGATCAAACACTTCTAATTATTGAAATTGGAGTTGAAATTGAGTTCATACATGTTCATACGATTCTATGAAACTTTGAATCGCAGATTTTAACATCGGAACGAGCTCAAACAAAGCTTCGCTGGAAAACAGACTGTAGAGAGAGAAAGCTTCGATTACTCACCGGTGAAGGCACGGCGGTCCGAGCATTCGATCTGGGCAGATAGGTTTCGTCCTGAGGTTTATCCTAGAATCAAGAATTGCATCAATTGATGTGAAATTGGATTAGAATTTCGTCATTGAAATTCGTTCGACTCTCTCTCTAGCACCGATCGAAAATTGTAAAGGGGAGCCGAATTGGCTTACCTTTCGGTTCTAATTCGACCGTGGAAAGGCTGAGAAAGTGTTGCGAGGGCTTGGTTTAGCCTGAGGAGGGCTTGAAATGGTCGATTTCAACTTGCCTGAAATAGGGCAACTTCGGTTGCCGGAGTTGCTTCATTATTCCATCATGTCGGTGCTTCTCCAACGATTATTGGATTGACTGGAGTTTGCTATCAGATAGCTATCTTCTCCTCGATTCTAAAGAGCCCGACCTTTGTTTAAGTCGAAGCTCTGGTTTGAGCTTTACCGGGAAATAGAGCAGTAGAGAGAGAGAGAAGTGTTAAGGTGTGAGGAGAATGAAATGGGGATGACCTCTTTATATAGGCGTAAAACTCGTGTATTAAATGGGCGAGATTTATTACTATTATTAATATTGCCATAAATTATTGGTATTAATTCTAATAATTTAATTTCGGTATTAATTTCAATAATTTAATTTCTATATCAAATTATTTGAATTAATTCCAATAATTTAATATTGGTATTAAATTATTGGTATTAATTACAATAATTAAATATATATTAATTTATGTCTATTTATGATAACCCGAAATTTCGGGTTACAAAAAATCATACTTCCTAGGAGGTCACCCATCCTCACGCTACTCTAAGGCAAGCACGCTTAACTTTAAAGTTCATATGGAATCTAGTTCACCTGAACTAATTTTGGTTTTTATTTTCTAGTTTGTCTTAAGTTTCTTTTCCAAGGTTTAATGAACCATTTACACTCTAGTTCGAGCTTTACCGAGAAATGGAGCAGTAGAGAGAGAGAAGTGTTCAAGTGTGAGGAGAATGAAATGGGGATGACCTCTTTATATAGTTGTAAAACTCATGTATTAAATGGGTAAGATTTATTACTAGTATTAATATTATCATAAATTATTGGTATTAATTCCAATAATTTAATTTCAGTATTAATTCCAATAATTTAATTTAGCTATTAAATTATTCGTATTAATTACAATAATTAAATATATATTAATTTATGGTTATTTATGATAAGGTGTACATAAAAATTTTTGACCGAAATTTCGGGTTATATAAAAAAATTCATACTTCCTAAGAGGTCACCCATCCTCACACTACTCTCGAGCAAGCACACTTAACTTCAAAGTTCTTATGGAATCTTGTTCACCTAAACCAATTTGGTTTTTGACTTTTAAATTTTCTTAAATTTACATATTGCATGTTCTCAAATGTAAACCGACTTGGTTTTCTTACTTTGAGTCATATTCTCCTCGGGATTGTTGGGCTTACATACCCCTTACCGCATGGCATTTTCTAGGACTTGTCTTTGTCCATTAGATTTCTAGAACATCTCCTTGAGGGTCTCTCTTGGCATTTTTTTTTTACCTTTCAGGGATCATATAACTTCATCCCTCTTTTCTTTTGATAGCATTCCTCAACTATCCTTTTTACCGTTATCCTCTCATCCATCATGCCTTTGAAGTTATGTCTCACATAAACGCATGGATTTCTCTTTCCTACTCATCCTTTCCAAATGTTTTTATTGGGTCCTTTCAATTCCAATTGTTGGGTTTCCTGATGATTATTGACATACGAGGATTTTTTTTTCCCTTCTAATGTCCTTTCTCTTCTTTAGTGATATCCCTTATTCAATGACTTCCATTTTCATTAATCCACTTTTACTTGCTCATAAATCACTTCATTATTCTTCATTCTACAATAATTACTTTCGATCTATGTGTCGATTACTTTGCTTGGGAAGGTTCACTCCATCCAATTTTGTTCATTATCTTTGGCTGTCAGCCGTTACTAGTTTTCCTCTTTCTACATGGTTCTCCTATTCTCTCCAAACAAGTTATAATGGACCATTACAATACTTCCTTTCTTGGAAAATATTTCCTAAATAAGGGTTGGTTCTATTTCCTCTTAATTGGGATACACATGTCTTTTTGGGGCTTCCTTCGTTTGTAGGATTCTTTGTCTTTCCCCTGACATTCTTTTCTTACATTTGCTCTAGGGGATTTCTACCCTTAAATGACATCCCTTGATGTCATCTTCTCCTATTTACCATTACTCCTCAAATCTTTTAGGCACATCTTTTATGCTCTATTTGCATCCTTATTCGTACTCTATTTCTTTATGGAGTGTACAAATCTTCCTTGTTTCAAGATCATTGTGGGAGAGGCTTGCCTATTCCTTTCTTGGCTTGAGTTTAGTCATTAATTGGCCCTTGGTCCTTTTAACGATTTCTTGTATCCTTCTTTTCCCGAGTATTTGACATTTCTGCCTCTCTCTTCTTTGTCGGAACTTACATTATGGCTTTCCCGAGTATTTGTTCGTTAACTACTTTGCCTCCACCATTTGTTTGGTCTAAGTTTCTTAGCAGCTATTTCTCGAGTCCTCCTATCCTTAACATCCATCTCACTGACCTTTTTAGGGTGTAGTCCATTCTACTTCTTCCGGTCTTCCTTAGGGTGTCATTTGTTCCCTCTGACTATCTTGTTGTAACGACTTGCTTTCTCTTGTCCTGTTGGTCCAAACTTCCTATTTGACATAGTTGCTTTTTCTAAGGTGATTTATTCCTGTAATCCCAATACGTCCCGTTTGTCATCAAATGTTCGTCTTGTCTTCTATTGTGGATGCACTCCTTTCTTTGCTCCTAAATGGTTTGGATTTTCTTCTTAAAGGAGAAATTCTCTTCAGCTAGCCTTTGTTCCGTTTGTGGTTTTATTAAGGTCCTACCTTTACCCCTTTTTCCTTCTTACAAGTTTGCTAAGATTTTGAAGAGTTTCCTCTTATTTGTGGTTGCAAATGGAGTCATGTTTCTTAGGATGGTATCATTTCGAATTTCCTATAGTTGTGGGATATTTATTCTTGGAAAATATTGTCCTGACTCCTGGCGATGTGGGACAGTTTTTCACTTCGTGTCCTATTCCCCTCTAGGTTAACTTGATTCCTGTCCTTTGTAGGGTGGGGCACTTCTCCACGTAGTGTCCCTATCATTCATGCTTGTAATTACATGAACATAAGTGGTTCCTCCTGGCATTTTCTTGGAAATTGTTAGTTTTAGTGCTCCTTCATCCTTAAGTCTGGATACCGTGAGAGTTTTTTTTTTCTTTTTGGAGTCTTCCTTGAAGATCACATCATTTGAGGGACAAGGTTTTTAGGAATTTGGAGTACTTCATTAATAGAGTAGTACAGTATATTGGGGATTTTGGCCCTATTACAGAAAATGGTCACCAAATAACTAGGGACCTACGAGATTCTTGATAAACACTTAGGTAAGGTTATACACCCTTTACTGACCTTTGTAGCTTTATGCTTGGCTTCCTTTATACTTAGAGTTGTGCCCTCAATAGGTCCTAGCACATTTTCCAGGATACTTCTCCATTTGGTCTTTGGAGATTTCTACCATGCCTCGGCCATTTTGGGAAGCTTCTAGGGTTGTCCTCCTATGAGAATAGGGTACTGATCAGAGTCATCCCTAGTTTTCTTGGTTCCTCTCTTGGGATCCATCTGAAAATTTTAAGATAAATCCTATTAGTTACTATATTTTCTAGTCTTGATTATGTATTCGAGGAAACAAGCTTTGATACCACTCTAGTTGTCACGCCCCGACCCAGTTTCGTCGGATCCCCGTGATCAACCCGCCACACTCTCGGTTTATTAAAGGATTTCCCCTTATTGTAAATCGTAAAGAGTAAGGCATCCTTTAACCTGCACCTTTTCCTGGAATAGCATAATCAAAACTGCATGAAATTTTAAACTTTACATACCTATCTTACAAGCATCTTAGTTGATGGTCTTTAAGAGGAGGCTTTTCGGGATTTCCTGAAAGGGATATAAGGGAGGGGGTGAGTACGACTACTTAGTGAATGGGTTTTTAAAAGCTTTTGACTTTTAAGAAAAACAATTATATGGAGTGTGCCAGACTCCTTTGTTTTCAAAAATCCCTTCATTTAAAAATCCCGGTTTTTCCACCATTTCTTATTTACCACGGTGTGTCATCACCCAACACACATCCTTCATCATGAAGGTTACACACATTCGTAAGTCAGTATCACTACTGAACCCGCTAGTGGCTTCGGAGCGACTTTTCCTGCCACCCGAATAGAAGTACAACCACTTCTACCCTGGGAATGAGTGGATGTACGTGACATTCGACCCACAATTCCAAAATTACTTCTTCATGTTCGTATGAGGACAGACACCTCATCTTGTCCCCACCCCAGTCTCATGCGCTTAGTGCTACTCCAGATTTCGCACAGACACCTAGAACGATGAACTGCCTTATAGCCACCAGGTCGTCTAGTGCCCTTAGGACGCATCACTACCCCCTCATGGGCGTCTTGATGATCCCGTACTCACAGTGCATGCACAAACAATGTTTTCTTATATTGCCATGTAATCTGTGGTGCCACTGGTCCAACGGCCCCGACTCTCAACTCAACCCGCAGCTGTCTGTCTTGACTAGTCCGTCGACCTGTCATGTCGAACTGCTGCTAGTTGACTGAGCATGCCGGTCCTATCTTGGTAACATGGCCAAACAATTCACTTATTAAGTTTTATGGCACATATATCATATTCGTTTACGAGCTCTTGCTCATGCCAACTAGACTTAGGCCCACTGTACGAGATTTTCAAAAAAAACTGGGCATTCTAACCCTCAAGTTCCAAAATCGAGGCCCCCGACCTATAAGAGCTATTCAAGCTCCCGTCAAGAAAGTCTCCCAAATAGTTTAAGTACTGGCACACATTCAGGGGAGAACACTTCTGACAAAATAGGTTTTCACTATCCATTATACCAACCGGTATAAGGACACCTCCGTTCATAACCGATGAACGGGTTTTCAACTTCCTTCAAGGAAGTTTCATCATACCAACCGGGTATGATCTACTAACAACCGGTAAGTAGTTTTTTTTCGCATAATTTTCACATCACTTTCTCTAAGTGGTGATGATTAAAATACCACTAAACAGTGTGTTTTTATACCGAGGCACTTATCATCCCCCTACCGGGTATGATATAAAATTTTCACTCACAACCAGTAAGTGGTTTTTATCTTTAAGTTGTGCTTATTATCCCAACCGGGTATGATGTTAGTAAACCCACTCACCCGTTAATGCCGTGAATTCCACTAGACTGGTTCTTTGTATTCACACGAGCTTGTCCATACTGGCGTTCCCGGTGTTTCACGTTCCTACACGATATGAACAACCTTGTTCATTTACTCAGCATAACAGCCTTCATTCATTTCTAATGAATGAGAAAATCCAAACTTTTAGTTATTTGCAATTAGGTCCCTAAAGTTATTTCTCTTTAACTTTAAGTCCCCAATGTCGGTTTTTCCTCAAATTGAGTCCCGTAACTTTTAAAATTTATCATGGGACCTCAATTTATTCAATTTCACCAAAAAGGGGTTTAATTTCCCAAATTTCCAATTTTGTCCCCCAATTTTTCCAAAATTACCATTTTGCCCTTCTTTTACAAAAATGGTAAGTTTTGCCCCAAAAATTCCAAAATTCCTCAATTGGTCCTCCAACATTATTTTCATGCCCAATTGACCCTCAATTTCATAAAATTGTATTTTGGCCCTTTGAATTTCGAAAATCCCCAAAATTTTCCCCCAATTTCAACTCTTCAACACTACCAAATTTGATTTTATCGAATTGATCAATCAAACACTTCTAATTATTGAAATTGGAGTTGAAATTGAGTTCCTACATGTTCATACGATTCTATGAAACTTTGAATCGCAGATTTTAACGTCGGAACGAGCTCAAACGAAGCTTCGCCGGAAAATAGACTGTAGAGAGAGAAAGCTTCGATTACTCACCGGTGAAGGCATAGCGGTCCGAGCTTTCGATCTGGGTAGATAGGTTTCGTCTTGAGGTTCATCCTAGAATCAAGAATTGCATCAATTGATGCGGAATTGGATTAGAATTTTGTCATTGAAATTCGGTCAACTCTCTCTCTAGCACCGATCAAAAATTGTAAAGGGGAGCCGAATTGGCTTATCTTTCGGTCCTAATTCGGCCGTGGAAAGGCTGAGAAGTGTTGCGAGGGCTTGGTTTGGCCTTAGGAGGGCTTGAAATGGTCAATTTTAGCTTGGCTGAAATAGGGCAGCTTCGGTCTGCCGGAGTTGGTTCACTATTCCATCATGTCGACGCTTCTCCAACGATTCTCGGATTGACTGGAGTTTGCTATAAGATAGCTAGACCTTTGTTCAAGTCGAAGCTCTGGTTTGAGCTTTACCGGGAAATGAAGCAGTAGAGAGAGAGAGAGAGAAGTGTTAAGGTGTGAGGAGAATGAAATGGGGATTACCTATTTATATAGGCGTAAAACCCGTGTATTAAATGGGCGAGATTTATTACTATTATTAATATTGCCATAAATTATTGGTATTAATTCTAATAATTTAATTTCGGTATTAAATTATTTGTATTAATTCCAATAATTTAATATAGGTATTAAATTATTGGTATTAATTACAATAATTATATATATATATTAATTTATGGCTTTTTATGATAAGTCGTACGTTCGCATAAAAATTTTTGACCGAAATTTCGGGTTACTTTAAGGCAAGCACGCTTAACTTTGAATTTCATATGAAATCTAGTTCACCTTAACCAATTTGATTTTTATTTTCTAGTTTGTCTCAAGTTTTTTTTCCAAGGTTTAATGAACCCTTTGGATCATCCGAAAGTTGTAAATTTTCATATTGCTTATTCCCAAATGTAAATCGACTTGGTTTTCTTATTCAGTTTGACTCGTTCTTTTCCCGGTTTTCCTTAACTCAAATGTGCGGGGTTTACACTCTGGTTCGAGCTTTACCGAGAAATGGACTAGTAGAGAGAGAGAGAAGTGTTCAAGTATGAGGAGAATAAAATGGGGATGACCTCTTTATATAGGCATAAAACCCGTGTATTAAATGGGCAAAATTTATTACTTGTATTAATATTACCACAAATTATTAGTATTACTTCCAATAATTTAATTTTGGTATTAAATTATTGGTATTAATTACAATAATTTAATATATATTAATTTATGGTTATTTATGATAAAGCGTACATAAAAATTTTTGACTGAAATTTTGGGTTATATAAAAAAATTCATACTTCCCAGTAGGTCACCCATCCTTACACTACTCTCGAGCAAGCACCCATCCTCACACTACTCTCGGGCAAGTACGCTTAACTTCAAAGTTCTTATGGAATCTTGTTCACCTAAACCAATTTGGTTTTTGACTTCTAAATTTTCTTAAATTTACATATTGCATGTTCTCAAATGTAAACTGGCTCGATTTTCTTACTCGGTTTGATCGGTTCTTTTCCCAGTTTTCCTTAACTCAAAAGTGCGGGGTTTGCATCCATGATTAAGGTCGAAACTAGCCTTATATTATTATTTTATTATGTAGAGGAACTAGACATCTAGCTTGTTGGAATCACTCCTGCCTCTACAAATGGTGATTGGGATTTTCAACTTCGCATCTGATTGAACCAAAGTAGCTCTTGCTCTCATTTAGATAAAATGCTGGTGTGATTATTTGGAAACATTTCTTGATAAACCTAGAAAAGCTAACATATAAGATTTTAGAAAAAGGCGAAAAAATCCCTGAATTATTTGGAAGGCAAACCGTAAGGCATAGTATAGTATAGGAGGGAATAAACCCAACATATAAGAATTTATGATATCCCAGCCCAATACGACTATAGTTGTGTCTTACCAAATAACTTAGATCACATGTTTATAAAAAGGGACCTAGAGTCAAACAAATGTGAATGGGGCTAAGGCCCAAAGATATGAATTAAGTTATATTCGATAGTTACAGAATGAGTATAAGTGTCACACCATGTTTTTAGTAACTCGAAATTTCGGTCGGAAATTTTTCTTGTTGAATTTAAGCAGAAATTAAATATTATATGCATAATTATTAATTATGTGTATATATATATATATATGTTAAAGAGATGTTTATATATAATTGTATATATATAACTGTACAAAATTAATTTCCAAACAAATACAAAGAAGAAAGGGATTCGAGAGATGAGGTTGTACCATTATCAAATAAATGCACACATAATTTTATTAAAATGTTCAAAGTACCAATATAGTTATATTATACAAAAAGGAATAAAACCCAAGTTTACATAAGAAACTTAAATAACAATTCTACTCCATAATACTATTAAATGAATGCTTATATAAAACATAGATTCATATAATGTTGGACTATAGAAAATAACAGTGTAGAATTAAAAAGGTCCTAAAGAGCCTAGGCCCTGTGAAAATCCAACCATACATACTTACAATTTTATTCTACCTTATCGAAATGGAATGGATAGGGTAAATATCTAGTAAATTTCTTTAGGTGAAAATAATGAGATAATTATGTGAATTTGATTTAGTACTAAACTATTAGCACTTTATATTATTAGTCATATGCCCCTAACATAAATACCTATAAATTAATACGTACATTCAATTATTGGAATTACTACCCATAAATAGACATCAATTTCCCAATTTAATGATAATAACTCATAACATTAATATTCATAAATACCCATAATATAGTAATAAATCTTCCCTATTTAACAAACAATTTTACAGCTATATGAGGAGCTTAGAAAAATTTATCAGAGCAACACTTGAAAACTCAATTCTCTCTCAACTACTCCATTTTTTGGTGAAGCTCAAACAAGAGCTCCGACTTGAGAAGTTTTCTCAACATCAAAAGATGAGGTTGGGTTCTTTAGACTCTAGAGGAAGTCAGCTATCTAATAGCAACCTTTGTTCGATCAAGGACCACCGAAGAAGCACTAGCGGAATCACACAATGAAGCAGCTCCGACGGACCGAAGCTGCCCTATTTCGGTCGAACTAAATTCGGCCAAACCAAGCTCTCCCAACATCCCCCACAGCCCTCATACGACCTCAACGAAGTTGAAAGGTCAATTGTAGGAATTCTTGATCCTAGAAGGTACTTCAGGAAGAGTGCAACCTTCCCCAATAGAGAGCTTGGACTGTCGCACCTCCGACGGGACAAGTGTGATCGGAATGCTAGAAAGAGAAAGCTCACGTTAACTTGGAAAACCAACTGAGGATGAACACGTCATGATTAACAGGTGAGTGGGTTTATTCACATCATACCCGGTTGGGATGATGAGCACCTCAAAAATGAAAAACCACTTATATGTGGTATTTTAACATCACACTCAATTGGAGTAATGTGAGAACTATGCGAAAAACTACTTATCAGTTGTAAGTAGAGAATACCATATCTAGTTGGTATGATGGACTTCCTTGAAGGAAGAAGAAAACCTGCTTGCCGGTTGTAAGCGGGGATATCATCACACTCGATTGGTGTGATGAATTGAAAGATGATTTTGTCAGAAGTGTTCTCCCCTGACTGTGTGCCAATGCTTAAAATTTTTTGGAGACCTTCTTGACGAGAGTTAGAACAGCTCAGATAGGCTAGAGGCCTCAGATTTAAAACTTATGGGGCTAAATGTTTGATTTTGGAAAAATCACGTACGGTGGACCCAAGGCCAATTGGCACGAGTAGGAGCTCGTAAACAAACATGAGATATTTAAGCCATGAAAACTCTTAATAAATGGAATATGTGATTTTTCCATGGTACCAAGATAGGACCGACTTACTCGATAGACTGGCGGCAATGCGTCAGGGCCAAGTCTACGGACTGGCCTAGACAAATAACTGTAGGTCAGGTTAAGGGTTAAGGTCGTTGGACTAGTGGCACCAAAGATAAATGGATATGTGGAAAAACTATTGTTTGTGCATATACTTGAGGTATAGGACCATCAAGATGCCCAAGAGGGGTAGTGATGCATCCTAAGGGCTACTGGACAACATGGTGGAGATAAGGATAGTTTGTTGTGCCAACAGTCAAAAAGCTCGACGTAGCTTGCGCATGAGACCGAGGTGAGGCCGAAATGAGGTCTCTATCCTCATATGGACACAAAGTATTTTTGGGTCTGAAGGTTGAACATCTGAGATGTTCACTTAAACTCTGGGGTAGAAGTCAGGGACTTCTATTAGGATGGATGGTAAAGATGCTCTAATCCACAAGTGGGTGGAGTCGGTGTAATTGCATCTCGCAAATGTGTGTACCCTTCCTAATGAAGGACATGTGTTGTTTATGAAACAAACCTAATATGAAAATGGGAAAGAGGTTTTGAAAACCTTGGAAAGGATTTGATAATCCTTGGAAAAAAATTGGTAAACCTTGAAAAAAGGTTTTGGAAAAGAGATCAACAATTGAGGAAAAACTTTTTTAAAAGAAAAGGTCGCCCTTGGCAGGGTAAAGGTTTTGAAAACCAGAATTTAAGTAAAAGAACATTCTTAAAGAAAATAAGGAGTTTGGAAACTTTAATTAAAATTGTTTCGTTTATGAAAACTCACTCCTAACACACATTCACTAAGTTGTAGAACTCACCCCCTCCCTTTTACCCCTTTCAGGTAACCAAGGGGAAACCAAAACTTAAAGACCTCCTTGTAAGACAGGTATGTCACGCCCCAACCCAATTTGGTCGGACCCGTGATCAACCCGCCACTCTTCTAACTTACTAAGGGTTGCCCCTTCTTTATAAACCATGAAGAGTAAGGCGTCCTTTAAACCTGCACCTTTCCTAGAATAACATAAATCAAAATTGCATAAAATTAGAAACTTTTGTTACCTGACTTACATGTGTGTTAGTTTTTGGTCTTTGGTAAGCTTTTTGAGTTTACCTGAAAGGGATATAAGGGAAGGGTGAGTTCAACGACTTAGTGAATGAGTATTTTAGGGAATGACTTTCAAAAATAGTTTGAATTGGAGTGTGTTAGACTCCTTAATTTTCTTTTAAAAATAGTTTATTCTCAAATCTTAGTTTTCATAATCATTTCTCATTTAACAGGGTGTTCATCAACCAACACATGCTCTTCATCATGAAGGAAATACACATTCGCATGCCAACCCATCCACTGTACCCACTTGTGACGTTGGAGCGACTTTACTAGCCACCTAGATAGAAGCACGTCCACTTCTACCCTGAGAATGAGTAGTTGTACGCAATATTCGACCTTCACTCTCGTAACAAAACTCTGTGTCCGTATGAGGACATAGACCTCATCCTGTCCCCACCCCAGTCTCATGCGCATGAAGCTACGTCGAGCTTCTCAAGACTTCTGGTACGACTAACTACCCTTATTTCCACCAGGTCGTCTAGAGTCCTAGGATGCATCACTACCCCTCTTGGGCATCTTAAAGGTCCCATAACATAGTGCATGCACAATTCAACAGTTTTTCACATAAGCCATATAATATGTGGTGCTACTCGTCCAACGACCCCGACTCTCAACTCGACCTACAGCTGTTTATCTTGACTGATCCGTAGATGTCTTGTCGCACTGTTGCTAGTCCATTGAGTATGTTGGTCATGTCTCGGTACCATGGCCAAACAGCTCATTTACTTAAGTTTTCATGGCTTAATAATCATGTTTGTTTACAAGCTTCTGCTCATGCCAACTAGCCTAGGGCCCAATGTTCGAGATTTTCAAAATCGGGCATATTAGCACCCAAGTTCCAAAACCGAGGCATCTAACCTATATGAGCTATTCGAGCTCTCATCAAGAAGGTCTCCTAAAAATTTTAAGCATTGGCACATAGTCACGGAAGAGCACTCCCGACAAAATAAATCTTTCAGTCGTCCATCACACCAACCGAGTATGATGACATCTCTGCTTATAATCGATAAGTGGGTTTTCCACTTACTTCCAATAAGTTTCATCATACCAACCGGGTATGATATACATACAACCAGTAAGTAGTTTTTTCCATTTGATTTCCACATCACTCCTCTCAGGTGTGATCTTTAAAAATACCACTTAACAGTGGGTTTTCATTTTTGAAGTGCTTATCATCCCAACCGGTTATGATATTAAATATCTCATACACCTAATAGTGCAGTGAATTTTCTCTTAGTCGGCTTGTTGCCTTTGTGCGAACTTGTCTTAACTGGCGTTCTCGGTACTTCGTGTTCCTACACGATATGAACATTCTTGTTAATTATCATTTGGCCTAATAGCCTTCATTAATCCCAAATTAATGAGAAAACTAAATTTTTCACTTATTTGCAATTAGGTCCCTAAAGTTATTTTTCTTTAATTTTAAGTCCCTAATGTCAATTTTTTCCCAAATTGAGTCCCGAAACTTTTAAAATTCACCTTGGGACTTTATTCAAATTCACAAAAAGGGGTTCAATTTCCCAAATTTCCAATTTAGTCCCCAACTTTTCCAAAATTACCATTCTTCCCCTACTTTACAAAAATGGTAAGTTTTGCCCCAAAAATTCCAAATTTTGCTCCATTAGACCTCCAACATCTTTATCATGACCAATTAGCCCTCAATTTTATGAAATTGCACTTTAGTCCCTCGAATTTTTGAAATCCCCAATTTTTCCCCTAATTTCAACCTTCTAACTCAGTTGAATTTGATTTCATCAATTTGACCAATCAAATGAGTTTAATTGTTGAAATTAAAGTTAGATTGGAGTTCCTACACCTTCATACGATTCAATTGCACTTTGAATTACACGATTTGAGGTTGGAATGAGCTCAAACGGAGTTTCGTCGGAAAATTGAACTTGGAGAGAGAAAGCTTCGAAAGCTTACCGCCGGGGCGCAGCGGTCCAAGCTTTCAATCTGGGCAGATAGCTCTTGTCCTAAGGTTACTCCTAGGATTAAGAATTGCATCAATTGATGCCAAATTGAGTGAGAATTTAGTCATCGAAGTTCTGTCGATTCTCTCTCTAACACCGATCAGAATTTACAGAGGGGAGCCAAATTGGCTTACCTTTCAACTCTAATTTAGATGTAGGAGGACTGTGGAGGTGTTGGGAGGGTTTGGTTTGGCCTGAGAAGGGCTCAAATTGGCCGATTTCAACTCGGTCAAAATAGGGCAACTTTGGTCCACCGGAGCTGCTTCACTGTTTGATCATGCTGGCACTTCTCAGGCAACCATCGAAGTAAATGGAGACTATAAGTGTGTAGCTGACTTCTCCCCAAATCCAAAGAACCTGACCACATCTTCTTTGGCTCAGAAAAGACCCTATATCGAAGGTCTGGTTCGAGCTTCACCGAAAATTTTAGCAGTTGAGAGAGAATGGAGTTTTCAGGTGTGTAGAGGATGAATGAGGAGGGGCTCTTTATATAGGAAGCTCGGGGACTTCTTGGTCATCCGATTGGCTACTTAATGGTGGTCATTCATTGCCTGAAACTTCTTGGCTGGAGACTTTTCAGCTTCGCTGGTGCTGCTCGATTTTCTGGCAAGTGAACAGTGCTATCATTTGAAGGAAGAAGACGACACTGTTTCGAACCGGGTTCAAAGCTTAAACCAGCCAATTCGGACCCGGTTCAACCAAATTTTTTAAAATAAAAATTTTTTAAATTCATCTAAATATATTTTCTATCCAATGGTGGCCTCAAATCTCAAATTTAAATTCTTTAAGCCACCTAGAAAAATGAATTTAGCATATGGTTCAACAGTGGTTCAAATCGGTCCAAACCGGTTCAATCCGGTTCGAATCCGATTCTCCTAAACTAGTTTAGTTTCCATCTCCAATTCATCCCGAAGTCCTTTTTTCTTAACTTTTGTGACTTTAGGTCACTCGGGGTCCATAATTTTCCCGGTTTGCCCTTTCTCTATCAATTCTGGTTCATGAACTGACACGGTTCATAAACCGGTTCAATCTAGTTGGATCATGTTCATCTTAACCGGTCTGGTTTTTCTCTTCCAATTAATCCTAAGGTTCTTTTCCAAGGTTTTATGAACTCTTTGGGTCACTCGGGAGTTGTAAATTTCCCAAATTGCACGTTCTCTGATGATCGGGTTTGTGAACCGGTTCGATATTTCTCACTTGGAATGGAATGGCCGGTTGCTCACAGGGATCCGACCAAACCAGATTGAGGCGTGACAATAAGATCGTTATTTGTGAATGGGGCTAAGGCCCCAAGATATGAATTAGTTTATATATGATAGCTATATAATGGGGTTAAGACCCATGGCTTATACGTGACATACTCCACCATCTATTAAAATGGGCCTAGTGTTGAAATTGTACACCTACTAGGATATGATCAAACGTAAACGAAATTGAGACCACGGTTTTAGGTGGTCAAATGTAGAACCCCAATGACTTAGGGGAAATAAGTTAAAAACCTAAGATGATCGATAAAGATATGAATTAAAGGCAAGGATGGATGAATAGTATGCGAAATCCTTAAACTACCGGGATTAGTCCCGAAGGAACCTAGAGAGGGAATACAACTAGATATACCCTCTGAAATAAGAATGTTTATGTTTGTATGTTGGACATGATGAATTAAAGCTTAAAGGCCTATTATGTGTCATGAATTACTAATAGACGGATTGGCCAGATAGCATGCCAATCTAGAACTGATTTTGATAAATGGAATACATGCTTTGCATTTGCATTGATGAGTAGATAAAAGGGTGAATCATTTGCATACCTGGTTGGGAAATAAGGGAGAATATACTTCTTACCGAGATGTGATAAGAGGGAGAATTGTGTGTTGTTTGTGTGGAACGGGACATAAGGGTGACACTTAAAGATCTAGAAATAAATAAATATATATATATATATATATATATACACGATGTGTGTTATCTTTTGCTATTTTAAATAAGTGCATTAATGAGGTAGTTCTCGTGAGAGTCGTAACTCCACTCAAGAACTAGACATGATTGGAAGATCACAGTCGATGGGATGAAATCCCGCATAAGTCTAGACCCTTAAGGGGTATTCAGTCACAGTAAAGGTGGTCGAAGAGGATAGTGAGATCCTCCATGAACAAGCATGAGACAAATACGAGATCCGCCAAACGTAAAGTGCTGTGATGAGTGGGCTTCTGTGGACGTCACTCAAATAGTTGGATTGGGAAGAAATTATCATCCTACAAACGACAAATGAGGGTTATGTAAACCTTGGCATGGTTTCGAGAGGAACCATCATAGATAATATCTTTGAAAAGGGTACCCATAGCGAGGTGCAAACGAATAAATAGTTTTGGAAAAGAATCTAAGAACTAGGAGAAAGAATATCAAAAACTCTATCTTAGCCTTTTGAGTAGAGACAATATTAAGCCATGAATAACTTGATAAGCGGTCCTCATACTCACTAAGCATTGTTCAACCCGTCCCTAACACCCTTCCTAGGTATTAGAAGAGAGTATAGGTAGAGAGAAAGATCCTAGATATCGAGAAGCAACTTGGAACAGGTGCGTTTTCAAGGTAGAGATCCTCAAAGAAAAGATCGTGAGAACTTTACATTAGTTATATTATATTTTCACAATGTTTGTAAATGGTTACGAGATCATGAAGTAACATTTATAAAAATTTTAATTTCTGCTTTAAAATGATATATATTCTAAACCTTGGTCCTATTGAAGGTACCCACCTTAGTAGCATTGAGGAGATGTGGCAGGTTGCCATCATTTCTCTCGGCTCGAGAGATTAGGTTGGGGTGTGACATCAATGGAGCTTAGAAATATAGTTCACTCGAAAATAGGGTAACTCACTTTCAAAGAGGGAATTTGGTGAATTAAGGAGGAGAGGGGACCATTTTTTATACAGGGAGCTCTGTAGGTTGAAGGTCTATTTGGCAATGCGGGATTTATGGTCTGTGGTACCAAAAATCGACCTCAACGAGAGAAATTTCTATTGCTATAAAGTTTCCAAAAATACTTGAGAGCACCTGGCATGTTTTATGTCCATGGAGCATGGGGAAGATGACCATGTGTGTGCATGTGTGTGTTCACATATGTGAGCTATCACGTGGCACATGGGTATTAGTCACAACCTTTAACGCAGTCGTTTAATTGGGTTTAACTAATCGGTTACTTGGGTCAAACAAGATATTTATTTATCTATTTATTTATACTTTGAGCCCAAATTTACCATTTTTTCATCTTTGGGTCCACTTGGAAAATTAAATCCTTATTTGGTCCAATCTAATTTAACTCAATTTCATATTGATATTAAACATAAAGATTCATGATCATTGATTCCCAGGTTTTAGTATAAATTTTTTGGCACATCGTTTATGAAAAAAAATTCAAGTTTTCGCTAAAAATGATTGTATAAGTCTTTATTTTGAGATTTAGTCCTTTTGATATTAACTTGGTAAATGTATTCACTATTATAATATCGAATGGATGTAACAGATTATACGAGATCGTCACCATAAAATAGGGCAGAGTGTGACATGTACTTTAATTCCAGTACTCTTGAACTATGGAGTTATAATGGTTGGTCACAACCTCTAAAGTAATAAGTAAAGGTCTAGTGATTACGATTTTTAGTTATATGTACAATAAAGTAATTTTATACAATTTTATAATACTATGAATAAAATATCAAAATAATGATAAAAATTTATAATTACCTTAATTTTAAGACATAAATGTATTATAGATGCAGAAATTTATAAATTTAAACAATGACTCGAATTGGAGTTTGACATCTTATATGATTGAAATATAACATTTTTTTTTTGCTTGGATTTAATATTCATGGGAAATAAAGTATACGGGAAAAATTGATGAAAACTCAATAGGCAAGTTTGCTAGGGGTAAGGATGTGGGGAGGTAGAGGAATTCTTGTGTTCCTATATTAACCACCATCTAATATGGTCATAGTAGGTGTATGCATTTATCTTATTAATCTCTCGGCCTAAAATATATATATATAAATAGAATAATAGTGATTGGAAGGAAATTACTTACCAACATGTGTGAAGGTCGCGAGAGATGATGAATGAGATCTAGGAGGTCCTTAAGCATCGGAGATAATTTTTAGTTGTTAGAGTAGGATGGACAGTATAACATAGATGCTTTATTTTTTGCTCTGTGGTAGCATTAATATTTGACCTTGTCAGATGTTATTTGGTCGCATTGGGCTCAAGCAAGGTCGTTTGTAGGTTGATGAGGTTGAGGAAGTTCTATAGAACTAAAAAGTGAGTTCTCTCGTCGGAGTTCTAAAATCGGTTAACTAAAAAAAAGAAAACATAATCTTTTAGAGGGAGATTTAGTCAAACGTTGGTGAGAGGGACTCTACCCTTATATAGGTAGCTTCGGGGAAAAGGGGCGACTCTTCGTGCCCTGAATAATGTCTCATTGGCCATAAATAGTATTTATTAATTTCCCTCAGGGTGTCGCTCATAGAAAAATAGAGCACCACTATGCAACTCAAGAAGACGATCATGTATGTGACACGTGATCGCTCGACATGTGCACCACATGTAACACACATTCATCCCTCGAACAATTGACCAATGTTAATTGGTTTGGTTCCTAGGTTGGTCTGACCGATTTGACTTAGTTCAACTAATTTTAACTTCCTGATCAGTTCTTAATTAATTTGACCAATTTCAATTTTGTTTCTAAATTTTTTTACATTTTTTACCCAAAATTTTTTTTTCATTTTTGGGTCCTAAAAAATTTTAATCTTTGATTTGATTCAATATGATTCTCGATTCAATTTGATTTATGGTATTAGTTCAAATTTTTTATTTTTAGTATGATTTAGTTTTGAAAAATACAATCTTACAAGTTAAGTGAAATAATATATGTTGATTAACTTTAAACATAAGTATGCTAAAGAACTCTTGGAAAGATTTAGTATGCAAAACTATAAACCTATAACTAATTATATAGTTCTAGGATTAAAGTTATCAAAGCAAAGAAGTGTAAAATATGTTGATGCAGTTGAATAAAAGAAAATGGTTGGAAGTGATGTATTTGACCGTCACAAAACTTGATTTTATGTATTTTATTTGTTCGGTAAATAGATACATGAAGAAACCAACAAAAAAAATATAATGGTAGATTGTCAAAAGAATATTCAAATACCTAAATGGGATTCTAGATATTTGAGTATGTTACTAAAAAGGTGATTTAAGAAAGTGTAGTTGTATTTACACATGATTATGTAAGGGATATAGATGATATAAGAGTACATCATAATATTCTTTTTATGTTTGATTCAAAAGTCATTTCATAGTTTTCAAATAAAGAATATGTAGTCATCCTATCAACCATTGAAATTAAATATATTATTATTTTATTATGTGCATGTCAAGAAATTTAGTTGAGAAGAAATGTTGAGAAATTTAAAAATACTAAGATATGGCTGAAACAATTTTATATGAAAGTACTACAATATTTTCATAGATAAAACAAAAATATTGATATAAGATTTCAGTTGTTAAAAGAGCTGGCCAAGAAATAGAGTAGTTATACATTGCACTACTTAAGAATAAATTGCAAATATTATGATTAAGTCTCTTATGCTAGAATCGTTTTTGAAGTTGTGAAAAATGTTAGAAATTGAATTATCATCAAGTATGCCCCAGTTGTCAAAAGTAATTTGATTTATAAAATTATAATTAGTTTAAGAGTGAACATGTTGAAGTATTATTGAGTTTTTGTTGTGTTTTGATAAATTTGTATTTTATAATTTGTGTTTGAAGTAGGTAAATATGTATTTATTATTTAGCATGTGTAGCTTTCTCAAATATACATGGGAGACATTGATTTATCTTCCAAAATCTCTCAAAACTTTAACTTATGCAATCATAATGAATAAGAGAAAGGAAAACAAATATTGAAAAGTAAAAATTAATCAACCTAATTGTGATCCAATTAATTGGTTTGTAAACTTGAGTTTTTAATTTCCTCTTAACGTATGCAATGGGAGTATAATAGTTTTCCAGCTAATTAATTATATAATATTGTCATATTAGCAATACATGCTCCATAAGAAAAATAATAGACATTAGGTTTTTTTGGAGATTAATTCTAAAACAAATTCCCATAATTTAACTGAAAAGAGGGCGCAATATCTCACTAACTTATGATCCATTGCAGTGCATCTTACCCATTTAAAGGAAGAAGAGGAGAGTTGACAAGAAATTCATGGAAAATTCAACATGAATAATCCTTGACTATATGAGCAAATAAGACTAAGACACCCACACATTCTTTTTATTATAAGTAACATCATTAGATTAAAGGTAGATCAAGGAGTAGAGTGAATTGATTGGAATTAATAGGGTCCATTAGAAATGTCTTTCTGACTTTGAAATATGGTCAAATATCTTTCTAGTCCATTAAAAACCAAATATTTTACTATGCGTGAGCGTGAGAGTTTAGTCGAGCAACTTTGACCAGCTGTCAGACTATGTGAGTCTTTCAAGGTAATTACAGAAAGAAAGAATTCAAAGGGGAAACTCCTTTCTTTAAATATAAAGTTGAATTCCGTCCCTTATACCGAAGCAGTTTGCAGTAAAATTTAGTCGGCATACTACACCAAGAACATATATTCTTTAAGCTTGTCTAGGGTTTCCTCATCACTGTTCCATCTGCCTTCCATGCAGCACCGTAATCTTACGCGAATCATGAAGCTGCAGCAGCAGCATCTGATCCTCAATGGCCACCGGAACCACCAGACTGGTGCGCTGGCTCTTGTAGCGGACCACTGCGATGTCTTCATCAACCATAGAGGGGTAGACACGAAGCGAAACATGGCCAGCTTGCTCTATCATCACCTCTCCCTGCTTAACGTACGGTCGTTCCTCGACATGAACACCATGAAACCCGGGGATTGCCTGTCAGAGAGGATCCAAAATGCCATAAGAGATTGTAAGGTATGCCAAGAAAGGCCTTGAGCTAATCGACACATATGCTTGATGGGTAGAAATTTCATCACTACTATAGCTATTATTTTCCATTTTTAGGTTGGGATTGCCGTGTTCTCGCCGAATTACGGCAGCTCCTACTATTGCCTCCTCGAGCTTGCCCTAATGATGGAGATGAAAAAAAAGATTATACCCGTCTTCTTCGACGTTATGCCTTCGGAGATTCACGTGAACCGTAGACAAATGCATTGTACTTCCGGTGAGATCCAGAGATTTCATCGAGCACTCGAAGAGGCTAAAATGGCAGTGGGCCTCGTGTTCAACTCTTTGAAAGGGTAAACATGATTGACCATCTCCATCCATCCACAGAAATTTTCATTTTAATGATAAATAAATAAATAATTTTCCAAAAGGAAACTCAATATGATTATTCGTGGAACCGGTCAGATGTTCATGCATGCTCATTGTTCTTTCGTAGGAACTGGTCAGATGTTCTCACAACAACATCGGATATTGTCATGAAGAGGTTGACGGAGATAGATGGAAAATAGAGGGAAACATTGATAATAAACGATTTATTTATTGGTGTAAAAAGCATACATATATGAATGCTCTTAAAATTCCCCTGTATTCCTTGATATCTCTATGTTGTAAACCTTTTTTTTTGTTACCTTTTTGTTAAATTCCTATGTTTTAAAGACCCTAAATAATATCCGCTCATAATATTACTATGTAAATGTTAAATTTTTCTACTTTAAAATAAATAAATGATACTGTTGTTGTTGATGTTGATCAAAATTTCTCCTAAAATACAACCTATGATGGCAACTTGAAATAGGCAAATATATATACCGGTATAAAAACAACATTTATCTTAAATTTTAAGAATGTTTTGCAAGTCATATTTTTGCAAAAATAAATTCCATTATTTATGTTTAAAAAATCATATTTCTTTAAATTTATTGTTTTAAGTTGCAAATATTTTTAACAAAAATATTACTATCTATTCTAAAATATTTTTTGCAAATGAGAAAAGTATCATTTTTTTTCAACCATAAGACCAAAAAAATCTTTAAAAAATATAGATTGAGTGCCAAAAAATCTAAAAGTGCAGATTAAACATGCATTTCTTCTATTTTATTATTATTTAGTTATAGGCAGAAAGTACAATATGAGAAATTTAATAAAAAAAATAAAAAACTAGATGAAAAACTAACAGCACTGATGGTAAAATATGGTTTAGTGACAATGATAAAAGTTTTTCATTTATGATTATAGAAATCACTGAAAATAGTATTTGGTTGGGAGGAAATATCCACCTATGTTATAAGCAATTTAAAAATATTTTCCACAAAATGAATAAGTTTTCTCTTAAAAATCAAGAAACTTTAATTACCAATCAAATAATGCATGAGAGGACATACAAAATAAGAATATGTCCTTAAAGATTACAAGTGGTGAAAGGTTTAAAAGTGGGATGAATGAAACTACTTGGATAAGTGAAAGATGAGTTAGAGGCGTGTTTCATGACAGGTCTAGAGGAAGATGAAGGGTACTTTATGGCAAATTGCAGTTTGAATGTATGGTCATTGAATATTTTCAATATAAATGCCCAAATACCCAAATTGAATATTTTCAATATAACATTTTCTCTCACACCCAATTTCGAATTAAGAAGATGTGATAGCGCATTTTTCTCTATAATAAGGGTGCCTTTTAAAGTGTGTGAGTAAGATTTTATTCAAATAATTGAGGAGAGTTTTAAGGAATTAGTCAAGTTTGAAAATAATTCATATATGGAAATTGCAAGGAAAGGATCCATATACTTGAGCTTAAGTGAATTAGTTCAAGTGATAAGTGTATTATATTACAGAACTACAAAATAATCTTTTAAGTATGTACATTTACAAGAAAATGAGCTTAATATCTGTATTCTCAAACGATATAGGCAAAATATATAATTTTATCATATTGATAGAGTCTAAAATGACCCAACTGGATGTGTCCCATTGTAGCTCACAAAAGTCCTATCACAAAAGGTTTATCGAATTGTTTTAAATCTGCACCAAAAGACCCTACAAGGTTGTGACATAGATAATTCTAACATCTTAGTATTAATGATTTGAGACAATTGTATAAATAAAATCAACAACGTGTCACATGATACTATATATTGAATCTTAGTAGCATATTTAATATACTTGACAGTTAGATCCACTTAATGTTCTCAATTGGGTTAATTAAGGTGTATGTCAAAATCATCATAAGAATATTGGGTATTGGATTAGAGAATCCTTCATAATGTTAGAGTAAGTTTGGATTTTGGGATATTATATGATAAGTGAAACCAAACGCAAATAATTACACTGAATATGCATGTGATTTTCACGATCGTGGAGACTGGAGATTGCAACTCTAAGATGCATGTGATGGTAACTTTATTTACCACGAAAACTAAATATATAGTAGTCACTTTTGCTGTTGTTAATGCATTTGGTTAAAACGTATTATAACCAGAGGCATGCAAGTATGTAAAACAGTGGAGGAAAAAACTGAAAAGAGGAGAGGTTGTAAGAAAAAAAAGAAAATACTTGGGAGGTCTCTCTTTTATCACTTCCATCTATTCTTTGTTCTTGAGCTCCAATTGCATTTCCATGGAAGATTTTGCTTAAAATCAACCATGAAGTACTAAATGGTTCTCAAAGTCTCCCGTTTGAATCTTTGGAGTCAGTCATTTGTAATAAATTATTAGAAATTAATTATCATTTTATTGGAAAATACCTAGAGAGAAGGAAAATTGCCCTACATTGTGTAATGGAGAAGACCTTCTTCATCTACATAGGTGTATATTTCTAGTGGCAAAATTCTATTGAACATATTTGACCGAGTCCAACCGGATTCTAAAATTATTGCTACGTGGTCGTGGGGCGGATCCCGTATCCGACAAGTCGAACCTGATAGTCAAGTTTGGATTCAACTGCTACAGTCAGTAGTTGGGTCTAGGTTTAATTGTTGTACTCCGTGGTCCGACCACCTGGTCTGGTATAATTTCGAGAGGCTAAACTAAGTTGTCGGGGTTTTGTATCAGTTCTAATGAACTCGAACCAGTACACATAATACTTTTAATTATAAAATTGATAAAATTATAGGTACAAAAATAATAAATATTATAAAGTTATATACGTGTAATTATATTTATAAAATATAAAATATATTATTATAAATTGAATATTAATATAAATTGAATATTAATATAATTTTAAAATATATGTATTAAAATCATTGTTATTTTTAAAATTATAAAAATACTAATATGTTAACTCAAATATAAGAAAAACGAGAGCAGAGTCCATTTTCCAGGCAAAATCTAAGGTCCCACCGAGATTTGAACTCGGGTTACTGGATTCAGAGTCCAATGTCCTAACCACTAGACCATGGGACCAGATATTTATATTATTAAATAATAATATATATTTTCTATGTGTTTTGACACAACAAATAAATAAATATAATTACGTATAATAGTAAAATAATTACTTTAATTTCTAAAATACTTGTCACCATATTCAAAGTACATGATATCTACCTGAATATTCATTAGGGCCATCCATAACCTCTAACGCCTAATAATGGAAATGTTAGTCATATTTATTTTTATTATTGTATCAAGAATCTGGACACAACAGCTGGGGTGAGTCAACTTGCAAGGACATGTGCTTTCCTCCCTCCCTCCCTTGTCTTCTTCTTCTTCCTACTTCGTCTTTTATCATCCTCCTCCCCATCCTGCAACCTCCTCGCCCAGTTACAAATGGAGCATCCCCACCAACTCTTCTTTCTACTCATTCTAATTTCTAACTAGTTAAATTGGGTGTTCTCATCCCTACAATTTGCTTCAACTAAATTATTGGTGGTCAAATAGAGGGATGAATTGAATACAATGATCCAATAGAGTGAGAGATAAATTATCCTGTTCCATTTAATACATTCATTACCATCATAATTATTATAATTTGTTTTTCTATAGTTGTATGTATACTTTATGTATAAATATTTTATTTAAATTAAATTACTTATAATTTTTATTCATAAATTTAAAAAAAATATACATATTATTTATAAAATATTTAATTTATTATTTCAAAATATAATTATTTATAATTTTATTATGTAAAAATATATATAATTCGTATATTTAAAATATATATGTAATTTAAGTTAAATAATATATATTATTATATTATATAATTTTATATGTATTAAATAATTTCCAATTATTAAGTGAATTTTTTTAGATACATTTATATATAAATTATGATAGCCTATAAACTATATATATAATTGTACACTATCATAATTTATATATAATTTGTATTATATTGTGATTTATATATAATTTATATTATATTATAATTTATATATTAATATATTATTTTATATAAATTATATATACTTGTTTTAATAACTTGGGTAAATCCGGGGTTAAACGTCCAATCTTCTCCTTTACTTACAGGGCATTTGTAAATGCCCATTTTATTCCGTTTAACCAAACACTCCCTTGGTTAAGGGAGTGTTTGGTTATTTACCGTTAAACCCCCTGTCGAGCTCGAGTTTGTCCCAATCATTTTCAGTTCACCATTTTTAGTTCGGCCAGTGACATATGTTCCTGAGGTTGCCTTTGATTTTGCACTATTAGGTCTAGTGGTTGTTCATCATTGGGTGCCTTCTTGATGCTAGTTATTTGCATATCAAGGTCTTAATTCCATTCTTTACCCCACGAGAAATTGCCCTTTCCTTTCGTTTATTTCAGCCTTTATTTGGATAATGGTTAGAGTTGGAAGAGATAAAATAGTAGGATGGTGTTGGTAAATTGAAACTGGCATTAGAATTATATGGTAAATAAGAATGTTAGAAAATGGAATTAAAAAATTAGTTCACCACTTCCTTTTTATTAATTTTAGTTACACCATTGGAGTACTAATTAGTTTAATCTCATGTCTCATATCTAGGCATACCCAACACAAATGAGGCCTCCCTAGACCATGACAACCACGAATGTGAGGAAGATGACGTCTCCCCAACACTCATCCAACCTCATTAGCTTTAGATTTTGGAACAAGTAGCTCGAGTAGTGTCATATCTCGGACTGGATACACATACTAATTCTAACCCACCAATCATTTCGATATGGTACTATCACTAGAAAAGTAAATTAAAATAAATTACAATTTGTAGAGTAAATGTAAAACTTTTACAAAATATTTACTTCTTAAATTAGATTTGTTTAACCTAGGGAAAAAAGTGACTAAATTGAAATTTCTGGTACCCATCTTCTCAAGTTCCTTCTACTCGATTATCAAATTTGTCGAAGCCACTTCCCGGTATAAAATATCTTTCTTTTTTCATATTTTCTTCCCTAACACTTGGAAATAAGGTGACTCAGCCTTTAACCGATTGGTTTTTTATTTGAAATGAGGTGGCTCAAGTATGAACCAATCAATTTTTTATTTCGGGTAATCGAATAAGTCAACGGTATAGCTAGTCAACGGACCGACTACTGTAGTAAGCCCCACCGCTACCAATCGCTAGAATGTTTGATTTTTAGTAGGATTTCACTAAAAACTTACACAATCAAATTTTAACAGCTCAGGCAACCATTTGAGGTGTCACTTAATATTTGACGTGTCACTTAATCCTATAGTGATCTCTTGGAGTATAGCTACCTTCTAATACACATAAAGAGTTTCGGCCATCGTGAGTAAAAAAATAGATATTTCTCTTTTTAGAAATTTTTTCTCGACTAAACTCCATTTTCGATCATTTCTAGGCCAAATTGGATGAATTAAAGCTTATAATAGTGTGTGGATATGATTAGTATCGTGTTAGGGTTGAATTGAGAAGTTTTAAACTTAATTTTATAATTATCAAAGTTTGGAACTAAATTATAAATTTTAGAAAGATGGAGACTAAATTACAATATTCGGAAAGTTGAGAACCGAATTACAAATACTGATGAATCAATAACCCAAATGAAATTAAAGGGATATTAGGGACCTAAATGAAAGATTTATGAATATTAGAGAACTTATTAGAAATAAGGTATAACTTAGGGACACGTATGCAAATAATGGAATGTCAAGAGTTTTAAGTGTAATTAAATTAAGTTATAGAACTTAATTATATGATTTATTGTAGGAACCGATCATCTACTTACCTGTGCAAGTAAGGATACGAATATTTATAAATCTATCAGAGATGGACAAATTGTTAAACACATATGGCTGATAACACGATATTACTCGCAAACTTTATAACATGATTCATTTAAAATTGTTTATATTTCTTGATATAATAAAAATCAGTGAAAATATTTTAGTAATATAATTTAGATAAGAGTATGAATTCTATGAATTTTTATTTGAAATTTATTATTTGTGAAAAATATTTTCAAATATAATATATAGATCCATTACTCGATACTGATACTGAAATGGGTTTAGCCTATAATCTATTAAAGTGGGTTAGATCCATATTTCAAGAAATGGGTACAAAGTCTATCATTTTAAAAAATAAGTAGGTATAAGATCATATTTTAAAAACTTGTAAAAGTGGGCACAATGTTAGTGAAAATTGATTAAGTTCGGTAAATAATTTTGATTATAAATTATGAATATGTTCGAAAATAAGTGATTTTGTGAAATAACTCATGTACAATAAATACTATAAAGTTAGAGGTATCTCTCATTTTAGTACAAAAATAAGGGGTATTAAATTAAAAATTTTGTTTATATATGATTAAACGAAACTATAAGATGTACAGTATAAGATAGTTCTGAAAATTACTGATAATCAATGTTGATATAACGGAATCGCTTGACTAGTACTCCTATAATGATAATTAGGTTTGGTGAAAGTAAAATATTTAATAACTAAATAGCGAACAATCCATTACATGCTCATATAAATAGTATTACAAAAATATTATTATCCAATTAGATAAAAGGTAAATATATAAATAAAATTTCTTTTTTATAATCACTTATTGTAATTTATTGTTTGCTTATACATTACAAGTTACATAAAATAAAAAACCTACTATTTTTACAAATAAATCCTTTTAAAGTTTTTTTTATAATGGAAATGATATATTATTTGTATATACAATACACGCCTTAAATATAGAAAATTTAAACCATTTTTCATAATTAAAATATTAAATAATATTTTCTAAAATATTCTAATAACCGTTTTAAAATGTGTATTGAATTGTGGATATAAAATTATAATAGGAGACAATTTTTCTTTAAAGTATTAGAATTGTTAAAAGATAATTTTAGAAGTATATCTATTAAGCTATATATTCTTACTTCTCCATCGGTAACCTATATTATTATATATATTTTAGAAAAGTATTTTAATATTATTATGAGAATTACTCATTTTACTAATATAATAATGGTAGTAGCAACTTTTATAGTGTTATAAGTTATAGTAGATTGTTTATAGGTTTTGATAGAATAAAACAAGTTGCAAAGGAAACACTTGTGGACAAAAGGATTAGGACCTGACATTTAACAACTTTGAAGTGATTGGATTTGATAAGTTCAATTATGAGAGTAATTTTAGTAAATTAGGCTAAAATGGTATGGGAGTGGATTGAAAAATTAAGAATTGAAGTATTTGTTAGTGTAGGGCTCAAGTTCACGAGAGTTTGGCAAAGGCACCGACAATTGAGGGGTATCATGGCCAAAGAAAGAAAAAAAAAAAGGTAAATGTAAAAGGAAGAGAAAGGGGAATGTGGGGAGACTTGCTTCCACCTTCCAATCGTCCAACCAATTTGATGCACTTTCTTTCTAATGACATGACAAAGATCATGTAGAAGTATATTAAAATGCAGACAAACCCATTTTATCTTTCCAGTTTAGAAAACTCTTTGGACATTTACTACATAAATGGTTTTAACATCATTTTTAAAAATTACTACATAAATGGTTTTAGCATCATTTTTAAAAATTACTACATAAATGGTTTTAGCATCATTTTTAAAAATTACTACATAAATGTTTTACTGATCAAAAAAGATCAAAAAAGGCCAATTCCATCCAAATTGATTACTAAATAGTATATAAAGGCAGACAAAAGAAAAGAAAATTCATCGTTTCATAATATCTTCTGATCACTTGTGAGGTTTCCGAGCAGAGCCTGAAATGTGAAGGAAAAAATATATATATTGGAGTGAAGGCTTTGTCTAAAATCGGGTGGATTCGGGGCCCCAACAACTAAGCTCCATGACTTTGTGATGAGAGAGCTCCCGACGCCTCATCCTCTGCTGGGCATTGACCACGTCGGAGCTGAGGCCGGAGGAGGCGGAGAGCTTGGCGGCGACCTGGGAGTAGGATTTAGAGATGTTGGACTTGGCATGCTGGTGGAGGGAGCGGAGGGCGTAGTTCCAGCGGCAGAAGCCCTGGTCCTTGAGCGCCTCCACCGCCGCTATGCTAGTCGCCACGATCCACGCCCTTGCTGCTGCCGACCTGCTCATGTCCTCTAAATTAGCTGTGCTACTCACTGATGCTGAGATCTGAACTCCAATCTAGAGAGAGGGAGACAAAGATCTGTGGTTTGTTCATGGTGGAGAAATAAGGTTGAAGGAGGGCTTGTGTTTTATATGATATGGAGGGAGGGACCGGGAAACCGATGAAGGAAGGAGGGAAGGTGGAAATAATGCGGACAAAAAACGCACAAGCAGGGGAAAGGAAAGAATGAAAGGCAGCGGTGGCCATTGGCCATAGCCTTAGTTAGGGTAGTGGTTTTACAACCTGGAATGGAAACACAGCCGCTGTATTATTTTACATTTGATTATTTAATTAACTTAATTATTTAATGTACAAATAAATTATTTAGAACATTATATACACTTTTAAAAAAATAAATATATTTTTTAATTATACAAATTATTAATTGTTACTAAATTTATTATATATTCAATATATCCAATACTTCAAATTGAAACAAACAATTTTATATTTCTATTAGTTTAATTTTTTATTGAAGCAAGCATATTATTCTAAGTTGATACATTGGTTTGGCTGACATGAGCATGAGCCGGAAGTTACGTCAGCAAGTAATGAAAGTCAAATTCACGGGTGATGGGCTAGGCGGGCAGACCCAACTTCTTGTCTTATACAGACACCTCTTCAAAAACTGTTCCTTCCAAGATTTTCAAATTACAAACACGAGCGAAAATCATAGAAAATAATATATATTAAATCTAAAATTAAAAATTATTAAAATATATTTAAAGAAATTATTCGGATTATTTAATGTGTATAGCTTTGGAAAAAAAAAATTAATTTTTCTGTTTCAGGTTATACCATTAGAATTTTTGTAAGTCAACGTAGGCCACAGGAAATAATTATTATTATTAGCCATTTAATTAGGGTTTTTCTATTGTGTATATGATCAATCGTTAATATTTTCTATATTTGATATTTATTGTAATTAATAAACTCTTTTATTTTTTAAAATATTAAATTACCATTTATTAATTACTATAAATAAATTATATGGACATTTAATATATTATAATACTGTTATTATTTTTAAAAGTATTTAATAACAAAAAGTGATACAAATTTACATATTATAAATAATTTTCTGTTTTCTATTTGTTTTTCTATGGTTAATTAATGCAATAGAGTTGATTTAATATTTTATATTTCATTATGACTAAAGCAGTAAAAAAATTAAAATTATTAAAATTTAAATATATTAATAAACCTAAATGATAAATATTAAAAATAATGGGTAACCCCTGAATTTTTAATTTAATCCAGTTAAAATAAATAAATAAATCCATTATGTTTAATAAGCCCTATAAATGTTTTCTAAATGTCAAAATTCAAAGACTAAATAAACCCAGAGTAACCAAATAACCCTAAATATTATCTAAAAATACAATTTTAAAATATATTAAATAAAATATTATAGAAATAATATATATTAAAAAGATCACATGAAAATAATATATATAATAACTATAAGGAAGAAGGAAAACTATGCAACATTCAGAAATATAGCCCGAAACTTTTTACACTAAAAGAGACGGAATCAGTGTGTTTACCTTTTCCCTCTCCTGTCCCTGTCAATCTGACGGGATTTAGGAAATACGGGTGGCTTTGCCTTTTTCAAGTATGGAATTGGTAAAATAATACAATGAGCTTTATGAAATGTTGGGCAGGTGAGACTAACAAGCAAGACATTAGATATTATACGTTACACAGCAATGGAAATAGAATTGCACTTGTGCACGTAATAATATTAATAATAATCCACGATAAAAAAAATTGATTGTGCATATAATATGTGAAAATTATGCATGTGCTATGCTATATTGTTAAGAAAGCTACAAAATGTTCATCTTAGTGATTGTGGGTGGATCCTAATCCGACTTCTTTTTCTCTGGTTGGATCTGGACCGGATTTCAAGTACAGGCATGCTAATGACACTATGCTTATACAGGGGTTAGAATTAGATCATATTTTAAAGACTAAATGAAAATATTTAATCTCATAACATTGATAGACTAAATAAAATTTCTTTTTGATGTTATATCTCAAATCATCTTAATATAATATTGATATTATGATTTGGGTTGGTAAATTAACATAACCCATGGATTGAGTTCCATCCTATTCTTTTTACAATTTTTTTACATAAAATTAATAAAAAAATAATAATATCGTTTTAGGAAAAATATAAAAAATATAAAATGTATAACAGTTCGAGTTAATACTTATTTTTTAAAAGTAAAGGTCAACAATTGAATTTTAATAAATATGTTATAAACAGTGGAGTTGCATATTTTGATGTATAAATATGATATCGCATTACTAGATATTCATCAAATTCTTCTAATATATTGATCTATAACATTTTAACCTTATTAAAACTATATAAATCGCTCATATATTACAAATTTATACGGTTCAACACTGATCACTATATCTTTATTATATATATATATATATATATATATAATTTTTCAACCAATTAACTATTTAATTCGCTTAATGTAGTTGTAATATTAAGAAAGATGGTCAGAAACTCTTGAAGGTTTTGGTGAATATTTTATCTTATAAATTTGACATTTTGCATTTATTAATCTTATTTTTAGATTCTACAAAATAAATTTATTTTTTAATATTTTCTAGAAAATCTTAATATAATTCAATTTTTTTCAGATATAAAAAATTAATTCATTTCTTTTATTTCTTAATTTTAACATATTTATTGAATTTATGATAAATTCAACCAAATATCAATATACTTTCTTTATTTTCAATAAATTTCTTATTTATTATATTAGTAAGTACTACTACTATTAAACATTTTTCTTATTTTAATTCTCTCATATTTTAAGATATTTATTATTTTTAATATTACTCTATTAAAGTCAAACTCAATTATTTATTTTTAAACCTCAATTAAAAAGATTAATCTATATATATATAATCTTTTTAGTATTTTAACATAATTTTCTCATTTTATATTTAATTAACATTTTTCTCCATTTTTTCCTTAACTAAAATATTCAATTCATTAAAATATTTGTTACAGAATAATCTATCTTATATAGTTTTTTCTTATAGTCTTTACCAATTATCTATGGGTCATATCAAAATAATTTTATAAATAATTCATCTTTATTCAATATTTTATTTATATTCAATCTAAGTCTCATTTTTTTTTAATTTGCGGTTAATAATAAATAATAAATCACTATAAGCCACAGTGTGGGTTGGTGCGGATTTTATCAAAAAATATGAGCGCTCACATAATACTATATTTCTCTCATATTTTTTTTAAATATTACTAAATTGTGTTTGTAATATTATAACGTCTTATTTTTATTCATTTAAAATATTCATTAAACATACGGATAAATCCCTCACATTTTACAAATCTATCATTAACTATTATAAATATTACATATATTATTTATATATGTGATAATGTGTGTGAAAAACCATTAGACAATGTCTTTGTATACCTAATAAGTAAGAACAAAAGACTATTTTATTATTATATAATTAAAATATTAAGCTTTTTTTGAACCTACTTGGATGACCTACCTAATTGACCATAGTGCAGTAGCCAGTTATTTCCTTCTATATAAAAGTTTTGAATAATAAATTTTGGACTATTTATTTTTTTATTGGGCTGAAAGGGATTTATCAAAATATGGCAAGACCGGCCAATAGCATATCAAGTGGGGGCTAATCCTCCTAGTAAGAAGCTAACACCATTACCAATATTTCATGTATTATACCAATATGATTTGAGAATTATTATTATTATATATATAGGAAAAATACATTTGGTAGATGGTTGGATTGGCAGTAAATAGATTTATAGGAAGACATGGAACCCACTTCCACAGTACATGATCAACACAAATTGGGATGCCTCCTTCAACCAAAATACGGGTACTACCAGCAATAGGCTTGTCGAAAGAGATGATTAATGTCGACAGTACAAAACCATGTGCTTAGCTAGCGATAATAGAATGAATCGAGTTAGGAGGGATGTAATAATAGAGGCATATGCAAAAATTATTGTTCAAGAACTTACACTAAGACTTGATAGAAGACATTGGCAAATTCAACCATAGATAGAGTATTTAATATCCATATCTTATTTAATTTTAAGTAAAATATACTTACTATAATTATATTTTCTGATAAAAATATATGTTAAATATTATAATATTTGCATGTGTGGTGATAGGTTTGCTCGGCCTGATGTTTATTGCCTGCTACCGCCCCTTTCCGGCCGAGATCAATCCCACGGGCAGAAAATAGAGGATTTCAAATGAAGGAATAATGGATCTGTGATTCGGTGAGATTCCGTGATTCTCTTGATCGGAAATTCCAATGGGCTCGCTTGGCTCTAGAAATGATGAACGCTCAACATATAATATAATATTATATTATTATATTCCACCAATTACATATTTGGAATGGAAGGTTCTCATCATTCGTCCTTGCTGGTCATACATTTCCAGCTGGGTCCAAATTCACATAGCCCGCCGGAGGCATGTGGTGTTCGACTATGATCCCTTCATATTGTATTGGTTGTTGACTTGAGTATTGAATGCCAAATTCACACGAGGCTCTAACTGTATGGAAGAAAGGATATTAATTATTAAAAAACATTTATTTAAAATTAATAATTTATAATTGATAAAATTATTTTAATTTTATTTATTAATATATTTTTTTTTAATTTTACTATAGTATATTATCCGAATTTTTAATTTTTAATACAATACAAATTCAAATCGCTTATTCTAATACTATATAAAAATTATATATTTAAAAAATTATTAGTAAGTATTAAACATTTAAATTGTATTTTTTTTATTTTACTGAAATTTTAATTATTCACATTGTTTTCATATATTAAAAGAATAATATAATTTAATAATTTTATTATATTTGATATATTTATAAATATTTTTCTTATATAATAATAAAATAATACACAAAATTAATCAATTAATATACATAAATTAATAAATATAATTAATGATCAATTGCAAACTTTTTAGTAAATAAATTTAATTAAATATTATCTCTTAATTATTTCAGCAAGTAAATGTAAGTTTTTCAAACATTAAGATTTGATCCAATTTTAGAGAAATAATGAAAAAATAGACCTTTACTGAATATATTTGTAAATTAAGAATTAATGCCAATAAAACGAATGATAGTTTATTTGATAATGATCATTTATCGAAAAAGTTATAATTTATCTCAATTTGCTTGGTATAAGAACGAAATATATAATTATCACTAAAATAAATAATAGATAGATTATTATAACATAAAGTATAAGAATATAAAGTTAATAAACTAAATTTCTAAAAAATAGATTGAATCGATACTAGTTCAACTTCTTAAATTTTTATATTTAGATTAAATGCTATATTGTACAACCATATGTTATTTATTAGCACTTTATTAAATCAAATTGTTACTAAATCGGCCCAGTCAGCATAGGAGAAACAGTGGAGCTAATATGGAAAGTTCTTCTAGAACTAAAAACTATAACTTGATTTTTCTTTGAGATATCATATAATTTACTTAACTACCACCCAATTAGATTTAGTTGGTTGATTAATAAATTAACATAACTTATTAACTACCTAAGAAATATCAGGTCTCGTCTCACACTAGTCTCGATTCTGTCGATTGGAGACCCAAAAACCCATTTGCACATCCCCGTTGATGCCACCATGGTGGGTATCTTCATCATGGTAAAAATCGAAGTAATCAAAGCTACCAAAAAAATTGGCAAGCCTGCACAGTGTAACTGCTCCAACTAGTCCGAAGTGAATAAATCTTGTCGAGCCTAATTCCGACCACCCCTAACCTCCTACAGCTGAAATAACACTTCTACAACTCCTCTCGGCCGACTCTTGACCTCCCTAGAGTTTTCACGTAAGTACCCTCCACCTCTACTGGTCGGAACATTTAAGCTTTAGAGAGAGAAAGTGACATAACTTCATTGATCAAATTCTCACTTCTCAGGATGTTAATTGAGGTCATTCTTGATCCTCGAAGGACCACCCTGACGAGAGCGAACTTCCCAAATCCAGATCTCCCACAACCGCACCCCGCCGGTAAACTTTCGAAGTTTTCTCTCTTTAAGTCCAGATTTCCGGCAAAACTCCTTTTGAGCTTGTTTTGGGGTTAAAATCAATGATTCAAAGCATGATTAAGTTGTAGGAAGGTGGATAAAATGATTAGGATCACGCTAGGGAGCAATTAACTTGATTTATGAAGTCAATTTGATGAATTTGGATTTCAGGGTTGTTGAGAATAAAATCACACATTAGATAAAATAGAGAAGTGTTGTGGGTTTATAAGATTGGAAGTGTTCCACTACTTATAAGTCATGACTTTTAAGTAGACATGGACTCGACCCATTATCGGTGCACAATACCTTCTCACATGGTATCAGAGTTAGTGTACTAGCACCCATACCTAACCCGAGACTGTAAAACCGGCTCGTGGTCTGCCTAAGTATGAAGGAGAAAAAATACCCAATTCGAGGCCATTGTTCCCCACTCGGAGACTGGAAGAATAATAACCAATTGTAGATAGTTGTAGAAGGGTTTCACTATTAACAAGTTATAACTTTTAAGTAGATATGGGTTCAACCCCTTTTCGGTCCACAATACCTTCTCACATAAAAAACAAAGAAATGGGAGATAGATAATGGAAGAAGGGGAGATAAAAAATATGTGTATAATATGTTGTATTACTTAATTTGATATGTGTACAATCTAATTGGTTTATATAGGCTTAATAAAGCTTTTACATTAATAGATACAATATATTAAAATGATACGAACATAATTTAATAATATCTAAATAGAATTTGATGGAAATCTAGAAATATCTAAATAGACTCATTTATTTTGGTAATGCCCGTTGGGGCTTGTATTTTTTGACATGTGCGTACTCATGTCTTGTAACTCTATTAGTATTATGACTTGTTAATGCCTGTCAGGGCTTATCTATCTTTACTTGTGATTTCTCTCGTTGAGGTTTGTGTCTTTTGAGTTGGCTTCAATGTAATTTATTGTCTATTACTCTTGGCAAACTCAAGTGTAGAAACAAAACTTGAGGCTGGAGATAAATAATATAATTGAATAATTAATGCATAATGCATTATTGAATATATTTGCTAAGAAAAAAAAAAGATAAACAAATCCATTGAAGGTAGAAGAGCAAAATGTGGAAATTGACTTAAGATAGCTAGATAAATAATATATATAGGGATATACCATTTTTGTGAAGGTGAAAAAAAAATTGAGCTAAATTTTGATAAATACATTATAATTATGATGTAAATACTAAATATTAGAATAATTTTAAATAAGAAAGATATCTGTTAGAATAAAGAATATTGAGAATATTAGGTCAATATTTGACTTAATTTAAGCTAAATTGAATAAATATGTTAAAATAAAGTGTATTTACACTATTTAAAGAAAAAAAGTGAGATATACTAAAAAATTTAAAAGAAAAGTATCTAACTAAATTAAAATTTTCTAAAACAGATTATAAACTAAATTAATGTAACACTGGTATTTTTGAAAAAAAAATCGATCATAAATTTTTTGAAAATTTTGTTTAAAATCTGATTGGTTAGATTCGGATGTGAACAAAAATTTATTTATTTGATTATAATTAATTTAGCTGGTTTAAATAAGAAACATGGTTAAATTTGAGTAATTAGATGAAAATAAATAATTATTAAGTATATATATATATACATGTGAGTAAGAAATAAAATAAAATAAATGTATATATAATTAGTTGGATGAAGTAATATTAATTATATAAATCCTATTTTAATTTCCAAATAAATATAAACAAATAATATGTGAGCACTAGCCCACCACAAGTGGACAACTTGTGGGTCTCCCTATAAATAACCACTTATAATAAAACCCTATCATCTTTCCCATGTTCAAAACCTAAATTTCACTCTCACTTTCTCCACCCTATCCACGAACCTATACCACCATTGCTTCGGTCAATCTCATCTTCACGGAGCTCTTTGCCTTCCTTTCATGACCGTTCGCCAAAAAGTTTTATCTCTGACTCTAGCGTCACCCTCTTACGAAAAACCCTTAAAATCAGGCTGGCCATCACCGTCACCACTATCTTCTTCTTCTCACTTTTATGATGATTCACTACAGTAGAAAATCACTTGTCCTCAACCCGAACCTCATTAGATCTTGCTCCTCCATCTGTGCCTTCTTTGCCTCATTGCATAATGACTCTCATCGACAGCAACTCGGTCAGTCCCGCATGCGACTTCCATGAAGCTATCCGAAGCCACCTCCCAATATTGGGCTCTAGAAAAGAGTGGATACTTCCATTTATTCTCGGAGCTAAAACTCTGTGCTCTTCCCAAAAACTCAGTCGTAGTTTTTTACAGAAACTATTGCTTTGCCAAGAGTAGAGGCAATGTAGTTAGCTCCAGTGAGTGGAATGAAGAGATCGACTATCTCGATGAACTAGGCGGTGTCATCTTCATGGGCAAGGGCGTACGGTCAGTGGAGCTGGGCCTGGACAACCCACGTCATGATCGGTGACATCTAGAAGTCTCTTCATAACATCTCAATTGTTGTAAGCGGTGGAAGTGGGGACCGGAGCTTGAGAACAAATTGGACAACCTTCAGTTCGTCCCAAGCATGACACACATTGTTCAAGCCCTGAAAGTGTTCAACGAGAGTGATGTGCCCTTTAGCCTCTTCCGTTGGGCTAAGCGATAGACGTGGTTTGTGCCAAATGACGAGTGCTACCATATGTTGTTTAATGGATTGAATAAGAACAAAGACTTTGATGGAATCCAACTTCTATTTGATGAAATGGTTTTGAGTAAATGTGGGTTTGGTGGTTCGTCCATGGCTTACAATCGGGTTATTTAGTATTTGGCTAAACCCGAGAAGTTGGAGCCTTCCTCCTATTGTTTCAAGAAGGCTAGAGATACAGGGTGTCATATAATACGCTTGTCACCTTGTTCTTGAACAAGGGATTGCCTTATAAGGCATCTAAGATATATGGAAGCATGGAAGCCGCTGGAAGTTCTTTGGAGAGAAGATAGAAACAGAGATAGATTGATCATCTTGTTCTTGCATTTGTGTTCATCTTCAGCTTCCTGCTGTAGTCCATTCCCCACGTTCATGTAGGTCCCGTTATTTCCATTCAGCTTTGCTGGCTCAATTTCCTGTGAGTGAATTTTGGTGGTAGTGTTGTCCTTTCTGCCTCCATTTAAAGAGTTATGGCAAAGGAAGGTATTGATCAATGCGTTTTTCCTCTAACCAGCTTACAGATTAGAGAGTTGCAATCTTATCTTTCAGAAGTTAGCATCTTCCTCGCATATGAGAGTAAAAAGTTATACATATTGGTAGACAATCGACCATGGCTGTCAAACTTCTCACTGCTAGGACATCTTTGGTAGTTAATGGTTACCAAGTCAAGGCTATCTCCTTTTGCAAACATGAGAGCAAGGAGAAAGGAGAAAAAAATGGAAAATGAAAGACTTGAAAGAGAGAGAAGCTAAAGAACGGAGGAAGAAAAAAAAATGATACGGAGTTTGGTGCCCAAAGGAATGAATTGAGAGGCTGGGACATGTCTCATATGAATGACATGGACAGAGAGCGAGATCATCACAGGAAGCGCGATCGGTATCATGAGAGGTCAAGAGATCCGAATGATAGAAGTGGTTGGGATAGAGGAAGTACGATAGTTTGGAGAGGCAGGAATGAAAGAGATGGAATAAGGGATAGGTATCGAGAGAGGAGCAGGTCTCGATCCCCTGGTAGACATGGATACAAGAGATCATCTCGTAGACTTAACTAATACTATGGATGTTGTGCATAGATGAGTTCAGGACAACCTTAATTAGGATATATGACTTACATGGAGGAGATGATGGAATTGTCGAGGCTTGAATGGTGTTTGATGAAATGGGTGAGAGGCTTGGCATGAGGTAGTGATGGAGCCCAAGTACTATTGGACGACCTAAGGAGCATAAGGGCAGTTTCGTCATTCAGTAGGTCGTGAAGCTGAGGAGCTTCCTGCGTATAGAGACCGAGGTAGTAGGCGGAATAAGGTATCGTCCCATTGAGTAGACATGGTGGATAAATTTGGGAGTTTGGGGTCAGACTATTGATGTCCGCACAAACTCTGGGTAGAGGCAGCATCCCTCTATCAGTGTGGATAGTAAAGGCACTATGGTCCACAAGTGGCACAGTCAAGGACCGTACTGTAAATGTGTGATCCCTCCTATGATAGAAGGGTGGTTGATTGTGTATGCTAAACTCAAAACGTAAGGTGAAAATATAACTTTTTTTTCTTATGAAAGAAACGAATTTCAAACTTGTCAAATACAAGTCAATTCTTTAATATCTATACAAGCTTACCCATGGTAACTTCTATTTTCCTAAACCCTCCTGAAACCCTATTCAGAGTATGAGCTAAATCGTGGACATGAAGTCACGATTTTAGCAAAGCCCTCTCACTGAGTTGTCAAACTCATTTCCTCCAATTACTCCTTTCAAGAAAAAAAAATGATGAAGAAGGACGTGTGTTGATGGGGCAAGCCAAACCTAAATCCAATATATGTCTTACATTCACTATATAGTCCCGGTATATGGTTTTTTAATTTGATTTTTTCAAAAGTCAATTTACTAAATTGAAAAATAATTTGGGATATTTTATTTTAAGCCTTGCACCCTGTCGGTTTTACAATGAGGAGGATGCGCCGATTGTCTGCAAGTCCGACCGGGAAAACATGGTCGGGGTGTGACATTCAATGAAAGCGATAAAATGAGAGAGATCTTGGGTTGAGAAATTATATACATAATGAAGACAAACAACTTCGGGGTCGGGTAGTGGCACCCAACCCCCATAGGATCGTATTTCAGGAGTTTTCCTCAATAAGGTCTAATACCATAAAGAACAAAGGATGATGAGATAGATAATGGAAGAAGGGGAGATAGACAATATGTGTATAATATGTTGTAATATTTGATTTGATATGTGTACAATCTAATGGGTTTTTATAGGCTGAATAGATACGATACATTAAAATCATATGAACATAATCTAATAATATCTAAATAGAATCTAATGGAAATATAAAAGTATTTGAATAGGCTCATGTATTTTGGTAATTCCCGTTGGAGCTTGTTTCTCTTAACTTGTGCGGACTCATGTCTTGTGTCTCCATTAGTATTATGACTTGGTAATGCATGTTAGGGCTTGTGTCTCTTGATAATGCCTGAGGGGGCTTGTGTCTCTTGATTTCTGGTGTTTTATGGATTCAATGTAATTTATTGTCTATTAGGGGCAAAAAAAATGAGTAAATTGGGGAAGAAATTGGGTGAATTTGGGGGATTTTCAAAAATTGAAAGACTTTTGTGCAATTAATTGGTAATTGAGGGCCAATCAACAATTTTGAGGAAATTGAAGACCAATTGGTGATTTTAAGGGAATTGGGGACTAATTGAAATTTTTTGGCAAATTAAGGGTTAATTGGTAATTTTGTGAAAATTGAGGATTTAATTGAAATTAAGAAAAAAAATATGGAATTTCAAGTCTGAAAGGGGATTTTTATGAAATTTGAAAAAGTTAACGAGTCCATAAATGTTGGTATTTAACTGGGTGTTAATTGCGAATAGGGTAGAATTCGAGAAATAATGAAGTGACTCGGGACTTAATATCCCTTATCCAGAATAATGTAACCACGACAGGAGTACGTCGACCTACAATCGCGGAATGCCTCGGGAATATTGGCAAGCTAGCCCGGGAAAGACGAATCACTACATACCGGGTGAGTGGGTTTAGCATCACGTTCGGTTGGGCTGATGAGTACACTTTTCCCAAATAAAAAACGGTTTCCCAAGACTGCTCTCCTCTAACTAATTGAACAAAGTTAAACATTTTGGGAGATTGTCCTGATGAATGCATGAATCACACGATAGTAGAGCTAGTATTGCTCGAGTGGGCCCAAGGTCAATGGGTACTAGTTTCAACCCGTAAACAAGTTTAAGTCTATATTCTTAAAAGATTACCATAACTGGTTGATTGTGAAATTTAGCTACTCAGATGAAGTCAAGATTGTCGAACCCATTGAGTTAGTAGCTACTAAGCCGAAGTTGGGTCTTCAAACTCGTTGGGCTAGTAGTTACGGAGCTGGAGCTAGGTTGTCGGGTCCGTTGGGCTGGTAACACCAAAGATAATGGTTATAACTAATAAGACTATTTATTGTGTATGCCATGAGATCGAAATTATCGAGGCGCCCGATATGGGGTAATGCTGGTTGTAAGAGCTATTGGACAACCTAGGGAGTATAAGGGAAGTTTGTTGTCTAGTATATTGGGAAGCTGGGGGAGCTTCATGTGCACTGAGATCCAGGTCGTTGGGGGAGTTGTTTCATCCCACATTTATGGACACGAAATCTGATGGGGGTCTAAGGGTCGGGTAATTGATGCCCACTCATACTCTTGGTAGAAGTTGTGGGTTTCTACCATGGTGAATAGTAAAGGCGCTCCGATCCACAAGTGGAACAGTTGGAGATTGTTCTACGAATGTGTGAACCCTTTTGTGATAAAGGACGATTGAATTGTGTGCAAAATCGAACTAGCACCTTAAATAAAAATATGAAATGATAATGTACATCGATAGCTTAGCCTCTCACTTAGTTATGAAAACTCACCCCCTTCCTTACTCCTTTTCAGGGAGGCACACACGCTAAGAGGGATAAGAGCGATGAGCGGGAAGATTTCACTCTCTAAGGTATGAACCCTCATTTAAGTTGTTTGATTACTCTACTTTGGAAAATCAATTAACTGTACGCTTTTACTTTTCTTGTTCTAACTCGGTAGTGATACCTGGATAATACAAGGAAATGAGGTGGGTTGCTCACGGGGTTTCGGCCAAACCCGATCGGGGCATGACATCTAACCACCGCAAACAGAGATCCAGGTGTCCATAGACTCGTGGGAGAGTCAGCTACACGTCCCTACTACCGTTGACCCTCACCGTTACCTCTCCAGTGAGTTTCTTGCCAAAACTGATTTTATGTTTAAATTATAGAGAGCTTTTCATCAAGCTCAGATCGACATTGTTCTTGTCAACGGAAGCCTAAGAGTGACCATGCGGACTTAGGGAAGATTATGAGAGACTTGGATGCGATTTTTGGAAGAGTAATTAGGCTCATTTTAAAGAGATAAAAATAGAGGGACCGAAATGTAATTTTTTGAAAGTTTAGGGACCTATATGTATTTTTGTGAAAATGGGGTCCTGAATGAGGTTCATTAGAAGTGTAAGGACCTAGATAAAAGATGAAAAGGTTTAGAGAGCTTAAATTTAACAAGAACCAAAGTGTAACTCTTTAAAAAGTTAAAGGACCAAAGTGTAAATTTTAAGAGTTGGATGACTAAAATGAAATATGTGAGAATTTAAGGACCACTTACGAAGTTAAGAAACGTTGGAGGACCTAGAAAAAAATAGTTATTACCGAAATCTAAGTCCAAAAGAAGTAAATAGAAAGTAGTACTAAAATGTAATTTTGGAAAAGTTAGGTACTATTATGTAATAAATGAAAAATCTGGGGACCTTAATGAGAAAGGTGGCAAATGACTTAGGACTATGGGTGTAAAAGACCTATAATATAAGGGAAAATATTGGGAACTTAGGACTAGTGAGGGTCAAAAAAACGGGTTCCAAACACGAAGTTTGAACAAACCCAACCCCAAATGGGCAAAAGCGTAAATTTGGAAAATTGCGAATGTTACCATGAAGTACTGTTAAGAACCCAACCTGATCCTATATTGCCCATTTATGTAATTTTAGTCTATTCTACTACAATGAGACACAGGGGGGAGATATCGATTAGTGTCTTTAGGATCTAATCGGAACGAACACGTATCCAGCTACTCGAGTGAGTGGGTTTATAGACAACAAGTCTTATTGGACCGATCTTGATTCCTATCCACCACTTCTTTTCTTTAAATATGAACATGGCTAGAGAAGCATGATAGGAGAACTAGATATTACAAGAGTTATAAAAATCACGATGTTAAGGCAAAGATCAAAAGTCATATCACTCATCACGCGAATAGATCCTAACTTATATTTCTAAATGTAAAATGAGAACAAATCACATTAATAAGAATGATGGAGGCATACTGGTTATTGGTTAACTTGCCAAGTCCCAAAAATTGACAAAAATATATCTATTTGCCTTGATGCATACTAATTGTTTTGAAAGCATGATTGTGAGATCGGTGAGATAACATATTGCACGCCTAGATTATTTTTAAAGGCCATTATGATAATGCTATTTTATGTGCTTCCATTCATTGTATAGGCGGACAACTTACATCGTTAGCATGACACCTAATAACAAATGTGGTGTCGACATATAGGGAAGAATGAAAATGCACCTAATAACAAATGTGGTGTCAGCATATAGGGAAGAATGGAAATGTGGATATAAGGGTAGAGTCAGCTTCCAAAAATTCCTAGAACCCAAGGAAATTTATGGTTTTGGTCCAATAGCATCGCCCTTGATTCCGATGTAGGATGAGTGGATCCAAGGATGTAGGATGTCAGATAATACATCAACGACATTTGTGTGGGGGACGGTCATCTTGAGATATTACATGGGAGTATGCTTGACACACATACCCCTTACAGCTAAGGGTTCGCATATGGTGAGACTCCGAGATTTTTATTTATGCACTCAATTGATAAGGTTGTGAAAAGGGAGATGTACTCCCAAATTTTTTTTGTGAAAATCAGATGTGAAAAAAGGGTAAACAAAACTATAAACTAAATTAAGAAAATTTGACAATTAAAAAGAGTAAATAGGGACCTAGTCGTAAGTTATGTTGTGGCTCGACATTGGTAAATCTATTCATTAAGTTCTGAGTTCATCCCCCACCCCCAACTCTTTTTAGGAACATACAATGGAACTCGGAAATTTGCTACAACCTCGACTTTCGTTACCACGCAACTGAGGTATGATACTTGATATGTGTGTACGAAAATTATTGCTTATCAAATGTTAATTTCTCGAGGGTAAAATATGTATTTGATTTATATGGCTCATTACACATCTATAAAAGTTTAAACTTCTACTAAAAATTGTATGTTTTATTCTGATCTTTACATCTTTCTGGCTCTACTTGGATGATGGTACCCACCTTAGTAGCGTTAGGAGGATGTGGCGGGTTGCTTCGTGCTCCCCCAACCTGAGAGATTAGGTCGAGGTGTGATAGATTTTGTGCGGATTGGGCTACTGTGAGAAGTATGCTCATCCTTGAAGCCCATTGTTACTTCGTTATTGCTAGAATGTCTGGTTTTCGACGAGGTTATAAAAGCCCACATGTTGAGTAAAATGTTGCATTTCAAATTCTTGTGGTGAACTATTCATGTGAGAGCATAACATATGCTCTCGTTCCTAGTTTCCATATGTGATCCTAGGGTTTAATAATCACCCTTGAATTGAAGGCGAGAAGCGGGGTCAACGCTCTGAAAATTGCCATGGAGAAGAAGAGTTAATGGATCCATAACGATAGTGGCAAGTGACACTGGTGAATGGTGATGTTGCAAACAATACAGGACTCATGAGAGTTGGTGATAAGATTTCTCTACTTATTTTGTAATTGAGCTTGACTTCTTTATAAATGAGCATGAGTTTGAGTTTATATAGACTAGTTTGCTTGAGGGTAGGAGTGAGGGTCATGCAAAAAGATTGATATTATTCTCCTAACCCAGCAAGAATTATGTATTTGATTTCATATTCACGTTTAGGGAAGTTGATCTGAGCATGGTTGATGGTAAGACTAGCTATATATGTGAGATAAACTCTTATTTTTCGATATTTTTTAACTGTGTCATGTAATTGAGAGTTTAGGAGATATTGATGAGGTCGAACTTGTTGAGTAAATAGGACTTCCAATTTATACTATATATACGCAGAATTCTAAATTATAATTACTTGTCAATTAATATGAGTGTCTAGTGATTTTAAGATAATAACCAGATATAGTCTATAATATATCTTTCAGGTTTTATAGAAGTTGAGAATAAGAGAAGATTTATGATATTTTTGAGTAGGTAAGAACTCTCGGGTGCTTGGATTAGCATACCTTATCAAGTAGTAAATTTCCGGAAATAATAATATATTGTTTCGCGAAAAAAAATAGTCTATTGTAAATAACTTAAATTAAAGTATTGAAATATTGATTGAAAGAAAAACTAATGTTAATTTTACACGTTTTGAAAATAAATATAAAATATGATAAAAATTGAGTAAATGAAGTTAATTGTGAGCTAAGGAAGAAGATACACTAATAAGAGAATTGAGGAATCCATAAATTTCTAGTGACAATGAGAGCTAAACTTAAGAAATATATAATTAATTCTGTTCAATATAGCTAGTATTTATAATAGGATTGAATTATTAGAAAAACTATTAGAACATAAAAATATAAATAAATTTCAATAATTATATTAGGTTTGATATCTATTAATGTACGATATTTAATATACAAAATTTAATATATACAATTAATATTAAAATAAAATTAATTGAAAATTGTATGGTTATTATATAGGAAAAAATGAATATAAAAATTTGTCTAAATTTTAATAACTATGATTAATATAAACTTGAACTCTTTTAAATCAATTAAGAAATAAAAAATAGTTTTAAAAAATAGACTAGAAAGATAATTGGACACCTTTCCACCATGTTTTCATCTAATTCCAATAAATGAGGCCAAATCACTCACAAAATATTGAAATAATAAGATTAATCTAAAAAAGCTCATCAATATATTAGATTTAATATCATATTTCTGGGATTACTAAATGCTACTGTAAACAAAAATCTGACAAATTAGGATTTCTAATTGGCACATGGATGTTGTTTATAACTAATACCATACGGTTACCCTCGCAGATTAAAAAGAAAAAAAAAGGCGTGAACGGCAGGATTCGAACCTGCGCGGGCAGAGCCCACATGATTTCTAGTCATGCCCGATAACCACTCCGGCACGTTCACATGACATATTTTATTTTCAGTTATCATTATATTCATATATAATGTAGTTTGAGATATTTAACAAATTTAAAAATAAGAAATTTTCTTATTCTCTTTTTTCTCCTTTTATCCATGTCGTTTCTACTCTACTTCTTGATACCATACTGCCACGTGCTTATTTTTCCTTCTTTACTAAAAAAAAAAATTTAATTTAAGTAAAATGTGCTTAGTTGTTACGCAACACATCTACTTTGAAATGGATGTTCACCTTTCACAGATTGTCAACTGTCAAACAAGGATCAATCCACAGCCCATGACAGAACACAATTGTTGAGACCATCACGAACCCTCGACTGTCCCTCCATCCTTCCATCTCTGGTTGCATTAGAGTTATATTTTATTTTATATATTTATTATATTTTTTTGCCCTTTTTGCCCTAGTAGGCTTACTGAAGACTGGGAAAGCAAAAAGAGAAGACTTGGGAACTTCACTGTGTATGTAGTGCCTGCTTCCTCCTCACCGTCGACAAGCATCCTCCCCATCATTCACATCGCACCATCAAGCGATTCCGTAATGCACCCGCTCGACTCTTCCTCCTCCCCCGATCCCCACCTCCCCACCATCAAAATCCACCATCCTTCTTCCCCTCGTCACCCTTCCCCCGCCGCCGCTTCCGTCACTCCCACTGCTGGCGCCCGACGCAAGATCGGCGTCGCCGTCGACCTCTCCGACGAGTCCGCCTTTGCTGTCCGCTGGTCCGTTGATCACTATATCCGCCCCGGAGATGCCGTCGTCCTCCTCCACGTCAGCCCCACCTCCGTCCTGTTCGGGGCCGACTGGGGACCCCTCCCCCACCTCCCCTCCGACGATCCCAACAGCCATGTCAATCTACAGAAGTCCCAGGAGGAGTTCGATGCCTTCACCGCCGCCAAGATTTCCGAACTCGCTCGTCCTCTCAAGGACGCCCAGATCCCCTTTAAGATCCACATCGTCAAGGACCACGACATGAGGGAGAGGCTCTGCCTGGAGGTTGAGAGGCTCGGCCTGAGTGCTGTGATTATGGGCAGCCGTGGTTTCGGAGCCTCGAAGCGGGGCAGCGACGGGAAGCTCGGGAGTGTGAGCGACTACTGCGTGAACCACTGTGTCTGCCCCGTTGTGGTCGTTCGATATCCTGATGAGAAGGATGGGGCAGATCCAATTGTCTCTGTGAAGAGTCCGGTGCTGGAGGGTGATGATGATGATGATGATGATGATGAGGCAGCAGCAGCAGAACCGCCCACCCATGAATCTGGTGATGGAAAGTGTTGAAATGTTGGATTGTAAAATCAGGTATCGCCTTCCCCCCCTTTATCTGTTCATTTTCCACACTTGTTGACATTGTTATATTGTGCTTTGATGGTCCCGTTCAATTATTGACTGACAATTATGTAATTGTGAACTTGTTTAATTTATAAATTGGAGCGTATCTGTTGGTTAACATCTCCTAAAAATGCTGACTCCCACTTCAATATGTTGGGGAGTTTTTTTGGGGATAATCAGGAAAGGATATCAGCTTGTCCTTGAAAGTCTCATATCAGCCTAAAGCTTGAATCTGACAGGGGTTCCAATGAGAGGATATATAATTGCTTCTGCTGTATACTGTTATTAACATAATATTTATGGAAGATTATGAAGTGGGTTTTTGGCGAAGCTTCTTCCTTTGTTTACAAGTTCATTGGATCTGATGTCTTCCGCTAGTTTCTCAAGTGGTGTTTTTACAAAATATGCTGTATGCATTTGGTGATATCCACAAATCTGATTATTGGCATTCCAAATCTGCAGCAATTTTCATGCAGGCATCTTGAATATGACAGGAATAAAGTTTATGAGAAAGCCTCTTTAGTTGGAAGATCCTTCTATCTCGGGAAGAAAACCCTTTTTGTGCATCTAAAATTCTACATATTTTCAATTTTACCTCTTCCTGAAGAAAGATCTATCCTTATTCTAAAGAAAAAGTTGGGTTACCGGATATTGCAATTTATTAAGACTTTCTGTGCTAGGGGCTGGGATCAATCGGTATGCTTCTGAGAGAGGATAATTTGGTAGAAGCTAATAATGAGTGTAGAGAAGTAGGAGATTGTGAAATTGCAAAGGAAAATTATTTGGAAATCTTTGAAACAAAGACTTAAAATACATATGCGTAGGTATTTAGATATATAAAAACTTTATTTTTTCAGTTATTACTCACAAAAGTTTCAATTGTAGAGAACTTTTTCAGTGGCATTTAGGGCACCGAAAATATGCAAATAATCATATACTGAAGGGCAGCGCAAGAGTCTCACAAACTCATCGAATTGATCTATCAAGAAACATGTGCTGGCCCAAAATACAATCCTTATTAGATCAATCATATATATGCACAATCCTATCAATGTCCTATTAAACTTATGTCTTGATGCTGAACTCTATTTGATACCCATTAGTTTGTATTTTTCTCTTGTCACGTTTCTGAAAAATAGGTGGTTGTATCATCGAGGGATGCTACATTTTGTCTTTACTGCAAAATCCATTAATTCTTTAACAATGCATGCAACCACCCAAACTACAAGTTACATCTTGTAGGATGTCATTCTGCCAGAACTGTTGCCTAAGAAAGTTCATGATGTACAGAAAATATAGAAATTGGTAATATTAGGATTATGCAGTGAAAATGCTCTTTGTTTTCCCTCCCAACATGACATGCAATGTGCTCTTCAAGGCTAAAGCTGTAGAATGAGTAAGAAAAGTTTGTAAAATATTCCAACAAGAACTTACCAAGTGCTTAACTTAACTCTTGCTTTACATGAAGTCTATCAAGCAGTATTTGATTCTCAAAGACCTGAATATTCCCTTGGTCTCTAGCTTGATTCCTTGTGATGTTTGGATGAGTATGACTTGTTCCATGAATGCCAAATTAATTGTATTGACATATTATATTATTTTAGTTATGATACTTGAAGTCTTTTTGTCTATACTTCAGTTTGGTTTTTGAAAAATGTGCTGAGAAATCCTTCTAAATTACAAGAAACCAGAATTGGAAAGAAAGGGAGGAACCTAGAAGAAAGGGGGGAACCTAAAAGAAGAGCGTAGACATTTAAACTAGGGATTGAAAAGAAAATATAGAAAAATATAGAAATCTCTAAGATGGTAAGAGAAGAAAATTTCACCACGGCCTATAAATAGGAGTGTGTGAGCATGATGAATGTAAGAGACAACCAATTTCAAGGAGAATCAATTCCCAATCTCTACTTACACTCAGTTAAACTTGATTGAAGAGTTTTTTACAAGGATCATGGGAGCCATGAAGGAACCATGAGATTAAAAGAGGAGTTTAGAGGGTTTGAACTGTGCTCGAGCTTCGGGGATTTCAAACCTGGAGTTTACCTCCACTACTTCTGATCATCTCTGTTTGGAAACATCATGAATTTCTCAGTTCAGACCCTCTTTCTGCTGCTCTGTCTTCTCTGTCCATCTCATGCACGCCATCTTCTTGCTAAATATCAGCATCCTTGTTGATTTAGGTTATCTCCTGTGCTGCTATGTTTGGTTCTTTTACTTGGTATCCAGTTCATGCCCGAACTTTTCTTGCTGTTTCTGTTATGTTGTTTTTGGAGGTTATTATCCAAGATAAACATTCCATGTGAATTTATTTTAGGGGGAGCATTGATGTATTGTCAAAAGTAGCTGATATGTTAGTTGTTGAGATATTTTATATATTCTTCTTTTTGTTTTAGAATTTATTGTAACATTATAATATGCTCTTTTTTTAGTTTAGTATTATTTCATCTTATGTAATTCCTAGAGTAATTTCCAGCCTATACTCTTCTCTTTACCCCATTCTTGCTGATTACAAAATTCCACCAATCAGTTCATGGTTTGTTCTTATGGGCGGTTGGCTTGGACTATGTAATTCTTTCTCAAAACTACCATGCCTGAGTTGCATTTCATCCTAGATGTTAAAAAATATACTTCAGTTTTGATAGAGAATTTGATCAGAGAAGCTAGCAAAGTTGCATGTTTCACCTGGTCTGTTTTCAATGGGTATATTTGTGCACTGGCATCTGTTGTATGACACTGGAATATGTAAGGAATGAGATAGGTTGGTGAGAGCTCCTATGATAGGAAAACTTTACAATAAAAAGATGCAAGGCGCACACACAGAAACTGTTTCTCGCACTCGAATGTGAAGCTTGTCATCCCTTTTCCCTCTATTATTTGAAGCTAGTTATCTGATATTTGGGGAATGCTACCTCTATGTCCTGTCTTTGTTAATGTATTAAACTACTGCTTTTGGTTAGATATTCTGTATAGAGTTGTAATTCTGCAGTAATAAGTTCATCAACTTGGTTTGAGGTACTTTATAAGGTGGCTTGGTTGCATATTCTTACCCTTGATCTTGTAAAATAGAGATTTTTTTAGTGTGTTTTTTTATTGTAACTGACCTTTTCTTTTTCTTTCCTACAGATGCCTTGCTATAATATATTCAGAGTACATTGAGCACTGCCTTACCTTTTCAGAACTATTCTCTCTTTGGGAGTTTGATGATTTTTCCGGGTTATTAGCGCCCAACAATGTTAGTGGAACTTCAACTTCATGTGAAAGGTCTTATGCATGGGGAGTAGCCCCATATCTCTTATAAAACATCTTATATGTATGTGTTCTATGGATGGTGTAGAAATTCATGCCCCTGTTTTTGAAATGGACATATGATAATCATATGATATCCTATTTGTGGTGCTAATCTCAGGTCACCTTGAATCACCCATTGTATCTGTTTGTTACAGTTTTGTGTGATTAATTACAGGACGTGTGCCCAGCATTAGTGGATGCTACAAGTCTGAACAATTTAGAACATGGTTAGAGGGAACAAATTACTCATTTCTGACCCATGTAATATTTTCTAATCCCTAATCCCCTATTTTGGAATATTTGAAGTTAATCTCACGGAATGAAAGATGACTATTTCTTAATACACTATGAGATGAATTCTCTGATTGATTATTCATGAAAATGTTTTTTCATTTGATTAATCAAAAGAACGATCTCAGGCAAAAAAAAGTCCAAAATCGTGTCATGGCGCCTAGAAAAGCTTTTGGGAAGTTGACTGGTGGCAGCCTTAGCGTTGGGCCAAGGTTGATGACATAGGCTGTGGTCTCTCGTATGTGCAAGTGTTTTACTAAATGGGTTTTACTTAATTAACGTGCAAGTGTTGTACTTATGTACATTTGCTCCTTAGTCCCTCGTATTCCTTAATCTCACAAAATCTCCCCGGGGATTTCTAACTAATTCACGTGATAGATAGGATAGCTGTGGCAAAAGTCCGACTTCTCACCTTCCAGCTTCAATCCTCTCAAGCCAATTTGGCCAAAGAAAATCGTCTAAAGGCAAGATAAGATCGGGGATATTCTGTGCAGCTCATTTCAATGACGACGAAAGTCTATATCGTGTAAGTACAGACATCATCGCCTTTTCCCAACTCACGCGTTTGGTGATTTTGTTGCCCTTACATTCGATGGCTTTCATGCTTCATTACTTTTTCAGTTCAATCGCTTCCTTGCCTTGCATCGTAATTCAGTTGTACCTATCGCTTGATCTCATGCCTATTCAGCTGTTTGATCGACATGCGCTTGAATAGGAGTCAGTATTTGTGACTAACGTTTGATCGAAGAATACTTCTTATAGGTTGAGCTGGTGATTTCTCGATTCTGTGCCAGTTGAAACATTTTTTGTTGCTCGTTCAGGCAATTTGCTGAGCTAGAAATAGTGGATTATGGTATCGCAATTATCAATGATTGGACTTGAATTCGTGAGTTGTATACTCGAGTCTTGAGCATCTGCCAGTGGGGCGAAATTGGACGAGTAATTGGCTTTCAGGAGGCTGTAATCAAATAAGAAACTAACTAGAATTGATGTTTGCCAAGATAGTTCATGATTTCATTGGAAATTTGGCCTATCTGCGACTATGTTGAATTCGGTTTGAATATGAAAGTAGAACAAAAAGAGTACGAAAGAAGGTGTTAGTGAATGTCTCTGTGAAAGTACTGTTGGCGTTTTTCTAATCATTAAGTACTTTTGGCATAGAAGAAACTCTGGTGTGCTGAGATATGGAGCCGAATTATTAGATGGAAATAATTATGGTATTGCCCAGCTATAAAGTATTCTGTGAAGTAATGAAATCTAGACTGCATCTCTTCTTACTGGTCAATAAAATCTGCAGCAGCATTGTGAAGGGGATGGCCTAAAATTGTTAATGTCCAAAACTGAGGATGGATATTTTTTATCATCTTGTCATGAGGTAGATGCATTGTTACATGTGATGGATAACATTCTTAATGTCTTTTTTCCATAGTGTAGCATACACATCCATTTTTCCCCACAGCTACATCAGATTTATTTTATGGTTTACTAGATATGCAGCTGAATGGCTTCCTATCTATTATCAAATAATTAGAAACATCCGTAGATATGGTGTAATAAAATGTTATCATCAAAGCCTGTTAACTTTATTTACATATGATGTTCTTTGAATGTTTCACTTATAATATAATACTCAAGTGGAAGAGTTTTTAATATAATGGTTGTGCTTCAATGAATTGATAATCTTATAGTGTGATATATATTATATATAGTTTTTCTGTTATTGCATAAAAGAGTTGCTGTGATATGTCATTAGGTTCTATTCCATGTATGGACATGTAGAGAGGCTGGCAGAAGAGATACAGAAGGGTGCTGCATCTGTTGAAGGTGTGGAAGCAAAATTGTGGCAGGTACCTTATATCTTCAAATGATCCGCTTAAGTTCTCTATCTGTGAGCTCATGTATGTGTAAAATTTCTAAATGTTTGCTAGTCAGCTTCATACTTTATAAATTAGCATGCTTGCATAAACCTAGTTTATCACCGCATGCTGTGCAACTAAGATGCATTTTCTATATCATCCAATGAAAAATGCACAAGAACTGAAATGCTCAAAATGTAACTATTTTCAATGGGATGAAACTAACATATTTAGAAAAGTTGAAAAGCAATACTGGTGCTTCTTGTACTCCCCTCATTCCTATTTTTTTATGGACAGTAATCATGATCAGTGGCTCGAATCAGAATTTTTGCTTTTCTCTATTTTTTTCTGGCTACTCCCTTGTCAAATGTGTAAAATTATTCTGTTAGTGGAGTGCTCTTCGTTCATTATCATAATGGTACTAATATGTATCTTCACTGTGGCTTAACTTCCCAGTATGTAATTTGGGTTGAATTAAAAGCAGAAATCATCAAGTTTTTGCTGCTCATTGACTTGCCCAGACTTGTTTCCCCACTGGTCTTCAGCATTTCAATGATTATTCACTGGGAAAGCACTCATGATACATTACTTCCATCCTGCTATGTATGAAGCTAATTGAATAGTAACATGGAACAGGTTCCTGAGACACTACCCTTAGAGGCACTAACAAAAATGAATGCACCTCCAAAGAGTAACATACCTATCATTACACCGAATGAACTCGCTGAAGGTGATGGGTTTGTTTTTGGGTTCCCGACAAGATTTGGGATGATGGCTGCACAGTTCAAGGCTTTTATGGATGCTACTGGAGGTTTGTGGAGGACCCAACAACTAGCAGGCAAGCCTGCCGGTATCTTCTATAGCACTGGATCTCAAGGTGGTGGACAGGAAACTACACCGTGAGTACTGATGAATAACCAAATCACTCAATTCTATATATTAGAATTTATTTCATTGAATTAGAACTCAGATATCGGAAAGTTCAATCCTGCATCTGGCTGACTTTGTAAAGTAGGAAAGCAGGTTTGTCTAATTCTCTAGAAAACTGGCCTTCTGGAAGTGATTCCAGAAAAATAATTTCAAAATTTTGCTTTTGGAAATTAGTACTAACTTTCTGGCAAGGGCATGTTGGTTGGCAAGATCATAGATTATACTGTCATTGGTTGTTATCAAAAGTAATTTGGTAATGTTAGGTGCACTGTTTAATCTTTTGAAATGGAAAGCAGTTTTTAAACAGATTCCAAAACTCCCTTTCCATATCACCTTATTTTTACATAAGAAGAAGGGAAAGACATTTGACCCTGAACACATGTCTAGTGTATATGCATGCCCCTTCTAAGACTTTTGCTGTGATGCTTAGGTTAACTGCAATTACCCAACTTGTTCACCATGGCATGTTATTCGTTCCGATTGGATACACATTTGGAGCCGGCATGTTCGAGATGGAACAGGTAAAAGGTGGCAGCCCTTATGGTGCAGGGACTTTTGCAGGAGATGGATCAAGGCAGCCTTCAGAGCTCGAACTGGCCCAAGCTTTCCATCAAGGGAAGTACCTTGCAACCATCACGAAAAAGCTGAAAGTGCCCACCTGAATGGAGAAGCTGTGTTTGTACCTCGTTAATACATTCACTCGTCATTCTGCAACTATCTTTCATTTCTTCAGAGATTCCTGGTATCACTTCTGATTGTGCTTGCGGTTAATAATCTTGCTTACTGTACAATTGTTCCGTGCTGAAGTGTTGCTTAATATGATTGTCGGTAATCACATATAAAAAAAATGATAATTGAATTCTTGAGTATCTAGTTTCTAAGTAATTGTACTTAACGCCCCACATTTTCTCACTTCTGGATATTAAGGAGAATTCAGTTCCATTGTACCTGGATATTAAGGAGCATACCTTGAGGTGACGTAGGTGGGAAGAAGCATGGAGTGAGGTGAGCTTCTTATCTTGTCAGCATCATTCATTTGTCATCCCATACTCTTCCTTGACCTTTGTCTCCTATATGTTAGATTAGTTTATCTTTTAATGTCTCTTCTTCGTCACACCGGGTTTTCCACAGCCACGATAAAATCAATATTATGAAAATATGGACCTTTAATAGCTCTCTCTATAGCAATAATTTTGACGGTTAAAAATGATTGTTAAATATGTGGATGTTTTTGTGGCTCATTCTCTCCTACTCTATATAAGAGAATTTATATTATTACATCAACTCTAGGTAATTTAAAACAATTTATAAAATAATTTAGAATGGTATTTTAATTAGATTTAATTAATACTCACTTTTCTATTTTGTAAGAGGTGGTTCATTTTCCATACAATTTATGTAGCATCCTTTTAGGAATTCAAGTGTGCTACTCTTGTTTTTCCCCAAATCTTGGGCAATCCCTGATATCTGTCCATTCTTTGGCTAGCATTTAGAAATATTAAGTTTTTGTACTGCACAATAGACACACAATATATCATTCAATTTATGCAGATTGGCATTAGTAGTTTCCATAAAAATAAAAACATCATTAGCAAAAGAATAAATGTGATACAATATGACAGACTTAATTCATTTTTAGATCAATCACTTATCGTGCATCTCATCTAAAGTGTAATGATAAGGCTTCAACTACTATTACCAATAAATAAGGGGATAAAATGATCTCCTGTAAGATAACAATTATCAAATATATTGTAGCAACTTGTAAAGGAATAATGAAATTAGCATCCTACCTGAATAACAATTAGTTCTCTACACTATAATTGTCCTTACTACATACTTGTATATATGAGATTTTTTAAAGATAAATACAACTTATAAATATTATAAATAATAAATAACACACTTGGTATAAAATACTAGAAATCAATGATGAAATTTTTAAAGTTTTAATGGAGGAAATTTATTACAATGAGATTATCATTAATGATCATCATTATATGCACTATAAAATATTTTCCAAAAGAAGGGAAAGAGAGGGTGAACCTGTTGCTGATTGAAATTAAGTATTTATAAACTCAATTTTAATACTACTCAAAAATAAATTCATTGTAATATTTACAAACTAACATATAAATTTTCTCATTTCCTTTATCTGTTGAAATTTATTTTTGAAATAATTTATCTAAATAAGTTAGACTTGTAAACTTTGAAAATAAAAATTTTATGCATATAAATAGAGTGAATGATCTCTATGATCAAGCCAACATACATGGATAGTAGACTTGTGACCCATATGCTCATAGTTCTGATTATTAAGAAATTTGGCAATCAATGTCTATTTGATTCATACTCCAATTAGCAATGAATGTATATCCCCATATATAATTTTTATACACAATTACAATTATGTAAAACAAAATATATCTACATATATGCTTATTTCATACTCTCTTACAATTCTTATATATATCATTTGCAATCAAGAGTATAATAATTATTATTATATAAAATATTATATTAAAATGGATAATTTCAAGCATATATCTAATTAAAAGTATTAATGTATAAATAATAAAATATTTTAACTTTATAAACAAATAACAATTATATATTTTATTCTATTTAAAATAATATTTTCAAACACCTTAAAATTACCACTTTTTCTTAATTGAACTAAAGGGTAGAATGAGCTCTCCCACCTCAATCTCTCATCTCCTCAATCCATATAGTATCTAAAAGTTCTTTATACTATAATTAATTGAGAAATAAATCTATGGGAACAATTTTCCAACAATTTTTCTTTATTCACATGTTGAGAAATAATTATACTCATATTAAGTGATAAAATCATTCTAATTTTATTTAAATAAAAAATATATTTTTTATTTTATATAATATGAGATAATATTTCTAAGATAATATTAGTATTGGTAAGAAGTTGGATGCAAATCTTATTTAATCCTCTCATTTAATTCTTATGGGTTCTCCCATCAGCAAGATGGAAATTGATAAAAATAAGTAACTATTGGAAAGTTTTGCAAATGATTAGATGCTCTGGTAGTGTTCCACCACTCCATCAATATGAGGGAGGAGATCTCATGGGTACTTACAAAGATATTCCCCTCCAATTTATTTCAATACATAGAAGTGCTGTTGAAGGAAAAAGAAATGCTGGAACTTATTAAGAGTTGAGAGAGTACTATGCTGCATGTGTTTGGCATTTCTAGTTCTTCTGGTACTAGGCTTGCTTATCTTCAATATTAAGAAAAAAAATTCAACAAGGTTATTTTTTAGTAGAATTAATTCATAATAAATGCAGGTTCTGGGCCCATTACATAAGCACTATACATATTGATATTAATTATTGCTCTCGCCCTTACTCTATTTGACCCCACAAGGCCCATGTCAAGTATGGTTGCATTTCATGCTTACTATTATAATCCTTAATTGAGATCATCTTATTTAGTCCCCTTAATTCACTATTTATATTATACATTCTTCTAAGCTTATATATCACATACTGTAGTAAGAAAAAAAAATATCACTCACAACCACACCACACCTGCAGCCTCTTAGGGTTGTCATCAGCCAACCAACTTCAATAACTAAAAGTTCTGGGGGGCCATTTAGGTGGTACCAAACAAAAGCAATTAAAAGGCCACTCGGACCAAGCCAGAACTTTTGGTGGTAATGGGACCCGTTCGACCCGTACCCGATTATACCTAATGAGTCTTGCAAAGTACACAAGTTAAAGAGTAGATCCAATAGATATTATAATTGGGTTTGAATTATCCTAATTGGACATAGGTATAGGTATACATACTCAATGGTGACAATACCATTTTTTTTTGCACAATCTCAAATTCACAGTTCACAACCCACTTTTTTTCTTTTTATCAAATTACTTATATAAGACCATGTAATAACCACAGAGGAGAAGGGTAACATTGTCAATCTATATATTAAAAAAATAATCCCACCAATCAAGTAACTTAGCCTTTTTCCTCCCTCAGCCGTCTATGTCCGAAATATCGCTATTTTAAAAATTTCCCATATTGCTCACACACACTCTCTCGGACCCCCTCCACTGCCATGGCTTACTTGACCACTGGCCATCCGCACTCTCCGGCGACCTTCTCAAGGCTCATCCTCGCCATCTTCCTCCTCCTTTATACCTTCCCTCAGCCCTCCTCCCCCTCCGCGGAAAATTCTATCCACGACCTACTCCGGTCAAGGGGCCTCCCCGGCGGCCTCCTCCCCAAAGGCGTCCAGTCCTACTCATTCTCCGACGACGACGGTCGCCTCGAGGTGAAACTCGAAGGCCCATGCCTGACCCGGTTCGAGAACCGGGTGTACTTCGAGAGCGTGGTGAAGGCCAACCTCACCTACGGCAGCCTCACCGGCGTTGTGGGTCTGTCCCAGGAGGAGCTCTTCCTGTGGCTGCCTGTCAAGGACATCATCGTCGACGATCCCAACTCCGGCCTTATACTGTTCGACATCGGTGTGGCCCACAAGCAGATGTCTCTGTCCCTCTTCGAGTACCCGCCTGACTGCAAGTCTCTTCAAGATCACCAAGGTCAGCAGCCGGAAAACTTGCTTAACTTCAATAATACCCACATTAAAAATCAACCAAACTACACCAGAAACTATGATGCCATTGTCTAATTACATTCCTGCATGTGCATAATATGCCACCATGCCAATTCATTGAATAGATCCACACCTTTTTTTTAATAATTTCTTCAAATCTGAGAGGTTTTTTTTAGTTAGAATTAACTTTGCTTCAAGAGCCAATGTAAGGACTGGAACACAACCATATGGACTTTCCCCAATGCATTGTTCCCAGGCAAAAAAAAGGAACTACAGAGAAATCAAATAATTGTTGTCTGGCATGCTTAATTGGGTGACCAAAAAAGTTAATAATAAGATGCATAACCAAAGAAGGGGGAGATTTTTATAAGTAAAAAATAGTGTCTAAAATGATGAGGGAGATGATATTGTTGCAGACACATAAATGCAGACAAACAGAGGAAATTTCGCATATAAAATATTATGTGTCCTAAAATCTCTTACCAGCCTGCCACAACTTTACTGCCAATTCTTCACATTTATTAGTCCCTTTCACAATTATAAAACAGAGTCACACAAATCGACACGACAGAACAAAACAACATCAAATTTATCGTATATTTCGAATTATTCATGTGTTTTCTTCTCATTTTTCTTTTTCTTTTTTTCCTCTCCATGTGAATAAACAACTAATAATCATATGGATGCGCAGGTTTAAGGAAGAATCACGTGAGAAAGGAGAAAGGGTTTGAAGCCTTGAGATAGAGCAGAGCGAGACATGCATATGCAATTTGCCTGCCAATCTCACATTTTTCTTGATTTTGTTAGCTTCTATATATGTAATAATATACATATATATATATATAAAGGTTTATCTTATTTTAAAATAACATATTGTAGTAGAGATGTGGATTGCAGTACTTTTTTTTTATTTAAATCCCAAATAAGTTGAAATCTTGGCGTGACCAATCAATCAATTTTAGTACAATTTTTTGTTTCATTTAATACATATATAAATATTTATTAATAACTCAATTTAAATATATTTTTAAAAAATGAGTTGTTAATAAAAAATTATGTTATTTAAATTATCAATGAAATATTTATGTATAAATTGAGATATTGGTAAAAATATTGTCTATGAATTGAGTTAAATGAAATGTATTTCACATAAAAAAATGTATTTTATTTGAATTTTTGGCATGTTTTAATTAAAATATGATATTTATGAGACTATAAGTGATACTATAAATAGAGAATTGAGAGGTAAAGATCAATGGAATGGGCTAACTAAGTATTATATCATCCTATTATACAATTATTAAGCTGATTGCACTAATTAAGGTTAGAAGGACATTTATTTTGAGTGAAGGTGTAAAATTAGATCCTATCCCCACCTTCTAAGATAAGAAATAATTAGAAACAATTGAGCGTGCTGCAAAAAAAATAGTTCATTCAAGAATGATTCTTACATATAATTTTTAATGTATTAATAAAGCATTTTTCAGAGTATTAAAAAATATTTATACCAATTTTGAATATTTAAGATAATTAATGTATTGACCAATCAATTGACTCTTACATATAATTTTTTTATGTTTGAAAATATAATTTTCCTCCTTGTCTTGTTCAAAAGAAATGTTCCCAACATGTCAATTAGTAAATAAAAGACACCCAGTTCAAAAGACACCTCCCTTTGCACAACTTTGGTAGACAGTCCATTTTTATCATCTCTTCAATGGGTTTAACTTACACAATAAGAGCATATGATTTGACCTTTGATCAGGATCATTTATACACTTGAAAAATATGATAGTATCGATTTTAAATATAACTAAGCTTTAATTATTACTTATAATTAATAGTGCTCTCAACTAATATATTCTACTTTATCCACAATAACACTAATTACCTTTATAATTGACCTAAATTATCTTGACCCATTTTAATTATATTTGTTACAAGTAAACCCAATAGAGATATATAATACAAAGAAAGTGTGTAAATGTGCATATGTTCAAAGGAAGGAATAATACTTAAAAGAGATCTAGTGGAGTGTAGAGGGAAAGAACTCTATAGAGGGAAACCAAAAAAGAATGCACTATCATGCACAATATGATCAAGAAAATCACTTTCCAGGAGTATATTTCATTCTTGTCTTCAAGTAGTAGGCCATATTTGGACTGGCAGAGGAACAGTATCTTGTATCTCTTACATTATTATGCCATACACACTGACAAAATGGCAGAACTACTACTGTGCCTACACATTTATAATCGAGTGACTATCACTTGGCCTAACAAACTTAATCCGCTCATGTTTATACACTTCTATACGCTTCCTACAGGACTGGACATTAGGCCCGAAGATGGCTTAATCAGTATCAATCATTGCAAACATAAATTTCCTGGATATAAAAAATGGTCAGACCAAACTTGTGAATGAGCAACAGGCGTTTGGTCCCCATCCGCCATTGTAAGCTTCCATTTGGTTAGTTAGGGTCATTGTTCCTTCCCCTCAAGGGTCTCCATTGATGTACACAATGTCCTCCTTCCGTATCTGCATTTTCCCCTTGTCTCTTCTAGTGTTTGGTTGCATGCGGTCAGGCTGGCCTCTCTGCAACATGAAGAAAATACAAGTACATGAGAAGATTGTAAAACATGCATACCAAACCAATTCAGAATATCCATTACATTTCACCCAATATTCCCAGAATATAACATGGTAAGGAAACATTTTATGGAGGAAAGATATGGTTACCTTCTTCAACACGAAGGAGAGGTATAAGTAGGCCACCTCCCATTCATCTGGCGATAATGTACCTGAATGTACCCAGAAGTCTCCATAAGGTTTTCAGTTAATATATATTCAGTTAAAATGAGTAATTGAGGTTACATGACTGGTTCCTCCAAGCATGTAACTCAAAAGGGTCTCCAGAGGAATAGGGAAACTCCACAACATGAGATGTGAGAATTACTTTGGTCCTGGCTGCCATCACCTAAAGCCCCTAATCTCCGCATAAGCTCAATATATTCTGGCTTCTTGATATACTCGTGCACGAAGTCATGTGAGTTCTTCACGAAAACCAGATCCAAATCATACTGCAAATTGTTGAATCAAACTTATAAGAAGCCTGTTAAATATTCAAATTTAACTGCTTAAGGTGGTGTAGATGGTAAGTCAAAAAGATCACCTCTTCTGCTAATGATTTGAAAACATGGAACGGAACTATCCATTCAGGGCAATCAACAGCATCCTGCAATTGTATGGTTATATAATAGCACATTCTTGAACAAACTATATTAATAGAAATCCACTCTTGAAAGGATGGATCATTTAAAATGAAATTCACCTCAAGATGAAACTTGTATTTAATCCCAAAGGGATTGGATGACTTGAATACCTGAAATGAGAAAAAAATTGGCCTCAGTTGAAATCAATGAGCTAGATAATCATGATATCTCAATAAGAAAAGCATACAATTATCACCTTCTCAGAAAATTCTTCGTCAAACTTTATCCAGTAAACACTATTACCGAAGGCAAGCCCTTCAGCTGTATAATACATTAAAAATAACAGGCTCTAATCAAGAGCTGAAAACTAACAAAAGAAGATGCATAATACAAGAATCAGCATTAATCCATATGAGACGATACATTACAGGCTTCTTCAAGTGCTTTTATCATCACTCACCTTTTACCAGTTTTAGTTTCATCTAATATTTAAACAAACACGATAAATCTACCACATAGGAGTCTGAGTTAACCTTGTCTGAGCTTTTTTATGATCACATTGGCATCGGGCATTGTTCCAATGAAGGTTCCGCCAGGACGAAGAAGAGCTGATACATTGGCCAAAGCCCGGCGAGCTCGTGCTTCAGTTGACCAAGAATAGTGCATGGCAAACTGCAGCATAAATTCTTCATTATTTTAAACTTATTTTAGATGAACAGATCCACCATACAAACACATTAATAATGAATGTACATTATGTGGTAATAGGAATGTTTTAGATTAACACATCTTTTCCTAGTGTTATTAGCTGTATCAAAAGCTAAATTTTCTCAAAAACTAATGGGACAGCCAAGTTCACTTTGTTCATATCCAATTGAAACTCATTGTAAGTGAAACAAAAATAATACTCACCTGGCAACTACAAATATCGAATGGAGCATCTTCTCCAAGAACTTCGTCCAAGCAAGCCTGTATTATTCACCAGAGAGAGACAAAATAGCATATAAATGTGTGATTATACATTGTTCGGAGAGACTCTTCAGCTAACAGAAAATGATCTGAAGAACAAACTAATCCTTGAATGGAGTAAGAGAAAAATTAAATGTGATTACCTCAAAACAATCTCCACAAATGAGGCGGGCAGGAAATGAAAACTTTTTCCGGCGCTGATGCTGGTCAGCATCACCATTGTAACGTATTCTGCAGTCTTCTATCTGCAGCATTGAGAGGAGTGGAACTTTAATAAATACACAAAGCAGGAGGAAAACAGACATTTGAACCAGTGAGCAGTATGAATATATTAAAGAAATAAGATTTTGGTTCGCAATGTTTTGGTACTCTGGTTCCTGCCATGATAGAAACTGCTAACCATGAACAAATAAAAGATACTGGATGCTCCAAACAAAGTAACAATAATAAAGATTGACCCATCATCCAAACATAATCCAAATTGCAGGTAACTTATTGACCCTTTCACCGAAAGTACCTCAATGAAAGATGAATAGACACACACTTATATCAGTAAATTAATTCTCACCGAGCCATCTGCTATGTCAATACCAACATAATATCCAATTTTGGCCTTGTCCCACTTGATGAGATCACCACCCTAATTAAGAAAAAAATGTTATGCCTTTAAATAGTAACATGGAAGCGAAAAATTTGCCTTTTGTAAAAAGAAGGTATGGATGGGGAGACACTACCTTTCCACATGCAAGGTCGAGAACTGCATCACCACGTCTAGCATAGATCTGAATCAATACACTCTTTATCTGTACAGAGTTAATTTTTTATTAGAAGGCAACATTTTCATTTTACTGATTAATTAAAATTTATTCATTTATAGAGTTTACCCAATTATTGAGTTTCTTTAAATGAATAATAGGACTTGCTTCTCTCTCTTCGAGTGTCTGATTAGTCCGAGCACTGTAATGGTCAGCCACTTTCCTAGCAAAGATCTTGGTGCTTTCACCTTCAAGAAACCCCGCATCACCTATAGCCACAGCATCCAATCTTCAAATTTTCATTGTGGAAACGTAGCATCTTCAATAACTCATCTGAATATATGCACGAAAAAAGCATCAAAATTCTACTAATGGTTCTAGTTCATGCTCACGGTATACATTCCCTCGTTTTCTTTTTGTATTTTAACGTTGCAGTGATCAAATACCAAGCAACCCTTTATCCTAATCAAGAAATGGCGCATGGCCTATGGCCACAACACCCAATGTTTAAATTTGCCTTGTCTTCAATAACTTATCTGAATATATGCACGGAAAAAGCTACAAAATTCTACTAATGGTTCTAGTTCACGCTCATCGTATACACCCCATCATTTTATTTTTTGTAATTTAATGTTGCAGTGATCAAATGACAAGCAACCCTTTATCCTAATCAAGCTTGATAGATCAATTTGGCTTTTACTTTCCAGTTCCCAAGCCGTTTCCCAGCAACCAATATAGGTAGTTAATCAATACCAATAGCTAGGTGGATAAGCAACGAATATATACCCCCAACATATCAAGAGGATGAGACTTTCCACAGAACACACTCATGAGACTAATTCAGGGAAGTGAGAGCTGAATCAGTTTGATTAGCCCATTTCACCGTTGAGGAAACAAAACAAGGGCTCGAAAAGGGCTAGTCTCAACCATTTACCTTCCGGATTGTATTTGAATCTTGATTGAGGCGGCCCGGGGGAAGTGGACGGGAATGAAGATTCATTGTACCCTCTTTTCATCGTCCAGAAAAAGAAATTGATACACAATCGAAGGACGGGTCCAAGACCTGAATTTTCCTTTTTGGTAGGTGTGATAACGTAAAGTGTGAGCAGAACACAGACTTCACCCAACCTAACAACGCAAAAGCGTTTGTTGAGGCTGCTATTTGAGACAATTTATAGCTCTAGTCTATTGGCTCTGTTTTTGTTTTATCCCCGTTAGATTTTAGCTTGGGAAAAAAATCACCGGGAGAAATCATTATTAAAGAAAATGGTAAAAAAATAATAACAATAAAACGGAGATATCTTTCCTTGTTTAGGGATCGGGCCAGGGATCATCATAAGAAAGGCCCTCCAGTTCCAGTCCTAGCTTCAGTTTTGGGCTTTTGGGTACTCCATTAATTCGACTACCTAGCTGCTTGTTTATTGACGGACTGATCCATGCTTGTTTATCCACTGGTCGTGATAAGAAATTCCTCCCTTTTTTAAACTAATATTTTCCGATGTTAAATTTTGAAAAAGTCGTAAATTGGGTCAAAGAACAATGCGTAAACAAATCTATAATTATTAATTTATAGAAAATTTTTATAAATAATTAATTGTATTATTTAACTAACGAGTCAAAATTAATTATTAAAACTTATTAGTCAGTTAGCATAAAAATAAATATATTAATTAAAAAACTTTTCCTTGTTTATGTTGAGATAAGTAACTATTTGAGTGGTTTGATATAATATAATATTGGTTATAAAGGCAGTTGGGCAATCCATATAGTATAAAATAAGTTTTGTCGTTTAGTAAATCAAAATTTTTTTTTAAATTCATATGAATTGAGATCGATAAATAAGGAAAGAGGTTTTGTACTACTATTGTAAACACAAAACTCGATTTAAGTTTGAGAAATGGACAATGGAACTCACCTATACTTGTGGTACGAAGTGTAATATGCTACTATTATGATCGATAAAATCGCTACATACCACAAATGGAACAGTTAGAGATTGTTTTACAAATGTATAATCACTTTGATGATAAATATCTTATACTTGATTGTTAAAATAATGAGAATGATATAATAAGGATAACATTATAAATAATTACTTTATTCTCCTTCAGTGAGTTTTAGAACTCATTCCACCTCCCTTAAACATTTTAGGAAAATATGAAAACGAATTTGAGTGAAGAATACATCTCCTGTTAAGCCTTATACCATAATTATATTCTGATATATGGTATGAAAAATTTTAATTCTATAAATTATTTTAAAAATATTTTTAGGTTACGCCCGACTATTATCGGTACCACAGCGGTGGTTAAATTATAACAGAAGGAGTGACGGGTTAATCATGGGGTTCCAACCAAACCGGGTTAGGGCCTGAAATGAGGGGTCGGACTCCTGGTGTACTTGATGTGTTGTTTTAGGTGACCGGGTTACGGATCATGCGTAAGATGCAAGTCTAAGACCGAAGGGCCAAATTGTCTGATATGGTGAGACAGACCCAAGGCCGATACTGGTATAAGAGTGGACGAGAGACGTGCTGAGCTCCCAATAATGAGATGCGTTTAGCATTGTTACGAGAGTGACCATTAATGCCACGATTATGACCATTAGTCATATTGTTTATTTTTTGTGAATACTAGTATAAGAGTGGACCACAGATGAACGCCTTAGTGATTGTGCCATTGTTCGAAGAAAAATGAAAATAAGATCAGGAAGTGCATTGTGTGGTATCTTTCAATTTTCTCGGGACACTTGAACGATGTACGGGTACGTTCCAATACATCGCTGCAATGAGATAATGGTGGAATTGAATTGTATGTGTACGGACCATGGGTCGACAAGAGGTGGTTAAACGGCCATGACCCCGGGTGCTAAGACACCCACCTGTGAGACGACGCGTGAGGGTGTCGGTTGCGATATAGGGTTCACGACCGTCGCACTCTAGTTCTTGGTCTGATATTGTCCAAGTGGAACGGTGCATTCTAGGGGTGATATACATATACATATACAAATGTGGGGCCCTAGTAAACTAATTCTGTGCGGGCTTAAGAGCTGGGATGGTGAGACACCAAACTACCGGACGACATGAGTGATATGCTAATTATGGTAAGATTATGTGGGGCCTCCAACATTCTAGTTATAGTCTGATGTTGCCAAATGAGGATACATTCTAGTGTGTGATTGTTTGTATTAGGGTGATGAGTTGCCCATATTTTTATTAAACGCCTAAATTTTCGAGTAAGGACTAATTCCCGATGTTTGCATATAACATGCTAGATGCGTAAATGAAAAAGGGGGATTATCAAGTTATAGCCTAGACTACAAATCGGATGGTCCGAGACTTGTCTTGAGGGACGAAAGTAAACCACGAGATTTGTAGAGGTAAATACGTGTAAATGAAATAGAACTTCATACTAATTGGTTTATGAGAAAGATATGTGTCTAAACTATGTTGTGGCACGACATTATTATCACACTCACTGAGCTATAAGCTTATTGCAGATACCTTAGCCATACCCTTATTGAGATAACCATACTCTTATTGAGATAACCTCGCTTCCTATTATTAAGGTACAATTTTCCTATTATATTGCTACTATTCTTATGAATTATAAGAAAATATTCTTATGGATTAATAATAAATTTTATTTATTTTAAAATTTTTATTACATTTTTAATAAGTGTTTCACACTGACAATTACTCCACTAAGATTATTTTATTAAAGGTACGTCATTATATTATTAGAAAATTGGAAAAATTGGACATGTACATATTCTTTACGGAATGAATTATATCAAGACATGACATAATATTTGTACTTTCTAAGTTTTGATATGCTGATCCATTAGATAGCATACTCCAAAACATGCATTTATTAGACATTTCCTATTTGTCATAATAGACCTTTCTTCATTCTCCGATTCCTCAAAAGCCAAGAAGATTGGAAACCTACGGTAGAAGAAAGGAAATATATCCTTGCAAAGCATCGTCCTTTGAACACTTTGCCCATAAAGCGGTAGGATTATGTTGGAGGTGTCATGGAGTATTCATAAGGAGTATCTCCTTGTCCACATGGAGGTCTTTGAGCCCTAAACTCATTTTCTTTAATATCATGTCATTGTACCGTACATGAGGAAAAAATAAATAACTATTGTATACTTTAGGATAGTATTAAAATATCTCTTTATCTTTAGTTAGATACCATTTTAAACAAAAAAGGGCGTTTGAATATTGTTCCATTCCCATATAACGGGTACTACTAAATATTTGTTTGTTGGCCTTACTTGATTCATTTGAAAGATTTCTAAAATATGATATTTAGTCACAATTCTATTATTCAAGTTGAAGTATACTTGGATTTGGAAATGATAATTTTCTGTTAGGCTTCACACTATTTATTTAAAACATGTAACAAGTTATATATGTTGTCTATAGTTGCTTCTAAAAAGAAAAGAGTTAAAAAAAAATGTGATACTACAAGGCAAAATTTACAGATAGTTAAACCTATAATTTCTCTCATATACAAGGTTAAGATAATTTGAAAGAAAGTAATTAGATTATGAAAATAAAAAAGTAAGGTCAAAGTGGATCCTTATTTAATATAATCAGGTAATAGATAATAAATACACAAGTTATAATCTAATTTATGAACCAGTAAGAAAATTCATTTTCAAAAAAATATTTTGGAGAAAATTACATTTCACTTGTCCATATGTATTTATTATATTAATTTTAATTTTACTACTATTTTTTCCTGCTATTTTATTTTGTGTGATAGATAATAGAAATACATGGAATGGAATAAAGATATTATCACGAATGAATTTTATCCAAATAAAATTACTTTACTAATACAACAAGAAATTTATTAGATGTTTTAAATTTTAACTAAAATTTTTATAGTTTAAATCACACTAATATAACTTATTAATAATTTAATGATATTGTAATTAATAAGTTGATAGCTTATTCAAATATATTTTTTGATATTTTTATACGTAATATTTTTTTATTTATCATAAATATGTACAATATTTAATTATTTTTCATAAAATTCCATCCTATCAATTTTTTCCAAAATTTTATAAAATACATACATATTTATAACAAATGTAATACCATGTATACTTGAAAATATAAAAAATTATTTTTTATAAGCATAACACTAAATCATGTGACATATATCATGTATATAATTTTGATGAAAAATATGGATTGTGATATATTTGATAAAAAAAACTAAATATTCTATCTATTTAAATTAATTACAAAAAATGTTTATTTTGGTAAAATATATAAATATTACCTATTAAGAATAATATTAGATGATTGTTCAATATTTTGTCAGCACAAAAAAAAAAAGTGTTATATTTTTAAAAAAGTATTAAACATTTAAATAAATTAATAATCCAATGATAAAAACACGATTGATCAATCTATGCATAATTATGATACATGAAAAAAATTGTATTAAATTTGAAGATGCGATAAAATTTTCTATTTTATCTTTCTATTTTATTACCATTAGCTATAAAAGTCCAAAATAAACAGAATGGCAATTCTTGTCATTTCATATACTTGCGTCTAAAAAAGGACATGGAATGTATAATCAGTGTTTCTCACTCCTTTTCAAATTTTCTTTAGTGCAATATTTTTAAACACATAAAGATTTAAATGCAACCAATCTATACCATATTAGATTATTGTTTTTACATTATTTGATTTTTAATCCAGATTTGGACACTTTAAGTCTTTATTGGAACTGCACTATTAGTAGATTCAGGTCTCTAAATTGATTTTCTATTGATCTAATGTGATTGGAATTGAATATAAAGTTAAAACACTTAATCAGCAATCTTACCACTACATAATTTCCCCTCATTAATATGCTTAGTTGTAATTAAAAAAATTAAATTTATGTTTTGTGTTAAACTTATAAGTAAAAATATATAAATGAAATTATGATTAGATTTATACAATAAAGTTATTAATTATATTAAAAATTAGAATAATTAATTTATATTAATAATTTTATTATTATCATAAAATAATAATTTTATAAATAATTGAAAATATTTATTTTTATAATTATATGATAAGATTTTATTAAAATGAATATTCTTGAAATTTATTTGAATTCAATTCGATCCTCCCCTGCTCCCGAAACTTTTTTTTGCCCACGTCCCGAAACCTTTTCTCGTCTTCTTCCTCTCCTAGAAGTTCTCTCTCTTCACAGGCACGTTTCTCTTTTTTTTTTTTAATACATCCGCTAAGCTTAACTGCATCCAAAAGAGGTGGATCAACCTTCGGCTGCACCGGCAGGTAAATTCAGGAGTTACAAGTTTTCAGTTCCTTGCGTCTATGAGCTTTCTTCGGCATCCTCCTCTACACGTTTCTGTAGTTTACCCTTTCACAAGTCACCTTTTGCTGGTTTATCTCATTTTTTTAATTCCCTGGAGAGTGAATCCGCCATCAGCAACTGTGAGTATAATCTATGGTTTTATTTGCATCAACGGACTCGCCATCTGACTTCTGACCTGACAGAACGGACGAACAAAGTGCAGGAGTGGTGTTTTTTTGCTTGGCATCCAGAAGATCGAGTGATTCTGCCGATGAGATGAGCTGGTGTCGCTCCTGTCGAGTTGTCAGCTTCATGTACTGCTGATCTTCATCGAATTCTGCTCCTACTTTTCGGAGGTTCCTGTTCCGTCTGGATTATATGCCTTCTTTGCTACTTTTATTATTTAAACCTTTGGTGTTTTTCGCGTTGTCACTTGCTTCTTGGTCTGAGTTAAAAATGCGGTTGGCTCTTCAGCTAGATATGGAAACGCTGAAGACCAACATTCTTATGCGGGAAACTTTTGTACTGTGGTCGATCCTGTGTCCGCGTCGCATGACTGAGTCTTGTGATAATGTTGTACTATGGTTTTGTGTAACACGGACCATAATTGCGTTCACATCTTCGATATGTGATTGATTTTTCAATTATAATGCTAGTAATTTTAACTCGTTTTATTCATTTGGAGTTGATGTTTGACTTTGTTTCTGGTGCTTCTGAAAAAAAAATCATGTATTTGACTTGATGGCTCATAAGGTGAAAGGGGAATGCAGTCCTCTGACCCAGGGGTTGGTTGGCTGATTTTGCAGTTTATTGTTATGGACTATAAATTTGAGTGATAAAGTATCAAGATTAACTTAAGGAAGGAGATGAAAAAGGGTGAATCATCAGGGCTGATCATTGGGCTTTCTGTGGGTGTTGTAATTGGAGTGTTTCTGGCTATCCTGGCACTTTTTTGTGTTAGATACCAGAGGAAGCGGTCTCAGATTGGAAATAGCAGTTCTAGGAGGGCGGCTACTATTCCAATCTGTTCAAATGGTGCTGATTCGTGTACTATACTATCGGACTCAACCATTGGGCCAGAATCACCTGTAAAATCAGGTCAGAATGGTTTGTCTTTATGGTTTGATGGATTTAAGAGGAGTAATGTGGTCTCAGTCTCCGGAATACCTGAATGCTCCTACAAGTATGTATTCCTTTACCTTTTCCCCCAAGCTTGCTGTACACTGGCGTTGATTTACCACACATCCATATGAAGCAATAAAATAGGAGCTAAATGTTTAAATAAATAAGTACATCAATTGTTATGCTGCTAAGCATCAAAGTACTAATTTTGTCAATGTTTCCTAGGGAGGTCTCATTTAACCTTTTGATCTTAGAGTTGTTGTTCATTTTTTCTTTCTCGAACTGATAATGTCATTATTCCATTATAGTCGTGATTTTTGCGAACACAATTACCAAAGAGATCTAATGGGAGAAGTACTCAAAATGGACAAGAAAATTGAGAGCCTTATTGTGGGATACTTTGTTATGTAGCACCTTAACACTAATGGTGGATTTGAAATGCCAATTTCTAGGAGAATATATTATTTTGAATTGAGTGAAATGCTAGCCCATAATATACATTGCATATCTGGATATTTATGCTTGAATTGGTATTAATGTGATATAGTGCTTGCTTGTGGGCTCATATTTCATTAAAAGTTTGACATCTCTTACTCACTATAGTTTAAATGCCCATTACCACTTTATTTTTTGTCTTTCTTTTAATTTGGAATTTTTTGTTACCTTTAACATTTCTTAGATCCCAAATTTTATTATTCATCTGGCCTTGACCCAGGATGGTTGATAAGTTTCTTTTTTTTCCTGAATCAGGGATCTGCAGAAAGCAACCTGCAATTTTTCAACAATCATAGGACAAGGAGCGTTTGGTCCTGTATATAAAGCGCAGATGTCCTCGGGTGAGACAGTTGCTATTAAAGTGCTTGGAACTGATTCTAAGCAAGGGGAGAAAGAATTCCAGACAGAGGTACAACCCCAGTACTTTATACGATGCTTGCCTCAATCAATTTTTTACTCACATTTTACAGATTCCCTACCTGCTATGGAAAACATGTTTTGGCAAGTGGACTGTATTGCTATTACTAGATTCTGAAAGTATATCAGATGATTTAGCCTAGTACAGATTGCTCATTGTTTCTGCTTGGTTTGGTTATCCTTCAGTTACCATATTCATCTGCAAAGTCTAGGCATTCACTATATACCTGAAACTTCTGAAATACCTTGATTAATTATCCAGTTTACATGTTGTTCTCAACCTGAAAATGGCTAGATTTCAATATATTGATCATTGGTCTAATGATTATTCGGATAAACTGGAAATTTTTTGGTTCAAATTTAGCTATACTTTGATAATTGACTCGAATCAATCACATATCACCTATGGACAAAAGGAGAATTCTAGTTGTATGTTCAAATAATTTTGCTATCCTATGTTAAACTAATTTTTTATTTGATGACATTTGAAATTATCTTTGGTTATTGTTAATGATGCAAGGTTCCTTCAAATTAATAGATCATTATACTCGCGTGCCTTCTTTTTTTCTCGATTACTTTTGGTATGATCATGTACATCATAGTTTCCCTTTTCTTTCCAGGTTATGTTATTAGGAAGGTTGCATCACAGGAACCTTGTTAATTTGGTTGGTTTCTGTGCTGAGAAAGGCCAGCACATGCTGATTTATGTTTACATGGGAAGAGGAAGTTTAGCTTCTCATTTATATAGTATGATCTCTCCTCATTTATGACATTGTTTCATTTTGATTCTGGTTACCTCACTTGCACAATGTGCAACAGGATATGACATTTCTAATATTTTATAGGTGAAAACAAGGAACCATTGAACTGGGAATTACGGGTTTACATCGCATTAGATGTGGCCAGGGGATTAGAGTATCTCCATGACGGAGTAAGTAGTTTTTTTGGTACTTGTTGGATCCTGTTTAAATTAAGTGTTCGCCATCTTTGTTTTCTTTCCTTTTTATACAATATTTCTTTTATGTTTCTTTTCCCCTCTAATTTTCATAACCCTGATAAATAATTCTGACTAAACTGCAGGCAATTCCTCCTGTAATACACCGAGACATCAAATCTTCCAACATTTTGTTGGATAACTCCATGATAGCAAGGGTGAGTGTACTTTGAGATATACTCCATTCATGCTTTTGAGCTAACTTGAATTCAGATATAACGGATCATCTATTACTTTCATATCTTGAGTAAATCATCAGTGTATACTGCATATTTAGGGGATTGCTTTTACTCGCCATTTTTTTCAGTTTGCATGATCTCTGGGGTGTTGGCATTTTATTTGGAGCAGGTTGCTGATTTTGGGCTTTCAAGAGAGGCAATGGTTGACAGACAAGCAGCCAATGTAAGGGGTACCTTTGGATACCTGGACCCTGAGTATATATCTACAAGATCTTTTACCAAGAAGAGTGATGTTTACAGCTTTGGTGTCCTCTTTGAACTCATAGCTGGCAGAAATCCTCAGCAGGGTCTCATGGAGTATGTTGAGCTGGTAATGTCTCTCTTTGTCTATGCTTGTGTTTATGTACTAGTGTCCCATGAAAAATAAGCTACAAATGTAATCTGTTGTATTCGTGGTCTATACTCTGATTGATTTAGCATTATTGCCTGTGAACATAAACTACTGACCTACCAGGGGAAAGAGGTCCATTTTTGTTCTTCTATCTTGTACAACATACTAATGTATGGTGTGAACAGGCAGCGATGGACAACGACGACAAAATTGGGTGGGGGGAGATCGTGGACTCTCGATTCAATGGAAAATTCGACTTGCAAGAGCTCAATGACATGGCAGCTCTTGCATACAAATGCATCAATCGCTCACCAAGAAGACGACCTTCCATGAGAGACATAGTCCAAGTGCTTTCTGGGATCCTCAAATCAAGTCACAGCAGGAAGAAGAATCAGCCCCACCATGAGAAACCACTCTCCACAGCAGCAGGAGACCAGGCCTCCATTGACATGAACCAATTAGGATACAGGAGAACGGCAATCTCGGATGGACATGGGAGAGATGGGTCCATGGATAGCACATTGGACACTTTTGATGTTTAAAATTTCGAAGCAGGTGCCATTCTAATCTCGTCATTTGTTCATTTTTACCTCTTTTTCAGTTTTTCCTTGGAGGGCGCCCCTCTGGCTCTCTTTTTCAGTTCGTCTGTGAGATTGTACGAGAAAAGATGGTAGAGACTGCCTCTACTGCTGATTTCAGTCTTTCCTGTTTGTGTAATTGGATTTGTTGGTGTAGGGGTGACTGTAACATAGGCGTGCAGTTTTGTTCATTACATTATCACACCATCAAATTCAGAATTGGAATCAAATGGCCGTCGGATATTCTGCAAATTTTTGTAGTTTCATCTTATTATGCAATGGTTGTTGCATTTTCCTTACCTTTTTGTTTTATAGTTCCACTTGCTCTTGTATCGGTCACTTGAGGGATGGTTTGCCAATTATTTTAGAGCTTGCAGGAAAACTATTGCAGTGAAGTTCAATCTCAGTATCTCTTTACTTGAAAAGAGCTTGTGGGATTCGACTTTCTACACATTCGCTATGTTATGGGCATCATGGACTCTTCTCCCATGCATGGCCTTCTAATGAATCTTGATCCATAAGCAGCACTTCAATCCATAATCTTGAAAACTCCTTTTTATGCGGCATCAATATATGCGACTGGTGATTTGATGACATTTGAAATTATCTTTGGAGTGTGCACTTGTAGCTGTTCTTCAGGATACTCCAAGCTGGAGACAGACCCACCTAGAAGAGGTTCTATCTCAAACTATTTTAATTATTTTAACATAGTTGGCTTGGCTTCCTTATGCGAAGTGATAATATTAACACATTTCACTTAATATCAATTTTTTGACTTATGGTGCCATCTTCCATGATTAATTGATTGAACTCGGCTACCCTCTTCCCGTTTTCATATTTTTCGTTTTTATTTCTTCCGGTACCGGGTATTACTAGTTTTCTTCTGTGTCAAACCTCAGGCTAAAAATGTCAAATAGGATGCAAGGAATTTTTTGTATGTCTAATTTGCACAATTTTTTTGACAATTTATAGTGCATATAAAATAATAATTCATAAATACAATTGATTGTGATTTTTAATATTTTGCTAATAAGCTTCTCTTGATATAATATCCTTAACTTTCAGTACTCTTCAATTTTGCATCACACAGATATTGAGTTTAGAGTATAGTGGAGTAAAATGAGCAGAGAATTATTTATTTCAAATTGAATACGGAGTCACTTTTGTGTATTTTTTAAATAAAATATTAGTTTATTTCAATATACTTAATTATAAATAAAAATGTTAACTAATTAATTATTAATTTTAACTCGTTGAAAATACAATATTATATTAGATAAAATAGTAAAATGTTATTTATTTATAATGTTAAAATTTTTTTATTATTTATAAATTATTAATTTTAAAATTGACTTTCACAATATATTACATATATTATAAATTAATACATGAACTAAAACTGATTAACAATATAAAATATGTCTATACGTGTTATAGTGGAGATTAAAAGAGATTTCATATTAGAGTTTGATTGTAATACTAAAAATTCTAAAAAAACTTTAAAAAATTGGATTAATAATCGAAATAAATTGATAAATTGAATCAAATCAAGATAAGATCTCGACTAGTAAGTTGGTTCGAATCCAGATTTGGAAAATAGTGAGAATATATTAAATCGATTTCAAAAGACTTTATTGATCAATAATGAATGATAGAAAAAAACTATTAAAAATTAGATCGGTTTAGGGTAAAACTAAACTAGTGAGAAAAAAATTTTGGGAAATTTTTAAATTGACAAAAATGATAAGTTTTGAATCTAAATTCAATAAAAAAAGTTGACGAATTTTTAGAAAAATAAATTAGATTGGACACGGGTCAAATTAAAAGTTAATTAATAAAAGTCAAAATTGATCAAATTAACAAGAAAATTTGTCAGAAATCGCTTTAAAATATTTTTAGTCAACAAAGGACCAACACATCCAAGCATGATCTCCTTCTTTAATAGAATCACCTATCCTTCTACTCATGACTCAATTGTTCGCCAAGCTAAAATTCCAACTTCTTATCCCAAGGAGCAATTAATGCAAATTTGGTTATTAGTGTGCTATTTTATCCAAGCTAAGTCAACTATCAATGATCTTGTGATCCCAGATCTTGTTATATAAAAAGTGGTGGCCTCCTCAATGAAATTCCATCTAAACTCTCTCTACAAGTAAAGTTGCTCTATTTTTTTTGCAACCTTGCTACCATTTATTCAAAATTTTGATTTTCACCACTAAACTTTGTAATTTTGGTAGCATTAAAACTATTTTTGACCCCTTTACAAATTTTGCTCATCACAACCGTGCATACACTCACAAGATCAAACAATACCATTGTCCGAAATCCCGAAAGGAGTTCGTTTGCTTTCATGGCCAATTTTGATGTCTCCAATGATCAAACATGGGCAGAGAAAATTTCACATACTTCTCACCTCATACTCTAGCCAACCCCATCAACTACATGAATCAAAGGGAGTTTGAAGACTCGCTGTCATATTCCACCTGAATGTTTCAGTTTCCATGTAATTTTGACTAAGTTCAATAGATATTAAATTACAAATAACTCATACCACCATTTGAGGTTTCACTTAATCCAAAAGGTGCATAAGGAAGTCTAGCTAACCCCATCAACTACATGAGTCAAAGGTAAGACTCGTCACATTCCACCCGTCAATATTTCACTTTCCATTTAATTTTGACTAAGCTCAATAGATCTTAAATTACAAATAACTCATACCACCATTTGAGGTATTACTAGATCCAAAAGGTGCATAAGAAAGTCAACTTCCATTTTCCATCTAGTTTGCCAACCGACTCATCGTCTCCGGTGAATTATCAACATTTTACCGAACTATCATTCTTTCGGCGAGCCATGAAACCAAGACAAACCAACAATGTTCCCATCAAACCATGTCAAAAAATGACCATGAGGACATGGAGGATTTTTTTAGGGGAATGGTAGGATTTATTCATGATCCGTGAAATTAGTTTTGACAAATTATGGAGTTGAAGGACCAAAGTGTAATTATCGATAACTTTAGGGATCAATCCTCAAATAAGCAAAACAGGGAGACCTAAATCAAAATAAATATTTTTTTGTTTAATAAATCAAAATAAATAGTTAGACCATTAATAAATCGTAGATATTAAACCGTAATCCCACTTCTCTCGGTATTATAGTAGCAACTACCATTATAGTCCCCGACAATAATAATGCTAAAAAATAGTGATTTAAGAAAATATTAATTCCTTTCAAGATTTATTTATAAATAAACAAACAAAAATAAAGATAAGTAAATGTTGTACATAAATTCTGTCATGTTATAGACATGAATATTAATATATAGTTTATTTTCATGATACCTAAAATATTGAAGGGAGAGTGAGTTTAACAATTAAATGAATAAAATTTTTTAAAATTTAACTTTTTATACTTGGAGGTTTCATAAGGATTTAAAAATAGTTCATATTAGGATATTTTAGGATATTTATGAAATTTATAATATTAGGAAAAAAATATGACATATAAGACAAATATATGTTCTTTAATGAAAGTGATCATTCAACCGTAGGATAAAAATCCTATATGTCTTATTTGTGGTCCATAAAATGAATATTAATGCTAGAATTTTTATGTGAATTATGAGATTATAAGTTATGTAATGGCTCGATATCAGTGCGTTATTTACTGAGTTTTGAGCTCATTTCCTTATCCAAACAATTACATGTGAAAGTCAAGGTTTTGCAAGATACAAATAGGTCTCATCTCTAGAACAAGCGTGACTTGAGATAGATCATGAAACTCTCATATGAAAGTAGGTAGCCTTTTTATTATGAGTATTAGTCCCTTCTATTTGATTTTGGTAATTGTACCCACTAATATCAAATAGTTTAGTCAGTTATATGCCGAGAATCGAATAAGGGCTTGACAGTTTTTATTGGTATTATAAACCAAAATTTTAAAATATGAGATTTGGGGAAGTGAACATTTTGGAGTGTATAAAAAAATGGGAATAATATTAATAAATTTTCGTTTATAACATAAAATTTTTTTAAAGAAGAAATTACCAAAAAAATGCAAATAAAAAAATAAAAAATTTACATAAATGGCACTTAAAAAGTAATATAAGAGATAAAACTAATAAACGGTGAGATATGTAAGTGTATCACAGCGTATAAATCGGTACCCATAGCTCAACTAGCTATGAATAGGAACATGTGATAAAAGGTCAAACTTTTTTCCTTTTCATAAATTATGTATTAGATTATGAATAATATTTTGTTATTCTTACCGTGCATACATTTTACCACTCTTTTTATAACTCTTTTTTAATATATTTTTCATACTTAGGTAGACATTTCATTTATCTCATTATCACCTCCTTCAATATCAAAATAAAATTATAGTAAAATACTAATAGTTCAGTTTAAATCTTGTTATAGAGGTTCTTTCCACATATCTTTTAAAGAGTAATTCCTTTTTAAAATATTGAAGAGTACTTTATCATTAACTATATTATTCTCCTCACTAATCCCTTTTCCTAATGATTATAAATATGATAAATGTCTTCTTGAAAGTGTGCACTTTATTCATTAGAGGGAAAACTCACAATCACTTAAAAGATGATCATGGATGAATCATTTTATGAATTAGGAGGGTATATAAGGAATCCAAGTTGTCAAGAAAACGAAATTTCATATTTTAAGCAAAGGAGAATTTATTAATTTGTTTAATACACCACCCAGTTCATAATCATTTCTCTCTTTCTACAATAATACAACCATCCATCTATTATATATTATATAAATAATTCTAGATGGAGAAGATGATGAAATTTTTATATTTAATATTGTAGAGAGGTATAGGTGAAGGTGTCACATTTGAATGATATACGCAATCTCATAAATACATAAAATATTTAGTGACATAAGTGGCCCACCTTGGGATAAAGAAAGTGAATAATAGAAAGTACATCTTTTTTCTCATTCATATTTAATAATATTTGGATAGTGAAGGTGTAAAAATAGTAAGTATAATATCAATAATAATATATTTAATTATGATCAATTATATATCAAATATGGGATAATAAAAGATAAAATAAACTGCTAAATAAAAAGTAAATTAGAAACGGTGCTAAAACTATGTTTGTAGACATCTTGGAGGAGGGATTAAGATGCATTCGGGGATATTTGAAGGAATTGTAATGTTTTACTTAAAATGAGACACTAACATTATTTTCTTTTATTTAATAGAATTTTCTTTTTTTCCTTTATTATTTCATAAATTCATTGGACTTCATATTTTCAATTTTATTCTTATAGTTTTTTTGAGAAAATTATAAATTGATAATATTTTCTAGCTTTTTGTTATTTCTCATTTTTGTTGTTGTATTATAGATTTGTTTATATATCAATTTGAATATAATCTACTCTCATATTAATCTCTCCAACTCACTTCATCTAAGTATATTTAAAAAAAATAGTGAATTGACTATTTTAATCTTTATTAATGGTTTTCTAAAAGATATTTATACTATTTTAAATATAAAAATATATAGGCATTTAAGTCATTTTTGCTTAGATATATTATTGAAATTATATATATATATATATATATATATTCTAATAAATATCTGTGTAGAAATTATATATTTTGGGCATGCGAATCACTTCCCCTTGCACATTCATCAACGAACAGTTGTTGCCTCGGCAGCTCCGCCGGTGAAGAAATAAAAGCACAGCCTGAAAGCCCTCTGCAGCTGGCATTTTTCTCCGAAGTAAATCAATGGGAGAATTACCTTCGGCTACTTACTGCGTCACAGGGGCTAACGGATACATCGGCTCGTGGCTCGTGAAGTCCTTGCTCCAGAGAGGCTACAAGGTCCATGCCACTGTTCGTGATTCCGGTAAGCCGTTCCTCGTCCCTTCTTCTTTATCGGCCAGTGTCCTGCCCTTCAGCTGGCCGCCGGGCATGTCGCTTGATCTTTTGACGACTGATAGGATTGAGTGCTTCTTCTGTCTATACTATACGTTGTTCCGTTGTGTCAATTTGGTTGCATGTAAAGCTAAACTATAACTGAGGTTAAGCTCTTGCGTTGATGGCTTGTTCTCCGACCAAGATAGGAGCTTTCGACCATTGGGTTTTCAGGGGGATTTCTCTTGGAAAAGATGATAGATAGATAGAGATGGTTGTAGATCAGACCACAGAACCTCCTATATTGGCCCCACATGTAATTAATGTTGGCCCATTAGACACACCCTGATCCTGAATATGGAGCAATGAAGTGAGACCCCTCATCCAACTTAAATGATTGAACCCCAATAATAATTGATTTTGATGGGGGTGTACTTTTTCAATTCATATGTAAGAGCTTCGTAACTCCATTGACCCAAAAGGTAACTCGGTGAAGAGGATAAACAATTTGTACGAGAAATCTTTTACAACTTTAGGGCAAATGGAAAGGACTGTTCCACAAACTTGGAGACCTGAAAGAGATTTTGTGAAAATTAATGTGCATGGACCTTTCTTGTTGGCAAAGATGGGAGTGTGGCAATGGTGCCTTCATTGCTTGCAAGTAAGAGTAGGTTGTCAAAATCCTGAGTAGTGTTGGAGTCGAAAATGAGCTACTGGGTGGTGGATCTCGACTGCCCATTTGCCCTATGGGCGCTGTCGGATCCCACGGTAGAGGCTCTTCCTCTGTTGTGATTCTCTTGTCGAAAAGTATTGGACCTATGCACTCTTGGCCACCAGCGTGTCTGTCTGGTAGTCTCAGACAGACATGAGTACCCCACCTCTCCCGTCAGTCTTTTTCAGACTAGATCTAGAATAACGCTCCCTTCAATTGCTGGCAATTTCACCCTATCCGACCTTACGAGACCCTACAATGATCAAGGGATCCAATGGCTCGGTTTTGGTCGTGCTGACGTTACCGAGTCTCGATCGTTATTGTTGAACTCGGTGACGGGTTAGTGAGTAAATTAGTCTGGATAGTTATTGTTGTACTCATACTACAAAAAAATATAAGTCGGACCGGACCCACCATCTTTTTTTTTTAATTTCGAAATTATCTGAAATTTATTTTATAATTAATGGAATTCGAAAATCTTAATTTTATAATAAAAATGTTTTACTAATTGAATAAAAAGTAAATTTTTATATATTTAAAATATAATTATTATATTATAAAATTTAAATATAAAATTTTAAAATTCTAATATTTAGTGAAAATTTTTATATATCTAATTTTTTTATATAATAATAATTTTCTTTTAAATAAATAATAAAATAAAAAAATTATTTAATACCGTATCAATTCTATTATTAATTTGATCGAATATTTAAATATAATACCTTATAAAATATATTTTAGTTCAGATTGAATTCAATAAATTCACAATTGTTGAGTTTGATAATACTCACTTTACACCAGTAACTAGGATTTTTTAAACTTTTTTAGAAACTGGTTAACCAATCTATATTTCGTCATAAAAATCTCAAGTGGGTCTAGCGTCAGGTGGAAATGGAGGCCCAGTCAATTGAATTAACTTTTCTCCGGTTGTTCTCCCAATCCATCATTTATTATCAAATATATTGGTTTGATATAAATTTGATTAGAAGAGAGTAGATAGTTTTTAATTTTGTACCAATATTACTAAAATTTTAAATGCTGATAATTTGTATATTAAATTAGATAATTAATAATATTAAAATTGTAAATAAATAAATATAATTATAAAATTTTAAAAAAGTATAATTATGATTAATGATAATAGATAAATTGTATTATTTCCTATAAAATAATAACATATTTATTAGTATATTAAAATTATGTTATTAACATATTTTAATAGGTTTCCAACCATTACTTTATTTTGTTAGAGTATAATAAATAGCTAATTTAATCTATTTTGATGAATAAAGTTGTGATATTATTTAAAATATTGATAACTAATCAACTTATATTTAGTGTATATAGATTATTACTTAAATAAATAAATTGAAATAGTATAATTATTTTATGAATAATTTAAATTATAAATGTACGAAAAATATAGTATTACATTAAATTTACTTGAATTATTTAGAAATTATTTCTAATATAAGTATAAAGTAAAACCTTATTTAACTTTACAGATTTAATATTAGTTTTAAATTAAGTTTTTAATAGTATAGGATGGAATGTTCTAGAATGGTAGTGCTATAATAATATAAAAAATAGAGAAAATATATATTATTTTATAAGCGTATTAAATTGATTAAATTATCTAAATTTAGGTAAAAGTAAAAATATTAGATATATATTTTTTAATATATACATAATTTTTGGTATGTAAATATTTTTATATGAAAATATTTTTTAATTAATTTTTTTAAATTCGAGTAAAAATTTAACAGAATATTTGAATAAATTCGAAATAGTATAATTTATATATATTTTAGTTTAATTTTTAAATCTATTAATATAATTTACAGATATGTTATTACCCGAATTGTATCTACACACTATTACAAGCTCTCTGCTTGCCTTCTCTTGAACACACACTACACGCCGCCACTCCGTCCGACTACATTTAGGCCTTGAGTGGGCTTCCAACGTTCTTCAGCCCAACGTGGCGAGAGATAGCCTTGTAAACTATTTATCATAAATTTCTTCAAATGTATACTTCAGCTCGATCAGATAGCCTGCAATCACTTGGGAAGCCCCATGAACCCCGGCTGAGGATATTTCAGGCGGACCTCCTCGACGAAGGGAGCTTCGACGAAGCCATTGACGGATGCGATGGTGTCTTCCACGTGGCTGCCATGATGCGATTCAGCACCACCGAAGACGGGGAGGACTACGTACGGTCGAACATCATTGAACCAGCGGTCCAAGGGACCTTGAACCTCCTTCATAGCTGCTTGAGGTCCAAGAAAACGGTGAGGAGGCTGGTTTTCACCTCCTCCATAAGCACCCTCACTTCGACAGACAATGAAGGGAAATGGCGACCACTGGTCGATGAGAGCTCCCAGGCTCCTCTTCATCTTGTTTGGGAGAAGAAAGCCAGTGGATGGGTAATCATCAAGTCCTTCGTTTTCTACTTTTGTTAGGAAACAAAGTCACATAATAAATTACTAGTGATCTGTAGATATATTGTTGATTTGCAGAATTTTCTGTGTTGGGGTTATTAGGTTTACGTCCTCTCCAAGATTCTAACAGAGGAAGCAGCTTTCAGATTTGCCCGAGCCAACGGGATCGATATGATATCGGTCATCTCGCCAACCATTGCCGGCCCTTTCCTCGGTTCAGCTGTTCCTTCAAGCATTCAAGTTCTCCTGTCACCAATAACAGGCAAAAAAAAAAAAAAACTCAATCCCAAACGAATCATCTCTATGTGCAATATGATCAATATATGATATCAGTTTCTGCTGCTCCTTCGGATATTCATAGTGCCCTTTGATGGTTCCAGAAAGTTGAGACCTCTCAAGCCTGTGCAGGTGACCTTGAATTGTTCAAGATACTGTCTGCTGTGAACTCGAGGATGGGATCGGTATCCCTGGCCCACATCGAAGACATCTGCAATGCACATATATTTCTGATGCAGAAAAGTGAGGCACGAGGAAATTATCTGTGTTCTGCCCAGAGCTGCAAGTTGTCCAACCTGGTGGAAATCCTAGCTCGAGTTTACCCTACGACAAGGTATAGGCTCTTTTTTGGGTTGTGCATTGTTTCAGTGGATGGTTTGGTGCTTAATTGGCTGGCGATTTCAAGTGTTTATGCGTTTAGGATTTTGGGCAGGTTGCTGATGGAGGAGAAAGAGATTGGTCCGATCCCTTGTGAGATCTCTTCGAAGAAGCTCAAGGACTTGGGCTTCACCTTCAAGTTTGGAGTGGAGAACATTGTTCGTGAAACAGTTGCTTCTTGTCTTAGCCACGGCTTCCTTCCTTTGCGCCCACCATCAACCTGAGGACTAGTCGGCTCCGTCCAGAATTCGGTGTGACTTTCCTTTTTCCTTCTTTTACTGTCCAACGAATGCTTCAAGGCATGGTCTTCTCTTCTTGTGTTGTTGAGTCATGGTAGGGTACTTGCATTGGAGGTGTACGTAAAATGATCTATACACTCTAAAATGGTGGAAACAGCAGAGAGCTTATTTTTGAGTGATACTTTAGTACATATAAAATATAAGTTTTAATAATTAGATAATATTTAATTAAATATTATTATTTAAAATTTTATAACTTATAATTTATTGAATATTAATTATTATATATTAAAAATTATATTAAAATATAAATTACAAATAGAAGCGTCTTTCTATCTATTGTATTACAGTGGCATCATATTTCAAGATATGTATTAACCAACAAATTCACAAATCAAATTAAACCATTCATTAATCATCACTCTTTTCTAAAGTAGTAATATCATGCTTTAAAAATGAATAACTTTTACAAAAAAATGTTCCAAAATCTTACGTCATAAGAATATAATTTGCTATTAGATGAAAATTATATATTAATATGTATAATATTACATTTGCTAAATTTATATTTGGATGCATTGTTGATTTAACTTAAAAATGTTGGTTGAAGGGTGAACTATTTTTGATATTAGGGAGTGAGTGGGCTATAGAGTGTTTATAAACTTAATATAAATTCAACCTAAAATTTATAATAATTAATAAATATAAATATATATCATATATTAAAAAATATAAATGAACTATTTCACACACAAATATTTTATGGCGAGCAAAATATAGTTTTGTAAAATCGAGTTTTCATGCCTTTACTTATTTTTCGAGTAAATTTGCTGACAACAAACTCTAAAAATCCTTAAAAAAAATTCTAAAATACAATTTTTTCCTATACAAACCAACCCTCACTAATTTTACTAGGATTAATGATTCACTAGAGTAATGGATGTAATGCCCGATTTCTAAAAAGAAATGGTTTGGTCCCACTCGTCAGAAATTGAAGTTAAACTAACATTTAAGGTCGAATTAGACTAAGTAACTGATATAAAGTGAGAAATCGATATGAGTCGGATTATAAGATATTGTGAAAATAACGTTAAACAAATCCTAAACAATTCTTTTAATTAGAATCAAGGACCGGGGAACACTCGATCGAGAAACGAGAATAATTGAATTGAAATGACTCAAAATAAAGATTTTGAAAAAAATTTAAACGAGCCTGAAAATGATGATTCTTGTATCTAAACTCAAGAAAATGAGTTGAAAATTTTTTTAGAAATTAAATTGGGTAAAAAACCAGCGAGGGTGAACCGACCAAATAAAGGAAAAAATGGTCAAATTTGTTAAAATATTCATTGAAAATAGGTTTGTAACAGTAACGGATTCACAATGGGTGCACCACATGTGGCACGCACGGACACGTGATACACTAACATGCTCCACGCACGACACATATCCCCACCACCCAACTTTGACCCGAATTCGTTGGATAAAACTAAGTTTCCTTCTCGTTGAAAGCTATATCACTAGCCCTAAGGAAATCAATTCTTGCATGGCTATAAGAGCCCTGATTGAATTAGTGAAAGCCATGGAAGTGGTCCTTGAATTTATGGAGCTTCACATATAAGGTCGATCTTCCTTCTCACCAACAGTTCTCTCTAGAACCTAGACTACTCTGAGCTAATTTATAGAGGCCATAAATTTCATTTATGACCATCAAATCAAATAATTCAAGTGCTATTGGAACCTAACTTGAGTTAGCATTCTAAAGTCATCTCTATTCAACGACCACCCTATTGGTGTTAGTGTGATGAAACAGTAAACTTGCTCTAGTAACCGAAAATAGAATACTCCATTCTCAGGCCAGTTTCGATACCCTTAACAGCCAAACACAACGAAGAAAAATTTTAGAGACTACTCTTGGTCGCAACTAACAAACCTCACTTTTAAGTTGAGGGTAAGTATTGAGCTTTAATTAATTTATGAAAGTTTTGACTAGCTCCTAGTTATGATCGAGCTTAGTCAATCTTCATTTTTAGGTGACTCAAACCTCTATTTAAGGTGATTCAAAAGCTCACGAACTATTTTGAGAGTCAGCTTTCCAACTCCATATGTAACATTGAGAATCCCAAACCGAAAGTCAAGCCAAACCAATTTAGGAACTAAGGCAAAGCGAAAAAGGAAAACTTGATCTGGAATTTAAATAAAATCAGATTTGGAATATGGTTCAAAACTGATACATAATACAATAACAATGACCAAACCGACCGAGAAATTCACTAAAAACCGGTTTGGAACAGTGTCAAACTAGCTGAACTGGTCGAAGGGTTAGAACATGTGCCATATGCTCCGTGTACACGCTTGTCCCATTCTCCTTCCAGCATGTGTAATCCCCGCCCTTTGAAGTTAAGGAAAATCAGTAAAAGAACCAGTCAAACTAAGTGAGAAAATCGAACCCGTTCATAAACTCGGTTACCAGAGAACAGGAAATTTGAGAAATTTACAACTTCCGAGTGTCCTAAAGGGTTCATAAAACCTTGGAAAAGAACCTTAGGACAAATTGGAAGAGAAAAACTAGTCCGGTTCAGATGAACCGAATCCAACTGGATTAAACCGGTTTATGAACCGAGTTAGTTCATGAACCGAAACCGATGGAGAAAGGGCAAACCGGGAAATTTATGGATCCCAAGTGACCCGAAGAGTCACCAAAGTCATGAAAAAAGACTTTAGGATGAATTGGAGATGAAAATCAAACTGGTTCAGGTGAACCGGATCTGAACCAGATCAAACGAGATGCTAAATTCATTTTTCTAGGTGGCTTAAAAAATTCCAATTTGAGAATTGAGGTCACCATTTGATAGATAATGAATTTAGAAATTTTTAATTTTGAAAAACTTGGTCGAATCGGGACTAAACCGGTCGGTTTAAGCCTTGAACTCGGTTCAGACCAGTCCGGTCCAGTTCGGAATAGTGTCGTTTTCTTCCTTCATTTGACAACACTATTCACTCGTTGGAAAATCGCACAACGCCGACGAAGATGAAAAGTCTATAGCCAGGGAGTTTTAGGTAATGAATGGCCGCCATTAAGGCACCAATCGAACAACCAAGAAGTCACTGAGCTTCCTATATAAAGAGTCCCTCCTCATTCATCCTTTCCACACCTGAAAACTCCATTCTCTCTCAACTACTCCAATTTTCGGTGAATCTCGAACCAGAGCTCCGATATATGGACTTTTTTGAGCCAAAGAAGGCATGGTCAGGTTCTTTAGAACCAGAGAGAAGTCAGCTATTCGATAGTAATCTCCATTTACTTTGAGGGTCAACGGAGAGACGTCGGCATAATAGAACAATGAAGTAGCTCCAACGGACTGAAGTTGCCCTATTTTGGCTGAGTTGAAAATGACTAATTCGAGCCCTTCTCAAGGCAAAACAAGCCATCCCAACACCTCGACAGTCCTACTACAATTGAAATAGAGTTGAAAGGTAAGCTAATTCGGCTCCCCTCTATAATTTGCGACCAGTGCTAGAGAGAGAACCGACAGAACTTCGATGATAAAATTCTCACTCAATTCGACATCAATTGATACAATTCTTGATCCTAGGAGTAACCTCAGTACAAGAGCTATCTGCCCAGATTAAAAGCTCGGACCGCCGCACTCCCAATAGAAAGCTTTCGAAGCTTTCTCTCTCTAAGTCCAGTTTTTTGATGAAGCTCCGTTTGAGCTCATTACGACATCAAATCGTGAGATTCAAAGTGCAATTGAATCGTATAAAGGTGTAGAAACTCTAATCTAACATTAATTTCAATAATTAAACTCATTTGATTAGTCAATTTGATGAGATCAAATTCGACTGAGTTAGAAGGTTGAAATAGGGGAAATTTGGGAATTTAAAATTTGAGGGACTAAAGTATAATTTCATAAAATTGAGGGCCAATTGGGCATGATAAAGATGTTGGAGGACCAACTAGAAAAATTTTGAGATTTTTGGGGCAAAACTTACCATTTTTGTAATATAGGGGAAAATGGTAATTTTGGAAAAGTTAGGGACCAAATTGGAAATTTGGGGAATTAAAACCCTTTTTGTGAATTTGAATAAATTGAGGTCCCATGGTGAATTTTAAAAATTTCAGTACTCAATTTGAGGAAAAACCGACATTCGGGACTTAAAGTTAAACAAAAATAACTTAAAAAACCTAATTGTAAATAAATGAAAACTTTAGTTTTCTCATTTATTTGAGATGAATGAGGGCTATCAAGCCAAATGATAATGAACAAAAGTGTTCATAACGTGTAGGAACACGAAGTACCGAGAACGCCAGCTAAGACAAGTTTGAGTAAGGACAACAAGTCGGCTAAAAAAATATTTACTACACTATCGAGTGAGTGGGATATTTAATATCATACCCGGTTGGGATGATAAGCACCTCGAAAATAAAAATCTACTGCTAAGTGGTATTTTAACCATCACACCTGAGAGTAGTGATATGAAAATCATGCGGAAAAAACTATTTAACAATTGTAAGTAGATCATACCTGTTTGGTATGATGAAACTTTCCGAAAGGAAGTGAAAAACCCGCTTGTCGATTATTAACGAAGATGTTCTCATACTTGATTGGTATGATGGACAGTTAAAAAGTTTATTTTGTCGGAAGTGCTCTCCCCTGACTGTGTGCCACTACTTAAAATTGTTGGGAGACCTTCTTGACGGAAGCTCAAATAGCTCATATAGGCCGGAAGCCTCGGTTTTGGAACTTGGGGGCTAATATGCCCGATTTTAAAAATCTCGAACAGTGGGCCTTAGGCCAGTTGGCATGAGCAAGAGCTTATAAACAAACATGATTAATATGCCATGAAAACTTAAGTAAATGAGTTGTTTAGCCATGGTACCGAGATAGGACTGATATACTCGATGGACTAGTGGCAGTGCAACATGACATGTCTTCGGATTAGTAAAGAGAAATAGTTGCGGGTCGAGTTGAGCGTCGGGGCCGTCGGACCAGTGGCACCACAAATTATATGGAATTATGTGAAAAACTGTTGATTGTGCATGCATTGTATTATGAGACCTTCAAGATGCCTAAGAGGGGTAGTGATTCGTCCTAGGGCTTTGGACGACCTGGTGGATATAATGGTAGTTAGTCGTACCAGAAATCTTGCGAAGCTCGACTAGCTTCAAGTGCATGAGACCGGGGTGGGGACGGGATGTGGTCTCTGTCCTCATGCGGACATGGAGTTTTGTTACGAGATTGAGGGTTTGGATGTTACGAACATCCACTCATTCTCAGGGTAGAAGTGGACATGCTTCTATCTAGGTGGCCGGTAAAGTCGCTTCGACGCCACAAGTGGGTATAGTGGACGGGCTAGCCTACAATTGTGTGTTCCTTCATGATGAAGGGCATGTGTTGGTTGTTAAACACACCATTATGATGAGAAATGGTTATGGAAACCAAAAACTTGAGAATGAAATGTTTTTAAAAGAAAAATAATGAGTCTAGCATACTCCAAATTCAAACTATTTTTCTAAAATTAAATCTTTGAACATCCATTTATTGAGTTGTTGAACTCACCCCCTCCCTTTACCCCTTTTTAGAAAACCAAGGGAAAACCAATCTTAAAGATTTATCAATAGCCGAGCCTTAAAGCAGGTATGTAAAATTTATAATTAGTTTTGCTTAATGTTATTTCAGAAAAGGTACAGGTAAGAAGGATGCCTTACTCCCCACGATTTAGAAGAGAAGAAAACCTTGGATGAACCAGGAGAGTGGCGGGTTGTTCATGGGGATTCGACCAAACTAGGTCAGGGAGTGACAACTTGAGTGGTATCAAAGCATGTTTCCTCGAATAAATTATCAAGATTATATAACATAGTAATTAAGAGAAAATTTTAAAATTTTTAGATGGCTCCCAAGAGAGGAACCAAGAAAACTAGGACTGGCATTACCAACACTATCCAACACTCTATCCCTGTAGGGAGATCACCCTAAAATACCCAATAAGTCCCAAAGAACCAAGAGACATTAGTGGGATGTATCTAGAAGGATGGTGTCATAATCTGTTGAGGTCATAATCCTGAGTACGAAGGAAGCCAAGCCTAAGGCCATTAACACCATCAAGGGCTTATAACCTTACTAAGGAAGAAAGACTCTTGTCAAAGAACTCAATAGCTTCCCATCTGTTTCAAAAATATTTTTGTAATGAGGGCTAAGACCTCAACCTATTGTATTACCTCTCCAATAATAAAGAATTTCAAGTTCCTGAAACCATATCTCTCAAATGATGTGACCTTGTAACTCAACTGTAGGAAGATTTCCCATGGAAGGTAACCAAACAAACATGCATTACCTTAGACACTAAGGAGACCAAGGAAATTCTCATACCAAATAAAGAAATGAATCAAGGGAATTGTTGGGCAAAGAAGACACAACAAGAAAAATTGTCAAGGTAATTAAGGAGTCTAGGAGAACTCTTGGAGTAACTGAGTAAGAAATGACCTATTACAAGTGTAAGAAAATAGGGCATGAAATGAAGTACAATATTTTCCTAGAATAATGCCCCCACAGCTATAGGAAACCCAAAAGGATACCATCCCTAGAAATACAACTCCTACTCAAAATTTCAATTACATCAAGGAGGAAGCTTTACTCCTCACGGTTTATAAACGGGGGAAACCCTTAGTAAACCAGGAGAGTGGCGGGTTGATCACGTGGATTCGACCAAACCGGGTCGGGGCGTGACAACTTGAGTGGTATCAGAGCATGTTTCCTCAAATACATTATCAACACTATATAACATAGTATCTAAGAGAAAATTTTAAAATTTTTAGATGACTCTCAGGAGAGGAACCAAGAAAACTAGGACTGGCATTACCAACACCACCACTATATCCCCGTAGGGAGATCACCCTAAAATACCTGAGAAGTCCCAAAGAACCAAGAGACATTAGTGGGAAGTATCTAGAAGGATGGTGTTAGGATCTGTTGAGGACACAATCCTAGGTGCGAAGGAAGCCAAGCCTAAGGCTAGTAATGCCATCAAGGGCTTATAACCTTACTAAGGAGGACGCTTGTCAAGAACCCAATAGCTCCTCATCTGTTTCATAAACACTTTTTGTAATGGGGCTAAGACCCCAACCTATTGTACTACCTCTACAATAATAAAGAATTCCAAGTTCCTAAAACCGTATCTCTCAAAATGATGAAACCTTGCACCTTAGCTATAGGAAGAATTTCCATGGAAAGTAACCAAACAAACCCGTATTTTCTAAGACACTATGTCGACCAAAGAGATTCCCATCCCAAATAAAGGAATGAACCAAGGCAATTGTTGGGCAAAGAAGGAAGAAGGAGTAAAAATTGTCAAGGTAATTAAGGAGTCTAGGAGAACTCTTGGAGTAACTGAACAAGAAAACGACCTATTACAAGTGTATGGAAATAGGATATGAAGTGAAAGACTATCCCATACCACAAGGATTTAGGACAATATTTTCCAAGAATAACGCCACCACAGCTATAGAAAACTCGAAAGGATACCATCCTTAGAAATACAACTCCTACTCGAAATTTCAACTGCATCCACGAATAAGCTCTTCAAGATCCTTGCATATTGGCAGGGAGGAAAAAGGACTAAAGGTAGGACCTCGATAAACCGCAAACAAGAACAAAGTATAATTGAAGAAAATCTTTCCTTGAGAAGAAATTTCCAACCATTAGGAGCAAAGAAGGGAGTGCCTCCACAAGAAAAGACCAGTCGAGCATTTGACGATAAATGAAATGTCTCAAGATGATAAATACGACTCACTTTGGAAAAAAGCAATGAAGCCAAATAGAAGTTTCGGACAAACATAGCGGAGGGAAGCAAGTCGTTACAACAATATAGTAAAAGAGAATAAACGACACCCTAAGGAAGACTGAGAAGTAGAAAGGACTACGCCCAAAAAAGGGCAGTGAGATTGATGTTAAGGACAAAAAGACTTGAGAAACAACTGCCCTAAGAAACTTAGACCAAAGGAATGGTATTGACAAGACAGTTAATGAACTGATACTCATGAAAGCCATAATTTGAGCTCCAACAAAGAAGAGAGAGGTGGAAAGACCAAATAATTGGGAAAAGAAGGATGAAAGAAATCCTTAAAAAGACCAATGGACATATGAACGACTAAAATCAAGCCAAAAAAGGAGTAGGCAAGCCTCTCACATAATGGTCAAGGAATCTTGAAACAAGGAAGATTTAAACTCTCCCTAAAAGAAATAAGACGCGTACTATGGTACGAGCTCGGATGAGGATAGGGTATAAAAGATGTACCCATAAGATTTCGTTTATGAGCTCCTCCTCGTGTCCATTGGCCTATGACCTACTATTCGAGTTTTTCAAAAACAGGGCATTTTAGCCCTCAAGTTCCTAAACCGAGGCCCCCATCAAGAAGGTCTCCCAAATAGTTTAAGCATTGGCACATAATCAGGGGAAAACACTTCCGACAAAATAGGTTTTCACTGTCCATTATACCGACCGGTATAAGGACATCTCCATTCATAACCGATGAACGGGTTTTCAACTTCCTTCGAGAAAGTCTTATCATACCTACCGAGTATGATCTACTTACTACCGGTAAGTAGTTTTTCCGCAAAATTTTCACATCACATTCTCAAAGTGATGATGATTAAAATACCACTAAATAGTGGGTTTTTATACTGAGGTACTTATCATCCCCAACCGGGTATGATATATAATTCCACTGACAACCGGTAAGTGGTTTTTATCTTTAAGTTGTGCTCATCATCCCAACCGGGTATGATGTTAGTAAACTCACTCACCCGATTGTGCAGTGAAATTCCACTTAGTCGGGTTCTGTCCTTATCAAGCTGGACCTCGACTACCGTTCCTGATGTCTCGTTCTCCTATACGAAATGAACATAATTGTTTATTATTCTTTGGCCTAATAGCCCTCATTAGTTCCAAATGAATGAAAAAACCCAACTTTCCATATATTTGCAATTAACTTAAAGTCCCTATTGCCGGGTTTTTCCTAAATTTGAGTCCCAAAACTTTTAAAATTTATCTTAGGACCTCAAATTATTTAATTTCGCACAAAGGGGTTTAATTTCCAATTTCGTCCCCCAACTTTTCCAAAATTACAATTTTGCCCTTCCTTTACAAAAATGGTAAGTTTTGCCCCAAAAACTCCAAAATTCCTCAATTGGTCCTCCAACATTATTTTCATGCCCAATTGACCCTCAATTTAATAAAATTGTATTTTGGTCCTTTGAATTTCAAAAATCCCCAATTTCCCCCCCAATTTCAACTCCTTGGCATAGTCGAATTTGATTTCATCAAATTGACCGATCAAACACCTCTATTTGTTGAAATTGAAGTTAAAATTGAGTTTATTCATCTTCTTATGATTCAATAGCACTTTGAATCGCAAGTTTTGATGTTGGAACGAGCACAAACGGAGCTTCGTCGGAAAACGGACAGTAGAGAAAGAAAGCTTCGATTACTCACCGGTGAGGGCACGACAGTCCAAGCTTTCGATCTGGGCAGATAGCTCTCATCTTGATGTTCATCCTAGAATCAAGAATCACATCAATTGATGTCGAATTGAGTTAGAATTTCATCATTGAAATTCTACTGGTTCTCTCTCTAGCACCGGCCAAAAATTGTAGAGTGGAGCCGAATTGGCTTACCTTTTAGTCCTAATTCGGACGTGGTGGGGCTGAGGAAGTGTTGGAAAGGCTTGGTTTGGCCTAAGGAGGGCTTGAAATGGCCGATTTCAACTCGGCCAAAATAGGGCAATTTCGGTCTATCAAAGCTGCTTCACTGTTTCATCATGTCGGCGTCTCGCCGGCGACCCTCGGAGTGAACAGAGACTACTGACGTATAGCTGACTTCTCCCCAATTCTAAAGAACCCGACCTTGCCTTGTTTGGCTCAGAAAAGACCCCATGTCAAACCTCAAGTTCGAGCTTCACTGAAAAATGGAGCAGTTGAGAGAGAATAGAGTTTTTAGGTGTGAAGGGGATGAATGGGGATGGGCTTTTTATATAGGGAGCTCGGGGACCCGTTGGCCGTCCATTTGGCATCGTTATGACTGACATTGATCACTTGAAACGCCCCGAACATAAGCGTTTCTTCTTCGCCGGCGTTTCTTCAGTTTTCTGGCGAGTGAACAGTGTTGTCATCCTAAGGAAAAAGATGACACTGTTCCGAACCAGACCGGATCGGTCTGTACCGGGTTCAAAGCTTAAACCGGCCGGTTCACCCCCCCCATTCGATCGAGTTTTTCAAATTTAAAAATTTCTAAATTTATCTAAATTCATTATCTATCCAATGGTGGCCTCAAATCTCCAATTTGAGTTAATTAAGCCACCTAGAAAAATAAATTAGGATTTGGTTCAATAGTGGTTCAAACTAGTTCGGATCCGGTTCACCTGAACCGGTTTGGTTTTCATCCCCAATTCCTTTACAAGTCCATTTCCATGTCTTTTGTGACTCCTTGGGTCACTTAGGGTCCATAAAATTCCTAGTTTACTATCCATTTATCGATTTTGGTTCATAAACCGACTCGGTCCTTAAACCGATTTAATCCGGTTTGGGTTCGGTTCACCTGAACCGGTCTAGTTTTTCTCTCCCACTTTGTTCTATGGTTCCTTTCCAAGGCTTATGAATTTCTTTGGAGTACAATGGAGTTGAATTTCTTTGTTTTGCCCGGTCTCTATCGGTTCATAAACCGATTCAATCCTATTGGACCCAGTTCATCCAAACCAGTTTAATTTTCCTCTTCCAATTCGTCCCAAGGTTCTTTTCCATAGTATTTTGAACCCTTTGAATCACCTAGGAGTTGTAAATTCCTAAATTGCCCATTCACAATTGATCAGGTTTGTGAAGCGGTTCGGTTTTCTCACTCGGTTTGACCGGTTCCCTTCTCGATTTTCCTTAGCTCAAAAGGGCAGGGTTTACATACATACTCAGTTAGCTAGCGGCAGTGCGACATGACATGTAAAACCCGTCCAATTAGACAAAGGCAATTGGAAAAAAGAACTAGTATAAGTTATGCATGAAGAATCGAGTTGTTTAATGAACGAAAAATAAATAACGTGGGAAATTGGAAAACCCCCAAGTGACCAAAATTTCACAAAAATTTCAAGGAAGAACCGGAAGTGAAACTAGAGAGAAAACTGAGTCGGTTCGGAGTGAACTGAACCGAATAGGTATGAACCATAGTGAACCAGTTTACAAATTTATTTTTCTAGGTGACTTAAAAATGTCAAATTAGAAAATTGAGACCACCAATAGATAGAAAATAAATTTATATAAATTTAGAAATTTTTAAATTTGAGAAAACCGGCCGAATCGGGTCCAAACCAGCCAAATTTTGAATTCGGGTCACTGAACCGGTCGAATCGATCAACGGTCAACGAACCGATCAACAGTCAACGAACCGATCAACGGTCAACGAACTAATCAACAGCCAACAGTTAACGACTGACAGGGTAGCCACGCTGGCAATCCCCATCATAAAAATTGACTAATCACAGCGCTCCACGTGGCACAACGGCCACATCATCATCTTCAACCTTCAGACGTTGACACAAAAGAGAAAGAGGGAGTCGCCGGAAAAGCTAGAGTCTTTGGTGACTCAAAAAAATGCTTCGGTCAAGTCATCGACAGCCGAGTCTTACGTCGACGGGTAGCCTAAGCAGTTGTTGACCTCCCTATATAAAGAGCACCCCCTCATTCGTTCTCAACATCCCACAATCAAGCGATAAAGAAGAAGAGTGAGTTTTCCGGTGAGCTTCAAACCAGAGCACCGATGACGGGCGAAACCTCCACCAAAGGAACTCCAAAGGGTGGCATTGGAACCGGGGAAGAATCCTCTAGCTCAAGACCTCCTCAAAATAACTAGGGAGTGCTCAGGGAAGTGCGAGAGAGATATCACAGTAAAGCTTCTTCGAAGCTCAAAGCAACGAACTCTTGCTCGATGCCACCTCACCCTAATCGACCCTTCCACCGCCCACCTTGGCCACCACTAACCATCTAAGACCCTTCACAACACTCTTACAAGCTCCGGTAAGCTCAATTTTGCCTCCCCTCATCGGAATTTTCGAATTTTAGAGCTGCACCGACAGGAACTTCTCTCTTCAAATTCCCGCAGTGCAGCATAACTCAATCATACTAGGTTCTCCTTAACTAACTCTAGCTGCCCCCACCTTAAGCTCTAGCCACCGCCTCTCCATCGGTAAGAAATGCAAGCTTTCTCTCTCTACTGTAACTTTTTCGGCAGAGCTCCAACATGGCATAAAACTTAGCCAAATTCAGAAATTCGAAGTGTAGGATGATCGAGGGGAGCGATAAGAGGTGATTAGAAGCAAGAATTGAAGAAAACAAGGACTCATAGGCCGCCAATTGGACGAGGTAAGATCTGAAGTGTCATATGCTCAAATTGGGGAAGAAGGTGAAGGGCAATTTGGGGATTTTGGGGGACTTTTGTGCAATTTTCAAAAATTGGAGGACTAAATGGCGATTTCATGAAATTGAGGATATTTTCATAAAATTCACCCCAATTGAGGGTCAATTGGTCTAATTGGACAAATTTGGGGCAAAATGGGAATTTTGAAAAGTTGGGGGACCAAAATTCAATTTTTTGAAAATGTTGGGAAAATTGGGGATTTTTTGAAATTTGGAGACCAAATGGAAATTTGAAAAAATTGAGGGTTTTTTTATGCAATTCCCTTCCAATTGAGGGCCCATTGGACAAATTAGATCAAATGGAGGACAAATTTGTAAAATTTGAAAAGTTTGGGTCAAATTGCAATTTTGGAAAAATTTGGGGCTAAATGGTAGTTTCAAAAAATAGAGGAACCCATAGGCAGGATTGATAAAATTAAGGACCCTAAGGGATAAATAGAAAATCTGGTGGCCAAATTAAGGAAAAAAAGGGAAATTTGAGGAGGTAAAGATGAACGCGCAAACCTCGAGGACTAAAGTGCAATTAAGACCAAATATGAAGGCCTATATGCAAATACGCCAATAAATGTGATTCCTTATTTCAACACCCTAACGAGGACACTCGTGCCATATAAGGACTGACTATTTGAGCGCCTGCTTCCGGAAGAGAAACCGTGAGGCCAGACTCCACGGGTGTAACCCCGCCAAAATTACCGAGTGAGTGGGAACCGCTATGACGTCCATTCTAGTTGGAATGATAGTTTAAGATTTGAAAAACTATTTTCTCAGAATTAGCCTCCCCTAACTGGGTGACTCTGCTTAAAATATTTGGGAGCTAATTCCGAGCTTAGGCTTGAGATGCTAGTGGGCCCAAGGCCGATGGATACGGGCATGGACCCATCTAAAACAAACATGTGATACATGAGGCTAAAAGACCTGAATAATGGGAACTTGTGTGATACCCATCGAACCAACCTGAGTTGTTGAGCTTGTTGGGCCGAACCGCTGCTCTGCCGAAGCTAGGTCGTTGAACCTGTTGGGCCAGTACGCGTGGTGGGGCCGAAGCCAAACTAACTGACCGTTGTGCAAGAGGGTCAAATATAATAGCTATAACTTAAAAAGCTTATTGATTGTGCATGCACCGTGATGTTCGGGCCATCAGGACACCTGGCATGAGGTAGTAATGAGACCCAAGGACTGTTGGACAACCCATGGAGCATAAGAGCAGTATCGTAGTTTAGTAGATCGTGAAGCTGGTTTATTCCCCTCAGAGGCAAAACCAGGTACACAAATTTAAAGTTTCACTTTTTTTAAATGTTATCCAGGGGAAGCATGACAGGTAATACGCCTGACTCTCTTGACACCGAGGAGCCCTCCTTGAGGTTCGAGATAGTGGCGGGTTGTCCATCAAACCCCGGCCAAATCGGGTCGGGGTTTGACATGACAGGTCTCCATACTAATCAAGACAAACAGTTGTAGGTTGAGTTGAGGATCGGGGCCATTGGATTAGTGGCACCATAGATTATATGTAAACCCCACACTTTTGAGTTAAGGAAAACCGGGAAAAGAACCGGTCAAACCGAATAAGAAAATCGAGCCGGTTTACATTTTGGAACAAGTAATATGGAAATTTACAACTTTCGGGTGATCCAAAGGGTTCATTAAACCTTGTAAAAGAAAATTAAGACAAACTAGAAAACAAAAACCAAATTGGTTCGGGTGAACTAGATTTTATAATAACTTTAAAGTTAAGTGTGACCTCCTAGGAAGTATGATTTTTTTGTAACCCGAAATTTTGGTAAAAAAATTTTATGTGAACGTACGGTTTATCATAAATAGCTATAAATTAATATATATTTAATTATTGTAATTAATACCAATAATTTTATACCCAAATTAAATTATTGAAATTAATACAAATAATTTAATACCGAAATTAAATTATTAAAATTAATACCAATAATTTATGGCAATATTAATAATAGTAATAAATCTCTCCCATTTAATACATGATTTTACACCTATATAAAGCGGTCATCCCCATTCATTCTCCTCACACATGAACACTTCTCTCTCTCTCTACTGCCCCATTTCTTGGTGAAGCTCGAACTAGAGTTTCAACTTAAACATTTTTCTTAACCTCGGAAAGAGAGGTCGAGCTCTTTAGAACCGAGGAGAAGACAACTATCTGATAGCAAACTACAGTCAATCCGAGAATTGTTGGAGCTCTAGCGGAACGAAGCTGCCCTATTTCGGCCAAGCTGAAATCGGCCATTTCAAGCCCTCCTTAGGCTAAACCAAGCCCTCCCAACACTTTCCTAGCCTTTCCACGGCCAAATTAGGACCGAAAGGTAAGCCAATTCTCCCGTGTGTAATTTCTGGCCAGTGCTAGAGAGAGAACCGGCAGAATTTCAATTATGAAATTCTAACTCAATTCGGCATTAATTGATGTGATTCTTAATTCTAGGATGATCCTCAAGATGAGAGCTATCTGCCCAGATCGAAAGCTCCCGGTGAGAAATCGAAACTTTCTCTCTCTACAATCTATTTTCCGGCGAAGCTCCGTTTGAGCTCGTTCCGACATTAAAATCTGCTATTCAAAGTTTCTTAGAATCGTATGAACATACAACAACTCAATTTCAACTCCAATTTCAATAATTCGAAGTGTTTGATGGGTCAATTTGATAAAATCAAATTCGATAGTGTTGAAGAGTTGAAATTGGGGGAAAAATTAGGGATTTTCAAAATTCAAAGGGCCAAAATGCAATTTTAAGAAATTGAGGGTCAATTGGGCATAAAAATAATGTTGTAGGATCAATTGAGGAATTTTGAAAATTTTGAGGCAAAACTTACCATTTTTGTAAAAGAAGGGCAAAATGGTAATTTTTGGAAAAATTAGGGGACCAAATTGGAAATTTGGGAAATTAAACCCCTTTTTGGTGAAATTGAATAAATTGAGGTACCATGATAAATTTTAAAAGTTACGGGACTCAATTTGAGGAAAAATCGACATTAGGGACTTAAAGAGAAATAACTTTAGGGACCTAATTACAAATAACTAAAAGTTTGGGTTTTCTTATTCATTGGAAATGAATGAAAGCTGTTATGCCGAGTAATAATGAACAAGGTTGTTCATATCGTGTAGGAACGCAAAATACTGGGAACGCCAGCAAGGACAAACTCGCGTGAATACAAAGAATCGGTCTAGTGGAATTCTGGCATTAACGGATGAGTGGGTTTACTAACATCATACCCAGTTGGGATGATGTGCACAACTTAAAATTAAAAACTACTTACCGATTGAGAGTGAAAATTTTATATCATACCCGATTGGTAATGATAAGTACCTCGGTATGAAAACCCACTATTAAGTGGTATTTTAAACATCGCTATTTAGAGGAAGTGATATGAAAATCATGCGAAAAAACTACTTACCGATTGTAAGTGGATCATACTCGATTGGTATGATGAGACTTCCTTGAAGGAAGTTGAAAACCCGTTCATCGGTTATGAACGGAGGTGTCCTTATACCCGGGCGGTATAATGGATAAAGAAAACATATGTTTTGTCGAAAGTGCTCTCCCCTGACTATGTGCCAATGCTTAAACAATTTGGAAGACCTTCTCGACGGGAACTCAAATAGCTCTGATAGGTCGGGGGCCTCGGTTTTGGAACTTAGGGGCTAAATGCCCAATTTTGAAAATCTCGTACAGTGGACCCAAGGCCAGTTGGCAGGAGCAGGAGCTCATAAACGAACATGATATATGTGCCATAAAACTTAATAAGTGAATTGTTTGGCCATGGTACCAAGATAGGACCGACATGCTCAGTCAACTAGCGGCAGTGTGACATGACAGGTCGACGGACCAATTAAGACAAATAACTGTGGGTTGAGTTGAGAGTTGGGGTCGTTGGACTAGTGGCACCACAGATTACATGGCAATATAAGAAAATATTGTTTGTGCATGCACTATGAGTACGGGATCATCAAGACGCCCATGGGGGGTAGTGATGCGTCCTAAGGGCACTGGACGACCTGGTGGCTATAAGGGCAGTTCGTTGTTCCAGGTGTTTGTGCAAAATCTGGAGTAGCACCAAGCGCATGAGACCGGGGTGGTGATAGGATGAGGTCTCTATCGTCATACGGACACGAAGAAGTGATTTCGGGATTGTGGGTCGGATGTCACGTACATCCACTAATTCCTAGGGTAGAAGTGGTCGTACTTCTATCTAGGTGGCAGGAAAAGTCACTCTGAAGCCACTAGCGGGTTCAGTAGTGATACTGACTTGCGAATGTGTGTAACCTTCATGATGAATGATGTGTGTTGGGTGATGACACACCATGGTAAATAAGAAATGGTGAAAAAACCTGAATTTTTAAATGAAGGGATTTTTGAAAACAAAGGAGTCTGGCACACTCCATATAAATGTTTGTCTTAAAAGTCAAAAGCTTTTAAAAACCCATTCACTGAGTAGTCTTACTCACCCCCTCCCTTATACCCCTTTGAGGAAATCCCGGAAAGTCTCTCCTTAAAGACCGTAAACTAAGATGCCTGTAAGACAGGTATGTAAAGTTTTAAATTTTATGCAGTTTTGATTATGCTATTACAGGAAAAGGTGCAGGTTAAAAGACGCCTTACTCTTTACGGTTTACAATAAGGGGAAATCCTTTAATAAACCGGGAGAGTGGCGGGTTGATCACGGGGATCCGACCAAACCGGGTCGGCCGTGATATTATATGGCATTATGTGAAAAATGTTGATTGTGCATGCATTGTGTTACGGAACCTTCAAGACGCCCAAGAGAGGTAGTGATGTGTCCCAGGGCTTTGGACAACCTGGTGGATATAAGGGCAGTTAGTCGTACTAGAAGTCTTGCGAAGCTCAGAGTATCTTCAAGTGTATGAGACCAGGGTGGGGAAAGGATGAGGTCTCTGTCCTCATATGGACACAGAGATTTGTTACGGGATTGAGGATCGAATGCCACAAATATTCACTCATTCTCAGGGTAAAATAGGGTAGAAGTGGACATGTTTCTATCTAGGTGGCCGATAAAGTTGCTCCGACGCCACAAGTGGGTTTAGTGGATGGGCTGGGCTGCGATTGTGTGTTTTACCTTCATGATGAAAGATGTGTGTTGGATGATGACACACCATGGTAATAAAAAATGGTGATAAAAACCAAAATTGAAAATGAAAGGTTTTTAAAAGAAAATAAGAAATATGGCACACTCCAAATCAAACATTTTTCCTAAAAGTTAAATTTTGAAAACTCATTCACCAAATCATTGTACTCACCCCCTCGTTATATCCCTTTCAGGTAAACTCGAAAAGCTTACCCTAACAACCACCAGCTAATGCACCTGACAGATATGAATAGTTTAAAATTTTATACAGTTTTGATTTATTTTATTATAGGAAAGGTGTAGGTATAAAGAATACCTTACTCCTCACGGTTTATAAACGGGGAACCCTTAGTAAACTGGGAGAGTGACGAGTTGATCATAGGGATTCGACCAAACCGAGTCGGGACGTGACAGTAAAACTACTTAAACTATTTTGGGATTTGTTTATAATGTGAGTATAAACCATTATTTTAGGACTACTAATGAAAGATGTGTGAGCACACTTGAAGGGGATGAACTAGTTTCAATTGTTAGAAGATATGGGCGAAACACATGGTCGACAAGAGTTGATTGTGAAAGTGGGTCAATAACTATGTTTTAAAAACTTGTACAGTGTGCTTAAAATCGATAGAAATTAGTCAAATCTCATAAATAAACTTTTATTTAAGATAATTATAAAAATTATCATAAATTTATAATTTTTGTTTAAGCTAATAAGTTAAAGTCTAGTTTGAGCTCGTGCTAGCAACACAAAAATAAAAGTATTAAATCAAAAAACTGTGATTGCAATCTTACTTAACCAAGAAAACGTGTTAGTGAACCAAGAAAATATAATATTGTAAAATTATTACAAAAAATATAATAGTTTAATTTATTTTTATATTTTTTAAATGTAATTTTTTGTTAATTATAAAATAAAATTTATTTATTATTTAAAGTCGGTACCTTTAATTGTGAAAAAATTAAATGATTACAATTATAGAAAAGAAAAGAATAATGATTAATTAGAAAAAAAAATAAGAAGGAACTAAAGTTGAAATGGCGATGAAAAAGGACAAAAAAGGTAAGTAAAAATTTATGTTTTGACAAAATTTCGACAATTTTTAATAAGGTATGATAAGGAACAGTTGTCGTAATTTTTAAATAAGATAGGTGGAAAAGTGTAAATATTCAGCGTTGCATGCTTATGTAATTGTATATGGACAAATTAATGTGGGAGGATTAAAAGTGAATTAAAGATAAATAAATATATTTTTAAAATTTTTAAAAACATAAAAATATTTAGATAGACTAAATATATTATGATAATTTATAATTGAATATTGATATCTACACGTTGTGCTATTTAAAAAAAATTATTATAAAAAATTATACACGCAAAGAAATTTATCATTGAATTATCATCTCATGGCAAGTGGGTTCAGTATAGGATCTTGGTCCATATACCCATTTCTGCTCGGATGAGTCAGATGCCTCATCTCTTCTTCGCTGTTTGTTGGATTCCAAAATAGAAATCTGCTGTAAAATACTCCGTGGTTTCCGGGCAATCGTTCCGTGGCCGGAATGGTTTCTCCGGATAGCACCAATTGGCTGTACGACTGCGGGCTGATCGACGATATCCCCATCTCCGATGGGCAGTTCCAGGTTACCGGATCGGGCTTCTCGTGGCCAGTTCAGGCCATAAACGGGTCCTCCGTCTTCAGGTACTTGCGAAATTATCATCCCTTTCACTCCTTAGATAAAACTGCCCCTTTGGGCTCAATTCATATGTTAAATACATGGTTCGCAGCTGATTCCTGCCGTGCCGGGGATTTTGTAGTCAGATTTATCGATTTTCAGTGAATAAGATGGAAAAATATATTTAGATGGATATCATGGAGCGGATAAGCTCAAGAATAAGCTAGTTGCTCTCATCTAAGCTTCATCCGGATTTGAATTGAGAATTGTGTAGCACTGTTATTACTAGTGGAAATCAAACGGCGGCTTGCCCCTTGTCAATCTCGAGCTTCGTACTGATGTTGATTGAACATGTGTGGCGAATTGGAATGCAGGACGGTAGGTGATAATTTTAGCCAAGAGCAAACCCTAGAAAGGCTTGATGCTTTTTTTTATCTCAGGATGGGTCTTTTCATATGTATTAGAGTGAACTTTTATTCTTGATTTCACACTAGAGCTGTGAATAATATGTGGGTCCGAATATTATATTTAGTGGCGTCTTTTTAGCTGGAGAATAATTGCTAATAGCGAGCATTTTTGTTATTCTCTTCTATTTATGACATTGAGGTCAGACTTTCAATGGCACTAATGAGTCAGATTTTTTGGGAAATCCTTTTTTCAATTGAATGATGTTGGCAGGGTAGTTTGTTGTCTGGTTTCTACTACCTCTCAGTGCCTGTGTTTGTATTCTTGCTTGGTACACTTTCTTACGATCTTTGGGTCATGCATTCTATTCATAGCACGGATGTTGATGGATCCTTTGGAGATTCTGATGGCCTTAAGGAGAATGGACCGAAAAAGAGGTATTATTTTGTCACCCATATTCCAAACATTTTATCTGAAGTCTGAAAAATGTTGGATTGAATCTATTGAACTATACTTCTGATGAAGTTGATGATTCTTAGAAGTCTCTTGCATTCAAGTTTCTGCGGTAGCATTGGTAAGATCTAAGGTATTATATCAATCCATGACATGAATGATTTGTCACAATTCTTCCAATGCATAAGATTTGGTTTGTTAGCCATTGACTGAATGTTTTGATCTAATGATATTGAAAATCACATGTGATAATCCTTTAACAATGTCTATATGCTGTCTGCAGGGTCAGATCTGAATCATGTGGAACATCAACTTCTAAGGCTTGTAGAGAGAAGTTGCGGAGAGATCGGCTAAATGACAAGTACTTTCTCTCCTTTCTCTTTCGTGATTCATTTAAAAAGATCAGCCCTTTGAATTTGTTGAAATGGGAGCACTTGTAGGTTTATGGAGTTGGGATGCATCTTGGAGCCTGGGAAGCCTCCAAAGACTGACAAGGCTGCAATCTTGATTGATGCTGTACGAATGGTCACTCATTTGCGCGGTGAAACCCAGAAGTTGAAGGACGCTAACTCCAGCCTGCATAGAAAAATTAAAGATCTGAAAGTGAGGCTATTAATAACATTAATTTAATTATTTACTGATGGCTGTGAGTATCATGTTCCTCCACTGAATTTTCACTGTAGACTCATCTGTTATTTTCTTTCATCAACTATTTGGAAGCAAAGCAATCTTGTTGGTTTGTTTTCCATGAAATAGGAAAGATTTTGCATCAACACCTTTTTTTGTCCACATTTCAAATGTCTATGGTCACTTCCATAGACAATGTAACATATCTCGATGATTGTTGAATTCTAGTTGAGTTGGTTCTGTGCTGAAAAACTCCAATTCAATTTTCTACCTTCTTCAGAAAATCTCAAATTTTCTAGTAACATTATAGAACTTAGTGACTCTTTATGCTGTTTTCCTCCTTTTGCTTGAGAAAAAATAAAATAAAATTGTTGTCCCTTTGCATTCTATGCTAGGTGGAGAAAAACGAGATCCGGGATGAGAAACAGAGGCTCAAGGTAGAAAAGGAGAAGCTGGAACAACAGTTGAAGATCTTTAACATGCAACCAAGCTTCCTGCATGCTGCTCCACCTCCTGCAATCCCTGCATACGCTGCTATCCCTGGACAAGCTCCCTCTTCCGGAAACAAACTGGTACCAGTCATCAGCTACCCAGGAGTGGCAATGTGGCAATTCATGCCTCCTGCTGCTGTGGATACCTCACAGGATCACGTCCTCCATCCACCCGTTGCTTGAAGGGGTGCAGCACCTGCCTAAAGGTATGGATCAATTGTTAGATCTCATCCTCATTTGCCTATCATTAGTAGATTCCTTATTTTCGTGAGGTAGGTATCTTCTAACTGAAAATTAATCTCTGGTAAATGACTGTATTTGCCATCCATCTCAACTGAACATCTTTCAATTGAGCCATATTTATACTCTTCTTCTTTCTTCCTTCTTTTCCCATGTAAATGTCAGTGTAGAAAAATATTCGCGAATGAAATGGTGGGAACCAAGTTGGAAGTTAAACGGGTTGAATGATAATGCAGGGGCAGATACAAGGGATGAATTCTGCATAGCTCTACACAAATATTGATGCCCATTTGCTCAAACTAACAGAAGCCAGCCTGAGATCATTTCTTGTCCTCTGAATTGGGGCAGGGAAATTATACCTTGGAGGAGGATCCACTTTGTTTTTGGCTGGCTATATTATCATGAAGAATTTTTCTGAATTCCGATGCTAACTTGAAGTCACTAGCAGATGAGTTCCCCAAGAAAGCTAATGCCGCGTCTTGAAGTCACTAGCCCTTTGATATGTGAATTATAAGAAAAGTTGCAACTAATCATTGATGGAAACAAGAAGTAAGTTTCATTCCCCTCCCCAAATTTGATGACTTATCAGATAATTGGGCAATAATTATGGAAAACTTACTCAAATCGATTTATAGGTTGGTTATTGATGGGATTCCTCTGGAAGATCATGATCAATATACACCAAATGAACTTGAAAACTTGCAAATCAAACATATACAAGTTAAGAACTGTTTGTTCTCTTCCATCCATGGACAAATTCTTGAAAAAATGCTCAACAAAGACAACAATATAAATATGGGATCATCAAATAACCATCCTCCAAAGCTTCCTCCAGACGAGGAACTTCTCCATGATAATCGTCAATCATAGAAGCCATCAAATTTGAGTAGGGGAATGGAATTGTTACTTCCCATCTCAATCAATGATCCCGTGTGACCTTTTTTATATTTGAAATTTTAAATTATTGAAAATCTTGTTATCCAATAAAACTTACTTGAAGATATCTTTGTTGAACAAATCAAAGATATGCAAGTCAAGAACTATGTGTTCTCTTCAATTGAATACTCAACAAATACACATCAAAATAAATACTCATGTATGGAGGTGGACCATCATTTGCTTCTTAGTTAGGGCGCTCAGGTGATCATTAAATGCATGAAAATCAAAGAGGAAGAGACAATAATGAACAGTAAAAGGAAGAAGTGCTCCTCATGTCTCATGATAGAGACAAAGTCAATGCAATAAAAGAAAATCGAATGATTGAATTAATTTGGAAAATGGGATCGAAATAGAAAGGGAAACTAAAATCGAGAATTTAAATCAAATTAATTTGAAAATGTTCCATAGAGAATTCTAAAGTGATAAAATAGATTATTAGAGATATTAGTAAATATACCACGATTATAAAAAAAATCCGAAGAGAATGGATATTATTTCTAAAGCATTAATGCTTCATTGAGTGGCTTATTTGTCAAATATTGATTGGCTTATAAAATTACTCAAATGTTGATTTGGTGGATCATCTCATCTTGCCTATAAAAGACAGTTATGTATTTGAAATGTGTTGTAATGAATCATATTCCTATTATTATTAGAGGATGTGTTTCTTCAAATTTTCAAATAAATAACATGTCAACTCTCTATGGTGTGTTTCTTTCAAGAATAAAAACTCCTATTTCACTTTTAAATGATATTTTTTTTTATTCAAAACACTATTAATTTTTTTTCTTTCATATATCTATTTTCAATCTTAATTTACCTGAATAAAAAGTTAGTTTAGTTTAGTTTTTATAACCGCTCAATGTAACAACATATCACAGTACCCTATTCAAAATTCATCCATCATTTAGCCATATCTTCAATTAAATAAATATAATTATTATAGTGTCTAATATTGTAGAACCAAAATAAATATATTTTTATTGTTCATTCTCCCTTTATAACTTTCAGTATAAAATTATATTAAAATTTTAATTAACCATTGTAATATATTATCAATAATTCGTTACTTAAAATATTATCAATAATAGCTTTCATTCTTACACATAAAATAGTAATGGAAAGAGTTGTGTGCTTTAAAATATACACGAGAAAATCTATTACAATTTTAATCATATTTTCGTCACATGAATTTATAGATGTGGTACTAGAAATAGAAAGAGAATTTCATGTGAGTGAGACACTCCTATCATATATCTTCATATTACTTAGTAACAATCTAAACTTATCTAGTAATATCCATATATTTATTTGTGAATGATGCACATTTTTTTTATTAAAGTCAATAATAAAAATATTAAATTACTCCAATAATCCGTGGAGTTTTATAATGTCTCAAATTAGAAGATCAATCTACCAAAATCTTTTGTTTGGTTTAGTGTCAACTCTTCAAAGGCCACTAAGGGCTCTTCATATGAGGAAGAAGTAAGAAGCAAGTCATACAATTTCTCCTCACAAATATAGACTGAAGTAAGAAGCAACTCACTTGGACTGAGTTTTTTTTAGAGGGAATGATGTGATGAAAAAAATGCAGTTACTCAGATTTTGATAGGGGCAATCCAATGAGTAACCTATGATCCATTGACAAATATAGTATACTCTCACAAATTTGAAAGAGGGGTAAGTATGAGATTCAAAGATACTTGTAGTCAAGCTATATTTGTCAAAATTATTGGAAATCTTTTACAAAACCTAACACATTATGAGTAGGAATCTAAATGGCATATATGTATTTTAGTAAAACTAACCCATTTCCTGCCTCTTTAAGCCTGTGTTCATCCTGATCAACAATTAGATATGTGAAAACTTGATGTCCTTAGTGTAATATTCCTCAAACTGGAATTGACAATATTGTTACTATACTTCCGGCGAGTTTATTTTCTCTGCCATGGGATTCAATGAGAAGATATTACTATAAAGTCTGCATATATTTTTATGGTAGATAAATATTGTCCTGTCAAAGGTCTAGACTACCATTTACAATGGAAAATGCAACATCAAGGCCTTTAAACCATATTGGATACTTTGATACAAGTTACCATATTTACATATCCCACCAATAACAGAAACTATATTATCAGTTATGTGCAGAGTTTACTGATATTAGGAGACATGAAAGCCAAACAAGCTCATCATAATCTTTCTTCCTATCTGCTTTGCAACTTGTGACCAACAAAGATTAACACCAATATGAGTCTATGTGGATAATAAAAGAATTTACTGTACACCTGAGTCAAAAGCGAGCCAGGAAGAATGAATGAGCTTCAGAATAAGGAGAAGAACAGAGCATTTTCCATTTTTCAGCTTTCTATCCTATGGGGGCATGGAATACTAACAGAGTAAAGTGGGCGTGTCCAAGATCTCCAAGTACAATACATACCTCTAATCAAATTCCTCATCTTTCTCCTCAAAATGAACCTGAATTCCCAAGTCTTCTTCATTGCTATTTACAGTCTTGAGTGGAACCTCCGACTTGGACTTTCGTCTATTATTTACAGCAGTATTAAGTTGAGGCTCCAAGCTCATCGTGGTCATGTTATTTACAAATCCAACATTCTTGAATCCCCCCAGCAGCATCAGATGACTATCAAAAGCAGCCCCTTCAAGGTCATTTTGATGGCTGGTCTTACTAGACACCTTGGCTTTTTCCAATTCTGAAATCCTGGAAAATTATGATCAGAAAAAAGCCATCTACTTCTAGCATTTTAAACTGATTAATTTCAAGATCAAACCTATTCCAGACAGAGATTTACCTAACTTGATTCTTGGCTGCATCCAGATAATAAAAAACCGGTATCAAATCTTTCAAGTTTGCTTCTACCGTGCATGTTGGGATCCTCTCAATCTGAACTTCACCTCCCAAATTATTTTCAACATCCAAATTGATCCCCTCTACAGACATCGGCTGAAAGTAGATCTGTTGTGAAATTAAAAACAATCATTAAACATGAACAGATATAACTGAATGTGCATTGCAATGTCAAGCAACCAACTTCCATATTACTTTTTTTTTTTTGCTCTATAACTTCCAAATTACTTAAAAATAGTAAAAAAGGTAATCAGTATATCAGAACCTGAGTTTTTACATACAATGACTTTTAGATGTTCAATGGAACATTTTGCCCTGACATTACAACAACATTGACAAACTCACTCCATCAAATAAGCTAAAATGATAGAGCTACATTAAATACCAATAAAGGAGTTACCCCTGTTTTTGCCCACAGTGGAACCTGGAGAGGGTGCATCTGCAACTCTGCCTCAGAAATATACAGATGGTGTTCATAGTCAGTACTCTTAAATTTTGATGTGTGGTCTCGAGCTCCATGGAAGAAAGCATTCCCTTTGATTATACCTGCAGGAAATATTTTGTTACTGTCCAAATTCCCATTGTTCTCGCCATAAACATCAAGAAATTCTTCCTGCTCCCTGAAATTCTGCTTCTGACATACATTCCATTTCTGTGTTGCCTCTACCATCAACTTCCCGTCAGAATCTGTTATAGAATCATACCGATTATCAACCATCCCAGTCACTGGGTGTAGACTTCCACTTGGAGTTCTCACAGTGTACTGGATCATAGAACCAGAAGGAGAGAATACTAAGAGGTCAATTTTTTCCCTGGGAGAGTTTGGGTCAAAGTTTTTGCTTCCTTTGAAATCATGAAATACAGAAGCTATAGCCCCCGAGGAATTCAGTCTGCCTGTTGCAACAGCTGCAGCCCCGCTAACTGTTTCCTTCCACCCACTATTCCCATTTCTTATTCGACTCAGGGCGGAGAGAGTTATTGGGGAACCTTCTGCACAAAGGCAATTTTGATTTGAGATTTGAGGTTCAGGGTTAGCAGCCAAATTAGCTGCTGCGCGACCACCACCAAACACATTATTTTGGGCAGAAAATCCAGTAGTGGGACTCTGAAAATTGATGGGCCCGCCCTGTGGGTTTATAGAGAAGAGATGGCTTGTCCCCCTTGAGGAGCTTATCATGATCAATCTGCTATCATCACTAAAACTAATATCTTGGATAACCTGAGAAAGTGCCAGGAAAATAGAACCATTAAAGTTACACTTTTCAATTAGTGGAATAATGTCCAAGTTTTCCATATTCTAGCACCTAAAAATCACGTTCAATCATATACTTTGTGAAAAGAATTTAAAACCATTTATAATGCAAGAAAATGCAAGGTGGTACGTTTTTGCTCTTACAGCATTGGTCAAGCCGCGCTGAAGCTGGTAAAGATGCATATAGGACTTGTCCGCCTCCAAGCTACCAGGCATTATCTTGAAGACATTAATATTGTGACCCTGAATGGATGCAGTCACAAGAAGTGTCCCACTAGGATCAAAACATAGTGCAGAGATAGGGCTCTTATGTGCTCTAAACTGAACAATAACAGATTTACTGACAATATCCCTGACAATAACCTGCAAAACATAAATATTGATTATAGGATAAACCAAATATGCAAAAGAAAAGACATTTTATGAGACTTGCTCCATAAAATATAAGGAGAAACTGAAAGCATGTTCTTTCCAGTGGGAATCCAGAGGTACAAATCAAGTTATCTTTTGGGGAAAAATCTATGGGATATACTATTAAGAGCACAATTAGATGTACCATTCCAACATCATTTCCATCCTGCACTTGTCCGTTGATCACCTTCCACCTAGAATCCCCTGAACGAAGAGCACTATTGTCAGGTAGAAGCTCGGAATAATACCGAGATAGCTTTTTATAGCCCCTGTCCCCAAGAGTCACAATCCCAGCAGCCAGTTGCTTGCTTGATTCAATTGCATAATGTGCAACTAAGCTTCCATTTGAAGGGAGTCCTAAGAAGCTCGAAGAGGTAGTCAAACACTTTGGAATGACACGACCAGTATGGGAATCTGGTACTGCAGTCCCACTATATGCTACCCACCGAGGACCCACTGCAAGAGGCCCATAGCCCACATTTCTGCCAGGGTTTAGAGAATCTGAATATACGGGATTTGTAACGAGAGTATATGTCCTTTGTAATGTTGTTGCATCAAGACAATGTATCTGCAAATAAGAAAACAACTTCTGTGAGACCCTGATTGGGACTAACAAGAAAAGTAAGGACTCAACAGTTAATAGTCATTAGTCCCTAACCATCTTTATTAGATCTTTAATACTGAACAATTGTGATAATCTTGATCTAATGAAGACCTTAATCCTTTTGGCAGTTTGAGAAAGGAAAATTCAAGTACTTGAGATGATATCACCTACGTAAAAAGTTTCCTACTGAACAAGCTTGACAATTCTCATGTCAATTCATAAAGATGTACCTGAGTTGCTTGAGATATAGCGACAACTCGGCTGCTGCATCTCACAGAGTAAATAACAGATTGAAACTTCAGCACATGTATATAAATCTGAGACCTCAAGGAATAGAAACGAATAATGGTTGGAAAAAAAGTGGTATTCCCTTGGTTGTTATGGATGCTAGGAAGCTTTCCATTAGCATGAGTTGTGAACCCATCCTGGAAGTTGTTAGTGCTTCCTGAGTTGTCGGCACAAACCACAAGTAGGGGCCTGCTCTCTACAAAATTGTCCTCCCCTTTCTGTGAAAGGATAGGATTCGGTACCATTTGCATGAATGAAGCTGGCCCATCATGTCTCGAAACCACAGTCCACACATTGTTGGCTTCTTCAACATCCCAAACTTGGAAGCCTGAACGATAGCCAATAAGGAGTACTCTCCTACCAATGCCTCCATCAACTTTTAGATTGTCAAATCCAGCCCAGAGGACCTTCATTGGCTACATGAAACAAGAATATCAAATTATCTGACCAGAATTCACTGAATAAATCAGGAATAGTAGACACTACTGCTCCATGTAAGTGCAGGAAGGAATAACAAGTTATATGTATTGCCAAGAAAGGACTGTTCAAGACTTATTCTAAAAGTTATATGTAAGTGCAGGAAGGAATAACATTACAAGTACAAGTCCAATGTTAAAATAGAGCTACTTCACAAGATAGATCTTACAATAGAGTATTCAATCCCAAATTTCAATCTAAATAAGGTAGATATTGAAGAGACAAACAATAAGAGATAATAAATCACAATTCTCTAAATTTAAAAACTCCAATTCCTTCCAAAAAGGATGAGAATAGTTGTTGATATTATTATTTCACTAGGGTTAATAACTCACTTGAGAACATCAGGTTATTTTATATTACAGTCATTTTCTGCTTATCCCAAATAAGCCAGCATTTGCTCCTTTTATCAAATCTAGCAAAGGCGATTTATTTTTCAAAATAAAATACACGGCATGCTAGAAATTTATAAGATAAATGTAAGATGGCGTATTTGAAAGCATATAAAATAGATTTTGTTTCAATATCACTGAATTATCAAACCCGCGACACATGCAATTTTGAGCAATGGTTGTGCCTATTTAAGTTAGGCAGAAACCTTTGTGCTAGATTTGAAAAAATGACAAAATTTGTGCTTGTATAAGCTACTTACGCTTATTATTATTAATTCCTTGTCAATCAAATATGGCAGCAAAAGGTTCTCTTGAAAGAGAATGTCTCTCATGTACCACAGTCAAATCCTATAAATGCCCATGGAAGTAATTCCACAATATTATTTACTAATCTGACACCCATAATCCACACATGCCTAATCTTAAATATGACAGATTGCACCAAAGCAATTAAAATCATCGAATCCAAAATGGTGAACTACCATATGTTTCATGAAAGTCCAGTGTCACAGGGAGGAAAATTGCTAAGACATATAAGCTAAAAGCACACTTTATAGCTAACTTATAGTGATGAAAAAACGCAATATTAAAAATTACTAAGTTGTATAGTGCAAGAATCTCAAGCATACTAAGAAGTATCTAAGTTTAGCTTCCCTCAAACTAATCCCTATCTAGACTATCAATTTCAAGAACAATAGAATAGCATATCAACAATGTCTTCCAAAAATCAATACAAAAAATGCAAGACGCTAGGCTTTACGTTTCACAAGCAATACCTGTAAGCAAGAGACAAGTTTAGCGTGAACTCTACCTGATCACAGGCATTATTATCATCCCTGTCAACAATAGAGGACGCCATAGATGCTGCAGAGCGAGCAACAGTTGAGGCACCGGAAGAAACAATTCTCAGATAGCTTGAAATTGCTCGAAATGAGCTGGGAATGAACCCATTAACCCGACTAGAACCCTGTGACTTTGGCATTTCGTTATTCCCCATAATTCTCAGAACCCAAGAAACCCAAACACCAAAAACCCAGAATCCCAAACAGAGAAGTGGTTCCCCCAATTCTTCTATGATCATAACCCCACCTTGAGCTGTGCCAGAAACAACCCAATACTGTGCAAGGACCCTAAATGCCTGAATATACGGTACCAAGCACCTCCATATCCTAATTACTTCCTAGAGGCAACACACAAATTCAATAAAAGTCCACTTGAATCAAGACCAAACGGGAATCGATAAATACGCTCCAAATTTATCTCGCCTTGTTATGAGTCTTCCCGGACAACAACCTAACAATCCTCTGAAGAAGACGAAATCAATCCAAGCAAAATAAATTTCGAATTTTTTTAAAAAATACTAATAACGGGGATTGAAAATTTGCGAGCCTTCACAAAATATATATTTCATACCCGTCTATAAATAAGCGAAGCGGAGGCTCCTATGATACAATCAATGGTTTTTTTTTTAATAAAATAGTTCAGGGAATAATTTTTCTTAATGAAATCATGGCAGGACTTGATTGAGAAAGTATAGGGTTTGCAATTCAACAGAAACAGAGAAGATCTCACAAAGAACAGAGAATCACTACATGAATTAAGAGAAAAAACCAATAGGATAAAAAGGGGAACAGATAATGATGAGTGATGACGTCATAAAAGAAATTGACTCGGTTCACGTCTCCGTCCCTCTCATCCCTCCCTTTTTCTTTCCTTTTGCCATTTGATTTATTTTAAATTAATAAAAAAATATTAAAATAATTTCTCTTACTTTATCTTATATTCTAATTATAATTTAATAAAATTATAATTGAGCAGGAATATTTATAACAATAAAATCCTTCAAATAAAATTTTAATATATTCCCAATATTCATGTTTTTCAAAATAGTATATTTATTATTATTATTTATCAATAATAGATTAAATATAGAGAGAAATTTGGAAAGGGCAGGAAGTTATGGGTGAATATGTAATTTTATAGTTAGAAAGGATTGAGCAGAACAGGCTAGGAGTTTGACTCTGAGCAAGGCGAGCAGTTTGACCAGTACAGTTTTTCTGACTAGGCAAGCCCATGGACCAATTACACCGGACCCGCTGAGACCCCATTCAATCGAAATTAACAAGTAAAATAGATTTTATTATATATTAATATTTTTTATTTATTTAAAATAAAATTATTATAAAATAAATAAATTGTGGGCACTCATATTAACACCGGCAATATAATACTGGATTGACAAAAAAAATATAAAATAAATAAAGGATTTTGTCCAAGAAATTAATTATTATTAATGATTTCATTTAAATTTTATACAAGTCGAAATCTCTTTAATTATGTTAAGAAAAAGATGTACTATACTGTAGAATGAATGACAGCGTCAAAGAAAAAAGGAAAGGAAAAATCCAACGGCGGACAGAACAGCCTCCCAGTTTGATCTAGCGCCGAGCCAAAACCGGCAATTCCTTCCCATGACAGAGCCACGCGATCCGATGCACTGTGTACAGTATATATGTGTACGCCGGGCTCACAAGCTCCCAAGTTGAGAGGACCATCACATCCTCATGCACCGAGCCCTTGCATGAGTGAGCACAACCTGTTATCACGTGCCAAATCGCATCCAAAGCCTTCGTTTGCACGTGCTTTGAATAGAACACCCCTTCGTCTTCTTTCTTCCTCCATCCGCTGTTACTGCTTTATGGACTGTAGGAAAGAGAGGCTCTTCTTCTACAGGGAAGAAAAAGGGGAGCTAAAAAAACTACTTAAGGAATAAAGGGAGGAATAAAGCACCGAATCGTACGCCCCGCCGAGCTCCCATATTGCTCTCTCGATTCTGGCCGTGGATCTTAGCGCTTCACATTGGCCGCCGAAACTGTGCTAGGGTCCTAGTTGGGGGAATTGCGGCTGACGAAGCAGGCATCTTGAAGCAGAGGTTGTTGCGATGGAGTCGATCCTCGCTCGGGCTTTGGAGTACACCTTGAAGTACTGGCTGAAGTCCTTCTCCCGCGACCAGTTCAAGCTGCAGGGGCGGACCGTGCAGCTCTCCAATTTAGGTAACAATTTTGTTTCTCCATCCGGGCCTCAGTTAGTTTATTTGCGTTTACGCATTGTTATTTCTTCGACCGTTCAGTTTCTGGATCAGATGGTGCCCTGAGGATTCCTGACACAAGATTGATAACAATGAACTAATGATTAGTTTGGTTCTTTTGGATCACCTTTAGTTTGATGCTTTTGCCTTTGCCTGGAGCTGACTTCAGCTTAGAAATACTAGTCTAATGCCCTTTGTTTCAATGATTCTTACCTTGATTAGTAACAATTTTAGATCTCCTTGCATTGTATCTTATCCTCCTGCAATTTCTGCTCTGTGGATGCTGTTGTTTTGCTTTAGATATCAATGGAGATGCTCTGCACTCGAGCATGGGGCTGCCTCCAGCCCTTAATGTAACTGCAGCGAAAGTTAGAAAATTGGTGATCGTGGTGAGTAATTCAATGGTCTGAGCATAAGATCTATATAATTTGGGTGATAACCCTTTTCTCTTTTTTTTTTCTCTCTTTCTAATGCTGGCTTGCTATTCTAGTTTCTTTTGAATTGAGGATATGAAGTTGATTGGGTTTACAGTTCAGAATTCCATTTTAAACTTTTGATCCATTTCTCTTCTGCTCATTTTCTGAAACATTTCACTATCTAAATTTGTTTCTAATAATCTGAAGGAACTATAAATGCAACTCATATTCTAGAAGTTATCCAGGCCATCATTTATTTTGATGATCTTCATGGTGGGATAAATTCTGGTGGCACCAATCATTATAGAACATATTCCTGTATTGTATTGTATTGACAATTGATAAGTTTCCTGAACACATTGTTGTAGTATATTGATGTTATGGACATATCACCCTCGTCATTTAAATAGTTGGTGTGTCATGTAATGCAAATTACAATATCACCTAGCTGTTTTACTGCATCATCCCTACTATACTGGTTTCATCCCGAGTCATAACGAATCTTAATAGATAGCAGCAAATACCAGTTGTCTACCTCTTGCACCTAAGTTTTGTTTGCTATCATTTTTTGTGTTATGAAAGGCTATTGAATTATGCTTTCCCTTTGTTGTAGCTTCCTTCATCAATAAGCAATGTACAGATAGAACCAATTCTTGTCCAAATTGATAGATTAGATTTGGTTCTTGAGGAGAATCAGGATGTTGAAGCATGTAGAAGTCCAAGTAGGTAATGCTTCTTGCTTTTCTCAATTTGCTCACCCTACCTTTAATTTTACTTTGAATTACAGTGCAATATGGCTGTTCTTACCCTTGCATTCTCTGCAGTTCTTCATCTTCTATCAGCTCAGGATGGAGCAGCGGTTATGGGTTTGCAGATAAGGTTAAACTCCTTGTCCAGACCATCACATTGCTTTTATAACTCTTTCATTTTAGTTTAGTTTGACATAGAGCTGAAATTTCTATCTTTTGCTTATCATCTCTATTTCATGAAATTGATGACATTTAAAAGGGAATTTTATGCAATGACAGATGGCATTGTGCTAAACTATAGGATAGTTAAAACTAAGATTTGTTTCATCAACTTCCATCCTTCTCTATGCTTGTTCATGATTTTTCCCTTATTGCCATCTAATTTCCATTTAGTAGCCTAATTTGTATTGATAGAATAGCTTCCCCAAAATTCTAAATATTCGCAGGAACAAAAAGGTATCTATGTCATATCTTCTTACAATCATAAAATTTTCAGATTGCAGATGGGATGAGTGTGGAGATAAATACTGTCAATCTTCTACTTGAAACTCGTGGTGAAGGCAGTCAAAAAGGGGGAGCTGCCTGGTGAGTGATTATCTTCTTCAGGCACTTTGGCTTAGAAGAATCTTCTATAATGCCATGGATTGGTCTTTTTACTTAATTAGATTGGAAATGATAGTATATCAGTGACTTAGTTGATTACTATCTTGCCTTTCCTTTTCATGTTCTGTAGGACATCACCAATGGCTTCTATAACAATACGTAATCTTGTTCTCTACACTACAAATGAAAATTGGGAGGTAATGAGTCGACCATGAAGTGATTTACTGACAATTAGCTAATTTAGTTGTCTTTGGAATTTGCACTCTAATCTATGTGGTTTTCTGGGAACAGGTTGTAAATCTCAAGGAAGCCCGTGATTTCTTCAGTAATAGCAAATTTATTTATGTATTCAAGGTATATCACTTTATGGTAATCATGTTTTCTATTTTGCTTCCATTTGTCTTTCGCTCATTTTAGGTAGTTGACTTTGTATTGGTGTCTTGGTATATTTGTAAGTTCATTGTACAGTTTGCTCTCTCGAAGTAAAGAATGATTGATGGTCCTCCAGTCTATTGATTGCATCTTTCTTTATTCCCCAATAAAACTAGGAATCAAGGTTAAAAAACATACTTTCATTGTATTAGCACTAATGATGCTACATACTTTCCCTGACCAGAAGCTTGAATGGGAGTCTCTATCTATTGATCTCCTTCCTCATCCTGATATGTTCACGGAATCCAATCTAGCACGGGCACAAGAAGGAGAAGACCTAAGAGATGATGATGGAGCAAAGAGAGTTTTCTTTGGTGGGGAGCGTTTTATAGAAGGCATATCAGGACAGGCCTATGTAATATGCTGAGGTTCCTTTTTCTTTTCTTAAAACAATTCTGGAAGGTATATTTCTATTAACCTTGAATCTGTTACCAGATAACTATTAAGAGGACAGAGTTAAATAGGCCACTTGGCCTGGAGTTCCAGTTATATATTACTGCAGCAGTTTGTCCAGCATTAAGTGAACCAGGTAAAATAAGATGAACTTCAGAGATATTATTTCTTAAGAGAGTAAGTCTAAATACAAAATAACATTAACATGATTTAAACAGGACTCCGTGCGCTTCTACGCTTCCTGACTGGATTATACATCTGCCTTAACAGGGGGGATGTGGATTTAAAGGCACAACAGATCATCCTCCTTATTTGTTTGTCTAGGGAGCTTAAATCCATTTTTTCTCTTACCAAAAATTGCCCTCCTCATCGTCACATGTGGAATTTCTGCAGGGATCAGTTGAAGCGGCTGGAATATCCATGGTGTCTATTGTAGTGGACCATATATTTCTAAGCATTAAAGATGCTGGTACGTTTTTTAATAGGGTTTTATTTGTACGTCTTTTGTGTAAAAAAGGTCAAAATAGAAATTATCATGTTCACATGACCATTTATTTCTTTTTTAAATAACTTCAGTAAGATTCTGATATCTCAGTCTGCCTGCAGAATTCCAGCTTGACTTGTTGATGCAGTCACTTCACTTTTCTCGGGTATCTAATATAACTCTTGGTGTCCTAGTTTCATTTCAAAATGTTTTCAAAGGTTTTGGATATCAGGAAATGTCTTAATGATATGAAATTAAAGATGAATAATATGCCTTTTCAGTTTGTTGAGCAAAATTAGGTTGATTGAATTGTTTCTCCGTGTAATTAGTACAGAAGTTACTGGATTTGTGCCTATGGCTTCAGTTGTCAATTCTTGGTCTGGAAGCTTTTCCAAAGATGGCATAACCAGAGCATTAAATTTTACAATTTGATTTGGAAGTGATCCTATTTCTGTTGATAGAGTTCTAATCAATTTAAGGTGCATGGGATATCTGTAGCATTAACTGTTTTTGGAGATCCCTCTGTTTCTTTTTTTGGCCAAAGGAGATCCTTTTGTTTCTATTATAAACATTTTGTAGCCAAAATCGTATCACTGGTCAGTTTGTATTATTAGGCTACTGTTTCTGATGGAGAAAGTGCCAATAACTTGACGACTGTGACCATCGGTGGCTTGTTCTTAAGGTTTGTTGTGGTTATACTCTGAATTGTAAAATCATTTTGCACTCTTTATCCATGCTAGTGGGAGAGAAAATACTAATATATCTTCCCTTTCAATAAATATTATTATATAGTAATTAGTGTATAGTAAACAATTTTCCAATTGTGAAACTTGAGGTGAAGACACACATTTAGTTTTTCCTGAAATGCCAAAACTGAGGTTATGATATTCATTCTTCTCTCTGAATATTGTAGATGTTCTTATTTTGATTAAAATGATAGCTCAAATTTTCTACTTCCGTATCATATATCTTGTCAGTAGGAGGGATGCAACTTCACCATGTATTTAACCAAGGGATTATATAGAAATTATTAATTCAAGTAAATCTAAAATGTACCTATATCATATTGTGATAGAGCAGACCTGATAAGTATTTTTTTATGGTCATTGTATCCAACATTTATTGTCGGATTTGCAGGGACACCTTCTCATGTCCTCCGTGTACCTTGGTGCAACCGTCAATGCAGTCTCCAAACGAGTCTCCACAAATCCCTGAATTTGGTATATTTTTTCTACTTGAAGCATATCTTCTGAGTTTGTGGAAATATAACTGCTTTATGATAGATGTAGATGCATACCATTTAAAGGATTTCATCATTTCTGCAGCCAAGAACTTTTGCCCTCCAATATACCCTTTGGGGAAAGCAGATTGGCAGAAAATAATGGGAGATCCTTTGATATCATTGTACACTCTACAAGTCAAACCTTCCCCAAACCCACCCTCTTTTGCCTCAGAAACATTCATCAACTGTCAGCCTCTTATGGTATCATCTTTACAATCTTTTAGAGTACTAAAACTCCTATATGGAGCTTCCAGATTTTACTGTTCTAACCACTAGTAATTGATGCTTCCACTAGGTCTATCTTCAGGAAGAATCATGTCTGAGGATATCTTCATTCTTGGCAGATGGAATTGTTATCAGTCCTGGTGCTGTCTTACCTGATTCCTCAGTAAATTCTTTTATGTTTATCCTGAGGGAGCTTGACATTTCCTTTCCATTGGACATGGATGAAGTTTATACCCCAAGCAACAGAAACAAAACCATTCCTCGTAGTTTCTTCACTGGTGCCAAGCTTCGTATTGAAGACATGCTGTTTTCTGAGTCACCTTCACTGAAGTTGACGCTGTTGAATCTCGAGAAAGATCCTGCTTGCTTCTGTTTCTGGGAAGGTCAGCCAATTGATGCTAGCCAAAAGAAGTGGACTGCAAAGGCAGCAAATCTGACTTTATCTCTTGAAGCATCTTCTTCCAGCTTTGATAAAGCTAATCCATCTCCGGAAGTGACTTCAGACATATGGAGATGTGTAGAGGTTAAGGATGTGCGTGTTGAAGTTGCCATGGCTACTGCTGATGGGAATCCTCTTACAGATGTTCCTCCTCCTGGTGGCATATTCAGAGTTGGAGTTGCTTGTGGACAATATTTATCTAATTCTTCAGTCGAGCAATTATTCTTCGTGTTGGATCTATATGCCTATATCGGTAAGATCAGTGAAAAGATAGCTGTAGTTGGAAAGAACAGCAGGAAAAGCAGACATAAGGACAAGCATTCAAGTTCTAAGAGGCTCATTGACAAGGTCCCCAGTGATACTGCTGTCAGCCTGGCTGTATCAGATCTTCAGCTTAGATTTCTGGAATCTTCTTCACTAGATATTGAGGGCATGCCTCTTGTTCAGTTTATTGGAGAAGGCTTATCTATCAAAGTAAGTCATCGAACCCTTGGAGGTGCCATAGCTGTATCATCGATTTTACGTTGGGACATCATTGAGATTGGCTGTGTCGATACTGAAAGTGGATTGGCATTTAATTCCACTGAAAATGATCAATTTATGGACTCTGGTAAATTGAGAGCTGTCCTCTGGATAGATAACAAAAGGGGGCATGGATCCAGCATTAATAGTGACTTGGTTCCGTTTCTTGATGTTACCATTGTTCAAGTGATACCGTTTAATGAGATTGATAATGAATCCCATAGTTTGAGTATCTCAGCTAGCTTTTCGGGTATTCGCCTGGGTGGTGGTATGAATTATGCTGAATCACTTCTGCATCGGTTTGGAATACTTGGGCCTGATGGCAAGCCTGGAAAGGATCTCCTGAAAGGGTTGGAGAATTTGTCGTCAACCCCACTGGCAAAACTTCTTAAAGCACCGCCTCTTGCTACTGATGACATACAGAGTACGAAATATTAGAGTCATTTACTCTTTTTTTTTCTGAATCTTATGATTTTATTTACTTTTAATCTAAGAATTTGTGTAACATATTTCCATGTCCTAACGTAGGTGATGGGAGAGAAGATTTTCTGCATTTGTCAAAGCCCCATAATGTTGACGTAACCATTGAATTGAAGGACTGGTTATTTGCTCTTGAAGGTCCAAATGAAATGGTGGACACATGGCAGGATTGTGGTCATGCTGATGTCAGCAGAGAGGAGAGATCTTGGCACATGACTTTTCAAAGTTTGCAGATGTCAGCTAAGAGCAAAACTGAGCATAGAAGTGGAATGAACTACAAAGAAAAATTAAATGGGGTGTCAAAATATCCTTTGGAATCAGTAATTGTAAGCATTTACATGTCTGCATATGCTGTGCTCATTGATTAATAGGTCTCCCTTCCCACGAAAGATGACATCTTTTGGTTGCTTTTCTAATTGTTGTATCCTTATTACAGATTGGTATTGAAGGCTTACAGGCACTGAAACCTCATGCACAAAAGGAAATCCTTTTACCCAATGCATTCACAAATGGGATGAAAGAGACTGTTCAAACTTCTGGTGGAGTGGATGTTAAAGCTCGCATGGTGATATGTGAGGAAAACTACAAGGGGGAAATGGCTGAATGGATGGTTGAAAGCCTGAAGTTCTCCATTAAGAAACCGGTGTGTATCTCTTTTCAATATTAACAACTTTTTTATAAACTACAGCAATGTTGTCAAAAGTGCTTACCTAGTGCACGCAAGTGCTCAGGCAAGGCACTGAAAATATGTTAGGCATTTTTGCTCTTCGGGTTGAGCCCTTTAAACAGGTGCCCATCCGTGCCTTTGATTAAAAATCAAGGACCACACTTTTTTTTCCTTTACTGAACTTCTATTAAACTGAAGAGCTGACATTTTTGGCCGTTTAAATTAACAGGTTGGTTGTATTAGATCTTTAGAACATATAAACTGACCCTTAGGTAGACAGACACACGCCCAAAAAAGAATAAGTCGGACATCAGTGCCTTGCCGCCTGCTACATCAGCACTCTCTACAGCTTTTACATTCATAACATTTGATTGTTAAAATACACGTCAAATTATTGCATGTTTTTGGCAACAAAGGATTGTTTGCGCCTTGTGCTTTTGACAACCTTACTACAGCAGAATCTTCTTCTTTACCCATCGTTACTTTGTAGATTGAAGCAGTTGTGACAAAAGAAGAGCTCCAACATCTGGTGCATCTGTGCAAGTCTGAGGCTGACTCCATGGGTCGAGTCATTGCTGGAGTCATATGCCTGCTGAAGCTTGAAAGTTCCATTGGACATGCAGCAATGGATCAACTAAGAAACCTTGGTGAGTTTCATTTCTAACAGTTAAAAGTATTTCCTGAAGATCACCTTTTATGTCGAAGATGATGATTGATCTTGAAGATTGAAATGCTAGAAGTTGCCACTCTATCTGATAATGGAAGTGCCAATTTTGATTCCAAATATTATTTTGCTTTTTACAAAGAAAATCTCATGGTTGGAGGGAAGTTGTAGTGCTTTTCTAAATCCCAGAATCCATGCCCTTTCTTAATTTTACAGGAAGTGAGGGTCTCGACAGGATTATTACTCCTGATAAGCTTAGCAGAGTCAATAGCCCCCGTAGCTTTGGACTCAACTCTAGCAGAGTCAACAGCCCCCGAAGCTTTGGGCTCAACTCACCTAAGTTAATAGGCGAGGCTTCTGAGCGAAGCCTGCTGTTGACTGTGGCTTCAATAGAGGAAGCCATCTCAGATTCTCGAGCCAAATATGCTTCTCTGAAGGCGAGTCTAAAGGGCATCGGATCTGCAGAGGTTGAACAGCTTGGACAGAGTCTTGAAGAGGTGGACGTGTTATTGAAGCAACTAAGGACTCAAATCTGAGATTGAAAAGTTTCCAAAGAGTTCAAACTGTGCATAGAACCCGATTCCTTTTTGTGTACAGTACAAAATATATACAAGCAAGGGAACGTAGCGGGGAAGTAGCATAGGAGCAGTTTGTGCAATCAGATGTGGATCTTCTTATAGACAAAGGAAAGAAGAAAAAACAGTTTTGGCCATGAGTTGATCATTGCTTCATGTGTAGTAAATGATGGATAAGATCAAGTCGCTTTGAATAGAAGTATATTTTTTATGTTTTGTTCTCTTTATTGAATTGATGGTGCACTTAGACCCTTATGGAATAAAAATCTCGGGTCCGATCTGTGTCCCATCGTTCAGAGTGAGATATTAATTTCTCGGGGTGGGTTTTGGCAGACTCGAGGACGGGTCAACGGACATGCAGCCTAGTGAACTCGAGAGCCTCGAATCCACTAGGTTGGGAAGCTAAGAGGATCGGGTCTCGGATCCATAGATTGGACCAACCCTGCTTTTTCAGTAGGATTCGGGTTCAATTTATGGAACCGAACCTGAGAGAGGACCCGAGCAGACTAGATATGTCTCAAGTGTGCTCGGGTCGGGTAGGTACTCAGATCTTGAGTCCCATTTACATGCATACCTTATAAAGGAGATTATGCCCAACAAACTTGATAGTCGATCCAATTATCTTATTTGGATTAATAGTTGGGATTGGGTTCAAATTATGGATACTGGGTACGAAATTTATTTTTTATCAATAAAATTAAATTTAAATATTCTAATAATGTTGTTTTATCCCGTGAAATAAGTAAATAACATTAGTGCTATTATGTATGTGGAAGTTAGAGTAGTTAAATGGAAGGAATTGAAAAATATGGACATAATGGGAAGAGAAACACGTGGGAGGAATTAAGTATATAATATGTAATCATATATTATATAATCACATATTATTTAATTATATATTATATAAATTTGTATCTTTTGAAATTACCATTATTTATATTTTCTTATTTATTTTAAACCATTAGGAGCAATCAGGAATGTAGCTCATTGATTGAAAGGGAAAGGTTGTATTCCGCTATGGATCAGGCCAATACGGTTTGAAAGTCTCCATCCCTAGCAAGCAGTTCGACGACTGGTGTTTGACAATCGGAATCGATTGTGCCTGGAGAGGGTAATCGGACGACAATACGTAGACTACTCTCCTTGATACCGCCGGCGTAAGTTCGCTAGAGGTAGACGACGGTGGTGGTGGTTTTCACAACCGTTCAAAATTGGACAGGTACTGTGCCCTACAGGGGAGCCGTGGAGAGAGAGGAACCGGATAAGTCTAAAACAGCGGATTATTTTTTAAGAGTATTTAATATAACAAGTTACCGTGATAGGCTGTCAGGTTGTCCCTTCAACGGGCAAAATCAATTTTAAATTAGCACTAAAGACTACGTGGAAGCTTATCAGATCCCTGACAGCGCTATAAATTCCCACACTGCCTAACTAATGCATTCACAAGAAAAGATAGAGAGAAAAAACAAAACAGTAGAGCCATTTCGTCGATCAGTTTGGCTGCAATGGGGGCTTTATCACGTCGATCATCCCTAATCCTCCTCCTCCAAATGGTGGCTGTTGTATCCATCCTCTCCGTTGCCCCTCTGGCCGGCGGAGGAAGGGGTCTTCTTCTCCTTGGCGGATGGCAGCCCATAAAGGACATCAAGGATCCACACATTAAGGAAATCGGACGATTCGCCGTCAACGAGTACAACAATCAGACGTCAGCGAGCCTCAGGTTCAAAAAAGTGATGAGCGGCGAATCCCAGGTTGTGGCTGGGATGAACTACCGGCTGATCATCGCAGCAAAAGACGGCAAAACCACTAGGAATTACGAGGCCGTTGTCTGGGACAAGCCATGGGAGCATTTCAGGCAGCTAACGTCCTTCAAGCCCGTGACACACTGAGAGGTTCAATCTAGTAATCTCGAAGATCCAAGTACCTTGTCGCGTGTCTTTTATGGGCTTGCTTGCTTGTTGAGGGTGAATCATTATGTCTCCTAAATGATGTATGTGATTACTGAATGATCACAAATATGTTGATAAATGTAGATTTTACAGGTTTACTGTAGAATCATGTTGTATGTTCTTCAAGTCCGTGGTGTCTTTGTCTTGTCTGTAATGGATATCTTTTGTGGGTTTACTTGTTGAGGGTGAATCAAGTATGCCGGTTAGATCTTTGGGATCACTGAATAATAAATCATTAATGTATCAAATTTTAGATTCCTACGTGCCCAACAACTTTTTGGTTTATATTTTATTATTGGGTTCTCACTGAAATCTATTAATATATATAAAACAAATAGCCATGTAAAGCACGAGGTATTTGAATGTAACCACGGAAAATTTAATATAAAGAAGAAGAATATTTTGATAGAAAAATGGAAATTAGATGTCTTTGGTTCTTATGCAGATTTTTTTCCAATTACCTATGCTGGTCAATCCATCCCAGTTTGTGGAAATTAGATGCCTTTGGTTTGTATTTTACTACCAAGAAAGTTTGGTTTGTGTAAAAGATGAAGAGATGTTAGAATAGGCCGCCTTCATCCAATACAATCCCTAGGTCTACTGTACATGTACATATTAGATCATTATATTATTATTATTTTATGATATTTTTACTATAAATATATAAATTATTTATGAATAAAATCACCCATTCATTTATTCAATTTATCTATAGAAAATGTTATCATTTAGGCAAATATTTGCATATTTGATTTGGCAAGTAGTAAACATAGTTGACACCTTTCCGTCATCTCCTATTATCACCTTGGCTGGCTACGTGTCACTCTCACTGTATTTTCGTGGCACCCTTCAATCACATTTTTACGGTAGTGGTACAATGGATGCACATAATTTTATAATGTTGAATAACTTTATTAAACTAGCATCAATAAAATACTTAAACTTTTAAGAGAAATTAAAACCTTTTTTTATAAAAATAGTTTTTTAAAAAATATTTTTTATAAAAATTATCAGATTTTAGTATGATTCTCTCAACAACTCCAACTATATCCTCATGGTCTGTAATGGGGTTGGGTGTAATATTAAGATAATGATTATATCTAAATTTAACAATTTATGGAGGAAGTTATTACGGGAGACAATAATTTAGGGCACCAGTTTAGTTTAGTTGGAAAGCTTACTCCCATTATTATCATTTAAATTAATTAAAAGTGGGGTTTGAATAATTTAAAATTTTTATTTTATTAAACTCTGTTATAACTTAATTTTAGTCATAATTTAAATAAATTTATTACAAATTAAAATTAACTCAAATTTTATAAAATAAATGGGTTCAAAAACTAAACTATTATTTGATTATTGAGTGAATCAGAAATAATTCGAAAATAAAATATTTTATTTTAATTAATTGGAGTATGAATACTGTTTAATCACACTATTACGTTGAAAATTTGATTAAATTAGCTTTACCATTTGTTTTGGTTTGCACTTTATTCAAGTTATGGTTTTTGAAATTTTGGCCACCTGAAAACAAAATGTATAGGTTTAGAGAGTTTTTTGATTAGTCGTTGGTGAGAGCGTTGGTGCGGCGAATCCCAAGTTGGGTTCTCTAGAGACACTTCAGTTTATATTTGGTGTGGGTATTAGAGCATTGAGAGAACCTTTCCCTATTACTTGAAGGGCTTTGTTATGGTAGTACACTTTTATCATTTTATAGCTTGTAACTTTATACAGTAATTATAGATTTTAAATGCAATAAGTGATTGAATCGAGTTATAATTATATGTCTAACCTTAATATGGGCATAGGGTATACGCCTGTATATATGCGTGTAATACATATCTTAGTTAATTTATTAATTTTACACTATTTTTAACTAGTTTTCAATAAATTTATTAGATAATTCGAACCATTTTAGTCATTTTTGGATTAGCAATTCTTCAATTGGATTTGTTCTTGGTCTAATGATTTTTTTTCTAAAAATTTATTGTTTAATTCCATATCAAATGTGCTCAATAATTACCAATTAAAATAAGAAGTATTAACTAAATCAATTTAATAAAAGTTAAAAACCTATTTACAAAATTATTCCAAAATTTTGTTTTTACTTATTATATATATATATATATTTAAAAGTAATATACACATTATTTTAATATTTAAAATTATTTAAATTCCGTCTATATTAGTTTACATTATACTGATTTATAATTTTACAAAATTACTATTTTATCTTTAAAACATAATTTGTCAAATTTGTGTATCAACAAACACTCTTTTACTAACTTTTACTGCATAATCTTATTAAAATAGTAAAACTTTTTAAAATTATTTAAATAACTATTAAGGTAATTTTTCTACAAAAATATCTATTTTTATAAATGATAATTTTTTAGCAATTATCATGAGATAATTAGGGTAATTTTTAGGGTTTTTTTAGAGGTTTTAAAGATTTTTTTTGCAATTATCATAAGATAATGAGGGTAATTTTTAGGATTTTTTTAGGGTAATTTTGTAGAAGTAAAATAAAGATGAGCTGCAACGCCACTGAGGTTCACCCAACAATTCAAGGAATAGAACTTTCCATTGAGATGAACTACTAGGATCTCATACTCAAAATTGATTAGAAACTTATACTTGATGCTTTTGTTTCCTACTTGGTCAGTATACCCCTATTGGAAGATAATTCATGAGAGTATAAAATAAATTTACATAGTACATGTTATATTTGTGAATAATGTACTAAACTAGTGCAAATAAGCTTGAATATGACTGTAGTAGTATATTTACTATAATATATATAGGAGCCCCATTGTTAATGAATTTACTATTTGGTGCAAAAAAAAACAAGTGTACGGGGCACCAACAACGTAACAGCGGCGAAGGGATCCATTGCCACAGCCCCTACGAACCTCAAAATTAATTATGTATATTCGTACCCACAGATTATAGAAGTGGCGACACATCTATGGGCGCATAAAGACGGAGTTAAAAACTATGGTACGTTTGGATCGAGGGATTAGGAGAGTTTTGGTAGGTTAGGAATAATTGTAAATAAATAAAAGTTAAACTTTTTTAAATTTCTTCTTTTTTAAAGTATTAAATTTTAGAGCATGTTTTTCTCCTCCTTTTTACTCTTTCATATAATTTATTATTATTATATTTTAATGAATTTTACGAGTTAATAATATTTTTTTTATAAAATTATATGATAAAAAGTTAGTTCGTAAAATATATAAAGCATATGTATTATATTTTATTACAATTATATTTATTATACAATTTAATTTAATATTTTTTAATTTTAAAAAATAATTTATTTATAATATGTAGTATAATTATATTATAAATATATGATAAGTAAAATATATATTATATGTATATAGTTTATCATATATATTATTTTTATTATATAATATTAGCGTATAAACATCATTAAATAATTATCATTTTTAATTTTTCTAAATTTAATGATATTTTTTTGTATTATAAAATTTGATTGTAAATAAATTATTATTTATACATTTATATATATATATATATAATTTTAGTTGATACTATGTATATCAGGTTAACTGAGCACTATCCTTAAAAAAACAAACACCTCATAGGATAAAGACGCACCAAGTGGAAGGTTTTCCGGATCCCCGAAAGCGCTATAAATTCTCACCACCCGCTGCCTATCCACGCACTCACAAGAAGAGATAAGATCGGTCGCAGGAAAGGGAAAAAGACAAAACAGTTTCGCTGCAATGGGAGTTTTATCACTTCAATCATCCCTAATCCTCCTCCTCCAAGTGGTGGCTGCCGTATCCATCCTCTCCGCTGCTCCTCTGGCTGGCCGAAGGGGTCTCCTGGCTGGTGGATGGCAGCCCATAAGGGACGTCAACGATCCCTACATTAATGAGATCGCAGGATTCGCTGTCAACGAGTACAACAAGCAGTCGCGGGCGAGCCTCAAGTTGGAAAAAGTGTTGAGCGGCGAATCCCAGGTCGTGGCTGGGACAAACTACCGGCTGATCATCGCAGCAAAAGACAACGGCACAACCAGTAGGAATTACCAGGCCGTCGTCTGGGACAAGCCGTGGATGCATTTCCGGCAGCTAACGTCCTTCAAGCCGGTGACACACTGAGGGCTTTAATTTAGCAATCTGGGAGTTGGAACCTTGTACACGGGCGCATGTCTTTGATGGGTTTGGTGGTACAGGGTGAATCAAGTATGTCTCCTAAAAGATCTTTGTGATTTCTCAATGATCAATAATATATTAAATTAGATTTTACAGGCTTGTACTTGTGGAATCATGTGTGTTCTTCAAGTGGGTGACACTGAAAGTGAAAGGTCCCTTGCTATATCTTTTGTGGGTTTACTCGTTGAGGGTGAATCATGCCCGTGTGTTAAATCTTTGGTGATTACTGGACACCATTAATGTATCAAATTTAGATTCCTACACTCTTGTGCCCAAGAACTTTTTGATTTATATTTCATTATTTGTTCTCAATGAATCTACTATACTAATATATGTAAAACAAATAGCCATGGAAGCATCCATGCTCCATACCCAAATAATCAAGAAAGATATTGGTATTAGTGTATTCTGAATTGTTTATGAATTCTAAAACTTTATTTAATAATGTAAATTTTAATATAAGGTCTTGGGAAAGAGAAGTTTTTCCAGTCCACACTAAACCCCAACAAGATGGTTCTAACAGAGACAAATATTTGCATATCTGATGAAAAAAACTGACCTCTTTCCTTGAGGAAGGAAGGGGTAGAGAAAAAGTCCAAAAAAGATGACTTGCAGGGAAATGTTTGTATATTTGATGGAAGATGTTATCTTGGAACTAACTCTACCAGCAGCATAACATTGGGAATGTATATTCCTCCTCCTACCCACAGATTAGAGAGGCGGTGCCATTAAATCCTAGGGTATAGGGTACGTTTGGATTTAGGGATAGAGTAGGGATGAATGAAATCCTGATTGATCAAATTTATAATGGATTCAAGAATTACTTCGAATAATTTTATTAAAATAAAACTTAATCTTTTCAATTTTAGTAAAGTAAATTTAGAAGTATTTGAATTTGTTTACTTAAATAATAAATATTAAATAACAATAGTACTCTACGTAATTTCATATTGTTTATATTTTATTTGATAGTAAGTTCTTCTCTTTCTTACTTTTTTCCTAACTCACATTTTTTTTATTTTATGTTTTTAAGAAATGTATAAGTTAATAACATTTTTTATAAAATTATACTATATAATTGTATAATTAAAATGAATTCATTTTTAATTGTAAAATTAATATATTTGTATTATAATATATATAGTGAATGTATAATATAATTAATTATATATATATATATTCTTCATATTATAAAATATTTTAATATAAATTTATTAAATAATTAATATTTATACATTTTAAATTATAATAATAATTATTATATCCAAATTATATTTTATATTTATACATATACAATTTATTATATACATAATTTTTTAATAATATAATTAATATTGTATCGTATAAAATATAATTATATATATTATTTAACTTGATGCACAAATACATTTAAATAGGATATGTTCATTTAATCGGTAAAATCAACTTTAAATTTATGTGCAAAATAACTTTAAATTAGCACTTACGTGAAGCAAACAAACGCCTCAATTCGCACCAGGTGGAAGGTTATCATCCCTGAAAGCGCTATATAAATTACCACCGCCCACTGCCTGACTATGCACTAACGAGAAAAGATAGAGATCGATCGCAGGAAAGAAAAAAGGCAAGACCTTTAAGCCATTTCGTCGAACAGTTTCTCTGCAATGGGTGCTTTATCGCTTCAAATATCCCTAATCCTCCTCCTCCAAGTGACGGCTGCCGTCGTATCCATCCCCTCCGCTGCCCCCCCTCTGCCTGGCCGTAAGGGTCTTATCATTGGTGCATGGGTGCCCATAAAGGACATCAAAGATCCCTACATTAGTGAGATCGCAGGATTCGCTGTCAACGAGTACAACAAGGAGTCGTCGGCGAAACTCAAGTTCGAAAAAGTGTTAAGCGGAGAATCCCAGGTTGTGGCTGGGACAAACTACCGGCTGATCATCGCAGCAACAGACGGCACAACCACTAGGAATTATGAGGCCGTCGTCTGGGAACAGCACAAGCTATGGGTGAATATCAGGCAGCTAACGTCCTTCAAGCCCGTGACACACTGAGAGCTTTAATTTAGTAATGTCGGAGATGGAACCGTGTACTGGGTGACTTCTTAATGATCAATAATATATTAAATTAGATTTTACAGGTTTGTACTGCAGAATCATGTGTGCTCATCAAGTCATTCACACCCAGAGATCCTTTGCTTATCCCTCAGAGGATATCTTGGTTTATTTATCGCTCGTCAATTTTAAAAGGTTTGATAAAGGGTTCGTAGAGATTTAGGAATTTAGAGTAGTGAAAAAATTGGTAATTTTTTTTGGAGTGATTTGCATCCTATTATTTATACTAAAAAATAATTTATTCAATTTTGTAATTTAGAGTTGATTTAATTTTTTAATTAAAATAATATTAAATTACAAAAATATACTTACCTTTCTTCTATATATATATAATATAAAAGTTTATTTTTTTATTACTATTTATTCTTTACTTTCTTTTTATTATTACTGTTCAACACTATTTAGTTCAGTTTTAATTTTTAATTAAATAAAATTAGTTAACTATTTTTAAAATATATTTATAATCTTTTGTTTTATCTACAACTATTTATTTTTAAAAAATTATATAATATACTCTATATTTATTTATCAGTTTATATTAACTATTTTTATATATTATAAATTAGTTATTTTACGTGTTTATAGTAATTTTTTAAATATTTTTATATTTATTTATTTATGTATATATTATGTGTTGTATTTTTATATATAAAATTTGAGATAATTAAAACTATTATATTAAATAGAATCTTATTTGTTGGATTACTATTTATATAATTTTTTAAAAATATTATCAATAAAATTGTGTTTATCTTATTTTAAATACAAAATAGAAATACTTAAAACTATTATATTAAATAGAAAATTTTTATAATTTTATAATTATATATTTATTTAAATATATATTATATTATTATAAATATTTTTTATTTTATAAATTATGTAATTATTAATTTAAATATTATTTTTATTATTATTAAAATATGTGTAATATATATATATATTAATCGTATCAGATTATATAAATATTAGATAATGGTATAATATGTTATATAAATTAGATTGTGATATATTTTTAAAAATATATAATTAATTATAATTTTAGAAATATTTAATAATATTTTCAAAACCCATTATTCCAACTCCACTCTAAACTGTTGAGAAAAAAAAAATTAACTCCAAAACCACTCAATTCACCTCCAAATTGGTACAAAGTTTTCAATACATGGGTAGCATAAGGGGTACAAAGCCCGGAAAAGGTTTGCCAATTTTTCTTTAATTTGTGGGTGTAAACCACGAGCAAAAATTGGTTTTAGACAAATATTTGCATATTATATATATATATATATTTCTTTATTATATAGAATATCATTATTAATAATATATTAATAAATGTGTAATTACTTAATAAAATATTTAAATGAATTTATATTATAATTAATATAATAAACAAATGGTTCAAATTCCCTTGGGAATCCCTGTAAAGATAATACTGTTGACATGTTCTGTTACCGTTACTGTCCAATTAAAATTTTTCGTTTGAGCGAAGAAAAAGACCTTTACGTCCATAACGAGAAAGCAATTACTTGTAAATATCGTTATTTAAAAAAATGGAAAATTTCAATTTCCGATTAAAATTATGCTATTTTTCAAAGTTTATTTAATTCTTCCTTGGTAATATAACGATCATTATCGTTAGAAGGAATACAATCTTGAAAATAATGATGGGAATGTGTGCAATAAATAAACGCATATTTCCCAATTCAATATTAATTAATAAAAGTCTCACATTTTATTTCTTCATAATTCTTTTATGATGAATATAAGATTAAAATTTTCCCATTCATGAAAAAATTGAAATTGGGTTAGATTAAAGTGAATTATATATTATATATCCCAATCAAATTTAACCTATTAACCTATTAAAAAAATTCAATAGACAATTATTTAATTTATCATGTATTGAATATATACAAAATAGCTACCTTTATATCAAAATATTATGAACACAAATTCAGATTACACGAAAATGCATAACCTAACTATCTACTAATTTTTATTACTATGATATATGATGCTTGAAATATTTGATGGCTTATGTATAATTTAGAAAATAATAATAATAATAATAATAATAATAATAATAATAATAAGTAGGAATAATACATTATCAATGTAAGTTTATTTTGGCAAGCAAGTCTATGGAAGAAAGTTCATTCAACTATTTATTGTATTACTTTTAATATCAAACCATTTCTTTAATCTTATTTGGAAGAAAATAGAAAGATTAATGAGTTAGTACTATATTATTATTATTATAATAATAAATTTTATTCGTACAAATACATCTATTAACAAGTATATTTGATATAATATTGTAAGAATAACATTATGGGGATTAAGGTGTACTTTTAAAGATTAATAGTTATTTTTATGCTATTCATATATTTAAACAAAATTTTTTTTGAGTTATAACGACATTATTATATAAGATTTTTGCTGTCCTGCGTTATAAATTTAGATTAAGTATATAAAATGATTAAAATATAATATTTGTTTGAAAATTTAATTTTTGTTAGTCAATACTTTTATAGAATTTAGAAAGATTCGCAGCCCAAGCCTACTTCATATCAATTATATCTTATTTCTGTCATAGTTTTGTCATAAACAAATATCAAAATGTGAGGCATATCAAACATCCTACACTCTCGATGGAATCTCTAAATCCAGAGGAAGATGGAGAAAATTTTAATTGGAAAAAGAGGGGTGGGTGAATAGTTACCCGAAATTTTATTATATTGCTTATGAATTCTACCTTCAAAATTATATGTCCTCACTTAGCTTCTAAATAATTATAAACCTAACCAAATCAATAGAAGTGAAACTTTTACAAGAATACCCAATGATTTACGTATCATCCTAAATATATCTAACAAACTTTAGGGTCAAAAAGTTTAAAATTATTCCAACACCCTCAAATTTTAGTGTAAATATTACAAACTATTATTCCTTATTCTCACATCTATTAATTTGATCTTATTTACAACCAATTTCACTTTAGCAAGATGATAGTCTAACTCTATGCTTCCTTCGTCCATTGCACATTGAATTATTATGAGTTTTATAATTTATTATAAATTTCATATTCTTACTAAAATTGTAAAGTTGCGATTTATGTTATAAGTTTTATATCATTTCGATAATATGGTAGTGTGGAGACTAATTTAAAGAAATTGAAAAGTTTAAGAACTATTTCACAAAATATGAAAGTTAATGGACTATTTTTCAAACAAATGGAAAATTTATTTACTAAACTTAAAATAGGGATAATAGAGGTTGTATCTATAGAAATATAAGTGTTCGAGATCTGAATTATGAATAAAGAGAATTATAAGGACCAATTTGTAAAAATTTAAAAGATTGTAAACTAAATCATATTTTTTAATTTAATAACTCTTTACTCCTCAGCTTAAGTGGTCACAAAAATTTCCTTAATACTTGTTTTCCTAATGTTTTGACATTTATAACTTTTTTACTAAACATTTTCATTCCTTTACTTAAATTTATGAGTTTTTCGTTTAAGGTATCGAATAATTAAATTTTGGTGCATAAAGTTTTATTTATTGATTTTATTAACCATAAATATGGTTTAGTACATAGGAAAAGAAAATACACCAACTTACTCAATCTCTTAACCTAGCCACTCTTATTCACTAACACAAAGTTTATCACGGGTAGATAACGAGATTCTTCTTCTGGAGATTCATGAGTTGGTGTTGGTTGTTTTGGGGGACAATCATCTATGGTATCTACCGCACTGGGTACATGTAAACCCCGTCCTTTAGTAATGAGAAAACCCGGGAAATAACTACTCAATGTGATTTTTAAACCGAATTGGTTTGTAAACCCAACTAATTGGGGACGAGCGAATTAAAAAATTTCTAACTTCCATGTGACTAAAAAATAATTATAAACTTGTAAAAAGAACCCTAGGATGATATGAGAAAGAGAGGCCAAAACAATTCAAGAGAACCGGGTCCGAACTAGAATTGAACCGGTTTATGAACCAAGATGGTTCATAAACCAGAACCGATAGAGAATGGGCAAAACAGAGAAATTCAACTCCCTTGTACCCCAAGGAAATTTATAAACCTTGGGAAGAAACCTTGGAACCAAGTGGGAGAGAAAAACCAAATCGGTTCGGATGAACTAGATCAAACCGGTTTATGAACCGGAATTAATAAAAAGATGGTAAACCAGGAATTTTATGGACCCTAAGTGACCCAAGGAGTCACAAAAGACATGGAAATGAACTTGTGAAGGAATTGGGGATGAAAACTAAACCGGTTTAGGTGAACCGGATCTGAACTGGTTCGGACTAGTTTGAACTACTATTGAATTGAATCCTAAATTTATTTTTCTAGGTAGATTAAATAATTTAAATTGGAGATTTGAGGCCACCATTGGATAGAGAATGAATTTAGATAAATTTAAAAATTTTTAGATGTGAAAAACTCGATTGAATGGGGGGTGAACCAATCGGTTTAAGATTTGAATTCGGTTCGAACCGGTCAGGTCCAGTTTAGAACAGTATCATCTTCTTACTCAGGATGACAACACTGTTCACTCGCCAGGAAATTGAAGAAACGCCGACGAAAAAGAAATGCCTCCGCTTGGTACGTTTCAGGTCATTAATTCCTATCACAACGGTGCCAAACGGACGGCCAACGGGTCCCCAAGCTCCCTATATAAAGAGCCCCTCTCCATTCGTCCTCTCCACACCTGAAAAGCTCTCTCTCTCAGTTGCTTAGTTTTCCGGTGAAGCTCGAACTAGAGCTCTGATATAGGGTCAATTCTGAGCCAAAGAAGGCAAGGTCGGGTTCATTAGAACTAGGGAGAAGTCAACTACACGATGGTGGCATCCGTTCGTCCTGAGGCCGGAGTAGCGCCGACGTGATCAAACAGTGAAGCAGCTCCGGCGGACTGAAGCTGCCCTATTTCGGTCGAGTTGAAATCGGCCAATCCGAGCCCTCCTTAGGCCAAACCAAGCTTTCCCGACACCATCTCAGCCCTTACACGGCCGAATTAGGACCGAAAGGTAAGCCAATTCGGCTCCCCTTTACAATTTTAGATCGTTGTTAAAAGAGAGAGTCGGCCGAATTTCGATGAAAAAATTCTAATCCAATTCAACATCAATTGATGTCATTCTTGATCTTAGGAAGAACCTATGGAGGAGAGCTACCTACCCAGATAGAGAGCTTTGACTGCCACGCCCTCACCAGTGAGAAATCGAAGCATTCTCTCTCTACAGTCTATTTTCCGATGAAGCTCCGTTTGAGCTCGTTCCGGCGTTAAAATCTACGATTCAAAGTACCTTAGAATTGTATGAACATGTAGGAACTCAATTTTAACTCCAATTTCAACAATTAGAGGTGTTTGATCGGTCAATTTGATGAAATCAAATTTGGCAGTGTTGAAAAGTTGAAATTGGGGGAAAAATTGGAGAAATTTGGGGATTTTCAAAAATTCGAAGGACCAAAATGTAATTTTCTATAATTGAGGGTCAATTGGTCATGATAAGAATATTAGAGGGCCAATTGAGAAATTTTGGAATTTTTGGGACAAAATTTACCATTTTTCTAAAGAAGGGGCAAAATGGTAATTTTGGAAAAATTGAAGGACCAAATTTAAAATTTAGGAAATTAAACCCCTTTGGCTTAAATAAAATGATTTGAGGTCCTAAGATAAATTTTAGATGTTTCGGGACTCGAATTTAGGAAAAATCCAGCAATAGGGACTTAAAGTTAAAGAAAAATAACTTTAGTGACCTAATTGTAAATATATGTAAAGTTGGATTTTCTCATTTATTTGGAACGAATGAGGGCTATTAGGCCAAAGAATAATCAACAATTATGTTAATTCTGTGTAAGAGAACGAGACATCGGGAACGCTAGTCAAGGTCCAACTTGCTAAGGACGGAACCCGACTAAGTGGAATTTCACTATACTATCGGGTGAGTGGGTTTACTAATATCATACCCAGTTGGGATGATGAGCACAACTTAAAATTAAAAACCACTTACCAGTTGTGAGTGAGATTATATATCATACCCGGTTGGGGATGATAAGTGCCTCGGTATAAAAAACTCACTATTTAGTGGTATTTTAATCATCACCACTTAGAGGAAGTGATGTGAAAATTTTGCGGAAAAACTACTTAACGGTTGTAAGTAGATCATAGCCGGTTGGTATGATAAGACTTTCTCGAAGGAAGTTGAAAACCCGTTCATCGGTTATGAACGGAGATGTCCTTATACCGATCAGTATAATGGACAGTGAAAACCTATTTTGTCGGAAGTGTTCTCCTCTAATTGTGTGCCAATGATTAAACTATTTGGGAGATCTTTTTGACGGGAGCTCGAATAGCTCTTATAGGCCGGGGGTCTTGGTTTTGGAACTTGGGGCTAAATGCCCGATTTTAAAAATCTCGTACGGTAGGCCCAAGGCTAGTTGGCACAAGCAAGAGCTCGTAAACGAACATGATATATGTGCCATGAAACTTAATAAGTGAATTATTTGGCCATGGTACCAAGATAGGACCGACATGCTCAGTCAACTAGTGGCAGTGTGACATTACAGGTCGACGGACCAGTTAAGACAAACAACTGCGGGTTGAGTTGAGAGTCGGGGCCGTTGGACCAGTGGCACCACAGATTACATGGCAATATAAGAAAACATTGTTTGTGCATGCACTGTGAGTACGGGATCATCAAGACACCCATGAAGGATAGTGATGCATCCTAAGGGCCCTGGACGATCCGGTGAGTATAAGGGCAGATCGTCGTTACAGGTGTCTGTGCGAAATTTGGAGTAGCACCAAATGCATGAAACTAGGGTGGGGACGGGATGAGGTCTCTGTCCTCATATGGACACGAAAAAGCAATTTCGGGATTGAGGGTCAGATGTCGCATACATTCACTCATTCACAGGGTAGAAGTGGTCGTACTTCTATTCGGGTGGCAGGAAAAGTCACTCCGAAGCCACTAGCGAGTTTAATAGTGATATTAACTTGCGAATGTATGTAATCTTCATGATGAAGGATGTGTGTTGGGTGATGACACATTGGTAACTAAGAAATAATAAAAAAAACTCGAATTTTTTTAAATGAAGGGATTTTTTAAAAGAAAGGAGTCTGGCACACTCCATATAAATATTTTTCTTAAAAGTTAAAAGTAGACCTTTGAAAACCCATTCACTAAGTAGTCGTACTCACCCCCTCCCTTATACCCCTTTCAGGAAGTCCCGAGAAGTCGAACCTTAAAAGACAAGCATAATTAAACGCCTGCAAGACAGGCACGATTAAATTAAATTACTATAAAGTTTTGATTTATGATATTAATAGAAAAAGATGCAGGTATAAATAATGTCATACTCTTTATGATTTATAATATAAGGGGAAACCCTTTTGTAAATTGGGAGAGTGGCGGGTTGATCACGGAAATTCGACCAAACCGGGTCGAGGCGTGACACTACAACTATTTATGTTGGGCTTTTCATATTTCGAGTATGAGGTTTGACTATAAAAAATTAGAAATTTGATCATTCTTGTTACACAAATTTCATATTTACTCATTACTATGGCTTCGCGATTGTTTTAATAGAGTAGCATGTCCGAACTCTTGGTAGATATGTACAGGTGAAAGCCTTTTAAATACCTTCACATAATTTGTATAAGCTTCTAAAAAATTTTACTCAATCCCATGCTGAGTAAGTGTTGGGTTAGGAGTTTCAACTCCCAAGTTCGGTTGGTTTCTCAGTTTTGGTAAAGTAGTCTTATCCTCAATCACTTTGGCGGAATTCTACTCCTTTTGGAAATTCTCCTACATTAATGATATTTTTTAGTTTGAAGATTTACAAAATTTATACAGCAATTATTTTCGGTATTTGTTCAAAAATCTTTTCCCAAGATTCTAGATTTTCAAAAATAATTTCACCTCTAAAAATTCAAGTTTGAAAATCTTACTCTCTTATATCCCTTAAGTTGTCACTGCTAAAACCGGTTTGGTCGGAACCATTTAAACAATCTATCACCCCTCTCAACACTATAATAGAGACAACACCAATTAATATAGTATTAACATGAGCAAAACTCAAAATAACAAGAAAATAATGTATTACTTTTATAATTTTAGAATGTCGAAATATATAGTGGTGTACATAAATTTGTAAAGGGAAAACAACGTATCAATTTGGTAGTTCGCCCTCTAATATCATACTCGACAATTTTAAAACTTGAAAGGATAAGAGAGTGGGTGAGTGTATAACTTAGTGAGTAGGATTTTAGTGATAATGTGATTTACTTACACAATCTAACACATTTTTCCAAAATATAAGAATATTCTTTCTTTAAAATATTTGAAGTATTAAATAACAAGCTATCACTTGCTTTATTATTAAAAAAATTTCACATGAAAATTTACTACTTATTTCTCACAAGCTAAATTTATGTATCTTTTTACCAGAAAAACTTTCATAATTTATTCAAAGTAAAATTTTTATAAACTTGTATTAGACAAATAATTAGACACAATTTTTCATTAAATGGATCGATCATTCGCAAAACAAACATTGATATGTAAGACTTGTATTAGACAAATAATTGGACACAAATTCTCATTAAACAAATTGATCATTCGCAAAACGGACCCGTCAGAATATAATCTCGATTTGTCCCACTTGTTGCCCGAATCGCCTTTACCATCCGCCTATATGGATATTTTCATAATTTTTTTACCCTTCCTTCCCAATTAGTTAAATACGACCTTAGTGTGCGCTATTTATCGTTGGCCAAGCATGCCCTTAATGGCATGTTCGTAAATTTGCCAAACTATCAAAGGCAATATTGTCAATTTTTGTGTTTGGGGTATTATGGTCCTTTGACCAAAAATACCCTCGGTATCTTCGTCTAATAATTAGGCATGTCAATGGGACTCGAGACCCGAGTCTCGGGTCCCTACTTGACCTGAATAGACCCGAAACCCGAGGTTCAATTCTTGTAGGCTTAGTTCCCGCTGGCTGGACCCGAGCCTCAGGTCTAGAAAAGTGGACCCAAAGGGTTATCTCCCTCTAAATATCTCCTTACAGAAGTGAAAAATAAAAAATAAAAACATGACACGAGTACTTGAATCTGCAGATTCAAATCGCAGATTTGCAGGTAACCACAGCAGAGACCGACCCACCTAGCTGTCATCCCCATCCCAGTTGCCACTGACGTCCGAGCTGCCGCCACTGCCACTGTCGCCCCATCTACCACCACTGCACCTACCGCCCGCCGCCACCGAGCTTCTTGACCGTCGCCCTCGAGTTGCCGTTGTTGTCCGTCGCCTTCAAGCTTCCGCCCATCGCCCCTAAACTTCCCGCTGCTGCCTGAGCTTTCCTTATAGGTATGTATGCCACCCGAGAACCGCCTTATCACCTTCTCTGTTGGTTTTTGTATCTCGTTCCTCCACATCTAGTCTTTGTTACTGTGTTGTGCTACTTGTTCCTCTAATTGGAAGTCATTATGCTTTGTTTGTCGAATTATGATCTTCAGTGCTGAACTTATTTAGTATGCTATTTTAAGTGCACGAATCTCTCTGATATTATTTTGTACAGTTTTGGAAAGTTATCTTATTTTGGGCAGTCTTATCTTATTGAGCTAAAGTAGTGTATATATAGAAGTATCTTGGTGTAGCATGTACCTTAGTTTCCCAAAATATTTTCACTTTTGTATGTTTACATAGCTCTGTCGACATTATGAATGAAATACACTACAATTTTTTAATATTTAAGAAGTCTCAAAATCAATGAAAATTAAAAGAGAAACTATACAGCGGTTGTATGAAAATAGTTTTACATTGGTTCTTGTAAAAATAAAAGATTAAATTTGAGCTACATAATATTTTGGAGTGTTGGCCTTTAAACTATAAATTGAGTCTTCATGCTCTATTTTGGTCTAGCTCGTCCCATATGGTTTACCATAACATTTATTATTATGCCATACTGTATATTTTTACATATATCATTCTTTGAAATTTAAGTTTTGGTATAATTGGCCTCAAATTCCATTATTCTCAGGGCCTACTACTTTTTAATTTTATCTAGTGTACATGTTTTGCTTAACATGTGAAATTATATTCAATCTTATTAAAATTACTAGCACCGTGATCCAGTGTTGAATCATGATACTAGTATTTGTTCTAATACCGAAACACAATCTCGATTTTATTTATTTGTAAATTACAGTTTTCTTTTTTATTTGTAATTATATTTATTAATTTTTTGTATAGTAATACACTATGGCAAATGGTGACGAGCCAACACCGACAAATGCGCAATCGCAATTAGCGGTTAGATCTACATCTATAGATGTTGTAGATACCATATATTAATTTGGTTATCCTAGTATTGAAATCCAAAATTCTCAACGGGGTAGATTTACTTCTACTGTTTGGGACCATTACACTAGAGTTATAGTTGACAGTAGATTAAAAGTAAAATGCAACTACTGTGAAAACTTGTATGTCGGAGATGGTAAACAATGTATAAGTCATTTGAGGAAGCATATGGAAAAATGTTCAAGAAGGACAATACCCGATATTCGTCAACATTTTATGAGATATGTTGACGGAAGTTTACAATGGGAGAAATACCGTGTTGGAGACTGTATTTTTTATCAACAGAACTGTCGTTCATCACTTGCACGAATACTTATACTGCATGAATATCTGATGAACACGGTAGAGCATTACGGGTTTAAAGAGTTTGTGGGGAAGTTACAGCCACAATTCAAGATAATGTCGGAATACAATTAGAAATGATTGTATTAAATTATGTGCAGTTGAAAAGAAGTCATTACAAGAGAGATTTTAGAGAAGTTGAATAGTCGGATTGCTATCACTAGTGACATGTAGACTTCGGAGACACGGAAAAATGGTTATATGGTGATAACCGGTCATTACATTAATAATGATTGGACATTACAAAACCATATATTGAGGTAATGATTCATACAATAATGTGTGTTTGTATTTTTTCGGTATTTGTTTGGTATAATTGATTTATTAATTTTTTGTATTTCTTTTGTTGTATGCTATTTAATATAGTGTGGTTACACACAAGTGGGGTATTGTGTGAAAAAATATCAACCTCTCTTATTAATTGGAATATTGATTTCAAATTGTATACTATCATTTTGGATAAATGTTCTACAAATGATGGTATGATACAACTTTTGACTAAAAAATTACCATTGAATTCAATGATGTTGGGAGGACATATATTACATATGCAGTGTTGTGCACACATTATGAATATAATTGTGAAAGCAATATTGTAAACAATTGCAAAAGGCATTAACAATATACTCGAAAGCGTATTATATTGAACTAGTACACCAAATAAGGGAGAGAAATTTAAGAAAAATCTTCGTCAACTATATATTAAATTGGGTAATAAGCTTACTCTTGATTTTAAAACTCATTGGAACTCAACTCATAAGATGTTGCGGGTAGCATTAGAGTACAAATATATTTTTCCTCATTTCAAATTGTTGTGACTCACAGTATAGATGTTTGCCTAGTGAATTAGATTGATTATTGGCAAATAAGATTACTGGCAAGCTTAGTGTATTCAATGATGTCACCATTATATTTTCTAGTTGCAATTATCTCATTGCTAATTCATACATGTCTACTATTTATTCGATCAAAGCTGTTGTTAGTGGATGGATGTATTGTGGTATATACTGCATTTAGGTCATGTTGCTGAAATTATGAAGAAAGTTCAAAAATATTGGTGGAAAGTTAGTGTTTTATTAGGAATTGCCACAATTCGATCTAGAAATAGGCACAATAGTGAATATATTTAAGATGATATTTGATGAATATGCCAATATTGTAGAACAATACACTAGTTAAATATTTGAGGATAATGCATGTACAAGTAGTGAAAGTAACTTGTAGCAAATAAATATATTTTATGTTTTTATCAAATTTGAGTAAGATAAGAAGAAGAAGCTAAAGAAATCAAAGTTTGAGTTGGACTTATATTTGGATGATGACATGATCCACAATACAAATTGATTCAACATACTTTATTGGTGGAAAAATAATGTTGCTCGATATCCAATATTATCAAAGATGGCAAAAGACATATTGGCTATTACGGTTACAACGGTTGCTTTGGAATCAGTATTTAGTATCAGTGGTCACATTATTAGTTCATCCTATAATCGACTTGTCGATGAAACAGTTGAATCACTCATTGTGTACAAAGTTGGATAAGAGCAAATACACCTGGTATGTTATTTGCTTAGTATTGTACTTTTATACATTTATATCGATATGTTCTCTTATTATAATTTATTTCATTTGTTAAAATTTTCAGTAAATTCTAATGTTGATGAGATTGATTATATGAAAATTTATTAGTCCAAATGATGTGTGTGGTTAATGATGAAAATCAAGCTGGACCAAGTGGTGTTTAATTATTAATTGTATTTTATTTTACAACATTGTTATGTATTTAGTACAATTTAATTAAACTTTGTAATGATTAAATATTTTAACCATATTAAGGTAATTTTTATTAATTTTAATTATAACAGGTATTATGAATGAGGAGAAAATACGAAATTCATCCCAATTTTTTTTAAAATTGCAGTGACTAAACAATATTTAATTTTTATTAACTTTCAATATAAACGATTTTTTTATTAAAGAAAGTATGCATTATTCAGCAATAAATAATTTTTCAAATTTGATGTGCACCAATTTTTATTCGGCATGATTAAGAAATTGATGAGCATATTTCATTTAATAAAATAATAAATATTGTGGGTAAAAAAATTATGTTAAATTTTTAAAAATAAAGATGTTGTTTAAATGTATTATTAATACCATATTACTAAAATATATGATAAATATAAATTTTTATTAATTTAATTCATGTGCAAAAATTTTTAAAAGCCTTAATTGCTCATTTTCATTTTCTCCAACAAATTTACAAAAATTAGATATTTTAAAAAATATTTTAGCCCATAAGTTTGCATCAATGGGTACATATTGTTATTTAATAAAATTTATATTAAGAATTGACATTTTAAATTAGTTAAATTAATATTTATTTTTAATAAAAAATAGTATATATAAAATAAAATAATAATCTAATTTTTTGTATTATTATTCATTAAATCACCTTAATAATTCAACAATCAGATATTTTTCACTCTATTATTATTGTAAAACTTTTTTTTTAGAAATTATGGTTATATATTATTATAGTTATTATTGTAAGTATTCTAATATAAATATAAAAATTATTTTTAAAACTTTCATTTATCTTAGAACGAACTTTTTTATTTGTATTCGTTATTTATTTTTTTGAGTAAATTTTATTTATGCAATATAATTTTTTGGCTAACTCTACAAAAAAATATTTTAAATGAAAATTAATATAATAAATGTACAATATTGCAATAATGTAGAATTTTTTATTATTAGTAAAAATTATATATTACAAAAATAAGATGGACCCCAGCCTAAGGTCCAGGCAGGTCCCGAGTCCAGCAAACCCAAGATCGGGTCTAGAGTCGACCAAGTAGACTCGAGACTCAGATCCACTCGAGCACGAGTCTACCAAAACCCGTCTCGACCCGAGCTATTAATATCCCTACTCATGAACGGGGTTGGGGGTTCTTCAATACTCAGTTCATTTGATCATACACTTTATCTCCTGCCTTGATACCTTCAGCTTCGCCCTTTAACGTTGGAGCTCCAAATCGAATGCCTCATTTCTGCATATTCCTTCAGGTAAGATTCTTTTTCGGTTCGATTCTTTGACGAGTTTGTCTAATGGTTCCTTATCTTAGTCTGATAATTCCCTATCTTAGCTTCATCGAGCTCATGCATGACTGCATGATCGATCTTTTCGTCTCCAACAATGGTCATGATTTGAAGCTTGAAATCCCACGCTCATCCTTTTGTCAGCCTCCATCAAAGCTGTTAGCACAAATATTATTCTATTATATGAAGATAAGCCTCCACCTATTTTTCAACTGCAAGTAATCAACTGCAAATGCTCAACTGCACAACTACAAAATGGTGAAGATAACCTACCACTTATTTCCCAACTGCAATATAATGGAGGATGAAATTATAAGCCACGATCTCATATCAAAACTGTAATTAACTACTATAATTGTAGCCTATAAATATTGATTGTAACAATAGTACAGACAAACAACAAAATCATTTTATTTTCTCATCTCTTCTATATTTTATTCTTAGTATTTCTATCATGGTATCAGAGCTTTACTGCTCAACAACATAGTGCGATCATATTTCTCTCTTCTACAAGTTACTTATCTCTTCTACAAGTTATTTCTCTCTCTCCTAGCAGCATACAACAATGAACAATATTCCTCAATTGCCCGTTAGTCTCCTTACGTTGGCAATCAAGCTAGAGGAAGGAAATTACTACCTCTAAAGGAATAACATTATTCCTCTCCTTGATGCATACAAGCTACTGGGTTATGCAGACAGTTCAATTCCTACTCTGCCTCTCATGATCCCAGCAAAAACTGATGTAGACGACACTGATCACGAAGACACAACTCTTGGCATGAAATCCAATCCAGAATACGAGAATTGGAAAATATACGACAGGTTTACCTTGACTACAATTCTAGCTACACTATCTACCTCTGTTAATTTGTAGATCATAGGAGTCCAATATGCTGTTGAGGCATGGCAACGACTTGAAACAACCTTCATTGCACAAATTCATGCAAGAAAAGATCTACTAGAACAAAAATGGAGAGATATCATAAAGGACAATAGTTTCATGAACGAGTACCTAACTACAGTCACCACCATTGCAACTGAATTCAGCCAAATTGGTCATCTGAAGTCTGATTCCGATGTGAAGGACCGAATCTTGTCAGAACTGAGTGAAGATTGGGATCCTCTATGTTTGGCACTAGCCCCAATCCTGCCCGTCACACCGATTGATGAGCTCCGCAGCCTCTTACTCACACAGGAGGCCAAACGCACCTACAAGAGATCTTTGTTGGGTGCCTCCACTACTGCACCTCTTTCTGGGATACTTGGAGCAGGACCTTTAGATGTCGCTGCTTGCATAGCCTCTTCACTGTGGCACCGAGACTTTGCAGAATTCAGTCCACCACTCCACAGGTCACCTCATCGTCATCCTACTGCACCCCTCACTTCTATGGATGAGAAAGCTCCACGCGATTTCTTCCTGGTCGAGACGCTGCACGTCGTGGCCCTTCCCATCATGTTGGACAAATGGGTTTCGATACAGTCCAAGGACGAAGACGACCACCCATTCGTCAAGTGCAATGACCCACTCTAGACAATTTTAATTCGAGTTTTACGACCCAACGCCACCAAGCAGCACTTCACGGTCCAAACTCCACTTGCCAATTATGTCGAGATATTGGTCATTCTGCTCCAACATGTCCGACCTTGCCTCCAAACTATCAAGTGCATCAAATCAACGTCAGAATGGGTGATCTGTCTGATGGACATGGAGTCGATTGGTACATTGACTCTGGTGCTACTAATCATGTTACAAATTCAATGACTAACTTGACCTTGTAGGATGGGCCAAACACTCTCGACCAGTTACTTCTCGGTGATAGATCAGGTTTACCAATACTTAATTATGGTCATACTAGTATCTCAACTCACACCCATACATTTCATTTACATCATATCTTCTTTGTGCCCACTATTTCCCTAAATCTTTTATCTGTGTCTCGCTTCACTAAGGACAATGTCTGCTACTTCGAATTTCATCCTGATTTTTTTATTGTTAAGAGATTGGACACTCATCGGAAACTTCTTCAAGGGCACTGTAACGGCGGACTCTACTTCCTCAAGCTCCGTCGTCCACGTCCTAGGATTAATGTTGGCATTTCTCTATCTCAACTTTTATTCCATTGACGTCTTGGTCATCCTGCCCATGATGTTATTGCTCATGTTATGTCTCAGTTATCTGTACAGTGCAAAAATGATTTCACATTTTGTGATGCATGCTCTCTTGGAAAAATTCAATAAAAATCATTTCGTCCCACTACTCATAAAAGTCTTTTCTCATTGGACCTTATTCATACAGATATATGGAGTCACGCATCTATCACATCGCATACTGGTCATCTATACTGTATACATTTTCTTGATGATCACAGTAAATATTCCTAGTACTACGTCATGCTTACCCATTCTGATGTTATTCGTGTTTTTTGCGCCTTTCGTCTTCAAGTGGAGAATCAATTTGATCATCGCATCAAAAGTATTTAGACTGATGGGGCCAAAGAGTTCTTGTCCTTGGATTTTCAAAATGAGCTTCAACTTCATGGCATTCGTCATCGAATCTCTTGCCCTCATACTCATCAACAAAACGGGTCCGCTGAACGTAAGCATCGTCACATCATTGACATGGGTATTACTCTTCTTACTCAAAGTCATTTACCATTCAAGTTCTGGGACTTTGCTTTTGAAACAGCTGTTTTTCTTATAAATCGATTGCCTACACTTCCCTTAATTATAATAGTCCTTATTTTATTATTCATGGAAAATTGCCCGATTACTCTTCATTGCGTGTCTTTGGTTGCCTTTGTTATCCTTACCTCAGACTCTATCGGACGTCAAAGTTACAAAATCGATCCATGACATGTATCTTCCTCGGTTACCCACCAAAATATCAAGGTTATCGTTGTTTTGATCCTATCACTAATCAAATTTTCATTTGTCCTACAGTTCATTTCGATGAGTGCACATTTCCATTTTCTATGTGTCATTCAGTAGCTTTGTTTGAAACATCTCCATCTCCATCGACCCCGGCTAACCTCCCACTACCACTTCCAAATCCATTTCGAGACTCTAGTTCGGATGTTTTGCTTCATTTTGCAAGTCAAGAAGGGCGTCAATTTGGAGCTGACCTCGGAAACTCTATTGATGGTACTTCGATTCCACCTGCATTGTCTCCTTCACAACATCAAATGATGACCCGTTCACGAGATGGCACCTTACCTCCACGTCGGTTCAATATCTCTGACAACCCTTCGGCTTATTAGTTATCATCTCCACAAACACCTCACACCTTTTTACAGGCAAGTTGTCATGCTCATTGGTGGGATGCTATGGTCTTGGAGTATTCCACTCTTATGAAAAATCACACATGGGAATTAGTGCCCCCACCACCTAGTCGAAAGATCATCGGGTGCAAATGGATATTTAAGATCAAGCAAAATTCTGATGGTAGTATTTCTCGATACAAAGCACGACTGGTTGCCAAAGGATATAATCAAGAAGAGGGTCTTGACCATTATGCTACTTTTAGTCCAGCTAGCAAACCGGTCACTATTCGCCTTATTCTTTCTATCTCTGTCAACTATGGATGGCCATTACGTCAGTTGGATGTTAACAACGCATTTCTTCATGGTCATCTTAATGAAGAGATTTACATGGAACAACCTTCAGGATTTATCAACCAAGCAACTCCAAATCATGTTTGTATTCTACGTCGGTCACTATATGGACTTAAGCAAATACTACGCGCATGGTTTCTTTGCCTGAGCAATTTTCTTTAAGGACTGGGTTTTTAGGCTTCCGTTGTCATTACCTCTTTGTTTCTCTACCGACGACATGAGCATGTCATTTTTTTGTTGGTTTATGTTGATGACATCATTATTACTAGATCTTCATCATCCCCAATTGAGCGTGTTATTCAGACACTCAAGGAGGAATTCTCTATCCATGACCTCGATCTCCTTCAAACTTTTTGGGTCTCAAGGTCAACAGACATGATCAAGGTCTTACTCTGACTCAATCAAAATATGTTTATAACTTGCTCTATATGACTAATATGCTCACATGTAAAGCTCTACCAACTCCAGTCGCTTTTGGTCGTCGCTTGTCCTCAACTAGTGGTACTCCACTAGCGACGCCACAAGTATATCGTCAAGTGGTTGGCTCACTCCAATACTTGACATTAACACGACCTAATATTACTTATGTCGTCAATCTGGTTTGTCAATTTATACATCATCCGACCGATGCCCATTAGATAGATGTGAAGCGGATTCTTCATTATTTGCGTGGCAGTCCCTCCATAGGGTTAAATGTCTGTCGTCACTCCAGGCATCTTTATTATTTTTTTGACGTAGATTGGGCAGGAAATCCGAATGATCGACGCTCTGTAAGTCGTTATACTATTTTTCTTGGTCCTAATCTTATTTCTTGGAGCTCGAAAAAGTAACATACTGTGGCCCGTTCAAGTACAGAGGCGGAATATAAAAGTTTGGGAAATGCAACTGCCGAGCTTATTTGGATTGAATCTTTACTATCTGATTTAGGTATTCACACTCTTCAGAAACTCGTTCTTTGGTGTGACAATCTATCGGCAATCTACCTAACATGCAATCCAATTTTTCATGCACGAACTAAACATATTAAGGTTGATTATCATTTTGTTCGTGTATCAATCGCAACTTGTTACAAGTACGCTTCAATCGTACAACAAATCAACTTGTAGATATTCTCACGAGGGATCTCAGTTGTAACCGATTTGAGGAATTACACTACAAGCTCAATGTTCGACCTACTCCTGTTAGCTTGCGGGGAAGTGTTAGCACAAATATTATTCTATCATGTGAAAATAAGCCTTCACCTATTTCTCAACTGCAAGTCATCAACTGCAAATGCTCACCTACCACTGATTTCTCAACTGCAATATGATGGAGGATAAAATTATAAGACACGATATCATATCAAAACTGTAATTAACTGCTATAATTATAGCCTATAAATATTGGTTGTAACAACAGTACAGACAAACAACAAAATCATTTTATTCTCTCTATCTCTTCTATATTTTATTCTATCAAAATCTTCATTTAGTTTTTAGCTCGGGATTAACACTCAACTTCCAAGTGTCATTGTAATCACAAACCTTATAATGGTAGCTTGCACCTTCCCCATCCTAGGAATTGGTGTCTCTATACCTCAGTTCTCACAGTTTTTAAAAGGGATTGCATGCATCAAGTCTACGGTTGGAGAGCACTTAGAGGTATGGTATTCGATCTGTTAACATTCGATCTGTTACTTATGTTATTTGTCAAGTATGTACTTGGGTTATTGAAGTGGTCAGTTTGATCCCTATACTTGATGATTTCCAAGATCCCTATACTTATGATTTCAAATTGGAACAATTGTTGGGACATTGAATGAGGTGGTGGTAAGTGAACAAGATAATGTGCATGAGAAAAAAATGCAGACATTTATCTAATTAATGATCAACATGATCAAGAGCCGATAATTCCTTAATTTTAGGTGAGTTTGAGTATTTGTTAACAACAATGGTAAGAGTTTATTGTTTAATATTTTTATGCAAAACCATCTTTATTCTCTTAAATTGTTGTACTTCTTGGTGTGTTTGACGGAGTCATTTTTGTAGGGATTTGACAGGGAATGGGTGCTCATTTTTATTAAGATAATTTATTTTCTCAAAAAACTAAAAGAGTTGTATTGTATAGACAATTTCGGCCATCTATTAATAATAAGAAAAGGATTGGGTTTTTATATAGATACGTGAAGTGGACTAGCAAGGCTTTTTCAAAATTTTCTCAATTTTATGCCAATGGAGGTGACCAAGTGATAAAAAAGACTAAGGAGATTTTAGTATTGGGTTAATGTGTAGTTTAGACCTCTTAGGCTCAATGTAGCAAGACAAATTAGATAGCCCATTTATTTTCCTTGCTTACTTTAGGTTGATGGGCTTGATGTAATTAGGGTTTTCACTTGTTTGGGCTTATTTACTTATAAATTTAGGTTTCTAGTAATAATTTTGGTCATTATTAATATAACTCATTTTTTGCATTAATAAAATTATTTAGTATAATACTTTGCATTTTATTTCTTATTTGTCTTATTCATGGTTATATTTATATGCCTATTTTTTTAAATTTAACTTTATATATATATTTAATATCACCAGTTAAATCCATTTTTTAAATTCGAATTTCATTTACTTATTTTAATTTTAAAATAATTAGACATTTCAAGTTTTATTCTTGATTTTTAATTACTGAAGTTTGGTCAAGTTCATTTATAGTATTTATCCATTTTCAAGATATTTAATGCATACCAGTCTTATTTTTGGATTATATTCTAATTTTAGTTTTTATATGATGATGAACTTATTTATTAAAAAAATCGTGGTATTATAAAATGGGTTAACGACTTTTGTTTATATAAAATGTTAAACTATAGTATTTATAAAATGGGATAGTAATCACTATTTATAAAAGAGTTGAGGTCTACTACATAGATTATGGGTGCTGGTTCCTTCAGTATTTATGAAACCACTCTAAAAGTCAGTGATTATAAAAGGGTTAAGGAATGTTTATGAAAAAGTACAACCCTTAATTATTTATAAAAGGGTTAAATTTCTCCACTTACGAAAATAAGTTTAGCTCCAATTATATTAAAAGAGATAACACTCATTTTATTAAAAGAGATAACCATTTTAGTGTTTCTAAAATGGTTAGGGTAAACTAATTATAAAAATAGGATTATGTCCAATAATTATAAAACGGATTAAACCTCCTCACTATTTATAAAAGGACTTAGGGTGGGCGGGCGAATTGGGACATGGGTTTTTTACATGCCTAATGACAAAGCCTACAAGTTTAGAAGAACATTTACTTTGGTAGTATATAAGGATTTAGGCTTTTAGTTGGCTGTAATTAAGACACCATTGTCAATATATTCTTTAAAATTTATATGAATATAATATTTTTTATCAAAATAATAAACTAAAAATTAACTCTAAGATTGAATATTGCAAGAATGTAAGTAGAATTATATGTATGTATGTATGTGTGTATATATATATAAGTCTAAACTTAGTTGTTTTTTCACGGCGGCTCAGCCCATTGTTTGCTTTCAAACAGAAACATCTTTGCTAGAGAAGATCAAGTCAGTTAATATTCCAAAATACATATTCCACTTGCTCTTGACATACACAATTAGTATTTGTGATATTCCAAAATTTTAGCCTAACAGGATACAGAACCTGGAAGGTCTAATCGAATCCTTATGTACACAGCCATTGATCAATGTCATCATACGCTTTTGCACCTCTTGGGCAAAGGAGAAGAGGATCTTGACGATGAAGATGAATCTGAATCATTTGATAGTGGAGAAGAGGGGAATGAGAACTCGAAATCACAGGTTTTCGGAAGCTTTCTCTTCCTAAATTCAGAAACCTGGTCGGCTTCTCCCCTCAGCAGGTACCTTGTGAGGCGCTCAACGTCCGAGAGTTTCACGGGCTTTGATAAGAACTCCTCTGCACCTTCCTCCAAGCATCTGTAGTCAAATCACCATATTGGTTAACCTTTTGATCCACCGAGTGGTTCAGTTTATTCGATTTCATCTAATTAACATGAAGACTGATGTACCTGTTAATACGGGCGAGGATCCTTTCGGAGGACATGATCACCACAGGAATCTCTCTGAAAGCTGATGATCCCTGAATTCCATCGACAAGGGAAAGGAAGAAGTGAAGTACTCAGCATCAGCTTCCGATCGTTGATTGAATAAAACAAATAGAAGCTACTGGGAATATGTCTGACCTTGATCTTCTTGAGAAGCTCATAGCCGGTCATCCCGGGCATCGAGTAGTCTGTCATGATTAGGTTAACCGGGAGGGCCTGAAATCGAGATGAAAAATGTCATCGGTAAAGCTTCAAGTTACACAGATCAATTTGGAAGGATCCTGGAAGTATGTTTTTCTTACATCAAATCCGACAGAGCTGTCCTCCCCTTCCAATCCCAGAAACTGCAGGGCTCTGCTCCCACTCTCCACGACTGTCACTGCACGAATTAGTTCCATACTAATCAGCATCAACCATCAAAATAAGAGAATATGTTTTCTTGGATGCTGAAGGGCAGGATGGAATTCCTACCTTTACAAGATAAGCTCCGAAGAAGCTTCTCGATGACCTTCCTGTCCACGAGACTGTCATCGACAGCGAGCACGTGGAACTCCGGTGACCCTTTACCGGACCTGCCACAGATATCCATATTTCCCGGCAACTTTTGGCGGAGGACTGCACCTGCAGCTGCCATCTTCCCTTCTCCTGATACGAGTGTCTCTTAATCTATCTCAGAGGAAGAAATGGGGAATAAGGACGTAGACCGGAGGAGGATAATGTTTCTTGGAGAAGACCTTTATAAAAGGTGGGTATGAAGAAGCAGAGATCTGATGATCAGGTGGTGGTGGGGGCAGTTGGGGTTGCTTTAATTAAGTAAAAGAGATTCCGAGGAGGATTTGGTGTTGTCCCTCTGCGATTGACCGGAGATTTGGTGAGATCTTCCCAAAAGAAAATCAGCAGTATAATCTAATCCACTGTGGGGATGCCATTTCCTTGATTTGTCTAATCCCTATTATATTCTGTCCCCACCGCCCACTATTGATGTCCCCATCGTGCCCTGAAAACTGTGAGGAGATATGTTTTTGTATTGACTAAGCAATCTCTTATTCTCACTAAACAATCTCCAAGGAAAAAAAAGTGAGAAAAAAGGAATATTTTTTATTCAAAAAGAAGGAATATTTTAGAGAGAGAGAGAGTTGGAAGATGAGTCTAACTTTATTTAGACCGACAGCTTCTACATAGTACCCGCGCCTAATCGGGTTCGGGTTTGGGTGGGCGGTCCGATTTTAACATTAGGACCCGATTTATTTTTTTAATATAAGTATAAAACAACTATATTTGATTTCCCGTGCAAATAGATGGTCGGTCCAAGTCTGGTAATAATATCTTGGGTCGGGTCTAAATCCGGACCTGCGGATCCGGGGCCTGTTGCCACACTCCAAGATGGGTGGGGGGTGGGGTCAATTTATTTATTGTGGTAGTTGGCGTTATTCCTTGAAGATCTGAATGATTTTGACTGGGCCTATGGTAGATCTTTGAGAATCCAAATGCAGATATTGTTTTTTTATTATTTTTTTTCTATTTTTATTATTTTAATTTTTTTTGCTCATCATCATTTTTTCTTTTTTTTTTTTGCACTTAAGAATCATCCATTCTTTCATTTTGTCATAAAACTTAGCAATGTTGAACTGAATTTATAAAATCATTTTTATTTATTTTAATAGTAAATAATTCCATATATTTATTTTAATTTTAAATAAATCTTAAATTTTATTTTTATTTACAATTAACCTTATTTATAATTTAGTTTTTAATTCTCATTAATTTACAAAAATTTACTTATATTTATTTTAATCTATAAATAAATCTCAAATTTTATTTTTATTTATAATTAAATACTTAAATTTTCATTATTTATATTTTAGTGTTTCATTTTCGATTATTCTACAAAAATTCTCAAATTTTCGAATATCCCAATTATGAATATATATTATATATTATATATTTTCCTACGATAAATATTATATAAATAAATATATTATCTTATGACATAAATAATTTTATTATAAATTTTAATAATTATTTATATATTATTAAATAAAATTATAATAATATTTTCACAGATTTTATTATTATAAATATATATTTTTTATAATTTAGGCTAAATATAATAAATACTATATTTAATAATATATTTTATTCTTATATATAACGTATTTTCATGTATAATATTTTATTATTTATATTTTGTCTTATACTTAAAATATTATATAAATAACATATATTTATTATCATTATTTTTTATATCACAATTTTGTTTATAATACTTTTAACGTTGTGGGATTAACCGCCAGTATTAACTCTTTCTTCGTATTTTTTTCGTCACATTAGTATTAAATATGTTTATTTTATTCGAAAATTATATTTTTAAAAGTTTAATAATAAAGTATTATTTATCTTAAAAGATTTGGTAGACTGTTGTAATTTAACTCCCTCTCCAAGGTGAAGTAATTCATGGTTCAGGGCATCCCTCTTTCCTACGCTAATGGTCCCTCAAGTTCTATTGTCTCTTCTTCTCTCCAACCTTGATGAAGAAGCAAAATAATGTCAGAAAACACAGAAGGGTTCTTGAACTATCCGAGGTACGAGAGTATAGAGTAAACTCTTGCATCATTCATATTCACACTGTCATATACGAAGGACCACTTCACAACTTTAGATGATCATGGATGACAACTAAGTTTGGACAAGGTAAATTCTTGCTAGATTCCAAAACTTTAAACCATTTCCAGTGCTACTAATTACAACTAACATACAAGGACCTAACGTATAAGGTCTTGCTTTGGCCACTCAATGGATGCTACTCTACAAAATAAATTAATTTATAGTTTAGGATAGTTAATAATATAATTTTAAATTTAATAAAATAAAAAAATATTATATACTTTTAATGTTAAAAATATTATAATAGTTAAAGTTATAATTTTTAAATATAAATGTACTTGATAGCTTATTAATAAATAATATATTTTTAAATATTATTAATATTGATATAACTCTATTCTTACTCGATTTAATATTAAAAATTCGACTAATATTCTGAATGAGTACAAATTAGAGTTAATTATTTCAAATATTCTAAAATTGAAATAGAGGGTAACTTCTATGGTTTTTTTTTCGTACGGTCAAATAAAATAATTATTTTTTTTATTAACACTTAATGAAACAATATTAAAATACTCTATTATAATGATAAATCCTCTCTTACTTGGTGAAATTTAGTACATTATAATTTAAGTGATTTCTCATGAAATTATTTTTCATTTTGTGTTAGAGGCAGGAGGAAATCCGAACGATAAGATGGAGATGTAGCCAAAAAAATATTGAATGAATAAACCCATAATACAAATGGATGATAAATTGTCCCTCTATCTTAGAGGAAAACATGACACAGGTCAAAGGAGGAAATCTTCAAAGAATACCATCATCTTATAATAGTAATATTTTAATTAAAAAATTATAATTTTATAGATAAATTATTTTATTTATACAAAATAATTTACTATAATTAAATTTCTATAATTTTATATATAATATGGTTTACTAACAATATCAATTTTGAACTTTTTTTAATTTATATACAAAAAAAACTTCATTTTTTTATCATGTAGCCAGAACCATACATGGTCGAATTTGTACGATTAAATACGAGTTACATCTAGATATGTCAATAGGATATAAAACCTGAACTTTGGGTCCATACTCGACTCGAGGACCTAAAACCTGAACTTTAGGTTTCTACTCGACTCGAGCAGACACGGGTAACCTCGGATCCCGCTAGGTGAACTCGAACCTCGGTCTAGAAAAGTGTACTCGACCTCAGCTCCAAATGATCCGAATATGTGCCTACAATCTTTTTAAATTTTTTCCTTTTTTTAATACAACCACCTAGTTTCATTAAATATATTGAAAAATATTAAAAAATTTTAATAAAAAAGTAATTTAAAAATTACTATATTTTTTTCTATTACTTATTATTTTATATTAATTTTTTCTTTCTTAAATCTTAATTAATTTTTTTCCTTTTTATACTTAATAGATTTATAAATATATTCTTATTATATTATATTATTTTTTTAATTTCTTATACTCTAATAAATTTATAAATATATTTTCATGCTATATTAATTCTTTTTTTTATAACCTAATATATTATTTTTTATTTATTATACCATAATAAATTTATAAATATTTGTAATAATTACAGTATAAAATTTATATTATATTAAATTAATATCACACTTTATTATTTGTCAATTAATTTTCTTAAATTAACAATTTTACTAATTAATCGTATTATTTATTAATCGTTTCTTATTATTTACAAGTTAAAATTAATAAAAAATTATACTAGTAAATTATTAGGTAAATTAAAGATAATAAACATTTAAAAAATTAAATTACCAAATGTTAGAAAATTTATATATTATAATAATTTTAAATTTTTTATATTTGGTAAAAAATATATATATTAAAAAATAAGATAGATCCAACCAGTAAATTCGAGTACAATTTCTGTACCCGAGCCTTGGGTTTAAGCGGGTCTCGGGTCTACCAGATCTAAAATTGGGTCGGGTATGAACCCACCAAATGGACTCGAGTCTCGAATTCACTCATGCACGAATTCGCTAAAACTCGCCCCGAACTGAGCTATTAACATCAGTAGTTCGACCAAATTATTTTGCCACCCTAGTGCAGCCGTATGTTGTGTTAACTATGGTTGTACATTATTTTAATTGGTTTTCAATAAATTAATTTATTAATTTAAACAATTTTTTATTTTTAGTGAACTTTCGTCTCAATTTTTTAAATTTATTAAGTCATTTAATATAATTTGGAACTAAATTTTTCTTATTTTTTTCTTTTTAAGATTATTTAAAAAAATTATTTCACTTGTTATTCAATTCTAATTTGATATAATTCTACAGTGTTAATTCTTATTTTTTTATCAAGAGGTCGGTGTTTATTACTTTTAAGCATACTTATTAATTTTTATAATTTCATCCATATTGATTTTCCTATATTTAAATTTGATTCCAAATTTTTAACATAATTTTTTTCTCGTATCAACCTCAATTGAATTCTCTCAAACGAATTTCTAGAAAAAAAAGTGATTATAGAGATTATCTTTCAAAATCTAGAGAGTGAGTTATATGAAGTTGGTTCTTAGGGCAAGAGTCACAAACGATTCTTTTTATTTTTTGAGTATTATTATTTTGATATTTCAATTTTTGAATAGTGCAACATTTTATAAAAACACAATTGATGAATTAAATTTTAAATTAATAAAAAAATTTATATGTGTTAATTTTATAGTAAAGAATAAAATCAAGTAAATGATAATGTATTGTACCACTCAAGCATCAATTCACTCCACCCCTACACCTATGTTACAATATCTTTTTCATAATTTTAGTATGATTTAATTTAATTTATAAAAATGAATCTGATATACAAATTTTATATTATAAAGTTTATATATTATATTAATAATCATACTGTTATCAAATCGAAATGGTATAACTTGTGGTTATATTTCTACTAGAGTGAAATGTAGTAATATGTAACAATTATCCTATTTCAAAATGTATGTTAAGTTTGTTAAATGATTTAATTATTTATATATATATGAATGAGGAATCATTTATGTGATAATGGAGATGTAATATTTTCCTTTATTTTGGACCAGAGCATGGGTGATGGGTCTTTCACCGGTAATTGTGTGATTGTCATCTTCCTGAGGCATTAAAGTTTTATAGTGAAAAGATTCTTGAATATAAATAATTTAGATAAATATATTTATAAATGAATTTGCTAAGAGATATATAATATAAAATAAAGGAGAATTTTGATTTATGGATTAAATTTTAAAATTTACCATTATGTTCAAGTGTAGCCACCAAATAGCTAAAATATTCTATGGAGAATGGAAAATTCAGTGGATACAAACTGAGAAATTACCGACTAAATAAAATAAATCGGAGTTAAATTATACCTAGAAAATAATATATAAAAGTCTATTAGATATTTGTTATGATTTATTAGTATATATATTATAATATATTATTTTATTAATAATTTTTATTATAATTTATGAAAGTTTTAATATGAAACTTATAATTAATATACTATAGTTATTTGTGTAGTAGGGTCGAGAAATCGCCTATTATTATACAAATATAATTCATGGATTGTTTGCCGGGCATTATAATTTAATTTAAATAGTATCAGATCATACCTATTTTAAAATAATATTATTATAAAAATGTGTAAATTAAGTTATCCCGAATATAAAATTATATCTAATTAAATTTTATTATTATTTTTTATAGTTTATATTTTTAAAATTTTATAGTCTATATAACACTCATTTTTATTATTTAAAAGTTAAGATATTTTTTATTATATGCTATATAAAGTGCTCCATATATGTAATTAAATAAGTATAATTATGTATATTTTATATGGAGTTAGATTGATAGATTGGAGTTTATTATTATAAATATTATAAATTAAATAAATAATTTATTAAAAATAATAACGGATTAAATTGTTTGATTGGTAGACATTATGGGACTAAACCTTCGCAACATATTTGCTTGGTTGTGGTGACCTGTCCACTCACCAATCAGCATTATCCAATTTGAAATGGTACCATAAGCTTGTCCAATAAGTTAATTATTTATATATGAATGAAGATCGTACATAATGTAATGTTTCATAATAATTATGTGCCAAATAAGTGTGACATGTCTTTGTATACATAAATCTTACATATTTGGGTCTCATTTCCACAAGAGCATCACAATTGAGATTTGCCACAACCTTTATATACATTATAATCGTTTGGTATGTAGTGATGGAAAAATTACTTGTTTTATTAAAACAATAGAGTAGTTTGGATAGGGATAGATTCACATTTAAATCTAAAATTTTATTATTTATTGATTAAATTACTTTAATATTTTTATTGTTTATATTATTTATTTTTATATACTTTAAATATATTTATATATTAATAATATTTTATATAAAATTAGATAATATAAATATTATAAATAAAAAAATACTATATAAATTTTTTTAATATAATTTAATTATATGTAATAGTTAATAAATTATTTAATTTAATTAAAATTGTAAATTTATATTTTAATTTTTTTTATTAATAATAATTCATTTTACTTCACCAAAATCCAAATCACTTATTATTAAAAAAAATTTAACACGTACAAATTCATCACTTTATTTATACTAATAACACATCCGAACAATTAATTTCCAAATCTTTATAAATCAATCAATTTCATAAGATGAAGAATTTATCTTCAAATCTATAGAATACCTCTCCATCCATATTCCATAGCATGACAATTACTTACCAAAATCGCATATCAATATAATATATATATATATATATATATATAAAAGAAATCATCCCACATTTAGTATATGGGGAATGAGGAATGATGGTGGGTATATAATGATTAAAAATCTTAACAGTAATTTATTTTAATTATATATCTTTTTAAACTGATATATTATAGAATATAATATAGTACTTAACTCGTAATTAAAATTGAAAATAGGGTTGATCCTTGTTATTTTTGTACAATATCAAAATAATTATATTCGTTATATATTTTTTTTAAAAATTACATGCGTTAAATATATATATTATTGTGTATGTTGTGCGTAATGGTGAGTAGGGAGAGAATTAATCTCTCGTGTAAAATAGATAAGTTATTTAATTATATAATATTGGAATAATTTTATCAATTATCAAAACTTATAATTATATGTAAGTATAATTATTTATTATTAGTATTATAATTATTTAATAAATATGGTATTAACGTCAATATTATTTGAGATGATATATAGCATGACATGACCATTATATGCACCCCAAAGGAAATTTTATGGTTGCAGTAAGGTAGAAAAAGAAGAAATGAAAAAAATTGTATGACTAAAATTGAGCATGAAATTTGATGATAGCTGGGAAAATAGTTGCCATCTCCAATGGTTTACCTTGCTAAGCTAAAGCACAAATGGAAGGTTTAATCTAAGAAAAAAAAAGCATTTATTGTAGTTGTGTTATCACTATAGATCAACCTTGAAAAATGCCTCTAAGTTAGATTCAAAATCTTGAGCCTCTAGTCCATTATTCTCTACATGTGCTAGATATAATTTCTTGTTCTTCAATTCTATGATGAAATAATTATTTCATTTACCTAATTGTTAATTTCATTTTATATTATATATTTGCCTTTAAATATCTTTGTATAGAGCCTTTTAATAAAAAAATATATATATAATGAAGGTCCAAAATGAAAATATTTTGACTAAATACTATTTTACTAATGTTTTAAAATATAATCAAATAATAAATAAAATATATAAGTGTTGTATTTTTATAATTTTTATAAATTATAAATAAATAATAATCTAATCACTTATAAACTCATAATAGCTTATTATATAATATTAAATTGAAAAAAATACTTTAACTCAAAATTTGAGAATATTATCTTGGATAAAATAGATAAGATTGAAAAAACTTGCAATTTTTATGTATTATTATGTGCTAATATTTGTGAAAAGTCTAATTTTTAAATATTTATATTCTTATATTCAATAATTTAAATTAGTATGTGATATTTAATGAAAGACTTTAAGACTTAATACCACATTATCCGTTTTGATTAGTCTTCTATATATCATGTAATGAATATTCACCTATAATAGTATAAAATGTTAATATTTGTATGTGAATCCGATTTTTGTGCATAAAAATCTAAAATTCAGAATAATTTTATTCAGAAAAAAGTAATTTCATTGTTTGGTTTGGTTTTACTAGTTCAAGCAAGCAAAAGCAAAATTAAAAAAAAATGGAGAAATATATTCAATTGGAGTTGAATTAATTGTTACACCTCAAAAAAATTGCTCATATGAAATTCAATTACACAATGACCACAACAGAGACATATATATACACTTAACCTTATACATCAATCCATCCGACGAGTAATTTTAATGTGAATGAATCAAATCAGATCTTAGTGAGTTTCTCGTACTTGTTCTTGATCTGCTGACTCCCTCCCAACGCGCTTTCCTTCATCTTCTTGAAGCCGTGAGACACCGCCGTCTTTGTCTCCTTGAGGCCTTCTCCAACCTTCTGCTTGTACTTGGCAGCCGTGGAGGATTCGCTCTTCTTGCCGTGGTGGTCTGCTAGTAAAGGGTCGAGTTCGTTGTCCGACTGATCAGCCCACGATGTGCTGTTGTCCATTCTCTGAATATTGAATTTTAACAGTAGCTAGATCGATGTTGATAATATATGAAATAGTAGTTTGGTTGGGTATTTATTGGTGTAAAGAGAGACATACTTTGAAAAAGTTGAATGTAAAAATAGAAAATTGTTAGCTAATTTGGTATTTTATTTTTTTATACTAAACCAACTATAGCATATATATATATATATTAAATTATTTAAATTGGGATATTTAAGATAAATTTTTAGATTTTTTCCAAATATATGCCAACTTTTTTGTATTTTTTAATTATTTATCAATACCATTATTGTCAAAATTACATAACAAAGCTCATGTATGGAATGATAATAAAGAGATTAATATTATACATAACTTGAAGAGGAATAAAATATTATAATTCTTTAAATTATAGTTAAAGAACAAATTAAATAAATATGGATATATGAGAATAGACCCAATCATGATAGGGACACCACTATTTCTCATAATTAATAATTATGTTATTCCTTTTAAAAGTATTAATATGTATATTTATTTATATACATTTATAATATATAAATTAAATTACATATTTATATAAAACTTTTGAACACCTTAATATTTAGAATACTTTAGTACAAATTTTTACTTCAATTAGACAATCCCTCTAACAATTTATAATATATATTATCAATCATTTCTACAAATGTGGAAGATTTATGGGTGAAAGTTAAATATTATAATCATTATATTTCACTTTAAATAATTATTTAATGGCTATAGATATTAAATTTAATATTTTAATTTTTATATAAATATTTTATTTAACTTAAATTATATATCTATTTAAAAATAAAAAATACGTATAATTTTCATTTAATAAAATTATAATTGAAATTTATATATAATTAAAATTTTATTTAATTAAATTGAAAAATAAATTAAATAACTTACTCAGATACATATATTTTCTATATTAATAAAATTTTGGAATTAACTTATTTGATTTTATTACTATTAAATTTTCAAATTTAAGTTTTGTATTTGTAAAATATTATATTTTATATATATTTAACTTAAATTATAACTATGTATAATTGTGATCAATAACATTAAATAAATATAATCTTTAAATATGTTATTAAGTAAAAATTATATATATATATATTTAAAATTAAGTGTAATCAATTTTAACAAATGGTGCAAAAAATTAACATTAAAGTAAACTAGTTATATAATTTTATTAGTAAATTTTATAATTTTAGTAACACTAAAATATTAAATAAAATATTTATATGTATATTAAGATATTTTATAAATATTTTGACATTATGGTGGTATTGGAGATAATAGAGATGTATTTAAGTAAAATATTAACTTTATTATTTCAAAGACTACTATAAAAGTTTTACATTATTTTTCTTTATTATATAAACTTGATGAAATTGATAATTGGAGTTATTATTAGATTATTATATAAAGTAAATTACATATTTGAAATAGATTATTTGTAATTCAATAAGTTAATATTTAAATTAAAACACATATTCTAACATTTATTTTATCAAATATTTGATAATAAAATATGATGTTTTAAATATTTAATTCAAAATTTTCACATATTCCAAAAGTTTATATTTGTTATTGTCAAAATTATTTAACAAAGTTGATATATGAAAAAGGTGATATGGTATTTAAATCTAGCATATGCAAGAAAGGAGGTCCAAAATAGATATGATAATAAAGACATGAATATTATACATAACTTGAAAAGGAAAAATATTATAATTTTTTAAATTATAGTTAAATAATAAATTAATACATTATACTTTTATGGTAGAAAAATTCAATTATATCATACACACATGATGTCCCCTTCAAGAATATTAGTATACATCTTTATATACATATTATATCTAATATGTAGTTTTTGGGGCAACTATATAATAATATATGGTGAGTGAGAAGTCACAAATTTAACACATTCTCCTTTATGGCAGAAAAAAAAAAACAATTTTCCTTTATCTAGTTTGTTGGAGAGGTATATTCTTATAAAACTTAACTTTTTTTTTTATAATGGTTCAAAAATGAAAATGCTTTTAATTGGGCCAAGAAAAGACCAGAAGTTACACTATAGCCTAATCTAGTGGTCATTAATTTATAATTTCAAAGCTCAAATTATAATACTAATCATGATTACATACTTTAATACTAGGTAACAATTTTCCTAATGAGAGGTCTAAAATACTTTTAATGGAATGAATAATTTTATGCAATGAACTATTTAGACATTATCTAGAATTATAGTATTTTAATGAATAATTATATGTATTAATTTACAAAAAAAAATTAGATGATATTTTTACATAATTATATTTCTTTTTTATATAAGTTGTTCACATTAAATCTATTTCTCCAAAAATATTTAGATAATATGATATTATGTTCTTTCTTTTTTTTATTAATAATCTAAAATAATAAGTAATTCATATAAAATTTATTAACTCAATTATATATTATTCATAATATGTTAAACTAATTATATTGAATAAAAATGAAAATGATAAATTGTAATTGTTTACCAATTTTGATATGTTACACTAATATAAATATAAATATAAATATATTATTATTCAATCGAATATAAATTATTTATTATTACTTGTCCAACAATAATAACAATAGATTAAGAAGTATATTGAGCCTCCTATCAATAATGGACATAAAATCTAGTAATTCCTTTTATGTGAGATGTTGTATATTTGTATACCCAACCAAATAATACTATACAAGGATATAGGAGAGAGTCTATTTGATAAGTTTGTAAGTCCTCAAATGGTACAAATAAAATACAAGTTTTCACCAAAAAAATAAAATATAAATTTAATAATAAAAATGAGAATAAAATTAGTATATGAACTTATGGCAACTCATTATACATTTTAGTTTATCATTTTGTATTTAAATTGTTGTAGATTTGAAATTATATTAGCGTGAAAACTATTTGAGATAATATGTACATTGGTGCACACACATATTGCCTCATTACATGCATATGAAAAATAAATTTATAGTTGAAGTATGGTAAAAATAAGAGATAAAAAATTGTATGACCAAAATTGACTATTAAATTTTATGATGGCTGACAAAAAAAAGTTGATGGCTCAAGTTTTACTTAATGTGTAAAGATATAACATAAAGAAAAATAACAATTATTGTAATGATTGTTACCACTATCAACTAACAACCTAGAGAGATATAACTAACATAGAATTTAAAATTTAGTAAGACAATCAATGTTTTGAGTTAAAAAATTAGAGCTTACACTAATTTCTTTGACTATACTAAGGCTCTTAATGGATACATTAAACTTAGTTGTCTATTGATCTTGTATGCTTCTCATTGAATATAAAATATTACAAAGTAGAGCTCAAATTAAGAACTTTACCATTAGTTATATGTGTGCTCTCCCATTTGAGATGAAATCACAATTTTTACCCTTATATGGAAAAGAAATTACTTGGAAGAAATTGAAAAATTCCTTATTTAATAAAATAGAGTAATTTAGGGTGATTTATAGAAGTTTAAAAAATCATCAATTTACACTAAAATACACAATCACTTTATTTTTTCAACATTTAGTGGAGTTATCACTTTTTTTTGTTTAAATGATTGTAATATAATTTCATATATTTATGTTATTATTTTTTATTTTATTTTTATATATTTTAAATAAATTTATACATTAATAATATTTTATATAAAAGTATATACTAAAAATAATTTATTATATATCTTTTCGTTTTATAATTATGTCATATTTATATATAATTATTATTATATAATTAATGTTAATTCATTTTTATTATAATAATAACTCAATTTTGTTATATAATTTATTATACATTATATATTTTAATTTTAAATTAATATAATTATATATTATATTATATAATAAAATATTAAATTTAATTAAAAAAGTAAATTAATCTTCTCAAAATTTTCATAACATCTCCATACGTTAAAATAATAAATTTAGATTATTTTATAATCCATCCAAACCCTTTACTACATTACTATTCTAAATCACTTATCTTTAAATCAATTCAAACAATTCAATTCAAATAAATCATAAAATATGACACAATTAACCTATAGCCTATAGTATTTAGCCTTATGAGTTTGATACATTAGAAAAATATCTAGATTTTTTATGGTTGAGTAATCATACATCTCTAATTATATTTTTAAAGTGAAATTATATTAAGTAGGTATTAATTAGGAGAAATTTTATTTAATTAATGATATTTAATATACTTTTTTATCTAAAAAAAGTGTGTACTGTTCAAATTTATATATATTTAAAAATAATAAATTATAAATAGTAAAACATTTATAATTTCATAAAATAATAACAATTCTCTAATTTATTTAAATTATGATCATATTTTCAATATAAACTTTCAATTGAAATATAAATATACTTGCTACTTGTGATTTTTAAATTCGTACTCAACCACTATTTAAAAATATGTATGATTATTCTGTTATAAATTTAAGTATTTTTTATACATACTCATTCCAATCAACTATTTAAAATTATGTAGGATTATTCTGGTATAAAGTTGATTATTTTTTCTACCTACTCGAGATTTCTAATTTGGTATGTATGCGATCTTATTAAATTTAATATAATGTCAAAATTTAAAAAGTCGACTATTTAAAATTTATTTAGTAGTGATATATTTCTAATATTATAAACTAACAGAAAAATTATTTATTTTATTTAATATATTATTATATTATCAATAAAATAAATTAAAATGGGGAGAAATTAAATTATAGGGAGTTAAATTAATTATAACTAGTAAATATGAATTCAATAAGATAATATGTAAAACACTGCACATTGTTCACATACCACATGGCACGTACATACATCAATACATGGGAGGAGTAATTTTAACACCAATAAATCAAATCAGTTCTTCTGAGTGGCTTTCTCGTACTTGATCTTCATCCACTGGATCCCTACCAATGTGCCTTCCTTCATCTTCTTGAGGCCGAGAGACGCCGCCCTCTTGGTCTTCACGAGGCCTTCTCTCATCTTCTGCTTGTACATGATCGCCGACTTGGACTTCGCGAGGCCCCTGATCTTCTGCTTGTACTTGACCACCGTCTTGGACTTGCTTAGGCGTTGTCCTATTTTCTGCTTGTACTTGACCACCGTCAAGGGGAGTCCGCTCTTCTTTCCGTCGCTGGCTGGAAGAGGGTTGGTGTCGTTGTCCCACTGATCAGCCCACGATTCGCCCTTATCCATTTTCTTAATATTGATTTTTAAGGGTTCGCTCGATCGATGCTATCTGGTTATGACTATGATCAGCAGGGAAGAAGAGAGATGGAGATTAGAGAGAAAGGCTAATGGTGGGATGAGTTGAGAAAAGCCTATATTGGTTGGGTATTTATTGAAGAGACAGAGGCAGTATGTTGGAAAAAAAACATATAGAAATAGAAAGGCTAATCTGGTAATTATGTAAATTAGGGTATTTAATCACATTTTTTAGATTTTTTCAAATAAATACTAATATTTTTGTAATTTTTAAATATGTATCAAAATTACATACCCAAAAAATGATGTATGAAAAAGTAATATGGTATCTAAGATATGCCAAAAAAAGAGGTCTAAAGTAGATTTGATACACAAATAGATAAATATTATATATATTTATAATAGGTAACAAAATTTGTATTCTATTTTATAAAAAATAGTAAAAACATCCGTATTTAGTATGCATCTGAAATTATTAAAATTGCTCTTAAATAAGCTAATAATCCTTTAAATAATAAATAATTTAAAATGATAATTTATTTTTGCTAAAACACAGAATTCAAATAATAAACCACACTGTTAATATGGCTCAATGGAGTCCATATTCTAGTTGTATATGTCTCTCAACAAATTATAAAAATTAACTAGATATAACCATAAATTGATTACTTTGATTCTTGTTCTTCTTTGAATTTGGAAATAATAACTTTCACACAATAATTTTTGTTTGTCTACTCATTAAGTTTGAATTCTTATTATAATTGATCAAAATATAGGAAAAAATATTGTAACACTTCTAACTATAATGTACTCGGTCGTTTTTAATACATTATGGTGATCGATTGATTGAGTACATAATGTCATAAATTTTTGTGAGGCATATTTGACTATTTTTAAATAAGCTTAGCAATTAAAAGAATGCTTCATAATATATATATATATATATATATATATAAATTGAGTTACTTTATCTTATTAATATTATTTATTATAGTTTTTAAGTCAATTTTCAATATTCTCACTAAAAGTACAAGTACTTTCCATATCATTTTTATCTTGCATGTATAAAAAAATTATCAAACAAATATTCAAATTATCATGTAATATATTGATATTTGAGTTATTAGATAGTAAAGATTGGTCACCATAAATTTTAATTTGTAATATTTTATTTATTTATTTATTCTTTTCTATTAGAGATACTACTCAATAATCAAGGAGATCATGACTCATTACTATGCACAAGTACACAAAAAACCAATCTTATAAATATATCAGGATTCTCTCCCATATAATTTTCATTAATAGTATTTAGTTGAATAAATGATATCCATGTGGCTTTCCTTTATATCCATTAGTTTCACACGATTGATCTCATATAGTTTTCATTAATAGTACTTGATTGAATAAATAATCACTACATCATTTTCCTTAATATCCACTAATATGACTAGTCTATCTATTTGACTCTCTCTATCTCCATTTTTACCCCAATATAACTTTGTGATTACAAGGTTAATACTGTATTTTATTAGTATTTACAATATAATACAATCGTATTTAATTTTTCATATTTACATCTTTCTTATAATCACTTGTTCCAAAAAAAGTTTAAAGTTATATTCTTGTTTTTCCTAGTAGTATAGGGAGACATAAATACTTATTTATGGTTTGACTTATTTATATATACAAAATTGAAAGAGGGTACAAAATATTTATTGATATTAATTTTTTTACCTAAACAAAATTTTAAAATATTTTATGTTATGTGCTTAGAACAACTGCTTCTTCTTTAAATCATTCCACTTTTATCATTTTTTATTTAAATTACATAATTCTTTTGCCCTTCTCTAAACAATTTTTTAAAATATTTTATGTTATTATCCCTTTGTTATATACAGACAAAAAGTGTCAGGTTTCTTTCATAAAGCATTCAACTTCTTATAAGCTAAGGTGTGTTTTCATGGTGCTTAAAAATTACTTGATTTCTTTGTGTACATTTCCCACATTTACTCCACTCCAATCAGAGAATCTTAGTTTATTGAGCCACATAAATGGTTTAAATTTCTATATTAGTTTGTCTAAATCTATTATATTTAAGTTCAATAAGTCAAGATTTTCAATCTATTTATTTTTAAATATAATTTTTCTTATATTATTTTGTGATATTTAAATCCACTCCACCACACTAGTGAAGTGAAAAATATTCTTCATTCAAATGAATAGATTATTAGGTTTAACATTTTTATAACATGATGTATTTTTAATTATTTGATAATATATAACTCTTTCCATTAAATTATCAATTTTATTAATAAGTATTATTAAGAATATTATTCTAAATTTAATAAAATAAATAAGTGTTTACCTCTAAAAAGTTAGTAATATTTTACTATTTATAAGTAATAAATTTTAAGTAAATATAAATTCAACTTTTATTGACATATAATACTATCTTATCAGCAACTAGTCTTACCATTGATAATACATCAGAAATTCAACTTATTTTCTGCAGAGTATTGAGAAAAAATACCTAATCCGAAATTATGTTCTCTACGTATCCGCAACAGTAAAAATTATACAATTAGTGACAAGTATATCAATGTTTCATGTTAATGTGAGTATTTGGAATATTATTTTAAATTTGAAAAAATAAAAAATTAACATTGGATTATAAAGTTGAAAATGTTCAACTATTTGTAATTTATTATTTTTAGAGTTTTTTAGGATTTTTTAGGATTATTTTTACATAGATATGAGTACAAAGCTCACAATACCATATAATATTATATTATAAACAATGAGCTTGCATTAATTTTCGAGTAAATCCATTTTATAATTTGACTAGTGTATGCATATTTCATGTGAGTGTAGTTTCTGATAATATAATAACAAATTAGATAAATAAATAAGTATTACAGATTTATAAATTTAAAATTTTTTTACTAATTATAATTGATAAATTTTAATTAATTATGAGATTTATCCCTTCTCTACCTAGGAATATAGTGTTTAGAAAGTAAAAATAGTCATTATTAATGATATTACGTATTACACTTTAAAATAATTTTATAAGTAATATTAATATATTTTGCCCAATTGTAACATCTCGAGAATAGGTTTTATTTTTAGTATAAGTACAATATTCATTTTATTAAGGGCTCTTGACAGATATTACATTGAAAATAAGTAAATAATAATAATTTGAGAGTTAACAATATCTTAATATTTATAAAAGAAAAATTCATCACTTTTTTCACTTAAAAAGCTGGACGTTCAATTTTCTCTCTAATCATCCACTTTATAAGATTAAAATTTATTGAAATTGTGATAATTCTTTTCATTTACCGTGTAAATGAAGGCATTAGAAATGCTTTGTATTAAAATAAGTTAAATAATAATTCATGAAGTTGGCTCCAATTTTGACTTTTTTCTTCCACCCTTCTTTATAACAATTTGATGGCATATATATATATGATGAAAAATTTTATGTTATAATATTAGTTATTTAATTATTTATCTATACTTACAAAAAAATCAAATTTTCCTTCCATATATCATTCAAATTCATATATAACTTTTGAATTTATTGTGTTATATGAGTTTTGAATTGGCCTTGATATATGAGTTATCATCCTTACTCTATTAGAAAATTAATTGATTTCCTTGGATACATTTTTCACTTTTACTTTACGGAGAATAGAGTTGATCCTATTAACATTGGCATATAAACTACCAAAGAGTTTTGTTATATTATGATTGTATATATATTTAACCATCAAGATTTTCAATCCATCTATTTTTAATATAAATCTTCATATCAAGTGATATTCAAGCTCCATAACAAAGTAGTTGGGTGAAGTAAATAGTATTATCCATTCAACATAATCGATTATTTCCAACCTTTCCAAATTACCACACCTTTTTTCATTAGTTCAATTGCCCTTCATCTCCCTCTATGTGATATTGTTGTTTAATATATAAAAAATCATACATATTTTATGTACATTTATTAATTATTGGTAAAAAAATAATTACCACTTATGATTTATATTTTCTTAGTATATATAAATATAATATTTTATTGACCCATTAACATTTTTATGTCTAAAGAGCTTAAAGTTGGTGTACTCTTCATTATCAACTATAAATCTAATATTGTTGTCCTTCCTTTAAATTAGTTATTGTATGGTCTTTTTCTCTAATTCTTCATTCTCAGCTATAAATCTAATATTATTGTTCTTTCTTTAAATTAATTATTGATATTCTCTTTATTCTCCAATACATTTCTTTAAATATATTATTAATTTACTTCTTATTCTCATAAAATGTCTTAATTGAATTTTTTACAATTTGAACTTGTACATAAATCAAATATATAACTAAATTTAAATTAAAATTTTGAATTAAATTATTTATCGAATACCAATTCAATAATTTGAATATCTCAAATTGGGTTTTATATCATACAAGTAATTCCAACCTTAAATTAGTGAGATTAAAGTACTTGTATTACATTGAGAATATAATCGTATATGATAAAATAAAAAAATATTATCTTAAAAATATTATAATTTAGTTATAAATTTTAAGTAATTATAAGTACAAACATTTATTATTTCACAATATATTATCAAATATTCGAACCTATATTTAAAACTCGTATACATGTATCGATTTAATATAATTGTATTAGTTTCACCATCTAATTATTTAAATCCAAATTTGCACTAACTCGAATCTATTTGATTTGAACTAAAATTCAGTTTAAATGATATTAAAATGGGTATGATAACCTTATTAATGATTATGGTTAATAGCCACCTCTGGTATATTATTTACACCATAAGTATAACAGCTAAGTTGAGGAGTGGTGAGATATAAAATGTGGCCTTATAAATAAGATAGGAATGAAATCATTCATAATAAATATGTTACTGATCTAGTCTAGTCGAGTATACACTTTCCATAAGCTACCATTCATCCTACGAGTGGACTTGCTTTCTAGTGAAATCCAAGCCCGCACATCCTTTAATCTAGATTTGAGCATGGCAGGGACCCGACCTGAACCTATATTCTAGTCTTGCACAAACCCCATCTGAACTCACTTATGTACTCTGGTCTATACTTTGCATAAATTATTTTTAATTATATGGATAAACTTACCCTTTCTAGTAACATTCGATTTTACACGATAATCTATACTTGAGAATCACATAAATTTTATTATTAATTATGTTTAATATTCACCATTCATATCATAAATTTAAACAATTTTATATAATTTATTATTTATCATTTGAATATAATAATTTAAAATTAGATTCGAGTTTTACACAAACACAATGGGCTCTAGTCGGGTTGGGACGGGTATAACAACATTATTAATAATTATACTTAATAGCTATCTTTTGTATATTATTTATAATTATAACAACTACCTTAACTTACGAAATTCGAGCCTACACAGACCCGAACTAAGGTTTGGCTCATGACGTATTATGACGGACCTTATTAATAATTATGCTTTAGCCAACTCTTAGATATTATTTATACACGCTAAGTATAAGATAAGGCAATAGCCTCCTAGAAAGGGCATTGTTAAGTTTAATTCCGTTAAAAAAAAAAAATAAGTGACATGGCTAGGGGTATTCCCGTACTTTTTGAATTAAACGAGCAGGATTTAGACTTCCCGTCTGTCTTTCCCAGTGGAATCTGCAACTCCTCGAAGGCTTCCATTTCTTGTTCCAAATCTCCCCTCCCGTGAGTTGCACTCTCTTCCTATCCCTATGTGCGTGCATCGATTTATGTATTCTTAGTTATCCATATGTGATTCGTCTCTACAACTCGTAGAAAAAAAGCTATCGTGGAGATTGGAGATCCAAGCCCTGAATTTTCATGGTTATTGAAAATTTTTCGCTGGTTGCTCTCAAGGGTTTTCTAATTTGACTTTCTCCTCTCATTTGTAAGACTTGGTCCATTAATGATTGCGTCTATTGATTGAATTTTGAAATCGCTTTTACTTGTAGATTTGAACTTTCTCCATTATTGAAAATTCTCCCGGCTTGTTGCTCTAAAGGGTTTTCTAATTTGACGCTTCTCCTCTCATTTGTGGGACTTCGTGCATTAATGGTTGCATCCATTGATTAAATTTTAGAATCACTTTTTCTTGTAGATAAGCTACAGTCGAATTGTGAAGTTTTCTGTGGCAATTTGGTTTCCTTGCGATTCATTTATTGAAGGGTTAGAGGTAAATGGATCCATCAACTCGTGGGAGTAGTCAGGCAGATGTTTACTTGCCCAATTACAAGCTAGGGAAGACCCTGGGCATTGGATCTTTTGGTAAAGTTAAGGTAGCAGAACATGTCTTGACTGGGCACAAGGTTGCGATCAAGATCCTCAACAGGCGTAAGATAAAGAGCATGGAGATGGAGGAAAAGGGTGATGCCTTATTTTCAACCTTTTTAAATCTGTTTGAGCAGGGGGTTACTATAATGTTGAATGATTATGTGTTATAAATGCATCAACTTCATTCTTTTTTTGTTAATAAACACATTGGATTCATTCAGTTATGCTCAAGAATAGATGGCTTTAATATGATCTAGTTTTCTCTTGGACAGTAGTAGTATTCAATTTTGAAGAGTCAATGCACCTCAAATATCAGTTACTTAGGCAACAGCTACCATTTTTGGTGATTGTGCCACATCTTATGAATGGTTTTTTTCAATAATATCAGGCTATCCTCCTATTTCTGGAACCTGTAGTTTCTTGTTCATTATGATCTAGTTATCCAACTATGACCTCTGCAGTACACCTTTCTGAGTTATCATTGCATTTTGATGATATGTAAACTCACTTTTCTTTCTTCTTATTGCTGCAGTTAGACGAGAAATTAAGATTTTAAGACTTTTTATGCACCCCCACATCATACGACTTTATGAAGTCATAGAAACACCTTCAGATATCTATGTGGTGATGGAATATGTGAAATCTGGTGAGCTCTTTGATTATATTGTCGAGAAGGGCAGGCTGCAAGAAGATGAAGCTCGTAACTTCTTTCAACAGGTATGAATTCCTTTTTCTCAGTAGTTGTCAGAGCTGACCATTCAACTATCTTTGAATTCTTAATTTGTTTATTCTCTTCTGTCAACTCTTTTTGGCAGATAATTTCTGGTGTGGAGTACTGTCATCGTAATATGGTGGTTCATAGGGATTTGAAGCCAGAGAATTTGTTGTTGGATTCAAAATGCAATGTGAAGATTGCTGATTTTGGTCTGAGCAATATTATGCGGGACGGTCATTTTCTCAAGACTAGTTGTGGGAGTCCAAACTATGCTGCTCCAGAGGTAGAGATTTAGACTGATAATCAAAATGTGTTCATGATGGTTTCTTGTAGAAAGTTGATGTGAATTGAAAATTCCATGTTGTTTTCTTGAAAAACTAAGAGCCTCTGTGTGTTAGTGCAATTTGATGGGATGCTTTGGGAGTTGCTTGTGAGGTGATTGGATCAATTCTCCTTATGTCCATAGACCTTGGAGAATCCATTCAATCATGTGCTTACAAATAAAATGGATCCGCAGACATGTGGAATGTTCATGGGGCCAAGATAATAATCTCAATGTTATAATTAGGAGAAAAATGATAACTAACAAAATAGAGATATTGAATTCATTTTTCATTCGATGAGATGGATATTAATCATCTTCGTTTAGATTTTGATGAGTTCTCTATTTCATTGTTTGCCCTTAGATCACCTTCTGTGGACTTTTTAACTGGCTTTCATTTCAGGTTATATCTGGAAAGTTGTATGCTGGTCCAGAGGTCGATGTTTGGAGCTGTGGAGTGATACTCTATGCTCTTCTCTGTGGGACTCTGCCTTTTGATGATGAAAACATTCCCAATCTCTTTAAAAAGATAAAGGTGCTGGCCTTCCTCCTTGAAACAAATTGAAAGAAGATTCTTCGGAGAAGAGCTTATATTAATTATTAGATTCCTCTAAAATTATATTAGTTACTTTTTTCTGCCTTCTATTTTTCTAGAGGAAAAACCAAAATTTATACAATGGCCTAAGAGCTATTATGTCTCTTGTTATTAGTGTGGGATATATACTCTGCCCAGTCACTTATCACCGGGTTCGAGAGATCTGATCCCGAGGATGCTTATTGTTGACCCAATGAAACGAATCACCATCCCTGAGATTCGTCAGCACCCTTGGTTTCAAGCTCATCTTCCACGGTATTTGGCAGTTCCTCCACCAGATACGATGCAGCAAGCCAAGAAGGTCAGTTGTATTGTGACCTTATGGCATTTGGCAGTGGATATATTGAAATTAATGACTTGACTCATGGAACGCACTTTTTGCAGATTGATGAGGATATTTTACAAGAAGTAGTGATGAGGGGATTTGACCGCAATCGATTGATTGAATCACTTCGCAATAGAATCCAGAATGAGGTCAATTTCCTCTTAAACCTTTTTTTCCCTTTTTCTTTTTAAATTCTTAAACCTTCTTTTTGTAACATATTAACTATATTAATCTCTTTTGAGGTTTGAAAAAAATGTTTTGTATTCTATTTCAGGCTACGGTTGCATATTACCTGCTGTTAGACAATCGATTCCGTGTTTCAAGCGGTTACCTTGGAGCTGAGTTCCAAGAATCCATAGTATTTACATATATCTCTCGACCCATCTTTAGATTGTCCATGTGTTTGAGCATATATTCATACTAATCATATTTTTCTTAGGAATATAACCGAGCCCATCAAAATGAGATGACTGTTCCAACAGCATATCGGTACCCGGGCAGTGGAGGTTACATGGACTATCAAGGAAAATCGGCAGCATATTTTGGTGCAGAGAAGAAATGGGCACTTGGACTTCAGGTTAGATTCTATTTGTTTGTTTTTTTAAACAACCATTAGGAACATAGCCCTAGAAAGCAAAGTTAATGTGAAGTAAGATATGGGGATGCAACCCAGTCCACTAAGAGAGGATGGTAGCCCTCACGGGGACTCCTCAAAGTAATGAAGGCTGAATGGGAAGTTAATAGATGAAGAAGCAAGCATGCTTCACTATGACCTGCCAACACCTTTGAAGAAGAGGATAAAGTCCACTAGTATCTGTCACTGCCAACCAAAAGTTAAGCATGGCCTTGTAGACAAGCTCGGAATCCAGTTCCACCTCCAGGGTTTGAGTGGCCTTTCATACACAGTGGATTTGCAACGTGCAGTGCCACTGAGTGTGGTATGAAGCGATTGAAAGCTTCTCAATTCCATTGACCTGCACCTAATGACAAAATGAGATACAAGGAGGGATCATTATGATTCTGCAAGGTATAAGCCACATGATTGAATTAAGACACGGAAGATGCCGCACTCATGCCATCCAACCAAAACTGGACAGTGTGCCCCATTTACTATAAGCCAGCCACATCCTTCTTTGATAGTTGTCTGCACAGAACACAGAGCACATAGGTATCTGAAAATGTGTTGCTCCTACTATCAAATATTTGCTCCTTTAATACTTGAACTCACAGCTCTTTTAACCATCCCATCACCATCCAACATAATTTTCCTATGCAAGCTATATTGAATTCACTGAGTCATTTTATGCGTAGCCCATCTTGTTCCACTGGACTTGTGACTATATCTGAACTTATGGCATGCATCCTCCTTCTGTGAGCATTATCTCCCATAGAAAAGCCTGAGAGAGCCTTATATCATCATTCAGCACCTTTCTCGGTAGGTGAGTGACTGCATATGTTGAAGAGGTATCTAAGAGAGAACCAAATTTTACAAGAGTATCCCTTCCTGCCAAAGAAACTGGTGATGTTGTCCACCCTCGTAGTACTGCTTGGAGATACATAAGAAGGCCAATAGATGAGTGTCATGGATAAAATTCCATGGCAGGCTGTCATATGCTTTTTCTGCATCCTCCTTAATAGCAAACAATTCCTTTGTACCCTTAGCCTGATCATAGGAATCAGCTCTTGATTAATAAATAATATTGTCTTTATTACTGTCTTAGGCAACAAAATCCACCTGATTAAGTGCAGTTAATTTTGGCATCAGATCCCTTGATCAATTGGCCTTCAACTTTAGTCAAAATTTTATAGGAGGCCTAAAAGAGGTGTATCGGTCTCAACTGATGGAATGTTTTGGGTAACAATCATAGTATATGGAAGAAGAATTGATGAAGTGTTGTAGAATTTTCTGAATTTTTTATCATCTAAAATGAAATGGTATAGCTGTATTATAAATGATTCATGGGGATAGTTCCCAAAACATGTTTATCATAAGGGTTTATAAATGGCAGTGTATATGGGGGCAATTCCCAAAGCATGTTGGAACATTAGGGCAATTCCCACTTTTAGCTAAAATTGTTTAATTAGTTGAAAAATACTTGAAATTTGACTATTACAACTATTTTGGCATGATGTAATTTTTTATCAAAATAAGCTAATGTGGCCATATTTTGTTTCCTTTAAAAATTTATAAAAAAATATTTTTAATCATTAGTTTGTACCACATCAACTATAATGAAAAATAGTGTAGTAGGCCAAAATCATTGTAATCCAAAAAGTTAAAAGTATTTTTTAGCTAAAGAAAACAATTGTTGCAAAATGATATTCCACTCCACTCCCGTTCTTTCAATGTAGTTTTGGGAATATTCTTTCCAATAAATTAATTAAGCATCTGTTGAAATTCTAGCGCAAATTCTACCCCAGTTTTATTTATTATCAAACATGTTAGTTCATTTCATCTAGATTCATGGTGGGTAACTGCCTGCCTTTTTCTTGTCTTTTTTCATTTCTTATATTTTGGATGTGTTCTCATTTGATTGACCTTTCCTTCCCCCCTTTTGTGTTTTCCTTCCAAGTCTCGGGCACATCCTCGTGAAATAATGACTGAAGTTCTTAAGGCTCTGCAAGGGTTGAATGTGGGTTGGAAGAAGATTGGGCATTACAATATGAAGTGCATGTGGAATCCTGCTAGTCAAGATGGCATGATTAATGATAGTGTTCACAATAATCATTATTTTGGTGATGAATCTACAATCATTGAGAGTGATGCTCCAAAGACGAGAAATGTGGTCAAGTTTGAAGTTCAGGTATTTTAATGCATTTCTTCCTTTTTTTTTTCTCTTCTCTAGCTGAATATGACATGAAAACTTTTAGCGCCTAGTGATCCACCTAAAAATGTGAGTCCTTGCAGTCCAAGTTTATTGATGTTTAGGATTAGCATCTTCCAGAGTTGATTTACAAGTAGAAAATTTTATTTGAAATTTAAATCTGATAAAGATCCACATAATTTGCACTAAATTCAGTATGAATTATAATCAAGTAGTTCTGAATTTTGTTATCCCGCTTCAATCTAGTGTCATGTTGTTTTCCCTCTGTTAACAATACAAATGATAAGTACTTGAATATTGGTCCAATTCATGCATGTTTTAAAGAGCCGAATCCTATCAAGTTAGAAAGAGTTGGAAAAATGATATCTTACGGGAACTGATGCCATCCAATGCAATTAGCAGTATGCGCATCTCCATTACTGGCTATAAAATACAATTGGATGGTTTACTTGATCTATGCTTTGCTTTTTATTTCATGTTTATTTTGGTTGAGATTCTTGCTGGTTTGGGAATTGCAGCTGTACAAAACAACGGAAGAGAAGTACCTGCTAGATTTGCAGAGGGTTCAGGGCCCACAGTTCCTATTCTTAGACCTCTGTGCAGCTTTCCTTGCCCAACTCCGAGTCCTTTAAAGAAGAATGCAGGCAAAGCAAAAGGCTAGAATCATGAAGTCTCCTGCAAGCCATACCCATGAATAGGTTAAAAAACAAAAAAAAAAAAGTGTATATAACTGGCCTCTTAAAATTTTCTTTTACTTCTTCATTCTCCCTTTTTCTGCCCTGCCTTTCTACTATAAGCAGTTTCCTTGAATCTCTGGGTATCATTGGCAGGTTCAAACATCTTACTGGCTGGCCTCTTGCTTTGAGCCTACTTTTAGCACTGTAAAAGATGGTAGCAAACTAATTATTGTCCAACTGACCTCTTGTAATTCATTACCACCTTTTTTGCATCAAGGTAGGTGTTCATGTTGCTCATCTTATATTGTCTTTCTTCCTCGACCTTCAAGCATCTTCATTATGTTTGGCAGTCCTTATAGTTATGAAATAGGGATATCATGTTTCCATTCAGTATCAAGGAAATGTGGACTCCCATGGAGGAAAAGCCTTGTTCCTTGGATATTTGGTCTCACTAATCTTATTGTGCTATTGATGATGAGATGTGGTAGCTAGACAACAGGCTGTTGTTCTGGCCTTGGGTTGAACCAGCATGGCCCAGATCCCATTCAAAGATTCACCTTGCTTGACTTTAGGTTATCATGCACCAACTCCATTGTTCAACTGGAAATTAATACAATGCAATTTTCATGTGCTTTTTATCATTGCAGGTGGTAATTTTATCCGACTATACATTATTCAGTTTCAGGCACATTCAGATATGCATCCAAACTTGTAATTAAAATATACTTTTAATGTCATTTATTATCAAGGGGATGTAGCTCAAATGGTAGAGCGAGGCACGGGGTTCGATCCCCCGCATCTCCAGGGACTTTCTTTTTTTGAGCCGCTTTCTTTTTTTAGCTCAACAATCGAGACATTTTATCGGATAATATTTCCGACGTCTGTTACCTTTTCAGAAAGGATGATCCCCAAGTAAAAAGAGTTTTTCCAACAACCGTTAAGGAAATTAAATGAAAATGGTCACCAGCATCTACAACAATGCATTATTATTCTTTTGGTTCTGAAGGGATCTCCAGGGTGTAACTACATCAATTCTTTAGCATCTCCCTTCGATAGTTGTTGTAGTCCATGAGCAAGTTCCGGTTCATGTACTGCACCAGTTTCTTAATTTCCTGTGTTGTTCATCAAGAGGGCTGGTGAGTAAGTACTTGGAATAAAACTTGTTACCGTGTTAGATGAAATGAAAGTCTGATCTGATTGTTCTGACCTCTTTGAAGAGATTCGACAGGAGATCCTGGGGGATGAAGGAGAGAGCCGGTGGGATTGAATAGCTTATGTCCATTTCCATGTGACCCATAAGCCTGTGCTGCAGCTGTCTTCTGTCAGGATATATCACCCCTCTTGCGGAAAAGTCCAAATAGGACAGGTTAATATTGAGCCCTTGGAACTCCCATTTCATCTGCCATCAAAGATTGAGACTAAGAACATGACTGCAGTAGTCCTTCCAATAAATCATGAAGCAGACAGAATCCCTGACAAATAAATATATGAAGGTGGTACTAATCTGTGGTCGTGTGCATACAATGCTGAAATCAAGAATCCTTGCTATGTCCGAAGGAACTTGTGGGGGATAACCTTCCCCGCTTGTTTTGCATCTTACTTGCATTTGGCCCACTGGCGTTGCAGTCATGAACAAGACCTGCACGGGCAACATCTGGATTCTCCAAACATCCTATGCCACAAAAAGTGACCTATTCAACCAGTCATTTAATTAACCATGCACATCTGCATAGAGTTTGCAGCAAAAGTGATTTATAAGTTCATAAACTAGCATGATTCCTGATTCCCAAGAGAAGCCTGCAAGGGGGACAGTGTCTTTATCTAGTCAGATGCTAAGCTAATACAATTGGAGATACCTGCTCGAGTTGTAAGCTTTTTTCATCGTGAAATAAAGCATTGAAAATTCTGGTTGTGTCTTCCATGTACTGGTCAAATGATATCTGAACAGCAATAATCTCAAGGCAAGTTAGTGAGTTACCCCTTCAATTTTGATCAGGAATAATAGATGTCTTCTCAAAAGGAAAACTTGCTGAAGCATTATTTGAGCACTTACCCCATTAGACTCGTTAAGAAGGTCATTGGTGGTGAAAACAAAGGAATGCTTGACTGGATTCTTCTGATTTCTCGTTCTGCTGGCTCCCATCAAGCTCATTGGGGCCATTGAGTTCCTGGACAACATCCACCATGGTTTCTTTCCCAGGTTCACCTGCAACAGCCATTTCTTATCACTGACAATGGGGAAACTGCAAGAAAGCCCAGAGAATAGCTTCAGTGGGAAAAGATTAGATCTTGAAAACTGAGGAGCCACGACAGTCATGATCCCTATACTTCTGATTCAGACGGAGATGGTTGCTTTCAAGCTAATAGATGATGCTATATGTATGAGAAGGGACTATTGAGGGAGTTGGAACCGAGTGCCAGAGTTTTCGGACCATTGTAAATGCGAGGTTTGTTACTTCTGTTTCTACCCACTTGGAGGCATTTCCCAGGACGGAAGATTCAACTCCCATCCAATGAAGAAGAACCCTTCTCTCATTACCAACAACAGTCGTGTCATGGTCACAGAAATGCCTTGTGAGGAATGTAATTTGAGGGACATAACTAATATGCATTTGACAGTCCAGTGACGTGCCTTTCTTCAGCGTATAGATGCCCCCTTGTTTCACTCACACCATGTAATCACACTGAGAAGTGAGGGGAAAATATAGAAGTCAAACATGATGTTATATGCATAGCAGCCTGTTCAAATGAAGCATAGAACATGACCTATTTTACATCTCCAAGATCCAAAACGAAGTCCCCAAAGAAAATAAATAAATTTAGAAGATAGTTGACATGTCGGACTATGAAGTCCAACTGACCGGATTTATTCAATGCACGAACTTCATAAGCATCGACTCCAGTTTATGCAGAATATGGTATTCTGAGGGCCATTCGCACGGAAAGCCAGGGCCTCTCAGGATAAGGGTCGATGAAGCTGTGTGAAAGGAACTGCTCCATCTCTTCATCCATGAGTTCTCGTGCCCATGGCACTCGCTTGGATGAGCAGCCTCCCGGTCCAAAGCACCTGCAATGGACAATGCTCTCTTCACTCAATTGACTACCACTATAATATACAGACATTCAATGCTCATGCTCTTGGAGTGGGTCTTTTGGCAGGCTCTCACACACTTAAGACTGCACAAAGACAAGTTTGCCACAGAAATATATATCTAACCAGATATTTTAACAGCAAGTGGCTCAGAAGCACCTAAGATGCACATGCTATGAGAGCAATTCCTAATCTGAACTATACCTGTACTCGTAGAAGCAAGCGGATCTTTCATTCTCGGCCTTGCCCCAGTTGTCCCAGCCAGCTTCTTTTATGCATGTGTCCATGTATGTATATGCGAAGACAACTCTCCCAAATGGGCCCCAAGGTCGCCCAAGATACATGTACGAACTTCGCCCAATGCCAGTTATTACACATCTACACCATCACAAAGAGATTTTCATAATAAAGATAAACGAGGAATCAAAACAGATGCAACTCTAGTCGGGAGTAAACCTGTTTGTATGGACTAAGAAATGACCTTATTTTCCAATCCTATGTTCGGTCATTTTGAGAACCGAAGATAAATTATGCAAAGTTTTGAATTTCACGAGACTTTTATGGTCCAACTTATATTGCATTCCTGAACAAAGATGCTTTAACTTGTTTCCTCAACCTTCGAACAGAGGAACTTCAGTCTGAAAAACTTGTTTTGGCTTTCTAAAATCATGCAGAGAAAGTACATTTCATCATCATTGTGATTTAAAGGTAAAAGAGAAACCTTAAGAAAACATAACCGGTCGACTCTGAAGAAGACTTTCTGCTATGTGCTGTTATGAAACCTTGTGACTTGCAGTGGATGTGACAGTGCTCGAGAAGAGCCGTGCTGTTACCGAAGATGAAGTCCACGCTTCCTTCAATATAACAATCTTTTAGGTACTGTTTCCCGTAATGCAAGTAAAGTGTATCCTGCACAAGAGCTTGCACATCAGTAATCTTTTCTTATGAGGAATAATTCAGTTCTTATGCTTTGGTTCCTCTTATCAAAATAAAGAACAACAATACGACTGACATTATTTCCAATTCACAAGAAAGGTTAACAAACTTTCAGCCATATTTTTCATTTCTTAAGTATTTTCTCTTCAGGAGAATCTACCTGCCAACCAAGAAACCTGCAGTTGTAGAAGGCACACCGATCTGCTGTCACTCTGATGGCTACAGCTTGCCCAGAACCCTATCACACATACAAAATCTATCCCCCGTGTAAAAGAGAATTTGTGAATGCGTATCCAACAGAAATTTAGTGTAATGATACCAAAATATAAAAGAACCCTCTGAGTTGATTTTCCTGCTATTATGCTAAGTAACACAACTACGAAACCGGAAATAACAAAAGTAGGAGACTTGAGGAATACATGAAAAGCAAATCATTATGGTGCTAAATGCTAAAGGCAGCAACATTGGACAGGATAAAACTAAGATGAAATAGAACTTTCTTCATTTTCACATTTAAAAAAAAGGAAGCTCTTCCCTAATAACAAAAGTAGGAGACTTGAGGAATACATGAAAAGAAAATCATTATGGTGCTAAATGCTAAAGGCAGCAACATTGGACAGGATAAAACTAAGATGAAATAGAACTTTCTTCATTTTCACATTTGAAAAAAAGGAAGCTCTTCCCTCAACTCAATGTCGCTGCATTACATGTGATTTTTAGAGTGTCAAGTGACATTAGTTAAACAATTAAGCAACTTCTATGCAGATGCATTAGCATGTTTCTACAGGAAGAATAGGGGCTCAAGTACTGCTGTAAGGAGAAAATTAAATGGGAGAATCACCTAGAGAATCATGTGTAATTCTAAAATTCCTTATACGGGTACATGGTTCATTAATTGCCTGAAAAGACATGCTATCTCCATGAACTCTTAACTTTATATGCCTAAAAAAGAACCACATAAGAAAAGGTTACAAAACATTCCATTTTAGGCAATTGACAACCACATGATGATGATGTAGATTGGAATTCTATGTGATTTTTCTAGACAATTTACTCTAATTTAATATTATTCCCATGTAAGAGTGCTGTTCTTTACAGCCTATTTGGATACTTCAAGGAAACAATTAGATTGTAGCAAAATGAGATAATGAACACCATCAAAGTCATAGCAGGTTCTAGTAAACAAACTAGAAAAATGAATCTTGAAGAAAGAAGCATTACCTGAGGGGAAGAGTTCTCAAAAGTGATGTTCTCAGCTATGAAATCCTCACCTTCCACAATCGTGCTCCCGCACCCGAATGTTCCAGTACCGATCACGCGTGCTGTCTGATAGAACAAAAACCAATAAAAACATTCATCATAAGAGAAAAAAATTAAGCCACCCACCTTGAGAATCCTAAAGATGCTAGCTTGAAGTGAACATTGCAAGAACCATAAGTCAAAATATTCAGGACATGTTTCCAGAGAAACTTGCTCCCAATTATAGCCATGGAAATTCATCTCGCGCACTGCCACCGGCGGCCCTCAGATTGGCATCACTGCCCCAAAGAGGGTTTCACTTCACCTGATGATGTTCAATCTTAGTGGCGGTGTTGTTCCACGTCAGGACAGTGACCTCCGGGCCCATACCGGCGAGAGTGATGAAGTTCTTGGTCTTGGGTACGTAGACAGGCTGGCGATAGATTCCTGGCGCCACCCGGATGATCGCTCGGCGGGTGTTGCAGAGCGGGATCGAGTCCACCGCGTCCTGCACCGTCCGGAAGTCCCCACTCCCATCCTGCGCCACCGTCACCACCATCCCCGCCATCTACCAGAAACCACTCCCTCTACCTCTTCTACTGCTGCTTCCACGCGACAATGCAATTGACCCTCACTCTCCAATCACTTGAAGTCCCTTTCTTTCGAGATTCTATTCCGTTATTGCTTTATCTCTGATCGAACAGGACCGCAGGACAAATAAAGCATTGAGAATAGAGATGCTCTGTGATGGTGTGGAAAATGCGGCAATTCTGTCTGTATCTCTAATTAATTGTACATATATCCTCAATTTATTGAATATCACAAAATGGCCCTCGGCTAATATTAAAATTTCGTTATTATTTTCGCAACTATGAAACCTATCCGAGCCGTCCAAATCATAGGGCCCACGTTGGGATACCGTAATATCTAGCCGTTGATCCTACACAAAGAAATAGACAGGATTAGGGTTAACCCAATGCTCTATAAATTTACGTATAATGCCACTACACATCTGCATAGGAGAATCCCTCTCAGTACAAATATCTCATCACATCTCACTTTCGCCGTCGGCGCTGTCTCTCGAGTGAAAACCCCGCCTTCTTGAGTCTCCGGCTCAACACAGTCGCCCGCCGCACCCAGGCGTGCAACAGCCAGTCCATCTCTAGCCCTCTGCCATCAGATTCTTGTTTCCTCGGTAGGTGGCTTTGATTCCTATCTCTAGTGAAACCCTGATTTTTGAGTTTTGGACGATGCCCTAAAATCTCTCAACTTTTGGTTATCGATAGTCACAAAAAAGAAATTGTAGAACTACATAGCAGAGTCAAGCAGACAGAACCCTTCCTTCGCTTCCAGGGTCCGGCGGCGACGCGTGCACTGCAGCTCCGCCTCCGGCCTCTCACCTTTAGCTTCCTGATTCCTTAAGGTATTTATTTGATATCGCCAGTTTTTCTCTTCTCTTGCATGGAGTGTATGTGCTCAATGTCGGTGCCATTGCATTGTACCTGACAATGATCGTTTGTCTGTAGCAGCTCCATAATTGTTTTCTGATTCGAGATAAACGTCTTTGGTGACTGATGTTAACATAAAAATACCTAATGAAAGTGGAAAAATAAAAGAAGCAAATGTTTTCACGATATACCTTACTCGGAGGTGCTTCGGTTTGAGGACAGTTCCAAGGACACTGTTTTGACACAAATGCAAGTCTCGGTATCAAGTTCTTGAAATTTGCACTAGTACTAGGACTTCGTGACCATCAAAATTGTTGTCATGTTGTCTAATAATTGAAGTGCAAAAATTGATTTTTGGGATCCGCTTTGCAGCCTAAACATCCATTCCGTGTTTTTGCTGCCTGTAATGCCCTAATATAACATGCATATGAAGCAAACTGAGCAGCAGTAGCAAGTTTTTTTGTGATGTTGTAAGCCGTGTGGCAGTTGAAATCATTGTTATTTTCATTGTTGAATATATTATTTGTCTTCACAGGCCCTCTCCTGATTTGCCTCAAATTCTGCAGTCATGGGGAAACCTAGCTCTAGGTGAGACTTTCTTTTTTATGCCATTGCCACTATGACCAAGGCTATTTTCAATTTGGTTTAGGTGTTGATTACTTCAGTTTTTGTTTCCTCAGGTCTGACTTGCCATCGAAGGCTGATCTCAAATTTGAGAAGAAACTTGAGTTTTATTCCAGTATGTGTGATTATTATTTTTCTACACTGTTAATTTCATGTTGCCTTTGATTTTCAATACATAATTGTTACATTTCATTCATCATATTTAATTATATAGAGGTCAGGGATACGGTTGCTTCTCTGAGTGCCATGACACCCATTGCCAAGGTAAGTTTTTAAAGACCTTATTTCTCTTAATCTCATTGTAGTAAGCTTAGCTTTCCCTGAGACTGTTGTCTTAGATGAGTAATAGTGCAACTATAGCTACAAATTTCTCAAATCTCAGAAGTTCTGAGAAGTTTTTTTGGTGATTGTATATAAAAGCTCACTCATTAGATATGCAAATGCATTGAGTTCCCCTTTTTGTGGAAGGGTTTTATCCAATTTTCTGCTCTACAAAGAAGACATTTGCTTTGGTGCATTATATACTTGTTGAGCTTTCCTCTTTTTTAAGTATGTCTTCCAATGGAAGATGTTAAACTGATGGTATTTTTACCAGAAGAAAAAATCTGATGTACTCTTTAAGTGGGTTTTGTTCATATGATCCAGTTTACTAGTCTATGGAGAAGCATTTGCTTTGATGCAAATTATTTTGGTGTGTTATTTACTTGTTGAGCTTTCCTCATTTGAAGTATTTCTCCAAACGAGAGATGTAACACTGGTGGTATATTTTATCAGAAGAAAAAATTGAGGACCCGACAGAGGAAGCTCAGAGTTTATGACCTCTCCATGCTCTCAGAGTCCCTTCCTGAGCTGAAGGAACCAAAGCAGCCACGTCTGGCACCTAAGTTTAAGCTCAACTGCAAGTCTAGGACAGATCTAGTGTGAGTATCTTTTTCTCTCCATTAATTCTTTTCATGCATTGTTTTAACAGTCAGGGTACAGAACTTTGTTGAATGTGCCTAATGTTGCATTCTCAATTTTCTAGTAAAAATGAAGCAAAGCGGTTGAATGTAGTTCTTAGTGATCCCAATTACCAGAAGGATCCACTGGGCTATATTTATCAACATCTACAGAAGACACTACCTATAACTGAGGAGAAAGAAAAGAAGAATACAAAGGACAGAGGTAAGAGGATGAAGAAGAAGAAAACCAAGGCTTCAGCTTCATGTGCTTCTGCATCTATGGAATATTGACAAATGAAGTTTCCCCCATCAATGAAAACTTTGCCTCTAACTCACAGAAAGAGGACAAACCGTGGCACTATTTAAAGATTCACGGTAGGAAGATTATAATGATTGCTTTGCTGCATTATTCATTCAAGCTATATAGCCAGAAGCTACTTTATTCATTCATTATTTATTCATGAAGACACAATCTTCTTAGGTTAGTTCTTTCCTTGTCTTTCACAAACTTGGTGAACACATTAGGATGTAGTTTGGAAGGGGATTCCTTCCATTTGCGTGAAAAATAGTACAAATAAATTTAAAACAGAACTCGGGCTTAAGGACGAGTAGGATGTAGTTTGAGCAAATCAACATCATTATTATTTAAGTTCTTAGACACTATGTGTTAAATGACGTCGTTTTGGTCCGTGTGTTGGAAAAAATTGATCTCATCCATACTTTATTATAAACTCCAACATACCCCAACATTGGGTGTAGGTTTAGGTTTTGGACCCGATCCCGGCCCATACTCGGGATCCTGTGGACCCAGTGGCACCAGATCTCTTTGCCACCTGTAACATACACGTTATGTACATTGAATTAAATATTCACTAGTGATTGAGTGGTACATTTACCCACCCAAGGGTGGCTGGATTTAACTTCCCCACTTTTGCTCTCATCTACTGGTCAAACAACTCAGTCTCTCCCAACTTCCCAAGGGGTTTCTTTTACTCGGCCAAGTTGAAAACTGCACCATCTAACAAATGCCATGTCACTATCAATTTCAAACTAAAGAGTAGTTTATTTTCAATGGTCACATTCAAACAACCAAATTGGCAGTGCTTATTTATTTTATAACCTGTAAAAAATAATGGGCAAAATAGGTGGAGTATTATTTTTCAATAATTTACGTTATTATTATAAATATTTATTTTAATGCTAACCCCCTTAAAATTTTTAATTAAACTGATTAATGCTGTACTTAATATATACTTTAGTCATAAATCCCCTTAAAATAAATGTGGTAAGTAGTGAATTTTTTTTTATTTTATATATTTATAACATATTTTTATTTTATTAAATATTAAAAGATTATATTAGATTATAACTAATCAAAATTAAGTGGATGCATGAATAGAAGATATTTGATTAAGGGGGAGATAGGTGGAACAAACCCAACCACCAGTGTGGGATAAATATAGTATATATTTCCATTACTGGATTTTGAATAAAGAAGGGGCATTGATGGCGCTATCTTTAATTTTCCAGTATTTCAGAGCCCTGAAAATGACATATAACCAACTCAAATAAATATTGCCATTGAATACTAATGGGTCAGTCTGTCATTGAGGTATGCTTCACCTTCATCTCCACATAATATATTATAAAAATATGGATGGGAGGATAGGGTGGAAGACTAGAGGGATGCACACAATTTAAGAAAAAGTTTCATCAATGTGTAAATTACACTAGCCCAGAAGGAGCTATCAGTGATCTGAAACCAGTTATGGAAGTTCCCATGAGCAACATGAACTTGATCCAATCTCACATCTTTCTTTTTGATGATTCAGACAAATCGGTTGTTCTTCATTACTATACACTTGATCATCAGGAACCCAACTTGCAGAGAGATGCTGCAATTTTGCTAGCTGCCATCTATCATCCATTGCCATTGTGTTGGGATGAGACCATAGGGACCTGGTGAACTAGAGAGACGTAGATAACTAGCTAGCTAGAGCCATATGTTTAGAACAAAGGGGACCCAGCTGGAGAAGAGTTCACCAAGTTGAGGATGCTGTTCCAGTAGTTCTTGTTGTCCTCGTGATGGTCGGTCCTGCCGCCGTTCTCTCCTCCGTTGTCGGAGTCCCCGGCGCCTCCGTTACCGCCCTCCGACAGGCTTTGCTCTCCGGAGCTGTCGAGGAGAAGCTCGGTGAAACCTAAGCCCTCGGCCTCCTGCTGCATGAGGACAAACTCGATCGTTTGGTAATGCCCTTCCTCCTTGATGATATTCCCTCCGCCCTGTTGATCGGAGGAGCCGACGAACTCGATCGTCTGTTTTTTCGGATTCTCCGCCGTGTTGGCAGCAGACATTACGGGCGGAATGCTCTCTGAGAATGTGAGGATAGAGGTGGGGGACTCGAGGTTGTCGCCGGAGATTTTAGAGCCCAGGATCTGTCCAGGAGCCATGAAAGTCGACACCGGTGAAAATCCCGACGCTGACGAGCTGCAGCCCTGGCTGAATGAATGAGACCGGAGCAGCTTCGACTCCCTGACTAGCCGGGCCTCAGCCTCGAGGCGGGCACTCTCCCATTGGGCCATGTGGCTCAGCTTCGCAGCGCTCTTGTACTGGCCGTCGACGCTGGACGGCAGGGCTTCGTTCTTCGGTTTGTGGGTCACCGGATCGATACCCATTTTCGCCAGACGCTTCTTGAGGTGAGTGTTCCAGTAGTTCTTTATTTCGTTGTCCGTTCTCTTCGGCAGGTGGGTAGCAATTGCAGACCACCTGAGTCAGTCCAAGACAAAGAGAAGTCAACACATGAAAAAGAAGAAAAAACCCTAGAGTTCATCAGCATTGGCCAGAGATACCAATTTGGAAGCCATGTTCAGATGCCCCTCAGTTTGTTATCTATGTATCATACGGAGAAAGTTGGAGAGGAACTGAACAGCTTCTACTTCAGGAAATAGCTAGTTTATCTAGGATTGCAGAGACATTATACTATGCACCAGCTACACTATAGATCAATCAGAATCTGCATTTTGAAATCCCAAGTGGAGAATCTTCAACCAGGAATTCAGTATCAGAACCCCATTAATGTAACAAGCATTGATCTCCCTCCCATGTTTGGTTCCAAGCCATCACACTTCTTCTTTGACAAAATCATGTCTGTATCTCCATTGGAGAAACCTTGTATAGTTGATTACCTGTTGCCAAGCAGGGCATGGAGCTGAATTATGGTTTGCTCTTCCTGCAAGCTGAATTTCCCCCTCTTGATATCCGGCCTTAGGTAGTTCGTCCATCTCAGCCTGCAACTCTTCCCACATCGTTGAAGACCTACAAATATATATATATACATGTATATATAACACAGCAACTTACTACTGAATGTGGTAAAATCATGTACATGTATGTATATACAGTGGTACATAGCCTAGAAGAAGAGCACAGATGAATGCTTTCAATTATCATATATTACCCGCTTTGGTGGGGAGACTGCGCCAACTTCCATGGCCGTGCTCTTCAATGTAAGCCATGAGCTTCTGGTCTTCTTCTGGAGTCCACGGTCCTTTCTTCAACCCCACCTTGTCGCAGCAAGGCGATCTCCCCATAGCCAGCCAAATATGACCAGTGGTCTCTCTGTCTGAGTCTCTCTCTCTCTCTCTATATATATATATATAAAATCTCTTCTCTCCTTAATATATATTATCTCCAACGAGAAGACGGGAGAGGATAAGGGAGGAGATGGAGTTCAAGAAGAAAAAGATGAAGAAGGGTTCAGAGAGGAGAGGAGGGCATAAATTAGACAGAGATGAATACAGTGAGTGTGTGTGGAGTGGGAAGTGAGTGTGCCTGATGAGTGTGTGAGGTGTATATAATTTGCTGGCACAATGAATTCCACCTCCCCTTCCCCTTCATCCATTAACCCTCCTTCAAATATGGCTATCTAAATATGGTACGTGCAAAACTAACCTCGCCATCATCTAATCTCCTTGGAAACCCCAACTGCATCAGCCACAGGCACACGCTTCTAATTAAAACAATGATGTGACGCAGAGATGGAAGAAGATGAATTGTGTTGTTGGAACCTTTTTCAAGCTGACAAAAAGGGTACTCCTCATGGACTATGGACGTATAAGAATTAGCTGCACCCCATGAAAACCCTTTTATGTCTATAATATTTAGCACAAATCATTAAATTTGATCTTTGGTGATTGCCAGCTCCAGCTCCAGCCCATAGTGTGATGGTCCCCAGTATGGAATTTAATGGCCTACCTCTTTAATATACTTCCCCATCAACCCATATAGACATCTCTGCAAATTTCACACTATAGATAAATTAAATACTTGCTTTCCTCCTTGGAAAAAAAGGGCTCATATTGCTTGTACTCACAATGCTTGGCCTTTCTCCATTCATTGTTATTTTCCTGCTTGTTTATCTGGCCTGAGGTGTGCTGAACCAATGAATCATTGATCTTTAGAGTTTTTTTATGCCGAAAATATGCACATATGCCATCTGTTTGATTGATTTGATCCGTTTACCTTTTAGGGCTATTTTGATTGCTTGATGAAATGGCTCAGTGAAGGCAAGATGGAAATTGAACATTTATTATTCAATACATAAAGAGCTGTAAAGTCCGTACTTGTATGCATAATTCTAGTGCTTGGCCCCACATACGTGTTCAATTAATTGCTTCTAATTCTAGTATAAAGCTAGATGACCACCATAGTTATTAGTCATGGTATATGCTAGTGTCCGTACCATGCAACCTTCAGGGGTTCTTTTGAAAAGGATATGGAAGTTTACACGGGAGTTTTATAATTAATAAGAACTGGAGTAAATTATAGATATTATTTCCGTAAAAGCGGGACGAATAGCGGAAGAATATTCGGCATAAAATGATCAGGAAGCGGACAAACGACCGCAGTGCCAACCGCCAGCAACGGTCACCTCTGTGGCGGAGCTGCACGAGCCTCCGCTCCCTCAAGCAGATTCACGCTACCCTCATCGTCAAAGGCTTCATATCCGATCCCTCCGCCGTAAGGGAATTCATATTTGCAGCTGCTGTGGCTGTGCCCGGGGCACTAGGGTATGCTCTCAAGGTGTTCGGTCAAATTCCCCAGCCAGATACCTTCACGTGGAACACCGTGATAAGGGGGGCGGCCCAGAGCTTGAATCCACAGAACGCGGTCTCGCTCTACGTCAAGATGGAGAACGGGGCCTCTTCGAGGCCAGACAGGTTCACGTTCCCCTTCGCGCTCAAAGCATGTACTAAGCTTAGGTTGGCCCAGTTGGGGTTGTGCGTTCACGGGCGGATAGTGAAGGTCGGCTTTGATTCGAATACTAATGTGAGGAACACCCTTATCTATTTCCATGCGAATTGCGGGGAACTGGGAGTTGCGCGGGAGCTCTTTGAAGCTTCTGGGAAGGCGGAGGTGGTGGCCTGGTCTGCATTGACAGCCGGATATGCAAGGAGAGGAGAACTTGGGATTGCGCGGGAGCTGTTCGACGAAATGCCAGTGAAGGATTTAGTCTCATGGAATGTGATGATCACAGGGTATGCCAAGCGAGGGGAGATGGAAAAGGCAAGGAGGCTCTTTGATCAAGCACCACAGCGGGACGTGGTTACATGGAATGCAATGATCGCCGGTTACGTCCTTTCTAACTGCAATAATAAAGCCTTGGATATGTTCAAGGAGATGAGACTAGTAGGGGAAACGCCTGATGAGGTCACACTGTTGAGCTTGCTTTCAGCCTGTGCAGAATTGGGTGACTTGGAGATTGGCATGCAGATGCACCACTCAATTCAGGAATTTGTTCAGGGGGATCCCGGAACCCTACTTGGGAATGCACTGGTTGACATGTATGCTAAGTGCGGGAGCATTGAAAGGGCACTCAACATTTTCTTTAGTATGAAGCAAAGGGATTTGTCGACATGGAATTCGGTGATTGGAGGATTAGCCTTCCATGGACATGCAGAGAGATCAATCAGTTTGTTTGAAGAGATGCTTAAGTTAAGTATCTCCCCAGACGAAATTACACTGGTTGGTGTCCTGATAGCTTGCAGCCATGCTGGAAAAGTCAAAGAAGGGAAGCAGTATTTTAAACTTATGAGGGAAAAGTATGGTATCAAGCCAAATATACGCCATTATGGGTGCATGGTGGATTTGCTGGGGCGTGCAGGACTGCTGGAGGAGGCATTTGAGTTTGTTGAGAAAATGGAGATTGCCCCTAATGCAATCATATGGAGGACTCTTCTGGGGGCATGTCGAAATCATGGGGATGTTGAGCTGGGAAAGATTGCAAGCGAGAAGCTGATCTCGGTGAGGCATGATGAGAGCGGGGATTATGTTTTACTTTCGAATTTGTATGCTTTAAAAGAAGATTGGAGTGGGGCTGAGAAGGTGAGAAAATCAATGGATGATAATGGGATAATGAAGGGAATTGGGTTTAGCCTGATCGATGAAGCTGATGATGATGATGGAGTTCCTGCGCATTCTGTCTGATATCAACTCAATTGCAGGAGGGAAAGGATATAGAAATATCATTCATTGCGCCAAGAACAAGAACACTTGCACAAGTCATTGCATGGAACTGGTCACGGAGGACCTGACCTTTTATTTATAACAAGCTCAAAAACAGTGGCAGAAGAACAAAGATTATCAGTGAAGGAAAAATCTGAAATTAAACGCAGATGCAGGTTTTGACATACACAAATACTACTAATAATCACAGACTCTCAGCACAAATACTACACAAACACTTGGCGTGGTAAAAATTTGGCATGCTCATCACTTGAATAAAAAAGCCAGAAGCTCCCCAAGAATACAATACCCATATGTGGAGAAGATGATATGAGGAACCTTGACAGGTAAGAAGAACAAGACTACTTCCAGCAATAACAGGCATGCACGTCACATTCCCCTAAAGATCTCCATAATAGTGAAGTGTATAATATCAGCATCTTAAAATTTGAGGACTACTACATGCCTATTTGTCAAGTTAGGCAAGTTTGCACATTTCCCCTAGCACCGATTGGTAATAGACGAGAAAAGAAAGACAGAAATTTACCCAACAAATTCTTCAATGGGAATTTACAACCAAGGAAGCCAAGGCATACCTGAACACTTTGGAGGTGCCTGCAGATGTAGCCTTAGACTGGGCATATTAGCTAAGTACATGTCCAGACACAAATCCCGGCGAGGCATGCAACAGCAACAAGGCACATCCAAATAATGTAATAGAAAACGGCTCGCACAAGGTGGCATTACATAAACAGCTAAAAAATCACTAGCTATTTTAGTTTTGAAAAAAAAAAGACATGGGCTTTCTGACAACCTGATCCTTGGTCATACCATTCATGGAAGCATATCACAATATATGCAAGTAAAATAAGGTAAATTTGCCTTCAAAACCATAGCTTGTTTCTTCAACATAGTACTTTGACTAACCTGGAGAACCAGGGATCAGCCTTCTAGCTCTGAAATCTAATGGATTAAATACTATATATCTCCAATATCATTTGACAATGGAGAAGTAAATAAACAGCACTACTAAGATGAATAATAGCCAGTTCAACATGTTATGCATTGTACCCTACAAATATGAAAAAAAAAACATTTTTCCATGCCAATCAACAGAATTTTCTTTAGCACAAGCAGAATCCCACTGCCTTTTTCAATTCAAACTATTCAAGAATTGCCTGACCAATTTCAGAGTATCATTGTCAAGCAAACATTACATGTCCTTGAACTAGATAACTAAAAACCAACTGTTTAAGTCATATACTAAAAGATAGGCCTATGGTTCAAATAATACCACTGAAGACAAGATTACAACCATAAAAAGTCAAAGTGAAAGGCATATGCTGATGACAGTGGTTTCTTCGGAATAAAAGGATCTTGGACAAGTTGGTGTTACAGGCAATGGGAAAGTTCGGTATTTATAGATATCTTCAAATAAAATTGGTCCTCATTAACAGGAGAAGCTTCAAGATGGGGCTGGATCTCGAATTGTCAAACTGCGGTACATCAGTGGTCTTCTGGTTAAGGGCAGTGGGCTGGGCTTCATCAAAGGTGGGCAGTGGGCTGGGCTTCAGGGACTACATAGAGGGACATCATTAAGGTTAGGAAGGAAGTGTGTCACATGTTATTGGGTCCCAAAGTTCAAAGGACACCTGGCAACTAATGTTAATTGAGTGATGTGTGTTTCTACCTTCAGAATCAGGTTGATCTTAGTAACCATAACTTTTCCGACGGGAAACAGGGTTCTGTCCAGATAGCCTGGAAATAGGAGCTACAAATCAGATGCACACACGTACAATAATGAAAAACATAGGAATAAGTTCATGCAGATATCCAATAGAGGGGACTAGCAAACCAAAAGTAGAATTCCCACAACTGAGATAACCAAACTCAGGCAAGGAAGGTTTATGACCATTGACAAAAGCCAGACCTTTATTAGGCAGAGCCAATATCATTTTATAATAAATCCAATGATACATACTGAAACAGATCATATTCAGCATATAATGAAGTAAGCAAAGTAAATCATACCCAGATGAACTAGTACGTCCCGAGGAGTAACCACTGCCATATACACCATAAACACTTCCACCGCCACTACCAACCTGCCAGAAAATAAAGAAAAACAATGGCTCATATACATGAAAATCTCCAGGAAATATCCAAAGAATTCTTTTTCGAAGGAAAATGTACTAAAAAAATGAATCCTACATGCATATCTCCTGGTAGTTTTGAATTAGACATTTTCTGATATACTTTCTGAAAACTTACCCTATCAAGTACATGTGTCCTGCCATAACCTCCATAAGTGTCAGAAATGTGTGGATCTCTTGACCCACCATAGCCACTGCTGGAATAAGAATGACCACGTGAGCTCCTTTTACTTTCTCTGCTATCATAAGGAAGAGAGTCGGAAGCATCTGCAGGCACTGGAATGTATGACATGACTGGCATGAATGCTGCCATGGCACCTTCTCTATCAAATGCATTTGCCCTCAAACGTGTAGTAACTTGGACAAGAGCATCCTTTGCAGTTTCAAGATCTCCGGAGATCTGAATGACACATAAACACTGTTATTAGTTGGTGAAATCATGATAAATCGTCTCCAACATAGAAAAGTTCAATGATTTCTTTCCCATTTTGGCTTGATCCAACAAAACTCCTGGTGGCTACAATGAGAAACATCACAGCTAACTTTTTTTCTCCATTGTTAGAAGCAATGAGAACAAGGCAAAATTTATATATAGCAATTCGGTTCCCGCTTCACAAGTGAAAGAAGGTGTGGGGCGACTTTCGTTTGGCTGATCAAAAGCACAGATAGATTTCACATTTTGCATAATATAATCAGAGATTACATGAGATACTGCCTGATGTGATACGTTCTCCAAGAGAAGTATATTAACAATTGTGAGCTAAAGGATATATCTGAAAATAAATCTTCATGGCAATTTTATTACCTGCACCATCTCATCCTCACCAGAAGCAATCTTGGGAAGGTTTTCCTTAGAGAGTATACGAATATTAGCTTTAGTGAGCCTTCGCATTTCACTAATTATAGAACCACCTTTTCCAATAAGACAACCAATTTTCGAGGTTGGCACCAGCATGCGAGTAGTAAAAGAGATCAGCCCTGAGTCTCTCTCAACCTTGTCACTGCACCTTGGCTGTAAACGAACAGCAGCTTCAATCACAGGAGAGAATGCATCTTCAAAAACCTGAAATAACATGGATTAGATAAAAATAATAATAGTACATCCTTGTTTTTGCCAATTTAAGAAACAAAATTTTATTTGGCATAATAGATGATAACCTCCTTTGCTGAGATATTGATCAGGCAGTCATCTCCCTCAGTTGTGGAACTATCTACCTTAATAGCTGCCCCGGACTCTTTCCTAATTTGATTAATTATCAGACCACCTTTACCAATCACACCACCAATATTTGCAACAGGGCAAACCAAACGAAGAGAGAATTCCTTCATTGTCTCTTCATCTCTTGTAGTGGAATATAAGGAGCGGGACCATTCACCAGCTTCGCCTTTGTATCCTCCATAATGACTTATCAAGGGAGCCATGCTTACAATAGGTGCACCACCAGCAGATTGTATAAGAGAACTCCCAGAATGAAATACATTAGGTGCAGAAGAAGCAAGCAAGTGCTGAGATCTAGAGGGATTGTCATGTAAACGAGATGCAATTTGATAAAGCGCCTTCTTCACCACTGCAGCTTCCCCGGATATCTGATAATACCCCAAAACAATTAGGAGGAACAGTTTACAACAATAATTTGAGAGTTGTGACCCTTTCTATTAAATGGAAAATGAATCATCATGAAAGTTAAGAGTCAGCATATCAATGTTGAGGATATTTCTAACCAAATAAAAATAAGATCGAATGCTTCATATCAAATGAATGCTGTAAAATTAGACAAAACAGAATCTTAAAACTTCAGGCCTTCACTGTTCTGGTAGCAACAAAGCAATCTGATATACCTGTATAAGCTCATCAGAGTTTGAAGCACAAGCAGGCAGGTGATCATCCTTAAGAATCCGAATCTGGGATCCCGTGTCACTGCGGATACTCTGAACTATCTGACCACCTCTCCCAATAATGCATCCAATCTGATCCGAAGGGACAAGTAGGCGAGCGGTGACCTGTTGAGATTCGGAAAACTCTTCATCGCCTGTTTCTCCAGAAATAACTCGTTCATGGATCCTGGAAAGAGCATCCTGAGCAGGACAAACATAGTTTTCACCATCTTCAAAGGAGTTCGTCTCCTCGCTAGCGCTGTAGATAGTGACAACACGATCTTCACATCCCGGCACAGTCTCACCAATCCTAATCTTAGACTTGGTATCTATCCTCAGTTGCTTGACAATCTCCCCTCCTTTGCCAATGATACTTCCAATCTTTCTTCCAGGACATAAATAACGATAAACAGTGTCGTCAGAACTTATAACAAACTGTTCTCTATCATCTCCAGCATTCCTCCTCTTCCTGCCTTCATTGCCATGGTCAGAATTAGAATGAGTTCGCTTGCCATGGCTATTCCTCTGACCAGACATATCTGAATGCATTTATCTGCAAGGACATTCGAAGGCGTGTAGAACAAACATGAATTCCAAGTAAACTAGGTGTTCTTGCTAAAAAGATTAAGAAAAAAATCCCAAATCAATTTCATTAAGACCCATAGGGAACTTAATATGGCCAAACTGATAAAGTAGCCTACACACATATCATCTTCCGAATTTATCAAACCTTTGGACATACAAAATAAACACGATTGCTTCTTAAGATGCCAATCACATAGGAACAAACCACAGCAAGACCTTAAGTTTCAAGAAGACCCCAGCTTCACGGATCATATAAATCCCAATAACTTTCTACATACACTAAACTCACTAGCAATCGGAAGAAATCATAATTAACTAGCCAACATGGAGTAACAGACGTAGATCCAAGTAAGAAGAGATTTGAAACAACAAGCATCAATTAAGCCGAAGCACAGAGGACTAGATATAGTGAAAGATCTTACAAGTACGAAGAGCCTGAATGAAGAGAATGAAATTAACAAGAGGAGATCAGTTCCAATTGATGAGTCTCACGTTCTGGTCGTCTTTTTCTGCCTCTTTAGGGTTTTGACCACGCAGAGCTTATTTATTCTTCAGCATCCACCTTTGTGCGAAAACCATAATATATCCAAACTAACCTTCCCAGGAAAACAAATAAATATCTAAACTATTTAACATTCACACATTGCTATATTTCTTTCCATTTTACATATTTATTTTACGATGGAAAAGGAAATTTAAATAAATAGTATGAAATTTTTTCAAAATGTTATATATCACATGCAAATTAATTTTCTTAAAAATAATTTATCATTTAAGAATTATTAAAAAAACTTATTCGTTTTTATTTTTATAAAATAAAAATACTTATATACATATATTACTAGATATAAACATTATGGACAGTCAAAATTTAATTATTCAATATGGTCAATGGCTAAATCTAATTCAAAATATTTGAATAAAAATAAATAAATACTTATATTAAATAGTTGGCAAAAATGAGATACAATATTTATGGGATTGAACCTCATTTGTAAATCTTTTCGGGAAGGAATGGCAGAACAAAGTACTTGTAAATCACTGATTTCTAATTTATGTGAAAATATTTTATTATGTATACGTTAAAAATTATATAATTTAATTATTTATTTTATTAATGTATCGGTTATATTTTTTATATAATTACAATAATATTTAATAAATTAAAGTGTGTTATTTTAATAAAAATTAGACAATTAAAAAAGTAACTAATAGGAAAAGTGTCTGATCCAAGACTGGGCTCGCTTGGTAGGTTCCGACCCGACCCGTTTTTAGATCTACTGTACCGCTTAATCTTTTCTTAAATAGCTGATTTAAAAGTATTTCTATCTTATTTTTTTAATATATATTTTTTATTAAATATAAAAATTTTAAATTATTATAATACATAAATTTTTTAATATTTAATAAAAATACGACAATCAGTAAAGTTGTAAATATAACAAATAATATACTATGATATTAATTTAATTTAATATAAATTTTATAATACAATTATTACAAGTATTTATAAATTTATTATGATATAAGAAATAAAAAATAATATATTATATTATAATAAAAAAATAATTATAATAATATATCGAGAATATATTTATAAATTTATTAGAGTATAAAAAATAAAATATAATATAATAAAATATATTTATAAATATATTAAGTATAAAAAAAAGGAAAAAATTAACTAAGGTTTAAAAAATAAAAAAATAATATAATATAATGCCTTTAAGATATAGTAATTTTTAAATCACTTTTTTATTAAAATTTTTAATATTTTTTTATTATATTTAATTTAAGTATGTGATTGAACTTAAAAAAAAGAAAAAATGATTATGGGCTAGTCTACTTTTCTAAACGCGAGGCTTGGGTACAGCCGGCGGGACTCGAGGTGCGGATCTCGGGTCCAATCTATGGATCCAAAGCTCAGTTCCTAACAAAGTCTCTCAAATCGATACTTAGTCGAATACTATTATAATTATATATGTTATATGTTAATAATATAATTTAAAAAAATAAAATTATTTTATATTATTAACAAAATAATAAAAAGTTAATATTATATAATTTTTATATATTAAATAATTTATTTTTCTTAAATTGTCTTATTAATATAGAACATATAATATAAATGACAAATGTTTATATAAGAATAAATATAACATATATAATTATATCTTTTATATTAATAATATATTTTAAGAAAATAAAATTATTCAATATTCTTATATATAATATATTTTATTTTATATATTTTATAATATATAAAAAATATTATATATATTGATATTACAAATTTGTTTAATTTAATTAATAAATACTAATCTTTTAATTTTCCGTTATAGTTTTTTTTTGCTTAAAGTAGAATAGGTTCAATCATTCACAAAAAAGTTAAAATTTAGATATTAATTTTTATTTTCTAATTTCATATTTTTTTAATAAAATAAGTTAAACACTACAAAATAATAATAAATAATATTATGATTGAAAAATGAATAAAAGTACTCATATTCAAAAAGTGAAAATTCATGTGTTTTTTAAAATTATTTTTATTTTATTAAATTTAATTTAATATTATATAATTTTATTTATACTTTTTAATAAAAAAATTTTTATTAATAAGTTAGTACAATATACGCTATGTTGAATGTAATAGAAGTAAAGAGGTTTATTAAACTATAATTTAATATCTATATTTTATAAGAATTGATATGTATTATAAATACATTATATATATATTCCTTTTCTTTATAATCTTTTATATCATATCCTTATATAATGCTATATATTAGGTTATTTTTTCTTATATTTTTAAATAAATTTATATATTAATAATAATATAATTATATATAAAAATGTATATTATATATAATATATATTACAATACATATTATTATAATATTAACCATTATTCATTTTCTATTATAATAATATTTATTTGTTGTATATAATATATATAAATATATTTGAGAATTATTTTTAAGAAAATTAAATATTTAAGTTTCCTATAATAATTTTATTCTTATGCAAAATTTTAATTTTTATAAAATATTATGTGTAAATAATATCCTAACTATTACAATTTTATATAATAATCAACAAAATTTTATAAAAACAGCTAATGGAAAAATTAGTGATTCATTCACTATATGTAATTTTGATTAATAAACTCGCACAAATTATTTATTTCTTGTGTTTTAGTAATAATTAGAAAATTTTAATAATAATATAAAATAAATATATATTTTTCTATATTATTAATAATTTACTTTATTATGTTAAAATTTCATAATATAAAAGATTTATAAAATATAATAAAAAGAGAGTAGTATAATATATGTTGTTTTACTATGTACTTCAATACTTTTTGCAATAGTTTGTATTTAATTTTATTTAAATAATGTAGATAAGTTTATATAAATTATTTAATTAATTGATATTCTTCAAAACACAATTCATTATAAATAGTTATATTTTACTATATTAAATTAAATTATTTAAATATAAATATCAATATTTATAAATAAATAAATAATGATATTAACAAATTTGTTAATATTATTTAAAATTAATTATTATTTTAGGTAATAAAAAATATAATATATAAAATTATAGTTTAAAAAGAAAATTAAGAAAATGTGTTCTTTCTTATCTTTCTTTTTAACTAAAATTCTAAATAATATTATTATCTAAACAAATTTAATTCAAATCCTATTTATAAAAAATGAATTTAATAATAATAATATATTTATAAATTAAACTATAATTATAAATTAAAATATATTATAAAAAATTTAATTTATTATTTTTACTTTTATGAAAGAAAATAAAAACTTTTCGTGTCAAACCATGCACTAATTGTTATACCAAAGGTAAAATGGAAATTAGAGAATAATTTACCTAATTGGGTAACTTTTTATTTTTTTTACCTTTATTTTCTTATTATTTTCGAAACAAAACAAACAACAATAATATTATAAACATATTACTTTAACTAAAAAAATTTGTGATATAAAATAATAATATATGATAATTATATAATATTTTCTATAAATATATTATATATAAAAATAAAATATATTAGTAAATATAATATTATTAATATTTAAAATATATTAACAAAAATATATTTATATTAATAAAATTATATTAAATTATTTATATAATTTTATTATATATAATATTAAAATTTATAATAAATGATTTATGTAATAATACATTTATTTATATAATATTTTTTATATATAAGAAAATATATAAAAAATAAAATATATAATTATATGTTGTATATTAATAATATAATTTGAGGAAATAAAATTATTCAATATTATTAATAATAGTAAAATTATATATTAAATCATTGTATTTTTTAAAATGATATTTTATTAATAATACAATATAATTATTTAATATTAAATCTTATATATATCAATGGAAAAAAAAATATATATATATATATATGAAAAACATCATATATATAATTATATGTTGTATATTAATAATATAATTTAAGAAAATAAAATTATTTTATAGTGTTAATAATAAAATAAAATAATTCCATATTATATGACAAAAATATGACATATATAATTATAAATTATATATTAATAATTTAATTTAAGAAAATAAATTTATTAAATATTCTTATACATAATATATTTTTTATTTATCACATTTATTATATATATTTTATAATATATAAAATTATTATATATTTATATTTATATTATTATTATTTTATATTATAATTCTTGTTTATTCAATTAGTAGAATTATATATTGTTAATAATACAATATAATTATTTAATATTAAATCTTATATATATTAATGAATATATATATATATATAAACATCACATATATAATTATATATTGTATATTAATAATATAATTTAAGAAAATAAAATAGATAAAAAATTGAAATTTGAATATTTATTTTTATTGTTTAATGTTATATTTTTTTAGTAAAATTATATACTTATATAATAAAAATATTATATTCTGTATACATACCATCAATAATAAAATTTTCTATTATAAAAATATTTATTTATAATATATGATATAATTTATTATATACATTATTTTTATATGTAAAATCAGTTAATTATTATTTTTTATTTTATGATTTTTTACTTTTTTATATTGTAAAAATATATTTGGCTATAATTTTTTAGAAAATTATCTTAAAATTTTTATAATAATTTTATTCTTATGCAAACTTTTAATTCTTATAAAATGTCAAATGCAGAAAATATCTTAATTATTACAGTTTTATATGATATTAAAAAGAATTATTAAAACAAATAAAGGGAAATTAGTTTTTCATACAACACATATACAAAATTGGTCAATAAACCCTTATAAATTATTTTGTTTACTTTATTAAATTACAAGTGATTGTATTTTACTTTATTAAATTAAATTATTTAAATATAATATCAATACTTTTAAATAAATAAATAATAAAATTAACAAAATTATGAAATATTATTTAAATTTAATTATTATTTTATTTAATTAAAAATATATTATTTAAAATTATTATTCAAATATTTATATATATAATATTTATTAAAAATAAAATATATAAAATAATAATATGAATTTAGCACATAGTATAAGTAATTATTGTGTTCATTGAGTGTGTATATGTGAAATTATGATACCAATTATGGGAATTAAAATATATTATTTTTTATTTTAATAAAATAACAGCTATAATGTAAAATTTTATTTTATTTATTCATTCAACGTATAAAAACAAAATGACAATATGTCAACTATTACAAATGAATTTAGAAAAAAACTATTTCTAGTAACTTAAAATTTTAAAAGTTAGATTATTATATTTGTGTATAATAACATTGTAATCTAAATAAAATCAAATTCTAATGTATAGGAATAAATCATTTACAAGATATAATTTATAAAAAATATAAATTTTAATTAATTTTGAATTTTAACAAGTTTAATCATTTATTTATGAATTTATATGTATATATATATATATACTTTGTTTCTATCACAATGGCAAGTTAAGGGAATGTTGGTGCATATTGACTCATAAGGCGAGGGAGGTTTATGTAGCTTGGAACGGTTTCGTCCTTATATAAGAATATTAATCACAAGTAGAGATAGCAGAAAACTTAATACTATAGGATCCGACTACTTTAATATTCCATTATCTAATATATTACTTAGTTAAAATATATTACTCATTAACATTATAATTACTAATAATATATTATATATTTAAATAGAAAATAATTACTTGAAAAAATTTATAAAAAATTTAATTGGAATTGCATACCTTTATTTTAACATCCCTATACAATTAATACATGAATATGACTAATTTTTATTGGCTTTTTAATATCCTATTTCATGATAAAAACAATTCTATAATTAATATTTAGAAATATTGTTTCAATATTAGATTTTTAAAAATGAAAATATTATTTTTTTATAGTTTATTTTATTTAATTTGAAGAAGTTAAATATTGATTATTTTAATTTATTTATAAAAATGATATTATAAATAACAAATATTAATTTAGACATTTTGAGGTGACGAGCCACTAATTTGTTTCCCATACATATAGCAAATAACGTCTTAATGGATTTTGTTCCATCAAACACTCAAAAATTATAAATAAATGAGCAATTAGGCCAAGTACAGGAATTCGTCCTCTTCGTTCCATTAACTTCTCCACTATTTCCTTTATAAATGACTAAAATATAATTTTGTATTAAATATTTCAACCAAATGTCACTTTATTTTCAAAACTTTGAAACATTAAATTTTAGTATTATAGATTTTATAAAATGGCATTTTTAACAATAATTTTAATATTGGTTAAATATTCTAACATGTATTTAACAGTTTTTCATCTAAGCTATCACATAATATTTTTACGGACGTGTGTTAAGTGTTAAAATGATAATTTAAATATAAAATAAGAATTCTAAAATAATAATTATTAATTATTATGTAGAAAATTGAATTTAAAACTTTTAGTTAAAATACCAAAACGATAATCATTGAATTACAATAGATATATTTAAAAATTTTAATTAATTTTCACTTATAATATAATAGTTTTATTATCACCATAGAAAATAGGTAAAATTATATATGATTAATATTTTATTTAATTAATTTAAAATAAAAAATTAAATATATTTTACAAATACATCTCTTATTTCTTATTCTTGTTAGCCAATTATATATTATATTATTATTAAAATATTAATTTTAATTAATTTATTTATTTATATGATATTATAATTTATATATACATATTTTATTTAACTTAAATATATATATAATTTAATACTTTATTAAATATAAAGCATATAATAAATATATATTATCATATTATACAGATATATAATTTAAAATTAACATTTTATTTATACTAAAATTATATAATTTATATCTAAAATTATACTACTATAAAAAAATGAGATATATTTGTATAATATACTTAATTTATTATTTCTAATTAATTAAATAAAACATTAATTATATATTATTTTATTTATAATTTTACTAAATAAAAATATATTTATTTTTAAATATGTATAATTTAATTTAAATATAATATTACTGATTATTTTTAATACAACACGTGTTTACCGTGAAAACTCCTATATTATATATGAAAGTTAATTAAAAATTATAAGAAAATATGTTATGGTTTACCCGTTATGATTTTGATATTTTAAATAGAAATATTTTATTATTTACCGTTAAAAATAAGTAAGTAAAATTTAACAAAAGTTAAAATTATAATATTTAAATTAACATTTTTAAGGGTAATTTAGATGAGTTTAAAGTAACACTTTTCCTCCAACTTGAAATTAATTTTGCTATAAGATATTGTGGAACTAAAATAGGTCTCCTATGAGATTGACCCCTCTATCACATTTCAATATAAGATTAGTATCACTCCAAATGGGTCTAGGGAAATGTAATGACCAAAATTTACAAGGAGTGGTTGCCTAAATAGAGAGCCACCAGGAAATCGAGAGTTGAGAATTTTGAGCATCCAACTGAGGGTCTCCTCTCTGGACCACCAGGTGAGGTGAGAGAGATAGGTCGGGATGGGAGAGAGACTGGGGGCGTGCAGGACATACTCGATACTTCACAATGTAAGATCTGCCAGTTTAATCAATCCATGAAACTGTCTTTAACACTTGTTTATACCTTACACTTCCAAATGAAAAAAAGAAATCAAAAGGGGAAACCCACACAATGGTTAAAAGCCAATCTTCTTCTTCTTCTTCTTCTTCCTGGATTCCCTCTATAGTATAACTCCAAAAAGAAAACACACATGAAACTTAGTACTAGGAAGAACTCTGGGAGAATGCTGGAAGAAGCAGTTTGATGACTGGGTATTATCTATCAGTCATGTGATTAGCCCTGTGAAGGCGGTAGAGGAGGGCTCAGCGCGATCCCAGTCCTCGGGTTAACGTTCGGCCCTGGATCCGCGTAGTCCATCACCTCGATCATCACCCTCGAATTTCCCCCTGTTTCCTGCAAAAAAAAAAAAAAAAAAGGAAACCCCGTTTTCCTGATGAGAGAACTGATCTAATGGAAAATAAAGCAGTAGTGCCCAAAAGGGCAGAGGCACGAAACTACCCATCTGCAATTATTGATAAACAAAGGGAAAACAGACCTCGAACTGGGCAGAGGAGGTCTCATGCTCTGCAGATTCCATCATCTTTCTCCCAGACCCTGCAAGCCAAGAAGTGCTTTGATGAGAGATAAAAACGCGTTTTCTGGTTGAAGAAACATCACATGCAGCTGCAGCAACACAAATGGGAAAGAATTTTTTTTCTTTTTCAGAAACGGGACCTTGGAAGAGTGGATAGGATTCCATTTACCTTGAGAAACAGAGACAGCGAGCATAACAGCGATGAGTAGAATCCAGAGGAAACAAGACCGACCCATGATTTCTGGGGAACAGATTTCAGTGTTTCTCTGAATCTTTTATGCAGAAACCAGAGAGAAGGGTTAAAGCAAAACAAGCGTGTGCGGTTCTCTCCTACTAGAAAGAATCCGATGAAGTTCAAAGGAATTTTGATATGTTGTCATTTCCATTCTAATTAATATATATATATATATATATATAAAAGTATCAGTTAAAGCAGACTCTTTTTCAATATTAAACAAAAATGGTATTGAGAAAAAAAGATTTTTAACACTAATAAAATTATTATTATATTATAATAATTGTTAGTAATATTATTTTAATTACTTATTATATTTAAATAATTTAAATTTATATTATAATAATATTTAATTAATAAAGTCTTCAAAAAGGACCTAAAAATAATGTCTGACAAAAATATTTGCAGTCCACCCTAATAAACCGTCATTGGTTGTTTGTTCAAAAAATCCGAAATTTGTGGGACCCACCCTCTACATTCACCACCCAGATGTACAACAAGCCATCTCAACCCTTCATTGAAGGTCGATCATTTCCCATTATTCAATCAAGTGCACCTTTATAATATATAATTAGTCCATTTTCTCAAAAAGGGCCTTGTTTGGATAAAAGTATAGATGGAGCACCCACGGTTTTGTTACTTTATAAATCTGCTTGCTTTCCAGCTAAGGATTTAGTTGACCTTGGAAGCTCAAGTGTCAGCTCTATGACAAAGTCTTTTGTCACCTTCTTTCCCTAGTGATAAGTGCAAGTCCCGGTTTATCTTATTCCCCTTTCCATTCCTAGCGCCAATCATGGCCTATCCTCATCTAATATTCAGATAATATTATTTAATTATAAATATATTAAATCAATGAAATAATATGTATTAATACCTTTAACTAGAACAAATATTTATATATTTATTTTATCTGGAATATATGGCATCATTCCCCTCAACACGAATCTAGAGGGTCAATCATTCACACTCAAGAATGTTGACCAACTTGTGCCATACATTCTCTCCGACATTCCACCATCATAGTTGGCGTTGAATTTCTATTTATACTAATAAAAAAATATAAATTTTGTTAAATTTATATTTTCGTTAGCGTGTAAAAATGATCTGTACACGGCAGTCCGAGCATCATTTTTTTTGCCCAAGTAAATATAATTTTATTAATCAAGAAATTTCTTGTGTCCCACATTACTAGTTAACTCATTAATTTGAAATAATAAAAATATTAATATGGTCAAGAATAATAGTAAAACTACTTAAATTTCAACATTTAATATACATATAAATAATTAAATTAAAAAAACCCTAAATAACCTTAAAAAATAATCAAATATGCACATGATCAAAATTTAAGATGATGTCACATTCATCTCTCCATGGACTGATCTGCCAGGCACATGGGCAAGTTAGCCAGTTGACAAAACAAAGGGCATTAGTTTTTCTCTCATTGTCAAGGGTCTAATTAATGTACCTTGACCTAACTGAGGTGGAGCCATTTTTCATTGGCAATATGGGTTAGGCCTTCTGGCACTCTAAAACCTGATGCACAGTCAAGCCCGCGTGAAGGACACGATTGCTTGCAATATAAAAATGTGTGATTTGACTTCTACACTTGTGAAAATCAAACTACAACAATCAGACCATACATGTCTAATTTAATGATATTTCAATTACATGTGTTCAATTGATTCATCATCACAACAAAAAAATAGCTAGCATCATTAGTGTAATGTCTTGGCATTAAATTCGGGCAGAGCAATTGCACATGAGGGTCACATAAAATTTATAATTTTTGGTATACAATTTAATGGTAAAATACATATTCATACTTATTTGACATTGTGGATGGTGTTATGTGACGATCAAGTGTATGTCAAACTAAGAAGAATTCTTCCAATTGGTTCCCAAATCAAGCCAATTTACTTATTATTTTATCTTGTAATCTATCTAATTTTTATCTATAAGTTTAAAAGTAGTAATAAGAGTATTAATTGTGATTGAAAATTAAATTATATTAAAAATTGATGGGTATGATAATTTTAGATAATTAGTAAGTATTATTAATTATTATTACAAAAATTCACGGTAAAATGAAGTATTGAGAAAAGTAAAATAAAATCAGATTAAAAGATGAATAGATTCTGACTAAAAAAAATACTCCAATTATTTTTAATAATTATATAAATTAGAAAATTAAAATTATTGAGCTTAATAATGAATTGGACAAATATTTTTTTAGAAAAATAAAATGGGTAAAAAATTTGTGGCGCCCAACACAATATTCTTCGTTCGGATACTCTTCCACTCTCATCGATTTCCTCGATTTAAAAAAAGTGTGATAATTTGCCAAGTTAAAATCGACAAAACTCAAACTTAGATCAATAAATTCATTTTAGTGAAAATAATCAAAATTTTAAACATTCTCATACAATAAATATAACATGAGCCCTTTACAAATTTACCATAAAACTCACAAGTTTGGCAATATGATAACAGCTATCATTTTTGTGCAGGCTATCCTTAGGGTATGCTCATTCGTCCTTGTGCCATTTAAGCTTATTTGTAACATGGTTTGGGGAGTGGGTGAGCTCACAGCTCAATGAGTAGGAATCTGAGATTGTGCCACTAAATAGCTTAGGACTAAAAGGGTTTCCATAAATCATCTAGCAATATAACCTACTCTTAACACTTTCATTACCCCTTCAAGCTCCATGGTTTACTTTCGTCCCTTGAGACAAGATCTCGGGCCTCCTGGTTTGTATCCTATTCTACAACAGGGGTTACACTTGGTCTCCTTTTTATTTTTATGGGTTCCACAACCCTTAATTCATTAATGCAATCAATGAGACTTAGTCTATACACAAACACAACCTACGCTTAGATGACACTTCCTGGTTAGCATGACTCACGCCTTAACTTAACAGCTTAGGTATTAGCACATAATACATGGGCACTCATGGCCCTAAACACATAATTGTATTCGGCCTGTAATAGATCACCACTTGTGCGATCCTAAACGGGGAGCTAGAGTGTGGGAGACCATAGGGTTCTCTTCCCACCATCGACACATCACTTGTACCACCTCACAACTCGGTGCTTAGCACTCTGGGTTCTAGTTGCCTTGAGGCCGCTCTCCCATACAAAATATAACACTGCACATCAATTTGGGCTACTCGGACCCCCACAATTTAAAAATCTCCCCATAATGCACCATTCTCTCGGGACGATACCAAACACGGAACTAGAGTACAGGGTTGCAAAACTTCTTCGTATGCACAGCTTGTGTCTCAGCACTCTAGTCATGTCCGTCTCTTGTTGATCCATAGACCCTACACATATGACATATCCCGCCATCTACCAATCGCAGAGGTGTACCAGGACAAGAAAAATGGAAGGTAAAACTTTCCACTCCCTGATCTAATTTCCATTTTCCCCATGAGCGACGACACCACTACAAAACCATCAATTTGTCGCCCACGATCCCCCATACGAGTATTCAAATTAACAAACATGACTTTTGGTCATAATCGTAACACTTATGATTATTTCTTGTAACGGTATTACATGTAATATGTTATCGGGAACTTGACACAATACGTGCTCGAATCTCCATTATTTTGCATATAAGGATTTAGACGTGGATAAATATTGGGAGTTTAAACTCTAACAGTACATCTATTTTTAAATGAACCAAATTTGAGCTTAAAAGAAATAATAAGTGAATTTATTTGATAAATATTTTATAAATAATAAAATAAGTTGTATATGGTTTATGTCACGATATTAATAGAAACTATTATTAAGTTATAAACTATAAATATAGTATGAAAATCTTTTTTATAATTTTTATTTACTATATAATTTATTTTAATTTTTTTTAAAAATATATTTAATACACTGTTTTCTTATTATTTTGAATTATGTTTCTTTTAATATTATGATAATTTAGATATACTCCATTATAGTATTGAAGAATTAATACAGAGTTTTTTTATTATCTTGAGTTATGTTTCTTTTAATATTATAATAATTTAGATATAGTCCATTATAGTATTGGAGAATTAACGAGGTGTTTACAAGTTTTCTACTCCAATAAAGTGATTTAAAATTTTATAATTTGCTATTTCTCTTGTATTATTTTAAAAAAATATTTTGATGAATTTTAAAGAAAGTTTTAAATTTTTTTTAAAATTTCAATTTATTTTATATAACATTTTTATCTAAATCTCTAATTTATTTAGTTTTAAAAATGGTGTTATTATCCAAAATAGTAATACTAATAGGATTAATGAATTCACAATTATCCTAATAAATAATCATGTTGAGATGATAATAGGGATAAAATAATGCAATTAATTTTATAGTAATATTAATATATAAAATTTTTAAAATTTTTTAGGATTCTCACCATAATTATATATTTTTATTAAATATAATTTAATAAAAATTAAGTAAATTAAAATATAACCTTGATACGACAGAAATTAATTATGAGAATTGTGGTAAGGAGAGAATAAGGGTGGATTTCTCAGCTCAATTATACTTTTACACTTTTATATTTTTTTAGTAATTTAAATAATATGATAATGTAATTTCAACTAATTTAAACCTCATTTCTAAAATTCTCTATTTTGTAAAAATTAATTATGAGAATTAGTGGGTGGGAAGAGAGTAATGGTGAATTTCTCAGCTCAATTATACTTTTACACTTTTGTATTTTTTGGTAATTTAAATAATATAATAATGTAATTCCAACTAATTTAAACCTCATTTTTAAAATTCTCTATTTTGTAAAATAATTATTGTTCTGATTAAAATTATTAATTTAAATTTCTATTATGGGGTTTAACTCAATTATTGTTACAAGTGATTAAAAATTTTATTTTTAAAAATAGTAATATTATAATTGTACTAAATATGTGATTTTATTCTTCACATCTACATAAATATACAATTTGTATATAATTATCGCACACAATTTTAAACACTCATTTAATAAATATATTAGAATGTGTATTATTCTTACCGTTTTAAACTAGGGGAACTACACCATAAATTTTAATATTTTTCTTCTATAATTATTATTATTATATTAAATCATATTCAATATTATGACACTAAACATCACACACTTTATATAAAAAATAATTTAAATAAAATATTATATTTTAAAATTATCTATTATAATAAAAATAAATTTAATATTTACCGTCAAAGTTACTATTAAGCATGACAATTGAACTTATGGCATGTGGGTTGTAAACCATAAGAAGTCAAATTGGTTGAAATTTAAATTGTCATGAGATGGTGGATCATAATCTATTTAAGATTTTAATGATATTTTAAATATTTTATTTTTTTTAGTTTTTGGTGTGGTATGAGAAGGTAACTGAGTAGGGTTATAAATAATTAATTAAATTATTTATATATAAAAAATATAGATAAGATAAATAATTAATTAACTTATTTGAAAGTATGTTATTGGCAATTTTGAAATGAAAAATACCAAAATTACTAAAAGTAGTATATAATGATGGATAAATAATTTATAAAATACATAAACGGTATAAAAAAATTTAAAATGTTATAAAGGAGTAAATTTATTTATTATTATTATTATTATTATTACCATTTTCTGTATGTTATTATCATTTTGAGTTCTAACAAAGAATATTCCATATTTGATAGATTTCAGTTTTAGTTAGATTTGATATTAGTGTAAATTCCTACCATTATTTTAGGAAATTAGATTAATGTTTTTTCATTTATGATATATATAATAATTTATGGAAAAATTATCATCCATAAATTTATCAATTATTTAATAAGACAAACGATTTGAATGAATGATATATTTGGTAATTACTATTTTTATTTTATAGTTTGTATTTAGTATATTTTAAATTAATTATATTTAAAAATTATTATGAATTATTAAAAAATAATATATCATCATAAAAGTTACTTAAAAGAGTTTTAGAAATATTTTGTAAATAAATTATATTATAAAAAAAAGTGAAAACAAATGCATGACTAGGGAATAATTCTTGAAGTCTCTTTGATTTTGAATCCGGTCCAGTGTAATATCAGTGACATAACCGCCTAAATTTGAACCGGACAATCCGAATCAACAAACCGGCCAAACTAAGAATATTTACTACAGTACCACCGCCAAAGCAAGCGATGAAATCAACGAGGCAGGAAGGAAGAAAGTTCAGATAGAAGCGAGGCAAACGCGCGCACGGAATTCCCACCGAGGAAGTCCGTGTGATTGTGCACAGAACGATTTCAGTAAATCTCCCTTATCAAAGGATCGATTGCAGGCTTAGTTTTGCCCGGGATTCTTCAGGGTTGCGATCGGCCACTCCTGTAGTCGAAACCCTTGCATTGATTTCTTGATTAACCTGAGTCTCCCATGGATTCATCCGGTTCCTCCCAGCTCGATATCTTTGATGTCTACAGACGATACTGTGGTAAATTTATCAACGCCCCCTCCTCTGCCCCGCTCCCTTTACCCTCCCTCGTGATATCGTGCTCCATTTTGAGTTATTTGCTTGTCCTTGCATGGTGGACTGGTATGTTTTTTTGTATATTTGTTTTCTAGTTTTCTGATGACACAGCTCTAGGGCACATTATGCTAGACTGCTTAGTCTCTTGGAGTTTGGTAAAGGGAATAATTCCGGCTTCAGTTTCTTGGTTGTTGCTATATCTAGCACTAGTTTGTTTGCTTGAGATCTTCTATTTGGTTCCTTTTTTGCAGCCATTAAGTATGGAAATGCGTCTACTTGTATGATCAGTACCCAAAGCCAGGAAAATGAACTGCAACAAGCTACGCTCTATCGGCATGCATTGGCACAACTTTTAGAAATGGTTCAATTAAGATCAAATATGCGGTATGTGATGTCAGACTAATTGCAGCCTTATACACACTTTGTAGAGGATATTTTATGGCAGATAGCTTAGTCCATTGCTCGAGAAAGGGTTTAGGGCCTTATGATTGAGGAAATTGTTCTGTTTTTAATGTTGCATGAGCTTTAGCATTACATATAACTGGAGCCACTCATGTGAAAGATTAAGCGCTGGTGTTTTAATTCTCTGTTTCATCCCCTGGAATAAGAGAAAAATAAGAGAGAACATGCTTCCATGTTGTATGTACTGCAATGAAAATGGATATTGAGATACGAAAAATAAATGTTGTTAGTCCATACTTTCAAGGAAATTGTGTTCATAATATTCCGCCCCTCTTTTTTTTTTATGATTTTGATACAATGCACTAAAATATTCCAGGACTGCATTTTTTGACGAAATATTCAAGCTCATGACACGGCTCAACTTGACAGTAAGATTCATTTTTATGTAATGGCTCTCATTTTGGTAGACATGTGTACAAGACTACAATCCTTTAGTTTGTGTTTTGACAGGCGTTTCATCCTTGTACTTGGCATACTTATCTGAATTTTAGCTGATAAATTTGCTCTCTGATTCGTCAATTTTCCAATCCCATTAAATAATTCACCTAATCAAATCTATCTTCTAGGTGGACTTTTCTGAATTCTCACGTTTCTATGATTTTGTGTTCTTCATTTGCCGTGAAAATGGTCAGAAGAATATCAGTAAGCCTTCTAGTTATGTTTCTGTACTTGGTGTATGATGGTTATGTTTATCTTGATATTTATTTCTGGAATTTTTTACAGCGGTCAGCAAAGCTGTTGCTGCCTGGAGGCTCATTTTGGCTGGGAGGTTTCGACTTCTTAACCAGTGGTGTGATTTTGTCGAGGTATATATTTGTATCAAAACATTCGAAGGCATTAAATTCAAAAATCCAAGTAATATATTTTATTTCAGAATGATCATTTATTCATTCCCCTACAATTATACATTAGTTTCTTGATGAAATTGAATCTAAGCTACCAAAATATTTTCAGAGGAATCAGAGATACAACATCTCAGAGGACACTTGGCAGCAAGTTCTAGCATTTAGCCAATGTGTCCATGAAAATCTGGAAGGATATGATCCTGAAGGTATTTGAATTGCGAACTGTCGTCTGTAAAAATTGAGGTCCAGCCATATGGTATCTTCTATTCTGTATGATGCAGAGGGAGCTTTATTGGCAATTCTCTTTGATTTTTCAGGTGCATGGCCTGTGTTAATTGATGATTTTGTGGAACACATGTACAGGTTGGACAGAATCTTTACTACTTGTAAAATCCTCTACATCCTAATCTACATAGGATCTGAAAATTCAGGAGTTGGGAGATGTTTACATTTTTACTATATTGTTATTTGTCATGAAAGAATTATTGCATTCTTACACATGGAAGATATGTGATTGGCCTCTTACACAGGATATTGGGCTCCAGAAACAAGTTTACATTGCACTGGGCATGTGATGATTTGGAATTGTGTGATGGTGAGGGCCATGATGATACTCTTCCTGGTAATCCATACTGATTACAGATCAATCCGATGTTCTGTTTGTTCCTTGCAATACATACTGTGTTATATGATGACTTGGGATTTGCCTCAGGATTGAAGAGCTTACCTGGTCTGAAGAGGAGGCTGGTTGATGTGCTCAAAATAGAGGATGAAAAACCCTCAAATGCTTGTCATCACTTGACGAGCCCACAAGCAACTATATGTTCGAAGAGGCAGTGCCTCAGGCCCAACGAATTCCCCTTGGTCTCAGAGGAGAGAATTCATGATGATTGCATGGAAATTGCCCGGAGTGGTCACAGTCCCATCGGTTCCTCAAAGAGTCCATTTCTGGTGGAGCACCATCTCTCGAAGGGATTTGCGAGTCTCTTATCTAACCGTTCCCATCTAGCATTTGATCATGATCGTCAAGTATCCTCCACATGAACGGTTAGCCTTTTTTATTTTGTTTTTCCAATCAAGGGGAGGCAGGGCCAGTATGATATAGTATTACCCAACGCTGCTAGTTTGGGGTGATTGATTTATGGAACTGCCTAAACAACTTGCTTTTGTCTTCATTATTTTATTATTTTTTTGATAGATTAACTTTGCTATAGTGTTGGGCCTGTGGTTAATAGATGGAACATCTCCATCTTAATTTAACCTATAATGAAACAATTTGATTGGCAGAGTGTCTCTTCTATATGAAAAAGAACTATCACTGAGCATAAACTATGCATGAGTTTTTAATATCAGTGGACCTAGCGAATGATTCCATTTGGGATTTCACTTTGATTTTTCCATTGCCTTTACCCTTGACACACTGCATTTTTGTCTTGCGTACCTAGCTGTCTTTTCATCATAATGTTAGGTTATATAACGGTTGTGTATATCAGGATGCCGGGCACTTCATCAAGCTGGAGATCCTATCGGACATTGAGAGGAGTAGAATGTTGACAGCAGCTAGGGACGATGTTTACATTAGAGATCATTTATGGGGACTAGACATTTATGGTGCCCGCTGTTCATATGGAAAGAAAATGCTGCTGGGCCAATTAGGAAGGTATTGGGTATACATCCTTTAGATGTCTGTCTGTCCACATGCTTCATGGAATTTATATTATACTTTTTTTTGAACAAAATCTTTCAGAATCTTGGAATTCGATCATACCAACAAAAATATCTGCATTTTTCGCTTTTTTAGGATTTTTCTTTTTTTTTGGTTGGGGATGATAAGCTTTCCCCGTCCACCAGGAAGTAGAGCCAGCATTGCAATGGCAGCTGGCGGTCGTGTTTTAGGAAGTCAAAACGTGGCATGTTGGCGCTCACAATTTGATGCCTTCCCCTCGCTCTTATCATCATCATCGTTGAGCTGACCGTTTTGCCCCCCCTTCTCCCTCTGATCGTGGACGAGGGAGATTGAGAATCTGGCAAATCGGTAGAGTTTGTCCTGTAGGAGGGTTAGGGCAGTTTTGTCCGAACATCAAATTAATTATTTATCGTCCAATTTGCAATTGCCGTACTGTTCCAAGAGCTGGCAGTTGCCCCCTCCCCATCCCTCTTGTCAGGATGATTAAGAGAGGGTACATAAATGCATCCTCGAAACGAAGTCGTATGGCAGTCAACTGTAATTCAACTAAGGAAGCCCTCCAACTTTTACCATTTGGCACACATTCCCCACAACTTTTACCGTCTATGGTTTCTAAAACTAATACTTTTCAACTTATTGATTCAAAGGACTCGAGTACATTAATTTTAATATAATAAATTTATCAAATAATTTGATTGGATGTCAGTGTGGGTGCTTCTAACAAAGTTTGACGTCGCGGTTCTTTGTAGGGACGCTAGGCGTTGTCGTCCGAGATTTATTATTTTTGAAAATTTTTTATTTCATATTTTGTTTTAGAATTTTAAAGAATTAGATCTTCTTATTTTGTAAAAATTACTTGAATTATATATTCTCTTTAAATTTATATTTTACTATTAATATCCAAACCTCTATAAATATATCAATCACCAAACTTTTTTAACAAATATTTTATATACACACACAAATATATTTAGGTAATATTATTTTATTAATTTAAATAATATTTAATAATTATATCAATATTATCATTATATTGTTTATTTATTTATTTAAAAATTATCGTATTATATTTAATTAATATTATTAAATAAATTTATATATTTATAATTATTCACAAAATTTTTAAATATTTAATATTCTCATTTTGATTTAATTTAGACATATCAAATCCCGATAAAAAAGTGATTTATGATGAAAACAACAATATGATAAATCAAAAAGAGAATACGAGGGTTAGATCATTTAGATAATTGATGTACTTGCTAATAAGAGAATTATTTCATACAAGCGTCCGGATAAAGGAATATTGTAAATAGGTCTGTCATGGACCAATTTAGACAATTCATCACAATTCTGGGGGCTCCTATGTAATTTCTCCGTAATTGCAACGAGACAAAGTGTCTGCTCAACGCCCCAAAATTCGCTCGTGCCGGCAAAGATACCATTAACGGATAAAAGATTTCCCCCTCTTTTTTCTGATACGTCGAAGGCTCACTATCCCGACGAAATGACTGTTATACCCCTACCTTGGACCATGCTCGGTCTCTATAGTCGGGGGCAATACGGACCATTCGATGCACGGGGAGAGTAAATACGGTGGGGGTGGCAATGGCATTGGCATAGGACAGGTATCTCTTTTGTGGATGGCAAGATGGTCCCGTCCACCAATAGTCCAACTTGGCAAAAGAATTGGGTTACTGTCCCTGTCCAAAAATATTGTGGGTGTGCCTCTTTATACTCTCTAATACTGCTATTATCTCGAGTTTAGAAGAGAAAAACTGAGGCAAAAAAATAATTTACCGAATCTGCAATTGATCTAAACAGGTTGGGTGATATGAATCACAGGGTGTGTCTTTGAAAATCTTGGAACTAAACCAAACCAAACCCTTCGGCTTGCAATAAATGGCAGGAGAGGAGAGGAGAGGAAGGCAAGCTGGGTTGCTTTGTTGGCCAAATTTATTACACTAAACAAAGCCACACCAAAGGATGGATCGGAAACCCCAACCCAACCCAACCCAAGTCACCATGTGATGAGATTGAGATGCCCATCAAATTTAAAGGTCTTAAATTTGATTATGATTACAAGTTGAATGGGATAATTTGTTAGTTTGCACTTTTTTCTATTAATTATGACTTCACCTTTACATGAGATAGACTATATAAATTAAAATTTAATTAAAATGAACTTAGGATAATGGGTAATATCCTAAGTTGATAATTTTTCCTACCAAGTGTCATTCATCTCTTTCTTTATTTCCAAAGGTGTCCACCTTCATCTTCATCTTCTTCACTTTCCTTTGTTTTTTCCTCCATCACCAACCATGAGAGCACTCCCGGAAGGAAGAAAGAGGAAATTCTTCTTCATGTGGGTATCATTAATGACCTCTCTATGTATCATTAATGAGCTAGAATGGGAAAGAAAACCCTAAATTTTCTAATAAAGGGTGTCTCCGAGTTTCTTTAGTAGTTATTTTATTCTCTCTCTACTCGACATCATATTCATAGCTAGATATTTGACTTTGAGCCATGGAGATGACAACCTCCACAACAGCAGCAGCAGCTGATACCTCCTTCTGCAAGTCTCCCGAGCAAGACATGCCGACGCCGTTCCACCAAGGGAAGCCCGCCGCAACTCCCTTCTCCAACGGCGTCCTCAAGCGCCACCGCCAGCAGAACGCGGCGGCTGCTGCTGCAGTCACGGTCACGACGACCTACCGAGAGTGCCTCAGGAACCACGCAGCCAGCCTCGGCGGCCACGCTGTCGATGGGTGCGGGGAGTTCATGCCTTCCCCCTCCGCAACCTCCACCGACCCGACCTCCCTCAAGTGCGCCGCCTGCGGCTGCCACCGCAACTTCCACCGCCGGGATCCAGAAGACAGCAGCCCGCCTCGTCACCGGCCGCTGCATGCGTCCTCCACCCGCGCGATAGAGTACCACCCTCACCACCGCCACCAGCCCCCTCCTCCGCCCCGAAGCCCGGGACACTCCGCCTCCCCGCCGCCGATCTCATCCTCCTACGCGCCCCACATGCTCCTCGCCCTCTCCACCGGCGGCATGCACCCGCCTCCTCTGACCGCTCATCCTCATCTGACTGCCATGAATATGATCATGCCAGACCCGACCGGCAGGCGGATCAAGAGGTTCAGGACGAAGTTCAGCCAGGCCCAGAAGGAGAGGATGTTCGAGTTCGCGGGTCGGATCGGGTGGAAGATCCATAAGAGTGACGAGGATCTAATCCGAGACTTCTGCAACGAAGTCGGGGTGGAGAGAAACGTGCTCAAGGTTTGGATGCACAACAACAAGAACACCTTGGGGAGGAGAGACGAGTCCGCCACCCAAAACGGCGGCGGTGGAAGGAACGGTGGCGGAGAGAATCACTCGAGCTATCCTTACACGGGGACAAACGGGTCTTCATCATCTTCTTGAGATATTGATAGGCAGCATCCGTCATTTTCATTTCATCAAGACACTTACCTTCTTTATAGCTGTATCTTGATGACCATCATTAGGGCTAAAGTATGGTATGGTATGGTATGGTGGGACATGAGTGATCAGCTAGAGTTACTATTAAGAACCACTAATTAATGACTTATCTTTTTTCCCTACTTTCAGGGTCCCTACAATTTGCTTTGATCTTTGATCTATAAATGATCAAAGATAGTTAAATTATCATAATTAAGATTGAATTTAGATGCCATGCATGCATATTAAAAAGTAAGCAATTTTCTAATTAATCCATCATGCTATATATAGTGCATATACTATTATCATCTTCAAATTAGTAACAATTTAGTCTATTATTATTATTTTTGTAATAAATTGTTTATTCAATTTGTACATTTTCTAATAGTGCAGCTTATATGTCAATCTCCCTCAATATAAAATAAACATATATTTATTTATTTATATATATTAATATGTTAACATATCATATAATATATAATTATTTTAGTCCTTAAATTACGAAAAAAATAACTTTTATCCACTATGAAAAATTAAAATTATATACTATAAAAATAATAATTAATATTTAGTATTAACTTATAAAATTATCTTGTTATAATACCTAAAAGAATATATTTATTATATAAGACATAAAAGAAGGATACTATGTTTATTTTATATTGAATTATATTAATAGATGTATTAAATTGTTAGGTAAATTAATTATTTGAGGATTAAATTGTATTTTCAATAAATGGTTGATATGTGGGTTGAGTATCATATAATTTTTATAATACCCCAATTCTACTATATATAAATATAATTTAAAATTCATTTAGAAGCAATATTGAAGTTATAATTATCATAATTTCTAGGAATAATGTTATATATTAGACGGTCATTTTATTTTTTTGATATAAAATGAATAAATAAGGGAATAAAATATTATTTTATATTGTATTGTATTATATTTGTATTAATATTAAAATATGAATAAAATATAATTACTTGATTCTTTTTCTTAGTCAGCACACTTGCTTAAGTGATGTTCAACAGGCAATAATTTATTTAAAAAACGTTTTTTTTTAAAATTTTAAAATGGCATTCCTAACTTCTTATTTATCTTACCCAGTAGTGGAATACATATTGAATATAATCAATCCACTGACAGTCCAGAACACTTGCAAGCATGTCAATAACCTAAAGGTGCAAAGTGGATTGAATTTCTTTTGGAAGAAGGAAAGATCATCCAAAAATACTCTTCGATGCTCAAGAATTAGCAGAGCATATAGCACAACAGATCAAAAATACAAATTTACAGATTATATCTGCTCCAATGTAGACCAACCCTCTATGTCACTCTGACGTGCAAATGATTTCCTGCAATGGAAGCAATCCCAACTACTTGAGAAGAAAATATGGGCAGAAACCGTCCCAACTCAGTCCCTCGAACTTAATTCCGGGGACGGTTGAGAGGTCTACACGGCCAGTGGCATTTTCTTGGTGTAGCTTAATTAAGGATGAGTACAGATTCAGGATCAGTGGGTTTTTGAGGAAAGGAGAAATCGATGCCCCAAGCTCTACTGCATCAGACTGAAGCCTCAGTCTCAGCTCAGTGCGGCCATCTTTGCCTTGAAGAAGGCAACTTGTAAGGGCATAGAGACTGAGCATGTTCCCATACAGTGGCAAGAATGCATCCTTGTGGTTTGCCACCCCCCCTATCCAATCTGCGGTGCACTCCCTGTCAATGTAGTCAAGTGCAAATGAAACCAACTGATCACGGAACTTTGATCTCAAGTTCAATAAATAATCCTGGATCCCAATCTTGTCAGGAAAATGGGCATTCCAAGAATCTGAGGCTGAGATTCTCTCTATGTGGGAGCAGCAGATTTGGCATATCAAGAGCTTCTCTTCGTGGTGATTGTCAATTTCTTTGTCAAATACACGCCTCACCAGATCCCCTTCTGAAACTTCATAGTTACAAATTTCAAGCACCCAATGGACAAGGTAGTCAAAATATTGAATCCACTGACCAAATGCAGAGGAGAGATGCTCGAAACTGAGCTCAATCACTTTTTCCACCTGAGTCGGGACAATTCCTGCGACAGAACTAAAGCACTTCTGGACATCCTCAGCCAAGCTTTGTCGAATGATATCATCTTCATCCTCGAGCAGCCTTATACAGGTGAACCACATGCAGAGCACTTGATGGGCAAACATGTCAATAACTTCATTGGGCTCAGATGGGGAATAATTTCCAGTAGGTATCCTGCTATTGCTAACTGAAGAGCCAATGATTTCTGCTTGTTCAAGAAGACTTGATGCAATCATTGCCTCAGCCGTAGCCTTGCGAACATTTACAGGCTCAGATGGGTCACTATGCCGCTTAACAAGGGCAGAAAAGAAAGAGATGCATTCATAAAGTTGGGTTTGCATTCCTCTCTCTTTTGAATCTAGAGATGCCATAAATAACCCAGAAATCTTCTTCATGCACATGCCAAGGCAGCAAATGATTGTCTCTCGAGTCTTTATGTGTCTTGCACCATCATAGAGGCAAGTAAACGTATCCCAGAGCTTAAGCACACTATCACTATTCATTGAACCAATAAAATCAGAATCATAGCATTCTTTTCTGAACTGAAGCAAGTTCCATGCAAAGAAGATCCTGAGAATGTAATACTGACATCTATGGTGCTTCTCCAAGGTCAGTTGGCCCATCAAAATCTTTTGGAGGTAGAGTTTTGCCCATTCTTGGAAATCATAAGTATCTTGATTGGATTCTGATGTTTTCAACAACTTGAATATCCATTTCAATGTAGCAAGGCGAACTTCATATGACGAATCGGACAGGCATTGAACCAGCTTTTCCTTGAGCATGATAGATGCACTAGTGCTCAACCCATCCATATGCATGCCTAAAGGATTCCCTTCAGTTAATTTGTCAGATGCTTGAAGAAAGCAGCTGAAATATGATGCTGCTGACTGTTCACGCAGTTCAGACATGGTCGGATCATATTGTGCTGTCCCAAATAAAGGGTCCAAAGGTTCTGCAGAAAGCTCCAGAAGAAGATTGCGAATGATGAAGAAGTTTTGACCAATTGCACAGGAACGTGAAATACTCAACATGTGATCGAGAGACTTCAAGAAAGAAGCATTGAGAACAGGGCACATGCATCTTCTAGGATTTCCAATCCAAGAACACTTCGTGAGAACTCCAATCAAATCTCCTAATATTTGTTCCTTCTTCCCCAAATCCTCAAGGTTTCTCAAGTTAGTATCTAGAAGTGCACCCAACTGCAGAACAATGCCATGAACTGAATTTAAAGACATGAGCTGAGACAAGCTTGAAGGGCTTAACTGAGACAACTCCATGGCAATGTTAATGAGAACAAAGGACAATTTCTCATTGGACACGAGACCTGTCAGGGCCCGTGAGGCAAGGATACGGATCCTCATATTGGACTGCATAGAGCAATGTCTAATGAAAGGCATGAAGAGGAATGGATCAAGTTCATCCCCGGTCTCACTCGCTAAAGAGGAGGGCTTGAGACGAGATAAGAGGATCAAGATGGGGCAGAGGCTTGGGTGCACAAGTTTCACAAGGTTGGATTCAACACTTTTAGAGGCTTCATCACCAATAGATTCCGTCGCAACTCTAAGTTCATCAAACAAAAAGGAATGCAGTGAAGGGTACCTGAGTCAGAAAGAATCACCATAGTTAATGAAAGCATGACAACTTCCACAAGGAAAAGAAATACACAGCCAAATAGAATATGTCCAAGCAGGATAAAAACTCATGTACATTTTCAAATCTAGCATAACATTTTCATGTCCTACAAAGCATAACCTCTACTCATTTTTATCAATATAGCACAAGGCAATATTTTTCTGTCAAAATTGCATATATGGCATGCCAAAAATTAACAAATGTAAAGTGATGCTACATTTACTTGAAAGCACATAAAATAAATTTCATAATAACATCACCGAATTACCAAACATGTACTGTCTACAATTTGGAGAAAATATTGAATTTGTGCTAGATTTGATCAAATAAGCAAGTTTTTGCTTATTTAGGATAGAAAAAAGGATTGTGCAAGATTTGATTAAGGGATCAAACATCTTTTTCTATCTAGGATAGGTGAAGTTATTAATCCTTTTTAAGGTGGATTTGTTAAGTTAACAAACATGTCATGTTCATGTATCAAACATAAGGAAAAGAAATACTCAACCATACAAAATGTCCAAGCAGCAAAAGGGGCAGTCCAACTGAAGAGAGATTCAATTATTTATCAATAATAAGATCTCTACCTATCTGAACACGTATACATAGTAAATGCACTCTCAGATATTTGAAAATAAAATTCAATCAATTTTATTTTTCTATTTTATGATGAGAAAGATTTAACATTTAGCAATAACAACTAGACCCATCTAAAGGAGTATACACATGTGATGTGCCCACAGGGTATTGAAAATAAAACTGGATTGGTTTTTTTCCTTTGGATCAATGGCTCTTTTATAGGGAAGAATTTCATAAGAGAGACTGCTGCTAGATTCACTTCCCAGTCAAACAAAAATCTAACAAAATGGCATTAACATTGCTTGATCATTGAACTCTATGCATAGTTTATGTTTTTGAACTTGTTGGTTTCAAAGACAATTTAAAGGTCAAGTCAATTAAGCAATACCAGATTACCATTTCAGAAAGCCTGATTATAAGTAAAGTTCACTTAAATAAAACCAATACCTGTGAAAAAATTCGAGCCCCGTTAAAGCACGCCTAGCTGACTCTCGCTTATGTACATTTAGAAAGCCGATCATTCTCCGAACAAGAGCAGTGTAAGCCAGGCAAGCACTATTCCTGACCTCCCAATATGGAGAAGAGAAGGCTCGAATTGAGGAAATCAGTGCCTCAGCAGCAAAACCAGAAGTATCAGTAGCAAGATTCGTGTCATTGAAAGCAGTTCTAAGAACATTGAAAGCATGAACTGTTGGAATAACACCCTCATCCCGAATCTTAGAGATTTTCCCATCGGGATCTGATTGAAGGGCCACTGTTGAGAAAGAGGGGCCATTAGTTTCTTTGGATGCAATTGAACCCTTAAGTGTCTGACTGGCTACATTGATGAGCCATCCTAAGGCTCGAGGAAGGAGCTTCTTTGGGGATCCCACAGGCTCTGAGAGGAAAAGAGCAATAAATGCAGCAGGAATCCCCGCACTTCTTCTCAAAAGATCATCCACCACTTGTCCTTTTGCAATGGTCCGATTCATTAATTGGTCCATCCACAACTCTGGCAGTTTACAAAGTCTGAAGAAAGTTGAAGGAAACATTCAATACAACAAAAGTTAAAGAGAAATGAAACTACCCAATATTGATATCTGAGAACATTAAATACCTAGGATCATCTGAACAGAGCAAACGGTTGCATAGTGCAGTAAAACCAGCTCGTGTCTTATCAATTGCGCCATTATGCTTCATTCTTAGGAGGACTTCCAAGAAGTGGTTTCCCATACTTTCAAGTTGCTTCAGATCAAGCACTGAATTCGATGCGGTATTGCCAGGCAACATAGAGTCCGATGCAGCACTGCTTGGTAAAGGAATTTTCCTGATGATTGTACCAAGCAGAAGGCTCACCTGCAAGGTTAGAAGCATGGACATCAGTACAGTTTATGTCTACTTAAATAAACTTCTTGAAATATTCTACAATATGAAAATATAGAAGCATCTCTCACACTAGAATCACTGAGACAGGAATCCATCTCACACTAGAATCACTACAGTTTATGTCAGTACAGTTTATGTCTACTTAAATAAACTTCTTGAAATATTCTACAATATGAAAATATAGAAGCATCTCTCACACTAGAATCACCGAGACATAGGAACCATCAAGAAAACTCACATGTGATACTTGATCAAGCAACTCATCAAACCAGAGAAGGATACTTCCCTTTAACATTTAAAGTATAACTGAAACTTCAGAGTTGCATTCATCCAAGAAAAAGGAAAATAGAAGTGTATATTTGCATCTTGACATCTGAAACAATAGGTAGGTTTTATGAAAATCCTCCTGAATTTTGGTGCCCATGACGATACCAAGGCTATATAAAAACATAATACATATCAATGAAAATAAAGACTAAAAAATAGGCACAATGAAAAAGCACCTCTTTCATTGCAAGCCAGCAACCGACCATCACAATCTGCTCTGATGTTTTGGCATTCTCCCCTATTCTGGACTTATCTCGCACCTCAAAAGAATTTACTGAATCATTCATCTCCTCCTCTGGAACATCCAACATGAATCTGTCATCACAAATTATGTCCTCTACATCCCCTTCTTCAGGAAGAAACCATGCATCAGCTGAGACCACCCACAAAGCCAGAGAAGTCACCCTCAACACGAGATCCAACAGTTTCTCCAGCAAAAGTTTCATATCTGAAATGTTAAGCAACACATGCTGAGAATTCCAGTCCAGTTCCTCAAAGGTGTACCTTAAAGTGAGAAGCACACCATGAACGAAGCTCTTCTCACATGCCCGAGAGAGATCCTTCTCCCCCTCAACTACAGAAAACTCCAACCAATCAACAAGTGACCGCAAGTAGCTCACCAAAGGACTATGGACTGGTTTTCTTATTTGACATCCTACTTTTACTGATGCATTTACTATCCAACTGAGCTCAACTACATATTTTCTAAAAATGAGCCGTAGGGTCAGAGCTCCAGCATCACTCTCCCTCACCCGTGGACTGCAGACAAGCCTCTTTGCCCAGGTGATTAATTTCTCGATCATTTCTTCACTTGAAAGTCCAGGAAGAGGGGTTGGAAAGCAGAGTAATATTGAGAATGAGCTTTCTCTCAGCCTATCCCAGCTATCAATAATTGAACCGACCAATAAGAAAGTTGAATCAGGTGATGTAATTCCTTCATTGTAAGGATTGAGAGAACTCTCCTGAGAAAGGCCACCACTTCCAAAAGAAGGTGGAACAATGGACCAAACATCAATCATTATCTGTATGAGCTCCATGGCCATTATTTTCCTCCTATATGGAGCAGAAGGATAGCATGAAAAGAAAAGAAAGCAGCTCAGCCACCTCATGAAGCGAAAGAGATCATCTGCTCTACCAACTAAAATTTTGTCAATTTTACTAGAAAAGGTTGCTTCCTCATCATTCATAAGAGGCTTCCATGAATGCTGCTTGAGCTGCCGTTCCAAAGAAGTTCGGACCCGGGAGAAGAACTTGCGGAATAGGTTACCCCACTTCATCTGAAAAGCTGTGGAGGAAGACCGCATGTTCAATGGGATGGCTTCCTTCATTAAAGTTAGCTCTAAATTGGATGGAAGGCTTGAGGTCTTTGGGTTCAGGAAGAGAAACTCAGCAGTATCAACACGAAGTGACTCATTAACATGAGTCAGTGCCAGCAGTAGCCATTTGACAGGAAATTTCATCTTTATACCCTTTATGCAAATAAGAGCATAGTGATCCTCAAAGTAATCAATGTCTCCCTCAATCAATGCTAGCATCCGTGATACCTTAAGTAAAGAAACCAAGGCTGCAACCTTCTGCTCAAGTTTCAGTTCCATATTTATTCCATTTAGCTCTGTATGATATACACCATTTTCACACTCAATTGGCCTAACTGATACAAAATCAAGCAGAGGAAAGATACTATCCATGTCAATCTCAAGTAGAACAGGCAAAGCATATGTATTCAAATTAGTCCGGAGCTTTGAAACTCCAGAGGCAAGACCATCGAGTAATGGAGGCAAACAATGTTGTCTGTAAAGCAGGTACCCTCCCTCGATGCCATCACTCCTCCAACACTCATCACGTAGACACTCAATGAAACACTTTAAAAATGAAGTGGCAGCACAACAAACATCATCATCAATGTAAGCCCGTATCGTCTGAAATATCAGGTCCGGGCTCATCTCGAGCATTGTTCTTGCCCCTAGTCTCTTTGTTAATAAAGCTAAAGGGACATATCTTCCCTTGCAATGGGCCCCTAAGTGTAGAAGATCCAAGGATATCTTCCTCAAGAATGGCTTTATCTTATCGCTGCCTTCATTCCTGTAGAGGGTGGAGTGAATGTCCAAGAAGAGATCTAATATCAAATGAACTTGTTTGACAGTTTGACTAAGTGGATCTTCCAAGTTATTCCATATTATTCTCAGGATTCTATTGCTCGTTTCCTCTTTTATAGGAATATAACCATCTAATTCAACATTTATATTTGAAAGAATTGAGGTCTTAATCTGCTGCAAACAAATTTGCATCACAGTCAATGCATGAAAGTTGAAATGGCTGTCAATTGGGTTCTCACAGTAGTTGCATAGCTCAGGCAAAATACAATCATAGAGAGCTGTGTTAATTGCTTTCTCAGAGCCATAAAAGGGCATATTAAGTACATTCCTTGACACAGCAGTTAGCATCCCTCTGAGCAAGCAAAGCCGACTCAGAACAGATAAACTGAGTATCTCCTTCAACAATTCCCCTCTATATGGAACTTTCAGGATAACTTCTATTAGCTCAATTCCAAAACTGGTGCTAAAAGAATTGTTGGTTTTACCAAAAATACCTTCCATAATAAAAGATCCAAGTTGTTGGGAGCTGAGAGAAACTTGTAGAGATGCACAAAAACTCACTCCAGCTGCTACAAAACAATCTCGAGAAAACGAAGACATCCTTAATATCCTCAAAACAGCATCAAAGATAGTCTCCAGCACATTGTCAGTCCCATCACTCAAGTCTCTAAATCTTGATGGAAACTTCTGGACCATGTAATACAAGCATGATAAGGCCTCCTGGCACTGCTCCATCACAAGCGGTGAAGCCCTGACAGAATCATTTTCCTCTGAAACCACCCCCTTTAGGCCATTAACTGCGTCCTTAGCAACTAAAACTGCACAATGGTCTATTACCTCAATCAAGAACCCTACCTTAGGCATGCCCATGATTGACAACGCAGCTCGTGAAACACAGAAACGCTTCCCCCTAGTACAATTACCACCATTCCCACCACCATACTCCAGACATAATGTTTTAAAACAATCACTAATCAAACCCTGAAAATTCCGAACCTTTGCGAGGGCAGAGATCAGTGTTCTGTGCAAAGGGAGAGAGTTCTCAAAGAACATGATCTCCAGGTAAAGACGGATGGCATCAGCATCTGAGCACGGAGAAACTTCACCCTTCAGCAGAAGCTCGGAGAAAGCACTTGCCACTCTCTTCATGTGTTCGACCTGGGAGTATGTCGAATTGAGACTGCTGAGTTCCCTCAGTTCTAAATAGAACTTGGCGTCCGGGAATTTGCCTAGGGACTCGACGTACATGTCGGGGAAGACGACTGAGCTGTAAGTGTAACGATGGCGGTGCTGAAGAGCACGCCATTTCGCAGACATTCTCAGGGCCGAGATCAAGATTCCGCGTACTAAGTAAGGACAAAGCCGGGGTGGTTTTTAGGAGGTTTGAAGGTTGCCGAAAATGGCGGCTTTGCTTGTGGTTATACTGGTCCCCAAGTTTGGGGGTTGCATTTCGAATTAGGGCACTGCTCAAGATGTAGACAAGGGAGAGAAGACCTTAAAGCCCAAATATTGTATTTGGGCTTCACTCGGCCCATTTCCCAATAAACCATGATTTATAGCAAGCAAGTCGATGGTTGTATGTGTGCTATTGAAATATAAGTGGACATGCTACGATTTAGTTTAATAAATGTCTATATTTAAGCTCGGGTTTGTTCCTATGTTTCTACCCAAGAGTGAAAATATTGGATATTTTTCTTAAAAAAATTATAAAATTCAATTTCGGCGGCACCTATTTAATTTTTGTTTGAAATTGAGTTTATATGTACAAGTAAAAATTTGGCAAAATATCAATAAATTTAAATTTTATTTTGAAAAAAAATACAACAATAGTAAAAAAAGAAAACTTAAAACCTTATATATTAATGATTGAAAAAAACTTAAAACCTTATATAGTAATGATTGGAAAAGGCTCATATATTTAAATGAATTAATTTAAAGACTACAATGACCAAACATTTGATTTATGCATATTTAAAACATCTTTTGGCAAATAGAGAGGGGCATTAAAAGGATGCCCGCCCGTTGGTGGTAAAATCGAAAATACATGCATAATTTGACTTTGTTTAAAAAAAATAGACAAATTATGAACTTATACGAGTATTTATAGAACATTAGAACGACCCACTAATTCTACTTATGTTAATTAAGTTAAATTTAAAATAAGGAAGGAATAATACATATTTTAAAATTATATTACCTTTCAAGATTAATTTTTCCTATTGTTTAACATATGTTTTAAAATAATTTGATAATTGAACAAATTTCTTATACTTTTTAATAAGAGATAAACAACTTATATTATCACACTTTAACTTATTTTTTGAGTTACACATTTGTATTATTTCCAATACTACAATAATTAGGTCATACTATCGTAATATTAAAAAGATAATATGCTCAAAATAAAAATTTATATCATAATTTTTTATAAAAATTAAAGTTTTCAATAATAAATAAATTATTTTAAAATTTATATAAAAATTAAATTAATAATAACATCCGATAAATAATAAATTAGCGAAAAATTTCTTATGTGAAGCAACTATTGTAGTGTTATCTTAACTCTAAAATTCCTTCTGATTCATTCTTTAAATGAAATGGTTTATCTTAACTCTACTATCCCTGTTCATTTCTTTAAACGAAAAAAAGTTGGCGAGATAAGATTAAAATCAATGAGTGAGTGAGAGTTATCTGCTCACCCTTTACTAAAAATATTATACAAAAATATTTACTTTTAAAATTTATTTTATTTGTAACATTAAATTTCTTATTTATTTTTAATCATATGTGTCACGTTCTGGCCCGATTTGGCCAGGGTCTGATGGACAACCCGTTATTCTCTCAAACCTCAAGGAAGGCTAATCGGTGTCAAGAGAGTTAGGCGTATTTCCTGTTATGCTTTCCCTGTATAACATTTAACAAAACTAAAATTTCTGAAATGGTATACTTAGTTTTGGGTATGAGGGGAAAAACCGAATTAGTTGTGTTCCTTACTGAAAATGTTTAGAGGGAGTGGGTGAGTTTGACAACTCAGTGAGGGGAAACTTACTATAACGGTTTATTTGAATTTATCTTGTATTTAATTTATTTCCGTTATTTCAAACATTCACATAATCAACAATCGCCCTCCTATCATAGGAGGGATCACACGTTCGTAGAACGGTATTCGACCGTGCCACTTGTGGACCGGAGCGCCTTTACCGTCCACCCTGATAGAGGGATGCTACCTCTACCCGAAGTTTGTGCGGATATCAGTAGTCTGACCCCAAACTCAAATTTTTCCACCATGTCCGCTCAACGGGACGAGATCTCATTCCCCCTATTGCCTCGGTCTCTGTGTGCAAGAAGCCCTCGGCTTCACGACCTACTGAACGACAATACTGCTCTTATGCTCCCTAGGTCGTCCAATAGTCCTTGGGTCCCATCACTACCTCATGTCAAGTGTCTTGATGGCCCGAACCTCACGGTGCATGCACAATCAATAAGCTTTTTAATTTATAGCTGTTATCTTTGACCCTCTTGCACAACAGTCTGTCAGCTTGGCTTCGGCCCCACCATGCGTACTGGCCCAACAGGTTCGATGATCAGGCTTCGGCAGAGCAGTGGTTTGGCCCAACAAGCTTGACAACTCAACTTGGCTCGATAGGTATCACACAAGTTCCCATTATTCAAGTATTTTAGCTTCATATATCACATGTCTGTTTTGGACGGGTCCATGCTCGTATCCACTGGCCTTGGGCCCACTAGCATCTCGAGCATAAGCCCGGAATTAGCTCCCAAATATTTTAAGCAGAGTCACCCAATCAGGGGAGGCTAATTCCGAGAAAATAATTTTTTAAATCTTAAACCGTCATTCTAACCAAAATGGACATCATAGCAGTTCCCACTCACCCGGTGATTTTGGTGGGGTCGCACCAGCGGAGTCTAGCCTCGCAGTTCCTCTTTCGGAAGCAAGTGCTCGAATAGTCAGTCACTACATGTCATGGATGTCCTTGTTAGGGCGTTGAACTAAGGAATTGTATTCTTGACGTATAAGCCTTCATATTTGGCCTTAATTGTACTTTAGTCCCCAAGGTTTGTGCGTTCATCTTTTCCTCCTCAATTACCCCTTTTTTTTTTTCTTAATTCGACCCCCAAATTTTCTAATTATAACTCTGGCTCCTTAATTTTATCAACACTGCCCCCCTGATTTCCTTTAATTTTCTAAAATTGCCATTTAGCCCCAAATTTTCCAAAAATTACAATTTGACCCCAACTTTTCAAATTTTACAAATTGGTCCTCCATTTGATCAAATTTGTCCAATGGACCCTCAATTGGAAGGAAATTACATAAAAAAACCCTTTATTTTGTCAAATCGCCATTTGGTCTCCAATTTTTGAAAAATCCTCAATTTGCCCAAACTTTTCAAAAATTGCATTTGGTCTCCCAACTTTGTAAAATTTCCATTTTGCCCCAAATTTGTCCAATTTGCCCAAATGACCCTCAATTGGGGTGAATTTCATGAAAATACCCTCAATTTTACAAAATTGTCGTTCAGCCCTCCAATTTTTGAAAATTGCACAAAGTCCCCCAAAATACCCAAAGTGGCCCCCACCTTTTTCCCCAATTTGAGCATATGACACTTTGGATCTTATCTCGTCCAATTGGCGGCCTGTAAGTCCTTGTTTTCTCCAATTTTTGCTTCTAATCACCTCCTATAGCTTCCCTCGATCATCCTACACTTTGAATTTTAGAATTTAGCTAAGTTTTGTGCCTTGTCGGAGCTCCGCCGAAAAAGTTACAATAGAGAGAGAAAGCTTGCATTTCTTACAGGCGGAGAGGCAGTGGCCGGAGCTTAGGGCGGGGATGGCTAGAGCTAGTTAAGGGTAACCTAGTAGGATTGAGTTATGCTACAATTCATTGATATATTGTGAGAATTTGAAGAGAGAAGTTTCGGTCGGTGTAGCTCTGAAATTCTGAAATTCTGATGAGGGGAGGCGAAATTAAGCTTACTAGGGCCTATAGGGATGCTAGGAAGGACCTTAGGCGGTTAGTGGTGGCCAAGGTGGGCGGTGGAAGGACTGGTTGAGGCGAGGTGGTGTCGGGTAGGAGCTTGTTGCTTCGAGCTCTAAAGTAGCTTTACTGTGCGATCTCCCTCGCACCTCCCTGAGCACTCCCTGGTTGTTTTGAGGAGGTCTAGAGCTAGAGGATTCTTCCCCGGTTCCAATGCCACCCTTCGGAGCTCTTTGGTGGAAGTTTTGCTCGTCGTCGGAGCTCTGGTTTGAAGCTCGCCGGAAAACTTACTCTTCTTTTTCTTCGATTGATTGTGGGATGCTGAGAACGAATGAGTGGGTGCCCTTTATATAGGGAGGTCGGCAACTGCTCGGGCTACCAGCCGACGTAAAACTCGGCTTCTGACGCGACTCCCGGCGACCTGACCGGAGCGGTTTTTGAGTCACCGGAGACTCCATCTTTTCCGGTGACTTCCTCTTTCTCTTTCTGTTCTCTGCTATTGTTATTGTTATTATTTTATTTTATTTTTTTCAATTTAGGCGGGTTTTACAATATGCATCATGCGAAAAACGATATTTTAGGGTTTTTTTTTACATGTAATACACTTGGTTGATCAATAAACCTGCCATCAACAAACCAAATAGCAAGGTGAAATCATTGTCCACCCTCAATTAGAATCATTCTCTACCAAGGAAATTGAATAAGTCCCTCCCATTTAAATAGCTTTCCTTGCGGACTAGGGAAACCACATATGGTTAACTAACCAACTCCAAACCTATAAAGGTAATACTAAAATTTTTTAATAAATATTATTAAGAAAGTCATGACTAGAAACCGAGCAGGATAGTAAGTGGAACCAATCCGTATGAAAAAAATTAATTGAATCACATTCTTGGAAATGAGTAAGAATTGAAAAGATAAAAACCAATAAGTTATCATAGATAGAGAATTGGGGATAAGCAACATGAACTATGATTTGTGGAATACTCGAAAGAAATACCGATTTAAAATTGGAATGAACCAATCTAATAATAGAATATCATGAATTTTTTGAGTGAACCCAAAGAAGTAAAAATGTAATTATTGGCTCTAAAATTTAGGAAAATAGTCAAATAGTTTTTAGAAAAATAAATTAGATAAAAAATTGATTGAATTTTGGGTGAATCGAGCCAAAAAAACTGAAATTGGCTGAATCAACTAGAAAAATTCGTTAGAAACCAATTTAAACATTGTCAGCCGACTAGCGAGGACTGAATCACCATATCAGTGACCATGACTAACCATCGCGTGTCGTGTGGTAGGGCAACTTGGTCAACGACTGATAAGCCACGTCAATAAGCACGACCAATCATGGCATGCCATATGGTGAACTGACATTGTGTGCAATGGTTAAATCACGTCAAATTAGAGCAACTAATCATTAAATGACACGTTTTGGTACATGGCAGCGAACATAGTCATTGCATTTTAATCTAGTCATCTTTCCGCGTTAGCGGGCGGTAGCCAACGAATGTGTAAGATGTAGCGATGCACACACAGTGTAAACCCTGTTTCTTCATAATGAGAAAGTGGGAATAGGAAACTGAAAATTTTCAAAAGAAAACTGAAGATTAGAGTGGTCTGGAATAAATGAATAAAAATCAAAATAGGAAATCGGGAAGCCCTAAGGGGCCAACAAATAGCTAAACTTTAAGGAAAAAGAACCAAAAGGGGAATTGGGTGTGAAAATCACACAGGTTCAAGGTTAACCAGACTCGAATCGGATTGAATCGTGAATAACCGCATAAAAGTTTGATTTTTCTAAGTGATTTAAAAATGTTAAAGTGGGAAATTTAAGTTACCACTAGGTATAAATTGAATTTAGATAAATTTAGAATTTTATAGATTTTAGAAAACTAGTCGAATCAGGTATGAACCAGCCGGTTTTCGATTTCTGTTCTCTGAACCCGATCTGATCGAAGTGGTTAATGGTCTAGCCAATCAACGGACTGTGTGCTAGGTCAGCACCTAGTTAGCAAGCGTGACCAATCAATGAACAAAATGTGGGGAAGCGCATCCTGTGAGGTGCTCGGTCAGTGCCTAGAAGCATTGCCAATCATAACATAAACGTGTCCCTGGTCAGTGGTCAAACCCACATCAACGATGATCGATAGGAGAGCGACACGTGTCCTTAGTCAATAGTCAACTGAGGAGAAGCCTCGTCAGCTAGGTAGACCAATGAGGAGCTGACACGTGGTAAGGATGCCACGCGAGCAGTCGAGTAGGACATTAGAGAAATAGTCGACCAATAAGAGATCGACACATGGCAGATCCACGTCGGACAGTTTCATCCAATTAGGGGTTGACATGTGGCAGTGGCATTATAAACCCCGTATTCACATAATAAGAAAAACTAGGCCAGAGAACTGGGGAATTTCGTGTAAAAATTGAGCTTCGACCTAACCGGAATTGATAAGTACAGGTTAAAATAGGAAAATTGGAAATCCCAAGTGGCTGATAAATACCCAAAAATTAATGTGAAGGAATAATTGGTGAAAATGAGTGTGAGAATCGGTTCAGATAGAACCAGATCTGAACTGATTGAACCGGGATGAACCGTATGGAACTAGTTCAAAGATTTAATTTTCTAGGTGGTATAAAAACTTCAATTTGGGAAATTGGCCACCATTAGATAGGAAATGATTTTTTAAGAATTTAGAAAATTTTAAATTTCAAAAAATCGGTCGATTTTCAAATTCAGGTCACCAACCTCGGTCAGACAAGATCGGCCAACAATATAGCTGGTCAATGGACTGCTGCCAGGTGAGCACCAAGTCAACAAGCACGACTAATCAATGTGTGACGCTTGGTGAAGTGTGCCTAGTTAGCACTCAGTCAACGATTGGAAGTGCTGGCCAATCGGGACTCCACATGTGTCCTTGTTCAATAGTCAAAGTCAGAGAAGCCCAATCAATAAGGCTGACCAATGGGGAGCTAAAATGTGGCAAAGGTGCCACGTTAGCATTCGATTGGGTTATGGGTGAAATGGTCGACCAATTAGAGGTCGACACGTGGTAGGGCCACGTGAGATGACCTCATCCAATAAGAGGTTGACATGTGGCAGTGACATTGTGCATCAAGAGAGAATATGATGCATTTAAATCAACCAATCATAAGGTGCCATGTGAAACCCGTCCCCAGGACCAAATAAACCGGGGAAAGAATCGACGATTTTGTGAAAACCGAGCCCAAAAGGAACCAAAAATGATAAAGAAGGGTTAAAATGGGAAATTGAAAAATCCCAAGTGACCAAAAATTCATAAAAATCATGAGGAAGAATTGTGAAGTGGAATTGATGAGAGAACCAGACCGGTTCGGTGTGAACTGGACCCGAACCTGACTGAACCGGGATGAACCATAGTGAACCGGTTCAATGATTCTTTTTCTAGATTACTTAAAAATATCAATTTGGGAAATTGAGGCCACCATTCAATAGAAAATAAATTTAGAAAATTTTAAATTTCATAAAATTGGTTGAATTGGGTCCGAATCAGCCGATTTTTTTAATTTGGGACAGTGAACCTAGTCAGACTAGACCGATTAACGGTCAATGGAGCCCAGTCAGCAGCCACGCAAGCACGGACAACCAATGTGAGGCTACCACATATTTGGTCAACGGTCAACAGTCAACATATGACTGGTCAGCATGCCACGCAGAAACGAGTAGCCAATGAGAGACTGCCACGAGTGCGGTCAACTGTCAACAGTTGAAGTGGCGGCTGAGTTGGACCTCCACGTTAGAAAAATTGGCCAATCACGGTGTGCCATATGGCACATCCACCACGTCATCGCCTTCAACCTCCAGCCGTTGAGAGAGAGAAGAGAGAGTGGCCGAAAAAGCTGGAGTCTTCGACAACTCAGAAATCTCTTCAGTTAGGTTATTGAAGGCCGAATCTCATGCCGGTCGGTAACATGAATAGTTGCTGAGCTCCCTATATAAAGAGCATCCCTGCATTCGTTCTCAACATCCCACAATCGACTGAAGAAGATGAACTACTTAGTTTTCCAACGAGTAGCAAACCAGAGCTCCGACATTGGGGCTTTTCTCCACCTTTGAAGACACATTCAGTACCATTAGAACCGAGAGGAAGTCCTCCACACGACTGTACCCTCCCTTTAGCTCAAGAGCCACCGTAGAAGAGCGGGGAAGCTCAAACAATAACGCTGCTCCTTGGCTATCAGTAGCTCAAGCTCAACTCGAGCCATCCCTAGGCTAATTCCAGCCAAACCAAGCCCCCTAAACTCCACCTAGAGGTGCCTCGACCTTCCCCCGAGCTAGTACGGTAAGCCCCTCCACTACCCCTTCGCCAGAAAATACTGTTCTTGATGCATTTCTGTGAAAACTAAAACTAAGAAATTCACACTGCTTAGGCCACCAATTAAGGTGCGGTTTGATCCATGGAGGATCCCTAGGAGGAGAGCATTTAGAGAAAGCAAGAGTTCCGGTCACCGAACCCTCATCGGTAAGATATCAAAGCTTTCTCTCTTTAGACTAAATTTTTTGGCAAAGCTCCATTTGAGCTCATTTCTAAGCCAAATTGAGCGGTTCAAAGCTCAAAATGACGAGTAAGACATAGGGAAAATGATTCAGATAACCAATTAAGACAATTAACCATATTTTAGGGGTCAATTGAACAAAATTGAGATTTGGGGGCCAAATTGCAATTTTGAGAAAATTGGAAAATTTGGGGGTTTTTGGAAAATTGGGTTCTAAATTGTAATTTAAGGAAAATTGGGGCAATTTCATGAAATTAACTTTCAATTGAGGACCAATTGGCAATTTTGGAAAAGTTAGGGGCCCATGAAGGGTAAATGGAAGTCCTAGGGACTTAATGGAGATTTAATGAATATTGGGCACCCAAATGTAAAGTTATAAACATTGAGGAACTAAAATGCAATTAAGGCATAGTGTGAGAACCTATGCGTAAATGCAATAAAGGTACTCGAACCATGCAAGAGCCGATTGTTCTAGTACTGGTGCGAGGAAGCGCACCACAACTCAAGAACTCACCGGGAAGGTCACATCATTATTATCGGGTGAGTGGGATTTTCAATGACATACCCAGTTGGGGGTGATGAGAATCGTTTTAAAGTTTGAAAAATTATTTTTCCAGGAATGATCTCCCCTAATTGTGTGAAACTGATTAAACATTTTGGGAGACATTAATAATGAGAGCTAGAATCGCACTGATAGGCTCGAAGCCTCGAATTGGAAAATGATAGGGTTGGAGGCCCATTTTTGGAAAACTCATGAAGTGGGCCCAAGGCCAGTGTGTACAGGTTGGACCCGTAGACAAACGTGAATTATAAGAACCATGAAAACTCTAAGAAAAACTAGAATTATTGTGTGATTTGCCACGGGGCCAATACAGGACTGGCCAAGCTTGATAAGCTAGTGATAGTGCGCCCGGACCAGGTCGATGGGTCAGTCAAGGCAAATAGGTATAGGCTTGCTCGAGTGTCAAGGCTATTGGACCGTTGGCACCAAAGAGCATGGTTAATGGATAAAAAATATTGTATGCATGCATGAGGAATCCAAGAGCATCTAGACGCCTAGGAGTGGTAGTTGACGGGTCCCAAGGACTGTTGGATGACCCAAGGGTGCATAAGGGTGGTTTGGCGTACAGTATGTCAAGAAACTCTGATAGCTTTCTTCACACTGAGATCAAGTAAGTAGGGGAAAGGAGGTCTCGTCCCACAAAGCAGGCATGATGAAGTACTAAGGCTGAGGCTAGGGCTCGTCCCAAATGGATATAATTAGGGTTTGATGGTCAGACTATTGATGTCCACTCAAATTCAGGGTAGTGCTAATGCACCTCTATCAGGGTAGACGATAAAGGCGCTCCAGTCCATAAGTAGAATAGTCGAGGTGTCATGCCCCGATCCAGTTTGGTCGGATCCCCGTGAGCAACCCGCCACTCCCTTCAGTTTATGAAGGGTTTCACCCTCTTCTAAACCGAGAGGAATTAAGCATCCTCTTTCCTAGAATAGCATTATACAAAATTGAAATACATTAAAATGATCATACCTGTCTTATAGTTCCACTATAAGAGTGTATTTAAGGTGGATTTTCTTCTGTTACTTGAAAAGGGGTGGGGTGGGGGGGGGGGTGAGTTCTATAACTCAGTGAGTGGGTGTTGGGAGTGAGTTTTCAAAACATTTTTAGTTTACCATGCCAAGGTTAACATTTTTTTAAAAAGGGTTTTCTCAAATTCAGGTTTCCAAAACCTTTTTCCCATTTCCATATTAGGTGTGTTTAGCTCTCTTAGCCTGTCCCCTCTCCGGAGGCGTTTAGAAAACAAACACACGCTCTTAATCAGGAAGAGTACACACATTCGCAGGTGTAGCATGTCCACTGCACCCACTTGTGGATTGAAGCATCTTTATCCTCCACCAAGATAGAAGCCTATTCATTTTTACCCTAGGTTTGAGTGTATGTCTGACCCTCAGACCCGAATGCCGCTTCGTGTCAATATGACGATGAAGACCTCATCCAGACCCCACCCTGGTCTCATGCGCAAGAAGCTTACAAAGCTTCAAGATTGACTGACATGACGAACTTCCCTTATCTCAACCATGTCATCCAACAGCCCTTAGAACCCATTACTACCCTCTAAGGCATCTTGATGGTCCCGTACCATAAGTGCATGCACAAACAAGAGTTTTCACATATTAGCCATCATCTTTGGTGCCAACGGTCCAACGACCCCGATGCTCAACCTGACCTGCAACTATTTGTCTAGGCTGGTCCATCGACTTGGCCTTGATGCACTATCGCCAGTCCATCGAGTACAGTCGGTCCCGACTCGGTACCGTGTCGCAACACACAATCCATTCCATTTTAATTAGGAGTTTTCATGGCTCTTTCTAATTAATTTTGTTTTCGAGCTCCTGCCCGTGCCCACTGGCCTTGGGCCCACTACACATGTTTTTTTTCCAAAACTAGGCATTGAGCCCCATGAGTTAAAAAATGAAGGCCCCTGCCCTAACTAAGCTATTCTAGCTCCGGTCAAGAAGGTATACCAAATATTTTAAGCATTAGCACACAGTAAGGGGAGAACACTTCTGATAAAAATCTCATTTTTATCTCACCACACCAAACAGGTGTGATGATAACTCCGCTTACAACCGGTAGACGGGTTTCTCCTTTCCTTAAGGGACTCATCATACCAACCAGGTATGATATTTATTTATTCCAACTCACAACCAGTAAGTAGGTTTTCATCATCCCCACTCACCCGGTGACTGTGACACGTTCGTCCCTAATTAGCTTCCAAGTCCACGCTAGCTTTTCCTTGTTGACATTTCGGTCTCTCGTGTCCCTACATGATTTGGGTGTCCTTATCAATTAATGTTTGACATGACAACCTTCGCTTTCTCACATATGAGCGACTAGGCTTAAAACTCTTGGTTTATTACACTTAGGTCCATAAAGTTCATTTATCTTAACTTCAGGTCCCTAATGCTAACTTTTCCCCAAATTGAGTCCCAAGGTTTCCAATATTCCCTTTGTATCCTCAATTTACTCAAAATTGTGTAAGGGGCTCAGGTTTTCCAAATTTCCAATTTGGTCCCCAATTTTTCAAAAATTACAATTTTACCCATACTTTCCAAAAATAGCCATTTGACCCCAAATATTTCAAAAATTGACCAATTGGTCCCCCAACATCTTTCTTATTGCCAATTTACCTTCAATTTTGAGAAATTTCATGGAGGTCCCTCAATTTTTTGAAATCCCCAATTTTCCCTAATTTTCCCCCTTTATGCTGACCGAATTTGATTTTTTCAAATTGGCTATTCAATCGGGGTTAATTACTCTATTTGATCAGTTCCTACACTTCCATATGATTCATTTGAGCTTTGGATTGCATGATTTGAGTCCAAAATGAGTTTAAATGGAGAAAGAAAGATTCAAAAGCGTACCGTCAGAGGTGTGGTGGTCCGAGCTCTCGATTTTGGGAGGTAGCTCTTATCCTCAGGTTCCTTATATGATCAAGAATTGCTACAATTAAAGTCTATATGAGGGTGAATTTTATCAGTGAAATTCGACACTTTCTCTCTCTAACACCGATCTGTAGCGACGGAGGAGGGCTGAATTGTCTGACCTTTCACATCTGTATAGGTCATGTGACGGTTGTGGGGGCATCGAGGAGGCTTGGTTTGGCCAAAGAGCATCTGAATTTGGATGAATTCAGCTCGACCAAAATAGGGCAACTTTGGTCCGTCGAAGCTGCTTCACTGTTTGATTCTGTCGGCGCTTCTCTGGCGGTCCTCAAGTCGATAGGAGGTTACTGTTAGGTAGTTGACTTCCCCCGGTGTAAACCCCGCACTTTTGAGTTAAGGAAAATCTGGAAAAGAACCGGTCAAACTGAGTAAGAAAACCGAGACGGTTTACAAACCCGATCATTTGGGAACAAGCAATTTGGAAATTTACAACTTTTGAGTGATCCAAAGGGTTTATTAAACCTTAGAAAAGAAACTTAACACAAATTAGAATAGAAAAACCAAATTGGTTCAGGTGAACGAGAGTTCATTAGAACTTTAAAGTTAAGCGTGCTTGCTTGAGAGTAGTGTGAGGATGGTGACCTCCTAGGACATATGATTTTTTGTAACTCGAAATTTCGGTAAAAAATTTTTATGCGATAGCCATAAATTAATATATATTTAATTATTGTAATTAATACCAATAATTTAATACCCAAATTAAATTATTGAAATTAATACAAATAGTTTAATACCGAAATTAAATTACTAACATCATACCCGGTTGGGATGATGAGCACAACTTAAAGATAAAAACCACTTACCAGTTGTGGGTGAAAATTTTATATCATACCCGGTAGGGGATGAAAAGTACCTCGGTATAAAAACCCACTATTTAGTGGTATTTTAATCATCACCACTTAGAGAAAGTGATGTGAAAATTATGCGAAAAAATTACTTACCGGTTGTAAGTAGATCATACCCGGTTGGTATGATAAAACTTTTTCGAAGGAAGTTGAAAACCCGTTCATCGGTTATGAACGGAGATGTCCTTATACCGGTGGGTATAATGGACAGTAAAAACCTATTTTGTCAGAAGTGTTCTCCCCTGACTCTGTGCCAATGCTTAAACTATTTGGGAAACCTTTTCGATGGGAGTTCGAATAGCTCTGATAGGCCAGGGGCCTCGGTTTTGGAACTTGGGGGCTAAATGCCCAATTTTGAAAATCTCGTACAGTGGGCCCAAGGCCATTTGGCACGAGCAGGAGCTCGTAAACGAACATGATATATGTTCCATAAAACTTAATAAGTGAATTGTTTGGCCATGGTACCAAGATAGGACCAACATGCTCAGTCAACTAACGATAGTGCGACATGATAGGTCGACGGGCCAATCAAGACAAACAACTGCGGGTTGAGTTGAGAGTCAAGGCCGTTGGACCAGTGGCACCACAGATTACATGGCAATATAAGAAAACATTGTTTGTGCATGCACTATGAGTACATGATCATCAAGACACCCATGAGGGGTAGTGATGCGTCCTAAGGGCACTGGACGACCTGGTGGCTATAAGGGCAGTTCGTCGTTCCAGCTGTCTGTGCGAAATCTGGAGTAGCGCAAAGTGCATGAGACTGGGGTGGGGATAGGATGAGGTCTCTGTCCTCATATGGACACAAAGAAGTGATTTCGAGATTGTGGGTCGGATGTCACGTACATCCACTCATTCCCAAGGTAGAAGTGGTCGTACTTCTATCTAGGTGGTAGGAAAAGTCACTCCGAAGCCACTAGCGGGTTCAGTAGTGATACTAACTTGCGAATGTGTGTAACCTTCATGATGAAGGATGTGTGTTGGGTGATGACACACCGTGGTAACTAAGAAATAATGGAAAAACCCGAATTTTTAAATGAAGGAATTTTTTAAAACAAAGAAGTCTGGCACACTTCATATAAATATTTTTGTTAAAAGTCAAAAGCTTTTAAAAACCCATTCATTGAGTAGTCGTACTCACCCCCTCCCTTATATCCCTTTCAGGAAATCCCGGAAAGCCTCCCCTTAAAGACCGTCAACTAAGATGCCTGTAAGAAAGGTATGTAAAGTTTTAAATTTCATGCAGTTTTGATTATGCTATTCCAGGAAAAAGGTGCAGGTTAAAGGACACCTTACTCTTTACGGTTTACAATAAGGGGAAACCCTTTAATAAACCGGGAGAGTGGCGGGTTGATCACGGGGATCGGACCAAACCAGGTCGGGGCGTGACACCCGGGGTCTATAGGACCCGACCTTGCCTTCTAAGGCTAAGAAAAGTGCCCAAGTCAGAGCTCTGGTTTGAGCTTCACTGGAAAATGGAGCACTTGAGAGAGAATGGATATTTGAGTTGTGTGGAGGATGAATGGAGAGTATCTCTTTATATAGTGAGCTTAGAGACCCTCTGCCCGACCACTTTCCATTTTTGTCGAGCTTATCCTCGCCCAAAAATGCCTTGATTGGAGAGGATATTCCTTTGCCAGAGAAGGAAAGTTTTTAAACTAATGAACAGTGTTGTCATCCTAAGGAAGAGGATGACACTATTCCGAACCGGACCGGACTGGTCTAACTGGGTTCAATGGAGAAAATCGGTCACTTCAGGCCCGATTCGACCGGTTTTCTCAAAATTTAAAAATTTAAATTAATCTAAATTAATTTTCTATCTAATGGTGGCTTTAATTTCCCCATTTGAACATTTTAAGCCACCAAGAAAAATGAATTTAGAAACCCGTTCATGTATGGTTCAAATCAGTTCAATCCAATTTAATCCGTTTCAAGTCCGGCTCACCCTAAGCTCATCCGACTTCCTCTTCCAATTTGCTCCATCTTTCCTTTTCATAATTTTTCTAACTCTTTGAGTCACTTGGGTTTTTCAAATTTCCCACTTTACCCTTTCTTTATCGGTTTTGGTTTGTTAATCGACTCGATTTTTTCTTTTGAAGTGAGTGATTCTTTTCCTAGTTTTCTTATCTTTAAAGGAACGGGGTTTACACAATGACTATTTTGAGAACATGTGAATCCCTTTCTATGATAGAAAGGGTGTGTGAATGCTTGCTGTAATGCCTCCCGAGCAAGGGGAAGGGCTCAAGAAGAGATGAACTCATATTACAATAAATTGAGAGCATAAAATTTTTTTGGTAGACTTTTGTTTTGAAAACTCGCTTTCCAACCCCCACTAACTGAGTTGTAGAGACTCACCCCCTCCCATTAAAATTTTTTAGGAAAAACACCTCGCTACGATGAGCCAAGGCTAGAAGAGAGAGCCAAGGGTACTGCCATCATGTAACTTTTATGTTTTGTAAACTTTGTTATGGGAGACAAGTTACTCCAACGCCTTTACCTTCCTCGGATTATTAAGTAGGAATACTAGATTAGTACGAGGAAGGGCGGTAGGTTGATCACAAGACTTCAACCAAACCAGGTTAGGGTGTGACAACTTACGTGGTATCAAAGCAAGGTTTTCCAAACAAAGTTTCAAATCTAAAATCCCTACAATCCTAACTCACAGTAAACTTCTGTCAAACAGATATGACCACCCCTAGAGAAATCGAATGGACCCCCGTTGCCACAGCCACCCTAGAACCAGGTGGAAATCCTACCCCGCTTGAAGAAAGTAGCATGGGAGCTAAAGAGTCTAGGAGGATCCAACCCACGAGACCAAGGACTTCTCTTGAACCAAGAAGACTTTACGAAGAGTTCATCAAGGTATTCGAGGAACCTTGTTTCACTCTTAGGAAGGGGGACTATTCCATAGGAAGTACGCATGTAAAACCCGCCCTTTTGAGCTAAGGAAAACCAGGAAAAGAACCGGTCAAACCAAGTGAGGATTTAGAACCGGTTCACAAACCCGATTATTTCTGAACGGGCAAGTTGGGAATTTACAACTCTCGGGTGATCCAAAGGGTTCATTAAACCTTGAAAAAGAAACTTAAGACAAATTAGAAAATAAAAACCAAAGTGGTTCAAGTGAACTAGATTATATAAAAACTTTAAAGTTAAACGTGCTTACTTGAGAGTAATGTGAGGATGGGTGACCTCCTGTGAAGTATGAACGCCTTATTATAAATTAATATATAATTAATAGCAATAATTTAATACCTAAATTAAATTATTGGAATTAATACAAATAATTTAATACCAAAATTAAATTATTAGAATTAATACTGAAATTTAATTTATTAGAATTAATACCGAAATTAAATTATTGGAATTAATACCAATAATTTATGGCAATATTAATACCAGTAAAGAGTTCATCCCCATTTCATTCTCCTCACACCTGAACACTTCTCTCTCTCTCTCTACTGCTCCATTTCCCGGTAAAGCTCGAACGAGAGCTTCGACTTGAACAAAGGTCGGGCTCTTTAGAACCGGGGGAAGACAGCTATCTGATAGCAAACTCCAATCAATCCGAGTATCGTTGGAGAAACGCCGACATGATGGAATAGTGAAGCAACTCCGGCGGACCGAAGCTGCCCTATTTCGGCCAAGCTGAAATTGGCCATTTCAAGCCCTCCCAACACTTTCTCAGCCTTTCCACGACCGAATTAGGACCGAAAGGATGAACCTCAGGATGAGACCTATCTGCCCAGATCGAAAGCTCGGACCGCTGTGCCTTCACCGGAACACGAAGTACCGGGAACGCCAGCAAGGACAAGCTTGCGTGAATACCAAGAACCGGTCTAGTGGAATTCACGGCATTAACGGGTGAGTGGGTTTACAAACATCATACCTAATTGGGATGATGAGCACACCTTATAAAGTTAAAAACCACTTACCGGTTGTGAGTGGGTTTACAAACATCATACCTGATTGGGATGATGAGCACACCTTATAAAGTTAAAAACCACTTACCGGTTGTGAGTGGGTTTACTAACATCATACCCGGTTGGGATGATGAGCACAACTTAAAATTTAAAACCACTTACCGGTTGTGAGTGGGTTATTCAGATCATACCCGGTTAGTATGATGAGACTTCCTCGAAGGAAGTTGAAAACCCGTTCATCGGTTCTGAACGGAGATGTCCTTATACCGATTGGTATAATGGACAGTGAAAACCTATTTTGTCGAAAGTGTTCTCCCCTGACTGTGTGCCAATGCTTAAACTATTTGGGAGACCTTCTCGACGGGAGCTCGAATAGCTCTGATAGGCCAAGGGCCTCGGTTTTGGAACTTGGGGGCTAAATGCCCGATTTTGAAAATCTCGTACAGTGGGCCCAAGGCCAGTTGGCACGAGCAGGAGCTCGTAAACGAATATGATATATGTGCCATAAAACTTAATAAGTGAATTGTTTGGCCATGGTACCAAGATGGGACCGACATGCTCAGTCAACTAGCGGCAGTGCGACATGACAGGTCGACGGACTAGTCAAGACAAACAGCTGCGGGTTGAGTTGAGAGTCGGGGCCGTTGGACTAGTGGCACCACAGATTACATGGCAATATAAGAAAATTTTGTTTGTGCATGCACTATGAGTACGGGATCATCAAGACGCCCATGAGGGGTAGTGATGCATCCTAAGGGCACTAGACGACTTGGTGGCTATAAGGGCAGTTCGTCGTTCCAGGTGTTTGTGTGAAATCTGGAGTAGCACTAAGCGCATGAGACCGAGGTGGGGACAGGATGAGGTCTCTGTCCTCATACGGACACGAAGAAGCGATTTTGAGATTGTGGGTCGGATGTTTCGTACATCCACTCATTCCCAGGGTAGAAGTGGTCGTACTTCTATCCGGGTGGCAGGAAAAGTCGCTCCGAAGCCACTAGCGGGTTCAGTAGTGATACTGACTTGCGAATGTGTGTAACCTTCATTATGAAGGATGTGTGTTGGGTGATGACACATCGATAACTAAGAAATAATGGAAAAAGATGAATTTTTAAATGAAATGATGGGATTTTTGAAAACAAAGGAGTCTGGCACACTCCATATAAATGTTTTTCTTGAAAGTTAAAAGATTTGAATCCCACTCACTGAGTAGTTGTACTCACCCCCTCCCTTATACCTCTTTCAGGAAGTCCCGGAAAGCCGAACCTTAAAGGACTTGCGCAATCAAACGCCTGCAAGATTGGTACAACTAATTTAAATTACTATACAGTTTTGATTTATGATATTCCTGGAAAAAGGTGCAGGTTAACGCCTTACTCTTTACGATTTATAATATAAGGGAATCCGACCAAACTGGGTCGGGGCGTGACAACGCACCCATGGATGGAAAAATGTAGAGACCCCCAACAACCAACAAGAAAAATTCCCCAAGACCTGAGATGGAGAAGGGGCTATAATGGTCCACGCAAGGAAGTAACTTGCTACAATTGTGGACAAATGGGACACTACGCTCGAAAGTGCCCAAAGCCACTAAGGAATGTGGCACCCACTCTTGGGAGCACTACCTCCACAGGCGAGGAATGACATGAAGAAAGGAAAAGAAGGCAGAGGAAGCCTCTCCACCGCATAAATACCAAAGAACCTATGTAGGAGTCGGTGACAGGATAACCTGCTATAGGTGTGGGGGAATAGGGCACATGATGAGGAGATGTCATACGCCACAAGGATGGATGGCAATACCTCCCAAGAGAAATACCTCCCCGACTACCTATGTAAACCCCACCCTTTTGAGCTAAGGAAAACCAGGAAAAGAACTGATCAAATCGAGTGAGAAAACTGAATCGATTCACAAACCCGATCATTTGTGAATGGGCAATTTGGGAATTTACAACTCCCGGGTGATCCAAAGGGTTCATAATACCATGGAAACGAACCTTAGGATGAATTGGAAGAGAAAAACCAGACCAGATCCAACTGGATTGAACCGAAAACAGATAGAGAACGGGCAACTATGGGAAATTCAACTCCCTTGTGCTCCAAAGTAATTTATAAACCTTGGGAAGGAACCTTATAATAAAGTGGGAGAGAAAAACCAAATCGGTTCGGGTGAACGGGATTAAACCGGTTTAAGGAGCGAGTCGGTTTATGAATCAGAATCGATAAAGAGATGGTAAACTGAGAATTTTATGGACCCTAAGTGATCCAAGGAGTCACAAAAGATATGAAAATGGACTTGTGAAGGAATTGGGGATGAAAACCAAACTGGTTCAGGTGAAACGGATCCAAATCGGTTTGGACTGTTTGAACCACTATTGAACCGGGTCGTAAATTCATTTTTATAGGTAGCTTAAATAATTCAAATTTGAGATTTGAGGCCACCATTGGATAGAAAATGAATTTAGAAATTTTAGATTTGAAAAACTCGGTTGAATGAGGTGTGAACCGACCGATTTAAGCTTCGAGCCTGGTTCGGACTGGTCCGGTCCGGTTCGGAACTGTGTCATCTTCTTCCTCAGCATGACAAAAAGCCCCTCCCCATTCATCCTCTCTACACATGAAAACTCCATTCTCTCTCAACTACTCCATTTTCCAGTGAAGCTCGAACCAGAGCTTCGATATGGGGTCTTTTCTGAGCTAAACAAGGTGAGGCCAGGTTCTTTAGAAGCGGGGATGTCACACCCCGACCCGGTTTGGTCGGATCCCCGTGATCAACCCGCCACTCTCCCAATTTACTAAAGGGTTTTCCCTTATATTATAAATCGTAAAGAGTAAGGCGTTAACCTGCACCTTTTTCCAGGAATATCATAAATCAAAACTGCATAGTAATTTAAATTAGTTGTACCAATCTTGCAGGCGTTTAATTGCGCAAGTCCTTTAAGGTTCGGCTTTCCGGGACTTCCTGAAAGAGGTATAAGGGAGGGGGTGAGTACAACTACTCAGTGAGTGGGATTCAAATCTTTTAACTTTCAAGAAAAACATTTATATGGAGTGTGCCAGACTCCTTTGTTTTCAAAAATCCCATCATTTCATTTAAAAATTCATCTTTTTCCATTATTTCTTAGTTATCGATGTGTCATCACCCAACACACATCCTTCATAATGAAGGTTACACACATTCGCAAGTCAGTATCACTACTGAACCCACTAGTGGCTTCGGAGCGACTTTTCCTGCCACCCGGATAGAAGTACGACCACTTCTACCCTGGGAATGAGTGGATGTACGAAACATCCGACCCACAATCTCGAAATCGCTTCTTCGTGTCCGTATGAGGACAGAGACCTCATCCTGTCCCCACCCCGGTCTCATGCGCTTAGTGCTACTCCAGATTTCACACAAACACCTGGAACGACGAACTGCCCTTATAGCCACCAAGTCGTCTAGTGCCCTTAGGATGCATCACTACCCCTCATGGGCGTATTGATGATCCTGTACTCATAGTGCATGCACAAACAATGTTTTCTTATATTGCCATGTAATATGTGGTGCCATTAGTCCAACGGCCCCGACTCTCAACTCAACCCGCAGCTGTTTGTCTTGACTAGTCCGTCGACCTGTCATGTCGCACTGCCGCTAGTTGACTGAGCATGTCGGTCCCATCTTGGTACCATGGCCAAACAATTCACTTATTAAGTTTTATGGCACATATATCATGTTCGTTTACGAGCTCCTGCTCGTGCCAACTGGCCTTGGGCCCACTGTACGAGATTTTCAAAATCGGGCATTTCGCCCCCAAGTTCCAAAACCGAGGCCCTTGGCCTATCAGAGCTATTCGAGCTCCCGTCGAGAAGGTCTCCCAAATAGTTTAAGCATTGGCACACAGTCAGGGGAGAACACTTCCGACAAAAATAGGTTTTTACTATCCATCATACCGACCGGTATAAGGACATCTCCGTTCATAACCGATGAACGGGTTTTCAACTTCCTTCCAGGAAGTCTTATCATACCAACCGAGTATGATCTACTTACAACCCGTAAGTAGTTTTTCCGCATAACTTTCACATCACTTTCTTTAAGTAGTGATGATTAAAATACCACTAAACAGTGGGTTTTTATATCGAGGTACTTATCATCCCCAACCGGGTATGATGTTAGTAAACCCACTCACAACCCGTAAGTGGTTTTTAACTTTATAAGGTGTGCTCATCATCCCAATCAGGTATGATGTTTGTAAACCCACTCACTCGTTAATGCCGTGAATTCCACTAGACCGGTTCTTGGTATTCACGCGAGCTTGTCCTTGCTGGCGTTCTCGGTACTTCGTGTTCCGGTGAAGGCACGGCGGTCCGAGCTTTCGATCTGGGCAGATAGGTCTCATCCTGAGGTTCATCCTTTCGGTCCTAATTCGGTCGTGGAAAGGCTGAGAAAGTGTTGGGAGGGCTTGAAATGGCCGATTTCAGCTTGGCCGAAATAGGGCAGCTTCGGTCCGCCGGAGTTGCTTCACTATTCCATCATGTCGGCGTTTCTCCAACGATACTCGGATTGATTGGAGTTTGCTATCAGATAGCTGTCTTCCCCCCCCCTCCTCCGGTTCTAAAGAGCCCGACCTTTGTTCAAGTCGAAGCTCTCGTTCGAGCTTTACCGGGAAATGGAGCAGTAGAGAGAGAGAAGTGTTCAGGTGTGAGAAAAATTAAATGGGGATGAACTCTTTATATAGTTGTAAAACCCGTGTATTAAATGGGCGAGATTTATTACTGTTATTAATATTGCCATAAATTATTGGTATTAATTCCAATAATTTAATTTCGGTATTAATTCTAATAAATTAAATTTCAGTATTAATTCTAATAATTTAATTTCGGTATTAAATTATTTGTATTAATTCCAATAATTTAATTTAGGTATTAAATTATTGCTATTAATTATATATTAATTTATGATAAGGCGTACATACAAATTTTTGACCGAAATTTCGGGTTACAAAAAAATTTATACTTCCTAAGAGGTCACCCATCCTCACATTACTCTCAAGTAAGCACGCTTAACTTTAAAGTTCTTATGGAATCTAGTTCACTTGAACCACTTTGGTTTTTATTTTCTAATTTGTCTTAAGTTTCTTTTCCAAGGTTTAATGAACCCTTTGGATCACCCGAGAGTTGTAAATTCCCAACTTGCCCGTTCAGAAATAATCGAGTTTGTGAACCGGTTCTAAATCCTCACTTGGTTTGACCGGTTCTTTTCCTGGTTTTCCTTAGCTCAAAAGGGCGGGTTTTACAGGGGAGAAGTCAGCTACACGCCTGTAGTCTCCGTTTGCTTCGAGGGTCGCCGGAGAAGCACCGACGTGATGGAACAATGAAGCAGCTTCGGTGGACAGAAGTTTCCCTATTTCGGCCGAGCTAAAATCGGCCATTTCAAGCCCTCCTCAGGCCAAACCAAGCCCTCCCAACACTTACTCAGCCCCCCCCCCCCCCCCCCCCCCCCACGATTGAAATAGGACTGAAAGGTAAGCTAACTCGGCTCCCCTCTGCAATTTCCGACTGGTGCTAGTGAGAGAACCGACAGAATTTCAATGATAAAATTCTAACTCAATTTGACATCAATTGATGTGATTCTTGATTCTAGGATAAACCTAAGGATGAGAGCTATCTGCCCAGATCGAAAGCTCGGACCGCCGTGCCCTCACTAGTAAGCTCTCTCTACAGTCTGTTTTTTGGCGAAGCTCCCTTTGAGGTCGTTCCGGCTGTAAAACTCGTGATTCAAAGTTCTATGGAATCGTATGAACATGGTGAAACTCAATTTCAACAATTAGAGTGTTTGATCATTCAATTTGATTAAATCAAATTCGACTGTGTTAAAAAGTTGGAATTGAGGGGAAAATTGGGGGAAATTAGCGATTTTCGAAGAACCGAAATGCAATTTCCTAAAATTGAGGGTCAATTGGTCATGATAAGAATATTAGAGGGCCAACTGAGAAATTTTAGAATTTTTGGGGCAAAATTTACCATTTTTGTAAAGGAAGGGCAAAATGGTAATTTTGGAAAATTGAGGGACCAAATTGTAAATTTGGGAAATTAAACACATATTTGCAAAATTTAATAAATTGAGGTCCTAATTGCAAAATTGAAAAATTTAATAAACCTTTCGAGGCTCAATTTAAGGAAAAACCCGACAATAGGGACTTAAAGTTAAAGAAAAATAACTTTAGGAACCTAATTGCAAATATATATAAAGTTGTGTTTTTCCATTCAATTGGAACGAATGAGGGCTATTAGGCCAAAGAATAATGAACAACAATGTTCATTTCGTGTAGGAGAATGAGACATCGGGAACGCTAGTCGAGGTCTAGTGTGCTAGGGACGGAATTCGACTAAGTGGAATTTCACTACACGACCGGGTGAGTGGGATTTTATGTCATACCCGATTGGGGATGATAAGTTCATCGAAATGAAAACCCACTACTATGTGGTATTTTAAACATCACAGCGTAAAGTAGTGATGTGAAAACCATGCGGAAAAACTACTTACCAGTTGTAAGTAGATCATACCCGGTTGGTATGATGAAACTTCCTCGGTTATGAACAGAGATGTCTTTATATCGGGTCGGTATAATGGACAGTGAAAACATACTTTTGTCGGAAGTGTTCTCTCCTGATTGTGTGCCAATGCTTAAAATTTGGCCTCAGTTTTGGAACTTGGGGGCTAATATGCCCAGTTTTGAAAATCTCGTACAGTGGGCCATAGGCCAATGGGCACGAGCAGAAACTTGTAAACGAACATGATATATGTGCCATAAAACTTTAATAAGTAAATTGTATGCTCATGGTACCAAGGCTGGTTCAACATTCTTAGTTAACTGGCAGCGGTGCAACATGACTGGTCTCCAAACCAGTCAAGACAAATTGTTGCAGATTGATATGAAAGTCAGAACCGTTGGACTAATGTCACTACAGATTACATGGCATAATAAGAAAACATTGTTTGTGCATGCACTATGAGTATGAGATCATCAAGACGCCCATGAGGGGTAGTAATGTGTCCTAAGGGCCTTGGACGACCCGGGGAGTATAAGGGTAGTTTGTCGTTCTAGGTGACCGTGCAAAATTTGGAATAGCACCAAGTGCACGAGACCGGGATGCGGACGGGATGAGGTCTTTGTCCTTATATGGACACGAAGAATCGATTTTGGGATTTAGGGTCGGATGTCATGTATATCCGCTCATTCCTAGGGTAGAAGTGGTTGTACTTCTATCTAGGTGGCTAGTACAATCTCTCCAAAGCCACAAGTGGGTTCAGTGGTCGTGCTGACCTGCGAATGTGTGTAACATTCATGATGAAGGATGTGTGTTGGGTGATGACACACCGTGATAATAAGAAATGATGGAAAACTTGAATTTTTAAATGAAGTGATTTTTGAAAAGTGAGTAGTCTGCCACACTCCAATATAAATGTTTTTCTTAAAAGTTGAAAGTCAACCCATTTGAAACCCATTCACTGAGTAGTCGTACTCATCCCCTCCCTTATACCCCTTTTAGGTAGTACCGGAAAGCCTGTCCTTAAAGACCTACAAATTTGAACACTTGCAAGATAGGTATGGTTATTTTAAAATTTCTATGCAATTTTGATTTATATTATTCCTGGAAAAAGGTGTAAAGAACGCATTTCTCTTTACAATTTATAAAAGGGGAAACTCTTTAATAAACTAGGAGAGTGACGGGTTGTTCACAGGTATCTAACCAAACCGGGTCAGGGCGTGACAACCTAAGTCCGAAGGGATGAAAGACATGAGGCCACCTTAGGAGCCACAACTCCAAATGAGGATTTTAGACCCACCTCGAAGAGAGTTCCTCAAGATTTTAGTATAGAGCTCCCCGACCTTTCTTTTAAACATCTTCATTAGAGGGAAGAAGTCTCCAACTGTATTATATTCGATTCCCAATAAATAAAATTTCAAGTTTCTATAAATTTTTGTCGCACAAACCATAATGTATCTAATCAAGCTCTCATGCCTTGAAACAAATAAAGAGAAGAACAAACCTTTGATAAGAAGGGTCAGTGAACTAAAACCCAAATATTTTGCAAACCTATTTAAAACTTAGGAAAAACAAATAACACTTTTGGATCCCCTAGACTAATAGGTCAAGTACCCCAACCTCCTCAAAAGAAGCAAGCTTATGTAAGAGGAAAGGTAGAATCATGTATAGAACTAAACCCCAAGAACGGGCCAATGAGGAGCCAATAGTCCAATTAGGATTGGTAACCATAACGCAAAAACAAGGGAAGGAACTTCCGAAAGAGAGGAATGTTGGAAAAGCATGCCACTAACTAAGAAACAATGAACACTGATCTCTACCCATCCCTACTTGAGGGAAACTTAGGATCAGATGATGGGGCATAATATGGAGTGCACAAGATAAGGGTCGAGACTAGAAATTCCTAGGGTGAAAACATGGAGTTCGGGATAGCAAAGTATAACCTACTTTAGAAGAGCAGAGGAGTCAATGACTACAAATGAACCTAGCAAAAGTAGGCAGCTAGTAACTATGGTATAATTCAAGGAGACTAAACGACGCCCTAAGAGGGACCGAAAAAGTGGTGACAACCACACCCTAAAGAAGATGATAGGATGAGCATTAAGGACAAGTGAACTCGAGAGACAACTGTCTCGAGACAATTGTACAAAGAGAGAAATAGGAACATGGCGGTTGAATGAAGCGACCCTCGTGAGACTCACAGATTTAGGCCCCGACGAGGAGGGAAAAGTTAAAAAGGGGAAAATGTCAGAAGAGAAGGATGAAGGAAATCCTTAGGACGAGCCATGGCCAAAAGGAATTTGGCAACCACCCTCTAGCCACGAGAAGGACTAAATGAATCTTTCGTGATGCAATCAAGAGACATCGATACAAAGAGGATTTGGACTTTCCCGAAATCAAGTAAACTTGTAGGAATAAGGAAAGGATACAAAGGAAGGGTAAGCAGCAAAAGGACGACATCAAAGGATGTCATGGAGTTGGTTAGGGGTCTAATACCCCAAGGATGGATGCAAGTACCCAAAGTGCAACATGCAAAGCAAAGCCGAATGAACGGGTAGTAGATAGATAACCTCAGATGATGACATAACAAGTGGGGAAGAGTGGAATACCCATAATGAAGAAACCTAGGGAAGGATACCCGAGAGACCTTGGAGAATGCGCCCGTTAACTAAGAGGTGATTAAGGGAAATCTTGAAGAAAGGATAAGAAGGATGAATGCGCAACTCAAAGGATGTAAAATCTCAACCTTAGAGTATGAGAGTAGAAGATTAAACCAATGATGGAAACTCATTCAAGTGAAATCAAGGAATGGACAAGTAAACCATAAGGGGGCAACTCAGATTAAGAAACGGTGAAATGGTTACGAGCGAGTAAGGATGGATCTGAGAAAAAGAAGTCCTTCAGTAAGGACGCCATTGGACGTGAGGGAGAATGAAATGGGAGAAACCCACAAGTATATCGGTAAGTCGAGGAGTGGATGGAAAACCCGATAATTGGGAAAAAGTGAAACCAAACAAGAGAGTGATGTAAAAACGGAATAAAGGACCAACATAGGACCACAAGGGATAACATTAAAACCCAGGAACGCGAGTACGAAACACTCAAACAGACACCGAGCTAAGGATTTCAATTGTCAAGAAAACAAATAGACTCGTGGATGATTGGACATTTCGAAACTCCCAATTTCGGATAAAACCCTCAAGAGGAAAGGTCTGACCCTAAACGGCAGGCAACATTGGACTTAAGAAATTACTTGGATACGGGAGAAGGCATATCAAAGGAACTAAATCCAAGGGAGTAAATGAATAAACCAAAAACAGGTAACCAAAAATAGGTAAAATATCAAATCAAACCCCAAGTTGACTGAACAAAACTCCTAAAAGGAGGGGAGAGTTTTGAAACCCATCCCCCGGACCAAGTAAACCAAGGAAAGAATCGACGGTTTTGTGAAAACTGATATGAAAAAGGAACAAAAAATGATAAAAAGGGGTTAAAAGTGGAAATTGGAAAATCTCAACTGACCAAAAATTCATAAAAATCTTGAGGAAGAATAGGAAAGTGGAATTGATGAGAGAACCAGACTGAACTAGGATGAACCATAGTGAACCGGTTTATTGATTCATTGTTCTAGGTGGCTTAAAAAGATCAATTTGGGAAATTAAGGCTACCATTAGATAGAAAATGAATTTAGAAAATTTTAAATTTCAGAAAATCGATCAAATCGGGTTCGAACCGACTAATTTTTGAATTCGGGATAGCGAACCCAGTTGGACCGGACCGATCAATGGTCAACGGAGTCCAGCTAGCAGCCATGCAAGCATGGGCAGCCAATGGGAGGAAGCCACATGTTCGGTCAACGTATGATTAGTCAGCATGCCACACAAACACGAGCAACCAATGAGAGGCCACCACGTGTCGGTCAATGTTCAACGAATGATGTGACGGCTGAGTTGGACCTCCACGTCCAAAAAATTGGTCAATAACAATGCGCCATGTGGCATGCCCGCAACACCATCGTCTTCAACCTCCAACTGCTGACAGAGATAAGGGAGAAGAGAGAGAGAGACCGGAAAAGCTAAAGTCTCCAGCGACTCAAAAATCTCTCCGGTCAGGTCGCCAACGACCGAGTCTCACACCAGCTGGTAGCCTAAACAGTTGCCAAGCTCCTGATATAAAAGCACCCCTCCATTCATTATCAGTATTCCACAATTGATTGAAGAAGATGAACTATTCAGTTTTTCGGTGAGCAACAAATTGGAGGTCTGACATCGGAGCTTTTCTTCACCTCTAAAGCTGCATTCAATACCATTAGAACTAGGAGGAAGTTCTCTACACGACTGTACCCTCCCTTCAGCCCGAGAGCTAACATAGATGTGCGAGGAAGCTCAAATAGTAATATTGTTCCTCGGCTGTTAGCAGCCCGAGCTGCTCGATCTCAACTCGAGCCATCCCCATGCTAATTTTGGACAAACTAAGCCCCCTAAACTCCACCTAGAGGTGCCCCGACCTTCTACCGAGCTAATATGGTAAGTCCCTCTACCGCCCCTTCGCCGGAAAACACTCTTCACGGTGCATTTCTGTGAAAACTGAAACTATGAAATTCACACTACTCAGACCACCAATTAAGGCATGGTTTGATCTAGGGAGGATCCCAGGGAGGAAAGCAATTAAGAGAAAACAAGAGTTCCGGTCATCGGACCCTCACTAGTAGGATATCGAAGCTTTCTCTCTCTAGCCTAAATTTTGCAGCAAAGCTCCGTTTGAGCTCATTTTTGTGCCAAATCAAGTAGCTCAAAGCTCAAATTGAGATCACCAATTGAGACAATTAACCACGTTTTGGAGGTCAATTGAACAAAATTGAGATTCGGGAACCAAATTACAATTTTGAGAAAATTGGGCAATTTGGAAATTTTTGGAAAATTGGGGTCCGAATTGCAATTTAACAAAAATTGGGGCAATTTCATGAAATTAACTTTCAATTGAGGACCAATTAGCAATTTTGGAAAATTTAGGGGCCCATGAAGGGTAATTGGGAGTCCTAGGGACTTAATGGAGATTTAATGAAAATTGGGGACGCAAATGTAAAGTTATAAATGTTGAGGGACTTAAATTAAATGCAATTAAGGCATAGTGTGAGGACCTGTGTATAAATACCCGAAACTATGAGTTCCCTTAAGTCGATTCCCTTGATAAAGGTACCCGAACCATGTAGGAGACGATTATTCTTGTACCGACATGAGAAAGTGCACCACAACTCGAGAACTCATCGGGAAGGCCACGTCACTATTGCTGGGTGAGTGAGATTTTTAGTGTCATACCGGGTTGGAGGTGATGAGAACCGTTTTAAAGTTTGAAAAATCAATTTTCTAGGAATTGTCTCCCATGACTGTGTGAAACTGCTTAAATATTTTGGGAGACGTTCCTAATGGGAGATAGAATCGCTCTGATAGGCTCGAAGCCTCGAATTTGAAAATGATAGGGTCGGAGGCCCAGTATTGGAAAGCTTGTGAAGTGGGTCCAAGGCCAATGTGATGCCCTGATCTAGTTTGATCGGAGTTCATGATCAGCCCGCCCACCCTTTACAGCATCATTCAGGTATTCCTAGCTGAATGAGACAGGGAAGAAAAAGGCGTGTTTACGTTCAAACCCATACTTTAAGTTGGGGGTAGGAAGCATACCTTAAGGGCCCAAACGCGTCTGGAACTTTCCGTCTGGGTGTTATCCTGAAAAGGGGTGAGAGAGGGGGTGAGTAAAAATACTCAATGAGGGAAACTTTCTATAACGATTGCTTTAATTCATTTATCTGTCCATTAATTTTTTTTTTCATTTGCCATTCTTCACATATTTAACATGATAAACAACTACCTCCTGTAAACCCCACCCTTTTGAGCTAAGGAAAACTGGGAAGGGAACCGGTCAAACCGAGTGAGAAAACCAAACCGGTTCACAAACCCGATCAATTGTGGATGGGCAATTTAGGAATTTACAACTCCTAGGTGATCCAAAAGGTTCAAAATACTATGGAAAAGAACCTTAGGACGAATTGAAGAGGAAAATTAGATCAGTTTGGATGAACCGGGTCCAACAGGATTGAACCAATTTCTGAATCGATAGAGATTGGGAAAAATAAAGGAATTCAACTCTATTGTATTCCAAGGAAATTCATAAACCTTGGGAAGGAACCTTAGAACAAAGTGGGAGAGAAAAACCAGAATGGTTTGGGTGAACCGGACCCGAACCAGATTGAACCGGTTTAAGGACCAAGTCGGTTTATGAACCGAAATCGATAAAGAGATGGTAAATCAGGAATTTTATGGACATTAAGTGACCCAAGGAGTCACAAAAGACTTGTACAGGAATTGGGAATGAAAACCAAACCAGTACAGGTGAACCGGATCCGAACCAGTTCAGACTAGTTTGAACTACTATTGAACCGGATCCGAACCAGTTCAGACTAGTTTGAACTACTATTGAACCAAATCCTAAATTCATTTTTCAAGGTGGCTTAAATAATTCAAATTGGAGATTCGAGGCACCATTGGATAGAGAATGAATTTAGAAATTTTTAGATTTGAAAAACTCGGTCGAATGGGGGGTGAACCGACTAGTTTAAACTTTGAACCCGGTTCAGATCGGTTCGATTCGAAACAGTGTCATCTTCTTCCCCGATTGTATGATTTTCAATCAACATATATGATACATAGATTTGAGAAAAAAAGGGAAAATCAAAGTATCTTGGCCCAATTTCATGAGTCAATCCAGAATTAGATTGATTGGAAAATTTCTGGTAAAATCATTGCTTCATCTGGTGTCTAAATATATGATTCATTTATGAGTTTACTAGATCGAAAATTTATGGCATTCAAAAAGTTATAGATCCAATGTCACATTCAGTAAAAATTTATGATACCTGTATAGGATGTACTCAATGTGTCTGAGCCTGCCCAACAGATGTACTAGAAATGATACCTTGGGATGGATGTAAAGCTAAGAAAATTGCTTCTACTCCAAGAATAGAAGACTGTGTCGGTTATAAGCTATGTGAATCCACCTGCCTGATAAAGAAGAAACGCTTCTGTTCGAGGCATTTTAGGTCATCAATGTCAGTCATAATGGTGCCAAACGGATGGCCAACGGGTCCTCGAGCTCCCTATATAAAGAGCCCCTCCCCATTCATCCTCTCCACACCTGAAAACCCCATTCTCTCTCAACTGCTCCATTTTCCAGCAAAGCTCAAACCAGAGCTCCAACATGGGGTCTTTTTTGAGCCAAACAAGGTGAGGTTGGGTTCTTTAGAACCAGGAAGAAGTCAGCTACATGTCTGTAGTCTCCATTTGCCTTGAGGGTCGTCAGAGAAACGTTGCCCTATTTTGACCGGTGTGAAATTGGCCAATTCGAGCCCTTCTTAGGGCAAACCAAGCCTTCCCAACACTTCCTCAGCCCTCCCACAACCAATTAGAACTGAAAGGTAAGCCAATTCGGCTCCCCTTTGCAATTTCTGACTGGTGCTAGAGAGAGAACCGACAGAATTTCAATGATGAAATTCTAACTCAATCCGACATCAATTAATGTGATTCTTGATTCTAGGATGAACCTTAAGATGAGAGCTATCTGCTCAGATCAAAATCTCAGACGTCGTGCCCTCATCAGTGAGTAATTGAAGCTTTCTCTCTCTACAGTCTGTTTTTCGGCGAAGCTCCGTTTGAGCTCGTTTCGGCGTCAAAACTCATGATTCAAAGTTCTATGGAATTGTGTGAACATGGAGGAACTCAATTTCAACTTCAATTTCCACAATTAGAGGTGTTTGATTGGTCAATTTGATGAAATCAAATTCGGCTGTGTTAAAGAGTTAAAATTGGGGGAAACTGGGGATTTTCGAAATTCAAAGGACCAAAATGAAATTTTATGAAATTAAGGGTCAATTGGGCATGAAAATAATGTTGGAGGACCAATTGAGAAATTTTGGAATTTTTGGGGCAAAACTTACCATTTTTGTAAAGGAAGGGCAAAATGGTAATTTTGGAAAAGTTGGAGGACCAAATTGGAAATTTGGGAAATTAATCCTCATTTTGTGAAATGAAATAAATTGAGGTTTTATGATAAATTTTAAAAGTTTCGGGACTCAATTTGAGGAAAAACCGGCATTAGGGACTTAAAGTTAAAAGAGAAATAACTTTAGGAACTTAATTGCAAATAAATGGAAGTTTGACTTTCTCATTCATTTGGAATGAATGAAGACTATTAGGCCGAAGGATAATGAACTAAGATATTCATATCATGTAGGAACACAAAGCACTAGGAACGCCAGCAAGGACAAGCTCGCGTGAATACAAAGAACCGGTCTAGTGGAATTCACAACATTAACGGGTGAGTGGGTTTACTAACATCATACCCAGTTGGGATGATGAGTACAACTTAAAATTAAAAACCACTTACCGGTTGTGAGTGGGATTATGTATCATACTCGGTTGGGGATGATAAGTACCTTGGTATAAAAACCCACTGTTTAATGGTATTTTTAATCATCACTACTTAGAAAAAGTGATGTGAAAGTTATGCGAAAAAACTACTTACGGGTTGTAAGTAGATCATACCCGGCTGTTATGATAAGATTTCCTCAAAGGAAGTTGAAAACCCGTTCATCGGTTATGAACAGAGATGTCCTTCTCCCCTGACTGTGTGCCAATGCTTAAACTATTTGGGAGACCTTTTTGACGGGAGCTTGAATAGCTCTTATAGGCTCGGGGCCTCAATTTTGGAACTTGGAGGCTAAATACCCGATTTTGAAAATCTCGTACAGTGGGCCCAAGGCCAGTTGGCATGAGCAGGAGCTCATAAATGGACATAATATATGTGTCATAAAACTAAATAACTGAATTGTTTGGCCATGGTACCAAGATAGGACCAACATGCTCAGTCAACTAGTGACAATACGACATGACAAGTCGACGGACTAGTCAAGACAAACAACTGCGGGTTGAGTTGAGAGTCGGGGCTGTTGGACCAGTGGCACCACATATTACATGGCAATATGAGAAAACATTGTTTGTGCATGCACTGTGAGTGCGGGATCATCAAGACACCCATGAGGGGTAGTGATGCATCCTAAAGGCACTGGACGACCTGGTGGCTATAAGGGCAGTTTGTCGTTCCAGCTGTTTGTGCGAAATCTGGAGTAGCACCAAGCGCATGAGACCGGGGTGGGGACAGGATGAGGTCTCTGTCCTCATATGGACATGAAGAAGTGATTTTTGGGATTGTGGGTCGGATGTTGCGTACATCCACTTATTACCAGGGTAGAAGTGGTCGTGATTCTATCTGAGTCGCAGGAAAAGTCGCTCTGAAGCCACTAGCGAGTTCGTTAGTGATACTGATTTGCGAATGTGTGTAACCTTCATGATGAAGGATGTGTGTTGGGTGATGACACACTAGTAACTAAGAGTGATGGAAAAACCCGAATTTTTAAATGAAGGGATTTTTGAAAAAGAAAGGAGTCTGTCACACTACATATAAATATTTTTTTTCTTAAAAGTTAAAAGTAGACCTTTGAAAACCCATTCACTGAGTAGTCGTACTCACCCCCTCCCTTATATCCCTTTCAGTAAATCCCGGAAAGCCTACCCTTAAAGACCATCAACTAAGACGCCTGTGAGACAGGTATGTAAAGTTTAAAATTTCATTTAGTTTTGATTATGCTATTCTAGGAAAAGGTGCAAGTTAAAGGACACCTTACTCTTTACAATTTATAATATGGGGAAACCCTTTAATAAACCGGGAGAGTGGCGGGTTGATCACGAGGATCTGACCAAACCGAGTCGGGGCATGACACCTCCTATCATAGGAGGGGACATACATTCGCAATATGGTCCTCAATCACGCTACTTGTGAACCGGAGAGCATTTATTGTCCACTCTGATAGATGTGCACTGCCTCTACCCAGAGTTTGAGTGGACATCAATAGTCTGACACATCAAACCCTGATCACTTCATCATGTTCTCTTAGTGGGATGAAACCTCAATTTCCCCTACTGCCTCAGTCTCTATGCGCATGGAGCTACTTAGCTTCATGACCTACTAAATGACAAAACTGCTCTTATGCACCATGGGTCGTCTATCAGTCCTTAGGCTCCATTACTACATCATGCTAGGTGTCCTGATGGCCCGGACATCACAGTGCATGCTCAATCAACAATCTTTTTGATTTATAGCCTTTATCTTTGGTCCTCTAACACAGTGGTCTATCGACTTGGCTTCGACCCACGCGTACTGGCCCAACAGGTTCGTTTACCTAGCTTCAGCAGAGTAGCGGTTTGGCCCAGTAAGCTTGACAACTTGGCTTGGCTCGATGGGTATCAACAAGATTCCCCTTATTTATGTCTTTTAGCATCATATATCACATATATGTTTTGGACGGGTCCACACCCATATGCATCGGCTTTGGGCCCACTAGCTCTCGAACCTAAGCTCGAAATTAGCTCCCAAATGTTTTAAGCAGAGTCACCTAGTTAGGGGAGGCTAATTCCGAGAAAATGGTTTTCAAAGCAAAATCGCCATTCCAACCGGAATGGACGTCATGCTGGCGGAGTCTCTTTCCTTGGTGCACTTCTGGGAGTCGGTGCTTGAAAAATTCATTCCTACTGGATACGAGTGTTCGTATTAGGGAGAGGTCACACCCTCTCTTATATTTGCACCTAGGGACCCGTACTTTGCTTAAATTGCACTTGGGTCCCCGATTTCTCTTTAATCTACATTAAGCCCCTTGGGTTTCCAATTATTCTTGTGGGGTCCTTAACTCTTTTAATTTCACCACTTGGCCCTTAATTTACCAAAATTGCCCTTCAATCCTCAATTTTTAAAAAATTGCAATTTGGTCCCCAACTTTTAGAAATTTTCAATTTACCCCCAAATTTGCCCAATTTTCCTAATTAGCCCTCAATTGGGGTGAATTTCATGAAAACACCTTCAATTTCAATGATTTACCGTTCGGTTCTTCAATTTTTAAAAAATTGCACAAAAGTCCCCCAAATCCCCAAATTGGACTTTATCTTCTTCCCCAATTCATGCATATAAGCTTTAGATCTTACCTCGTCCAATTGGCGGCATGTAAGTCCTTAATTTCTTTGATTCTTATTTCTATTCATTTCCTCCAACTTACCCTAATCGTCCTACACTTTGAATTTCCAATTTGGTTGAGTTTTAAGCCTCGTCGGAACTTCGCCGAAAAATTTACAATAGAGAGAAAGCTCATATATCTTACAAACGGAGGGGCTGTGGTCGGAGCTTAAGGTGGAGGCAGCTAGAGCTAGTCGAGGGGGACTTAGTAGGACTAAATCCTGTTGCAATTTGATGTTATCCTGCGGGAATTTGAAAAGAGAAGTTTTGGGTGGTTCTCCTCTGTAACTTCAAAATTTGGACGAGGGGAGGCAAAATTGAGCTTACTAGGTTCTTAGGCGGTGAGAGGTGGCCAATGTGGGAGGTGGAAGGGCCGAGAGTGTAAACCTCGTCCTTTAAAGACAAGGAAATTGGGGAAAGAACCGGTCAACACGAGTGAGAATACCAAACTAGTTCACAAACTCCAATCATTAGAGAAAGTATAAAATGAGAAATTTACAAATTCTGAGTGACTTAAAGAGTCACAAAAGTCATGGAAAGGGACTTTATGATGAATTGGGAGAAAAAACCAAACCAGTTCAGGTGAACCGGACCTGAAGCAGATTGAACCAATTTTAACCACAATTAAATCGATTTCAAAATTCATTTTTCTAGGCAGCTTAAAAAATTCAAAATTGGAGAATTGAAGCCACCATTAGATAGAGAATGAATATAGATGAATTTATAAATTTTTAATTTTGAAAAACTATGGTCGAATCGAGCCTTAACCGGGCAGTTAAAGTGTTGAACCTTGTTCGGATGAGTCCGATCTGTTTCGGAATAGTGTCGTCTTCTTCCTTCAGATGACAGCACTGTTCACTCGTTGGAAAATTGAGCAGCGCCGACAAAGATGAAAAGTCTCCGACCAGGGAGTTTCAGCCAATGAATGACTACCATAAAGACACCAATCGAACGACCAAGAAGTCCTTAAGCTTCCTATATAAAGAGCTCCTCCTCATTCATCCTCCTCACACCTGAAAACTCCTCTCTCTCTCTCTTTCTCACTATCTCTCTCTATCTATCTATTGCTCCAATTTTTGGTGAAGCTATAACTAGAGCTCCGACTTAGGCATTTTTCCGAGCCAAATAAGGTGAGGTTGGGTTCCTTAGATTCGGGGAGAAGTCGACTACTCGACTGTAGTCTCTAATTGCACCGAGGATCGCTGGAAAAACACCGACGTCGCTGGAAAAACACCGACGTCGCTGGAAAAACACCGACGGATAGAAGCTACCCTATTTTGACCAAGCTAAAAATGGCCAATTTGAGCCCTTCTTAGGGCAAACCAAGCTCTCCCAACACTTCCACAACCCTCATACGATTGAATTAAAGCTGAAAGGTAAGCCAATTTGGCTCCCCTCTGTAATTTCCGATCAGTGTTAGAGAGAGAACAGCTGAAACTTCACTAACTAAATTCTCCCTCAATTCAACATGAATTGATGCAATTCTTGCATCTAGGAGTAACATCTGGATGAGAGCTATTTGCACATATCGAAAGCTCGGACCGCCACACCCCTGACGGAAAGCTTTCGAAGATTTCTCTCTCTAAGTCCAGTTTTCTGACGAAGCTCCGTTTGAGCTCAATACAGATCCAAATGACGCGATTCAAAGTTCCATTGAATCATGTGGAAGTGTAGGAACTCAATTTTATCTTTAATTTCAACAATTAAACCCGATTGAATGATCAATTTGATGAAATCAAATTCAGCCAGTTTGAAAGGGGAAATTGGGGGAAATTTGGGGAATTTCGAAAAATTGATGGACCAAAGTGCAATTTCACAAATGGAGGACCAATTAGTCGATTTTTGGATTGTGGTAAAATTGCCATTTTTGAAAATGGTAATTTTTGAAAATTTGGGAACCTTTAACCCCTTTTTGTGATTTTGAATAAATGGAGGATCCAAAGTGGATTTTAGAAGTTTGGGACTCAATTTGGGGAAAATTAGCATTAGGGACCTCAAGTTAAAGAAAAGGAACTTTGGGGACCTAAATGTAAATAATTAAAAGTTTGGGCATTTTGTTCATTCGTGAGAAATCAAGGCTATTATGGAAAATTTTAATGAACAAGGATGTTCATATCGTGTAGGAACACAAAGGATCGGGAACGCTAGCAAGGATAAGCTCGCATGGAGGTAGAAAAACCGCTTTAAGGGAAAATATACTACACTTATCAGGTGAGTGAGAATGTTAATATCATACGTGGTTGGGATGATGAGTACCTCGGAAATGAAAACCCACTACTATGTGTAATTTTAACATCACACCCGGTTGGAGAGATGTGAGAAACATGCAGAAAACCTACTTACCGGTTGTAAGTAGATCATACCGATTGGGTATGAGCGGAGATGTCCTCACACCCAGTTGATGTGATGAACAGGTGAAAAGTTATTTTTATCATAAGTGTTCTCCCCTAACTGTGTGCCACTTCTTAAAGATTTTGGGAGACTCTCTTGACGAGAGTTCAAATAGCTCAATTAGGCTAGAGGCCTCGGTTTTAGAACTTGGGGGTTAGAATGCTCGATTTTGAAAATCTCATACAGTGTGCCCAAACATGATACCTAGACATGATATTAAGCCATGAAAATTTTAATGAATGATGTGATTTGGCCATGGTACCTAGACATGATCAACATACTCGATGGACTGGCGATAGTGCGACAAGACTAGGTCGACGAATCGATCTAGACAAACTGCTGCAGGTCGAGTTGAGGGTTGGGGCCGTTGGACCAATGGCACCAAAGATTTATGGCTTATATGGAAAATTATTATTTATGCATGCACTGAGGTTCGGGACCATCAAGACGCCCAAGAGAGGTAGTGATGCGTCATAGGGGCTACTAGACGACATGGTGGAGATATAGACAGTTTGTCATACCATCAGTCAGGGAAGCTTGACGTAGCTTCATGCGCATGAGACCCGAGTGGGGTCGGGATGATGTCTCCATCCTCATATGGACACAAAGTATTTTGAGTCTAAGGGTAGAACATTGGAGACGTTCACTGAGACTTTGAGTAGAAGTCAGGGACTTCTATCAGGGTGGATGGTAAAGACACTCCAATCCACAAGTGGGTGCAGTCGGTGTAATTGTATCTCACGAATATGTGTGTACCCTTCCTGATGAAGGGCGTGTGTTGTTTGTGAAACAGACTTAATATGGAAACGGAAAAGAGGTTTGAAAACCTTGGAAAGGATTAGAGAATCCTTGGAAAAGAATTGGTAAACCTTAGAAAAAGGTTTTGAAAACCAGAACTTGAGAAAAGAATATTTTTTAAAGGAAATAAGGAGTTTGACACACTTCGATTAAAGTTATTTTTGTGAAAACTCGCACCTAACACCCATTCACTGAGATGTCAAACTCACCACCTCCCTTTACCACTTTTCAGGAAACTAAGAGAAACCAACCTTAAAGATCTATCTGTAGCTAAACCTTAGGACATGTATATAAAATTTATATTTAGTTTTGATTAATGTTATTTCAGGAAAGATATAGATGAAAAGGACACCTTACTCCTCTTAGTTTAGAGAAGGGGAAAACCTTTTATAAACAAGGAGAGTGGCACGTTGTTCATAGGGATTCGACCAAACTGGGTCGAGGCGTGACAACTTGAGTGACATCAAAGCATGTTTCCTTGAATATATGATCAAGGAACCTCATTCATCCTCTCCACACCTGAAAACTCCATTCACTCTTAGCTGCTCCAATTTTTGGTGAAGCTCGAACTAGAGCTCCAATATAGGGTCTTTTTTTAGCCAAAGAAGGCATGGTCAGGTTCCTTAGAAACGGGGAGAAGTCAGCTACACGGTGGTAGTCTCGATTTGCTCTTAGGGTCACCGGCGAAGCACCGGCATGATTGAACAGTGAAGCAGCTATAGCGGACCGAAGCTGCCTTGTTTTGGCTGAGCTGAAATTGGCCAATTAGAGCCCTTCTCATGCCAAACCAAGCCCTCCCAACACCTCCACAACCCTCCTACAGCTAAATTACAGCTAAAAGGTAAGCCAATTTGACTCCCCTCTATAAATTCTGATTAGTGCTAGAGAGAGAATCGGCAGAACTTCGATCACTAAATTCTCACTCAATTCAACACCAATTGATTCAATTCTTGATAATAGAAGAAACCTCAACACGAGATCTATCTGTCCAGATTGAAAGCTCGGACTGTCGCGCTCTCGACGGTAAGCTTTCGAAGCTTTATCTCTCTAAGCCTAGTTTTCTGTCAAAGCTACGTTTGAGCTCATTCTAACATCAAATTGTGTAATTGAATCGTATAAAGTTGTAGAAACTCCAATCTAACTTCAATTTCAGCAATTAAAATCATTTGATTGGTCAATTTGATGAAATCAAATCCAATAGAGTTAGAAGGTTGAAATTGGGGAAAATTTGGGAATTTCAAAAATTTGAGGGACTAAAGTGAAATTTCATTAAATTGAGGGCCAATTAGGCATGATAAAGATGTTGAGGACCAATTGGGCAATTTTTGGAATTTGTGGAGCAAAACTTACCATTTTTGTAAAGTAGGGGCAAATGGTAATTTTTGAAAAGTTGGGGACCAAATTGGAAATTTGGGAAATTGAACCCCTTTGTGAATTTGAATAAATTGGGGTCCCGAGGTGAATTTTAAAAGTTTCATAACTCAGTTTGAGGAAAAAATCAGCATTATGGACTTAAGGTTAAAGAAAAATAACCTTATGGACCTAATTGTAAATAAATGAAAAGTTTATTTTTCTCATTCATTTGGAATGAATGAAGACTATTAGACCATGGGATAATGAACAAGGATATTCATAAAATGTAGGAACACGAAGTACCGAGAATTTCAGCAAGGACAAGCTCGCATGAATACAAAGAACCGGTCGAGAGGAATTCATTGCATTAACGGGTGAGTGGAATTTTTATATCATACCAGGTTGGGATGATAAGCACCAAGAAAATGAAAACCCACTGCTAAGTGATATTTTAAACATGACACCCGAGAGGAGTGGTGTGAAAATAACGCGGAAAAACTACTTACCGGTTGTAAGTAGATCATACCCAATTAGTATGATGAAACTTACTCGAAGGAAGTGGAAAACCCGTTCATCGGTTATGAGCGGAGATGTCCTCATACTTGGTTGGTATGATGGATAGTTAAAAATTATATTTTTGTCAGAAGTGCTCTCCCTTGACTGAGTGTCATTGCTTAAGCAATTTGGAAGACTTTCTTTATGGGAGCTCGAATATCTCTGTTAGGCTAGAGGCCTCAATTTTTGGAACTTGGGGGCTAAGATGGCCAATTTTGAAAATCTCGAATAGTGGGCCCTAGGTCGGTTGGCACGAGTAGGAGCTTGTGAACAAACATGATTTATATGCCATGAAAACTCGTTTGGCCATGGAACCAAGACAGGACCGACAAACTCAGTCAACTAGTGGTAGTGCGACATGACAAGTCTTCAGACTAGTAAAGACAAACAGCTGCAGGTCGAGTTGAGAGTTAGAGCCATTGGACCAGTGGCACCATAGATTATATCTCTGGTAGTGATGCGTCTCAGGGCTCTAGACGACCTGATGGATATAAGGGCAATTACTCGTACTAAAAGTCTTACGAAACTCGACGTAGCTTCAAGCGCATGAGATCGAGGTGGGGTCAGGATGAGGTCTTTTTTCTCATACGGACACGGAGAATTATTACGAGATTGAGGGTTAGATGTTGCGAACATTAACTCATTCTCAGGGTAGAAGTGGATGTGCTTCTATCTTGGTGGCCGATAAAGTCACTCTAACGCCACAAGTGGGTTCAGTGGATGGACTAGCCTACGATTGTGTGTTTAACCTTAATGATGAAGGATGTGTGTTGGGTGATGACACACTGTGGTAATAAGAAATTGATATAAAAATCGAAGTTGGGAATGAAATGTTTTTAAAAGAAAATAAGGAGTCAGGCACACTCTTAATCAAACATTTTTCCTAAAAATTAAATTTTGAAAACCCATTCACTAAGTCATTGTACTCACCCCCTCCCTTATATCCCTTTCAGGTAACCCTGGAAAGCCAAGCCCAAAGACCACACACTAATACGCCTGTAAGACAAGTATGATCAGTTTAAAATTTTATGCAATTTTGATTTATGTTATTTTAGGAAAGGTGCACGTTTAAAGGATGCCTTACTTTTCATGGTTTATAAACAAGGAACAACCCTTAGTAAAACGGGAGAGTGGCGGGTTGTTCACGAGGATCCGACCAAACCGATTCGGGGCATGACAACTTGAGTGGTATCAGGGCATGTTTCCTCGAATACATAATCAAGACTAGAAAATATACTAACTAATAGGATTGATTTTAAAATTTTTAGATGGCTCCCAAGAGAGGAACCAAGAAAACTAGGAATGACTCTACTCAATACCATGCCCTCGTAGGAAGACAACCCTAGAAGCTTCCCAGTGCCTGAGGCATGGTAGAAATCTCAAAAGACCAAATGGGGAAGTATCCAGGAGGATAGTGCTAGGATCTATTGAGGGCACAACTCTAAGTACGAAGGAAGCCAAGCATAAAGCTATAAATGTCAGCAAAGGGAGTATAACCTTACCTAGGAGGATGCTTATCAAGAATCTCGTAGCTCCTTATTTATTTTGTGAGCACTTTCTGTAATAGGGTTATAACCCCTAACATATTGTACTCCTCTATTAATGAAGTACTCCCAATTCCTAAAAACCATGTCTCTCAAAGGATGTAATCTTGCTAGGAAGATGGCCCCAAGAAAAGTAACTAAAAAAAATCACGATTCCTTAGACACCACGGAGATTAAGGATAAAGGAATGAATCAAGGAGCTTATTAGGTAAAGAAGGCATGACAAGAAAATTGTCATGGTAAGGAGTCTAGAAGAAGTCTTGGAGTAACAACTAGGCAAGGAAACAACCTATTACAAGGAACAAAGGAAATAGGAGATGAAGTGAAGGATTGTCCCACACCACTAGGATTTAGAACAGTACTTTAAAGAATGATGCCCTCAGAGTTATAGGAAATCTGAAAGGATACCATCACAAGAAACACGACTCCAGCTCATAATTTCAACCACAGACAAGAGAAAGCTCTTCAAGATCTTAGCGAAGTGGTAGGAAAAAGGGCTAAAGGTAGGACCTCAATAAAACCACAAAATAACAAAAGGTAGCTAAAGAGAATTCTCCCTTAAAGAAGAAATTTCCAACAATTTAGAAGCATAGAAGGGAGTGCATCCACAAGAGAAGACAAGTCGAGCATTTTATGACAAATGGGATGTCTTGAGATTGCAAGTACAACTTACTTTGGAAAAAGTAGAGAAGTCAAATTGGAGTTTCGAACCAACATAGCAAAAGTAAGCAAACCGTAACAACAAGATAGTCAAGCAGAATGAACGAAGCCCTAAGGAGGATCAGGAAGTAGTAAGGAATACACCCTAAAAGGGGCAATGGAAGTGTCATTAAGGACAAGAAGACTCGAGATACAACTGCCTCAAGAGAATTAGACAAGGTGAATAGCATAGGCAAAGAAAGTAACGAACTAACCCTCATGAGGGTCATAGATTAAGCTCTAATAAAGAAAGAAAAGATGGAAAGGCCAAACATTTGGAAAAGAAGGATAGAGGAAATCCTTAAAGAGATCAATAGACAAGACCAAATTGACGACCAAACTCAAAGCCAGAAAAAGATTAAGTAAGCCTCACACAAAGAGGTCTTGAAACAAATCATGTCTGAACTTTTCCCAAGTAAGAAAACTTGTGTAGGATACAAGAATTAAGGAAATGGTACAAGGACGTACCCTAGATTTCTCAAGAAGGGTGCATGGAAAGGACGACATCAAAGGATGTCATTTAATGATTTGATACTTCCAAAGAAGGAATGAAAAAGGAATTTCAGGAGAAAGGGAAAGAATCCTACCAAGGAAAGAAACCCTGGAAAGGGCATATGTATCCCAACTAAGAGATAATGGAACCAAGTGAAAGGGACAAAGAAATATACTTTCAAATGAAGTGCAAACTGAGGAGAAAGAACCAAGAAAGCATACTAGGAGGACCCAAGGAAATAAATTAACGAGTAGATAGGAAGTTAGCATCAAAAGATGTTGTGACAAGTAAGAATGAGTGTACTATCCATAATAAGGTAATAAAGGAAAGAACGCCCAAGAAATGTTGGGAAAGTAAGCTTTCCAAATAAGATGTGATTAAGGAGTAATAACCACAACTGGTAAGACAGGTCATAGTCCACACACGCATATGAAGCCTAAACAGTGGACGACTGAGCATAGTGTGGAATGCACGGAATAAAATCGATAATTGAAAGTATCTTAGGTAAGGAATAAGGGATGAAACAGAAGTTGTGGATAGAGAAGGATCCAAAGTAGACAAATTCCCTAACATAGATAGGGGTGCGAAGAAAGGAAAAAAGAACCCTACAAGGAATGATAAAAAGGTTGAGCATGTAAGATGGAAATCTCTATTGTGAGGGACCTAGTAGAGAATGAAATCGAAAGAAGGGAACCTTCCCAAGCAAAGGAATCGACACATAGATCGAAAGTGATTATTTTAGAACGAAGAATAATGAAATGATTACGAGTAAGTAAAAGGGGATTAAGGAATAAGGAAAAATCCTTGGATAAAGAATTTCAAGGACTTAAGAAGGAAAGAATCTCAGCTTGTCAGTAAACTATTGGGAAACCAAATCATTGGAAATGGAAAGACTCAAAAAGGAAGTTGAGAAAGGACAAGTGGGTAAGGAGAACCAACACAGTTTTGTAAGTTCATTGGATAACAGTAAAGGTAGTCGAGGAAAACTACCAAAACAAATGAGGGATGAAGTTATACAATCCCTGAGAGGTTGGAAAGTTGGGAATAACCCTAAAGGAGGTGTTTTGGAAATTTAATGGACATAGAGACAAGATCTAGAAAATGTCATACTGTAAGAGGCATGTAAACCCAACAGTCTTGAGGAAAACATGACTCATAATAAGGAAGAGTTAGTTAGTAAGTATGACAAGGTCAAACATAAAATTTGGACTGAAATTGTAATGAACAACGATGAAGGATGGGTCAAATTGAGAAAAAGGAATAATAACACTGAAACTTGTGAAAACAAGTATGTAATGCTCGAAAGAACATCGAGCTAAGGGTTTCAACGATGAAGAGAATAACTAGACAAAGGAACGATTGGGCACCTTGGAACACCCAATCCTAAAATCTTGATTAAGAACCCCCAAAAGGAAGAACCTTACCCCAAGTAAAGGGAGATGCGAACCTAAGGATATACATTTGGATTAATGAGCCAGATGAAAGGAGTAAGAATTGTAAATGAAAAGAAATTCCTTAGATGAAAGATTACAGGGACTAAGTGAAAGAGCAATTGAAGTGTTAGCATGTCAAGCAAACCCAAGTTAACATTAAGGGAAATTATTCCTAATGTGGAATATACCGGTTAAGTTTTGGGGACAAAAATCCTAAAAGGAGGGGAGAGTTATAAACCCTGCCCTTTAGAGTTAATGAATACATGGAAAAGAATTGGACAAACCGAGTGAGAAAAATCGAACCGGTTCACAAACACGGTCATCATAGAACGAGCAATTTGGGAAATTTACAACTCCCTACTGACCCAAAGGGTTCATAAAGTCTTCAAAAAGAACCTTAGGACAAATTGGAAGAGAAAAACCAGACTAGTTCAGATGAACCGGATCCAACTGAATTGAACCGGTTTATGAACCGAGTCGGTTCATGAACCAGAACTGATAGAGAAAGGGCAAACCGGGAAATTTATGGATCCTGAGTGACCTAAAGAGTCACCAAAGTCATGAAAAAGGACTTAAGGATGAATTGGAGATGAAACCAAACCGGATCCAAACCAAATTGAACCGGTTTGAACCACGGTTCTTTGAACCCCGTTGGGACCAGTACGTCCGATTCAAAACAATGTTGTCTTCTTCCTTTAGATGACAGCATTATTCAGTCACCCAAAAATCATGCAACGCTGGTGAAGCTGAAAAGTCTCCGGCCAGGTAGTTTTAGGCAATGAATAATAGCCATTAAGGCACCAATCGGACGACCAAGAAGTCCCCGAGCTTCCTATATAAAGACTCCCTCCTCATTCATCCTCTTTACACCTGAAAACTCCATTCTCTTTTAGCTGCTCCAATTTCCAACAAAGCTCAAACCAGAGCTCTGATATAGGGTCTTTTTTTAGCCAAAGAAGGTGTGGTTGTGTTCCTTAGAACTGGGGAGAAGTCAGCTACACGGTGGTAGTCTCCATTCGCTTTGAGGGTCACCAGTGAAGCACCGGTGTTATCGAACAGTGAAGTAGCTCTAGCAGACCGAAGTTGCCCTATTTCAGCCGAGCTGAAATCGGCCAATTCAAGCCCTTCTTAAGCAAAACCATGCCCTCCCAACACCTCCACGGCCCTCCTACATCTAAATTAGAGCTGAAAGGTAAGCAAATTTGGCTCCACTCTATAAATTTCAATTAAGAGAATCGGCAGAACTTTGATGACCAAATTCTCACTCAATTTGGCATCCATTAATGCAATTCTTGAACTAGGGAGAAACCTCAGGACGAGAACTATCTGCCTAGATCGAAAGCTCGGACCGCGACGCCCCCAATGATTAGCATTCAAAGCTTTCTCTCTCTAAGTCTAGTTTTCCGGAGAAACTTCGTTTGAGCTCATTCCAACATCAAATCGTGCGATTCAAAGTGCAATTGAATTGTATGAAGTTGTAGGAATTCCAATCTAACTTCAATTTCACCAATTAAACTCATTTGATTGGTCAATTTGATGAAATCAAATCCAATAGAGTTAGAAGGTTGAAATTGGGGGGAAATTGGGGGGAATTTTGGGAATTTCAAAAATTTGAGGGACTAAAGTGAAATTTCATAAAATTGAGGGCCAATTGGGCATGATAAAGATGTTGGAGGACCAATTGGGTAATTTTTGGGGCAAAACTTACCATTTTTGTAAAGTATGGGCAAAATGATAATTTTTGAAATGTTGGGGACTAAATTGGAAATTTGGGAAATTGAACCCCTGCTGTAAATTTGAATAAATTGAGGTCCCAAGGTGAATTTTAAAAGTTTCGGGACTCAATTTGAGAAAAAATCAGCATTAGGGACTTAATGTTAAAGAAAAATAACTTTAGGGACCTAATTGCAAATAAATAAAAAGTTTACTTTTCTCATTCATTTAAAATGAATGGAGACTATTAGATCGTGGGATAATAAACAAGGATGTTCATATCATGTAGGAATACGAAGTACCAGGAATGCCACCAAGGACAAGATCATGTGAATACAAAGAACCAGTCGAAAGGAATTCACTGCATTAATGGGTGAGTAGGATTTTTATATCATACCCGGTTGGGATGATAAGCACCTCGAAAATAAAAACCCACTGCTAAGTGGAATTTTAAACATCACATCCGAGAGGAGTGATGTGAGTATCACGTGAAAAAACTACTTACAGGTTGTAAGTAGATCACACCCGGTTGGTATGATGAAACTTCCTCGAAGGAAGTGAAAAATCTATTTATCGATTATGAGCGGAGATGTCCTCATACTCAGTTGGTATGATGAATAGTTGAAAATTATTTTTGTCGGAAGTACTCTCCCCTACTTGTGTGCTAGTGCTTAAACAATTTGGGAGGCCTTCTTGACGGGAGCTCAAATATCTCTTTTAGGCTGAAGGCCTCGAGTTTTGGAACTTGGAGGCTAATATGCCCAATTTTGAAAATCTCGAATAGTGGGCCCTAGGTTGGTTAGTACGAGCAAGAGCTCGTAAACAAAAATGATTTATATGCCATGAAAACTTAAGTAAATGAATTGTTTGGCCATGGTACCAAGACAGGACTAACAAACTCAATCAACTAGTGGTAGTGCGACATGACAGGTCTCTAGACTAGTTAAGACAAACAGCTGCAGGTCGAGTTAAGGATCGGGGCCGTTGGACCAGTGGCACCATAGATTATATGGCATCATGTGAAAAATGTTGATTGTGCATGCACTGTGTTTACGGGACTTTCAAGACGCCCAAGAGGGTTAGTGATACGTCCTAGGGCTCTAGACAACCTGGTGGATATAAGGGCAGTTAGTCGTACAAGAAGTCTTGCGAAGCTCGACGTAGCTTCAAGTGCATGAGACCGAGGTGGGGTCAGGATGAGGTCTCTGTCCTCATACATACACAGGGAATTATTAGGGGATTGAGGGTTAGATGTCGCAAACATCCACTCATTCTCAAGGTAGAAGTGGATGTACTTCTATCTAGGTGGCTGGTAAAGTCACTCCAACGCCACAAGTGGGTTCAGTGGATGGGTTGGCCTGCAATTGTATGTTTGACCTTCATGATAAAGGATGTGTGTTGGGTGATGCCACATTGTGGTAATAAGAAATGGATGTAAAAATCGAAATTGAGAATGAAATGTTTTTAAAAGAAAATAAAGAGTCTAGCACGCTCTGAATCAAACATTTTTCCTAAAAATTAAATTTTGAAAACCTATTCACTGAGTCATTGTACTCACCCCATCCCTTATATCCCTTTTAGGTAACCCCAAAAAGCCTACCCCAAAGACCACCAACTAATATGACTGTAAGACAAGTATGATCAGTTTAAAATTTTATGTAGTTTTGATTTATGTTATTCCAGGAAAGGTGCAAGTTTAAAAGATGTCTTACTCTTCACGGTTTATAAACGAGGGGCAACCCTTAGTAATCCGAGGGAGTGGCGGGTTGTTCATGGGGATCCAACCAAACTTGGTCAAGGCATGACAAGGTAACTTTTATGTTTTGTAAACTTTGTTATGGAAGATAGGTTACTCCAACACCTTTACCTTCATCAGACTATTTGGCGAGTTGATCATAGGACTCCGACCAAACCGGGCCGAGGCGTGACATGCCATGTGTCCCAATCAAACAACTGACTGGATATGGTGAGCAGCCATGTTGGAATGAGCTGTCAATGGAAGGTCGTCACGTGTCTGATTAGTGAGCCAAAGGTTGACTAGGCTATTGGATAGGATGCAACATTAGCAAGGCCAACCAATCATGGAACGCCACCTAGCAGGCCGACACGTGTGAAGCTCGTACGTGCGACACAGTGTCTTCTTCCTCACTTGGATGACTAATAGAAAATGATAAGGGAAAGAGAAGGAGCCTCCGATGACTCGGAAAAAGCTCTGGTCTGACCATCGGCAAGTGAGGAGGGGCACGAATCCAAGGGCGGCCGATAGCACTCGCAGTTTCTGAGCTCCCTATATAAAGAACTCCTTCCCACATGTCATGCTCATCCTGTAATCGAATGAAGAAGAAAGGGTGTCCACTTTTCCGATGAAGTGTAAACTAAAGCAATGATGTGGGCTTTTTTTTCAGCCTCTAATGCTGCACTTGGGCTCTCTAGAACCGAGAAAAAGTCCTTCACCCGACTACAACCTCAGCTTAGCCTAAGGACCACCACCGAAGCTCCGACGAGCTCAAACAGGACTATTGCTCCTTCAACTGAGAGGAAGCTGAACTCTTCGAGTTATACTTTGCTCACCCTCAACCTCATGCAACTAAATCGACCCCTCTCTAGCCCTCCTCGACCCATCTGAGACCTTCTATAACCTTTGAGGTAAGCCAATTTCGCTCTATGTCACTGGAATTCCGATGTTACAGAAGCTAACATGCCAGAAATTCCCTCATCAAATTCGTGGTGCTCAAGTAGGAAATTAGCCAACAATTTGATCCTAGAAGGACCCACTTGGAGAGTACTAGACACCCACATCAAGAGCTACGATCGTTGCCCCCTCACTGGTAAGGAAACTGAGCTTTTTCTCTCTAAGGACATTTTCCGACAAGGCTCCGTTTGAGCTCAAATCAGCACTAAATGAAGTTATTCAAAGGCCTAATTAATCTTAGGGAGAAGGGAGGAGGGGGCAATAGCAGCATGATAGAGGGCAACTGCCCAAGTTTGGGTGGTCAATTTGATAAAACCAAGATTCAGAGGGGGGTCATAATGCAATAAATTGAAGAAACTTGGGCGAAATTAGGTATTTTTGGAAAATTGGGGGTCGAATTGCAATTAATGAAAAATTGAGGACTTGAGTGGAAATAAAGGGAAAATAGAGACCTAAAGGAGAAATTGGAAATATTATGGACCTAAAGATAAAATTCTAGACTTTAGGGACCTAACCAAAATTACGACATAATTAAGGACCAAATTGCCAATACAGGCAAGTATGATGTACACCCCGTCCTCTAGGATCGAGAGAACCGAGAAGGAGAACCAGAAGCCTTCAAGAGAGGGAGAAACTGGGAGCTTAAATGAAACAGAATTTGATAATGAAGGTTCAAAACGAGTATTTGGAAAATCCCAAGTAGCGAATAAATCACAAAAAAAATATGGAGAAGAACCATGAAGTAGATTGGGTGTGAAAACCGAATCCATTCAGGTGAATTGGGCCCAAACTGGATCGAGTCGGGTCAAACCGTGGAGAAACTGTTCAAAGATTCATTTTTTAGATGGCTTAAAAATATCAAATTGTCAAATTAAAGCCACCATTAGATAGAAAATATAAAACACGTCCTCTGAGACCAAGGGAACTAGGAAGGAGAATCGGAAGTTTTCAAGAGAGAATGAGAGCTTAAACAAATTGGAAGTTGCTAAATAAGAGCCAAAAACGGGAATTTGGAAAATCCCTAGTAGCTAATAAATGACAAAACTCACGAGGAAGAACCATTAAGTGGATTGGGTGTAAAAATCGGACCGGTTCATGATGAATTGGATTGAACCAAAGTGAATTGGGTTGAACCGTGAAGAACTGGTTCAAAGATTCATTTTTCTAGTTAGTTTAAAAATATTAAATTTGAAAATTAAAGCCACAATTAGATAGAAAATAAATTTAGAAATTTAAAAAAAACGGTCAAATCGGGCCTAAACCGGCCGATTTACGATTTTGGGTCACCGGACCGGTCAATAGTCCAGCCGATCAATGGATTGCTGCCAGGTCAACGCCCAGTCAATGGGCATGACCAATCAATGCACGACACGTGGCGAAGCATCCCAGTCAGTCACTCAATCAGCGCCCAAAAACGTTGGCCAATCAGAGCACGACACATGTCCCTGATCAACTGTAGAGGAGAAAAATTCACCTCAGCGACGACTGACCATTAGGAGAGCGACACGTGTTCCGATCAACAGTCAATGTCTGAAAGGACTCGTCAGCAAAGTTCGACAAATGAGAAGCTAACACATAGCAAAACTGCCATGTAAGCTTCCGATAAAGATGTCGGAGAAAAAAGCGCCCAATTAGAGGCTGACATGTGGCAGTGCCACATGGGATGACCCTAGCCACTTAGAGGCTGACATGTGGCAATGGCACTGTGCACCAAGAGGGAAATCTGATGCATTTGAAATAACCAATCAGAGGACACCACGTGTCCTAGTCAACGGTCAAAGGAAACCCAGTCAGCGGCCACATGGGCTAGAGCATCCAATGGGAGGTCGCCATGTGTATAGTCAGTAGGTCAAAAGCTGATAGGACTGCTGAGTGGGACGTAGTGTCAGCCAACCCGTCCAATCACAAAGCACCAGGTGGCACTTATGTACATGCAAAGCTCATATGCGTGAAACAATGTCATCTCCAACCTTAGTCTGATGGGCGATCCGCGATTGCAGAAGGAGGATCAAAACTTCTACCTCCAGAAAATCGGTCGCTGCCAACGGAATGGGGTGAGTTAGACATCAAAACCACCATCGGTCGGTAGCCCTGTCAGTTGCTGAGCTTTCTATAAATAGACCACCCTTCCACTCGGCCTCTCAACCGCTCAGGCATCCTCTAAAGATAGATAGTCCCATTCCCGATGAAGTGTCGACCAGAGCTCTAGTGACGGGCCTTTTCACAACCAAAAGAGCTATGGCTGGTGGCAACGGAACCGATAAGAAGTCCTTCAGCTAGCAGACACCTCAACTAGACATGAAGACTTCCTAGGAAGTGTCAGAGCAATCGCATAATAAAGCTGCTCCGACGGCTCGAAGTAGAGAAACTCTGACCAGCTAAAACTGGGACTTCTCTAACCTCCTGTGATTGGAATCAACCCTCCTCAACTTCCTTGAGGTGCTTCATGACCTCTTCCTATTCCCAAGTAAGCCATTCGACCCTCAATACGCCTAAGTCTAACATTCCTAGAGAGAGAAAGTGGTTGGAATTTTCTGATCAAAATTCTCCAGCCTAGGACATCAATTGGGGCAAGCTTTAATTCCTCAAGGATCCTTCCGACGTAGGCAAACTTCACGAACTTGAAGCTTGGAAAACCAACCCTCCATTGGTAAGAATGAGAAGCTTTCTCTCTCTACAACCTTTTTCTAACAAAGCTCCGACAGAGCTTGAAACTCAACCAAACACAAATCCTTGCATTATAGAACATCTCCTCATCATGTGTCCTACTTGTTCACACCTATAATAGGTTACCCCCACACAAGCACCTATGTCGATCCTCCAACATTTACGTTGTTGAGAGATTTCATTTTCCCTATTTTTCCCCTCCTTTCTTCATGTCCTTTCCCGCTTGTGGAGGTAGTGCCCTAGGTGTTGGTGTCACATCCCTTAGTGGTTTTGGGCACTTTCGTGCTTAGTGTCCCCAATGTCCACAACTGTAACAGGTTACTTTCTTGTGTGAACCTTTATAGCTTCTTCTCCATCTAGAACCTTGGGGAGTTTTTCTTGGTGGTTGTTGGTGGTCTCTATGTTTTACCATCCTTATGTGTGTACTTCATATGGGATAGTTCCCCTTCCATAGCATGAAGCAAGGTCTTCCAAATACCTTGACAAATTCCTCGTAAAGTCTCCTCATCTCAGGAGTTATCCTTAGTATAGTGGGATGGGTCCTCCTAGACTCTTGAGCTCCCAATCTAACTTCCTCACTTGGGATAGGATTTCTTCATGGTCCTATGGTGGTCGTGACAGCACGGGTTGGTTCGGTTCCTCTAGAAGGGGTCATATCTGTTTAACAGAAGTCTACCGTTGATTAAGGTTCTGATGCTTTTAGTTTTGAAAACTTTGCTTGGAAAACCATACTCTGATACCACTTAAAGTTTTTGTGTCCCAATCCGGTTTGGTTGAAATTCCCGTTATTAACCCGCCACCCTTCCCTGTACTAACTTAGAATTTCTACCAAATAGACCGATGAAGGAAAAGGCGTAGAAGTACACATATTTTCCATAACAAAATTTACAAAACATTTAAAGAATGGTTTACTTATTTGCGGTACCTTTGACTTGCTCCCCTAGCTTCTGCTTTTCTTGACGAGAGGTTTTTCCTGAAAAGGGTTTGGGGGAGGGGTGAGTTCTACAACTTAGTGAGTGGGTGTTAAGGTGACCGTTTGTAAGGACAAAAGAGGTTTTTTTTTTAAATACTTTTCTTTTTGTTTACGAATTTAGTGGATTTAACTCTTCATTGGAACAATGTTTTAACTCTTCCCCTTGCTCGAGTTGGTTTAGCACACAATCACATTCACCCTTTATCAAAAAGGGATCATACGTTCGCAGAGCAGTCCCCGACTAATCCATTTGTGGATCGAATCGTCTTTACCGTCCACCCTAGTAGAAATCCAGGACCTCTACCCTAAGTTTGAGTGGACATCAATTGTCCGACCCTTAAATCCTAGCCATACTTCGTGTCCGTTTTGTGGGACGAGACCTCCTTCCCCTTACTGCATGCCTCAGTCTCAGTGCATAGGAAACTCCTAGAGCTTCTCGAATCATTGGACGACAGACTGCCCTTATATATCTGGGGTCGTCCAATAGCCCTTGGAACCAACACTACCCCGTGTCGAGTGCCTCGATGGTTCCATATCTCATAGCATGCACAGACATAAGTTTTTTAACTTAGACCTTTTTATCTATGGTGCCACCCGCCCAACAAATTCGCTACCCGACTGCAGCTCAGTAACTACCAGTCCATCGAGTTTGTCCACTCGGCTTTGGTTTGGTAACTACTAGCCAATCGAGTATTCATGATCCGACTTCGGTTGGGTGGCTGTGTCACAATCAACTGGTTATGAGAATATTTCTTAACTCATAAGCATACTTATCTACGGGCATTAGCCCGTTTCCATCAACCTTGGGCCCATTTTCACAACTTTTTCCAAAACTGGGCCTTAGGCACTATTATTTTAAAAAATCGAGGCCCGAGGCCTATTTGAGTATTATAGCTCTCATCAGAAACGTCTCTCAAAATGTTTAAACAGTTTCACGTAGTCAAGGGAGACCATTCCTGGAAAATGGTTTTCCAAAATCGAAAATGGTCCTCATCACCCTAATTGGGTATTACATTAAAAATTTCACTCACCTAGTAACAATGACGTGGTCGTCCTAGTGAGATCTTGATTCGTGGTGCGCTCCTTTGTACAGGTACTTGGGCAACCAGCTCCTACATGTACATCAGGAGAATTCATATAAGAGACCACATACTTTCATGTATTAGCGCATAAGTCCTCACATTATGTCGTAATTGCATTTAGTTCCCTTAAAGTTTATAACTTTACATTTAGGTCCCTAATCTTGATTTAATCTCAATTAAGTCCCTATTACTTCCAATTATCCCTCATGAGTCCTTAGTTTTTTTTTTTGAAAATCACCAATTGAACCTCAATTTTTCCAAAATTGCTAATTGGTCCTTAAATTTCCAAAACTTGCCAATTGGTACTTAAATTTCCAAAAATTGCCAATTGGCCCTCCATTTCATCCAATTGCCCAATTGGGCATCAATTGGGAGTTAATTTCATAAAAATGCCACAATTTTCCTTAATTTACGATTTGGACCCCAATCTTTCCAAAAATCCCCAAATTGCCCATTTTTTTCCAAAATTGTAATTTGGTCCCCAAAACATCATTTCATTAAATTGATCACTAAAACTTGGTTAATTGTCCCATTTGTGATCTGAATCATCTTCCCTATTTCTCTCTCATCATTTCAAGCTTTGAAACACTTCATTTGGCTTATAAATGAGCTCAAACAAATCTTCTCCGGAAAATTTGGTCTTGAGAGAGAAAGATTCGATATCTTACTAGTGAGGGTCCGACGACCAAAGCTCTTGCCTTCTCTAAATTGCTCTACTCTTGGCATCCTTCCTGGATCAAACTACACCTCAATTGGTGGCATGAACACTGTGAATTTTCCAATTTAAAGTTTAGCATAAACGCACTATGAATAGTATTTTTCAGCGAAGAGCGGCAGAGGGGACTCACCATCTTAGCTCAGGGAAGGTCAGGGCACCTCTAGGTGTGGTCTAGGGAGCTTGGTTTGGCCGATATTGGTATATGGACGATTGGAATTGAGCTCAAGCAGCTCGGGTTGCTGACCACCGAGGAGCGGCGATACTGTGCTAGCTTCATAGCTCTTCTCCGATGGTCCTCAGGATGAAGGGAGGGTGCAGCTGGATAGAGAACTTCCTCCCAATTCTAGAGAAACCAATTGCAGCTTTAGAGGTCGAAGAAAGTCCCGCTATCAGAGCTCTAGTTTGCTCCTCGCCGAAAAATGGAACACTTCACCTTCTTCACTCGTTTCTGGGATGGGGAAGATGAGTGGAGGGGTGCTCTTTAAATAGGGAGCTCGGTAACTGAACGGGTTAATGGCTAGCATAGGACTCGGCCGCCGGCGGTAATATCAGAGCTTTTTTCAGGTCGCCGGAGGACTAGCCTTCACCTTCTTTCTCTCCTTTCTTTCAACTGACTGAGGAAGAAGATGATAATGTGTCAGATGGGCACACTGTGATTGGTCGATTTTTTCTAACATGGCATTCTCCCTCGGCTGCCACGTCAATCGTTGACCGGTTGACCGAATACGTGGTAGCATCCCATTGGTTGCTCGTGTCTGTGAGGCATGCTGACTGGGCATCCATTGATTGTTGATAGGATACATGGCAGCCTTACATTGGCTACTCGTGTCTGCGTGGCTGCTGATTGGGCGTCCGCTGATTGTTGACCGACTGGACCATTGACCAGTCCGGTCCAACCAGGTTCGATGACTCGAATTCGAAAATCGGTCGGTTCAGGTCCGATTTGACTGGTTTTCTAAAAATTAAAAGTTTCTAAATTCATTTTCTAACTAATGGTGGCTTCAATTTTCCAATTTGATATTTTTAATCCACCTAGAAAAATGAATCTTTGAACCGGTTCTTCATGATTCAACCCAATTCATTCCGGTTTGATCTGGTTCGGATCTAGTTTACCTTGAATTGGTATGGTTTTCACATCCTATCCACCTTATATTTTTTCTTCATGATTTTTATAACTTCTTGGTCACTTGGTATTTTCCAATTTCCCATTTTAACCCTTTTTTACCATTTTTTGTTCACTTAACTCGATTTTCTCATGAAAATCGTCGGTTCTTTTTCCAGTTTCCTTGGTCCGATAGTATGGGTTTCACATGTGACAATTTGTAAGTTTTTTAGGTATACATCTCAAAGTTCGTATATGAAGGTTTCCATTATGATCTTATCGATTGTTGTATTCCCGGTGATTTTGTACAAGTTTTTTTATCGCAGTACTTATAAAAGAAAGTTTAAATTTTCGTTGCAAATTGATAAATATTTTATTCTCAAACTCGATTCCATTGATTCTATATTGTTGAAGGTACCCACCACTATAGCATAGAGGTGACATGGCTAGTTGTTATTGGACCACCACCATGAGGTTTTTTCGAGGTGTGATATGTCATGTATACGCCTCAACACACAACATACTCGTAACCATAAAGCGTTAAGCCATAAATGAACTCATAATGGGATTAAGTTTTTCATCGGAGTTGAACTCTCTACTAGTCGACCTCTCTACTCATATTACTTAGGGACTTTACACACAAAAACTATTTAGTCTTACTTCATATTTTTTAATCATCATGGGCTTAACTTCTTCTTCTCAATAATGAGGGCATTAATACTCTTCTTTTATAAAGCATATTTTCATATAGGTTTCATCTAATCTTTTATAATAATTTTTCAAAAGGGAACACACATATTCATGGATTTCATAAAAAGTAGTAGTGGTAGGTTCAATCAAACCCACACATAATAAACTCAATCACCGTTTTATTTAGGACTTGTTTATCCTAGTAGTTTTATAATCATCTCGAAAAGTGTGATCATATGTTAGTGTATTGGGTTACTCTAAATGAATCAAAAGCACATAACTATGGTTATATTAGGTTCACCTCAATATCTCTCCTAATATTTTGTAATTTTCTAAAAATTATGGCTTTTGCCCATTAGGCCAGTTTCACTCAATTTATGTGTTGATAAACCTATTTATACTACAAATTCTAGAATTATTCATGAATACAAGGTTTCCTCCGATATTTAGCCAGATTTATCCTAGTGCCCAAAAACTTTGTAATTTTTTTCACTTTAACACTTAAGTTTACCAACCTTAATATTTTAGTCCTTCAACTTAAAATTACTATTATGTCCTTATGATTTCAAACTTATCATTTTGGGACCCTAAACTTTTCAAATCTTCATTTCAAGTCGCTAAACTTTATTTAATTTTTATTTGGGTACACAAGCCTTAGAAATTACATTATGGCCCAAACTTTATATTATTTGTCATTTTGCCCCTAAACTTTTTTAAGGTTCCACTTACACCTTTAACTTTCTAAATCTCATCATTTGAGTCTTCAATCTTTTACATCATTTCCTATGGGTCCCTAGACCTTTCTCTGACCCTCTTAGAGACCTCCAAAATTTCTCATTCTTGAATGGGTCCTCTAACTTTTCTTAAATTATATTTTGGTCCCTAAATTATATACCCCATCCAAACATATCCCAAAAATTTTAAATGACTTATAGCATGTCCCTAAGGACTCCCCCTAGGTTATTATGGTCCCTGCCTATTCGAGGCTAGCCAGAATAGTATCGTTATGGTCATTTTCTACTATTCATCGGAATGTAATTGAAATCGGATCAAGGTCGGTAACTCACCAGAGATGGTGACTCGATTGGCGGCCTAGTGGAGTTGGAATGTTTACCATGAAAGAAGTTTGTGGGCTCTTGAATCACCTCAAACAAATGATGGAGTCACTTGCAAATGACATTTTACTAAACTTTGTCATGAGTGGAGGTTAGTTGGAGTTTTTATAAATTTATTTGATCTCAATACTTACCCATTGCTCAAGAGTTCACTGGGATTGTCTAGCTAGGACTAAGAGGAGTTTATAGAATTTTTTCTTTGTTGTGTTTGGATGGGGACATCGAAAATAGTCCGAGAAGAGAATTCTCTATTTCTAGCTACCATAGCATACTTAGGGTTTCATTACACCGGTGTTGGTAGGGTTGTTACATGTGTTAGACCTATATGGCATTGGAAAGCTAACTCAAGTGGAGTTCCAATGGCACATGAGTCACTTAATAAGGTTGGATTGTCGGACTTTCAATCGGGCGAGTCACATGATTTGCTCGTTTGGAAATGTTTCGACCCAATTTTTAGTGAATTTCTCTGTCGTTTAGCCATTTTCGGTCATTTTTTTGTTTGTTCACCTCTAATTTGATAGGTTATTTGCCCAATTTAATTTATTTTATTTTATTTTTTTATCAATTTAATATGAGATCAATAATTTATGTTTTGTCATTTTTAGTCCCCTTCAAAAATCATAGAGTTATTAGTCTAAGTCGATTCAATCCTATTTGACCTAGATCTCAATCGAACATATCTCAATCCTTAATTACCGAACAAGTGAGTTCTTTGGGAGCAATCCAGGTCGCTTTATCCAATGTCTAAAATTTTAGTTCGAACTAATTCTCAATCTGATTCAATTTTCAATCCCACTTCGGTTTTCCCATTCTCGATTCAACCCTAGTTTCAAGTTCAATTGGATCAAATCACATATTAATATGGTGTTACATATTTTTTGGTACAAATATATATAGTTTAAGGGCATATTTCTCGAATATCATTGATATGTTAATTAGTATTTAGCATTTAAGAAGTGATTGAATACTTCATATCTTATTATATATTGGAATCCTATGATATCTATTATATGTTATTTTTATGAAATTACTGAATAGATACATGAAGATATCTTATTTAAGTGTTGTTTTACAAAGAATGTGTGAAAACTTGTATTGGGAGTTGTCTTCATAGAACTTGACGAGTTAGTAAGATGAAGTGGAGTTATATGAGGATGATAGTTGTCTAAATTGTACAATTTATAAGTTATTGTTCCGTATGTATATTTATGATTTTTCAAGGCAATTCTCCATCGGTTGAAGTTTTAGATAGAATAATAATATTAGTATAGTGCAAAATAAAGAAAATTCCTAATTTAAAGTTTCAAAGATAGTACATTTGTAAGCATTATTCTCGTATCACTTTATTTGTACAAAATTTGTTATAATGAGAATATATAATCGAATATTCCCAAAAAAAACATAATAATTTTATGACTTACTCCACTTTTTAATCACTTCATATTTACTATTTACTCTAGACACATTAATTTTAGTATAATGAATATTATTAATATTTCTTACTACTTTATGGTGCATTTGGTGTTTTTACCACTTTGAGTGATATTTTCAATTTTGATATTTTTTTACCTTGTTTCTTATCACTTTTACAATTATTGTATTTCTTATTATTTTGGTATTATTTTATATTTTTATCATTTTTTGTGTTATAATTATTTTTTACGACTTTTGACGTAGTTTGTTATTATTTTTTGTATTACTTAGATTTTTTATTTTTTTTGCAATTTTTTGTCTCATTTTTTTGGAGTAATTTGAATGGATGGGAAGTAATGATTTTGGGTGGATTATTCAATACTTCTAAATCCGTGGAGGGGAAGTAAATGAGAAGTTAAAAAAACTAATATGTTCTTTTCTAATTAGTTTAAATTGTTTATTAAGTAATCATATATTAATTATCTACAATTGAATTAAATTATATCACTACAAATAAAATAAAATATCAAATAAAGGATATAATTATATTATATATGATCAATTTTATTTATAATATTTTAAAATTTTAATTAAATTATATAACATAATTGAGTTATTGTTATAATTAGAAAATAAGTTACTGTTAATTGCATAATAATGTTTATATATAAATATTGTATAATAGTAATAACATATATAATAAACTATATTGTATATGTAAAACATATATTTTTTTATCTGTCATATAACACAAATATGTTACTGTTACAATATTATAAAAATACATATGTATAAATATTATATAATAGCAACAAAATATATATATATATGATAAATTATAATATGTTTACACTAAATATATATGTATGTATCATATTTTTATTATATATAATCATATCATAGAACGAGTAATAATTAGAATTATAAAATACTTAACATTAATTATATATCAATATTTATATATAAATATTACATAATATTAATATGAAAAATAATATATGTGTATTTGATAAATTGTATTTTATATGCACAATATATATTTTTTTATGTATAATATATTATTATATCATTTTATTTAAAATATATAAAAATAAAAATGATAATAATGAATAAAATAAATATATAAAATAGTAATAGACTCATTTTAGTTGAAATGTTATCTCTCCAAATCTTCACAAAAGTAAAAGGTTATATTTTAGTTGAAATGAAAATTTTTGGAGCAATACTTCAAATCTCTCAAAACAAATTACCAAAAGTTGGATTGTGAATCTCTTAATTACTTCTCTCTAAATCTTTCCACATGTTTGTTTTTCAAGAGCTTGGTGTGAGACTTATATTACTATTTTTTTTATATATTTTTATGTATTTAATATCATTTTTTGGTATCATTTGTTTCTGCTTTTTATTATAATCGAACACTCACTTGACCATATGAGTGAATTTTTAAATACCAAACTACCACTTGTATAAAGTTACATCATCACCATGAAATTGAATGGGGAAATTGGAAGAGGTTTACTAGGGTTTCTTGAAATGAACCCAAGAAAAAGACTAGACCTATCTCCCGTCCTTTCTCCTTGTGGGGTTACAGCATCGTTTAGGGTTTCATGTTTTTTGTCCACTTTGGCCATGGGGGAACTAGTAGGTCAAACATCACCTCCGACTTCACTCAGATTCACACTCCATTATTATTGGCGCAGGCCTAGCTAGGGTTTGGGGCTCTGGCGCCTGGTTTCAGGAGGTTCAGCCTTTTTGCACAAAGTGACATATAATGGCTGGCAAGAGTCCTACATGCACACATATTCGTTTGGACCATTCTACCTTGTTTGATTTTCTCACTGTCAGTGATTCCTCTGCCCCCTTGAAAACATAACCTCTGTCTACTCCCTTCACCGCAGGATGAATGAAGAAGTTACCAGCTCTATGATAATGTAGAAGAGAAGGATCACACAAAACCCAATTGGACTGGGGACAAATTAGCTCTTCTGTGTGTGAAACACAGTTTAAGTTGTATGAAGAGCACTCCATTGATCTATAAAGTTGGGCAGCCATAATTGATGCAGCGTGAACAAAGTTCACTCGATTGGCAAGATGACCATGATCATCCCACCAAGCACCAAAAGGAAGAACTTGTGGCTTAATTTCTTCCATTTTAAATAGGGCTAAAATCTAAATAAGGTATAAAAATTTGCCCTAAATCTTAATTAGCATAAATATAATCGATATATTATCATTGTCAAATTTTTATCATAATTACATAAAATTAATTAATTATTTTGGAGAGGGTGTACACAGTGACTATATACATCAAATCGGTGTAGGACGATAATGGTATGGATCAATGATTTAATGTGCTGTCATCATTGGAGTGTTCTTGCTTGGCACCGATGACCATGTTGTCATGTAATTATTTTTATGTTGGACTGCTGAAAAGTGGGAATAAACCTTATGATGAGGAATTTATATGATCTGCGAAAAAGATGGTGACTAATGGATTAGGTAGTGGAACATGCAAATATAATTTTTATATATATAGGTACAATTATTCTCCTTAATTAATATTTCAAAACCCTATGACCTTTTTATTATTTTACATGTGGGCCATGGTGACCAAAGAAAAGGAATTGTGCTTTTATAATGTTTTTGTGTTGTCAATTTGAACATTTCACATAGAATGAAGTGGTAAGCATGGAGTTTGATTTGCTGAAAAGGAGAGGCACATGCAGGCCTCAAATTATTCCATTGAAATGTATATAAAGAAAGAAGACAGATACAAAGGTAAGGTATAAGTTTTTAAGGGGTGATCATTTTTCAAGTATTATTAGAGTCAATGAGTTTGTATTCCTAGCTAATTCGTGATTCCTTATAGTTTTATATCAATATGTATGTTAATAGGACCAACTTATCCCCCACCTTATTTTAAGATATAAATTTGAAAAGTAGCAGAACTTCCAAATTAGCACAAATGGTGTAACATGCCAAGTGCATTATCATATACCCATAGAGTTTCAAGCTCAGCCATACTGGTTGTACTTGTTCATGATCAGAGCAGATCTAATGTCCCCAAAAGCGGCTACAACACAACCAAAGCCCACTTCACTCCCCCATTAATCAATTCGGCTCGACTCACTTCTTCCTTATAAGATAGTCTCGATGTGCCATATCTGATGTTACGCCTCCATCACGCTGAACCACCTATTTCCTTAACTAATCTCAATCTATGTCATTGCTTTCAGGTTGCAGTAGAAGATGGGGAAGAGGGGTCTCTTCTGCAGCAGATATAATATGCACTATCATTTACATAGTCATGGTTCCCATTGCCCATGTTGTCTAAAGTGAAGAAGCATCAACACTACACGTTATGTGGGCCTTGTGATGGTCAAAATAAGCTATATATATTATGAATCAAGTGGTTTGTGATAAAATTTGGGCTATCCCATAAAACTTTTCCACTTTTAAACTCATTAAAAAAGTGATTTCGATTTTTTAAAGGTGCCCAATTCTTCGAAGATAATGTGCAAGCACTACCACCCATTTTGGCATACCACCAATTTTGACATGTCTCTACATATTTGATCATTATTGACAATTGTGACTTTTAGAGGTCATGGTGGGTGGATAATGCATTGAAAATATATTCACTATAAGTTTAATCTACAATATTTATATGCTTCACCATTATATTTTCTCTGGACCTCCAACCTAATATTGCAAAGAAATATGGAAACCCTTTTAATTTAGGGTCAAGCTAAGTTAGTCATAATAATATAATATTAATCATTTCAATTTATGCCACTCTACTCATTTCCATGTATTTTATAAGTATAATTTTCATGCTTCAATATGTGTGTGTGTGTATATACTTTAATTGAATTAGAATCACAAGAATAGGTAGAGAAGGCAAATCCATGGCTATAAGTTGACCAATGGACTGGATTTGGTGATTGATTCATGGGATCTTGTAGGGAGAGGATGTGTGACGATGGATCATGGTTGTTGGAATGTGTGTTTGGAGTCTTGCACCCACTTAGACCCTAGGCATGCACACTAGGCTAGGCATGGGTGGAAAATATGCATGCATACAAGCTTGAAAGGGGTGCCAAGAAAAAACCTCTGGTCTAGGCACATCGCTTTCACAATTAGTTTACAAAATCTTTTCAAGTTTTAAAATTTGAATATAGGAAAATGGGGTTCTAATTCCTTAAGATGATAACTTATTTTTGTGTGTCAAAATGACTTGCCATCATTATCATATCATATAGGGACGTGAGAATGCTACTAGCATGCATGTAGGCACAGAGCCTACCAAGAAAAGTCTCGTGCCTAAATCACTTGTAATATATTGATAGGATGAAGTGTCATTTTCTGTGTGTGGACCAGTCAAACACCATTAACTGATGTATATTTATTTCTACTTATGCTAGTTTGGATAAGCATGAAGGATCACCTCCTTATTTGACAGATTCAAGAGTCATAATAATTATAATTTCTTGCTCATTTATGTTCATTACTAATAAAAATTGAGAAAATAAAAGGTGAAATTATTTAAATTTTAAATATTTTTAACATTATATAAAATATAGTGATTTTAATATTATATAAAACAGTATTGTAAATTGATAAATAGTTTGAGTTATATTGAGAAGTAATTAATTATAAATTGTGAAAAATTTATAATATTATATAAATAATAATAATAATAATTTTCTATTTTACTTAATTTGATATTTTTAATCTAATAGTGATATAATTTTTATAATTTATTTTTTAAATATTTAAATCATATATTTTTTTGAAATAGTTATTGGTTTGAAAATGTAACAATTTTAATTATATATTTTAAAATTATATATGTTTGTATAAAAGTAGAATTTTCAATATTAAAAAACCTTCATAAATATGAGTAAAATGACTTTTATCAAATCTATATGAATTAAAATTAATTTTAAAGATATAAGTTGAAAGTGTCAAAATTTTAAATATTTATTACTAAAAAAACTACTTAAAAAATATTTATTCCTAGTGTCAAAAAATGATAGTAAAGTAGGGGGTGTGCCCATGCAAGACTACACTAGGAATCAAAACATACGTGAGTATTACTAAATTTTGTGTAAGTTTTAGATAAAATAATTAGAAAACAATCATGTTTTATTTGGGCTAGAACATATAAGGTACTAGTAACATGTTACAACATTATATAAACTCTACAATATTTTCTATATATATAATAATTAAATTATATAATTTCTTAGATATATTAATTTATATATACTTAGTAAAATAAGATATCATGCTATAAATTATATAAAATACAATACTATATATTTATATTGTATATTAAATAATATTTTTTCACTATATTCTAATAACAAAAGTTTGGAATCATTTAATATTAGCAAGTAAAGTATTTATATTTAGCAACTAATAAATTATAAATAATAAGTAGGGTTGAGATTATCAACTGGGTTACTAAAAATATATTTTATTAATGAATAATAGATTTAAATATGCAATAAAAAGAGTAACAGATTTGATAATATACTAATTAAATTATAGTTAATTTTAATATTTATTAAAAATGAAAAATATTATAATATAAATAATTTTTTTGTGAAAAAAATTAAAAATAATACTGCATAAAAAGAGTGCAACTCCTATTAATAAGCTATCAATTTATTATATGACATCATTTATTCTTTCATTCATATATTAATGAGATTTCCCTTCTTATTTTTCAATCCAATTGACTGTTGTGCATTGAAGTGCAAGATCTAACGTTCAATTTTCGGCCCATAAAATAAAACTCTGCAAGGTCGATCGTTTGGTGGACGAGTCTACAACAGTAAATCCACACCCATATGGAATGGTGATTGGGGACTCCATTCTTAATTTTTACTGAGTATATAAACAATAAAGACTTTGTAATATTGATAATGTCAAAATTAATTCAATATTAATAAATCTTTCTATATATATATAAAATAAAGGGAGGTATTACCATTAGGGACCATCCATCCTGCTAGTAGTCGGCCAATAGCCAGTTTTATATTAATCTAAATTAATATTTTTATAACCACTATCAATAATATTTCGTAATTAATGTTAATTGTGCTATATAAAATTTTACAATTTCTATTAATGTATTACATCATTATACTATATTATACTTAAGGTATAATTATTGAGATATTTGTTTTGTCTGGTTTTACTTTTTATTAAAATGTTCATATAATTTGGATTTAATTTATAATATATAATAAATTAATATTCAAATCAACAAATTCTAACCACACTTTATTGAGCCAAAAAAATGACATACTCTTTAGCTTAACAATATTTTTTTCTACCCATTATTTTAATTTATTCACTTGTTACATAATTAATCCTAATTAAATATATTATAATAATATTTGTTCATATTAATATACATATATTTAAAAATATTACAATATATTTTTTAAAATTATTTTTACTAAAGAATTTATCACTCCTAAAATAAAAAAAAATAGACATATATGATTGAGAGTATTAATTATTTACAACTAATTACTTTAAAAAATATAAAAACAACCTACTAGATTGCTAGGGAAATTCCATATCGTGTATCTCGCACTAAAGAATGATATTTTAAATTTTGTATTAATATTTGATAATGGGTTAGATCACACCAATACTTTATAATATTTATATTTTTATATCAATATTAATGTTAAGAAAATTAACCACATATTTTATAAAATATTACTTTATAAATAATGAAATTCTTACCTTTTAAATATATAATATTTGCATATTTTATATAGTATGTGATAAAATTTAATATAATTTTTAGATGATAATAATATAAAAATAGAATTCAATAGAATGGCCAAAAGAAGGAATCTCTATTTTAAGGAAACACCTAAGCTTCCCCAATTTCGGTGGGGGTGACAGTTCTTTTTCAGGACAATTAACTTTACCTCTAATGGATATAGATAGCCCATAGATTCTATTCTTTCAATCTACTATGCTTTTTTATAGATTTGCTTATACATGCAATGCAATGCTCATATAACAAGATCCATAGAGGCTGAAACTTGTCCCATGTAAATTTTCATATATGTTTATTGTCACATCAGCTTGATGCTTTTATGGTATTTTGTGTGCTTTTTTTAAATAAATTATATCAAATTATCTTATAACTATCTTGGGTTTAAAAATTATAAATGAAAAATATTTTCTTATAAACTTGTATACTTTTAGAATTGAATGGGCTTTAGAGTATAATGTGAGGATAAAGACACCATGAAGATGTGAATTTTCTATATTTAATTATAAATTACAAGGAAAAAAAAAAGGAGTGGAGGGGCATGTAAAAAGGTGATATATGATATATCACCCCAAAAGAAATCAGAGCCGTTGATGATCATGGCTTCCAAGCAATCATACATCTTCTCCTCTTTCAAATGCAGCTTTCCAAGTAATTGACAAACCAGTATCAGAAGAACACAAGCTGGTCCATCGTCCCCCTTCAACCACCGTGGATATGGATGGGCATCGATCTTGATGCTCCAATGGCTCAGAGCTCTATAAAGCCTCCCCAAGTAGGCTAGACCGAACAGAACCCAGCTGCCAGATTCCTCATCCCCCAATCAATTTACTGTCACTAATTCTTAATTATGAGTTTTTTTTTACTCGGGACATTAATTTTTCACCAATATAACTATAGTCAGAAGAATCTGTCAGATGGGTGAAATTTTGATTGCACAGCCACTCTTTTCTCTCTGGGTCTCTATTAAAGTAGCTTCACACCAGTCTCCTCTCCCGTCAAACTCATTTCCTCCACTTCTTTGACTGCCGGTCTTCTTCTTTCTTCTGCCCCTCCGCCAAGACTCCCCTCTGCTTTGCTCTGCTTTTTTTTTTACTCGGAAAGCTGAAAGAACTCTCTAGCTGGGATCTTTCCTTGAATGGGGAGAAGGCCGGCGGATGATCCCCATTCTTGAGATACATTAACACGTTCCCCTCAACAGTAGCTTCGCTTTCCCTCTCTGAGAGCCGGTGAAGAAAATGGCGGAACCAGCGGAGCCAGACAGCAGTAGCAACAAGACCTTGCCGGAAGCGGAGAAGAAGAAGGAGCAGAGTTTGCCCTTCTACCAGCTCTTTTCCTTCGCCGACAAGCTGGACTGGCTGCTGATGATCTCCGGGAGCATAGGGGCCATCGTCCACGGCTCCTCAATGCCCGTCTTCTTCCTCCTGTTCGGCGAGATGGTCAATGGATTCGGGAAGAACCAGACCGACTTGAAGAAGATGACGGATGAAGTCTCCAAGGTCTAACGCTTTCCTATGGATGAATTGCGCTACACATATTAGATCTCAGATCTTTCACTAACACTTTCCCCTGCTCTCTGTTTCTAATGGCGCAGTATGCTCTGTACTTTGTGTACCTTGGGCTTATAGTGTGCGTGTCTTCCTATGCCGGTGAGACTCTACGCTATGCACTGATTCAAGGACGCATTCAATTTCTGTTCTCCAGTTCCTTTCATTTACTAGCCAACTGACCCAATCGGCTTCACTTACCGTTGTGGGAAGAGGCAAGGCAACGGGTGGAAAACAAAGCTCTTTTAGATCGTCCACTTGAATAAAAATCCCGAAAAGGGGGAAGGAAGCCGGGTCAGATAGAATGGTCCCTGGGCTCAGTGCATTGAATTGAGCTTCCTACAGACCAAATCTATTAATTTTTCCATGTTCTTTGACTGAAGCCCAAGGATTTTTCTAATTCTTTTCTTGGAGCGCAGAGATTGCTTGTTGGATGTACACTGGGGAAAGGCAAGCTTGCACGCTGAGGAAGAAGTACTTGGAAGCGGTGCTGAAGCAAGACGTGGGATTCTTCGACACGGACGCCAGGACCGGCGACATTGTCTTCAGCGTCTCTACTGATACTCTCCTTGTACAGGACGCCATTAGTGAGAAGGTCCTCTCTCTCTCTCTGTCACTCTCGGTTTCTCTGCATTTTTCTGTTTGTTTTATTTCGTCTACTACATCTTCTACTTCTTGAATCCGGGGTGAAGGAAGACAAGTGGTCAAACATCGTTATTTGAATCGTTGGCCATTCTTTTAATGAGATGGCGTACTTCGGCTCCCGAGCCATGGTGTCCCGTGTTGGATTTAATTTCACTTTGCCCCTTCAAACTTTTGCTCTCTTTCCATTTTGGCCCATGACTGCATCTATGCATTCCATCTGTCCCCTTCTGCTCCTACAGCAGCCCAAGATCCAATTTTGCTGTTTCTGAAGCCACACCCCTTTTCTCCATCTATTATAACTTTGCAGTTTATTGTGAAGCTTTAGGCCTAAAAAGTATGTAGATTTTCCCTGGTTTAATGGGTAGCCTTAAGCACGGAATGGACAGATCTTGGGTGATTTCCTTATCTGGGTTTTGTCCAACACTATGCATCTAGTGAGCCTGGGCTTCTGAACTTCAGGGAGCAGAATGAGACAAGAGAAATCTTATGGGGCAAATTGTAAAGTAAAGCTTTCTGTGTGTTCATGGTCCCTGTGTATCTGGGCTGTTTTGATTGTGCACTGACCTGGTGAGAATCGTGCAATAAGTTCCTCTGTTCCTAAAAAATGTTTCTTTGAGTAGGTTGGGAATTTCATTCACTACCTGTCTACCTTCCTTGCTGGGTTAGTGGTGGGATTTGTGGCAGCCTGGAGATTGGCATTGCTCAGTGTGGCTGTGATTCCTGGCATAGCTTTTGCTGGTGGTCTCTACGCTTACACTCTCACTGGCCTAACTTCGAAAAGCCGTGAATCTTATGCCAACGCTGGAATTATAGCTGAGCAGGTGAAATTACGTTTCCTCATCTGTATTGCAGTAGCAGAAATAATATTCCAATGAATTCATCTTATCTAGTATGTTTTGAGTATGCCATCCACCTTCCATTGAATTTCCTCTTCTGATAAAATCTGGGAATAGGTGAATAGATTTGGGACCGCTTGTGTCAGTTTTAATATGGAACAATCCCTTAAATCACAGATCCAGCTTTCATATCTTAATGGTGTCACAGTAAAATTATTAAATTGCATAATTCTGGTCACATGGCTCTCTGGTTACTCTGTCCTGGCTGTTGCTGATTTATTTTTTTTATGACCTGTAGGCCATTGCACAAGTTCGAACGGTTTACTCCTATGTGGGTGAGAGCAAGGCCCTGAATTCATATTCCGATGCCATTCAAAATACTCTCAAGCTCGGGTACAAGGCCGGCATGGCCAAGGGACTGGGGTTGGGATGTACATATGGGATAGCTTGCATGTCATGGGCCCTTGTTTTCTGGTATGCCGGTGTTTTCATCAGGAATGGACAGACTGATGGAGGCAAAGCGTTCACAGCCATTTTCTCTGCCATTGTTGGTGGCATGTAAGATCTCAAGCTTATAGCCCAGAAGTTTCTTGAATCCCTCAGAGAGAAAAATCTTCACTTTTGTTTCTAATTATTTTTGGATTGGTGGTTGCAGGAGTTTGGGTCAGTCCTTTTCTAATCTTGGGGCATTTAGCAAAGGCAAAGCAGCTGGATATAAGCTGATGGAGATTATAAAACAGAAGCCCACAATAACTCAAGAATCCTCAGAGGGGCAATGCCTGCCGGAGATCAATGGGAACATTGAGTTCAAGGATGTAACCTTCAGTTACCCGTCAAGACCTGATGTAATTATCTTCCGGAGCTTCTCCATCTTCTTCCCTGCTGGAAAAACTGTTGCTGTTGTTGGAGGGAGCGGTTCAGGAAAAAGCACAGTGGTATCCCTCATTGAGAGATTCTATGACCCTAATCAAGGTTAGTGCAATAGAGTTATATGGCCAAAACCACACAGTGATGTTCTAGTTCTGAAAATATCTGACATTGTCAACCAGGGCAAATTTTTCTGGACAATGTGGACATTAAGACCCTGCAACTCAGGTGGCTGAGGGACCAGATCGGCCTTGTGAATCAAGAGCCGGCTCTTTTTGCAACCACAATTCTGGAGAACATACTCTATGGGAAGCCAGATGCCACCATAGCCGAGGTAGAAGCAGCTGCTTCTGCAGCCAATGCCCACAGCTTCATCACATTGCTCCCTAATGGCTATAACACTCAGGTTAGATCATGCAAAAATTACTGGAATTTAATATGTTTGTCAGTTGAGGATTGCAGGAGTAAAACTATGTAAATCTCATTTTACAGGTGGGAGAGCGGGGAGTCCAGCTATCTGGGGGCCAGAAGCAGAGAATTGCCATTGCAAGGGCTATGCTAAAGAACCCGAAGATCCTCCTCCTTGATGAGGCCACGAGTGCTCTAGATGCAGGGTCTGAGAGCATAGTTCAAGAGGCTCTTGACCGTTTGATGGTTGGGAGGACAACTGTGGTGGTGGCGCACCGCCTTTCTACAATCCGAAACGTCGATTCCATCGCCGTCATACAGCAGGGCCAGGTTGTTGAAACAGGAACCCATGATGAACTTATCACCAAGGCCGGCGCCTATGCATCCCTCATTCGATTCCAAGAAATGGTCGGTAATAGGGACTTCTCGAACCCCTCTACCAGAAGATCACGGTCGTCAAGGCTGAGCCATTCCTTATCCACAAAATCACTGAGCCTGAGGTCTGGTAGCTTGAGAAACTTGAGCTACTCGTATAGCACAGGAGCTGATGGTCGACTAGAGATGATCTCAAATGCTGAGACGGATAGGAAGAATCCGGCACCAGAGGGCTATTTCTTCAGGCTCATCAAACTGAATGCCCCTGAATGGCCCTACTCTATCATGGGGGCGGTTGGTTCAGTGCTATCAGGATTTATCGGCCCCACATTTGCCATTGTGATGAGCAACATGATCGAGGTTTTCTACTACAGAAACTATGCATCCATGGAGAGGAAAACCAAGGAGTACGTGTTCATCTACATCGGGGCAGGGCTTTATGCTGTTGTTGCTTACTTGATTCAGCATTACTTCTTCAGCATCATGGGGGAGAATCTCACCACTAGAGTGAGGAGAATGATGCTAGCAGGTAACACAACTTCTTCAGCATCCGCCATTCTCGATATTGCATTTTGTTTATTTGAACGTCATGTTTTGCAGCTATACTGAGGAATGAAGTCGGATGGTTCGATGAGGAGGAGCACAACTCGAGCCTGGTGGCTGCTCGGTTGGCCACAGACGCGGCTGACGTGAAGTCTGCCATTGCCGACCGGATCTCGGTCATATTGCAGAACATGACCTCTCTCCTCACATCCTTCATCGTTGCCTTTGTCATTGAATGGAGGGTCTCCCTTCTCATCCTTGGCACCTTCCCCCTCCTCGTCCTTGCCAACTTTGCTCAGGTATGCTTCTTCCCCACTCAAACCCTTCAGCATAAACTGCCAAACGGATTGCCATTCAACTCAAAACCTTGAAATCTTAACGAAAGTTGAAAGTAGATAAGAAAATAGTTGGAAATCCAATCCCAGAACTGCAAAACTTCCAAGTAATTAAAGAGATTACGCATTATTTTTCTCTATTCATTTCAAGATCTCCATAATAATAAAGAAATATAAACTGCCAACCAGGCCTACATGTCTTGTCTGAATTCCCTGATTTTTTTCCTGAGGAAAATGAGTTTTTCTTTTTGGTTCTTAAGATTCAAAAGAAGAAATAAAGCACTGGGGAATCTAAGATCACTGTATTTTTACTATTAAACGACAAAGAGATGAAGAGCAAGGACATTGATTCAGAATAGGTCAGTGGCAGTTCACGTGCTCCCCCTCACTCCTCTTACTTCGAAGCATTGACCATTATAGAAGAAATCGCCCATAAATCCAATGGCTATTGTTCTTCACTATTCTAAAATTATCCATGAGCTCTCTGAGTTGCAGTGAGGAATAAACAAAATCGTGGTAAAGATTCCCTTTGCAAGCCATCCCTTTTTTTAATCACCTCTTGTGCTAAATTTATAAGTCAGAGCTCCTTGTTTATTGGTTAACTTTTCAGCCATTTTCTATAAGTCAGCTTCTTTACCCTCGTGGCCCTTTCCTTTCCTTCTTTTTCCTGATTTTGTTATTGGAATTTCAAGAAAGTTGCAGACTTTACTATAATTTTCTTCTGGGTCTGTGGTCCTTTCATAGTACCAGTAGTGATAGACCCATTTAACATGTTCTGATGAACCTCTATCAGTAAAACGAATCTCGATAACTGAATCGGGCATGTCCTGGTCTGCCCCATTCCGTGTTCCCGTGGAGTGGAGAGAAAGAAAACTCTCCTGGAGAGTAAATTTAATATAATAAGTAGACTCCCACATCCACCTGCTGCTCTAGTTTCCGCCATTCTTTCGCAAACAGAGATAAAAACTTCAAGTAAATATTCTTTTGAGAAAGTAGTAATGAGAAATGGGGAGGTGTCCACTCTGCTCTTTGTTAAAAAAATATCTGATATTGAGCCATTCAATAATGCCACTCTCTTGGCTTGTTGTTCTTGGGGAGTGTAGACATTATATGTGTGCAGTATCAGCTGCAGTGTCTGGTTGTTGTATCTTTGGACAGTAGTGTGTAGAAAATTTCAGAGCTCACTTCCAAGGACAGCACCTGCACAATATCTAATGAAATGTAAGAGTCTGTTTCCCCCACTTGGAGATTCCCCAAATGGTCTTATGGGTTCTTCCAAGTTGGAATTCCAGTAGGGCTCCACCATTTCATTTTTCTATGCTCCTCTGAACTTTTCTGAATCAGGTCAGAAGCTCCCTTTATGGCCCATCACTCGTCAGGATGTAAATTCACCCATGATCAAATAATGTGAATAATCTAGGGAGCATGTAAATGGAAAGCCACAGTTTCATTTATGGCTAATCATGGCGGTTACTTGTTAGTTAATATGATTGTATCTGCTGCGTGGCCTTTTCAGCAACTGTCGCTCAAGGGGTTCGCTGGCGACACGGCCAAGGCGCACGCAAAGACCAGCATGATAGCCGGCGAAGGGGTGAGTAACATCAGGACGGTGGCGGCCTTCAACGCCCAGGACAAGATCCTCTCGCTCTTCTCCTACGAGCTGCGGGTCCCGCAGAGGAGGAGCCTATGCCGGAGCCAGAGCTCCGGTCTCCTCTTCGGCCTCTCCCAGCTGGCCCTCTATGCTTCCGAGGCCCTGATCCTGTGGTACGGATCTCACCTCGTGAGCCGGGGTGCCTCGACCTTCTCCAAGGTGATCAAGGTCTTCGTGGTGCTTGTGATCACCGCCAACTCGGTCGCCGAGACCGTGAGCCTGGCCCCCGAGATCATCCGTGGCGGTGAGGCGGTCGGATCGGTGTTCTCGATCCTGGATCGGTCCACGAGGATCGATCCGGACGATCCTGAGGCGGATGCAGTTGGGTCAGTCCGCGGGGAGATCGAGCTCCGGCACGTGGACTTTGCATACCCTTCGAGGCCGGATGTCATAGTGTTCAGGGACTTTAACTTGAGGATCCGGGCCGGTCACAGCCAGGCCCTGGTCGGGGCGAGCGGCTCAGGGAAGAGCTCAGTCATAGCCCTCATCGAGCGGTTCTATGACCCGATTGCGGGGAAGGTCATGATCGATGGGAAGGACATCCGGCGGCTGAACCTCCAGTCCCTCCGGCTCAAGATTGGCTTGGTCCAGCAGGAGCCAGCGCTATTTGCATCGACCATCTTCGACAATATCGCGTATGGCAAGGACAGTGCAACGGAGGCCGAAGTGGTCGAGGCTGCCCGAGCTGCTAATGTCCACGCATTTGTCAGTGGGCTGCCGGATGGGTACAAAACACTAGTGGGGGAAAGAGGGGTTCAGCTCTCCGGTGGCCAGAAGCAGAGGATTGCCATCGCTCGCGCCGTGCTCAAGGACCCAGCAATCCTCCTCCTTGACGAGGCCACGAGCGCGCTGGACGCTGAGTCGGAGTGCGTCCTCCAGGAAGCCCTTGAGCGGCTCATGAGGGGTCGGACCACCGTGCTGGTGGCCCACCGCCTCTCGACCATCAGAGGTGTCGACAGCATCGGGGTGGTCCAGGATGGCCGGATTGTGGAGCACGGGAGCCATTCGGAGCTAGTGAGCCGGCCGGAGGGGGCCTACTCGAGACTACTGCAGCTACAGCTCCATCACATATGAGAGATTTCTATGCCACTTTTTTTTTATTTAATTTTCTCTTTATTTGCATCTTTTTTTTTTATTGTGTCGCTTGGCTTGTCAACCTTAGTGATCTGCCGTGCATGCTGGGTAGTAACTATGCTTCTGTCGCTCTTTGATCCCCTGGCTTTGCTTATTCTGATAAACCGTTGTAGATATATTCAAGGGAAATGCTGGAATGGCTATGATATATTATCTTCTTGCGAGCTTTGTGGATCCACTGCCACTTTGTACTGATTGCACTCCAATACCCTGAATTCTTGGACAACCAAGGGCAGTGTACCACAGGATCGACCGACCCCTCCTATTATTGAAACAGAAAAGGTCTCGTTCATCATGTGCCCATATGCATGTGTTGAATCATATCAAAGAAAAGTAGAACGACAGCAAGAAGAAATGAAGATAGAAGAAAGCTTTAAGCTACCTAAAAAAAGTAGTGTTGCAGGATTGGATATCATCAACCTTTTCCCGCACATTGCTAGGGGCCCAAGAAAAAATCATACGATTATTATATATTATGCGCCTAACCCACTAAATTATTGTGTCTTGACAAATATAAAATGCCATATTGAAGATGACAGGGCCTATGTCCATGTCGATTTAGTATGGTCCTCCCATCAAATAAGATCAGTGGATCAAGACCCTCTAGCTAGGTTTCCTCCTTGTGGTCTTCTGGTTTCTGAAGGTTTAGACCGATAAACGGGTGCGCAACTTGTGTATGAGAAAAGTGAAGCCATTATTGCAGAGAGGGGCAAGTACTTTTTTTTTTCTCCAAGCTTTTTTCTTCATCACATTTGAAAAAGCTCACCACCATGTGTGTATAAGTACTTGTTAAGGTCAGTTCAGCTGCACCCACCACAGCCACATCAACAGTTGTAAATGGGTCCTTGTTGTTTTATTGTGTTGGCCCCATCAGAGTCCTCCTGTCCTTTTACAGACTGTTAGATATAGATGGAGATTAAGAGATAAGGCTGAAAGGGAGGGAATCAAGGGGAGACTGCACTATAGCAGTCTGCAGAATTTTCAAAAAGCAGAAGAACTACAGGGAAAGCCAGTGGTGAGTCTGTCTGCCCCGGGTCACATGCACCTGCCCTGCACTACTGGTCAAGTATCTGTATTATTTACTTGACACGGACATATGGAATTCAAACATCAACAGATTCATGCAATGGGAGATCAGGCGATAGGCATGGGAAAAATCATGTTGTAGAGAGGCCCTTCCAAAGCTCATAATAGTGCATGTGATGTACGGTCATTTTCTGTCCCATAGCTTCCATTAAAGGCTTCACATTTGGAGCAGGGATCCCATTAAAGTTGAGTCACGCTGGCTCACGCATGCATCATCATCATGTGGGTAGCCTTTGAAAGAAAAAGGGGGACTTCGGGCTGAAGAAATATTAACAATAATTGCCCAACAAACAATGACACTGCGTTTTAGTATGGCAGCCACATGGTGAATGAATCGGACGCCACGCCTGTGCAAGATAAGAGATGTTGAATTTGAGCCTTTTTAACGTGATTTCAGTATGATCTTTCACTCCATCGGTAAAGAGGAGGAAAACAAGGTATTATTGAGAGATGAATAGTGGGAAAGTGTGGGAGAGAGAGAGATGGCATCATATAATTTTATAATTTACTGTTGGATTTTGTAGGGTTCCTCTGACCGGCTGCTTCTGTCATGTTGCTCTCTCTCTACTGGGATTGGATGGCAAACAGAAGAGTGCCAGCGCCCATTATTGTTGACTCTTTCCATTCACGGGCCAAAAGCTGTGGACGGTGACAAATTATATTACTTTTTTACGCATATTTTATAAATTTCTAAATTAGTAAAATATATAATTATTTTATATGCAAGTTTAATCGTTTATATCCTTGTATTATTTTTGTAAGTTAATTCACCGGTAATAGAAAATGGGGTATGATATGACAAGTATTCAAGAAAAATTAAAAAAATAATATTAAAATTCGAAAATTTTAAATGTATTAATATTGTAATGAGTGCAAATATTAAAATAATTGATAATTAATTTAGTAGAGTAGAGAGTTACACGAGTTAGAGTTAGAGGGGTAGTTGGAAAGTGGTGGGTAATGCTGTTTATGTTGAGAGTTTATATAGGCCGGCGTAGGGCCGGTAATGGGCCGAACCGGACCGGATTACAATTTAACAAAGGCTGGTAGAGGCTAATCTTTGAGGCCGAGGAAAATGGGCCCAGAATCAAACAGCCCATTTAGATGGTAAAAAGATTGAACCAAGGCATCTTTAAAAAAGAAAATGATATGGTGCAAATTTTTTTTAAAAAAATATGATAAATTAACTAAAAATGCCAAATTAAATTGGTTGGAGTGTTGATGGCACCTTCTCACTTGTCATATATGCTGATTTAATTCGAAATAAATTAGCTATTATCGAATGTTGTTTATATTAATCACTAATAATATTAAAAATGAAATAAAAATATACTAAGGTTTTTGTAATAATAATAATAATAATAATAATTGTTTTTATATTAACTAATTAAATAAGTTAAATTAGAATAATACTATTAAAATCTAATAAAAATGAAAATTTGGATACAAAATAAAAGTTTAGTGCTAATTAAGCCAATTGAAAAGTTAATGCCACCAAAATAAAAAAAAATAGTAACTTTATTATTTTAGGTAAATAACCCTAAAATCTAAGGGAAGAAAAAAAAAGGCTAAAATCTCATATAAGGAATAAAGTTTTATGCATAACTTATTTTATATGCATTTTTTATTTATCTTAATTCCCACGTAAATCCTTGACTTCGTTAATTATTTAAATTACAGATAAAATATTATTTCCGGTTATGGGGATGAGAGGTAGAAACCATAATGATTATGGGCCAACTTTTAATGATTATGAAAGGGACAATCTCTTGTGGGATCGAGTGGGCCCAACCCATAAGCCCGAACAGACCGGACTTGCCATCATAATAAGTTTGAATTAGAGAACTGAAGTTTTTGTGAATTAGAGGCCTCCATCACGTTGTTTTGATCAAAATGGTGGGAGGGAGGGGAGAGGAGGCAGTTCGGCCCATTTATATAAATTTCTCGGACCGGCGCCTGAAATGAGGGTGGGTCCAATGAACTCACGGGCTAGTGTACCCGAGTATTGGTCGGATTTTAATGGACTCGCTCGAATCTGAAAGGACCCGTTACTTAGGTCTATAGACTGGACCCGAACCCGCAATCTCATTTCCTTCCCAAAATAAATCAATTTGTTGTTAATATCTAACCCAATTAATATTCTAGGTGAGTATTTTTTGCATCAATAAAAATTTTGGTTTATTATACCTTTCAGCTTATCTTGGATAGGATCAGAAAGAGAGTGAGACATGGGACAAATTATTGGGGAAGAGATTGCCAAATTAGTGGGGAAGCAGCAGATAATGCAAGTTAATAAATCTTTCAAAATCAATAATATACAATGAATAGTAATATGAGCATTGAGAATTCCTATTGCATTATCCCTAACTTCTGTAGATTGTTCCTTTAGTTGGATAGCTAGAAAGCTTAATACTGACTCAAATTCTGCTATAAAGCTAGTGGTTTTTTTCCCACAAGAAGATCTTCAAGAGCATTTTGTCTAACTTTATTTCCTGAAATGCAAAATCAGAAAATTTAAAAGAAAAAAAAGAACAGACGGCTCACAAAGATCACAGGCAAAAAGAGAGATCTTGAAGGCGCATCCCCGTGATTTGTGGTTGAATGGATGAATAGTAGATACAACCCCATTCCAAGTCCCCGTGATTTGTGGTTGAATGGATGAATAGTAGATACAACCCCATTCCAAGTCCAACTGCTACAGTCCAATCCAACATAGCTGACTACCCAAAAAAAGTTTATTTTAATATCTATATATACTTTTTGGAAGAAGTCAAATCCTAATATTTTGACCCACCATTCCCATTGCATGTTCCTTGAATTCCAAAGAAGCAGGCCCACATAATTTACACAGTCAGATGGAAATCATGAAGCACGGAAACATTCCTTTTTTCCAGATGAGAGTCTTAATTAGATATCAGCACACTCCTTTTTTCCCAGATAAAAAGAGTTTTACAGCTTGCTTGTATGCTCACGAAAAGCATAAAGAAAGAGGTTCCAATCCACCCGCAATCCAATACTGACTGACCATCCATCAATAGTATGATCTGCAGTAGCCTTCCTGCAGAAAAAAAACCATAAAGAACAAAACATGTAAAGAGGAACAAAAAAGAACAAAAATCCTCGTATCTGTACAGCAAAAATACCCCCTCCCCTCCCACCACAAACCAGCAACAAGAACAAAACATGTAATATTACATGCCATCTAACGAGGATCAGTCGCAGCAGCATATCGGGCAACGGATGAGCCCGTTTTCATTGCAGTGGGGACACCGCTGAAATTCAAACTCTCCTTCTTCATCTTCTTGTTCTTCCTCCTCCTCCTCCTCCTCTTCACCCTCAGGTTCCTGGCCGCGTATTATCTTGCAGCTCCCTGAACAAGTCTCACATGGGATGAACCTGATGTCTCCACAAGCCTCACATCTGCTGCCATCGCCATCCGATCTCTCACAGCCCTCGAGCAACTTCTCAAGCTTCCCTTCCTCGTGCAATCTCTTGATCTCCTCGGCTCCCCCGATGTAATTCTTGCCCACAAAGACCCTGGGCAGCCCATACCCGCCGCCCTCGTTCACCCCTTCTCCTAGAAGCCCCTTGAGCTCTTCCTTGAACCCCGAATGCATCGACACGTCCCTCTCGTCGAGTCGAACACCGATCCCCTTTAGGATCACGAGGACATGGCAGCAGTCCTCGTATGTCCTCCTAATCCCTCGGAGGCTCGTGAAGTAGACGATCACCTTCTGGGACTTGATATCCGATGGCTGCTTCTCTAGAGTACCGCTCAGCGACGGGCGCATATGGAAGGGGTGGCTTGGAGAGAGCTCCTCAAATGACCCCCTGAAGCTCGAGATTACTTCTGCGTCCAATTCCAGCACAAACCCATTGGGCTTCGAGCCTTCATCACTGGTTGTTGTCATTTGGAACCACATCGACCGCTGCTTTGGCTGGCCCTCCCCAGCCTCGTGGAACCCCAATTTATGCCGATCAGAGAGAGCATCATCGTCATCCCAATCTGAGCTCCTCACAGCATCTAATGACAAGCTTCTGATATGGATACCTGGTGATCTAGAGGGAGTGGCATCTTCAAGGCCTTCCATCAGCTCCCAAGCGTTGATCATCTCGGGCTCCCCGGGAGGAGTGGTGATTGGAGTCATTGGGACAGGCTTCGGGATCTTCTCTTCAATCATTTGGGACCAAGTCTTCGCCTCCATCATCCTCACGCCAAAGAACTCGTCATAACTCCCATTGCAGACCTTCTGATCATGTCCTATGGCACCATTCTTACGAATCAGTTCCTTCTCGAAATGAATGACATCTTCCCTGTATGCATCTTCAAGCTTGAGAGATCCTAGTGTACTCGACTTGAGAGCCACAACATGGTGGCTCTCATGATCATACGGATAGCCGCAGGGCTCGTAATTCATCGAGGAGCTCCTCCGATGGACCGGAGAATAGGGAGCCTGGCAGTGCCGGCAGTGCCGCCTCTGCTTTGAGTTAGCACAGCCCATGGATGATCGATCAGATCAAGTCAGGGCGCAATCCCGCAGGAAAAGGGAGAATACAGGAAGTGGTTAAAACAGAAGATCAGAGAAGAGAACGTGGCAACTCAAATGACCCACAAAGTGAATCGATCGATGTAGGATCTATGGATTCTGGGAGACTGTAATCCTAACCTGTTCACAAAGCCCAAAGCTTTCAAATACAGAACGATCAAAGAAAAAGTGTGCGTCAAATCCAAACTCCTCCGATCACCATCGATTCTGATTGGAGAAAATAAAGATTTGGAAAAAAAGGTAAAATCTGGGCTTCTATCAGGCCGATCCCAATGATGAAACTTCAATGGAAATGGGAGATTCGTACCACGAACGACAAAGAAGAGCATAAGAGGACCACAGTTTGGAGATTTTTGCAGGGAAGAAGACGACAAAGGAATTGACTTTGCCCGTGAGACCTTCAGGTAAGAGAACGGAATCAATCGATCAATGAATGCGCCCTCGAGAGGGCATGGCAAGAGACAGAGGAAGAATTGTTCCCATTAACACAGCTCAGAGGGTTTGAGAACGGCCCATGAGAGTACAGAATGTAAGGCAGTGGAAATTTCCTGGGGTTCATATTTCCAAGTCAAAGGATGGAGGCATTGACTGCGACCGGTTCTCCGTGTTCAGGACAACCTTCGTCCTTCCCTGATGTTCCCAACAACCTTTACTTTTAATACTTTTGACACAAAGTTATGAATTTTCCCTTGAAGAATATTTATATTAATGCAAATAAGTCAATATATATGAACCGATAAATGTATAAGATTTGGTTCAAACAAGGCTGGATTAGGTAAAACTTGTGGAGATTCTAAATATCTGCACTAGGTAGGGATTCCACGACATACTATGCAATTGCCCAGGGAATTCTTCCATTGTGGGATTTATGCGCATTTATGAGTATTAAAAATGGTTAGTCTGATAACCATATCTGTCTTTGGTCTAAAAATGGTAATCTCAAGAAGTTCCATCCATGGTTCATGGTTCATGGTTCATGGTTCAGCTGAGCTTCTAAAACCATGCTGCCAACCCCACCACGACCCTCTTCATGCACCCACCACCTCAACCTTATGTTGTGAAGAACAAGGGAAAGATAGATACTCCTCCTGCACATCTATCTAGCCAAGGATTGATCCCACCTATTAAGAGAATGCATCATTCATTGAATGCCCAATGCCAGGATGAACAAAATCATTTACCAACTACATTATTAGAATATTCTAAAAGCAAATCATAGGCCAAACCAGAAGCCCTTCACAACATAAACATCTCCCGCCTTTAGAACAACTCCACCAAGGCCTTCTTTTAGTGCCTGAATATCAGGAAAATTATATGATAGCAAAGTTAAAAAACAAAGATTATAAAGCAAATAGATATGTTGTGTTTGCATTTTTCTAATGCCATTTTAAGATTTAATGCTATTCCATTTTATATGGGTGAAATATGACATCAAGGAAGGTTTGTGCTTTTGGGTTCTTGAGATGGCAACAAGATTAGGCTGGTAAGACTACTATTGTCTACATCATCAAATGGGAAAAAAATTCCAAAAAATGTTCTAGAAGAGTTCTAAGGATGAATCCTATACCCGCCAATCAAGAAAATTTAATATCATATTTTGTGGAAGCTATTAAAACCTGATGCTTAGGTTCTATAGAGGTCAATGGAGAGATTTCTAGGATTCAATTGCTCAAATAACATAATGTAACATGAAAACACTTCATCTCGTTCCATGTGAAACTAATACCATGTCTTGTTGATAATCTCTTTAGGTTTTATAGCCATTGATTTAACATAATAGAATTTGAAACTACCCTAATTGCTTTCGGTTACATTGGTTACAATTCTTGATTTGATTTCCACTATTTCAACATACTCCCTTAAACTAATGGCATATTAGTTGTAATTCAGTTTACACGCTATGGCATATTAGTTGTAATTCTAATTTCCCCTTTCTTATAAATATGTCCACTTATAGAATGTAAGCTATTGATTATGGTTAGGACATTACTCCATTTTAATTGTCCCATCATATCTAAATTCCTTAGAAAATGAAAGCAAACATCTATATGTTTGCTTGTTGCATATAATATAAGATTGTTGGACAGTTTGATAGGCATTAGATGGGTGTGACTTGATCTTGTTGATTATTTTGAGCTTGTAGGATCATTTTAATCTAAATTCCTTGACAAGCACACTAAACCCAGATATAAATTGACTTCTATGGTTGATAGTGAAATAATTAGCTATTTTTTAGAAGGCGGCAAGACTGTTGTGTTTTTAAACAAATATAAGTAACTTGATGCACTTCTATGGTTTTGTATGTATCCAGCGTTGTCACTCTTAACATATCCAAAATAATTATTTTATAAACTCTTTCAGTGTAGTTCAATATCCATAGTTCCCTTTATATATCAGAATTTTCTCCTGACTACTTTCATGAGTTCAACATGATAAGAAAACACACTACATAAGTCAAATCCGGTCTAGTAATTATTAAATGTATTAATGACACTATCATTACAAACTTAACTTTTCTTCCGCACCCTTCTTGTTAAATTACTCCTAGGTATAATGGGAGTATTTAGTTGCTTAATATATATCATTCCAAATGGATTCAATATTTCAATAGTATATTTACTCTATTTTAAGGAAATTTTTTCAAAATTTTGAGTAAATTTAACATATAAAAATATCTCATTTTTCCCAAATTATGATTTCTAACTTAGATTTCATTAAACTTTTAAAATTCTCTAACATTTTAATATTATTAAGAGTACATATCATATCATCAATATAAAAACTAATAATTAAAAATTAGTTTTGACTATTAGTGTTTACAAGGAGAGTATAATCATATTCATAATTTTCAAATCCCACACTAAAAAATAATTTTTAAATTTTATTACACCAACTTCTTGGAACTACTTGTCTCAAATTATATAAAGCTTTTTCTTTTAATTTTAACACTTTATTTTTACTACTTTTAATTTCATAACTATAACATCAAAACTATGTAACTACTTTTAATTTGATATTGATCCGGTAATGGAACCTCGAAGTAGGATTGAAAATTGAATTGAATAGAAAATCGAGATTGAAAATGAGAATAAGAACCCGAGTCGTTAATATAGATTCAATCGGATTATAGATCGATTTTTGGAGCATGTACACAAAAATTTTGAAAAAAATCGATTTTCGATCGATTAAGATAAGAATTTCGAGTTAAATTACTAAGTGAACCCGAAGATGGTAAAAAGTAATTGTAGAAAAATGTGAAAGTAAAATAATAAACGAGGCACCGAGTCAAGTCACTAGATCTAACTCCACTCCCCCGCCCTGAGACCTCCCCTTATCCATGATAAGAAAATATGTAGTGATGTGATTTGGAAAATTGATCAAACCAACCTAATTTTTAGCAAAATTTCATGACACAAAGCCTATGATTGAGTTGAAACTCCCACAACGATTTCACTATGAAATTAATTGAGATATCTTCTCTTCATCATATCAAATTTTACTACCAAAGTTGAAAAATTCACTCCTGGATACTCTCCCCACAACTGAGGGATCAACCTCAAAATTTCTCCTCACTTGACCACCAAATGAGGTAATTTTTATGTCCAAATGCCGCTTAGGGACTCCTCTTGAATTCTGTGGCCAGGTCATAACCTAAAAGTCAATGGAAAATGTCATACGAGGGTTATTTTGACTAAATTTGATTCATAATAAAAAATCAACACCTCACCAATACCCTTTTAGGACCATATTCGACCACCTCCAACCACCACTTCGACCGACACCGATGCCAAAATAATCCACTCCCTTTGTTGTACCTCCCACATGCCTTGCCCGATCTTCGACAAGGGGTCTTTCGGTTGCCATAAGCTGATTTCCTCTAGTGGGTATGTTTTGGAACTTTTGATCGTGACAGTTCGAGGACAAAATTTGTACAACATCGACAATCCCTTAGTCAACCACCATCACCACTAAATGATTCTCCCGAGTCTTGTCTTCAAAACACCTACCCTATGGCCAATGGTGGTGCCCTCTCAAGTGAGCATTTTCGAAAAACCCTCAAGTAGCTCTTTTTGGACCAATTTTGGAAAATGGCCAAATTCAACCAAATTTTGTCGGGGTAAGACCCCCCACTCCTCATGCGAGTCATTAGGGGTATAATTATCATATTTGGGAGACTAAAGTGAATTTTTCAAAAAGTTTGGGGTCGATTTGTAAAAGTGAGGAAATTTGTGAAAATTGTTCCCAATGTTAGAATAAGAGGCTAGAAGGTAATTTTGGGATAAATAGAGATGTTTAAAGTTATTTTCAGATTTTTTAGGGCAAAACCATAATTTTCGGTAAAAAAAAATAAATTGATAATTTTACTTAAATAGGGCAAAATAGTCATTTATGTTTAATGTAGGGTAAAATTGCCACGTCCCCTCTCAATTTCCTAGTCAAGTTCTATAACAACCCTCTACGCCCATTCAATTATACAAATGTGGTACCATCACTCTTGTATAATTGAGTTGATGGAAGACTCATAATATAAACAACCATACATGAGTTCAAAAGTTCATTCTAAAATAATACAATTGTAAATTATATCATAAATATTCAGAAAATAACAATACTAATAGAATTCTACAATCTTCATATTAAATTATTGAGGTGAATACCTCAAGCTTAAATTGTGCAGTCATCTCCACGACTTCTTATTATCCGAAAAATATTTGGAAGCAGGGTGAGCTCACAACTCAATGAGAAGGCTTGTCAATGCCGAGCCACTTAATGGTTCAACCCTGATTCTCTATTCAAAATATCATACATGGGAAGAATTATTATAGTTTAACCGCATAGGTGTATATATATGTCATGCCCCAATTTGATTTCCTAGGCCGGATACATGTGCCAACCTGCCATATCCCTATGATATTACCATAGTGGGTACCATAACTCAAGTAACAACGACAGGACCAAGGCTTAGAATATAAAACATACATAATTTTGCAGCATCGGACCAAGGCTCAAAATGTAAACCTCGCCCTTTGGAGTTAAGGAAAATCGGGAAAAGAACTGATCAAATCGAGTAAGAAACACCAAACCGGTTTACAAACCCGATCATCAAAGAATAAGCAATTTGGAAAATTTACAACTCCTGAGAGACCCAAAGGGTTCATAAAACCTTGGAAAAGAATCTTAGGACAAATTGGAAGAGAAAAACCAAACCGGTTCAGATGAATCGATTTATGAACCAAGTTGGTTCATGAACCGAAACTGATAGAGAAAGGGTAAATCAGGAAATTTATGAATACTGAGTGACCTAAAGAGTCAGAAAAGTCAAGAAAAAGGAATTTAGGTTGAATTGGACATGGAAACCAAACTAGTTCAGGTGAACCAGATCCAAACTGGAATGAACCAGTTTGGACTGGTTTGAACCCCTATTGAACCGAATGCTAAATTAATTTTTCTAGCTGGCTTAGAAAATTTAAATTTGAGCCACCATTGGATAGAGAATGAATTTAGATTAATTTAAAATTTTTTAATTTTGAAAAACTCGGTCGAATTGGGCCTGAACCGACCTGTTTAAGCTTTATACCCGGTTCAGACCAGTATGGTCCGATTCAGAATAGTGTCGTCTTCTTCCTTTAGATGATAGCATTGTTCACTCACCGAAAAATCGAGCAGCACCAATGAAGCTAAAAAGTCACCAGCCAGGGAGTTTCCAGCAATGAATGATTGCCATTAAGGCTCCAATCGGACAGCCAAGAAGTCTCTCAACTGCTCCAATTTCCAGTGAAGTACGAACCAAAGCTCCGACATAGGGTCTTTTTTGAGGCAAAGAAGGCGTGGTCGGGTTTTTTGGATTCGGGGAGAAGTCAGCTACACGTCTGTAGTCTCCATTTGCTCCGAGGGTCACCAGAGAAGCGCCGGTGTGATCGAACATTGAAGCAGCTCCAGCGAACCGAAGCTGCCCTATTTTGGCTGAGTTGAAATCGGTCAATTCGAGCCCTTCTCAGGCCAAACCAAGCCCTCCTAACACATCAACGGTCATCCTACAGTTGAATTAGAGTTGAAAGATAAGTCATTTTGGCTCCCCTCTGTAAATTTAGATCAGTACTAGAGAGAGATCCGGTAGAACTTCGATGACTAAATTCTCACTCAATTTGGCATCAATTGAAGTAATTCTTGATTGTAGAATAAACCTTAGGACAAGAGCTATCTGTCCATATTAAAAGCTCGAACCGCCGCGCCCCCGGCGGTAAGATTTCGAAGCTTTCTCTCTCTAAGTTCAGTTTTTCAGCTAAGCTCCATTTGAGCTCATTCCGACATCAAATCGTGCGATTCAAAGTGCAATTGAATCGTATGAAGGTGTAGGAACTCCAATCTAACCTCAATTTCAATAATTAAACTCAATTGATCAGTCAATTTGATGAAATCAAATTCGGCTGAGTTAGAAGGTTGAAATTGGGGGAAATTTGAGGATTTAAAAAATTTGAGGGACTAAATTACAATTTCATAAAATTGAGGGCTAATTGGGCATGATAAAGATGTTGGACGACCAATTGGAAAATTTTTGGAATTTTTGTGGCAAAACTTACCATTTTTATAAACTAGGGGCAAAATGGTAATTTTGGAAAAAAATTGGGGACCAAATTGGAAATTTGGGAAAGTTGAACCTCTTTATGCGATTTTGAATAAATTGAGGTCCCAAGGTGAATTTTAGAAATTTTGGGACTCAATTTGAGGGAAAATCGGCATTAGGGACCTAAAGTTAAAGAAAAAGAACTTTAGGAACCTAATTGCAATAAATTGAAAAGTTTGAGTATTTCATCCATGCACGATGAATGAAGGCTATTAGGCCAAGGAATAATGAACAAGGATGTTCATATTGTGTAGAAACACGAAGTACTGGAAACACTAGCAAGGACAAGCTCGCATGAAGACAAAGAAGCGATTAAGAGGAATTCACTATATTAACAAGTGAGTGGGAATCCTATACATCATACCGGTTGAGATGATAAACACTTTTATTTAAGGAAAATCTACTTGCAGGTTGAGAGTGGGACTTTTAATATCATACCTGGTTGGGGTGATGAGCGAATTAAGCTAAAAACCACTTACCGGTTGTGAGTGTGATAATTAATGTCATACCCAGTTTGGATGATAAGCACCTCAGAAATGAAAACTCATGCTAAGTGGTATTTTAATCATCACACCTAAGAGGAGTGATGTGAAAATCATGTGGAAAAACTACTTACCGGTTGTAACTAGATCATACCCGATTGGTAAGATGAAACTTCCTAGAAGGAAGTGGAAAACCCGCTTATCGGTTATAAGCGGAGATGTCTCCATACTCGGTTGGTATGATAGACGTTTGAAAAGTTTATTTTTTCGAAAGTGCTCTCCCTTGACTATGTACCACTGCTTAAAATTTTTGGGAGACCTTGTTAACGGGATCTCGAATAGCTCATATAGGCTAGAGGCCTCGGTTTTAGAACTTGGTGCTGATATGCCTGATTTTGAAAATCTCGTACAATGGGCCTAAGGCCGGTTGGCACGAGTAGGAACTTGTAAACAAATATGAGTTAAGCCATGAAAACTTTAAATAAATGATTTGTTTGGCCATGTTACCAAGACAAGACCAACATACTCGATGGACACACAACAGTGCGACATGATGGTCGATGGACCAGTCGAGACAAACAACTGCAAGTTGAGTTGAAGGTTAGGGTCGTTGGACTAGTGGCATCACAGATTAAATGGCTTATGTGAAAAACTGTTGTTTTGTGCATGCACTGTGTTAGGGACCTTCAAAATGCCCTAGGGCTCTGGACGACCTGGTGGAGATAAGGGCAATTAGTCGTACCATAAGTCTTGAGAAGCTCGACGTAGCTTCATGCGCATGAGACCGGGGTGGGGACGAGATGAGGTCTCTATAATCATACAGATACGAAGTTTTTGTTACGGGATTAAGGGTTGGATGTCGCGTACATCCACTCATTCTTAGGGTAGAAGTGAACGTGCTTCTATCTAGGTAGTCGGTAAAGTCAATCCGACACTACAAGTGGGTACAGTGGATGGGCTGGCCTGCGAATGTGTGTTTTCCTTCATGATGAAGGGCATGTATTGATTAATAAACACACTGTTGAGGTGAAAAATGGCTATGAAAAACCAAGATTTTGGAAAATGAGAAATTTTAAAGAAAATAATGAGTTTGACACACTTCAATTCAAACTATTTTTCTGAAAGTCATACCCTAAAATACCCATTCACTGAGTCGTTGAACTCACCCCCTCCCTTATACCTCTTTTAGGTAACCCCGGAAAGTTCACCCCAAAGACCACTAGCTAACACACTTGTAAAGCAGGTATGATAAGTTTCAAATTTTATGCAGTTTTGATTTATGTTATTCTAAGAAATGTGTAGGTTAAATGATGCCTTACTCCTTACGGTTTATAAAGAAGGGGCAACCCTTAGTAAGCTAGGAGAGTGGCGGGTTGATCATGTGGATCCGACCAAATCGGATCGAGGCGCGACACAGAATATAAAAAGGAAGGGTCGTACCCCAAAGGACATGAAGCATAGAATCTAAGAAACTACTAGGACATGAAGATGAGAGGAGTTAATGGGACTAAATCCAAGGGAAAAAGTGAACGATGAAAGGGAAGAAAATTCTTTAAGTGTGTTTCCTACAAGACTAAGTGAAAAGGGTAACCAAAATAAAAGGATATCAAAATCTCAAGTCAATCTCAAGGAAGCTTAGGCTAGATGTAAAGGGCAAATGATTAAATTTTGGGGACAAAACTCCTAAAAGAAATGGAGAGTTGTGAAACCAGTTATCTCGAACAAAGGAAATCAGGGAAAAGAACCGATAAATTACATGAGAAAAACCGAGCCATTTAATGAATCAAAAATGATAAATGAGGGTTAAAATGAGAAATTTGAAAATTCCAAGTGACCAAGAAGTTATAAAAATTATGGGGAAGAACCATGAATTGAATTGGTTGAGAAAATTGGACCAGTTCAGGGTGAATCGGACCTGAACGGGATTGAACCGGGTTGAATCACGGTGAACCTATTCAATAATTCATTTTTCTATGTGGCTTAAAAAGATCAATTTGGGAAATTGAGGTCACCATTGGATAGAAAATGAATTTATATTAATTTATAAATTTTAAATTTTTAGAAAAATGATCAAATTGGACTTGAACCGGCCGATTTTCGTTTTCGGGTCACCAAACTCAGTCGGACCAGATTGATCAACGGACTACTAAAAGGTCAGCGCTCAGTCAACACGCACGACCAATCAGTGTGAGTCGCATGGCAAAGAGTGCCTCGGCAGCTGCTCAGTCAGCGCCTGAGAGCGCTAAGACCAATTAGAGAGAGACGCGTGTCCGGTTAACGATTAACGGTCAATGGACGCCCAATCAACAACCAGACATACATGAGAAACCAACGGGAGGTTGCCATGTGTCCGATCAACCGGTCAACAGATGACGCGGTGGCGGAGTTGGATCGCCATGTCAATCAAACCAGTTAATCACGTGTTGCCATGTGGCCAGTCTGCACGTGCGATGCTTGCATGTGCGGAACAATGCCGTCTTCCTCATCCGTCCGATGACACTATTCCTCGAGGAAAAAATTTCTTTCCTTTCCGGTGAGGGAATATTCCCTCTAATTTGGGCAATTTTTTGATCATGATGATCTCGATCAGTATGGAAACTGGTAGAGCAGAGTGTCCCCGAGCTCTCTATATAAAGAGCTCCCCTCCATTCATACTTCACAACCTCAAATCACCTCCTCCTCCGAAGTGCTTAGTTTTCTGGCGGAGTTCAAACCAGAGCTCCAACTTGGGCACTTCTCTCAGCCTTAGAAGACGAATTCAAATCCTACATACTTCAAAGAAAGTCAACTACCTGACAACAGCCTCCACCCAACCCGAGGATCGTTGGAGAAACGTCAGCAAGCCCAAATAGTGAAGCAGCTCCACCAATCCCGAAGCTGCCTTATTTTTGCTGATCTGAATTCGGCCAATTCAGACCTCTTGTGGCCAAATTGAGTCCTCCCTTAGCTCCCACAGCCATCACACAACCCTCCTAGAGAGAAAAGGTAAGCCAATTCGACTCTTTTTCATTAGAGTAGTTCGGTTCTAGAGAGAGAAAATGTTATACTTCATTGACCAAATTTCCACTCATGTTGACATCAATTGTAATAATTCTTGATTCTAGAAGGACCCTGAGGACGAGAGCTATCTTCCTAGATCAAGAGCTCGGATCGCCACATCTCCAATGGTAAGCTTTCTAATCTTTTTCTCTCTACGTCCAGTTTTCTAGCAAAGCTCTGTTTGATCTCGTTTCATACTCAAAATTCGTAATTCAATGCTCAATCAGATTGTATGGAAGTGAAGGAACCAATTGACACCATGAATTGGAGCAATTAACCCCAATTGAAAGGCCAATTTAAAGAAATCAAATTCGGTCAGTAGGAAGAGGTGAAATTGGGGAAGAAATTTGGGAAAATCGGGGATTTCGAAACATTGGAGGACTTTAGTGTAATTTTTTCAAAATTGAAGGTCAATTGGTAAAGAGATAGACGTTGGAGTACCAATTGGTCATTTTTTAAAGAATTGGGACCAATTTGGCCATTTTTGAAATGTTAGGGGCAAATTGGTAATTTTTTAAAATTGAGGGACCTATTGGAAATTTTGGAAAAGATTGAGTCTCAATTACAATTTTGAGGAAATTAAGGACCTAAGGAGGATATTGAAAATCCTAGGGACTTAATCGAAGAAAAGTTAGTATTAGGGACCTAAAGTCAAGGAGTATGAACTTTAAGGACCTAAGTGCAATAAAACCAAAGATGAGGGCCTAGTTGCCAATACGTGAGAATAAGAAGGCTTTCACGCCGAACCCTTCCTTATAAGGATGTTCAAACTATGTAATGGCACTTTGGACTAGGAAGTGAGCAAAAGGGAGCACGACTTGGACTTGGAAAGCCGACTAGGGACGAATACGTCACAGTTATAAGATGAGTGAGACATTTTAAATGTCATACCCGATTGGGATGATGAGCACAATTTTATTAAAAAAAAACTACTTACTGGTTGTGAGTGGGATTATTCAAGATAATACCTGATTGTTATGATGAACTCATTTACTAAAAGGAAAGACTACCAAGAGTGGGAATTTCTCTCTTCATACCCGATTGGCATGATGAGTGAATTTTGTGCTTAAAAACCCTTTTCCAGAAATGATCTCCCTTTACTGTGTGTCAATGCTTAAACCATTTGGGAGACTTTTCTGATGATAGTTGAGACAACTCCAATAGGTTGTAGGCATCGTCTTTGAACTTATAGGACTCAAGGTTCAGTTTTGAAAAACTTGTGAAGTGGGACCAAGGCAAGTGGGCACGGGCTGGAGCACATAGACAAACATGAGTAAAATAGCCATGAAAATTTTCATTAAAAATGAAAATTTTGTGTGACTTGCCATGGTACCAAGTCAGTATTGACAAGGCTTGATGGGCTAGTGGCAGTACCCTAGTACTAGGTCGACGGACCGATCAGGCAAACAACTACATGCCAAGTCGAGTGTTGGGATTGTTGGACCGTCATCACCAAAGATAGTGGCTAATATGATAAGATTGTTGTTTGTGCATGCACTATGATTCAGGACCATCGAGACACCCATGAGGGGTAGTGATGGATTCCAATTACTGTTGGACGATCTGGTAGCGATAAGGGCAGGTTGTCGTGCCAGTTAGTCACGAAGATGGTCGGAGCTTCTTGCACATGAGACCGGGGTGAGTGGGTAGGATGAGGCCTCCATCCTCATACGAACATGAAGTGATTTCGAGTCTGAGGGTCGGGCACCTGAGGTGTCGCTCAGACTCAGGGTAGAAGTGGCCGAACTTCTATCAGGGTGGACAACAAAGTTGTGATGATCCCCAAGTGGGTGTAGTCGAGGACTGTCCTACGAATGTGTGTACTCTTTATGAGAAAGGGCGTGTGTATATTTGCTAAACGTCTCTCGAACAAGGGGAAGTGCCAAAAAGAGCTAAAACACATATAATAAGCTAAAAGGAAGAAAGGAATTGTTAAATGGTTTTAATAAACTATTTTTGAAAATTCACTCCCAACAACCGCTTACTGAGTTGTAGAAACTCACCATCTCCATTTAATCCTTTTTCAGGAAAAAAGAGATAAATCTTAGAGAATCCACAAAGATGAATCCTAAGTCAAGTATGCTTTAGTTTCTCTTAAGCTATTAAGTTTGTACAATTTTATTACAGGGAATAAGAACATGAATTACGCTTAACTACTCATGATCTTATGAAGTAGTGGCTCTTCTTAGACCAAATGGGGTGGTGGGTTGCTCCCGGGGTTCTGACCAAACCGGGTGGGGCGTGACAACTTCCCTCCCCCAAAATAATTGCAAGTGAAAGTAGAAGTTATGTGAGACACAAATTTGGAGCATCACATACAAAACGAGCACAACTTGAGGTACATATCTCGAAGCATACATACGAATGTTCTAATTTATATGCTTTTCACTTGTTGTATTCCTGTGTTATTTGTATAAATTTTTTGACACACTCCTTATAAAAAAATTCAAATTTTCATTTGAATTGTTTGATGCACATATTTTCAACTTGAGTGTGAAAACAAAACTAAATACTATTAGAGATAATATCAAGAGTATTTGTAGCAGTATCATATATTTAATTTCAACACTAACAAGTGTGAGAAGTTTAAGGAGACTTGAGTATCACAATATTAAATTTAGATGGTAAAACTCATTCATATTTAATGTTGAGTGTATATTTATAATAAAAAGAATAAATATTTGTTAAGTGATGATGATTGAAAAATAATAAATGAATTTTAAAAGTTAATATTATTTTATATATCAACTAATTTATTTTCCAGTAAAAAAATACACAATTGTAAATATATATTTGTGAATTATTTGTGTGATAAGAATGAATTTAAATTAGTTGAAGTGTTGTGTGATTAACAATATTGAGTTAATTTTCAATCAAATAATGATAAAACTTAATAAGTATTTGACCAATTTAAATGTTATATTAGAAATTATTACTATTATTGATAGTAGATATAAGGTGAAAATTTTGTTATCTATTCTTTTTAATGAGAACATGACTACATCTGATATTAAGTTATTTGAAGAAAATATGAGTATTAAAATTAATTTTAGTGGGGAGATTAAGAATTAGATTAATGATATAGTAGTATAACTTCTATTTTATTTGATGAATTAGATAAATTTGAATATATAAAAAAGAAGAATTTAATAGTAGAAAATTAAGAGTAAGATATTTATATGTAAGAATAAATTTTATCAAATTAATACAATATAATTTTAATATGTTATATTGGTGGAATAGGAATGATGATATATATTAGCAAAAATGATAAAATATATATTGATTATTTTAATTTTTATAGTTAATTTGACAAGTGTAAGAATTATTAGTAAATATTATAGTAATTTAAGTATAACAACGGTTAAAACCCTACCAAATTAGATAAATTTAAATTTATGATTGATGTAATTTTATTTTTAATTTTTAAAATTTATAATAGGTTAAACTATAATAATCATTACTAATATAAATATTAGGATATTTTAATATTAATAAGTTATTAGATTGTATATACAGACTTATATAAATTGATGATGAAGGTATTATTTTTTTACATTTTTCGAGTTCAATATAATATTATTACTTGAATTTTATTTGATATTTATTTTTGTATTTGAGGTGGAAGAGATATAATCCAATATAATATAGATTAACCATGCAATTGAATATTACTAATTTGGTAATATTATTTTTAAATATTTGATATTGTTCAAAATTTGAATATTATTAGATCTTTTATGCATGTGTTAAATATTTTATATATTAAAAAGATTTGCATTATTTGATCTTATTAATAATATGTTAAATTTATTCTTAGATAAAGTGTATATTTACCTCCATATACAATCTTAATTTAAATTTTAGCTTTAAATTAATTTTAAATAATTCAATTTTTCCTATTTTCTACTATTATGATATTTAAAACTATGATATTCGAGACGATTTTTTTTTGTTACCGATGCATTTTACTAGAATCGAGTTTTGAGCCATCGGTATCGACCAAATCGGATATAAGTAATTGGGTGTAACTCGAATATGGTTAAATATTTGGATATACTGTTTTGTAATGATTTGAAAGGAGGTAAAGTTAAGAAGTTTGTAGGGTGAAGTAATTGATTTGGGGTTAAAAATTTTTAATAATTTATTATTTGGATGGAGTAAAATATATGTAAGAGAAAATATTAATAATGAAAAAAATAAGAAATATAAATTTATTTTTTTAATTAAATTAAATAATTTATTAGCTATTATATTTATATTACATAATTTTATATAAAATATTATTAATATATAAATTTATTTAAAATATATAAAAATAAATAAATAATATAAAAAGTAAACGAGTGTATTAAATTAATTTAAGTATTAAATCTCTCCGAATTCCTAAAAAAAATGGAGAGATTAAGTAGTAAAAGAGTTCTATGAGTTTGTAGGTGACTCTCAATCACTCCAATTCCTTAAAACCCTTCCATTATTTTTTACTAAATTAGGGATTTTTCCTTAAGTCCGAACCACTGCGTATCCAAAAATAGCGTAATAATCTTCATTCAAGGAAAGCCTTAGTTCATAGATATTAAGTGCTCACACACCTTTATTAACTTCCTCCTTATATCCTACTTTCAGCATCAGCTATTCTAATTTACGGCTTTGCCAAGGGTCCGCCTTCTCTACGCCTGATCGAGAACCGGAACAGCATCAGGTGGTTGTACGTCTCCCCGGGGCTAACTATCTCAGATGGGAAGTTCGGCCGATTGACCGAGTCGGGGTACTTCTGGGTCTCAAGGCAGAGGGCAGCATGGGCCCCATACTCGCACTCTCCTTTCCCCTTAACATCCCTGAGCATGTTCCCCGTGTAGAGCTGCACCCCGGGCTGGTTCGTGGACAGCTCCATTACCCGCCCCGACCGCCGGTCGTGGACCACTGCCGCCCTCTGCAGAGACTTGCGGCTGCTGTCGAGGACGTAGTTGATGTCGAAGCCCTTAGGCAAGGCCGCGATCTGGGACCCGATCTTCTTTGGCTGCCGGAAGTCGTATGGGGTACCCACAACGGAGGCGATCATCCCCGTCGGGATGAGGTGGGAGTCGACGGGGGTGATGTTAGACGCGAAGATCTGGAGGTCTTCGGAGAGAATGGAGCCGCTGCAGTGGCCGCCGAGGTTCCAGTAGGTGTGCTGGGCCAGGTTCACCGGGGTCGCCTTGTCGACCGCCTTAGCCCGCATCGAGACTCTCAGCGTGTTGTCCCACCGGAGGCTGTAGGAGACCGTCACTCGCAGGTCGCCGGGAAAACCTACCACCGTGCAAATATATTTTTCGGGTTATGATCATATCAAACCGGTCGATCGTAAATTAGACGAAGGAAGCAATGAGTCAATTAGTCATACACACCTTCTTCACCATCCTTGCTCAGATACTTGAAGACGATGCCAGGTGCCCGACCATCTTTCTGATATCTGCTCACTGTCCATGCAACATCGCTGAACCCTCTAGGACCACCTATAAATTATTCATCAAAATGCAGATCCGACTTCATGACCAGTCAAAAAAATGGGTGCAAATCGAGTACCATGTAGCGTGTTATGGCCCTCGTTCGGGATGAGCTTGTACCGAGTCCCGTTGAGGGTGAACCGCGCCTTGGCTATTCTATTGGCGACCCTCCCGACCACCGAGCCAAAGTAATCCTTGTTGGTCTAAACCATAAGATTAGCATAAGCTAAGCATACCATTGCCATCCATTCGGACCAAAGTGTATTATTTGTCTTCGTCAATCTCTGGCCATGCCTAGAACAGAGCAGAGAGGACAGCAGCAGACACACAGGTCTGACGAATCTATCTGTCGATTAAGATGACAGGATCCGACATTGTCCTGGGGTGGCCATGGCCATGGTTTCACGAGGAGCCCCAGACTAAGGCTGATGGTAAATGTGCGCCAAGGACAAGGGAGTACAGCTAATCTTTGTCCAATATCCGTACCAAATAATATATATATATATATATATACATTTTTCACGTTTCAATATCCCTAAAGTTATTATTTTAAAAATAACTAGTGAAATAATATACTATTTTATAAATTGGATAATATATAATATAAATTTATATTAAATAGTAAAATGTTTAAATCAAATAATATATTTTACTATATTTAAATAATTTAATAATAAATAATAAATATGTTACCCACAAATATCATAAGCATGTAATAATACAGGTTTCCGAGATGTAAGTTACAAAGTAGTACTGCACTGCACACCCTTCTAAAGTGTATAATGCAGGAAAATCTATCACTGCAGCCAGAAGGTCAAGAGCAGGAAAAGCCATGACATTTTCAATTAAAAGGCGAACAGGGGATTCGGATCTTACCATATACTCGTTAGCAGAATCGAACCCGAGAACCACATCGTCTAGCTTTCCTGGCGAATGCATAAAAGAATGAAGCACGAGGAGGAGGAGGAAGAAGAAGAAGAAGAAGAAGAAGAAAGAAATCAGCCATGGGTTGGAGGAAGAAGACCGGGGAAATGAGGATAAGGATACAGTACAGCTCGTGCTCGTTGGGACAGACCATTCTTGTCGGGCAAAACAATGGACATGATTCTGGCACCCCAGTTGGTAACTTTCATCGACATGTTCCCTTTCTTGAGCTCGTATACACGGACCCCGTCTCCGCCATTCGCGAACACACAGGTGGAAGCGAAGACTGTTATGGAGAAGAAGGAGAATAAGAGGACGGGGAGAGCGGAGGGTCGGGTCATTTTGGAAGGATGGTGGGACTCTGTCGTCAATGGCGGATGGGAGGTGGAAGAAAGAAGAGATAGTGATATATGTTGGGGGAGGTGATCGAGAATGACTCAGACTCTGCATGCCCCCGCAGATCTACCAATCATGGTTGGCGTGTGGGCCTCTTACCTCTGAAGAAGGAAAACTTCACGGGTGATGATAAGGTTGAATTATTGCTGGTAAATACTGACAAATGGAGTGAGAGAGGTCCACGGCCTAAAAACTAGGGATGTAAAACTTTCATTTTGTAAGAACTACAAAACTTGAAGGCATTGCCATCAAGCTATTGATGATACAAACATGCTTAAGCATTCATTATATTGAACTGTAGACGTACGAAGCTAACCCCCATCAATATCCTTCGTAGGAATGGTAAGTAGGTAGGTACTGTCATCTCCCCCTCTACATTTTCCTATCTACCTGTAAATTCACTCGAGAATCATTCAATTTTATTAGCATTTCTTATTGGGCCTGCACTTGAGGACGCCGGCGGAGCGGGTCAGCTTCACGATGGTGGAGGCCGGCTTGGCCTTGATTATGTACTTCTTCTTGGGCATCTTCTTGATCGGAGGCCCCGACTCCACGAAGAAGGCCCCGTTCCCCATCATGTCCCCTTGCGACTTCCATGTCCATTTATTCCACTCAGCTGGGGTAGATTTCTCCCTATGTGTGATCTGAAAACACCAATTGATGGATAAATCAGAAACCCGTGTGGCTGCCTGCCATTGCTGGCTGCTGCCGGGGGTTCTGGCCCGACATCCCTAGGAATGGTTTGAACATTATTTACCTCCTTGGCCGAAGTGTTATGAGGGGCAATGAAGCGGTTGCCCTGGCTGAGGATGGTCGGCGATGAGCTGCCACCGATGGCGTACATCATCCAGTGCGTGTAATCGTTGTTGACGACATGGAAGAATCCCCACCTGCACCTCGGCATCCTCTGCTCCAACCCCTTGTCGAAGTGGTTGAAGGCCACCGTCACCTGCATTATACTGTCCATGTCGTTATGGTCGTGCGCACCCAGCAACATGACCTGCCCAAATATTCGTAATGATGAGTTACAACCACAAAAGTAACAGAGGAAATTGAGATTGGAGAGATTGATGGATCTTACATCGTAGTGATGGGTGAAGTGACAGTTGGAGATGGTGACGGCGGTGGAGCCCTCGATCACATCAATGAGGCCGTCTGCGCAGTTCCTCAGGGACAAGTGGTCGAGCCAGACGAGCGAGGAGCCGAAGATGCTGATGCCATCCCCGTCGCTCCTCGTCCTAAAGCCGGCATGCTCGACCGAGTCCCTGATGTAGCCCCCGGGCTTGCTCACGATGTCATGGATGTACAGGCCGTGGATGATCACATTTTTCGCGAACTGGATGGTGAGGCCGGCCCCATAGGCTATGTGGACGTTTGCCCCACGACCGTCGATGGTCTTGTGGCTGGCAATCAGCAACTCCTGCTTCAGATTGATGACCATGCTCTTTGCGAATATGATCCACAGCGGCTCCTTTTGGATCACGGCGTGGCGGAGGGTCCCTGGCCTCGGGTTCATGAGGTCCCCATCCCATGCGTCATGGACGACATAGTGCTTCCCCTTGGCCCCACCCCTAGTCGTCATACATGGAAAGTGCCAGTGCCCATTTTCATGATTCATGATTCATGATAGAGAAGAACTAAGAAATATCCGATATCCTATCAGGTTTTTTCTGGTACCTGGTCTTCTTCCCAAAACCGAGGGCGCAATTCGCGAGTCTCTTACGTTGGTCGTTCCAGTTCTTCTTGCATCTCCAGCACCTGTCGATCGGGTTCTTGGCCATGCACCCTCTGTATATTTTGCCTCTCAGCTCCCTTCTCGTGTTGTTCATCTCCGTCTCCTCCAGACCCCTGCGTACCATCATACCACGTACTGGATCACGCAACAAGATAACCGGATGGATCCAACTTTCAATCTGTATAATCGTATATCCCAACACAGAAACTCACTTGTCAACATCTTCATTTAAGACTTTAGTGGCTTCCTCGGGCTTGTCACGGTAGGCCTCGAAGGCGGCCTCCCTGGCTTCGTTGGCCCTATGCATCCAGTACTTATCGAACACGAAGTTACCTTGGAACTCCGACTGGAGGCCCGGCGCCAGAACCGCCATGCACGCCGCGAGCACCCAGATGGACAGCCTCTTCCCCTCCATCTCTCTTAGTAGTTTTTTTTTTCTTTCTTTTGGTTTTCGAATCTCTTTCAGATGTTGTCTACGATAGTACTATCACTTCGAGTATGCCGAATCAAGGGCTGGCCGAGATCCAGTAACCCAAATACGAAGAGGAGAGAAATGACTTATTCTGTACGCCGTCGTCTCCATTTTGACCGGATGAATGGCTATTTTTTTTATCTGGAAAAGATGAGTTCTTCAGGGCATTGAGGTCGGAGGATTTAAAGCTTGGAAGAGGAGGCTACGCCGATGGGTCTTTCTTCTCTGATCTAAGAATAGACTAAGACCTGCGTACGCTAGAGGGAGAGAGGGGCAACCTATTTTCTGCATAGGTTTCAAGGTTCCATTACGATTTTTGTCTTTTTTCTAACACCGTAAATGCCATTGGAAGTACGCCGAGTTGTACAATGAAAGTCAAAATACGAAAATCTCGTAAGATTACTAAATTATTGACAGAATTTTGTTAATATTATATATTTATAATATTTTTTATTTTTAACATCATGCTCACCTCTAATATTTATAAACTTCTACCGGTCAATTTTAAAGTTGTCATTAACAATTTATATAAATCAAATATGATTCACGCCTTTGAAACAAATAATTATTATAACGAGAGGGACAAAAGCCACAATTTTTATATTTTTATTTCATATTAACAAATAAAAAGTGAGGTTTTCCATTATAAATTGGTCATGATCATAGTTTAATATAAATTAATAGCATATTAGATATTATGTTTATTTTAACTTAAAATTCTAAATTAGTATAATTTTTATCGTATTATATATCTATAATAAAATTTTAACATATTTAAATTTTAAATTAATAAGTATTTATATCTATTTTTATAAAATTATAACAATTTTTATTTAAATATAGTTTTAATATATTTGTTGGATACAACTAAACTCGAACTAATAAGATATTATTATAGGAGTAGCTAAATGAGTTGATAATGTTTTTTTAATAATGGGGTTAAACACGGGTTAAATTTCAATATAACTACACCACTATGATAATATATAAAAAATGTTATAAAATTAGAGGATATTAATATAAATCCCTCCTCATCTTAATAATTACTTAGATTTTGGGTAAGTTGACATTCACATACAAATAATGCTAAAAGGTCAATGAGAAAAATATATAGTTACTAATTTATTATTTTCATTTTCTTTCCAGCAATTTTAGAAGGTCTGCATCTAATATGTATAGTAAATGACGAGATGAATATGTGTAACTGATTAAATAAAAATTGACTTGCTAATTTAGATTTAAATTCAAATTGGTCTAATTATCTAATTAAAGTGTGTACTCAAGTTGGGTACAAATTTCATTACATTTATTAATAATCAAGTTCGAGTTAATTTCCAGGATAAATGTATATAATATGAATATAGGTAACTAGCTCTTAAAAAATACCGATGGAACTAATATTTTAAAATTTATTTAATATGTATATATATATAGAATATCATATTACTTTAATATCAAATCTAATATAAGAGATGAATATCAAATTATATTATATCAATTGTATCAAAATTTGAATAGATGATTTGATGTGAATAATAATTTGAATGGGTGTGGTAACAGATTTAGTATTTTTTTAAATATTTTTTAATATTTTGTTCTTCAATCTAGATATACAATCATACCATACAATCAAGTTAATTTAAAATGTATCAAAATATGAATAGATAGAGGAAATAATAATTTGAATTGGTGCTGATCATGTTAATTAAGATCTGAATAGAAACTTAACAATATATTATTATGGGAACTGATTTAGTATTTTTATGTTTTTTTAAGTTTTTTTTAGTATTTATGTATATTTTGTCCTTGGATCTAGATATACAATCAGACTCAGACAGATCCCGGGTTCAGTAGGGCGGACCCGGACCCGGATCCAGTCAACGCACAAGTTCAAGAGGGTGATCCAGAACTGACTCGAACATCACCAGACTGTATCCGATCCGGGTCGGGACTCTCGAGGCTAACTCTCTCAACTTGCCAGTTTTATTACTTCGGCTGGTTACGTAATCGTTGAAAAAGAAGCCGAGCTGCATACGCCACAGCAGGATGCTGAGGAAGCTGGTGCTCGCTTCTACTTTCCGCCGAACTATCTCCAATGGCTTCCTCTGCCGTACCCGGAGCCCTGTGCCCCTTCCATCCCCATCTCCGATTCCGTGGTTCTATCGTACCTCTACCCTCTTCTTCTCTACGTCTGAGGTTCCACAGGACTCAACCATCGAACAAACGGAAGACGAGACTAAGGATGCCGCTTGCTCAACTATCTCCATCGACCGTTCTGGGCTTTACAATCCTCCTGGTACTGTGATATTTCAGTATGAAAAAGTGTGCATGGACTCATTCGGAATGCGCTTGCTGATCTTGTTTCTCCGGTTGCAGAGCACCCGCACGAGCCTTCCTCAGACTCTGAGCTCGTTAAGCACCTCAAAGGAATCATAAAGGTTTGGCATTTTAACTGCCATTTTGTTGATTATTTCGATATATTATATTAATTAAGGAAAATAATGGTTATGTTCTTTGAACATGACTTGCTTGTGAAATTGTCCGTGTGAACATCCGATGTGTCAGTCCAACATGCCATCTCTTTTTATGTACATCTAGTTAAGAGTTTCCTAAATCCTGAGATAAGCATTTGAAGTTAGCCAGCATTGGAAATCTTGAATCAAGGTAGTGTCTTTTATGAGGTCTTCTTGAAAATAGAAGTTGATGTTACTGTTGGTTTCTCAGTTCCGTGGTGGGCCCATTTCCGTTGCCGAGTACATGGAAGAAGTTCTGACCAATCCAAAAGCTGGATTCTACATCAACCGTGATGTATTTGGAGCTCATGGTGATTTCATAACTTCTCCTGAAGTAAGCCAGATGTTTGGTGAGGTACTACTTTGCATCTTAGCTGCAAAAGAGAGTAAACACAGGCTTGAATGCCACAAATGCGTCAATTTTATATTACGATTTTATTTTACCCCACTTATCATTGACTTCATCTCTTCATTGAAATCATGGTCAACATTGTCAAAAAATTGAGTTACTCTCTTACATTTTTCATCTTGAAAATAATGAGGGAATTTTCTCTTTTTGGACTAGAATTCTTTTAACTGTGATATGCTATCTATGTATTTGCAGATGGTTGGTGTATGGGCAATGTGCCTGTGGGAGCAGATGGGGCAACCAAAAAATGTAAACCTTGTTGAATTGGGACCTGGTCGAGGGACTCTCATGGCTGATCTTCTTCGTGTATGCCACTGTTAATTGGTTACTTGAATCATAAAATTTTGTATTTAAGAGGCACTAATTTTTACTTATTCGTCTGGTTACTTCAATCATTGATATGCTGGAAATTTCTGAACATTGTTGTAATATTGTAGCTTTGGGTGTAGGGTGCATCCAAGTTCAAGAACTTTACGGAGTCGCTGCATGTACACTTGGTAGAATGCAGTCCTGCATTGCAGAAACTCCAGTGGGACAACTTAAAATGCATAGACAGAGCGAACACTGCTGACAATGCAGAAAACAGAACGATCAGTGCGTTGGCAGAGGCTCCTGTATCGTGGCATGCTGCATTGGAGCAAGTTCCATCTGGATGTATGTGTTGTTTCTCTTTTATGAATAAAAAATAAATAAATAATCCAGCATTGCATGCCTAAGTAGTGACTGGAGTTCTGCTGAACTTCTATATTTTGCTTTTCTTTGTTGTTTTTACATGAGAAGAATATTTGTTTAAGTCATGTATTAAATAAATAAAGACTAGATACATAAATCTGAACCATTTGGCTCTCATTAATTATCTTTGCATTTTATATATTGCTTTCATAATGATTTAGACATCATCAGCATGTGACATAAAGTTGAACAAGCGGTTATGGAATTTCAAGAGAACTATTGAGAGATACATGTAGGTACATATGGAGTTAATTTTTGGAAAGTACAACACATGAAATTAATGTATTATAATGTGTGTGCTCTATTTTTACCATTTTTACATTTCATAAACTACATATTTATTTATTTGTTTGTTTTCCTCTCCAAATTTAATTAATATTATTGGTAATCAATAAGGTAATTGGTGAAGAGTACATTGTTGATCCAGAACTCTAGTGTTTGTCTATGCAAGAGGACTTAGAACAAATACTTTGTCCTTATAGAGAACAGTATAATAGTATAATGTTCTGTATGAAATTCAGAATGCATTTTTTATATCCTTGTTTGCGCTGAACCTCATTTTCTTTATTCTGTATCTAACTATGTCTTCTTGATTTTTCAGTGCCAACAATTATTATTGCTCATGAGTTCTATGATGCTTTACCAGTGCATCAATTCCAGGTAAATTAAGTTATTCCACAGTTGTAGGCATTGGACATTTTATACTTTATGGGACTGCCTCAAGAATAAAAAATTATAAATTTCTGGACACATATCCATTATATATTTTTTCTTTGGCATACAAAATATTTGACAATTTTCAAAATTTTAGTATCCAATTTCTATGTCACCATTGCTATAGAGTCAATGCATGACCTAATAGCTATTGCATACATGAATACATTATAATTAGTTAATGTAATTTGTAGTTCTGGATATCCTTTTCTTGATCACTATGTTCGTCGGGACATTGTTAGGGCATACTCCTCTTTGCTTGAAATAATTGTGCATCCCACAGATTTAATTCTTATAATCACTAAATGGGTCTATATGAATGATTCTTAGTTTGAAAATTCAAACTTACATTTTCTCCAGAGAGCTTCTCGTGGATGGTGTGAAAAAATGGTCGATATTCAAGAAGATTCATTGTAAGAATTTTATGATATCTTGGACTTTTCCCCTCATTTTATCTAGTAGAGTGTTCTTTAAGTAATAAATGATGGACTCATCCACTTTGCTTGTCAGATTCCGTTTTGTTCTCTCTCCACAGCCCACACCAGCAAATCTTTATCTTCTGAAACGGTTAAAATGGGCTGCACCTGAAGAAAGTACTAATTTGGAACAAGTTGAGGTTTGCCCCAAGGCCATGGACTTAACTCAGCAAATTTCCAAGATAATAAGCTTGTATGGAGGTGGGGCTCTTATAATTGATTATGGTCTAAATGGAGTTGTCTCAGACAGCCTGCAGGTTTGCTTTTGCTATTTCTAGTGTATCTTTAGATTCATTTTTTCTCAACTTCTTGTCTTCTAGTTGACATATAAGACACATTGAGCAGGCAATTCGAAAGCACAAGTTTGTCAACATACTCGATGATCCCGGTTCTGCTGACCTCAGTGCATATGTTGATTTTTCCGCCATAAAAAGTTCTGCAGAGGAAGTTTCAGGTAACCTAACGTTGTTTGAATGATTATATTTTACTTTTTAACTTGACTACAGATAAAAATATAGCCCAGCGTGCCCTTAGCTTGTGGTGGCCACAAGGATTGCCTGGTTTCATAAGCTAGAATAGTTAAGAAAGGGCTGAGTATTTTCTCCTTTTTTATTTTGGCCAAGAGCGCAGCTCAGTATTAATAAATATACGTTTATGCATCCTAACAGAACATGTTACAGTACATGGCCCAATCACACAGTCCCAGTTTCTTGGTTCTCTTGGAATAAACTTCAGAGTGGAGGCATTGCTGCAAAACTGTAGTGATGAGCAAGCCGAAGCTCTGAGAACAGGCTATTGGCGTTTGGTGGGTGATGGGGAGGCTCCATTCTGGGAAGGCCCTGATGATCAAGTGCCGATCGGAATGGGGACCCGATATTTGGCAATGGCTATTGTAAACAAAAAGCAGGGGGCTCCTGTTCCTTTCCAATAAAAATACTGAATGATTGCATTTAAGTTAATTCTGCCGAGAGATCGGAAGGACAGCTTGCAGGTAGGTAGATCCATTGGTGCTTCTTGTTGAGCCTCCAATTATATGTTTACCAAAGGCTTTTGCCTTATTTTTCTGGACCTTGTTCTTCAGGGAATAAAGCCTTTTTAACTTGATGATTCTGTTTAGACAAATCCACATTCTGCCAAAGGTCATTTTGGCAGACACCTTAGCTGTTGGCTTTATGAGCACGGAAAGATTTTATTCCACATTCTACACTGTTTCCGCATCATAAATGTACTCTGCACAGCCATAGTTTTTGCTATTGGTTGCAGTTAGGGGTGGCAAATAGCACGGGCCATTCCCCTCATGAGAAGAGACTAAAGTTAGGCCCAAAGCTTACTTCAGGAGTTGAGTAATGGATTCCACTCTGCTGACAATAAGAAACTTAGAACTTGGAGCAAAGAAAGATTTAGGAGTATGCTCAAAGCAAGAACTCCTAGGGAAAGAGATCAACTGTAATTTACTTCACCTCCATCCTAGTGAGCCAATTAATCAAATAAAAAAATAGCTGAATGTAAAATAAGTGTGAGATGATTGTCTCACTGAACATTAATATAATTGCTTTGATAAGCAATAGTTGCAGTATTTATATGAGTAATTATACCTTATTCACTAGTTCAAAACCATCCAATTGTTGCTTTCTACATCTTTCTTTCCTTGAGAGGAAATCAAACAAGGAAAATGATAAAGCAACACTTCCAACAGAATAACACAACTAAAAAAGGGTTATCAACATGTGATGATACAGCTCTGAATATGTTTCAGATGTTACCTAAGAAACCACCCAACAGCAGACCAACAGGTGTATCTTGTAGTGTTTCCATGCAATGTTTGATGGTGACTCTTCCATATAATGTTTCACATTTGACCTTCAATTTCCTTCATCCTTTGTAAAGCTTCAACTGCTAGTTGCCCGATGCTTGTACCAGCAATATACCCTCCAGACCAAGCATTCTGTAGGATGTAGAGGAGACTAGAATATTAAATAGGTGGAGGTTATAAATTACTTGGCATGCACAATACTCGAGATTTACTAGGTAGCATATAACTTATGAGAGGAAATAAAATGTAGGAGCAACAGCATCTTCTTCCAACAAGAATATGAAGAAAGCCTCTTATGTTGATATCCAGAACAATGTTAGTTGGACCTAGCAAACAAAATCCAGCTAGAGTGCAAACCAAAATCATGATGCACACAGTTTATATAGAGAGGAAAATCAAAATGGTCATATTTAATGGGATTCACATGTGGCCTACAATAAGCACGTAGTGTCAATGATAAAATTCATTAAGATCAACTTGGGTCAAGGGATTGAATCTCTCTCTACTCTCTTTGTCTAAAGTCATGTGTATTGTCAAGAATTTCCGGTTTGTTTGGCTGCAGCATTGGATCTTCAGCACCAAAATCAGGATTCACATTTGTCAGGAAAAACACAGTGAAAATTCCTATTATGAACTTAGACACATGTGACATCCACATATGAATGGTCATCTGACTGCAGATCCTACTCACTCTAGACCGCCAAAAATTGGACGCCCAAATACGGACTCAAGCATGCATTCAACAATTGACCACATTTGAGCTCTATCATATCAACACACAAAAGTTTAAATGATTATTTAAATACCTGAAAGTTAAAACCTCCAGTAACCCCATCAATGTTTAGAACCTGCATACAGATTAAGACATGATTTATGCACAGAACCTCCGTACTATTGTTTGTTTACAGTAAACTGAACTGAGAGAATCATGTTCGATAAGTAGCTTAACCAAGAAAAAGTACCTCGCCTGCAAAGAAGAGATGAGGTTGAATCTTGCTCTGCATTGTGCTCAGTGAGATCTGCGGAGGCAAGTAAAGAAAATTTATAATACAATCAGACGAGTGAGAAAGGCTGAGAGAGAGTAGGATGACCTCAGACAGTGGAATGCCCCCAGCAGTGACAAACTCGTCCTTGAATTGACCCTAAAAACACACAGGATTTTCATTTTAAGATAATGCATAGACACATTGCAATAAAGTCATTAAAAGGTCCTAACCGCTTGTCCACACCTTTCCTCTCACTTGAAACATGCACTGTTTCAACAGAGAAGCGATTGCAATTAAAGAGTTATTTGAGATAGAAGCCCATAAAATCTCCGCATCAACACCCTGCAGATTCAGACATTTATATTATGGGGCATGATGATGAAAGGACCAAATCAATCATGTAATTACTAAACCAAGGTCTTCCTACCACACGATCCAATATGTACTTCCAGAATCTCTTAACGATGCCAAATGAGGAAGGATAGGAGTTGGACAGCTTTTGCTTCTGAGAAATTTATCAAAATAGATGGTATCAGAAATAGGCAATAGGACAAGAATATGCGGGAAAAATGCAAATGGTTGTTACCAGATAATGATGTTTGTGCTGAATAAGGATAGTCTTGACATCTTCCAAATGTGACTCTGGTAAAAAGTCTATGAGAAGAGTTCCTGCATAACTTGAATCATATTGTCAGAAAAGAAGTAATAGGAAATAGACACAAATTAAGATCCAATTAATAGTACAAAAACATGTTTGGAAAACCGAATATAGACTAGCTCCACCTTCATAACATGCATTGGACAGATGACGAGCTCCCCAGGCAGATAATCGAAGAATCATGGGCCCACTTAGTCCCCAATGCGTCACTAGCATGGGTCCATCCTGAAAGATGTGTGTGAGTAATCACTGTATATCTTCAGACATCATGAGAATGTAAAAGGGGAGTATACTTGTGTAAGCTGTGGTATATGCCTCTGCACATTTTCTAATTTTAACCTCCCACGCACTTTTGTAAAGGTGACCTGAGAATAATCAAGGAAGGATATGAAACAAAACTATATTAGAATTTTATTAGCACTGTTAAACATGAGAGCATAAATTTACTTTACAAATGTGCAAATACCCAACTATCTGATGTGAACACAAGGATACTGAATTTATCATGCAAGTGGAAAGGCAAAAGGAAATAGTGTCACCAATGGAGTAACCAAAAAGAAAGAAATAGAGGAGACTATAATTCAAATTTAGGACTTGGGAGTACCCCAGATAGTTCTGCTAGTTGTGAATCTTGAATTTTGAAAGTAAATAAGCTCGGGACTGGATCCACAACAGTATGACCAAGCTGAGTGGCTAAATCATACCCCTGCAGAAAAACACATCGGTCATGGCTAACTAATTAATAAATTGGACCCACTCAAGTAGAACAAAAAAATATTTAAGAGAAGGCTTGCTATTTTCTTGTGTGTGAGCAAAACAAGAATACCAACCTGTTTGCTGCTCCCACTTGCAATAAGCACATAATCAGCTGCAACAGTCTCTGAATAGTCAATGCTACGCTTTTCGATCTTGACAATAAACTTCCCATAGGGAGTAGGGGAAGTGGTTGTCACGACTTTCCCGGTCTGTATGGAAACTAAATGGAAGTTTAAAGGCCATCATTGGGCGATGAATCATTTATGTAATAGCAACCATTAAAATTTCATAGGCTAATCTTTTGAACCTTTCCAGATAAATAGGTTTTAATGTCAATTGTATACCGATTCAGTAAAATTATGCATATGAAACAAACTGAGGGTGGATCTTTCAACTTTCTACTGATATTAGTGACAATGATTCAGTGAAATGCTATTTTCACAGTCACCTCAGACAACATTATCCTAAAAAAAATAATGGGTCAAGGTGCAACCTACATATCTGATTTGATATAGAACCAAGGGGTCATTTTTTTTCAGAGTGGTGGCAGGACTCCAATGAAGAAACATGGGGACCATGCACATTTAAAAAATTGTTGTCATTTCTAATAATCACAACACCACTTACCACCTCTGTCCTTGGCTTCTGACATAAGACAATCCATTATTGATGACGAGCTATCACTGACAGGGAAGACCCTTCCATCAGTTTCAGTCTGTAAGAAGAAAGCCATGAGCAATTTGTGTTTGTAAGACAAAGAATGTGAACTAATGCATCACATAATTTACAACCTTCAGTTGCACACCATGATCAGAGAACCATGCCATTGTGTCTGATGGGCCATGTGTACTGAAAAATGATCCTCTCAATTCTTTGTGACCCCTGGGATAATGTTCGGCCAAAATCTACACTCCGCAGTTCCATTTCAAGTAAGATATATGCAAAAATTTTCAGATATGACAAAGATATAGTGAATGAAATAAAAAGGAAAGCAATGTGATGGTAGGTGAAAGACTTGATAATCTCTAGCCTAGTTCCTCATCAAACTCGACTCTGGGTTCTCAGGAAGTATTCTTAGAATTGTGGACCTAGTGAGCAAATTTTTTAGTCCAAATGGCTGCATGATTTCCTGGCATGATTGAGAGGAAAAATCTCCAAATGGGGGAAAAGAAAGGGGAAAATTAACTATCATGTAACAACAATATCCCTACATTTAACTAACATAAATGAAGTTGATATGAGAACATTAATTTATAACACTTAAAAATGATTATACCAAAATTAAAGGGGCATGATGCAATCATGCCAACCTTAGAATTACACCCTTTTAAGCTCCGGGGCATGTTATGTAATAGGGGGAAAGGCTGAACTTCTCCTTTGAGTAGCGAATTTCATCACAGATTTTAGTCCCCAAGGCTATTAGTGCATGCCCACAGCCTATTATTTTCATTATTGCAGGAAATTAGGGATCCAACAAGCCATAGCTTAATAGCCAAACACACACAGTTCAGAAATTGCCTTAGAAAGAAATATCACATCCCAACTTGAGACACTTAAAACTTCAGAACTAGCAATGAGCAAGCCAACACCAAAATATTTCAAGAAACATCAGCAGCAGCTAAAAACCATTACGTTGTTGTCAGAACAGTGCCCATTAGTAACATTGCACCGGCCTCCTCCAGAAATCTTTACCTGCCAAAGCAATTTGCATATAAAAAAATCTTTTTTTGAAGTCCTGTAAAGGTAATTAGATTAGAAGACCATTTATTGAACAAGAAGAAGAGAGGATATCTAACTTACCTTTGATAAGGGCTTCCCTTTCTCAATGATCAGCACATTAAGGTGAGGTGCCACAGTCTTGGCCCTAATAGCTCCATAGACACCGGCAGCTCCTGCCCCCACCACCACTAAGAGCTCTCCGCTCGCCTGCAATATCCCCACCCCCAACAAAGAAACAGATACTGAGCATCCAGCTAACCACATGAACGAAGTGACTGGATAATATGAGCATGGAAACGACAGACTCTTCCAGGATAGGATGCGTTCACCTTCCGTTCGGAGCATAGGGTCACAGCAGCGGCGGGACTGAATTTCCTCCTCTGGTTCTTGCGGCTGGGGAGAACGAAGCCACCCCTCTTGCTGTTGACGGCTGAAGATTCCCAGAAAAGGAAGCCCGCTCCGAGAAGCCCACTGGGAAAAGGAACCCGACACCTCATACTTTGTTGGTTGGTTGAAACAGTGCTGCCAATGAGCGGCGACGGCGTAGGATTCCGAGGGGAAAACTATCCGCAGTCCGCAGCACCCACTTCAACAGTTAACCGAAAGATTCAATTCAGCCATCACAGGATTAGACATGGCTGCCCAATGCACAATTTATCTATTTTTATTAGATTTTACAGATTAAATTTATAATATCAATTAAACACCAAACAGGTCATTTGTATATCAATTTGTTTGGCATGTACATTAATTAAGTAATTTATAAATCAATTAGATTGTATACATATCTTAGGTTGAAACTTCAGAGTATATAGGAAGGTTATGCCGTTCAAGTGAGAGTACATGGGGTGCATGTATTGCCTGCAACATTGAATTACATCATAATTTGGCAATCCCACCAAACATCTGTAGTGAGAATTTTTTTTCTCCATAAACCTCTTGCCACGTGGACTATTTCAAAATCAACAGTCCAAAACATAGGATCTACAGCCGATCAAGTGGCTTGGGCCCAGCAGGACACCCGTCATACTCAAGCTTGACCGACAATGCAATTTTGGTTTGCCACCTGTCCATCTTTATTCTTCCTTGTCAAACACAAAATATGATTTTGTAAGAAAAAAGAGAGGACCCATATGGTGTAATTTAACGTAATTTAATTTAATATAAGTGTAAATAATTTTTATTAACTATTCAATTAATTAATCTATTAAATTTGTATGTAAATAAAATATTTAAATATAAATTAAGTAATAGTATACAAATTTATATTTTAGCATAATTATTTTATTATAAAGTGTTATTCTAGTATTTTAATATTATATTAAGGAAAAAAATGTCTACATCTGTAATAGTGTGATTATGTTATAATTATTAGATAAAATGTGCATTCCCACCTGGGCACCTGATCGGACCACATAATCACCGTCCACGTGTCTACTCTGAGCATTAAACTATCGGATCACCCGCTCCACTGACTCCCCCGTTCATTATAAAGGAACATCCCATTTGTTCCCTTTCCCCTTCATTATAACCGTCTCCCTCACTCTCAAATCAACTTCCTCTGTTCCTCAATCATCGGCCGTCTCCGGATGATCTTGGCACTTTCACTGTTCACTGGTAGAGCCGTCAGTAGTCTCTCATCTCACTTCTCCGTATCTGCTCTGCTGAAGGAAGCCCCATTCATCAGATGTTCGTCCGGAAGCTAGTCGAGAGGGCCTCCTTCAAGAAGGTAAGTCATCGGCTAGTGGCTGTGCTCTCATTCTGACTTCTCAAAAATCTCTCGATAACTCGGAGTCGATTGTGGAGTAAGTTCCAGATGATCAATCCCATATCGTACTGTCTGTTTTCATCTGACGGATAATTGGCTGTCTTCTGCTCGGAGTCATTTTCGTGATCGTGGTGATTACTTGATTATTACTGTACTTGACAACAATCCGAGCTAAAGTGTTTTGAGTCATTTATTGGTATGATGTGAAGTAAGGCCCGCAGGAGTAATAAAATGACCAAAAAAGAAAAGAATCATGGAATTAATTCGTTGAGGCTGGAAAATATTTTCCTGATTTATCCCTGAAAGTCTACGGTTTCATTTAATTGATTACTTGTAATAACAGTAATCATTTATACCGATGCCAGTATGGGTTCATTGCTTTGGTAATTAACACCATCCATATAAAAATTACTGCAATGACAAATAATTTAGCTGTACAAAAAGTGGAACCAAGAATTTCTTCTTCGATTTTTTCATAATTGGACCTACAATCTTCCTCTTGTTAAGTTGAGGTAGAATTGGATATATATCATTTCTATTGTGCATATGCCTATTTCTATGTGTATATAAAATTTTGGAAAAGTTTATGTCCTACCCAAGGAAAATAGAACATTTTGAACTGATAAGATAATAATGTGAGATCAAGAAACAAAACGGGACCGTCAAATTAATGCTGACTGTCGCTATCAGTCAGCACCAGCATAGCAACATGGTGGGGTAGGATTTTAATCCGTTATATCGGGCTCCACATGATTTTCTTTTCATTTGGTGGTATGGTGGCTCATTTCCATGAACTAGCTGACAATGCATTAGTACACGTGGATTTCCATCAGCTTCTAGTTCGGAAATCATGACATTTTCAGGTATAATATATATATATATATTATATTTTTAAAGTTAATATTTTTCCTTATTTCGTAATTGAATGATGAAATCCATTTATTCTCATAGTGTGTGACAGAGCACACCGGATATCTTAACACAAACAGAATTGGAACTTATCATATTATATATATATATATGTGTGTGTAATTTAACAATCTGGAGCTGTATTAACTGGAGTACGCTGTACGGAATGTATATGTGGCAGCTAGGCGGAAGTCCAGATGGGTTAAAAGCCAATGAGGTAGATCCTGTTCTTGTTTTTCATTATGGGATCCCGTCAAGTTGCACTAGATTTGCATATGATTCGATCCAAAGGATACTTGCAGTTTCCACAAAGTAAGATGCCCTGCACTTGGTCTTCTGCACCATTCATGCTATATTCGTTTTTTGCGGGGTTCACAATGGTGTGGTGAATGGTATTCATCCATGGAGTATTTGCTTGGTCATTTTTTGTAGGGATGGTAGGATCAAATTATTTGGCCCTGATAACTCTCAAGCAATACTCCAATCAGATGAGGCAGGATCAAGCAAGTACTTGAAGGTCTGGTATCTTGATCCATTTTTTTTTCCACATGCTTGCTTCATTGGCTTCTACATTCATTTTCACTAATACGTGCAACAAACCAATTTTTCTTCATCGTCAGTTCATCAAGAACCAAGGAATTCTACTAAATGTTACTCTGAAGAACAAGATTGAGGCAAGTTAGCACCCGATGATCTCCTACTTTATGGTTTATGAGTTCCAGACGCTGCAAAGAAATGCTGATATATTTCTTTGTAGGCTTGGGATGTGGATAAGAAGAAAGTACATGACATATACGACTTTGAAGGAGATATTAGTGCTTTTGAAGTGCTGGAACCAAGTCTGTACATGTGCGTGCTTCAACCCGGCGTTAAATTCTTTTTCATGACATCTGTCATGGCAAGTGTATTCTGATGTGTTTACATGCATTTATGCACACATGGGCAGATATGTCGGAGATTCTACCGGCAACATTTTGGTGTTGAAGTTTGATCAGGAGAGGGGTCATCTGACCCGAATGAAATACACTATACCTTTTGCTGCATCTCATGGTGAGTTGCATGAATTATTTCCGACAAATGGTTAATTTTCCGGTATTACTATTTTATTCTCCTTTACATATTAATCCACCTTTTAATATTTCAGGCAACCAAAACCGTTTCTCGTCCGATAGTTTTGTCGTACAGATTCTGCCGCAGCCAACAGCTGGAAGTAATAGGTTAGCAGCTTTCTCGACTTCTACAGTATGCAACCTTAAACGCGACTATATTCAGGATTTTCTATTATGATACTGACTCCATGTAGATGTTTGACTTATATGGATGCAGGGTCTTGATAATATTCAAAGATGGTCTCATAATTTTGTGGGATATTCTTGAGAGCAAACCGATCTTTACAACTGGTGGGAACACTCTGCAAGTTATAAATAGAGAAAGCAAGCAGGTTACATGTGCCTGCTGGGTATGTCCACTTGGAAGTAAAATTGCTGTTGGATATACTACCGGTGATATATTACTCTGGAGCATACCAGGAAGAATTGAGTTAACCTTGGACCACAAACATAATGCGGGTCCTCTATGTAATCTTAATCTCGGCTATAAGCTGGAGAAAGTTCCGATATTGATGATGAAATGGGTTTATGGAGAAGGTAGGATGGGTCGACTCTATATCCTAGGTGCATCTGATGTTTCCTCCTCAAATTTGGTGCAGGTAATCTGTTAATTTCATCACTGCATCATTATCTTTGTTGCAGTTACCATTAAACTTGAAAATCAACAGAGGCATAAGAATCTTGGGTTTGCTTTTTGCAGGTGGTCTTATTGAATGACCAGACTGAATCTCGAACAATTAAATTGGGGCTTCAACTGCCTGAGCCCTGTGTTGACATGAAGATCACCAGATCCAGTGAACAGAATAAGCATAACCAAGACTTATTCATAGCCATCGGAAAGTCTGGGCAAATGTTTGCATATGATGATTCTTCCATCGAGAAGTATCTCCTTCAGAGCCAATCCAAGTCTTCTCCGTCACTTCCTAGGGAAGTTACAGTTAAATTGCCATATGCTGATTCGGTCATCAGCATTTCAAGATTAATTATAAATGATACCGGGGCAGGGAATCTCAATGATGAGGTAGATGTAACTCATCTTGACGATTACCAGCTTCATAGATCCTTGGTGAACTTATTTTCTACTTTTTTCACAGGTCAAAGATATTCCGTCACTATTTACGTTTGACAAAAAACCTAAAGACGTGGCAGGGTTGAGCTTCAGTGGTTTTTCCAAGGTTAAATATTTATACATAACAGGACATACTAATGGATGCCTTAATTTTTGGGATGGAGCCGCCCCCTTTTCTCCTATTCTGTCGCTAGCACAACAGGTAATTGTTCACTTAATATTTTCATTTCTCTTTAAAACATTTCATTGCCGTGCTTATTTGAAGGGTTTAACCTTGAACTTGTGCAGGACCAGGGAAACCCTTCTACCAGCGGGACTGCAGTTACAGCTTTGTTCTTCGATAAGAAATCAAGGCTCCTTGTTTCCGGAGATAAAGGTGGAACGGTGAGATAGCACATGATGTATTAACATGCATAAATCGACTAACTTAGAGTTGGCCCCAAAAAAACTACCTTAGAGAGGACTAATTCAATCTATACTACTCTTTGTAACCCGCAGGTTTGCTTCTTTAAATTCAAATCTGAGCCATATATTCCTGGTAACATCTCTTTGGCATTAGATGCTACCAATTTAAGTCATTTAAGCTACGTAAAGTATGTAGTTTGCTATTATCTTTTTTATTTTGCACAATGTTTTTCAAAATGGAGAACACTTTGAAGTTATATATTGCCTGTAACATGTAACTCAGTAAAATTCCATTAGATTGAGATGCCCATAATAATAAAATTAAAACAGAATCAATTCGGGAATTTCCCTTTTCAACTTTTGCTTTTGCAGGCAGCACAAGGAAAGGAAACAATCAGCTAATTGATGGTATTAAAGTCCTGAAGCTTAACGGTGCCATACTTTCTATAAACTTGAGCAAAAGTACAGGACATATTGCTGTTGGTTCTGATCAAGGACAAGTAAGTCTTCCCACATATTCATCTAGAAGTATCCCTCATCCTTAGACACCAATAAGTGAAATCATCGGAGTCGTATAATTGAACATTTTTCCTTGTTCAGGTATCACTTATTGATATAGAAGGGCCTTCTGTACTATGTACAGAAAGTATTGGACGTGGGATGTCATCTGGGGTTATCAGCATACAGTTCGCTAGCTGCTCTTTGCACGGTTTTGAGAAGAACATTGTGGTCGTTGCAACAAGGGATTCCTCGGTTTTGGGCATGGACAGTGACATCATGAAAACTCTGACTACAGGCACGGTTCATCCAAGAATGCCCTCCAAGGCCTTACTTATGGAGGTTCTTGGTAAGAACTCATTATTCATTATGAAGCAAGAGAATGATACGTGTACCAAGTGAACTTGATTGAATTAGTCTTGAGTTTGTAGTGGATGGATGCACAATATCTTCAGGAACAACAGTAGCGAACAACTCAGATCAGGCGAATGGAACATTGACTGAAAATACTTCACCTAGGCAAGGCTTGCTTGTCCTATGCTCTGAGAAAGCAGTTTATGTATACTCCTTACATCACGTGGTTCAGGTAATTACGAGAACTCATCAATTTTCCCTGTATTCTCCCAGCTACTTCGATTCTACCAATAATTACGTCTTCCCCTCCCTCATTTTATTTGATCAATTTTGTAGGGTATAAAGAAGGTAGTTTACAAGAAGAAATTCCAACAGGTGCCTTGCTGTTGGGCATCAACATTCTACGCTCCTGCTCCAGGCCTCATCCTTCTATTCACCAGTGGGAAGGTTGAAATAAGGTGACCGACAGTGGGTGGATACTCTTTCTAGTCTTAAAATCCAAGCCTCGTGCATGCATAGTCTGATTTTATATAGTCCAATCCTCTTAGATGCTTGCCAGAGTTGGCCCTGCTTAAGGAGGCATATATAAGAGGATTTACCTATTCTGAAGGTTCAATATGTTCTTCACAAGACGGACAACTTATCATGGTATGAAAAATAGAGTATGAATTTATAGTACCCGTATAAATAAATGTGTATAAGCAGTTCGGTTGAAACAGGTGAATGGAGATCGAGAAATTTCCCTTTTCTCAGTTCTTCAACAGCAGAAACTGCACAGGTATGACTTTGGCAAATCATAATGTTATCTAGAACCAGAATTCGGAGGATTCTTGATGAACTTACAGTCAGAGGTTACTTTTTGCACATTTCATTTAGGCGCTTCTTATCGGCTGGCAAAGTCTACCGGGAAAATCTAAACTTCCATGGTAGGGCAAAACCTATGCCTTTTGCTCATAAAGAGAAGAAGAAGGTGACTGCAGATTACGATGCACTAATTATAAAAGCTGCATCTGGTTTTAATTTTGTTTGTCTTATCTTTCTAGGGCTTATTTAGCTCGGTATTTGGAGAAACAAAAGCTAAGAAAGAGGAACAAGCCTTCTATGCAGAAACAGATCCTTTTGAGCAGCTTTCACTGATCTTCTCGACTGAGAACTTTCCCTATGAGGCTCTGAATGGAGCTAATCAGACTTCAGATAATGATAATAGGCATGATTTGGGCGATGATGAAGGTGATGCTGATCTAAAAATTGGTATGTTTTGATTACTGTTGGAGTTTCTCAGGCTTGATCCATTTTTTCCCTTTTCTGTTTTTGCCTGTAATGAAGATGATATTGCCCTTGATGATTTTGAAGAGAAACCTAGAGGCCAAAATCTGTTTGCTGGCCTTAACAAGAAGAACCTATCCAGCAAATTTCAGACGTTCAAAGGTGTGGCACCAGAGCATTATGCTCCTATGGTCTACTGATAGCTGCTTAAAGGAGTCATGCAGAACTGAGTCTGATCCAGTAAAACTCTTGATATTTTCAGGTAAATTGAAGAATGTCAAGGTGAAGAACGATAAGAAATGTGCGGAGGAGGAGCCGCAGAATGAGAAGTTGGGTGCTGTCGATCAAATCAAGAAAAAATATGGATTTGCCGTCCCTAATGTGAGTAAATGTACTACCAACCTACATGTTTACAGTCAGTATGTTGCAGGGAAAGGAAAGACTTAACTAGAGGAGCAGATTATGATTTTGGGTTAGGATTGATACAGCTACCAATGCATACGTGCTCCACATCATTCTGATCCACTCTTTTATTTCTGATGATATGCTTTCATGGATGTAAACTTTTCATCTCAATGGACATGGAAATTGAAGCTTTCCTACCCATAGGCCATAGTCCAATTTCTCGTATCCATGATATTTTTGGGGCTTTTTCTGTGCAGGAATCTGCCAGTGCGGCAAAAATGGCAGAAACGAAGCTGCAAGATAATCTGAGGAAGTTGCAGGTACCATGTTCTTCCCTCATCTAAACTTGACCTCTAACTCACTATCGTCTGCTTGAAAGCTCATTGAACAATTAGCTTTTTTTTAATCTATAGCTTCCTTTTTTTGATTTCACTGTGAAACCATGAGGCAGGGGATAAGCCTGAAGACCACACAGATGCAAAACACAGCAAGGTCATTCTCAGCTATGGCTAGGGAGGTGCTGAGGTCCGCAGAGCAAGAGAAGAGAGGCTTATGACGCACAGGTTTCTCATCATCAACGTCTGCATGTGTATATTTGTGCATGTGTATAAATGTACAATAATATATATATATATTATTATACATTTATAAAAATGGATGACGTTGATTTGAAACCCTAGATGGATACTCACTTATTTAAACCTCCCACACAAATCTCAATCTTACGTAATTACTCACTTTTTAAAATAATTTTAACCTACACAATTAAATATCAAATCTATTTCCTCTACCATTCTGCTCAATCATATATAATTTTAAATAAAATGGTAATAATATATTCAAAATAACCAAATTAATATTTCAAAAAAAATAAAAATTAAATCTTTAATACATTCGAAATTTGAGTATATTAAATAATTTTTTTTATTTTTATAACAATTTGGTTGTTTTGAATATATTATTACTATATAATATTGTATTAAAATTAATATGGCTAATGATTAAGTAAATATATTTAAGTTTTGGTTTATAAGTTTAAATCTATGTGTACCCTTATTTATTATTATTTATTTGAATTTAAAAAATAAAAAATAAAAAATAAAAAATATTAATTATATTATTTATTATTCGATAAAATTAAATAAAAGTTAATATATACAAGTGCTAAAGGAAATATACTTAAATTTTGCATATACCGTTTCAAAATTGAATTTAAAAAATTATTAATAGATATCAATTATATTATTTATTAGTATATAAAATTATATTTAATTCAATATAGTTGAGTGGTTAAATTTGAAATTTACTTTTATAAGTTTTTTTTCACAATACTTGTATAGGTTTAAATATCTCTATATGCATATTTATTTTATTTATTTGAATCTAAAAAAATATAAAAACACTTAAAAATCAAATTTATTATTTATTATTATATAAAATTATATCAAATTTAATATAAACGAATAATTAAATACATAAACTTGATATTTACTTGTAAATATAAAAAAATTTCTGTAATATTTATTTTAAAACATAAATTTTGATTTTATGGTACGGGTCCTATTATGAACCGACTCAAGTTCAAATCTCTTCTCGGTACATCTCCAATTGACTTAATCATTAGTTTAGAGTTGAGTTGTTTAGAGGATTTCGTACAAATCAGATTGGAGTGTTAAATTCTTAATTGTCGTTGAACTATTTTTAAATAACCTATTTATATCATTTTATTACACATATCTAATACTATACCCATATTTGATAATACTTTCCAAAATTCCTAAAATTCACTAAGTTTTTTATATAAATACTAAACATTTCCAAAATTTACATTTTATTAATTTAAATTAGTAAATTTATCATTTTTTCCTTAGTTGTTTTGAACCATATACTTTATAGATCTTCAATTTGAGTTCTCAAATTTTTTTTATACTCACTTGCATACATAAATTCTAAATAATTACTTATGGGTACCCAAATTCTAAATAATTACTTATAAACCTCAAATTCCATTATTTATAATTTAGTTCTTAAAATGGGCAAAATAATAATTTTACCCTGGAAAAATTTCTCATTTTTTACTTTTTATTTTTCAAAATTACCATTTTACTATCAATGGATTAAAATAAACTATTTACCATCCAATGGAATTAAATGATCATTTTGTCCATATTTGAGAAAATTTATTATTTTATCATTTTTTTACTGAAAATTACAATTTTGTCGCCAAACTTCTAAAAATCACATAATACATTTTCATTTTTTTCCAAAATCACCTCATATCTCCAAGGCTACCTTCAAGTATATTTCCACAATTTTCTCCATTTTTGAAAATCGACCCTAAACTTATCAAAATTTGTATTTTAGTCCATGAATTTTAAAAAGTAACTAAACCTACTTCTATTTTAACAAATCACTCTTAAATACTTTAATTATATTTATAATGACTCATAGGAGGACAAAGGTCTTTTCTCGACCAAATTTGGTAGTTTTCCAAAATTGGTTGAAACAAAGGTATTAGAGTAGTTGTCAGAAATTCTCACCGGAGATGGTAGAAGAGGTAGCCAGAGTTAAGGCACTTTGAAGTCGAATTCTAGGCGAGTCATTCTATGGTGGTGGCCAGCCAAGTGATCGTTGGAGTTGGGATAATTTGGGACTTGATTAGTCATGGTCGAGCGAAGCAAAACAAACCTGATAGTAGAAATGGGCTCGTGGCGGTCAATTCTCTCATTCTTGGAGGTCAACCCTTATTAGTAGGAGGTATGGGGGAGATAGGCGATCACTTTGGCATCGGTGCCCGCTAGAGTGTTGTTGGAGGCAGCTGAATTTAGCCTCGAAAGGGCAGCAACCACTGACAGTTTTTTTGTTCGAAATTTGGGTTGACCAAAATAGCACTCGCACGACATTTTTCGACCACCTTCAAGTTGGGTCCCGAATACAAAACTCAAGAGTAGTCATTTATTCGCATCTTGACACCAAGATCACCTGATATAGTGGTCAGGTGAGGGAGAATTTGGATCACGATCACTTGGGTATGTGGGAGGTTTTCGGTAACATGTTTTAGGACTTTTGATTTAAAATTTGATATGCTCGGGAAGAGTTAATGCAATTAAACTCATAGGGAGATCGAATAGATCAGTTATTAAATTATCCCTACAATTTTGGCGTGCAAGTTGGACCATGATCAAATCAATTGGGCACATTCTTCTAAGGGTATGTGGTCACAATTCGCTCGAGTGTAAAAGGGGGTTTAGTGAGTCAGATCCCTTTTTTTCTTTCTTTTTTATTTAAATTTTCTTTTTTCCCTTCTGGGTTTCCCTCAATAAATTAATCCAAAATTCTGATCTCGATCGGTCGAAAACTAGTTTTTTCAAACAGTTTGGTCTATTACTCGGCAAATCGATCTCTTATCCAATTGGATCTCTATTCTAGGCTCAGGTCCATTCTCATTTTCAACCTCAATTTTCTATTCGATTCCATCTTCAATTCTGATTTGGGATTCCATGCCCAGTTGGTATTTTCATTCTCGGTTCGAGATTCTATTCCGAGTTCAACCTAGATTTCTGGTACATTTGAGCTTAAATTTTAGTTTGGGAAGTTTCAGTGTTACATGGTTGGGCCATGAAGTTTTTTTTGCATGTGTAGCATAGTAGTGTATGGAGAAGAATAGAAAATAAAAAGTCCGTTGTATAGCTATTTTGAATAGAGATGAAATTGAGGTTATACGTGACTCTATGAATAGTATTCCCACTCAATAAACATTGATCACCCACTTCGTAACACATTTTAGGGACTAGAAAAGACCAGAAGAAGTGAGTATAGTCCCAAGGGTTGGAATGAATATAAGGTGGAGGTCAAGATTGAGGAGGACACACTCAAAAATAATTGTACCAAGGCTTTCCATTAATTATTATATACTTTTCATAGAGTTTTATATGTGTTTTGTAAACTTTATTAATTTTGAAATAAAATTTTAAATTTGTATAAAATTTAGGTTGTTTTATATTATGAGTATTGGATCATTTTGGTTCTAAAGTGATGAAAGCGTCCATAACCATATTGATTGCTGCATTTTACGATTTTATAATAATTTTATAAATATATGAGATATAATATTTATAAAAAATAGGCCAAGACTCATAATTATTATCATAAAAAAAATAAGCTAAAACACACTTTGTTTATTAAGAAATATAGGTTAAAAACATCTTATTTTAAATACAGGGTCTCAGTTTTAAGTGATTTATAAGTAGGTGGTGAAATTATTCAATAAACACTAGTAGTAGAGTCGATTTATTAGCAAATCAAATCTTAACTAATCAAAGTTTACTATGTTTATTTAATAAATATATGCTTGGTATATACATTGTGTGAACAACATAACATATATTTAGAGATAATGTCCAATTATATGGTAGACTTGAAGTAAAAGAATAAATGTAAGTAATGATAGCTTTCAATACCTTATAATACATGCAAAGTGTCTAATATACACTTGGTGGGATATGAGTTGGAGGATATCGTAATAGATATACAAATAGTTGATTGAATTGCATCAACATCCATCCATAAGAGGGTAGATGTTTTTATGGTAAGGAGTGAGTACATAAGTGCAATGTATATACATTTATAGTGTTAGATATTAGAGTGCATGTATTGGATCATAATTAATTATTGAGAATATTTTGTTTAGTTATTAGAAGAAATGCAAATTGAAATTTCATAATTATAAAACGGCCAATGTTAAAGAATAAGTTAAGAATATGTAAATAATATTTGAAAAAATTTTAAAAAATTATATTAGATATTTTGAGTACAATATTGAGTATAGTAATAATTTTGTTTCAATACTTTTATCTATATAGTTGTAAGTTAATTCATTTGTTAAACCACTTTTAAAATCACATAATTGAGAAAAATTATAGAGTAAGAGAGTGTTTGCACTGAAAGAAATTCGATATAAAATTTTAATTAGTATAATTGATAATTTTATTAATTATTAATTCTTGTTATTCTTGTTATTTTATATAAATTTTGTAAAAATTTTATTTATGATATAAAATTTTAAAATTTAAAGAAAATTTAGAGATGTTTATTTTATATTTTTAGTGTTACCTCTATTTGTTATATCGAGTAAAATTAATCATGGATATGGCATTTATTATTACACATAGTCCGAAAAACTAAAAAATTATGAAATTGTTAAGTTAATTTGAATTTTTCCAATTGTGCACATAGAGTAAGTAGCTACTGTTATAATTATATGGGTATAATCTAATAATTGAGTTGTGAGTGACATTCACTCAATTATTGACAGAAAATGTTTATGTATGTTTTATGGCATTAAAATGAAAAAAAAAACAGCATACACATAGCTGTTAATATGGCCATCACTAATCACTATGTAACCCTAACCTTACCAAATTGAGAGTGTCCTACCATTATTTTTTTATGCATCGTCACTCATACTCTTTATTATTTTTTTAAATCATCTATGCCTTTTTATTATTATATCCCTAAAGATGGTCCCTAGAGGAATTAATGATGGCCTAGACCTATCGGAGTGTCCCCATGCCATACATATAGTTTGCTCGATTCCCTTTTCCCCATATAATATCCACTCGAACAGACAAGTCCCATTGGCACAGGATGAGGGATTGATTGGAGTGCATTGATTATGGATGTATAGATATATGACCCGTCACCATATAGAGACATTATTGCTCTTTGGATGGCAATAACTTATAAATAATCTAATATATAACAAGATACATTATGCATGCAAGCACGTGCTATATATACATATTCATTGTAAGTAGAATTATTGTAAATTTACTTATTATTATATTATGCGTTTAATTTTAAAATTATATTCCACGACTATAATTTTTTCATATTGGTACCCGTTACGACTAGGATTACCAATAGCATGTAGGGTAAATTTACTCATTATTTTTTTTATTATATTATGATTATATATATATCATATGGAATATTAGTTTATTTATACTATTTAAAATAATATTATATATAAATTAAATAATTATATCTTATAATATACTAAAAAATGTATATACATTTCTAATTTCAACTTGTATAAAATTATGAGTAGGGTGTTTATCTTATTATCCAATTATACTGTATCTATAAAATTTTAACTTTAAGTTATTAGTATGTATTTTTTAATCAGATTTAATCAAATATATTGATAATATTATTATAAATTAGATAAAATAAATAATTAATTAAAATTTTTTTGGATTGAAAACTTAATTTTAGTAGAAATTATTATCGATATATAATAAATTATTTTATATAAATATTAAGAAAAAATATAAAACTTGATTCAATTATTTAAATTATTTAAAAATTAAAAATATGATAAAATAAAAAAACTATTTTAAATTTATAATATTAAAAATTTTAAACTCGATTATTGGTATAAAATATATTATTAAATTATAAAACTCGACAACCAATTATCTGTTATAGATTTTTTTGTTTGGTTTTGATGTAGTTGAAATTGTGGAATTTAAAGGTAGAGAGTTCATTCTCTTTCCCTGTTTTTTTTTTGCCCCTATCAACTCTCCAAATAATGAAAAGTGATGATACCGAATTTAGCCTTTGATTGGACAGGGTGAGTCGATCCACAGCTCATCACTATCCACGGTAGATTCTTCTAGTAGATCCAAAGAGGACATGTGGCCTTCATACACACATGCACATATATATATATATATATAAAAGGCCTAACCATTATAATATAAGGGAAGGATGAACATGGGTAGGAGACTCTGATGATCATTATAATACAAGGAAGAAAGGAAAGTTGTGCATTGAAGCCGTTCTCAAAAAAATGAATAAAAAGTGTAATCAATTTCAAAGTTTTTTTTAATGGAAGGGTATTAGATAAATGGACAAGTGATAAATTATTTGATGGTAAAATATTTTTAATTTTATATTTTTACAATATTATTTTATTTGATTTAATGTGTAACTATTTGACACAAGAAGGGTTTTTGTAAATAAAGAAAAAAAATGAGGTTTGAAATAGTTAATGAATTAATTATTTGATTAATGTTTTTAGAATGTTTTGAAGGAGTGCATGAGCCTCTCTAAAAACTCCTTATAGAAATTGTAATATTTTTATTTTATCTTTATTAATCTTATTTTCATTTTTATCATTATAATTTTTAGATAAATTTATGTATTTATAGTACAATTTTATTTTTCTATAAAATTATATAATATTATTTTTTATTAATTTTCCATGATACTCATCTAAATGATAAATTATGAGGAAGATTTTTTGTGATATTGAGGAGATCCATCTTTAGAATTTTTCCACTTGCAATTAATTTGTCTCAGTCCGAACACATCAACAAAGTTGTTATGAAATAAATATTTTAGATAAATTACATTAATAATATTAAACATTTCTAAAAAAAGTAACATTTTGATATCAATTTATCTTAAAATATTTTTATGCCAAATGTTTGATAAAATAAATTCGTTTAATTAATGTTTCACGTGATTTTTAATTCAAACACTAAATTAGTATATTTTATCAATTTTTTGTATTAAAATGTATTTAAATTATCATATTTATGAAAAAAATTACAAATAATGACAATGTGGAAATATTATGGGTTTATGGGTGACACCAATACCATGTCTGATATGGCTAGTCAGCACACACCAACATGATGTCTGAGCCCGACTGAGCAACACTTGAGGAATTATTATGTTTGAAAATAATAAACCGCATGCATAAGTATCATTGTGTAATATAGTAAATTGTCACGTGTTACTTAATAGCACCTTAAACCTACCCCTTTGCCAAAGCCAAGGGACCTCGAGAGGTCAACACCCCAATATTATAAATATATAGAGAAGTCACTTTCTCTGCAACTGCAATGGTCTGCCAGCAGCTGCTGCTATTGCCAATTGTTCCACAGAAGAAGACTACGGACGAGACGAAGCGGCGTTCCCCACTTCGCCTTCGTATCAACGGATTTATCGATTTCGCGTTATTAGTTAAACTCTGTAGATATGGAGGTCTCGTCTACAGTCATAGGCATGGCTTCTCTTCTTATCGTGTTAGGTTTTCTCGTCATACTGTGCAAGCCTCGAGGAAGGTTAGGACGAGGCGGGCTTGGCGATCTGTTCGGGTGCTTGGTCTCCTTCTACATGAACCGTCATCAGCTCCTCGACTGGTACACCGATATGCTGGCCGAGTCTTCCACCAACACCGTCGTGGTGGAGCGACTCGGCGCCAGGAGGACCATCATAACCGCGAACCCTAATAACGTGGAGTACATGCTCAAGACCAACTTCAAGAACTACCCAAAGGGTAAGCCTTTCACCGACATACTCGATGACTTCCTCGGGTCCGGCATATTCAACGTTGACGGCGATCTATGGCGCGTGCAGCGCAAGCTGACCAGCCACGAGTTCAGCACGAGGTCGCTGCGGGAGTACGCCATGAATGCTCTCAGGAATGAAGTGGAGGATGAGCTGCTGCCAGCGCTGGAGTCGGCGGCAGAGAGCAGCCGCCCCGTAGACCTGCAGGACCTGCTCAAGCGGGTGGCGTTCAATTTGATATGCAAGGTCTCCTTGGGTACGGGCGTAGAAGGTCCTTGTCACTCGTCTCTCGACCTGTCGCTGCCCGGCTCGCCACTCGCGAGGGCTTTTGACGTATCGTCAGAGGTCAGCGCTGGCCGTGGGGCCGAGAGCTTGCCGGTCCTGTGGAAGATAAAGCGGTGGTTGGGGGTCGGATCGGAGCGGAGGCTCAGGGAAGCTGTGAGAGAAATCCACGCCATTATCAACGGAGCCATCCATGAGAAGATCATCCAGAAGGCTAAGTCCGGTGGCTGTGAACTAGACCTCCTCTCCCGGATGATATCGGCAGGGCTCGATGAGGGACATGTCGATAAGCTTCGTCGTGGCCGGGAGGGATTCAACTTCAGCCGCGATGGTATGGCTCCTATGGACGCTTTGCTGCCACCAGGGCATCAAGCAACATCTTCTGAATGAAATAGAGCGAGTCCTATCTGCAGACGGAAAGCAGCTAGACTATGAAACGTTGAGTGAACTGAGGCTCTTGGATGCTTGCCTTTACGAGTCCATGAGACTCTACCCGCCAGTGGCATGGGACTCCAAGCACGCCGTCGCTGATGACCTTTTGCCCGATGGCACCGGTGTAAGATCAGGAGACAGGGTGACTTACTTTCCCTACGGGATGGGGAGGATGGAGGCCCTGTGGGGGAAGGACCGGCTCGAGTTCAGGCCGAACCGCTGGTTAATAGGAGGTTCAGTTGGGCTAGACGGATCTGCGGGAGAGCTGAAGAAGGTAAGCCCTTTTAAGTTTCCGATCTTTCAGGCTGGTCCAAGGGATTGCATAGGGAAGCAGATGGCGTTCGTTCAGATGAAGTATGTGGTGGCCTCCATCCTTCGGAAGTTTGACATCCAGCCGGTCAGCCACAGCAAGCCCATCTTGGTGCCGCGGTTGACGGCGCACATGGCAGGAGGCTTTCTTGTTCACGTCCGCAGGAGTTCATAGAGCAGTAAATAAGTCATTGTATTAATGTTGCTGGGGATTTGGAATGAATCTATCTATCATGTGGTTGACAAAGAGACGCTTGATTACAATAAATAGACACCTTGAAGCAAAAATCGATTTCTGCAAATAAAAATCATTAAAACAGAAGTGTGTTTGTCTTCAGTAGGGAATTGAGTCCTCCTCCGGGAGGTCCCAGTTGTCCTCGTCATCATCGTTCTTCTTGTCCGTGGATGGCTCCTGCTTCACAGGTGCGAAATTTCTGGCCTGGGGGCGTCTGTTCGACGAACAAACAGAAGAACCACATAAATAAGAGCAGCCGCACCGCAACAGGTGAAAGCATGAGACTAGAGAGAGAGAGAGAGGGAAGAAGATGTTTTTACCTCCTGCGGTTACGCTTAGCGGCCTCGCGGGTCCTGCGCTTCTTCTCGTCTTGCTTGTTCTCGAAGAACCGGCGGCGCTTGCACTCCTGGATGACGCCGGCCCTCATCACCTCCCGCCTGAACCGGTTAAGGAGCCGCTCCTCCGACTCGTTGTCTTCCACCACCACCTGCACATTGTACCCACTGAAGAAGAGCGTATTGGCGTGGGCCAGCGCTGGGTTTGCCACCGCAAGGGCAGCTGTGGAGGAGGCGGAGACGGAGAGGGAGAGGCCCCCGTGGGCGGCGGATGCGGAGCAGCACTTGACCCTGGGGAGCTGCGACGGCGGAGGGAGTGTGAGGTGGAGGAGAGAAGGCGGGGCTGCTGAGGCCGAGAGGAAGGAGAACAAATTGGCGGATAAGGAGGAAGTGGTGGCCATGGCGTTGATTGATGAGAAGTGTTGGGTGCAAGGCAATTTTTGTTGGGAGCTGAATTTCTTCTGGCCGTTTATTTTTCCTTGGAACTTTGCGCCATGGTAGAAATTAGAAGGTCCACAGAGCATGGCATGGCATAGCAGTTACGGTTCGGTGGGTCAAAACTCTGGCCATACTAAGGACCAAACACGCAGGTCCACCGAGCCTTGTGGAGCTCAAAGGGTCCATTCCATGGGCCAACTTAATGGATCCTATTAGCGCGTACTATAGCCATTGCCATCCAGTTTGCGGGCTTACAATAATTTGATGGATTGTGTTCGGCCTGTATAATAAATAGGTGTATAGATTATAATTTATTTACATTTTACACGTCAGAAATTAAAATTTAATAAAATAACTATATAATTATGAATTTCAAATTTAATAAATTTGAAAAATTACCATTACATTATATTTTTATAAAAAAATAATTATAAACAACGAGATTGAAAATAAATCTAGTCTAACTTGAATTTTTATTTTAAATAATAAAAATAATATATGCAATTATTTATATCGAATTTAAAATTATATATAAAAGTGTATTAATATTATATAGAAAGTAAAAATATAATTATAAATTTAATAAAAGTAAATAAATATATATAATTAAAAACTTTTAGTTATACATAATATATTTTAAATTTAATATATTATCTTAACACAATAAATTAAAAAAAATGTGTTGAATGTCCTCCATCTATCATCTTTCACACAAAAATATGGAAAAAAAAGTATGAGATTAGTCTCAGTTTCAACTTTCAACCAGCCCTTTATACGCCTGCCTGCATCTTTAAACACTTAACAAATGATGCACAAGCTTAGGCAGTTGTGCCCCCTTCATATCAATGGAGAAATAAGGCAAATATATAGACAAAAAAATATTCTAGCTCTAGCTAAATTCATCATTCCTCCCTTCTTACCAGGGAGATAAGGATCCCCATGATTATAATACCCTAGAAATAAGGCAAACCAGGACGAAGATCAAAGGTTCCCCTAGAAAAAATTAAAGCAAGATCAATGGGGGATGAATAATAATATATTAGGGTTAGGGTTTCCAATAATTTCATCTTCCCAATCAGTGGGCTGAAAGCTGATTAGGGTTTTTTCCGTGGGGCCAATCAGAGCACAAATGGTGATTTGTGCTCTAATTAATTATATGGAGATAGGGACATCCATATTACTGCACTGACAAATTTAAGGAGCTTAAAGGCTGGGAAATCACTTCTTTAAACGTTGGAAATTTCATGAAATACATAGATTTTTTATTTTTTTGGGAATAAATTATGACTAGGGCTAAAGATGCAGTCAGTAGATGCTTTGCCTAGAATATTTAAGCAAGTGCACATTACCTCACCTCTCTCTCCTTTAATCATAAATGTTGATGGTGCTTCAATTAGCAATTTTCTAATAATTTATCCAAAAATAAGTTCATAAGATTTTTTTTCTTCAAATAGTGTGCTTGCATTTTTAGTTCCACCTAACATTTTATAATTTAATTAAATAAGATCATAACTATTAGTCCAATATCGTATGGATAGTGAATAAAATTAAATTTATAACGTATGATTTTATTTGAGTCCAATAAAAAAGAATGTAATCTTATTTGGGATTTCAGCCCATCATAAGCCTACTTACTACTAGTTTATGAGTGGTGACTATCACAATGAGAAGCACACACCACCACTTCGCACCTTGTTGCATAAGATTTGTGTTCATTATGTTAAACCAATACCACCATTGGATGAGTCTACAAGAGAGAAATACATCATTTGTCTAACAATACAAAGGGTGTTAGGCTTGATTCATGTTGTGCCATATATAGCCCTCAATTCCATATTCTATATATCAATTCTAGACATAAGCAACTAAATCCATTTGATATAAAAATCTTAACTTTGCAAAATGGTGTATTATAATGAAGTCGCCACTTCTTACAACTTTTAGTATTCTTAAGATTAAAAAAAGCTCCTTTTGATGCAACTACTATAAGAAGGTATTGGAAAGGTAAATCCCATGTCATCAATGGATTGGAGGAGGCATAACCAATGGCCATTCATGGTTTAACACATTGGTTTTATGGACTTGAATAGTATTTTGGCCCAAAAATTTTAAATATTTTTTAATCAAAAGTAATGCTTTATCTGGTTAGTACAAGACAAGAGAGCACATGAAAAGCTAGGCCATATCCAATGGGCATCCACTTTCTAGGGTTTGGGCGGAAACAATGTGGATGGTACATCATACCTTCTTAATTGTATAATTAATTAGTACGACCCCTACACGAAAAAAGATGTTAATTACTTTGATTATATAAATGATCTCCCATTATTAATTTAATTGCATTCTCGTGATGGGGAAACTGCTGCTTTATCTTGTTGGGAAGAGCTAGAAGGAACAAAAAAAATTAAGAAATTAGGGCAAGGAAAATGGCTTGCGACCTAATACAAATGATATTTTATCACTGCTTTAATCACTTATTGCCTAAATTATATGATATTATTTTTACTCAATGCATTATCAAACAACACAAATTAGATTATATTTACAAGGCTGAACTACTAAAATAAGGTAAGCTCTTTTTTTTTACAATATTATTCAATTTAAATACAAATATTTTTATTCCACTTAATTCAATTAACTAACACGTACTTCAATTAACCATCATATATTTCACATATTATTCAATTTATAGTGTATTTTTTAATTTAGTTGTTAATAAAATATTTATACTTAAATAGGTTTAAATAAGATATTTACACATAAATAGATAACTAAAAAGTTTGATATGTAATTATACCTTCATTTTACACTATTTAAAAAGTTAACAATTGTGTTTAATGTAATTACCCTCGATAGTAAACTAGATTTGGACCATCAACAAGAGGAACACCATCTTTCACTTTCCCTTTGTTCTCCAGATCAAAAGCTTGATATGATGGTACACTGCCTGGACCTGATCTCATAGCCCCCCCTAGTGCAAATGGTAGCGGTGACACAAGTTCCAAGACTTATTACATGTTTGCCCATATTTCTCCCTTGGAAGAAAGTGGCAGATAATCTAGCAATCCTAAACAATGGCTTGCAGTAGTACTAGGAGCTGAAGAGGTGGTCTCAGCCCAAAGATTCAAAGTGAATACCCATCTAAAAAATAGGCACATTTTTTTTATATTTGTAATAATTTGAATGTATAATCTGAATTTTTATATTCTTATCCATTTTAACACAATCATTTCTAAAAACACTATGGGATAATCTTTAGAATTAGACTTAATTAAGTTAGTGACAAATACAAGATACTAGTTAGAAATTGCATGAAAATTGTAATGGCATGTCATACTAGTATCAACTATTGGATATATCTATAAATATTTGACTCACTAAAAATACTTTTGAGATTATAATATGATTATATTCACTAGAAGTGACACTAATGACAATGTTGTAATTAACTATATTGGTTAATTGATTGAACAAAAAAGGTTTATTTATGATAAAAAAACACAATTTTGTATTTGAACATGTTTTGTTGTGTTTTTATCAACTTTAATATGTCAATTTTGATATACTATCATATTTTTTAGCTAATATACAATAAGTTTGCCTGAAAAATTGAGGAAATTTTGAATACTCTAACCACCACCTCCTCCTTCGCAAATTGATATACCAAAATAAGTGTAACATTGAAAATTACTGCCCAATTAGGCAAAAAAAATTGTATTAAAATTGATATAATGTTCAAATTTTGTGCTCTATTAGATTAAATCAATCAATTTTACTAGATAAATTTAGTATTTAGCATTTTATTCTTTTATCAATTTTGTCCTAAAACACTTATTGGTTGCATTGGTGATGAACCTTCTTACAATGCACATTTAGTAAATTTTCTAAAACAAGAGCATTAATAAACAATATTATTAAGAAATAAATATTATTAATAAATAAATAAAAGGATAAATAACACTTAAAATATAAATAAATAATTTATTGTAATAATGTTCACCATCTACCCATATTCATTTATATAATTTATTGGTAAATCACATGTTATTTAAATATATTTACCAATTGTTCAATTTATTAATTCATAATAAGTATTATAAAAAATATTGTTTATATTTTTCTTTTTAATTAATGACATTTATCTTTATTTAGTATTTGCATTATTACATACAACCCAATTATCATTTTAAAACATTGAAAACATTAATATTTTTATCATAAATAAAAGATTTATTTGTTTTTTATTTATTTATGAAAATGACATTGTGTATTGTCTTGTCAAGTAAAGTCCAAATGCTGATTCAAAGTGTTCCAACCTGCTAATGGGAGTGCATGTGATGAGTCACAATTTAAGGACAATATTATTAGTAAATCAAGTTATTGCTTTTTATAATTCAATTAGCCAAAAAAGGTCATTTTGTTTTCTATTAACCACTTGCTTCCAATTTTTATTTTCACTTTTTTTTGCTCAACAATACAAATGCATGTATTAAATAGTGGGAGTGGCATCATAATCACCATTTCTTATTGTACTTACATATATCAAATTGAAATAAATGAAAAAAGTGTAGTAGTATATATATTGGTTTGGTTGATCTATGTCATTTCTTGTACATACAAATATTAATTTAATCTTTTATATATACAATAAATATTATTATAAGATAACAATCAAGCACTAATTAAAATGAAAAATATTGTGTTTTTATAAGTTGTTATAAGTTAAAGAACATTTTCTAAGAAATTAAATTTGAATTTTGCATGACAATAGAATTTATTTATGCTAGAAAAAAATTAACTTATATTAGACAGGTCATACTTAAAATGGAATTAGTTAGTTATAAGTACTGAATCTTTGAATATATTGACAGAGGCATTAACAACTAGAAAAATTAAAAAAAAAGGAAGACTTTTTCTGCAGATGACCCAACTCCCACTACTGTGTTCCTGCTGCTGCTGCTACTATGTCTGTGGCTGTTCCCTTAATTTTCTTCACTTGGCAACTTCTCTCTGTCTCTCCTCCATTTCAGCTCGTCCATAGAGGCTCAGATTTAATGGTATCTTTGATTCTTCTTCTGCACTGCACTTCACTGCCTCCTTCTGTATCCATTCAATGTAATCTATGCACTCAGATCCTTATTTAATATACCTCTGTTCTTCTTCTTTATGAAATACACTGCAAAGTATGTTTCCAGAATGTATTCCATTCTCCCTCCTCTCTCTGTCTCTCTGTTCCATTGCTGGATCCCTTGCACAGCTCTTGCTGTGAAACCAGTCACAGACCCACCCACCTGCGTGTGCATGGATGAATGAATGAACCAGTGAATTCCCTTTCTCTTCCACCTTGCAGAATGAATATTTCTGTCTCTGTTATTACTGTCACTCTCTGAGAAACCGAAAGCAAGGTGATTGATGGATTTATTCCTTTGTCTACTCTCCTCAGTCCAGCTCATTGCAGATTTATTAGCAGTCCTGGGATGTCCAAGGAGAAGGGGTTAGAGCGGGAAGAAGGGGGGGCGACCATGCCAATCAAAAAGCGTGGCGGTGTTGTTGATTCCACTGACCCGAATATGGGTGGAGAATCTCAGGATGCAGATTATTGTTCAGAGGATGCTCCTCCGTCGCTGAGTGACGAGCTGGAGGTACTAATACTGGCAAGGGTCCCCCGGTCGGAGTACAGCAAGTTCTCCGCCGTGAACAAGCGGTTCCTCTCGCTCGTGAGCAGCGGAGAGTTGTACAAGGTCAGGAGGGACATCGGCGTCAGGGAGCCATCCGTCTTCGTGCTGGCCAGCGGGGAGAGCAATTGGTGGGCCTTCGATCGCAGCTTTAGGTCCTGTCGGCAGCTACCGATCCTGCCGTCCGACGTCTGCTTCGCTTCCGGCGACAAGGAGACTCTCTCCGCGGGGACCCACCTTCTCGTCTCCGGGATGGAGATCGACGGTCGGGTCACCTGGAGGTACGAGCTGACGAGCAACCGGTGGTTCAAGGGCCCCCCCATGAACAGCCCCAGAGGCCTCTTTGCCTCCGCCACCTGCGGCAACCACGCCGTCGTCGCCGGTGGGATCAGGGTGGACGGAAACCGGGAGGTGCTGAGGACGGCCGAGAGGTACGATCCCGACGGCAAATCGTGGGTGCTTCTCCCCAGCATGAACCGGAGGAGGCAGTTCTGCTCCGGCTGCTACATGGACGGAAAGTTCTACGTGATCGGCGGGAAGAGCGAGGACGGGCAGGCACTAACGTGCGCGGAGGCGTACGATGAGACGAACGACAAGTGGGAACTCATCCCGGACATGCTGAAGGATACGCCCATCTCCACCTACCACTCGCCGCCGCTCGTGGCGGTCGTGAACAACCACCTCTACGCCCTGGAGACATCCTTGAACGTGGTCCGGGTCTACGTGAAGGCCACCAACTCATGGAGGACGCTCGGCCCGGTGCCCATCAGGGCTGACTTCAACCGCGGTTGGGGTGTCGCGTTCAAGTCCCTAGGGGACGAGCTGCTCGTGATCGGATCATCCTCAGCCTCCTACACTGGCCATGGGATGAGTATCTTCACCTGCATCCCCGACCCGACCACAGCCACTACCGAGGAGGGGCGACTGAGGTGGGAGCCGCTCGAGTGTTCCAAGAACCGGTCCAGCCACTTCATCCGAAACTGCTGCGTTATGATCGCCTGAGATACCCGCCAGTGGAAAGCTCCCAGTAGATTACAGTGCCGATCCCATGTGGGGTTCTTCGGCCATGTTCCAACTTTCATTCGCGTATCCATTCTTCCATTTTGTTGGGACCAAAGGCGTAATGTTGCACTCTCACTGAACTAATTTATTGGTTGTAACGGGTAAGTACCTGCAAGCGTCTGTCTGAATGTTATCCAGTACTCTACTTGTATAGTGATTGCACACTTCAGATCTCAGACAATGCAATACATATATAATTTGAAAGAAGTGGAGCAGCAAGCAGAACACAGTTTGGCATGCAGCTTGAAGCCTTCTTGCATTCTACGGTAGTTGAATCATTTCATATCTCAGCTGTACAAACCTCTTCAGCAAGTTAAACATGTATTTCTCTGCCTCACTGTCCTCTGGAGAATGGCTTGCAGTTAGTATTGATCAAGTAACTGACTTCATGAAATGAAAAAGGAACGGTCAAGAAAGGGAAGTGGAATTCAATGGCTTGCAGTTAGATTGCAGCAAGTGCCTTCAGGAGAAAAATCAGCAGCCATCTCAACAATTTTCATTCTTTTTTTTGTCTGCAAATCAGAGCAAATACCTCGACTGCTTAGATAGATTGTCCTGTCACCTCTACTTCCGGATTTTAACTCTAGTAGAAGTGGCTCAACACCAAAGCTTATGGGTCAACATTCCAACTGTGTAGAAAGGGTGGACATACATCTTCTGATGTTGTATCATGCCCATGAAAAAATTCACAATGTCCTTTCAGCTTCATCTTCAAGGGAAAGCTCCTCTACAAGACAATTAAAAGGAATGTCAAAAACAAAGTCCTTAGAAGAACCCAATTCAATTAAGAATCTATATGTTTGGGGCAACAAATAAGTGGTTGGAACTTGGAATGGAGCCTAGGTCAGTCAGCAGAGGAGTTGCAGAAAGGCCCCAACTTCATCCAAATGATGCGCACTTCTTGATGCATAAAAGAAGGCAAAGAAAGCATCATAATTCCATTGATGTCAACAATGAATAACTGGGTTCATGATTTTAAGCAAAAGTGCTCACAGGAGAAAAATCAGCAGCCAACTTCTCTTGCAAAGGTACTGCATAAAATAGAGAGAGTGCATATAATCATAGATTGATAAAATCCACTCCATTCAACCAAATCTTCAGGTATAATCTGAAGAATTGAAGGATTCAATTTACAATTGATAGCTGTGCGGCTATTGCTCGCGTGATGGCCATTAAAAGTTGTCCAATATGGTTAGATATATTACTAAATAAGTGCTCTCTCGATGTGGCAGCCCTTAACACTGCAGGTATATCACAGAGCATTAGTCAAGTTAAATCACAGTGATCATCAATGAAGACCATAGTGTACAAACAATTTGATAGAAAAACGTTATTGGAAGAACAATATCCATATAATATAATTCATATCATCAAATTGTACAAGAGAGTGCAAGAACAACAAGAATTCGAAGATAATCGCGGGAGCTTGCGGATTCTGCAGCTGACTAAAAGCACTTCCAAGTGATAAGGACTAAAAGGTTCAATTTCAATTGGAATTTCCCGGCAGTAGAAGTAATTCGCATTCACAGTTTGCATCTGATAGTAGAACAGTGGAAGCAACATACCCCTACTGGGACTCGATGAGCACAGCCGGTGAAATACAGCTCCTATGGAGAATCCCTTCACCAAACCAGTGGATTCTCGGATCGGGGTAGATGCTCCGAGACTTCGAGCGAAATCGAGTCCAAGAAGAGCAGGGAAGCAGACGAGCGGGTGCTAGGAGGAAGGGTGCTCCTGTGGACGGCAAGGCTCCGAAGGAGCCATGTCCGATGAGAAGACAAGGGCTTGGCCGTTTGTCAAAAAGAAGCTTCTGAAGTTGCTACCGAACCGGTTCTTTTGCGAACCTTCGTCGATTCGAAACGGTTCGTTGGTTCGATTTGAATCCAAAACTAGTATATTTTTTTAGCCTATCCTAGTTAAGTATAAATTTTACTATTTTTTTATTAAATCTAACACTTAATATTTGTTATCAAAATTACATAATAGAAAAATAATATAATAGTAAATTTAATAAATATAGTAAATTTTATGCATACTAGATTTATTTTAGGATTAATATCTTATATAAACATAAATTTTAATTATTTTATCAAATTTTAAAGTTATGTTTTTGTGCATGTTGAAATATTATATTAATTTGATAACACATAAAAAATAAAATTTATGACAATATTAAATTATCGAACAAACCATAAATTTAATGATATTGGCCCTTTATCAATAAACGCAACATTTTATCCATTTAACTGAACCCTCCTACAGAACCGGGTTTAAATGTCCGATTATATTCATACTTCTGAAAGTTCATTCACCCGGTTCGAAACATTGAACCGCCGACCGATTGTACAGTTAAAAAGTTTTTTCTTCCCCCACCTCCGATCCCACGAAATTAAATTAGGTCACTCAGCGTCGGGAATCATTTGATTAGCTCTAAACTTTTCTCATCTGATTTTGGGAGCTCCTCATCGCCGTCCCCCGTCTTTCTGACGCCCGACGCCGACGACACCGAAGAACCGCCGTCTCTGCAACACACCTTCCTCCACCCCCGACGCCTACCGCTCCATTGCTGAGCTGAAATCGGCAGAGGTGGGAATTGTTTCTCGAGGGTTCCGAACTTGTTGGATTTTTCTTGCTTAAATGTCAGTGAGTTGGATTTATAGATTTTCGATGGCTGGCTGATGGTAGTAAAACTCCCGCTTTCCCTTGAACTCTTCCCGTCCATGCTTATTGCGACGATTCTTATCTGTTTATCTTCGAATTAGACTTCTTCCAGCTTGGTATTGTATCGTATAATGCTTTAGTTTAGTGATAGAATATACGGAACTCATTGCTTTTAGATTAAGTTATGAAATGTGATTATTTGGTATTATGATAGGAAGCACTAAATTGAGTTAAAGAGGAAAGGATATGGGATTGCCCAATGAATCCGGGGACCTTTTGTCGAAGATGGACTCCGATGCTTCCAGACGCCTCTTTCCTCTTAGGTTCTATGAGAGTCATCTGTCAAACTCTACTCGTCCTGATGGCAGGCCCCTCAAAAGTGCCAGAGAAGCATTTGTGGGTCCTGGTCAGTGGAAAACAAACTCTTTCTTTATGTCCCTTCATAGTTTTTTTTTTCATTTGACTTGTGAATTTACAACATATTCCAATCTGAATAATTTCTATTACTCTTATCTAGGAGATGTTGCATCTGCGGATGGATCTGCTATGACGAAAATTGGTTCAACTGTGAGTTTTAGAGTTTTCTTTCTGCAAATTATTTGTGAAGACTTGATGATGTCTTTATTAGATACTTGTGCTATCGCAAACTTAAATTCAAGCTTCTTACCGGTCAGACAATGCTAGCTGCTATAAAGATGGAGATAATGACTCCTTCCGCCGATAAACCAGATGAAGGCAGCATAGGTTTTGAAAAAGATTATCTTTCATCCTGATTTTATTCAGGTTCTTAAGATTGTACTACGACTCAGACTCTTGAGGTTTGGTTTGCTGCTTTGCAGCTGTAGAATTTTACATGCCTCCAATTTGTTCCCCGCTTGTGAGGCCTGGAAGACCAGCTGAGATTGCACCTGTTATCTCAAAGCAACTTTATGACACAATAATGAGGCATGTAAAGTATTGAGCTCTTTTTATCTATTTATACCTTTGTAAATTTCAATTGATCCTTCATAAAAAAACAATTCAAACTATAAATTGCTGCTTCACGTTTGCCATTTTGACGACTTACATTGATTGTTGCAGCTCTGGAATGATTGACCTTAAGGAATTGTCTTTGATAAGTGGAAAGGCTGCTTGGATGGTGTACCTGGTATTTCTACTATGCTCATGATACATCTCAATGATCTCATATTTTAGTTTGGGTAGTTTAGCTAGAGTTGTAAATGCATAGAGATCCAGGAAGAATTGATTTAAGTTCCTTGATTAATGAAAATTCCAACTTTTTCACTTGCATGTAGTTGGCCATTTTTAGAATTTTATTTGCACATTTTTCCTTAAATAGCTCAACATTCATTCTAAATTATAGGCTGAGAGCTGTGATTTATATCTGGTAGGATATATATTGTTTGGATGCGGATGGAGCTCTTTTTGATGCCGCGTTGTACTCAGCTGCTGCTGCATTTTCTTTCTGTAAGCTTCATCTAAAGATATAATTCCTGCTGTACAGTTTTTCCTTTTTTAATCTAAAATGCAATTTCTATTAAAATTTTTTGGTAGATGTCATCTCTCTGTTCATTGGACTCTTCATCAGAGTTCTGCACCATTTGATATGGTGATCAGAAACTAGGTTTAAGATACCCTAAAGGATAGCCTGTCTTCTTCTGAGGCATGCACTGACCTGAAAATCTTATTCTGTTCAGTGTGTAAATAGAATTCTCTCATTCTGGTGTGCATTTGAGCGAACTTTTTATATAGCACATTTCTGTCAGCAAAGTCAAATATCTGTGCTTTCAAAGATTTTTTCTCCAGAAACAATTAACTGATGTCAATGTATAATATAACATCTCTCAAAGAATTAATGAACTGGGTGGAGCTAACCTTTAACATGTCTTGTAATTTCTACTGCAGTACAAATCCCTGTAGTTTCTCTGAGTGAAGAAGGAAGATTGACCATCATTCCTGAGGAAGGTAATGGCGATAAGTCAGACAAAGATGTTGTCAATAAAGGCAAGAGAAAGCTCACAATTAGCAGTCTACCGTTCTCTCTCACCTGCGGTCTTCACAAAAACTACATCTTGCCGGATCCAACCTCGGAGGAAGAGACTCTGATGGAAACTTTTGTAACAGTGGTCCTGAATTCATCTGGACATCTTGTGTCACTTTACAAACCAGGAGGACCTGTTCTCGCCCAAACTTCCACCATTCAGGTGAAATAATCAGCTTACGGTTTATGCTTTACTGTACTGGGATATCTCAATCATAACTATTGTAATAAACTGGATAAATAGTCTATTTGAGGGGGAATTATCATTTTCCTGATCTGTTCTTGGTGATGGAAGAAGATGCATATTAACTGTGGTGAATTAGAATGAATGATTTGAGGAGGATAGGGATTACTCTCACTTTTTGTAAAATTGGACATCTTTTTTGGCACTGTTTGATAGCCTCTTTTGCACTTGAAAGATGATCAAAGGTAATTAATGACCATGATTTTATTTACCTGACTGCTACTATAATGTTCCTCGGTTCTCATTCTTTTGACAAATTGTACATCTATTGATATATTATAGAAAACTGTTCATGTGCAGGATTGTATCGCATTGACAAGGCAAAGAATGACGGATCTTCAAAAGAGCTTAGATGAAGCTATTACGGAGATGAAGATGGACTAGGTGTCTGTACTGGGAATTCCAACATCATTTGTGCTGCGCACCTGCAAGTTATGAAGTCTCTTTTACCTTAATATATTCAAGGTGAGCATTCAAGCTCATCATGTTTGACAGAAATTGCTCTAGAATTAATTACATGTCACTTGTTTCTGTCAAAGCTACTGTGCGTCCAATTGGTGTACGGGTAACGGAGTTTGTTATCAAGCACTTCACAGTTAAGAGGAAAAGAGAAAAGATTGCAAGAGTTTACTGTCAAAGTTTTGAAGTGCATGCTTAATGTTGGATTGTACCTTAACAACATATATTCTGTTCTGCAATTGAGAAAGCAAGAAGGTTCTACTGATCAGCTAATTAACAAATTCTGAATTTTCTTGCGGGCGTGAGAAAGAGAATGGGCGACAAATTTGAAGCTTGCAAGGAGACAACAAGCTCTGATCTTGTCTCTTCTAGTTTGCCCTGTGCAAAAGATTAGTGGAAGAACAAAGGTGGGTGGATCTGTGAGCATGTCCTTTGTGTTAGTTACTACAGGTCAATGAGCATCTCTTTTCCCTTTCTTCAACTTCAATGCATTTGATCAGTTCAGATGTGCAGAATTTCCCAGTTCTCCATAGGCTGACCAAACAGTAATAAGCTCCCAACTGCCCTTTGGTGAGCAGCCACTCTACCACCTTCCTCTTGTCCAGGGCGGCTATCTGGTCATAGTTCTGTATGGTGCTCAACCGCCCTTAGGTTTCCTTGCAATGGCCTCCTCCACCTTATCCTACACTCTATACATTGGTGCTCCATGTTCTCTTACCTTCTATATATTGATGTTCTTCCTAAGGTCCACTCATGGCTCAAAACTGCAAATCACTTGGGTCTTCAGCCTCACTTGGGTCTTCAGCCTCTCATGGGTCATAGAATTGAAAAGCTCCTAACAATTGGATGTACTTGTGAGTCATTAGATATGTAACATGCGATAAATGTTAGATGTTTATTTGAGTAAATTCTAAATGGGTATCATTCTTGGATTTTTTTTGAAAATTTTAAGGATTTATTTAAGATATAAAAATGAATATAACCTTATTTGAACATAAAAGATGTTATAACTTTCTTGAGATTTTACATAAAGTTAATGGTTTTATTTGAAATTTCAAACATAAATTTTTGTATATAAAACAATTATTAATGTACAAAAAAATAATTGGGAGAAGGCATCATAGTCCTATATTTTTTTTAATGTTTTGATAATTGATTATTATATTTTTTAAATTAATTTTTTAGTCATATCAATTTTTTATTTTTCAAAATATTTATTAACTCATATATTTTTATAATAATAATATTTTCCGTTTAACTATATGAACTTTTTTGTATGTTATATTAAAGTACTTTGAAACATTATTTTTAAATATATGAAAAAGTGTTACTCTTTTCAAATATATATTAATGAACAAATAACTTACAAAATATTATGAAACTATTGTTATTCAAATAAATTGAGAGATAATTGGTTTTTGAGTTAATTTCTAAAAAAACGTGAGAACTATGGGATTTTTCTCAATTTTGGGTAAAAACTTTTGTTATTGCCCACAAAGGTTTAAAATATGTGATGTTTTCATTTTTTACTTAAAAATTTAATTATTAACTAAAACTACTCCAATTATATCATCTCAATTCCAATTTTAGTTTTAACAATAAATATTTTTTTTATAATTGACCATTGTCAAATTTAGTTTTAACAATAAATATATTCCACTTGTTATAATTGGCACTATGTATCATTTCATTAGTTCCAACATAAAATATATGTATGCTAATAATATATACACATAAATTATACTTTATGACAAAAGTTATGAATTTTAATAAAATTTACATATATAAATTAAAAATATATATAATTTTAATAAAATAATAAATAAGTTTTAAAATTTTCAAAAAAATATAATATTCCTTTTTTAATCAAACGATGATATAATATTTATATAATGGTTCAAATAAAACTCTAACATTTATATAGTAACTCAAATAAATCAGTGTATTATAAATATAACTATAAATATTATATACACCAATATGAACAAATATTATAGAACTATTTATATTATATTAACTAAAAAATATTATGACTTTTTTAAGTGTAAAAGAATATAACATTATTTGAGCTATTATTCAATGGTTAAATTCTTATTTAGGGAGAAAATATATTTTAAAAATTTACCCAAATGTTATATCATTATTTGTGACTTTAATTATAAATGTTTGTACATATTAAAGTTCATAAATAAATTGAAAAAAATTAGCATTGTTGAAATATGTTTGAGTTTTTTTGCACTTAAATATTATATTTTTTAAATTATGTTTTCAGTGTTATATATTTAAAAAGTGATAATTTCATTTATATATTTTTACAATGATTTTTTAAGTTATGTATACTGATAAAAGTTATTTTTTAATCTTATAAATAATAGTATTTTATGATTTTAAATATTACTTTTATAAATTATATATGAATTAAATTGTTATTTTTCAATAATATGGAATTAATGTTATTTTTTAAATATTTAATAATATAAAAATATTTTCAAATTTTGTTAGGAATATGTTACTAAATTTAATAAAATAGTAAATAGTAATTGACTATTGGTAAATTTTAACCAGTTAAAATTTAAAAAAATGGTTAAATTTATTATTAATATACAATACTTTATTTTATAGTGTTAATTACAATTATAATCAATTCGATGAAAAATTTTACTCGTAATCTACATTATTATATAAAAAAAATATCAAATTTATTTTATTATTATGTTATGTACGAAACCGTAATAATAATATCCGTATCGTAATTGTACATAGTTATTAACGTTATAAGTGTATACATTTTAATACTGAGAATATAATTAAATGTTGAATAAAATATATAAATATTTTATATTTATTTGTAAACTTTTCTTACTTAAAAATAATTAATAATAAGTAAATAACTTAACCATCCAAAATAATTTATCTCATAAATAATAGTATTTTATGATTTAAAATATCATTTTAATTAATAGTATTTTATAATTTAAAATATCATTTTTATAAATTATATATGAATTAAATTGTCATTTTCAATGATATAGAAATAATAATGTTATTTTTCAAATATTTAATAATATAAAAATATTTTCAAATATATTACTAACTTTGTGATTCAAAAAAAATTAAAAGAAAGAGTAAGAGGTTTTTTTGAGCTTGCTCCTAAAAAAGATTTGTATGATATTTCCAATTTTGGCTTAACATTTAATTAACATGAAAATTTTGAACTCATATATCTCAATTTTTAATAAATATGCAACTACTACTACTGTAGTATGGCCTCAAGGCAGAACAGATCTAACATCTTCAATAGAAGAATAATGGGTTCTTGAAGTGAGAGGATGGCAGTGTCAACACTTCTGCTTGGTGTTTCCTTATGCATCTTTCTTCAGTGTAGAAGATGACAGAGTTTGAAGCTTACAAGGAGAGAATAAGTTATTGGCTCTTCCAGTTTGTCATGTACGGAAGATCAGTGGAAGAACGGAGAACAAGGAAAGTCGGTTATACTATTGGTCATTTCAGATGCATAGAACTCCCAGACCAGTTCTCTGGAGGCTGATTAGAGAATAGTAAGCTCCTGACGGCCCCTTGCCCAGCAACGACGAGTGGCTCCCTTTCTCCACGACCTTCCCTTTGTCCAGGACGGCAATCTGGTCGCAGTTTTGGATAGTGCTCAGCCTATGAGCCACCACCACGCTCGTCCTCCCCACCATCACCCTCTCCAATGCATCCTGCACCACCTTCTCCGACTGGCTGTCCAGCGCGCTAGTCGCCTCGTCCAGCAGCAGGATCGAGGGGTTCCTCAGGATCGCCCTGGCGATAGCTATCCTCTGCTTCTGCCCGCCCGACATCTGCACCCCTCTGTCCCCGCACCAAGTGTTGTACCCGTCCTTGAGGCCCGCAACGAAGTCGTGCGCGTTGGCGGTCTTGGCCGCCTCGACGATCTCGGCCTCGTCCACCTTGTCTGATGCTCCGTACACGATGTTCTCTCTCACGGTGCCGGCGAACAGCGACGGCTCTTGGCTCACGAGGGCAATGTGCTTCCTTAGGGACCTTAGGTGGTATGACCTGATATCCCGACCGTCGATCATCACCGTGCCCCTCATCGGGTCGTAGAATCTCTCGATCAGCCCGATGATGGTCGACTTACCAGACCCGCTCTGACCCACCAGCGCCGTTGACTTTCTCGCCTCGATCCTGATTGAGAAGTTCGTGAAGATCACCACATCGGGCCGGGCCGGGTACGCGAAGTCCACGTCCCGGATCTCCACATCACCCGCTACTTTCTCCGGCCGGAGCCCCTCAGGTTCCTCGGGCTCGATTCTTGTGTGCCGGTCCAACACGGCGAAAACGGAGCCCACCGCATCCGATCCCTTGGCCAGGTCGGTCGTCATGCTACCCGCATCCGCGATAACCTTCCCGGTGCTTACGAGAATCATGAAGGTCTCGAAGAGTGCCTTGGCAGTTATGTAGCCATCGGCGATGAGCTTGCCGCTGTACCAGAAGTCCAGTGCCCAGGTGCAGGAGGTCAAGCTGTGGGAGGCCCCGAGACCGAGCCCCGCGTACCACGACTGCTTGATGCTCTCCTTCCTCGGTCCTTCCTGGGACGTCTCCAGCATCCTGAGGATCCGGTCTTGCGAAGAGAAGGCCGTAATGGTCCGGACATTGGACACGGCCTCCGCCGCGAGCTTGCTGCTCTCGTCTTGCGCCTTGATCGCCTTCTGGGACATGCTCTTTAGCAGCACCCTCCTCGTGTAGAAGCAGACGATTATCAAGGGCTGGGCGGCTATCATCACCAGTGCTAGCCTCCACGCGATGACCAGCCCCATGGTGAATGCTATCGTCACTGCCGAGATCGTCTGCACTAGAAGCGCTATTCTATCACCCACAAGAGATCTCACCTGTCATATTAAGCAATGACCACAATTAGGGACAATTGACCATGAGTTGCTATGATCTTCTAGTTTTGGGCTAATCACCGGTCCGATTTCACGAGTGGATAAAACCCTAGATCAAATATCTTATAGGGACATGTGACCATCTTACCACATTGGCATCTTTTGCGAGCCTAGAGCAAATGGCAGAACCCGAATTCTGGTCCTGATCGAACCATCCAACCTCAAAGGTCAGTATCTTGGACAGCATCATCTCCCTTATTCTCTTGGTCAAGTACTCCCCCATGTAACCGAAGCTGTAGTGCTGGCTGATGTTGACAAGCAGGGAGACGACGGCCAACCCCACAAACCACAGAGCGTAGGTCCTGGTCTTATCCTTGATCTCGTCGTGGTTGACGAGGAAGTAAACCGATATCATCGACCCCATCGCGAATGCATATAAGGGTTGCACTGCCCCGAAGAGCATGGCGCTGAGACACCCCAATATTGCCTGCTTCCATTCCGGCAGGTTCAGGGCCAGTAGCCGCCAGAAGGATGGAACCGGAAGGGTCCCATGGTCAGGGTTGGGGAGGGTCCCCAGATCAACCAGAGAGGAGACCCAATTCGTGGAGTTCGAGCGACTCACCTGGGCAAGCCTCGGACTGCTGGCGTTGCTTGTGTCGGCCAATGTGTTGGCTAAATGACCTGTGGTGGTCGAGTCAATGGTTACACTGTTGGATTCAATGGTCAGCTCGGTCTGTTGGAGTCGGACCAGCGAGGTGTAGAGACCATCCTCGTGCTGGATCAGGCTGTCGTGCGGTCCGATCTCCATTACCTTGATAAAATTTGAATCAAAAGAAAAGAAAGGAAACATATTCATTTGAGCCAAATTGGGATTGTATACAGTCCTACAACGCCATACCAAATGGTCAGATCATGGGTTATCTCTACCTGCCCATTTTGCACAACTGCGATGGTATCGGCATTCCTGACAGTGGACAAGCGGTGGGCGATGACTATGGTGGTGCGGCCGATTGAGGCCTTGTCCAGGGCTTCTTGAACCACCCGTTCAGACTCAGAGTCCAGTGCACTCGTGGCTTCGTCCAGGAGGAGGAGCCTTGGAGATTTGATTATGGCTCTTGCTATGGCGATCCTCTGCTTCTGACCGCCGGACATCTGAACCCCTCCTTCACCTACCTGCACATGGAAATCAAATCACGGCACGTTTCACTATTCAGATCAGCTAGCACGACCCAGAAATGGATCAGCAAAAGATGAAGCAAGTTCAGGTTTTCATCCATAAGGTAAAAAAAAATGTCAGAAACAAAACAAGTGAGGTCTTTAGTATGCTTGGAGAACATGTGACCCCACTCGGGGGGATCTGCTGGAATCCTCCATAGTGGGCAAGCAAGTGGCCAAATAACACAGTAACCCTTTGCTGTCTGCTGTCTGTGAATGATGATTACAAACCAGGAAAGCGTACAGTAAACCACTCCACTGCTCAGGACATTCTATGTCCTCTTTTTCTTGGGCTGCCATTTGCTTTAGCCAATTATTGGAGAATTCGGATGTGTAGGCAGTGCGATTTGTCTATACAGTGCGATATGCAGCACCAGTTCAGTGCTCAATACCCATCTATCACATTGCATGTATGATGAGTGGGGGCCCTCACTTCAGGATCTTAGTTGATGTCCTAGTTAGACCACCACAAGCCATTTATGATGGCTTCCATGCTAACCTAAGTGAGCATAGTGTGGCCTTTTAAAGTTTATATGGCAGTTGAGATTGGAAGTGGGCGATGGAGTTAAGAAAGAAAGAAGTACAATAACGATAACTACAAGCTGGTCAATATGGATATATATGTCATCATCACGAACCTGGGTATGGTATCCTTGGGGCTGCTGGGAGATGAAGCTATGGGCATTGGAAGCCATGGCAGCCTCGACCACCTCATGGAGAGTGGCGTCCTCCTTGCCGAAGAGGATGTTCTCCTTGATGGAAGTGGCAAAGAGTGCTGGCTCTTGACTCACCAGCCCCATCTGTGATCTCAGCCACTTGAGTTGCAGCTTCCCTATCCCTACACCATCAAGAAGAATCTCCCCTCCATTCGGGTTGTAGAATCTCTGTATCAGTGATATTATTGTCGATTTTCCCGACCCGCTGCTGCCCACGAGCGCCATGGTCCGACCCGCCGGCACCTTCAAGCCACCCAGATATTACTATCTGTGTCATGCGGATGAATTTGGGAAACTTACATGTTGTTCCTTATACCTTGAGGCAGAAGTTAGTCAGGATCATGCTCTCCGGCCTCGAAGGGTATGCAAAATCGACGTTCTTGAACTCCACTTCCCCCGATATGTTCTTGAGGACCTCGCCTTCCATGTTATCAGAATCGATCTCCGGCGCTCTGTTGATCATATCCATTATACGTTCGCCGGCCGAACATGCCTCCGAGAAGTATTTCAAGTTGGGCAGCCCAGCTCCCAGCGCCCTGTGCAGAATAATTAGCATAATATATATATATTTTTTTATTTCAAGAAAAACAAAAAATAATGTATGGTAAGATTAAAAAAAGTGTGAAGCTGATGGAAGTATTACAGTCCACCCATGGAGATGGCAGTGCCTACGGCGAAGACGGTGCCGCCCTGAGCTCCGTGATACATCACCATACGGCTGCCGTAATAAGACATAAAGGACCAGATCGCGAAGACCACGCCGTTGCTGCCGATGGCCAGGCCCTTGGCAAGCCCCTGCCGGAGGCCCAGCTCCACCGAGCCCTGTAGGGTCGCCGAGAACTCTTCGGTGGCCTTGCCCTCTCCGACAAAGGCATAGACGGTCCGTATGGAGGAGATGGCTTGCTCCGCCACCGTGCCGGCGCGGTTGTACTCGTTGCGGATCTTTCGGGCGAGGTCCATGAGGGTGCGGCCGTACATGATGCCTGGGATGACGAGGACGACGACGAAGGGGAAGCCGACGATGGCCAGCCGCCACAGCATCAGGAAGGCCACGGCGTAGCTGCCGATGAACAGGGCTAGGTTCGTGAGAAAGTTGGGTACCTTCTCGCTGAGGGCGTCCTGGATGACCAGACTGTCGTTGGAGACGCTGGTGATGACCTCCGACGTGCTCGTCACGTGCAGGTCGAAGTAGCCGACGTCTTGCCGGAGCACAGCTTTCAGGTACCTGTGCCTCATCCTCGCTGCTTGCCTCTCTCCCGTCCTCGTCCAGCAGTAACCCTCTAATAATGAAAATTGCAGACGAAAACTTTCAAAAGGAAAATTGCAAGCGAAAAGAACAACCGATTCCTATGGTAAGAGGGATGGCATGCAAGGAGATTAGATCTTCTCAACGAACTTACCCAGAAAGCAGACGATGAATGATCCGCAAGCCAAGTACAAGAGAGACACTGAGTTCTGTGCCACCCAGAAATTAACAAAAGCTTCATCAACAATGATTGAGATCAATTGTCGAAGGCACCTATCAAAGCTTTTAGTTTGAGGCTACGAAAACCACAGAATTCAGGAGAGAGTGACCTTATTGATGTTGTGAAGGAAGATCTCCGTTGTATAGCCCGGAGCATCGCCGATGTTGTTCATGATGCGGCTACAGATGAAGAGCCCCAGAGGGGTGGTGAAGCCATCACCCACCGCTCCGAAGAAGCCCAGGGTCATCAGAGCCATATCGACACCATCTGCATGCATGAATATCGATCCTAGGGAGGAACCCATCATCATCACCTGCTCCTTCCTCCTCCCAGTCCTAGTCCTGCCCTTTTCGTGGTTACTGCTACTCTTACTATCATCACCCATCTCCATCGCCTTAGGACCCAGGAGGGTTGTGTGTGGGCAAAGTAAACAACCCAAATAAATGCAAAGATTCTTTCTCAACTCTCTCTCTCTCTCAGCCAAACTCAACCCAAGCAAGACGAGCCCTTTAATTTCCTTAAGGGTGCAACTGCAACCACTTAGAGGAATTTAGATCCAGAGTTACCACCATTTATAGGAGCCCCACTGGGTGGACTGGACCCATCCTTCTTGGTTTTCTAACTGCATGAACATGAAATAGACAATTTAATTATATGCTAATGGCGTCCTACTAATACTAATGGTGTTAACTGTTCACCACTTTCTATCATTCTACTGATAGCCTTCTCCTGAGATGATCAGCAGCAACAGACTGAGGCTTAGATCTAATAGGACCCAACTCTTGCATGTCATCAGACCATAACATTCCGTGAACTGGGCAGAATTCAAGGATCAGTCCATCATAATTGTTTAGCTGCTGTGTCCACTGCATGTGTCGGAATTCAATCCTCTCCCCAGAGGAGGAAGACGAGTGGCCATCAAATGAAAATACCAAAAGGGTTAATGGAGTGGGGTTCAAGGAACATTTGGAGGAAGTGAAAGGGGAAGGTGATGGTGGTTGGCATCAAGATGTGTCAAAAGCGTCATTAATGACGCAGAATTCCCGGCCCCCTCCCCTCGGCTGCTCTCACGAGTAAGTTTTGAGACAGTTAGTGGATTTGAGAACACAAGGCACCTGCCCTCAGCAATTATTATTATTTGAAAGCTATATTTAATTAATGAATTATTATATAAATTTATTCACAAAATATTTATATATCATTTTTAGATAATATTATCTTTTCACTTTTTTTTAACTATGATCTTAGATTGTCTATTTATATATATATATATATATATTCATTGTGCTGCATGGTGTGATGTGGCAAGTTGGTGGGATATAATCACTTAAAAATTATTAGTTATTAGGAGAAATTATTCTAATTTTATATAACTAAAACATTTAGGATACTTTAAAATGATTATTTTTCAGTATTAATATTTAATACACTTATTATATATTATTTTTAAATATATACTAAATAACTATTTACAAAATATTTATAATTTTTTGAGTGTGAATTTATGGTAAGAAAGAATATTAATTATGTATTTTTCTTTTATTCTCAATTATATAAGGAGTTAAATTTATAGTAACTCATATACAAGTGCTACCTCAATAGTTCTTATAATATATTAAAAAATATATTAATATTCATTTAAAATTATATATCGTCAATATTTGGTATAAAATTTTTAATTAGAAAGCAACCCAAGAAATTGAAACACTAGTGAGGAGAATCTCTGCTACTCATTAGACCACATGCACGGATATGAAGAAATAGAGCATTCAATTAGGTTTGTTAGTCATTTTCTCCTCAAATTAGAATCGGTAGAAAAAGTGCAAACTAAAAAATTTATAAATTATAAATAAAATAATAAATAATAAATAAGTAATTAGAATTAATTTGAGATGGAAAACAAATCGATTCAAATAAAATGCATGCCAATGACTAAATCCAACCGGGATGTGGTCAGGTGCGACTCAACCTCGAATGGATACGCACACCATATTTTGAGAACCCTATTTAATGGGTCCAAATATTCCCCCTTCTTTCTTCAACCTCTACATATCCCTTACTCCAATCTATAAATTTGATGACGCGGATATCTTAGACGATGTTCTTCCTATCCTATGAGAATGAATTACTTGGTAAAATTCTTATAATGCACGTTTTTTTTTATTATAAAACTCTAAGCTGACAATTTTATTAGCCAAAAGGGTTTCGCCCGACTATTCCCTTTTGTCACTTTTGTTTGTAGTCGTTAGTAATTGTTCCACTTTAATCATTCGCCCATATTGGTCGACATAAATAATTGTGTTGGCCACTTTGCTGCGTCACAGTCACATACATTGGTGCCCTCTCTCTCTCTCTATGCCATAGTTGCTAGTAGAGCTTGCAACAGTCCTATGGGTGCAAGTCACAAAAGGAAAACACAACACAGAGAGAAGAATCTAAAATCCACCGTAGAAATTGATGCAGTGTGCAGTGTGCGTGGGTGGAACTAATAATAAGGCCTTCCACATTTGCTAGTGAGACTTTGGTTCCCATCGTCTCCCTAGATCATATAGCCCACGTTTTCCACATTGATGTGGCTATGCTATGCCGACACCTCTTGACATGACAATTTCGTGGACAAAGTCTTTGTCTGAAAATCGATGTAAGTAATTATGAATAGGCTTATCACACGAGCATTTGGAACAAACTTCTTACTCTTTTCTTGTGATATGTGGAAATGATTATGAATTAGAAATGATGTATGATTTAGTAAACTTTTGGGAATAAGTAGAATAAACTGTAAGGTAAACATATTTTAATGATTATTTTTATCATTCTTATTTTAGTGAATATATCTACAATATTTCAATTATTTATAATATTCATATTTTTATGTTTTAATTTTAATTTATGACTAAGATTTATATTTTAAAAATTTTAGAGTAAATTTATAAATTTTTTTACTAAAATATATAACAAGAATATTTATGTAAATGATATAAATTGATAATTTATTTTTCATAATTCAAATTTTAAGAATAAACATGTGAAGAACATTGATAAATCATATAATGATGTTGCTTGCCTACATATAGGTAGGTGTTATGTAAAGAAATAGTAACCATTTGAAAAAAGCAAAGGACTGAGAAGAGGAAGTGTGCTTGGACCCATTATGTGCTTCCCTTCTTTATTAGATTAGCGGTCCAACTTTGAGAGGAAGTGTTTGGTTCATTGTAATGCATATTAGATTACATGAATGTTTGATATTTATGATTTGTTTGAATGAAGAGGTTGAAGGGAAGGGGAGAAGTAAATGATTTATGTTATAAAGTAACTCGTCTTTCTGTTGTTATAAAGTAAAAAACAAAGTGACTAAAGTCACTAGTCTTTCTGTCTTTCTGTACAAAAACCCTATTTTCATGGCAGGAGGAAAGAATTGCTTTATGTTAACGGTGGTGGGTGGGTGAGTGGTATACGTGGATGGATGATGGATTGATTTGATTGACGTGATTCCATATGAAAATCTTTCTTACTCCCAACTCCAATTCTAGTCTTGTGTTAACAAGTGGAGGATTGCACCTATGGAAGAAGCCAAGCCAAGCAAAGCAAAGCACTCACTAGACAACAAATTGTAGAATTTGACATCGTTATTCATTGTCATCATGTAGTATTCGCATACCCAGAAGCTGAATTTCAACCCTACCACCCTTTACATCCACAGTTCATGGAGGTGACTCATGACCTTCTTCTTCCTCCCGCTAAAATTGCGGTACAGTTCGATGCTCGGGAGGCACCGCCCCGACTTCGGCCTCTGGGTAGGCACAAAGATTCCGCTGGCGCTGCGGTTGATGATAGTATGCATGCCCATCTTCATCCCCGGCTTCTCCAGCAACATGCTTTCAGTGAGCTTTCTTCTCTCAGCCTCCTCTTCGGCTCTCGTTTCTTGAAGAAGCTCCGCGAGCCTCTTCTTCGGAAAATTATCGGAGACTGACACTGAGGTCTTGTCACCGATAATGAGGCTCTTGTTGTCGATGTAAGGCTGACACGTAGTCTTAACCACCACCGGCTTGAAGCTGCGGTGCAAGGGGGTGCTCCCTTGGGATGGCGTATAATCTGCAGGAGCAATGGTAGGAGTTTATCAAATGGTACGAAGACTGGTATGTGGGTAGCTTTTTTTTAGAAGTTTTCTCATCACCGCCATTGACGCTGAAGAAATCGTCCTCACAGTCGGAGTCGAGCCATGGCTGGGAGTCGAAAAATGTCTCCTCCTTGCAGCCTGCAGATGATGCTAATACATTAATATTAGTAAACACCGCATACTCGTTGTTGGGCTTCGGTCCAAGTCCAAAATGGACTGTTAGGTCATCAGCACAGCAACTGTGCAGCAAGCTTATGGCCGACCACTGTACGCAGCACACACTGGCACAAGTGATCGTCCATTGATTATGATTCAAAAACCATCAGAACTTTCTCATCTGCGTCAACGAAAGATGTGACTTGAAAGTGATCAACCAGTGCAGGAAAACTAATCTTCCCTTGGCCGTAACGGCAACCTGTGTAGTGTACCCTAAAAATGGTTTCACTGCATCTCATCATTCATGCTTGAGCTGTTCGACAAAAGCCGCAAATTCCACAGAAGCTGTTGCCGCTGGAGATTCTCAACTTGATCCTACTTTAAGAAGATGACTAAGCAGAAAAAGCTTCAGCACAACAGGCAGGTTATGGACTAAGCATGGAGATGTTTTGCGTACCATAATCATTACTTCCAAAAGCAAAGAAGGCCGCTGCAGGAGAAGGAGGCAGCTGGTCGGGAAGGAAACCGACACCGACGGCGATCCTTGTCGGACGGTTGGAATCTGACTTCCCCTCATGAGTGGAACCAAGGTTGTCAAACTGATCCATAATGGAAGGGCTCTGATGGAATTGAACGGAGGGACTCGCCATTGAAAGTCCTCACATGAGCTAGCCCACCATATATATATATATGTATATATTATAATGGGCTCTGGCTTGCTCTTTATATATGTTATACTGTCTTCTTTCTTTCTATGTGCGTGTAAGCAACAGAAAATTGGCCTAAAATTGGCCTTGAAGGGAAAGTCAAGCCATATATATATATATATATATATATACACAGTAACCTTTTTCATCTTTGAGTTGCCTCTGGCTGTTACCTAAATATTGAGGTAATGCTTCACTCAGCCGCTTGCTTTAAAAGCATTATTGTACCTTATATTAATCTTATATTTTTATGTATATGATAAAATTATTATATTCTTATATAATTACAGTAATTCTTTATTTTTTTTATTTTAGTTAATATGGGATTAATTATCTTAACCATAACATTATTAATTCAAATAATTTTAACTAGTAAGTAATAGTTTATTGATACCAAATGGATATGGAAGAAAAGGGAAAAAAATTATCGGTGCTTCACCAAATAATTCATCATACTTAGCCTAAAATTTTGTGTGATAACTCAATTTATATATAAATTATATATTTGATTTAATTCACAGATATTTTCATCAATAATTTAATTCACATACAAATTTTCAATATTTATTTAAATCACATACCAATATTACATTAATAATTCATTTTTTAAATGGAATGTCTTTCAGTTATGTAATTAAGTATTTATATATAAATTAAGTCAAATAAAATATTCACTTCTAAATATTTATATTTTATTTTAATGAAATTATATAATAATACTAAAATAATGATAATAAAAAATAAAATCAAAATGCTACTTACATTACTACATTCTACAATAAATATAAATGAGGGCTATGAACATAGGCGTATATATATATATATATATGTATGCATTCTTCATCATGACATCATCACCACAAATTCATCAAAATTGAGAACGCCATCGCCATTCAAGTCGAACCTGGAGATCATCACCTCGCACTCCTCCATCGTCTTGGACTCCCCCAGCCGGCCGAGCATATTCCTCAGGCTCCATGGGGTGATGCAGCCGTCCATCTCGAACATCTTGAATGCCTCCCTCAGGTCACTTACCCTCTCCTCCTCCTCTCCCCACTCCACCATCTCCACGAACTCCTCGAACCCCAGCAGCCCGTCCCCGTCCGCGTCCAGCGCCGCCACCACGGCCTCCGCCTCGGCCAGGGATAGCTCAGCTGATCCGGTGGCGCTGATGCACCTCTGCAGCTCCGAGGGCGATATCTTCCCGTCTTTGTCCTCGTCAAAGTGACTGAACACGCGCCTGTACTTCCCGTTCAGTGCGTCCATGTCGGCAGCGTGTTAGCTTTAGTTTTATCTGCTTGTGTGGGTATATATGTTATACGTACAGTCTACACCTACGAGCCGGATGATTTACAAGATCGAAGATGAAGAAGCTTGATAAGAGAATGTGATCTTCAGAAGGGTGACATGATACTCTTGGAAGAGATGAAAGAACAGTGGGTGCATCGTGTATATTGATATATATATATATATATACACACACATATATGAAGACGCGTGAGCTGACCGCCTGATTGAACTGTGAATCTTGGACAGAGTAGGAAGACCGGCCGGGGGGTCATCGAGAAAGGAAGGAGAAATGATTGGGGAAGCGTCGTGGAAGCAGTGTGGGATGGAAATTTATTCTACATGGTAAACGTTCAAACATAACCGTCATAACTGTCATCCTGTCCACAATGAAAGAAAAAAGAAGATGAAACAAGGAAAAGATCAAGTCCGGTGACCTGACAGCTTCCAGGACCTTCTTTTAGCACGCAGTGCCAACATCGAGTTTAGGATGATGTTTCCCAGAATTTGATCGATCTCTTCTTCAACAGCCATGGATGGAAGGGCTTCACTATTGGCGGGCGACTCAGCATTCATAAATTTATCAAAAAGCAGAGTTTCCTTTTTCTCTCTGTCAGTGGCCTTTCTCGCCTGAGGCGGAGTTGAGATAAGATATCACGAGATCAGCAGCTTGACACCCCGAAGAAATGGCTTTCCCCACAGAGATCCCTCCTTTGTGGTTCCCTGACAAAACATGGAAGTTTTAGTATGCCATGGATTCACGCAGACAAATGGCAAAATCATTCAACAGTAAACAGCTCTTCTCATCATGTCCATAGATTAGCATGCGCTTTATACACTAATGGAGTAAGTGGCACATACGTATCCCGATCTTGAACTTCAAATGAAAGGTCAGTTCGGAGGCTGGTAAAAGAAGAGAGCTGTTGGTCGATGGAATTTACCTGCATAAAAGAAGCCAGGAAGCTCTTCTTCCATCTTCTTGATTGCTTTTAGTACTGATTCATAGTTTTGCCCGTAAAGTGGGAACCCTTTGCTCCAGTAGTAATGGCTGCAATCATAGGACAACGAATTAATCTCCAAAGAATCATAAAAGGAGAAGATATTCTATCCCCAGACGGGGTTGTTTATGAATGGCATATCCAAATCTTTGACTGAGGAGCTCTTGCAATCTCTAGAATCGAGTAATGATTCTGTTTTTGTAAAAGTTCACTTACTTCACAAATGTAGGCTCTCCCTCTGCTCCGAGCAACATGTTGAGGTCAGATGTGACAATTTTCTTTAGCTCATCCCTGTTCAACATAAATAAGCAAAGTATCATTTTGGCCATAGAGCTGTAATATAATCATTGGGTATAATTCAGAAAAAGTAAAATGCAAACAGTGAGATAGAGATCCTATCACCATACATTGAAGCTTTAGCAAGTTCACTATTTCGACTGCCCCCAATGAAAGTTGTATAGAGGTAAATGTCTCTGGGAGCACGATCTGGGAACATCACAGAGGAGAAGAGGGTGCCTGTGCAAAACAATCAAGTTTCTCTTGGTATCAAAGGAGGAAATTTTGGCCTGGAATTTCTGAGAGTACTAAAAAAGCAAATTTACCAAGAGTCCTCAAACCACTGTTCTGTTCCTTCGAAGGAACAAGAACTCCAAAACCCTCGAGCGGTCTCTTCACATTTTCCTTCTTAAAGGTTGTAATAATAACTGATAGCGGCATGTAAATTACCTACAACATCCACCAAGCTGGAAGAATATAGTTTCGAGTTGCAATAATTATGAGAGGCCTCTAGTATTAGTTTGACAGCTTTCTACCTCGGGAATAAAGTTTAGGGGAAATGGAATCCCGCGCCTTGTAATTTTCATTTCCTTGACGTTAGATAGAGGCGCCTATGACAAAAAAAGAACAATAAAGAAGCTTAAGTAGCAGTTTAAATAAATATAGAAAAGAATCTGGAATGTTACTGCATAGTACATACCGTCATTATCACAGCATCAAAAGATGATTCCCGGGAGTGTCTTTTATCAGAAGCAACAACGAGTGACCAATTCTCAGACGAAGTTTTACCATCATGACTGTAGCATAATGACAGAACCTTTGACTGTAATTTAAGGTTGTCTTTCCCAAGTTTTTCACACAATCTGTTAGCAAGTGTCTGCAAGGCAAGCAATGGGGCATTGGACAAATACACATTATATATAAAAAGAAAAGGCACTGCAGAAAGTGGCATTCAAATTTAATGACAAGTTGTTGGTGAATGGAACAATATTACACCACAAAATATTCAAACATGAAGAAGCTAGAACCAAATCAGGAAAGAAGCATCTTTATGATTTACATAATCCGATGATGCACATGTGCTATTTCAAGTGTGGCATAAGAGCGTTCATTTATATAGCACCACAAAAGAAAGGTCAAGTCAGTTAGAAGTTACCTGCATTCCACCTTCAAATGAAAATGAACCTAGCGGTCGTTTTCCTTTCTCGGGAGAGCCTCTTATATCTCCACGTTTCTCTTTTCTGGCGGAGAATTGTGACTGAATTCCTCCAGCTATGATGGAACCAAATCTGGTAATTTAAAATTCTTAATACTCAGCAGTAGCCATAAGATAATGCTTGGACTTCTTATTCTGCCATTGAAGACTGTTATATTATAGGAGAGCATGAGTTCCACTCTTCATTCATTATGCAACACTAAAAAGTTATTGAACAAATTGCACATACCTTTGCTCGAGATTCCATAATTCAGGAAAATAATGCTGCATCTGTTTAAACAGTCGTTAATGAATATTAATATGCTTGTAACATGCTGATGTTGTCTGAAACATTCCTAGAAGAGTGAATATATTGACTGAAGCTCGCAAATTTGATAGTGTAAAATTGGTTAAGGTTAAAAGGATCAGATTAGGAAATGAAGGATTACATACAGAGAGAGATTCAGGATCAGCAGCACTTGTGCCAGCAACAAAGGGGTCGATAAGATAATCAACAACCTTCAACAAGCAAAGTATGAAACGGACAAATGTCAGATTTCCAGTTAACTTTTCCCGACTTAGTTATTAATATTGAAAAAAATTATGCAAATCTAACAAAATTTGAGAATTTAGTCAAAAGAAAATATAGAGATAACTAGTGTTTTTGCATCAGCGGACCACCTTCAAAAATGCTATCTCATGGGAGAACTAGAGCAAAAAGGTACCTCTCTACCAAAATGCCTCTCAAAAAATCTGCCTACACTGCTCCATGAACATACAAAAGGTCAGAATTAGACATTACAAACTATCAAATTCCACAGAGTACTTTTATTTTGGCCAAAAGCAACAAAGTCACTAACCTCTCATGTGCACAATCTTCAGGTCTTTCCGGTGCATTCTTTTTCTTCCAGAGAAAAGGCTCGAGAATAATCCTAATCTGAAATATCACTACTGTAGCACATGAGATCTTGGTACATTTAAAATAGTGGGTAAGATTGGAAGGTTAACACAAACATTGAAATTCACACATGGGATGAAAGAACGACCTTTGACTGCGTAGAGAGGATGCTGCTCTGAATCAGTCCAATTGGATTTGTTGGTATCTAATAGAAAAAAGAAAAGTGACATATTATTTAGTTCTCACTCTTCCAATCAGACGTGGAAGATGCATTTATTGAAATAAAAGGAGGTACCAGCACTGGCATCCCATTTCTGACAATATATCTCTTATGCTGTGAAAGTGGCTGCAAGAAGGTCAAAGAAATTAAAGAAACAACTCCATATTATAGCTCCACAAAGATTCTGATTTCAGTGAGGCAATATACCATAAGAAGACATAAAAACTCTTACATATTGCTGCTTTTCCCGAAGATCAAGATCATCAAGTAGATTTTGAACATCAGCTTCACTTTCAGTCTGATGGAAATAGTGCATTTGGCAACAACGTATTAGAAAACTGCAGAACTATAGCTATTAAACTATTTTGATCATTCAAGGAAAAATTAGAAATAATCAGTGTGGAAAATTGGTATTTCTCATTAATTATTGAAAATGAAATTCCCAAGATAATGTACACCTGTTCAGAATAGAAAATGGCCAGGTCAGGATGAAAAAACAATTATATGACATGAAACATTTTCTGAGTGGACCTATATAAAGAAAAGTAACTTTTTTTTCTTGAGTGGTTTCATTCAACAATTTGAGCAAATGCTATAAACTGATTGGGAGCAACAGTATCAGATCTGTAATGGTTTCCCTATTTTGCAATGAAAAAAATATTTCCAATGAAATTGCTGAAGAATTAAGCCATCCAGTAAATGAAGGGATACAGCATTCACCATTGTATTGGCTCCTTCGTCCCAAATAAGATCATTACGTGAAATGCTCCTCAACCTTCCTCCAATCCTTCCTTCAGACTCAAACACCTTAACATCCACTCCATGTGACTTCAACTTGTAAGCCGCAGCAAGCCCACTAACAGACACCAAAATTGATCATCTCAAAAACATCAACCTGATGCTTTCTGAAATCTTGTGAATAAGATACTAATCTATTTTGCCATTCCAACAGGAAGAATATTAAACCACTGTTCTTAATGATATTTAGCTTGCCAAACACCTTTCCTGGGCATGGGCCAAAGTTTTAAGGGCATGATTAAGTATAAAAAAATGAGAAAGTAATATAACAGAAGTAATACTATAGAGAGTATTAAACTCAAACCTGTTTTCATCAACCATCCCACATAAACAAAACCAGAGAAAAGGAAAATGTGCAGTAAAAAAACTGACTAGCTTACCTAACACCAGATCCCACAATAGCTACTCTTTTCCCAGAACCTGATTGTAGAGAGGGAGAGAAAGAACTATAAGCAAAAACTTGAGGCATGTCGTCCAAATATGCAAAATTGACCATGGATGATAACCTTTTATTTCGAGGAGGATATGTAGATGAAATAACTCTTTAAATTTTCACGTTTCTGGGGGAATGGTGACTATTCTACAGTATAATTTTAATCTACAATTTTCCATATGTTTTACATTTCTAACATTCCCACAATTCAGAATCAGCAAAACGCGATCAGGGTTTCGGTTTCTACACTAAAAATATCTTCATTCATTTGAATTCAACAAAAACATGAGAATCAAAGTAGCTTTGAAGAATCATTTTGTTCCCTACAAGCATTGAGATTTAAAAATGGAATGATGGAGGTTGCAAAGCCAGAAGCCTGATTAAAATGACCAAATTCAAGCTTGCCGTGTTATAAATTAAAAACAAAAGGCTCACAGATTCAGCGACACTTTATATCACAAACTTGAATTCAAGCTCTGTTCTCGATTTGCCAACTCCTCTTAGCTATGAACTATACATCATCAAGCTCGGATCACTCCCACTTCAGGAAGAGGATTAGGCTCTCAGAATTATTACCCGGCTTATCTTCCGAAGAGGCGGCTGAAACCATCTCGCATTGCTTGTTAGCTTAGCTTGCTTTGCCTCGAGTCAAACTTAAGAGATGAAGAAAGCCGCTGAGAGATGATGGTGCTGTTCCAAATGGAGTCTCCTATCCTAAGCTTTATGGTCCCTCACCTCGTCTGGTCTGATAGTCTCCGACCGGAAAGATTTTATACGGACCGGATATCTAGTATCAGACTGGACCGCAATGCTAAGACCGGTTGGACCGCTTATACACATTTCATATTCATATTAACACGATCATCCATTACTTGAGCATATGCACTATAATCCGGCTGGACCGGATATGCATGGATGGTTTTATGCCCTGTTATTTAGTCAGCGCACTTTTCATTGACTAACAGCATAATTTTGTGTTTCTTTCTTCTGTCTGTATCCGCCTTTATCTTCTTCAAGCTAAAATCTTTCCTGAATGGCTGGCTCAGATATGGTGAGAGGAACAACCATATCCACCTCCACCTCTGCAACCCGAGAAATCTTCACTGGTCCTCCATCCATCTTCACCCCGCAGTTAAACTCTGCGAAAAATCAGTAACCCTTTCGCACGTTTGACACTGCGGTGCCCCGAGGCATCAAGAACACTGCTTGGACCAGCGCAAAGATGACGGCTTTCCATGCTGTACAATCCTCCACCGGCTCAGGTTTCAACCCACGGTACGAAATTTCTCTTACACCCATCATTTACTCTTTCTTTGTGCATTGCGAGTTCGGTTTGTGAATACGGAGCTGCAAACTCAGTTGAATTGATGCTTTCTCGGGCCTTATTAGAGCGATTGTAATAGCGCATACTTGAAATGTGGGTCATTTAGCTATCGGTGAGGTGGCTATTACCCTGCAAGCGCTTCTTATTTGATGATTTATGCAGTGCTAGAATTACCCCTGAACGAGATAAGGATTATCATTAGGGTGCTCATGTTACTGTGATTTAGACATCTGCTTTGGGTGTTCACCCTGATTCCATAAGGGCATTCGCTGGGTAAGGCTTGGACAAGGGCATAATGATTACGCATCATTAACTGGTGGAGTTATAGGCTTATCTTTGAAACTTCCGGATTTGCAGAGAAACAGAGATTATTTATGCATGGATTACATATTTCCAGTATTTCTATATGCTGATGCACATTTTCTTATCCCTCCCACTGACCCTTTCCATATAAAGTGAAGTTGGATGTTGCTTCATCCTTGTCACATGGGGGATTTAGTATTTATTTGCAAAATATTCAAGAAAATTTCATCTATTGTACGGTTTGTTCCTGGAATTAATTTGTTGGGATACTGCACCACAAGAAGAAAATGCACTTCTGAGATTTGGAGTGCTTATTGGTAGTTGAAGCTTCCAACAAGTTGAAGCTGCTTTTAAATGGGTTAACATTGTAATGCCAGGATTCACTGTGGGAATGCACTTATCTTTGACTCAAAGCATGAAGTCTCTGTTCAGTTGTGCTTTAGAGGATCACATGCTTGTTCGCCAATGAAACCCTTCTTTTGCCGAGCCAAGTATTGTAAGAAACTTTTGTTCTCCATTTATCTACTTTGCTTCAGTTTATCCATGTTGTTCTTGTCCTCATCCATATCTTGACATTATAATGTAGCTGCTGACTCTGCGATGGATGGATCTTTCAGTTTTCGAGTGGTCTCCCCAACCTTATTAGCAGCAGAAAAAGAAGAAGCCAAGGCTGTCTTGACTTTGTTCCTGAAGAAACAAGGTCTCAGCAATGTAGTTGCTGCTAGAACCATAAACAAGTCTGACCTTTTCATCGAGCACCTGGTCTCGAGGCTCCATTCCATCCACAAATCTCGATATCTAGTAGGTTCGATTGCAACCTTTTTATTGCTTCTTCATAAAAGTTTATACTATGCACCCTGTTTGTACTATATATAATCTGAAAAATCCTTGCTGAGTGATGTTGCTGGTCTTTTTGTCCCTACACAGTAACTCTGTTTCATCTAAGGAGGGACCTGACTTATGTTTCCTATGTTCTTCAAGAAAATAAAAATGGAAAAGAAAAACCGGAAAGTTTTGTATGAGATTTCAGGGCAGGCATGCTCTGTAACATTAAACCCATATTTCTGTCTCTGTTATATCAGTGCATTACCCTTGTACTGGAATGCTTTGTTTCTTCTCTGCAAATGTTTGCAAAAACTCTTTTGCTGCTATACAGATCATCGGTCTTATTGACAATGGCCATAACTGTCATAACAGGAAGGGAGCTCACTACACTTGAGATCAGGGAGGCCTTAGTCCCTTACCTCGAATCTCTCCTAAAGGAGCATGGCAACATTCTAGTAGATGTCGTGGAGAGCTTTCCAGATCCACCAGTTAGAAAGAAACTGCAGCAGCTTGCCCCGGCCACATCACCAACCCATTCAAGACCCCTTAATGGAAAGAAGCAGAAAACTGTCTCTCGGGTGTATGAGTCAGGCTCTTCTGGTAATCTACGTCCAAATGTCATTTACCTCATGGAGGAGGTAGGAATGAACCTTGATCAAATTAAAGGAATTGCGCGGAGATTTCCAGCCTTTGTCTACTACAGTGTTGAGGGAAAGATCAAGCCTGTGGTGGAGTTCCTCCTTGATCTTGGGGTCTCCAAGTCTGACATCCCTGTGATCCTCAAGAAACGTCCCCAGTTATGTGGGATCAGCCTCACGGATAATTTGATACCGACAATGGCATACCTTGAGAAGCTAGGTGTAGACAAGAAACAATGGGCAAAGGTCATATACCGATTCCCTGCGCTCCTGACCTACAGCCGGTCAAAGGTTAAGGCAACAATTGATTTCCTCTATGAGATGGGTCTTTCATCTGACAGTGTGAGTAAGATTCTTACTAGGAGTCCAAGCATCATCAGCTACAGTGTGGAGGACAAGCTGAGGCCAACAGCTGGTTATTTCCGCTCAATTGGGGTCGATGTATCAGTCCTCCTTCATAGATCCCCACAGACTTTTGGACTCAGCATTGAGGGGAATATAAAGCCTGTTACAGAGTTCTTCTTGGAAAAGGGGTACAGCATTGAGGAGGTGAAGACAATGATATCCCGGTGTGGAACTCTGTACACTTTTAGCTTGACCGAGAACTTGATCCCAAAGTGGGAGTTCTTCCTGACCATGGAAGAGTACCCAAAAACCGAGCTGGTGAAGTTTCCTCAGTATTTTGGGTACAGTTTGGAAGAACGGATTAAGCCAAGGTATAAGCTCGTGAAGGAGTCGGGTATCTCACTGCTTCTCAACCAGCTCCTGTCATTGTCAGGTCAAGACCTTGAGAAGCTTCTGCAGAGGAAGTTGGAGAGAGCATCCCTTACAGAAGTGGATGAAGCTGTCGACTGCAACAATGACCGTGAAGATGTTGAACCGTGAAGAAGCATCATTTGAAGCCAGGAGATGTTATGAGCATAGGATAATCTCCTTTGCCTGTATGCAATCTTTTGATCTGCTCTACGTTTAGGATTGGTCTTCTTTCACTGGAGGATAAAAGAGGCTCTGGCAAACTACAGAGAAACAAAGATACGTGGACTGATCACTGGCCTTGTAAGACTGTGCAGAGGCTCTTCCTCTAGGTGACCTCATGATCATTCTGCAAGAAAGTTGTTTCTTCATGAAGGCAGGTTAACATAGAATAGAACCCATCCTCCAAATCAAACCTGAAAACTGCTACTTTCAGTACATTTGAAGTACAGATTTGCTGTTCATTGTTCAGAATGTTGTACTTGTGAGGAATCAGATGAAAATATTTCCCTCCATTGTCTTCAAGTGACAAGATGCTGATGCTGATGCTGACAGAAAAAAGTATGGTCCGACCATACTTTTTCTGTCACCCCCACAAAATTTTATATAAAATTATTGATTTTATATAAATATTGAGAATTATTATTGGCGATTTTTAATTTTTTAATTCTACTTATTAATATGGCATAATAAAAAAATAAATAAAAATGATGTGTATAAAATGCAATTATAGAATCAGAATCATATATTAATGTTATATATTTTGGTATTCAATTCAGAATCAGAATCGCATCTCAAAATTTATATAAACTCATTTATTTTAGAAAAATAATTTTAATTGGACCCTCAACATAAAATTATCTTATATTAATACATGAACTAGTAAAATAATATTTTATCATAAATATATTTGAAAACATTTGATATAATATGTAAAAGAAATATAATTATAGATATTTGTATTAAATTAAATTATTAGAGTGATTAAGTTATGTAAATTAAAGATTTGATGATTATATGTTTAGAAAATAACATTAAATTGCAGAAATTGATAGTCCACTTTTAAATAAAAAAATTTATATGAATTAATAATTTTGACTAAATTATTAATTTTATTTTGAGAATACAAGATTCTAACTGACTAAATAAGGAAATGATTTTATATGATCTTCTTATATATCATATATAATATTTTAAATTGTAAAATAGTAATAATTTTTTTTGTATGAAATATTGAATTTCATTATTCAAACAATGTTGAAAGATGGTTTTATACATAGGATACTCACAATCTTACATAATTCCACAGTTGACAGATGGATTGTGGAATACTATAAATACCATTGCTTTTCTAAATGGCATAAACTTTGCTTATTACCATCAACTTTTTGTTCATGTATTTGAATTGACATGATATTTAATATTTTTTAATTAAAATTTAATAATAATGTTAACATAATTTATTTAATTAACTAATATAATATCATACACACAAAATATCATTTTTATTTTTTTCTAATTAAATTAATTTATTACATAATTTTATGATTTTTGTAGAGTTTGACTGAATTATTAATTTTATCTTGGGAGTACACAATTCTAATTGGGTGGGGTGATATTTTCATGAATTACACATAATTCTTAAATTATAAAAAATGGTAATACATTTAGTTTTTTTTATAAAATATTAAATTCCGTGCAAAATAAAATATAAAAGTAAAAGTTTAACCTAATTAGGTTAATGAATAAAAATTATACCAATATATATATAAATTTTGTGTTATTTTACTTAATTGGTCAAAAAATTGTAATGAGGGATTTGTGTGAAAATTTGTCATGGATGCTGAAACTTCCACAGCATGCTTCACTCTCCCTATATATATCTTCTCAATCCAGTTGAGTCGACCGTTTCCGCTCTGCGCTTCTTCACAGTTGGCATAAGAAGGGGAGAGACATACACAGGATTGCTAGCCTTGAAATCAGTGTGACTCCACTCCTGCAAACCAGATTTCTAGCATTGGGATTCTTTGAGGAGACCCCAACTGCGAAGGACGGAGATATAGAGGGAGGGACACGGATGTTCGATTCACAGAGCCTCTCCAGAAAGGGGCCTTTGGCCTCCATATGGGTGGCCGCCTACTGCCACAAGCGTCTCAAGAAGGCCCAAGTAACCACCACTGATATACCCTTCTCCGTCGGTTGGTATCCGTCCTTTCTCTACCCTACGAGGAACTCGTGACTCTCGGTCGACGTTTTATCTGGGTTTTAAAGTAGGATTTGGTTTTCGTGTTAGTCAACATTCTAGGTTCTGCCAATTTCTCTGTCTGGTACCCTTTCTCAGACCCAGAGCAGGAGCAAAATCTTGTGGGCAGCAGAATTTTAAATTTTCCATCACATTCCTGCCTTCGGCTTCGTGTTTCTCGAGGACAAAGAGCAACGGGAAATTTTCTGTTCACTAAACGCTGCATATTGATTTCTTTAGCATGAAGGGTGTGCTTGTAGAGTCATCATGAGAGTATGCAGGAAGTAGTAATATTTGTTTTTTCTAGATAAATGTTCTAAAAAATGGCTGCTTCCGGGAAACAAGCTGACGGCTGTCATGTATATATATATGTTGAAATGGTTTATTTGATATGCAATTTCAATATCTTATGCTAGGGTTACTAAATTAGCTGGTCTAGTTATCTTTCTTAACTGAAATGGTATCTTAGTTCGATTATTCATTTAGCGGTTGCTTTGCCAGATATGATCCTGCAGGATGATTTTGAAGTCATAACTTACAGAATTCTGGGCTATTTCCTCCTCGGGGTTGTCAGGATATATTCAAAGAAGGTTGAATATTTGTTTGATGATTGTCATAAGGTGCTTATTCAAGTCAAAGGCTTTGTGTTTAGAGAGAAAAGTTGTTCACGTGCCTCAAAGTCAAAAGTTCTTGATGTACCTATTAGCTTGATATCTCTACCAGAGAGATTTGAGCTGGATGCTTTTGATCTAGACCTTGGTGAGGAGGATGTTGGCGGGTAAGTTTTTTCTTGCTTGCAAGATGACAGATGCTTGTAGTTAATTTTTTCCCTTACAGGGTGAAAATTGCAGGTGTAAATTCATATCTTTCTTGCTTGCAGAGCTCACGAGATGTCACCGGAAGCAATAACCCTCAGAGGTAATTTTTTTATGCATGGAGCCTTATCTAATTGTTGAAATAAGCATGACAATGAGGTGCTATAGTTGATTAGATTTTCAATATTTCATCTTAGAAACTGATGAATCCAGGGACTTAAGCTTCCAATGCTAGAAAGATTTTGAATATTGCCATCTAATTGTCAGTCGTCTTTAGCAGATAATGTGCGGATGTATGAGAGAATGGATCAGTACGATATACATGAGGTATGGGATGCGCCCAGATATCATTGAATCTGGTGTTTCAATAAATGAAAGTTGTGTATGCTAAAAGGAAAATGAAACTTGTGTGGTACATATTGTGGTATTATTTAGTTGATTTTTATTGTCGGGCTATGCATTTCTTGCTCCTCATAATTCTAGCTCTTTGATATTTAAAACTGAAAGTGTAGTACGGATGATTTTACATTTTCTAAACTTATGCTACTGATCTATCATCTGCAGTATACATGGGAGGACATAGCAGGCAGTCATGATATTTTCCTGATAGATTATGCTGAAGCTCAAGAGTATGTAGTACAAACCTTGCTAGCTACTTTTTAAATAAATTTTTTAATTGTTGGTTCTGGAGAACATCAAAGATAATTCCCAGTTTTCATTTCTCTGATTGCAAGTTTGATGAAAATGGCTTTGTGCCCTGAATCTGTCTGCTTAATTGCGATATAGTGCATATATTTTTTTTTTGTTTTTTTAGATTCCAAGATAAATGAAATGGAACATGGCGTATGGATTATGTGAACTCTTTTTTACCAGAACCAAAGAGGCCTTCCAGTTGTCAATCCTTGTTATTCACTAGGATATACTTTTCCATCTGTCAGTGTCCTTCCGTTGGATTACATGGATGCTGATTATGGGTTTCCCACTTTTGAGGATCATCATAGACCATTTGATGTGGAAAAGCGAGCTGAAAGGGAGCATATGAAAAATCATGAAGGGGCATCTCTGTTAGAAAAGGACAAGTGCTTTAGTGAAGTCGGGCACGACCTATTGGAGTCCACTGATGAGAAGCTTCAGGAGGTTGAGGAACTAGAAATACGAAATGCAAGTTCTGATGTCGGTTCCCTGTCCGAGGAAGATATATTTCCTAATAATGAGGAAGACTATGATGTAAACATTGTTGAGAGGCTTCGAGAGGTTGGAGCCAAGGAAAACGGGGATTTGAAATCAGCTTTCCTTATGGATGGGGAAACTCATGAACTCAGGAGTGCTGAGATTGCAGCTGATTTTGCTACTGAAGAGGCAAATAAGCCATCTGAAATGCTATTGTTTGAAACCCCTGAGCCTGATGTTGTTATGAAGGACCATTCCTCATCTATCACAGTTGATTCAACTTCTCCGATAAAAGTACCTAACACTGCTCAAGGTCTGGATTTTTCATTGAAGGACAATGGGAGAATATATCTGCAAATCATGGAACTTAGCAGACTTGTAAAATTCCAAACTAAATAATTGTCGATAAACTTACATGTTTTTTAGCTCAGTTTTCTTTCATCTTTCATGTATGATTTGGAAATTATCAGCTTAATCTTTCTGGAGTATTTTTTATTGAGTTTGAGTTGCAGGTATTTTGACACCGGAGTTTATGCTCATTCCCACACCCACTCCAAAGGAGCAGCCTCGTACTAAACGAAAAAGAAAGTGTTTAATCGACGACTTGATAGTTTTCCCTAATGGGTAAGTGATGAGGTGGCTTTAATTTTCCTTTATTTTCATTGTTGTAACCAAGCTAGCAATCTGTCTTTGATAACAGTTTTATCAAGAAAAACCTGCGGGATGCGAGTGATTTATTGTGCAAACGAAAAAAGGTTCCTCATAATGCTTTCACTGCCTGGAAAGCAACTCGAGCATTGGGATTCTTAGAACCCTTAATTCCTTGTAAGTTATTCTGGTTATGTCCTGTTGCTCTTTGTGATGCAATACATATATATGTGCATTCTGTGCTGCAACAGATATTTGACCAACAGTAAATCTGCAGATTCCGCATCAGAGCTGTGGTCTCTACACTATGAAATGAATTTAAAATCCTCTGCACCCTCTGAAGATGTCGAAGTTCCTGAGACAGTCAGATCATCCGAACCTCCTTCTGTAGATGGATCCTTAGAGGGAGCAGGGATAGCTCCAGAAACACCAGCGAAGCAATGTTCATCCTCTAGGAGACCATTTGAGAGCCTGAAAGAATCTGAAGAGATTAGGCTGGGAAGCCCATACGAGATTGACACCTTGGAGAAAGTGCCATTCTCAGAAGATGACCATGGGATTGATTTTGCCCTGATGCCTGAGGTAACTTCTTTGATGTTCTATTTGTTTTTCTTCTATTATCTTGCAATCTTTCTGAACATTCTCTATTGAGTTGAGTCTTTTGATGATTGCTTTTTCTCTGCATTACAGGATTTCAACCCTTTGGAAGAAGATACTCGCAGACTCGGTAAGAAATACGCCAATCACCTGGCTATGTTAGCTTTGAAAGTTTTTCCAGTTTTCAGATTTTTCTATCTGCATGATCAAATAATTGCTCTGTTTTTTTCCATGTTTGTTTGCAGATGATGGTTGGACAGGAAGAACAAGGCAAGAATATTATTTCGCATTGCATTGATTTCTTTAATAATCATACTTATAACTTAATCTGTTTCATGCAACAACTATTGAATGCTTTTGTTATAGAACGGTGGCGAGGCACCTAAACAAGGTTTTCCAAGAACAGAAGAGAGAGGGAGAAGCAGCGAGCTTGTTGCACATTTCCTGGGGAAGAACCAGGAAAGAGAGTGCGAGGCTCTTCTATGAGATATTGGTATGGTCTTGCACTTCTCTCCACCAATGAGACAGTATACTATTGTGGAGGGTGAAGAATGAAACCAAAATCACAGAATCGACCCGCTGAGGTTCTCCTGATTCTGGGGGAGAGCCATTCATTATACCCGTGTTTTTCTTAGAGATGATAAGTTTATGGTTGCTGGGATATTCGTGATCATGCTGCATGTGTCATTCTTCCCTATTATGCAGGTATTGCAGAGCAGAGGATGCATCAGTGTAGAACAAGCAACTGCATACACTGATGTACTGATCAGAAAGCTGCCCCAGTGGGAACTAACTTTAGATATGCTGACAACCCCAAGCTAGAGCTGCATGAGGTCCCGTTTTGTTTGTAGTAGACGAGACTCCATGGGGCCTTTTATGTGATCTTGGATAGAGTTATTTCTCTCTTGCACAGCCTCTGTAAATAGTAGAGGATGCTTACAAATCATGGTACTCATGAAGGCTCAAACTTCAGTAGGCAGCTGCTGCGCCCTCCATTTTGAAAATCAGGTGTTCTAGCATCAGTATCCAGGGGCTTAGTATGTAGTAAACCACCTGTTTAGAAGTTAAATGCATAGGAGCCTCTTTTTGTAGACTATATATTTGCAATAGGTTTAAGCATATCCCATGTATGTCCATTTATTCCATTAACTATGGGTGTTTTGGTTCATTGTAACTTTAGATTAAAAAAAGTAGATTATATGGGTAAAAAACTTGAATGCATTGGGTGTTTTTTAAATATTAAAATGTAAGGAAGTAAATATTAAAATAAAAATAATAAATACATAAAATTACAAAATTATCCTCAACATTTTCCATTTCTTTCACCTCATTTGGCTCGACCCAATTAGAAGCTTGTGATGAGTTTATGTATTTAATATTTATAGCTTGTGATGAGTTCATATTCTGCCTATCGCCCCTTCATCTCTGGGTACTACCGTGTCCGGAGATTTCCTTATGCTATTTCCATCTGGTCACATTACTGATTGAAGAATTGATTCCATAACCTTGAGCTCATGGATTTCTCCCTCAGTCCAGCCGGGGTGGTCGCCTGTCTCTTGGCAGTGCATGAACCATTTCTTTTAAAGGTACAATCAAAGTATGTTTTTGCTAGTGCATACCGAGTTGTCTTTTTAGGAATGGTGGGATAGGAAACTCATATGTAGTCCGTTTGGTTATTAAATGGACTTGAAAAGGGATGGATTAGAAAATGTGGCTATAATTCTTTCTTTTTGACTTTATTTGGTAATAGTATTAATATGAAAATGGACTTGAGTGGCATAATATGTTGCTTGAGTTATATTATATGCGGAAGTAAGTGCAGATTCATGAATTTATTAGAAACTAAATTGTGTAAATTAATGGATGGCAGATTAAACAAACTATAGTTCAAATAGAATTAGTAGAAGATCCAAATATTAAAGAAAATAGTAACTTGTTTCTAAGATACAGAATTCAATTATTACGGTTTATGCTCCTTTTGATTTAGATGTGAGAAATTGAAGCACACTATACTACTAGGAGGAGGAGTTTTATAGCAGGTGGCGTCTAAAATATCTACCCCACCGCACTTCTAAAATATTCTGAATTTTTTTTGAAGATATAGATTATGCTAAATATTGAAAGTCCTTTTATTTCTTTTTTTTAATTAAAGAAAAAGATAAAATAAATACAATTCTAATTTATTGTATTTTTTGTTCGATTGTCAAATTCCTTTTCCATTTTTAAAATGTCCAATATATATTTTTTAAATCTTCTCTAAGAAAATGTTCATTTTCATAAGTTCTTCTTTACTCTTATTCAAAAGGTCAAATAATTTAGGTTGGACTTTTTGAGGCAATTATTGGCAATTTTAATTGGTTAATAAAAATATATTTCAATGCTATTTATTTTTTCGTTTTTCTTAAATTAGCTAATTATTTGTAAAAAGTGAAAAGTGGTGAAGTAACCTTCAACTGATTGCTCTCTAAACACCCTAAGCTATAAGAGTCACAGAAGCCTTGTACAATCAGCAAGGGCATAACCTCTCCCCATGTCTCAGGATCAAGAAGAGGGGAAATTTAGTTCCAAGCAGTGTGGCAGGACCATAAAATCTCATTTTCAAGTTGTTCTAGAACCTGAAATAGAAGGATCTAGTGCACAAGAACTTGAGAAAGATGAGGAAAGGTTAGTGTAAATTGAATTGAAAAATCCTTTGGAAGTTGTCCTACATCAGAAGATTATAGGAGATCTAAATAAACTTTTCTCGAAAAGAAATACCCTTATGGATGATTAGTACCTTTCAAGAGAAGGAAAGAGAATTAGGCTTGCCTCAAGTGGGGTGCCAAAACATGCAGTAAGAATGAGTAGGCAAAATGTTAAAAGGTAATAGACAAAAAAGTGTTGCTTTGATACTCATCCTTCAAACTTAAAAGGAGAATAATGTTTTGCATAATCTGTTAGTAGAAAAGATGGATCTAGTAAAGTGGAAGGTGATAAAAAACTACGATAATTAGCTTGAATTAACCGCAAGTAATCTATAAATTTTATTAAATGAAATTGTTAAAACTTACTGTAATAATTTGAGCGATGAAGGATTTTATTAGATTAAAATATATATTATCTTTCTAACTAATACTAATAATAAAGTATTTCTTCTAAATAAGATACTAAATTAGTTAAAATTTTATAAATGAATAATTATTTTTCGGAGTACACTTATCACTTTGGTGAAATAATAAACATGTAAAACTTTTGAAACAACTTTTTTTTTTATAATTGATATAAGAGAAATAATTTATATAACTTGGATATATAATCAACTCTAAATAGTTGTGGGAGATTTTAATACTATCTAATCACAGGAGAAAAAAAAAAGAGAAGCCTTGAAGGATAAACTTAGCATAACACTATTACAAGAACTATTACATGAAACCTATTTAATAGATGCTTGTTTTAAGGGTCATTTGTTTACATGGTCCAATCAATAAGACTTTCGAATATAAAATAGAATGAATAGATATGACCGAATGGTAGCTGACACTTCCTACACACAAGTGTTTCACAGGGATTAACTCTAATATCATCATATTCAATTGATTATTGAATACACAAATAAAATTAAGCTTACGAAAGACATTTTAGATTTGAAAATAAGTGGATTTTACAAAAAAAAAATGCAGTAATCTAGTAAAAGAGTTTTAGATGATCAATTAAAAGGTTTGGAATAGTTGAATAATTTCACTCATTTGATAACATAAAATAATTATATTAGGTGGAAAATAGCCTCCAAACCACTTCTATTCCCTCAAATTATTCCCACTTTTGAAGTTATTTGGAGTGATTATGTTATTTATTACTTAAATTACTTTAATACCTAAATTTATTGGTTATATTATTATTTTTTTATTTTCTTATTTATTTTTATATATTTTAAATAAATTTATATAATAATAATATTATTATTTTTTTATAAATTATATGATATAAATATATAATTAAAATATTATATAAAAAATAATTGTACAAAATATATTTAATATAATCTAATTATATATATAATAACTAATAAATTATTTAATTTAATTAAAATAATAAATTTATTTTATATATTTTTATTAATAATTATTCACCTCACTTTATCTCAATCAAATATTAATCACTCTAAATCCATCACTTCACTTCCCTTCCAAACACCTCCCAACACCTAACCTACAAACCCCTCAATACAAACATAGCTTTAGTGTGTGCAAGTGCATAAATTATTTATTTCAGTTGCAAGCTAAGTTGTAAAAATAAACTCTCACTTTATCCTCACATTATCAAAGATTAAAGGGGATCTACATACTAAGTTGAATCCTTTACTCTATGATCATAATGGAACCAAGGTACAACAAGAAGACATCATCTCGATCATACCTCGACCCAATCTTTGTTGGTAGTGGACTTGTGTCCCCCGCCAATTCACTCAATGTTACAAAGGAAAGATTATTCACCAAGATAAAACCAACCGAATCCCGACTTATATTAGTGAACCCCTTAGAAAATAATAAAAAATTCAAACTTTTTCATATAAGACAATACTCTGTAAGTCCATTAGCTATTTTACCATCAACTTCAGGAAGAACTTAGTACGTAGATTATGAGGTTACTTATGACAGTAGGATGCCTCGGGGTATGCTCCTTCGTTCTCGTCTCAAGCTGCTTAGACTTACCTGCAACATGGGTTGAGGAGGAGGTGAGCTCATAACTCACTGAGTGTGCAAGAGCTCTACTCTTGATGTTTGCATCGTCCTCTACGAGACCCATGGTTTATTCTTACCCCTTAAAATAGAGTCTCGAGCTTTCCAGCTCGTCTCTTATTCTACGGCTGGGTTATCCTTGGTCTCCCCATTTTTTGATACTTCTTTTATTTCATTGAATACAAACATGGGACATGGTCTCGCACAACACAATTGCCTACACTTGGGTGACACTTTCAGGTTACACAATTACCCAAGATATTAGTATTATTATGAGATATCAATGGATATTAGGATGTAACAAACAAGAGATTATATGAGTAACCCAGAGAATAATCTACAATATAGAGTGATTAGCACGGACCTCACATGATAACAACTCTAAAAAAAGTCATATAGAAAGGAAAAAAAGAAGAAAACAAAAAAAGGGAAAAGGGGAAAAAAGAAAAAAGAAAAAAAAGTCAAATAAGATAAAAAATTGGGAATGAAATCCTGAACTAGATACAAAAGCCAAAATTGAGAACAAGACTCCAAAATAGGAATGAAAGCTGAGTTGGGATTTAGAAAGCCAAATTTGCATCCTAACTAATGATAAAATTGGGATAGGAAACCCAATATTAATACTGGGGATCTGATCGGATTTGAGATCGAGTCTTTTTGAAAAAATTAGTTTTCTCCGTAAAAGAGCTATGATTTGAAATTTAATTATAGAAGGGACCTAAAAAGATAAAAATGGAAAAAAAGGAAAAAGAAAAAGGGAAAGCAAGACGAGGACACTACAAAATAAAATTGAATTTTTTTGAAAAATAAGTATATTGGATCATACAAGGTGAGAAGAGCTTTTCTTGAAGGTGTAGCTAAAGAAGATTGTTACTATGTGGAAAAGAGAAGTGGTTCAAGACTATGTTTCAAGAACCCTTCCCATTGCCAATCATATGAAAAGATACGAGGAGAAGCTAGATTTAAGCTAGACTAAAGAATTATAGTTTAAAAGATCATGCATTACCTTCTTCCTAAATTTAACTATTTAGTATGTACAATTGAGAAAATAACAGATTTTGGAAAGTTTACTATATGATACATGAGAGATGAGAATAGAATGAAAATTTAAAGTGAGATGAAGTTACTGTGACAACCCAATTTAAAGTGTTGTAGAGCAAATGGAATGGAAACTTTTCGAGGCAGTCTTGGACGCAGAGAAAGAGGACGTGACATATCAACTCCAAACTGATACTCATTTGAATGCTTTAATTGTCACGAGCTATGATACTTACACTACAATATGAAAGTCCTAACCCGAAAATTTCTACTTATTTTGTCCAACATAAATAAAACGATGAAACCCTAAAAAAACCCTCTTAATAGCATTTATTTAAAAAATAAAAGCTCAAAATGAGTAAATTTAGTTTTAAAAATCTGGTTACAACAATGATATTTCTCATTAAAAGTTGAGATTTCATAATCTAACAACAAATATCGATAAAATGTGAAGCTAAACAATAACTCTATCATCAAGGTGTTAGGAAATGAAGTATTAAAATACGACTAGAAGGTAAAATTCATGTATTTGAGATGTTTTTTTTTTTGTTACTAGCCTATGAAACAATATGTTAAGTTTTGGTCAGCTGCAAGAAAAGGAAATGTCTTCCACCATCATTCAAGAAATGTGCAAAATCTATCATTTGAACAAAGGGTTAGTAATGAGATAAAAAAAATGTCATACAATCTTATGTTTCAAATATAAGGTGAAGCCATCTTTCCAAAGGGAATTTTACCTAAAATCATTAGTAAGGGAAAACTTTAAAACAATAAATGAAGTTGAAAATACTAAGTATAATAAAATAATTTATTTTTAAACTCACATTCATAAAATATCAACACTTTCTACAAAATGTACAAGTATTTTTATTTGAAAACTTTAAAATAGTTAAATACTAAATATATAGTTTGATGTTTGCCCAAGATTCAAAAAAATACAATCGAGAGACAATACCAAAATTTAGCAAATAAAGAATAATAAAAAAAATACAATTAATCCAACAATTGCAACCAATTGTATCTAAATCTATTGGAGAAAATAGGTTTTTTCTTAGTTTAACTGATACTTTTTTCAGAAAAAATTGAATATATTTCTTGACTGAAAATATGAATGTTTCTTCTATTTTAAAAATTTTATGGCTCCCATTGAGAAATAACATAGTTGTCACCTTTAGGAACATATTGGGATTGCGAGTTTATTTCAAAAGAGTTAGATTGACTTTTTGCTATACAAGGAATAAAAATATAATTAACTACATTTTATACACTCGACAAAATAGGATGGTTGAATAAAAATATTATATTATAATATAATGAATGAGAAGATATTAAATATTTAATTCAAGAGAAATAAAAGAGAATTGGGATAACTTTTGTTTAAAAGTTTATTATTACATCAAGCAGTAACACCCTCACCAATATAATTGTGTTAAAATAGATACAATTGTATGTTTTCCATTACTTTTTCACAATTTTTTTGCACCTCTTAGATACAAAAATTGAAAATAATACTTATATCTTCCTCTCTTGGATGACAATTATTAAGAAGATGATGGAACATGGGTACTTTCTTTCTTGTTTTGACAGCAAGGAGTCCACCAAGGCCATAACAACCTAACATAAATCTTTGCATCCTTGAACTAATGGTCTGGCTTCATCATCTAATCACCCTCGTCAAGCAGCGGTTCCATTCAATCATGCCACTACAGGATGGATCTCTGGCACATCCAAAGAGCCCAAAATTTCGCCCCATAGTGCAGCAGTTTCCTCCTCTAACCTTTGGCATTTGGAAACCACTACCACCAAAATGTCCCGACAAAGTCCATCTTTCACAAGAAGACAGGAGCAGCCTATTGGAAGAGGTGCCTCAGCTGAGATCTGCTCCAGGAATAAGCAGAAGTCTAGAATCAATTGTTTCCCGGAAAGCATCGTCAGTGCATCATGCAAAACACTAAGTTAACTTGACCTTTTCTCAAAATATAGAAATGATCTTTTGTCATGGTGCACAGTATAGCTTAATTTTAATGCCCATCAAGTTCTTCAAGTCATGAATTAACGGTAGTCATGATCCTTCTTACGCTGGTATAATGACTCTCAGATAAGTCCGTAGAGTTTCATTGGAATTGAAGAAAACAAATAGAATTATGAAGTAAGTATGATCTCTCTCTCAGTTTTTAGCAACTTGTTCAAATGTGGTGGTTAAACCTACGCCAATGCAAGCAAAACCACGGAACAAAAAACTAAGCTTTTCGCCTCTCCCAACTGAACTTCAGCTTTAGTGATCTGCAGACCCCACAAAACTGCTTCTACTAAGTTTCTCCAACAACTGCAAATTCACCCACCATAAATTGCCCACTTATTCCATGCACCCCAGCAGCATGATGGGCAAAGTAATCATACCCAGCAGCATGATGGGCAAAGTAATCACCATCTTTTCTCTTCTTTGCATCCTCTTATCCATCTCTTGCCATGCTCAATCTCCCACCGGAGTGATAGAGCTTGGCAAAACGCGGCAGGTCCTGATCGCAACCCTCCAGCCAAGTCAAGATGCATCCGGAACACCAATCTCTTCCCAGCTTTTCCTCACGTCTCCGTCAGGGAGCTATGCGGCCTACGTAGTCCGGCAGGAGACAGTGAAGAGCTTGGGACATGATTACTGTTACATTCAAGTCCAAGGCAGCGGGGATTCCGGCAACAGCTTTACTTCCAGTGCCAGTGCCAGTGCCAGTGCCAGCACCAGCATTGATAGTAACAGCCATGGATCCTGGCAATTTGGGTGTGCTGCAATCACAGGTTCAGATGCTTGCAGGCTGGTTTTTTCAGGATCAGGCCTCGGGGTTTTCGGTGGGGCCGGATTGATTTGGGGAGCCGGTCCTCGAGGAGGACACGCGACGGCCTTGGTCCTGCTTGATTCCGGAGACTTGGAGATGACTGACCAGGGTGGAGCGGTTGTATGGAAGGCGAGTGAGGCCCAAGCTACTGGTGACAATCAGAGCTGTGGAGATCACCCGAGCTCGGGTGGATTTTCCGGAACTGGACAGAACCAGGGAGACTCTCAACAGGGCAATGGCTATCAGCATCAGTATGGTGCAAATCATCCACGGCAGCAGGGGATGGACCAGCCTTTGTCAGGGTTCGACAAGCCATTTTCTAACGGTCTCGACCAGCCCTTCGGTGCAAGTGAGCTGCAGGGGTTCGGAGATAACAATGTTCCTTTCGAGAACGGTGTCTCGGAGATTAGTCTCAAGCTAGGATTCATCTTGGCCTGTTTGATAGCTAATCTCAATTTCCTCTTGTAATTGTCTTGGAATCTTCCCTACATGTCTCCTCCACCTCTCAATGATTTCAATCTTCCCCACTGATCACTATTCGTTCTCATGAAAACAGAGCCACCCATAGCAGAATCCAAAAGAATATTCATAATCAACGGTTGGATCATCACCCTGACCTTTGATTTTGAGCAGAGATTTCTCAATATTTGCATTAATTCATTCCAAGCAAAAAGGGACATGGAGACGATAAATGAGAACCATACAAAACTTCAGAGACTTATCATCTGACAGAATCTTGCTCCTGTTTTGTCCCCTCTGATTCCATCCACTCAATCCCTCATCTTCTCGTAATTAGATTTTGCTCTCCCACCCCTCACTTCTGCTTGGTGTCCAATAAAAGTCTCTCCATCTCGAGCACCCACTGACACACGGAGTACAAACCATGGCTGCTGCGGTTAATGCTGCTGTAACTCTACCGTCTTCCAAGACTTCACCATCCCCTTCTATTGGACTCTTGTCCGTGGCTTCCGAGAGGATCAGCATCGGCTTCTCCAAGGTAGCTGAAATGGGGAAGACGAGGAGGGAGTTTTACTCGATTCAATTTTGTGGATCCTTGTTTTCGATGATGACTTCCAGAGAAGAAAAAAGTTTTCTTCTCACTTATATTGCTAATCCCCCCACTGCTTTTGTTTTTCCTCTCTCTTAACTTGCTTGCTATCATTTCCAGCGTTCTGTATACTCCAGAAATGGGCTGGTTGCAGGAGGGAAAGCAATGCCCATTAGGGCACAGGTGATCACTGAAACCCCAGCAAAGGTTGTGAAGGAATCGAAGAAGAACGAGGAGGGTGTGGTGGTGAACAAGTTCAAGCCCAAGAACCCTTACACTGGCAAGTGCCTCCTTAACACCAAGATCACCGCTGATGATGCCCCCGGTGAGACCTGGCACATGGTTTTTAGCACTGAAGGTGAAGATCTGAACACCAGCACAGGCTCTATTCAATTTTTCTATGTTTAATTGTTTCAATTCCAGCCTATAAAGGTTTTGTTGAAGTTCAAGTTTGGGTAAGTTAGCTCATAAATGGATCAAAAGCTTTACCTCTACACTGGCATAGAGTTTTCTAATTACAAGTCTCTGGATTGGCATGCATGCTTGCTATTGAAGATGTATAAGCTTAATCCATTCCCAGGTATATTTAGTGTGGTAGTGTATCTATTTTAGCTCAAGAAAATGGGAGATTTATGTGAATGGCCTGATGATGAATCAAGTTTCTGAATGGTGGGGGTCTGATGAACATAATGCAGGGGAAGTTCCATACAGAGAAGGGCAATCAATTGGTGTTATACCAGATGGAATAGACAAGAACGGGAAGCCCCACAAGCTCAGATTGTATTCAATTGCTAGCAGTGCTCTTGGAGACTTGGGAGACTCTAAAACTGTATGATTATTTCTACTGAAAGAAGCATCAGGAGTTTCCCTTGCATGCATATGCATTGATCTTCCCCAGACTTGCTAATTTCTTGGCTCGGTTTCTGCAGGTTTCTCTCTGTGTCAAGAGGCTGGTGTACACCAATGACCAAGGAGAGATAGTGAAAGGAGTCTGCTCGAACTTCTTGTGTAAGAAAGAGCCTTCTCTGAGAGACAATCTTCAGCAGACATGCCAGATTAAGGCTTGCTTTCCAGTATATGAAAATGAAAGCTTAGTTCTTAAACTTGAAGATCATAAGGAAACGGATCTCTTTGAAATTCAGCAGACCATCTGACCATGTTAGCTATACCTTCAAGGCCTCAATGCCATTACCAATCTCATTTCAGGTGACCTCAAGCCTGGGGCTGAAGTGAAGATCACTGGACCAGTTGGAAAAGAAATGCTTATGCCCAAAGATCCAAATGCCACAATCATAATGGTTGGCCCTCTACTATGCATCAACCATGTTTGAATTTATGTTATCTATTTACATGCATATCTTTAAATTACAGTGTTATATGTTAATGTCAGCTTGCTACTGGAACCGGCATTGCTCCTTTCCGCTCCTTCCTGTGGAAGATGTTCTTCGAGAAGCATGATGATTACAAGGTATCCTCAAGAGATTATGATGATCTTCTTCACTAGTATTAAAATCCCATCTCATTCCATGCTTGATCATGATATAAAAACAAAACATTGTACAGAAACACCAGAACACAGGATTCAGCTCACTAGGGATAAATTTGTTGACTTTGTTCTCTACTCATTCTTGTTTATTCTTCTTCGTTAAATCTCGACCCTAAAATTTCACATGGACATGACGAACACATTTGGTTTTCTCTGGTCTGACTCAAACAGAAAATGAACTATTAAATATGTGCAGTTCAATGGCTTGGCTTGGCTCTTCTTGGGTGTTCCAACCAGCAGCTCATTGCTCTACCAGGAGGCAAGTCCGCTGTTTCTTTGCTTCCTCTCCTGTTGTCTTGGATGTACATGTTAGGAATCCTTCTGAAGTGTATACACACATGTATCCCATGTGTAGGAGTTCGATAAGATGAAGGAGAAGGCCCCGGAAAATTTCAGGGTCGACTATGCCATAAGCAGAGAACAGACAAACGAGCAGGGTGACAAGATGTACATCCAAACACGGATGGCCCAATACGCCGAAGAACTTTGGGAACTGCTCAAGAAAGATAACACGTATGTCTACATGTGTGGGCTCAAGGGAATGGAGAAGGGAATTGATGATATTATGGTCTCCTTGGCTGCTAAAGATGGTAATCCCATAGAATGCACAGTCCTTGTGAAAATTGTCAAAAACCAGGGCAAGCCAACAAATCTTTGTTTCTCAAGTTTTTCACTTTGTGCAGGCATTGACTGGCTAGAGTACAAGAGACAGTTGAAGAAATCAGAGAAATGGAATGTCGAAGTCTATTAACTTGGGCCATTCGGACGAGAAAACCTTTACTATGATCTCAATGAAAAAGCGGACTCATGGAGCATTTTCTGTAACATATGTTCAAAAATCTTTTTGGAGGCATCAACCATAAGTTATGTACAATTTATACCATCTTATAAATAGTACAAATATCTCATCTATATGCGTGATGTAATTTGCTTAATAAATTATTCTTTTTCAATAATTAATTTGATATCATAGTAGTAAAAATTCAAAAACACCAGAAAACCCTATTTATGAAAATATATTCTAACATTAAACCGCTCTTCACCATCATATTTGAGATCTATATGTGGCTCCTCATCTCTTGATGGGATTTGTGATCACAACTCTAACTCTAGTTGCAAGAGAAACCAATGACCGAAAATTGCAGTGAGAAAGTCTCCGAACCAGTTCAAAGAATTAACCTCTTCGGTATTGGAGACGAGAAGAAGAAATAGGAGGGACAAAATTGTGCGAGACTTTTTTGTTGGGGAAGCCAGGAGGGAGAGAGTGACGGAGCTCAAGAAGACTACGGACGTGATATAGTTGAATTATCCCATAAGACGTCTTAGCTCGATTTTAAGGGAGAAGAATTAATCATAACTTGCCACTTAATTCTAATTTTATAATAGTGAGTATTTTAATTAAAGTATTACCGAAAATACTAATATTCAAAGTAAGAATATTTATAAATTTTAATAGTAATTTAAAATTTTATTGAAATATAATTTATGCCAAAAAATAAATAAATTATTAAATTTTTTGTTGTATCGATATTATTACTTACATCCTATATAAATTCCAGATTATTTATCCAGTTAAGTTATAATAAGGATATCTCATTTCTTTGATTATATTCTCAATTCTATCTATTATATTTTAGGAATAAGTTCAGCTATTGGTATTCTCGTTTAAAAATATAATCAGTTCCCCTAATTCAGGTTTAGTAACTGTATTTCTTTTCAAGTTTGTAGTTCATTATTTATTATGGAAATAGAAACATAGAAACTCCAACTTAGTTATTCGGTTGTCAATTCAGTGAATACTAATGTTAATTTATCGATTAACTCTATTTCACACCATTCAAGTCAACGAAAATTTTAGAAATATTCTCTATTGAATATATTTTTTAATAGACTTATGCATTTGTTGCTCACCTATTTATTACCAAATTGCTTATTTTTCCTTTGACTAGATATATTTTGGATCTACCTAATCATAAACTAAGTTGTTTTAGGGCCTACCCTACCCCCATTTTGTATATGCATTCTCACCATTTTATTAGTTATACCTTTACTTCAAGTATGTTTGATGGGAGCGTGCTACTTGAAGAGTTCATATCCCCTAACACATTTACACTTTTCATCTTATTATACTGTACTTTTGACTTATTCTATTATAATTAGCTCCTTATTCTAAAAAATTATATATCATATATCTTTTATATTAGGAAATTTTTTCTTTTTTCTGTAGGGTTTATTTGTTGTAAATCAAGACTTCCACTATAAGATAGATGATCATCTTTTATCATTATATCTTTAAATCCATTAGGCTTCATGGTTTGTCATTCCCTAGTATCAAGGTATTTTATTTAACTTTTTAGTTTGCTCTACCTTGCATCTTGTACACTCATTTACTTTTCCCTTAGGGTTTATTTTGCGGGAATCAAACAACCCTCAAAGCTATTTTATTTAGCTTCTTTATAAAGAAGATTTTATTCATTATACATAGGTCATAATGTGGACTTTATTACATGGAAACCAAACAACCCTCAAAGCTAATCCTCATCTCCCCTTACATTGATTCATTTTTCTTAATTGACTTCGAGGAATTTTGGATGGGTACTACTCCCCAACACAAATCTTGGTTTAGAAACCCTCCTTCCATATGATATCGGTTTATAGGTGGAAGAATGATAGTGACGGGTGTTGATTGTTCAACAAGACACTAACGAACTAAATATCCAGGTTTCTAACACTGGTAATATAATAGTCATTTGTAAGGTCCTCTGAAATCTGCCACACTTTAAGGAATAGTTCATGTTGGATTTCTCTTGTAAGGTCCTCTAACACTTTATTTGAGCACTTATTTTTCCCTCCAGGTCAATCCATAACTGGCTAGAACAATATGTTCACACTCAAAAGCTTGTTGAATAAGGGATGTTGGTCCCTCCGTAGGTTCCTATCTTCTCATGTCTCTTGGAAACCCTTTAAACTCCTTGACATAATCAATTCACACAAGTCGACCATAAGTTTTTCTTAGCTTCTTTATGAATTGGAGTTAGTTCTTCAACTTTGTTTTCCCTAACTAAGTTACTTACTTCCTATTGTGCAAAAAAAAAGTTACTTCAATTCCTTGATAGCATTCTCTGGAATCCTTTCTCGTGGAACCTTAGAGCCCACAGATTCAATTGAAGTGTTCTTGGAAGTTTTAGGTACACATGTTTGGAGTGTCACATTCTCTTCCTTTTGGCCATTTTTCTATAGAGAGTGTGACACTCTCTTCAATTGAAGTGTTCTTGGAAGTTTTAGGTAAACATGTTTGGAGTGTCACACTCTCTTCCTTTTGTCACACATATTTGAATCTTTATGTTAGTTTTTGGGTTTTTATAATATCTATACAATATATTATTTCCAGACATTTTATTTTTTAAATTTTTTTATTTTTAAAATCTAAATTTAAAAATCTTTGAGCTATGATATCACTTAAATTATCACACTCCAATCCGATTTTCCGATCAAACCTTCAAGCAACTCACCACATTTTTTTGATGCTAAAATAGTGGATGCCTTCACTACTGTATGATCAACATCACTTAAGTATCAAAATAATTTTTAAAATAATATTAGTATTTTCTCCAAAAATTAAACGATAACTTTTAAAGAAAATGTAACACTAGAATTTTTAAAACTGGGATTTAAGCCCAATTGGACCAAAAACTGATATTAAATAGGAAATGAAAACCTAATAACCGTGATTTGGAATCGAAACAAATTGGAAACCGATTCATACTCTAAACTTGAACAATGCATAAGTTCATAAAATTACCCTCAAATAACCCCATTTGATTAGAAATCAAGGATCAGAAAAAATCCAAGTGAAAATTTGTTCGAATCAGGTTTGAACCGATTTAAGGTAAAAAGCCCTCTACCATCACCGACATATTTAAATAGTACATGACCTTCTCCAACCAGAAACAGAGCATCTAATTCCTTGTTCATTTCAGATGGTCTCAATAACCAACAAAAGCCATGAAAAATATTACACTCTTCTTGTCCTAGCTTTCAAATGCCACTGACTTCATACATTTTTGGTAAGTATTAAGGTCGAATAAATTTTGAGAAGTGTCGACTCGTTTCAATTGTGATAGAGTTTGGTAAAACAGACATTGTAGGCTGCCAAGACCTTTATTTGCGGTGCTTCAAGTGGTCACCAACTCCTTATGGAGTCAGCTTTTAAACTACACCAGTCTCACTAGTGGAATCACCGTCTCCAATAAGATCCCGACCATAACCCAACTCTTACTCGATAAACTGTTAGCTAAGACCTAGTCTCGATCGTCACTATTCTAGCCAACCCCACTTGGGTATAGGTCACGAAGGCTTAGAGAGAGTTCTTAGGGACATTGTATTCAAGTTCGAGAATTTTTAGAAATTATTTTGTTGGGGAGCAAAGGTTGGGGACCAAAATATAAATTTGGATAAGTAAAAGACTCATTTGAGAATAACTTTTCTTAGAGGTCTTTTTAAGGGTATCAAGAAGGTTTTAGGACCATTTGAAAAGATTGGTAAAGTTTCGAAACTTGGATAGTATATTTTGAATGCCTAAATACCAAAATAGGATAAAAGAGAAAGTTTGGAAACTAAAGTACAAATAAAGAAATTTGTGCGTACATAAGTGATTTTTTTGGAAGTTTAAGGACCCAAATGAGATTTAAAGATTTGGGATCCGAATGAAAGATTTGGAGAATTTAGGGTCATGGAAAGATAAGTTTTAAAGTATATAGGCAAAATGATATTTTTTTCCAATTTATGGACTATTTTGAAAATAGTGAGAAAGTGGGTCTTAAGAAATATTCTAAGTTATTTAGGGACCATAATGAGATCAAATAAACTTGAGAACCCAAGTGAAAGACTTGGGAAAGTCTAGTATCCAAAAATGATGACTTTTAAGCTATAAAGAGAAAATTGTAATTTTGCTCAACTTAGAAACTAAAATGTAATTTTGAGTAAGTAAGGTACCTAAGTGGATAATTAAGGATTTCTAAACATATAGACAAGTATAACTATGGAAGGTTATGACCCAAGCTATGTTTGGATTGAGGAATTTGAAGGGATTTGTAGTGAAGGTGAAGCGAGAGGTAAAGCGAGGGGTTTGGAGGTGTTAAAATTTTTTTAATAATCCATTGTTTGGGAGTGAGTGGAATAATTATTAATGAAAAAAATTAAAAATATAAATTTATCATTTTAATTAAATTAAATAATTTATTAGTTATTATATATCATTAAATTATATTAAAAATATTTTTTATAATAATTTTTTATTTATAATATTTGTATTATATATTTATATTATATAATTTTATATAAAATATTATTAATACATAAATTTATTTAAAATATATAAAAATAAAAATAAATAAATAAATAATATAAAAATCCCTCCAAATCCTCAAGTATGATAAATAAAGGGATTGGAGAGATTTAGGGTGATTCTTCAAACCCTTCAAACCCTTCCATTTTTTTTATCAAGTAAGGAATTTTTTCATCTCTCTAAATTTCTCCCCCTCCCAATCCCTCAACACAAATATAATGTGAGTAAAACTAACTTTAGAATAAGGTTAGTTAGAACAATTCTTTACACGGAAGTAGAGTAAATCGAGTTCGATAAATAAAAATTATAATTTCTTAAAAAATTTATAATATATTAATTATGTGCTAATTAAGTATTAAAATTGATCCTAAATATATGATTTGATTATGTAAATAAGGAATTGTGTGAATCGAGGTAAGAGAAAAATTGTCGGAATAAACAAATCTCAATTATAACTGTTATTGAGAGTATTGATAGAGTATTATTTTACAGAATTTAGAATAAGGTTAGTTAGAACAATTATTTACACGGAAGTAGAGTAAATCGAGTTCGATAAATAAAAATTATAATTTCTTAAAAAATTTATAATATATTAATTATGTGCTAATTAAGTATTAAAATTGATTCTAAATATATGATTTGATTATGTAAATAAGGAATTGTGTGAATCGAGGTAAGAGAAAAATTGTCGGAATAAACAAATCTCAATTATAACTGTTATTGAGAGTATTGATAGAGTATTATTTTACAGAATTTAGAATAAGGTTAGTTAGAACAATTATTTACACGGAAGTAGAGTAAATCGAGTTCGATAAATAAAAATTATAATTTCTTAAAAAATTTATAATATATTAATTATGTGCTAATTAAGTATTAAAATTGATTCTAAATATATGATTTGATTATGTAAATAAGGAATTGTGTGAATCGAGGTAAGAGAAAAATTGTCGGAATAAACAAATCTCAATTATAACTGTTATTGAGAGTATTGATAGAGTATTATTTTACAGAATTTAGAATAAGGTTAGTTAGAACAATTCTTTACACGGAAGTAGAGTAAATCGAGTTCGATAAATAAAAATTATAATTTCTTAAAAAATTTATAATATATTAATTATGTGCTAATTAAGTATTAAAATTGATTCTAAATATATGATTTGATTATGTAAATAAGGAATTGTGTGAATCGAGGTAAGAGAAAAATTGTCGGAATAAATAAATCTCAATTATAACTGTTATTGAGAGTATTGATAGAGTATTATTTTACCGAATTAATATAATTTACTATTTTATATAATATTGTGAAATGCATAATTTAGATTTTGGAAAATAATTTGAAAAGAGATAAAAAATTATATTGATGTATATTTACTAAAAAAAATCATTACAAGATTGTTAAAATATTAGAAAATTATATTTGTATGCTGGGAATATTTAAATAATAGATGATATCAATGGTGCTTTAGTTAAAATCTAAAAACTCGTTATTACACGATTTGCTCAAATGTAAGTAATTATACTAATAATAGTATGTATTATTTTATGAAATTTGGAGGGAGTTCCAGCAAAAACAAATCATGAGATGAGATATTCGAAAATCACATATTCCAATTGTCCAAAAGAACCAAAACATCAGCTTTCGGAGCAGGTAATTGCATGCCTCCATGTCCATGAACGTTCCTTTCTATCCTACCAATCTGATCATGATTAGCTCAGCCGCCCTGATCAATAAGCCCTTTGCCTCATCTTGTGTCGGTGTGGAAACCACGATTCCGATCACTTCTAACTCACGTAAACCCTCGAAAGATGTAAACACACTCACTACAGATGTGACAGTTTGAGACATATACAGCATATAATGCTGGGTTGAAAGTAGTAGGGTGGAAGTGGAGAAAGAGACTCATTTAGGCACGGGCAACTAGTGAAAAGCGAGACTAGCTTTATGTCATGATCTTGGATGCTTACACCCACTTACTCGAATTATACTTAGTGTATAGTTTGAGATTCCAATTCGCATTGTGATACTTATATTAACAGTGTAGTGTGAGCTCCTACCGACACCTACTTCCTGTCCAGCGTCTCATCAGGTCAGGGGGACTGCTCCTATGGCCAGGCTCGGACTCATCTACGCTCTGGCTTTGGTCCTCTCTCCCTCCATATTCTGCTCAGGTTGGCGCTGAGATAGATGATATGTGTTCTCTGTTTCTTTGGAATCAATGGAACGGATTATCAGTATCGATTCATTTTCAGGGGTGGAGTCGAGAATTTTTACGGTTGTGAACAAGTGCAATTACACGGTGTGGCCAGGGATTCTCGCTAATGCCGGCCAACCGGCACTCTCCACCACCGGTTTCGCCCTGCAGAAGGGCCAGTCGAGGACCATCTCCGTCCCTGCGGGTTGGGGCGGCCGCTTATGGGGTCGGACTCACTGCACGGAGGACTCGGGCACAGGCAAGTTCTCCTGCCTCACCGGCGACTGCGAATCCAGCAAGCTCGAGTGCTCTGGCCGTGGCGCCACTCCTCCCGCCACTCTGGCCGAGTTCAAGCTCGATGGTAGCGGGTAAGCAGAAATCATCTGTACTTGAATTTGGTTTTACTAAAAGTTCAAAATTTTAAAAGTAAAATTAGAGAAGGGACTTTGATTTCTTAACTTCGACTCAGGGGCCTCGACTTCTTCGACGTGAGCTTAGTGGACGGCTACAACCTTCCGATGCTGGTGGTGCCGCAGGGCGGTTCCGGCGCCAACTGCACCAGCACCGGCTGCGTGGCCGACCTGATCGGCTCATGCCCGTCGGAGCTGAGGGTGACGTCGGAGGGGGAATCCGGCGGGAGGGGAGTGGCCTGCCAGAGTGCCTGTGGGGCGTTCCAGCAGCCGCAGTACTGCTGCAGCGGCCCGTACAACACGCCGGAGACGTGCAGGCCGTCGCAGTACTCGGCGGCGTTCAAGAGCGCGTGCCCACGAGCCTACAGCTACGCCTACGACGACAGGACCAGCACCTTTACGTGCGCTAGCAGCGCTGACTATGTTATCACCTTCTGCGCATCCCCCACCATCAGGTTAGCTTTATTGCCAACACCATATTCACGAGGGACGGCCGTCTACCCACTTTTTTTTTTTGTAAGTTAGTTGACTTTCATTCATAAAATTTAAAAATAGTTATAAAATTAAGTTATTGAGATTTATATTTTTTAATATTCTAATTTTTAATATAATTTGTGATAATATATTATCACATACTAGAAGAAATTTCCATTTTGAAGACTTTTATCTCTAATTATACATAAAATTAGTATATATAATGTGTATTTCTTCTTTTTTATCTTCTCTCCGCTATTATTATTTCAAGTTTTATCTTAGTTATATAGAAAATCATAAATAAGATCTTAATTTTTTATTAATTTAATTAAGGTATATTTTTTAACTTAAATATAATCGATGTTACATGTTATCATTTTTTTATGCATATATATTTTATTATTTATTTAAAATATAGTATTATTAAAGAATTTTCGTAATAATAAAAATTGTATATGAGATTTTAGCTATTATGAATAACACCGAATAGCCAAAAACTGTAGTGGGAACCTAACCTTATCACGAGGCGCCTCCACCTCCATTAATGGGCGGCATCTTTTCTCCTAGAACATTTCACGTGGGAGATATCTACTTCCACACGGAAATGAACCGCCCAATTCGAAAAAGCTGACAACATGACCCGATGGCTAAACCCATCCGTCGTTTTGTTCGTGTCTAGAACCTCGGGCCATCGATATCCGAAAGGAGCATGTGCCCATGCCTGCTGCACGCACTCTAGCAGTAGTGCAGGAGAAGAATCCTGAACAACCAGATCAATAGTAGAAATTTTTATTGAATTTTGCACACCTACCTAGCTAGGGACTTCCATGTGGCTTCTTACAAAATTCAACCCTCGGGCCCCACGTTATTCCCTGCTTCGTAATCTTCGGTGCATGAACTTCACCAATATTATGTCGTCCTGTGAAGAAACAGTGGAGTACTTTGTCAGCTAACCTTAACTGATCTCTGGGGTGTGATTTTCGCAGCCAAAAGTCGGCATCTTCCGATCAAACTCTGCCGGCGGATGCTTCGAGCACTCCGGTTTCTCCCATGGTGTACGAGGGGGTGATGGATATCAGTGGAGCTTGGACCTCAGCGTGCTCACACGTGTCGTCATCTTTCGCCATCATCAGCGCCCTGACCAACCTCGCGGTGGCGATTCACCGGTTGCCCTAAACTGGATTATTTTTATTAAGCTTTTGCCATTCAAACTGACTAATTACCAAACTGACCTTGCCGAATTCATCGGAGTGAATGCATCACCCACCCAGCCATATAGTTCCAAATGTATTCATCTCGCCTTCTGGCTCACTCGAGTAGTATGCATTAGAATCTGGGTCCACAAACTAGGGCCAACGGGCCCATATGAGGCAGTGATGGAAAAGCAACATGCCCGCTTAATTTTGTAATTTAAAAGTCGAGATAATTTGGTAGTGGACAAGACAGGTTACCTTGTCCTAGCTGGAAGCCTGGAAGGGATATTGATGGTGTGAAAGAAATTAAATCTGATCTTGGGTGCTCAGTGGGCCCACTCACAGGGTCAATCAGTTCGATAGTTGATTTCGTTCTCCAAGGTGCACACGTGTCAATCTAAAAGTAACCTTTTGACCACAAGAGTGCAAGAATTAGCCCCACCTTGACCAAAAATGGTAATATCTAGTGATTGACTAGGCATAATCTACTTCTCAAATAACTAGTAGAGCAGCTCATTATGACCAAAAACTCCTCCGATCTCTTAGAAGATCACCAAAGAGAGAGAGGGTTCGCACCTTGAAACCCACCTCAGTGCTCATCTTTCACTTCCGAAATTGTTTCTTCATCTTTGGCTTCTCTCTTGTCGGGCTGTGACTCGCCTTCTTCGACATCATCTTCCTCCTTGGCAGTGGCATCAGAGCTGATGTTGAGGCTCGATTTGACGGAGTCGTAGATGCGAGAAGCAAAGTCCTTGGGGTCATTCACCAGGAAGCCACTCTCAAGGAGTGCTGTTTGGTATATGAGTTTAGCAGTTTGCTTCACACTCTCGTCCTGAAGTGAGTAAAACCAGTGACATCCAATAATGAGCATATGGATTATATGAGCCGTGTCAAAATAGGGAAAGGGAGATTTCATATGTACCTCAGGATCCTTCATGACCCTCTCACGCAGCTCCTTAATGATGGGGTGCCTCGGGTTGATCTCGAGGACCCTCTTCCCACGCATGTAAGCTTGCTGCTTTGCATTTGATAGAGTTTGAGATTGCATGATCCTCTCCATATTTGCGCTCCAGCTATACTTTGATGCCACGACCACACATGGTGTATTGTCCAAACGGTTGCTCACCTTCACATTGTCAACATTGTCCTTGGCAAGAGCACCCTTCCACCACTTGGTCAGATCCTTGAAGGATTCCTTCAGATCCTTGTCTTTGGAGTCCTTCCCAAGTTCAAGACCTTCCTTGGAGACATTCTGAAATTTCTTGTCCTCGTAATCTATGAGGTATTGCATCAAATACTCGTCAATAGGATCAGTGAAGAAGATAACCTGAAACAGGCAAGAATAAGGATACTGATGGTCTGCAAGTTAAAATAAGGATGATAATACAACATAACCATAAAATCATGTGTATGCAATCTTCATTTGGGACTATTGAGGAACAGCATGCCTCGTAGTTCTTCTTCTTGAGCCTCTCAAGGAAAGGAGATTTCTCCAGTTGTTCCCTGCTGGTTCCAGTAATGTAGAGAATGTCCTTTTGGTCAGATTTCATTCGTGAAATATACTGGTCCAGTGAGGTCAATCTACCATCTGACTTGGTGCTGCAAAAGGAAGACACACCATAATGTACAACTGATTCGGACTAGGTAAGAAGGTCATTAGACAGATAAGAAGCAGCACACTTCTAAATATGTAGAGGTATAAGGAATTTCCATGTCACATACGTCTCAAATCTCAGAAGTTTAGCCAACCGATTCCTGTTAGTAGCATCTTCGATGATGCCAAGCTTAATGGACTTCCCAAAATTATTCCAGAACTTAGTATACTGGCCTTTCATTACTGTTCCACATCATGGCCCAAGTAGAGCATTCAAAGCATGATAAGAACCTTCAGCTAGCTTACAGCATAAATTAGTACATTGTAAAAAAGTAAAGAAGCTAATAAATGAAGAAAGAGACATGACCGGAGACAGAATTGGAGGAGGAACTAATAGCGTTTGAAAAAATAAATAGTCCAGGGGTGCATTATGCTAGCAAGCCATATATGTAGCCATTCAATTAAAAGATGATAATATCCTAGGTTTATCTGATAATTTCAGAGCACAATCACAATGGAAATATGAGTGCAACGATTAGACTTAAACTTCAGCAGAAAAGATGGAAGCATGCAAATTTATGGACAATATCTGCACCTTTAATTTGCTTTGATCCAAGTATTCTCCAGCTTCCTCCCTTAGGTGAAGTCTAATTTCAGTACCACGGCCAAGTGGCTCATTCCAAGTATCCTCAGAAATTGCAAATGCACCGTCAGCCTTTGATTCCCACACATACCTGAAATAAATTATTTCTAAGTGACATATAGATTGCCAAGACACTGAAATTAGATATCCACTATATTTCTCAATTTTTATTAAAATATATCTACTGTTTTAATTCAAATGGAGAATTTAGAAAGCTTACTGTTTATCATTGTTATGCTTGCTAATTACTTCAACATAGTCGGCAACAAGATATACTGAATAAAATCCAACGCCAAATTGTCCAATGAGATTGAGGTCTCCACTACTCTGCATTTTTTCAACAAAAGCTGCACAGAACATGATAGAGTAACTTTCAATCAGCAACAGTAGGGGGGCTGATCCCACCATCTCTCAATATAAAGTACTTGGAGAACAGAGTGCAAAAGTGTAACCTGAAGTTCCTGATTTAGCTATTGTTCCAAGGTTCTTGATCAAATCTTCCTTTGTCATGCCAATACCTCTGTCTCGAATTGAAAGGATTTTCTTATCTTTGTCCAATTTAATCTGAAAACACATAAGCATCATCGTTATGCATGAGCAGGTCATTCTCTAGGTCAGAAGAATCGTTGTTAGCCTCTACCAAAGATTTACAGCTACACAACCAAAAATACTTCTTACTACTAATAGAAATCATGTATGAAGTAAAACTACATATTTTTCCATTGCGACTGACCTGCATCTCAAGCTTAGTGTTATTGCCCTCGCCCAAAATTTCTTTGTCTGTCAGGGAAAGGAACCGAATCTTGTCCAGAGCCTAGAGTCAATAGACATTTCCCAGTGAGTAAACAGAGAAGATACAACACATATCAGTGAAAATGAAAACTCTTAAGAAGATGATACATAAAGCGCTTACATCAGAAGCGTTGGATATCAACTCCCGGAGGAAAATGTCCTTGTTACTGTACAGAGAGTTTATGATAATGTCCATAAGCCGAGATACCTCAGCTTGGAACTGGAACTTCTCCGCATCACTTCGGAGTGACCTCTTAGATATTGATTCAGCCTCCCTACACGTAAATTCTCTACATATTTAGCACCGGAAAAATATTGAAGCAATTATCACTCATGCTTATAACGAATCAGGAGGATGCATACCTCTTGGCTACATCGGAATCAGTGGATAACCCGTGGGGAACAGCCCCGAGCTTCTCGTCAATCTTTGGAGGATCCGCCAGTTCATCTGAATCTCCCTCCGCATTTGCGTGAAGCTTCCTTCCTAAGAAAAGTGTAACAGATCCGTGTCAACTTTATCTTCCATGATAACAAACAAAACGGATCATTTACGACGAACTGATCGTAACTTGAAAACAAACAGCTGATAGGTACACCACCAGATAAAAAACAAGAATTCTCAAGCCACCAGAAGAAAGAATGTGATCGGAGCAAGTGGCGAGCTTTAACGGAAATCAGAGGCACTGAAATGAAAAGTGGGGCTAAAATGCTGAAGATTTACCATGATCTGGCAGGAGGAAGGGGAGGCAGAGTAGTAGAAGAGCGGAAGGGATAGTCCACTTCTTCACCATCAGGTGCTCGTCGTCGGCTTCGGCGTCTTCTCCGGTGGCTTCCCTCACTCCCGAGCTCTGTTTGCCGATCTATTCTTACATATCTATTTTAAGCTCATTCGCTGAAGCGGGGAAACGATTCTACACGAGAGGCTTGACTCAGGAGTAGCCGAGACCGCTTGATGATTCCAGCGCGGACGATCCGACCATCCAGCTGGCATGGTCTCATTGGGTATAGCTTCGCATTCTTCGTGGGAAAAATGAGACGGTGTCAACGTGCTTGATGATTCCAGCGCGGACGATCCGACGATCCAGCTTTAAGGACTGCAAATGGCATGGTCTCATTGGGTATGGCTTCGCATTCTTGAGACGGTGTCAACTGCACATTGAGGACTTGGAACGTGTGTGCACCAAACCTTCCGCTAGTCCGACGTGGCTGCCCCGTGGTTCCTTCTGCCTCATTGGCGGAGGCTTATTGGTTGTGAGAGAGGGGGTGGGAGATCTTTATAGGTCTAGAAAAGGCATATGTCACAATGATTGTAGAGTTGGAAGTACCATACAATTTTTGTGGTATATCAATTTTCTTATATAATTAGATTATATCTACAAGTAGGTTCAATGTAACCTAAAGCATGAAGAGCGCAATCAAGTTCAACGAATTATAGCCCAATAAAAGCATACAACAGGCTACACATATAGATGCGGAAGGATATAATCAATTTAATGTGTAGAATGACAAAATTAACATACATTTTTAAAGGATGAAATTGATGTATAATGGACAAATTCGAGTATTTTCTTCATGGCAAGAGCTCAGAATATGGGACTGATCCCTCAGTAAATCTTAGTATCAAGATTGTTCAAATAAATTATCTAGGTACAGATTTAGAACGTATCTCCCTGTTGACAATACGTCCAGCCTCTTCTCGCTGGGTTCATACTTCCCCTTTCTGAGTTGATATCGATGGGTCACTGCTGAGATCATATATGCCCGGCCTTCTATTGTCACGCTCTCCCCGCACTGCAAGTTCTGCAGATGAAATATGGAGAAGATCAAAAGTCTGTTTTGCAGTGGAAAAGAAGTTCAAATTTTATAAGCAGGTGAACTCAAGTATGAAATATTTGACCCCCAGGAAGCCAAACAAGAAAGGGAAATTGGCATGGTAACAAGCAAGAGAAAACTGTGATCTACCATGGAACAGGCATCACTAAGAAAAGTAGCTCTGAGGTTGATCACAGATGATTCAATTTAATGAGTTCAGATGACCAAATTCCCATAAACTTGAGGAATAGAGGTTTATGCATGACAGAACCCAAAAGAAAAGTAGAGGACAAATTGATGACCGAGGACAGCCAAATCCATGATTCCACTGCTAATTCCATTTTACCAGATCTCTCACATTAAGCACCCATTGCCCAACAAGAAAACCATCCCAAAACCAATATTTCCAATCATAGATTGTATAATGTGAAACTTTATCCATTCAATCAGAGATCAAGGAATCTCATATTTCACAGGAAGTGCTCTAACATTCCTTTTTCATCTCCCAGCTTTCTTCCAACATTTCCAATCATAGACTGCATAATGTGAAACATTATTCATTAAATTAGACACCAACTAATCTCAGATTTAATAGGGTGTGCTTTAATATTCTTTTTTCATCTCCCTGTTACAACCAAAGTTGCTTTCTTTGAATGATTTAGTTTCTTCACATATATAATGAGATTCCCGCTTAAGGTAATGAAGGAATTCACCTAAAACCAGCCTTAAATGGGAGAAAATATGAAATTAAAGGGATTTGAACTAAATTGAAGGATATATTTACGAAAATAAGATATCAGATATTATCAGGAGGTGGGATGCCAAGTATGTTTAGAATTTTACAGCACTCTCAACTTCAGGGTAAAGAGAACCTTGAGGACAAAAGATGAAGACCACTTTCATGATCTGATATTCAATGTCCTGTTTATTCAACTTAAATGGCTGATGGAAGCTTTTTCTCTTCCTCTGTGGGTGGCTGTAAAATGTTCATGACATGTCTAATCAAGCTAAAGGATTTCAACTGATGGATTGCTATACTAGTAATGTACCCTCTGTCTCTCTTCCTCTGTCTCTCTCTCTAGTGAGGGGGCTTTTCTACTTCTAGGTTTTTAACAGATAGAGTATGTGGATTGGAGCAAGACAGAAGGTCCATGGAATTTTGTGTATGGTTCACAATGCAATGGATGATCCTATTCAGCATTAGTTCACTTCTCTCCAAATATAAATCAGATTCCCTTTTGCTCTAGAACTGACAGATTTCTCCTCTTTCTGAAAGGTGATAGCCACATGGTTTCAAGCATCATGTTGATGTTCCTCAGAGTAAGACGTTTTTTTAGCATAAATTTTGCGGCACGGAAGGCAGACTGATCTGATCAGAATTTCATTCGAACTCAAATAATCTGAAAACAGAAAATGTTTTACGAAGTGCGAGCCTCTACTCACGGAGGGAAAGCAGCGAACACCCAGGCACTTGGGCGGAGGCGTAATTTCGATGACTTTATAGGGGAGGTGACTGTGGCTATCTCTCCCATTTTCTTTCTTCCTGCACGTTACTTGGAGGCCCTGTAACCGCAAAAGCACAACCGATGAATCTTCGGCTGCAATACAGATCAGAAAGGCGAAGAAGTTGCAGAGAGAGACCAATTCTTAATCTCCATAACCTGAGAATGTCACACCTTGTGGTAAGCACCCAGATTGCTCAGAACCATCGCCATTGCTCCCCTTTTCCAGCTGAATCGATGCTCAGTTGAAGCTGCTACCGTCAGGATCAAGGCTTCAGCCTTCAGCAGGACAGGCAGGAATGAGAGAGGGAGGAAAGAAACCAGAAAAATTGGAAGATCTTTTCGGTTTTTAGAATAAAATTTAAGTATCCAGAAAAAAAAAAGATGAAAATGAAATTGCATTGGCTCGTTCATATTGGGCCCAAACTACTGAATTCAGTGTTCAATCGGCCCATAATCAGGACTGTCCAAGCAGCAAGCATCCCTCTCACACCACATCCATGTTCACTTAGCTTTTTGCTAGTTGCTTGTTTTCAGTTTTCATGCCCGCAGATGGTAAGATCTTGCTCTACGTAGTCCTCTGACTGGCGGTGAAGTCTGAACAGTTCTCCTCTGACGAGACGGTGGGCTTGCTTTCAACTAAGGTCAGCCGATCTGGCTATCGAAAATGGCGCCGAAGGAAACTCCTAAGATGAAGCAGCGGCCAATCGTCCGACTAGGGATCCTCATCATCTCTCACAGCGTTGTTGTCAGGTATTCTCATTCCTTCGTTTTTTAATTTAGCTCTCTCTCGCTCTCTCCAAAATCCCCGGTTCTCCCCTTGCATTTACATAGATACTGCATACAGTGAACTTGCATGCTGTTCGAAATCTGCTTCATGGAATTAACGGAAATAATTTTATTAGTGGCTTTTTTGTCTACTTTCTGAGTTTCCCATGTCTTAGGATGCTTCTATTATAAACCTGTGCTTGATTACAATGTGCACAAAGACTATACTGTAGGATGTAAATGAATCATTGTGAGATTTAGCATATGAGTATCATATATATGTGTCCGCATTTATTCATAATTTCCATGAGCTCAAATACATCGAGACTCCAAAATTGGATTTTTTTGCGGTATTCATAAATTGAATTGTGATTTTACTGCGGAAGCCCTTTGGTTTCACTATACATCTTTCTCGCTAACACATGGAGATATTGGTTTCCTCGTTCATCTCTCTGTCTCTTGGTTTAATTATATGTTATATCTCCATTGAATTTGATAATCGCCAATGTCTAAATTTATATTCTCGTGCCTTTTGAAATTTATCTTTAGTATGGAGTTGATTATGCATCTTTTAATCTCATGTTTGGTTTATGTTACAGTGTTATTTGCTGTATATCTGGAGTGGTAGCGTTGCTATTGCTGCCAATTCTAGCCAAGAACACTTACATTTCTGAGAATGCCCTCATGCCAGGTTTTTTTCTCTTTCAACTTTGAGTTGTCTAATTTTATTTGCTTGTATCTGATGGGTTACTGTCTATTTGTTTGGATACTTTGGAGATAATTTAATTTCTTAAAAATGTAGATAATTTGATAAGATATCTTCTATACATCTTGACTATTTACTTTATTCAGGAGTTTTACGATATTAGGTTATAAGAGTCACCTCCAAAGCTTAGTACCTTAGGGCAGGGATTGTGGCTGCACCAACTGTGTCATTCTTATCACTCTTGGTTTTGATGTATCTGATCTCCTGACAATCCAATTCTTTGGCCTGCTTTGTTTTTTTTGGGATGGGCAGGGATTGTGGCTGCACCAACTGTGTCATTCTTATCACTCTTGGTTTTGATGTATCTGAACTCCTGACAATCCAATTCTTTGGCCTGCTTTGTTTTTCTTGGGATGATTTAACATGTATTAGTCAAGGTTTTAGTATGACCATTTACTGGTTCAAGATTAAGTTCGTTTTACGTTAAAAATAATAGGGCTGGTTGAATTATGGGGTTTGAGGGCAACTTTCCAGGATATAACCATTCTTTCCATCTCATTTAATTCCCTGTAAGATTAAAAAAAAATCCTCGATTCCAATGTTTAATGGCCCCATTGTTAAGGATATGACATGGAAATAATTGTTTATAATAAAAGAATCTGGTACTGTTTGATGAGAGGTTCGTCATCTCTAGAAAAAGTTGTCAATAACTTAGAAGCAGAAGGAAATGTGGTTGATCAGATTTAGTATTAATCATGGAAAATAGTATTTATATTTTAGAGAAAATGAAGCAATCGGGAGCTTATATTTTTGTAGATTTCTGGCTTAGGATGTAGGAATTGATCTAAAAGATATTCCACAAAAATTAGGTGTATCCTACTTATAGTTGTTCAAGCTTGTTGCTTTGTGTTGATTGCACGGGAAATTAGGTCTTCCCTACAAAGCTATGAAAGAATGTAATTTCCCTAGCTATGAGCTAAGCAGTCTCTTCATTATCATATGGCTCAATGGAAAAACTAATAAACTTAGCTTTGAGATGTTAATATAGCTTTCAATATCTATTGTTTCACTTTTTCATGCAAATAAATGGTTAATGCTTGACTCTTATGGATCTTCCTAGTCCTGCATCTAGCACTGACTGTGTCTTCTCTAGGTTCATATATTTGTCAACTTGTGCCTCAGAAAGTTTTGCAGCAATTCTATTCTCCCTTTAAGTTCACTGCTGTACTGTTGCTCCTCAGGTTCTGCCAATCCAATGCTCTCTGATCAAGATGTAGGGGAAGCTAATAAACTGGTGAATGCTCTATTGGATCTGAAATCTGAGCCAATTAGTTCAGGCATGTATACTGCTCTGTTTTTAACTTTTGTTTTTGTAAATCCCTATTAAAAGACAAGTAAGTTATCTAATGAAGATTCAGAGTTGAATTGGATCAAAAGTATAATTTTATAATGACCATGTTGTCAAGTGGCACATTGTTATGATATTTTTCTGTTTTGTTTGTTTTCTTAATATGAATTTTATTTTTTTTAATTGTGAAGATTATAAAATGGGAGCCCAGTTTACCTATTCTGCCATTAGGTAATTTCTCAGTACAATTGCATGTACTTCAAATTTGAAAAGATATGCAATCTGCTAATCATAGTGTTAATTTTTAAATCATCTAATGAATTCTCAACATATACTTTCCCAATAGACGAGATGAAAAAGACACGGATGATTTGGGAGACTAAGCTGTGAGGTTGTTCTCTAGATCCATTTGAACATGGCTCTTCATATAGTCTTTTTTTTGCAGGAAGAGTATCGACACTTGTAGCGGAGTTCATCTCAGACCTAGGTGCAGAAGTCGGTTATCACAAATTTTACCCTGAATCTAATCAGTTTCATCCATTGCACTTCTTTTCTCTTCCTGATTCTGGCAGTCTTCAAGAGAATGTAAATTGTTCCATGTACGGTATCAATGTTATTGGAATTGCCAGAGCTCCACAGGGTGATGGAAAAGAAGCAGTTGTGTTAGTGACACCTTATAATTCTGAAAATGCTGATCTATCCGATGCTCTATCTATAGGCCTCACTTACTCGGTTTTTTCCTTGCTCACGCAAGTTACATGGTTGGCTAAAGACATCATATGGCTTGTTGCTGATTCACGATATGGAGAATATTCATCAGTTTCTGCGTGGTTGAGAGATTATCAGAGACCTGTTTTTGGTGCTTCCTTGATATTAGATTCTGATACGTGTGATGGTGGTAGCAGACCATATGATCTGAACAATTTTATGACTTGCGGGAAGTTAATTGACAATTTTAAGCGGGCGGGAACCATGGCAGCTGCTCTTGTTGTCAAGGTGACAGAAAAAAGTGAACCATTTGTGGACACTCTAAATCTTTATGCTGAAGCGTCCAATGGACAGATGCCAAATCTTGATCTCATTAATATTGTGAACTATTTAGCTGTGCACAGGCAGGGTTTGCATGTTAAGGTTAAAAAGCTTATTCCCTTGCTCAATGCCAAGTGGCTCAATGTCTTGGCTGATATTTTGGAAACTGTAGGTGTGATTTTTAGAAGATTAAACCCTCAATGGAAGTTTGGCATTCCTGCAGCTGAGTACATTGACGGCACTGCTACACTTGCAAGTTCATTATATTATCAGGTATTCGTCATTAAGCATGTAACAATATCTATAGAAGATTCTCTCCGTATTATCCGCCTGCAGTTCTACCACTCCACTTTTCCATTAGCTTCCAATAAAGACTTCCAACTTATGGTGATAACTACTAGAATTTTGCTTATGATAAAAGGATAGCTCCTTTTTTATGATAAATTTTCTTGTGGAACAGCCTATGTGGTAATTTATTTATTGTTAGACAGGATTGTACAAAAACCTGTATAATGGTTTATTTATCCCTATATTTCTAGGCATTGGGAATCCCAACAGGTCCCCATGGTGCTTTCCGTGATTATCAAGTTGATGCAGTCACTTTGGAATTTTCGCCTTACTCGCTGCGTAAGGGCAGGCATAAGGAATTTCTTCTGCAAGGGAGCAGGTATATATTCAGTTGGATCCTGTTTAATCGAACAACTTTACCTTTCAAAGGACACTCTGAGTGGCTTGTTGATTATATGATCTGAAAAGGTGATTGTGATTGCTTAAGAACCAAAAACTGCTCCTTTTGTGGTTGTATTTCATTTGACAAAAGATGGTGTGCCTTTACTGTTCAAAAGTCCTTTGTTGTGCTTGATTATGTGTCAGATTTAAGCAACCACCTCCACACACATACATTTATTATATTGTCAGTTATTTTAACATTTTCTATATTGACAATTGTTATCACGTCCAGCTATGATGTGGCACGGAAGTATTTTTTAGCTCAATACATAGCCAACTTGAGTGATTTTACCTAATGCAGGTTGATTGAAGGAGTCATACGTTCAGTAAACAACCTCCTGGAGAAGTTTCACCAGTCATTTTTCCTCTACCTTCTGACATCTCCTGGTAGGTTCGTCTCAGTGGGAGTGTACATGATTCCCTTCATCCTGCTGGTTGCTCCACTTCCAGTCATGGCAGCTTCTCTATATATGAACATATTTGATTTTGGCCCAAATACAGAGACTGGTCAGCTTGCAGTCTCTCCTAGATCAGTTACATGGCTTGATGCTGCAAAAATGGTGCTGATTGTGCATTTCTGGGGAGCTATTGTGTCATTACTACCATACTGCATCTGTCAAATGGATTTTAGTACCCCAACAATGAATCTTGCCATCTGGAGCATGCTTTCAGCACTCTGTTTCTTACTCCTGTGCTTGGTTCTGGGACTTCACTTCAACCAAACAGAGAAAGCGAAATGGGTGGTTCTCAAATCAGCTACTCTCTCAGCTGTTTTCATCGGTCTGTGCCTCATGTCTGTCGTGAACTTTGCAACTGCAGAAATTGGAGCGCTGCTTTTGGTCCCTTTGTGCTTGATGATTCATCCTCTGAAGATCAACCCGAATATGGGCACCCTGGTGAATTTTTCAAGAATGGCTTTAAACTTTATCTTGCTGTCCATGGCCTTCCCTCCAGTGAGCTTTTTCTTGCTGCAGGGAGCAGTTTATGGTTTCCATGGCATTGACATTGGTGATTTCTGGATGTGGGTTGAGTCACTCTGGGCTTGGAATAGTGCCACATACCTTTACATAACTATGATCCACCTTCCTTGCTGGGTCCTGTGCCTTCACATCCTACTCCATGCTCGCTAGTTACATTCCACATGATCTGTCCTGTGCTACACTGATTGTGGACATATTCTTTCCAGAATATTTACTGCTCTTTATTCTCATTATCTGTTGGATATCCTTCTATCAGTTCCATTCACTCGGTTCCCCTTTCATGGAGAAGGCAGCATTAATGGAGATCGACCATTAGTCATCTGACCACTCTCCTGCACCACCAGGTGCTTCAGGAAGTTTCTCTTCTGGAATTGCAGCAGCTTCAAGGACACTTGCGCCCAACTCCCAAGTTCAGACGTGCCATCATCGTCCTTTGAGTCAGAGCCTGCTGTTGTGCTTTGAAGATAGGCTCTTGTTTTCCTGCAGATAACTGAGCAGCTGCCTCTGTAAACTTGTAAGTGGATCTGTTAGCTGAACCTTACCTTTGATTAAAGGGAATCTCTAGAAAATATTGCTATATAAGGTGACAGGATTGCTTCTTATACTGCCAAGAAAAGTTTCTTAGTTGGAAAATGAAATGGCTGATTATGACTGGGGTTCACTATCAGTGTAGGTGAGATGTTAATACCTTCTAGGTGAAGGGTTTTAGTGGGAAGCAAATATGGCCAATCTAATAGTGGAGGGATAACACAGCTGTTGCTGTTATTTAAGGGCTTAATTTTACATATAAAAATGTATCCTAGATAGACTAAAGAGGAAAAGGCATGCCAGAAAATATCCCTTATTATTATTATTAGAGTTGGCCACTCTGAGTGAGTGAGGGATTTCATATGATTCATTCGGCTTTTAAATCATTTCATTTCCTCCCACTAGAAGTGATTAATATGTCACTGTCTTTCTTGATGAACCATAGCTCTCATATATAAAAGGAGCCTCGTTAGAATCTTAAATAGGTTTTTTGATTAATTTTTTTGCTCCTAGACATTTGGATAACAATTTAAATAAAGTTATATTTTTAATTAAATAATACTACCATTTTTTAATTAATTCCAATGATGTCCTAATATTTATCGCTCCCTACTTATTTACTAGTTATCAAGTGCATGTATAATATTTAAAATTAAATTTATAATATATAATCTTATTGGATTTATTATTATAATTTTATTTGTAGTGTCATATAAATGTTAGTATTTTATTTGAGATTGTTGGTGGTAGGCTATTTGGTACTGTTCTCTTTATCATATGTTTAACATGCATGACTCAGTTGAGGAAGTTGGTAGATGGAATTCTATTTGCCCTTAGGTGAAGTGTAGATAATAGATTTTTATAGATGGGGGGTTTTCGTCTTCGTATCACAAAGAGATTTGTGTGGAACATGTCGACCAGGCCGCACCACGCCAAGCCGAAGGGAGATTCCGTGTCAGCGTTACTAGAAGCATCCATGATGTAAGGGAGTCACTTCCACTCGCATCCATATGGCGAGTGGGACCCACGGGGCTGAGAGCACATGCCAGCTGGTGGAATCCCAGCCTCACGTACGCCTCTCTTTTGTTCCCCTAGGTTTCGCCTGGTTTCCTGGTTCTGGAATTTCGCCCGTCCCTTAATTGGTTTTTTTATTCAGGTAAATAAATATCTCTTTAGGTAAATGCAATTTTCAGGAATTTTTTTTTTAATTATTGAATTAAGTTTTTACCTATTCTGATATTTTATTGATTTGATATTATCTTATATTATGTTAATATTAGAGTATAATGTACTACAATAATTATATAATTATATAATGTACTACAGTAATAATTTTATCTTTAAAATAATAAATAAGAAATATGAAAATATTTTTTATATATTATACATATATTTGTTCTTTTATATTAGATTTATTAGGGTGCATTCAATATTTTATATTTGAATAAGTTTTGAAAAAATTGTAATATTAAATATCAATTAAAAAGCAAAAAATACTAAAATAGTTCAAATATTAATAATCCTAATGGAATAGTAAACCCTGAAAACCGTAGATTATTAAAATTGAAACATTAATGAATAAATTGGAAAAGAACTAATCAATACTATAAAATTTTTAATTAGTGAAATATAAAAAAAATATATTAAACACAAAACTAAGGGATTAATAAATCATTTTAAAAATAATTAGAATCTAAAAATATTAAATAGACCGAGAGGCGTGAACAGACTTTAAAGAATTTTTTAAATGAGTAAAAGCTACAAAATAATAAATAAATTCAATGAAAATGGCACAAAAACATTATTATAAATTTTAAAAAAATTATTTGCTAAGGATAAATAAGGGAATGTCGTGTATTATAAAATTATTAAAAAAACATTAATTAAGTTAATTTTCAAATAAGACAAGTACTAAGTGCATATTACATCATATACCCTTAGAGATAGGATACAAAGACCCATTTAAAAAGTATTGATAATTTATTATATTGGTAAATTTTTTAATAAATTTATAATCTACTATTAATGTGTTATATAATATTAATAATATAAATACACAATAATTAGAAAAAAAAATATTATGTTATGATATTATTAAATATTAATTTAAGTATAAAAATTGACGAACAAAAAAATAATTCAAGTACAAAATTAAATGATATGTACCTAAATTAAAGGTACAATATTGTATTACCATATATGTACCTATAGAATGTCCTATAGAATTTAGGTAAAAATTAAGCGTTAAATTCGACCATATGAGTAATTATTATGGAATATGGGAAAGATGTGCTAAATTTTTTTAAATGGATAAAATTATGACTATTTAAAATATAAGAAAACAATTATGTTAAATTAAAATAAAAATAAAAAATGTACTTAAATATATTAACATCCCTTTAAAAATTGACAGATTAAATTTAATTTTTTAATATCAGTAAAAATAATAGTTTAGTAATATAAAAATACGAAGATCATAAAAATTAACGTATAATAAGAGAACTCTGTTATAAAATAATATCATAATCCCAAAACTTTATATCATTGATATATTATACATATTTTCAAAAAAATATATATTTTTTATCAAAAAATAATCTCCAATGGATGATTAACTTTATAATATCATCTAATAATTTGATATATTTTTAACATTTTAATTGATATTTATTATACTTTTTATATGATGTGACATAAAACTTTATATGAGTACTATGGCATTGTATGGAATGAACAAATTTGTCCAACATATTGATTATTTAAAATAATTGAAATGATATTCTATAATTAATAAAGAAAGAGTAAATATTGATATATTTAAAATAGTTAACAAATATCGGATTAAACTTGAAAAAAAAAAAGTGTCCCTAAAAATCATACAATAAAAAAAATGTAATACTTTAGTCTTTATCTATATTTTGCTACAGCAGCCATTGTTGTGTTGCACGCTCCTTCTTCTCTATCTCAAAAGGTAAACTGGGCGAGCTCCATTGAAGAATCTTGCGCTGGGCAAGCAAGCGGCATCTGCGAGCAAGCACCTATCGGAAAAACCAAGTTGTACTGAAGGGCTCGACATGGACGAACTCCTCTGCGACGAGCTTCTCCAGGAGATCTTCACGCGCCTCCCGCTGCCTTCCTCTCGTGCGGTCACTCTCGTCTCCCGCCGGTGGCTCTCCCTCTACCGCTCATCCCGATCATCCCTCTCCCTCCGCCTCCCCGCCGCCTCTGCCTCCTCTCTGATCTCCTCCGTCACCTCCCTCCTCTCCCACCACCCTTCTCTCTCCTCGCTCTCCCTTCTCCTCTCCAACTACCCCACCTACTCCCATCACGGCCCCGGCTACCTCCCCGATCGCCTCCTCTCCGCCGTCGCCTCACACTGCTCCGGTAAGCTCGCCCATCTTCGGTTCCTCGCTGGCCCTCTCAGGAACCTTTCTCTCCTTTCTTCCCTATCAGTGAAATTTACCAATTTGACCTCTCTCACCGTCTCCCTCTCGAGGCCTCTCCTGTTCGTTTGGGTCCTCCGCTTCCCCTCGCTGAAGGAGCTCTCCATATCCGTCACCTCCTCCGATGGCATCGTAAGCAATTTCCCCCAAAACGGACCTCCCGATAATCGAGACTGCCAAGCTGAATTGGGGCTCGAGAGTCTCTCCGTGTCAGGGATTCGGGGCGACGACTGGGGAGTCTGTTGGCTATGGAGAAACTGTCGGAAGCTCAAGAGGTTGCTCCTCAAGAGCTGCGAAGGTATCGGGGATGACGCCTCCTACTCTTCCTTTGTGCAGTGTCTGCGAGGACTCGAGGAAGTCCAGCTTAGGACCTGTCGGAGTATAGTCGACGGAGTACTGCTTCAATTAGCTGAAAATTGCAAGCTATTGAGGTCTCTGTTAGTCTACGATGGTGGAAGCAGAGATGGATTGCTTCAGTTCATAACTGCTTGCAGGTGCAACCTGCAAAGTCTCGACCTCCGGCTCCCCCTCGACTTCAAGAACGATCACCTGCGTGCCCTTTCCCTGGATTTCCGATCGATTTCCAGCCTTAGGCTTCAGAGTTGTTGCTTAGTCACTGGTGATGGACTGAAGATATTTGGGATTGCCATGAGCAATTCGCTCCGCGAGCTCGCACTGATCAATTGCGATGTGGTTGAAAGAGAACCGGGGCTTCTAGCAACACTGGGTCAGCACTTCCGGCAGCTGAAAAAACTGGATCTTTCCTACAACGAGATGCTGCCCGATAAGGAGGTGATATCGATGCTAGCTTCCTGTTCTTTCCTGGTCGATCTGAGGCTCAGAGGATGCAAGGGCCTGGGGAATTTGACCCTCGCTTCCATTCCGAGGAGCTGCAGGCTCCTTGAGTGTGTTGATATCGTGCACTGCTGCAGTGTGGATGCCAAGGCTGTTGAGTCTCTCATTGTCAATTCACCCAGGTTGAAGCAGGTCCAGGTTGAGGAGGCCAAGGTTTCTGATGCTGCGAGGATCTGTGCAGCATTGAAATTTATGAGTTTTTTGCCTGATCCATGATAATCTCATGGAACAGCAGGACTATTTATTTCTGTTAGTTCAAGTTTTACACATGGGAACACCTTGCACAGAATTTTAAACCCTGCTTTCTCCAGGTAAAGCTGTAAGTATGTTCTTGAAATAATGGAGGCTCGGTCAGCCATATCTCATCTCATCAGGGGACTGTTATGTCATAGTGGAATGCTCTTATTTATACACGAAGAACACTTTTTTTTGTTGATTTGAAAGTGATTTGCCATTTGCTGCTGTGCCTGTGAGGTTGTAAGTTATGCTGTAGTTTGTTAGTGCTTTGATTGGCTTCATCTCTTTGGAAAGAGTAGAGGCATGATTTTTTTTTTGTTCCTTCATTCTGATGTTGGGAGTGGAAGTATATCTGGAATTGGCAATTTAACAGTCCCTTTTGCCTCTCGAAGTGGTGACATCATTTTCTGTTCTGTCAGCTGCTCCTGTTAGGATCCAAAACATACCATAAATTGGTAATTTGACAACTCCTTGATTGGTGTCCTTCCTTGCCAAAAAAACTATGCCAGAAGAGATGAGTGGACAGTTGGTGTCTGTCCTTCTTCCTGTTGTCTGTTCATTCAGTGATAATCACTAAAGATGTGTTTTTCTCCTTTCAAAATAGATAATTTATCTATCTGATAAAGGTATTTGCTTGTATGCTGAATGTTTCTACCATTTTAATTTTTTTTTCCATGCAGTTCACATATGAAGAAATCATTTGGAACTGGAAATCAAGTTGAATGACACATTTGACTTGGCTCCTACTCAGGGTGGATATTTGCTTCAAAACAAACTAAATTGGCCTTTTTTCTGCAACAATCCCAGGTGGGGCTGGATTCTGATGCATAGAAGATCATATAAGACTTGCTCTATACTTGCAGATACTTTAAGAAAACGTCTTCTGGCCAAGATAGTGGCATTGGCATAACATATGGTAGTGCAGTAAGAGCCTAGAAACTGGAAGGATATTGTGTTTCCCATTTTCACTTTTTGGGTATCCGGGAAAACGTTTTCCCCGAGGCAAAGGGGAAAGAAAACAAAGCTTTACTGCTCCAAAAGGACCGAAACCCATCGAAGTTGGGCTTCCCAGGGGTGGGTGACCGGCTTTCCATTTTCCTCCATGGACTTCCCGGGCCGTAAGTTTCAGTTGAGAAAGTGCCTGCATGTGTGCTTATGGGTTCCTGATGGTTTTCCGGCCACTAACAACAAGGAGAAGCCTTACTTCCTCTACATTTACTACTTTGCCTGCCCATCTGCTGACCGCCCTTCTTGAACCTTCTTCTGCGATACTGCTAGGAAGTCGAACAAACGTCTTGTTGAGGGGTCCCATTGTTGTTGATGTAGAGGAAATTTCCATGGTCAACCAACCTCTAGAAGGAAGGGTCGGCGGGGCATTATCTTTGCTTTTATTGCACACCGTCCACACCCACACGGTTTTCTCCCTCACCTCAACTACTCATGATGGATTGATTCCTGGGTGGGGGAAAAGGAGAAATCATGTTCACCTTTCCTCCTTTTTTTCCCATTAAATTAGAGCGATGATGTCATAAAATGGCACTTAGTGGCCAACTTTTCAAAATTTTATTTTTATTTTAATTATAAATTTTTGTTAAAAAATAATAGTATGTATTCATATATAATTTATCATTATAATTTTTTGTATATGCAACTGTTCTGCAGAATTTTTTTTGGTTTTTTAAATTATTATTGTGTAAAAACTTGTGAAAGTTCGAATGTTTATCATCTAGGGTTTTATAATTTTCCCGCCAGTCAATGTCAGGGAGTGCCTGAAAAAAAGACCGCCAAGGAACGAGGGAAGTTTTTAATTAAAAAAAAAAAAGAAATAGACTAATTTTGTGAGTGTACTGATTGGTTGGTCGGTCATAGGATTCCCTCTGTTTGGTTTGGTGACATATGCTTCTTCCCTTTAATTTTTAATTGAAGCCCTTTTAACTTCTCATCCTTGCATTGGATTCCTTTCCTCCTCTTCCCATCGATTCTCTCTCCCAATTATAAACCCTAATGCGGCAGTAATGGCCAATATAAATGTAATGCTAAAAAAAAGAATATAAACTCTAAGTTTTCATTTTAATAATGGTTTAAAGTATATACATGAATGGTAATAGTAGTTACTCAATAATTGAGAAAATAAATACTTATTATTGCACAGTATAATTTTTGTGATAAATATTTTAATTTTATTCAAATGACTAAAATAAAATTTGAAAAATATTTTTTTATCAATTATATTATAAAAATGGATAGAGTTCAATATTTATTAATAAATTTATTGTTATAAATATAAAATAAATAGGTAATGTTTTCTCCGTAATGATAAGATAGAAATTTTGTAAAAGAAATTTATTCAAAGTTGAAAAGCACGGCAAGATGTTCTCTACTATACCTTTCCATGATTTCATTTATTTATTTTTTAAATTATTTATTACTTACTTTTCTGTATTTATTTGGCAAAAAAATGGCGCATTTTCACATGTTTCCAAATTATTTGTACCTTTTCAATTATTTATTTATTTTAAAAATAAATAATATTATTATCTTATTTTATATAATATAATAAGTTAATAATAATTAATCTCATAACGACACAACATTAATTTATTTTAGATATTGTAACATCAAAGTTGACCTAATAATTAGATATTGCTGACAATCATTTTATGGCTAATAATTAGAGTGGAAGATAAGTTGACCTAATAAAGCTACGAGGGATCAGAGGGGAGAAATAAAAGAAAACCCTAGTCAAAATTACCATGCTGCCCACCTCCGCATAGGATTCCATATCACATACTCTACTACTAGTATAGTATTATTTTTAAAGCAGGGATTCCATGACATGGTAAGCCCTTTGCCTGCTTATTTGTCTTAGGTGGTGGGAAGATTTTGTTAAATAGCTAGTTTATGCTTGTGTTGTGTGTATGTTAGGCAAGTGGCAAACCCAGCTAGCCTTCATTTTGAAGTTGTAAAATCGATTGCCAAGGTGGTTGTACAATTGGTCAGAGTAAGATATTGGGACATATCTAAAACTGTGTCCTTTTTCCTGGCAGCCACAAAGGGGGTGAATTTGAAAGAGGTGTATGATACATTGATGATGAGAACAGCCAGCCAGCCAGCCAGCCAGCCAGCCAAGGCTTCATGTTGTCATGAGGCACATGCCATGCCATGCCACCCACTCTTCTCACTACTGACAATGGCACCCTCCAAAGCACAGGGAACCAGCCATCCCATCTCTCCCCTTTTATTCATTCAGGCACCCTTTATTATGTCACTGTGAATCATGAACCCTCAATCAATGGGTCCTGCTGCAGTATGTACAGAATCTTATTGTATGAAAAAAATACAGTGTAGTCTTATGGTACATTTCTTACCTAACAATCAACACTCTTCAATTTAATATTACCTTGAATGCCAAATAGTGAAAGCCAAGTATACTCCAAAGAAGAAGACAAAGCATATTCAAAATACTCCAACTTTCAAACCTGCAGTAGTCTCCCATTCACATCAAAGCTTGCCGGCCATTTATGATCCACTCTTCCTAGCATCTCTTCAGCCTAGCCTTGACTCTTCCTCTACAAGAGAGCAGAGCAGAATCTAAATATAGACCAGGAATGGCAGAAACAGCAGAGGATGGATTGGAAATTCTCCACACTAATATAACTTCCATGTTAAAAAGCTTTTTAACATGGAGATTGTGCTCTGAAACCACAGAGCGGCCTCAATAAGCAAGTGTGTTTATTATGATAAGGTCATAATATATAAGTACAGACACTACTGACGTTGTGCACAAAGGGAAGCTTTATGCGAGACATTCCATCCAGCCTTGTGAAGGTTTTCCTAAACCCTAAATCCTAAACCCTAATTACTGAGAACCACTGCACCTATAGAGTCACTCGCCTAGCCCTAGCCCTCTCAGCATTGGCCCAGTTTGAACACCGACTCCAGGTCGGGCGGTGTGAAGAACTCACGGGGGCTGCTCATGTGGCACCTCAAGACCCGCGGTCGCCGCTTCCTCGGGGCCGCCGGACAGGGCAGGTTGTCGGGTATTCTTGCCTCCCGGCCCGTCGGCGTAGAGGGCCTCGACAGACCTTCCTCCTCCACGCCAGTCCCTTCTTCCCCTGTTTCTCGCACCCTCGGCCTCTGTTTCGTGGATATCGGCTTCAGAGCGGCCCGAATCGAGATTCCGACCACCGCCCACTTCTTGGATTCGGCCCCCAAGCCGTCTGCTGCCTGTGACCTCTTGGAGAACCCCATCTTCTTTACTTGACCAAGGATCGAAATGTGCCAGAGGATTGAAATGAGTATAAAGAGGTGAAAGGGTAGAAAAGAAGAGGGTTTTTTTGGCTGCTCTGCTCTCTCGGTAAGAAAGAAATAGAGAAAAGTTTCTTTCTTTGGAAGATTTAAGAGAGAGAGAGACTATGATGAATAAGATTCGAGAAGAGAGAGGAGTGGGTCATATAATGAATTTCAGGTGTGTGTGAAGTGAGAGCAGAGGGAACTCCAGAGCTGAGGCGGCTGCCCGGGAATTTTCGGGCAGCATGGCAAACGAGACTGAGATGACTTTTGGCGCCAAATGTTTGCCATTTCGCTGCAACGGTTATTTTTCCCGCTACTCTATTCGCTCTTTTTACCATTTTGCCATTGTAATGTATTGCCAATTTTTTTGGCTGACCGTCCCTAAAATTTTGCCCGCTATTTCACCCGTCCATAATGGGCCGGACTTTCATAAAGATTAAAATGGGCCTAATCCCATTAGGCCCATTTACGTTACGAAATAAATATAGTTCGGATTTTTAATTATTTTATAAGAAAAAAGAATTCCACTTCGAAACAGGCGCTACCAAAACCACGAATGCACCGATTTGACGAATTTACCCCTGTCCTGGATCCACTGTAAAGTATGTCTTGTTGACTATACCGTCATTTCGGATATAGCCAGAGAGCTGATTGACTAGAAAATCAAACCCCCCGCATGATCGGAATATTTTCATTAGTTCCGAGAAAACTATTAAGTAAGGAAAAGGAAAAACGCAGCTCAAACTGAGGATTGTAATAAATGGAGCCCAATCCACTGACTCTTTTTTCCCAGCGATCGACGCTGCCGTCAATCGGAGGAGCGCTAGGGTTCCGATCAGGCACGAGAATGGCGAAGGGGAAGCATACACGTGTCCCTATCAGGAGATCGGTGTTGACCTTCGTGTTGACGGCGTTCCTCGTGCTGACAGTCGTGCTGCTGCTGCTGCTAGCTCTCGGCATCTTGTCTCTTCCGATCACCGAGGAGGGCTCTGCGCTAAATGACCTGAGACCGTTTAGGCGCCATGCGTCGGAGAGGTAGTCAATTGTTGGGGTTAATACCGCAGCTAGTGAGATTTAATTTGGATGTTTGATGTTTGAGTGCTTGTTGTTGATTATGGGTTATTTTGTTAGAGGCCACGGATTAGGGCAGAGAGGGAATCAGTGGACGGAAGTTCTCTCGTGGGAACCGCGAGCTTTCATTTATCACAATTTCTTGGTCAGTCTTTTCAGCTCTCCTTTGGGATAATCTGTCTATATGAAAGTCTGATTCTTAGATTTTGATCAGATTATTTGTCCGTCAGAATCTCAGTCCAACTTTTATTCTATCTCTTGTAATTCCGGTCATCTCCATCCTATTGGATCTCTGCCCTGATCTAATTGATATAGCATTGCCCAGAGTCTGGGTGCCCCTTTCCATGGGGGTGGCATGGGAATATTGAATTGAATAAAATTTCCTGTGTCCTATTCTCATGCAGTCCAAGGAAGAATGCGAGTACCTGATACATCTCGCGAAGCCTCGCATGGTTAAGTCTACCGTGGTTGATAGCAAAACAGGAAAAAGTATGGACAGCAGGTAAATAATTTCCACCTTACTTTGCTGAATTAGAATTATTTCTTGCAAATACAAGATGCTCTGAAGCTTTCTTCTGAAACTATTAATCTTCATCACGGTGACAACGTAGACTATGGACTATCTCTTGGATTCAGGGTGCGTACTAGTTCTGGAATGTTTCTGAGGAGAGGACAGGATAAGGTCATCAAGGGTATAGAGAAAAGAATTGCAGATTTCACATTCATTCCTGTAGGTGTGTGCTATAGCAGGAAACTGCAGAAACTCTTCTTATTTTGATTTTCATTTAAATCTGTTAGAGTGGGTTGTAAATTTTACGCATTCTAGATTTCATGAGTTCTATGAGAGAATATATGCTCTTGTAGTTAATGTGCTATTAAAATCCTGTTTCCGGGTGAAGCTGTGATTAGTAATGCCATGCAACATAGAAGTTCTTCTGGGAAATTTTGTCAAATGTCTTAGATGTGGCCATTAATACATTTTTACTGTCATTCACATTACAGAGCATGGAGAAGGACTTCAAGTTCTCCACTACGAAGAGGGACAGAAGTATGATGCTCATTTTGATTACTTTCTTGATGAGTTCAACACTAAGAATGGTGGGCAAAGGATTGCAACCCTGCTTATGTATTTGTAAGGACTGCTTCTCCACAAATACCTTATGTTATTAGTCCGATTATTATATGTAAGATTCACCTTTTCCCGTCTCATTTTCATTGCTAATTGATGCAGATCAGATGTAGAAGAAGGTGGTGAGACAGTTTTTCCAGCTGCCAGTGGAAATTTCAGTTCCAAACCTGGCTGGGATGAGCTATCTGAGTGTGCTAAGCAGGGACTAGCTGTGAAACCAAAGATGGGCAATGCACTATTATTCTGGAGCATGAGGCCCGATGCTACTCTTGATCCTTCAAGTTTGCATGGTTAGCATTTATTTAGTCATTTGTTTATTTTGTTATTTCAGCTCATGTTTCCTGCCAGCTTCCATAGCATCATTTATTGAGTGTCTTTTGTGATGTTTTTATACAGGAGGTTGCCCTGTGATTAAAGGAAACAAGTGGTCCTCTACAAAGTGGATGCATCTTGAGGAATACAAAACAAATTAATAATCTTCCAGGTGTGACAAGTCGAACTCATGTTTTCAATTGATGTTAGAGCAAAAAAAAAAAGTCCTAGATATTCCCCTTCCCTTCTAGTTCAATTTTGTTTATTCAGCTTTGGAGTCATTTGATATAGTACAAGTTAGTTTTGTCGATCTATGATATTGCAACTGTCTTATTTCATTCTGTCTTAATACTAGGAATGTTGAGAAATGATCGCTAGTATATATTCCAGTATCACATAAAAATGGTACTAAGTCCATCATATTTGTACCCCCAAAAAAGAAAATGCATTTTCTCCTATCTTTTGCAACTTTTTTTGTAATTGGTGATCTATCCTGATTGTACTGCCTTCTTATTAAGTAGACAGTAGATTTGTGGATCATAGTTTTCCTTGTAAATATGATTTTGGCACTATACTTGTCTGCTGGTTGTCAAGCTTTTCACGCCCTTTCATTTTTACTTGTAGTTTCAGGATCAAACAAATTTGGGTGTATCTAAGACCAATTATACAGAGTTGCCAGGTCCATGTGAATAGTGATAGAGAGTGGTTAGCCTTAGATTGCCAGAGTTGCGCTTTTCTACCATTTACATGGCTAAATATCTAGATATAAGGATCTAGTGCGGCAGCATGCTTTCAGCAGCCATGGATATGCCTCTTCCGGTGGAGTCATTTGTTGGTGAATTGATAGCTTTGTTGAGATGTAGATTTTTATGTTGGTTGATTTCTCTGTAACTTTTGAAATAATCTTCTTGGATTATGTGATTGATTTGCAGATGAATGAACTAGATTTGATGAGCTCCATTTTTCCAGATTTTTCGTTCCAGGTGAGCAGATTGCTGTCCACTTTGCAATTAGTTGTAATTTTGCATGGTACTGCTGCATAAGCAAAGCTGGACATCCATGTGATCATACATGGTCACCGAATCTTATTAACAAGCAACATGAAGATGCTAAAGAAGCCTAGGTGAGCTACTCGATGACACAGCGAATGCCCCTGGGCAGCAGAAAGCCAAAGCATATCATCTCGGCCTCCCATCGGAATCTTGCGTGGTGCCTCTCCTCATCATTGCCACAAACTCCTCGTAATTGATTCTTCCATCCTGCAGAAGAAGCGTGAGACAACGAAAATGGCTTCTCGGAACCTATCTCTTGTTCGGGTTTGCACTAGGGTCTCATTACCTTATCGGTGTCTACATCGTCGAGGACTTCGTCTATGGTCTCGTCGTCTCCCATCCCGTGCTGGTGCATCGCCTGTCTCAGCTCTTCTCTCGTGATAAACCTGCAGGGAAGGGATTCCATCAAACGGATCAATCGCATGGGTTGGATTCTCAGGTAGTCATGGAAAGGTAAGGTAACAGCAGCTGAACACAGACCCGCTGTCATCCTTGTCAAAGTACTGGAAGGCCTTGAACAGGTTCTCTTCCTTATCCAGCCTGTGGCGATGCATCGTGGCAGTGATGAACTCGATGTAATCGATGGTCCCATTCTTGTCAACATCGGCCTTTCCAAAGAAAACAAGCTTAGGTACATTGATCAGTCTGGCATTATAAAGGAAAGGGAGTTTCTTCTTCTTCTTACAGAATCCATTAACTGCTTCATCTCTGCCTCGGTGAGTTTGGATCCAAGCCTCATGAGCCCCTCCTTGAGCTCATCAAACGTTATGGTGCCGCTCCTGTCGGTGTCCATGTTGTTGAACATCTGCTTCAGGCCCTTGATGTCTTCCTCGGACATGTTCTCCGCTATAACCTTAACACCAACAACAAAAAAAAAACTTCCATGTCAGAAACAGTAGCCAGCAGTAGATGGATGATTGTTGACGAGTTCTTTCTTTTAGTACCTTTAGAGCAAGTTTCTTCATCTTGTTCATTGCCCTAAACTGTTTTATCCTGGTCAGAACTGCACTGGAGATCGGCCGGTCGGAGGCTTCGCCATCTTCCTTCAGCCACGGATGCTCTGTGCCCCACCACAAAGGAGTCCATGGCACACCATCATCAGTGAAATCATTTCATCTGCTAATCGGACGAGGAAACGGCAAATGCATCTCACCGAGGGCCTGGGCGGCCGTGATCCTCCTCCTAGGATCTCTTGTCAGCATCTTCCTGACGAGATCCTTGGCACTGGGCGAAACGGACGGCCATGGAGGGCTCTCCAAGTCGATCTTCCCCACGGATATCTCGTTGAATATCTCTTTATCCGTATCTGCAACAAAGAGTTGATTTTTCCGGTGTAAGGAAGGACATGGCACGACCCAGAGAGGGATATGGGGCTTGAGTGTGGCCTGTACCGGCCCTGAAAGGAGGGGAGCCGCTGAGGAGGATGTAGAGGATAACTCCGGCGCTCCACACGTCGATCTCTTTGCCGTAGTTCCGGTTAAGCACCTCTGGCGCCACGTAGTAAGCACTTCCTACTATGTCCTTGTACACTTTTCCTGAACCAAAGTCATATATGTCCTGTAAACTTCACATGGCAGTTGACCTGAAGTGTCTTTCCAGCTTTATGCAACAGACTACATCTCCCTTCTCAAGAACAATCAGTGATCAAGATTAATTCTAGAGATTATCGAGCGATTGACTGACCATCCTCGATGAAGACAGAGAGCCCGAAATCGGTGGCCTTGATGGGGGAGTCCTTGTCCTTGCTGACAAGAAGGAAGTTCTCAGGCTTGAGATCCCTGTGCATCACCCCCATAAAATGGCACACATGCACCACGTTCACTATTTGCCTGCAGATGTTTGCCGCCTCCTTCTCCGAGTAGACCCCCTTGGCGATTATCCGATCGAACAGCTCCCCGCCTGCCGGAAACCAGTAGAAAGAACACAAGGAAATCAATCAAACTGCACGTTAAGGTCGTCTTCTTTGTTTTTCCTTCTGCAGGAGAAATTTCAAATTGACATGCATCCAGTATAGACAGACATTTATATACCTGAGCATAGCTCCATGATCAAGTAGAGGCTCTGGCGGTCCTCGTAGGCGCCCCTGAACTCGACGATGTTGGGCTGACCGGACAGGTGCTCGAGCATGAGTATCTCACGGTGGACGTCCTCGATGTCCTTGTTGGTGGTGAGCTTCCGCCTCGAGATAGACTTGCACGCGTACTTCCTCCCCGTCGACTTCTCGGTGCAGAGATACGTGACCCCGAACTGCCCCCGCCCCAGCTCCTTGTCGAGAATGTAGATGTCCCCGATGACCACGTACGGCTTCCTGAGGATAGGGCCGAGCTGGGACGGCTTGGTGAAGGAGGAGGGCGGCTGTAGCCTCTTTGTTGGAGCGGATGGGAAGGACTGCTTCGGCCTCACGGGGGCGGTAGGCTGGTGGGGCCCGGCGGCAGGACGGTGGCGGGGAGGGGAGTCGGAGTCGGAGGAGATCGGGATGTCGACAGACTTGGAGAAGCAGAAACCCATCTCTTCTTTGTTCTCCTTAAGGCAGTAGAAGTCTTCTTTGAGTTCCTTGGTAGGATTAACTTAAAGTGACACAGACAGAGAAAAAAAGAAGTCTAAATGCTTCTTTTTGGGCTTATGTGATCAAATGAATGGAATGATGGAAGAAGGAATATATGGAGGAGAGAGCGGTGGAATATGTTGATTAAGGTTCTTTGCTTTCTCAATGGGACTTGTCCCTAGAATTGTTCTTCCTTGCCCCATCTTTCTTCCTCCTTTTCTTTCAGGGTTAGTGTTTTCGTGGACTCCAAGTTAGAATCATTGATCGGGAAAGAAGATGGAAGCTCTCTAGGTTGGTGACTGTAGTATGCAATGCAAATGCTCATTCAGAAAATCGGAATTTCTATTTTACCCCTACTTCATCCACAAAATTACAGAAATGAATCAGCGATTCTCCATCTTCCTTCCTTCCTTTCACCATCATCATCTCATCTTTCTAAACCCTGCGATCAATCGGGAAATGCATGAGCGAGCTAGCACTGACTCTCCCCCGCGGGTTCCAAGGAATCCGTACGGAGCATAGATCGGCAAATGGGACACACCGGATGGATAGAGAGCCACATCTCCGCGCATTTCGCATGGAAGCCGTGGTTGCAACCGGGGACCAGGCGGATGTGCTGATCCGCCTCGATCTCGTCCAGGCAGATGGCGCACTCGACGCCGACTGCCGCCAGATCTCTCCCTAATTTGCTCGGAAGCCGGTTGAGCTGTTCCGCCGACAGTCCCATCCCCCTGGTCTTCTCCTCCGTCTGCACCGGCGGCTGCAAGCCGGTGGTGACGGAGAACCAGAAGAGGCAGAGGTAGACGATGATAATCGCCGTCATGCCCGCGCAGGAGACAAACAGGACCACGAAGATGGAGAGAATCATCGCTGCAAGGGCGGCGGTGCGGTGGCTCAACCTACCCGGCGAGAGATAGGTCATTCGGGCGAGGGGCTCCATGGCGGAAGGTTTAGCGTCATGGGGGCACTTTAATATGTGATGGAACCGGAAGTGAAGAAGCTGTCAAGGTGGCCACATTTATGAAAGGCTAAAATCTTTACCCTCAGTAATGTATCAAAATTTCATTTTGACTAAGTATTGAAAAATAACTATTCAGGCCCTAAAACTTATTTACCTCAAATATTTAGAATAAGTGACACTTTTTTTAATAAACTTTTAAAAATATAGATTTTGATAAATAATTTATTTAACATATATACTATTATATCTTTTATTTAATAATGACTTGCTAGTTAATTATATTTTTTAATTATATGACGTCATGTCCATATAATTTATTGTTGGGTTGATGATTAAATACTCGATTTTTGTCAATATTTTTTTAACGAAAATTAAAAAATGGACTAAATTATATATTTTAATAAAAAAATTCAAACCAATATTAATTTTTTAAAATAATAATTCAATGGAATATTAAATATTTGATGATAAAGTATAAAATTTAAAACAAAATTATCATGTTAAAAGATTTTAGGCAAAATATAATTTAACCAAATTTGTTGTGAAATGGCAGTCTCCAAATTTGAAACAAAATGCATTAAATATAATTCTTAGGAAGTCTGCCAATTTATTCACTTTCCAATTCACCTATTCCCATCAACTGACAAAAAAAAGCTCATACCGATTCACATTTATTAGCTTTCTTTTATTATTTTTTTTATAAAAATTGAGTTATCAACTAAAAAACTTATCTGTAATTGGTCAAATTTTATATTTTCTGAAATATTTCTATTTGAATCAAATTAAATGAATTATATGTACACAAATTAAGTTATTAATTTAAAAAATGAAAGCTTATTTTATATTTTAGCCTTTTTTTCATTGGTTCAATTATTGAGCGTATATAACGGTATTTTATTGCTGACAGCTGTATTTCATGGGCGCCATGAATACCATGTTTACCTTAACAGTACAATCCTTTCAATTTGCTACTGTGCCACAAAGTGGTGTACGATAATTATTTTATTTTTAAAATTTGGCCTTATGTACTTGTAAACAATCTCAAGTAATGTCACTCCATTAGGGACCGAATTCGAATTCGAAAGTACATATTCGAATTTGATCGTAAAGAGTCGATTTATTCTAAAACTATAAAAAAAATTATATATATATATATATATTTTATTTCATATATATTTAAAATATATTTTAAAATTAATAAAATTAGAACAGTAACCTATATAAAAATAAATCTGCTTTATCAATTAAACTAATTTAAATTTTCTTATAAATTATATTATAAAATTTTAGGTGAATTTTTTATAATTAAGATTTTTAAATTTACGGTGTAAAATTTTTATATTATAAATAAATAACAAAAATTATTAATAACTTATAAATACTAATATTAGTTTTATAGTAACATCAAATTTTACAAAATATATTTTCTATACGTACAAACAAATTGAATGAACATAAACGTCATTTAAAATAAAATGGATGCAATCACGCTTAAAACCACTTAATTTACATCTCCAGTTTTGAGATTGGTAGGAATGGTCACTTTTATTTTAAATTATTTTATTTTTATTTATTTAATATATTTTTATTAGTATATATTATAAAAGTATTTTATATAAATTTATAGAATATAATTATATAATAAAAATATTACACATACAAAATAATATGTTAATATATAATATCATTAATATATATATAATAATTTTGAAGGTAATTACAAAATTATATTTAAATTTATTGAATGATATTTGTTAAATATAATATCAATATTTTTGAATAAATAAATAATAAAATGATAATATTGATAAAATTATAAAATATTATTTAAAATTAAATATTATATGAGATAATAAAATAAAATAATATTTTCACGCCCTAACCCGGTTTGTTCAGATCTCCGTAAATAACCCATCGCTATTTTGGTTTGAAAGAGGTTTCCTTCTTAATTTGAGAGTATATATGCGTAATTTTAATATTGTTCCATTAAATAATATATATTAATAAAAATACTACTTAAAATAATTAAGCATAACTCACAAAGTGTAAGGATTTGTGTTCTCCCAAGTAATTTTTTTATTTCCTAAAAAGAGAGAGAAAAGTTTACATTTTAAGCAATCATCAAAGGGGCATTAAAGGAAATTATTGCTTATACAAGATTACTAACTAAGTTTTGGGGACAAAACTCCTAAAAAAAGAGAAGAATTGTACCTGCCCTTTTGAGCTTCGAAAAATCGGGAAGAGAACCGGTCAAAACAAGTGAAAAAACCGAACTGTTTTATAAACCTGATAATTGTGAATGGGCAATTTAGGAATTTACAACTTACAATTGATCTAAATGGTTCAAAATACTATGGAAAAGAACCTTAGCACAAATTGGAAGAGGAAAATTAAACCAGTTTGGATAAACCGGGTCCAACAGGATTGAACCGGTTTTTGAACTAAGTCAGTTCATGAACCGGAACTGATAGAGATTGGGCAAAACAAAGGAATTCAACTCTATTGTACTCCAAAGAAATTAATAAACCTTGGGAAGGAACCTTAGAACAAAGTGGGAGAGAAAAACCAGACCGGTTTGGATGAACCGGACCCAAACCGGATTGAACCAGTTTAAGGACCGAGTCTGTTTATGAACCAGAATTGATAAAAAGATGGTAAACCAGGAATTTTATGGACCCTAAGTGACCCAAGAAGTAACAAAAGACATGGAAATGGACTTGTGAAGGAATTAGGGATGAAAACAAAACCGGTTCAGGTGAATTGGATCTGAACTGGTTCGGACCGGTTTGAACCACTATTGAACCGAATCCTAAATTCATTTTTCTAGGTGGCTTAAATAATTTAAATTGGAGATTTGAGGCCACCATTTGTTAGAGAATAAATTTAGATAAATTTAGAAATTTTTAGATTTGAAAAACTCGATCGAATGGGGGTGAACCGATCGGTTTAAGCTTTGAACCTAGTTCGGACCAGTACGGTTTGGAACAGTGTCATCTTCTTCCTCAGGATGACAGCACTGTTCACTCACCGGGAAACTGAAGAAACACTAGCGAAGAAGAAACGCCTCTGTTTGGTATATTTTAGGTCATCAACTCCTGTCATAATAGTACCAAACAGACGGTCAACGGGTCCCCGAGCTCCCTATATAAAGAGCCCCTCCCCATTCATCTTCTCTACACTTGAAAACTCCATTTTCTTTCAACTGCTCCATTTTTAGGCAAAGCTCGAACAAAAGCTCCGACATGGGGTTTTTTTGAGCCAAACAAGGTGAGGTCGAATTCTTTAGAACCGGGGAGAAGTCAGCTACACGTCTGTAGTCTTCGTTCACTCTGAGGGTCGCCGACGAGATGCCAGCGTGATGAAACAGTGAAGCAGCTTTGACAGACTAAAGCTGCCCTATTTTGGCCGAGTTGAAATCAGCCAATTTGAGCCCTCCTCAGGCCAAACCAAGCCTTCCCAACACTTCCTCAGCCCTCCTACAGCCGAATTAAGACTGAAAGGTAAGCCAATTCGGCTCCCCTCTACAATTTCCGGTCGGTGCTAGAGAGAGAACCACAGAATTTCAATGATGAAATTCTAACTCAATTTGGAATCAATTGATGCGATTGTTGATTCTAGGATGAACCTCAGGATGAGAGCTATTTGCCAAGATCGAAAGCTTAGATCGCTGTGCCCTCACAGGTGAGTAATCAAAGCTTTCTCTCTCTACAGTCTATTTTCCGGCGAAGCTACGTGTGAGCTCGTTCCGGCGTCAAAACTCACGATTCAAAGTTCTATGGAATCGTATGAACATGGAGGAACTCAATTTCAACAATTAGAGGTGTTTGATCGGTCAATTTGATAAAATCAAATTCAGTTGTGTTAAATAGTTGGAATTGGAGGAAAAATTGGGGGAATTGGGGATTTTCGAAATTAAAAGGACCAAAATGTAATTTTATGAAATTGAGGATTAATTGGGCATGAAAATAATGTTGGATGACCAATTGAGGAATTTTGAAATTTTTGGGGCAAAACTTACCATTTTTGTAAAGGAAGAGCAAAATGGTAATTTTGGAAAAGTTGGAGGATCAAATTGGAAAATTTGGAAATTAATCCCATTTTTGTGAAATGGAATAAATTGAGGTCCTATGACAAATTTTAGAAGTTTTGGGACTCAATTTGAGGAAAAACCGGCATTAGGGACTTAAAGTTAAAGAGAAATAACTTTAGGGACCTAATTGCAAATATATGTAAAGTTGAGTTTTCTCATTCATTTGGAACGAATGAGGGCTATTAGGCCAAAAAAAATAATGAACAATTATGTTCATTTCGTGTAGGAGAATGAGATATCGAGAACGCCAGTCGAGGTCCAGCTTTCTAAGAACGGAACCCGATTAAGTGGAATTTCACTGCACTATCGGGTGAGTGGGTTTAGTAACATCATACCTGGTTGGGATGATGAGCACAACTTAAAGATAAAAACCATTTACCGGTTGTGAGTGAGATTATATATCATACCCGGTTGGGGATGATAAGTATTTCGGTAGAAAAACCCATTGCTTAGTGGTATTTTTTATCATCACTACTTAGAAAAAGTGATGTGAAAATTTTGCGAAAAAACTACTTACCGGTTGTAAATAGATCATATCCGATTGGTATGATGAGATTTCTCGAAGGAAGTTGAAAACCCGTTCATCGGTTATGAATGGAGATTTCCTCATACTGGTCGGTATAATGGACAGAAAAAAAATCTATTTTATCGAAAGTGTTCTCCCCTAACTGTATGCCAATGATTAAACTATTTGGGAAACCTTCTTAACGGAAGCTTGAATAGCTCTTATAGGCCGGGGGCCTCAATTTTGGAACTTGAGGGCTAAATGCCCGATTTTGAAAATCTCGTACGGTGGGCCCAAGGCCAGTTGGCACGAGTAGGAGCTCGTAAACGAAAATGATATATGTTTCATAAAACTTAATAAGTGAATTGTTTGGCCATGGTACCAAGATAGGACCGACATGCTCAGTCAACTAGCGACAGTGCGATATGACAGGTCGACGGACTAGTAAAGACAAACAACTACGGATTAAGTTGAGAGTCGAGGCCGTTGGATTAGTGGCATCACAGATTACATGGCAATATGAGAAAACATTGTTTGTGTATGCACTGTGAGTACGGGATCATCAAGACACCCATGAGGGGTGGTGATGCATCCTAAGGGCATTGGACGATCTGGTGGCTATAAAGGCAGTTCGTCGTTCCAGGTGTCTGTGTGAAATTTGGAGTAGCACCAAGCACATGAGACCGGGGTAGGGACAAGATGAGGTCTCTGTCCTCATACGGACACGAAGAAGTGATTTCGGGATTGTGGGTCGGATGTCGCGTACATCCGCTCATTCGTAGGGTAGAAGTGATCGTGCTTCTATCTGGGTGGCAGGAAAAGTCGCTCCGAAGCCACTAGCGGGTTCAGTAATGATACTAACTTGCGAATGTGTATAACATTCATGATAAAGGATATGTGTTAGGTGATGACTCACCGTGATAACTAAGAAATGATGGAAAAACCTGAATTTTTAAGTGAAGAGATTTTTGAAAAAGAAAGGAGTCTGACACACTCCATATAAATATTTTTTTTTCTTAAAAGTTAAAATTAGACTTTTGAAAACTCATTCACTAAGTAGTCGTACTCACCCCCTCCCTTGTATCCCTTTCAAGAAATCCCGGAAAGCCTACCCTTAAAGACCATCAACTAAGATGCCTGTAAGACAAGATTGTAAAGTTTAAAATTTCATGTAGTTTTTATTATGCTATTCCAGGAAAAGATGCCGGTTAAATGACGCCTTACTCTTTACGGTTTACAATAAGGGGAAACCCTTTAATAAATTGGGAGAGTGGTGGGTTGATCACGGGGATCCGACCAAACCGGGTCGGGGCGTGACACGCCCGGTACGAGATAGTATTGGTTTTAAGGGTTGTTGGACATAAAGGTTGGCAAAAGGGTAGAAATATCGTTCTAGTATGTATTGAAGCTCTAGGAGCTTCATGCACATTGAGACCTGTGGGATAGAAGAGTGAGGTCTCACCCCTACAATTAGGAGACCTCCTACAATTAGGGTTCAAAGTATCAATAAGTCTGGGGGTTGGGTCAATGTGCTCACACAGACGATGTGGTGGAGGTTGTGGCCTCTCACTAGGATGGATGATAAATACGCTCTAGGCCATTAGTGGAACGGGTCCTGGTTGTTGTCTCTTAGGGTATGTTCTACAACTGTTTGATCCCTTTATAAATAAATGGTGTTTGTACAAAACAAACCATGGTAGGTTTATTCAATTAAGCCCCTCAAACTAGGAAGGTATATACCCTAAACTTATGAAATGAGCTAAGAGATTTATGAGAAACCTTTTTTTTTAAAAGATATAACAAGTAGTGACTTGTTTATCACATTATTTTTAAGAAAGGAAATTTTTGCTTTAAGTGTATATTAAATCATGGACATGAAGTTATGATGTCCTGTAAACTATATTCACTAGATTGTCAAACTCACCCCATTTCCCTTACCCATTTTTGGTCATATCCAAAATGACACAAAAAATGTTAGAGAATAATTTACCAATCTCGAATGTAATTAGCCATTTTTTAAATATTTGTGTACTGCGATATATATTCCAACATATTTTTTTGGAAACTTAAATGATATATAGTTTTCTTTCTGGTATTGAGCCTTGCTTCTGTTAATAATATGAAGATAAAATTATTTCTATTATAGTATTAAGAGAAGTGGCAGGTTGTTTACAGGGTTCTAACCAAAGCAGATCGAGGTGTGACAACACAAGTGAGGCATATAAACTAGTCGATCAAAATGGGTTATATATATATATATATATATCCAATTAATGTAAAATTATTGAAATGCTATTACGCATATAAATGTAATAATGTATATTTAACTACGTTATGACTTGATCCCGTAAAAGGGTACTAGGATAACTTTTGTCATGTCGACTAAGGTTCAATCACATAATAAAATTTTTATTTTTTTAACTGTCATTATTAAATCTTGTAATGATTAGGTAACTTTATATGTATTAATGTACTAAAATCGGTACAAACTGAGGAGAGTAAAATTCTAAGACTCGACACATCATACAACTACAATTCGAACTTTTCTAATACTTCCTTTCGAGCCTACCTATTTGGTGTATTAAGTTAAAAGAGCTAGACTTCTCATCCACCAAGAATTACATTTTCTTGTTAGCTTTGACTATTGAACAGCCTCTGAAGTAGGAAAACATTTCACCTCCAAGTTGGTAGTACACTCATGTATTTGCATGAATGTATCTTCAAGTTAGTTACTCATTTTTTCTACCTTATCATAATAATGAGCCAAATAGTAGATAATATTGTTCTTGGAAGTAAGCTACATCTCTAAGTGTGGTAGGATCTTGACATTTTTCTAATAGCATTGAACGTCCACCTCTAACACTCTAATCCATTTGGTGTACTTCGAAAAGATGAAGTATTTGTGGGTAGAACAAGTAGTAGAGGGCAAGGAGTTCAAAACGAATCGAGGCATGATCAACGTTGTACTTGCATGTCGACTAGTCATGACCTACATGTTAAAATCTCTACGAGCATATGCAAAAAGGTCGAGATGACCCAATGATGAATTTGTGACATGTTGCCCTTATCTTGACCTACATACTAAAAGCTTTGCAGTCATAATTTGCAAGGATTTTAATATGAATCAAGGTAGGATCACCGTTGTACTTATGTCAACTAGTCATAACCTACATGTTAAAGTCTCTATAAGCACATGCGAAGAGGTCGTGATAGCACAAGGTTAAATTGATGTCACACTAACAGGTTGTATAGTCTTGATTATCATGTTAAACAGGTCGTGATAGCACAAGGTTAAATTGATGTCACACTCACAGATTGTATAGTCTTGATTATCATGTTAAACTCTCTACAAGAACATCAAGTGTGGATGTTAAGATGATGTGAGTCCGAATCAATGTTACAATTACAAGTTGGATTTGGTGAAATCCCTGCATATGCGATAACAAGGAGAGTGAGACGGTGCTACCAAATATATTTCCACAAAATGTTGTTTAGTATTAATCTATGTCGAATGTTGATGGATGTGGAAATCTTCTTAAGCACAACAAGTGGTGGATGGCGAGACAACACGAGCTCGAATCGACGCATGTCGATCAATCACATTTATGTAACTAAAGAGTGAAGGATATACAACGCTGCCGAATAGACTTCTACCAAATACTTGTGAATGGCAAGATGACACAAGATTGAATTGGTAAATATTTGAGTTTGCCAAGCATATTGACAGGATAAATAAAGAGTGTGAGATAACATTGCTGAATAGAATTCCACCAAATTTTAGTCGATTTTCATATACGAGCTTGAATCGATGCATACTCGCGTATTGACCAAGCACCTTGACACAACAAACAAGTAGCACAAAATGATATTGTCAAATAAATTTCTACTAAATATTGGTCGATATTAATTAACACAAAATTTGATGGGCGTAAAATTCTTTTAAGTTAGCACTATAAATGATAGTGAAGTGTAAAATAATCTTAACAAAAAAAACCAGTATATTACACCTATCACATGAGTTAAGTAGAGTATAGAGAAAATATTTGTTGAAGTCTCGAATAAAAACTGAGTAAACAGTTTTAATTACGAGTTCAAATAAATCATTAACTCAAGATCATAATTTATGGTTAAAAAATAATAATAAAATTAACTAAAAAAATTAAATTAATAATAATACAATAATAATAAAAATAATATAAACAAAAAAAGAAACACAATAAACTAAATATGCACAAGAAAATAAATATAAAAAATATAATGCCATTACATAATAATAATAATAAATTTATTAATAAATAATAACAATGTTAAGATAATAGAATAATAAAAAATAATTTTAAAATTTTGTAGGCTAACAATAATAACAAAATAAAAAATTAATTGTAAAATAATAATAAACAAAAAATATTATTATAATAACAAAATGGGATAATAAGAACAATACAAAAAATATTAAATAATGTAATAAAATGAAACAGATATAACTTCATAAATAATAACAATAAATAAAATGATAACATGATGTAAAAAAATAATTAAAAAAACTTAATTATGGAAAGTGATAATAATTAATAAATAAATCAACACAAGCAAATATTACATAATAATAATAATAAAAAAATAACATTATATAATAGTATTAAAAGAATAAGTGTGTGATGGATAATAATACTGTAAAAAATATATATCTATACACTAATAAACTTAGATAACAAAATAATAATAATAATATAATAATATGAAATTAATGAGTATATTCTACTCTACGGGCCTTCTTTGTAGCGTCCCAACTTCTCCACTATACGAGAGGGGAGAGGATATTGAAGTAAAAAAAGCTAGAAAAATTCAAGTTTTGATAATATTTCACGCAAAAAAATAGCATCGGCAAGTAACAAAAAAAAATCCTCTCTTTTTGTTTTTGCTCAATGTAAGAGGGGCACTTTCAATCTAAAATAGTTAGGCTGAATTTGGTTAACTCTTTTTATATTAAAATAATAATAAACAAAATTAACTGCAGTACCTAATATTAGTTAAAAAAATGTAAAGGGGAATAAAAAATAGTAATATAACTAATATAATAAATAGTAAAATTATATATATAACAATAAAAAAATTAAAAAATCAGGTTAATTCATATAAAAAAGTTATGATAAAAATTAATTAATGAAATAAATGGATAAGATATCTAAAAATAAAATATTAAAAATTCAGCTAAATTTATATATAAAATGTTATGAAAAATAATAATAAATAATTAACGAAAAATATAGATAAGTTATTTTAAAAAATTAAATTAATATCCGAATATTTATAAGTTTTAATTCATTAAATTTAACTTGTTAATATTAAATTAATATTGGAATATTTATCAGTTTTAATCTTTGTTTTATCCTCCAAAACTTTTAGTAGTAAATGTAAAATTTAATATGAATTTATTTAATAATATTTGTTAAATATAATAACAATATTTTATAATAAATAATTTATAAAACGATAATATTGATAAAATATTATTTAAAATTAATTATTATTTTTAATTATAATATGATATTATATATTATATCAATATTTTTAAATAAATAATAAATAAAATAATAATATTGATAAACTTATAAAATATTATTTAAATTAATTATTATTTCAAATATCAAAATAAGATAATATTATATATTATCTAAATATTTTATTTGATATTATCTAAAAAATTAGTAGGAAAACAACATATTTTCTCTGTAAATTATGTAATACGGAAAATAATAAAGTAGGATAGGGTAGGGTAAGAATATAAGTTTTTAATAAAATTTTAAATTAAATATTATTCAAAATTAAAGTATAAAACGATAAATTATTTGATAAAAATAAGGAGAATATGTATAATTTAAGAAATATATATATATATATATATATATATATATATATGAAACTAATCGAATTTCTTTCGAATTAAGTGGATTGTACGTCCTTCCTATGTCGATAAAATTAAAAATTTCCGACAACTCAATTTCACGCTACAATCGATAAATATTGTGTTGCTTACTTGCTACGAGCGTATATACAGCTTAGATTAAGTTTATATAAATTGTTAAACCAACAATTATAAAACGAATCTATTATTTGGAAAACGATTGCTTAAACTAAAAATAAAATTAGATAATTTATTTTTTTATATTAAAATTTATACAAAATATTTATTCTGAATAAATAAAATTTGATTTTCTTGTATTATATATTTTGCATGTTAATATGAAATTTATTACGTAAAATATATATTAATTTTCTTATTATGATTATAAATTATTTATATATAATCAATATTAATTTATTTTTATTACAATAATATCTTAATTATATTATACAATTTGTTTATATAATAAAATTTAATACATATCATTAATAATATATAATATAATTATATATTTTTTAATTTTATATTGTTATATAATAAATTTAATTTAATTATTTATGTATTTATTTAATATATTATTAAATTTAATAAAAAATCATTTGTATTATTTTTTTAATTTTTATTAACAAATCCACTACTCAATTCCATGATTACTGCACTTCCCATGTAAATTTACAAGTACAGAGACAATAATCAACTTTTCATCACATTTACAGTATTTAAATTAACTATTAACTTTTCAATAATATAAAACTATACTTGAATTTGTTATTAAAAATTTCAAATAACATATAAATTTTAAAACTTATATTTTAAGAGTTTTCTATATGTCACAATTTATTAAGTTTTTAAATTATATGTAACCGTATTATAAAATATATAATTACGGAAAGAAAACTAGAGAGGAGATAGAGAATGGGGAAAGTATTTTCACATAAGCTCTATAAATCTTCATATAGATGTGATGTGTGCTTATATTTTGAGTAATTTCATATTCAATAAATATATATAAATTTTTATAATATTCAATAATATGGATAAGACAAATAACATTGTACTATAAGTACCAAATATTGTATATAAGTATGTAAGTACGAAATATTTCCGTGTAGGGTAATGGAAGAATTCCTTCCCCTATAATACATATAAATATATACATATATATAGAATATTCCATACTAAATTTATTTTAAAAAAATCAACATTGTTGCAGGATAATTTTATACAATAAAAATTATATTTATTCATTAATAGTTTTATTTTTTAATAATTTAGTTATTTAATCTTACTTTAGCTAATAATTTGCTTTTTATGTTTAATTTTCTAATTTTAAGAAAAATATTAAAATATTATATGAAAGTAAAATTAAAGAAATAAAATATTAAATAATAAAATTAATGAATAAAAATGATTTAATGTGGTGTCTCTATATTTAATTTGACCTTTATAGATTTGGGAAGCGGGCGCATTTAAACGGGTCGAACTCTGAATTGTAAATTGGGCCGGAAAGGAGCCTCGTCGAGCCCAACCGCTTGAAGAACAACTTGCCTTGTCCAATTTTACAACCCTTCCTTCTTGCCTTGTGCACGCTAGCTTTATTCCATCCACTTCTACTTTCCTGTTTACAGGACAGAAACGAACAGCAGTGACGGTGAGCGGGGCCGTCGAGGAACAGCCCAACCTCAAACGAGTCTCCTCATATCCAACCAAAGATTCCGCATTCAGATTCGTAAGTTGTTGGATTTCGTAATCTACCATGTGGAATGATCTTAATTTTATCAGTGACGAGATGGAGCTCTGGCTGCAGTTTCTGAACGATGACTCAGGACGTGGAGATGAAAGATCGCCTAACTCCCTCCCACTCCGTGTCCTCCGACGTTTCCTCGACGCTTCAGCGTATGTTTTGATTCGAATCTCTCAGCTTGCGTAATTTTAGCACTAGGGTTTGTCGCTCTAGGGGCTGATTATCGTCTGTGCAGATTTGAAGGAGATTGGCTCGCTGATTGACACCGGTGCCTACAGCAAGGAGATACGTCGTATTGCCCGGGCGGTCAGGCTCACTATTTCCTTGCGAAAGAAGCTGACGGCCCCCGTGATTGCGTCGTTTCTTGATCATGCGCTCGGGCAGGGGTCCGAGGCCCACGGCCGTCTCTCTGTTTATCTACCTAAGGTAGTGATATTTTTAATTACTCTAGGCTTACAGTGTTCGTGAAGAGATTGAAGTCAAAGTAAAAAGAATTTTGAATTGTTTTTTTATTTCTCCAAGACATAAGATGTGATATTATCCTTTCACATATGAGTAATGAGTTAATAGAAGGGCTTATAGCCTATAGGGAAGTAAATAGTAGAGTTGTAATTGGGCTATGATGCCGCCTACCATAGCTGCCTGTTCAAAAGTGAAAGACGATAATAATCATGGTCATATACATACATATATCTCGATACCAATCATATTGCTCCGAATTCATGCTTTGGCTATGCATAGTCTTCTGTTACATCTACCAGCCTTCCTGACATGGACTTTAGGATGATGGCCATGATATGGAAGTCGATACTGCAACTTCAGGCAGTCAAGCTCCAGCAAAGCACCTCTTACCAGAGCTTGAAATTTATTGCTTCCTGCTCATGCTTCTGTTTTTGATTGATCAGAAGCGATATGATGAGGTCTGATTCTTTTAATTTGATGTTTACTTTTTTTTTGTGACTAAGTCAGCTTGCTTATAGTGTGAATTTGCTTCCCTATTTGTTTTACAGGCTAAAGCTTGTTCCTCAGCTGGCATTGTTCGGCTTAAGAACTTCAACAGAAGAACCATCGATGTTTTAGCCTCAAGATTATACTACTATTACTCATATAGCCACGAGCTAACTGGTGATCTTGCAGAAATTCGAGGGTATGACTGTAGCATCAGCATCTTCTTTTTGCTCAGACATCATCCTACTAGAATTTTATAAAAATGGGAAATTTCTTATACACTAAATGAGTACATGTGCCGGTATGGACATGTTTTTACCTCAATTATTAATACCATGTCCTCTCAATCTATCCTATCCCACTCTCTTTCTTGAATAATTCTTGATTCTTAATTTAGGAACCTGCTTGCTTTGCACCGCATTGCTACATTGCGCCATGATGAACTCAGTCAGGTTTCTTTTCTAAGCATGATTATCAGAGTTTTGATAGTAATTATACTGGAAATGTAGTAGCTCTCAAAGAATGCTTTTTATGGTGCAGGAAACACTTCTTAACTTGTTACTTCGTAATTACCTACACTATAATCTATATGACCAGGCAGAGAAGCTGCGGTCTAAGGCCCCTAGATTTGAAGCACATTCAAACCAGCAGGTACAGTAAGATCACTAGTTATTGGATGACATTGTCATAATATGAATTATGGATTTTCCTAGAGTGCAAATTTTATGTTGAAGTTTTAGATGTGAACTAGTCTCAAGCCACAGAATCTGATTCCAGCATGGCTTTGGCAATCTCCTTGTATTGTTTAATTATGTGTGAGAGGATAATATAGTAGCACTACAGTAAGGTCTAACCAGTACGATTAAAATTAGCCTTATTTTTCTTACTTTAGGTTAAGATAAAGTGAGATGCTGTATATTTGTTATGTCTTATTGTTTGTAATATGCAAGTAGCTGGAGCCAGAAACTGCTAGCTGTGCTCAACCCAAGTACCTGCATACTTTGCAATCTTATTTTATGTTTGCACTTCACTACTAACTTCAATGAGTCTCTCTTAGGAAAACATTGGGTATTAATGTAACTTTGAGAGTGATTTGTTTGGGAGGGCTGCTAAGCTTCACACATAGTCTTAATGCACACCCTTGATTCAGCTATGATTTCCTTCTACCTGGGTTATTCCTTCCTTGCTATCTTACAGTTACAGAAAAATCATATTTTAAAGTATGGATGCAGCTGTTCTATGTGATAATTTACTCGCTGTATTATATTTTGGAGTTTGAATAGTTCACTTTGCATTCATTGTTGATTCTTGCTCATGCTCATTTCTTTATACTATGGAAAGTTTGTCCTTAAATTGACTCTACTGATCTCAATGTTAGGCTGAGAGAGATTTACCATTTGCTATATAATTTATTTTCAATCTATGCTTCTGTTCCAGTCTTGTTATATTTGTAATTTTGTGTTGTTTCCTTCATTAATCTGTTCTTACCTGGGGTCTTGATCACTATTGATATTATTCATTGATGTAGTTCTGCCGTTATCTGTTTTACCTCGGTATGATCCGGACCATTCAGTTGGAGTACACTGATGCAAAAGAATCTCTCCTGCAAGCTGCTCGAAAAGCCCCAGTTGCAGCTCGGGGATTCCGAATCCAGTGCAATAAGTGGGCCATCATAGTTCGTCTGTTACTAGGGGAAATACCTGAGAGGACTGTATTCATGCAGAAAGGAATGGAGAAGGCTTTGAGTCCATATTTTGAACTCACCAATGTAAGTCTGACCCATTGTCTTTGCTTGCCATTCTTTCCTTTTACATGATTTTATTAATTTCACTTACGTTTTTGTGATAAGAAATAATGGAACTGATCCTTATCATGTGAGCATTAATAGTCATTGCTTTCATTTAATGCAATCTTATTGTATCTCTTATAGTCTTTCTAGGAAGGTTCATCTAAAACTGTGTTATACTGAACTTAGAGGGAACTTCATTAAGATGACAAATGTTTGCCATTTCAGGCTGTTAGGATTGGTGACCTGGAGTTGTTTAAATCAGTCGCAGATAAGTTCGCTGTCACTTTCAACACAGACCGGACCCACAATCTCATAGTACGGCTTCGTCACAATGTTATCAGGACAGGCTTAAGGAATATCAGTATCTCCTACTCTCGAATCTCACTCGTTGATGTGGCTAAGAAGCTGAGGCTCGACTCCCCAAACCCAGTGGCAGATGCAGAGAGCATAGTGGCAAAGGCAATCCGGGACGGGGCCATAGATGCCACCATAGACCATGCGAAGGGTTTTATGGTTTCAAAGGAGACCGGGGACATCTATTCCACAAATGAGCCTCAGGTGGCATTCAACTCCAGGATTGCATTTTGCCTCAACATGCACAATGAGGCTGTTCGAGCCCTGAGATTCCCGCCTAACACCCACAAGGAGAAGGAGAGCGCCGAAAAGAGGCGGGAGAGGCATCAACAGGAGCAAGAGCTTGCAAAACATATCGCCGAGGATGATGATGACGATTTCTAATTTATGGTGCTTTTGGGAACTCTTTGCCGTAAGCATCTCATTTTATTTCTCCTGAAGCATTGGATTACTTTTTATGGCCAAGTTATAACCTCTGAAGCATTATTATTTCAGATGAAGTAAAAGATGAAAAATAAGAAAAAAAAAAGGATCTTGGTTTGTTTTGCTGTGTAATTTTTTAGCACGCCCCGAGTTGGTGTTAGATTAGAGCGATGAACGGTGTCTGAGCATGGGAGTTCCCAGTAGTTTGGATGAGGTAAGCAAATGGCCAAATTATATCAGGGTGCATGTAGAAATGTACTATCTTGCTGGTCTATTGAGATTATTATGCTAATATTTATTCAAAATGAATAATCTATGGCTTTCTTCTTCCTCTTCTTAAATAGCTAATGTCCCACTGCCGACCAACAGCAAGGTTTTATATCTTATTTCAGATTTTAGCCATTTGTCCTTCCATTCTCTTCTCATGAGTTGGCATGGGTTATATTTGAAAATTTATGGGACATTATTACAAAATTCGAAGCAATCCAATTAACATCACCCGTTCCTTCATAGGTTCGATGTCTTGCCGGCAATGTCTATGACGAACCGGTACCTGACATCGTTCCGGGCAAGCCGGTTCATGGCGTCGTTGATCTTGTCGGGGGTGACCACCTCGATGTCGCAGGTGATGTTGCGCTCCCCACACAGATCCATCATCTCCTGCGTCTCTCTTATAGCCCCCGTCATGCTCCCCTTCACCGCCCTCTTCCCTGCGTATATGATCTCCAAACCAGCCTTAGATCGAGCACGAAGGTCTTTAATAAGCACAGCTAGATATCTGATAGCTTAGCATACCGAAGATGAGGGGAAATGCAGGCAGCTCAAATGGGCGCTCGGGTGCACCGACGGTCACCAGAGTACCATTCACCTTGAGCAACTCTAATATGGGGCCAAGAGAGTGCTTAGCCGAGACGGTATCCAGTATAAAATCTAGCCTCCTCTTTGCTGCCTGTACAAAATATTGCCAAGAAGTTGATACAAGGGTAAATCATGCAATAATCTGAGCTTTAGCGAGTATTAAGGAACTGACATTCATTTGGTCGGCGTCGGTACTGACGATGAAGTCGTCCGCGCCGAGGCGCTGCTTGGCCTCGGCCTCCTTCGAGGGGGAGGTGGAGATGACAGTGACGTGGTGGCCGAAAGCCTTTCCGAACTTGACGGCTACGTGGCCGAGGCCGCCGAGGCCCACTACCCCGACCTTCCTCGGCGGACCAGAGCCAAGGAGGTTGTGGTCCTTGAAGGGGCTGAACACCGTCACTCCACCACACAGAAGCGGCGCGGCCGCGTCCATCGGCAGAGCGTCGGGGATGCGGACGACGAACCTGTGGTCGGCCACGATCATCTTCGAGTAGCCGCCGTAGGTGACGCTGCCGTCCCAGAAGATTCCGTTGTAGGTGAACTGGATCTTGTCGCAGTAGTTCTCTTCCGAGTTGAGGCAGAAGTCGCACTCCAGGCACGATGCGGCCAGGCACCCCACTCCTGCTCTGTCTCCGACCTTGAATTTCGTCACGTTGTTGCCCACCTTCACGATCACCCCGGTTATCTCATGCCTGTCGGGTCAGGCAGCCAGTCGGGTGGGTCACAATAAATAAAAATTCCGACTTTTGAATAATATTATAAAATATTGTAGTTTAATATTTTCTTAAAATTTAAATTCATAAATTACCCGGGGACGACGGGATACATGGTGATGCCCCAGTCGTTCTTGGCGAAGTGGAGGTCGGAGTGGCAGATCCCGCAGTATAGTATCTTTATGGTCACGTCATTCGGCCCGTTTTCCCTGATAAACCCAAAAATAAAACATCTTATTAAATACATGTATGTATATGTATGCAGGAGAGTTGGAGAGTGAGGGAGAGAAAGAGAGAGAGATTGGAAGACTTTAGCCACCTGCGCTTGAATATGAAGGGCTCGATCTTGCCGGAGGAATCGTGAGCTGCCCAGCCGGAGACCATCTGCGTGTGGTAGGGAGTTTCCTGAGCCATCGTAAAACAACAGAGCAGGAGGATCTGAAGGGGGGGCTCGGAGTCGGAGAACAGAGCACTCTGTTCTTCTGCACTTGCTTGGCGGCTCCTTCTTATAGCACTCCTCTTAGCTTTTCCCCTTTATTTTATTTTCTGGCCAATTTTCCTTCTTCCCATTGAAAACAAGAAGGAATTTTTTTTCTATTATTAGAGATATAAAATGGAGGGTAAAAATAGTGAATCAATAGTATGCTGTGCACTTGCCAATTGGCCCAGGAATCTTCTTTGCACGAAAGGTCGTTGTTTGCTCTGGGCCAACGGCTACTACTGCTACTAGTGGCCAGAGGAAGGGCAGTTTCAGTGAAGAAACGGCGTCGACTACGTGCATTTACTTTTTCTTCTCCGTCAACGTCAACCCCGAAGTTGTGTGGTTGAACATTGTGTTTGCCAAATAAAAAAAAAAGATTCACCTGGTTCGCCGCAAGTACGTTTCGGGTGATATTCATCCATCCACGAAATGAAGATTTGGTGCTCTAGAAAAAAAAACGAATATTCAGTTCATACTTTTTTTTCGATTTTAATGGAAGATTTATTGACTTAAAATATTAACTAATATTGTGAGAAATGTTGTTAATCTCTATTAAATTTTTTTATAATTAAAAAATTGTAATTTATAAGTTAAATATTATGAAATTATAATATGTACTAATATTATTTAATTTAAAATCGATTATCTCTTATGGAGGATGAATACACTTATCTCACCTATTAATGAGATTGAAAAAGGTGAATGTGTGTGAATTCTCCCCCCCACACATTTCATTGATAATGTGTTTACATTTATACAACTTTTAGTATAACAAAAGATAAAGTCAAATAGGACAATATTGTGCAATTGATAATACTTTGAGACTAGTATTCGTGGATCTCATTGCTCCTCTTTATGTATTTGTGGTCCAGCAAGTGGAGCTTGTACAGAATCCAAGTGTTGGAGGTGCCTCAGCAGAACTCTTGATAACAAGACGAGGTTTATAGTTACAAATGAATCTAAGTGTTATTCGACTTTGTAAACTTATTTAAAGCTAAAGATGTGTCAATCCAAATGAGTAGGGAAACAATCTAATGTGTGATTACACTAAAGAGCACAAATCTCAACATTCATGACCTCTAACCACTTGCTGAGCAAGGTTTATGAAGGTTAAGAAATACCGAGTGAGGAGGCATACTTGAATCCGATCCGACGTGGATTATGAATAAATGAGGAGGGTTAGGGGAAAAGTGGTGGGCTCATAAGAGGATTGGCGGGAGGACGACTTGCAATGGGTGGAGGGTAAAATAGAAAAAATTGACTCATAAAATAAATAGTGTGATAAATAAAAATTTAACTGAGAGATCTATACAATGATAATCAATATATTTAGAAGAATAACTAAGAAAAATACATGATTTAAATATATGTTAAAGTTTATAAATTTGATAATGATGAAGGTAAGAAAAATATAAACACTTAAAAATATGAATAAATATGTAAAAAAAAATTTTAACAAAAAAGTGAGTAAAAAGATTGACGAGTGTGACTGGGCAATCGATTAATAAGAAAGACTACTATTTTAAAAGTAAAATCTTAAAATTTGTTGTGAAAAATACTATGATTGCTAGAATAAATTTGTCATGTGATAGTGTTTTTATTTAGTGGAACTAATTTATTGATGATCATGATTACACTAATCTAATGAATAATGCCATAAGTTAGTTTTAAAGGCTATTAAGAGAAAAATTTTAATATCATACTTAGAGTACTTCAAATTTTTTATTAAAGAGATTTTTAACTTAAAAATAAAATATATAAAAACAAGAGAATAACAATAATTGAGAATAAAAAATCAAGAATAATTACTAAAATTATTCAAAATATAAATAAAATATAATAATAAAAATAAACAAATATAAATAAAAAAATTAATAAATTTAACAAAGAGAGTGGGACACTTTTCGGAGGTGATATTAAAATGAAATAAAGTATAAAAAATGTACTCATGATAGAATAGGGTTGAAAAGAGATTAGATCGGCTTGGGCCGAGAACTCTACAATTTTTCTAAAAAATTTAAAAATATATTTTTAGAAAAATAAATTAGACTAAAAACGGATAGAATTCGAGGTGAATCAACAAGAAATTGGATGAACTGTACACTTTAATTGCTGGAAATTGATTCGCTATAGCGTGAACTGGCTGTGCATTGTCTTCCTCACCCGATCAAGCAATCTATGACCCGAGTTCTAACCTGATACTGTGTGTCCCTCCACCCACTTTCTAACAGTTTTTTCCTCTATCACACATGAATGAAAGGAAATTTCACAGAAAACTCATTTTTTTTTATAAAATTCCATGCAACAAAAATTGTCATTGAATCAACTCTTCCATCTACCTTCACATATGAGCAATTTAGTTTTGATGCCATTAGTTCGAATTTTACTCCTAAAGTAGAGAGAGAAAGTTCTAGTGACTTCTCGACTACGGAGCGCTTTCGAGCAACAACACTCCCCACTTTAACCGCTAAAACTTGTGACCTTATGTCATTGTGCACATGTAGATGATGGCTTTCTTTCCCCCACCAATTCCCGACACTGACTACTACTCTACTAGTGTTAGCAAGCCCATATAGCGACTAACCTGAGATGTTGAGGAGAGGCCGATGCATTTCAGGGCCAAATTTACCATCACCCGATAGCCTAAAATCACCTAAAACTTTCTATAGATTCCTCACCACTCATGTTTCCAAACTGCATCGCTCCCCCTCCCGGGCCAATAGTAAGTCTCCCTCTCGGGCTAATAGTAAGCCTCGTGGTCGAAATCCATTGTGAAAACTTCAATAATGCTCTATTTTTAACTAAGCTTTATAAATTAGATATTACATGTAACTATGAGTAGTATTTTGGTTGGTCCATGTGGAAGACGGCTTTCCAACCACATCTACCCCTATCTGGTGAGCTACAACTTAAAACCTGACTTTGTGTTATTTTTCAATGGGAGGCCAAATGCGAACAAAATGATACTGTTTCAGCTGCGACAGGCCAGAATAGGATGGTGAGGATGTGAGGAGCTTGTTTAATACCATATTAGGACTTTTTACCGAGCTAATTAATGTGTCTTGGTGAAAGGAAAAGTTGGGGACTAAAATGTAGATTTTAAAAAGTATGGGGGGTTAAAATATAATTTTGAGGAAAATGGGGGACCCAAGGGTAACTCAGTAGAAGTATAAATAGTATAAATGGAGTCTCAAAAAGCTTAGGGATCCAACTTGGTGGCCTATGAAAGGTTAGGGACCTAAATAAAAATTTATAAACTTTAGGGATAAAATGGTAAATAATATAAAGTTTGAGGCCAAAAAATATAATTTCTAAATTTTGTAGACCCAAATGAGACCAATGCACAATATATGGACTAAAATGAGAACTCTTAAAAGTTAAGCATTTTGGTAAATTGTGAAAAATTAAGGACAAAAGGTGATTTTTGAAAAATTTAATGTATAAGTTTGAAAGTATGGAGTTATGGGGACATTATGGTAAATAATGCTAATTAAAAGAAGATGCCTTAGATTTATTAACAATTTCGGAAAAAAGTAGCATGAACACATTACTCGACACACCAAATTTAGTGAACTAGGCCTACGAGTACAAAAATCATAATTTTGGAAAATATTATGGAATAAAATAAAGATACTAAGATAAATTAACATGATCTTGATTAGAGGTAGATCGAAAGCGATTTATAAGGAGGGAGTGGTGTGTTAGCTTACAGGTCACTTGAAACCTATGATAAGGTCTAAGTATACATTTGTGTTAGGAGTATGAGGACTGCTAAGGCATAAGTATACTTTGTGCAAGAAAGACGGTGACGATCAAAGTATACAAATGATTGAGAGCATTGTATCGACATCCTTAGTACCAAAGCCCAGTTATTCTCCATAACCCAAGTAAACCAGAATCGTGAGTAAGGGAAAGGATATTTGAAACTACTTGATGTTAAGAAATGGGGTTGGAGATAGGATTTTCAGTGAACATACTAGAAATTATAATAAAGATCGTTAGAATCATGCATGTAAGGTTTATATTAGTTAGGGGTGAGAATTCAACACCTCTTAGGAGCTCTCACTAAACTCATCAGAAAGGAGTAGATTAACTTTATTTTTTATACCATGGTGACTTTAATTTTTGATATTTTCAAGCCAATTAGAAAAATTAATCATTGGATCGATTCTATATAGTTCATCCTGGTTCAATTCGATTCATGTCCGTTCACTCAATTTGGTTCTTACACCCCATTTCATACATGGTTTATTCTCATGATTGTTGGGTATTTATTGGTCACTTAAAATTTTTTAATTTCCCGTTTTAACTCTTATTTATCATTTCTTTCAACCTCGATTTTCCTTGAGATTTCTTAGTTATTGTGTAACACCAATTTTTTGAAAAAAAAATCAATCATAAATTATTTTAGAATTTTGTTTAAAAATCTTATTGATTAAATTTAGATTCGATATAAACAAATAAAATTTATTTAATTGATTATAACTAATTTAGCCAGTTTAAACAACTCGAAGAAACTAGTTAAATTCGAGTAATTGGATGAAAATAAATATTTTTGAAATAAAAATTTATTAAGTATATATATATATAGATGTAAATGATAAATTAAATAATATAAATGTATATATATTGGATTGAGTCATATTAATTATAAATAATATAAATTCTATTTTAAATTTTAAATAAATATAAATAAATAATAATTGAGTCTGCCCCTCATTATTATAAAGACTTACTTATAATGAAACCCTAGTAGGTTTTTCATTTTTTAAACCCTCAGTCACTCTTCTTCTCCATCCACAACTCCCCAAAGCTCCCTAACCCAAGACCCCAAAGCTCCCTACCCCAAGAGTTGCTGAATCCACATTAGATCACCACCCGATTGACTAGGAAAGAGCTGAAGCTCATGTATATCAGCAAAGAGCTGAAACCTTGATCTTACTGGATCAAGAAAGGACATTCGGTTTATGTCACTGGGCTCATACAGCTAGATACTGAAGATTTATTGGTAGAGACAATCTATGTCACAATGTGGGCCTCTCCCTATTTTTCTTAACACATTGAAAAATAGAGAATGCATGTACTATGGTAGAGGAGCACTTCGGTCTGCAATTACAGCCACCTATTGGCGAGAATGGAGTCAGGGAGCTTGGTAAGTTGGTGAGAAGAGAATTCAGAGTCACTAGGGACAGTTGGAACTCAAGTTCCATTGATATTGCTACTGCTAGTCTTAGTTGGTTTTCTATCGGGCTAAAGGATGAGGAGCTCTTTGGGATGAACTATACAGAGTTTATTAGAAGGGACATGGAAGGTAGTGATATTGACAGTAGTAGAAGAATAAAATATGAGATTTTCAAGGGCAAGTTTGGACAAATTGGAAATGAAGGATTAAGGCATGTTTGGCTACAAAGTAAAATATAAGGAAAATTATCGAAATGTTCCAAGGATAAGGAGTTCAATGGAATGCTATGTATCCCTCCTTGGCTGAGTGAACCAAGCTAATTTGGGGGGAATATATTATGTATGGGGATTATAATATCCCAATGGGCTCAAGGCCACGATTTTAAAAAGAAGTGAGCCCAAGGCCGATGAGCACGGGCATGGACTCGTATAGAACGAATATGTGATGAATGATGCTAAAAGATATGAATAATGAGAACTTTGTGTGCTACCCATCGAGTCAACTTGAGTTGTCAAGCTTTTTTGGCCGAACCGCTACTCTGCTAAAGCTAGGTCGTCGAACCTATTGGGCCAGTACGCATGGGCCAAAGCCAAGCCGACATATTGTTGTGCTAGAGGGCCAAAGATAAAGGCTATAAATTAAAAATATTGTTGATTGTGCATGCACTGTGATGTTCGGGCCATTAGGACACCTGACATGAGGTAGTGATGGAGCCCAAGGACTGTTGGACGACCTAGGGAGCATGAGGACAGTTTCGTCGTTCAGTAGGTCGTGAAGCCGAGTAGCTTCTTGCGCATGGAGATTGAGGCAGTAGGGGGAATGATGTCTCGTCCCATTGAGTGGACATGGTGTAGAAATTTGGGAGTTTGAGGTCAGACTATTGAGATATTTGTTTTGAGCCTTGCACCGTGTCGGTTTTACAATGATGAGGCGCTTATTGTTGTAAAGTCGGGAGGATACGGCGGTTGTCTGCAGGTTTGACCGGGAAAATCGGGTCGGGGTGTGACATCCTTATTATGGTTTTCTTATTATGTAAGAAAGGGGGTTTACATGAATCGTTGAGGTTGTAGCCTTGCACCAATATTGTAGAGGTTATAGACACTCACTAATTGGACGATAAAGGCGCTACGGACCACAATTGAGACATATTAAGGTTGTAGTCTAACATGGTCTATTCTGTGAATGATTGATCACTTTAATGAGAAACAGTGTTTGATTTGTTGTTTTCTAATACAATGGAAAATTTACTATAAAGAAATCATGGAAAATCGTTATGGATATGAAGGAATTGATTTTTGGCTTGTGGATGCAAGTAGTGGGTTTAAATTCGTGAAATCGTGTGAAATATTTTTCAATGATAAAAATAAATTGTAGCTTATTTAATTGATCATCAAAAAGTCCTTTTTAATTTAAGAAAAACCTTATATCTTTTCAGAGTATGCTGAATTGTGGACAATAAGTCACGATTTGAGTAGTACCTCTCACTGAGTTGTAGACTTACCTACCTACTCACTCATCCATTTCTGGTCTTAAAAATGCCAATGAGGACAATAGAAGACAAACTACCAAATTGGTATGTTATTTTCTTTTAAAGATTTATGTACAGTACTTTATATTTCGGCATACTTTGAAAGCATAAAATAATGCATCGTTTCTCATTTATTTTGAGTCTTACTTTTATCAATATTATAATAAAAATTGTGGTTTTAACTATAGTATTGGGAGAAGTAACGAGTTGTTCACAAAGTTTTGACCAAACCGGGTTGGGGTGTGTCAAATTCTCTTTCGTGTATCACAAGAGTAAAATTTATGATGAAGTAGGTAAGGGGCGAATAGTGTCGAGTCACCCGGTCAAATAGGGAAGACGACGTGTGTGCGATGCACACATGACTGGTTCACATTGTAGCGAACTAATTAACCATTTAGGCCAATTTTAGCATTTTCTTAATCGATTCACTTCAAATTCAATCGGTTATTGGTCAAATTTATTAATTATTTAATTCATTCTCTAGGATTTAGAGTTAACAATTTCCATTTTCCTATTTTTGTGAATTCTTGAAAAAATTGTAGTATTTTTTTTGTACGAGTCGGTTCAACCCAGATTTGAAATGGTTCTCAATTGAGATTTTCTCAATTATTAATTTTTGGTCAATGAAGGTTTAATTAGAGTTAATTTAGGACACATAACAATTATAAAAAATTCTTCTTCGAACCAATTCTCCATCCTATTCGATTTATATTATTGGTTCACTCTCGTTTCTTGATCCACTTACATTAGATTTTTTTTTGGAAAATCCCGATGTGACACTCTGATCTTGTCGAGTCCAATCGAATATGGGCAACTAGGACCAGATTCAAATTGGACTAGAGCAATCAAGACCCATTTCAAATCGGTCTTGGGCAACCGAGACTCGATTTAGGCTTTGTCGTTAATTCAGACATGATTAATCGGAACCTATCCACTCAGTCACCTGAGACCTAATTCGGATACACTCGGTCACTCGGGACCCAATTTTCGATTTAGAATTACTCAAATATTTGGACTCGATTCAGATCTGCACAATTATGAGTTTTGATGTACGAATTGGATTTATATAAGTATCTGAAATCCAATTCGAATTTCCTCGTCACACCGGGAACCCAATCTTGATTCAGGTCGATATGGGCATCCAAAACCCGGTTGTAGTTTTACTCGTGCGCCCAAAACACGATTTAGGTCTAATTTAAATTGATCAAATATTAGGAATAATGAGTTCGCTAAAATTGTTGTTAATAGATCAATGTCCAAAGTTAAGTGGATTGAAAAGAAAAAAAAATGTTAACATGTTTTGATTGATATGATTGAATTTTATGAATAATTTATATAAATGAAATAATTTAGTATAATTATATAAAATTAAATAAATATTTTTATACTTATCATTTTACATATTATATAATTAGTAACTATTATTATTAAATTTTATTATTTTATGTACAATTTTAATCAATAGTCAACTTATGCACAATATATCATTTACTAAGTTTATGGCATTATAACTAACTTAATTGTAATTATATAAATGGTCATTTAAAAATTATTTATTTAAATTAAATAATTTAGTATAATTATTTAAATTGAAGTATACATTTTTGCATATATAAGTTTACAAATTATATAATTACTAACTTTATTATTAATTTTTTTATTTTTAAATACAATTGTAATAAATAGTCATTTTATATGTAATAATATCAATTTATATACAAAAAATAATTTCCTAATTTTATAACTTTCGTAATTATTATTATATAAATAGTTATTTGTAAAAAATAATTTACGTAAATTAAATAATTTAATATAATTAAATTGAAAATTTTGTATATATAAATTTTCTAATATTAAATTTATGATTAAAATTTGTCATTTTATTTATTATTTTAATAAATAAATATTTTATGTAGAATAAATAATTAATTTACTAATTTTATGTAAAATATTTATAATTATTTACATAAAAATAATAAATTTAAATTAAATAATTTAGTATAATTATTTAAATTTAAATAGACGTTTTATATAGATTCGAGCTCATTCTATGAACGTTGTATAAAATTTAGTAGTCCTATTCCCTCGAGCTCGAGCTGTTAAGGTTTTTTTGTTCTAAAAAGTAACCAAAACGGCATCGTTCTTGTTACTCGTTACTGTATACGGTAAAGACTTGAGAGTTTTTAAATTTTTTGTTGCCTCGTTTTTATCAAAGCATGGCAAATAATAAAACACTCGTTCGTCCCATTGATCAGGCGACCGAGTGATTTGGGCAGTTTTTCTCCTAAACGACGACGTTTGGTAGGGATTCAATTTCTGCGCAAGAACTTTGTTTTGCACAATTCTGGGTAAGAACTGACCATGGCATTTCTATACATTTATCAATACAGATACTGGAACAATGACAGTTTTCACTCAAGTGGGCAGTTTGTAAATAAAGCAGAATCATTTTATTCCACTGGGGACGCATTTTGTAATTAAGGATTTTTCTATTTAATATTTCCTGCATTCTAGTGCTTATATTGCCATTCAACCAATGGAGATCAATCAAGATCAAATTATAGTCTTACATCTTTATTTAGTCAACTCAGGTGCTCAATACTAAACCTTGATCTGGTTGTTGCCAAGAAGTAGGGGATTTCTCATGTTGCAGAGATGGGAACTCCAAGGAAACCTCCGAGCCGCAACCTCTCATGCTGGGTCCAATCTCATGCTGGGTCCATAAATGGGAGCAGCATGAACTCCTCACTGCTGCGCCCATTGTTGGAGCCATTGCAAATGTGGCTCTGGCATACAGCTTCTACGAGAGGCCACATTAATACAACATTTGTTTGTTTGTATCCCAAAGTATGCCTTCAAGAGTTGTCTGATGTTCCCATGAGATTTATCTTCATAATTGTAGTGCTTGATGTGCTATTGAGAGAGCTTCACCTCGTCAGTCAGTCTTCCGCATCTAGTCATTCGCATAAAACAACTGTTTTCTTCTTGAGTCAACCAGATGTGCATTGCCTGCAAGAGCCAAGAACCAGTACTTGTTGATCTTCGTAGCTTTGATAGGATTCCCTGTACCCTCACCAATAATCCCTGCAAGAGCACTCGCCGTGCTCAAAACGATGGAACCTGTGCATATCTCTCACGATAATCGTTCGATCCTCGATCTTCGAGATCAATTTAGCTGCATTATGGCAGTCACCGCATATTCTTAGATTCTTCGTGACACGGATAGTGGTCCCTGGCCGAGTGCTGATCAGCCCAAAGGCAATGGCAAGCTTCTCACTGTGGAACAAGAGGGCCTCTTCCTTTGCCTCCTCTTCGATGTCATGAAGCACGAAATCGGTCGCAGGGACATGCCCAAGGCGCTTCATTGAAACGCCGAGCTCCTCTAGCTTAGTGTAAATCTCATCCGATCGCGGTATAGATCTGTCCCCGGCTCCAAATCTGTACACTAGGCCGGTGAACTCGAACAGGCTGAAGCCCTGGATCTTATTTGCACCTCTCTGGATCATCCTTTTTCTTATCTCCTCTACCTCCTTCCACCGAGATTTCGCAGCATAGATGTTAGAAAGCAAGACGTGATACCCGCCTTGAAACGGGTCGAGCTCAAAAACCCGGTCTGCAATCTTTTCGGCCATGTCCAGGTCCCCATGGATCCGGCATGCCCCGAGTAGAGATCCCCACACACCTACATCAGGTCCCATTGGCATCTCCTCGATGAATCTCTGAGCCTCAGTCAGTTGCCCTGAACGACCCAGAAGGTCGACCATACATGCGTAATTGTTCAGTCTGGGCTTGATGCCAAACTCCTTCATCATCTCAAAGTACATTCTCCCTTCCTCTAGTAAGCCCGAGTGGCTACAAGCAGAGAGTATACAAGTGAAGGTCACATCGTTCGGCCTCATCTCTAATCGGACCATCTCATTGAAGAGGCTGAGAGCTCCCTTTACATCTCCATGGGAGCCGTAGCTTGCGATCATCGCACTCCAACATATAATATCCTTCTTCCCCTCTGCTTCATCGAACAACTTTCGCGCTGAATCTATATCACCACACTTTGTATACATATCCATAAGTGCTGTCACAACCAAAACATCGGATATGAAGCCTGTCTTTGTTGCATGACCGTGGAACCACTCTCCTTTCCTCAGGGCACCGAGATTGCCACAGGCAAGCAGACCGCTCAAGAGTCCGACCCGATTAGGGCAGAGCCCTGATTCTCGCATCAGGTTGAAGAACTCCATAGTCTCTCCATTGTATCCATTGTGGGCATACCCCGAAACCATCGAAGTCCAAGAAACCAAATCCCTCACGGGCATTTTATCAAACACGAGGCGGGCGCTCTCGACTTCCCCACACTTGGCATACATGTCGACTAGAGCAGCATTCACGAACATATCGCCACGACAGCCGGCACAGATGGAATGCTGATGAATCAACTTCCCAATCCTCAGGTCACACAACCCAGCACAAGAATTCAAAGCAAATGGGAACGTGTACTTATCAGGTGAACTACCCCTACTGCTTATCATCACCAGGTACAGTCTAAGTGACTCCGCATGGCTATCCGTCTTGGAATAAGCCCTGATGAGTACATTGAACAGGAAGCTACATGGGTTTGGCATAGTATCCAAAACCCTTCTTGCATCGTCGATTTCATCAAATGCAATGTACAGGGTCGAAATTTTATTGCAGAGCGCATTGTGAGCTTGGAGGCCATAAAGCTGGAGCTTCGCGTGGATTTTCCTGACATCTAGGAGGGATATGAAAGGATCTTGTAGAGGAGATAAGAGCAGTTGGGGAATCTCGTCAATGGAAGGGGCCGTCCTTCTCGATTTGACCAAGGAAAATTTAGGGGGTCTAAGCAAGTGTTTCATTCAAGAGAAGAGATCACTTCTTCCTTTCCTCCGTTGATTCATAAGGTATGGTTTGGTACTCTAGGGCAAATTATTTTGGTACCTCAGGAAAAAAATAAAAATAAAAACTCCTATCTAAAAATAATAAATATAAATTAAGTATTAATAATATACATTATATAAAAAATATTTTAAAATATCAATAATTTAGTATGAGCGTGTATCAAAATAAGTATAACTTTCAATTAATACATATTATTTACAGAACAAGTTTAAGTAATATTTACAAGAATTGATCAAAGCTATAGTTTACCAAGGCCAAAGAAGCCATTGGTCCATGGAGTATGAAGCGATAAGCATTACAAGTCAAGGATCAGTTTTCAGGTAGTTAGACTGTCATTAAGTAGAAGACTCCAAATGGCACTTGGAGCCTCACCTCACCTCACCTCACCTCACACCAGTGGCCACCACCACGAGCCATCACCCCATATGTGATATTGCTAAAGACCACTGGTCTATCCACCACAAATTGAGTATTTTACAAATATTCCAAATTAAATGCAAATCTTTTACTAGTAATTTAATTTATAAATAATGTCAAATGGCTCAATTTTTTTTAAATATAGTACTTTTTTAAACATGTTATTAATAAAATATTTACATATAAATTGACCCGTATAAATTGTTGCTAAGATGAGTTCACACAAAATAATTCTATGCCTTATTAAGAATTCTAGCAAAAAAAATAGTAATGGTGTGTTCTTGGAGAAGGCAGCTATCTATATATAAAGAACATCCCAAATGAAACCCTCTTTTGTTTTCCATGTGAAGAAAAGCTCCCCATTAATTTAATCATTGGTCTTCCACTAAGCTATCTTGATTTTTATTGTCCCCTAGGGAAACGTGCCAAGGGGGAAAATGATATAAAATGCAAATGAATAATACACTGATGTGATATGCATTGAAATATTGATAGATGTGGCCATAAAGGAGACAGAAATTCACTATAGAATGATTCAATAGTTTTTGAGTAAAGAAGAAGCAAATCGATGTATAGTATATTGTCAATCATCTAAAAGCTAATACACCCAACTCACAATTTTACTCAAGTCATGATTCAGCCTTGAGAAAGTGTACAAGTAAACCCACAAAAGATATAGACAAGACAATTCAAGCAAAAAGTAAATGGAAATTTTGTGTGAGAAAGAAGATGCTCACGTTCTTATAAACCAATGGGGAAAAAATAAATAATTTCAACACTTTTGTCTTCATTGTCAAACATGTTCTCTCGAGCATTTATCATCCTCTACAGTGCAGTGCACGCGTGGAGGAGCAACCATTATTCCATGGAAGAATAATGACAACCAACCAAGATGTAGCAACCTTTTCACAATTCCATTTTCAACTAAAGAGGGGGTTTTAAACAAATTACATTACATTAATAAACAAACCAAGCATCCCATTAAACTAATGAGAAAGATGATATTGCTGCTAGTGGACTTACAAGCTATATTCTTATAGAGAAGACAACAATATTACACTGTAGCTGGCACGGAGAGTATTATAGTAAGTAGGACTAAACAAATTGTTCACCTCAACCAACACTTGCACACTTCTTCCTCTTTTTTCCTAATGAAGGGTTAATGAGGGATATATTACTATTGCAGTATGCAAATCCCTCCTTTTTCCCCTTCTCTTTATCAACTCATTAAAAAGGGTCAATTCAAGGGTTAATGAAGGGCATATTAATATTGATCTAGACGCTTATGGTTTGGAATGGGGGGCCGGCCATGGGCTGACCTGACCCGGGTACGGCATGGAGCAGCAGCAGCCTCTTCCTCTCCTTGATGGCTGGATCTTCCAGGAGGAGCACTTTGTCCCTGTCCCCAACACCAGTCATGTGCAGATATTCCGTGTCTTCCCTCTCTTTTCCTCGGAACAGCAGCCTCTGCTCCCTGGGCTCTAGGCTCGTCACCATTGACAGCACCATTTTCAACTCTCCTGATGGTAAATCATATACCCATCAGGATAGAAATAAATCAAACTTGACCGAATCCCCATTATTGGATAAGAAGCTGGACATACCGAAGGTTGAGGTGGACTCGATGGGGATTTCAAACCACTGTGCGCCGCCGTAAGAGACCCTTATGGTGATGGTACCCTGATATCCGGACTTATGGTGGCCATCGGAGATGCTCTCGCGCTTCTGGACGAGCATCCCTCCAGGCCTCAGCTCCCACTGGATTTCCCCTACCAGGCCGTTGCTTGAGTACTGACCCTTCTTCTCCTTGAGGTTGTTGATGACTCCACCGCCGAGCTTGGAGCTTCTGCTGCCCTTGGAAGATTTCTTTGACCGCAGCTTCATCATCATATCGAGCTCTTATTTTGTTTTGCCTACGAGTGTCGCTTGATTTCTTGGAACTTTGAGAAGTTTGGAGGGCAAGGGTTGCAGGTGGGGGCTGTTATATAACCTCAAGGAAGGACAGCTTGAGCAGGGACAAGATAAGACCTGAATAATAAATAATTAATGCACACCCTTAGCTTCCTCCTTATCATGCTTTGGTGACAATTTTTTTAATCAGGGGATCAGAGGAAAGGGGATGTTCTCATTTCATATAAGAACATCATGTGTGTTCGAGTGCTACTGTCATGAAAAGTACAGAATGGCCTTACCCTATTCATCTACACCTAGTCTTAAATTATTTGGAGGAAACCCTCATCACAAAGTGTCAAACTTAATACCCATACCCATAATCTGTGATGAATTTCGTGACCATTATCAATGGACTTGATAAATTAAGTGCGGGTCTAGGGATGACTTGGGCAATGGTGCCAAAGTTGTAAGGCGTAGAAAAATGACTATAAAATACAGTGCAATGTAATGAGCAAATTGCTTGATTTCTGCTGATTTTAAGGGGGGGACTAGGCACATGGGAGGTGGGTCTGGTGGGTGCCTTGGGGACATGCTTTTGCTTGCTTGATCGGCGGGCCCCTTACAAAAATCCCATCAAAACTTGGTCGGTTGGTCCTAATTTCATTTCACCTTTGATACACATGAAATTTTCCTCCAAAGTGCATTTCTTTGGGAAGGCTTCTCCTCCCCTTCTCCTCCATTCTTTCGGCCTTCCAACAGCTCCAAGTGTCTTTCTTCCGGGTAGTTTATTAATCTTCTTACTGCTATAAGATTAAGCCTTGAGTTTACCAACTTTACTCATATAAGATGAGTCTATCTTGGGTGTTGACTTGTGAATTGTAGGTACTACTAATTTTTCATCGAAAAATAGGGGGCCAACGGTGATCATGTATGTTGACAGTTGATGGGTCTCTCTCATCACCTATAATATGCTATTGATCCACCATTGATCCTATTGATAATAGTTTACTCTTACACACTTCCATTGGAGTATAATGAACTAGTCCCATTGGGGATGGATTTAGGAGGGCATCAGCTCTCACTTCCAATTTTGGGAAATTTTATGTAATTTTATATATAATATACTATATATAATATGATCTAAAATTTTCAAATATAATTTAATTCAACATATATCACCCACTAAATAAAATTTATTGGCATGCACTAGTGCCAATGAGTAAATTTACTTTGGAAATTATATTTTAAAGGCATATAAAAATTTAATTATGTTCACAAATAAATAATATTTAATAAAGATTTGAGATCAATTATTTTAAAATTTTATTTGTTGGAAGAAGGATATTTGGCCAAAATATGAGCATGCCTCCTATCACCTATAATATGGATGAAGTGACAAGAGATTTTCCTCCGGGCGCGTGAGCTGACGATGTGCACTCAGCCACTTAAATTCACCAAGCAATTGCGAGATGGAACATAGCATGGATAAGATTAATGGCAAGTTCAACTAACAACCCAATTAGGATTTGGTCCAAGCTGGCACATGCCATGTCGTGCTAACTAATCAATAAGACACGTTCATTAAATAAACCATTTAACGTCATTTACCAAAAAACACACACATTCATTAAATCAAGCATAAAATAATGCAAGACATGTAGCCCCCAAGTAGTTGGGTGCCCAACATCCCCCCCCCCCCCCCCCACGTCCTTTTTTCTTGATGAAGATTTTAGTTCATTTTTCCACATATATGTCACAATTTCTATTTTTATTTATTTTTATACAATTTTTCACCAAAAATACGTGATTATTATCATAATTTGATTAAAAAATTGAAAATTGTGAGAATGAGATATAAAATCGAGTTTCATTGTATCCGTGAAATTCTTAATAAATATTCAAATTATATCTTAAATTAATTGCCCAAATTAGAAGGGATAACATCAAAATACTATATATATATATTATTGAGTCGATTAAATTAACATTACTATCATATTTTAATAAAAAAATTGAACATTGTGATAATGAGATACAAATTTGAAATTTTGGTGATTAATGAAAAAAAAGTATAATCGCTGAATTTTAATAGATAATTATTTGTTAAGTAACCCGCGTAAAGGACAAATGTTTGAGGTGGTTAACCATTTTGTTTCCCCCTTGTAATATGTTCATATTGGGTGGTCGGTTGTGGCCCTTCCATAAGGCATCAAACCATGTGGATGATGGGAGATTAGGATTCTGCCATATGCAGTATTTAATTGATCATTAACAAATCGGTGAAGTTGTCTATATATAGTTGAAGTTTACTTGCTGTTAAGATGCCACGTTGGCACATTTGGCAAGCTTGTTACCCACCCAGTTGATGGTATTTATGCCAATGATTGGGTCTTGTCATTGATTTTTCTTTACAATAAGGGCAAATTTGTCAGTTAAATCCAACATTATAATGTGTATATTAACTTTTTTTTGCTTTCTAATTAATCTATATTTTATGGAAATTGGAGTTGTTGGTTCCCTTTTCCTTTGACCTCAAATGAAAATAAATAATGATTTTTATATTATTATTAATTATAAATAAATTAAAATTAAAATAGTCGAATTAATAATATTTTTCAACCAAATTTAACTTATTCATCGTACTTTTACTCTTATATTCATTCATTTAATATTTATTAATTCATTTTATTCTCATTGCTTTTGTTAATCTAATTATTAGTATTGAGAAATTGTTGTTAAAACTCTTAAAATTATTATTATATTTAATAAAGAGTAGAATATTACAAATAAATATAAAAATTGCAATGCCCATTCTTTGGTATAATTTTGTTTTGCAAGTTCATATCAACTTTGGCATAAGTTGAATCGTTAATGTATTCATATGACTGGAAATTGAGATTTTCACGAGAGATCAAGTAGACAGATGGATGCATATATTATTGCACATATATTCTCACTTCATCGAGGGAATATGTATGTATATATATATATATATATATGAATCTATATCTTCAAGCATGCAGGAGATCCATCCATGCAATGGAAAACTCTTCTGAGCTGCAGATATCTTTCACGTGGCCGTCCCTGCATCGTGCATGCAAACAAGGTGACGAATTAGGTTATTTGATTTTCTTTCTTTTGTTGCAGAACTTCTTGGAATCTCAACTATTTTGTCCACCAAACAAAGTGACGAAATGGGCATGCGCGCCCCCTTTTTCTTGAGCCCTGCGATCTGTGTTTCTTCCTTTTCCATTTTTCTTTTCTGTTGGCCATATTCCAGTGTTTAGCCTATCTGGTTTATCATGAATGAAAGAGAAGTAGAGTTAATCATGGCGGCCAGAGAATCTCACTTGAGTGTGAATGTTTACTAACCAGAGAATCATGACGCTCGGTCAGCGTACAAAAGCATTGGTCAAATAGAGCGTGAAATGTGTAGATGGTCAACAATCAGACGAAAAAAGCTATGTTACCAAAAACTAACCAATTAGGGAACGACACGTGTACTCAATCAATAATTAATTGAGGAGAAGCCTAATAATCAAGGCTGACCAATGAGGTGTTGACATGTGGTAAAGATGCCACATTAACGGTCGATGTTGGAGGATGGTCAACTAATTAGTGACACATGGTAGTGCCACGTTGGATGGTCCCATCCAATCAAAGGCTAGCACATGGCATTGGCATAGTGCGTCATGCGGGAGAACTAACAAATTTAAATCAGCCAATCAGAGGATGCAACGTGTCATGGTCAATGGGGGCATATATTCGGTCAACAACCACGTCGATGTAGGCGACCAATGAGAGGCTGCCACATGTATGGTCAACGAGTCAATAGGTAAATCGAACACTGAGTGAGAAGCCACGTCAGTGACACCAGTCAATCACAACTTGACATGTGGCCACTTGTATGTGCAAAGTTCACACGCATGTGAACAGTGTCATCTTTAACCTTTATATGATAGCACTATTCATAGAACAAGAATTTGGAATAATTTCTTTCCATTTTTGGCAAGAGAATATTCGCTCCAACATGGCAATTCCGGAGGAGATAGTCTCGACCAATTTGGAAATCGATAGAGCCAAGGGTATTCGGGCTCCCTATATAAAGTGCTACTCTCCAATCATCATTCTCATCACTCGAAAGCCTGAAGAAGAATAACAACTCCATTTTCTGACCATCTCTAAACCATAGTTCTGACATCGACATTTTTCTCCACCTACAACCGCGCAATTTAGTTCCCTAGATTACAGTGGAAGTCCTCCACTATAAACCTCGTTTCCAATAATAAGGAAGTCGGAAAAGGGAACTAGAAAAATTCGAGTGAAAACCAAGGTTTAAAGCGATCTGGAATTGGTATAGATAATCCAAAATGGGGATTTGAAAAATTCTAAATGGTCAATAAAAACTCAAAAAACATGGAAAAGAAACATAAATGGAATTGGATGAGTAAACTTGACTAGTTTAGGGTGAATTAGACTTGAATTAGGTTGAACCATACCGAACTAGAATGAACCGGTTTGAAGAATCATTTTTCTAGGTGGCTTAAAAATATCAATTTGGGAAATTGAAGTAACCATTGTATAGAAAATGAATTTAGAGAAATTTAGAAAATTGGTCGAATCGGGCCTGAACCGGTCGATTTTCAATTTTTGGGTCATCTTACTCGGTCCGACCGAACCAGTCAACAATCTAGTCAGTTAAAGGACTGCCTGTCAGGCAATATCAAATCAACGCGCGCGACCAATCAGCACACGAGGTGGGTGAAGCGTGCCTAGTCAACGACTTGGTAAGCGTATGGAAGAACTAGCCAATTAGAGCGCGACATGTGTACTTGGTCAACAGTCAAACTAAGAAAAGCCATGCCACGAAAGACTGACCAATGAGGAAGCGACACGTGTCCTTAGTCAATGGTCAACTAAGGAGAAGCCTCGTTAGCAAGGCTAAACAATGAGATGGTAACACGTGGCAAAGGTGCCACGTCAGCGGTTGACTAGGATGTTGGAAAATGGTCGACCAATCAGAGGTCAACACATAGCAGGGCTATGTCGGATATTCCCAGCCAATCAGTGGCCGACACATGGCATTGGCACATTGCGTCAGGTGAGAAAGCTGCCATATTTAAATCATCCAATCACATGTTGATGTAGGTGACTAATGTTATGGTCACATGTCATTACGTGGCATGACCACATGTCATGGTCAACAGAGGCATAGATTTGGTTAGTGACCATGTCGATGTAGGCGACTAATGAGAGGCCTCCACGTGTCTAGTCAACGAGTCAACGGTGACTTGGGCATTGAGTGAGAAACCGTGTCAGCGATTCCAACCAATCACAATGTGACACTTGGCAAACCACACGTGTCATGCCCCGACTTGGTTTGGTCGGAGTCCTATGATCAACCCGCCACCCTTCCTTATACTAATCTAGTATTTTTACCAAATAGTCCAAGGAAGGTAAAGGTGTTGTAGTACCTGTTTTCCATAACAAAGTTTACAAAACATAAAAGTTATCTCATGGTGGTGCCCTTGGATTTTCTCTTCTATCCTCTACTCATCGTAGCGAGGTGTCTCTCTTGAAAAAGTTTAATGGGAGGGAGTGAGTTTCTACAACTCAGTGAGTTGGGGGTTGAGAAACGAGTTTTCAAAACAACCAGTCTATCAAAAAGTTTTATGTTTTTAATTTATTGTAATATGAGTTCATCTCTTCTTGAGCCCTTTCCATTGCTTGGGAGGCATTTTAGCAAGCATGCACACTCCATTTCTATCATAGAATGGGATCACACATTCGTAGAATAGTTATCAAATATTTCACTTGTGGACCAGAGCATCTTTACCGTCCACCCTGAGAGAGGTACACTGCCTCCATTAATAGAGGTACATTGCCTCCACTAATTGAGGTATACTGCCTCTACCTTGATAGAGGTACATTGCCTCGGTCTCGAGACCTCATTTCCCCTTCGGCCTTGGTCTCAGTGCATAGGAAGCTATTAGAGCTTCTCGACATATTGGACGCCAAACCACCCTTATGCACCATTGGGTCGTTCAACAGCCCTTGGGACCCATCGACTTCCCCTCTTGGGCATCTAGATGCTTCTAGATTTCTCATGCATGCATACAATAGTTTTGATCCATTAATCATGTTATTTGGTGCCAATGGTCCAACGGCCCTGACACTCGACCTGGCCTGTAGTTGTTTGTTTTGACCGGCCCGTCGACCTAGTCTGGGCGCACTGCCACTAGCCCATCGAGCCTTGTCAGTCCTATCTTGGCCTTGTGGCAAATCACACAACAATTCTAATTTTTCTGATTGTTTTCATAGTTCTTATCATTCATGTTTGTCTACGGGTCCAACTCGTGCACATTGGCATGGGGCCCACTTCATGAGTTTCCAAAATTGGGCCTTCGACCCTATCATTTTCAAATCTAAGACTTTGAGCCTATTAGAGCGATTCCAACTCCCATCAGGAATGTCTCCCAAAATGTTTAAGCAGTTTCACGCAGTCATGAGAGACTATTCATGGAAAAATAATTTTTCAAACTTTAAAATGTTCTCATTACCCTCAATCGGGTATGATGCTGAAAATCCCACTCACCCGATATTGTGACAGATTCGTCCCAACTAGATTTCCAATCTCCAATTTGCTCCTTGGCACCCTTACTCGTATGACTCGTGCCTACATGGTTCGAGCATCCTTATCAGGAAAATTAACATAAGAGATCTTATACTTTCTAGTATTTGCGCATAGGTCCTTACACTACGCCTTAATTCCAGTTAGGTCTTTCAAAGTTTATAACTTTACATTTTAGTCCCTGGCCTTCATTAATCTCAGTTAAGTCCCTAGGACTTCCAATTTTTCCTCACGGGTCTTTAACTTTTCCAAAATGACCAATTGGTCCTTAATTTCCCCAAAATTGCTAATTGGTCCTAGAACTTAAAAAAATTTCCAATTGGTGCTCCATTTCATCCAATTACCCAATCGAGTCTCTATTGGAAGTTAATTTCATGGAAATGCCCAAATTTTCCTTAAATTGCTATTCGGACCCCATTTTTCAAAAATCCCTAAATTGCCTAATTTTCTCAAAATTGCAATTTGGTCCACGAATTTCAATTTCGTTCAATTGACTTCCAAAACATAGTTAATTGTCTCAATTGGTGATCTGAATCATCTTCTCTATGTCTCCTTCATCAATTTGAGCTTTGACCTGCTCGATTTGGCTTAGAAATGAGCTCAAACTGATATTCGCCAGAAACTTTAGTTTAGAGAAAGAAAGCTTCGATAACTTACCAGTGAGGATCCGATGATCGGAGCTCTTGTTTTTTCTAAATTGCTCTCCTCCTAGGGATCCTCCTTGGATCAAACAGCGCCTCAATTGGTGGCCTGAGCAATGTGAATTTCTTAGTTTTAGTTTTCACAAAAATGTACCATGAATAGTATTTTTCGGCGAAGGGGTGACAGAGGTGCTTACCGTGCTAGCTCGGGGAAAGGTCAAGGCACCTCTAGGTGGCGTTTAGGGTGCTTGGTTTGGCCAGAATTGGCCTAGGGATGGCTCGAGTTGAGCTCGAGCAGCTCGGGCTGTTGATAGCCGAGAAGTAGCGTTATTGTTTGAGCTTTATCACTCTTCTACGATGACTCTCGAGTTGAAGGAAGGGTGCAGCTATGTAGAGGACTTCCTCTCAGTTCTAACGGTACCAAATGCAGCTTCAGAGGTGGAGAAAAGCCTCAATGTCGGAGCTCTCATTTGCTTCTCGCCAGAAAATTGAGCAATTCATCTTCTTCAGTTGATTGTGGGATGCTCAGAATGAATGGAGGAGTGCTATTTATATAGGGAGCTTGACAACTATTCAGGCTATTGGCCGACATGAGACTTGGTCACCGACGACGTGACCGTAGAGTTTTTCAAGTCACTGGAATCTTCAGCTTTTCTGGCCTCTCTCTCTCCCCCTTCTCTCTGTCAACGGCTGAAGGTTGAAGATGATGATGTGGTTGACATACCATGTAGCGCACTGTGATTGGCCAATTTTTCTAATGTATAGGTCTAGCTCGACCGCCATGTTAGTCGTTGACCCATTGACCAGACACATGACAACCTCCTATTGGTTGCCCGTGTCTACATGGCATGCTGACCGGTCACTCGTTGACCATTGATCGGACACGTGGCAACCTCCCATTGGATGACCGTGCTTGCGTGGCTGCTAATTGGGTATCATTGACCGTTGACCGATCCGGTTCGTTGATAGGTCTGGTCCGACCGGGTTCGCTATCCCAAATTCAAAAATCGGCTGGTTCAAACCTGATTCGACCGGTTTTCTAAATTTTAAAAATTTCTAAATTCATCTAAATTCATTTTCTATCTAATGGTGGCCTCAATTTCCCAAATTGACATTTTTAAGCCACCTAAAAAAATGAATCATTGAACGGATTCACTATGGTTCATCCAAGTTCAACCTATTTTGGGTCCGGTTCACCCCGAACCGGTTCGGTTCTCTTATCAATTCCACTTCTCGGTTCTTCCTTATGATTTTTATGAATTTTTGGTCACTTAGGATTTTCCAGTTTTCCATTCTAACCTTTTCTTATCATTTTCAGTTCCTTTTTCGGCTCGTTTTCTCAAAACGAGAGGTTCTTTCCATAGTTTACTTGGTTCGAGGGAACACGTTTTAAAACCCTCCCCTCCTTTTAGGAGTTTTGTCCCCAAAACTTACCCGTCTATCCTTGACATCGGAAATGGTTTCTCTTACGATCAACTCACGGTTTGATTCGACATCCTATCACTCCAGTTACCTCTTTTATTCATTCATTTACTCACTTGGGCTAAGTTTCTTTGACTTGTCTTACCCCCCGTGTCCAAGTAGTTTCTTAAGTCCAACGTTCCTCTTGAGGGTTTTGTCAAGAACTGACAGTTCTAGAATGTCCGATCGTCCTCGGGTCTATTTGTTTCCTTGATTATTGCAACCCTTAGGTTGGTGTTTGCTCGAGTGTTTCGTACCCGCATTCCCGAGTTTCGGTGTTATCCCCTTCTTGTCCTATGTTGGCCCTTTATTCTTTTCTTTTTGGTCTCTCCATTTCCAATTATTAGATTTCCCATCCACTCCTTAGGTTTTGCTTCACTCCTTGGGCATTGGGTATACTTTCCCTTTGCATTCGTCTTTGGAGGGTATCAGACCTCTAATCAATTTCGTGACATCCTTTGATGTCATCCTATTCTGCTTACTCTTCCTTTGTACCCTTTCCTTATTCCTACTTGTAATTATTACAAGTTTTCTTTGAAAGTCCAAATCCTCTTTGTGTCGAGGTCTCTTGATCACCTCACAAAAGGTTCACTTAGTCCTTCTCGTGGCTCGAGGGTGGTTGCTAATTCCTTTTGGCCATGGATCGTTCTTAGGATTTCCTTCATCATTCTCTTCCAATGTTTGCCCCTTTTTACCTTTCCCTCCTTGTCAGGTTTAAATCCGTGATTCTCACGAGGGTTGATTCGTTCAATCACCCTGTTCCTATTGCCCTCTTTGTCCAATTGTCTCTTGAGTTCACTTGTCCTTAATGCCCATCTTATCACCTTCTTTAGGGTGTGGTTGTCACCACCCCTTTCGGTCCTACTTAGGGCATCATTTTAGTCTCCTTGGGTTATCCCATGGTTACTAACTGTCTACTTTCGCTAGGTGGGTTTGTAACCCTACTTGGATCCTCTACTTTTCTAAAGTAGGTTACACTTTGCCATCCCTAACTTCATGTTCCTACCCGATGAACTTCTAGTTCTTGTCCTCATCTTGCACATTCCTGATTACACCTCATTGTTTGATTCTAGGTTTCCTTAAGTAGGTGGGGTTAGAGACTAGTCTTGAGGTTCATCGTTCTTTAGTGGGCGTACATCTTCCCAGGTTCCTTAGAAGTTTCTCCCTTTACCTCCTGGTTATGGTTACCTTACCCATCCCAACTGGGTATCGTTCCCCTGGCTGTTGTCTCCTCGCTTGCCCGTTCTTTGGGTTTAGCTCTGTACATGGTCCTTCCCTCTCTCCTTTGGGGAGGTCGAAATACCTTAACCTCCTAGTCTAAGGGATCCAAAGGTGTTATCTATCCTTCCTAAGTTTTGAATAGGTCGAAAAAATCTTTAGGTCTTAGTTCTCCGACCCTTCTTATCCAAGGCTTGTCCTTCTCATTCTTTATTGGTTCAGAGGCACGAAGTCTTGGTGGGACACATTATGAGAGGAGTTTATAGAAATTTGATATTTTTATTTATTGGAAACAAAATGTAATACATTTGGAGATTTCTTCCCTCTAAGGGAGATGGTTAAAAGAAAGGTTGGAAAACTCTATGCTAGAAATTTGAGTAACTCTCTATAGGGTGGGTTTGAAATCCTTGTTTGGAGTTGTGGCTTCCAGGGTGGCCTCCTGTCTTCCATCCTCTTGGGCTTCGGTAGTCGGGGAGGTATTATTCTTAGGAGGTATTGCCATCCATCCTGGTGGCGTGGGACATTTCCTTATCATTTGTCCTACTCCTCCACACCTATAACAGGTTGTTTTGACACCAGCTCCTATGTGGATCCTTCGGCATTTACGTGATGGAGAGGCTTCCTCTGCTCTCTTTTCCTTTCTTCATATCCTTCCCTATCTGTGGAGGCAGTGCTTCTAGGAGTAGTTACCATATTCCTTAGTGGTATTGGGCACTTTTGTGCGTAGTGTCCTCTCTGTCCACAATTGTAGCAAGTTACTTCATTGTGTGGTCCTTTATAGCTTCCTCTCCGTCTTGGGCTTTGGGAAGTTTTTCTCGGTGCTCGATGGGGGCCTCCACATTTCACCATCCTTGGGTGCGCAATTCCTATGGAACAGTTCTTGTTCCTAAGTGCGAAGTAAGGTTCCCCAAATATCTTAACGAATTCTTCGTAAAGTCTCATTGGGTCAAGAGACATCCTTGGTCTTATGGGTTGGGTTGTAAACTCCGTCCCTTTAAAAATAAGAAAATCGGGAAAAGAACTGGTCATTTCAAAAGTGGAAACTGAGTTAGTTCACAAACCATAACCGATAAGGAAAAGGGTAAATTGGGGAATTGACAAATTCCGAGTGACTCAAAAAGTCATAAAAATCATGGAAAAGAATCTTGTGACAAATGAGAAGAGAAAACCAGATTGGTTCAGGGTGAACCCTGTTCCCAATAATAAGGAAGCCAAAAATAAGAACGGGAAAATTTTGAGTGAAAAACCAAGATTTAAAATGAATCAGAATTGACATAGATAATAAAAAATGGTGATTTGAAAAATTACAAATGGTCAATAAAAACAAAACAAATCATGGAAAAGAACCATGAATGAAATTGGATGAGAAAACTGGACTAGTTCAGGTTGAATCGGACCTGAACCGAGTTGAACTAGATAGAACTAGAAAGAACCAGATCAAGATTCATTTTTCTAGGTAGCTTAAAAATATTAATTTAGGAAATTGAGGTCACCATTGTGTAGAAAATGAATTTAGACAAATTTAGAAAATTTTAAATTTTAGAAAACCAATTGAATCGAGCCTGAACCAACAGATTTTTTATTTCAGATCACCAAAACTGGTCCTACTGAACCAATCAATGGTCCAGTCGGTCAATGGACCGCATGCTAGGTAAGCGCCCCTAATCAGCACGCGGTACATGGCAAAGCACGAGCAGTCAGCCGCTCGGTCAACGTCTGGAAGCATTGGCTAATTAGAGCGTGACACGTGTCCTTGGTCAACGATCAAACGAAAAAAACCATGTCACCAAAGATCAACCAATGAGGGAGCGACACATGTACTCAGTCAATGATCAATTGAGGAGAAGCCTCATTAGCATGGCTGACCAATGAGGTGTTGACACGTGGCAAAGGTGCCATGTCAATGGTTGACTAGGATGTCGGAGAATGGCTGACCAATTACAGGTCAAGACATGGAAAAGCCATGTCAGATGGTCCCAACCAATCAGAGGCTGACACGTGACATTGGCACAATGCGTCAGGCGGGAAAACTGATAAATTTAAATGAGCCAATCAGAGGATGCCCCATGTCATGGTCAATAAAGGCATAGATTTGGTCAACGGTCACGTCGATGTAGGCAACCAATGAGAGACTGCTATGTGTATGGTCAATGAGTCAATGGATGAATTGAACGCTGAGTTAGAATTCATGTTAGTGACACGAACCAATCACAATTTGACATGTGGCATCTAGCATGTGCAAAATTCACATGCGCGTGCACAATGTTGTCTTCAACCTTTATATGATAGCACTTTTCATAGAACAAGAATTTTGAATAATTACTTTCCATTTCCGGCAAGAGAATATTCGCTCTGAAAATGGAAATTTCGAAGGAGATAGGCTCGACCAATTTGGAAATTGGTAGAGCCAAGTGTCCCCGAGCTCTCTATATAAAATGCTCTTCTCCATTCATCCTTCTAAAGCTTGAAGAATAAAAACAACTCCATTTTCTGACCATCTCTGAACCATAGTTCTGATATCGATATTTTTCTCTACTTCCAACCACACAATTTAGTTCCCTAGAATACTGAGGAAGTCCTCCACTATAAACCCCGTTTCCAATAATAAGGAATTCGAAAAATGGAACCGAAAAATTTTGAGTGAAAACCAAGTATTAAAGCGATCCGAAATTGGTATAAAGAATCCAAAATGGGGATTTTGAAAATTCTAAATGGTTAATAAAAACCCAAAAAACATGGAAAAAACATGAATGGATATGGATGAGTAAACCTGATCGGTTTAGGGTGAATCAAACTTGAATCGGGTTGAACCAGACCGGACCTGAATGAACCAAGAATCATTTTTCTATGTGACTTTAAAATATAAATTTAGGAAATTGAAGTAACCACTGTGTAGAAAATGAATTTAGAGAAATTTAGAAAATTTTTAAATTTTAGAAAACTAGTCGAATTGGGTTTGGACAGATCGATTTTCGATTTTGGGTCAATGAACTCGATCCGACTGAACTGGTCAATATTCGAGTCAGTTAATGGACCGCCTGTCAAACCAGCGCACAGTCAACGTGCGTGACCAATCAGCACACGATGTGTGGTGAAGGATGCCTAGTCAGTCGCTTGGTAAGTGTTTAGAAGAATTGGCCAATCAATGTGCGACATGTGTAATTGGTCAACGACCAGACAAAGAAAAGTCACGTCACCAAAGATAGACCAATGATGATGCGACACGTGTCCCTAGTCAACGGTCAACTAAGGAGAAACCTCGATTGCAAGGCTGACCAATGAGGTGGTGACATGTGGCAAAGGTGCCATGTCAGCGATTGACTAGGATGACAGAAATGGTTGACCAATTAGAGGTCGACACATGGTAGGGCCATGTCGGATGTTCCCAGCTAATTAGTGGTTGACACATGGTATTGGCACAATGCGTAAGGTGGGAAAACTATCATATTTAAATTAGCAAATCAGAAAATACTACATGTTATGGTCAACAGAGGCATTGATTCGGTTAGCGGCCATGTCGATATAGGCGACTAATGAGAGGCCTCCACATGTCTTGTCAATGAGTCAACAGTGACTTAGACAATGAGTGAGAAGTCGCTTCAGCTACACCAACCAATCACAGCATGACACTTCGTAAACTGCACGTGCGCATAGTGTCATCTTCAACCTTCAGATTATAGCACTGTTCATAGATTGGGAAAATGTAATGTCTCCTTTCCATTTCTAGCGAGTGAATATTCGCTTGACAATGGAAATTCTGGAAGAGATAGGCTCAGTCAATTTGGAAATTGGTAGAGCCAAGGGTCCCTGAGCTCCCTATATAAATAGCTCATGTCCATACATACTCCTCATCCCTCAAAAGCATGAAGAAGAAGAACAACTCCTTTTTCGAAAAAGTACAAACTAGAGCTCTGAATTAGGCACTTTTCTCCACATTTGAAGGCGAATTCAGATTCTCTATAATCCTGAGAAAGTCCTCCACCTTCTTACATACTCCATCCAGCTCGAAACTCATTGGATAAGCTCTCGCGAGCTCACACAGTACTATCGCTCCTGCGGTAGTCTGTGACCAGAGTCGATTGAGCTTCATTCGACCCACACTCAGGCCAACTACGACCAAACCAATCCCTCTATTCCTTCCTTATAGGAGTCCACATCTTCCTTGAACCATCGTGGTAAGTCCCCTCCACTACCATTTGCCAGAATTTACTATTGATAGTGCGTTTTTACCTGAAAACTAAGTTAAGAAATTCACACTACTCAGGCCACCAATTGATGTGCGGTTTGATCCAGGAAGGATCCCCAGGAAGAGAATAACCCAGTGGAAGCAAAAGCTTCAATTTTCGGACCCTCATCAGTGAGTAATCAAATCTTTCTCTCTCTAGAATGATTTTTTGGTGAAACTCCATTTAAGCTCATTTCTAAGCTAAATTTAGTGTTTTAAAGCTTGAAATGATTTAGGGAACATAGGGAAGATGATTGGAATCATGTTATGACTCAATTAAGAAGAATTAAGGTTGAATTGATGAAATTTAAGTTAGAGGACTAAATTACAATTTTTGAAAGTTTGGGAACTTAATTGCAATTTTTAAAAAAATGGGGATACTCTATAATTAGTAAGAAATATTGTACCCAATTGGAAATTTGAGAAAATTAGGGACCCAAATGGAAGATTTGAAAATTTTAGAGACCTAATTGGAATTAAGGTATAACTTATGTGGCAAATCGTAATTATTAGAAATTTACGAGTTTTAAGTGCAATTACCTTATTACTTGAGACTTAATTGCCCAATATATTGTAGAAACGAATCACCTGCAAGATCGTGCAAATAAAAGACATGTCAAGCTCGAAAATCCTTGGGACAAACAAGTCTCGAAATATGGGTGAGTGAGATTTCTGATATTGTGACCGATTGGACCGATTATGCACATACTTAGGATCATGCTTTATTTTAAAATGAGATTTTCAGAATTATAATACTCTGACTGCATGAATCTACTTAAACTCTTTGGGATTTTATTTTTGAATAAAGCATAAAGTATGTTATTAGGACAATTTGTGAGTGTTGTATGGATACACCTCAAGGGGCATGGTCTAGTCTGATTGTCGATGTAGAATATGGGTGATGCACATCGTCAAAAATGGTGAGCTAGATCTAGTTCTCTATAGGTGGGCCCAAGACCATGTTTTGAAAATTCATACAAGTGAGCTTAAGGTCAATAGAAATGAGTCCAAGTCCATAAATACATTTGATTTAAGAGCATGAGAAAAATTATCACAATTGGATAATGTTTGCTGAAGATACTATGTCAAAGCTAGGTCATAGATTGTTGGGCTAGTATCGTAAAGATAAATGTCTTTAATTAAAATACACTTATATGTGATTGCAATCATACAAAACTAAAGAGAGATGCTTGGTACGATGTAGTATTAGTTCTGAGGGCTGCTCAACAATAAGGTTGGCACAAAGGCAGAAATGTTGTTCAAGTAAGTCAGGTAACTATGAGAGTTTCGTGCGCATTGAGACCAATGAAAAATGGGGCAGAGGTCTCGTCCCTCAATAGTGGACAAAAGAAGCGATGAGGTATGGGGTTGGGCAATAGTGCTCATGCATACTATGTGGTGGAGGTTATGACCTCTTACAAGGGTAAACGGTAAATACACTCCGAGCCACTAGTGAAGTAAATCGAGGTTGTTACCTCTAATGGTATTTGTCATTGGTTCGATTCTCTACTTTACAAACCAAGCTCAATGTATCTGATCTCTCGTTATACTTATGGTGAAGTAATAGCTAAGTCACTCCACCTCACAAACAAATCAATTCACTCCACCTCTACAAACATAATATGGCTCCACCTTTTTGAACCTGGCCTTCTACTACAAATATAGATACACATCACCTACCTCCTATAGCTTCCATATCAAATCCTCCAATACCTCACAATTTATTTACCTGTCTTTTATTATATGAGATGTATATAAATATAAACCCACATAAGTAATGAATACCAATATATTTGAAATTACACTCTTCTGTCTCTATTCTTTTGGTTCTATTTTTCTCAATTTTTTATCCTTTTAGCAAGTAATTCTTAGGATGACACAAGACTTTCTCGTGTTAGTAAAAAATTCAAACTTAAATCCCAAAACCCTACAAAACCTTGAACATTATTATCTAAAGCAAGTAGCTAAAGATTATAATTAAATAGTATCTACATATACAAAAAATAAAAAATAGTAGTAGATGTAATACAATTAACTACAATAAATGTCTAATTATTATTAAATTTAATGAGTTAATAAACAAATTCTCCAAAGTTTAAATTAGATTAGTTTAGATATGTTACCCATTTAATAATAGTTATGCATTTTTAATAAAAAAAAGAATGAGATAAGGTGTGAAAAAATTTAAATGATAAATAAATTTGTAAAATAATTTATACTAAAATATAATTTTTTTTATTTTCGATATTTGAATGGATTATTATATATTTTTTGTTTAAATAACTATTATTGAGAATACAATTACAAATTGTATAAAATAGAAAATGTTGTGAATTTGTAAAATTGTAATGTTTAAACTAGTTAAATTAATTAATTTTAAGTATACATAACCGTTATCATTATACAATACATTATCTCATAACTCTAATATATTTTTATATATTTATATTATCTTTTCATTATTTTCTTATTCATTTTAATTTACTTTTATTATTGTATATTTTAAATAAATTTATTTATTAATAATATTTTATATAAAATTATATTATATAAAATATAATAATAATATAATTTATTTTATTTATATTATTTTTCTTGTTATAATTATACAATAATTATTATATAACTAATATTAATTAATTTTTTTATTATAATAATAACTCAATTATATTAAATAATTTGATTATATAATAAAATTTAATATATGTAATTTAGTATATATAATATAATTATATAATACTTAATAAATTATTAAATTCAATTAAATATGTTAAATTCACATTTTTAATTTTTCATTAAAAAATTATCAATTTTTTTGCTCAATAAAAAAAACCATCACCTTGTGAAATTTTAACCTATACGGATTCACTATACCTCCCTTTCAAAATACCGTTTATCCAAACAAGGCTGAAAAATTAATCCACACCAACTGTATTGTCTATCCATTGACAATCAGCCTGCTGACATATGTCTGGCTATCAGGACGCCACCTCCACATTGGCAGTGAGCAACAAGCAGACATCTCCAATCACTCCAGAATTTCCCGACTCGTCTTCTCTCTGTCTCCAGATCTCTTCTCATCTGCACGACTCACCTTACAATTCACAATCACAAGGTATCTTTTGCACTCCCTCTTTGCTTCCACTCCTCTGGATATATGAGCTCCGCGTTTGGGTCTATTAGAGGATAAGATGCAGTAGCCCTCCTCAACTGGGCTTATCTCACTTTAACAAGAGATGCAATCTCTGAGCAGCTGCCCTTTAAAGGGCGATTCTTGGGCGATACCCAGAAAGAAACGGCACAAGAGAAGGTCTCCCCTCAGTGGCGGTGGGTACCCTAGAAGTAGTTGCTTGTTGACAGGATTTGGCAATTCAACAGGAATCATTGGTAGTAACACTACTATCAGTTGGGGGCATTCAAGAATCTGTAAATTAGATTTCTTTGGGCTTTTCATCCCCGGGCAATGTACTAGGGGCTCTGTGGGTACCAATTTCGGATTGGCCTGGGCTACGGAGGAACATCAATCTGTCAGTAGTGAAATCCATAGCTCTGATGGTTGCGATAAAATTGATACATTGTATGCGCGAACAGAGATTGGAGATGATAAGGGTGAAGAAGAGAAGCCTGTGGAAAGATGGAGCCAGGAAGAGAAGAATGGCAGGATTGACGTACGGGCACTGGCAGAGAGTCTGCGTTCTGCAAGATCGGCAGAAGATGTGGAAGAGGTTTTAAAGGAAAAGGGTGAATTGCCACTGCAAGTTTTCTCATCGATGATCAAGGGTTTTGGTCGAGACAATTGTATGGAATCTTCTATGGCGGTTGTTCAGTGGCTTAAGATGAAGAAGGATGAAACTAATGGCTTGATTCGCCCGAACCTCTTCATTTACAACAGTCTCTTGGGTGCGATAAAACTTTCAAGGCAATTTGATTATCTCGATAAGGTCATGGAAGATATGGCAAATGAAGGCTTGACTCCTAATGTTGTAACTTATAACACGTTGATGGTAATATATATTGAGCAAGGGCAAGCTAGGAAAGCTCTTGACATTCTTGAGGAGATTCCGAAGGCGGGCTTTGTTCCAACTCCCGTTTCATATTCGACTGCTCTAATGGCTCATCGTCGATTGGAGGATGGAAGTGGGGCTCTAAAGTTCTTTGTTGAATTCCGGGAAAACTTCAGGAACGGTAAGATAGTGAAAGATGGGGAGGAGGATTGGAAAACCGAGTTGGTGAAGCTGGAGAACTTCACAATTCGCATCTGCTACCAGGTAATGAGAAGGTGGCTTGTTAATGATGGAAACATGAGCAAAGATGTACTAAAGCTCCTCACTGATATGGACAAGGCTGGCCTCGAGCTCAGCAGAGCTGATCTTGAGAGGCTTGTGTGGGCTTGCACGCGAGAGGAGCATTACATTGTTGCGAAAGAACTCTACGCTCGAACAAGGGAGGGCTACTTTGAGATTAGCTTGTCCGTCTGCAACCATGTGATTTGGCTCATGGGTAAGGCCAAGAAATGGTGGGCTGCCTTGGAAGTTTACGAAGACTTGTTGGATAAAGGTCCGATGCCTAATAATATGTCAAATGAACTTATCATTTCCCACTTCAATATTCTCTTGTCTGCGGCCAGAAAGAGAGGCATTTGGAGATGGGGAGTTCAGCTGCTAGATAAGATGCAGGACAAGGGTCTAAAGCCTGGTAGCAGGGAATGGAACTCTGTCCTCATTGCCTGTTCTAAGGCCTCTGAAACTTCTGCAGCCATAGAGATATTCAAACGAATGGTTGAAAAGGGTGAAAAGCCAACTATAATCTCTTACGGGGCATTGCTTAGTGCTCTTGAGAAGGGCCGACTATATGATGAGGCCCTAAAGGTGTGGGAACACATGATCAAAGTTGGCGTGGAACCCAACCTGTACGCTTACACAACAATGGCTTTGATACTTACTGGCCAGGGTAATTTCAGGAGACTTGATGCCCTCATCCGTGAAATGGTCTCTTTAGGCATTGAGCCAACTGTTGTCACGTACAATGCAATCATAAGCGGGTGTGCAAAGACCGGCTCAGGAAGCTCCGCATATGAGTGGTTCCACAGGATGAAAGTTCAGGGCATTTCCCCGAACGAGGTTACTTATGAGATGCTTATAGAAGCGCTTTCCAGGGACGGGAAACCAAGGCTCGCAAATGATCTTTACCAGAGAGCCAACAATGAGGGTCTTACTTTATCATTGAAGGCATATGATGCTATTTTGAGTTCAGCAAAGGTTTATGGTGCTACTGTGGATTTGAGTGCTCTTGGGCCACGTCCTCCCGACACTAGGAACAGAAACTACTCCATGTCCAAAGAGCAAGAGAGCGTTCTGTGAATTGAGGGAGCCTGTTCATAGAAATTTTGTCTGAATATTCTACAGCATACTGCAGGCCTTTGAATGCCGTGTAACCAGAGAAGCTTTTGTTCCTTATTGTTAGCAGCGGTCAGGACTATGTCAGCGCACCTGCGGGCTGCAATTCCTCTATAGATCATGGTGGATCGGGTTATATGATGGTCTAAGTTTGTTCCTTTTTACGGTGACTCTTTTGGGTATAATTAGCATCACTTTCATGATCAACATATTTGTTTGATATCCTACTTTGTGTTTCTTTCATCTTAGGCTGTATTGACAAAGACTCCCCATGACCGAATGCTTGTGGGAGACAGACTGGTTGAAGGCAGTTCTTATCTGCTTTCTTGGAGGACCAAGTTGAAATAGAAAGGAATGAGGTGCTGAAGTAGATATGACATTTAAAGCCAAAGTTTGCCATGGAGTTTTAAGCTCCACCCTTCTTTTCAATATTCATGAAATTTGAATCATCCATCTTCATCAAATGGGTTAGAATTTGAAGAAACTATGCAGAGAATGTAATCTGTACATTTAACACTTGATCCTTCTCCCCTTGCCAACTGCTGCTACATGTGTAAAATCTAAACTTATGCAGGAAATTACTTGATCTTGAAACCCGAATCTACACCCTTCAAGTTGCTCCAATGACTCACCCAGCATGCATTCAAGACTGCAGCAGGACAGCAGATCTCAGAAACAGCACCACCATTTCTTCTGCAGTTCAAGGACCAACATTCAGAAAGCTTGCAGTTTTTCAAGTGAATCGATGCAAGACACGAGAAAAGAAATGAACCCGATGAGCTAAAATGATCATCATCACATAATAGTTTCATGCTAGTTCTGATTGAATTACTAGTTGCATCTCAGAAGTCAGACTCAGACAAATCAAGCAGAAAGGGCGTAAAGGAAGTTAAGGGATTCCCTTCCACCTAATGAAAGATACTGAAGTCATGGTGAGGTGGACGTACCATGACGGGGCCTTAATAATTGTGCGTGGGATTCATGGAGCCCTGGTGGTATGTGGATGATGAGGCGCCTCCTGGCCCTGCTCCATTGGACTTCTTCTCATTCCTTGCCTTTGTAAATATCACGGTAAACCCTTCGGCTGAAGCTGGATTGTTAACATCCCATTCACCAAACTTAGGCAGAGACCGGCCATTTTCCTGCTTTTGATGAAACAAAATGAAAGAAACATTTAAAAGACATAACCATCATCACATTTCTATGCAGGAAATTGACAGTTGATAAAAAACAAGTCACTGGATCGATGCAAGCTGGAACAAGAGCCAGTAATATGCATTTTGCAAGAAATAGACTTCCAGAGGGCTTCCTTGTTCTTTCTCAAAGCAATGCAGATGGGAGTACCCATCACGAGCAGATTTAGATCTTACCGTGCCCATTGTAATATATTTGCAGGAAGCTCGGCGATTTGAGAAAAAAATGGCCGATCTTTGGAGGGATGGAAATCAGATGCAAGGAAGAGAAGAGGGGAATGAAGATCAGCGGTTGATCGGTCTGAAAATGGGGGAACTGAAGATCTCAGACGGATTGGGTAGGTCCCATAAATGGACTACGGACAGGACATAAAAAAAGGATCGAGTTTGTTTCTGTCGGTAAACTTCAACTGAATGAAATCATCAACCACGCATGCAATGATAACAGCACCATGTAAGCCAACTGAAAACTTCCTGACTGGAATGATGGTTGAAGCTGATGGATACGTGCTTGCTCATTGAGAGAAGCATTCTATTGGGATATGCCAACTTCTCCGTTAACCCCACTTCATCAGATGCTGCAAGAAAGAATTGGATAAGATATATTACATATATGTGGGTTGATACTAACTTGGGAAACCTGTTGATCTTGCTTCACCCCATAGTGAAATGAACATCCACCATTAGAGAATAACTCTAGCCTCTCATGCAGCATTCTGAGGTGAAAGTTCACTAATCTCTCTCTCTCTCTTGATTTTGTTCTCTCGCACATCTTTCCAAGGGAAAGCATAAGGGCTGACACAGATTCATTCAACCTATCGAGAGCTGGATATTTATTGAATCTCGTTGAAGAAGGTATTCCAGAAATTAAAGATCCATTTGAAATAAATAAAAGATTTACAAAATCATGGTAGACAAGTGAAATGCAGCATATTTGTAGCTATTGATCGTAATATTATGAATATTATATTGAGTAAAGAGACATGCAAAGACATTTGTAGGGACATGAAATTGAAGTAACTTCAAGAGTAAATGGACATCACGTTTGCAAATTTAAAAAAAAAAGAAGAATTTGAAGTCTTAAATATGATGAATGGAGAAAAGGTATATGATTTCTTTCAAAAAATTTTAATATCATATATCAAATAAAGATCTCATGTACAGTCCTCATGTACATGAGAGAGACCAATGCACGCTGGAGAAAGAAGTGATCAAGCTCTAAATATAACAAATATGAACCAAGGGAGGACAAGAATTATTAGTTACTATAAGGAGCATACCATTCTAAGTCACATTTCTACTTATTTTGGGGAGGATTTAGTGGAAGAGTAAGCAGAAGAAGTATATCTATTCTGAATAAATCATTAATGCAATGTTTTAAATATATGGTCACTTTTAATTTGAAGTCCTACGGGGAATTAGTACAAAATTTGTGAAAACAATCAAAGAATATGAAGATTTTCTCTTGATGGCACATGTAATATGGGAATTTCCAAAATCGATACTCATTCAAACTACTTAAAAACTAATATTAAATCAGGAAAATAGATATCTAATTGAAAATAAGAATCGGAATATAATTCCAAAACTAGAAAAAAAAATGGAACCACCAACTAGAAATGAGACTAGTTACTTATTGGGAAATGGGAAAGGGAACCTAATATATTATCGGGAAATGAGATTCGATCAGATTAAAGATTAAATTTCTGAACATAAAAATTGAGATCTTTAGAAAAAGTTGGTTTTTGTCCAAACCGGACTGATATTTCATAATAAATTATGGAGCAGTCTCAACAAGGGAAAAAATGTAATTTAATTTGTAAAAACAACTAGAAGTCGAGTTAATTCCACTCGAATGAGATTGCACACCATAGTAAATGACACTGCAATTTATCAATTATTGATCCAATTGCAAGCAACAGATTGCAAAGATCAGTAAATAATTGAGCTATTCGCCCCCTACTAAGTTAATTACATTAACTACTCCTAAATTGATTGAATTTGGAGTTTAAAATAAGAATTTCCATTCTCGTACTCCACCCATAACTCCAATAGGTAAAATGAGCAATTTTCTCTCGTTAGATCACCAAATGAAGTTATTTTGGTGATAAAATGCCACTAATGGACTGCTCTTGAGGTGTGTAGCTGAGTCCCAATTTTTAGTGACTGAAAAATGTTGCGCGAAGGCTATTTTTACCGACAACAATCCAAGATAGATTTTCCGCTCGTCATTAGTGGCCTTACAAGGCCAAATTTGGCCACCTCCGACCATCACTTTAGCTTCTATTGGTGCCAAAGTGACTGCCTACTTCCCCTCTACCTCTTCATAGCAACGGTCAACCTCCAACAAGGGAGAAATCAGCCGGTAGGAGCCAATTTCCACCGGCAGGTTTGTTGGGTTCAGCTCGATCGTGGCAAAACGACGTCCAAATTCTCCCAACTCCATTGACCTCTTGGCTGGCCACCACCACAAAAAAGTTTCACATGGACCTTATGTAAACCCCGTCATTTTAAGATAAGAAAAATCAAGAATAGAACTGGTCATTTCAAAATGAGAAAACTAAGCCGATTCACGAACCACAACCGATAGGGAAATGGTAAATTGAGAACTTTACAAACCCCAAGCGACTCAAATAGTCATAAAAATCATGGAAAAAGACTTTGGGACAAATTGGAAGAGAAAATCAGATCGGTTCAGGTAAACCAGATCTGAACTGGATTGAACCGGTTTGAACCAATTTGAACCGGTTTCTAAATTCATTTTTCTATGTGGCTTAAAATATTCAAATTATAGAATTGAAACCACCATTGGATAGAGAATAAATTTAGATAAATTTAGAAAATTTTTAATTTTAAAAAACTCGGTCGAATCTAGCCTGAATCTCCCGGTTTAAGCATTGAACCCAGTTCAGACCGGTCTGGTTCAATTCAGAACAGTGTCATCTTCTTTCTCCAAATGACAATACTGTTCACTTGCCGGAAGAACGGACAGCACCAGCGAAGAATAATCGTCTTCGTTCAGTGTGTTTTAGGCCATAAATGAGTGCCATAAAGGTGACAAACGGACGACCAGAGAGTCCCCGAGCTCCCTATATAAATAGCTCCTCTCCATTCCTCCTACTCACACCTAAAAACTCCACTATCTCTCAACTGCTCCATTTTTCGGTGAAGCTCGAACTAGAGCTCCTACTTGGACAGTTTTCTTAACCTCAGAAGGCGAGGTCGGGTTCTTTAGACTTCAGGGGAAGCCAGCTATCTGATAGCAACCTTCGTTCAATCCGAGGACCGCTGGAGAAACGCCGATGTAATCAAATAGTGAAGTAGCTCTGGCGGACTGAAGTTGCCCTGTTTCAGCCGAGCTGAATTCAGCCAAATTCAACCCTACTCCGACCAAACCAAGCTCTCAAACAGTTTCAGCCGAGCTGAAAATAATTGGGGTCAAATTGCCATTTTTGTAAAGTAGGGGCAAAATGGTAATTTTTGAAAAAGTTGGGGGACCAAATTGGAAATTTGGGAAACTTGAACCCCTCAAACAATTTTGAGTAAATTGAGCACCCAAAGTGAATTTTTGGAAGTTTTGAAACTCAATTTGAAGAAAAGTTAGCATTAGGGACCTTAAGTAAAGGAAAAAGAACTTTAGGAGCCTAAGTGCAATTAACTGGAAAATTTGAGTTTAGTCATTCACACATGAGAGAACGAAGACTATTATACTAAATATTAATAGATAAGGATGTCCAAATTGTGTAGGAACATGAGAGACTAGAATGCCAGCAAGGACGAGCTAGCTTGGACGTGGAAACCGACTGAAGAAGAGTACACTTTGGTTATCGGGTGAGTGGGTTTATTCACATCATAACCCGGTTGGGATGATGAGCATATCGGAAATGAAAAACCACTTCTATGTGAGATTTTAACATCACACCCGGTTGGAGTGATATGAGAACTATGTGAAAAAAACTACTTACCGGTTGTAAGTAAAGAGATCATACCTAGTTGGTATGATGGACTTCATGGAAGGAAGGAGAAAACCCACTTACCGGTTGTAAGCGGAGATATCATCATACCCGATTACTGTGATGGATGGAAAGATTATTTTGTCGGAAGTGTTCTCCCCTGACTGTGTGCCAATGCTTAAAACTTTTGGGAGACCTTCTTGACAAGAGCTAGAATAGCTAAAATAGGCAAGATGCCTCGATTTTGGAACTTGTGGGGCTAAAATGCCCAGTTTTGGAAAATCATGTACAGTGGGCCCAAGGCCAGTTGGCATGAGCAGGAGCTCTTAAACAAACATGTGATATTTATGCCATAAACACCTAATGTGGAAAATGAGGAAAAAGGGTTTTGAAAACCGTGATTTGAGGAAATGAATATTTTTAAAGGAGATAAGGAGTTTGGCACACTCCGATTAAAGATATACTATTTATGAAAACTCTCTCCCAACACTCATTCACTGAGTTGTCAAACTCACCCCCTCCCTTTACCCCTTTTCAAGTAACCAAGGGAAAAAACCACTTAAAACTTTCATTTAGCTGAACACGCAAGACATGTATGTAAAGTTAAATGTATTTAGTTTTGATTAATGTTATTCCAGGTAATATACAGGTAACAAGGACGCCTTACTCCTCCCAGTTTAGAGAAGGGGAAAACCCTTAATAAACTGGGAGAGTGGTGGGTTGCTCACGGGGATCCGACCAAACCGGGTCAGGGCGTGACACCTTATCTGTAAAACACCTAAGCTCCGACCATCTTCGGTGATAATTTTTGACAACTCTCTCAATAGCTCTATTTCGACCAGTTTTGGAAAACAACCAAATTCGGTCGTGGTTGGTCGGGGTAAGACCCCTCACTCCGACTATAAGCCATTAGGAGCATGATGAGATCATTTGGGTGTAGATTGTGAATTTAGAAGTCCATTTGATTCAAGTTCTAAAGTTTATGAACTAAAATGCAATTATGGAAAGTTTGAGAACCAAATTGTAAATAAAGGAAAATCATAGAAAATGTCGCTAAGAGTAGCCTAAGGGATTTATCGGTGATTTTAAGACAAATGCAGATGTATAAAGTTATTTTCGGGAGTTCGGGGGCAAAATCATAATTTTTTATAAAGAAGGGTCAAATGGTTATTTATACCAAAAATGATGTCAAATAGTTCATTTCAAACTATTGAGGGCAAAATTATAATTTTGTCAAAGTATAAATATGCAAAAATGAGTTTTTTGCAAGTGGGGCAAAATGGTAATTTTGGCTATTTTAGTGACTATAGTGTAATTAATACATTTTAGGACCCAAATGTGTTAAAAGGACTTTTGGGACCTAAATGAGAAACTTGGAAAGTTTATGGTCCAAAATGATAAACTTTTGATGGTTAGGGAAAAATGGTTATTTTACCCAACTTAAAGACTAAAATGTAAATTTTAGAAAAGTTATGTTATCTAAGTGGGAAAACTTAGAAACTTATGGGTAAATAAGACCTATGTGGTCTTAACCTATGATATGTGGAATGAAATCATAGATAAGAGTTAGTAGCTATGAGTGTTAATCGACATGTTAGTCGAGTGAACCAAGCACGATGGGCGAAAACTATAATTTGTGAAAAATTATGAGATGGTATATAATTACTGAGTTAAGATATAAACTAACCTTGGACATACAATCTGATTTATGTAGAGCAACTACTTCGGTCGATCATACGGGGATCTAGAGTTCTGAGTTAAGGAAAAATAGAGTTGGGACGAACGAGTCCAAATAATAACAGTGAGTGGGATTTTTGACTTCATGTCCAGTCGGACCAATATTTATCAATGCTTACTAATTTATGTTGATATTATGAATACAATGGAAATGGTTGTTAAGGAACTACCCATAAAATAAGTATAAGGGATAATACATTTCAAAGGTAGAGGAATATCCCGACTGATTTTGGGACAGGCCGACACCCGACGACTCTTTGGGAATGGCAAGTAATGTGTGATCCTCTGTAAACCCCGCTCTTTGGAGTTAAGGAAAATTGGAAAAATAACTGGTCAAACGGAGTGAGACAACCGAACTGGTTCACAAACCCAATTATCAAGAAACGGGAAAATTGGAGAATTTACAACTCATGAGTGACTCAAAAGGCTTCATAAACCTTGAAAAAGAACCTTAGGACAAATTGGGAGAGAAAAACCAAACCGGTTTTGTCACGCCCCGACCCAGTTTGGTCGGATCCCTATGATCAACCCGCCACTCTCCCGGTTTATTAAAGGGTTTCCCCTCGTTATAAACTATAAAGAGCAAGGCGTCCTTTAAACCTGCACTTTTCCTGGAATAACATAAATCAAAACTACATAATATTTTAAGTTTTTATCATACCCGTCTCGCAGGTGTCTGTGTTAATGGTCTATAAGGGTAGTCTTTCCGAAATTTTCCTGAAAAATGGATATAAGGGAGGGGGTGAGTACAACTACTCAGTTAATGGGTTTTTCAAGAAAATGTCTTTGAGGAAAAGAGTTGTATTGGAGTGTGCTAGACTCCTTTCTTTCAAAAATCATTTCATTTAGAATCTCGGGTTTTTACCACCATTTCCTTATTTAATCACGGTATGTCATCACCCAATACACAACCTTCATCATGAAGGTTAACACACATTTACAGGCCAGCATGACCACTGAACCCACTTGTGGCTTCGGAGTGACTTTACCTGTCATGCCCCGACCCGGTTTGGTCGGATCCCCGTGATCAACCCGCCACTCTCCCGGTTTATTAAAGGGTTTCCTCTTATTATAAACCGTAAAGAGTAAGGCGTCCTTTAACCTGCACCTTTTTCCTGTAATAGCATAATCAAAACTGCATGAAATTTAAAACTTTACATACCTGTCTTACAAACATCTTAGTTGACGGTCTTTAAGGGTAGGCTTTCCGAAATTTCCTGAAAGGGATATAAGGGAGGAGGTGAGTACGACTACTTAGTGAATGGGTTTTTAAAGGTCTACTTTTAACTTTTAAGAAAAAACATTTATATGGAGTGTGCCAGACTCCTTTCTTTTCAAAAATCACTTTATTTAAAAATTTGGGTTTTCCCATTATTTCTTAGTTACCAGTGTGTCATCACCCAACACACATCCTTCATCATGAAGGTTACACACATCCTTCATCATGAAGGTTATACACATTCACAAGTCAGTATCACTACTGAACCTGCTAGTGGCTTCAGAGCGACTTTTCCTACCACCCGGATAGAAGTACGACCACTTCTACCCTGGGAATGAGTGGATGTACGCAACATCTGACCCACAATCCCGAAATCACTTCTTCGTGTCCATATGAGGACAAAGACCTCATCCCGTCCCCACCTCGATCTCATGCGCTTGGTGCTACTCCAAATTTCGCACAGACACTTGGAATGACGATCTGCCCTTATACTCACCGGGTCGTCCAGGGCCCTTAGGACACATCACTACCCCTCATGGGCATCTTGATGATCCTGTACTCATAGTGCATGCATAAACAATATTTTCTTATCAAGCCATGTAATATGTGGTGCCACTGATCCAATGGCCCCGACTCTCAACTCAACTGGCAGTTGTTTGTCTTGACTAGTCCGTCGACTTGTCATGTCGCACTGCCGCTAGTTGATTGAGATTGTCGGTCCTATCTTGGTACCATGGCCAAATAATTCACTTATTAAGTTTTATGGCACATATATCATGTTTTTTTACAAGCTCCTTCTCGTGCCAACTAGCCTTGGGCCCATTGTACGAGATTTTCAAAATCGGGCATTTAGCCCCAAGTTCCAAAACCGAGGCCCCCAGCCTATCAGAGCTATTCGAGCTCCTGTCGAGAAGGTCTTCTCCCAAATTGTTTAAGTATTGGCACACAGTTAGGGGAGAGCACTTCCGACAAAACATATGTTTTCTCTATCCATTATACCGCTTGAGTATAAGGACACCTCCATTCATAACCGATGAACGGGTTTTCAACTTCCTTCGGGGAAGTCTCATCATACCAACCGGGTATGATCTACTTACAACCGGTAAGTAGTTTTTCCGCATGATTTTCACATCACTTCCTCTAAGTAGTGATGTTTAAAATACCACTTAATAGTGAGTTTTCATACCGAGGTATTTATCATTGACCAACCGGGTATGATATAAAATTTTCACTCACAATCGGTAAGTGGTTTTTAATTTTAAGTTGTGCTCATCATCCCAACTGGGATGATGAGCACAACTTAAAGATAAAAACCACTTACCGGTTGTGAGTGGAAATTATATATCTTACTCGGTTGGGTATGATAAGTACCTCGGTATAAAAACACACTGTTTAGTGGAATTTTAATCATTATAATTTAGAGAAAGTGATCTAAAAACCATGCGAAAAAACTAATTACCGGTTGTAAGTAGATCATACCCGGTTGGTATGATGAGACTTCCTCGAAGGAAGTTGAAAACCCGTTCATCGGTCATGAACGGAGATGTCCTTATACTGGTCGATATAATGGACAGTAAAAATCTATTTTGTCAGAAGTGTTCTCCCCTGACTGTGTGCCAATGCTTAAACTATTTAGGAAACCTTCTTGATTTGAGCTCGAATAGCTCTTATAGGCCCAGGGCCTCGATTTTGGAACTTGAGGGCTAGAATGCCCAGATTTTTGAAAATCTCGTACAGTGGGCCCAAGGCCAGTTGGCACGAACATGAGCTCATAAATGAACATGATATATGTTCCATAAAAACTTAATAAAGTGAATTGTTTGGCCATGGTATCAAGATGGGATCGACATGTTCAGTCAACTAGCGGCAATGCGACATGACAATTCGACGAACCAGTCAAGACAAACAACTACGGGTTGAGTTGAGAGTCGAGGCCGTTAGACCAGGGGCACCACATATTACATGGCTTGATAAAAAAAAACATTATTTGTGCATGCACTATGAGTACGGGATCATCAAGACGCCCATGAGGGGTAGTGATGTGTTCTAAGGGCCCTGGACGACCCGGTGAATATAAGGGCAGATCGTCGTTCCAGGTGTGTTTGTGCGAAATCTGTAGTAGCACTAAGCGCATGAGACCGGGGTGGGGACAAGATGAGGTCTCTATCCTCATACGGACATGAAGAAGTGATTTCAGGATTATGGGTCGGATGTCATGTACATCCACTCATTCCCAGGGTAGAAGTGGTCGTACTTCTATCTGGGTGGTAGGAAAAGTCGCTCCAAAGCCACTAGCGGGTTCAGTAGTGATACTGACTTGCGAATGTGTGTAACCTTCATGATGAAGGATGTGTGTTGGGTGATGATACACTATGGTAACTAAGAAATAATGGAAAAACCCGAATTTTTAAATGAAGGAATTTTTTAAAACAAAGGAGTCTGGCACACTCCATATAAATATTTTTCTTAAAAGTCAAAAGTTTTTAAAAACCCATTCACTGAGTAGTTGTACTCACCCCCTCCCTTAAAGACCGTCAACTAAGATGCCTGTAAGACAGGTATGTAAAGTTTTAAATTTCATGCAGTTTTGATTATGCTATTCTAGGAAAAAGGTGCAGGTTATAGGACGCCTTACTCTTTACGGTTTACAATAAGGGGAAACCCTTTAATAAACCGGGAGAGTGGCGGGTTGATCACAGGGATCCGACCAAACCGGGTCGGGGCGTGACATACACCCTAAAAAGGGTAGACATTATGGACAAGAAAACTCGAGAAACAACTATCTTAAGAAAATTAGACCAAAGGAATGGTAGAGATGAGAAAGTTAACGAACTAATACTCGTGAAAGCCATAATTTAAGCTCCCACAAAAGAGGGAGAGGTGGAAAAGCCAAATATTTGGAAAAAGAAGGATGAAGGAAAAACCTTAAAAAGACCAATTACCAAATTAACGACCAAGCACAAGCCAAGAGAGGAGTAGGCAAACCTCTCACATGATCAAGAGATCTTGAAATAAAGAGGATTTGAGCTCTCCCTAAAAGAAATAGACATGTACTGCGGTACAAGTGAGGATGAGGATAGAGTACAAAAGATGTGCCCGCAAGATTTCAAGAGTAAAGGTAAATAGGAGAAGACAACATCAAAGGATGTCATTTAAGGGTAGATATTCCCTCGAGCAAATGAAAAAGGAATTTCGGAAGAAAGGGAAAGAGTCCTACCAAGGAAGGAAACCCTGGAATGACATATGTAACCCAATTGAGAGGTAATGGAACCAAGTGGAGAGGGATAAGGAGATGAACATGCAAATGAAGCGCATGTTGAGGTAGAAGAACCAAGAAAAGCATATTAGGAGGACCCAAGAAATAAGTTAAATCCAACAAACGTGTAATTAGGAAGTTATTATCAAAAGATGTTATCACTAGTAAGAACGAGTGGACTACCCATAAAAAGGAAATAAAGGAAAGAACGTTCGAGAAACGTTGGGAAAGTAAGCCCTCCAAATAAGATGTGGTTGAGGAATAACCACAATTCGTAAGACGGGTCGTAGTCCACACGTGCATAATGGAGCCTAAAAGAGTGGATGGTTGAGCATAGTGTGGAGTGGACGGAATAAGATCGATAATCGAAAGTATCTCAAGTATGGAATAATGGATGAAATAGAAGTTGGGGATAGAAAAGGATCCAAAGTGGACAAATGCCCTAACATGAAAAAGGGTGCGAAGAATGGAAGAAAGAACCCTACAAGGAATGATAAGAAGGTTGAGCATGTAGATCCTAAGATGGAAGTCTCTATTGTGAGGGACATAGTAGAGAATGAAACTGGAAGAAAGGAACCTTCCCAAGCAAAGGAATCGTCACATAGACCGAAAGTGATTGATTTAGAATGAAGAATTATGAAATGATCACGAGTAAGTAAAAGTGGATTGAGGAAAAAGGAAAAATCCTTGAATATAGAATGCCAAGGACTTAAGAAGGAAAGACTCCCAGCTTGTCGGTAAACCATTGGGAAACCAAATCATTGGAACTGGAAAGACTCAATAAAGAAGTTGTGAAAGGACAAGTGGGTAAGGAGAACCGACATGGTTATGTAAGTTGATTGGATAACGGTAAAGGTAGTCAAGGAATACTACCAAATGAAAAGAGGGATGAAGATTATACAATACCTGAGAGGTTGAAAAGTTGGGAACAACACTAAAGGAGGTGTTCTAGAAATCTAATGGACATATAGACAAGATCTAGAAAATGTCGTGCTATAAGGGGCATGTAAGCTCAACAGTCCTGAGGAAAACATGACTCAAAATAAGGAAAAGTTAGTTAGTAAGCATGACAAGGTCAAACATAAAATTTGGACTAAAATTGTAATGAACAACGGATGAAGGAAGAGTCGAAATAGGATGAAAATGTGATAAAAAGGAAACCCGTGAAAACAAGTATGTAACACTGTAAAGAATATCGAGCTCAAAGGGTTTCAACGACAAAGAGGTTAATTAGACACGGGAATTTGTAGGTATCTTGGAACTCCCAATCCTGAGTACAGGACCTCAAAAGGAAAAATGTTGCTCTAAGCAAAGAAAGATGTGAATATAAGGATATACCTTTGAGAAAGGTATGTCTAATTATGATAAACTCCATAGAGGGAGTAAATAATATAAAGGAAAAGAAATTTCTTAAGTAAATGATATAAAAAGGCTAATTAAAAGAAAAAGAAAAGAGTTTGCATGTTAAACAAACACCAAGTGGACATCAAAGGAAATTGTTCCTCATGCAAATGTTGATAATTAAGTTTTGGGGATAAAACTCCTAAAAGGAGAGGAGAGTTGTAAACCCCGCTCTTAGGAGTTAATGAAAACCGAGAAAAGAACCAGTTAAATCGAGTGAGAAAACAGAAACGGTTCACAAACTCAATTATCAAGAAATGGGCAAATTAGAGAATTTACAACTTCTGAGTGTCTCAAAAGTTTCATAAACCTTGGAAAAGAACCTTAGGACAAATTGGGAGAGAAAAACCAGACCAGTTTGGGTGAACCAGATTGAATCGGTTTATGAACCGGAATCGATAGATTGAGGGAAAATTGGGAAAATTATGGATACAAAGTGACCTAAAGAGTCACATAAGCCATGAAAAAGAACTTTAGGATGAATGGGGGATGAAAACCAAACTAGTTCAAGTGAACTGGAACCGAACTGGATTGAATCGGTTTGAACCACTATTGAATCGGATGCTAAATTCATTTTTCTAGATGGCTTAGAAAATTCAAATTTGAGATTTGAGGCTACTATTGGATAAAAAATGAATTTAGATAAATTTAGAAATTTTTAATTTTGAAAAATTCGTTCGAATCGGGCCTGAACTGACCGGTTTAAACTTTGAACTCGGTTCAAACTGGTCCAGTCCGGTTTAGAATAGTGTCGTCTTCTTCCTTTAGATAACAACACTGTTCACTCGCTAGAAAATTGAGTAGCGCCAATGAATCTGAAAAGTTTCCGACCAGCGAGTTTTAGGCAATGAATGACTGCCATTAAGGCGCCAATCAAATGGCCAAGAAGTCCCCGAGCTTCCTATAAAAAGAGTCCTTCCTCATTCATCCTCTCTACACTTGTAAACTCCATTCTCTCTCAACTGCTCCCATTTCCAATGAAGCTCGAACCATAGCTCCGAATAGGGTCCTTTCTGAGCCAAAGAAGGCATGGTCGGGTTCTTTAGAACTAGGAAGAAGTCAGCTACCCGACGGTAGTCTACATTTGCTCCGAGAGTCGTCCGAGAGACGCTAGCGTTATAGAAAAATGAAGCAGCTCCGGCGAACCGAAGCTGCCTTATTTCGGCCAAGCTGAAATCGGCTAATTTGAGCCCTCCTCATGCCAAACCAAGCCTTTCCAACACCTCCACAGCCCCCTTAGAGCTGAATTAGAGCAAAAAGTTAAGCCAATTTGGCTACCCTCTGTAAATTCTAATCGGTGTTAGAGAGAAAACTGACAGAACTTCGATGACTAAATTGTCATTCAATTAAGCATTAATTGATGCAATTCTTGATCATAGGAGGAACCTCAGGATGAGAGCTATCTGCCCAGATCAAAAGCTCGGACTAGCGCACCCACGACGGTAAGCTTTTGAAGCTTTCTCTCTCTAAGTCCAATTTTTCGGCGAAGCTCCATTTGAGCTCATTCTAGCATCAAATCGTGCGATTCAAAGTGCAATTGAATTGCATGAAGTTGTAGGAACTTCATTCTAACTTCAATTTCAACAATTAAACTCATTTGATTGATCAATTTGATAAAATCAAATTCAACTGAGTTAGAAGGTTGAAATTGGGAAAATTTGGGGAAATTTGGAAATTTTAAAAATTTGAGGGACTAAAGTGTAATTTCATAAAATTGAGGGCCAATTGAGTACGATAAAGATGTTGGAGGACCAATTGGGCAATTTTGAAATTTTGGGGCAAAACTTTCCATTTTTGTAAAGTAGGGGCAAAATGGTAATTTTGGAAAAGTTTGGGACCAAATTGGAAATTTGGGAAATTAAACCCCTTTTTGTGAATTTGAATAATTTGAGATCCCAAGGTGAATTTTAAAAGTTTTGGAACTCAATTTGAGGAAAAACCGGCATTAGGGACTTAAAGTTAAAGAAAAATAAGTTTAGGGACCTAATTGCAAATAAAGGAAAAGTTTAGTTTTCTCATTTATTTGACATGAATGAGGGCTAATAGGCCAAAGGATAATGAACAAGAGTGTTCATATCATGTAAGAACACAAAGTACCGACAATGCCAGCTAAAACAAGTTCGAGTAAGGACAATAAACCGACTAAAAGGATATTCACTACACTATCAGGTGAGTGGGAATTTAATATCATACTCGGTTGGGATGATAAGCACCTCAAAAATGAAAACCTGAATGGTATTTTAATCAACACACCTGAGAGGAGTGATGTGAAAGTCAAGTGAAAAAACTATTTTCCAATTGTAAGTAGATCATACCCAGTTGGTATGATGAAACTTCCTCGAAGTAAGTGGAAAACCCGTTCATTGGTTATGAGCATAGATGTCCTCATACTCAGTTGGTATGATGAACAGTTGAAAAGTATATTTTGTCGAAAGTACTCTCTCATGACTGTGTGCCATTGCTTAAACATTTTAGGAGACCTTCTTGACGGGAGCTCAAATAGCTATGTTAGGTCGGGGGCCTCAGTTTTGGAAATTGAGGGCTAATATGCCTGATTTTGAAAATCTCGAAGAGTGGGCCCTGGCCAGTTGGCACGAGCAGGAGCTCGTAAACAAACATGATTAATATGCCATGAAAACTTAAGTAAATAAGTTGTTTCACCATGGTACCGAGATAGGACCGACATACTCAGTCAACTAGTGGTAGTGCGACATGGCAAGTCTTCGGACTAGTCAAGACAAACAGCTACAGGTCGAGTTGAGGGTCAGGGCCGTTGGACCAATGGCACCACAGATTATATAGCATTATGTGAAAAATTGTTGATTGTGCATGCACTATGTTACGGGACTTTCAAGACGCCCAATAGGGGTAGTAATGCGTCCTATGGCTCTGGATGACCTGGTGGATATAAGGGTAGTTACTCATACCAGAAGTCTTACGAAGCTCGACGTAGCTTCAAGCGCATGAGACCGGGGTGGGGACAGGATGAGATCTCTATCCTATACGGACACAGAGTTTTGTTATGGGATTGAGGGTCGGATGTCACGAACATTCACTCATTCTCAGGGTAGAAGTGGACTTGTTTCTATCTAGGTGGTCGATAAAGTCGCTCTAACACCACAAGTGGGTACAGTAGATGGGCTAGCCTACGATTGTGTGTTTTACCTTCATGATGAAGGATGTGTATTGAGTGATAAACACACCGTGGTAATGAGAAATGGTTATAGAAACCAATAATTGAGAATGAAATATTTTTAAAAGAAAAATAAGGAGTATGGCACACTCTAATTCTAACATTTTTCCTAAAAGTCAATTTTAAAAACTCATTCACTAAGTTGTAGTACTCACCCCCTCCCTTATATCCATTTTCAGGTAACCTGGGGAAAAACCTACCCAAAGACCTATGAGTTAAACTACACCTGTAAGACAGGTATGAAAAGTTTAAAATTTATACAATTTTGATTAATGTTATTCTAGGAAAGGTACAGGTTTAAAGGATGTCTTACTCCTCATGGTTTAAAGAAGGGAAAAACCCTTAATAAACCGAGAGAGTGGCGGGTTGCTAACGGGGATCCGAAAAACTAGTTTGGGACATGACATCCTCAATACTCGGTTGATTCTTTAAAAGGGAGAGTTGGTTCGTATGACGTTACCATCCAACAGTCTCAGACGTTTGGTTCAGATGATGTACTTGTCCATCGTCTAAAGAGTTTACTCACATAGTGGAAGGGGGATTTGGTTTAGATGACATACCCGTCCAATGATCTCAAGCATTTGGTTCGAATTATTATACCCGTCCATTGTCCAAAGGGTGTACCCATTAGATGGAAGGGGATGTTGGTTCAAATGACAAGTACTCGTTCACGATCTCATTGTTGGTTCGGAAGATGTGTCTGTCCATCATTTTGTGTTAGGATAGGAGTATAAATCTCTCTAGTACATAAATGGTAGGTTTAGTAGTAAACCTCATAGACAAATAATTAAAAATGGAAAGAGAATGTAAAAACCAGATATGCGATTTGAGTTGCAATAGCATCGAGGCCATGAAGGACTTGATGAGTGGTTTTCGCACTCACTGAGATGTGAGCTCATCTCATCACTTTAAAACATTCAAAGAACTCCCAAGGAAAGGAGCACGAGGACAAGGAGACTAATTAGAGCAAAAGAATCAAGAAAAGGTACTTGAACACCTCATGAGCCCTAAAGAGAGTTTCGAGCTAAGGAACCTCCTACACCATAGATGAACCCTGAACACCTCATGATTTACAAAAACTTCATAAGGGTGTTCGAAATATCGACCCTAAATATGAGATGGGCACCTACAGTAGCAAAGACCACTAATGTGTTGTATGAACCCTCTCAGAAAGAAGGAACGTGTCACGCCCCGACCCAGTTTGGTTGGCTCCTCGTGATCAACCCGCCACTCTTCCGGTTTATTAAAGGGTTTCCCCTTATCGTAAACCGTAAAGAGTAAGGCGTCCTTTAACTTGCACCTTTTTCCTGGAATAGTATAATCAAAACTGTATGAAATTTTAAAACTTTACATACCTTTCTTACATGCATCTTAGTTGACGATCTCTAAGGGGAGGCTTTCCAGGATTTCCTGAAAGGGATATAAGGGAGGGGGTGAGTACGACTACTCAGTGGATGGGTTTTTAAAAGCTTTTGACTTTTAAGAAAAACATTTATATGGAGTGTGTCAGCCTCCTTTGTTTTCAAAAATCCCATCATTTAAAAATTCATGTTTTTCCATTATTTCTTAGTTACCACGGTGTGTCATCACCCAACACACATCCTTCATCATGAAGGTTACACACATTCGCAAGTCAGTATCACTATTGAACCCGCTAGTGGCTTCGAAGCAACTTTTCCTGCCACCTGGATAGAAGTACAACCACTTCTACCCCGGGAATGAGTGGATGTACGCGACATCCAACCCACAATCCCAAATTCACTTCTTCGTGTCCGTATGAGGACAGAGACCTCATCCTGTCCCCACTCCGATCTCATGCGCTTCGTGCTACTCCTAATTTCGCACAGACACCTGGAACAACGAACTGCCCTTATAGCCACCAGGTCGTCTAGTGCCCTTAGGACGCATCACTACCCCTCATGTGCGTCTTGATGATCCCGTACTCACAATGCATGCACAAACAATGTTTTCTTATATTGCCATGTAAACTGTGGTGCCACTAGTCCAACTGCCTCGATTCTCAACTCAACCTGCAGCTGTTTGTCTTGACTAGTCCGTCAACCTGTCATGTCACACTGCCGCTAGTTGACTGAGCATGTCAGTCCTATCTTGGTACCATGGCCAAACAATTCACTTATTAAGTTTTATGGCACATATATCATGTTCATTTACGAGCTCCTGCTCGTGCCAATTGGCCTTGGGCCCACTGTACGAGATTTTCAAAATCGAGCATTTAGCCCCCAAGTTCCAAAACCGAGGCCCCTGGCCTATCAGAGCTACTCGAGCTCCCGTCGAGAAGGTCTCCCAAATATTTTAAGCATTAGCACACAGTCAGGAGAGAGCACTTCCGATAAAAATAGGTTTTTATTGTCCATCATACCGATTGGTATAAGGACATCTCCGTTCATAACCGATGAACAGGTTTTCAACTTCCTTCGAGGAAGTCTCATCATACCAACCGGGTATGATCTACTTACAACCCGTAAGTAGTTTTTTCGCATAACTTTCACATCACTTTCTCTAAGTAGTGATGATTAAAATACCACTAAACAGTGGGTTTTTATATCGAGGCACTTATCATCCCCAACCGGGTATGATGTTAGTAAACCCACTCACCCGTTAATGTCGTGAATTCCACTAGACTGGTTCTTTGTATTCACGCGAGCTTGTCCTTGCTGGCGTTCCCAGTATTTAACGTTCCTACACGATATGAACAACCTTGTTCATTATTACTCGGCATAACAGCCTTCATTCATTAATAAATGAGAAAACCCAAACTTTTAGTTATATACAATTAGGTCCCTAAAATTATTTCTCTTTAACTTTAAGTACCAAATGTCGGTTTTTCCTCAAATTGAGTCTCGTAACTTTTAAAATTTATCGTGGGACCTCAATTTATTCAATTTCACCAAAAAGGGGTTTAGTTTTCCAAATTTCCAATTTGGTTCCCCAATTTTTCCAAAATTACCATTTTGCCCTTCTTTCACAAAAATGGTAAGTTTTTTCCCCAAAATTCCTCAATTGGTCCTCCAACATTATTTTCATGCCCAATTGACCCTCAATTTCATAAAATTGTATTTTGCCCCCTTTGAATTTCGAAAATCCCCAAATTTTCCCCCAATTTCAACTCTTCAACACTATCGAATTTGATTTCATCAAATTAATCGATCAAACACTTCTAATTATTGAAATTGGAGTTGAAATTGAGTTCTTGTATGTTCATACAATTCTAAGAAACTTTGAATCGCAGATTTTAATGTCGGAACGAGCTCAAACGGAGCTTTGCCGGAAAATAGACTATAGAGAGAGAAAGCTTCGATTACTCACCAGTGAAGGCACGACAGTCCGAGCTTTCGATCTGGGCAGATAGGTCTCATCCTAAGGTTTATCCTAAAATCAAGTATTGTATCAATTGATGCAGAATTGGATTAGAATTTTGTCATTGAAATTTGGTCGACTCTCTCTCTAGCACCGATCAAAAATTATAAAGGGGAGCTGAATTGGCTTACCTTTCGGTCCTAATTCGGTCGTGGAAAGGCTGAGAAAGTGTTGGGAGGGCTTGGTTTGGCCTGAGGAGGGCTTGAAATGGCCGATTTCAGCTTGGCCGAATTAGGGCAGCTTCGGTCTGCCGGAGTTGCTTCACTATTCCATCATGTCGGCGCTTCTCCAACGATTCTTGGATTGACTGTAGTTTGCTATCAGATAGCTGTCTTCTCCCCGGTTCTAAAGAGCTCGACCTTTGTTCAAGTCGAAGCTTTGGTTCAAGTTTTACCGGGAAATGGAGTAGTAGAGAGAGAGAAGTGTTCAGGTGTGAGGAGAATGAAATGGGGATGACCTCTTTATATAATCGTAAAACCCGTGTATTAAATGTGAGAGATTTATTACTAGTATTAATATTGTCATAAATTATTGGTATTAATTCCAATAATTTAATTCTAGTATTAATTCCAATAATTAAATTTCGGTATTAAATTATTTGTATTAATTCCAATAATTTAATTTATGTATTAAATTATTGGTATTAATTTCAATAATTAAATATATATTAATTGATGGCTATTTATGATAAGCCGTACATTCGCATAAAAATTTTTGACCGAAATTTCGGGTTACAAAAAAATCATACTTCCTAAGAGGTCACCCATCCTCACACTATTCGCATAAAAATTTTTGACCGAAATTTCGTGTTACAAAAAAATCATACTTCACAAGAGGTCACCCAGGTAAGCACGCTTAACTTTGAAGTTCTTATGGAATTTAGTTCACCTGAACCAATTTGATTTTTGTTTTCTAGTTTGTCTTAAGTTCCTTTTCCAATGTTTAATAAATCCTTTGTATCAACCGAAATTTGTAAATTTTCATATTTCTTATTCCCAAATGTAAACCGGTTTGGTTTTCTTATTCGGTTTGACCAGTTTTTTTCCCGGTTTTCCTTAACTCAAATGTGTGGGGTTTACAGAACGCCTTCGGCGATGGCTCATGGATATCACTATTTCGATGTCCTGAGATTTCTGAAGGATTAAGAGAGATGGAATGCCTAGGATTCAAGGGGCAAGAAGAATGCAGTAACAACAATGGATTGGTCGAAGTAAATAAAGAGGCACGTGAACATTCTAAATGTGCCAAATATTCAAGCAGTGGTGATAGTCGAGTATCAACTCAAGGCTCGGGCATGACGATGGTGGAAGAACATAAGAGTCATATCCCCAGGCAAACTCTCTTAAGCCAAGTTTGAACATAAATTCACTGCAAAGTACCTGGATCACCACCTAATCAATGAGAAAAAATAAGAGTTTTCGAGATTAAGACAATGTTTGGGAACCATCGCTGAATATGAGGACAAGTTCAATGAGCTCTTGATGTTCGCACTAGATTTGACAAGTTCGAAGGACATATGCCAAAAATTTGTTGATGGGCTATCATTGGACATCATGAACCGAATGGAAAGTCTAGGACGCCCTATCGACTTGGTGGTAGTAATTGGGATGACCTACATGTCACGCCCCAACCTAATTCATCAGTTAGCGATCCCGTGCAACTTGCCAATCCCCTCGATCTAAGAGTGGGATCCTTCACCAAAGTAAAATCAATGGGACTAAGACTTATAACAGAAAAATACTTCTCTATTTTCTAGCGGATATTTGAAACTTTTTTTTAAAGCATGGTGCCCCAAAATGGTTGAACAAAATCCTGGGAATATAACAGTTGATAATTAGTAAATTACAACCTTTATAACAGGTAAAATGACTATCTTAGACGATGATGATCGGGGAAGATCCTCCCACTTCCATCTCTAGCTTCCTCAGCTTTCACCTACAATAATTTTAGGGGAAGGAAGTGAGCTCACTGATGTTGAGCCACTATATGACATATGACCCAGATATTTCACGTAAACCACCTAGCAAGATTTTCTATCTCTTTACTTGTACTTCCCAATTCTAGTCTTGTGCTTTACTCTATCCTTGGAGACACAAGTGCCGGGCCATCTGACTCATAGCATATGTTATGGTCGGGTTATCCTCGATCTCCCCTTTGGTTTTACACAACTAGCAATATATATGCAAATATCGAGAACTCAGGTCCCACACACAAACCTGGTCTACACTCGGGCGGCACTACTGGGCTACCTACGACTCGACACTCAACCCGGCTACTCAGGCCCTATACACACAATAACACGTCCAGAATGTACTACCCCTTGGGTAGTACCATATTGGGAAAACTGGAGTGGGGGAGTCACAAAGCACTCTTACCATAATCAACACTTCTCGAGTGTCATCTTGCAGTTGGGTGTCTTAGCACCTGAGGTCATGGTAGCCTTGTTGCCACTCCCTCGCACAACAATGGACTAACTCAGGCCCTAAATAAACACATGCTACTCATGGCCCTATACACATAATGACACGCCCAAAATGTACCATCCCTTGGACGATACCATATCGGGAAACTAAAGTGTGAGAGTCACAAAGCACTCTTACCACAACCAACACTTCTCAAGTGTCATCTCGTAGCTAGGTGTCTCAGCACCCGAGGTCATGGCAGCCTCACCGTCACTCCCTCACACAACAATGGGCTAACTCATGCCCTAAACAAACATAGGCTACTTACGACCCTATACACAAAATGACACATCCCGAATGTACCGTCACTTGGATGATACCAGACTGGGAAACTGGAGTGTGGGAGTCACAAAGCACTCTTACCACAACTGACACTTCCCAAGTGTCATCTCACAGCTAGGTGTCTCAGCACTCGATGTCATGGTAGTCACATCGCCATTCCCTTGCACAAAAATGGGCTAACTCATGCCCTAAACAAACGGGCTACTCACGACCCTATACACACAATAACACACCCAAAATATAGCACCGCTTAGATGATTCTAGATGAGGAACTGGAGTATGGGAGATGCAAGTGCGCTCGTGCCACAACCAACAATTCTCGTGTGACGTCTCACAACTGAGTGTCTCAACACTCAGGGTCATGCCAACCTCGCTGCCATTCCCTCGCACAAAATGGATTAATTCAAGCCCTTAACAAAACATGACTAAGCATAGCCTTATGCATATAAAAACACACTCAAAATGCACCTTCGATCGGGCAATACTAGACTGGTAAACTTGAGTGTGGGAGTCGCAAGTGCACTCATACTACAACCGACACTTCTCGTGTGTCATCTCACAATTGGGTGTCTCAACAGGTCATGAAAATCTTGTTGTCATTCCCTCTCACAACAATGATGGGCTACTTGGGCTCCAACATATATATCACCCACAAAATGTACTTCTGCTTGGACAATACCAAGCTGGAAAACTGGAGTGTATGAGTAACGTGAATACTCTGCCACAATCGACAACCACTAGTGTCGTCTCGTAGCAGGGTATCTCAACACTCAAGGTCATGTCCGCATTACCGCCACTCCCTAACCTATGCCCCTTACACATGCAACTCAATTTCACTATTGTCTCATCACAGTGGTGTACTAGGATGGTACCCATATATCATTCGGTGTCCTAGGGAAACATAGAAGATTACACAAATTTCTCTCCAGTCTCCTTTCTAGTTTCCCTACGAGTGACGACACAACCTCTTAGAAGTCCATCCATCGCTCCCACTCACCTATATCGGTATTCACAACAAGTAATATCATGACTCATGATCATACCCCTAGCTCTCATGTCCAAGTCGCATAATGGTGCTTATTGCATCTCATTATTGGGAGTTTAGTGCGTCACTTGTTCGGCTTCCCAATTCACACAGCATAATCATCCATCAATAAATTATGTTTATGACATGGATATACTCGGGAGTCGGGTCCTTTGCTGGACTATCTCCTCTTGCAATTTAATAAAACTTGGGAGTCCAATCTGTCACTAGGTAATCTTCTAAATTCACATGGTGGACATCTTTCCCTGGACTTGGGTCTTAGGGCCTACCCTATGCCCCGGTTGTCCCAATTAGCATGCAAGCATGACAAACAATCAATTTAGGAGCTCGGCTTAACACTCAATCATCTCCTCAGAACACATGATTCGGGCATCATGCTCCATGACCCGGGTTCCACGGCCTACCATGTGCCCGATCCCTACATTTAGCATGCACATGTCAAACACATAAGTTGGAGTCTGACCTATCATGAACCATCTTCTCAAAATTGGGCATCATGCCCCACACCCGAGTCTCATGACCTAACCCATGCATGATAACTACTTTCAACATGCAATATAGCAATATTACTTTTTTTGGCAGCGACCTATCACTCAGCCATCTCCCAAAATTTCACAACAATGGCCCAAGCCCCACAACAATCCCGGTTCCTTGGAACTGCACTCGTACCATTACCCTAATCTCATGACCGGTCCTTTGCATATTCTTCAAAAATCACATTTGTTTTAGTGGGCACAATCTTAGTCATTTTGCACTTATTATATAAGTTATAAGTCCAACTTTCTACTCATGGTGCACAAAATCAGCACACTTAATTATTCTCTCGTCGGTCCAATCAGACTCATCGTCAACACTCACTCAGTTTTTATCGGGACTTGTTCATCCTGTAAGTTATTTTCTCTATATATGGTTGTGCAATACGCTACATGAATCAAATTGCACAACTGGGTTAATTTAGAGATCTACTAAATACATATAACTATTATCATGTAATTTTTCATAAATTACGATTTTGCCCCTCATGTTGGGTTCTCTCGGCTAACGATAACCCTTCATAATTACTAAACCTAGCTATGATTTCCTTCAGAATCAAGATTAGACCACATTAGGTCTTATTCACCAAAATGTCTCAAATGTTTCTAAGTCCCTTACCTAGATAACCTAACTTTTTTTTCAAATTTTGTATTTTGGTTCTTAAGTTGGGCAAAAATATCATTTTGCCCCCACTCATCAAAAAGTTCCTCAATTTGGACCCTAGACTTCCCAATCCTCTCATTTGGGTCATCATAATTCTTTTAAACACACTTGGCTCTCAAAAATATATTAATTATATTTTGGTCCCTAAAATGGACAAAATTACCATTTTACCTCTTATTTGATTGTCAAAATGTTGTCATATACTATAATTGTTTATTCTTTTGTTTATGCTCTAAACACTCCACTTTTTTAATCCAAATTGACTGACATGTACAATTTCTTGCTGCTAGGTACTCGGCTTTTGTGGAGGATAAAGTGACTACAGGTTGTTTCTTTAAGGTAGAAGTAATACAACAATCTCCAATGAAAAATATATATCCCGAGATACTTTTTCTATTATTTAAGTCACATGCATAGTAACTATCTATAAAAGCAATTAAAATTGAACAATTAGTCCTTTAATAACATAAATAATAGTTTAGTATGCCATTTAAATATCGTATAATATACTTTACTGCTTGAAAATTCTCCTCAATAGGTTGATTCATGTACATGCTTGTTAAACTCATAAAAAAACTAATATATGGTCTTGAAATGCAAATGTGCATTAAACTCCTAATAATTCTCTAATAGAGAGTTTGGTCAATCTTAGATCTGGATCCTTATTTAAATATTTTATAACTAATTAATATAGGAGTTGAAACCATATTACTTTTTCACATTACAATCTGTTCTACAACATCTCTAATATACTTGGATTGTTTTATAAACAATGCATGATATATATATATATATATATATATATATATATATTATTTCTACCCGATAAAATATCTTAATTTTTCTAAATTTAACATTTTAAATTTCTTTTCATAACCCCATTAAATTCTAAAATAATTTTTCATCATTTTTTGTTTAAATCATGTCATCAACATAAATAATTTATGATATAATTATTTTTTTTAAATAATTTTTTTCATATGTACATTTTCAGAATCCTTTCTTTAATAAAAATCATTCTATAGTGCTTTAGCATGTATTATGCCTTTTTAAGCCTATAAATTTTATGCTCTTCCTCCTTTTTCTTATTACACTCATAAATTATATCATTTAATTCTAGAAAATCACTTTTTACATACAATGTATAGATATTCCAACCATTTTGTATAGTCAAAGTAAAGAAGTTACTTATAGTACCCCACCTACCTAAATGTGCAAATACTTCTTCTTAGTTCAAACCATATTTTTGAAAATATCCCTTGGCAACTAACTTTAACTTATATTTATCTACCTCTTGTTTTTCATTTAATTTAGTTTTAAACACCCATTTTACACCTATGACTTTATGTCCTTTTGGTAGTAGAGTTAAGTCTAAAATACCACGTTCGATGGTCTGAATTTTTGTGTCCATTGCAAGCTTCTAATGTTGGTTCTTGCAAGCTTCTTCGTACATTGTTGGATCCCTAAATTAGTATCGATGGTCTGAATTTTTGTGTCCATTGCAAGCTTCTAATGTTGGTTCTTGCAAGCTTCTTCGTACATTGTTGGATCCCTAAATTAGTAAAAATTACATAGACTTTCATCCATGTTGGAAGCTCTTCATCGCTTGTTCATAACTTTTGTTGTCTCTTGATTTTCATTTCCTTCACTACTTTGAGTTGGGTTTGTTACTTCTTCAATTTATTCCATAGCTTTTATTTCGTTTCTTCCAAATTTTCTTGTAAAGAACTTAAAGTATTTTGACTTTCTTGATTGTTATTATCTCTGTCATTATCTTGAATAAGATACTTTTCTTTTGAATTTAATAGTGTGACAAGTTCCATTTCTCACCCTTATCCTCATCACATACAACATCCCACCTAATAACTATAATTTTCTTACACTTAGGATCATAAAGTTTGCAGTCCTCTGACCCTTCACTTATGCCAAAAAATACACATTTATGACTCTTGTGAACGAACTTAACCCTATAAACATCATTAAGCGAGACAACAAAAGATTTGGAAGAACATAACTGTAGGTTTAATTTGGGTGTCATATCTTTTACAATGGTTGTAGTACTCATATTTAGTATGTAAACTAAGTTTTCAACCTCTGGTCAAAAAGATTTAGGAACATCCTTTTCGATTAACATACACTAGGTCATGTTCATGATCGTCATGTTTGTCCTTTCAGCTACTTCATTTTGTTGAGGTTGAGGTGTATAAGTTCTTATTAATTGTCTCATTATTTAATTAATTCTGCAAAAATCAATAAACTTGGTAGATAAATACTCCCCTCTATTGGTCCATAAACAAGATATTTGACTATTTACCTCGATTTTCATCCATTGTTTTAAAGATCTTTGAACACACCTATTGCTTAAGACTTTTCACTTAAAAAATATACTCAAAATTTTATACTCAAATAATCAATAAAAGTAGTAAAATACTTTTTTTCCCTTTGATTCTGACTTTAATGGACCACATATGTCATAATGTATTAATTAAAATATTTTTTATGCTCTCCCAATTACTTAGTTAATAATTAATACGATATCTACAGATTACACTAATAGATCTACATATTACACCAAGAAATTTACAAATTACACTAAGAGATCTATAAATTACACTATATCAGATTCGGTCACATCCTCTGTTAAAATACTCGTGTCTACTCGAATTTAAGAGAATAAATGAATAGATATGTCCATACCAAAAGATATATCTATATTAAAGACATGTTCCTAATATATGTACCTTTACATGTATTATAAATTTAGGACAATTTTATCATTGTAACACACTCATAAAATAATATACATTTTAGTATATTTTCTCTATTTTTTATGGTATCGGAGATTTATTGAGGAAAACTCCTAAAATACGATCATATGGTGGTCGGGTGTCACCACCCAGCCCTGAATCCATTCGTCTTCATTATGTATAACACTTCTCAACACGAGATCTCTCTCATTTTATCACTTTCGTTGTAATCTTCATTTTTTTTCCTTTGTCCTTTATGATATTTTTAAAAAAAGTTATGATTTTTGAGAAAATTTTAATTTAGCCTAAATTAATTTCTCAATGGGTTTATTCTTTTTTATATTAATAGTGTGCTCCTTATTCTAGCATATATCTTTCTCATTTAAAATATTTATGATATTTAGTATCTACATCAAAATTATGATTAGTTTATCAAAATTTAGCTCAATTTTTTTCAGACCTCAACAAAAATGGTTTATCCCTATATATATATATTTTTATCCAGCTCTCTTAAAGCATTTTTCCCATTTGGCTCATTCTACCTTCAATGAATTTTTTATCATTTTTTTCTTAGCAAGCATATTTGTTAATGCATCATGCATTAATTATTCAATTATTTTATTTATATCCAACCTCAAGTTCTCAAGATTTTCGTTCCTCCACTGGAGTTTGTGAGGGAGTGGTAGACAATAAATTATGTTGAAGCCACAAGACACCACAAGTCAAGAGACACAAGCCCCAATGGACATTACCAAGAGACCACAAAACATGAGTCCGCACAAGCCCCAACAGGAATTATCAAGAAACCACAAGACATGAGTCTACACAAGTCAAGAGAGACAAGCCCCAACAGGCATTACCAAGAGACCACAAGAAATGAGTCCGCATAAGTCAAGAGACACATGCCCCCAACGGACATTACCAAGAGACATCACAAGTTAATAGACACAAGTTTCAACGGGTATTACCAAGAGACATGAGCCTATTCAGATACTGCTAGATTTCCCTATATTTTATTTAGATATTATTAGATTCTGTTCATGTAAATGCTTTATTAAGCCTATATAAACCCATGATATTGTACACATATAAAATCAAGTATTACAACAATATTTACACACATTGTCTATCTCCAGATGTTGATACTCATCTGTTATTAGTTGAGAAAACTCGGGGACTTATTTTAGGATCAGAATCTAGTCTCCCAGATGTTGATACTCATCAATTTTCCAATGTTTCCTTTTCATGCACACACCGACAAGATTAAGCTCCTAATTTCTCATCTAACCGTCGACCATCCCACCTCATCGAAATAGGCATGTTCCATCATCAACTAGATCTAATTTTCCTCTACCCTGTGCGCGCAATTTTCAAACTCGGAATTGTACACCTATCTGCCAAGTTTGTCACGAACTCGAACACGTAGCTATAGAATGTCCACAATTCCTGATGAGTTATTAGAATTCTCATGTCAATATTGCCCAGAACATAAATGTCGGCACACACACCCTTGATTGGTACATTGATTCAAGTACCTCCAATCATGTAACCAATGATATCTCACATTTGTCATTACAAGAGAATATAACTCATCTAAATCAACTGCTCATAGGCAATGGTTCAGGTATAAAAACTTCTTCTGTCAGTTCTACTTCATTTTCCACTCTCACTAAATAATTCTCTCTAAATAAAGTATTTTATGTCCCCGGTATAGCCATGAACTTACTCTCAGACTCTTAATTTACTTAAGACAATTCTTGCTACTTTAAATTTTACCCTTTTTTGTTGTAAAGGATCATCTCACCCATCAAGAGTTGTTCTAGGGAGCTCGTAAAGGCAGATTGTACTACCTGTGTGTGACACATTTATCGAAAGTTAGTCATCGTGTATTAAGTGTTCAGTTACCCCGTACTGTTTGGCATACTAGACTAGGGCATTCTGCCCTTAATATTGTTTCACATGTCTTATCTAAGAATTCAATAAAAAGTAATTATGTTGATTCTCAATTTTGTGATTCATGCTCCTTAGGTAGGATCATCCAAAAACCTTTTCCCGTAACTCATTATAAAAGTACTTATCCTTTTCAACTTGTGCATACTGATATTTGGGGATTTGCATCAATCAAATTACATGCAAGTCATATTATATATATTTTCTTGATGATTATAGCAAATATTTATGGCATTTTGTTATGAAAAATTATTTTGATGTTCTCCAAATATTTCGCACTTTTCGTTTACGAGTTGAAAACTTTTTTGATAGAAAAATTAAATCTCTTCAAACTAATGGTGCAAAAGAATTTTTACCATCTGCCTTTGAAAATGAATTACACACTAATGGGATTAGTCATCAAATTTCTTGTCCACATACGCCACAACAAAATGGTTCTGCCAAAAGAAAACATAGACATATTGTTGATATGGGACTTACACTTTTGCTACATTCTCATATATCTATGAAATTTTGGGATTTTGCATTTGAAACAGCTGTATATCTCATTAATCGACTACCCACTCGCTCACTTAAGTTCAAATTTCTATATCACATTCTTCATCAAACACCACCTAATTATAATTTTTTACGAGTTTTTGGGTGTCTATGTTTTCCATACCAACGTCCATAATATGATCATAAACTTCAACCTCATTCCAAGGCATTTGTTTTTCTTGGTAATTGTCACACCCCGACCCGGTTTGGTCGATCCCCGTGATCAACCCGATACTCTCCCGATTTATTAAAGGGTTTCCCCTTATTATAAACCGTAAAGAGTAAGGCATCCTTTTAACCTACACCATTTCCTAGAATAGCATGAATCAAAACTGTATAATATTTTAAATTGATCATACCTGTCTTACAGGCTTCTTAGTGGATGGTCTTTAAAAGTAGGCTTTCTAGAATTTCCTGAAAAAGATATAAGGGAGGGGGTGAGTACGACTACTCAGTGAATGGGTTTTCAAAACTTTTTAACTTTTAGGAAAAAGATTTGTATTGGAGTGTGACAGACTCCTTTCTTTCAAAAATCCTCTCATTTCAAATCTTGGCTTTTACCACCATTTCCTTATTAATTACACTGTGTCATCACCCAACACACATTCGCAGGCCAGTATGTCCACTGAACCCACTTGTGGCGTCGAAAAAACTTTATTGGCCACCTAGATAGAAGCACATCCACTTCTACCCTAAGAATGAGTGGATGTATGTGACATCCGACCCTCAATCCCGAAATCAATTCTCCATATCTATATGAGGACAAAGGCCTCATCCCATCCCCACCCCAGTCTCATGCGCTAGGTGCTACTCCAAATTTCGCACGGTCACCTAGTACGATGAACTGCCCTTATACTCACCAGGTCGTCTAAGGCCCTTAAGATGCATCACTACCCCTCATGTGCATCTTGATGATCCCGTAATCATAGTACATGCACAAATAGTATTTTCTTATCATGCCATATAATCTATGGTGTCACTGGTCCAACGGCCCTGACCCTTAACTCAACCTGTAGCAGTTTATCTTGACTAGTCCGAAGACCGATCATGTCGCACTACTACTAGTTGACTAAATATGTCGGTCCTATCTTGGTACCATAGCCAAAAAAAATTTTTTATTTAAAGTTTTATAGCATATATCTCATGTTTGTTTATGAGTTTCTACTCGTGCCAATTGGCCTATGGCCCACTATTCGAGATTTTCAAAAATCGGGCATATTAGCCCCCAAGTTCTAAAACCAAGGCCCTCGGCCTATAAGAGCTATCCGAGCTTCCCTCAAGAAGGTCTCCCAAATCGTTTAAGCATTAGCACACAGTTAGGGGAGAGCCTTCCGATAAAAATATGTTTTCAACTGTCCATTATATCGACCGGGTATAAGGACATCTCCGCTCATAACCAATGAACAGGTTTTCAACTTCCTTCAAGGAAGTTTCATCATACCAAATAGTTATGATCTACTTACAATCGATAAGTAGTTTTTCCGCATGATTTTTACATCACTACTCTAAGTTCTGATGTTTAAAATACCACTTAGTAGTGGATTTTCATTTCTAGGTACTTATCATCCCCAACTAGGTATGATGTAAAATTTCACTCACCCGTTAATGTAGTAAATTCCACTAGACTGGTTCCTTATATTCATGCGAACTTGTCCTTGTCGGCATTCCCGGTACTTCGTGTTCCTACACGAAATGAACATCTCGGTTCATTATCTCTCGGCCTAATAGTGTTCATTCATTCCAAAAGAATGAAAAAACTAAACTTTTATTTATTTGCAATTAGGTCCCTAAAGTTATTTTTTCTTTAACTTTAACTCCCTTATGCCGATTTTTCCTCAAATTGAGTCCCAAAACTTTTAAAATTCCCCTTGGGGCCCCAATTTATTCAATTTCACAAAAAGTAATTTAATTTCCCAAATTTCCAATTTGGTCCCCTAACTTTTCCAAAATTACCGATTCTCTAGCAATTTGAATAGCAAATTTTAACGTCGGAACGAGCTCAAACGGAGCTTCACCGAAAAATGTACTATAGAGAGAGAAAGCTTTGATTAGTCACCAGTGAGGGCACGGCGATCTGAGCTTTCTATATGGGCAGGTAGTTCTTCTCCTTGGGTTCTTCCTAGGAACAAGAATAACATCAATTGATATCGAATTGGATTAGAATTCTATCATTGAAATTCGGTTGACTCTCTCTCTAACACCGATCAGAAATTGCAGAGGGGAGCCGAATTGGCTTACCTTTCGGTCCTAATTTGGCCTTGGGAGGGTTAAGGAAGTGTTGAGAGGGCTTGGTTTGGCCTAGGGAGGGCTCGAATTGGCCGATTTTAACTCGGCCGAAACAGGGCAGCTTCGGTCCGCCGGAGCTGCTTCACTGTTCGATCTCGCCGGCTCTTCTCCATCGACTCTCAGAACGAATGGATGTCACCACCGTGTAGCTGACTTCTCACCGGTTCTAAGGAACCTGACCTCTCCTTCCGAGGTTAAGAAAATGCTCAAGTTGAAGCTTTAGTTTGAGCTTCATCGAAAAATAGAGCAGTAGAGAGAGAGAAGTGTTTAGGTGTGAGGAGAATGAATAGGGATGAGGTCTTGTGTAAAATTGTGTATTAAATGGGGGAGATTTATTTCTAGTATTAATATTGCCATAAATTGATGAGTATTTATTAGTATTAATTTTAATAATTTAATTTAGGTATTAAATTATTGGTATTAATTCTAATAATTAAATATATATATATATATATATTAATTTATGGCTATTAATTCCCAGGAGATCACCCATCCTCGGACTACTCTCACACAAGCATGCTTAACTTCGGTGTTCAGATGGGATCTAGTTCATCTAAACCGATCTGATTTTTCTTTTCTAATTTATCTTAAGTTTCTTTTACAAATTTTTATTAACCATTTTGAGTTACACGGTATTTGTAAATTCTCAATTTGCCCGTTTCCTAATAATCGAGCTTGTAGACCGATTCAGTTTTAAAATTCGAAACTCTCCCCAGTTTCTTTCCCCAGTTTTCTCATTATCAAAGGACGAGGTTTACAACTCTCCCCTCCTTTTAGGGGTTTTGTCCCTAAAACATTTACATGTTAAATAATTGAAGTTAACTATCCCTCATCATACACTCAGTTTCCCATCTCTCTTCCTGCACGGGTTCATTCTACCACAACACCTTGACCATAGGAATTTTCTTGTTACTCAAATTCTTGTCTCTCCGGTCGATGATTCGTACTGGCTCTGTCTGATAGGTCAGGTTCTCTTCTAGTTCCATTGGAGATCGGTCCAATACATGACTAGGATGAGGCTGATATTTTCGAAGCACTAAGATGTGGAATACATCATGTATTCTCTGCAGGTGAAGAGATAGTTCCAATTTATAAGCTATTGGTCGTATCCTTTGAATGATGGGATATGGACCAATATATCTTGGTTTCAACTTTCCTCTTTGTTGAAACCTAAGTATTCCCCTCCATGGGACACTTTGAGGAACACTTGATCTCCTACGTCGAATTCCAAATCTTTCCTTCGATTTTCCGCATAACTCTTTTGCCTATCCTGAGCGGTCTTAAGACATCTCCTTATTAATTTTATCTTTTCGGTGGCATCCTCAATTAGTTCTGCCCTTTCTATTTTCCTTTCTCTCACTTCTTCCCAAAATAGAGGGGTACGGCATGATCGTCAATAAAGGGCTTCATAAGGAGCCATCTGAATACTGGCCTGATAACTATTGTTGTAAGTGAATTCCATCATACACAAGTATTCCTCCCAGTTTTTATTCATGGTAAGTACACACGCTCTTAGCATGTCTTCTAAGGTTTGGATGGTTCGCTCCGACTAACCATCTATCTGTCGTGCTCATATGAAGCTTAGTCCCCATGGCATTTTGTAAACTTGGCCAAAACCTGGAGGTAAATCTCGGATCTCTATCCGATACTATACTCACTGGGACATCATGGAGTCTTATGATTTCCTTCATGTATAGGACGGCCAGCTGTTCTACTATGTCCGTCACTTTTATAGGAAGGAAATGTGCTGATTTGGTCAGTCTATCCACAATGACCCAAATCACATCTCGGCCCCTTTTGGTCACCGGTAAGCCCGTGACGAAGTCCATGGTGATGTGATCCCATTTCCACTCCAGAATTGGTAAGGCTTGTAGTAATCCTAATGGTTTCTGATGTTCTTCTTTTATTTGTTGACAAGACAAACATCGAGCTACATATTCCGCAATGTCCCTCTTCATACCCTTCCACCAGTATCCTTGCTTAAGGGTGCAATACATCTTAGTATTGCTCGGATGCATAGCATACACCGAATCGTGTGTCTCTTCTAGAATTAATCTTTTCAACTCCTTATCTTGAGGCACACATACCCTACCTTTATAGGTTAGTGCTTTGTCACCTCACACGTCATAGTCTGGTTTCCTTTCTCTATTTACTAGATCCAAATAAGACCGGAGTTCTTTATCGGTCCTTTGTTAAGCCTTAATATGCTCGGTTAGACTAGGTCTTACCGCCACATTCACCACCAAGCATTTTTCCTATTTGTCTATCCTCAAATTCACCTCCATCCTTCCCAATTATTGTAACAAGGGTAGGTAACTTGTCTTTACTTATGCCGCCTCAGTTTGATACTTGCGACTTAAGGCATCTGCTACCACATTAGCCTTTTCGGGGTGATATTCTATTGCAAGATCATAATCCTTCACCAATTCCAACCATCTCCTCTGACGAAGATTTAACTCATTCTAAGTTAGAAAGTACTTAAGGCTCTTGTGATCTGTGTATATCCTACACTTAACCCTGTAAAGGTAGTGTCGCCATATCTTTAGGGCAAACACTATTGCAGCTAATTCCAAGTCATGAGTTGGGTAATTTCTCTCATGTACCTTTAATTGGCGTGAGGCATATGCGATAACCTTCCCATGTTGCATTAGGACACAACCAAGCCCTTGTCCAATATAGACTATGTACTCTCCTGCATTATGATCAGGTAAGGAGAGTACGGGTGTGGTTGTTAGTTGAATCTTTAACTCTTGAAAAGACTTCTCACAACACTCATCCCATTTATATTCAACTCCCTTCCTGGTGAGTCGAGTTAGCGGAGCTGCTATTTTAGAAAAGTCTTGCACAAATCTTCTATAGTATCTTGCCAATCCTAAGAAACTTCTTATTTCGGTAGGATTCCTTGGAGCTTTCCAATCTGATATGGCTTCCACCTTAGCCGGATCGACATTAACTCCATCCTTAGATACGATGTGCCCTAAGAATCCTACCTCCTGCATCCATAACTCACACTTGAAAAATTTTGCATATAATTGGTTTTCCTTCAATATTTCCAATGTAGTTGCCAAATGCTCTTCATGTTCCAACCTAGTTCGTGAGTATATAAGGATATCATCTATGAATATTATCACAAACCTGTCCAAATGAGGTTGGAACATACGGTTCATTAAGTCCATGAAGACTGTAGGGGCATTTGTCAATCCAAATGGCATCACTCTAAACTTATAGTGTCCATATCTGGATCTAAATGCCATCTTAGGGATGTCCTCTTCTCTAATCCTAAGTTGGTGATAGCCCAACTGAAGATCTATTTTAGAGAAGTTACTCCCTTTAATTGGTCAAACAAATCGTCTTTCCTTGGGAGTGGGTATCGATTCTTGATGGTGACCTGGATTAGCTTTCTATAGTCGATGCACAGTCTCATGCTTCCATCCCTTTTCTTTACAAATAGAACAGGAGCACCCCATGGAGACTGACTTGGACGTATGAAATTCTTTTCCAATAATTCGTCCAGTTGTTCCTTTAATTCCTTCAGCTCTACTGGAGCCATTCAATATGGGGCATGGGATATGGGGTTTGTTCCTAGGGTTATTTCTATAGTAAACTCCACTTGTCGACTTGGAGGTAGTCTGGGTAGCTCTTTTAGAAAAAACTTTGGATAATGTCTAACTACCGAAATGTCTTCCAGTTCCTTTTCTTTAGACTTCTTGCCTACGACCATGGCCAGAAAGGTTGTACATCCTTTCTGTATCATCTTTTGAGCTTTCAGGTGGGACACCAATTGTACTTCACCTTTCCTTCTATCTCCCTGGAACTTTAGTCCTTTCATTTTGGAAGTGTGGAAAGTTACCGTCTTCCTTCTATAGTCCATCCTTGCTTGATGATTACTCAGCCAGTCCATTCCCAAAATTACTTCAACCTTCCTTAGGGGTAATGGGATCAAGTCATCTTCAAGTTTGATTCCTCCAATTCTTATCTCACATCCCTTTAATTGTTTATTCCTATTTAAATCTTTTCCTAAAGGGGTAAGGATGTTAAGGTTTTGTACTAGTGGAGTGAGTGCCAAGGGTACTTTCCAAACCAACTCTTCCTTGATAAATGATATCTCTACTCCGGAGTCAAAGAGGGCATAAAGTTGTTGTCCCCATAGCTGTATATACCCTGATTTAAGAAACGTATGGGTTAGAAGGAATTCTCTTTTATTAAATCAAAAGATGTTTAGTTTACATGACTTCTTTGGACTAGTTTGTAGGGTTTTGGGATGTATCCGCTACAGTGCTAGGGTCTCCTCTAGCCCCGACCCGGTTTGGTCAGATCCCTGTGATCAACCCGCCACTCTCTCGGTTTATTAAAGGGTTTCCCCTTATCGTAAACCGTAAAGAGTAAGGCGTCCTTTAACTTGCACCTTTTTCCTGGAATAGCATAATCAAAACTGTATGAAATTTAAAATTTTACATACCTGTCTTACAGGCATCTTAGTTGACGGCCTTTAAGGGGAGGCTTTCCGGGATTTCCTAAAAGGGATATAAGGGAGGGGGTGAGTACGACTACTCAGTGAATGGATTTTTAAAAGCTTTTGACTTTTAAGAAAAACATTTATATGGAGTGTGCCAGACTCCTTTATTTTCAAAAAATCTCATCATTTAAAAATTTGGATTTTTCTATTATTTCTTAGTTACCACGGTGTGTCATCACCCAACACACATCCTTCATCATGAACGTTACACACATTCACAAGTCAGTATCACTATTGAACTCGCTAGTGGCTTCGGAGCGACTTTTCCTGCCACCCGGATAGAAGTACGACCACTTCTACCCTATGAATGAGTGGATGTACGTGACATCCGACCCACAATCCCGAAATCACTTCTTCGTGTCCGTATGAGGACAAAGACCTCATCATGTCCCCACCCCGGTCTCATGCGCTTGGTGTTACTCCAGATTTCGCACAGACACCTGGAACGACGAACTGCCCTTATAGCCACCAGGTCGTCCAGTGCCCTTAGGACGCATCACTACCCCTCATGGGCATCTTGATGATCTCGTACTCACAGTACATGCACAAACAATGTTTTCTTATCGAGCCATATAATCTGTGGTGCCACTGGTCCAAAGGCCCCGACTCTCAACTCAACCCATAGTTGTTTGTCTTGACTGGTCCATCGACCTGTCATGTCGCACTGCCGCTAGTTGACTGAGCATGTCGGTCCTATCTTGGTACCATGGCCAAACAATTCACTTATTAAGTTTTATGGCACGTATATCATGTTCGTTTACGAGTTCCTGCTCGTGCCAACTGGCCTTGGGCCCACTGTACGAGATTTTTAAAATCGAGCATTTAGCCCCCAAGTTCCAAAATCGAGGCCTCTGGCCTATCAGAGCTATTCGAGCTCCCGTCGAGAAGGTCTCCCAAATAGTTTAAGCATTGGCACACAGTCACGGGAGAACACTTCCGACAAAATAGGTTTTCACTGTCCATTATACCAACCGGTATAAGGACATCTCCGTTCATAACCGATGAACAGGTTTTCAACTTCCTTCGAGGAAGTCTCATCATACCAACCGGGTATGATCTACTTACAACCGGTAAGTAGTTTTTATCTTTAAGTTGTGCTCATCATCCCAACCGGGTATGATGTTAGTAAACCCACTCACCCGTTAATGTCGTGAATTCCACTAGACCGGTTCTTGGTATTCACGCAAGCTTGTCCTTGCTGGCATTCCCGGTACTTTGTGTTCCTACACGATATGAATATCTTGGTTCATTATCCTTCGGCCTAATCGCCTTCATTCATTCCAAATGAATGAGAAAGTCAAACTTTCATTTATTTGCAACTAGGTCCCTAAAGTTATTTGTCTTTAACTTTAAGTCCCAAATGCCTGTTTTTCCTCAAATTGAGTCCCGAAACTTTTAAAATTTATCATAGGACCTCAATTTATTCCATTTCACAAAAAGGGGTTTAATTTCCCAAATTTCCAATTTGGTCCCCCAACTTTTCTAAAATTACCATTTTTCCCTTCCTTTATAAAAATGGTAAATTTTGCCCCAAAAATTTCAAAATTCCTCAATTGGTCCTCGAATATTATTTTCATGCCCAATTGACCCTCAATTTCATAAAATTTCATTTTGGTCCTTTGAATTTCGAAAATCCCCAATTTTCCCCCAATTCCAACTTCTTAGCATAGTTGAATTTGATTTCATCAAATTGACTCATCAAACGTTTCCAATTGTTGAAATTGAGTTTCTACATGTTCATACGATTCTTCAGAAATGTGAATTGCAAGTTTTAATGCCTGGACGAGCTTAAACGGAGCTTTGCCGGAAAATGAACTATAGAGAGAGAAAGCTTCGATTACTCACCGGTGAAGGCTCGGCGGTTTGAGCTTTTGATCTAGGTAGATAGCTCTCATCCTGAGGTTCATCCTAAAATCAAGAATCGCATCAATTGATGTGGAATTAGATTAGAATTTTGTCATTGAAATTCGATTGATTCTCTCACTAGCACTAATCGAAAATTGTAAAGGAGAGCCGAATTGGCTTACCTTTCGGTCCTAATTCGGCCGTGAAAAGGCTGAGGAAGTGTTGGGAGGGCTTGGTTTGGCCTGAGGAGGGCTTGAAATGACCGATTTCAGCTTGGCTGAAATAGGGCAACTTCGGTCCGCCGGAGCTGCTTCACTATTCTATCACGCCGGCGCTTCTCCAACGATTCTCGAATTGACTGGAGTTTGCTATTAGATAGTTGTATTCTCCCTGGTTCTAAAGAGCTCGACCTTTGTTCAAGTCGAAGCTTTGGTTCGAGCTTTACCGGGAAATGGAGCAGTAGTGAGAGAGAGAGAGAAGTGTTCAGGTGTGAAGAGAATGAAATGGGGATGACCTCTTTATATAGGCATAAAACCCATGTATTAAATGGTGAGGTCACCCATCCTCACACTACTCTCGAGCAAGCACGCTTAACTTCGAAGTTCTTATGGAATCTAGTTCACCTGAACCAATTTGATTTTTGTTTTCTAATTTGTCTTAAGTTTCTTTTCCAAGGTTTAATTAATCCTTTGGATCACCCGAGAGTTGTAAATTCCCAACTTGCCCGTTCATAAATAATCGGGTTTGTCAACCGATTCTGAATCCTCACTTGGTTTGACCAGTTCTTTTCCTGGTTTTCCTTAGCTCAAAAGGGCGGGTTTTACAGTCTCCTTCATCACTCGTTATATGGATTGAAGCAAGCTCATCGAGCCTGGTTTCTCCGACTGAGTGCATTCTTATTAACACTTGGTTTTGAAGCTTTTGTTGTGGATACCTCTCTTTTTATCTACCACACCCCTCAATTTGTCATATTTCTCCTAGTGTATGTGGATGATATAATTCTCACTAGCTCACCTAATACTCCTCTAACGTCTATTGTGTCTGCTCTCAAAAAGGAATTTTCTATTAAGGATCTTGTGTCCCTTCATCATTTTCTTGGGATTGAGGTACATTTCCATTCTGGAGGTCTCATCTTAACTCAACAGAAGCATATTCATGATATTCTTACAAAAGCATCAATGACCAACTGCAAACCTGTCTCTACACCAATAACTCTCGGGTCTAAACTATCTCTATATGATAGCACTCCATTAGATAACCCTCGAATCTATAGGCAAGTCATTGGTTCTTTTCAATATTTAACATTGACTCGACAAGACATTTCCTATGTTGTCAATCAGGTCTATCAATTTATTCACAAGCCAACGACAACTCATTGGACTGTAGCCAAGGGAATTTTACGTTATCTCCGAGGAACGTACAGTCATGGATTATATTTCTAGAAAAACTCCCAGTCACATCTCCATTATTTTTCTGTTGCCGATTAGACTGGCAACCCTGATAACTAGCATTCCATAAGTGGGTTTTCAGTATTTCTTGGAAATAACCTGATTTCGTGGAGTGCTAAGAAGCAACGCACAGTTGCTTGTTTCAATACTAAAGCAGAATATAAAAGTATCAGAAATGCAACTGCTGAACTCATTTGGATCCAGTTACTAATTTGAGAACTCAAATTTCATTCTTCATCTCTGCCAACTCTTTGGTGTGATAATATGTCAGCAATTTATCTCAGTGACAATCTAATTTTTCATGATCGTACTAAACACAGAAATAGACTATCACTTCATTCGTGAACGAGTCAATCGTGGGGAACTCCACATTCGCTTCATTAGCATAGAAGCTCAAATTGCAGATATATTTATCAAAGATATCTTTTCACACCGATTTGGCACACTTCTCTTCAAGCTCAATGTTCGAGACCTCCCATTGTGCTTAGAGGGGAGTAATAAGATATCTACATATTATACTAAAAGATCTATAAATTACACTAAAAAATCTACAAATCATACTAATAGATCTACAAATTACACTATCTCGGATTCAGTAACATCCTCTAGTAAAATACTCGAGTCTACTCGAATTCAAGAGAATAAGTGAATAGATATGTAAATGTACTTATCTTTTAATATAGATATATCTTTTGGTATAGACGTGTATTATAAATTTAGGACAATTTTATTATTGTAACACACTCGTGAAGTAATATACATTTTAGTATATTTTATCTATTTTTTAATAATGTTATTTTCGTGTTGTTTATCTCGACAACTTGCACAAATTTCAAAAAAAAACACCGGAATTTCTAGTAACTCTAGCACTAGTACTTTTTCTTTAAGATTCTTGTTATCATGATATGCTTAAATGCCTATAGCGAAAGTGTCAAGGTAGAGCTATGTTCTTTGATGATGTTTGAAAAACATTAGTAGAAGTCAACAAAAAGTACTAGTGCTAGACTTAGGATGCTCTATTTTTCAAACCTAGAACATAGTATATATTAGATATTACTCGAGTTATTTCCTTTGCCTGGAACTTTACTTTTCTTTTATCTTCCATGAACATCTTTGAATCATCTTTCAGGATTACTGAACTGATTGAATATAAGACTCATCTAAATCAAAAAACCAATATTTGTTTCCACTCATGTGGTTAGTACATCCGGGGTCTAAAAATAATCTGTTTTTAATTTTATAAATATTCAAGTCTTCTTCCTTGTTTGCAATCGTAGCATGTTTGTTTCTTTTTTACTTGTTTCTGGAAAATTTGAAAATAACACAGGACATTCATATTAAAAGTGACATTTTATGACATTTAAAACATTTCAATAAATTTTTATTTTGTATTGATCTGCCTCTTGTTGGCCCTCTTCCATGTATGCACCTAAGTGTCTATTATTTTCACTAAAAAAACTTATTATTCCACCTATGCTCAGAAATTGTTCATCTTCTAAAACCTTGAATATTTAAAGCATTTTCTTTTGTGCCTTGATTATTCATCCTACGTTCCTGAATTAACAAGATGCTAAGAAGTTTATCAGTAGTTAATGTATATGCCCTTTATATAGCAACTGAACTTATAATCCTAACTACCCATGTTCTCAATAATCCTTATCCATTAGTAACTACTTGTATAATACAACCTTTTGAATTTCTATCTGAATCTGTTATACTTTTATTTACCTTAGCATATTCATGGGTCAACTTCTATGGAATTATTGGGAAACTTTTTCTGTCTTTGGTAAGAACAACGCTCTTGGCTCATTTTAGGTGTTGCTCTTGTATGCATCAAGTGCCATGAGACACTTGTAAACTTGTACAACCTTTTGCAATTCCTAGAGTTCTATGAAACCAACTATTGGAGTTATTTGTCCATTGACTCGGTAATTTCAAACTTTGAAATATGTAGAAAAGTCAGATTGGCTGCTTTAATTGGTAGCACATTAATATGGCTTGAATATTCTCAAAGAACTTAGTGAATGGTAACAATGCTAGCACTAGGAGATAATACATCAGAATTTCTACACAGGTATTTGGTCATCAGATGAGGCACATAGATCACCTATCTCTTGTTACTAGATCAGTCCTACATGGTCCAGATGCTATAAGCACATCCTTTGGACACTGGAGGGTTCGCTCTTGGCAGTTGTCCGATAAGATCTTGAAGTCCGAGAATCAGTTGCTGCCGGGTAACATTTGCCTTCAACTTTCTTGGACTGGTTGCTTTTATTAGGCCTTTGAGTAGCTGGTAGAGATTCTTCCACTCTCTGGATGGCAGCCAACTTGGGTGATCTTCCAGAATGAGGCCATACCAATGGTGCCTGGAGAGTCGAAAATGTGAAGATGGGGATACATTGAATTCCATTGTGGTTGTTTGCTGACAACCATTGAATCAACCGAAACAGGCAGAGTTGGTGTTGATCGAAGTACCTTGGTGGTCTGCTTGTTATGAGCTGCCTTGTCTTTGTAAAAGCTGGGCAGTGGCCTGGCCTTGAAACATAAAGTTTCTCTGTACTTTTTCACTTCGATTTCTGCCTTTTCCTGCTTGGGAGAGAGAATGACCGAATGGACAAAGAGCTAAGTTAGTGAAATCTGAGAAGTTCATAGGAAACAGTACCAAATTTTAGCTTTCACAAGCTAAGGCAACTGAGCTTTTATTTTTCGAGTTGAAAAAGATGAATGGCTGAAAATGATTTAGTCAAGAAGATATGAGAAAAGAAAAGGAGATGACTGAGAGAGGATATAGACCATATCTGCATGTTGTTGCACTTTCTGTGCCTCATCAGCATTAAATTTTTCCTCAAGCTTCTGCAAAGAAAAATCAAAAGAAACAGAAAAGATGTCAGTTTTGTTCATTTCCGAACGATAAGAAGTACAGGAAAAGCGAAGAGAAGCTTGGAAATAGGCAGTAGAGGTGTGTCCATGCCTCTTTCCTCCTTGCAGCTCTTTCTATAGTCCTCAATTTGAATGGAGTTGAGACACTCGGTGATTGTGATTTGCTCTTGCAGGCAATAGTTAACTTCGGATAACTGCAAGAGACAACACTATGGAAGTCAGGTGCTTTGGAAGACAGTCTCAGTATTTCTTACCCGAAGAAAGCTCAACATACAACATCTTTGTGTAAAATGATAGCTTTCCAAAGTGTTACTTGGGTCAGGGTCTAATCAGCTTTAACTGCTTTATAACATTTACCACTTGATCTTTCCAAGCATAGCCAGATCACTTGATACAAGTATTAAGATACTTCATCAGACAGATTTCTTACTCTTTGGCAACAGATTGCCATTTGGGGCCGGCACTTCTGCTCTCAGCAGCTAGACGAACATAGGGTGTTATGTTTGATTGTGGGGTACCCAAGAGGTTTCTTGAAGTACCATTTGAAGGAGCCTTCAGCCAAGAAGATAGACTCAACTCATTAATACATGACATAATAGCTTAAAATCTCAATCTAAGCATCCAAACCAAATTTCCTCCATTTAAAAGGGCATTTCAAAAGTGATTCTCATCTCATTTTCTTTATGCTTTCCCAATATAATTTTCAAAAATGAATTCCAATTGTTCTTTCTGAGAAAAGCAAAATTTATAACTTTTCAAACACTTTTGAATTAACCAAATAGATAAGTATTCACCGCAGTTGGAGTCATGCAATTCCTAGAGGCTGAAGAAGTTCTACCGCCTCTCAAACTTCCAATCTTGGGAGTTGCTAATGGCGCAGTTGCCTTAATGATACTTCCACTAGATTTGGTACTGGATGGGAAGACCTGTTTGGGAGTTGTTCTTCTTTTATCTGATAAAGTTGGCTTCTCGTAACTTCTGGGAGTGGTATAAACTTCTTTTCTTGAATTAGTTGCAGGTGTTGAAGGCTTCACTGGTGTCAAAGGTTGTTGCTTATTTGCTTTATCATGTCGCATCGACTTTGAGGGAATTACAGGCAACTTTTTCTTCCCATAATGAGCCGAAACTTCTCCATGATTTACCTTATTCTTCTTCTTCAAACCCTGAATCCAAGCAATTCAGATTTCCTCTTTTCTAAAATGACATTTGACTCTTGAGAATGAGGAGGAGTGTTATAATTGTACCTTCTGTGTAGGTTTATTCATTTCTGGCCCCCCACTTTGCACAGCTTCAGCAAGTGCATTTTGATCATTTGCATCATAGCAAAACAAAGCCGAAGCCGAAGCAGAATTTCCAGTTTCACCTTCATCTCCCCATTTGTTCTGGGCATCATCAGACGCACCATTCATCTGCTCAGCAGCAGCAGCAGCTGCTGCTGCAGCTGCGGCTCTCCTGGCAGCCATTTCCTTGTAATGAGCCTCAAAGAAGGCCTTCTTCTGAGCAACAGACCCTGGCTGGGCATACCTCTCTGCCTCCTCAACGTAGCGATTGTGGGAGAAGACTGACCACTTCTCCCATGAAATGGAGTCCGAGACAAACTTCCCCAAGGAGATCGACTGCCCTAGTGAATGAACGGGGTTCCGGTTTCCCTGCAAAAAAAAGAGAGGGAGAATTGTCGTCTTCAGACAATATAACAGAAAAATGGTTCTCCCAAAACTTTCCAGTGCTACATTTTCCATTGTCTGAGAAGTAAGAGGGGAATGTTTTCGGCAGCACAACATGTAACCTTCTATTGTATGACAAAAAGGGTATCTCATACCTGGTCTGTAAGAAGTGAAGTACGAAGAAATGGATTATCTTGTTGAGAATAAATGGGAGAAAAAGACCTAGAACTGGTTTGAAACTAAACACTTAACCAAGTCTTCCCTTAAAACGGCAAATTCTCCTGCTTGAACTGGAAAACTCAAACAGTGTCCCCAATAAAACATCAAACAATCTCTTAGGAACAATGCCGAGGCCGTTTTCTATGAACTGGGGACACTCAAGGAAGATACCCAGTGAGACCCTTTTCGAAACGAAAACCAGACTGAAATTCTTGCATGCGAAAGTAAGAGAGGGTATAAAAAATGGGCTTCGAGCAAATGCTAAGCTCCGACCTCTGTGGAGTCAAAATAAGGGAGCCCTGAGACGTAAGAGAAGGGCTGCATCATCAAGCAAGCTGACTCTCCCATTTTTCCTTGGCCGTTGCCCTTTTTTGAGACTGTTCCCCAACACAAGGAAGGTCCAGAGCCAACGGAGTCCAGAACTTTGAGATCCCGTTCTTTATGTTTGGCGAGACCCGTCTGTTGTCTTCTACCTGTCTGTCTGGTTGGAACCAAATGGGTTTAAAAATTGAAATTCAAATCGGGAAAAAATCTGAGGGGGAAAAGTACTGCAGAGTGCAGATTATTAGCACATTAGTGATGCCAAAAGATAAAGCTTTCCTTTACCCGAAAATGGTGTGCAGGTGGGGGCACAGTAGGACTTGGGATTTGGTAGGACTGCTGAATGTCTCAAGTAACTTCCTTCTACTTGCTGCATTTGAGTGAGTGATAGCCTCTTCTTCTATCAACAAAAAAAATGATCTCTTGCATGATGCTATTATAGTTTTTTTATTCATATTAGTATAGTGAAAGCTTTTTTATTGTCCCTACAATTATTGCATCATAAGATCACAAGTGCCCTTTTGGAATTATAGAACATATAATGCTTTTATTTTGGCATTATAGAACATATAATGCTTTATTTTTCTTGGGTTAGAACATAATGGCTTCAAACTTTTTATTTTTCTTGGGTTAGAACATAATGGCTTCAAACTTTTGGATTGTGAATTGATAAGTGTTTATTGCTAGATTTGGGGCTCAATTAAGAAAAGGCTCTAGCAAGGAGGGGAAAGGGACACTGCCACTAAATACAAGACTTGGCAAATATGGCCACCAAGTAAAACAAAAATTAATTGCTATAGATTTATTTGTGGTAGTAGAAAGAGGAGCCGGTTTTGGCAAATGATGTTATAGACATGTTTAATTGATAATCCTTCTTATTTGAGCAAAAAAAGAAATTTTTTATTGTCCAGTTCTTTCTCTTTGGTCCTTTGGAGTGTGGATCATTTCATGCAGTTGTATTCATTAACATCTTTTATAAAGTTGCAGAAGGAAAGGGGGAAATTTTCTCTTTACACCCACCCTAAACTTTTGATGTCAGACCCAATCTTACCTCAAGCCAAAACCAGCTCATGGCATATAGCGTCTAGGAATAAAGCATGAAGTAAAAAATTGTAGGGACCTACATTGATAGTCTAAGATGGTTTTCCTTTTAGCAAATCTAGAAAACCGCATTTTCCCTACTTGTGCGTTGGGTTAGTTTTGACACATGCCACATACCCATCTTTATTTGATATTGAACTGTTGAAAGTGAGTACCTAAAGCTGAAGTACAACTACAACTTCATAGAGGCTATGGAGACTTTCCAAGAAAGACTATGCTCTCTGAGAACCAAGCCTTGCATAGAGGCTCACACCATTGCCAATTTCCCATGAGCAAGAACCAAAGTCAAGGGGTAAAAAGCTGGAAGCGGAACCCACACCCATGAAGAGAAACTTGGAAAATCATGCCTTACTTCCTGCTAAAGTATGGATTATTTGTGATGGCTTGTATAGCTGCCATCTCCAAGTTGAACTTGACTGCTGATGCCAGATGTGTTTGACTTTTGTTTGGAGAATATCAGAGGAAAGATGAGAAACTTACTACCAAATGAATACACAGAATATCTCATGAATCAAAAGTAAGAACCATCTCAATTCTATATCATTTAATTTCAGATTGCCATGATCTCTGTATAGATCCTCTTCCACAGATTTCATCAGTCTATGAAACAAGGGGAAACAAGCAGAACAAAGGACTTTGTAGTTCAATAATACATCCTCAGTAGGGTTTGGCCAGATTCTCATTTTAACTTCCATCAGTAACTAGAAAACTCAGATTCTGCAACAGATTCCTATGGCGGCACATGTAGTTACCTGGTCAGAGTTGAACTCTATCTTTGTGCTTTAATGGGGGACTCTTTTTTGGCATTACACATGATATACAAACTGTCCCCTGATAAGTATGGGGCTCAGACTGACTAATCTGAGCCTCGGATATATCTATCATCTCCATAAGATGATTTCCTCTTACTTCTATATTTTTTATCCTTTGTTGGCTTCATTTTTCGACCTGAGAAGATCACTGATGCCACAGTCAAGAACCCTAAACCAAAAAATATCCACAGAGCTATCAGCCAAAGTTTCCAAGTGGAAGATGCCCCGTTGTTTAGTGAAGTCTCATCAGGAATTTTGTTAATGCTGGAAGTCCTCTCAAGCCTTCCGATCCTTCTTGAAACAGTGGCCTCTTTTGATTTGTCTTGCTCCTTCAAGGTCCCTGATTCAGAACACTTACGCCTGATGTGATGCAAATGCAGAGCCTCGTTTAGGGTTTTGGCACATTCGATGCTGAGGAGGTCCCGGTTAAGGAGATTCTTGTCAGTGTGGTGGAGAGAGGAAGCATCAGGGGGATCTGGGAACTTAGCCCAGCAGGTGTTAATTAAGTCCACTTCTCTCCAGTTGGCCTTGTCAAAGCTCCAGTTCTCAACGTTGAATTCGAGCCCATAATGGAAAACTCTGTACTTGACCCCCGGTTGAGGGACATATCCAGGATATATAAGAATTTCTCTGTTTATTAGATGCCTTAAATTGAGCTGCAAGGAGAATAACATTGCGTAAATCTCGGTAACAGCCATAGCATCATGTCAAGAGGTAGAGCTGGCTCATCTTAAAAGTTCTGTTTGGTTTCAAAGAACTAGGAAAGTCATTCTAATTTTCCATTTTGTTTTCTTGGAAAGCAAGCAAGCAACACAATAATCATGCAGGTTTAGAGAACTGAGCAAAGTTTTACATTTTCATTTTGTAATCTTGATAAGAAAACCAATAGAAGAAGAGAAAACTACATTGGACACCAAAGATATAGCATAAAGTGCTATCCAACATGTTTTATACAAATGTGTGTGCACATTTGATTGTGCACACATGACAATTGCATTTGGTTGTGCACATATCTTTGATATTTCATAGAAAAAAGATTGAGATTACCTTCAGCATTACACTCTTCATTGCACTTCTATTTTATACAATTTTGTTCAGTAGAAACAAAACCGGCTTTTAAGAGTTGAGAAGATGTACAATAGTTTTTGTATTCTTGAAAGAAACCTCAGTACCCAGGGGAACTCAAGGTCGTGTTATTGCTTGTGACTAACAATGCAAAAAGTTGGAATGAAGAAAATGAAGTGGTATATACCTCGGCAGCGCCAAATGAATACCCATACATCTCACTGATCCAACCCGATTCATAGATATCTCCCGTGATATTCTTTGCATAGTGAGCTCTATCTGCACGAACCTCCTCGGTCTTATGCAACCAGTGCATAGCAAATACTCGCAGATCATCAATATGCATGATTATTACACCTCCAACCTTGTCACAAGCATCAGGGTGACGGGTGTGAAGTTTTGCAAGCTCATTATCACACCCAATTAGATAGCTAACATTCAAAAGGAACAAAGCTGCTAATTAGTTATAGCATCACATGCTTAATGACAGGAAATTAATGTAACAAATAGAAATAAAATTTTGAAGTAAAAAAAGGAATGGCACTTCTATAATTCATAGCAATAGGTCAAGCAAGTGAGAACATTACTCCTAAAGTGTATCTTATTGAAGTTAGAGTAAATAAGCCTAAATAGATCTAAATTATGTCAAATAAATTTTTAAAATTATATAATTAATATGGCAGAAGTACAGCAATGGTACTAAAACTTTGCATTTTTTTAACTTCGGTCCTACCAATGGAATCAAGGAATCGAAGTTTTAGATCTGAAAGAACCATTTTTAAAGTTTTAGGACCACTACTGTACTTTAGCTTAATTAATATGCATGCAAAGAAAGGAATGACTGAAAGCAAGAGGATGCTGGTATGGCATCAAATAGAGAAATTCATCTTACTCATATGGTGTTGAAACTGGGCGCCCCCGAACAGCACCAAACTCCCAAGGAGTGATTGGACCTCTTAGGATCATATCAGCATCCAAAATCACAATAAATTCAGCATCTATAGTTGCATGATTCAGCCAGTGGAGAACAGCTGCTGGTTTATTGATGGCAGGGTACCTAGGACAGCAGCAAAAGAAAAAGTCAATTATCCCACATATATAGGAGTTCCGTGAAAAACTTAAGAAGCATAAAATTGAGGTGTGATATAATATCAAGAAAAAAAATGTGGTGAAACATTTATTATCTCCTCCGTAGAAAATTGTATTACAGAAGTGAGAACCATATTTTATCTTCAGGAACACTATAAGTTTCTCAGTTGATCAAAGGAGATTCTTGAAAACTCGGTGGCCCATTAATCATATAAAAATTACAATTATCAGTTGAATTTCAATCATTCCAGCAAATCAAATAGGCTATAGGAATATCAGCCAACCATAGAGAAGAGGCAAGAAAAGCTTTCTCAGAAACCAAGTTTAGTCATGTTTCATAGAGAAAACACCCTAGCCAAAAGCTGACTATTTAAACCAAATATGGGTATGCAGACATATAAGAGAAGAAGAGGTTTACCAGTCGCCTGTTAAAGGATGAAGACTCATGGAAGGAACATTATGGGTAGGAGCCAGATCATGACCCTTGTAATTCCTCAAGTCTTCATCTGTACAGCTGAGAAGCCTTGTGATATTCCCTGGCTGACCACTCAAACCAAAGCTATGCATGAGCCCCACGGTTTGCCAATCAAAATAGGGCGTACATTCAGTGGAAAAAACTGTGTGAATTTTTGGATGATCCACTCCAGGTTCATTTGGCATTTCCTTTTCTTGTGTTTCATCCTCCTCCCCATTTTCTGTACTCTGCTGTGATAAATACTTTGGAGAAGTAAGTTCAGCAAAAGTTTTGCTCTTAAGAAAACTCATATACTTTGACCACCTTGGCTTTGGGCACCCACTTGCTGCATGATGAATCAAAATGCCCTCATTTAAAGTGTTAATACATTGCAGGCTGATAAATAGACCTCTCTGTTTGTTTGGATCTGTCTCCATTTGTTTTACCTGAGAACAATAAAGGTGATAACCAAATCAGAAAGGGAAAGGTAAGCATCACTTGGCTCAGCCAGAACCTCCAATTCAGCATCTGAGAAATTTTAGTAAGCAGAGAATTTCAATTATGTTATTATTTATGATATATAACCCTAATATTTAAATTATTTTCATCAATTTTTTTAATAGAATTCAGTGGTTCCAATTTTTTGTACACAGCATATATTCTATTTAGTTCCTGCAAACTGGGACATTCAACCAAATGAACTATGCAGTGGGAGCAGTATTGAGAGGGAATTATGGTGAGGAAAGGAAGAAAATTTTGAAGGTCAGATTTACTAAATACCCACATCAAAAAACGGTTTCACAAAATAAGCTGATCCATAAAGTGTCATTGGAAGTGGAAAGTAAACAATTATTTTGCTCATCACTTAAATAAAAAAGAAACAAGTATTTTGCTATCTCAACAAAGAGAATGGAAATTTGGGTAAAGAAAACAGAGATTCAGCAAAAAAGAGCTACACAACTTGACAACGATTTATTACTACCAAGAGCAGTTACAAAGCATCAGCAATTGAAAGAATCAAGAATCCAAATTTGCAAGGTAGTTTCATGAACTTGATTTTTTTCATTGCTCATGCACCTGTCTAGGATAAGGAGGTTCAGGAAACAGCCTGCCACAGTCATAAACAATACCATCTTCATGGTGATCCAATTTACTGAAGGACCAGTTCCCAACAGAAAATGGGAGGCCATAATGAAGAAGAATAGGTTCCTTCCCAGGCCGTGGAATATATCCTGGATAAATCATCAAATCATCATTGATTTTGTGCCTGAGTCCAACCTGAAGAGGCAAAAATAGACCTATCAAGTACTGAGGATACTGAGAGAGGGGGACACAAAGAGAGAGAGGGGTGGGTGGAAGGAGGGGGAAGATCACAGATGCCTAGAAATGTAAAAACGATCACTCACTTCGGCGGCACCAAATGAATAGCCATACATCTCACTGATCCAGCCCTTTCCATAAATATCGCCAGTTATGTTAGTAGTCCAGTGAGCTCTATCTTCTCGAACTTCCTCTGTTTTTGAGAGCCACATAGGTGCAAGCTTCCGAAGATCATCTATGTGCATTGCTAGAAGCCCCCCAACCTTGTCACAAAGTTCAGGATGGTGCGTATGCAATTTTGCAAGAATATTATCACATCCAACAAGGTACCTAAATAGCATTGTTTAGTAATGGATAAGAACATGTAAAAGCAATAAAACTACGGCAAATTGTTACATATTTCTAAATATAGCCCATCGCAAATTTTCTTTTCTGCAGTAACTGTCCAGTTTGTCAGATTGATAGTGGGTGAGTTACAAGAGTAGGTAAAAGGAAAAAAAAAAGCACTGTTTCAGATAACAAAATACGAAAATGCATCAAGTATTTTTATAACAAAGTTAAGAGCATTTTCAGAAATGAGCCTCTCAAGCTCATGCAATTTTTATGGTGCATAAGCAGAAAACAAGTCTCAAAAACAGTTCTAAGCAAGCCATTTCCTTTTTTTTTTTTGCAGGACTCATCATTACAATAAAGTTATTTTTCTAATATCATCTGCCTTTTCAACACCCTGAATTCAAGTTTTAGATAACTTACATACAAAATTAATTTATACCATACCCATAAAATGCTGCAACTGGACTGCCTATTTCTGCACCAAGTTCCCATGGTATGATTGGGCCTCGAATTATCATATCTGCATCTAGAATCACAACCCAATCCACATTATCTGCATCTTTACTGTGTTTTAACCAGTGGACAATCCCAGCAGGTTTGTTGATAGCAGGGTACCTGCAATCCCATAATACTTGAGTAAGAGAAACAGAGGTTCGTCGTACACTTAAATGATAGAAAAAAACTGGGATAAACTTCATCAAGTAAATTCCACCAACACCAAATAACACAAGTTATACCCATCATTTTGTTCCACCAGAAATTGCAATTGAGCTTGATTACATCACTCTCCATAATCAAAGAGAAAAAAATGGCTCAATATAATATCCATTGTCCACCCATCACATGAAAATACCCAAATCCAATAAAGAACAACATGAAGATCAAAGCAACAAGGGAAAACATAAAGAAGCTAGAAATCAATAAATGTGATGGTTGTGAATTTATCATTACCAATCACCAGTCTTCGGGTGCCTGCTCATGGAGGGAACCAACATGGTCGGAGCCAAGTCCATCCCTTTGTAGCCCTTGAGTTCGTCGTTTGTGCAGCTGAGCAGCCGGGTCAAAGGCCCCGGCTGCCGGGCTTTCTTGAAGCTGTGGAGAAGCCCCACAGTCTGCCAGTCAAAGTAGTTCTGGCACTCCACGGAGAACAGCGTGTGGATCCTGTAGGGCGCCTCGCCAATGGCCACGGCGGCCGCGCCGTTTCCCGACGTCAGCAGCAGAAGCGAGAGTAGCGCCGCGGCCGCCAAGATCGAAACCTTCCCCATGGGAGCTGAGCCTCAATCCTCACCACGATATGGGTACTGGGTAAATGGATCTGACGTTAACAATTTCTCGGAGGAAGTCAAAGGGAGGGGTTGCAGTTGATTAGTGAGGCGGATGAAGGAAATAAAGAATTCAGGCATACGAGTCATTATGTTTGGTGGGATTGAACATGCAGGAAAGTTGACATTGGGATTGAAGAGTAGTATGACGGAGCAAGTGTGACTGTGAGAGGAGCTTGCTATGGCTCGTTCGTCCAATAGAAGTGAGATCGATGGAGGAGCTCTCGTCCTCGTCCAATGATGTCGCCTATCCTAGTCAGACGCCCGGCAGGAGGAGCTGGTGGGTCCGATCAACTTAACATAAGATTCCGTCATGAATCAATCAACTTTAGAGCATGCTCATCCCCGAAAGGGTGTTTTGCGAGCGACTTCTTCACCACCACCGAGGTTTCCACAAAATTTACATGTTGAGGTTGATATATAATATTGTGATAAATCGGGGGTGTTTTTGCAATTATTTTCACGAGGAAGAGCAAAAAAAGTCCAGAGTACGGGCTATCATGGACCTGGCGCACTTATGTTTCATATATTTTCATGCGCCCGGTCGCCCGAGATGTGTACGGGTGTACCTTCGCTTTCTCGGATTTCCGATCCGATGGAAACGCCATCGACGATGGCGAGCTCATGGAACCACCTCCCCTTTGAATTCCTATTTTGTTTGTTGCTACTTCTGCAATCTTCCGTGGTCTCTTTGGCCTCGCCTTCTCAGGTAATGCATCAGTTCTTGTAGCCATCCGTATCTGAGCTAGCTATTTGTGTTTTTACCTTTGATACGGTGCCATCTTCTCGACCAGTCACTGGAACATGAAATTTGATTCCTGGATAATTGTTTGTTCAGTTTATTTTTTTTCATTTCTAGGTATGGGTGACCCTTGACTTTATTAACCATTCCATTGATTCACTGATTGCACTCTACGTGGATACTTCGAGAGAAACAGTATTAATTTGATCAGACAACACAATTGACATCCATTTGAAATTTAGAATCCGGAAAACCCTGTAGTTCTTAGAAACACTTGTATTTCAAGTCAGAGAGCGTTCCTTAAATTCATTTTGTGCAAATTGTTGATATTCTCCATTTCCTTCTCTATGTATTGCCCCTGAAGAATCTCAGTGTTAATGTTTAACGCCATGGAGAACTTTAAAAGAGGCTTGGTATTCAACTGGCATCTATGGCTTTTCAATATTAGCCCACATCTCAGTTGTGTTAGTTCATGATTTACCATCCTTTGCCTTTGTCATCAAACTGGTAATGAGATGCCAATCAATTGATTCATTCAATTTCTGTTATCATATGCTTATTTCACTTATTCCAGTCAAGATATTATTGGATGTAATCATTCACTTGTTTTAATGTTACTGGTTGCTAATAATGTATCCCAGAATAGAATGCAATTCACATGAAATTTGTTTTCTTCTCTTCACTATAGAGGTATAGTATCCGCACCTAGTGTAATGTTTGTTTTCATATCGTTACTAATGCAACTTCTTTTTATGTTTTGTTTGTTTCAGGATTCTAAATCAGCTTCAAGGTATGCTTGCTATGTTTGTGTACCACTTGAATAAAGTTGACCTTTGTATAAAGGTTCATTCTTCTGTATCAAATTTATATTAAGCATCTGGATCTATTTGGTAAAGCAAGTTACTAGCTAATCTAATCCCGTTCATGCATAATCCTGTTCCTTCTTTCTCTATTATATGTTTTCATATTATTTACTAGCTATTGGCATATTTATATGCAATGATACATGATTTATATCCCAAAATCATTGCTGTGAATCCTCAGAAACTTTGGGTCAGAGCATGGTGCTGCTGCACACGAAGTTCATTGTTCGAGAGAAAGGAGCAGAGCTGCTTCGAAAATTATAGCTGAGGTGGTTTTAGTACACAGTTTCTTAGTAAAACATTTTAGGTTACTCAGTGGACCAGAATCAGATAACAGATTCACATCTTTTGCAGTATCTCACCCCTTTCCTGGAAAAAGAGAGATATCAACTGTCAGAAAATTGTAGACTCCACCATGAAAATAACCTTTACAGGGATCAGGAAGAACACAAGATGCACGTCGACTTAAATGAATGGAAATGTGGATATTGTGGAAAAAGATTTTATGAAGAGAAATATCTTGATATGCATTTTGATAATAGGCATTATGAAATGTTGAATGTGGTAAGTGGAAGATTCAAGGTCATTTCATGTATTTTCACTTTGGACAGATTTTCTATTCTGTAATTTGCTTAGTTGCAATGCATTTAGCAAAATCTGTTCTGCTGCCTGGTTTATACAATCAACTCACTAAAGTCTGCATATATGCAAGCTTCTCTTATAATGACCTCCATAAAACTCCTGGGATTTTGAAAAGTCAAACTAAGCAGCAAAGTTAATCGCTCAAAAGCTCCAAGGTCTTTCTTATTTTATCAATCTATGATGCTTATGTTATCATCAATATAATTTCCATTGGCTGATCTTATCTATCTCAATTTGTGCTTGACTTGATTCTTTCATAATCAAATTTTGTTTTATGCCTTATTGATAGAATTTGTGTTGATTTTCCTTATTAATGAGTTTCCTTATCTAAAACCTTGTTTTGCATAGATAAAATAGAGCAGATTGCAGCTTTACAGCATATTCATTTATTTGAATGTTATCATATGCTTGTCTTAGTCATTAAATCATAGGATGGTCCGTTAGAAGTGAAAATTGGTGTACTTGTTTCAGAGCCATGTAAAGTGTTTTGCGGATTTATGTGGAGCATTGCACTGTGATGCTATGATGGACTTCAAACCACAAAAGTCCAAGTGCAATCCTGCTGCTGCAGCGAGGAATAAACATTTGTGTGAGGTTCACAACTAACACCACCTCTTTCTTATTTTTCTCTGATTAATTGTATGTTTGATGTGTATTACCTGCCTTTTGCAGAGTCTAGCAGATAATTGTTTCCCAGGTAATCAGGGCCCTACTGCAATCCGTCTTCATGGTATGATTGAAGCTCTCTTTCAATTCACACAACCCCTTGATCTGAAGTACATTTTATTACTTTATTCTGTCAATGAATTTTGTGATTTTCTTGTAATACATTGACAGAATTTTTCTTGCGCCAATTCTGTGACGCCCACACCTGCAAAGGAGGCAGAAAGCCCTTCTCTAGGGGGCGAAGGGTAAACTAATTGCCATTGCCTTCAATACTTCCTTTAGGAGCCACATTGAGGCAGAGTCGAATAATAAATATTATCAACATTTTAGATTGTATCTCGTGTATTAGGTGACTCTTTTGTTTGACTATTTCCTTTAACATACTGAATTTACAGAAGAGGAGAAGCGTGTTCTATCTTGTCATCTCCATTTTGGTCCTAATGCTGCTTCCGGTATTATACCTCTTTATATACCTGTACCAGAGGTATGTACAATCTCTGCTTCTCTAGTTACATAACACTTCCAAGTGGGTCTGTACATTAAATGAGTGATACTCTTGTGTGGCAGGGGAATCAGAAGGGGCTCACAAGAGCTTAGGCGCATCTCACGGACCACACAGAAGAAAAAGCCCTCATAAGGTTCTTGCCGCGAGCTCGGATTTATACTCTACTGTAAGGAACATGCTTCTATTGCAAAAAAAGGATGCAGTCAAAGGATCTGTTGAATATGAGTGCAAAAAAAAAGGATCTGTTCAATGAACGGCCAATGTTTCTCTGGTGAAACTACCCAAGAAAGCACCAAGTTGAGCACATTATTTTGCCTCTGCATTCTTGAGTGCTTCCACATAACCCAATGTGGTTTTATATATGGTTCTGTTGTGCCAAATACCACAAAACATGGGTAGCACCAAGTTAGGTTCTCTTACGAGGCCACCCATAGAATCATGTCAAAAGTTCTAACAAAATGGGAGGCAAAGATAAAGTTGAGGTGCAAACAAGGGCCCACCAAATGGATGTTTTTGATTGTGCTCTTTGCTACTTTTAGGCATGGCATCCATAATCAACATTATCACCCATCTTCATATGTTTCTTCTGTGCATTTTAGTAGTTGTCCAATTATTAAATCTCTTTTTAGGGGTTAGATTAAAAAGAAGGCCCACAGAGTTATAATGTCCACAAGGTGCATTTTTTCCTCTCTCCCATAAGTATGACAATTGGACCTAGACTCTGACCTGAGGGAACAATGGACTAACCTGAACCCTATGCCGGGTTCTGGGACCAGACTCGAAATCTGTCAAAGTTGAGTCCAACCAGATTCTTGGGTACAAGTAAATTATAAGAATTGAATCTCAATTTGGGTTGCGTAGGTTTGAATTGAAATTTGAATCCTGAAATTTAGAGTTTTTTTTTGTGTTTCTTGTGCAGGGTCGACCACGTCCGTTCGTCCCCGATCACGGGTTTACCCCTTACGATTTTTTTATTATTCTTTTTACATTTTGTTATGTTTATTAATATAATAATCAAATTAATACAGTTAGAGACAATGGTACCAAAATAAAAAAAATAAGTTTTATACTTCAAAATAATTTTGTAAAAAATATACTAAATATATATTTAAAATAACATATTGTATTTTATAAATTGTCCCATTTAAATAAAATGTATTTAATATGAGGAGTGTGGTAAATATTTTACTTTTTTGCCCAATAAATATTTCACTTTAGAAAATCCATAAAATAAAAAATAGACAAGTAATTGACTAAGTTTTCTTCCATCAAAATATAACTTATATTAGTTGATACTGATAATCAATTTTAAGCTAATTTTACAAGTTTTCAGTATAACTAATATTATTAGTATTAAATTTATAGATCGAATTATCATAAAACATAAAATATTTTCATTTATTTTTATTTTTCTTTAGAAATATATTAATTTTTTGTTAATAATAAAATGGAAAATTAAATTTATATTTATAATTTTAAAGTAATATAATTTAATTTTGAAAAAAAATAATGCCATCCTAATATAATTAAGAGAAAATGAATGATTAAATAGAAAAAAAAAAGAGAAAAATGAAGGTGAAATAAAAAGATGGAGTAAAAAGGTAAAACAAATCGATTAAGTTTCCTCTACTTCCAATATTTGGGTATAAACTTATTTCTTTAATACAATTTTAATTTCAAATAAATTTTATTGATGAACAATATTTAAAAGTTATTTTTTAAAATAAAATTTAATAAAATAAAATAAGCTCAAATAAATTAAATTATAGCTATACTTGAATATAATTTATTGAGCTTATAATAGATACAAATTGGTTCCTACAAATCAAAACAAACCTCATGTAAATAGTTTTCTATATACTTCTACTTTATAAAAATGCCAATTTGGACAAAATATTTTGTAGAAATATTTAGTCTATTAATATAGAGATCATAACAATTTTCCTTATATTCATCAAAAGTTGATATATAACATGGTTCTAGTAAATGGCTTTTACTTCAAGAAGAGTTATTCACCACAAGGTTGAAATATCACATTAATACCTTGATTTCATTAAACAAAAAAAGAGAGAGTAAAGTTTGGCGTGCCATAAAAAAATGTCTAAAATTTATGATAAGGTAAAATTCAGCTTTCTAAAAAAAACTTATTGATCTAGTTTTTATATCCAATTTACTAATAGAATATTAAATAGTACTTGAACGAAAAAATATTAAAGAGGATACTACTTGGGGTTAGGTAAGGGATGTCCCTTATCACTATATATCTCTTTATTATACTAAGATGTCTTATCTAAACTACTAAGATGTGGTGTTATAGAATAGAAATACTTGCACTAAAAATACAAAAGTTATCCAATAATGTCTTACATTTTTTTTGCAGATAATACAATATTATTTATTAAAACAAATAAGGAAAATTAAGGTGAAGTTAAGGAACTAATAGATATGTATGATTGGAGAGGAAGAGTAAAAATTTGCAATATATTTTAGTGCTAGCCCTATGTAAGTAGGAAGATATTTATATAGCCCTCTTGCTACCCACTAGTGAATCAAGAACATATATCTAGGGCTCCCAATCTTTTGGAAAGTAGAAAGAAAAATACATTATAATATTTAAAAGAACATTCCTCTCCTACATAAGTGTGCATGTACTTGATATAATTCAGAATTAGTTAATATCAGTTTTATTGATACCTCAAGATGGTGTAGAGAAGTTAATATTTAAAATACCCTAATTTTTCCAACAGTAAAATTGGCCACTAATGCATTGGAAATCCATGATAATCGGAGTATGGAATTCGAGTCTATAATTGAGATCATATTAGATAAGGTTTGGAAGTTATTGAAGGTGAGATTTTTGAGAGATGGATTTGATTGAGTTGGTATTGGAAAGTATAATAATTTAAATTACTGAAAAAATTAAAGGAAAAAATATAAATTTGAAAAATATGAAAAAGAGAATTAACAAGTTAGGTCGAATTTAATTCAATTATGTGTACCTACTCACCCTACCATTTGAGTTTTTTCTTCTAATACACATGATTTTTTAAAACATGTAAAATTAAGTTAATTTTTTTATCAAATTCCATGAAATTAAAAATATGAGTATAAGTTGACAACTCGCTAAATTACTTTTACATAAATTTAATTTTATTTTTACATATTTATTAAATTAAATTTTATCCCTAAATTCTAAAAATTCAGTATCACAAACCTTTCCAATGTTCAAACCTTTCAAAAGTTAATTATTCCTCACTTTACCACAAAATTTGAGAATTTGGGTGTAAAAATATTGTTAAGAGAATTATTTTGAAGTTTGTGACTAATTTCTAATCAACTATTTATTGAAACCAAATTTGTTCAATTTTGATCACCTCTCATAATAACACCATAATACCAGTGCCAAATAAACTTGCTTACTTTATTCTACCTCTCCATAACATTAGCTGACGTCCCACAATGGAAGCTATTCTTAAACACTCGATCACCGTCATGACAACTATTGAATCGACCATAACTGTAATTATGCAATATGATATGTTTTTATAGAAAAATATTTTTTTCATAAATTATTTTAAAATATTTTCAAATTACACCAGACACTATTATCGGCACAATAATTATTGTTATTTTATATCAAAAGTAGTAACAAGTTTATTACTATTCTAATCAAAATGGGTTGGAATATTACATTATTACTTATCAAATTATACATATAATTTAATAACACTAACTTGATATCTAAATAAATACGAATATATATGGTAATTTGGTAGTGCGTTGTTCATCAATTCACATATTTTCACGTACTCAACATTATTTATATAGAAATGAGAGAATTGATATAAAATTTAAAATTTAAAATTAAAACTAAAAAAATATTTGTAATAAATTATTAATAATTAGTTATATATATAATTAAAATTATTAAAATATGTTCACATAATATATTTTAGATTGAGGAAAGAGGTCCAATAAAGAAGGGGTTGGACGTTATTAAGAATTTTAACTAATTCGATTATCTTATCCCTCCCAAATCATTTTTAACAAATGTGTTAAGAATTTAATAACAAACTCCCCACGTATAAGTCTCAATAATTTAACAGGAATGATATATAATTTATTAGTATGGTTATTCTATGATATTTTTCATTTATTTTGAAAATAAATCTTATAATGATGTAAACTTTTATAGTGTTAACACTAACACTAGATTTAACAAGATACTTTTACCTGTATATCGGATAGGGATGTGAGAGCTAGTTTCATTATTAGATACTATTTCTTGAGTTAATGAATTTTAAACTTTAGGCGAGAAAAAAAAAATCAAAGTTGATGCCAACACAAAAAACAGCAAGCTTTTTGCCACGTGTGATTATCTACAATCAACTCCATTATTCCATCATAAATACACCTTTCTTCCATCCCCATGGATCGAGCACACCCCCAACCCAACCCCCAAGTAATAATCAATCTTCACATACACATATCCAAATAAGTTAACGCAGAAACTATGTACCCTAGAAGAAGCAAAGATCCCCCGGCTCCAGGTAATCGAAGTCGTCCCAACTGAGCACCGAGTTGACACAACCCTCCACGTGCCATTCTTGCGGACTGCAGTCAGGAGGGTTGCCGTTACCGTGGCTGTCGTCCATGATCGACTGTATGGACTTGCAGAAGGAATTGTTGTTGGAGTCTCCGGCAGAAGCCGAACAGCCCTGTGATACCGAAGGATTCGCGTGGTTTGAGATAACATCATCGAGCAATAAACCCTCCCCCAGCAACAATGTGCCATTGTTCCCGCATAATGCTGCGTAGTTGTCGAATAGATCAGTCGCCACCTCGTCTAATGACAGCTCGGCCTCGTACTCGTACTCGTACTCGACTCCTTTTCTGGGTTCAAGTACTTCCGGTAGATCTTGCCTGCTGGCCGCTTCGCTTTCCACAGCCATCGGTAGCTTCTCCTCGTCCGGGCTTGTGATTCCTTCTACTAGGGCAAGCAATGGTTGCTCCGATGTCGGCTTGCTGTCTTTGCAATCATCGGTCGGCATGTGATTAAGAGGGTTTCTTTCGAGTAGCTTCAGCCTCTTCTTGATTCTCGTGTTCCAGTGGTTCTTGATCTCATTATCAGTCCGGCCAGGAAAATGCGAAGCTATCTTAGACCACCTGCAGAAAAAAAAAACCCTAACCAATTTGGAGAATGCCATAAAAAGAAAACCACTTGCAGGTCAATTCCTTGAAGACGAATCCCTGGCAAACATCATATTACTATATACGGTCACATCTTCTCTTTCCTTAAATGCATTAGTATTATGCTGGAAGAGATCTATTGGCTTAAATAGGCCTTCAACACCTCTGTCATGACCTAAAAATGCATTACTATATACCTATTGCCAAGATGAGAATGAAGCTGAATGATCTGGTCTTCTTCAGCCTCTGTGAAGTGGCCTCTCTTAAGGTCTGGCCTGAGATAGTTGATCCACCTTAACCTGCAACTCTTCCCACATCTCAGCAACCCTTCATGATTAAAAAAACATTTCTTTTACCATCGGTCGTTGTGTAATTTGTAAGTACTAATACTAACGTGCATATGATCGATGATATGAAGCAGGTACCTGCAAGCTTAGGAACTGTCCTCCAGCAATGAATGCCATTATTGAGGATGAAGCTCATGAGCTTGTGGTCTTCGTCTATTGTCCATGGACCGCGCTTCAGCCCGACCTTGTCACAGCAAGGTTGTCTTCCCATGATGTTCTTTCGGCCGAGGAGAAGAAGACAAGACGACCACAGCCTCCCCACTAGCTAGCTAGCTAGATAGATAGATAGATAGATAGATGGCCACGGAAAGAAAACAAACGCACCCAACTAAGAAGGAAAGGCTCCCATAGAGAACGAAGAGCTAGCTAATTCTTCCTTATAGGGCCCCTCCTACAGCAAATATTCTCTTTGGACAGTTCAGCTAGCTTAATTAAGTGAGGGATGTGGACCAATGGAGGCAGGTTGCATATATATAATTGAATGGGTGTAAAAGTAAGCAAGCTAGCATTGACACGCTTGTACTTTCTCTGCCAATGCAAAAGTCATCTACTACGCCAATTGGCCATTCAAATTAGGTGGGTAGGTAGGTAGGTAGGTAAATATATAAACCAACAATACATACAAAACTAAATGATGATCCATGACAGTATATTGGATTATTGAGTCCCCATTTTGGTGGCTAATAATATATGTAAGCCAGGCTTTCTCATATTTTGGAGAAGAAGAAGACGATTCCTTTAGTCTGGTCGTTGGGGGGCAACTTCTCAATCTATCAACTTTATGATCCATGGCTTCCATGAATATACTACTATTGAGGCTTCCTTCCTCTCACACGACAAGAATATGCATGGACCCACTAATCTTCCATCATAGCCCAGCAAGGAGAGGGTAGGGATTGGTCTTTGGTTCATGTATTCTTAGTTGAATATAGTAACACTCACCTCTCATACTTTCCGTATGGAATGAGTATATAAGTATAGTGCATTAAATCATATTATTTTAATAAATAATTTTAAACTATAACATAATAATACAAAATATCAAAATTTCCCTAGTATGATTTTAATATAATCCTAATAAAATCTTATAATAATAATAATAATAATAATTAATTAAATAAAGCATGAGGATATGTGCGCCACAATTAGAGGGTAGGGTGTCCACGTGTCCAACTAAGGGTGGTGGTACATGTCGGGGACCTTCATATAATTTTTTATTTAAATTATTTAATAAAAATTCAATTGATATACTGATGTGATTTTTTATTTTTATTGGGAAAATATATAATAAAAATTCAATTTTAATATTTTGAAAAGGTTTTGTAGCGAGCTTATAATTTACCCTTTTGAGAAAAGTTACTAAGAATAGTACATCTGAGCCCAAGACAACACGATTTGTCGAAGCCCAAATTTCAGGGCCCATAAGAATATAGCCGTTACGCAGTCAACGATTCAAAAAGTACTCGACCGTTGCGAGAAACCAGCACTTCCCCTGTACGATTTGTTTTTCCTCCATTAGGATACGAGCAGTGCTCTTCTTTTTCCTCTCTTTCTCGAGTCAATCCTTCCATAGGTCATGGTGACAGAAGGGGAGCCCCGAAAGAGCCCTAGTTTCTCGCAGAGGTCTCCGAAATTGATGCTTGGTAATGGCAGGAACGCGGAGAATGGCAACAGTGTGTTCAGCCCGAGGTTCAAGTCGATCGCTGCGATGGCCGGCTGGGATGAGGAGACCCTCCTGATCGCCAGCCTGACCGTCGATGACACGCCAGAGCGGGAGCTAAAGCAGAGAAAGCGGCCCAATCTGACCTTCAAGACTCCTCCTTCGAATTCAAGAAGGTAGTACGGACTCTCATCGATGTACCGATTTTCTCGCTCTTGATTTGAGAGTGTAGGTTGTATGTATTGCTTGAGCTTATCCGATCTAAAATCACATAACTGGTTAGGGAAGTATGGTGATCAAGAATTGAAGCAACCTTGATTGATTTTTTTTTTGTTTCCATTTTGTCCTTGTAGAAAACGAAGAGATCGGAGGAGGAGCCCTGCTCCGGTTCTGGCAACGGTTCTTAACCTCGAGGAAGAAGAGGCCTCTGGCAAAGGTACTGCGATTGCCAAATTTCAATCATTTCTATGCATCGTCGAATCTTGTTTTATCAGATCAATATCGACATGACATGAGCATTTCTTCCTTTGCCCGATCAAGCAGTAAACGAGAGCAGCAAGAAGCAAGTGCTAGATAGCCAACACAAGGAAAGAAAAACTGAAGGAAATGAGCTGCCTGCAAGCGGTCCAGCTGAATTGGCAACTCCTTCCGCCTCGGCATCGCTGACTTGCTTGGATAAGCTCAGGGAGGAGCTTTCTTGTGCAGTAAGTGTTTTCCTCAGCTGGTTAAACAGTTTTCACCCTTTTAGTTAGCTTTTCAAAGGTCTACTTAGTATAAACGACTATGCGTTCATTTGACAGATCTGCTTAGAGATATGCTATGAGCCCAGTACCACAGCTTGTGGACACAGGTGAGGAACTCGGATCAAACATATACTTGGATCTAACTCTCATCTTGAAACCGTCTGTTCATCTTGTTGATTCTTACTGCTTCAAAAATCAATGTCAGTTTCTGTAAGAAATGCCTTCGTTCAGCCGCAGAGAAGTGCGGGAAACGCTGCCCTAAGTGCAGGCAGCTAATCAGGTTTATCTCCTACTATAGACCTCTCTTGCAATCAAAGCAAACTCTACTTCGAACTCGTGGTCTACTTAGTCGAGATTATGATACTGATCTGAAAAATACAGCAGTGGAAGGAGCTCCTCAGTGAACACGGTCCTCTGGAACACTATACAGCTTCTATTTCCCAAAGAGGTAGAATCCAGAAAGGCAAGCAGCGGATCATCGTCCCCAGCAGCAGCTGATGAAGGAAGAGAATCTGAAAGAGGCCATGGTAATAGAAGAACCCAACCAAGTGACCGAAGGAGGATCCAGCCATCGACTACACCGAGCAGCAGTGCAGTTCGGACAGAAGAAACCCAGAGGGGAAGGCGAGCTCTGCCGAGCCAAGACGGGGATGCTGCACTGGCCTTGCGGTTGCAAAGGGAAGAGTTCATGGAGATTGTAAGGGGGGGAGGAGGAAGGAGGAGGAGGAGGAGGGACCATCAGAGCTCAGGCATCTCGTCGTCTTTCTCTCTGGCAAGAGAGAACTTGAGGGCTATAGCTTCCCGAGCAATCAACCTTCGGATTAGAAGTAGCGGCAGGCCCACTTGAAAAATTGTTGCGGGTCTATCTTTGTTGTTTCGTTGTAATATCTCAAGTGGAAGAAGTTTGTTCCATTATTGATGTAATATCTTTGGCCAAGCAGTTTACAATGTCCCAAACTTGAATAATGCTTACAAAAATTCCATTATTGATATCAATTCCCATCAATATCAATGCTGTTTATTCTGAAATATAGGCAGGCTCATGGAAAGGAAGCGAGAGTAAGTTGATGCTTTCAAAATGATGCAGGTCACATTAGCCCAAGAATGTCTAGGTTTGGCTGCCCTCAATGTGGCGGAATATTTCAAGATATTAATGAACAAGACATATTTCTATTTTATCGACAATATCTTCCATTTCGTTCAAGAAGGATCCGAATTATCCGCCTTATTGGGTAGAATGCCTTATACAAGGGCTATATAGTTCATGGTAGAGCACCTCATTTTTTTTATAATCTTTTCAATTCAATTTATTAAGGAGGGTCGTTTTTTCAGATTAGGGCACAGGGCGCTCCCTGATTTGTTCCGAAGGATTCTAATAAAAAAGAAAAAGGATAGACCAACAATAATAATACTCTAAATTCCGAGATCAAAATTACTAGACATTTTAATGCATTTTACTATTATTTGGTTATGCATTTGGAATTCCGAGATCAAAACTTTTGAGTTATGAATTAGGTATAGAACTAATAAGCTATATTTGGTTACAATTTAAGAGTTTCAATATATTGTTTTTGATGTTGAAAAGTTTTTTTTATCCATGGGCAATTTGTTTCGATATATGAGCTTTAATTTAATTTTTGTGCTTATCTTAATTGTTGGTTTAGTTTATGCATGGTGAATGGGAGCATTAGAATGGTCTTAGTTTCTGAATATTCGGACAATAAAAAAATAAAAAAAAAACATTGAAACAATGAATTTCATAAAATTCAGTTATTTCAAATTGGTCAAATCTCTCAAGTTTATGGCCGCTGCTTTATGGTACCGTTGCTTCATTGAATTTGCTTCATTAATAGGCTCCCCATTTGAATTTGATCGTTATGGACTGGTACCAAAATCGAGTCCTAGACAGGCGGACCTAATTTTAACAGCTGGTACAGTAACAATGAAAATGGCAAACAGTCTTAGAAAATAGGTTCAGATGAACCCAAGTAATGAAAAGAGAAGGCAATGAAGTCTTATCCACATTATAATTTGGGATGGTTGAACTAACCTGCCTGATTGCAAAAGATAACTAGCCGGAGTTATTGATGAAAATGTCTACAGAGTATTATAAAAGTTCATTGATGATGAATGCCCAAATCTCAGAACAAAAACTTAAAAGAGGCGTCCAACTTCTAAAGTTCTACTTCAAGAATAATTTTACTCTGCCGTCCCTAAGTTTACTGGCACTTAATAGGAAGAAACTATCGGCGTTCAGCAGTGGCACTGGTGATATCAAGCTGAGTTTCCTGCATTGGACGAGGAGTGAAATAATAACTTTCCAGAACCAACAAGAAAAATGAGTGCTAGCACTTGGGAGGATAGGAAACTTGAACTGAAAAATATTTGCTGCATATGAATTAACTTGGATGCATTTCAAGTTCAACAGACAAAAAGCCCAAACATTATTATGAGTTCCCTATGCCACAATTATAAATTGGATAAAACTCAGTTCTCACAATACTCCTTGCTTTGTGCTCTGACCAGTAGAATTTTATCCTTAGTCCCGAAGTTGAAAAGAACTTTCAAAAGGGCCACAGTAACCAACAAACAGGGTAACTGATAATACAATAAGATAATTTTGTGACATAAGAAATAATATCCAAAAGAAATATAGGTCACATTCAATGTTGAGCACGTCCAATTGGTTGAAAAAACAAGTGAAACCAATCTGCAACTATCCCTTGATTAACTTGATGAAAATTGAGAAATTACCTGCTTAGCGGCCACCCAACATAGCTGGGTTAAGTGCAAGAAGAGCCTGCTGACCACCTGGCAAGTAAGCAATATTGGGATTCCTAGCCAAAGTTCCTGCAATCTCTCTTGAAGCCTCTATTCTCCTCAGTTCAATCAATCCCATACCAGCAGCAGCAGTGGCCTCAGAAATCAACTTAGCAGACTCACTTTCTCCTTCTGCCCTTATAATCGCAGCTCTCCGCTCCTGATCTGCCTTCATAACTACGAACTTGGACCTCTCAGCTTCCTGCTGAGCAACCTGTTTCTGCTCAACTGCCCTAGAGAATTCCGCACCATATGAAAGGTGTGTGATGGCCACATCATCAAGAATGATGTTAAACTCCTTGGCACGTTGAATCAGACTCTCACGAACCAATGCGGACACATGAGGCCGCTCAGTTAGAAGCTGATCAGCATTAAATTGGGCAACAACAGCTTTTAGGACCTCATTCCCAATTGATGGAAGGACTTTCTCATCGTATTCAAGACCAAGGTGCCGGAAAATGTAGGGTAGATGAGTGACCTGCATTTTCAATTTTCTTTAATATCTTTCAGATGCTAATGGTAAATAATTGAAAAATTAAATTACATAAGAATAGACTTAGCACATTTTTGGTTGACCCACTTAAACTTCTGAATTTGCCTCATTTGACAGAAAATTCATGTTTATTGAGAAGTACACACATTGATAATTTTTTTCAATCTAAGCATTTCCCATGATATATGGAGGATGATGTGGCATTGTCACATTCATTAATTAGAACAATGTCAAATGGAAGCAAAATAAATTGGATGAAAATTGAGTTTCATGTTAAATGGCACAAAATAAAAGAGACTTCCATCAAGTAAATAAGCAAAGTTCATGCCAAATTGAATTTTGGCGTAATAAGGTTAAACGAAAAAGTTAGTGTCAAAATGAAGAAAATAAGTTTCATCATGCACAACAAGAGACTTCCATCAAGTCCTAATTATGCAGAGAAACACCATCAGTCTCTTAAGAACATCAATATGAAGTCGGAGATTGCAGAGACGATATGTTAGCATAGAAAAACACATTTGTTTCTCAAAGGGAGCAGTCTGTTCCTTCCTAAAGAGTGCGTAGAGGAATATCACGACCAAAAGAGAACCACAACTGCTACAGCAATCTAGAATGTATTTATTGAGAAAACAATAGATCACACTACAAGACCACATCACTTTGAGAGCCAAAAATAAGCCAAATGACCAAAGTTCACTGACTCGCAGCTCACCTTAGTCATGGACAGAAATCAAAATTTGGCCGAACAGTAAGCACACTAAACTCAAACACATCTGGCAAGGCAATTGCCACCACGAGATAAGGGAGTACACATGACTGTAGATTTTTCGTAGCAAAACTACTTGAACTGATGTATTAATCCATAAATGGTCAGGCTTCGGAAGAAACTCGCATATTTCAGGTAGCAGAACTAGTTGTACAGTGCAAAAGAACGAGCCTGACAAAATGATCTGCAGCAATACAAAGTTCAGAACTTTGGAGATACGTACCTGAGGGCGAGAGAGGACACGCAGAGTAAGATTGACCATCTGAAGGTCCTTGGTACCGGAGATGGAAGAGAAGGTGTGAGGGCGGGTCCTGATGTCGAAGATGAAGGGCTTCTGGAGCCACGGGACGAGGAAGTGGGTCCCCTCGCTTACAGTCTCCTCCATCACCCCGCGAATCCTGTCGAAGATCACCGCCCTCTGGCCTCCGTCCACCGTGTACAGCGACGCATTCAGCGCCGTCGCCGCAGCACCAAGGCCAAAAGCTGCCCTCGCTACGTTGGTAAGGAACGAAACCGCCGCCTGACTGCTCCCCATTCCGATGCCTCTGAATCAGCTGAGAGTAGGCGCAGTACAAACACAGAGATCGGCATAAGTGGTCGATCTGGGATTTATCTAGGGTTTACTGACTTGCAGAGGAGGTCATGGGTCCGCATACTATTCGGGTCGGGTACATACTATGTAAACGGATACTACACTAATTGGGCTCTTTATTGGGCTTCTTTTGGACCTCATCTAAGAGATGAAAAGTCTACCAACACACTTTGCAAAAAAAAAACTAGCACACTTAATTTTCTTTTCTATTTTATGTTTATTTTTTATTTCAATTATTACTAAATCTTTAATCTAATTTTTGTTTTTTTACAAAAAAATAAATATATTATTATTTTTTAATTTAAATATTATATATAACATGTAAATAATAAAATGGAAAGATAAGGTTCATTTGAATTAATAGAAAAAGGCCTCCCTCCTTTATTCATGTCTTCTTCTTTTACTTTCCAGTAAAAAAGGCCTTCCTGCCTTTATCAAAATCAAATCCATAGTCGTTTTCCACCTTTGACCTACTACCCAGTCCCATAAAACTAATCACAAAATATGCACAGATGCTTTCCATGTGAGCTAATGTGTAGCCCTTTACTTTGTTGTGTGAAGTGATGCATATCACTACAACAGGTAGGCCCGGCCACCGGAGCATTGGCCGGAGAGATTACCGATGAAGCACAAGGGTTGTTACAACAGTGGGGTTCCCATGATGAGATGACTGTAGAGAAAGGGATGGTGTTGGGTGGATGACTTATATCATCCTTTCTCCTTTTCCATTAGCCAATAGAGCAAAAAGGTGAGGAAGATGGTGACTCATGAAGGGACCTCCCTCATCTCATGATCTGATCTCGATGAGATATGTGGTATGCCACCTTAGAGGCGTGGGATCAATTATTCATACTCATCCATAGTTATCAAATTTAGTTCAAGTATCGTATATTCATTAGTTTAATTTGAAAATATAGTGATGCTACAAGTGATTTTAGCATAGGCACTTAAATTTTTAAATATATTAAATTATAATAGTGTATTTTGAGCATATAAATACACTATTTTTGTAATATTTATCTATTTTAGTAAATATATATTAAAATGATTGGACTAAATTTTTACATTTTTAAAATTGAGGAACTTAAGTGTGAATGAGTAATAAATGTAAGGACTAAAGTGTTAACATACTCTTAACATCGGTAGTGGTGGAGGGATATTTGGCCTACAGTTCTATCATGGCCGGGGTACTTGAGACACTATGATTCATGTCTGGGAAAAGGGAGAATGGAAAGCATTGTGTTCCGAGCTGCCCTTTCTTCTTAAGTGCATCTTCAAACACTTCATCCTCAAGCTGACCTTTTGCTATATCTCGTCGTCAACTGGTTCCTTCGGCTCGGAGCTACATGGATACCCTCGGATGATCCATTCAGCCGGCGCCTCACTGCCTTAGATCACTGCTTTTCCGTCTTCTCAGGCAAGCCCTCGGATGAAATTTTGTCTATCGCTTCCGCGGGAAAACTTAACTGTCGCGCGTCCATTTTATCCTTGCAATTTTCTGTGGGTTTGTTCATCGTTTATCAAAGTTTATGTACTTGTGATTTGTTCAGATGAGGGACATTGGAAATACGTGCGCCGAATGGTTACGAAATTGCTTCATTGAGCCCCATAATCTGCACTTTGTCTCTGAATTGGTAAGAAGATCTTGGGTTGAGTTCCTTTAGGTTGCAGAAGAACAAAGACTCGGCTTTTTTTAGCAAATACTATATCATTAAAGATCGTTGAGCCGTTTTCATCGGCTGGAACAGTTTTCATCCGTCCAACTGCTGGTTCCTTTAATATCATGCAGAAGTTCCACGGTGTGTTTGTAGGTTTAATTGACCTAGTTTTGTTTCCAGATTGGGGCTAAATTATTGTGCAAATCTTTCAATTTCAGCTTCCAGTTATGGATATACTCTTGGTTCTGTAACTAATCAAACAGAGTTTCAGGTTTGGTCTTCTACACTCCTATACTAGCAAATCCAGTTGTTTGTCATCTACTTGATGGCTCCCACATACTTCCCTCTGAGATGGGAGAGCACTAGGGACCAGTGGTGGTATGCATCCCCCATCGACTGGGCAGCTGCCAATGGACACTATGATCTGGTGCGAGAGCTGATCCGGATCGACAACAACCACCTCTTTAAGCTCACCTCTTTGCGTCGGATCCGACGCCTGGAGACTGTGTGGGATGATGAGGCTCAGTTCCACCATGTCGCCAAATTCCGCTCTGAGGTCATTAAGAAGAAACCTTTCACACCTAATGGCTTAAAAGTAGAATTTGACAATGCAAATGTGCATTTTGAACGAAAAGTGAATGTGTACATTTATTGCATGCGATGCTAAAAGGTTAATGCTATTCTCTGATAATATAAATGAAGTTTATGGATACAGGTTGCACGAAAGCTCCTGATGGAATGTGATTCCAGCAAGGGGAAGAGCTCCCTCCTTGAAGCAGGCTATGGTGGGTGGTTTATATACACAGCCGCGTCAGCAGGGGACTTGGATTTCGTCCAAGAACTGCTTGAGAGAAATCCTCTGCTTACCTTTGGGGAAGGAGAGTATGGAGTGACTGACATTTTGTACGCTGCTGCTAGGAGTAAGAGCTTTGAGGTCTTTAGGGTCCTTTATGACTTTGCAGCCTCTCCAAGGTTTAAGGCTGCCGGGTTGGGGGAGGAGCAAGTTGAGTTTCCTCCAAAGTACAGGGAGGAGATTATGAATAGGGCTGTCCATGCTGCCGCTAGAGGGGGGAACTTGGCAATCTTGAAGGAACTTTTGGATGGCTGCAGCGACGTTTTGGGATGTAGGGATGCTATTGGCTCGACCGTCTTACATGCAGCTGCAGGGAAAGGGCAGGTGGAGGTGAGTGTATTCAAGATAATGCATGTGCATTCTTCTTATTATTCAAGAAGAGAACTTGCTATTTGGTTTTCACAGAGTATGCAAAATTTTACAGGGACATTAAGTAGAAGTTGTAAAAAGGCAATATCTCTAGTGATAGGTGATCATGCTTAACTGTATAATTCCATCTCTGGTCTTGTTTTGATCATACTGCAGGTAGTGAAGTATCTTATAGAATCCTACAATATCATCAACTCAACAGATAATGATGGCAACACAGCCTTGCATCTTTCTGCCCACAAAGGCCATCCCGACACAGTTGAAGTTCTGATTTCTGCTTCTCCCACGTTGGCTTCCATCAGAAACAGTGCAGGAGAAACATTTTTTCACATGGCCATCTCAGGTTTTCACAGCCCTGCATTCCAAAGACTTGATAGGCAGATGGAGCTTGTGAAGTACTTAATGGATGGCAAGTTATTTAGCATAGAAGACATAATTAATGTGAAAAACAATGACGGAAGGACCCCACTTCATATGGCTATCATTGGGAATGTCCACTGCAAGCTGGTGGAGCTCATCATGGCTGTGCCCGCAATTGATCTGAATGTTCAAGATAATGATGGAATGACCCCTCTTGATCTGCTCAAGCAGAGACCACCATCTCCTTCCTCAGATAGTCTGATTCGACAGCTGATTTCTGCTGGGGGAATGTTTGGGGTTGAAAATAAAGACTTCTCCACACGAAAGGCCATTGCATCACTCTTAAAGATGCAGAGCTGCAGGGTTAGTAGTCCCGGGACGAACTTCCAAATTCCTGACAGTGAGATTCTCATGTACACTGGAATTGAGAGCACTTCAGCTTTTGATCAGCATGATCCCAGGTTATCCTTTGATTTGGAAGGTGGTAAGCTGGACTCCAACAGGAAGTCCATGTCTGTAATCATGAAAGCCCCTCAGTGGCCCCATACAAAAGATGACAACTTGAAGAAGTCCGGAAGCGGAGGAGAGGATTCATCTCCAGTCCCTCTGAGGCAGAAATTCTCGAAGCCATCATCTTATCTTCTTAACAACAAAAGGGCACTCTCAGTGAAGAGCAACAATCCAAGCCCAACCAACCGGAAAAAGCTGGCTACTGGTCTAATGCAAGGCAATATAGACACTATGCCTCATCTAAACCTCCCAAGGCAGAGGGCTCCTCCAAGCTCAGCATCATCAAGGTCTTCTGTCCTGTCTGCTGCTACATCAGACTCTCATCATGATTTAGCGAGCCCATCCTGCTCTAAAAGGGTTCCAATTCAAATAGATGATACCCCGAGGCTGCAGCCCAAGCGCATATCTATCAGGAAGAGGCTGAGGGCTAAATACTTCTGTCTTGGCGGTCGGAGCCTATCAGTCAAGAATCCCGTGAGCATGAATCCTGAGAACCCAGCCAAAAAGTTTCCCATTCCTTCTGCAGCATGACTAGAAAAAGAAAATGGATAATATTCCATGGTGTTTGTTAAAAGCTACATGCTTTTCTGCTTTACATATTGGAATTGTTCCAGCTGCCTTTTTCGCTTCTGTAAATCTCTGAGATCAATGATGTTTGCAAGAGAAAAAAATGGCTTTTGGGTTGATTTGACGCATCTTGTTAAAATCTTCTCCTGAGACAGACTTATTTTTTAACTATAAGGTTTGAATGAATGACACAGGATACGTACCCAGTTGGACCACCAAGATAAAGTAAACCTCTTTGGCTTGTAGATGGCGAGCCACATGGTATGAGCAAAGGAAAATACTCCAACAGAACCTGAGATGCAGTTTCAAGATGAAGAATACATATGAATCTTCATCTGGTTTGGATAGCATAATATATTGCATACCAATGTGCGTGGTGCGGGTGACTTAACGGGAGCATCTTGGTAAGCCTGAACTTGAGGTTCTATACAGTGGGCATCACCGCTGCGGCGGAGGAGACGGCGGAGGAGTTGAAGTTGAGGAGAAACGACAGCAAGAAGTGGAAGGAGGCGAATATCATGATTAAGTAGGTGGGCTTGATGGGGTTCTCCCCCTTCCACGGACCTTCTTCACCTATCTCCCTCCGGTGACCATGTACACGATATCAATCCCGACCTCGACGATCAGCCGCTGCGGCGACCACCATGTACAGCCCGAGCTCCTCACCGACCTTGTACTGACCCAGCTCATGGTACCCGTCTAACCACTTACCAGGGACCACCTCGTTCATCTCCACCATCCAGCTCATGGTTTCCATATTAATTCATTGAAAGAGGATCGATCTGATGGTTAATAACATTACATTCGTCATTTGGATTCCCCACCCACCCATAAAATCCGTAGTAAATCCGTAGTAAATATTATGGAAATCAAATTAGCTCGCTATTCTATTTTATGGTATTTATTAGAAGTTATATATATTTTTATAATATATTTGTATTGATTCATTTGTAAATATTTTAATTGGAGGTATTAATAAGTATTTATAGAAAAATTTAATTGATTAATTTAGAATTTAAAAAATAATTTAATAGTATTTTGTTTAGATAGAGTTAAATAATTAGTAATAAAAAAATAAATTTAACAATTTAAATAAATTAAATAATATATTTAATTAAATTATATTAAATATACTATATACTAAAAAAATATTTTATATAAAATAATTAACTTATTATTATAATAAATAATTAATATTAATTATATAATAATTAATATATATAAACATATTTTATAATTATAATATAAATAATTAAATAAAAAATTTACCTAAAATTTTATATTAGTGTAAAATTATATATAATAAGTTTAATTTTAGTGTATAAATTTTATTTAAATAAATTGAAAAAAATAGGAGGGTACAATTAATGTGGATAATAGAGTGGCACAATCGTCCAAAAAAAAAAGCGATATATCATTTGAAATGAATTACCAAAAGACCGGTGGAAGTGAGTAGGTGTGCAATATAGGTTACTAAATAAGGATAAATAGGAAAAAATGTATTAAATTAAGGATAAAATGATAAAAATAGTATCTTTTAGGGAAATTCAAAAAATTCCGTAAAACACTAGAATAAAATAGTAAAAACAGTCCTGTATACAGGTAAAATGGTCAAAAAATTTTGAATTATTTCTCAATTTATGCGTATCGTCCTTGCGCAGGCCATTCTAATCTTCTTTATATTGTTCCAATTTTATCGAATTTCTCCGAGAGAACAATCATTATGCGTTTATTGGATTATATAAACACACAGTTTCCTCTCCCCATCGATGTGGGACAAAAGTTTCTCTTCTTCACTTATTTCATTGGGCCAATAAAAGATCTGTGCCCCATAGAGACTAAAGCCCGATTTTAAGCACACAGCTCCCAAAGTATATAAAAGAAAATGCCCAACACCAACATGGGATCCAAATTGAAATTAGCCCATGAAAATTGTAGAGAAGGGGTGGTGAGCCAGACTTAGAGAAGCTCGGAGTTGGAGTCGGAAGTGGCAGTGCAACGGGTAGATGCAAATGCCTAAAGTTGTTCTTGCAGTTATATTTCTGGATTACTTTTTTTGTGGCGAATGAAAGGCTTTATTTGTGCTCACGACCTTCAGATTCTGCATAACCTGAGGGAGGAAGGGAGAGAGGGAGAGATTTGAAAAGAGATGGCGTTGAAGTTCTTGAACAAGAAGGGATGACACACGGGGAGCCTACGGAATATAGAGAATGTATGGAAGTCGGAGCAGAAGCACGAGGCGAAGGAACTCGGCAAGCATATCCACGAGGAGAGAGAGCGTGACGAGTTCCAAATTCTCTAGGAGCAGGCTGGTATAGTCCTGTAAGCATATCCGCTTCTTTCTAGTTCTCTTTCTATGGTTTCCTACTAGGGTTTGGATCAATTGATTTGGCTCTCCTATAATTCCCATCTCATATTATCGTATGATGACGCTGTAACAGATTTTGAATTGTTGGGAGTTCCAGTTACGTTTAATCAAGTATTTGCTAGAGAGAGGAGAGAGAGATTGAGAGATGGAGAGAGATAGGGTGATAGAGAGAGATGGGAGAGAGAGACAAGAGACCCGAAGAGAGAGATAAGGAGACAAGGTGGGAGAGGAGAGAGGTGGAGAGAGAGAGGGAAAGAGAGTGGGAGAGTGTGAGAGAGATGGGTGAGAGAGAGGGAGAGATGGGTAGAGATAGATAGAGAGGGAGAGATGTGGAGAGAGATAGGGAGATTGAAAGAGAAGGGGAGAGATAGAGAGATAAGGAGATAGAAAGATGAGTAGAGATAGTGGGAGAGAGAAGCAGAGATAAACAAAGAGAGGAGAGATAGAGATAAAGAAGGGGAGAGAGAGAGACAGGAGAGAGAGAGATAGATGGGGAGAGATAGGGAGATAAAGAGAGAAGGTGAGAGAGAGGAGAGAGAGATGGGTGAGAGAGGGAGGGACAAAGAGAGAGACTAGGAAATGAGAGAGATATGAGGAGAGAGAGATAAGGAGATAGAGAGAGATGGGGAGAGAGATAGGGAGATAGAGAGAGAGTGAGGAGAGAGAGAGTGAAAGAGAGATAGGGAAATAGAGATAGATAAGGGGAGAGAGATGTTGAGAGAGAGATAGGGAGATAGAGGGAGGGAAAGAGAGAGATAGGGAGATAAAGAGACAAGGGGAGCGATAGAGAGAGGAGAGGGAGAGAGAGTTGGAGAGAGATGAGAGAGAGGGGGAGAGAGGGGGGAGAGAGTGTGAGAGAGAGTATAAATCCCACTCTTTTGAGTTAAGAAAAATCGGGAAAAGAACCATTCAAATTGAGTGAGAAAACTGAACTGCTTCATAAACTCGATCATTTGGGAACGAGCAATTTAGAAATTTATAATTTACGGGTGATTCAAAGGGTTTATAAAACCTTGAAAAAGAACGTTAGGACGAATTGGAAGAGAAAAACCATATTGGTTTATATGAACTGGATTCAACTAGATTGAACCAGTTTATGGATTGAGTCGGTTCATGAACCGGAACCGATAGAGAAAGGGCAAATCGGGAAATTTATAGATCCCGAGTGAACCAAATAGTCCCAAAAGTTATGGAAATGGACTTGAGAATGAATTGTAAACAAAACTGCATAATAATTTAGATTTATCATACCTGTATTATAGGCGTCTTAGTTGATGGTCTTTAAGGGTAGGCTTTCTGAAATCTCCTCAAAGGGATATAAGGGAGGGGGTGAGTACGACTACTTAGTTAATGGATTTTCAAAAGTTTAGACTTTTAAGAAAACATTTATTATTGGAGTGTGTCAGACTCCTTTCTTTCAAAACCATTTCATTTGAAATCTCGGGTTTATCACCATTTCTTTTTAACCACGATGTGTCATTACCCAACACACATCCTTCATCATGAAGGTTACACACATTCGTAGGTCAGCACGACCACTGAACCCACTGGTGACATTGGAGCGACTTTACCGACCACCCGGATAGAAGTACATTCACTTTTACCCTGAGAATGAGTGGATGTTTGCGACATCTGACCCTCATTCCCAGAATAAATTCTTCATGTCCGTTATGAGGAGAGAGACCTCATCCTGTCCCCACCCCAGTCTCATGCGTTTGGTGCTACTCCAAATTTCGCACAGACACTTGGAACAACGATCTACCCTTATAATCACCGGGTCATCCAAGGCCCTTAGGACACATCACTACCCCTAATTGGCGTCTTAATGATCCCGTACTTATAGTGCATGCACAAACAAAGTTTTCTTAAATTGCCATGTAATATGTGGTGTCATTTATCCCAATGGTCCCGACCTTCAACTCAACCTATAGCTGTTTGTCTTGACTGGTCTAGAGACTGGTCATGTCGCACTGCTACTAGTTGACTGAGTATGTCGGACCTACCTTGGTACCATGACCAAACAATTCACTTATTAAGTTTTAACGACACATATATATATCATGTTCTTTTATGAGCTCCCGCTCATGTCCATTGGCCTATGGCCCACTATTTGAGTTTTTCAAAAATAGGGCATATTAGCCCTTAAGTTCCAAAATCGAGGCCCTCAGCCTATAAGAGCTATTCGAGCTCCCATCAAGAAGGTCTCCCAAATAGTTTAAGCATTGGCATACAGTCAGGGGAGAACACTTTCGACAAAATAGGTTTTCACTGTCCATTATACCGACCGGTATAAGAACATCTCTGTTCATAACCGATGAACGGGTTTTCAACTTCTTTCGAGGAAGTCTCATCATACCAATCGGGTATGATCTACTTACATCCGGTAAGTAGTTTTTTTTTTCACATAATTTTCACATCACTTTCTCAGTTGTGATGATTAAAATACTAATAAACACTGGATTTTTATACCAGGGTACTTATCATCCCCAACTGGGTATAATATATAATCTCACTCACCTGTTAACGTAGTGAATTCCACTAGACCGATTCTTTGTATTCACGCGAGCTTTTCCATGCTGGTGTTCCCGTCAATTTGTGTTCCTACACGATATTAACATCCTTGTTCATTATTACTCGACTAAACAACCTTCATTCATTTCAAACAAATGAGAAAACCCAAACTTTTTAGTTATTTGCAATTAGGTTCCTAAAGTTATTGCTCTTTAACTTTAAGTCCCCAAAATGCCAGTTTTTCCTCAAATTGAGTCTTGAAACTTTTAAAATTTATCTTGGAACCTCAATTTATTCAATTTCACAAAAGGGGGTTTAATTTTCTAAATTTCCAATTTGGTCCCCCAACTTTTCCAAATTTACCATTTTGCCCTTCCTTTACAAAAATGGTAATTTTTGCCCCCAAAATTCCAAAATTCCTCAATTGGTCCTCCAATATTATTTTCATGCCCAATTGACCCTCAATTTCATTAAATTGCATTTTGGTCCTTTGAATTTTAAAAATCCCCAATCTTCCCCAATTTTCCCCCAATTTCAACTCCTTAGCACAGCTAAATTTGATTTTATCAAATTAACCGATCAAACACCTCTAATTATTGAAATTGAAGTTAAAATTGAGTTCGTCCATCCTCTTATGATTCAATAGCACTTTGAATCACAAGTTTTGATGCCAAAACAAGCTCAAACGGAGCTTCGTTGAAAAATAGACGGTAGAGAGAGAAAGCTTCAATTACTCACCGGTGAGGGCACGACTGTAAACCCCGCACATTTGAGTTAAGAAAAACCGGGAAAAGAACCGGTCAAATCGAATAAGAAAAACCAAGCCGATTTACATTTGGGAATAAGCAATATGAAAATTTACAACTTTCGGTTGATCCAAAGGATTTATTAAACATTGGAAAAGAAATTTAAGACAAACTAGAAAACAAAAACTAAATTGGTTCAGGTGAACTAGATTCTATAAGAACTTCAAAGTTAAGCGTGCTTACTTGAGAGTAGTGTGAGGATGGGTGACCTCCTGGAATTAATACCAATAATTTATGGCAATATTAATACTAGTAATAAATCTCGCCTATTTAATACACGGGTTTTACAACTATATAAAGAGGTCATCCCCATTTCATTCTCCTCACACCTGAACACTTCTCTCTCTCTCTCTACTACTCCATTTCCTAGTAAAGTTCGAACCAGAGCTTCGACTTGAACAAAGGTCGGGCTCTTTAGAAACGGGCTCTTTAGAAACTCCGGCGGACCGAAGCTGCCCTATTTTTGTCAAGCTGAAATCGACTATTTCAAGCCCTCCTCAGGCCAAACCAAGCCCTCCCAACACTTCCTCAACCTTTCCACGGCCGAATTAGGACCGAAAGGTAAGCCAATTCGGCTCCCCTTTATAATTTTTGATCAGTGCTAAAGAGAGAGTCGACCGAATTTCAATTACGAAATTCTAATACAATTCTGAATCAATTGATACAATACTTGATTTTAAAATGAACCTCAGGATGAGACCTATCTGCCCAGATCGAAAGCTTGGACTGTCGTGCCTTCACCGGTGAGTAATCGAAGCTTTCTCTCTCTACAGTCTGTTTTCCGGCAAAGCTCCGTTTGAGCTCGTTCCGACGTTAAAATCTACGATTCAAAGTTTCTTAGAATCGTATGAACATACATAAACTCAATTTCAATAATTAGAAGTGTTTGATCGGTTAATTTGATGAAATCAAATTCGGTAGTGTTGAAGAGTTGAAATTGAGGGGAAATTTGGGGATTTTCGAAATTCGAAGGGGCCAAAATACAATTTTATGAAATTGAGGGTCAATTGGGCATGAAAATAATGTTGGAGGACCAATTGAGGAATTTTGGAAAATTTGGGGAAAAACTTACCATTTTTGTGAAAGAAGGGCAAAATGGTAATTTTGGAAAAATTGGGGAACCAAATTGGAAATTTGGAAAATTAAACCCCTTTTTTGTGAGATTGAATAAATTGAGGTCCCACGATAAATTTTAAAAGTTACAGGACTCAATTTGAGGAAAAATCGACATTAGGGGCTTAAAGTTAAAGAGAAATAACTTTAGAGACCTAATTGCAAATAACTAAAAGTTTGGGTTTTCTCATTCATTAATGAATGAAGGCTGTTATGCCGAGTAATAATGAACAAGGTTGTTCATATCATGTAGGAACGTTAAATACCGGGAACGCCAGCAAGGACAAGCTCGCGTGGATACAAAGAACCAGTCTAGTGGAATTCACGGCATTAACGGGTGAGTGGGTTTACTAACATCATACCCAGTTGGGATAATGAACACAACTTAAAATTTAAAAACCATTTACCGATTGTGAGTGGCTTTACTAACATCAAACTCGATTGGGATGATGAGCACAACTTAAAATTAAAAACCACTTACCGGTTGTGAGTGGAAATTTTATATCATACCCGGTTGGACAATGATAAGTACCTCGGTATGAAAACCCACTATGAAGTGGTATTTTAAACATCACTACTTAGAGGAAGTGATTTGAAAATCATGCGGAAAAACTATTTACCGGTTGTAAGTAGATCATACTCGGTTGGTATGATGAGACTTCCTCAAAGGAAGTTGAAAACCCGTTCATCGGTTATGAACAAAGGTGTCCTTATACCGGGCGGTATAATGGATAGAGAAAACATATGTTTTGTCGGAAGTGCTCTCCCCTGACTATGTGCCAATGCTTAAATAATTTGGGAGACCTTCTCAACGGGAGCTTGAATAGCTCTGATAGGCCGGGGGCCTCGATTTTGGAACTTGGGGGCTAAATGCCCGATTTTAAAAATCTCGTACAGTGGACCCAAGGCTAGTTGGCACGAGCAAGAGCTCGTAAATGAACATGATATATGTGCCATAAAACTTAATAAGTGAATTGTTTGGCCATGGTACCAAGATAGGACCGACATGCTCAGTCAACTAGCGACAGTGCGACATGATAGGTTGACGGACTAGTCAAGACAAACAGCTGCAGGTTGAGTTGAGAGTCGGAGCTGTTGGACTAGTGGCACCACAGATTACATGGCAATATAAGAAAACATTGTTTGTGCATGCACTGTGAGTACGGTATCATCAAGACGCCCATGAGCGGTAGTGATGCGTCCTAAGGGCACTGGACGACCTGGTAGTTATAAGGGCAGTTCGTCGTTCCAGGTGTCTGTGCGAAATCTGGAGTAGCACGAAGCGCATGAGACCGGGGTGGGGACAGGATGAGGTCTCTGTCCTCATACGAACATGAAGAAGTGATTTTGGGATTGTGGGTAGGATGTCACGTACATCCACTCATTCCCAGGGTAGAAGTGGTCGTACTTCTATCCGGGTGGCAGGAAAAGTCGCTCCGAAGCCACTAGTGGGTTCAGTAGTGATACTGACTTGCGAATATGTGTAACCTTCATGATGAAGGTTGTGTGTTGGGTGATGACACACCGTGGTAACTAAGAAATAATGGAAAAATCCAAAATTTTAAATGATGGGATTTTTTAAAAAAAAGGAGTCTGGCACACTCCATATAAATGTTTTTCTTAAAAGTCAAAAGCTTTTAAAAACCCATTCACTGAATAGTCGTACTGACCCCCTCCCTTATATCCCTTTCAGGAAATCCCGAAAAGCCTCCCCTTAAAGACCGTCAACTAAGATGCCTGTAAGACAGGTATGTAAAGTTTTAAATTTCATACAGTTTTGATTATGCTATTCCAGGAAAAAGGTGCAAGTTAAAGGACGCCTTACTCTTTACGGTTTACGATAAGGGGAAACCCTTTAATAAACCGGGAGAGTGGCGGGTTGATCACGGGGATCCGACCAAACCGGGTCGGGGCGTGACAACGACGGTCCAAGCTTTCATTCTGGGCAGATAACTCTCATCATGAGGTTAATCCTAGAATTAATAATTGCACTAATTAACGCTGAATTGAGTTAGAATTTCATCATTGAAATTCTACCGGTTCTTTCTCTAGCACCGGCTGGAAATTACAGAGGGGAGGGCCGAATTGGCTTACCTTTCAGTCCTAATTCGGTTGTGGAAGGGCTGAGGAAGTGTTGGGAAGGCTTTTTTTGGCTTGAGGAGGGCTCGAAATAGCCGATTTCAACTCGGCCGAAATAGGGCAGCTTCAGTCTACCGGAGCTGATTCACTGTTTCATCACGTTGGCGTCTCGCCGGCAACCCTCAGAGTGAACAGAGACTATAGACGTGTAGCTGACTTCTCTCCCACTTTGTTCTAAGTTTCCTTCCCATGGTTTATAAATCTCTTCGGGTCACAAGGGATCCATAAATTTCCTGTTTACCCATTCTCTATCGGTTTTGGTTCATGAACCGACTCAATTCATAAACCAATTCAATCTATTAGACCCAGTTCATCCAAACTAGTCTAGTTTTTCTCTTCTAATTCGTCCTAAGGTTCTTTTCCATAGTATTATGAACCCTTTGGATCACCTAGGATTTGTAAATTCTTAAATTGCCTATTCACAATTGATCGAGTTTGTGGACCTGTTCGATTTTCTCACTCGATTTGACCGATTCCCTTCCCGGTTTTCCTTAGCTCAAAAGGGCGAGGTTTACATCAACCCTCCCACGGCCGAATTAGGACTAAAAGGTAAGCCAATTTGGCTCCACTCTACAAATTTCGACCGGTGTTAGAGAGAGAACTGATAGAATTTCATGAAATTCTAATTGAATTCGACATCAATTGATGCAGTTCTTGATTCTAGGATGAACCTCAGGACAAGAGCTACCTGCCCATATAGAAAGCTCAGACCGCCGCTGTAAACCCCATTCTTTGATAATGAGAAAATTAGGGAAAGAACCGGTGAGTTTTGAATTTTAAACCGAATTGGTCTACAAACTCGATTAATAGGAAATGGGCAAATTGAGAATTTACAACTTCCATGTGAGTCAAAATGGTTCATAAATCTTGGAAAAGAACCTTAGGACGAATTGGGGGAAGAAAAACTAGACCAGTTCAAGTGAACCAGGTCCGAACTGGATAGAACCAGTTTATGAATCGAATCGACTCATGAACTAGAATCGATAGAGAAAGGGTTGACCGAGAAATGTATGGATCCCAAGTGACCTAAAGAGTCCTAAAAGTCATGGAAATGGACTTGAGGAGGAATTGGAGATGAAAACCAAACCGAACCGATTTGAACTACTATTAAACTAGATTTTAAATTCATTTTTCTAGGTGGCTTAAACAATTCAAATTCGAGATTTAAAGCCACCATTAGATAGAATATGAATTTAGAAATTTTTAGATTTAAAAAATTCGGTCAAATGAGAAGTAAACCGGCCAGTTTAAGCTTTGAACCCGGTTCGGAACAGTGCTGCCTTCTTTCTTTAGATGACAGCACTATTCACTCGTCGAAAAATTGAAGCAGCACCGATGAAGAAGAAACATCTCTGTTCAATGCTTGTCATAAAGATGCCAAACGGATGGTTGACGAGTCCTCGAGCTCCTTATATATAGAGCCCTCTCCATTCATCCTCTCTACACTTGAAAAGCTCACTCTCTCTGAGTTGCTTAGTTTTTCGGTAAAACTCGAACTAGAGCTCCGATATAGGGTCATTTTTTAGCCAAAGAAGGCGAGGTTGGGTTCATTAGAACTGGGGAGAAGTTAGCTACACGATGGTGACATCCATTCATTCCGAGAGTCGCTGGAGAAGCGTCGGCGTGATCGAACAGTGAAGCAGCTCCGATGGACTGAAGCTGCCCTATTTTGGCCTAGTTGAAATCGGCCAATTCAAGCCCTCCTTAGGCCAAACCAAGCCCTCCCATGGCCGAATTAGGATGGAAAGGTAAGCTAATTCGGCTCCCCTCTGTAATTTCCGATCGGTGTTAGAGAGAGAGTCGGCCGAATTTCAATGACAAAATTATAATCCAATTCAACATCAATTGATATTATTCTTGATCCTAGGAAGAACCTCAGGAAGAGAATTACCTGCCCAGATAGAAAGCTCGGACCGTCGTGCCCTCACCGGTGAGTAATCGAAGCTTTCTCTCTATACAGTTCATTTTCCGGTGAAGCTCCGTTTGAGCTCGTTCCGGCATTAAAACTTGTGATTCAAATTGATAAAGAATCGTATGAACATGTAGAAACTCAATTTCAACTTCAACTTCAATTTCTACAATTAGAAACATTTGATCGATCAATTTGATGAAATCAAATTCGACTGTGTTAAGAAGTTGGAATTGGGGCAAATGCAGTTTCCTGAAATTAAGGGTTAATTGGGCATGATAAAAATTTTAGAGGGCCAATTGAGGAATTTTAGAACTTTTGGGGTAAAATTTACCATTTTGTAAAGAAAGAGCAAAATGGTAATTTTGGAAAAGTTTGGGGACCAAATTGGAAATTTGGGAAATTTAAACCCCTTTTTGTGAAATTGAATAAATTGAGGTCCCAAGGGAAATTTTAAATGTTTTGGGACTCAATTTGAGGAAAAACCGGTATTTGGGACTTCAAGTTAAAGAAAAATAACTTTAGAGACCTAATTGCAAATAAATAAAAGTTTAGTTTTTCTCATTCGTTTGGAATGAATGAAGGCTATTAGGCTGACAGATAATGAACTGATATGTTTATATCGTGTAGGAACATGAAGCACCGGGAACGCCAACAAGGACAAGCTCGCGTGAATAAAAGGGACTGGTCTAGTTGAATTTACTGCATTGATGGGTGAGTGGACTTACTAACGTCATACCCGGTTGGGATGATGAACACAACTTAAAGTTAAAAACCACTTACCAGTTGTGAGCGGGATTTTATATCATACCTGGTTGGGGATGATAAGTACCTCGAAATGAAAACCCACTACCAAGTGGTATTTTAAACATCACAACTTAGAAGAGTGATGTGAAAATCATGCGAAAAAACTACTTAACGGTTGTAAGTAGATCATACCCGGTTGGTATGATGAAACTTCCTCGAAGGAAGATGGAAACTCATTCATCAGTTATGAGTGGAGATGTCCTTACACCCGGTCGGTATAATGGACAGTTGAAAATATATTTTTGTTGGAAGTGCTCTCCCCTGACCGTGTGCCAATGCTTAAACGATTTGGGAGACCTTCTTGACAAGAGCTCGAATAGCTCTTATAGGCCGGTGGCCTCGGTTTTGGAACTTGGGGGCTATTATGCCCAGTTTTGAAAACCTCGAACAAGTGGGCCATAGGCCAATGGGCACAAGCAAGAGCTCATAAAAAAACATGAGATAAATAAATTGTTTGGCCATGGTACTAAGATAGGACCGATATATTTAGTCAACTAGTGGCAGTGTGACATGACAAGTCTCTGGACCAGTAAAGACAAATAGCTGCAGGTTGAGTTGAGAGTCGAGGCCGTTGGACCAATGACACCACATATTATATGGCATGATAAAAAAATATTGTTTGTGCATGCACTATGATTACGAGATCATCAAGACACCCATGAGGGGTAGTAATGCATCATAAGGGCCCTAGACAACCCGATGAGTATAAGGGCAGTTCGTCATACCAGGTGACTGTGCGAAATTTGGAGTAGCACTAAGCGCATGAGACTAGGGTGGGGACGAGATGAGGTCTCTGTCCTCATACGGACACGAAGAATTGATTTCAGGATTGAGGGTCGGATGTCATGTAAATCCTCTCATTCTCAGGGTAGAAGTGGACGTACTTCTATTTAGGTGGCCAATAAAGTCGCTCCGAAGCCACAAGTGGATTCAGTGAACGTGCTAGCCTGCGAATGTGTGTTTAACCTTCATGATGAAAGTTGTGTGTTGGGTGATGACACACTGTGATTAAATAAGGAAATTGTGGTATAACCCGAGATTTTTAAATGAAAGGATTTTTGAAAGAAAGGAGTTTGGCACACTCCAATACAAATTCTTTTTCTCAAAGTTAATTTTTGAAAACCCCCGCTCACTGAGTTGTAGAACTCACCCCCTCCTTTCTATCCCTTTTTCAGGAAAAGGAAAATGACTAGGAATAATACCAAGTCTTACCATTTGTCATGTATGCTTAAATTTTCCTTAAGCTTGCATTTTATTTTATATATGTCATTCTAGGGAACAAGGTCAAAATTACGCCTGGCACATCTCGAGTTAAAGTCGAAGGAAACTCCTCTTGAACCGAGAGAGTGGCGGGTTGTTCACGGGGATCCAACCAAACCGGGTTGGGGCGTGACAACCACGCTCTCACTGGTGAGCAATCGAAGCTTTCTCTCTCTATAGTCTGTTTTCCAGCGAAACTCCGTTTGAGCTCATCCCGACATTAAAATTTACAATTCAAAGTGCTATAGAATCGTATGAAGATGTAGAAACTCAATTACAACTTCAATTTTAACAATTAGAAGTGTTTGATCGGTCAATTTGATGAAATCAAATTTGGCTGTGTTAAAAAGTTGAAATTGGGGAAAATTTGGGGATTTTCAAAATTCAAAGGACCAAAATGCAATTTTATAAAATTGTGGATCAATTGGTCATGATAAGAATGTTAGAGGGTTAATTGAGGAATTTTAAAATTTTTGGGATAAAAATTAACCATTTTTGTAAAAGAAGGGAAAATGGTAATTTTGGAAAAGTTGGGGGACCAAATTGGAAAATTGAGAAATTAAACCCCCTTTTGTGAAATTGAATAAATTGAGGTCCTAAGGTGAATTTTAAAAAGTTTTGGGACTCAATTTGAGGAAATCCGACATTAGGGACTTAAAGTTAAAGAAAAAAACTTTAGGGACCTAATTGCAAATAAATAAAAAGTTTATTTTTCTTATTCATTTGGATTGAATGAAGGCTATTAGGCCAAGGGATAATGAACAAGGATGATTATATCGTGTAGGAATACGAAGTACCGGGAACGTCGGCAAGGACAAGCTCACATGAATACAAAGAACCAGTTTATTGGAATTTACTACATTAATAGGTGAGTGGGATTTTATATCATACCCAGTTGGGAATGATAAGTACCTCGAAATGAAAACCCACTATTTAATTGTATTTTAAACGTCACAACTTAGAGAGGTGATGTAAAAATCATGCGGAAAAACTACTTACAGGTTGTAAGTAGATCATACCCGGTTGGTATGATGAAACTTTCTCGAAGGAAGTGGAAAACTCATTCATTAGTTATAAGCGGAGATGTCCTCATACTCGGTTGGTATGATGGACAATTGAAAACATATTTTTGTCGAAAGTTCTCTCCCCTAAATATATGTCAATGCTTAAACGATTTGGGAGACTTTCTTGACGGGAGCTCGAATAGCTCTTATAGGCCGGGGGCCTCAATTTTAGAACTTGGGGGCTATTAAATATTTTTCCTAAATGTTAAATTTCGAAAACCCATTCACTGAGTAGTCATACTCACCCCCTCCCTTATACCTTTTTTAGGAAATTTCAGAAAGCCTACCATTAAAGACCATCAGCTAAGATGCCTATGAGGCATGTATGATAAATTTAAATTATTATGTAGTTTTGATTTATATTATTACAGGAAAAGGTGCGGGTTTAAAGGATAGTGAGAGAGAGAGATAGAGAGAGAGATAAGATAGTGAGAGAGATAGGATAGTGAGAGACATAGACAGAGAGAGATAGAGAGAGTAATGGAAGAGTAATGGTTTACTCACGGGGACCCGACCAAACTGGGTCAGGGTGTGACAGAGAGAGATAGAGAGAGAGATAGGATAGTGAGAGACAAGGAGAGAGGGAGAGACGGATAGAGAGAGAGAGATAGAGAGGGAGATATATATATATATAGAGGAAGAGAGACACAAAGACAGAGAGAGACAAAGATAGGGAGATAGAGAGAGAAGGTGAGAGGGAGTGATAGAGAGAAAGGGAGGAGAGAGAGAGGGGGAGACAGATAGAGAGATAGAGAGAGACAATGAGAGAGAGATGGGGAGAGATTGAGAGAGAGAACGAGATAGAGAGATAGGAAGATTGAGAGAGAAGGGGAGAGAGAGACATGAGAGAGGAGGAGAGAGATGGAGAGAGAGAGGAAGAGAGTGAGAGAGAGATGGGGAGATAGAGAGAGACGAGAGAGAGGAGAGAGATGGGGAGAGAGAGATAGAGAGACATGAGGAGAGATAGAGAGAGAGGGGGGAGAGTGTGTGAGAGAGAAAGGGGAGAGATAGAGAGATGGTGAGAGAGTGAGAGTGAGACAAAGAGAGATTGAGAGAGAATGGGAGAGAGACAGAGAGAGAGAAGAGAGAGAGAGGGAGGGAGAGGTGGAGAGAGAGAAAGGGGAGAGATAGAGATAAAGAAAGAGAGAGGAGAGGGAGACGGGGAGAGAGAGGGCGAGAGAGGGGGAGTGAGAGAGAGAAAGGGGAGAGAGAGAGGGAGGGAGGGAGATGGCGAGATGGTGAGAGAGAGACGAAGAGAGATAGAGAGAGAATGAGAGAGAATGGGAGAGATAGACAAAGAGAGACGGGAGAGAGAGATGAGGAGAGAGAGAGATGGGAGAGAGAGGGAGAGAGATAGATAGAAGCGGAGAAAGACAAAGAGAGGAGAGAGAGAAGGGGAGAGAGACAGAGAGAGGAGAGAGAGTGAAAGAGAGGGAGGGAGATGTGGAGAGAGAAAGGCGAGAGATAGAGATAGAGAGAGAGAGAGAGACTGGGGAGAGAGTGATATAGAGAAAGGGGAGAGAGATAGAGAGAGAGAGAAAGAGAGAGATGGAGAGAGACGGGGGAGAGAGAGTGATAGAGAGATAGGGAGAGAGAGATGGGGGAGAAAGGAGAGAGACGTGAGAGAGAGGAGAGAGAAATGGGGGAGAGAGATGGGAGAGAGAGAGAGGAGGGAGATAGAGTAAGAGAGAGAAATGGGAGAGATAGAGAGAGATAGGAGAGATAGAGATGGGGAGAGAGAGAGGTGAGAGAGAGATAGAGAGATGGTGAGAGAGTGAGATAGAGACCGGAGAGAGAGATTGAGAGATTGAGAGAGAATGGAAGAGATAGAGAGAGAGACGGGGGGATAGAGAGAGGAGGAGAGAGAGACGAGAGAGAGAGATGGGGAGAGAAAGGGGGAGAGAGAGTGATAGAGAGATGGGGAGAGGGAGAGAGATGGAAGAGAGAGGAGAGAGAGATGGAAGAGAGAGGAGAGAGATGGGAGAGAGAGAGAGGGACGGGAGAGAGAGGATAGTGAGAGAGATGGGGGAGTGATAGGGGAGAGAGAGATGAGAGAGAGAGGGATATATAGAGAGAGAGAGAAAGGGGAGAGATAGAGAGAGATAGAGACGAGGAGAGAGAGATGGAGAGAGGGGGAGAGAGATAGAGAGAGAAGGGGAGAGATATAGAGAGAGAGATAGAGATAGGAGCGAGATGGGGAGAGAGAGAGGGAGAGAGGGGGAGTGAGTGAGAGAGAAAGGGGAGAGAGAGGGATGGAGAGGGGAGAGAGTGATAGAAGTAGAGACAGATAGAGAGAGTAGAGAGAAGCGGAGAGAGGAGAGAGTGAGATAAAGGAGAGAGAGTGCGAGAGAGGGAGGGAGAGGTGGAGAGAGAGAGGGGAGAGATAGAGATAGAGTGAGAGAGAGGGAGAGAGAGGGGGAGAGATAGATAGAAGTGGAGAAAGACAAAGAGAGGAGAGAGAGAAGGGGAGAGGGAGAGATGAGGAGAGAGAGGGAGACACGGGGAGAGAAAGAGAGATAGGGATATAAAGATAGAGAAGGGGAAAGAGAGAGAGCAATGGGGAGAGAGACAAATAGGGAGATAGAGTGACAAGGGGAGCGATAGAGATAGAGAGAGGAGGGAGAGGGAGAGATAGGGGTAGAGACAGATGGGAGAGAGAGGGTGAGAGAGGGGGAGAGAGACAAAGGGGAGAGATAGGAGAGATAGAGACAGAAAGATGGATATGGGAAGATAGTGAGGGAGAGAGGGAGAGAGAGAGGGAGAGAGAGATATGGAGATAGAGAGAGAAGGGGAGGAGAGAGAGATGGAGAGAGAGAGACGTGGGGAGAGAGAGATGGAGGGTGAGAGTGAGAGAGAGATTGGGAGATAGAGAGAGAAGGGGAGAGATAGGAGAGACGAGAGACGGAGACAAAGAGAGAGAGAGATGGGGAGAGAGATGGGAGAGAGAGTGGTGAGAGATAGGGGAGAGAGAGATAATGAGATAGAGAAAGAAAGGGAGAGAAAAAGAGAGGAGAGAGAAATGGGAGAGACAAGGAGAGAGAGGAAGAGATGGGGCGAGAGAGAGATAAGGAGATATAGAGAGAGAAGGGGAGAGATAGAGAGAGAGATGGGAGAGAGACAAATAGGGAGATACAGCGACAAGGGGAGATATAGAGATAGAGAGAGGGGGAGAGAGATTGAGAGAGAGAAAGGGGAGAGATAGAGGCGGAGAGAGAGATATAGAAAAAAGTGGGAAATAAAGAGAGAGAGAGGAGAGAGATAAGGAGATAGAGAGAGAGAAGGGGAGAGATAGGAGAGACAAGGAAAGAGAGAGGAAGAGACGGGGAGTGAGAGAGATAAGGAGGTAGATAGAGAAGGGGAGAGATAGAGAGAGAGGAGATGAGAGAGAGATATGAGAGATAGGGGGAGAGAGAGACGGAGAATGAGAGAGATAAGGGCAGAGATAGAGAAAGGAGGGAGAAAGATTGAGAGACAACGGGAGATAGAGGAGAGAGAGAGGGAGAGGGGGGAGAGTGAGAGAGAGATAGGGAGAGAGATAGAGATGATGAGAGAGTGATAGAGAGAGAAGGAGAGAAATAGGGAGATAGAGAGAGAAGGGGGAGAGAGATGGGGAGAGAGAGATGAGGAGAGAGAGGGATGAGAGAGAGAGATGGGGAGAGAGAGGGATGAGAGAGAGACGATGAGAGATAGGAAGGAGAGAGAGGGAGAGAGAAGGGGAGAGATATAGAGGGAGAGATAGAGAGAGATGGAGAGATAGGGAGGAGAGAGAGGGAGAGAGAAGGGGAGAGATATAGAGAGACGGGGAGAGATGGAGAGATAGGGGAGAGAGAGGGAGGAGAGAGAGAAATGAGAGATAGGTGGGGAGAGAGAATGAGAGAGAGAAAGGGGAGAGATAGAGAGAGAAAGGAGAGAGAGATGGGGAGGGAGAGTTGGAAGAGACGGAGGGAGAGAGAAAGAGAGAGAGAGACGGGGAGAGAGAGATAGGGAGATAGAGAGAAGTGGAGAGGTAGAGAGAGCACAGAGACAGAGATGGGGAGAGAGGGAGAGAGATATGGAGATAGAGAGAGATGTGGATAGAGAGAGATACGAGCAAAGAGGGAGAGAGAGGGAGAGAGAGAGGGAGAGAGAGGGGGGAGAGAGAGATGGGAGAGGGATATAGAGAGAGAGACGGAGAGAGATAGAGAGAGATGGAGAGAGAGGGAGGAGAGAGAATGAGAGAGAGAGATGGAGAGTGAGAGTTGGAAGAGAGAGAGGGAGAGAGAGAAAAAGTGAGAGACTGGGAGAGATAGAGATAAGGGGAGAGACGGGAGGGAGAGATAGGGAGAGGTAGAGAGAGATGGGTATAGAGTGAGAGAGATATGGAGATAGAGAGAGATGGCGATAGAGATACGGGGATAGAGAGATATAGAGAGAGACAGATGAAGAAGGGGGAAAGAGAGTGAGAGAGAGAGAAAGAGAGAGACGGGGAGTGAGAGAGGGAGAGACGGGGAGAGAGAGATAGGGAAATAAAGATAAAGAAGGGGAGAGAGAGAGGAGGAGAGAGAGAGAAGTGGGAGAGATACGAGGAGAAAGAGAGATGGGAGATAGAGAGATGGTGGGAGAGAGGGAGAGAGAGGTAGAGAGAGGGAGATAGATGGGAGAGAGGGAGGAGAGAGAATGAAAGAGACAAAGGAGAGAGAATGGGAGAGATAGAGAGAGAGAGGAGAGAGATAATGAGATATAGAGAGAAGGGGAGAGATAGAGAGAGGAGAGAGAGACGGGAGAGACAGATAATGAGATATAGAGAGAAGGGGAGAGATAGAGAGAAAAGTAAGAGAAGGGGGAGAGAGAGTGAGAGATGGATACGGGTGAGAGTGATGAGAGAGAGAGAAAGGGGGAGATAGAGAGAGAAGGGGAGAGAGAGGGAGAGAGATAGAGAGAAGGGGAGAGATATAGAGATGAGAGAGGGGGGAAATAGAGATGGAGAGAGATGGGGTGAGATATAAGAGGAGAGAGTGAGGAAGAGAGAGGGGGAGAGACGTGGAGAGAGTATAGAGAAAAAGAGGGAGGAGAGAGTGAGACGAGGAGAGAGAGAGGGGAAGAGTGAATGATAGAGAGAAAGGGTGAAAGAGAGAAAGGGGAGAGATATAGAGAGAGGAGATAGAGACGGGAGAGAGGGGGAGAAGAGAGTGAGAAAGATATGGCGAGAGAGAGACAAAGAGATATGGATATGGGGAGAGAGTGAGAGAGAGAGATATGGAGATAGGGAGAGATGGGGAGGAGAGAGAGATGGGGAAAGAGAGGTGGAGAGTGAGAGTGAGAGAGAGATAGAGAGAGAAGGGGAGAGATTGGAGAGAAAAAGAGGGAGGAGAGAGTGAGACGAGTGAGAGAAGAGATAGAGAGACGGGAGAGTGATAGAGATGAGGAGAGTGATAGGGAGAAGGGGATGGGAGAGAGGGATGAGAGATGGGGAGATATAATAATTATTATATTATTAATCTATTAAATAATATAATAATTATATATAATTAAATTGAATTATAGTTAATATATGATAAAATAAAATATTATTTTAGTCACCAACACATTTGTTCATCCATTTGGAGTCATTTTTCCAAATTGAGAGATGCATTACTCACAACTATCCAGTCAAGCATAAGAGCAAAAAGATAAGAAAGGACACATACTTGATTGTCATATAACAGTGCTTAATATTATGCTTATAGTAAGGTTTAATATCAGCTTAAACGGCCGAGGGTGAGAGCAGCCTTGAGGTCGAGCCTCCATGCAAACCCTCCGACGGCTCCGCCCTCCAGTCTCCACACGTCACACGGCACCACCACCTGCTGCCGCCACCCACTGCAGCTCTTCAATATACCCGGCAATAGTAGCCTCCCATCTTCGCCGCAGCCACCATGATGTTCTTGCTGCAGCCTCACCTTGACTAAGCCTGAAAATGATCGGAGCTGTGTGGGAAGGTCCTCTTCCTTCTTCACCACCAGCACGGTTGCAACCGCCTGCGGAAACGATGGCGGCATCCGGCTGATCCGGCCTCCCATGGCCGTAACCATCCTAGTGAAAGCTCTGTTTACCCACCGGATCTTGTCCGATGCATCTGACACAAACCCCGGGCTCGTGTCTAGCTCTAGGTTCTTCATTATCTCCATGGCCGTACCTCCAAGTTCCCGGGGATCGGAGCATGTTTGATAGTCCACCATCACAGGCTCCACCACCGCCACCACCCTGGGCCATGAAACTCCGGTGTCCTCCACCATTGTTGGCGGATATCTTTTACTTTCAGGGGGCTGTTGATGATGGGGCCCGTATATAGGCTGATCTTTTGAGCCATGCAAAGAGAGTAACGGAGCTGAGGAACTTAAAGGACCTTTGACGACGCTCTCCTCCACGGGTACCCTTTTCTTCTTCCGATCATCCTCCGGCGACTCATCTTCCTTCTTCCGCCTCGATAAAGGCGCCGGCGACCTTTTCGCCCATGATCTCTTGGTATTATTCTTGTGGCTTCCAAAGCACCTACTCTTCGGCAATTTCACCTTACCTTCCGCCAACCTCTCGGGCTCACTGGTCTGTGAACCTCCCGGGTTTGCACCACACTTGATGGCTTCGACCGGCTTCGGCGCTATCGGACGGAACTTGAGTAGCATCAGCCTGTCTACGGTCGCCTGATCCATCGTAGCTCAAGTTCAACTGCTCTTTCTCTGATGTACTCAAATCTGTTCAGTTTCAGTTCAGAGGCGCTAATGATGGGGGAGAACTGAAGTGAACGGTCGCCCGAACACGTGTCTAGGGCAACTCTTGACAACATGTGAGACGTGATTGGGTGGGACTTCGAGGTGGGCCCGGATGAAAAGTTGCATGGGATAAATGGTGCCATTTGACTGGTCGATGAGCTGAAACCAATAGGAGAGAAGGCGGTGTCGGACATCAACGGAAAAGCCGACACGTGGTCTCCTACATGTTAGTTGAAATTAATATAATAATATCATATATATATATATATTTATTTTTATTTAAATAAAACTCTAACTTTGCACAATATTTAAAATAAAGTTATAATATTTAAATAATAACTCCAATTAAATCATAATATTTACTTAATAGAACGATATTTGAATTATTACGTAGATATTAAAATTTTAGAATAATTTATTTTATTTTTTTGCATATTATTTTTCTCAATAAAGTAAAAGTGGTATTATTTTTGGTAAAATAGCACCCTGGATTTAATTTTTTTTAAAAAAATTAGCTAAAATTAATTATTATTTAAAATGAACCAATAATATCAATATAATACTCTAACACCATATAAACTAGGATTAGAATATTATATGAAAATTAAAACCACATTTGAAAATTTACTCAAAAATTAAAATTTTATTTAGAATAATTTATTTTAGTTTCAAGTGTATTATTTTCTCAATATAAAAAAGTGATAAAAAAGAGGTATAACTGTTCAATGGATTTGAGTGCGCCCTTCCAAATTCCAACCAACCAAGACACGTGTCCTACACTTCGTGGACTTACTTTCTGTCCCATGAGAAATAACGTTTGGGGGCACTTATCGTGGCAAAAGCATTGTCCAAGATACCGTGGATGCAGAGAACCTGTCACCTCTGACTTTGATGCATTATTTTGTACACCCACCTGTCCATAGTTCATAAGTTTTTTCATATATATGAATAAAAAATTTCACATACTTCTAGTGCCAGCAACAATCAGTGCAATACAAAGTGAGTAGCATCCAATGGACAAGAAAAATACGCATTATTAGTTCATCAAGACTCCCATTCCATGCCATTTCTTATGTCTGACCTAAAAAAAAAAACTAAAAAGGCTATATGGAAATAAAATTGGCAGTGAAGAGTGTTATATAGGAAAAGGAGATGGGTCAATACATGGAAACACGGGAGAAGGATAAGTTTTCACCAAGTTGCCGGCAAATTCTCGACAATTCATAGCCTAGAACATAGCAACTTATCACAAAGTTGATAATAGGAATTTGATCTAATTATCAGATGAGAAAGGGGGGGTCCACTAAGAGAGAGATCTAGCCTTCATGCAGCAACTTCTGCAGATTGCTCTCTTTTTCTGCCTTTCTTTGATTCATTCCCACCTTGCTGTTGCTGCTCAGCCTTCTTCTGTGCTCGAATCAGAGCCCTTCTTGCACGGGGTCGCATTTCTCGAACTTGTCGAGGAGGCATTTCGTATGGTTCAATAGGACGATCACCGAAAGGGTGCTCACTGCCTGAAAATATTCTGAGTTTCCTGTCTCTCTCCTGCACCCATGGAACATGTCATAATCATGTAACTGTATGATAACATAAAGTGAGACTAAGGATTCAGTTTGGGCTCTATGTGTATACTTACTGCACGGAGTTTGTTCCTTGGTAGCATGCGCAGCACTGCTTTGCGGATGACTTCTGTAGGGTCCTTGGCAATCTGATCCTTCAGTATTCTCTCTTTGAGATGACCCATGTAACTGAGAAGGTGACAAGTTGGGCAAGAGAAGCAATGATTACCAATTTCATTTGGCAATTTCAAAGGCAAAATATGATGAATTATGTCAAATTTGATGTCAAAGCTGCCACTATCATATGCAGTTCAAAATTTTTTAAAGAACTCATACATAGACATAGAGATTGAGAAGGTACTTGCCCAGTATGCCAATAATACACTTTGTCAGTGAGTTTCCTTCCTGTAACACATACATCTTTGGCATTGATCACAATGCACATATCCCCGTCATCACGATTAGGTGTGTAAGTTGGCTTGTCCTTGCCTTGTATTACAGTAGATATTTGGGATGCTAATCTACCCAATACCTAAAACAAAGGATTCTAATCTCATAAGGATATGATATACAACTAAATCATGTAGCCTCTTATCCCAATAGATAGTCTAACTAAGCAAAAAGCCTCTGTCCATCCAGACAACCACAATCCCCATCATGGTCAAAGATAAACCCAAGAACAGAACAACTTATCTAGGATGATATCTCCAAAGAAAGGAACCAATCCACTTGAAAGGAAAATGAGAGGCTCAAACCTGGCCTTTTGCATCAAACACTTTCCACCGCAAACCTTCCAGGTTAATCCGTCTTAGACCAGCGAGTGCTTTCTGCAAAACACAAGAAGTATATTTTGCCTCAATTAGGGTAAGAAATAGGAGAATTGGATCACCAAGCAGAAGCAAAAATTACAATAGATGTACATGCTACTGGCTAGCCTGCATCCGGCAGACATAAATCTTAAAATGATTGGGATCCATTCATGAGAGCACAGATAAGAGAACCTCAGTGTGCTGGCTCACAAATTCAATCTGTTTCACAATTCAGTTGATATTACATTACATTTGCTGGGTTAATCACTGGTTTTGGATGCCAATTTTACACATATACCGATGGATAAACTAGCAAGTTTTTTTTGCTGGGATATCTATCCATAGATTCCCAACTAGCAGGATCAGTAAAACCCCATAGAACTAAAGGTGTCATCCCTCAAAGCTAACATTGCAGTAATGCTACTAGTGGAGTGTCCAGCATCTAAAAAGAACCAAAATCCATACGAGAAGAAAAGGAAAACCGAGAAATGCACCAGAATTTCCAAGAAATCGCTCAAGGCTAAGAACCTCTCTCATTCAATTTCACAAACAGTTTGGGCGCATAATCGATCAAGGCGGACTCCATCAAAATACGTTACTTTCGCATGAGAATGAGATACACCCACTACAAGAGTGCATTGGAGGGCGTATGATAAAAAGAGAAAACGGAGGAGTTCACAGCAATAGAAGGCCCCACCTTCATATTCCCGCTGAAAGAGGAAGCTGCTTGATTTGCCATCCCTTTGTCAACTCCTCGTCCCAGGCGTTCCTCAAATGAATCTCCAGTTGCTTCACTGAAACCACCTCGGGCGCCCAGGCAACTGCAAGAGCTCAACACAGTAATACCCCACCGAGGGCGAGGACTTCTTGAAATGCCTCCTGTTGAGCGTTTAGGGGGATAAACACTGACCCTAAAACTGGGGAATTATTATTTGAACTCTATATTTTTGAAGTTGGACCATTTAGCTCCCTGCGAGTTAGGGTTGTCAAAAAATATATACAGACCCGTTCGATCCATACTCGACCCGATCGAGTGATTGAAGACCCGCTACTGTATTTTGCACACACAAAAGACCCGACTATTATGGAGATGAGTGCTGAATCCACAAATTGGAATCGCACTATTGTGGGATCTAGTACGGGTCTCAAGTCAAGATTGGAACCCAACCTAAAAAAATAAAAAATATATTAAAAAATTTAAAATTATCCTAAAAATATTATATTAATTTGAATTTCAACTCGATAATATTTGAATTTTAAATCTAATACATCTCATATTCAGATATTTAACTGGTTATAATTCATATATCAATTTATATAGGAAAGATTCACGTAAGAGTAAACCAAAATTTATTTTAATATTAATAATATTCGAACACACAAAATAATTACAATAATAAGATTTTTTTTCAATTTAACTAATATAATTTTTTATATATTAAAAATATAAATATTATATTATAAAATTTAATTGAACAAAAAATTAAAAAATTCAAATTTTAGTTGGAAAATTGAATACGTATGAGATTTGTAAAATTTTCAGTATTAAAATATTTTTATTTTAAATAAATAATAAATTTAATAATATCTTATATAATAAATTATTAATATTATTATTAATTTAATTATATATTTAAATTTATTCGTTAATATAATATATTTTATTTATTAACTTCGATCATATCATCTCGAACTATTCGTATCTGAACATATGGCTGTGAACTCGGTGACTTCATCTAATACTAGATGGATGGATCCATGATCGAATCGGGTCCATATAGACCTCTACTAGACCCAATCAATCACCACCCTAGTTCTATGTCCACCCTACTTGCCCCAATTCAAATCAATCTGGAGCCACCTAATTCGATTTATTTTATTTCCCAATCTACATAATCTAAAATGCCAGTAGTGGATTGATTATCTAGGAAATTACATCATGTAAGTAAGATAAATCCTACCTATCTAAGTTGTAAAAGGAATTGAAAATAATAATGGAACAAATAAAATGGGTCTATCTATATTTCACTCAACTATTTAGTTTTATTATATATCTCATCTTTGTTCATTCCATTGCGGGTCATCGTTGTCCTCAAAGTTCACATCTCATTCTTCAAGCGACCGAAGCTTCGTCCTTCGAGAGAATCAGCCATAGCCAGCATCATTCCTTGAGTCGACTTTTCGATTTTTGTTGTCTGCTCAGGTAATTTCTCGTTCTCTTTCTTCAATCTGCATTTTGAAGATGAAGTTTTTCTTTCAGTGATTTGCATTATCTGCAAATTTCCTTCCTCCCAGTTTCACTTGCTTCGTCAAGCTCGACTGATGTTCGTCCGAGTTTGGTCGCCACGACGACATCCTCCGAGCTCCGTCTACTGCACCACAACCATTATATCGGAGTGGTGTTCCACCCTCTTGTGCAGGTGTGTCTTTCTCAGTTCTTAGGCTCACTAGGAAAATCTTAATTTCTCCTTTCCTAACCTTGGTGTCTGCTTACCGATAGTTTTGTTTATTGATGATGTTTAATAGAGGACAATTTTTCATTCTTTCTCAGATCAAGCTTGTCGAGAGAGTTGTCAGTTCGCGTTTCTGCTCTGACTCAAGCTTCGTCCAACAGAGTCCCAGCATCCCACGTAACTTTTTTTCGTATCAATGGAGAAGGGGTTCTATGTTTGGTACTTCTTCGTGGTGGATTCCTCCCGTCGTGGATCCCTCTTACTCTTTACGTTGCTCATTTATTGATGTGTTTACGTTCCATACAGGCACTTGAATTAAGAAAATATCAATTTGCGGTTATACATATCTTTGCCTTTTAATGAGTCCCTTACTACTATTTAGCATAAAGACATTTTTCACTATTTTTATACTTTTCTTTGTTACACTTTTTGAACTTTTGGGTTATTTCACTCCATTGCTTGTGGTTTCTTATAACCACCTTACATATCCACTCAACCTTAATCGATCACCATTATTCTGAAATGGGTTGTTATGTATTTTTTCAACATACGCCTTAGTTTATCCAACAATATAATAACATCATTCTCTTATAAAAGGTGTTTTGCTTCTTATATCGATATGGAATGTACCTACTAAGGGTAAAATGCCATATCCACTCAACCGGTCGCACTTCCCTTGCGACTCATGACCTTTCTTTCCACTGGCCTTGTTGATGATCTCTGATCCTTTATCCTTCTTGTATGATGATTTCTGATCCTTCATCCTTCTGTTGGCACTCTTTACTATCATTTCCACAAGGATGCCCTTTATTTATGATTTTTATTTGGGGAGTTATCCATCACACCATACACTATTCTATTATTTCCACAAGTATGCCCTTATATCCCTCACACCATACACTATTCTATCATTTCCCTTTATTTATGATTTTTATTTGGGGACCTATCCATCACACCATACACTATTCTATTATTTCCACAAGGATGCCCTTATACTCTTCTAGTTAAATGTGTGTTGTACATTTCTCCATGTACACTCCCTCACTACATTCATGGGTTATAAGGACTTACTATAGTCTATTTATGGTTGAAGGTTAAGTGGGATTCTTTGGGTAATAAATATATATAACCCTGGTCGAACCTGCAGAAAACTTGCCACATTCTCTAAAATTATGAGAATATATTGTGGACCAATAAGGGGTCAAATCCATGTCTACTTAAAAGTTATAACTTGTAAATAGTGGAACAATTCCAACCTTATAAACCCACAACACTTCTCTATTTTATCCAATGTGGTATCATATTCTCAACAAAAATAAATAACTCAAGATATTTCCCAAAAATAATAAATTTGAGATTTGGAAATAAACTTTACAAATAATATCAGGACCAAGTACTAAATGTAAGGCATACTTTTAATATATTTGAGGCTTTCCAATTTTTCGTGTATTCAGAAAGTATTTCAATTCCTGTAAGATGTATTGGAGAGAAATGAGTGCACAACTTAGTGAATAGGGTAGCTGACATCGTGATGTTATGTCCACAATTCAGCATATACTCTAAATAATAATTATTAATATTTTTAAGAAATCAAGATTTATACCATATAAGGGTTCAAAGTTTCCATAACGATATCTTGTATATGACAAGCATCATACACAACTTTTCACTCATGGAGAAGAGCACACATATGAATAATAAACTTCTGATATGTTCTACTTGTGGTATGGAGTGGCTTTACCGACCACCTTGGTAAGAGGCTACAACCTCTAACATGCCGGTACGAAGCTACAACCCTACCCATTAGTTTGTGTGAGCACCATTACCCAACCTCCAGATATTTTCGATAATTTTGTTTGTTATTTAAGGGAAGAGACATCTCCCCCTTCTTACTCGGTCTTACTAAAGCCCCATGACATACTAGATTATTAAAATGGAGTTTATTTTTTTAAAAAAATGTTTTTAAGTTGGAGTGTGTCAGACTCCTTAATTTTCTTAAATTTTCTCCACTTTAAAATCTCGGTTTTCAAAAGAACATCCTTCATTATGAAGGTCAATCACACAATCGTAGGCCAGTATGTCCACTGAACCCACTTGTGGTGTCGGAGTGACTTTACCGGCCACCTAGATAGAAGTACGTCCACTTCTATCCTGAGAATAAGTGGATGTTTGCGACATCTGACCCTTAATCCCATAACAATTCTCTATGTCCGTATGAGGACAGAAACCTCATCCCAACCCCACCTCGGTCTCGTTCGCTTGAAGCTACGTCAAGCTTCGTAAGGTCACATGGTACGACTAATTGCCCTTATATACATCATGTCATCCAGGGCCCTAGGACGCATCACTACCCCTTTTGGGTGTATTGAAGGCCCCGTAATCATAGTGCATGCACAATCACTATTTACAATCATGCCATATAATCTGAGACACTATTGGTCCAATGGCCCGACCCTCAACTCAACTTGCAACTGTTTGTCTTGACTAGTCCGAAGACCTATCATGTCGCACTGCTGCTAGTTGACTGATTATGTCGGTCCTATCTTGGTACCATGGCCAAAAAATTCAATTATTCAAGTTTTCATGGAATATAATTCATGTTTGTTTACGAGCTCCTGCTCGTGCTAACTGGCCTATGGCCCACTGTTCGAGATTTTAAAAATTGGGCATATTAGCCCCCAAGTTCCAAAACCGAGGCCTCCGGCCTATCAGAGCTATTTGAGCTCCCATCAAGAAGGTCTCCCAAATCATTTAAGCAATGGCACACAATCAGGGGAGAGCACTTTTGACAAAAATATATTTTTAACTATCCATCATATCAATCGAGTATGAGGATATCTCTGCTCATAACCGATGAACGGGTTTTCCACTTCCTTCGATGAAGTTTTATCATACCAACCGTGTCATGCCCCGATCCGGTTTGATCGGATCCCCGTGATCAACCCGCCACTCTCCTGGTTTATTAAAGGGTTTCCCCTTATATTATAAACCGTAAATACTAAGGCGTTCTTTAAATCTACACCTTTTTCTAGGAATATCATAAATCAAAACTGTATAGTAATTTAAATTAATCGTACCTATCTTTCAGGTGTTTAATTGCACAAGCCTTTTAAGAATCAACTTTCTGGGACTTCCTAAAAGGGGTATAAGGGAGGGAGTGAGTACAACTGATAAGTAGTTTTTCCTTATAATTTTCAAATCACTTTCTCTAAGTGGTGATGATTAAAATACCACTAAACAGTGGGTTTTTATACCGATGTACTTATCATCCCTAACCGGGTATGATATATATAATCCCACTCACAACCAGTAAGTGGATTTTATCTTTAAGTTGTGCTCATCATCCCAATTGGGTATGATGTTAGTAAACCCACTCATCCGTTAACGCAGTAAATTCCACTAGACCGGTTCTTTGTATTCACGCGAGCTCGTCCATGCTGGTGTTAACGCAGTAAATTCCACTATACGATATGAACATCCTTGTTCATTATTACTCGGCATAATAGCCTTTATTCATTTCAAATAAATGAGAAAACCCAAATTTTTTAGTTATTTGCAATTAGGTTCCTAAAGTTATTTCTCTTTAACTTTAAGTCCCAAATGTCGATTTTTCCTCAAATCGAGTCCCGAAACTTTTAAAATTTATCTTGGTACCTCAATTTATTCAATTTCACCAAAAAGGGGTTTAATTTCCCAAATTTCCAATTTGGTCCCCCAACTTTTCCAAACTTACCATTTTGCCATTCCTTTACGAAAATGGTAAGTTTTGCCCCAAAAATTCTAAAATTCCTCAATTGGTCCTCCAACATTATTTTCATGCCCAATTAACCCTCAATTTCATAAAATTGCATTTTGGTCCTTTGAATTTAAAAAATCCACAATTTTCCCTGATTTTCCCTCAATTTCAACTCTTCAACACTACCAAATTTGATTTCATCAAATTGACTGATCAAACACCTCAAATTGTTGAAATTGGAGTTGAAATTGAGTTTCTACATGTTTATACAATTCTAAGGAACTTTGAATCACAGATTTTAACGCCGGAATGAGCTCAAATGGAGGTTCGCCGGAAAATAGACTGTAGAGAGAGAAAGCTTCGATTTCTCACCGGAGAGGGCACAACGGTCTGAGCTTTCGATCTGGGCAGATAGCTCTTATCTTGAGGTTCATTCTAGAATCAAGAATCACATCAATTGATGCTGAATTGAGTTAGAATTTCATCATTGAAATTCTGCCGGTTCTCTCTCTAGCACCGACCGAAAATTGTAGAGGGGAGCCAAATTGGCTTACCTTTCAGTCCTAATTCGGTCGTGGGAGGGCTGAGAAAGTGTTGGGAAGGCTTAGTTTGGCCTGAAGAGGGCTCAAAATGGTCGATTTCAACTCGGTCGAAACAGGGCAGCTTCGGTCCGTCGGAGCTGCTTCAGTGTTTCATCATGCCGACGTTTCTCCGACGACCCTCGGAGCAAATAGAGACTACAGCCGTGTAGTTGACTTCTCCTCAGTTCTAAAGTACCCGACCTCACCTTGTTTGTTTTAGAAAAAATCCCATGTCGGAGCTCTGGTTTGAGCTTCACAGAAAATGGAGCAATTGAGAGAGAATGTAGTTTTCAGGTGTGCAGAGGATGAATGGGGAGGGGTTCTTTATATAGGGAGCTCGGGGACCCGTTGGCCATCCGTTTGACACCGTTATTACTGACATTGAAGATTTGAAACACCCCAAATAGAAGCGTTTCTTCTTCGCCGACATTTCTTCTATTTCTCGGCGAGTGAACAATGTTGTCATCCTAAGGAAGAAGATGACACTGTTCTGAACTGGACCGAACCAGGTTCAAAGCTTAAACTGGCTGGTTCACCCCCCATTCGACCGAGTTTTTCAAATATAAAAATTTCTAAATTCATCTAAATTTATTCTCTATCTAAGGGTGGCCTCAAATCTCCATTTTGAATTATTTAAGCCACACAAAAATTAATTTAGGATTCGGTTCAATAGTGGTTCAAATCGGTCCGAACTGGTTCGGATCCGGTTCACCTGAACCGGTTTGGTTTTCATCCCCAATTCCTTCACAAGTCCATTTCCATGTCTTTTGTGACTCCTTGGGTTACTTAGGGTCCATAAAAGTTTTGGTTTACCATCTCTTTATCAATTCTGGTTCATAAACCGGCTTGGTTCTTAAACCGGTTCAATCTGGTTCGGGTCCGGTTCACCTGAACCGATCTGGGTTTTCTCTCCCACTTTGTTCTAAGGTTCCTTCCCAAGGTTTATAAATTTCTTTGGGGCACAAGGGAGTTGAATTTCTCTGATTTGCCTGCTCTCTATTGGTTTCTGGTTCATGAATCGACTTGGTTCATAATTTAGTTTAATCCAGTTGGTTTCAGTTCCTCTAAACTGGTCTGGTATTTCTCTTTCAATTCATCCTAAGGTTCTTTTCCATAGTATTATGAACTCTTTGGACCACCCGAGAGTTGTAAATTCCCAAATTGCCCATTCACAAATGATTAGGTTTGTGAACCGGTTCGGTTTTCTCACTTGGTTTGACCGGTTCTTTTCCTGATTTTCCTTAGCTTAAAAGGGCGAGGTTTACAAACCGAGTATGATCTACTTACAACCACTAAGTAGTTTTTTCGTGTCATTTTCACATCACTCCTCTAAGTTGTGATGTTTAAAATACCGCTAACTAGTGGGTTTTTATTTCTGAGGTAATTATCATCCTAACCGGGTATGATATAAAAATCCCACTCACCTGTTCGTGCAGTGAATTTCCACTTAGTCATTTTTGTCCCTTGTGAGCTTAATCTTAGATGGCGTTCCCGATGTCTCGTGTTCCTACATGAAATGAACATCATTGTTCATTACCATCTGACTGGATCACCTCATTCAGTATAAATGACTCAATTCACAACTTTTCAAATATTTGCAAATTGGTCCCTAAAGTTATTTTTCCTTTTACTTTAGGCCCCAATAGCCGGTTTCTCCCAAATTGAGTCCCGAAATTTTTAAAATTCCTCTTGTGATCTCAATTTACTCAATTTCATAAAAAAAGGGGTTCAAGTTTCCCAAATTTCGAATTTGGCCCCCAAATTTTCTAAAATTACCATTATGCCCTTCTTTTTAAAAAATGGCAAGTTTTACCCCAAAAATTCTAAAATTAGCTCAATTGTCCCTCTATCATTCTTATCATGCCCACCCTTAATTATATAAAATTGCATTTTGGTCCTTCAAATTTTTAAAAATCCCCAATTTGAACTTCCTAACACAGCCGAATTTGATTTCATCAAATTGACTGATCAAACACTTCTAATTGTTGAAATTGAAGTTGAAATTGAATTTCTACATCTTCATACGATCCTATAGCACTTTGAATCATAAGTTTTGACGCCGAAACGAGCTCAAATGGAGGTTCACTAGAAAACATAACGTAGAGAGTGAAAGCTTCTATAAACCCCGCTCTTTTGAGTTAAGAAAAATCGGGAAAAGAACCGGTCAAACCGAGTAAGAAAACCGAACAGGTTCACGTACCCGATCAATTGGGAACAGGAAATTTGGAAATTTACAACTCCCAGGTGATCCAAAGAGTTCACAAAACCTTGGAAAAGAACCTTAGGACAAATTGGAAGAGAAAAACCAGACCGATTTAGATGAACAAAATCCAATTGGATTGAACCGGTTTATGAACCGAGACGGTTCATGAACCGGAACCGATAGAGAAAGGGCAAATATGGAAATTTATGGATCCCTTGTGACCCGAAGAGATTTATAAACCTTGGGAAGGAACCATAGAATAAAGTGGGAGAGAAAAACCAGACTGGTTCGAGTGAACCGGACCCAAACCAGATTAAACCGGTTTAAGAACCGAGCCGGTTTATAAACTAGAATAGATAGAGAGATGGTAAACCGGGAAATTTATGGACCCTAAGTGACCTAAGGAGTCAAAAAAGTCATGGAAATGGACTTGTGAAGTAATTGGATATGAAAACAAAACTGGATCGAGTGAACCAAATCTGAACTAGTTTGGACCGGTTTGAACCACTATTGAACTAGATCCTAAATTCATTTTTCTAGGTGGCTTAAATAATTGAAATTTGAGATTTGAGGCCACAATTGGATAGAAAATGAATTTAGATAAATTTATAAATTTTTAGATTTGTAAAACTCGATCGAATGAGGGGTGAATTGGTCGGTTTAAGCTTTGAACCTGGTTCGGACCAATTGGGTCCGGTTCGGAATAGTGTCATCTTCTTCCAACAGATGATAGCACCGTTCACTCACTGGAAAATCGAAGCAGCGCCGACCAAGAAGAAACCTCTCCATTCAATAAGTTTTCGGCCATCAATTCCTATCACAAAGGCACCAATGGGACATTCAAGGAATCCTTGAGCTTCCTATATAAAGACCCCCTTTCCATTCATCCTCTCCACACCTAAAAAGCTCACTCTCTCTCAATTGCTTAGTTTTCCAGTGAAGCTTGAACCAGAGCTCTGATATAGGGTATTTTCTGAGCCAAAGAAGGGGAAGTCGGGTTCTTTAGAATCAGGGAGAAGTCAGCTACACGCCTGTAGTCTCTATTTGCTCCGAGGGTCGCCGGAGAAACGTCGGCGTGATGGAACAGTGAAGCAGCTCCGGTAGAGCGAAGCTGCCCGATTTCAACCAAGGTGAAATCGACCATTTCGAGCCCTCCTCAGGCCAAACCAAACCCTCCCAACACTCCCTTAGCCCTCCCACGGCCGAATTAGTACTGAAAGGTAAACTAATTCGGCACCCCTCTACAATTTTTAGCCAGTGCTAGAGAGAACCGGTAGAATTTCGATGATGAAATTCTAACTCAATTTGGAATCAATTGATGCGATTCTTTTTTCTAGGATGAACCTCTAAACGAGAGCTATCTTCTCAGATCGAAAGCTTGGACCGCCGTGCCTTCATCGGTGAGTAATCGAAGCTTTCTCTTTTTACAGTTCATTTTCCAGTGAAGCTCCGTTTGAGCTCGTCCCGGCATTAAAACTTGCGATTCAAATTGCTAAAGAATCGTATGAACATGTAGAAACTCAATTTCAACTTCAATTTCAACAATTGAATATGTTTGATCGGTCAATTTGATGAAATCAAATTCGGCTGTGTTAAGAAGTTAGAATTGGGGAGTTTAAAAAATTTGAAGGACTGAAATGCATTTTCCTAAAATTGAGGGTCAATTGGGCATGATAAAAATGTTAGAGGACCAATTGAGGAATTTTAGAATTTTTGGGGTAAAATTTTCTATTTTTGTAAAGGAATGGAAAAATGGTAATTTTGGAAAAGTTGGGGGACCGAATTGGAAATTGGGAAAATTAAACCCCTTTTTGTGAAATGGAATAAATTGAAGTCCTATGATAAATTTTAAAAGTTTTGAGACTCAATTTGAGGAAAAACCGGCATTCGGGACTTGAAGTTAAAGAGAATTAACTTTATGGACCTAATTGCAAATAAATGAAAGTTTGACTTTCTCATTCATTTGAAATGAATGAAGGCTATTAGGCCGAAAGATAATGAACCGAGATGTTCATATCATGTAGGAACACGAAGTACTGGGAACGCCAGCAAGGACAAGCTCCCGTGAATACAAAGAACCGATCTAGTGGAATTCACTACATTAACGGGTGAGTGAGTTTACTAACGTCATACCCGGTTGGGATGATCAGCATAGTTTAAAGCTAAAAACCACTTACCGGTTATGAGTGAGATTTTATATCATACTCGGTTAGGGATGATAAGTACCTTGAAATGAAAACCCACTACCAAGTGGTATTTTAAACATCACAACATAGTGGAGTGATGTGAAAATCATGCGAAAAAACTAATTACCGGTTGTAAGTAGATCATACCCGGTTGGTATGATGAAACTTCCTCAAAGGAAGTTGAAAACCCGTTCATCGGTTATGAGCGGAGATGTCCTTTTACTCGGTCGGTATAATGGACAGCTGAAAATATATTTTTGTCGGAAGTGCTCTCCCCTCACTGTGTGCCAATGCTTAAACGATTTGGGAGACCTTCTTGACGGGAGCTCGAATAGCTCTTATAGGTCGGGGGCCTCAGTTTTGGAACTTGGGGACTATTATGCCCGATTTTGAAAATCTCGAACAAGTGGGCCATAGGCTAGTGGGCACGAGCAAGAGCTCGTAAACAAACCTGAGATATGTGCTATAAAACTAAATAAATGAATTGTTTGGCCATGGTACCAAGATAGGACCGACATATTCAGTCAACTAGTGGCAGTGTGACGTGACAAGTCTCCAAACCAGTCAAGATAAACAACTGTAGGTTGAGTTGAGAGTCAGGGCCATTGGACCAATGGCACCACATATTATATGGCATGATAAGAAAATACTGTTTGTGCATGCACTATGATTACGGGATCATCAAGATGCCCATGAGGAGTAGTGATGCATCCTAAGGGCCCTGGATGACCTAGTGAGTATAAGTGCAGTTTGTTGTATCAGGTAACCTTGCAAAATTTGGAGTAGCACTAAGCACATGAGACCGGGGTAGGGACATGATGAGGTCTCTGTCCTCATACGAACATGGAGAATTGGTTTTGGAATTGAGGGTCGGATGTCATGTACATTCACTCATTCTTAGGGTAGAAGTGGACGTACTTCTATCTAGGTGGTCGGTAAAGTCGCTCCGTAGCCACAAGTGGGTTCATTGGATGGGCTGGCCTACGAATGTTTGTTTGACCTTCATGATGAAGGATGTGTGTTGGGTGATGACATACCTTGATTAATAAGGAAATGGTGGTAAAAACTGTGATTTAATATGAAAGGATTTTTTAAAGAAAAGAGTCTGCCACACTCCAATAAAAGTATTTTTCCTAAAAGTTAAAAGTTTTGAAAACCCATTCACTAAGTCATTGTACTCATCCCCTCCCTTATATCCATTTCAGGAAATTCCGGAAAGCTTACCCTTAAAGGCCATCAATTAAGATGTCGGTGAGAAAGGTATGGTGAAATTAAAATATTATACAGTTTTGATTTATGTTATTCCAGGCAAGGGTGCAGGTTTAAAGGACGTCTTACTCTTTTCTATCTATAATAAGGGGAAACCCTTTATTAAATCGGAAGAGTGACGGGTTGATCACGGGGATCCTACCAAATCGGGTCAGAGCGTGACAACTTGAGTGGTATCAGAGCTTTTTTCCTCAAATACATAATCAGGACTAGAAAATATATTAACTAATAAGGATTTATCTTAAAATTTTCAGATGGCTCTCAGGAGAGGAACCAAGAAAACTTGGAATGACTCTATTTAATACCTTGTCCTCATAGGAAGACAACCCTAGAAGCTTCCCAATGTTTGAGGTATGGTAGAAGTCTCAAAAGCCAAATGAAGAAGTATCCAAGAGGATGGTGCTAGGACCTATTGAGGTCACAACACAAAGTATGAAGGAAGCCAAGCATGAAACCATAAGCGCCAGAAAAGGGCATATAACCTTACATAGGAGGATGCTTATCAAGAATCTAGTAGCTCCCTAGTTATTTTGTGACCATTTTCTATAATAGGGCCAAAACACCCAACATACTATACTACTCTATTAATAAAGTACTCCCAATTCCTAAAAACCTTATCTCCCAAAAGGATGTAATCTTGTTAGGAAGATGGCCTCAAGAAAAGTAACCAAACAAAATTGCGATTCCTTAGACACCTAAGATATTAAAGATAAAGGAATAAATCAAGGAGATTATTATGCAAAGAAGGCATGACAAGAAAACTGTCATTGTAAGGAGTGTAGGAGAATTTTGGGGTAACTAAGCAAGGAACAACCTATTATAAAGTACAAATGAAATAGGACATGAAATGAAGGACTGTCCCACACCACTAGGATTTAGAACAATACTTTCCAAAAATAAACACCCCACAACTATAGGAAATCTGAAAGGATACCATCCCAAGGAACATGACTCCCACTTGAAATTTTAACCACAGATAGGAGGAAACTTTTCGAGATCACAACAAAGTGGCAAGAAGGAAAAAGGGCTGAAGGCAGGACCTCGATAAAACCATAAACAAAACAAAAGGTAGCTAAAGAGGACTCTCCCTTAAAGAAGAAATTTCCAATAATTTAGGCAAAAAGGAGGAGTGCATCCACAAGAGAAGACAAGCCGAGCTTTTGACGACAAATGGGATATCTTGTGATTTCAAGTACGACTTACTTTAGAAAAAGTAGAGAAGTCAAATTGGAGATTCGGAGCAACATAGCAGAAATAAGCAAAACGTGACAACAAAATAGTCAAAGAAAATGAATGACAACCTAAGGAAGACTGGGAGGTAGAAAGGACTACAGCCTAGAAAGGTCAATGAGATGGACGTTAAGGATAGGAGTACTCAAGAAATAACTACCTTAAGAAACTTAGACCAAAGGAATGGTGGAGGTGAGACAGTTAACGAACTAATACACAGGAAAAACCATAATTTGAGTTCCAACAAAGAAGAGAGGGGCGGAAAAGCCAAATACTCGGGAAAAGAAGGATGAAAGAAATCCTTAAAAGGACAAAGGCCAAATTAACGACTAAACTCAAGCCACGAAAAGAATAGGCAAGCCTCTCACATAATTGTCAAGAAATCTTGAAACAATGAAGATTTGAACGCTACATAAAGAAATACACTATGAAAGTAAACTTTGGAGGGATGCATACGACTAACTACCCTTGAAGGAATTATTGATGGGCGGATGGACATAATGTGGAGTGCATGGAACCAACCCTTAATTAGCAAATGTTTCAAAGGAAGGAAGTATCGTGATGGCCCAGTGTGACTTGTTTGGAGAGAGCAGGAGAACCAAACAATAATTTCAGGAGAACCAAGTAAAAAGAAGAAACGAGTAACAACATGACAACCAAAGAGAATAAACAAAACCCTAAGAAAGGATGAGATGTAGTAAAGACTACACTCTATGAAGGACAATAGGATGGGCATGAAGGACGAGTGATATAGTTGCCCATACAATTGGACCAGAGAGATGGAGAGAAAGAGTCAATTAAAGAACTGGTATTCAAGAGAACCATGGATTTAAACCATGACAAGGAAGGGAGAAGTTAAAAGGCCAAAACATTGGGAAAAAAAAGAGGAATGAAGGAAAATCCTTAAAGAAATCAATGGCCAAGACCAGATTTATAATTTAAAGTCTTAAGACGGTTAAGCAAGTCTCACGAAGAACGAACAAGAGATTTTGAAACAAGTAGGATGTGAACCCTCCTTAAACGGAAATAAGTTAAAGGGTTAGCATCAAAATATGTTGTGACAAGTATAAATGAGTGGACTGTCACGCCCCGACCCAGTTTGGTCGGATCCCCGTGATCAACCCGCCACTCTCCCGATTTACTAAAGGGTTTTCCCTTATATTATAAATCGTAAAGAGTAAGGCGTTAACCTGCACCTTTTTCCAGGAATATCATAAATCAAAACTGCATAGTAATTTAAATTAGTTGTACCAATCTTGCAGGCGTTTAATTGCGCAAGTCCTTTAAGGTTCGGCTTTCCGGGACTTCCTAAAAGAGGTATAAGGGAGGGGGTGAGTACAACTACTCAGTGAGTGGGATTCAAATCTTTTAACTTTCAAGAAAAACATTTATATGGAGTGTGCCAGACTCCTTTGTTTTCAAAAAAATCATTTCATTTAAAAATTCATCTTTTTCCATTATTTCTTAGTTATCGATGTGTCATCACCCAACACACATCCTTCATAATGAAAGTTACACACATTCGCAAGTCAGTATCACTACTGAACCCGCTAGTGGCTTCGGAGCGACTTTTCCTGCCACCCGGATAGAAGTACGACCACTTCTACCCTGGGAATGAGTGGATGTATGAAACATCCGACCCACAATCCCGAAATCACTTCTTCGTGTCCGTATGAGGACAGAGACCTCATCCTGTCCCCACCCTGGTCTCATGCGCTTAGTGCTACTCCAGATTTCGCACAGACACCTGGAACGACGAACTGCCCTTATAGCCACCAGGTCGTCCAGTGCCCTTAGGATGCATCACTACCCCTTATGGGCGTCTTGATGATCCCGTACTCATAGTGCATGCACAAACAATGTTTTCTTATATTGCCATGTAATATGTGGTGCCACTAGTCCAACGGCCCCGACTCTCAACTCAACCCGCAACTGTTTGTCTTGACTAGTCCGTCGACCTGTCATGTCGCACTGCCGCTAGTTGACTGAGCATGTCGGTCCTATCTTGGTACCATGGCCAAACAATTCACTTATTAAGTTTTATGGCACATATATCATGTTCGTTTACGAGCTCCTGCTCGTGCCAACTGGCCTTGGGCCCACTGTACGAGATTTTCAAAATCGGGCATTTCGCCCCCAAGTTCCAAAACCGAGGCCCTTGGCCTATCAGAGCTATTCGAGCTCCCGTCGAGAAGGTCTCCCAAATAGTTTAAGCATTGGCACACAGTCAGGGGAGAACACTTCCGACAAAAATAGGTTTTTACTATCCATCATACCGACCGGTATAAGGACATCTCCGTTCATAACCGATGAACGGGTTTTCAACTTCCTTCCAGGAAGTCTCATCATACCAACCGGGTATGATCTACTTACAACCCGTAAGTAGTTTTTCCGCATAACTTTCACATCACTTTCTTTAAGTAGTGATGATTAAAATACCACTAAACAGTGGGTTTTTATATCGAGGTACTTATCATCCCCAACCAGGTATGATATTAGTAAACCCACTCACAATCGGTAAGTGGTTTTTAAATTTTAAGTTGTGCTCATCATCCCAATCAGGTATGATGTTTGTAAACCCACTCACCCGTTAATGCCGTGAATTCCACTAGACCGGTTCTTGGTATTCACGTGAGCTTGTCCTTGCTGGCGTTCCCAGTACTTCGTGTTCCGGTGAAGGCACGGCGGTCCGAGCTTTCGATCTGGGCAGATAGGTCTCATCCTGAGGTTCATCCTTTCGGTCCTAATTCGGTCGTGGAAAGGCTGAGAAAGTGTTGGGAGGGCTTGAAATGGCCGATTTCAGCTTGGCCGAAATAGGGCAGCTTCGGTCCGCCGGAGTTGCTTCACTATTCCATCATATCGACGTTTCTCCAACGATACTCGGATTGATTGGAGTTTGCTATCAGATAGCTGTCTTCCCCCCGATTCTAAAGAGCCCGACCTTTGTTCAAGTCAAAGCTCTCGTTCGAGCTTTACCGGGAAATGGAGCAGTAGAGAGAGAGAGAGAGAAGTGTTCAGGTGTGAGGAGAATGAAATGGGGATGAACTCTTTATATAGTTGTAAAACTCGTGTATTAAATGGGCGAGATTTATTAATGGTATTAATATTGCCATAAATTATTGGTATTAATTCCAATAATTTAATTTCGGTATTAATTCTAATAAATTAAATTTCAGTATTAATTCTAATAATTTAATTTCGGTATTAAATTATTTGTATTAATTCCAATAATTTAATTTAGGTATTAAATTATTGCTATTAATTATATATTAATTTATGATAAGGCGTACATACAAATTTTTGACCGAAATTTCGGGTTACAAAAAAAATTTATACTTCCCAGGAGATCACCCATCCTCACATTACTCTCAAGTAAGCACGCTTAACTTTAAAGTTCTTATGGAATCTAGTTCACTTGAACCACTTTGGTTTTTATTTTCTAATTTGTCTTAAGTTTCTTTTCCAAGGTTTAATGAACCCTTTGGATCACCCGAGAGTTGTAAATTCCCAACTTGCCCGTTCAGAAATAATCGGGTTTGTGAACCGGTTCTAAATACTCACTTGGTTTGACCAGTTCTTTTCTTGGTTTTCCTTAGCTCAAAAGGGCGGGTTTTACATGGACAACTCCTTTTAGGAGTTTTGTCCCCAAAACTTAGTTAACATCCTTGCATGAGCAATCATTTCCTTTGATGCCCCTTTAGTGTTTGCTTAAGATGCAAAGTCTTCTCTTGTTCTTTTAATTAGTCCTTTTTACATCCTTCACTTAAGGAATTTCTTTTTCTTTATATTATTTACTCCCTCCATGGAGATTATCATAATGAGACATACCTTACTTCATGGTATATTTTTAGATTTATATCTTTCTTTGCTTAGAGCACATTCTTCCCTTTGAGGGTACTCAAGATTAGAAATTCCAAGATACCTAACCATTCCCATGTCTAGTTAACCCCTTGGTCGTTGAAACCTTTAGCTCAATGTTCTTTCGGGTGTTACATACTAGTTGCCACAGTTTTCTTTATTCTCACTTTTTCATCTCATTTTGACCCTTTCTCCATTCGTTGTCTATTATAACTTCAGTCCAAATTTTTATATTAGACCTCGTCATGCTTATTAGCCGACTCTTCCTTACTTTGAGTCATATTCTCCTCGGGATTGTTGGGCTTACATACCCCTTACAACATGGCATTTTCTAGAACCTGTCTTTGTCCGTTAGATTTCTAGAACATCTCCTTGAGGGTCTCTCTTAGCTTATACTCACTTATACTCACTAGGTCATCCAGGGCCCTTAGGATGCATCACTACTCCTCATGGGCATCTTGATGATCCCGTAATCATAGTGCATGCACAAACAGTATTTTCTTATCATGCCATATAATATGTGGTGCCATTGGTCCAATGGCCTTGACTCTCAACTCAACCTACAGTTGTTTATCTTGACTGGTTTGGAGACTTGTCACGTCACACTGCCACTAGTTGACTGAATATGTCGGTCCTATCTTGGTACCATGGCCAAACAATTCATTTATTTAGTTTTATAGCACATATCTCAGGTTTGTTTACGAGCTCTTGCTCGTGCCCACTAGCCTATGGCCCACTTGTTCGAGATTTTCAAAATCGGGCATAATAGTCCCCAAGTTCCAAAACTGAGGCCCCCGGCCTATAAGAGCTATTCGAGCTCCCGTCAAGAAGGTCTCCCAAATCGTTTAAGCATTGGCACACAGTGAGGGGAGAGCACTTCCGACAAAAATATATTTTCAGCTGTCCATTATACCGACCGAGTAAAAGGACATCTCCGCTCATAACCGATGAACGGGTTTTCAACTTCCTTTGAGGAAGTTTCATCATACCAACCGGGTATGATCTACTTACAACCGGTAATTAGTTTTTTCGCATGATTTTCACATCACTCCACTATGTTGTGATGTTTAAAATACCACTTGGTAGTGGGTTTTCATTTCAAGGTACTTATCATCCCTAACCGAGTATGATATAAAATCTCACTCATAACCGGTAAGTGGTTTTTAGCTTTAAACTATGCTGATCATCCCAACCGGGTATGACGTTAGTAAACTCACTCACCCGTTAATGTAGTGAATTCCACTAGATCGGTTCTTTGTATTCACGGGAGCTTGTCCTTGCTGGCGTTCCCAGTACTTCGTGTTCCTACATGATATGAACATCTCGGTTCATTATCTTTCGGCCTAATAGCCTTCATTCATTTCAAATGAATGAGAAAGTCAAACTTTCATTTATTTGCAATTAGGTCCATAAAGTTAATTCTCTTTAACTTCAAGTCCCGAATGCCGGTTTTTCCTCAAATTGAGTCTCAAAACTTTTAAAATTTATCATAGGACTTCAATTTATTCCATTTCACAAAAAGGGGTTTAATTTTCCCAATTTCCAATTCGGTCCCCCAACTTTTCCAAAATTACCATTTTTCCATTCCTTTACAAAAATAGAAAATTTTACCCCAAAAATTCTAAAATTCCTCAATTGGTCCTCTAACATTTTTATCATGCCCAATTGACCCTCAATTTTAGGAAAATGCATTTCAGTCCTTCAAATTTTTTAAACTCCCCAATTCTAACTTCTTAACACAGCCGAATTTGATTTCATCAAATTGACCGATCAAACATATTCAATTGTTGAAATTGAAGTTGAAATTGAGTTTCTACATGTTCATACGATTCTTTAGCAATTTGAATCGCAAGTTTTAATGCCGGGACGAGCTCAAACGGAGCTTCACTGGAAAATGAACTGTAAAAAGAGAAAGCTTCGATTACTCACCGATGAAGGCACGGCGGTCCAAGCTTTCGATCTGAGAAGATAGCTCTCGTTTAGAGGTTCATCCTAGAAAAAAGAATCGCATCAATTGATTCCAAATTGAGTTAGAATTTCATCATCGAAATTCTACCGGTTCTCTCTAGCACTGGCTAAAAATTGTAGAGGGGTGCCGAATTAGTTTACCTTTCAGTACTAATTCGGCCGTGGGAGGGCTAAGGGAGTGTTGGGAGGGTTTGGTTTGGCCTGAGGAGGGCTCGAAATGGTCGATTTCACCTTGGTTGAAATCGGGCAGCTTCGCTCTACCGGAGCTGCTTCACTGTTCCATCACGCCGACGTTTCTCCGGCGACCCTCGGAGCAAATAGAGACTACAGGCGTGTAGCTGACTTCTCCCTGATTCTAAAGAACCCGACTTCCCCTTCTTTGGCTCAGAAAATACCCTATATCAGAGCTCTGGTTCAAGCTTCACTGGAAAACTAAGCAATTGAGAGAGAGTGAGCTTTTTAGGTGTGGAGAGGATGAATGGAAAGGGGGTCTTTATATAGGAAGCTCAAGGATTCCTTGAATGTCCCATTGGTGCCTTTGTGATAGGAATTGATGGCCGAAAACTTATTGAATGGAGAGGTTTCTTCTTGGTCGGCGCTGCTTCGATTTTCCAGTGAGTGAACGGTGCTATCATCTGTTGGAAGAAGATGACACTATTCCGAACCGGACCCAATTGGTCCGAACCAGGTTCAAAGCTTAAACCGACCAATTCACCCCTCATTCGATCGAGTTTTACAAATCTAAAAATTTATAAATTTATCTAAATTCATTTTCTATCCAATTGTGGCCTCAAATCTCAAATTTCAATTATTTAAGCCACCTAGAAAAATGAATTTAGGATCTAGTTCAATAGTGGTTCAAACCGGTCCAAACTAGTTCAGATTTGGTTCACTCGATCCAGTTTTGTTTTCATATCCAATTACTTCACAAGTCCATTTCCATGACTTTTTTGACTCCTTAGGTCACTTAGGGTCCATAAATTTCCCGGTTTACCATCTCTCTATCTATTCTAGTTTATAAACCGGCTCGGTTCTTAAACCGGTTTAATCTGGTTTGGGTCCGGTTCACTCGAACCAGTCTGGTTTTTCTCTCCCACTTTATTCTATGGTTCCTTCCCAAGGTTTATAAATCTCTTCGGGTCACAAGGGATCCATAAATTTCCATATTTGCCCTTTCTCTATCGGTTCCGGTTCATGAACCGTCTCGGTTCATAAACCGGTTCAATCCAATTGGATTTTGTTCATCTAAATCGGTCTGGTTTTTCTCTTCCAATTTGTCCTAAGGTTCTTTTCCAAGGTTTTGTGAACTCTTTGGATCACCTGGGAGTTGTAAATTTCCAAATTTCCTGTTCCCAATTGATCGGGTACGTGAACCTGTTCGGTTTTCTTACTCAGTTTGACCGGTTCTTTTCCCGATTTTTCTTAACTCAAAAGAGCGGGGTTTATAGAAGCTTTCACTCTCTACGTTGTGTTTTCTAGTGAAGCTCCATTTGAGCTCGTTTCGGCGTCAAAACTTATGATTCAAAGTGCTATAGGATCGTATGAAGATGTAGAAATTCAATTTCAACTTCAATTTCAACAATTAGAAGTGTTTGATCAGTCAATTTGATGAAATCAAATTCGGCTGTGTTAGGAAGTTCAAATTGGGGATTTTTAAAAATTTGAAGGACCAAAATGCAATTTTATATAATTAAGGGTGGGCATGATAAGAATGATAGAGGGACAATTGAGCTAATTTTAGAATTTTTGGGGTAAAACTTGCCATTTTTTAAAAAGAAGGGCATAATGGTAATTTTAGAAAATTTGGGGGCCAAATTCGAAATTTGGGAAACTTGAACCCCTTTTTTTATGAAATTGAGTAAATTGAGATCACAAGAGGAATTTTAAAAATTTCGGGACTCAATTTGGGAGAAACCGGCTATTGGGGCCTAAAGTAAAAGGAAAAATAACTTTAGGGACCAATTTGCAAATATTTGAAAAGTTGTGAATTGAGTCATTTATACTGAATGAGGTGATCCAGTCAGATGGTAATGAACAATGATGTTCATTTCATGTAGGAACACGAGACATCGGGAACGCCATCTAAGATTAAGCTCACAAGGGACAAAAATGACTAAGTGGAAATTCACTGCACGAACAGGTGAGTGGGATTTTTATATCATACCCGGTTAGGATGATAATTACCTCAGAAATAAAAAACCACTAGTTAGCGGTATTTTAAACATCACAACTTAGAGGAGTGATGTGAAAATGACACGAAAAAACTACTTAGTGGTTGTAAGTAGATCATACTCGGTCTGTAAACCTCGCCCTTTTAAGCTAAGGAAAATCAGGAAAAGAACCGGTCAAACCAAGTGAGAAAACCGAACCGGTTCACAAACCTAATCATTTGTGAATGGGCAATTTGGGAATTTACAACTCTCGGGTGGTCCAAAGAGTTCATAATACTATGGAAAAGAACCTTAGGATGAATTGAAAGAGAAATACCAGACCAGTTTAGAGGAACTGAAACCAACTGGATTAAACTAAATTATGAACCAAGTCGATTCATGAACCAGAAACCAATAGAGAGCAGGCAAATCAGAGAAATTCAACTCCCTTGTGCCCCAAAGAAATTTATAAACCTTGGGAAGGAACCTTAGAACAAAGTGGGAGAGAAAACCCAGATCGGTTCAGGTGAACCGGACCCGAACCAGATTGAACCGGTTTAAGAACCAAGCCGGTTTATGAACCAGAATTGATAAAGAGATGGTAAACCAAAACTTTTATGGACCCTAAGTAACCCAAGGAGTCACAAAAGACATGGAAATGGACTTGTGAAGGAATTGGGGATGAAAACCAAACCGGTTCAGGTGAACCGGATCCGAACCAGTTCGGACCGATTTGAACCACTATTGAACCGAATCCTAAATTAATTTTTGTGTGGCTTAAATAATTCAAAATGGAGATTTGAGGCCACCCTTAGATAGAGAATAAATTTAGATGAATTTAGAAATTTTTATATTTGAAAAACTCGGTCGAATGGGGGGTGAACCAGCCAGTTTAAGCTTTGAACCTGGTTCGGTCCAGTTCAGAACAGTGTCATCTTCTTCCTTAGGATGACAACATTGTTCACTCGCCGAGAAATAGAAGAAATGTCGGCGAAGAAGAAACGCTTCTATTTGGGGTGTTTCAAATCTTCAATGTCAGTAATAACGGTGTCAAACGGATGGCCAACGGGTCCCCGAGCTCCCTATATAAAGAACCCCTCCCCATTCATCCTCTGCACACCTAAAAACTACATTCTCTCTCAATTGCTCCATTTTCTGTGAAGCTCAAACCGGAGCTCTGACATGGGATTTTTTCTAAAACAAACAAGGTGAGGTTGGGTACTTTAGAACTGAGGAGAAGTCAACTACACGGCTGTAGTCTCTATTTGCTCCGAGGGTCGTCGGAGAAACGTCGGCATGATGAAACACTGAAGCAGCTCCGACGGACCGAAGCTGCCCTGTTTCGACCGAGTTGAAATCGACCATTTTGAGCCCTCTTCAGGCCAAACTAAGCCTTCCCAACACTTTCTCAGCCCTCCCACGACCGAATTAGGACTGAAAGGTAAGCCAATTTGGCTCCCCTCTACAATTTTCGGTCGGTGCTAGAGGGAGAACCGGCAGAATTTCAATGATGAAATTCTAACTCAATTCAGCATCAATTGATGTGATTCTTGATTCTAGAATGAACCTCAAGATAAGAGCTATCTGCCCAGATCGAAAGCTCAGACCGTTGTGCCCTCTCCGGTGAGAAATCGAAGCTTTCTCTCTCTACAGTCTATTTTCCGGCGAACCTCCATTTGAGCTCATTCCGGCGTTAAAATCTGTGATTCAAAGTTCCTTAGAATTGTATGAACATGTAGATACTCAATTTCAACTCCAATTTCAACAATTTGAGGTGTTTGATCAGTCAATTTGATGAAATCAAATTTGGTAGTGTTGAAGAGTTGAAATTGAGGGAAAATCAGGGAAAATTGTGGATTTTTTAAATTCAAAGGACCAAAATGCAATTTTATGAAATTGAGGGTTAATTGGGCATGAAAATAATGTTGGAGGACCAATTGAGGAATTTTGGAATTTTTGGGGCAAAACTTACCATTTTCGTAAAGGAATGGCAAAATGGTAAGTTTGGAAAAGTTGGGGGACCAAATTGGAAATTTGGGAAATTAAACCCCTTTTTGGTGAAATTGAATAAATTGAGGTACCAAGATAAATTTTAAAAGTTTCGGGACTCGATTTGAGGAAAAATCGACATTTGGGACTTAAAGTTAAAGAGAAATAACTTTAGGAACCTAATTGCAAATAACTAAAAAATTTGGGTTTTCTCATTTATTTGAAATGAATAAAGGCTATTATGCCGAGTAATAATGAACAAGGATGTTCATATCGTATAGTGGAATTTACTGCATTAACACCAGCATGGACGAGCTCGCGTGAATACAAAGAACCGGTCTAGTGGAATTTACTGCGTTAACGGATGAGTGGGTTTACTAACATCATACCCAATTGGGATGATGAGCACAACTTAAAGATAAAATCCACTTACTGGTTGTGAGTGGGATTATATATATCATACCCGGTTAGGGATGATAAGTACCTCGGTATAAAAACTCACTGTTTAGTGGTATTTTAATCATCACCACTTAGAGAAAGTGATTTGAAAATTATAAGGAAAAACTACTTATCAGTTGTACTCACTCCCTCCCTTATACCCCTTTTAGGAAGTCCCAGAAAGTTGATTCTTAAAAGGCTTGTGCAATTAAACACCTGAAAGATAGGTACGATTAATTTAAATTACTATACAGTTTTGATTTATGATATTCCTAGAAAAAGGTGTAGATTTAAAGAACGCCTTAGTATTTACGGTTTATAATATAAGGGGAAACCCTTTAATAAACCAGGAGAGTGGCGGGTAGATCACGGGGATCCGATCAAACCGGATCGGGGCATGACACGGTTGGTATGATAAAACTTCATCGAAGGAAGTGGAAAACCCGTTCATCGGTTAAGAGCAGAGATATCCTCATACTCGGTTGATATGATGGATAGTTAAAAATATATTTTTGTCAAAAGTGCTCTCCCCTGATTGTGTGCCATTGCTTAAATGATTTGGGAGACCTTCTTGATGGGAGCTCAAATAGCTCTGATAGGCCGGAGGCCTCGGTTTTGGAACTTGGGGGCTAATATGCCCAATTTTTAAAATCTCTAACAGTGGGCCATAGGCCAGTTAGCACGAGTAGGAGCTCGTAAACAAACATGAATTATATTCCATGAAAACTTGAATAATTGAATTTTTTGGCCATGGTACCAAGATAGGACCGACATAATCAGTCAACTAGCAGCAGTGCGACATGATAGGTCTTCGGACTAGTCAAGACAAACAGTTGCAAGTTGAGTTGAGGGTCGGGCCATTGGACCAATAGTGTCTCAAATTATATGGCATGATTGTAAATAGTGATTGTGCATGCACTATGATTACGGGGCCTTCAATACACCCAAAAGGGGTAGTGATGCGTCCTAGGGCCCTGGATGACATGATGTATATAAGGGCAATTAGTCGTACCATGTGACCTTACGAAGCTTGACGTAGCTTCAAGCGAACGAGACCGAGGTGGGGTTGGGATGAGGTTTCTGTCCTCATACGGACATAGAGAATTGTTATGGGATTAAGGGTCAGATGTCGCAAACATCCACTTATTCTCAGGATAAAAGTGGACGTACTTCTATCTAGGTGGCCGGTAAAGTCACTCCGACACCACAAGTGGGTTCAGTGGACATACTGGCCTACGATTGTGTGATTGACCTTCATAATGAAGGATGTTCTTTTGAAAACCGAGATTTTAAAGTGGAGAAAATTTAAGAAAATTAAGGAGTCTGACACACTCCAACTTAAAAACATTTTTTTAAAAAAATAAACTCCATTTTAATAATCTAGTATGTCATGGGGCTTTAGTAAGACCGAGTAAGAAGGGGGAGATGTCTCTTCCCTTAAATAACAAACAAAATTATCGAAAATGTCTGGAGGTTGGGTAATGGTGCTCACACAAACTAATGGGTAGGGTTGTAGCTTCGTACCGGCATGTTAGAGGTTGTAGCCTCTTACCAAGGTGGTCGGTAAAGCCACTCCATACCACAAGTAGAACATATCAGAAGTTTGTTATTCATATGTGTGCTCTTCTCCATGAGTGAAAAGTTGTGTATGATGCTTGTCATATACAAGATATCGTTATGGAAACTTTGAACCCTTATATGGTATAAATCTTGATTTCTTAAAAATATTAATAATTATTATTTAGAGTATATGCTGAATTGTGGACATAACATCACGATGTCAGCTACCCTATTCACTAAGTTGTGCACTCATTTCTCTCCAATACATCTTACAGGAATTGAAATACTTTCTGAATACACGAAAAATTGGAAAGCCTCAAATATATTAAAAGTATGCCTTACATTTAGTACTTGGTCCTGATATTATTTGTAAAGTTTATTTCCAAATCTCAAATTTATTATTTTTGGGAAATATCTTGAGTTATTTATTTTTGTTGAGAATATGATACCACATTGGATAAAATAGAGAAGTGTTGTGGGTTTATAAGGTTGGAATTGTTCCACTATTTACAAGTTATAACTTTTAAGTAGACATGGATTTGACCCCTTATCGGTCCACAATATATTCTCATAATTTTAGAGAATGTGGCAAGTTTTCTGCAGGTTCGACCAGGGTTATATATATTTATTACCCAAAGAATCCCACTTAACCTTCAACCATAAATAGACTATAGTAAGTCCTTATAACCCATGAATGTAGTGAGGGAGTGTACATGGAGAAATGTACAACACACATTTAACTAGAAGAGTATAAGGGCATCCTTGTGGAAATAATAGAATAGTGTATGGTGTGATGGATAGGTCCCCAAATAAAAATCATAAATAAAGGGAAATGATAGAATAGTGTATGGTGTGAGGGATATAAGGGCATCCTTGTGGAAATAATAGAATAGTGTATGGTGTGATGGATAACTCCCCAAATAAAAATCATAAATAAAGGGCATCCTTGTGGAAATGATAGTAAAGAGTGCCAACAGAAGGATGAAGGATCAGAAATCATCATAAAAGAAGGATAAAGGATCAGAGATCATCAACAAGGCCCGTGGAAAGAAAGGTCATGAGTCGCAAGGGAAGTGCGACCGGTTGAGTGGATATGGCATTTTACCCTTAGTAGGTACATTCCATATCGATATAAGAAGCAAAACACCTTTTATAAGAGAATGATGTTATTATATTGTTGGATAAACTAAGGCGTATGTTGAAAAAATACATAACAACCCATTTCAGAATAATGGTGATCGATTAAGGTTGAGTGGATATGTAAGGTGGTTATAAGAAACCACAAGCAATGGAGTGGAATAACCCAAAAGTTCAAAAAGTGTAACAAAGAAAAGTATAAAAATAGTGAAAAATGTCTTTATGCTAAATAGTAGTAAGGGACTCATCAAAAGGCAAAGAGAAAATAAGAGATAAATTGCCAATGTTATGGGAAGTGAATAAAAGATTAAGTACCAAATGTGAATCTCACACCTGCATCACTATATAAATGAAATGGGTTCTTAGGGCACCAAGAGGGTCAATAGATAGGATGTGAAGATGATTTCCTTAAAACCCAGGAGGGGTCGAGATGATTTACATCCTAAAGAGAATGAGGTAAAGAACGAGTCTCGTTAGAGCTTAAGCATTAAGACTCGAAGTTAAGAAGTGGGGAGTAATGAGTAACTTTGGACATGAGATATGTATAACCGCAAATTGATATTTTCTTAATTCAAGTGCCTATATGGAACGTAAACAAGAAGGCCAATAAGGACACCTCACCTTGGAGTAAGATATCAAATGATGTCTAGAAATAACCGATCATAACATGAGGTATGGTCAACCAAAGGTAAATGTGAGATGTTAAGGGTAATGTGATATGGTGGCTACAAAGAGTGTGAGATGGGCCAAGTACTAGAGTTATTAAAAACGTTCTATGTCATGATGGAATGGAGTAGGAAATGGAGACCTAAGACCTCAATGGTCCTAGAACATATCAAGTTCCATTGGAAAATAAGTAATGAGGTATTCACCAAGAGGCATACGAGTAAGATCTGAATGTGCATTAGGAAAGCTTAGAAGGAATTAGGTTGGACTATGATCACAAGTAAGGGTCGTGATCCAAATATTATTGAAGGATGTAAAGTATCATCCTAAAAACTAGTGTACTATCAAAGTTACTTTTATGAACTTATTAATTGTCCAAGTTTATAGTCTTAAGTAATTTTTAATTTAGTTTTATTCCAATATGGGTTATTAGTTCAATTGGACTTACATATCAGTCTCGGAAATTCTGGTGCTACAAATAAGTTTATTTTTATTTATATATAATTATTTTTATATTATTATGCCATGTAAATATTTTCTTTGATTTATTATATATATATAACATTCATTAATAACTCGATTCAAAGATAGTTTTTAATTAAAAAAATGAGTAATAGGTGAAATATTTATATATAATTTGAATCATTCATGCATATTTTATGTGCCATTTAAATATTAATGAAAGTGTTGTACATAAATTCAATTATATCACATAAAAATTAGCAACTTATTTGATATTTGTTTTATTTTTATCAAATAATGTCATTATGCAATATTATTATATTTATCGGATAAAATGTATTTTAGTTTTAGTTTATATTTATTAAATAATTTAACATTTTACTATACTTATATATAAATATTGTTCTATGCTTAATTATACAATTTTTGTGTGTTTGTTATATATATATATACATATATTGTTGTATATATATTATAATATATCACATATATAAGGTAATTATATTATAATAATATATATTTTATTTTGTAATAAAATTTTATTTTATAAAATATATATTAAAATTTTAATAAGACCATACTTGATATATATATATTGTTATATAATAATTTCTTAATTTATTTAAATATTAATTTAAAAAGATGTCATGAAGTACTAGAATTCACCTCAAACATGTCGTTGACATGAATATGGAAAACAAAACAAGACCGGCTAAAATGACACACATCTTTTCTACTTGATGGAGCAATTTCAATTTGTTATAAACCCCAACACCTTGGTAACCAACGTGATGGAGAAAAGATTGTGTATAATAAGCATGGTTGAATGTGAGATTTTGATAGCCTAGCAATGGTGATAGAGTAGAGGGAATGTGTTTGCCCTATATATATATATATATATAATATATATATATATAATAGATATTTTGAGAGACAAATTTGGTAAACCATAAAAATAAACTACACTAAGTGGCTTTAACTTAGTTTATTTTAGCTTACATAAGTTTATTTTAAAATTTGAGTTTCTAAAATATTGTTAGATATAAAATATTTTACCTTTTTGCTATTTTTTCATCTTATTCAAGTTTTCAATTTTCTTTTTTTATCCACTTAATTATTAATTATGTGATTTATTTTTTAACTTAACTATATTAATTTCTAATCATAAATATAAATTTAATCTTTAATTTCAATTAACAAAATCTTAATATATATCTAGAAAAAGAATAAAAGATAAATAAAATTATTTTTATTTTATTATAATTTTACACATAAATTTAATATTAATAATTTATTGTACTAAATACATTTAAAAATATTCTTCTAAATTTCAGCTCGTATTAAAAAAGTATATTTTGGCAAAATATTTATTATAGATCAACAAATTACAAAGGACACACATTTGTTTATAGAATACAAATAAAAATAAAAGATATCATAATATTTTAATATAATTTTAACTAATTAATATTATATTAAATATAATAATTATTTAAAATACTATTATAATAATATATTATAATATTTAAATAATTTTAATTGAAATGAATATAAAATAACATAAATATTAATTTAAAATTTTATAAATTTGTTATCCTGCATGTTAACTAAAGATGAAGTAATAATATTTTTTTTTATATTTGGATTATTTTTATATTATGTTGTCATAATAATAAGAAGTTATTTTTTATTCCACTCAAGCATTTGACATAATATTGAGTTAGAGTAATAATATTTATTTAGTAAATTTATTTTGCAAAAAATTATCTAGTTGAACTAGCTCTAATAATATATTAAATTTAATGTAGGAGAATGAAATAAGTGTTAAAAATATATATGTGCTAAAACATTTGATATAATATTGAGTTAGAGTGATAATATTTATTTAATAAATTAGTACAATAAAAAATTATTTTTTATTTTATAAAAAGATTTAATATAATATTGAGTTAGAGTGATAATATTTATTTAATATACTTATTTTACAAAAAAAAATAATATAGTTGAACTAGTTCTAATAGTATGCTAAATTTAAAGTAGGAGAATAAAATATTTGCTAAAATATTTTAGCATAATATTGAGTTAGAGTAATAATATTTATTTAGTAAAATAGTATGTAAAATATTCTACATGCCTGATAATATTCATTTAATAAACTTATTTTTCAAAAAATTATCTAGATGTACTAGTTCAATAATATACTAAATTTAAAGTACGAAACTAAATAAGTGTTATAGATATATTTGTGTTAAAATAATTAAAATAATATTGAGTTAGAGTGATAATATTTATTTAGTAAACTAGTATAACAGGAGTCATTTTTTATTCCACTAAAATATTTGATATAATATTGAGTTAAAGTGATAATATTTATTTAGTAAACTAATAAGTGATAATATTTATTTAGTAAACTAATAAAATGAGAAGTTATTTTTTATTCCACTAAAATATTTTGACATAATATTGAGTTAAAGTGATAATATTTATTTAGTAAACTTATTTTATAAAAAAATAATCTAATTGAACTAGTTTTAATAATATGTTAAATTTAAAGTAGAAGAATGAAATAAGTGTTAAAAAGATATATTTACTAAAACATTTAACATAATATTAAGTTAAAGTGATAATACTTATTTGGTAAACTAGTATAATAAGAATTCAATTTTTATTTAACTAAAATATTTGACAAAATATTGAGTTAGAGTGATAATATTTATTTAGTAAACTTATTTGAAAAAAATGATCTAGTTGAACTAGTTATAATATTATGCTAAATTTAAAGTACAAGAATAAAATAAATGTTATAGATATACACCCTAAAATATTTGACATAATATTGAATTAGAGTAATAATATTTATTTAGTAAATTAGTACAATGAGAAGTTAGTTTTTATTTCATTAAAACATTATAATATTTGGACAGTAATTTCTTATTTTACTAGTTTACTAAATAAATATTATCACTCTAACTCAATATTATGTCATATGTTTTAACACATATATCTATATAACACTTATTTAGTTACTTTAAATTTAGCATATTATTATAATTACTTCAACTAAATTATTTTTTAAAAAATAAGTTTACTAAATAAATATTATCACTATAACTCAATATTATAACTCAATATTTTGACATAATATTTAGTTTGAGTGATAATATTTATTTAGTAAATTTATTTTACAAAAAAATAATTAGTTGAACTAGTTCTAATAATATGCTAAATTTAAAGTATAAGAATAAAATAAGTGTTATAGAGATATATATGTTAAAACATTTGATATAATATTGAGTTAAAAGTAATAATATTTATTTAATAAGCCAAGTTATTTTTTATTTCACTAAAACATTTAACATAATATTAAGTTAGAGTGATACTATTTATTTAGGAAACTTATTTTGTAAAAAATGATCTAATTGAACTAGTTCTAATAATACGCTAAATTTAAAGTATTAGAATAAATTAAGTATTAAAAGATATATGCACTAAAATATTTCACATAATCTTAAGTTAGAGTGATAATATTTATTTAATAAACTAGTGCAGAAGTATTTTTTATTATACTAAAATATTTAACATCATATAGAGTTAAATTGATAATATTTATTTAGTAAAGTTATTTTGTAAAAAAATGATATACTTGAAATAGTTCTAATAATATGCTAAATTTAAAGTAGGAGAATAAAATAAGTGTTATAGAAATATGTGTGTGCTAAACAATATGTTTAAACAACAAAATTACTTATAAGTGATTTAAGAAATTATATAATATACAATTTTATTTATAAGTTAATAATAATATAAAAATGGAAATAAATTATATTATATTAAATAATTAAAATAATATAATATATTATAATATCTATATAAATACAAATTCAAATAAAATATTTATTTTAAAAAATAATGAACTTACTCTTCTACCTCAATATGAACATAAAACTTTTTATATTTGGATACCATACACAACACTAAAATTAATTTTCTGATTTGTTGACCTTAAGCCCTAAAATCAATTTTATATTTTGATTGTATAGCACACAATTCTTAACTTAATTATAATATTTGGACAGTAAATTTTAAGTTATAATATCTAAATAGTAAATTTATAAAACTGTAATTATCACATAGTGAAAGTAAGTTAATTAAACTATAAACTAAGAATAACAACGTTGATTGAAAATAAAAATTAAAATCAATTCAAATCGATAAGTAATACCTAGATAACACTCTAATAAGAATAGTTAAACTTAATTAGTTGGGGATTAATTAAATCAAGAATTTAATAAATTATTAAGATTAAATTATAATAGATATAAAATAATATTTGATATATCAAATTAGAATATAGGAAAAATTCTAATGGAAATTGAATGAAAATTTAAGTTAAATTGGATCAAATGAGAGGTTATATCATATTGGCAAATAACCAAGTACGTGCAAATAAGAATTCAACTTTTGTCAATACATTTATGGCACATGACTTCTCTTTCAATGCTTCCAATCTTCATTTGGTCACTTATTTTTAATTGATAGTAACAATCTGGCAAAATCCATGTAAGTATTAAAGATCCCACTTTTTTTCTCTACATGTGATATTCCTAAAATTTCATTCCAAAAGTGTCATCCCCAAACCACTATATAATAGATTCCTCCTCCCTATCTTTTAAATCAGATAGTACTTCTATTTAACAATCCTCTAGGCAACCATCACTCATCTTTTTCTGGGTTTTTGTTTGGCATCAACCGTCACTATCCGGGCATCTTTTTCTGGGATTTTGTTTGGCATTGGTGTGTCTTCGTTGCTCTAGGCTGCTCTTGTCTTGTGTCTATTATTGTTTGTCTCCTTACCGCAGTTTTCATAGAATCATCCCGATATTCTAATATCTTGTTCAATATACGTTTTCCCACCTTCTCACGGATAGTTTCTCTGATTTTGTTATCTGGGCATATTAAAAGTTGTTCATTTGGTGTGACTGTGATGATTGATATCCATTGTCGACACAATAACTTGCTGATTTCGGGATATCTAGTTCACATAAAGCTAGTCTTGGCATACTTTTACCTGAAAAGCTTATCCTTTTTCATGCAGTTTCTGATTTTGCTGTTAAAAATTTATTTTGGGAATCGCAGTATCCCTTGATGCGGGACCAATAATCTTCTATAGCCATAAAAAAATCTCTTTTTTTTCCATTGTTGGGTGTTCCTAAGATGAATTGTTGATTTATTAAAACTGAATTTTATTGCTGAAAAGTTGTATTTCAATGATTTTATACTGCCACATATAATTACTTCAAAGTTGATTATTTTGTAGAGAATATACTTTGGAATATTTTTTCTCAAAGTAATAAAAAATGTATGTTGCTGAGTTGTCCTTTTGTTCTTAATTTTCCAGCAACTTGGGCACTGTTTGATAGCTGAAGTGCCAGATGAACATGGCCAGGGGCAGTACTCAAAATTGTGCAAAACAAAGGACTCAAAGTCCAAATGCTGCTGATCCCCCTTCGCCAGAACCTTAATCTGTGACCTGTGGTAGCCTCAGTCAATTTCCACTTGGCGAATTCCCATTAGCCTCTATCCCTGCCATAGTTTTCCATATTCTTACATCATACAATTTTAGACCAGTTGATCTTGCACATCTGGAGGCAAGCATTACAGCCCTTTAGGATATTATACGGTTAATGAATCTAAAGTTAGCAATTTTTGGTGCCCTCTAATGATTTTAGTCTTTTCTGGTTCTTGCAGGCAACCTTCTCTTTCTTCAGGCAGCCTACAAACCTTATACCCGAATTTGAGCTTTCCATATGCGAGGTTGCGGCCTTAGAATTGTGCCGGAAGAGGACAATGTTCAATCACACGAAATCCAAAGAAATGGAGAAATTGAAGGAAAGATGTGGTGGCTCGTGGAAGCTTGCCCTTGTGTACTTGCTTGCTAGGGAAGGATCGCAAAGGAGTGAGAAGTTGCAAGTGGTTGCAAGGGACAGTCACAAAATCATAATCATAGATAGTGGAGATGTTTACATCGTTGTCCAAAATAACCCAAGGTATATGGAACCGCTGCAACTGTACCCTGCGACTAAGGATTCTTCTCTCCTTCAAAAGATCAGGTTGGCATATATATCCCATGTTGATAAGTTAACTCTTCTTCCGAAATTGATCATTTTTCATATTTGTAGTTGTTAAGTTAAAAGACTGTCGTATTATCCATAAAAAAATTAAGAAAATGAGAATTAATTTTGCAGCACTCTTTAAGGCATCAGAATCATCCAAGTAGCAGTATTCACTGAAAATAAAATAATTTTTCGTGATTCACATGAAGTTTATGCAATGCTTGTTAGTGATTCAGCAACCTTCTTACTCTTGCTTTTTAGCCTAATGGCATGTAAGTTTATCTTATACCCATGTGTTAAGTGCATCTATCCTACTTAACATAATCACTATAGTTCTTAACATGTTTTTTGTTACAAAACTAGATTCGAGAAAGAGAAAACGAATATATTGATAGAGAGATATTGGGGATGAGAAATTGAAACCTTCTTATTTTTTTCGAACCCTAACTCAATTATATACATGTCTATTTATTAATTACCTTAAATAGAATATTTGATATAATCTTAATATCTAAGATTATATCATAATTACCTTAAATATCTTATACTATTTCAACACTCCCCCTCAAGATGGGCGATAAATATCTATCATTCTCATCTTGTTACAAATATTAATCCACTCTTTAGGTCCTAATCCTTTAGTTAAATAATCTGCTAATTGTTCGCCAGTCTTCATGTAGTGTAGCTTCACGATCTTGCTTTATACCTTTCAACCTTTCCTTCAGCATTTTGCTTTATACCTTTCAACCTACATGGTAGAGAAACTTGAGAGCAAGATCGTGCCCATAAATGATGAAGAATCGATTAATTTCAATATGTTTGGTTCTATCATGTTGAACTGGATTGTTAGCAATGCTGATCGTTGATTTATTATCACACCATAACTTAATGGGTTCTTTCCTGAATAAACATAACTCCATCAATAAGTTGTTTATCCATATTATCTCACATATGCCTTGAGTCATAGCTCTATATTCTGCCTCTGCCGTTGATCTTGCAACCACCTCTTGTTTCTTACTTCTCCAAGATACAAGATTACCTCCAACAAATACGGAATAACCTATTGTCGATCTTCTATCATCTACACAACTAGCCTAATCAGAGTCACAAAATCCTTCAACTTTAGTATGACCTCAAGATTTGAACCAAATGCCTTTTCCTGGGCTACTCTTTAGATATCTCAATATTCGTATAACTGCCTCCCAATGTTCTGTCCTAGGATCATGCATATATCTACTTACAATACTAATCGCATATGTGATGCCCGGTTGTGTGTGACACAAGTAGATAAGTCGTCCCACACTTCTTTGGTATTGTTCTTTATCCACTAGGTCCCTTGACTGAGCACATAGCTTATGATTTGGTTCAATTGGAGTAGCATCAATTCAATAACCCAACATCCTTGTTTCAGTAAGTAGATCCAATAGATATTTTCTCTGAGAAAGCACTATGCCTGTCCTAGACCTGACTATCTCAATACCGAGAAAATACTTAAGTGTACCCAAATCTTTCACTTCAAATTCTTTGTTCAATCTTTGCTTTAGTCGCAATATTTCATCGTTATCATCTCTAGTTATAATAATATCATCTACATATACTGCAAGGATAGCAACTTGACTATTTGAGTGTCGATAGAAAACTATGTGATCTCCATTACATTGTTGATATCCCATTCTAACTATTGCATATCGAAATTGGTCAAACAAAGCTCTTGGTGATTGCTTGAGTCCATACAAAGACTTCTTAAGTTTACATACCCTCCCAGTGGTCTTCATTGTATCAAATCCAGGTGGAATCTCCATATATACCTCTTCTTGTAAGTCTCCATGTAAAAATGCATTCTTTACATCTAATTGATGTAATTTCCATCCAAAGTTGGCAACACATGATATAAGTATTCTGACGGTACTCATTTTAGCAACTGGTACAAATGTCTCATCATAATTTATTCCATATGTCTGGCTGTAGCCTTTTGCTACCAATCTTGCTTTATACCTTTCAACCTTTCCTTCTGCATTTTGCTTAACAGTGAATACCCATTTGCATCCAACAACCTTTTTTCCACTTGGAAGTAATGCCAGTTCCCATGTCTTATTTTTCTCTAATGCAAGCATTTCCTCATGCATTACTGCAAGCCACTTTGGATCATTTTTTGCCTCTTGCCAATTTCTTGGTATGTGCACTAACTGTAATGATACAATAAAGGTCTTGTATGTAGATGGGACAGATTCATATGAGACATAATTAGATATATCATATTCATAACCATATCTAATTGGAGGCTTTCCTGCATTAGCTCTAGGTTCTTTACGAATAGCAATGGGTAGAGATTCATTACCATCTGGTGATGACGAAGAATCATCAGGAGATTGATGGGTATCTGGGACATCTGGTGATGATGAGGAATTGTCGGAAGATTGATGGGTATCTGGAATATTCGGTGATGATGAGGAATCGTCAGAAGATTGATGGGTATCTGGGACATATGTGGGCAATGAGTGTAGTATAAGTATCTGTTCTTGTCGCTCTCTATCATCTTCTTTATCTTCCTCCCCATGAGCACAACTCTTATTCCTTCTACTATAAACCTTCAATTCTGGTTCATTGGTCCCTCCTTCATTGCTACTCAATCTCTTAAGACATGGGATTATACCTACAATGACATCATCTTCTTTATTATCACTAATTCTCTCTTCATTTCCATGTTGTGATTCAGTCAAATCATCTAGCACTGTGGATGACGTTGTTGATTCACCATAAAAGGGTTCATTCTCACGAAATGTTACATCCATACTCACAAAAAGTCTTCTCTCGCTTGGACACCAGCACTTGTAACCTTTTTGAGTGCTAGAATAGCCCACATAAATACACTTCAATGCACGTGGATCAAGTTTAGTTACTGTGGGACGATGATCTCTCACAAAACATACGCAACCAAATACACGAGGACGGACTACATATATATTACGTCCCATCAAAAGTTCACAAGGAGATTGAAAGTTTAATATCTGAGAAGGCATCCGGTTAATTAAATATGTTGTCGTCAATACTGCTTCAGTCCATAGATATTTTGGAACATTCATTGTAAATAGAAGTGTGCGAGCTACCTCTAACAAGTGTCGATTCTTCCGTTCTGCCACTCCATTCTATTCTGGTGTATTTGGACATGTGGTCTGATGCAGAATCTCCTTTGTAGATAAATACGATGAGAATTTTCTATTAACATATTCAGTACCATTATCTGTACGGAGAGTACTCACTTTGGCATTATATTGTGTTTGCACCAAAGCTAAAAAATCTTTAAAGAAAACCAGTTTCTCAAATTTATTTTTCATCAAATATACTCATGTCATCCTTAGTAACAATCAATAAATGTAATAAACCATTTGAATCCGCCAATCGAAGTAACTGGACATGGTCCCCAAACATCAGAATGTATCAACGAAAATGGTGAAATACTTCTTAAACCAGTAGGAGAATAACGTGTTCTTGTATGTTTTCCAAACTCACAAGCATCACATACAAGCTTGCTACGTTCTACATTATTCATTAAGTCAGGCCTTACCCTCTTAAGATTCTCAAACGATAGATGACCAAGATGACGATGCTCCAATATGACTTCATTCATTGCTCGTTCAAACAAAGTAGTGGTTAAAGCTGTGCTAGACTCATCTCTCATAAGATACCACAATTCATCAAGCCTCTGTCCAGTCCCAATTGTTCTCTTGGTATTCTTTTTCTGAATGACACATGAATCTCGATCAAAGATTACTTGACAGTTCAATTGATCACTAATTGCACTAACTGATAATAGATTAACCGGAAATGATGGGACATGTAGAACTGATGATAATGTAATTGATGAAGTGCATTTAATCGAGCCGAATCCCATAACCGGTTGAAATGTGCCATCAGCAGTTTGAACTCTATTATGGGAAAAAGGTGGAGAACCAGTATATGTAATAAACTCTATTGATGTTCCTGTCACATGTCTAGATGCACCTGAATCAATAATCCATTATATGGAAGATGGTTTAGAAGAAAATGCATGTGCAATAGTACTTGAGTCAGCATTAGCATAACACATGTCGTTGTTTAAAATGTCAGCACCTTTAGCACGATAGGTTTGTCCCCCAAATCGTCCACAACCTCGACCTTGACCTCGAGCTCCACGTCCTCTGATGCTATGACTTGTTCCACCCCATGCAGGAATACGTGTCGAGGAACAATTCCAGCTAATATATCCATTCTTCCCACAATTATAGCATTGTCGGTTGTCAATAATCGGTTTTGCTAAAGTAGAGTGAACTGGTATTGTTGATATCTTCGAAGTGTTCATAACTTTTTGTCTTGACTCCTCATGAATTAGTGCAACAATAACATCTTCCATCGGAGGAATTGGAGACTGATGACATATCATTGCTCTCTTGTATTCATATTCTAGATTTAGTCCCCTCAGGAGGCGAATCACACGTCGTCGCTCCATCCATGCTCTAATAGAAGTTGTATATGAAGGATCAGATGTAATTAATGGATCATAATAATCAAGTTCGGATCATAACCTTTTCAGCTCAGTACTGTATTCTATTATACTTTGCCCCCCCTGCTTTAGTGCATCCAACTTATCTTCAATCTCAATCATAGTCATCATATTCCCAATACCAGAGAATTGAGTAGCTAAAATCTTCCATATATCAGATGCTTTATTAATACCTTCTACCAACCCCGCGATAGAAGGAGAAAGTGATCCTATTATCCATGCAATCACCAGAGAATTAGTCGCCCTCCACACCTTCCATGATGTACTAGTAGTATTAGTGGGTTCTTCATACAAGTCATCAATGTAATCTTCCAAATATTTTGACTCTAGTATGAGTCTCATCTTTCTCGACCAACTCAAATAGTTTTTCTTTCCTTCAAGTCTCTGCTCTATTGGGAGTAATTCCAACTTCAAATCTCGATTGAGAGTATTGTTATGTTGAGGCAATACATCGTCTCTTCCTACAAGCAATTTAGCCATACCTTCTAAAATTTCCTGCAACTCCCTTCCTGTTAATGCTACATCCGTTTTCTCCATCTTCTACGACAATTCAGTTATGCCGTGTCTTGAGCCTTCAGATAAAAAAACCTTGAAAATAGCAGAAAACCTTAGCTCTGATACCATGTTACAAAACTGGATTCGAGAAAGAGAAAACGAATATATTGATAGAGAGACATTGGGGATGAGAAATTGAAACCTTTTTATTTTCTCCAAACCCTAATTCAATTATATACATGTCTATTTATTAACTACCTTAAATAGAATATATGATATAATCTTAATATCCAAGATTATATCATAATTACCTTAAATATCTTATACTATTTCAACACTTTTATTTACTTATTGTTCTATTTTTTTGAAAACTCAAGGTCAGTTTATGCCGGAAATATTGGTCGTGGCTTTAGTCGTAATAGAACCAGATTCCTCTACTCTGAATTAAGTTTCTATTTGAGTCACTCACTATCATGCTCGTTCTTGTGCATAAATTCAACGGGTCAAAATAACTATCACAATTAATCTTAAAAGTATATATTGTTGGTATTTGTCATTGTTGACGTTGTTTTAGAGATTGATTGGTTGAGGACTTAGTGTGCTTAGAATAATTTCTCATGTATTTCGAATAAAAGGCAAATTAGTTGATAGGAAGATATGGAGCTTTGATAAAATACATTATTTTTCTCTTTCCATATCCAAATCATGTCATAACTATTCATCACAGTGATTTTATCCATCTATTCCAGATTTGTGTATCCAATATCCCCTTATATTATGATCTTCCAAAAAATATACTCAAACTTGTGGCTATTACAAAACAGATAAATAGGACTAACAACTATATTTTTTCTATATAACAATACCTTCACTACTAGGTTATATAAACATTATCTCCAAAATTGTTTAATCTTTGGTGGGCAATGCAGTTTCTAAATCTTAGTCAAGATTGCCTTATAAGGATTATAAATATTTAAGGTACTTACCTACTGGTTTTGTAGTGGTGTGTACGGTAGATAAACATATGCAGACCTCACAATAAGCTGCCTGGAATTCTCGGCCAGATAAACGGATCTTGATAAGCCAAGTTTAAAATAGAAATTACATAAATCACTTCTTTTTCTTCAATCCTAATAATATGCCTGATACCTTCTAATTGCCCGCTTTTGAATGGATGATAAATTAAAGAGCAGACTTTCATTTATAGAAACTCATTACTCAGGATTATGCTGGTCATTCTGCCATTTGGCATGTGTGGTATCCACCTATCTTTTCATATTTGGACCTTTTTTTCATCATCTGTCTTCATTTTTTAGTTCTTTCCTAGCCCACGTGCTCAACTAGATCCACAAGGGGTGACTTTCCTTACCCATATCTAGAAATTTTAGTTTATTAAAATACTTACCTTTTAATAATTTTTACAATAACGATGAGCAGTCTCCAACCTAACTTCCTAAGTATAACTTTATTGACATCATTAAGATCATTTAATCTCATTCCCCCTTTTTTTTCTTTTGTGTTTGTTAGCTTAACTCATGGCATCTTATGAGTAGCCCTTATCCCTCCATTACCACCCCCACCAAGGCCTTGCAATCTAAGCACTAATTTCATTGTACCACAGTAATAGAAAATTAGTCATAAAATAATGTAAAATAGAATTGAGTGTAACTTTAATAAAAACTTCACTACCACTATGAGAAATGAGGGCCGATTTTCCACCTTAAATCTTGTTAGTTATTTATCTTTTAGGAACGGTAAGGTCCGTTGTTTACTTCTTCCCCAAATTATTAAGGCTACACCATGAGAAATGAGCGTTGACTTCCAGCCTTGAATCTTGTTAGTTATTTTATCTTTTAGGAACTGCAAGGTCCGTCATTTACTTCATATGTATGTCTCACAGTAAGCTGTCTTAAATTCTTACTAGTCCTAATAAGCTAGGTTTAGAATAGGGATGACACAAATCACTTCTTTTTCAATCATAATAATATGTCTTGGTACTTTCTAATTGCCAACTTTTGGATGGACGATGAATTAAGGAGCAGACTTTCATTTGCAGAAACTCATCACTCGGGACTATGGTGGTTGTTCTACCATTTGGCATGTGCGGTATCTACCGATATTTCCATACTTGGACCTTTTCTTCATCATCTATTTGTCAAATGTCTTCATTTTTAAGGAGTTCTTTCCCATACCACATGCTCAACTAGAGTTATAAGGGCATCTTCTTTTACCTGCATCTAGAAATTTTAGGTTATTGAAATACTTACATTTTAATAATTTTTCTAGTAACGATTTCGGGTGTTAGACCAAACTTTATTGAAAGCATGGAGATCATTTAATCTCATTCCCCCTTTTTTCTTTTATCTATGTTAGTTTAGCTCATGGCATCTTGTGGGTAGTTCTTGTCCCTTAGTTACCACCCCACCAAGGCCTTGCAATCTAAGCATTAATTTCATTACACCATTCATGATATAATAAAAAATTAGTCATAAGATAATGTGGAATAGAATTGAATGTAGCCTTAATTAAGACTTTATTGCCACTATGAGAAATGAGGGTCGATTTTCATACTTGAATTTTGTTAATTATTTTATCTTTCAAGAAATGTAAGGTCCGTCGTTTACTTCTCCCCAAATTATTGGTAGCTCAAAATACCAGTCTTTTTGCTCTCATACATTAACAAAGTTATAATACGATTCTTATTGACATGTCGTGTATTAGTACTAAAGTATAATAAAGATTTAACAGTACTAATTTTTTATCCAGTAGCTAAGTAGTATTTTCTTGCATGAAAATCAAGGAATTTGGAAATTTTTTATTTTTGCTTGAATAAGATTAGGATTTTTGGATTAAATTATAAAATTGGTCAACAAGGGAAAAAAGGTAATTTAATTTTCAAAAACAACAAAGAAAAGAAGGAAATTTGGGGCCCTCCTTCCCTTTAACAGTAATTGCCGCAACACATATTATAAATGCCACTGCAATTCATCAATTAATGATCAAATTGTAGAGATCAATAGATAAGTGAGCTAGTCTCCTAGGAAGTTAATTGCATTAACTCTACTTGGATTGGTCCAATTTGGACTTTAAATGCAGAATTCCCATTCTTGAATATAACCCTTACCCTTAGTTGGTAAAACGAGTAATTATCTCTATCACCAAATGAAGTGGTTTTGGTATTAAAACACCTCTAATTAATTTATCTTGAGGTTTATGGCTGGGTCCTCATGTGTTAGTGATTGAAAACACCGAAGAAGGTTGTTTCTACAGACCCTAATCCGCTAGAGACTTTCTACTCGCTGCCGACAACCTTGTGGAGCCAAATTTTCCATCCTCCAGCCACCACCCGATCTTCTACCTCTCCATAGTAAGGACCAATCTCCAACAAGGAGAAATCAACCAGTAGGAGCCAATAATCACCGTTGGGTATGTCGGGTTCAGCCCGATCACAGCCAGTCGATGACCAAATTCTCTGACCTCTAGGAACGATTTGGTCGGCCACCACCACAAAATGTTTCGCCTGGACCTTGGTTGTAAAACGCCTAAGCTTCGACCACCTTCAGTGAGAATTTTCGACAACTACATAGATAGCTCTATTTTAGTCAGTTTTGGAAAACATCCAAATTCGGTCGTTGTTGGCTGAGGTAAGGCCTCCATTCCAACCACAAGCCATTAGGAGTATAATGAGATCATTTGGGGGTAGAATGTAAATTTAGAATTTCATTTTATTCAAGTTCCAAATATTAGGGTACAAAATGCAATTATGGAAAGTTTGGGGACCAAATTGTAAATATGAGAAAATTGTGAAAAATATCTCTAAGAGTAATTTAAGGGGCTTAGGGGTTATTTTAAAATAAATGTAGATGTCTAAAGTAATTTTCAGAATTTTGAAGGCAAAAACGTAAATTTTTGTAAATGAGGGGTAAAATAGTAATTTTGTCCAAATAAGGACAAAATGGTTATTTATGCCAAAATGGATGTCAAATAGTTTATTTTGAACTATGAACTGCAAAAGTGTAATTTTGCCAAAGAAAATATGCAAAAATAAGTTTTTTTTTAAAAAAAAGTGAGGGGCAAGGTGGTAAACTTACCCATTTTAGGGGCCAAAGTGTAATAAAAAAATTTTGGGGCCTAAATATGTTTAAATGAGTTTTTGGACATAAATGAGAAATTTGAAAAGTTTAAGGTAAAAAATGATGAACTTTTGGTGATTAGGGGAAAATGGTAATTTTTGCCAAATATAAGGAGTAAAATATAAAATTTGAAAAAGTTAGATCATCTAAATGGAGAATTTAGAAACTTATGTATTTTAGTAAATAATACCTATGTGGTACTAACTTATGATATGTGGAGTTAGATCATAGATGAGAACTAGTAGTTCATATGGTTGATCAACATGATTGGTTGAGAGAACCAAGCTCAGGGAGTGAAAACCATAATTGTGGAAAATTATGGAATGATATATGATTACCGAGTTGAAATATAAACTGACTTTAGATGATAATGTTTGATTATGTAGAACAACTAGTGAGACAAATCATACGTGGATCCAGAGTTTTCAGACAAGGAAAAATAGAGTTGGGACAAACGAGTTCCAACAATATTTTCCCTTATCCTAGGTTATGAGATCCACCTGTGATCGATTGTAGTATTCTTTCTACAAGAATTATATTGCAGATTTGATATTAGTTTTAATATTTAATTAGCACATAAATACAAGCATGTAAGTTTCTTAAGAATTACAATTTTTTCCATTGGGCCCGATTCGATCGACTTGCGTGTCGACGAACTATTTTAATTAACTCATTTATAAAGGTTAATTGCAACCACTTAGGGTCATAACCTTCTTTGGTTATACTTGTCAAAATGCTTACAAATCTCTAATTTTTCACTTAGGTACCTCATTTTTCTAAGCCTTGTATTTTGGTTAATAAGTTGGGCAAACTTACCATTTTACCTAGTTATGCTTTAAAACTCATCATTTTGGACCCTACAGTTTTTCAAATATTTTACTTGGGTGCTCAGATTTATTTGAGTTTCATTTAGGTTCCAAAGTTCCTTAGAATATCTCCTAAGCTCCCAAATGTTTTACTATTCGCACAATAGTTCTTAAGATGGGTAAAATTACCACTTTGCCCATATACCTCAAAACTTATATTTTCAGGCCCTAGATTACCCAAATCTTTCTTTTGGATCCCTAGATTCCCTTTAGTCTTATTCGGGTCCTTAAGTTCCCAAAAAATCACTATTGACACTCAAATCTCTTTATTTACACTTTACCCCTAAAATTTTTCTTTTGTCCCATTTTAGTCCTTAAACATTCAAAACTCATCATTCGACTTTCAAACTTTTACTAATCTTTTAAAATGGTCTCTAATCATTCTTTAGCCCTTAATAAAAATCTCCTAAGAAACTTTATTCTTGAATGAGTCCTTTAACTTAATCATATTTACAATTTGGTCTCCGACTTAAATTCTCCAACAAAATAATTTACAAAAATTCTCAAACTTGAGTAAGATGTCCCTAGGGACTCCTATAGGCCATCATGATCTCTGCCCGACTAGAGTTTGTCGGAAGAGTAACGATCATGGTCAGATATAAAGTTAGCAACTTATCAAGTAAGAGTAGAGTTAATGTTAGGTTGTCATAGAGGTTTTGAGCAATCTGTAAATTCTATTTTATTAAACTTTGTTACAATTGAATGCTATTTAGAAACTTTCTAAATTTATTCAACCACAATACTTACCTAAAACTTATAAGATTAGTATGATTTGAAAGTTGGGATTAAGATTAGTTTGTGGTATTTTTTGTTGCTTTGTTTTAGTCGATGAGTATGTCGGAAAAGGTCTATGAAACAATTGCTCAATTTTAGGTCACCGAAGCATGTATATTGTTTGATCAAGTCGATGCTAGTGCATTTAAAGTTAGAAGCTATGAAGGTAACGTTATAAAGCTAACTCTAGTAGATTTCCAATAACACTTGAAATACTAATTTTGGTCGTTGAAAAATGGAGATGCAAATGTTTCTATGAGTCACCAACTGAGGGCGTCCAAGTCTTATATGACCATAAATTATACATAATTTTAAATTTGATAATAATCTCATTTCATCATTTTATAACCTATAACTCTCTATAAAAATTAATATATGTACAATGAGATTTGGATTGTGATGGGTTAAAATCGGGTAAATGTCCGGGTTTCAAAGCTTCAGTTCATTCGTCGGTTCAGTCAATTCGATACTATTCTGTATCGATTTTTAACGAATTTCTCAATTGATTCGACTAATTTTGGTCGTTATTTTTGCCGATTTACCCTTATAATTTGATTAGTTTTTTGCCAAATGATTTTTTTAAAAATTATTTATTCAATTTTATAATCACAAGTTTCTGATTTGTATAACCTAATCTAAAAATTATGTAATTTTTAGTTCAATTAAGTTCGATTTTAAACAAAACCCATTTCCTTTTTAAATTTTTTCTCCAATCTTGATTTTTCATTTTAAGGGGTAATATGGTATCATCTCGATTTTCATATTAATTTCTGTTAATCCCATGAATCAATGTTCAATCCTATTCGCATTAAATATCTGCTCGAGATACCTTCCTATTTCAATTTTAGCTTTCACTTTAATTTGACTTGATTTTAGATTAAGGATTTTCTGTATTACACAAAATTCGAATTTAAATCCAATTTTATCAGGTTCGGACGAGCTCATATATAAGTTCATGTCTAGAAACTATATTATAAATCACACTACTGTCCATACCATATTAGATGACAATATGCAATTTTGCAGATGTATGTATAGGTGCACAATTTCATAATTTCTTTCCTTGGGTTAGGATGCTATATTTGCATAGGTTATTATTTAGGACCCGTTTTATTTTATATGATGTCTCATACCATATTGTGGCAAAAAAGTTGAAAAAGCTCGCCAGAATAAGGATGTCTGAAACTCGCTTTTCCAGATTAGTGTTTCCTGATCTGCAGCTTAGATGTTAGTGGTCTCTCGAATAAGGCTGGATTGTTATGTTTATTCTTTTAGTTAAGATCTTTGTACACTTGATATAAGTTGTTAACTCTATTATAAAATGTCTAATTGTGTCACAATTGTTGTAAAATCGTGTTTAAAAATATGCATCTCACTTTTTTGTCCAGTTCTTGCAAATACTTAAATTGTGTACTTGAATATTATGCAGCCACAAATGGAGACTTTCTTCTTCCTTTCAAAGCAGGTACTTTTTTGCCAAAAATCCATGTGCTTCCAGTGATACCAACTTATCTGGGTGAGTGCTTCCAGTGATACTAACTTATCTGGGTCAGTGGCATGTCCTTTGATTCATTCCTCGTATTGAATGGTATTGTAGCTCATCGGCTATTGAAATGTCTCATCGGTTTTCAGATGATCCATCTTTAACTTATAGTGGAAATGCCTGTGGAGAGAGTTACTTATTCCTGCCTTCATAGTTGGCAATGCTTGCTTATTCCAACCTCCCTAATTTGGTAATATTCTTCTTAACTTGAAGGTGTGTTATGCTACAATTCCTTTATGTCAATGGCACGTGAGAATAAGTTAAAAATTATAACTAATTTGAAGTTGTTATTGCTCAATCAGTCCTATTGCACCATCTATGTTATTGTACTTAAGTTTATTCTGCAGATTTTCTATTACTTCAAAATTGAAACTGAAAGAACGGCAACATATTGACTTCCATAGTTGATCATTCCTATATGGGAGTGTTTCCTTGGTCCGCATAGTCTGAATCATATTAACGGTTTTTCAAACCTGTATAGTATAGAAGAGCTTCAATCAGGAAAGAAAGGAACCCCCAGGACCAGATCCAGCATGAACTGATGATGGTTGCAAATTGCCCCCAACCCCCGGCTTCGTGATTCTACACAGCTCCGGCAGTACTGAAATGAGTCCAAGATTCCTGCAACAAAGAAAAGTAAAGAAACGCTCTTTTTTATCAGTAAAAAAAACTGCATAGTATAGACCCATTTGACATAAATCATGGGCAACCATACTAACCCAGCGACCCATTGGCATGTAAAATAATCAAAAGTTTCTAGCAGAGCAGAGATTAATTGCATTTGCTTAAGCTGAGAATCTGATTTGTATTATTAATAAAATTTGCTGGAGCAAGGGCTGGACAGTCCTCGTACCTGCAATATGTCAAAGACCTTTTCGGCCATGTACTTCTGACTCGGATCAGCGCCCTTCTGCTGCAGCTTATCAGGGTGCAGACACAGGAGAGCCCTCTGGTATGCCCTTTTTACAGCTGACCCCTCGATTATGTCCACCAGAGGAACCGGCTTCCACCCGCTTCCAGGCCAAAGAACCTGCAGGTCACATTTTAAAACTTGAATAATCTGTAGATAGCCCTTCTCTAGCAAATCCAATCCAGTTCTGAACTTGACTTGTATATCAAGTTTCTCATCGTTTATTGGCTCCTTGGACATTGAACCTACATAAGATGCTTTGTTTTGATCTAACTGACAGATGAATCACACAAAGGAAGAAGATATACCCTTTTAAAGATTTTGGGAGGAAGCATTTTACAGAAGACAACCTTTTAAAGTGTCTTAAAACCAAAGTTTTTCTTCCACCCGAATGATATCGTAGGATGATTAACTTATCAAAAAAGATGGTGCAGTTATTGTTTTATACAAGATAATTTGATCAAACATGCACTCACATATTGCAAAGTCGAAAGCAGGGACCGAATGTTTCCTTCCTTGCCATAAGACCACTGTCTCACTTTAGTATCGATAGCCTGCAAATGGAATCAGTATGCTTGAAATTTTTGCTCAAGCACGCCCTTCTCAGTATACATGCGTTGAGAATATTAGTAAACATTACTTGAATTTCTTCACAGTTTCCTGTCGGCTGTCCTTGCTTATAATCATCCTCCGGCAGTTCTTTGATCTGAATAGATTATACAATTAAAATTTGGCATTAACATTATAGCTTCTAGATATGGTCATTGTAAAGCTAAAATGAAGGAGATGAAAGATGAATAGAAGGAATGTTTTCAAGTAATTCCTAACAAAGATACCTACAGTGAAGAAAGCAATGCAGGAGTCATCAGTATCTTCATCTGTAATTCTAGCATCTTCAGTTGCAGTTGCTGTAAAGTTTCCAGAAGAAATCATTCAACATTAAGCTTATGCAAGAGAACTGAAGCAATTAAGTCCGATATGAATCAGTTAAGACCCTCAAATTTTGTATTCTTCTGTCAATATAGTCTATCTTCATCAGAGAAACTTCATCAAAGTGCAGCCAAGTCATAAAGGCATTCTTTTTTCATCCTATCTATCAGGATAATGTACCACCTCAAACACAATAACTAATTCAAATAACCCACCGATACGTGATGTAGAATTATCCTTCTGACCAGAAGAAGCATCACTGAATAGAATATGGGTACTGTCTCTTTTAGGAAGTTCCTCACAAGATTCTTTACAAGGATCAGCCACCTGTAAATAAGTAGACTTTCTAAGTCTCCATGCACTTTGTTGCAGAGGCAAAACTAGTATGCATATGAGGATATTCAGGTACCTTCTTGTAATCATGACTGGGCTTTGCTAACAGGGAGACGTTCGTTCTCCCATTCACCATCGTGCTTTTGCGATTATTTGCTTCTAAGGTTGCTTCAGGAGTTCCTCTCTCTTTCTCTGTAAAGCTTTCATTTTGAGGATGAATACTAGTTTTTGGTTTTGCTGGAGGAGCATCCTGACTGAAGATTTTAATAAATTCTTTGACCTTCCCTTTGGACCGTTTCTTCCCAATGCCATCCTCTGAATTCCTGGGAGATCCCCTTGTACTAACTTTCTTGGCTTCTTCGCTTCTCCTAGCCAACAACTCGTCATCCAATTTTTTCAGAACCCTAGAATTATTATCAGTTCTGGATGACCCTTTACGGCTTCTCTCTGTTCCATTTGTTCTGTCAGATTTCTGATCAATTATATCTTCGTTATTACCTGCAGTAGAAGGAATATTCATCAGAAAATAGCAGACGAGGAGATAACGACTTCCAAAGGAAAGAAACACAGCCGACCTTGCTCTTCATCTTTATCATGAAGGAAAACTTTCATTGATTTTGACCCATGCCTGCTTAATTTCTGCACTCCCCCTTTCATTTCGTTTTCTGAACTCTCTCTTGGGTTCATTATATTGGGACCGGAAGACTTTCCATTTTTTTCCTTCTGCATGGTCCTAACAGAAATGCCTTCAACATTGTTGCCCTTAGCTTCCTCATTTTGAAGGGTCAGCACTTCATTCTCGGGCAGTTGGCATGCTTCTAATTCAACTTTCAAGCTCAAGTCACTAGCTGACCGATTCACTACCTCATCACTAGCTTCTGCCCTTCCATCAAAGCTTTCCGTTTTTCCCTTTCCCGGCAATCTCCAACTTCTTGCTCTCCCAAGAGGCATAATCAGTGGTACCCCTTTGCCAGCCCATTTGTATATTGAGAAGTGAAACTGGTGACTGCTTGTGACATCTTCTGAATTGCCTGTGTCCTTTTCTAAATCATCCGAATTCTCCCTTGGAAGGGAGGACTGCTGGGACAAAGGGCTCGGGCGGTAGTGAGTACCATTATTTCTACACACATCCTGGACTTGAACAGGCCTGCTTGATAACCCGAAAACAGAGACCTTGGGAGAATGCAGATTGCTTGTGCCTTTTGATACAACATCCCTAGACGAGGTTCTGTTGGAGGATCCCAATGTTGGAGATGACGAGGTTCTGTTGGAGGATCCCAATGTTGGAGATTCCTCCAACTTGCTCAGCTTGCTAGGGAGGCTGCAAGTGACAGTTCAGAGCGATTTTTAAGTCAAAAAAGAAGGCAATATCCCCCAGGTTAAGAATTTCTAGATTGTACCGAAAATATTGAAAAGTAGATTGTCAAGAGAACAAAATTCTAGAGCGATCATCACAGTTGAGAAGCTCCGATAAATGGCTGCCTATATTTTCATATCTTCTACGAATATCTTTGGGTTATCAGCATCACTCACAAGAGCCAAGAAGCTTATTACCATAAAAGCAAAAAAATACCGTCAAGGGAAGAAAAGACCAGAGAAACCTGAAATTGGTAGGCGCAGATGATGGACCCACGAAGCCCTCCACCACCCCAGGCGGCGGCGGCCAGCCGGGGCTGAGAGGCCTTGACCCCGGCGGAGAATCTGAGAACAAGTCCGGCCGGTCGAGCTTCCTCGGAGTCGTCGAGCTCGGTGACTCGCAGCCTTTGAAGATGTCGACGAAGAAGTCATCTTCGAGACCCCGTCTCCGTGTCCCGCCCTCCATTCCGGCACCAAACACTGGCTTATCCTTGGCGACGGTCCAGGGATCCCTGAACGACGGCGTCTCGCTCAGCCTCCTTCTACCAGAAAACGAGTCCGCCCCCTCGGTGAAGCTGTAGCGCATCATCTCGTGGATGGATAATCTGCGCGGAGGCCCACCGAAGACATCGCGGAAGTCGATTTCGGAGGTCCTGAAAGGCGTGACCCTCGACGACGAGTAGCCATAGCTGTACTCTCCGAGAGCAGTATCCGCATCCATGCCAGAACTGATCAGCAAATCTATCAAGACGTTAAAAACTCCATCGGCGCCCGGTAAACCCCTGACCGCGGAGAAATGAATGGATAACAGAACTCTGCCGGAGGAAAACGGGCTGGAACTGGAAGGCGCGGTCGTCAAAGAAGGGTCGATGAAGATTGTACACGTTTCACAGAGAAACCTTTGTAGCTATTAAGAGGAGGGTAGTGAAGGTGATAGACAGGAGGGAGAGGAAGTGGAAAACGAAGCAGAAGATGACAAATTGGGGGCATGGTAGCGGGAATTGAAGCCACAGAAGGAATTGTCGAATGGGAACACAAGAGAATCTCTACGGATAAGAGAGGAGAATGAAAATTGCAACTGGGAAGGAGTAGGGGAGGGGAGAGAAGGAGCAACATAATATTTTTGAAATAAATAAAGATATTTTTTTTCAGAAAGATTGATGTTCGAATTTCATTAAATTTAAATTAGTTAAAATTTCATGAAATTTATTGGTCTGCTTAAATTATGCATCTAATAATTCATTCAAAAAGTCTACAAATTAAGTTTTAAAATGTTTTTTCCTATCTGAATTCCTCTATGGCTTTTCTAAAATCTATAAAATAAATTATAATAATATGTGATTGTTGAGAATTACAATTTTTTATTGAGAATAATATAATTATTTTGTATAAAATAAAAAAATATTATATTTTTATAAGATTGTAAATTTTATCTTAATTATACGTCCAGAATGTCCTAAACAAATATATAAGAAAAATATATAATTCGAATTAATTATTTAATTGTTATTTATAAGATTGAAAATGTGTGGTGGGAAATGCTGATTGTTTTCATTTTTATATCAGATTAATTATTGTGGCAGTGGTTAATTAAATATTTAGGGTCACAATTCCAAATTTTGTGCAAAAAAAAATGGCCACAATTTCAAAGTTTGATGTTACAAAATATGATATTTAGATTTGGTTGACAAACCTATTACCAACTATTATAAAATAACATATTAAATTCACATTATTTCTTCTATTTTGATTACACTACATATAATAGCCGGTGGTATTGGCAGACTATGAGCCAAAGCAGCTCAGCTACCGGTTAACTTTCCTGATGACGACGTGGGCTCCATGCTGAGGCTGCAAGGTCACGTTCAGAACAGGGGCATGGACATAAGTTGGGGAGACCTCAAAGATGTACTCCCTGATCACCATGGCCAGCACGACCTTGGCCTCGGCCAGGGCAAGGTTCTGGCCCACGCACATTCGAGGGCCCAGTCCGAACGGGACGAACGAGGCCAATTGCTTCCTCGGCTCGGCGAACCTGAAGGGGTTGAACTCGTCGGCGTCTGGCCCCCAGATGTCGGGGTCGTGGTGCACGGCCGTCACGGCCAAGTAGAGCTGTGTCTGGGCCGGGACGTCGAGACGGTTCCCCAGCTTCCCATCTCTTGAGGCCTCTCTCATCAGCATCACCGCCGGAGGGTACAGTCTCAGAGTCTCATTCACTATCATGCTCACCTGTCAGTTTGGATACATGCACCCCACAAAAGCTTGAATTATGATGAAAATTACAATTTCAAGATGGAGTGCATACATTATCGGAAAGTTTACTTACAAGCTTGAGGTCAGCCAGATTCTCCGCCGTGGGAACAGCGGCTTCCCCGCAGACACGGGCCACCTCCGCCCTGGCATTGGTCTGCCACTCCGGGTGCTTGGCCAGCAGTAGGAGGGCCCACGTCAGCAGAGTGCCTGTGGTCTCCTTACCGGCAAAGTAGAACGTTTTGCACTCGTCGATCACCTCCTCTTCTCCCAACCCTTCCTCTCCTCCAACGCCAGGAGCCTTCAGGAGGCTGAGGAGGCTTCCGGCGGAATCGACGTTGCTCCGGATCAGCTTCCTGATCGACTCACGTGTCTCCTTCTCCAGCCGCCACCTCTTCCTGTTCTTCTTCGTTGGTATGAACCTGAATCCCGGGAGGTAGATGCTCCTCACGGCCTGAGAGAAGAGAAGCATCTGCTGCTCTTGAAGCTTGAAGATCCGCCTCCCTTCCTCGAAGCTGCTCCCGAAGGCCGTCCTCGAGATGATGTCGCCGGAGAGTTCCTGGAGCTCGTTCTGCAGTTCCATCTCGAACTCTTCTCTCCCTCCTCCGATCTTCCCCCACTTGTCCAGCATCTTCCGAGTGCTCATCGCCATCTCCGGCACCCACCCCTGCAATTCCGATCAGCATTGATCCAGATTGAGAAAGCACGGCACTGAAACGAAATGAATGTGACTGCTAGTGGATCATAAATCCAATTGGTTGCTCTCACTCAGTTGCTCAACTGTTTTATTGATTTCTCACCCCCAAATACCCCATTAATAATACATAGATAATTTGATTATTGATATAAAAAATTATTTTTAGAGAGAGAGTTAGGGTGATAGAGAGAGAGACCTTGACCCTCTCCAAGTTGAAAGCCTGGTTAGCTATCCTCCTGTGGAGCGCCCACTTGTCGCCCTCAAGCCCCACCAGTCCCTCCCCGAACAGCACCTTCGTCTGAGGGTTGAACCGCACCTTCCCGAATCCATCGCTCTGGTTCACCATCAGTACCTCCTTGATTATCTCTGGGTCCGACACAGCGAGCCTGGGCCTCGTCCCGAACCAGTAGAGGAAGTTTTTCCCGAACTGGGCGGACCAACTGGCGTAGAAGGGTGCTGCCCAGGGGAGGATCCCGTGGTGGAAGGATGGCATCGGCCTGGCCTGAGCCTCGGCGTAGAGGCTCCGGATCTCGAAGGTGTTGCCGAGCACTGGGATGTAGCGGGGCCCGGCAATGCCCTGCCGGAGGAAGTGGGCCTGGATCTTCCATGGGAGGTAGAGGACGGAGTAACAGAGCCTGGAGATCAGTACTGTGATGGAACAAAGTACCAAGAGGAGGAGAAGCATGGTGCTTTGACTTAGGCACAGAGGAGTCGGGACCTCTCCTTTAGAAAATGATGATGGGTTGAATAACAATATACACACATAAATTATAGAAAAAAGACGGTCAGCAGTAAGTGATACTACTGTGGGCAGTCGAATCTTATCCCATCAGTTCCTGAGAATACCACTGGCATCTTAAACTAACCCCACTTGTTTGCCATATTTAAGAATGGGATTAGGGCTTGCTTCGTTGTACTGGGTACATTCCAACTAAGCATACAGAGGTCTACCGGTGGAGTCAAACTTTGGTAGTATTGACTTTTGCAACAAGCCAATTAGAGTTAAGTGGTCCAACACTAAGCCCATGAGATACTTCTCGTGAAGAGAAATGTGAGAATCAGTGGTTTATGAAGATCTTATCTCATTATCTGAATTATCCAACATCAAATTCAACAGTATTTGCTAATGACACCTGCGAGATGTTTGACAAACATTGGCCACATCATATGTCTGCCATCCTCTCCCACTAGTTTTGGCATAGTCGGTTCTTCGTCCACAGGTTATGGTGCAAAAAAAAGTTCATCTAAATTCAAGGAAAATCTGGACAATAAACATGATAAGAATTACATGTTTCCGTCATATCCAAATATAATAGTTTAGGTATCAGTGATTGGAAAAATGAAATATTTCAAGTAAACAAATAACTTCTCTCAAAGTGAAAAGTGGTGAACTTGTGGAAGATACAACGTTAATCATTTTAAGCAATTACACATAAATTTATCAACTTGTTGAAAAAATCCCTCAAATTAATAGCATACTATAAAAAATTTTAATACAAAATAAGGAAAATTGTAGTTACGAATGTTTTACATATGTCCACATTCTATAAATGTATATTCTACATATATACTATCAACATTTTTTCTTAATGCAAGTAATGCATACTCTACAAATTGTTATATCATATGCATCAAAGTTCCAAAATGCCATAAACTACATAAAATAAAAAATTTGATAAACTAATTAATGATAACACTTATTACAAAAATAAAGGTTCAATTATTAATTTAAAATATATGTTATGCCTTAATTACAAATTAAATAATATGTTATGTTATTATATAATTATGTTTAGTAATTTGAAATTATATAATTAGGTGGCAAATAGATCCCAAGACTCGACCCAACTTAATCTAATGTACAAGTCTAATTAAAGAACATTGAACCCGACCATTGGGTACTCAATTTCAATCGGGTATGAGTACTGCCCAAATGCACCGCATACGTGTGCCTACTCTAGAAATAATCTTTTCAGTTCCTTATCTTGAGGCACATACAATCTACCTTTATATGTTAGTACTTTGTCTCCTTGAAGGTCATACTCCGGTTTTGTCACTCTGTTGACCGGATCCAAATAGGGTTGGAGCTCCTTATCTGCTTTTTATTGTACCTTAATTTGCTCTGTTAAGCTAGGTCTTACCACCACATCAGCCAGTAAGTATTTCTCCCTTTTGTCCATTTTAAGATCTACCTCCATTATTCCCAACTGTTATAATAAGAGTAAGTAGCTTGTCTTTATCTACGTTGCCTCGATTTGGTACTTACTACTTAGGGCATCTACCACCACATTTGTCTTCCTAAGGTGATACTCTATTATAAGGTCATAATTTTTAACCAATTCCATCCATCTCCTATGGCGGGGATTTAACTCCTTCTGAGTTAAGAAATACTTAAAACTCTTGTGATTAGTGTATATCTTACACTTAACCCAGTATAGGTAGTGTCATAAAATCTTTAGGGCAAAAACTATTGCAGTTAATTCCAAGTCATGGGTAGGATAATTCATGTCACACCCTAACCCTATTTGTTTAGATCCCCATGAACAACCCGCCACTCTCCTGATTTATTCAAGATTTTCCCCTCTTAGAAACCGTGGGGAGTAAAGCGTCCTTCTTACCTTTCTTGGAATAACATTAATCAAAATTGAATATAAATTTTACATACATGCCTTAAGGTTTGTCTACCGATAAATCTTTAATGTTTATTTTCCCTTGGTTTCCTAAAAAGGGATAAAGGGAAGGGGTGAGTTCGACAACTCAATGAATGGGTGTTAGGGTGAGAGTTTTCACAAAAATCAATTTTTTTAATCGGAGTGTGCTAGACTCCTTATTTTATGAAAATGCTTTTCTTCAAATTTTGGTTTATCAAAACCTTTTTCTAAGGTTTCCCAATTCATTTTCAAGGATTCTCAAATCCTTTCCATGGTTTTCATAACCTCTTTCCCGTTTCCATATTCAATGTGTTTAACATACCACACACGCCCTTCATCATGAAGGGATCACATGCATTCGTGAGATGCAGTTATGCCGACTACACCCACTTGTGGATGGGAGCGTCTTTACCATCTACCCTGATATAAGTCTCTGACTTCTACTCGAAGTCTGAGTGAACGTCTCTGACATCCTACCCTCAGACTAAAATACTCCATGTCCATATGAGGACAAAGACCTCATCCCATCCCCACCCCGGTCTCATGCACAATGAAGCTACGTCGAGCTTCTCAAGACTTCTAGTACGACTGACTGCCCTTATCTCCACCAGGTTGTCTAGAGCCCTAGGACGCATCACTACCCCTCTTGGGAGTCTTGAAGGTCCCGTAACATAGTGTATGCATAATTAACAATTTTTCACATAAGCCATATAATCTGTGGTGCCACTGGTCCAACAGCCCCGACTCTCAATTCGACCTGCAGCTGTTTGTCTTGACTAGTCTGAAGACCTGGCATGTTGCACTGTCACTAGTCCATTGAATATGTCAGTCCTATCTCAGTATCATGGCCAAATGACTCATTTACTTAAGTTTTCATGGCTTAATAATCATGTTTGTTTACAAGCTCCTGCTCGTGCCAACTGGCCTAGAGCCCATTGTTTGAGATTTTCAAAATCGGGCATATTAGACCCCAAGTTCCAAAACCGAGGCCTCCTGCCTAACTGAGCTATTCGAGCTCCCATCAAGAAAGTCTCCCAAAAATTATAAGTAGTGGCACACAATAAGGGGAGAGCACTTCCGACAAAATAAACTTTTTAACTGTCCATCATACCAACTAAGTATGATGACATCTTTGCTTATAATCGCCAAGCAGGTTTTCCACTTCCTTTCCATAAGTTTCATCATACCAACCGGGTATCATCTACTTACAACCGGTAAGTAGTATTTTCGCGTGATTTTCACATCACTCCTCTTAGGTGTGATGTTTAAAAGACCACTTAACAGTGGGTTTTCATTTTCGAGGTGCTCATCATCCCAACTGGGTCTGATATTAAATGTCCCACTCACCCATTAATGTAGTGAATTCTTTTCGACCGGATCTTTGTCTTCACGAGAACTTGTCCTTGCTGGTGTTCTCAGTACTTCGTGTTCCTACACGATATGAATATCCTTGTTCATTATCCCTTGGCCTAATAGCCTTCATTAATCGTGCATGGATGAAATACTCAAACTTTTTGATTTATTACAATTAGGTCCCTAAAGTTCTTTTTCTTTAACTTTAGGTTCCTAATGTCGTTTCCCCCTCAAACCGAGACATAAAATTTCTAAAATTCACCTTGGAACCTCAATTTATTAAAAATCACATAAAGGGGTTTAAGTTTTCCAAATTTTCAATTTGGTCCCCAACTTTTTCAAAATTACCATTTTGCCCATACTTTATAAAAATGGTAAGTTTTGCCCCCAAAAATTGCCCAATTGGTCCTTAAACATCTTTATCATGCCCAATTGATCCTCAAACATCTTTATCATGCCCAATTGACCCTTAATTTTATGAAATTGCACTTTAGTCCCCTCAAAATTTTGAAATCCCCAAATTTCCCCCAATTTTTCCAACAATTTCAACCTTCTAACTTAGCCGAATTTAATTTCATCAAATTGACCAATCAAATAAGTTTAATTATTGAAATTGAAGTTAGATTGAAGTTCCTACACCTTCATACAATTCAATTGCACTTTGAATCGCATGATTTGATGCTGGAATGAGTTCAAACGAAGATTTATCAGAAAATTGGACTTAGAGAGAGAAAGCTTCGAAAGCTTACTATCAAGGGCACAATGGTCTGAGCTTTCGATCTCGGCAGATAGCTCTCGTCCTAAGGTTTCTCCTAGGATCAAGAATTGCATCAATTCATGCCGAATTGAATGAGAATTTAGTCATCGAAATTTTGTGGGTTCTCTCTCTAGCACCGATTGGAATTTACAAAGGGGAGCCAAATTGACTTACCTTTCTACTCTAATTTAGTTGTAGGAGGGTGTGAAGGTGTTGAGGGGGCTTGGTTTGGCCTAAGGAGGGCTCAAATTGGCCATATTCAGCTCGGCCAAAATAGAGCAGCTTCGGTCCGCCGGAGCTGCTTCACTGTTCTATCACGTTGGCGTCTCTTTGGCGACCCTCAAAGCAAATGGAGACTACCATGGAGTAGCTGACTTCTCCCCGGTTCTAAAGAACCCGACCACACCTTCTTTGGCTTAGAAAAGACCCTATATCGAAGCTTTGGTTCGAGCTTCACCGGAAATTGGAGCAGTTGAGAGAGAATGGAGTTTTTAGGTGTGAAGAGGATGATTGAGGAGATGCACTTTATATAGGAAGCTCGATGACTTCTTGTCCATCCGATTGGCACCTTAATGGAGGTCATTCATTTCCTAAAACTCCCTGACCGGAGACTTTTCAGTTTTTCTGGCGCTGCTCAATTTTCTGAAAAGTGAACATTGTTGTCATATGAAGGAAGAAGACGACACTATTCCAGACAGGTTTGAACCGGGTTCAAAGCTTAAACTAGTTGGTTCAGGCCCGATTTGACCGAGCTTTTCAAAATTAAAAATTTATAAATTCATCTAAATTATTTTCTATCCAATGGTGCCTCAAATCTCAAATTTGAATTTTCTAAGCCACCTAGAAAAATGAATTTAGCATCTAGTTCAATAGTGGTTAAAACTGGTCCAAACCGGTTTAGTCCGGTTCAGATCCGGTTCACCTGAACCAGTTTGGTTTTCATCTCCAATTCATCCTAAAGTCCTTTTTCATGACTTTTGTGACTTCTTAGGTCACTCGGGATCCATAAATTTCCCAGTTTGCCCTTTCTCTATCGGTTCCGGTTCATGAACCGACTCGGTTCATAAACCAGTTCAATCCAGCTCATATCCGGTTCTTCTGAACTGGTCTAGTTTTTCTCTCCCAAATTGTCCTCAGGTCTTTTTCCAAGTGGGTCACTCGAGAGTTGTAAATTCCACAAATTGACCATTCTCTGATTATCGGGCTTGTGAACTAGTTCAGTTTTTCTCACTCGGGTTGACCGGTTCTTTTCCCAGTTTCCTTGTTTTAAAGGGACGGGGTTTACAATTCCACACATGTACCTTAAGTTGTCGCAAGGCGTAGGCGATAACCTTTTTCTTGTTGCATTAGTACACATCCGAGTCCTTGCCCAGATGCATCACTATAGATGGTGTACTCCCCTACACTTAGGTTAGGAAGGGAGAGTACAGGTGCGGTTGTCAAACGAGTCTTCAACTCCAAGAAAGATTTCTCACAGCTTCCGTACCATTTATACTCTACTCCTTTCCTAGTGAGCTGAGTCAAAGGGGTAGTTATCTTAGAGAAATACTACACAAACCATCTATAGTATCCCGCTAAACCTAAGAAACTTTGTATCTCCGAGGGATTCACGGGTGCCTTTCAATCGGATATGGCTTCCACCTTTGTTTGGTCTACCTTGACTCCATCTTTGGACACTATGTGTCCTAAGAATCCTACTTCCTACAACCAGAACTCACATTTGGAGAATTTTGCATATAAGTGGTTTTCCCGTAGTATCTCCAAAGTGATTGCCAAATGTTCTTCGTGCTCCAACCTGGTTCGTGAGTATATAAGAATGTCATCTACAAATACTATCACGAACCTGTCCAAGTGTGGTTGGAACACTTGGTTCATTAAATCCATGAAGGTTGCAGGGGCATTTGTCAATCCAAATGGCATCACCCTAAACTCATAATGTCCATATCAAGACTGAAATGTGGTCTTAGAAATATCTTCCTCTCGTATTATGAGTTGGTGATAGCTCGATCGAAGGTCTATCTTAGAGAAGTAGGCTACTCCTTTTAGTTGGTCGTACAGGTCATCAATCCATGGAAGTGGATACTTGTTCTTGATGGTGACTTAGTTCAAATTCCTATAGTCTATGCATAGTCTCATGCTACCATCCTTTTTCTTTACGAATAGGACCGGTGCACCCCATGGAGATTGGCTAGGACGTATGGAGTCCTTTTCCAATAGCTCATCTAGTTGCTCCTTCAGTTCCTTTAGCTCTACCGGAGCCATGCGATAAGGGGCTTGGGATATGGCGTTTGTTCCAAGGATAATCTCTATGGTGAACTCCAATTGTCAACTTGGGGGTAATCTAGGCAATTCTTCTGGGAATACATCTAGGTAGTGTTCAACTATCGGAATATCTTTGAGTTCCTTCTCTTCAGACTTCTGGTTGATGATCTTTGCCAGAAAAGCCTTACAACCTTTCCGTATCATCTTTTGAGCTTTTATATGGGACACCATCTATACTTCACTCTTCCTCCGGTCTCCTTGGAATTTTAGTCCGATTGTCTCAGAAGTGTGGAAGGTTACTATCTTCTTTCCACAGTATAAACCCCGCACTTTTGAGTTAAGGAAAACCAGGAAAAGAACCGGTCAAACCGAATAAGAAAACCGAGCCGATTTATATTTGGGAATAAGCAGTATGGAAATTTACAACTTTTGGGTGATCCAAAGGGTTTATTAAACCTTGGAAAAGAAATTTAAGACAAACTAGAAAATAAAAACCAAATTGGTTCAGGTGAACTAGATTCCATAAAAACTTTAAAATTAAGTGTGCTTGCCTGAGAGTAGTGTGAGGATGGGTGACCTCCTAGGAAGTATAATTTTTTTTGTAACCCGAAATTTTGGTCAAAAATTTTTATGCGAACGTACGACTTATCATAAATAGCCATAAATTAATATATATATATATATATTTAATTATTGGAATTAATACAAATAATTTAATACCAAAATTAAATTATTGAAATTAATACCAATAATTTATGGCAATATTAATACTAGAAATAAATCTCTCCCATTTAATACACGGTTTTACACCTATATAAAGAGGTCATCCCCATTCATTCTCCTCACACCTTAACACTTCTCTCCCTCTCTCTACTGCTCCATTTCCCGGTTAAGTTCGAACCAGAGTTTCGACTTAAACATTTTTCTTAGCCTCAGAAGGAGAGGTCGAGCTCTTTACAACCGGGGAGAAGTCAACTATCGATAGCAAACTCCAGTAAATCCGAGAATCACTAGAGAAGCGCCGACATGATTAAACAGTGAAGCAGCTCCAGGGGACCGAAGCTGCCCTATTTCGACGAAGCTGAAATCGGCCATTTTGAGCCCTTCTCAGACTAAACCAAGCCCTCCCAACACTTCCTCAGCCCTCTCACGATCGAATTAGGACTGAAAGGTAAGCCAATTCGACTCCCCTCTACAATTTTCGGCCGGTGCTAGAGAGAGAACCGACGAAATTTCAATAATGAAATTCTAACTCAATTCAGCATCAATTGATGCGATTCTTGATTCTAGGATAATCCTCAAGATGAGAGATATCTGCCCAGATCGAAAGCTCAGACTGCCATGCCCTCACCGGTGAGAAATCGAAGCTATCTCTCTCTACAGTCTATTTTTCGACGAAGCTCCGTTTGAGCTCATTCCGGTGTTAAAATCTACGATTCAATGTTTCTTAGAATCGTATGAACATGTAGGAACTCAATTTCAACTCCAATTTCAATAATTAGAAGTGTTTGATCGGTCAATTTGATGAAATCAAATTCGGTAGTGTTGAAGAGTTGAAATTGGAGGAAAAATTGGGGATTTTTGAAATTCAAAGGGCCAAAATGCAATTTTATGAAATTGAGGGTCAATTGGGTATGAAAATAATGTTGGAGGACCAATTGAGGAATTTTGGAATTTTTGGGGCAAAACTTACCATTTTTGTAAAAGAAGGGCAAAATGGTAATTTTGGAAAAATTGGGGGACGAAATTGGAAATTTGGGAAATTAAACCCCTTTTTGGGAAATTTGGGAAATTGAATAAATTGAGGTCCCAGGATAAATTTTAAAAGTTACGGGACTCAATTTGAGGAAAAATCGACATTAGGGACTTAAAGTTAAAGAGAAATAACTTTAGGGACCTAATTGCAAATAACTAAAAGTTTGGGTTTTCTCATTCATTGGAAATGAATGAAGGCTGTTATGCCGAGTAATAATGAACAAGGTTGTTCATATCGTGTAGGAACGCGAAATACCGGGAACGCCAACAAGGACAAGCTCGCGTGAATACAAAGAACCGGTCTAGTGGAATTCGCGACATTAACGGGTGAGTGGGTTTACTAACATCATATCTGATTCGGATGGTGAGCACAACTTAAAGATAAAAACCACTTACCGGTTGTGAGTGGGTTTACTAACGTCATACTCGGTTGGGCTGATAAGCACAACTTAAAGTTAAAAACCACTTACCGATTGTGAGTGGGAATTTTATATTATACCCGGTTAGGGATGATAAGTACCTCAGTATAAAAACCCACAGCTTAGTGGTATTTTTAATAATCACTACTTAGAGAAAGTGATGTGAAAGTTATGCGGAAAAACTACTTATGGGTTGTAAGTAGATCATACTCGGTTGGTATGATGAGACTTCCTTGAAGGAAGTTGAAAACCTGTTCATCGGTTATGAACGGAGATGTCCTTATACCGATCGGTATGATGGATAGTAAAAACCTATTTTTGTCGGAAGTGCTCTCCCCTGACTGTGTGCCAATGCTTAAACAATTTGGGAGACCTTCTTGACGGGAGCTCGAATAGCTCTTATAGGCCGGGGGCCTCGGTTTTGGAACTTGAGGGCTAGAATGCCCAGATTTTTGAAAAATCTCGTACAATGGGCCCAAGGCCAGTTGGCACGATCAGGAGCTCGTAAATGAACATGATATATGTGCCATAAAAGTTAATAAAGTGAATTGTTTAGCCATGGTACGAAGATAGGACTGACATGCTCAGTCAACTAGCGACAGTGTGACATGACAGGTCGTCGGACCAGTCATGACAAACAATTGCGGGTTGAATTGAGACTCGGGGCCGTTGGACCAGAGGCATCACATATTACATGGCTTGATAAGAAAACATTGTTTGTGCATGCACTATGAGTACGGGTCATCAAGACGCCCATGAGGGGTAGTGATGTGTCCTAAGGGCCCTGGACGACCCGGTGAGTATAAGGGCAGATCGTCGTTCCAGGTGTCTGTGCGAAATCTAGAGTAGCACCAAGCGCATGAGACCGGGGTGGGGACATGATGAGATCTCGGTCCTCATACGGACACGAAGAAATGATTTCGGGATTGTGGGTCTGATGTCACGTACATCCACTCATTCCCAGGGTAGAAGTTGTCATACTTCTATCCAGGTGACAGGAAAAGTCGCTCCGAACCCACTAGCAGGTTCAGTAGTGATACTGACTTGTGAATGTGTGTAACCTTCATGATGAAGGATGTGTGTTGGGTGATGACACACCGTGGTAAATAAGAAATAATGGAAAAACCCAAATTTCTAAATGAAGGGATTTTTGAAATGAAAGGAGTCTGACACACTCCATATAAATGTTTTTCTTAAAAGTTAAAAGTAGACCTTTAAAAACCCATTCACTGAGTAGTCGTACTCACCCCCTCCCTTATATCCCTTTTAGGAAATCCCGGAAAGCCTCCCCTTAAAGACCGTCAACTAAGATGCCTGTAAGATAGGTATGTAAAGTTTTAAATTTTATGCAGTTTTGATTATGCTATTCCAAGAAAAGGTGCAGGTTAAAGGACGCCTTACTCTTTACGGTTTACAATAAGGGAAAATCCTTTAATAAACCGGGAGAGTGGCGGGTTGATCATGGGGATCCGACCAAATCGAGTCGGGGTGTGACACACAGTCCATCCTAGTTTGATGGGTACTTAGCCAATACATTCCAAGGATTATTTTTACCTCCCTTAAAGGTAATGGAATCAAATATGCTTTGAGTTTGATTCCTCCAATCTTTATCTCACATCCCTTCAGTTGTTTATCCCTATTTAACCCTTCTCTTAAGGGTGTGAGGATGTTGAGACTTTATCCTAGAAATGTGAGTTCTAGGGGGAGACTTGGGATTAGGTCCTCTTTGATAAAAGATCTTTTTGCTCCTAAGTCGAAGAGGGCATAAACCTTTCATTCCCACAAATGTACGTACCTTGATTGAAGAAATGCATGTTTTTAGAGAAAAGATTTCCTTTATTGAATAAAATTTCAATTATAGGTTTTCTTAATCTAGTTGGAAGGGTTTTGGGAAGTACCCACTACTTTACTGGGGTCTTTCCTAACTTCTCCTTGGATGAGGTTGTATACCCTATGTCATGCCCCGACCCAGTTTGGTCGGATCCCCGTGATCATCCTGCCACTTTCCCAGTTTATTTAAAGGGTTTTCCCTTATTATAGACCGTAAAGAGTAAGGCATCCTTTAAACTTGCACCTTTTTCTGGAATAACATAACGTAAAACTGCATAATATTTTAATTTTATCATACCTATCTCACAGGCATCCTAGTTGATGGTCTTTAAGGATAGACTTCCTAGAATTTCCTGAAAGGGATATAAGGGAGGGGGTGAGTACAGTGACTCGGTGAATGGGTTTTCAAAACTTTTAACTTTTTAGGAAAAAGAATTTTATTGGAGTGTGCCAGATTCCTTTCTTTCAAAAATCCTTTCAGTTAAAATCTTGGGATATATCACCATTTCCTTATTTAATCATAGTATGTCATCACCCAACACACAAACCAGTTCACAAACCCGAATATCAGGAAATTGGCAATTTGGAAATTTACAACTCTCGGGTGAATCAAAGGGTTCATAAAACCTTGGAAAATAACCTTAGGACAAATTGTAAGAGAAAAATCAAACCGGTTTAGATGAACCAGATCCTATTGGATTGAACCGGTTTATGAACCAAGTGGGTTCATGAACTGAAACCGATAGAGAAAGGGCAAACAGGGAAATTTATGGATCCCTTATGACCCAAAGAGATTTATAAACCTTGGGAAGGAACCTTGGAACAAAGTGGGATAGAAAAACCAGACTGGTTCAGGTGAACTAGACCAGAACCGAATTAAACCGATTTAAGAACCGAGCCGGTTTATGAACCGGAACCAATAGAGAGATGGTAAACCAAGAAATTTATGGACTCTAAGTGACCTAAGGAGTCACAAAAGTCATGGAAATGGGCTTGTGAAGGAATTGGAGATGAAAACCAAACCGGTTTAGGTGAACCGAATCCAAACCGGTTTGAACCACTATTGAACTAGATCCTAAATTTATTTTTATAGGTGGCTTAAATAATTCAAATTTGAGATTTGAGGCCACTATTGTATAGAAAATGAATTTAAAAATTTTTAGATTTGAAAAACTCAGTCGAATGAGGGGTGAACCAGCCAATTTAAGCTTCGAACCCTGTCCGTTCCAGTTTGGAACAGTGTCATCTTCTTTCTCCAAATGACAGCACTGTTCACTCGCTGGAAAATCAAAGCAGGACCAACGAAGAGGGAATGTCTTCGTTCAATACATTTCCGACCATCACTGCCTCTCATAAAGGTGCCAACCGAACGGCCAAGAAGTCCTTGAGCTTCTTATATAAAGAGCCCATCTCCATTCATCATCTCTCCACACCTGAAAAGCTCACTCTCTCTTAGTTGCTTAGTTTTCCAGTGAACCTCGAACCAGAGCTCCGATATAAGGTCATTTCTGAGCCATAGAACGTGAGGTTAGGTTCTTTAGAACTAGGGAGAAGTTAGCAACACACCTGTAGTCTCCGTTTGGTTCAAGGATCACCAGTGAAGTGTCGGTGTGATGGAATAGTGAAGCAGCTCCGGCGGTCCGAAGTTGCCCTATTTTGGATGAGTTGAAATTGGCCATTTCGAGCCCTCCTCAAGCCAAACCAAGCCCTTCCAACACTTCCTCAGTCCTCCCGCGACCAAATTAGGATTGAAAGGTAAGCCAATTCAGCTTCCCTATGCAAATTCCAACCGGTGCTAGAGAGAACCGACAGAATTTCAATGATGAAATTCTAACTCAATTCGGCATCAATTGATGTGATTCTTGATTCTAGGATAAACCTTCGGATAAGAGCTATCTACCCAGATTGAAAGCTCCAACCATCATGCCCCCAATGGTAAGCTTTCGAAGCTTACTCTCCCTACAATCCATTTTTTGGTGAAGCTTAGTTTGAGCTTGTTCCGACGTTAAAATGTGCGATTCAAATGGTAGAGAATCATTTAAACATGTAGAAACTCAATTTCAACTTCAATTTCAACAATTGGAAGTGTTTGATTGGTCAATTTGATGAAATCAAATTCGACTGTGTTAAAAAGTTGGAATTGGGGGGGAAATTGGGGATTTTCAAAAATTCGAACGACCAAAATGCAATTTTCTAAAATTGAGGGTCAATTGGGCATGATAAAAGTGTTAGAGGGCCAATTGAGGAATTTTATAATTTTTGGGGTAAAATTTACCATTTTTGTAAAGGAAGGGCAAAATGGTAATTTTGGAAAAGTTGGGGGACCAAATTGGAAATTTGGGATATTAAACTCCTTTTTGGGAAATGGAATAAATTGAGGTCCTATGATAAATTTTAAAGTCTTGGGACTCAATTTGAGGAAAAATCGGCTTTAATGACCTAAAGTTAAAGAGAAATAACTTTAGTGACCTAATTGCAAATAAATAAAATTTTGGTTTTCTCATTCATTTGGAATGAATGAAGGCTATTAGGCTGAATGATAATGAACCGAGATATTCATATCCTTTAGGAACATGAAGTACTATGAACACAAGCTCGTGTGAATACAAAGAGTCGGTTTAGTGGAATTCACTGCATTAACGGGTGTGTGGGATTTTATATCACACCTGGTTGGGGATGATAAGTACCTCGAAATGAAAATCCACTAACTAGTGGTATTTTAAACATCACAAATTAAAGGATGATGTGAAAATCATGTGGAAAAACTACTTACCGGTTGTAAGTAGATCATACTGGGTTGGTATGATAATACTTCCTTAAATAAAGTTGAAAACCCATTCATCGGTTATGAGCGTAGATGTCCTTATACCCGGTCGGTATAATGGACAGTTGAAAATATAATTTTGTCAGAAGTGCTCTCCCCCTGACTATGTGCCAATGCTTAAACTATTTGGGAGACCTTCTTGACAGGAGCTCGAATAGCTCTTATATGTCGGGGGCCTTAGTTTTGGAACTCGGGGGCTATTGTGCCCTATTTTGAAAATCTCGAACAAGTGAGCCATAGGCCAGTGGGCACGAGTAGGAGCTCGTAAACAAACATGAAATATGTGCCATAAAACTTTAATAAATGAATTGTTTGGTCATGGTACCAAAACATGACCAACATATTCAGTCAACTAGTAGCAGTGTGACATGATATGTCTTCAGACCGGTCAAGACAAACAGCTGTAGGTTGAGTTGAGAGTCGGAGCCGTTGAACCAGTGGCACCACAGATTATATGGCATGATAAGAAAATACTATTTTTGCATGCAATATGATTACAGGATCATCAAGACGTCCATGAGGGGTAGTGATGCATCCTAAGGGCCCTGGACAACCCGGTGAGTATAAGGGCAGTTCGTCGTACTAGGTGACCATGCAAAATTTGGAGTAGCACTAAGTACATGAGACCGGGGTGGGGACGAGATGAGGTTTCTATCCTCATACGGACATGGAGAATTGATTTCAGGATTAATGGTCAAATGTCGCGAACATCTACTCATTCTCAAGGTACAAGTGGATGTACTTCTATCTGGGTGGCCGGTAAAGTTGCTCCGAAGCCACAAGTGGGTTCAGTGGACAAGCTGGCCTGTGAATGTGTGTTTGACCTTCATGATAAAGGATGTGTGTTGGGTGATGACACACCTTGATTAATAAGGTAATGGTGGTAAAAACCGAGATTTGATATGAAAGGATTTTTGAAAGAAAGGAGTCTAGCACACTCCAATACGTCTTTTTTCTAAGAGTTAAAAGTTTTGAAAACCCATTCACTGAGTTGTTGTACTCACCCCCTCCCTTATATCCCTTTCAAGAAATTATGGAAAGCCTATCCTCAAAGACCATCAACTAAGACACTTGTGAGACATGTATGATGAAATGAAAATATTATGCAGTTTTGATTTATGTTATTCTAGGAAAAGGTGTAGGTTTAAAGGGTGCCTTACTCTTTAGGGTCTATAATAAGGAGGAAACCATTTAAATAAGCCGAGGGAGTGGCGGGCTGATCACAGGGATTCGACCAAATTGGGTCGAGGCGTGACAACTAGAGTGGTATTAGAGCTAGGTTACTCGAATGCATAATCAAGACTAGAAAATATAGTAAATAATAGCATTTATCGTAAAATTTACAGATGGCTCCCATGAGAGTAACCGAGAAAACTAGGAATGCTCTACTACACACCTTGTCCTCGTTGGAAGACAACTCTAGAAGCTTCCCAATGCCCGAGATATAGTAGAAGCCTCAAAGGACCAAATAAGGAAACATCCAGTACTGCAAAGGAGTACGGTGCCAGGGCATGTTAAGGTCACAGTCCTGTGTACAAAGGGAGCCACGCCTAAAGCCAGGAATGCTAGTACAGTCATATAATCTTACCAAGGAGGATACTTGCCAAGAAAACCATAGCTTCCTATCTATTATGTGACTACTTTATGTGATAGGGCTAAAATCCCAACCTTTTGTATACCCTTGTTAATGAAATACTCAAATTCTTAAATCTCTAGCTCCCAATGATGTGATCTTGCTAGGAAGATGGCCTAAGGCAAATAAATCAAACAAACCCACACTATCCTAGAAACTAAGGAAAAGTTACATTTCAGTTATGGAAGATGAATTAGAGAATTAAGAAACCCAGGAGGACTCTTACCATGACCCTTTAGCAAAGGAGATTCAACAAGAAAACTTAAAGACGACGAAGCACCAAACCACCAGCAACCCTGGAAAAGCCCCACTCGAAGGAAAGAAGGAACCACCACAATCCATGCAAGTGAATAACCTATTACAAGTATGTACGATGGGGACATTACGTGAAGAATTGCCCAACCCTACTAAGGACAAGTACCAAGATAAACTATTTTAGGTGTAAGGAAAGGAGTGTCCCACTCCTCATAGATTTAGGGCAATACCTCCTCAAAGGTCACTAAAGACATGAAGGAATGGAGACCGAAACTATGGAGCAAGTTAAGTAAGCGGTTCACAAAGAGGTCAAGAAATGATAAGGTGAATGCTAAATTTAAACTTCTTCTTAAGAAGGTCAAACCGAGAAGGATACCACAAGAATAGAGATAAGGTACATGGTAAGTATACCTAGAACCCTCTTATAAGGGAGCAAACACAAAAAAACGTCCTTCGGAAACTCTAGGGTATGGCACAATGAGAGTGAAGAAGAGAAGAAATACGCTAGGAAAGGGAACTCTGGAGGGATGCATACAACTAAGTACCTTGAAGGAATCATTGGATTGGCAGATGGACGTAACGTGGAGTGCAAGGCACCAACCCACCATTAGAAACTTCTTGAAGGAAGGATGTATCGGAGGCTAATTATGACCTGCCTTGGAAGAGTAATAGAGCCAAATAATGGGATGTATTGGGATTTCAGGAATGAATCACCATGGAAAAAGTAATGAAGCCAAATAGGAATTTCAGACCAACATGACAAAAGAAAGAAAGTCGTTACAACAAGATAGTTAAAGAGAATAAATGACACCCTAAGAAAGACCGGGAGGTAGAAAGGACTACACCCTAAAAAGGTCGGTGAGATGGACGTTAAGGATAGGAGGACTCGAGAAACAGTTGCCCTAAGAAACTTAGACCAAACGAATGGTGGAGGTGAAGCAGTTAACGAACAAATACTCGGGAAAGCCATAATTTGAGTCCCAACAAAGAAGAGAGAAGCGAAAAGGCCAAATACTCAGGAAAAGAAGGATGAAAGAAATCCTTAAAAGGACCAAATGCCAATTAACGACTAAACTCAAGCTAAGAAAGGAATAGGCAAGCCTCTCACATAATGGTCAAGAAATCTTGAAACAAGGAAAATTTATATACTCCCTAAAGAAATAGATAGGTACTGGGTACGAATGAGGATGCAGATAGAGTATAAAAGATGTGCATGCGAGATTTGAGGAGTAAAGGTAAATAGGAGGAGACAACATCAAGGGATGTCATTTAAGGGTAGAAATCCCCTAGAGCAAGTGTAAAAAAAAAAGAATGTCAAGAGAAAGGGAAAGAATCCTACCAAGGAAGGAAGCCCCGTAAAGACATGTGTATCCCAATTAAGAGGAAATGAAACCAACCGAAATGGAAAGAACGATAAGCTCACAAATGAAATGCTGGTTGAGATGGAAAGAATGAGTACCAAGGAAAAGTACTCATAAGGTCCTAAGAAGTAAATTAAACCAAATTAATAGATAAATAGCATGGTAGCATCAAAGAATGACGTAACAAATAGGAGTGGGTGGACTACAATAATAAGAGAGTAAAAGAAGGAATATATGAGCAAGTAAAAGTGGATTAAGGAAAAAGGAAGTCATTGAATAAGGGATGTCACTAAAGAAGAGAAAGGACATAGGAAGGGAAAAAATCCTCATATGTCAATTATCATCAGGAAACCCAACGATTGAAATTGAAAGGACCCAATAAAAATGTTTGGAAAGGATGAGTAGGTAAGAGAAATCCATGCGGTTATGTGAGACATAACTTCAAAGGCATGATGGATGAGAGGATAACGATAAAAACGATAGTTGAGGAATGCTATCAAAAGAAAAGAGGGATGAAGTTATACGATCCCTGAAAGGTCAAAAAGCTAAGAGAGATCCTCAAGGAGATGATCTAGAAATCTAATGGACAAAGACAGGTCCTAGAAAATGCCATGTTGTAAGGGGCATGTAAGCTCAACAATCCCGAGGAGAATATGACTCAAAGTAAGGAAGAGTCGGCTAATAAGCATGACGAGGTCGAATATAAAAATTTGGACCGAAGTTATAATAGACAACGAAAGGAGGAAGGGTCAAAATAGGATGAAAAAGTGATAATAAAGAAAACTGTGGAAACAAGTACGTAACATCCGAAAGAACATCGAGCTAAAGGTTTCAACGACCAAGGGGTTAACTAGATACGAGAATGGTTAGGTATCTTGGAATTTCCAATCTTGAGTACAAAACCTCAAAGGGAAGAATGTGCTCTAAGCAAAAAAAAGATATGAATCTAAGAATATACCCTGAAGTAAGGTAGGTCTACTTATGATAAACTCCATGGAGGGAGTAAATAATATAAAGGAAAAGAAATTCCTTAAGTGAAGGATGTAAAAAGGGCTAATTGAAAGATCAAGAGAAGAGTTTGCATGTTAAGCAAACACCAAAGAGACATCAAAGGAAATGATTCCTCATGCAAGGTTGATAATTTAGTTTTGGGGACAAAACTCCTAAAAGGAGGGGAGAGTTGTAAACCCCACCCTTTTGAGCTAAGGAAAACCAGGTTGGTCAAACCGAGTGAGAAAACCGAACCGGTTAACAAACCCGAATATCAGGAAATGGGCAATTTGGAAATTTACGACTCTTAGGTGAATCAAAGGGTTCATAAAACCTTGGAAAAGAACCTTAGGACAAATTGGAAGAGAAAAACCAAACCAGTTTAGATGAACCGGATCCTATTGGATTGAACCGGTTTATGAACCGAAATCGATAGAGAAAGGGCAAATAGGAAAATTTATGGATCCTTTGTGACCCAAAGAGATTTATAAACCTTGGGAAGGAACCTTGGAACAAAGTGAGAGAGAAAAACTAGACTAGTTCGGGTGAACCGGACTTGAACCAGATTAAACCGGTTTAAGAACCAAGTCGGTTTATGAACCGGAACCGATAGAGAGATGGTAAACCGGGAAATTTATGGACCCTAAGTGACCTAAGGAGTCACAAAAGTCATGGAAATGGACTTGTGAAGGAATTGTAGATGAAAACTAAATCGGTTCAGGTGAATTGGATCTAAACTGGTTTGAACCACTATTGAATTGGATCTTACATTCATTTTTCTAGGTGGCTTAAATAATTCAAATTTAAGATTTGAGGCCACCATTGAATAGAAAATGAATTTAGAAATTTTTAGATTTGAAAAACTCGGTCGAATGAGGGGTGAATCGGCCGGTTTAGGTGAATCAAAGGGTTCATAAAACCTTGGAAAAGAACATTAGGACAAATTGGAAGAGAAAAACCAAACCAGTTTAGATGAACCGGATCCTATTGGATTGAACCGGTTTATGAACCGAAATCGATAGAGAAAGGGCAAATAGGAAAATTTATGGATCCTTTGTGACCCAAAGAGATTTATAAACCTTGGGAAGGAACCTTGGAACAAAGTGAGAGAGAAAAACTAGACTAGTTCGGGTGAACCGGACTTGAACCAGATTAAACCGGTTTAAGAACCAAGTCGGTTTATGAACCGGAACCGATAGAGAGATGGTAAACCGGGAAATTTATGGACCCTAAGTGACCTAAGGAGTCACAAAAGTCATGGAAATGGACTTGTGAAGGAATTGTAGATGAAAACTAAATCGGTTCAGGTGAATTGGATCTAAACTGGTTTGAACCACTATTGAACTGGATCTTACATTCATTTTTCTAGGTGGCTTAAATAATTCAAATTTGAGATTTGAGGCCACCATTGAATAGAAAATGAATTTAGAAATTTTTAGATTTGAAAAACTCGGTCGAATGAGGGGTGAATCGGCCGGTTTAAGCTTCGAACCTGATTCTAACCGGTCCGTTCCGGTTCAAAATAGTGTCATCTTCTTCCTCTAGATGATAGCACTGTTCACTCGCTGGAAAATTGAAGCAACGCCGACAAAGAGGAAACATCTCTGTTCAATACATTTTTGGCCTTCAATGTCTATCATAAAGGTGCCAATCGGACGACCAAGAAGTTTCCGAGCTTCCTATATAAGGAGCCTCTCTCCATTCATCCTCTCCACACTTGAAGTACCGGGAACGCAAGCTCGCGTGAATATAAAGAACCAGTTTAGTGGAATTCACTACATTAACTGGTGTGTGGGATTTTATATCATACGCGGTTGGGGAAGATAAGTACCTCGAAATGAAAACCCACTAACTAGTGGTATTTTAAACATCACAACTTAGACGACTGATATGAAAATCATGTGTAAAAACTACTTACTAGTTGTAAGTAGATCATACCCGGTTGGTATGATGATACTTCCTTAAAAGAAGTTGAAAACTCGTTCATCGATTATGAGTGGAGATATCCTTATACCTAGTAGGTATAATGGCTAGTTGAGAATATAATTTTGTTGGAAGTGCTCTCCCCTAATTGTGTTCCAATGCTTAAACTATTTGGGAGACCTTATTAACGGGAGCTCGAATAGCTCTTATAGGCCGGAGGCCTTAGTTTTGGAACTTGGGGACTATTATGCCCGGTTTTGAAAATCTCGAACAAGTGGGCCATACGTCCATGGGCACGAGCAGGAGCTCATAAACATTAATGATATATGTTCCATAAAAATTTAACAAATGAATTGTTTGTCCATGGTACCAAAACAACACCGACATATTCAGTCAACTAGTGGTAGTGCGACATAACAGGTCTACGAACCAGTCAAGAAAAACAACCAGAGGTTAAGTTGAGAGTCGGGGTTGTTGGACCAGTGGCACCACAGATTATATCGCATGATAAGAAAATATTGTTTGTGCATGCACTATGATTACGGGATCATCAAGACGCCCATGAGGGGTAGTGATGCATCCTAAGGGCTTTGGATGACCCAGTGAGTATAAGGACAGTTCGTCGTACTAGGTGACCATGCAAAATTTGGAGTAGCACTAAGTGCATGAGATCGAGGTGGGGATGAGATGATGTCTCTATCCTCATATGGACACGGAGAATTGATTTTGGGATTGAGGGTGGGATATTGCAAACATCCACTCATTCTCAGGGTACAAGTGGACATACTTCTATCTGAGTGGCTGGTAAAGTCGCTCAGAAGCCACAAGTGGGTTCAGTGGACGAGCTAGCCTGCGAATGTGTGTTTGACCTTCATGATGAAGGATGTGTGTTTGGTGATGACACACCTTGATTAATAAGGAAATGGTGGTAAAAACTAAGATTTAATATGAAAGGATTTTTGAAAAAAAGAAGTCTGGCACACTCCAATACAAGTCTTTTTCCTAAAAGCTAAAAGTTTTGAAAACGCATTCACTGAGTCATTGTACCCATCCCCTCCCTTATATCCCTTTCAGAAAATTCTGGAAAACCTACCCTTAAAGACCATCAACTAAGGTGCCTGTGATACAGGTATGATGAAATTAAAATATTATGCAGTTTTGATTTATGTTGTTTCAGGAAAAGGTGCAGGTTTAAAAGACGCCTTACTCTTTATGGTCTATAATAAGGGAAAACCCTTTAAATAAACCGGGGGAGTGGCAGGTTGATCACGGGGATCCGACCAAACCTCGTCGGGGCATGACAAATTTGGTCCCCAACTTTAAAAAACAATACCATTTTGCCCCTAATTTACAAAAACTAGCAATTTGATCCCAATTATTTTCAAAATTTGACCGACTGGTCCTCCAACATCCTTTTCATGGCCATTTGACCATCAATTTTGGAAAAATTATAATTTGGTCCCTCAATTTTACGAAATCCCCAAATTTCCTCAAAATTTTCCCCAATTTTCCCCTTTCAAACTAGCCGAATTTGATTTCATTAAATTGACCATTCAATTGGAGTTAATTGCTCCAAATGAAGGTATGGATCAGTTCCTACGCTTCCATATGATTCAATTAAACTTTGAACCGCATCATTTGGGTCTGAATTGTGCTCAAACAGAGCTTTACCGGAAAAATGAACTTAGAGAGAGAAAGCTTCGAAAGCTTACCGTCGGAGGTGCGGCGGTCCGATTTCTCAATCATGGAAGATAGATCTCTTCCTAAGGTATCTTCTAGGATCAAGAATTCATACAATTAACCTTGAATTGTAGGATAATTTTGTTAGTGAAATTCTATAGTTTCTCTCTCTAACTCCGACCTACAATGATTGAGGAGGGCCGAATTGTCTTACCTTTCAGCTCAGTTGAGGTCATCTAAGGACTGTAGGGATGTTGGGAGAGCTTGTTTTGGCCTGAGGAGAGCTCAATTTAGCCATTTTTAGCTAGGCTAAAACAGGGTAGCTTCGGTCCACTAAAGCTACTTCACTAACTTCAGCCTGAATCTAAGGAACCTGACCTCTCCTTCTAATGCTCAGAAAAACCTCAACGTCAGAGCTCTAGTTCAAGCTTCACCAGAAAACTAAATATTTGAGAGAGAGTGGAGTTTTTAGGTGTGGGGAGAAATTATGGAGAAGAGCTCTTTATATAGAGAGCTCAGGGACTCCCTGATAGTTTATTTGGCACCTTTATGGCGCTCATTCATGGCCTCAAACACCATGAACAGAGATTTTTCACCTTCACCGACGCTATTCATTATTCCAACGAGTGAACAGTGCTGTCATCTGAAGGAAGAAGACAACACTGTTCAGAACCAGGTTCAAGTATTAAATCGGCCGGTTCAGGCTCGATTCGACCGAGTTTTTCAAAATTAAAAATTTATAAATTTATCTAAATTCATTATCTATCCAATGGTGGCTTCAATTCCTCAATTTGAATATTTTAAGCCACCTAGAAAAAAAATTTAGAAACTATTTCGATGGTGGTTCAAACCGGTTCAGGTCTGATTCACCTGAAACAGTTTGATTTTCTCTTCCAATTCATTCCAAAGTCCATGACTTTTATAACTCTTTGAGTCACTAGGTATTTGTAAATTTACCAAATTGCTTTTTTTCTACCGGTTAAGGTTTATGAACCGACTCAAGTTTCTCTTTGGAAATGATCGGTTCTTTTCTCAATTTTCTTATTATAAAAGGACGGGGTTTGTAGCACATATACTCATCACCCCGAGACACCCTCATATATAAGGCTATGGTGGGAGAGAGTATGTCATGCCCCGACTCGGTTTGGTTAGATCCCCGTGATCAACCTGCTGCTCTCTTGGTTTAATAAGGGTTTCCCCCATTCTTTAATCAAGAGTAGCTAGGTGAAATTTCCAATTGTGTTCCCTGGAATAAGATATATCAATAAAAATGCAAGCTTAAAAGAAATTTAAACATACCTGACATAGGGTAAATCCTGATGTTATCCCTAGTCATTTCTCTATTCTTGAAAAGGGATAAAACGGGTGGGTGAGTTTCTACAACTCAATGAATGGGTGTTTAAAAATAAAGTTTCAATAAATTAGTTTTGAATTGTAGTGTGCCAGACTCCTTATTTCCTTTAAGGTTATTTCATCCTCAAAATCTCAGTTTTCAACACCACAATTCATCATTATTCACAATCGGTGGGTTTAATAATCAACACACACCCTTTATCATGAAGGGATCACACATTCGTAGGGCAGCCCATCCATTGCACCCACTTTTAGAGTCGGAGCGACTTTACCAGCCACCTAGATAGAAGCCCATCCACTTCTACACTTGGAATGAGTGGATGTTCGTGACATCCGACCCTCAAACCCAAAAAGCAACTCTGTGTCCAGAGGAGGAAAGAGACCTCATCCCAACCCCACCCCGGTTTCATGTGCATGAAGCTACGTCGAGCTTCCCTGACTACTGGCATGACAATTTACCCTTATCTCCACCATCTCATCCAGTAGCCCTTAGGACGCATCACTATCCCACTTAGACATCTTGATGGTCCCGAACCTCAGTGCATGCACAAACAAAGTTTTCCATATAAGCCATTAATCTTTAGTGTCACTGGTCCAATGGCCCTGATCCTTTACTCGACCTGCAGCTGTTTGTCAATACTGGTCCGTCGACTTGGTCTTGTCGCACTGCCGCTAGTCCATCGAGTATGTCGATCCTATCTTGGTACCATGGAAAAATCACATCGTTCATTAAAATTTTCATGGTTTATCATCATTTTTGTTTATGAGCTCATTCTCATGCCAACTTGCCTTGGGCCCACTATACGAGATTTCCAAAATTAGACATTTTAGCCCACAAGTTACAAAATCGAGGCCTCTTGCCTATCTAAGTTATTCAAGCTCTCGTCAAGAAGGTCTCCTAAAATTTTTAAGGATTGGCACACAGTAAGGGGAAAGCGCTTTTGACAAAATAACTTTTTAGTTGTCCCTCATGCCAACTGGGAGTGATGACATCTCCGCTTAACCGATAAGTGGGTTTTCCACTTCCATCTAGGAAGTTAATCATACCAACCAAGTATGATCTAATTATAACCGCTAATTAGTTTTTTCGCATAGTTTCCACATCACTCCAACCAGGTGTGATGTTAAAATTCCACATCACTCCAACCAGGTGAGATGTTAAAATTCCACATAGTAGTGGTTTTTCATTTCCGAGGTACTTATCATCCCACTCGGGTATGATGCAAAAAATCCCACTCACCCGATAAGTGCAGTGTACTTTCCTCTTAATTGGCTTTTTGCCCTCACGTGAGCTTATCCTTGCTGGCATTCCCGGTCCTTTGTGTTCCAACATGATTTAAACATCCTTGTTCATTAACCTTTGGCCTGATAGTCTTCATTTCTCACGAATAAACAAAATACCTAAAATTTTAATTATTTGCATTTAGGTCCCTAAAGTTCTTTTTCTTTAACTTTAGGTCCCAAATACTAATTTTTCCCCAAATTGAGTCTCGAAACTTCTAAATTTTACTTTTGGGCCTCAATTTATTCAAAATCACAAAAAGGGTTCAAATTTCCCCAAATTTTCAAATTGGTCTCCAACCTTTCAAAAATAAACATTTTGCCCCTACTTTACAAAAATGGCAATTTTACTCCAATATTTCCAAAAATCGACCAATTTGCCCTCAATTTTGGGAAATTGCACTTTGTCCCTCAATTTTTCGAAATCCCCAATTTTTCCCAAATTTCCCCCTTTTAAATTGGCTGAATTTGATTTCATCAAATTCACTAATCAGTCGAGATAAATTGTTGAAATTGAAGGTAAAATTGAGTTCCTACACATCCATACGATTCAATTGAGCTTTGAGTCCCATGAATTGACATAGGAATAAGCTCAAATGGAGCTTCGCTGGAAAATTGGACTTAGAGAGAGAGAACTTCGAAAGCTTAATATCGGGGGTGCGGCGGTCGGAACTTTCGATCGAGGCAGACAGCTCTTGTCCTAAGGTTTCTCCTAGGATCAAGAATCATCTCAATTCATGTCGAATTGAGGGAAAATTCTGTTAGTAAAGTTTCGTCAGTTCTCTCTCTAACATTGATCGGAAATTATAGAGGGGGGCCAAATTGGCTTATCTTTCCACTCTAATTCGGCCGTATGAGGGCTAAGGGAGTGTTTGTAGAGCTTGGTTTGGCCTGAAGAGGGCTCAATTTGGTCGTCTTAAGCTCAACAAAAATAGGGCAGCTTAGGTCTATTGGAGCTGCTTCACTGTTTAATTACCACGACTCTTCTCCAGCAATCCTCGGACCAAATGGTGACCACAGTCGGGTAGCTGACTTCTCCCCGAGTCTATGTAACCCGAACACACATTCTTTAGCTTAGAAAAACCCCTATGACGGAGCTCTGGTTTGAGTTTTGTCGGAAAACTGAGCAGTTGAGAGAGAGTGAAATTTTCATATGTGTGGAGGATGAATGAAGAGGGGCTCTTTATATAGGGAGATCACATACTCTCCGGCCGTCCGTTTGGCACCTTAATGACACTCATTGATGGCCTGAAACATCCTGAACGGAAACATTTCCTTTCCTCCGGCACTGTTCAATTTTTTGGCGAGTGAACAATTTTGTCATCTGAAGGAAGAAGATGACACTATTCCGAACCGGACCAGACCGGTTCGAACTAGATTCAATGCTTAAACCGGCTGGTTCAGGCTTGATTCGATTGAGTTTTTCAAAATTAAAAATTTTTAAATTCATTCTCCATCTAATGATAGCTTCAATTCTCCAATTTGAATATTTTAAGCCACCTAGAAAAATGAATTTAGCATCCAGTTCAAACAGGTTCAGATTCTGTTCACCTGAACTAGACTAGTTTTCTCTCCCAAATTATCCTAAAGTCCCTTTCCAAGGTTTTTATGACTCTTTAGGTCACTCGAGGGTTGTAAATTTCCCAATTTACCCGTGGTTGAGGTTTGTGAACCGGTTCTATTTTCTCACTCGGGGTGACCGGTTCTTTCCCAGTTTTCTATAACTCCAAAGGATAGAGTTTACTGAGTATGGTTGGGCCATGAAGTGTGATGTTTGAATTACATGATGAGCATTGCATGTGCATTAGTAGTTTGAATATTCTAGGTAGAAATGCATATAGAACATGAGAATGCATACAAATAAAGTAAATAACATGTGGTCATAAGAAGTAATCCAAATAAACATAATAACTATGACTAATAGTAGAAGAGAGCAAACATATATAAATACACCGGGATAGAGAACTAGGATCATGCCATGAACTGGCTTGACGTTGGGAAGTCTACTCACTGAGTAGGGAGCTCACTCCCCTCCCAAACATTTTTCAAGTACTTGGAAGGGAATCTCGTGCACAGCGGAGGAAATGTGCATGCACTCATCTAGGTATAATACTAAAGGACCCAACACGAGGTTATCTTTATTAAGTGCTATAGTTTCCTCCAGATTTTTATAACATGTATGTATTTATAAATATATTTTTTGAGACAGTAAGTTGATTGTGCAAGTTGTAAGTAAAGGCATGAGTTTTTATATTTTGAGCATTTGTTCATTTGACATTACAAGGGTAACTGTACCCACATTTGTAATGGTAATGAGATGTAACAAAATTGTAAGCGAATCAAACCAATAACCCGAGTCGGAAGTTACAAAATTTGAGTTCGTTATTGTTGCTTCTATTTCATGTTAAGGGGATTGGATGAGCATAATGCATGGAAAAATTATTCATACTCTTGTTGTAACACATGCCATCTTGTGTGATAATATTTCAACAATCAAGTCAAAAAATTATATTTTACATGGAAGGAGTAAAATATTGATGTGAGGTTACTTTTTTTGAGACCTAATTAAAGAAAACGTGATATAGTTGGTGCGTTATTCAACTCACAATCAACTTTTAAATGTAATGATCAATACCCTTTCATTTGAAGTTTTTTGAAGCTTAGAGAAAATTATGTATGTATGTTCTAACTTAAGTAAACTAATTTTTAATTTAAATTTCAGTTTAATAGATTATTAAAGTGTAAAAGACTTGTATTTTAATATAGAGTACCTAATATGTGAGTTCTTAAGTAATATGGGTTGTAGATCATGTTTAGTCTAAAATACCATATTTTTTTAGTTTGGGAAGAGTAGTAGTTAATGCAGTCATGTTTGAGTCAGGAGTTGTATCATGGTCTTTAAAGAAGCAACCAATTGTAACACTTTTGACTATAAAAGTTGAGTTTGTTATGGTTGCTTCTAGATCATATCAAGGGGTTTGGATGAACATATTGCATGAAAAAATTATTCATACTCAAGTTGGCCTAAAATCTTTTGTGATAATGTTTTAATAATCAAGTTATCAAAAAATTATATTTTACCGGGAAGGAGTAAAATATTGATATGAGTCTTCTTATTCTAAGACCTAGTTAAAGAAAATATGATAGAATTTGTGCATTATTTAACCAAATATCAACTTGTAAATGTAATAGCCAAAGCCCTTTTATTTATAAAATAGAGAATTATTATGGGTTTATAAAGTTAAAAAATACCTTATCGATCCACAATACCTTCTCACATGGAGACGGGACAAGTTTACCATTTTATCCTTTGGATCTACCTGTCTTAGATCTTCTACTAGTCACTTTTATCTCAACAATATCTACTATATTACTCAAATTTCCCTTAATTTACTTTGTCTCCCAATTTACAAAAAATAATGCTTGCTATTTTAAATTTCACCCTACTAACTTCCTTATCAAATATGCTGTTTCTCACCAAAAGCTGATACGCAAAAGTCGCAAGGGAGGATTGTAATGTCTTCATACCAGTCATAATCCTTCTATCTTATCTTCATTTGCTTGTGTAAATCGTACTAAACTGACTTCATTATGGCATCAACATTTAGGACATCCCACTTTTCCTATTATCAGTAGTGTTTTCTAAACATTTATCAATGAAAGTTATCTCGCCTTTATTATTATGTGATTCATGTTCTTGTGGTAAAATTTCTCAACATTCTTTCCCTTTAACTCACCATGTTAGCGCTCATCCTCTTGAGTTGATTCATATCGACATATGGGGACCCACTCCTGTTACATCCCACATATGTCATATTTATTATGTTTATTTTCTTGATGATTATAGTAAGTTCTCATGTTTATTTGTCATGAAAAAGTGTTCATATATTCTATCTATTTTTCGAGCCTTTCATTTGCAAGTTAAAAATTTGCTCTATTACAAAATTAAATTTCTTCACTCAAATGATGCCAAGAAATTTATTTCTATCTCCTTTCAATCTGAATTTCAGCTTATCGGCATCAGTTACCACCTTTCATGCCTACACATGCCCCAACAAAATGGATCAATTGAGCATAAACACCATTATATTGTAGACATGGGACTCACTCTCTAAATTCATTATCATGCTTCATCAAAATTTTGGGATTTTGCCTTTGATACATTTGTCTACCTAATTAACTGCCTCCATACTCGGTCCTTGGGGTTTCATTCTCCTTATGAGGCACTTCATCATACCCCTCCTAATTATAAATCTATGCATATGTTTGGGTGTCTCTTTTTTCCCTACCTATCTCACAAACTTCAGCCACAGTCTGCTCCTTGTACTAATCGTATAAATTTCCATTCTTTGCTATCCCTCTAATTATTCTGGGTATCATGTTTTGGATCCTTGTACTAATCGTATCTTCACAAGTCACACTGTTCTTTTTAACGAAAGAGTATTTCCCTTCTTAGCAGATAGTAAGCCTCCCTCCACTTCCGTGGAACACTCTGATGTTCCCCTCCCAATCCCCCAACCTATCCTGACTCCGGTTTCAGACTTGGGTATGTCATCTCACTCTTCTCCCACTACACATATTGACCCTCATTCTCCAACTGTCTCTCCTACCAACTAAGACCCTGTTGTGACTCCTCCTCGTATGGTCACTCGCTCGCAAAACGACTATAAACCCCGTCCTTTAGTAATGAGAAAACTATGGAAAGAACCAGTCAATTTGAATCATTAAACCGAATTGGTCTAACAATCCAATTGTTAGGGGACAAGAAAATTTGAAAATTTCTAACTCCCATGTGACTCAAAAAGGTTCATAAACCTGGTAAAAGAACCTTAGGATGGAATGAGGAAGAAAGATCGAAGCCGTTCAAGAGAACTGGATCTGAACCGGATAGAAGCGGTTTATGAATCGAGTTGATTCATGAACCGAAATCGATAGAGAATGGGTAAACCAAGACCCTTATGGATCCCATGTGATTAAAAGAGGTTTATAATCCTTGGGAAAGAACCTTAGAACAACTTGGGAGAGAAAAACCAGATCGGTTCGGGTGAACCGGGCCCAAACCGGATTAAACCAGTTTAAGAAGCGAGCCAATTTATGAGCTAGAATCGATTAAGAGATGGTAAACCGGGAATTTTATGGAACTTAAGTGACCCAAGGAGTAAAAAAAGACATGGAAATGGAATTGTGAAGGAATTTGGGATGAAAACCAAACCGGTTCAGGTGAACCGGATCCAAATCGATTCGGACTGATTTGAACCATTATTGAACAAGATCCTAAATTCATGTATCTACATGGCTTAAATAATTCAAATTTGAGATTTGAGGCCACCATTGGATAGAAAATGAATTTAGAAATTTTTAGATTTGAAAAACTCGGTCGAATGAGGGGTGAACCGGCCAGTTTAAGCTTTGAACCCAGTTCAGAACAGTGTCATCTTCTTCATCAAGATGACAACACTGTTCACTCGTCGAAAAATCGAAGCAATGTCGGCGAAAAACTTTCCATTCGGTATGTTTCAAGTCTTCAATGCCTGTCATAAAGGTGCCAAACGGACGGCCAATGGGTCCCCGAGCTCCCTATATAAAGAGCCCCTCTCCATTCGTCCTCTCCACACCTAAAAAGCTCACTCTCTCTCAATTGCTTAGTTTTTCGTCAAAGCTTGAACTAGAGCTCCGATATAGGGTTAATTCTAAGCCAAAGAAGGTGAGATCAGGTTCATTAGAACCGGGGAGAAGTCAGCTTCACGGTGGTGACATCCGTTCATTCTAAGAGTCGCGGAGTGATCGAACAGTGAAGTAGCTTCGGCGTACCGAAGCTGCCCTATTTTAGTCGAGTTGAAATCAGCCAATTTGAGCCCTCCTTAGGCTAAACCAAGCTCTCCCGATACCTCCTCAGCCCTTCCATGGCCGAATTAGGACCAAAAGGTAAGCCAATTTAGCTCCTCTTTACAATTTCCAATTAGTGTTAAAGAGAGTCAGCCGAATTTCAATGACGAAATTCTAATCTAATTCCACATCAATTGATGTTATTCTTAATCCTATGAAGAACCTCTAGAGGAGAGCTACCTGCCCAGATAGAAAGCTCAGACCGTCACGCCTTCACCGGTGAGAAATCGAAGCTTTCTCTTTCTACAGTCTGTTTTCTGACGAAGCTCCGATTGAGCTTGTTCCGGCTTTAAAACTTGCGATTGAAAGTTCATTAGAATCATATGAACATGTAGAAACTCATTTTCAACTTGAATTTCAACGAATAGAGGTGTTTGATCGGTCAATTTGATGAAACAAATTCGGCTATGTTAAAAAGATGAAATTGGGGAAATTTGGGGATTTTCAAAAATTCGAAGGACCAAAATGTAATTTTCTAAAATTGAGGGTCAATTGGTCATGATAAGAATATTAGACGGCCAATTGAGAAATTTTAGAATTTTTGGGGGCAGATTTACCATTTTTGTAAAGGAAGGGAAAAATGGTAATTTTAGGAAAATTGAGGGACAAATTGAAAATTTGGGAAAATTAAACCCCTGTTTGTGAAATTTAATAGATTGAGGGCCTAATATAAATTTTAAAAAGTTTTGGGACTCAATTTAAGGAAAAACCCGGCAATATGGACTTAAATTTGAAGAAAAATAACTTTAGGGGCCTAATTGCAAATATGTATAAAGTTGGGTTTTCTGATTCATTTGAAACGAATGAGGGCTATTAGGCCAAAGAATAATGAATAGCTATGTTCATTTCATGTAGGAGAACGAGACATCGAGAACACCAGTCGAGGTCTGGCTTACTAGGGACGGAACTCGACCAAGTGGAATTTCACTACACGAACGGGTGAGTGGGATTTTATATCATAACCAGTTGGGGATGATAAGCACATCAAAATGAAAACCCACTACTATGTGGTATTTTAAACATCACGACTTAGAGTAGTGATGTGAAAACCATGCGGAAAAACTACTTACTAGTTGTAAGTAGTTCATACCTGGTTGGTATGATGAAACTTACTCGAATGAAGTTGAAAACCCGTTCATTGGTTATAAACGGAGATGTCTTTATATCGGGTCGGTATAATAGATAGTGAAAACATATTTTATCAGAAGTGTTCTCTCCTGACTCTGTGCCAATTCTTAAACAATTTGGGAGACCTTCTCAACGGGAGCTCGAATGGCTCTTATAGGCTGGGGGGAGGGGGGCTCAATTTTTTTGGAACTTGGGGGCTAATATGCCCATTTTTTTTTAAATCTTGAACAGTGGGCCATAGGCCAATGGGCATGAGTGGAAGCTCAAAAACAAATATGGTATATGTGCCATAAAACTTTAATAAGTAAATTGTATGGTCATGGTACCACGGCTGGTCTGACATTCTCAATCAACTAGCAGCAATGCAACATGACCAGTCTCTGGACCAGTCGAGACAAACAACTGCAGGTTGAGTTGAAATACGGGACCGTTAGACTAATGACACCACATATTACATGGCATAATAAGAAAACATTATTTGTGCATGCACTATGAGTGCAGGATCATCAAGACGCCCATAAGGGGTAGTGATGTGTCCTAAGGGACCTAGACAACCCAGTGAGTATAAGGGTAGTTCATCGTTCCAGGTGACCGTGTGAAATTTGGAGTAGCACCAAGCACATGAGACCGGGTATAAACCCCACACTTTTGAGTTAAGGAAAACCAAGAAAAGAACCGGTCAAACAGAGTAAGAAACCCGAGCTAGTTTAAAAACCCGATCATTTGGGAACAAACAAATTGGAAATTTACAACTTCCGGGTGATCCAAAGGGTTCATTAAACCTTTGAAAAGAAACTTAACACAAATTAGAAAAGAAAAACCAAATTGGTTTCGGTGAATGAGAATCCATAAGAACTATGAAGTTAAATGTGCTTGTCTGAGAGTAGTGTGAGGATGGGTGACCTAAATTAATATATATTTTATTATTCTAATTAATACATAAATTAAATTATTAGAATTAATACAAATAATTTAATACCAAAATTAAATTATTAGAATTAATACTAATAATTTATGGCAACATTAATACTAGTAATAAATATCTCCTATTTAATACATGATTTTTACACCTATATAAAGAGGTCATCCCCATTTCATTCTCCTCACACCTGAACACTTCTCTCTCTCTCTACTGCTCCATTTCCCGATAAAGCTCGAACCAGAGCTTCGACTTGAACAAAGGTCGGGCTCTTTAGAACTAAGGAGAAGATAGCTATCTGATATCAAACTCCAATCAATCCGAGAATTGCTAGAGAAGCGTCGGCATGATGGAACAATGAAGCAGCTCCGACGGACCGAAGCTGCCCTATTTCGGCCTAGCTGAAATCGGCCATTTCGAGCCCTTCTCAGGCCAAACCAAGCCCTCCCAACACTTCCTCAGCGTTTCCATGGCCGAATTAGGACCGAAGGGTAAGCCAATTTGGCTCCCCTTTACAATTTCTAATCAGTGTTAGAGAGAGAGTTGATAGAATTTCAATGATGAAATTCTAACTCAATTTGGCATCAATTGATGTGATTCTTGATTATAGGATAAACCTCAGGATGAGAGCTATCTGCCAGATTGAAAGCTCGGACCGCCATGCCCTCACAGGTGAGTAATCGAAACTTTCTCTCTCTATAGTCCATTTTCCGGTGAAGCTCCGTTTAAGCTCGTTCCAGCATTAAAATCTGCGATTCAAAGTTCCTTAGAATTGTATGAACATGTAGGAACTCAATTTCAACTCCAATGTCAACAATTAGAGGTATTTGATTGGTCAATTTGATGAAATCAAATTCGGCATTGTTGAAGAGTTGAAATTGGGGGAAATTTTGGGGATTTTCGAAATTCAAAGGGCCAAAATACAAGTTTATGAAATTGAGAGTCAATTGGGCATGAAAATAATGTTGGAGGACCAATTGAGGAATTTTGGAATTTTAGGGGCAAAACTTACCATTTTTGTAAAAGAAGGGCAAAATGGTAATTTTGAAAAAATTGGGGGACCAAATTGGAAGTTTGGGAAATTAAACCCCTTTTTGGTGAAATTGAATAAATTGAGGTCCCATGATAAATTTTAAAAGTTACGGGACTCAATTTGAGGAAAAACTGACATTAGGAACTTAAAGTTTAAGAGAAATAACTTTAGGGACCTAATTGCAAATAACTAAAAGTTTGGGTTTTCTCATTCATTGGAAATGAATGAAGGCTGTTATACCGAGTAATAATGAACAAAGTTGTTCATATCATGTAGGAACGTGAAATACCAGGAATGCCAACAAGGATAATCTCGTGTGAATACAAAGAACCAGTCTAGTGGAATTCACGACATTAATAGGTGAGTGGGTTTACTAACATCATACTCGGTTGGGATGATGAGCACAACTTAAAGATAAAAACCACTTACCGGTTGTGAGTGGGTTTACTAACATCATACCCGGTTGGGATGATGAGCACAACTTAAAGATAAAAACCACTTACTGGTTGTAAGTGGGTTTACTAATATCATACCCGGTTGGGATGATGAGCATAACTTAAAATTAAAAATCACTTACCGATTGTGAGTGGAAATTTTATATCGTACCCGGTTGGGAATGATAAGTACCTCAGTATGAAAATCCACTATTAAGTGGTATTTTAAACATCACTACTTAGAGGAAGTGATGTGAAAATCATGCGAAAAAAACTACTTACTGATTGTAAGTAGATCATACTCGGTTGGTATGATGAGACTTCCTCGAATGAAGTTGAAAATGCGTTCATCAGTTATGAATGGAGGTGTCCTTATACCCGGGCGGTATAATGGATAGAGAAAACATATGTTTTATTGGAAGTGCTCTCCCCTGACTGTGTGCCAATGCTTAAACAATTTGGGAGACCTTCTCGACGGGAGCTCGAATAGCTTTGATAGGCCGGGGCCTCGATTTTGGAACTTGGGGGCTAAATGCCCAATTTTGAAAATCTCGTATAGTGGGCCAAAGGCTAGTTGGCACGAGCAGAAGCTCATAAACAAACATGATATATGTGCCATAAAACTTAATAAGTGAATTGTTTGGCCATGGTACCAAGATAGGACCGACATGCTCAGTCAACTAACGATAGTGCGACATGACAGGTCGACGGACCAGTCAAGACAAACAACTGCGGGTTGAGTTGAGAGTCGGGGCCGTTGGACCAGTGGTACCACAAATTACATGGCAATATAAGAAAACATTGTTTGTGCATGCACTATGAGTACGGGATCATCAAGACGCCCATGTAAAACCCGCCCTTTTGAGCTAAGGAAAACCAGGAAAAGAACCGGTCAAACCAAGTGAGGATTTAGAACCGGTTCACAAACCCGATTATTTCTGAACGGGCAAGTTGGGAATTTACAACTCTCGGGTGATCCAAAGGGTTCATTAAACCTTGGAAAAGAAACTTAAGACAAATTAGAAAATAAAAACCAAAGTGGTTCAAGTGAACTAGATTCCATAAGAACTTTAAAGTTAAGCGTGCTTACTTGAGAGTAATGTGAGGATGGGTGATCTCCTGGGAAGTATAAATTTTTTTTGTAACCCAAAATTTCGGTCAAAAATTTGTATGTACACCTTATTATAAATTAATATATAATTAATAGCAATAATTTAATACCTAAATTAAATTATTGGAATTAATACAAATAATTTAATACCGAAATTAAATTATTAGAATTAATACTGAAATTTAATTTATTAGAATTAATACCGAAATTTAATTTATTAGAATTAATACCGAAATTAAATTATTGGAATTAATACCAATAATTTATGGCAATATTAATACCAGTAATAAATCTCGCCCATTTAATACACGGGTTTTACAACTATATAAAGAGTTCATCCCCATTTCATTCTCCTCACACCTGAACACTTCTCTCTCTCTCTCTACTGCTCCATTTCCCGGTAAAGCTCAAACGAGAGCTTCGACTTGAACAAAGGTCGGGCTCTTTAGAACCGGGGGAAGACAGCTATCTGATAGCAAACTCCAATCAATCCAAGTATCGTTGGAGAAACGCCGACATGATGGAATAGTGAAGCAACTCCGGCGGACCGAAGCTGCCCTATTTCGGCCAAGCTGAAATCGGCCATTTCAAGCCCTCCCAACACTTTCTCAGCCTTTCCACGACCGAATTAGGACCGAAAGGATGAACCTCAGGATGAGACCTATCTGCCCAGATCGAAAGCTCGGACCGCCGTGCCTTCACCGGAACATGAAGTACCGGGAACGCCAGCAAGGACAAGCTCGCGTGAATACCAAGAACCGGTCTAGTGGAATTCACGGCATTAACGGGTGAGTGGGTTTACAAACATCATACCTGATTGGGATGATGAGCACACCTTATAAAGTTAAAAACCACTTACCGGTTGTGAGTGGGTTTACTAACATCATACCCGGTTGGGGATGATAAGTACCTTGATATAAAAACCCACTGTTTAGTGGTATTTTAATCATCACTACTTAAAGAAAGTGATGTGAAAATTATGCGGAAAAACTACTTACGGGTTGTAAGTAGATCATACCCGGTTGGTATGATGAGACTTCCTGGAAGGAAGTTGAAAACCCGTTCATCGGTTATGAACGGAGATGTCCTTATACCGGTCGGTATGATGGATAGTAAAAACCAATTTTTGTCGGAAGTGTTCTCCCCTGACTGTGTGCCAATGCTTAAACTATTTGGGAGACCTTCTCTACGGGAGCTCGAATAGCTCTGATAGGCCAAGGGCCTCGGTTTTGGAACTTGGGGGCGAAATGCCCGATTTTGAAAATCTCGTACAGTGGGCTCAAGGCCAGTTGGCACGAGCAGGAGCTCGTAAACAAACATGATATATGTGCCATAAAACTTAATAAGTGAATTGTTTGGCCATGGTACCAAGATAGGACTGACATGCTCAGTCAACTAGCGGCAGTGCGACATGACAGGTCGATGGACTAGTCAAGACAAACAGCTGCGGGTTGAGTTGAGAGTCGGGGCCGTTGGACTAATGGCACCACATATTACATGGCAATATAAGAAAACATTGTTTGTGCATGCACTATGAGTACGGGATCATCAAGACGCCCATGAGGGGTAGTGATGCATCCTAAGGGCACTGGACGACCTGGTGGCTATAAGGGCAGTTCGTCGTTCCAGGTGTCTGTGCGAAATCTGGAGTAGCACTAAGCGCATGAGACCGGGGTGGGGACAGGATGAGGTCTCTGTCCTCATACGGACACGAAGAAGTGATTTCGGGATTGTGGGTCGGATGTTTCGTACATCCACTCATTCCCAGGGTAGAAGTGGTCGTACTTCTATCCGGGTGGCAGGAAAAGTCCCTCCGAAGCCACTAGCGGGTTCAGTAGTGATACTGACTTGCGAATGTGTGTAACCTTCATTATGAAGAATGTGTGTTGGGTGATGACACATCGATAACTAAGAAATAATGGAAAAAAATGAATTTTTAAATGAAATGATTTTTTTTTTAAAACAAAGGAGTCTGGCACACTCCATATAAATGTTTTTCTTGAAAGTTAAAAGATTTGAATCCCACTCACTGAGTAGTTGTACTCACCCCCTCCCTTATACCTCTTTCAGGAAGTCCCGGAAAGCCGAACCTTAAAGGACTTGCGCAATTAAACGCCTGCAAGATTGGTACAACTAATTTAAATTACTATGCAGTTTTGATTTATGATATTCCTGGAAAAAGGTGCAGGTTAACGCCTTACTCTTTACGATTTATAATATAAGGGAAAACTCTTTAGTAAATCGGGAGAGTGGCGGGTTGATCACGGGGATCCGACCAAACCGGGTCGGGGCGTGACAACCCATGAGGGGTAGTGATGTGTTCTAAGGGCACTGGACAACCTGGTAGCTATAAGGTAGTTCGTCGTTCCAGGTGTCTGTGCAAAATCTGGAGTAGCACCAAGCGCATGAGACCGGGGTGGGGATAGGATGAGGTCTCTATACTCATACGAACACGAAGAAGTGATTTCGGGATTGTGGGTCGGATGTCACGTACATCCACTCATTCTCAGGGTAGAAATGGTTGTACTTCTATTCGAGTGGCAGGAAAAGTCACTCCGAAGCCACTAGCAGGTTCAGTAGTGATATTGACTTGCGAATGTGTGTAACCTTCATGATGAAGGATGTGTGTTGGATGATGACACACCGGTAACTAAGAAATAATGGAAAAACCCAAATTTTTAAATGAAGGGATTTTTTTGAAAAGAAAGAAGTTTGGCACACTCCATATAAATATTTTTCTTAAAAGTTAAAAGTAGACCTTTGAAAACCCATTCACTAAGTAGTCGTACTCACCCCCTCCCTTATATCCCTTTTAGGAAATCCCGGAAAGCCTACCTTGAAAGACCATGAACTAAGATGCCTGTAAGACAGGTATGTAAATTTTAAAATTTCATGCAGTTTTGATTATGCTATTCCAGGAAATGGTGCAGGTTTAAAGGACGTCTTACTCTTTACGGATTATAATAAGGGGAAACACTTTAATAAACCATGAGAGTGGTGGGTTGTTCACGGGGATCCGACCAAACCGGGTCGGGGCGTGACAAGTCAAGACAAATAACTGCGAGTTGAGTTAAGAGTCAGGGTCGTTGGACTAGTTGCACCACAGATTACATGGCAATATGAGAAAACATTGTTTGTGCATGCACCATGAGTACGAGATCATCAAGACACCCATGAGGAGTAGTGATGTGTCCTAAGGGCCCTGGATGACTCGGTGAATATAAGGGCAGATCGTCGTTCTAGGTGTCTGTGGGAAATTTGGAGTAGCTCCATGCGCATGAGACCGGGGTGGGGACAGGATGAGGTCTCTGTCCTCATACAGACACGAAGAACTGATTTTGGGATTGAGGGTCGGATGTCGCGTACATCCACTCGATCTCAGGTAGAAGTGGTCGTACTTCTATTCAGGTAGCAGGAAAAGTTGCTCCGAAGCCACTAGCAGGTTCAATAGTAATCCTACCTTGCGAATGTGTGTAACATTCATGACGAAGGATGTGTGTTGGGTGATGACACACCGGTAACTAAGAAATAATGGAAAAACCCGAATTTATAAATGAAGGGACTTTTGAAAAGAAAGGAGACTAGCACACTCCATATAAATGTTTTTCTTGAAAGTCAAAATATTTGAATCTCATTCATTGAGTAGTTGTACTCACCCCCTCCCTTATACCCCTTTCAAGAGATTTCGGAAAGCCTACCCTTAAAGACCATCGACTAAGACGCCTGTGATACAGGTATGATAAATCTAAATTATTATGCAATTTTGTTTATGTTATTCCTGGAAAAGGTGCAGGTTTAAAGGACGTCTTACTCTTAACGGTCTATAATAAGGGAAAACCCTTTAATAAACCGGGAGAGTGGCGGGTTGATCATGGGGATCCGACCAAACCGGGTCGGGGCATGATACCGGGGTGGGGACAGGATGAGGTCTCTATCCTCATATGGACACAAAGAATCGATTTCAGGATTGAGGGTCGGATGTCACGTACATCCGCTCCTTCCTAAGGTAGAAGTGGTCGTAGTTCTATCTAGGTGGCCGGTAAAGTCGCTCCGAAGCCACAAGTGGGTTTAGTGGTCATGCTAACCTGCGAATGTGTGTAACCTTCATGATGAAGGATGTGTGTTGGGTGATGACACACCGTGATAATAAGAAATGGTGAAAAACCTGAATTTTTAAATGAAGGGATTTTTGAAAAGTGAGTAGTCTGGCACACTACAATATAAATATTTTTCTTGAAAGTTAAAAGTATATTTTTGAAAAACCCATTCATTGAGTTGTAGAAACTCACCTCTCTTTTCTATCCGTTTTTAGGGAAAAGAGAAAATGACTAGGAGTAATACCGAGCCTTACCCTTTATCAGTTATGCTTAATTTTTCATTAAACTTGCATTTTATTTGATATATATCTTCTAGGGAAAAAGGTTGAAATTTCGCTTGGCTCCTCTCGAGTAAAAGAAGCGGGAAACTCCTCTTGAACCAAGAAAGAGCGACAGTTTGTTCACGGGGATCCAAGCAAATTGAGTTGGGGCGTGACAATGACTCTCTACCCCCGAGATGTTTTACTATTGACCCTTCTATATTTATTGTCATTCCACAAGAACCTTTCACTTATGCACATGCCTGTTGTCATGCCCCTTGCATGCATGCTATGCAAGAAGAATTCTCTGCCCTTCTCCACAATCACATATGGGATTTAATGCCTGCACCTCTTGGTCAAACCATTGTCGGTTGCAAGTGGGTCTACAAAATAAAAGAAAATCCTAATAGTTCTATTGCTCGATACAAGGCTCGTCTCATTGCCAAATGATTCTCCCAACAACATTGGCTTGATTATGATGAAACCTGTAGTTCTGTTATTAAGTCAGTTACCATTCGAGTGGTTATTTCTATTGCGGTTTCACTTAATTGGCATATTCACCAATTGAATGTCAATAATGCGTTTCTTCATGGCCATCTTGTTGAAGAAGTTTACATGCAACAACTGCTAGGTTTTGTTTACTCTCTTTTTCCTCATTATATTTGTTGACTTTTAAATCATTTTATGGTCTTAAACAGGCACCCTACGCTTGGTTTAAACGCCTTAGCTCTTTTCTGACTCGATTGGGCTTTTATGGTTCTATTGCGGATAACTCTCTTTTTGCATCTATCGTACATCTATATTTGTCATGTTTTTACTCATCTATGTCGATGATATTATTATTACTGGATCTCCCAATGCCCCTCTCAACTACACTCTACATGTTCTACAATAGGAATTCACCATCAAAGATTTCGAGTCTCTCCATCATTTCCTTGGTATTGAAGTCCACTATCACTCTCACAATATTTATCTTACTCAATCTAAGTACATTTGGGATTTATTATCTAAAGTTGCTATGGATACTTGCAAGTCTATATCTATGCCTATTGCTCTTGGATTACGACTCTTTCTCAATGTTGGGACACCTCTTTCGAATTCCACTCTGTATCTCCAAATTGTGGGTTCAATTCAATATCTCACTATCACTCAACCCAATCTTTCCTATGGTGTGCATTAGGTATGTCAATTTATGCATCAACCTACTGATATTCATTGAATTGATGTCAAAAGCATAATTCGCTACCTTTAAGGAAGTATTCATCTTAACCTTACCATTTGGCGCCACTGCCCTATGACTCTCCATTGCTTCTTTGATATCGATTGGGCCGAGAATCCTGATAATCGTTGTTCTGTCAGTGGATATGCTATTTTTCTCGGTCGCAATCTTATTTTTTGGAGTTCTAAGAAGCAACGCAATATCGTCCGTTCTAATATAGAAGCTGAATATAAGAGTATTGATAATACAACAGCTGAACTTATTTGGATTCGATTGTTTTTCCAAGAACTTATCTACCACTTTTTACTTCTTCTACACTCTAGTGTGACAATCTATCAACTATCTAGTTCACGACGAATCCTATCTTTCATGCACACCAAATAAATCGAGATATACTATCACTTTATTTATGAGCAAGTCAGTTGTTATCTTCTTGATGTTCTTTTATTAGTAATGAAGTTCAACTAACTAATCTATTTTTTTCTCCATAAGCTAGTTAATTGCTTTTTTCGGGATAAATTCAATATTCGTTCATCATTTTATTAGTAATGAAGTTCAATTAACTAATCTATTTTTTTCTCCATAAACTAGCTAATCGCTTTTTTTTGGGATAAATTGAATATTCGTGAACTTTATTTAAACTTGGGGAGTAATAACAAAATATTGAGAAGAAATATTATAATATATAATTATGGTATTATTTTAGATAATTATAATTTATATATATAATATAATATTAACTAATAAATATTATATCATATATATTTTTTTGTATTATATATTATCATAATACTATATATAAGCATGTATATATATAATTTATTTAGTTAATTATCAATAGTGGTTAACGTCCATTATGTATATGGTCTATAAAGTCTATATTTAAACATATTTTTCTACACTATTTCAAATTTCTAAAAAATTTTGAAATTTATGTTCTACCTTGAGTAAACTAATTTTAAATTTGAAATTCAGTGTAAGAGATGATTTGTTAGATTTGTACGTACTTTAGTGTAAAAAGCCTTGTATTTTAATTTAGAGTTTCTAATGTGTTATTTTTTGAGTAAAATGGGTTATAGATCATTTTTTGATATTTTCTGTCTACTTATGTCTCAATTAACCTAATAATCAAAATATATTTTGTCAATAAGTAAATTTAAAGATATAATCAAATTAATAATAGTAGTAATGATGTATAAACTAAAATATTGTTAATTTTATTATTTATTTAAAATAAAAATATTATAAATAAATAGTTTTTTAGATTGAAAATTTTAAAACTCTATTTGTCTAAAAAAAATTGCTTAAAATTCAAATTTTAAAATTTTTTATTTAAATAATTTTTATAATATAATATTTATATTTTAAATCTATTGATAAAATATATTTATTATCATGTTGCTAATTCGAATTTTATTGATTATAAAATATAATTTGGATAGATATGGGTAAAAAAAAAAAGACAAGTACTCAAACCTCTATTTTTGTACTTGCACCCACCACTAAGTCCGTCTCCATATCCGACGTGATATTTATTCTATTGAATTCGAATCCCTTAACAAATAAACTTGATGGACCAATAGGATTAAATTCTATCTATCATTCACCATCACTTCCTACCTTTCATGTGAGCTTCACTCACTTTTTTTTGCTCAAAAGCTTCAGTCACTCGCTCGTGCATATGTATGCCTTTTTTTATTCAGTGTAAGTACAAGGGCTACAAGCTGCGGATTGACCACCCAGTAAAATTAATGTATTTTTGTGATCTCAATAGGGTTCGAGCAGCCATGGCCAACAGTGTTATCAACCTTGAAAATCTCTTCTATATAGTTTTTTTTTTTGTGATCTCAGTAGGGTCAATATCCTAACAACCAGTAGATCTCTTATTTAGGTAGGTAGGCCCTGCCTAATATAGCTGGCGTTGATATGATTACGAGTGGATTAGTCGATAATGAGTACATTTATAACTGATGGAAAAATTATATGGGTTATATATATAGTATTTTAGTTGGAGGAAAGCATAGGAAAAATGTTAATAATCCATTAAGTCTTATTTTTTATTTGATCAAATTGAATATAATATTTAAATTTATCATACATAAATACAAGCATGGCTATTTTTATCAAAACTAAGACTGTCATTATTTTACATAAAATGAATTTATAATATTATATTTATTTGATAAAAGTTGTGCAAAAAAAAAAGATTATTTGATCAAACATATTTTTAAAATTTTAATATTTATTACATTTATATTTAAATATGTTATTAAAAAATTAGAGTAAATGTCCAAAGAAAATGTACGGCCAATTAAAGCAGATTTCATTCACGTGCTCTCTTTGATTAGCTGTCCATGTTCCTGGTGTTTACATGAACCCATAGAATATATCAACGCGATGGGTGGCACCTCCTCCATCCCTGATCTGTCGTGCTCCTCAGTCCTTCTGGTACTGTGCAATCTTGTCGGCTAAGAACTGAAGAAGGTCAGTGATGTTTTAGATGGCTGAACCTCTTGGGGCCCAGTTGGGGCTGTGCTTGTTTTTCGTAATGATGTTAACGGATCTGGAGTTACCACGAATTGTTGCGTACTTGATGTGATCGGAGTCCATTTTTCAACCACAGTTAATGGAATGTTAGATCTTTGTCACTGTAAAAAGTTTCCTTTTTTCCATGTTCACTGAGCTCTTCCCTTGTCTTCTCTCTGTGAGTGTCGTGTGTAAGCAGACTATGCTCGTTTCTCAGCTGTAAATCATGCCGGAAATTCTGGGGAGGGGTTCTTCGTTTGACTCGGATATGGATCTCCAGTTCTCATCTCCTGGGTGGAAATTATTGATCACGGATTCATTTTCTCTCATTCCATTGTCTTTTTTAATACCCATCATTACATTGTCTTTAGAGAACCTTTTTCGCCCCATTTGCTCGAGATCTGGTGGCGGTGCTAGGATTGTAGTGTTTGTTTGTATCTGAATGTGTCCCCCACATATAGTTCCACTCCTTGGGATGTCCAAAATGGTGACCGAAATAGGTGGAGGGTATGTAGATTTTGCATTTTTTTTGTCAACCTAACTTGATTATGCATGGCATTTTTGTTCTCTTCGCTCCAATTGTAATATCATTTTGTAGAATTTGACCTCCTTGCCGAGGCTTTAGCAAGAGGGGGAGGGGGGTGGTTGGTTAGAGAGTCAGTTCTGGTTTCATTTTCCTCATTAGCGGATACTCAATAGCTTATATATTTGCCTATACTGTTTAAACTGTTTGAATATCTCAGTGTAAAAAGTTATTTTTTCCTTGTCCTGCTAACTTTCACTCTTCACTTGGGTTGCTATAATTTCTGTCTCTGCTACAAAATGATTGTACTTCCACTTGGATTAGTTATTACAAGGTGCTTTCTTTTTTATGTAACTATGGCCTCTCGGTTATCAAATTACTCTGGTATGTTTCTTTGAATTTACTTACATGAGTCATGTTGTTTCTTTCTCATGGGTTGTTTTAGCTGCTGAATTTGTAGCTGTTGGTTGCTTCAACATCATCTTGTGCCATTTCGGCTTGTTTTAATTGGATCTCTGTTCAAGCTGATATGCTGTTTTGTTTCTAAATATGTTTTATATGCCAATGTAACCTTTTAAACCTTCAACTTTAGTTTCTACCCCCATTATTCAGCTCCCAATGACTCCCATGCTCTGTTTTGGTTTTTTTTTTTAATTTCATTGTTGAATATATGAGTTGCTAGCACTGTCTTCTGGGAGATAGTTGGGGATAGGTATTGCAAACTGTTTTGTCCAATTTGTTTTGATTTATACAGTGTACTGATCAATATCCATGCTACCAGTTACCATGTTTCGCTGGAAGAACAATCCCCACAATCATCAAGAGAAGGATTCACTGCCTTCCGAATCAAAGGTCGGGATATATATAGAAGACTTTTAGGGGAAACTACTTTCTAATATACACATACTGTGTCGTATTCCCATCCCAACTTCACAAGATATTATCTAAAAGAGATGATTTCCTTCTTGTACTACTTAGGTGAATGAGCTTAGGTCTGCGCTGGGACCACTTTCCGAGCGCAATTTAAAGTATTGCAATGATGCTTGTTTGAGGAGATATTTGGAAGCTCGGGAATGGAATATCGAGAAAGCGAAGAAGATGCTGGAAGAATCTTTGAAATGGAGATCATTCTTCAAGCCTGAGGAAATCCGCTGGGTGAGTTGGCTTAAACCATACAGTAAATTGCACTTTGGGAAAACAATAGCTGAGGAAACATTGTCCAAATTTTCAACATTTTGGTTATTAGTCCATCTTTAATTTCAAGGACTTTGACAGATGGTATTTGATAAAAAAAAAATGCTTCTGCAAACAGATTTATTGCACATTAGATTTCTTTTTGATGAATTTTTTACTATTTCACCTCTGCAGGAAGAGGTTGCAGCTGAAGGAGAGACTGGAAAAGTTTACAGGGCAAATTTTCAGGACCGTGAAGGAAGGTCTGTTCTCATCTTGAGACCTGCAATGCAGGTGAGGTATCTTGTTAAATTTAAATTGAACATGAATGTGTTTTCCCCACATCTACTGCCCACCGTGACTCTTTCTGAATCTTACAGAATACAGTATCACTAGACAATAACATCCGCCATCTGGTTTATCTTATCGAGAATGCGATCCTTAACCTTCCTGAGGATCAGGAACAGATGTCTTGGCTGATAGATTTCACTGGCTGGTCCTTGAGTACAAGTGTGCCGATTAAATCAGCAAAGGAAACTGCTCATATTTTACAGAATCATTACCCTGAGAGGCTAGCAATGGCATTCCTGTACAACCCCCCTCGGATTTTTGAAGTATTCTGGAAGGTTGGTGTTCCTTGGACATTTTTCCTTTTCTATGAATCAATCTAAGGCATGCTTGATGCCAATGGTTAGATGATGGCGCCACACTGCTAACTATTATTATCCAAAAGCTTAGGCTGTTACCATCATAAGTTACTCAAGAAAAATAATAAAACATCTCACTTGCAAGCTGAGCTTGATGCTAGCACAGAATGCGCAAATTGAATGAAATGCAAGCATAATTGCCTTATTCATCTTAGGCTTGAAAGTGAAATCTGCATTATTGCATTTTTAAATGCTATTTATCTTGAGCTTGCTTTTAGGTTCATAAAGTCTACATGACAAGGGGTGTGGATCAGGTCAAGGCTAAAATTCACTGCTTTTTTCTTGTTGCAGATCGTAAAATTATTTTTGGATCCAAAGACTATTCAGAAAGTGAAATTCGTTTACCCGAAGAACAAGAATAGTGTGGAGCTCATGCAGTCACTCTTTGATGAAGATAATCTCCCCATAGAGTTTGGTGGGAAAGCAATCCTAAAGTACAACCATGAGGAGTTCTCCAAGCAAATGGCTCAGGATGACCTTAAAGTGCTGAACATATGGGGACTCAATGAGAAGGCTGAAAAGATATCACACTCAAGTGCTAAGCGGTCCGGTGCTGAGGTTGCTCCTGAGCCCACTTCTCATGCAACTCCTGCCAATTGAGCGAGTACTCCAAGTATCATACCTATTTTAGCAAAAAAAGTATGTTCATGGAAAAAAAGGCATCATAGTTAGAAGAACTAAAATGATTGTTCACTTCTCTTTTATATGCACATCATCAACATCTTAGTCATTTAGGTGAACTGGGGTATCAATCCTAATTTAGGATTATTATGTACTATGCCATTTGATATTCATATTAGTGGATGGAACTGCTACCTATGTGCATCATGTAATTGTCCTTTTTTGTACAGCAGGTGCATTCCCACAAACCACATAGATGGTCATGAACGCATTGGTGTCATCAAACTGTTTCCGAGTGGTACAATAACTCAGGAGTCCACTACGCCTAATAAAGTAAATACAAGATAGCTATTTCATGTAGCCAACTTATATCAAGGAGTTATCCTTGGGCATTTAGGTGTATGATAATAACATGCATATGGACATGAGAACTATTAGATTTTTATTTTTGGACTGCTGATATAAGAGTAATGTTAATTATATTATAAATCAAGAAATTCTCCCTAAATTTAATAATGGGAGATAATTCTCAATAAGGGTTTTAACACAAATTCCTTCATCAATAATGATTTATATATCATACAAAATACATAATGAATATCTAATCTAAAAAAATCACTAATTTTGGCCAACGAGTTGAGATTGACATGCCATCTCTTATACTAGAGTTCAATAGGGAGAAAATGTAATATGAAAAATTTTGAGATTGGAATTTAAACATAATTGTACTACAAAACAATATTTAATAAGGAATAGAATTTTGAATTAAAAATTAAAATATAAACTAGTAATAGAAACTTGAACCAAAAATGAAAACATAAATCGAGATATAACATTAAATTCGACCTAAAAATCGAGTTTGAAAATGATAATAAGAACCTGAACATAGAAAACAGATACATTTATATTAGAATTCGGTTTTTCAATCAATTAATTAAAAAATTTTGACAAATCAATTTTTGACTCGTATGTATCAAGATTTTGGTTAAATTACTGATTTAACTAAAAAATGATAAAAAAATATAATTTAATTAAAATTAAAAAAAGAAAGGGTGTAGAGTTTCTCAAATTTGAGTCGAATGATCGACTTGCAAAATCCGAGTGCCACCCCTGAAATAGAAACCCCCAACATTCACACACTATACAGTAGCCTCAAATTGGGAGCACACTAATTAAATCAATTTTTTAATCTAATTAAACTCAACAAAATATAAGGATAATCTGACAATTCTCATAATTATCTACTTGTGAGTTTAATTACATTATCTTTTATTCAATTTATTGAATTTTGCATATAAAGTAGAAAAACCCAATACTGACACTTCCCCCTACTAAGTAATCGATTCAGAAATTCTTAGTCACCCAATCATCAAATTAAGTGATTTTTATGTCAAAATTCACTAATTGGCTACTTTTAAGTTATGTGGTCATGCCCCGATTTGAAAGTGGTTGAAAAACATCGCACAAAATTATTTTCCTAACTTTGTTTTTGTGATCGAAAAAATGTGTCATGTCGTCACCTTTCCAGGGACAAATTCGATCACCTTCATCTGGCACCAGTGCCAAAAAGAACCAACTGCCTCTACTATACCTCTTATTAGCCTTGGCCGACTTCAACTAAGGGAACTTTCGATCATCACGAGCGATTTTCTCTGGTGAGTTTGTTATATAATTTTCGATCGCGAACATTCGAGATCAAAATTTACTAAACTTTAATGACCACTTGGTCAGCCACTACCACAAAATAAGTCACCTATTCCTTAGTTTCATTTCGCCTACTCACCACTTATTAGTGGTGCACTCTCCAATAAGAATTTTTTACAACTATTTTGATTTTTCTTTTGTAGCCAGTTTTGAAAAACAGACAAATTCGGTAGTTGTAAGACCCTCATCCCACAATCTTTTAGAAGGATACTGAAAGTATTTGGGAGTGATTTGTGAAAATGTAATTTAGTTTGGTTGATTTTCAAAATTCAGGATTTAAACTGTAAATTTTGAAAATTTTGGGGTAAATTTACAAAAAATTGAGAAACTTGTAGAAATACTCATTAAGGGTATTCTAAGGGACTAGAAGGTAAATTTTGGACAAACGAAGATGTCAAATATGGTTTTCGAAAGTTTACAAGTAAAATCGTAATTTTTTAATAAATGAGGGGCAAATGATCATTTTTATTTAAAAATGGGCAAAATGGTCATTTATATCCAATGGAGGGTAAAATGATAATTTTTGGATGATTGGTGGGCAAGATGGTAATTTATATAAAAAAAAGAGGGGAAATTGTCATTTTACAAATATAAGAAACTTATTGTAATTTTTGGAGAAAAAGAACTAAAGAGAATTTTGATAAGATTTGTGAAACTTTATTAATTGAATAATATCAAATATATAATAATGTAATCATTATCGTGTTTACGGGTGCGTAAACCAAGTGAACCATGGTTTAAGGGTAAAACCATAATTTTAGAAAAATTACGAAATAATATAAGAAGTACCAAGGCAAATCATATATGACAACAATGATATAATTTGATTAATGTATAGTAACTTAATATGCTATCCTACGAGGAACACGCTTCTTGAGACAATTATAAATCTATCGGAATGAACGAGACCTGATTAAAACGGAGAGTGTGATTATTGATGGTAAGTCCAATTTGAGCAACCACTACACTTTACAACACTTTATGAAACAATAATATATATATGTGTATTTTGAAAATTGTTATGAAAAGTTGAGAAAAACATGCATGCACACATAGGTAAATGAACAAATGTTATTATTTAACTAAAATAAGGGTTAATAGTACCAATAGGAATAATGCTTATAATACTATATAAAAGGAGAGTATGAAGCACTAAGTAATATGAGTGGTGGAGTTGATTGATAAAGGATCAAACTTCAAGAAATTAATGTTTGATGTACTTGTTGCATGAATGTATGTTGTTTATGTATACCAATATGAGAGCTTGATGTATATATTATAACTATATACCAAGTTGTGGGCTTTATGTAAACCCCGCTTTTCATAAAACAAATAAATTGAAAATGCATATAAAATTTTTTCAAATAAAACTAAGATTCAGTTTGAACTTGAAACATGAAAAGTAACCAATAATGGATTAGAAGTAATCCCAAATAAGATCAACTTCAATAACCTTCAAGAGAAATTAATCCAATTGAAGGAAGGAAGTGAGACTCAGACTAAATTAGGGTGAACCACAGTTAAACCAGACTGAACAATATTAAACTGATAGTAACTAGTTCAAAGGTTTATTTTTTTGGATAACTCAAAAAGGGAAAATGGTAAAACCGAGATCTCCACCATTTATAAAATGAATTGATATAAATTTAGAAATTTCTAGATATTGGAGAACCGGGCAAATTAGGATCATATCGATCGAAAAATGATTTCAAATCATTGGAATCTATTTCAATTGAACTATTCAATGGTCTGATCAGGTCAACGCGATAAATACACTGTGCGGATTGATTTTCTAGGTCAACATCATGTAGGCAGATACGACCAGCTATTTGGCATCACTGGAAAGTGTGTAACACCAGATGTAAACCCTGTTCTCTCAAAATAAGAAACCGAGAATGAGAATTGGAAAATTTTGAGAGAAAGGCGAGTACCAAAGCGAACTAGAATTGGTAAATAAGGGTCAAAATGGGAAATTGAAAAATCACAAGTGGCCCATAAATATAAAAAAATCATGCAAATGAACCATGGATAAAATTGGATGCGAGAATCGGACCTGAATCGGGATGAACCATAGGGAACTGGTTCAAATATTCATTTTTCTAGGTGACTCAAAACATCAATTTGGGAAATTGAAGTCACCATTGGATAGAAAATGAATTTACACAAATTTAAAATTTTTTAATTTTTAGAAAACCAGTCGAATCGGGCCTAAACCGGTCGATTTTCGATTTTGGGTCATCAAACCCCGTCCGATCGAATTGGTCAACGGTCCAGTCGGTTAATGGAACGTTGTTAGGTCAGTGTTCGGTCAGCAAACACAACCAATCATCGCATAATGTGTGGCGAAGCATGCCCAATCAGAGCTTAGTTAGCTACTGAGAGCATTGGCTAATCGGAGCGTGACACGTGTTATCAGTTAACGGTCAAAGGAGGAAAATCAACGTTAGCGATGACCGACCAATAGGAGAACAACACATGTACCCGTTTAACGATTAATAGAGGAGAAGCCTCGTCAGTAAGGCTGACCAATGGGAAGCACACACGTGGCAAAGGTGCCACGTCAACATTCGATTAGGATGTGAGAGAAACAGTCGACCAATCATAGGTCGATAAGTGGCAGAGCCACGTCAGATGGCCTCTCTCAATCAGAGGCTATCATGTGGTAGTGGCACTATGCATCAGGATGAAAATTTGATATATTTAAATTAGCCAATCAGAGAATGTCATGTGTCACTGGCACGCCTCGACCCGGTTTGGTCGGATCCCCATGATCAACCCGCCACTCTCCCGATTTATTAAAGGATTTCCCCTTATTGTAAACCGTAAAGAGTAAAGTGTCATTTAACCTGCACCTTTTCTTGGAATAGCATAATCAAAACTGCATGAAATTTAAAACTTTACATAACTGTCTTACATGCATCTTAGTTGATGGTCTTTAAGGGGAGGCTTTCCGAGATTTTCTGAAAGGGGTATAAGGGAGGGGGTGAGTACGACTACTCAGTGAATGGGTTTTTAAAAGTTTACTTTTAACTTTTAAGACAAACATTTATATGGAGTGTGCCTGACTCCTTTGTTTTCAAAAATCCCTTCATTTAAAAATTCAGGTTTTCCCACCATTTCTTATTTACCACAGTGTGTCATCACCCAACACACATCCTTCATCATGAAGGTTACACACATTCACAAGTCAGTATCACTACTGAACCCGCTAGTAGCTTCGGAGCGACTTTTCCTACCACCCGAATAGAAGTATGACCATTTCTACCCTATGAATGAGTGGATGTACGTGACATCCGACCCACAATCCTGAAATCACTTCTTTGTGTCCGTGTGAGGATAGAGACCTCATCATGTCCCCACCCTGGTCTCATGCGCTTGGTACTACTCCATATTTCGCACAAACACCTGAAACGACAAACTGCTCTTATAGCCACCAGGTCGTCCAGTGCCCTTAGGACACATCACTACCCCTCATGGGTGTCTTGATGATCCCATACTCACAGTGCATGCACAAACAATGTTTTCTTATATTGCCATGTAATCTGTGGTGCCACTGGTCCAACGGCCCCTACTCTCAACTCAACTCGCAGTTGTTTGTCTTGACTGGTCCGTCGACCTGTCATGTCGCACTAACGCTAGTTGACTGAGCATGTCGGTCCTATCTTGGTACCATGGCCAAACAATTCACTTATTAAGTTTTATGGCACATATATCATGTTTGTTTATGAGCTTCTGCTCGTGCCAACTAGCCTTTGGCCAACTATACGAGATTTTCAAAATTGGGCATTTAGCCCCCAAGTTCCAAAATCGAGGCCCCATCCTATCAAAGCTATTCGAGCTCCCATCGAGAAGGTCTCCCAAATTGTTTAAGCATTGACACACAGTCAGGGGAGAGCACTTCCAATAAATCATATGTTTTCTCTATCCATTATACCGCCCGGGTATAAGGACACCTCCATTCATAACTGATGAACGCATTTTCAACTTCCTTCGAGGAAGTCTCATCATACCAACCGAGTATGATCTACTTACAATCGGTAAGTAGTTTTTTTCGCATGATTTTCACATTACTTCCTCTAAGTAGTGATGTTTAAAATACCACTTAATAGTGGATTTTCATACTGAGGTACTTATCATTCCCAACCGGGTATGATATAAAATTTCCACTCACAACTGGTAAGTGGTTTTTAATTTTAAGTTGTGCTCATCATCCCAACCAGGTATGATGTTAGTAAACTCACTCACCTGTTAATGCCGTGAATTCCACTAGACCAGTTCTTGGTATTCACGCGAGCTTGTCCTTGCTGGCATTCCCGGTACTTTGTGTTCCTACACGATATGAACATCTTGGTTCATTATCTTTTGGCCTAATCGCTTTCATTCATTCCAAATGAATGAGAAAGTCAAACTTTTATTTATTTGCAATTAGGTCCCTAAAGTTATTTCTCTTTAACTTTAAGTCCCAAAACTTCTAAAATTTATCATAAGACCTCAATTTATTCCATTTCACAAAAAAGGGTTTAATTTCCCAAATTTCCAATTTCGTCCCCCAACTTTTCCAAAATTACCATTTTGCCCTTCCTTTACAAAAATGGTAAATTTTGCCCCAAAAATTTCAAAATTCCTCAATTGGTCTTCCAACATTATTTCCATGCCCAATTGACCCTCAATTTTATAAAGTTTCATTTTGATCCTTTGAATTTCAAAAATCCCCAATTTTCCCCTAATTCCAACTTCTTAACACGGTCGAATTTGATTTTATCAAATTGACCCATCAAACGTTTCCAATTGTTCAAATTGAAGTCAAAGTTGAGTTTTTACATGTTCATACTATTCTTTAGAAATGTGACTTGCAAGTTTTAACGTTGGGACGAGCTCAAACAGAGCTTCGCCGAAAAATGAACTATAGAGAGAGAAAGCTTTGATTACTCACCGATGAAGGCACAACAGTCTGAGCTTTCGATCTGGCAGATAGCTCTCATCCTAGGTTCATTATAGAATCAAGAATTGCATCAATAGATGCAGAATTGGATTAAAATTTCGTCATTAAAATTCGGTCGACCCTCTCTCTAGCACCAATCAAAAATTGTAAAGGGGAGCCGAATTGGCTTAACTTTTGATCCTAATTCAGCTGTGGAAAGGCTAAGGAAGTGTTGGGAGGGCTTGGTTTGGCCTGAGGAGGGCTTGAAATGGCCAATTTCAGCTTAGCCGAAATAGGGCAGCTTCGATCCGCCAAAACTGCTTCACTATTCCATCATGCCGGTGCTTCTCCAACAATTCTCAGATTGACTGAAGTTTGCTATCAGATAACTGTCTTCTCCCCGGCTCTAAAGAAGCTCTAGTTCGAGCTTTACCGAGAAATGGAGCAGTAGAGAGAGAGAAGTGTTCGTGTGTGAGGAGAATGAATGGGGATGACCTCTTTATATAGGTCACCCATCCTCACACTACTCTCGGGCAACCACGCTTAACTTTAAAGTTCTTATGGAATCTAGTTCACTTGAACCAATTTAGTTTTTGTTTTCTAATTTGTCTTAAGTTTCTTTTCCAAGGTTTAATGAACCCTTTGGATCACCCGGAAGTTGTAAATTTCCATATTGCTTGTTCCTAAATGTAAACCGGCTTGGTTTTCTTATTCGGTTTGGCCGGTTCTTTTCCTAATTTTCATTAACTCAAAAGTGCGTGGTTTACAGTCACGGTCAACGCCCGATAGAAATACGGTCAACAACCACGTTGGAATGAGTGACCAATGGGAGGTCGCCACATAGCTAGTTAACGGTTGATGTGGACGATGATTGGGAACTCGCATCAACAAAGCTAGCCAATCATAGTGCTCCACATGGCAGCTCACACATGCAAAGCTCACACGCGAGCACAGTATCATCGTCAACCTCTAAAAGCAGGTAGAAAGGAAGACCAATCGAGCTCTTCGGTCTTCGGTGACCAAAGAATGCTCCGATATGATTGTTGGCAACCGAGTCTTGTTAGATTTTTCAATAAACAAACAATATATTTAAAATTTGGAGTTAAAAATTGTAAAATCGTTTCTACGAGTATTATTTGAATTACTAATTCTCTATATTCTATAATCTTATTTACCGCATTCTTATAAAGTAAAAACCTACATCTTCCCCCTCCTTTATCCACAACATTACATTTCAAACTGAGGGAGTAAGGGTTACATTTGCACCCCTCTTACCTAACCTAAGTATTTTAACTTCACAACTCCCAAATGACTTTGGATATTCCCCTCTCCATAACTATTTGTCATTATTTGTCTAACTATAGCAAAAAAATAGATAGTGTTTTCCCGGCATATTTTTCAACTTCAATTCTTTAGTAGTTTTGCCTCCCTTTCACAGTTTCCTTTATGTTTTGCATACCATCTTCTACTAATTCTCAAAATATTTAAAGCTCAAGAAATTTTGGCCAACCATTGCCGAGAGCTCGAAGAATCCATCAATCTTAGGTAAAGTTGATTGTGCCCACTATTAATATACATGAAGTACATTCGTGGAATCATACTAATCATTTTAAGTTTCTTGTATGTAATTATTGCATATGTTACCCTTTGGTGCAGGAACCTGCATGCTCTAATGTTGGTGTTGTGTTGGTTTAGTTGAGATTTGAACTAGTGATGGGTTTGAGATTTTAATGGTCACTCCTTCATTTAATGGCACGAGAGCAACTAGAGTTAAAGAGTTGTAAACCCCGCCCTTTAGAGTTAAGGAAAAACCAGGGAAATAATCGGTTAAACCGAGTGAGAAAACCGAACCAGTTCACAAACCCCAATCACCAAACAACAGGCAAATTGAAAAATTTACAACTCTCCAGTGACCCAATGAGTCATAAAAACCTTGGAAAGGGACCTTAGGATAATTTGGGAGAGAAAACCAGACCGGTTCAAGTAAACCGGATATGAACCGAATTGAACCGGTTTGGAACGATTTCTAAATTCATTTTTCTAGGTGGCTTAGAAAATTCAATTTGGAGAATTGAGCTCACCATTTGATAGAGAATGAATTTAGATGAATTTACAAAATTTTAATTTTGAAAAACTCGATCGAATCGAGCCTAAACCGACCAGTTTAAGCATTGAACCCGGTTCAAAATAATATCATATTCTTCCTTCAGATGACAACACTGTTCACTCTCTAGAAAATCGAGCAGCACTGACAAAGATGAAAAGTCTCCAGCCAATGAGTTTCAGGCAATGAATGACTGTCATTAAGGCGTCGATCGGATAGCCAAGAAGCCCTCGAGCTTCCTATATAAAGAGCCCTTTCTCATTCATCTTCCTCACACCTAAAAACTCCACTCTCTCCCTATTGCTCCATTTTTCGGTGAAGTTTGAATCAGAGCTTTGACTTGGGAATTTTTCTGAGTCAAAAAAGGCGTGGTCAGGTTCTTTAGATTTGAGAAGAAGTCAGTTACACAACTGTAGCCTCCATTTGCTCCGAGGATTGCCGAAAAAACGCCGGTGTGATAGAACAGTGAAGTAACTCCGACGGACCGAAACTGCCCTATTTTGGCAGAGCTGAAAATAGCCAATTCGAGTCATTCTCAAGCCAAACCAAGCCCTCCCAATACTTCCACGGTCCTCATACAACTAAATTAGAGAGAAAAGGTATGCCAATTTGGCTTCACTCTGTAAATTCCTATCAATGTTAAAGAGAGAACCAATGAAAATTCACTAACCAAATTCTCCATTAATTCGACATAAATTCATGTGATTCTTGATCCTAGGAAGAACCTTAGGACAAGAGCTATCTACCCAGATTGAAAGCTCGGACCGCCGCGCCCCCGATAGTAAGCTTTCGAAACTTTCTCTCTCTAAGTACAGTTTTTCGGCGAAGCTCTATTTAAGCTCATTCCGACATCAATTCATGCGATTCAAAGTGCAATTGAATTGTATGGATGTGTAGGAACTCAAATCCACCTTCAATTTTAACAATTAACTTTGATTGATTGGTCAATTTGATAAAATCAAACCCGGTCAGGTTGAAAGGTTGAAATTGGGGGAAATTTTGGGAATTTTAAAATTCAAGGGACTAAAGTGCAATTTCCCAAAATTGAGGGCCAAATGGCCATGGAAAAGATGTTGGAGGACCAATTGATCAATTTTTGAAATTTTTAGGGTGAAATTTACCAATTTTGTAAAGTAGGGCAAAATGGTAATTTTGGAAAAGTTGGGGACCAAATTGAGAATTTGGAAAACATGAACCCCTTTTGTAATTTTGAATATATTGATATCCCAAAGTAAACTTTTGAAGTTCTGGGACTCAATTTAGGAGAAAATTGACATTAGGGACCTAAAGTTAAAGAAAAAGAACTTTAGGGACCTGATTGTAATAAATTAAAAAGTTTGGATAATTTATTCATTCGTGATAAATGAAAGCTATCAGGCAAAAGGATAATGAACAAATATGTTTATATCGTGTAGGAATACAAAGTACCAGGAACAACAGCTAAGACAAGCTCGCGTTGAGACAAAAAGTCGGTTAAGAGGAATTAACTACATTCACAGGTGAGTGGGAATTTTCACATCATACTTGGTTGAGATGATTAGTATATTGAAATTTAAAAACCACTACTAAGTGGCATTTTAACATCATGCCCGGATGGGGTGATGTGATAAAACACACGGAAAAACTACTTATCGGTTGTAAGTAGATCATACCTGATTGGTATGATGGACTTCCCGGAATGAAGTGGAAAACCTGTTTACCGATTATAAGCCGAGATGTCATCACACTCGGTTGGTGTGATAGAAGAATGAAAATATTATTTTGTCGGAAGTGTTCTCCCCTAACTATGTGCCACTACTTAAACATTTTGGGAGACCTTCTTGACGAGAACTCAAATAGCTTAAATAGGTCAGAGGCCTCGGTTTTGGAACTTGGGGGCTAGAATGCTCGATTTTGAAAATCTCGTACAGTGGGCCCAAGGCTAGTTGGCATGAGCAAGAGCTTGTAAACAAACATGAGATTAAGCCATGAAAACTTTAATGGATGATGTGTATGGTCATGGTACCAAGATAGGACCAACATACTCGATAGATTGGCGGTAGTGCGACAAGACAGGTCGATAGACCAATCGAGACAAACAGTTGTAAGTCGAGTTGAGGATTGGGGTCGTTGGACCAGTGGCACCAAAAATTAAATGGCTTATGAGGAAAACTATTGTTTTGTGCATGCAGTGAGGTTCAAGACCATCAAAAGTCTCAAGAGGGGTAGTAATGCGTCCTAGGGGCTACTGGACGACATGGTGGAGATAAGGGCAATTTGTCGTGCCAGCAGTTAGGGAAGCTCGATGTAGCTTCAAGCGCATGAGACTGGGGTGGTGTCGAGATGAGGTCTCTGAACTCATACAAACACAGAGTTTTCTTTTCGGGTTTGAGGGTCGGATGACACGTACATCTACTCATTCCAAAGGTAGAAGTGGATGGGCTTCTATCTAGGTGGTCAGTAAAGTCGCTCCGACGCCACAAGTGGGTGCAGTGGACGGGCTGCCATGCGAATGTGTGATCCCTTCATGACGAAGGGCGTGTGTTAATTGTTAAACACACCAACTGTGATTAATGAGGAATAATGGTTTTGAAAACCAATAAATTGAGGAAATGGTTTTAAGAAAATAAGGAATATGGCACACTTCAATTCAAAAACTATTTTATTAAAATTTTATTTTAAAATACCTATTCACTGAGTTATAGAAACTCACCCACATTTTTTATCCCTTTTCAGGATTAGAGAATGAATAGGGATAACACCAAGATTTTCTCTCTGCCAGGTATGCTTAATCTCATTATTATTGATTTATGTTATTCCAGGTAATAAGGTTAAGATTACGCTTAGCTCCTCTTGAATTAAAGAAGGTAAAAACCCCTTTTTAACTAAGGGACGACGAGTTGTTCATGGGGATTCAACCAAACCGAGTCGGGGCATGACAAAAGCTCTCTCTCTCATTTCACTTTTACGACAAAGCTCCGTTTAGGCTTATTTTGAGGTCAATTGAGATGATTCGAAGCATGAACATGTCATAGGAAGGTGGGAAATATGATTAATATCATGTTATGGATCAATTAATTGATTTTGCAAGTTCAATTTGATGAAATATGATTTTGGGACCAAAATGAACAATTTGAAGAAAGTTTGAGCGACAATTTGGAAATTTTCGAAAATTGAGAGACACTATGCTCTTATAATTAAACATTAATAAGAAAATTTAGTAAAAATCGAATTATAAGTCATATAGTTGCTCTATATCGATTAACACACTCACTGGACTATTAGTTCAACCCTTTCCCAAAAATATTTTATATTCGAATGAGAAAGCATTAAATAGCTTATTTAAACAATACTTTTCAGGACACAATAAGGATATACATACTTATGATTATTAGTTGTTTTATTTCCGATAAAAATTTTGTATTAAATATTTATATATAATTTATTAATGTTTGAACTTTAGTTACAATATTTTTATTCTGGGTTTTAAATTATATCCGTTCTACTTTGTTAAAAGTACCACAATAATAACTTTAAGTAAATATCACAGTTATCAGGATCCCATAACTTCGTCGGTAATGAAAATATACCATGTAAATGGGGTTTGGCACCTCAATAATCATCAAAAACATGTTTATAATGATTGGTTGAAGTGACCTGAATTTGTAGGGACCACCAATTTTGGTTGAGCCGATATTCTTATTGCATCCTTTCTTTATTTATGTATTTGCAAATTAATTGATAACTGATCGATACTATCTCAACAAACAATATATTTAAAATTTGGAGTTAAAGATGGTAAAATCGTTTGTACGAGTATTATTTAAGTTACTAATTTTCTTTACCGCATTCGAAGCTATATCTTCCCCTTTATCTTTAACATTACATTTCAACGTGAGGGCTTAAGGTTTACATTTGCTCCCCTCTAACCTAACCTAAGTATTTTAACTTCACGTACTCCCAAATGGCTTTGAATTTTCCCCTCTCAAGAACTATTTTCATGATAGTGTTTTACCTGCATATTTTTCAACTTCAATTCTTTAATAGTTTTGCCTCCCTTTTCACAGTTTAGTTTATGTTTTGCATACCATCCTCTACTAATTCTCAAAATTCTTTAGAGCTCAAGAAAATTTCGCCAACCATTGGCGAGAGCTCAAAAAATTTTTGCCAACCATTTGCCGAAATACCATCTTTTATTTATCGGTCATCATAGTTGCTATGGGGTGTCTTTTGCCTCATCCGTGTACTTTGAACATCCAAGATTCCAAAAAATGTTCATACTCTGCATGAGTTTTGTGATCGGATCTCATCCTTTATACCAAAAATATTCCATTTTGGTCCAGCCAGCTGAATCTTTCCCCTAACGTTCAATCATTGATGCAGAGTCCTACAGATTCTGTCTCATGGTTGTCCAGTTCATGATCCATCGGGCGAATCCATGTTCCTGCACCTTTAATGATTAAGATGGTTCGATTTCCTGGATTCTGTTTACAGACACAAACTAGTTCCTGGTGGTTCAGAGTAAGATCTCGTCTTGAAAAGAAGAGAGAAAAATATGATATGTTCGTAAAAATATATTAGCATCATCACCAATCATTTGTTACACCAACTGCACATGCTCTTCTTGAAGGGTAAAATTGAATATGCTCTCCTAATCATCATCATCATCTGATGCAGCCTTCCAAAAAAAGCAAAACCATTGAAGCAACCCTTGACTAAGAATCCCTTTTTTTAGAGGGGATGGTGGGAGGGTGCTCCAACTTGTAAGGAGGAAAGTAGAAAAAGGACCGCCACAAAGAAATGGAACTAACTACAATATTGCATATATCCTTTTTCACAAAAGCCAGCGAAAGCTAAGTAAAGTTATTCTTCTCCAGAGTGCTTTATATCGCGAGGCCTTTCCTGCTGGGAATGATAAGGATTCGAGATATCAGCAGGTTGATATAGCTTTCACCATATCCTTATCGTTCCGCACAAAGGTTTCTTATCAACTGCTAGTAGCAGGAATGTCATTCGTACAGATTCGATGATGCATGGAAGAGCAATGTGACTAAAGTTATAGTCTAATATCCAACTGTATCCAGCAAACATTCAAGAACCCTAACAAACTTTCTTTAACAGAAACAATTTCAGTTTGTTCTTTCAGATTCTTTTCTTCATGTATCAACTTCAAAAATTTCAATCCCTATCATCAGTGGCTAGACGCCTAGACTATACTGATGGTGATCCAGTGAACCGATTACTCTGTCATACTTCAAAGAGATGATGCAAAGTAGTTACCTTACGTAGATATGCCTCTAAGAAACAAATGAGATGTAAAATCAATCGGATATCTTCGAATGAGCGCATTGAGAATCTCCTTCTCGTCGTATAGAAAGCTCATACACAAGAAAAGTTTGTGAGGCTAAAGCCGATCCATCTCATTCTAACTTGCAAACCTAACCGATGGGAATGGCAAAGGCCACGCAAGGACGGCGGTGGAGGTATCTGAACCAAAAGGGATGGGAAGCATTCTTTTGGAAAGAAAAGGGAATTGAGATAGATAGCGATCGGATCATGTTATCGGGCATGGAAGACGTGGAGGATAAGGATTCGCATAGGGTCAATGCTGAATTGACCTTGAAACAAAGGAGGAAGGAAGCTTCAGCTGCTGCTTTCCAAGAATGTACGTGTTGATTAAGAATTGAAAGATATGAGGTTACACTTACAGCTTCACATCTTCTCTGTAATAGCTTTGACTGATGGAGAGAAGAAGTGTTGAAAGGCAGCTGCAGGTTGAAGACGAGAGCTACCTTCAATCTTCTTAGAAAATTACATTGATTAAATTTTTTTTACAAAATAATACATTTTTTTTAAAAACATTTCACAACGTAAATTATTTTTCGATGCTATATCACTTTAAAATATAATATAATATCATTTTTTATTCATATATAAATATATAATATAATAAATATAAATTGATATTAGTGGAGAAGTTAAAAATTGATGAAAATGAGAAATTGAAAATGGATAATATAATGGAGAGGAATTACTAATTTATTCAATTAATATTTTTCCAAAAAAATACAAAAATATGTGAAAGGCATTTACTAATTCTACACAGTCAACCTTGAACAAGTATTCAACCAAAAAAAAATCCTTGAACAAGTATAAATAGAAGCACTCTCACACCATCTTCCATTAGCTTGGCAAACAAGGGCTTCTTTCCTTCCTTCCTTCCTGCTGTTGACACTTACTCATCCATCCATCATCTCCATATATCGGACCGTCAATGGCTTCAGGTTCGAGCTCGAGCAGGTCTTCTAGCAGCACGTGGACTCCCAAGCAGAACAAGCTGTTCGAGAATGCTTTGGCCCTCTACGATAGGGACACCCCAGATCGGTGGTACAATATGGCAAGGGCAGTTGGGGATAACAAGACCCCCGATGACGTAAGGAACCACTACGAGATGCTTGTCGAGGATCTCCGGCAGATCGAGTCGGGCCATATCCCTCTCCCTCGTTACCGGAAGCTGTCGAAGTCCGCCTCCAAGGGCAGCGGGTACAACTGCTTCATGGATGAGGAGCAAAGGTATGCATATATATCATACCTATGCATCTATACTCACATTAGGATGCCAATGATCACCCACACATGACACATGCTTGCAGGATGAGGAATCTAAGCATACAGTGAAGAGGCGGATTCGACGGACCGACAATAAATTAATAATCCGTAGGTGGGTGAAAATTGAAGACGCAAATATGTATGGAATGACTTGGTAAATGTAAAGTTATGGTCATGTCGGACCACTATGGAACAAGTTTATATGATGTCGTGTTAGGCCTCGTACTTTGTCAATTTAGGCATGTTTCGTGCATACTTATAAAAAAATATAATGGTGAATGTGTTTAGTGCAATGATACACCACTTCTCAATCATTCAATGTTAAAAGGCATACAAAACTTGTGTTATACCAACTCTGTGCAATTTTACAAGTGAAATGAGAGAGGGAGGCCCCACTCCGAAATTTCGGTCGGTGTATTGAGCCTCAGCTGCTTCTCCATGGGCTTTAAAGCGACCGATAGTTTTCGGCCCATATAGCGAATATGAAGGAAATTCACGTGCAACCGACGGCGCGTGTAAAACACTCGCCTCCCCGTGCTCCCCCTCCCTCGTGCGTAGCTGAGGATCGATGGTGCGTGTGTGCGAGAGATAGGTGAAGAAGGTCAAAGGGCACGCGATCACTGCGGCCGCCGGCCTCTCTTCTGCATTTCTGCCCAAATCTATCGATCTGCCACCTTACATACATATGAGCGGGCAGGCCCAGTCCCCAGCAAAGCCTCCGCCCGAACTGAGTACCTCCGATGCCAGTGGAACCGTCTCCGCCGTAGCTGGGACCTTGAACGGCCTACCCGAGGATCCTCAAATGACGCCTCTTGCTCCTCCAAGATCCACCCCTCCATCCAAAATTCCCCTCCGCCCCCGCAAAATACAGAAGCTTTCATCGGACAATTCAAAACCCTCAATGACGAATTTATCTGCATCGGCGCCAAAGCCCCCTTCTTCCAAGAAGAACCGCGCAGATGCCCGGCGATCCTCATCGGATGCCCTAGCCGTTGTCATCCCCAGAGTTGCTGCCCGCTCCCTCTCATGTGAGGGTGAGGTGGAGACAGCTCTCCGCCACCTCTGCGCCGTCGACCCCTTGCTCGTGCCACTCATCGAGGTTCACCCGCCGCCGAACTTCGACACATTTCATAGTCCGTTTCTCGCCCTGACCAAGAGCATCCTCTATCAGCAGCTCGCGTACAAGGCGGGAACCTCGATCTACTCCCGATTCGTTGCCCTCTGCGGCGGTGAGCACGGGGTGGTCCCTGAGGCTGTCCTTTCCCTCAACCCTCAGCAGCTCCGGCAGATCGGGATCTCCGGCCGAAAGGCCAGTTACCTCCACGACCTTGCTCGGAAATACCAGAATGGGATCCTTTCCGACTCTTCGATAGTGAACATGGACGACAAGTCCCTGTTTACAATGTTGACTATGGTCAATGGGATTGGCTCTTGGTCCGTGCACATGTTCATGATATTCTCTCTTCACCGGCCGGACGTTCTCCCTATAAACGACCTTGGGGTGAGGAAGGGAGTGCAGATGCTTTACGGGCTGGAGGAGCTGCCCAAGCCCTCTCAGATGGATCATCTTTGTGAGAAGTGGAGACCGTATAGGTCGGTTGCCTCTTGGTACTTGTGGAGGTTATCAGAGGCAAAAGGCGGACCTTCTGGTGTTGCCTCAGCAATGGCGGCCACTGGAGTCAGTGTGCAGCACCACCAGCATCAGCTCCAGCAGCCCCTTCCTCCTCCTACAGAGGAACAGCAGCAGCAGCTCGTGGACCCCATTAACAGCATTCTAAATCTTGGGTACAGCGAGTTTCACTTCAGTTCCTAGTACTGGACAAGCACTCCCTAATACTATAGGGAACTTTGCCTTGAATGTGAATCTGATCCGATCTACTATGTGCCATTGCTGGTTCGATGTCTAATATCTTGGCTTCCTGAAAGTTGACAAGGCTATTTTACGAGAAGATCATTGCACAATGTGAACTGAAAAAGCTTGCGGTATTCATTGATAGGAGAAGGTGCAAGATTTGATGTGCTATTGAATAATCTGCATGAAGTGTCGAATTTTGCTGATCTTTCTAGGATTTACTCTGCCAGGATTAAAACAGTGTCAGATACAGCTGATCAAATGTGCCATGAATTTTGATGTTTCCATTGCAGTTGTGCTATTTGATTTCTATCCTTGATAGAATTGATTCAGGTGTGTTTATCCAAGTTGCTGTCATTTCCCTGTACTTAGTTAATACTGGACCTGCTAGTTATGGTTTTGCATTGCCTAACACCGAATGTGCATGTTTCATGTTACTTTGATGAGCAGCTCCCAAAGAGTTTAAAGCATTTTAACATTTTCTCTAAAGTTATAAAGTAGAGGCTAGGACTTGCAAGGAGTATGCAATTATGAACTGTGGCAGTATACACTAGTTTCTGATTTTTGCAGCTGGAACTAAGTTACTACACAATGAATGGTGTATTTTTCCATGATACAGTCTGTAGCATGTGCACTTTACCATCACATTCCATTATCATTTTCTCCATTTGCACATCCTTTCCAAAATCTGGTAGTGCAAAGACTTCTGCTAGGTATTTTTCCCTGTGTTTTCATGCCTGTCTACGAGTTGATTTTTCTAACTTTGAATTTTCTAGGAGTGAGCAATGAAGTGACCATCAGAGTCATATAGATAGATTCTCAGTTCTGGAATCCTTAGGCCTTTTCAAGGGCCATCTTAGTTTAAGCTTAATCCTTGTATTTGATTCTTCACCATTGTGTTAGTTCTGAACAGATGGCCATGGAGCTCATCCTAAGCCATGGCTATGAATTACCCTCATAACTGAATGGAGACTTAGATGGGAGTCATGTCCAATACGGCTGATGATTGATTATGGAATCATCTTAATGGTGTCATAATTCCAAGCCTGGGTTTTTTTCTTTAGCAGGCAGCTGAGGGATGGCCTATGGCCTACCATCTTTCTGAAGAACGCCTTTCTTGTATTAATCACTTTCACTTGGAAAGGAATGGAGCACATACTCTGTGTATATCTGGGACCATATCACAACTTTCAGAGCTTCTTCTTCTGTTTATTTTGTAGTCAGGCTGAATCTCAGGTTATCTTGCAATGGAGGTGGGCATCAGTTAGAGTCAGTGTCACAGTGATGGAAACAAACAGGTAACATTGAACCTGCAAAGCTATATGGTCAGTGACAGATACAAAAAAAGGCCATATGATAGAGGGTTAACTCACTAAAACAGTACCAACTTTACTCATTCTTGTGTCGGTTAACTTTGCATAAATTTTTGAAATTGTACCTGTTTGGTTATCTTTTCATAAAAATCTAGCACCATTGCTAATTTAATTAATTTAGCTAGTTAATATGAGTTGTGTAAATGATATAATTATTAGCTTTTTCAATTGAGGTAGTTTACCATATATATATAATTTGATTAAATTTGAAGATAATAGTTTTTTTGTCCATGAATTTTAAGATAAATAAAATTGTTCATTCATTTACCATAAAATTTTCTCTATTCATATGCTCAAAAATAGATTTTGGTGAAGTAGAAGAGACATTTATCAATTTCAATAAAGTATTTTGTTGACTTGGTTTATTTGGGCAGTTGGGCATCCTAATTTGAATCTATATGGGCAATGTAATTAATCAATGCGAATTATGAGCCCTCCCAAGGCCCGTTTCACTTTAACAGGGGTGTACTGTAGGGAAGGATGTGTTTGGTTTTTCCAGGTAAAAGTCATGCCCTTTTTCGCAGAGATTGGAGAGTGGCATTTGGTGATGGCCTATTTTTAATATGGTACAGGGCCATGAAATAGAAATGCAAAGAGATATGTGTTAAAAGAAGATAGAACCACATCTACCCAAGTGAAAAAGCTACCCACCATAATGTTCAATATAGCCTTGCCTTAATCATACCACTTCTAGTTATAGAGATTTGCTTATGGATGGTTGATAAATAATTTTATGTTATCAATATATAAGATTCAATTAAAAATGGTAAAATATAGAAAAAAATGCATAATGAACACTATTTTCATCGTAAACTTTTAGTTGATTCCCTTAATATTAAAATTTTATTTTACTTTTAGCATAAATTATATATTAATTTTTATTATAAAATAAAATACCTTTTTAAATGACATATAAAATCAAAGATTAGTACTAATCATACTCATAAAAAAAATTTCACATTAAAATAAAAATTGAATAAAATTTATATATTTTAAATAATTAATCATAAACAATAAGGGAGCACAAAAGAAGAATTATACAATCCTTCCTATTTAAAGGTTGTATATTTATTTATTCATGTGGGGGGTGAGGTGGGGTGGGGTGCATCGAGTCTGACCCCTGACCTCTCTCGTAATAAATGAATTTTGGGCTGTAATGTCTATTCACGGAATTCAAATCCTCTTTCCTTTTCTTATTGAATGATTTCTTTAATTTACAGAGCTTGCCCATCCACCATATTTACTATCATTCTACTATATAATATTTTATAGGGATAATTACTTATTTTCTTTAAATAATATTGGAATTTAAGCACTTATAAATGAATAAAATTACACCACAAAAGTTCCATTTTGATAGAAGGATTTGCTTAATTCATATTTCTCACAAAGGAAAATGGTGTGGAAATGATTATGAGCTTTGAACAACCCATTGGAAATGGTTCCACGGGAGAAAACATGTGCCTACAAATCAGTGTGAATGAATTATGAACGGAAGAAAATAATCTCGTGGGAAGCTGCCCATAGCTGTACGGATTCCATTGTCTGTCTTGTTTGGTTATAGGAAGGGGGTGTTGAAGGGACCAAAACATGACAGGCTTTCTTTTGGCATCCCATATTCAAATTTTTATCCTATTATTTAAATTTGAATCAGATATAAAGGTACAAAAATTTCCATTTATAAGCTTTGAATTTGAATGTCAAGTAAATGTCATTATTTAGATGGGTGGGTGTGGTCTAGGCTATGCATTTATTAAGCAAAAAAGTGTCATTCAAGGTTTGAGGCTATGATATTAATCAATCATATCACAAGCTTAAAGATAGTAGTAAGCCTTTTTTTTCCCATAATATAACCCTTTTGGTCCATTTGGAAACACCTCAAGCTTTCTCCAAGGTCATGAAGGCTTTATATCCAAATAGATGGCCATGAGAGTTGAGACTATGTGCAAGCATTTTATTATACAAATTATAGGTGCGAGGGAGGTATGATGTAATTATTAGAGGAGGGGGAAGTGGGGCCTGGAGTTGCAGGAGCTTGGCAGAGTATGAACATGACCTGTCGGCTATTTCTTCTTCTGCTCTTGCAAGGCCTCTCCTTCCCCCCTCCCAGCCTTTAATCTCCCTTCATTGATTTTCTAGGGTTTGAAACCTAATGTGGGATTTCCCAGCAATAATCCAAGATAGCCCAGAAGTCACTCTAAGATCAAAGAAAAATACACCAGTGAAGAGGAGTAGAAATAGTATGTTGAAGAATGCAGGTTAAGATATGACTTGTATTGTGGTTTATATGGAAGAATAGGGTGGCTTTGTAAGTCAATTCTGGAGATTGGTTTAGATATGACTTCCTTAAAGCTTAACTCATCCCTCTCCACTTGTTGTTCTTCACTATGCACGGTGGTCATATATTTTTTTTCCTTTTCTTTCTGGACACTCCTCTACCTGCTGGCCTCTTCACATGCAACCGAGCTGTCTCCTGTTGGATCTGGAGTTGGCCTGTTGGAAGCACTGCAACACTCTCTCTCTCTTTCTCAAACCTTCATGAGATTACAAACCCTAAAACCCTCCTTCATCACGGTATTTGTTTAACCCTAATAATCCCCTCCTGATCCTGATCCTAAAGCGCGCTAGTCTCTCTCACCTACTTCTCCGTCTGTTACAATACCATTACAGCCTTTTTCTGCCAGAGAAAGCAGCTGGTCTCCTTCAGTTTCTCCCTCTACCTACTGCTGTGCTACTGGGTGCTGCTGCAACTGGCTTCTCTGCAGCTAAACTCCACCTGTAAGTTACTGTCATTAAAGCTCTCATCTCTCTCCCCTCTCCCCTCTCCCCTCTCCCCCACTCTCATTTCTTTTTCTCTCTCTCTCAATGCCTTTACATAATAAATAATAAAAGCAGGAGCATGATTTCTGATGATTACCATGAAACTTAGCAGCTAAATCTAGGTTTGTTATTGGACTTTTCGAGGAAGTAGATCAGGACCAAGTAGACAAACAAGTGTCTCTTATCTCTGGTCTATTCACAGACAGTGATTAAGAAATAAGAGAGAGAGAGAGAGTGAGAGAGAGAGAGAGAAAGAGAGGAGCTTTGAGGGAGAGTCCATATCTTCCGTTAAATTTTGTGAGTCTTGGATTCAATTGCACAAGAGTTGATATTAGCTATAATCCTATGAAACATGGAAGCTTCCGGTGGTGGAAGAGGAGGGGGAGGTGGTAGAAGCGAACCGCTAGGGTTCCACAACGGTACAGGTGCAGCTATCTTCGGTGCTGCTGGAAACCACCGCAATGAAACCCTAACTGAACCAGAAGACCCCATCGACCGCCCGAACGACTACACCGCCACCAGTTCTCCTTCTTCTAACCCGGATCCTGTCTCCTTCGCTTTCGCCTCGGCTTCTTCGCCGGGGCCCCTGTCCATGACTTCTCCCCGCTCCCGCCCAACCAAGCCCAAACCCTCAACCGTCAGGTACCGCGAGTGCCTCCGCAACCACGCCGCCAGCACTGGCGGCAGTGTCCTCGACGGCTGCGGCGAGTTCATGCCCGCAGGCGAGGACGGCACCATCGAAGCCCTCCGCTGCGCCGCCTGTGACTGTCACAGGAACTTCCACCGGAAGGAGGCCGCCGCATACGGGAGAAGCGCCGCCAGCTTAGCCGTTGTCCCCGTCCAGCTCTCCCCACCGCCGCCTGCCCCCATTCTCCACTACCATCACCACCACGGACATCTCGGGACTACTCTTAGGTCGTCCAAGCCACCGTACAACTCGGTCACGATTGTGCCGCCGGTGAGCGTAGCCTTTGGTGGCGGTGGCGGTGGCGGAGGGACCGAATCCTCGAGCGAGGACCTCAACCTGTTCAGAACAAACACATCTACTGACAACAACGGTCACCACTACGGTTCTTCGAGCGGCAAGTCGTCGATGAAGAGGTTCAGGACTAAGTTCAGCCAGGAGCAGAAGGACAGGATGATGGAGTTTGCAGAGAAAATAGGGTGGAGGATACAAAGACATTTCGAGGACGATATCGAGCGGTTCTGCGCCGAAACCGGGGTGAAGCGTCAGGTCTTTAAGGTCTGGATGCATAACAACAAGAATGCCACCAGATCTTCTAAGCAGCAGGAGACTCGCCCAACTGCCGATCATGATCATAGCCGCGAAGAAGAGTGAGTAAAGCCCGGATCGACAAATTGCCAAGTAACATCTTCGAACTAATAAATGCAATTGTTCTTTCTTTCATTTCACAATGCCCGCATCGTCTTTAATCTTAGCCTTTAGACCCTAGTCTTTTAGTTAATTTACTTTCTTCATTTCATCTGATTAATGGGAGCTAGTCGGTGGTGATGAACTAGATGATGGCTGTTTCATTTATGTGTATTCGGATCCAGGAAGAACTAATTAGTACTGGTGGCTTAGTTTCTTTATGAATTGAATCATCGTTCTCTCAATCCTAACTACAGCCTATAATTAATATGGTAATGAAGACTGACTAGAAGTGAAGCATCCTTTGTTCATCTTCATGCATTAACACAAATATTGAAACCTCTTAAACTTGTATTGGGCTCTATTCTACTATTGAGTTTGAAGACATGCATCTCTTTACAATATAGAATGTTTCATCATATTTAGGATAACCGTTTGTTGAGCATGAGCAGGGCTTGTGCGCAGTGCAGCTTTTCTTTCTTAGTATTTTTGGATGAGATAACAAGGGATAGTTATAATAAATGAGGTAAATAATGTTTTTTTTTCCTATTACAAAGCTAGATTGCTCTTGAATTATACACTATCATCTTTAATAATTTCTGAATGAAGCCGATGCTATTTGCTAATACATCATAAAAGTTGCGTATCTCCTGTGGTTTAGATTACCACTGAAGATATAACAATGCTGTATAACTCTAATACCTACTACAACATCCAAATATATCTACTACACACCCATCTATAAACTCGACCTTAGGCGGAGGGGGCTGCGACGGCTGCTTCATCATCATCGGAGTGATCACTGCTGCCTCCGAATATATTCTTGGCCCTGGAAATGGAAATACACGATCATTAGCAGACAACTGAACCCAAAAGTCCAGTCTTACAAAATGGGTTGCCTAAGATAGGTAGTTCAGATCTTATATGTAGCATGGGCTAGGAGATTCGCGGGGATCGAGTGCGTACCCGAGCTTGTCCTTGAGCCAGTCGGTCCACGTGACGGTCTCCTTCTTCGAGTCTTCCATGACCTGGGCAGCCTGGCTAGAGACGTGGTCCTCCGCAGCGGTTAGGCTGCCTTTGTCTTCCCCGCCATTTGAGTTTGACACACCACCCACTCTATCGGCCAGGGGGCTCCATCCCACGGCCTCTGTGGGGGCATCAGCACTGGTAGCCGTACGGATCGACGCGACACGTACGAGCGAGGACACGAGCTTGAATGCTGCCTTTGCCATGATCTTCTATTTTATTTTATTTTTTTTATTTTGAATCTTTTTTGGTGGCACTTGAACAAACTTTAGGACTTGTATTTTTCTCCTTTTGCCCTTTTCCTGGTAGAACAATTTGTGGCATTTTATAGCGGTGAAGGAGAGCTACTCTACTTTTGTCGGAGGGAGAGAGGGAAAAGAGACACTACATGAGTGGTTACCCATGAGGTCGGGCGGGACTTGTGGTCAACTGCTCCGGTCGAAAAGGAGTGGCCATGGTTAGTTAGATCAGCTCTAGAAGGTAACTATGTTGTCGGGCAAATTGGAGTTTATGTTATACTGAACAAAATCACAAAACTAAATATAAACTTATTTTAAAAATAATTTAATATTTTAACCAATGTGAGACTTTTGAAGATTCTCAAGGTTAGGGCCTATTCTTATAACACAACTTTTGGACATTTTCAACATATTAAAAAAAATTATATTTGATACCTTAATTGCTTGTTCAGATGCACACCGGCCATCAAAGCACCACTACTACTAGTTGGACCTAATCACCCACATTATTTTGAGGATTCTCTTATCAGTGAACCGAACCAATAGAGATTTTAGATTCCCGACAGCATCTTTATGTGACCGATTCTCACGCAACAGTCTTCGCCATGATCTGCCACCTTCACTGCCTACCCATTAACTCTCTTCACTGTACTTTTCGCATGAAAATTTGTACTGTTCATCCCAGAGGAGGGTCTGTCTCTACTGGCTACACTGTCCTCACCATTTAAAATATTATTCATACTCACATGAAGTATCTTAAGTTTGATCATGGTAAATTTAACTTGTCTATGAGTAGGCTAATCTTCATCTTGGAATAGACTCTTAATTCGTATTGCTTAATGACTTGCAATAAATTAATTAGATTATTTTCATATATTTTATTTTCTCACCTTTAGTAGTTTGAGTTAGAGGAATGCATGTCATCAACCAGATAATAGAGTTCGAGTTACAACAAATGAAAAAAATATGAGAACATGAAAGAGTACTCATGTTGACTACTAAGTATTGCGAACAAAGTAAAATTATTTGGCTTTACCTTTACTAATTCTCACATTGTGAAAAAAATTGTTGTTATAGTGCCCCAAAAATAGGAACCTTCTCTAGCGACATTAAAAAAAACAATAATGATATGTCAAATATCAAAATTGTTGCAATCTTTTGCAAACTGAGCACTGAAGGAACATGAGACAAGAATGTTAAGCAACATGCTTCATAGAAGTCAAAGAAGAAGAGCATCTAGAAGTGTTCTCAAAGTGGGGAAACCTCAAGAGTAAAAAATATTTGAGAGAAAGGAAATTAACCAAAAAGAATTTTTCCTCCATGTCATTAATGTGGCATGAAAGGACCTCCTCTTTACAACTGTTGGAAGAGAGCAGATACCAAATGCAGCAAATGCTATCAACTCGATTATGAAACCATAATATACAAGTCTCAAAAGTAAACTATAGAGGCTAGTGCTCAAGTTGTTGATCACAATAATAATCAAGATATGATCTTTGTCCCTCAGTACAACTTAGCCAACATACAAAATTTTATAACACTGCAATTTCAGATGGATTATTTGAAATTGAATAACCCGAATTAAAGATGGATTATTTGAAATTGAAAGTTAAACTTTTAAGGAAAACCAAGAAGAAAGGGCAAAAAGAAAAGAAGTGTGCATGGGGACTTCCCATGATCACCCAACTTAGGGCTACTTCCACTCCAATACACCCAACTTTGGAGTTTCCATACAAGTTATTGCATTAGTGTCACATTGTAACTCGGTTTCTCGGTCTATATTTGTGCAGAAAAAATTGGGTTCATCTTTACTACCTTCTTAATCCGATAGTTGCTTGAGTAGTAAATATGTTATTATGCAGTAAAAAAAACGATTAATATACTTTTTTTACAAAATTAAAAAATATAATACAATTATAATGTAAAATATTGGGACAATAATTTAATTTATTTGTAAATATTAGATTGAATTAATAAGAGATGTCCAATTAAATAAAATATGTATTTATTTATATGTTTATAATAACATAAAAATATAATTGCATAAATAGATCATATCAGCAAGTTGCCCACTTGAGTATTATTAATACTAAGAAAATTTATTTATAAATGGTACTCTACACTAATCTCTCCCAGTTTTAAATAAAAAAATATACTTAATTTTAATTTATTTAAAAATTATTTTGTGAGTCATCCATTTAAACATATCCCTCTAGAGGTTAGTTGTTTTGATATTCCATTGTTATTATTCCATTTTGATGTATGTGTACGTCTCATATTGAATTCATATTATCATTTCATTATTTTATAACTTTTATACATGATATTTTTCGTACTACTTAAATTTTTCTTATTAAATTTAAACCAAAGTTATTTAAAAATTTTTTTTCCTTTATTTTGTGCAAACTCAATTCAAAATTACTATTAAAACTTTTAAATTTTATAATTAATAATAATATTGTCATGCCACTACTTAATCCCATGTATTGGGTGCTCATAGCAAATGTGAGTCTCCTTTAAATTGTAATAGTGGCTACTTTCCCCGAATCAAAGCTTGTATAAAGTAAGAATTAGAATAAAAATATATAAGTAGCAGAAATTTAAATTTTTATAAAACATACATTAACCCCAATAATTAGTTAGAAATTAACCTTAAGAATAATAAAACTGATAAGTACAAATTAACCTTCGAGTATGCACTTCGAGTTCTTTGCCTCGTTAGTGTGTTTTAAAAGTTAATGTTGGTGTAAACTCATCAGTGCACGTTTGCACGTACTTGAAATATTTTGAGAAGTGGGGTATGTTTATTGATTTCAAACCACAACATGATTTAAGACCCGATCTCTAGTAAATTTTCTTATTAAGTCTTATTTTCTAGTATATAGGTTTTCCCATTTTATTTTATCACCAATTTCTGATATTTGATTATCTGGAGTTTATCCCTTATATCACATTCAATGCATCTCAATAATAAACAAGCACCGTCCGAGGTTGCCAATGTGTGGCCACGGGATTGGAGGAATAATTGTGTACACGTATTCCACACTCGTGGAGTCATCCCATATGGCCTTTTCTATCGTGTCGTAGTTGATAAGACTCATGTCATGCCTACGTCACACCAGTGGCCCAACCACTGTATCCCTCAAGTGCTCACGTGAGAAACTCATTGTTACGAAGGTATTATTCATTATATAACTGCACTCACTTGAAAAATTTTTGATGAACAATATAACTCATACAAATGTTGATGATGTGTCATCTCACATTTTACATTCTTTGATTCATTCAACCTACAGCGGGGTCACAAGGGATGCCTGAACTCCATCTATAAACCTCTATGGGTTATAGTAATTTTTAGAAACCACTCTTCTTTTCTATCACTACTTCCGTTATTTCCTATACCCCGATACCACATCTTATTTCACGTGTCATTCCAACATCATAACTCGCACATCCAAACAAATCATATCACACATATGATAGAATAACAACAATAACATTTTTATGCATGCATCGCATTCAACACATGAAAGTATTTTTAATTTATGAGGTTTGGTATGTTATCTGATCGACCCCGCTACTCATGTTCTCATAACATTTGATTGAGTAGTTTATCATTATTTTCCATCATGACTAATTGTCTTTAAATCCGCTCACAATTATATATGGGACTCATTCGCTAAATGGAGTTTTCCAAATACCTCTAGATGTGTGTACTCCTGTGTCCATTGGATGACAAATTCACTACAAAAATCAAGTTACATGAACAAGACCATATTTGGTTTCATTGGGTAACCATAGTGCCGTCGCGTAATTTTTCCAAAATTACCGTTTTGCCCCTTGGGTTGGGTTCGCCCGACCCGCACAATAATTAACCCGTTTTAACTAAAATCCCTTCTATGATTTCATTCCACATATCAAAGGTATATCCATATTTGGTTTTCTTAGCCAAAATGCCTAAAGTTTCCAATATTCATACTTAGATACTAAACTTTTCCAAAGTTACATTTTGGTTCTCAAGTAGGGAAAAATAACCACTTTTCCCTTAGTTACCCAAACACATTAGTTATTTTACCCATTTTTGGGTAAAATTACGCTTTTGCTCCTAATTTACTAAAAATTAGGGTCTAGCCCCAAACTTCCAAACAAAACTTTAAACATCCTTGTATATCTTGAAAATCTCCTCCTAGCCCCTTAGGTTACTCTTGGAGATATTTTTCCAAGTTTTCCCTTTTTGCAAATTAGTCCCCAAACTTTTACAAGTTTGTACTTTAGACCCCTTATTTTAAAGGTCAACTAAACCAAGCTCCATGTTCACTAATCCCTTCTAACTACCTTCATTTTAATTCTAATGACTCATAGGGGGAGTGGGGGTCTTACCTCGACCAAATTTGCTCACAATCAGCCAAGTACCAAAATTGTCCAAAACTGAGCTACTTAGTGAGTTGTAAGAAATTCTTACCAAAGGCAGCCGAAGGGGTGGCCAAAGCTTAGGAATTTGGTAGCCAACTTCCAAGTGAAACTTTTTGTGGTGTTGGTGACCAAGTGTTTGCTAGAAATGAGAGAATTTGGTCGTCAAGTGGTTGCAATTGGGTAGAACCCAACAGACCCACCGATGAAAATCAGCTTGTGGCTGTCAATTTTCCCTTTATTGGAGGTCGACCCTTGCCATAGAGAGGTAGAGGGGAGGTAGACAATCATTTTGGCATTAGTATTGGTTAGAGTGGTGGCTAGAGGTGGCCAAATTTGTCCCCTCAAGGGAGATGGTGCGACGACAATTTCTTGTCCTAAGTCGGGGTGAATGGCCATCGTGTAGCATTTTTCGGCCACTAACAGGTCGAGACCCAGTCATAAAACTCAAGAGGAGTCTCTTAGAGGCATTTTGACACTAAGATCATTCCATTTGGTGGTTGGGTAAGGGAGAATTTTTGGGAGGAACAATCAAGTGTCAAGAGAGAGTCTGAGGACGAGTTTTTGAACTTCTTAGATCAAATTTGATTTGATGGAGTGATGTAAATGCAATTAACTTCACCTGTAGGCCACTAAGGGAGTTGGCATTGCAATGTCGGGTCTGATTGCGTGCAATTTGATAAAAAAATGGGTCAATTTGGCATGTTTCCATAACCTATTATCCGTAGTGTAAACCTCGCTCCTTTACGATAAGAAAAACTAGGGAAATAACCAGTCAACTTGGGTGATAAAACCGAATCGGTTCACGAACCCCAACCAATAGAGAAAGGATAAATCAGAAAATTTATGGATCCCGAGTGACCTAAAGAGTCACAAAAGTCATGATAAATGACTTTAGGATGAATTGGAGATAAAAACCAAACTAATTCAGGTGAACCGGACCTAAATCGGATTGAACCGGTTTTGAACCACTATTGAACCGGTTCCTAAATTCATTTTTCTAGGTGGCTTAGAAAATTCAAATTGGAGAATTGAGACCACCATTTGATAGAGAATTAATTTAGATGAAATTAAATTTTTTAATTTTGAAAAACTAGGTCAAATTGGGCATGAACCGAGCAATTTAACCATTGAACCCGGTTAGGACTAGTCCTTTAAACCTCGCTCCTTTAGGATAAGAAAATTGGGGAAAGAACCGGTCAACCTAGGTGAGAAAACCGAATTGGTTCACAAACCCAACCATTAGGGAAAGGGTAAACGGGGAAATTTATGGATACCGAGTGACCTAAAGGGTCACAAAAGTCATGAGAAAGGACTTTAGGATGAATTGGAGGTGAAAACCAAACTGGTTCAGGTGAACCGGACGTGAACCGGTTTGAACCACTATTGAACTGATTTCTAAATTCATTTTTCTAGATGGCTTAGAAAATTAAAATTGGAGAATTGAGGCCACCATTTGATAGAGAATGAATTTAGATGAATTTATAAATTTTTTATTTTGAAAAACTTGATTGAATCAAGCTTGAACTGACCGTTTTAAGTGTTGAACCCGGTTCAGACCAGTACGATCCGGTTTGGAATAGTGTTGTCTTCTTCCTTCAAATGATAGTAATGTTCACTCACCGGAAAGTCGAGCAGCACCTACGAAGATGAAAAGTCTCCAACCAAGAAGTTTCAAGCAATAAATGACTACCACTAAGGCACTAATCGGATGACCAAGGAGTCCCTGAGCTTCATATATAAAGAGCCCCTCCTCATCCATCCTCCTCACACCTGAAAACTCCACTCTCTCCCCACTGCTCCATTTTCTGGTGAAGCTCGAACCAGAGCTCCAACTTGGGCATTTTTCTGAGCCAAAGAAGGTGTGGTCAAGTTTTTTAGATTCGAGGAGAAGTCAGCTATACGACTGTAGTCTCCATTTGCTCCGATGGTCGCTGGAGAAGTGCCGATGTGATAGAACAGTGAAGTAACTCTAGTGGATCGAAGCTGCCCTCTTTCGACCGAGCTAAAAATGACCAATTTGAGCCCTTCTAAGGCCAAACCAAGCCTTCCCAACACTTCCATAGCCCTCATACAGCTGAATTAGAATGGAAAGGTAAGCCAATTTGGTCCCCCTCTATAATTTTCGATTAGTGCTAGAGAGAGAACAGACAAAACTTCACTAACCAAATTCTCCCTCAATTCGTCATCAATTGATGTGATTATTGATCCTAGAAGGAACCTCAGGATGAGAGCCATCTATCTAGATCGAAAGCTTAGACCGCCGCATCCCTGACGGTAAGCTTTCGAAGCTCTCTCTCTAAGTCCAGTTTTTCGGCGAAGCTCTGTTTGAGCTCATTCCGGCATCAATTCATGCGATTCAAAGTGCAATTGAATCATATGGATGTATAGAAACTCAAATCCACCTTTAATTTCAACAATTAACTTTGATTGATTGGTCAATTTGATGAAATTAAATCTGGTCAAGTTGAGAGGTTGAAATTGGGAAAAATTTGGGAATTTTAAAAATTTGAGGGACTAAAGTGCAATTTCCCAAAATTGAGGGCCAATTGGGCATGTAAAAGAGGTTTAAGGACCAATTGGCCAATTTTTGGAATTTTGGGGTAAAATTTACTATTTTTGTAAAGTAGGGAAAAATGGTAATTTTAGAAAAATTAGGGACCAAATTGGGAATTTGGGAAACTTGAACCCCTTTTTGTAAATTTGAATAAATTGTGGTCGCGTAGAGGCAAAAAGCCAATTATTAGGAATTCACTACATTAATGGGTGAGTGAGATTTTTACATCATACCTAGTTGGGATGATGAGCACCTCGGTAATGAAAATTCGCTATTATGTGGGATTTTAACATCACACTCGTATACGGTGATTTGAGAAAACACACGGAAAATTGTGCAAAAAAAAGAGAAAACACACGGAAAAACTACTTACCGATTGTAAGTAGATCATACCCGGTTGGAATGATGAACTTCCTAGAAGGAAGTAGAAAACCCGTTCATCACTTATGAACAGAGATGTCCTCACACCCAGTTGGTGTGACGAACAGATAAAAAGATTATTTTGTTGGAAGTACTCTTCTCTGACTGTGTGTCACTACTTAAAATTTTTAGGAGACCTTTTTGACAGGAGCTCGAATAGCTTAGATAGGCTAGAGGCCTCAGTTTTGGATCATGGGGCTAAAATGCCTGATTTTGAAAATCTCGTACAGTGGGACCAAGACCAGTTGGCACTTGCAGGAGCTCGTAAACAAACATGAGAATAAGCCATGAAAACTTTAAATGAATGATGTGTTTGGCCATGGTACTAAGATATGATAGACATACTTGATGGATTGGCGGTAGTGCGACAAGATAGGTCGACGGACCAGTCGAGACAAACAGCTGCAGGTCGAGTTGAGGGTTGGGGCTGTTGGATTAGTGGCACCAAAGATTAAATGGCTTATGAGGAAAGCTATTGTTTTGTGCATGCATTGAAGTACGGGACCTTCAAGACACGCAAGAGGGGTAGTGATGTGTCCTAGGGGCTACTGGATGACATGGTGGAGATAAGGGCAGATTGTCGTGCCAGCAGTCACGAAAGCTCAACGTAGCTTCATGCGTATGAGATCAGGGTGGGGTCAGAATGAGGTCTCTGTCCTCGTACAGAGATAGAATTTCTTTACAGGATTGAGGGTCGGATGGACAACCTTCTATTTAGATGGCCGGTAAAGTTGCTCCGATGCCACAAGTGGGTGCAATGGACGTGCTGCCTTGGGAATGTGTGATCCCTTCATGATGAAGGGCATGTGATGATTGTTAAACATATTGACTATGGTTAATGGGAAATAATGATTTTAAAAACCAAGATTTTGAGTATGAAATGTCTTAAAGAAAATAAGGAGTCTGACACACTTCGATTCAAACTATTTTTCTAAAAGAAATGTTTTAAATACCCATTCACTGAGTCGTTGAACTCACCCCCTCCCTTATACCCCTTTTCAGGTAATCTACCCAAAGACCTCCAGTTAACTACACCTATAAGACATGTATGTAAATTTTAAATTTTATGCAGTTTTGATTAATGTTATTCAAGGAAAAGTACAGGTTTAAAGGACATGTTACTCCTCACGATTTAAAGAAGGGGAAAACCCTTAATAAACCAGGAGAGTGGCGGGTTGATCACGGGGATATGACCAAACCGGGTCAGGGCGTTTCTTCGAATACATTATCAAGACTAGAAAATATAGTAACTAATAGAAATAATTTTAAAATTTTTAGATGGCATCAAGAAAAGTAGCTAAACAAACCCACTTTACCGTAGCCATCTTGGAAGCTAGGGAGAACCCCATCCCAAGGGAGGAAATGAACGAGGAATATAGAAGGACCCTTGGAGTAATCTCGGGTCAAAGAGGACTTAACAAGAAAGCCTCCAAGGTGTTCAGGCTCAAGGCTGGCAAGGCATCGAACCATCAACAATTCCTTAAAAAGGCCCCACAATGCTCAAAGTATTGAAGGAACCACACAAGTCCACGCAAGGAGATGACCTTTTATATATGTGGGTAATGGGGACACTGCATTAGAAGATGCCCAACATTTCAGAGGACAAGACTCGAGAGGATCTGTTATGAGTGTAGGAGGGTGGGATACATAGCAAAGAATTGTCCCACATTGCAAGGGATCCAAGCGATACCTTCCATTAAGGACACCTCCTCCCCTACAAAAGCCTGAAGGGATAATATTACAAGAACCACAATTGCGGCTAGGGAACCCAATCTCACCAAGGAGGAATTCCTGCTAGACCATAGTTTAGTATTGAGAATTCCCCAAACCGTAATTGTAACAATCTCCCTCAAAAGATGTTAAAACCCCAAAACTATATTCTTACTTCGATGAATAAGATTCTGAGTTCCTAAAAATTTCTCTATCCTTTAATAATACGATTGTATGCCTCAATTACCTAAGGAAGGATCACGGAAAGAAGATCATGGGAAAAATCTTATGAAAACCTAGAAATAACATAATATAGATAAAGGAGAATTTTCCTTTAAGTAGCACTACAAGCCACCTAGGAGCAAAGAAAGAAACAACTCCTCCATAGAAGACAAGCCGAATGATGAAAGGCAACTAGGATGTCTCGATACAGTAAGGTATGATATACTTTGGAAAAACAAAGGAGTCAAGTAGGGTTGTTGTCATGCCCAGACCCAGTTTGGTTGGATCCTTGTGAACAACCCGTCACTCTCTTGGTTCAAGAGGAGTTTCCTCCTTCTTTAACTCAAGTGGAGCCAGACGTACGTTCAACCTTGTTCCCTAGAAAGACATATATCAAATAAAATGCAAGTTTAAGAGAAGTTAAGCATACCTGACAGAGGGTAAGTCTTGGTGCTATCCCTATTCATTTTCCCTAATCCCTGAAAAGGGATAAAAAGAAGGGTGAGTTTCTACAACTCACTGAATGGGTATTTTAAAAAAAAATGAAGTTTTGATAAAAATAGTTTTCAAGTTGAAGTGTGCTAGACTCCTTAATTCTTTCAATTTTTATCATTTCCAAATCTCGGTTTTCAAAATCAATCCTTATTACCACAATGTGTCATCACCTAACACACATCCTTCATCATGAAGGTAAAACACACAATCGTGGGCCAGCCCGTCCATTAAATTCACTTATGGCTTTGGAGCGATTTTACCAGCCACCTAAATAGAAGTACGTCCACTTCTACCTTGAGAATGAGTGGATGTTCGCGACATCTGATCCTCAATCCCGTAACAAATCTTGGTATCTGTATGAACACAGAGGCCTCATCCTGTCCCCACCCCGGTCTCATGCGCCTGAAGCTACTCCGAGCTTCGCAAGACTTTTGGTACGACAAACTACCCTTATATCCACCAGGTCGTCCAGAGCTGTCACGCCCCGACCTGGTTTGGTCGGATTCTCGTGATCAACCCGCCACTCTCCCGGTTTATTAAAGGGTTTCCCCTTATTATAAACCGTAAAGAGTAAGGAATCCTTTAAACCTGCACCATTTCCTAGAATAGCATAATCAAAACTACATGAAATTTTTAAACTTTACATACTTGTCTCACATGCTTCTTAGTTGATGGTTTTTAAGGGTAGGCTTTTCGGGATTTCCTGAAAGGGATGTAAGGGAGGGGGTGAGTATGACTACTCTGTGAATGGATTTCAAATCTTTTTGACTTTCAGGAAAAACATTTATATGGAGCGTGCCAAACTCCTTTCTTTTAAAAAATCTCTTCATTTAAAAATTTAGGGTTTTCCATCATTTCTTAGTTACCACGGTGTGTCATCACCCAATACACATCCTTCATCATGAAGGTTACACACATTCACAAGTCAGTATGACTACTGAACCCACTAGTGGCTTCAGAACGACTTTTCCTGCCACCTAAATAGAAGCACGACCACTTCTACCCTAGGAATGAGTGGATGTACGCGACATCTGATCCTCAATCCCAAAATTGCTTCTTCGTGTCCATATGAGGACAGAGACCTCATCCTGTCCCCACCTCGGTCTCATGCGCTTGGTGCTACTCCAAATTTGGCACACACCTGGAACGACGAACCGCCCTTATAGCCACTAGGTCGTCTAGTGCCCTTAGGATGCATCATTACGCCTCATGGGTCTCTTGATGGTCCTGTACAAACAGTGCATGCACAAACAATGTTTTCTCATATTGCCATGTAATCTATGCTGCCACTGGTCCAATGGCCCCGACTCTCAACCTAACCCGCAATTGTTTGTCTTGACTGGTCCGTCGATCTATCATGTCGCACTACCGTTAGTTGACTGAGCATGTCAGCTCTATCTTGGTACCATGGCCAAACAATTCACTTATTAAGTTTTATGGCACATATATCATGTTCATTTACGAGCTCCTGCTCGTGTCAACTAGCCTTGGGCCCACTGTACGAGATTTTCAAAATTGGGCATTTAGCCCCCAATTTCCAAAGCTGAGGCCCCTGACCTATTAGAGCTATTCTAGCTCCTGTCAAGAAGGTCTCCCAAATAGTTTATGCATTGGCACACAGTCAGGGAAGAGCACATCCGACAAAATTATATTTGCAGCTGTCCATTATACCGATCGGGTATAAGGACATCTCCGCTCATAACTGATGAACGGGTTTTCGACTTCCTTCGAGGAAGTTTCATCATACCAATCGGGTCTGATCTACTTACAATCGGTAAGTAGTTTTTCCGTATGGTTTTCACATCACTCTTCTAAGTTGTGATGTTTAAAATACCACATAGTAGTGGGTTTTCATTCCGATGTGCTTATCATCCCCAACCGGGTATGACGTTAGTAAACCCACTCACCCGTTAATGTCGTGAATTCCACTAGACCGGTTCTTTGTATTCACGCGAGCTTTTCCTTGCTGGCGTTCCCGGTACTTCGTGTTCCTACATGATATGAACATCTCAGTTCATTATCCTTCAACCTAATTGCCTTCATTCATTCCAAATGAATGATAAAGTCAAACTTTCATTTATTTGTAATTAGGTCCCTAAAGTTATTCCCCTTTAACTTTAAGTCCCTAATGCCGATTTTTTATCAAATTGAGTCCCGAAACTTCTAAAATTTATCATAGGACCTCAATTTATTCCATTTCAAAAAAAGGGATTAATTTCCCAAATTTCCAATTTGGTCCTCCAACTTTTCCAAAATTACCATTTTGCCCTTCCTTTACAAAAATGGTAAGTTTTGCCCTAAAAAATTCCAAAATTCCTCAATTGGTCCTCCAACATTATTTTCATGCCCAATTGACCCTCAATTTCATAAAATTGCATTTTGGTTCTTTGAATTTCAAAAATCCCCAATTTCCCCCAATTTTCCCCCAATTCCAACTCTTTAACACAACCGAATTTGATTTCATCAAATTGACCAATCAAACACCTCTAATTGTTGAAATTGAAGTTGAAATTGAGTTCCTCCATGTTCATACAATTCCATAGAACTTTGAATCATAAGTTTTGACGCCGGAACGAGCTTAAACGGAGCTTCGCCGGAAAAAGGGACTATAGAGAGAGAAAGCTTCGATTACTCACTGGTGAGGGCACGACGGTCCGAGCTTTCAATCTAGGCAGATAGCTCTCATCCTGAGGTTCATCCTAGAATCAAGAATCACATCAATTGATGCCGAATTTAGTTAGAATTTCATCATTGAAATTCTTTCGCTTCTCTCTCTCGCACCGACCGAAAATTGTAAAGGGGAGCCGAATTGGCCTACCTTTTAGTCCTAATTCGTCAGTGGAAGGGCTGAGGAAGTGTTGGGAAGGCTTCGTTTAGCCTAAGGAGGGCTCAAATTGGCTGATTTCAACTCGGCTGAAACAGGGCAGCTTTGGTCCGCCGGAGTTGTTTCACTGTTTCATCATGCCGGTGTTTCTACGACGACCCTTAGAGGAAATAGAGACTACAGATGTGTAGTTGACTTCTCCCCGGTTCTAAAGATCTCGACCTCACCTTGTTTGGCTCAGAAAAGACCCCATGTCGGAGCTCTAGCTCGAGATTTACCAAAAAATGGAGCAGTTGAGAGAGAATGGAGTTTTCAGGTGTGGAGAGGATGAATGGGGAGGGGCTCTTTTTATAGGGAGCTCAGGGACTTGTTAGCCGTCCGTTTGGCACCGTTATGACTGACAATGATGACGTGAAATGCCCTGAACAGAAGTATTTCTTCTTCGCCGGCATTTCTTCAGTTTTCCGATGAGTGAACAGTGTTGTCATCCCGAGGAACAAGATGACATTGATCCGAACCGGACTGGACCGGTCCGAACTAGGTTTAAACCTTAAACCGACTTGTTCACCCCCCCATTCAACCGAGTTTTTCAAATATAAAAATTTCTAAATTTATCTAAATTCATTCTCTATCCAATGGTTGCCTCAAATCTCCAATTTGAATTATTTAAGCCACCTAGAAAAATGAATTTAGGATTCGGTTCAATAGTGGTTCAAATCGGTCCGAACTGGTTCGGATTTGGTTCACTTGAATCGATTTGGTTTTTATCCCCAATTCCTTCACAAGTCCATTTCCATGTCTTTTGTGATTCCTTGGGTCACTTAGGGTCCATAAAATTCCTGATTTACCATCTCTTTATCGATTTCAGTTCATAAACCGACTTAGTCCTTAAATCGGTTCAATTCGGTTTGGGTCATGTTCACCCAAACTGGTCCGGTTTTTCTCTCCCACTTTGTTCTAAGGTTCCTTACCAAGGTTTATGAATTTCTTTGGAGTATAACGAAGTTGAATTCCTTTGTTTTGCCCGATCTCTATCAGTTCCGGTTGATGAACTGACTCGGTTAATAAATCGGTTCAATCCTGTTGGACCCGATTCATCCAAATCGGTCTAATTTTCCTCTTCCAATTCTTCCTAAGGTTCTTTTCCCTAATATTTTGAACCCTTTGGATCACCTGGGAGTTGTAAATTCCTAAATTGCCCATTCAAAATTTATCGAGTTTGTGAACCGGTTCGGTTTTCTATCAGCTGTTTGTCTTGACTAGTTCGGAGACCTGTCATGTCACACTACTGCTAGTTGACTGAGTATGTCGGTCCTGTCTTGGTACCATGGCCAAACAATTCATTTACTTAAGTTTTCATGGCATATAAATCATGTTTGTTTACGATCTCCTGCTCATGCCAACTGGCCTAGGGCCCACTGTTGAAGATTTTCAAAATTGGGCATGTTAGCACCCAAGTTCCAAAATCGAGGCCTCCAGCCTAACAGAGCTATTTGAGCTCCTGTCAAGAAAGTCTCCCATTTAAGCAGTGGCATATAGTTAGGGGAGAGCACTTCTTACAAAATACTTTTCAACTATCTCTCATACCAACCGAGTATGAGTGTAAAACCCACACTTTTGAGTTAAGGAAAACCGGGAAAAGAACTGGTCAAATCGAGTAAGAAAACCAAGCCGATTTACAAACCTGATCATTTGGGAACAAGCAATTTGGAAATTTACAATTTTTGGATGATCCAAAGGGTTCATTAAACCTTGGAAAAAAAACTTAAGACAAATTAAAACAGAAAAACCAAATTGGTTTAGGTGAACGAGATTCCATAAGAACTTTGAAGTTAAGCGTGATTGCCTAAGAGTAGTGTGAGGATGACCTCTTGGAAAGTATGATTTTTTGTAAACCGAAATTTCGGTCAAAATTTTTTATGCGAATGTACGCCTTATCATAAATAGGCATAAATTAATATATATATATATATATATATATATATTTAATTATTGTAATTAATACCGATAATTTAATACCTAAATTAAATTATTGAAATTAATGTAAATAATTTAATATTAAAATTAAATTATTGGAATTAATAGCAATAATTTATGGAAATATTAATACTAGTAATAAATCTCTCCCATTTAATACACGATTTTACACCTATATAAAGAGGTAATCCCCATTCATTCTCCTCACACCTGAACACTTCTCTCTCTCTCTACTGCTCCATTTCCCGGTGAAGCTTGAACCAGAGCTTCGACTTCAACATTTTCTTAACCTCGGAAGAAGAGGTCGGGTTCTTTAGAACTGGGGAGAAGACAACTATCTAATAGCAAACCCCAGTCAATCCGAGAATCGCTGGAGAAGCGTTGACATGATCAAACAGTGAAGCAGCTCCGGTGGACTGAAGCTGCCCTATTTCGGCTAAGTTGAAATCAGCCATTTTGAGCCTTCCTGAAACCAAACCAAGCCCTCCCAACACCTCCTCAGTCCTTCCTCGGCCGAATTAGGACCGAAAGATAAGCCAATTCGGTTCCCCTTTACAATTTCAGATCGTTGTTAGAGAGAGAGTCGGCTGAATTTCAATGAAGAAATTCTAATCCAATTCGACACCAATTGATGTCATTCTTGATCCTAGGAAGAACCTCTTGAGGAGAGCTACCTGCCCAGATTGAAAAGCTCCACCGCCGCGCCCTCACCGGTGAGAAATCAAAGCTTTTTCTCTCTACAGTCTGTTTTTCGGTGAATCTTCGTTTGAGCTCGTTCCAGCGTTAAAATTTGTGATTCAAAGTTCCTTAGAATCGTATGAACATGTAGGAACTCAATTTCAACTCCAATTTCAAAAATTTGAGGTTTTTGATTGTTCAATTTGATGAAATCAAATTTGGCGGTGTTGAAGAGTTGAAATTGGGCAAAAAAGTTGGGGAAATTGGGGATTTTGGGAAATTGGAAGGACCATAATGTAATTTTCTAAAATTGAGGGTCAATTGGTCATGATAAGAATATTAGAGGGCCAATTGATAAATTTTAGAATTTTTGGGGTAATAATTTACCATTTTTCTGAAGAAGGGGCAAAATGGTAATTTTGGGAAAATTGAAGGACCAAATTGGAAATTTGGGAAATTAAACCCCTTTGTGTGAAATCAAATAATTTGAGGTACTAAGATAAATTTTAAAGGGTTCGGGACTCGAATTTAGGAAAAACCCGGCAATAGGAACTTAAAGTTAAAGAAAATTAACTTTAGGGACCTAATTGCATATATATGTAAAGTTGGGTTTTCTCATTCATTTGGAACGGATGAGGGCTATTAGGCTAAAGAATAATGAACAATTATGTTCATCTCATGTAGAAGAATGAGTCATACCCAGTTGGGGATGGAACCCGACTAAGTGGAATTTCACTGCATTATCGGGTGAGTGGGATTATATATTATACCCAGTTGGGGATGATAAGTGCCTCGGTATAAAAACCCACTGTTTAGTGGTATTTTAATCATCACCACTTAGAGAAAGTAATGTGAAAATTTTGCAAAAAAAACTACTTACCGGTTGTAAGTAGATCATACCGGGTTAGTATGATGAGACTTCCTCGAAGAAAGTTGAAAACCCGTTTATTGGTATGAACGGAGATGTCCTTATAGCGGTTGGTATAATGGATAGTGAAAACCTATTTTGTTGGAAGTGTTTTTGTCACACCCCGACCCAGTTTGGTCAGGTCCCCATGATCAACTCGCCACTCTCCCGATTTATTAAAAGATTTCCCCTTATTGTAAATCGTAAAGAGTAAGGCGTCCTTTAACCTACATCTTTTCCTGGAATAGCATAATCAAAACTGTATGAAATTTAAAACTTTACAAACCTATCTTACAGGCATCTTAGTTGACAGTCTTTTAGGAGAGGCTTTCCAGGATTTTCTAAAAGGGATATAAGGAAGGGGGTGAGTACGACTACTATGTGAATGGGTTTTTAAAAGCTTTTAACTTTTAAGAAAAACATTTATATGGAGTGTATCAGACTCCTTTATTTTAAAAAATCCCTTCATTTAAAAATTCAGGTTTTTCCACCATTTCTTATTTACCAATGTGTGTCATCACCCAACACACATCCTTCATCATGAAGGTTACACACATTCGCAAGTCAGTATCACTACTGAACCCGCTAGTGGCTTCGTAGCGACTTTTCCTACCACCCGGATAGAAGTACGACCACTTCTACCCTGGGAATGAGTGAATATACGTGACATCCGACCCACAATCCTGAAATCACTTCTTCATGTTTGTATGAGGATAGAGACCTCATCCTGTCCCCACCTCGGTCTCATGCGCTTGGTGCTACTCCAGATTTCGCACTGACGCCTAGAACGACGACTGCCCTTATAGCCACTAGGTCGTCCAGTGCCCTTAGGATGCATCACTACCCCTCATGGGTGTCTTGATGATCCCGTACTCACAGTGCATGCACAAACAATGTGTTCTTATATTGACTAGTCTGTCGACCTGTCATGTCGCACTGCCGCTAGTTGACTGAGCATGTCAGTCCTATCTTGGTACCATGGCGAAACAATTCACTTATTAAGTTTTATGGCACATATATCATGTTCGTTTACGAGCTCCTGCTCATGCCAATTGGCCTTGGGCCCACTGTACGAGATTTTCAAAATCGGGCATTTAGCCCCCAAGTTTCAAAACCGAGGCCCCCTGCCTATCAGAGCTATTCGAGCTCCCGTTGAGAAGGTCTCCGAAATTGTTTAAGCATTGGCACACAGTCAGGGGAGAGCACTTCCGACAAAAATAGGTTTTTACTGTCCATCATACTGACCGGTATAAGGATATCTCCGTTCATAACCGATGAACAGGTTTTCAACTTCCTTCGAGGAAGTTTCATCATACCAACCGGGTATGATCTACTTACAACCCGTAAGTAGTTGTTTTTGCATAACTTTCACATCACTTTCTCTAAGTAGTGATGATTAAAAATACCACTAAGCAATGGGTTTTTATACCAAGGTACTTATCATCCCCAACCAGGTATGATATAAAATTCCCACTCATAACCGGTTAGTGGTTTTTAATTTTAAATTGTGCTCATCATCCCAACCGGATATGATGTTAGTAAACCCACTCACCCATTAACGCAGTAAATTCCACTTGACCGGTTCTTTGTATTCACGCGAGCTCGTCCATGATAGCGTTCCTGGTATTTCGCGTTCCTACATAATATGAACATCCTTGTTCATTATTACTCGGCATTGCATTTTGGCCATTTAAAATTTGAAAATCCCAAAAAATTTCCCCAATTTCATCCCTTAAACACTACCAAATTTGATTTCATCAAATTGACCGATGAAACACTTTTAATTGTTGAAATTGGAGTTGAAATTGAGTTTCTGCATGTTCATATGATTATAAGAAACTTTGAATTGCAGATTTTAACGCCGGAATTAGCTCAAACGGAGCTTCGCTGGAAAACAGACTGTAGAGAGAGAAAGCTTCGATTTCTCACCGGTGAGGGCATGGCAGTCTGAGCTTTCGATCTAGGTAAATAGCTCTCATCTTGAGGTTTATCCTAGAATCAAGAATCACATGAATTGATATCGAATTGAATTAAAATTTCATTATTGAAATTCTGCTAGTTCTCTCTCTAGCACCGACCAGAAATTTGCAGAGGGGATCCGAATTGATTTACCTTTCAGTCATAATTCGACCGTGGGAGGGTTGAGAAAGTATTGGGGAGGCTTGGTTTGGCCTGAGGATGGTTGAAGTGGCCGATTTTAGCTTGGCTAAAATAGGGCAGCTTCGGTCCGCTGGAGCTGCTTCACTATTCTATCATGCCGGCGCTTCTCCAATAATTCTCGAATTAACTAGAGTTTGCTACCAGATAGTTGTCTTCTCCCCGGTTCTAAATAGCCCGACCTTTGTTCAAGTCGAAGCTCTAGTTCGAGCTTCACCGGGAAAGAGAGCAGTAGAGAGAGAGAGAGAGAGAGAAAGAAGTGTTCGGGTGTGAGGAGAATGAATGTGGATGACCTCTTTATGTAGTTATAAAACCGTGTATAAAAAAAAAAACTCCCACGATATCCAGACTTAAGGACGAAGGAGCACCAAAACTAACAATTCCCAAGAAAACGCCAGGAGGAACCACTTATGTTCATGTAATTACAAGCATGAATGATAGGGACACTGCGTGGAGAAGTGCCTAACCCTACAAAGGACAGGAATCAAGTTAACCTAGAGGGGAATAGGACACGAAGTGAAAAACTATCCCACATCGCCAGGAGTCAGGACAATATTTTCCAAGAATAAACACCCCACAACTATAGGAAATCCGAAAGGATACCATGCCCAGAAACGTGATTCCATTTGCAACCATAGATAAGAGCAAACTCTTCAAAATCTTAGCAAAGTGGTAAGAAGGAAAAAGGGGTAAAGGTAGGACATCAATAAAATCACAAATGGAACAAAGGATAGCTGAAGAGAATTCCCCCTTTAAGAAGAAAATCCAAACAATTTAGGAGCAAAGAAAGGAGTGCATCCACAAGAGAAGACAAGACGAACATTTGATGACAAACGGGACGTATTGGGATTACAGGAATAAATCACCTTGGAAAAAGCAACTATGTCAAATAGGAAGTTCGGACCAATAGGACAAGAGAAAGCAAGTCGTTACAACAAGATAGTTAGAGGGAACAAATGACACCTAAGGAAGACCGGGAAGTAGAAGGGACTACACCCTAAAAAGGTCAGTGAGATGGATCTTAAGGACAGGAGGACTCGAGAAACAACTGCTAAGAAACTTAGACCAAACAAATGGTGGAGGCAAAGCAGTTAATGAACAAATACTCGGGAAAGCCATAATGTAAGTTCCGATAAAGAAGAGAGAGGCAGAAAGGTCAAATACTCGGGAAAAGAAGAATACAAGAAATCCTTAAAAGGACCAAGGGCCAATTAACGACTAAACTCAAGCCAAGAAAGGAATAGGCAAGCCTCTTCCACAATGATCCTGAAACAAGGAAGATTTATACGCTCCCTAAAGAAATAGTCAGGTACTGGGTACAAATAAGGATGCAAATAAAGCATAAAAGATGTGCCTAAAAGATTTGAGGAGTAAAGGTAAATAGGAGAAGACGACATCAAGGGATGTCATTTAAGGTTAAAAATCCCCTAGAGCAAATATAAGAAAAGAATGTCAGGGGAAAGGCAAAGAATCCTACCAAGGAAGGAAGTCCCGGAAAGACATGTGTATCCCAATTAAGAGGAAATGGAACCAACCCTTATTTAGGAAATGTTTTCCAAGGAAGGAAGTATTGTAATGGTCCATTATGACCTGTTTGGAGAGAACAGGAGAACCATGTAGAAAGAGGAATACTAGTAACGGCGAACAGCCAAAGATAATGAACAAAACTGGATGGAGTGAACCTTCCCAAGTAAAGTAATCAACAGATAGATCGAAAGCAATTATTGTAGAATGAAGAATCATGAAGTGATTTATGAGCAAGTAAAAGAGGATTAAGGAAAAAAGAAGTCATTGAATAAGGGATGTCACTAAAGAAGAGAAAGGGCATAAGAAGGGAAAAAAAATCCTCGTATGTCAATAATCATCAGGAAACCAAACGATTGGAATTGAAAGGACCCAATAAAAACGTTTGGAAAGGATGAGTAGGTAAGAGAAATCCATGTGGTTATGTGAGACATAACTTCAAAGGCATGATGGATGAGAGGATAACGGTAAAAAGGATAGTTGAGGAATGCATCAAAAGAAAAGAGGGATGAAGTTATATGATCCCTGAAAGGTCAAAAAAAAAAAGCTAAGAGAGACCCTCAAGGAGATGTTCTAGAAATCTAATAGACAAAGACAGGTCATAGAAAATGCCATGCTGTAAGGGGTATGTAAGCCCAACAATCTTGAGGAGAATATGACTCAAAGTAAGGAAGAGTCGGCTAATAAGCATGACGAGGTTGAATAAAAAAATTTGGACTGAAGTTATAATAGACAACGAATGGAGGAAGGGTCAAAATGAGATGAAAAAGTGAGAATAAAGAAAACTGTGGCAACTAGTACGTAACGCCCGAAAGAACATTGAGCTAAAGGTTTCAATGACCAAGGGGTTAACTAGACATGAGAATGGTTAGGTATCTTGGAATTTCCAATCTTGAGTACAGAACCTCAAAGGGAAGAATGTGCTCTAAGCAAAGAAAGATATAAATCTAAGAATATACCCTGAAGTAAGGTATGTCTCGTTATGATAAACTCCATGGAGGGAGTAAATAATATAAAGGAAAAGAAATTCCTTAAGTGAATGATGTAAAAAGGACTAACTAAAAGAACAAGAGAAGACTTTGCATATTAAGCAAACACCAAAGGGGTATCAAAGGAAATGATTGCTCATGTAAGGATGTTAACTAAGTTTTGGGGACAAAACTCCTAAAAGGAGGGGAGAGTTGTAAACCCCGCACATTTGAGTTAAGGAAAACCGGGAAAAGAACCGGTCAAACCGAATAAGAAAAACCAAACCGGTTTACATTTGCGAATAAGCAATATGAAAATTTACAACTTCCGGTTGATCCAAAGGATTTATTAAACATTGGAAAAGAAACTTAAGACAAACTAGAAAACAAAAACCAAATTGGTTCAAGTGGACTAGATTTCATAAAAACTTCAAAGTTAAGCGTGCTTACCTAAGAGTAGTGTGAGGATTGGTGACCTCCTGGGAAGTGTGATTTTTTTGTAACCCAAAATTTCTGTCAAAAATTTTTATGCGAACTATAATAAATAGCCATCAATTAATATATATTTAATTATTGAAATTAATACCAATAATTTAATACCTAAATTAAATTATTGGAATTAATACAAATAATTTAATACCAAAATTAAATTATTGGAATTAATATCGAAATTAAATTATTGGAATTAATATCGAAATTAAATTATTGGAATTAATACCAATAATTTATGGCAATATTAATACTAGTAATAAATCTCGTCCATTTAATACACGGGTTTTACGACTATATAAAGAGGTTATCCCCATTTCATTCTCCTCACACTTGAACACTTCTCTCTCTCTCTCTACTGCTCCATTTCCTGGTAAAGCTCGAACCAGTGCTTCGACTTGAACAAAGGTCGGGCTCTTTAGAACTAGGGAGAAGACAGCTATCTGATAGCAAACTCTAGTCAATCCGAGAATCGTTGGAGAATCGCCGACATGATGGAATAGTGAAGCAACTCCGGCGGACCGAAGCTGCCCTATTTCGGCCAAGCTGAAATTGGCCATTTCAAGCCCTCCTCAGGCCAAACCAAGCCCTCCCAACACTTACTCAGCCTTTCCACGGCCGAATTAGGACCGAAAGGTAAGCCAATTCGACTCCCATTTATAATTTTTGATCGGTGCTAGAGAGAGAGTCGATTGAATTTCAATGACGAAATTCTAATCCAATTCCCATCAATTGATACAATACTTGATTTTAGGATGAACCTCAGGACGAGACCTATCTGCCCAGATCAAAAGCTCGGACTGTCGTGCCTTCACCGGTGAGTAATTGAAGCTTTCTCTCTCTACAGTCTGTTTTCCGACAAAGCTCTATTTGAGCTCGTTCCGACGTTAAAATCTGCGATTCAAAGTTTCTTAGAATCGTATGAACATACAGAAACTCAATTTCAACTCCAATTTCAATAATTAGAAGTGTTTGATCGGTTAATTTGATGAAATCAAATTCGGTAATGTTGAAGAGTTGAAATTGGGGGAAATTTTGGGGATTTTCAAAATTCAAAGGGGCCAAAATACAATTTTATGAAATTGAGGGTCAATTGGGCATGAAAATAATGTTGGAGGACCAATTGAGAAATTTTGGAAAATTTGGGGAAAAACTTACCATTTTTGTGAAAGAAGGGCAAAATGGTAATTTTGGAAAAATTTGGGAACCAAATTGGAAATTTGGAAAATTAAACCCCTTTTTGGTGAAATTGAATAAATTGAGGTCCCACAATAAATTTTAAAAGTTACAAGACTCAATTTGAGGAAAAACCGACATTAGGGACTTAAAGTTAAAGAGAAATAACTTTAGGGACCTAATTGCAAATAACTAAAAGTTTGGGTTTTCTCATTCATTAATGAATGAAGGCTGTTATGCCGAGTAATAATGAACAAGGTTGTTCATATCGTGTAGGAACGTTAAATACCGGGAACGCCAGCAAGGATAAGCTCGCGTGAATACAAAGAACCAGTCTAGTGGAATTCACGGCATTAACGGGTGAGTGGGTTATTCATATCATAACCAATTGGGATGATGAGCACAGTATAAAGTTAAAAACCACTTACCGGTTGTGAGTGAGTTTACTAACATCATACCCGGTCGGGGATGATAAGTGCCTCGATATAAAAACCCACTGTTTAGTGGTATTTTAATCATCACTACTTAGAGAAAGTGATGTGAAAGTTATATGAAAAAAACTACTTATGGGTTGTAAGTAGATCATACCCGGTTGGTATGATGAGACTTCCTCGAAGGAAGTTGAAAACCCGTTCATCGGTTATGAACGAAGATCTCCTTATACCGGTCGGTATGATGGACCGTAAAAACCTATTTTTGTTGGAAGTGCTTAAACAATTTGGGAGACCTTCTCGACGGGAGCTCGAGTAGCTCTAATAGGCCAGGAGCCTTGGTTTTGGAACTTGGGGACTAAATGCCCGATTTTGAAAATCTCGTACAGTGGGCCCAAGGCCAATTGGCACGAGCAGGAGCTCGTAAATGAACATGATATATGTGCCATAAAACTTAATAAGTGAATTGTTTGGCCATGGTACCAAGATAGGACCGACATGCTCAGTCAACTAGCGGCAGTGCGACATGACAGGTCGATGGACTAGTCAAGACAAACAGCTGCAGGTTAAGTTGAGAGTCGGGGCCGTTGGACTAGTGGCACCACAGATTACATGGCAATATAAGAAAACATTGTTTGTGCATGCACTGTGAGTATGGGATCATCAAGACGCCCATGAGGGGTAGTGATGCGTCCTAAGGGCACTGGACGACCTGGTGGCTATAAGGGCAGTTCGTTGTTCCAGGTGTCTGTGCAAAATTTGGAGTAGCACTAAGCGCATGAGACCGGGGTAGGGACAGGATGAGGTCTCTGTACTCATATGGACATGAAGAAGTGATTTCGGGATTGTGGGTAGGATGTCACGTACATCCACTCATTCCCAGGGTAGAAGTGGTCGTACTTCTATCCGGGTGGTAGGAAAAGTCGCTCTGAAGCTACTAGTGGGTTCAGTAGTGATACTGACTTGCGAATGTGTGTAACCTTCATGATGAAGGATGTGTGTTGGGTAATGACACACCGTGGTAAATAAGAAATGTGGAAAAACCTGAATTTTTAAATAAAGGGATTTTTGAAAACAAAGGAGTCTGGCACACTCCATATCAATATTTTTCTTAAAAGTCAAAAGCTTTTAAAAACCCATTCACTAAGTAGTCGTACTCACCCCCTTCCTTATATCCCTTTTAGTAAATCCTGGAAAGCCTCCCCTAAAAGCTCGTCAACTAAGATGCCTGTAAGACAGGTATGTAAAGTTTTAAATTTCATACAGTTTTGATTATGCTATTCCAGGAACAATGTGCAAGTTAAAGGACTCCTTACTCTTTACAGTTTAAGATAAGGGGAAACCCTTTAATAAACTGGGAGTAACTTTTCCTTAGCTTCCAGGATAATGTGGGTTTGCTTTATTTTCCTTAGGCCATATTCCCAACAAGATTGCATCATCAGGAGAGAGAGTTTTGAGAATTTGAGTATTTTATTAATAGGGGGATACAAAAGATTAGGCTTTCAGCCCTATCATAGGAAATGGTTGCAAAATAACTAAGGAGCTATGGAATTCTTGATAAACATCTTCCTCCATACTTAGAGTTGTGCCACCAATAGGTCCTAGCACCATTCTCCAGGATACTTCCCCATTTGGTCTTTTGACATTTTAGCCCGGTCTCAAGCATTTGGGAAGCTTCTAGGGTTGTCTACCTACGGAGGTAGGGTGTTGAGTAGAGCCACTCCAAGTTTTCTTGGTTCCTCTCCTGGGAGCCATCTGAAAATTTTAGGATAAATCCTCTTAGTTACTATATATTCTAGTTTTGATTATGTATCCGAGGAAACATGCTCTGATACCACTCTAGTTGTCACGCCTCGACTCAGTTTGGTCGGATCCCCGTGATCAACCCGCCACTCTCCCGGATTATTAAAGGATCTCCCCTTATTATAAACTGTAAAGAGTAAGGTATCCTTTAACCTACACCTTTTCCTAGAATAGCATAATCAAAACTGCATGAAATTTAAAACTTTACATACCTGTCTTACATGCATCTTAGTTGACGAGCTTTCAGGGGAGGCTTTCCAGGATTTACTAAAAGGGATATAAGGAAGGGGGTGAGTACGACTACTCAGTGAATGGGTTTTTAAAAGCTTTTGACTTTTAAGAAAAATATTGATATGGAGTGTGCCAGACTCCTTTGTTTTCAAAAATCCCTTTATTTAAAAATTCAGGTTTTTCCACCATTTCTTATTTACCACGGTGTGTCATTACCCAACACACATCCTTCATCATGAAGGTTACACACATTCGCAAGTCAGTATCACTACTGAACCCGCTAGTAGCTTCAGAGCGACTTTTCCTGCCACCCGGATAGAAGTACGACCACTTCTACCCTGGGAATGAGTGGATGTACGTGACATCCGACCCACAATCCCGAAATCACTTCTTCGTATCCGTATGAGGACAGAGACCTCATCCTGTCCCCACCTCGGTCTCATGCGCTTGGTGCTACTCCAGATTTCGCACTGACACATGGAATGACGAACTGCCCTTATAGCCACCAGGTCGTCCAGTGCCCTTAGGACACATCACTACCCCTCGTGGGTGTCTTGATGATCCCGTACTCACAGTGCATGCACAAACAGTGTTTTCTTATATTGCCATGTAATCTGTGGTGCCACTAGTCCAACGACCCCGACTCTCAACTCAACCCGCAACTGTTTGTCTTGACTAGTCCGTCGACCTATCATGTCGCATTGCTGCTAGTTGACTGAGCATGTCAGTCCTATCTTGGTACCATGGCCAAACAATTCACTTATTAAGTTTTATGGCACATATATCATGTTTGTTTATGAGCTCCTACTCATGCCAACTGGCCTTAGGCCCACTGTATGAGATTTTCAAAATCGGGCATTTAGCCCCCAAGTTCCAAAACCGAGGCCCCCGGCCTATCAGAGCTATTCGAGCTCCCGTTGAAAAGGTCTCCCAAATTTTTTAAGCATTGGCAAATAGTAAGGGGAGAGCAGTTCCGACAAAACATATGTTTTCTCTATCCATTATACTGCCCGGGTATCAGGACACCTCCGTTCATAACCGATGAACGGGTTTTCAACTTCCTTCGGGGAAGTCTCATCATACAAACCGGGTATGATCTACTTTCAACCGGTAAGTAGTTTTTCCGCATGATTTTCACATCACTTCCTCTAAGTAGTGATGTTTAAAATACCACTTAATAGTGGGTTTTCATACCGAGGTACGTATCATTGCCCAACGGGGTATGATATAAAATTTTCACTCACAACCAGTAAGCGGTTTTTAATTTTATGTTGTGCTCATCATCCCAACCGAGTATGATGTTAGTAAACCCACTCACCCGTTAACATAGTGAATTCCACTTGACCGGTTCTTTGTATTCACGTGAGCTCGTCCATGGTGGCATTCCCAGTATTTCACGTTCCTACACGATATGAAGATTCTTGTTCATTATTACTCAGCATAACAGCCTTCATTCATTTCCAATGAATGAGAAAACCCGAACTTTTAGTTATTTGCAATTAGGTCCCTAAAGTTATTTCTCTTTAACTTTAATTCCCAAATCTCAGTTTTTCTTCAAATTGAGTCCCATAACTTTTAAAATTTATCTTGGGACTTCAATTTATTTAATTTCAACAAAAAGGGGTTTAATTTCCCAAATTCCCAACTTGGTCCCCCAATTTTTCCAAAATTACCATTTTGCCCTTCCTTTTCAAAAATGGTAAGTTTTGCCTCAAAAATTCCAAAATTCCTCAATTGATCCTCCAACATTATTTTCATGCCCAATTGACCCTCAATTTCATAAAATTGCATTTTGGCCATTTGAATTTCGAAAATCCCAAAATTTTTCCCCAATTTCAAATCTTCAACACTACTGAATTTGATTTCATCAAATTCACTGATCAAACACTTCTAATTGTTAAAATTGAGTTATTGAATGTTCATACGATTCTAAGGAACTTTGAATCACATATTTTAATGCTAGAACGAGCTCAAATGGAGCTTCGCCGGAAAATAGATTGTAGAGAGAGAAAGCTTCAATTTCTCACCGGTGAGGGCATGGCAGTCTGAGCTTTCGATCTAGGCAGATAACTCTCATCTATAGGTTCATCCTACAATCAAGAATCACATCAATTGATGCCGAATTGAGTTAGAATTCTTTTATGGAAATTCTGTCAGTTCTCTCTCTAGCACCGACCGGAAATTGCAGAGGGTAGCCGAATTGGTTTACCTTTTAGTCATAATTCGGCCGTGGGAGGGCTGAGGAAGTGTTGGAATGAGTTTGTTTGGCCTGAGGAGAGCTTGAAATGGCCGATTTTAGCCTTGCCGAAATAGGGCAGCTTCGGTCCGCTTGAGCTGCTTCACTATTCCATCATTCCGACGCTTCTCCAACGATTCTCGGATTGACTGGAGTTTTCTACCAAATAGCTGTCTTCTCTCTAATTCTAAAGAGCCCAACCTTTGTTCAAGTCGAATCTCTAGTTCGAGCTTCACCGGGAAATGGAGCAGTAGAGAGGGAGAGAGAAATGTTCGGGTGTGAGGAGAATGAATGGGGATGACCTATTTATATAGGTGTAAAACCATGTATTAAATGGGAGAGATTTATTACTAGTATTAGTATTGCCATAAATTATTGGTATTAATTTCAATAATTTTATTTTGGTATTAAATTATTTGTATTAATTCCAATAATTTAATTTGGGTATTAAATTATTGGTATTAATTACAATAATTAAATATATATTAATTTATGACTATTTATAATAAGTGGTTCGCATAAAAATTTTTGACAGAAATTTTGGGTTACAAAAGAATTTTTACTTCCCAAGAGGTCACCCATCCTCACACTACTCTCAAACAAGCACACTTAACTTTAAAGTTCTTATGTAATCTAGTTCACCTGAACCAATTTGGTTTTTATTTTCTAATTTGTCTTAAGTTTGTTTTCCAAGGTTTAATGAACTCTTTGGATCACCGGGAAGTTGTAAATTTCCATATTGCTTGTTCCCAAATGTAAACCGACTCGGTTTTCTTATTCAGTTTGACCGGTTCTTTTCCCGGTTTTCCTTAACTCAAAAGTGCAAGGTTTACAACTCTCCCCTCCTTTTAGGAGTTTTGTCCCCAAAACTTAGTTAACATCCTTGCATGAGCAATCATTTCCTTTGATGCCCCTTTGGTGTTTGCTTAAGATACAAACTTTTCTCTCGTCCTTAAAATTAGTCACTTTTACAACCTTCACTTAAGAAATTCATTTTCGTTAATATGATTTACTCCCTCCATTTAGTTTGTCATAACTAGACATACCTTACCTCAGGGTATGTTCTTAGATTTTATCTCTCTCTTTGCTTAGAGCAACATTCTTCCCCTTGAGGTCCTGTACTCAAGATTGGGAATTCCAAGATAACTAACCATTTCCTTGTCTAGTTAAATGCTTGATCATTGAAACACTTAGCTCATCATCCTATAGAGCATTTCGTACTTATTTCCTCAGATTTCTTTATCACCACCTTTTCGTCCCATTTCGACTCTTCCTCCATTCGTTGTCTATTATAACTTTAGTCCAAATTGTTATATTTGACCTCGTCATGCTTATTAGCCGACTCTTTCTTACTTTGAGTCATATTCTCCTGGGGTTGTTGAGCTTACATGCCCTTACAACATGGCATTTTCTAGGACCCGTCTCTATCCATTTGATTTCTAGAATATCTCCTGAAGTGTTTCTCTTAGCTTTTAGACCTTTTAGGGATCGTATAACTTCATTTCTCTTTTCTTTTGATATTATTCCTCAACTATCCTTTTTTTTTACCATTATTAACTCCACTTACTCAATTGTGTTGGTTCTCCTTACCCACTCGTTCCTTTTCGACTTCCTTATTGAGTATTTTTGGTTCCAATTAATTAAATTCCCAGATGTTTTACCGACATGCTGGGTTTCGTCCTTTCTTAGATCCATCATCATTCCCAATGATATCCTCTACTCAATGGTTTTCCTTTGTCCTTAATCCCCTCTGATTTGTTCGCAACCATTTCACGATTCTTTATTTTTCTATTCCAATCGTCTAGGTAGCTGTATCACTCGTTCTTCATGCCCATCCTATTGTCCATCATAGAGTGTAGTCTTTACTACATCTCATTCCTTCTTAGGGTTTTGTTTATTCTATTTGGCTGTCTATCATTATTAGTTTTCCTCTTTCTACTTGGTTCTCCTGTTCCCTCCAAACAGGTTAGCCTGGGCCATTATGATACTTCCTTCCTAATTAAGGGTTGGTTCCTTTCACTCCACATTGGGTCCATCCACCCCTCCATAATTCCTTTAGTTTAATTTCCTTCTTAGGACTTCATTTTTCCTAGGTACTCAACTTTTCCATCTCAACCAACATTTCATTTGTGAGCTTATCATTCCTTCTATTTTGGTTGGTTCCATTTCCTCTCAATTGGGATACACATGTCTTTTTGGGGGCTTCCTTCCTTTGTAGAATTCTTTCCCTTTCTCCGGACATTCCTTTTTTCATTTTCTCTGGGGGATTTCTACTCGTGATGTTGTCTTCTCCTGTTTACCTTTACTACTCAGGTCTTGGTAGACATCTTTTATACTCTATCCGCATCCTCATTCATACCCAATACCTGTCTATTTCCTTAGGGAGCGTATAAATCTTCCTTGTTTCAAGATTTCTTGATCATTATGTGAGAAGCTTGCCTATTTCTTTCTTAGCTTGAGTTTGGTTGTTAATTTGGCCTTTTGATCCCTTTAAGGATTTCTTTCATCCTTCTCTTTCAGAGTATTTGACCTTTCCGCCTCTCTATCTTGTCAGAACTTACATCATGGTTCTTCCGCGTATTAGCTGGTTAATTGCCCTGCCTCCACCAGTCCCTTGGTTTAGGTCTTCTTAGGGCAATTGTCTTCTCGCGTACTCCTGTCCTTAATGTCATCTCACTAACCTTTTTAGGGTGTAGTCCTTTCTACTTCCCGGTCTTCCTTAGGTATGTTGGTCAGAGACTTTGATTTTTGACTTTTCTGCTTTTTCCAAAAGTGGTAGTACTTTAAAATTATATCACTTTTCCAAAGCAGGTTAGTCTTGGTCTCTGATACTTCCTTCCTTCAAGTAGTTTCTGATGAGGGGTTGGCTCCTTGCACATCTGCCAACCAATGATTCCTTTTCACAACGCATTCCTTCTCTTCTTCACTCTTAATGTGTCATTCCCTATAGTTTTAGGTGACATTTTTCCATGTTTGCCCCTTATGAGAGGGTTCTAAGTATGCTTCTCATGTACCTTATCCCTATTCATGAGGTATCCTTCTCGATTTGACCTTCTTAAGAAGTTTTTTTTATTCACCTTGTCTTTTCTTGACCTCTTTTCGAATTGTTTATGTAACCCACTCCATGGTATCGGTCTCCAATCCTTCATGTCCTTTAGTAGGGTTGGGCATCTCTTCAGGTAATGTCCCATCATCATTCCCTTACATGTATTGTTGTGGTTCTTCCTTTCTTTCGAGTGGGGCTTTTCTAGGGTTACTATTGGTTTGGTGCTTTATTGTTCTTGAGTCTGATCACTTTAACAGTTTTCTAGCTAAATCACCTTTGTTAGGGTCATGGTAAGAGTCCTCCTAGGTTTCCTGATTCATCTTCCATCATTGGGATGCAACTCTTTCTTAGTTTCTAGGATAGTGTGGGTTTGTTTTATTTTCCTGGAATGGGAGAGATTTATTACTAGTATTAATATTGCTATAAATTATTGGTATTAATTCCAATAATTTAATTTTGGTATTAAATTATTTGTATTAATTGTAATAATTTAATTTGGGTATTAAATTATTGGTATTAATTACTATAATTAAATATATATTAATTTATGGTTATTTATGATAACCCGTTAGCATAAAAATTTTTGACCGAAATTTCGCGTTACAAAAAATTCATACTTCCCAGGAGGGTTAACTTTAAAGTTCTTAAGGAATCTAGTTCACCTAAACCAATTAGGTTTTTGTTTTCTAATTTGTCTTAAGTTTATTTTCCAAGGTTTAATGAACCATTTGGATCACCCGGAAGTTGTAAATTTCCATATTGCTTGTTCCCAAATGTAAACCGGCTCGGTTTTCTTATTTGGTTTGACCGGTTCTTTTCTCGATTTTCCTTAACTCAAAAGTGCGGGGTTTACAGACTGGCTGGCCAATATCAAGAAGTTAATGGAAATTGTCCGAATATTGCTAGATGATATGGTGATCCTGATGGAATTCTTCCTGGAAGGGAGTGCTAGACAGTGGTGGGACAATGTCCAAAATCTACATGCCCCCACCCCCCCACTTGGGAGCAATTTGAGGAAAGATACTTGGAAGAATACCTCGCACCCCACCTAATAAATGAGAAGAAACAAGAATTCATCCGACTTCAGCAAGGGCTTAGTTCCATAGCAGAGTATGAAACAAAATTTAATGAGTTTAGACCCTTTGCTCTCGACCTAGTCAGACCAGCTGACATATGCCAGAGGTTTGTGGATGGTCTCAACTTGGATATTCAAGACCGTATGGGAGTACTAGGATGCTCCACAGATCTGACAGCTGTAATTAGTATGGCTCATGAATGCGAGCGACTGGTACAGACCCGACGTTGTCGAATGAAGCAGACGACTAGAAAGGGAGATAAAGATTCAAACTGTCAAGGAGGACGAAGAGAATATACTAGCTTAAGGGGAGGAAACAGAAAGGTATTGCAATAGAGAAGGAACATGCCTCCACCCCTTCCCAGAGTAGTCCTTACCTTACCCCAAGGGAACCCTCGCTGTCCGAAGTGTCAAAGGAATCATGAGGGAGCATGCCATGCCTGTTTCGCCTGCGGACAAGTGGGACACTTTGTGAAGGATTGTCCTACTCTTAGGGAGAACAGACAGAATAATACTCTTGGACCACCTCAAGGGAACTCCAGGAACCCCAGACCAGAAGCTATGGCAACAGTATCGGCCAAAGTTACAACCTCACTCAGGAGGAGGCTAGAGGAGACCCTAGCATTGTAGCGGATACATCCCAAAACCCTACCAACTTGTCCAAAAGAGTCATGTAAACTGAATGTCTTTTAAATTAATAAAGGGAATTCATTCTAAAATATACGTTTCTTAAATTAGGGTATATACAGCTGTGGGGACAACCAGTTTATGCTCTTTTTGACTCTGGAGCAGAACGATCATTTATCAAGGAAGAGTTGATTTCTAAGATACCCCTAGAGCTCACTTCTCTTGTACACAACCTTAACGTCCTTACACCCTTAGGAGAAGGTTTGAATAGAAATAAACAACTAAAGGGGTGTGAGATAAAAATTGGAGGAATCAAACTTGAAGATGACTTGATTCCGTTACCTTTAAGAGAAGTGGAAGTAATCTTGGGGATGGACTGGCTGAGTAATCATCAGGCAAGGATGGACTGTAGAAGGTAGATAGTAACTTTCCATACCTCCAAGGCTAAGGGACTAAAGTTCCAGGGATATAAAAGAAAAAGTGAAGTAAAATTTGTGTCCCACCTGAAGGTTCAAAAGATGATTCAGAAAGAATGTACAGTTGTGCTGGCCATGGTGGTAAATGAGGATTTTGAAGAAAAGAAAATGGAAGACATTCCGATAGTCAGGCATTATCTAGAAGTTTTTCCAGAAGAGCTACCTGGACTACCTCCAAGTCGCCAAGTTGAGTTTACTATAGAAATAACCCCAAGAACCAACCCCATATCCCAAGCCCCAAATCGCATGGCTCCGGCAGAACTGAAAGAACTAAAGGAACAACTGGATGAATTATTGGAAAATGATTTCATACGTCCAAGTCAGTCTCCATGGGGTGCTCCTGTTTTGTTCGTGAAGAAAAAGGATCGGAGTATGAGACTATGTATTGACTATAAGAAGCTGAATCAGGTTACCATCAAGAACCGATACTCACTCCCAAGGAGAGATGATTTGTTTGATCAGTTAGAAGGAGCAGCATACTTCTCAAAAATAGATCTTCGATCATGCTACCACCAACTAAGGATTAGAGAAGAGGACATCCCTAAGACGGCATTTTGATCCAGATATGGACATTATGAATTTCGAGTGATGCCGTTCGGATTGACAAATGCCCCTGTAGCTTTCATGGACCTGATGAACTGCGCGTTCCAACCTCATCTGGAGAGGTTCGTGATAGTATTCATAGATGATATCCTTATATACTCACGAACCAGGTCGGAACACGAAGAGCATCTAGAAATTACATTGGAAATCTTGAAGAAAAACCAATTATATGCGAAGTTTTCCAAGTGTGAATTCTGGTTGCCAAAAGTAGGATTCTTAGGGCACATCGTATCTAAGGATGGAGTTAAGGTGGATCCAGCCAAGGCGGAAGCTATATGAGAATGGAAAGCTCCAAGGAATCCTACATAAATTAGAAGTTTGTTAGGATTGGCAGGATTCTATAGGCAGTTTGTGCAAGACTTTTCTAAAATAGCAACTCCTCTAACTCGACTCACCGGGAAGGGAGTTGAGTATAAATGGGATGAGGACCGCACCAATACTCTCCTTACCCGATCCTATTGTAGGAGAGTACACAGTCTATAGTGATGCCTCGGGAGAAGGATTGGGATGTGTTTTAATGCAACGAGGGAAGGTTATTGCGTATGCCTCGTGACAACTGAAGATACATGAGAGAAATTACCCGACTCACGACTTGGAATTACCTACAATGGTGTTTGCCTTGAAGATATGGCGACACTACCTTTATGGGGTTAAGTGCAGGATATACACAGATCACAAGAGCCTTAAGTACTTCCTAACTCAGAAGGAGTTAAATCTTCGTCAGAGGAGATGGTTAGAATTAGTGAAGGACTATGATCTTGTGATAGAATACCACCCAGAAAGGCAAATGTGGTAGCAGATGCCTTAAGTCGCAAGTATCAAATTGAGGCGACACAAGTCAAGACAAGCTACTTACCTTTGTTGCAACAATTAGGAAGAATGGAAGTGAGTCTAAGGATGGACTGACAGGAAAAATGCTTGGTGGCGAATGTAGCGATAAGTTCCAGTCTAACTGAGGATATAAAGGCCCAACAAAAGATTGATAAAGAACTTCAGTCCTACTTGGATTCAATTAACAGAGAAAGGAAACCAGACTACGATTTGCGAGGTGACGGAGTACTGACCTATAAGGGTAGGGTATGTGTGCCTCAAGACAAGGAGTTACGAAGATTAATATTGGAAGAGGCACACGATTATGCTATGCATCCGGACAGTACTAAAATCTACCGCACCCTCAAACAAGGATACTGGTGGAAGGGTATGAAGAGGGACATTGCGGAATATGTAGCCCGATGCTTGTCCTGTCAACAGATAAAAGCAGTGCATCAGAAGCCGTCTGGACTGCTACAACCCTTACCAATTTCGGAATGGAAATGGGAACACATCACCATGGATTTTGTCACGGGCCTGCTAGTGACCAAAAAAGATCGAGATGCGATTTGGGTAATTGTAGATAGATTGACCAAATCAGCTCATTTCCTTCCTGTAAGAGTGACGAACACAGTAGAATAGCTGGCCATCCTATACATGAAGGAAATAATAAGATTCCACAGTGTCCCGGTGAGTATACTATCGGATAGAGATCCGAGATTCACTTCTAGGTTCTGGCTGAGTCTGCAAAACGCCATGGGAATCGAACTCCACATGAGTACAACATTTCATCCTCAGACAGATGGTCAGTCTGAGCGAACCATCCAAACCTTGGAAGACATGCTAAGGGCATGTGTACTCACCATGAATAAAAGCTGGGAGGAATACTTATGCCCGATGGAATTTGTGTATAATAATATTTACCAGGCTAGCATCCAGATGGCTCCCTATGAAGCCCTTTATGGACTACCTTGTCGTACCCCTTTATTTTGGGAAGAAGTGGGTGAAAGGAAGTTAGAGAAAACCGAGATAATAGAGGATGCCACTGAGAAGATAAAATTAACAAGGAGTTGTCTTAAGACTGCAAAGGATAGGCAGAAGATTTATGCAGACAATCGAAGGAAGGATTTGGAGTTCGAAGTGGGTGATCAGGTATTCCTCAAAGTAACTCCATGAAGAGGAATACTTAGGTTTTAGCAAAGAGGAAAGTTAAAATCCAGATATATCGGTCCATATCCCATTATTCAAAGGATAGGACTAGTAGCATATAAATTAGAACTACCTCCTGATTTGTAGAGAATACATGACGTATTCCACATTTCAGTACTTCAGAAATATCAGCTCGATCCTAGTCACATACTGGACCGACCTCTAATGGAATTGGAAGAGAACCTGACTTATAAGACAGAGCCGGTACGAATCATCGACCGGAGAGACAAGAATTTAAGGAACAAGAAAATCCCTATGGTCAAGGTGTTGTGGCAAAACGAACCCATGCAGGAAGAGACATGGGAAACCGAGTCTCTAATGAGGGATAGTTATCCTTAGTTATTTAACGTGTAACTGTTTTGGGGACAAAACCCCTAAAAGGAGGGGAGAGTTGTAAAACCTGCACTTTTGAGTTAAGGAAAACCGGGAAAAGAACCGGTCAAACTGAGAAAGAAAACCAAGCCGGTTTACTAACTCGATCATTTGGGAACAAACAATTTGGAAATTTACAACTTTCGGATGATCCAAAGGGTTTATCTAACCTTGGAAAAGAAACTTAAGACAAATTAAAACAGAAAAACCAAATTGGTTTAGGTGAACTGGGAAGTATGATTTTTTGTAACCCGAAATTTCGGTAAAAAATTTTTATACGCCTTATCATAAATAGGCATAAATTAATATATATTTAATTATTGTAATTAATACCAATAATTTAATACCTAAATTAAATTATTGAAATTAATACAAATAATTTAATATTGAAATTAAATTATTGGAATTAATACCAATAATTTATAGCAATATTAATACTAGTAATAAATCTCTCCCATTTAATACACGATTTTACACCTATATAAAGAGGTTATTACCATTCATTATCCTCACACTTGAACACTTCTATCTCTCTCTCTCACTCTATTGCTCCATTTCCCGGTGAAGCTCGAACCAGAGCTTCGGCTTGAACATTTTCTTAACCTCAGACGGAGAGGTCGAGCTCTTTAGAACCAGGGATAAGACATCTATCTAATAGCAAACTCCAATCAATACGAGAATCGCTGGAGAAGCGTCGACATGATTGAACAGTGAAGCAGCTCCGACAGACTGAAGCTGCCCTATTTTGGCTAAGCTAAAATCGGCCATTTTGAGCCTTCCTAAAACCAAACCAAGCCCTCCTAACACCTCCTCAGTCCTTCCTCAGCCGAATTAGAACCGAAAGGTAAGCCAATTCGGTTCCCCTTTACAATTTGAGATCGTTGTTAGAGAGAGAGTCGGTTGAATTTCAATGAAGAAATTCTAATCCAATTTGAGATCAATTGATGTCATTCTTGATCCTAGGAAGAACCTCTCGAGGAGAGCTACCTGCCCAGATTGAAAAGCTATACCGTCATGCCCTCACCGGTGAGAAATCAAAGCTTTTTCTCTACAGTCTGTTTTCCGGCGAATCTCCGTTTGAGCTTGTTCCAGCGTTAAAATCTGTGATTCAAAGTTCCTTAGAATCGTATGAACATGTAGGAACTCAATTTCAACTCCAATTTCAACAATTTGAGGTGTTTGGTTGGTCAATTTGATGAAATCAAATTTGGCAGTGTTGAAAGGTTGAAATTGGGGAAAAAAGTTGGGGAATTTGGAGATTTTTGGAAATTTGAAGGACCAAAATGTAATTTTCTAAAATTGAGGGTCAATTGGTTATGATAAGAATATTAGAGGGCCAATTGATAAATTTTAGAATTTTTGGTCCAAAAATTTACCATTTTTCTAAAGAAGGGGCAAAATGGTAATTTTGGGAAAATTGAAGGACCAAATTGGAAATTTGGAAAATTAAACCCCTTTGTGTGAAATCAAATAATTTGAGGTCCTAAGATAAATTTTAAAGGTTTTGGGACTTGAATTTAGGAAAAACTCGGCAATAGTAATTAAAATTAAAGAAAATTAACTTTAGGGACCTAATTGCAAATATATGTAAAGTTGAGTTTTCTCATTCATTTGGAACGAATGAGGGCTATTAGGCCAAAGAATAATGAACAATTATGTTCATCTCGTGTAGGAGAACGAGACATCGGGAACGCCTGTTGAGGTTCAACTTGCTAAGGACAGAACCTGACTAAGTGGAATTTCACTGCACTATCGGGTGAGTGGGATTATATATCATACCCAGTTGGGAATGATAAGTGCCTCGGTATAAAAACTCACTATTTGGTGGTATTTTAATCATTACCACTTAGAGAAAGTGATGTGAAAAAAACTTCTTACCGGTTGTAGGTAGATCATACCCGGTTGGTATGATGAGACTTCCTCGAAGGAAGTGGAAAACCCATTCATCGGTTATGAATGGAGATGTCCTTATACCGGTTGGTATAATGGACAATGAAAACCTATTTTGTCGGAAGTGTTCTCCCTTGAGTGTGTGCAAATGCTTAAACTATTTGGGAGACCTTTTGACGGGAGCTCGAATAGCTTTTATAGGCCGAGGGCCTCAGTTTTGGAACTTGAGGGCTAAAATGCCCAATTTTTGAAAAATTCGAACAGTAGGCCATAGGCCAATGGATATGGGCAAGAGCTCGTAAAAGAACATGATATATATATATATATATGTGTGTGTGTGTGTGTGTGTGCCATTAAAACTTAATAAGTGAATTGTTTGGTCATGGTACCAAGGCAGATCCGACATACTTAGTCAACCAGTAGCAGTGCGACATGACCGGTCTTCGAACCAATCAAGACAAACAAGTATAGGTTGAGTTGAAGGTCGGGATCATTGGGACAAATGGCACCACATATTACATGGTAATTTAAGAAAACTTTGTTTGTGCATGCACTATGAGTACGGGATCATCAAGATGCCCATGAGGGGTAGTGATGTGTCCTAAGGGCCCTGGATGACCTGGTGAGTATAAGGGTAGATCATCGTTCCAGGTGTCTGTGCGAAATTTGGAGTAGCACAAAGCGCATGAAATCGGGGTGGGGACAGGATGAGGTCTCTGTCCTCATATGGACACGAAGAAGCAATTCGGGATTGTGGGTCAGATGTCGCGTACATCCACTCATTCCCAGAGTAGAAGTGGTCGTACTTCTATCCGGGTGGTAGGAAAAGTCGCTCCAAAGCCACTAGCGGGTTCAGTAGTGAACTGACTTGCGAATGTGTGTAACCTTCATGATGAAGGATGTGTGTTGGATGATGACACACCAATAAATAAGAAATAGTGGAAAAAATCGAATTTTTAAATGAAGGGATTTTTGAAAAAAAAGGAGTTTAGCACACTCCATATAAATGTTTTTCTTGAAAGTCAAAAGATTTGAATTCCATTCACTGAGTAGTTGTACTCACCCCCTCCCTTATACCCCTTTCAAGAAGTCCTAGAAAGCCGAACCTTAAAGGACTTGCGCAATTAAACGTTTGCAAGACAGGTGCAATTAATTTAAATTATTATGCAATTTTGATTTATGATATTCCTAGAAAAAGGTGCAGGTCTTAAGAACGCCTTACTCTTTACGATTTATAATATAAGGGGAAACCCTTTAGTAAATCGGGAGAGTGGCGGGTTGATCACAGGGATCCGACCAAACCGGGTCGGGGCGTGACAATGAGGACATCTCCACTCATAACCGATGAACGGGTTTTCCACTTCATTCGAGAAAGTTTAATCATACCAATTGAGTATGATCTACTTACATAAGTAAGTAATTTTTCTGTGTAATTTTCATATCACTCCTCTCAGGTGTGATGTTTAAAATACCACTTAGCAGTGAGTTTTCATTTTTGAGTAGCTTATCATCCCAACCGAGTATGATATAAAAATCCCACTCATCCAATCGTGCAGTGTATTTCCTCTAAGTCAGTTTTCGCTCCTTACGAGCTTAATCTCAACCGTCGTTCCCGATATCTCGTGTTACTACACGAAATGAACATTTTTGTTCATTACTATTTGGCTTGATAACCTTCATTTATCATGAATGACTAAAATATTCAACTTTTTAAATATTTGTAATTTTGTCCCTAAAGTTATTTTTCCTTTACTTTAGGCCCCAGATTGCCCGTTTTTCTCCAAATTGAGTCCCAAAACTTTTAAAATTCCCCTCGGAACCTCAATTTATTCAATTTTATAAAAAGGGGTTCAAGTTTCCCAAATTCCTAATTTGGCCCCCAATTTTTCCAAAATTACCATTTCGTCGTTCCTTTTTATCATACCCAATGGACCCTCATTTTTATAAAATTTCATTTTGTTCCCTATAATTTTTTAAATCCCCAATTTTCCCCCAATTAAAACTTCTTAACACAGCTGGATTTGATTTCATCAAATTGACCAATCAAACACTTTTAATTGTTGAAATTGAAGTTAAATTAGAGTTTCTACATCTTCTTACGATTCAGTTTCACTTTGAATCGTAGGTTTTGACGCCGGAATGAGCTCAAATGGAGCTTCACCGGAAAATAAAAACGTAAAGACAGAAAGCTTCAATTGCTCACGGTCGAGGGCGCGGCGGTCCGAGCTTCCAATTTGGGCAGATAGCTCTCTGACTGAGGGTCCTCCTAGGATCAAGAATTGCATCAATTGATGCCAAATTGGGTGAGAATTCCATCATCAAAATTCTACGAGTTCTCTCTTTAACACCGGTTGGAAATTACAAAGGTGAGCCAAGTTGGCTTACCTTTCAGTTCTAATTCGGCTGTAGGAGGCTCGATGAGGTGTTGGGAGAGCTTGGTTTAGCCTGAGGAGGGCTCGAATTAGACGATTTCAGCTCGGCCAAAATAGGGCAGCTTCGGTCCACCGGAGCTACTTCACTGTTTGATCACGCAGGCGCTTCTCCGATGACCCTTGGAGCGAATGGATACTACCATCGTGTAGCTGAGTTCTCCTTGGTTCTAAGAAACCCAACCACACCTTCTTTAGCTCAGAAAAGACACTATATCAGAGCTCTGGTTTGAGCTTCACCGAAAAACTAAGCATATGAGAGAGAGTGAGGTTTTCAGATGTCGAGAGGATGAATGGAGAGGGACTTTTTATATAGGGAGCTCGGGGACTCATCAGCTGTCTGTTTGACACCTTTATGATAGTCATTGATGGCCTGAAATATATTGAATGGAAATGTTTCCTCTTCACCAGTGCTGCTTTGATTTTCTAGTGAGTGAACAGTGCTGTCATCTATATGAAGAAGAAGACACTGTTTCGAACCGGACCGGACCAGCCCAAATCGGGTTCAAAGCTTAAACCGGCCAGTTCACCCCGATTCTACCAAAATTTTCAAATCTAAAAATTTCTAAATTAATCTAAATTCACTTCCTATCCAATGGTGGTCTCAAATCTCAAATTTGAATTTTTATATCCACCTAGAAAAAGGAATTTAGCATACGGTTCAATAGTGGTTCAAATCGGTCCAAACCGGTTCAATCCGGTTCGGATCCAGTTCACCTGAACTGGTTTGGTTTTCACCCCCCATTCATCCTAAATTCCTTTTTCATGACTTATGTGACTCTTTAGGTCACTTGAGATCCATAATTTCCCCGGTTTGTCCTCTCTCTATCGGTTCTAGTTTATAAACCAGTTCGGTTCATAAAATCGGTTCAATCCGATTCGGATCCGATTTACCCTCACCGGTCTGGTTTTTCTCTCCTAATTGGTTCTAAAGTTCTTTTTCAAAGTTTATTAACCTTTTTTGGGTCACATGGGAGTTGTAATTTCTACAATTTGCCCGTTACTCAATAATTGGGTTTGTGAACCGGTTTGGTTTTCTCACTCGGTTTGATCGGGTTTTTCCCAGTTTTCCTTAACTCCAAAGAGCGGAGTTTACAGTTGTAGACTAACCTAGCGAGGAAGGGAGAGGTGGAAAGGACAGAACAATGGAAAAGAAGGATGAAGAAAAACCTTGAAGAAATAAATGGCTAGAATGAAATGATGACCACACTCAAGACATAAGGAGGAATTAGTAAGTCTCGCACAAAGAGGTCTTGGGGCAAATAACACCTGAACCTTTCCCAAGGAAGGAGACCCTGGGAAAGCATACAAGTTCCAACTAAGAAGTAATGGACCAAGTGATGAAGGATGAGGAGATGAAGTGCATGCCAAGGTGAAAGAACCGAGGGAAGTATACTAAGAGGGCCCAAGGAGAAAGTTAAACCCAAGGAGCGGGTAAGTAGGAAATAACATCAAAGGATGAAGTGACAAGTGAAAATGGGTGGGCTACCCATCATAAGGAAATAGAGGAAGGAACATCCGAAAAATCTTGGAAAAATAAGCCCTCAAATTCGGAAGTGGGTGAGGAGAAAATAACCAATGACATCAAGACTGGTCGTGGCCACACTCGCTTAATAGAGCCCAAGGAGTGGATGGCTGGACATAAAACAGAGTGCTAGGAACCAATCTATCAGCAGGAGCTCTTCAAAGAGAGGATAAGGAACAAAAAGAAAATGGAGGACAATGAAGGAAAAAGAGCGGGCAACAATACCGATCTCAGAAGGGTGTAAGAAAGGAAAGAAGGAAAAGCCTCAAGAAGTATTAGAGAGGTTGAACCAGGATGGAAATTCTTAGATAGAGGATACAAGTAGGAAGTGAGACCTCAAAAAGGGAAGTTCCAAAGCTAAGGAACCACCAGATAGATCCTAAGAGGCTTATACTGACATAAAGAACCTCATAAAGAACCATAAGTGGTTAAGGGTATGTCGGGATGGCTAAAGTATTACCTAATTTAGAAGAACAAAGAAGCCAATTAGAGATTTTTGACGAACCTAGAAAAGAAGGAAGCAACTAGTAGAAATAGGATGGTCAAGGAGAATAAATGAGACTCTAAGAAGGACTAGGAAGTAGTGGAGACTACACTTTAAAGAAGGGTAATAGAGTGGGCATAGTGTTGAGTACACGAAATAAGACTCGATGATCGTAGATACCTTGAGTAGGAAAGTAAAAGGTGAACTAGGAAATTATGATCGAAAAATGATTAAAGGTGGAAAAAAGCCCTAATTCAAAAGGGTGTAAGAATGCGAAGGAAGGAAACCTTCAAGGAGTAGTAAGAAATTTTAACATCTAGCACCTAAAAGGGAAATCTCTACTTTGAAGGACATTGTAGAGAATGAAAGTTATTAAAGGAGAACTCCCCAAAACAATAGAATCATGAAATGGTCACAAGCAAGTAAGAGTGGATTTAAGGGAAAGGAAAATCCTTGAGTAAAGGAAGTCACCAGAAACGAAGAAAGACATAAGAAGGGAAGAATCCCAGCATGTCGGTAAGTTATCAGGAAATTCAATGATTGGCACCAAAAAGATCCAATAAATAAGTTGGGAAAGGACGAGTGGGTAAGGAAAACCAATAAGGTTATGAAAGAAATGTTGTCAAGGCATGAAGGATGATTGGATAACGGTAAAGGTAGTTAAGGAATACTACCCGATGAAAAGAGGGATGAAGTGATACAATCCTTGAATGGTTGGAAAGTTGTGAACAACCCTAAAGGAGGTGTTTTAGAAGTCTAATGGATAGAGACATGTTCTAGAATATGTCATGTCGTAAGGGATATGTAAGCACCAACAGTCACAAGTAAAATGTGATTCGAGTAAGAAAAAGTTAGCTAGTAAGCACGATAAGGTCAAATATAATTTTGACTGAAGCTGTAATCAATGACGGATGAAGGAAGGGTCAAATTAGGACGAAGGGATAATAACACCGAAACCTATGAAAACAAGGACGTAATGCTCGAAAGAACGCTGAGCTAAGAGTTTCAACAATGAAGAGAATAACTAGATAGAGGAATGATTGGGCATCTTGGAACTCTCAATCTTGAAATCTTGAGTAAAAACCTCAAATGGAAGAATCTTGCCCTAAGTAAAGGGAGATGTGAACCTAGGGATATACCTTTGGACTCACGAGCAAGACATACTAGTTTTGATAAACTCCATGGAAGGAGTAAATAATGTAAAGGAAAAGAAATTCCTTAAGCATGTGATTTAAAGTAGGTTAAGTGAAAGAACAACCAAAGTATTAACATGTCCAAGTTGATATTAAGGGAAGTTTTTCTGGGAGTGAAAAATGTTGACATAGTTTTGGGGACAAAACTCCTAAAAGGAGGGGAGAGTTGTAAACCCTGCTCCTTTAGGATAAGAAAAATCGGGGAAAGAATCGGTCAACCCAGATGAGAAAACCAAACCGGTTCACAAACCCCAACCGATAGAGAAAGGGTAAACTGGGAAATTTATGGATCCCAAGTGACCTAAAGAGTCACAAAAGTCATGAGAAAGGACTTTAGGATGAATTGGAGGTGGAAACCAAATCAGTTTAGGTGAACCACACCTGAAATGGATTGAACCGGTTCCTAAATTTATTTTTCTAGGTGGCTTAGAAAATTAAAATTCAAGAATTGAAGCCACCATTTGATAGAGAATGAATTTAGATGAATTTACAAATTTTTAATTTTGAAAAACTTGGTCGAATCGGGCCTGAACAATCTGGTTTAATTGTTGAACCTGGTCCAGACCGGTCAGGTCCGGTTCGAAATAGTGTCGTCTTCTTCCTCAAGATGACAGCACTGTTCACTCGCCGAAAAATTGAGCAGCGCCAATGAAGATGAAAAGTCTCTAACAAGAGAGTTTCAGGCAATGAATGACCACCATTAAGACACCAATCAAACGACCAAGAAGTCGCCAAGCTTCCTATATAAAGAGCCCCTCCTCATTTATCCTCCTCATACATGAAAACTCCACTATCTCCCTACTGCTCCATTTTCTAGTGAAACTCGAACAAGAGCTTCAACTTGGGGATTTTTTTGAGTCAAAGAAGGCAAGGTCAGGTTCTTTAGATTTGGGGAGAAGTCAACTACACGATGGTAGCCTCCATTTGCCCCGAGGATTGTCAGAGAAACACTAACGTGATAGAATAGTGAAGTAGCTTTGACGGATCGAAGCTGCCCTATTTCGACCGAGCTGAAAATGACCAATTCAAGCCTTCTTAGGCAAAACCAAGCCGTGCCAACACTTCCATAGCCCTCATACAACTGAATTAGAGCAAAAAGGTAAGCCAATTTTTCTCTCCACTGTAATTTCCGATCGGTGCTAGAAAGAATCAACAAAACATTACTGACCAAAATTTACCTCAATTCGACATGAATTGAGGTGATTCTTGATCCTAGGAGAAACCTCATGATAAGAGCTATCTGCCCAGATCGAAAGCTCAGACCGTCGCATCCCCGACGATAAGCTTTTGAAGCTTTCTCTCTCTAATTTTAGTTTTCCGACAAAGCTCCGTTTGAGCTCGTTCCGACGTCAATTCATACGATTCAAATTGAATTGTATGGAAGTGTAGGAACTAAACTCTACCTTCAATTTCAATAATTAACCTCGTTTGATTGGTCAATTTGATGAAATCAAATTCGATTAGGTTGGAAGGTTGAAATTGGGGGAAAATTTGTGGAAATTTTGGGAATTTCAAAACTTCGAGGGACTAAAGTACATTTTCCAAAAATTGAGGGAAATTGGGCATGGAAAAAATGTTGGAGGACCAATTGGTCAATTTTTGGAATTTTTGGGGTCAATTTTACCATTTTTGTAAAGTAGGGGCAAAATGGTCATTTTGGAAAAGTTGGGGGCGAAATTGGGAATTTGAGTAACTCGAACCTCTTTCTATAATTTTGAATAAATTGTGGCCCCAAAGTAAAATTTTGAAGTTTAGGGACTCAATTTGGGGAAAAATTGGCATTAGGGACCTAAAGTTAAAGAAAAAGAACTTTAGGGACCTAATTGCAAATAATTAAAAAGTTTGGGTCTTTTATCCATTGGTGATGAATGAAGGCTATTAGGCCGAAGGATAATGAACAAGGATGTTCATATCGTGTAGGAACACGAAATAATGGGAACAGTAGCAATACAAGCACGCGTAGAGGTGAAAGTCGGTTAAGAGGAATTCACTTCATTAACGGTTGAGTGGGATTTTTACATCATACTCGTTTGGGATGATGAGAACCTTGGTAATGAAAACCCACTATTATGTGGGTTTTTAAAATCACACTTGTATAGGGTGATGTGAGAAAACACATGGAATAACTACTTAACAGTTGTAAGTAGATCATACCCGATTGGTATGTTGAACTTCCTCGAAAGAAGTAGAAAACTCATTCATTAGTTATGAGTAGAGATGTCCTCACACACGGTTGGTGTGATGAATAGATAAAAAGATTATTTTGTCTGAAGTACTCTCCCTTGACTATGTGCCACTACTTATACTTTTTGGGAAACCTTCTTGATGAGAGCTCAAATAGCTTAGGTAGGCTGGATGTCACGCCCCAACTCGCTTTGGTCGGAACTACGTGATCAACCCGCCACTCTCTTGGTTTACCAAGTGTTGCCCCTTCTTTATAAACCATGAGGAGTAAGGTGTGCTTTAAACTTGCACCTTTCCTAGAATAATATAACTCAAAACTGTATAAAATTTGAAACTTATCAAACATGCGTTACAGGTGTGTTAACTGGTGGTCATTGGGGTACTTTCCGTGGTTACCTGAAAGGGATATAAGGGAGGGGTTGAGTTTAACGACTCAGTGAATGGGTGTTTTAGGGTATGACTTTCAGAAAAATAGTTTGAATTGGAGTGTGCTAGACTCCTTATTTTCTTTAAAATTTCTCATTTTCAAAATCTCAGTTTTTTATAGCCATTTCTCATCTCAATGGTGTGTTTATCAATCAACACCCGCCCTTCATCATGAAGGAAAACACACATTCGTAGGCCAGCCCGTCCACTATACCCACTTGTGGCATCGGAGCAACTTTACCGGCCACCTAGATAGAAGCATGTCCACTTCTACCATGAGAATGAGCGGATGTACGTGACATTCGACCCTCAATCCTGTAACAAAACTCCGTGTTTGTATGAGGATAGAGACCTCATCCCGTCCCAACCTTGATTTTATGCACAATGAAGTTGCGTTGAGCTTCTTAAGACTTCTAGTATGATTAACTGTGCTTATCTCTACTAGGTTGTCTGTAGCCCTAGGACGCATCACTACCCCTCTTTGGCATCTTGAAGGTCCCGTAACTAGTGCATGCATAAATCAATATTTTTTTCACATAAGCCAATAATCTATGGTGCCACTTTCAATGACCCCATCCCTCAACTCGACTTGCAGCTGTTTGTCTTGACTAGTCTGAAGACTTGTCATGTAGCACTACCGCTAGTCCAACGAGTATGTCGGTTCTGTCTTGGTACCATGGCCAAATAATTCATTCACTTAAGTTTTCATGGCTTAAAATCATGTTTGTTTACGGGCTTCTGCTTGTGCCAATTGGCATAGGGCCCACTGTTCGAGATTTTCAAAATTGGGCATATTAGCCCCCAAGTTCCAAAATCGAGGCCTCTGGCCTGTAGGAGAAATCGAGCACCCGTAAAGAAAATCTACCAAAATGTTTAAGTAGTGGCACATAGTCAAGGGAGAGCACTTCTGACAAAATGAACTTTTAGTCATCCATCACACCAACCAGGTATGAGGATATCTCCACTTATAACCAAAAATCGGGTTTTCTACTTCCTTCGAGAAAGTTTTATCATACCAACCGAGTATGATCTACTTACAACCGGTAAGTAGTTTTTCTGTGTAATTTCCCCATCACTCCTTACATGTGTGATGGTTAAAATATCACTTAGTAGTGGGTTTTCATTTCCGAGGTGATTATCATCCCAACCGGGTATGATATTAAATCCCACTCACCCGATAGTACAGTGAATTTCCTCTTAACCATCTTGTTGCCTTCACACAAACTTGTCTTAGCTAGCGTTCCCGGTACTTTATGTTTCTACACAATATGAACATTCTTGTTCATTATCATTTGGCCTAATAGCCTTCATTCATCCCGAATGAATGAGAAAACCAAACTTTTGATTTATATGCAATTAGTTCCCTAAAGTTATTTGTTTCTTTAACTTTAAGTCCCTAATGCCGGTTTTCCGCCAAATTGAGTCCCAAAACTCTAAAATTCACCTTAGCACCTCAATTTATTCAAAACTACAAAAAGGGGTTCAAGTTTCCCAAATTTCCAATTTAGTCCCCTAACTTTTCCAAAATTACCATTTTGCCCCTACTTTACAAAAATGGTAAGTTTTACCCCAAAAATTCCAAAATTTGCCCAATTGATCCTCCAACATATTTATCATGCCTAATTGGCCCTCAATTTTATGAAATTGTACTTTAGTCCCTCGAATTTTCAAAATCCCCAAATTTCCCCCAATTTCAACCTTCTAACTCAGCCGAATTTGATTTCCTCAAATTGACTGATCAAATGAGTTTAATTGTTGAAATTGAAGTTAGATTGGAGTTCCTACACCTTCATACGATTCAATTGCACTTTGAATCACACGATTTGATACCAAAATGAGCTCAAACGGAGCTTCACCGGAAAACTAGACTTAGAGAGAGAAAGCTTCGAAAGCTTATCATCGGGGGCACGATGGTCCGGGTTTTCATTCTAGGCAGATAGCTGTTGTCTTGAGGTTTCTCCTAGGATCAAGAATTACATTAATCGATGCAAAATTGAGTGAGAATTTAGTCATCAAATTTCTGCCAATTCTCTTTCTAGCACAAATCGGAATTTATAGAGGAGAGCCAAATTAGCTTACGTTTCAGCTCTAATCCATCTGTAGGAGGACTGTGGAGGTGTTGGGAGGGCTTGGTTTAGCCTATGAAGGGCTCGAATTGACTGATTTTAACTCAGTCGAAATAGGATAGCTTCGATCTGCTAGAGCTACTTCACTATTCTATCACACTGGCATTTCTCTAGCGACCCTCGGAGCAAATGGAGACTACGGGCGTGTAGGTGACTTCTCCCTAAATCCAAAGAACCCAACCATGCCTTCTTTGGCTCAGAAGAATGCCCAAGTCGGAGCTATGGTTCGAGCTTCACCGGAAAATGGAGCAATAGGGAGAGACTGGAGTTTTTAGGTGTGAGGTGGATGAATGAGGAGGGGCTCTTTATATAGGAAGCTTGGGGACTTCTTGGCTGTCCGATTGATGCCTTAATGGCATTATTGCTTGAAACTTCTTAATTGGAGGAATTTCATTTTTGCCAGCGCTGCTCAGTTTTCTGATGAGTGAACAATGTTGTCATCTAAAGGAAGAAGACGACACTATTCCGAATCGGATCAGACCGGTCCAAACAGGGTTCTAAGCTTAAACAAGCCGGTTCAGTCCTAATTTGACCGAGTTTTTCAAAATTAAAATTTTTTAAATTCATTATCTATCAAATGGTGGCCTCAATTCTCCATTTTGAATTTTCTAAGCCATCTAGAAAAATGAATTTAACATCCTGTTCAATAGTAGTTAAATTGGTTCAGATCCGGTTCATTTGAACCGGTTTGGTTTTCATCTCCAATTCACCCTAAAGTCCTTTTTCATGACTTTTGTGACTCTTTAGGTCACTCTTGATCCATAAATTTTCCAGTTTGCCCTTTCTCTATCGGTTTCGGTTAATGAACTGACTTGGTTCATAAACCGACTTAATTCGGCTCAAATCTAATTCTCCTAAATCGGTATGGTTTTCTCTCCCAAATTATCCTAAGGTCTTTTTCCAAGGTTTTATGAACACTTTGGGTCACTCAGGAGTTGTGAATTTCCTAAATTGCCCATTCTCTGATGTTTGGTTTTGTGAACCAGTTCAGTGTTTCTCACTCGATTTGACCGGTTCTTTTCCCGGTTTTCCTTAACTCCAAAGGGCAAGGTTTACAACTCTCCCATCCTTTTAGGAGTTTTATCCCCAAAACTTAATTAGCACTTTTCACTCCAGGATAAACTTCCCTTAATGTTAACTTGGACATGTTAACACTTCAGTCATTCTTTCACTTAGACCACTTTAAATTACGCGCTTAAGGAAGTTCCTTTCCTTTACATTATTTACTCCTTCCATAGAGTTTATCATAACTAGTATGTGTTGCCTGCGAGTTCAATGATATTTCCCAAGGTTCACATCTTTCTTTGCTTAGGGCAAGATTCTTCCCCTTGAGGTTCTTACTCAAGATTTCCAGATTGGGAGTTCTAAGATGCCCAATCGTTACTGTGTCTAGTTATTCTTTGCATCGTTGAAACTCTTAGCTCGGAGTTCCAAGATGCCCAAATTAGCTTACGTTTCAGCTCTAATCCATCTTGAAATCTTACGGGTATGTCCTTCGTACTCCATTCTCGTTCTCACTCATACCCCAATACATGTCTATTTCTTTTTAGGGAGAGCTCACATCCTTCTGGTTTCAAAATCTCTTGATCATCCTTCGAGAGGCTTATTCAACCATCTCATGGCTTTTAATCATAACTCCGGTCTTGGCCATTGATCTCTTTAAGGATATCCTTCATCCTTCTTTTCCAATGTTTTGGCCTTTTCACTTCTCCCTTCTTTGTCATGGTTTCAATCCAAGGTTCTCTCGAAGGCTAGTTCTTTAACTGCCTCCTTCCTACTATTTTTCTTGTCCAACTGTCTAGGCAGCTGTATCACTTGTTCTTCATGCCCATCCTATTATCCTTCATATTGTGTAGTCTTTACTACTTCCCATCCCTTCTTAGGGCATTGTTTATTCTCCTTAACCATCTCATTGCTACTAGTTGCTTCTTTCTACTAGGTTCTCCTAGAATCGTTATTTGGCTCTTCTGTTCTTTCAAATCAGGTCACATTGGGCCATCATGATACATCCTTCCTTCAAGAAGCTCCTAATTAAGGGTTGGTTCCTTGCACTCGTCCATCCTCCCATCAATAATCCCTTCACGGGGTACTTAGTCATATATATCCCTCTAGAGTCCCCTTTCATAGCGTATTTCTTCAATTCTTCACCCTTATTGTGTTCTACCCTAGAGTTCTCGGAGAACGTTTTCCACCTCGCCCCTTATGAGGAGGTTCTAGGTGTACTTTTCATGTACCTTACCTCTATTCTTGTGGTATCCTTCTCTGTTTGACCTTCTTAAGAAGAAGTTTGAATTTCATTTTACCTCACCATTTCTTGACCTCTTTGTGAACATCTTACTTAATCTGCTCCATGGTTTTGGCTACCAGTCCTTCTTGTCTTTCGTGACTTTTGAGGAGGTATTGCCCTAAATCTATGAGGTGTGGAACAACCCTTCTTTTACCTGTCCTATTCCCCTACACCAATAATAGGTTATCTTGGTACTTGTCCTTGTTAGGGTTGGACACTTTTCACGTGGTGTTGCGATCTTTCACACTTGTAATAGGTTATTCCCTTGTGTGAACTATTGTGGTTCCTCCTTTCCTTCGAGTATTGCGGTGCCTTTATAGGGTTTCTGGTGGTTTGGTGCTTCACCATCCTTGAGTCTGAACACCTTGAGAGTTTTCTTGTTGAGTCTTCTTTGCCAAATGGTCACTCTAGGAGTTCTTCTATATTTCTTAATTCCCTAATTCAGTTTCCTTAACTAGGATAGGATTCTTCCTAATTTCTATGGTAGTGGGGGTTTGTTTGTTTCCTATTCTTGGGACGATCTTCTTAGCAAGATCTCATCATTTGATAGATAGGGTTTTATGAATTTTGAGTACTTTATTAACAGAGGAGTACAAGATGTTGGGGTTTTAGCCCTAATACAAAAAGTGGTCACAAAATAGATAAGGAGCTATGAGTGTCCAAGTATCCTCCTTGGTAAGATTATACGCCCTTGATGGCGTTCCTTGCCTTAGGCTTGGCTCCCTTCGTACTCAGGATTGTGACCTCAACAAGTCCTGGCAACATCCTCCTGGATACTTCCCACTAACGTCTCTTGGTTATTTGAGACTTCTCGAGTATTTTAGGGTGATCTCCTTATGGGGATAAAGTGTTGGGTGGTGTTGGTAATGCTAGTACTAGTTTTCTTGGTTCCTCTCCTCGGAGCCATCTGAAAATTTTAAAAGTTTCTCTTAGTTACTATGTTATATAGTCTTAATAATGTATTCAAGGAAAAAAAAGGCTATGATACCACTCAAGGTGTCATGACCCACCCGGTTTGGTCGGATCCCCGTGATCAACCCGCCACTCTCCTGGTTTACTTAAGGTTGCCCCTTCTTTATAAACCATGAGGAGTAAGGCGTCCTTTAAACCTGCACCTTTCCTGGAATAACATAAATCAAAACTGTATAAAATTTGAAACTTATCATACCTACCTTACAGGTGTGTTAGGTAGTGGTCATTAGGTTAAGCTTTCTGAGGTTACCTGAAAGGGATATAAGGGAGGGGGTGAGTTCAACGACTCAGTGAATGGGTGTTTTAGGGTGTGACTTTCAGAAAAATAGTTTGAATTGGAGTGTGCCAGACTCCTTATTTTCTTAAAAATTTATCATTTTCAAAATCTTGGTTTTTTATAGCCATTTCTCATCTCAACGATGTGTTTATCAACCAACACACGTCCTTCATCATGAAGAAAACACATATTCACAGGCCAACCCATCCACTGTACCCACTTGTGGCATCGGAGCGACTTTACTAGCCACCTAGATAGAAGCACATCCACTTCTACCATGATAATGAGTTGATGTACGCAACATCCGACCCTCAATCCTGAAACAAAACTCCGTGTTCATATGATGACAGAGACCTCATCCCATCCCAACCTCGGTCTCATGAGCAATGAAGTTACGTCGAGCTTTTCAAGACTTCTGGTATGACTAACTCCGCTTATCTCCACCAGGTCGTCCATAGCCCTAGGACGCATCACTACCCCTCTTGGGCATTTTGAAGGTCTCGTAACATAATGCATGCACAAATAATTAATTTTTCCACATAAGCCATATAATTTGTGGTGCCACAGGTCTAATGGTCCCAACCCTCAACTCGACCTCCAGCTGTTTGTCTTGACTAGTCCAAAGACTTGTCATGTTGCACTGCCACCAGTCCATCAAGTATGTCAGTCCTGTCTCAATACCATGGCCAAACACTTCATTCACTTAAGTTTTCATGGCTTTAAAATCATATTTGTTTGCAAGCTTCTACTCATGCCAACTCGCCTTGGGCCCATTGTTTGAGATTTTCAAAATCGGGCATATTAGCCCCCAAGTTCCAAAATCGAGGCCTCCGGCCTATAGGAGCTTTTCAAGCTCTCGTCAAGAAGGTCTTCCAAAATGTTTAAGCAGCGACACATATTCACGGGAGAGCACTTCCGATAAAATGAACTTTTAGCCATCCATCACACCAACCGGGTATGAGGACATCTCCATTTATAACCGATAAGCGGATTTTCTACTTCCTTCCAGAAAGTTTTATCATACCAAATGAGCATGATCTACTTACAATTGATATGTAGTTTTTCTATATAATTTTCACATCACTCCTCATAGGTGTGATGGTTAAAATACTATTTAGTAATGGGTTTTCATTTTCGAGGTGCTTTTCATCCTAACCGGGTATGATATTAAATCCCACTCTCCCAATAGTGCAGTGAATTTCCTCTTAGCCGTCTTGTTTCCTTCATGCGAACTTGTCTTAGCTGGCATTCCGGTACTTCGTGTTCCTATACGATATGAACATTTTTGTTCATTATGCTTTGGTCTAATAGCCTTCATTCATAATGAATGAATGGGAAAACTAAACTTTTCATTTATTTGCAATTAGGTCCCTAAAGTTATTTTTTTAACTTTAAGTTCCTAATGTCGATTTTCCCCCAAATTGAGTTCCAAAACTCTAAAATTCACCTTAGGACCTCAATTTATTCAAAACCACAAAAGGGGTTCAAGTTTCCCAAATTTCCAATTTGGTCCCCCAACTTTTCTAAAATTACCATTTGCCCCTAATTTACAAAAATGGTAAGTTTTGCCCCATAATTCCCAAATTTGCCTAATTGGTCCATCAACATCTTTATCATGCCCAATTAGCCCTCAATTTTGTGAAATTACACTTCAGTCCCTCGAATTTTCAAAATCCCCTAATTTTCCACCTAATTTCAACCTTCTAACTCAGCCGAATATGATTTCATCAAATTGACCAATAAAATTAGTTTAATTATTGAAATTGAAGTTATATTGGAGTTCCTACTCCTTCATACGATTCAATTGCACTTTGAATTGCACGATTTGATGCCAGAATGAGCTCAAACAGAGTTTCGTCGGAAAATTGCACTTAGATAGAGAAATCTTCGAAAGATTACTGTTAGGGGCGCGACGATCCAAGCTTTCAATGTGGGCAATAGTTCTTGTCATGAGGTTTCTCATACAATTAAGAATTGCATCAATTGATGCTAAATGGAGTGAGAATTTAGTCATCAATGTTCTGTTGGTTCTCTCTCTAGCACCGATATGAATTTATAGATTGGAGCCAAATTGGCTTACCTTTTAGCACTAATTTAGCTGTAGGAGGATTGTGGAGGTGTTGGGAGGGGTTGATTTGGCCTGAGAAGTGCTCGAATTGGCCAATTTCAGCTCGGTCAAAATAGGGCAACTTCGGTCCGATGGAGCTACTTCACTATTCTATCACGTTGGCATTTCTTTGGCTGCCCTCAGAGCAAATGGAGACTATAGATGTGTAATCCTCGAATCTAAAGAACCGACCATGCCTTCTTTGGCTCCAAAAAATGCCCAAGTTGGAGGTTTGGATCGAGCTTAACTGAAAAATGGACCAGTAGGGAGAGAATTGTATTTTTAGGTGTGAGCAGGATGAATGAGGAGGGGCTCTTTATATAGGAAGCTCGGTGTCACGCCCCGACCCGATTTGGTCAGATCCCCTTGATCAACCCGCCACTCTCCCGGTTTATTTAAGGGTTTCCCATTGTTATAAATCGTAAAGAGTAAGGGGTCCTTTAACCTGCACCTTTCCTGGAATAACATAAATCAAAATTGCGTAAAACTTTAAATTTATCATACCTGTCTCACAGGTGTAATAGTTGGTGGTCCTTGAAGGTAGGCTTTCCGGGATTTCCTAAAAAGGGATATGAGGAAGGGGTGAGTACAATGACTCAGTGAATGGGTTTTCCTAATTAGACTTTTATGTTTATAGTGTGCCACACTCTTTATTTCCTTTAAAAAAATCCTTTCATTTCAAATATCTATTTCATCACCATTTCTTATTAATCACGGTGTGTCATCACCCAACACACATCCTTTATCATGAAGGTCAATCACACAATTGCAGGCAAGTACGTCCACTGAACCCACTTGTGGTGTCGGAGTGACTTTACCGGCCACCTTGATAGAAGTACATCCACTCCTACCTTGAGAATGAGTGGATGTTCATGACATCTGACCCTCAATCCTGTAACAATTCTCCATGTCCGTATGAGGAGAGAGACGTCATCCCATCCCCACTTTGGTCTCCTGTGCTTGAAGCTACTCCGAGCTTCGCAAGGTCACCTAGTACGATGAATTGCCCTTATACCCACCAAGTTGTCCAGGGCCCTAGGACACATCACTACCCTTCTTGGGTGTCTTTTAAGGTCCCGTAAACACATTGCATGCACAATCAGTATTTTCACATCATGCCATATAATTTGTGGTGCCACTGGTGCAACGGCCCTGACCCTCAACTCAACCTACAACTATTTGTCTTGACTGGTTCGGAGATCTGTCATGTCGCACTGCCACTAGTTAGCTGAGTAAGTCGGTCCTGTCTTGGCACCATGGCCAAACAATTCAATTATTCAAGTTTTCATGGCATATAATTTATATTTGTTTACGAGCTCCTGCTTGTGCCAATTGGCCTATGACCCACTATTCGAGATTTTAAAAAATTGGGTATAGTAGCCCCCAAGTTCCAAAACCAAGGCCTCCAACCTAACAGAGCTATTCGAACTCCCATCAAGAAAGTCTCCCAAATCGTTTAAGCAGTGGCACATAGTTAGGAGAGAGCACTTCCGACAAAAATATATTTTTAACTATCCATCATACCAACCGAGTGTGAGGATATCTTTGCTCATAACCGATGAACGGGTTTTCCACATCCTCCGAGTAAGTTTAATCATACCAATCGGGTATGATCTACTTACAACCAGTAAATAGTTTATCCGGGTCATTTTCATATCACTACTCTAAGTTGTGATGTTTAAAATATCCCAACCAAGCATGATATAAAAATCTCACCCACCCGATTGTGTAGTGAAATTCCTCTTAGCCTAATAGCCCTCATTCATCCCAATTGAATGAGAAAACCAATTTTTCCTTTATTCGCAATTAGGTCCCTAAAGTTATTTTTCTTTAACTTTAAGTCCATAATGTCAATTTTTCCTCAAATTAAGTCCCGAAACTTTTAAAATTTATCTTAGGACCTCAATTTATTTAAATTCACAAAAAGGGGTTTAATTTCCCAAATTTCCAATTTGGTCCCCTAACTTTTCCAAAATTACCATTTTGACCTTTCTCTACAAAAATGGTAAGTTTTACACCAAAAATTCTAAAATTCCTCATTCGGTCCTCTAACATTCTTATCATGCCCAATTGACCCACAATTTTATAAAATTGCATTTTGGTCCTTCGAATTTTCAAAAATCCTCAATTTCAACATCCTAACACAGCCAAATTTGATTTCATCAAATTGACCAATCAAACACTTCTAATTTTGAATATGAACTTAGATTGTAGTTTCTACACCTTCATACGTTTCAATTGCACTTTGAATCATGCAATTTGGTACCCAAAATGAGCTCAAACGGAGCTCCACCGAAAAACTAGACTTAGAGAGAGAAAGCTTCGAAAGCTTACCATCGGGGGAGCAACGGTCTGAGCTTTCAATCTAGGTTGATAGCTCTTGTCCTGAGGTTCATTCTAGGATCAAGAATTGCATCAATTGATGCCAAATTGAGTTTGCATTTTATCATCGAAGTTCTGTCGGATCTCTCTCTAGCACCAATCAGAAATTGCAGAGTAGAGCTAAATTGGCTTATCTTTCAACTCTAATTCAGTTGTAGTAGGGTTGTGGAGGTGTTGGAAAGGCTTGGTTTGTCCTGAGAAGGGCTCGATTTTACCAATTTCATCTTGGCCAAAACAGGGCAACTTCGTGCCGCCAGAGCTGCTTCACTGCTCCATCACACAGGCGCTTCTCCAGCGACCCTCAAAGCAAATGGAGACTACAGGCATATAGTTGACTTCTCTTCAGTTCTAAAGAACCTGACCTCACCTTGTTTGGCTTAGAAAAGTGCCCAAGTCAGAGATCTAGTTTGAGCTTTGCCATAAAATGGAGCAATTGAGAAAGAGTGGAGTTTTTAGGTGTGGAGTGGATGAATGGGGAGGAGCTCTTTATATAGGAAGCTCGGGGACTTCTTGGTCGTCGGATTGGTGCCTTAATGGTGGTCATTCATTGCCTAAAACTCCTTGGCCGGAGACTTTTCAGCTTCATCGACAGTGTGCGATTTTCTGACAAGTGAACAATACTGTCATCTAATGGAAGAAGGCAACAATGTTCCGAACCAGATCGGACCGGTTTGAACCAGGTTCAAAGCTTAAACCGGTCGGTGCACCCTCGATTCGACCAAAATTTTCAAATCCAAAAATTTCTAAATTCATCTAAATTCATTTTCACAATGGTGGCCTCAAATCTCAAATTTGAATTTTTTAAGCCACCTAGAAAAATGAATTTAGAATCAGATTTATTAGTGGTTCAAACCGGTTCAATCCGGTTCACCTGAACTTATTTGGTTTTCATCTCCAATTCATCGTTAAGTCCTTTTTCATGACTTTGGTGACTCTTTAGGTCACTCGAGTTTCATAAATTTCTTAGTTTGCCCTTTCTCTATCGATTCTGGTTCATAAACCTGTTCAATCTAGTTGGATTCATCAGAACTGGTCTGGTTTTTCTCTTCAAATTTGTTCTAAGGTTCTTTTCCAAGACTTTATGAACCTTCTTGGGTCACTTGGGAGTTAACTTTCTTGAATTTTCCCGTTCCCCAATAAACAGGTTTGTGAACCGATTCGATGTTTTTCAGTCGGTTTGACCTGTTCTTTTCCTGGTTTTCCTTAACTCAAAAGGGTAGGGCTTACAACTCTCCCCTCCTTTTAGGAGTTTTGTCCCCAAAACTTAATCAGTATATTCCACATCAAGAATAATTTCCTTTAATGTCAACTTGGGTTTTCTTGACATGCTAACACTTTAATTGCTCTTTCACATAGTCCCCATAATCATTCATCTAAGGAATTTCTTTTCATTTATCATGCTTACTCCATTCATGGAGTTAATAACGAGACATGTCTGGCTCATTAATCCAAATGTATATCCTTAGGTTCGCATCTCCCTTTATTTAGGGAAAGGTACTTCCTTTTGGGGCTCTTACTCAAGATTTCAAGATTGGGATTTCCAAGGTGCCCAATCATTCCTTTGTCTAGTTATTCTCTTCATCGTTGAAACCCTTAGCTCGATGTTCTTTCAAGCATTACATACTTGTTTTCACAGGTTTCAGTTTCATTATTCTTTCATCCCAATTTGACCCATCCTTCATTCGTCATTGATTACAGTTTCGGTAAAAAAGTATGTTTGACCTTGTTATGCTTACTAACTAACTCCTTCTTGCTCGAGTCACATTTTACTCAGGACTTTTGATGCTTATATGTCACTTACAACATGACATAGTTATGAACCTGTCTCTATCCATCAGACTTCTACAACACCTCCTTTAGGGTTGTTTCCAACTTTCCAATCTTTTAGGGACTGTATAATTTCATCCCTCCTTTCATCGGGTAGTATTCCTTGTCTGCCATTACTATTATCCAATTATCCTTCGTACTTTGACAACATGTCTTACATAACCGTGTCAGTTTTCCTTACCCACTCGTCCTTTCCCAATTTCTTTATTGGGTCTTTCTGGTGCCAATTATTTGGTTTCCTAATGGTTTACCAACAAACTAGGATTCTTTCCTTCTTAAGTCCTTGGCATTCTTTAATCAAGTATTTTTCCTTTTTCCTTAATCCACTTTTACTTACTCATGATTCTTTATTCCAAATTAATCACTTTTGGTTTATATGTTGATTTATCATAGTTAACCTTCTTATCACTTCTTATTCCTAACTTGATATACTTTTTTATTATCGATCTTATTCCGTGCACTTCACACTACGCTCAGCCATCCACTCTTTAGGTTTCATTATGCACGTGTGGACTACAACCCATCTCACTAATTGTGGTTATTTCTCCTTAACCACATCTTATTTGCAATGCTTTCCCAACGTTTTCTCGGACGTTGTTTCCTTTATTTCTTATTATGGGTATTTCACTCATTATTACTTGTCACAGCATCTTTTGATGCTAACTTCCTATTTCCCCGTTCTTTTTAACTTATTCCTTGGTTCATCCTAGTATGCTTTCTTGGTTCTTTCAGCTTGCGCTTCATTTGTAAGTTTATCTTTTTTTTTCCCTTTCACTTGGTTCCATTATATCTTAGTTGGGATACATATGCCTTTCCAAGGTTTCCTTCCACGGTAGTACTCTCCTCTTTTTCCTTGGTTCTAGGGAATATCTACCTTTAAATGACATCCTTTGATGTCGTCATCTTCTATTTATCCTCTCTTGAAATTTTGCGAGTATATCTTTGGTACTCTATCCTCATCCCCACTCATACCACAGTATGCGTCTATTACTTTTTGGGAGAGTTTAAATCTTACTTGTTCCAAGATCTCTAGATCATGTGAAAAGTTTAAATCTTTCGCGTCTATTTCTTCTGTTTATCCTCCAAAATCCCCACTGATAACTAGTTATCTTGGTTTCTCTCCTAGGAGTCAACTAAAAATTTTAAGATCCATCCTATTAGTTACTATATTTTCTAGTCTTAATTATGTATTCGAGGAAACAGACTCTGATACCACTCAAGTTGTCACGCCCCGACCCGGTTTGGTCGGATCCCCCTGATCAACCCGCCAAAATCCCGCTTTATTTAAGGGTTTCCCCTTGTTGTAAATCGTAAAGAGCAAGGCGTCCTTTAACTGGCACCTTTCCTGGAATAACATAAATCAAAACTGTATAAAATTTTAAATTTATCATACCTGTCTCACAGGCGTATTAGTTGGTGGTCCTTGAGGGTATGCTTTATGGGATTCCCTAAAAAGGGATATAAGGGAGGGGGTGAGTACAACAACTTGACTTTTAGGAAAAAGATTAGTTTGGAGTGTGCCAACTTCTTATTTCCATTCAAAAATCCTTTTATTTCAAATCTCTATTTATCATCATTTCTTATTAATCATGGAATGTCATCACCCAACACACATCCTTCATCATAAAGGTCAATCACAAAATTGTAGGCCAGCACATCCACCGAACCCACTTGTGGCATCGGAGTGACTTTACCGGCCACCTAGATAGAAGTACGTCCACTTCTACCCTGACAATGAGTGGATGTTTATGACACCCGACCCTCAATCCCATAAAAATTCTCCGTGTCAATATGTGGACAGAGACCTCATCCCGTCCCCACTTAGGTCTTGTGCGCTTGAAGCTACTCTGAGCTTTGTAAGGTCACCTGGTACGACGAACTGTCCTTATACCCACCAAGTCGTCCAGGGCCCTAGGACACATCACTACCCCTCTTGGGCATCTTGAAGGTCTCGTAAACATAGTGCATTCATAATTAGTATTTTCACATCATATCCTATAATTTGTGGTGCCACTGGTCCAACGACTCCGAGCCTCAACTCAACCTGCAGTTGTTTGTCATGACTGGTCTGGAGACTTGTCATGTCACACTACCGCTAGTTGATTAAGTAAGTCTTGTCTTGGTACCATGGCCAAACAATTCAATTATTCAAGTTTTCAATGCATATAATTTATGTTTTTTTACGAGCTCCTACTCGTGTCAAATGGCCTATGGCCCACTGTTCGAGATTTTAAAAAAAATGGGCATAGTAGTCCTCAAGTTCCACAATTGAGGCCTCCAGCCTAACAGAGATATTTGAGCTCCCATCAAGAAGGTCTCCCAAATCGTTTAAGCTGTGGCACATAGTCAGGGGAGAGCACTTCTAACAAAAATATACTTTTCAACTATCTATCTTACCAACTAAGTATGAGGATATCTCCGCTCATAACCGATGAACAAGTTTTCCACTTCCTCCGAGTAAGTTTCATCATACCAACTGGGTATGATCTACTTACAACCAGTAAATAGTTTATCTGTGTCATTTTCATATCACTACTCTAAGTTGTGATGTTTAAAATACCACTAAGTAGTGGGTTTTCATTTCCAAGGTACTTATTATCCCAACCGAGCATGATATAAAAATCCCACCCACCCGATCGTGTAGTGAAATTCCTCTTAGCCAACTTGTTGTCCTTACTCGAACTCGTCTTTGCTAGCGTTCTCGGTACTTCTTGTTCCTACATGATATGCACATTCTTGTTCATTATTCTTTGGCCTAATAGCCCTCATTCATCCCAATTGAATGAGAAAACCAATTTTTCCTTTATTCGCAATTAGGTCACTAAAGTTATTTTTTTAACTTTAAGTCCCTAATGCCGGTTTTTCCTAAAATTGAGTCTCGAAACTTTTAAAATTTATCTTAGAACCTCAATTTATTCAAATTCACAAAAGGGATTTAATTTCCCAAATATCCAATTTGGTCCCCCAACTTTTCTAAAATTACCATTTTTCCCTTCTTTTACAAAAATGGTAAGTTTTACCCCAAAAATTCTAAAATTTCTCAATTGGTCTTATAACATTCCTATCATGCCCAACTGATCCTTAATTTTATAAAATTGTATTTTAGTCCTTTGAATTTTTGAAAATCCCAAATTTTCCCCAATTCTTCCCCCAATTTCAACTTACTAACATAGTCGAAGTTGATTTCATCAAATTGACCGATCAAACACATCTAATTGTTGAAATTTAAGTTAGATTGGAGTTCTTACACCTTCATACGATTCAAACGGAGCTCCGCTGAAAAACTAGACTTAGAGAGAGAAAGCTTCGAAAGCTTACCGTCGGGGACGTGGCGGTCCTAGCTTTCGATCTGGGTAGATAGCTCTCATTTTGAGGTTAATCCTAAGATCAAGAATTACATCATTTGATGCTGAATTGAGTTAGAATTTCATCATCGAAGTTCTATCGATTCTCTCTCTATCACCGATTGAAAATTACAGAGGGGAGCCAAATTGGCTTACCTTTCAGCTCTAATTCAGTTGTAGGACGGTTGTGGAGGTGTTGGGAAGGCTTAGTTTGGCCTGAGTAGGGCTCAAATTGGCCAATTTTAGCTCGGCCATAAAAAGGCAGCTCTAGTCCGCCGGAGCTGCTTCACTATTCCATCACGCTGGCACTTCTCCCACGATCTTCGGAGCAAATGGATACTACATGCATGTAGCCAACTTCTCCATGGTTCTTAAGAACCCAACCTCTCCTTGTTTGGCTCAGAAAAGTGCACAAGTCAAAGCTCTGGTTTGAGCATCGCTAGAAAATGGAGCAGTTGAGAGATAATGGAGTTTTCAGGTGTGGAGAGGATGAATGGGGAGGGGCTCTTTATATAGGAAGCTCGAGGATTTCTTGGTCGTCTGATTGACACTTTAATGGCAATCATTCATTGCCTGAAATTCCCTGACTGGAGACTTTTCAGCTTCGCCGGAGATGTGTAATTTTCTGGTGAGTGAAAAGTGTTGTCATCTGAAGGAAGAAGATGACACTGTTCCTAATTGGACCGAACCGATCTGAACCTTGTTCAAAGTTTAAACTAGCCAGTTCACTCCCGATTCGATCGAATTTTTCAAATAAAAAAATTTCTAAATTCATCCAAATTCATTTTCTATCCAATGGTGGCCTAAAATCTCAAATTTGAATTTTTAAGCCACCTAGAAAAATGAATTTAGAATTCGGTTCAATAGTGGTTCAAACAGGTTGAAATCGGTCAATTCGGTTCGGATCTGGTTCACCTAAACCGGTTTGGTTTTCATCTCCAATTCAACCATAAGTCTTTTTTCATGACTTTGGTGACTATTTTGGTCGCTCGGGATCTATAAATTTCCTAGTTTGCTAATTCTCTATCGATTCTGATTCATGAACCAACTCGGTTCATAAACTGGTTCAATCTAGTTAGACCCTATTCATCGAAACCGGTCTAGTTTTTCTCTTCAAATTTGTCCTAAGGTTCTTTTCCAAGACTTTATGAACCTTCTTGGGTCACTTCGGAGTTGAAATTTTCCAATTTGCCCGTTCTCCAATGACCGGGTTTGTGAACCGGTTCACTATTGGTTTGACCGGTTCTTTTTCTGATTTTCCTTAACTCAAAAGGGTGGGGTTTACACTCGAGGACTTCTTCGCCATCCGATTGTCGCCTTAATGGTAGTCATTCATTGTATAAAACTCCCTGCTCAGACACTTTTTATCTTCGCTGAAGCTGCTCGATTTTCCGGTGAGTGAACAGTATTGTTATCTAAATGAAGAAGATGACACTATTCTAAACCAGATCAAACCTTTCAAAATTAAAATTTTTTAAATTCATTATCTATCAAATGGTGGCCTCAATTCTCCAATTTGAATTTTCTAACACACTTAGAAAAATGAATTTAACATCTAGTTCAATAGTGGTTCAATCTGGTTCGGATCCGGTTCACCTGAACTGGTTTGGTTTTCATCTCCAATTCATCCTAAAGTCCTTTTTCATGACTTTTGTGACTCTTTAGGTCACTCAGGATCCATAAATTTCCCGGTTTGCCCTTTATTTATCGATTCCGATTCATGAACCGACTCGGTTCATAAACTAGTTCAATTTGGCTCAGATCCGGTTCTTCTAAACCGGAATATTTTTTTCTCCCAAATTGTCCTAAGGTCTTTTTCCAAGGTTTTATGAACCCTTTGGGCCACTCGGGAGTTCTAAATTTCCCACATTGCCCATTCTCTGATGATTAGGTTTATGAATCGGTTCAGTGTTTTTCACTCGGTTTGACTAGTTCTTTTCCTAGTTTTCCTCAACTCCAAAGGGCGGGGTTTACACCAGAGGCCTCGATTTTAGAACTTGGGGCTAAAAATCTCATATAGTGGGCCCAAGTCCAGTTGGCACGAGCAGGAGCTCATAAACAAACATGATATTAAGCCATGAAAATTTTAAATGAATGATGTGTTTTGTCATGGTACTAAGGCAGGACCGGCATACTCAATGGACTGGCAGTAGTGCAACAAGATAAGTCGATGAACCAGTCGAGATAAACAGCTGTAGGTCGAGTTGAGAGTCGGCGCCATTGGATCAGCAGTACCAAAGATTAAATGGCTTATGAGGAAAACTATTATTTTGTGCATGCAATGAGGTACGAGACCTTCAAGACACCCAAGAGGGGTAGAGTTGCGTCCTAGGGGCTATTATACGACATCATGGAGATAAGGGCAGATTGTCATGCAAGCAGTTAGGGAAGCTCGACGTAGTTTCATGCGCATGAGAGCTGGGTGGGGTCGCAATAAGGTCTCTATCCTCATACCAACACGAAGTTTCTTTATGGGATTAAGGGTTAGATGTGGCATACATCCACTCATTCTTAGGGTAGAAGTAGATGTGCTTCTATCTAGGTGGTCGGTAAAGTCGCTCCAATGTCACAAGTAGGTGCAGTGGATGTTTTGCCCTACGAATGTGTGATCCCATCATGATTAAGGACTTGTATTGATTGTTAAACACACCGACTGTGGTTAATGGAAAATAATGGTTTTGAAAACTGAGATTTTGAGGATGAAATGTTTTAAAGAAAATAAGGAGTCTAACACACTCCAATTCAAACTATTTTTCTAAAAGTCAAGTTTTAAATACCTATTTAGTAAGTCATTGAACTCACCCCTCCCTTATACCCCTTTTCAGGTAACCTACCCAAAAACCTCAAGTTAACTACAAATGTAAGACAGGTATGCAAATTTTGAATTTCATGCAGTTTTGATTAATGTTATTCTGGGAAAAGTATAGTTTTAAAAGATGCCTTACTCCTCACGATTTAAAAAAGGGGAAAACCCTTAATAAACTGGGAGAGTGGCAGGTTGATCATGGGGATCTGACCAAACCAGATCAGGGTGTGACACACAGAAACTAATAAGAGAATGTAGAGGGGTGAGTTTAGGTGGATGACCACGAGTCCAGTCGGGCCAGCCAAAGTTGGGTTGAATCCGACCAGACTTGGTCCCTCTTCATTTTGAAACTTTCCAAAAATTCAAATTATCTTCTTGTCCTCTTCAATCCCATTGGTAATTTAATTTGAAATCCCAGCCTCGTTCGAGTGAAAACCAACTTTTTCCAAGACTTTTCCCCTTTGTTTGTCCTATTCGTCACAAATGCACATATTCACACTTTTCCAAGTATAGTCACAACACTTGATCTATAAGTGTCTAGGGGTATAACTTCCTCTAACTATGTCTGATTGTGCGGAACTTCACCATCATACTAGTGCTAAGATGCTTACTCCTCTCACACATCTTATCTTCTTATGTTGGCCTTACACAACACTAATAACATAGTGACAGTGATCTTTTCCAAGTCATTCTCTTTTTCCAACTTAATTCCTTTTATTTGTTTTACTCATAATCCATACCTCTCTTATTGTCCTTAGGGTCTAATCCACCTCACCTTTCATGGTCCAATAATCCAAGTCCTCTTTTGCACTCTATTGTATCTTCCAATGTCATTGTAATACTTACGTATCTTTTCTTATAATGTCCTAGTTACGAAGGTATGTTCCTCATCACCAAAGGGTGATTCTCTTTCTATATTCCTTGACTCCTAAGCCTTACAAACCATGAGTTTCTCTCCAGCATTATCTTACTGGTATTCTTATCCACTAGTTTTTAATATTGAGACACCGATTGTTACTTCCTGGTACTCTTCTAGTGGGGTTTACTCTTTGGGGAGGTGGTGGGATATCCTTTCTCTTTTGAAATACCACACTCTATTTCCCCATCTTGGACCACTATGCTCCTTCCGTCCTCCCTGACGGTTTTGGCCCTTATCCCCCTTTTGGATCGTCTACTCCATCCGACGGCGTCGGGTTTGCACCAATCGCTCACACTCGTGAGCCATACTGATTACTGCTGCCAGGTCCATGGGGCATCCTAGTACTCCCATACAGACTCGTATGTCCATATTGAGACCATCCACAAAATGTTGACATATATCTGCTGGCCCAGCTATGTTAGGAGCAAAGGGTCTTAACTCATTGAATTTGGTTTCATACTCCGATATTGAGTTAAGCCCTTGCCAAAGTCAAAGGAAATCCTGCTTTTTCTCGTTAATCAAATGAGGAGTCAGGACTCCTCTGCGTACCTCTCCTCAAACTACTCCTAGGTGAGTGTGGAAGTGTGCAGGCTTCAGACATTGTCCCACCATCATTTGGCACTTTCCTCTAGGAAGAATTCTATCAGGATCACCGTATCCTCTGGTGATATCCTAACTATCCCCATCAGTTTCTTGACATTTGCCAGCCAATCCATGGCGGCACTAGCATCTTTCTCTCCAAGAAAAGGCTTACACCCCAGTTGATAGAGAGTCTTGAGATTTTTGGGAATGTCAACTAGAGGGGGATGGCTAATAGGAGGAGGATGAGATTGTACATCCTCTGGTTAAACTCGAGAGTTGGTACCTACCTTAGGGACAAGGTTATGTTGCCCAAATACACGGGAGAACTCCTCGTACAACCTTTGGTGTTCTGAGTTAAGTCCAGGTGGGGTTGTCTGGGCTTCTTGGGGAGTTTCCACAGGGAGGGTTGGCTGGGCCGTGTCAGAGACTGTAACTCTAGTTCTCTTGGTTCCTTTCTTGGGAGACATTTGTAAATTTTAAAATTATCCCTATCAGTTACTATATTCTCTAATCTTAATAATGTATTCAAGGAAACGAGCTCTAATACCACTCAAGTTTTCACGCCCCGACGTGGTTTGGTCGGTTCCTTGTGAGCAACACACCACTCTCCCGGTTTATTAAGGGTTTTCCCCTTCTTTAAACCGTGAGAAGTAAGGCGTCCTTTATACATGTACCTTTTCTAGAATAACATTAATCAAAACTGAATAAAATTTAAACTTTCATACGTGTCTTGCAGGTTTAGCTAGCTAAAGGTCTTTAGGTGGGTCATTCCCTCAGCTACCAGAAAAGGGGTAAAGGGAGGGGGTGAGTTCGACAACTCAGTGAATGGGTGTTTAAAACAAGATTTTCAATAAAATAGTTTGAATTGGAGTGTGTCAAACTGCTTATTTTCTTTAAAATCATTCTTTCCTTGAATTCCTAGTTATTCAAAACAAATTTCCTTACAATTGGTGTGTTTAATAATCAACACACACCCTTCATCATAAAGGGATTAAACATTCGTAGGGCAACTCGTCCACTACATCCACTTGTGGTGTCGGAGCGACTTTACCGGCCACTTAGATATAAGCCCGTCCACTTCTACACTAGGAATGAGTGAATGTTCACGACATCTGATGTCACGCCCTGACCCAGTTTGGTTGGATCCCCGTGATCAACCCGTCACTCTCCAGGTTTACTAAGGGTTGCCCCTGGTTTATAAACTGTGAAGAGTAAGGCATCCATCAAACTTGCACCTTTCTTTAAATAACATAAATCAAAACTACATAAAATTTTAAATTGATCATACCTGTCTTACATGCATATTAGCTGGGGGTCCTTAGTGTAGGCTTTCCGGGGTTACCTGAAAGAGATATAAGGAAGGGGTGAGTACAACAACTTAGTGAATGGGTTTTCAAAATTTCTCTTTTAGTAAAAATGTTTGATTTGATGTGTGCGAGACTCATTATTTTCTTTTAAAAATATTTCAATTCAAATACTAGTTTTTTTTATCACCATTTCATAATAACCACAGTGTGTTTTTACCCAACACACATCCTTCATCATAAAGGTAAACACACAATCACAGGCCAACCCGTCCACTAAACCCACTTGTGGCGTCAGAGTGACTTTACCGGCCACCTAAATTGAAGTACATCCACTTCTACCCTCAAAATGAGTGGATGTTCATGACATCCGACCATCAATCCCATAACAAATATCCATGTCCGTATGAGTACAGAGACCTCATCCTGACCCTACCCCAGTCTCATGTGCTTGAAGCTACGTCGAGCTTCACAAGGCTTCTGGTACGACTAACTGCCCTTATATCCACCAAGTCATCCAGGGCCCTAGGACACATCACTACCCCTCTTGGGCATCTTGAAGGTCCCGTAAACATAGTGCATTCACAAACAACATTTTTCACATGATGCCATATAATTTGTGGTGCCAGTGGTCCAATGGCCCCGACCCACAACTCAACCTATAGCTATTTGTCTTGACTTGTTCGAAGACCTGTAATGTCGCACTGCTACTAGTTGATTGAGCATGTCAGTCCTGTCTTGATACCATGGCCAAACAATTCAATTACTTAAGTTTTCATGGCATATAAATCATGTTTGTTTACGAGCTCCTGCTCGTGCCAATCGGCCTAGGGCCCACTATTCGAGATTTTCAAAATTGGACATAATAGCCCCCAAGTTCCAAAATCGAGGCCTCTGGCCTAACAAAGCAATTCGAGCTCCCATCAAGAAGGTCTTGCAAATTAGTGGCACATAGTCAGGGGAGAGCACTTCCAACAAAATATATTTTCAACTGTTTATCATACCAACCAAGTATGAGGGCATTTGCTCTCATAACTGATGAACGGGTTTTCCAATTCGTTCGAGGAAGTTTTATCATACCAAGCGGGTATGATCTACTTACAACTTGTAAGTAGTTTTTCTGCGTGATTTTCATATCACTCCTCTCAGATTTGATGTTTAAAATACCACTTAGCAGTGAATTTTCATTTTCGAGATACTTATCATCTCAATTGGGTATGATATAAAAATCCCACTTACCCGTAAATGTAATAAAATTTCTCTTAGCTGACTTGTGGTCCTTACTCGAACTCATCTTAGATGGCGTTCTTGGTACTTCGTCTTCCTACACGATATGAACGTTCTTATTTATTATTTTTTGGCCTAACAGCCCTTATTAATCTCAAATGAATGAGAAAACCAAACTTTTCCTTTATTTGTAATTAGGTCCCTAAAGTTATTTTTCTTTAACTTTAAGTCCCTAATGCCAATTTTCCCTCAAATTGAGTCTCGAAACTTTTATAATTTATCTTAGGACCTCAATTTATTCAAATTCACAAAAGGGGCTTAATTTCCCAAATTTTCAATTTGGTCCCCCAACTTTTCCAAATTTACCATTTTGCCCCTACTTTATAAAAATGGTAAGTTTTGCCCCAAAAATTTTGAAATTGCCCAATTGATCCTCCAACATCTTTATCATGCCCATTTGATCCTCAATTTCATGAAATTGCACTTTAGTCCCTCTAATTTTTGAAATTCCAAAATTTCTCCCGATTTCCCCCCAATTTCAACCTTCTAACTCTGTTAAATTTGATTTCATCAAATTGACTGATCAAATGAGTTTAATTGTTGAAATTGGAGTTCCTACACCTTCATACGATTCAATTGCACTTTGAATTACGCGATTTGGTATTGGAATAAGCTCAACGGAGCTTCGTCGGAAAACTAGACTTAGAGAGAGAAAGCTTACCATCGGGGGTGCATCGGTCCGAGCTTTCGATCTGGGCAGATATCTCCCATCCTGAGGTTCCTCCTAGGATCAAGAATTGCATCAAATGATGCCGAATTGAGTGAGAATTTTATCATCCAAGTTTTGTGGGTTCTCTCTCTAGCACCGGTTGTAAATTACAGAGGGGAGCTGAATTGGCTTACCTTTCAGCTCTAATTCAGCTATAGTAGGGTTGTGGAGGTGTTGGGAGGCTTGGTTTGGCCTAAAAAGGGCTCGAATTGGCTGATTTCAGCTCAGCCAAAACATGTCAGCTTCGATCCACCGGAGCTGCTTCACTATTCGATCACGCTGTCATTTCTCCGCGACCCTTAGAGCAAATGGAGACAACATGCATGTAGCTAACTTCTCCCTGAATCCAATGAACTCAACCTCATCTTGTTGGGCTTAGAAAAATGCCCAAGTCAGAGCTCTGGTTCTAGCTTCACCGAAAATTGGAGCAGTTGAGAGAGAATGGAGTTTTTAGGTGTGGAGAGCATGAATGAGGGGGTCTTTATATAGGATGCTCGTGGACTTCTTGTCCATCCGATTAATGCCTTAATGGCAGTCATTCATTGTCTGAAACTCCCTAGCCGAAAACTTTTCAACTTCGTCGGCGTCTGCTCAATTTTCCAGCAAGTGAACAGTGCTGTCATATGAAGGAAGAAGATGACAATTTTCCGAACCGGGTTCAAAGTTTAAACCGGTCGGTTCACCCCCGATTTACCAAAATTTTCAAACCTAAAAATGTATAAATTCATTCTCTATCCAATGGTGGCCTCAAATCTAAAATTTGAATTTTTTTAAGCCCCCTAGAAAAATGAATTTATCATCCAGTTCAATAGTGGTTCAAACCAGTCCAAACTGGTTCAATCCTGTTTGGATCCGGTTCACCTGAAATGGTTTAGTTTTCATCTCCAATTCATCCACAAGTTCCTTTCTTTGACTTTTGTGACTCTTTAGATCACTCAATTTCTCAGTTAGCCCTTTCTCTATCGGTTTCGGTTCATGAATCGACCTGGTTCATAAACCGGTTCAATCTAGTTGGATTTGGTTCATATGAACTGGTCTGGTTTTTCTCTTCCAATTTGTACTAAGGTTCTTTTCCAAGACTTTATGAATCCTTTGGGTCACTCTGGAGTTGTAAATTTTCCAAATTTTCCCGTTCTCTGATGATCAAGTTTGTGAACCGATTCGGTGTTTCTCACTTCGTTTGACCCATTCTTTTCCCAACTTTCCTTAACTAAAAAGGGCGAGGTTTACATTCGACCCTCAAACTCGGAAAGAAACTCCATGTTCGTATGAGAATAGAGACCTCATCCCAACTCCACCCCGGTCTCATGCGCATGAAGCTACATTGAGCTTCCCTGACTGCTGGCACGACAAACTGCCCTTATCTTCACCATGTCGTCTAGTAGCCCCTAGGACGCATCGCTACCCTTCTTGGGCGTCTTGATGGTCTTGAACCACAAGTCTATGCACAAACAAAGTTTTCCATATAAGCCATTAATCTTTGGTGCCATTGGTCCAACGGCCCCAACCATCAATTCGACCTGGAGCTGTTTATCTAGACTAGTCTGTCGACCTGTCTCATCTCACTATCACCAGTCCATTGAGTATGTCGATCCAGTCTTGGTACTATGGCCAAATCACATTATTCATTGAAATTTTCATGGTTTAACATCATGTTTGTTTATGAGCTCCTGCTTGTGCCAACTAGCCTTGGCCCCACTATACGAGATTTTCAAAACCAGGTATTTTAGCCCCCAAATTCCAAAACCGAGGCCTCTAGCCTAATTAAGCTATTCGAGTTCCTGTAAGGAAGGTCACCCAAAATTTTTAAGCAGTAGCACATAGTCACTTTTCACTTCAGACAAAAATCACTTTTCACTCATCTATCACACCAACCAAGTGTGAGGACACCTCCGCTTACTACCGGTAAACGAGTTTTTCACTTCCTTCTAGAAAGTTCATCATACGAACTGAGTATGATCTACTTACAATTGGTAAGTAATTTTTTCGCGTGTTTCTCACATCACCCAACCAGGTGTGATGTTAAAATTCCACATAATAGTGAGTTTTTATATCCGAGGTACTCATCATCATAACCAGGTATGATGTAAAAATTCCCACTCACCACGTAAGTGCAGTGTATTTTTCCTCTTAACCGGCTCTTTGCCTCACACGAGCTTTTCCTTGTTGGCATTCCTAGTAATTCATGTTCCTATATGATATGAACATCACTATTCATTAACCTTTGTTCTAATAGCCTTCATTCATTACGAATGAATAAAATGCCCAACTTTTAATTATTTGCATTTAGGTCCCTAAAGTTCTTTTTCTTTAACTTTAGGTCCCTAATGCCAATTTTCCCCAAATTAAGTCCCGAAACTTCTAAAATTCACTTTGGGACCTCAACTTATTCAAAATTACAAAAAGGGGTTCAAGTTTCCCAAATTTTCAATTTGGTCCCACAACTTTTCAAAAATTACCATTTTGCCCCTACTTTACAAAAATGGAAAATTTGACCCCAATAATTCCAAAAATTGACCAATTGATCCTCCAACATATTTTTTATGGCCAATTGGCCCTCAAGTTTTGGAAATTGCACTTTAGTCCCTCAATTTTACAAAATTCCCAAATTTCCCCAAAATTTTTGCCCAATGTCCCCCTTTCAAACTGGTCAAATTTGATTTCATCAAATTGACCATTATATCGAGTTTAATTGTTGAAATTAAAGGTAAACTTGAGTTCCTATACTTCCACACGATTCAATGAAACTTAGAATTGTATCATTTGGATCCGAATTGAGCTCAAACGAAGCTTCGTTGGCAAACTAGACTTAGAGAGAGAAAGCTTCGAAAGCTTATCGTTAGGGGTGCGGCAGTTCGATCTTTTGATCTAGGCAGATAGCTCTCATCCTAGGGTTCCTCCTAGGATCAAGAATCACATCAATTGATGTCGAATTGAGGGAGAATTTGGTAAGTGAAGTTTCATCGATTCTCTCTCTAACATTGATCGGAAATTATAGAGGGGAGCCAAATTGGCTTACCTTTTCACTCTAATTCAGTCGTATGAGGGTTTTGCAAGTGTCAGGAGAGCTTGGTTTGGCCTGAGAAGGGCTCAAATTGATTGTTTTTAGCTCAGCCAAAATAGGACAGTTTCAGCCCGTCAGAGTTGCTTCACTATTTGATCACGTTAGCATATCTCCGACGATCCTTGGAGCAAATGGAGACTATCACCGGGTAGTTAACATCTACCCAAATGTAAAGAACCCAACCTTGCCTTCTTTGGCTCAGAAAAACCCCAATTTCAGAGCTCTAGTTCGAGCTTCACCGGAAAATGGAGCAGTAGGGAGAGAAAGGAGTTTTCAAGTGTGAGGAGGATGAATGAGGAGAGCCTCTTTATATAGGGAGCTTGGGGACTCCTTGGTCGGCCGATTAACGCCTTTATGACAGTCATTCATTGCTTGAAACTCTGAGACTTTTTATCTTTGCTGGTGCTACTCGATTTTCCGGCGAGTGAACAATGATGTCATTTGAAGGAAGAAGACGACATCGTTCTGAACCGGACCAGACCGGTTCGAACGGGTCCGAACCGGTTTCAATGCTTAAATCGATTACTTAGGCCTGATTCAACCGAGTTTTTCAAAATTAAAAATTTTTAAATTCATTCTCTATTCAATGGTGGCTTCAATTCTCCAATTTGAATTTTTTAAGCCACCTAGAAAAATGAATTTAGAAACCAATTTAATAGTGGTTCAAACTGATTCAATCCTATTCAGCCGAAACGGACCGGTACGAACCGGGTTCAATGCTTAAATCGGTTAGTTAGGCCCGATTCGACCGAGTTTTTCAAAATTAAAAATTTTTAAATTCATTCTCTATTCAATGGTGGCTTCAATTCTCCAATTTGAATTTTTTAAACCACCTAGAAAAATGAATTTAGAAACCAGTTTAATAGTGGTTCAAACTGATTCAATTTTATTCAGGTCCAGTTCACATGAACCGGTTTAGTTTTTACCTCCAATTCAGCCTAAAGTCCCTTCTCATGAGTTTTGTTACTCTTTATATCACTCGAGATTTATAAATTTACGGGTTTGCCCTTTCTCTATCAGTTACTATTTATAAACTGACTCAGTTTTCTCTATGATAATGACCAGTTCTTTTCTCGATTTTTTTTATTATCAAATTACGGGGTTTACACAGATGATGTGGTAGAGGTTGTGACCTCTTACTAGGGTGGACGGTAAAGACTATTCGGGTCACTAGTGGAACATATCATGGTTGTAGCCTCTAAGTATATGTTCTACAATTGCTTGATCCATTTATTGAGAAAGGGTGTGTTATTATGAAATACCTTCTAGAAGGGAAGAACATAATTTTTAGCTTGTTAGATACAGGTGATAAAATTTAAACTGAAAATTGTGAGAAATATTTTCAATAATAAACACGTGTTGACTTGTTAAATGGAACTCCAACCTATTGGGAGTAAAGGAAAGGTATTCGTATGAATATTCAGGTGTGTGAGTTTTGCTCATTGTAAATATAAGTAAATTTTCAAGACTTATTATGATGAACCTAAGGATAATTTTCTTTCAATAAAATGAATGGATTTCAAACTTGTCAAATACAAGTTAACTCTTTAAAGCTTTATAAGCTTACCTATGGCGAACCCCTATTTTACCAAACATTCTTGAAATCCTATTTGGAGTATGTGTTGAATCGTAGACATGAAGTCACAATGTTAGCTAAGCCCTCTCTCTGAGTTGTTGAACTTATCCCCCTCTAATTACCACTTTAAGGCAACAATGGTGATGAAGAACATGTGTTTGATGAAAAAATCAACATAAACCAAAGGTACGTCTTATATTCAGTACATAGTCCTGGTATATTTTTCGAATTTTATTTTCCAAAAGTTTAATTTATTAATTTTAAAAAATAATTTGAGTTATTATATTTTGAGTTTTGCACACTAGTGGGTTTACAATGATGAGAAGTCTATTATTGTAAAACTAAGATGATGTGGTGGTTGTTTACAGGTTCGATCGGAGAAACCGGGTGGGGATGTGACATCCTAGGTTTAGAATTTTGTTCCCATATTTGATTTTTATTTTAAATTCAAGATCTCATTTTCCCGATTATGGTTTTATTCCTTGTTCATGATTTTATTATGGGCTCATACTCGGTTTCCAATCTACTTGGGCTTAACTCGGGTTCTGGAAGTTTCGATATTACACATGATATTTATACTACTAAACCTATACTAGTTTATTCATCCATAAACCCTTTCACTGCTTCATCTCCTTTGTCTGACTTAGATATTCTTGTTGCTCTTTGAAAAATACCTCATAATTGTCCTAGCACTCGTTATCCTATTGATCGCTTATGTACATATGTTATTTTATGTTCCCATCATTGTGCATTTACTTCATATCTTGACAATTACTCAATTGTTAAGATTGTGACATAAGTTATGCAACATCCAAGGTAGTTTTGTGTTATACAAGGGAAAATATCAACTATTTGAAAAAATAAAACTTTGATCATTCGTCCTCTATCCTCGGTAAACATGAGTTGGTTACAAGTGTATTTTCATTATTAAGGTTTACTATAATGGCCCCTTCATCGACTTAAAGCACGATAGTCATAAAATGTTACTTACAATCATATGATATTGATTATGATAAGACATTTTACTCTTATTGTCAAGATAACAATGGTTCGTATTTGTATTACTATTATGTCATTAGACATTGATCATTACATTACATCAAGTAGATGTTAAAAATATGTTTATTCGTGGCATACGTAGATATATATATATGACACAATCACTTGAATTTGTGGTTTAGAAGTAGTTATCCAAAGTATGTTACTTAAGAAAATATTTGTATTGTATTAAGTAATTTCTCATTTATAGTTTGATTACCTATCACATTCTCTCAATTAATTTGGTATTACTAGAAGAACTGATGATTAATCCATATTTTTATCGTATTCATAGATGATAAAAGAGATAATAATAATATATTGATTATATAGTGTCATATAAGTCAAATAAACCGGTTATATTAACATTAGTATTATAATTTAATAAAAAATAAACTTGATTTCGAACATGATATAAAAAAAATTATGGTAGGTAGATACATGGAAAAAAGTATACGAAAAAGTAAGAAATTTAGTAAAGTCAATACATTGGTAGGCAATTAAGACTTTCACCCAACAACTTGATTGATAAGTGGGGCGTTTATGGCACCAAACCATGGTGATGATGATACTAACAACTTGAGAGATAAGCCTTCAACGTCACTGCTCCTTGTTAAAAATTTCTCCATGTCTGTCTTCACTTCTGCTTTACTTGTCTTGCAAGTCCCATTCATTACCATTCTCTTCGCAGGTCACACCTGCATCTCACCATCTTTCTCTAACTTAGGTTTTAAAAATGAAAAATAAACTATAGCAAAAGTGAAGCACATATCAAGACCACGTCAATGGATGCACATGGCGGACCTGTTGGATCTTGACGTCCTCCCTAGCAATGAAATCTAGAAACCCGTAGCTCTCCACCAAACCAACCAAGAAATGGATTGGTGACCATTGCAATTAGAATCAAAGTATCCAACTTGAAATCCAAACATATAGGTCCAAGCACCAGGGACATTTTGGTAATTTAACTGGCCCACCGTCGTCAATAAATAGCGCCACAACCTCCTATCCTCGTTCAAACAAAGCACGCACTGCAACCATCGCAGCTCTGCCTTGCAGTTTGCCCTGCCAACCTTTCTCTGTCACAGGAGCCACACCCCCTTCTTGTCTTAGCTTCCATCCATCACTTCCCACTGCCATCCATGGCCGAGAAGAGCAGAATTCTGGTCATCGGCGGGACTGGCTACATCGGAAAATTCGTAGTCGAGGCCAGCGCCAAAGCCTGCCACCCGACCTTCGCCCTGGTCCGGGAGACCACCGCCTCAGACCCCGTGAAGGGCCAGCTCGTCGAAAAGTTCAAGAGCCTCGGAGTCACCGTGGTCCATGTACGTTCGCCATCGCCTCTTCACTGATAATTGGTAGATGTACTTTACTGACATATACTCTGTTTCAGGGAGATTTGCATGACCACGAGAGTCTGGTAAAGGTGATCAAGCAAGTCGATGTGGTGATATCCACCGTGGGCTTCCAGATACCGGACCAGACCAAGATCATCGCCGCCATTAAAGAAGCCGGCAATGTCAAGGTAACCAGGGTGTTTTTACGGTCACTGAAATATCGGGTCTGCATAATAATAAATTTCTAAGATGATCATTAAACCTTACAGCGCATTACTTCTGTTTGAAAGGTTGGCTTAATAATGTCAAGTGACCATAAAAATGGATGCAGAGGTTTTTGCCTTCGGAGTTTGGGAACGATGTGGACCACTCGCAAGCGGTGGACCCTGCAAAATCAACGTTCGCGGACAAGGCGCAGATCCGCCGCGCTGTGGAGGCTGAGGGGATCCCTTACACCTATTTCTCGAGCAACTGCTTCGCCGGATACTTCCTGCCGACGCTGGTTCAGCCCGGAGCCACCGCCCCTCCCAGAGACAAAGTCATTATCTTAGGAGATGGCAACCCAAAGGGTATAATGGTGTATAAATAGTCTGAATAAGCATCCTTTCCTTCACTTGAATTGACACGAGTAGTCTTCCATTTTAATCCTTGGAGTATTGCAATACAAAAAGAATATTTTTAGTATTAAGTGTTTTGTTTTTGGTTTCCTGCCAGCAATCTTCAACAAGGAAGAAGACATTGCAACATACACCATAAGAGCAGTGGATGATCCCAGGACACTGAATAAGACCGTCGTGCTCAGGCCTCCAAAGAACATCTACTCCTTCAATGAGCTCGTCACTCTCTGGGAGAAGAAGATCGGGAAGAGCCTGCACAAGATATATGTCCCTGAGGAGAAGATCCTCAAAGACATCCAAGGTGAATAAGCATGTCACATATATTTATATATAAACAGCACAAATTACAAAGTATCCTTCATCGGATGAAAACGATGAGATAACTTGGCATAAAATCTGTTTTGTTTGCAGAGTCCGTGATTCCGATCAACATCTTCCTGTCCATAAACCACTCGATTTTCGTGAAGGGGGACCAAACCTTCGAGATCGACCCGTCTTTTGGGGTGGAGGCGTCTGAGCTGTACCCGGACGTGAAGTACACTACAGTGGAAGAGTATCTTGACCAATTTGTCTGAGAAACTACACATGTTTGGTCTGGTTATGGGAATCATCTGCCTCATGTTTTACAATCTAATAAATGCTTGCCTCTCTTCAAGGCTGAGTGGTGGTTGTGAACTTGCAGCTGGTGGGAGTTTGAAGAAAACTTTTGGGATTATTGATTATTGTGCGTGTACATTTATCTTGTCTGGATCTGTGGTTTCTATCTCTCGGCAGGGCCAGTGGACAATCCGATGTCAATTTCCGATCATGAAGACGATGGCTAAGTGACTACTGCTATAACAGTTGTGGCTGCATCTTATGAACATTTCATTTTGTGTCATGACTCGTGATACCAATGACAGACCATTCAAGGGTTTCGGTTCGGCCTGTCATCTTCTCCCAACCCCGGGGTCTCCCACCCATTTCCACACCCTAGCAGCCCCGAGCTCCCTTTCTTTCCTTCCGTTACCCAAGCTCAGCGTTGCAGAAACACGATCTGCCTGTTTCAGCGAGAAGTCCTCGATGGAGGCAACCCCACACCAAGCCCAAAAGCATCATCAAGTTTCCTTCCCCAACTCCCCCAGCCATCCACGTCCCTTGTCGGGCCAGAAAGGGCACATACGACCCCGATGTCCCCCCTCTTCGCCTACCCTACTTCGGCCCAAGGGCTGCTCTATTTTTCCTTTGGACTAATCGGAGGTTTTAATGTTCTCTTTATAAAGATGAAAATATTTTAATATTATTTACGAACACCTAATTATATTTTTAAAGTATAAATGAGTTATATCTATTATTGATAAAAAAATATATTTTTAGTTGAGTAAGTTAACTCGCACTCATATTTAACTGACACTTAAAATTCGAATAATATTATTTTATTCGATTATTAAGTAAAAATATATAATTTTAGATTATTGTTTCTATTAGTTTAAGAAAAGAAAAATAATATTTGATTTATAAACGGTTGTTAAATATAAATATTGAAAATATAATTATAAATTAGATCAAATAAAAAAATATTCAATTTATAAATGGTTGTTGAGTATAAATATTAAAAATATAATTACAAATTAGATAAAATAGAAAAAATTGAAATTAAAAGATTAATAGTTTAATTATACAAAGTTGAGTATAGATATTAAAAATATAATTAAAAATTAGATAAAATTAAAAAAATACAATAAATTTATAAAATTTTAAATAAATAACTATACAAATATGTACGAGAAGTTACTTACTTAGGAGCATACAATAACTTTAACTGACACAATCCATTAACCTCTCCCCAGTCATCCATCCCTAAAGTAAGCCTCCTCTACCTGCACCAACCACTTGATATTTTTCTGTGGTTTCTTGAGTAAATTTCCTCTCATTGCCGCGTTCTACACTTTCATTAGAAGAATATTATTAGTCTTTTTGATGATATCAACTCGTTTTCTCATCCTTTTTCTCTCACTTGCAACCTTGATTATCCTTATAGCACTCTTCTTTCTATTTCCGATGACAAAACACGAATACAATGATTACTTATTATATATGACAAGAAAATATATATGTTAGCTTATTTTGTATTCCTCTCGTTAGTTTGATTTTATCCTATTTATTTTATTTTCATTTTTTATCTTATTTAATCTTAGCTAAGGATTTATTTCCATTATTTACATACCATGAACTGTTCTGATAGGATGCAATTAATTAAATTCACGGCATTCCTATTTTATACTTAATGCTTTTATGAAAGTGATCATCTCTATAGCAATATTTTAAATGTATGATTTTATTTAGTACAAGTTCTAATCATCTCTATATCAATGTTTCAAATGTATGATTTTGTTTAGTACAAATTCTGTCTTATATCTAATATTTATATGATTTGATCTAAGGTGTGATACTGAATTTTAGATCATTTTAGTATTGACAAATTATTATACTATATATCAATAGCACTAGTTTATTCTTTCTTTAAATGTTCCAATAGTTGTCCTAGCCACAATTGGACATGCACATGTATTATTTAGACTTATCTAGTTGATGGAACAATTATAGGTTGTTTCTCTCGTAAACATGATATGTAATTATTTCCAAAGAAAAAATATAGCATGGAGTACCTTTTCATTCTTCTATATCACCCACAAAATCACTCCTAATATACCCAAAGTAAAGTTATTTATGTTCATATACAATAAGTCCTGTGTTCCTTTTAAATATTTAAATAATATCTTTGCTGCTTGTAAATTTTATTTCTTAGAATGTGCTTATAAGACTTAGTGACTACATGATATCACACGTGTACAAGTAACATAGAGGCATCCTACCATTTGTTTAAAATATATGGGATCTACTTCTTTGTCATCATTTATTTTAGTTAGTTTTGTTAATGCCCTTATAGGAGTTGTTACATGTTTGGAGTCGGATATGTTAAATCTATTTAATACCTCATTTATATATTTTTTGATTGATTTATGAAATAATCTTCTTAATTTTGTATGATTTCAATTCCTAAGAAAAAAAATAAAATTTACCTTCAAACTCCCTTTTTGATAGCACCTTTAAAATCTTGTAAAATTTGCTCATTATTACTTGTAATTATCAATTCATCCATATAAAAACTTTATAAGCAAGTTGTCCCTTATCAAGCCTTTTAATGAAGAGTCTGTTCACACCTAACATTTTATAAAATCTTGCTTAGTAAAAAAAAAGTCAATGCGATCGAACCACACCCTTATGGTCTGTTTCCGTCCCTACAATGTCTTTTTTTAGATAATATAATTTATTTTCTTCACTTTTTTATGTAAATTTTAGTATAATAATAAAATTTCAAAAATTAGAATTAAAACATGCGAGATTTAGAATTTAACTAAATTAAAAATTAGTTGGTATAGTATATTTGGACAATGAATAAGTACATGACTTGCATTTACAGAAACTCACTTGATTAAAAATTAAAAATTGAAAAAATTTCAATTGAAAACGGTTTTAAATTAGGACCGCACAAACTTGTGGCATAAAATTACTAATTTTTTTATAACATGTTATATAAATTTAAAAATAAAAAATTTTAAGCCCAATTTGTAGAAAAGTGAATAAGAATATCTAAAAATAAATAAATTGAATTAAGAATAGATCGAATCCGAAGTGAACCAATCAAAAGACAACTAAAACGATCGAACTAACTCAAATTAGTAAAACTCCTAATTTTTAGAATAGGTTAGATAAATTAGAAAATGAATTTTTTAGTTCAATTAGTAGAGAATTAAATAATAAATTTATAGAAAAATAAATTAGGCAAAAAATCGATCGAATTTGAGGTGAACCAACCAATAAAAAGCCAAAATCGGTTAAACTGACTGATTTATTCATCGAAAATTGGTTCGTTACAGTGCGAACCAACCGACGTGTATGTTAGGTGCACGACACACACTGGATGCATGTTCTCATATTCTCCGCCCGACATTCGACCGAGATTGACTTAAAACATATCCACACAATTTTAGTGTGTTATTCGACGTCCTGCCCTAAAAGAGAATTAAATTTAAAGTGTTGCCTATGGGGTCTAATCTAATCAACTATGAATATGGGGGTGATGAACACTTTATATCTCGAGCTCCCAATATAAAACCCAATTTTGCCTCATTGTCCAATGGCCAGAATTCTTTTTAGAAGTGAGGTTGCTTAGTTTTCTAGTGACTTTACTTTCAAATCTCATAACTTTTTATTCAAACTATCAAACTTGGTGATTTTAGTGGCATTAGAATTGTGCAAAAATCAACTTTCAAAGCTATCTCCCCCCAATTCTAAGGTGCCCTCTACCGGTGATGACGTGATCAAATAGTAACCTTTTTCACTTAATCGAAAATAGACCAGTCACTTCTCAAGCTTACATCGACCTCCCGACGACCAACCATGACCCAAAATAATTTTGTAGAGTATTCTTGGTCCTCTCTAGCCAATACTACTAGCCTTTGGGCTGAAGGTAAGCTTTGTGACTATAAAAATTCTTGCAATCTTCGGTAACTCCCCACTTTTAAATGTTCTCTATTAATCACATTTTTCAGGAAAATCAAACCTCAATTTGGGGTGGTTTAAGTGGTCACAAATACACAAGGGGGCTAGCTTTTCAACCCATCCACGTCGATGGCTGACTTGCCCTCTCCGATGAGTTCCTGTCGTTTTTCTAAATTGTTTCAATTTTCCAATAAAGGCTTGATCGCTGCCGGAATGATATTATTTCAGCTTAAGTTGGCTGAAAAGTAATTGTAGGGACCTAAGAAATAAGATGAAAGGCTTACAAAGTATTTTCAAAGTGTTTATGAAGGTATTTTAAGGGAAGAAAAATTGGGGGACCAAAATGTAATTTTTAAAAAATATGGGGTTAAAATAAAATTTTTGAGAAATATGGAACCAAATGAGACTCGATAGAAGTTTAGAGACTTGAAGCAAAGCTTGAGAAAACTTAGGGACCCAAAGTAGTAGCTTAAAAGAGGTTAGGGACCTAAGTGAAATATTTGGAAAAGTTTAGGGGTAAAATGGTAAATATTGTAAAATTTGGACTAAAAAGTCATTTCTAAGAATATGAGGACCCAAATGAGACTAGAGGAAGTTAGGAGACCTCAAATTAAATTATTGAAGCATTTAAGGACTAAAATACAAAAAGTGAAATGTTAATGGTTTAGGGAAGGACTTGAGATATATTAGGGTATTAGAATAAATATGGACAAATAATGAGAGAAAAATATAGAAATATCAAATATTGTGGAAATTGGTCGCATAAACTGATTCATTGATACGCGAATTGAGTGAACTCAACTCAAGGGGCAAAACCATAATTTTTAGAAAATTACGTGATAATACTAGAATTGTTACTGAGAACCAAGTTTGATCTCTTTAATATAGTTTAGGTATTGTTGTTCAATTTACGGCAAGTTATACATAAGGTTTACTGAATCCGAGACACTTGAAAAATTACTAGGACAAAGAAGTCTTAGATAAAACAACGAGTGAGATTTACTAACTACGAGTTCTATTAGACCAACCATGGTTCTTTATAATTTTACAATAAAATCATGTGTGTGCATCTTTGAAAGTTTATATGAAAAGGTTGTGAAGACAAACTATATGAAAAAATATTATCTTAGTGAAATTGACTAAAAATCCACATTTAAGGTTACAAGAGAAAATGAGGTAAGAACTTTGTTGTCTTCATGATGATAAAAATGCTAATGCCACTCTTGATGGGTACAAAATAAAAGTTTGGCTAAGACTCATAATTATTTGTTTAAAAAAAGGGTCTAAGTCTCACATGTCTTATAATAAGTGATATGTCAATGAAAGAACATCAGTAGAGTGGGCGATCAGTTAGCAAGCCAAACCACGTGAATAAATATTACACATGTGATATGAGGGTATGAAGTAGCTAAATAATGTGAGTAGCGGGGTTGGCCAGTAGATGGCCAAACCTAGAGAAAATAAAAGCTTGCTATACTTGTGGAATAATACATGCATTGTTGAGTAGTGGAGACACTCGAGAGAGGACCATGCTCCGAGAAAATTTATATGTTTTGTGTTCTTGTATGATTCTTGAGTTATGTTTGTTATATACCTATGATTGTTGGTTTAATTAAGATCCAAGTATATAGAGTGCATGGATGGCAGTGAATGCTCGATATACCCATACCTTTACGTGGATGGCGGGGAATGCATGGTATGAATTATACTTATGACTTGGATGATAAGGAATGTCACAATATATGCATACTAGTGCGTGGATGGTGGGAAAGGCAAGTAGACAGATGTTCAATGTCACATCTCGATATCCTTATGAGTGCACAAATTGTTATAGCGTCAGGTGAGTGCAGATACGTGACTCACATACACTCATATAATCACATTATGTGCATGGACTTTGGGCATGATATGATCATGTGGTTATGATATATGGATTTATGTGAATGATTGATTTGATAAATAGTGAGTTGTGGCTCACCAGGATATACATGTGTGTGAAAACCCTAAGGTATGAGTCCTAAGGGCTAGTAAATATGAAAATGACCTAATATAAAAATCTATGTAGAAAATATTCATGTATACATATTTTAGTAAAGGTTGGGGTCGTAAGCCATATAGTGGTCTGACACTAATAAACTTATTTACTAAATTGTGAGCTAACATGTCACGCCATAACCTGGTTTGGCCGGGTCCAGTAATCAACCTGCAACCCTTTTTTGTACTAATCTAGTATTTCTACTAAATAGTCCGAGTAAGGTAAAGGTGTTAGAGTAGTTGTTTTCCATAATAAAGTTTACAAAATATAAAAGTTACCTGATGGTGGTATTGTTGGCTTCTTCTCCCAGCCTAGGCTTGTCGAGGCAAGGTGTTTCTCCTAAAAATGTTAATGGGAGGGGGTGAGTTTCTATAACTCAATGAGTGGGGTGGGGGTGGGGGTGGGAAGCGAGTTTTCAAAAAATCAGTCCATCAAAAAAGTTTTATACTTTTAATTTATTATAATATGAGTTGGAACATTCTCCATTCTCCTTACTCGGGAGATGCCTCAACAATCAATCACACTCCCTTTCTATCATAAAAAGAGATCACACGTTCGCAAAATGGTCCCCGACCGTTCTACTTGTGGTTCGACGCATCTTTTCCATCCACCCGAATAGAGGTGCACTACATCTACCCTAAGTTTGAGTGGACATCAATAGTCTGACACTTCAAACCCTCATGTCGACTACCCGAGTAGAGGTACACTACTTTTAACTTGAGTTTGAGTGGATATCAATAGTCTGACACTTCAAACCCTGATCACTTCACCATGTCCGCTTAGTGGGACGAGACTTCATTTCCCCTCCAGCCTTAGTCTCATTGCGTAGGAAGCTATCAAAGCTTCATGACTCACTAGCACGACAAACTCACCCTTATTGCATCCAGGTCGTCCAGCAACCCTTGGGAGTCATCGACTACCCCTCTCAGGCATCTAGATGCTTCCAAATTCCTCATGCATGCATACAATAGTTTTGATTCATTAATCATGCTCTTTGGTGCCAACGGTCCAACGACCCCGACACTCAACCTAACCTGTAGCTATATGCCTTGACTCGTCCATCGACCTAGTCTGGGCATACTACTACTAGCCCATCGAGCTTTGTTAATCCTGTCTTGGCCTCGTGGCCAATCACACAACAATTTTAGTTTTTCTGAGAGTTTTGATGGTTCTTATAGTTCATGTTTGTCTATGGGTCCAACCTGTGCACACTGGCCTTGGGCCCACTTCACGAGTTTTCCAAAAAATGGGCATTCGACTTTATCATTTTCAAATTTGAGGCCTCAAGCCTATTGGAGCAATCTTGACTCCCATTAGTAATGTCTCCCAAAATGTTTAAGTAGTTTCACGCAGTCAGGGGAGAACATTCCTGGAAAAAATAATTTTCAAACCTAAAAATGGTTCTTATCAACCCCAACCGGGTATGATGTTGAAAACCCCACTCACCCAGTAATAGTGACGTGGTTGTTCTCGTGAAATCTTGAATCATGGTGCGCTTCCTTGCACCAGTACTTGAGTAATCTACTCCTGCATGGTTCGAGTACCCTTATCAGGAGAATCAACATAAAGGATCTCATAGTTTCGGGTATTTGTGCATAGGTCCTCACACTATGCCTTAATTGCATTTAGGTCCCTCACTGTTTTTAACCTTGCATTTAGGGCTCTAAATTTTCATTTGATCTCAATTAAGTCCCTAGAACTTCTAATTATTCCTCATGGTCCTTAAATTTTCCAAAGTTACCAAGTGGTCATCAATTTTTCCAAAATTGCTAATTGGTCCCCAATTTCCCAAAAATTACTAATTGGTTCTTGGACTTTTAAAAACTACCATTTGGTCCCTCATTTCATCCAATTACTCAATTGGATCCCAATTAGAAGTTAATTACATGAAAATTCCCCAATTTTCCTTAAATTGCAATTCGTCCCCAATTTCCCCAAAATCCCCAAATTTCCCAATTTCTCAAAAATTGCAATTTGGTCCCTAAATCATAGTTTCATTCAATTGACCCCTAAAATGTGATTAATTGTCTCAATTGATCATTTGAATTGTCTTCCCTATGCCTCCCTCTTCATTTTGAGCTTTTAACCGCTCGATTTGGCTTAGAAATGAGCTCAAACGGAGCTTCGCTGAAAAATTAAGTCTAGATAGAAATCTTTGATATCTTACCAGTGAGGGTCTGGTGACCAAAACTCTTGCTTTCTCAAAATTGCTCTCCTCTCGGGGATCCTCCCTAGATCAAGTCGCGCCTCAATTGGTGGCATGAGCAGTGTGAATTTCTTAGTTTTAGTTCTTATAAAAATGCGTCGTGAATAGTGTTTTCTAGATGAGGGGCTTACCGTGCTAGCTCAGGGGAAGGTCGGGGCACCTTAGGCTATTGACAACTGAGGAGCAGTGTTACTGTTTGAGCCTCCTCATTCTTCTGTGGTAGCTCTCGAGTGGAATGGAGGGTGCAACTGTGTAGTGGACTTCCTCTCAGTTGTAATGGTACCGAATGTGGTTTCGGAGGTGGAGAAAAACCATGATGTCGGAGCTTTGGTTTTCTGCTCGCCAAAAACCTTAGCAGTTCATCTTCTTCAGTCGATTGTGGGATACTAAAGTCGAATGGAGGGATGTTCTTTATATAGGGAGCTCGACAACTATTTAGACTACCATCCGGCGTAAGAGTCGACCTTCGACTCAGCTACTGGTGACCTGACCAAAGTGTTTTTCCAGTCATCCGAGACTTCAGCTTTTCCGGCGTCTCTCTCTCTCTCTTCTCTCTGTCAGTGGCTAGAGGTTGAAGATGATGTTGTGGTAGGCATGCCACGTGGCACATTGTGATTGGTCAGTTTTTCTAACGTTGAGGTCCAACTCAGCCACCATGCCAACCGTTGACCCGTTGACCAGACATGTGGCGATCTCCCATTGGCTGCCCATGTCTATGTGGCATGTCGACTGGTCATCCATTGACCCTTGACCAATTACGTGGCAGCCTTCCATTGGCTTCCCGTGTTTGCGTGGCTATTGTCGGGGCGTCGTAGACCGTTGACTGGTCCACTGACCATTGATTGGACCCGAATTCGAATTTTGGTCGATTCAACCATTTTTTGAAATTTAAAAATTATTCTAAATTCATTTTCTATCAAATGGTGGCCTCAATTTCCCAAACTAACATTTTTAAGCCACCTAGAAAAATGAATTAGTAAACCAGTTCACTATGGTCCATCCCAGTTCAGTCCAGTTTGGGTCCGGTTCACCTCGAACCAGTCCGGTTCTCCCATCAATTCTCATTCTTGGATCTTCATCATGATTTTTATGAATTTTTGGTCACTTGGGATTTTCCAATTTCCCATTTTAATCCTTCTTTGTCATTTTTTGTTCCTTTTTCGGCTCGATTTTCTCAAAACCACCTATTCTTTCCCCGGTTTACTTGGTCTGATGGTCGAGTTTCACAACTCTCCACTCCTTTTAGGAGTTGTCCTCAAAACTTAGTCGTCTATCCTTGACATCGAAAATGGATTTTCTTGCGGTCAACTCGAGGTTTGATTTGACATCCTATCGCTCTAGTTCCCCCTATTCATTTATTACCTTGGACTTAGTTCCTTTGCCTTGCCTTACCCCCATGTCCAAGTAATCACCTCTTAGTTGAAGGGCGCATTTTCCAAGGTTTCTCGGGTATCCTTCCCTAGGTTCCTTCATTATGGGTATTCCACCCATTCCCACGTGTTACTATATTACGTGAGTTTGTTATCCTACTATCAAAACTCATTGGGCTTTAGGTACACTCTCCTTTTCATCTGTCCTTAGGGTATCAGACTCTTAACCAACTCCGTGACATCCTTTGATGTCGTCATTTTTCTACTTGCCCTTCCTTTGTATCCTTTCCTTATTCGTACAAGTTTTCCTTGATTTCGGGGGAAGTCTAAGTCCTTTTTGTGTCGATGTCTCTTGGTCGCCTCACGAAAGGTGCACTTGGTTCTTCTCGAGGCTTGAGGGTAGTTGCCAAATTCCTTTTGGTCATAAATCGTCCTAAGGATTTCCTTCATCCTTCTCTTCCGACGTTTGACCCTTTTTACTTTTCCCTCCTCGTCGAGGTCTAAATCCATTAGTCTCATGAGGGTCGGTTCATTCAACTGTCCTATTCCAATTGCTCTCTTTGTCTTGAGACAGTTGTCTCTTGAGTTCACTTAATGCCCATCCTATCACCTTCTTCAGGGTGGGGTGGTCACCACTCTTTCGGTCTCTCTTAAGGCGTCATTTATTCTCCTCAGATTATCCCATAGTTACTAATTGTTTGCTTTCACTGGGTGAGTTTGTAACCCTACTTGGCTCTTTTTCTTTTCCAAAGCAAGCTACACTTTTCCATTTCTAACTTCATGTTTCTATCCAAGAAACTTCTAGTTCGCATCCTCATCTTACGTACTCTTGATTTCGCCTCATCATCTGATCCTAGGTTTCCTTAAGTAGATGGGGTTAGAGATAAATCTTGAGGCTTATTGTTCTTCAGTTAGTGGGCGTACACCTTCTAAGGCCCTTCCCTCCTTGGAAATTCTTTCCTTTGTTTCCTGGTTGTGGTTACCTTACCTACCCCAAAAAAGGGGGTTGTCATCTCCTTTGTTGTTGTCTCCTTGTTTGCCCGTTCTTTGGGTTTAGCCTTATGCATGGTCCTTTTACATAGGCTTGCCTCTTTCGGGGGTAGAGTACCTTGACCTCCGTTATTTGTCCTTATTTTGTTTATCCTTTTCGTTCCTTATTTGTCCTGGGGTTTGAGATTTTGATTGTACTCATTATGAGTTGGGGCAACAAAATTTTATGAGAATTTAAAATCTTATTTCTTGGGAATTGAATATAGTACACTTTAGGGACCTCTTTCCTCTAAGGGAGATGGTTAAAAGAAAGGTTGGGAAGATTTAGCTAGACTTTTGAGGAACTGACTCCGGGGTGGTTTTGAAATCCTCATTTGGAGTTGTGACATCCGAGGTGGCCTCCTATCTTCCATCCTCTCAGGCTCTAGTAGTCGGGGAGGTATTCCTCTTGGGAGGTATTGCCATCCATCCTTGTGGTGTGGGACATCTTCTCGCGTCGTGTCCTATTCCTCCACACCTATAGTAGGTTATCCCTACACCAGTTCCTACGTAGGTCCTTTGGTATTTACATAGTGGAGAGGCTTCCTTTGCCCTCGTTTCCTTTCTTCATGTCCTCTCATGCTTGTGGAGGCAGTGCTTCCAAGAGTGGGTACCACATTCTTTAGTGGTATTGGGCACTTCCGGGCGTAGTGTCCCTTCTGTCCATAATTGTAGCAAGTTACTTCTTTGCATGGACTTCTATAGCTTCATCTCCATCTCGGGCTTTGAGAGGTTTTTCTTGGTGATCGCTGGGGGCCTCCAGGTTTTGCCATCCTCGGGTGCGTACTTCCTAAGGAACAGTCTTCGTTCCTAAGTGTGAAGACGAATTCTTCGTAAAGTCTTCTTGGCTCAAGAGGCATCCATGGTCTCGTGGGTTGGGTCCTCCTAGGCTCTAGAGTTTCCAAGCTAATTCCTTCGCTTGGGGTAGGATTTCTCCTTGGTAGCGGAGTGGCTACAACAGCGTGAGTCTTTTTGGTTTCTCTAGGAGTGGTCATATCTGTTTGACAGGAGTTTACCGGGGGTTAGTGTTTTGGGGCTTTTAGTTTTGAACTTTGTTTGGAAAACCAGGCTCTAATACCACTTAAGTTGTCATGCCACGACTCGGTTTGGTCGGGGTCCGGTGATCAACCCTCCATCCTTATTCGTACTAATCTACTAATTCTACTAAATAGTCTGAGGAAAGTAAAGGTGTTGGAGTACCTGTTTTCCATAACAAAGTTTACAAAACATAAAAGTTACCTGATGGTGGCATCATTGGCTTCTTCTCCTAGCCTAGGCTCATCGAGGCGAGGTGTTTCTCCTGAAAAGGTTAATGGAACAGCGTGAGTTTCTACAACTCAGTGAGTGGGGGTTGGAAAGCGAGTTTTTAAAAAATCAGTCTATCAAAAAAGTTTTATGCTTTTAATTTATTGTAATATGAGTTGGAACATTCCCCCTACTCGAGAGATGCCTCAACAATCAATCACATGCCCTTTCTATCATAGAAAGGGATCACATGTTCACAGAATGGTCCCTAGCAGTCTACTTATGTTCATCACGTCTTTGTCCTCCACCCGAATAGAGATGCACTGCCTCTACCTTGAGTTTGAGTGGACATCAATAGTATGACACTTCAAACCCTCATGTCGGCTACCCGAGTAGAGGTACAGTGCCTTTAACCTGAGTTTGGGTGGACATCAATAGTCTGACACTTCAAACCCCGATCACTTCACCATGTACGCTTAGTGGAACGAGGCCTCATTTCCCCTCCGGCCTCATTCTCAGTGCGTAGGAAGCTATTAGAGCTTCATGACTGACTGGTACGACAGACCCACCCTTATTGCATCCAGGTCATCCAACAACCCTTGGAACTCATCAGCTACCCCTCTCGGGCGTCTAGATGCTCCTGAATTCCTTATGGATGCATACAATAGTTTTGATTCATTAACCATGCTCTTTGGTGCCAACGGTCCAATCGCCCCGACATTCGACCTATCCTACAACTGTTTGCCTTGACTGGCCTATTGACCTGGCCTGGACGCACTACGACTAGTAGGTCGAGCTTTGTTAGTCCTAACTTGGCCCCGTGGCCAATCACACAAGAATTCCAGTTTTTCTGAGAGTTTTCATGATTCTTATAGTTCATGTTTCATGGTGCAACCCATGCACACTGGCCTTGGGCCCACTTCACGAGTTTTCAAAAAACTAGGCCTTCGACCCTATCATTTTCAAATTCGAGGCCTCAAGCCTATTGGAGCAATCTCGGCTCCCATCAGGAATGTCTCCCAAAATGTTTAAGCAATTTCACGCAGTCAGGGGAGACCATTCCTGAAAAAAATGATTTTCAAACCTAAAAACGGTTCTCATCACCCCAAACCGGGTATGATGTTGAAAATCCCACTCACCTGGTAATGATGACATGGTCATTCCGGTGAGATATTGACTCATGGTGCGCATCCTTGCACTGTTACTTGAGCAATCCGCTCCTGCATGGTTCGAGTACCATTATCAGGAGAATCGACATAAGGGATCTTATAGTTTTGGGTATTTGCGCATAGGCCATTGCCCTATGCCTTAATTGCATTTAGGTCTCTCAATATTTTTAACCTTGCATTTGGGTCTCTAAATTTTTATTTGATCTCAATTAAGTCCCTAGAACTTCCAATTATTCCTCATGGTCCTTAAAATTTTTAAAGTTACCAAGTGGTACTCAATTTTCCCAAAATTTCCAATTGGTCCCCAATTTCCCAAAAATTACCAATTGGTCCTTAGACTTTCAAAAATTGCCAATTGGTCCCTCATTTCATCCAATTACTCAATTGGACCCCAATTGGAAGTTAATTTCATGAACATTCGCTAATTTTCCTTAAATTGTAATTCGGTCCCCAATTTTCAAAAAATCCCCAAATTGCCCAATTTCTCAAAAATTACAATTTGGTCACCGAATCACAATTTCATTTAATTGACTCCCAAAACATGATTAATTATCTCAATTGATGATTTGAATCATCTTCCCTATGTCTTCCTCGTCATTTTAAGCTTTTAACTACTCGATTTGGCTAAAAAATGAACTCAAGCAGAGCTTCATCGAAAAATTTAGTCTAGATAGAGAAAGCTTCGATATCTTATTGGTGAGGGTCCGACGACCGGAGCTCTTGCTTTCTCTGAATTGCTCTTCTCTTGGATCCTCCCTGGATCTAACCGCGCCTCAATTGGTGGCATGAGAAGTGTGAATTTCTTGGTTTCAGCTCTTACAAAAAAATGCGCCATGAATAGTATTTTTTGGCGAAGGGGTGGCGGAGGGGCTTACCGTGCTAGCTCAGGGGAAGGTTGGGGCACCTCTAGGTGGCGTTTGGGGGGCTTGGTTTGGCCACAATTGGCTTGAGGACTGCTCGAGTTGAGCTCAAGTAGCTCAAGCTACTAACAACCGAGGAGTAGTGTTACTATTTGAGCCTTCTCATTCTTATACGTTGGCTCACGGGCAGAATGGAGGGTGCAACTGTGTAGAGGACTTCCCCCCAGTTCTAATGGTATCGAATGCAGCTTCGAAGGTGGAGAAAAACCCCATGTCGGAGCTCTGGTTTGCTGCTTGCCATAAAACTAAGCAATTCTTCTTCTTCGGTCGATTGTGGGATGTTGAGGTTCAATAGAGGGGTGCTATTTATATAGGGAGCTCGAAACTGTCCAGGCTACCGGCCGACATAAGACTCAGCCTCTGACAACCTGACCGGAGCAATTTTTGAGTCGCCTAATACTCCAGCTTTTTTGGCGTCTCTCTCCCTCTCTCCCTCTCTCTCTCTCTCTCTCTCTCTCTCTCTCTCTCTTCTATCTATTAGTGGCTGGAGGTTGAAGACGACGATGTGGTTGGTGTGCCACGTGTCACGCTATGATTGACTAATTTTTCTAACGTGGAGGTCCAACTTAGCAGCCACGTCAATCGTTGACTGGACATGTGGTAGCCTCTCATTGGCTGCTCGTGTCTGTGTGGCATGTTGACTGGTCATCTGTTGACCATTGACCAGACATGTGGCAACCTCCCATTGGCTATTCGTACTTATGTGGCTGCTGACAGGTGTTGTTGACTATTGACTGGTCCGGTCTGATCGGGTTCGGTGATTCGAATTCAAATTTTGGCCGGTTTGGACTAGATTCGACCATTTTTTTTTAAATTTAAAATTTTCTAAATTCATTTTCTATCTAATGGAGGCCTCAATTTCCCAAATTGACATTTTTAAGCCACTTAGAAAAATGAATGAGTGAACCGGTTCACTATGGTCTATCCCGGTACAGTCCAGTTCAGGTTTGGTTCACCCTAAACCGGTCCGTTTCTCCCATCAATTTTCTTTCCCGGTTCTTCCTCATGATTTTTATGAATTTTTGGTCACTTGGGATTTTCTAATTTCCCATTTTAACCCTTTTTTTTTGTCATTTTTGGTTCCTTTTTGGCTTGGTTTTCTCAAAATCGCCGGTTCTTTCCCCAATTTACTTGGTCCTAGGGTCGGGTTTCACATAACACCTTACTGAAAATAATTTTAGGTGAAAACAAGGGCTCGTGAAAGTACGAGTATGGGATGCGCCATCATCATTAGCACGATTGGATGTATGAATCTCGAAATATGCACATATAGGTTTAATATTATACTTATTAGTTGTCATATTTATGATATTTTTGTACACGTTTTGGGAACACTATGCTCATGAAGGAAAAAAATTAATTTATACAAAAATTGTAAGTGTTTTATTTTAAGCCTTGGTCCTATCACTAGTTTGATAAATATATTCACCATTATAATATCAAGTGGACGTGATGGGTTGTCATTGGATCCTAAACTTAAAAATTGGGTTATAGTGTGACCTTCAGGTGATTCAATGTATAATGTTTCTTCTAGATTACCATATATAAAAGCACTTTTTACATCCAATTGATGAACCAACCAATTTCTTAAAGCAACTAGTGCTAATATTAATCTTATAGTATCCATTTTAGCCACAAGAGTGAATACTTTTATAAAATCTATACCATATTTCAGATTGTATCCCTTACCTACCAACCTGACTTTGTATTTATCAATCCCACCATTTTGATTTAGTTTCATTTTATAAACCCAATTTACTCCAATTAAGTTTTAATTCCAATGTTTCATTCCTTTTGTATAGCTCCAATTGTTGCATCATTGCCTCATTCCAACATTCCTTATTTTTAGTTTCTTGGTAATTCATAAGATCAATATTTTTAATATTCATGATATAATCTTGAGTTCATGTGGGTGCCCTCCTAAATGTTTCTGAATATGATTTACTTCACCTTGGCTTTGTATATTAACTATATTTTCATTTTTGCTTATTTTCATTATCTTCAATTTTGGAGGTAGTTCTATTTTCCAAGTTTAACGTTCTAAAATTTTCATTTGGAAAAAAATTATATTTTTAATTTGTTTATTTTTTTTCTTATTCTCCATTTTCGTTTTCATTGAATACTAAATCTCTATCAATGATTATAATTTTTTTAGTTGAATCATACCATTTGTATCCTTTAAAATTTTCGTGATATCCTAGGAAAATATATTTTTTTTACTTCTATTAATAAGTTTATTTATGGTATTATCGTTTATTTGCCTATAGGCTATACATTTAATTACTCTAAAGTATTCAACCCTAGGCTTAAGACCACTCTAGGATTCTTTTGGGATTTTATTTTTTTACTAAAATTGTAGTACTTAGGTTTTGCACATGAATAACCCATTTTATTATTTTTCCCCAAAAAAGATTTTCCTAGCTTTTTGGGTGACATCCTAATTCTTTCTATATGTCTAGATTGGGTCTCTATATGATTTGTATTACTTGGCTTTGTATATTAACTATGTCTTCATTTTACTCATTTTCTTGTTTTTTTTTTTTTGAGGTAGTTCCATTTTCCAAGTTTAACGTTATAAAATTTTCATTTGAAAAAGAGTTAGATTTTGAATGTGGGTGCCATCCTAACTCTCCTTTAAAATTGTGCATACCATGTTTAGAAATATTCTATTTTTTCTCTCTCCTATTCCATTTTTTTAGGGAGTATAAATGTGGTTAATTGTATTATAATTCCATTTTCTAAACATTATTCATTAAATGCATTTGATGTGAACTTTCCCTCTCTATATTCTTAGGTCTAATATGTTGAATCCAAATTCTTTTTCAACTCTAGGTTTAAATTGTTTAAACAAATCAAAAGCTTCTCACCTTTTAGCAAGTAAATTTATTTGGGTACTATAATCATCTATGAAAGTGAGTATATACGTCTTCCTATTTTGTGATTTTAGTGTGAATGTCCACAATTATTTGAGTGGATCAACTAAAGAGGTTGATTTGCTTTTGATCATGCTTATCTTGGTATGAGCATTTTTGTTTGTTTACCTATCAAACAACTTGATCACACTTCAAAGGATAACTATATATTTGATAACCTATATATCATATTCCTTAATTGTAATGAATGTAAGCCCTTCATGCTCAATTACCCATATCTTTTATTTCATAGTATTGATGAATGCTCTAAAATTATATTATAACATTTTTTATATCTTAGTAACTTGATTGTATCTTTAATGATAATTATCCAATTAGGTAGTATGTATGTTTTCAATATAATCCCCTATTCTTTTCTTGTAGTTGTTCAACACTAAAAAAATTATTTTTTAACTTTGGTATATAATATACATTTGTTATAAGCATATTACATTCCTCTATTTATGATGTTATTTCTCTTTCCTTGTCCTCATAATGCATAATCACCACCTAATTTCACACATTGTTTGAATTTATTAACAAATTTAAAGAAATGCGACCTGCCTTTACTTATGGATTATTGCATCCTAAATTTAGCACCAAATATGTTTTGGTTTATGTAGGAATTATATCATTCACTAGAGACTTCTTTTGATTATGGAATGTTAATGTAGTTTGCATTATGATTTATCCATGTAGGATACTGTATTGCCAATGACAAACTTGTTGCACTTGAATCACACTATCTCTCATCGGTGATATGTTTGCCTTCCTCTTCTTTGATTTCTTCCCCTTCGTATAAACCCCGATAATAACTTAAATCTCTCGTATATTTTTCTCAAATTAATCTTGTTTCATTATATCTTTACCCTTCATTTGTTATGCTTATAACTTATTCTTAAATTCATTGTGTTGCTAGTTGTCTCTTGTATCATTAAGTTTTTTTATGGAGACACAACTGTCATCTCCTCGGTGTTACACTTCTATTATACATACTAAAAGATTACGTAGAAGTGATAATGACTTCAGGATTTTTTTTTCACCATGACTCCTTGTGGTAATGTCTATCTATAGATTTTCATCTTTGCAACTATCTTGAGTATTATTGATAAATATTCTTCAAATTTTCACCATTCTTCATGGTGGTGAGTTCATACTCTCTCCCTAGAGGCTGCATGTGAGATTTCCTAACTTTGTTAGTATCTTGATATTTCTATTTCAAAGTCTCCCATATTTGCTTTGCTATATCACTACCCATGATAATTTACATGATACTTCTAGCAATTGCCAAGTATAGGTAGTGTTTCACGGTCAAGTCCTTCTCTCATACCTACTTCTCATCCATTTTTTTGTGCTTTCAAAGATCCATATTTTAATGATTTTTCAATACTCCTACGCTTAAAAATGTTTCTATAATTTTACTCTAGTGGTCAAAATAACCTTTAAAATTTGGAATTGCACATTGATTATCTGCTTTCATGATTTCAACTCATTATATTAACTTTGAAGAGATAACTTACCAGAAACTTTGCTAGAAATTAGATTTTGATAACGATGATGAATATAACAGAGGTGAATCTAAGTACAATTATATCTTCATTTCTTAGTGAAATATTAGTTACTTTTAACCAAAAATAATATATATAAAATAGTTAAAACAAAAAAATAATATTTCCCTTCTCCTATTTTTTCACGTGGGTCACTTTTTTGAGGAATGACAATATTTTTCCTCCTTCCTTGAAATGATGTCGTTTACTAGTAATACTTTTCCAATATGGTGAATTAGAATTTTTTAGAGTTTTTTTTTAGTGAATTCCATTATGTGGATTATTTTTTCGCAGATTTCCTTCACGAGAAAGCTAGCTCATTTGTCATCCTATAAGGAAATCATGAGTATCTATTTCTCATATGATCCCTTTCTAAATTTTCTGCCTTTTCTTTAGCCAATAAAAGAGCTAGTTTGTGCATAATTTGTCCCTTGAAATTTATGATATAAGGTGATTAATGATATTTGCACTACAACTTGATACTTGCACTCTAATTGTTGGAGTAAATTTTCTATCCTTAGAAGAATTTTACTTCAATACTAATTGTTGATGATATCAACTATTCTTCTCATCATTTATCTATCAACCTTGATTATTAGTAATAACTCTCTTCTAGATGATAAGATACTCTAAGAATACATTAACACACATCATAATGATTATTTATACTATTTGTTTTATTTCCATATTTGATCTTAGTTAATTTTAACTAATAATTTATTTACATTATTTACCGTTTCTAACCTCCCCAGACCCATATCTACCACCTCACTGCTCCTGTAAGACCTCCAATAGGTTTATGTCAACCTTCCCTTATTTTTTTTTCAAAAGATAAAAACTTAAATGTGTAATAAGGACAAAGGAGTGTGATGAGGGATAAAAGTTTCCTTACTTGTAGGGGTCATTTTAGGTATAAGTGATGCAAGTTTAAGCGTAAGGACTAAAGTAAAATGGTTTGAAAGTAGATGGATTATTTGGAGAATTCGGAATAGTGGAGGGTTATTTTTCAAAAAGTGAGAAAAAAAAGGGTATTTTAGTATATTTTTTTAAAATTTAGGGACCATGATACAAAACTCATAATTTGGGAGTATTTTCACGTTCTTAGTTAATTTTAACTAATAATTTATTTACATTATTTATAACTTTCGAACTGACATATACACCATCGCTATTGTCTCATTGCTCCGATAAGAACTCCAACCGGTTTTTGATAGCCTCCCTTATTTTTGGACAAATTTAAACTTGGTTTCAAAGGATAAAAGTGAAATGAATAATAAGGATAGAAGAGTATGGTGAGGGACATGCTAATTTGAAAGTTTCCTAACTTGTAGGGCTCATTTTAGGTACAAGTGGTGCAAGTTTAAGTGTAAGGATTAAAGTGAAATTGTTTAAAAGTAGAGGGGTTATTTGGAGAATTCGGAAAAGTGGAGGGTTATTTTTCAAAAAGTAAAAAATAAGAATATTTTAGTAAATCTTTTGAAATTTAGGGACCGTGTTACAGAAACCTGTGATATAGGGCTATTTTTGGAAACTTTCGAAGAGTTGGGTTTTTCATGAAAGGTCCAAAAAAAGAGAACCATTTTATAAAAATTTGGGAGTTATGGGTATTAGGGGCAGTTTCGTAAAAAATAAGACTTTCGAGTCCTTATAAATAGCCGAAAGTGGGGATGTTTTACCAAAACCCCGAGGCTAGGATCATTTTTTTGCGAAAGCCTATGAAATTGGGAGGATTCTCGACAATTTCGGAAGGATAAGTATTTCCTTTACAACATACGAGAAACTAGAATTTTAGATATTTTGACGGAAGCTTGGAATGTGAGATATTTTACAGAAACTAGGATGTTGAGATATTTTTACAAATGTTGAGAATGTGAGACATTTTATAAAATACAAAAATTGAGAGTACTTTTATGGAAAATGAGAATTGAGAATACTTTAGTTAGAATTAAGATCTAGAAATCTTGTTGTAAATAGCAAATGTACGTGTAAAGGAAAATTTTTCTGGGACCTCGATATTTAAATAATAATAATAATTAAGGTAGATATTCATTAAAGTGGAGATACTCACAATACACCATACACAGGAAACACGAGGTACTCACCAAGATTTGTCACTCTCAAACTAGGTGAGGAGTTTTACTGAGATTGAGTCCACTTGGACTCTCTCGAAGCCCTTCCAACAAATCGATGCCTCTTTATTAAAATTGAAGTATTTATTTATAATATATTAATGTGTTTTGGGTGAATTGTGTGGTTGTATGATCGAGTGAATTATTTGGTTGTGACTACGGTGTGAGGGTCGACCTAAAATTTATTTTGAAAAAGGTACTTAGCAAGTGCTATGGAGAAAATGCCAATTTTATAACTCATTCTAGTCATTTCCAAACTTTTCTTGTGAGTTATGTGACTCAGATCTACTAGTTCTAGGGAACGTAAAGGTGGTGTTGTCTTGAAACTTATTGGGCGCCCATAGGGACTAGATGAGATTTTCCACGTGGGAATTGAAGTATAAGGGGTGAAACTCCTCATAAGTCGGGATCCCTAGAAGTTCAGGATTATGGGGATTGACATGTATGAGGATGATGGGAGTTAGCAACCCTTGTGCCTCATAAACAACCATAAGGGTCATTAGTGATGTTTTTTGTGTATGAAGTGTGTATAGTTGTGGTAAATTATAAATTGATTGTGAACGTACATCATATGATCTTTTTATAGCATAATCCACATCATGGATGTGTGCATGTGGATTTAAAGGTTTGGTGGAGGGAATATGTGTGCATGTGCATGTGTCCTAATTACTACAAATCAATTTTTAATAAATTTATCGATAGTGAATAACTCGTCACCATTGATTTTATAATAGTGGAGCTATTTATTACCATAATATTAACATGATACAATATTTATAATATAAAATACATCGAGTTTTCACTAATAGTTCAAATTTTTTCGCAAGCTGCCTCCCGACCAACGCCTCCGCTGGCGCCGCGACTCAGCCACTGGAGTAAGAGCTCCATTCTGCCGTCACCTCACATTGTATCAAATGCTAGCTCTATTTTTTCTTTCCCATGTCCTAGCCGCTTCTTTTGTCTTTGTAATTGCCACATGGCATTATCGATACTCTAGTGGACCTGACCGGAGTTACTACGACTTCGAAGACAATGTGAAGTTCAGGTTCTAATGGCATTTATGACGACGATGCTTGCGTGGAGCATGTTAGACTTCAGCTAGAGATGAGGAATGTGGTGAAAATTGACAATGGACGGGAGTGGTGTATGTGTAGGTGGGCGACCCACACTCGGACCATAATAGTTGGGAGAGGCCGAAGGACATGGACATGCTACGAACAGTGTACAAGATTGACTGGTCCCATCCCTACTCGGATGTGGCTGAGGAGACGCCTATCTACTTCTTGATCTTGTTCTAGATTTAATCAGTTATCTAACTATACACTTCTTTCATTAAATTATATCTGAAAGAATTTATTTTCCTCCGTAGAGAATTAAATTTTTATCCTTGTGGATTTAAGGTCTGGTGGAGGGAATATGTGTGCATCTGCGTATGTCCTAATTATTCCAAATAAATTTATAATAAATTTCTCGATCGAATTTGACTAGTTCTTAATTTAATTATTTTTTTTACAAATACCTTATCCAATTATAAATTATTTGGACTTACCATTTTTTATTTTTTAATTTACTTAACTATCGGTAAAAGTAATAGAGTTTTTAGCTAAAATCAGTTTAATTACAATTTAAACTAGTTTTCAATCAACTATTTACCGATCTTTAATCCCGATGAAAAAAGTTTTAGGAAAATTTTACGACACTTCATGTTTAAATATTATTTTCAAACCGATACTAAATCTAGTTTTATCTTTCAAATTACTCTAGTTTTCTGTCCATTTTAAGTCAAATTAAGGTTTTTTAATTGTGGTGCTACTTTATGAATGATAACTAGACCTGGATTAAGACAACTCACGCAAATCACATGTATATTAAAAACTCACAAGAATACAAGGGGTCAGTACTAAAAACTATGAGCTACAAGGGTACAAAGGAAAAATGAGTAACCCGTATGGACAGTATTAAGGGAAGTGGTAATAGAAGGTCCCTCAAATTGGCATTATATCCTAATAAAAAAAATATAAAAAAGGGGATAAAATTACCCATTTGAGAGAAAAAACTAGGGAGCCAAAGATCAATGACAACAAAATATATTGAAAGAATACTAGAAAATAAGGAGCAAGTCATAAATAACCAACTTGAAGGAATGGGTGCATAAGGCAAAACAAGTGCGAGAAACTTAAAATGGATAAATAAGTATGAGAGATGAGATACCAAATAGAAGAGATGAAGTGATGGAGAAGTTAGTAGTTTCCAAAGGATGATATTGATGACAAAATAAATATGGTGGGTGATAAAAAAATAAATAGTAAGGAGTGGAAGATATCCTCAAGAAATATAAATGGTAAGTAGAGAAGGTGTGACAACATGATCTAATGTTAATAAATACACCCAATGGTAAATAAATTGTCCCAACAACTATAGATAGATGTATAAAAAAGACATGTCATAAGGTGTTTGGGTCTTATGGATTGACCAACTAAATAGTGGTAGTAGTGTGTAAACAAGGAGAGTAGTTATACAAGTACTAGGTAATCAATGAAAAACTCACATGGAATCAAGTCGAGAAGACATGTGTTTGAAGGAAATAGGATCCTACAAGTATATCATCAGGAAAGATCGTGATTATTGGAAACAATAGGGATAAGATCGAGAGGTATTGATGGGATATGCTAGTAGACTTCATCGAAACAAAGTCGAACGACATGTAAAATACTAAGATGATAAGACAACACTGAGTGGTAGATGCAAGGATCTAAGTATGAGAGGGTAAGAAATCTCCAAGATTATGAGAAGTACACCACAAGAGATGAATGGGCACAAACCATAGCTTTTAGCTACCACAACAAAAGTGAAACGAGAAAGGTAGTACACCTTGAGGTATCAAGGTGGGAAGGAACCCAGAGTAGGTACACTTAAATACCTGCATAAGGTCTAAAAACCATGTATGCAATATAAAGATGGAATGTAAACCCCGTCCTTTGATAATGAGAAAATCAGGGAAAGAACCTGTCAGTTTTGAATTTTAAACCGAATTGGTCTACAAGCTCAATTAATAGAAAATGGGCAAATTGAGAATTCACATATTCCATGTGACTCAAAATAGTTCATAAATCTTGGAAAAGAACCTTAGAACGAAATGGAGAAGAAAAATCGGATCGATTCACGAGAACCAGGCTTGAACCGGATAGAACCGGTTTATGAACCGAGTTGATTTGTGAACCGGAACCGATAGAGAATGGGTCAACCAGGAAATTTATGGACCCCTTGTAATCCAAAGAGATTTATAAACCTTGAGAAGGAACATTAGAACAAAGTGGGAGAGAAAAAACCAGATCAGTTTGGGTGAACCGGACAAGAACCAGATTAAACCGGTTTAAAGATCGAGTTAGTTTATGAACCAGAATCGATAAAGAGATGGTAAACCAGAAATTTTATGGACTCTAAGTGACCCAAGGAGTCACAAAAGACATGAAAATAGACTTGTGAAGGAGTTGGGGATGAAAACCAAACTGGTTTAGGTGAACTGGATTCGAACCGGTTTGGACTGGTTTGAACCACTATTGAACCGAATCCTAAATTCATTTTTCTAGGTGGATTAAATAATTCAAATTTGAGATTTGAGGCCACCATTGGATAGAAAATGAATTTAGAAATTTTTAGATTTGAAAAACTCGGTTGAATATGGGGTGAACCAGCCGGTTTAAGCTTCGAAACCGGTTCGGACCGGTTCAAAATAGTGTTGTCTTCTTCCTTCTAATGACAACACTGTTCACTTGCTGGAAAATCAAAATAGTGCCAGCGAAGAAGAAATGTCTTTGTTCAATACATTTTTGGCCATCAATGCCTATCATAAAGATGCCAAACGGACAGCCGATGAGTCCCCGAGCTCCCTATATAAAGAGCCCCTCTCCATTCATCATCTCCACACCTGAAAAGCTCACTATCTCTCAGTTGCTTAGTTTTCTGGCGAAGCTCAAACTAGAGCTACGATATAGGATCATTTTTTTAGCCAAAGAAGGCAAGGTCGGGTTCATTAGAATTGGGGAGAAGTCTGCTACACGGTGGTGACATCCGTTCAATCCAAGAGTCGCCGGAGAAGTGCCAACGTGATTGAACAGTGAAGCAGCTCTGATGGACCGAAGCTGCCCTATTTTGGCCGAGTTGAAATTGGCCGATTTGAGCCATCCTCAGGCCAAAACAAGCCCTCCCAACACTTCCTCAGCCCTCCCACGGCCGAATTAGGATGGAAAGGTAAGCCAATTCGTCTCCCCTCTACAATTTTCGGTTAGTGTTAGACAGAGAGTTGACCAAATTTCAATGACAAAATACTAATATAATTCGACATCAATTGATGTCTTTCTTAATCCTAGGAAGAACTCCAAGAGGAGAACTACCTGCCCAAATAGAAAGCTCGGACCGTCGTGCCCTCACCAGTGAGTAAACGAAGTTTTCTCTCTCTATAGTTTATTTTCTAGTGATTCAAATTGCTAAAACTTGCGATTCAAATTGCTAAAGAATTGTATGAACATGTAGAAACTCCATTTCAACTTTACTTTTAACAATTGGAAACATTTGATTGGTCAATTTTATGAAATCAAATTCGGCTGTGTTAAAAAGTTGGAATTGGGGGAAAATTGAGGGATTTTCAAAAATTCGAGGGATCAAAATGAAACTTCCTAAAATTGAGGGTCAATTGGGCATGATAAAAATGTTAGAGGGCCAATTGAAGAATTTTAGAATTTTTGGGGTAAGATTTACCATTTTTGTAAAGGAAGGGCAAAATGATAATTTTGGAAAAGTTGGGGGACCAAATTGGAAATTTGGGAAATTAAACCCTTTTTTGTGAAATTGAATAAACTAAGATCCCAAGGGGAATTTTAAAAGTTTTGGGACTCAATTTGAGGAAAAACCAACATTTAGGGACTTAAAGTTAAAGAAAAATAACTTTAGGATCCTCAATACAATTAAATAAAAGTTTAGTTTTTGTCATTCAATTGGAATGAATGAAGGCTATTAGGCTGATAGATAATGAACCGAGATGTTCATATCGTGTAGCAACATGAAGCACCGGAAATACCAGCAAGGACAAGCTCGCATGAAATCAAGGAACCGGTCTAGTGGAATTTACGACATTAATGGGTGAGTGGGATTTTATATCATACCCAGTTGGGAATCATAAGTATATCAGAATGAAAACCCACTACTATGTGGTAATTTAAACATCACAACTTAGAAGAGTGATGTGAAAACTATATAGAAAAATTACTTGACAGTCGTAAGTAGATCATACCCAGTTGGTATGATAAAACTTCCTCAGAGGACGTTGAAAATACGTTTATCGGTTATGAGCGGAGACGTCCTTATACCTAGTCGGTATAATGGACAGTTGAAAATATATTTTGTCAGAAGTGCTCTCTCTTGACTGTGTGCCAATGCTTAAACTATTTGGGAGACCTTCTTGACGGGAGCTCGAATAGCTCTTATAAGTTAGGGGCCTCAGTTTTGAAACATGGGGGCTATTATGCTCGATTTTAAAAATCTCGAACAGTGGGCCGTAGGCTAGTGGGCACGAGCAGGAGCTCGTAAACAAACATGAGATATGTGCCATAAAACTTTAATAAATGAATTGTTTGGTCATGGTACCAAGACAGGACCAACATACTCGGTCAACTAGTAGTAGTGCGATATGACCGGTCTCCAGACCAATCAAGACAAACAACTGCAGGTTGAGTTAAAGGTCGGGGCTGTTGGACTAATGGCACCACATATTACATGGCATGATAAGAAAATATTGTTTGTGCATGCACTATGAGTACGAGACCATCAAGATGCCCATGAGGGGTAGTGATGCGTCCTAAGGGCCCTAGACGACCCGATGAGTATGAGGGTAGTTCGTTGTACCAAGTGACCGTGCGAAATTTAGAGTAGCACTAAGGGCATGAGACCTGGGTGGGGATGGGATGAGGTCTCTGTCCTCATACGGACACGAAGAATCGATTTCGGGATTGAGGGTTGGATGTTGCATACGTCTGCTCATTATCAGAGTAGAAGTGGACGTGCTTCTATCTAGGTGGCCGGTAAAGTCGCTCTGAAGCCACAAGTGGGTTTAGTGGTCATACTGGCCTGCAAATATGTGTTATACCTTCATGATGATGGATGTGTGTTTGGTGATGACACACCGTGTTAAATAAGGAAATGATGGAAAAACCCGAGATTTTTAAATGAAATGATTTTTGAAAGAAATGAGTCTGGCACATTCCAATACAACTCTTTTCCTTAAAGATATTTTCTTGAAAAAATCATTTACTGAGTAGTCGTACTCACCCCCTCCTTTTCTATCCCTTTTTTAGAAAAGGAAAAAATGATTAAGAATAATTCTGAGCCTTACCCTCTGTTAGGTATGCTTATATTTTCTTAAGCTTGTATTTTATTAGATACATGTCTTCCAGGGAACAAGGTCAAAATTATGCTTGGCTCATCTCGAGTTAAAGTCGGAGGAAACTCCTCTTGAACCGAGAGAGCGGCGGGTTGTTCACGGGGATCCAACCAAACCGTGTTGGGGCGTGACATGGAATGTGCATGAATCTAGTTTGATTAAGGCCATGATGAAAGTTGTGAGACAACGAATTTGGAAGGAGAGATGATATAGAATCCTAAATCAACTCCAAACATAGTCTTCTTCACCCAAATGAGTTGACTTGGTGAGTATGTCTACTATCACCCAAATCGCACCATGTCCCTTCATGGAAGGGGGTAATCCAGTCATGAAGTCCATCGTGATTCTCTCTCACTTGCACTTTGAGATAGGTAGTGGTTGTAGCATACCTCCTATTTCTACCTTAATTCTTTGGCAATATAGGTAGTGGGCTACATACTCTGCTATTTCTCGCTTTATCCCTAACCACAAGTACCCTTCCTTTAGGGTAAAGTACATTTTTGTGCGGTCGTGATGCATTGCGTACACCGAGTCATGGGCTTCCTCTAATAAAAATTTTTTTAGGGAGGCATCACTTGGTACTACCATACGACCCTTATAGTCTAGTACTCCATCCTTCTTTATCATAAAATCAGTGGTGGTAGCCTCGATAATCTTATCTAAATACTTCTTCATTCCTATATTTGTCTTTTTCTTTTTCTTGATTTGTTCTACCAAGGTAAGATGGAAAGTCATGTTGGCCAATAAGCACATCAATATGATATCCATGTCCAATCTGGTTCTCAACTTTCCATACATAGGAAGATTGGATATGGGCAATGCTAGTTGTGTACTTGCGGCTAAAGGCATCGACCACTATGTTCGCCTTTCTGTGGTGGTACTAGATCACATAATTGTAGTCTTTGATTAGCTTTGACCACCGTCATTGTCTTAGATTTAACTCCTTCTGGGTCATAATGCACCTCAAACTCTTATGGTCAATAAATATCCTAGGTGTACACTATTACAGCCAATCCCAAGTTGTGGGTAGGGTAGTTGATCTCGTGTTTCTTTAGTTGTCTTGAGGAATATGCAATCACTTTGTTCTTCTCATCAATACGCATCCCAATCCATTTGGGGGTTGGACAAGAGTGCTCACATAGACAAATGGTCGAGGTTGTAACCTCGTACCAATGTGGTAGAGATTGTAGACTCTCACCAAGGTGGGCGGTAAAGATACTCAAGGCCACAAGTAGTACATATTGATGTTGTATACTCACAAGGTCTGTTCTATAAATGATTGATCCATTTATTGAGAAAGAGTGTTTGACTTGTTGTTTGTCTAATACAAACCCATGGAAGATTACCATAATCAAATATGAAAATTTCTTCCTGGTAGGAAAAAATATATTTTTAAAGCTTATAAATACATATAGTGGATTTAATTGAGAAATCCTTTTTAAGGAGAAAACAAGTTGTAGCTTGTTTAGTTGGTCACTCAAACCCTTTGATTTAAATAAAAAACCTTATATCTTTTAAGTGAGTAGTATCCCTCACTGAATTGTTAACTCACATACTCTCCCTAATTCCATTACATGAGATTCATCAATCCAAATTAAAGGATACGAAGACTTCTCAATCAAAAATCCAAGAAAATGTATTGAATTACTAAGTTAATATTGTGAAATTTTGCTATGAAAAATAATATTGTTGTAAGTCTTTAGCCTGTTTGGACCATCATGGTAGACAATATCGTCTTGGTACAAAGAGGTGTGACGGGTTGATCACAAGGTTCCAACCAAATCGGGTGAGGGTGTGACACTAAGGGTGTATGGAAGGTGATTTAATAAGGGAGAGATGTTTTTATCCTAGATATCTAGGACGATGGAGTCATAAGGCGGTGTCCAATTATTAATCGGGTAGAGGTTGGAGAAGATTACAATATTCCTAAGGATTTGGTGGCCGAACCTTATAGGGTATGATAGGGCAATCTCCCTGCTGTGTTTTAGAAGAGGCTGATGGAGAAAGGCTAAAACCCGCTACTAAGCACCGATAGAGAGCATTGTGATCCAACTACTAGGTTGTAATCCTAGAGCAAGAGTATTATAAAAATGTTCATAATACGATATTTTGTGAAGCAATGTATGAGTACATTGTTGTTTTGTAATAATTATGTGGATGAGAATTTATTTTCTGAATAAGCATGTTTCACAGTAATATATTTTAGAAAATAAAACTTTGAAAAATTATTTTATACTCTATCCTTCTATTTCAGTAGATGTTATACTCATGGATATGATTCACTAATGTCAATACCTCACTCACTGAGTTTTACACCATACCACTATTCCTAACCTTATTTAAATATCAATGAGAGTAACATAACGAAAGTTTTAAGATGAAACAATGATTTTCGAGATAAAATCTTATTGTTGAGAATTATATAGCTTTTCCAAGTAATAGAGGTTTTTAGTTTGGTAGATTTTATAATAATGGATTTTGTATACTATGATTTTTGTTAATATTGCTTTTAAATTTTTATGAATAATATAAATTTATTTATCTTATCTGTGTATTACCAATTGTCATTTTCTAATAGTATGAGTTCTACTATTATAGTATTAAGAGTTGGTCTGATCCAAAAATTAACCCTTTTATCAACCCACAATATTCTCTAATATGATATCATAATAAATAAATTTACATATGTATTCCGATCCAAAACCAGAAACTCGGCTTGTGTTTTATCCACAAAGAAAAATACTCAATTTGATATCGTAGTTCCTACTTATCTGATACCTAAGTTGAGTGCGTATTGTGATACATAAGGAAAATATGTTGGGAGTTAGATGGTAAATTAAATAAAATAGAAAGCAATTGTGGATATATAAAGTTGTAAGAGTTCTATCACTTAAGTGTGAATAGCTTACAATATTTCTAACAAGATCTATATTAACTATGTAAATTCACCTTCTCCGGCGGAGTCTCTAATTCACTTAATGGATGAGAAGACACTTCCTAGTTTTTTGCTTAGTTTTCCTGTCTCCTTGCCCGGAGCTGGTCCGGGAGCCTGTGCTCGTGAAACCGCCTTAAGATATTGATCTCTCGGACTTATCAAGAGCTGGTTCTTGATATGACCCACCATTTTTCTGGCCTTTATCTCATACGTCCTCCAATCACCTGATCAAAATAAATGCAGAAAGATTCACAACCTAACGAAGAAGCAAAGCCGCATGGAGAAGCCTATTGTTGATCTCTTACCCTGAGAGTTCGACTCATGCTTGGCAGAGTTAGATAAGTGAATGAGAGTGGGTGTGATGATGGTGAGCAGGGCCCAGAAGATGAATATCACCACGAACGTCCTTCCACTCATCGGTCAGTAGAGGCAGACCGAACCTCGCAGTTTCATGTGTATCCTGTCCCAGCAGGCCCTTCAAACTACTTTGGAAGAATGAAACAGAAGAGGCTTATATAGTCAATCTCATTATTTCTCTGCAAGAACTAAGCCAAGGATTATAATAATGTGACTAAATATATTCATCCTAGCTGTTTAGTAGTTGGGGAGTTGTTATATTAGTTTGGTGCATGATTAAGATTTTTCGCACCATAAACACCACAAAATCCAAAGAAGAAACATTCTCTCACAGCTCAAATGTATTAATGAGTCTGTCCCCGGCTTGCCATCCCAACCGTTGACCGGCTTGAATTGTCCTAAAGTGAAAGGTTGTAGGGCAGTAAAAATGACGTGTTTTCTGATATTTGATCTCTTTCACGAACATATGTGAACAGCAGGAGATTTTAGTTTAAGCATTTGGTAGAATGACCTAGTAAATGGCATATTGTGGCATCATGCTGTCAGCGTATGAATTCATTAACCAACGCTGGAAAACGGGAAATCGGAATCAAGAAGAGGACTTTGTCAGCCCGGGTTCTATGTAGTTGTTAGGAATCCCGTGTTTGCATATCTGAAAATGAAACCACCAGGCAATATTTAGGAGCCATTGGCAAAAAAAAAAACTTTTTTTCTTTGTGAATAATTGGTAAAAAAACTCTAGTGAAGGGGAAGTGTCAACCGATCCAACCACCAAAGACTTTCATCCAATTTTCAATTGGTTAATGGTTGTATCCAGTGAAGTGTTTTGAAAAGATTTGGATGAAAATAAGTTGGTATATGTGGAAAAATATTTTGTTTAGTAAAATAAAATAGTGTTTACTTTTCTTATTTGGAGTAGTTGCCAATTTTATTTTTTATGTTATTAATTAATTAATTTTATTTATGTATATTTTAAAATGATTTTACATATTAATAATATTTTATATAAGTTATATAAAAAATAATATATAATAAATTTTATTATATACATATATATATTATTTTTTATTATAATTATAAAATATTTATATATAACTAATATTATATGATTAATATTAATTCATTTTTATTATAATAAACAACTTAATTATATTATATATTTTTATTAGATAATAAAATTTAATAGGTATAATTCATAATATATAATATAATTATATATATTTATATTTAAGATTATATTTTTATATTAATATTTTATTATATAGTAAATATAATATAATATATTTTATTTTATATATTATTTAATAAATTATTAAATTTAATTAAAAAAATTTAATTAACAAACCCTCACTTTTATTCAAATATAAATTTTAAACAATGATCACTTAATCTCTCTCCAAATCATTCAATCCTCACTTCTCAAAATAAATACATACATAAATGTCAAAAGAATTATCACAAAATTAATCTATATAGAATGACATGACTCACTCCTCACATTAATAATGTCTAGTAAGTTTATATATATAATTAATGTCACATGTTATCTTATATTATCTATTTATTTGAGTTCAAATTATATTATATATGTTAAAAAAATAATATTATATATAACTACATGTATATATTTTTTAGTTCACTCTTTCATTTATATTATTATAAGATTCTCTACGTATCATAATTTTCATAAAACTTATAAAAACTGAAGAGGTCCGATCAAACTTATACTGTGAAATCCCTATCACATCATATCTAATACATGTTCGTCGTAACTTTCTTTCCAATTTTTTCAGTAAGCACCATCCTGTAAATTGTACTTTCTCGTTACTTTATAAAATGTTTGTTGGATACACCCCCATTACATTCACATTATTTTAAATTTCTAAATTTACAGTTATCATTTTACAAATCAATCCGTATTGGATAGTGAAACTCGACCATGCAACCATTTGCATATTTTCAAAATTTTTAAAGTTTTTCCATTTTTTTTATTTACTCTACTTCCCAAACATTTACACTTTTAAAATTTAAACTTCAATTTGTAAAATTACTCTTTTAGCGTCTTAACTTTCATAATTTACTAAAATATATTTTTTTCTTTTAATTTCTTTCATTTATGGTTCTAACATTTAAAATTTATCCATTTAACCCCATTTTATCTCTTAGTCTCATTTGGGTCCTCAAGTTTTAAAAATTATATTTTGGTCCCAAAATTTTTCTTAATTACCATTATACCCCTAAACTTTACCTTATTTACAATTTAGTACCTACCATTCTTAAATTTATTATTTTTACTCAAAACTTATTAAATATGAACATTCAGCCCCTCATGGTGCAAAATGACCATTTTACATATTTTTAGGTAAAACTACCATTTTGCCCATCATTTTCCAAAAAATGACTATTTTGCCTTTACACTCCTGAAAATTATTTTTGACACCTCCATTTATCCTATAAATATCTTCCTAGCCTCTGATACATCCCTTAGGTACCATTACATAACTTTTCCTCTATTTTCAAACTAGTTCCAAAATTGTTCAAACTTTTCATTTTAGTCCTTAAACTTTGAAAAAATTTCCAATAAAGTTTAAATTTCATAATTTCACCCCAAATACCTTCATTTAAATTCTAAGGGCTTGTGGGAGGAGCTGAGAGGGTCTTACTCTGGTCGCATTTTGCCAAATTTGGTCGTTTACAAAAAAATGACCAAAATGGTGCAAACTAATGATGGGTCGAAAATAGTTACTGGAGAGAGCACCACCAGTGGCAGGAGGGTACGCATTTTGAAGTCAAGATAGAGGCTACTCATTATATGGTAGTGGTTGGCCAAGTAGTTGTTAGAGCATGCTAAATTTGGCCGAGAAAGGGTGGTAGTCGGGCATTCCAGAATAGATCCATGGTAGTTGAAACTCCCCTTGTTAGAGGTCGACCAAGCCTAGTGGGAGGTAGGGGAGAGGCATGGGTTCTTTTAACATCGGTGTCAATCGGAGAGGTGGCCGGAGCTGGCTAAATTCGACTCTAAAGGATGGCAGCGCCACATAGTTTCGCTATCCCACACCGAGGTTGGCCATAACGACCCTCGTGCAACATTTTCTGGCTACTTTTTGGTCGAGAACTAACTATAGACTTTAAGATAACTCTCTTAGTAGCATTTTGACACAAAAAATGCCCAATTTTTGGGCTCGAATAAGGGAATATTGCCTCTTGAAAGCTTCGGGTTTGGAAGAGCTTCTATAAACGGCTTTTCAGACTTTGGGGATGAAATTTGATCAAATGGGGAGGAGAAAATGTAGTTAACTTCATGTGAATGCCTCTAAGTGAGGTTTCAACTAATTCTTTGGTATGTGTGTAATTTGGTGAAAAAGCAAGTCAATTGGGGATGTTTCCATAACTTCCCAATTGCATATTATGTACGAGAGTGGGTAGTAGGGCACGAGTCGGGTCGAGTAGGGCAGAGTCAGGTTGGGCAGTAGAAGTTGTGTTTGATCTAACTTGACTTAGTGACCCTCTCTTTCATATTTTCCAAAATTACACTTTTGCCCCTTCGTGCCCTCTTGGTAATTTAAATTCTGTCCCTTTTCAATCTCAGCTCACCCAAATCAGCTTCTTGTTAGGGAAATGATTTCTGATCTGATCCCAATTCCCGACTCGTATCATCTTGGATTCCCAGTCCATTTGTGTTTGACTTCTACTATTGGGAAAATCCTGGTGTTACAACTTCTCCCCTCATTTTATAAGTTTTATCCTTTAAACTTTTATTTTTTAGGGAATAGAAATTTGTCTCTAGCCAACTTGGGTCTTTCCTCTTGCTTGGTTTCTCCGATCATTATGTGATCATCTACTCTTGCCATTTCTTACTTACCATTGTTAAAACTCCTACTTTTTGGTACAAGTTCTTCTTCTTACTAGCCCCATCACACATCTTAGGCTTGAGGTAGCTTTTTCCATCTGCATATCTTGGGAAACTTACGCCACTCCATTTATATCCCGTCCTTGAGTCATCATTTTGGATGTTCATGACATTTGTCTCAATCTTCCAGCTATCACTACAAGTTACTCGCAGGTTCTCTTAATTCTTGATAACATCTAAGTCCTCGCATACATCCTTGATTAATATACGTTATCATGGCTTCAGCACGATCTGTGAGATTATCCGTATATACCCTTATGTTCTTAACCCCTTTTTGGTTCCTCTTCTTTATGTCATATCCATCATGGGAGATACCCCTCTCGTTTATCTAGTGTTGACACCCCTTTATTTGGGAACATTTTATTCATCATTATTTATGAATATGAGGGAGTACGAGCCCACTTGATTATGCTAGTGCTAGGATGTGAACTCCTCTAAAACATCTCTTTAATTTGTGATTGGCCCCTCGTAACATTGTGACGCTCACCACTCGGTCTTTCCTAAGAAATTACTTGTTTATCTGTCAAACACCTTTTTGCCCATCCTACTCATGAATTATGCTTCCAATAGAACTCCTTCAGATCCAATAATCTGATCTTCTTTCGAACTATATCCTTAATTCGTTGTCCCATCTTCGCTTGTGTTCTTCAAAATGTTTTAGTTTTGCCCGCACATCTCTCACCACCTAGGTATGATTCATAAAATTTCCCATTGACTCTTAAGCTCAAATGATTGATAAACCATACTAATTATTCGTGGTATTATTCCATCAGTGTTTGTAATCCCTTGGTTTTCAGTACTAAAAAGATCACCACTTGTTCTGATACGTGTTTATGGATGGTGCTTTTACAACCTACCAATCACTCTGGAATCATCTTCATTCCATAGGGACAATTCTCTTTTGAGTGATGCTTCTAACACCCCTCTCTCTCTCAATCAAACTCAATACATCTCTATGTATGGTTCTTTTTCATTCCTTATTTGGTGGTTCATGTACCTTAATTCCTAGGGTGCTATAGGGGTTCCATCTTCATCCTTCCACTTGAGGCATATGCCCCTTTTATTCTTTCAATAGTTAAGATATTTCTACCTTCTTCTTGTCCACAAAAATTTTTGATATCTAGTATTTCTTTCTCAGTATCTCTTAGGCCCTATGTTTCAAACCTTGATCCTCTTGACACATTACTCAGCTTTTGGTTCCCTCAATTTTCAACTTTGTACTACTATCCATCCTAGTCATCATTGTAAACCCCACTCTTTTAAAGATAAGAAAACTGGGAAAAAAAACTAATCAATTCAGCAGAGAAAATCGAGCCGGTTAACGAACCCAAATAAGTAAATAAAGGGTAAAATAGGAAATTAGAAAATTCCAAGAGACTCAAAGAGTCATAAAAATCATGGAAAAGAACCATGGAACAAATTGGAAGAGAAAATCGGATTGGTTCAGGTTGAACCGGTTTGAACCATATATGAATTGATTTCTAAATTCATTTTTCTTAATGGCTTAAAGTGATCAATTTAGAAATTGAAACCACCATTGGATAGTAAATTAATTTAGAAATTTTAATCGGGCCTGAACCGGCCAATTTACGCCATTGAACCCAGTCGGACCGATCTGATCCGGCTCGAACAGTGTCATCTTCTTCCTCGGGATAATATCACTGTTAATCGGTTCAAAAAGTTTCCTTCTCTAACGAAGGAATATCCTCTCCGATCAGGGAATTTTCGGGCGAGTATAAGCTCAACCAAAATCGAAGCTGGTTGGACAGAGGGTCTCTAAGCTTACTATATAAAAATCTACTCTCCATTCATCCTCCACACACCTCAAATCTCTGTTCTCTCTCAAGTGCTCCATTTTTCGGTGAAGCTCAAACCAGAGCTCTGACTTGTGCACTTTTCTCAACCTTAGAAGGCAAGGTGAGGTCCTACAGACTCCGGGGGAAGTCAGCTACCTGACAGCAATCTCCCTTTGACCCAAGGATCACCGGAGAAGCATCAGTAGAAACAAACAATGAAGCAGCTCCAACGGACCGAAGCTACCATGTTTTAGCCAAATTTAGACCTCCTCCAGCCAAACCAAGCCTCCCCAACGCACCCACGACCTCACACGACCTCCACAGAGGTGAAAGGTGAGCTAATTCGGCCCTCCTCCGTCGTTATAGATCGGTGTTAGAGAGAGAAAGTGTCAAATTTCACTAATAAAATTCTCCCTCATATGGACTTCAATTGTAGCAATTCTTGATACTAGAAGGAACATAAGGACGAGAGCTACCTCCCCAAATCAAGAGCACGGACTGCCGCACCTCCGACGATAAGCTTTCAAAGCTTTCTCTCTTTATGAACAGTTTTCCAGTGAAGCTATGTTTGAGCTCATTTTGAACCCAAATGTCGCGATTCATAGCTCAATTAAATTGTATGCAAGTGTAGGAACTGATCCATACCATCAATTGGAGCAATTAAACCCAATTGAATAGCCAATTTGAAGAAATCAAATTCAGTCAATTTGATGTGGAGAAATTGGGGAAAAAGTTTTTGGACTTTAAATACAATTGAGGGATTTGATGTGTAGGATTTTAAAAAATTGAGGGACCTCCATGCAATTTCTTAAAATTTAAGGCCCATTGGCAATGCGAAAGATGTTGGGGGACAAATTGGTCAATTTTCAAAATATTTGGGGCCAAATTGCTATTATTGGAAAGTAGGAGCAAAACCGTAATTTTTGAAAAATTGGGGACAAATTTGAAATTTGGAACAATTGAGCCCCTTACACAATTTTGAATAAATTGAGAATCCAAAGAGGATATTAGAATCCTTGGGACTCAATTTGTGGAAAGATTATCATTTGGCACCTAAAGTTAAGAAAAATGAACTTTAGGGACCTAAGTGCAATAAACTTAAAATTTGTCCCTAGTCGCTCTTACGAGAGAAAACAAAGGCTGTGATACCAAAACTTTATTGATAATGATACCCAAATCATGTCCGAACATATGAGACCAAAACGATAGTAAGAAAAAGCTAGCGTGGACTTGGAAGCTGATTGGGGACGAATGCGTCACATTCCACGGGTGAGTAGGATTATTTAACGTCATATCCGGTTGGGATGATGAGCTCTATTTTTAACAAATAAAACCTACTTATCGGTTGTGAGTAGGAATAAATATCATACCCAGTTGGTATGATTAGTTTTCTTAAGGAAAGGGGAAACCTTCCTACCGGTTGTAAGTGAAGTTATCATCACACTCGGTTGGTGTGATGCATTAAAAAGGTGATGTCACGCCCTGACCTAGTTTGGTCGGATCCCCGTGATCAACTCGCCACTCTCCCAATTTATTAAAGGGTTTCCCCTTATTATAAACTGTAAAGAGTAAGGCGTCCTTTAACTAGCACCTTTTCCTAGAATAACATAAATCAAAACTGCATAATAATTTAGATTTATCATACCTATCTCACATGCGTCTTAGTTGATGGTCTTTAAGGGTAGGCTTTCTGAAATCTCCTCAAAGGGATATAAGGGAGGGGGTGAGTACGACTACTCAGTGAATAGGTTTTCAAAACATTTTATCTTTAGGAAAAAGATAAATTTTGTAGTGTGCCAGACTCCTTTTTTTTAAAAATCCTTTCAATTCAAATCTCGGGTTTTACCACCATTTCCTTATTTAATCATGGTGTATCATCACCCAATACACATCCTTCATCATGAAGGTTAAACACACATTCGCAGGTCAGTACATCTATTGAACCCGCTTGTGGCTTGGAGTGACTTTACCGGCCACCTAGATAGAAGTACGTCCACTTCTATCCTGAGAATGAGTGGATGTTCACGACATCCGACCCTCAATCCTAAAATCACATCTTCGTGTTTTTTTGAGGATAGAGACCTCATCCCGTCCCCACCTCGGTCTCATGCTCTTGGTGCTACTCCAAATTTCGTATGGTCACTTGGTACGATGAACTGCCCTTATACCCACTAGGTCGTCCAGTGCCCTTAGGACGCATCACTGCCCCTCTTGGGCATCTTGATGGTCCCGTAATCATAGTGCATGCACAATAAGTATTTTCTTATCATGCCATATAATTTATGGTGCCACTGGTCTAACGGCCTTCACCCTCAACTCAACCCGCAGTTGATTGTCTGGACTGGTCCGTTGACTTGTGATGTCGCACTGTTGCTAGTTGACTAAGTATATCGATCCTGTCTTGGTACCATGGCCAAAAAATTCCTTTATTTAAAGTTTTATGGCATATAACTCATGTTTGTTTACGAGCAACTACTCGTGCCAACTAGTCTTGGGCCCACTGTACGAGATTTTCAAAATCGGGCATATTAGCCTTAAAGTTCCAAAACTGAGGCCCCCGACCTATAAGAGCTATTCGAGCTCCCGTTAAGAAGGTCTCCCAAATCATTTAAGCATTAGCACATAGTCAGGGGAGAGCACTTTCGACAAAAATAGATTTTCAAGTGTCCATCATACCAACCAGGTATAAGGACATCTCCGCTCATAACCGATGAACGGGTGTTAAACTTTCTACAAGAAAGTTTTATGATACCAACTAGGTATGATCTACTTACAACCGATAAATAGTTTTTCCGCATGTTTTTCACATCACTACTCAAAGTTGTGATATTTAAAATACCACTCAGTAGTGGGTTTTCATTTCAAGGTACTTATTATCCCCAACCGGGTATGATATAAAATCTCACTTACAACTGGTAAATGGTTTTTAACTTTAAATTGTGCTCATCATCCCAATTGGGTATGATGTTAGTAAACCCACTCATCCGTTAATGCCGTGAATTCCACTAAACCGGTTCTTTTTATTCACGGGAGCTTGTCCTTGCTGGCATTCCTGGTACTTCGTGTTCCTACACGATATGAACATCTCGGTTCATTATCCTTTGGCCTAATAGCCTTCATTCATTCCAAATTAATGAGAAAGTCAAACTTTCAATTTATTTGTATTTAGGTCCCTAAAGTTATTTCTCTTAAACTTTAAGTCCTTAATGCTTGTTTTTTTTTCAAATTGAGTCCCGAAACTTTTAAAATTTATCAAATGACCTCAATTTATTCCATTTGACAAAATGTGGATTAATTTATCAAATTTCCAATTTTCTCCCCCCAACTTTTCCAAAATTACCATTTTGCCCTTCCTTTACAAAAATGGTAAGTTTCATCACAAAAATTCTAAAATTCCTCAATTGGCCCTCTAAAATTTTTATCATACCCAATTGACCCACAATTTTTGGAAATTGCATTTCGGTCTTTGAATTTTTGAAAATCCCCAATTTTCCCCAATTTCCCCCAATTCCAACTTCTTAACATAGTCGAATTTGATTTCATCAAATTGACCGATCAAATACTTCCAATTGTTGAAATTGAAGTTGAAATTGAGTTTCTACATGTTCATACGATTCTCCAACAATTTGAATCGCAAGTTTTAACGCCGGAACGAGCTCAAATGGAGCTTTACTAGAAAATGAACTATAGAGAGAGAAAGCTTCGATTACTTACTGGTGAGGGCACGGTAGTCCAAGCTTTCAATTTGGGCAGATAACTCTCATCCTGACGTTAATCCTAGAATCAAGAATCACATCAATTGATGTCGAATTGAGTTAGAATTTCATCATCAAAATTATGCCGGTTCTCTCTTTAGCACCAGCTGGAAACTATAGAGGGGAGCTGAATTTGCTTACCTTTCAGTCCTAATTCGGTCGTGGGAGGGCTGAGTAAGTGTTAAGTGTTGGGAGGGTTTGGTTTGGCTTGAGGAGGGCTCGAATTGGGCGATTTCAACTCGGCCGACACAGGGCAACTTCGGTCTGTCAGTGCTGCTTCAGTGTTCCATCACGCCGACATTTCTCCAGTGACCCTCAGAGCAAACGGAGACTACAGGCGTGTAGCTAACTTCTCTCTGGTTCTAAAGAACCCGACCTTGCCTTGTTTGGCTCAGAAAAGTGCCCATGTCGGAGTTCTTGTTTGAGCTTCATCAAAAAATGGAGCAGTTGAGAGAGAATGGAGTTTTTAGGTGTGGAGAGGATGAATGGGGAGGGTCTCTTTACATAGGGAGCTCGGGGACCCATTGGCCATCCGTTTGGCACCTTTATGACATCCATTGTTGTCCTTGAACGTACCGAATGGAAACGTTTCTTTTTCTTCGACGCTGCTTTGATTTTCCAGCGAGTGAACAGTGTTGTCATTTTGAGGAAGAAGATGACACTGTTCTGAACCGGACTGGATCATTCTGAATTGGGTTCGAAGCTTAAACCGGCCAGTTCACCCCTCATTCTACCAAGTTTTTCAAATCTAAAAATTTCTAAATTCATTTTCTATCCAATGTTGGCCTCAAATCTCAAATTTGAATTATTTAAGCCACCTAGAAAAATAAATTTAGGATCCGATTCAATAGTGGTTCAAACCAGTCCAATCCGGTTCGAATCCGGTTCACCTGAACCAGTTTGGTTTTCATCCCCAATTCTTTCACAAGTCTATTTCCATGTCTTTTGTGACTCCTTGGGTCACTTAGGGTCCATAAAATTTTCGGTTTACCATCTCTTTATCGATTCCGGTTCATAAATCGACTCGATCCTTAAACCAGTTAAATTCGGTTCGAGTCCAGTTCACTCAAACCGATCTGTCTTTCTCTCCCACTTTGTTCTATGTTCCTTCCGAAGGTTTATAAATCTCTTCGAGTCACAAGGGAACCATAAATTTCACTGTTTGTTCTTTCTCTATCGGTTCCGGTTCATGAACCAACTCGGTTCATAAATCGGTTCAATCTAATTGGATCTGGTTCATCTAAACTAGTCTAATTTTTCTCTTCCAATTTGTCCTAGGGTTCTTTTCCAAGGTTTTTATGAATCCTTTGGATCACACGGGAGTTATAAATTTCCAATTTTCCCGTTCCCAATTGATCAGGTATGTGAATGGGTTTGGTTTTATTACTCGGTTTGACCGATTTTTTTCCCGGTTTTCCTTGACTCAAAAGAGTGGGGTTTACAACTCTCCCCTCCTTTTAGGAGTTTTTTCCCCAAAACTTAATTATCAACCTTGCATGAGGAATCATTTCCTTTGATGTCTCTTTGGTGTTTGCTTTAACATGCAAACTCTTCTCTTGTTCTTTCAATTAGCCCTTTTTTTTTACATCCTTCACTTAAGAAAATTTCTTTTCCTTTATATTATTTACTCCCTCCACGGAGTTTATCATAACTAGATATACCTTATTCCAGGGTATATCCTTAGATTCATATCTTTCTTTTCTTAGAGCAACATTCTGTACTCAAGATTGGGAATTCCAAGATAACTAATCACTACCATGTCTAGTTATCCTTTTGGTAGTTGAAACCATTGGCTCGATGTTCTATCGAGCGTTACATACTTGTTTCCACGATTTTTCTTTATTTTCGCTTTTTCGTCCTATTTTGACCCTTTCTTCATTCGTTGTCTATTATAACTTCGGTCAAAATTTTTTTATATTCGACCTTGTCATGCTTATTAGCTAACTCTTCCTTAGTTTGAGTCATATTCTCCTTGGAATTGTTGGGCTTACATACCCCTTACAGCATGGCATTTTCTAACCTATCTCTGTCCATTAGATTTCTAGAACATCTCCTTGAGGGTCTCTCTTAGCTTTTCGACCTTTCAGGGATCGTATAACTTCATCCCACTTTTCTTTTGATAGCATTCCTCAACTATCCTTTTTACCATTATCCTCTCCTCCATTATGCCTTTGAAGTTATGTCTCACATAATCGCATGGATTACTCTTACTACTCATCCTTCCCCAACTTCTTTATTGGGTCTTATCGATTCCAATTAATTGGGTTTTCCAATATTATAACGACAAGCTAAGATTCATCTTTTCTTAGGTCCATCCTCATTCCCAATGACATCTTTTACTCAAGGATTTTACTTTGGCCTTAATCCACTCTTACTTGTTCGTAATCATTTCACAATTCTTTATACTGAGTTGATTCCTTTCAGTCTACATGTCGATTTTCTTGGCTTGGGGAGTTTCCATTTTTACAGTTTCATTCTCTACTATTTCCTTTAAAGTAGAGACTTTCACCTTAGGAGTTACATGTTCAACCTTCTTACCATTTCTTGAAGGTTTCCTTTCTTCATCTCCTTACACCCTTTCTATATTGGGGCATTTGCTTGCTTTCAGTCCTCCATTGTCTTAAATTTTCCATTCCATCCCTTATTCCTTATTTGAGTAGCTTCCAATTATCGGTCTTATTTCGTGTACTCCACCCTATGCCCAGCCATCCACTCTTTATGCTCTATTATGAGAGTGTGGACCACAATCCATCTTGATATTAGTGGTTGTTCCCCTTTAACCACTTCTTATTTATGGAGCTTACTTTCACAAGGTTTCTCGAACATTCTTTTCTTTATTTTCTTATTATGGGTAGTCTACCCATTCTTACTTGTTACGACATCTATTGATGCTATCTTCCTACCTACTCGTTTCTTGGGTTTAACTTGCTCCTTAGGTTCTCCTAGTATGTTTCCCTTGGTTCTTTCACCTAATTATGCACTTCATTTGCAAGTTCGTCTCCTCATCCCTCGTCACTTGGTCCCATTACCTCTTAGTTGAGACATATATCCCTCCTCAGGGTTTCCTTCCTTGGTGAGATTCTTTCCCTTTCTCCCAGAATTCCTTCTTCATTTGTTTTTGTATGTATATATCCTTGAATGACATCCTTTGATGCCATCCCCTTCCGTTTACCTTTACTCTTGAAATCTTGTGGGTACATCCTTTGTACCCCATCCTCATTCCAACTTGTACCCTTGTACACATCTATTTCCTTTAAGTAGAGCTCAAATCCTCCTTGTTTCCAGATCTCTTAATCATCCTGCAAGAGGCTTACTTAATCTTCTCCCGACTTCGAGTTTGGTCGTCAATTCATTCTTGGCCATTGATCTGTTTAAGGATTTCCTCCATCCTTCTTTTCCAAATATTTGGCCTTTCCACCTCTCCCTTCTTTACTAGAGATTAAATTTATGACATTCATGAGGGTTAATTCGTTAACTGACTCATCCCTACTATTCTCCTTGTCTAATTATCTTGAAACAGTTGTCTCTCGAGTCTTCTTGTCCTTAATCCCCATCCCATTGCCCTTTTTAGGGTGTAGTCCTTACTACTTCCCAGTCCTCCTTAGGGCGTTGTTTATTCTCCTTAACTATCTTGTTATTACGATTTGCTTCCTTCTGCTATATTGGTCTGAAACTTGACTTCTCTGCTTTTTCCAAAATAAGTCGTACTTATCATCCCAAAACATCCCATTTGTCGTCTAATGCTCGACTTGTCTTCTCTTGTAGAGGTGCTTCCTTCCTTGCTTCCAGATGGCTGGAAATTTCTTCTTAAGGAAGAATTCTCTTCATCTACCCTTTGTTTTGTTTGCGGTTGATCGAGGTCCTACCTTCAGTCCTTTTCCTCCCTCATCTAGTTGAGGCACACCATTACACCATCATTGAGGGACAAAAAGTTTTAGGAAGTCAAAATTTACTTTCGAAATATGATTACCAACTTGGGGCTTTAGCTTTTCTTAAAGGAGATTAGGTTGGGAAGTACCCGTCACTATGCTAGGATCTTAAAGATCTTCCTCATAGGTGTGGTTGAAGTTTCGATCAGGAGTCATATTTCATGGGGTGGAATACTCTCGGATTCATGTAGCTGTAAAGGCGTTGTTCTTGGAAGGTATTGTTCTAAATCCTTGCGATGTGGGGCAATCCTTCACTTCATGCCCCATTTCCCTTACATCTATAACAAGTTATCTTGATACTTGTCCTTAGTAGTGTTGGGAACTTTCTCGAGTAGTGTTCCTATTGTCCTCACCTTGTAACAGGTCATTTCCTTGCCCAGTAGTTACTACCAGAGTTCTCACTCCTTAGTCACCTTGTCATTTTTCTTGTCATGCTTTCTTTGCCTACTAGTTTTCCCCTAAGAGTTCTCCTAGACTCTTTACTATTTTGGTTCATTACCTAATTTGGGATGGGATTCTCCTCGGTCCCCGCGGTTTGTTTGGTTACTTTTCTTGGGGCAATCTTCCTACAGTTGAGGCATAGGATTACATCCTTTTTTTTACAGACATGGTTTCAGGAACTTAGAATTCTTCATTAATGGAGGAGTACAATATGTTAGGGTCTTAACCATATTACAAAAAGGTGGTTATGAAATAGATAGAGGGCTACGGGGTGTTTGATAAGCATCCTCCATGGTAAGGTTATAAGACCTAGCTGGTGTTCCTGGTTTCAGGCTTGGCTCCCTTTGTACTCAGGGGTGTGACCTCAATAGGTCCAAGCATCATCCTCTTGGATACTTTGTCATTTGGTACTTGGGGATTTCTACCATGCCCCAGGCATTTGGGAAACTTCTAAAGTTGTCTTCCTATGAGGACAAGGTGCTGAGCAGAGTCATTCCTAGTTTTCTTGGTTCCTCTCTTGGGAGCCATCTGAAAATTTTAAGATAAATTCTACCAGTTACTATATTTTATAGTCTTCATTATGTATTCGAGGAAACAAGCTCTGGTACCATTCTAGTTGTCATGCCCCGACCCGATTTAGTTGAATCCTCGTGATCAACCTGCCACTCTCCCATTTTATTAAAGGGTTTCCCCTTATTATAAACTGTAAAGAGTAAGGCATCCTTTAACCTGCAACTTTTCCTAGAATAACATAAATCAAAACTGCATAATAATTTAGATTTATCATACCTGTCTCACAGGCGTCTTAGTTGATGGTCTTTAAGGGTAGACTTTTTAAAATCTCCTGAAAGGGATATAAGGGAGGGGTGAGTACGACTACTCAGTGAATGGGTTTTCAAAACTTTTTATCTTTAGGAAAAAGATAAATTTTGGAGTATGCCAGACTACTTTCTTTTAAAAATCCTTTCAATTCAATTCAAATCTCGGTTTTTACCACCATTTTCTTATTTAATCATGGTGTGTCATCACCTAACACACATCCTTTATCATGAAGGTTAAACAAGCATTCGAAGGTCAGTACATCCACTAAACCAGCTTGTGGCTTCGGAGCGACTTTACTGGCCACCTAGATAGAAGTATGTCCACTTCTACCTTGAGAATAAATGGATGTTCGTGACATCCGACCCTCAATCCTGAAATCACTTCTTCGTGTCCGTATGAGGACAGAGACCTCATCCCATCCCCACCCTAGTCTCATGCGCTTGGTGCTACTCCAAATTTCACACGGTCACCTAGTACGACAAACTGCCCTTATACCCACCAGGTCGTCCAGTGCCCTTAGAACACATCACTACCCCTCTTGGGCATCTTTATGGTCCTGTAATCATAGTGCATGCACATTCAGTATTTTCTTATCATGCCATATAATCTGTGGTGCCACTGGTGCAACGGCCTCGACCCTCAATTCAACCCACACTTGTTTGTCTTGACTAGTCCGTCGACGTATCATATTGCAGTTGTTTGTCTTGACTAGTTGACTATGTATATTGGTCCTATTTTGGTACCATGGCCAAACAATTCCTTTATTTAAAGTTTTTTGGCATATAACTCATGTTTGTTTACAAGCTCCTGCTTGTGCCAATTGGCCTTGGGCCCACTGTACGAGATTTTCAAAATTTGGCATATTAGCCCTCAAGTTCCAAAACCAAGGCCCCGACCTATAAGAGCTATTCGAACTCCCGTCAAGAAAGTCTCCCAAATCATTTAAGCATTGGCACACAGTTAGGGGAGAGCACTTTCGACAAAAATAGATTTTCAACTGTCCATCATATCGACTGGGTATAAGGACATCTCTGCTCATAACCGATGAACATGTTTTCAACTTCCTTCGAGAAAGTTTCATTATACCAACCGGGTATGATCTACTTACAACCGGTAAATAGTTTTTCCGCATATTTTTCACATCACTTCTCCAAGTTGTAATGTTTAAAATACCACTTAGTAGTGGGTTTTCATTTCGAGGTACTTATCATCCCCAACCGGGTATGATATAAAATCACACTCACAACTAGTAAGTGGTTTTTAACTTTAAGTTATACTCATCATCCCAACTAGGTATAACGTTAGTAAACCCACTCACCCATTAATGCCATGAATTCCACTAGACCGATTCTTTGTATTCACGCGAGCTTGTGGTTGCCGGTGTTCCCAGTACTTCGTTTTCCTACACGATATGAACATCTCAGTTCATTATCCTTTGGCCTAATAGCCTTCATTCATTCTAAATTAATTAGAAAGTCAAACTTTCATTTATTTGCATTTAGGTTACTAAAGTTATTTCTCTTAAACTTTAAGTCCCTAATGTTGGTTTTTCCTCAAATTGAGTCCCGAAACTTTTAAAATTTATCAAATGATCTCAATTTATTCCATTTCACAAAAAAGTGGATTAATTTCCAAATTTCCAATTTGGTCCCCTAACTTTTCCAAAATTACCATTTTGCCCTTCCTTTACAAAAATGGTAAGTTTCACCCCAAAAATTCTAAAATTCCTCAATTGGCTCTCTAACATTTTTATCATGCCCAATTGACCTTCAATTTTAGGAAATTGCATTTCAGTCCTTCAAATTTTTGAAAATCCCCAATTTTCCCCAATTCCCCCCCTCCCCAATTCCAACTTCTTAACATAGCCAAATTTGATTTTATCAAATTGACTAATCAAACACTTCCAATTTTTGAAATTGTGTTTCTACATGTTCATACGATTCTCCAACAATTTGAATCGCAAGTTTTAACGTCAGAATGAGCTCAAATAGAGCTTTGCCGGAAAATGAACTATAGAGAGAGAATGCTTCGATTACTCACTAGTGAGGGCACGGTGGTCCGAGCTTTCAATTTAGGCAGATAACTCTCATCCTAAGGTTCATCCTAGAATCAAGAATCACATCAATTGATGCAGAATTGAGTTAGAATTTCGTCATCAAAATTCTGTCGGTTCTCTTTCTAGCACAGGCTGAAAATTGTAGAGGGAAGCTGAATTTGCTTACCTTTCAGTCCTAATTCGGCCGTGGGAGGGCTGAGGAAGTGTTGGGAGAGCTTGGTTTGGCCTGAGGAGGGCTCGAATTGGCCAATTTCAACTCGGTCGAAACAGGGCAGCTTTGGTCCGCCGGAGCTGCTTCACTGTTCGATCACACTGGCATTTCTCCGATGACCCTCGGAGCAAACAGAGACTATAGGCGTGTAGCTGACTACTCCCTAGTTCTAAAGAATCCGAACTCGTCTTGTTTGGCTTAGAAAAGTGCCCATGTCGGAGGTCTGATTTGAGCTTCACTGGAAAATGGAGTAGTTGAGAGAGAATGGAGTTTTTAGGTGTGGAGAGGATGAATGGAGAGGGTCTCTTTATATAGGGAGCTCGGGGACCCGTTGGCCGTCCGTTTGGCACCTTTATGACAGCCATTGATGGCCTGAAATGCACCGAAGGGAAATGCTTCTTCTTCACCGGCGCTACTTCAATTTTTCAGTGAGTGAACAATGTTGTCATCTTGAGGAAGAAGATGACACTAATCCGATCCGGACCGGACCGTGTTCGAAGCTTAAACCGGTCGGTTCACCCCTCATTCGACCGAGTTTTTAAAATCTAAAAATTTTTAAATTCATCTAAATTCATCTTTATCTAATGCTGCCCTCAAATCTCAAATTTGACATATTTATGACACCTAGAAAAATGAATTTAGGATCCAGTTCAATCGTGGTTCAAATAGGTCCAAACCTGTTCGGATCCGGTTCACGTGAACCGGTTTGGTTTTCATCCCCATTTCTTTCACAAGTCCATTTCCATAACTTTTGTGACTCCTTGGGTCACTTAGGGTTCATAAAATTCCTGGTTTACCATCTCTTTATCGATTCCGGTTCATAAATCGACTCGGTCCTTTAACCGATTCGGGCCCGGTTCACCCAAACCGATCTATTTTTCTCTCCCACATTGTTCTATGGTTCCTTCTGAAGGTTTATAAATCTTTTTGGGTCACAAGGGATCCATACATTTCCCTATTTTCCCTTTCTCTATCGGTTCCGGTTCATGAACTGACTCGGTTCATAAACTGGTTTAATCCTAGTAAATCCAGTTCGTCTAAACCGATTTGATTTTTCTCTTCCAATTTGTCCTAGGGTTCTTTTCCAAGGTTTTTATGGACCCTCTGGATCACACGAGAGTTGTAAATTTCCAATTTGCTTGTTCCCAATTGATCGGGTACGTGAACCGGTTCAGTTTTCTTACTCGGTTTGATCGATTCTTTTCCTGGTTTTCTTTGACTCAAAAGGGTGGGGTTTACAAGTGAATTTTGTCAGAATTGTTCTCCCATGATTGTGTGTGAAGCTCCGTTTGATCTCATTTCAGACCTAAATGCCATGATTCAAAGCTCAATTGAATCATATGGAAGTGTAGAAATTGATCCATACCATCAATTAGAGCAATTAACCCGATTGAATAACCAATTTGAAGAAATCAAATTCGGTTAGTATGTAGGGGAGAAATTGGGCGAAATTTTTGGGGAAAATTAGGGATTTTAAAAAATTGTTGGACCTTCATGAAATTTCTGAAAATTGAAGACCAATTGGCAATGATAAAGATGTTGGGGGACCAATTGTTCAATTTTTGAAATATTTGAGGCCAAATTGCTATTTTTTGGAATGTATGGGCAAAATTGTAATTTTTGAAAAAATTGCGGACCAAATTAGAAATTTGTAAAACTTGAGCCCCTTACACAATTTTAAATAAATTGAGGATCCAAAGAGGATATTGGAAACCTTGTTACTCAATTTGGGGAAAGGTTAGTATTAGGAACCTAAAGTTAAGAAAAATGAACTTTAGGAATCTAGGTGCAATAAACAAAAAATTTGGCCCTAGTCGCTCTTACGTAAGAAAACGAAGGTTGTGATGCCAAACCTTTATTGATAATGATACCCAAACCATATAGGGACACGTGAAACCATAACACCAGTAAGAAAAAGGCAGTGTGGACTTGGAAGCTAACTAGGGACGATTAGTACAAGAAAGAATCCAAAGGATAGATAGGGATTAAGCGAACCCTCATGCAGGAGTCAAGAAAGTACGAAGAAGAACTAAGATGCCCCAGAGAAGGACAACCGAAAGGAAGGATGACAAAGGATATAGCACATAAGATATACCCACAAGTTTTCCCCAAAATGAAGCAAACTCGAGAAATGACATCCAAAGGTGTTAGGGTCAGTAGCAGTAGAAGCAAGGAAAGGAAAATAGGTATTAAGGGAAGAAAGCCTAGGAAGGATATGTACAACTCAAGGGAGTCATGACTTAATGGTTAGACATAGTATGAAACGTACGAAAGGAACTCAACACGTAGGAGTCCATCAAAGGAGGAAGAAAAGATTGAGAAGTACTTGTGACTACGCCCTAAAAAGGGGGCGGTAGATTGGGCATCAAGGACAAGGGAATTCGAGAGATGATGACCTCAAATTTAACAAGAAAAATAGTAAGGATGAGATGGTTAGCAACCCAACCTTATGAGGACCATGGATGTAAACCCAATGAAGAGGAGAGAGGTGGATGGGACAAATGATGGCAAGAAGGATGAAAGAAATCCTTAATGAACTAAGGACTGAAGAACAAAAAAAATGACGATCCCCTCAAGCGATGAGAAGGATTAAAATAAGCCTATCACAAGAAGGACAAGGAATCTCGAAAATGAATGGCACCCGAAGTCATCCCGAAGAAGTAGACTTGTATGAGATACATAGGGACATGCCCAGAAGATTTCAGAGAAGGATAAACAAGAAGAGTGACAGCAGGAAGTGGCATTAAGCTACACTAAGATCGGATGATCGTAAGGATAAGGAACGGAAGGAGTCAAGTAAGGAAAAGACCTCTGGGAAGTGTATGTCCCTAATAGAGAGATGATGGACCCAACGGACCTGAGGAAAGCAATTTAACCCGTGCCTGAGAAATGGATAGGAATAAGAAGACCCAAGAACGCATAGGGGATAAAGGACAAAAAGGGAAATTTGAGGACAAGTATCACACCCCGACCTGGTTTGATCGGATCCCCGTGAGCAACCCACCACTCTTCCTAGTTTACTAAGGGTTTTCCCCTCCTTTAAACCTAGGAGGAGTAAGGCATCCTTTAAACATGTACCTTTCCTGGAATAACATTATACAAAACTGAGAAATAGGCATACCTGATTTTATAGTTCCTAAATAGGGAAATCTTTAAGATTGGTTTTCCCTTGGTTTCCTGAAAGGGATATAAGGGAGGGGGTGAGTTCTACAACTTAGTAAGCGGGGGTTGGGAGTGAGTTTTCATAAGTAAAACAACTTTAATCGGAGTATGCCAAAATTCTTATCTTCTTTTAAAATATCCTTTCCTCAAATATTGGTTTTTAATACCTTTACCCTAATGAGGGTGACATTTTCAAGTTGGAGTGTGCCAGACTCCTTAATTTCCTTTAAATTTTCTCCACTTTAAAAATCTTAGTTTTTCACCATTTCTTATTAATCACGATGTGTCATCACCCAACACATATCCTTCATCATGAAGGTCAAAACAAACAATTGCAGGCCAGCAGCCCATCCACTGAACCTACTTGTGGCATCGGAGCACCTAGATAGAATCACGTCCACTTCTACCTTGAGAATGAGTGGATGTACGCGACATCCGACCCTCAACCCCAAAATCAATTATCTGTGTCTGTATGAGTACATAGACCTCATCCCGACCCCACCCCGGTCTCGTGCGCTTTAAGCTACGTCGAGCTTTGCAAGGTCACCTCGTCCAACGAACTGCCCTTATACCCAACAAGTCGTTTAGGGCCCTAGGACACATCACTACCCCTCTTGGGCATCTTGAAGGTCCCATACACACAGTGCATGCACAATTAGTATTTTCACGTCATGCCTTATAATTTGTGGTGCCACTGGCCCAATAGCCCTGTCCATCAACTCAACCTACAACTGTTTGTCTTGACTAGTCCAAAGACCTGTCATGTCGCACTGCCACTAGTTGACTGAATATGTCGGTCATGTCTTGGTATCATGGCCAAACAATTCATTTATTTAAAGTTTTATGGCATATATCTCATGTTTGTTTATGAGCTTCTGCTCATGTCCACTGGCCTTGGGCCCATTGTACGTGATTTTCCAAAATCAGGCATATTAGCCCCCAAGTTTCAAAACTGAGGCCCCCGACCTATAAGAGCTATTTGAGCTCCCATCAAGAAGGTCTCCCAAATCTTTTAAGTAGTGGCACACAGTCAAGGGAGAGTACTTTTGACAAAAATATGTTTTTAGCTATCCATCATACTGACCAAGTATAATGACATCTCCGTTCATAATCGGTGAACAGGTTTTCCACTTCCTTTGAGGAAGTTTCATCATACCAACCGGGTATGATCTACTTACAACTGGTAAGTAGTTTTTTAGCGTGACTTTTATATCACTCCTCTAAGTTGTAATGTTTAAAATACCAGTAAATAGTGGATTTTCATTTTGAGGTACTTATCATCCCCAACCGGGTATGATATAAAATCCCACTCACAACTGGTAAGTGGTTTTTAACTTAATTTGCTCATCACACCAACCAGGTATGATGTTAAAAGTCCTACTCACAACCGATAAGTAGGTTTTCCTTAAATAAAAGTGCTCATCATCCCAACCGGTATGATGTGTAAATTAAACCACTCACCCATTAACCATGACGTGTTCGTCCACGGTTGGTTTTCCAAGTTGACGCGAGCTTTCTCTTGCTGGCGTTTTGATCACACTTGTCCCGTTGGAGGTGCGATGATCTAAGTTTTCTATCTGGAAAGGTAGCTATCTTCCTAAAGTATCTTCTAGGATCAAGAATTCCTACTATTGATCTTCTAGCATTGTTGAGGTCATATGAGGGATGTTGGGAGAGCTTGGTTTGGCTAGAGGAGGGCTGAATTCAGCTAATTTTAGCTAGGCCGAAACAGGGCAGCTTCGGCCTACCGAATCTGTTTCATTGTTTGATTATGTCAGTGTTTCTTCGGTGATCCTCGGATCGAATGGAAGTTGCTATCAGATAGCTGACTTCTCCCATAATATAAAGAGCCTGACCTCTCCTTCTTAGGTTAAGAAAAATGCCTAAGTCAAAGCTTTGGTTCGAGCTTCACCGGGAAATGGAGTATTAGAGAGAGAAAGGAGTTTTCAGGTGTAAGGAGAATGAATAGGAATGAACTCTTTATATAGGAGTTGAATTGCCTATTAAATGGGGAGAATTTATTATTATGGTATTAATGTTGTCATTATTCTCGGGAAATTAATGGGCATTTATTAGTATTAACTCCAATAATTTGATGTTTTGATAGGATCTTGTGCATTAGTGCGAGTATGTTATTACATTTTTTGTTACTAGAAAATATGGTTTAACAACTATTGAGGGGATGCAAAATGAATGCTTCCCAATAAGTCACCCATCCTAGTACTACTTTCACCAAGCACACTTAACTTCGAAGTTCTAAAGGGATTCTAACACTTCTCTCGCCTAAGCACGCTTAACTTTGGAGTTCTAATTGAATCTTGTGCATTGATGTTGGTATGTTAATTATTTTTGGGGAGGTCACCCATCCTAGCACTACTCTCACCCAAGCACGCTTAACTTTAGAGTTTTGATAGGATCCAATGCATTAGTGCTAGTATGTTATTTAATTTTAGTTTAGTAAAAATATAGTTTGACAACAATTGAGTGGATGCAACATGAATACTTCCTGAGGTCACCCATACTAACACTACTCTCGCCCAAGCACACTTAACCTTAGAGTTTTGATAGGATCAAATGCATTAGTGCTATTATGTTATTTTATTTTGGGGTTACTAAAACAATATGGGTTGACAAATATTGAGAGATTGCAAAATGAATACTTCCTGGGAGGTCACCCATACTAGCACTACTCTCACGCAAACATGCTTAACTTCGGTATTCTAATGGGATCGAGTTCATCTAAACCAATTTGGTTTTTTATTTAAAATTTTTTTTTGGTTACTAAAAATATGGTGTTACAACAATGAAGGATTTAGGGATCAACAACCAAGCGGTAAAGAGGAGACAAAGGGAAGACCTTCATGAAATGTGGAGGAGTAGGACTCGAGATTCTCAAGAGGGAAATATGTACATAGACAGATAAAAGTAGGAAGTAAGATTTAGCTAAGGAACCTACTGTAGAATCCTAAGAGGCTTTATTCGACACAAGAAACCTAGAAAGGGGCATAATGGTTAAGGATGTACTGGAAGGAAGGAAATCCTAGTACAATGATACCATTGGAAATAAAGAAGGAAAAGAATGGGAGAGGGGATCACAAATAAGTCAGTAAGTCTAGAATTGGATAGAGAAAATAGAGGATGGAATCGGGAAAATCCAATAAAAGAGAATCAAATGCACCCAAAAGAGGGCATGATGTCAAGGAGAAAGGATAACTAGATAACACCAAGAATAGTCGAGGGACACTTTTGGAAGACAAGAGGCATCATCATAGTAGTAGTTCCTAGGAGATTGGATAGGCGTGAACCACCATAAAAAGACCACCTAGGATTGTAAGGGAAGGAACGATCATATGACAATTAACTCAAAGACACAGATAAAAACCTTCAAAAGGAAGGACCTTACTCTAAGTAGAATAAAGAGTGAGCTTAAAGAAATACTTTCAGATTGTTGGGTAAGACCCACTAAAAGAAGATACCCACTATAGAGTGAGCAATTAACACAATGGAAGAGAAGTCCCAATTAATGCATGGATTAAGAATGATTGAGTAAAGGAACAACCAAAGGATGGCGTGTCAAGTGAACCCAAGTTGACACTAATAGAAAATTTTCCCAAGGAAAAAGGAGACGAAATTTGTTTTGGGGATAAAACTCCAAAAAGAAGGGGAGAGTTGTAAACCCCCTTCCTTTAAAGATAAGAAAACTGGGAAAAAGAACCGGTCGATTCGAAGAGAAAATCGGGCTGGTTAATGAACACAAACCAGTAAAGAAAGGGTAAAATGGGAAATTGGAAAATCTCAAGAGACTCAAAGAGCCATAAAAATCATGGAAAAGAACCATTGAACAAATTGGAAGAGAAAATCGGACCGGTTCAAGGTGAACCAAACCTAAAGCAGATTGAACCGGTTTCTAAATTCATTTTTCTTGGTAGCTTAAAGTGAAAAAATTTGAAAATTGAAGTTTTGAGAAAATTGGTGGAATCGGGCCTAAACCGACCAATTTTCGCCATTGAACCTAATTGGACCAGTCTGGTTCGGATCGAAAGAGTGTTGTCTTCTTCCTCAGGATGACAACACTGTTCATTGGTTCAAAAACTTTCCTTCTCCTACGAAGGAATATCCTCTCCAATCAGGACATTTTTGGGTGAGGATAAGCTCGACCAAAATGGAAACTGGTCGAGCAGAGGGTCCACAAGCTCCCTATATAAAGAGATACTCTCCATTCACCCTCTACACACCTCAAATCTCCATTTTCTCTCAAGTGCTCCATTTTCTGGTGAAGCTCGAATCAGAGCTTCGACTTGGGCACTTTTCTCAACCTCAGAAGGCAAGGTCAGGTCCTACAGACTACGGGGGAAGTCAACTACCTGACAACAATCTCCCTTCGACTCGAGGACCGTTGGAGAAGTGCCAGCGAAATCAAATAGTGAAGCAGCTCCGACGGACCGAAGCTACCCTATTTTATCTAAGTTGAATTCAACCAAATTCAGACGTCCTCCAGTCAAACCAAGCCTCCCTGAAACCCCCACCGCCCACACACGACCTTCACAGACGTGAAAAAGTGTTGAATTTCACTGATAAAATTTACCCTCATATGGACTTCAATTGTAGAAAATCTTGATCCTAGAATGAACCTAAGGATAAGAGCTACCTCCCCAAATCGAGAGCTCGGACCGCCGCACCTCCGATAGTAAGCTTTCGAAGCTTTCTCTCTCTATGAATAGTTTTCCGACGAAGCTCTGATTGAGCTCATTTCGAACCCAAATGACGCGATTCAAAGCTTAATTGAATCATATGCAAGTGTAGCAATTGATCCATACCATCAATTGGAGCAATTAACCCCGATTGAATGGCCAATTTGAAGAAATCAAATTCGATCAGTTTGAAGGAGAGAAATTGGGGGGGGGGGGGGGGGGGGGAATGTTTTTGGAAAATTGGGAATTTTAATAAATTGAGGACCTCCATGAAATTTCTAAAAGTTGAAGGCCCATTGGCAATGAGAAAGATGTTCGGGGACCAATTGGTCAATTTTAGAAATATTTGGGGCCAAATTGCTATTTTTGGAAAGTAGGGGCAAAACCATAATTTTTGATAAATTGGGGACCAAATTTGAAATTTAGAAAACTTGAGCCCCTTACACAATTTTGAATAAATTGATGATCCAAAGAGGATATTGGAAACCTTGGGACTCAATTTGGGGAAAGGTTAGCATTAGAGACCTAAAGTTAAGAAAAATGAACTTTAGGGACCTAATTGCAATAAATAAAAAATTTGGCCCTAGTCGCTCTTACATGAGAAAACGAAGGCTGTGATGCCAAAACTTTATTGATAATAATACTAAAATCGTGTCGATACATGTGAGACCGAAACACTAGTAAGAAAAAGCTACCATGGACTTGGAAGCTAATTGGGGACGAACGCGTCACAATCTACATGTGAGTGGGATTATTTAATGTCATACCTAGTTGGGATGATTAGCAATGTTTTTAATGAATAAAACCTACTTATCAGTTATGAGTAGGAATAAATATCATACTCGATTAGTATAATGAGTTTCCTTAAGGAAAGGAGAAACCTGCCTACTGGTTGTAAGTGAAGTTATCATCACACACGGTTGGTGTGATGAGTTAAAAACGTGAATTTTGTGAGAATTGTGCTCCCATAATTGTGTGCCAATGCTTAAAATATTTGGGAGACCTTGACGAGAGCTAGAACAACTCACATAGGCCATGGGTCTCGATTTTTGAACTCATGGGGCTTAATGCCCAGTTTTGGAAAATACGTTCAGTGGGCCCAAGGCTAGTGAGCACATGTAGAAGCTCATAAACAAACTTTATTAGGAAGATCTATAAAAACTCCCAATTAATGGAATTGCTTGTGTGTTTTTATAAACCCCGTCCCTTAAAGATGAGGAAACCTGGGAAAGAACCGATCATCTAGGTGAGAAAATCAAACCGGTTCATGAACCCCAACCGTTAGAGAAAGGGACAAACAAGAAATTAACAAATCCAGAGTGACCTAAAGAGTCATAAAAGTCATGAAAAAGGACTTTGGGATGAATTAGATGTGAAAACCAGACCGACTCAGGTGAACCGGACATGAACCAATTTGAACCGATTTGAACCACTATGAACCAATTTCTAAATTCATTTTTCTAAGTGGCTTAGAAAATTCAAATTAGAGAATTGAAGCTACCATTGGATAGATTATGAATTTAGATGAATTTACAAATTTTTTATTTTGAAAAACTCAGTCGAATCAGGTCTAAATTGATCGGTTTAAGCATTGAACCCGTTTCGGACTAGTCCGGTCCGGTTCGGAATAGTTTCATCTTGTTCCTTCAGATGACAATACTGTTCACTCATCGCAAAATTGAGTAGATCCGGTGAAGATGAAAAGTTTCCATTAAAGTATTTTCAGGCAATGAATGATCGCCGCTCCCTATATAAAGAGCCCATCCTCATTCATCCTCCTCACACCTAAAAACTCCTTTCTCTCTCTCTCTCTCTCTATTGCTCCAATTTTTGGTGAAGCTCGAACTAGAGCTACGACTTATTCATTTTTCTAAGGCAAATAAGTAGAGGTCAGATTTCTTATATTCAGGGAGAAGTTCGCTTCCCAATGGTAGTCTCCAATTGCTTCGAGGATCACTAGAGAAGCACTAACGTGATCAAACAATGAAGCAGCTCTGGTGGACCGAAGCTGCCTTGTTTTGGCCGAGCTAAAAATGACCAATTTGAGCCCTTCTCAGGCCAAACCAAGCTCTCCCATATTTCCACAACCCTCACACGATTGAATTAGAGTTGAAAGGTAAGCAAATTTGGCTACTCTCGGTAATTTCCAATCAATGCTAGAGAGAGAATCGGCGAAACTTCACTGACCAAATTCTCCCTCAATTCAGCATGAATTTATGCAATTCTTGATCATAGGAGGAACCTTAGAATGATCGAAAGCTCAGACTACCGCACCCTCGACGGTAAGCTTTCGAAGCTTTCTCTCTCTAAGTCTAGTTTTCCGACGAAGCTCCGTTTGAGTTCAATTCATATCCAAATGACATGATTCAAAGTTCCATTGAATTATGTGGAAGTGTAGGAAGTTAATTTTACCTTCAATTTCAACAATTAAATCCGATTGAATGGTCAATTTGATGAAATCAAATTCGGCCAGTTTCAAAGGGGAAATTGTAGGAAATTTTTGTGGAAATTTGGGAATTTCAAAATTTTGAGGGACCAAAGTGAAATTTCCAAAAAATTGAGGGCTAATTGGCCATGAAAAAGATGTTGGAGGACCAATTGGTCAATTTTTGAAATTGGGCAAAATGGTAATTTTTTAAAAGTTGGGGACCAAATTGGAAATTTGGGAAACTTGAACCCTTTTTGGGATTTTGGATAACTTGAGGACCCATGGTGAATTTTTGAAAGTTTCGGGACTCAATTTGGTGAAAAATTGGCATTAGGGACATAAAGTTAAAGGAAAAGAACTTTAGGGACGTAAATGCAAATAATTAAAAGTTTGGGCATTTTGTTCATTCATGAGGAATGAAGGCTATTAGGCCAAATGTTATTGAACAATGATGTTCATATCATCTAGGAACAAGAAGGATCGAGAACACCAGCAAGTATAAGCTCGCGTGGAGGCAGAAAGCCGATTTAGCAGAAAATACACTGCACTTATTGGGTGAGTGGGAATTTTCACGTGATACCCGGTAGGGATGATAAGTACCTCGAAATGAAAAACAACTACTATGTGGAATTTTAACATCACGCCTAGTGGGAGTGATGTGGAAACTACGCAGAAAAATTACTTATCAGTCGTAATTAGATCATACACAGTTGGTATGATTAACTTCCTAGAAAGAAGTAGAAAACACATTTACTGGTTGTAAGCGGAGATGTCATCACACCCGATTGGTGTGGTAGATGAGTGAAATTTATTTTGTGAGAAGTGTTTTCCCCTTATTGTGTGCCACTGCTTAAAAATTTGGAAGACCTTCTTGACGAGAGCTCGAATAGCTCAGATAGGCTAGAGGCCTCGGTTTTGGAACTTAGGGGCTAAAATGCCCAATTTTGAAAATCTCGTATAGTGGGCCCAAGGCTAGTTGGTACAAGCAGGAGCTCGTAAACAAAAATGATGTTAAGCCATGAAAATTTTAATGAATTATGTGATTTGGCCATGGTACCAAGACAAGACCAACATACTCGATGGACTGGCGGTAGAGCGACATGACCAGGTCGATGGACCGGTCTAGACAAACAACTGTAGATCGAGTTGAGGGTCAGGGCCATTGGACAAATGGCACCAAAGATTAATGGCTTATATGGAAAATTTTGTTTGTGCATGCACTTGAGGTTCAGGACCATTAAGATGCCCAAGAGGGGTAGTGATGCGTCTTGAGGGCTACTAGACAACATGGTAGAGATAATGGTAGTTTGTCGTGCCAATAGTCAAGGAAGCTCGACGTAGCTTCATGCATACGAGACCGGGGTGGGGTCGAGATGAGGTTTCTATCCTCATATGGACATGGAATTTCTTTTTGGGTTTGAGGGTTGGATGTCATGAACATCGACTCATTCCTGAAGTAGAAGTGGATGGACTTCTATCTAGGTGGTCGATAAAGTCGCTCTAACGCTACAAGTGGGTGTAGTGGACGGGCTGCCCTGCGAATGTGTGATCCCTTCATGATGAAGGGCGTGTGTTGATTGTTAAACATACCAATTATGAGGAAATTGGTTTTTGAATAACTGAGAATTCAAGGAAACTCTTGTTTCAACCACCCATTCAATGAGTTACCGAACTCACCCTCTCCCTTTACCCTTTTCAGGTAACCAAGGAAAAAACCTACCTAAAGACCTTCAATTAGATAAACCTACAAGACATGTATGTAAGTTTAATTTTATGCAGTTTTTATTAATGTTATTCCAAGAAAGGTACATATATAAAGGACGTCTTACTTCTCACAGTTTAAAAGAAGGTGAAAACCCATAATAAATTGGGAGAGTAGTAGGTTGCTCATGGGGATCCGACCAAACTGGGTGGGGCGTGACAACTTGAGTGGTATCATAGCATGTTTCCTCGAATATATTATCAAGACTATATAACAGAGTAACTAAGAAAAAGTTTCAAAATTTTCAGATGGCTCCTAGGAGAGGAACCAAGAAAACTAGGACTATTGTTGCCAATATTCTGTTCATGTAAGAAGATCACCCTAAAATACCCAAGAAGTCCTAAAGAACCAAGAGACGTTAGTGGAAAGTATCCAGGAGGATGGTGCCAAGACCTGTTAAGGTTACAATCCTGAGTACGAAGGGAGCCAAGCCTAAGGCTAGGAACGCCATTAAGGGCTTATAACCTTACCAAGGAGGACACTTGTCAAGAACCCAGTAGGTCCCCATCTATTTCGTAAACATTTTTTTTGTAATGAGGCTAAGACCCCAACATATTGTACTACTTTTCCACTAATAAAGAACTCCAAGTTCCTAAAAACCATATCTCTCAAAATGATGTGACCTTAAGCCTCAACTATAGGAAGATTGCCCAAGGAAAGTAACCAAACAAACCTGCATTACCCTAGACACCATAGAGACTAAGTAGATTCCCATCCCAAATAAAGGAATGAATCAAGGGAATTATTGGGCAAATAAGGTACGACAATCATCAAGGTAATTAAGGAGTCTAGGAGAACTCTTGGAGTAACAACTGAGCAAGGAAACGACCTATTACAAGGTGTAAGGGAAATGGGACATGAAGTGAAGGACTATCCCATACTACAAGGATTTAGAACAATACTTTTCAAGAATAATGCCCCCACAACTATAGGAGATTCGAAAAGATACGATCCCTAGAAACACGACTCCTTCTTAGAATTTCAACCACATCAAGAAGTAAGTTCTTCAAGTTCTTAGCATAGTGGCATGAAGGAAAAAGGACTGAAGGTAGGACCTCGATAAACCGCAAATAGAATGAAGTGTAACTGAAGAAAATTCTCACTTAAGAAGAAATTTCCAGCCATTTAGGAGCAAAGAAGGGAGCACCTCTACAAGAGAAGACCAGCCAAACATTTGATGACAAATGGGATGTCTTGGGATGGCAAGTACAACTCACTTTGGAAAAAGCAGTGAAGCCAAATAGAAGTTTTAGACCAACATAGCATAAGGAAGCAAGTTATAACAACAAGATAGTCAAGGAGAATAAACGACGCCCTAAGGAAGACCGAGAAGTTGAAAGGACTACACCCTAAAAAGGGCAGTAGGATGGACATTAAGGACAAGAAAACTCGAGAAACAACTGTCCTAAGATAATTAGACCAAAAGAATGGTAGGGACAAGATAGTTAACAAACTGACCCTCATAGGAATTATGGATTTAAACCCAGGCAAAGAAGAGAGAAGTGGAAAAGCTAAATGTTGGAAAAGAAAGATGAAGGAAATCCTTAAAGGAAATTATGGCCGAAAATGGAATAGGGACCATACTCAAGCCAAGGGGAAGATTGAGTAAGCCTCACACAGAGGTTTTGAAACAAACCATGTCTAAACCCTTCTCAAGGAAGAAACTTGAGAAGGGTACACAGGAAGAACGACATCAAAGGATGTCATTTAATGATTAGACACTTCCGAAGGATGAATGAAAAAAGGAATTCCGGGAGAAAGGGAAAGAATCTTACCAAGGAAGGACGCCCCGAAAAGGCATATGTATCCCAACTAAAAGGTAATGGAACCAATTGAAGTGGAAAGAAAGATAGGCTCACCAATAAAATGCTCGTTGAGATAGAAAGATCAAGTACAAATGAAAAGTACTCATGAGGGCCCAAGAAGTAAATTAAACCCAAGTAACGAGTAAATAGGATGATAGCATCAAAAGATATCGTAACAAGTAGTAATGAGTGGATTACAATAATAATGTAATAAAGGAAAGAACGTATGAGAAACCTTGGAGAAGTAAGCCCTCAATTAAGAAGTGAATTAGGGAAATTACCAATGACATTAGGATAGGTCGTGGTCCATGCTCACTTAATGGAGCCTAAAGAGTGGACAGATGGGCACAGAGTGGAGTACACAAAATAAGACTAATAATCGAAAATTGCTCAGATAAGGAATAATGGATGAAATGGAATTTTAAGACGAGGAAAGATTCAAGTAGGCAAACACTTCAATATAGAAGGAGTTGTAAGGAAATAGAGAGAGAAACCTTCAGGAAATGGTAAGAAGGTTGAACATGTAGCTCTTAAGGTTAAAAATCTCTACTTTGTGGGATATAGTAGAGAATAAAACTGTAAAAAGCGAATTCCCCAAACAAAACAATAAACACAAAGACCAAAAGGGATCAACTCGAAATAATGAATTGTGAAATGGTCACGAGCGAGTAAGAGTGGATTTAGGAAAAATAAAGTCCTTGAATAAAGAATTCCGCTAAAGAAGGGGAAGGACATAAGAAAGGAAGAATCCTCGCATGTTGGTAAGTTATCAGGAAACCCAATGAGTAGAATGGAAAGACCCAATAAAGAAGTTGGGAAAGGATGAGTAGGTAAGAGAAATTGACACGGTTATGTGAGACAAGATGTCAAAGGCAAGATGGATGAGGAGACAACGGTAAAGGTAGTCGAGGAATACTACCAAACGAAAAGAGGAATAAAGTTATACGATCACTAAAAGGTTGGAAAGATTAAAACGACCCTCAAGGAAGTATTCTAGAAAATGGTCATGACTGTAAGGGGCATGTAAGCCCAACGGTACCGAGGAAAATATGACTCAAAGTAAGGAAGAGTTAGTTAGCAAGCATGATAAGGTCAAACATAAAAAAAATTTTGGACCGAAGTTGTAATAAACAACAGATGGAGGAAGGGTCGAAATAGGACAAAAAGGTGATAACACCGAAACCCATGAAAAACAAGTGCGTAACGCCCAAAATTATACTGAGCTAAGGGTTTCAACGATAAAGAGAATAACCAGACACAAGAATGATTAGGCATTTTGGGATTCCCAATCTTGAAATCTTGAGTAAGGACCTCAAGGGGAAGAATCTTGCCCTAAATAAAGGAAGATGTAAACCTAGGGATATACTTTGGACTCGCAGGCAAGACATACAAGTTATAATAAACTCCATGGAAGGAGTAAACAATGTAAAGGAAAAGAAATTCCTTAAGCACGTGATATGAAGTGGGATAAGAGAAAAAATGACCAAGGTGTTAACATGTGCAAGTTAACATTAAGGGAATTTTATCCTGGAGTGAAAAATGTTGATTAAGTTTTGGGGACAAAACTCTTAAAAGGAGGGGAGACTTGTAAACCCCATCCCTTAAAGACAAGGAAACCGAGGAAAAAATTGGTTAACCGGGTGAGAAAATCGAACCGGTTCACGAACCCCAACCGTTAGAGAAAGGGAAAAATGGGAAATTTACAAATCCCGAGTTACCTAAAGAGTCATAAAAGTCATGGAAAAGGACTTTGGGATGAATTGGAAGTGAAAACCTGACTGGTTTAGGTGAATTGGATGAGGTCTTTGTCCTCATACGAAAACGAAGAAGTGATTTCGGGATTGTGGGTCGAATGTCGCGTACATCCACTCATTCCCAGGGTAGAAGTGGTCGTTCTTCAATTTGGGTGGTAGGAAAAGTCGCTTTGAAGCCACTAGCGGGTTCAGTAGTGATACTAACTTGTGAATATGTGTAATCCTTCATGATGAAGGATGTGTGTTGAGTTATGACACACCGATAACTAAGAAATAATGAAAAACCCAAAATTTTTAAATGAAGGGATTTTTTTGAAAAGAAAGGAGACTGGAACACTCCATATAAATATGTTTCTTAAAAGTTAAAAGTAGACCTTTGAAAACCCATTCGCTGAGTAGTCGTACTCAACCCCTCCCTTATATCCCTTTCAGGAGATTTCAGAAAGCCTACCCTTAAAGACACCTGTGATACAGGTATAATAAATCTAAATTATTATGTAGTTTTGCTTATATTATTCCTGGAAAAGGTGCAGGTTAAAAGACGCCTTACTCTTTACAATTTACAATAAGGGGAAACCCTTTAATAAACTGGGAGAGTGGCAGGTTGTTCACGGGGATCCGACCAAACCGGGTCGGGGCATGACACGTTCAATCAGACTTCAGGTAGAAGTCAAAGACTTCTATCAGGGTGGATGGTAAAGACGCTCCGATCTACAAGTGGGTGAAATCGGCATAACTACATCTCACGAATGTGTGTGTGATCCCTTCATGATGAAGGGTGTGTGATTTGTGAAACACTTTGAATATGGAAATGGAAAAAAGGTTATGGAAACCTTGGAAAGGATTTGAGAATCCTTGGAAAAATAATTGGCAAACCTTGGGAAAAGGTGTTGAAAACTAGAATTTGAGAAAATAATATTTTAAAAGAAAATAAGGAGTCTGACACACTCCAAATCAAGCATTTTTCCTAAAAGATAAATTTTGAGAACCCATTCACTGAGTCGTTGTACCCACCCTCCCTTATATCCCTTTTCAGATAACCAAGGGAAACCTATCCAAAGACCCCCTATTAGTCACACCTACAAGACAGGTATGTAAGTTAAAATTTTTATTCAGTATTGATTTATGTATTCCAAGAAATGTACACGTTTAAAGGACACCTTACTCTTTACGGTTATTAAACAAGGGGCAACCCTTAGTAAACCAGGAGAGTGGCGGGTTGATGACGGGTATCCGACCAAACCGTGTTGGAGGGTGACATGCCCAAATTTGAAAATTTCGTACAGTGGACCCAAGGCTAGTTGGCACAAGTAGGAGCTCGTTAACAATTATGAGTTTAAGCCATGAAAACGTAAATGAATGATTTGTTTGGTCATGGTACCAAGACAGGACCGAGATACCCAATGGACTGGCGGTAGTACGACATGACAAGTAGACGGACCAGTCGAGACAAATAGCTACAAGTCGAGACAAACAGCTACAGGTCGAGACAAACAGCTACAGGTCGAGACAAACAACTACAGGTCAAGACAAATAGCTACAGGTTGAGACAAACTGCTACAGGTCGAGTTAAGGGTCGGGGTCGTTAGACTAGTGTCACCAAAGATTAAATGGCTTATGTGGAAAACTATTGTTTTGTGCATGCACAAAGGGACGAGTCCTTCAAGACACCCAAGAGGGTTAGTGATGCGTCCTAGGGCTACTGGACGACATGGTGGAGATAAGGGCAGTTTATCGTGCTAGCAGTCTAGGAAGCTCGACGTAGCTTCATGCGCATGAGACTGGGGTGGGGTCAGGATGATGTATCTATCCTCATACGGACACAGAGTTTTCTTTACGCGATTGAGGGTCGGATGTCGCATACATCCATTGTCATGCCCCAACCTAGTTTGGTTGGATCCCCGTGAACAACCCGTCACTCTCTCGGTTTATTTAAGGGGGTTCAAGAGGCGTTTCCCCCTTCTTTAACTCAAGATGAGCCAGGCGTATTTTCAACCTTGTTCCTTGGAAAGACATATATCAAATAAAATACAAGCTTAAGGGAAATTAAGCATACCTGACAGAGGGTAAGGCTCGGGATTATTCCTAGTCATTTTCTCTTTTCCTGAAAAAAGGATAGAAAAGAGGGGTGAGTTTCTACAACTCACCAAATGGGTTTTCAAAATTAAATTTTTAGGAAAATTATTTGTTTTTGAGTGTACTAGACTCATTATTTCCTTTCAAAAACCTTTCACTTCAAATCTTGGTTTTTATTACCATCTCATATTAATTCACGGTGTGTCACCACCCAACACACATCCTTCATCATGAAGGTAAAACACACAATCGCAGGCCAACACGTCCACTGAACCCACTTGTGGTGTCGAAGCAACTTTACCGGCCGCCTAGATAGAAGCACGTCCACTTCTACCTTGAGAATGAGTGGATGTTCATGACATCCGACCCTCAATCCTAAAATCAATTCTCCATGTCTGTATGAGGATAGATACCTCATCCCGACCCCACCCCGATCTCGTGCGCATGAAGCTACATTGAGCTTCGCAAAGTCACCTAGTCCAATGAACTTCTCTTATACTCACCAAGTCGTCTAGGGCCCTAGGACACATCACTATGCCTCTTGGGCATCTTAAAGGTCTCGTACACATAGTGCATGCACAATCAGTATTTTAACACCATGCTATATAATATGTGGTGTCACTGGTCCAACGGTCCCGAGCTTTAATTCAACCTGCAGCTGTTTGTATTGACTAGTCCGGAGACCTGTCATGTCGCACTACCACTAGTTGACTGAATATGTCGGTCTAGTCTTGGTACCATGGCCAAACAATTCATTTATTTAATGTTTTATGGCACATATCTCATGTTTTTTTATGAGCTCATGCTCATACCAACTGGCCTATGGACAACTGTTCAAGATTTTCAAAATTGGGCGTATTAGCCACCAAGTTCTAAAACTGAGCCCTCCGGCCTAATAGAGCTATTCGAGCTCCCATCGAAGGTCTCCCAAATCATTTAAGTAGTGACACACCGTCAGGAGAGAACATTAAGAAACAAAAATATTGTTCCCTGGAAAGACATATATCAAATAAAATGCAAGTTTAAGGGAAATTATGCATACCTGACAGAGGGTAAGGCTCAATGTTATTCCTATTCATTTTCTCTTTTCCTGAAAAATAGATAGAAAAGAGGGGTGAGTTTCTACAACTTAGTGAATGAGTTTTTGAAATTAAATTTTTAACAAAATTATAAATTATTTGTTTTGGAGTGTGTCAGACTCTTTATTTCCATTCAAAAACCTTTCATTTCAAATCTCGATTTTTTTTACCATCTCATATTAATTCATGGTGCGTCATCACCCAACACACATCCTTCATCATGAAGGTCAAACACACAATCACAGGCCATCACGTCCACTGATTCTTTACAATTTCCTTCTCCTTGTACATGATCCTTTCTTTTCCAGTATTTTGTTCGTGGAAAGTTATTCTCCTTCTTATTCTGTTGGTTCCATTTTCTCTCCTCGGTACACCCATGTCTTTCTAAGATTTCTTTCTCTGATGAGCTTCACATTCTCTTTCCCTCAATATTTCTTTCTAGTTCTACCATTGAAATCCTTAAATTCTGGAGTATCTTTTTGCCGATATTTTCACCAACTTACTCTTACTCTTTAAATCCATGAGTACCTTATGTTGATCCTGCTTCATTTCCACTTGCTTTAGTATTTGCTTATTCCTTTGAGGTGGACCTCTCATCCTCATTATGTCCAAACCTTTCGTACCTTTGTATCCTTAGTATTCCCCCTTTTGTGTTGGTTAGGGTGTATTTTTTTACTACTCCCCATCTTTTATTAGACTTCGTCTACTCCTTCGAATGATTTGGTCCAAGTTATTTCATTATATCAGATTCTTCTATCGTTTCCATTTTGAGTCTCTAGGTCTTCTTGTAGTAGATCATGCTCAACCTCCTAATACTTTCACTTACCCACTCATACTTCTTACTAAGAATCATATTTCTTCTCTGGTTTGCAACCTTCCCTAGATTGTTTGTCCTTACTCGAAGCTTCTTCCTTCCTCGCCTCAGCTTCCTACTTTTATCCTCATTTTTGTATCTTCTATTCTGGGATTTCCTTTTTGTTTAATTATCTTACCGCACTTTTAGGAATTTATTCCCTTAAATCTTCTCCTGACTTAAGGGTCTTGTGTGACTCATCTACTCCTGTTTCTCTTCCTCTTTTGATTCATACATTTACCTTCCACATATTTCCTTATCCTTTAGGGTTCTTGAGGAACTATATCTTAGTTACACCTGGACCTTCCTGATGCTTTACTTTCTCCATCTTGCCTTGGTGGACTTCTATACTTATCACTTTCTTCTCAATCAGCTTCTACTCTTGTGGTTCTCATTGGGATGTTCTACTCCTCTCGGTTTTTCCTTTATCCTTTATCCTCAGAGCTTTAGTTTTATCTTCTTGGACTATCCAAAATATGTACCCTTGGAGGGTTGTTTTCCCCAATTTCTTTTCATTATCTTACTATCTCCTTTAGAGGAATTATTCCTTAACATATTTCCAAGGGTAAGTTTTAAGGGTTGAGTTTAACTATAAATAACACATCTTTTCCCCCCTAGGTAAAATTTTTTTTATCATATTCTTTTGTCTTAAATTTTACCAAAGAACTTAGAAGTTTTTAACAAACTTTTACTTTCACTACTCGAGAAATTTTTTCTTGCCATAATTTGGCTTATTACAGGAATTCTCTACCCTCTAATCCATTGGGGTCATAGGACTAGAGTTAACCCTAGAACGATTATGAGACTCTTGATCAAAAGGCTTTGAGGAACTGATTGGGATCCATTCGTGCTCCATAATAGGACAAATTTCATGTATGGCCTCCAATTCATACCGCCTTAGTACTTCCACCTCACACTCATAAGTCCACTTCACCAATTGAGATGGATTGAAGCTAGGTTGAGTGGGTGGAGGTACTTGGTGGACCTTCATGAAGGTGGCATACGCATCCCCATAGTTATCCCAGGCCTCTTTCTTGGTGGGATTTCCTTCTGGTTGACATGGGACTAGAGTAGGAGGGGTCGGACTTCTAGGAGGTGATGTTGGTTCCTCTTGTCTGGGAGGAGGGTATATGCTAGTTCCAATAAGGCTCCTACTAATTTTTTGATAGTCTTCCACCATGTTCTTGGGCACCCTTTTCTCACCTTTTAGAAACCTTTGTACGGTGTTCTCACTTGGGTTGGATGTCTTTTTCAAGGTTATGGGTGGAGGACTAGATTTCTCCACAAATTTTTGAGGGCCTCCCCTTCCTACACGATAGTTTAGAGTTGGGTTAATGTAAGGGCATAATATTGATAATGTTTCAAGGGAACTAGGCTCTAATACCACTCTAGTTGTTATGCCTCAACCTGGTTTGGTTGGATCCCCAAGAACAACATGCTGCCCTCCCAGTTTATTTAAGGGGGTTCAAGAGGAGTTTCCCCCTTCTTTAACTCGAGATGAGCCAAGCGTATTTTTGACCTTGTTCCCTAGAAAGACATATATCAAATAAAATGCATGCTTAAGGGAAATTAAGCATACCTGACAGAGGGTAAGGCTTGGTGTTATTCCTATTCATTTTCTCTTTTCCTAAAAAAGGGATAGAAAAAAAGGGGTGAGTTTCTACAACTTAGTGAATGGGTTTTTGAAATTAAATTTTTAGCAAAATTATTAGTTTTGTAGTGTGTCAGATTCCTTATTTCCATTCAAAAACCTTTCATTTCAAATCTCAGTTTTTATTACCATCTCATATTAATTCATGGTGTGTCATCACCCAACACACATCCTTCATCATGAAGGTCAAACACATAATCACAGGCTAGCACGTCCACTGAACCCACTTATGGTGTCGGAGCAACTTTACCAGTTGCCTAGATAGAAGCACATCCACTTCTACCCTAAGAATGAGTGGATGTTTGCGACATCCGACCCTCAATCCTGAAATCAATTCTCCATATCCGTATGAGGATAGAGACCTCATCTCAACCCCACCTCGGTCTCGTGCGCATGAAGCTATGTCGAGCTCTACAAGGCCACCTGGTCCGACGAACTGCCCTTATACCCACCAGGTCTTCTAGGGCCCTAGGACACATCACTAGCCCTCTTGGGCATCTTGAATGTCCCGTACACACAGTGCATGCACAATAAGTATTTTCACATCATGCCATATAATCTATGATGCCACTGGTCCAATGGCCCCGACCTTCAATTCAACCTGCAACTGTTTGTCTTGACTAGTCCGAAGACCTATCATGTCGCACTACCACTAGTTGACTGAATATATAAGTCTTGTCTTGGTACCATGGTCAAACAATTCATTTATTTAAAGTTTTATGGCATATATCTCATATTTGTTAATAAGCTCTTGCTCGTGTCAACTGGCCTATGGCCCACTGTTTCAAAATTGGGTGTATCAGCCTCAAAGTTCCAAAACCAAGGCATTTGGCCTATCAAAGCTATTCGAGCTCCCGTCGAGAAGGTCTCCCAAATTATTTAAGTAGTGGCACACAATCAGGGGAGAGCACTTCCGACAAAAATATATTTTAACTATCCATCATACTAACTGAGTATGAGGATATCTCCACTCATAACCGATGAACGGGTTGTCTACTTCCTCCGAGAAAGTTTCATCATACCAACCGTTTATAATCTACTTACAACTAGTACGTAGTTTTTTTGCGTTATTTTCTCATCACTCCCCTGAGTTGTAATGTTTAAAATACCACTAAGTACTGGATTTTTTTTTTCGAGATGCTTATCATCCCAACTGGGTATGATATAAAAATCCCACTCACCTGATCGTGCAGTGAAATTCCTCTTAGCCGGTTTTGTCATCCTTACTTGAACTTGTCTTAGCTAGCGTTATTGGTACTTCGTGTTTCTACACAATATGCACATTCTTGTTCAATATTATTTGGCCTAACAACCCTCATTCATCCCAATTGAATGAGAAAATTAAACTATTCATTTATTTACAATTTGGTTACTAAAGTTACTTTTCTTTAACTTTAAGTCCCTAATGCCAATTTTTCCTCAATTTGAGTCCTTAAACCTTAAAAATTCCTCTTGGGACTTCAATTTACCCAATTTCATAAAAAGGGGTTCAAGTTTTCCAAATTACTAATTTGGCCCCTAAATTTTCCAAAATTACCATTTTACACTTCCTTTAAAAAATGGTAAGTTTTACTCCAAAAATTCTAAATTTTCTCAATTGGCCCTCTAACATTCTTATCATGCCCAATTGACCCTCAATTTTAGAAAATTGCATTTTGGTCCTTCAAATTTTTGAAAATCCCCAATTTCCCCAAATTTTCGCCCAATTTCAACTTTCTAACACAACCGAATTGATTTCACCAAATTGACCGATCAAACACTTCTAATTGTTGAAATTAAGTTACTACATGTTCATACAATTCCATAGCACTTTGAATCGTAAGTTTTAATGCTGGAATGAGCTCAAACGGAGCTTCGTCAGAAAACAGACTGTAGAGAAAGAAAGATTCAATTGCTTACCGGTAAGGGCACGACGGTCTGAGTTCTCTATCTAGCAGGTAGCTCTCCTCCTGAGGTTACTCCTAGGATGAAGAATGGCATCAATTGATGTCGAATTAGATTTAAATTCTTTCATTGAAATTCTACCGACTCTCTCTCTAGCACCGGTCGAAAATTACAGAGGGGAGTGGAATTGGCTTACCTTTTAGTCCAATTTCAGCCATGGGAGGGTTGATGAAATGTTGGGAGAGCTTGGTTTGGTCTAAGGAGGGCTCGAATCGACCAATTTTAGCTCGGCCAAAACAGGGCAGCTTTGTCCATCGGAGCTGCTTCACTGTTTGATTATGTCGGCGCTTCTCCCGCAACTCTCGAAACGAATGGATGCCACCACCATATTGCTCACTTCTCTCTGGTTCTAAGGAACCCGACCTCGCCTTCTTTGGCTCAAAAATGACCCTATACAGGTGCTTTGGTTCGAGCTTTATCGAAAAACTAAGCAACTGAGAGAGAGTGAGCTTTTTAGGTGTGGAGAGGATGAATGGAGAGGGGCTCTTTATATAAGGAGCTCGAGGACTTGTCGGCCATCCGTTTGGCACCTTTATGACAGACATTGATGGCCTGAAATGTACTGAACGGAAATGTTTCCTCTTCGTCGGTGCTGCTTTATTTTTTTGGTGAGTGAACAGTGTTGTTATTTGAATGAAGAAGACGACACTATTCTGAACCAGGTTCAAAGCTTAAATTGGACGGTTCACCCCTGATTCGACCGAATTTTTCAAATCTAAAAATTTTTAAATTCATCTAAATTCATTTTCTATCCAATAGTGCCAAAAATCTAAAATTTGAAATTTTTAAGCCATCTAGAAAAATGAATTTAGCATCTGGTTCAATAGTGGTTCAAACTGGTCCAAACCGGTTTACTCCGGTTCACCTAAGTCGGTTTGGTTTTGATCTCCAATTCATTCTATAGTAATTTTTCATGACTTTTATGACTCATTAGGTCATTGAGGATCCCTAAATTTCTCGGTGTTCCCTCTCTCTAAGGGTTCTAGTTCATAAACTGGCATGGTTCTTAAACCAGTTCAATCTGGTCCGGGTCTAGTTCACCTGAACCGATCTAGTTTTTCTCCCTCAATTTGTCCTAAAGTATTTTACCAATGTTTATGAACCTTTTTGTGTCACTTGGGAGTTAAAATTCCTCCAATTTGCCCGTTCCCCAATAAATGGGTTTGTGAACCAGTTCGGTTTTGTCACACAGTTTGACTGGTTCTTTCCCGATTTTCCTTAGCTTCAAGGAGTGGGGTTTACATCCACTCATTCTTAGGATAGAAGTAGGAGTGCTTCTATCTAAGTGGCCGGTAAAGTCACTTTGACACCACAAGTGGGTGCAGTGGACGTGTTGCCGTGAGAATGTGTGTTCCCTTCATGATGAAGGGCGTGTGTTGGTTGATAAACACACTAGTTGTGATTAATAATTGAGAAATGGCTATGATAACCGAGATTTTGAAGATGAATTGATTTTAAAGAAATAAGAAGTCTGGCACACTCCAACATAAAAACCATTTTATTGAAAGTTTATTTTTTTAAACACCCATTCACTAAGTTGTAGAAACTTACCCACCCTTTTTGTCCCTTTTCAGGAAATAGAGAAATAACTAGGGATAACACCAGGCCTTACCCTCTATTAGGTATGCTTAACTTTCTTAAACTTGCATTTTATTTGATATATGTTATTCCAGGGAACAAGGTTGAGATTATGTATGGCTCCTCTTGAATTAAAGAAGGGGGAAACCCCTCTTGAACCAAGAGAGCAGCGGGTTGAACAAGGGGATTTGACCAAATCGGGTCGGGGCATGACAACTTGAGTGGTATCAGAGCCAAGTTTTCTTGAAACATTATCAATATTATGCCATGACATTAATTAAACTTTAAACTATTGTATAGGAAGGAGAATCCCTAGGAAGTTCGCGGTGAAATCCAACAATCCACCCATAACCCTAAAAAAGACACCCAACCCAAGGGAGGAAGCCATTCAAAGATTCTTGAAGGGTGAGAAAAGAGTACCCAATGACATGGTGGGAGATTACTGGAAACTAGTAGGAGCCCTACTAGAACCAGAAGGCATCACCTACCCTCCTCCAAGACAAGAGGAACTTGTACCTCCTCCTAGGAGCCTAATTCCTCCTCCAGCCTCACAACCATCGGAAAGGCATCCAACCAAGAAGGAGGCCTAAGATAACTATTGGGATGTGTATGCCACCTTCATGAAAGTCCACCAAGTACCTCCACCTACCCAAGGGATTATGAGGTAGAAAACTTCTATAATAAGCCAAGTATGGCAAATACTTCTTGAATGAATGAAAGAAAATTTTTTGATAAAACTTCTAAGTTCCTTGATAAATTTAAAGCAAAAAGAGTATGCTAATTGAAAGATAGAATATCACCTAAGGAAAATCAAATTATTTATAATTAACTTCAACCTTTAAGACTTTCCCTAAGATGTACAACCAAGTTGCCAAGGAAGAGCTCACCCAAGGGAGATCTTAACTGAGGAAAGGAAAGAGAAGGAAACATCAAAGAGTTATGGAGAGTTCAAAGAGTTAGGGAAAGGCTCAAAGAATAAGAATAAGGAAAAAACAAGAATAAATAGATTATTCCAAAGGAAACCAAATGAATGGAAGTTGGCCAGGAAGATAGGGAGTAAGTTATGGAAGAATACCGAGGATGTTAAGACCACTAAGGTAAGATAAAAAGAAAATCTGATAGCAAGAAGGCTTAGGTATAACACCTACTGCTAAAGAACTAGGACACAATTACTTAGGAACTCCATAAGATAAGGAGACTTATGAGAAGTAGAGATATGGAACCAAAATGGGAGAAAAGTCAGAGTGAATGAACCATACAAGATCCTTAAGTATAAAGTGAAGAATAAAAGAAGAACCTTTAAGGAACAGTAGGGAGATCGAACGTAAGAATCCTAGAACAGGAGACACCAGAAGAAAGATGAGAATAGAAAGTCAGGTCATGAAAAGAGAAAACTCCGAGTTAAGAAAATTAACCGAGGAAATGTCGTAGAATCCGGAGCTGAAATAAGGACCTCAGTAAGAAGTACGAGTGACTAAGTGAGTGTTTGGGGAGGTTAAGTATGATCTACTTGTAAGAAAGCATGGAAAATCAAATATGAATTTTAGATAGACCTAATTGAAGGAAATAACCTATAGTAACCAAATCATTAAGGAAATAAACTACACTCTAAGAAGGATTGGAAAATAATAAGTATCATACCCAAAATAGGGCGAAGGGATGGATACCAAAGACAAGAGGATTCGAGAGATAATTCTCTCAAAATAAATAACTAAGAGGATAAAGCAAATGAGACAATCAACAAATTGATCCTTGTGAAGGTCATAGACCCAGTAAAGAAGGAAAGGATGCAAAGGTAAAAACCTTTGAGACATAAGGGCAGAGAAAAGTCGTGAAGACACCAATGGACAAGACAGGAGTAATTAACTGAAAACTATGAAAAAACTAAATAAGCATTAGAGAAATAAATGAACTTCACCTCAAAGATGACCAGGAGATGAGGGAGGTAAGGGAATATGAACTCCACCTCAGAGAAATAAATTAAGTACTGGAAAAATGAGTAAGAATGAGAACGATATACACAAGAAGTATCCATAGGGTCACATGGGTAAAGGTGAGCAGTAGAGAATGGCATCAAGGAATGTCATTTAAGGATGGACATTCACAATGATAAAACTGGAAAGAAATCCCAGGAGAAAAGAAGTGTAAAACTTATGAGGGAAGGGAACCTTGGAAAGACACATATGTACCAATTAAGAGGAAATGGAACCAACGGAACTGGAAAGAAGATAAACACATCAAAGACAATTTGTTGGAAATGAAAGGATCAAGTACAAAGGGGAAGAGATCATGAATGTACCAGGGACAAGTTAAATCCCAAGTAATGGGTAAGTAGGCAGACAACATCAAAGGATGCCATATGTAGATTGATCACAAGTGAGTAAGAATGGATTAAGAAGAGAAGAGACCTTAAAAGAAAGGATGTCTCTAGGAATGAGGAATGACGTAAGAAAGGAAGAGTTTCATCATGTAAGAAAGTTATCAGGAAAATTAAAAGACTTGAAAGTTGAATGACCTAATAAAGGAGTTTGAAAAAGATGAGTACTTGAGGAAACCAATACGGTCAGAAAGATGCAAGGCAAAGGCAAATCCCAAAGATTGTCGTGCCGTAAGGGACATGTAAGCCCAACTATCCAAGGGAAATATGAATTAGGTAAGGAAGAGTTTATGATTTGAGCATGATAATGTTAGACATTAAATGTAGAACAAAGTTGTAATAACCAATGAATGGGAGAAGGACCAATGTAGGAGGAAAAGGTGACAACATCAACATCTGTGGAAGCATACACATGATGCGGGATCGTACACTGAGTTAAGAAGGTCAACAATAAAGGAAATAATCGAAAGCAAGAAGGGTTGAGTATTTTGGAACTCCTAATCCTAAAATCTTAAAGGATTTTGGAATGGAGAAATAGTGCTCTAGGAAAAATGAAGTAAATTTAAGGATATGACCTTAAGCCTTCTAGTGAGATATATTTAGCTAAAGTAAGCTCCATGGAATGAGAAAGAGATATGAATAAAAAGAAAATCTTAAGTATGTGATATAAGGGATAAACAGAAACAATCGGGAAAGTTATAGATCGATAAATTATGAAATTTATGTCAATGAAGGTGCATTCTAGTACAAATGATGTGGAATACATTTTGGGGACAAAAGGAGGGAAGAGTTGTAAACCCCACCCTTTAGAATTATGGAAAAACGGGAAAAGATCCATTCAAATTGAGTGAGAAAAATCGAACAGGTTTACAAATGCGATTACCAAAGAACGAACAAATTGGGAAATTTCAACTCTCGAGTGACCCAAAGGATCATAAAAACCTTGGAAAAAGGACCTTAGGACAATTTAAGAGAGAAAACCAGACCGGTTTAGGTGAACCAAACCCGAGTCGGATTGAACTAGTTTATGAACCGGGTCGGTTTATGAATTGGAACTAATAGAGTAAGGGCAAACCAGGAAATTTATGAATTTCAAGTGACCTAAAGAGTTACAAAAGTCATGAAAAAAAACTTTAGGATGAATGGGAGATGAAAACCAAACTGGTTCAGGTGAACCAGATTGAACCAGTTTGGACCGGTTTGAACCACTATTGAACCAGATGCTAAATTCATTTTTCCAAGTGGCTTAAAAAATTCAAATTGGAGAATTGAGGCCATCATTTGATATGAAATGAATTTAGATGAATTTAAAATTTTTTAATTTTGAAAAACTCGGTTGAATCGAGCCTGAACCGACCGATTTAAGATTTAAACCTAGTCTGGTTTGGTTCAGAATAGTGTCGTCTTCTTCCTTCAAATGACAACACTATTCACTCACCAGAAAATCAAACCAGTGCCGATGAAGAGGAAATGTTTCCATTTAGTACATTTTAGGCCATCAATGAATGTCACAAAGGTGCCAAACAGACGGACGACGGGTCCACGAACTTCCTATATAAAGAGCCCCTCTTCATTCATTCTCTCCACAGCTGAAAACCTCACTCTCTTTCATCTACTCAATTTTTCAATGAAGCTTGAACCAGAGCTTCAATATAGGGTATTTTCTGATTCAAAGAATGTGTGGTCGAGTTCCTTAGACTTGGGAAGAAGTCAGCTACGGTGGTAGTCTCCAATTGCTCCGAGGATCGCCGGAAAAGCGTCAACGTGATATAATAGTGAAGCAACTCTGGTGGACCGAAGTTGCCCTGTTTTGGCCTAACTGAAAATGGCCAATTTGAGCCCTCTTTAGGCCAAACCAAGATCTCCCAACACCTCCTCGGCCCTCCTACGCCCGAATTAGTGCGAAAAGATAAGCCAATTTGGCTCCACTTTATGAATCATGTTCAGTGCTAGAGAGATAATCGACAAATTTTCACTAACTAAATTCTCCCTCAATTCAATATGAATTGAGGTCATTCTTGATTATAGGAAGGAACTCAGGACAAGAGCTATCTGCCCAGATCAAAAGCTCGGACCACTGCGCCCCCGACGGTAAGCTTTCAAAGCTTTCTCTCTCTACATTTAGTTTTCCAGCGAAACTCCATTTAATCACATTCAAGCATCAAATCGTGTGATTCAAAGTGCAATTGAATCGTATGAAGGTGTAAGAACTTCAATCTAACTTCAATTTCAACAATTAAACTCATTTGATTGGTCAATTTGATTAAATCAAATTCGGTTGAGTTAGAAGGTTGAAATTGGAGGGGAAATTAGGGAAAATTGGGGATTTCAAAAATTCGAGGGACTAAATTGTAATTTCATAAAATTGAGGACCAATTGGGCATGATAAAGATGTTGGGGGACCAATTGGAAAATTTTTGGAATTTATGGGGCAAAATTTACCATTTTTGTAAAGTATGGGGCAAATGGTAATTTTGGAAAAATTGGGGACCAAATTGGAAATTTGGGAAACTTGAACCCCTTTTTGTATTTTGAATAAATTGAGGTTCCAAGGTCAATTTTAAAAGTTTTGGGACTTAATTTGGGGAAATATCAGCATTTGGGACCTAAAGTAAAAGAAAAATAAATTTAGGAACCAAATTACAAATATTTGAAAAGTTGGATGTTTTATTCATTCTTAGTGAATGAAAGCTATCAAGCCAAAGGTTAATGAACAAGGATGTTCATACTGTGTAGGAACATGAGGTATCGGGAACGTCAGCTAAGACAAAGCTCGCAAGGAGATAAAAACCCGTTAAGAGGAAATCACTACGTTACCGGGTGAGTGGGTTTTTTATATCATACCAGGTTGGAATGATAAGCATCTCAGAAATGAAAACCCACAGTTAAGTGCTATTTTAAACATCACGCCTAAGAGGAGTGATGTGAAAATCACACAAAAATACTACTTATCGGCTGTAAGTAGATCATACCCGGTTGGTATAATGAGACTTCCTAGAAGGAAGTGAAAAACCCGCTTATCAGTTATAGGCGAAGACGTCTTCATACCTAGTTGGTATGATAGACAATTCTTCTGAAATGCTCTCCTCTTATTGTGTGCCACTACTTAAAATCTTTGGGATACTTTCTTGACAGGAGCTCGAATAGCTGATATAGGCCGGAGGCCTCGGTTTTGGAACTTGGTGGCTAATATACCCAATTTTGAAAATCTCGAACAGTAGGCCCTAGGCCAATTGGCACAAGCAGGAGATCATAAACAAACACGGGGGGTGAACCAGTTGGTTTAAGCTTTGAATCCAATTCGGACCGGTCCAGTCCCGTTCGGAACAGTGTCATCTTCTTCCTTAGGATGACAACATTGTTTACTCATCAGAAAATTGAAGAAACGCCGACGAAGAAGAAACGCTTCTGTTCGGGGTGTTTCAGGTCTTCAATGTTAGCAATAACGGTGCCAAATGGATGGCCAACGGGTCTCCAAGCTCTATATAAAGAGTCCCTCCCATTCATCTTCTCCACACCTGAAAACTCCATTCTCTCTCAACTGCTCCATTTTCCGATGAAGCTCGAACCAGAGCTCCGACATGGGGTTTTTCTAAGCCAAACAAGGCGAGGTTAGGTTCTTTAGAACTGGGGAGAAGTTGGCTACATGTCTGTAGTCTCCGTTTAATTTGAGAGTTGCCGGCGAGACACCGACGTGATGAAACAATGAAGCAGCTCCGGTGGACCGTAGCTGCCTTGGTTTGGTCGAATTAAAATTGGCCATTTTGAGCCCTCCTAAGGCCAAACTGAGCCTTCCCAACATGTTCTCAGCCCTCCCACGGCCTAATTAGGGCTGAAAGGTAAGCCTATTCGGCTCCCCTCTACAATTTTTGATCGGTGCTAGAGAGAGAACCAGTAGAATTTCATTGATGAAATTCTAACTCAATTCGGCATATATTGATGCAATTCTTGATTCTAGAATAAACCTCATGATGAGAGCTATCTGACTAAATCGAAAGCTCAGACCATCATGCCCTCACCGGTGAGAAATCAAAGCTTTCTCTCTATAGTCTATTTTCTACAGAAGCTCCGTTTGAGCTCGTTCCAACGTTAAAATATGTGATTCAAAGTTTCTTAGAATTGTATGAACATGTAGAAACTCAATTTCAACTCCAATTTCAACAATTAGAGGTGTTTGATCGGTCAATTTGATAAAATCAAATTCAGTAGTGTTGAAGAGTTGAAATTGGGGAAAATTGGGGATTTTTGAAATTCGAAGGACCAAAATGAAATTTTATGAAATTGAGGATCAATTGGGCATGAAAATAATGTTGGAGGACCAATTGAGAAATTTTGGAATTTTTTGGTGCAAAACTTACCATTTTTGTAAAGGAATGGCAAAATGGTAATTTTAGAAAAGTTGGGGGACCAAATTGGAAATTTGGGAAATTTTAAACCCCTTTTGTGAAATTGAATAAATTGAGGTCCCAAGATAAATTTTAAAAGTTTCGGGACTCAATTTGAGGAAAAACCGGTATTAGGGAGTTCAAGTTAAAGAGAAATAACTTTAGGGACCTAATTGCAAATAATTAAAAAGTTTGGCTTTTCTCATTCATTGAAATGAATGAAGGCTATTATGCCGAGTAATAATTAACAAGTATGTTCATATCGTATAGGAATGCGAAGTATTGGGAACGCGAAGTACCGAGAACACCAGCATGGACGAGCTCGTGTGAATAAAAAGTACCAGTATAGTGGAATTCACTGCGTTAATGGGTGAGTGGGTTTACTAACATCATACCCGGTTGGGATGATGAGCTCAATTTAAAGATAAAAACCACTTACCGGTTGTGCGTGGGATTAAATATCATACCCGGCTTGGAATGATAAGTGTATTGGTATAAAAACCCACTATTTAGTGGTATTTTAATCATCACCACTTAGAGAAAATGATGTGAAAATTATGCGAAAAGAAAACTACTTACCCATTGTAAGTAGATCATACCCAGTTGGTATGATGAGACTTTCTTGAAGGAAGTTGAAAATCCGTTCATTGGTCATGAATGGAGATGTCCTTATACCGGTTGGTATAACGGACAGTGAAAACCTATTCTGTCGGAAGTGAAGTATCCAGGAAAATGGTGCTAGGACATATTGATGGCACAACTCTAAGTACAAAGGAAGCCAAGCATGAAGCTATAAACGTCAGCAAATGGTGTATAACCTTACTTGAGAGGAAGCTTATCAAGAATCTCGTAGCTCCCTATTTATTTTATGACCACTTTCTGTAATAGGGCAAAAACCCCCCAACATATTGTACTCTTCTATTAATAAAGTACTCCCAATTCCAAGAGACCTTATCTCTCAAAGGATGTAATCTGTTTTGGAAGATGGCCCCAAGAAAAGTAACCAAACAAAAATGCGATTCCCTAGACACCACGGAGATCAAGGATAAAGGAATGAATCAAGGAGATTATTAGGCAAAGAAGGCATGACAAGAAAACCGCCATGGTAAGGAGTCTAGGAGAACTCTTGGGGTAACTAAGCAAGAAACAACCTATTATAAGGTACAAAGGAAATAGAATGAAGAACTGTCCCACACCACTAGGATTTAGAACAATACTTTTCAAGAAAGACGTCCTCACATTTATAAGAAATCCGAAAGGATACCATCCCAAGAAATGCGACTCTAACTTGTAGTTTCAACCACAGACAAGAGTAAGCTCTTCAAGATCTTAGCGAAGTGGAAAGAAGGAAAAAAAAGGCTAAAGGTAGGACCACAATAAAACCACAAACCAAACAAAAAGGTAGCTGAAGAGAATCCTTCCTTAAAGAAGAAATTCCAACAATTTAGGAGCAAAGAAAGGAGTACATCCACAAGAGAAGACAAGCCTAACAATTGGAAAAAAAATGGGATGTCCTGAGATTGCAAGTACGACTTATTTTGGAAAAAGTAGAGAAGTCAAAATTGGAGTCTCAAACCAACATAGCAGAAGTAAGCAAACCATAATAACAAGATAGTTAAAGAGAATGTACGATGACCTAAGGAGGACTGGGAAGTAGTAAGGATCCCAGCTTGTTGGTAAATTATTTGGAAAACAAATCATTTGAACCTGAAAGACTCAATAAGGAAGTTGAGAAAGGACGAATGGGTAAGGAAAACTGACATAGTTGTGTAAGTTGGTTTGAAAATGGTAAAGGTAGTCGAGGAATACTACCATAAGAAAAGAGGGATGAAGTTATGCAACCCCTGAGAGGTTGAAAAAAATGGGAATAAACTTAACGGAGGTGTTCTAGAAATATAATGGGCACAAAGACAAGGTCTAGAAAATGTCATGCAGTAAGGGAGCATGTAAACCCAATAGTCCCGAGGAAAACATGACTCAAAATAAGGAATACTTAGTTAGCAAGCATGACAACGTCAAACATAAGATTTGGACTAAAATTTTAATGAACAACGGATGAAGGAAGAGTCAAAATAGGATGAAAATGTGATAATAATGAAATCTGTGAAAAAAGGTATGTAATGTTCTAAAGGACATCGAGCTAAGGGTTCCAACGACCAAGAGGTTAATTAGACGCGGGAATGGTTAGGTATCTTGGAATTCCCAATCCTGAGTATAGGAACTCAAAGGAAAAAAAATGTTGCTCTAAGTAAATAAAGATGTGAATCTAAGGATATACCCTTAAGTAAGATATGTCTAGGTATGATAAACTCCATGGAGGGAGCAAATAATATAAAGGAAGAGAAATTCCTTCAATGAATGATGTAAAAAGAGTAAATTGAAAGAACAAGATAAGAGTTTGCATGTTAAGCAAAAACCAAATGGACACCAAATGAATTGGTTCCTCATGCAAGGTTGCTAATTAAGTTTTAGCGATAAAACTCTTAAATGGAGTGGAAAGTTGTAAACCCCGCCGTTTTGAGTTCAGGAAAACAGGGAAATGAACCAGTCAAACCGAGAAATAAAATTGAACTGGTTCATAAACCCAACCATTCGAGAGTTCATAAAACCTTAGAAAAGAATCTTAAGAGAAATTAGAATAGAAAAATCAGACTAGTTTAGATGAACTGGATCTTATCGGAACACCAAAGTGAAGCGTGCTTGTGTGAGAATAGTGCTAGGATGGGTGACCTAGGTACCCATATCATAAATACCCATAATTTAATACATAAATTAAATTATTGGTATTAATTTAATTCATAATTTAATACCTAAATTAAATTATTGGTATTAATACTAATAAATACCAATCAATTTATGGCAACATTAATACCGGTAATAAATCTCCCCTATTTAATACACAATTTTACATCTAAATAAAGAGCTCAACCCATTCATCCTCCTCACACCTGAACACTTCTCTCTCTCTCAACAACTCCATTTCCTGATGAATCTCGAACCAGAGCTTCGACTTGGGCATTTTTTTCTTAACCTCAAAAGGAGAGGTCAGACTCTTTAGACTCCAAGGGAAGTCAGCTATCTGATCGCAAACTCCAGTCAATCCGAGAATCGTCGAAGAAGCGCCGACATGATCAAACAATGAAGCAGCTCTAGCATACCGAAGTTGTCCTATTTTGGCTGAGCTGAAATCGGCCATTTCAAGCCCTTTTTAAGTCAAACCAAGCCTTCCCAACACCTCCACAACCCTCTTATAGTTGAATTTGGACTGAAAGGTAAGCCAATTAGGCTCCCCTCTGCAATTTTTGACTGGTGCTAGAGAGAGAACTGACAGAATTTCGATGATGAAATTCTAACTTAATTCGACATCAATTGATGCAATTCTTGATTCTAGGATGACCTTAGGTGTCACGCCCCGACCCGGTTTGGTCGGATCCCCGTGATCAACCTGCCACTCTCCCGATTTACTAAAGGGTTTTCCCTTATATTATAAATCGTAAAGAGTAAGGCGTTAACCTGCACCTTTTTCCAGGAATATCATAAATCAAAACTGCATAGTAATTTAAATTAGTTGTACCAATCTTGCAGGCGTTTAATTGCGCAAGTCCTTTAAGGTTCGGCTTTCCGGGACTTCCTGAAAGAGGTATAAGGGAGGGGGTGAGTACAACTACTCAGTGAGTGGGATTCAAATCTTTTAACTTTCAAGAAAAACATTTATATGGAGTGTGCCAGACTCCTTTGTTTTCAAAAAAAATCATTTCATTTAAAAATTCATCTTTTTCCATTATTTCTTAGTTATCGATGTGTCATCACCCAACACACATCCTTCATAATGAAGGTTACACACATTCGCAAGTCAGTATCACTACTGAACCCGCTAGTGGCTTCGAAGCGACTTTTCCTACCACCCGGATAGAAGTACGACCACTTCTACCCTGGGAATGAGTGGATGTACGAAACATCCGACCCACAATCCCGAAATCACTTCTTCGTGTCCGTATGAGGACGGAGACCCCATCTTGTCCCCACCCCGGTCTCATGCGCTTAGTGCTACTCCAGATTTCGCACAGACACCTGGAACGACGAACTGCCCTTATAGCCACCAGGTCGTCCAGTGCCCTTAGGATGCATCACTACCCCTCATGGGCGTCTTGATGATCCCGTACTCATAGTGCATGCACAAACAATGTTTTCTTATATTGCCATGTAATATGTGGTGCCATTAGTCCAACGGCCTCGACTCTCAACTCAACCCGCAGCTGTTTGTCTTGACTAGTCCGTCGACCTATCATGTCGCACTATCGCTAGTTAACTGAGCATGTCGGTCCTATCTTGGTACCATGGCCAAACAATTCACTTATTAAGTTTTATGGCACATATATCATGTTCGTTTACGAGCTCCTGCTCGTGCCAACTGGCCTTGGGCCCACTGTACGAGATTTTCAAAATCGGGCATTTCGCCCCCAAGTTCCAAAACCGAGGCCCTTGGCCTATCAGAGCTATTCGAGCTCCCGTAGAGAAGGTCTCCCAAATAGTTTAAGCATTGGCACACAGTCAGGGGAGAACACTTTCGACAAAATAGGTTTTCACTGTCCATTATACCAATCGGTATAAGGACATCTCCGTTCATAACCGATGAACGGGTTTTCAACTTCCTTCGAGGAAGTCTCATCATACTAACCGGGTATGATCTGAATAACCCACTCACAACCGGTAAGTGGTTTTAAATTTTAAGTTGTGCTCATCATCCCAACCGGGTATGATGTTAGTAAACCCACTCACCCGATAGTGCAGTGAAATTCCACTTAGTCGGGTTCTGTCCTTAGCAAGCTAGACCTCGACTGGCTTTCCCGATGTTTCGTTCTCCGGTGAGGGCGTGGTGGTGGAGCTTTCAAATCTAGGCAGATAGCTCTTCTCCAGAGGTTCTTCCTAGGATCAAGGATGACATCAATTGATGTCGAATTGGATTAGAATTTCTTCATTGAGATTCAGTCAACTCTCTCTCTAACAATGATCTAAAATTGTAAAGGGAAACCGAATTGGCTTACCTTTTGGTCCTAATTCGGTCGAGGAAGGACTGGGGAAGTGTTGGGAAGGCTTGGTTCGGCCTGAGGAGGGCTTGAAATGGCTGATTTCAGCTTGACCAAAATAGGGTAGCTTCAGTCCGCTGGAGCTACTTCACTATTCCATCATGCCGGCGCTTTTCCAACGATTCTCGGATTGACTGGAGTTTGCTACCAGATAGCTGTCTTCTCCCTGTTTCTAAAGAGCCTGACCTTTGTTCAAGTCAAAACTCTAGTTCGAGCTTCACCGGGAAATGGAGTAGTAGGGAGAGAGAGAGAGAAGTGTTAAGGTGTGAGGAGAATGAAATGGGGATAACCTCTTTATATAGGTGTAAAACCCGTGTATTAAATGGGCGAAATTTATTACTAGTATTAATATTGCCATAAATTATTGGTATTAATTCTAATAATTAAATTTTGTATTAATTTCAATAATTTAATTTTGGTATTAAATTATTTGTATTAATTCCAATAATTTAATTTAGGTATTAAATTATTGGTATTAATTATAATAATTAAATATATATTAATTTATGGCTATTTATGATTCGCATAAAAATTTTCGACCGGTTACAAAAAAAATCATACTTCCCAAGAGGTCACCCATCCTCACACTACTCTAAGGTAAGCACGCTTAACTTTAAAGTTCTTATGAAATCTAGTTCACCTGAACCAATTTGGTTTTTTTTTTCTAGTTTATCTTAAGTTTCTTTTCCAAGGTTTAATGAACCCTTTGGATCACCCGAAAGTTGTAAATTTCCATATTGCTTATTCCCAAATGTAAACCGGCTTGGTTTTTCTTATTCGGTTTGACCGGTTCTTTTCCCAGTTTTCCTTAACTAAAAAACTAAAAAAAAATGTAGGTTTTACATTAGGACGAGAGCTATCTGCCCAGATCGAAATCTCAAACCGTCGTACCCCTAACGGTGAGTAACTGAAGCTTTCTTTCTCCACAGTCTATTTTCTGGCAAAGCTTCGTTTGAGCTCGTTCCAACGTCAAAACTTGCGATTCAAATTGCTATTGAATCGTATGAAGATGTAGGAACTAAATTTTAACTTCAATTTCAACAATTAGAAGTGTTTAATTGGTCAATTTGATGAAATCAAATTTGGTTGTGTTAGGAAGTTTAAATTGGGGGAAACAATAGGGGAAAATTGGGGATTTTTGAAAATTCGAAGAACCAAGATGCAATTTTATAAAATTGAGGGTCAATTAGGCATGATAAGAATGTTAGAGGGCCAACTGAGGAATTTTAGAATTTTTAGGGTGAAACTTACCTTTTTTGTAAAGGAAGGGCAAATGGTAATTTTGGAAAAGTTGGGTGACCAAATTGGAAATTTGGGAAATTAAACCCCTTTTTTGAATTTGAATAAATTGAGGTTCCAAGGTGAATTTTAAAAGTTTCGGGATTCAATTTGAGGAAAAATTGGCATTAGAGATTTAAAGTTAAAGAAAAATAACTTTAGGGACCTAATTACAAATAAATAAAAAGTTTGATTTTCTCATTCATTTGGAATGAATGAAGGCTATTAGGTTGAGGGATAATGAACATGGATGTTCATATCATGTAGGAATATGAAGTATCGGGAATGCTAGCAAAGGACAAGCTCATGTGAATACAAAGAACCAGTCTAGTGGAATTAACTGTATTAACGGGTGAGTGGGCTTACTAACGTCATACCCGATTGGGATGATGAGCACAACTTAAAGTTAAAAACCACTTACTGGTTGTGAATGGGATTTGGTATCATACCCTTTTGGGAATGATATATACCTTGAAATAAAAATGCATTATTTAGTGGTATTTTAAACATCACAACTTAGAGAAGTGATTTGAAAATTACGCGAAAAATCTACTTACCGTTTGTAAGTAGATAATACCCAATTGGTATGATGAAACTTCTCGAGGGAAGTGGAAAACCCATTCATCGATTATGAGCGGAGATGTCCTCATACTCGATTGGTATGAAGGATAGTTGAAAACATATTTTTTGTCGGAAGTGCTCTCACTTGACTGTGTGTCCATGCTTAAACGATTTGGGAGACCTTCTTGAAGGGAACTCGAATAGCTCTTATAGGCCAGGGGCCTCGATTTTGGAACTTGGAGGCTATTATGCCCGATTTTGAAAATCTAGAACAAGTGGGCCATAGGCCAATGGACACGAGTAGGAGCTCGTAAACAAACATGAGATATGTTCCATAAAACTTTAATAAATGAATTTTTTGGCCATGGCACCAAGACAGGACCGACATATTCAGTCAACTAGTGGCAGTGCGACATGATAGGTCTCCGGACCATGTCAAGATAAACAGCTGCAGGACTAGTGGCACCACAGATTATATGGCATGATAAGAAAATACTGATTGTGCATGTACTGTGATTACAGGAGCATCAAGATGCCCAAGAGGGGTAGTGATGCGTCCTAAAGGCCCTGGATGACCTCTTGAGTATAAGGGCAATTCGTCGTACTAGGTGACCATGCGAAATTTGGAGTAGCACCAAGCGCATGAGACCAGGGTGGGGATGGAATGAGGTCTCTGTCCTCATATGGATACGGAGAATCATTATAGGATTGAGGGTCGGATGTCACGAACATCCACTCATTCTCAGAGTAGAAGTGGACGTACTAGCCTGCGAATGTGTATTTCACCTTCATGATGAAGGATGTGTGTTGGGTGATGACACCCCGTGATTAATAAGAAATGGTGGTAAAATCGAGATTTGAAATGAAAGGATTTTTGAAAGAAAGGAATCTGGCACACTCCAATACAATACTTTTTCCTAAAAGTTAAAAATTTTGAAGACTCATTCACTGAGTCATTGTACTCACCCCCTCCCTTATATCCCTTTCAGAAAATTTTGGAAAGCCTACCCTTAAAGACCATAAACTAAGATGCCTATGAGATAGGTATGATAAATTTAAAATATTATGCAGTTTTTATTTATGTTATTCCAGGAAAATGTGGAGGTTTAAAGGATGACTTACTCTTTACAGTTTATAATAAGGGGAAACCCTTCAATAAAATGGGAGAGTGGCAGGTTGATCACGGGGATCCGATCAAACCAGGTTGGGGCATGACACTTTTTGTCATTGATTATAACTTTTCCTCACTACTTTTCGATGGTGTAGGGCAAGTGGCTATTTCCCACCTTAGTGGGCATCTCTTAACTGGAACTTTAGGTTATTCCCCTTTTGATTAGGTATAGCCAAACAATTTCTAAGTTATTAAAGACTATAACTCCTATGGTTTGCCCCTTACTTATTTGTACTCCAACCTTGTCCAATCGTCATATATCAAATGGGTACTTGTTCCACCTCCAACTACATCATTGTCCCATCAGTTGTTCGTCCTTGGTTTAATTAAGATGTAAATCCTGCTTCCAATAATAAGGAAGTTAGAATTGGGAACCAGAAATTTTTGAGTGAAAACGAAGGTTAAAGTGAACCAATATTTGTATTTAGAAGCCAAAACAGGGATTTAGAAAATTCTAAGTGGTCCATAAAGACAAAAAAAAAATCATGGAAAGGAGCCATGAATGGAATTGAAAGAGGAAACCAGACCAGTTCAGGTTGAACCAGACATGAACTCGATGAAACCGAATTGAACCATCAAGAACCGATTCAAAGAATTATTTTTCTAGGGGCACAAAGACATTAATTTGGATAATTGAAGCCACCATTATATAGAAAATAAATTTAGACAAATTTAGAAATTTTTAAATTTTAGAAAACTGATCGATTTTCGATATCAAGTCACCCAACCCGATCTGACCAAATCGGTCAACGGACCGCCTGGTAGGTCAATGCTCAATTAGCGCATGAAACCAATTAGCATGCAAGGCAAGACAAAGTGTAACCAGTTAGCTGCTTGGTTAGCATCTGGAAGCGTTGATCAATCAAAGCTTGGCACGTGTCCTCGGTCAATGGTCAAAGAAAGAAAATCTAGTCACCGACGGCCGACCAATAGGAGAGTAACCCCTGTCTTCAGACAACAGTCAACTAAGGAGAAGTTCATTAGTCAGGCTGGCCAATGAGGAGCTGACAAGTGGCAAAGATGCCATGTTAGTGGTCGACTAGGATATCGAAGAAATGGTCGATCAATCAAAGGTCGACACATGGCAAAGACGCGTCGAATGGTCCCAGCCGATTAGATGTTGACACGTGGTAGTGGTACAGTGCATCAGGATGGAAACCTGACTTATCTAAATTAGTCAATTAGAGGATGCCATGTGTCACGATCAACGGCTGATCGAATATGGTCAGTGACCACATTGGAATGGGCGACCAATGGGTGGTCACCACGTGGTTAGTCAATGAGTCAACGGATGATTGGAACTCTAAGTGGGATGTTGCGTCAGTGAAGCCAGCCAACCATAGTGCGCCATATAGCATCTCGCACATGCAAATCTCACACACATGTGCATAGTGTCATCTCCAACCTTTGAACTAGGTGTATAAGGATGACGGGCTAGCTGCTTAGTCTTCAATGGCCAAAAAATCCTCTCGAAATGACCATAAACGAGAGAGATTGGGGTTGAATGATGGACAAACGGATAGCCCTATCAGTAACTGAGCTCCCTATATAAAGAGCTCCTCCCCATTCATCCTCAGCATTCCTCAAATGACTAAGGAAGAAGAACAACTCCATTTCCCAGTGAGGCACAAACCAGAGCTCTAACTTGGGCATTTTCTTCAACCTCCCAAGGAGTATTTAGGTTGGTTGGAATCCTAAGGAAGTCAATTACACAACTACATACTCCATTTAGCTCAAGGATTGTTGGAGAAGCGTCAGAGAGTTCGCACAATACATTCACTCCCTCAGCAATCTACGGACAGAGTTGATCGACCTCAATTCGAGCCACCCTCAGGCTGGCCAAACCAAGCCCTCTAGACCTTCCTTGGATCAATCTAGAACTTCCTTCAACAATACTGGTAAGTCCCCTCCACCGCCCTTTGTCGAAAATGGTTGTTCATAGTGTATTTTTTCCAAAAATTAAATTAAGCGATTTGCACTGCTCAGACCACCAATTGAAGCACGGTTTGATCCAGGAAGGAATCCAAGGAAGAGTGTAATTCAATGGAATCAAAATCTCTGATCGCCGGATCCTTATCGGTGAGTAATCAAAACTTTCTCTCTCTAAGATGATTTTTTGGCGAAGCTCCATTTGAGCTCATTTCTAAGACAAATCTAATGTTTTAAAGTTTGAAATGAATCAGGGGACATAGGGAAGATAATTAGTATCATGTTAGGTCTCAATTGGGAAGAATTAAGGTTGAATTGATGAAATTCAAGTTGGATGTCTAAATTTCCATTTTTGGAAAGTTTAGGGACTTAATTGCAATTTTCAAGAAATTGAAGATTTTTTAAATTAATGGGAAATTACTTGCCCAATTGGAAATTTGAGTAAATTAGGGTCTCATATGGAATATTTGAAAATCTTAGGCACCTAATTTGAATTAAGGTATAACTTAAGGACAAAATTATAATTTTAGAAATTTATGGGTCTCAAGTATAATTATCTAATTTCATGGGACCTAATTGCCTAATTAATTGTAGGAATGGATCACCTACAAGTTCATGTAAAGGAAATGCACGTCCATCTTGGAAATCCCCAGGACGACTAAGTCTCGAAATATGGATGAGTAGGATTTCTAACATTGGGACCGATGATAAGATCATGCTTCAATTTGAACCCCGATTTTCCATAAATATAATCCCCTGATTGTGTGAATATGCTTAAACTATTTGAGGTTATATTTTTTATGATAGCATGAAGCATGATATTAGGACAACCCATGAACAAGGTATGGATACACCTCAAGGGTTATGGTATAGTCCGCCATCGACGCAAGTGAGACACATGATCGACAATGATGGGCTAGATCTAGTACTGTGCAAGTGGGCTCAAGGCCATGGTTTTCTGAAAATGAAGTGGGCCCAAGGCCATGTTTTGAAAATATCACACAAGTGGGCCCAAGGCCAATGGAGACAGGTCTAACTCGTAAATAAGTTTGATTTAAGAGCATGTCAATAATTATCACAATTGGATAATGCTTGTGAAGCTACTGTGCCAAAGCCAGGTTGCAGTCTATTGGGCTAGTAGCACAAAGATAAAGGTCTTAAATCAAGATATCTTTGTATGTGCTTGCAATCATATGAAACCAAAGAGATGTCCAGTATGGGGTAGTATTGATTCTAATGGATACTTGACAGCAATGGTGTTACAAGGGCAAAATATACTCTTCCAGTATGTTTTGAAGCTCTAGGAGCATCACGTAGATTAAGACCAGGAGGATTCAAAATATCGATAAGTCTGGGAGGTTGGGAATTGATGCTCACTCAGACAATTGGTCGAAGTTGTAGCATCACACCAACTTCTTGAGGTTGTAGCCTCTCACCAAGGTAGATGGTAAAGTTGCTCCAGGCCACAAGTGGAACAAATCGAGGTTGTAGCAAATGAGGGTCTATTATGCAACTGTTTGATCTCTTTATCGATAAAGGGTGTTTGTGTGTTTGTATGAAACATACCTTGGTAGTTTTAATTAATGAAATCCCTCCAACTATGAAGGAACCTACCCTATGCTTGATGAGATAAGCTATGAATTTTACGACAAACCTTTTATTAAAAGATAAGACAAGTAGTGGCTTGCTTATCACATATATTTTTTCAAAAAGGAAACTCTGCTAAAGTGCAAACTTAACCATGGACAAGAAATCATGATGTCCTGTAAATCTCATTCACTAGGTTGACAATCTCACCCCCTTCCTTAAACCCCTTTCAAGAAAGCTTATGCGCCAAGAAGGGTGAAAACCTGAGAAGCAGGTTAGAATTACCACAACAAGGTAATTTATACTAAGTCATTTTGTTATGGAAAATATGTAAGTTTATAAGCTTTTACATTTTCTGGTCTATCTTGGTAGAAATACTATTTTAGTATAGGAACGGGTGGCAGGTTGTTCAGGGGTTCCAACCAAACCGGTTGGGACATTACATAAGGTAAACTCCACCTTAGTTTAGGTCATGAGTTGTACAAATGACTTTCCTCATTGTATACCAACTTCTTTCTAAGTCATGTTATAAACATTTCTCCCCAGTACCACTTACACGTCTACGGTTGCTTGGATACACCATTACATGGGCCACTATCATGTATCATGTTATGATTCTCAACAAGAGCCCAACTAGGTTGACCGTCTTGGTCACAAGTATGCTTAGGACACTCATGCATCTTTCTTATTCTCGAGTCACCCATTACTTTTACTCCATTTTCCAGGTCTCTGAAGGATTCCACAACCATGCCCAACCAAAGACTTCAATTAATTTAGTGAGTTTTGGGGTAGGGTCTATCCCAACTTTGTATTGATGTGTTTCTATGAGGTTGCACGTATTGAAATTGACTTCCAGCTTAATTAGGATGGATGTAAGCACTCTTTTCTTCCTATAAGATCATTGATCACATCCTACATTATGGAGGAGAACTACCTCCCTTTGACGATTTCACGGGTGGTACCCTTATATACCATCAATGTATTTTTCCTTTACATTTATGCATGATCATCCTTCCAAATAATTGTTTGTTATATTAAGACTTGTTTCATACGACATCTCTTATCTTATAATTACATTGTTTACGTTCCTCTAATTACGACCATTTTCATTACCATATCACAATGCATATATATTTGTATATATTCTTACAATCCATTCTTTCAAAGAGGTAGGTCTACCAACACCTTATATTAGGATGTTTTCTTAGGGTAGTTCACATCTTAACAAATCCCTAGTTTGTCTTTTTTCATGGTTATTGACTGATTGTGATGCATTCATTATTATTTAGGATCCCTCATCAGATTTCTCATACTCATAAGCTCTATTACCTTTCTCTCGGCTTTCTCTAAGTAGTGTGACCCATCAACTCCATGGTACGGTTCTCTTAGGTTTCCACTCGGTAGTTAGTATAACATGGTCCATCTTTTAGAACCATTTTGGGGAAATTTTTGAAGTGTTGATTAGTACTTGTAATATTTTACTATTATAAATGACGACTTTCTTAGTTCTTATTCTTGTTTTTCCCACTCTCAAATCCTTTCATTTTAAAAATAATTTTTTTAGAAATTATGGGCTCTTATACCATTTAAGTTGTCACACCCCAACCCAATTTCTCAGTCCGGCTCGATGACAAATTGCAATGTCTCATTGATGCTACAAATGTGGGCACTGCCACCCTTGTAGAAGAAAATGGACAAAAGACTCAGAATATAAAAAATATTTTCATCACATCAATTTCCAAAGTTTTTTTTTTTCAAATATGATACAATGTTAAAAAATATGAAGAGATTCACAAGTAAAAAATAATACAGATAAATATATTTAGCCTTCGTCTTGAGTTCTTGATATGCACGGTCATACCCTTATTTTTCATGTTACCTAAAAAATATTTAGGAGGGGATGAGCTCTCGAATTAGTGAGTATGCTTGTTGATGTTGAGCCACTTCATGGTCCGACCTAGATATGTCAATATCTCGGGTTGGGGAGGGTTTTGGCAGACCCGTGCCCGACCCAAGGGTAAGTTTTAACAGACCCACGCCTGACCCGATGGTGGGTTCAGACTCGACATGAGCTTCGGATCTACTGGACCCAAGTCCGAATGGACCCGAAGCTCGGGTCCAGGTTTCTAGACCCAAACCCGTAGTCTCAAGTCCTTCAAAAGGGCCCCGTTTTGGGTCCTTCAAAAGGGCCCCAATTCTGCTCCTTCAAAAGGGCCCCGATTCGACTCATTAAAAAATTAACCGATTTGGGACCTTCATAAAGGATCGAGTCGGGTCCTTCAAAAAAGACCTGATTTTGGTCTTTCCAAAAGGACCTGAGTCGGGTCTTTCAATAATGACCCGACTTGGGTCCAATGTCCTAAAACATCAATTATATTTAAGGTTAATAAAAATTATATGTTATTTAGTCACTGTGATTTCTAAAAAAATTTGGCATGAGCTCCACATTTTTACCGCATTCATAACACCTATTATACTTAAAGTTAATAAAAATAACTTAACAAACTAAAAATATTTAATCATTACAAACTTCAATCAAATTATACTAAATACATACCAATGTCATAAAATATAATACAAAATAAAATAAACAATCAAACACCACTTGGTCTCGCTTGATCATCATCGCCAGTAGCACACAACATTTGGACCAATAAATCTTAAACCAGGTTGTAATGAATCTCATCAACATAAGCATTTGTTGCAAAATTTAACAAATTTAATAAATTATAATAAGAAAATATAGAAAAATACTAAGCAAATAACTTATCAGGTGGCTTTACTCTTATTCAACTTTGTGCATAAATGAGTGTTTCAACTAGATCATGGGCAAGTCGACTAGGGGATGAACTGATAATGTGTCTGCTGATACTAAATGCTAATTTTGAAGCAATTGTTGTAACCGAAATAGCCAACATGTCCTTAGTCATCCTTGATAATATTGGATATCGAGTAACATTATTTTTCCACAATTAAAGTATGTTTAATCCATCTAAATTGTGGATCTCGTTTTCATCCAAGTATAAGTCCAACTTAGACTTTAATTTCTTTTGCTTATTCTTCTTATCTTGCTTAAATTTGATAAAAGCATAAAATAGACTTGTTTGCTCTAAGTTACTTCCATTGATTGTCCATGAATCATCCTCAAATGCTTGAGCACTATTTCGTTCTACAGTATTGGCATATTCAACAAACATCTTAAATATATTCACTATTGTACCTATTTCTTGATTTGTCACATCCTTTATTTCCTTATCAAAATAATATGTCAAATTGTTCACTTTTCATCATGGATCTAGAATTGTTGCAATTCCTAATATAGAATTAACTTTCCACCAATAATTCTCAACTTCATCATTTGAATAGTCATTAGCTCAATGCAATGCATATCACAATACATCCACCCACTAATCGTAGCTTTAATTGAACAAATAATAGACATATATGAATTAGTGGTGGGATAATTTCTACCAGTAAATATATTGGTGGAGTCATTGGACACACTAAAATTTGTAGTAATCTCATTTTCCAATGACCAATATAATTCATCAGTCAAACATATATATTATGTGTAACATAACTTTAAATGAAGAAACATATCTTTGTACTCTAATGCTACCTGCAACATGTTATAAGTTGAGTTCCAACGGGTCTTAGAATCAAGAGCAAGCTTCTTACCCGAATCAATATATAGTTAACGGGCAGTTTCCTCAAATTTCTCTGATTTCTTAGGAGTACTAGTCCAATATAATACGCTTTTGCGCATATTCTCGATGCTTTCTACAATAGTTTTCAACCCTACTTTCATAATTAAATTCAAAATGTGTGCACAACACCGCATATTTATTATCCGTCCTCCCAAAATCAATGAATGAAAATGTAGTTTATTAGTTAAAAGTTGTATCATACTATCATTGGTAGAACAGTTATCTAAAGTGATGGTAGAAAGTTTGGAATCAATATTCCAATGAATAAGGGAAGTTGATATTTTATCACACAATATCTCACTTGTGTGTAAACACGGTACATGAAAGAGCCTACAATAAAAAAATACCAAATAATTTAATAAATCATATGTACCAAACCAATACTAAAGAATACAAACATATTATTGTATGAATCATTAACTCAATATACGGCTTTGTAATTTCCTATAATTATCAATGTAATGACCAGTTATTACCATATAACTTTTTTTCTATGTTTCTGACATCCACATGTCACTAGTGATAGCAATCCGACTATTCAACTTCTCAAAAATCTTTTGTAACGTCTTCTTCTCAACTGCATATAATTTAATACAATTATTTCTCATTGTATTATGTGACATAACCTTGAATTGTGGTTTTAACTTCCCTACAAATTCTCTAAACTAGTAATGTTCTACCGTGTTCATCGGATATCCATGTAAGATAAGCATTCGTGCAAGTGACGAATGACGATCCTGTTGATGAAACATTCAATCCCCAACACGGCCTTTGTCCAATTGCAAACTTTCGTTAACATATCTCATAAAATGTTGATGAATATCAGATATTGTCCTTCTTGAACATTTCTCCATATGTTTCCTCAAATGATTTATACCTTGTTTACACTCATGTGTAATGGTCCCAAATATTAGAAGTAAATCTACCTCGTTGAGCAATTTGAATGTCAGTACTAGGAGTTGTAGTTGCACCTCTTATACCTACAACACCCATAAATGTAAATCCAACCACTAATTACGATTGCACATGAGTTTGTGTTGTCTTATTATCATCTGCATCGCGTATTTCTATACAAAGAAATAATAAATATAAGTACAAATAAAATAGAAAAACTCAAGTAACAAATCAACAAAAGCAGGATTGTGTTATAGTATTATAACAAAGGAGAGAAGTTCGAGGGTGATGGGCGGGCAGCTCAGGGGCAGCGAGCAGCAGCTCAAGGGCTGCTGCAGAAAACACAGGGGCGACTACGAGAAGCATGGAGGTGGCTGACGGTAGCTCAAGAGCGGCTGGCGACAGCTCGATCATCTCAAACGGGAAGCTCAAGGGTGGCGGACAGTAGCTCGATCAGCTCAAGTGGGAAGCTCGGGGGTGGTTGCGGGAAGCATAAGGGCAGCAGCTCAGGGGTGGCTGCGGGAAGCACGAGGGCGACAGCTCAAGGGTGGCAACTCGAGGGTGGCAACTTGGGGGTAGCTGTGGGAAGCACCGGCAACTCGAGGGTGGCTGCGGGAAGCACAAGGGCGGCAGCTCGGGGGTGACAGTGGCAGCTTGGGTCCTCTTATAGGGCTCACAATCTGAAATTCGGACTCTAAATAAAATGGTGTCATCGAGGTTGAAGGCAACCTCGACGGCGTTGTTTTGCCATAATTTTTTTCCTTCTACAAAAGAAACGACGTCGTTTCTGCAATGAAGGCAAAAGCCAAATATAATGGTAGGTCCATTTTTTGGACCTGAGCTTCAGATCTAACTTTTTGGACCCGCACCCACTAGACCTGAGCCTGCGTTTTCAGTAGGGCTTGAGTCCAATCTACGAATCCGAACCTAAGGAAAGACCCGAGCAGACCCAACAATTCTTAGGTCTACTGAGGTCGAGTAAGGGCTCGGGTTTCGGGTCCCATTGATATCCCCAATCTGACTCCGGTTCTCAACCCCCAAAATACTAAACATTGATAATTTTTTTATATCAATATACTTAGTTTTATAGTTAGCTCTCTTGGCTTACTTACTTTGTCATTTCCATGATCTTCTTTAATTGACATTTTTTGTACACTTAGAGGGATGCATAATATCATCAAAATAGCATGCCCATGTATGCATGTAATAATCATCCCAATTCATGTATATTAACACATCTATGTCCCAACCATGCTCCCCTTGGAGCCTCACACATGTGGGTATCCAGGAGCGATGAAGGTATGTGTGTTGAACTATGCCACAAAGGTCATGTAGAACTTGTATCCTCATGGGGATGACGAGGCAATGGTCTCCAAATCTTCTGTATACCACGGCATCTTTGCCCGTCCTGCAACGTGTTATACCTATGTCTGAACCGTCCCCTTTCTCCCTGCATGTAGGCACAATGGAACCCTCACATGTTCATAAGCAATCTGTGAACCTTCAAATCACACAACTAGCCATATCACCATGTTCAAAGTCAATCACGACACACAATACAACCTTTCATAGGTGTCTTGTTGATGATATTCTCAACATACATACATACATACAAACATATATACATACACACACATACAGACATACATGAATGTCAATAACATCATCACAATATTCAACAGAACAGGTCATGTACATGCAATGCATGATCAAGCCTATAAAATGCTTCAGAACTCATGCATCAACCCTAAAAAACCCTATTCTCAATACCTCGAATGATATCAAAATAACCTAATCCATGATTCGTATAGTATGACATGTCTCACTACCCACATGAATGATCTCTATCAAGCTCATGTATGTGATTCATGCAACATGTCATGATATGTTGCTTATTTATTCTAGTTTAAATCATATTATTTATATATATATATATATATATATATATATATATATATTTTCAAGTAAATTTTCCAATTTCACTCTTCTATTAATGTTATTATAAAATTCTCTACTTATCATAATTTTCATAAAATATGTGAATAATTGTAGACGGTCCAATCAGATTCGCCACTAAAAATTCCACTCACATTATATCTCGGACCCATTCGTCTTGACTTTTCTATTCAATTTTCTTGGGAAGTGTGATCCCTACGAATTGTGCTTTATCATTCCTCTACATAATCATATTATAATAATATGGTTATTTGGGTACACCTCATTAAATTTACATTATTTCAAAATTCTAAATTTGTGGTCTCACTCGTATTAGATAGTGCATCCTAGTCATGCGATCATTTTCATATTTTTACAATTACTAAGATGCCCCCATCATTTCTCCATTTACTATATTGCCCCCAAACTTCTACACTTTTAACATTTAAACTTCAATTCTCCAAAATAACAATTTGGCCCATAACTTTCATAATATGCCAAAATACCCTTTATTCTTTCAACTTCTTCCATTTATGGTTCCAACTTTCAAAACTTATCTATTTAGCCCCCATTTTGTCCCCTTAGTCCCACTTGATTCCTCAATTCTTGAAAATTATATTTTGGCCCCAAACATTCTTCTAATTAATATTATACCCCTAAATGTATTGTTTTAACTAAAACTTATCCAATCTGAGATTTTAGCCCCTCATGGTGCAAAATGACTATTTTGCCCCACTTTACGCAAAATTATCATTTTACCCATCATTTTCCAAAAAAATGACTATTTTGCCCTTACACACCTTACCTCGAAATCTCTTCCTAGCCTATAACACACCCTTAGGTACCATTTCTCTATTTTCAAATCAGTCCCAAAACTATTTAAAGCTTTCATTTTAGTCCTCGAACTTTGAAAACATCTCTAATAAACTTCAAATTTCATAACTCCACCCTAAATACCTTCATTTAAATTATAAGTGCTTGTGGGAGGACATTGGTCGTCATAGCCAGTCGAATTTGGCCCTAAAAGGGCAGCGGTCGAGCATTCCAAAATAAACTCGATGGAGGAAATTGGTTTGTGGTGGTCGAAACTCCCATTGTTGGAGGTCGGCCAAGGCAAGTGGGAGGTAGAGGAGAGACATGGGGTTCTTTTGGCACCAGTGTTGGTAGGAGAGGTGCCTGGAGCTGGCCAAATTCGACAATGAAAGGGTTGTGTTGTTGCACAATTCTATTGTCCCATGTTGGGATCGGCCAAATCGGCCCTCATGCGGCAATTTCTAGCCACTTGTTGATTGAAATTTGACCATAAGCTTCAAAAGGATTCTCTTAGCAGTATTTTGACACTAAAATGCACAAATTTGGTGTTGAGATGATGAAGAATTGCCTCTCAAAAGCTTTAAGTGCAGGGAGAACTTTTGCAAATAAGCTTTCAAACTTTGGGAATGAAATTTGATCTAATTGGGAGGAGAAAATGTGATTAACTTCATGTGAAGGCCACTAAGAGAGTTGTCAACTGATTCTCAAGTATGTGTGTAATTTGGTAAAAAAATTAAGTCAATTAGGCATATTTCAATAACATGCCACTTGCAGAATCTGGATGGGAGTGGGTAATAGGGTGTGAGTTGAATGGGGTAGGGCGCTAGTCAGATCTAGCGATAGAAATCGAGTTGAATCCAACCTAACTTGGTAACCCTCTCTTTCCTCTTTTCCAAAATTACACTTTTGCCCCTTCGAGCCCTCTCAAAAATTTAAATTATATCCTTTTTTTATTCGAGCACACCCAAACTGGCTTTCTTGAAAGTCTCAACTTCTTGTTTGAGAAATGACTTTGGATCTAATCCCAATTCTTGAGGATACTCATTATTGGTTCATTTTGGATTCCTAGTCCATTTGTGTTAGACTTCTACTATTGGGGAAATCCTGGTGTTACAACTTCTCACCTTCTTTTATAAGTTTTGTCTTTAAAATTTTTGTTTGTTTGGGAAGAGGAATTTATCTCCTTGCCAACATGGGTTTTTCCTCTTGCTTAGTTTCTTCTGTCATTATGTCATCATGCACTTTTTCCATCTCTCATTTACCATTTATAGAAGTCCTTCCTTTTGGAACAAGTTCTTCTTCATACAACCCCCATCATGCACCTTAGACTTGGGGCAGCTTTTCCCATCTACATCACTCCCTTTATATCACCCTCATGTAGTCATCATTTTGGATGTTCATGACATTTATCTTAGCCTTCCAATCATCACTACATATTACTTGCATATTTTCGTAATTATCTTGATAACGACTAAGCCTCACGGACATCCTTGATTAGTATACCTTATCATGGCCTTAGCACGATCTGTGAGATTATCTGTATATACCTTAGGTGCCTGAACCCTTTTATGGTTCCTCCCATTTATGTCATATTCATAACTAGATATACCTCTCTCATTTATCTAAGGCTAACACCCCTTTATCTAGGAATTTTTTTAAATGTTATTTATGGATCCAAGGGATTACAAGCCCACTCGGTTATGCTAGTTATAGAATGTTTACTCTCCTCTAAAATATCCCTTTACTTTGTGTTATGCCCCTCGTAATATTGTGAAGATGACCGCTTGATCTTTTCTATGAAATTACTCATTTATCTGTCAAACAGTTTTTTCCCATCCTACTCATGAGTTATGCTTCCAATAGTACTCCTTCGGGTCCAATAATTTTATCTTCTTCTAGACTATATCCTTAATTCGTTGTTCCATTTTTGTATGTGTTCTTCAAAATGTTTTGGCTTTACCTGCAAATCTCTCACCACTTAGGTACCATACTTATCATTTCTCATTGACTCTTAAGCTAGAATATTTTATACATCGTATTCTTGGTACTAATCCCTCAATTTTTAGTACCAAGAAAATCACCACTTGTTCAAATACTAGTCTTCATTCCATAGGAAAAATTCTCTTTTGAGGGATTCCTCTAACACATCTTTCTCTTAATCAAGCTCCATACATCCATGTGTAGGGTTCCTTTTCATTCCTAATTCAATTGTTCCTATATCTTAATTCCTAGGGTGCTACAAAGGTTCCATCTGCATCCTTCCATTTGAGACATATGCCCCTTTATCTTTTAAATAGTAAAGTGAATTCTACCTGCTCTTCATCCAAAGAAATTTTGGATGTCTAATATTCCTTTCTTCATATGTCATAGGCCTTACATTTCGAACTTTTCTAGGGTTTGGTTGGTGACTTATTCCTCCTGACACATCACTCAGTTTTTGGTTCCCTCAGTTTTAAACTCCAAACTACAGTCCATCTTGGTCATCATAGTCTTTCTTGTGCCTATCAAGTTATTGAGACCCATTGACACCTCTCATACCTTACGCCTCTTGTCAGATACTTCATCACCACAACTTGACCATTGTTGACAACATGAATGTCGTGTAATTTCTAATGACACCCGGATCTGCTTTCCATACCTTCGAGGTCCTAAACCTTTATTTTCTCAAATTTCCATTCTCCTTTCGCTAAGACATGTCATCCTTTCATTGCAACTCTAAGCCTTTATTCCATAGCCCTCCCTTTCATCTTTATATTATCATTCTTTCTACATCCTTCCTTCACTTGGGTATCAAACTTTTCATTTTTATCTCAAAAATTTATCACTTGTTCTATGTCGAGTGTACCAAATTGTCTTCACAATCTTATCCTTTTAGACACATTCTTACACATGTTCTCACACTCATTTGGGTTCGCCCCTCCTTTATAAGAAATTGTTTTGAAACTTTTATTCCAATATCTGTAATATACGTTCTACATCACCTATCACTATACACAACTATGGCTTTTCTGGCCCGTCTACATGGGTGTACATGCTTTTACTCTTATATCATTCCCTGAAAACTTCACCGCTTGTCTCACTATCATTAATGTAATGTCTCACTACATTACTTGTCGGGTGGTCAAATTTCTTTTTAGTCCCCATATGTGTTTCGATGCCTTGTCTCCTATGTTGTCTTATGTCGACCTAAGGGATCCTTCCATCCTTTTAGAACAATTCATTTCGAGACATTATTCTCAACAATTGTAACTTGGGCCACGAACCTCTAATATTTCTAGGGACTCACCCTTACTCCCCGACCATTATTTGGCACAGGACCATGAAGGCCTATTCCTTGGGCAGGTGACTCCTTGTTGTCCTTCTGACACTTGGCAAGCTCTTGTAGTTTTTCAACTGAAGGGAGAGGAGTATTGCCCTATCCTTATCTCTTATGGGTTGAATGTCAAAATATTGAGTTTATTTTTGAACAACCCCTTATCAAGGTGCCAAGTTCCATTTTTCTCTTGTCATACCCAAAATTTGCTCTTTACTGAGTGGACAAATCCCTTCTATCAACAACCTCTTTCAGATATTTTTTATGTATATTCTAGCATTCCTAACCTGCTTCCCATCATCGAGTGAATTAAATATGGAACATCAGATGTCCAATACAATTGGCTAGTGACTCGCATTCTCTATCTCCCCACTTTATCCATCTCCACTTGTGATTAGGACTTCATATACTATTTGGGCCATACATATGTTTTTCCATGCCTTAGTATACCCCTTCTCCATACATATATCAATTCCATTTTCCATGGGCCATGCCTTGTCGTTTTAAGGCCTCTCTTTTACTCTTTAAATTTCATGGATTCTTCTCATTATTCTCTGTTGTATATATTACAATTGGTTAGGGTCTTCTTCAACCTAACATATTGCTTGTGTGACTATAACGTCAATTAGTTCCCTTCTTTACTAGCAACTTGAAAACATAATGTTATACTTACTATACTTGCTTGGCTTGATTAGGCTTGTCAAAAAAATATGCAACTTGAGATCTGAACCCATACCCAACCAAATTTTTATGGGTCTGGTCCGGTCTAATATTGGGTTTGGGTCTAATCAAGGTCAGGTCTAGGTGGATCCGAACATGGATCCGACCCTATCATTATATTGTTTTGCCTCCAAGCTACAAAACGATGTCGTTTTGTTGTTTGAACCCACTAAATAAAATGGAATTGTTTCGGTATTACCCGGAATGAAGTCATTTTTTTAATTAAGGAACCATTAAATAAAATGATGTCATTTTATTCTTCTTCTACCTTATACCAAAAACCCTAGTAGCCAACATTTTATGGTTTTTTGTAAAATTGTAACCACAAGCCTCCCTCTTGAGTCTCCCATGAGTTCACGAGGCCCTTTGCCCCCGAGTCTGCGAGACCCCATTCCCACAACCCTATTGTACAGCTACCGCTTAGCTCCAACCTGACATCCCTTGCTAAACGAGCCTCCATGAACTAATGCCCCCTACTCACACAAGGCTCACTCCCCCTAATGCCCTCCTTTTGCAACTGCTCGACACCAGATGCTCTCCAGCCTTCGCCACTGCATGCGTACTCCCCAGCACCCATCGGTCACCACAAGGTAATCCCAACTCTATATTTCCAAGTCTCGACTCCCGGACTCGAGACAGTACTGTGATAGATACCTGGTCATGGTACTGGTGCATGTATTGGTACCTGGCCATGGTATCGGTGCATGTATATTGAATATTGAAAAATAGAATATACTACTAGTAAATTACATTAAGAATATATATAGGGTATATTTGTATTATTTACAAATATACCCTCTAACTTATTAATATTGCACACTCCCCATCAAGATGGACAGTAGATATCTACCATTACAATCTTGTTACAATCTTCATATCAATTTTTTCTTTTATGAAAAATCGGTCAATTTCCACATGTTTTACCCTATCATGTTGAATTGGATTATTGGCAATATTTATAGCAGACTTGTTCTCACACTACAACTTCATAGGTTCTTCTCTAAAGAGGCGAAGCTTCATTAGAAAGCTTCTTATCCAAATTATTTCACAAATAGTTTGAGCCATTAATCTGTACTCCGCTTCTGCTGATGATCGGGCAACTACTTCTTGTTTCTTAGTCCTCCATGATACAAAATTACCTCTAACAAACACACAATAGCCAGACATAGATCTCCCATCATCCACACAACTAGCCCAATCTAAATCACAAAAGCATTTCACTCTGGTGTGACTTCGAGGCTTAAATCAAAGTCCCTTACCTGGACTCCTTTTTAAATATCCCAATATCCTCATGGTAGCATCCCAATGATTTGTCTTGGGATCGTGCATATATCTACTTACAATATTGACTGCATATGTGATAGTAGGTCTTGTATGACATAGTTAGATCAACCATCCCACAATTCTCTAATATAGTTCTTTATCCAGTAGGTCACCTAACTAAGCACATAACTTATGATTTGATTCTATTGGTGTCGAAATAGTTCGACAGCTTAACATCCATGTCTTAGTGAGTAAATCTAATGTATACTTTCTCTAAGAAAGTATTATGCCTTTCCTAGATCTTGCAATCTCAATACCGAGAAAATATTTTAGAGGACCCAAGTCTTTTACCACAAATTCTTTACTTAGTTGTTTTTTCAACTGTAATATTTCAACATCATCATCCCTGGTGATGATAATATCATCCACATATAGTGCGAGAATAGCAACTCGATCATTAGAGTATCGATAGAAAACTGTATGGTTTTTGTTACACTGCCAGTAACCCATTTTAACTACTACACATCGAAATCGATCAAACCATGCTCTTGGAACAGATGCATATAAAACATAATTAGATATATTATTCTCAAAATCATATCTCATTGGAGGTTTCCTTGTATTAGCTCTATGTTCTCTACTAATGGTAATAGGTAAGGAATCATTACCATCCAATGACGTGGATGAATCATTAGAAGGTTGTATAGAGTCATTACCTTCTAGTGACATTGATGAACTGTTAGAGTGTTGATTAATACTTGGAATTATCGCACTATCATCTGACTCATCTTTCTCCCCCTTAACACTGTCCTTATTTCTCCTGCTATATACCTTCAATTAATGCTCATCCTTTTTTCCATATTTGTTACTCCAAATTATAGGACACGGATTCACTCTTACAATAATATTTTCAACACTTTGATCATTGACAATTTCTTAATTTGTTTGTCGTATAACAGGAATTGACAAGTCTTGTAATACAGTTGCAGGCTACGTTGATTCCTTATAGAATGGTTCATTCTCACGAAAAGTCACATTCATACTCACAAAGAGTCTTTTCTCACTTAGACTCCAACACTTGTATCTCATTTGAGTATTGGAACAACCCACATAAATACATTTCAATGCACGATTATCGAGCTTGCTTATCGAAGGACGATGATATCTCACAAAACATATACATCCAAACACACAAGTAGGGACTATGTATGTGTTTTTTCCCATCAATACTTCACAATATAATCTAAAGTTCAATACTTGCGAGGGCATCTGATTAATAAAATAAGCTGTTTTCAGTACAGCTTCACTCCATAAATACTTTGGTACATTCATCTTGAAGAGAAGAGAATGAGCAACTTCCAACAAATGACGATTTTTCCTCTCTACAACACCATTTTGTTGGGGGTATCTGGACATGTAGTCTGATGAATAATTTCCTTACTAGATTGATAAGATAAAAATTTCTAATTCGCATACTTAGTGTCATTGTCTATTCTAAGAACACAAAATTAAATTGAGTTTAAACAAGAGCTAGAAAATCCTTGAAACATAATAGTGCTTCTTCTTTGTACTTTATCAAATATAACCATGTCATCCGAGAGTGACAATCAATAAAGGTATAAACCATCTGAATCCACTAGTAGAGGTAATTAGACATGGCCCCCAAACATCCGAGTGAATCAATAAAAATGGCTCCATACTTCTTAATCCAATAGAATTATAACTAGTTTTTATGTATTTTCCAAACTCAAAAGCATCACAAACAAGTTTATTGTGTTCTACTTTACTCATGGACTTTAGTCTCAACCTTTTAAGACTCTCAAAAGATGGATGTCCCAACCGACAATGTTCTAATATTGCTTCATCTTCTTCTTTACTATTCACTGCAACACTCAAACTTTTATCCACAACTCTTCTATTTAGATATCATAATCCTTCATGATTGCTGTCAGTTCTAAGTATCTTCTCAGTGTTTCTCTCTCAAAAGATACAAGTATCCCCATCAAAAATTATTTAACAATTCAATTGATCAATGATACTACTAACTGACAACAGATTAACTAGAAAAGAGGTAACATGCAAAATAGATGATAATACAACCAAATCAATACATTTAATAGAGCCCTTCCCTTTGATAGATTATACTGTTCCATCTATCGTATGAACAACTCCCTTATGAGTTTGAGAATACTTATCATATATATTAAATTCTTCTATTGATAATGTCATATGCCTTGAAGCACTAGAATCAATAACCCAATTTGTGGAAGATTCAAGTATTTGTACTTGATTACCATAATTAATCTCATTCTCGTCTAGTATGATGAGACATCTGCTATTCATATTTTTCATCTCTCTCGAATCCCTTAGAGCTTCTGGGTCTCTTGATTGCAGCTCCCGGCGACGATAAATCTTAGAGATATCTTTTCGTCTCCTTTGACAATTTGGCTACTTCACATCCATAGCTTTGATCCCCCGATGTCCAGTATGGGATAGTATTGGCTACTTCGCATTCGGCTACTTCGCATCCAGCTCCCCCGATCCTTCAGATCCATCAAAACTTGAAAATACCAAAAAAATCCTAGCTTTGATACTATATTAAATATTAGAAAATAGAATACACTACTAGTAAATTACATTAAGAATATATATAGGGTATATTTGTACTATTTACAAATATACCCTCTAACTTATTAATATTGCACAATGTATTAGTACCTAGTCATAGTACCGGTACCAAATCACGACCACACGATATCTGAACATAGTCCCAATTTCGGGAATGTGAACATGTCCCGATTTCTTTGTTTTTTTTATTTTTAAGTTATATTTTTATATATAATTTTTTATATTATTTATTTATATTATAATACACTAGAAAATGGTGATCAAACTACACTAGCACCGATTAACGTACAATCAGGATTAGTTGTTGTATCTATGATAGTGGGTGTATATGTACTAGATGAGATAGCCCTACTGGTACTAAAAATTCAACTACTCAAACTATGGCTGCGGTACTTACTAATCATGTTAGATTAGCTTCTACTATTTGGGAGCATTACATGAAAATTACTGTTCATGGTAAAATCAAAGCGAAATGAAACAATTGTGGAAGCTTGTATGTTGGAGATAGTAAACAAGGTACAAGTCATTTAAGGAAGCATTTGTGCAAATGTTCAAGGAGGACAATGGGTGATATTCGACAACAATTTATGAAGTCTCTTGACAAGAAATTGTAAATGGAGAAAGGCATTGTTGTTGAAGTGAAGTTTAATCAACAAGACTGTCGTGAGGAACTTGCAAAAATGCTAATCATACATGGGTGTCTATTGAATATGGTAGAGCATTAAGGGATTAGATGCTTTGTGGGGAAGTTATAACCACATTTCAAGATAATATCAAGACATGTCGACATAAAAGATTGCATTAAGGTATATGAAGCTTTAAAGAAGGCATTACAAGAAGTTTTTGATAAGTTTACTAGTCATATCACTATTACTAGAGATATGTGGGTGTCATATATGCAATAGAAGGGTTATATGGTAATAACTAGTCATTATATTGATAATTACTAGGTATTACAAAGTCATATATTAGGGTAATGTTTTAAATAACCATATCTTTGTTGTTATTTCTAAATTATAAAATATATTGTTCATTATTTTTGTAGGCTATTTCATGTATCATGTCCACACACAAATGAAGTTCTTTGTAAGAATCTTATAACTTCAATTGTTTATTGGAATATATATTCTAAATTATCCATAATTATATTGGATAACTACACTATAAATGATTTCATGATACACTTGATTTCTAATAATTTGTGTTTAGAATCCATTATGCTAAGGAGAAATATGTTGCATATGTAATGTTATGCACATATTCTTAATTTGATAGTGAAAAAAATAATTAGACACAATATGTTGCATATGCAATGTTGTGAACATATTCTTAATTTGATAGTGAAAAAAATAATTAGACACAATCAAAGAGAACGTAGAGGTATGAACGCTAGAAGTAATGAACACCTTGGGTTTTTCCCCACAATTTAATTACTCCCACAAGGTAATCCTCGGTCTTAACATATCATCCAGGTTATCTACATTTAGAGGTTGAAGTAAGAAACAATTAGGAGAAATAAAAATTGAAAGGGAGAGGCTATAGGAAATGGAGTATTAGTCATGCTCTATCGTTTTGTTTTTCAATCAGAGAATTGCCCAACATTTGTGAATGTTAAATCCTGCAAGAAAAATATTGGTTAGACCAACAAAGATCTCAATAACCTTAGGGTAGGAAGTGTCGAGGACAGTTAACTTACGAGGGAAAATCGGTACCATGGGTACCTGATCAAAACACACCAAGAAAGGCTTCCTTAGCATGAAGGAATATCAGGTTCAAAGGCGGTAAATACATATGAGAAACAACCATGATGAATATGGAGTAGGGGCATTCATGAGATATTGAACAAACCCCTTTGGCAAAGAATCTGGAAAATTTGATGTTTTGATGTACGAGAGGACCCATCCCTCAGCAACCATGATCACTAGAACCTCAACTGGCATCCAACTATAGTTGATCGGGCATTATAAGTAGGAGGCAAGACCTTGTTAAAAGCAGGACAGAGCTTAGGGAGTGGGGGCACGAGCCCAAGAAGGAATCTGTTTGGGTAAGCTACGTCAAAAAGGGAATCAGTGGAATCGACACTGAAGGTTGTTGAACTAAAGAAAGAACTAAGGAATTGAAAGTGTAACCTATATGAGATGAGGTAAAGGTCTTCAGACCCTAAAAGACATAACGAATGGGCACCTTGTCGAGAGGATTCTTGGGATTAAACTCAGATGAAGCTTGAGCTAAGGTTGAATCATGGACACCGTATCTCCCAATAGCCTCGGTGAATCAGAGACCGAAGAATGGGTAGGGCCTCCATGAACAGATAATAGAACTGGGGAAATTGTCAATGAAGGAATGGAGGTTTAGAAACTATACTGCCCAAAACTATCTCACCATTGGAGCGCTGATGATTAGAAGTTGGAACAATGGTTGGAAGCTTAACGAAAAATAGGAGAGGGAAGTAATCAGGAGTTAACAAGAGTTGTCAGAAGGTTCAATTACAGACATAAAAAACACTTCAAAGTGAATCGAAGTGGGGAGAGACTCACCTGATGGAACAATGAAGTGCTCAAACGACCAGAGAGATGAGCACCGGTAACGGGATGAGACACCACAAATAGAAACTAAAGGAAATCGTCGATTAGGGATGTAGGCCAACTGAACACAAGTGAGTAAGGAACGTTACCTATGGCATGCGTTGATGGAAGCTCAGTAGGGAAATCACTAATCTCCAAGGTGATGGAACCATGGAATTCTCAAGCAAAATCGGATGGACATATGAACAGAGAAATCTTGATGAATGGCTGAGGACTTTCCTTCATATGACATGCCATAGAGAGAAAAGTGTATTTCAGATTAAAATGATTGAAATACCCTCAATTTTCTTCAATTGGCATAAAAGGGCAAAAATGATGAATATGCCCCTACATCTAATGGAAATTTACCAATGATGTGATATTATGTCACACCCCAACCCGATTTGGTTGGATCCCCGTGAACAACCCGCCGCTCTTTCTCAGTTCAAGAGGAGTTCCCCCCTTCTTTTACTCGAGAGGAGCCAGGCGAAATTTCAACCTTGTTCCCTGGAAGACATATATCAAATAAAATGCAAGCTTAAGGTAAAATTAAGCATACTTGATAAAGGGCAAGGTTCGGTGTTAATTCTAGTCATTTTCTCTTTTTCTGAAAAGGGGTAGAAAAGATGGGTGAGTTTCTACAACTCACTGAATGGGTTTTTCAAAAGTCTATTTTTAACTTTTAAGAAAAACATTTGTATTGGAGTGTGCCAAACTCCTCACTTTTCAAATATCCCTTCATTTAAAAATTTAGGTTTTTCCACCATTTCTTATTATCACGGTGTGTCATCATCCAACACACATCCTTAATCATGAAGGTTATACACATTCGCAAGTCAATACATCCACTGAACCCACTTGTGGCTTCAGAGTGACTTTATCGGCCACCCGGATAGAAGTACGTCCACTTCTATCCTAAGAATGAGTGGATGTTCGCGACATCTGACCCTCATTCCAAAATAAATTCTTCGTGTCCGTATGAGGACAGAGACCTCATCCCGTCCCCACCCCGATCTCATGCGCTTGGTGCTACTCCAAATTTCACACAGTCACCTGGAACAACGAACTACCCTTATACACATCGGATCGTCCAGGGCCCTTAGGACGCATTACTACCACTCATGGGCATCTTGATGATCCCATACTCATAGTGCATGCACAAATAATGTTTTCTTAATATGCCATGTAATCTGTTGTGTCATTAGTCCAACGGTCCCGACTTTCAACTCAACCTGCAGCTGTTTGTCTTGACTGGTCCGGAAACCGGTCATGTCGCACTGCTATTAGTTGACTGAGAATGTCGGACTAGCCTTGGTACCATGACCATACAATTTACTTATTAAAGTTTTATAGCACATATATTATGTTCGTTTACAAGCTTCTGCTCGTGCCCATTGGCCTATTACCCATTGTTCGAGATTTTAAAAAAAAGACGGGCATATTAGCCCCTAAGTTCCAAAACCGAGGCCCCCGGCCTATATAAGCTATTCGAGCTCCCGTCAAAAAGGTCTCCCAAATTATTTAAGCATTGGTACATAGTTAGGGGAGAACACTTCTGATAAAATATGTTTTCATTGTCCATTATATCGATCCGATATAAGGACATCTCCGTTCATAATCAATAAACAGATTTTCAACTTCCTTCGAGGAAGTTTCATCATACCAACCGGGTATGATCTACTTACAACCGTTAAATAGTTTTTCCACATTTTTTTCACATCACAACTCTATGTCATGATGTTTAAAATACCACATAGTAGTGGGTTTTCATTTCGATGTGCTTATCATCCCCAACCGGGTATGACATAAAATCTCACTCACCCGATCGTGCAATGAAATTCCACTTAATAGAGTTTCGTCCCTTGCAAGCTGGACCTCAACTGGCATTCTCGATGTCTCGTTCTCCTACATGAAATGAACATAGTTTTTCATTATTCTTTGGCCTAATAGCCCTCCATTCCAATGAATGAGAAAACTCAACTTTATATATATTTGCAATTAGGTCCTTAAAATTATTTTTCTTTAACTTTAAGTACCTATTGCTGGGTTTTTCCTCAAATTGAGTCCCAAAACTTTTAAAATTTATCTTGAGACCTCAATTTATTAAATTCTGCAAAAAGTGGTTTAATTTCCCAAATTTAAAATTTGGTCCCTCAATTTTCCCAAAATTACCATTTTGCCCTTCCTTTACAAAAATAGTATATTTTGCCCCAAAAATTCTAAAATTTCTCAATTTTCCCTCTAATATTCTTATCATGACCAATTGACCCTCAATTTTAGAAAATTACATTTTGGTCCTTCAAATTTTCGAAAATCCCCAATTTTTCCTTCAATTTCAACTATTAAACACAGCCGAATTTGATTTCATCAAATTGACCGATCAAACACCTCTATTCATTGAAATTGAAGTTGAAATTGAGTTTCTACATGTTCATATGATTCTAAGGAACTTTGAATCGTAGGTTTTAATGTCGGAATGAGCTCAAATGGAGCTTCGTCGGAAAATAGCTGTAGAGAGAGAAAGCTTCGATTTCTCACTGGTGAGGGTGTGGCGGTCTGAGCTTTCTATCTGGGCAAGTAGCTCTCCTTCAGAGATTCTTCCTAGGTTTAAGAATGACATCAATTGATGTAAAATTGGATTAGAATTTTGTCATTGAAATTCGGGTGACTCTCTCTCTAACACTGATCAAAAATTGTAAAGTGGAGTCGAATTGGCTTACCTTTCGGTCATGGAAGGGCTGAGGAGGTGTCGGGAGAGCTTGGTTTGGCCAAAGTAGGGCTCGAATTGGTTGATTTCAATGGCTTGTCGGAGCTGCTTCATTGTTCGATCACGTCGGCGCTTCTCCGACAACTCTCGGAATGAACGGATGTCACCACCGTGTAGCTGACTTCCCCCCAGTTCCAATGAACCCGACCTTGCCTTCTTTGGCTCATAATTGACCCTATATCAAAGCTCTGGTTCAAGCTTCACCGGAAAACTAAGCAACTAAGAGAGAGTGAGCTTTTCAGGTGTAAAGAGGACGAATGGAGAGGGGCTCTTTATATAGGGAGCTCGGGGACCCGTTGGCCGTCCGTTTGGCACCTTTATGACAGGCATTAAAGACATTAAACGTACCGAACAGAAACGTTTCTTTTTCGCTGGTGCTGCTTCAATTTTCCAGCAAGTGAACAATGTTATCATCCTGAGGAAGAAGATAACACTGTTCCAAACTGGATCGGACCGGTCCGAACCGGGTTCAAAGCTTAAACCGGTCGGTTCACCCCTCTTCGACCAAGTTTTTCAAATCTAAAAATTTCTAAATTTATCTAAATTCATTTTCTATCTAATGGTGGCCTCCAATCTCAAATTTGAATTATTTAAGCCACCTAGAAAAATAAATTTAGGATCTGGTTCAATAGTGGTTCAAACCGGTCCGAACCGGTTTGGTTCTCATCCCCAATTCCTTCACAAGTTCATTTCCATGTCTTTTGTGACTCCTTGGGTCATTTAGGTCCATAAAATTCCCAGTTTACCGTCTCGTAATCGATTATGGTTCATAAACCGGCTCGGTTCTTAAACCGGTTTAATCTGGTTCGGGTCTAGTTCACCCGAACCGATCTGGTTTTTCTCTCCCACATTGTTCTAAGGTTCTTTCCCAAGGATTATAAACCTCTTTGAATCACAAGGGATCCATAAGCATCTTGGTTTACCCATTCTCTATCGGTTCCGATTCAATTAATCAACTCGGTTCATAAACCGGTTCTACTAAACTGCTTCAAACTTTCTTCCTCATTCTGTCCTAGGGTTCTTTTGCCCAAGTTTATGAACCTTTTTTAGTATCATGAGAGTTAGAAATTTTCAAATTTACTCGTCCCCTAACAATCGGGTTTTTAGACCAATTCGGTTTAAAGATTCAATTTGATCGGTTCTTTCCCCAGTTTTCTCATTACTAAAGGATGGGGTTTACATATTACTCATACATCAAAAAGCTTGAATTGATTAAAAATGTTTTTATGGAATATATTCCCCTTGATTACCTGAATCCCGCTAAAATTATATTTTGGGGATATATTCTTGATGTCAGCATGAATCTTGCTTAAGGAAGTTTATCATTTGATTTTATGCTCGGAATATAAATTTCAAGCATGAGATATAGATCCATTCCCCAACATAGGAAATTGGTTGAACCCATGGTCGAGGAAAACGAATTAAATTCATAAATTGATAAGTGAATCTAAGGCCATTGTTTTTAAAAATAGTGGGCACAATGGCATATTTTGAAAACTTTAAAAAAGCGAGCTCAATGTCAATGGAAACGATTATTTTCCCTTAAATAATCTCGATTGTATATTTGAGCATGTTAAAGTACTTAAACATATGATTTTGTGAGAAATGGGTCATGCCTAGTAAGGTTGATAGTACAAAGACAATTGTCTTAAGTTAAAACACATGTATGTGTTTGTTTAGAAATGTGACCATGAGACGTCTGGTACGGGGTAGTGATGGTTTTAAGAACTACTAGTTAGCAAGGTCGGTACAATGGAAGTTATAGTTGAATTGGTAGGTTGAGGACTCTAGGAGTCATGTGCGCATTAGACCTGGTGAAGGTGGAACATCTAGTCCCTCTTTAGCAGACAGATCGATCGATATGTCTAGAGGTTGGGCAATGGTGCCCACACATGCAATTTGACATGGAAATCATGATCCGATCAAACATGTGGTCGAGGTCGTAGCCTCGTACCAAGGTGGTTGGTAATGTCGCTCCAAACCATAGGTGGAATAGATGAGTCTTTTGTTATACGAATGTGTGATCTTTTTCTTGATGGAAAATATGTGTGTGATGTAGAATATGTGTCATGCCTCGGCCCGATCTCTCGGGCCGGGGAGCCATTGGCAACCCTCCACATACCCTCAATACTACGATGGTAGGTACCTTCACCAAAATAGTATAGATATGACAAACGCTTCAGTATAATACTTACAAAAATCAGCAAAAATATAAAAAATTTATGGAATAAGTATTGTACATAAAACTTTACAAAATATCCCGGGATTATAACAACTAATAATTATAAAAATTAGCCTTCGTGCATGCCTTTCGAGTTCATTCCTTAGTTGCATGCCCTTGGGTGTTGCTATTATCATAGGGTCTTCTTCTATGCTCCCTCGCACATACCTATAATTGGTTTTGGGGAGAAGGTGAACTCACAGCTCAGTGAATTTGTTCACCGATGTTGAGCCATGACATGGCTTACAACCCCGGTCTTCACACGATCTCTTTATTAAGGCTTATTCACATTATTACTTATTCATAAGTACTTAGTTCCCCATTTTTAACATATTATCATACATTAATTGAAAATAATTATCTCGGGAGTTCGCACACATGTGACTCAATCGTACGAGGGGTAATGTGCATACGTACTCCGCACTCGAAAGGAACATCCTCAGATGAGCTTCCCCCATGTACCATTGTTCATGTAACTCATGCTATCACAACATTACACATGATGGCTCTGCCATCGTATTCCCTAATATCTCACAAACGAGCAATTCATGGCTATGAGCGGTAATGAGTATTATATAACTGCACTCACCTATAACATCCCTTATGGATCGTCCCCCTTACACAAATGTTGATAATGTGTCATCTGACATCCTACATCCATTGATCTAGCTCGGCCTGTCTCCAAGATCACAAGTGATGCATGGGACCCAGCCATAAACCTACCTAGGTCCTAGGAATTTCCGGAAGGCACTCTTTCCTTGTATCTCCACTTTTATTATTTTCTCTATGTTTGACACCACATATAATATTAGGTGACATGTTAGAGTCATAACTCATCACCCCATATCAATCATAATCATAACATGTGATCAAACAATCAAATAAGCATTCTTAGTTTGGCATACTATATGTTATCTGATTAACGCCACTAGTCATGTTCTTTGACACATATTAACAACACAATAAGCAATAGTCTTTCTTTAACTTACTAGCGTCCGACATGTTATCTGATGGTCCTCATCACTTATTAATCTTATTATGAGATTTCTTATCATAATTATCTCTATAAGAATTTCATGGCTCTTTGGCCAACTCATTACTTTTCAAAAATTTAATAAAAACTCGTAAGAATTAATTTTTTTTCCATGTTTAGAAATATCTCAATATTTCTATGTAATCCCATTTACGGTACTTATTTCTATTTTTTTGACAACATGATCAACATTTTCATGTTCCACTTGTAAAGCATATGATGCTCTTATATTATTATTATTATTATTATTATTATTAACTTAAGAAAAACTTGGTAAAATACCATAATCAGTCGTTTATAAGTGCTTTCATTACAACTCTGGCCCTTTCATCCATAGCCCCTCCTTTCATCTTTCTATTTTCTTTATTCACCCTTCATTTATTAAGGTATCAGAATTTTTATTTTTATCTCAACAATGTATCACTCATTATATGTGGAGTGTACCAAATTGTCTTCTTCGATACTTCTTTACTTGCATCCTCACACTCATTTGTTTTCTTCCCTCCTTTGGAACAAATCATTTTAAACTCTTTATTCCAATATCCACAATATGTGTTTCTACTTAAGCATATACACTACTATGGCTTTCCCTGCCCGTCTACTTAAGCATATACACTTTTACTTTATATCATCCCTTGAAAAGTTTACTCTTGTTTTACTTTCATTTAAAGTCTAACTCCATTACCTGTCGGGTGGTCGAATTTCTTTTTAGTCCTCACATATATTTTGAAACCTTCTCTCCCATGTTATATTATGTTGACGTGTGGGTCCTACCCTCCTTTTAGGGTAATTCATTTCAAGACATTATTCCTAATAGTTGTAACTTGGGCCTCAAACCTCTAATATTTCTAGTAACTCACCCCTACTCCCTGACTATTAGTTGGTGCGGTGCCTCAAAGGCCCGTTCCTTACTAAAATGTTGTCTTTGTTTAAGACATCGTTTGAGTGTGGTCAGTCTTAGGCACTTCTAGCATAACATAGGCGGGTGACTCGTTGGTCTCTTTCCTACTCTTAGCAAGCTCTTATCATATTTTGACTTAAGGAAGACATTTCTCGCCATGTCCTTATCATTCATGGGTTCAACTTCAAAATACCGAATTTATTTCTGATATATCCCTTTATCATGGTGCTAAATTCTAATTTGTCTCGTCCAACCCCAAATTCACTCTTTACTGAGTGAGACAAATTTCTTCTATCGTCGTCCTTTTTAGAATATTGCTTATATATATTCTAGCGTCCCTAAGCCTCTTATCATCATCGATCTATTTATATCTAACACATCAGATGTACAATACTGGTGGTTAGTGACCCACATTCTTTGTCTCTCCACTTCATTTTTCTACTCTTGGTAGTAGGATTCCACATACTATTTTTGTCATATTGATATGTTGCCTTTGCATACCCCTTTTTCGTGCATATATCACTTCCATTTTCCTTGGGAAATGAATTGCCATTTTAAAGCCTCTCTTTTACTTTTTAAAAAGGTATGGAGTTCTTTTGGCATCGGTGTCGGTCGGAGAGCTGGCCAGAGTTGGCTGAATTTGACCCTAAAAGGGCAGCAGTGTTACGCAATTTTGTTGTCCTGCGTGAGGTCAATCAAAACGACTCTCGTGTACATTTTCCAACCCCTTTTTTGTCAAGACCCGACCATACACTTCAAGAGAACTCTCTTAGTAGAATTGTGATATCAAAATGCCTAAATTTGGAGGTCATATGAGCGATAATTGTCTCTCAAAAACTTTGAGTATCGGGAGAGTTTTTACAAGCGAGTTTTTAGACTTTGGATATGAAATTTGATATGATGGGAAATATAAAATATAACTAACTTCACATGAAGGTTGATAAGAGAGTAATCAACTCATTCTAAGGTCAAATTTCATGTAATTTGGTGAATAATCAAGTCAATTAGACATGTTTGCATAACATATTAGCTCTAGAATCCGTACGATAGTAGGTAGTGGGGCGCGAGTTTAGTCGATAGGTAGAAGTCAGGTTGGATCGAACCCGACTTGATAATCCTCTCTTTCATTTTTTCAAAAATTACATTTTTGCTCATTCAACACTCTTAATAATTTTAATTAAATCTCTTTTTGATCTCAAATCACCCAAATCGATTTACCTAGAAGTTTCAGCTTCTTGTTCGAGAAATCAATTTCGATCCGATCCCAATTCCCAACTCAAATTCTCATTATAGGCTCATTTTGGATTATCGATCCATTTGTGTCAAACTTCTATTGTTGGAGAAAATACATGATTAAATTATATTTGATTCGAATTGAATACGTAAGATAATAATACGAATCGGGTACTAGGAACATGGGTTTGATTCAAATCAAATGTTAGAAACCATAACTCGAATCGGGTACCAGATCCTGTTCGAATCGGATCTAGACAATCGAATGCAATCCAAGTTGGGTAGAGGGCAATGCCACCCTATTCTTGTCATTTGTACCATTATTTTTATATTTTATATTTTTCATTAGCTTAATATTTTTTTATATTATCCCATTTTAAAATGTTTAATATTAATATTTTTATTTTAAATATTTTGTGGGATTATTTATTTTGTTATTATTGTAAGTTTTATGTAATATAAGTTTTTTTTAGCACAAATATGCAATATTAGTTGAAATACATACTACCTAGAGTAATATATTTTTTTTCCTTTTAATTTCTTACATTCTCTTTTTGTTTTGATTTTTACTCCCTCTCTTCTACAATTAGAAATGTAAATTAAAATATTAATTTTTGTCGATCCAAAATTTTTGTCACCCCTACTACCGACCATCCATATAGATTATTAGTCCCCATTTATCCCTACTACCAACCATTTTCAAAATTTATCCCGGAAAGTCAGCATGCATCCCAAATGACATGACACTAGAGAAACCGGATGAATACAGCTGCTGGCCTAATCTCCAAATCATACCGTTCAGAGTACAGCTACAACAAAGTGAGACACTAAAATGGCATAGCTCAGGGTGCCTTCCGCATTCTATTCTATATGTCAAATTCAGGAATGGAAACCTCAGGCAAGGCATGGAGCAATCTTATGTTTCTCACAGATCTTAAATATCCATCGGAGCAGCACCCTCTTCAGCGGCAGCGGCAGGGGCAGCTTCCCCCAGATCAGGTGCAGCATCACCTGGTTCAGGAGCAGGAGACCCGTCTTCCCTGACAATTTCAAAGGTATCAATCAGTTTCCGCACAGTCTCCTGGTCAAGTATGTGGAATGTCTCCCCAACTCCAACAACAGCAACTGTGCAGACCGAGATCTGGAGCTTTTCCTCTTGCAGTGTCTCCCTTACAGAAATCAATGCATCTTTGATCAGATCTTCCCTCGAGGAGTCCATGAAGTTCTCGAATCTGCGCTCCAAGTATGTCATGGCAGCCTGCCAACGGGATCCAATTGCAAAAGCTTGGTACTCAAAGTAGTTCCCACTTGGGCAGTTGTAATAGAGATGGGCACCTGATTCATCTAATCCAGCAACAAGTACACCAACACCATAAGGTCGCTTCCACGAACGCTGAGTGCAAACCTACCACCAAGGGTAATCCAGAGACAACCACACTATCCATCATTTCATATAAAAATATATTGTGTCATCATCTTAATACTCCAAGGATTAGGTGAGAGCAGTATAAAAATGCGGAATTGGGGTAATTTGAGTGACTGATACCTGAGCTTTGTCAGCGAGCTGAACAACCAGCCGGCCAACAGGGAGTGGAGATTCATAAGTGAAGTTGTAATTGATGCACTCGTTGCGCATATACCGAGAGAGTACGCGTCCATCGGCGGTGAGGCCGGCGATTGCGACGCCAATGTGATCGTCAACCTTGAATATTTTCTTCTGATGGGAAGATAGCTCGGAGGTAGCCTTGTTGACGCAGGCGAGAACGACATGGGTCTTGGATCGGAGGCCGATCGCAGCTGAGCCCTGCTTCACCGCTTCCATCGCATACTCCACCTGGAAGAGCCGCCCCGCGGGGCTCCAGGTGGTAACGTCGATATCATACTGGTTTCTGAATATGACGGGTGTGCAGGCGTATCAGAGGGATCAAAATGGAAACTCGGGAATTATCCACGGGAGTTGCAGAGCAGAGATGATAACGAGCAGGTGCGCCAATGGAAGTAATTAGGTTTCTATTTCGCCATTTCTTCTTCCTCAGGGCAGGCAAAAGATTGAAAGAGGATGAGAGACGTGAGCTAAGGTCAGAAGGCATTCAACAACACAACACAGAAGAGGATGAATGATCAGTCTGGTCCTAAATTGGTCCTAGGCCCGTTAAGATCGTCACGTCTCGTGGTGGTGGCCACCCATATACCATCAGCCCAAACCAACAAAGTTAGCCCAAGCTCAAATACCTCGCACAATAGAGCTATGGCAACCGCCACCATTATCTTTCGCCTGTAATATCGAAAGAAGTGATTGGGAGTCACATTCCAAGATCAAGTGTCGATAACCTGCATCCCAAGTGAACTGTAGATCCGAGAAGACAGCCCATAATTCAGAACAAAATAAGTCTCCAACCCGATATCCCAGACCACCCCATATGCCAATTTCTATTACTATCTCGTATCAACCTTGCATGTGCCTGCAGGGCGCGGATTACCCTTAACAGTTATGTCAATAAATAAGAAGCCAACAATAATAGGCTAATGGATGATGATGAACTTTACCATCACATCATCCATACGTGTGTTCATGTCAACATCCCAGTTACACTGAGGTGAAGTGGACGGTCTCTCTTATTTATTGACATAAACTAATTGACTAACCTGAGCTTTATCAGAATCTTCCATCCTGAAGTAAGTCTGGAGAACTAGAGAAATCTGATTTTCTCCATAAATAGCGAGCATATAAAAAAAAGGAAGCAGTATCATTGGCTTTTCTTCTCCGAAAATGCAGCAGTATGATCACTTTTGTTGTGTTTCAAATAACAGTCCCATCCTTAATGGCAGCATTCTTTAGTATGACCGTGATCCCTGACCTTATGTAGAATCCTTCATTCGGCCTGTCTGCTTCTTGAACACCCTAAAAAGTCAGAAACATCTCAATTTCACCACATATTGGATAAAAATAACCTAAAAGTATGACCACTAAGCTTATCAACATGAGACAAGCTAAAACTGTGCTTACATCAATGTTTTTGATAACCACATTTTTACCGATCTTGGCATTCTTGTCAATTATGCAGTTCCTTTACAGAAGCAAAGAAAACCAGTCAAATAATTAAAAGAACCGAAACACAGTGCTAGTTCCAATTGAAAGTTTCATGAAGGAGATAACTCACATTATCTTGGTATTAGGACCTACACCAATGGGGACCTTCCCTTCAGCCATGGCAGCTGCAATCTCTGAATCAGTCTGATAGAAATCTGCCCCCATCATCATAGTGTCCTGGAAAGGAACATTCAGGAATTATTAACTCAGCCAAATCTTGGAAAGCTTCACAGGATCTCAATGTTTAGCATAGTCAGCAACCAAGAATGCTTGTAAATACCTTAAGCTCAACACCATAATCTAAACGAGAGCGCACACCCACGATAGAGTGTTCAACGCTGCATCCTTGGAGGAAACAACCGTGCGATATTATTGCATCAACAATCTGTAAAAATGTGGCCCACCATCAGTGCCAGAATAGGACCTTATTGAGATATGCATTTTTTCCCTTCAAACCATACCCGGCATTTCTCCACTTTCGTGGGTGGTAAGAATCTCGGAGACGTGAAGAAGGGTGTTTTTGGATCATAAAATTCAAACTTTGGAGGCTGCACAGAAAAAAAAACAAAGAGTGCAACACATGAAACAGATATAAATAAGAATAAGTTAGTTTTCATCAATCAACAAGCCTCCTTCCAAAAGCAACTAACCTGCTCTGTAAGTGCCAGATTGGCATCAAAAAATGACTTAACCGTCCCAATATCTTCCCAGTAGTCTTTGAAAAGATATGCCTGGGATCCAAAAATAAATCTACAAATTAAGAAATTTTACGAAGAACCAAACTAAATAATTTAATATGTGAAAAACCTGATTATCATGAGCATCCAACCTGGACATTATGCTCTGCCACTGCAGATGGAATAATTTCAGAGCCAAAATCATTGCAAGAGGGATAAGTCCACCTAAGAAGTTTCAGCAGCACATCAGTTTTAAACACATAAACACCCATTGAAGCGATGTATGGGAAACCCATTGCTTCCTGCTTAGACAGACCGAGAATAGTTGTATCGACTTCCTGCACCAGTTGAGATAAGAAATAAGAAGGAATTATTAGAAATAGATCACTCTTCTTTAGTGAACCAGACAAAACAAAAGTATCATCTTGACAAAAAAAATCTTCTAACTATGTGCATGACAAAATATCCACAGCTAGTACAAAAGAATACTATTGAACATACCATTTCTCTCAATTTATTTCCCTTTGGTTTCTCTGCAAAGTGAGTTATTCTTCCAGTTCGATCAATCTTCATCAATCCATAGTCTGATGCCCGGCTGCATCACAGATAAAAAAACCTTGTCAAATTTAATGTTCTAAGCGAGATGAAAACTTTACAGTGTGCATCAACAATATATCACTAGGGACAAGCATATGCAGTGATCTCAATCTTGAAATCACAACAACCTTATAAAGAGGTACAAGCATAACATCATATCTTCCTAGTACACTGTTAGCAGATGAGACAAGTACCTTTCATTCATTGGAACACATGAGACAGTGATATCAGCATCTGTATCAATATGTTTCTGCAAGCAAGTTAATCAAATTTTTAGAAATGATCCTTCCATTTTTCTGCTGGGGCATACCAATATTTCTTTGATAAGGAAGTCAGAGCATAACCTTCAAATGTAGTGCGTAGGAAAAAAAAGGAAATTTAATAAAGAAATTATAAGAAAAATAACTGCATCAATGAAACTTTCACCTGCACAAAATCCATGTAGTCCATCCTGTATAGATGATCTCCTGATAAAATTACAATATTCTCCACGTTCTTGGTCTTGGCATCCTACATATATCAGCGAGAAACGTCCATTCAACTGCAAAGAGAAGCATATATACCAACTATGAATATGCATGAAGTTAGGTGACAACTTACCTCAAAAACCCATATAAATTGCCTCACAGCATCAGCAGTTCCTTGGAACCACTTGCTCCCCGCTTCTCCTGATGTTTGAGTCGCAGCAAGAACCTTTTTGGATGCAAACAACATTGATATGAAGAATAACTCTCCAAAGTTTCATCCTTTGTAGTATGACTAAAGAATAAAATCATTGGATTACCTCCACGCAGCCATCAGCAAAGTGAACACCATTGTCAAAGTTATAGGTCCGAGACAGATGGCGGTTGAGGGAGAAGGAGTTGAACTGTGTTAGGACGAATATCTTTCTTATACCACTGTTAATGCAATTACTCATTGGGATATCAATCAGTCGGTAACACCCACCAATAGGAACCTACAAATCAAATTGAAATGGATCATCAAACATAACAAATATTCTATGGCATCTTTCTTGCAATGAGGAAAGGAGAGTTCAGCTTTACCGCAGGCTTTGCCCTTCTGCTAGTGAGAGGAAAGAGACGGGTCCCTGCACCTCCCCCTAGTATGATTGAAGCAACCTTCTTTGGGTCAGCTCTTGGGGTCTGGACAGCAGGGTGCTGAAAAGTCTGGATAGATAAGTCGATTATTAAATACATAATCGGGGATCTATACTAGCTTCTTTCATCAAGGGTTGGAAAAGAGAAACAAGAAGTGGTTCTCATTACTTTTCCCAGCTTCTGCTAATTATGCCACCTTCAACTACCACGGGAAGGAATAAAAAGAATACTGGTCTAGTATAGATCCAGAGCATGAGGATTAAAACGGCTAAAATAGCTGGGCAAAAGCTGTTTAAAGTACCATGATCTCAGTGTCAAAGTCCGTGGTGAGAACAGAGCGGAGGACAGATGCCCCGGCTTTATAATGCTTAAAGCCCTTCTCTTTTCTCGGCGCTTTCCAAGTCTGACCCCCAAATTGGCTACTGATCTTGGAACTCCCTCTTACACTTTCACCCCAGAAGCACCCCCGGTAATTTCTCGGGAGAGCATCAGGCTTAACGCATGTGAAGAAACAGGAGTCCATCCCTGCAGCATAATGGAACAGAGAAGAAACGCCACAAGAATCGATCAGGGATGGTCAAGAATAATTCGGAAGAGATTCATTAAGTGGGTGCAGGTGCACAGTTTATCATCAAGCATTGGTTCAAAAAAACTTTACAGAGATTCCGAACTTTTTGGCAGTCTCAAATTAGCCATCATTGTAAAAAAAGCAAGCAGCGGAAAACGAATAAAAAATGACTTGAGATCACCAAGGAGTGGCTAATCTGGCAGTCGCGGATTTGACTCAAGAGATGCAACCATCGAGAACCGAAAGTTTTCCAATTCAATAACCTTCAGAGGATTGATCAGAGAGTGGCCTCCAAGATTTTTGGGAAGCTGACAAGCCAAGATGGAGATGAAAATGGGAGTGCTGGCTGCCCTTAGAAAGAGAGGATCTTTGAGATCTTATGCTTCCTTAATGGCCGGCGCCGCAAGGAAACCACAATTAGCCTAATAAATTAGGAAACCTCCATGCTTATTGCACTTCCGGAGTAGTGGCCCTAGTCCACCCCTCTCCTCCATCAAACAATATTGATGATTTTTTTTCTATTGTCTATGTCAATACATATTTTTTATTTAAAATATTGATAAAAATATTATTTAAAAAGAAAAGTGTTTCCTAGTAATATGACTTTCTAGAATATTCCCATTTCCCAATAAAAATATGATATAACAATGAAAAATAATATCGGATCTAATGTATAATAAGGATGTGGAGATTATTTCTATATATATGTTTTTTTATGTATAGAAACTCGAAAAAGAGGTATTTATCCGACATAATCGATTCATATTAATGTATATTTTAATATTTTTTCTTCATTAGAAATTAGAAGAAATATTCATTTGTCTCAACGAATTTATATTGATATTATATATTATATATTATGTTTGAGTTTTTTTCCATATAATTACTTCTATTTTAAGATATAATATATAATAACTGATTTATATCAATTCTGAAGGGATCCACTCAAACCATAAAATCCACTCATGTAAGCTTAAAGTATTTAGGTCCAACAACATTAATATATGTATGAACAAATTAGGAAATTATATTCAGTAACTTGAATTTAAGTGAATTACTATATTGTAATAAAATTTAAAATAAACTATAATAATATTTATATAAAATTATATATATTCAAATTAACCTATTAGTATATCTACTCTTGCCGTTGGTTATTATTATATGATTTCTAAAATAATTTAAATAAATATGGGAAGGAATCCAGTATTTTTATCTAAAAAACTGGCATCCGACAACATTGGAGATCGAGGATGTGGGCCCTTGAAACCAGACGGGAAATTTTTTGGGGAAGTGGTTTGTCTGTCGGCCTACTTCATCAAGACTGTGCCCACCTTAGGCACGTGAATTTTGTTTAAGGGCATCTAGTCATTGAGGATGTTAATATTAATTAACACCATCTGATCTCATCACTGTACATTGGATCTGATGGAGTTGAGTATATTCCGTGCTGGCTTAGGTTCTCATGTGTAGACTCTAATTATAATAAATAAAATTTTTTAAAAAAGTTTAAAATTTTTATAAATGAAAATAAGCGTAATTTAAAATGTAAAGTTTATATTAATACTCAAAATACTTATTTATTTTAAAATAACTAATAATATATTATATATTTAAAGAAATAAATATACTATAAATATTAACTTATCTTTTCACATTTTCAATATTGGAAAATAATCTGTGCAAATAATATATAAAATATTACTATAATTATATTTTATATTACAATATAAAAAATTAATTTTTAATAAATAGATATATTTTGATTAAACTCAAATTTGAATGTGTAGATTTGAGAACCGGTTTCAGGTATGGATGGTCGATCCCGGCCATTTCTTTTAACATCTCTAATAAAATTTCATTATTTCCATTATAATTAAATTTAGTGCACATTTTACATTTTAAAATGTTTGATTATTTATTTAGTAGAAAAAATATAAATTAAAAATTTCATGGACAAATCCCTAAACAACTAATGAGGTTGCACACATAGATAAATAATATGATTGGTAAATATGCTACAAATTATAATTTTTAGATTATTGATAAATTATAGGATTGGACATAAATTTTTATAATTTTTTCAATTTCTCTCCAACATAAAAAATAATTATTTTGATAATAAAATATTAATTTATTTTATTTTAGAAATTAAAACATCAATTTCATGATCATTATTTGTTAGTTACCTCTAGGTATGGCAGTTCAAACCTGACACTCGCACCCGATCTGACTTGTACCTAATTAAATTCGGGCATGTGCAAGTTTAGGATCGGGCATAGGTTCGAAAAGTTGGACCCAAAAATTTTTTATTTACCTTTAATACAAAAAAAATTTTGATCGTATTATCTCATTCAGATAAAATTAGTACATGTATAATTCGAATTTAAATCAAATTAATGACAAGTTGGATTCTTTAGAGTTAGGTTGACCATTTGAATAGGTTGGCCGAGTTTGAAATTCAGAACCCCATTTATTTATCCAATTTGTCTTTGAATTAAACTAATGTTAGGTTGAATTGAACTAATGTTAGGTCGAATTGACCCATTTGAGTTTAAAAATTGAGACTTTATTCGTGTGTCTAATTTAGATTTGAATCAAATCAAATATTGGATTAGGTTAGCTATTTTGATTCTACAATTTAAATACTTCGAATAGAGTCTAATCTATTAGGATTGGTTGGCTCATTCAGGTTGAGGTGGCTCGTTTAGGTTTGAAATTTGTAAACCCATTTGTGTGTCTAATTCGGATCAAAATAAAATTAATATTGCGTTGAGTTGGGTTATTTAAGTCGAGTTCGTCTGTTCGAGTATAAAATTCGTAATAAATTCAATTTACAATTTGAATACAATTAGGAGCAAAAAATTAAACATAAATCATGTAAACCCCGTTCTCACATAATAAGAAAGTCGGGAATGAGAAAAGAAAAATGTCAAGAGAAAACCAGGGTTCAAACTGAACTGGAATTAGTAAAAAAAGCCAAAAATGGGAAATTTTCATGTGTTCAATGAAAATCCAAAAATGATGGAAATAGATCATAAACCAAATTGGATGTGAGAACCAAACTGGTTCAAGGTGAACAAGATATAAACCGGAAAAAATCAGTTCAAATATTCATTTTTCTAGGTGATTTAAAAATATCAATTTGAAAAATTAAAATTACTAATGTGCAGAAAATAAATTTAGAAAATTTTAGAAAATTTTAATTTTTAGAAAATTGGTTGAGTGGGGCCTGAACCGACTGATTTTCTATTTTAGGTCACCGAACCTAATCCGACTGAACCAGTCAACGGTCTAGCTGATCAACAGACCGCCAACCAGGTCAACGCCTAATCAGCACGCAACCAATCAACATGCAACACGTGGGAAAGCGCACCGAGTCAGCTACTCGGTCAACGTTTGAAAGCTGGCCTATTAGAGAATGACATGTATACTCGGTCAACGACCAAACGGAGAAAATCCACATCATTGGAAACTGATCAATAGAAGAATGACATATGTCCTTACTCAATGGTTAACTGTGGAGGAGCCTCGTTAGTAGGGTTGATGTCACACTCCAACCCGGTTTGGTTGGATCCTCGTTATCAACCCGCCACCCTTTCATGAGCCATATGGGTATTCCTAATAAGATTGTTCAAGAAAGGTAAAGGTGTACTAGTACATACATTTTCCATAACAAATCGCAAGACGTCATAAAATAGAATTTACTTAGAGGTTCATTTCTTTCCTCAGGCTTCGACTCTACTTGGCATAACTTTCCCTAAAAAGAGTTTAAGGGAGGGAAACGAGTTCATGGCTTAGTGAGAGGAAATTTATATAGCATATTTTAGTCAAGCATTTTTTTTTCTTTTTTCTTAGTTGTTCACAATCATGACTCATGTTATTTTTCATCAAACATTCACCCTTTTATCATAAAAGGGTTCATCCGGTCATAGAGCAGTCTCTGACTACTCCACTTGTGGTCCGAAGCACCTTTTTCGACCACCCTAGTAAAAGTCAATAACTTATACCTTATACCAAGAGTCTGAGTGGGCATCAATTACCCGACCCTTAGACCCGCATCATACTTCATGTCTACAAATGTGCGACGAGACCTCTCCCCCTTCGACCTCTATCTCAATGCATATGAAGCTTCCTAAGCTTCTTGACTCCATAAATGACAAACTTCTCTTTTACTCTCTCGGTCGTCCAGTAGCCCTTGGAACCACCACTACCCCATACCAGGTGTCTCGATGGTTCCATATGTCAGCATGCACAATCATAAGTTTTTTAATTAAGACCTTTATCTTTGGGCTACCGGCCCTATGGGTCTGTTGGCCTAGCTTCGACCCCATGTCCACCAGCCCAACGGGTTCGACAACCCGACTTCGGCGTGGTAGCTACTAGCACAACAGGCTCAACAACCCAGCCTTTACTCAGTAGCTATAGCATACAATTTATCCATTATGAAAATTTTCATAGGCACATTACTCAACAAATTTTCAACGGACCTGAACCCGTGCCCATTGGCTTTGGGCCTACTAGAGCAGCTCTAGCTTACACTGGAAATAACTTCCAAATTGTTTAAGCAGGTTCATGCAGTGAGAGGAGACTAATTCTAGAAAAAGGGTTTTCAATTTTAAAAGCATGTCCACTGTCCCAATGGGGACTAATGTTGGAAGTTCCCACTCACCCGGTAACCATGATGCGTTCATCCCCGGCTAGATTTCAATCTGCAATGTGCTTCACTACACAAGTACTCGGACACTCAGTTCCTACAGGATCCGAGATATCACATAAGGGGCTATGGTAGGTAAGACCTCATTCTCGCATATAGGTCCCTCAATTTTGCCAAAATTGTATTTAGGTCCCTAAATTTCAAAATCTTTGTATTCATGCCCCCATACCCCTTTTTTCCTCAATTATGTCCCTAAGGTTTTCTTATTTCCACTCAAATCCTAAGTTCCTTGTTAATTGCAATTCAACCCCCAAATTTTCAAAAATCCCTAGATCGTCCAAAATTTCCCAATTTTTCACTTTGACCCCCAATTTCTCATCTCCTTCAATTGATTGCCTAAACTCTATTAATTCCCCCTATCATGCTGCTATCTGATTCCCCCAACTCCTTAAAATCATCCTAAACTTTGAAATTCTAAATTTGACTTAGTTTCGAGCTCCAACGGAGCTTCATCGAAAAACAGGTCCTAGAGAGAGAAAGCTTGAGAATCTTACTAGCTGAGTCTCGGTTGTCGGAGTTCTCAATTTGGGAAGCTTGTACTTGACAAGAGGTCCTTCTAGGATCAAGAATTTCTTCAATTGGTGTCCTAAGTATGGAAAATTCAATCAGTGTAGCTTTAGACAATTTCTCTCTCTAGCATTTTACTATTATGATAAGAGGAGGCAGATTGGACTTACTCTCGAGCTTTAGGGAGGTTGGGTGTTTGTAAACCCCACTCTTTTTAGTTAAGGAAAATCGGGAAAAGAACCGGTCAAACCAAATGAAAAAACCAAACCTATTCACAAACCTAATTATCAGGAAACGGGCAATTTGGAAATTTACAACTCCCAAATGATACAGAGGGTTCATAAAACTTTGGAGAAGAACTTTAGGACAAATTGGAGATGAAAACCAAACTGGTTCATGTGAACCAGATCCGAACCGAATTAAACCGGTTTGGACCAGTTTGAACCACTATTGAACCAAATTCTACAGTTTTCTGGGTGGCTTAAAAAATTCAAATTTGAGATTTGAGGCCACCATTGGATAGAAAATGAATTTAGAAATTTTTAGATTTGAAAAACTCGGTCGAATGGGGGGGGGGGGGGGTGAACCGGCCGGTTTAAGCTTTGAACCTAGTTTGGACCGGTCCAGTCCGGTTCAAAAGAGTTGTCGCCTTCTTCTTTCAGATGACAGCACTGTTTACTCGTCGGAAAATCGAAGCAGCGCTGACGAAGAAGAAACGTTTCCATTCAGTACATTTCAGGCCATCAATGTCTATTATAAAGGTGCCAAATGGACGGCCGACGAGTCCCCAAGCTCCCTATATAAAGAGCCTATCTCCATTCATCCTTTCTACACTTGAAAACTCAACTCTCTCTCAATAACTCCATTTTCCGGTGAAGCTCGAACCAGAGCTCTGACAAGGGTAATTTTCTAAGCCAAACAAGGCGAGGTAAGATTCTTTAGAACTGAGGAGAAGTCATCTACACGCCTGTAGTCTCCGTTTACTACGAGGGTCATCGGAGAAGCGCCGACATAATGGAACAACGAAGCACCTCTAGTGGACCGGAGCTGCCCTATTTCAGCTGAGCTGAAATCAGCCAATTCGAGCCCTCCTCATGCTAAACCAAGCCCTCTCAACACTTCCTTAGCCCTCCCACGGCCGAATTAGGACTGAAAGGTAAGCCAATTCTGCTCCCCTTTGCAATTTCCGACCAGTGCTAGGGAGAGAACTGGCAGAATTTTGATGATGAAATTCTAACTCAATTCTATATCAATTGATGCAATTCTTGATTCTAGGATGAACCTCAGTACGAGAGCTATCTATCCAAATAGAGGGCTTAGACCACAACGCCCTCACTGGTGTGAAATCGAAGCTTTCTCTCTCTACAATCTGTTTTCCGGCGAAGCTCCATTTAAGCTCGTTCTGACATCAAAACTTGCAATTAAAAGTGCTATTGAATCATATGAAGATGTAGGATCTCAATTTTAACTTCAATTTCAACAATTTAATGTGTTTGATCGATCAATTTGATGAAATCAAATTCAGCTGTGTTAAGGAGTTGAAATTGGGGGATAATTAGGGATTTTCAAAAATTCGAAGGACCAAGATGCAATTTTATAAATTTGAGGGTCAATTGGGCATGATAAAAATGTTAGAGGGGCCAATTGAGGGATTTTAGAATTTTTGGGGTGAAACTTACCATTTTTTTAAAGGAAGGGAAAAATGGTAATTTTGGAAAAGTTGGGGAACCAAATTGGAAATTTGGAAAATTAAACACCTTTTTGTGAATTTGAATAAATTGAGGTCCTAAGTTAAATTTTAAAAGTTTTGGGACTCAATTTGAGGAAAAACTAGCATTAGGGACTTAAAGTTAAAGAAAAATAAATTTAGGGACCTAATTGCAAATAAATAGAAAGTTTGGTTTTCTCATTCATTTGGAATGAATGAAGGCTATTAGGCCGAGTGATAATGAACAAAAATGTTCATATCGTGTAGGAATACAAAGTATCGGGAATGCAACAAGGACAAACTCGTGTGAATACAAAGAACCGGTCGAGTGGAATTCACTACATTAATGAATGAGTGGGTTATTCAGATCATATCCAGTTAGGATGATGAGCACCTTTTCTTAATTGGAAGCCACCGTGAGTGGAACTTTTAACATCATACTCGATTGGGGTGATGAGCAAATTAAGCTAAAAACCACTCATCGGTTCTAAGTGAAATTTTATATAATGCCCAGCTGGGAATGATAAGTACCTTGAAATGAAAACCCACTATTTAGTGGTATTTTAAACATCACAACTTAGAGAAGTGAAGTGAAAATCACGCGAAAAAACTACTTATCGGTTGTAAGTAGATCATACGCGGTTGGTATGATGAAATTTCCTTGAATGAAGTGGAAAACTTGTTCATTGGTTATGAGCGGAGATGTCCTCATACTCGGTTGGTATGCTGGACAGTTGAAAACATATTTTTGTCGGAAGTGCTCTCCCCTAACTGTGTGTCAATGCTTAAACGATTTGGCAGACCTTCTTGATAGGAGCTCAAATAGCTCCTATTGGTAGGGGGCCTCAGTTTTGGAACTTTGGGGCTAATATGCCCAGTTTTAAAATTCTCGAACAGTGGGTCATAGGCTAGTGGGCACAAGTAGGAGCTCGTAAACAAATATGAGATATGTGGCATAAAACTTTAATAAATGAATTGTTTGGCCATGGTACCAAGACAGGATCGACATACTCAGTTAACTAGCGACAGTGCGACATGATAGGTCAACAGATCAGTCAAGAAAAATAGCTGCAGGTTGAGTTGAGGGTCGGGGCGATTGGACCAGTGGCACCACAGATTATAAGGCGTGATGTAAAAATACTGATTATGCATGCACTGTAATTACAGGACCTTCAAGACGCCCATGAGGGGTAGTGATGTGTCCTAAGGGCCCTGGATGACCTGGTGGGTATAATGGCAGTTCGTCGGACGAGGTGACCATCCAAAATTTGGAGTAGCATCAAGCGTATGAGACCGGGGTGGGGATGGGATGAGGTCTCTGTCCTCATACGGACACGGAGAATCATTACGGAACTGAGGGTCAAAAGTCGTGAACATCCACTCATTCTCATGGTAGAAGTGGACGTGCTTCTATCTAGGTGGCCAGTAAAGTTGCTCTAACGCCACAAGTGGGTTCAATGGACGTACTAGCCTGTGAATGTGTGTTTGACCTTCATAATAAAGGATGTGTGTTGGGTGATAATACACAGTGATTAATAATAAATGGTGGTAAAAACTAAGATTTAAAATGAAAGGATTTTTGAAAGAAATGAGTATAGCACACTCCAACACAGTTCTTTTTCCTAAAAGTTAAAAATTTTGAAAACTCATTCACTTAGTCGTTATACTCACCCCTTTCCCTTATATCCCTTTCAGGAAATTCCGAAAAGCCTACCCTTAAAGACCATCAACTAAGATGCCTGTGAGATAGGTATGATAAATTTAAAATATTATGCAATTTTGATTTATGTTATTCCAGGAAAAGTTGCAGGTTTAAAGGACGCCTTACTATTTACGGTTTATAATAAGGGGAAACCCCTTAATAAACCGGGAGAGTGGTGGGTTGATCACGAGAATCCGACCAAAATGGGTCGGGGCATGATAACTTGAGTGGTATCAGAGTATGTTTCCTCAATACATAATTAAGACTATAAAATATAGTAACTAATAGGATTTATCCTAAAATTTTTAGATGGCTCCCAGGAGAGAAACCAAGAAAACTAGGAATGACTTTACTCAACACCCTTTCTTCATTGGAAGACAACTCTAGAAGCTTCCCAATGCCCAAGGTATAGTAGAAGCCCCAAAGGACCAAATGGGGAAATATCTAGTACCACCAACGAGTACGGTGACAGGACATGTTAGGGTCATAGTCCTATCTATAAAGGAAGCCATGCCTAATGCTAGGAATGCTAGTACGAATGTATAATCTTACCAAGAAAAGCATAGCTCCCTATTTATTTTGTGACCACCTTCTATAATAGGGATAAAACCCCCCAAGATATTGTACTACTCTAATAATAAAGTACTCGAAATTCCTAAAATCCTATCTCTCGATGAAGTGATTTTGCTAGGAAGATGGTCTCAAGAATAGTAAACAAAAAAACCCCTTCACCGTTAAAATTAGGGAGAATCCCATCCTAGTTAAGTAAGCTAAATGAGGGAATCAAGGAATATAGGACGACTCATAGAGTGACCATTTGGCAAAGAAGACTTAATAAAAAAACTCTCAAGGTGATCACACTCAAGGACGGTGAAGCACCAAACTACCAATAACCCCTAGAAAGGCCCCACAATACCCGAAGGAAAGGAGGAACCACAACGGTCCATGCAATGAAATAACTTATTAAAAGTGTGAACAATGGGGACACTACATGAAGAAGTACCCAACCATACTAAGGACAAGTACCAAACCTGTCATAAGTGTAAGAGAATAGGACAGGTAACGAAAGACTAATCCACACCTCATAGATTTAGGGCAATACCTCTTCAAGGGTCATGAAAGACATGAAGGATTGGTGACCAAAACCATGGAGCAAGTTAAGTAAGCAGTTCACAAAAAGGTCAAGAAATGACGAGGTAAAAACTAAATTTAAACTTCTTCTTAAGAAGGTCAAGCCGAGAAGGATACCACAAGAATGAAGGTAAGAAAGTATATCTAGAACCCTCTCATAAGGGGCAAACCTGGAAAAAATATTCTCCAAAACCTCTATGGGTATGACACAGTAAGAGTGAAGAGGAGAAGAAATACGCTATGAAAGGAAACTTTGGAAGGATGTATATGACTAAGTACCCTTGAAGGAATCATTGATGGGCGAATGAACATAATGTGGAGTGCAAGTAACCAACCTTTTAATTAGGAAATGTTTCAAAGGAAGGAAGTATCATGATGGCCCAGTGTGACCTACTTGGAGAGAGCGGGAGAACCAAATAATAATTCCAGGAGAACCAAGTAGAAAGAAGAAACTAGTAGCAACGGAACGGCCAAAGAGAATAAACAAAACCCTAAGAAAGGCTGAAATGTAGTAAAGGCTACACTCCATGAAAGACAATAGGATGGGCATGAAGGACGAGTGATATAGCTGCCCAAATGATTGGACCAGAAAAATAGTGAGAAAGATGCAGTTAAAGAACTGGTCTTCGAGAGAACCATGAATTTAAACCATGTCAAAGAAGGGAAAAGTGAAAAGGCCAAAACATTGGAAAAGAAGAAGGGGGAAAATCCCTAAGGAAATCAATAGCCAAAACCGGATTTATAATTAAAAGTCTTGAGACAGTTAAGTGAGCCTCACGAAGGACGATCAAGAAATTTTGTAACAAGGAGGATGTGAACCCTCCTTAAAAAGGAAATAAGTTAACGATTTAGCATTAAAATATGTTGTGACAAGTAATAATGAATGGACTACCCATACCAAGGTAAGAAAGAAAAGAACCTCCGAAAAATGTTAAGAAAGTAAGTCCTCCAAATAAGAAGTGGCTAAGGAGGAATAACAACAATTGGTAAGACGAGTCATAGTCCACACACGCATATGAAGCCTAAAGAGTGGACAGCAGAGCACAGTGTGGAATGCATGGAATAAAACTAAGAATCGGAAGTATCCCAAGTAAGGAATAAGGGATGAAACAAAAGTTGTGAATAGATAAGGAATCTAAAGCAGAAAAATGCCCTAACATAGATAGGGGTGCAAAGAAAGAGAGAAAGAACCATACAAGAATGATAAGAAGGTTGAGCATGTAACTCCAAAAAGGGAAGTCTCTATTGTTAGGGACATAGTAGGAAACGAAATCGAAAGAAGGGAACCTTCCCAAGCAAGTGAATTGACACATAGATCAAAAGTGATTATTTTAGAAGAATCAAGAAATGATTACAAGTAAGTAAAAGTGGATTAAGGAATAAGAAAAATCCTTGGATAAAGAATGTCAAGGACTTAAGAAGGAAAGAATCTCAGCTTGTCAGTAAATTATTTGGAAACCAAATAATTTGAACCTGAAAGACTCAATAAGGAAGTTGAGAAAGGACGAGTGGGTAAGGAAAACTGACACAGTTGTGTAAGTTGATTTGATAATAGTGAAGGAAGTCGAGGAATACTACCATAAGAAAAGAGGGATGAAGTTATACAATCCCTAAGAGGTTGGAAAATTAGGAATAACCCTAAAGGAGGTGTTCTGGAAATCTAATGGACATAGAGACAAGACCTAGAAAATGTCATGCTGTAAGGGGGCATGTAAACCCAACAGTCCCGAGGAAAACATGACTCAAAATAAGGAAGAGTCAGTTAGTAAGCATGGCAAGGTCAAACATAAAAATTTGGACTGAAATTGTAATGAACAACGGATGAAGGAAGAGTCGAAATAGGACGAAAAAGTGATAACAAGGAAACCCGTGAAAATAGGTATGTAATGTTCTAAAGGACATTGAGCTAAGGGTTTTAGTGACCAAGATGTTAACTAGACACGGGGACGGTTAGGTATATTGGAATTCCCAATTCTGAGTACAGGACCTGAAAGGAAAAAAAAATGTTGCTCTAAGCAAAGAATCTAAGGATATACCCTTAAGTAAGGTATATCTAGTTATGATAAACTCCATTGAAGGAGTAAATGATATAAAGGGAAAGAAATTTCTTAAGTGAAGGATGTAAAAAGGTCTAGTTGAAAGAATAAGAAAAGAGTTTGAATGTTAAGAAAACACCAAATGGATATCAAAGGAAACGATTCCTCATGCAAGGTTGCTAATTAAGTTTTGGGGACAAAACTCCTAACAGGAGGGGAGAGTTGTAAACCCCGCCCTTTTTAGTTAAGGAAAATCGGGAAAAGAACCGGTCAAACCAAATGAGAAAACCGAATCGGTTCACAAACCTGATTATCAGGAAACGAACAATTTGGAAATTTACAATTCCCAGGTGATCCAAAGGGTTCATAAAACTTTGGAGAAGAACCTTAGGACAAATTGGAGATAAAAACCAAACCGGGTCATGTGAATCGGATCTGAACTGGATTGAACCAGTTTGGACCAGATTAAACAACTATTGAATCAAATTCTAAATTCATTTTTCTTGGTGTATTAAAAAATTCAAATTTGAGATTTGAGGTGACCATTGGATAAAAAATTAATTTAGATGAATTTGGAAATTTTTAGATTTGAAAAACTCAGTCGAATGGGGGGTGAACTGGCCAGTTTAAGCATTGAACCCGGTTTGGACTTGTCCAGTCCGGTTCGGAACAGTGTCGTCTTCTTCCTTTAGATGACAACACTATTCACTTCACCAAAAAATCAATGCAACGTCGTCGAAGAAGAAATTCGCTCAATACGTTTTAGGCCATCAATGTCTGTCATAAAGATGCCAAACAGATGGTTGACATGTCCTCGAGCTCCCTATATAAAGAGCCCCTCCCCATTCATCCTCTCTACACCTGAAAACTCAACTCTCTCTCAACAGCTCTATTTTCTGGTGAAACTCGAACTAAAACTCCGACAAGGACACTTTTCTAAGCCAAACAAGGTAAGGTCGGGTTCTTTAGAACCGGGGAGAAGTCAGTTACATGCTTGTAGTCTTTGTTTGCCCCGAGAGATGCTAAGAAGTGCCGACATAATGGAATAGTGAAGCAACTCTGGTGGACCGAAGTTGCCCTGTCACGCCTCGACTCGGTTTGGTCGGATCCCCATGATCAACCCGCCACTCTCCCGGTTTATTAAAGGGTTTTCTTTATTATAAACTGTAAAGAGTAAGGCGTCCTTTAAACCTACACCATTTCTTAGAATAGCATAATCAAAACTACATGAAATTTTAAACTTTACATACCTGTCTTACAGGCATCTTAGTTGATGGTCTTTAAGGGTAGGCTTTTTAGGATTTCTTGAAAGGGATATAAGGGAGGGGTGAGTACGACTACTCAGTGAATGAGTTTTCAAAGGTCTACTTTTAACTTTTAAGAAAAACATATATATGGAGTTTTCCAGACTCCTTTCTTTTCAAAATCTCTTCATTTAAAAATTCAGGTTTTTCCATCATTTCTTAGTTACCATGATGTGTCATCACCCAACACACATCCTTCATCATGAAGGTTACACACATTCGCAGGTCGGTATGAGTACTAAACTCACTAGTGGCTTTGGAGCGACTTTATCGGCCACCCGGATAGAAGCACGACCACTTCTACCTTGGGAATGAGTGGATGTACGCGACATTTGACCCTCAATCCCAAAATTGCTTCTTCGTGTCCATATGAGGACAGAGACCTCATCTCATCCCCACCCCGATCTCACGTGCTTGGTGCTACTCCAAATTTCGCACAGACACCTGGAACGACGAACTACCCTTATAGCCACCAGGTCGTCCAGTGCCCTTAGGACGCATCACTACCCCTCATGGGCATATTAATGGTCCCGTACTCATAGTGCATGCACAAACAATATTTTCTCATATTGCCATGTAATCTGTGGTGCCACTGGTCCAACGGCCCTAACTCTCAGCTCAACCCGTAGTTATTTGTCTTGACTGGTCCATCGACCTGTCATGTCGCACTGCCACTAGTTGACTGAGCATGTCGGTCCTATCTTGGTACCATGGCCAAACAATACGCTTATTAAGTTTTATGGCACATATATCATGTTTGTTTACGAGCTCCTGCTCATGCCAACTAGCCTTGGGCCCACTGTACAAGATTTTCAAAATCGGACTTTTAGCCCCCAAGTTCCAAAACCGAGGCCCCCGGCCTATCAAAGCTATTCAAGCTCCCGTCGAGAAGGTCTCCCAAATTGTTTAAGCATTGGCACATAGTAAGGGGAGAGCACTTCCAACAAAACATATATTTTCTCTATACATTATACCACCCAAGTATAAGGACACCTCCGTTCATAACCGATAAACGAGTTTTCAACTTCCTTTGAGGAAGTCTCATCATACTAACCGGGTATGATCTACTTACAACTGGTAAGTAGTTTTTTCACATGATTTTCACATCACTTCCTCTAAGTAGTGATGTTTAAAATACCTTTTAATAGTGGGTTTTCATACTGAGGTACTTATCATCCCCAACTGGATATGATATAAAATTCTCACTCATAACCAGTAAGTGGTTTTTATCTTTAAGTTGTGCTCATCATCCCAACCGGGTATGATGTTAGTAAACCCACTCACAACTGATAAGTGGTTTTTATCTTTAAGTTATGCTCATCATTCCAACCAGGTATGATGTTAGTAAACTCACTCACCCATTAATGTCATGAATTCTACTAGACCGGTTCTTTGTATTCACGCGAGCTTGTCCTTACTAGCATTCCTGGTACTTCGTGTTCCTACACGATATGAACATCTCGGTTCATTATCCTTCAGCCTAATTGCCTTCATTCATTCCAAATGAATGAGAAAGTCAAACTTTCATTTATTTGCAATTAGGTCTCTAAAGTTATTTCTCTTTAACTTTAAGTCCCTAATGTCGGTTTTTCCTCAAATTGAGTTCTGAAACTTCTAAAATTTATCATAGAACCTCAATTTATTCCATTTCACAAAAATGGGATTAATTTCCCAAATTTTCAATTTGGTCCTCCAACTTTTCCAAAATTACCATTTTGCCCTTCCTTTACAGAAATGGTAGGTTTTGCCCCAAAAATTCCAAAATTTTCTCAATTGGTCCTCCAACATTATTTTCATGCCCAATTGACCCTCAATCTCATAAAATTACATTTTGGTCCTTCAAATTTCGAAAATCCCCAATTTCTCCCAATTCTAACTTTTTAACACAGTCGAATTTGATTTCATCAAATTGTTCGATCAAACACCTCTAATTGTTGAAATTGAAGTTGGAATTGAAGTTGAAATTGAGTTCATCCATGTTCATACATTTACATAGAACTTTGAATCGTCAGTTTTGATGTCGAAATGAGCTCAAATAGAGCTTCACCGAAAAACAAACTGTAGAGAAAGAAAGCTTCGATTACTCACCGGTGAGGGCACCACGATCCGAGATTTCAATCTGGACAGATAGCTCTCATCCTGAGGTTCATCCTAGAATTAAGAATCGCATCAATTGATGCCGAATTGAGTTAGAATTTTATCATTGAAATTATGTCGGTTCTCTCTCTAGCACTGACCAAAAATTGCAGAGAGTAGCCAAATTGGCTTACCTTTCAATCCTAATTCGGTCGTGGGAGGGCTGAGGAAGTGTTGGGAGGGCTTGGTTTGGTTTGAGGAGGGCTCAAAATGGTCGATTTCAGCTTGGTCGAAATATGGCAATTTCGATCCGTCGGAGCTGCTTCACTGTACCATCATGCCGACGCTTCTCCAGCGATTCTCGGAGGTCACCCATCCTCACACTACTCTTGGGCAAGCACGCATAACTCCAGAGCTCTTATGGATTCTCATTCACCTAAACCAATTTGGTTTTTCTCTTCTAATTTGTCTTAAGTTTCTTTTCCAAGGTTTAATGAATCCTTTGGATCACCCGAAAGTTGTAAATTTCTAAATTGCTTGTTCCCAAATAATCAGGTTTGTAAACCGGCTCGGTTTTCTTACTCGGTTTGACCGGTTCTTTTTCCTGGTTTTTCCTTAACTCAAAAGTGCGGGGTTTACATGCCCTGTTTTGGCCGAGCTGAAATTGGCCAATTCGAGCCCTCCTCAAGCCAAAACAAGCCCTCCAAACACTTCCTCAGCCCTCTCACGGCTGAATTAGGACTGAAAGATAAGCCAATTCAGCTCCCCTTTGTAATTTTTTACTGGTGGTAGAGAGAGAATTGGTAGAATTTCGATGATGAAATTCCAACTCAATTCGACATCAATTGATACAATTCTTGATTCTAGGATGAACCTCAGGATGAGAGCTATCTAGCCAGATAAAAAGCTCAGATCGTCGCGCCCTCACGGTGAGAAATCGAAACTTTCTCTCTCTATAATCTATTTTCCGGCGAAGCTCCATTTGAGCTTGTTCCGGCGTCAAAACATGAAATTCAAAGTACTATTGAATTGTATGAAGATGTAGGATCTCAATTTTAACTTCAATTTCAACAATTGGATGTGTTTGATCAGTCAATTTGATAAAATCAAATTCAGCTATGTTAAAGAATTGAAATTGGGGGGGAATTTGGGGATTTTTGAAAATTCGAAGGACCAAGATGCAATTTTATAAAATTGAGAGATAATTGGTCATGATAAAAATGTTAGAGGGACCAATTGAGGGATTTTAGAATTTTTGGGGTGAAACAAACATTTTTGTAAAGGAAGGGCAAAATGGTAATTTTGGAAAAGTGGGGGAACCAAATTGGAAATTTGGGAAATTAAATCCCTTTTTATGAATTTGAATAAATTGAGGTCCTAAGATAAATTTTAATAGTTTCGGGACTCAATTTGAGGAAAAACTGGTATTAGGAACTTATAGTTAAAGAAAAATAACTTTAGGGACCTAATTACAAATAAATAGAAAGTTTGGTTTTCTCATTCATTTGGAATGAATGAAGGCCATTAAGCCGAGGGATAATGAACAAAAATGTTCATATCGTGTAGGAATAGAAAGTACTAGGAACGCAACAAGGACAAACTCGTGTGAATACAAAGAACCGGTCGAGTGGAATTCACTACATTAAAGAGTGAGTGGGTTATTCACATCATACCCAGTTGGGATGATAAGCACCTTTTCTTAATTGGAAGCCACCGTGAGTGGGACTTTTAACATCAAACCCGGTTGGGATGATGAGCAAATTAAGCTAAAAACCACTTACTAGTTGTGAATGAGATTTTATATCATATCCGGTTGGTAATGATAAGTACCTCAAAATGAAAATCCACGATTTTTTGGTATTTTAAACATCACAACTTAGAGAAGTGAAAATCACGTGAAAAAACTACTTATTGGTTGTAAGTAGATAATATCTGGTTGGTATGATAAACTTTCTCGAAAGAAGTGGAAAACCCGTTTATCGGTTATGAAGGAAGATGTCCTCATACTCGTTTGGTATGATGGACAATTGAAAACATATTTTTATCAGAAGTGCTCTCCCCTAAGTGTGTGCCAATGCTTAAACGATTTTGGAGACATTCTTGATGGGAGCTCGAATAGCTCTTAAATGATTTTGGAGACCTTCTTCCCTAAGTGTGTGCCAGTAGGCACGAGGAGGAGCTTATAAACAAACATGAGATATGTGCCATAAAACTTTAATAAATGAATTGTCTGGCCATGGTACCAAGAAAAGATCAACATACTCAGTCAATTAGTGGTAATGCGATTTGACAAGTCGATGGACCAGTCAAGACAAACAGTTGCAGATTGAGTTGAGGGTCGGGACCGTTGGACTAGTGGCACCACTGATTATAAGACTTGATGTAAAAATACTGATTGTGCATGCATTGTGATTACAGGACCTTCAAGACGCCCATGAGGGGTAGTGGTGTGTCCTAAGGGCCATGGATGACATAGTGGGTATAAGGGCAGTTCATCGGACCAGGTGACCTTGCGAAATTTGGAGTAGCATCAAGGCATGAGACCGAGGTGGGGACGGGATGAGGTCTCTGTCCTCATACGGTCACGGATAATCATTACAGGATTGAGGGTTGGATGTCGTAAATATCCACTCATTCTTAGAGTAGAAGTGGACGTGCTTCTATCTAGGTGGCCGATAAAGTTGTTCCGATGCCACAAGTAGGTTCAGTGGACGTATTGGCCTGCAAATGTGTATTGGACCTTCATGATGAAGGATGTGTGTTGGGTGATGACACACCGTGATTAATAAGAAATGGTGGTAAAAACTGAGATTTGAAATGTAAGGATTTTTTAAAGAAAGGAGTCTGGCATACTCCAATACAATTCTTTTTCCTAAAAGTTAAAAATATTGAAAACCCATTCACTGAATCGTTGTACTCACCCCCTCCCTTATATCCCTTTCAGGAAATTCCGAAAAGCCTACCCTTAAAGACCATCAACTAAGATGCCTATGATATAGGTATAATAAATTTAAAATATTATGCAGTTTTGATTTATGTTATTCCAGGAAAAGGTGTAGGTTTAAAGGACGCCTTACTCTTTACGGTTTATAATAAGGGAAAACCCTTTAATAAATTAGAAGTGTGGTGGGTTGATCATGGGGATCCGAGCAAACTGGGTTGGGCGTGACAGTGTTAGTCGGAAAGAGCTGGGGGAGGGTTGCTTTAGCTGTATGAGGTCAGGAGTGACCGGAATTTGGCTCGATGTGCAGGCTACGATCATTGGAGCAAAGGTGTTGTGGAGGCTACAGCCAGCATGAGACTCGGCCCCCACCCCACTTGTCAGTGACCTAACTAGAGGGATTTTCGAGTTGCCACAGACTCCCTCTTTCCTATCCTCTTTCTCTTATCTATCAGCGGACTGAGGTTGAAGATGATGATGTGACAGGTGTGCCATGTGGCGTACTATGATTGACCAATTTTTCTGACGTGGAGGTCCAACTCAACCGTCGCGTCAGCCATTGACCAGTTGACCAGACACATGACAGCCTCCCCATTGGTTGCTTACGTCTCCATGGCAGGTTGATGGGTCGCCCGCTAACCATTGATTGGACACATGGCTACCTCACATTGGCTGCCCATTTATGTGTGGCTGCTGACTGGGCACCGTTGACCGGTCTAGTCCGACCGGGTTTGATGACCCGAATTAAAAAATCGGTCGGTTCAGACGCGATTTGACCAATTTTCTGAAATTTAAAATTTTCTAAATTAATTTAAATTTATTTTCTATCTAATGGTAGCCTCGATTTTCCAAATTGACATTTTTAATCCACCTAGAAAAATGAATTATTGAACTGGTTCACTATGTTTTGTTTCGGTTCAGTCTTGTTCGAGTCCGGTTCTCTTATCAAATCCACTTCCCAATTCTTCCTCAATATGTATGTGAATTTTTTATCACTTAGAATCTTCCAATTTCTCACGTTAACCCTTTACCCTTTTTCGCCCATTTATTGGCTCGGTTCTTCACATGAAAATTTTGTCAATTCTTTTTTCAGTTTTCCTTGGTCCCAAGGGATGGGCTTTACAACTCTCCCCACCTTTTAGGCATTTTGTCCTCAAAAATATTACATACTAAATAAGTGTAGGTATCTACCCTTTACAATCGACTCGACCTTCCACATTTCCTCCTCTACTTGACAATTTCGCCAGAGGATCTTTACCATGGGAATCCTTTTATTTCATAGGTTTTTCTCGCATCGATTGAGGATTCGTATGGGCTTCACTTCGTTGAACAGGTCTTCCTAGATCTCTAGTGGCGGTTGATCTAGCACATGGCCCAGGTCAGGCTTGTATTTTCATAGCACCGACACATGGAAGACATCGTGAATTCTCTATAGATTTGGGGGTAATCCTAACTTGTATGCTACTGGTCCAACCCTTTGAGTTATGGCGTACATATATATGTATCTTAGTTTCAACTTTCATTTATGTTGAAACCTGAGTATTCCCTTCCACGATGACACTTTGAGGAATACTCGGTCCCCTACCTCGAACTCCAGGTTCTTTCTCCGATGCTTGGCATAACACTTCTGCCAATCTTGAGCCACCTTGAGTTGGCTCCTTATTATCTTGATTTTCTCGGTTGCATCCTCTATCAACTCAACCTTTTCGAGCCTTCTTTCTCCTACCTCTTCCTAAAATAGGGGTATGCGACAAGGTTGCCCGTAGAGGGCTTCGTATGATGTCATCTGGATGTTGGCCTGATAGCTATTGTTTTATGTTAACTCCATGAGGCATGGGTAATCCTCCCAACCCTTATTCATTGTTAGGACACATGCTCAGAGCATGTCTTTTAGGGTTTGTATGATTAGTTCGGGTTGTCCATCCATATGAGGGTGAAAGGCAGTGCTCATATGAAGTTTGGTCCCGAGGGTAGGTTGTAGGCTGGGCCAAAACCGAGAGGTGAACCTCGGGTCTTGATCTAATACTATACTTACGAGGACCCCATGGAGCTGTACAATCTATCCCACATACAAAGCAGCTAGTCTTTCTATCGAGTCTGTCACCCGGATGGGGAGGAAATGGGCAAACTTTGTTAGTCGGTCCACGATAACCCATATTGCGTCCCAACCCCTTTTTGTTATTGGCAGCCTTGTTACAAAATCCATTGTGATATGCTCTCGCTTCCATTCGGGAATCGAGAGGGGTTGTAGTAGCCCAGAGGGTTTCTAGTGTTCGGACTTAATCTATTGGCATGACAAGCACCTGGTCACGTATTCTACGATATCCCTTTACATCCTTCTCCACTAGTATCCTTGTTTTAGGGTGCGGTACATGTTAGTGCTACTAGGATGCATGATGTATATTGAGTCATGTGCCTCTTCCAATATCCCCATTTTCAATTTTGGATTGTTCGGTACCCAAACCATCCCTTTGAAGGTCATTATCCCATCGCTCCTTATCACGAGGTCGTGAGCTAAGCCGTCAATAGTATGCTCCTAATGGGGACGGAGCTCATCATCATACTTTTGCAAAGTTCATATTTGGTCTACTAGGTCGGGCCGTGTAACTAGGTTAGCCATTAAGTTACCCCAAATCTCATCCATTTTGAGGTCCACTCCTTAGTTGCGCAATTTGCTTAACAAGGGTACTTAGCTAGTCCTTACCAAGGCCACTCTTGCATGGTACTTGTGGCTGAGTGTGTCGGCTACCACGTTTGCCTTATCGGGGTGGTACTCGATCGTTAGATCGTAGTCCTTCACCAACTCTAGCCACCTCCTCTGTCGTAGGTTGAGTTCTTTTTGAGTTAGGAAGTACTTCGAGCTCTTTTGGTCGATGTAGATATGTCACTTTACTCTGTATAAATAGTGATGTCATATCTTGAGTGTGAACACTATGGCTGCCAGCTCAAGGTCATGAGTGAGGTTAGTTTTTCTCATGGGCTCCAGTTGTCGCGAGGTATAGGCAATGACTCTTCCTTATTGCATTAGGATGTATCTCAATCCCTGCCCAGATGCATTACTGTATACGGTGTACTCCCGGCGTCCAAGTCGGGTAAGGCTAGCACTAAGGCCATCGTCAGTCGGGATTTGAGCTCCTGGAAGGACTACTTGCACTTAGCATCCCACTTATAATCTACCCCTTCCTTGTGAGGCGAGTTAATGGAACTGTAATTCTAAATAAGTTTTTCACAAACTTCCAGTAGTACCAAGTGAGGCACAAAAAACTATGAGTTTTGTATAAAAACTAGTAAAATTGTAATTTTGCAAATGAGGGTTTCAATAGGATTTTTGGAGAATAAAAATCTAATGGTCATTTTGAATAAGTTTTGGGGATACGTCACTATTTTAATAAGATCAAGAAAAAACAGTAGTGAAAAAGGATTTTGTCAATATAGAAGGTGAACTTTACCTTATGAGAAAAACCATAAATAATTATGAAAAATTATGAATTAATATAAAAATATCCATATAAATAAACTCCAAAAAGTTTTGGTTATGATAAAAATATGAATATATTATTTGTACTAACATATACGCTTACCTAGCATTAGTACAAGTGGAGTATGAATATTTGAAATACTTTTGAAATAAATAAGTTCTAATTAACGGAAGAGTGAGATTTATAACTTCGGGTTTGATTATACAAATGTACTCAACACTTACTTATTTATAAAATGCTGATAGAGATGATTTGGAAATATTTTTAGAAATATATAGAAAAACTCATATATAGATTTTTATCGAATAAAAGAAATATCTCATGTGTTTTAAAATGGAAGACAACTTGACCCTTTAAAATGTTTTTAAAAAATGGTTAAGTCTCATGTTTATAAAAAGACCTATATTTATGAAATGAGGTTAAGGTTCATATTTATAAAAAGAGTTAATGGCCATGTTTATAAAGTAGGATTGAGTGTTAAGGTTTATTTTTATAAAAAAAATTGCTAAAACCTATATTTATGAAAGACTCTTAATATACATATTTATAAAGGGTTAAGGTCCATATTTATAAAAAAAAAATGTCTTATGGTTATGAAAGATAGATAAGGCATATGTTTATGAGAAAGTAATAATGTTCATATTGTTAATACTCATATTTATAAAATGACTAAAGCTAATATTTATGAAAGTTGTTAAGTTCTATTATTTATAAAAGGAACTAAGTACCAATTATTTAAGAAAATATGTTATGGTCCATGTTTTAAAAAAAATAAGTACTAATCGTGGTTCTCTTTTGAAAGGAAATTTTGCATAACAAAATAGTGTGACTTTTATAGTATAATGTGCAAGTTGAGTTTAGAATAATGAATGTATTATATCGAATTCATTGTTATGTGTTTATTATATACCATTGGTTTTTATTTGGGCAAGAAGTTCCTGTTACCAGCATGACACATGTGATAAGAAATAGGGTTGACATCTCGGATAGAGAGGAAGCGCATGAATAAAAGGGTGATGGTTACAACTTCCAACCTACCCAAATCCCTTGGAAAACGTACTGGAAGTCGACCCCCAAGAAAACATACGTGACACTGCTTAGAGAAGGTGGGACTTAGTTATAAGTACGTGAATGTTCCAATGACATATCATTGAAAGTAGTATGAGTGAGTAGATATGTTTTTTTATGTTGAGTGAGTGAGCACAAGTATATTCTCTCATAACCTAGATTGATCGTGTGTAAGAGAATTGGGGTATAATTAAGTTATAATAATTGTTTATAGGTATGATTTTATCTTGTCTTTCATAATGAAATACGACTATGCTAATTTATTTAAGAGTTATTATTTTTTAAATAATTTTAAAAATATCTTATAAAAGGGGTTATTAGTCTTTTAAATTAATTTTGAAATTTTGAAAAGAAAGCATATAAACTTCTTATTAGTCATTTTAAATGTAGATAATATACCACATGATTAATTTTCAAACTCACTATCTATTCCTCAATCACTTCTACAATACATTTCAAAAAAAAATAAAATAAGAAGTAAAAAAGATTATTAAAGTCGAATGCAATTATAACCGAGATTAAGATTGAATTATATACACCTGAAAAATAAATTATGAAAATTTTTCTAGTACATATTTATTTTTTTAAACTACACATTATATTTATAATTTTTAAAATTTTTACTAAAAAATTATATTAATTTTATATTTTGAGTTTTGTATCGAGTGAATATTATAGTAGTAAAGTAAATGGTAAACTAATATAAAATTAGAAGTGATATGATAGGTTATTCATAGTTTAATTATAGTAATTTGTGTAATAATTATCTAAAATATGGGATATTATAATCGCATAAATAATTTAGTTGAAAAATCTAAATAGACAATAAATTAAGTTTATTGAATTTTTTTATTTATATAAAATTTGAAATCGATAAACCATTTATTTATTGGGATAATTAGAATTTTTATCATTGACTTTTTATCAACTCTTCCACCCTAAGAAATATTCAATTAAGAACCACATAATATAAATATAGTGACTTAATCCTATGAAATAGAAGCAAATAAGCCCTATGAAATTGAAGCAAATTGTTGTCCATTAATTAGAACAAAAGGAGTGTAATAAATGGTCTAGAATTAAACGAACAAAATAGAAATGAAAAATAAGATAAAATGATAAAAATTGTATTTTGTTAAAATGGAGAAATAGAATTATATGTTTGTATTTTGCTCAATTTTATTAAATATATCATAAAAATAATATGATAAATATAAAATTAAAATTATAAATTAGTATGAAAGTTAATTTTGAATGGAAGGGAGTGGACGGGTAGGAGATGCCAATGGTGAGGATGGAGGGGTAGGGGGACAGAAGGGTGACTAGAGAGAGAAAGAGTAATCATTGTCACTATGTTTAGAAGAATATTAGTAGATTTTTTTGCCCAACCAATAATAGATGAACTTGCATTTAAAAAAAAAGTATAGAATTGAATAAGGTTAAAATGTGAGAGAATTTATTGTTTATATTATAAATTTATATTTAAAAAGTTATAATTTATTATTAGTGTAATTATTATAATATTATAAATATATAATATATTTTTATCTAATTTGTAATAATATTTTCAATCTCCACACTTATATATATATATATTTAACATATTAAATTTTAAACTATATAATTAGTTGTCGAGTATTATTATTTTAATTTTTAGTAAAAATAATAATTTTAATTTAAATATTTTTCCTTTATACTTAAAAATAACATGAATGGATTCACACTATTAGATTGGAGATTGGATATTGGTGCGAGCTCTCTTACTTTTATAATATTTAATATTACGTATCAATAATAAGTATATTTATACTTAAAAGTTATTATTTTTAATTAGTATCAATGTTATAAATTTATAAATTTATAATATTTATCTATATTATATAATTTAAAATTATATTATCAAAATAAAATATATAAAAGTATGTATGGTAAAATAAATAATTATTATTTATATTAATAAAATATATTTTCTTTTCAAAATTTTAATAATACAATCTTTAATTTGATACAAAATAATTTATTTTTTTAGGTATGGATATAAAATAGTTGACAATTTTAATGAATACTTAAATAGAGTTAATATTCTAATGAAGCACAAATTTTGAATATTTTATTGTGTGTATATATATATTAAATAAAATCGGATATAAATAATAAGCATTAAAGAGGCAATTAATATATATAATTATTTTATGTAAATTTGTTTTGTATTTATTAATAAAAATATTCCAAATATTGTGAAAATATTAATTAAATTAAAGATTAAGTAGAAAATCTGGTAATGAATTCTGGTATAATAAATACTATGGCGTAGAATAGAGAAATCTACGGGGAAGGAGGGACAACTTTGGATATTGAGGAAGTGGACCCCTGGACGGCCAGATTTTCTGGGGAAGCGGGTAAATAGGATCTGCTCAATGTGGCTCTCACGTCATAGCAATATTTATATGCTAAATTTTCAGACTGGGATCACCCTAGGCCTAGGCACGTGATTAGCTCTGTCTAAGTCTAACACTATCTTGTCAGAAAATCTCATGACATTTGTTCCATTTAATTAAATTTACTGTACTCTACTTTCCACTTTTAAAAAAAATATTTTTCCCACACAACACTTTTAAAAAAAATGAAATATACAAGTTCTAATTTTTTTTAATATTTAGACCTTCAAATTTAGAAAATGATCATTTTAATTCTAAAATTTTAATTTTGTGAATATTATTAATTTTCTTAGTAAAAGGCTTTACTTTTTAATTAAAGTATTAAGTAAACTTCTCAATAAATATAGAATCACTTAAGTGTAAATAAAGTTAGTTACATTGATTTTTTTAAATAATAAAATAAGCCACATCCAAATGTGAGGGAAAGGACCCTTTGATCCTTAAACTCTATTTGGATTCGTACTATGTGATGGGGGACCGGACACTATCTCTATTAGCCATTCCCTTCCCATATTAGCTTTCGCTTCGTACTAAAAGGGGTTGTTAGAGGGTAGCCAACCCTCAAAGGAGTGTCCTCGGGAGTCCCCGAGCCCTCTCCCCAAAACCTATAATCTCCTAGTATACGGTTAGAATGTAATAATTATCATATAATTTTTATAATATTTTTGTGTTAGAATGTAATAATTATCATATAATTTTTATAATATTTTTGTGTTAGAATGTGATAATTATCATATAATGTTTATAATATATTTGTATTAAATGATTTAAAATAATTTAGAGTATAATGGATTAGACAATAGAAAAAATCACTAATTTAGTAAAATAATCACCTACAAATCTCTATTAGTACTCCGTTCACACTACCATACAAACACTATAAAATAGTAGGTATTTTGAGCTATTATTTTTTAAATTACTTTAATAACTTATTTATTGTTTATATTATTATTTATTATTTATTTTTATATACTTTAAATAAATTTATATATTAATAATATTTTTATATAAAATTATATAATATAAATATTATAAATAAAAAATTATTATATAAAATATTTTAAATATAATTTAATAATATATAATAACTAATAAATTATTTAATTTAATTAAAATAATAAATTTATTTTTAAAATTTTTTTATTAATAATCATTCATCTCATTTACCCTCAATACAAACTATTATTTATTAAAAAAATTTAACACTCAATCACATAACTCTCACTCCTAACACCTCAAATCCAAATACCTACTAACCTCTCAATCCAAAAATAACATTAAGCATCCCTCCCAAAACTCTTCCTATTACTTTTGAGCGAGGGTATGCTACATACATTTGAGTTTTTCATCATCATCAACCATTCTCTATCGTATAAGATTAGTAGTCAACAATTCAATTAGGATAAGTGGCTTGGATTTGCACAATAATTTTATAAGCAAAGTGGAGTTAGCTATGCTGGTACAATGATCCATGAAACAGAGTTTGAGACTCCATTATTGTAAGGTGAGAGTCCCCTGTCATTTTTGTCCCATTAGTAATGATTATTCTCATATATCATTGATATGCAAAAAAAATATTCATATATCACAATCATTTTTACTATTATTTTTAGAGGAGTTAGAAGAATTCCATAATTTTTAACTTTCATGTTTTGGACCTACGATGAATATAAATGAAGCAAATTGTATTATTTTAGAATATTATCAAAATGTTGTATATAATTAATGTATTTAGAATTGATTAGTTAATAAATTCATTAAATTTTAATCAACTTTAGGGATAATTTTGACTCAACATTGCTTATTGGTCAAGTACGGTTTAAATTTTTATTTGTATACCAATTTTATATATTGAAAATATAATTACCATTTTGGCGTCAACAAAAAAACATAAAATTATCCAATTAGAGTGTCCCCTACCATCTCACGAGAGACAGAGTGAAGTAATACATAGGGATGCACATGTGTTGAGACCGGAGTTGGACAAGTCCTAGACAACTCTAGAGCGCCCATATCCGTGGATCCGGACCCATTCCATTTAACCACCAGTATGGGGATCAATCCCAGTATTTTTGCCATCCCTAAAATAGGGGTGTGCTTGGCAATTGGAGCGGAGATCCTCTCTCTTGTAATTGTAATTTTTATTATGATAAAAAAAACCAAAAGTTCATACAGTTTTAAATAAACCACGCAATTTTAGACTAAAATTGGTACCACCACTAAATTAATTTTTTGTGAGCTATTACTTAAAATAAATAAATAATTAATTATATGAAATTGACGGCATTATTATATTATGAAATAGCATATCTGTCCAATTTGGGCAAGTTGATTTGATTTATTGCTAGCTTGGATTGATGGGCTGACATTCCAAATGGATGGTCGCCCTAACTTTCGTGGATGTTTCTTGAGGGCATACTGGCCTCAAATTTTCCCCCTAATAATTAAACTATTGAAAATATCATATTTAGGTGGGAGCTTGCCATTATAGATTTGACTTACCTAAATAACTTTCGTGGAATGTCTTGTATGGTGGTTGAACAATTACATCATGTTGAGTACGCATAGACTGACTAAGGATCATATGGACCAATCATATGTTATATTAGCCTAGATAGGGATCCGAAAAAAATTGGCTAAATACACTAATTTTTTATATAATAACTAAATTTATGTATAAATATTTTATACAGTTTAACAAAAAAATTATTTTAAATTAAAATAAACTTTTTCAATAACATGTCACTGTTATTCATATTTGAATAAAGTAAAATAAAATATTTTACTTTTTCCTCGTGTTAGGTATGCATGCCTAACCATACTAGTGGAAATGGGGACGTGATTGCACCATATATGAACCTCATTCAACTCAGAGATTCGTATTAGGAAGATAAAGGGAATGATCTAGGGATGGCAAGTCCCATTGATCAGGACATGGCAAGGAATACATTAGTATAAACTTTTGTATAATTGGTTCAGTATCAGACAGTTCTCTGGTCACTTAAAATGGCAATAACTGATGTCAAACTTGAAACAGAGAGTATTCACAAACTTGCTACATAAAGATTATTATATATGCAGGGGCACTGATCACAAGCATCCAACAGGGCATCTTGGTCGGCTTCAAAGAATTGTGCTTATGTACAGTTTCAAGCTCTGGTGGTACTTGGGAGGAAAAACAAGTAACTTGTTAGTCCAAGATTGATATAGCTATACCTTTAATAGACTGAGCTATAAGAAAAGATGTAGGGGCTTAGAATTATACAGGTCATGTGAATTTTCTTTTAGCTCGGAGTTGGTTCAGTTTGTCCTTCCATTGAGCTGCAATAGAACATCACAAGGTTTGCACGAAATCAATCCAGCTCAAGGCAAATTAGCATGCATATCAGCTGATAAACTCTACTTGCAGATTGTTGCAAGTCAAATGCAGTCCAAAGACAACCATTTGAAACACCAGCAAAGAGTCTATCGTATCAATTTGCTGTAGTTTTCATCTTCATGATAACTTTTTCAAGGAATTATGACTAAACAATTGTATATACATGATTTGTAAACGGGTAGAAATAGACTTCCGCTGAACTTTAATTTCCAGAGTAGATTGTGGACTGAAAAAAGAGCATCATTGTGAAGTCCCAGACTTTGCAAGCCCAAAGTCCATTAGATTAAATTAGCAAGAGCTTGGTTCATTGCTTTGCATAAGGATAAATTTTGGCAATTATGAAGCGATAAAACCCCTAATAAGATACATAATATGGTCATGAGAAAACAAGTTTGGTTATACCTTTCGGATAATAAAACGAGCAGAGGCAGAAAAATAAGAAGTATAGGTAATATACCAGCTTCTCTGTAACGTTCCTCAACAGCAGCTGTCATCATATTTTGCACTAGACTGAACTCTTCTGTCTCAAAGCATGGCTGGCCACTGGGCCTGCAAAACATTCATTCTTAGTAAAATTATTTTATCATCAATGACCAAACTGACAACAAATATTACTAACAAACAATAGTTTCTCTATTGCCTTCGTAGAAATTATGAGATGGGAAAAAAGCTGATTACATTAAAAGATACACACACAGATACAATATATACCTATCAAGCTCCATGAATAAATAGTCATCTGCCACAGGAGGTTCAGCTGACAATTTTCCAGATTCAATGACTCTCATTCCATCACTGTAGGCCAAATACTTGTTGACTTGTATGGGCACCTGAGATAAAGTTCCACTAGGAAATTAGTTAACCTGAATATAAACTTAATGACTAGATGACATAAACTCTTTGCTTGGATTGAAGTAAATGCAAAGAAAGGGAAGGAAAATGAAGGGAGGAGAATGAAGAGGAATGGGGAGAAAAGTTAACCTTGCTGGGATACATGTTCTTAATATGGAGAACCTCAAATAAATAAAAATTGACAGATATATTCCCTTATTTATTTGGTTAAAAACAATGAAAGCATATACCATAAAAACCTAATAAACACGCACACAAAAAACCACGAATCAATATAACGTTGAGTTACAAATTTTAACTGATTTAAATCTTTCACCACCATTCAAACCCAAATAAATAGTGGCTAATGAAGGAGTCTGATAACAATTAGCCCTCAATTCCACCCTTTCACCACAAACAGAAGCTGACAGCATGAGTCTTCAGTGTAATTGCTAGTGTTTTACAAGACACTTTACCTTCAAATAAAACCAATAAAAGTTTACCTTGCATCTCACTGCAATGTTAATGGCATCTGAAGGACGTAGGTCAAGGCTGACACAATCTTTCTCATCCACCTGTGGCCACATCCAAGTTGTGTCAGCAAACAGTGAGTACTAAAGCAACAATGGCATGGTTTATTTCAGAAATCAAAATAGGAAAAGCTGCAATTCAGTTAGAATGCTCCTACTAACATTGTGGGAGATTTTATTTTGGAAGATAATGATGGGGATATTGAATGATCCAATTGCAAATAATGAAAGATCCTATAATATTTGAGAAAAGAGAAACCATTATTAGCAGGTATTACCTTTGAAAGATACAGCTGAGCAAAGTAAGCCTCATGGACTCTTTTAGTAACTCTGACAAGTTTAACCTGTGAAGATGTACCAATTACGGAAGGAAAAATCATTACTGTTTGCTCCCATAGTCAAGGAAACAATGGAAGCATGAAGATACCTCATAGCCCATCCTGTCTATCATTTCCTTCACTACTTGGTACATGGTTGGTCTATCCTAAAAGTAAGACAACAAAGGAGGGAGAGAGAGGTATTCAGCACCCCTTTCCATAAGGAATAGCCAAAAAATATTATTATGATAGGTAATTGAGCAAAACATACAATCTGAACATTGCAAACTGCAGCCATGAGCAAAACACTTGGTGTTTCCGCTGCAGTCAAGGGAGGCACATGTTTTGCATAGGAAAAACTAGAAGGAGAAAGTCACTCTCATCAGATATAAAAAGGATGCACTTACAGACAATTATAGGAAGGAGAAGACCAGTCCCATCTTCCATCTTAAGCACCATTGCAGGATGTGGAGCATAGTCAGGTAATTTTCCTCCCTCAGGATTATTAGGGAAGCATTTCAATTGCCGACCATCCCTCATTTTTACCATGAAACCATCTGCTCCGCTCTTCACCTCCACTAGAGGTAGCACAGAGAAGATGTATTATTATTGATACTCTTAAACATAGTAGATTTCTTCTGGAAATAAAAACAGTAGATTTCCAAATGAGCATGATAATGGAAAACTTTGAACCATATATCACAATGCATTGCTCAGAGCTATTACCTAAAAATGCAAGTACAAAAAAAACGCAAAGGAAGAAATATACCTGCTTCAACAATAGTGGAGTTGACATAATCTTCATCATGCTCATTGAAATTTTCGGCCATGCTCCCGTTCCCATTTGATGATGAGCTGTAACTACATTGCGGGGCCTTGTATCTCCGAGCAAACAACTGCCCGAAACCTTCAACTTCAGTCTTCTGCTTAAAGAACGCTCTACATCCCCACAGTTCACTTCTAAGCATTCTAGACTTCCACTGAGGGCCATTCATTAGAACAGTGTATTCTCCAGTCTGTTTAGCAACAATTGGGCAAAAAGTTGGTCCCTGCAGAGACCCCATACTTCCCCCTCTTTCAAAGTCTACAACAACATGGATGTTTATCTCAGATCTTGCTACGAATATAAAAAAATTAATATCACACCCGAGGAGTTATTTTGGAGTGGTTTGAGGAAAATATTAGAGTCCATGCATATCATAACAAAATATGGTATCAACAAAGACAGTGCGCATAAGAAACAAATAAAGCAAAAAAGGAACACCCAACTAGTTCATTGGAACTACTTGATTTAGATATCTCCACAACACACGGGAAATAAACCAGAGCTGAAAAATTCAATGATCGGCGGCCAAAAACCATTATCAACAGCTCAATCTTCAACAAGCTCATTTATGATGATCACAAATACAAACAATTCCGCTTTCCAATAGCGTCCACATGACAGAAGACCTGATAAATCAGATGATCGTGGGACAGGAAGAACACCGGAAGACCTGTAAGGCACTCCTCGGACTGAAGAAGTGGGGCCCTGCCGATCAGAAGGACGAGACAGAAAGAAACCGGCTGTAATGGGGGAAGAAAGCTTGTGAGATTGAATGGAATCAGCCGACAGAGGAAGGCTTGGATATGGAGACCATAGAGCTCAAATAAACAAGGATAAAAAATTGGCCAGAAAAAAAAGAAGATAAAGCAGAGATTCTTCACGTTAGAGCAAGAAGAAGAAAGAATAGCTATTAAAGATTCTCCTTTTCAATTAATTAATTAAATCATACCTAGTCAATTCCTCATATTCTATTTTTAGATAAATCACATGTATTGAGAGAAATTAAATAGTTTTAAAAAAATATTTTAGGGTTTATTAAAATAAATTTAGAATGTATTAGTTTTCTATTTAAAATCATAAAAATGATAACTATAAAATACATATAATGGATGCAATTTGGACTTCCACCCATTTGTCCTTGTATATTTTCTTAAATAAAAAATATAGAAACTAAAATTGCTAAAAAATAAAATGTATAATACCTAAAATATAATAAATAAATCCTAAATGAATTAATAGATCATGATAATATTTTTAATTAGTAAAAAATAAATTCAATAGATGACTAGTCAATCATTTAAAAACCTATTAAGTTCTAAAGAAAAACCTGAAATGGGTTAATTAGATCCAAAAAAATATCTTAGTAAAATTAGAAAAAATATATTAAACAAAATAAAATAGAATTAACAAATATAATAAATGAATCTAAATTTTACCCTTTTTATTTTAGATAAGAATAATTTATTTGGGAGAATAAATAAGTGCATATTAAGTATTATAAAATAATAAATTATATTAATTAAGTTTAGGATAAAATAAGGAATACATTAATTACTTATTGGATAGAAAATTGCATATTTTTTTCTGTGAGAATGATATCCGTAAGTTGATTAACTAAGGTATTATATTTTTGGTTGAAATATTAAATCAAACATGAGGTTTTATAAGAAGTATTAAATAATGCTATATTTTTATTTAAATAAAAATACAATATTTGCATAATAGCAAATGTTAGGAACATATATTTAAACAAGTTTGAAAAGATTAAAACTTTATTTGAGCAATTTAAAAAATGTTAGAGTAGTGGTGGCAATATGCCCAACCTGGACATCACTTGTCAGGTTCGGGTCCATGGTTTGAGACCCGAACCATGTAAATGATCGAGTGTGGGTTCTCTTGTTAACATGATCATTAAGTTTGAGTCGAATGACAAACTCGACCTACATTTTTTCCCCTATATGGATCAAATGACATTGTTTGGTTCATAAAGCGTAAAAAAAAAACCCTAATCTCCTAGTGCACTTGGAGCTTTTTTAAATGTGTATCATGTATCAAACAAAGTTATTTGATTCATAAATAGCAACATAAATAAAATATTTATAAATATATTTCTAGTTAAAGTTTTCTAAATACTCGAATCGGCTGAGTCAGGTCTGATCGGGCCTTGTCTACACTACTGAAACTTTTAAAAAAAAGTGAAATTAAGTCAATTAGCAAAAAACTATAAATCGAAATCGGAGACTTGTAGCAAGATTTGAAAATTAAATCAGGCTAAAAAATAGTTTGAATCAAGAGCTTTAGAAATTTGTCAAAAATAATAGAGACCAATCCCAAATAACAGGTTCACCAAGTTTATATGAGGCAAAATCAGGAATTCGATCAAGAAAATCGTATCATACCTCGACCCATTTTGATCAGAGTCCTACCTACCACTTCTCTTAATAATATAATCGGAATAATTTCATTTTTATAGTATTGGCTTAGAAACAAGGTTCAAGACCAGAAGTAAAACTATATATCAAATAAGTCTTTTAAAAATATGATGGATTATATATTAAATTACACAAATATTTTAAAAAAGGATTAATTACATAATAGATTAGTAAATCATTCTCTAATATTTTTTATGTCATTTTGGATAGAACCTAAAAGGGGTAGGGAGAGGGGGTGAGTTCAAAAACTCGATGAGTAGGGTTTATAGAAAATCATGACTTACTATCCATGATTCAGAATACATTTGAGCAACCTTTTTATTTTCTTGAAAATAAGGTAATAAATAAGCCACTACTTGTCTTATTTTTTTTTAAAAAATATTTATTATGAATTTATTAGCTTATTTCATCAAGCTTAGGGTAGGTACCTTCCTAGGTTGGAGGGATTTAATTAAATAAACCTAACATGGTTTGTTTCACACAAACACACAAACTGTTACGCCTCGACCCGGTTTGGTCGGATTCCAGTGATCAACCTGCCGCTCTCTTAGTTTAAGAGGGTTTTCCCCTTCTTTGAATCAAGATGAGACATGCATAAATTCAAACCTTGTTCCCTTTAATAGCATAAATCAGTCAAATACAAGCTTAAAAGGAACTTTAAGCATACCTGACGGAGGGTACATATTCACATTTTCTTTTATCATATTTCCTTACTCCTAAAAGGGGTAAAAGAGAGTGGGTGAGTTCTACAACTCAGTGAGCGGGTGTTGCGAGTGATTTTTTTTTAAAATATCTTTAGTTTATCTAAAACATGCCAATGTTATCATTTTCTTTAAAAAAGATTTCCTCAAAGTTCAATTTTCAAAACATTTTTCTCATTACCATATTAGGTGTCTTTAGCTCTCTTAGCCCATCCCCTTGCCTCAGGAGGCATTTAGCAAACAAACACACGCCCTTCATCAGGAAGGGTATACACATTCGTAGGTGCAGCCCGCCCACTGCACCCACTTGTGGCTCGGAGCGTCTTTACCATTCACCAAGATAGAAGCACATCGACTTCTACCTTGGGTCTGAGTGGAATGTATCAGACGTCCGACCCTTAGACCCGAATACCACTTCGTGTCCGTATGAGGATGGAGACCTCATCCTGACCCCACCCCGGTCTCATGCATAAGAAGCTCCCAAAGCTTCATGACTGACTGGCATGAAAAACTATCCTTATCGCCCCCATGTCGTCCAACAGCCCTTGTGACCCATCACTACCCCCTAGGACGTCTTGATGGTCTCGTACCATAAGTGCATGCACAAACTAGAGTTTTTCCACATAAAGCCATTATCTTTGGTGCCAACGATCCAACGGCCCCGACGCTCTACCCGACCTACACCTGTTTATCTAGGCCGATCCGTCAACCTGGCCCTGACGCACTACCGCCAGTTCATCGAACACGATTGGTCCTGACTTGGTACCATGGTGAAATTACACAATCAATTTCATTAGAAATTTTCATGGCTCTTTATAATCAATTTGTTTACGAGCTTCTACTTGTGCCTACTGGCTTTAGGCCTACTGCACGCATTTTTCAAAAAATTGGGCATTTAGCCACATGAGTTCAAAAACCGAGGCCCCTGGCCTATCTGAGCTTTTTTAGCTCCCGTCAAGAAGGTCTCTCAAATATTTTAAGCGCACACAGTTAGGGGAGAACACTTCTGACAAAAATTCATTTTTTTCTCATCACCACAATCAGATGTTATGATATCTTCGCTTACAATCGGTAAGCGGGTTTTTCTTTTCCTCATCAAACCAATCGGGTATGATGTGAAATAATCCCACTCACAAGTGATTTTTCATTTCTAAAGTGTTCATCATTCCAACTAGGTATAATGTATAATTAAGCCCACTCACAAGTGGTTTTTCTTTTTTGAAAAAGGTGTTCATCACCCCAACCGGGTATGACGTTAGTAAGCCCAATCACAACCGATAAGTAGGTTTTTAACTTTTAACTTGCTTATCACCCCAATCAGGTATGATATTTAAAAGGTCCCACTCACGAGATTACTGTGACGTGTTCGTCTCCAGTCGGTTTTCGAATCCATGCTAGCTTTTTCTTGTTGGCGTTCCGATCTCTCACGTCCCTACATGATTTGGCCATCCTTATTAATTAAGTTTTGGCATAACAGCCATCGTTTTCTCACGGATAAGCGACTAGGCTCAAAATTGTTGATTAATTGTACTTAGATTCCTAAAGTTCATTTTCCTTAACTTTATGTCCCTAATGCTAACTTTTCCCCAAATTGAGTCCCAAGGCTTCCAAAATTTCCTTTGAGTCCTCAATTTACTCAAAATTGTATAAGGGGCTCAAGTTTTCTAAATTTCCAATTTGGTCCCCAACTTTTCAAAAATTATAATTTTGCCCCTATTTTCTAAAAAATGACAATTTGACACCAATTGTTTCGAAAATTGACCAATTGGTCCTCCAACATCTTTCTCATGGCCAATTGGCCTTCAATTTTGGGAAATTGCAAAGAGGTCCCTCAAATTTTTGAAATCCCTAATTTTTCCCCAAAAATTTTCCCAATTTCTTCCCTTCAAACTGATCGAATTTGATTTCTTCAAATTGGCCATTCAATCGGGATTAATTGTTTCAATTGAAGGTATGAATCAGTTCCTACACTTCCATATGATTCAATTGAGCTTTGAATCGCATGATTTGACTCTGAAATGAGCTCAAACGGAGCTTCAACAAAAAATTGTTCATAGAGAGAGAAAGCTTCGAAAGCTTTTCGTCGAAGGTGCGACGGTCCAAGCTCTCAATCTAGGGAGATAGCTCTTGTCTTGAGGTTCATTCTAAGATTAAGAATTGGGACAATTTGTTGTCAGGATGAACGAAAATTTGATCAATGAAATCTGTTACATTCTCTCTCAAGAACTAAACTATATCGACGGAGGAGTGTTGAATTGGCTTATCTTTCAGCTCTGTTGAGGTCGTGTAAGGGTTGTGGGGGTGTCTGGAAGGCTTGGTTTGGTCGGAGGAGGGCTGAATTTGGCCGAATTCAGCTCGACCAAAATAGGGCAGCTTTGGAGTTGCTTTACTGTTTGATTCTGCCAGCTCTTCTCCGACGGTCCTCGGGTTGAAAGGATATTGCTGTCATGTAGCTGATTTCCCTCGGAGTCTATAAGACTTGTCCTTACCTTCTGAGGCTGAGAAAAAGGCCTAAGTCAGAACTCTAGTTCGAGTTTCACCGAAAAATGGAGCTGTCACGCTCCGACCCGGTTTGGTTGGATTCCCGTGAGCAACCTGCCACTCTTCCGATTTATTAAGGGTTTTCCCCTTCTTTAAACCATGAGGAGTAAGGCGTCCTTTATACATATACATTTTTTGGAATAACATTAATCAAAATAGAATAAATTAAATTTATATACATGATTTGCAGGTTTTTCTAACGAGAAGTCTGTAGGTAGGTTTGTCACTCGGTTACCTGAAAAGGGGTAAAGGGAGGGGGTGAGTTTGACAACTCAGTGAATGGATGTTTAGAAACATGAGTTTCTATAAAAATAATTTGATTTGGAGTGTGCCACACTCCCTATTTTTCTTTAAAAACATTCTTTTCTCAAGTTCTGGTTTTCAAAACCTCTTTCCATGGTTTACCAACTCTTTTTAAAGGATTCTCAAATCCTTTCCAAGGTTTTTAAACCCATTATCCACATTTGGTGTGTTTAACAATCAACACACGCCCTTAATCATGAAGGGATCACACACATTCATGAGATGCAGTTACGCCGGCTGCACCCACTTGTGGATCAAAATGTCTTTACCATCTACCCTGATAGAAGTCTCTGACTTCTACCTGAAGTCTAAGTGAACATCTCCGATGTCCTTCCCTCAGACCCAAAATACTTTGTGTTCATATGAGGATGGAGAACTCATCCTGACCTCACCTCGGTCTCATGCACATGAAGCTACGCCGAGCTTCCCTGACTGCTAGCATGACGAACTGCCATTATCTCCACCATGTCGTCCAATAGCCCCTAGGATGCATTACTACCCCTCTTGGGCATCTTGATAGTCCCAAACCTCAAAGCATGCACAAACAATAATTATTTCCATATAATCCATTAATCTTTGGTGCCACTGGTCCAATGGCACCAGGTCGACCTACAACTGTTTGTCTAAACCAGTTTGTCAACCGGGTCTTGTCGCACTGCCGCCAGTCCATTGAGTATGTCGGTCCCGTCTTGCTACCATGACCAAATCACATCATTCATTAAAGTTTTCATGGCTTAGCATCATGTTTGTTTACAAGCTCCTACTCGTGCCAATTGGCCTTGGGCCTACTGTACGAGATTTTCAAAACCGGACATTTTAGCCCCAAGTTCCAAAATCGAGGTCTCCGACCTAATTGAGCTATTCGAGCTCCCGTCAAGAAGGTCTCCCAAAATCTTTAAGCAGTGGCACACAGTCAAGGGAGAACACTTCTAACAAAGTATCTTTTCACTCGTCGATCACACCAACCGGGTGTGATGACCTCTCCACTTACAACCGGTAAACAAGTTTTCCACTTCCTTCCCAAAAGTTCATTATACCAACTGGTATGATCTACTTACAACCAGTAAGTAGTTTTTTCGCATAGTTTCTACATCACCCCATCTAGGTATGATGTTAAAATTCCACTTATTAGTGGTTTTTCATTTTGATGTACTCATCATCCCAACCAGGTATGATGTGAAAATTCTCACTCACCCGATATTGCAGTAAATTCCTCTTACTCGACTTTTTACCTCCACACGAGCTTGTCTTTACTGGCGTTCCTAGTACTTCATGTTCCTACATGATATTAACATCCTTGTTCATTATCCTTTGGCCTAATAGCCTTTATTCATCACTAATGAATAAAATGCCTAAACTTTTAGTTATTTACATTTAGGTCCCTAAAGTTCTTTTTCTTTAATTTTGGGTCCCTAATGCCAATTTCCCCCAAATTGAGTCCCAAAACTTCTAAAATTTACTTTGTTACCTCAACTTATTCAAAATCACAAAAGGGGGTTCAAGTTTCCCAAATTTCCAATTTGGTCCCCAACTTTTAAAAAATTATCATTTGCCCCTTACTTTACAAAAAAATGGCAAATTTGACCCCAATGATTCCAAAAATTGACCAATCGGTCTTCCAACATCTTTTCCATGCCCAATTGGCCCTCTATTTTTTTAAAATAGCACTTTAGTCTCTCAAATTTTCAAAATCCCCCAGATTTCCCCTAATTTTCCCCTTCCACACTAGCCGAATTTGATTTCATCAAATTGACCAATTAATTGATGTTAATTGTTGAAATTGAAGGTAAAATTGAGTTTTTACACTTCCACATGATTCAATGGAATTTTGAGTCATGTCATTTGGATACGATTTGAGCTCAAACAGAGCTTCGTCGGAAAATTGGACTTAGAGAGAGAAAGCTTCGAAAGATTACCATCAGGGGTGCGGCGGTCTGAGCTTTCGATCTTGGCAGATAACTCTCGTCCTGAGGTTACTCCTATGATCAAGAATCACATCAATTCATATCGAATTGAGGGAGAATTTGATTAGTGAAGTTTCTTCGGTTCTCTCTCTAACGCATATTGGAAATTATAGAGGGGAACCAAATTGGCCTACCTTTCAGCTCTAATTCAGTCATGTGAGGGCTGTGGAAGTGTTGGGAGAGCTTGGTTTGGCATGAGAAGGGCTTGAATTGGCCATTTTTAGCTCAGCCGAAATAGGGCAGCTTCGATCCACCAAAGCTGCTTCACTGTTCTATCACGCCTGCGTCTCTCCAGCGACCATCGGAGCAAATGGAGACTACCATTGGGTAGCTGACTTCTTCCTGAATCTAATGAACCTAAACTCACCTTCTTTGGCTCAGAAAAATGCCCAAGTTGGAGCTCTGGTTCGAGCTTCACCGGAAAATGGAGCAGTAGAGAGAGAGAGGAGTTTTCAGGTGTGCAGAGGATGAATGAGGAGGAGCTCTTTATATAGGAAGCTCGGGGACTTCTTGGCCATCCGATTGGTGCCTTTATGGCTATCATTTATTGCCTGAAACTCCCTAGCCTGAGACTTTTCATCTTTGCTGATGATACTCGATTTTCTGACGAGTGAACTGTGTTATCATCTAAAGGAAGAAGATGACACTGTTCCAAACTAGATCGGACCAGTCTGAACCAAGTTTAATCCTTAAACCGGCTGATTCAAGCCTGATTCGAATGGGTTTTTCAAAATTAAAATTTGTAAATTCATCTAAATTTATCATCTATCCAATGGTAGTTTAAATTCTCCAATTTGAATTTTTTAAGCCACCAAGAAAAATAAATTTAGAAATCGGTTCAATAGTGGTTTAAACTAGTTCAATATGGTTCATGTCTGGTTCACCTGAACTGGTTTGGTTTTCACTTCCAATTCATCCTAAAGTCCTTTCTCATGACTTTTGTGACTTTTTAGGTCACTTAGGATTTGTAAACTTCCTGTTTTGCCCTTTCCCTAACGGTTGGAGTTTGTCAACCAGTTCAGTTTTCTCACCTGGGTTGACCGGTTCTTTCCCTGGTTTCCTTATCTTTAAGGGACGGGGTTTACAACACTCCCCTTCTTTTAGGAGTTTTATCCCCAAAACTTAATTAGCAACATTTGCATAAGGGATAATTTCCGTTGGTGTCAACTTGGGGTTTGCTTGACATGCTAACTCTTCAGTTGTTCTTTCAGTTAGCCCCTTTGATATCATTCACTTAAGAAAGTTATTTTCCATTCTATTGTTTACTCACTCCATGGAGTTTATCAAAAAATAGGCATGTCTTATCAACTACTCCAAGGTACACCTTTAAGTTCACTTCCTCCTCTACTTAGGGCAAGATTCTTCCTCTTGAGGGTTCTTGCTCAAAATTTCAAGATTAGGAGTTCCAAGATGCCCAATCGTTCCTATGTCTAGTTATTCTCTTTATCATTGAAACCCTTAGCTCGGTGTTCTTCTAAGCATTATGTACTTGTTTTCACAAGTTTTGGTATTATTACCCCTTCATCCTATTTGACCCTTCCTCCATCTGTTATTTATTTCAACTTTGATCAAAATTAGGTTTGACCTCTTCATGCTTACCAACTGACTCTTCTCTACTTGAGTCACATTTTCCTCGGGACTGTTGGGCTTACATGGCCCTTACAGCATGACATATTCTAGAACTTGTCTTTGACCATTTAGAATTTTAGAACACTTCTATAATGGTTGTTCTCAACCTTCCAACCTTTCGGGGGTCGTATAGCTTCGTCTCTTGCTTCATTTGGTAGTATTTCTCGACTACCTTTACCGTTATCCTATCATCCATCTTTCCTTTGACATCATGTCTTACATAACCGTGTCGATCTCCTTACCCACTCTTATTTGTTCATGACCACTTCACGATTTCCTTATTTGGAAAATTCTCCTATAATGGGTTTCTTTCTCAACCATGTCCTTCAAGTCAAGACTCTTTCTTGAAGGTTCTCTTCCTATGCATTCTTACACCCTTTAGATCTTTTGTGCATCTTTTAATCATTCATCAACCTAAATTTCCTAGTTCACCCTTTCCTTTCTTATCTGAGGTATCTCCCATCGTCAAGTCTTATTTCATGTATTCCTCACTATGCCCATCCTATTGCCCTTCTTAAAGTGTAGTCTCTACTACTCTCGGATCCTTGTTAGGACATCCTTGATCATCTCGTTGTTACTAGCTTCTCCTTTCCGCTAGGTTTGTCTTAAAGTCCTTATTTGGCTTCTTTGCTCTTCCTAAACATTTCACTATTGGCCATTCCGGTATACCCTCATCCACGTATGCTTCTTTATTAGGTTCCTTAGCTTAAGAATTCCCCTTTTAAGGTCTCTTTCCTACCTTTATCCTTCTACCCAGGGATTCTTGCCCCGGTTCAACCTCCCTAACACTCCTTGGAGGTTTTTCTTTATTTCCTTATTATGGGTAGTCCACTTGTCACAATGTCCTCTAATGCCATCTTCCTACTTACCCGTTCCTTGGGTTTAGTTTACTCCTTGGGTCTTCCTGGTATGATTCCTTTGATTCTTTGGCCTTAGTATGCACGTCATCTCCTCATCCTACGTCACTTAGTCCATTACTTCTTAGTTGAGATATTTATGTCTTCTCAGGGTTTTCTTCTTTAGGATAATGCTTTCCCTTCTTTCCTGGAACTCCTTTTTAATCATCCTTGAGGGTATCTAACCTTAACTTTCCTGATATCCTCAGATGCCATACTTCCGACTTCATCTTTCTTTGGAGGTTAGGTGGGTATGTCCTTAGGATTTTCTTTTACTTGTATTTCATCACAAGTTTTATAAGAAATGGAACTTTTATTATAATGATAATGAATTATAGGGTTTTTAGTTATATTGGTCTAGAGCAGCTATGGTAAGTACTAGCTATAGTACTAGGTTCATCTCTTGCTTCCTCCTGGTTAAGGTTGTATACTCGGGTTAGAACCCTCGACGTAGTGGCTATATCTTGTCCTCCGTCTAGTGCCCTTGGGTTTCTTGGAGGTGGTTGATGGTCACTTCCTTGTGTATTACCTTGAAGGGCTGGACAGCTCTTTGCAAAGTGTCTGAGCTGTCCGCATTCGAAGCATGCTCGACACGACTCTTCGTGGCTTTTTCAGCACCTAGAGAAATAGGAGTTTCTTGTCATGCCCCAACCCAGTTTGGTCGGATCCCCGTGAGCAACCCGCCACTCTTCCCTGTTTACTAAGGGTTTTCCCCTCTTTTAAACCCGGGAGGAGTAAGGCGTCCTTTAAACATGTACCTTTCCTGGAATACATAAATCAAATCTGCATAAAATTTTTAACTTACATAAATGTCTTGCAAGTGTGACTAACAGGAGGTTTTTGGGTAGGTTTCCCTTGGTTACCTAAAATGTGATATAAGGGAGGGGGTGAGTTCAACGACTCAGTGAATGGGTGTTTAAAGTTTGACTTTTAGGGAAAATATTTAAATTGGAGTGTGCCAGACTCCTTATTTTAAAATTTCTCATTTCATAATCTCAATTTCATCGTCATTACTCACTCCTCAACCATAACTGGTGTGTTTATCAACTAACATATGCCCTTCATCATGAAGGGAACACATACAATTAAAACTCTATGTCCATATAAGGACAGAAACCATATCTCAGTCTCGTGCACATGAAACTCAAACATCGAAGCTTCAGGAAGTCCCAAACACAGCAACTTCGTAGAGTCCAAAAATAAAAACTCCATGGAGTACAGACACAGAACTCCGTGGAGTACAAAAACAAAATTCCATGGCTAACTGGTATGACGAGAAACATAAATGCAGTAGCTTCTCTTTTCCCTTATTGCCAACATGTCATCCAGCAGTATCACGCCCCGACTTGGTTTGGTTGGATCCCCATGATCAACCTGCCACTCTCCCGGTTTATTAAAGGGTTTCCCCTTATTATAAACCGTAAAGAGTGAGGCGTCCTTTAACCTGCACCTTTTCCTAAAATAGCATAATCAAAACTGCATGAAATTTAAAACTTTACATACCTGTCTTACAGGCATCTTAGTTGACGGTCTTTAGGGGTAGGCTTTCCGGGATTTCCTGAAGGGGATATAAGGGAGAGGGTGAGTACGACTACTTAGTTAATGGGTTTTTAAAAGCTTTTGAGAGTACGACTACTTAGTGAATGAGTTTTTAAAAGCTTTTAACTTTTAAGAAAATAATTATTATTGGAGTGTGCCAAACTCCTTTCTTTTCAAAAATCCCTTCGTTAAAAAAAATTCGAGTTTTTCCACCATTTCTTAATTACCGGTGTGTCATTACTACACACATATCATTCATCATAAAGGTTACACATATTCGCAAGTCAGTATCACCACTGAACCCGCTAGTGGCTTCGGAGCGACTTTTCCTGCCACCCGAATAGAAGTATGACCACTTCTACCAGGGAATGAGTGGATGTACACGACATCTGACCCACAATCCCGAAATCACTTCTTCGTGTCTGTATGAGGACAGAGACCTCATCCCGTCCTCACCCCGGTCTCATGCGCTTGGTGCTACTCTAGATTTCACATAGAACCTGGAACGATGAACTGCCCTTATAGCCACCAAGTTGTCCAGTGCCCTTATAGCCACCAGGTCATCCAGTGCCCTTAGGATGCATCACTACCCCTCATGGGCGTCTTGATGATCCCATACCCATAGTGCATGCACAAACAATGTTTTCTCATATTGCCATGTAATCTATGGTGTACTGGTCCAACGTCTCCGATTCTTAACTCAACCCGCAATTGTTTGACTTGACTAGTCCATCGACCAGTCATGTCGCACTACCGCTAGTTGACTGAGCATGTCGGTTCTATCTTGGTACCATGGCCAAACAATTCACTTATTAAATTTTATGGCACATATATTATGTTCGTTTACGATCTCCTGCTCGTGCCAACTAGCCTTGGGCCCACTGTACGAGATTTTCAAAATCGGGCATTTAGCCCCAAGTTCCAAAACCAAGGCCCTCGGCCTATAAGAGCTATTCGAGCTCCTGTCAAGAAGGTTTCCCAAATAGTTCAAGCATTGGCACACAGTCAGGGGAGAACACTTCCCACAAAATAGGTTTTCACTGTCCATTATACTGATCGATATAAGGACATCTCCATTCATAACCGATGAACGGGTTTTCAACTTCCTTCGAGGAAGTCTCATCATACCAACCGGGTATGATCTACTTACAATCGATAAGTAGTTTTTCCATAAAATTTTCACATCACTTCCTCTAAGTGGTGATGATTAAAATACACTAAACAATAGGTTTTTGTACCGAGGCACTTATCATCCCCAACCAGGTATGATATATAATCCCACTTTACAACTAGTAAGTGGTTTTTAAATTTTAATTTGTGCTCATCATCCTAATTGAGTATGATGTTAGTAAACCCACTCACCTGTTAATGCTGTGAATTCCACTAGATCGCTTCTTTGTATTCACAAGATCTTTTCCTTACTGGCGTTCCCTGTACTTTGTATTCCTACACGATATGAACATCTCGGTTCCTTATCCTTCGGCCTAATCGCCTTCATTCATTCCAAATGAATGAAAAAGTCAAACTTTCATTTATTTGCAATTAGGTCCCTAAAGTTATTTCTCTTTAACTTTAAGTCTCTAATGCCGGTTTTTCCTCAAATTGAGTCCCGAAACTTCTAAAATTTATCATAGGACGTCAATTCATTCCATTTAAAAAAAAAAAGGGATTAATTTCCCAAATTTCCAATTTGGTCCTCCAATTTTCCAAAATTACCATTTTGCCCTTCCTTTACAAAAATGGTAAGTTTTGCCCCAACAATTCTAAAATTTCTCAATTGCTCCTCCAACATTATTTTCATACCCAATTGGCCCTCAATTTCCTAAAATTTCATTTTGGTCCTTCGAATTTTGAAAATCTCCAATTTTCCCCCAATTTCAACTCTTCAACATTGTCGAATTTGATTTTATCAAATTGACCGACCAAACACTTCTAATTGTTGAAATTAAGTTCCTACATGTTCATACAATTCTAAAGAACTTTGAATCACGGATTTTAACGTCGGAATGAGCTCAAATGGAGCTTCGCCGGAAGAGACTGTAGAGAGAGAAAGCTTTGATTTCTCACCAGTGAGGGCACGACGGTCCGAGCTTTAGATCTGGTAGATAGCTCTCATCTTGAGGTTCATCCTAGAATCCAGAATCGCATCAATTGATGCCGAATTGAGTTAGAATTTCATTATTGAAATTCTATCGATTCTCTCTCTAGCACCGACTGGAAATTACAGAGGGAAGCCAAATTAGCTTACCTTTCAATCCTAATTCGGCCGTGGGTGGGCTGAGTAAGTGTTGGAAAGGCTTGGTTTGGCCTGAGGAGGGCTCGAAATGGTCGATTTCAATCAAACAGGGCAGTTTTGGTCCGTCGGAGCTACTTCACTATTTCATCACGCTAGCGACTCTCGGAGTGAACGAAGACTATAGACGTGTAGCTGACTTCTCCCCGGTTCTAAATAACTCGACCTCGCCTTGTTTGGCTTAGAAAGGACCCCATGTCGGAGCTCTAGTTCAAGCTTTGCCAGAAAATGAAGCAGTTGAGATATAATGGAGTTTTCAGGTGTGGAGAGGATGAATGGGGAGGGGCTCTTTATATAGGGAGCTTGGAGACCCGTTGGTCGTCCGTTTGGCACTGTTATTGCTGACATTGAAGGCCTGAAATGCCCCGAACAGAAGCGTTTCTTCTTCATCGGTGTTTCTTTAGTTTCTCGACGAGTGAACAGTGTTGTCATCCTGAGGAAGAATATGACACTGTTCTGAACCAGACCAGACCGATCCGAACTATGTTCAAAGATTAAACCGGCCGGTTCACACCCCATTCGATCGAGTTTTTCAAATCTAAAAATTTCTAAATTAATCTAAATTCATTCTCTATCAAATGGTGGCCTCAAATCTCCAATTTTGATTATTTAAGCTAACTAGAAAAATGAATTTAGGATTCGGTTCAATAGTGGTTCAAACTAGTCCGAACCGGTTCGGATCCGGTTCACTTGAACCGGTTTGGTTTTCATCCCCAATTCCTTCACAAGTCCATTTCCATGTCTTTTATGACTCATTGGGTCACTTAGGGTCCATAAAATTCTCGGTTTACCATCTTTTTATCGATTTCGGTTCATAAACCAGCTTGGTCCTTAAACCGATTCAATCTAGTTTGGGTCCGGTTCACCCTAACTGGTCTGGTTTTTCTCTCTCACTTTGTTCTAAGGTTCCTTCCCAAGGTTTATGAATTTCTTAGGAGTATAATGGAGTTGAATTCCTTTGTTTTTCTCGATCTCTATCAGTTTCAGTTCATGAACTGACTCGGTTCATAAGCCGGTTCAATCCTGTTGGACCCGATTCATCCAAACCGGTCTAATTTTCCTCTTCTAATTCATCCTAAGGTTCTTTTCCATCGTATTTTGACCCCTTTGGATCACCTGAGAGTTGTAAATTCCTAAATTGTCAATTCACAATTATCAGGTTTGTGAACTGATTCGGTTTTCTCACTTGGTTTGACCGGTTCTCTTCTCGATTTTCCTCAGCTCAAAAGGGCAGAGTTTAGAGTAGGACTCTTTCCCTTTCTCCTGAAATTCCTTTTTCATTTGCTCTGGGGAATTTCTACCCTTAAATGATATCCTTGGATGTCATCTTCTCTTGTTTATTTTACTCTTGAAATCTTGCGGGCACATCATTTGTACTCTATCCTCATCCTCACATGTACTTCAGTACATGTCTATTTCTTTTAGAGAGAGCTCATATCTTCCTTATTTCAAGATCTATTGATCATGTGAGGAGCTTCCCTACTCCTCTCTTGACTTATGTTTGGTCGTTAATTTGGCCATTGGTCTTTTTAAGGATTTTCCTTTATCCTTCTCTTTCCAATTATTTCGCCTCACCACCTCTCCCTCTTGTGTTGGAGCTTAAATTATGGCTTTTTAGAGTATCAGTTCTTTAACTGCCTCATCTCTACCATTCCTTTGGTCTAATTCTCTTAGGGCATTTCTTTCTCAACTTTTCCTATCCTTAATGTCTACCCTTTTTAGGGTGTAGCCCTTTCTACTTTTCAGTCTTCCTTGGGGCGTCATTTATTCTTCTTGATTATCTTGTTGTAACAACTTGCTTCCTTCCACTATATTTGTGTGAAACCTCTATTTGACTTCACTGCTTTTTCCAAAGTGAGTCATATTTGCCATCTCGAGGCATTTCATTTGTCGTCAATGCTCGGGTGGTCTTTTCTCATGGATGCGGCCCCTTCTTTGCTCCTAAATGGCTCAAAACTCCTTCTTAAGGAAAAATCTTCTGCAGTTACACTTTGTTCTTATTTGCAGTTTATCGAAGTCCTACCTTTAGTCCTTTTTCCTACCATTAGTCTTTTTTCCTACCATTATACTAGGATCTTGTAGAGCTTACTCTTGGATGTAATTGAAGTTCCAAGCAGGAGTTGTATTTCTAAGGATGGTATCCCTTCGAGTTTACTAAAGCTATGGGGACATTATTCTTGGAAAATATTGTCCTAAATCCTTGCGGTGTGGGACAGTCGTTTACTACATGTCCTATTCCCCTATAGGTTAACTTGATTCCTGTCCTTAGTAGGTTTGGGCACTTCTCCAAGCAGTGTCCCTATTGTTCATACTTGTAATTACATGCACATAAGTGGTTCCTCCTCGCATTTTTTTCTAGGGAATTGTTGGTTTTGGTGCTTATTCGTCCTTGAGTCTGGATACCTTGAGAGTTTTCTTGTGTAGTCTTTTTTGTCAATTGATCACTCTAAGAGTCCTCCTAGATTTCTCGATTCCCTAATTTAGTTTCCTTAACTTGGATGGGATTCTCCTTAGTTTCTATGGAAGTACGGGCTTGTTTAGTGACTTTCTTTGGAGCCATCTTCCTTGAAGATCACATCCTCTGAGAGACAGAGTTTTTAGGAATTTGGAATACTTCATTAATAAAGGAGTACAATATGTTGGGGTTTTTCTCCCTATTGCAGAAAATGGTCACAAAATAAATAGGGAGATATGGGATTCTTGATAAGCATCCTCCTAGGTAAGGTTATACGCCCTTTGCTAGCGTTTATGACTTCATGCTTGGCTTCCTTCGTACTTAGAATTGTTACCTCAATAGGTCCTAGCACCATCCTCCTGGATACTTCCCCATTTGGTCTTTTGGGACTTCTACCATGCCCTCAGGCATTGGGAAGCTTCTAGGGTTGCCTTCCTATGAGGACAGGGTATTGAATAGAGTCATTCCTAGTTTTCTGGGTTACTCTCATGGGAGCCATCTGAAAATTTTAAGATCAATCCTATTAGTTACTATATTTTCTAGTCTTGATTATGTATTTGAGGAAACGACTCTAATACCACTCAAGTTGTCATGCCCCGACCCAGTTTGGTTGGATCCTCATGAACAACCTTCCACTCTCCTTGTTTATTTAAGGGTTTCCCCTCTTCTAAACCATAAAGAGTAAGGCATCTTTTAAACCTGCACCATTTCTGGAAAAACATAAATCAAAATTGCATAAAATTTTAAATTTATCATACCTGTCTCATAGGCGTATTAGTTAGTGGTCCTTGAGTGTAGGCTTTACGGGATTTCCTAAAAGGGATATAGGGGAGGGGGTGAGAATAACTACTCAGTGAATGGGTTTTTGAAATTGAACTTTTAGGAAAAAGATTTGTATTGGAGTGTTTCAGACTCCTTATTTTCTTTCAAAAATCTTTTCATTTCAAATCTCTATTTTTATCATCATTTCTTATTAATCACAGTGTGTCATCACCCAACACACATCCTTCATCATGAAGGTCAATCACACAATTGCAAGCTAACATATCCACTAAACCCACTTGTGGCATCAGAGTGACTTACACGACATCCGACCCTCAATCCCAAAATCAATTATCCGTTTCCGTATGAGGACAGAGATCGCATCCTGACCCCACCCCGATCTCATGCGCTTGAAGCTATGTCGAGCTTCGTAAGATCACCTAGTTCGACGAACTTCCCTTATATCCTCCCAGTCGTCCAGGGCCCTATGACACATCACTACCTCTCTTGGGTGTCTTGAAGGTCCCAAAATCACAGTGCATGCACAATCAGTATTTTCACATCATGTCATATAATTTGTGGTGCCACGGGTCCAATGGCCCCGATCCTCAACTCAACCTGCAGCTGTTTGTCTTGACCGCTCCGTCGACCTGTCATGTCGCACTACCACTAGTTAATTGAATATGTCGGTCTTGTCTTCGTACCATGGTCAGACAATTCATTTATTTAAAGTTTTATGGCATATAATTAATGTTTGTTTACGAGCTCCTATTCGTGCCAACTAGCCTATGGCCCACTGTTCGAGATTTTTAAAATCGGGCATATTAGCCCCCAAGTTCCAAAATCAAGGCCTCCGACCTAACAGGGCTATTCGAGCTTCCGTTAAGAATATCTCCCAAACCGTTTAAGTAGTGGCACGCATTGAGGGGAGAGTACTTCTAACAAAAAGTATATTTTTAACTATCCATCATACTAACCGAGTATAAGGATATCTCCACTTATAACCGATGAACGGGTTTTCCACTTTCTCCAAGGAAGTTTCATCATACCAACCGGGTATAATCTACTTACAACTAGTAAATAGTTTTTCGACGTTATTTTCACATCACTCCTCTAAGTTGTGATGTTTAAAATACCACTAAGTAGTGGGTTTTCATTTCGAGGTGTTTATCATCCCAATCAAGTATAATATAAAAATCTCACTCACAACCGGTAAATGGTTTTTAACTTTAAGTTGGGCTCATCATCCCAATCGGGTACGACGTTAGTAATCCCACTCACCCGTTAATTTAGTGAATTCCTCTTGGCCAGTACTTTATATTCACGCGAGCTTATCCTTGCTGGCCTTCCCAGTACTTCATGTTCCTACACGATATGAACATCCATGTTCATTATCTCTCAACCTATTAGCCTTCATTCATTCCAAATGAATGAGAAAACTAAACTTTTTATTTATTTGCAATTAGGTTCATAAAGTAATTTTTTCTTTAACTTTAAGTCCCTAATGTCAGTTTTTCCCAAAATTGAGTCCTGAAACTTTTAAAATTCACATTGGGACCTTAATTTATTTAATTTCATAAAAAGGGGTTCAAGTTTCCCAAATTCCCAATTTGGCCCCCAAATTTTCCAATATTACCATTTTGCCCTTCCTATACAAAAACGGTAAGTTTTACCCCAAAAATTCTAAAATTACTCAATTGGCCCTCTAACATCCTTATCATGCCCAATTGACCCTCAATTTTACAAAATTGCATATTGGTCCCTGGAATTTTTGAAAATCTCCATTTTCCCCCAATTTCAACTTACTAACATAGTTGAATTTGATTTCATCAAATTGACCAATTAAACACTTCTAATTGTTGAAATTGAAGTTAAAATTGAGTTCCTACATCTTCATACGATTCAATAGTACTTTGAATCGCAAGTTTTGACGCCAGAATGAGCTCAAATGGAGCTTTGCTAGAAAATAGACTATAGAGAGAGAAAGCTTCAATTACTCACCGTCGGGGGCACGATAGTCCGAGCTTTCGATCTGGGCAGATAGCGCTCGTCCTGAGGTTTATATTAGAATCAAGAATTGCATCAATTGATGCCGAATTGGATAAGAATTTTATCATCAAACTTCTACCAGTTCTCTCTCTAGCACCAATCGAAAATTGCGGAGGGTAGCCAAATTAGCTTACCTTTCATCTCTAATTCAATTGTAGGAGGGCTGTGTAGGTGTTGGGAGGGCTTGTTTTGGCCTAAAGAGGGCTTGAAATGGCCTATTTCAGCTCGGCCAAAATAGGGCAGCTTCGGTCCACCGGATCTGCTTCATTGTTCCATCACGCTAGCGCTTCTCCAGCGACCATCGGAGCAAACGGAGACTATAGGCATGTAGCTGATTTATCCCCAGTTCTTAAGAACCCGACCTCACATTGTTTGGCTCAAAAAAGTGCCCAAGTTGGAGCTCTGGTTCGAGCTTCACCAAAAAATGGATCAGTTGAGAGACAATGGAGTTTTCAGGTGTGGAGAGGATGAATGGGAAGAAGGTCTTTATATAGTAAGCTCGGGGACTTCTTGATCGTCCGATTGGAGCCTTAATGGTGGTCATTCATTGCAGGAAACTCCCTGGTCAGAGACTTTTCTACTTCATTGGCACCGTGCGATTTTCCGGCGAGTGAACAGTGTTGTCATCTGAAGGAAGAAGATGACACAGTTTCGGACTGGTCCGGTCCGAACCAGGTTCAAAGCTTAACCCGGCCAGTTCTCCCCCCATTCGACTAAATTTTTTAAATCTAAAAATTTCTAATTTCATCTAAATTCATTTTCTATCCAATGGTGACCTCAAATCTTAAGTTTGAATTTTTTTAAGCCACCAAGAAAAATGAATTTAGAATCCGGTTCAACAGTGGTTCAAACCGGTTCAATCTAGTTCGAATCTCGTTCACCTGAACTGGTTTGGGTTTTATCTCCAATTCATTCTCAAGTCCATTTCCATGACTTTTGGGACTCTTTGGGTCACTCGGGATCCATAAATTTCCCAGTTTGATCTTTCTCTATTGGTTGTGGTTCATGATCCAACTCAGTTCATAAACCGGTTCAATCCAGTTGGATCTAGTTCATCTAAATAAGTCTGGTTTTTCTCTTCCAATTTGTCCTAAGGTTCTTTTTCAATGTTTTATGAACCCTTTGGATCACCCGAGAGTTGTAAATTTTCAAATTGCTCATTTCCAAATGATCAAGTTTGTGAATTGGTTCAATTTTCTTATATGGTTTGACCGATTCTTTTCCCAGTTTTCCTTAACTAAAAAGGTCGGGGTTTACATGCCTCTTTCTCTGCTGTTCAGAATTCTGAAGGAAGAAGATGACACTATGCGTGTGTGTGCATGCTTCCACATGGCACATTATGATTGGCTATTTCGGTGACGCGACTTCCTACTTAGCGTCTGAGTCATCCGTTGACTAGCCACATGGTGACCTTCCATTAGCCGCTTGTTCCAACATAGTCGCTTACAAAATTTGACCATCCATTGACCGTGACACATGGCATCCTCTAATTGGCTAATTTACATTCATCAACTTTCCCTCCTGTTGCATTGTACCATTGCCATGCATTAGCCTCTCGTTGGCTGTGATCATCCGACTTGGCTTTGCTTGTCGTTCGATGATTGGTCGACCATTTTCTAACATCTTAGTTCGTCACTGGGGTGACTCTTTTACCACGTGTCAGCTCCTCATTTGTCAGCCCTACTAATGAGGTTTATTCTCCATTGACCACTAATTGAGGACATGTGTCACTCTTCCATTGGTCAATCATCTACGACGTGGATATTCTTCACCTGACCATTGACTAGGGACAGATGTCATGCTTTGATTGTTCAGCGCTTCCAAACACTGACTGAGCGGCTCACAAGGCGCTAATCGAGCAACTGACTAGGTGCTGACCTAGCAGGCGGTGCACTTGGACCATTGTCCGGTTTGGTGACCCAAAATCGAAAATCGGCTGGTTTAGGTCCGATTCGACCGATTTTCTAAAAATTAAAATTTTCTAAATTTATCTAAATTTATTTTCTACACATTGTTGACTTCAATTTCCCATATTGGTATTTTTAAGTTATCTAGAAAAATGAATTTTTGAACCTGTTCTTCTCGGTTCGTCACTGTTCAATTCGGTTCAGGTCCGGTTCACCCTGAACCGGTCTGGTTCTCACATCCATTTGGTTCATAATCCATTTCCATCATCTTTGGATCTTAATTGAACATTGGGGTTTTTTTTTTCCAATTTCTCGTTTTGGCTCCTATTTACCAATTTTGGTTCACTTTTATTCTTAGTTTTCTCTCGAAAATTTTCAGTTCTCATTTTTGGATTCTTATTTTGAGAGAACAAGGTTTACAAATTCGGTCGGGAATTGAATTTTCGAGTAAAACCTAAAAAGGGCAGAATGGTAAATTTGGGTCCCAATGGGTAACACCCCAAACCGATACTTTGGATCGGACCACTATCACAACTACTATGTTTTCCTGATCCTATAATAGTAGATCTCGCACTATTGTAGAATGGATAGACCGCAATACACATATAACACAAAAATAATCTCATTTTTAGTAAAAATTTAAAATATTTCCAAAATAACAGTATACAAAACTCATTATATCAAAATTCCCAACTCGAAACTTTTTTATACTGTTTGGAATACCCTTGTAGATTTCATTAATGGTATTTCACCTCAAAAAACTTTACTTTCTTGAAAGGGATTAGCGAGAGGGTGAGCTATAAATCTCAGTGAGTGAGTCACTAACATTAGGATGTTATGTATACAAACACAATTTCTACTAAAAATGATAGCATAAAGTATAAAAATATTTTAAAATTTTCTTATTTAAAATTTGTATAGTTTTTCTCACTAATACTTATAAAGAGAACGAGTGTCCATCCTCATAAGCACAAAACATTACATGCAACGTCACGCCCCGACCCAGTTTGGTCGGATCCCCGTAAACAATCCGCCACTCTCTTGGTTCAAGAGGAGTTTCCTCCTTTTATAACTCAAGAGGAGCCATGCATAATTTCAACCCTGTTCCCTATAATAACATATATAAAATAAAATGCAAGCTTAATAGAAATTAGGCATACTTGAAAGAGGGTTAGGCTTGGTGTTATCCCTAATCATTTTCTTTATTTCCTGAAAAGGGATAAAAAGGGTAGGTGAGTTTCTACAACTCAGTGAATGGGTATTTCAAAAATAATTTTAATAAAAATAGTTTTTAAATTATAGTGTGCCATACTTCTTGTTTTCTTTAAAATTTCTCATTTTTAAAATCTCAGTTTTTCATAGCCATTTCTCATCTCAATGGTGTGTTTATCAACCAACACATGCCCTTCATAATGAAGGAAACAAACATTCGCATGCTAGCTCGTCCATTGTACCCACTTGTGGCATCGAAGTGACTTTACCGGCCACCTAGATAGAAGCACATCCACTTCTACCCTGAGAATGAAGGGATGTATGCGACATCTGACCCACAATCCGGTAACAAAACTCAGTGTCCATATGAGGACAGAGACCTCATCCCGTCCCCGCCCTAGTCTCATGCGCAATGGAGCTACATCGAGCTTCTCAAGACTTCTTGTAAGACTAACTGCCCTTATCTACACCAGGTTATCTAGAGCCCTAGGATGCATCAATACCCCTCTTGGGCATCTTAAAGGTCTCGTAACACAGTGCATGCACAAATCAATAATTTTTCCACATAAGCAATATAATCTGTGGTGCCACTAGTCCGACGGCTCCGACTCTCAACTCGACCTACAGTTGTTTGTCTCGACTGGTCCGTAGACATGTCATGTCACATTGCCGCCAGTCCATCAAGTATGTTGGTCTTGTCTCAGTACCATGGCCAAACAATTCATTCACTTAAGTTTTCATGGATTAAAATCATGTTTGTTTACAAGCTCCTACTTGTGCCAACTGGCCTAGGGCCCACTGTTCAAGGTTTTCAAAATCGGGCATATTAGCTCCCAAGTTCCAAAACCGAGGCCTCCGGCCTATATGAGCTATTTGAGCTATTTGAGCTCCCTGCATGAATCCTTTCCTTGCCTAAGTCATATTTTCCCTAGGATAGTTGGGTTTACATGCCCCTTACCGCATGATATTCCTTAGAACTTATCATTGACTTCACATCACTATAGCATATCAATTTCCTTACTCGTCTTTTTCGACTTCTATATTTGGTAATTCAATCTTCAAGTCCTTGAGATTCTGATAACTTACTGACATACTAAAGCTCTTCCTTTCTTATTTCATTTCTCATTTCCACCGGAGTCCTTCCTTTTTAAGGTCTCTTCTCCTTTTAAATCCATTTTTTAATCACATGGTGATCATTTCACGATCCTTTATTCCAGTTAGTCCCTTTCTTACTCGTATGATGTCTTTTAACGTCATCCTCCTACTTACACGTTACTTGGGTTTGACTTATCCCTTGGTTCTTCACGATCTCTTTCTCTTTGTACTTGATCCCTTCATTTCTAGCAGCTTGTCTTTAAGGAGCTTATCCTCTTCTCAATTCTGTTGGTTCCATTTCCTCGTAACTGGAACTCATGTGTTCTTCCACTGTTTCCTTTCTTGGTATGTTTTAGACTTCTTTTCTCCTAAAATTTTCTTCAACTTGATCTGTCTAAATTCCTATTTGGGTTTTCATGTCTTCCTGCAAGTAGGTCATACTTAACCTTCCCAACCACTCACTTTGTCATTTTTACATCTTGTTGAGGTCTTTATTCGGCTCGATCTTTTGTGATACTTTCTCAATTGCTTTTCTTAACCTAGAGCTTTCTCCTTCTTCAATCTAACTTCTTATTCTCATCTTCCTTCTAATGTCTCCCGTTATGGGATTCTTTTGTTTGATCACCCTACTGTTCTTTAGAAGTTCTCTTTTTAATCTTCACTTAAACTTAAGGATTTGGTATGGTTCATCCACTCCGGCTTTTCTTCCTCTTTTGGTCTCATACCTCCATTTTCCACAAGTCTCCCTATCTTATGGAGTTCCTAAGAAATTGTATCTTAGTTCTTTGCAAGTAGTTGTTATACCTAGGCTTTCTTGTTATTCTACTTTCTTCCCATCTTTCCGTAGTGATCTTGATATCCTTGGTGTTCCTCCATACTTACTTCCTTTTCTTCTTGATCAGCTTACATTCTTTTGGTCCCCTTTGGAATATTCTACTCCTGCTTGTTTTTCCTTACTCTTATTCTTTGAGCCTATCCTTAAATCCTTGAACTCTCCATGAATATGTACTCTTTGATGTTTACTTCCCTTTGTTCCAACTTCTTTTTTCCTTTTCTTAAGATTTCCCTTGGATTATACTTCTGAGGAAAAATCTTTAAGGGTTTAGCTAACCCATCTTCCTTAGGTGATTTCCTACCTCTTACTTTTAAATCTTTATTATTAGATCTTTGAGTTTATCAAGGAACTCAGAAATTTGATTGAAATTTCATTTTCATTAATTCAACAAATATTTTCTTGCCAAACTTGGCTTATTACATAAATTTTCTACCCCCTAATCCCTTGGGGTCATAGGTCGAGAGTTAACCCTAGAGCGATTGTGGGATTCTTGATCAGAAGGTTTTGAGGAACTAGTTGGGGTCCACTTGTATTCCCTTATAGGACGAATCTCATGTATGGCCTCCAATTCGTACTGCCTTAGTACCTTTAACCTCACACTCATAGGTCCACTTCACCCATTGGGAGGGATTAAAGCAAGGTTGAGTAGGTGGAGGTACTTGGTGAACCTTCATGAAGATGGCATACGCATCCCAGTAATTATCTCAGGCCTCTTTCTTGGTTGGATTCCTCTCCGATTGTTGTGGGACTAGAGGAGGAGGGGTTGGGCTTCTAGGAGGAGATACTGGTTGCTCTTGTTTGGGAGGAGGGTATATGATGTCTTCCCATTCAAATAAGGCTCCTACCAGTTTCCAGTAGTCTTCCACCATGTACTTGGGTACTGTTTTCTCGCCCTTTAAGAATCTTTGTATGACTTCCTCCCTTGGGTTGGGTATCTTTTTTAAGGTTGTGGGTGGAGAGCTGGATATCACCATGAACTTTCTAGGAATTCTCCTTCCTACACAATAGTTTAAAATTGGATTAATGTCAGGGCATAATATTGATAATGTTTCAAGGGAACTAGGCTCTTATACCACTCAAGTTGTCACGCTTCAACCCGGTTTGTTCGAATCCCTATGAACAACCCGCCGCTCTCTTGATTCAAGAGGGGTTTTCTCCTTTTATAACTTAAGAGGTGCCAAGCGTAATTTCAACCTTGTTGCCTGGAATAACATATATCAAATAAAATGTAAGTTTAAGAGAAATTAAACATACCTGATAGAGGGTAAGTTTTGGTGTTATCCCTAGTCATTTTCTCTATTTATTGAAAAGGGATAAAAATGGTGGGTGGGTTTCTACAACTTAGTTAATGGGTATTTCAAAAGTAATTTCAATAAAAAATAGTTTTTAAATTGGATTGTGCCAGACTCCTTATTTTCTTTAAAATTTCTCATTTTCAAAATCTCAATTTTTCATAGTCATTTCTCATCTCAACGGTGTATTTATCAACCAACACACGCCCTTCATCATGAAGGAAACACACATTCACAGGTCAACTTGTCCATTGTGCCCACTTGTGGCGTCAGAGCAACTTTACCGATCACCTAAATAGAATCGCGTCCCCTTCTACCCTAAGAATGAGTGGATGTACGCGACATCCGACCCTCAATTCGGTAATAAAACTCTGTGTGCGTATGAGGACAGAGACCTCATCCTGTCCTCACCCTGGTCTCATGCACAATGAAGCTATGTCGAGCTTCTTAAGACTTCTGGTACGACTAACTGCCCTTATCTCCATCAAGTCGTCTAGAGCCCTAGGATGCATCACTACCCCTATTAGGCGTCTTAAAGGTACCGTAACACAGTGCATGCACAAATCAATTATTTTTCCACATAAGCCATATAATCTATGGTGCCACTAGTCTGACGGCCCTAACTCTCAACTCGACTTGCAGGTGTTTGTCTCAACTAGTCCGTAGACCTGTCATGTCACACTATCGCCAATCCATCGAGTATGTCGGTCCTGTCTTGGTACCATGGCCAAACAATTCATTCACTTAAGTTTTAATGGCTTAAAATCATGTTTATTTACGAGATCCTCCTCGTGCCAACTAGCCTAGGGCCCACTATTCAAGATTTTCAAAATCAGGCATATTAGTTCCCAAGTTTCAAAACCGAGGCCTCCTGCCAATATGAGCTATTCGAGCTCCTGTCAAGAAGGCCTCCCAAAACTTTTTAAGCAGTGGTACACAGTCAAGGGAGAGCATTTCTAACAAAAATAAACTTTTCATCTATCTATCACATCAATCAGGTATGAGGACATCTCCGCTTATAACTGATAAGCGGGTTTTCTACTTCCTTCCAGGAAGTTCATCATACCAACCAGGTATGATCTACTAACAACCGATAAATAGTTTTTTCGTGTAATTTTCACATCACTCCTCTTAGGTGTGATGGTTAAAATACCACTTAGTAGTGTGTTTTTATTTCTGATGTGCTTATTTATCCCAACCAGATATGATATAAAATCCCACTCACCCGATCGTACAATGTATTTCCTCTAAATTAGCTTTCGTCCCTTGTGAGCTTTGTTTTATTTGGTGTTCTAGATATCTTGTATTTCTACAGGGTATGACCATTCTTGTTCATCATCATTTGGTTTGACAGCCTTTATTTATTATGAATGACTAATAATATCTAATTTTTCAAATATTTACAATTTGGTCCCTAAAATTCTTTTACTTTTACTTTAGGCTCCAAATGTCGATTTTTCCCAAAATTGAGTCCCAAAACTTTAAAAATCCACCTTGGAAACACAATTTATTCAAATTCACAAAAAAGGGTTCAAGTTTCCCAAATTCCCAATTTTGTCCCCAATTTTTTTTTTCAAAATTACCATTTTGTCCCTCCTTTACAAAAATGGCAAGTTTTACCCCAAAATTCTAAAATTTGCTCAATTGGTCCTCCAACACATCTTATCATGCCCAATTGGCCCTCAATTTTATAAAATTGCATTTTAGTCCCTCGAATTTTCGAAATCTCCAAAATTTTCCCCCAATTTCAACTTCCTTACACAACCGAATTTGATTTCATCAAATTGACTGATCAAACAAGTTTAATTGTTGAAATTGAAGTTAAATTGGAATTCCTACATCTTCATATGATTCAATTGCACTTTGAGTCGCACGATTTGACGTATGAACGAGGTCAAACGAAGCTTCGCCGGAAAATAGAACGTATAGTGAGAAAGCTTCGAATGCTTACCGGCGGGGGCATGGCAGTCCGAGCTTTCAATCTGGGCAGATAGCTCTCATCCTGAGGTTTCTCCTATGATCAAGAATTGCATCAATTGATGTTGAATTGAGTGAGAATTCAGTCATCGAAAATATGTTGGTTCTCTCTCTAGCACCGATCGAAAATTGCAGAGGGGAGCCAAATTGACTTACCTTTCATCTCTATTTCGGTCGTAGGAGGGCTGAGGAGGTGTTGGGAGAGCTTGGTTTAGCTTGAGAAGTGCTCGAATTGGCCAATTTTAGCTCGACAAAAATAGGGCAGCTTCGGTCTGCCGGAGCTGCTTCACTGTTCGAACACGTCGACGCTCCTCTAGTGACCTTCGAAATGATTAGAGACTACCACCATGTAGCTAACTTCACCTCGGTTCTAAGGAACCCAACTACACCTTCTTTGGCTAAAAAAAAGACCCTATATTGGAGCTCTGGTTCAAGCTTTGCCGGAAAACTGAGTAGCTGGGAGAGAGTGAAGTTTTTAGGTGTGAAGAGTATGAATAGAGAGGGGCTCTTTATATATGGAGCTCGGGGACTCATCAACTGTTCTTTTGGCACTTTATAACAGTCATTAATAGCCTGAAATATTCTGAATGGAAATGTTTCCTCTTCGCCAGCGCTGGTTCAATTTTCCAGCGAGTGAACAGTGCTCTCATCTAAATGAAGAAGATGATAGGGTTCAAAACTTAAACCGGCTGGTTCAAGCCCAATTCGACCGAGTTTTTCAAAATTAAAATTTTCTAAATTCATTTTCTATCAAATGGTGGCCTCAATTCTCAAATTGGAATTTTCTAAGACATCTAGAAAAATGAATTTAGCATCCTTTTCAATAGTGGTTCACACCGATCCAAACCGGTTTGAATCTGGTTCACCTAAACCAGTTTAGTTTTCATCCTCCATTCATCTTAAAGTCCTTTTTCATGACTTATGTGACTCTTTATTTAAACCCCGCACTTTTGAGTTAAGGAAAACCGAGAAAAGAACCGGTCAAACCGAATAAGAAAATCGAGCCGGTTTACATTTGGGAACAAGCAATATGGAAATTTACAACTTCCGAGTGATCCAAAGGGTTCATTAAACCTTGGAAAAGAAACTTAAGACAAATTAGAAAACAAAAACCAAATTGGTTCAGGTGAACTAGATTCCATAAGAACTTTAAAGTTAAGCGTGCTTGCCTGAGTAGTGTGAGGATGGGTGACCTCCTTGGAAGTATGAATTTTTTTGTAACCCGAAAGTGAAGCTCGAACTAGAGCTTTGACTTGAACAAAGGTCGGGCTCTTTAGAACCAGGGAGAAGACAGCTATCTGGTAGCAAACTCCAGTCAATCCGAGAATTGTTGGAGAAGCACTGGCATGATGGAATAGTGAAGCTGCTCCAGCGGACCGAAGCTGCCCTATTTCGGCCAAGCTGAAATCGGCCATTTCAAGCCCTACTCAGGCCAAACCAAGCCTTTCCAACACTTTCTCAGCCCTCCCACAGCCGAATTACGACTAAAAGCTAAACCAATTCAGCTCCCCTCTACAATTTTCGGCCGGTGCTAGAGAGAGAACCGGCAGAACTTCAATGATGAAATTCTAACTCAATTCGGCATCAATTGATGCAATTCTTGATTCTAGGATGATCCTCAAGATGAGAGCTATCTGCCCAGATCAAAAGCTCGGACTGACGTGCCATCACCGGTGAGAAATCGAAGCTTTCTCTCTCTATAATCTATTTTTCAGCGAAGCTCCGTTTGAGCTTGTTCCGACGTTAAAATCTACGATTCAAAGTTCCTTAGAATCATATGAACATGTAGTAACTCAATTTCAACTCTCATTTCAACAATTAGAGGTGTTTGATCGGTCAATTTGATGAAATCAAATTCAGCAGTGTTGAAGAGTTGAAATTGGGGGAAATTTTTGGGGAAATTTGGGGATTTTTGAAATTAGAAGGACCAAAATGAAATTTTATAAAATTGAGGGCCAATTAGGCATGAAAATAATGTTGGAGGACCAATTGAGAAATTTTAGAATTTTTGGGGCAAAACTTACCATTTTTGTTAAGGAAGGGCAAAATGGTAATTTTGGAAAAGTTGGAGGACCAAATTGGAAATTTAAGAAATTAATCCCCTTTTGTGAAATGGAATAAATTGTGGTACTATGATAAATTTTAGAAGTTTCGGGACTCAATTTGAGGAAAAACTGGCATTAGGGACTTAAAGTTAAAGAGAAATAACTTTAGGGACCTAATTACAAATAAATGAAAGTTTGACTTTCTCGTTCATTTGGAATGAATGAAGGCGATTAGGCCGAAGGATAATGAACTGAGATGTTCATATCATGTAGGAACACAAAGTACCAGGAACGCCAGCAAAGACAAGCTCGCGTGAATAAAAAGAACCGGTCTAATGGAATTCACGGCATTAATGGGTGAGTGGGTTTACTAACATCATACCTGGTTGGGATGATGAGCACGACTTAAAATTTAAAAACCACTTACCGGTTGTGAGTGGAAATTTTATATCATACCCGGTTGGAAATGATAAGTACCTCGGTATGAAAACCCACTATTAAGTGGTATTTTAAACATCGCTACTTAGAGGAAGTGATGTGAAAATCATGCGGAAAAACTATTAAGTGGTATTTTAAACATCGCTACTTACCGATTGTAAGTAGATTATACCTGGTTGGTATGATGAGACTTCCTCGAAGGAAGTTGAAAACCCGTTCATTGGTTATGAATGGAGGTGTCCTTATACCCGGGCGGTATAATGGATAGAGAAAATATATGTTTTGTCGAAAGTGTTCTCCCCTGACTGTGTGCCAATGCTTAAACAATTTGGGAGACCTTCTCGACAGGAGCTCGAATAGCTTTGATAGGTTGGAGGCCTCGGTTTTGGAACTTGGGGGCTAAATGCCTGATTTTAAAAATCTCGTACAGTGGGCCCAAGGCCAGTTGGCACGAGCAGGAGCACGTAAATGAATATGATATATGTGTCATAAAACTTAATAAGTGAATTGTTTGGCCATGGTACCAAGATAGGACTGACATGCTCAGTCAACTAGAGGTAGTGCGACATGACAGGTCAACGAACCAGTCAAGACAAACAACTGCAAGTTGAGTTGAGAGTCGGGGCCGTTGGACTAGTGGCACCACAATATTTCATGGCTTGATAAGAAAACATTGTTTGTGTGTGCACTATGAGTACGAGATCATCAAGACACCCATGAGGGGTAGTGATGCGTCCTAAGGGCACTGGACGACCTGGTGGCTATAAGGGCAGTTCGTCGTTCTAGCTATCTGTGCGAAATCTGGAGTAGCACCAAGCGCATGAGACCGGGGTGGGGACAGAATGAGGTCTCTGTTCTCATACGGACACGAAGAAGTGATTTCGGGATTGTGGGTCAGATGTCACATACATCCACTCATTCTCAGGGTAGAAGTGGTGGTATTTCTATCCGGGTGGCAGGAAAAGTCGCTCCGAAGCCACTAGCGGGTTCAGTAGTGATACTGACTTGCAAATGTGTGTAACCTTCATGATGAAGGATGTGTGTTGGGTGATGACACACCGTGGTAAATAAGAAATGGTGGGAAAACCCCGAATTTTTAAATGAAGGGATTTTTTAAAACAAATGAGTCTGGCACACACCATATAAATGTTTTTCTTAAAAGTCAAAAGCTTTTAGAAACCCATTCACTGAGTAGTCGTACTCACCCACTCCCTAATACCCCTTTCAGGAAATCTCGGAAAGCCTCCCCTTAAAAACCGTCAACTAAGATGTCTGTAAGACAGGTATGTAAAGTTTCAAATTTCATGCAATTTTGATTATGCTATTTCAGGAAAAGGTGCAGGTTAAAGGACGCCTTACTCTTTACGGTTTACAATAAGGGGAAATCATTTAATAAACCGGGAGAGTGGCCGGTTGATCACAGGGATCCGACCAAACTGGGTCGGGGCGTGACACTTTAGGTCACTTGGGATCCATAAATTTCTGGTTTGCCCTCTCTCTATCGGTTTTGGTTCATAAACCGGCTCGGTTCATAAATCGGTTTGATCCGGTTCACCCGAACCGGTCTGGTTTTTCTCTCCCAATTTGTTCTAAGGTTTTTTCCCATGGTTTATGAACCCTTTTGGATCACTCAAAAGTTGTAAATTCCCCAATTTTCTCCTTCACCGATCATCGGATTTGTGAACCGGTTTGGTTTTCTCACTCAGTTTGACCAATTTTTTTCCCGGTTTTCCTTGACTCCAAAGAGTGGGGTTTACATGCAATGTCTCATGCACTACCTCACAAAATGTATTCTATCCGTCCACACAATACATGCGTACTAGGGTCACAACCTAGTAGTGGTGTAAACAATGTCTTCTCAAAACAAGAAATCCGGAATGGAGAACTCAAAAATTTTGAAAACAAAATTGTGGTTTAAAGTGAACCAGAATTCGACCAATTTTCTCGAATTTAAAAATTTATAAATTCATTCTTTATCCAATGGTAGCTTCAATTCTCCAATTTAAATATTTTAAGCCACTTAGAAAAATAAATTTAGCAATTGGTCAAGGGTGGTTTAAACCGATTCAATCCAGTTTAGGTCTAGTTCACCTGAACCAGTCTAGTTTTCTCTTCTAATTTGTCCCAAAGTCCTTTTCCGTGATTTTTATGACTATTTAGGTCACTTGGGAGTTGTAAATTTCTCATTTTGCCCTTTCTCTATGGTTTACAGTTCATGAACCGGTTCGGTTCTCTCTCTTAGGTTGATCGGTTCTTTTCTCGGTTTTCTTATCCTGAAGGGGCCAGGTTTACACATTCTGTCTTCTACCCCCTTCATTTCCAGTCTCATATTCTTTGGATATTTTATTCATTTGCTGGTACAATCCCCTCAACCTGAGCAAGAGTCCTCGGTGAGTTTCTTCTTCGCCTTCACCATCTGTTTGTTTAGAGCTTCTTAATGTGCATGATACTAGCATTTGGCTACACTTGACTTCCAATGGAGCTTTTGTTTCTAGTCAATCTCATGTCCCCGATCCTAAAAATCCTAGATTTTGCATTTTCTCGTCTGGCAGGTTGTTGCTCGGGAGGTCTGCATTCTAGAACTCGATTAGTGGCAAGTGGAATTACCAATTCCACCTTCTCTAGATTGTTTGAAGGAAGTCTCCAAGGGTTTTGGTGGCTCACAAGATTCCTCGATGAGATCTCTCTTCCTTCCTAGCTTTCATTTCAAGCTCACCATTTGGCAAATTCAAATTTACTATTGTATGTTGCTATTTAACTAGAGATGATCAAGATATGATAGCCCATTCCTTATTCTTATGTATAGAGATGAGATTAGCTAGACTTTGGTTGTATCTTGTTTAGATTTAGCCTGACTTGTTTCTCGAAAGGCATTGCCCACAATTGCAGATGTTCCTAGACATGAGGATTTATTCCACAATCGGTTGATCACGTATGCCTCCACTCTCCCCTCCTTCCTTTTCGAGAAGTCCATGAATTACTTTTGTGTAATTTTTTGCAGGTCTGCTTAAGGTCCTTATATATGGGTAGGATAGCTCAATTTCATAAAGATTTTTATCCCTTTCTTTTAATGTCACTTTCAGTTACAATTTTAATGGGTGTCCTTTAGCAGCTGATATTCATCCTGAGGTTTAACTTGACCCTTTCACATTCATGTTACCCCTTAATCAATTTTTCCATTAATTCATTTTTAATTCTTTTTCACATATTAAATATTTACCAAACAATTTCTAATATGGCTGATTTTATAAATATAAGGTATGGAAAAACTTCTCATTCGCTAGGCTAACACTTATTTTTGAAATTTATCTAAATTTTTATAAATAAAGATGTCTCAAATTCAAATTTTCAATTATTCTTATTTATGTTACTTTTTTAGGTAATAAGAGGAAATTATATTTCTTAAGTTATTCGTGATACCATTAATCATAAAAAAGGTTCATATTTCTCCTATCGTCCAATCTATCATTAATTTAGACCATTTGGTTTTTTTGTATATGGGACTATCAGATCAACGGGTAACTCCATTTCCTTCCTTTATTTGCTAACAGTTATATATGAAGTTCTATTTTTTCATTGATCTAGGTCCAGGTCCGTGAGAGGTGTCGTTCTGCATACCTCATACTTATGAAGGTAAGACAAGGTTACCTTCCTTTATTTTCTGTAAATTTTAGAAATATAGTATAGTATAGAATTTGCTTATTCCATGAGCATCACTGGATCAAATTTTTTGTTCTCTGAAATTCCTATCGTTAATACAACATCATTGCTACTAGACTACCGTATTTTCAAAGTCACGTAGGTAAACGATCTCTAAAACTAAGTATACATAGTATATGCATATGTCTTATCTTTTGATTTTGTTATTTCTAATGGATTATTTGACCCTCCATAATTTAGCTAAAATTAATACCAATTCAATTGTTCTATTCAATATTCTAATATCATCGATTGCTTGTGTTATATTTTTTATATTGCTTGATAAAAGATAAACTAATATTATTGGTGTTCTAATATAGTATATAAATATAGATTTGTTTGGCTCGTACATTTTTTTTATTTATACTTTTAGATATTTTACTATGATAACATAATTTATATGCAGGGTAGTCTCCCTTTTTGTTAGTGGAAGGAGAGCTTATAGAATTTTGGTTGGGACTATTAGTTCCTCTAATCATCTAACGCATTTGATAAGTCAGTGATTTCCTTCTGCCCTATTAATCATTAGGGCTTCCCCTCCCTGGATGCTATCGTCTTATCCTTTGGGACTTCCACTCTCTTATAGCCCATATGTTTTAAATGCATCGTGAGTATGGACGGTACCCATTTTTTTGGGTTTAATGTATGGGATTAGATCCATTTATTATTTATTTTATATTTAATTAAAAATTCAATTAAAATATATTTACAAACTATATTTCTAAATACATGTATATACATATATATTTTTATATTCTTAAATTTCTTTTTTACAAAATATTATGTATGTATATATTTATATAAATATTTATTTACACATAATTTAACAATTTAACTCGTTAATTCAAGTTATTTATCACAACTATTTAAGTATTATCAAGTAAATTAGATATGTTCTAATTTAAATTGTATTTAAAAGGTTTTAAATAAAAAATAAAATTTTAAAAAAATTTCTAATTTAAAATTTACTGTTTATTACACAATATATATATATATATATATATGTAGGATTGTGCTAACGTGCACACACTGCTCATATTTATATCTATACTAAATTTATTTATAATTATTTTATTTATAAATTAAATATTAATTAATTATTATATAAAAATACACTTAAAATAATTTAAGATATTATTTTAAACTAATAATACAAAGTTATCTTTAACCTAAATCACACCGACGATAACGAGGTTACCAACAACCTGAGATCCACTACCACACTTGGGATAACGAGGGTATGGGCTATGGCCCAGAGCTTTATAAATGTTATATTAAAATAATTTGAGACCCAAAAGGCACAATATTGCTATCAGACATTATTTTACAGATTATGTGTAAGATATAATGAAAGTACATCTAACTCATGCCACAAATATGATCTTTTGAGGTGGTTCAAACATTTTCTTTTGTAAGTATAATCTCAATTTCTTTATTGAATTTTGTAATGATTTAATATATTAATTCGATTTAAATTTAATAAATTAAAACATAATTAATTTGCAAATACCAATTACACACACTGATATGTGGCAATCACTGCAGAAGGTGATCGCCACTGCAAGTCTCGAGAAGCCTGCAAGGAGCCGCCTCATCGGGTGCATGAACCCACCTTACCAATAGATTTCTCCTGCTATTAATATTATTCATGAAATCATGGATTGACGATGTGGGAGAACATAATAATAACTGCAGGCTATTTCTGATCACCATGAACTCGATTTCAATGGTACATGCCTGCTGATATGGAGGACATATTGTCGAGGATTAAAAGCAAACAACGCATACTGTACCTCCATAGTATGTTGTTTTTTTTCTGGGTATGTTTATAAATTATAAGATGGTAAAAACACAGCCCCCGACAATCTTCAAGGGTACAGAGGTACGTGTAGGAATGTTGTGTGACTACTGTCACCACTTACTCCCACCCATGCATGCATGCATGCCAATCTTGTAGGACTCCGTACGGACATCCACGCATATTTATATTTTATATCCTAAATTTTGTAAATATTAGTATTAAACTTTTTTTTAATTGATAACTTAACACAGTTTTCATTACGTGCAATAACAGTACATTTATTATACGCTATTAATCACAGCTTCATGATATAAAGTATTTTTCTTCGAGTTTGGAATGCATTGGTGTACGTTAGTTTTCAACAACAAAAGTCACAAAGACAAAGTGATAAAACCCACGTGTTTATTTTTCGTCTTGGAATTCTCGCACGGACTTATCTTGAACCGCACTAGGTATCTTCTTCTTCTTCTTCAACTGACACATTTCCAGCAGTCGTATTTGACCCATTCTCCAATTCCCCATCCCAATCCCCAGCAAAGCCAGTTCGGCGGCCTACACCGTTCATCATTCACATGTGTAAGGTGTCTTCAGGTGAAGCTCGCACTTGTTTAACCCTAATATCAATGAGGGTTTGATCTGAATTATTATTAGGTTTTGGTTGGCATCTGTGTACTTCCAAGCACACGTCCTTTTCTCCTACCATTAATTTCAGGATGGTACACCGGCCGACTTCTTGGTGAAGATTAGTATTAACCCTAAAGCCGCCGTGAAGCCAAGTGTATATAGGAGGGGCAGCTCCTTTTATGACACGACCACACTGTTCCTCCTGCCAAGTATACCTTCCCCATTCTCTGGCAAAAGACACGTTACTACTATACGTATTTATTGCACCACCCTCACGCCCCTAAATTCAGCCCTTATCCTTATATGTATATAGTTTTATTTTGACATATTCCGGCATCCATAGATATTCGGTATTTGTAAGTAGATAAGCTCATTGTTGTCAAAATATTCAATGGACGTTAGCTGTTTTCTACTAGCCTGATTGAACCCTATCTTGAAGTGTAATATGAGTCAATGATATGACACCTCAAATTTTCAAATAAATTGGAAAAAAAATTTGAGCCCTTATCAACCCTTCTCTCCCACATCCCTTCTCTCTCCATCTTTCCTAGGTCCCCCTTATAAATACAGAGATGGTCCCATTCATTTCTGAAAAAGGTTGCGAGTGAGCCATATACTCTTCTTTACCCACCATCTCATTGGTTCCTCTCCCGGTAAAAGAAAACAAAGTGCTACGAAGGGCGTCTACTATGGACCAGAACAAGAGCAAGCCATCGTCGGCCATGAAGAGGTCTCCGGCCCAGTCAGGCTCGAGGAAGGGCTGCATGCGTGGGAAGGGTGGTCCGGAGAACGCCACTTGCACCTACAAGGGTGTCCGTCAGAGGACGTGGGGCAAGTGGGTGGCCGAGATCCGTGAGCCCAACCGCGGTGCCCGCCTTTGGCTCGGCACCTTCGACACCTCCCACGATGCCGCCGTGGCCTACGATGCGGCCGCCCGAAAGCTGTACGGATCGGCCGCCAAGCTTAACCTCCCCGACCTGGTTTGTGGTGAAAACGTGGTCGGCAGTAGCATCGGTTCAGATCATCCTGTCGTCGTTCAGTGCTCTCAACAACAGGTGGCTGTGTCGACATGTAGTGGACGGGTGTTGGCTGGCAGTCCAGATAGTACAGAGATGATCCGCTCAGAATCGAGTCCCATTAAATACAATATCATGGAGGAATTTGAGGGGATACTGGGGGACATGAGCACGAACCTGCCGATCCTTGACGAGTCCATATGGGCCGAGGCAGCCATGTCTATCGACTTCCCTGTGGTGGTGGATGACGGCGGCATTGGCCCTTTCGTGGGCGGCGGTGCTTTCATCGACGGCAATGGCGGTATTAGTATCAATGGCAACGTGTGGGAGAATGTTCATTCCCCGTGGTGCATGTGATCATCCAAGAACGAACCAGGTCGTGTATATAGTGCAAGGGGATATACTCCTGCTCATGGCCACACATATATGGGTGTGTCTATATATATATATTGTAAAAAATATATGAGGGGTAAAATGTACAGCATGTGAAACATGTGCACAAAACCCCATGTACAAAGACCTCCTTTATCATGTGTAATTAATTAATTATTATGTCTCACATTTATTAACTTGTTCATATCATAAAAATACATAAACATAGTCAAAGACCTATTGCAATTGGCTTCTTTTTTTTTTCAATCTGCAAGGCATATCAATTGTATCGGATTATCAATTACAGCTTGACAAACCGTTTGCAAGTCCAGGTCGACCAGGCGGCCCGCTTTCTGGAAGCCGAGATGACCCTTCTGGCGGTGGTTGGGATGCCATTACCAGTTATGGAGCCATACCGAATCGGCAATGATCGGCTGGTTGTCCTGGCCGAAGCTTACTTCTCTGAATGCCGAGTAGCTCTCGTCATCCAAATACCAATTTTTAAGAGTTTGGATTAAAGAGGAAGAATATATATATATATCATCCAAATACCAATTTTTAAGAGTTTGGATTAAAGAGGAAGAATATATATATAAATTACCTTATATTTTTATTCTAAACTTTGGGGGGGAAAATATATAATTTTTATTTAATAAAATTATAAATAAAAGTTATAGGATATTATAATTTATATATAAATATTTAATTTAATTTAATTATATATAATTTTTATTAATACTTTTAAAAATATATAAATTTGTATTATATTTACGTATAATATTTAATTTATTATTTTAATATAATTAAAATTGTTAATTATATATATATTATTTATAATTTTATTAAGTGAAAATATATATTTTCAAAAATATGTAATTTAAGTTAAAATAAAATGTTTATATATAAATTAAAATATATATTAATAATGATAATATTAAATTATGATGCAACTAAATACAAAATACAAAATGAAAGTTTCAATAATTTGGAATAAAACCTAATCCGTTGTGGGATAATAATATATTATTTTAGATAGCCTATCATCCAGCATAGAAGCTTACCTTAATGCTAATCCTCCCGTGTGGTTTCAGTCATAACTGACGGTTATGTCTACCGGGGCGGAGTTCGTGGCTGATGGGTGTGAACTTCCTGTTGATGATATTGTAGTTGTAGATAACGTTGGACACTCATTTCTGCACTTTAGTATTAGTCTCACTCATGGTAAAAGTGTAAGGGCAATGCCAAATAAATATTTTTTTGTAGATGCCGAAGATATCATTTTATGTAACATGTAGGCGACAACCACCCCTTTCCTTTCCATCAAGGTCACTCTGGTGGCTGGCCATGGCTCATCCTCTTAGCTCATCTAGCTCTGAACACGATTCCACTAGCAGCTGGGAACGCCCTTCCTCACCTTCGATGCTAAGGAGATTTTTCATTCATTCACTCTCTCCACCATAGCTTCCTCTCCCCAGTGTCCATCCTCGACTCCTAGCCCTCTACGGACTCCGCATCCCCCGGCTTCCGGGCCCACCGCTGCCGAAACAATAAAATGGAGGCCAGAAGAGAGGGACCGGTAGCTGGCTTTCAAACTGTTCGACGAAAAGTCAGAAAGTAATGCCTTTCAAAATTTTCTGTCAATATCATCCAAAATTTTGGCTCTTTAGGTCTAATTTTGATGCCGCTAACACGCATGTCAGGTAATGCGCACCAAGAGGAGAGGGGTATCAAGTCTATTGGGTTACCGATCTCGTAGGCGTGGACGTGGCTGGAGAGAGGGCGACATCAATGTCGTACTCGCTCGTAGAGTCATGTATAATTCCGGCATGATACCCTGGAGGAGGGACTGGGAAAACTTCCCAGTCGAGAGGCATGTCGGGATTCCATGTGGTTTAACGAATGGATTCACTAAAACATTGGCAAGAATTCCGATTTCTTGGACTATGTTGGATTGCTGCTGCACAGACAAATCATACATTATTGGAGTCGGACTTTCATAGGTGATTTGACAAATCATGGCATGGGATATCCCATGAAAGAATCATACATTATTGAATTCATCCACACTTGGAACATCTCCAACTGGGGCTGTTGCAATACAAGTAAACAATTACGTATTTCTATATCCCCCGCGCCAAAAAGACGAGTTGGAAAAAAGAACCAGAGAATGGTTCCTCTGGGGCAATGCAATCACCTAAAGCTGCTCTTCTCAGGGTGCGATTACTTCACAAGCTACCCGGATATGTCTAGTGATGATGAGAAAAATGAACATAATCCTACACATATTGTTGCAGAGCATTCATTGACTGCGCACCGATCACTCTTCCTCATCCTGGATGGTTGTGAATGAGAAGGGACAGAACTTGTAACCGTCCCCTTCGTAGAACTTATTCTGGAACTCAACCCAGTGGAGCCTCAGCGCGTGCAAGAAAGCGCTCAAGGTTTCCATTACCAGAAGCACACCAACTGTTGCACAAATAAACACTACCAGCCCGACGATAAGTATGATGGTATTGTTGAACCTGGGGCGGCGAACAAAGCCATCAGAAAGATACTCATTTCATGGCATACAGTTTTCGCATATAAGAGATACATTAATCAATCACCCCCAAAAGATAAATGAAGAAAAATGTTAGTGATTCTTGATGGTGAGTATAGATGTATTTTTCCCAAGGACTTACCCCCAGGCAAGAAGTAAGACTTTATCGTAAAATACACTGGACAACTCGGAATGCGCAAGGCTGTGTAGATCAAGGAAAGTAAAAAGGCTTAGCTTCTCATGTCAGCAACAATATTTATAAACATATATTCTGAATGATGAAAAATATAGTCCAGCATGATGTTTAAAAAGGGAAAATTAAACAAGCATTTAGTGGTAGATAATCAAAAGAAAGCTCTTGAATGTGGCAAAACACCTACCTGAGAGCCCACAGACGTAGATATGATGCAGTGTTAGAGACAGCACCAAGTACAAATTCTATAGTATGAATTAGTTGGTGGACAAAGACCTCGCCAAACTCAAACTCCTTATGGTCATGTGAATCGTCGTGTGGGTCTACCTCAAGAGGGTCGTCAATATTTTGTAGTAGTGCATAGGACTGCCCTTGATGCCTCTGATTCAATAACCAAATGTACTTGGGTAATTACCTAATTAATACACAAATAAAGGTATTTATTTTGATATGATAAACTCAGAGAAAGAAATTCAAGCATACTTCCTCGTGTTGCTTCTTCAGAAGAAAAGGCTTTGGGAACAACATCCATGGCACCGCAACAACAGCCAACAAAAGCAATATAACCTGGAAGCCAGAGGACATGCTTTTTGTCAGGCTTCACGTTTTTCAAGTATCAATTTGCAGTTGGGATATTACAACAGAAACAAACCTGCAGGAATTTCTGGCCCATGAAGAGTTGATTCTCACCCAGGTCATTGGTAGGGCTCAAGAACATATATATCATTATATGATATAAATCAGCTTGCGACCCTGTGCACCATTTGATGATTATAAGAAGCGAAAGGTAGCCGAAGAGGCTGTTCAAGAATATCATCTGCGGAACAAATTGGTACCTACAAGAGATGATTATGCAGAGGTTTAGAGTATTGAAAAGTAGGCTCTCCTTCTATGAGAAAAAAACAATTCATGGTAGCACTTCAAGATCAAGAAAGGTAAAGGATCTAACCAGGTATTCAAATTATTCTTAAAAAACTTTGCATTGAAGTAGCTAAGCATGATCCCCAGATTCATCTGGGATACTCCCAGTAAGATGGACATCTTCATTTTTAGTGAATTGAGAAATGGCAGCTCACTACGGGTGCCATGCCACTTTGGATCCACTCCAAATGGATAAGTGGGACCAACCTTAACCAGACCTGATGTAGTTGTATCCCTGCAAGAAAACCAATGGACGCTGAAAAATGTTGTGCAAAAAGGATAATTCTCCGCAAAAGAAGCTGATCCTCTAATCTTCATACCTGCAGGAAAGATCTCTGCAACCATAGGCAGAAGGACCAAATAGTTCAAATGGGACAGAGAAGAATTCATTGTATATCAAGCCCGTAAAGATTGAGAACAATGCCATCATCATAATGACATAGCGACCACCAAAAATCATCTCTGTAATGTCTCCAAGCTTCTGCAGATCACATACAAGCAATATGAATAAAACGAATTGCCAGGGAAGTGAGCTTATAAGATAGAATCAGACAACCAGCAATTACCTGTCTGGATAACTTCCTCTCCCGCATTATGAAGTATAATGTTGCCAAGAACAAACATATTCCATGACCCCAATCACCAAACATCACAGCAAAAAGGAAAGGAAAAGTAATAATTGTGAAAACTGCCGGATTTGCTTCTTGATACTTGGCCACCCTGCAGTAATACAATAAAACGATTTCACTGAAAAAACTATTTTGTAAATATATACAAATACAAATTATGAAAACAGATCAATCATATGAGTGAAAACCTTGTAAGAACTATGTCTGTATGCAAAGAAACAAGTTTCTTACATAGGAAGATCAATAAAGTGGTCTCAGAACTATGCTCCTAATTGCATGCCTTAGCGTATTCATAATTCAAATATTTACAGTGTACATTCCAATTAGATCAACCTAGTGAAAGAATTGTTCATTGATTAAAGAAGATATGAATAAACATTTGACACACTGATAAAACTACTGCAGAAATGAAACCAAATCTAAAACGGCTCCATTTGAAGAGGTATTATAAACCTTGATAGTCATAATCATCCTATAAAACTCACCCATAAGCATCCACAATCTCTTGAAAAGCAATAGTAAATTTGTTGGTGCGGAAATATGTAGGAGGGGATTCCTTTGTATGCAAAACATGGAAAATTGCTCCAACTTGTGAATTGCAGTCAAGAGTTGCTTGCTGCAATGCTTTTTGAATCTACAAAGTTCAGGAAAAGATAAATGATTAAAAGAAATTAGGCCAATGATGTGGCAAGAATCAGAAGTAGATCAAAAGAGGATATCTCAGCACCAGTAATAACAATGTACCTGATTAGTTGCAAAAACTGGACACCAACCTTCTGCCACAAGACATTTCTTTGTCACATCAATGCTGAGCATATTCAACACATGGTAGATGTATTTTTCCTTCTTCACCTGACAGTGAAATAGTACAGTTATCTGATCAAAGAGAGCTTTAAGTTTATTATACATATACTTAAGGAAAATATAGGCGAAGTATTCAAATTAAACCATAATGTTCCAGAACTCCAATTGACATCCTATTGTCCGCAACATATTTTCTCGGTGTAACATTCCCACATCTATAGTGGTCTTCAAATCTGAAAGTCTTCCTGACACCTAGATATTGAACATTAACAACTTCAGGTTGAATAAATTGCTAATCCAGTCACTTTCAGTGTCTTTCTTTGTGCTCATAATAGAAAGAGTCTCAAAAAACAATATATCAAAGCTCTGCTCGGACAATGCAAGATGAACCCAAAAACTCAATGTGGCATACCTCTCGTATCATCTCATATTGCTTGGTCAGGTCATCAGCAACTGGATATCTATTTGCTCTAAGAGCTTCACAAATTTTTACAATTTTGTTCTTAGCTCGCTCACCAGAGTAGAATATCACAAATACATTCTTCTCAACCTGTAAATTGAGTAAAAAACTGGTGAAATCAAAGACAATTATAATTTCAAGCCAATAAGAGCACCTTGCAACTATATTAGGAGGTGTGCATGGGTCTATCATTACAATGCATAGAATATGTTCGGCATGGAACCTCAGAAATGACTTCCAAGAGCAACAAGAAAAGTACATTGTCTCCTGAGATAGGGTCAACAACTGGATCTTCGATAGGGGCTTGCTTCAAAAACACATTCCCCCTGGTCGAACGGAATAAGATTCTCTCAAAAGCTATAGACTTCTCTCTTGGAAGTAATCCAATGAAAGAACCCAACTTGACTTGCTTTGATGGTTCCGTCATCATTTCCTAGAAATGAGTTTAAATGTTTAGTTTCAATATAATACCATTAAAAATTAAAATAAAAAGAAGGGGTGGGTGGGAAGGCTCCCATAATTACTTGCTCGAGTAGTAGAGGACTATCAATGGATCCTTCACCAATATGATGTGCTTCAAGTTCTCTTTGATGAACTATGGCAGTTCTTTGAGCTATAGGAAAAAATTCACCAGCCTGAGAAGATCAGAAAAGAGAATCAGCATGCATTGGGTTTAAACAAGACTCATCACCAACCGTTAGAATGAATTCAGTAGAGTAGGTATATATGTGAGCCTAGGATGAGGAGAAAATAGGTGCTTGTAAGAAGAAAAACTGTTGTAAATAAAGCAATTATGTCGTAAGAACATTAGGCACCAGATAATAACATTTTGTGAATGTCCAATCTTGAAGTAAGAACTTGAATTAGCATGACCGTATTGGGGATAACAAAAAAAATAAACATGTCAATGAGCAAATTGATAGGTTTTCCACAATTTATTTTTTTCTACACCTTTCAAAAATAAATTTTCAGCTGATCACTGATGCAAGCATAAGCTAGAAATTGGTTTCAGAGGGCCACAGACCTTTTGCAGCACGATCTTATATTCTAAGAGCTCTGCATAAGTACTCTGCAGTTTTTCATTGTTCGTGTTGATCTCGATCAGCTCCATTTCAAGCTCACCAAGTTTTGCCTGGACAGTTCTTGATAGAATGTAAAGCATAACATAAAAAGATGTTCTGGAATCATCTCACAGCTTATGAGACCAACTTACCTCCAACCTATTCATATCTATGTTGTCACTATAAGAGCTTGTTGAGGGTAATAAGCCATCCTTCTTCATTTGTTCCTTTAAGAATCGTAACTTGCGAGCCATTTCCCCACACCGTTTCATCTATATAATCAAATATAAATGTAGTTATCCATACTATTTGAAGGAAAGAGGTATGTTGAAGTATCTTTCCATATAAGAAATAAATGTTCTTAAAGTAATAGTAGTAGACGCCAATTTTAGAATACCTGCACGGCATATGTTCTCTGGAACGGGCTCTTGTCTGCATTAAGCTGAAGAAGATAAAACATGGTTATTACGGATATCAGATCCATGAAACTCTCATTTTGCACGATCAGGAAGCAAAAATACGGGTCCAATCTAATCAATTCCTGAAGGGAATTACATTAGCTTCTCAAAGTCCAATCTCTTAACTTCTACAGATTGAACAACAACGTGATATGATATATAAGATACTTCAGATCATGAAGGCACTTGAAAGGCGTAACTGGATTAGTATCTCAAGAAATCTCCTGTTAACAATTTAATCAGCGGTAGCTGCCTCCCTTTGATAATTTACAATCGGCAGGGAAGCGGATGACAAGCAGCACTGGATCAATTGTTTTGATTCAATGCAGCTTTGCATGGAAATCAAAATTCGTGAATTATAGCGACCTATGACATCAGGATCTCGAAACTCCATTGAATCCAGGTCGCAGGTGAAAAGAATAGGAAACTGCAGGGGAAAACTCTACGCCACTTCCGTTACCCAGACGTAAAAGAACGGTCGGGGATTATGTAGATTGCTCACATCTTTGAATTGGAAGAGACCGAGGTCACCCAGGTAGGAGACGGCGCGGTGAGCCGACTCGATCGGGATGATGAGCTGCGCCAACTGCATCGGCTCAGAACGCAGCAGATCCATCCTGGGAAAGCATCCTCCGTCGCCCATACCCACTCAACTCGACGGATCCGACAACAGAATTCACAATGTGGTGCCGGTGTGCCTCTGAAAGGCCGGTTTCTATGGTCGGAAAACTAGTAAGGATCGTCAATCCGCTGCCAGAGAAAGTTTTACCCGGTTAGGAGATAGTGCCGTTTATGGTATCGTTCAACCGTCTGAAAGCCGCGTCTTTTCCGCGAATGAACGAAAACTTTCATGGTATGAGTCATGGAACGCCGTCGTTTTAGTTGAAAGCTGTCGTCGACAGTCTTGCATCACATTTGGGAATATACATATCCCCACAACACCGGCCATGTTAAGGTTAATAAAACACAATATTTCGTTATTTCCATTTTGGTACAATTTTTTTTTCACTTTTATCTCAAATTAAATAAAATATTTATTTTTATTAAAATTAAAAAAATTCTTATCTAAATATGAACAATTATTATTTTATATAAAAATATGTACATATTATATATATATAGTATTTATATAAAAATAATTATATATATTTATAAGTAAACAAGATGACATTTTATATTTATTATACATAATTGTTTTGTATCATATTGTACCGAATTTAACAAAAAAATAAATGTCATGTCGGTGCATCGAGACCCAGGGTAAGGGCCCCTTTCTCGTTTCAATGTAGGCACAATGGCTTACGATAAGCCGGAATCTGGGCTTCCACAAAGTGGGCGTGGGCTTGGCGGGCACACTTTCACCCAGTACTTGTTGAGTACACAGTATTTGTTGAGCACCTTAATTATATATTTATATTTAGAGGTTTGTATTAATTTGTATATTAAGTTTTCCAAGATTTTATAAGTTAAAGTGAAGTGGTAGATTTGATATTGTTAACAATTTTTAATAATATTTTGCTTGTAGAAAGATAAAGTAAGATTAATGATTATTAATTAATAAATTAAAAAAATAAATTTACTTTTTAATTATATTAAATAATTTATTAGCTATTATATATAATTAAATTATATTAAATAAATTTTATACAATAAAATAATATTTTATTATATAATTTTATATAAAATATTATTAATATATAAATTTATTTAAAATGTATAAAAATAAAAATAAATAAAAAATAATAATATATTCCAACCTGTGATATTATTGAGAGATTTGAATAGGTTTGGGATGATTTTCCACCCATACAAATACATTTAAACCCGTTCATTTTTTTACAAAATAATAAATTACTACATCCATACCTCTACCCTCCAAATTAATTAATCCAAATATAACTGCTCAATCCAAAAATAGATACTAAGAAAACCTATATAAAAGAGATTTGTGTCCTATATAAATTTAAAAAAATATTAAATTAAAGGTATTTTTAAAATCTTATTCATTTTTCATTACTAGCAAAGAGGACATATACTGTATATAGGTAGCTCAACACAACACGACCAAAGTTTGCCCAGACATTCAATATGATAAGATATATATTTACAATACCTAAGATAATCATCATATATTTATTAAAAATAGAAAATGTAGCCTTGTTATATGATCGTGTAATAGTTTAATACCATATAATATTATCACTTATTAATTTAAAATTTAAATTTATATATATTTAATATTTTATATGCTAATAATGTTTATTACATGTAATTAAAATTAGTGAAATCAAACGGGATCTAAAAAAATATCTGAAAATTAGATTTGGGCTAGTAAAAAACATTACCAACTCTTCTTAGCAACAACCTCAGTTAGCCCTTTCTGGTTAAAAAACACAGGTAAGTGCATTTACCAAAGAGAAAACAAAATGAAAAAGATAGAAAGGGTGGATTTTGAAACATGGTTCTTATCAATCATGATAACCACACAGAGACTTGACTGTAGTCACATTCATCATTATGCATATTATTGTCCGGCAACTCAACGCAGAAACTGGGAAAAGGAGTATTTTCGAGTTCAACACCAGCCGAAAAAGAAGCAAACTTCAATGTTTTCAATAATTCAATCTCTCTAGCTAGAAGGGAAGTGGCTACACAGGAAATGCTAAATAATGGAATCATGCTCAATCTCCAGAAAATCTTTCATCTCCCATCAATTGATTTCAGTAAGAATTAATAAAAAACAACAATGGCAATTCAATGGCGATTTTGAGTGGATGAAGCTTCAACATAGCAATATCCTTAGTAATTAGAGCTTGATTATTCGAGCCTACTAGCTAGTGTGGGCTGAATTATCAGCTTAACAGTTCTCGATGTAGTAAGTAGTACTCACCGACTGCATATCTTTGCTAGTTATTATTTTGAGATAGACAACTTCCCATGAGCATGCAGATAAGCGGCATGCACACAAATTCATGGACAATCTCTAGGCAACTTGAAAACGATTAATTTTACCCCTTCTTCTAAGACTTGGGGGGAGGGAAGAGTTGAGTGCCGGTCATGAAAGCGTTGAGATGGGTCGGGTAGACTAGCGAAGGATCCAGCAATGCGGTCGCATTCATGTTGTTGGTGGTGGCGGCGGCGGCGGCAGCACCAGCAGCAGCAGGGGTAGCTTGGGCGATGAAGTTACGCTGCGGCTGTGCCCCATCGCCACCAGTACCGGATGATCCATCGCCTGTTGCAGGATAGGTATTGTCGAGGCCCTGATCGTAGAGGATTCCCTTGAAGATGCGGCCTCCGATGTTCACGGCGGTTTGATACGCGTATTCCTCCTCGGACTCATCCACATTGCTTACCCTCACGCACCGGAAAAGAGCAGACGAGTTCAATTCCACCGGAAAATCTGTCACATCAAACCCTAGTACACGATGGAAGAAATTCAGAAGGCCTAGGTGTATTGAAACCGATGTAAGGGGGTTTGTCCAAAGATAAGAAACCGATCAAGATCAGGTCATCCACTGAATATCGACGTAAGGGGGTTTCCTTTCAAGATCTATACCTATGAAGATGACATGAAAATTATCCAAGATCTAATCGAGACCATGGGCACTTGTGCTATGATTTTCCCATTATGAGTTAATTTGTGTTGTGATAGTACCTGACGTAGTGGTGAGAGCGAGCTGATGACTAGCTGCAGGAACTACTATCTGGTCACTGTTATTGTTTTGGTGGTGATCTCTTGATCTCTTAGGGTTCTCCATGCGGAATCTGTTCTCCTCCTGGTCCTGCTCCCTCTCGGTCATCTGCATGGTGGCGAGCTGCTGCCGCTCCCGGCGCCTGGCTGCCGGGACCCACGTGCTCTTCACATGGGTTTGGCAAGGAAACCCTCGGCTCTTGCAGCAGGTGCGGCACCTCATGTGAGCGCAGTCCTTCTTGGCCTGGTTCCCGCAATCCTGACAGTTCACCCCTCCTCCTAGCCCCGCTCCCCTCATGGCCACCGCCGCCGCAGTCAACCCCAAACCCGGCTGGAGCTCGTCAAATTCCAGCCCCTGAAAGCACCCGATCTCGGCCCCTCCCTCCTGGGGGTCGTGCTGCTGCTGCTGCCTCTTACTATTATAGTACTGTTGTTGCGTGTTCGTCCATGACAGCTCAAACCCTCCTCCAGTGATCGCCTCGGCGGCCTCTTGAGGTGGTGGTGGTGCCAACTTGGTGGTGGTGAGTGGTCCTCCTAGGAAGAAAAAACCGGCCATTTCACGACTGTCCTAAAAGCTGTAACAGGTCCTGGGACAATAGTAGTAATAGAAGTACTGATCTGGGGTCTGGCGGAGAACCCTCCATGTCAGGGTAATCAATAATATATATAACCTATATGTGATTTGTTGGAGGGGGAGGTTTCAATTAATTTTGGTGGGTTTACTTCTAAATAAATGAGAGCTACTAAGGCAGGAGGAGGAGGAGGAGGAGGAGGAGGAGGAGGGGAGGTCGTAGGTAGCTAGAGCGTGGGGATCATGTATGCATATGCTCGCAGCTTTTATTTATGCAAGAGGGTAAAAATGAACATGGCTGACACCATAAGTAGTGAGATTGCCCAATTAGAGTGTATAAGTGGATAACATATATCATGTTCACTTATAATTCTCTAATAAATTAATAGATTATTTAATAAATAAAATTTAAAATTTAATCTTTAAAGTAGTAAATTTAATATATATATATATATAATAGTGTGACATGTTAAATGCACTCAAAAAATTTTTATATGAAATATTCAAATTAGAGATGATCAAACCCAATAATCCATGGGCTAAAATCCCAACAAAGTATATAATTTTTTTATTTAGCTCAATTATATATAAATTTTTTATTAGATGTTTAATTTAATGGCACTACTTTATAAAAATTGAATTATATATGATGGTTTTAGAAACTTTTTATCCATTATTTAAAATATAAAATATTTGTATAAAAATTAAATTATTGTATACAATTTTATATTAATTAGACGGTAGCACCAAAAGTTGGAAACTTCATAATTTATTCATGAATTCAAACTTTTATGGCAAAATAAATGTTGTTAAAGATAAAGTTATTAAATGATATAAAATATTTAATGGTGTAAATAGATCAATCTATTGGTTATTAGTAAAAAGTTGTGTTAGTCATTATTAAGGTGCTTGTAAATTTAAGGGAAATGGAAAGGGAAAATGATTTCAACTAACTTGTTCACGTATTTCAATAATATTACGGATTAAAATAAACTCAAAATATTTTATGTTAATGATAATTAAAAATATAACAAATATATAAGGAGCACTTAATATCCTGTCATATTTTGATCCATATTATTGTTTATCAAAATAGTTTAACATTATATACTACTTAATTAATTTTAAATATTACAAATAAATTAAACTATAGAATTTTTTTGTATATTATTTAGAAATTTAAGCAAAATAAAATAAAATTTACATAAAATCTTTTAGGTTTTTGTGACAGTAATATGGTTGGCAACTCGATGCAAAGTATATTTACTGTTTAGAATGAAGTTAGAGCATGCAAACGCTTTAATAAGTCTATTAAAAAAAATCACTGTCATAAGCGAAATTACAGTACTGTCATGCACACAAATCATAACATAGCGCTTCCTCATTAATATTCTTTTTTATATAAATTTAATTTTCTCTTCTTTTTTGAAGTAATATTGCATTCATTTCTTTCAATATTTATTAGATAAAAAAGAAAAATATGACACTTAATAAAACAAACTAAACTCCAACGAGTTTAGTGTAATTTTTAAGTTTGATTTAAATATTTTTTGATAAGTTGAAAATATATTATATTTAACTATTAGACAAAAGTTGACTTAGTATATTTTTCATAAGTAATACCTTAATTTTAATTATTATATCAATTTTAACATAAATTTTTATTATTTTTTATGAAATTCAACACATTTTTTTGTATAATAGCTAAAGTTTTGAAGGAAATAAAAAATTATGATCATAATAATATAAAAAAACCTATTATTTGAGGATTTTTTCTATCATTCAAAACCTAAGAAAACCAAAATGTACCACCATAATTATTGTCACCTATATAACACACATTATAAAAAGTTGAGTATTTTATGACAATAAGCTTGCATAGTTGTATGCCAAGTTTATAGTTTATAACAAATTTAGAGGGCAACATTAGTATCAATCCACACAAATCATAACATTTTTTATTTATTTTCTTATTTTTCTTTTTGTTGGTTGGTATAGTTTTCTGTTGTTTTTGTAAGCCAACATTTATTTTCATTACATAAAAAAAATTAATTTCATTCCATAATCATTAGAGAAATAAGAATATTATGAGTACATATTAAAATAGGTCATACTCTAAGTATTCTAATGTAGGATAAATTATATTTAACTATTAAATAAAATTTGAATTAGTATTTTTTTCATAACTATAATATTTTAATTTTAATTGTTATATCAATTCTAATACAATATTTATTATTTTTTATCAAATAAAGAAAAATTTAAGACAAATTTTATATAATAGTGAGATTTGAATGCAATAAAAAAAGTTATGGCTAAAATAAGAAAAAAAAACCACCGTCTAAGGTTTTTTCTATTATCCAAAATCTATAAAAAATCAAAATAAAGTACCATAATTATTATAACCCACATAAGTAATTTGAGTGAGATACTAAGAAATAACCCATCATTATATTAAACAATATATGTATTTAAATTTTATACGAAAAATGGAACTTGCATCAAAATCTTTGATGTTTTGTAAAAAAGGAGTATTCCTAACTCTAACCAAATTATATTCCCAGCTTTTAACAAAGTTAGAGCCTATAAACATACGTGACAAGACACAAATTCTAAGAAAAAATACATCCATTTTCTTCCATATTTGGAGAAAGAAGAAAAAATGGAGTTCTTATTAAAATAAATAAAAGTTTAATAAACTTTGGTGTGAATGTTTTTAGTTAACCATCGTATTTATTCAATAAAATAACATAGTTATGAGTGTTATATTAATTTTAATATTACATTCATTATTTTTATGAAGTAATGAGAAATTCAAGGCATTTTATATAATAGTCCACCATTTGAATGTAATAAATAAAGTTATGATCAAAATAAAACAAAGAATTATTATAATTGTTTTTATTACGAGTAGATATTGTTATAAGATTTTTTTCTATTATCTAAAACATAAGAAAAAATTAAAAAGAACTATCTTAATTATTGCCACCACATAACTAATTTGAATGAGATGCTATGCCAACATTCAAAAATACATGAATTTAAATTTTATAATGGAAAAAAAAATGAAATTTGCATGAAAAGTTGAGTATTTTATGGGAATGAGTGTGACTTACAAATTAGATTTACGGTTTAAAACTAAGTTGGTGCCTCCAAAAATAGTTGTAAAAGTAATTATATCAGTGTAACTGCATACAAATTGTAACGTGTTTTCCTTTATTTATTATTTGTTGGTATAACTTTTATTTTCTCTTCTTTTTGTCCACCAACATTTTTTTTCATTCAATAAAAAAATAGATGGAGTTTATTCCATATCCATTAGAGGAATAAGAAAAATAGGACACATATTAAAAGAAACCAAACTCAAATAAGTGTTTCTAACTGTGTTTTGAAAGGTTTTAGATAAATTGAGAATACATTAGATTTAACCATTAAATAAGCTTTAATTAGCATTTTTTTATAACTAAGATACCTTAATTTTAATTTTTATATCAATTCTAACACAAAAATTATTATTTTTATCAAGTTAAAAGAAATTCAAAACAAAATTTGTATAATTGTCAAACTTTTGAAGGAAATAAAAAAAATTATGAGCAAAGTAAGAAAAGAAAACCTATAATTTGTAGTTTTTCTATTATCCAAAAGTAAAAGGAACTAACATAATTATTGTGACCAACCTAAGTAATTTGAGTGAGACACAACACACTATTCCTCATTATATTAAACAATATAGGAATTTGAATTTGAATTTGAATTTGCATGTAATGTTTGGGGTCTTTATTAGTAAAGAGTGACTTGTGGCTGCATACAAAGTAGCTTTACTATTTAGAACAAAGTTAGAGCCTCCAAACACTGACCACTGTAATTACACATCATAACATTGCTTAGTTTGTTTTTTTGGTATAATTTTTATTTTCTCTCCCTTTTGCTTACTAACATTTATTTTCATTCAATAAGAAAATTACATTAATTTTCTGTCATATTCATTAGAGAAAAAGAAAAAAAAATAAGAGCCATATTAAAATAATCAAAACTGTAAAGAGTTTACTGGAATTTTCAACTTTAATTTGAACATTTTTAGGTAAATTAAAAATATATTATATTTATTTATTAATATAATTTTTTGGTATAATTTTTGTTTTCTCTCCCTTTTGCTTACTAACATTTATTTTCATTCAATAAGAAAATTACATTAATTTTCTGTCATATTCATTAGAGAAAAAGAAAAAAAATAAGAGCCATATTAAAATAATCAAAACTGTAAAGAGTTTACTGGAATTTTCAACTTTAATTTGAACATTTTTAGGTAAATTAAAAATATATTATATTTATTTATTAAATAAACTTTGACTTAATATTTTTTTTTGATAACCAAGATACCTAACTTGGATTGTTATATCAATTATAACACAATATTATAACACATTTTGTATAATAGGCAAAGTTTTGGAGGCAATAAAAAGTTATGATTAAAATAAGAAAAGAAAACTTGTAATATGAGCGTTTTTATTATCCAAAACATAAGAAATATTTAAAAGGAAATGCAATAATTAGTGTCATCCACATACGTTCATACACCAAGATACCACTTTTCATTATATTAAATAATATATAAATTTGATTTTTATATGCGAAAAATGGTATTTGCACGGGTCTTTTGTGTAAGTGTGAATCCTCCATCCATCCAATGTATGTTTACTGTTTATAATAAGACAGAACATGTAAACTCCATTACAAGTGTAATTAGAGTAGTGTTAGTGCACACTAATCTTAACCTTTCTTCCTTTGTTTTTTTCTTTTTTTTAGTATTACTTTTATTTTCTATTCTTTTTGCTCAATAAAATTTATTTTCATTCAATAAAAAAAACACACCCATTTCCCCATCCCATATCTATTAGAGAAAGAAGAAAATTATGAGGACAAATTAAAATAAATCAAATCTAAGAATTATTTCCAATTTTATTTTGAACATTTTTAGGTAACTTAGAATATATTATATTTAACTATTAAACAAACTTTGACTTAGTATTTGTTTCATCTACTTTAATTTTGATTGTTTTATCAATTCTAACAATACTTTCATTATTTTTTATCAAATAAAGAGAAATTCAAGATATATTTTGAATAATAGTCAAAGTTTTTATGCAATAAAACATTATGACCAAAATTAGAAAAGAAAACTTATAATTGTTTGCTTTGAGGGTCGCTGGAGAAGCGTCGGCTTGATGGAATAGTGAAGCAGCTCCGGCGGACCAAAGCTGCCCTATTTTGGCCAAGCTGAAATCGGCCAATTTGATCTCTCCTCAGGCCAAACCAAGCCCTCCCAACACTTCCTCAGCCCTCCCATGACCAAATTAGGACTTAAAGTTAAGCCGATTCGGTCCCCTCTGCAATTTCTGGCCGGTGCTAGATAGAGAACCGACAGAATTTCGATGATAAAATTCTAACTCAATTCGACATCAATTGATAGAATTTTTTATTCTAGGATGAACCTCAAGACGAGAGCTATCTACCCAAATCAAAAGCTCGGACGGTTGTGCCCCCAACGGTGATTAATCAAAGCTTTCTCTCTATAGTCTATTTTCCGATAAAGTTCCGTTTGAGCTCATTCTAACATTAAAACTTGCGATTCAAAGTGCAATTGAATTGTATAAAGATTTAGTATCTCAATTTTAACTTCAATTTTAACAATTAGATGTGTTTGATCAGTCAATTTGATAAAATCAAATTCCGTTGTGTTAAGGAGTTGAAATTGGGGGAAAATTGGGGATTTTTCGAAATTTGAAGGACCAAAATGCAATTTTATGAAATTGAGGGTCAATTGGAAATGATAAAAATATTAGAGGGCCACTTGAGGAACTTTAGAATTTTTTTTTTTGGGGGGTGGGGTGGGGGGGGGGGGGGGGGGGGGCTTACCATTTTTGTAAAGAAAGGGCAAAATGGTAATTTTGGAAAAGTTGGGGGACCAAATTGGAAATTTGGGAAATTAAACCCCTTTTTGTGAATTTGAATTGTCCTAAGATAAATTTTAAAAGTTTTGGAACTCAATTTCAAGAAAAAACCAGCATTAGGGACTAAAAGTTAAAGAAAAATAACTTTAGGGACCTAAGTGCAAATAAATAAAAGTTTAGTTTTCTCATTCATTTGTAATGAATGAAGGCTATTAGGCCAAGGGACAATGAATCGAGATGTTCATATCGTGTAGGAACACGAGGTACTGGGAACGCCAGCAAGGACAAGCTCGCGTGAATACAAAGAACCGGTCTAGTGGAATTCACTACATTAATGGGTGAGTGAGATTTTATATCATACCCGGTTGGGAATGATAAGTACCTCAAAATGAAAACCCACTACTTATTGGTATTTTAAACATCACAACTTAGAGGAGTGATGTGAAAATCACGCGGAAGAACAACTTACCAGTTGTAAGTAGATCATACCCGGTTGGTATGATGAAACTTACTCGAAGGAAGTGGAAAAACCGTTCATCGGTTATGAGCGGAGATGTCTTCATACTCGGTTGGTATGATGGACAGTTGAAAACATATTTTGTCAGAAGTGCTCTCCCCTGACTATGTGCCAATGCTTAAATGATTTGGGAGACATTCTTGACGAGAGCTCGAATAGCTCTTATAGGTTAGGGGCCTCGGTTTTGGAACTTGGGGGCTATTATACATAGTTTTGATAATCTCAAACAGTGGGCCATAGGCCAGTGGGCACGAGCAGGAGCTCGTAAACAAACATGAGATATGTGCCATAAAACTTTAATAAATGAATTGTTTGGCTATGGTACCAAGATAGGACCAGCATATTCAGTCAACTAGTGGCAGTGCGACATGAAAGGTCTCCGGTCCAGTCAAGACAAATAATTGGAGGTTGAGTTGAAGGTCGGGGTCGTTGGACTAATGTCACCATAGATTAAATGGCATGATAAGAAAATATTTTTTGTGTATGCAATGTGATTATGGGACCATCAAGATGCCCAAGAGGGGTAGTGATGCGTCCTAAGGGCCCTATACGACTTGGTGAGTATAAGGGCAGTTCGTCGTACCAGGTGACCGTGCGAAATTTGGAGTAGCACCAAGCGCATGAGACCGGGGTAGGGACATGATGAGGTCTCTATCCCCATATGGACATGGAGAATTGATTTTTGGATTATGGGTCAGATATCGCAAATATCCACTCATTCTCAAGGTAGAAGTAGACATACTTCTATCTAGGTGACTAGTAAAGTCGCTCCGACGCCACAAGTGGGTTCAGTGGACATACTAGCTTGCGGATGTGTGTTTGACCTTAATTATGAAGTGTGTGTGTTGGGTAATGACACACCATGATTAATAAGAAATGGTGGTAAAAACCGAGATTTGAAATGAAAGGATTTTTTATAGAAAGGAGTCTGGCACATTACAATACAAATCCTTTTCCAAAAAAATTAAAAGTTTTGAAAACCTATTCACTAAGTAGTCATACTCACCCCCTCCCTTATATCCCTTTTAGGAAATTTCAGAAAGCCTACCCTTAAAGACCATCAACTAAGACACCTGTGAGACAGGTATGATAAATTTAAAATATTTGCAGTTTTGATTTATGTTATTCCAGGAAAAGGTGCAGGTTTAAAGGACGCCTTATTATTTGCGGTTTATAATAAGGGGAAACCCTTTAATAAACCGGGAGAGTGGCGGGTTGCTCATGGGGATCCGACCAAATCGAGTCGAGGCGTGACATGCAAACTCAATAAAATAAATATTAAGCATTGTATAAGACTGGCCAAAGAGGAGAAATAGTCATTTCTATCATAGAAAAATTGAGGTTTTAATAGAGAAATTGGGTTAAACACATAGCTTTTGCATGTGATGAGGTTTAGCGAACCATGAGGCTAGTAGGTATCATACCATTTTTCATGGAACATTTAGACAAGACCCGATAAGAAGTATGGGACATATACTTTATACGATCACATAAAAATAAGGTAAGGGCATAACCATGAAATAATCTCATGGGCCAACTTCCTCCCAGAATTGTAGATGTCAAGCAACAAAGGAAATTCAACCACGACACCCATTCCCTACATTAAGCCCAACCACTCACATAATTTGAATTGTCTAAAGGAAATATTATCCAAATTTTAGCAAAATACAATAAATCCATACGATATTAAGGAATTGCTCATTCAATGAATGATCAATGATCAGTTTCTTTTCTATAAATTAATAGGACCAAAGTTTTAGGGTCATATTAATTATCGGAGGCTACTAAATGAGATGCATTGGAAGAAATATAAATTACCTGAGAAATTCAACATCCATGCTCCTATAAATATGTGGGCATAAAACCTACAAGACACACAAGAAATACATTAGAAATTAGTAGTACAGAGAGGAGGAGAGGGATGAGGAATTCGAGTTAGGGAACTGTAGATACCGGGGGTGCGAGCATTGACAGCGGAAAGAAGAATTTGGTATCCATGGGAACTCCGTCGGGTGAATGAGGTTTGAATGAGGATAAGGACACCAATGGGCCACTCCATGAACAAGTTTGAGTTGAGAAAGACACACATGTATAAAAGGAAGAAATGCCACTTCATTACAGTAGTCGTGGTGGGGGAGATGGAGCTCGAAGGATTTCATCGAGGCCATCAATGGGTCAAGAGCATGCAATTATAGTGGAATGGAGAATCAAAATGAAAGGGAAAAAGGGCAAGCTCACCTAAAACCTCTATCGCGCATCGCCAAATTGCCATCAATAGTGATACTGGGATCATCGATCGTGTAGACGGAGGAGATGTGAAACAAACTTTTGACATTTGAAGCTCTGAACCTAGGAAGCTGAAGGAAGGATGATCAAGAGGAACCATTGATTAAGACCAAGGCCATAGAAGGAAACATCAGCGGAGGAGATGACCAGCAATGGAATAATAACTACCAATGAAAAAGGGTGATAAGAAAATCAATGGTGAACAACGAAGGGTGAAGGAAGCTTCATCGAGTGTTTATTGATAGGGAGCTGAAATGAGACTCATCTGAAACCTGAAAAGCAAAAACTGTGAAGGAGGGGACTAAACTAGAGGCTAGAGATCGTGAGCTCGGTGCATCGCTGTGAGCTGAAGAAGTGAGTAGACGAATGAGGGACAAATGCCCAGAACCGAATCAGATGAAGGGGTGAGATAGTGACTAAAATGCTCATGAGATTAAAGGGACAGAATTACCTTTCAATCGAGGGCGAAATTACATTTTATGCCCTAGCCCACAAATTAACAAAATTGCCCTTCTAAGATTGATAAGATTACAGGATGCCATTGGGTAATTTAAATTACCAAAATACCCTTGTGAAGTTGATAAAATTACAAGAATGCCATCGATTCCATATTTGTTAAGGTAAATAAAGTGAGGATGGCAAAATTACAAAAATGCTTCTAAGGCATAATCGGAGTATGGGGAAATCTCGAGCTTTACTAATTGACCTCAAATTCTTCAATACCATATTACAATTGAAAGGGTGCAAATCAGACACAATCCTGCAAGTGAAGAATGAAGACTCGGGAATACCTCAAGGATGAACATGTCCTTGGATAGCACTAAGTGGGATTTTTGGAATCGGTACCAATTGGACCGATGATGTGATATTATTCGTATTTTATTATTTTATTAATTAAAATATTTTCATAAAATATTTCCCCTTTACTGTTTGAACCTAGCTAAAAATAATTTTTGGTGAATATATTCTCTATATGGATTATAATGTTATAGTGGGCCCAAGGCCAATGGAAACGGACATTGTCCCATAAATAATTGTTGAGTTATGAGCTTGATAAAAAGTTATCACAATTTGATAATGTGTTTAAGCTACTGAGCCGAAGCCAAGTTGTAGTCATTGGTCCAATAGTACAAAGAGAAAGGTCTTAATAAAAAGATTATTGATTGTGTTTATTGAGATAGGAAACCATTGAGGAGCCCAGTATAGGGGTAGTGTTGGTTCTAAGGGTTGTTGGACAGCTTAGGAAGTATAAGGGAAGTATCATTGGTCCAATATGTCACGCCCTAACCCAGTTTGGTCAGATCCTTGTGATCAACCTGCCACTCTCTCTATTTATTAAAGGCTATCCCTTCTTTTAAACCGTGAGGAGTAAGGCATACTTTAAACTTGCACCTTTCCTAGAATAACATAAATCAAAACTACATAAAATTTTAAACTTATCATACATGTCTCACAGGTGTGTTAACTTGTAGTCTTTGGGTAGACTTTCCCCGGGTTACCTGAAAGGGGTATAAGGGAGGGGGTGAGTTTAATGACTCAGTGAATGGGTGTTTAAAGTATGACTGTCAGAAAAGGGTTTGAATTGGAGTGTACCGGACTACTTATTTTCTTTAAAATATCTTATTCATAAAATCTCAGTTTTTATAGCCATTTCTCATTACAACAGTGTGTTTATCACTCAACATATGCCATTTGTCATGAAGAAACACACATTCATAGGGCAGCACATCCACTGCACCCACTTGTGGCGTCGAAGCGATTTTACCGATCACCTAGATAGAAGCACGTCCACTTCTACCCTAAGAATGAGTGGATGTACACGATATCCGACCCTCAATCCCATAAATAAAACTCCATGTCTGTATAAGTACAGAGACCTCATCCCGGCCCCACCTCAGTCTCATGCGCATGAAGCTACATCGAGCTTCCAAGATTGCTATCACGACTAACTGCCCTTATCTCCCATGTCGTCCAATAGCCCTAGGATGCATCACTACCCCTCTTAGGCGTTGTAAAGGTCTCATAACTCAGTGCAAGCACAAAACAACAATTTTCCACATAAGCCATTTAATCTGTGGTGCCACTAGTCCAATGACCCCGACCCTCAACTCGACCTACAGCTGTTTGTCTCAACTGGTCCATCGATCTGTCATGTCACACTACCAACATCCATCAGTATGTCAGTCCTGTCTTGGTACCATGGCCAAACAAATCACTCATTTAAAGTTTGCATGGCTTAACTCATGTTTGTTTACAAGCTCCTACACGTGCCAATCGGCCTTGGGCCCACTGTATGAGATTTTCAAAATCGGGCATATTAGCCTCCAAGATCCAAAATCGAGGCCTCTGGCCTTTATGAGCCATTCGAGCTCCTACCAAGAAGGTCTCCCAAAAAGTTTAAGCAGTAGCACATAGTTAGAGGAAATCAATTCCTACAAAAATAAACTTTTAGCCATCCATCACACCAACCGGGTATGAGGATATCTTCGCTTATAACCGATAAGCGGGTTTTCTACTTCCTTCAATGAAGTTCATCATACCAACTGGGTATGATGTAAGTACTTTTTCCACGTAATTTTCATATCACTCCTCACAGGTGTGATGGTTAAAATACTACTTAGTAGTGGGTTTTAATTTTTGAGGTGCTTATCATCCTAACCGGGAATAATATAAAAAATCTCACTCACCCGATCGTGTAGTGAATTCCTCTTATTTGGCTCTTTGCCTCCACGCGAGTTTATACTTGTTGGCATTCTCGGTACTTCGTGTTCCTACATGATATAAACATCCTTGTTCATTATCTTTTGGCCTATTAGCATTCATTCACCACGAATGAATAAAATACTCAAACTTTTTGATTTATTGTAATTAGGTCCCTAATATTCTTTTTCATTAACTTAAGGTCCCTAATGCCGATTTTCCCCCAAATTGAGTCTCAAAAACTATAAATTTCACCTTAGGACCTCAATTTATTCAAAATCACAAAAAGGGGTTTAAGTTTCCCAAATTTTCAATTTGGTCCCCAACTTTTCCAAAATTACCATTTTGCCCCTACTTTACAAAAATGGTAAATTTCACCCCAATAGTGCTTCAAACCAGTTCAATCTAGTTCGGATCCGGTTCACTTGAACCGGTCTAGTTTTCTTTCCCAAACTGTCCTAAAGTCCCTTTCCAAGGTTTTTATAACTCTTTGGATTACTCAATAGTTGTAAATTTTTCGATTTACCCATTCTCTAGTGGTCGGGGTTCGTGAACCGGTTCGATTTTCTCACTCGGGTTGACCAGTTCTTTTCCCGATTTTCCTTAACTTTCAAAGGCGGGGTTTACATGGTGTTTGGGTAAAAGTTGTACTTACCTAAGGATTACCTTTTTTTGTAAATCTCAAAGGAATGCATATGTTTATTTGACTGTGACAATCTCAGTTCGTTCCCCGACCATACTAGTCAATCTTCACAAAAGGGTACAAGTGGGATGGATAGGATGGTATCTACTTCTTGTATTTTAAGTCGATCTTGAATCAAGTCAAGTTATCAAGTACCCGTAAATCAATCAATGAGCAATCTTACAAGGATAAATTATTGATCATCCAAGAGTAGGGGTTTCAAAAGTCCTTTACTTTTGAGAGAACAAATTCACCTATTATAAGTGTTTAATTTTAGTTTTGTCACCTATTTGTCATATTATAACTATTTGTCAAACAATGTTATGATTTATGTGCACTAACATGGGTGTAATTACATTTATAATGGTATGAAGACTCTAACTTTACTTTAAACAATAAACATATTTTGCATAAAGCTTGGAATCACACTCATTGCTACAAAATACCAATAATTTTCCATGCAAATTCCATTTTTTGCTTATAAAATCCAAATTCATATATTGTTAAATATAATGACTAAGTGTTAGTGTTGATGTCTCACTCAAATTACTTAGTAACAATAATTATGGAAGTTCCTTTTATATTTTTCTTATGTTTTGGATAATAGAAAAGGCCACAAATTATAGATTTTTTTTCTTATTTTGATCATAATTTTTTTATTATCTTCATATTTTTTATTATTATACAAAATTTATCCTAAATTTCTCTTTTATCTTATTAAATTGAGAATCGGATGAAAATAAAGAAAGTCGTGTTATAATTGATATAATAATCAAAATTAAGATAAGGTTTGTTTAATTGCTAAGTACAATGCACTAGACTTCTTAGGTTTTGGTTTATTTTAATAGGTGATATTTAACTACAGGCATGTAGCTGACTTCGCCCCGGTTCTAAAGAGCTCGACCTCTCCTTCTGAGGTTAAGAAAAATGCTCAAGTCGAAGCTCTGATTTGAGCTTCACCTGGAAATGGAGGTTACCCATCCCGACACTATCTCATGCAAGCACACTTAATTTTGGTGTTCTGATGGGATTTAGTTCATCTGCACCTATCTGGTTTTTCTATTTTAGTTTGTCTTAAGGTTCTTTTTCAAGACTTGGATCACCTGGAAGTTGTAAATTTCCAAATTGCTCGGTCCCAAATGTTCGGGTTTGTAAACCGGTTTGGTTTTCTTGCTCGATTTGACCAGTTCTTTTCCCAGTTTTCCTTAACTCAAAAGGGTGGGGTTTACAACTCTCCCCTTCTTTTAGAAAATGTGTCCCCAAAACTTAATTAGCAACCTTGCATGAGGAGCCATTTCCTTTGATGTCCATTTGTTGTTTGCTTAACATGCAAACTCTTATCTTTTTCTTTTAATTAGCCCTTTTTACATCCTTCACTTAAGGAATTTCTTTTCCTTTATATTATTTACTCCCTCCATGGAGTTTATCATAACTAGACATACCTTACTTCATGGTATATTCTTAGATTCACATCTTTCTTTACTTAGAGCAACATTTTTCCCTTTGAGGTCCTATACTTAGGATTTGGGAGTTCCAAGATACCTAACCATTCTCGTGTCTAGTTAAGCTCTTGGTTGTTAAAATCCTTAGCTCGACGTCCTTTAGAGCATTACGTACCTGTTTTTATGGATTTCCTTGTCCTCACTTTTTCGTCCTATTTCGACTCTTCCTTCATCCGTTGCTCATTACAATTCGGTCCAAATTTTATGTTTGACTTTGTCATGCCGACTAATTGACTCTTCCTTATTTTGAGTTATGTTTTCCTCGGGATTGTTGGGTTTACCTGCCCCCTTATAACATGACGTTTTCTAGATTTTGTCTCTATGTCCATTAGATTTCCAGAACACCTCCTTTAGGGTATTCCCAACTTTCCAACCTATCGGGGATTGTATAACTTTATCGCTCTCTTCTTTTGGTAGTATTCCTCGACTACCTTTACCATTATCCAATCAACTTACAAAACTATGTTAGTTCTCCTTACCCACTCGTCCTTTCTCAACTTCCTTATTTGAGTCTTTCCGATTCCAATTATTTGGTTTCCAGATGATTTACTGACATGCTAGGATTCATTCTTTCTAGGTCCGCCCTCATTCCTAATGACATCCTTTACTCAAGGATTTTCCTTTGTCCTTAATCCACTCTTGTTCGTAATCATTTCTTAGCTCATTATTCCCATTTGACCCCTTTTGGTCTATTTGTCTATTGTTTTGTTCGAGTAGTTCCCTTTTTACAATTTCATTCTTCACTATGTCCCTCAAGGTAGAGACTTTTATCCTAGGAGCTACATGCTCAACCTCCTCACCATTCCTTGATGGTTTCTTCCTCCGTTTTCTTACTTTTCCTTCTATACTATGGCATTTGCCCGCTTAGAATCCTTCCCCATCTTAAAATTCCATTTTGTCCCTTATTCTTTATTTGAGGATCTTATTAGTTTTATTTCGCGTACTTCATACTATGCTTAACCATCCACTCTTTAGGCTTCATTATGTGCCTGAGACTACAACCCATCTCACTAACCGTGGTTATTTCTCCTTAGCCACATCTTATTTGGAAGATTTTCTTTCCCAACATTTCTCGGACGTTCTTTCCTTTATTAACTTAGTATAGATAGTTCACTCATTCTTACTTGTCATTGCATCTTTTGATGCTAAATTCTTATTTCCCCGTTCCTTTTAACCTATTTCCTTAGGTCATCCCAGTATGCTTTCTTGGTTCTTTCACCTCAGCTTGCGCTTCATTTGTAAGTTTATCTCTTTGTCCCTTTCACTTGGTTCCATTATCTCTTAGTTGGGATACATATGCTTTTCCAAGGTTTCCTTCCTTGGTAGGACTCTCCCCTTTTTCCTTGGTTCTAAGGAATATCTACCTTTAAATGGTATCCTTTGATGTCATCTGCTTCTATTTATCCTTGCTCTTGAAAGTTTGCAGGTATATCTTTGGTTCTCTATCCTCATCCCTACTCATACCACAATACACGTCTATTTCTTTTAGAGAGAGTTTAAATTTTCCTTGTTTCAAGATGTCCTGACCATTATGTGAATGGCTTACCTACTCCTTTCTTGGCTTGAATTCCGTCATTAGTTTGGTCATTAGTCCTTTTAAGGATTTCTTTCATCCTTCTTTTCTCCAATATTTGGCCTTTCCACCTCTTCCTTCTTTGCTGGAGTTTACTCTATGACCCTCATGAGGGTAGTTCGTTAGCTGCGTCACCCCTACTGTTCACCTTGTCTAATTCTCTTGAGGCACTTATCTCTCGAATCTTCTTGTCCTTAATGATCCTTCCAGTGCCCTTTTTAGGGTGTATTCCTTACTACTTCTCGGTCCTCCTTAGGGCATAGTTTATTCTCTTTGACTATCTTGTTATTATGGTTTGCTTACTTCTGCTATGTTTGTTAGAGATTCCAATTTTGAATTCTCTGCTTTTTCCAAAGGAAATTGTACTTGCAAACTCAGGACATCCCATTTATCATCAATTGCTAGGCTTGTCTTCTCTTATGGATGTACTCCTTTCTTTGCTCCTAAATTGTTGGAATTTCTTACTTAAGGAAGGATTCTCTTCAGCTACCTTTTTGTTTGGTTTGTGGTTTTATTGAGGTCTTACCTTTAGCTTTTTTTTCCTTTCTGCCACTTCGCTAAGATCTTGAAGAGCTTCCTGCTGTCTATGGTTAAAACTACAAGCTAGAGTCATGTTTTCTTGGGATAGTATCCTTTTGGATTTCCTATAGTTGTGAAGGTGTCTTTCTTGTAAAGTATTGTTCTAAATCCTAGTGGTGTGGGACAATCCTTCAGGTCCTATCTCCTTTGTACCTTATAATAGGTTGTTTCTTACTTAGTTACTCCAAGAGTTCTCCTATACTCCTTACCATGATGGTTTTGTTGTCATGCATTCTTTGCCTAATTATCTCTTTGATTCATTCCTTTATCCTTGATCTTCGTGGTGTTTAGGGAATCGCAGTTTTGTTTGGTTACTTTTCTTGGGGCCATCTTCCCAACAAGATTACATTCTTTGAGAGACAAGTTTCTAAGAATTGGGAGTACTTCATTAATAGAATAGTACAATATGTTGGGGGGTTTTTCAATATTATAGAAAGTGGTCATAAATTCTTGATAAGCATCTTCTTAGGTAAGGTTATACGCCCTTTGCTGGCATTTATAGCTTCATGCTTGGCTTCCTTTGTACTTCGACTTGTGCCCTCAATATGTCCTTGCACCATTTTCCTAGATACTTCCCCATTTGGTCTTTTGAGATTCCTACCATGCCTCAGGTATTTGGGAAGCTTCTAGGGTTGTCTTCCTATGAGGACAGGGTGTTGAGTAGAGCCATTCCTAGTTTTCTCGGTTCCTCTCTTGGGAGCCATCTGAAAATTTTAGGATAAATCCTATTAGTTACTATATTTTCTAGTCTTGATTATGTATTAGAGGAAATAGGCTCTGATACCACTGAAGTTGTCATGCCCCAACTCGGTTTGGTTGGATCCCCATGAGCAACCCGCCATTCTCCTAGTTTATTAAAGAGTTTCCCGTTATTATAGACCGTAAAAAGTAAGGCGCCATTTAAACCTGCACCTTTTTTTGGAATAACATAAATCAAAACTGCATAATATTTTAAATTTATCATACTTGTCTCACATGTGTCTTAGTTGATGGTATTTAAGGGTAGGCTTTCTGGAATTTCTTGAAAGGGATATAAGGGAGGGGGTGAGTACGACTACTCAGTAAATGTATTTTCAAAACTTTTAATTTTTTTTTGGAAAAGGATTTGTATTGGAGTGTGCCAAACTTCTTTCTTTCAAAAATCCTTTCATTTCAAATCTCAGTTTTTACCACCATTTCTTATTAATCACAGTGTGTTATCATCCAACAAACATCCTTCATTATGAAGGTCAAACACACATTCGCAGGCCAATACGTCCACTGAACCCACTTGTGGCGTCGGAGCGACTTTACCGGCCACCTAGATAGAAGTATGCCCACTTCTACCCTAAGAATGAGTGGATGTTCGTGACATCTGGCTCTCAATCTTGAAATCATTTCTCCATGTCTGTATGAGGACAGAGATCTCATCCCGTTCCCACCCCGGTCTCATGCGCTTGGTGCTACTCCAAATTTCGCACGGTCACTTGGTACGACGAACTGCCCTTATACTCACCAGGTCGTCTAGGGTCCTTAGGACGCATCACTACCCCTCTTGGGTGTCTTGATGGTCCCGTAATCATAGTGCAAGCACAAATAGTATTTTCTTATCATGCTATGTAATATGTTGTGCCATTAGTCCAACGACCCTGGCCTTTAACTCAACTTGCAGCTGTTTGTCTTGATTGGTCCGGAGACCTGTCATTTTGCACTGCCACTAGTTGACTGAATATGTCGGTCCTAACTTGGTACCATAGCCAAACAATTTATTTATTAAAGTTTTATGAGCACCTACTCATGTTTGTTTACGAGCTCCTGCTCGTGCCCACTGTCCTATGGCCTACTGTTTGAGATTTTCAAAACTAGGCATAATAGCCCCCAAGTTCCAAAATCGAGGCCCCCGGCCTATAAGTGCTATTCGAGCTCTCGTAAAAAAAGTCTCCCAAATTGTTTAAGGATTGGCACATAGTCAGGGGAGAACAGTTCCGATAAAATATTTTTTCAACTATCCATTGATACCGAATTGAGTTAGAATTTTATCATTGAAATTCTGTTGGTTCTCTCTCTTACACCGGCTAGAAATTGTAGAGGGGAGTCGAATTGGCTTACCTTGTAGTCCTAATTTGACCATGGGAGGGCTGAGGAAGTGTTGGGAGGCTTGTTTTGGCCTGAGGAGGGCTCAAATTAGCTGATTTCAGCTTGAACGAAATAGGGTAGCTTCGGTTCGCTGGAGCTGCTTCACTATTCCATCATGCCAGTGCTTCTCCGATGACTCTTGGAGCAAATGGAGACTACAGGCATGTAGTTGACTTCTCCCCGGTTCTAAAGAGCTCGACTTCTACTTTTGAGGTTAAGAAAAATGCTCAAGTTGAAGCTTTGGTTCGAGCTTCACCGGAAAATGGAGTAGTAGAGAGAGAGAGAGAGAGAGAGAGAGAGAGAGAGAGAGAGAGAGAAGTGTTTAGGTGTGAGGAGAATGAATGGGGGTTGTAAAATTGTGTATTAAATGGGGGAGATTCATTACTAGTATTAATGTTGCCATAAATTGATGAGTATTTATTAGTATTAATTCAAATAATTTAATTTAGGTATTAAATTATTGGTATTAATTCCAATAATTATATATATATATATATATATATATTAATTTATAGCTATTTATGATAGAGAGTATGTTCACATAAAAATTTTTGACTGAAATTTCGGGTTACAAAAAAAACATACTTCCTAGGAGATCACCCATCCTCACTACACTCACGCAAGCACAATTAACTTCAGTGTTCTGATGGGATCTAGTTCATCTAAAACAATCTAGTTTTTCTCTTTTACTTTGTCTTAAGGTTCTTTTCTAAGGTTTTATGAACCCTTTGGATCACCCGAAAGTTGTAAATTTCCAAATTGCTTGGTCCCAAATGTTCGTGTTTGTAAACTGATTCGATTTTCTTACTCAGTTTGACTGGTTTTTTTTTTTTTCGATTTTTCTTAACTTGAAAGGGCGGGGATTACATTGCACATACAATTGACACCCTTAACCTAAATCATGGGATTCTAATATACTTTGTTTGGAGTTTCCAACTTAGCCTTATGTATATATAGGGATCAACCGTCTTCCTAGTGGCTTTTCTAAGGTCTACATATGTTTAATTAGAGCTAGGATTCCAATCAAATTTATCAACCCATCCTTTGTGCTTCATTTATTCAGTATTCCTTGTGCTTAGTTTCTACTTCTTTGGAATTCTTTTGTTAATTAGTTGCATATATATTGGCTTATGTCTTACACAATTAACTCTTTATTTTTCCTGGACACTTACCTAAAACATCCTGAACTTTAGCTGGTAAAGGTCTGCTGATATCAGACTTAATGTAGAAGTGGTTAGGAAATGTGATTGATCATCCATTGAAATTTTCTTAAGTCCATTAATATATGGTGAGAGGCTGAAAGTTCAGTACAATAAGTTAGTCCATGGCCAATCTAGTTTTCATTTCAATCTTATGTTTTGAAATGGTAATATTGTTCCTTATTTGCATATACTTGTAATGGACTTTCCCTCCTGGAGTTATTCCTTCAACGTTAACCTAGGAGTCCAACCACTTAATACCTACATATCGAAGTTGTGTTGCTTCCTCTTGTTCATTCCAAGAAGACTCGTAAGTTATTTAGCCTAACTCTGGTCCTCCATTCCTTTGCTAATAAATTTGTTTGTTGTACATTTGCGTAGCATGATCATATAAGTTTTAGTACATATTGATATCATTGGAGGAAGCCTTCATATTGAGCAATGTTTTAGTTGTGCTCTTGTTATACTTGTGATCTTATTGTATGTAAGTCGATGTTTGATAGGTCTACTCATTTCCTTTATTACCAGCCGAGTCTTTACACAACTTGACCGTAAAATTCTAGATTTTTTGGGTAAGCATCCCATTTTATTTAGCTTAGCTGCATATCATACTCAAGCTTATTTTGTAATTTGATTAACCTGTAAATTGATGTTGAACCTTCTGAGAGTTAGTCATTTGTTGATAAATTACATGGTACTTCGTGAAATGACTCAATTTCCTAAGAGTTTTATCTCTTGACTTCACTGATTTTCCCTATGAATTGGTCCAACTCATGGGGACGTTCCTACTTAAGTGCATCGGGGCTGATCATGAAAGAGCTCCCCATTCGTATCAGACCATCCAATACAGGTTAAGCCCACATAAAGGTTCCCTTCATTCCCTTACATACTAATTTCATAGTAGCCTAAACAACAAACTCCTTTTTTATTTATTTATTGCTTGATAGCCCCAAATGTATGTACTACGTGGTCTTTATATAAATTTCTTCTATAATCTCATTTGTTCTCCTATTACAGGAATCATTTCCTTACCAAAGTGAAGTTTCTATGGTTAATAGAAGACAATCTTTGATACTCCAATGATAAGCTTATGGATTAGTTTACCACACCCACTTTCTACGTCTATCATATCTCTAGTGCATTCTATTGTTACTAGAATGTTTAGGAAACTATAGTTTAGATTGTCTTGAGGCTACATAGGAGAGCCCATGTATCTTGCTTGTTTATTTTGGGTTGAAGTGTTTAAGTTTTACCTTTCTAGGCCAGACTTTTAGGACTACTAGTTATTACAAATGTAACCCATACTATTATGTATAAATAAAAAAAATTCAACCCAAACTCTTTGGGCTTTATTTTCTAAATTAATGGATCCTATATATGTGATCTAATTTCTCCAAAGTCCATTTACTTCCATTAACATGACTTTGATATTATACTTTTGTCCTATGTATTTGTTGAATTTAGATCACCAACATGTTTACTTATTAAAATCCATATATGTATGTGCACTTTTTTTTCCATTTAATTAACTCTCATGAGTTTAAATCAACTATTTCTACTTTACAATATCTATAATTATATATATACACATATAATAAATAATTATATTTATATATATTATTGAGAATATGATACCAAATTGGATTAAAATAGAGAAGTATTGTGGGTTTATAAGGTTGGAAATGTTCCACTACTTACAAGTCATGACTTTTAAGTATATTTGAGTCCGACCCCTTGTTGGTCCACAATACCTTGTCATATGGTATTAGAGCCAGTGGAATCACACTTGTACTCGACCCGAGACTAGAAACCTAGCTCGTGGTTTGCTTGAGTATGGAGAAAAAAATACCCAACTCGTGGTAATTGTCCACCCTCATCCAAGATCGGAAGAATAATACTCGACTCGTAGACAATTATTGAGGACGAGTTTGAAATTGCACATGACAAGTGTATCCACGTTGCACGTGAGTGTAGGTGTTGAGAATACGATTCCAAATTGGATAAACCCAGACCACTTCTATATTTTATCCAATGTTGAGAATACGACCCCAACTGGCTTCAATATCATGTTAGAAGGTATTGTGAACCAATACGTGAAACCGTTCCAATCTTATAAACCCATAACACTTCTTGATTTTATCCAATGTTGAGAATATGATCCCAACTGATTCTGATACCATATTAGAAGGTATTGTGAACCGATAAGGGGTTGGGCCTATATCTACTTAAAAGTCATGACTTGTAAGTTGTGGAACCCTTCCAACCTTATAAACCCACAACAATTCTCTATTTTATCCAATATGGGATCATATTCTCAACACCCGCCCTCACGTGCAACGTTGATACACTTTCCACGTGCAATTTAAACCCGTACTCAACAAATATCTACGAGCCAAGTATGATTCTTACTGTCTCGAACGAGTGGGAACAATAGCCTTGAGTTGGGTATTTTGTTCGAGTCCAAAAGAATCATACCCGACTCGTAGACTATTGTTGAGGGCATATTTTAAAATTGCACGAAACAAGTATATCCACGTTGCACGTGTGGGGGGGGGTGTTGAGAATATAATCCCAAATTAGATAAAATAGAGAATTATTTTGGGTTTATAAGGTTGGAAAGGTTCCACTACTTACAAGTTATGACTTTTAAGCATATATGGGCCCGACCACTTGTCGGTCCACAATACCTTCTCACATATATTTATTTAAAAAAATTTATTTTCTACCTAAATTTGGATTTAACTCGATTACATCGAGTTATTTACTTTGACCAAATTAGCTCTTAACATTTAATTAAATCAAATTTGATCCAATTATATTAATTGGGTTTTAAACTTAAAATATAACTCCAAAACAATTTCTGACCAAAATTTTTGGGTTACTAAAATAAAGTGTTACAATGGTGACCTAGGGAATAAGACGAGGGATCTAGAAATGATTTTTGGAAAGTTTATAGAGGTGGTTTAAAGGAGAGGAATGTTGGGGGGACAAAAATTTAAATTTTCAAAAGTTTGGGGGCTAAACTATGATTTTAGGAAAATGGGGATGCAAATGATATTCAGTAGAATTCTAGGGACCTAAAATAAAGCTAGAGAAAACGTAAGGATCCGAAAGAGTTGATTAAAAGGGGCTAAGGATCTAAGTGAAACCTTTGGAAATATTTGTGGGTCAAATAGTAATTTTTGAAAAGTTTGAGTCTGAAAAGGGAATTTATAAGAAGTTTAGGACTCAACTAAACTCAGGGAATGTCATGGGGCTTGAAATAGAGATGTGTAAAAGTTAGGGTTACAAAAATGGATAAGTGGAAAAGAGTAGGGACCATATTGTAATTTTGAAAAGTTTAAGAACTAAAGTACAAAATCAAGAACTTAAGAGTCTAATGAAGGACATGAAAGGTATTAGAGACTTAGGATAAATATGGCCAAATAATGGGGAGGGGAGGGGGGGGAGTGGTGGGGGAGGGGTATAACGATTAAGAAAGATGTGAAAATGGGATAATATAAATGGATTGTCAATATGTAAATCGAGCAAATTTGGCCCAATGGGTAAAACAATAATTTTTGGAAAATTATGGGACGATACTAGAATTACCATTAGAACCAAATCTAACCTATTCCATACTGTGTTTTTTTGTAGTATAACTACTACATGTGATACGAGTGGATTCCTCGATCCGAGATACTTGGAAAAACACCAGGAGAAACATGTGGAATATTGGACCGACCATGGTTTTTTACAAGCTTTACTTAATTAACTTCAAGTAAAGAGAATGAAAAGTAATATTTTCAAAGATATTGAAAAAGAGGTAAAGCATGTGGAATATTTTTGTGAACGAAGAAATGGACTAAGAACCCACCATTGAAGTTTCATGATAAAACCGGGTTAAGACCGATGCGTGATTTTGAAAATAATGTTGATGAATAATCTAAAAATAGTAGTAGGGCTGAAGTTATCATGCATTGACCCGATCCACGAGTCAGACTAAAATAAAATCTGCCATGTACTCTTGACTCTACAATAGTGGGTACCACACTATAGTAGGATTGATAGGACGAAAATGCTCAAATTATTACATAACAAAAAAAAACCACGAAGAATACACGTGTTGTTTACCCAATTACCTTGTCTTGTGTCTTTTGCTCTACGGGGGTATTCCTATCCTCGCTCTCCTCTCCTTTAGAAATTCCTGAAATGTTTTTTTTGGTGGGGGGAGGGGGTGAGTAAGGCTCAATGAGTGCAAAAATTGCTCATCGAGTCCTTAATGACCCCGAGACCATCGCAACTCAAAACAACATATCTAGTTTTTATATCCTCTTACTTTTTATTTCCTTCTCTACGAGGTTCATTACTGAACCTACTGTTCGGGCACTAGTGGGAGTTATACTCCTAACCTAAGCACACACTGTTGGATAGTTACATTCATCCAAATCATCTATGGGATCATTGGATGGGTACTATCATCCAAACCAACACCCCATCCATATATCATGGGTACACTTGTAGAGGATGGATGGGTACTATCATCCGAACCAACTTTAACCTATGCACACAATGTTGGACGGGTACATTCATCCGAACCAACTATGGGATCATTGGACGAGTACTATCATCTGAACTAACAACCCCTTCCATCTATCATGAATATACATTGGGGTCTTTGGATGGGTACTATTATCCGAACTAACAACCCCTTCCATCTATCATGAATATACATTGGGGTCATTGGATGGGTACAATTATCCGAACTAACTCATCATTTACATAATTAATCGGGTATTGAAGATGGCACACTACTAGCCATACCCACTAGAAATTTCTTTGTCGAGTTAGTCCATGCAATTAACATTAAATACTTGGCAAACATTCATGAGTAATTTGCCATGGCCACACCCACCTTTCAATATATCTAGTTTCCGATTTAATTACAAAATGGCATGTGAATGATTTATCAATATCAGGCTCTCGCCCTTCATTTGAAAATTTTGGCCTTAGCCCTTACATAGCTCAAATGAAGACCTTAACCCCTTCGTACTAAGCTAGTTTCAATGATTCAGTCTCGCTTATTTTGAAAACCTCTATGTTCACTCCCATATTTTTAGATGTTGCTAGGTCCAGACCAGCTCCCTAATCATTTGGGATATTTCCCTAACTTTGATAGATACCATTCCTTATACTTTTTCTGTGGGTATTTCCTTAACAACCATTTCCAATGTATTCATACCATCAAATGCATAAATCGGTAATCCTCGGTAAACATATGTTCAATCTTACACGAAGTAAAAAATCCCACTTACCATTGTAGTCTAGACATGTTCATCTTGATGGTTTTCCCTTTTAACTATGGATGCACATGCAAACCTCGTTCTCTCAGACTAAGGAACCGAAATAGTGAACCAGAAAATTTTGAGAGAAAACCGAGGATCTACGTGAACCCGAATTAGTAAAGAAGGGTTAAAATGGGAATTTAGAAAATTCCAAGTGGCCATGAAATACCCAAACATCTTTAGGAAAGAAGCATGAAGTTGATTGTATGTGAAAACTGGACTGGAATCGGATTGAAACAGGTTGAACTATGAAGAACCGGTTCAAAGATTTATTTTTCTAGATGGATTAAAAATATCAAATTTGGAAATTGAAGCCACCATCAGATTGAAAATGAATTTAGAAATTTTTAATTTTTGGTAAACCGATTGAATCAGGCTTGAATCAGCCGATTTTAATTTTTGAGTCCCCAAACCCTATAGGCCAGACCGGTCAACAGACCGCTACTAGATCAGTGCCCAGTCTATAGGCACGACCAATCAGTGTATGACACATGGTGAAATGTGCCAAGTCATGGTCAACAGTCAGAGGAGGAGAATCTACATCAGCGAAGACCAGCCAATAGGAGGGCAGCTTGTGTCCCTCGTCAATGGCTCACCGAACATGGTCAACAACCACATTGGAACGAACGACCAATAGAAGGCTGCCACATGTCCGATCAATGGGTCAAATGCTGACTAGGTTGCTGTGAAACCCATCCTCTCGGGCTAAGGAAACTGGGGAAGAGAATCGGTAATTTACATAAGAAAACCGAGCCATTATATGAACTGAAAATGATAAATAAGGATTTAAATGGGAAATTGGAGGATTCCAAGTAACCAAGAAGTCATAAAAGTCATGAGGAAGAATAATGAAGGAAATTTGATTAGAGAACAGACTGGTTCATGGTGAACCGAACCTAAACCAGATTGAACCTGGTTGAATCGTATTGAATCGATTTAATATATTAAATTTTTAGGTGGCTTAGAAAGATCAATTTGGAAAATTGAGGCCACCATTAGATAGAAAAAAATTTAGATTAATTTAGAAATTTTTAATTTTTAGAAAATTGGTTGAATCGGGTCTGAACGGGCCGATTTTCATTTTTGGGTCACCAAACCTAGTTGGACCGGATTGGTAAACAATCAAAGATCAACTGGTCAACGGTCAACAATCAATAGATGCCCGGTCAGCAGCTACGCAGACACGAGCAGCTAGTGGGAGGCTACCACATATCCGATCAATCGGTCAATGGTTGATGCAGCGGCTTAGTTAGATCGCCATGTTAGTTGAACCAACCAGACACGAACAATGTTGTCTTCCTCCTCCGTTCCATGACACTGTTCATCGAGGCTATATTTTTCTTTCCTTTCCGGTGAGTGAATCTTCCCTCCGATTTGGGAAATTTCTGATAAGTATGAGCTCGACCAGTATGGAAACTAGTAGAGTAGAGGGACCCCGAGCTCCCTATATAAATAGCTCCCCTCCATTCATCCTCCACACACCTCAAATCTCCTCCTCCTCCAAAGTGCTTAGTTTTTCGATGAAGCTCAAACTAGAGCTCTGACTTGGGCACTTCTCTTAGCCTTAGAAGATGAATTCGGGTCCTACAAAATTTGGAGGAATTCAGCTACCTGATGATAACTTCCACCCGGCCCGAGGATCGCCGACGAGTCCAAATAGTGAAGATGCTCCACTGGTCCTGAAGCTGCCTTGTTTTGGATGATATGAATTCGACCAATTTAGACCTCCTGTAGTCGAATCGAGTCCTCCCTTAGCCCCATAGCCGTCACATAACCTTCCCAAAGGGAAAAGGTAAGCTAATTCAACTCTTCTTCATCGGAGCAGTTCGGTTCTAGAGAGAAAATGCTGGATTTCATTGACCAAATTCCCACTGATCCTGACATCAATTGTAATAATTCTTGTTCCTAGAAGGACCCTGAGGATGAGAGTTATCTTTCCGGATAAAGAGCTCAGACAGCCACGCCTCTGATGGTAAGCTTCCGAAGCTTTCTCTTTACCTATAGTTTTCTGGAGAAGCTCCATTTGAGCTTGTTTTGGACCCTAAAACCACAATTCAAAGCTCAATCGGACTATATGGAAGTGAAGAAACTGATTAACAACATGAATTGGAGTAATTAACCCCATTTGAAAGGCCAATTTGAAGAAATCAAATTCGATCCGTAGGAAGGGGTGAAATTGGGTTAAATATTTGGGGAAAATTAGGGATTTCAAAAAATTGAAGGACCTTAGTTCATTTTTTCAAAATTGAAGGTCAATTGGTAAAGAAGAAATTGTTGGAAGTCCAATTGGTCATTTCTGATAGAATTGGGACCAATTTGGCCCTTTTTAAAAAGTTAGGTGCAAATTGGTAATTTTGGAAAAGTTGGGGACCGATTGGAATTTTTAGAAAAATTGAGTCCCATTTATAATTTTGAGAAAAATTAAGAATCCAAGTAAGATATTGGAGATCCATGGGACTTAATTGGGGATACTTGAGCACTAGGGACCTAAAGTCAAAGAGTATGAACTTTAGGGACCTAAGTGCAATAAACTAAGAATCGGGTCCTAGTTTCCAATACGTGAGCACAAGGAGGCTTTCATGCCAAACTCTTCCTAATGAGGATATGCAAACTGTGTAGGGACACTTGGGACCAAAACATGAGTAAGTGGAGCAAGACTTGGACTCAGAAAAGTGACCAGGGATGAACACATCACAGCCATAAAGTGAGTGGGCTTAATAACGTCATACCTAGTTGGGGTGATGAATACCATTTTGAAATGAAAACCACCAGTGAATGGGCTTAATAACGTCATACCTAGTTGGGGTGATGAGTATTATTTTGAAATGAAAAACCACTAGAGACTAGGGATGAACACATCACAACCATCAAGTGAGTGGGCTTAATAATGTCATACCTAATTGGGGTGATGAATACCATTTTGAAATGAAAACCACCAGTGAGTGGGCTTAATAACGTCATACCTAGTTGGGGTGATGAGTACTATTTTGAAATGAAAAACCACTAGAGAGTGGGTTATTTAACATCATATCTAGTTGGGGTGATGAGGAATTTTAAGCTAAAAACCCCTTACGATTGTGAGTGGGCTTATTTAAACATCATAATTGGTTGGTGTAATAAACTATTTTACTAAAAGGAAAGGCAACTAAGAGTGGGATTTTCTATAATCATACCCGATTGGTATGATGAGTACATTTTAAGTTCAAAGCCATTTTTCAAGAAATGTTCTCCCTTGATAGTGTGCAAATACTTAAAATATTCGGGAAACTTTTCTAATGATATCTAGGACAGGTCCAACAGGCCAGAAGCTTGATTTTTGAACTTATAGGGCCAAAACCCTATTTTTGAAAAATTCGAGAAGTGGGCCCAAGGCTAGTGGGCACGGGTTGGAGCCCGTTAACAAACATGAGTAAAAGAGCCATAGAAACTCTCATTAAAACTAGAAATTTTATATGACTTGCCATGGTACCAAGTTAGGATTGACAAGACTCGATGGGCTCATGGTAGTGAGCCAAGATTGGGTTGACGGACCGGCCAGGCAAACAACTACAGGCCAAGCCGAGTGTCGGGGCCGTTGGATTGTCGGCACCAAAGATGATGGCTAATATGTGAAAACTATTGTTTATGCATGCACTTTGATTTGAGACCATTGAGACGTCCATGAGGGGTAGTGATGGGTTCCAAGGACTGTTGGATGACCTGGTTGTGATAAGGACAGGTTTTCATGCTAGTTAGTCATGAAGCTGGTCAAAGCTTCTTGTGCACGAGACTGATGTGGGGGCATGATGTGGTCTCTGTCCTCACACGGATACGAAGTGATTGCGGGGCTGAGGGTCGGGCACCTAGGGTATCACTTAGACCTAGGGTAGAAGTGGTGGGACTTCTATCTGGGTGGACAACAAAGTCACGATGATCCCCAAGTGGGTGCAGTTTGGGACTGCCCTGCGAATGTGTGTATCCTTTATGAGAAACGGATTGTGTATGTTTGCCAAATGCCTCCCGAGCAAGGGGAAGTGCTAAAAAGAAGTAAAACACACATAATAAGTGAAAAGGATGACAGGCTTTAAAGAATGATGTGTTAAATGGTTTTGATAAACTATTTTTGAAAACTCACTCCCAACACTCACTCACTAAGTTGTAGAAACTCACCCCCTCCCTTTAATGCATTTTCAGGAAAAAGGAGAGCAAACTTAGAGGATCCACAAAGATGAATCCTAACTCAGGTATGCTTAAAATTTCTTTTTAAGCTATGGAGTTTTTGTACAATGTTATTCCAGGGAATAAGAATAGGAATTTCGCTTGACTCCTCGCAGTCTAGAAGAAAGGGGTAACCCTTCTTTGACCAAATGGAGTGGCGGGTTGCTCATGGGGTTTTAACCAAACCAGGTCGGGGCATGACAACTATTGAGTAGGAAGCCACGTCAGCAAAGCCAACTAGTCATAGAGCACCACGTGGCAAGTCCACATGTGTGAAGCTTGCACGTGCCACACATGGTTGTCATCTACCTTTGGATGAGAAGAAGAGGGAAGGCCAAAAACGGACGCCCTTCTCCGACGATTGATAAACTCCTCCTTAGGTTAAATTTTTTTTTAAGTTATGGAGTTTTTGTACAATGTTATTCAAGGGAATAATAACAAGAATTTCGCATGACTCCTCACGGTCTTGAAGAAAGGGGGAACCCTTCTTAGACCATAGGGAGTGGCGGGTTGTTCACAGGGTTTCAAGCAAATCAGGTTGGGGCATGACAGTTATTGAGTAGGAATCCACATCAGTAAAGCCAGCCAATCACAGAGCACCACGTGGCAAGTCCACATGTGTGAAGCTCGCACGTGCGGCATAGGGTCGTCGTCTACCTTTGGATGAGCAGAAGAGGGAAGGCGAAAAATGAATGCCCTTCTCTAATGATTGATAAACTCCTTCGACAAGGCCATAAAACAGAGAGTTAATGACCAATTTATGAGGTAATAGATAGAACGATCAGTCCCTAAGATCTTTATATAAAGAGATCCTCCCCATTCATCCTCCTCACCGCTTAAACGCTTCGAGAAGAAGATGTGTCCATTTTTCAATGAAGCACAAACTGGAGCTCTGACTTGGGCACTTTTCTCCACTTGTGAAGTAGAATTTGGGTTCTCTAGAATCCTGAAGAGGTCAGCTATGCGATGATGGCCTCCATTCAACTCAAGGATCGTCGAAGAAGCACAGACGAGCTCACACAGTTCCATCGCTCCTCGATAGTTTGCAACTCGAGGTATTCGAGCTTAATTTGAGCCAACTATGGCCCAATTATGGCCAAAATAAGCTCCCTAGACCACCCCTAGAAGTGTCCCGACCTTTCCTGAGCTACATTGGTAAGTCCCCTTTGCCGCCCTACCTAGGCAAATTGGTAATTTTGGAAAAAATGGCTACTAAAGTGAAATTAAGAGAAAATTGAGATTTCAAAGTCCAAAAATAGAGTTTTGTGAACATTTATAATGTTAATGATTCATAAATCTGGTATTTAATCGGTGGTTAATTACCATGATGGTAGAGATGAGGAACTTTGAAATGAACCGGGACATAAAGTTCCTTACCCAGAATGGTGTAGGTTTGAGAGGAAGCACATTAGCTCTCAACCGCGAAATGCCCCGGGAATACTAGCAAACCAACTCGAAAGTAATGGGTCAGTACACATCGGGTGAGTTAAATTTTCTAACATCATACCAGGTTGGGGTGATGAGCACTGTTTTCAGTTTTGAAAATAATTTTTTTAGGAATATTCTCCCCCGATTGTGTGAAATTGCTTAAATGTTTTGGGAGATATTTTTGTCGAGAGCTGAGGTAGCTCTAATCGGCTGGAGGCCTTGATTTTGAAACTTATAGGGACCAAGGCCCTATTTTGGAAAACTTGTGAAGTGGGTCCATGACCAGTGGTCACATGCTAAAACTCGTAGACAAATAAGCTTATGAGCCATGAAAAGTTTCATAATTGATTATTTGTGTAAATAACCCCTATGCTAAAGCCAAATTGACATAATTGATGGGTTAGTACCTGTTGAGACGAAGCGAGGTCGTCGAACCTATTGGACTAGTAGTTATGTAGCCAAAGCCGAGTGTCAGAACCGCTGGGCCAATAGTGCTAAAGATAATGGATATATATCCTAAGACTCTTGTTTGTGCATGCACTGAGATACAAAACCATCGAGATGCACAATTAGTAGTAGTGTTGGTTCTAAGGGTCGTTGGAAGACACATGTTGTGTAAACCCCGTTCTTCAAGTATAAGAAAAACCAAGATAAGAATCAACAATTTTATGAGAGAACCGAGCCATTAAATGAACAAAAAATAGTAAATAAGTGTTAAAATGGGAAAATTGAAAATCCAAAGTTACCAAGAAGTTATAAAAATCATGGGGATGAACGATAAAGTGAATTGGAAGAGAAAATCGGACTAGTTCAGGGTGAACCGACCCTCAACCGGATTGAACTAGGTTGAGCCGATTCAATAATTCATTGTTATAGGTGATTTAAAAAGATCAATTTGGAAAATTGAAGCCAACATTTGATAGAAAATGAATTAGGTTAATTTAGAAAATTTTAATACTTTTAAAACTGGTCGAATCAGGCCTAAACTGAGGGTCACCGAACCTGGTCAGACTGAATCATTCAATGGTCCAGCCAGACAACTAACCACTAATGGGTTAGCACCGAGTCAGCACGTGTGACCAATCAGCGCACGGTGCATGACAAAGTGCACCCAGTCAGCCACATGGTTAACACCTGAAAGCGCTGATCAATCCGAAAGAGACAAGTGTCCGGTCAATCGGCCAAGGGTAGCCATACAAACATGAGCAACCAATGAGAAGCTTCCACGTGTTCTGTCAGCCGGACAATGGCTGACACGATGGTTGAGTGGGAATGCCATGTCGGCTAAACCAACCAACCCCGTGCCGCCACGTGGCAGGCCTACACATACGGAACAATGTTGTCATGCCCCGCCCGATTTGTTAGGATCACTGTGATCAACCCGCCAGTCTCCCAGTTTACTAAGGGTTGTCCCTTGTTTATAAATCATGAAGAGTAAGGCGTCCTTTAAACATGCACCTTTCCTGGAATAACATAAATAAAAACTGCATATAATTTTAAGCTGATCATACTTGTCTTACATGCATATTAGCTAGTGGTCTTTGGGGTAGGTTTTCCGGGGTTACCTGAAAGGGATATAAGGGAGGGAGGGTGAGTACAACAACTCAGTGAATGAGTTTTCATAGTTTAACTTTTAGAAAATGTTTGATTCGAAGTGTGCTAGACTCCTTATGTTCTTTTAAAAATCTTTCATTTTCAATTTCGGTTTTTATCACCATATCTTATTACCACGGTGTGTCATCACCCAACACACATCCTCCATCATGAAGGTCAAACACACATTCGCAGGCCAACCCATCCACTGAACCCACTTGTGGCATTGGAGCAACTTTACCGGCCACCTTGATAGAAGTACATCCACTTCTACCTTGAGAATGAGTGGATGTTCGCGACATCCATCCTCAATCCCGTAACAATTCTCCGTGTCTGTATGAGGATAGAGACCTCATCCTGACCCCACCTCGGTCTCATGCGCTTGAAGCTACGTCGAGCTTCACAAGGCTTCTGGTATGTCTAATTGCCCTTATATCCACCAGGTCATCCATGGCCCTATGACGCATCACTACCCTTCTTGGGCGTCTTGAAGGTCCTGTAAACATAGTGCATGCACAATCAACTCACATGATGCCATATAATCTGTGGCACCACTAGTCCAATGGCCCCGACCCTCAACTCAACCTGCAACTATTTGTCTTAACTAGTTTGAAGACCTGTCATGCTGCACTACCGCTAGTTGACTGAATATGTCGGTCCTGTCTTGGTATCATGGCCAAATAATTCATTTACTAAATTTTTTATGGCATATAAATCCTGTTTGTTTATGAGCTTCTCCTCGTGCCAACTGACCTAGGGCCCACTATTTGAGATTTTCTAAATTGGGCATATTATCCCCTAAGTTCCAAAACCGAGGTCTCCGACCTAACAGAGCTATTCGAGCTCCCATCAAGAAGGTCTCCCAAATTGTTTAAGCAGTGGCACACAGTCAGGGGAGTGCACTTCCAACAAAATAAACTTTTTAAATGTCCATCATACCCACCGAGTATGAGGACACCTCCACTCATAACCGATGCACGAGTTTTCCACTTTCTTCGAGGAAGTTAAATCATAACAACCAGGTATGATCTACTTACAATGGGTAAGTAGTTTTTTCTGTGTAATTTTCACATCACTCCTCTAAGATGTGATGGTTAAAAGACCACTTAGCAATGGGTTTTCATTTTCGAGGTGCTTATCATCCTAGTCGAGTATGATATAAAAATCTCACTCACCCGTTAATGCAGTGAAATTCTTCTTAGTCGGCTTGCTGTCCTTACTTGAATTCGTCTTAGCTGGCGTTCTTGGCACTTCGTGTTTCTATACGATATTAACATTCTTGTTCATGATTCTTTGGCTAACAACCCTCATTCATCCTAGTTGAATGAGAAAACCAAACTTTCCCTTTATTTGTAATTAGGTCCCTAAAGTTATTTTTCTTTAACTTAAGTCCTTAATGCCGGTTTTTCCCCAAATTGAGTCCCAAAACTTTTAAAATTTATCTTATGACCTCAATTTTGTTCAATTTCACAAAAAGGGGTTTAACTTCCCAAATTTCCAATTTGGTCCCCCAACTTTTCCAAAATTACCATTTTGCCCCTACTTTACAAAAATGGTAAGGTTTACCCAAAAAATTCCAAAATTGATCAGTTGGTGTTCCAATATCTTTATCATGCCCAATTGGTCTTCAATTTTATGAAATTGCACTTTAGTCCCTCTAATTTTCTAAATTCCAAAATTTTTGCCAATTTTCCCCCAATTTCAACCTTTTAACTCTGCCGAATTTGATTTAATCAAATTGACCAATCAAATGAGTTTAGTTGTTGAAATTGAAGTTAAATTAGAGTTCCTACACCTTCAGACGATTCAATTGCACTTTGGATTGCATGATTTGGTGCCAGAATGAGCTTAGACTGATCTTTGCCAAAAAACTAGACTTAGAGAGAAAAAAGGTTTGAAAGTTTACCGTCGGGGGTGCTGTGGTCCGAGCTTTTGATTTGGGCAGATAACTTGTGTATTGAGGTTTCTTCTATGATCAGGAATTGCATAAATTGATGCCAAATTGCGTGAGAATTTCATTATCGAAATTCTACCGCTTCTCTCTCTAGCACCGGTCGAAAATTACAAAGGGGAGTTGAATTGGCATACCTTTTAGCTCTAATTCAGCTATAAGAGGGCTGTGGAGGTATTGGGAGGGATCGGTTTGGCCTGAGGAGGGCTCCAATTGGCCGATTTCAGCTTAACCAAAATAGGGCAGCTTCAGTTCACCGGAGTTGCTTCACTGTTCGATCACGCCAACGCTTCTCCGGCAACCCTTAGAGCAAATAGAGACAACAAGCATGTAGCTGACTTCTCCCTGGTTCTAAAGAACTTGACCACACCTTGTTTGGCTAAAAAAAGTACCCAAGTAAGAGCTCTAGTTCGAGCTTCACCGAAAAATGGAGCAGTTGAGAGAGAATGGAGTTTTTAGGTGTGGAGAGGATGAATGAGGAAGGGCTCTTTATATAGGAAGCTCAGGGACCGCTTGGCCATCCAATTGGCATCTTAATGATAGTCATTCATTGCTTGAAACTCCCTGGCCGGATACTTTTCGGCTTCATCGGCGCTGCACGATTTTCGGGCGAGTGAAAAGTGTTGTCATCTGAAGGAAGAAGACGACACTATTCTGAATCGGACTAGACCGGTCCGAACTGGGTTCAAAGTTTAAACAAGCTGGTTCACCCCCGATTCAATCGAATATTTCAAATTTAAAAGTTTCTAAATTTATTTTCTATCCAATGGTGGCCTCAAATCTCAAATTTGAAATTTTCTAATCTATATAGAAAAATGAATTTAGCATCCAGTTCAATAGTGGTTCTAACCGGTCCAAACTGGTTCAATTCGGTTCGGATCTGGTTCACCTGAACCAGCTTGGTTTTCATCTCCAATTCATCCTTAAGTCCTTTTTCATGACTTTGGTGACTCTTAAGGTCACTTGGGAACCATAAATTTCCTAGTTTGCCTTTTCTCTATCGGTTCCAGTTTATGAACTGACTCAGTTCATAAACTAGTTCAATCCAGTTGGATCCAGTTCATCTGAACCGCTCTAGTTTTTCTCTTCTAATTTGTCCTAAGGTTATTTTACAATACTTTATAAACCCTTTGGGTCACTTGGGAGTTGTAATTTCCCAAATTGCTCATTCTATGATGATTGGGTTTATGAACCAGTTTAGTGTTTCTCACTCGATTTGACTGGTTCTTTTCCCGATTTTCCTTAACTCAAAAGGGTGGGCTTTACAACTCTCCCCTCCTTTTAGCAGTTTTGTCCCCAAAACTTAAACTTTATATTCCACATCAGGAATAATTTCCCTTAATGTCAACTTGGATTTGCTTGACATGCTAACACTTCGATTGCTCTTTCACTTAGTCCCCGTAATCATTCATTTAAAGAATTTCTTTTCATTTATAATGCTTACTCCTTCCATGGAGTTATAATAACGAGGCATGTTTGGCTCATTAATCCTAATGTATATCCTTAGGTTTGTATCTCCCTTTACTTAGGGTAAGGTTCTTCCTTTTGGGGCTCTTACTCAAGATTTCAGGATTGGGAGTTCCAATGCGCCCAATCGTTCCTTTGTCTAGTTATTCTCTTCATCATTGAAATTTTTAGCTTGACATTCTTTCGAGCATTAAATTCTTGTTTTCATAGGTTTCGGTGTTATTATTTCTTCGTCCAAATTTGACCCATTCTTCATCCATCATTGATTACAGCTTCTGTCAAAATTTATATTTGACCTTGTTATGCTTACTAATTGACTCTTTCTTACTTGAGTCACATTTCATTCAGTACTATTAGTGCTTATATGTCTTTTACAACATGACATAGTCCAGAACCGGTCTTTGTCCCTCAGACTTCTACAACACCTCCTTTAGGGTTTCTTCCAACTTTCCTACCTTTTAGGGATTGTATAATTTCACTCCTCCTTTCATCGGTAGTATTCCTCCTACCTGTACTATTATCCAATTATCCTTCATGTCTTGACAATGTGTCTTACATAAGTGTGTTGGTTTTGCCTTACCCACTCGTCCTTTCCCAACTTCCTTATTGCGTCTTTCCGGTTCCAATCATTTAGGGATGGACCACAACTGTCCTTGATATTAGTGGTCATTAACTTTAGTCACTTCTTAACTAGAGGACTTACCTTTCCAAAATTTCTTAGATGTATTTTTATTCCATTCCCCTTTATATGGGCAGTCCTCCCCTTTCTTACTCGTACATCATCTTTTGATGATATCTCCCGACCTACCCATTCCTTGGATTTAATTTACTTCTTAGGCCCTCATGAGTACTCTTCCTTGGTACTTGATCTTTCCGTCTCAACCAGTATTTCATTTGTGAGCTTATCTTTCTTTCCATTTCGGTTGATTCCATTTCCTCTTAGTTGAGATACATATACCTTTCTGATGCTTCCTTCCTTGGTAGGTTTCTTTCCCTTTCTTCTGAAATTCCTTTTTCATTTGTTCTTTGGAAGTATCTAATCATTAAATGACATCCTTTGATGTCGTCCTTCTAATGCACCCTTTCTGGGGAATCTAGTGGTACGTCCTTGTACCATTTCTTTAATTCTACTTGTATCCTACATAACACTTCTTACTTGGGAAAAGTTTAGACATGGTTTGTTTCAAGACCTCTTTGTAAGAGGCTTAATCTTCTCCAAGCTTCGAGTTTGGTTGTCAATTTGGTCTTGGCTATTGATCTCTTTAAGGATTTCCTCCATCCGTCTTTCCCAAATGTTTGGCCTTTCCATCTTTCCTTTCTTTACTAGAGTTTAATCTATGACCCTCACGAGGGTTGGTTCATTACCTGTCCCGCCCCTACTATTCACCTTGTCTAATTATCTTGAGGTAGTTGTCTCTCGAGTCTTCTTGTCCTTAATGACCATTCCATTGCCCTTTTTAGGGTGTGGTCCTTACTACTTCCTGGTTCGCCTTAGGGTGTCTTTTATTCTCCTTGACTATCTTATTATTATGGTCTACTTACTTCTGCTATGTTGGTCTGAAACTCCAATTTGACTTTTCTGCTTTTTCCAAAGCAGGTCACGTTTATCATCCCATGACATCCCAATTGTCGTCTAATGCTCAGTTTGTCATCTCTCGCGGAGGTGCTTCCTTCCTTGCTCTTAGATTGCTGGAAATTTAAGGGAGAAATCTCTTCAGTAACCCTTTGTTCTGTTTGCGGTATATCGAAATCCTACCTTCAGTCCTTTTTCCTTCCTACCACTACGCTAGGATCTTGAAGTGCTTCCTCTTGGATGTGGTTAAAATGCTGAGCAGGAGTCCTAATTCTAGGGATGGTATCCATTCAGATTCCTATAGTTGTGGGGGCGCTATCTTTGGAAGGTATTGTTCTAAATCCTTGTGGTATGGGACCTTTCTTCACTTAATGTCCTATTTCCCTTACAACTTGTAATAGGCCATTTTCTTGTCCAATTGTTACTTCAAGTGTTCTCCTAGACTTGATAATTACCTTGATGGTTTTCTTGTCATGCTTTCTTTGCCTAATAATTCCCTAGATTCATTCCTTTATTTGGGATGGGAATCTCCTTGGTGTCTAGGGTAACGCGAGTTTGTTTGTTTACTTTCCCGGGAAATCTTCCTATAGCTTGAGGCGTAAGGTCACATTATTTTGAAAGATATAGTTTTTAATAACTTGGAGTTCTTTATTATTGGACAGGTACTACAATAGATTGGGTCCTAGCCCCGTTACAAAAAGTGTCTACGAAACAGATGGGAAGCTACTGGGTTCCTCACAAGCGTCCTTCTTATTAAGGTTATATGCCCTTTTTGGCATTCCTGGCCTCAGGATTGATTTCCTTTGTACTCAGGATTATGACCTCAACAGATCTTGACACCATCCTTCCAGATACTCCCCACTAATTTCCCTTGGTTCTTTGGGACTTCTCGGGTATTTAGGGTGATCTCCCTATAGGGATAGAGAGTTGGGTGGTGTTGGTAACGTTAGTCCTAGTTTTCTTGGTTTCTCTCCTCGGAGCCATCTAAAAATTTTAAAATCATTCCTATTAGTTACTATCTTTTCTAGTCTTGATTATGTATTCGAGAAAATAGGCTCTAATACCACTTAAGTTTTCACGCCCCGACCCGTTTTGGTCGGATAACCGTGATTAACCTGGCACTCTCCTGGTTTATTAAGTGTTGCCCCTTGTTTATAAACCGTGAAGAGTAAGGCATCCTTTAAACCTGCACCTTTTCTAGAATAACATAAATCAAAATTGCATATAATTTTAAATTGATCATACGTGTCTTATAGGCGTATTAGCTGGTGGTCTTTAGGGTAGGTTTTCCAAAGTTACCTGAAAGTGATATAAGGGAGGGGGGTGAGTACGACGACTCAATGAATGGGTTTTCAAAGTTTAACTTTTAGAAAATGCTTGATTCAAAGTGTGCCATACTCCTTATTTTCTTTTAAAAACCTTTCACTTGGGAGGGGGATGAGGTTTTCAAAGACCTCATCCTGACACCACCCCGGTCTCATGTGCTTCAAGCTACGTCGAGCTTCGCATGGCTTCTGGTACGACTAACTGCCCTTATATCCACTAGCTCGTTAAGGGCCCTAGGATGCATCACTACCCCTCTTGGGCATCTTGAAGGTCCCATAAACACAGTGCATGCAAAATCAACATTTTTCACATGATGCCATATAATCTATGGCACCACTGGTCTAACGGCCTCAACCCTCAACTCAACATGTAGCTGTTTGTCTTGACTAGTCCGAAGACCTATCATGTCGCACTGTTGCTAGTTGACTGAGTTGTCGGTCTTGTCTTGGTACCATGGCCAAACAATTTATTTACTTAAGTTTTCATGGAATAGATCATGTTTGTTTACGAGCTCTTGCTCATGCCAACTAGCCTAGGGCCCACTGTTCAATATTTTCAAAATTGGGCATATTAGCCCCCAAGTTCCAAAACCGAGGCCACCGGTCTAACAAAGCTATTCGAGCTCCCGTCAAGAAGGTCTCTCAAATTGTTTAAGCAGTGGCACATAGTCAGGGGAGAGCATTTCCGACAAAACAAACTTTTCAACTATCCATCATACCCACTGAGTACGAGGACATCTCCGCTCATAACCGATGAACGGGTTTTCCACTTCTTTCGAGGATGTTTCATCATACCAACCGAGTATGATCTACTTACAACGACTAAGTAGTTTTTTCGTGTAATTATCACATCACTCCTCTTAGGTGTGATGGTTGAAATACCACTTAGCAGTGAGTTTTCATTTTCGAGGTGCTTATCATTCTAACTAGGTATGATATAAAAATCTCACTCACCTGTTAATGTAGTGAAATTTCTCTTAGTCGGCTTGTTGTCCTTACTCGAATTCGTCTTAGCTGGTGTTCTTGGCACTTCGGGTTCCTACACGATATGAACGTTCTTGTTCACTATTTTTTTGCCTAACAACCCTAATTGATCCCATTTGAATGAGAAACCAAACTTTTCCTTTATTTGCAATTAGGTCCCTAAAGTGATTTTTCTTTAACTTTAGTCCCTAATGCCAGTTTTTCCTCAAATTGAGTTCCAAAACTTTTAAAATTTATTTTAGGACCTCAATTTATTCAATTTCACAAAAAGGGTTAAAGTTCCCAAATTTCCAATTTGGTCCCCCAACTTTTCCAAAATTACTATTTGGCCCCTACTTTATAAAAATTGTAAATTTTGCCCCCAAAATTCCAAAATTTCCCAATTGGTCCTCCAAAATCTATATCATGCCCAATTGGTCCTCAATTTTATGAAATTGCACTTTAGTCCTTCTAATTTTTGAAATTCCCAAATTTCCCCCAATTTCAACCTTCTAACTCTGCCGAATTTGATTTTATCAAATTGACCGATCAAATGAGTTTAATTGTTTAAATTGAAGTTAAATTGGAGTTCCTAGACCTTCATACAATTGCACTTTGAATCACACAATTTGGTGTCAGAATGAGCTCAAACGAAGCTTTGCCGGAAAACTGGACTTAGAGAAAGAAAGCTTCAAAAGCTTACCGTCGGGGGCGTGACGGTCCGAGCTTTTGATTTGGGTAGATAGCTTGTCTCATGAGGTTCCTTATAGGGTCAAGAATTGCATCAATTGATGCCAAATTGAGTGAGAATTTCATTATTGAAGTTCTACCGGTTCTCTCTCTAGCACTGGTCGGAAATTATAGAGTAGAGCCAAATTAGCTTACCTTTTAGCTGTAATTCAGCTATAAGGGGCGGTTGAGGTGTTGGGAGGGCTCTGTTTGGCATGAGGAGGGCTCGAATTGGCCGATTTTAGCACGGTCGAAATAGGGCAGCTTCGGTCCGCCAGAGTTGCTTCATTGTTCGATCACATCGGCGCTTCTCCAATGACCCTCCAAGCAAATGGAGACTACAGGCATGTAGTTGACTTCTCCTCGGTTCTAAATAACCTGACCTCGCCTTGATTGGATCAGAAAAGTGCCCAAGTCAGAGCTCTGGTTCGAGTTTCACCGTAAAATGGAGCAATTGAGAGAGAATGGAATTTTCAGGTGTGGAGAGGATGAATGAGGAGGGGCTCTTTATATAGGAAGCTCGGGAACCTCTTGGTCGTTTGATTGGCACCTTAATGGTGGTCATTCATTACTTGAAACTCCCTGCCCAATGTCCTTTCATCTTCATTGGCGCTGCACAATTTTTCAGCGAGTGAACAGTGTTGTCATCTAAGGGAAAAAGAGAATACTGTTACGAATCGAGTTCAAAGCTTAAACCGACAAGTTCACCCCTAATTCGACCAATTTTTCAAATTTAAAAATTTCTAAATTCATCTAAATTTATTTTCTATCCATTGGAGGCCTCAAATATCAAATTTGAATTTTTCTAAGCCACCTAGAAAAATGAATTTAGCATCTAGTTTAATAGTGTTTCAAACCGGTCCAAACTGGTTCAATTCAGTTCAGATCTGATTCACCTGAACCGGTTTGGTTTTCATCTCCAATTTATCCTTAAGTCCTTTTTCATGCATTTAGTGACTCTTTAGGTCACTTAGTATCCATAAATTTCCCAATTTTTCATTTCTCTATCGGTTACAGTTCATGAACTGACCGAGCTCATAAACTAGTTCAATCCAGTTGGATCTGGTTCATCTGAACCGGTCTGGTTTTTCTCTTCCAATTTATCCTAAGGTTCTTTTCCAAGATTTTATGAACCCTTTGGGTCACTTGGGAGTTGTAAATTTCCCAAATTGTCTATTCTCTAATGATCGGGTTTGTGAACCGGTTCGGTGTTTCTCACTCGGTTTGATCGGTTCTTTTCCCGGTTTTCCTTAACTCAAAAGGGCGGGTTTTACAAGTGTCGTCCCCTTCATTCATCTGATGACACTGTTCATCAAGGAAAGTCTGCCTTCCATTTCTGGTGAGGGAATATTCCCTTTGATTTGGGCATTTTCTGATTAGGATAAGCTTGACCAATATGAAAACTAGTAGACCATAGGGTCCCCGAGCTCCCTATATAAAGAGATTCCCTCCATTCATCCTCCTCACACCTCAAACCTTCAAAAAAGAAGAAGTGCTCGGTTTCTTGATGAATCTCAAACTAGAACTCTGACTTGGACAATAGAGTTGGTGGAATTCAGCTACCTAACAACATCCTCCATCCAACCTAAGGATCACCGGGGAAGCACCAGTGGGCCCGAACAGTGAAGCTGCTCCAAAGGACCCGAGGCTGCCCTTTTATGTTCAATTCGAATTCAGCAAATTCAGACCTCCTACAGCCAAACCAAACCTCCCCTAGCCTCTACAGCCTATACTTAACCTCCCCAAAGAAATTTACATGAATTGTAGCGCCTCTTTATCCTAGAAAGACCCTATGGATGAGCTTTCTTCCCAAATTGAAAGCTTAGACCGCTGCACCTCCGACATTAAGTTCTCAAAGCTTTCTCTCTCAACATTTAGTTTTCCGGCGAAGCTCTATTTGAGCTCGTTTCGGACCTAGAAACCGCAATTCAAAGCCTGGTTAGATTGTATGGAAGTGAAGAGATTGATTTACACCATAGAAAAGAAGAATTAACCCCATTTAAATGGCCAATTAGAGGAAATCAAATTCAATCAATTGAAAGGGGTGAAATTGGGGAAAACCTTTTGAGGAAAAGTTGGTCATTTCAAAAATTGAAGGGCCTTAGTACAATTTTTCCAAAATTGATGGTCAATTGGCAAAGTAGAAGAAATTTGAGGACCAATTGGTTAGTTTTGGAAGAAATGGGACTAATTAGTCACTTTTGGAAAATTTGGGGTCATTTTTGAAACTTAAGGGACTGATTGGAAATTTTGGAAAAAAAATTGAGTTCCAATTATGATTTTCAGAAAATTAAAAGGACCTAAGGAGGATATTGGAAATCCTAGTGACTTAATTGGATAATTGAGCATTAGGGACATAAAGTCAAAGGGTATGAACTTTAGGGACCCAAGTGCAATAAGACAAAAATTAGGGCCTAGTTGCCTATATGTGAGAACTAGAGGCCTGTCATGCCGAACCTTTCCTATTAAGGATACTCAAAACTATGTAGGAACAAATTTGGTTAAGATTATGAGCAAGGGAGCGTGAGCCTAACTTGGGAAGTCGATTGGGAACGAACATGTCATAGTCATTGGATGAATGGGTTATTTAATGACATACCCAGTTGGGGTGATGAGTAAGTTTAAAGCTAAAAACCACTTACCGGTTGTGAGTGAGCTTATTTATACATCATACTCGATTGGGGGTGGTGAGCACCATTTTGAAATGAAAAATTCACTTGTGAGTGGGACTTTTTCAACATCATACCCAATTAGGGTGATGAGAACCTTTCCTAAATTGAAAAACCACTATGAGTGGGATTTTCCATCATCATGCTCATTTGGTATGATGAGTACATTTTAAGCTTAAAACCATTTTCCCGAAATGATCTCCCCTGATTATGTGCAAATGCTTAAAATATTTGGGAGACTTTTCTAATGAAAGCTAGGATAGCTCCAACAGCTCGGAGCCTCAATTTTGAACTTACAAGGCCCAAAGCCCAATTTTTGAAAAAAACTCGTGAAGTGGGCCCAAGGCTAGTGGGTACAAGTTGGAACCCATAGACAAGCATAATGATGATAGCCATGAAAAAAATTTCATAACTAGTAACCTTGTGTGTGACTTGACATGGTATCAAGCCAGGACTGACAATGCTCGATGGGTAGTGGTAGTGCGTCGAGACTAGGTCGACGGACCAGTCAAGCAAACAACTACAAGTACAAGTCAAGTGTCGGGGCCGTTGGACTGTTGGCACCCAAGATAATAGCTAATGATTCTAAGACTTGTTTGTGCATGCACTATGATTTAGGACCATCGAGATGCCCAAGAGGGGTAGTGATGGGTTCCAAGGGATATTGGATGACCTAGATGCAATAAGGGTAAGTTTGTTGTGCCAATAAGTCATGAAGCTTCGAGTAACTTCTTATGCACTGAGATCGGGGAAGGATCAGGATGAGGTCTCCATCCTCATATCGAACATGAAGTACTTTTGGGTTTGAGGATCAGATGTGTGAACATCCACTCAGACTCAAGGTAGAAGTGGTCGAACTTCTATTATGGTGAAGAGTAAAGGTGCACTGATCCCCAAGTGGGTGCAGTCGGAGTAGTGCAATTGCGAATGTTTGTACCCTTTATGAAAAATGGCGTGTGAATGTTTGTTAAATGTCTCCCGAGCAAGGGGAAGCATTGAAATATTTTTCTAAGATAAAGAAAGACCCACAATCATTTGAAGAAAGAATAATTTGATAAACTATTTTCTTTTTTTGAAAACTCACCCTCAACACTCGCTCATTGAGTTGTAGAAACTCACCCCTCCCTTTACCCTTTTTTAGGAGAGGCAAAAAACCTTAAAAGAATCCTTGAAGATGAACCCTAGGTGAGGTATGTTTAAAATTATTTAGTTTTGTATAATGATATTCTTGGAAACAAGGACAAGGGATTACGCCTAACTCCTCGCGGTCTTGAGAAGGGGTGATCCTTCTTAGATAAAAGGGAGAAGCGGGTTGCTCATGAGATTCCAATCAAACCGGGTCGTAGTGTGCCCTGTTGCATAAAGAAAGTTGGGTCATCCAGTGAGTCTTGAACCTCGGAGAAGATTCTTGCGCATTGAGACCGAGGTGGTGTTAGGAGAGGTCTCGTCCCACATAGTGGACATGAAGTATCTTTGGGTCTAAGGGTCGGACAATTGATGTCTACTCAGATTCTGGGTAGAAGTCGAGGACTTCTATCAGGATGGATGGTAAAGAAGCTCCAATCCATAAGTGGGTGTAGTCGGCGTAACTACATCTCGTGAATGTTTGAACTCTTTTTGTTAAAGGACATGTGATTGTTTGCTAAACAAATCTAGAGAAAAGGGGGATGTCACGCCCCAACTCGATTTGGTCAGATCCCCAAGATTAATCCGCCGTTCCCTTGGTTCAAGTGGGGTTTCCCCTTCTTTTAGTCAAGAGGAGCCACGTGTAAATTCAAGTCTTGCTCCCCGAAATAGCATAAATCAATCTAAAGCAAGTTTAAAAGAAACTTTAAGCGTACCTGACGGAGGGTACATCTTCCCGCTCTCTCTTAGTTGATCTCCTTACTCCTGAAAAGAGGTAAAGAGAGGGGGTGAGTTTGTACAACTGAGTGAGTGGGTGTTGGGAGTGAATTTAAAAAATATTTGCTTATTTCATTTATCAAAACCATGTCAAAGTTTAACATTTCCTTTTTAAGGATTTCCTCAAATTCAAATCCCAAAACCTTTTTCCATTTTCATATTAGTTGTGTTTAGCTCTCTTAGCCCATCCCCTTGCCTCGGGAGGCATTTAGCAAACAAACACATGCCCTTCATCCGGAAGAGTACACACATTCGTAGTGCAGTCCCATACTGCACCCACTTGGGGATCAACGCGACTATGCTGTCTACCCAAATAAAAGTCCCAGATTTCTGTCCTAAGTTTGAGTGGATATCCCAGATGTTTGACCCTCATACCCAAATGCCACTTCACATCCGTATGAGGACGGAGACCTCATCCTAACCCTAGCCCGATCTCATGCGTAAGAAGCTCCTAGAGCTTCATGACTAACTGGCACGACGAATTGCCTTTATCACCACCATGTCGTTCAATAGCCCTTGGAATCCATCACTACTTCCTAGGGTGTCTTGATGGTTCCATACCTTAAGTGCATGTACAAACAAAAGTTTTCATGATTAAGCCATCCTCTTTGGTGCCAACGGTCCAACGGCTCCGACACTCAACCCGACCTAGAGCTATTTGTCTAGGTCGGTTCGTCGACCAGGCCTTGACGCACTACCGCCAATCCATTGAGTATTGTCGGTCCTGACTCGATATCGTGGTGAATCAAATAATTATTATCCATTTTAATTAAGAGTTTTCATTGCTCTTCCTAATTATGTTTGTTTATGGGTTCCAGCCCGTGCCCACTGGCCTTGGGCCCACTACAAATATTTTTCCAAAACTAGGCCTTGGGCCCTATGAGTTCAAAAACTGAGGTTCCTAGCCTATTAGAGCTGCTCTAGTTCTTGTGAAGAAGGTCTCCCAAATAGTTTAAGCAGTTGTCACATAGTTAGGGGAGAACACTTCTAACAAAATCACTTTTTATCAAATCACACCAATTGGGTGTGATGATTGATCTGCTTACTACTCATAGGCGGGTTTCTCCTTTCCTTAAGTAAACTAATCATAACAATTGGGTATGATATTTGTTTATTCCTACTCATAACTGTTAAGTAGGTTTTATCCGTTAAAAACAAGACTCATCACCCCAACTGGTATGATGTATAGAAGTCCCACTCACCCGGTCCCACCTAGTTGGTTCTCCAAATATGAGTATGGCTCTCCAGTTAGTGTTCCGATCTCAAGAGTTCCTACATAGTTTGACCACTCTTATACATTTGGGTTTTAAATAAAAGCTTCTCAGCTTTTCAATATTGCTACTATGCCCATATTTCTAGTTTATTACACTTAGATCCCCCTTAAGTCATTAATTTACTTAAAATTGTTTAAGGGGCTCAAGTTTTCCAAATTCCTAATTTGGTCCCCAACTTTTCAAAAATTATAGCTTTTCCCCTACTTTCCAAAAATAGCAATTTGGCCCCAAATATTTCAAAAATTGGCTAATTGGTCCCCCATCATTTTTCTCATTGCTAATGGGCCTTAAATTTTGAGAAATTGCATGTAGGTCCCTCAATTTTTTGAAATCCCCAAAAATTTCCACAAATTTTCCCCCAATTTCTACACCTTTTTCTAATCGAATTTCGTTTCTTTAAATTGGCATTCAATCGGGGTTATTTCTTCAAATTGACAATATGCCTCAGTTTCTACACCTCCCTACAATCCAAGTGCACTTTCAATTACTGAATTTGGGACAAAAACAAGCTCAAACGGAGCTTCGCCGGAAAACTAAATGTAGTGAGAAAAAGATTCGAAAGCTTACTCTAGGGGCACGTCAATCCAAGTTCTTGATTGAGGAAGATTGCTCTTGTCCTCAGGGTCCTCATAGGATCAAGAATTGGGGCAATTGATGTTATAGGCATAATCAAAAGAGTAAACTATAAAGAGTAAGGTGTCCTTTAACCTGCACCTTTTTCCTAGAATAGCATAATCAAAATTGCATGAAATTTAAAACTTTACATACCTATCTTACAGGCATCTTAGTTGACGGTCTTTAAGGGGAGGCTTTTCGGGATTTCCTAAAAGGGATATAAGGGAAGGGGTGAGTACGACTACTCAGTGAATGGGTTTTTAAAAGCTTTTAACTTTTAAGAAAAACATTTATATGGAGTGTGCTAGACTCCTTTGTTTTCAAAAATCCCTTCATTTAAAAATTCGGGTTTTTCCATTATTTCTTAGTTACCACGGTGTGTCATCACCCAACACACATCCTTCATCATGAAGGTTACACACATTCGCAAGTTAGTATCACTACTGAACCCCCTAGTGGCTTCGGAGCGACTTTTCCTACCATCCGGATAGAAGTACGACCACTTCTACCTTGGGAATGAGTGGATGTATGTGACATCCGACCCACAATCCCAAAATCACTTCTTCGTGTCCGTATGAGGACAGAGACCTCATCCTATCTCCACCCCGGTCTCATGCGCTTGGTGCTACTCCAAATTTCTCATAGACACATGGAACAACGAATTGCCCTTATAGCCACCAGGTCGTCCAGTGCCCTTAGGACGCATCACTACCCCTCATGGGCATCTTGATGATCCCGTACTCATAGTGCAAGCACAAACAGTGTTTTCTTATCAAGCCATGTAATCTGTGGTGCCATTGGTCCAACGGCCCTGACTCTCAACTCAACCCGCAGTTGTTTGTCTTGACTGGTCCGTCGACTTGTCATGTCGCACTATCGCTAGTTGACTGGGCATGTCGGTCCTATCTTGGTACCATGGCTAAACAATTCAATTATTAAGTTTTATGGCACATATACCATGTTCTTTTACAAGCTCCTGCTCATGCCAACTGGCCTTGGGACCACTGTACGAGATTTTCAAAAAATTGGGCATTCTAGCCCGCAAGTTCCAAAATTGAGGCCCCCAGCCTATAAGAGCTATTCGGGCTCTCGTCAAGAAGGTCTCCCAAATAGTTTAAGCAGTGGCATACAGTCAGGGGAGAACACTTCCGACAAAATAGGTTTTCACTATCCATTATACCAACCGGTATAAGGACATCTCCGTTCATAACCGATGAACAAGTTTTCAACTTCCTTTGAAGAAGTCTCATCATACCAACCAGGTATGATCTACTTACAATCGGTAAGTAGTTTTTCCGCATAATTTTCACATCACTTTCTCTAAGTGGTGATTATTAAAATACCACTAAATAGTGAGTTTTTTTTACCGAGGTACTTATCGTTCCCTATGGGTATGACATAAAATTTCCACTCACAACCGATAAGTGGTTTTTATCTTTAAGTTGTGCTAATCATCCCAATCGGTATGATGTTAGTAAACCCACTCACAACCGGCAAGTGGTTTTTAAATTATAAGGTGTGCTCATCATTCCAACCGGGTATGATGTTAATAAACCCACTGACTCGTTAATGCCGTGAATTCCACTAGACTGATTCTTTATATTCACGCGAGCTTGTCCTTGCTGGCGTTCCCGGTATTTCATTTTCCTACACGATATGAACAACCATGTTCATTATTACTCGGCATAACAGCCTTCATTCATTTCCAATGAATGAGAAAATTCAAACTTTTAGTTATTTGCAATTAGGTCCCTAAAGTTATTTCTCTTTAACTTTAAGTCCCTAATGTCAATTTTTCCTCAAATTGAGTCCCGTAACTTTTAAAATTTATCCTGGGACCTCAATTTATTCAATTTCACCAAAAAGGAGTTTAATTTCCCAAATTTTCAATTTTGTCCCCCAATTTTTTCAAAATTACCATTTTGCCCTTCTTTTACAAAAATGGTACGTTTTGCCCCAAAAATTCTAAAATTCCTCAATTGGTCCTCCAACATTATTTTCATGCCCAATTGACCCTCAATTTCATAAAATTTCATTTTGGTCCTTTGAATTTCGAAAATCCTCAATTTTCCCCTAATTCCAACTTCTTAACAAAGCCGAATTTGATATTATCAAATTGACCCATCAAACGTTTCCAATTGTTGAAATTGAGTTTCTACATGTTCATACGATTCTTCAAAAATGTGAATCGCAAGTTTTAATGCCAGGACAAGCTCAAACGGAGCTTCGCCGGAAAATGAACTATAGAGAGAGAAAGCTTCGATTACTCATCGGTGAAGGCACGGGGGTTTGAGCTTTCGATCTAGGCAGATAGCTCTTGTCCTGAGGTTCATCCTAGAATCAAGAATCGCATAAATTGATGTGGAATTAGATTAGAATTTTGTCATTGAAGTTCGGTCGATTCTCTCTCTAGCACAGATCGAAGGGGAGCCGAATTGGCTTACCTTTCGGTCCTAATTCGGCCGTGGAAAGGCTGAGGAAGTGTTGGGAGGGCTTGGTTTGGCCTGAGGAGGGCTTGAAATGGCCAATTTCAGCTTGTCCGAAATAGGGCAGCTTTGGTCTGCCGGAGTTGCTTCATTATTCCATTATGTCGGCGCTTCTCCAACGATTCTCGGATTGACTGGAGTTTGCTATCAGATAGTTGTCTTCTCCTCGGTTCTAAAGAGCCCAACCTTTGTTCAAGTCGAAGCTCTGGTTCGAGCTTTACCGGGAAATGGAGCAGTAGAGAGAGAGAGAGAAAAGTGTTTAGGTGTGAGGAGAATGAAATGGGATGACCTCTTTATATAGGCGTAAAACCAGTGTATTAAATGTGCGAGATTTATTACTATTATTAATATTGACATAAATTATTGGTATTAATTCCAATAATTTAATTTTGGTATTAATTCCAATAAATTAAATTTCAGTATTAATTCTAATAATTTAATTTTAGTATTAAATTATTTGTATTAATTCCAATAAATTATTAGTATTAATTACAATAATTAAATATATATTAATTTAAGGCGTACATACAAATTTTTGACTGAAATTTCAGGTTACAAAAAAATTAATACTTTTGAGGAGGTCACCCATTCTCACACTACTCTCAGTCAAGCACGCTTAACTTTAAAGTTCTTATGAAATCTAGTTCACCTGAACCAATTTGGTAAATTCCCAACTTGCCCGTTCAGAAATAATCGAGTTTGTGAACCGGTTCAGAATCCTCACTTGGTTTGACCAGTTCTTTTTCTGGTTTTCCTTAGCTCAAAAGGGCGGGTTTTACATGTGTGGAGTATGAACGGAGGATAGCTCTTTATATAAGGAGCTCGAAGACCCTTTGACCGACCAGTTTCCATACTGGTTGTGCTCATCCTGATCGAAAATTACCCAAATCGGAGCAAATTTCCATTCGCCGGTAAAGGAAAGTTTTTCATTCCTCGATGAATAGTGTCATCAGACAGAGGAGGAACATGACACTTTTCCACACGTGTGGGCTGACCATGTGGCAGCAAGTGATTGGTCGGTCCTGCTGACATGGCGGTCCAACTTAGCCACCACATCAGTTGACCAGTTGACTAGACATGTGGCAATTGATGATTGGTTGGTCATGCTGACATGGTGATCTGACTCAACCACCAAGTCATTCGTTGACCGTTGACCAAACACGTGGCAGCCTCTCATTGGTTGGTCGTGCCTGCGTGACTGCTAATTATGCGTTAGTTGACCGTTGACCGTTGACCGTTGACCAACTTACATAGCGCACCTTTCCATGTGTCGCGCTTTGATTTGTCACGCGCTTGATGACTGAGCGCTGACTGGTCAGCGGTCTGTTGGCCAATTAGACCATTGACTGGTCTGGTTCGACCAGGTTCAGTGACTAGAAAGTGAAAATCGACCGGTTCAGTCCCGATTCGACCAGTTCTCTCGAAATTAAAAATTTCTAAATTTATTTTCTATTCAATGGTGGCCTCAATTTCCCTAATTGATCATTTTAAGCCATAAAGAAAAATGAATTTAGTGATTGGTTCATGTATAGTTCAAACTAGTTCAGTCCGATTTAGATTCGGTTCACCCCGAACCGGTCTGGTTTTCCCATCCAATTCCCTTCACAATCCTTCCCCATTATTTTTGTGACCTCTTGATCACTTGGGAGTTCTAATTTCCTATTTAAACCACTCTTTATTGTCCTCGATTCATCAAGGGAGTCGATTTTCTCTTCAATTTGACCGGTTCTTTCTCGATTTTCCTTGACTCGGGGTGATGGGTTTTACAAGGTAAGTATTGAAAGAGTTAAATCCACACATTAGTGAACATGAAAGATGTCCTAAATTCTTTTGAAAACTCATCATATTACTCACTCACTAAGTTTTAGAAACTCACCCCTCCCTTTAAAGTTTTTTCAAGAAAGAAGACGACCCTTTAGGAAATCCTTACGCCATGTTAATTTACTATTAATGTTTTCAGTTTTGTATAATGTTATTCTAGGGACCAATGATAGAAGGTATGCCTGACTCCTCAAGTTTTGGGAGTGGTAATTCTTACTTTTCCAAATGGAGTGGCGGGTTGCTCATGGGGTTCTAATCAAATTAGGTCGGGGCGTAACAACTTGACTAGTATTTGAGCTATGTTCTCTCAAATTCATCATAAAGACTATATAATCCAAAACTAAACAAAAAACTATCCACCTTGGATGAACAATGGTCCCAAGAAAATTTACCAAATGAACCCGTCCAACCCTTGGACTAGTAGGGACCGCCACCTCAAGCAAGAAAAGTAGTAAGGGAACCTACGAGCTCAAAAGAGGTCGACCTAAGGAAATAACCGCGGATTGTAGGGCACTCCACAGACAATTAAGGAAAATGCTCAACTAGTCAAACCGTCCCTAAGAAAAAGATGATCCCTTAGTAGAAACTACACCTCCTTAGAGGACCAAATGCCTTCCTCGGCACCCCAACAGCCAAAAAGACCCCCGACACAAGAGGAGGCCTAGAAGAACTATTGGGGGGCTTATGCTAAATATTTTAGGGTCTACCACAAACTTCCACCCATCCAAGTATGCCCTAAACCTATAAACATGATGAGACAAGACTACGAGTATGAAGTCATAGTGTTGGAGAGGTATGGGATTGAGGTGACTCATGAGGTTAGAGCCCAAGGAACACCCTACGATGCAATCCCACCCCACTCTAGGAAGCTAGACTGAACTCGTATAAGGGATGCAAAGGACAATACTAGGACATAAGCTCATCATCCTTTGAACCATCGAACAAGGAGTCCCCAAACAAATCAATGGTGGATTTTCGATTGGTGGACATGTAGGGTTATGAGGAGAGTGGGACAAGCGCATGTAATAAGCCGATTTTGGCAAACCTTTCCTTGAAAAAAAATAAAATTTTTATGGATGAAATTGTGAAAACTCAATTAAAAGACAGTTGAAGAATTTAAACCTCCTATAATAGGGTGAAGGGGCCTCAAAAACGTAAAATCTAAGGAAAATAGATATAGCTTTCTCTAAATGGTTATTAAGAAAAGGATCAAGAATTTCCAAATGTAAAGACCGGAAGTTTGGCCTGGGCTGGGAATACTACTCCCCTCAAAGGAGTCAAGAGGATCGGAGAAGGCTCGAAGCTTGACTAAAACGATGAATGAAACAAGGATCCGAGTACCAAGGGTACACTCAAGATAAGTAATCAAGGATATCACCAAGACCCAAGATGAGTAGAGTGGCTAGAAATGACAGGAGAGAAAGATACAAGGAAAAGGACGTACCCAAAAAAGGGGCGATGAACGTGATAAGGGAATAGTAAGTGCTGTAAGTTGACACCAAGGACCACATATAGAGATAGAGTCCAATGAAGAAAACCAAATAGGAAGGATGGTATCAAAGGATGACACAAATTTGCTCTAGTGTGTGAAATTCATAAGGACATATAAAGGGGGTAGTGGTTCCTGACTCCCCCCCCCCCCCTCGAGCTTAGTCCCTTGGTTGATCCTGTTGCCTGTGTGTGATCTCATATGTGGATTCATGAATGAAAATCTCTACTCCAAAATATAAGAGTAGGGGATAAGATCAATGAAGGAACTTCTCTGGGTGAGTCCAAGGAGTCGATAAGTAGGCTGTAAGGAATCGACTCGGAATGGAGAACCTTATAAATGGTGACGAACGAGTATGGATGGACTAGGGAATGGAAATCTTTAGGTACTGATGCCATCGATCATAAGAAAGAGCATGATGGAGGAAAAATCTAGAGTATGTCGGTAAGTTAAGAAGTCATCGAGAAACCCATAGAATGGAACTGAGAAGACCATCAAGAAGATTAGTGAAGGATGAGTAAGACCCAAACGATTATGGAAGGCATGACATCTAAGGTAAGTAAAATTATGTGCATAAAAGAAATGCACGAACCAGAAACAAGTGATGTAATGCTCCAACAGTGTAAAGAGAAGGAAGCTGGAAGCCAGATCGCTATGGGATCTTCTTCCTTAGTGGGAATGTCAAATCATGTCGATAATGGCAATGAAAAATATGAGTGATAAATCCATAGATGCTCCAAGACATGGGAATGAAAAATGCTTGAAGGGTGGAGAAGAACGAAGGATGCCCACAGGAGATGCAAACATGATGGGGGCATACCCCACGATATCATATCGGAGCAAATTACAAGTTGACATGAAAGGAAATTTGAAGTTCTAACTGTATTCAATTGGCAAAGACATGCTAACTGGATGGTTGGAATGGAAAGAAAGGAAGGAAATAGGAAGGTGAAGACATTCACTATATAAAGGACGCATAATGAGTTTTGGAGACAAAACTCCTAAAAGATGGGGAGAGTTGTAAACTCCATCCTCTCGGAGTAAGGAATCGGAATAGGGAACTATAAAATTTCGAGAGAAAACCAAGAATCTACGTGAACCAGAATTATTAAAGAAGCGTAAAAACGGGAATTGGGAAAATTCCAAGTGGCCAAGAAATACCCAAACATCTTGGGAAACAACCATGAAGTTAATTAGATGTGAAAACCATATTGATTCACGATGAACCAGATCGGAACCAGATTGAACCGTGGAGAACTTATTTAAAGATTCATTTATCTAGCTGGCTTAAAATTATCAAATTGGGAAATAGAAGCCACCATCAGATAGTAAATGAATTTAGAAATTTTTAACTTTTGGAAAATTGGTCGAATTGGGCTTGAATTGGTCAATTTTCTTTTTCATGTCACCGAACCCAGTTAGACCGGACCAGTCAACGGTCCAGCCCGTCAACGGACCACTGCTAGGTCAGGGCCCAGTCAGCAAGCATGACCAGTCATCGCATGACACGTGGCCAAATGCACTTAGTCAACCACTTAGTCAATGCTGACCAATCAGAGCGTGACACATGTCCTTGGTCAACAGTTAGAGGAGGAGAATCCATGCTAGTGAAGATTGGCCATTAGGAGGGCGACATGTGTCCCTAGTCAACGGCGGACCGAACACGGTCAGCAGCCACGTTAGAATGAGCGACTAACAGGAGGTCATCACATGTCCTATCAATAGGTCAAAGGCTAACTAGCCTGCTATGTAGGAAGCCACGTTAGTAAAGCCAGCCAATTAAAGAGCTCCTCATGGCAAGTCCACACGTGTGAAGCTTGCACATGCAGCATAGGGTTGTCATCTACCTTTGGATGAGCATAAGAGGGAAGGCATAAATGATCACCCTTCACTAATGACTGATAAACCCCTCCAACAAGGCAATAAATCAAAGATTTAATGGCCAATTTGCGGGGTAACAGATAGAATGATTAGTCCCTAAGCTCTCTATATAAAAAGCTCGTCCCCATTCATCCTCCTCACCCCTCAAACGCTTGGAGAAGAAGAAGTGTCCATTTTTCGACCAAGCACAAACTCGAGCTCTGACTTGGGCACTTTTCTACATCTTCAAAGTCGAATTTGGGTTCTCTGGAATCTTAAAGAAGTCAACTATGCGATGACAACCTTCGTTCAACTCGAGGATTATCGTATAAGCGTCGATGAGTTTGGACATTACTGTCGTTCCTTGATAGTCTACAACCTGAGCTGTTTGAGCTTAATTCGAGCCACCCACGATCCAATTCTGGCCAAACCAAGCTCCCTAGACCACCTTAGAAGTGTCTGGACCTTCCTTGAGCTACATTGGTAAGTCCCTTTCGCCGCCCTTTACTAGAAATTATTATTCACAATCGATTTTGCCTGAAAACTAAATTGCAAAATTTGCACTACTCATGCCACCAATTGAGGAGCTGTTTGGTCCACAAGGATCCTCATGGAGAGAGCAACTCAAAGGAAGCAAGAGCTCCAATCACTTAAGCCTCACTAGTAAGAAATCGAAGCTCTCTTTCTAGATTGATTTTTCTGGCAAAGCTCCATTCAAGCTCATTTTAAGCCATTTTCAGCGTGCTATAGCTTAAAATGACAAGGGAGACACAAGGGAAATGATTCAGGGCTTGATGGGGACACTTGTCAACATTTAAGAAGTCAATTTGATGAAATAAGATAACAGGGGTCAAATTGCAAATTTTGGGAAATTAGGCAATTTGGGGATTTTTGGAAAAGTAGGGGTCGAATTGCAATAAAAGAAAATTTGGGTTATTTTTATTTAAATAACACTCAATTAAGGGTCGATTGGCAATTTTGATGAAATTGGGGGCCAATTAGCGATTTTAAGGAAATTGAGGAGCAAATGGTCATTTTTGGGAAATTTGGGTCAAATTGGTAATTTTGTGGAAATTGGGGACTAAAGTACAATTAAGCAAAAATTGAGATTTCAAAGTCCAAAAGGGGAGATTTGTAAACATTTATAAAGCTAACGATTCATAATGCTGGTATTTAACTCTGAGATAATTACCATGAGGGTAGAGATCGTGAACATTGAAATGAAACAAGACTTAACGTTCCTTACCTGGAATGGTGTAGGTCTGAGAGGAAGCGCATCAACTCACAACAATGAAACACCTTGGGAATACTAGCAAACCAGCCTAAGAGAAATAGGTCACTGCACATTGGGTGAGTGAGATTTTACAATATCATACCCAGTTGGGGTGATGATCACCATTTTTGGTTTTTAAAATAATTTTTTTAGGAATATTCTCCCCTGTGTGAAACGGCATAAACGTTTTGGGAGACATTTTTTTCGGGAGCTAAGATAACTCTAATAGGCTAGAGGCCTCGATTTTGAAACTTATACGGCCCAAGGCCCAATTTTGGAAAACTTGTGAAGTGGGTCCAAGGCTAGTGGGCATGAGCTAAAGCCCGTAGACAAATAATCTTATGAGGCATGAAAATTTTCATAATAAATTATTTGTGTAAATTACCACTATGCCAAAGTCGGACCGATAGACTCGATGGGTTAGTAGTTGTTGAGCTGAAGCCAAGTCGTCGAACCTGTTGGGCTAGTAGTTATGGAGCCCAAGCCGAGTGTTAGAACCGTTGAGCCGATAGCACTAAAGATAATGGATATAAATCCTAAGACTTTTGTTTGTGCATGACTAAGATATGGAACCATTGAGATAACCAGTTTGGGGGTAGTGTTGGTTCTAAGGGCCGTTGGACGACGTAGGTTGAATAAGGAAAGTTGGGTCGACTAGTGAGTCTCAAAGCTTGGAGAAGCTTATTGCGCATTAAGATCGAGATGGGGTGAGGAAAGGTCTCGTCCCACATTGCAGACATGAATTATCTTTGGGTCTAAGGGTTAGAGAATTGATGTACACTTAGACTCCAGATAGAAGTCGAGGGCTTCTATTAGGGCGGCTGGTAAAGACACTATAATCTACAAGTGGGTGCAGTCGGCGTAACTGCATCTCGCGAATGTTTGAACCCTTTTTGTCAAAGGGCGTGTGATTGTTTGCTAAACAAATCTCAAGAAAAAGGGGAAGTATTGAAAAAGTTTAATCCACACATTAGTGAACATGAAAGATGTTATAATGTCTTTTTAAAACTCATTCTAATACGTGTTCACTGAGTTTTAGAAACTCACCCCTCCCTTTAAATCTTTTTCAGGAAAGAAGACAACCCTCTAGGAAATCCTGATGCCAAGTCCTAAAAATCCACGTAATTTACTATTAATGTTTCAGTTTTTTTTATTATGTTATTCTAGGGAACAATGACACAAGGTAGTGTGAAACCCGTCACCTCTGATCAAGGAAAATCGGGAAAGAACTAGTGAATTTAATGAGAAAAGTGAACCACTTAAGGAAACAAGAATGATAAAAAAGGGTTAATATGGAAAATTGGAAAATCCCAAGTGAGCAAAAATTCATGAAAATCATGGGGAAGAACCATGAATTAAATTGCATGGGAAAACTAGACCGATTTAGGGTGAATCAGATCTGGACTGGATTGAACTAGGTTGAACCATGGTTGAACTAGTTTCTTAATTCATTTTTCTAGGTGGCTTAAAAATCTCAATTTGGAAAATTGAGGACATCATTAGATAGAAAATGAATTTAGACTAAATTATAAAATTTTAATTGTGAGAAAATCGGTCAAATCGAGCCTGAACCGACCAATTTTTGTCGCCGAATCCGGTCGGACCGGATCGGTCCGGTCCAGAACAGTGTCGTCTTCTTCCTTGGAATGAAAATATTCTTCATCAATGTAGAAAACCTTCCTTTTCCTGCGAGGGAATATTTTCTCCAATTTGGGCATTTTCTAAAGAGGATAAGCTCGACCAATATGGAAACTAGTAGAGCAGAGGGTCCCATAGCTCCTTATATAAAGAGCTCTCCTCCAGTAATCCTCCACACACCTCAAATTGCCTCCCTCTCTAAAGTAGTTTTCTTGCAAGGCTCAAACTAGAGCTATGAATTGGGCACTTTTCTCAACCTTAGGAGGCAGACAAACTCAGGTCCTACAGACTCCTGAGGAAGTCAACTACCTGACAAAAACCTCCCTTCGACCTAAGGATCACCAGAGAAGTGCTGGCGAGATCAAATAGTGAAGTAGCTTCATCGGTTTGAAGTTGCCCTATTTTGACCAACCTGAACTCGGCCAATTCAAACCTCCTAAGACTAATCCAAGCCTTCTTTTAGCCTCCAAGGCCATCACATGACTTCTCAAGAGGAGAAAAGGTAAGCCAATTTGGCCCTCCTCTGTCATTGTAGTTCGGTTCTAGTGAGAGAAAGTGACAGAATTCATTGATCAAATTCCCGCTAATCATGACAGCAATTGTTCCAATTCTTGATTCTAGGAGGACCTAGAGTACAAGGGCTAACTCCCTAGATTAGGAACTTGGATTGCCATGCCTCCAAAGATAATCTTTCGAAACTTTCTCTCTTTACGCAAGATTTTCCAACGAAGCTCTGTTTGAGCTCGTTTCAGACCTAAATTATGCAATTCAAAGCTCAATTGGATTGTATGGAAGTGTAAAAATTGATCCATGCCATCCATTGGAGCAATTAACCCCGTTTGAATGGACAATTTGAAGAAATCAAATTTGGTCAGTAGAAAAGGGTGAAATTGGGGGAAGAATTTGGGGAAAATTGGGAATTTCAAAATATTGAAGATCTAAATGCAATTTCTCAAAATTGAAGGTCAATTGGTAATGAGAAAGATGTTGGAGGACTAATTGGTTAATTTTTTGAATGAATTAGGATCAATTGGCCTTTTTTGGAACTTAGGGGAAAAATGGTAATTTTGGAAAAGTTGTTGACCAATTTTGAAATTTGGGAAATTTGACCCCCATGTGCCATTTTAAGAAAATTAGGGACCCAGGAGGGATATTTGAACCCTTAGGGCCTTGATTGAAAATACATGAGCATTTGGGGACTTAAAGTATAAGATTGTGGATTTTAGGGACATAATTGCAATAAGGCAAAAATAAGGGTCTAAATATAAATACCTAGAAATAGAGAGGCTATTCATGCCCAACCATTCCTTATGAGGATATTCAAATCATGTAGAAACAAATTTGGATAAGGACGTGAGCAAAGGAGCTCGAGCAGGATTTGGAAAGCTGACTAGGGATGAACACATAATAGTTATCGAGTGAGTGGGTTATTTAACGTCATATCCGGATGGGGTGATAGCAAGTTTAAAGCTAAAAACCACTTACTAGTTGTGAGTGGGCTTATTAACGTCATACCTGGTTTGGGGGTAAAGAACACGATTTTAGAAATGAACGACCACTTGTGAGTGGGACATTTTAAATGTCATTCTTAGTTAGGGTGATGAGCATACCTTAATTGTAAACCCCATCCTTTGATAATAAAAAAATTGGGGAAAGAACCAGTCTTTTCCAATTTGAAAACCGAGTTAGTCTACAAGCCAGAACCGATAGAGTAAGGGCAAACCGGGAAAATTATGGATCCCGAGTGACCCAAAGAGTCCTAAAAGTAATGGAAAAGGACATAAGGATGAATTGGAGATGAAAAACCAAACTAGTTTTGGTGAACCGGATCCGAACCGGAATGAACCAGTTCGGAATAGTTTGAACCACTATTGAACTGGATGCTAAATTCATTTTTCTAGGTGGCTTAAAAAATTGAAATTTGAGATTTGAGGCCACCATTGGATAGAAAATGAATTTAGAAAATTTTTGATTTGAAAAATTCGGTTGAATTAGGGGTGAATCGACCGGTTTAAACTTTGAACCTGGTTTGGACCGGTCCAGTCTGGTTTAGAATAGTGTCATCTTCTTCCTTTAGATGACAACATTGTTCACTCACCAAAAAATCACGCAGTGCCGATGAAGCTGAAAGTCTCTGGCCAGAAAGTTTTTGGCAATGAATGACAGTCGTTAAGGCCCCAATCGAATGGCCAAGAAGTCCCCAAGCTTCCTATAAAAAGAGCCCCTCATCATTCATCCTCTCCCCACCTGAAAACTCCATTCTCTCTTAGCTGCTCCAATTTCTGGTGAAGCTCGAACCAGAGCTTTGACTTGGGCATTTGTCTGAGCCAAACAATATGAGGTTGGGTTCTTTAGAATTGGGGAGAAGTCAGCTACACCCCTGTAGTCTCCATTTGCTCCGAGGGTTGCCTGAGAAATGCTAGCATGATCGAACAATTTAGTGGCTCCGATGGACCGAAGCTGCTCTATTTCGGCCGAGCTGAAATCAGCCAATTCGAGCCCGTCTCAGGTCAAACCAAGCCCTCTCAACACCTCCACAACCTTCCTATAGCTGAATTAGAGTTGAAAGGTAAGCCAATTCGGCTCCCCTCTATAATTTCCGACCGGTGCTAGAGAGAGAACCAACAGAACTTCGATGATGAAATTCTCACTCAATTTTGCATAAATTGATGCAATTCTTGATCCTAGGAGGAACCTTAGGACATGAGTTATCTGCCTAGATCAAAAGCTCGGACCGCCGCACCCTCGATGGTAAGCTTCTGAAGCTTTCTCTCTCTAAGTAGAGTTTTCCGGCGAACTCCATTTGAGTTCATTTTGGCGCCAAATCATGCGATTCAAAGTGCAATTGAATCGTATGAAGGTATAGAAACTCCAATTTAACTTTTCAACAATTAAACTCATTTTATTGGTCAATTTGATGAAATCAAATTTGGCAAGAGTTAGAAGGTTGAAATTGGGGGAAAAATTGGGGGAAATTTGGGACTTCCAAAAATTAGAGGGAATGATAAAGATGTTGGAGGACCAATTGGGCAATTTTTGGAATTTTTGGGGCAAAACATACAATTTTTGTACAATAGTGGAAAAATGGTAATTTTGGAAAAGTTGGGGGACCAAATTGGAAATTTGGGAAATTAAACCCCTTTTTGTGAAATTAAATAAATTGAGGTTCTAAGATAAATTTTATAAGTTTCAGGACTCAATTTGAGGAAAAACCAGCATTAGAGGCTTAAAGTTAAAGAAAAATAATTTTAGGGACCTAATTGAAAATAAGGAAAAGTTTAGTTTTCTCATTCAATTAGGATGAATGAGGGCTGTTAGGCCAAATAATAATGAACAAGAACGTTCATATCGTGTAGGAACAAGAAGTACCAAGAACACCCGCTAAGATGAATTCGAGTAAAGACAACAAGCTAGCTAAAAGGGATTTCACTACATTAACGGATAAGTGAGATTATTATATCATACCCGGTTGGGGTGAAAAGCACCCCGAAAATGGAAACCCTCTACTAAGTGGTATTTTAATCATCACACCTGAGAGGAGTGATGTGGAAATCAAGCAAAAAAACTACTTACAAGTTATAAGTAGATCATACCCTATTGGTATGATGAAACTTTCTTGAAGAAAGTGGTAAACCCGTTCATTGGTTATGAGCAGAGATGTACTCATACTCGGTTAGTATGATGTACAGTTGAAAATATATTTTGTCAGAAGTGCTCTCCCTTGATTGTGTGCCACTACTTAAACAATTTGGGAGACCTTATTGACAGGAGCTTGAATAGCTCTATTCGGCTAGACGCCTCAGTTTTGGAACTTGGGGGATAATATGCCCAATTTTGAAAATCTCGAACAGTGGGCCCTAGGCTGGTTGGCACGAGCAGGAGCTCATAAACAAACACGATTTATATGCCATGAAAACTTAAGTAAATGAATTGTTTGGCCATGGTACCAAAGACAGGACTAACATACTCAGTCAACTAGCGGTAGTGCGACATGACAGGTCTCTAGACTAGTCAAGACAAACAGTTGCATGTCAAGTTGATGGTCAGGGCCGTTGGACCAGTGGCACCATAGATTATATGGCATTATGTGAAAAATGTTGATTGTGCATGCTGTAAACCCCGCACTTTTGAGTTAAGTAAAACCAAAAAACAACCGGTCAAACTAAGTGAGAAACACCGAACTAGTTCATAAACCTGATCATTAGAGAACGAGAAATTTGGAAAATTACAACTCCCGAGTGACCCAAAGGGTTCATAAAGTCTTGGGAAAAACCTTATTTCAAATTGGAAGGGAAAAACCAGGCCAGTTAAGATAAACCGGATCCAACTGGATTGAACTTGTTTATGAACCGAGTCGGTTCATGTACAGGAACAGATAGAGAAAGAGCAAATTGGAAAATTTATGGATCACAAGTGACCTAAACAGTCATAAAAGTCAAGAAAAAGGACTTTAGAATGGATTGGAGATGGAAACAAAATCGGTTCAAGTGAACCGGATCCAAACCGCATTGAATCGATTTGAACCACTATGGAACCAGATACTGAATTTATTTTTATAAGTGACTTAGAAAATTCAAATTTGAGATTTGAGGCCACCATTAGATAGAAAATTTATTTATATGAATTTAGAAATTTTTAAATTTGAAATTTTTTGTCAAATCGCGAGTGAACCGGCCGGTTTAAACTTTGAACTCGGTTCGGACCGGTCTGGTTTGGAACATTGTCGTCTTCTTTCTTTAGATGAATACACTATTCACTCGCCGAAAAATCACACAGCATCGACGAAGTTGAAAAGTCTCTAGCTAGGGTGTTTCAAACAATGAATAACCACCATTAAGGTGCCAATCGGACGACCAAAAAGTCCCCAACCTTCCTATATAAATAAACCCTCCTCATTCATCCTCTTCACACCTAAAAACTCCATTCTCTCTCAACTGCTCCATTTTTTGGTGAAGCTCGAACCAGAGCTCCAACTTGGGCACTTTTCTGAGCCAAATAAGGTGAGGTCAGGTTCCTTAGAACCGGGAAGAAATTAGTTACGCGCCTTTAATCTCCATGTGCTCCGAGGGTCACCGGAGAAGCGCCGACATGATTGAACAATTAGGCATTTCCGGTAGACTGAAGCTACCCTGTTTCGGCTGAGCTGAAATCAGCCAATTCAATCCCTCCTCAGGAAAAACTAAACCTTCCCAACACCTCCACAACCCTCCTACAACTGAATTAGAGCAAAAAGGTAAGCCAATTTGGCTCCCCTTTGTAAATTTTGATCGGTGCTAGAGAGATAACCAACAGAACATTGATTACTAAATTCTCATTCAATTTGGCATCAATTGATTCAATTTTTGATCCTAGGAGTAACCTCAGGATGAGAGCTAACTACCAAATTGAAAGCTCGGACCACCACGCCCCCGACGGTAAGCTTTTGAAGCTTTCTCTCTTTAAGTCCAAATTTCTAGCGAAGCTCCGTTTGATCTCATTTCGTCACCAAATCGTGCGATTCAAAGTGCAATTAAATTGTATGAAGGTGTAAGAACTCCAATCTAACTTCAATTTCAACAATTAAACTCATTTGATTGTAAACTTGATTAAATCAATTTCGGTTGAGTTAGAATGTTGAAATTGGGGGAAATTTGGGAATTTCAAAAATTCGAGGGACTAAAGTGCAATTTCATAAAATTGAGGACCAATTGGGCATGATAAAGATGTTTGGAGGACCAATTGGGCAATTTTCGAATTTTTGGAGAAAAACTTACCATTTTTGTAAAGTAGGGGCAATATGGTAATTTTGGAAAAGTTGGGGGACCAATTTGGAAATTTGGGAAATTAAACCCCTTTTTGTGAAATGGATAAATTGATGTCCCACAGTGAATTTTAAAAATTCGAGACTCAATTTGAGGAAAAACCAACATTAGGGACGTAAAATTAAAGAAAAATAACTTTATGAACCTAATTGCAAGTAAATGAAAAGTTTGGTCTATCATTCATTTGAAATGAATGAAGGTTATAAAACCGAGTGATAATGAACAAGGATGTTCATATTGTGTAGGAACATGAAGTACCGGAAACACCAGAAAGGACAAGCTCGCATGAAATACAAAGAATCGGTCGAGAGGAATTCACTGTATTAACGGGTGAGTAGGAATTTAATATCATACCCAGTTGGGACGATAAGCACCTCAAAAATGAAAACTCATTGCTAAGTGGTATTTTAATTATCACACCTGAGAGGAGTTATGTGGAAATCAAGCGAAAACACTACTTACCGATTGGAAGTAGATCATACCCGGTTGGTATGATGAAACTTACTCGAAGAAAGTGGAAAACCCGTTCATCAATTATGAGCGAAGATGTCCTCATACTCGGTTGGTATGATGGACAGTATAAATGTTATTTTGTCGGAAGTACTCTCCCCTGGTTGTGTGCTACTACTTAATCATTTTGGGAGACCTTCTTGATGGAAGTTCAAATAGCTCATAAAGATCGGAGGCCTTGGTTTTGGAACTTGGGGGGCTAATACGCCCGATTTTTGAAAATCTCGAACAGTGGGCCCTAAGCTAGTTGGCACGAGTAGGAGCTCGTAAACAAACATGATTAATATGCCATGAAAACTTAAGGAATGAGTTTTTTGGCCATGCTACAAGACATGATCGACATACTCAATCAACTAGCGGTAGTGCGTCACGATAGGTCTCCAGACTAGTCAAGACAAATAGCTGCAGGTCGAGTTGAGGGTGAGGGTTGTTGTACCAGTGGCCCCACATATTATATGGCATTATGTGAAAAATTGTTGATTGTGCATGCAGTTTGTTTACGGGACCTTCAAGATGCCTAAGAGGGGTAGTGATGCGTCCTAGGGCTCTGGACGACCAGGTGGATATAAGGTCAGTTAGTTGTACCAGAAGTCTTGCGAAGCTCGAAGTAGCTTCAAGCGCATGAGACCGGGGTGGGGGTAGGATGAAGTCTTTGTCCTCATATGGATACATAAATTTATTATGGGATTGAGGGTCAAATATCGCGAACATCCACTCATTCTCAAGGTAGAAGTGGACGTGCTTCTATCTAGGTGGTTGGTAAAGTTGCTCCGACACCACAAGTGGGTTCCATAGACGGGCTAGCCTGCACTTGTGTGCTTTACCATCATGATAAAGGATGTGTGTTGATGACACACTATGGTAATAAGAAATGGTTATAAAAACTAAAATTGAGAATGAAAGTTTTTTTTTAAAAAAATAAGAAGTCTAGCACACTCCGAATTAAAATTTTTTCCTAAAAATTAAAATTTGAAAAATCTATTCACTGAGTCGTTGTACTCACCCCTTCCCTTATATCCCTTTTAGATAACCCCAGAAAGCTCACCCCAAAGACCATCAGCTAACATACCTGTAAGGCATGTACGATAAGTTTAAAATTTTATGCACTTTTGATTTATGTTATTCTAGGAAAGGTGCAGGTTTAAAGGATGCCTTATTCCTCACAGTTTATAAACAAGGGACAACCCTTAGTAAACCAGGAGAGTAGCGGTTTGATCATAGGGATCCGACTAAATTGGGTCGGGGCGTGACACATGCACTGTGTTTACGAGACCTCCAAGACGCCTAAGAGGGTAGTGATGCGTCCCAAGACTCTGGACGACCCGGTGGATATAAGGGCAGTTTGTCATATCATAAGTCTTGCGAAGCTCGGAGTAGCTTCAAGCGCATGAGACTAGGGTGGGCACATGATGAAATCTCTGTCCTCATACGAACATGGAGATTTGTTATGAGATTGAGGGTCAAATGTCGTGAACATCCACTCATTCTTAGGATAGAAGTGGACGTGTTTCTATATAGGTTGTTGATAAAGTCACTCCAACGCCACAAGTGGGTTTAGTGGATGGGCTAGCTTACGATTGTGTGTTTTACCTTCATGATAAAGGATGTGTGTTGGGTGATGACATACCGTGGTTAATAAGAAATGGTGATACAAACTAGAATTTGAAATGATAGTTTTTTTTAAAAGAGAATAAGGAGTTTGGCACATTACAAATCAAACATTTTTACTAAAAAATTAAATTTTGAAAACCCATTCACTAAGTCGTTGTACTGACCCCCTCCCTTACATCCCTTTCAGGTAACTTCAGAAAGCCTACCCCAAACACCACTAGCTAATACGCCTGTAAGACTGGTATGGTCAATTTAAAATTTTATACAATTTTGATTTATATTATTCTAGAAAAGGTGCATGTTTAAAGGACACCTTACTCTTTATGGTTTATACATAAGTGGGAACCCTTAGTAAACCGGGAGACTGGTGGGTTGATCACGAGGATCCGACCAAACTAGGTTAGGCCGTGACAACTTGAGTGATATCATAGCCTGTTTCCTCAGATACACAATCAAGACTAGAAAATATAGTAACTAATAGGATTGATTTTAAAATTTACAAAATGGCTCCGAAGAAAGGAACCAAGAGAACTAGGGTTGTAGTCTCAAACACTGCCCAACCACCCCTAGCTGTAGAAATTCCTAGAGAATCCTAGACAACTCCTCCTAGACTAAGTAGGCAACACCAAAGATTGTACGAAGAGTTCACCCATGTATTTGGGCAACCTATCCTCGTCCCTAAGGTAGGCACCAATTCTTGGGTTGAACTAGAGGAAGTGCAATCCCATCCTCCCCCTATTAACCATCCCACTCTAATGGACATTCCCAGAAACCTCAAGACTCTCCGGCAACTAGGATGTAAATATTTCCTCAGAGAAAAGGATGTTGGAGCTGCCATGGATTGGCTGGCAAACATTAAGAAGCTGATGGGAATCATCAGGATACCACCAGAGGATATGGTGATCCTGATAGAATTCTTCCTGGAGGGAAGCGCCAAACGGTGGTGGGATAATGTCCGAAACGTGCATACCACCATCCCCACTTGGGAATAGTTCGAGGAGAGGTACTTAGAGGAGTACTTGGCACCCCATCCAATAAATGAGAAGAAGCAAGAGTTCATCCAGCTTCGGAAAGTGCTTAACTCCATAACGGAGTATGAAACAAAATTCAACGAGTTATGACCCTTTGCTTCTGACCTAGTTGGGCTGGCATACATATGCCAGATGTTCGTGGACGGTCTCAATATGGATATTTGAGACTGTATGGGAGTACTAGGATGCCCCACAGACCTAGTAGCCATAATCAGTATGGCTCACGAGTGTGAGCAATATGTGTAGACCCGACGTCGTCGAATGGAGCAAATGACCCGAAAGGAGGATAAGGGCCCAAACTGTCGAGGGGGACAGAAGGAACATAACGGTCCAAAATGGGGAAATAGAATGGCATCCCAAAGGAGAAGGAATATGCCACCACCTCCCCCCATAGTAGTCCCCACCTTACCTTAAGAAAACCCTCGCTGTCCAAAGTGTCAAAAGAACCATGAAGGAGCATGCTTTACCTACTTTGCATGCGGGCAAGTGGGACACTTTGCAAAGGATTATCCCACTCTCAGGGAGAACAGGCAGAGGAACACTCTCAAACCACCTCAAGGGAATCTCAGGAACCCTAGGCCAGATGCTATAGCAGGAGTACCAGCTAGGGTATACAACCTCACCCAAGAAGAGGCTAGGAGAGACCTTAGCACTATAGCGGGTACATTCCAAAACCCTCCAAATTAGTTCAAGAGAGTCATGTAAACTAAAGATCTTTTGATTTAATAAAGGAAACTTTCTTCTAAACTATACGTTTCTTCAATCAGGATATATACAACTATGGGGACAACAATTCTATGCCATCTTTGACTCCGGAGCTGAGTCATCAAGGAAGAGTTGGTTTCAAGAGTACCCAAGAGCTCACTCCACTAGAACAAAGCCTTAATATCCTTACACCTTTAGGAAAAGGTTTAAACAGGAATAAGCAATTAAAGGGATGTGAGATAAAGATTGGAGGAATCAAACTTGAAGCTGACTTGATCCCATTACCCTTAAAAGAGGTTGAAGTAATTCTTGGGATGGATTGGCTGAGTAACCATCAGGTGAGGATGGACTATGGAAAGAAGACGGTAACCTTCCACACTCTCAAGATGAAAGGATTAAAGTTCTAGTGAGATATAAGGAAAAGTGAAGTACAAATGGTGTCCCATCTTAAAGCCCAAAAGATGATACAGAAAGGTTGTACAACTTTCTTGGCCATGGTTGTAGATGAAAAATCTAAAGAAAAGAGACTGGAGACATTTCGATAATTAGACACAACCTAGAGGTATTTCTAGAAGAGCTACTTGGACTACCTCCAAGTCGACAAGTGGAGTTCACCATAGAAATAATCCTAGGAACAAATCCTTTATCCCATACCCCATATTGTATCGCTTTGGAAAAGTTAAAGGAATTGAAGGAATAATTGGACAAATTATTGGAGAAGGATTTCATATGTCCAAGTCAGTCTCCATGGAGTGCTCCTATCCTCTTCATAAAGAAAAAGGACAAAAGTATGAGTCTATGCATAGACTACAAAAAGCTGAACGAGGTCACCATCAAGAATCGATACCCACTTCCGAGGATAGACGATTTATTCAATCAATTAAAAGGAGAGCTTACTTCTCCAAAATAGATCTTCAGTTGGGCTATCATCAACTCAAGATTCGAGAAGAGTACATCCCTAAGACGACATTCCGATCCAGATATGGACATTATGAGTTCAGAGTGATGTCGTTCGGATTGACGAATGCCACTGCAACCTTCATGGACCTGATGAACTGTATATTCCAACCCCATTTAGACATGTTTGTGATATTCATAGATGACATCCTTATATACTCATGAACCAGTTCGGAACATGAAGAGCATTTGGCAATCACCTTGGCAATATTAAAGGAAAATCAGTTATATGCAAAATTTTCCAAGTGTGAGTTATGGCTATAGGAGGTAGGATTCTTAGGGCATATTGTATCCAAAAATGGAGTTAAAGTAGATCCAGTCAAGGTGGAAGCTATATCAGATTGAAAGGCTCCAAGGAATCCTACAAAAATAAGAATTTCCTTGGTCTAGCAGGATACTATAGACGGTTCATGCAAGAGTTTTCTAAGATAGCAACCCCTCTAACTCGACTCACCAAGAAAGGAGTTGAGTATAACTGGGATGAAAGCTGTGAAATGTCTTTTTTGGAGTTAAACACTCAATTGACAACCGCACTGATACTCTTCTTACTTGACCCTAATGCAGGAGAGTACACCGTCTATAGTGATGTATCCGTACAAGAACTTGGATGTGTCTTGATGCAACAAGGGAAGGTTATCACTTATGCCTCGCGACAACTGAAATTACACAAAAGAAACTACCCAACTCACGATCTGGAATTAGCTGTAATAGTGTTTGCCTTAAAGATATGGCGACACTACCTTTACGGGGTTAAGTGTAGGATATACACAGATCACAAGAGTCTTAAAGTACTTCCTAACTTAGAAAGAGTTGAATCTTCATCAGAGGAGATGGCTGGAATTGGCTAAGGATTATGACCTTGTGATAGAATATCACCCCAGAAAGGCAAATGTGGTAGCAGATGCTTTGAGTCACAAGTACCAAACTGAGGTGACACAAGTAAGGACAAATTATATACCCCTGTTTCAACAATTGGGAAGAATGGAGGTGGACCTAAAAATGGACAAGCGGGAAGGGTGTCTGGTGGCTAATGTGGTAGTAAGACCTAGTCTCACTTAGTAGATCCAGGCTCAACAAAATGTAGATAAGGAACTTCAACCCTATCAGGATCCAGTTAATATGGAAACTAAAATGGACTACAACTTGCGTAGTGACAGGTTGCTAACCTACAAGGGTAGGGTATGTGTACCACAAATTAAGGAACTAAAGAGATTAATTTTGGAGGAGGCATACGATTCAGTGTATGCTATGCATCCGGGCAGTACCAAAATGTACCGCACCCTCAAACAAGGATTTTGATGAAAGGGTATGAAGAGGGACATTGTGGAATATGTAGCCCGACGCTTGTCCTGTCAACAAATAAAAGTGGAGCATTAGAAACCGTTAGGACTACTACAACCTTTACCAATTCCGGAGTGGAAATGGGTATACATCACCATGGACTTTGTCACGGGACTACTGTGACAAGAAAGGGTCGAGATGTCATTTAGGTCATGAGGATAGATTGACCAAATTAGCTCATTTCTTTCCTATAAGAGTGACGGACATAGTGGAGCAACTACATGTCTTATACATGAGGGAAATCATAAGACTCCATGGTGTTCCGGAGAGTATAGTATCATATAGAGATTGAAGATTTACTTCAAGATTTTGGCCAAGTTTACAAAGTGCCATGGGAACCCAGCTTCACATGAGCACGACATTTCATCCTCAGATAGATGGGCAGTTTGAGCAAACCATCCAAACCTTAGAAGAGATGCTAAGAGTGTACGCACTCATCATGTACAAAGGCTGGGAAGAATACTTGTGCGTGATGGAATTTGCTTACGATAATAGTTATCAGGCCAGTATTCAGATGGCTCCTTATGAAGCCCTTTATGGACGACCTTATCGTACCCCTCTATTTTTGGAAGAAGTGGGGGAAAGAAAGTTAGAAAGGGCAGAGTTAATCGAGGATACCACAGAGAAGATAAAACTAATTAGGAGTCGCCTTAAGATCGCATAGGGCAGGCAAAAGAATTATGCGGACAATCGAAGGAAAGATCTGAAGTTTGAGGTGGGAGATCAAGTATTCCTCAAAGTGTCTCCATGGAGGGGAATACTTAGGTTTTAGCAAAGAGGGAAGTTGAAACCAAGGTATATTGGTCCATATCCCATCATTCAAAGGATATGACTAGTGGCATATAAATTGGATCTTCCCCCAGACCTGCAGAGAATACACGATGTATTCCACATCTCTATGCTTCAAAAGTATCAGCATGATCCTAGTCATGTCTTGGACTGACCTCCATTGGAGCTGGAAGAGAACCTGACCTATCAGACAGAACTAGTACGAATCATTGACCGGAGGGACAAGAATTTAAGGAATAAGAAGATTCCTATAGTCAAGGTTATGTGGCAGAATGGACCCATGCAGGAAGAGACATGGGAAACCGAAAGTGTGACGAGGGATATTTACCCTCAATTATTTAGCATGTAGCTATTTTGAGAACAAAACCCCTAAAAGGAGGGGAGAGTTGTAAACCCTGTCCTTTGATAATAAGAAAACCGGGGAAAGAATCGGTCATTACCAAATTGAAAACCGAGTCGGTCTACAAACTGGAACTGATAGAGGAAGGGCAAACCATGAAATTTTTGGATCCCGAGTAACCTAAAGAGTCCAGAAAGTCATGGAAAAGGACATAAAGATGAATTGGAGATGAAAACCCAAACTGATTTAGGTGAACTACATCCGAACTGGATTGAACCGGTTTGAACCACTATTGAATTGGATGCTAAATTAATTTTTTTAGTTGGCTTAAAATTTTAAAATTTGAGATTTGAGACCACCATTGGATAGAAAATGAATTTATAAATTTTGAGATTTAAAAAATTTGGTCAAATTGAAAGTAAACCGGTAAGTTTAAGTTTTTAACCAGGTTCATACTGGTACAATTCAGTTCAGAATAGTGTCGTCTTCTTCCTTCAGATGACAACACTGTTTACTCGCCAAAAAATTGCACAACATCGATGAAGCTGAAAAGTCTCCGGCTAGGGAGTTTCAGGCAATAAATATCTACCATTAAGGTGCCAATCGGACGACCAAGAGCCCCTCCTCATTCCTCCTCTCCACACCTATAAACTCCATTTTCTCTCAGCTGCTCCAATTTTCGGCGAAGTTTGAACCAGAGTTCCGACTTGGGAATTTTTCTAAGCCAAACAAAGTGAGGTCAGATTCTTTAGAACCAGGGAGAAGTCAGCTACACACCTGTAGTCTCCTTTGCTCCGATGGTCGCCAGAGAAATGCCGACATGATCGAACAGTGAAGCAGCTCTAGCGGACAGAAGATACCCTATTTCGGCTAAGCTGAAATAAGCCAATTCAAACCCTTCTCAGGCCAAACTGAGCCTCCCTAACACCTCCATAACCCTCCTATAGCTGAATTAGAGCTTAAAGGTAAGCCCATTTGGCTCCCCTCTATATTTTCCGACTGGTGCTAGAGAGTGAACCGATAGAACTTCGATGATGAAATTCTAACTCAATTTGGCATCAATTGATGCAATTCTTGAACCTAGAGAAACCTCAGAACACGAGCTATCAGCTCAGATCGAAAGCTCGGACCACTATGCCCCTGACAATAAGCTTTCGAAGCTTTCTCTCTTTAAGTCGAGTTTTCTAGCGAAGCTTCATTTTAGCTCATTCCATCACCAAATCGTGCGGTTCAAAGCGCAATTGAATCGTATGAAGGTGTAGAAACTCCAATTTAACTTCAATTTTAACAATTCAACTCATTTGATCGGTCAATTTGATGAAATCTAATTCGGTAGAATTAGAAGGTTGAAATTGGGGGAAATTTGGGAATTTAAAAAATTAGAGGGACTAAAGTGCAATTTCATAAAATTGAGGACTAATTAGGAATGATAAAGATATTGGAGGACCAATTGGGCAATTTTTGGAATTTTGGGGGCAAAACTTACCATTTTTTTAAAGAAGGGGCAAAATGGTAATTTTGGAAAAGTTTGGAGGACCAAATTGGAAATTTGAGAAATTAAACCCCTTTTGTGAAATTGAATAAATTGAGGTCCTAAGATAAATTTTAAAAGTTTCAGGACTCAATTTGAGGAAAAACCAACATTAGGGACTTAAAGTTAAAGAAAAATAACTTTAGAAATCTAATTGCAAATATAGAAAAAGTTTGGTTTTCTCATTCAATTGCGATGAATGAGGACTCTTAGGCCAAAGAATAATGAACAAGAACATTTATATCATGTAGGAACATGAATTACCAAGAACGCGAGCTAAGACGAATTCAAGTAAGGACAACAAGCTGACTATTTCACTACATTAATGGGTGAATGAGATTATTATATCATACATGGTTGGGATGATAAGCACCTCAAAAATGAAAACCCACTGCTAAGTGGTATTTTAATCATCACACCAGAGAGGAGTGATGTGGAAATAAAGCGAAAAAACTACTTACCGGTTGTAAATAGATTATACCGAGTTGGTATGATGAAACTTTCTCGAAGAAATTGGAAAACCCGTTCATCGGCTATGAGCGGAGATGTCCTCATACTCGATTGGTATGATGGATAGTTGAAAAATATATTTTATCGGAAGTGCTCTCCCCTTATTGTGTGTCACTGCTTAAACAATTTGGGAGACCTTCTTGATGGGAGCTCAAATAGCTCTGTTAGGCTAGAGGCTTCACTTTTGGAACTTGGGGACTAATATGCCCAATTTTAAAAATCTCGAACAGTGGGCCCTAGACCAGTTGGCACAAGCAGGAGCTTGTAAACAAACATGATTTATATGCCATGAAAACTTAAGTAAATGAATTGTTTGGCGATCGTACCAAGACACGATCGACATACTAAATCAACTAGTGGCAGTGTGACATGATAGGTGTCCGGACTAGTAAAGACAAACAATTATAGGTCGAGTTGAGGGTTGGGGCCGTTGAACTAGTGGCACCACAGATTATATGACATTATGTGAAAAATGTTGATTGTTCATGCACTGTGTTTACGGGGACCTTTAGGATGCCCAAGAGGGGTAGTGATGCGTCCTAGGGCCCTGGACAACCTGGTGGATATAAGGGCAGTTAGTCGTACCAGAAGCCTTGTGAAGCTCGACGTAGCTTCAAGTGCATGAGACCGGGGTGGGGTCAGGATGAGGTATCATTCCTCATATGGACACAGAGAATTGTTATGGGATTGAGGGTCGGATGTCACGAACATCCACTCATTCTCAAGGTAGAAGTGGACGTACTTCTATCTACATGGCCAATAAAGTTACTCTGATGCCACAAGTGGGTTCAGTGGACGGGCTGGCCTATGAATGTGTGTTTGACCTTCATGATGAAGTATGTGTGTTGGGTGATGATACACTGTGGTAATAAGATATGGTGATAAAAACCGGAATTTGAAATGAAAGTTTTTTTTAAAGAGAATAAGGGGTCTGGCACTCTCCAAATCAAAATTTTTTCCTAAAAACTTAAATTTCAAAAACCCATTCACTGAGTTGTTGTACTCACCCCCTCCCTTCCATCCCTTTCAGGTAACCCTAGAAAGCCTACCCCAAAGACCACCAACTAATACGCTTGTAAGACAGGTATGATAAGTTTAGAATTTTATGCAATTTTGATTTATGTTATTCCAGTGAAGGTGCAGGTTTAAAGGACGCCATATTCTTTACGATTTATACATAAGGGGAAACCCTTAGTAAACTGAGAGAGTGGCCGTTTGATGATGGTGTCACGCCCTGACACGGTTTGGTTGGATCCCCCTGAGCAACTCGCCATTCCCTTTGGTTCATGAAGGGTTTTGCCTTTTTCTAAACTACAAGGAGTAAGACATCCTTTTTCCTATATTTCTTAGAATAACATTAATCAAAATTGAATAAATTTAACCTTACATACCTGTCTTGCAGGTTTAGCTACAGATAGGTCTTTAAGTGGGTTTTCCCTTGGTTATCTAAAAAGGGGTGAAGGGAGTGGGTGAGTTCGACAGCTTAGTGAATGGGTGTTGGGAGAGAGTTTCATAATTAAAACATCTTTAATCGGAGTATTTCTTTCAAAAACATTCTTTTGTCAAATTCCCGATTTTTCAAACCATTTTCTTTTCCTCATTTCCACATCAGGTGTGTTTAACAATCACCACACGCCTTTCATCAGGAAGGGAATCACACATTCATAGGGCAGCCCGTCCACTACACCTACTTGTGGCGTCGGAGCAACTTTACTGACCACCTAGATAGAAGCCCATCCACTTCTATCTTGGGAATGAGTGGATGTTCACGACATCTAACCCTCAAACCCAAAATAAACTTCATATCCATATGAGGATAGAGACCTCATCCCGACTCCACCCTAGTCTCATGCGCATGAAGCTACATTGAGCTTCCCTAACTACTGGCACAACAAACTAACCTTATCTCTACCATGCTACACCCCGACCCGATTCAGTCGGATCCCCGTGAGCAACCCACCTCTCCCTTGGTTCAAGAGGGGTTTCCCTCTTCTTAAATTCAAGAGGAGCCAGGCAAAATCTCAACCTTGTTCTCTAGAATAACATATATCAATAATAATGCAAGCTTAAGAGAAATTTAAACATACCTGACAAAGGGTAAATCCTGGTGTTATCCCTAGCCATTTCTCTATTCCTGAAAAGGGATAAAAATGATGGGTGAGTTTCTACAACTCAGTGAATGGGTGTTTGAAAAAGAGTTTCAATAAAATAAATTAGAGTGTGTGAGACTCCTTAATTTATTTTCAAAATTATTTCTTCCTCATATTCTCGATTTTCAAAAACTTTTTCACATTATCCACATTCAGTGTATTTAGCAATCAACACATGCCTTTATCAAGAAGGGATCACACATTCGTAGGGTAGCTCACCCGCTACACCCACTTATGGCGTTGGAGCGACTTTAAGGGCCACCTAGATAGAAGCCCGTCCATTTCTACCCTAGGAATGAGTGGATGTATGTGACATCCGACCCTCAAACCCAAAAAGAAAACTCCGTGTCTGTATGAGGATAGAGATCTCATCCCGACCCACCCCGGTCTCATGTGCATGAAGCTACACCGAGCTTCCCTGACTGCTGACACCACAAACTGCTCTTATCTCTACCATGTTGTCTAGTAGCCCCTAGGATGCTTCACTGCCCCTCTTGGGCATCTTGTTGGCCATGAACCTCAATGCATGCGCAAAACAATAATTTTCCATATAAGCTATATAATCTTTTGTTCCATTGGTCCAAAGGCCCTGACCCTTAACTTGACCTGCAGTTGTTTGTCTCGATTGGTCCGTCGACCTGTCTTGTTGCACTACTGCTAGTCCATCGAGTATGTCAGACCTATCTTGGTACCATGGCCAAATCACATCATCCATTAATGTTTTCATGACTTAACATCATGTTTGTTTACGAGCTCCTACTCATGATAACTGGCCTTGGGCCCACTGTACGAGATTTTCAAAATTAGGCATTTTAGCCTCCAAGTTCCAAAACCGAGGCCTCCGACCTATCTAAGCTATTTGAGCTCCCATCAAAAAGGTCTCCCAAAAGGTTTAAGCAGTGACACACAGTCAGGGGAGAGCACTTCCGACAAAAATAATCTTTTCATTCGTCTTTCACACCAACTGGGTGTGATCACATCTCTACTTACAACCGATAAACAAGCTTTCTACTTCCTTCCAAGAAGTGCATTATACCAACCAGGTATGATCTACTTACAATCGGTAAGTAGTTTTTCTCCGTAGTTTCCACATCTCCCCATTTAGGTGTGATGTTAAAATTCCACTTAATAGTGGTTTTTCATTTCGAGGTACTCATCATCCCAACCGGATATGATGTGAAAATTTCCACCCACAGTGGCTTCCAATTTAGAAAAGGTGCTCATCATCCCAATCGGGTATGAAGTGTAAATTAGCCCACTCACCCAATAGTGCAGTTAATTCCTCTTAAAGCAGTTTCTGCCTCTACGTGAGCTTAGCCTTGCTGGCATTCCCGATACTTCTTGTTCCAACACGATATGAACATCCTTGTTCATTATCCTTGGCCTAATAGCTTTCATTTATCACAAATGAATGAAGTGCCTAAACTTTTTAATTATCACAAATGAATGAAGAACCTGACCTCACCTTCTTTGGCTCAGAAAAATGCCCAAGTCGGAGATCTGGTTCGAGCTTTACTGGAAAATGGAGCAGTTGGGAGAGAGAGGAGTTTTCAGGTGTGAGGATGATGAATGAGGAAGAGCTCTTTATATAGGAAGCTGGATGACTTCTTGGCCATCCGATTGGTGCCTTTACGATGGTCATTCATTGCTTGAAACTCCCTAGCTGGAGACTTTTCATTTTCATTGGTGCTGCTCGATTTTTCTGCAAGTGAACAATGTTGTCGTCTTAAGGAAGAAGACGACACTGTTCAGAACTAGACCAGTCCGAACTAGGTTCAATGCTTAAACTAGTCGGTTCAAGCCCGATTCGACCGAGTTTTTCAAAATTAAAATTTTCTAAATTCATCTAAATTCATTCTCTATCCAATGGTGGCCTTAATTTTTCAATTTAAATTTTCTAAGCCATCTTGAAAAATGAATTTAGCATTCGGTTCAAGAGTGGTTCAAATCGGTCCAAATTGGTACGGATGTAGTTCACCTGAATCGGTTTGGTTTTCTTTCCCAAATTATCTTAAAGTCCCTTTCCAAAGTTTTTATGACTCTTTGGGTCACTCGAGAGTTGTAAATTTCCAAATTTTCCCATTCTCTGATGATCAAGTTTGTGAACCAGTTCAATTTTTCTCACTCGGGTTGACCGATTCTTTCCCTGTTTTTCCTTAACTCCAAAGGGCGGGGTTTACACACCATGTCGTTCAGTAGCCCATAGGAAGCATCAGTACCCCTATTGGGCATCTTGATGTTCCCAAACCTTAATTGCATGTACAAACAAATTTTTCCATAAAGCCATTTATCTTTGGTGCCACTAGTCCAACAACCTCGACCCTCAACTCGACTTACAGCTATTTGTTTAGACCGGTCTGTCGACCTAGTCCTGTCGCATTGCCGCCAGCCCCTCGAGTATGTCGGTCCTGTCTTGGTACCATGGTCAAACCACATAAATCATTCATTTAGAATTTTCATGGCTTATCATCATTTTTGTTTATGAGCTCCTGCTCGTGCCAACTGGCCTTGGGCCCACTGTACGTGATTTTTCAAAATCGGACATTTTAACTCCCAAGTTTGAAAATTGTGGCCTCTGGAATATCTGAGCTATTATAGCTCTTGTAAAGAAGGTTTCCCAAAAGTTTTAAGCATTGGCACATAGTCAGGGGATAACACTTTTAACAAAATAACTTTTCAACTCGTCCCACACCAACTAGGTGTGATAACATCTCCGCTTACAACTAGTAAATCGGTTTTCTACTTCCTTCTAGGAAGTTAATCATACTAACCGAGTATGATCTTCTTACAACTGGTAAGTAGTTTTTCTGCATAGTTCTCACATCACTCCAACTAGGTGTGATGTTAAATTTTCCACATAGTAGTGGTTTTTCATTTCCGAGGTATTCATCATCCCAACCAGGTATGATGTGAATAACCCACTCGCCCGTTAACTATGATGTGTTCGTCCACGGTTGGTTTTCCAAGTCCACGTGAGCTTCCCTTGTTGGCGTTTCGGTCCTTCATGCTCCTACACGATTTGGACATTCGTATCTATTAATATTTAGCATAACAGCCTTCGTTCCTCACGTATGAATGACTAAGCCCAAAATTTTCAATTATTTACATTTAGGTCCCTAAAGTTCTTTTTCCTTAACTATAGGTCCCTAATTCTAACTTTTTCCTAAATTGAGTCCCGAAACGTACAAAAATTCAATTTGGGTCCTCTATATACTCAAAATCATTTAAGGGGTTCAAGTTTTCCAAAATTCCAATTTGATCCTCAACTTTTCAAAAATTACTACTTTGCCCCTACTTTACAAAAATGGTAATTTGACACCAATAAGTTTCAAAAATAGACCAATTTGTCCTCTAACATCCTTTTCATTGCCAATTGACCCTCAATCTTGGGAAATTGCAATTTGGTCCCTCAATTTTACGAAATCCCCAAATTTCCCCCCTTTCAACCTGGCCGAATTTGATTTCATCAAAATGACCATTCAATCGGGGTTAATTGCTCTAATTAAAGGTATGGATAAATTGCTACACTTCCATATGATTCAATTGAGCTTTGAACCGTGTCATTTGGGTCTGAATTGAACTCAAACGGAGCTTCGCCGAAAAACTGAAGTTAGAGACAGAAAGCTTCGAAAGCTTACCATTGGAGGTGCGGTGGTCCGATCTCTCTATCAGGGAAGATAGCTTGCTTTCTAAGGTACTTCTAGGATAAAAAATTCCTACAATTGACCCCGAATTGAGGGAGAATTTTGTCAGTAAAATTCTATAGTTTCTCTCTCTAACTCCGACCTGTAACAATTGAGAAGGACCTAATTGGCTTATCTTTCAGCTCAATTCAGGACGTATAAGGGCTGTAGAAATGTTGGGAGAGCTTGGTTTGGATGGAGGAGGGCTGAATTCTGTCAATTTCAGCTCAACCGAAATAGAGCAGCTTCGGTCTGCCGGAGCTGCTTCATTATTTAATTACGCCGACACTTCTCCGGTGATCCTTGGATCAAATGGAGACTGCCATCAGGTAGATAACTTCTCCCTAAATCTAAAGAACATGATCTCAACTTCTAAGGTTCAAAAAAATGTCCAATTCGGAGCTCTAGTTTGAGCGTCACTGGAAAATGGAGTAGTAGAAAGAGAGAGATGAGTTTTCAAGTGTGAGGAGGATGAATGGGGAGGAGCTCTTTATATAGGGAGCTCGGAGACTCTATGGCCGTCCCATTGGCACCTTTTTGGTGATCATTCATGGCCTAAAACGCCTTAAACAGAGACTTTTCAGCTTCACCGGTACTATTCATTTTTCTTGTGCGTGAACAGTGCTGTTATCAGGAGGAAGAAGACGACACTCTTCCGAACCGGATTGGACCGATCCGAACCGGGTTCAATGCTTAAACCAGCCGGTTCATGCCAAATTCGACCGAGTTTTTGAAAATTAAAATTTTCTAAATTCATTCTCTATCCAATGGTGACTTCAATTCCCCAATTTGAATATTTTAAGCCACTTAGAAAAATGAATTTTAAAACTAGTTCAATGTTGGTTCAAATTGGTTCACTTGAGTCGGTCTAGTTTTCACTTCCAATTCATCCCAAAGTCCTTTTCCATGACTTTTATGACTCTTTAGGTCACTCGGGATTTGTAAATTTCCTATTTTTCCCTTTCTCTAACGGTTGGGGTTTGTGAACCGATTCGATTTTCTTACCCGGGTTGACCGGTTCTTTCCCTAATTTCCTCATCTTTAAGGGACGAGATTTATAACTCTCCCTTCCTTTTAGGAGTTTTTCCCTCAAAACTTAATTAGCAACCTTTGCACCAGGAATAATTTCCTTTGGTGTCAACTTGGAGTTTGCTTGACATGCTAACTCTTCGGTTGTTCTTTTAGTTAGCCCCTTTTTATATCATTCACTTAAGGAATTTCTTTTTCTTTTAGTCACTCTATGGAGTTCATCATAATTAGGCATGTCTTACCCACTACTCCAAGGTACATCCTTAAGTTCACTTCCTCCTCTAATTAGGGCCAGATTCTTCCTCTTGAGGGTTCTTGCTCAGAATTTCAAGATTGGGAGTTCCAAGCTGTCCTATCGTTCCCTTGTCTAGTTATTCTCTTGGACATTGAAACCCTTATCTCTATATCCTCTCAAGTGCTACATACTGCTTTCATAGGTTTCGGTGTTATCACCTTTTTGTCTAATTTTAACATTTGTTGTTTATTACAACTTCAATCCTAATTTTATATTTGACCTTATCATGATTACTAACTAACTCTTCCATACTCGAGTCACATTTTCCTCAGGACTGTTGGGCTTACATGCTCCTTATAGTCATGACATTCTCTAGAACCTGTCTCTATCCATTAGATTTCTAGAATACTTCCTTGAGGGTAGTTCTAATCTTTCTAACCTTTTAGGGATCATATATTTTCATCTCTCTTTTCGTTTGGTAGTATTCCTCGACTACCTTTATCGTTATCCCCTTATCCATCTTGCCTTTGACGTCTTATCTCACATAACCGTGTCGATTTCTCTTACCTACTTGTCCTTTCCCAACTTTTTTATTAAGTATTTCCAATTCCAATCATTGAGTTTCTTGATGACTTACCGACATGCAAGGATTCTTCCCTTCTAATGTCCTTCCTCTTCTTTAGCGGCGTCCTTTATTCAAGGACTTTCTTTTTCCTTAATCCACTCTTACTCGCTTGTGACCATTTCATGATTCATTATTTCGAGTTGGTCCCTTTTGGTCCATGTGTTGATTGTTTTGTTTGGGGAGTTCCCTTCTTACGGTTTCATTCTCTACTATATCTTTCAAAGTAGAGAATTTTAACCTTAAGAGCTACATGTTCAACATTCTTACCATTCCTTGAAGATTTCTTCCTTCATTTTCTTACACCTCCTTCTATGTTGAGGCATTTGCCCACTTTAAATCCTTACTTGTCTTAAAATTCCATTTCACCCCTTATTCCTTATCTAAGGAATTTCTGATTATTGGTCTTATTTCATGTATTCCACCATATGCCCAGTCGTCCACTCTTTAGACTCCATTATGTGAGTGTGGACTACGACCCATCTTACTATTTGTGGTTTTCTTCCTTAACCACTTCTTATTTGGAGGGCTTACTTTCCCAACATTTCTCAGACGTTCTTTCCCTTATTTCCTTATTATGGGTAGTCCATTCATTCTTACTTGTCACATCATCTTTTGATGCTAACTTCCTACTTATCCTTTGTCACACCCTGACCCAGTTTGGTCGGATCCCCGCGATCAACCCTCCACTCTCCCGGTTCATTAAGGGTTACCCCTTGTTTATAAACCGTGAAGAGTAAGGCGTCCTTTAAACCTACACCTTTCCTGGTATAGCATAAACCAAAATTGCATAAGATTTTAATTGAATATACCTATCTTGCAAGCATATTAATTGATGGTCCTTGGGGTAGTCTTTTCTGGGATTTCCTAAAAGGGATATAAGGGAGGGGGTGTGTACAACAACCTACTGAATGGTTTTTCAAAATTTAACTTTTAGGAAAACTGTTTTCAATTGAAGTGTGTCAAACTCCTTATTCTCTTTTAAACCTTTCATTTCAAAGTTTCGGTTTTCATAACCATTTCTTATTTATCACAGTGTGTCATCACCCAACACACATCCTTCATCATGAAGGTAAAAAACACACAATCGCAGGCCAACCCATCCACTCAACCCACTTGTGGCATCGGAGCGACTTTACCGACCACCTAGATAGAAGCACATCCACTTCTACCCTGAGAATGAGTGGATGTTCACGATATTTGACCCTCAATCTTGTAATCAATTCTTCGTGTCCGTATAAGGACAGATACCTCATCCCGTCCCCACCCCAGTCTCGTGTGCTTGAAGTTACATCGAGCTTCGCAAGGTCACCTAGTACGACTAACTACCCTTATATCCACCAGGTCGTTCAGGGCCCTAAGACACATCACTACCCCTCTTTGGTGTGTTGAAGGTCCTATAAAACACAGTGTATGCACAATCAGTATTTTCACATCATGCCATATAATTTGTGGCACCACTGGTCCAACGGCCCCGACCCTCAACTCAACCTGCAGCTGTTTGTCTTGACTAGTCCGGAGACCTGTCATGTCACACTGCCGCTAGTTGACTGAGTATGTTAGTCTTGTCTTGGTACTAAGCCTAAAAAATTAAATTATTCAAGTTCTTATGGAATATAATTCATGTTTTTTTACGAGCTCCCGCTCATGCCAACTGGCCTATAGCCCACTATTCGAGATTTTAAAAAATTGGGCATAATAGACCCCATGTTCCAAAACCGAGGCCTCCGACCTAACATAGCTAGTCGAGCTCCCAAAAGAAGGTCTCCCAAATCATTTAAGCAGTGGCACGCAGTCAGGTGAGAACACTTCTGACAAAAATATATTTTTAACTATCCATCATACCAACCGAGTATGAGGATATCTCAACTTATAATCGATTAATGGGTTTTCCCATTCCTCCGAGTAAGTTTTATCATACCAACTGGGTATAATCTACTTACAACCAGTAAGTAGTTTTCTCGTGTCATTTTTACACCACTCCTCACAGTTATGATGTTTAAAAATACCAATAAGTAGTGGGTTTTCATTTTAGAGGTACTTATCATCCCAACCGGGCATGATATATAAAAAAATCCCACTCACCTGATCATTCAGTGAAATTCCTCTTAGTCGGCTTGTTGTCCTTACTCGAACTCATCTTAGTTGGTGTTCTCGGTAATTCTTGTCCCTACACAATATGAACATTCTTGATCATTTTTCTTTGGCCTAATAGCTCTCATTCATCCCTGTTGTTCTCGGTAATTCTTTTCCTTTCTTTGTAATTAGGTACCTAAAATTATTTTTCTTTATCTTTAAGTCCCAAATGCCGGTTTTTCCTCAAATTGAATCTCAAAACTTTTAAAATTTATCTTAGGACCTCAATTTATTCAAATTCACAAAAAGGGATTTATTTTCCCAAATTTCCAATTTGGTCCCCCAACTTTTCCAAAATTACCATTTTGCCCTTCCTTTACAAAAATAATAAGTTTTACCCCAAAAATTCTAAAATTCCTCAATTGTCCCTCTAACATTCTTATCATCCCAATTGACCATCAATTTTATAAAGTTGCATTTTGGTCCTTTGAATTTTTGAAAATCGCCAATTTTTCCCTCAATTTCAACTTCCTAACATAACCGAATTTGATTTCATCAAATTGACCGATCAAACACTTCTAATTGTTGAAATTGAAGTTAGATTGGAGTTACTACACCTTCATTCAATTCAATTGTACTTTTAATAGCACGATTTGGTGCTAGAATGAGCTCAAATGGAGCTTTACAAAAAACTGGACTTAGAGAGAGAAAGTTACGAAAGCTTACCGGCGAGGGTGCGACGGTCTAAGCTTTTGATCTAGGCAGATAGCTCTCATCCTGAGGTTCATCCTAGGATCAAGAAATGCATCAATTATTGCCAAATTGAGTTAGAACTTCATCATCGAAGTTCCACCGGTTCTCTCTCTAGCACCAATTAGAAATTGCAGAGGGGAGCCGAATTGACTTACCTTTCAGCTCTAATTCAACTATAGGAGGGTTTTGGAGGTGTTGAAAATGGTTGGTTTGGCATGAGGAGGGCTCAAATTGGCCAATTTCAGCTTGGCCGAAATAGGACGGCTTCGGTCTGCCAGAGCTGCTACACTATTCCATCACGCCAGTGCTTCTCCGATGACCCTCGAAGCATACGGAGACTACAAAGTGTGTAGCTGACTTCTCCCCAGTTCTAAAGAACCCGACCACACCTTTAGATAACTTAGAATCCATAAATTTCCCGGTTTTCCCTTTCTCTATCGGTTCCGGTTCATGAACTAACTTGGTTCATAAACCGGTTCAATTCAGTTGGATCTGGTTCATCTAAACCAGTCTGATTTTTCTCTTCCAATTTGTCCTAAGGTTCTTTTCCAAAATTTTATGAACCCTTTGAGTCACTTGGAAGTTGTAAATTTCCCAAATTTCCCATTCTCTAGTGATCGGGTTTGTGAATCGGTTTAATATTTTTCACTTAGTTTGACGGACTCTTTTCTCGGTTTTCCTTAACAGAAAAGGGTGGGTTTACAACTCTCCCCTCCTTTTAGGAGTTTTTTCCCCAAAACCTAACCAATATATTCCACATTGAGAATAATTTCCCTAAATGTCAACTTGGGTTTGCTTGACATGCTAACACTTTGATTGCTCTTTCACTTAGTCCCCGTAATCATTCATCTAAGGAATTTCTTTTCATTTATAATGCTTACTCCTTCCATGGAGTTTAATAACGTGGCATGTCTGGCTTATTAATCCAAATGTATATCCTTAGGTTCGCATCTAACTTTATATAGGGTAAGATTCTTTCTTTTGGGGGCTCTTACTCAAGATTTCAGGATTGAGAGTTCTAAGGTGCCCAATCGTTCCTTTGTTTAGTTATTCTCTTTATCGTTGAAACTCTTAAATCGACATTCTTTCGAGCATTATGTACTTGTTTTCACAGGTTTCGATGTTATTATTCTTTAGTCCCAATTTGACCCATCCTTCTTCCGTCATTGATTATAGCTTCGATCAAAATTTTATGTTTGACCTTGTTATGCTTACTAATTGACTCCTTCTTACTTGAGTCACATTTTACTTGGGACTGTTGGTACTTATATGTCCCTTATGACATGACATAGTTCTGAACCTATCTCTGTCCATCAAACTTCTACAACATCTTCTTTAGGGTTGTTTTCAACTTTCCAGCCTTTCAGAGACTGTATAATTTCATCCCTCCTTTCATCGAGTAGTATTCCTCGACTACCTTTACTATTATACAATTATCCTTCGTACCTTGACAACATGTTTTAAATAACCGTATCGATTTTCCTTACCCACTAGTCCTTTCCCAACTTCTTTATTGGGTCTTTCTAGTGCCAATTATTTGTTTCCTGATGGTTTATTGACAAATTGGGATTCTTTCCTTTTTAAGTCCATGGCATTCCATATTCAAGGATTTTTTTGCTTTTTCCTTAATCCACTTTTACTTACTTGTGATTATTTCATGATTCTTTATTTCAAATTAATCACTTTTGGTCTCTGTGTTGATTCCTTTGCTTGGGAAAGTTCCCTTATTCCGATTTTGTTCTATACTATGCCCCTCACAGTAGAGACTTCTATCTTAGGAGCTACATGCTTAACATTCTTATCATTTCTTATTCCTTACTTGTTATACTTCCGATTATCGATCTTATTTCGTACACTTCACACTATGCTCAACTGTCCACTCTTCAGGCTTCATTATGCGCGTGTGCACTACGACCTATCTCACTAATCGTGGTTATTTCTCCTTAGCCATATCTTCTTTGGAAGGCTTACTTTCCCAACGTTTTCTCGGGCGTTCTTTCCTTTATTTCCTTATTATGGGTATTCCATTCATTCTTACTTGTCACAGCATCTTTTGATGCTAACATCCTATTCTCCTGCTCATAACCAGTCATTCCTTATAAGGATATTCAAATCATGTAGGAACAAATTTAGATAAGGATGTGAGGAAAGGAGCTCGAGTAGGATTTGGAATGCTGATTAGGGACGAACACATCATAGTAATAAGGTGAGTGGGTTATTTAATGTCATACCCGATTGGGGTGATGAGCAAGTTTAAAGCTAAAAAGCACTAACTGGTTGTGAGTAGGCTTATTAACGTCATACCCAATTAGGGGTGATGAGCACGGTTTTAGTCAAAACCATTGCCAAGGTTTATGATTTATTTGTCAAAACCATTGCCAAGGTTTATCATTCCTTTTTCAAGGATTTTTTTCAAACTCAAATCTAAGGACCTTTTTCCATTTCCATATTAGGTGTGTTTAGCTCTCTTAGCCCATCCTCTTGCCTCGGGAAGCGTTCAACTAACAAACACACGCCATTCATCAGGAAAGGTACACACATTCGTAGGGCAATCCTAGATTGCAACCACTTGTGGATCAGCGCTACTTTGCTTTCCACCCAAATAAAAGTCCCAGACTTCTACCTTAAATTTTAGTGGACATCCTAGACATCCGAACCTCAGACCTGAATGCCACTTTGTGTCCGTATGAAGACAGAGACCTCATTCTAACCCCACCCCGATCTCATGTGCAAGAAGCTCCAAGAGCTTCATGACTAGTTGGCACGATGAACTGCCCTTATCTCCACCATGTCATCCAACAACCCTTAGAACCCATCACTACGCCCTAGGCCATCTTAATGGCCCCATACCATAAGTGCATGAATAAACAAGTATTGTTTTTCATGATTAAGCCATTCTCTTTGGTGTCGACGGTCCAACGACCCTGACACTCAACTCGACCTATATCTATTTGTTTAGGCCAGTCTGTTGACCTGGCTCTGTCGCATTGCCTCCAGCCCATCGAGCATTGTCAGTCCTGATTCGATACCATAGTGAATCACACAACAATTTTTCATTCTAAATATGATTTTTTATGTCTCTTCCTGATCATGTTTGTTTATGGACTCCAGCCATGCCTACTAACCTTGGGCCCACTTCACGTGTTTTTCCAAAATTGGGCCTTAAGACCTATGGGTTCAATAATCGAGGCCCCTATTCTTTTAGAGCTGCTCTAGCTCCCATAAAAAGGGTCTCCCAAATAGTTTAATCAATTGTCACATAGTAAGGGCAGAACACTTCTGACAAAATTCATTTTTTACTCATCACACCAATTAGGTGTTGTGATAGGTCTTCCTACAACTGGTATGTGGTTTTCTCCTTTCCTTAAGGAAGCTCATCATACCAACTGGGTATAATGTTTGTTTATTCTTACTCACAACCGGTAAGTAGGTTTTAGCCTTTAAAATAGTGCTCATCATCCCAACTGGCATGATGTATAAAAGTCTCACTCACCTGTTGATTGTGACGTATTCGTCCTTACTCAGTTTCTAGTCCACGCTAGCACTCTCTTGCTTGCATTCCAGTCTCACGTGTCCCTACATTGGGTATCATTATCAAAAAGGGTTCGGCATAATAGGTTTCATTTTCTCACGTATGATTGATTAGGCCAAAATTCTCAATTTATTGCAATTAGATCCCTAATGTTCATTTTTTTTCTTGACTTTAGGTCCCTAATGCAAACTTTTCCTCCAAATCAAATCCCAATGTTTTCAATATCCTCTTTGGATCCTCAATTTACTTAAAATTGTGTAAGGGGCTCAAGTTTTCCAAATTTTCAATTTGGTCCCCCAATTATCCAAAATTATCATTTTGCCCCTACTTTCCAAAACTAGCCATTTGACCCCAATTCTTTCGAAAATTGTCCAATTGGTCCTCCAATATCTTTCACATTGCCAATTGAGCTTCAATTTTGAGAAATTGCATGGAAATCCCTCAATTTTTTGAAATCCCCAAATTTCCCCAAAAATTTCCCCTAATTTGTTCCCCCTTTTGTGACCTAATTTGATTTCTTCAAATTGGCCATTCAATTGGGGTTAATTGCTCCAATCGAATAGCTCTTTTAGGTCGGGGGCCTCAGTTTTGGATCTTGGGGGCTATTATGCCCGATTTTGAAAATCTCGAACAAGTGGGCCATAAGCTAGTGGGCACGAGCAGGAGCTTGTAAACAAACATGAGATATGTGCTATAAAACTTTAATAAATGAATTATTTGGCCATGGTACCAAGGCATGACCAACATATTCAGTCAACTAGTGGTAGTGTGACATGATAGGACTCTAGACCAGTTAAGACAAATAGTTGCAGGTTGAGTTGAGGGTCAGGGCCATTGGACTAGTGACACCACAAATTATATGACATGATAAGAAAATACTGTTTGTGTATGCACTGTGATTACGGGATCATCAAGATGCCCATGAGGGGTCGTGATGCATCTTAAGGGCCTTGGACAACCTGGTGAGTATAAGGGCAGTTCGTCGTACCAGGTGACTGTGCGAAATTTGGAGTAGAATCAAGCGCATGAGATCAGGATGGGGACGGAATGAGGTCTCTGTCCTCATATAGACACAGAGAATTGATTTCAGGATTGAGGCTCGGATGTCACGTACATCCACTCATTCTCAGGGTAGAAGTGGATGTACTTCTATCTAAGTGGTCGATAAAGTCACTCCGACGCCACAAGTGGGTTCAGTGGACGTGTTGGCCTGCGAATGTGTGTTTAACCTTCATGATGAAGGATGTGTGTTGGGTGGTGACACACCGTGATTAAATAAGGAAATGGTGATATAACCGGAGATTTTAAATGAAAGGATTTTTGAAAGAAAGGAGTCTGACACACTCCAATACAACTCTTTTCCTTAAAGTTAATTTTTGAAAACCATTCACTAAGTAGTCGTACTTACCCCCTCCCTTATATCCCTTTCAGGAAATTCCGGAAAGTCCACCCTTAAAAACCATTAACCTAGATGCCTGTGAGACAAGTATGATAAAATTAAAATATTATGCTGTTTTGATTTATATTATTCTAGGAAAAGTGTATGTTTAAAGGATGTCTTACTCTTTACAGTTTATAACAAGGGGAAACCCTTTAATAAACTGGGAGAGTGTTGGATTGATCACAGGTATCCGACTAAACCGGGTCGGGGCGTGACAACTTTAGTGGTATCAGAGCTTATTTCCTTGAATACATAATTAAGACTAGAAAATATAGTAACTAATAGAAGTCATTTTAGAAATTAAAGAAATGGCTCCAAAGAAGGAAACCAAGAAAACTAGGGCTACCGTCTCTAACACCGCTCAACCACCCGTACCTGTAGAAACTCACAGAGCAACCTAGACAACCCCTCCTAGACTCAATAGGGAGCATCAAAGATTGTGTGAGGAATTCACCTGTGTATTTGGCCAACCTAACCTCACTCTTGAGGCGGGCTCCAACTCGCGGGTTGAACCAGAAGAAGTACAATCCCACCCTTCCCCTGTTAATCCAACCGCTCCAACGGCATTCCTAGAAATCTCAAAACCATTCGACAACTAGGATGTAAACCTTTCCTTGGAGAAAAGGATGCTAGAATCGCCATGGATTGGTTGGCCAATACCAAGAAGTTGATGGGAATTATTCGGATACCACCAGAGGATAGGGTGATCCTGATGGAATTCTTCCTGGAAGGAAGCGCTAGACGGTGATGGGACAATGTCCAAAACCTACAAACCACCACCCCCACTTGGGAACAATTTGAGGAGAGATATTCGGAGGAGTACCATGCACCCCACCTAATAAATGAGAAGAAGCAAGAGTTCATACGACTTTGGCAAGGGCTTAACTCCATATCAGAGTATGAAACAAAATTCAACGAGTTAAGACCCTTTGCTCCTAACCTAGCTGGGTCAACTGACATATGCCAGAGGTTTGTGGACGGTCTCAACATGGACATTAGGGACCGTATGGGAGTACTAGGATGCCCCACAGACCTGACAGCTGTAATTAGTATGGCTCACGAATGTGAACAATTGGTACAAACCTGACGCCGTCGAGTGGTGCAGACAACCAGAAAGGGGGATAAGGATCCAAACCGTCAAGGAGGACAGAAAGAATATACTAGTCCAAGAGGAGGAAACAAAATGGTATTCTAATAGAGAAGGGGCATGCCACCACCTCCCCCCATAATAGTCCCTACTTTACCCCAAGGAAACCCTCGCTACCCAAAGTGCCAAAGAAACCATGAGGGTGCATGCCATATCTGTTTCACATGCAGACGAGTAGGACACTTCATAAAGGATTGTCCCACCCTTAGGGAGAACAAACAGAGGAATACTCTTGGACCACCTCAAGGGAATCCTAGAAACCTTAGACTAGAAGCTATAGAGAGTACCAGCTAGAGTATACAACCTCACTTAGGAAGAGGCTGGAGGAGACCCTAGCACTGTAGCAGGGTATATATAGCTATGGGAACAACCAGTCTATGCCCTCTTTGATTCCGAAGCAGGGAGATCATTTATCAAGGAAGAGTTGGTTTCTAAATATCCTTACCCCTTTAGGAGAAGGTTTATATAGGAATAAACAATTAAAGGGATGTGAGATAAGAATTGGAGGAATCAAACTTGAAGCTGACTTGATCCCATTACCACTATGGGTGGTTGAAGTAATTCTGGGAATGGACTAGCTGAGTAATAATCAAGTAAGGATGGACTGTAGAAGGAAGATGGTAACTTTCCTTACTTCCAAAATGCAAAGGACTAAAGTTCCAAGGAGATAGAAGGAAAGGAGAATTAGAATTGGTGTCCCACCTAAAAGCTCAAAGGATGTTATAGAAAGGATGTACGACCTTTTTGGCCATGGTTATAGGCGAGAAGTCTGAAGAAAAAGAACAGGAAGACATTCCGGTAGTCAGACATTATCCAGAGGTTTTTCTAGAAGAGCTACCCGGACTACCTCCAAGTTGACAAGTGGAGTTCACTATAGAAATAACCTAGGAACAAGCCCCATATCCCAGGCCCTATATTGCATGGCTCTAGCAGAGCTGAAGGAATTAAAGGAACAACTGGATGAATTATTAGAAAAGAATTTCATATGTCCAAGTCAGTCTCCATGGGGTGCTCCTATTCTTTTTGTAAAGAAAAAGGATGGAAGCATGAGACTGTGCATCGACTATAGAAAGCTGAACTAGGTCACCATCAAGAATCGATACCCACTCCCAAGGATAGACGATTTGTTTGACCAATGAAAGGGAGCAACTTACTTCTCTAAAATAAACCTTCAGTCGGCCTATCACCAACTAAGGATTAGAGAAGAGGACATCCCTAAGATGACATTTAGATCCAGATATGGACATTATGAGTTCAGAGTGATGCTGTTTGGATTGATAAATGCCCCTACAGCCTTCATGAACTTAATGAACTGCATGTTCCAATCTCATTTGGACAGGTTCGTGATAGTATTCATAGATGACATCCTTATATACTCACGAACCAGGTTGGAATATGAAGAGCATTTGGCAACTACATTGGAAATATTGAAGGAAAACCAATTGTATGCAAAATTTTCCAAGTGTGAGTTCTGGTTGCAGGAGGTAGGGTTCTTAGGGCACATCGTATTGAAGGACGAATTTAAAGTGAATCCAGCTAAGGTGGAGGCCATAACAAATTGGATAGTTCCAAGGAATCCTACAGAAATAAGAAGTTTCTTAGGATTGGCAAGATACTATAGGCGGTTTGTGCAAGGTTTTTTCTAAAATAGCAGCTCCGCTAACTCGACTCACCATGAAGGGAGATGAGTATAAATGGGATGAGTGTTTTGAGAAGTCTTTTCAAGAGTTAGACTCGACTAACAACCGCACCCGTACTATCCTTACCTGATCCTAATGCAGGAGAGTACACAGTCTAGAGTGATGCCTCTAGACAAGGGTTTGGTTGTGTTCTAATGCCACAAGGGAAGATTATTGCATATGCCTCGCAACAACTTAAGGTACATGAGAGAAATTACCTAACTCATGACTTGGAATTAGCTGCAATAGTGTTTGCCCTAAAGATATGGTGACACAGATCACAAGAGCCTTAAGTACTTTCTAACTCAGAAGGAGTTAAATCTCCGTCAGAGGAGATGGTTGGAATTGGTGAAGGATTATGATCTTGCGATAAAATATCATCTTGGAAAGGCTAATGTGGTAGCAGATGCCTTAAGTCCCAAGTATGAAACTGAGGTGGCACAAGTAAAGACAAGTTACCTACCCTTGTTACAACAATTGGGAAGGATGGAGGTGGATCTAAGGATAGACAATGAGGAAAAATGCTTGGTGGTGAATGTGGCGGTAAAGCCTAGTCTAATCGAACATATTAAGACTCAACAAAGGACCAATGAAGAATTCCAGTCTTATTTGGATCTGGTAAACAAAGAAAGGAAACTAGACTACGACGTACGAGGTGAAGGAGTACTAACCTATAAGGGTAGGGTATGTGTGCCCAAGATAAGGAGTTGAAAAGATTAATTCTAGAAGAGGCACACGATTCAATGTATGCTATGCATCCGGGTAGTACTAAGATGTATCGCACCCTCAAACAAGGATACTAGTGGAAGGGTATGAAGAGGGACATTGCGGAATATGTAGCTCGATGTTTGTCTTGTCAACAGATAAATGTAAAACATCAGAAACTGTTAGGACTACTACAACCCTTACCAATTTCAGAGTGAAAATGGGAGCACATCACCATGGACTTCGTCACGGGCTTACCGGTGACCAAAAAGGGTCGAGTTGCGATTTGGGTCATAGTGGATAGATTGACCAAATCAGCACATTTCCTTCCTATAAAAGTGACGAACACGGTAGAACAGTTGGCCATTCTATACATGAAAGAAATCAAAAGACTCCATGGTGTCCTAGTGAGTATAATATCAGATAGAGAACCAAGATTTACCTCCAGGTTTTGGCCAAGTTTTCAAAATGCCATGGGAACTAAACTTCATATGAGCACAACATTTCACCCATAGACAGATAGTCAGTCGGAGCGAACCATCCAAACCTTAGAAGACATGCTGAGAGCGTGCGTACTTACCATGAATACAAACTGGGAGGAATACTTGTGTTTGATGGAATTCGCTTACAACAATAATTATCAAGCCAATATTCAAATGGCTCCCTATGAAGCCCTTTATGGACGACCATGTTGTACCCATCTATTTTGGGAAGAAGTGGGAGAAGGGAAAATAGAAAGGGCAGAGCTAATTGAGGATGCCATAGAGAAGATAAAATTAATAAGAGTCGTTTTAAGACCACTCAGGACAGATAAAAGAGTTATGTAGACAATCGAAGGAAAGATTTGGAGTTGAGGTAAGAGATCAAGTGTTCCTCAAAGTGTACCCCCTGGAGGGGAATACTTAGGTTCCAGCAAAGAAGAAAGTTGAAACCAAGATATATCGGTCCATATCCCATCATTCAAAGGATAGGACCAGTAGCTTATAAATTGGAACTACCTCCTAACTTGTAGAAAATACATGATTTATTCCATATCTCAGTACTTCGAAAATATCAGCCTGATCCTAATCATGTATTGGACTGACCTTCAATGGAACTAGAAGAGAACCTGACCTATCAGACAGAGCCGGTATGAATCATCGACCGAAGAGACAAGAATTTGAGGAACAAGAAAATCCCTATGGTCAAGGTCTTGTGGCAAAACGGACCTATGCAAGAAGAGACATGGGAAACCGAGTCTATTATGAGGTATAGTTACCCTCAATTATTTAATGTGTAATTATTTTGGGGAAAAAACCCTTAGAAGGAGAGAAGAGTTGTAAACCCTGTCCTTTGATAATGAGAAAATCGGGGAGAGAACCGATCAGTTTTAAATTTTAAACCGAATCAGTCTACAAGCTTGATTATTAGAAAACAGGCAAATTGAGAATTTACAACTTCCATGTGACTCAAAATGGTTCATGAATCTTGGAAAAGAACCTTAGGACGAATTGGGGAAGAAAAACTGGACTGGTTCAAGTGAATCGGGTCCGAACCAGATAGAACCAGTTTATGAACCAAATCGACTGATGAACTAGAATCGATAGAGAGAGGGTAGACCGGGAAATTTATAGATCCCGAGTGATCCAAAGAGTCCTAAAAGTCATGGAAATGGACTTGAGAAGGAATTGGAGATGAAAACCAAACCGGTTCAGGTGAACCGACATCTACGTTCATAACCGATGAACAGGTTTTCAACTTCCTTCGAGGAAGTCTCATCATACCAACCAGGTATGATCTATTTACAACTGGTAAATAGTATTTTCGCAAAATTTTCACATCACTTTCTCTAAGTGGTGATGATTAAAATACCACTAAACAGTGGGTTTTTATACTGAGGTACTTATCATCCCCAACCGGGTATGATATATAATCCCACTCACCCGATAGTGCAATGAAATTCCACTTTAGTCGGGTTCCGTCCTTAGCAAGCTGGACATCGACTAGCGTTCCCGATGTCTCATTCTCCTACACGAAATGAACATGGTTGTTCATTATTCTGTGGCTTAATAGCCCTCATTCGATCCAAATGAATGAGAAAACCGAACTTTACATATATTTGCAATTAGGTCCATAAAGTTATTTTTCTTAAACTTTAAGTCCCTATTGCCGGGTTTTTCCTAAATTTGAGTCCCGAAACCTTTAAAATTTATCTTAGGACCTTAGATTATTCCATTGGCCCTCTAATGTTCTTATCATGACCAATTGACCCTCAATTTTAGAAAATTACATTTTGGTCCATCAATTTTTCGAATATCCCCAATTTCAACTCTTCAACACTGTCGAATTTGATTTCATCAAATTGACCGATCAAGCACCACTAATTGATAAAATTGGAGTTGAAATTGAATTTCTACATGTTCATATGATTCTAAGGAACTTTAAATCATAGATTTTAACGCCGGGACGAGCTCAAACGGAGCTTCACCGGAAAACAGACTGTAGAGAGAGAAAGCTTCGATTTCTCACTAGTGGGGGCGCGGAGGAGCATTTCGTCAGTGAAACTCTGTAGTTTCTCTCTCTAACTCTGACCCGCAACGATTGAGGAGGGCCAAATTGGCTTAACTTTCAGTTTAGTTGAGATCGTCTATGGGCTGATGGGACGTTATGAGAGCTTGGTTTGGCCAGAGGAGGGCTGAATTTGGCCGATTTCAGCTCTACCGAAACAAAGCAGCTTCGGTCCACTAGAGGCGATGTCCCAACCTCGCCTTTTGAGGTTGAGAAATATGCCCAAGTCGGAGCTCTAGTTTGAGCTTCAATAGAAAATGGAGTAATAGAGAGAGAGAGAGAGAGATAGGAGTTTTCAAGTGTGAGTAGTATGAATGGGGAGGATCCGAACCGGTATGAACTACAATTGAACCAAATTCTAAATTCATTTTTCTAGGTGGCTTAAAGAATTGAAGCCACCAATGGATAGAAAATGAATTTAGATGAATTCAAAAATTTTTAGATTTGAAAAATTCGGTCAAATGAGGGGTGAACCGGCCGGTTTAAACTTTGAACTCGGTTCAGACCGATCCAGTCCGATTTGGAATAGTGTTGTCTTCTTCCTTTAGATGACAGTACTGTTCACTCACCAAAAAATCGAAGCAGTGCTAGGGAAGAAGAAACGTCTCTATTCAATATGTTTTCGGCCATCAATGTCTGTCATAAAGGTGCCAAATGAACGGTTGACGAGTCCCCGAGCTCCCTATATAAAGAGTCTCTCTCCATTCATCCTCTGAACACACTCTCTCTCAGTTGCTTAGTTTTTCAGTGAAGCTTGGAGCAGAGCTCTGATATAGGGTCATTTTTTACCCAAAGAAGGTGACGTTGGGTTCATTAGAATCGAGGAGAAGTCAGCTACACGGTGGTGACATCCATTCATTCTAAGAGTCTCCAAAGAAGCGCCAACGTGATTGAACACTGAAGCAGCTCCAGGGACTGAAGCTACCCTGTTTCAGCTGAGTTGAAATTGGCCAATTTGAGCCCTACTCAGGCCAAACCAATCCCTCCCAACACTTCCTCAGCCCTCCCACGGCTGAATTAGGATGAAAAGGTAAGCCAATTCGGCTCCCCTCTGCAATTTCTGATTGGTGTTAGAGAGAGAGTCGGCCGAATTTAAATGATGAAATTCTAATCCAATTTGACACCAATTGATGTCATTCTTGATCCTAGGAAAAACATAAGGAGGAGAACTACCTGCCCAAATAGAAAGCTCAAACCGCCGTGTCCTCACGGGTGAGTAATTGAAGTTTTCTCTCTCTACAGTCCATTTTTCGGCGAAGCTCCGTTTGAGCTCATTCTGATGTTAAAATTTGCAATTCAAATTTCTAAAGAATTGTATGAACATGTAGAAACTCAATTTCAACAATTGGAAGTGTTTGATCAGTCAATTTGATAAAATCAAGTTTGGCTGTGTTAAGAAGTTGGAATTGGGGAACATTAGGGAATTTCAAAAATTCGAAGGACCAAAATGCAATTTTCTAAAATTAAGGGTTAGTTGAACATGAGAAAAATGTTAGAGGGCCAATTGAGGAATTTTAGAATTTTTGGTGTAAAATTTACCATTTTTGTAAAGGAAGGGAAAAATGGTAATTTTAGAAAAGTTGGGGGACCAAATTAGAAATTTATGAAATTATACCCCTTTTGTGAAATTGAATAAATTGAGGCCCCAAGGGAAAATTTAAAAGTTTTGGGACTCAATTTGAGGAAAAACTAGCATTTGGGACTTAAAGTTAAAGAAATATAACTTTAGGGACTTAATTCCAAATAAATAAAAGTTTGGTTTTTCTCATTCATTTGGTATGAATGAAGGCTAATAGGCTGAGAGTTAATGAAACGTGATGTTCATATCATGTAGGAACACGAAGTTCTGGGAATGCCAGCAAGGATAAGCTCGTGCGAATACAAGGGACTAATCTAGTGGAATTCACTACATTGACGGGTGAGTGGGATTTTATATCATACCCGGTTGGGGATGATAAGTACCTCGAAATGAAAACCCACTATCAAGTGGTGTTTTAAACATCATAACTTAGAGGAGTGATGTGAAAATCATTACTTACCGGTTGTAAGTAGATCATACCCAGTTGGTATGATGAAACTTCATCGAAGGAAGTTAAAAACCCATTCATCGGTTATGAGTGGAGATGTCCTTATACCCGGTCAGTATAATGGATAATTGAAAACATATTTTTGTCAGAAGTGCTCTCCCCTGACTGTGTGCCAATGCTTAAACGATTTGGAAGACCTTCTTGACGAGAGCTCGAATAGCTCTTATAGGTTGGGGGCCTCAGTTTTGGAACTTGGGGGCTATTATGCTCGGTTTTGAAAATCTCGAACAAGTGTGCCATAGGCCAGTGGGCACGAGTAAGAGCTCGTAAAAAAACATGAGATATGTGCCATAAAACTTTAATAAATGAATTGTTTGGCCATGGTACCAAGATAGGGCTGACATAGAGTCAACTAGTGGTAGTGTGACATGACTGGTCTTCGAACCAGTCAAAACAAACAGCTACAGGTTGAGTTGAGGGTCGGGGCCATTGGACCAGTGGTACCACAGATTATATGGCATGATAAGAAAATATTATTTGTGCATACACTATGATTATGAGATCATCAAGACGCCCATGAGGGGTAATGATGCTTCCTAAGGGCTGTGGACAACCTGGTGAGTATAAAGGCAGTTCGTTGTACCAGGTGACCATGCAAAATTTGGAGTAGCACCAAGCGTATGAGACCAGGGTGGGGATGGGATGAGGTCTCTATCCTCATATGAACATGGAGAATTGATTTCGGGATTGAGGATTGGATATCACATACATCCACTCATTAACAGGGTAAAAGTGGACGTACTTTTATCTAGGTGGCTGGTAAAGTCGCTCCGACACCACAAGTGGGTTCACTGGACGTGCTGGCCTGCAAATGTGTGTTTGACCTTCATGATGAAGGATGTGTGTTTGGTGATGACACACCATGATTAAATTAGGAAATGGTGATATAACTCGATATTTAAATGAAAGGATTTTTGAAAGAAAGGAGTCTGGCACACTCCAATACAATTCTTTTCCTCAAAATTAATTTTGAAAACCCATTCATTAAGTAGTCGTACTCACCCCTCCCTTATATCCCTTTCAGGAAATTCTAGTAAATCTACCCTTAAAGACCATTAACCTAGATGCCTGTGAGAAAGGTATGATAAAATTAAAATATTATGCAATTTTGATTTATGTTATTCTAGGAAAAGTGCAGGTTCAAAGGATGCCTTACTTTTTATGGTTTATAACAAGGGGAAACCCTTTAATAAACCGGGAGAGTGGCGGGTTGATCATGGGGATCCGACCAAACTGAGTCAGGGCGTGACATAAACCACCAAGAGAAATGAATTTAGAAATTGGTTCAAATTGGTTCATGTCTGGTTTGCCCTGAACCAATCTGGTTTTCTCTTCCCATTTGTCCCAAGGTTCTTTTTCTTATCGATTATGGTTTATAAACCGGCTTGGTTTTCTCTTTTGAAATGACCGGTTCTTTTCCCTGTTTTTTCTTATCCTTAAAGGATGGGGTTTACAATTCTCCCCAACTTTTTGGGGTTTTGTCCCCAAAACTAAGTTAGCATCCTTTGCATCAGGAAATAAAATTTTCCTTGATGTCAACTTAGGGTTTGCTTGACATGCTAACACTTTGGTTGTTCTTTCATTTAGCCCCTTTCAATCACGCACTTAAGGAATTTCTTTTCCTTTCCATCGTTTACTCACTCCATGGAGTTTATCATAACTAGGCATGTCTTACCCAATTGTCCAATGGTATATCCTTAGTTTCACTTCTTCCTTTGCTTAAGGCTAGATTCTTCTTCTTGAGGGTTCTTGCCGAGGATTTCAGGATTGGGAGTTCCAAAATGGCCAATTATTCCCGTGTCTAGTTATTCTCTTCATCGTTGAAACCCTTAGCACGGTGTTATTTCGAGCGTTACGTACTTGTTTTCACAGGTTTTAGTGTTACCACCTTTTCATCCTATTTTTACCCTTCCTCCATCCATTGTTTATTACAACTTCGATCCAAATTTTATGTTTGACCTTGTCATGCTTAACTAATTGACTCTTCCTTACCTAAGTCACATTTTTCCCCGAGACTCTCGGGCTTACATGTCCCTTACAACATGACATGTTCTAGAACCTGTCTCTATCCATTAGAATTCTAGAACACTTCTTTGAGGGCTATTCTCAACTTTTCAATCTTTCGGGGATCGTATAACTTCGTCCCTCTTTTCATCTCATAGTATTCCTCGACTACCTTTATCGTTATCCAATCATCCTTTTTTCCTTGGACGTCATGTCTTAAATAACCGTGTCAGTTTTCCTTACCTACTCATCTCTTACCAACTTTTTTATTGGTTTTCCCCAGGTTCCAATACATCAGGTTTCCTGATAACTTACCAACATGTTAGGATTTTTCCCTCTTATGCCCTTCCTCATTTCCAATGTCATCCTTTACTCATGAACATTTCCTTCCTTCAATCCATCCTTACTCCCACGTGATCATTTCATGATTCCTTTGTTTGGGGAGTTCTCCTTTTATGATTTTCATTCTCTATTATGTCCTTCAAAGTAGAGACTTCCATCTTAGGGACTATACCTTCAATCTCCTTACCATTCCTTGAAGGTTTCCTTCCTACACATTCTTACACCCTCTTTGAGCTTTCATCCACGTTTAATCCTTCACTGACCTTAATTTCTCTAGTTCATTCCTTTACTACCAAGCCGAGGAACTTTCGATCATCGAATCTTACTTTGTGTACTCCACACTATGTCCAACCGTCCACTCTTTAGGTTCCATTAAGCAAGTGTGGACCACAACCAATCTTGATATTAGTGGTTGTTCCCCTTAACCACTTCTTAATTGGAGGGCTTACTTCCCCAAGGTTTCTTGGACATTCTTTCCTTTATTTCCATATTATGGGTAGTCCACCCATTCTTACTTGTCAAAACATCTTTTGATGCTATCTTCCTACTTACCCATTCCTTGGGTTTAACTTATTCCTTGGGGTCCTCCTAGTACACTTCCCTTAGTTCTTTCACCTCAGCATGCACTTCATTTGCTAGTTCATGTCCTCATCCCTCGTCACTTGGTTTCATCACCTCTTAGTTAGGACATGTATCCCTCCCCTAGGTTTCTTTCCTTGGAAGGATTCTTCTTTTCTTCCAGAATTCTTTTTTCATTCACCCTTGAGGGTATCTAACCATAAATCTACTTCATGACATCCTTGGATGCCATCCTTCACATTTCCCTTTCTTTGGAAATTTTGTGGGTAACTCCTTTGGAATTTCTCCTATTGAATTTCGTCACAAGTTTATTTTTGTAGGGAATAGAACTTTCATTTATTATAACAATAACAAATTATAGGGTTTTGGCTATATTTGTCCAAGGGAATTTTGGTAAGTACTAGCTACGGTACTAGAATCTTTCTGTGCTTCCTCCTGGGTGAGGTTGTATACTCTGTTTGGTACCCTCGACATAGTGGCTATGTCTTTTCCCCTGTCCAGTGCCCTTGGGTTCCCTTGTGGTGGTTGATCAGTACTTCGTTGTGTATTGCCTAGAAGGGTTGGGAAGCTCTTTGCAAAGTGTCTGAGCTGTTCGCATTCGAAGCATGCTCGACATGACCCTTCATTGAATTTCCAGCACCAGGGGCAATAGGGGTCTCTCCATTGTGGGGTTGTACTTGCCTCTCTTTGGGCATTATAATCTTCATTTCTCCTAAGGAACCCTATTTTTGTCCCCCATCTCTACCCACCTAGCTCCTTTTGACCTCTCTAGCTATTATGACCTCCTTCCTCCTTCCATTCGGCCTGTTCTATCCGGCGGCGTCTTGTCTATACCAGACGTTCACATTCATGGGCCATGCTAATGATGGCAGCCAAATCCGTGGGACATCCTAGTACTCCTATCTGATCTCGTATGTCCATGTTGAGATCGTCCACGAACCGTTGGCAGATATCTGTCAGTCTGGCTAAATGAGGAGAAAAAGGCCTTAGCACATTAAATCTAGTCTCATATTCTAAGATGGTGTGGGATCCTTGTCGGAGTCAAAAGAATTCATGATTCTTCTCATTGATCAGATGTGGAGCTAAGTATTCGTCGGAATACCTCTCCTAGAATTACTCCCAGGTGGGTGTGTAGGCTCCTGATGTTATCCCACCACCTTTTTGCACTAGCTTCCAAGAAGAATTCTGCTAGGGTCACCATTTCTTTTGGTGGGATCCTGATTATTTCCATAAGTTTCTTAATGCTGGCCAATCAGTCCATAGCGGCTCCAACATCCTTCTCCACTAGGCACGACTTAAATCCTAATTGACAAAGGGTCTTGAGGTATTTGGAGATATCAATTAAAGGAGGGATGTTAATAGATCTTGGATGGGACAGTACTTCCTTAGGTTCAGTTCAGGAGTTGGTGTCCACATCGGGAGTGAGGCTGGGCCTCCCAAACACTCAGGTGAAGTCTTCATACAGCCTTGATGATCCGAGCTTAGTCTAGGCGGACTGGTTGGGGCTTTTCTAGGAATTTTAATAGGGATGGGGTTTTGGGCAGTGTCATTGACTTTGACTCTAGTTCTCTTGGTACCTCTCTTAAGAGCCATCTATAATTTTTTTAAAAACTTATTTCTCTTAGTTACTACATTATATAGTCTTGATAATGCATTCGAGGAAACATGCTCTGATACCACTCATGTTGTCACACCCCAATCCTAGTTTGGTCGAATTCCCGTGAGCAACCCGCCACTCTGTTTGGATTAAGAAGAGTTTCACCCTCTTCTAAACCACGAGTAGTAAGGCGTTCTTTTTCCAGTTTTACCTGGAATAGCATTATACAAAACTGAATATATTAAATCTTACATACCTATCTTAAGGTTTGACTATAGGAAGGTCTTTCGGGTTGGTTTCCCTTAGTTACCTAAAAAGGGGTAAAAGGGAGGGGGTGAGTTCTATAACTCAGTGAGAGAGTGTTGGGAGTGAGTTTTCAAAATAGCCTTGGTTTATCCAAATCATGCCAAGGTTATTATCTCCTTTAAAAAGAAAGGTTTCCTTAACATTGGGTTTTCAAAACTTTTACGTTGCCAAGGGTAATATCTTCTTTTCAAAAGGGTTTCCTCCAAGTTAATTTATTTTCCAAAACCTTTTGCCAAGGATTACCAATCCTTTTTCCAAGAATTCTTAAATCTCGAAACCTTTTTCCCATTCCATATTAGGTGTGTTTAGCTTTCTTAGCCCACACCCTTGCCTTGGAAGGCATTTAGCATACAACACACGCCCTTTATCAAGAAGGGTATACACATTCGCAAGATAGAGTTACAATGACTACACATACTTGTGGATCAGAGTGTCTTTACTATCCATCCTGACAGAAGTCCCTAACTTCTACCCGGAGTCTGGGTGAACGTCCCAGACGTACTATCCTCATACCCAAAATACATCGTGTCCATATGAGGACATAGACCTCATCCCGACCCCACCCTGGTCTCATGCGCAAGAAGCTACTCCAAGCTTCCAGACAGACGGGCACGACGAACCGCCCTTATCTCAACCATGTCATCCAATAGCCCTTAGGACCCATCACTACACCCCAAGGGCATCTTGATGGTCACGTACCTCAAGTGCATGCACAAAAAACAATTTTCACATATGGCCATTATCTTTGGTGCCAATGGTCCAACGACCCTAACCCTCAACCCGACCTTAAGCTATTTTTCTAGGCCGGTCCGTTGACCTGGCCTTTATGCACTACCACCAGTACATCGAGTATTGTCGGTCCTGACTCGGTACCATGGTGAAATGACACAACAATTTCATTAGAAATTTTCATGGCTTTCCTTACTCAAATTTTTTTACGAGCTTCTGCTCGTGCCCACTAGCCTTGGGCCCACTACACGTGATTTTCCAAAATCGGGCATTTAGCCCCCATGAATTCAAAAACCCGAGGCCTCTGGCCTATCTGAGTTGTTCTAGCTCCTATAAAGAACGTCTCCCAAATCTTTTAAGCATTGGTACACAGTTAGGGGAGAACACTTTTGACAAAAAGATTATTTTCAACTTCATCACACCAACTGGGTGTGATGATATCTTCGCTTACAACTAGTAAGCACGCTCCTCCTTTCCTCAAGGAAGTTCATCATTCCAACCGGGTATGATTTTTTCACTTACAACCAGTAAGTAGGTTTTATTAGTTAAAGATGGTACTCATTCCAACCGGGTATGAAGTTAGATAATTTCACTTACAACCAGTAAGTAGGTTTTCTTTTCATAAAAGTGAGCTCATCATCCCAACTGGTATGATGTATAAAATTCCCACTCACCCGATGACCGTGACGTGTTCGTCCCTAGTCAGTTTCAAAGTCTACACTAGCTTTTCCTTGCTAGCATTCTAGTTTCCCGTGTCCCTACACGATTTGAGCATTCTTATCAATTAAGGTTTGGCATGACAGCCATTGTTTTTCTCATGTATGGGCGACTAGGCCCCAACTTTTGATTTATTGCACTTAGATCCATAAAGTTTATACCTTTTGAGTTTAGGTCACAAAAAAATTGCTAGTAGAGAGAGAAAGCTTTGAAAGCTTATCGTCGGAAGTGCGGCAGCTTGAGCTCTCGATCTAGGGAGGTAGCTCTCATCCTGAGGTTCCTTCTAGGATCAAGAATTGCTACAATTGATGTCTAATTGAGGGTGAATTTTATCAGTAAAGTTTAGCACTTTCTCTCTCTAGCTCGGACTGGCAACGATTAAGGAGGGCTGAATTGGCTTACCTTTCAGCTCTGTTGAGGCTGTGTGAGGGCCGTGGGGCTGTTGGGGAGGCTTGGTTTGGCCAGATAAGGGTTGAATTTGGCTGAATTTAGCTCAACCAAAATAGGGCAGCTTCGGTCCTTTGGAGCTGCTTCACTATTTGATTTCGTTGACGCTTCTTCGACAATCCTTGTGTCAAAAGGAGGTTGCTATTAGGTAGCTGACTTCCCCGGGAATCTATAGGACCCGACCTTGTCGTCTGAGGCTGAGAAAAAGGCCTATACTAGAGCTCTAGTTCGAGCTTTACCCGAAAATGTAGCGGTTGAGAGAGAATGGAGATTTGAGGTGTGTGGAGGTTGAATCGAGATAAGCTCTTTATATAGAGAGTTTGGGGACCCTCTGCACGAAACCTTTCCATTTTGGTCGAGCTTATCCTCGCCCTGAAACAGCTAAATGGAGTGGTTTTAGCTTCATTGTCGTTATCTATTTTCTACATTAATGAACAATGCTATCATCATGAGAAAGAAGATGACACCGTTCTGACTCAGATCCAATCGGTCTGACTAGATTCAAAGCGTAAATCAGCTGGTTTAGACCCGATTCAAATGATTTTCTCAAAATTAAAAATTTTTAAATTAATCTAAATTAATTTTTTATTTAATGGTGGCTTCAATTCCCTAGTTTGAATATTTTAAGCCACCAAGAAAAATGAATTTATAAATCGGTTCAAGTATGATTCAAACCGGTTCAATCCGGTTCATGTCCAATTCGACTTGAATCGGTCTAGTTTTCTCTTCCCATTTGTCCCAAGATTCTTTTCTATGCTTTGTATGACTCTTTGAGTCATTGGGGATTTGTCAATTCCCCAATTTACCCTTTCCTTATCAGTTATGATTTGTCAACATTCTCGATGTCCTATTTTGAAATAAACGGTTCTTTTCCTAGTTTTTTCTTATCCTTAAAGGATGGGGTTTACATAACTGAATTAGTTCGAGGTGAACCATACTCGAACCAGGGTAAATTATAGTGAATTGGTTCAATGATTCATTTTTCTAGGTCACTTAAAAATATCAATTTGGGAAATTGAGGCCACCATTAGATAAAAAAATGAATTTAGATAAATTTTTAAATTTTTAAATTTCAGAAAACCAGTAGAATCTTATCCAAACAAGTCAATTTTTGAATTTAGGTCACCGAACCCGGTCGGACCAGAGTGATCAATGAACTAGATCGGTCAATGGTCCAGTTGGCCAACAGACCAGACCAATCAATGGTCAATGGAATCGCATGGAAGTCCTCTACCTAGCCATAACATCCATTCAGCTTGAGAGCCACTGAGGAGGAGCGAGGAAGCTCGAATAGTACTGCCGCTCCTCGGCTAGAAAACAACCAGACCTTTTGCAGCCCACTTCGAGCTTTCCCTCGGCCTCCCGCCACCCCCTTACTCCCCCCAAGACCCCTCCACCGCCCTTTGCCAGAAAACACAATTCACGGCCAAATTCTGCAAAAACTTTAACTAAGAAATTCACACTTCTCAGGTTATCAATTGAGGGATGGTTTGATCTAGGAAGAATCTCCACTAAGAGAGCAACTCGGTGATAACCAAAGCTCCGATCATCAGACCCTCACCGGTAAGATATTGAACCTTTATCTCTCTAGACTGTATTTTCTGGCAAAGCTCCGTTTTAGTTCATTTTCAAGCCAAATGAAGCAGTTGAGGGCTTAAAATGACGAGGAAAACATAAGGAAGGTGATCCAAATCATGTATGGTGGCAATTAACAATATTTTGATGATCATTTCAATGATATTGTAATCCGGGGGCCAAAGTGAAATTTTTGTGAAATTTGGAAAAATTGGGGATTTTGATAAAATTGGGGGTCGAATGGCAAATTGATGAAATTGAGGGCATTTTCATGAAATTCACTCCCAATTGAGGGCCAATTCAATAATTTGAACAAAATGGAGGACCAATATGTAATTTTGATATGTTTGGTGTCAAATTGCAATTTTGGGGAAATTGGGGACTAAATGTTAATTTTTAAAAATTTAGGGGCCAAGGGGCGAATTTGATAAAAATAAGGACCTAAGATGGATGATTTGAAATCCTAGGGGCTGAAATGAAACTAAGGGGAAAATAAGGACCTAAAGGTAAAAGTACAAAGTTTAGGGACCAAATTGCAATTAAGACATAATGTGAGGTCCTAATTGTAAATGCCAAAAAAAATATGTGTCCTCTTAGTCCAAGCATCCTATTGTGGATATTTTTGCCGTGTAGGAGCAGACTGCTCGAGCGCTAGCTTCCATAAACACATCGCGAAGCCAGACTCCACCGGGACAACCCCGTCAAGGATACTGAGTGAGTGGAAATGTTGTAACGTCCATTCCAGTTGGAATGGTAGTTCGATTTTGAAAATGATTTTCTTGGAATTAGCCTCCTCTGACTGGATGACTCTACTTAAAATATTTGGGAGCTAATTTCGCGGCTTAGGCTTAGTATGCAAGTGGGACCAAGGCCAATGGACATAGGTATGGACCCATCCAAAACTAGCTTATGATGAGTAATGCTAAGAGATCTATGTCATGCCTCGACCCAGTTTGGTCGGATCCCCATGAACAACTCGCCACTCTCTTGATTTATAAAAGGTTTTTCCCCTTCTCTAAACTGCGAGGAGTAAGATGTCCTTTCCACCTGTATCTTTCATGGAATAACATTAATGAAAACTGAATATAATTTTTACATACTTGTCTTAAGTTTCAGCTATAGACATATTTTTAAGGTTGGTTTCCCTTGGTTTCCTTAAAAGGGGTAGAGGGAGGAGGTGAGTTCTACAATTCAGTGAATGGGTGTTGGGTGAGAGTTTTCACAAAAAACAACTTTAATAAGAGTGTGCTAAACTCCTTATTTCCTTTAAAAATATTCTTTACTAAAGTTACAGTTTTCAAAACCTTTTTCCAAGGTTTACCTATTCTTTTCCAAGGATTCTCAAATACTTTACAAGGTTTTCAAAACCACTTTCCCGTTTCCGTATTAGGTGTGTTTCACAAACAATACACACCCTTCATTAGGAAGGGTACACACACATTCGTGAGATGGAGTTATGCTGATTGCACTCACTTGTGGATCAGAGCGTCTTTACCATCCGCCCTGATAAAAGTCCTTGACTTCTACCCAGAGTCTCATTGAACATATTTGACGTCCTACCCTCAGAACCAAAATACTTTGTGTCCATATGAGGATGGATACCTCATCCTGACCCCATTCGGGTCTCATGTGCATGAAGCTACGTCGAGCTTTCCTAACTTCTAGCATAACAAACTACCCTTATCTCCACCATGTCGTCTAGTAGCCCTTAAGAGGCATCAATACCCCTCTTGGACGTCTTAATGGTCTTGAAACTCAAGTGCATGCACAAACAAATATTTTTTACAAAGCCATTTATCTTTGGTGCTAGTGGTCAAATGGACCCAACCCTCATCTTGACCTACAATTGTTTGTCAAGACTGGTCCGTCGACCTGGTCCTATCACACTACCGCTAGTCCATCGAATATTCCAGACCTGTCTTGGTACCATGGCTAAATCACATAAATCATTCATGAAGAATTTTCATGGATTATGGTCATATTTATTTACTAGCTCTTGCTCGTGTCAACTGGCCTTGGGTCTACTTTTAGTGATTTTCCAAAAAATTGGGCATTTTAACCCCCAAATACCAAAATTGAGGCCTCTGGCCTATCTGAGCTATTCTAGCCCTCGTCATGAATGTATCCCAAAAGTTTTAAGCATTGGCACATAGTTAGGGGAGAATACTTCTGACAAAATAAAATTTTTTATCCATCACACCAACTGGGTGTGATGACATCTCTGCTTACAATCGGTAAGATGGTTTTCTACTTCCTTCCAAAAAGTCCATCATATCAACTGGGTATGATGTACTTACAACTGATAAGTAGTTTTTCTGCATAGTTCTCACATTACTCTAACTAGGTGTGATGTTAAAATTCTACATAGTAGTGGTTTTTCATTTCCGAGATGCTCATCATCCCAACCAGGTATGATGTGAATAACCCACTCACAACTAGCTTTTCATTTCTAAAGTACTCACCATCCCAACTGGGTATGATGTAAATATTCTCACTCACCCGATATTTGTAGTGTATTCCTTCTTAATCGACTTTTTGCCTCCACACGAGCTTATCCTTGCTGGCGTTCCAGTCCTTCGTGTTCCTACACAATTTGGACATCCTTGTTTATTAACGTTTGGCATGATAGCCCCCATTCCACATGTATGAACAAAAATACCCAACTTTTTAGTTAATTGCATTTAGGTCCCTAAAGTTCCTCTTCCTTGACTTTAGGTCGCTAATGCTAACTTTTCCCCAAATTGAGTTTTGAAACTTTCTAAAATTTACTTTGGGTCCTCAATTTACTCAAAATCACTTAAGGGGTTTAAGTTTCCCAAATTTCCAATTTGGCCCCAACTTTTCAAAAATTACCATTTTGCCCATACTTTACAAAAATGGCAATTTGACCCCAATTATTTTTAAAAAAATTGACTAATTGGTCCTCCAACATCCTTTTAATGGACAATTGGACCTCAATGTTTTGAAATTGCACTTTGTCCCTCAATTTTACGAAATCCCCAAATTTCCCCAAATATTTCCCCAATTTTGCCCTTTGAAATTGGCCAAATTTGATTTCATCAAATTGAGCTTTCAATCAGGGTTAATTACTAGAATTGAAAGTATGGTTCAGTTCCTACACCTCCATATGATTCAATTGAGCTTTGAATTGCGTCATTTGGGTATGAATTGAGCTCAAACGGAGCTTCGTTGGAAAACTAAACCTAGAGAGAGAAAGCTTCGAAAGCTTACCATCGAAGGTGCGACGGTTTGATCTCTCTATCAAGGAAGATAGCTCTCTTCCCGAGGTATCTTATAGGATCAAGAATTCCTACAATTTACCTTGAATTGATGGAAATTTTCATCAGTGAAATTCTATAGTTTCTCTCTCTAACTCCAACCTACAACGACTGAGGAGGGCCGAATTGGCTTAACTTTCAGCTCCGTTGAGGTTGTCTAAGGGCTGAGGGATGTTGGAAGGGCTTGGTTAGGCTGGAGGAGGGCTGAATTCGGCCGATTTGAGCTTGGCCAAAATAGGGTAGCTTTAGTCCACCTTAGTTGCTTCACTGTTTGATTACGCCAGCGCTTCTCTAGCGATCCTCGGATAGAATGGAGGTTGCTATCAGATAGCTGACTTCCCCCAGAGTCTAAAGAGCCCAACCTCACCTTCTAAGGTTAAGAAAAATGCCCAAGTCGGAGCTTTGGTTTGAGCTTCATCGGAAAATGGAGCAATAGAGGAGAGAGGAGTTTTCAAGTGTGACGAGGATGAATAGGGAGGAGCTCTTTATATAGGGAGCTTGGGAACTCTCAATCCATCTGATTAGCACCTTTATGGCAATCATTCATGGCATGGAACACCCTGAACAAAGACTTTTCACCTTCGTCGACGCTGTTAGCTTTTTCGGTGAGTGAAGAGTGTTGTCATCTGAAAGAAGAAAACGACACTATTTCAAACTAAATCAGTCGGTTCAGGCTCGATTTGATCAAGTTATTCAAAATTAAAAATTTCTAAATTCTTCTAAATACATTCTCTATATAATGGTTGCTACAATTCCCCAATTTGAATTTTTTAAACCACCTAGAAAAATGAATTTAGAGACTGGTTCAATGGTGGTTCAAACCGGTTCAAGTCTGGTTCACCTGAACTAGTTTGGTTTTCTCTACCAATTCATCCTAAATTCTTTTTCCATGACTTTTATTACTCTTTGGGTCTCTCAAAATTTGTAAATTTTCCAATTTTCCCTTTCTCTAATGGTTGGGGTTTGTGAACTGGTTCGGTTCTCTCTCTTATTTCAACCAGTTCTTTCCTCGATTTTCTTATCCTAAAGGGATGGGGTTTACAACTCTCCCCTTTTTTTAGGAGTTTTGTCCCCAAAACTTATCCATCATATTTCACATCGGGATTAATTTGCCTTAATGTCCACTTGGGGTTTGCCTGACACGCTAACACTTCAATTGTTGTTTCACTTAGCCCCTTTAAATCACGCATTTAAGGAATTCCTTTTCCTTTACATTGTTTACTCCCTCCATGGAGTTTATCATAACTAGGCATGTCTTGCCCACTAGTCCAAATATATATCCTTAGGTTCACTTCTTCCTCTGCTTAGGGCAAGATTCTTCCTCTTGGGGTTCTTGCCCAAGACTTCAAGATTGGGAGTTGCAAAATGCCCAATCATTCCTGTGTTTAGTTATTCTCTTGATCGTTGAAACCCTTAGCTCAGTGTTCTTACGAGCGTTACGTACTTGTTTTCACGGGTTTCAGTTTTATCACCTTTTCATCCTATCTTGACTCTTTCCAAATTTCCTTATTGGGTCTTTCTTGTGCCAATCATTGAGTTTCGCTATGGCTTCCCGACACGCTAGGATTCATCCCTTCTTATTTCATTTCTCATTTATTGTGACGTCCTTAACTCAAGGATTTTTTTTTCCTTAACCCACTCTTGCTTGTTCATGACCATTTCACGATTCCTTTATTTGGGGAGTTCTCCTTTAACGGTTTTCATTCTCTACTATGTCCTTCAAGTAGAGATTCCCCCTTTAGGTGTTATGTGTTTGAATTTCTTACTATTCCTTGAAGGTTTCCTTCCTTCGCATTCTTATACCCTTTTGATTTAGAGCTTTTGCCCACATTTATTCATTCATTGAACTTAATTTCCCAATTCACCCTTTACTTTCCTATCTGAGATATCTCCGATCGTCGGGTTTTATTTCGTGTACTTTACACTATGACCATCCTAGTGCCTTTCTTAGAGTGTAGTCTTTACTACTTCCTGATCCTTCTTAGGACATCCTTGATCATCCCTTTGTTAATAGTTTTCTTCCTTCCGCTAGGTTCATCTAAAATCCTTATTTGGCTTCTTTGCTCTTCCTAAATAGGTCACACTTTGTCATCCCAATATACCCTCATCCACTTATGCTTCTTTATTAGATTCCATAACTTGGGAATTTCCCTTTTAAAGGTCTTACTTCCTACCTGTATCCTTCTACCTAGGGACTCCTATCTCGGTTCAACCTCCTTAATGCTCCATGGAGGCTTTTCCTTCTTATGGTTAGCACACCATTCTTACTTGTCACGGTGTCCTTTGATGCTATCTTCCTACTTACTCATTCCTTGGGTCTTCTTAGTATGCTACCCTTGGTTCTTTCATCTCAATATGCACGTCATCTCCTCATCCTTAGTCACTTGGTCCACTTACTTCTCAGTCAGAACATGTATACATCCCTAGGGTTTCCTTCCTTGGGAGAATCCTTCCTCTTCTTTCCCAAAATTCCTTTTTATTCACTCTTGAGGGCATCTAACCTTTTTACTTTCTTGACATCTTCATATGCCATCCTTCACGTTCCCCTTTCTTTGGAGATTAGGTGGATATGTCCTTAAAATTTTCTTTTACTTGTATCTCATCACAAGTTTATTTTTATAATAAATGAAACTTTTATTGATTGTAATGATAGCGAATTATAGGGTTTTGGCTATATTTTTCTAGGGGAGTTGTGGTAAGGTCTAACTATGGTACTAGGATCATTTTGTGCTTCCTCCTGGGTGAGGTTGTATACTCTAGTTCGTACCCTCGATGTAGTGGCTATGTCTTGTTCTCTGTCTAGTGCTCTTGGATTCCCTTGAGGTGGTTGATGGTTATTGCATCATGTATTACCTTGAAGGGCTGAACAACTTTTTGCAAAGTGTCCGAGCTGTCCACATTCAAAGCATGCTCGACACGATCCTTCATGGTTTTTCCAGCACCTAGGGCAATAGGGGTTTCTCCTATGTGGGGTTGTACTTGCCTCCCTTTGGGCATGATAACAGTCATTTCTCCTAAAAGGCCCCATTCTTGTCCCCCATTTTTGCCCACTAGGCTCTCTTTGACTTCTCTGGGTATTCTATCCTCCATCTTCCTTTCGGTCGGCTTGCTCTATCTGGCGTCGTCTTATCTGTACGAGACACTCACACTCATGGGCCATGCTGATGATGGCATCCAAATCTATGGGGCATCCTAGTACTCCCTTCCTATCTCGTATGTCCATGTTGAGACCATCCACGAACCATTGGTAGATATCTGTCGGTCTGGTTAAGTCTAGGGCAAAATGTCTTAGCTCATTAAATCTAGTCTCATACTTCGAGATGGTGTGGGTTTCTTGTCAGAGTTGGGAGAATTCTTGTTTCTTCTCGTTGATCGGATGTGGAGCTAAGTATTCCTCTTAATACCTCTCCTGAAATTTCTTCTAGATGGGTGTGGTGGTGTGCAGGCTCCTAATGTTATCCCACCACCTCTTCGCACTGTCTTCTAGGAAAAACTCTGCTAGGATTACCATATCTTTAGATGAAATCCTTACTATCCCCATGAGTTTCTTGATACTGGCTAGCTAGTCAATGGCAGCTCCGGTATCCTCCAGTCCTAAGAATGGTTTACATCCTAGTTATCGGAAGGTTTTGAGGTATTTGAGTATATCAACTGGAGGAGGAATGTTAGCAGGAGGGGGATGAGATTGTACTTCCTCGGGCTCAACATGAGAGTTGGTGTTCACCTCAGAAGCGAGGTTAGGTCGTTTGAATGTTCGAGTTAATTTCTCGTACAATCTTTGGTGTTCTGAGCTTAGTCCAAGTGGAACTGTTTGGGTTTCTCGGGGAGTTTCTACAGGAAGGGGTTGTGGGGTAGTGTCAAAAACTGTGAATCTTGTTCTCTTGGTTCCTCTCTTAGGAGCCATCTGAAATTTTAAGATTTATTCCACTTAGTTACTATATTATATTGTCTTCATAATGCATTCAAGGAAATAGGCTCTGATACCACTCAAGTTGTCACGTCCTGACCCAGTTTGGTCAGATCCCTATGAACAACCCGCCACTCTCCCAATTTATAAAAGGTTTTGCCCCTTCTCTAAATCACGAGGAGTAAGGCGTCCTTTCTACTTGTATCTTTCGTGGAATAACATTAATCCAAACTTAATATAAATTTTACATACCTGTCTTAAAATTCAGCTACAGACAGATGTTTAAGGTTGGTTTCCCTTGGTTTCCTGAAAAGGGGTAAAGGGAAGGGGTGAGTTCTACAATTCAGTGAATGGGTGTTGGGTGAGAGATTTCACAAAAACAACTTTAATTGTAGTGTGCCAAACTCCTTATTTCCTTTAAAAATATTCTTTTCTCAAGTTTTGGTTTTCAAAACCTTTTTCCAGGGTTTACAAATTATTTTCCAAGGAATCTCAAATCATTTCTAAGGTTTTCAAAACCTCTTTACCGTTTCAATATTAGGTGTGTTTCACAAAAAAAATACATGCCCTTCATCAGGAAGGGTACACACACATTCGTGAGATGCAGTTATGTCGACTGCACCCACTTATGGATCGGAACGACATTACCATAGCCCTAATAAAAGTCCTTGACTTCTACCCAAAGACTGAGTGAATGTCTTTGACGTCCTTCCCTAAGACCCAAAATACTTCATGTCCATATGAGGACGGAGACATCATCTTGACACCACCCCGGTCTTATGCGCATGAAGCTATGTTGAGCTTCCTTGACTGATGACATGATAAACTACCTTGTCTCCACCATGTCATCCAGTAGCCCTTAGAATGCATTACTACTCCTCATGGACATCTTAATAGCCTCAAACCTCAAGTGCATGCACAACCAAAAGTTTTCAACAAAGCCATTTATCTTTGGTGCCACTGGTCCAACGACCCCGACCCTCAACTCGACTTGCAGCTGTTTGTCTAGACCAGTCTACCGACCTTGTCCTGTCGTGCTGCTGCTAGTCCATCAAATATTTCGACACTGTCCTGGTGCCATGGCCAAATTACATAAATCATTCATTAAGAATTTTCATGGCTTATCATCATTTTTGTTTACGAGCTCTTACTCGTGCCAACTGGCCTTGGGCCCACTATTCATGATTTTCCAAAAAATCGGGCATTTGAGCCACCAAAATCGAGGCTCTGGCCTATTTGAGCTATTACATCTCTCTTCAAGAAGGTCTCCCAAAAGTTTTAATCATTGGCACACAGTTAGGGGAGAATACTTGTGACAAAATAAAATTTTCCATCCATCACACCAATTGGGTGTGATGACATCTCCACTTACAACCAGTAAGCGGGTTTTCTACTTCCTTCCAGGAAGTCCATCATACCAACCGAGTATGATCTAATTACAACAAATAAGTATTTTTTTCCATGTAGTTCTCACATTACTCTAACCAGGTGTGATGTTAAAATTCCACATATTAGTCGTTTTTCATTTCCAAGGTGCTCATCATCTTAACTAGGTATGTTGTTAATAACCCACTCACAAGTGGCTTTTCATTTCTAAATTACTCACCATCCCAAACGTGTATGATGTAAATATTCCCACTCACTTGATATTCGCAGTGTATTCCTTCATAATCGGCTTTTTGTCTCCACACGAGCTTATCCTTACTGGTGTTCTGGTCCTTCATGTTCCTACATGATTTGGATATCCTTGTTTATTAACGTTTGACATGATAGCCTCTATTCATCACATATGAACAAAAATACCCAACTTTTCAGTTAATTGCATTTAGGTCCCTAAAGTTCCTCTTCATTAACTTTAGGTCCTTAATGCAAACTTTTCCCCAAATTGAGTCTCAAAACTTTCTAAAATTCACTTTGGATCCTCAATTTACTCAAAATAACTTAAGGGGTTCAAATTTCCCAAATTTCCATTTTGGTCCCCAACTTTTCAAAAATTACCATTTTGCCCCTACATTAAAAAAAATGGAAATTTGACCCCAATTATTTTTAAAAATTGGTCAATTTGTCCTCCAACATCCTTTTCATGGCCAATTGGCCAACAATTTTGGGAAATTTCACTTTGGTCCCTCAATTTTACAAAATCCCCAAATTTCCCCTTTCAAACTAGCCGAATTTGATTTAATCAAATTGACCTTTCAATCGGGGTCAATTGCTCCAATTGAAGGTAAGGATCAGTTCCTACACTTCCATACAATTCAATTGAGCTTTGAACCATGTCATTTGGGTTCAAATTCAGTTTAAACGAAGCTTCGTCGAATAACTAAACTAAGAGAGAGAGAAAGCTTCAAAAGCTTACCATCGAAGGTGCGGCAGTCTCATATCTCTATCGGGAAAGATAGCTTTCTTCTTGAGGTATCTTCTAGGATCAAGAATTCCTACAATTGACCTCGAATTGAGGGAGAATTTCATCAGTGAAATTCTATAGTTTCTCTCTCTAACTCCAACATGTAATGACTGAGGATGGCTGAATTGGCTTAACTATAAGCTCCGTTAAGGTCGTCTAAGGGTTGAGGGAATGTAGGGAGGGCTGAATTCAGCTAATTTCAGCTCAGCAGAAATAGGGTAGCTACGGTCTACTGGAGCTGCTTCACTATTTAATAATGCGAGTGCTTCTCTTGCGGTCCTCGGATTGAATGGAGGTTGCTATTAGATAGCTGACTTCGCCTGTAGTCTAAAGAGCCCGACCTCGCCTTCTGAGGATGAGAAAATTGCCCAAGTTAGAGCTCTGGTTCAAGCTTCACCAGAAAATGGAGTAGTAGAGAGAGAAGAGTTTTTAGGTGTGAGGAGGATGAATGGGGAGGAGCTCTATATATATGGAGCTCAGGAACTCTCTAGCCGTCAGATTGGTGCCTTTATGGTGATCATTCATGGCCTGAAACGCCCTAAATGGAGAATTTTCACCTTTGCCGGTGCTGTTAGTTTTTCCGGCAAGTGAACAGTACTGTCATTTGAATGAAGAATACGACACTATTTCGAACCGGGTTCCATGCTTAAATTGGTCGGTTTAGGCCCGATTTGACCAAGTTTTTCAAAATTAAAAATTTCTAAATTGATCTAAATTCATTCTCTATCTAATGGTGGCCTAAATTCCCTAATTTGAATATTTTAAGCCATAAAGAAAAATGAATTTAGAAATCAGTTCAATAGTGGTTCAAATCGATTCAATCTAGTTTAGGTCCAATTCACCAGAACTGGTTTGGTTTTCTCTCCCAATTCATGCCAAAGTCATTTTCCATAACATTTATGACTCTTTGAGTCACTCAGTATTTGTAAATTTCCCAATTTGCCCTTTCTCTAACGGTTGGGGTTCATGAACCGGTTCGGTTCTCTCTCTTGGTTCGATCGGTTCTTTCCCAGTTTTCTTATCCTGAAGGAGCGGGCTAGGTTGTCGAACCTGATGGGCCAGTACGTGTGGGCCGAAGCTAAGACAAAAAACTATTGCAATGGAGGGCCAATGATAATGGCTATAACTTAAAAGACTCTTGATTGTGCATGCATTGTGAGATTTGGGTCGTCCGAACACTTGACATGAGGTAGTGATGGATCCCAAGGACTGCTGGACGACCCAAGGTGCATAAGGGCAGTATGGCATCTAGTAGGTCGAGAAGCTTGGGGAGCTTACTGCGCACTGATACTAATGTAATAAGGGAAAGGAGGTCTCGTCCCACAAAGCAGACACCATGAAGTGATCAGGGTTTGAGGGTTGGGCTATTGATGTCAACTCAAACTCAGAGTATAGGTAATCGACCTCTATCAAGGTTAACAGTAAAAGTACTCTAATCTACAAGTGGAACGGTCAGGGACTATTCTGCGAACGTGTGATCCCTCCTATGATAGGATGGTAGTTGATTGTATGAAAAACTCGAGAAGGAGCTACTTGTGAAATGCCAAACATCTTGAAAGTTTTTAATTGAATATTTCCTAAAAGATCTCCCCTACTCATTGAGTTGTCGAACTTACCCCCTTCCTTTAAACCTTTTTCAGGAAGGAATGTGACTATGCCAGCCTCTTCTTCCCTAGAACCTGCACTAGGTATAAAGATTTAAATTCCAGTTTTGTTTAATGTTGTCAAGAGAAAACATCACATGTATTATACCTGACTCCCCTTGATCTCTGGGAGGAGTTCCTCTTTGAGGCCCGGGAGAGTGGCAAGTTGATCACAAGAGCTCAACCAAACCGGGTCGGGGCATGACAACTTAAGTGGTATTAGAGCCTATGTTTTCCTAGACACATTATCATGACTTTATAACCTAAATGCTAATCAAACGATTTTAACCCAGCTATGGCATCGAAATGAGGAGCCAAGAGAAAAAAGGTGGCTATCGTAGATTCCGCCAGAAACCCCCTCCCAAAGGTAGAAATCCCGGGGGCATAACCAACCTCACAAGGTCTTAGCTTCGAACACCAATAGTTGTATGAGGAGTTTACAAGGTTGTTTGGGGAGCCCCACCTCAATGACAAGCCCCACTTAGACTTAGAGTCCCATACCCACCTAGAAGAGGTCCAATCCCAACCCCCTTCCACACTTGTCCTAACCATCTTCGACATCCTCATGTACCTGAAGACACTCCAACAATTGGGGTGCAAGCCCTTCTATGGGGAGAAGGATGCCAAGGCCACCATGGACTAGCTAGAAACCTCAAGAAGTTCATGGGGATCATTAGGACACCCCGGAGGAAATAGTAACACTGACAGAATTCTTTCTGGAGTCCAACACGAAGTGATGGTGGGATAACGTAAGGAGCCTCTTCCCGACCACACCCACTTGGAAGGAGTTTGAAGGTAGGTACACAAAAGAGTACTTGGCTCCCCACCTGATTAACAAAAAGAAGGTGGAATTCTTCCAACTCTGTTAGAGAGCAAGCACGGTCTCGGAATATGAGACTAAATTTAATAAGTTAAGACCCTTCGCCTCTAATTTGGCAGAACTGGTGGACATCTGCCAGAAATTCATCGACGATCTCAATATGAACCACCAGTAATGCCTAGGTGCTGAAGAAACCATGAAGGGGCATGCACAATATGCTACAGGTGCGGGCACCCTGAGCATTACATTAGGAATTGCCCAACGCCTCGGGACAATGCCTCGTAGAACACTCCACAACTATCATTTGGAATCCAACTAGCACCCAATGGAGGAAGGGAAGCACCCACCAGAGTACCGTTCCAGGTCTACAACATGACCTAGGAGGAAGCTTGAAAGGACCCTAGCATGGTGGCTGACATGTCCCAACCTCCTCTATAAATCAAGTCTGTAGTTGGAGTCTTGTTGTCCCCTTTCAATCTAACAAAATTCGTTCCCTTAAGAAAGTTTCGTTAACCCCCTCAAGTTTCATACAATTATTCTGAAAGAAAAGGTACTCTTCGACTCAGGAGCAAAGCAATCTTTTATCAAGGAAACTCTTGTCCCAGGCCTCCCTAAGGAACTCTCTCCTCTCATGCCACCCCTCAACATCCTCACACCACTAGGAGTAACACAAGAGTGGCGCGAATACCTTAAGGTGTGTGGAGTGTAGATATGAAGAATCACCTTAGAGGCTGACTTGATTCCCCTTCCGCTAAGAGAAGTAGAGGTCATCTTGGGAATGGACTGGCTGAGCACATATCAAGCCCAAGTAGACTACTGAAAAAAAAGAATAACCTTCCGTGCCCTTGGAAAGGAGGAGGCAGCATTTGAAGGAGATATGGGAAGAGTCGGAATACACCTAGTATCCTGCATGGAGGCACAAGACTTACTATGAAAAGGGTGTAAGATATTCCTCACCCAGATCACTTGTAAGGATTCCCTAGAAAAAGGACTAGAAGAAATCTCGGTAGTCAACCATTACCCTAATGTTTTCCCAAAAGAGCTACCCAACCTACCCCTAGATCACTAGCTGAAGTTCGTAATTGAAGTGGTGCTAGGAACCCACCTCATATGACAAGCTCCCTACCGCATGGTGCCTGTTGAACATAAGGAGTTGAAGGACCAGTTGGATGAACTCCTAGAGAAGGGCTTCATATGACCAAGCCAATCCTCGTGGGGTGCGTCAATCTTATTCGTCAAAAAGAAAGACGGGAGCATGCGACTTTGCATGGACTACTGGAAACTAAACCAAATGACAATCAAGAACAAATACCCTCTCCCCAGGATAGATGACTTATTCGATCAGCTAAGAGAGGCGACCTACTTCTCCAAGATCGACATGCGGTCGGGTTACCACCAATTGAAGATTCGGGAGGAGGACATACAGAAGACTGCATTTCGATCACGATATGAGCATTACGAGTTTAGGGTAATGCCCTTTGGGCTGACAAATGCAATTACCGCTTTCGATGACCTAGTGATCTAGGTATTCCAGCCATACTTGGACAAGTTTGTGATCATGTTCATAGACGATATCCTCATATACTGCCAAACCGAAGAGGAACATCAGACGCACTTAGAGACCACCCTAAGTACCTTGTGAGAATACCAACTTTATGCCAAATTCTCTAAGTACGAATTTGGGCTGCATGAGGTGGGCTCCTTGGGGAATATAGTGTCAAAAGATGTAGTGAAGGTGGACCCAGCGAAGATAAAGACCATCTCAATTGGAAAGCTCCCACCAATCCAACTAAAGTACGTAGTTTCCTTGGCCTCGTCGTGTCATGCCCCAACCTAATTTGGTTGGATCCCCATGAGCAACCTGCCAATCCCTTTGGTCCATTAAGGGTTTCCCCCTTTTCTGAACCATGAGGAGTAAAGTGTCATTTTACCTATATTTCCTAGAATGGCATTATACAAAAATGAATATTGTAAAACAAATGTACTTGTCTTACAATTCCAATTTATGAGGGCCTTTAAGATTGGTGTTTCCTTAGTTTCCTAAAATAGATAAAAGAGAGGGGTGAGTTCTATAACTCAATGAGAAAGTGTTGAGAGTGAGTTTTCAAGAAAAATAGCTTCATTCAAATCGTGGCAAGGTTATCATTTCCTTAAAGAAGGATTTTTCCTCAAATTACAAATTTCAAAACTTTTTCCATTTCCATATTAGGTGTGTTTAGATCTTTTAGCCCATCCCCTTGACTCGGGAGGCGTTTAGCAAACAAACACATGCTCTTCATCAGGATGGGTACACACATTCGCACGTGCTGCCCACCCACTGCACCCACTTGTGGATCAGAGCATCTTTACTATTCACCAAGATAGAAGCCCATCCACTTCTACACTAGGTATGAGTGGAACATCCTAGATGTCCGACCCCTAGACCCTAATACCACTTCATGTCCGTACGAGGATGGAGACCTCATCTTATCCCCACCCCGGTCTCATGCACAAGAAGCTCCTAGAGCTTCATGACTTACTGGCATGAAAACTACCCTTATCACCCCCCTCCCACCATGTCATCTAACAGCCCTTGGGACCCATCACTAACCCCCTAGGGCGTCTTGATGGTCACATACTATAAGTACATGCACAAATAAAGTTTTTCACATATAGCCATTATCTTTGGTACCAATGGTCCAACGGCTCCAATGCTCAACCCGGACTATAGTTGTTTGTCTAAGCCGGTCCGTTGACCTAACCTTGACGCACTACCGCCAGTCCATCGAGTACTGTCGATCCTGACTTGGTACCATGGTAAAATCACACAATCAATTTTATTAGAATTTTTAATGGCTCTTCATAATCATTTTATTTACGAGCTCATGCTCTTGATCACTAGCCATGGGCCCACTACACGCGCTTTTTCAAAAATTGAGGCCCCTAGCCTATCTGAGTTATTTTAGCTCCCATCAAGAAGGTCTCCCAAATATTTTAAGCATTGGCACACGGTCAGAGGAGAACACTTCTGACAAAATTCTTTTTCAACTTCATCATACTAATCGGGTGTGATGATATCTTTGTTACAACTGGTAGGTGGGTTTCTCCTTTCATCATACCAACCAAGTATGATTATCTCAACTTACAACTAGTAACTAGGTTTTATCCATTAAAGATAGTGCTCATCATACCAACCGGTATGATGTGAAAATTAGCCCACTCACCCCATGACCATGACGTCTTCATCACCAGTCGGTTTTCGAAGTCCACGCTAGCTTTTCCTTATTGGTGTTCTGGTCTCTCGTGTCTCAACACAATTGGGGCATCCTTATCAATTAAGATTTGGCAAGACAGTCATGGTTTTCTCACGTATGAGTGACGAGGCTCAAAATTATCGGTTTATTTCACTTAGGTCACAAATGCTAACTTTTCCCCAAATTGAGTTCTAAGGATTCCAAAATTTCTTTTCAGTCCTCAATTTACTCAAAATTGTGTAAGGGGCTCATGTTTTCCAAATTTTCAATTTAGTCCCCAACTTTTTAAAATTTACAATTTTGCCCATACTTTTGAAAAATGGTAATTTGGCCCAAATATTTCAAAAATTGACCAATTGGTTCCTCATCATCTTTCACATGGCCAATTGGCCTTCAGTTTGGGGAAACTACATAGGGGTCCCTCAATTTTTCAAAATCCCCAAATTTCCCCCAAAAATTTCCTCAATTTCTCCCCTTTAAAATGATTGAATTTGATTTCTTCAAATTGGCCACCCAATCGAGGTTAATTGTTCTAATTGAAGGTATGAATTAGTTACTACACTTCCTTACAATTCAACTAAGCTTTGAAGCGCATGATTTGAATCTGAAATAAGCTCAAATGAAGCTTCACCAAAAAACTGTTCGCAGAGAGAGAAAGCTTCGAAAGCTAACCGTTAGAGATGCGGCGATCCAAGCTCTAGATCTGGGGAGGTAGCTCTCGTCTTGAGGTTCCTTCTAGGATTAAGAATTGCTATAATTGATGTTCAATTGAGGGTGAATTTTATCAATAAACTTTAGCACTTTCTCTCTCTAACTCTAACCTGCAACGACGGAGTAGGGGCGAATTGGCTTACATTTTAGCTCTATTAGGTCGTGTGAGGGTTGTGGTGTGTCGAGAAGGCTTGGTTTGGGCGGAGGAGGGCTAAATTTGGCCTAATTCAACTTGGCCAAAACAGGGCAGCTTCGGTCTGTCGGAGTTGCTTCACTATTTTATTCTACCGACACTTCTCCAATGGTCCTCGGGTTGAAGGGAAGTTGCTATCAAGTAGCTGAATTCCCTTGGAGTCTATAGGACACGACATTGCCTTTTGAGACTAAGAAAATTGCCCAAGTTGGAGCTCTAGTTTAAGCTTCATCGAAAAATGGAGCAATTGAGAGAAAATGTTGATTTGAGGTGTGTGGAGGATAAATGGAGAGGAGTTCTTTATATAGGGAGCTCGAGGACCTTCTACCCGACCACTTTCCATTTTTTTGAGCTTATCCTCATCCAAAAATTGCTTGATTGGAACGGTTACATCTTCATCGGAGAAGGAAGTTTTTTTCATTTATGAACCGACTCGGTTTTCTCTTCCCATTTGTCCCAAGGTTCATTTCCATGATTTTTATAACTCTTTGAGTCACTTGGGATTTGTAAATTTTCCCATTTTTCCCTTTCTTAATCGGTTATGGTTCATGAACCAACTCAGTTTTCTCTTTTGAAACGATCGGTTCTTTTCTCAATTTTCTTATCTATAAAGGGATTGGGTTTACAACTCTCCCCTCCTTTTAGGGGTTTTGTCCCCACAACAATTTACATCTCAAATAACTGAGGGTACCCATCCCTCATAACACTCTCGGTTTCCCATATCTCTTCACACTTGTCCGTTCTACCAAAGAACCTTTACCATAGGAATCTTCTTGTTCCTCAAGTTCTTGTCTCTCCCTCGATGATTTGCACTGGTTCTATTTGATGGGTCAAGTTCTCATCTAACTCCAGTGGGGGTTAGTCCAACACATGACTAGGGTCGGGCTCATATTTCCGGAGTACTGAGACGTGAAATACATCATATATTCTATGTAAGTCTAGAGGCACTTATAATTTATAATCCACTGGGCCTATCCTTTGGACTATGGTGTAAGGACCGATGTACCTATGTTTCAACTTCCCCCATTGCTGAAACCTAAGTATTCCCTTCCATAGGGATACCTTGAGAAACACTAGGTCTCCCACACTAAATTCTAAGTCCCTTCTCCGATAGTACACATAGCTCTTTTGCTTGTCTTGAGCGGCCTTAAATCAATCCTTATGACCCTAATCTTTTATGTGGTGTCTTATATTATCTCGACCCTTCTAGCTTCCTTTCTCCCACCTCTTCCCAAAATAAGGGGGTACGACATAGTCATCCATAAAGGGCCCCACAAGGAGCCATTTGAATACTAGCCTAATAACTGTTATTATAGTCAAACTCCATCAAGCACAAGTATTCCTCCCAACCCTTATTCATGGTGAGTACACATGCTTGTAGCATGTCCTCCATGGTTTGGATCATCTGGACAGACTGCCCATCGGCTTGAAGATGAAATGTCATACTCATGTTGTCACGCCCCGACCCCGTTTGGACGGATCCCCATGAACAACCCGCCACTCTCGTGGTCCATCAAGGGTTTCCCCCTTTCTAAACCACAAAGAGTAAGGCATCCTTTTACCTGTCTTTCCTAGAATAGCATTATACAAAAATGAATATTTTAAAATAGACATACCTGTCTTGTTCTAATTTAGTAGGTTCTTTAGGAAGGGTCTTTCCTTGGTTACCTCAAAGGGGTAAAAAGGGAGGGGGTGAGTTCTACAACTTAGTGAGGAGGTGTTGGGAGTGAGTTTTCAAGAAAACAACTTTATTCAAACCATGCCAAATTTTATCATTTCCTTTAAGAAGGATCCTTACTCAAAATTTTGTTTTTTAAAACTTTTTTCCCATTTCCATATTAGGTGTGTTTCACAAACAACACACACCTTTCATCAGGAAGGGAACATACATTCGCAGGTGCAGCTCATCCACTACAACCACTTATGGCTCAGAGCGTCTTTACTAGCCACCAAGATAGAAGCTTGTCCACTTCTACCATAGGTCTTAGTAAATGTCTCAACATCCGACCCTTAGACCCAAATGCCACTCCATGTCAGTATGAGGACAGAGACCTTATCCCGACCACACCTTAGTCTCATGCACAAGAAGCTATTCCGAGCTTACCGACTAACTAGCATGACGAACTGCCCTTATCTCCACCATGTTGGCCAATAGCCCTTAGGACCCATCACTACCCCTCTTGGACATCTTGATGGTCATGTACCATAAGTGCATGCACAAACAATAATGTTTTCACATATGACCATTATCTTTTCTGCCAATGGTACAATGGCCCCAACTCTCAACCTGACCTATAGCTATTTGTCTAGGCTAGTCCGTCAACCTAGCCCTGACACACTACTGCTGGTCCATCGAGTACTGTCAGTTCTGACTTGGTACCATGGAAAAATCACACAACTATTTCATTAGAAGTTTCATGGCTTTCTTAACTCAAGTTTGTTTACGAACTCCGACTCATGCGCACTAGCCTTGGGTCCACTGTACGTGATTTTCCAAAACTGGGCATTTCACCCCATAAGTTCAAAAATCAAGCCATCTAACCTATCTGAGTAGATCTAACTCCCGTCAAGAAGGTCTCCCAAATAGTTTAGCATTGGCACATAGATAGGGGAGAACACTTCTGACAAAAACTATATTTTCACTTCACCCACCAACCGGATGTGATGATATCTCTGCTTACAATCAGCAAGTGGGTTTTCTCCTTCCTTCAATAAAGTTCATCATACCAACTGAGTATGATTTCCTCTACTTACAACCGGTAAGTAGATTTTAGCTTAGATCACTCATCACCCCAACCGAGTATGATGTTAAATGCCCACTCACCCGATAATTGTGATGTGTTCGTCCTCAATCAATTTTCTAAGTCTACACGAGCTTTCTCTTGCTTCCGTTCTAGTCACACTTGTCACTACACGATTTGGGCAGTTTTATCAATTATGGTTTGGCATAAAAGATTAGGCTCACAAATTATTGATTATTTGCACTTAGGTCCCTAAAGTTCATTTTTCTTAACTTTAGGTCCCTATTGCCAACTTTTACCTAATTTGAGTCCCAAGCTTTCCAAAATTACCTTTGAGTTCTCATTTTACTCAAAATTGTATAGGGGGCTCAACTTTTCTAAATTTCTAATTTGGTCCCCAATTTTCAAAAATTACCATTTTGCCCCTACATTCCAAAAATGGCAATTTGACACCAAATGTTTCAAAAATTGACCAATTGTTCCTCCAACATCATTCTCATGGCTAATTGGCCTTCAATTTTGGGAAATTGCAAAGACGTCCCTCAATTTTTCGAAATCCCCAAATTTCCCCAAAAATTTCCCCCAATTTCCCCCTTTCAAACTGACCGAATTTGATTTCTCCAAATTGGCCATTCAATCGGGGTTAATTGCTAGAATTAAAGGTACAAATCAGTTCCTACACTTCCATACGATTCTATTGAGCTTTGAACTGCATCATTTGGGTCCAAATTGAGCACAAATAGAGCTTCGCTAGAAAACTATACATAGAGAGAGAAAGCTTCGAAAGCTTACCATCCGAGGTGCGGTAGTTCAAGCTCTCGATTGGGGAAGGTAGCTCTTGTCCTAAGGTTCCTTCTAGAATCAAGAATTGTCACAATTGATATCAAATCAAGGGAGAATTTTGTGAGTAAAATTTAGTACTTTCTCTCTTTAACTTTGATATGCAACGATTGAGAAGGACCGAATTGACTTACTTTTCAGCTCTGTTGAGGTTGTATGAGGGTTGTTGGTATGTTGGGGAGGCTTTGTTTGGCCGGAGGAGAGCTGAATTTGGCCATCGGCCAAAATAGGGCAGCTTTTTTTCGTCAGAGCTACTTCACTGTTTGACTCCACCGGTGCTTCTCTAGCAGTCCTCGAGTCGAAAGGAAGATGCTATCAAGTAGCTGACTTCCCCTAGAGTCTAAGGGACCCTACCTTGCCTTTTGAGGCTAAGAAAAATGCCTATATTAGAGCTTTGGTTTGAGCTTCATCGGAAAATGGAGCAGTTGAATGAGAATGGAGATTTCAGATGTGTGGAGGATGAATGAAGAGGAGCTCTTTCTATAGGGAGGTTGGGGACCCTCTACTAGACAACTTTTCTTTATGGGCGAGCTTATCATTGACCTGAAACGGCCTGATTAGAGTCATTTTCCTTCATCAACATATCCATTTTCTGCATTAAATGAGCAGTGCTATCATCTAGAGGAAGAAGACGACAGTGTTCCGAATTGGACCGTACCCATCCGACTGAGTTCAATGCGTAAATTGGTTGGTTCAGGCCTAATTCAACCAATTTTTTCAAAATTAAAAATTTCTAAATTCATTCTCCATCTAATGGTGTATTCAATTCCCCAATTTGGTCATTTTAAGCCACCAAGAAAAATAAATTTAGAAACCGGTTCAAGTATTGTTCAAATCGATTCAATACGGATCAGATCTGGTTCACTCTGAACCGGTCTGGTTTTCTCTTCCCATTTGTCCCAAGGTTCTTTTACATGTGTATGACTCTTTGAGCCACTCAAGATTTTTCAATTCTCCAATATACCCTTTTCTTATCGGTTATGGTTTGTGAATTGGCTCAATTTTCTCTTTTGAAATGACCAGTTCTTTTCTCGATTTTATTAACTATAAAGAGATGGGGTTTACAACTCCCCCCCCCCCCCCCCCCACCCCCATTTTAGGGGTTTTGTGCCCAAAAAAATCTACATATCGAATAAGTGAAGGTACTCATTCCTCAAAACACTCTCAGTTTCCCATGTCTCCTCCTGCATTGGTCCATTTTTCCAGAGAACCTTGACCATGGGAATCTTCTTGTTCCTTAAGTTCTTTTCTCTCCAATTGATGATTTGGACCAATTCTGCCTGGTAGGTTAAGTTATCCTCCAATTCGGGTGGAGGTCAGTCCAACACATGACTAGGATTGGACTGATACTTTCGGAGTACCAAGATATGAAATACATCATGTATTTTTTGTAAATCCGGAGGCAGTTCTAGTTTATATGCCATCGGCCCTATCCTTTGGAATATGGTGAAAGGACCAATGTACCTTGGTTTCAACATCCCCCCTTATTGAAACCTAAGTATTTCCCTCCATGGGGATACATTGAGGAATACTTGGTCTCCCACATTAAATTCTAGATCCCTTCTCCAATGGTCCACATAGCCCTTTTGCCTATCTTGAGTGGCCTTAAGTTGACTCCTTATAATCTTGATCTTCTTTGTGGCATCCTCAATTAGTTCAACCCTTTCCAACTTCCTTTCTCCTACCTCTTCCCAAAATAAGGGGGTACGACATTGTCATCTATAAAGGGCCTCATAAGGAGCCATTTAAATACTGTTCTGGTAACTATTATTGTACGCAAACTCCATCAGGCACAAGTATTTCTCCCAACCCTTATTTATGGTGAGTACGCATGCCCGTAGCATGTCTTCTAGGGTTTGAATCATTCGCTTAGACTTTCCATCAATCTGAGGATGAAATGTCATACTCATGTGGAGCTTGGTTCCCAAGGTACTTTGCAAACTAGGCTAGAACATTGAGGTAAATTTAGGGTCTTTATCTGACACTATGCTTACCGGGATGTCATGGAGTCTCACAATCTCCCTTATGTATAAGATGGCCAATTGTTCTACCGAATCTATCACTCTTATGGATAGGAAATGGGTAGACTTGGTAAATCTATCTACAATGACCGAGATTACGTCTTGTCCCTTTCTAGTCACCGGTAGTCCCATGACAAAGTCTAGAGTGATGTATTCCCATTTCCATTCAGGGATTGGTAAGGGTTGTAATAGTCCTAGAGGTTTCTGATGATTGGCTTTAATTTGCTGATAGGACAAGCATCGAGCTACATATTCCACAATATCCCTCTTCATCCCTTTCCACTAATAACCTCGTTTGAGGGTGCGGTACATCTTGGTACTGCCCGAATGCATTGCATAGACTGAGTCATGTGCACCTTCCAAGATTAATCTCTTCAGTTCCTTATCTTGAGACACTCACACTCTACCCTTATAGGTTAGCAATCTATCGCCTCGAAGGTCGTAGTCCGGTCTTATTCTTCATTGACTGGGTCCAAATAGGGCTAGAGTCTCGTATCCCCTTTTTAGTGGACCATAATTTTCTCTATTAGGCTGGGTCTTACCAATACGTCAACCAATAAGCATTTCTCTCTCTTGTCCACCTTAAGGTGCAGTTCATTCTTCCCAACTATTGCAACAAGGGTAAGTAGTTGGTCTTTATCTACACCACCTCGACTTGGTACTTGCGACTTAAAGCTTCTGCCACCACATTGGCCTTACTGGTGTAATACTCTATCACAAGGTCATAGTCCTTAAACAATTCCAGCCATCTCCTCTGGTGGAGGTTCAAATACTTCTAAGTTAAGAAATACTTAAGACTCTTGTGATCGATATATATCCTACACCTAACCCCGTATAGGTAGTGTCACCAAATCTTGAGTGCGAACACTATCGCGGCAAATTCCAAGTCGTGGGTAGGGTAGTTCCACTCATGTACCTTTAGTTGTCATGAGGTATATGTGATAACCTTTCCTTGTTGCATTAATACACATCTAAGTCCCTGTCCAGATGTGTCACTATAAACAGTGTACTCCTCTGCATGTGAGTTAGACAAAGAGAGTACGTGTGCCATTATTAAACGGGTCTTCAACTCCATGAAAGATTACTCACAGCTTCCGTCCCACTTATACTCTACTCCTTTCCTTGTTATATGGGTCAAATGGGCAGTTATTTTAGAGAAATCCTACACAAACCGTTTGTAATATCCTGCCAAGCGCAAGAAACTGCGTATCTTAGAGGGATTCTTGGGTGCCTTCCAATCGGATATGGTTTCCATATTTGTCAGGTCTACCTTGACTCCATCTTTGGACACTATGTGCCCCAAGAACCCTACCTCCTTCAACCAAAACTCACACTTAGAGAATTTCACATATAAGTGATTGTTTCGTAGTGTTTCCAAGGTGATAGCCTAATGTTCTTCGTGCTCCAGCCTAGTACGCGAGTATATAAGTATGTCATCTATGAATACTACCACGAACTTCTCCAAGTGTGGCTGGAACACTCGGTTCATCAAATCCATGAAAGTTGTGGGGGTATTCGTTAGGCCTAAAGGCATCACCCTAAACTCATAGTGTATGTATTGAGACCGAAAGGCAGTCTTAGGGATACACTCGGTGAATAACCAATCCATTCCCAATATTATTTCTACCTCTCTTAGAGGTAATGGGATCTAATCTGCCTCTAGTTTAACTCCTCCAATCATGATCTCGAATCCCTTCAACTATTTGTCCCTATCTAGTCCCTCTCCTAAGGGTGTGAGGATGTTGAGACTTTGTTCTATGGAGGTAAGTTCTAGGGGAAGACTTGGGATTAGATCTTCTTTGATGAAGGATCTTTCTACTCATGAGTCAAAGAGGATGTAGACTTTTATCCCCCACAAGTGTATGTACCCTGATTGAAGAAACGATGTTATTAGAAGAAAAATTCCTTTAATGAATAAAAGTTAAATTACAAGTTTTATCTCAATTTTAGTTGGAGAGGTTTTGGGATGTACCCACTACAATACTAGGGGCTTTTCTAGCCTCTTCCTGGGTGAGGTTGTATACCCAAGCTGGTACCCTTGTCGTGGTGTCCTGCCTAGGAGTCCTTGGGTTCCTTTCTGGTGGTCTAAGTGTGTTCGTTGCTTATTCTCCTTAACAGTGGGGCATTCCTTTAAAAAGTGCCCTACTTGCCCACATCTGAAATAAGATAAACATGCTCCTTCATGGTATCTTTGGCATCTAAGGTGCAGTGAGGGTTTCCTTATGGTAAGGTGGGGATCTCTCTTCGTGAGGGTGGTGGTACGTCCTTCACCATTTGGAAACCCACCTTGTTTTCCCATCTCAGACCAATTTGCTCCTTCCATCCTCCATGACGGTTGTGGCCCTTGTCTTCTTTTTGGTTCGCCTGGACCATTTGGCGATGTCGGGTTTGTACCAGTTGCTCACATTTGTGAGCCATATTGATCACCACTGCCAGATCCATGGAGCGTCCTAGTACTTCCATCTGGTCTCGTATGTCCATGTTGTGACCGTCCATGAATTATTGACATATATATGCCAGCCCAGCCAAATCATGGGCAAAGGGTCTTAACTCATTGAACTTAGTTTTGTACTCCGAAATAGAGTTAAGCCCTTGTCAGAGTTGGAGGCAATCTAGCTTCTTCTCATTAATCAAATGCGGAGCCAGGTACTCCTCCATGTACCTCTCCTCAAATTGTTCCCAGGTGGGGGTGGTGGTATGCAGGCTCCTGATATTATCCCACCATCTTTTCACATCGGCCTCTAGGAAAAATTCTTCTAGGATCACCATGTCCTCTGGAGAAATCTTGACTATCCCCATGAGTTTCTTGATGCTGGTCAGCCAATCCATAGCACCTCTAGCATCCTTCTCTCTGAGGAAAGGCATACACACTAGTTGATGGAGAGTTTTGAGTTATTTAAGGATGTCAACTGGAGGATGATTGCTAACAGGAGGGGGATGAGATTGTACTTCCTCAGGCTCAACTCGAGAGTTTGTGCCCACCTCAGGGGCGAGGTTAGGTCGTCCAAACACCTAGGTGAAATCTTCGTACAATCTTTGATGTTCCGAGCTTAGTTAAGGTGGAACTGTTTGGGCTTCTTGGGGAGTTTTCACAAGAAGGGGATGTTGGGCAATGTTAGAAAATATAGCTCTTATTCTCTTGGTTCCTCTCTTGGGAGTCATCTGAAATTTTAAGATTTATTCCTCGTAGTTACTATTTTATATAGTCTTGATAATACATTCAAGGAAATAAATCCCCATGAACAACCCGCCACTCTCATGGTCCATCAAGGGTTTCTCTCTTTCTAAACCACGAGGAGTAAGATATCATTTTACTTGTTTTTCCCGGAGTAGCATTATACAAAACTAAGTATTTTAAAATAGACATACCTATCTTGTTCCAATATAGTAGGGTCTTTAGGAAGGGTCTTTCATCGATTACTTGAATGGTGTAAAAAGGGAGGGGGTGAGTTCTATAACTCAGTGAGCAGGTGTTGAGAGTGAGTTTTCAGGAAAACAACTTTATTCAAACCGTGCCAAATTTTATCATTTCTTTTAAGAAGAATCTTTCCTCAAATTTCAATTTTTCAAAACCATTTTTCCATTTCAATATTAGGTGTGTTTCACAAACAACACACACCCTTTATCAGGAAGGGAACACACATTCGTAGGTGCAACCCATCCACTACACCCACTTGTGGCTCTGAGCATCTTTACCGACCACCAAGATAGATGTCCATCCACTTCTACCCTAGGTCTGAATGAATGTTCTTGACATCCGACCCTCAGACCCAAAAGCCACTCCATGTTCATATGAGGACAGAGACCTCATCTCAACCCCACCTCAGTCTCATGCGCAAGAAGCTACTCTGAGCTTCCCAATTAATGAGCACGACGAACTGCCCTTATCTTCAACATGTCATCCAGTAGTCCTTAGGAGCCATCACTCTTGGGTGTCAAGATGGTCCTATACCAGAAGTGCATACACAAATAATAATGCTTTTCACATATGGCCATTATCTTTGGTGGTAATGGTCCAACAGCCCCGACCCTCCACACGATTTGCAGTTGTTTGTCTAGGTAGGTCGATTAACTTAGCTTTGACGCACTACCGCTATTCCATTGAGTACTGTTGGTCCTGACTTGGTACCATGAAAAAATCACATAAGCATTTCATTTGAAGTTTCATGGCTTTTTTAACACAAGTTTGTTTATTAGCTCCTGCTCATGCCCACTAGCCTTGGGCCCATTACACGTAATTTTTCAAAACCGGGCATTTTGCCCCATAAGTTCAAAAATAGACGCCTCTAGCCAATCTGAGTTGTTTTAGGTCCAATCAAGAAGGTCTCCCAAATTGTTTAAGCATTGGCACATAGTTAGGGGAGAACACGTCTAACAAAAAGTATATTTTCTCTTCATCCCACCAACCGGGTGTGATGATATCTCCGTTTACAACTGGCAAGTAGGTTTTCTCCTTCCTTCAAGGAAGTTTATCATATCAACCGAGTAAGATATCCTCTACTTACCACCGATAAGTAGGTTTTAGCTTAGATCACTCATCACCCTAACCGGGTATGATGTTAAAGTCTCACTCACAAGTGGTTTTTCATTTCTAAAGTACTCACCATCCCAACCGGGTATGATGTAAATATGCCCACTCACCCAATAATTGTGACATATTCATCCTCGATTAGTTTTCCAAATCTATGCGAGATTTCTCTTGCTTGCATTCCTATCACACTTGTCCCTACACGACTTGGGCAGTCTTATCAATTACGGTTTGGCATAAAAGCTTGGGCTCACAAATTATCGATTATTTGCACTTAAGTCCCTAAAGTTCATTTTTCTTAACTTTAGGTCCCTAAATGTCAACGTTTGTCCAATTTGAGTCCTAAGGTTTCCAAAATTCACTTTGAGGGCACTGCCTCCATGGACAGGAAGGGACACGAAGGAAGGAAGAGAAAGGAAGAGGGAGCAGACAAGGAAAAGGAAATCTCTCTACAACGTAAAAGTCGGAAGAGCAACATAGGAGCCCATGTGTTGAGGAGATGTCCCATACCACAAGGATTTGTGGCAATGCCACCTAAGAATAGTACCTCCTCGACTACTAGAGTCTAAAAGGATGGGAGACAAGAGACTGCCCTAGGAGCTACAATCCCAAATGAGGATTTCAAACTCACCCCGAAGAGAGTTCATCATAATCCTAGCATAGTGCTTCCCGACCTTTCTGTGAACCATCTCCCTTAGAGGGAAAGAGGTCCTGAATGTACTGTATTGTGTTCCCAATAAAAAAAATTCCAAGTTCCCATAACCTTTTGTCACCCAAATCATAATGTGTATAATAAAGATCTTGTGCCTTAGAATAAATGAGGAACAAGAAGGACAAACCTCAGATGAGAAGGGTCGAAAGGAACTAAGACCCAAAAAATTGTGGCCAACATGTTTAAAACTTAGGAAAGACAAGTAACACTGTTGAATCCCCAAACAATGTTAAGGTTCTCTGACCTTCCCAAAAGAGGCAAGCCTATAAAGAGGGCATATAAGACCATCTATAGATAAACCCAAAGAATGGATAGACGAGGAGACAACATCAAAAGAGACCATAACCCAATTGGGATGGGTAAGGTAACCACAACCAAGAAACAAAGGAAGGAATTTTCAAAGGGAGAGGAATCCTAGAAATGTACACCCACTAACTTAGAAATGATGGACATCAAGACTGGTTTTCTACCCACACCTACTTAAGGGAACCTAGGATTGGATGATGTGGTGTAGTTTGTAGTACACAAGATAAGGGCCGAGAACTAGAAAATTTCTCAGGTAGAAGCCTAAAGCTCATGATGGCAAAGTGTAACCTACATTGGAAAAGTAGAGTAGCCAAGTAGGATTACAAACGATCCTAGTGAAAGTAGGCAACTAATAACCATGAGATGATTAAAGGAGAATAAACGACTCCCTAAGAAGGACCAGAAAGTGGTAATGACTACACCCCCAAAAGGGTGATAGGATGGGCATCAAGGATGAGTAAACTTGAGAGACAAGTGTCTCAAAATAATTGGACAAGGAGAACGATTGGAACGAGGCGGGTTGTCACGCCTTGACCCGGTTTGATTGGGGTTCGTAATCAACCCGCCACCCTTTCCCACATCATCCGGGTATTCCTACCCTAATGTTGTAGGGAAGGTAAAGGCATGTCTACGTTCAAACCCTTACTATAAGTGGGGGTAGAAAGCATACCTTGAGGGTCCATGCTGGTTTGAGAACTTTCTATCTTGGTGCTATAACTGAAAGGGTGAGAGTAGTGGAATGAGTACATAATACTTAGTGAGGTAAATCACTATAACGTTTACTTTAATTCATTTATCTGTCCATTTAAGTTTTTCATTTGTCATTATTCACATAGTTCACATGATCAACAATTGCCCTACTATCATAGGAGGGATCACACATTTGTAGAACGGTCCTCGACGGTGCCACTTGTGGACTGGAGCGCCTTTACCGTCCACAGTGATAGAGGTGCATTACCTCTACCCGGAGTTTGAGTGGACATCATTAGTCTAACACTCAAACCCTTATTACATCACCATGTTCACTTAGTGGGACGAGACCTCATTTCCCCTACTACCTCGGCTTCTAAGTATAGGAAGCTACTCAGCTTCACGGCCTACTGAACGACGAAACTGCCCTTATGCACCCTAGGCATCCAGCAGTCCTTAGGCTCCATCACTACCTCATGCTAAGTGTCCTGATGGCTTGAACATCATAGTGCATGCATAATCAACAATATTTTTGAATTATAGCATTTCTCATTGGCCATCTAGCACAACAGTCTATCGGCTTGGCTTCGGCCCACACGTACTAGCCCAATAGGTTCGACGATCTAGCTTTGAAAGAGTAGTAGTTCAACCCAACAAGCTCGACCACTCAACTTGGCTCAATGGGTATCATGTAAGGTTCCCATTATTTGGGTCTTTTAGCATCATATATCACAAATTCGTTATATAAGGGTCCATGCCTGTATCCATCGATCTTGGGCCCACTAGCATCTCGAGCCTAAGCCAGGAATTAGCTCCCAAATATTTTAAGTAGAGTCACCCAGTCAAGGGAGAATAATTCCAAGAAAATAGTTTTCAAATATGAACCATCATTCCAACCGGAATTGACATCATAGCGAATCCCACTCACCTGGTAATTTGGTGGGGTCGCCCCGACGAAGTCTAGCCTCGTGATCTTTTTCTAGAAGCCGGCACTCGGGCAGTCAGCTCCTACATGGCACGAATATCATCATTAGGGTATTAAACTATCAGAACACATTTCTTCGCGCATTTGCATATAGGCCCTCATATTTTACCTTAATTACACTTTGGTCCCTAAGTTTTGTGCATTTACCTTTAAATCCTTAATTGCCCTTTTTCTTCAATTCAGCCCCTAGGTTTTCAAATTATCTTTTACGGTCCTTAATTTTATCAAAATTTCCCTTGGGCCCCTTAATTTTCTAAATTTTCCATTTAGCCCCAAATTTTCCTAAAATTGCAATTTTAGCCCAAATTCTCAAATTTTGCAAATTGGTCCTCCATTTTACCCAATTTCTCCAATTGACTTTCAATTGGGAGGGAATTGCATGAAAAGACTTTCAATTTTATCAATTTGCGATCTAGTCCCCATTGTTTGAAAAATCCCCAATTTGGCCAAACTTTTCAAAATATGCATTTTGGCCCCCAAATCACAATTTTGTGCAATTGACCCCTGAAACTTGGCTTATTGCCTTCATTATTGATTTAAATCAACTTCTCTATATTGTTTTCATCATTTCAAGCTTTGAATCGCTCAATTTGGCTTGAAAATGAGCTCAAGCGGAGCTTTGTCGGAAAATACAATCTAGAGTGAGAAAGCTTTGATATCTTACCGGTGAGGGTCCGATGATCAGATCTTCAGCTACCACCATGTTGCTCTCATGGTGGGGATCCTCCCTAGATCAAACCACACTTAAATTGATGACCAGAGGAGGGGGAATTTTTGTGTTAAAGTTTTTGTAGAATTCAGCCGTGCATAGTATTTTCCGGCGAAGGGCGACGAAGGGATCTTACCTTCATAGCTTAGGGGAAGGTTGGGACACCTCTAAGTGGGGCGTAGGGGGTCTGGCTTGGCCGCAATTGGCCAAGGGAAAGCTCGTAGTAGGCTGCAGGAGGTCGGTTGTTTTTTGACCGAGTGGCAGCATTATTTGAGCTTCCTCGTTCCTCCTCGATGGCTCTCAAGCTGAATGGAAGGTGTGGCAAGGTAGAAGACTTCCTCTTGATTCCGGAGACATCCAATGTGGCTTCGAAGATTGAGAAAAGTCCGGTCATCGGAGCTAGGTTTCACAGCTCACCAGAAAGTGCACTCTTCTTCTTTTTCGCTCTATTGTGGGATGTTAAGAAAGAATGAGGGGTTGCTCTTTAAATAGGGAGCTCAATAACTATTCAGGTTACATGCCGGCATAAGACTTAGCCTTCGACTTAGTCACCGGTGACCTGACCGGAGAGTTTTTCGAGTCGCTGGAGACTCCAGCTTTTTTGACGACTCTCCCTCCTCCCTTTTCTCTATCAGCGTCTGAAGGTTAAGATCATGATGTGGCAGTAGTGCCATGTGATGCATTGTGATTTGTTAGTTTTTTTGAGGTGGAGTGCCAGCATGGCTACCCTGTCAGTTGTTGATAGTTGACTGTTGACCGTTTACCATTATTTGTTGTCCGTTGACCGGTCCGACCAGGTTCGCTGTACAAAATTTGAAAATCGGCTGGTTCGAACCCGATTCGACCATTTTTCTATAATTTAAAATTTTTTAAATTCATCTAAATACATTTTCTATCTAATGATAGTCTTAATTTCTCAAATTGACATTTTTATGCCACCTAGAAAAAATCAATTTGTGAATCAGTTCACACCAAATCATTTCGGTTTGGGTTTGATTCATCTCGAACCGGTCTGGTTCTAACCCCAATTCTACTTCTCAATTCTTCCTTTAATTTTAGTAAATTTTTTGTTACTTGGGATTTTCCAATTTCTCACGTTGTCTATTTTTCGTTCATTAATCAGCTTATTTCTTCACGAATAACACTATATCGGTTCTTTTCCCAATTTTCTTTAATCCCAAAGGACTAGTTTTACAACTCTCCCCTCCTTTTAGGAGTTTTGTCCTCAAAACTATTACATATCAAATAATTGTGGGTATCTACCCCTTATAATTAACTCGACCTCCCACGTTTCTTCATCTACTTAACTATTTTGCTAGAGTATCTTCACCATGGTAATACTCTTATTTCAGAGGTTTTTCTTACGTTAGTCAAGGATTCGGATGGGTTCTACTTCATAAGTCAGGTCTTCCTCAATTTCCTATGGTGGCTCATCTAGCACGTGGTTAGGGTCGGGCTCGTACTATCACAGTAGTGAGATGTGGAAGATGTCATGGATCCTGTATAGGTCTAGGGTCAACTCCAATTGGTATGCTATAGGCCCGACCCTCTGAATTATGGCGTATGGGCCAATTTATCTTGGTTTCAACTTATGTCATGCCCCGACTCGGTTTGGTCGGATCCCTATGAGCAACCTGCCACTCTTCTTGGTTTGCTAAGGGTTTGCCCCTCTTTTAAACCCGAGAGGAGTAAGGTGTCCTTTAAACCTGTACCTTTCTTGGAATACATAAATCAAAACTGCATAAAAATTTTAACTTACATACATGTCTTGCAGGTCTGACTAACAGGAGGTCTTTGGGCTAGTTTCCCTTGGTAACCTAAAAAGGGATATACGGAAGGGGTTGAGTTTAATGACTCAGTGAATGAGTGTTTAAAGTTTGAATTTTATGGGACAATATTTAATTTAGAGTGTGCTAGACTCCTTATTTTAAAATTTCTCATTTTCAAAATCTCAGTTTCATCGCCATTACTCACTCCTCAACCATAACTGGTGTGTTTATCAACTAACACACGCCCTTCATCATGAAGGGAACGCACATGATTAAAACTCTATGTTTGTATGAGGATAAAGACCATATCTCGGTCTCGTGCACATGAAACTCAAACACAAAAGCTTCAGGAAGTCCCAAACATAGTAGCTTCGTGGAGTCCAAACACAGAAACTCCGTGGAGTACAAACACAAAACTCCGTGGAGTACAAACACAAAACTCCATGACTAACTGGTATGACGAGAAACACAAACCCAATAGCTTCCCGTTTCCCTTATCACCACCATATCATCTAGCAGCCCTTAAGATGCATTACTACCCCTCTTGGGTGTCTTAATGGTCTCGAACCTCAAGTGCATGCACAAACAAAGTTTTCCTCAAAAGCCATTTAATCTTTGGTGCCACTGGTCCAATGGCCCCGACCCTCAACTCGACATGCAACTATTTGTCTCGACTGGTCCGTCAAACTATCATGTCACACTACTGTCAATCTATCGAGTATGTCGATCTTGTCTCAGTACCATGGCCAAACAATTCATTTACTTAAGTTTTCATGGCTTAGAATCATATTTGTTTATGAGCTCATGCTTGTGCTAACTAGCCTTGGGCCTACTGTTTGTGATTTTCAAAATCGGGCATATTAGCCCCGAAGTTCCAAAATCGAGGCCTCTAGCCTAACAGAGCTATTCGAGCCCCCGTCAAGAAGGTCTTCCAAAATGTTTAAGCAGTGACACACAGTTAGAGGAGAGCACTTCTAACAAAATATATTTTTCAGCTGTCCATCATACCAACTGAGTATGAGGACATCTCCACTCATAACCTATGAACGAGTTTTCCACTTCTTTCAAATAAGTTTCATCATACCAACCGAGTATGATCTACTTACAACCAGTAAGTAGTTTTTCTGCTTGATTTCCACATCACTCCTCTCAGGTGTGAAGATTAAAATACCACTTAGTAGTCGGTTTTCATTTCCGATGTACTTACCATCCCAACCAAGTATGATATTAAATTCCCACTCACAACCGAAAAGCAGGTTTTCCTTAAATAAAAGTGCTCATCATCCCAACTGATATGATGTTAAATCCCACTCACAACTGGTAAGTAGGTTTTCCTTAGATAAAAGTGCCCATCATCCCAACCGGTACGATGTTAAATCCCACTCACCCGTTAATGCAATGAATTACTATCGACCGATTCTTTGTATTCACATGAAATTGTCATTGCTGGCATTCCCGATACTTCATGTTCCTACATGACATGAACATCTTTGTTCATTATCCCCGACCTAATAGCCTTCATTCATTCCAAATAAATGAGTAAATGAAACTTTTCATTTATTTGCAATTAGGTCCCTAAAGTTATTTTTCTTTAACTTTAAGTCACTAATGCTGGTTTTTTCCTCAAATTGAGTCCCAAAACTTTTATTCACCTTGGGACCTCAATTTATTCAATTTCACAAAAAGGGGTTCAATTTCCCAAATTTCCAATTTGGTCTCCCAACTTTTCCAAAATTACCATTTTGCCCTTGCTCTACAAAAATGGTAAGTTTTACCCCTGAAATTCCAAATTTTCATAATTGATCCTCCAACATCTTTATTATGCCCGATTGGTCATCAATTTTATGAAATTGCACTTTAGTCTCTCGAATTTTTTAAATTCCCCAATTTTCCCCAAAATTTCCCCCAATTTCAACCTTCTAACTCTACCAAATTTGATTTCATCAAATTGACCGATTATATGAGTTTAATTATTGAGATTGAAGCTAGATGAGTTCATACACCTTCATATGATTCAATTGTACTTTGAATCGTGTGATTTGCTGCTCGAAGGAGCTCAAACGGAGCTTAATCAAAAAACTGGACTTAGAGAGAGAAAGCTTCGAAAGCTTACCATCGGGGGTGTCGCGGTCCGAGCTTTCGAGTGAACAGTGTTGTCATCTAGAGGAAGAAAATGACACTGTTCCGAACTAGACCGGACCGGTCCGAATCGGGTTCAAAGCTTAAACCGATCGATTCATCCCCGATTCGACCTTATTTTTCAAATCTAAAATTTTCTAAATTCATTTTCTATCCAATGGTGGCCTCAATAGTGATTTAAACTGGACAAAACCAGTTCAATTTGGTTCAGATCCAGTTGGCCTGAACTGGTTTGGTTTTCATCATCAATTCATCCTAAAGTCCTTTTTCTTGACTTTTGTGACTCTCTAGGTCACTCGGGATCCATAAATTTCCTGATTTTCCCTTTCTCTATCAGTTTCGGTTCATAAACTGGTTCAATTTAGTTGGATTCAGTTCATCTGAAATGGTCAGGTTTCTCTCTTCTAATTTGTCCTAAGAATCTTTTCTAAGACTTTATGAACCCTTTGGGTCACTCGGGAGTTGTAAATTTCCCAAATTGCTTGTTCTCTACTGATCAAGTTTGTGAACCAATTTAGTTTTTCTCACTTAGTTCAACAGGTTCTTTTCTCGATTTTTCCTGAACTCAAAAGGGCGGGGTTTACAATTTCACTCTTTGTTGAAAATTGAGTACCCACTTCCATGAGGACACTTTTAGAAATACTCGGTCCCCAACCTCAAATTTCAGGTCCTGGTCGGCATAATTTTTCTGCCTATCTTGGGTTGCCTTAAGTCGGCTCCTTATGATCTGGATCTTCTACGATGCATCCTCTATCAACTCGACTTTCTCGTCTTTTCTTTCTCCTACCTCCTCCCAAAACAAGGGCATGCAACAAGGTCGCCCATAGAGTGCCTCGTAGGGTGCCATCTAGATGTTGGCTTGGTAGCTATTGTTATATGCGAATTCCATTAGACACAATTAATCCTCCCAATTCCTTTTCATTATCAGAACGCATGTTCGAATCATGTCTTCTAGAGTTTGGATGGTCCATTTTGACTGTCCATCTATTTGCGAGTGAAAAGTTGTGCTCTTGTGGAGTCTAGTTCCTAGGGCCACTTTCAGGTTGGGCCAAAACCGAGAGGTGAACCTTGGGTCCTAATCTAATACTACGCTTAAAGGGACCCTGTGGAGTCGTACAATCTCCCCCATGTATAGGGCGGCGAGCTTTTCTATTGGGTTGTTACCTAGATGGGTAAGAAATGTGAGAACTTGGTCAGACGATCGACAATAACTCATATGGCATCCTGACCCCTCTTTGTTACGGGCAGCCCGGTCACGAAATCCATGGTGATGTGCTCCCATTTCCATTCTGGAATCGGGAGAGGCTACAGTAGTTCGAAGGGTTTCTAGTGTTCGGTCGTAATTTGTTGACAAGATAGGCATCTGGCCACGTAATCCGCGATGTCCCTCTTCATCCCTTCCACCAATATCCCTATTTTAGGGTGCGATACATCTTAGTATTGTCCATATGCATAGCGTACATCGATTCGTGGGCTTCTTCCAGTATCCCTCTTTTTAGTTCCCGGTGGTTCGGTACACAAACACTTCCTTTGAAGGTCATTACTATGTCGCTCCTAATCGCGATGTCTTATGTTGGGCCGTCACCATTCTATTCCCAATGGGGACGAAGCTCCTCGTCTTCCTATTGTATAGCCTGTATTTGGTCCATTAGGCTAGGTCGCACTACTAGGTTGGCCACTAGGTTACCCTGGCCCTCGTCCACGTTGAGTATCCACTCTTAAGCTGTGCAATTTGCTTAATAAGGGTAGGTAGCTAGTACTTACTAAGGTCACTCCCGTGTGGTACTTATCGGGGTGGTACTCGATCGTCAAGTTATAGTCCTTTACTAGCTCTAGCCACCTCATCTAGCGCAGGTTGAGCTCCTTTTGGATTAGGAAATATTTCAGACACTTATGATCGATGTAGATGTGACACTTTACTTAGTACAAATAGCAATGCCATATCTTAAGGGTGAACACTATTGCTGTCAGCTTGAGGTCATGAGTGGGGTAATATTTTTCATGGGGCTTTAGCTGTCGCGATGTGTCATGCCCCGACCTATTTTGGTTGGATCCCCATGATAAACCCGCCACTCTCTTGATTTATTAAGAGTTTTCCCTTCTCTAAACCACGAGGAGTATGGTGTCATTTTTCACCTGTATTTTTCCTAGAATAACATTAATAAAAACTGAATACATTAACCTTACATACCTATCTTACAAGTTCAGCTATAGAAAAGTCTTTAAGTGGGTTTTTCCTTGGCTACCTAAAAAGGGGTAAACGGAGGGGGTGAGTTTGATAACTCAATGAATGGGTGTTGGGAGAGAGTTTTCAACAACCAAAACATCTTTAATTGGAGTGTACCAAACTCCATATTTACCCTGCCAAGGGTGACATTTTCTTTTAAAATTTCTTTTCCACACCTTATTCCAAGGTTTTACCATTTCTTTTTACAAGGACTCTCAAATCATTTTCAAGGTTTTTATAACATTTCTCCCATTTCCATGTTAGGTGTGTTTCACAAAAAATGCATGCCCTTCATCAGGAAGCGTACACACACATTTGCAAGATGCAGTTATGCCAACTGCACCCACTTGTGGATCAAAGCGTCTTTACCATTCACCCTAATAGAAGTCCCTGACTTCTACCCGGAGTCTGAGTGAACGTCTCTGACATCCTACCCCCAGACCTAAAATACTTCATGTCCATATGAGGACAGATACCTCATCCCGACACCACCCTGGTCTCATGTGCATGAATCTACGTCGAGCTTTTGTGACTGCAGGCACGATAAACTACCCTTATCTCCACCATGTCGTCAAATGCATGCACAAATAATCATTTTTCCACAATGCCATTTACCTTTGGTGCCACTGGTCCAACGGCCCCGACCTTCAACTCGACCTGTAGCTATTTGTCTAGGCCGGTCCATCGACCAGACCCTGACGCACTACCGCCAATACATCGAGTATGTCAGTCCTATCTTGGTAGCATGGTGGAATCACACATTCCAATCATTTAGAATTTTCATTGCATAAATATCACATATTTGTTTATGAGCTCTTGCTCATGCCAACTGACCTTGGGCCTACTATAAGTGATTTTCCAAAATCGGGCATTTTAGCCCTCAAGTTCCAAAAATCGAGGCCTCTAGCCTATTTGAGCTGTTCTAGCTCTCGTCAAGAAGGTCTCCTAAAATTTTAAAGCATTGGCACACAATAAGGGGAGAACACTTCTAACAAAATACGCTTTTCATCCATCACACCAACCGGGTGTGATAACATCTCCACTTACAGGAACTTCATCATACCAACCGGGTATGATCTCTCTACTTACAACCGGTAAGTAATTTTTCCTCTTAGTTCTCACATCACTCCAATTGGATGTGATGTTAAAAACACCCACATGGAAGTGGTTTTTCATTTACGAAATGCTCATCATCCCAACTGGGTATGATGTGAATCGACCGACTCATGATGGCTTCCAATTTAAAAAAGGTGCTCATCATCCCAACCGGGTATGATGTGAATCGACCGACTCATGATGGCTTCCAATTTAAAAAAGGTGCTCATCATCCCAACCGGGTATGAAGTGCAAATTAGCCTACTCACTCGTTAACCATGATGTGTTCTTCCTCAGTTGGTTTTTCCCAAGTCGACACAAGCTTCTCTTGCTAGCATTCTTGTCCCTCATGCTCCTACATGATTTGAACATCATTATCAATTAGTATTTGACATAATAGCATTCGTTCCTCACGTATGAATGACTAAACTTAAAATTTCCAGTTTATTGCATTAAGGTCCTAAAGTTCATTTTCCTTGACATTAGGTTCCTAATGCAAAATTTTCCGCAAATTGAGTCCTAAATCTTTCAAAATTCACTTTAGGTCCTCAATTAACTAAAAAATTTTTAAGGTGCTCAAGTTTTCCAAATTTCCAATTTGGTCCCCAACTTTTCAAAAATTATCATTTTGCCTCTACTTTACAAAAATGGCAATTTGATCCCAATTAATTCCAAAAATTGATCAATTGGTCATCCAATATCTTTTCAATGGCCAATTGGCCCTCAATGTTGGGAAATTGCAATTTAGTTCATCAACTTTATGAAATCCCCAAATTTCCCCAAAATTTTCCCCAATTTTCCACCTTTCAAATTGGCTGAATTTGATTTCATCAAATTGACCATTCAATCGAGGTAAATTGCCCAAATTGAAGGTATGGATCAGTTTCTACACTTCCATATGATCCAATTGAGCTTTGAACCGCATCATTTGGGTCCAAATTGATCTCACATGGAGATTCGCTGAAAAACTAAACGTAAAGAGACAAAGCTTCGAAAGCTTACTGTCAGAGGTGCGGCGGTCTGATCTCTCTATCGAGGAAGATAGCTCTCTCCCTAAGGTATGTTCTAGGATTAATAATTCCTACAATTGACCTTGAATTAAGTGAGACTTTCATTAGTAAAATTTTGTAGTTTCTCTCTCTAACTCTGACCTGCAACAACTGAGTAAGGCCGAATTGGCTTACCTTTCAGCTCAGTTGAGGTCGTCAAAGGGCTATGAGGATGTTGGTAGAGCTTGGTTTGACCTGAGAAGGGCTGAATTCAGTCGATTTCAGCTTGGCCAAAATAGGGCAGCTTCAGTTCGTCAGAGCTACTTCAGTATTTGATTACGCCGACGCTTCTCTGGTGGTCCTCGGATCAAATGGAGACTATCGTCGAGTAGCTGACTTCTCCCCAAATCTAAGGTACTCGACCTCACCTTCTGAGGCTCAGAAAAACCTCTATATCATAGCTCTAGTTCGAGCTTCACCAGAAATCTAAGTAGTTGAGAGAGAGTGGAGTTTTCAGGTGTGAGAAGAAGGAATGGAGAGGAGCTCTTTATATAGTGAGCTCTAGGACTCTCTGGTCGTCCGATGGGAACCTTAATGACGCTCATTGATGGCCTAAAATGCCCTGAACAGAGACCTTTCACCTTCACCGACGCTGTTAGTTTTTCCGACGAATGAACAGTGTCGTTGTCTAGAGAAAGAGGACGACACTGTTCCGAACCGGACTAGACCGATATGAACTAGGTTAAATGCTTAAATTGGTCGGTTCAAGCTCAATTCAACCGATTGTTTCAAAATTAAAAATTTCTAAATTCATTCTTTATCCAATGGTGGCTTCAATTCCCCAATTTGAATATTTTAAACCACATAGAAAAATGAATTTAACAATCGGTTCAATGATGGTTCAAATCGATTCAATCCAATTCAGGTCCAGTTCACCTGAACCAATTTAGTTTTCTCTTCCAATTCATCCCAAAGTCCTTTTTCCTGACTCTTTTGACTCTTTGGGTCACTTGGCATTTGTAAATTTCCCAATTTTCCCTTTCTCTAACGATTGGAGTTCGTGAACCGGTTCAGTTCTTTCTCTTGGTTTTGACTGGTTCTTTCCCCGGTTTTATTATCCCGAAGGGGTGGGGTTTACACGATGCATAGGTAATAACTTCCCTTGTTGCATCAGGATACGTCATAACCCTTGTCCAAATGCATCACTATATACCGTGTATTGCCCTGCTTCAGCGTCGGGTAAGGCTAACACTAGAGTTGTCGTTAGTCGAGACTTGAAGTCTTGGAAGGATTCCTCACACTTGGCATCCCATTTGTAGTCCACACCCTTCCTGATGAAATGACTTAAGGGGACCGCGATCCTCGAGAAGTCCTCTATAAACTTCCAGTAGTACTAGTGTGGCTGAGGAACCTACGGATCTCGGTTGGGTTGGTGGAGGCTTTTCAATTTGAGATGGTCTCTATTTTGGTCGGATCCACCTTTACTCCATCGTTGGACACTATATGCCCTGGAGAGGCATACATATCTCAACAAAGAAGAAATGGACCCGAATTGAAGTGGAATAGAAAAGGAATTTGCAAATGGAAGGTTGTTTAGAATAAAGGATCAATTACAAGGGAAGTGAACCCAAATCCCAAGGAGTAAAGCGAAACCTAAAGAACAGAAAGTAGGAAGATAAACTCAAGCAATGTTGTGACAAGTGGAAATGGGTGGAATACCCAAAATAAGGGAATATAGGAAAGGATATCCGAAAATCCTTAAAGTGTGCGCCCTTCAATTAAGATGTGACTAAAGGAAAACCTTCAAGAAATGAGAAGGGTTAACCTATAATTCAAAGGATGGAAAATCTCGACCTCAAGGTATGAGATTTGATGTAAACCTCGCCCTTCGGGATAAGAAAATTGGGGAAAGAACTGGTAAAAACCAAGAGAAAGAACCAAACAGGTTCATGAACCACAACCGTTAGAGAAAGGGAAAATTGGGAAATTTACAAGTCTCAAGTGACCCAAAGAGTCTTAAAAACCATGGAAAGGGACTTTGGGACAATTTGGAAGAAAAAACCAAACTGGTTCAAGAGAACTAGATCTAAACTGGATTGAACTGGTATGTACTGGTTTGAACCATCATTGAACTGGTTGCTAAATTCATTTTTCCAAGTGGCTTAAAATATTCAAATTGGGGAATTGAAGCCACCATTAGATAGAGAATGAATTTAGAAATTTTTAATTTTGAAAACTCGGTCGAATTGGGTCTAAACCGACCAGTTTAAGCATTGAACTTGGTTCAAACCAGTCCGGTTCGGAACGGTACAGTTCAGAACAGTGTCATCTTCTTCCTTCAGATGACAGCATTGTTCACTTGCTGGAAAAGTTAACAGTGTCGGTGAAGATGAAAAGTCTTCATTCATGGCATTTTAGGTCATGAATGATTGCCATAAAGGTGCCAATCAAACGGCTAGAGAGTCCCCGAGCTTCCTATATAAAGAGCTACTCTCCATTCCTTCTCCTCACACTTGAAAGCTCCTCTCTCTCTCTCTCTACTGCTCTAATTTCCAATGAAGTTCAGACAAGAGCTCTGACTTGGGCTTTTTTTGAGCCTTAGAAGGCGAGGTCGGGTTCTTTAGATTCAGGGAGAAGTTAGCTACCCGATGATAGTGTCCATTTGCTTTGAGGATCGCCGGAGAAGTGCTGGTGCAATCAGTCAGTGAAGTAGCTTCGACAGACCGAAGCTGACCTATTTTGGCCAAGCTGAATTCAGCCCTCCTTCGGCCAAACCAAGCTCTCCCAATATCCCTACAGCCCTTAGAAGACCTCAACTAAGCTAAAAGGTAAGTCAATTTGGCCATCCTTAGTCATTGTAGGTTGGAATTAAAGAGAGAAACTACAGAATTTCACTGATAAAATTCTCCCTCAATTCGAAGTCAATTGTAGGAATTCTTGATCCTAGAAGATACCTCAGGAAGAGAGTTATCTTCCCTGATAGAGAGATCAGACCACCGCACCACTAACGGTAAGCTTTCAAAGCTTTCTCTCTCTAAGTTCTATTTTCCAGTGAAGCTCCGCTTTAGCTCAATTCAGACCCAAATGAAGCAGTTCAAAGCACAATTGAATCATATGGAAGTGTAGGAACTAATCCATACCTTCCATTGGAGCAAATAACCCCAATTGAATGGTCAATTTGATGAAATCAAATTCGGCCAGTTTGAAAGGGGGAAAATTCGAGAAATTTTGGGGGAAATTGGGGATTTAGTAAAATTGAGAGACCAAATTGTAATTTCACAAAATTGAGGGCCAATTGGCCACAGAAACGATGTTGGAGGACCAATTGATCAATTTTTGGAAATAATTTGGGTGAAATTGCCATTTTTATAAAGTAGGGGCAAAATGGAAAATTTTGAAAAGTTGGGGACCAAATTGGAAATTTGGGAAACTTGAACCCCTTAAGTGATTTTGAGTAAATTGATGACCCAAAGTGAATTTTTATAAGTTTGAGGAATCAATTTGGGGAAAAATTAGCATTTGAGACCTAAAGTCAAGGAATAAGAACTTTAAAGACGTAAATTCAATTAACAGAAAATTTTGGGGCATTTCATTCATACGTGAGGAATGAGGGCTATTAAGCTAGATATTAATCGTTAAGGATGTCCAAATTGTGTAGAAACACGAAGGAACGGAACTCCAGCAAAGATAAGCTAGCTTGAAGGCAAAACCTGACTAAGAAGGAATACAGTGCACTTATCGGATGATTGGGATTATTTACATGATACCCGGTTGGAATGATGAGTAGCTCATAAATGAAAAACCACTACTATGTGAAATTTTATAATCACACCTGGTTGGAGATATGTGAGAAATACACGGAAAAACTATTTAACAGTTGTAAGTAGATTATACCCGATTGGTACAATGAACTTCATGGAAGGAAGTAGAAAACCCACTTACCGGTTGTAAGCGGAGATGTCATCACACCCGGTTGGTGTGATGGACGAGTTGAAAAATTATTTTGTCAGATGTGTTCTCCCCTAACTATGTGCCAATGCTTAAAAATTTTGGGAGACCTTCTTGACGAGGACTTGAATAGCTCAGATAGGTCGGAGGACTTAGTTTTGGAACTTAGGGGCTAAAATGCCCGGTTTTGGAAAATCACGTACAGTGGGCCCAAGGCCAATTGGCATGAGAAAGAGCTCATAAACAAACATAATGATAAGCCATGAAAATTCTTAATGAATGAATTATATGATTTGGTCATGGTACCAAGACAGGACCGACATATTCAATGGACTGGCGGTAGTGCGACATGACCAAGTTGATGGGTTGGTCTAGACAAACAGTTGCACGTCGAATTAAGAGCCAAGGCCATTGGACCATTGACACCAAAGATAAATGACTTTGTGGAAAACTTTTGTACGTGCATGCACTTGAGGTACGAGACCATCAAAATGCCCAAGAGGGGCAGTGATATGTCCTAGGGGCTTTTGGATGACATGGTGGAGATAAGGGTAGTTTGTCGTGCCAGCAGTCAAGGAAGCTTAGTGTAGCTACATGCCCATGAATCTGGGGTGAGGTCGGGATGAGGACTTCATCCTCATATGGACACAAAGTATTTTGGGTCTTAGGGTAGGACATCGGAGACGTGCACTCAGACTTTGGGTAGAAGTCAGAGACTTCTAATAGGGTGGATGGTAAAGACACTCCGATCCACAAGTGAATGCAGTCGGCGTAACTGAATCTCGCGAATGTGTGTGTACCCTTCCTGATGAAGGGTGTGTGTTGTTTGTGAATGTCATGCACCGACCCTATTTGGTCGAATCCCTGTGAATGACTCGTTGCTCTCCCGATACAAGAGGAGTTTCCTCCTTCTTTTACTCAAGAGGAGCCAGGCGTATTTTTGACCTTGTTCCCTGGAAAGACATATCTCAAATAAAATGCAAGTTTATGAGAAATTAAGCATACCTAACAGTGTGTAATGCTTGGTGTTATTCCTAGTCATTTTCTTTTTTTCCTGAAAAGGGATAGAAAAGAGGGGTGAGTTTCTACAACTTAGTGAATGGGTAATCTAAAATTGGAGTTTTAAAAAAAATGTTTTCAAGTTGGAGTGTGTCAAACTCCTTAATTTCCTTTAAATTTTCTCTACTTTAAAATCTCGGTTTTCAAAAGAACATCCTTCATCATGAAGGTCAATCACACAATCGTAGGCCAGTACGTCATACCAACCGAATATGAGGATATCTCCGCTCATAACCGATGAACAGGTTTTCCACTTCCTCTAAGGAAGTTTCATCATACCAACCGGGTATGATCTACTTACAACTAGTAAGTAGTTTTTTTGTGTCATTTTCACACCACTCCTATAAGTTGTAATGTTTAAAATACCACTAAGTAGTGGGTTTTCATTTTCAATTTACTTATCATTCCAACTGGATATGATATAAAAATCCCACTCACCCGTTCATGCAGTGAATTTCTACTTAGTCAGTTTTTTTGTCCCTTGTGAGCAAAACCTCAGCTGGCATTCCCGATGTCTCATGTTCCTACATGAAATGAACATCGTTGTTCATTATCATCAGGCTTGATCACCTCATTCAGTATAAATGACTCAATTTTTTCCTTTTACTTTAAGCCCCAATTGTCGGTTTTTCACCAAATTGAGTCCTGAAACATTTAAAATTTCTCTTGGGACCTCAATTTACACAATTTCATAAAAAGATTTTCAAGTTTCCCAAATTCCCAATTTGGCCCTCAAATTTTCCAAAAGTACCATTTTTCCCTTCCATAACAAAAATGGTAAGTCTTACCCCAAAAATGCTAAAATTTGCTCAATTAGTCCTCTAACACTCTTATCATGCCCAATTGACCATCAATTTTACAAAATTTCATTTTGGTCAACTTCCTTACACAGCCGAATTCTATTTTATCAAATTGACCAATCAAACACTTCTAATTTTGAAATTGAAGTTAAAATTGAGTTTCTACATCTTCATACAATTTAATAGCACTTTGATTCATATGTTTTGATTCTGAAACGAGCTTAAACGGAACTTCATAAGAAAATAGAATGTAGACAGAGTAAGCTTTAATTGCTCATCGGTGGGGCGCGGCCATCTGAGCTTTCAACCGGGGCAGATAGCTATCCTTCTCAGGTTCCTCCTAGGATCAAGAGTCGCATCAATTGATGCCGAATTGGATTAGAATTCTATCATCGAAATTCTACCAGTTCTCTCACTAGAACTGGTCAGAATTTGTAGAGGGGAGACAAATTGGCTTAACTTTCAGTCCTAATCCGGCCGTAGGAGGGCTAAGGAAGTGTTGGGAGAGCTTGGTTTGGTCTGAGGAGGGCTTGAATTGGCCAATTTCAGATCAGCTAAAATAGGGAATCTTTGGTACGAGGGAGCTGCTTCACTGTTCGATCACGTCGACACTTTAGGATGACCCTTTGAGCGAATGGATGTTACCACCGTGTAGTTGGCTTATCTCCGGTTCTAAAGAACTTGACCAGGCCTTCTTTGATTTAGAAATGACCTATATTGAAGCTTTGGTTCGAGCTTCCATGGAAAACTAAGCAGCTGAGAGAGAGTGAGGTTTTCTGGTGTGAAGAGGATGAATGGAGAGGGGCTCTATATATAAGGAGCTCGGGGACTCATCGACCATCCGTTTGGCACCTTTATAATAGACATTGATGGCCTGAATTGTACTGAACGAAAACATTTATTCTTCACCGGCATTGCTTCAATTTTTCAGCGAGTGAATAGTGTTATCATCTGAAGGAAGAAGATGACACTATTCCAAACCGGACTGGTTCGAACCAGGTTCAAAGCTTAAACTAGCTGGTTCACCCCCAATTCGAACGAATTTTTCAAATAAAAAATTTCTAAATTCATCTAAATTCATTTTTATCCAATGGTAGTCTCAAATCTCAAATTTGAATTTTTAAGCCACCTAGAAAAATAAATTTAGCATGCGCTTCAATAGTGGTTCAAACCAGTCCAAACCGGTTCAATACAATTAGGATCTAGTTCACATAAACTAGTTTGGTTTTTATCTCCTATTCATCCTAAAGTCCTTTTTCATGACTTTTATGACTACTTAGGTCACTTAGGGTCCATAAATTTCCCGGTTTGCCCTCTCTCTATTGGTTTTGATTCTTAAACCAGCTCGATTCTTAAACTAGTTCGGGTCCGGTTCACCCGAACCGATCTAGTTTTTCTCTACCGCGTTGTTCTAAGGTTCCTTCCCAAGGTTTATAAATCTTTTTGGGTTACAAGAGAGATGAAATTTCTCCAATTTTCCCATTCCCCAATAAACAGGTTAGGAACCGGTTCATTTTTTCTCACTCAGTTTGACCGGTTCTTTCCTGATTTTCCTTAACTCCAAAGAGCGGGGTTTACAGTGAAATCAACCTAATATGGAAATGGGAAAGAGGTTTGAAAACCTTTGAAAAGATTTGAGAATCCTTGGAAAAGAATTTGTAAACCTTGGAAAAAGATTTTGAAAACCAGAACTTGAGAAAAGAATATTTTTGAAAGAAATGGAGTTTGGTACACTACAATTAAAGTTGTTTTTGTAAAAACTTGCACCCAACACCCATTCACTGAGTTGTAGAACTCACCCCCTCCCTTTACCCCTTATTAGAAAACCAAGGAAAATCAACCTTAAAGATCTGTTTGTAGCTGAACCTTAAGACATGTATGTAAAATTTATATTCCATTTTGATTAATGTTATTCTAGGAAAGATAAAAGTAAAAAGGATGCCTTACTCCTCGTGGTTTAGAGAATGGGAAAAAACTTTTATAAATCGAGAGAGTGGGGGGTTTGTTATCATCCTAGTACCATAGCTAGTACTTACCATAGCTCCCCTAGATAAATATATTCAAAACCCTGTAATTCGCTATCATTACAATAAATAAAAGTTCCATTTCCTACAATAATAAACTTGTGATGAGATACAAGTAAAAATTCATATCCACCCAATCTCCAAAGAAAGGGAAACAAGAAGGATAGCATCTAAAGATGCCAGGAAAGTAAATTTAAGGTTAGATGTTGTCAAAGGTGAATAAAAAGGAATTTTGGGAAAGAAGGGGAAGGATTCTCCCAAGAAAGGAAACCTTGGGGAGGCATACATGTCTCAACTGAGAAGTAATGTACCAAGTGACGAAAGATGAGGAAATGAAGAACATGCTAAGGTGAAAGAACAAAGGGAAGCATATTAGAAGTACCCAAGGAGTAAGTTAAACCCAAGGAACAGGTAAGTAGGAAGATAGCAATAGAGGACGATGTGACAAGTAGGAAAGGGGCAGACTACCCAAAATAAAAAAAATAGAGGAAAGAACACCTAAGAAACCACGAAAAGGTAAGCCCTCCACTTTAGAAGTGAATAAAAGAAATGACCACCGACACCAAGACTGGTCATGGTCCACGATCGCCTAATGGAGCCCAAAAGAGTAGACGACTGAGCATAGGATGGAATACAAGAAATAAGACCAATGGTGGGAAGTTCTTGGATAGGGAATAAGAAATGAAATGGAGATTTCAACACAATGAAGGATTGAAAGCAGGTAGATGCCCCACTATAAAAGGTGTAGAGAGATGAAGAAAAGGGAACTTGCAAGAAATGTTGAGAAGGTTGAACGTGTAGCTTTGATGGTGCATGCCTCTACTTTGAGGCACATAGTAGAGACCAGAATTGTAAGAATGGAACTTCCCAAATAAAGCCATCGACACATAGACCGAAAGGGATCAACTCGGAATAAATAATCGTGAAATGGTCATGAGTGAGTAAAAATGGATTTAGGGAAAGGGAAAGTCCTTGAGTAAAGGTTGCCACTGGGAATAAGGAAGGACCTAAGAAGGGAAGAATCTCAGCGTATCGGTAAATCATCTGGAAACCTAATAATTGGAAATGGAAAGACCCAATAAGGAAGTTGAGAAATGATGAATGGGTAAGGAAAACCGACACTATTATGTAAGTTGATTGGATAACAGTAAGGGTAGTCAAGGAATACTACAAAATGAAAAGAGGGATACGATCACTGAAAGGTTGGAAGGTTAAGAACAACCAATATGGAAGTGTTATATAATTTAAAATGGTCAAAGACAGGTTATTGTGTATGTCTTGTTGTAAGGGGCATGTAAGCCCAACAGTACCGAGGAAAAATGTGACTCAAGTAAGAAAGAGTCAGTTGGTAAGCATGACATGGTCAGACATAATTTTGACCGAAGTTGTAAGAAATTACATATAAAGGAAGGGTTAAAATAGGAAGAAGGGGTAATAACACTGAAACCTGTGAAAACAAGTACAAAATGCTTGAAAGAACACTGAGCTAAGGGTTTCAATAATAAAGAGAATAATTAGACACTAGAACGATTGGGCGTCTTGCAACTTGCAATCCTGAAATCCTGAGTAAAGAACCTCAAGGGAAGAATCTTGCCCTAAGAAAAGGAAGATGTGAACCTAGGGATATACCTTTGGACTCATGGGCAAGACATACTTGTTATGATAAACTCCATGGAAGGAGTAAACAATGTAAAGGAAAAGAAATTCCTTAACCACATGATTTAAAGTGGTCTAAGTGAAAGGACGACCAAAGTGTTAACATGTCCTAGTTGACATTAAGGGAAGTTTATCCCAAAGTGAAAAAAAAATGCTGATTTAGTTTTGGGGACAAAACTCTTAAAAGGAGGGGAGAGTTGTAAACCCCGCCCCTTCAGGATAAGAAAACCGAGGAAAGAACCGGTCAAAACCAAGAGAAAGAACCAAACCGGTTCACGAACCCCAACCATTAGAGAAAAGGCAAATTGTGAAACTTATAAGTCCCAAGTAACCCAAAGAGTCTTAAAAACCATGGAAAGGGACATTGGGACAATGTGGAAGAGAAAACCAAACTGGTTTATGTGAACCGGATCTAAACCGGTTTGCACCAATTTAAACCATCATTGCACCAGTTGTTAAATTTATTTTTCTAGGTGGCTTAAAATATTCAAATTCGGGAATTGAAGCCACCATTGGATAGAGAATGAATTTAGAAATTTTTAATTTTGAAAAACTCGGTTGAATTGGGTATGGACATACCAGTTTAAGCATTCAATCCATTTTGGACCGGTCCGGTCCGGTTCAGAACAATATCGTCTTCTTCCTTCAAATGACTACATTGTTCACTCGCCAAAAAATCTAACAGCGCCGACAAAGATGAAAAGTCTCCATTCATGGCATTTTAGGCCATGAATCATGGCCATAAAGGCGCTAATCAGATAGCCATAGAGTCCCTAAGCTTCCTATATAAAGAGCTCCTCCCCATTCCTTCTCCTCACACTTGGGCTTCTCCTCTATATAAAGATGAAAACACCTCTCTCTCTCTCTCTCTCTCTCTCTCTCTCTCTCTCTCTCTCTCTCTCTCTCTCTCTCTACTACTCCAATTTCAAATGAAGCTCGAACTAGAGCTCCAACTTGGGCATTTTTCTAATCCTAAAAAGGTGAGGCATGGTTCCTTAGATTCGGGGAGAATTCAACTACCCCATGGTAGTCTTCATTTGCTTAGAGGATCGTGGGAGAAGCGTCGACATAATCAAACAATGAACAGCTCTGGCGGATGGAGCTGCCTTGTTTTGGCCAGCTGAAATTGGATGAACCTTCCTTCAACTAAACCATGCTCTTCCAACATCCCTACAACCCTTAGACGACCTCAACTGAGCTGAAAGGTAAGCCAATTCAACCCTTCTCATTCGTTGTAGGTCAGAGTTAGAGAGAGAAACTACAGAGTTTCACTAACGAAATTCTCCCTCAATTCAAAGTCAATTGTAGGAATTCATGATCCTAGAAGATACCTCAGGAAGAGAGCTATCTTTCTCGATAGAGAGATCGGACCGCCACACCTCTAATGGTAAGCTTTCTCTCTTTGAGTTTAGTTTTCTAGTGAAGCTCTGTTTGAGCTCAATTCGGACCCAAATGAAGCAATTCAAAGCTCAATTGAATCATATGAAAGTGTAGGAACTTATCCATACCTTCCATTGGAGCAAATAACATCGATTGAATGGTCAATTTGAAAGGTGGAAAATTGGAGAAACTTTTGGGGAATTGGGGATTTCGTAAAATTGAGGGACCAAATTGCAATTTCATAAAAATTGAGGGTCAATTGGCCATAGAAAAGATGTTGGAGGGACCAATTGGTCAATTTTTGGAAATAATTGGATTCAAATTGCCATTTTTGTAAAGTAGTTGAAAAATGGTAATTTTTGAAAAGTAAGGGACCAAATTGTAAATTTGGAAAACTTGAACCCCTTTAGTGATTTTGAGTAAATTGAGAACCCAAAGTGAATTTTTAGAAGTTTCAGGACTCAATTTGGGGAAAAATTAGCATTTGGGACCTAATGTCATGGAAGAAGAACTTTAGGGACCTAAATGCAATTAACTGAAAATTTTTGGGCATTTCATTCATACGTGAGGAATGAAGGCTATTATGCCAAATATTAATGGATATGGATGTCCAAATCGTGTAGGAACACGAAGGACCAAAATGCCAGTAAGCATAAGCTAGCGTAGAGTCAAAACCTAACTAAGAAGGAATAATACACTACACTTATCGGGTGAGTGGGATTATTCACATCATACCTGGTTGGGATTATAAGTACCTCGGAAATGAAAAACCACTACTATGTGAAATTTTAACATCACACCTGGTTAGAGTGATGTGAGAAATACGCAGAAAAACTATTTACTAGTTGTAAGTAGATCATATTCGATTGGTATGATGAACTTACTAGAAGGAAATAGAAAACCCGCATACCGATTGTAAGCGGAGATGTCATCACACCTGGTTGGAGTGATGGATAAGTTGAAAAGTTATTTTATCAGAAGTGTTCTCTCGTGACTATGTGCCAATGCTTAAAAATTTTGGGAGACCTTCTTCATGAGAGCTCGAATAGCTCAAATGGGCCACAGGCCTCAGTTTTGGAACTGGGGCAAAAATGCCCGATTTTAGAAAATCAATTACAGTTGATCCAAAACCATTTGGCATGGATAGGAGCTCGTAAAGAAACATGATGATAAGCCATGAAAATTCTTAATGAATGAATTAATTATGTGATTTGGCCATCGTACCAAGATAGGACCAACATACTCAATGGACTAGCGGCAGTGTGACAGGATCAGGTCGATGGGCTGGTATAGATAAACAACTGCAGGTCGAGTTGAGGGTCGGGGCCATTGGACCAGTGGCACCAAAGATAAATGGATTTGTGGAAAACTTTTGTTTGTGCACGCACTTCAGATATGGGACCATCAAGACACCTAAGAGGGGTTGTGATGCATCCTAGGAGCTATTAGACGATATGGTGGAGAAAAGGGTAGTATGTCGTGCCAGCAGTTAACGAAGCTCGACATAGCTTCCTGTGCATGAGATTGGGGTAGGGTCAGGATGAGGTCTCCATCCTCATATGGACATAAAGTATTTTGGATCTGAGTGTAGGATGCCTTACACCTCGCAGTTTAGAGAAGGGGAAAAACCTTTTATAAACTGGAAGAGTGGCAGATTGTTCATGGGGATCCGACCAAACTGGGTTTGAGCGTGACAATTGAAGATAAAACCAACGCAGGAAACCTCTCAAGTGAATACAAGGAATGGACAAGCAAGCCATAAGGGATCAACTAGAAATAAAGAACCGTGAAATGGCCACAAGGGAATAAGGGTGGACATGAGAAAAGAAGTCCTTGAGTAAGGACGCCATTGGACATGAGGAGGAAACCCACCAGTGTGTCGGTAAGTCGAGAAGTGGATGGGAAACTCAATAGTGGGAAATGGGGAAGCCAAATAAGAAAGTACTGTAAGAACGGAATGAATGACCAATATAGGACAAGAGGGGGATAACACTGAAACCCATGAAAACAAGTAAGAAACGCTCGGATGGACACCAGCTAAAGGTTTCAACCATGAAGGAAATAAATAGACCCGAGGATGGTCAAACATTTTGGAATTCCCAATTCTAGACAAAACCCTCCAAGAGGGAAGGGTCTTACCCCAAACTACAGGAAGTGCTACACCTAAGAAATTATTTGGACATATGGGTAAGACAGTCAAAGGAACTAAGTCCAAGTGAGTAAATGAATGAGTGAAGCAGGTAACCAGAACAGTAGGGTATCAAATCGAACCCCAAGTCGACCGCAAGGGAATCCATTCCAGATGTAAAGGATAGACGACTAAGTTTTAAGGACAAAACTCCTAAAACGAGGGGAGAGTTGTGAAACCCATCCTCTCGGACCAAGTAAACCAGGAAAAGAACCGCCACTTTTCAAGGGAAAACCAAGCCATCAAATAAACTAAAAATAGTAAAGAAGGTTTAATATGGGATATTGGAAAATTCCAAGGGAAAAGAATTCATAAAAATCATGGGCAAGAACCATGAAGTGAATTGGATGAGGAAATCGCACCGATTCGGGGTGAACCAAACCCAAACCAGATTGAACTCGATTGGACCATAGTGAACCAATTCAATGATTCATTTTTCTAGGTGGCTTTAAAATGTCAATTTAGGAAATTAAGGCCACCATTAGGAGAAAATGAATTTAGATAAATTTTTGAAAATTTTAAATTTCCGAAAACTGATCGAATCGGGCTTGAATCGAATGATTTTCAAATTTGGGTAACTTAACCTGGTCGGATCAGACCGGTCAATGGTCCAACCAGTCAATGGTTAACGATGCCCAATCTTGGGATCTCAATTACAAAACAGGTGTTCATGTTTCTCCAATTCCCAATTTGGTCCCCAACTTTTCCAAAATTACCATTTTGCACCTACTTTATAAAAATGGTAAAATTGACCCTAATATTTCCAAAAAATGACCAGTTGGTACTCAAACATCTTTTTCATGCACAATTGGCCCTCAATTTTAGGAAATTGCACTTTAATCCTTCAAATTTTCAAAATTTCTAAAATTTCCCCAATTTCAACCTTCCAACCTAACTGAACTTGATTTTATCAAATTGATCGATCAATTAAAGTTAATTGCTGAAATTGAAGGTGGATTTAAGTTCCTACACATCAATACGATTCAATTGCACTTTGAATCGCATGAAGTTACATCGGAATGAGCTCAAAGGAACTTTGCTGGAAAACTGGACGTAGAGAGAAAGCTTCAAAAACTTACTGTCGGAGATGCAGCGATTTGAACTTTTGATCTAGGTAGGTAGCTCTTGTCCTAAGGTTCCTCCTAAGATCAAGAATTGCATCAATTCATGTCGAATTGATGGAGAATTTGGTCAGTAAAAATCAATCGGTTCTCTCTCTAGCACCGATCGAAATTCATAAAGGGGAGAAAAATTGGCTTACCTTTCCACTCTAATTCAGTTGTAGGGGGGGTCTTGGAAATGTTGGAAGGGCTTGGTTTTGCCTGAAAAGGGCTCGAATTGGCCATTTTTAACTTGGCCAAAATAGGGCACCTTCAGTCCGCCGGAGCTGCTACAATTTTTATCATGCTGGCGGTTCTTTGGCGACCCTCGGAGCAAATCACACCGCTGGAGACTACAGTCATGTAGCTGACTTCTCTTCAAATCTAAAGAACTTGATCACACATTCTTTGGCTTAGAAAAATGCCCAAGTCAGAGCTCTAGCTCAAGCTTCACTGGAAAATGGAGTAGTGGGAGAGAGGGGAGTTTTCAGGTGTGAAGAGGATAAATGAGGCGGGGCTCTTTATATAGGAAGCTCAGATACATCTTTGTCATCTGATTTTGTGCCTTAATGGCGGTCATTCATTTCCTGAAACTCAATGGCCAGAGTCTTTTCATCTTCACCGGCGTTGCTCGATATTCCAGCGAGTGAACAGTGATATCATCTGAAGGAAGAAGATAACACTGTTTTGAACCAGATCGAACCTATCCGAACTGGGTTCAATGCTTAAAATGGTCGGTTCAGGCCCGATTCGACCAAGATTTTAAAAATTAAAATTTTGTAAATTTATCTAAATTAATCATCTATCCAATGGTAGTCTCAATTCTTAAATTTGAATTTTTGAAGCCACCTAGAAAAATGAATTTAGAAACTAGTTTAATATAAAAAAGGTTTAGGTCTAGTTCATCTTAACCGGTTTAGGTCCAGTTCATCTTAATCGGTTTGGTTTTCACTCCCTATATAAAGAGCTCCTCTCCATTCATCCTCCACACATCTCAAATCTCCATTCTCTCTTAACTGCTCAATTTTCCGACAAAGCTCAAACCAGAGTTCCAATATAGACTTTTTTCTCAACCTCAGAAGACAAGGTCTGGTTCTATAGACTACGGGGGAAGTCATCTACCTGACAACAACTTCCTTTCGACCAAGGACAACAGAAGAAGCACTCGTGGAATCAAACAATGAAGCAACTCGAAAGGATTGAAGCTGCCCTATTTTGGTCAAGCTGAATTCAGCCAAATTCAACCCTCCTCCAGCCAAACCAAGCCTTCTTTATACCCCCACGACCCTCACACGACCACAACAGAGCTGAAAGGTAAGCCAATTCGGCCCTCCTCTGTCATTTCTAGTTAGAGTTAGAGAGAGAAAGTACGAAACTTCACTGATGAAAGTCTCCCTTGATTCGATATCAATTGTAGAAATTATTGATCCTAAAAGGAACCTAAGAACAAGAGCTACCCTTCCAAATAGAGAACTCGGAACGTCGCACCTCCAATGGTAAGCTATCAAAGCTTTCTCTCTCTACGAATGATTTTTTGGCAAACCTCTATTTGAGCTTGTTTCAGACTCAATTCATGCAATTCAAAGCCCAATTGAATTGTATAGAAGTGTAGGAACTAATTTAAACCTCAAATTGAAACAATTAACCTCGATTGAAAGGCCAATTTGAAGAAATCAAATTTGGTAAGTTTGAATGGGGGAAATTGGATGAAATTTTGGGGAAATTTGGGAATTTTGGAAAATTCAGGGACCTCTTTGCAATTTCCCAAAATTGAAGGCCAATTGACCATGAGAAAGATGTTAAGGGACCATGTCACGCCTCAACCCAGTTTGGTCATATCCCCGTCATCAACCTGCTACTCTCTCGTTTTATTAAGAGTTTTCCCTTTTTTCAAACCATAAGGAGTAAGGCATCCTTTAAACATGTACCTTTCCTAGAATAACATTAATAAAAATGCATGAAATTAAAAATTTCCATACCTATCTTGCAGGTGTAGTTAACTAGAAGTCCTTGGATAGGTTTTCCCTTGTTTACCTGAAAGGGGTATAAGGGAGGGGGTGAGTTCGACAACTCGGTGAATGGGGTTTTAGACTTTGATTTTCAAAAAGAATAGTTTGAATTGGAGTGTTCCAGACTCCTTATTTTCCTTTAAAATAATTCATCCTCAAATCTCTTTTTTCATAGCCATATCTCATCACAACGGTGTGTTTATCACTCAACACACGCCCTTCGTCATGAAGGGAGCACACATTTAGAGGCTAGCTTGTCTACTGTACCCACTTGTGGCATCGTTGCAACTTTACTGGCCACCTAGATAGAAGCACATCTACTTCTACTCTAAGAATGAGTGGATGTACATGACATCCAACCCTCAATCCCGTAAACAAAAATTCCGTTTCCGTATGAAGATAGAGACCTCATCCCGTCCCCACCCTGGTCTCATGCGCATGAGGCTACGTCGAGCTTCAAAGACTTCTAGTACAACTAACTACCCTTATCTCCACCAAGTCATCCAGAGCCCTTAAACGCATTACTACCCCTCTTGGGCATCTTGAAGGTCCCGTAACACAGTGCATGCACAAATAAAAAATTTTCCACATAAGCCATATAATCTATAGTGCCACTAGTCTAACGACCCCGATCCTCAACTCGACCTGCAATTGTTTATCTCGACTGGTCCATGGACTTATCATATCGCACTGCCATTGGTCCATCAAGTATGTCGGTCCTGTATTGGTACCACGGCCAAACAATTCATTCAATTAAGTTTTCATGCCTTAAAATCATGTTTGTTTATGAGCTCCTACTCGTGTCAACTACCCTAGGGCCCACTGTTTGAGATTTTTACAATTGGGCATATTAGCCTTCAAGTTCCAAAATCGAGGCCTTTGGCCTATCAGAGCTATTTGATCTTCTGTCAAGAAGGTCTCCCAAAATGTTTAAACAGTGTCACACAGTTAGGGGAGGGCACTTCCAACAAAATGAACTTTTAGTCCTCCATCACACCAATCAAGTATGAGGACATCTCTGCTTATAACCAACAAGCAGGTTTTCTACTTCCTTATAGAAAGTTTCATCATACCAATCGGGCATGATCTACTTACAACCGATAAATAGTTTTTTCATGTAATTTGCACATCACTCCTCTCAGGTGTGATGATTAAAATACCACTTAATAGTGGGTTTTCGATTCTGATGTGCTTATCATCCCAACCGGGTATGATATTAAATCCCACTCACCCGATCATGTAGTGAATTCCTCTTATTTGGCTCTTTGCTCCACGCAAGCTTATACTTGATGGCGTTCCCGATACTTCGTGTTCCTACATGATATGAACATTCTTGTTCATTATCCTTTGGCCTATTAACCTTCATTCACCATGAATGACTAAAATATTTGAACTTTTTTATTTATTACAATTAGGTTCCTAAATTTCTTTTTCTTTAACTTTATGTCCCTAATGTTGATTTTCCCCCAAATTAAGTCCTGAAACCTCTAATTTCACCTTAGGACCACAATTTATTCAAAATCACAAAAAGTGGTTCATGTTTCCCAAATTTCCAATTTGGTCTCCAACTTTTTCCAAATTTACCATTTTGCCTCTACATTACAAAAATGGTAAATGTCACCCCAAAAATTCCAAAATTTGCCCAATTGGTCCTCCAACATCTTTATCATGCCCAATTGGCCCTCAATTTTATGAAATTACACGTTGAATCGCATAATTTGATGCCTGAACGAGCATAAATAGAACTTCGCTATAAAATTGAACTAAGAGAGAGAAAGCTCAAAACTTATCGTCGGGGGTGTGGCGGTCCGATCTTTCAATTTGAATAAATAGCTCTTATCCTAAGGTTTCTCCTAGGATCAAGAATTGCATTAATTGATGCCAAATTGAGGGAGAGTTTGGTCAATGAACTTTCATTGGTTCTCTCTCTAGCATTGATCGAAAAATATAGATGGGAGCCAAATTGGCTTACCTTTCCACTCTAATTCAGTTGTAGGAGGTTTATGAAGATGTTGGGAGAGCTTGGTTTGGCCTAAAAAGGGCTCGAATTTCCTGATTTTAGCTCGGCCGAAACATGGCAGCTTCGGTCCGACGGAGCTGCTTCACTATTCTATTACGTCGGTGTTTCTTCGGTGACCCTCAAAGAAAATGAAGACTACAGGCATGTAGCTAACTTCTCCTCAAATCCAAGGAACCTGACCACGCCTTCTTTGGCTCAAAAAAGACCTTATATCGGAGTTGTAGTTCGAGCTTCATCGCAAAATGGAGTAGTAGGGAGAGAGTTGAGTTTTTAGGTGTGTGGAGGATTAATGAAGAGTGGCTCTTCATATTGGAAGCTCGGGGACTTCTTGGCCGTCTATCATGCCCCGACCTGGTTTGGTCGGATCCACGTGATCAACCCACCACTCTCCCAGTATATTTAAGGGTTTCCCCCTATTATAAACTATAAATAGTCAGACATCCATTAAAATGCATCTTTCCTGGAATAACAAAAATCAAAACTACATAAATTTTTTTTAATTTATCATACCTGTCTCACAAGCGTAATAGTTGGTGGTTCTTGAGGGTAGGCTTTCCAAGATTTCCTAAAAGGGATTTAAGGGAGGGGTGAGTACAACGACTTAATGAATGGGTTTTCGAAATTCAATTTTTTTTTTAAAATTATTTGTTTTGGATTGTGCTAGACTCCTTATTTCCTTTCAAATCTCTATTTTTATTACCATCTCATATTAATCATGGTGTGTCATCATCCAACACACATCCTTCATCATGAAGGTCAATCACACAATCGCAGGCCAGCACGTCCATTGAACCCACTTGTGAGGTCGGACCAACTTTACCAGCCACCTAGATAGAAGCACGTCCACTTCTACCCTCAGAATGACTGGATGTACGCGGGATCCGACCCTCAATCCCGTAACAATTCTCCATGTTCGTATAAGGACAGAGACCTCATCCTAACCCCACCCCAGTCTCGTGTGCTTGAAGCTACTTCGAGCTTCAGAAGGTCACCTGGTCCAACGAACTGCCCTTATACCCACCAGGTCGTCTAGGGCCCAAGAACACATCACTACCGCTCTTGGGCACCATGGTCTCGTAAACACAGTGCATGCACAATCAGTATTTTCACATCTTGCCATATAATATGTTGGTTCCACTAGTCCAACGGCCCCGACTCTTAACTAAACCTGCAGCTGTTTGTCTTGACTGGTCCGTGGACCTATCATGTCGCACTACCACTAATTGACTGAATATGTTGAAACTTTTCCAATTTTAACTTTAAGTCCCTAATACCAGTTTTTCCTCAAATTAAGTCCTGAAACTTTTAAAATTTATCTTAGGACCTCAATTTATTCAAATTCAAAAAGGGGTTTAATTTCCCAAATTTCCAATGTGGTTCCCCAACTTTTCCAAAATTACCATTTTGCCCTTCCTTTACAAAAATGGTAAGTTTTACCCCAAATTTTCTAAAATTGCTCAATTGGTCCTCTAACATTCTTATCATGTCCAATTGACCCTCAATTTTATAAATTGCATTTTGGTCCTTTGAATTTTTGAAAATCCCCAATTTTAACTCCCTAACATAGCCGAATTTGATTTCATCAAATTGACTGATGAAACACTTCTAATTGTTGAAATTGAGGTCCTACATCTTCAGACGATTCAATAGCACTTTGAATCATAAGTTTTGACGCTAGAACAAGCTCAAATGGAGCTCCGCTGGAAAATTGGACTTAGAGAGAGAAAGCTTCGAAAGCTTACCGTCGGGGGCGCAGTAGTCTAAGCTTTCAATCTAGGCATATAGCCCTTGTCCTAAGGTTCATCCTAGGATCAAGAATTGAATCCATTGAAGATGAATTGAATTAGAATTTCATCATCGAAATTCTATCAGTTCTCTCTATAGCACCAGTTGGAAATTGCAAAGGGAAGTCAAATTGGCTTACCTTTCAGCTATAGGAGGGTTGTGGAGGTGTTGGGAAGGCTTGGTTTGGCTTGAGGAGGGGTCAAATTGGCCAATTTCAGCTCGGCCAAAATAGGTCAACTTCGGTCCATCGGAGCTACTTCACTATTCCATCGCGTCGGTGCTTCTCCAGCGACCCCCGGAGAAAATGGAGACTACATATGTGTACTGACTTGTCCTCGGTTCTAATGAACCTGACCTCTTCTTGTTTGGCTCTGAAAAATGCCCAAGTTAGAGCTCTAATTCAAGCCTCACCAGAAAATGGAGCAGTTGAGAGAGAATGGAGTTTTCAGGTGTGAAGAGGATGAATGAGGAGGGGGTCTTTATATATCAAGCTCAAGGACTTCGTGGCCATCCGATTGGCACCTTAATGGTAGATGACGACACTGATCCGAACAAGACCGGACCAGTACGAACTGAGTTCAAAGCTTAAATCGGCCGGTTCTTCCCCGATTCGACCAAAATTTTCAAATCTAAAAATTTCTAAATTCATTTTATATCCAATGGTGGCCTTAAATATCAAAGTTTGAATTTTTTAAGCCACCTAGAAAAATGAATTTAGAATATGGTTTAATAGTGGTACAAACCGGTTCAATCCGGTTCGGATCCGGTTCACCTAAACCAGTTTGGTTTTCATATCCAATTCATTCTCAAGTCCATTTCCATGACTTTTGGGACTTTTTGGGTCACTCGGGATCCATAAATTTCACAGTTTGCCCTTTCTCTATCGGTTCCGGTTCGTGAACCGACTCAATTCATAACCAGTTCAATCCAATTAGATCTAATTCATCTGAACCGTTTTGGTTTTTCTCTTCCAAATTATCCTAAGGGTCTTTTCCAAGGTTTTATGAACCCTTTGGATCACTTGGGAGTTGTAAATTTCCAAATTGTCCGTTCTCTAATGATCGGGTTTGTGAATCGGTTTGATGTTTCTCACTCAGTTTGACCGATTCTTTTCCTCGTTTTCCTTAACTCAAATGAGCGAGGTTCACACCGTCCGATTGGCACCTTAATGGTGGTCGTTCATTGCCTGAAACTCCCTGGCCAGAGACTTTTGATCTTCATCGGTGCTGCTCAGTTTTCTAGCAAGTGAACAATGATGTCATTAGAATGAAGAAGACAACACTATTCCGAACCGGACCGGACTGGTCCGAACAGGGTTCAAAGCTTAAAGCGACTACTTCAGGCCCAATTCGACCGAGTTTTTCAAAGTTAAAAATTTCCAAATTCATTCTCTATCCAATGGTGGCCTCAATTCTCCAATTTGAATTTTCTAAGCCACATAGAAAAGCGAATTTAGCATCTGATTCAATAGTGGTTCAAACCGGTCCAAACTGGTTCAATCTGGTTTGGATCCGATTCACTTGAACCGGTTTGATTTTCATCTCCAATTCATCCTAAAGTCTTTTTCATGAACCGGTCTCTATCAGTTTGAACCGGTCACTCAGGATCCATAAATTTCTTAGTTTGCCCTTTCTCTATCAGTTTCGATTTATAAACCGACATGGTTTTCTCTTTAGAAATGACTGGTTCAATCCCGTTTGGATCTAATTCACCTGAAGCGGTCTGATTTTATCTTCCAGATTGTCCTAAGGCCCTCTTCCAAGGTTTTTATGACCTCATTGGATCATTCAGGAGTTATAAATTTCCCAAATTGCTCATTCTCTTGGTGATTAGGTTTGTTAACAGATTCGATTTTCTCACTCATGTTGACCGGTTCTTTCCTCAGTTTTCCTTGTCTTTAAGGGAAGGGGTTTACAAATCTCCCCTCCTTTTAGGAATTTTATCCCCAAAACTAAATCAACATCCTTTGTATCAGGAATAATTTCCCTTAATGTTAACTTAGGATTTGTTTGACATGTCATCACCTTGGTTGTTCTTTCACTTAGCCCCTTTAAATCATGCACTTAAGGAATGCCCTTTCCTTTTTGTTTCTTACTCACTTCCTGGAGTTTATCATAACTAGGCATGTCTTATCCACATGTCCAAGGGATATCCTTAGGTTCACTTCCTCCTCTACTTTGGGCAAGATTCTTCCTCCTGAGGGTTCTTGCCCAAAGTTTCAGAATTGAGAGTTCCAAAATACCCAATTATTTACGTGTCTAGTTATCATGTTGATCGTTGAAACCCTTATCTCGGTGTTCTCAGAGCATTACGTAGTTGTTTTCATGGTTTTGGTGTTATCACCCCCTTCAAATTATGTTTGACCTCATCATGCTTATTAACTGACTCTTCCTTACTTGAGTCGCATTTTTCCTTGGGACTGTTGAGCTAACATGTCCCTTACAACATGACATATTCCAGAATCGGTCTCTGTCCATTAAATTTCTATAACACTTCTTTTAGGGTTGTTCGCATTTCTATAACCTTTTAGGGATCGTATAACTTCATCCCTTCTTTTTGTTTAGTAGTATTCCTCGACTACCTTTACTATTATCCATAACCGTGTTGATTTTCCCTACCCACTCATCCTTTCCCAACTTCCTTATTGAGTCTTTCCGGTTCCAATCATTTGGGTTTGGATCACAACCAATTTTGATATCCGTGGTCACTTACTTTAATCACTTCTTAAATAGAGGGCTCACTTCTCCAAGGTTTCTTTTCTTGGTAGGGTTTATACTCCTATCTCCCAGAATTCTCTTCTCATTTGCCACTGAGGACATCTCACCTTAAATGACATCATTTGGTGTCGTCTTCTCCTGCTTACCTTTACTTTTGAAACCTTATGTGCACATATCTTTTGATTCCTTGCAGTGTGAGATAGTACTTCGCTATGTGTCTCACTCTCCTACAAGCATAACAGATCCTCTCAGGTCTTATCCTCCAAAATGTTAGGCATCTTGTTATCTAGTGTCATCATCGCCCACATCTATAACAACTCATCTCCTTGCGGGAACCGTTGTGGTTCCTCCAATAATTTGAGAATTGTGGAGATTTTCTAAGGAAATCCTCGTGGTTTGGTGGTTTGCCAACCTTGAGCCTGGACATCTTGGAGGTTGTCTTGTCGAGTCCTCTTTGACCAAGGATTACTCCAAGAGTTCTCCAATACTTTTGGTTTATTTCCTCCTTTGAAATGGGGTTCTTCATGGTTTCTGGGGTGACTAAGGAAGCGCAGGTTTGTTTGCCTACTTTTCTTGGGGCCATTTATCAAATTTTAAAATTATTCCTATTAGTTACAATATTATATAGTCTCGATAATTTATTCAAGGAAACAGGCTCTGATACACCTCAAGTTGTCATGCCTCAACCTAGTTTGTTCAGATCCCTGTGATTAACCCACCACTCTCCCGGTTTATTAAGGGTTTTCCCCTTCTTTAAATCGTGAGGAGTAAGGTGTCCTTTAAACAAGTACCTTTCCTGGAATAACATTAACAAAAACTTGCTGAAATTTAAACTTTTCATATCTGTCTTGCAAGTGTAGTTATATAGAATTCCCTAGGTAGGCTTTCCCTTGGTTACCTAAAAGGGGTATAAGGGAGGAGGTGAGTTCGACAACTCGTGAATGGGGTTTTAGACTTTGATTTTTAAAAAGAAAAGATTGAATTGGAGTGTGCTAAAGTCCATATTTTCCTTTAAAACATTTCATCCTCAAATCTCGGTTTTCATAGCAATATCTCATCACAATGATGTGTTTATCACTCAACACACGCTCTTCGTCATGAAGGGAACACACATTCGCAGGCCAATACATCCACTGTACCCACTTCTGGCATCGGAGCGTCTCTTTATATAGGAAGCTGGGAGACTTTTTGGTCGTCCGATTGGCACCTTAATGGCGGTCATTCATTGCCTGAAACTCCCTGGCCAGAGACTTTTCATCTTCGTTGGTGCTGCTCAGTTTTCCAGTGAGTGAACAGTGTTGTCATCTGAAAGAAGAAGATGAAACTATTCTGAATCGGACTAGACCGGTTTGAACTGGGTTCAATGCTTAAACTGGTCGGGCATGCTTTTTGAGTGTCATACCTTGGTTGTGTATCTATAGGTTTCGAGGCTATTGCATGATCTATTTGCTCCTTATACATTCCTAAAAAGAGTTAGGGGAAGGGGTGAGCTCATAGCTTAGTGAATGTGTTTACTAACGTCGATTACGACCCGATCCCTACCCAATATTTTATTAGGGTTTGTTGATATCTTGCTTGTATATTTTTACAATTGTCTTTCTCACAATAGGATTTTATCTCATATTGATAATCACAGTAATTCATTTCCCATTACAAAAGTCATACCTTAAATGCACAAACACAATCCTCTTGACTTCTTACACATATGAACTTAGAGTGGGAGGGGTATGTGCATCATAACGCACTCCCATGGAATATCTCAAGATGATCGCCCCCCTCATGGAATGTCGATGATGTACCATCTGACATCCCAAATCACTTAATCTAACTTAACCTAACTCTTGGATCACAAGCAATGTTTGGACCACTGCCATACACCTCCCTTGTGGGATAATTCTAGAAGCCGACTCTTCCCTTGTATAGCCACTTCAAGTCTTTCCCGTTGCACTCAACATCACCTCTAGTACTAGGTGTCATGCCGCCATCATAACACATCCACCCAAATATATCATAAATAAATCACACAATAAAATGACCGTTCTTATTCAAACGTGCGGTTCACTATCTGACTGACCCCACTACTTATGATCTTAAGCATGCATTTAGAATCATAATAATGAATAGTACTCATTATCCTCATTTCGTCAATCCTATCATATGTCTCATTATTAGAATTTCATGGTTTTGGCATTCAGACCAACTCATATATTACTGGCTATTTCTTACCTTAATCAAACTCGTAAAACCTAGTCCCATTTTCATGTTTAAAGAGTATCCTTATCTCTTCATATAGTAAAATCATAGTTCTTACTTCTATTCACACGACATCATGCTTATCATATTTTGTGTTCCATTTGGGAAGCCAATCATGCCTTTCTACTCATATTAATTAAAAAAAACTTGATAACAAGCCATGGTCGGTCCAATAGGAATCGTTATCTATAAACCCACTTATCCGAGTATTTGGATACGTGTTCGTTCTAGTCTATTTTCGAGTGCTACTAATTAATGATTTCCACTCGACTATTCGTAACAATATAAGTTGCAATATCCATTAGAAATAAGATATGATCAGGTTTGCTTCTAAATGATATATCATGGTATTGTCCCGTAATTTCTCAAAATTACAATTTTGCCCCTTCGGTCGGGTTTGAAATCTAAGAACTAGAAGGTCGTATGTAGAAGGCACATTGGTTGCCATGAGTGATGGGCATCGAAAGCAGACATTCCCTCAGTTCTAATGACACATATTGGGCCATGCTTGGTGGTCGAAGAAGAAAATGGGAGTGTGTGGTTTGAAGTTCACCAGAAAATGGTGGAGAGTGACCTAAAGAGACAATTTCGATCATCCTCTAGCGAGAGGAGGGCCAATAGTTATATAGGAAAATTGAGGGGACTAATTATCTATCAGGCCAGGTTCATAGATAACTAAATAAGACTCTCTAGTGTAAGATTTTCATTTAATTATCTTGGTGGAGTAAATGTAGAAAATCACGCCAATAGCTAGATTATTTCTAGGACTAAATCACGTTTTCTCATTCTAGGTCGGGTGGAGATGATTATACATGCTCGGACGGGCATAAGTGGGTGTGTACGATATGTTGCATGTAAAACTCATCTTCTAGGACCAAAGAGAACTAGGAAAAGAACCGACACATTCTCATGTGAAAAACTGAGCCAATTAATGAATAGAAAATAGTAAATAAAGGTTAATATGGGAAATTGAAAAATTGCAAGTGACCAAAAATTCACAAAAATCATAGGTAAGAACCATGAATGAATTGGATGGGAAAACCAGACTAGTTCGGGGTAAACTAGATCTAAATGGGATAGAACCATAGTGAACCAATTCAATGATTCATTTTTCTAGATGGCTTAAAATGTCAATTTGTGAAATTGAGGCCACCATTAGATAGAAAATGAATTTAGATAGATTTATAAATTTTTAAATTTCAAAAAATCGATCAAATCGAGACTAAACCGGCTGATTTTCGAATTCAAGTCACTGAACCCAGACCGGTCAATGGTCAACGATGCCTAGTTAGCAGCCACGCATACATAGGCGGCCACATGTCCAGTCAATGGTTAGAGGGTGATCTATAAGCTTGCCAAGTAAACATGAGCACCAAATGGGAGGCTGCTACGTGTCAGGTCAACCAGTCAACGACTAACGTGGTGATTGAGTTAGAATGCCACGTCAAAAAAACCAGCCTATCAAAGCGCGCCATGTCGCACACCCACCACGTCATCATCTTCAACCTCATTCCGCTAATAGAAAGGTGAGAAAGCAAGAGAAGGGGAAGTCTCCGGTGACTTAGAAATTGCTCCAATCAGGTCATCGGTGAGCAGGGCAGGGGTCGAGTCTCACGCCAACTGATAACCCGAACAGTTGCCAAGCTCCTTATAAATAGAGCCTCCACCCCCCCCCCCCCCCCCCCCCACACACACACACACACCTTAGACTCCTCACCATTCAAGCGCTCTTTGAAGACAAGTTGCTCATTTTTTGATGAAACTCCGATCAAGGCTCCAACGATGGGCCAATTCGCAACCAAAGAAGATCTAGTGGGTGGCATCACAACTGAGAAAGAGTCCCCTAGCTCAGGAAACCCTCAACTTGATAGGAGGACAGCCGAAGAAATGCCAGGGTGATAGCATAGTAAAGTTGCTCTTGAGCTCCGAAACAACAAGCTCCCGACCAACACAACCCCGACCCTCTCAAACCTCCCGCTACTAGAATTGACCACCTCCGACTTCCTAAGACCCTCCCCAACCCCTCACAAACACTCAGTAACCTCAATTTCGCCTCGACTCATCGGATTTTGTATGTTTCAGAACTCCACCTCCCCGAAACTTCTCTCTTCAAATTCCCACAGTGTGGCAGCAAATTGTAGCAGAATCTAATCCTAGTAGGACCCCTTCGATGGACACGAGCTGCCCACACCTCAAGCTCCGGCCACAGCCACTCCATCAGTAAGCTCAGTAAGCTTACTCTCTCTACTGTTATTTTCCAACCAAACTCCGACGAAACTCAAAACTTAGTCAAATTCTGAAATTCGAAGTGTAGGACGATCGATGGGAGCTAGAGGATGTGAATAACAAGAAGAAGCAAAGAAATTAAGGACTTTTAGGTCATCAATTGAACGAGGTAATATTCGGAGATTCAAATGTTCCAATTGGGGAAGAAGAGGGAGGCAATTTGGGGATTTCTTTTAAGAAAAAGGGACTTTTGTGCAATTCTTCAAAAATTCGAGGGTCGAATGGAAAATTGATGAAATTGAAGACAATTTCATGAAATTCACTCCCAATTGAGGTCCAATTGGGCAATTTGGATAAAATGGAAGGCCAATTGAAAACTTTTTAGAAGTTAAAGGGCCAATTGGAAATTTTTGGGAAATTAGGGACCAAATGGTAATTTTAGAAAAAGTGAGGGCCAGTTCGCAGTTTTGGTGAAATTAACCCCCTCTACTAGAACCAGGAATTCCAAGGATACGAACGCCTACGAAGTTAGGAAGAAGCGACCAAGCCATGGACGTATACGTTAGATAAGCAGATGGCCCTAAGCTAGTGAAGAAAAACTATTAAACTACAACAAAGGGCAAAGCCCAAGATCCCAATAAATTAAGGGATGATGGGAAAGATATCCAAAAAACCAAGTACGGATCTAGAACATGTCAGCCATAGAAGAACGGGATCTAGGACCGTATTTTGGAATAAGTGGAAAACCACAGGAAATTTGTGCGAGTCCCATGGGGTAGTTAGACATCAGGAAAAAAAAGGAGAATTTCCCTAAAGGCGAATTAAATAGGGACTAAGCAAGGAAGCAATCGTGGGGGCGAACACCATACCTTGCAGTCTGAAACAATGGAAAGGACTAAGCCCCAAGAAGGTCCAATTGCCATGGGTCAACAAGCAAAATATCCCCAAAGTAGAGAGGAAGAAGGGAAGGGAAGAACCCCTCACCGGTCAGAGGACGCCAGCGGACGTGAGAACTGACTAAGGAAGGAGAAATCCAGTAGACCGATAGGTTCCGAAGGAGACAAGGAACCCGACAATTGAAGATAGGGAGACCCAATAATAAATAGGGTAGGATGAGTAAATGCGAGAAACTCAAACCCATACAATGAAGCATGGAGGGGATGTACGAATCAAAATTGATGTGTGGGTCAAAATCGAGCAATAAAGTATTTTGGCAACACAAAAGGAAGGACAAAGGGGTCATGCTCTAGCTTCAAGGCAAGCCGGACGTTAGGCCCAAGAAGAAATAATAGATTACGAGAGTCAAGCTGCTAGGGACATGTAGGTCCAATGGCCTAACAAAAAGGGGGATAACACTGAAACCTACGAAAAGCAAATGAAAGAGCCCAAAGGGATGATGGGCTAGAGAGTTCCAACAACCAAGAGAGTAAATAGACCAAGATACAGCTGAACATGTTGAAAGTCCCAATTCCAGACAAAACCCTCCAAGAGAAAACCCTAACCCCAAGTGAGAGGAAGTCTTGGACCTAACGAAGTTTGTGGACACCGGGGATGAGAACAGCCAAACAAACTAAATCTGAGGGAGTAAGGAGATCGAGTCAAAGGAGGTAACTAAAGCAGTAGAAAATCAACTCAAACCCCAAGTTGACCGTACGGGGACCCAATTCCGATCCGAAGGATAAACAACTGAGTTTTGAGGATAAAACTCCTAAAAGGAGGGGAGAATTGTAAAACCCATCCTATAGGACCAACGATAACCGGGAAAAGAACCTGCGGATTCTCATGTGAAAAACCAAGCCAATTAATGAACATAAAATAATAAAGAAAGGCTAACATGGGAAATTGGAAAATCCCAAGTGACCAAAAATTCACAAAAATCATGGGGTAGAATCAAGAAGTGAATTGGATGGGAAAATCGGACCAGTTCGTGGTGCACCAAACCCAAACCTGACTGAACCATAGTGAACCGGTTCAATGATTCATTTTTCTAGATGGCTTTAAAATGTCAATTTGGAAAATTGGGGCCACCAATAGAGAGAAAATGAATTTAGAAATTTTTAAATTTTAGAAAATCGGTCGAATCGACCCTAAACCAATCGATTTTTTAATTCGGGTAACCGAAGCCGGTCGTACTGAACCAGTCAATGGTCCAGCTAGTTAACGAACTGGACCGGTAACCAATCCAACCGGTCAACAATGCCCAATTAGCAGCCACACAAACACAAGTAGCCAATGGGAGGCAATCACGTGTCCGGTCAACGATCAGCGGACGACTTGTGAGCTTGCCATGTAGACATGAGCAGCCAATGGGAGGCTGCCACGTGTCCGGTCAACTGTTCAACGGCTAACGTGGTGGTTGAGTTGGAATGCCATGTTATAAAAACCAGCCAATCACAACACGTCATGTGGCATGTCCGCCACATAATCATCTTCAACCTCAGTCTTCTAACAAAGAGGAGAGAGAGTGAGGGAATGGGAAGTCTCTAGAGACTTGGAAATTGCTCCAGTCAAGAGGTTGGCGAGCGGGGCGGGGGCTGAGTCTCTCGCTGGCTAGTAGCCCAAACAATTGTCGAGCTCCCTATAAATAGAGCACCCTCCCACTCGACCTCCTCTCCACTCAAGTGCTCTCTACAGACAAGTTACTCATTTTTCAACGAAACTCCAATCAAGGCTCCAACGATGGGCCAACTCATAACCAAAGAAGCTTTGGTGTATGGCATCATAACTGGAAAGGAGTCCCCTATCTTAGGAAACCCTCAACTCGACCGGAGGACAGCCGAAGAAGTGTCGGGGAGATAGCACACTAAAGTCGCTCTGGAGCTCTGAAATAGCGAGCTCCTGACCGACCCAACCATGATCCTTCCAGACCTCCCGCCGTTGGAATTTACCACCTCCGACTTCCTAAGACCCTCTCCAACCCCTCTCAGTCACCCGGTAAGCTCAATTTTAACTCTGCTCATCCGATTTTCTATGTTTCAGAACTCTACCTCCCCGAAACTTCTCTCTTAAAATTCATGAAGTGTGGCGGTGAATTGCAGTGGAATCCAATCCTAGTAGTACTCCTTCGACAGACACGAGCTGCCCACACCTCAAGATCCAGCCACCGCCCCTCCATCAATAAGGACAGCAAGCTTTCTCTCTCTATTTTTATTTTTTGACGAAGCACTAGCGAAGCTCAAAACTAAGCCCAATTTTGAAATTTGAACTGTAGGATGATCGGGGGGAGCTGGAGGAGGCGAATAACAGCAAGAAGTGAACAAATTAAGGACTTCTAGGCCGTCAATTGGACAAGGTAAGATTCAGATATTCAAACGTTCCAATTGGGGAAGAAGAGGGAGGCAATTTGGGGATTTTTTTAAGAAAAAGGGGCTTTTGTTAATTCTTTGAAAATCTGAGGGTCGAATGGAAAATTGATGAAATTGAAGGCAATTTCATGAAATTCACTCCCAATTGTGGTCCAATTAAGCCATTTGCATAAAATGGATGGCCAATTCGAAAATTTTGAGAAGTTAAAGGGCCAATTGGTAATTTTTGGCAAATTCGGGACCAAATGGCAATTTTGGAAAAGTTGAGGGCCAGTTGACAGTTTGGTGAAATTAAGGACCTAAGAAGGATAATTAGAAATTCTAGGGACTTAATTTAAATAAAGGGGCAAGTAGGAACCCAAATGTAAAAAGGACAAACTTGATGAACCAAAATGTAATTAAGGCATAATGTGAGGGCCCATGCGCAAATACTCAAAAATATGCAGCCCCTTAGGCAAAGCATTCTAACATGGATATTTGTGTCATCTAGGAGTAGAATGCCCAAGCATCGACTCTAGGAAACTCATCATGAAGCAAGGATCTGCCGGGACTACCCTGTCGAGATTACAGGGTGAGTGGAAACCATACCACATCGATTCCGATCAGGACGATGGTTTCGCTTTAAAAAATAATTTTCTCGGAATTAGCCTCCATTAACTAGGTGACTCTGCTTAAAACATTTGGGACCTAATTTCGGGGCTTAGGCTCGAAAATGCAAGTGAGCCTAAGGCCGATGGACACGGGTATGGATCCGTTCAGAATCAGCATGTGATGAATTGCTAAAAGACCTAAAAAGGGGTAATTGTGTGTGATACCCACCGAGCCAAGGCTTGTATGTTGGGTTTGTTTAGCCAAACCACGGCTAAGCCAAAGCTAGGTCATTGAACATGTTGGGTCAGCATGCGTGGGTTGAAGCCAAGTTAACAGACCCTTGAGCTTGAGTGTAAACCCCGCACATTTGAGTTAAGGAAAACTGTGAAAAGAATCGGTCAATCCGAATAAGAAAACCAAGTCGTTTTACATTTGGGAATAAGCAACATGGAAATTTACAACTTTCGGGTGATCCAAAGGGTTCATTAAACCTTGGAAAAGAAACTTAAGATAAACTAGAAAACAAAAACCAAATTGGTTCAGGTGAACTAGATTCCATAAGAACTTCAAAGTTAAGCGTGCTTGCTTGAGAGTAGTGTGAGGATGGGAACTTCAAATTAAACTTATGGAATTAATACCAATAATTTATGGCAATATTAATACTAGTAATAAATCTCGCCCATTTAATACATGGGATTTACGCCTATATAAAGAGGTCATCCCCATTTCATTCTCCTCACACCTTAACACTTCTCTCTCTCTCTACTGTTCCATTTCCCGGTAAAGCTCGAACCAGAGCTTCGACTTGAACAAAGGTTTTTTGTAACCGAAATAATTATTGGAATTAATACTGAAATTAAATTTATGGAATTAATACCAATAATTTATGGCAATATTAATACTAGTAATAAATCTCGCCCATTTAATACACGGGTTTTACGCCTATATAAAGAGGTTATCCCCATTTCATTCTCCTCACACCTTAACACTTCTCTCTCTCTCTACTGTTCCATTTCCCGGTAAAGCTCGAACCAGAGCTTCGACTTGAACAAAGGTTGGGCTCTTTAGAACCGGGGAGAAGATAGCTATCTGATAGCAAACTCCAGTCAATCCGAGAATCGTTGGAGAAACACCGACATGATGGAACAGTGAAGCAACTCCGGCGGACCGAAGCTACCCTATTTTGGTCAAGCTGAAATCGGCCATTTCAAGCCCTCCTCAAGCCAAACCAAGCCCTCCCAACACTTCCTCAGCCTTTCCACAGCTGAATTAGGACCGAAAGGTAAGCCAATTTGGCTCCCCTTTACAATTTTCGATCGGTGCTAGAGAGAGAGTCGACAGAATTTCAATGACAAAATTCTAATCCAATTCTGCATCAATTGATGTAATTCTTGATTCTAGGATAAACCTCAAGACGAGACCTATCTGTCCAGATCAAAAGCTCGGACCGTCGTGCCTTCACCGATGAGTAATCGAAGCTTTCTCTCTCTACAGTCTATTTTCCGGCGAAGCTCCGTTTGAGCTCGTTCCGACGTTAAAATCTACAATTCAAAGTTTTTTAGAATCGTATGAACATGCAGGAACTCAATTTCAACTCCAATTTCAATAATTAGAAGTGTTTGATCGGTAAATTTGATGAAATCCAATTCGGTAGAGTTGAAGAGTTGAAATTGGGGGAAATTTTGGGGATTTTCGAAATTCAAAGGGCCAAAATACAATTTTATGAAATTGAGGGTTAATTGGGGATGAAAATAATGTTGGAGGACCAATTGAGGAATTTTGGAATTTTTGGGGCAAAACTTACCATTTTTGTAAAAGAAGGGCAAAATGGTAATTTTGGAAAAATTGGGGGAACAAATTGGAAATTTGGGAAATTAAACCCCTTTTTGGTGAAATTGTATTAATTGAGGTCCCATGGTAAATTTTAAAAGTTACGGGACTCAATTTGAGGAAAAACCGACATTAGGGACTTAAAGTTAAAGAGAAATAACTTTAGGGACCTAATTACAAAATAACTAAAAGTTTGGATTTTCTCATTCATTGGAAATGAATGAAGGCTGTTATGCCGAGTAATAATGAAGAAGGTTGTTCTTATCGTGTAGGAACGTGAAATACCGAGAACGCCAGCAAGGACAAGCTCGCGGGAATACAAAGAACCAGTTTAGTGGAATTCACGGCATTAACGCGTGAGTGGGTTTACTAACATCATATCCAGTTGGGATGATGAGCACAACTTAAAGATAAAAACCACTTACCGGTTGTGAGTGGAAATTTTATGTCATACCCGGTAGGGAATGATAAGTACCTCGGTATAAAAACCCACTATTTAGTGGTATTTTAATCACCACCACTTAGAGAAAGTGATGTGAAAATTTATGCGGAAAAACTACATACCGGTTGTAAGTAGATCATACCAGGTTGGTATGATGAGACTTCCTCGAAGGAAGTTGAAAACCCATTCATCGATTATGAACAGAGATGTCCTTATATCGATTGGTATAATGGACAGTGAAAATCTATTTTGTCGGAAGTGTTCTCCCCTCACTGTGTGCCAATGCTTAAACTATTTGGGAGACCTTCTTGACGGGAGCTCGAATAGCTCTTATAGGCCGGGGGCCTCGATTTTGGAACTTGTGGGCTAGAATGCCCAGTTTTTTTAAAATCTCGTACAGTGGGCCCAAGGCTAGTTGGCACGAGTAGGAGCTCGTAAACGAGCATGATATATGTGCCATAAAACTTAATAAGTGAATTATTTGGCCATGGTACTAAGATAGGACCGACATGCTCAGTCAACTAGTGGCAGTGCGACATGACAGGTCAACGGACCAGTCATGACAAACAATTGCAGGTTGAGTTGAGAGTCGGGGCCGTTGGACCAGTGGCACCACAGATTACATGGCTTGATATGAAAATATTGTTTGTGCATGCACTATGAGTACGGGATCATCAAGACGCTCATGAGGGGTAGTGATGCATCCTAAGGGCACTGGACGACCTAGTGGCTATAAGAGCAGTTTGTCGTTCCAGGTGTCTGTGCGAAATCTGGAGTAGCACTAAGCGCATGAGACCGGGGTGGGGACAGGATGAGGTCTTTGTCCTCATATGGACACGAAGAAGTTATTTCGAGATTGTGGGTCGGATGTCGCATACATTCACTCATTCCCAGGGTAGAAGTGGTTGTACTTCTATCCGGGTGGCAGGAAAAGTCACTCTGAAACCACTAGCGGGTTCAGTAGTGATACTGACTTGCGAATGTGTGTAACCTTCATGATGAAGAATTTGTGTTGGGTCATCACACACCGGAAACTAAGAAATAATGGAAAAACCCAAATTTTTAAATGAAGAGATTTTTGAAAACAAAGGAGTCTGGCACACTCCATATAAATGTTTTTCTTAAAAGTTAAAAGTAGACCTTTGAAAACCCATTCACTGAGTAGTCGTACTCACCCCCTCCTTTATATCCCTTTCAGGAAATCCCGAAAAGCCTCCCCTTAAAGACCGTCAACTAAGATGCCTGTAAGATAGAAGCACTAATTAAAAGAACAAGAGAAGACTTTGCATGTTAAGCAAATACCAAAGGGGCATCAAAGGAAATGATTGCTCATGCAAGGATGTTAACTAAGTTTTGGGGACAAAACTCCTAAAAGGAGGGGAGAGTTGTAAACCCCGCACATTTGAGTTAAGGAAAATCGGGAAAAGAACCGGTCAAACCGAATAAGAAAACCAAGCCGGTTTACATTTGGGAATAAGCAAAATGGAAATTTACAACTTTCAGGTAATCCAAAGGGTTCATTAAACCTTGGAAAAGAAACTTAAGACAAACTAGAAAACAAAAACCAAATTGGTTCAGGTGAACTAGATTCCATAATAACTTCAAAGTTAAGTGTGCTTGATTGAGAGTAAGGAATTTCTTTTCCTTTATATTATTTACTCCCTCCATGGAGTTTATCATAACGAGACATACCTCACTTCAGGGTATATTCTTAGATTTATATCTTTCTTTGCTTAGAGCACATTCTTCCCTTTGATGTTCTGTACTCAAGATTGAAAATTCCAAGATACCTAACCATTCTCGTGTCTAGTTAACCCCTTGGTCGTTGAAACCTTTAGCTCAATGTTCTTCCGGGCGTTACGTACTGGTTGCCACGGTTTTCTTTATTCTCACTTTTTCATCCCATTTTGACCCTTCCTCCATTCGTTGTCTATTATAACTTCAGTCCAAATTTTTATATTCGACCTCGTCATGCTTATTAGCTGACTCTTCCTTACTTTGAGTCATATTCTCCTTGAGATTGTTGGGCTTACATACCCCATACAACATGGCATTTTCTAGGACTTGTCTTTGTCCATTAGATTTCTAGAACATCTACTTGAGGGTCTCTCTTAGCTTTTTTTTTTTTACCTTTCAGGGATCATATAACTTCATCCCTCTTTTCTTTTGATAGCATTCCTCAACTATCCTTTTTACCGTTATCCTCTCATCCATCATGCCTTTGAAGTTATGTCTCACATAACCGCATGGATTTCTCTTACCTACTCATCCTTTCTAAACGTTTTTGTTGGGTACTTTCAATTCCAATCGTTGAGTTTCCTAATGATTATTGACATACGAGGATTTTTTTTCCTTCTTATGTCCTTTCTCTTCTTTAGTGACATCCCTTATTCAATGACTTCCTTTTTCCTTAATCCACTTTTACTTGCTCATAAATCACTTCATGATTCTTCATTCTACAATAATTGCTTTCGATCTATGTGTTGATTACTTTGCTTAGGAAGGTTCACTCCATCCAGTTTTGTTCATTATCTTTGGTTGTCCGCCGTTACTAGTTTTCCTCTTTCTACATGGTTATCCTATTCTCTCCAAACAGGTCATAATGGACCATTACAATACTTCCTTCCTTGGAAAACATTTCCTAAATAAGGGTTGGTTCCATTTCCTCTTAATTGGGATACACATGTCTTTCCTGGGCTTCCTTCCTTGGTAGGATTCTTTGTCTTTCCCGTGACATTCTTTTCTTACATTTGCTCTAGGGGATTTCTACCCTTAAATGACATCCCTTGATGTCGTCTTCTCCTATTTAACTTTACTCCTCAAATCTTTTAGGCACATCTTTTATGCTCTATTTGCATCCTTATTCGTACCCATTACCTGTCTATTTCTTTAGGGAGCGTACAAATCTTCCTTGTTTCAGGATCATTGTGGGAGAGGCTTGCCTATTCCTTTTTTGGCTTGAGTTTAGTCATTAATTGGCCCTTGGTCCTTTTAAGGATTTCTTGCATCCTTCTTTTCCCGAGTATTTGACCTTTTTGCCTCTCTCTTCTTTGTCGGAACTTACATTATGGCTTTCCCGAGTATTTGTTCGCTAACTGCTTTGCCTGCACCATTTGTTTGGTCTAAGTTTCTTAGCAGTTGTTTCTCGAGTCCTCCTATCCTTAACATCCATCCCACTGACGTTTTTAGGGTGTAGTCCCTTCTATTTCCCGGTCTTCCTTAGGGTGTCATTTGTTCCCTCTGACTATCTTGTTGTAACGACTTACTTTCTCTTGTCCCGTTGGTCCGAACTTCCTATTTGACATAGTTGTTTTTTTCCAAGGTGATTTATTCCTGTAATCCCAATACGTCTCGTTTGTCATCAAATGTTCGCCTTGTCTTCTCTTATGGATGCACTCCTTTCTTTGTTCCTAAATGGTTTGGATTTTCTTCTTAAAGGGGGAATTCTCTTCAGCTATCCTTTGTTCCATTTGTGGTTTTATTGAGGTCCTACCTTTACCCCTTTTTCCTTCTTACCACTTTGCTAAGATTTTGAAGAGTTTCCTCTTATTTGTGGTTGCAAATGGAGTCACGTTTCTTGGGATGGTTTTCTTTTGGATTTCCTATAGTTGCGGAGTGTTTATTCTTGGAATATATTGTCCTGGCTCCTGGCGATGTGGGATAGTTTTTCACTCCATGTCCTATTCCCCTCTAGGTTAACTTAATTCCTGTCCTTTGTAGGGTTGGGCACTTCTCCATGCAGTGTCCCTATCATTCATGCTTGTAATTACATGAACATAAGTGGTTCCTCCTGGCGTTTTCTTGGAAATTATTAGTTTTAGTGCTCCTTCATCCTTAAGTCTGGATACCATGAGAGTTTTTTTTTCTTTTTGGAGTCTTCCTTGAAGATCACATCATTTGAGGGACAGGGTTTTTAGGAATTTGGAGTACTTCATTAATAGAGTAGTACAGTATGTTGGGGATTTTGGCCCTATTACAGAAAATGGTCACCAAATAACTAGGGAGCTACGAGATTCTTGATAAGCATACTCCTATGTAAGGTTATATGCTCCATTTTATGGCTTCACGCTTGGCTTCCTATATACTTAGAGTTGTGACCTCAATAGGTCCTTTTCTAAAAAAGGGTTTAGGGTAGGGGGTGAGTTTCATGACTCAGTGAGTGGGAGAAATCTTAAGGATGTATTTAATCATGTGTTATCAATATTATAGTATTTCACATTCGAACCTTCTCGGGTTTGCACATAATCACACACCCTTCCTTTCATAGAAAGGGAATTACACATTTGTAGAACGGTCCCCAACTGTTCCACTTGTGAACTAGAGCGCCTTTACCACTCTGATAGATGTTAACAGCCTCTACCACAAGTTTGAGTGGACCTTGCTCGTTCGACCCTCAAACCTAATCACACTTCATGTTCTCTTTGTGGACGAGACCTCATTTCCCTGATTGCCTCGGTCTCAGTGCGCAAGAAGCTCCTCGAGCTTCTCGACATACTGGACACCAAACCGCCCTTATGCACCTTAGGTTGTCCAACAACCCTTGGAATCCATCACTACCTCATACCAGGTGTTCTTATGGCCCTGTATCACAGTGCATGTACAATTAAGAGTCTTTTTTTTTATAGCCATTATCTTTTGAGTTAAGGAAAATCGGGAAAAGAACCGGTCAAACTGAATAAGAAAACCGAGCCGATTTATAAACCCGATCATTTGGGAACAAGCAATTTGGAAATTTACAACTTCCGAATGATCTAAAGGGTTCATAAACCTTGTAAAAGAAACTTAAAACAAATTAGAAGTGAAAAACCAAATTGGTTCAGGTGAACGAGATTCCATAAGAACTTTGAAGTTAAGCCAATTCCATAAGAGTAACACAAAATTATTGTAATTAATACCAATAATTTAATACCTAAATTAAATTATTGGAATTAATACCAATAATTTATGGCAATATTAATACTAGAAATAAATCTCTCCCATTTAATACACAATTTTACACCTATATAAATAGGTTATTCCCATTCATTCTCCTCACACCTGAACACCTCTCTCTCTCTCTACTGCTCCATTTCCCGGTGAAGCTCGAACCAAAGCTTCAACTTGAACATTTTTCTTAACCTCGGAAGGAGAGGTCGGGCTTTTTAGAACTGGGGAGAGGACAGCTATCTAATAGCAAACTCCAGTCAATCCGAGAATCGCTGGAGAAGCTTCGGCATGATGGAACAGTGAAGCAGCTCCGACGGACCGAAGTTGCCCTATTTCAGCCAAGCTGAAATCGGCCAGTTCGAGCCCTCCTCAAACCAAACCAAGTCCTCCCAACACCTCCTCAGTCCTTCCTCGGTCGAATTAGGACCGAAAGGTAAGCCAATTCGGCTCCCCTTTACAATTTCATATCGTTGTTAGAGAGAGAGTCGGTCAAATTTCAATGAAGAAATTCTAATCCAATTTGACATCAATTGATGTCATTCTTGATCCTAGGAAGAACCTCTAAAGGAGAGCTACCTGCCCAGATAGAAAGCTCCAACCGTCGTGCCCTTGAGAAATCGAAACTTTCTCTCTCTACAGTCTGTTTTCCAGCGAAGCTCCATTTGAGCTCGTTCCGGCGTTAAAATCTGCGATTCAAAGTTCCTTAGAATCGTATGAACATGTAGGAACTTAATTTCAACTCCAATTTTAAAATTAGAGGTGTTTGATCATGAAGAGTTGAAATTAGAGAAATTTGGGGATTTTCGAAAATTCGAAGAACCAAAATGTAATTTTCTAAAATTGAGGGTCAATTGGTAATGATAAGAATATTAGAGGGCCAATTGAGAAATTTTAGTATTTTTGGGGCAAAATTTACAATTTTTTTAAAGAAGGGGCAGAATGGTAATTTTGGAAAAATTGAGGGACCAAATTGGAAATTTGGGAAATCAAACCCCATTGTGTGAAATTAAATAATTTGAGGTCGTGAGATAAATTTTAAAAGTTTCGAGGCTCAAATTTAGAAAAAACCCGGCAATGGGGACTTAAAGTTAAAAAAAATAACTTGAGGGACCTAATTGTAAATATATGTAAAGTTGGGTTTTCTCATTCATTTTGAACGAATGAGGGCTATTAGGCCAAAGAATAATGAACAATTATGTTCATTTCGTGTAGGAGAACGAGACAACAGCAATGCCAGTCGAGGTCTCGCTTGCTAAGGGCGGAACCCAACTAAGTGGAATTTTACTGCACTATCGGGTGAGTGGGATTATATATCATACCCTGTTGGGGATGATAAGTACCTCGGTATAAAAACCCTCTATTTAGTGGAATTTTAATCATCACAACTTAGAGAAAGTGATGTGAATACCATGCAGAAAAACTACTTACTAGTTGCAAGTAGATCATACCTGGTTGTTATGATGAAACTTCCTCGAAGGAAGTTGAAAACCTATTCATCGGTCATGAATGGAGATGTCCTTATACCGGTCAGTATAATGGATAATGAAAACCTATTTTGTCAAAAGTGTTCTCCCCTGATGCTTAAACTATTTGGGAGACTTTCTTGACAGGAGCTCTAATAGCTCTTATAGGCCAGGGACCTCGGTTTTGGAACTTGCAGGCTAATATGCCCTATTTTTTAAAATCTCTAACAGTGGGCCATAGGCCAATGGACACGAGCAGGAGCTCGTAAGCGAACATGATATATGTGCCATAAAACTTAATAAGTGAATTGTTTGGTCATGGTACCAAGGTAGGTCCGACATACTCAGTCAACTAGTAGCAGTGCGACATGCCCGCTCTCCGGACCAGTCAAGACAAACAGCTACAGGTTGAGTTGAAGGTCGGGACCGTTGGGACAAATGGCACCACATATTACATGGCAATTTAAGAAAACTTTGTTTGTGCATGCACTATGAGTACTGGATCATCAAGATGCCCATGAGGGGTAGTAATGTATCCTAAGGGCCCTGGACGACCCGGTGAGTATAAGGGTAGATCGTCGTTCCAGGTGTCTATACGAAATTTGGAGTAGCGCCAAGCTCATGAGACTGAGGTGGGGATAGGATGAGGTCTTTGTCCTCATATGGATATGAAGAAACGATTTTGGGATTGGGGGTCGGATGTCACGTACATCCACTCATTCCCAAGGTAGAAGTGGTTGTGCTTCTATCTAGGTGACAAGTAAAGTCGCTCCGAAGCCATTAGTGGGTTCAGTAGTCGTACTGACCTACGAATGTGTGTAACCTTCATGACGAAGGATGTGTGTTGGGTGATGACACACTAGTAACTAAGAATAATGGAAAAACCTGAACTTTTAAATAAAGGGATTTTTTAAAAGAAAGGAGTCTGGCACACTCCATATAAATATTTTTCTTGAAAGTCAAAAGATTTGAATCCCATTCACTGAGTAGTTGTACTCACCCCCTCCCTTATACCCCTTTCAGGAAGTCCCAGAAAGTCGAACCATAAAAGACTTGCGCAATTAAACGCCTACAAGACAGGTACGATTAATTTAAATTACTATGCAGTTTTGATTTATGATATTCCTGGAAAAGGGTGCAGGTCTAAAGAACGTCTTACTTTTTACGATTTATAATATAAGGGGAAACCCTTTAGTAAATCGGGAGAGTGACGAGTTGATCATGGGGATCTGACCAAATCGGGTCGGGGCATAACACCTAATCACACTTCATGTTCGCTTTATGGACGAGGCCTCATTTCCTCGAATGCCTCGGTCTCAGTGTGTAAGAAGCTCCTCGAGCTTCTCGACATACTCGACACCAAACCGCCCATATGCACCCTAGGTCATCCAGCAGCCCTTGGGATCCATCACTACCTCATACCAGGTGTCCTTATGGCCCTGTATCACAGTGTATGCACAATCAAGAGTCTTTTTTCGTTTATAGCCATTATCTTTGGCCCCCTAGCTCAAGGGTCTGTTGGCTTGGCTTCGGCCCTCGCGTGTTGGCCTAATAGGTTCAATGACCCGGCTTCAGCTTATCAACTATTTGGCCCAACATCCCAGCCTTGGCTCGGTGGGTATCACACACAATTTTCCATTATAATGACTTTTAGCAGTTTATCATATGTTGATTCTGAATAGATCCATACCCGTGTCCATCGGCATTCAATCCATCGGAACCAATGTTGTAGAGTTCCCACTCACCCGATAGTAGCGACGGGGTCGTCGTAGTGAGACCTTGACTCGTGGCATCCCCCCTCATGCTAGTATTTGGGCAATCCGCTCTTTGCATGGTACGAATATCCATGTAAGGACGATTTGCCTAAGAGGCCGCACATTTCGAGTATTTTTGCATAGGCCCTCACCTTAAGCCTTAATTACATTTAGGTCCCTAATGTTTGTACTTTTACATTTTGGTCCATATTTGCCCCTTTATTTCAATTAAGCCCTTAGGATTTCCAATTATCCTTCTTGGGTCCTGAATTTTACAAAAACTACCAATTGACCCTCAATTTTCCTAAATTATTATTTGGTCCCCAATTTCACAAATATTGCCAATTGCACAAAAGCCCCAATTTCTTTGAAAATCCCCAAATTGAACGTTTGAATATTTTTCTCAAATCATACCTCGTCCAATTGAAGACCTAAAAGTCCATAATTCTTTCGTCTCTTGCTGTTATTCACCTCCTCCAGCTCCCCCCAATCATCCTACACTTTGAATCTTTGAATTTGGCTAAGTTTGGGGTTCCCCGAAGCTTCACTAGAAAATGACAATAGAGAGAGAAAGATTGTTGACCTTACTGATGGAGGGGCGGTGGTCAGAGCTTGAGGTGTGGGCAGCTAGTTTCTGTCTAGGGGGTCCTACCAGGATTGGCTCCCACTGCAATTCGTCGCCACACTGTAGGAATTTGAAGAGAGAAGTTTCAGGGAGGTGGAGTTATGAAACTCGGGAAATCCGACGGGGATAGGTGGAATTGAGGTTACCAGGTGTCTAAGAAGGGCTGAAAAGTGCCTCAGGAGGTCAGGGATTGTCAATTCCACTAGTTGGAGGTTTGAGAGGGTCATAGTTGGATCGGTCGGAGCTCGCTAATTTAAAGCTACAGAGCAAATTCACTGTGAGATTGCTCCGGCACTTCTCCGGTTGTCCTCCGATCGAGCTGAGGGTTCCCCAAGCTAGGGGACTCTTTCCCAGTTTTGATGCCAACCACCGGAGGTTCTCTGGTTGTGAAATGGTTCATTGTCAGAGCCAGGATCAACGCTTCATCAAAAAAGGAGTAGCTTGTCTTCAGAGGGCGCCTCAGTGGTGAGAAGGTCGAGTGGGTAGGTGCTCTATTTATAGGGAGCTCGGCAACTGTTCGGGCTACCGGTCGATGTGAGACTCGGCCTCCGCCCCACTCATCGACGACCAGACTAGAGCATTTTTTGAGTCGTCGGAGACTTCCCCCTTCTTTGGTCTCTCTCCTTTCTGTCAATGGACTGAAGATGAAGATGATGATGTGGTGAGTGTGCCATGTGATGCGCTTTGATTGGCTGATTTTTTTGATGTGGCATTCCATCTCAGTCATCGCGTCAATCGTTGACTAGTTGACCATACACATGGCAGCCTCCCATTAGCTGCTCGTATTGCGTGGCAAGCTTACAGGTTGCCCGCTGACCATTGACTGAACACGTGGCAGCCTCCCATTGGCTGCTCGTGGCATTGTGGCTACTGACTAGGTGTGTTGGTTGGTCTGGTCTATTGACCAGATGAACCATTGACCGATCCGATTCGTTGACCGGTCTGGTCTGACCAGTTTCGGTGACCCGAATTCGAAAATCGACTGGTTAAGGCCTGATTCGACCGGTTTTCTAAAATTTAAAATTTTCTAATTTTGCCTAAATTCATTTTCTATCTAATGGTGTCCTCAATTTCCTAACTTGACATTTTTAATCCACCTCAAAAAATGAATCATTGAACCAGTTCACTATGGTTCAATTCGGTTCTTTCCTGTTCAGGTCAAATTCACCCTAAAGCAGTTCGGGTTCGGTTCACCCTGAACCGATCCGGTTTTCTCAACCAATTCCATTAATGGTTCTTCCCCATGATTTTTGTGAATTTTTTATCACTTGGCATTTTCCAATCTCCCATGTTAACCCTACTTTACTATGTTTTGGTACATCAATTGACTCAGTTTTTCATGAAAATTTGTCGGTTTCTTTCCCGTTTTTCCTTCATCCAAGGACGGGTTTCACATAACATGCCACATGGTAGCTCGCATGTGCAAAGCTCACATGTGTGCGCAAAGTGTCATCTTTAATCTCTGATCAAATGAGAAGAGGGAAGGTCGAACGACTACAATAACTCCAGTGAGCCTTAAATGTCACGCCCCGACTCGGTTCGGTCAGATCCCCGTGAGCAACCCGCCACTCTTCCGATTTAATAAGGGTTTTCCTTTCTTTAATCCAAGGGGAGTAAAGCATTCTTTAAACTTGTACCTTTCTTGGAATAACATAAATCAAAACTACATGAAATTTTAACTATACATACATGTCTTGCAGGTGAGACTAACAGGAGGTCTTTGGGAAGGTTTCCCTTAGTTACCTAAAAAGGGATATAAGGGAGGGGGTGAGTTCAACAACTTAGTGAATGGGTGTTTAAAGTTCAACTTTTAGGGAAAATAATTGAATCGGAGTGTGCCTGACTCCATATATTCTTTTTAAATAATTTATCCTCATAATCACGGTTTTCATAGCCATTTCTCAATGCTAAATCATAATTGGTGTGTTTATCAACCAACACATGCCCTTCATCATGAAGGGAACACACATTCGTAGGGCAGCACGTCCACTACACCCACTTGTGGCATCGGAGCGATTTTACCGGCCACCTAAATAGATGCATGTCCCCTTCTACCTTGAGAATGAATGGATGTACGCGGCATCCAACCTTCAATCCCGTAAATAAAACTCTGTGTATGTATGAGGACAGAGACCATATTTCGGTCTCGTGTGCATGAAACTCAAACATAGAAGCATTAGAAAGCCCCAAACACAGTAGCTTGATGGAGTCCAAACACAGAAACTCCGTGGAGTACAAACACAAAACTCCAAGACTAACTAGTATGACGAGAAACACAAACTTAGTAGCTTCTCTTTCCCTTATCGCCACAATGTCATCCAGCAGTCCTTAGGATGCATTACTACCCCTCTTGGGCATCTTAATGGTCTTGAACCTCAAGTGCATACACAAACAAAGTTTTTCAACATAACTCATTTAATATTTGATGCCACCGGTTCAACGGCCCCGACCCTCAGCTCCACCTGCAGCTGTTTGTCTCGACTGGTCCATCGACCTATCGTGTCGCACTGCCACTAGTTCATTGTGTATGTCGGTCTTGTCTTGGTACCATGGCCAAGCATATCATTTATTTAAAGTTTTCATGACTTAAACTCATGTTTGTTTACGAGCTCATGCTCATGCCAATTGGCCTTAGGCCCACTATATGAGATTTTCAAAATCGGGCATATTAGCTCCCAAGTTCCAAAACTGAGGCCTCTGGCCTATCTGAGCTATTCGAGCTCCGTCAAGAAGGTCTACCAAAAGTTTTAAGTAGTGGCACACAGTCAGGGGAGAGCACATCTAACAAAAATACACTTTTAGGTGTCCATATCACCAATCGGGTGTGAGGACATCTCCGCTCATAATCGATGAACGAGTTTTCTACTTCCTTCTAGGATGTTCATGATACCAAACGGATATGATCTACTTACAAGCACTAAGTAGTTTTTTCGCATAATTTCCACTTCACTCCTCTCAGGTGTGATTACTAAAATTCCACTAAATACTGGGTTTTCCTTTTCGATGTGCTTATCATCCCAATGGGATATGATATTGAATCTCACTCACCCAATCATGTAGTGAATTCCACTTATTTGGCTCTTTGCCACCACGCGAGCTTGTACTTGCTAACGTTCTCGGTACTTTGTGTTCATACATGATATGAACATCCTTGTTCATTATCCTTTGACCTATTAGCCGTCATTCACCATGAATGAATAAAATTTTCAAACTTTTTGATTTATTGCAATTAGGTACCTAAAATTCCTTTTCTTTAACTTTAGGTCCCTAGTGCCAATTTTCACACCAAATTGAGTCTCGAAACCTCTAATTTCACCTTAGGGCCTCAATTTATTCAAAATCACAAAAGGGGTTCAAGTTTTCCCAAATTTACAATTTGGTTCCCAACTTTTCCAAAATTACCATTTTGCCCCTACTTTACAAAAATTGTAAGTTTTGCCCCAAAAATTCCAAAATTGCCCAATTTGTCCTCCAACATGTTTATCATGCCCAATTGGCCCTCAATTTTATGAAATTGCACTTTAGTCCCTCGAATTTTTGAAATCCCCAAATTTCCCCCAATTTCAACCTCTAACTCAGTAGAATTTGATTTTATCAAATTGACCAATCAAATGAGTTTAATTATTGAAATTGAAGTTATATTAGAGTTCCTACACCATCATACGATTCAATTACACTTTGAATGGCACGATTTGATGCTAGAATGAGCTTAAATGGAGATTCGCTAGAAAACTAAATAAAGAGAGAGAAAGCTTCGAAAGCTTACCGTCGGGGGCTTGGCGGTCTGAGCTTTCAATTTGGAAAGATAGCTCTTGTCCTGAGGTTCCTTCCAGGGCCAAGAATTGCATCAATTGATGCTGAATTGAGGGAGAATTTGGTCAGTGATGTTTTGCTGGTTCTCTCTCTAGCACTAATCAGAAAATACAAATGGGAACCAAATATGCTTAACTTTCCATTCTAATTCGGCAATAGCAGGGTTGTGGAAGTGTTGGGAGGGCTTGGTTTGGCCTAAGAAGGGCTCGAATTGACTGATTTTAGCTCAGACGAAATAGGAGACCTTTGGTCCGTCAGAACTGCTTCACTATTCTATCACGTTGGCATTTCTCTAATGACCCTCGGAGCAAATGAAGACTACAAGAGTGTAGTTGATTTCTCCTCGAATCCAAAGAACCTAACCATGTCTTATTTGGCTCAAAAAAGACCCTATATCGGAGCTCTGGTTTGAACTTCACCGGAAACTGGAGTAGTTGAGAAAGAATGGAGTTTTCAGGTTTGGAGAGGATGAATGAGGAGGGGCTCTTTATATAGGAAGCTCGAAGACTTCTTAGCCATCCGATTGGTGCCTTAATGGCGGTCATTCATTGCCTAAAACTCTATGGTCGGAGACTTTTCAACTTCGTCGATGCTGCTCAATTTTTCGACGAGTGAACAGTGTTGTCATCTAAAAAAAGATGACGACACTATTTCGAACCGAACTGGACTGATCCGAACCGGGTTCAAAGCTTAAACAAGTCGGTTCAGGCCCAATTCGATCGAGTTTTTCAAAATTAAAAATATTTAAATTCATCTAAACTCATTCCCTATCCAATGGTGGCCTCAAATCTCAAATTTTAATTTTTTTTAAACTAACTAGAAAAATGAATTTAACATCTGGTTCAAATAGGTCTGAACTAGTTCAATCTGATTCAGACCCGGTTAACCTGAACTGGTTTGGTTTTCATCTCCAATTCATACTAAAGTCCTTTTTCATAAATTTTGTGACTTTTTAGGTCACTCAAGATCCATAAATTTCCCAAATAGCCCTTTCTCTATCGGTTTCGGTTCATGAACCAACTTAGTTCATAAAATGGTTCAATCTAGCTTGGATCTGGTTCTCCTGAACCGGTCTAGTTTTTCTCTCCCAAATTGTCCTAAGGTCATTTTCCAAGGTTTTATGAACCCTTTGGGTCACTTGTGAGTTGTAAATTTCCCAAATTACCCCTTCTCTTGATGATTAGTTTTGTGAATCGATTCGATTTTCTCACTCGATTTGACTTGTTCTTTCCTCAGTTTCCTTGTCTTTAAGGGACGAGGTTTACAACTATCCCCTTCTTTTAGGAGTCTTATCTCCAAAACTTATTCAACATCCTTTGCATCGGGAATAATTTCCCTTAATATTAACTCGGGATTTGCTTGACATTACATCACTTTGGTTGTTCTTTCACTTAGCCCCTTTTAAATCACACACTTAAGGAATGTCTTTTTTCCTTTTCATTGTTCACTCACTTCCTGGAGTTTATCATAACTAGACATGTCCTACCCACAAGTCCAAAGGGATATCATTAGGTTCACTTCCTCCTCTACTTAGGCTCCATCAAGGGAGTGTGGACCTCAACCAGCTTTGATGTTAGTGGTTGTTCCACTTAACTACTTCTTAATTAGAGGGTTTAATCGTCCAAGGTTTCTTGGACGTTCCTTCCTTTATTTTCTTATTATGGGTAGCATCTTTTGATGCTATCGTCCTACTTACATGTCCCTTGGATTTAACTTACTTATTTGGGTCATCCTAGCATGTCTCCCTTAATTCTTTCACCTCAGCATGTACTTTCTTTGCAAACTCATCTCCTTATCCCTTGTCACTTGGTTTCACTACCTCTTAGTTGGGATATGTATGATTCCCCAAGGTTTCCTTTCTTGGTAGTATTTTTACCTTTTCTTCTGGAATTCTATGCATCCTTAAGTGTATCTATCATCAAAGTGACATGCTTAGATGCTATCCTTTCCCATTTCCTCCATGAAATCTTGTGGGTATGTCCTTTGTATTTTCTCCTACTTGTATCACAATTTTATACTTGTAGGAAATATAACTTTCATTATGATGATAATGAATTACAATCTTTAGCTATATTTATTCAAGGGAATTTTGGTAAGTACTAACTACGGTATTAGGGTCCTTCCGTGTTTCCTCTTAGGTGAGGTTGTATACTCTCATTGGGACCCTCGATGTAGTGGTGATGCCTTGCCCTCTGTCTAGTGTCCTTGGGTTTCCTTGAAGTGGTAGGTGGGTACATCGTTGTGTATTGCCCTGAAGGGCTTGGTAGTTCTTCACAAATTGTCCAGGCTGTCTACATTCGTAGCATATTCGGTATGGTCCTTCATGGTTTTTTTGGCACTTGGAACAATAGGGGCTTCTCCTTGGCGGGGTTGTATTTGTCTCCCTTTGGGTATGATAACCTTCCTTTGTCCTAGGGAACCCCATTCTTGTTCTCCATTTCTGTCCACCTGGCTCCTTTTATCTTCCTTGGCTGTCATGGCCTTCTTCCTCTTTCCTACCGGTCTATTCTACCCAACGACGTCTCGTCTATACCAAATGCCCACATTTATGGGCCATGCTGATGACAGCAACCAGATCTGTGGGGCATCCGAGTACTCCCATTAGGACCCGTATGTCCATATTAAGATCGTCCACAAATTGTTGGCAAACATCCGCAGGTCCGGCTAGGTTAGAGGCACAGGGTCTTAACTCGTTAAACTTAGTTTCATACTCCGAGATAAAGTTAAGCCCTTGTCGGAGGAAGTCTTGTTTCTTCTTGTTGATTAGATGTGGAGCTAGGTATTCCTCTGTATATCTTTCCTCGAATTTCTCCCATGTGGGGTGGTGGCATGCAAGCTTCTGACATTATCCCACCACCTCTTCGCACTAGCTTCCAGGAAAAACTTTGTTAGGATTACCATATCCTCTGGTGAAATTCTGACTATCCCCATGAGTTTATTGATGCTAGCTAGTTAGTCCATAGCAATCCCCACATCCTTTTATCCTAGGAATAGTTTACATCCAAATTGTCAAAGGGTTTACGACCTTGTGGCTATAAGAGTTTCCCCTGTTTATAAACCGTGAGGAGTAAGGCATCCATTAAACCTGCACCTTTCCTGGAATAACATAAATCAATACTGAACAAAATTTTAAACTATTCATACCTGTCTTACAAGAGCGTTAACAAGTGGTCTTTGAGGTATGCTTTTTGGGGTTACCTGAAAGAGATATAAGGGAGGAGGTGAGTATAACGACTCAGTGAATGGGTTTTCAAAGTTTAACTTTTAAAAAAATGTTTGATTCGGAGTGTGTTAGACTCTTTATTTTCTTTTAAAAACCTTCATTTTCAATTTCGGTCAATATCACCATATCTCATTACCATGGTGTGTCATCACCCAACACACATCATTTATCATGAAGGTAAAACACACAATCACAGGCCTGCACATCCACTGAACCCACTTGTGGCATCAGAGCGACTTTACCAGCCACCTAAATAGAAGCACGTCCACTTCTAACATGAGAATGAGTGGATGTTTGCAACATCCGACCCTTAATCCCGTAAAAATTCTTCGTGTCCGTATGAGAACAAAGACTTCATCCTAACCCCACCCTGGTCTCATGCACTTGAAGCTACATCAAGCTTCGCAAGGCTTCTGGTACGACTAATTGCCCTTATATCCATCAGGTCATTCAGGGCCCTAGGACGCATCACTACCCCTCTTGGGCATCTTGAAGGTTCTGTAAACACAGTGCATGCACAATCAACATTTTTCATATGATTCCACATAATATGTGGTGCCACTGGTCCAATGGCCCTAACCCTCAACTCGACCTGCAAATGTTTGTCTTAACTAGTCTAAAGACCTGTCATATCGCACTACCGCTAGTCAATTGAGTATGTCAGTCCTGTCTTGGTACCATGGCCAAACAATTTATTTATTTAAGTTTTCATGGCATATAAATCATGTTTTTTTACGAGCTCCTGCTCATGCCAAACGGCCTAGGGCCCACGGTTCGACATTTTCAAAATTGGGCATATTAGCCCCCAAGTTTCAAAACCGAGGCCTTCAGCTTAACAAAGATTCGAGTTCCCGTCACGAAGGTCTCCCAAATTGTTTAAGCAATGGCACACAGTCAGGGGAGAGTACTTCCGACAAAATATATTTTCATTTTTCCATCATACCAACTGATTATGAGGACATCTCCGCTCATAACCGATGAACGGGTTTACCACTTTCTTCGAGTAAGTTTCATCATACCAACTGGTTATGATCTACTTACAATTGGTAAGTAGTTTTTCCACGTAATTTTCACATCAATCCTCTCATGTGTGTTGTTTAAAATACCACTTAGTAGTGAGTTTTCATTTTCGAGGTGCGTATCATTCCAATTAAGTATGATATAAAAATCTTACTCACCCAATCGTATAGTGAAATTTCTCTTAGTTGGTTTGATATCCTTACTCGAACTCGTCTTAGCTAGCATTTTTGGTACTTTGTGTTCCTACATGATATGAACATTTTTGTTCATTATTCTTTGGCCTAATCGCCCTCATCCATCCTAAATGAATGAGAAAATCAACTTTTCCTTTATTTGCAATTAGGTCCCCAAAGTTATTTTTCTTTAAATCCCTAATGCCGATTTTTCCTCAATTTGAGTCTAGAAACTTTTAAAATTTACCTTGGGACCTCAATTTATTTAATTTCACAAAAGGGGGTTCAATTTCCCAAATTTCCAATTTGGTCCCCCAACTTTTCCAAAATTACTATTTTGCCACTACTTTACAAAAATGGTAAGTTTTGCCCCTAAATTTCCAAAATTGCCCCATTGGTCCTCCAACATCTTTATCATGCCCAATTGGTTCTCAATTTTATGAAATTGCACTTTAGTCCCTCGAATTTTCAAAATCCCCAATTTTTCCCCCAATTTCAACCTTCTAACTCAGCCAAATTTGATTTCATCAAATTGACCAATCAAATGAGTTTAATTGTTGAAATTGAAGATAGATTAGAGTTCTTGAACCTTCATATAATTCAATTACAGTTTGAATCACATGATTTGGTGTCAAAATGAGCTTAAACGGAGCTTTGCCGAAAAATTGGACTTAGAGAGAGAAAGCTTCTAAAGCTTACCGTCGGGGGCACGACGGTCCGAGCTTTCGATCTGGGCAGAAAGCTCTCATCCTAAGGTTACTCCTAGGATCAAGAATTGCATCAATTGATGCCAAATTGAGTGAGAATTTAGTTAAAGACATTTTGTCGGTTCTCTCTCTAGCATCGATCAGAATTTAAAGTGAGGAGCCGAATTGGCTTACTTGTCAGTTGTAGGGGGTTGTAGAGGTGTTGGAAGGGTTTGGTTTGGCTTGAGAAAGGCTCGAATTGGCCAATTTTAGCTCGGCCAAAATAGGGCACCTTCAGTCCGACAGAGCTGCTTCACTGTTCAATCATGTCAGCGCTTCTCCGGCGACTCTCGAAGCAAATGGAGACTACAAGCGTGTAGCTAACTTCTCCCCGGTCCAAAATAACTCAACCACGCCTTCTTTGGCTCAGAAAATACCCTATATCGGAGCTCTGGTTCGAGCTTCACCGAAAATTGGAGTAGTTGAGAGAAAATGGAGTTTTCAAGTGTGGAGATGATGAATGAGGAGGGGCTTTTTATATAGGAAGCTCGGGAACTTCTTGGCCATCACATTGGTGCCTTAATGGCAATCATTCATTGCCTGAAACTTGCTGGTTGTAGACCTTTCAGCTTTGTTGGTGCTGCACGATTTTTCGGCGAGTGAACAGTGCTGTCATCTGAAGGAAAAAGACGACACTATTCCGAACAGGACTAGATTGGTGCGTACCAAGTTCAAAGCTTAAACCGGTCGATTCACCCCTAATTCCACCAAATTTTTCAAAACTAAAATTTTCTAAATTCATTGTTTATCCAATGGTGGACTCAAATCTCAAATTTAAATTTTTTAGGCCACCTAGAAAAATGAATTTAGCATATGGTTCAATAGTGGTTCAAACCGGTCCATACCGATTCAATCTGGTTCGGATCTAGTTCACCTAAACCAGTTTAGTTTTCATCTCCAATTCATTCTAAAGTCCTTTTTCATGACTTTGGTGACTCTTTAGGTCACTCAAGATCCATAATTTTCCCAGTTTTCCCTTTCTCTATCGATTCTGGTTCATAAACCGACTCAGTCCAAATCGGTTCAATTCGGTTCGGATTCGGTTCACACAAATCGGTCTAGTTTTTCTCTTCCAATTTGTCCTAAGGTACTTTTTCAAGGTTTATGAACCCTTTTGAGTGACTCGGTTTGATCGGTTCTTTTCCTAGTTTTCCTTAACTCCCAAGAGCAGGGTTTACATAGAACCCATGGTCGATAAGAGTTGGTTAGATCTAGTTCTATGAAAGTGGACCCAAAGCCACGGTTTTGAAAGAGAAGTGGGTCTAAGGCCATGTTTTAAAAACTCATATAGTGGGTCTAATGCCAATGGGAATGGGACAAATCCCGTAAATAAACTCTTATTTATGAGCCTTATAAAAGTTATCACAAATTGATAATGTTTGCTTAAGTTGCTGAGTGACAGTCGAGCTGTAGTCCGCTGGGCTAGCAACACAAATAGAAAGGTCTTAATTAAAAGACATTCTTGTGATTGCAATCGTACATAACTAAGAAACACCCAGTATGGGGTAGTGGTGGTTCTAAGGGTTGGTGGACAGTAAGGATGGAATAAGGGAAGTTATCGTTGGCCGAGTATGTCACGGAGCTCTATGAGCCCCATGTGCAAATAGACCTTACAAAGTAGAAAGGTCTCATCCCTCTATAGCGGACAACTTCATTTGAAAATGTCTAGGATTTGGGCAATAATGCTCACACAAACGGTTGGTCGAGGTTGTAGTACCAATCATGTTTTCTAGAAATAGCATTAAGAAAAACTAAAAAATTAATTTGTACATGGTTCATATTCTGACGAAGGAAAGCTCTTGTATAGTTTTCCTCTTTCCTGAAAATGTTTAGAGGAAGAGGGGTGAGTTCCACGACTCAATGAGTGGGAGAGATCTTAGGGAAATATTTAATTAGGCAACTTCCAAGATTATAACATTTCATGTTTAGCCCCTTCTCGGGTTTTACACACAATCACATGCCCTTCCTATTATAGGAGGGATCACATGTTCGTAGAACGGTCCCCAACCATTCCAATGTGGACCAAAGCGCCTTTATCATCCACCCTAGTAGAGGTTAACAACCTCTACCCCGAGTTTAAGTGGACCTTGCTCGTCTAACCCTCAAACCTCAATCACACTTCGTGTCTACTTTGTGGGATGAGACATCCTTTCCCCTACTGCCTCAGTCTCATTGTGTAGGAAGCTCCCCAAGCTTCTCGACATATTGGACGCCAAACCACCCTTATGCACCCTGGGTTGTCCAACAGCACTTGGGATCCAACACTACCTCATACCAGGTGTCCTGATGGCCCTACATCACAGTGCATGCACAATCAAGAGTATTTTTCATTTATAGCCATTATCTTAGGCCCTCCAACTCAAGGGTCTGTTGGCTTGGCTTTATCCCATGCATACTAGCCCAATAGGTTCGACGACCTGGCTTTGACTTAGCAGCAGTTTGGCCCAACAAGCCCAACATCCCAGACTTGGCTCAATGGGTATCACACAATTACCCATTATTAGAGCTTTTAGCAATATTTATCACATGCTAATTTTGGACAAGTTTATACATGTGTCCATCGGCCTTGGGCCCACTCGCATTACCGAGCCTAAGCCCCAGAATTAGCTCACAAATGTTTTAAACAGAATCACGCAATTAGGCAAGGCTAATTTTGAGAAAATTGATTTTTTTAGGCAAGTCATCATTCCAATCGAAATCGACGTTATAGAGTTCCCACTCACCCGGTAATCACGACGTGGTTGTTCCAGGGGAACCTTGCTTCGCGGCACGCTTCCTAGAGCCGACACTTAGGCAGTCTGCTCCTACACAGCATGGATATCCATATCAGGATGCTTTAACTAAGAGGCTGCATATTTCTAAGTATTTGCACATAGGCCCTGATATTATGCCTTAATTATGTTTAGGTTCATAATGTTTGTCCTTTTACCTTTGGGTCCCTACTTTCCCCTTCATTTCAATTAAGTCCTTAGGATTTCTAATTAACCTTCTTGGGTCCCTAATTTCACCAAAATCAGAAATTGGCCCTCAATTTTCCAAAAATCTCCCTTTGGTCCCTAATTTCCCAAAAAATTTCAATTGGCCCTTAATTTATCAAAAATTGCCAATTAACCTTCCATTTTATCCAAATTACCCAATTAAACCTCAATTGGGAGTGAATTTTGCAAAAATTCCCTTAATTTCATCAAATTACCATTCGGCCCCCAATTTTCTCAAAATCCTAAGATTGCCCAATTACTTCAAAAATTGCAATTTAGTCCCCAAATCACAATTTCGTTAAATTGACCTCCAAAACTTGGTTAATTGCCCCTGTTCGTGATTTGAATCATCTTCTCTATGTTTTTTTTCATCATTTCAAGCCCTGAACCACCTCATTTGGCCTGGAAACGAGCTCAAACGGAGCTTCACTAGAAAATGCAGTCTAGAGAGAGAAAGATTTGATATCTTACCGGTGAGGGTCCGGTGGTCGGAGCTTGTGCCATCACTAAGTTGCTCTGTTCATAGGGATCTTCCCTAGATCAAACCACTCCTCAATTAGTGACCTGAGCAATGTGAATTTCTTAGCTAAAGTTTTTACAGAATTACACCATGAATAGTATTTTCCGACGGAGGGCGACGGAGGGGACTTTCCTTCTTAGCTCAGGAGATGGTCGGGGCACCTCTAGGTGGAGTTTAGGGGGTTTGGTTTGGCCGGAATTGGTCGGGGGACAGCTCCACTTGAGCTTCAAAGGTTCAGGCAGTTACCTGGTCAAGGAGTGGCAACACTATTTGAGCTTCCTCACTCTTCCTTACTGGTCCTCGAGCTGAAAGGAAGGTGCAGCTAGGTAGAGGACTTCCTCTCGGTTCTAAAGACACTGAATGTGGCTTCTGATTTTGAGAAAAGTCCCATTGTTGGAGCTCTGGTTCACTACTCGCTAGGAACTAGTACACTTCTTCTTCTTCGCTCGATTGTAGGATGCTAAGAATGAATGGAGGGTGCTCTTCATATAGGGAGCTCAGCAACTGTTTGGGCTACTAGCTGGCATGAGACACAGCCCTCGCCCCGCTCGTCAAAGACTTAACCGGAGCAATTTATGAGTCGCTAGAGACTTCCCCTTCCCTCGCTCTCTCTCCTTTCTGTCAACGAACTGAGGTTGAAGATGATGATGTGGTAGGCATGCCATGTGATGCACTGTGATTGGTTGGTTTTTTTGACGTGGCATTTCAACTCAGTCGTCACGTCGGCCGTTGACTAGACACATGGCAGCCTCTCATTGGATGCTCGTGTTTGCAAGACAAGTTGACAAGTCGCCCGCTGACCATTAACCATACACGTGGTAGCCTCCAATTGCTTCCCGGTGTCTACATGGCTACTGATTGGTCGTCGTTGACCGTTGACTGGTCCAGTCCGATCAGGTTCGGTGACCTAAATTCAAAAATCGGCTAGTTTAGGCCTGATTCGACCAACTTTCTAAAATTTAAAATTTTCTAAATTTATTTTCTATCTAATGGTGACCTCAATTTTCTAAATTGACATTTTTAATCCACCTAAAAAAATGAATCATTAAATCGGTTCACTATAGTTCAATCAGGTTCAGTCCGTTTCGGGTTCGGTTCACCCTGAACCGGTTCGGTTCTCTCATCCAACTCACTTCACGGTTCTTCCCCATGATTTTTATGAATTTTTTGTTACTTTGGATTTTTCAATCTCCCACGTTAATCCTTCTTTATTATTTTTCATTCTTTAATTGGCTTAGTTTTTCACAAGAAAAATTACTGATTCTTTTCCCAGTTCTCCTTGGTCCCAGATGACGGGTTTTACACATAGGCAGCGCATATTACTACTGCCAATTCAATGGACGCCGACACTTCCCATACATCATCATATTTTGGGGTTGAGTCCATACTAGAAAATACTAGCATAAGTTAGTTGGGCCGGCTAGGTCCAAAGCAAAATGTCATATGGCATTGAAACGATTTTCATAATCAGTCACTCACTTTGTTCCATGCTATAGCTTAAGAAACTCGTGTTTCTTCTCATTAGTCACATAAGCAGATAGGTACTTCTCAAAACATTTCATCTCAAATACTACCCACAATAGGGGCACTGATGTTGCGGATTATATATTCAGCCACCACATGTCGGTGTTTGTAAACCCCGCACTTTTGAGTTAAGGAAAATCAGGAAAAGAACCGGTCAAACCGAGTAAGAAAACCGAGACGATTTACAAACCCGATCATTTGGGAACAAGCAATTTGGAAATTTACAACTTCCAAGTGATCCAAAGGGTTTATTAAACCTTGGAAAAAAAACTTAACACAAATTAGAATAGAAAAACCAAATTGGTTCAATTGAACGAGAGTCTATAAGAACTCTAAAGTTAAGCGTGCTTGCTAGAGAGTAGTGTGAGGATGGGTGACCTCCTGATACAAATAATTTAATACCAAAATTAAATTATTGGAATTAATACCAAAATTAAATTATTGGAATTAATACCAAAATTAAATTATTGGAATTAATACCAAAATTAAATTATTGGAATTAATACCAAAATTAAATTATTGGAATTAATACCAAAATTAAATTATTGGAATTAATACCAAAATTAAATTATTGGAATTAATACCAATAATTTATGATACTATTAATACTAGTAATAAATCTCTCCCATTTAATACACGGTTTTACACCTATATAAAGAGGTCATCCCCATTCATTCTCCTCACACCTCAACAATTCTCTCTCTCTCTACTGCTCCATTTCCTGGTGAAGCTCGAACTAGAGCTTCGACTTGAACAAAGGTCGGGCTCTTTAGAACTGGGGAGAAGCCAGTTATCTGATAGCAAACTCCAGTAAATCCGAGAATCATTGGAGAAGCGCCGGCATGATAGAATAGTGAAGCAGCTCCAGCGGACCGAAGTTGCCCTATTTCGGCCAAGCTGACATCGGCCATTTCAAGCCCTCCCAACACTTCCTCAGCCTTTCCACGATCGAGTTAGGACTGAAAGGTAAGCCAATCCGGCTCCTCTTTATAATTTTTTATCGGTGTTAGAGAGAGAGTCGACCGAAGTTCAATGACAAAATTCTAATCAAATTCTGCATCAATTGATGCGATTCTTGATTCTAGGATGAACCTCAAGATGAGAGCTATCTGTCCAGATCGAAAGCTCGAACCATCGTGCCTTCACCGGTGAGTAGTCGAAGCTTTCTCTCTCTATAGTTCATTTTCCAGTGAAGCTCCGGTTGAGCTCGTCCCAGCATTAAAACTTGCGATTCACATTTCTGAAGAATCAAATGAACATGTAGAAACTCAATTTAAACTTCAATTTCAACAATTAGAAATGTTTGATGGGTCAATTTGATGAAAACAAATTCGATTATGTTAAGAAGTTGGAATTGGGGGAAAATTGGGGATTTTTGAAATTCAAAGGACCAAAATGAAATTTTATGAAATTGAGGGTCAATTGGGCATGAAAATAATGTTGGAGGACCAATTGAGAAATTTTGAAATTTTTGGGGCAAAATTTACAATTTTTGTAAAGGAAGGGCAAAATGGTAATTTTGGAAAAGTTGGGGGACCAAATTGGAAATTTGGGAAATTAACCCCCTTTCTGTGAAATGGAATAAATTGAGATCCTATGATAAATTTTAGAAGTTTCGGGACTCAATTTGAGGAAAAATCGGCATTTGGGACTTAAAGTTAAAAAGAAATAACTTTAGGGACCTAATTGCAAATAAATGAAAGTTTGACTTTCTCATTCATTTGGAAAGAATGAAGGCGATTAGGTCGAAGGATAATGAACCAAGATGTTCATATCGTGTAGGAATGCGAAATACCGGGAACGCCAACAAGGATAATCTCGCGTGAATACAAAGAACCAGTCTAGTGGAATTCATGGCATTAACGAGTGAGTGGGTTTACTAAAATCATACCCGGTTGGGATGATGAGCACAACTTAAATATAAAAACCACTTACCGGTTGTGAGTGAAAATTTTATATCATACCCGGTAAGGGATGATAAGTACCTCGGTATAAAAACCCACTATTTACTGGTATTTTAATCATCACCACTTAGAGAAAGTGATGTGAAAATTATGCTAAAAAAACTACTTACCGATTGTAAGTAGATCATACCAGGTTGGTATAATGAAACATTCTCGAAGGAAGTTGAAAACCCGTTCATCGGTTATGAACGGAGATGTCCTTATACTGGTTGGTATAATGGACAGTGAAAACCTATTTTGTCGGAAGTGTTCTCCCCTGACTATGTGCCAATGCTTAAACGGTTTGGGAGACCTTCTCGATAGGAGCTCGAATAACTCTTATAGGTCGGGGGCCTCGATTTTGGAACTTGGGTGCTAAATGCCCGATTTTGAAAATCTCATACAGTGGGCCCAAGGCCAGTTGGCACGAGTAGGAGCTCGTAAACGAACATGATATATGTGCCATAAAACTTAATAAGTGAATTGTTTGGCCATGGTACCAAGATAGGACCGACATGCTCAGTCAACTAGCGGCAGTGTGACATGACAGGTCGACAGACCAGTCAAGACAAACAACTGCGGGTTGGGTTGAGAGTCGGGGACATTGGACCAGTGGCACCACAGATTACATGGCAATATAAAAAAATATTTTTTGTGCATGCACTATGAGTACGAGATCATCAAGACGCCATGAGGGGTAGTGATGCGTCCTAAGGGCACTGGACGACCTGGTGGCTATAAGGGCAGTTCGTCGTTCCAGCTGTCTGTGCGGAATTTGGAGTGGCACTAAGTGCATGAGACTGGGGTGGGGACAGGATGAGGTCTTTATCCTCATATAGACACGAAGAAGTGATTTCAGGATTGTAGGTCGGATGTCACGTACATCCACTCATTCCCAGGGTAGAAGTAGTCATACTTCTATCCGGGTGGCAAGAAAAGTCGCTCTGAAGCCACTAGCGGGTTTAGTAGTGATACTGACTTGCGAATGTGTGTAACCTTCATGATGAAGGATGTGTGTTGGGTGATGACACACTATGGTAACTAAGAAATAATGAAAAAACCCGAATTTTTAAATGAAGGGATTTTTGAAAACAAAGGAGTCTGGCACACTCCATATAAATGTTTTTCTTAAAAGTCAAAAGCTTTTAAAAACCCATTCACTAAGTAGTCATACTCACCCCCTCCCTTATATCCCTTTCAGGAAATCTCGGAAAGTCTCCCCTTAAAGACCGTCAACTAAGATGCCTGTAAGACAGGTATGTAAAGTTTTAAATTTCATGCAATTTTGATTAAGCTATTCCAGGAAAAAGGTGTAGGTTAAAGGACGCCTTACTCTTTACGGTTTACAACAAGGGAAAACCCTTTAATAAACCGGGAGAGTGGCGGGTTGATCACGGGGATCCGACCAAACCGGGTCGGGGCATGACAACTAGAGTGGTATCAGAGCCTGTTTCCTTGAATACATAATCAAGACTATAAAATATTGTAACTAATTGGATTTATCCTAAAATTTTCAGATGGCTCCCAGGAGAGGAACCAAGAAAACTAGGAATGGCTCTATTCAACACCTTATCTTCGTAGGAAGACAACCCTAGAAGCTTCCCAAATGCCTAAAGCATGGCAGGAATCTCAAAAGAGCAAATGAGGAAGTATCCCAGGGAATGGTGACAGGACCTATTGAGGTCACAACTCTAAGTATAAAGGAAGCTAAGCGTGAAGCCATAAAAGGGGGCATATAACCTTACAAAGTAGGATGCTTATCAAGAATCTCGTAGCTCCCTAGTTATTTGGTGACCATTTTTTGTAATATGGCCAAAAAACCCCCAACATACTATATTACTCTATTAATGAAGTATTCCAAATTCCTAAAAACCCTATCCCTCAAATGATGTGATCTTCAAGGAAGACTAAAAAAAATAAACTCTCACGGTATCTAGACTTAAGGACGAAGTAGCACCAAAACTAACAATTCCCAAGAAAACGCCAGGAGGAACCACTTATGTTCATGTAATTACAAGCATGAATGATAGGGACACTGCGTGGAGAAGTGCCCAACCCTCCAAAGGACAGGAATCAAGTTAACCTAGAGGGGAATAGGACACGAAGTGAAAAACTATCCCACATTACCAAGAGTCAGAACAATATTTTCCAAAAATAAACGCCCCAGTCTAGTCTCTGTAAGGTCCAGTTTCGATCTCGAACCAACAACCTTTACTTAACTTAATAAGTCGGAAGAGAGATATTCAGAAAACCCGATTTCCTGTCCTATCTTAAGAACCTGACTCAAAAGAGAAAAGAAGACCGGACTAAAATAACTATAGGAAATCCGAAAGGATACTATCCCAAGAAACATGACTCCGTTTGCATCCATAGATAAGAGGAAACTCTTCAAAATCTTAGTAAAGTGGTAAGAAGGAAAAAGGGGTAAAGGTAGGACCTCAATAAAACCACAAACGGAATAAAGGATAGTAAAGAGAATTCCCCCTTTAAGAAGAAAATCCAAACAATTTAGGAGCAAAGAAAGGAGTGCATCCACAAGAGAAGACAAGATGAACGCTTGATGACAAACAGGACATATTGGGATTACAGGAATAAATCACCTTGGAAAAAGCAACTATGCCAAATAGGAAGTTCGGACCAACAGGACAAGAGAAAGCAAGTCGTTACAATAAGATAGTCAGAGGAAACAAATGATACCCTGAGGAAGACCGGGAAGTAGAAGGGGCTACGCCATAAAAAGGTTAGTGAGATGGACATTAAGGACAAGAGTACTCAAGAAAAAACTGCCCTAAGAAACTTAGACCAATGGAATGGTAGAGGCAAGACAGTTAACAAACTAATACATGGGAAAACCATAATTTGAGTTCCAACAAAGAAGAGAGGGGTGAAAAGGCCAAATACTCGGGAAAAGAAGGATGAAAGAAATCCGTAACAGGACCAAAGGCCAAATTAACCAAGAAAAAAAATAGGCAAGCCTCTCACATAATTATCAAAAAATCTTGAAATAAGGAAGATTTGAACGCTGCATAAAGAAATACACTATGAAAGTAAACTTTAGAGGGATGCATGCGACTAACTACCGTTGAAGTAATTTTGATGGGCGGATGGACATAATGTGGAGTGCAAGGAACCAACCCTTAATTGGGAAATGTTTCAAAGGAAGGAAGTATCGTGATGGCCTAGTGTGACCTACTTGGAGAGAGCAAGAGAACCAAACAATAATTTTAGGATGAACAAGAGATTTTGAAACAAGAAGGATGTGAACCCTCCTTAAACAGAAATAAGTTAACGGGTTAGCATCAAAAAGATGTTGTGACAAGAATGAATGAGTGGACAACCCATACTAAGGTAATAAAGTAAAGAATGTTTGAGAAAAATTGGGAAAGTAAGTCCTCCAAATAAGATGTGGCTAAGGAGGAATAACTGCAATTGGTAAGACGGGTCATAGTCCATACGCGCATATGAAGCTTAAAGAGTGGACGACCGAGCATAGGGTGGAATGCACGGAATAAAACCAATAATCGGAAGTATCTCATCTAAGGAATAAGGGATAAAACAAAAGTTATGGATAGAGAAGGATCCAAAGCAAACAGATGCCCTAACATAGATAAGGGTACGAAGAAAGGGAGAAAGAACCATACAATGAATGATAAGGAGGTTGAGCATGTAACTCCAAAGATGGAAATCTCTATTGTAAGGGACATAGTAGAGAACAAAACCAGAAGGAGGGAACCTTCCCAAGCAAAGTAATCGACACATAGATTAAAAGCAATTATTGTAGAATGAAGAATCATGAAGTGATTATGAGTAAGTAAAAGTGGACTAAGGAAAAAGGAAAAACCCTTGAATAAGGAATGCCAAGGATTTAAGAAGGAAAGTATCCTAGTTTGTTGGTAAACTATTGGGAAACCAAATAATTGGCACTAGAAAAACCCAAAAAAGAAGTTGGGAAAGGATGAGTGGGTAAGGAAAACCGACACGGTTATGTAAGACATGTTGTCAAGATACGAATGATAATTCAGTAACTGTAAAGGTAGTTGAGGAATACTAACCAATTAAAGGAGGGATGAAATTATATAGTCCTCGGAACGCTGGAAAGTTAGAAACAACCCTAAAAGAGGTGTTGTAGGAGTCTGATCAATTGAGACAAGTTCAGAACTATGTCATGTAAGTAAGGGACATATAATCACCAACAATCCCGACTAAAATGTAACTCGAGTGAGAAGGAGTCGGTTGGTAAACATAACAATTTCAAACATAAATTTGACCGAAGTTGTAATCAATGACAGATGAAGGATGGGTCAAATTGGGACGAAAGAATAATAACACAAAAAACCTATGAAAACAAGTATGTAATGCTCGAAAGAAAGTCGAGCCAGGGGTTTCAACGATGAAGAGAATAACTAGAAAAAGGAAAGATTGGGCACCTTGGAACTCCCAATCCTGAAATCTTGAGTAAAATCCCCAAAAGGAAGAACCTTCTCCTAAATAAAGGGAGATGCGAACCTAAGAATATACATTAGGATTAATGAGCCATACCATGCCTCGTTATTATAACTCCATGGAAGGAGTAAGCATGATAAATGAAAAGAAATTCCTTAGATGAATGATTACAGGGACTAAGCGAAAGAGCAATCGAAGTGTTAGCATGTCAAGAAAACCCGAGTTAACATTAAGGGAAATTATTCCCGATGTGGAATATATTGGTTAAGTTTTGGTGACAAAACTCCTAAAAGGAGGGGAGAGTTGTAAACCCCGCACTATTGAGTTAAGGAAAATCAGGAAAAGAATCGGTCAAACCGAGTAAGAAAACCGAGACAGTTTACAAACCCAATCATTTGGGAACAAGCAATTTGGAAATTTACAACTTCTGAGTGATACAAAGGGTTTATTAAACCTTGGAAAAGAAACTTAACATAAATTAAAACAGAAAAACTAAATTGGTTCAGGTGAATGAGAGTACATAAGAACTCTAAAGTTAAGCGTGTTTACTTGAGAGTAGCGTAAGGATGGGTTAGCGTAACGATGGGTGACCTCCTGGGAAGTATGATTTTTTGTAACCCAAAATTTCGGTCAAAACTTTTTATGCGAATCATACGGCTTATAATAAATAGCCATAAATTAATATATATATTTAATTATTGTAATTAATACCAATAATTTAATACCGAAATTAAATTATTGGAATTAATACCAATAATTTATGGCAATATTAATACTAGTAATAAATCTCTCTCATTTAATACACGGTTTTACACCTATATAAAGAGGTCATCCCCATTCATTCTCCTCACACCTCAACACTTCTCTCTCTCTCTCCTACTCCTACTCCATTTCCCGGTGAAGCTCAAACTAAAGCTTCGACTTGAATAAAGGTCGGGCTCTTTAGAACCGGAGAGAAGATAGTTATCTGATAGCAAACTCCAGTCAATCCGAGAATTGTTGGAGAAGCGTCGGCATGATAGAATAGTGAAACAGCTCCAGCGGACCGAAGCTGCCCTATTTCGGCCAAGCTGAAATCGGCTATTTCAAGCCCTCCTCAGGCCAAACCAAGCCCTCCCAACACTTACTCAGCCTTTCCACGGTCGAATTAGGACCGAAAGATAAGCCAATTCGGCTCCTCTTTATAATTTTTTATCAGTGCTAGAGAGAGAGTCAACCGAATTTCAATGACGAAATTCTAATCCAATTACGCATCAGTTGATGCGATTCTTGATTCTAGGATGAACCTCAGGATGAGAGCTATCTGTCCAGATCGAAAGCTCGAACCGTCGTGCCTTCATCGGTGAGTAATCGAAGCTTTCTCTCTCTATAGTTCATTTTCCGGCGAAGCTCCGTTTGAGCTCGTCCTAACATTAAAACTTGCGATTCACATTTCTGAAGAATCGTATGAACATGTAGAAACTCAATTTTAACTTCAATTTCAACAATTGGAAATGTTTGATGGGTCAATTTGATGAAATCAAATTCGGATGTGTTAAGAAGTGGGAATTGGGGGAAAATTGGGAATTTTCGAAATTCAAAGAACCAAAATGAAATTTTATGAAATTGAGGGTCAATTAGGCATGAAAATAATGTTGGAGGACCAATTGAGAAATTTTGAAATTTTTGGGGTAAAATTTACCATTTTTGTACAAGAAGGGCAAAATGGTAATTTTGGAAAAGTTGGGGGACCAAATTGGAAATTTGGGAAATTAAACCCCTTTTTGTGAAATGGAATAAATTGAGGTCCTATGATAAATTTTAGAAGTTTCGGGACTCGATTTGAGGAAAAATCAGCATTTGGGACTTAAAGCTAAAGAGAAATAACTTTAGGGACCTAATTGCAAATAAATGAAAGTTTGACTTTCTCATTCATTTGGAATGAATGAAGGCAATTAGGCCGAAGGATAATGAACCAAGATGTTCATATCGTGTAGGAACACGAAATACCGGGAACGCCAACAAGGACAAGCTCACGTGAATACAAAGAACCAGTCTAATGGAATTCACAGCATTAACGAGTGAGTGGGCTTACTAACATCATACCCGGTTGGGATGATGAGCACAACTTAAAGATAAAAACCACTTACCGGTTGTGAATGAAAATTTTATATCATACCCGGTAAGGGATGATAAGTACCTCGGTATAAAAACCAACTGTTTAGTGGTATTTTAATCATCACCACTTAGAGAAAGTGATGTGAAAATTATGCGAAAAAAACTACTTACCGGTTGTAAGTAGATCATACTCGGTTGGTATGATGAGACTTCCTCAAAGGAAGTTGAAAATCCATTCATCGGTTATGAACGGAGATGTCCTTATACCGGTTGGTATAATGGACAGTGAAAACCTATTTTGTCGAAAGTGTTCTCCCCTGACTGTATGCCAATGCTTAAACAATTTTGGAGACCTTCTCGACAGGAGCTCGAATAGCTCTGATAGGTCGGGGGCCTCGATTTTGGAACTTGGGGGCTAAATGCCCGATTTTGAAAATCTCGTACCGTAGGCCTAAGGCTAGTTGGCACGAGCAGGAGCTCCTAAACGAACATGATATATGTGCCATAAAATTTAATAAGTGAATTGTTTGGCCATGGTACCAAGATAGGACTGACATGCTCAGTCAACTAGTGGCAGTGCAACATGACAGGTCGACGAACCAGTCAAGACAAACAATTACGGGTTGGGTTGAGAGTCGGGGACATTGGACCAATGGCACCACAGATTACATGACAATATAAAAAAATATTGTTTGTGTATGCACTATGAGTACGGGATCATCAAGACGCCCATGAGGGGTAGTGATGCATCCTAAGGGCATTGTGGGTCGGATGTCACGTACATCCACTCATTCCCAGGGTAGAAGTGGTCATACTTCTATCCGGGTGGCAGGAAAAGTCGCTCCGAAGCCACTAGCGGGTTCAGTAGTGATACTGACTTGCGAATGTGTGTAACCTTCATGATGAATGATATGTGTTGGGTGTTGACACACCGTGGTAACTAAGAAATAATGGAAAAACCCGAATTTTTAAATAAAGGGATTTTTGAAAACAAAGGAGTCAAGCACACTCCATATAAATATTTTTCTTAAAAGTCAAAAGCTTTTAAAAACTCATTCACTGAGTAATCGTACTCAGCCCCTCCCTTATATCCCTTTCAGGAAATCCCGGAAAGCCTCTACTTAAAGACTGTCAACTAAGATGCCTGTAAAACAGGTATGTAAAGTTTTAAATTTTATGCAGTTTTGATTATGCTATTCCAGGAAAAAGGTGCAGGTTAAAGGACGCCTTACTCTTTGCGGTTTACAATAAGGGGAAACCCTTTAATAAACCGAGAGAGTGGCGGGTTGATCACGGGGATCTGACCAAACCGGGTCAGAGCGTGATAGTGTTTCCATCCAGGAATAACTCTATCATGGTTATCTTCTCTAACTCTAGAACCTTGATTGTCATTAGGAACTTATTAGTGGTCCTTAACTAGTCCTTTACTTTAACCACGTCCTTCTCACCAGAGAATGTCTTGCATCCCAACTATATTAGGGCCTTGAGATTCCTAAGAACATCAAAAGTTTGGGGTTCCCAGCCATGCACTCATGCTACCATTAGGGATGGTGCTGCCTAAGGCACCCGCTCTTCTAGGGCTACCACGGTCTAGGATGCTCTTAGGGTTTTGGGGTCCATCCCGAAGTCCCTCATGAAATCCCAGAAGACTTGGATATATGTCGGTGTTGCAGCTGGTGCATAGGAGTTCGTAGTACAAGCTTCTCTCGATCCCTATGCTGCTAACTCTCAGTTCAGTCCCCCTACCGACTCCTCGGTGTGTTCCATGATCTATGAAAAGATTTTCATGTAATTAGATGGTTAAGTAATTTTTTTCACTTTAATTTTATAAAGTAAGGCCTTATAAATTTTATTCTCGTATTTCCATCCATCCCCAAAATGATTCGTTTTCAAAAATCTCTTCTTTTGAAAGTGTGAATGTGATGCCACCGAAGAGATGTTATGTCTCAGCCCGATATATCGATCGACGATCCCATGCCACTCTGTTAATATCCTCAATGTTAGTATGGTGGGTATATTCACCACATTAAAATTAAAGGGACTAAAGTTTCCAATAAAAATAGTTCTCTATTTTGTAGCGAAAATTTAAAATTTTTTCCTTTAAAAGCATAGTGTATTCCAAAAATGGTTTCACAAATAAAAGGAAATTTAGCGGTTGATAAGCAATAAATATAATCCTTATACATAAGTCAAGAGGTTTAGTTGCATTCGTGTGGAGATGTTCTTCCGTTCATGACTCAATTTCACTTGGTTTTTACCTACAATAGTTTAGGTAGTGTTGAGCTCATAGCTAAGCAAATAAGTTACTGACATCACTCTACTTTATAGCTTATATCTTTAGAAATCTTATAAAATATTATAGTATGGATTTTACTTTTAATTTACCAAAATTATTATTTCCCCTCTTTTTTATTCGGACACTCGTAACCATGATCATGCCTTATAGTAGAGTTTACTCTAATTTCTCCAAACAATTTAATGTAAATTCATAATATGCACAATAAATTATAAATTAGGCATTTATGTTAAGTTTGTGTGGATAAGTTATTGGCAATGGCTTGCACTCAATGAGAGATAAATTATAATGTCATTCCCATTTGGAAGTCAATGATCATGCATTGGTTGATGAATTAGAGTTTAGTAGAAGTCGAAGTTCACTAGCAATTGTTAACCCAAACTTTCATTCAAACTATTATGAACTTAGTATGTGAGTTATACTCTTTTATAGAGTTTATAATAGTTTGATAGTATTAAGAATTAATTAGTAATTTTTCTATTATAGTCATATCATTTTTTGCTTTTATAAAGGGAGCTGCGCATTTCAATTTATTTTTTTATGCAAAAAAAGAAATAAAATAATATGAGAAGCATATAAATTTATTTTTTAATATATCATTGCTATTCAATGATTTTTTCAACATTTACAAGTTCGGCCGGAAAATTAATTTCCATGTATATTTAATTTAATTATCATCTTCCACCAAGAAATTATTAGGTTTCATGTTTTGCTCGTTCCGCCGCACCAATCAAGATTAGTCACAAAATAACAATTTCTTTCAACCAAAAATCTCGTGAGTATCCCACCTTAAAATTAGACTTCTACTTTTCCTCATTTTATTTGGGAGATGATCCATACACAAGAGCGTCGTCTCCCGCTATACCTACCTAGGCTAAATTATTTAAATTACTTAAAATAACATAAAAATTGCTAATTTTCTTAATTTTAACACATTTTATATTGATCCCGTTAGTACTCAACTTTGAGTTATATTTCTCAATTCAATGAAATTCAAATTTAAATGTTCATTAAAAAACTAAGGGCGTGACTGTTTTTTTTTCAAATTAATAATTACATTTGGCACTATATAATTTATTAAAATTTTGAGTGACAGGTTTGTCAAACGAAAATAAAATCAAAAGTTTAATATTAATTATGTCAATTAAAAAAGTTCGTTACAAAATAAAGAAAATAAGTAAAAAAATTGTCTTAATAATAATTGCCTAGAGAATGATGTGAATTTATTCGATGTTGGTTTGATATTACTGACTTTGTAAATAGTTAGTAATATCAAATTTATTTACATGTGATAATTGCACTCATATTACACTTAAAAATATTATAAATTTATAATAAAATAGGACAATATAATTTATCAACTTAAATTTTTAAATAAGTATGAACTTAATCTAGTAATTAACTATGATACCTAAAGACTTTTATCTCTTAAACACAAATTTTATACCATTAATCCATGTTAATGTACAGTAGAAAATCCCATCAGAAAACAGAATATAGAGTTAAAAGTCCATTCAACCATCATTATTCCCTATTCAGATTTTCCTTTTTTGGAGGCCTAATCGATTCCCTCGGCACTAAGAAAAGTTACGGGCGGTGAGTTTTCCTTCACAAAACGTGAGTACTAAGAACATCATGATTTGAATAATATTATTCCAATTTGAAAAAGTTGAAGTAGCTTCTCTCTCAAATTAATCCATCTCACAATGGCATACACACGACAATAGCACTATATTTGAATTGACTATTGAAGGGTTCGGAGTGCAGGAATTTGTAGTAATTTATAAGTCACTTTTTAATAAATTTTTAAAGTGATTCATGAACTTGTACAAAATCACTTAATTTAAATTAAAATACAATATTTAAAATTTTAGAGTGATTGGAATGATGGTAAGGATAATTATAATATTACTTTATATATATTTTTTATTTTATTATCATTTTTTAGTTTTATGTATTAATAATATCTTATATGCAATTATGTGATATAATTATATAATAAAAATATTATATATAAAATATATATCATACATGATTTATCAAATATACATATATTATTTTATACTTTATTATTATATATTATATAATTAATATTAATTTATTTTTTTAATTGTAATAATTACTTATAATATGATCATATTATATAAATATAATATATAAGATGTATGTTGTGTATATTTTTGTTTATGCTATGCGATATTTATATACAAAATATATATAATTAATATTTATATGATATTTTAGTTATATGATAAAAATATATTATATTATATATAATATAATTTATTATTATAAAATATTTATATATAAATATTATTATATCATTAGCATTGTTATGTTTTTTTTTTAATTTTAACAATAATTCAACTATATTATATTCATAAAAATTATATACATATAATTGATCAAATATAATATAATTATATGTTTTATTTAAGATTATTTTTTAGTATTTTATATTATAATATAATAAGTTTTTTACTTATTTTATGTTATTTAATTATTAGTAATATAATTTAATTATATAAATTAATATGATATTATTTAATAAATCATTTAACTTAATTTAAAAAATATACTGATTTTTTAATTTTTAATTTATTTATCAACCTCTTCATTCAAATAATCAATTTTTTTACTCACTTCCTTACCCTCTAAATTAATTCAAAAATTTCCCTTTCTAATCACTACAAACTATTGAGCTAATAAAAGAATCACTACAAATAACTCACTCCAAACATAACATAGCCTTTTTTTTCTAATGCTTTTTACTACAGCGACATCGGCATCTAGAGTCTAAGGCGTAGGCTGAAAGCTTGATTACTGTCCTTAATTGCATTTTTCTTTAATGTGTCGGTTCATATATCATTTCACTAATCCACCAGACGGCGTTCTAGATATCGACTATCAACAAGGATTTCGAACCTAAAAGCTAGAGTTCTGTGAGTGAGTTGTCAGATTTAGTAGTGATACCATTGTCTTCAACATGTTGTATATTACTATGATTATTTATGAATAAAGGGGTGTTTTGATTCTCCATTGGGTAGAAATTTTCGTTTAAATTCCATTATATTAAAAATGTTACAATGGTTTTTTTTATAGGGAGAATGTCAATGTTTTTTGATAATTAGTTTATTTTATATGGAATGAATGATGCTTTCCATATTATATTTTTTTATTTTTTTGCTATTTGAGTTACATAAATATTTAAAAATTATGTATATTTAAAATTGATATTTAGAGTTTTTAGTTTTATAATTATTGAAACAAATTTTTAAAATTTATATGTTTGATGAAAGTAATATTTTTAATTTTAAAAATTTTAATAGATGAGATGGTAATCATCATTTTTAATATATATATATATATATGACTTTGAAAATTAATTTTAAAAATATTTATTTAAATATATTATACTTAAAAATATATAATTAAAATGATAAAAAAATCTAAAAATACATTTTCAACTATACATTTCCCTTATTTATTGTACAGACACCAGAGCTCGGGTTTTGTTTTCGTATAGCAATAATTGGGAGTAGCACAGAAATAAAAAAAAAACATTCTGAAAATCATCACGAGATATATATTATATAATATTAGGGGGCACTGCTAAAAAGAAAATGTAATCGTAGGAGTAGCAAGCATTCCGTAGCATTCGCTTAAGCACCACCAGCGCCAACAGCATCCCCCAGAAACGTTCAAAAATCCATCACCCAATAATTCCTTCGAATCAGGAAGACAAGACATAAATGTGAGCCGGCCAAGCCAACCGTACCATCCGACAGACAAAACCTAGCGCTTGACCAAATTCGATGCAGCTGCTGTTGTTCCCCCATTAATAAAACCATTTTGTCAAACCATGGCCGGTTGGACGTAGTAATTAAAAGGAGGGATTGATTCACTGAAACTCAAAATGAACATTGTTAGTGTTTTTAAGATAAATTATAAAGGGCATATAAGATTAGGGGCCCGAGGCATTATAAAAAGTCCTTTATTGACCAGAGCACAAACCACCGTATCCACTCATATAGCATGTTCACTATACCCACCATACCATTTTGGAGCCATGTCAGTCATTACCAATTTACCATTACAGTGCTCCATGGAGAAGCATAGGCTAAGGCTTGAAGTTTTAATGGATTATATTCATAATATATTTATATATGTATTTCAGAGATTAGATTATGATCATTTAATATACTATTAATTATATTATTACTGACATCCTCATTCATCCATTAATTCAAATTCAGCATAGTGATGAATCAATAGGATTGAGATTATCTAACCATTAGTGGTAAATTCAAGGATGAGGAAGTGGGAATATGTGGAAAGGAAAAGTGAGTGAGCACAGGGACCAATCAATGAACATGCAGAAAAAAAACTAAAGGGGGCATAGTTTCAGTTTAGGGTTTTGTTTTGTTTTATTTGTGTTTTGAAGTGGGGGCTTTATCACTTTGACATGGACAAAACAAAGCTAATTAGTTGATGTCGTCGTCTCTCCTTTTTTTTAAGTTGTAAATTGATCTCGAGCCATGCGCTCAATTTTGACGCGGTTTACTTGTCAATTATCCACCCACCCAATCTTTTTATTATCAAAAGATATTTTGTATTGTTTATGGATCAACTGGCCATGTGCATGGTTCCTCTAGATGTCTTCTTTTTTCTAGTAAAAAGGTCGATGGTGTGGATTCTAGAAGTTGGTTTGAATCCTTAATGATTTGCCCATGGAGAAATACCATAGTTGTGATTATTCATCCTTTAATGGGTGAACTCTATAAAATATTATCGAGGTGACATTAACTGGCTATCTTGACCCTGGAAGGCCTTCATCTATCATTCAATAAATGCCATTGGTCCTCAAGTATGCTCTCCATTGAAACCTTAAAATGTCTACCTAACTTCATCTCTAACAAGAAAATCTACACTGGGCCCATAAAACATGTAAATGTCATTTTCTTAACCTTGATATCCCATTAATCACATGAGCTGTCCCATGGTGGGTCAAATCTGCATTTGAAAACTTCAAAGCAAACCCTAGAATCAGTCTCATGGGCTTCTGGGCAAAAATAAGTCTCAAGGGCTTACCTTCAATGACCATTTGCAGAGGCCCATAGCAGGTCATCGACTTGGCAAGGGATTTAGTAGTGAATTTCTGCCAAATCCCCTCGGACCCTGGCCTCATCTCTTGCAATTCCTCCAACACCTGCACAACTCCCATTGGCATGCATGACACCTGCAGTTCAGTTCCACATAATCTATTTTCTAAAGGTGTTTTATGGGGATATCATTAATATGGAATGTGTCTTAATATCTTTAAATATTATATAATATGAATAAAAATATATTTATAGAATAAAGTATAATATATATATATATATTATAGGTTTCTTTATTATTATTAAATAAAATGAGTTATTATTACTATAAAAAATAAATTAGTGTTAATTATATAATAATATTTAAATAAATATTATATAATTAGGAGAAAATAATATATCATATAATTTTATATAAATATTATTAATAAATAAATTTATTTAAATATATATGAATAAAATTAAAATAAAAAATAAGGTAAATATATAAAAAAAATATTAAAATAATTTAAACTTGGTTTGATATATATAGGCTAAAAATAAAGTGATTGTATTTTATTATAACCTTATTTGGAAGGATTTATTTACGTTCAAACCACTATACTTTATTTTAGTTAACAAGAGATTCATTAATCATTTCAATACTTTTCAAATATATCAACTATCATTATTGTTTAATTACTGTTTAATCAGATATCAATATTTTCACCATTAATTTTATTATTAAACTATTAACTTATTTAATAATCTATTTTCACCGTCAATTATACTAAACTAAAAATGGATGTGACATGATGATTAGTATTAATAAATAATATTCTAATGTAATTACATTTTGAGGAAAAAAATTATGCTAATACATTGTTAGCATATTTAGCTAAACTCCGCTCGTAACACATTTTTTAATTACTATGATATGGGAATATTCTTTTGCACATTTCCATTCCACCGTATCCATCGTATTATGCACGGTTACTCTAGCACTTATGCTTTGTTTGAGAAAAGATTCTATTTGAAAGAATATATACGAAATAATAAAAATAAAATAAAGTATATAATAAAATATTATTTTGTTAAGCAGTAGTTCATTATATTGAAAATATTATATCATTTCTTCTAAAAATAAAAATAGAAAGAAAATTGTAACAAATAGAAATGAAAATTATAGTTAGTGGTTCGTGCAAAAAAAGGTTATCAGTAGTTGTACACCAATTAAATTAATTTATATATTTTACTATTAATAATTATACATATATATATACTAAAAACTATTCAAGTTTGGAATATAACTGCATAATATTATGGTTTACTTTTTAATTATTTAAAATTTGTTATTATATAATTATTTATTACATTTCATCATTTTAAAATTAAATTTATATTGGCAAGAAAAATAAGAAGAATGAGGGAAGAAATCACCCCTAATAAGGGTGGAAGTGGATGCCTCGGTGTCCATCTAGCTGATCACAGACTTACTATGGGATTATGAGTCCATTTCCCTTGGAGCCCGCTCCAAACCCATTTACCTTGTACTCGGTCAGTTTCTATTGCCACCCTTATCCCCAAATATAGGTGATAGGAAGCACATTGAATGCATAAGAAGACTAATTTATCCTTAAATTTAATTTTAAAGTAAATAATAAATATTTCAAGTGTTATTATTACAAATAAATATGAAGAAAAATAAAAGAAAGTTTTTTTTACTCATCAAAGGCAAGTTTAATATCAGAAATAATACCAAAAGTGTCATTGGCTTCTTCATATAATAATAGATAAGAAGATGCTATTAGTATTTATGGAATGGGATATTGTATTATTGTATGCTGGGTCACAATTCTCGGAATCTTGTACGCATGAGCAGTCCATCATTGCAGTTGGGCCCATATCTAGGTCCGTAATATAATCCATGGGACGGCTCACGACTCGCCAGTGGCTCTATCAAATTTTTTCTCCTCAAATAAAATCATAATATTTGAATATTTTTTTAAATATTATTTAGTTTTTTTACTAAAAAACTCTAACATTTTTAAATTAACTCAAATAATATCAAGGATATTCAAATAAAACTACAATATTTACCGTTCGGCTATTTGTATTTTTTTTCTTAGCATAATACAAAAAAACTAATGAATTCACAACATCTATCTAGAAAAAAATTGTAAAACCAACTGAATCAAAACAAAATCCTACATTGTACCAAATAAAACAAGACAATCACAAGATTCTTATTCAAGTAGTGGGCCACATGCATTAGAATGCTATGCTACCGTTCTCAATTTAATAATTTAAAATTTTGAGTTTAATTTATATGGTACAACTTATTGGGAGTGACATTGCGGTGGTATCTAGGAACACTTACCGATGAGGTCTATGAATTATGGCGTCTACACGATGGATGGCCGAGCTCTTAGGCCTGGCATTTCTAAAATATTTTAATATTACTTGAATTTTAAAATTATAATTAATTATTTTTTTTACAATATCACTCCATGAATTCTTTTCTTCAAAAGGATTTATCGTGATGGCAAAAAAAAAAGATATTAATTTTATTTTATTTTATTTTTGGGAGAAGCAGAACGGTGAACGGTGACCCCCACTGCCCACATGACAGTGGAGGAGGAGCCTCAAGCCATTAAACTATTATCCAACGGTCAAAACTGACATATCCTGGCTCAGCATTCCCGCCCGATAAAGCGCTGCACCTTTCCCCTTACAGTCAAACACAAATTTCCCTGTCTCAACAGAGATGTCACCCCTTCTCTGCAAATCCATTCAGCTATGCCTGCTCCTCCTCCTCCCTGCCATTAGAGTGTACTCTCGAACGGATCCAGGAGATCTGAGAGCCCTGCGGGACCTAGCCGGAGGGATCGACCGGCGCTCCATCAGAAACGGCTCCTGCCTCGCCACGTGGGATCTCACCTTCGCCCTCGACCCCTGCGACCGTCTCTTCTCCGAGCGCTTCACTTGCGGCCTCCGTTGCGACCACCTCGACCCTTCCACGAATCTCTCTCGCGTCACCGAGGTTACCCTCGATGCCGCTGGATACTCCGGCTCCCTCCTCGCCAGCTCCACCTCCGGTCCGTGGTCCTTGCCTCACCTCCGGACGCTCGACCTATCCGGAAACTCTCTCTCCGGGCCAATCCCCTCCGCCCTCTTCTCTGACCTCCCTCGTATGGCCGTGCTCAGCCTCTCCACTAACTCCCTCTCCGGTAGAATCCCCGACTCCATCGCTTCGCTCATCTCCTTAGAGGAGCTCTACCTGGATGGCAACTCCCTCTCCGGTCCGATCCCGTCGGCCATCTCCAACCTAACCAAGATGAACCGGCTCGAGCTCCAATCCAACCAACTCACCGGAAGCCTCCCCAACCTCACCTCGCTTGAGAGCCTGTACCTCCTCGACGCCAGCAACAACCGCCTCTCCAGCGAGGTTCCCGCGGCCCTCCCGCCGTCCCTCGTCGAACTCTCCCTCCGTGAAAACCACCTCACAGGGACCATCCGAGCAAGTCTCGGCGACTCCTCGCGGTTCCTTCAAGTACTAGACCTCAGCCACAACAATCTCACAGGAGCAATCCCCTCCACCCTCTTCGACCACCCGAGCCTCGAGCAGGTCACACTCTCCAACAACAACTTCACCTCCGTCCAGTCCCCGGCCAGCCGAGCACTACAAGGCAGCAAACTGATCGCCCTTGACCTGAGCTACAACGAACTCGGGGGCTTCCTCCCTCCATTCTTGGCCCTGATGCCGAAGCTCTCGGCGCTGTCACTAGAGCAGAACAGGTTCACGGGGATGATACCCACGCAGTACGCTCTGAGGGTCGCGGGCGTCTTTGGCCCGGTAGACGGGGTGGCCCGGTTTGAGAGGCTGATGCTGGCCGGGAACTACCTTTTCGGGCCGGTGCCTGGAGTGTTCATGCGGCTCAGGCCTGGCTCGGCGAACGTGAGCGTCGTGGATAACTGCCTCTATAGGTGCCCGGAGATCTTCTTCTTCTGCCAGGGAAGGCATCAGAAGTCCTGGGCGGAATGCTGGAGATTTAACCCTGTGATCCCTTAGGCTTAGGCTTTCTTCATTTTTCCTAATGAATTAGTTAATAAATACACGCTATATAGTATATAAAAGATATCATATGTTAATTATTTATTGATTTTGTTCCTAAAATAATTAGTCATTTTCAGAAACATAGGCCAGACAAGAAATTAGTTTATGGAAAATTATAAATAATTGATGATCAATTATGTACAATTATATTTAAACAAATACTAAGATCAATAAAATTATAAATAATTGATGATCAATTATGTACAATTATATTTAAACAAATACTAAGATAGATTGATCTTTATAAGGATATTAAGACGATAAAAAAAAATTAAAGAAATAATGACAAAAAAATTGAAGAAACAATATATATTAAGTAGATGTCCCTTTTAGTGCTTCAACGCTATGTTGTCCTTGTGTGCCAACTTCGAGCTCCCGAATTGCCACAGGTTGGATTCGTGCTCTCATCGTTCATATGTATGGCTAGTGACTATATGCGCTTAATGAAGCCCTCCCTCACATCAAATTACCATTTGTGATGCCTATTGACTAATTAATATCAGACATCATACATGAGGATCTTTTTATTTGGGTTTCTTATGTGCTTTCTTAAATTTAAAAGTAGAGTTTTGTAGGAAATAGTTAATTAGGTTAAAATAACTAAAACTTATTCTATAGTTTTCACATTTATTTTTACTAATTACACTTTATTTTTATAAAAATAACACAAATTAATATAAACACATTATTCAAAATTATTATTGATTATTTTGAAGCATCACTATTATTTTAGTTCTAATATATGTTTACTTACTATTTTGGTTAACTATCAAATCCTTTTTGCATATGAGTATGAACGCCAAAGAGTATCAATCTCTTATCTATACATTAGTACAATGTAAAATAATACTTATTGTGTATTCATAATAATTTTAATGTATATATACTTAAATAATAAATTCTAAATAATGAAATATTTTTAATTTTATAAACTAATAATATAATTTTTTTTATTTTATCCAATATTTAATTATATTCTCAACACCCGCACGCACGTGTAACGTGTATACACTAAACATGTATAATTTTAAATCCACTCTTAATAATTATTTACGAGCTAGGTATTTCTATACTTATACAGACTATGAGTTAGGTTTTCGATTTCTAGTTGGGTACGAGCGCGAACCCAATGACTCTGATACCATGTGACAAGGTATTGTGTACCTATAAGGGGCTGAGTATATATCTACTTAAAAGTAATGATGTGTAAGTAGTAGAACATTTTTAACCTTATAAACTTACAATACTTCTCTATTTTATTAAATATGAGATCATATTCTCAATATAAAATACTTCAGTTTCCGAAGGTCTGGATAATGATAAAATTGCTGAGTTGGAAAGCTACATATTTTGTCACACTCGACCCGGTTTCTCCAGTCGGACCTACACACAACCATCTCATTCTCCCGATTTTACAACAATGTACATCTTATCATTTTAATCTTATCAAGGTACAAGGCTCAAAACATAATAACTCCCATTATTTTCCAAAATTAGTAATTTGAACTTTTGGAAAATAAAATTTGGAAACCATACCGGGACCATTTATTGAAAGTAAGACGTACCTTTGGTTTATGTTGACTATAAAACCCTAAGAAACGCTATAAATCTATAAGAAATGCAGAGAAACCCTAAGAAATACTAAGAACCCTTAAGGAACTCTAAGAAATGCTAAGAAACTCTAATAAATGCTAACCCTTTAAAACCCTAAGAAATACTAAGAAACCTTAAGAAATACTGAGAAATTATAAGAAACGCTAAATAAAACTAAGAAACCCTAAAAAACACTAAGAATCCCCAAGAAACGCTAAAAAATGGCTTAGCTGATATCGTGACGACATTTCCATAATTTAGCACATACTTCAAGCAATATTTCAAGTAGGTTTGGTAAAATAAGTGTTCATCAAAAGTAAGCTTATAGAGCTTTAAAAAAACTAAACTTGTATGCTACACGCTTGTAATCTATTCATTTCATAGAAAAAACTTGTTAATCGGGATCATTTATTACAATTCTTAAAATCTTACTTATATTTGATAATCATATCTCACATATTCAAATATGCATAAAGAATATCATTCCCTTTTTATTCCAAAGTGTTGGGAATCACCTTAACAAGCCACTACTTGTTTATCATTGAAAATTGTTCGCATGATTTTTCAGTTGATTTATCTACTTGTATCTCACAAGCTAAAAATATTATTTCTTCCTACCCGTAAGAACTTTTTATGATTTGTTTATGGTTACTTTCCATATATTTGTATCAGACAAACAAACAAATCAAATACGCTTTTTTAGTCCTTTAATTCGTGATGTGGGATGATACCTCATCCTAACCTGCCCTGGTCTTAGTGCGCATGAAGCTATTCCGAGATTTATAACTCACTGGTAAGATAAAACTGCCCTTATTGCATCTTGGTCGTCCAACGACCCTTAGAACCAACACTACCCCCACATGGGCATCTCGATGGTCCCGTATCACAATGCATGCACAAACGATAGTATTAGGATTATGATCCATTATCTTTGGTGACAACGACCCTGACTCTCAGCTTTGGCTCCATAGCTGTTAGCCCAACCGGTCCGTCGACCTAGCATTGGCTCAACTACTACTAGCCCATCGAGTGTCGGTCCAGATCCGACACTGTGGCGATTCACACAATTAGTGGATTATGAAATTTTTTCATGGCTCATTAATCATATTTTTCTACAGGCTCTAACCCATGTCCACTGGCCTAGGGCCCACTTCACGAGTTTTCAAAAACTAGGCCTTATGCCCTAGAAGTACAAAAATAGAGACCTCCGACCTATTGAGCTATCATAGCTCTCATCAGAAAAGTCTCCAAAAAAATTTGAGCAGTTTCACACAGTTAGGGGAGATCATTTCTGGAAAATGGTTTTCAAATTTTGAATTGGGCATTCATCACCCTAACTGGGTATGATGCCGAAAACCTCCACTTGTAGTGGCTTTTTAATTTAGAAAAAGGTGCACATAATCCCAACCGGGTATGACGTTAAAAGTCTTACTTAGAGGTAGTTTTTAATTTAAAAAATGCGCTTGTCATCCCAACCAGGTATGATGTCAAAATTTTCCACTCACTCGATTACTGTGATGTGTTCGTCCTAGTCAAACTTATAATCCTTGTTGTGTTACGCTGCACACATTCTCATTCAATCTGTTCCTACAAGGTTCGAGCATTCTCATAAGGAAGGTTCAACATGAAAGACCTCTATTTCCACGTATTTGCAAGTCGACCCCAACTTTTGCCTTATTGAAATTAGGTCCCTAACGGTCATAATATTTGACTTTAGGTACCTAATGCTCAATTATTTTTAATTAAATCCCTAGGATTTCCAATATCCCTCTTGGGTCCTTAATATTTTTTTCTAAATTCACCAATTGGGGATTAACTTTTCCAAAATCTCCAAATGGTCCCTAAATTTTCTAAAAATGACCAATTGGCTCTCTAGGTTCCTCTAAATTGCCAATTGACCTTCAATTTTAAAAAAATTGCACCAAGGTCCCTTAATTTTTGAAATCCCCAAAATTTCCCCCAATTCATCCTTTCCATTAACCCAAAGTTGATTTTATCAAATTGACCTTTCAAGTTGTGTTAATTGTCCCCTATCATGGTATTAATCGATTTCCTCACTTCCCTACGGTCTGACCAAGCTTTGAATCATCAATTTTTGGGTCCGAAATGAGCTCAAATGGCGCTTTGCTGGAAAACTAGACATAAAGAGAGAGAAAGTTTCAGGAGCTTACTGATGGAGCTGCAGTGGTCGAAGCTCTTGATTCGGGATGACAACTCTTTTCTAGAGGGCCCTTTGAGGATCAAAAGTAGCTCCAATTCTCGTCATGAGCAGTGGGAACTTGATCAGTGAAATTGGGGCACTTTCTCTCTCTTGAATTGAGCTATTCTGATGAGGGAGGACCAAATTGACTTACTTGGGTACTTTGGGAGGTCGAGAGTAGGCTGAAAAGACTCGAGGAGGACTTGGTTTGGTCTTAGGAGGTCAGGGATGGCTGAATTAGGACTGGGCAGAACAGGGCAGCTTTGCGTCCTATGGAGCTGCCTCACTATTTGGACCCACCATCGCTTCTTTGGTGGACCTTAGGCGGAATGGAGAGCGTCGTTAGGTAGCTGACTTCCTCTGAAATCTATAGGACCCGATTCATCTTCTGAGGTGGAAAGAAGTGCCCAAGTCAGAGCTTTGGTTTAAGCTTCATCGGGAAATCGAGCACTTCTTCTTCTTCTTCAGATGTTTGAGGTGTGAGCAGGATGAATGAAGGAGAGCTCTTTATATAAGGAGCTCAAGGATCCTCGGCTCTACTAGTTTTCAAATTGGTCGAGCCTATCTCTATGGAAACTGTTATTATTAGAGAGAATATTCCATCGCCAGAAATGGAAACGAAAATCTTTATATGAATAGTGTCATCGTTTGAAGGAAGGAGACGACATTGTTCCACATGTGCGGACTTGCCACGTGGCAGTCCGTGACTGGCTGGCTCTTTGATGCGACTTCCTACTCAGCCACCTAGTTAGTAGTTGACCCGTTGATCGGATACGTGGCAGCCTCTTATTGGCTGCTCGTGCACACGTGGATGTTGATAGTTGACCATGACACATGGCGTCCTTTGATTGGCTGATTTAAATATGTCAGGTTTCCCTCCTGACATACAGTGCATCTGCCATGTATGAGACTCTGATTGGCTGAAGCCATCCGACGTGGCATGCCACATGTCGACCTCTAATTGGCTAGTCGTTTCTCTGATATCCCTATCAAATGCAGGCATGGCATTCTTGCCACGTGTCAACTCTTCATTGGTCAGCCTTGCTGACCGGGCCTTTCTGACATTGACCATTGATCGAGGACACATGTCACTATCATATTAGTTGGTTATTGCCGATGTGAATTTCCCTCCTTTGACCGTAGACCAAGCACATGTTTCGCCCTCTAATTGACTAGCGCTTCCAAGTGCTGATTGAGCGGTTGATGGGCGTGCTTCACCACGTGTCGCACACTAATTGGTCGCGCTTCACCATGTGTCGTGTAAACCCCACACTTTTGAGTTAAGGAAAATTGGGAAAAGAACCAGTCAAACCGAGTAAGAAAACCGAGTCGGTTTACATTTGGGAACAAACAATATGAAAATTTACAACTTACAGGTGATCCAAAGGGTTCATTAAACCTTGAAAAAGAAATTTAAGAAAAATTAGAAGATAAAAACCAAATTAGTTTAGGTGAACAAGATTCCATAAGAACTTTGAATTTTTTTATAACTCAGAATTTCGGTCAAAAATTTTTATGCGAAGGTACGCCTTATCATAAATAACCATAAATTAATATATATTTAATTATTGTAATTAATACCAATAATTTAATACCTAAATTAAATTATTGGAATTATACCAATAATTTATGGCAATATTAATACTAGTAATAAATCTCTCCCATTTAATACAAGAGTTTTACACCTATATAAAGAGATCATCCCCATTCATTCTCCTCACACCGGAACACTTCTCTCTCTCTCTCTCTACTGCTCCATTTCCCGGTAAAGCTTAAACTAGAGCTTTGACTTCAACATTTTTCTTAACCTCAAAAGGAGAGGTCGAGCTCTTTAGAACCGGGGAGAAGTCAGCTATATGATAGCAAACTCCAGTCAATTCGAGAATCACTAGAGAAGCGCCGACATGATGGAACAGTGAAGCAGCTTCGGTGGACTGAAGTTGCCCTATTTCGGCCGAGTTGAAATTGGCCATTTTGAGCCCACCTCAAGCCAAACCAAGCCTTCTCAACACTCCCTCAGCCCTTCCACGGCTGAATTACGAATGAAAGGTAAGCCAATTCGGCTCCCCTCTGCAATTTTTGATCGGTGCTAAAGAGAGTACCGACAAAATTTCAATAATGAAATTCTAACTCAATTCGGCATCAATTGATGCGATTCTTGATTCTAGAATTAACCTCAAGATGAGAGCTATCCGCCTAGATCAAAAGCTCGGACCGTTGTGCCCTCACCGACGAGAAATCGAAGCTTTCTCTCTCTATAGTTTGTTTGCCGGTGAAGCTCCATTTGAGCTCGTTTCGGCTTTAAAATCTGCGATTCAAAGTTTCTTAGAATCGTATGAACATGCAGGAACTCAATTTCAACTCCAATTTCAAAATTAGAAGTGTTTGATCGGTTAATTTGATGAAATCAAATTCGGTAATGTTGAAGAGTTGAAATTGGGGAAAAAATTGGGAATTTTTGAAATTCAAAGGGGCAAAATGTAATTTTATGAAATTGAGGGCCAATTGGGCATGAAAATAATGTTAGAGGACCAATTGAGAAATTTTGGAATTTTTGGGGCAAAACTTACCATTTTTGTAAAGGAAGGGCAAAATGGTAATTTTGGAAAAGTTGGAGGACCAAATTGGAAATTTGTGAAATTAATCCCCTTTTAGTGAAATGGAATAAATTGAGGTCCTATGATAAATTTTAGAAGTTTCGGGGCTCAATTTGAGGAAAAATCGGCATTAGGGACTTTAAGTTAAAGAGAAATAACATTAGGGACCTAATTGCAAATAAATGAAAGTTTGACTTTCTCATTCATTTAGAATGAATGAAGGCGATTAGGCCGAAGGATAATGAATTGAGATGTTCATATTGTGTAGGAACACGAAGTACTAGGAACGCCAACAAGGACAAGCTTGCGTGAATACAAAGAACCGGTCTAGTGGAATTCGCGGCATTAACGGGTGAGTGGGTTTACTAACATCATACCTGGTTGGGATGCTGAGTACAACTTAATGATAAAAACCACTTACTAGTTGTGAGTGAAAATTTTATATCATACCCGGTAGGGGATGATAAGTACCTCGGTATAAAAACCCACTATTTAGTGGTATTTTAATCATCACCACTTATAGAAAGTGATGTGAAAATTATGCGGAAAAACTATTTATTGGTTGTAAGTAGATCATACTCGGTTGGTATGATAAGTCTTCCTCGAAGGAAGTTGAAAACCCGTTCATCGATTATGAACGGAGATGTCCTTATATCGGTCGGTATAATTGACAGTAAAAACCTATTTTGTCGGAAGTGTTCTCCCTTAACTGTGTGCCAATGCTTAAACTATTTGGGAGATCTTCTTGACGGAAGCTCGAATAGCTCTTATAGGCCGGGGGCCTCGATTTTGGAACTGGAGGGCTAGAATGCCCAGATTTTTGAAAATCTCGTACAGTGGGCCCAAGGCAAGTTGGCACAAGCAGGAGCTCGTAAATGAACATGATATATGTGTTATAAAACTTAATAGGAGAATTGTTTGGCCATGGTACTAAGATAGGACTGACATGCTCAGTCAACTAGCGGCAGTGCGACATGAAAGGTCGACGGACCAGTCAAGACAAACAACTGCGGGTTGAGTTGAGAGTCGGGGCCGTTGGACCAGTGGCACCACAGATTACATGGCAATATGAGAAAACATTGTTTGTGCATGCACTATAAGTACGAGATCATCAAGATACCCATGAGGGGTAGTGATGTATCCTAAGGGCATTGGACAACCTGGTGGCTATAAGGGCAGTTCGTCGTTCCAGGTGTCTGTGCGAAATCTGGAGTAGCACCAAGCGCATGAGACCGTGGTGGGGACTTGATGAGGTCTCTGTCCTCATACGGACACGAAGAAGTGATTTCGGGATTGTGGGTCGGATGTCGCATACATCCACTCATTCCTAGGGTAGAAGCGGTCGTACTTCTATCCGGGTGGCAGGAAAAGTCGCTCTGAAGCCACTAGCGGGTTCAGTAGTGATACTGACTTGCGAATATGTGTAACCTTCATGATGAAGGATGTGTGTTGGGTGATGACACATTGGTAACTAAGAAATGACAGAAAAACCCAAATTTTTTTAAAACGAAGGGATTTTTGAGAAAAAAAGCAGTCTGGCACACTCCATAGAAATGTTTTTGTTAAAAGTCAAAAGTTTTTAAAAACCCATTCACTGAGTAGTTGTACTCACCCCCTCCCTTATATCCCTTTCAGGAAATCCCAGAAAGACTACCCTTAAAGACCGTCAACTAAGATGCCTGTAAGACAGTTATGTAAAGTTTTAAATTTCATGCAGTTTTGATTATGCTATTCCAGGAAAAAGTGCAGGTTAAAGGATACCTTACTCTTTATGGTTTACAATAAGGGGAAACCCTTTAATAAACCGGAAGAGTGGCGGGTTGATCACGGGGATCCAACCAAATCGGGTCGGGGCATGACAACTAGAGTGGTATTAGAGCCTGTTTCCTCGAATACATAATCAAGACTAGAAAATATAGTAACTAATTGGATTTATCCTAAAATTTTCAGATGGCTCCCAAGAGAGGAACCAAGAAAACTTGGGATGGCTCTACTCAACATCCTACCTCCATAGGGAGACAATCCTAGAAGCTTCCCAAATGCTTGAGACCGGGCTAAAATGTCGAAAGACCAAATGGGGAAGCATCCTGGAGAATGGTGCTAGGACCTATTGATGGCACAACCCTAAGTATAAAGGAGGATGCTTATTAAGAATTCCATAGCTCCCTAGTTAATTTGTGACCATTTTCTGTGATAGGGCTGAGAGCCCAACCTTTTGTATCCTCATGTTAATAAAAGATTCAAATTCTCCAAAACTCTATCTTCTGAGGATGTGATCTTACTAGGAATATGGCCTATGGAAAATAAAACAAACCCACACTATCCTAGAAACTAAGGAAGAGTCACATCCTAGTGATGGAAGATGAATCAGGAAACCTAGGAGGACTCTTATCATGACCCTAGCAAAGGTGATTCAACTAGAAAAATGTCAAAGTGATCAGACTCAAGAACAGTAAAGCACCAAACCAATAGTAACCCTGGAAAAATCCCCACTCAAAGGAAAGGAAGAACCATAACAATCCATGTAAGGGAATGAAGATGGGACATTACCTGAAGAGATGCCCAACCCTACTAAAGGACAAGTACCAAGTTGAACTATTATAGGTGTAAGGAAAGAAGGGGTGTTCCACACCTAATAGATTCATGGCAATACCTCCTCAAAGGTCATGAAGGACATGAAGGATTGGAGACCGATACCATGGAGCGGGTTACATAAACAATTAAAAAAGAGATCAAGAAAAGACGAGGTGAATACAAAAACTTCTTAAGAAGGTTAAATGGAGAAGGATACCTCATGAATTGGGATAAGGTACATGAGAAGCATACTTAGAACCCTCTCATAAGGGGCAAACACAGAAAAACGTCCCCTGAAACTCTAGGGAATAATACAGTTAGAGTGAAGAAGAGAAGGAATATGTTGTGAAAGGAATCATTGGTTGGAAGATGTGTAAGGAGCCAACCCCTCATTAGAAACTACTTGAAGGAAGGAAGTATCAGAGGCCAAGTTTAACTCGCTTTGGAAAAGTGATATAATTTTAAAGTACTACCTCTTTTGGAAAAAGTAGAAAAGTCAAAGATCAAAGTCTTTGACCAACATACCTAAGGAAGACCGGGAAGTAGAAAGGACTACACCTTAAAACGGTCAGTGAGATGACATTAAGGACAAGAGTACTCGAGAAGACAACTGCCCTAAGAAGACCTAAACCAAGGGACTGGTGGAGGCAGGGCAGTTAACTAGCTAATACACGGAAGAACCATGATGTAAGTTCCGATAAGGAAGAGAGGCAGAAAAGTTAAATACTCTGAAAGAGAAGGATGAAAGAAATCCTTGAAAGGACCAAGGGCCAATTAACAACTAAAACTCAAGCTAAGAAAGGAATAGGCAAGCCTCTCACATAACGATCAAGAAAACTTGAAACAAGAAAGATTTGTACGCTCCATAAAGAAGTTGACAGATATTGGGTACGAATGAAGATGCGGAAAGAGTATACAGAATGTGCCTACAAGAATTATGGAGTAAAGGTAAACATGAGAAGATGAAATCAAGGGATGTCATTTAAGGGTAAAAATCCCCTCGAGCAAATGAAAAAAGGAATGTCAAGAGAAAAGAAAAGAATCCTACCAAGGAAGTATCATGATGTCCCAGTATGACCTATTTGGAGAAAGAGCAGAAGTATCAAGAAATAATTCCAGAAGAATAGAGTAGAAAGAAGAAACTAGTAACTGTGGACAACCAAAGAGAGTGAACAAAACCCTAAGAAAGGATGAGATGCAGTAAAGACTACACTCTCTGAAGAACAATGGGATGGGCATGAAGAACGAGTGATACAGCTGCCTAGGCAATTAGACCAGAAAAATAAAGAGAAGAAGACAGTTAAAGAATTAGTTTTCGAGAGAACCATGGACTTAAACCACAACAAAGAAGGGAGAAGTGAAAAGGCCAAAATGTAGGAAGAGAACAACGAAGGGAAATCCTTAAAGAAATCGAGGGTCAAAACTAGATTTATAATTTAAAGTCTTGGAACGGTTAAGTGAGTCTCAAGAAGGGCGAACAAGAGACTTTGAAATAAGAAGGATGTGAACCCTCCTTAACATAAATTATTTAACAGGTTAGCATCAAAAGATGCTTTGACAAGTATGAATGATTGGACAACCCATACTCGGGTACTAGAGGAAAAATGTTCGAGAAGATGTTGGGAAAGTAAGTTCCCTAATAAGGTGTAGCTAAGAAGGAATAACCACAATTGGTATGACGGGTCATAGCCCACACACGCATACAAAGCTTAAAGAGTAGATAACCAAGCATAGTGTGGAATGTACAAAATAAAACTAATAATCGGAAGTGTCCTATGTAAGGAACAAGGGATAAAACAAAAGTTGTGAATAGAGAAGGATCCAAAGCAAACAGATGAACTAACATAGATAAGGGTGCGAAGAAAGGGAGAAAAAACCATACAATAATGATAAGGATGTTAAGCATGTAACTCCTAAGATGAAAATCTCTATTGTAAGGGACATAGTAGAGAAGAAAACCGGAAGGAGGAAACCTTCCCAAGCAAAGTAATTGACACATAGATTGAAAGCAATTATTGTAGAATAAAGAATCATGAAGTGAATATGAGTAAGTAAATGTGGATTAAGGAAAAAGGAAAAACCCTTGAATAAGGAATTCTAAGGACTTAAGAAGGAAATAATCCCAATTTGTTGGTAAACTATTAGGAAACCAAATAATTGGCACCGGAAAGACCAAATAAAGAAGTTGGGAAAGGACGAGTGGGTAAAGAAAATCGACACAATTATGTAAGACATGTTGTCAAGATACGAATGATAATTGGGTAACAGTCAAGATAGTTGAGGAATACTACCCGATGAAAGGAGTGATGAAATTATACAGTCCCTAGAAGGCTGGAAAGTTGGAAACAACCCTAAAAGAGGTGCTGTAGGAGTCTGATGGACTGAGACAGGTTCAGAACTATGTCATATCATAAGGGACATATAAACACCAATAATCCCAAGTAAAATGTAACTCGAGTAAGAAGGAGTTAGTTGGTAAAAATAACAAGATCAAACATAAATTTGATTGAAGTTGTAATCAATGACGGATGAAGGATGGGTCAAATTGGGACAAAAGAATAATAACACAAAAACCTGTGAAAACAAGTATGTAATGCTTGAAAGAACGTCGAGGTAGGGGTTTCAACGATGAAGAGAATAATTAGACAAAGGAATGATTGGGCACCTTGGAACTCCCAATCTTGAAACCTTGAGTAAAATCCCCAAAAGGAAGAACCTTATCCTAAATAAAGGGAGATGTGAATCTAAGAATATACATTAGGATTAATGAGCCATACATGCCATATTATTATGACTCCATGGAAGGAGTAAGCATGATAAATGAAAAGAAATTTCTTAGATGAATGATTATGGGGACTAAGCGGAAGAGCAATAAAAGTGTTAGCATGTCAAGAAAACCCAAGTTGACATTAAGGGAAATTATTCCCGATGTATAATATATTGGTTAAGTTTTGGGGATAAAACTTCTAAAAGGAGGGGAGAGTTGTAAACCCCACACTTTTGAGTTAAGGAAAACCGGGAAAAGAACCGGTCAAATTGAGTAAGAAAACCGAGTCGGTTTACATTTGGGAACAAGCAATATGGGAATTTACAACTTGCGGGTGATCCAAAGGGTTCATTAAACCTTGGAAAAGAAATTTAAGAAAAATTAGAAGATAAAAACCAAATTGGTTTAGGTGAACAAGATTCCATAAGAACTTTGAATTTTTTTGTAACCCGAAATTTAGGTAAAAAAATTTTATGCGAACGTACGCCTTATCATAAATAACCATATATTAATATATATTTAATTATTATAATTAATACTAATAATTTAATACCTAAATTAAATTATTAGAATTAATACAAATAATTTAATACTGAAATTAAATTATTGGAATTAATACTAATAATTTATGGCAATATTAATACTAGTAATAAATCTGTCCCATTTAAAACATGGGTTTTACACCTATATAAAGAGGTCATCCCCATTCATTCCCCTCACACCGAAACACTTCTCTCTCTCTCTCTCTCTCTACTGCTCCATTTCCCGATAAAGCTTAAACTAGAGCTTTGACTTCAACATTTTTCTTAACCTCAAAAGGAGAGGTCGGGCTCTTTAGAACCGGGGAGAAGTCAGCTATATGATAGCAAACTCCAGTCAATTCGAGAATCACTAGAGAAGCGCCGACATGATGGAACAGTGAAGCAGCTTCGGTGGACTGAAGTTGCCCTATTTCGGCCGAGTTGAAATTAGCCATTTTGAGCCCACCTCAAGCCAAACCAAGCCTTCTCAACACTCCCTCAGCCCTTCCACGGTTGAATTACGACTGAAAGGTAAGCCAATTCGGCTCCCCTCTACAATTTCCGATAGGTGCTAAAGAGAGAACCGACAGAATTTCAATAATGAAATTCTAACTCAATTCAGCATCAATTGATGCGATTCTTGATTCTAGGATGAACCTCAAGATGAGAGCTATCCGTCTAGATCAAAATCTCGGACCGCCGTGCCCTCACTGGTGAGAAATCGAAGCTTTCTCTCTCTATAGTTTGTTTTCTGGTGAAGCTCCGTTTGAGCTCGTTCCGGCTTTAAAATTTGTGATTCAAAGTTTCTTAGAATCGTATGAACATGCATGAACTCAATTTCAACAATTAGAAGTGTTTGATCGGTTAATTTGATAAAATCAAATTCGGTAGTGTTGAAGAGTTGAAATTGGGGGAAAAATTGGGGATTTTTGAAATTCAAAGGGGCAAAATGTAATTTTATGAAATTGAGGGCAAATTGGGCATGAAAATAATGTTGGAGGACCAATTGAGAAATTTTGGAATTTTTGGGGCAAAACTTACCATTTTTGTAAAGGAAGGGCAAAATGGTAATTTTGGAAAAGTTGGAGGACCAAATTGGAAATTTGAGAAATTAATCCCCTTTTAGTGAAATGGAATAAATTGAGGTCCTATGATAAATTTTAGAAGTTTCGGGGCTCAATTTGAGGAAAAATCGGCATTAGGGACTTCAAGTTAAAGAGAAATAACATTAGGGACGTAATTGCAAATAAATGAAAGTTTGACTTTCTCATTCATTTAGAATGAATGAAGGCGATTAGGCCGAAGGATAATGAATCGAGATGTTCATATCGTGTAGGAACACGAAGTACCAGGAACGCCAACAAGGACAAGCTTGCGTGAATACAAAGAACCGGTCTAGTGGAATTCACGACATTAACGGGTGAGTGGGTTTACTAACATCATACCCGGTTGGGATGATGAACACAACTTAATGATAAAAACCACTTACTGGTTGTGAGTGGAAATTTTATATCATACCCGGTAGGGGATGATAAGTACCTCGGTATAAAAACTCACTATTTAGTGGTATTTTAATCATCACCACTTAGAGAAAGTGATGTGAAAATTATGCGGAAAAACTATTTACCAGTTGTAAGTAGATCATATTCGGTTGGTATGATGAGAGTTCCTCGAAGGAAGTTGAAAACCCGTTCATCGGTTATGAACGGAAATGTCCTTATACCGGTAGGTATAATGGACAGTAAAAACCTATTTTGTCGGAAGTGTTCTCCCTTTACTGTGTGCCAATGCTTAAACTATTTGGGTGACCTTCTTATGGGAGCTCGAATAGCTCTTATAGGCCGCGGGCCTCGGTTTTGGAACTTGAGGGCTAGAATGCCCAAATTTTTGAAAATCTCGTATAGTGGGCCTAAGGCTAGTTGGCACGAGCAGGAGCTCGTAAATGAACATGATATATGTGTCATAAAACTTAAGAGGTGAATTTTTTGGCCATGGTACCAAGATAGGACCGACATGCTCAGTCAACTAGCGGTAGTGCGACATGACAGGTCGACGGACCAGTAAAGACAAACAACTACGGGTTGAGTTGAGAGTCGGGGCCGTTGGACTAGTGGCACCACAGATTACATGGCAATATGAGAAAACATTGTTTGTGCATGCACTGTGAGTGCGAGATCATCAGGACGCCCATGAGGGGTAGTGATGCTTCCTAAGGGCACTGGACGACCTAGTGGCTATAAGGGCAGTTCGTCGTTCCAAGTGTCTGTGCGAAATTTGGAGTAGCACCAAGCGCATGAGACCGGGGTGGGGACAAGATGAGGTCTCTGTCCTCATACGGATACGAAGAAGTGATTTCGGGATTGTGGGTCGGATGTCATGTACATCCACTCATTCCCATGGTAGAAGTGGTCGTACTTCTATACGGGTGGGAGGAAAAGTCGCTCCAAAGCCACTAGCGGGTTCAGTAGTGATACTGAGTTGCGAATGTGTGTAACCTTCTTGATGAAGGATGTGTGTTGGGTGATGACACATCGATAACTAAGAAATAATGGAAAAACCTGAATTTTTAAATGAAGGGATTTTTGAAAAGTAAGGAGTCTGACACACTCCATATAAATGTTTTTCTTGAAAGTCAAAAGATTTGAATCCCATTCATGGAGTAGTTGTACTCATCTCCTCCCTTATATCCCTTTAAGGAAATCCCATAAAGCCTACCCTTAAAGACCGTCAACTAAGATGCCTGTAAGACAAGTATGTAAAGTTTTAAATTTCATGCAGTTTTGATTATGCTATTCTAGGAAAAAGGTGCAGGTTAAAGGACGCCTTACTCTTTACGGTTTACAATAAGGGGAAACCCTTTAATAAACCGGGAGAGTGGCGGGTTGATCACGGGGATCCGACCAAATCGGGTTGGGGCGTGACATGTCGCACACTGATTGGTCACGCTTGCTGATTGGGCACCGACTTGGTAGTGATTCCTTGGCCGGTTGGGCTGTTGACCGGTCTGATTAGACTAGGTTCGGTGATCCGAAATAAAAAATCGACTGGTTCAAGCCCGATTTTTTTGGTTTTCAAAAAATTAAAAATTTCTAAATTAGTATATATTCATTTTCTATCTAATGGTGGCTTAAATCTTTCAACAGGCATTTTTAAGCTACATAGAAAAATGAATTACTAAACTGGTTCTTCATGGTTCAATCTAGTTCGATCCGGTTCAATTGAACCGGTCAAGTTATTACATCCACTCCCCTTCATTGTTCTTCTCCATGAGTTTTGTGGTTTATTGGCTACTTGGGATCTTTCAAATCCCTATTTTAAATCATTCTTTTCCAATTCTGGTTCACTTGGTTCCTTGGTTTACTCTTGGAAATTTTTGGTTTCCTTAGTTCAAGAGAACAAGTTTCACAACTCTCCTCACCTTTTAGGAGTTTTGTCTCCAAAACTTATTTATGCACCCTTTACATCAAGAATAATTCCCCTTGATGTCACTTGGGCTTCGCTTCGATATGCTATCACTTGGGTTGCCCCTTTCACTTAGTCCCTTAGGCAACGTGCTTAAAGGATTTCCTTTCCTTTCAATTATCCACTTACTCTATGGGGATTATCACCATTGGCTTGTCTTACCCTCGTGTCCAATGTAATTTCTTAGATCCGATTCTTTATGTCACTTAGGGGTAAGACCCTTCTTCTTGAGGGTTTTTATCTAGATCGCAGGATTGGGAGTTTCAAAATGTCTGACCGTCCCTGTGTTTATTTATTCCCTTGGTCATTGAAACTCTTTAGCTTGGCATCCTTTCACATGTTTTGTACTTGTTTTCGTGAGTTTCAGCATTATCCCCCTTTTTGTCTTATACTAGTCCTTTAATCCACTCCTTCATACTTGAGTCATCCTTCCTTGGGACTATTGGACCTACATATCCGTTGCAGAATGACATGTTATAGAATTTTCTTTTTCCATTATATTTCTAGGAAATTCCTCCGATAACTGCTCCTGACTTTCCAACTTTTAGGGATCATATGGCTTAGTCCCTTCTTATCATTGAGTAGTATTCCGTAACTACCTTTAGTGTTATCCCATCATCCCTTTACATTTGACGTCATGCCTTTCATGATCATTTGGACTTTCCTTATTTATCCATCCTTACCAACCTCGTTGTTGGGCATTCCCAGTTCCAATCATCGGGTTTCCTGATCATTTCTTAGCTTATCGATATACTTGGAATTTTCCTCTCTTATATCCTTCCATAAATTCGCTAGTGTCCTTACCTAAGGGTTTTCGTTCCTTAGTCCACCCTTACTTACTCATGGCCATTTCGTGGTTCTTAATTATGTATTGTTTACCCATAGTCTATATGTCAACTCTTAGTCTTTGGAGTAGTGATTTCTACCTATGAACCCACATACGAGATCACACACATGAAATAGGGTCAATCGAGGGACTAAGCTCGGGAGGGGGGGGGGGGGGAGGGAGGGAGTCAGGAACCACTACCCCTTTTTGATGTGTCCTTATGATTATCAGACCCTAGAATAAGTTTACGGCCTTCTTTTTGTGTTGTCATTATGATTTATCCCTTTCTTTAGAAGTTCTTGCGGACACATTCTTTGTACCCTATCCTCATTTCTACTCATATCCTTTTACCAATTTACCTCCTTAGGTAATAGTTTGGGTCCATTTGTTCCGAGGTTCCTTGGCCTTTCTATGAGAGGCTTAGTTGAGCCATCTTGTGGCTAGAGTGTGGTTGCCCTAGAGCTATTAGTTAATACTAACCCTTCCCCACTCTTGGTTGCTTTAAGGTTTTCCTTCATCTTTCCTTCTCTATCAGTTGTCCTGTCCATTCTTCCTTCCTTTCCCAAGGTTTAAATCCTTATCTCTTAGGAGGATCAGTTTGTTAACTGCCTCACCCTCTACTACCTTTGTTATTCATTGGCCTTGTGTAGTTATCTTCTCATGTCCTTTCGGCCTGAGTGTATTTCCTGCGTTGGTCTAGTACACAGTGGTCTTTACAACTTCCTTAACCTTTTTCTTAGGCCATCGCTTCATTCACCTTGGTCTTTTCATGGTTACCATTCGTTCTCCTATTTTAGGTCAGTCTGAAATATTACCTAACTTCTCTTCCCTTTGCCTATAATGTGTGGTTCCTTTTATTGGTCTTTACCTTTGTATGTTGTCCCCGGGCCTTCCTTATCATGCTTTTCTCCATTGTTTCTACTAGTTTTTGGCCTTCTCCAACCCTTTTGTCTTCCTTTTGTGATGGAATTATCTTTTTTATCGTGAGTCAAACTTCTAGTCTTCTTGGTGGGAGTCCTTGATAACCTATTTTTGGGGGAAAGACTACTGGATTTGAGGCCTTTTTGTCCCGTTGTAGGATTTAATCCATAGGAAAACTTTTGACATAAAGGATCTTTTATTTATCAAAGAATTTTATTGTCGAAATCGGCTTATTACAAGCACTCGTCTCACTCCCTTCCTAGTCCTTTATGGTCATCGGTTGGGAATCTGCCTTTGACTTGTTCCAGGATTCCTTGTCTAACAACTTTGAGGATGACAAGCTCAAGTATGTTCCTTCACACCCCTTGTATGGGTTCATGCTAAATTCCCTAGGGCAAGCTCTGAATTCATGAGTTACTTCTAGTCCATATCTTTCTAGCACTACTACTTTAAACTCGTATGCTTCTCTCATCATGTTCGTGGGGTTCAAGGTTTATTCGGATGGGTGGGGGCTCATGAAAAACCCTCATGTAGTTTGCACACACCTCCCAATAGTTCTTCCAGGCCTCCTCCTATGTTGGGGTTCTTTCCAACTGTTGTGGTGTCGGGGGTGGTGTCGGATCCTTCAGAGGAGGTGTAGGTTCCTCTTTCTCTTGTGGAGGGTTTTTCCAGTTGATTATTTTTAGTGTTTCTCCATGGACTGCCCTATAATCCACGACCATGTCCTACGATATAGTTGCTTTGAGCTCAAAATTTTCCTTGCTATTTTTCCTGCTCGAGGTGGCGACCTTTTGCAATGGTCCGTGGGTTGGACGGGTTTGTGTGGCAAATTTTCTTGGAGCCGTTATTCCTACAAGGTGAATAGACTCCATTTAGTTTCATGTTATATAGTCTTGACAATGCATTCGAGGAACATGGCTCTGATACTGCTCAAATTATCATGCCCTGACCCAGTTTGGTCGGAACCCTATGAGCAACCCGCCACTCCCTTTGGCCTAGGAAGAGTCATCACTTCCCAAGACCGTGAGGAGTCAGACATATCTTCTGACCTTGTTCCCTGAAATAACATTATAGAAAACTTAATAGCTTAAAATTTTCGAAATACCTGACTTAAAGGCTTGTCCTCGAGATTTCTTTAAGGGTTGTCGCCTTTCTTGAAAAAAATTTAAAGGGATGGGGTGAGTTTCTACAATTCAGTGAGCGAGTTTTAGGGTGAGTTTTAAAACACAACTTTCAAATCATCATTTTAGTTCACTATTATGTAGGTTCAACACTTTTAACACTTCCCCTTGCTCGGGAGGTGTTTAACAAACAATCACACATCCTTTATCATAAAGGGTACAAATGTTTGCCGATGTAGTATGTCAACTGCACCCACTTGTGGATCAGAGCATCTTTACCATCCACCTTGATAGAAGTCCTCGACTTCTACCCTTAGTTTGAGTGGGCGTTATCCGTCCGACCCTCAGACCCGAATGTACTTCATGTGTGTGATGTGGTATGAGACCTCATCCTGACCTCGCCCCTATCTCAATGCGTAGTAAGCTACTTCGAGCTTCATGAATCATTGGCACGATAAAACTGCCCTTATCGCATCCTGGTCGTCCAACGACCCTTAGAACCAACACTACCCCTCATAGGCGTCTCGATGGTCCCGTATCACAGTGCATGTACAAACAACAATATTGGGATTATGATCCATTATATTTGGTGCCAATGGCCCAACAATCCCGATTCTCGCTATGGAACCCGTCCCCGCAAACTAAGGAAGCTAGGAGGAGAACCAACCCTATTGTCGAAAAACTAGAACAATTTAATCAATAGAAAATAGTAAAGAAGGGTTAACGTGGGAAATTGGAAAATTACAAGTGACCAAAAAATTAACAAAAATTGTGAGGAAGAACTCATAAGTGGAATTGAGGATAGAACTAGACCGGTTTGGGGTGAATTAGACCCGAATCGAACTGAACCGGTTCACAAATTTATTTTTATAAGTGACTTAAAAATGTTAATTTGGGAAATTGAGGCCACCATTAGATATAAAATGAATTTATATAAATTTAGAAATTTTTAAAATTTAGAAAATTGATCAAACCGGGATAGCGAACCCGATAGAATTGGACTGGTCAACGGTTCCACTGGACCTATAAACATCGCCCTCGAAGTTAAGGAAAAACTAGGAAAGAACTAGTCAATCCGAGTGAGAAAATTGAACCAGTTTACAAACCCCGACCACTAGAGAACGGGTAAATTGAGAAATTTACAACTCCCGAGTGACCCAAAGAGTCATTAAAACCTTGGAAAGGGACTTTAGGACAATTTGGGAAAGAAAACTAGACTGGTTCAAATGAACAGGATCCGAACCAAATTGAACCGGTTTGGACTATTTTGAACCACTATTGAACCGTATGCTAACTTCATTTTTCTAGGTGGCTTATAAAATTCAAATTGGAGAATTGAGACCACCATTGGATAAAAAATGAATTTAGATGAATTTTTAAAATTTTAATTTATAAAAACTCGGTCAAATTGGGCCTAAACCAACCAGTTTAAGCATTGAACCTTGTTCGGACCGGTGCAGTCCGATTTGGAATAGTGTCGTCTTCTTTCTTCAGATGACAGCACTGTTCACTCATAGGAAAATCGAACAGCGCTGGCAAAAAGGAAATGTTTCCATTAAGAATGTTTCTGGCCATCAATGACTATCATTAAGGTGCCAAACAGACGGCCAGAGAGTCTTCGAGCTCTCTATATAAAGGGCCCCTCTTCATTCATCCTTCACACACCTGAAAACCTCACTCTCTCTCAGCTACTTTGTTTTTTGACAAAGTTCAAACCAAGGCTCTAACATAGGGGTTTTTTTGTGCCAAAGAAGGAGTGGTCGAGTTCTTTAGACTCTGGGGGAAGTCAGCTACCCGACGGTAGTCTTCAATTGCTTCGAGTATCGCCGAAGAAGCGCTAGCGTGATCGAACAGTGAAGCAGCTCCGACAGACCGAATCTGCCTTGTTTCTGTAGTGCTGAAATCGGCTAAATTGAGCCCTCTTCAGGCTAAACCAAGCTCTCCCAACACTCCGTCAGCCCTCATAAAACTGAATTGGAATGGAAAGGTAAGCCAATTTGGCTCTCCTCTATAATTTTTGATCAGTCTTAGAAAGAGAACTGATGAATTTTCACTGATCAAACTCTCCATCAATTCGACATGAATTGACATGATTCTTGATCCTAGGAGTAACCTCAGGACAAGAGCTATCTACCCAGATTGAAAGCTCGGACCGCCGCACCCCCAACAGTAAACTTTTGAAGCTTTCTCTCTCTAAGTCCAATTTTTCGATGAAGCTCCGTTTGAGCTTGTTCCGACATCAATTCATGCGATTCAAAGTGCAATTGAATCGTATGGATGTATAGGAACTCAATTTTACCTTGAATTTCAATAATGAACCTCGATTGATTGGTCAATTTGATAAAATCAAATTCTGCTAGGTTGAAAGATTGAAATTGGGGATTTTGAAAGTTCGAGGGTCTAAAGTGCAATTTTCCAAAATTGATGGCCAATTGGCCATGTAAAAGATTTTTAGGACCAATTGGTCGATTTTTGGAATTATTAGGGTCAAATTTTCATTTTTGTAAAGTAGGGGCAAAATGGTAATTTTTGAAAAGTTAGGGACCAAATTGGAAATTTGGGAAACTTGAACCCCCTTTTTGTGATTTTGGATAAATTGAGGACCCATAATGAATTTTTGAAAGTTTCGAGACTAAATTTGGGGGAAAATTGGGATTGGGGACCTAAAGTTAAAGGAAAAGAACTTTAGGGACCTAAATGCAAATAATTAAAAAGTTTAGGTATTTTGTTCATTATTGAGGAATGAAGGGTATTAGACTAAATGATAATGAACAAAGATGTTCAAATCATGTAGGAACACGATGGACTGGGATCGCCATCAAAGACAAGCTCTCATGGAGGCAAAGAGCTGAATAAGAGGAATACACTACACTATCAGGTGAGCGAGAATCTTATACATCATACCGATTGGGATGATGAGCACTTTTATTTAAGGAAAACCTACTTACCGGTTGTGAGTGGGATGATGAGCACCTTTTCTAAATTGGAAGCCACCGTGAGTGGGATAATTTACACTTCATACCCGGTTGGGATGATTAGTACCTTTTATAAATTGGAAGCCACCATGAGTAGGAATTTTCACATGATACTCGGTTGGGTTGATGAGTATCTCGAAATGAAAAACCACTACTAAGTGGAATTTTAACATCACATCTAGACGGAGTGATGTGGAAACTACGCGAAAAAACTACTTAGTGATTGTAAGTAGATCATACCCGATTGGTATGATGAACTTCTTGGAAGGAAGTGGAAACCCTGTTTACCAGTTGTAAGAGAAGATGTCATCACACCCGGTTGGTGTGATCGATGAGTGAAAACATATTTTGTCAGAAGTGTCCTCCTCTAACTATGTGCCACTACTTAAAGATTTTGGGAGACCTTCTTGATGGGAGCTCGAATAGCTTACTTAGGGCATAGGGCTCGGTTTTGGAACTTGGGGGCTAAAATGCTCGATTTTAAAAATCTCATACAGTAAACCCAAGGCTAGTTGGTATGAGTAGGAGCTCGTAAACAAACATTGTGTTAGGCCATGAAAATTTTAATGAATGATGCTATTTGGCCATGGTACTAAGACATGACCGACATACTTGATGGACTGGCGACAGTGTGACAAGACAGGGCGACGGACTAGTCTAGACAAACAGTTACAGGTCAAGTTGAGGGTCGGAGCCATTTTGGACCAATGGCACCAAAGATTAATGGCTTATATGGAAAATTATTGTTTCTGCATGCACTGAGGTTCGGGACCATCAAGATGCCCAAGAGGGCTACTGGATGACATGGTGGAGATAAGGGCAGTTTGTCGTGCCAACAGTCAGGGAAGCTTGATGTAGCTTCATGTGCACGAGACCAGGGTGGGGTCGAGATGAGGTCTGTGTCCTCATACGAACATAGAGTTTCTTTTCAGGTTTAAGGGTTGGATGTCATGTACATCCACTAATTCCCAAGGTAGAAGTGGACGGGCTTCTATCTAGGTGGTTGGTAAAGTCGCTCCAATGCCACAAGTGGGTGCAGTGGACATGCTGCTCTGCGAATGTGTGATCCCTTCATGATGAAGGGCGTGTGTTGGTTGCTAAACACACCGATTGTGGTTAATGATGAGTAATGGTTTTAAAAATTGAGATTTTGAGGATGAAATAATCTTAAAGGAAATAAGGAGTCTGACACACTCCAATTCAAAAATATTTTATTGAAACTTTATTTTTTTTAAAACACCCATTCATTGAGTTGTAGAAAATCACCCACCCTTTTTATACCTTTTCATGAATAGAGAATGACTAGGGATAACACTAGGATTTACCCTCTGTTAGGTATGCATAATTTCTTTTAAGCTTGCATTATTATTGATATATGTTATTATAGGGAACAAGGTTGAGGTTTTACTTGGCTCCTCTTGAATTAAGGAAGTGGTAAACCCCTCTTGAACCAAGGGAGCAACGAGTTGCTCATGGGGATCCAACTAAACTGGGTCGGGGCATGACAGGACCGGTCAACGGTATGACCGGTCAATGAACTGAACTGGTCAGCAGACTAGACCGGTCAACGGTGCCTCGTCACCAGCCATGCAGACACGGGCAGCCAAATGGGAGGCTGCCATGTGTCTGGTCAATGGCTAGTTGGCGACCTGTCAACATGCCATGCAGACTCGAGCAGCCAATGAGAGGGTACCATGTGTCCAGTCAATGGGTGATGCGGCAGTCGAGCTGGAACTCCATGTCAGAAAAACTGGCCAATTACGGCGTGCCACGTGGCATGACAACCACATCATCATCTTCAACCTTCAAATGCTGACAGAGAGAATGGAGGAGAGGGATATGCCGGAAAAGCTGAATTCTCTAGCGACTCGAAAAACTCTTTGGTCAGGTTGTCGGTGGCTGAGTCAGAGGCTGAGTCTTATGCCGGCGGGTAGCCTGAGCAATTGCTGAGCTCCCTATATAAATAGCACCCCTCCATTTGTTCTCAGCATCCCACAATCACGCAAAGAAAAAGAAGAGTGCATTTTTGGAGAGCAACAAACCAGAGCTCCGATGACGTGTGAAATCTCCACCAAAGAAGCTATGGAGGGTGGCATTGGAACCGAAGAAGAACACTCGAGCTCTAGACACTCTTAGAACAAACGAGGACCTACCTGAGAAGCAAGAAGTAGCTTCAAACCCAGTAAGAAGACACTCTTAGAACAAACATAGTGAAGTCACTTCGGAGCTCGAAATAGTGAGCTATATACCGACCCAACCTCGACTCCTTCGGCCCTTCCATCGCCCACTTTGGCCACCTCTGACTGTCTAAGACCCTCTACAGCCTCACTTCAAACTTGGTAAGCTCAATTTCATCTCCCCTCATTAGAATTTTTGAGTTTCAGAGCTGCACACCTCGGAACTTCTCTCTTCAAATTCCCATAGGACAGAGGCGAAATGTAGCGGGATTCAGTCCTGATAGGTTCCCCTCGACGAGCACTAGTGTCACGCCCCAATCTAGTTTGGTCGGATACCCATGAATAACCTACCACTCTCCCAGTTTATAAAAGGTTTTCCCCTTCTCTAAACCGCGAGGAGTAAGGAGTCCTTTTCACCTGTATATTTCCTAAAATAACATTAATCAAAACTGAATATAAATTTTATATACATGTCTTAAGGTTCAGCTACAGACAGATCTTTAAGATTGGTTTCCCTTGTTTTCCTGAAAAGGGGTAAAGGTAGGGGGTGAGTTTGACAACTCAATGAATGGGTGTTGGGTGCGAGTTTTCACAAAACAATATTAATCGGAGTGTGCCAAACTCCTTATTTCCTTTAAAAATAATCTTTCCTCAAGTTCTGATTTTCAAAACCTTTTTCCAAGGTTTACCAATTCTTTTCCAAGGATTATCAAATCCTTTCCAAAGTTTTCAAACCTCTTTCGCATTTCCATATTAGGTGTGTTTCACAAACAACACACGCCCTTCATTAGGAAGGGTATGCACACATTCGCGAGATGCAGTTACGCTGACTGCACCCTTTTATGGATCGGAGTGTCTTTACTATCTACCTTGATAGAAATCCCTGACTTCTACCCAAAGTCTAAGTGAACGTCTTCGACGTCCTACCCTAAGACTCAAAATACTTTGTGTCCATATGAGAATGGAGACCTCATCCTGACCCCACCCCGGTCTCATGCGCATGAAGCTACATCGGGCTTCTCTGACTGCTGGCATGACAAGCTGCCCTTATCTCCACCATGTCGTCTAGTAGCCCTTAGGACACATCACTACCCCTCTTGGGCGTCTTAATGGTCTTGAACCTCAAGTGCATGCACAAACAAAGTTTTCCATAAAGCCGTTTATCTTTGGTGCCACTAGACCAATGACCCCGACCCTCAACTCGACCTGCAGCTGTTTGTCTAGATCGGTCCGTCGACCTGGTCCTGTCGCACTGCTGCCACTCCATTGAGTATGTTAGTCTTGTCTTGGTACCATGTTCAATCACATCCTTCATTCATTGGAAATTTTCATGGCTTATCATCATTTTTATTTACAAGCTCCTATTCATGCCAATTGGCCTTGGACCCACTATACGTGATTTCCAAAAATCGGGCATTTTAGCCCCCAAGTTTCAAAATCGAGGCCTCTAACCTATCTAAGCTATTCCAACTCTCGTCAAGAAGGTTTACCAAAAGTTTTAAGCATTGGAACACAGTAAGAGGAGAACACTTCCGATAAAATAACTTTTCGACTCATCCCTCACACCAACCGGGTTTGATGACATCTCCGCTTACAATTGGTAAGTGGATTTTCTACTTCCTTCGAGTAAGTTCATCATACCAACCGGGTATATTCTACTTACAACTGGTAAGTAGTTTTTGCGCGTAGTTTTTACATCACTCCAACCAGATGTGATGTTAAAATTCCACATATAAGTGGTTTTTCATTTCTGAAGTTCTCATCATCCCAACTAGGTATGATGTGAATAATCACACTCACCCGTTAACCGTGATGTGTTCGTCCTCGGTTGATTTTCCAAATTGACGCGAGCTTCTCTTGCTGGAAATCCAGTCCTTCATGCACCTACACGATTTGGCATAATAGCCTTAATTCCTCACGTATGTACAAAATGCCCAAACTTTTTAGTTATTTGCATTTAGGTCTCTAAAGTTCTTTTTTCTTGACTTTAGGTCCCTAATGCTAACTTTTCCCCAAATTGAATCCCAAAACATCTAAAATTCACTTTGGGCCCTCAATTTATTCAAAATCACTTAAGGGGTATAAGTTTCCCAAATTTCTAATTTGGTTCCCCACTTTTCAAAAAGTACCATTTTGCCCCTAATTTACAAAAATAGTAATTTGACCACAATAAATTTAAAAAATCGACCAATTGGTCCTCCAACATCTTTTTCATCGCCTGACCCTCAATTTTGGGTAATTGCACTTTGGTCCCTCAATTTTACGAAATCCCCAATTTCCCCTGAATTTTTCCTAAATTTTCCCTTTCAAACTGACCGAATTTGATTTCATCAAATTGACCATTCAATCAGGGTTAATGATCCAATTGAAGATATGGATTAGTTTCTACACTTCCACATGATTCAATGGAGCTTTGAATCACGTCATTTTGGTCTAAATTGAGCTCAAATGGAGCTTCGTCGGAAAACTGAACTTACTAGAGAATGCTTTGAAAGCTTACCGTTGGAGGTGCGACAATCTAAGCTTTCGATCGGGGTATGTAGTTCTCATCCTAAGGATCCTCCTAGGATCAAGAATTGCAACAATTCATGTAAAATTGAGTGATAATTTGGTTAATGAACTTTCACCATTTCTCTCTCTAATGCTGATTGAAATTTATAGAGGAGGCCAAATTGGCTTATCTTTTAGCTCTAATTCGGTCGTATGAGGGTTGTGGGAGTGTTGGGAGAGCTTGGTTTGGCTTGAGTAGGGCTGAATTTGGCCATTTTCATCTCGACCAAAAAAGGGCAGCTTTGGTATGCGGGAGCTGCTTTACTATTTGATCATGCTAGCACTTCTCCGACGATCCTCAGAGTAAATGGAGACTACTGTCGGGTAGCTGACTTCTCCACAAATCTAAGGACCTAACCTTGCCTTATTTGGCTGAGAAAAATGCCTAAGTTAGAGCTCTGGTTTGAGCTTCACCATAAATTGGAGCAGTAGTGTAAACCCCACCCTTTGTTGTAAAGGAAAACCGAGAAATGGATCAGTCAAATCGAGTGAGAAACACTGAACTGGTTCACAAATCTGATCATCAGAGAATGAGAAATTTCAGAAATTTACAACTCTCGAGTGGCCCAAAGGGTTCATAAAGCCTTTGAAAATGACCTTAGGATAATTTGGGAGAGAAAACCAGACTGGTTCAGGTGAACCAGATCCGAGCCGGATTGAACCGATTTATGAATCGAGTCTATTCATGAACTGGAACCGATAGAGAAAGGGCAAACCGGGAAATTTATGGATCCCAAGTGACCTAAAGAGTCACAAAAAGTCATGAAAAAAGGACTTTAGGATGAATTGGAGATGAAAACCAAACTGTTTCAGGTGAACCAGATTGAACCGATTTGGATTGGTTTGAACCACTATATAATCGGATGCTAAATTCATTTTTCTTGGTGGCTTAGAAAATTCAAAATGGAGAATTGAGGCCACCATTGGATAGAGAATGAATTTAGAAATTTTTAATTTTTAAAAACTAGGTCAAATTGGGCCTAAACCGGCCGGTTTAATCTTTGAACCCGATTGGGTCCGGTTCGGAACAGTGTCATCTTCTTTCTTCGGATGACAACACTGTTGACTCACCGGAAAATTGAGCAGCATTGGTGAAGATAAAAAGTCTCCGGCTAGGGAGTTTCAAGCAATGAATGACCACTATTAAGGTACCAATCGGACGGCCAAAAAGTCCCCGAGCTTACTATATTTAGAGCCCCTCCTCATTCATCCTCCTCACACCTTAAAACTCCACTCTCTCTCTACTGCTCCATTTTCCGGTGAACTCGAACCAAAGCTTCGACTTGGACATTTTTTTGAGCCAAAGAAGGCGAGGTCAAATTCTTTGGATTCAGGGAGAAGTCAACTACACGCTTGTTGTCTCCATTTGCTTTAAAGGTCACCCGAGAAACGCCGACGTGATAAAATAGTGAAGTAGCTTCGACGGATCGAAGCTGCCGTATTTTGGCCGAGCTGAAAATGGCCAATTCGAGCCCTCCTCAAGCCAAACCAAGCTCTCCCATCACCTCCACATCCCTCCTACAGGAATGGAAAGGTAAGACAATTTGGCTCCCCTTTGTAAATTTCGATCGATGCTAGAGAGAAAAGCGACAGATTTTCACTTACTAAATTCTGCCTTAATAAGACATTAATTGATGTGATTCTTGATCATAGGAAGAAATTCAGGATGAGAGCAATCTACCCAGATCGAAAGCTCAGACCGCTGCACCTTCGACGGTAAGCTTTCGAAGCTTTCTCTCTCTACGTTCAGTTTTCCAGCGAAGCTCCGTTTAAGCATGTTTTGGTATTAAATCGTGCGATTCAAAGTGCAATTGAATCGTATGAAGGTGTAGGAAGTCCAATCTAACTTCAACTTCATCAATTAAACTCGTTTGATCAGTCAATTTGATGAAATCAAAGTTAGCTTTGTTAGTAGGTTGAAATTTGGGCAAAAATTAGGAAAAAATTAGGGATTTCAAAAATTCGAGGGAATAAAGTGCAATTTCATAAAATTGAGGGCAAATTGAACATGATAAAGATGTTGGAGGACTAATTGGACAATTTTTGGGGCAAAACATACTATTTTTGTAAAGTAGGGGCAAAATGGTAATTTTGAAAAAGTTGGGGACCAAATTGAAAAATTGGGAAACATGAACCCCTTTTTGTGATTTTGAATAAATTGAGCTCCCAAGGTGAATTTTAGAAGTTTTGGGGCACAATTTGGAGGAAAATTGGAATTAGGGACCTGAAGTTATAAAAAAAGAACTTTAGGGACCTAATTACAATTAAAGAAAAACTTTGAGTATTTCATCCATTCATAGTGAATTAAGACTATTAGGTCAAGGGATAATGAACAAGGATTTTCATATCGTGTAGGAATACGAAGTAAAAGGAATGCCAGCAAGGACAAGCTCGCATGAAGAAAAAGAACCAATTAAGAGGAAATCACTGCGTTATCGGGTGAGTGAGATTTTTATATCATACCCGGTTGGGATGATACGCACCTCGGAAATGAAAACCCACTACTAAGTGGTATTTTAACCATCACACATGAGAGGAGTGATGTGAAAATTAAATGGAAAATCTATTTATCTGTTGTAAGTAGATCATACCTGATTGGTATGATGAACTTCCTAGAAGGAAGTAGAAAATCCGGTTATCGGTTTTAAGTAGAGATGTACTCATACCCAGTTGGTGTGATGGATGACTAAAAGTTTATTTTTGTTGAAAGTGCTCTCCCCTAACTATGTGCCACTGCTTAAACTTTTTGGTAAACCTTTTTGATGGGAGCACGAATAACTAAGATAGGCCGGAGGCCTCGGTTTTGGAACTTGGGGGCTAATATGCCCGATTTTGAAAATCCCATACAGTGGGCCCAAGGCCAGTTGGCACAAGGAGGAGCTCGTAAACAAACATGAGTTTAAACCATAAAAACTTTAAATGAATGATATGTTTGGCCATGGTACTAGGACAGGATCGACATACTCGATGGACTGGTGGCAGTGTGACATGACAGGTCGACGGACCAGTCGAGACAAACGGTTGTAGGTCAAGTTGAGGTTGGGGCCGTTAGACCAGTGGCACCACATATTAAATGGCTTATGTGGAAAACTATTATTTTGTGGAAAACTCTGTCCTCATACAGACACGGAGTTTTCTTTACGGATTGAGGGTTGAATGTCGCGTACATCCACTCATTCTCAAGGTAGAAGTGGACGTGCTTCTATCTAGGTGGCCGGTAAAGTCTATCCGACAACACAAGTGGGTGCAATGGACGTGCTGCCTTGTGAATGTGTGTTCCCTTCATGATGAAGGGTGTGTGTTGGTTGATAAATACATCGGCTATGATTGAGGATTGAGTAATAGCTATGAAAACGAGATTTTAAGGATGAATTATTTTAAAAGAAAATAAGGAGTATGGCACACTTCGATTCAAACACTTTTCCTAAAAGTCAAACTTTAAAAACCCATTCACTAAGTCATTGAACTCACCCCTCCCTTATCCCCCTTTTCAGTTAACCAAGGGAAACCTACCTAAAGACCTCCTGTTAGTCATACCTGCAAGATAGGTATGTAAATTAAAATTTTTATGCAACTTTAATTTATGTTATTCCAGGAATGGTACAAGTTTAAAGGACGCCTTACTCCTCCCGGGTTAAAGAAGGGAAAAACCCTTAGTAAACCGTGAGAGTAGCAGGTTGCTCACATTGATCTGACCAAACCGGGTCGGGGCTTGACAACTTGAGTGTTATCAAAGCTTGTTTCCTCTAATACATTATCAAGACTAGATAATATAGTAACTGATAGGAATAATTTTGAAATTTTCAGATGGCCCGAAGAAAAGCAGCCAAACAAACCTGCGCTATCTTAGCCACCTCTGAAGCTAGGAAGAACCCCATCCCAAGGGAGGAAATGAACCAAGAGTATAGAAGGACCATTGGAGTAACCCCGAGTCAAAGAGGACTCGACAAGAAAGCTTCCAAGGTGTTCAAGTTAAAGGATGGCAAGGCATCGTACCATCAACAATCCCTTAGAAAGGCCGCACAATGCTCAAAGTATTGGAGGAACCACAAGGGTCCACACAAGGAGATGACCTATTATAAATGTGGACAATGGGGACATTACATTAGAAGATGCTCAACATTTCAGAGGACAAGACCCGAGAGGATCTATTATGAGTGTAGGAGGGTGGGACACGTAGCAAGGATTTGTCCCTCACTGTGAGGAATCCAAGCAATACCTTCCAATAAGGGCGCCTCCACCCCTACAGAAGTCTGAAGAGATAACATTACAAGAACCACAATTACGGCTAGGGAACCCAATCTCACCCAGGAAGAAATCTCCCTAGACCATAGTTTAGTAAGGAGTATTCCCCAACCCATCATTGTAACAATCTCATTCAAGAGATGTTAAAACCCCAAAACTGTATTCTTACTTTAATAAATAAGATTCTAAGTTTCTGAAAATTTTTCTATTCCTTAATAATATGATAACATGCCTCAATTACCCAAGTAAGGATCACGGAAAGGAGATCAAGGGTAGGACCTTAAGAAAACCCTGAAATAGTATAATATAGATAAAGGGAATTTACCCTTAAGGAGCACTACAAACCACCTAGGAGCAAAGAAGGAAACACCTCCTCCATAGAAGACAAGCCAAATGATGAAAGACAATTAGGATGCCTTGAGATAGTAAGGTATGATATACTTTGGAAAAACAGAGGAGCCAAGTAGGGTTGTAGGTTAACTTAGCGAAGAAGGGGAAAGTGGAAAGGCCAGAACAGTGGAAAGGAAGGATGAAGAAAACCCTTGAAGAAATAAATGGCTGAAAATGAAATGATGACTACACTCAAGCCATAAGGAGGATTTAGTAAGTCCTGCACAAAGAGGTCTTAGAGCAAATAGTGCCTGAACCTTTCCCAAGGAAGGAGATCCTGGGAAGGCATACATGTTCCAACTAAGAAGTAATGGACCAAGTGACGAAGGAAGAGGAGATGAAGTGCACACCGAGGTGAAAGAACCAAGGGAAGCACATTAAGAGGACCCTAGGGGAAAGTTAAACCCAAGAACCAAGTAAGCAGGAATTAGCATCAAAGGACACAGTGACAAGTGAAAAATGGGTGGGCTACCCATCATAAGGAAATAGATGAATGAACATCCGGAAAACCTTGGAAAAGTAAGCACACCATTTCGGAAGAGGGTAAGGAGAAAACAACCATTATATCAAGACTGGTCATGGCCCAAACTCGCTTAATAGAGCCCAAGGAGTGTATGTATGGCCATAAAGGGTACTTGGAACCGATTTATTAGTAGGAGGTCTTCAAAGAGAGTATAAGGAACAAAAAGGAAATGGAGGACAATGAAGGATAAAGAGCGAGAAATAATATTGATCTCAAAAGGGTGTAAGAAGGAAAGAAGAAAAAGCCTCCAAGAAGCGTTAAGAAGTTGAACCAGGATGGGAATCCTTAGGTAGAGGATACAAATAGGAAGTGAGACCTCAAAAAGGGAAGTTCCAAAGCTAAGGAACCACCAGGTGGATCCTAAGAGACTTAAACGACATAAATAACCTCATAAAGAACCATAAGTGGTTAAGGGTATGTTAGGATTACCAAAGTATAACCTGATTTGGAAGAGCAAAGAAGCCAATTAGAGATTTCTGACAAACCTAGAAAAGAAGGAAGAAACTAGTAGCAACATGATGGTCAAGGAGAATAAACGAGACCATATGAAGGACCGGGGAGTAGTGGAGACTACACTCTAAAGAAGGGTTATAGAGTGGGTATAATGTTGAGTACACGGAATAAGACCCGACAATCAACAAATGATTAAAGGTGGACAATAGACCAAATTCAAAATGGTGTAAGAATGCGAAGGAAGGAAACCTTCAAGGAGTAGTAAGAAATTCGAACATCTAATACCTAAAGGGAAATCTCTACTTTGAAGGACATAGTAGAGAATTAAAATCATTAAAGGAGAACTCCCTAAAAACAACGGAATCATGAAATGGTCATTAGTAAGTAAGAGTAGGTTTAGGGGAAAGGAAAATTCTTGAGTAAAGGATGTCACTAGAAATGAAGGAAGGCATAAGAAGGGAAGAATTCCAACATGTCGGTAAGTTATCAGGAAATTCAATGATTGGCACCAGAAAGACCCAATAAAAATGTTGGGAAAGGACGAGTGGGTATGGAAAACCGACACAGTTACATAAGACATGTTGTCAAGGCACGACGGATGACTAGATAATGGTAAATGTAGTTGAGGAATACTACCTGATGAAAGGAGGGATGAAGTTATACAATCCCTGAAAGGTTAGAAAGTTGGGAATAACCCTAAAGGAGGTGTTGTAGAAGTCTGATGGACAGAGACAGGTGCTGGACTATGTCATGTTGTAAGGGACATGTAAGCATCAACAGTTCCGAGTAAAATGTGACTTGAGTAAGAAAGAGTCAGTTAGTAAGCATAACAAGGTCAAACATAATTTTGATCGAAGCTTTAATCAATGATGGATGAAGGATGGGTCAAATTAGGATGAAGGAATTATAACATCGGAACCTATGAAAACAAGTACGTAATGCTCGAAAGAATGTCGAGCTAAGGATTTCAACAATGAAGAGAACAACTAGACAAAGGAACGATTGGGCACCTTGGAACTCACAATCCTGAAATCTTAAGTAAGAACCCCAAAGGGAAAAATCTTGCCCTAAGTAAAGGGAGATGCGAACCTAGGGATATACCTTTGGACTCACGGGCATGACATACTAGTTATGATAAAACTCCATGGAAGGAGTAAACAATTTAAAGGAAAAGAAATTCCTTAAGTGCGTCATTTAAGGTGGACTATGTGAAAGAATGACTAAAGTATTAATATGTCTAAGTTGACATTAAGGGAAGTTTATCCCGGAGTGAAAAATGCTGATTTAGTTTTGGGGACAAAACTCCTAAAAGGAGGGGAGAGTTGTAAACCCTACCCTTTGGAGTTAAGGAAAACCGGGAAAAGAACCAGTAAAACTTGGGAAATTTACAACTCTCGAGTGACACAAAGGGTTCATAAAACCTTGGAAAAGGACCTTAGGACAATTTGGGAGAGAAAACCAGACTGGTTTAGGTGAACCGAATATGAGTCGGATTGAATCAGTTTATGAACCGAGTCGGTTCATGAACCAGAACCGATAGACAAAGGGTAAACCAGGAAATTTATGGATCCCGAGTGACCTAAAGAGTCACAAAAGTTATGAAAAAAGGACTTTAGGATGAATTGGAGATGAAAACCAAATCGGTTCAGGTGAACCAGATCTGAATCGGATTAAACCAGTTTTGACCGTTTTGAACCACTATTGAACTGGATGCTAAATTCATTTTTTTAGGTGGCTTAGAAAATTAAAAATGGAGAATTGAGGCCACCATTGGATAGAAAATAAATTTAGAGGAAGTTAAAAATTTTTAATTTTGAAAAACTCGGTTGAATCATGCTTGAACTGGTTGGCTTTGAACCATGTTCGAACAAGTTCGGTCCGATTCAGAACAGTGTCGTCTTCTTCCTTCAGATGACAACACTGTTCACTCGCCCGAAAATCAAGCAACGCCAGTGAAGATGAAAAGTCCTCGACGAGGGAGTTTTAGGCAATGAATGACTGCCATTAAGGCACCAATCGAATGGTCAAGAAGTCCCCAAGCTTCCTATATAAAGAGGCCCTCCTCATTCATCCTACTCACACCTAAAAACTCTACTCTCTCCCTACTATTCCATTTTTCAGTGAAGCTCAAACCAAAGCTCCAACATGGGCATTTTTTTGAGCCAAAGAAGGTATGGTCAGTTTCTTTGGATTCGGGGAGAAGTCAGCTACATGCCTATAGTCTCCATTTGCTCCATGGGTCGCCGGAGAAACGTCGGTGTGATAGAAGAGTGAAGCAGCTCTAGCGGACCGAAGCTGCCCTATTTTGGCCGAGCTGAAATTAGCCAATTCGAGTCCTCCTCAGGCCAAACCAAGCTTTCCCAACACCTCTACATCCCTCCTAGAGTTAAATTGGAATGGAAAGGTAAGTTAATTTGGCTCCCGTTTGTAAAATTTGATCGATGCTAGAGAGAGAACTAACAAATTTTCACTGACTAAATTCTCTCTCAATTTGACATCAATTGATGCAATTCTTGATTCTAGGAGAAACCTTAGGACAAGAGCTATCTACCCAGATCGAAAGCATGGACTGCTGCACCTCTAATGGTAAGTTTTCGAAACTTTCTCTCTCTACATTCAGTTTTTTGGCGAAGCTCCGTTTGAGCTCGTTCCGACATCAAATCATGAATCATATGAAGGTGTAGAACTCCAATCCAACTTCAATTTCAACAATTAAACTCGTTTGATTGGTCAATTTGATGAAATCAAATTCGGCTGAGTTAGGAGGTTGAAATTGGGGAAAAATTAGGGATTTATATAATTCGAGGGACTAAAGTGTAATTTCATAAAATTGAGGGCCAATTGGGCATGATAAAGATGTTGGAGGGCTAATTGGGAAATTTTTGGAATTTTGGGGCAAAACTTACTATATTTGTAAACTAGGGGCAAAATGGTAATTTTGGAAAAGTTGGGGACCAAATTGGAAATTTGGGAAACTTGAACCCCTTTTTGTGATTTTGAATAAATTGAGCTCCCAAGGTGAATTTTAGAAGTTTCGGGACTCAATTTGGGGGAAAATCGACATTAGGGACCTAAAGTTATCGAAAAATAACTTTAGGGACCTAATTACAATTAATGGAAAAATTTGAGTATTTCATCCATTCATAATGAATGAAGACTATTAGGTCAAGGGATAATGAACATGGATGTTCATATCTTGTAGGAACACGAAGTACCAGGAAGGCCAATAAGGACAAGCTCGCATGAAGACAAAGAACCGGTTAAGAGGAAATCACTACATTATCGGGTGAGTGAAATTTTTATATCATACCTAGATGGGATGATATGCACCTTAGAAATGAAAACACACCACTAAGTGGTATTTTAACCATCACACATGAGAGGAGTGATATGGAAATTATGCGGAAAAACTACTTACCAGTTGTAAGTAGATTATACTCGGTTGGTATAATGAACTTCTTGGAAGTAGAAAACCCGCTTATCAGTTATAAGCAGAGATGTCCTCATACTCGATTGGTGTGATGGATAACTAAAAGTTTATTTTTGTCAGAAGTGCTCTCCCCCGACTGTGTACCACTGCTTAAACTTTTTGGGAGACCTTCTTAACGGGAGCTTGAATATTTGAGATAGGCTGGATGCCTCAGTTTTGGAACTTGGTGGCTAATATGCCCGATTTTGAAAATCTCGTACATTGGGCCGAAGTCCAGTTGGCACGAGCAGGAGCTTGTAAGAAAACATGAGTTTAAGCCATGAAAACTTTAAATGAATGATATATTTGGCCATGGTACCAAGATAGGACCGACACACTCGATGGATTAGTGATAGTGCGACATGACAAGTCGACGGACTAGTCGAGACAAATTGCTATAGGTCGAGTTGAGGGTTGGGGTCATTGGATCAATGGCACCACAGATTAAATTGCTTATGTGGAAACCTGTTGTTTTATACATGCACTGAGGTATAGGACATTCAAGATGCCCAAGAGGGGTAGTAATGCGTCATAGGGCTATTGGATGATATGGTGGAGATAAGGGCAATTTGTCGTGCCAACTGTCTGAGAAGCTCGACGTAGCTTCATGCACATGAGACTGGGGTGGGGTCAGGATGAGGTCTCTGTCCTCATACAGATATGGAGTTTTCTTTACGAATTGAGGGTCAAATGTTGTGTACATCCACTCATTCTCAGAGTAGAAGTGGATGTGCTTCTGTGTAGGTGGCCGGTAAAGTCGCTCCGATGTCACAAGTGGGTGCAGTGGACATGCTGCCCTGTGAATGTGTGTTCCATTCATGATGAAGGGTGTGTGGTACACCGATTATGATTGAGGATTGAGTAATGGCTATGAAACGGAATTTTAAGGATGAATTGTTTTAAAAGAAAATAAGGAGTCTGACACACTCCAATTCAAACATTTTCCTAAAAGTCAAACTTTAAAAACCCATTAACTAAGTTGTTGAACTCACCCCTCCCTTATATCCCTTTTCAGGTAACCAAGGGAAACCTACCCAAAGACCTCCTGTTAGTCACACCTAGAAGACAAGTATGTAAATTAAATTTTTTTTGTAGTTTTTATTTATGTTATTCCAGGAAAGGTACAAGTTTAAAGGACGCCTTACTCCTCACAGGTTAAAGAAGGGGAAAACCCTTAGTAAATCGGAAGTGTGGCGGGTTGCTCACGTGGATCCGACCAAACCGATCGGGGCATGACAAGTAGAGATAGAGTGAGGAGTTTTCAAGTGTGAGGAGGAGGAATGGAGAGTAGGTCTTTATATAGGGAGCTCAGGGACTCCTTGATCATACGATTGGCGCATTTCTGGCGATCATTCATTGTTTGAAATGCCTTGAATGGATACTTTTCATCTTCGCCGGCGATGCTCACTTTTCTATGAGTGAACAATGCTTTCATCTGATGGAAGAAGATGACACTGTTCCGAACCGGACCAGACTAGTCCGAATCGGGTTCAATGCTTAAACTGGCCAATTCAGGCATGATTTGACCTTGTTTTTCAAAATTAAAAAATTCAAAATTCATTCTCTATCCAATGGTGGCTTCAATTCTCCAATTTTAATATTTTAAGTCACATAGAAAAAAGAATTTAGAAATAGGTTCAATAGTGGTTCAAATCGATTCAATCCATTCTAGGTACGATTTATCGAAATTGGTTTGGTTTTATCTTCTAATTCATCCCAAAGTCCTTTTTCATGACTTTTGTGACTCTTTGGGTCACTCAGGATTTTTAAATTTCCCATTTTCCCTCTTTCTAAAGTTTGGGGTTCGTGAACCGGTTTGGTTTTCTCACACGGGTTGATCAATTTTTCCCCCGGTTTCCTTGTTTTTAAGGTACAGGGTTTACAACTCTCCCCTCCTTTTAGGAGTTTTGTCCCCAAAACTTAATTAGTAACCTTTGCATTAAGAATAATTTCCTTGGGTGTCAACTTGGGGTTTGCTTAACATGCTAACTCTTTGGTTGTTCTTTCATTTAACCCTTTTTTATATCATTCACTTAAGGAATTTCTTTTCCTTTCCATTGTTTACTCACTCCTTGGAGTTTATCATAATTAGGAATGTCTTACCCACTTCTCCAAGGTACATCTTTAAGTTCACTCCCTCCTCTACTTAGGGCAAGATTCTTAATCTTGAGGGTTCTTGCCCAGAATTTCAGGATTGGGAGTTCCAAAATGCCCAATCGTTCATGTGTCTAGTTATTCTCTTTATCATTGAAACCCTTAGCTTGGTGTTTTTTTGAGCATTATGTACTTGTTTTCACAGGTTTCGGTGTTATTACCCCTCCGTTTTATTTTGACCCTTCCTCCATCCGTTATTTATTTAAACTTGGATCCAAATTAGGCCTAACCTCATCATGCTTACTAACTAACTCTTCCTTACTTGAGTCACATTTTTCCTTAGGGTTGTTGGGCTTATATGTCCCTTACAACATGACATACTCTAGAACCTGTCTTTGGCCATTTTAAATTTTAGAACACTTCTATAATGGTTGTTCTTAACCTTTCAACCTTTTGGGGATCGTATAACTTCGTCTCTCTCTTTGTCTACCTTGACATCATGTCATGATGTTGGGGATCGTATAAAGTTTTTTCGACTACCTTTATCATTATCCTCTCATTCATCTTGCCTTTGACATCATGTCTTACATAATCGTGTCGATCTCCTTACCCACTCTTGTTTGTTTGTGACCATTTCATGATTCCCTTATTTGGGGAGTTCTCCTTTAACGGTTTTCTTTCTCTACTATGTCCTTCAAGTCAAGACTCCCTCTTGAAGGTTCCCTTTCTATGCATTCTTGCACCCTTTAGAGCTTTTGTGCACCTTTAATCATTCACCGATCTTAATTTCCCAGTTCACCCTTTTTCTTATCTGAGTTATCTTCGATTGTTGGGTCTTATTTCATGTACTTCTCACCACACCCATCCTATTGCCCTTCTTAGAGTATAGTCTCTACTACTTCCTGATCTTTCTTAGGACATCCTTGATCATCCTGTTGCTACTAGCTTCTCCCTTCTACTAGGTTCATTTTAAGTCCATATTTGGCTTCTTTGCTCTTCCTAAATAGGTCATAATTGGTCGTCCCAGTATACCCTCTTCCACTTAAGCTTCTTTATTAGGTTCCTTAGCTTGGGAATTCCCCTTTTTAAGGTCTCCCTTCCTACCTTTATCCTTCTACCCAGGGACTCCTGTCCCGGTTCAACCTCCCTAACGCTCCTTGGAGGCTTTTTCTTTATTTCCTTATTATGGGTAGTCCACTTGTCACATCATTCTTTGATGCCATCTTCCTACTTACCCATTCCTTGGGTTTAGCTTACTCCTTGGGTCTTTCTAGTATGCTTCCTTTGATTCTTTCACCCTAGTATGCACGTCATCTCCTCATCCTACATCACTTGGTCCATTACTTCTTAGTTGAAATATGTATGCCTCTTCAGGGTTTTCTTGTTTAGGAGAATCCTTTCCCTTCTTTCACAAAATTTCTTTTTATTCATCCTTGAGGGTATCTAACTTTAACTTTCTTGATATCATCGGATGCCATCCTTCCTGATTCACCTTTCTTTGGAGGTTACATGGGTACGTCCTTAGGATTTTCTTTTACTTATATTTCATCACAAGTTTTATAAGAAATGGAACTTTTATTATAATGATAACGAATTATAGTGTTTTTGGTTATATTGGTCTAGGGGAGCTATGGTAAGTACTAGCTATTATACTAGGTTCATCCTATGCTTCCTCTTGGTTGAGGTTGTATACTCAGATTGGTACCTTTGATGTAGTGGATATGTCTTGTACTTTGTCTAGTGTCATTGGGTTTCCTTGAGGTGGTTGGTGGTCACTTCATTGTGTATTACCTCGAAGGGCTGGACAACTCTTTGCAAAGTGTCCGAGCTGTCTGCATTCAAAGCATGCTCGACACGACCCTTCATGGCTTTTTGGACACCTAGGGCAATAGGGAATCCTCCTTTGTGGGTTTGTACTTTTCTCCCTTTGGGTATGGTAACCGTCATTTCTCCTAAAGGCCCCATTCTTGTCCCCCATTTTTGCCCTCTAGGTTCCTTTTGACCTCTCTGGTTGTTATGTCCTTCCTCTTCCTTCTGAGCGGCTTGCTCTATCGGACGATGTTTGGTCTATACCACACATTCACACTCATGAGCCATGCTGATGATGGCAGCCAAATCCATGGGGCGTCCTAATACTCCTTAAAAAACCCTTAAAGACAAGGAAACTAGGGAAAGAACCGGTCAATCCAAGTGAGAAAATCGAACCGGTTCACGAACCCCAACCATTAGAGGAAGGGCAAAATGGGAAATTTACAAATTTTGAGTTACCTAAAGAGTCATAAAAGTAATGGAAAATGACTTTAGGATAAATTGGAAGAGAAAACCAAACCGGGTTAGGTGAACTGGACCTCAACTGGATTTAACCAGTTTGAACCACTATTGAACCGATTTCTAAATTAATTTTTCTAGGTAGCTTAGAAAATTCAAATTGGAGAATTGAAGCCACCATTAGATAGATAATGAATTTAGAAATTTTTAATTTTGAAAAACTCGGTCAAATCGGACTTGAACCAGCTGATTTAAGCATTGAACCCGGTTCGAATCGGTTCGGTCTGGTTTAGAACAGTATCATTTTCTTCCTTCAGATGATAGTACTGTTCACTCACCGAAAAATTGAGCAGTACCAGCAAAGATGAAAAGTCTTCACTGAGGGAGTTTTAGGCAATGAATGATCGCCATAAATGCATCAATCGGACAGCCAAGGAGTCCCCAAGCTCCCTATATAAAGAGCTCCTCCTCATTCATCCTCCTCACATCTGAAAACTCCTTTCTCTCCCTACTGCTCCATTTTTCGGTGAAGCTTGAACTAGAGCTCTAACTTGGGCATTTTTCTGAGCCAAAGAAGGTGAGGTTGGGTTCTTTAGATTTGGGGAGAAGTCAGCTAACCGACGGTAGTCTCCATTTGCTTAGAGGATCGCCACAGAAATGCCAGCATGATAAAACAGTGAAACAGTTTCGACAGACCAAAGCTGCCCTATTTTGACCGAGCTAAAAATGGCCAATTTGAGCCATTCTCAGGCCAAAACAAGCTTCCTCAACACTTCTACAACCCTCATGCAACTGAATTAGAGCGGAAAGTTAAGCCAATTTTGCTCCCCTTTGTAATTTCCGATCCGTGTTAGAGAGAAAACCAATGAAATTTTACTGACCAAATTCTCCCTCAATTCAGCATGAATTGATGTGATTCTTGATCCTAGGAATAACTCAGGATGAGAGCTATCTGCCCAGATCGAAATATTGGACCGCCGCACCCTTGGCGGTAAGCTTTCGATGCTTTCTCTCTTTAAGACCAGTTTTCTGACGAAGCTCCGTTTGAATTCAATTCGGATCCAAACGACGCGATTCAAATTTCTATTGAATTGTGTGGAAGTGTAGGAACTCAATTTTACCTTCAATTTCAATAATTAACCTCGATTGATTGGTCAATTTGATAAAATAAAATTCGGCCAGTATGAAAGGGGGAAATTAGGGGAAATTTTGGGGTTAATTGGGGATTTTAAAAATTCGAGGGACTAAACTGCAATTTTCTAAAATTGAGGGCTAATTGGGCATGGAAAAGATGTTGGAGGATCAATTGGTCAATTTTTGGAATTATTGGAGTCAAATTTTCCATTTTTGTAAAGTAGGGGCAAAATGGTAATTTTGGAAAAGTTGGGGACCAAATTGGAAATTTGGGAAACTTGAATGCCTTTTCATGATTTTGAATAAATTGAGGTACCAAAGTGAATTTTAGAAGTTTCAGGGCCCAATTTGGGAAAAATTGGCATTAGGGACCTAAAGTTAAAGAAAAAGAACTTTTGGGACCTAAATACAAATAATTAAAAGTTTGGACATTTTATTCATTCGTGATGAATGATGGCTATTAGGCCAAATGATAATGAACAAGAATGTTCATATTGTGTAGGAACACAAAGTACCTGGAACGCTAGTAAAGCTAAGCTCACGTAGAGGTAGAAACCGCTTTAAGAGGAATTCACTACACTATCGAGTGAGTGAGAATTTTCACATCATACCCGGTTGGGATGATGAGTACCTCGAAAATGAAAACCCACTACGTTGTGTGATTTTAACATCACACCTAGATGGGGTGATGTGAGAAAACACACAAAAAATCTACTTACCTGCTATAAGTAGATCACACCTGGTTGGTATGATGGATTTCCTTAAAGGAAGTGGAAAACCCGTGTACTGGTTGAAAGCAGAGATGTCATCACACCCGTTTTGTGTGATAGACGAATGAAAAGATTATTTTTGTCGGAAGTGCTCTTTGTCGACTGTGTACCACTGCTTAAACCTTTTGTGAGACCTTCTTGATGGGAGTTCGAGTAGCTCAGATAGGTTGGAGGCCTCAGTTTTGGAACTTATGGGGCTAAAATGCCCGATTTTGAAAATATCGTACAATCGACCCAAGGATTGTTGGCATGAGTAGGCGCTCATAAAAAACATTATGTGAAGCCATGAAATCTTTAATGAATGATGTGATTTGGCCATGGTACCAAGACAAGATCGGCATACTCGATGGACTGGCAGCAATGCGACAAGACAGGTCAACGGACCAGTCGAGACAAACAACTGTAGGTCGAGTTGAGGGTCGGAGCCGTTTGACCGATGTCACCAAAGATTAAATGGCTTATGAGAAAAAATATTATTTTTTTTCATGCATTGAGGTTCGGAACCATCAAGATGCCCAAGAGGGGTAGTGACGCGTCCTTGGGGCTACTGGATGACATGGTGGAGATAAGGGCAGTTTGTTGTGCCAGCAGTCAGGGAAGCTCAATGTAGCTTCATGTGCACAAGACCGGGGTGGGGTCGGGATGAGGTCTTTGTCCTCATATGGACACGAAGTTTTCTTTTCGAGTTTGAGGGTCGGATGTCATGTACATGCACTTATTCCTAAGGTAGAAGTGGACGGGCTTCTATCTAGGTGGCCGGTAAAGTCGCTTTGACACCACAAGTGGGTGTAGTGGACGGGCTGCCCTGCGAATGTGTGATCCCTTCATGATGAATGGTGTGTGTTGATTGTTAAACACACCGACTGTGGTTAATGAGAAATAATGGTTTTTAAAATCGAGAAATTGAAGAAGATATGGTTTTAAAAAAAAATAAGGAGTCTTGCACAGTCACGCCCCAACCCGGTTTGGTCGGATCCCTATGAATAACCCGCCGTTCTCCTAGTTCAAGAGGAGTTTCCCCCTTCTTTAACTCAAGAGAAGTCAGATGTACTTTCAACCTTGTTCCATGGAAAAACATATATCAAATAAAATATAAGCTTAAGAAAAATTAAATAGACTTGATAGAGGGTAAGGCTAAGCGTTATCCCTAGTCATTTTATCTATTTTCTAAAAATGGATAAAAAGGGGGGTGAGTTTCTACAACTCAGTGAATAGGTATTTTCAAAAAAATGAAGTTTTTGATAAACAATAGTTTTCAATTTCTAGTGTACCAGACTCCTTAATTTCTTTAAAAAAATATTTCATTCACAATTTTGGTTTTTATAACCATTTCTTATTACCACGGTGTCCTCACCCCATTCTCATACACTTTAAGATACGTTAAGCTTCACAAGACTTCTGGTACGACTAACTGCTCTTATACCCACCAGGTCGTCCACAGCCCTAGGACGCATCACTACCCCTCTTGGGCATCTTGAAGGTACCGTAACACAGTGCATGTACAATCAATAGTTTTTCACATAATGCCTTGTAATCTATGGTGCCACTGGTTCGACGACTCCGACCCTCAACTCGACTTGCAGTTGTTTGTCTTAACTAGTCTGAAGACGTGTTATGTCGCACTGCCACTAGTCCATTGAGTATGTCGGTCTTGTCACGGTACCATGGCCAAACAACTCATTTACTTACATTTTTATGTCATATTGATCATGTTTGTTTACTAGCACCTACTAGTGCCAACTGGCCTATGGCCCACTGTTCGAGATATTCAAAATCGCGCATATTATACCCCAAGTTCCAAAATCGAGGCCTCCAACTTAGTAGAGCTATTTGAGCTCTCGTCAAGAAGGTCTCCCAAAATGTTTAAGCAGGGCACACAATCAGGGGAGAGCACTTCCGACAAAATATACTTTTCAACTGTTCATCATACCAATCGAGTATGAGGACATCTCCGCTCATAACCGATTAACGGGTTTTCCACTTGATTTTCACATCACTACTCTCAAGTGTGATGATTAAAATACCACTTAGCAGTGAGTTTTCATTTTTGAGGTGCTTATCATCCCAACCGAGTATAATATAATAATTTCACTAACTCGATCATGGAGTGTACTTTCTCTAATTTGACTTTCGTTGTAAAACCCGCCCTTTTGAGCTAAGAAAAACCAGGAAAAGAACCGGTCAAACCAAGTGAGGATTTAGAACCGGTTCACAAACCCGATTATTTCTGAACGGGCAAGTTGGGAATTTACAACTCTCAGGTGATCCAAAGGGTTCATTAAACCTTGAAAAAGAAACTTAAGACAAATTAGAAAATAAAAACCAAAGTGGTTCAAGTGAACTAGATTCCATAAAAACTTTAAAGTTAAGTGTGTTTACTTGAGAGTAATGTGAGGATGGGTGACCTCCTGGGAAGTATGAATTTTTTTTGTAACCCGAAATTTCGGTCAAAAATTTGTATATACGCCTTATCATAAATTAATATATAATTAATAGCAATAATTTAATACCTAAATTAAATTATTGGAATTAATACAAATAATTTAATATCAAAATTTAATTTATTAGAATAAATACCGAAATTAAATTATTGGAATTAATACCAATAATTTATGGCAATATTAATACCAGTAATAAATCTCGCCCATTTAATACACGGGTTTTACAACTATATAAAGAGTTCATCCCCATTTCATTCTCCTCACACCTGAACACTTCTCTCTCTCTCTACTACTCCATTTCCCGGTAAAGCTCGAACGAGAGCTTCGACTTGAACAAAGGTCGGGCTCTTTAGAACCGGGGGGAAGACAGCTATCTGATAGCAAACTCCAATCAATCCAAGTATCGTTGGAGAAACACCGACATGATGGAATATTGAAGCAACTCCGGCGGACCGAAGCTGCCCTATTTCGGCCAAGCTGAAATCGGCCATTTCAAGCCCTCCCAACACTTTCTCAGCCTTTCCACGACCGAATTAGGACCGAAAGGATGAACCTCAGGATAAGACCTATCTGCCCAGATCGAAAGCTCGGACCGCCGTGCCTTCACCGGAACACGAAGTACCGGGAACGCCAGCAAGGACAAGCTCGCGTGAATACCAAGAACCGGTCTAGTGGAATTCACGGCATTAACGGGTGAGTGGGTTTACAAACATCATAGCTGATTGGGATGATGAGCACACCTTATAAAGTTAAAAACCACTTACCGGTTGTGAGTGGGTTTACTAACATCATACCCGGTTGGGGATGATAAGTACCTCGATATAAAAACCCACTGTTTAGTGGTATTTTAATCATCACTACTTAAAGAAAGTGATGTGAAAGTTATGCGGAAAAACTACTTACGGGTTGTAAGTAGATCATACCCGGTTGGTATGATGAGACTTCCTGGAAGGAAGTTGAAAACCCGTTCATCGGTTATGAACGGAGATGTCCTTATACCGGTCGGTATGATGGATAGTAAAAACCTATTTTTGTCGGAAGTGTTCTCCCCTGACTGTGTGCCAATGCTTAATCTATTTGGTAGACCTTCTCGACGGGAGCTCGAATAGCTCTGATAGGCCAAGGGCCTCGGTTTTGGAACTTGGGGGCGAAATGCCCGATTTTGAAAATCTCGTACAGTGGGCCCAAGGCCAATTGGCACGAGCAGGAGCTCGTAAACGAACATGATATATGTGCCATAAAACTTAATAAGTGAATTGTTTGGCCATGGTACCAAGATAGGACTGACATGCTCAGTCAACTAGCGGCAGTGCGACATGACAGGTCGACGGACTAGTCAAGACAAACAGCTGCGGGTTGAGTTGTGAGTCGGGGCCGTTGGACTAATGGCACCACATATTACATGGCAATATAAGAAAACATTGTTTGTGCATGCACTATGAGTACGGGATCATCAAGACGCCCATGAGGGGTAGTGATGCATCCTAAGGGCACTGGACGACCTGGTGGCTATAAGGGCAGTTCGTCGTTCCAGGTGTCTGTGCGAAATCTGGAGTAGCACTAAGCGCATGAGACCGGGGTGGGGACAGGATGAGGTCTCTGTCCTCATACGGACACGAAGAAGTGATTTCGGGATTGTGGGTCGGATGTTTCGTACATCCACTCATTCCCAGGGTAGAAGTGGTCGTACTTCTATCCGGGTGGCAGGAAAAGTCGCTCCGAAGCCACTAGCGGGTTCAGTAGTGATACTGACTTGCGAATGTGTGTAACCTTCATTATGAAGGATGTGTGTTGGGTGATGACACATCGATAACTAAGAAATAATGGAAAAAGATGAATTTTTAAATGAAATGATTTTTTTGAAAACAAAGGAGTCTGGCACACTCCATATAAATGTTTTTCTTGAAAGTTAAAAGATTTGAATCCCACTCACTAAGTAGTTGTACTCACCCCCTCCCTTATACCTCTTTCAGGAAGTCCCGGAAAGCCGAACCTTAAAGGACTTGCGCAATTAAACGCCTGCAAGATTGGTACAACTAATTTAAATTACTATGCAGTTTTGATTTATGATATTCCTGGAAAAAGGTGCAGGTTAACGCCTTACTCTTTACGATTTATAATATAAGGGAAAACCCTTTAGTAAATCGGGAGAGTGGCGGGTTGATCACGGGGATCTGACCAAACCGGGTCGGGGCGTGACATTCGTCCTTTTTGAGCCTTGACAGAGCTCGCGTTTTCGATATATCATGTTCCTACATGATATGAACATTTTTGTTCATTATCATTCGGCTTGATAGCCTTCATTCATTATGAATGGCTAAAAATATCTAACTTTTCAAATATTTTCAATTTGGTCCCTAAAATTCTTTTTTATTTTACTTTAGACCCCAAATGACAGTTTTTCTCCAAATTGAGTCTTGAAACTTTAAAATTCCCCTTGGGATCTCAATTTATTCAATTTCACAAAAAGGGGTTCAAGTTTTTCCAAATTTCCAATTTGGTCCCCAATTTTTCCAAAATTACCATTTTGCCCTTCCTTTACAAAAATGGTAAGTTTTACCCCAAAAATTTTAAAATTTGCTCAGTTGGTCCCCTAACACTCTTATCATGCCCAATTGGCCCTTAATTTTATAAAATTGCATTTTAGTCCCTTCAATTTTTGAAATCCCCAAAATTTCCCCAATTTTTCCCAAATTTTAACTTTCAAGCACAATCGAATTTGATTTCATCAAATTGAACAATCAAACAGATTTAATTGTTGAAATTGAAGTTTAATTGGAGTTCATACATCTTCAAATGATTCAATTTCACTTTGAATCGCAAGTATTGACACCGGAACGAGCTCAAATGGAGCTTTGTCAGAAAATAGAACCTAGAGAGAAAAAGCTTTAAATGCTCACTGTCGGGGGCGCGGAGGTCCGAGCTTTCAATCTGGGCAGATATCTCTCCTCATGAGTTTACTCCTAGGATCAAGAATTGCATCAATTGATGTTGAATTGGGTGATAATTTTATCATCAAAATTCTACTGGTTCTCTCTCTAGCATCGGTCAAAAATTATAGAGGGGAGCCGAATTAGCTTACCTTTCATTTCTAATTCAGCCTTAGGTGGGCCAAGGAGATGTTGGGAGAGCTTGGTTTGGCTTGTGGATGGCTCAAATTGGCCAATTTTAGCTCAACAGAAGTAGGGTAGCTTCGGTCCGTAGGAGCTACTTCATTGGTTGATCAAGCTAGCGCTTCATTGACGACCCTCGGAGCGAATGGAGACTACCACCATGTAGCTGACTTCTCCATAATTCTAAGGAACTCAACCATGCCTTCTTTGGCTTAGAAATGACCCTATATAAGAGCTATGGTTCGAGCTTCACTGGAAAACTGAGTACATGAGAGAGAGTGAGGTTTTTAGGTGTAAAGAGGATGAATGGAGAGGGGCTCTTTATATAGGGAACTTGAGCATTCGTCGGTCGTCCGTTTGGCACCTTTATGACTTTCATTGATGGCCTAAAATGTACTGAATGGAAACATTTCCTCTTTGTCAACTCTGCTTCAATTTTTTGGCAAGTGAAAAGTGCTGTCATCTGAAGGAAGAAGACGACACTATTCCAAACTAGACCGGTCTGAATCGGGTTCAAAGCTTAAACCAGCCGATTCATGCCCAATTCGGCCAATTTTTTCAAAATTAAAAATTTCTAAATTCATTATCTATCAAATAATTCTCAAATTGGAATTTTCTAATCCACCTAGAAAAATGAATTTAGCATCTGGTTCAATAGTGGTTCAAACCGGTCCGAATCGGTTTGGATCCAGTTCACCTGAATTGGTTTGGTTTTTATCCCCCATTCATCCTAAAGTTCTTTTCATGACTTATGTGACTCTTTAGGTCACTTGGGATCCATAAATTTCCCGGTTTACCCTCTCTCTATCGGTTTCGGTTCATAAACTAGCTCGGTTCATAAACCGGTTCAATCCAGTTCGGATCCAGTTAGCAAGAACTGGTCTTGTTTTTCTCTTCTAATTTGTCCTATGTTTCTTGCCCAAGGTTTATGAACCCTTGTTGGTAACATGAGAGTTGTAAATTCTCTAATTTGCTCGTTCCTTGATAATCGGGTTTGTGAACCGGTTCGATTTTCTCACTCAGTTTGATCGGTTCTTTTCCCAGTTTTCTTTAACTCCAAAGAGTGGGGTTTACAACTCTCCCCTCCTTTTAGGAGTTTTGTCCCTAAAACTTATTTCATGCTTTTTACGTATTGGAATAAACTTTCATTGTTTTATAAATTTTCTAGTTTATCATTTCACAACCTTCTCGGTTGTTTCTGTTCATCCCTTACATCCCATACCTAAGATTCTCATCTCATTCTCATCCTTTTCTTATACCATGGAACTTACTTTAGCTAAGCATATCTCCCCGGAAGACTTAGAGTCATTTCCTTTAGTTACATTCTTCCTTTCCCAAGGCACCATTTCTCCATTCCAAACTCCTTTACCTAAGATTTCAGTACTATGAGTTCGAGTCATTTTCTTCCATAGGTTTTGACATTTATCACCTTTTCATCTTGCATGGATCCTTTCTTCATTCTTTTGGTTATCACCTTTATGCTTGACTTCGTCATGCCTTAATCATAGATCCTTCTTTGCCTAAGTCATATTTTCCCTGGGATTGTTGGGTTTACATGCCCCTTACCTCATGACATTCTTCAAAACTTATCTTTGACTTCACATCACTATAGCCATATTGATTTTCTTACTTACTTGTCTTTTCTGACTTCAATATTTGGTCATTCAATCTTCAAGTCCTTGATCTTCCAATAACTTATTTCATTCCTCATTTCCACTGGCACCCTTCCTTTTTAAGGTCTCTTCTTCTTTTAAATCCATTTTTAATCACATCATGATCGTTTCACGATCTTTTATTCTGGTTAGTCCCTTTCTTACTTGTATGACATCTTTTGATGTCGTCTTTCTACTTACACGTTACTTGGGTTTGGCTTATCTCTTGGGTCTTCACGATCTCTTTCCCTTTGTACTTGATCCTTTCATTTCTAGCAGCTTGTCTTTGAGGAGCTTATCTTCTTCCCAACTTTATTGATTCCATTTGCTCTTAACTGGTATTCAGGTGTCCTTCCACGGTTTCCTTTCTTGGTAAGTTTTACACTTATTTTCTCCTAGAATTTCCTTCTAACTTTTACCATTGCGAATATTCACTCTTAATTGTCCTTCCTAGCCACTATCTTCACCTGCTTACCATTACTCTTGATATTCTACGAGTACTTTTCGTTTATCTTACCTCATCCTCATTTGCTCTCATAACTTATTTATTCCTTGGAGGTGAATCTCTCATTCCTCTTGTATCAAATCTTTCGTATCTTTGTGTCCTTGGTATTCCTACCTTGTCTCGATTAGAGTGTATTCCTTACTACTCCCCAGTTCTTATTATAGCTTTGTTTACTCTTTTGTACGATTTGGTCAATAGGAGTTTATTTCCTTCAATTGGATCTGTCTAAATTCCTATTTGGGTTTCCATGTCTTCCTACAAGTAGGTCGTGCTTAACCTTCCCAACACTCACTTAGTTATTAGTATATCTTACTGAGGTCCTTTTTCGGCTCGATCTTTCTCGACACTTACTTAATTATTTTTCTTAACCTAGAGCTTTCTCCTTCCTTAATCCAACTTCTTATTCTCATCCTCCTTCTAATGTCTCCCACTCTAAGATTCTTTCATTTGATCACTCTACCATTCTTTAGAAGTTTTCTCTTTTTAATCTTCACTTAAACTTAAGGATCTAGTATTGTTCATCTACTCCGACTTTTCTTCCTCTTTTGGTCTCATACCTCTGCTTGCCACAAGTCTTCCTATCTTATGGAACTCCTAAGAAACTGTATTTTTAGTTATTTACAAGTAGTTTCTATACCTAGGCTTTCTTGTTATTGTAGTTTCTTCCCATCTTTCCTTGAACTCTCCATAAATCTGTACTCTTTGATGTTCACTTCCCTTTGTTCCAACTTTTTCTTCCCCCTTTTTAGTTATGATCTCCCTTAGATGAATTCTTCCTTGCCGTACTTCTAAGGGAAGGTCTTAAGGGTTAAGTTTAACTATAAATAACCGATTTTTTCTTTCTTAGGTGATTTCCCACCTTTTGATTTAATCTATATTATCATACTCTTTTTATTTTGAGTTTATCAAGGAACTTAAAAGTTTTAACAGAAATTTCACTTTCATTTATTCAATAAATATTTTCTTGCCATACTTGGCTTATTACAAGAATTTTCTACCCCTAATCCCTTGGGGTCATAAGACTAGAATTAACCCTAGAACGCTTGTGAGACTCTTGATAAGAAGGCTCTGAGGAATTGGTTAGGGTCCATTCATATTCCCTAATAGGACGAATTTCATGTATGGCCTCCAATCTGTATCGCCTTAGTACCTCAACCTCACACCCATAGGTCCACTTCACCCATTGGGAGGGATTGAAGCCAGGTTGAGTAGGTGGAGGTACTTGGTGGACCTTCATGAAGGTGGCATATGCATCCCAGTTACTATCACAGGCCTCCTTCTTGGTTGGATTCCTCTCCGGTTATTGTGGGACTGGAGGAGGAGGGGTTGGGCTTCTAGGAGGAGATACTGGTTCCTCTTGTATGGGAGGAGGGTATATGATGCCTTTCGGTTCCGGTAAGGCTCCAATTAGTTTCTAGTAGTCTTCCACCATGTCCTTGGGTACTCGTTTTTCACCCTTTAGGAACCTTTGTATGACTTCCTCTCTTGGGTTGGGTGTCTTTTTCAGGGTTATGGGTGGAGGACTGGATTTCATCATGAATTTCCTAGGAACTCCCCTTCCTACATGATAGATTAGAGTTGGATTAATGTATGGGCATAATATTGATAATGATTCAAGGGAACTAGGCTCTAATACCACTCAAGTTGTCACGCCCCGACCCGGTTTGGTCAGATTCCCGTGAACATCCTGCCGCTCACCTGGTTCAAGAGGAGTTTCCCCCTTCATTAACTCAAGAGGAGCCAGGCGTACTTTCAACCTTGTTCCCTGGAAAGACATATATCAAATAAAATGCAAGATTAAGAGAAATTAAGCATACCTAATAGAGGGTAAGGCTTGGTATTATCCCTAGTAATTTTCTCTATTTCTAGAAAATGGATAAAAAGAGGGGTGAGTTTTTACAACTCAGAGAATGGGTATTTTCCAAAAAATGAAGTTTTCGATAAATAATAGTTTTCAATTTGGAGTGTGCCAGACTCCTTAATTTCTTAAAAAAAACATTTCATTAACAATTTTGATTTTTATAACCATTTCTTATTACCAAAGTGTGTCATCACCCAACACACATCCTTCATCATGAAGGTAAAACACACAATCATAGGCCATCCCGTCCACTGAACCCACTTGTGGTGTTGGAGCGACTTTACCGGTCACCTAGATAGAAGTACATCCACTTCTACCCTGAGAATGAGTGGATGTTCACGATATCTGACCCTCAATCCCATAACAAAACTCTGTGTCGTATGTGGGTAGAGACCTCATCCTATCCCCACCCTAGTCTCAAGCGCTTGAAGCTACGTTGAGCTTCGCAAGACTTCTGGTATGACTAACTGCCCTTATACCCACTAGGTTGTCCAGAGCCTTAGGATGCATCACTACCCCTCTTGGAAGTCTTGAAGGTCTAGTAACACAGTACATGTACAATCAACAGTTTTTCACATAATGCCATGTAATTTGTGGTGCCACTGGTCCGACAACCCCGACCCTCAACTTGACTTGCAGCTGTTTGTCTTGACTAGTCCGAAGACGTGTCATGTCGCACTGCCACTAGTCCATCGAGTATGTCGGTCTTGTCTCAGTACCATGGCCAAACAACTTATTTACTTAAGTTTTCATGGCATATTAATCATGTTTGTTTACAAGCTCCTGTTCATGCCACTTGGCCTAGGGCCCACTTTTCGAGATATGCAAAATCAAGCATATTAGCCCCTAAGTTCAAAAACCGAGGCCTCCGGCCTTATAGAGCTATTTGAGCTCTTGTCAAGAAGGTCTTCCAAAATGTTTAAGCAGTGGCACACAGTCTGGGGAGAGCACTTCCGACAAAATATACTTTTCAATTGTCCATCATACCAACAGAGTATGAGGACATCTCCGCTCATAACTGATGAACGGGTTTTCCACTTCCTTCGAGGAAGTTCCATCATACCAACCGGGTATGATCTACTTACAACCGTTAAGTAGTTTTTCTGCTTGAGTTCCACATCACTCCTCTCAAGTGTGATGATTAAAATACCAGTTCGTAGTGGATTTCCATTTTTGAGATACTTATCATCCCAACCAGGTATGATATAATAATCCTACTCACTCGATTGTGCAATGTACTTACTCTAGTTCGACTTTCGACCTTTGCGAGCCTTGCCTTAGCTGGCGTTTCTGATATCTCATGTTGCTACACAATATGAACATTTTTGTTCATTATCATTTGGCTTGTTAGCCTTCATTTATTATGAATGGCTAAAAATATCTAACTTTTCAACTATTTGCAATTTGGTACATAAAGTTCTCTTTATTTTACTTTAGGCCCCAAATGCCGAGTTTTCTCCAAATTGAGTCCAAAAAATTTTAAAATTCCCCTTGGGACCTCAATTTATTCAATTTCATCATGAAAAGGGGTTCAAGTTTTTCTGAATTCCCAATTTGGTCCCTAATTTTTTCAAAATTACCATTTTGCCCTTCCTTTACAAAAATAGTAAGTTTTACCCCAAAAATTCTAAAATTTGCTCAGTTGGTCCTCTAACACTCTTATCATGCCCAATTGGCCCTCAATTTTATAAAATTGCATTTTAGTCCCTCGAATTTTCAAAATCCCCAAAATTTCCCCAATTTCATCTTTCTAGCACAGCCAAATTTGATTTCATCAAATTAACCAATCAAACAAGTTTAATTGTTGAAATTGAAGTTAAATCGGAGTTTCTACATCTTTATACGATTCAATTGTACTTTGAATTGCAAGTTTTGACGCTAGAACGAGCTCAAACGGAGCTTCACCGAATATAGATCGTAGAGCGAGAAAGCTTTAAATGCTCACCGTCGGGGTGTAGCGATCCGAGCTTTCAATCTGGGCATGTAAAACCCACCCTTTTAAGTTAAGAAAAATTGGGAAAAGAACTGGTCAAACCAAGTGGAAAAACCGAACCGGTTCACAAACCCGATTAACAAGAAACATGCAATTTGGAAATTTACAACTCCTGAGTGATCCAAATGGTTCATAAAACCTTGGAAAAGCACCTTAGGATAAATTGGAAGAGAAAAACCAAACTGGTTTAGATGAACCAGATCCAACTAGATTCAACCGATTTATGAATCGAGTTGGTTCATGAACCGGAACTAATAGAGAAAGGGAAAACTAGGAAATTTATGGATACCAAGTGACCCAAAGAATCCCAAAATCATGGAAATGGACTGGAGAATGAATTGGAGATGAAAACCAAACCAGTTCAGGTGAACTGGATCCAAAACGGATTGAACCGATTTGGACCGGTTTGAACCACTATTTAACCGCATTCTAAATTCATTTTCTAGGTGGCCTAAAAAATTCAAATTTGAGATTTGAGGCCACCATTGGATAGAAAAGGAATTTAGATGAATTTATAAATTTTTAGATTTGAAAATTTTGGTCGAATGAGGGGTGAACCGGCCGGTTTAAGCTTTGAACCTAGTTCGGACCGGTCCGGTCCATTTCGGAATAGTGTCGTCTTCTTCATTCAGATGACAACACTATTCACTCGCCGGAAAATCACACAATGCCGACGAAGCAGAAAAGTCTTTGGCTAGGGAGTTTCATACAATGAATGACTGCCATTAAGGTGCCAATTAGACGGCTAGGAAGTCCCCGAGCTTCCTATATAAAGAGCCCTTCATCATTCATCCTCTCCACACTTGAAAACTCCATTCTCTCTCAACTACTCTATTTTCCGGTGAAGCTCAAACCAGCTCTCAGACTTGGGCACTTTTCTGAGCCAAACAATGTGAGGTCAGGTTTTTTAGAACCGGGGAGAAGTCAGTTACACACTTGTAGTCTTCGTTTACTCTGAGGGTCATCGGAGAAGCATCAGCGTGATGGAACGGTGAAGTGGCTCTGGTGAACTGTAGCTGCCCTATTTTAGTTGAGCTAAAATCTTCCAATTCGAGCCCTCCTCACGCCAAACCAAGCCCTCCCAACACTTTCTCAGCCCTCTCACAGCTAAATTAGGACTGAAAGGTAAACTAATTCAGCTCCCCTTTGCAATTTCCGACCAGTGCTAAAGAGAGAACTAATAAAATTTTGATGATGAAATTCTAACTCAATTCGGCATCAATTGATGCATTTCTTGATTCTAGAATGAACCTCAAGACGAGAGTATCTGCTCTGATCGATAGCTTGGACCGCCATGCCCCGACGATTAGTAATTAAAGCTTTCACTCTCTACAATCTATTTTTCGGCGAAGCTCCGTTTGTGCCCATTCTGGTGTCAAAACTTGCGATTCAAAGTGCTATTGAATTGTATGAAGATGTAGGAACTCAATTTTAACTTCAATTTCAACAATTAGAAGTGTTTAATCGATCAATTTGATGAAATCAAATTCGGCTATGTTTGGAAGTTGAAATTGGGGATTTTCAAAAATTCGGACCAAGATGCAATTTTATAAAATTTAGGGTAAACTGGGCATGATAAGAATGTTAGAGGGCCAATTGAGGAATTTTAGAATTTTTGGGGTGAAACTTACCATTTTTGTAAAGTAAGGGCAAAATGGTAATTTTGGAAAAGTTGGGGGACCAAATTGGAAAATTTGGAAATTAAACCCCTTTTTGTGAATTTGAATAAATTGAGGTCCTAAGACAAATTTTAAAATTTTAGGACTCAATTTTGGGGAAAATCAGCATTAGGGACTTAAAGTTAAAGAAAAAATCACTTTAGGGACCTAATTGCAAATAAATAGAAAGTTTGGTTTTCTCATTCATTTGGAATGAATGAAGGCTATTAGGTCGAGAGATAATGAACAAGGATGTTCATATCGTGTGGGAATAAGAAGTACTGGGAACGCCAACAAGGACAAGCTTGTGTGAATACAAAGAACTGGTCGAGTGGAATTCACAATATTAACAGGTGAGTGGGATTTTATATCATACTCAGTTGGGGATGATAAGTACCTCGAAATGAAAACCCACTACTTAGTGGTATTTTAAATATCACAACTCAGAGGAGTGATGTGAAAATAACACGAAAAAACTACTTACGGGTTGTAAGTAGATCATACTCGGTTGATATGATGAAACTTCCTCGGAGGAAGTGAAAAATCCATTCATCGGTTATGAGCGGAGATATCCTCATACTTGGTTAGTATGGTGGATAGTTAAAAATATATTTTGTTAGAAGTACTCACCCCTGACTATATGCCACTACTTAAACGATTTGGGAGACCTTCTTTACATGAGCTCGAATAGCTCTGTTAGGCCAAAGGCCTCAGTTTTGGAACTTGAGTTCTATTATGCCCAATATTTAAAAATCTCGTACAGTTGGCCCAAGGCTAGTTGGAACGAGGAGGAGCTCATAAACAAACATGAGTTATATGCCATAAAACTTTAAAGAAATGAATTGTTTGGTCATGGTACCAAGACAGGACTGACATACTCAGTCAACTAGCAGCAGTGTGACATGATAGGTCAACGGACCAGTCAAGACAAATAGCTGTAGGTTGAGTTGAGGGTCGGTGCTGTTGGACCAGTGGCACCACTGATTATATGGCATGATGTGAAAATACTAATTGTGCATGCACTGTGATTACGGGACCTTCAAGATGCCCAAGAGGGGTAGTGATGTGTCCTAGGGCCCTGGACGACCTGGTGGGTGTAAGGGTAGATCGTTGGATGAGGTGACCTTGCGAAGCTCGACATAGCTTCAAGCACATGTGATCGGGTGGGGTCGAGATGAGATCTCTGTCCTCATACAGACACGAAGAATTAATTTTGGGATTAAGGGTCGGATGTCGTGTACATCCACTCATTCTCAGGGTAGAAGTGGACGTGCTTCTATCTAGGTGGCCGGTAAAGTGGCTCAGACGCCATAAGTGGGTTCAGTGGACGGGCTGGCATGCGATTGTGTGATTGACCTTCATGATGAAGGATGTGTGTTGGGTGATGACACACCATGATTAATAAGAAATGGTGATAAAAATAGAGATTTGAAATGAAGTGATTTTTGAAAGAAAATAAGGAGTCTGACACACTCCAATACAAATCTTTTTCCTAAAAGTTAAATTTCGAAAACCCATTAATTGAGTAGTTATACTCACCACTCCCTTATATCCTTTTTAGGAAATCCTGGAAAGCCTACCCTAAAGGATCACTAACTATTACGCTTGTGAGACATGTATGCTAAATTTAAATTTTATGCAATTTTGATTTATGTTATTCCAGGAAAGGTGCAGGTTTAAAAGACGCCTTACTCTTTACAATTTATAATAAGGGGAAACTCTTATATAAACCGAGAGAGTGGTATTAGAGCCAAGTTCCTCGAATACATAATCAAAACTAAAAAATATAGTAACTAATATGATTGATCTTAAAATTTCCAGACGACTCTCAGGAGAGAAACCAAGAAAACTAGAAATGACTCTATTCAATACCTTGTCCTCATAGGTAGACAACCCTAGAAGCTTCTCAATGCCTGAGATATGGTAGAAGTCTCAAAAAACCAAATGAGGAAGTATCCAAGAGGATGGTATAGAATCTACTGAGGGCATAACTCTAAGTATGAAGGAAGTCAAGCATGAGGCTAAATGCCAGCAAAGGGCGTATAACCTTACCTAGGAGGATGCTTATCAAGAATCTCATAGCTTCATATTTATTTTGTGACCATTTTTCTGTAATAGGGCTAAAACCCCAACCTCTTGTATTCCTCTATTAATGAAGTACTCAAATTTTCTAAAATCCTATCTCTCGATGATGTGATCTTGCTAGGAAGATGGTTCCAATAATAGTAAACAAACAAACCCCCACTACCATAGAAATTAGGAAGAATCCCATTCCATTTAAGGAAGCTGAATCATGGAATTAAGAAATATAGGAGGACTACTAGAGTGACCATTTGGCAATTAAGACATAACAAGAAAACTCTCAAGGTGTTCACACTCAAGGACGGTGAAGCACCAAACTACCAGTAACCCCCAGAAAAGCCCCACAATACTCGAAGGAAAGGAGGAACCACAACGGTCCATGTAAGGGAATAACTTATTAAAAGTGTGAACAATGGGGGCACTACGTGAAGAAGTACTCAACCCTACTAAGGACAAGTACCAAACCTGTCATGAGTGTAAGGGAATAAGACAGGTAAATAAGGACTATTCCACACCTCATAGATTTAGGGCAATACCTCCTCAAAGGTCTTGATAGACGTGACCAAAACCATGGAGCAAATTAAGTAAGTAGTTCACAAAGAGGTCAAGAAATGATGAGGTAAAAACCAAATTTAAACTTATTCTTAAGAAGGTCAAGCAGAGAAGGATATCATAAGAATGGAGGTAAGAAAGTATACCTAGAACCCCCTCATAAGGGAAAAGCATGGAAAAACGTCCTCCGGAAACTCTAGGGGTATGACACAGTAAGAGTGAAGAAGAGAAGAAATACGCTATGAAAGGAAACTTTGGAGGGATGCATACAATTAAGTACCATTGAAGAAATCATTGATGGGAGGATGGACATAATGTGGAGTGCAAGTAACCAACCCTTAATTAGGAACTTCTCGAAGGAAGGATGTATCATGATGGTCCAGTGTGACCTATTAGAAAGAGCAGAAGAACCAAGTAGTAATTCCAAGAGAACCAAGTAGAAAGAAGCAACTAATAGCAACAAGATGGTCAAAGAGAATAAACAAAGCCCTAAGAAAGGCTGAGAAATAGTAAAGACTACACTCTATGAAGGACAATAGGATGGGCATGAAGGACGAGTGATACAGCTTCCCAAAATATTGGACAAGAAAAATAGTAAGAAGGAGGCAGTTAAAGAATTGGTCTTCGAGAGAAACATGGATTTAAACCATGACAAAGAAGGGACAAGTGAAAAGGTAAAATCATTGGAAAAGAAGAATGAAGGAAAATTCTTAAAGAAATTAATGGCCAAAAACCGGATTTATAATATAAAAGTCTTGAGACAGTTAAGTGAGCCTCACGAAGGACGATCAAGAGATTTTGAAACAAGGAGGATGTGAACCCTCCTTAAAAGGAGATAAGTTAAGGGTAATTAGTAAGTTAGTATCAAAAGATGTTGTGACAAGTAAGAATGAGTGGACTACCCATACTAAGGTAATAAAGGAAAGAACATCCAAGAAACATTAGGAAAGTAAGCCCTCCAAATAAGATGTGGCTAAGGGGGAATAACCACAACTAGTAAGACGAGTTATAGTCTACACACGCATATGCAGCCTAAAGAGGGGGTGACTGAGAACAGTGTGGAATGCACGGAATAAGAACAATAATCAGAAGTATCCCACGTAAAGAATAAGGAATGAAATAGAAGTTGCGGATAGAGACGGATACAAAGCAGACAAATGCCCTAACATAGATAGGGGTGCGAAGAAAGGGAGAAAGAACCCTACAAAGAATGATAAGAAGGTTAAGCATGTAACTCTTAAGATGGAAATCTATATTGTGAGGGATATAGTAGAGAACGAAACCGAAAGAAGGGAACCTTCCCAGGCAAAGGAATCGACACATAGATCGAAAGTGATTATTGTAGAATGAAGAATCATGAAATGATTATGAGTAAATAAAAGTGGATTAAGGAATAAGGAAAAATCTTTAGATAAGGATGGCCAAGGACTTAAGAAGGAAGGAATTTGAGTTTGTCGGTAAATTATTGGAAAACCCAATCATTGGAATCGAAAATACTCAATAAGGAAGTTGAGAAAGGACGAATGGGTGAGGAAAACTGACACGGTTATGTAAGTTGAATGGATAACGGTAAAGGCAGTCGAGGAATACTACTAAATGAAAATAGGGATGAAGTTATACAATCCCTAGAAGTTGGAAAGTTGGGAACAAACCTAAAGGAGGTGTTCTAAAAATCTAATGGACACAGAGACAAGATTTAGAAAACGTCATGTGGTAAGGGGCAGGTAGACTTAACAGTCCCGAGGAAAACATGACTCAAAATAAGGAAGAGTCAATTAGTAAGCATGACAGAGTCAAACATAAATTTTGGATTGAATTGTAATGAGTAACATATGAAGGAAGAGTCGAAATAAGACGAAAAGGTGATGACTAGGAAATCCGTGAAAACAAGTATGTAATGCTTTAAAGAACATCGAATTAAAGGTTTCAACGACCAATAGACTAATTAGACATGGGAATGGTTAGGTATCTTGGAACACCCAATCCTAATTATAGGACCTCAAAGGGAAAAACGTTGCTCTAAGCAAAGAAAGATGTGAATCTAAGGATATACCCTTAAGTAAGGTATGTCTAGTTATGATAAACTCCATGGAGGGAGTAAATACTATAGAGAAAAAGAAATTCCTTAAGTGAATGATGTAAAAAGGGCTAATTGAAAGAACAAGAGAAGAGTTTGCATGTTAATCAAAGACCAAATAGCATCAAAGGACATGATTCCTCATACAAGGTTGCTAATTAAGTTTTGTGGACAAAACTCCTAAAAGGAGGGAAGAGTTGTAAACCCTGCACTTTTGAGTTAAGGAAAATTGGGAAAAGAACCGGTCAAACCGAGTGGGAAAATTGAACCGGTTCAAAAAATCCAATTAACAAGAAACATGCAATTTGGAAATTTACAACTCTCGAGTGATCCAAAGGGTTCATAAAACCTTGGAAAAGAACCTTAGGATAAAATGGAAGAGAAAAACTAGACCGGTTTAGATGAACCAAATCCAACTAGATTGAACTGTTTTATGAATTGAGTCAGTTCATGAACCGGACCCGATAGAGAAATGGTAAATCGAGAAATTTATGGATCCCGAGTGACATGTTGATGTGGAAGAACCAAGGGAAGCATACTAGGAAGATCTAAGAAATAAGTTAAACCCAAGGAACATGTGAGTAGAAAGTTAGTATCAAAAGAAAGAATGGGTAGACTACCCATAATAAGAAATAAAGGAAAGAATGTCTGAGAAACGTTGGAGAAGTAAGCTCTCCAAACAAGAAGTGGTTGAGGGGGGAACAACCACAAATATCAAGACGGGTTGTGGTCCACACTCACATAAAGAGTGGATGGCTAGGCATAGGGAGGAGTACACGAAATAAGACTAATAATCAGAAGTTCCCAGATAAGGAATAAGGGATGAAATGGAATTTAAGATGAGGAAGGATTCAAAGCAGGCAAATACCTCAATATAGAAGGAGGTGTAATGAAATGAAGGAAGAAACCTTCAAGAAATGATAAGAAGGTCAAGCATGTAGATCTTAAGGTTAAAATCCCTACTTAGAAGGACCTAGTAATGAATGAAACTATAAGAAGGGAACTCCCCAAACAAAGCAATCAACACATAGACCAAAAGGGATCAACTCGAAATAATGAACCGATAAATGGTCACGAGCGAGTAAGAGTGGATTAAGGAAAAGGAAAGTCCTTAAATAAATGGCTCCACTAAAGAAGAGGAAGGACATAAGAAGAGAAGAATCCTCGCATGTAAGTAAATCATTAGGAAACCCAATGATTGGAATAAAAAAGACCCAATAAAGAAGTTGCGAAAGCACGAGTAAGTAAGAGAAATCGATACGGTTATGTGAGATATGACGTCAAAGGCAAGATGGATGAGAGGATAATGGTTAAGGTAGTTGAGGAATACCACCAAATGAAAAGATGGATAAAGTTATACGATCCCTGAAAGGTTGGAAAGCTGAGAACGACCCTTAAGGAGGTGTTCTAGAAATCTAATGGACCAAGCCAGGTTCTAGAAAATGTCATGTCATAAGGGGCATGTAAGACCAATAGTCCCGAGGAAAATATGACTCAAAGTAAGGAAGAGTTAGCTTGTAAGCATGACAAAGTGAAACATAAAATTTGGACCAAAGTTCTAATAAACAACAAATGAAGGAAGAGTCGAAATAGGACAAAAAGGTGATAATAAAGAAACCTGTGAAAGCAAGTACGCAATGCTTGAAAGAACATCGAGCTAAGGGTTTCAACAACCAAAAGAATAACTAGGCACGTGAATGGTTGGGTATCTTGGAACTCCCAATCCTTAGTATAGGACCTCAAAGGGAAAAATGTTGCTCTAAGCAAAGAAAGAAGTGAATCTAAGGATATATCCTTAAGTAAGATATGTCTAGTTATGATAAACTTTGTGGAAAGAGTAAACAATAGAAAGGAAAAGAAGTTTCTTAAGTGAATGATATAAAAATGGCTAATTGAAAGAACAACCGAAGAGTTAGAATGCTGAGTAAACCCCAAGTTGACACCAAAGGAAATTATTCTTGATGCAAAGGTTGCTAATTAAGTTTTGGGGACAAAACTCCTAAAAGGAGGGGAGACTGTAAACTCCATCCCTTAAAGACAAGGAAACCAGGGAAAGAACTGGTTAACCTGGGTGAGAAAATCGAACCGGTTCACGAACCCCAACCCTTAGAGGAAGGGCAAAATGGGAAATTTATAAATTTTGAGTGACCTAAAAAGTTATAAAAGTCATGGAAAAGAACTTTAGGATGAATTAGAAGAGAAAACCAAACCAGTTTAGGTGAATTGGACCTGAACCAGTTTGAACCACTATTGAACCGATTTCTAAATTCATTTTTCTAGGTGGCTTAGAAAATTCAAATTGAAGAATTAAAGCCATGATGGGATAGAGAATGGATTTAGAAATTTTAATTTTGAAAAACTTGGTCGAATCGAGCCTGAGCTGACCGATTTAAGCATTGAACCTAGTTCGAAACAATGTCATCTTCTTCCTTCATATAACAACACTGTTCACTCGCCAAAAAATTGAGCAGCGCCGACGAAGATGAAAAGTCTTCATTCAGGGAGTTTTAGCAATGAATGACCATCAAAAAGGTGCCAATCAGATGACCAAGGAGTCCCCGAGCTCCCTATATAAAGTGCTCCTCCTCATTCATCATCCTCACACCTGAAAACTCATCTTTCTCCCTACTGCTCCATTTTTCAGTGAAGCTCCGAACTAGAGCTCCATTTTCGTTGGGGCAAAATGGTAATTTTTGAAACGTTGGGGACCAAATTGGAAATTTGGGAAAAATGAACCCCTTTTCATGATTTTGAATAAATTGTGGTCCCAAAGTGAATTTTAGAAGTTTTAGGGCTCAATTTGGAAAAAAATGGCATTAGGGACCTAAAATTAAAGAAAAAGAACTTTAGGGACTTGAATGCAAATAAATAAAATTTTTGGCATTTTATTAATTGGTGATGAATGAAGGCTATTAGACCAAAGAATAATGAATAAGGATGTTCATATCGTGTAGGAATACAAATTACCAAAAATGCCAGCAAGGCAAAGCTCGCATAGAGGTAGAAACTACTTTAAGAGGAATTCACTACACTATCGGGTGAGTGAGAATTTTCACATCATACTCGATTGGGATAATGAGTACCTCGGAAATGAAAACCCACTACTATGTGTGATTTTAACATCACGCCTAAATGGGGTGATGTGAGAATACACACGAAAAAACTACTTACCTGCTGTAAGTAGATCACACCTGGTTGGTATGATGGATTTTCTCGAAGGCAATGGAAAACTCGTGTACTAGTTGTAAGCGGAGATGTCATCACACTCGGTTGGTGTGATAGACAATGAAAAGATTATTTTTGTCGAAAGTACTCTCCCCTGATTGTGTTCCACTGCTTAAACCTTTTGGGAGACCTTGACTGGAGCTCGAATAGCTTAGATAGGTCGGAGGCCTCAATTTTGGAACTTGGGGGCTAAAATGCCCGATTTTGAAAATCTCGTACAGTGGCCTAAGGCCAGTTGGCACAAGCAGGAGCTCTTAAATAAACATGATGTTAAGCTAGAAAACTTTATGAATGATGTGATTTGGCCATGGTACCAAGACAGGACCGAAATACTCGATGGACTGGTGGTAGTGCGACAAGACAAGTCAACGGACTAGTCGATACAAATAGTTGTAGGTCGAATTGAAGGTTGGGGCCGTTGGACCGGTGGCACTAAAGATTAAATGGCTTATGAGGAAAATTATTGTTTTATGCATGCACTAACGTTTGGGACCATCAAGACACCCAAGAGGGGTAGTGATGCGTCCTAGGGGCTATTGGATGACATGGTGGAGATAAGGGTAGTTTGTTGTACTAGCAGTCAGGAAAGCTTAATGTAGCTTCATGTGCAAGAGATCGGTGTGGGGTCGGGATGAGATCTCTGTCCTCATACGGACATGGAGTTTTCTTTTCGGGTTTGAGGGTCGGATGTCATGTACATCCACTCTTTCCTAGGGTAGAAATGGACGGGCTTCTATCTAGGTGGTCGGTAAAGTTGCTCTAATATCACAAGTGGGTATAGTGGATGGGCTGCCATGCGAATGTGTGATCCCTTCATGATGAAGGACGTGTGTTGATTGTTAAACACACCAATTGTGGCTAATGAGAAATAATGGTTTTGAAAACCAAAAAATTGAGGAAGAAATGGTTTTAAAGAAAATAAGGAGTCTGACACACTCCAATTCAAACTATTTTTTTGAAACTCATGTTTCAAATACCCATTTATTGAGTTGTCGAACTCACCCCCTCCCTTTACCCCTTTTCAAGAAATCGAGGAAAAATCGACCTAAAGACCTTTAGCTAGTTAAACTTGTAAGACATGTATGTAAGTTCAAATTTTTTGTAGTTTTGATTAATATTATTCTAGGAAAGCTACAAATTTAAAGGTCGCCTTACTCCTCACAGTTTAAAGAAGGGGAAAACCCTTAATAAACCGGGAGAGTAGCGGGTTGCTCACGGGGATTCGACCAAACCGGGTCAGGGCGTGACAGTAGATATCTGCCAGTACGGCTAAGTCTAGAGCAAAAGGCCTTAGCTCATTAAATTTAGTCTCATACTCCGATATAGAGTTAAGCCCTTGTCGGAGCCGGAGGAAATTCTGCTTCTTCTAATTAATTAGGTGAGGGGCCAAGTACTCCTCCACGTATCTCTCCTCAAACTACTCCCAGGAGGATGTAGAGGTATGCAGGCTCCGGACATTGTCCCGCCATCTTTTGGCACTACCCTCCAGGAAAATTTCTGTCAGGATCATCATATACTCTGGTGATATCCTGACTATCCCGATCAGCTTCTTGATGTTAGCTAGCTAGTCCATGATGGATCCCACATCTTTCTCTCTGAGAAAAGGCTTACACCACAGTTGACGGAGAGTCTTGAAATACTTAGGAATATCAACTGAAGGGGTTTGATTAACAGGAGGAGGATGAAATTATACTTCCTCCGGTTCAGCCCGAGAGTTGGTGCCTGCCTTAGGGACGAGGTTAGGTTGCCCAAATACTCGAGAGAACTCCTCGTACAATCTCTGGTGTTCTGAGCTTAGTCCAGGTGGAACTGTTCGAGTTTCTCAGGGAGTTTCTACTAGAAGGGGTTGTTGGGAAGTGTTAGACACTACGACTCTTGTTCTCTTGGTTCCTCTCTTGAGAGCATCTGAAATTTTAAGATTTAGTCCTCTTTGTTACTATGTTATATAGTTTTAATAATGCATTTAAGGAAATAGGCTCTGATACCACTCAAGTTGTCATGCCTCGACCCAATTTGTTTGAATCCCTATGAACAACCCGTCACTCTCCCAATTTATAAAAGGTTTTCCCCTTCTCTAAATCGTGAGGAGTAAGGCGTCCTTTTCACCTGTATCTTTCCTGAAATAAAATTAATCAAAATTTAATATAAATTTTACATACATCTCTTAATGTTCAACTATAGAGAGATTTTTAAGGTTGGTTTCCCTTGGTTTTCTAAGAGAGGGTAAAGGGAGGGGGTGAGTTCGACAACTCAGTGAATGGGTGTTGGGTGCAAGTTTTCACAAAAACAACTTTGTCTGGAGTGTGCCAAACTCTTTATTTCCTTTAAAAATATTCTTTCTTCAAGTTCTGGTTTTTAAAACCTTTTTCCAAGGTTTACTAATTCTTTTCCAAGTATTCTTAAATCCTTTCCAATATTCTCAAACCTCTTTCCCATTTTCATATTAGGTGTGTTTCACAAACAACACACGCCCTTCATTAGGAAGGGTACACACACATTCGCGAGATGCAGTTTTGTTGACTACACCCACTTGTGGATCGGAGCGTCTTTACCATCCACCCTAATAGAAGTTCCTGACTTCTACCCGAAGTTTGAGTAAACGTATCTGACGTCCTACCCTCATACCCAAAATACTTCATGTCCATATGAGGATGGAGACCTCATCCCAACCCCACCCTGGTCTCATGCGTATGAAGCTATGTCGAGCTTCCCTGACTACTAGCACAACAAACTGCCCTTATCTCTATCATGTCGTATAGTAGCCCTTAGGATGCATCACTAGCCCTCTTGGGCATCTTAATAGTCCTGAACCTCAAGTGCATGTACAAACAAAGTTTTCCATAAAGCCATTTATCTTTGGTGCCACTGATCTAACGGCCCCGACCCTCAACTCGACCTACAGCTGTTTGTCTAGACCGATCCGTCGACCTCGTCCTATCGCACTGCCGCCAGTCCATCGAGTATGTTAGTCCTATCTTGATACCATAGCCAAATCACATCATTCATTCATTAGAAATTTTCATGGCTTATCATCATGTTTTTTATGAGCTCCTACTCGTGCCAACTGGAGTTGGGCCCACTATATGTGATTTTCCAAAAACTGAGCATTTTAGCCCTCAAGTTCCAAAACAAAAACCTCTAGCCTATCTAAGCTATTCTAGCTCTCATCAGTAAGGTCTCCCAAAAGTTTTAAGCATTGGCACATAGACACGGGAGAACACTTCTGACAAAATAAAATTTTGACTTGTCCCTCACACCTACCGGGTGTGATGACATCTCCGCTTACAACCAATAAGCGGGTTTTCTACTTCCTTCTAGGAAGTTCATCATACCAACTGAATATGATCTACTTACAATCGGTAAATAGTTTTTCCGTGTAGTTTTCACATCACTTCAACCAAGTGTGATGTTAAAATTCCATATAGATGTGGTTTTTCATTTCCGAAGTGTTCATCATCCCAAGCGGGTATGATGTGGATAATCCCACTCACCTATTAACCGTGATGTGTTCATCCTCAGTTGATTTTCCAAATTGATGCAAGCTTCTCTTGCTGGCATGCTGGTCCTTCGTGCTCCTACACGATTTGGACATACTTGTTTATTAATATTTGGCATAATATCCTTAATCCCTCACGTATGACCAAAATGCCCAAACTTTTCAATTGTTTTCATTTAGGTCCCTAAAGTTCTTTTTCCTTGACTTTAGGTCCCTAATGCTAACTTTTCACAAAATTGAGTCCCAAAACTTCTAAAATTCACTTTGGGTCCTTAATTTATTGAAAATCACTTAAGGGGTTCAAGTTTCCCAAATTTCCAATTTGGTCCCCAACTTTTCAAAAATTACAAATTTGCCCCTACTTAACAAAAATAGCAATTTGACCCCAATAAATTTTGAAAATTGACCAATTGGTCCTCCAACATCTTTTTCATGGCCAATTGACCCTCAATTTTGGGAAATTGCACTTTTTTTTGCTCAATTTTACAAAATCCCCAATTTCCCCTAAAATTTTCCCCCTTTCAAGCTGGCCGAATTTGATTTAATCAATTTGACCATTCAATTGGGGTTACTTGATCCAGTTGAAGTTATGGATCAGCTCCTACACTTCCACATGATTCAATTGAGCTCAAACGAAGCTTCTTCAAAAAAATAAAATTAGAGAGAGAAAGCTTTGAAATCTTATCATCAGAGGTGCGGTGGTCCGAGCTTTCGATCGAGGCAGGTAGCTCTCATCCTGAGTATCCTCCTAGGATCAAGAATTGCAACAATTCATGTCGAATTGAGTGAGAATGTGGTCAGTGAATTTTTTTCATTTCTCTCTCTAACGTTGATCGAAATTTATAGAAGGGAGCCGAATTGGCTTACCTTTCAGCTCTAATTCAGCCGTATTAGGGTTGTGGGAGTGTTGGGAGAGCATGGTTTGGCCTGAGCAGGGCTCAATTTGGCCATTTTCAGCTCGACCAAAGTAGAGCAGCTTCAGTTTTTTGTAGCTGGTTCACTATTTGATCATGTCGGCATGTCTCTAACAATACTCGGAGCAAATGGAGACTATTGTTGGGTAGCTAATTTCTCCCTAAATCTTAGGAACTCGAACTCACCTTACTTGGCTCAAAAAAATGCCCAAGTTAGAGCTCTAGTTTGAGCTTCACCGTAAATTGGAGCAGTAGATTGCGATAGGAGTTTTTATGTGTGAGGAGGAATGTAGAGAAGCTCTTTATATAGGGAGCTTAAGGACTCCTTAGTCATTCTATTGGCCCCTTTATGGCAATCATTCATGGCCTGAAATGCCCTGAATAGAGACTTTTCATCTTCACTGGCGCTGCTCACTTTTTCGGCGAGTGAACAGTGTTGTCATCTGGAGGAAGAAGATGACACTGTTCTGAACTAGACCAGACTGGTCCGAACTGGGTTCAATGCTTAAACTAGTCGGTTTAGCCACGAATTGATCGAGTTTTTCAAAATTAAAATTTTTTAAATTCATCTAATTTCATTCTTTATCCAATGGTGGCTTCATTTCTTCAATTTGAATATTTTAAGTCACCTAGAAAAATGAATTTAGAAATCAGTCCAATAGTGGTTCAAACCGGTTCAGGTCGGGTTCACCTGAACCAGTTTGGTTTTCTCTTCCAATTCATCCCAAAGTCCTTTTCCATGACTTTTATGACTCTTTAGGTTACTTGGGATTTGTAAATTTCCCGTTTTGCCCTTTCTCTAATGGTTGGGGTTTGTGAATCGGTTTGGTTTTCTCACCCGAGTTGACTGGTTCTTTCCCCAATTTCCTTGTCTTTAAGGGACTGGGTTTACAACTAGCTACCCCTATGTCAATCACCGACCACCGCTCCTTCATCGGTAAGATACGCAAGCTTTCTCTCTCTATTGTAAATTTTTTGGCAAAGCTCCGACGAGGTATAAAACTCAACCAAAATCGAAAATTCAAAGTGTAGGATAGTTGATGGGAGCTGGAGGAGATGAATTGAGGCGAGAATTGGAGGAATTAAGGATTTACAGGCTGCCAATTGGACATGGTAAGATCTCAATGTTCATATGCCTAAATTGGGGAAGAAGATGAAGTTCAATTTCAGGATTTTTATGCAATTTTGAAAAATTGAAGGACTGAACGTCAAATTCACAAAATTGAAGGTGTTTTAATGAAATTCACCCCAATTAAGGGTTAATTGGGCAATTTGAGCAAAATAGGGGGCACATTAGAAAATTTCTAAAGGTTGGGGACCAAATTGTAATTTTTGAAAATTTTAGGGACTAAAGGGAAATTTTGGTAAATTAAGAGTCAATTGGTGAAATTGAAAGTGTTAAGCACCTAAAAAGGGATGATTGGAAATCCATGGGCTTAATAAAGAGAAAAGGGAAATCAAGGACCTAGGGGTAATTAAAGCAAAGTATGAGGCCACAAGTGCAAATATGAGAAAGTATGTGATATTTTCATCACTACATCTTGATACGAACACTCGTACCCTACAGAAGTGGATTACCCGAGCGCCGACCCCTAGAAGCACCCCGAGGAGGGAGACTCCTCTTATGCGATCCCACTAAGATCACTGGGTGAGTGGGAACCGATATAACGTCGATTCGGATTGGAATGACAGTTCAGCTTTGAAAACCATTTTCTCGAAATTAGCCTCCCCTTATTGGTGACTCTACTTAAAACATTTGGGAGCTAATTCCAGGTTTAGGCTAGAGATGCTAATAGGCCCAAGGCTGATGGATACGGGCATTGACCCATCAAGAACAAATATGTAATGAATGATGCTAAAAGATATGAATAATTGGAATTTTGTGTGATACCCATCGAGCCAAGTCCGAGTTGTTGAGTTTGTTGGGCTGAACCGCTACTCTGCCGAAGCCAGGTCGTCGAACCTGTTGGGCCATTATGCGTGAGCCGAAGCCAAGCCTATAGAACGTTGCGTTAGAGGGACAAAGATAAAGGCTATAATTAAAAAGACTGTTGATTGTGCATGCACTATGTTGTTCGAACCATTAGGACACTTAGCATGAGATAGTGATGGAGCCCAAGGACTATCGAATGACCTAGGGTGTATAAGGGTAGTTCGTTGTTCAATAGGTCGTGAAGCTCGAGGAAGCATCCTGTGCATTGAGATCGAGGCAGTAGGGGAAATGAGGTCTCATCCCACTATGCGGATATGGTGAAGTGATTAGGGTTTAAGGGTTAGAGTATTGATGGTCACTCAAACTCCTAGTAGAGGTAGTGCACCTCTATCAGGGTGGATAGTAAAAGCGCTCCAGTCCATAAGTGGCACGATTAAGAACCATTCTACGAACATGTGATCCCTCCTATGATAGGAGGAAAGTTGTTGATCATGAGAAAGGTGTGAATAACAACAAATAAATAATTTAAAGGATAAAGAAATGAAATTAAGTAATTGTTATACTAGTTTCCCTTACTGAGTATTTCATACTCATTCCCCTCCTTCTCTTTTTTTTCCAGGCTAGCACTTAGATGGAAAGTTCTCGGACGCGCTTGTACCCTCAAGGTACGTTTACTACTCCTAACTTAAAGTAAGAGTTTGAACGTAAATACACCTTTAACTTCCATGTCTCATTCGGGTAGGAATATCCGTATGATGCAGGAATGGGTGGTGGGTTAATCATGGACCCCGATCAAACTAGGTTGAGGCGTGACACTCGCCTTGGCAACATAGCTGTTAGCCCAACCAGTCCGTCAACCTGGCCTTGGCTCAACTACTACTAGCCCATCGAATAAGTCAATCTAGATTCAGCACCATGGTGATTCACTCAATTAGTTGATTATGAAGATTTTTCATGGCTCGTTAATCATATTTGTCTACGGGCTCCAGGCAGTGGCCGTTAGCCTTGGGCCCACTTCACGAGTTTTCAAAAACTGGGCCTTATACCCTATAAGTTCAAATACCAAGGCCTTGGACCTATTGAGCTATCACAGCTCTCATCAGAAAAGTCTACCAAAACTTTTAACAGGTTTCACACAGTCAAGAGAGATCATTTATGGAAAACAGTTTTCAGAGTTTAAAGAGGGCATTCATCACCCTAACCGGGTATGATGTCGAAAACCTCTACTCGTAGTGGCTTTTTAATTTAAAAAAAAATGTGTGTATCACCCCAACCGGGTATGACGTTAAAAGTCCTACTTAGAGGTAGTTTTTCATTTAATAAATGTGCTCATTATCCCAACCGAGTATGATGTCAAAAATTCTCACTCACCTAGTCGGACTTCCAATCCTTATTGTGCTCCTCTGCACACGTTCTCATTCAATCTGTTCCTACACGGTTCGAGCATTCTCATAAGGAGTGTTCGACATGAAAGGCCTCTAATTTCCATGTATTTGCAAGCAGGCCCCAACTTTTTCCTTATTGCAATTAGGTCCCTAAAGCTCATAATCTTTGACTTTAGGTCCCTAATGCTTAATTATTTATAATTAAGTCCCTAGGATTTCCAATATCACTCTTGGATCTTTAATGTTTATCTAAAATTCACCAATTGGGGCTTAACTTTTCCAAAATCTCCAATTGGTCCCTAAATTTTCCAAAAATGACCAATTGGCCCTCTAGGTTCCTCTAAATTACCAATTGACCTTCAATTTTAGAAAAATTTCACCTAGGTCCCTTAATTTTTTAAATCCCTAAATTTTCCCCAAAAAGTTTCCCTTTATTCATCATTTTCATTAACCCAGAGTTGATTTCATCAAATTAACCTTTCAAGTTGTACTAATTGTCCCCTATCATGGTGTTAAATAGTTTCCTCACTTCCCTATGATTTAACTAAGCTTTGAATCATCGTTTTAAGGTCCAAAAAGAGATAAAACAAAGCTTCGCTGGAAAACTGGATGTAGAGAGAGAGAAATCTTCAAGAGCTTACCGATGGAGCTACGGTGGTCAAAGCTCTTGATTCAGGATGACAGCTCTTGTTGAGGGGGTCCTTTGAGAATCAAAAGTAGCTCCAATTCTCATCCATAGCAGCAGAAATTTGGTTAGTGAATTTGGGGCACTTTCTCTCTCTAGAATTGAGTTATTCCGACGAGGGAGGACTGAATTGACTTACTTGGGTACTTCGAGAGGTCAAGAGTAGGCTGGAAAGATTTCAGGAGGACTTGGTTTGGCTGCAAGAGGTCGAGGATGGCCAAATTGGGGCTCAGCAAAATAGGGCAGCTTTGCATCCTACGGAGTTGCCTCACTATTTGGATCGGCACTTCTCTGGTGGTCCTCAAGCGGAATGGAGTGCGTCGGTAGTTGACTTCCTTCGGAATCTATAGGATCCAATTCATCTTCTAAGGTGGAAAGAAGTGCCCAAGTTGGAGCTCTGGTTCGAGCTTCGTCAAGAAATCGAGCACTTCTTCTTCTTCGGATGTTTGAGGTGTGAGGAATATGGATGAAGGACAGCTCTTTATATAGGGACCTCGGGGACCCTCGGCTCTACCAATTTCCAAATTGGTCGAGCCTATCTCTATGGAAACTACCATTATCGAAGGGAATATTCCCTCATTGGAAATGGAAACGGGAATGTTTCCATGAACAGTGCCATCATCTAAATAAAGGAGACGACATTGTTCCGCACATGTAGACTTGCCATGTGGCAGTCCGTGATTAGTTGGCTTTGCTGATGTGGCATACTACTTAGCCACCTAGTCAACCATTGACATGTTGACCGGGCACGTGATAGCCTGCCATTGGATGCTCATGCACACATGGATGGTGACCGTTGACCGTGACACATGGCATCCTCTAATTGGCTAATTTAAATATGTTAGGTTTCCCTCTTGACCAACAGTACCACTGCCATGTGTGAGCCTCTGATTGGCTGAAGTCATCCGACGTGGCATGCCAGATGTTCGCCTCTAATTGTCTGGTTGTTGCTCTGATATTCCTATTGAATGCAAACGTGGTGTTCTTTCCATGTGTCAACTCCTCATTGGTCAGCCTTGCTTACAGGGCCTTTCCAACATTGACCGTTGATTGGTGACATGTGTCACTCTCCTATTGGTTGGTCGTCATTGACGTGGATTTCCCTCATCGTACCGTTGACCGAATAGACATGTTGCCCTCTGATTGGACAACACTTACTGAGCAACTTATGGGGCACGCTTCATCACGTCGCACGCTAATTTGTCACACTTGCTAACTGGTGGCTGACCTGGCAGTGATCCGTTGTCCGGTCTGGTCAGACCATGTTCGGTGATTTGAAATTAAAAATCAGCTGGTTCATGCCCAATTCGATCAATTTTCCAAAATTTAAAGTTTTCAAATTAGTTTATATTCATTTTCTATCTAATGGTGGCTTAAATTTTCCGATTGACATTTTTAAGCCACCTAGAAAAATAAATTAGTAAATCGGTTCTTCATGGTTCAATCTGGTTCGATCCGGTTCACCCTAAACTAGTCCAGTTTTTTCATCAACTCTCCTTCATGGTTCTTCTCCATGATTTTTGCAGTTTATCTTCCAAATCCCTATTTTAAATACTTCTTTTCCAATTCTGGTTCACTTGGATTCTCGGTTTACTCTTGGAAATTTTTGGTTTCCTTAGTCCAAGAGAACGAGTTTCACATCATTTATACGTTCCTTTCATTTATCTCTTTGGTGTGATATAATCCATTTTCTATGAATATTCCACTTTTAATTGATTGCATATATTGATCTATGCCTTATATATCTAATTCTTTATTTTTGCAAGATGATTCACTTCTAAAACTACAGTCGAGCTATTTAGCTTCATTTGGATATTAATCCATTGGGCCCTTTACCAAAGGGAAATGAGGCTAGGCCATGGTCAATAAAAATTGGCCAGTTTCCACTCAATGATAGGTCAGTCTTATTCTATTAAAATTATCTTTCAATAGCCTTTTATTGATTATGATGAGGTTGATATAGACTTCTTGTGTCACGCCCCGACCCGGTTTGATCGGAGATCGTGATCAACTTGTCACCCTTTCCTACATCATATGGGTATTCCTACCCGAATGAGATAGGGAAGGTAAAGACATTTTTACGTTCAAACCCTTACTTTAAGTTGGGGGTAGGAACTATTCCTTGAGGGTCCAAGCACGTCCAGGAACTTTCCGTCTGGGTGCAAGCCTGAAAAAGGGGTGAGAGAGGGGGGTGAGTACAAATATTCAGTGAGGGAAACTACTATAATGTTTACTTAAATTCATCTTTTCTATCCTTTAAATTATTCCTTTGCTATTTCACACATTCCACATGGTCAACAACTACCCTCCTATCATAGGAGGGATCACACATTCATAGAATGGTCCTCGACCATTCCACTTGTGGACCGGAGCACCTTTACCGTCCATCCTGATAAAGGTGCACTACCTCTACCCAAAGTTTGAGTGGACATCAATAGTCCGACCCTCAAACCACAATCATTTCACCTTGTTTGCATAGTGGGATGAGACATCCTTTCCCCTACTGTCTCGGTCTTGGTGCGCAAGAAGCTTCCTTGAGCTTCACGACCTACTAAACAACAAAATTACCCTTATACACCCTGAGTCATCCAATAGTCCTTGGGATCCATCACTACCTTATGCCAGCTATTCTGATGACCCGAACATTACAGTGCATGCACCATCAACATTTTTTTTTAATTATATCCTTTATCTTTGGCCCTCTGGTGCAATGGTATGCCGGCTTGGATTCGGCCCACGCGTACTGGCCCAATAGGTTTGACAATCTAGCTTCGGTAGAGTAGCAGTTTGGCCCAACAAGCTCGAAAACTCAAACTTGGCTCGATGGGTATCACACAAAATTCCCATTATTCAGGTCTTTTAGCATCATTCAATACATATTCATTATGGACAGGTCCACAACCGTATCCATCGACCTTGTGCCCATTGGCATCTCGAGCCTAAGCCCAAAATTAGCTCCCAAATATTTTAAGCAAAGTCACCCAGTAAGGGTAGGATAATTCTAAGAAAATTGTTTTCAAAGGTGAACCGTCATTCCAATCAGAATTGACATTATAGCGGTTTCCACTCACCTGGTGATTTTAGCAGGGTCACACCGACGGAGTCTCTCTCCTTGGTGTGCTTCTAGCGACTGGTGCTCAGTTAATCCATTTCTATAGGGTACGAGTGTTCAAATCAAGACGTGGTGACGAAGAGGGCACGTACTTTCTCATATTTGCACATAGGGCTCGGTACTTTGTTTTAATTGTACTTGGGTCCCTAGTTTTCCCTTTTATCTCTATTAAGCCCCTAGGTTTACAATCATTCTTTTTAGGTTCTTAACTCGTTCAATTTCACTAAGTGGCCCTCAATTTATCAAAACTGCCCTTTAGTCCCTAATTTTTCAAATTTTGTAATTTGGTCCCCAACTTTTCAAAATTTCCAATTTGCCCCCTAATTTTCCCAAATTGCCCAATTGGCCCTCAATTGGGGGATAATTTCATGAAAACACCTTTAGTTTTGAAAAGTTACCGTTCAGTCCTTCAATTTTTCAAAAATTGCACAGAAGTCCCCAAAATCCCCAAATTGAACTTCATTTTCTTCCCCAATTCAAGCATATGAACCTTCAGATCTTACCTCGTCCAATTTACGGCCTATGAGTCCTTAATTTCTTCAATTCTTTCCTCAATTCACCCCAGCTCTCTTCAATCGTGCTACACTTCGAATTTCCAATTTTGGTTGATTTTTAAGCCTCGTCGGAGCTTTGTCAAAAAATTTACAATAGAGAGAGAATGCTTGCGTATCTGACCGACAGAGGGGCGGTGGTCGAAGCTTGAGGTGGGAACCGAGAAGGACTGAATCTCGCTATAATCCACCGTTGTCTTGTGGGAATTTGAAAAGAGAAGTTTCGAGGGATGCAGTTATGAAACTTAGGAATTCCAATGAGGAGAGGCGAAATTGAGCTTGTTGGGGTCTGTAGGGTTGTTGTGGAGGGTCTTAGGCGGTCAGAGATGGCTAATGTGGGTAGCAGAAGGGCCGAGAGGGTCAAGGTTGGGTCGGGCAGGAGCTCGCTGTTTCGTGCTTCAGAGTGACTTCACTATGCGATCCCTTGTACACTTCTAGGGGTGTCCTCTAGTCGTTTTGAGAGAACCTAGAGCTAGAGCACTCTTCCATTACACCAACTTGTGGCGTCGAAGCGACTTTACCGGCCACCTAGATAGAAGCCCATCCACTTCTACCCTGGGAATGAGTGGATGTACGTGAAATTCAACCCTCAAAATCAAAAAGAAACTCCATGTCAGTATGAGGACAGAAACCTCATCTTAACCCCACCCCAGTCTCATGCGCATGAAGCTATGTCAAGCTTCCCTGACTACAGGCATGACAAATTGCCCTTATCTCCACCATGTCATCTAGTAGCTCCTAGGACACATCACTACCCCTCTTGGGCGTCTTGATGGTCTTGAACCTCAGAGCATACACAAAAAATAAATTTTCCATATAAGCCATTAATCATTATTGCCACTGGTCCAATGGCCACGACCCTAAACTTGACCTGCAGTTGTTTGTCTAAACTGGTCCGTCGACCTGTTTTGTTGCACTACCGCCAGTCCATCAAGTATGTCAGTCCTATCTTGGTACCATGGCCAAATCAAATCATTCATTTAAAATTTTTATGGCTTAATCTCATGTTTGTTTACGAGCTACTACTCATGCCAACTGGCCTCGAGTCCACAGTACGAGATTTTCAAAATCAGGTATTTTAGCCCCCAAGTTCCAAAATCAAGGCCTACGACCTATCTATGCTATTCGAGCTCCCATCAAGAAGGTCTCCCAAAATGTTTAAGCAGTGGCACACAGTTAGGAGAGAGCACTTCTGACAAAAATAACCTTTCAGTTGTCCATCACACCAACTAGGTGTGAGAACATCTCTGCTCATAACCAATAAGCGAATTTTCTACTTCCTTCGAAGAAGTTCATCAGACTAACCGGGTATGATCTACTTACAACTGGTAAGTACTTTTTCCGCATGTTTCTCACATCATCCCATCTAGGTGTGATGTTAAAATTCCACAAAGTAGTGGGTTTTAAATTCCGATGTACTCATCATCCCAACCGGGTATGATGTGAAAATTCCCACTCACCCAGAATTCTCTTCTATTTTTACCATTGTGAATGTATAACATTAAATGACATTCTTTGATGTCATCCTCTCCTACTTACCTAACCCTTGAGACCGTACAGTTACTTCTTGTATACCTCATCTTCATTCTTACTTGCTCCCAGTACTCATCTATTTCTTGGAGGTGGAGTTCACATCCTCCTTTGTTTCACAATCTCTTGACCGTCCTACAGAAAGCTTATTTTAATCTTCTCATAGCTTTTGGATCGTTACTCTTGTCTTAGCCATTAATCTATTTATGGCTTTCCTATATCCTTATTTCTCGAAGGTTTTGGCCTTCCCATCTTTTCCTTCTTTACTGGAATTGTGACCCTAACAAGGGTCCATTCGTTAATGGCCTCACCCGTATTATCCTCTCAGTTTAATTATTTTGATATGGTCATCTCTCGAATCTTCTTTTCCTTAGTATTCATCCCTTTGCACTATTTAAGGTGTAGTCCTTACTACTCCCCAATCTTTCTTAAAGCATAGTTTATTCTCCCGGATGATTTAGTTATTATGGGTTATTTCCTTCAACTGGGGCCATCTAAAATCCCTATTTGGTTTCCCTGCTTTCTTGCAAATATATCACACTTAACCTCCTCCAAGCACTTATTTAGCCACTTATACTTTTTTTTCTGTGGTCCTTGTTTCAGCTCTAGGTTTGCAACATTTCCTCTATTGATTACCTTAACTTGAAACTTTCTCCTTCCACTATCCCACTTCCTATTCTCATCCTTCTTCTATGGTCTTCCGTTCTAGGATTCTTACGTTCGATCTCCCTATTGCACCTTAGAAGTTCTTCTTTTATTCTTTACTTATACTTACGGATCTTTGTATGGTTTATTCACTCTGGATTTCTCCCTTATTGTTCCATATCCTTTCTTTTAGCAAGTCCCCTTATTTTCCTAGAGTTCCTAAGAATTTGTATCCTAACTCCTTCCAAGTAGGTATTATTCCTAAGGGTTTCTTGCTATTGTATCTCTTTCCTTTCTCATTTCTCCTTGTCCTGTCTTAATTGACTTAACATTTTCAAAGCTCCCCATAACATTCTTTCTTTCTTCCCGATCAGCTTCCATTCCTTTGGTTTTCCTTGGAATAGCCTATTCCTTCTTGTTTTCCATACTCTTATTCTTTTAACCTTTCCTTAACTCCTTAGACTCTCACTAATCCCATGCTCTTTGATGCTCACTTCCCCTGTTCCAAACTTCTCCTTCCTTTCCTTAGTTAGGATTTGTCTCCCTTGGTGAACTCTAGGAGTCTTTTCCTTACCAAATCATATTATCCCTTTGAGGGAAAATCTTAAAAGTTGAGGTTAACTAGAAATGACCCGTTTTTCCTTCCTTAGGTGATTTTCTAGCCTTTACTTAGATCTTTATTAGCATACTCTTATTGCTTGAATTTATCAAGGAGACCCAGAAATTTCATAAGGAAAATTAGAATTTCATTCATTCAAGAAGTATTTCTTGCCATACTTGGCTTATTGCAAAATTTTCTACCCCCTAATCCCTTGGGGATATAGGACAGGAGTTAGCCTTAGAACAGTTGTGGGATTCTTGATCAGATGGCTCTAAGGATCTAGTTGGAGTCCAACCATATTCCCTTATGGGACGAACTACATGTATGGCCTCCAGTCAGTACTGCCTTAACGCCTCTGCCTCACACTCATATGTCCACTTCATCCATTGGGAGGGATTGAAGTTGGAATAAGTAGGAGAGGTACTTGGTAGACCTTTAAGAAGGTGGCATACACATCCTAGTAGTTATCCCAAGCCTCTTTCTTAGTTGGATTCCTCTCTAGTTGTTATGGGGTTGGGCTCCTTGGAGGAGGTACAAGTTCCACTTGCCTTAGAGGAGGGTATGTAATACCTTCTGGTTCCAATAGGGCTCCCACAACTTTCCAATAGTCTTCCACCATATCCTGGGGTACACTTTTCTTGCCCTTTAAGAATAGTTGAACAGTTGCCTCCCTTGGGGTAGGTGTCTTTTTCAGGGTTATAGGTGGAGGCTTTGATTTCAAGGCAAACTTCCAAGGAATTCTCCTTCCTATACGGTAGTTAAAGTCTTATTAATGTCAGGGCATAGTATTGATAATGTTTCAAGGGAACTTAGCTCTGATACCACTCAAGTTGTCATGCCCCAACCCGGTTTGGTCAAATACCCATGAACAATCCACCGCTCCCTTGGTTCAAGAGGGGTTTCCCCCTTCTTTAATTCAAGAGGAGCCAGGCATAATCTCAACCTTGTTACTTGGAATAACATATATCAATAATAATGCAAGCTTAAGAGAAGATTAAGCATACCTAACAGAGGGTAAATCCCTAGTCATTCTCCATTCTTGAAAATGGATAAAAACGATGGGTGAGTTTCTATAACTCAGTGAATGGGGGTTTGAAACATGAGTTTCAGAAAAATAGTTTGAATTGGAGTGTGCTAGACTCCTTATTATCTTTAAAACCATTTTCCCTTAATTTCTCGATTTTCAAAAATCCTTACTCATCATTAACAGCAGTCAGTGTGTTTAACAATCAACAAACGTCCTTCATCATGAAGGGATCACATATTCGCAGGGCAACCCATCCACTGCACCCACTTGTGGCATCGAAGCGACTTTATAGGCAACCTAGATAGAAGCCCATCCACTTCTACCTTAGGAATGAGTGGATGTACGCAACATCCGAGCCTCAAACCCAAAAGAAACTCCATGTTCGTATGAGGATAGATACCTCATCCCGACCACATCACGATCTCATGCGCATGAAGCTATGTCGAGCTTCCTTGATTGTCGGCATGACAAACTACTTTTATCTCCACCATGTCATCTAGTAGCCCCTAGGATGCATCACTACCTCACTTTGGCGTCTTGATGGTCCTAAACCTCAGTGCTTACATAAACAATAATTTTTCCATATAATCCATTAATCATCTGTGTCACTTATCCAACGGCACTGACCCTCAACTTGACCTGTAGTTGTTTGTCTAGACTGGTTCGTTGACATGACCTGTCGCACTGCTGCCAGTCCATCGAGTATGTCAGTCCTATCTTGGTACCATGGCCAAATCACATCATTCATTTAAAATTTTCATGGCTTAATCTCATGTTTGTTTATGAGCTACTGCTTGTGTCAATTGGCCTTGGGCCCACTGTACGAGATTTTCAAAATTGGGCATTTTAGCCCACAAGTTCCAAAACAGAGGCCTCCTACCTATCTGAGCTATTTGAGCTCCGGTCAAGAAGATCTTCCTAAATGTTTAAGCAATGGCACACAGTCAGGGGAGAGCACTTCTGACAAAAATAAATTTCCAGTTGTCCACCACACCAACCGGGTGTGACGACATCTTTGCTCATAACCGATAAGCGGATTTCTACTTACTTCTAGGAAGTTTATCATACCAACCGAGTATGATCTACTTACAACCGATAAGTAGTTTTTCCCCGTGTTTCTCACATCACCCCATCTAGGTGTGATGTTAAAATTCCACAAATAGTGGGTTTTAAATTCCAAGGTACTTATCATCTCAACTGGGTATGACGTGAAAATTCCCACTCACCTGATAGTGTAGTTTGAAATGGGGAAATTGTGGGAAAGGTTTTGGGGAAATTGGGGATTTTGAAAATTTGAGGGACTAAAGTGCAATTTCCCCATATTGAGGGACAATTGGCCATGTAAAAGATGTTGGAGGACCAATTGGTTGATTTTTGGAATTATTGGGGTCAAATTTGCCATTTTTGTATAGTAGGGGTAAAATGGTAATTTTTTAAAAGTTGGGGACCAAATTGGAAATTTGGGAAACTTAAACCCTTTTTGTGATTATGGATAAATTGAAGTGCCAATGTCAATTTAGAAGTTTTGGGACTCAATTTGGGGAAAATTTGGCATTATGGACCTAAAATTAAAAAAAGAAGAAGTTTAGGGACCTAAATGCAAGTAATTAAAAGTTTGGGGATTTATTTATTCACGATGAATGAAGGCTATTACGGCAAAGGTTAATGAACAAGAATGTTCATATCTTACAGGAACACGAAGTACCAAGAACGCTAGTAAATATAAGCTCGCGTGGAAGCAAAGATCCAAATAATTGGAATACACTACACTATCGAGTGAGTGGGAATTTTCACATCATACCCGGTCGGGATGATGAGTACCTCGGAATGAAAAACCACTACTAAGTGGAATTTTAACATCACACTTGGATAGGGTGATGTGAGAACACACACGGAAAAACTACTTAACGGTTGTAAGTAGATCATACCCGGTTGGTATGATGGACTTCCTAGAAGGAAGTAGAAAACCCGTTTATTGGTTATAAGCAGAGATGTCACCACACCCGGTTGGTGTGATAGACGAATGAAAATATTATTTTTGTCAGAAATACTCTCCCCTAATAGTGTGCTACTACTTAAATATTTTGGGAGACCTTCTTGTGAGGAGCTCGAATAGCTCTGATAGGCCGGAGGCCTCGGTTTTGGAATTTGGGGGCTAAAATGGCCAAATTTTGAAAATCTCGTACAGTGGACTCAAGGCCAATTGACACGAGCAGAAGCTCGTAAACAAACATGAGATTAAGCCATGAAAACTTTAATGAATGATGTGTTTGGTCATGGTACCAAGATAGGACCGACATACTCGATGGGCTGGCGGCAGTGCGACAAGACAGGTCAATGGATCAGTTAAGACAAACAGCTGTAGGTTGAGTCGAGAGTCATGGCCATTGGACCAGTGGCACCAAAGATTAAATGGCATATGAGAAAAACTATTGTTTTGTGCATACACTAAGTTACGAGACCTTCAAGACGCCCAAGAGGGGTAGTGATGCATCCTAGTGTGCAGTAAGTCATGCCAGCAATCTTGGAAGCTCAACGTAGCTTCATGCACATGAGACCGGGGGGGTCAGGATGTGGTCTATGTCTCATACAGACACGGAGTTTTATTTACGGGATTGAGGGTCGGATGTCGCCTACATCCACTCATTCTCAGGGTAGAAGTGGATGGGCTTCTATCTAGGTGGCTGGTAAAGTCGCTCCGACGCCACAAGTGGGTGCGATGGACAGGCTGCCCTACAAATGTGTGATCCCTTCATGATGAAGGGCATGTTTTGATTGTTAAACACACTGACTATTGTTAATGAGGAATAATGGTTTTGAAAAATGGGAAATTGAGAAAATGGTTTTAAAGAAAAGAAGGAGTCCAACACACTTCAATTCAAACTATTTTTTCTGAAAATCATGTTTCAAACACCCATTCACTAAGTTGTAGAACTCACCCCCTCCCTTTACTTCTTTTCAGATAACCAAGGGAAAACCTACCTAAAGACCTTCATCTAGCTAAACCTGCAAGACAAGTATTTAAGTTTAAATTTTATGCAGTTTTGATTAATGATATTCTAAGAAAGGTACAGGTTTAAATGATGCCTTACTCCTCACGATTTAAAAAAGGGGGAAAAACCTTAATAAACCAGAAGAGTAGTGGGTTGCTCATGGGGATCCGACCAAATAGGGTTGGGAGTGACAGTAGTGTTTTCCTCTTATTTGGCTCTTTGCCTTCACGCGAGCTTGTCTTTACTAGGGTTCTCACTACTTCATGTTCCTACACGATATGAACATCCTTATTCATTAACCTTTGGCCTAATAGCCTTCATTCATCATGAATGAATAAAATGCCCAAACTTTTAATTATTTGCATTTAGGTCCCTAAAGTTCTTTTCCTTTAACTTTAGGTCCCAAATGCCAATTTTTCCCCAAATTGAGTCCCGAACTTCTAAAATTCTAAAATTCTATTGAGCAAAAAAAACTTCTAAAATTCACTTTGGGACCTCAATTTATTCAAAATTACAAAAGGGGGTTCAAGTTTCCCAAATTTCCAATTTGGTCCACAACTTTTCAAAAATTACCATTTTGCTCCTACTTTACAAAAATGGCAAATTTGACCCCAGTAATTCCAAAAATTGACCAATTGATCCTCCAACATCTTTTCCATGACAATTTGCCCACAATTTTGGGAAATTGCACTTTAATCCCTTGAATTTTTGAAATCCCCAATTTCCCCTAAAATTTTGCCCCAATTTCCCACTTTCACACTGGCCAAATTTGATTTCATCAAATTGACCATCAATCGGGGTTAATTGTTGAAATTGAAGGTAAAATTAAGTTCCTACACTTCCACATGATTCAATGGAACTTTGAATCGCGTCATTTGGATCCGAATTGAGCTCAAATGGAGCTTCGTTAGAAAACTAGACATATAGAGAGAAAGCTTTGAAAGCTTATTGTCAGGGGTGCGGCGGTTAGAGCTTTCAATCCGAGCAGATAGCTCCTGTCCTGGGGTTTCTCCTAGGATCAAGAATCGCATCAATTCATGCCGAATTGATGGAAAATATGGTTAGTGAAGTTTCGTCAGTTCTCTCACTAGCACTGATCGAAAATTACAGAGGGGTGCCAAATTTACTTACCTTTCAGCTCTAATTTAGTTTTATGAGGGCTGTGGAAGTGTTGGGAGAGCTTGGTTTGGCCTGAGAAGGGTTCGAATTGGTCATTTTTAGCTCGGCCAAAATAGGGCAGCTTTGGTCCGCCGGAGCTGCTTCACTGTTCGATTACGCCGGCATTTCTCCGGCGATCATCGAATCAAATGGAGACTACCGGGTAGCTGACTTCTCCCCGAATCTAAAGAACCCGACCACACCTTCTTTGGCTCAGAAAAACCCCTATGTCGGTGCTTTGGTTTGATCTTCAACAAAAAAAGTGAGTAGCTGAGGGGGAGTGAAGTTTTCAGGTGTATGGAGGATGAATGGAGTTGGGCTATTTATATAGGGAGCTCGAGGTCTCTTTGGTCGTCTGTTTAACACCATAATAACAGTTATTGATGGACTAAAACATCCTAAATGGAAAATTTTGCTTTCCGTCGGTGCTGTTCTATTTTTCGGAGAGTAAACAATGCTGTCATCTAAAGGAAGAAGACGACAATGTTCCGAACCGGACTAAACCAGTCCAAACCGGGTTCAATGCATAAATCTGCCAGTTCAAGCCTGATTCGATCGAGTTTTTCAAAATTAAAAATTTCTAAATTCATATAAATTCATTCTCTATCCAATGCGGCCTCAATTCTCCAATTTGAATTTTCTAAGCTACCCAAAAAAATAAATTTAGCATCCAGTTTAATGATGGTTCAAATTGTTTCAATTCGGTTCGGATCCACTTCACCTGAACCGGTATGGTTTTCTTTCCCAAATTGTCCTAAAATCCCTTTTGAAGGTTTTTATAACTCTTTGGGTCACTTAGGAGTTGTAAATTTCTCAATTTGCCAATTCTCTAGTGGTTGGGGTTTGTGAACCAATTCGGTTTTCTCACTCAGGTTGACCGGTTCCTTCCCGATTTTCCTTAACTCCAAAGGGCAGGGTTAACACTGAGAATGAATGGAGGGGTGCTCTTTGTATATGGAGCTCGGCAACTGCTCAAGCTACCCACCGACGTAAGACTCAACCTCCGACATAACCGTCGGCGACCTGACCAAAGAGTTTTTTCAAGTCACTGGAGTCTCCAACTTTTTCGACATCCCCATCTTCTTCGTTCTCTCTATCAGTGTGTAAAGGTTGAAGATGATGATGTGGCAGTCATGCCACATGGCATGCTATGATTGACCTATTTTTTATGTGAAGGACCAGCTCGGCTGCTACATTAGTCGTTGACCCGTTTACCAGACACGTGGTAGCCTCTCATTGGTTGTTTGGGTCTACGTGGTGTGCTGACAGGTGCTAGCTGTCCGTTGACCAGACATGTGGCGGCCCCCATTAGTTACTCGTGTCTACGTGGCAGTTGATAGGGCACCGTTGACCGTTGACCAGTCAACGGTCCGACCGGGTTCGGTGAACCAAATTCAAAATTTTACTGGTTTAGACCTGATTCGACCAAGTATTTGAAATTTAAAAATGTAAAAATTCATTTTCTATCCAATGGTGGCCTCATTTTCTCAATTTGACATTTTTAAGACACGTAGAAAAATGAATTTGTGAACCGGTTTACCATGGTTTATCCCCGTTCAATCTGGTTCGGGTCTGGTTCACCACGAACCTGTAAACCCCGCTCCTTTAGGATGAGATAATCAGGGAAAGAACTGGTCAACCCGAGTGAGAAAACCAAACCGATTCATGAACCCCAACCAATAAAGAAAGGGTCAACCGAGAAATTTATGGATCCCGAGTGACCTAAAAAGTTACAAAAGTCATGAGAAAGGACTTTAGGATGAATTGGAGGTGAAAACCAAACTGGTTCAGGTGAACTGAACCTGAACCGGTTTGAATCACTATTGAACCGGTTTCTAAATCCATTTTTCTATGTGGCTTAGAAATTTCAAATTTGAGAATTGAGGCCACCATTTGATAGATAATAAATTTAGATGAATTTAAAAATTTTTAATTTTAAAAAACTTGGTCGGATCAAGCATGAACTAGCCAATTTAAGTATTGAACCGGATTCGAACCGGTACGGTCCAGTTCGGAATAGTGTCATCTTCTTCCTTCAGTTGATAGCACCATTCACTCATCGAAAAATCAAGCAGCACCAACGAAGATGAAAAGTTCCCGGATAGGGAGTTTCATGTAATGAATGACCGCCATTAAGGCACCAAACGAACAACCAAGAACCAAGCTTCCTATATAAAGGGCCCCTCCTCATTCATCCTCCTCACATCTGAAAACTCCACAGTTTTCCTATCTGCCCAAATCAAAAGCTCGGACTGTCGCACCCCCAACGGTAAGCTATTGAAGCTTTCACTCTCTAAGATCAATTTTCCAATCAAGCTACATTTGAGCTCGTTCCAACATCAAATCATGTAATTCAAAGTGCAATTAAATTGTATGAAGATGTAGGAACTCCAATCTAACTTCAATTTCAAAAATTAAACTCATTTGATCGGTCAATTTGATGAAATCAAATTCGGCAGTGTTGGAAGGTTGAAATTGTGGGAAAATTTGGGGAAATTTAGGGAAATGAAAAAAATGTGAGGGACTAAAGTGCAATTTCATAAAATTGAGGGCCAATTGGGCATGATAAAGATGTTGGAGGACCAATTGGTCAATTTTTGGAATTATTAGGGTGAAATTTACCATTTTTGTAAAGTAGGGGCAAAATGGTAATTTTGGAAAGTTGGGGACCAAATTGAAAATTAGGGAAACTTGAACCCCTTTCATGATTTTGAATAAATTGAGGTCCTAAGGTGAAATTTAGAGGTTCTGGGACTTAATTTCGGGGAAAATCGGCATTAGGGGCCTAAAGTTAAAAAAAAAGAACTTTAGGGACCTAATTGCAATAAATTGAAAAGTTTGAGTATTTTATTCATTCATGGAGAATGAATGCTAATAGGCCAAAGGATAATGAACAAGGATGTTCATATTGTGTAAGAACACGAAGTATCAAGAATGCCAGCAAGTACAAGCTCGCATGAAGGCAAAGAGCCAAATAAGAGGAATTCACTACACGATCGGGTGAGTGGGATTTTTATATCATACCCGGTGTGGATGATAAGCATTGCAAAAATAAAAACCCACTACTAAGTGGTATTTTAACCATCACACCCAAGAGGAGTGATGTGAAAATTGCACGGAAAAACTACTTATCAGTTATAAGTAGATCATACCTGGTTGGTATGATGAAACTTCTTGGAAGGAAGTAGAAAACCTGCTTATCGGTTATAAGTAGAGATGTCCTCATACTTGGTTGGTGTGATGGATGGCTAAAAGTTTATTTTTGTCGGAAGTGCTCTCCCCTGACTGTGTGCCACTGCTTAAACCTTTTGGGAGACCTTCTTGATGGGTGCTCGAATAGCTCATATAGGTCGGAGGCCTCGGTTTTGGAACTTGGGGGCTAATATACCCAATTTTGAAAATCTCGTACAGTGGGCCTAAGGTCAGTTGGCACGAGCAGGAGCCCATAAACAAACATGAGTTAAGCCATGAAAACTTTAAATGAATGATTTGTTTAGCCATGGTACCAAGATAGGACTGACATACTCGATGGACTGGCGGCAATGCGACAAGACAGGTCGATGGACCAGTTGAGACAAACAGTTGTAGGTCGAGTTGAGGGTCGAGGCCGTTAGACCAGTGGCACCACAAATTAAAAGGCTTATGTGGAAAACTATTGTTTTGTGCATGCATTGAGTTACGATACCTTCAAGATGGCCAAGAGGGGTAGTGATGTGTCCTAGGGCTACTAGACGACATGGTGGAGATAAGGGCAGTTAGTTGTGCCAGCAGTCTTGGAAGCTCAACGTAGCTTCATGCGCATGAGACCGGGGTGGACTCGGGATGTGGTCTCTATCCTCATATGGACACAGAGTGTTATTTATTGGATTGAGGGTCAGATGTCACGTACATCCACTCATTCTCAAGGTAGAAGTGGATGTGCTTCTATCTAGGTGGCTGATAAAGTTGCTCTGACGCCACAAGTGGGTGTAGTAGACGTGTTGCCCAACGAATGTGTATTCCCTTCATGATAAAGGGTGGGTGTTGATTGATAAACATACCATTGTGTTGAGAGATGGCTATGAAAATTGAGATTTGAGGATGAAATGTTTTAAAGGAAAATAAGGAGTCTGGCACACTCCAATTCAAACTATTTTCTGAAGGTCATACTTTAAACACCCATTCACTAAGTCGTTGAACTCACCCCCTCCCTTATACCCCTTTCAGGTAACCCAGGGAAAGCCTACCCAAAGACTACGAGTTAAACTACACCTGTCAGACAGGTATGATAAGTTTAAATTTTACGTAGTTTTGATTTATGTTATTCCAAGAAAGGTGCAAGTTGAAAGTATGCCTTACTCCTCCTGGGTTAAAGAAGGTGAAAACCCTGAATGAACTAGGAGAGTGGCGGGTTGCTCACGGGGATCCGACCAAACCGGGTTGGGGTGTGACAAAAATGGTCCGATTCTATCCTTAATTCCACTTCCCGATTCTTCCCCATAAGTTTTGTGAATTTTTGGTCACTTGGAATTTTCCGATCTCCCACGTAAACCCTTCTTTACTATTTTCTATCAATTAAATTGGCTCAGTTTTTCGGTCATAGTGTCAGTTCTCTTCCCGGTTTCTTTGGTCCAAGGGGACGTGTTCCACATCTTAGATCTTTGAAGGGACAAGTTTGGGTCCATGGGCATTATTCTACCCATTGTATTAATGTATATAATTGATTTCTTTAGTAGCATTTCCTTTTTAAATTTTCCTCTCCCTATAGTTTTGGGAGTTCATTCTCATTCTGGTTTGGAACTGACTTTTGGATTAAACCTTGATGTATAAAGTGTCAACTATTACCTAAAGATCAATAGAGAAATGTCTTGAAGGCAAAGTAGGGTAGCAAGAGGTTCAGCTAATAATTTGTTCAAATGAGACATCCTAAAAGTAGACCCATTTTGCATTGGGTTGCTTTGATTAGCATACAATCGAGTTTCAACAGGCCATTTTTTGCTGCATCTACCCACGTAGTGGTGTTTGGGTGACTTTGATTATTTTCTCTTCTAGTCCACTTAATTAAAAACAAATCGCAAGCCCCTTTTTATTTCCAGTTTAGATTGTGTGTATGGGCTTAGGTGCCTTAATATTTTTGTTGGATTTTGAACAATCATGGAGTTTGGCCCCATCCTCCCCTTAACACTTGTGATTTTATTTGATAATATAAATAAAACCCCTTATATATACATACTCACGTGTATATATATACACTATATGTATTAATTTTTTTATACATTTAATTTAGATCATTTATTCTTAACCAATTCGATCAAATTTAAATAATATGAAATTTATTCAATCTGATTTAGTTATATAGTTATTTATATCTTATTTCTGCTTGAAAATTTTGGGTTCCACATATGTTTCAAAATTCTTTTAAAAATAATATAAGAATTTACAAATACACTAGAAAACTTTGTGGGAATAATAATACTTGTCACACCCCGAAAGAATGGTAGAGTCATGAAATGATAGGAAATTCAATCATTCGTAATAAAGGTGTGCTCACCTCGTGGTAAGGGTTTCAGATTTGACTTTCCCTTTCTCCGCTTGTCGAGCTTCCTCGGATTATTAATAAATTTATTAGGGGAGTGAGGGGGCTCACAACTCAGTGAGTGGGATGCTCACATCATGCCACTACATGACTTATGACCATACCTTTCCCATAAACCACCTAGTATATAAAGTTTACTCTAATTTCTCGTATCCTCCATACGAGCCCCGTGGTTTACTTCCTCTCCTTTGAGACATAGTCTCAAGCCATTCGACTCACCTCTATCTCATGGTCGAGATATTCTTGGTCTCTCCCTTATCGGGTAATCATGTATTTACTTTAATTATGAAAAACATGGGACTTTGTCCCACAAACTCACTTGGCCTCCGTTCGAGCAACACCCTCGGATTATCGCGACCCATTCCCTAGCTCGACAAATTAGGAAAACAATATAACACAAGGGGGGATCATGGCCATAAACATACAAACATAATTCAATCGGAATGGATAGCCATTAGGCAAATCCCAGACTAGGAGTTGGAGTGTGGGAGGCCCCGTGTCTCTCATCCCCACCACTGACACCTCACATGTGTCGCCTGCTAGCTCGATGCCTTAGCACCTTGGGGTCTTGGCAGCCTTATAGTCGCTCACCCATACAATGTGACATTCAAGCCTACATAATAATTATGAGCTACTAAGGCACCACATAATCATAACAACCTCTCCAGAATGTACCGCCCTCTCTCGGGACGACACCAGACATGGACCAGGAGTGAGGAGGTTGTGAACCTTCTCTACAATCACAGTTGGTGTATCAACACTCAGGTCACAGCTGCATTCTTGCCAGTCGTTGACCTATGGCCCCTTACACATATGACTCATCTCTGCTAGCTATCAGTCATAGAGATGCACTTAGACGGTATGTCATACCCCAGTCCAGTTTCTCCGGTCTAACATGCAGACAATCGTCGCTTCCTTCCAGTTTTACAATAATGGGTGCCTCATCATTGTAAACCTGACAAGGTGCAAGGCTCAAAACATAATGACTTCAATTATTTTCTAAAATTAATAAATTGAACTTTTGGAAAATAAAATTTGAAAACCATATCGGGACCATGTACTAAATGTAAGACATACCTTTCATTTTGGATGGCTTTTCCATCGAACACATGTCCTTCATCACCATTGTTGTCTGAAAGGGTAATTTGAGGGGAATGAGTTTGATAACTCAGTGAGAGGGGTTAGTTGACATTGTGACGTCATGTCCATAATTCAGCAAATACTCTAAATAGGATTCAAGAAAGTTTGATAAAATAGAGATTTACCAAGGATAAGCTTATAAAGGATTTTAAGAGTTAAACTTGTATTTGACAAGTTCGAAATTCACACATTTTATTGGAAGGAAACTATCATTGAGTTTATCATAATAAGTCTTAAAAATTTTACTTGTATTTATAATGAGTAAAATTCATAAACCCGAATGTTCATATAGATACTTTTCCTTCAATCACTTTGGGTTGGGATTTCCAATTAACAAGTTACCACTTGTTTGTTATTAAAAATCTCTCATGTGATTTTTAGTTAAATTTTATCGCTTGTATCTCACAAGCTAAAAAAATATCCTTCCTACCCAGAAGGTCTTTTATAATTTTATTCAAAGTAAATAATTTACATACGTTTGTATCAAACAAACGATCACACACCTTTTATAAATAAAGGGATCAAGCAGTCATAAAACAGACACTTAGAGGCTACAAACTCGATATGTTCCACTAGTGGCCTGGAGCGTGTTTACCATCCACCCTAGTTAGAGGCCACAACCTCCACCACATCGTTTATGTAAGCACCTTGGCCCAACCCCCAAACTTATCGATACTTCGATTCCCATATGGAGGGGGTGAGACCTCACTCTTCTATCCCCTTGGTCTTATTGCGCAAGAAGCTCCCAAAGCTTCAAGATATACTAGAACAACACAACTTCCCTTGTACCAACTTTGCTATCCAGTAGCCCTTATAACCAACACTACCTCGTACCAGGTATCTCTTTGGTTCTGAATTATTGCAATCATATACATAAGTCTTTTTTATTTAAAACATTTATCTTTGCGTTGCTAGCATAACGAGCTCCAATTTGACTCTAGCTCAACAACTTCAAAAACCATTATCAATTGTGATAATTTTATCGAGTTCTAAAATCATAATATGTGAATTGACCTGTTTCCATTGGCCTTGGGCCCACTTGTACGAGTTTTCAAAACATGGCCTTAGGCCCATTTCACTTTCAAAAACTATGGCCTTGGGCCCACTTTTATGGAGTTAAATATAATCAACCTTTTATCGATCATGTGTCCCACCCATATCTGACATCGGCAGTTGAATTATATTGTACCCTTGGAGTGTGTCCACACACTTTCCACGGGAAATCCTAAATTCAAGATTCTCAATAGAAATATACATCCCAAAATAGTTTAAGCAATGCCATAGAGTCATGTGAATATATTTCTAGAAAATAATTTTATAAATAAATTATGCAATAAATTTTGCAAGTAATATCACATCACCGGTTTAATCGTACTCGATACTAGAAATCCCACTCACCGTTATCTGAGTATATGTTCGTCCCAGAGGGATTCTCGAATCTTCGTGCTACTCTCATACGATCATGTATATTTTGCTCCCAACATATCATACATGGTTTCATAAATGTTCTTTGGGGTGTAATCTAGGCATTTATTACACTGTCTCGTAATATTTCCAAAATTACGGTATTGCCCTTAGACCCTATTTCCTTAATTAAATCTATATTTATTAAATAAGGAAATAATTCTAACCATTGTACTTCCACTCGGAATCCGGTACTTGAAGAATCTAGGTCCATAATCAAGACTCGGAATTTCCTCATATTTCAAAAATGCTATCAAACCCGTCCTTTGGGGACTAAAGAAAACTAGGAAAAAAACTGGTATAGATTATATGCGAAAAGACGAGCCGGTTAATGAACGAAAAATGGTTAGCATGAAAAATTGGAAAATCCCAAGTGACCAATAATTCACAAAAATTAGAGGGAGAATCGGAAAGTGGAATTAAGGATAGAATCGGACTGGTTCGGGGTGAAACGGACCCGAACTAGACTGAACCAGGAGGAACCATAGTGAACTGGTTCACAATTCATTTTTCAAGGTGGCTTTAAAATGTCAATTTGGGAAATTGAGGCCACCATTAGATAGAAAATGAATTTATAAATTTTAAAATTTTAGAAAATCGGTCGAATCAGGTCTGAATCGACCGCTTTTCTAATTCGGAACAACGAACCCGATCGAACCGGACCGGTCAATGGTCAACGGCAGTCCGTCAGCAGCCACACAGACACGTGCAGCCAATGAGAGGCTATCACGTGTCCAATCAATGGTCAACGAGCGACCATCTGCATGCCACACAGATACACACAACCAATGAGAAGCAACCACGTGTCCGGTCAATGGCTCACACGGCAACCAAGCTAGACCTCAACATCATAAAAACTAGCCAATCACAGTGTGCCATGTGGCATGACTGCCACATCATCATCTTCAACCTTTAGACACTGAAAGAGAGAACGAAGGAGAGAGAGGTCGGAAAAGGTAAAGTCTCTGGTGACTTGAAACACTCTCCGGTTAGGTCATCGGCGACTGAGTTAGAGCTCGAGTCTTACCCAGGCATGTAGCCTGAACAATTGTTGAGCTCTCTATATAAAGAGCACCCCTCCATTCGTCCTCAGCATCCCAAAATCGATCGAAAAAGAAGAAAAGTGCATTTTCTGACAAGCAGCAAACTAGAGCTCTAGGAACGGACAATATCCCAACCAAAGAAGCTCCAAAAGGTGGCATTGGAACTGGGGAAAAGTGCTCTAGCTCTAGGCATTCTCAAAATGACCAGAGGATGCCCATACAAGTGTAAAAGGGACCGCACAATGAAGTTGCTCTGGAGCTCGAAACAGCGAGCTCCTGACTGACCTAACATTGACCCTCTCGGCCCTTCTACCACCCGCATTGGCCATCTCTGGCCACCTAAGACCCTCCACAAGCCCTTACATACCCTCGTTAAACTCAATTTTGCCTCTCCTCATCACAACTTCTAAGTTTCAGAGTTGCATCCCCCGAAACATCTCTCTTCAAATTCCCGCAGGACAGCTGCAAATTGTAGTGGAATTCAGTCCTAGTAAGTTCCCCTCAACGAGCACTAGCTGCCCCCCACCTTAAGATTTGACCACCACCCCTACGTCGGTAAGATATGTAAGCTTTCTCTCTCATCTATAAATTTTTTGACGAGTTGTAAAGCTCAACCAAAATAAAAAATTCAAAGTGAAGGATGATTGAGGGGAGCTAGAGGAGACGAATTGAGGCAAGAATCAAAGAAATTAAGGACTTAAAGGCCGCCAATTGGAAAAGGTAAGATCTGAAGGTTCATATGCTTAAATTGGGGAAGAAGATGAAGTTCAATTTGGAGATTTTGGGGACTTTTGTGCAATTTTTGAAAAATTGATGGACCGAACGATGAATTTATGAAATTGATGGTGTTTTCATGAAATTCACCACAATTGAGGGCCAATTGACCAATTTGGGAAAAATAGAGGGCAAATTGGAAATTTTGAAAAATTGGGGACCAAATTGAAATTTTTGAAAAATTAAGGACTAAATGGAAATTTTGGTAAATTAAGGGTCAATTGGTGAAATTAAAAGAATTGAGAACCCAAGAAGAATGATTGGAAACCCCAAGGGGCTTAATAGAGATTAAAGGGAAATTAGGGACCTAGATGCAATTAAGGCAAAGTACGAGGCCATATGTGCAAATACAAGAAATTATGCAACCTCTTGGTCAAAACATCCTAACATGAACACTCGTGCCATATAGGAGCGGACTACTTGAGCGCCAATCCCCGGGAGCAGAACGAGGAGCTATATTCCGCCGGTACGATCCCGCCAAAATCACCGGTTGAATGTGAATTACTATAATGTCTATTCTAGTTGGAACGATGGTTCTTTGGAAAATGATTTTCTCGAAATTAGATTCCCCTAACTGGATGACTCTACTTAAAATATTTGGAAGATAATTTTGAGGCTTATGCTTAGTATGCCAATGGGCCCAAGGTCAATGGATACAGGTGTGGACCCATCCAAAACTAACTTGTTATGAGTAAATGCTAAAAGATCTTATTAACGGGAAATTGTGTGCGATACCCATTGAGCCAAGTCTGAGTTGTTGAGCTTGTTGGGCCGAACCACTACTCTGCCAAAGCCAGATCATTAAACCTGTTGAGCAAGTACGCGTGGGCCAAAGCCAAGCCGACATACCGTTGTGCTGGAGGGGCAAAGATAAAGGCTATAATCAAAAGACTATTGATTGTGCATGCACTGTGATGTTCGGGCCATCAGAACACCTGGATGAGGTAGTGATGGAGCCCAAGGACTGTTGGACGACCCAAGGTGCATAAGGGTGGTATGTCATCCAGTAGGTCGTGAAGCTCGAGTAGCTTCCTACGTATGGAGACCGAGGTAGTAGGGGAAAGGAGGTCTCGTCCCACTAAGCGGACATGGTGAAGTGATCAAGGTTTGAGGATTGGAATATTGATGTCCACTCAAACTTCAGGTAGAGGTAGTGCACCTCTATCAAGGTGGACGGTAAAGGCGCTCTAGTCCACAAGTGGCATGGTCGGGAATCATTCTGCGAACCTATGATCCCTCCTATGACAGGAGGGCGATTGTTGATCATGTGAAATGTTTGAATAATGATAAACGAATAATTTAAAGGACAGAGAAATGAATTTAAGTAAACATTATAGTAGTTTCCCTCATTGATTATTTCATACTCATTCCCCTCTCTCCCCCTTTTTTTAAGCTAGCACCTAAACGGAAAGTTCTCGGACGCGCTTGGACCCACGAGGTACGTTTCCTACCCCTAACTTAAAGTAAGGGTTAGAACGTAAATACATTTATCTCTCATACCTCATTCGGGTAGGAATACATGTATGATGCAGGAAAGGGTGGCGGGTTGATCATGGACTCCGATCAAACCAGGTCGGGGCGTGACATATGCTGTAAGGAGCATTTTCATAATTTCAGTATCATTACCTCATTTATCCAAACATACCATTGATGGCATTCTTTTAATTTTCTCCATTTCACAAGGGTATTTTAGTCATTTAAATTATCCAATGGCATGCCCGTAATTTTATTAACATTGAAGGGGAATTTGGTAATTTGGGCTATGATGGCATGGGTTGTAAATAACTTGAAATTTTAGGGCCATTATGGTAATTTGTCACATTTGGCACACTTTTTAATTTGACCCAGATTGGAGGGCAAATTTGTATGTTAACTAACCATAGGGGGCACTTTAGTCATTTAGCTCACCTCCCCTATCATTAGGTGCTTGAGGGTCTTCACATCCTTTATTTGACCCCAACTCATTGCCCTCACCATTCCCTCCCTTGCTGATAAGCTCATTCGTCTGGGACTGATGGTTTTCTTCTTTGGATTGTAGGTAATTCTGCAATCAACTTTCTTGAGGTGAATTTCACTCGTCGTCCTTAGAAGATCGATCGTTATACTTGCCTTCTCTCTTGGCATCTCTATAGTGGCTAAGGAATGGCTCCCATTGGTTTCAATATAAGATGATTCTTGAACACTTCAGGTAACTTCCAAGTTTCCCAATTTCTAATGAAATCTATCTGATAGCTTTGTGGTTCATGTCCTTTGGTATCTAGTTATGGGCCCTTTATATAGGAATTACTTAGCTATCCTAAATGTTTATCATTTAGGATATAAATGAATTATATGTCTTTTCACATTTCATCTCCTTATTTTAAATGTGAAACTTAATGTAGGGATAAGGTTAACTAAGAAATTTGTCTTTAATTCACAAAAGATTTAAGTATATCACTCATTACGGTCATGTCCCTATCATAACATTGTAAGATTCAATAGAAGTCCATAACTTATTATAGAATATCATTGACATTCCATAATAATAGAAATACCTACATGTAAGAGAATTTATTTGATTTCTTAGGTAACATTACTAATGATGTATGTGGATGATGATCCATAGGCTCATCTATAATTGATCTAATCCATCTTACTAAGGTTTGAACTTTACCCAAGCTCATCTATTGATAAGTTGGGTTACTAATCCAATTGTTTGTGTTTTGGTTAATATCTAATGAATCCACTAGATTCCTTCTATTTGGTTTGAATTTTATGCAGATAATAACACTCCACTCAATATGCAACTCAACTGAGTTTAAAAAGGGAGTGTAAAGCTTAAGGTGAGATCCCTTTGAGGTGTTTGATCTCATCCTTATAATCTAAGTCCGCTTGTCCTCATTACTTTATTTGTTTTTAGGATATGTACTATACATTTCAAATTTTCAAAAGGGGTATGCTATGTGGTTTAACCACTATAGATATAGCATGTCATAATGGTTTTTATCTTCCTTTTCTATCCTGCACATAGTCCTACTTCTAGGTCAGGTAATTCCACTTTTGTTGTAATTGTCACATTTTAGGTATACATTGAAGTCTTGTTGTCATACTCTATACACTCCATATGATGGGAAAAGAAATCAAAGGCTTGTGTCATATTTTCGATTTGGTGCAGAGCTAGGGACATATTTTTATGTACAATCCTTATTGAGGTTATCTCCTATCTATTAAAAAGGTATCTTTCTAAGTTTTTACCTTTGAAATTCATTCAAAGTTTTTGTTCCTCCCAACAGGTCTTTTTGAACCAATTATCGCAAAATTGTACCAATGTAAAGAAAATCATGCCAAATTCCTAGATAGTCATCATGTCTTCTTCCTTTCCTTTCTAATGTTGTTAATATGGCTAGTAAGCTTCTCTTTAATCATTTTTATCTGACTTGTAGCTAAGTACTGATTAGCTGAGCACATGTATTATGCTTTCTAGAATAGAATATCGTGAGACTTTATTTTCAAATTGGTAGGTTGTTTTCAAGGCTTCTCTTAATACTTTAGTACTAACTTTTTAATTGTCAAGATATAAACAATTTCGATCAACTACTATGTATGTGTATATATATATATATATAAAGGTTTCATGGGTCGTTTTTATTTCCCCCATTACATGACATAATACATTAATTCCTTTATATGCCCATCTTCAGATGATCATAACGAGAAGGTGATGGGGAACATGAATGGTTCCTTACTACTCCCCCTTCAATGAGGTATGTGAGTTTATCATAAGTTTCACACCATCATCAAGTATCTTATGAAACTTATAAAATTCGTTAATATGTACCATGATTAACTTTGTAGGCCATTGTGATCTCTCAGTCTATGATATACAAAATCTCCTTGTATTCAGCTCCATATCTTTGAGGAAAACATAAGGAAGGTAGGCTCACCCCATGGTCTCCATAGCCCATGTCCTTAGGTTATAAGCAGTATTAATTTCATGAGCTCATTCTTTAAATTTGAGATACATTTTAGTACCATAGTTTAATTTAGGTTTCTGATTTTTATTATTGTAAGGCTTTTTAGGCCCTTCTTGTTTCTAAACAATTTCTGTCATTCCTTTTGATATAATTAATGGGCTGAGGTCTTATAAACTTAGTCTAGACTTACTTTAATTTATTCTTGTACATTTGTAACTTTTGATCCATCATCGAAAATTATTATTTACTATAAGCATTTTTTAATTTTATGCATATATGCTCATATATATATATATATATATATTTATAAAAAATTTAAATAAACTTAATATTACATATCTAACTTGCACCCTCCAAATTACTTCTAATGGGTTATTATCAAATAACTCAATTATTTTTAATCCAATTTATATTAGATTTACTTATCAATAAATTGATTTTTGGTTTAACTCTAGTTTATTTTAAAATTTTCTCATCGAAAATTTTTTGTCCAAAAATCTCGATGTTACACAGTACCCGTATGTGTTTTGTATGTTACGAGTATCCGGGAAAAACATGTAAGTATCACACTATACCTCCCCCTGTCTCATTTCTATTTTTCCCTTAAGTAACAACACAACCTCTTAGGCATCCCTCCATTACCCCCATCTCTTATACTGGTATTCATAAATCACGACATGATACATAGTCATAAGGTGTTACACGGTACCTGTACATGTTTTGTGTGTTATAGGTATCCCAGGAAAACATGGAAGTATCACACTATACCTCCCCCCATCTCATTTCTATTTTTCCCTCAAGTGACAACACAACCTCTTAGGTGTCCCTCCGTCACCCCCATCTCCCATACCGGTATTCATAAATCATCACATGACACATAGTCATAAGATGATGCTCATGGCCAATACTTGTAACGGTTCCACACACACTACGATATCGGGAGCTCAGCATAGCACATGCCCGACTCCCCATCACCTTGCACATGGCATGCATCTCACAATTCTCATGCTAAAATATGGTTTAAACATGGGAGGTCGAACCTCATCGATCATCTCCCCTTTTTAAATGAGTACACAAATACGGAAAGCTCTACTCTACCTAAGTTAGCTTCCCTTTTAACACAACTTGCCCAACAACCCCAAGCTCGAGTTCACTGCATAACCCGATTCGATTGCTATCACAACAAAAAAGCACACATGTCAAGAGTTTGACCCTTAGTGACCCTCTCCCCAAATTCACACAAGGCTTGAAGCCAAACACATGCTTTTCCTCGGTTTCTTAAAAATTAATATTCATCAAATCTCTTGGTTCTCATGACCGATTATTTATTTCACTTTCAAAATAATCTTTGATTTAATGGGCATGCTTTTACAAGTTCACACTTCTTATATAAGTTCTCAAAGTGCAGCTTACTACTGGGCACACAAGTCATATAGAATCACACAATCGACTTGGTTGGTCCAATAGGATGCACCATCAACGGTGGAAATAAACCCACTCACCTAGTTCATAGAACTTGTTCATTTTGCAAGGTGCCTAGAATCCACTCTGATTCCGGTATGATTCTCCTTACGTTCTCTACAAGGTATAGTAACACCTAGGTCAGTCTTTCTACTAGTCCCTTATACTTTTTTTCCAATCGTACTCTTTCTATAGTGACTACACTTTTTAAGGTTCCTCTTTTCAGGCCTAAGACTTTTCTTAAGTCTTTCCGTTCGGTTCCTAAAGTTATTTTAGGTGCCATTTAGGTCCTCATAGGCATTGAAAATGATATCAAGACTTATTTCTCTTTTATTGCCAAAAGGCCCTAAGTTTTAGCAAAATTACAATTTTGCCCCCAGAACTTGATGACTTAGGTTCCATGATCTATTTGATCCCCAAATATTTCCACATGAATCCCTAAACTTCTTTTTACTAAGTTTATGTCATTATACTACCCAAAAGTACACTTTGGTCATTCAATAGTTTCTATTTGTACTTTGGCCTCAAACTTTTATTGCAAAAAGATCCCTAAACCTAGCAAAACAAGTCCCCAAACTTCACTGAACTCCCCAGCACCTTACTTAGAACGTTAGGAAGACCCCATAAAAAGTTTATTCCCAATTGGGTCCCCTCACTTTCAAATCTTTACAATTTGGTCCCCCACCTTTGACCCACAACTCAAGTGTCTCCAAAAATTCTCAAATTAAGTGAAGAGATCCCCTAGCCTCCCTCTACCTAGTTGTACCCCTAGTTTGGCTGGCATCAATTGGAGTCACTCCGACTGAACTTGATCAGAAAAGTCAACCCAACTCGTAGAAATTCGAGTTAACACCAGAAACTCATCGGAGGTGGCACATCGGTTATCGAGGCTAGTGGAATTGGAAAGCTGAGACTCCCAGAAGCCTGCAACCACTTGAAGTGACTCAATTGGTGGTTTGCAGCTCCTAAAATTAACATTTTAGTTAGATGGGTCACTTTACTTGTGATCTCATATTTGCAAGATTTAATTTAGATCCATTTCTAAATCAATTCTAGCAAAGTTAGAGGCTATGGAAAGCTGGTGGTGTAAAGGACTCGCCCAATTTTTCTTAGCTTGAAAGAGCGGTTAAGGCCATCGAAATTGGCCGCAAAAACTTTTGCTCTATTTTGATTCACTAGAAATCAATTATTATGCGATCTTGCTGACGCCGATAGAGGAAGAATTGAAGGTTAAGAGGGGTGGCGATGGAAAGACACGGTCCTCAGCTTTCTAGGGATACCAAGAATGTTGTTGAAGGTGAACGGATGATGGAGATATCATCTCTGGTAATTGGGTCATCAAAAAGGTGAGTAGTCGATGGTTGGGAGAGGATTTTGAGTAATTATCAACAAGGTAGCAACCCCAATTTATATGATTGTGTTCTTGACTTTCGTGGAAATCTATCCATAGCTTCCATTCATTAATTCATAGCTTGTGGAACTGACAATGAATTAATTTCCCAAGCAGTGGAGTCGATGGTCAATTGATGAGGTGTCCGGCAAAAACAAGGCAACCCAGGTCACCTGTCGGGTGAAGAAGAAGACATGCGTGCTTGTGGCCACGCGTGTGTACCCAACTTCCCTACTGACCGTTCACCACTGTAGCAAACTAGTTTCTAACAAATTTCTCGATTGGTTTAACCTCTTATGTAATATTGTAATGTGGTTCATGTTCAAGAGGATCATCATACTTTGATATGTTGCAAGAGGGAATGTTACCTCAAGGATAGTGTAACAGATGTGTACGACACAACCGCAATAAGAGAATTTAGTGAGATGGAGGCTTCAGACCTCGACGTGTTTCAAGGGAAAAACACAAGTCTCCTTGAGAAGTAGAGGATTTTTGAACCACCAGATTACTCATGAACTACAATATCACATGGATTTGAGTCTAAGAGAAACTCCCCTTTTTTACCTAATTGTTAGGACCATGAGAGTAGTGAAAGACTGGTGCCACTTAGAGTACTCCAAATAGAGTTGACAAATTTGTGTGCAAAACTGAGTTATAATAGGACAACTAAAGACTCCCTAGAAGGAATTGGGCACTATAAAGGTAAGGAGGAGAAAAGAAGGATAATTGAATGGGATATTTGATTTTGCACTAATGATGTCAAGAAATTTCATAAAGGACAATATACCAAAGCAAAGAAATATTCCTTTATGTAGAGAGAAAAGGTTATCCAAACGTAAGGACGTGTGAAGCAAGTGCAAGTAAGGGGATTGAATTGAAGAATGTGTAAATCTTAACTAGGGGTAAAATAGAAATACCAATAATATGTTGTGACAAAGATCAAGCAACAATAGAAATAGGAGATGGACCAACTAAATGAGATTCCTAAAAGATAAATTTAACTTAATTAGATTGGGGATCGAGTTTTTACCAAATTAAATTGGGAATAGAAATCTAACTGAATGAATTATCAAGTAGAACCAAAATTTTATAAATGGATCAGTGCCCTAAATTCACTTGGGTTTAGCCTTCCCTTATAGGGAATTAGAGATGGGAAGAAACCCTATTGAGAACTAGTTTGAAACGAGATCGAATTAGCTTGTACTAGATATGCTGCGATTTTTCAATGGTTCAAAAAATAAGAAAATGAAAAATTCTTAATCGAGATCATAGTGAATTGACCAAAAAAATTTTAAAAAAATAGGCCAAGAATCAGTTGAAAAATTGATAAACCAACCAAATAATAGCCAAAATTATCTAAGCCAAGCAATTTAATCATCAAGAACTGGTTTAGCACAATGTGAACTAATCCCATGTGTCGTCTCCCTCGCTCGACTGAGAGTCCACTACCTAGAAGATGGCCCAATTCTTACTCTCCCCCAATGCAGGAAGAAGATGGACAAACAAAATATACATAAGGCACCATCCATAGAACTATGAAAGACACTACCTCTAAGTATTTTAAGTATAAGTAATAGTAATTAAAATATTATTATTAATTATTATATTGGGTTGTGATTGTAATTAAATAATCTTTAAAAAATTAAGTTAGCAACTTCTATTTATTTTTTATTTTTTTTCATTTCTTTTTCCCTTTAAATTAGAAAATAGAAGAATTTGTTGAATAAAAAATCTTATTAAAAACTTAAATAAAAGGTTTTATCACCCAAGGTAAAAAAAGTTCACTATTATTTTAAAATATACTAATTGTATTCGAAAGGATGTTAATAAAAAATTAAAAAGTATTTTAAACTATATTACATGAGTAGACGTACCTATATAGTATATTAGGTGTTAATAAAGAATTAAAAAATATTTTCATATATATTACTATACCAATATATCGGAATATGTTTTGGGCAAATGCACACATTCGCCATATGTGATAAAATAATTGCAATCAAATTAAATAGAAAATTTGTGATTGAAACTACAACTAGAGAATGAATAATAATATTTATTTATGTAAAAAAAATATATCACATACAATTACATATATATATATATATCATATGATCGAATTTATAAAATTTACTTATAAATAGCCAAGTCACTTGATTTTGGTGATTAGATGAGTAGGGATCACACACTTTTTTTAACAAAAAAGTGTGCTGAGTTCACTTATATAATAGTGTTGTTCAAATTTATAGAAAATTTTTTCAATAAATTGACCAATTACATCTATTTAATTAGATCATCCTTAATTCGACAAGTTTTTAATTTAAATTTTTTAAAATATTTTATCTCATTTTTTTAGTTTCGAAGCATTAAATACAATTTTATCATATTTATAAATCATTTATATTTTTTTAAAATAGATGATTAAAGCAAAAAACTTGTTTAGACAATAAATTTCATATTTTTTGTAGAAAAATTTTAAACTTTGGTAGAAAAATTTTAAACTTTGGTAGAAAAAAAATTATTTCAAATAAAATAACAAATTTATTATTATACTAGTAATTTTATTGTTACTTTTATTACATGTTTTAATTCACTCTTCACAAAATATATTTTTATTGAAAAATAAAATTAGCACAAATAAAACTTAACTTATTTCATAATGAAATATATTAGTTTGAGTGTGAAAAAAAAGCATAATTATAACAATTTACATTTCAATTTTAAACATTCTTTTTATTTGACTTATGACCAATATTAGATTAGATAACCCATGGTCATGTACGATTAGGATTCTTGCATAGATCGCTTCAACTCCAAAAGTTCTGAGTTGAACTTTTTAGTTCAAAATCAAAGATAACCGAGTGGTTGAGATGGGATCGTGTCACAAGAAGTGTCTATTCCTTAGAATAGTTCATGGCAAAACCTCGAAAAAGTAGTGACTAAATTATCAAGGATAACATACCAATGCCATTGTTCAAAAGCAAAATCCATCTGATCAAACATAGGAACAAAATGTACTGAATATTTAAATAGAAACAAGTGCTGTCACAGTTTCAAATACATTACTCTTTTATCCTGACCATTATACCATATGACTCTTGAAGCTGTCACAGTTCAAGTCTTAGTCCAAAATTCAGGAGTACGTGAATAAATGATTAATTATAGTTCTAATAACACATAAATCAATCCTGTTCTTTGTCCCACATGAACTCTTGAAGCTAGGAACAAAAGTAATTTTTAACAAGAACGTGCAGACTATTCGCAGAAAATTCAAATTTAACAGATCAATTTGATAGAATCAATAATTGCAGTGATGGTAAAAGGAAAGAGCCACAAATATTTGATTCATCTGAGAGAATATAATCTATATAATGGAACCGCAGCATTTGCAGTGAACAAAAGGATAAAGGACACATTTAAAAGTACCTTGGATGATAAATTTAAGTTTTGAAGGGTCACACGAGTAATGAAAAAGCCAAAATACAACTATTGTACTTGTATAAATTCTTCACAGAACAAAAATTATGCTTGTTAGGAAGCTATGAATCCTGGTAAAATCAAAATCAATGGCGGCCCAAAAATGGGTAACGGAAAGAACTTTCAAAATTGACAGATTCATCGGATCATTGTTGCTGTAGCAACCAATTTCTCCGAACAGAAAATCTGTGAATGAAACTTCGAGATGGAAGTTTAATTTGAATGTACTTTGAAACAGATAATGGGGCACTCAGAATGAAAAGGACTTGAATTGTATAACTATAGTCTCATTGAGCCTCTACTCTCAAATACGCTTCTATCGTTCCTCATTGTGCCCATAAAAATAAAGATAAAGATAACATAAAAAAATGTTTTTAAACAAGAATGACAGATCTATAGTCCATTCAATCATCCACCGTCATCACACTGAATATCGACTTCTCTACGGGAAAAAGGGAGAAAACATGCACAGAATCAGAGGACGATTTTGATGCACCTAAGAATCAATCATTAGATTAGCGAGGGATCATCAGAAAGAAGTGGATATATTTTGCATCATATAGTTCTCAGACGACCGTCGTGAGAAATTTAATCCTGAATTCATCATCTGATCCCATCATCGATCATTCATGAAGAAATCAATCAATAACCTGACACTGATGACGAAGAGAAGAGAACAGAAGAGAGACAGGAGAGGACTGAAAGCGTTTGAAATCTGTGACGGATAAATTAGGGCCGGCCTCTATAAAGAGAGGAAGGGAGGGGGAGGTGCGGTGGAGAGTCTAGGTTTTACATACGAATTGACGAATTTGCCCCCGCAAGTTATCCGTCCAACAACAACTTAAATTGTAAAAAGTAATTTCGCAGTTTAATACTGATTGTTAATTTACTGATCATTTCATATATTAATTTTAATTTCCATAATCTAATCATATAGGCAGTTGGGTACCCTATTTAAATAACCGGTATTTGCCCTAACACTACATAAACAAGTAAACCTACTTAGTAACCCTCGCCTTATTCCTAATATATCCGTTCATAACTATAATTTTCTAATATAATCGAAAAAATTAAAAGATAATTTTTTAACCAGCAAAAATCATACAAATTTCTCTAATACCACAGAGAGAAGAATCACGCACCTGGTATGAACTCCCTCCCCCCTCAAATACGTTTCTATTGTTCTTCAGTGTGGCCATAAAAAATAAAGATAAAATAAAATGCAAAATAAAAAATTTAAGCAAGAATAACAGATTTATCGTCCATTGAGACATTCACTGTCATCAAACTGAATATCGACCTTCTCTACGGGAAAAAGGGAGAAAGCATACACCGAATCAGGTGGTGATTCTGATGCACCTAAGAATCGTCGGATTAGTGATGGATCATCAGAAAGAAGTGGATCACTTTTACATCAGATAGTTCTCAGATGACCGTCGTGAGAAATTTAATCCTGAATTCATCATATGATCCCATCACCGATCGCACGTTCATAAAGAAATCAATCAAAAGCCTGACACTGATGACGAAAAGAAGAGAAGAGAACAGAAGAGAGACGGTAGAGGACTGAAACGTTTGAAATCTGTGATCTACAAATTAGGGCCGGCCTCTCTCTATAAAGAGAGAAGGGAAGGGGGTGGTGCGGTGGATCGTCTAGGGTTTACATACGAATTGACGAATTTGCCCCCACATTTGATGGGTTGCTATCCGTCCGATAACCGCTTAAATTGTAAAAAGTAATTTCGCAGTTTAATACTGATTTTTAATTTATCGATAATTTCAGATATTAATTTTAATTTCCATAATTTAATTATATAGGCGGTTGGGTACCGTATTAAAATACAAGTTATCTTCTAAAAGGCACTGACACTAGTTGAACAAGATGGATGAGGGAAAGGAATTCGTGCAGATTCCAGACATGGTCAATCGTCTGGCACTTGGTGAAGAAGATGATGCTGGAGTATCCATCTCAGTTGGACGGTCTGCATCATGGAACTGCTAATATTCTTTGAACTTTAACACAACAACTATGGTAATAAGAAAAATTTGGAAATATTTGCATGGGAAGGCAACTAAAGATTGAATATGAAGTTATCATGGAAGATATTTTCTCTCCAAGCAATTTTGAAAGCATAGGATGTTATTTAGTAAAAAAATCATAATATTATTTTCTTATTAATATTTGTCGGTCAGAAATTTCTCTATTAACAAAATTTAATTTGTTTTTAGAAGATAGGATTAAGATTATTCAAATTATCAAATATGTGGGCTATAGGCTCTAAAATTGTCCAAAATGTGGGTTATAAGAACGCTAGGGTTAAGGATAACGATGCATCTAATTAAACCAATTCCTTTTTTGGAAGAAAGCAACCCATTCGCCTACGACCCTAAAAAAATCCTTCCTGATACCTTTTTAGAAGAAATCTTGATTTAATGCATCGTATTAAAAGCCCCTTGATAGATCGAGAATATGTTAAAGAACCCTAATTTGAGAGAGTAAGGGGGAAGAGAATTTTTGGGGGAAAATGAAATTTAAAACTAAAAAATTTCAATTTTTCTAAAAATACCCTACAACTTCTAAACAGATCCAACAATCTTTTACTCGTATACAAAACAAATTTACATAAACACCCCAAAACTTTACAAAGTTTTATTTTCATCGAAGATTTATAAGGGAAATATCTTCAATACTAATGAACCCCACTCTTTAAACAATGATCCCCAAGATAATAGCATTCTCATGTGAAAATATCTGAAATCTAATCAATATAGTAATTTGAACAAACTGGATTAATAATGAGAAGTAAAGAAAGACAACTTACTCTATATTTGTTCAGAATAAGGAAGTCGGACATAAATTTATATGCTTCTGGTATTTCTCCAAGAAATACACTATTAACGCCAAAATAAACAGCAAAGGTAGCTTGAACATATACCAACAAATAAAGAAGGTACAAGAGAAATATATCACAAACATAAGCACAATGTTTGAGATGATTGAAAGAGATGGCTTCATACAGCAACAAATTGATATAATCAACTCCGGGTGAAGCTTTCTCTTGGCAGCAATAACACATTATTCGAGCTTCTCTAGTTCCCCTAGTCTCTCTATAATAGCCTGCAAATCATAAGACCCATGACACCATCAACTTACTAAGATTATTTCTTCTATGCGATGGTTAGTTATCTGAATTGCTACACAGATTTCATCCAAAATATAAGACACCCAACTGCTAGCCTAAATGGGTCATCTTCAGTAATACTTTCATGCAATGCAAAGAAATCTCATAACAGTCTTATCATCAGCTTACTGAGATTATTTCTTCCATACGATGGCTAGCTATCTGGAATAAATACGAATTGCTACACTGATTTCATCCAAAATCTAAGACACCCAACTGCTAGCCTGAACAGGTCATCTTCAGTAATACTTTAATGCAATGTAAATAAATCTCATAACAAAATGCTTACCCTCTTGCTTGTTTCTTGAATTTCCCCAGCAAGAATGAATTCATCAAGTATCAGATAAACCTTTCATGGTAAAAGGAAACATAAGTTAATGATTGAAAATATGTGTTACTATCAAATTGTATTGAGAATCCAAATACAAAGATATCTACGAACACACGTGCAATTTTTAGAAGGTTTTAGAATGGCAGGAGTACAAAAATCCAATTAGTAAATGGTTCAAAAAAATAATGGGATTTTAGGCTTTGAAGTGTCGTCCAATGTGAAAAACGGTATTTATAGAAAGTTGACAAGCTTGGTATCAGAGGTGTTTCTCCAGCCCTCCAAACCCCTCAATCCAAATCCCTACCCCTCCAAACCCCTCAATCCAAATCCCTACCCCTCCAAACCCCTCAATCCAAACAGAGTGTAAGTGCTTAGAATTGAAACTATAATTAAATAGAAGCACCAGAAAACATGGGCAATGGAATAAATCAAATTGGATGTAATTAAAATAAAACCAACCTTGTGGAAATTGAACACGAGATCGAGCTCACACACATTGCTGAAGAAGTGGTCTAATACCTCCACGAATAAATGGATACACTCCAAGTAGGCCAATTCATTATCTGTAATATCCACACAAAGGGAGAAGAACAATCCTGCATATCTTCTGTAGATTACCTTATGCGTGCGGAACTGCCATTGAAAGAGCTTTTTATCACACTGACAATTTTAGATATTCAAATACGACAAGAGCCGAAGCTTCAGGAATCTAGCATGCCTAATGAATCGTCGTATGCAGATGTGGAGACACGAGATCGAATGCAAGCGCAGCTGCTATCTGATAGGAGAACTGGAAGGAGATATAATAATATCGAAGCAGTTCTAACCTCGACAAAGTTTGTGAATTTAGGATCCCTATTCACCACCAACCGATGAACCTGCAGAATTATCAGAAATAAGCTCCAAATACGAGACGCTTACTATCACCGAACCAAGTCAACGGAAATAAATCCTCTCGATAGCGCAAAATTAAGTTTGCATTTTACCTCGTACTCGACTTTGTGCTTCTCGGAATCTTCAAGGGGGACGTAGTACTTGGCTAGGCGAGTCTTACCTTGCCTGTTCTGCAAAAGTATGAACCGGATCTGGCAAAACAAACAAAAACCGATCAGAAAAGTTGAGGAAACTCTGCGAATCACACGCATGGATCGCGATGGAGCATCATTTATCCCCGAAAATGAAAATAATTTACCATCGTCGCACAGCTCGACAAGGGAATGCTGAGATGAAGAGATGAGATAATTCGCGCGCTGTTTCTCGGCTGTTAGCTGTGAATGGGAATTGACGGAGCCGGAAGACGGAAAAGGAATAACAATGGAGACTGAAAAGAGGTAACTAATGCACCCGGTTCAGCTATCCTGAAGAAATATCAGTGCGAAGCCCATAATCATGAAGTCGGGCAATGGTACTCCAACGGGTCGGGTTCTTACGGATTCGAACCCGATCCGAATCCTTAACACGGGACCCGGATCCGACTGTACCGGATTGACTGATCCAATCATTAGATACGATTTCGTTCAAGGGTCAATTTTGCTATTATTTGGCCGGTTAATCGGGTTTACGATTTCGTTCAAGGGTCACTAATACGGGGTACAGATCAATCCGATCGAAATTAATAAATAAAATATATTTTATTAATTAAAATATTTAAATATACAACTAAATTATAAAAAGCATATATACTTATAATAAGTCAAACTAATTAGTACACTTCCCTTATTCCTAATATTTCCATTTATACCTATAATTTTCTAATATAATAAAAAATAAAATTAAAGGATAATTTTTTACGCACATAAAGTCATACAAAATCCTCTAATACTACATATAGGAGAATCATGCAAACTTGTTTTCAGAATCCAATGCTTTTTCATATGTTATCGTGGAAATAATGGAACTTTATACAGATCAGTGGCATGAACTCCATGGCCAGTGCTGGCTTGCTTCCGGCTACTCATGTCCATAACTTGAGTTCGTAGTGGCCAGTAAGCGGCCCAATGCCCGAACCGTCCTTGGAGAGCTCAACCAGGATGTTTCTCGACACCTTCCAGCCTAGTAGCTCAGTGACAGCCTCCTGTAAGTAGTTCCTGTACTGGGTCCGTACAAGCCGGCGTCCATTGCCACGACCGTTTTTTTCCCGAACACGAGGCCCCTTGAGCCCTCCTCCATCTTCTGCAGGATGCCCACGATCCCCGCCCTAGCTAGCGGACCGCCCGCTTCACGATGTGTCACAGACTTCCATAACTATCTTCCTTGGGCTGAGGTTTGACTCCACCTGATTTAATGGGCGTCCAAAAGCATTCGATAAACAAAGTGGACGGTTGGAATTAGTTAAGCATCCTTGTGAAGGATTATTGTAAAGCAAGTCAGGCTAGACTCCCATATTTCACAGCGATGTTGCCACGTCCTTGGTCTATCAAGTTACAGATTTTGTATGGTTTTTTATCCCCGTTCGATGATCTGTTTCGACGAGAGTTGAAGGTTAATACTACGTTTGGTTTAAGGTTTATACCGTGGTAGCGTTGGGATATATTTGAAGGCTTATGGCTTAAGAAAATGTTAATTTTTTTAATAATTTATTATTTTAATTGAGTGAGAGTGAGATATAATATTTTTAATGAAAAATTAGAAATATAAATTAAAAATTTTAATTAAATTAAATAATTTATTAATTATTATATATAATTAAATTATATTTAATATATTATACAATAAAAATAATATAAATGTATATAATAAATTATATTATATCTATTGGACATATTTTTTATTTATACTTTTTTATTATATAATTATATATAAAATATTATTAATATAAAATTTATTTAAAATATGTAAAAAATAAATAATAATAATAATCAAAATATTTAAGTAATTTTAAAAAATAAATAAAACAATTTCTCCAAAACTCCAAAAATAAATTATTTACTAAATATATTGTTTTAAAGATTTTTCTCTACCTATACAAACCAATTTTTTTTTAATTTTACCAAACTGATCATTAATACACCTCCAAATTATTCCCATACAAATCTTTGAATCCAAATATAGTGTAAAAGAGTATTTGCCCTAGTGACCTTGGAGAGTATGGACCCAACTGTTTGAAAATCGTCTTAATCGTCAATATTATATTGCATAGATTTGACATCCCACTGAAGTCGTAAGAAGTGTAGGTTCTCGATATTTCAATAAATATCTTAAGAAAGAGTGAAAGCTTTTAACCTCTAGCATGTTGAGTACTTTACTTAAGAATAAATGGAGTGTACAGTTCGCAGGGGCAGATTTTCGAATAAGTTAGCTTCCTCAGCCATATTTACAAGCACTCTCCTCACAATCTCACCAAGATAAATTTCTGATATTGTTTTCTCAAATATCTGCAACCAGGTAAATATTCATCAATTTGGACATTTCTTTGTGCAAGATTTGAAGGTTAACCGGAGCAAATTAACACATAGTGTTACCTGCTATGTGTCCATCTCTCTGTCGAACATAGTGAAAGGAAGGCCTTTTGAGAAAACTTCCCATTATGTGTTGATGATCTCAATAACATAACTCATTTCAATCCAATACGGATGAGAAGAAGTCCACCAACCCACGTAATATTTACAACAAATGTTGAATATCAACAACAACATTATATATGTATCAAATATTTCAACAACTAGTAAGTATCTATTTGATTGTTTCTATGATTGAAAGAATCTATGTAAATATTTTTATAAAAAGCCAATTAGTTATGAATGAAAAGAAAATGGAAGAATTATCTTTTCATCGTATCTAGTATTTTCATATAATATCAAATCCATTATAACAAATCAATAATACCATTCTTTTTTCTTTTAAACATCTTACAGAATCAAATATTGAGACATCTCTCTTCTTCAATAGTCTCTACATATCATCCATTTTTAAAGATCTTCTATAGAGTATGAGTTATTGATCATCATCATTAATTATAAGATTACATCATAGTTCTTTATCCTATTTATTATGTCCCAACCCAGTTTGGTTGGAACCCCATTAGCAATTCATCACTCCCTTTGGTATATAAAAAGTCATAATTTCAAAAAATGCGAGCAGTCAAGTGTACCTTCTGTCATCGTTCCCTAGAATAACATTATACAAAACTGATAACAACAATAAATTACTTGAATTTATAGATTTGACGTAAGGATTTTTTAATAGGTCATCTTCTTTCATGAAAAAGGTTAAAAAGAGAGGGAATGAGTTTCTATAACTTAGTGAGCGGGTATTAGGGTGAATTTTTAAAATATTTCATAGTATCGCTCTTATTCCCAGGTTTGTGAGTTTAACTTCCTCTTAAAAGAAAACACTTCAATCTTCCTCTTGCTCAAGATTTATTTAACATTCAATCACACGCCCTTTTTACAAAAAAAGGTTCAAATATTCACAGATGCAGTACACCGACTGCATACACTTGTGGATCATAGCGTATTTACTATATACCCTAATAGAAGTCTATGACTTCTACCCTGAGTCTGAGTGCACATCAATTGTCCGACCCTCAAACTCTAATAGTACTCCATGTCCACAAAGTGGGACGAGACCTCTTCTCACCCCGCCTCGGTCTCAATAAGCAAGAAGCTACTCTAAGCTTCTCGCCATACTGGATGACAAACTTCTCGTGTGAAACACGTCCTCTTCGACCAAGGAAACCGGAAAAAGAATCAGCAACTCCCATGAGAAAACCGAGCCACTAAATGAACCGAAAATAGTAAAGAAGGGTTAAAATGGGACATTGAAAAATCTCAAGTGACCAAGAAGTCACAAAAGTCATGAGGAAGAACCATGAAAGAAATTAGATGAGAAAATCGGACCAACCAATAGGGGAGTAACACCTGTCTTGGTCAACAATCAATGTTGGAAAAGTCTCGTCATCAAAGACTGACCAATGGGGAGCTGGCACGTGGCAAAAGTGCCATGTCAGTGTCCGATCGAGACATATAGTAAACGACTGACCAATCATAGGTCGACACATGGCAGTGCCATGTCAGATGACCTCAGGAAACTAGAAGTTGACACGTGGCAGTGATACTGTGCGTTAGGAGGGAAATCTGACATATTTAAAACAGACAATCAAAAGGCACCATGTGTCATGGTCAGCAGCCACGTAAGAAGGAACAACCAATGGGTGGTTGCCACATGTCCGGTCAGCAAGTCAAAGGCTGACTAGGTTGCAGATGAGGATGCTACGTCAGCAAAGTCAACTAATCACGATGTGCCATGTGGCAAGTCGACGTGTGTGAAGCTCGCACGTGCGCCATAGTGTCGTCTTCCTCATCTGGCTGACAGGGAGAAGGAGATAAGGGAGAAGGGAAAAGTCTACGATAACTCGAAAAGGGCTCTGATCCGGTCATCGGTGAGCAAGGCGGGGGCCGAGTCTTACACCGGTAGATAGCCTAACTAGTTGCCGAGCTCCTTATATAAAGAGCACCCCTCCCCTCGCACTCCTCATCCCACTGACCATCGAAGAACCTGAAGAGGTCCATTTTTCGGTGAGACATAAACCAGAGCTCCAACAAGGACCTTTCCTCTAATCTAAAAAGGCGCATTCGGGCTCCGTGGAACCGGGAAGAAGTCCCCTACCTCGCTACCACCTCCTTTCGGATCGAGAATCATCGGAAAGGCGCTGGGAAGTCGGTACAGTACTGTCACTCCAGCGACCCCGAAACAACAAAAACTCTCGAGCTGAATTCTGGCCACCTCTGACCTCATGTGACCAGGCCAAGGTTCCCCTCACAGCCAACCCCTGTCCTCTAGGAACCTTTGAGGTAAGCTAATTCTGTCCCATTTTGCCTGAATAGTGAAGTTACATAAAATGAAACATTGAAACTTCTCTGTTCGAATTCTCCGTGCTCAGGTAGCCAATTGATCCGAAGTTTATCCTAGGAGACTCCCTTCAATGAGCATTAGCCACCCCCATCCAAAGCTCGGACCACTGCCCCTCACTGGTAAGAAAATCAAGCTCTATCTCTCTAGAAAACTTTTCCGATTAAGCTTCATTTGAGCTTATTTCTGAGCCAAATGAAGTATTTTAAAGCTTGAAATCATGAGGGGAACATAGAGAAGGTGGTTCCGATCATGAATGGGAGTAATTGCCCACGTTTGGGTGGTCAATTGAAGTAAACAAGTTTTTAGGGTCAAATGGAAATTTTGGGGAAAATTGGGCAATTTGGGAATTTTGGGAAAATTGGGGGCGAATTGTAATTTAAGGAAAATTGGAGGATTTTTATGAAACTCCCAATTGAGGTCCAATTAGGCAATTGGATGAAATTGAGGACCAATTGGCAAATTTTGGAAGTTTAAGGACCAATTGGCAATTTTTAGAAATGTAAGGACGACTTGGCAATTTTGGAAAAAATTGAGGGTTAATGGGTGATTTTGGAAAAATTAAGGACCTAGGAGGGTTAGTTGGAAATCCTAGGGACTTAATTGAAAATTTTGAAATTTTGGGAGACACTCATGCCAAAACTTTCCTCATGAGCATGTGCGAACCCTGTAGGGATATATTGGACCGGAACGTGTGCGAGGAAGCATGACTAAGACCGAAAGTCCAGCTGGGACACAAAAGTCACATTCATTAGTGAGTGAGTTTAACATCATGCCCGATTGGGCGGATAAGCACCGTATTTCTGTATTGAAATTGGTTTTCCAGGACTGCTCTCCCCTGACTGTTTGAACAAGATTAAAACGTTTTGGGAGGCTGTGCTGATACTGCATGGAACATGCGATAGACGGGTAATACCGTTCGAGTGGGCCCAAGGCCAATGGGTACGGGTGTGGACCCGTAGACAAGATAAGGGTGATGTGCTTGAAAACTCTCATAAGAATTGGTGAATTGTGTGTGATTTGGTTATAGTGTTGAAGTCGGACTGACGAACTCATTGGGTTAGTAGCCGCAGAGTCAAAGTCGTGTTATCGAACTCGTTGGGCTAGTAGTTATGAAGTCGAAGCCAGGTTTGTCGGGTTTGTTGGGCCAGTAACACCAAAGATGATAGCTATAACAAATGAAAACTGTTGACTTTGCATGCATGAGATGCACAGACATTGAGACACCCAGTATGGGGTAGTGGTGGTTCCAAGGGCTGCTGGATGACCAAGAGAGCATAGGGGTGGTCTGTTGTCCAGTATGTCAAGGAGCTCTAGGAGCTTACTATGCACTGAGACTGAGGTCAGAGGGGGAAGAGGTCTCATCCTACATAGCAGACATGAAGTATGGCCAAGGTTTGAGGGTCAGACAATTGATGTCCACTCAAACTCAGGGTAGAGTCCATATACCTCTATCAAGGTGGACGGTAAAGGCGCTTCGGTCCACAAGCGGAACAGTCGGGGACTATTCTATGAATGTATGATCCATTTTTATGATAAAAAGGGTGTGTGATTGTGTGCCAACCTGAGTAGGGGTAGACAATGGAACACCATGAATGTATAGAACACCCAAACAAATACATCTCTAAGATTTTCCTCACTCACTAAGTTGTGAAATTCACCCCCTCTCTTTAACATTTTTTTAGGAAGGAAAAGATCGTCCAAAAACTTCCCTCGCCAAGTCTTGAAACCCAGGTATGACTTACGCTATCAATTTTTTATAATGTCATTCCAGGGAATATGACAAACAATACACTTGACTCTTCAAGATATGGGGGAGTAGCGCCTACTCAAGGTCTAGGAGAGTGGCAAGTTGATCATGGAGTTCGGAGCAAACCGAGTCACGGCATGACAACTTAGGTGGTATCAGAGCCTATGTTCCTAAAGACTTTATAACCTAAAGACTAATAAAAAACTTTTAAACCCAGCCATGGCACCTAGGAGGGGAACCAAGAGAATGAGGGCGGCAGTTGTGGACTCTGCCGACAACCCCCTTCCAGAGGAACAATCTTAGGGGCTTAGCCAGCCCCATAAGGATACAGCTCAGAACACGAATTGCTAAGGTGTTTGGAAAACCTAACCTCAATATCGAACCCCACCTGGACTCCGAGTCCCACACCTGGCCTGAGGAAGTACACCACCCTTGCCCCACCTCTTGTTTACATTTTGAAATACCTGAAAACACTCCGATAGTTGGGGTGTAAGCCCTTTCAAGAAGAAAAGGATGTCAGGGTAGAGATGGTGTAAACCCCGTCCTTTAAAGATAAGAAAATCGGGGAAAGAACTAGCAAACTCAAGAGAGAGAACCGAGTCGGATCACAAGCTACAACCAATAAGGAAAGGGTAAATGGGAAAATTTACAAATCTCGAGTGACCTAAAGAGTCATAAAAGTCATGGAAAAGGGCTTTGGGTTGAATTCCGATGTAAACCCTGTCCTTTAAAGGTAAGAAAAATGGGGAAAGAACTGGTCAACTTAAGAGAGAGAACCAAGCCGGTTCACAAACTACAACCGATAAGGAAAGGGTAAATGGGGAAATTTACAAATCCTGAGTGACCTAAAGAGTCATAAAAGTCATAGAAAAGGGCTTTGGGTTGATATTCATAAAAGTCATGCATTGTCAAGACTTTATAACCTAAAGACTAATAAAAAAATTTTAAACCCAGCCATGGCACCTAGGAGGGGAACCAAGAGAACGAGGGCAGCAGTTGCGGACTCTGCCGGCAACCCCCTTCTAGAGGAACAATCCTAGGGGCCTAGCCAACCCCACAAGGACACAGCTTGGAATACAAATTGCTAAGGTGTTTGGAAAACCCAACCTCAATAACGAACCCCACCTGGACTCCAAGTCTCACACTTGGCCTGAGGAAGTACAGACACAGTCTATTTCCGCCCTTGCCCCACCTCTCGTTGACATTCTGAAATACCTAAAAACACTTCGATAATTGGGGTGTAAGCCCTTTCAAGGAGAAAAGGATGTCGGGGCAGAGATGGTGTAAACCTCGTCCTTTAAAGATAAGAAAAACAGGGAAAGAACTGGTCAACTCAAGAGAGAGAACCGAGCCGGGTCACAAACTACAACTGATAAGAAAAGGGTAAATGGGAAAATTTACAAATCCCGAGTAACCTAAAGAGTCATAAAAGTCATGGAAAAAGGCTTTGGGATAAACTGGAAGAGAAAACTAGATCGGTTCAAGTGAACCGGACATGAACCGGATTGAACCATCCTTTAACCGGTTTCTAAATTAATTTTTCTAGGTGGCTTAAAATATTTAAATTGGGGAATTGAAGCCATCATTGGATAGAGAATTAATTTAGATGGATTTAGAAAATTTTAATTTTAAAAAACTCGGTCGAATTGGGTCTAAACTGGCCAGTATAAGAATTGAACCCGGTTCGTACCGGTCCGGTCTAGTTCAGAACAATATTGTCTTCTTTCTTCAAATGACAGCACTATTTACTTGCCGGAAGAACGAACAGTGCTGGCGTAGCTGAATTATCTCCATTCAAGGCATTTCAGGCCATGAATGAGCACCATAAAGGTGCCAAACGGGCGATCAGAGAGTCCCCAAGCTCCATATATAAAGAGCTTCTCTCGATTCATTCTCCTTACACCTGAAAACTCCATTCTCTCTCAACTGCTCCAATTTTCGGTGAAGCTCGAACCAGAGCTCTGACTTGGGCATTTTTCTCAACCTTAGAAGGTGAGGTCAGGTTCTTTGGACTTTGGAGAAGTCGGCTATTTGATAGCAATCTCCATTCGGTCTGAGGAACACCGGAGAAGTGCCAGCGTAATCAAACAGTGAAGCAGCTCCGGCTGACCGAAGCTGCCCTATTTTGGCCAAGCTAAAATTGGTCGAATTCAGCCCTCCTCTAGCCAAACCAAGCTCTCCCAACCTTCCCATAATGCTTAGATGACCTCAACGAAGCTTAAAGTAAGCCAATTTGGCCCTACTCTATCGTTGTAGGTCAGAGTTAAAGAGAGAAACTATAGAATTTCACTAACAAAATTCTCCCTCAATTTGAGGTCAATTGTAGGAATTTTTTATCCTAGAAGATATCTCAAAAGGAGAGCTATCTTCCCCGATAGAGAGAATGTACCGTCGCACCTCCGATGGATACACTTTCTCTCTCTACCCTCTATTTTTCGGCGAAGCTCCATTTGAGCTCAATTCGAACCCAAATGATGGGTTCAAAGCTCAATTGAATCACATGAAAGTGTAGAAACTGATCCATACCTTCAATTGGAGCAATTAACCTCGATTGAATGGTCAATTAATGAAATTAAATTCGGCTAGTTTAAAAGGGGGAAATTGTGGAAAATTTTTAGGAAAATTTGGGGATTTCATAAAATTGAGGGACCAAATTACAATTTCTCAAAATTGAGGGCCAATTGGCCATGGAAATGATGTTGGAAGACCAATTGGTTGATTTTTTAAAATAATTGGGGTCAAATTGCCATTTTTGTAAAGTAGGGGCAAAATGGTAATTTTGAAAAGTTAGGGACCAAATTGGAAATTTGGAAAACTTGAGCCCCTTAAACAATTTTGAGTAAATTGAGGATCCAAAGTGAATTTTTGGAAGTTTAGGGACTCAATTTGGGTAAAAGTTATCATTAGGAACCTAAAGTCAAGGAAAAAGAACTTTAGGCACCTAAATGCAATTAAATGGAAAGTTTGGGCTTAGTCATTCATACGTGAGGAATGAAGGCTATCATGCCAAATATTGATAGATAAGGATGTACAAATTGTGTAGGAACATTAAGGACTGGAACGCCAATAAGGATAAGCTAGCATGGAGGCATAAATCGACTCAGAAGGAATACACTGTGATTATCGGGTGAGTGGGTTTATTCATGTCATACCCGGTTGGGATGATAAGCTCTTCGAAAATGAAAAACTACTTATATGTGGGATTTTAACATCACACCCGATTGGAGTGATATGAGAACTAAGTGAAAAAAAATTATTTACTAGTTGTAAGTAGAGAGATCATACACAGTTGGTATGATAGACTTTGCAGAAGGAAGGAGAAAATCCGCTTGCCGGTTGTAGGAGGAGATATCATCACACCTAGTTTGTGTGATGAGTTGAAAGGTTATTTTTGTCAGAAGTTTTCTCCCCATACCGTGTGCCAATGCTTAAAGTTTTTGGGAGACTTTCTTGACGAAAGCTAGAATAGCTCATACAGGGTAGAGGCCTCGGTATTGAAACTTGTGGGCTAAAATGCCCGATTTTGGAAAATCACGTACAGTGGACCCAAGGCCAGTTGGCACAAGCAAGAGCTCGTAAATAAACATGTGATATTTATGCCATGAAAATTTTAAATGAATGAAATGTGTGATTTCTCCATGGTACCAAGATAGGGTCAACATACTCGATGGACTGGCGGCAGTGCATCAGGGCCAGGTCGATGGACTAGCCTAGACAAATAGTTGAAGGTCCAGTTGAGGGTTGGAACTGTTGGACTAGTGGCACCAAAGATAAATGGCATTGTGGAAAAATTATTGTTTGTGCATGCACTTGTGGTTCAGGACCATTAAGACGCCCAAGAGGGATAGTGATGCATCCTATGGGCTATTGGATGACATGGTGGAGGTAAGGATAGTTTGTTGTGCTAGAAGTCATGGAAGCTCAACATAACTTCATGCGCATGAAGCCGAGGTAGGGTCGGGATGAGGTCTCTGTCCTCATACAGACATGGATTTGATTTCAGGTTTGAGTGTTGAATATCGTGAACATTCACTCATTTTCAGGGTAGAAGTGGACGGGCTTCTATCTAGGTGGCTGGTAAAGTCACTCTGACGCCACATGTGGGTGTAGTGGATAGGCTGCCCTACGAATGTGTGATTCCCTTCATGATGAAGGGCGCGTGTTGGTTGTTAAACACACCTGATGTGGAAATGTGGAAAAGAAATTGTTAAAACTAGGAATTTGAGAATATTTTTAAAAGGGATAAATAAATTGTTAAAATCGAGAATTTGACACACTCCGATTAAAGATGTTTTATGAAAACTTTCTCCCAATACCCATTCACTGAGTTATCAAACTCACCCCCTTTCTTTACCCCTTTTCAAGTAACCAAGTGAAAACCCACTTAAAGACTTTTTAATTGCTGAACTTGTATAACAGATATGTAAGGTTAAGATATTCAATTTTGATTAATGATATACGAGGAAAGATACAAGTGAAAAGGACGCCTTACTCCTCACAGTTTAGTGAAGGTAAAAACTCTTAATAAATTGGGAGAGTGGTAGGTTGCTTACGAGGATTCGACCAAACCGGGTTAGAGTGTGACAACTTGAGTGGTATCATAGCCTGTTTCCTCAAATACATTATAAGATTATATAACATAGTAACTAAGAGAAAGTTTTAAAATTTCAGATGGCTCCCAATTGAGTAACCAAGAAAACTAGGACTAATGTCTCCAACATTACCCAACAATTTGTCCCTGTAGGAATACCACCCTAAAAGCTCTCCAAATGATTGAGGTGTAGTAGAAGTCATGTAAACCCCCTATTTGGAGTTAAGGAAAACTAGGAAATAATCAGTCAAACCGACTGAGAAAACCGAACCGGTTCACAAACCTATTTATTGGGGAATGGGCAAATAGAAGAAATTTCAACTCCCAAGTGACCCAAGAAGGTTCATAAACCTTGGAAAAGAACTTTAGGACAAATTGAGAGAGAAAAACCAGACCAGTTCGCGTGAACCCGACCCGAACTGATTAAACCAATTTAAGAACCAAGCCAAACTTATGAATCGAAACCGATAGAGAGAGGGCAAACCGAGAAATTTATGGACCATTGGATAGAAAATGAATTTAGAAATTTTTATATTTAAAAAATTCGGTTGAATCAGGGGTGAACCGGCCGGTTTAAGCTTTGAACCCAGTTTGGACCGGTCCGATCCGGTTTAGATTAGTGTCGTCTTCTTCCTTCAGATGATGACATTGTTCACTCGTCGAAAAATTGAAGCAGCGCCAGTGAAGAAGAAACATTTCCATTTAGTACATTTTAGGCCATCAATGATAGTCATAAAGGTGTCAAACGAATGACCGACGAGTCCCCGAGCTCCTTATATAAAGAGCCCCTCTCCATTCATCCTATCCATTCCTAAAAATCTCACTCTCTCTCAGCTGCTTAGTTTTTTGGCAAAGCTCAAACCAAAGCTTCAATATATGGTCATTTCTAAGCCAAAGAAGGTGTGGTCAGGTTCCTTATAACCGGGGAGAAGTCAGCTACACGGTGGTAACATCCGATCGCTCCAAGAGTAGCCGGAGAAGCACCGGTGTCACGCCCCGACCCGGTTTGGTCGGATCCCCGTGGTCAACCCGCTACTCTCCTGGTTTATTAAAGGGTTTCCCCTTATTATAAACCGCAAAGAGTAAGGAGTCCTTTAAACCTGCACGATTTCTTGGAATAACATAATCAAAACTGCATGAAATTTTAAACTTTATATACCTGTCTTACAAGCATCTTAGTTGATGGTCTTTAATGGTAGGCTTTCTGGGATTTCCTGAAAGGGATATAAGGGAGGGGGTGAGTACGACTACTCAGTGAATGGGTTTTCAAAAGTTTGACTTTTAAGAAAATAATTATCATTGGAGTGTGCTATACTCCTTTCTTTCAAAAAAATCGCATTATTCAAAAATCTCGATTTTTTTCACCATTTCCATATTTAACCATAGTGTGTCTTCACCCAACACACATCTTTCATCATGAAGGATACACACATTCGCAAGTCAGCACGATCACTAAACCCACTAGTGGCTTCGGAGCAACTTTACCAGCCACCCAGATAGAAGCACGACCACTTCTACCTTGGGAATGAGTGGATGTACGTGACATCCGACCCTCAATCCCGAAATAGCTTCTTCGTGTCCATATGAGGACGAAACCTCATCCTGTCCCCACCCCAGTCTCATGCGCTTGGTGCTACTCCAAAATTCGCACAGACACCTGGAACGACGATTTGCCCTTATACTCACCAAGTCGTCTAAGGCCCTTAGGACACATCACTACCCCTCATGGGCATCTTGATGATCCCATACTCATAGTGCATGCACAAACAAAGTTTTCTTAAATTGCCATGTAATATGTGGTGCCATTTGTCCCAACGGCCCTGACTCTCAACTCAACCCGCTATTGTTTGTCTTGACTGGTCTATCGACTTGTCATGTTGCACTGCCGCTAGTTGACTGAGCATGTCAGTCCTATCTTGGTACCATGAACAAACAATTCACTTATTAAGTTTTATGGCACATATATCATGTTCGTTTACGAGCTCCTGCTCGTGCCAACTAGCCTTGGGCCCACTGTACAAGATTTTTTTTTAAATTGGGCATATTAGCCCCTAAGTTTCAAAACTGAGGCCCCCAGCCTATAAGAGCTATTTGAGCTCCCGTCAAGAAGGTCTCCCAAATAGTTTAAGCATTGGCACACTATCAAGGGAGAACACTTGAACGATGAACGGGTTTTCACTGTCCATTATACCGACTCGATATAAGGACATCTCCATTTATAACCGATGAACGGGTTTTCAACTTCCTTCGAGGAAGACTCATCTTACCAACTGGGTATGATCTACTTACAACCGGTAAGTAGTTTTTCTGCAAAATTTTCACATTGCTTTCTCTAAGTGGTGATGATTAAAATACCACTAAATAGTGGGTTTTTATACTGAGGTACTTATCATCCTCAATTGGGTATGATATATAATCCCACTCACAACCAGTAAGTGGTTTTTATCTTTAAGTTGTGCTCATCATCCCAACTGGGTATGATGTTAGTAAACTCACTCACCCGATAGTGCAGTGAAATTCCACTTATTCGGGTTCTTTCCTTAGCAAGCTGGACCTCGACTGGCGTTCCCAATGTCTCGTTCTCCTACACGAAATGAACATAATTGTTCATTATTCTTTGGCCTAATAGCCCTCATTCGTTCCAAATGAATGAGAAAACCCAACTTTACATATGTAAACCCCACACTTTTGAGTTAAGGAAAATCAGGAAAAGAACCGGTCAAACCGAGTTGGTTTACATTTGAGAACACGCAATATGGAAATTTACAACTTACAAGTGATCTAAAGGATTCATTAAACCTTAGAAAAGAAATTTAAGAAACTTTAGAAGAGAAAAACCAAATTTGGTTCAAGTGAACAAGAATCCATAAGAACTTTGAAGAGGTCATCCCCATTTCATTCTCTTCACACCTGAACACTTCTCTCTCTCTCTCTCTACTGCTCCATTTCCCAGTAAAGCTCGAACCAGAGCTTCGACTTGAACAAAGGTCGAGCTCTTTAGAACCGGGGAGAAGACAGCTATCTGATAGAAAACTCCAGTCAATCCGAGAATCGTTGGAGAAGCATCGATATGATGGAATAGTGAAGTAACTCTAGCGGACCGAAGCTGCCCTATTTCGACCAAGCTGAAATCGGCCATTTCAAGCCCTCCTCAGGCCAAACTAAGCCCTCCCAACACTTCCTCAGCCTTTCCACGGCTGAATTAGGACCAAAAGGATGAATCTCAGGACGAGACCTATCTGCCCATAATGAAAGATCGGACCGCCGTGCCTTCACCAGAACGCGAAATACCGGGAACGCTAGTAAGGACAAGCTCGCGTGAATACAAAGAACCAGTCTAATGGAATTCACGGCATTAATGGGTGAGTGGGTTTACTAACATCATACTCGGTTGGGATGATGAGCACAACTTAAAATTTTAAAACCACTTACCAGTTGTGAGTGGGAATTTTATATCATACCCGGTTGGGGATGATAAGTCCCTCGGTATAAAAATCCACTGCTTAGTGGTATTTTTAATCATCACTACTTAGAGAAAGTGATGTGAAAGTTATGCGGAAAAACTACTTACGAGTTGTAAGTAGATCATACCCGATTGGTATGATGAGACTTCCTTGAAGGAAGTTGAAAACCCGTTCATCGGTTATGAACAGAGATGTCCTTATACCGGTCGGTATGATGGACAGTAAAAACCTATTTTTGTTGGAAGTGCTCTCCACTGACTGTGTGCCAATGCTTAAACAATTTGGGAGACCTTCTCGACGGGAGCTCGAATAGCTCTAATAGGCCGGGGGCCTCGATTTTGGAACTTGGGTGCTAAATGCCCGATTTTTAAAATCTCGTACAGTGGGCCCAAGGCCAGTTGGCACGAGCAGAAGCACGTAAACGAACATGACATATGTGCCATAAAACTTAATAAGTGAATTGTTTGGCCATGGTACCAAGATAGGACCGACATGCTCAGTCAACTAGCGGTAGTGCGACATGATAGGTCGACGGACTAGTTAAGACAAACAACTGTGGGTTGAGTTGAGAGTCAGGGCCGTTGGACCAGTGGCACCACAGATTACATGGCAATATGAGAAAACATTGTTTGTGCATGCACTGTGAGTATGAGATCATCAAGACGCCCATGAGGGGTAGTAATGCGTCCTAAGGGCACTAGACGTCCTGGTGGCTATAAGGGCAGTTCGTCGTTCCAGGTGTCTGTGCAAAATTTGGAGTAGCACCAAGTGCATGAGACTGGGGTGGGGACAGGATGAGGTCTCTGTCCTCATACGGACACGAAGAAGTGATTTCAGTATTGTGGTTCGGGTGTCACGTACATCCACTCATTCCCAGGGTAGAAGTGGTTGTACTTCTATCCAGGTGGCAAGAAAAGTCAGTCCAAAGCCACTAGTGGGTTCAGTAGTGATACTGACTTGCGAATGTGTGTAACCTTCATGATGAAGTATGTGTGTTGGGTGATGACACACTAGTAACTAAGAAATAATGGAAAAACCCAAATTTTTAAATGAAGGGATTTTTTGAAAAGAAAGGAGTCTGTCACACTCCATATAAATATTTTTCTTAAAAGTTAAAAGTAGACCTTTGAAAACCCATTCACTAAGTAGTCGTACTCACCCCCTCCCTTATATCCCTTTCAGGAAATCCCGGAAAGCCTACCTTTAAAGACCATCAACTAAGATGCATGTAAGACAGGTATATAAAGTTTAAAATTTCATGTGGTTTTAATTATGTTATTCCAAGAAATCATGCAGGTTTAAAGGACTCCTTACTCTTTGCGGTTTATAATAAGGGGAAACCCTTTAATAAACCAGGTGAGTGGCGGGTTGTTCATGGGGATCCAACCAAACCGGGTCGGGGCATGACAACATATATTTGCAATTAGGTCACTAAAGTTATTTTTCTTTAACTTTAAGTCCCTATTGCCGAGCTTTTCCAAAATTTGAGTCCCAAAACTTTTAAAATTTATCTTAGGACCTCAAATTATTTAATTTCGCATAAAGGGGTTTAATTTCCCAAATTTCCAATTTGGTCCCCTAACTTTTCCAAAATTACCATTTTGCCCTTCTTTTATAAAAATGGTAAGTTTTGCCCCAAAAATTCCAAAATTCCTCAATTGGTTCCCCAACATTAGTTTCATGCCCAGTTGACCCTCAATTTCATAAAATTGCATACTGGTCTTTTGAATTTCGAAAACCCCCAATTTTCCCCAAAATTTCCCCTAATTTCAACTTCTTAGCATAGCCGAATTTGATTTAATCAAATTGACCAATCAAACACCTCTAATTGTTGAAATAGAAGTTAAAATTGAGTTTCTCCATCTTCTTATGATTCAATAGCACTTTGAATCGCAAGTTTTGACGTCGGAACGAGCTCAAATGGAGCTTTGCAGGAAAACGGATTGTAGAGAGAGAAAGCTTCGATTACTCACCGGTGATGGCACGATGGTCCAAGCTTTCGAACTGGGCAGATAGCTCTGATCCTGAGATCCATCCTAGAATTAAGAATCGCATCAATTGATGCCGAATTGAGTTAGAATTTCATCATTGAAATTCTGTCGGTTCTCTCTCTAGCACCGGCCGAAAATTGCAGAGGGGAGCCAAATTGGCTTACCTTTTAATCCTAATTCGGCCGTGGGAGGGCTGAGGAAGTGTTGGGAAGGCTTGGTTTGGCCTGAGGCGGGCTCGAAATGGTCGATTTCAACTCAAACAAAATAGGGCAGCTTCGGTCCACCGGAGCTACTTCATTGTTTCATCACGTCGGCGTCTCACCGACGACCCTTGGAGTGAACGGAGACTACAGACGTGTAGCTGACTTCTCCCCAGTTCTAAAGTACTCGACCTCACCTTGTTTGGATTGGAAAAGACCCCATGTCAGAGCTCTAGTTTGAGGTTTGCCAGAAAATGGAGCAGTTAAGAGAGAATGAAGTTTTTAAGTGTGGAGAGGATGAATGGGGAGGGGATCTTTATATAGGGAGCTCGGGGACCCATTGGCCGTCCGTTTAGCACCGTTATTACTCATATTGAAGACATGAAACACCCCGAACAGAAGCGTTTCTTCTTCACCCGCGTTTCTTCAGTTTCGCGGCGAGTGAACAATGTTGTCATCCTGAGCAAGAAGATGACACTGTTCCAAACCGCACCGGACAGGTCCGAACCGGGTTCAAGCTTAAACCAACTGGTTCACCCCCCATTTGATCGAGTTTTTCGAATCTAAAAATTTCTAAATTCATTTAAATCCATTCTCTATCCAATGGTGGCCTCAAATCTCCAATTTGAGCTACTTAAGCTACCTAGAAAAATGAATTTAGGATTCAGTTCAATAGTAGTTCATACCGGTCCGAACCAATTCGTATCCGGTTCACCTGAACCGGTTTGGTTTTCATCCCCAATTCCTTCACAAGTCCATTTCCAGGTCTTGTGACTCCTTGGGTCCCTTAGGGTTCATAAAATTCTCGGTTTACCATCTCTTTATCAATTCCGGTTCATAAATCGACTTGGTCCTTAAACCGGTTCAATCCGGTTTGGGTCCGATTCACCTGAACTAATCTGGTTTTTCTCTCCCACTTTGTTCTAAGGTTCCTTCCCAATGTTCATAAATTTCTTTAGGGTACAAGGGAGTTAAATTTCTCTTATTTGACTGTTCTCTATCGGTTTTCGGTTCATGAACCGACTCGGTTCATAAACCGGTTCAATCCTCTTGGACCCGGTTCATCCAAAATGGTCTAGTTTTCCTCTTCCAATTCATCCTAAGGTTCTTTTCCATAGTATTATGAACCCTTTGGATCACACAGGAGTTGTAAATTCTTAAATTACCCATTCATAATTGATCTGGTTTGTGAACTAGTTCAGTTTTCTCACTCGGTTTGACCGGTTCCCTTCTCGGATTTTCTTAGCTCAAAAGGGTGGGGTTTACAGCTGGTGTGATCGAATAGTGAAACAGCTCCGGCGGACCGAAGCTACCCTATTTCGGCCTAGCTGAAATCGGCCGAATAGAGCCCTCCTCAAAATAAACCAAGCTCTCCCAACACCTCCTCAGCCCTCCCACGGCCGAATTAGGTCTAAAAGGTAATCCAATTCGACTCCTCTCTGCAATTTCCGACCGGTGCTAGAGAGAGAACCGACAGAATTTCGATCATAGAATTCTAATCCAATTCGACATCAATTGATGTCATTCTTGATCCTAGAAGTAACCTTAGGAGGAGAACTATTTGCCACAATTGGAAGCTTGGACCACCGTGCCCCCAACGGTGAGTAATTGAAGCTTTCTCTCACTACGTTCTATTTTTCGGTGAAGCTCCGTTTGAGCTCGTTCCAGCATCAAAACATGCGATTCAAAGTGCAATTGAATTGTTTGAAGATGTGGAAACTCAAATTTAACTTCAATTTCAACAATTAGAAGTGTTTGATTGTTCAATTTGATGAAATAAAATTCGGTTGTTTTAGGAAGTTGAAATTGGGGAAAATTGAGGATTTTTAAAAATTCGAAGGACCAAAATGTAATTTTATAAAATTGAGGGTCAAATGGGCATGATAAGAATGTTAGAGGACCAATTGAGCAATTTTATAATTTTTGGGGTAAAACTTACCGTTTTGTAAAGGAAGGGCAAAATTGGAAATTTGGAAAACTTGAACCCCTTTTTATGAAATTGAGTAAATTGAGGTACCAAGAGGGATTTTAAAAGTTTTGGTACTCAATTTGGGGAAAAACTGGCAATTGGGGCCTAAAGTAAAAGGAAGAATAACTTTAGGGACCAATTTGTAAATATTGGAAAAGTTGTGAATTTAGTCATTCATACTAAATGAGGTGATCAAGCCAGATGATAATGAACAACGATGTTCATTTCATGTAGGAACACGAGACATCGGGAACGCCAGCTAGGGTTAAGCTCGCAAGGGACGAAAACCTACTAAGTGGAATTTCACTGCACGATCGGGTGAGTGAGATTTTTATTATCATATCCGGTTGGGATGATAAGTACCCCAAAAATGAAAACCCACTACTAAGTGGTATTTTTGAACACCACACCTGAGAGTAGTGATGTGAAAATCACGCGGAAAAACTACTTATCGGTTGTGTAAACCCTGCACATTTGAGTTTAGGAAAACCGGGAAAAGAACTGGTCAAACCGAATAAGAAAACCAAGCCAGTTTATATTTGGGAATAAGCAATATAGAAATTTACAACTTTCGGGTGATCCAAAAGGTTCATTAAACCTTGGAAAAGAAACTTAAAACAAACTAGAAAATAAAAACCAAAATGGTTTAGGTGAAATAAATTACATAAGAACTTCAAAGTTAAGCGTGCTTGCCTAAGAGTAGTGTGAGGATGGGTGACTTCCTAGGAAGTATGATTTTTTTGTAACCCGAAATTTCGGTCAAAAATTTTTATGCGAACGTACAACTTATCATAAATAGCCATAATTTAATACCTAAATTAAATTATTAGAATTAATACAAATAATTTAATACCGAAATTAAATTATTAGAATTAATACCGAAATTAAATTATTGGAATTAATACCAATAATTTATGGCAATATTAATACTAGTAATAAATCTCGCCCATTTAATACACGGGTTTTACGACTATATAAAGAGTTCATCCCCATTTCATTCTCCTCACATCTCAACACTTCTCTCTCTCTCTCACTACTGCTCCATTTCCTAGTAAAGCTCGAACCAGAGCTTCGACTTGAACAAAGGTTGGGCTCTTTAGAACTGGGGAGAAGACAGCTATCTGATAGCAAACTCCGGTCAATACGAGAATCGTTGGAGAAGCGCCGGCGTGATAGAATAGTGAAGCAGCTCTGGCGGACCGAAGCTGCCCTATTACGGCCAAGCTGAAATCAGCCATTTCAAGCCCTGCTCAGGCCAATCCAAGCCCTCCCAACACTTCCCTAGCCTTTCCACGTTCGAATTAGGACCGGAAGGTAAGCCAATTCGACTCCCCTTTATAATTTTTAATTGGTGCTAGAGAGAGAGTCGACCGAATTTCAATGACGAAATTCTAATCCAATTCCGCATCAATTGATGCGATTCTTGATTCTAGGATGAACCTCAGGATGAGAGCTATCTGTCCAGATCGAAAGCTCGAACCATCGTGCCTTCACCGGTGAGTAATCGAAGCATTCTCTCTCTATAGTTCATTTTCCGGTGAAGCTCCGTTTGAGCTTGTCCCGGCATTAAAACTTGTGATTCACATTTCTGAAGAATCGTATGAACATGTAGAAACTCAATTTCAACTTCAATTTCAACAATTAGAAACGTTTAATGGGTCAATTTGATGAAATAAAATTCGGCTATGTTAAGAAGTTGGAATTGGGGGAAAATTGGGGATTTTTGAAATTCAAAGGGCCAAAATACAATTTTATGAAATTGAGGGTCAATTGGGCATGAAAATAATGTTGGAGGACCAATTGAGGAATTTTTGGGGCAAAACATACCATTTTTGTAAAAGAAGGGCAAAATGGTAATTTTGGAAAAATTGGGGGACCAAATTGGAAATTTGGGAAATTAAACTTCTTTTGGTGAAATTGAATAAATTGAGGTCCCATGATAAATTTTAAAAGTTACGGGACTCAATTTGAGGAAAAACTGACATTAGGGACTTAAAGTTAAAGAGAAATAACTTTAGGGACCTAATTGCAAATAAATGAAAGTTTGACTTTCTCATTCATTTGGAATGAATGAAGGCGATTAGGCCGAAGGATAATGAACCAAGATGTTCATATCGTGTAGGAACGCGAAATACCGGGAATGCTAGCAAGGACAAGCTCGCGTGAATACAAAGAACCAGTCTAGTGGAATTCACAGCATTAATGAGTGAGTGGGTTATTCACATCATACCGGGAATTCACAGCATTAGGCCGAAGGATAATGAACCAAGATGTTCATATCGTGTAGGAACGCGAAATACCGGGAATGCCAGCAAGGACAAGCTCGCGTGAATACAAAGAACCAGTCTAGTGGAATTCACAGCATTAACGAGTGAGTGGGTTATTCACATCATACCCAGTTGGGATGATGGGCACAGTTTAAAGTTAAAAACCACTTTCCGGTTGTGAGTGGGTTTACTAACATCATACCCGATTGGGGATGATAAGTCCCTCGGTATAAAAACCTACTGTTTAGTGGTATTTTAATCATCACTACTTAGAGAAAGTGATGTGAAAGTTATGCGAAAAAAACTACTTACAGGTTGTAAGTAGATCATATCCGGTTGGTGTGATGAGACTTCCTCGAAGGAAGTTGAAAACCCGTTCATCGATTATGAACGGAGATATCCTTATACCGGTCGGTATGATGGACAGTAAAAACCTATTTTTGTTAGAAGTGCTCTCCCCTTACTGTGTGCCAATGCTTAAACAATTTGGGAGAACTTCTCGACGGGAGCTCGAATAGCTTTAATAGGCCAGGGGCCTCGATTTTGGAACTTGGGGGCTAAATGCCCGATTTTGAAAATCTCGTACAGTAGGCCCAAGGCTAGTTGGCACGAGCTGGAGCTCGTAAATGAACATGATATATGTGCCATAAAACTTAATAATTGATTTGTTTGGCCATGGTACCAAGATAGGACCGACATGCTCAATCAACTAGCGGCAGTGCGACAAGATAGGTCAACGGACTAGTCAAGACAAACAACTACGGGTTGAGTTGAGAGTCGGGGCCGTTGGACTAGTGGCACCACTGATTACATGGCAATATAAGAAAACATTGTTTGTGCATGCACTGTGAGTACGGGATCATCAAGACGCCCATGAGGGGTAGTGATGCGTCCTAAGGGCACTGGACGACCTGGTGGCTATAAGGGCAGTTTGTCCTTCCAGGTGTCTGTGAGAAATCTGGAGTAGCACAAAGCGCATCATACCGGGGTGGGGACAGGATGAGGTCTCTGTCGTCATATGGACACGAAGAAGTGATTTCAGGATTGTGGGTCGGATGTCACGTACATCCACTCATTCCCAGGGTAGAAGTGGTCGTACTTCTATCCGGGTGGCAGGAAAAGTTGCTCCGAAGCCACTAGCGGGTTCAGTAGTGATACTGACTTGCGAATGTGTGTAACCTTCATGATGAAGGATGTGTGTTGGGTGATGACACACTGTGGTAACTAAGAAATAATGGAAAAACTCAAATTTTTAAATGAAGGGATTTTTTAAAACAAAGGAGTCTGGCACACTCCATATAAATATTTTTCTTTAAAGTCAAAAGCTTTTAAAAACCCATTCACTGAGTAGTCATACTCACCCCCTCCCTTATATCCCTTTTAGGAAATCCTGGAAAGCCTCCCCTTAAAGACCGTCAACTAAGATGTCTGTAAGACAGGTATGTACAATTTTAAATTTCATGTAGTTTTGATTATGTTATTCCAGGAAAAAGGTGCAAGTTAAAGGACGCCTTACTCTTTACGGTTTACAATAAGGGGAAACCCTTTAATAAACCGGGAGAGTGGTGGGTTGATCACGGGGATCCGACCAAACCGGGTCGGGGCGTGACAGGTTTCAGTAGATCATACCCAGTTGGTATGATGAAACTTCCTCGGAGGAAGTGGAAAACCCGTTCATTGGTTATGAGCGGAGATGTCCTCATACTCAATTGGTATGATGGACAGTTAAAAATATATTTTGTTGGAAGTGTTCTCCCTTGATTGTGTGCCATTGCTTAAATAATTTGGGAGACCTTCTTGACGGGAGCTCGAATAGCTCTGTTAAACCGGATGCCTCAATTTTTGGAACTTGAGGGCTATTATGCCCAATTTTGAAAATCTCGAACAATGGGCCCTAGGCTAGTTGGCATGAGCAGAAGCTCGTAAACAAACATAAATTATATGCCATGAAAACTTGAGTAATTGAATTGTTTGGTTATGGTACCAAGACATGATCGACATAATTAGTCAACTAGCGGTAGTGCGGCATGATAGGTCTCCGGACAAAATTTAGAAAACGTCATGCTGTAAGGTGTAAGTAAACCCAACAGTCCTAAGGAAAACATGACTCAAAATAAGGAAGAGTCAGTTAATAGGCATGACAAAGTCAAACATAAAATTTGGACTGAATTGTAATGAGCAATGGATGAAGGAAGAGTCGAAATAGGACAAAAATGTGATGACGAGGAAATTCATGAAAACATGAATGTAATGCTCTAAAGGACGTCGAGCTAAGGGTTTCGATAATCAAGAGGTTAACTAGACACGGAAATGGTTAGGTATCTTTGAACTCCCAATCTTTAGTACATGATCTCAAAGGGAAAAATGTTGCTTTAAGCAAAGAAAGATGTGAATCTAAGAATATACCCTGAAGTAAGGTATGTCTAGTTATGATAAACTCCATGGAGGGAGCAAATAATATAAAGGAAAAGAAATTCCTTAAGTGAAGGATGTAAAAAGGGTAAATTGAAAGAACAAGATAAGAGTTGCATGTTAAGCAAATACCAAATGGACATCAAAGGAATTGGTTCCTCATGCAAGATTGCTAATTAAGTTTTGGGGACAAAACTCCTAAAAGGAGGGGAGAGTTGTAAACCCCGCCCTTTTGAGTTAAGGAAAATCAAAAAAAGAACAGGACAAACCGAGTAAGAAAAATGAATCGGTTCACAAACCCGATCATTTGGGAACGGGCAATTTGGAAATTTACAACTCCCGAGTGATCCAAAGGTTTCATAAAACCTTGGAAAAGAACCTTAGGACAAATTGGAAGAGAAAAACTAGACCGGTTTAGATGAACTAGAACCGATAGAAAAAGGGCAAACCGGAAAATTTATGGATACAGAGTGATCCAGAGAGTCCCTAAAGACATGGAAATGGACTTGAGAATGAATTGGAGGTGAAAACTAAACCGGTTTAGGTGAACCGTATCCGAACCAGATTGAACCGACTTGGATAGGTTTGAACCACTATTGAACTGGATTCTAAATTCATTTTTCTAGGTGGCTTAAAAAATTCAAATTTGAGATTTAAGGCCACCATTGGATAGAAAATGAATTTAGATGTGTAAACCCCACACTTTTGAGTTAAGGAAATCTGGGAAAAGAACCGGTCAAATCGAATAAAAAAACCGAGCCGGTTTACATTTGGGAATAAGCAATATGAAAATTTACAACTTTCGGGTGATCCAAATGGTTCATTAAACCTTGGAAAAGAAACCTAAGACAAATTAGAAAATAAAAACTAAATTGGTTCAGGTGAACTAGATTCCATAAGAACTTTAAAGTTAAACCAAATTGGAAGTATGATTTTTTTGTAACCGAAATTTCGGTAAAAATTAATATATATTTAATTATTGTAATTAATATCAATAATTTAATACTCAAATTAAATTATTGGAATTAATGTAAATAATTTAATACCAAAATTAAATTATTGAAATTAATACCAATAATTTATGGCAATATTAATACTACTAATAAATCTCTCCCATTTAATACATTGTTTTACACCTATATAAAGAGGTCATCCCCATTCATTCTCCTCACACTTGAACACTTCTCTTCCTCTCTCTACTGCTCCATTTCCCGGTGAAGCTCGAACCAGAGTTTCAACATAAACATTTTTCTTAGCTTTAGAAGGAGAGGTCGAGCTCTTTAGAACCGGAGAGAGGTCAGTTGTCGGATAACAAACTCGACCGAAGCTGCCCTATTTCGACGAAGCTAAAATCGGCCATTTTAAGCCCTCCTCAGACTAAACCAAGCCCTCCCAACATCCTCAGCCCTTCCACGGCCGAATTAGGACTGAAAGGTAAGCCAATTCGACTCCCCTCTACAATTTCTAGCCGGTGCTAGAGAGAGAACCGACGAAATTTCAATGATGAAATTCTAACTCAATTCGGCATCAATTGATGTGATTCTTGATTATAGGATGATCCTCAAGATGAGAGCTATCTGCCCAGATCGAAAGCTCGGACCGCCATGCCCTCACTGGTGAGAAATCGAAGCTTTCTCTCTCTACAGTCTGTTTTCCGACGAATCTCTGTTTGAGCTCATTCCGGCGTTAAAATTTGTGATTCAAAGTTTCTTCGAATCGTATGAATATGCAGGAACTCAATTTCAACTCCAATTTCATTAATTAGAAGTGTTTGATCGGTCAATTTGATGAAATCAAATTCGGTAGTGTTGAAGAGTTGAAATTGGGGGAAATTTTTGGGATTTTCGAAATTCAAATGGCCAAAATGCAATTTTATGAAATTGAGGGTCAATTGGGCATGAAAATAATGTTGGAGGACCAATTGAGGAATTTTGGAATTTTTGGGGCAAAACTTACCATTTTTGTAAATGAAGGGCAAAATGGTAATTTTGGAAAAATTGGGGGACCAAATTGGAAATTTGGGAAATTAAACCCCTTTTTTTGGTGAAATTGAATAAATTGAGGTCCCAAAATAAATTTTAAAAGTTACGGGACTCAATTTGAGGAAAAATCGACATTAGGGACTTAAAGATAAAGAGAAATAACTTTAGGGACCTAATTGCAAATAACTAAAAATTTGGGTTTTCTCATTCATTTGAAATGAATAAAGGCTGTTATGCCGAGTAATAATGAACAAGGATGTTCATATTGTGTAGGAACGCGAAATACTAGGAACGCCAGCATGGACGAGCTCGCGTGAATACAAAGGACGTCCTTTAACATGCACCTTTTCCTGGAATAGAATAATCAAAACTGCATAAAATTTAAAACTTTACATACCTGTCTTACAGGCATCTTAGTTGACGGTCTTTAAGGGGAGGCTTTCCGGGATTTCCTAAAAGGGATATAAGGGAGAGGGTGAGTACGACTACTCAGTGAATGGGTTTTTAAAAGCTTTTAACTTTTAAGAAAAATATTTATATGGAGTGTGCCAGACTCCTTTATTTTCAAAAATCCCTTCATTTAAAAATTCAGGTTTTTTCACCATTTATTATTTACCATGGTGTGTCATCACCCAACACACATCCTTCATCATGAAGGTTACACACATTCGCAAGTCAGTATCACTACTGAACCCGCTAGTGGCTTCGAAGCGACTTTTCCTGCCACCCGGATAGAAGTACGACCACTTCTACCCTGGGAATGAGTGGATGTACGTGACATCCGACCCACAATCCCGAAATCACTTCTTCGTGTCCATATGAGGACAGAGACCTCATCCTGTCCCCACTCCGGTCTCATGCGCTTGGTGCTACTCCAAATTTCGCACAGACAACTGGAACGATGAACTACCCTTATAGCCACCAGGTCGTCCAGTGCCCTTAGGACGCATCACTACCCCTCATGGGCGTCTTGATGATCATGTACTCACAGTGCATGCACAAACAATGTTTTCTTATATTGCCATGTAATCTATGGTGCCACTAGTCCAACGGCCCCAACTCTCAACTCAACCCGCAGTTGTTTGTCTTGACTGGTCCGTCGACCTATCATGTCGCACTACTGCTAGTTGACTGAGCATGTCGGTCCTATCTTGGTACCATGGCCAAACAATTCGTTTATTAAGTTTTATGGCACATGTAAACCCCGCACTTTTGAGTTAAGGAAAACCAGGACAGAACTGGTCAACCCGAGTAAGAAAATCGAGCCAGTTTACAAACCGGCGTATGGAAAATAAGTACTCCAACGCCTTTACCTTCCTTAGACCATTTAGTATAAATCCTAGATTAGTATGAGGAAGGGTGGTAGGTTGATCACATGACTCTGACTAAACTGGGTTAGGGCATGACAAGAGGTGAGTGAGAGTTGACGGCGAGTCCCATTGGACCGACCGGGGTATAAGAAAATATGCTTAAATTGATTGTGTAAAAATGAGTAGAAAGCTTACCTTGAACTCATATAAGAATTGTAAATGAATAAGTGCATGTCCACTAAAGCAAATGCGATTTTAAAAGCTAAAGTAAGAACTGGTCATGTGACGGGGCATGTGGTGTAATTACGGTTCCAAGGAATCAGGAATTTGTTATTGCCATGAGCCATTTTGTGATTTGGGAAGATGGTCGGTGATAGGCCAGGCTCTCGACAAGTGTCATTGATGTGTATACATGCTAATTTTGTGATTGATGCACGAAGTATGTTGTGAGACCCGAGTATAGGGCATGATGTCCACTATGTGATATAAGGAGACGGATGAGTAACAGGTCTGGCTCCTCATTTGTGTGATTGTTATGTTTACATGGTGATTGAACAATTGGGACATTGGGTAGGTCGTATGATCTAACTATAGAGTGGGATGCCTAACTAGGTGATATAGAGAGATGGCCGAGTGACAAACGGGGCTCTCAATATTTATTAAACTATTTAGGGAGTCGGTCAAATGAAGGACTAAACTCCTACGTATATCCATGTTCATTAGCATTTTGATTTGATGCATAACTGTGTGTATGTGATTTAGAGAACTAGGCGAAAGATGCATCGATCTCCCAGTAATGAGATGACGTAAGAACCATTACATTATTTGGCCATGAGCACCACAAGTATGACAACGAGTCATGTTATTTCTTGTTGTGAATATCGGTATAGGAGAGTAGGGATGAGGAATGGACACATAAGTAGTTATGTCATCACCCAATGAAAAATGGAAAGAAGATCGGGAAGTATTTGTGAAAATTTTCATGTTTCCTGGGACACCTGGATTATGTACGAGTACCATCCCAATATACTGCTTCGATGAAACGATAGTAAAATTAAATCACATGTGTAAGGGGTATTTTCTAGCAAGTGGCGTTAATGCAGTTATTACCCTAGGTGTTGAGACACCTAGATGTGAGACGACACTCGAGCAGTGTCGGTTGTGGTAGAGTGTTAACGTGACTACCACACTTGGTAACGATAAGAAGGGGATAGAAATCTATGGATGTTGGTTGAGAGTACATTAAGACACATATATCCCTCACATCTCGAGTTCACTTATATGATAAATTTAGGTTTTATTATGTAAATTATATGATAAATTTAAGTTTTATTATGTACATTTGATATGTATATTGTGAAATGAGAAATGAATTTCTTAGATAAAAAATGTGAGATACTAGAATATGGTAATTAGTAGTAAGTAAAAGTACTCGTTAAATATGCAAGTAAAATATCAATAAAATCTAATAAAAAGATTAAATAAAGAATGAATCATAACTTGGTTGGATAAACACATTTACTGAAATTTGAAATTATCACTCTCTGAAAGTGCAATAGAGCATAGAGTACCATAGGTTAGACTCGACATCTAAACATATGCCATCGAAATAAAAAATTTGAAATATGTGCACAAAAGTTATTTTATTTATTAGTTATTTTATTTTTTATGAAAGTTTTAATTTATTTGTGTGCTTACTTTATATTTTATAAAACTTTTTAATTTATATTAAATTTTATAATTTTTTATTTTTAACTTTTATATTATCAATTCTATTTTAATGGTAATAGCAAAATAATAAAATTGAGTGAATATAATATATTATTATTTGATTCTATTGTTACATGATATTAAATCTTATTTAAAATATGATAATATTATATTATTAATACATAATTAATATTACTAGAGATATTTAGATTTTTAAAGTAGAATAATTGAAATTTAAAATAAATAATTGCTTATTATACTATTTCAATCTCAATTTTTTATAATTAAAATATAAAAATAAATTAAAATAAAGTTGATTGGGTAGGTGGTTCAAGTAATTTCTTATAAACTAGAAATGTTGAGTTTTGGTTCATGAAAAGCAAATATATATTGAAAGATGTTTACCTCTAGTGAATTTAATTGGAAGGAAGTTAATCAAAACATAATATAATTTAGGCATACTTGTAACCAAATTAAATAGATTAGACACTATCACCCACGTATATTAAACTTATTAAAAGGCATGGACAAAACCCGGCCGATCCGCATGCACGAGTTTGTGTGGCGGCCCGCCACTCCAAATCTGTACAGGAATCTGGGTGAATTCAGGTGATTACCTTCAGATTCACGCCGGTCCAGACCCACCTTGATAACGGAGCGGGTCTGTACCCTTCTCTTCGGATCCATTCTAGATGGACCCGCCGTGACATTGAATGGACCGAATCTTTCGAATAGATATAATCTTTTAAAAAAATAAATAATAAATAATAAAGATATATGTAGACCAGCAGATTGCCAAAAATATAGGCCAACTAAGCCCGTTTACGACATATAAGAGAGCCCACTTCCTCTTCAGCAGTTAATAAACCCTACTCAGTCCTCGATAAGGGTTTTGAACTTCCTGCAGTTTGGACGAGAAAGAGGAGTACTGTACATCTGTTCTCTTCTTTAATTGTGAGAGGTGTTTGACTCATCCGACTGCTTCATATTGGAGGAATATCTCTTCTTTTTTCTTCCCGAGGTAGCACCTACCCGGGCCGCGTTCACTGTAAAGAATCAGAGGATGTCCGAGAATAAGCCCCGGGTTGATCCAGTTCAGGATCAGAGAGTGACATGGGAAGGCTGCAGCGTATTGCTCGACATTAATGACGGAGACCGGCTGGTCTTTGCTCGCCTTAATCAGGGCTCGTGAGTGTTTCCCAATGAAACTTTTCGTGGGATTGGTTGGCCGGATATGAGCAGTTCGATTGTTGCTTACCTTACGTCTTTACGGTCTCTGGTGGTTTTCGCAGTACTCTGAAGATCGGGAATAAAACCTACTCGCTGAAGCCGCTTGTAGGTTGCCCCTTCGGCTCTCTGTTTCAGGTCGACAATGGCCCTAAAGGGTCGGTTCTTTGGCGTGTTACTCTGCCATCTCAAGAAGGTTTGTGCTCCACAAGATTCCAAGTTAGGGAATCTCTTCTGTCCGGTCTGTTTGATCTGCTCTGCCATTGCTTGCAGCTTTAGTTCTTATCTCTCTAGAAAGCATTAATCCATGGGTTCGGGTGAAATTAGCCTAGATCTCCTCAGACAATTATGTCCCTCATTAGTGGGTTTAGTGCATTCCCAATTCTATTTCAAGGGTGTTTCCACATCATTTTGGGAAGAAAAATGAGCTCCTCTTGGACTTTGATTGCTGTTTTGCAAGTTATTGAGTGTCAAATGCACTGACAATAAAAAATTGATTTATCTCAATTTGTTAATGCTATATTTACATTATTTCATGTAGCTATTTAGTGTCCAGGAGATTTCTTCATCTTTTATAAAATCGAGTGTAAATATTGAAGTTTTTCTTTCATTCAAACTTTAAATTCTGATGCTATTTACTGAAGTTGTGCCTTCTCTTGAAGGTACTGTAACTGTTCCATTATGTTTCTTACTATTCATATCCACTGACTGCTGATCCAGGAAATCATATTCAGGGAAAGGGCTCTTCAGAATCACAAGAGTCCAGAGACAATAGGGCACTAGTTGATAACAACCAAGCTCAGACACTCACTGGAGATGACATAGAAGCATTAAGAAAGTGAGAAAACCAGCTGCTTTTGTTGACCACCCACACATGTTATAGTTTCGGAGGATGCACTTGGCTAGAAGGATATGCCCTCATTTGCTTGATTATCTTTTTTTTTTTTATCTTGAGGAGTTCTGAAGCTGTTTACTCGCCATGATTCAATGGTTCTGATTGGTGTGATACAGGGAAGGTGCAACTGGTGAAGAGATTATTGAGGCTCTTATTGCCAATAGTTCTACTTTTGAGAAGAAAACAACATTTTCGCAGGTTAGTGCTGCTGAAGAAGCAGATTTTCCTTAGCGGTAGAAGATGTCTGTAGGCCAATGTTCTTGACAGGCTGAATCTTTTCCTCGATTCATTTTCAGGAGAAATATCGAATAAAGAAACAAAAGAAGTATGCACCAAGAGTGCTTGTCAGGAAACCTGTCACTCGAACGTAATGTCTTCTTGCATTTATTTCTTTGAAGAAAATGCTACCTCATTCTTTGGCTATTTCTCTTGGCTGGAAAAGTTGTCATGCTGCAAAGCTGATAGGCTTTTGCCAACATGGCTTGTTTCAGTATTGCCTTGGGGATTTCTTAGCCTTTACTCCATTGACTGACTTGTGCTTATATCGTTGTCTTCAGGATATGCGAAGCATACTTCAAGAAGTATCCAAATAGGACCAGGTAAATAAAATGATGCTTTGATTAGTATGTTGATGAGATGTTTTATGCTAATGGCTTATTTATGTTTTTTTGGCCGTGTATTATTTTCAGTTGTCTAAGAGTAGATGCATTATCCTTGCTGCTTTCTATGGGCAATGTAGCTGCACACTCAGATATCCTTGTAGTGGATATGGTGGGTGGCCTTTTAACTGGGGCTGTGGCAGAACGTTTAGGAGGTTCAGGCTATGTATGCAATACTCAAATTGGTGCAAAACCATATTCTATGGATATAGTCAGAATGTTCAACTTCAATGATGATATATGTACGAGGTATGAATAAATTTTACCAGAATGGCGAATGAACCTTCACTATTTGTGCATGCCAATGCCAACTAATTTCCCTGGTAATAAATAATGTGGTTTCTTCTTATAGGATTGTGAGGTCATCTTTGAATGACTTCTATTCTGTTGAAAAAAATATGCCGGAAGAAAGTAACAATGGGTCAAATGTATGCAATGCTGACACTCAGCATTGTCAAAGTGTACGTCTACTTCTCTCATCATCTGCATTTCTGCCTTAATGGGTCTGACTTATCTGGACAATTTTTGTAGGAAGAAATTCCACATGAGGATTCTATTTCTGAGAATGCTGATGTCAAAATCCCTCCATCTGAGATTGAAATGGTAGATGCAACTTGTGAAATTCGGTCTTCTCCAGTTCTTAAAACCTGCAAATCTGCAAAAGCAGGAGAAAAGGCCTCAGAAGAAATGATTCGCACATGGAGAGAAAATGGTTTCTCAAGGTAACTTAGTTGATCTTGATTGCTTCATTATTAATGATGAGCAGAACTCCTTGACATAGATTCCTTACACTACTGTGCAGTTTAATAGTTGCTGCTCCCGAGCTTGATATTTGCAAAGTTGTCAAAGATCTTGTTCCTCTTCTTGCTTACTCGGCACCTTTTGCAATTTATCACCAGTACCTGCAGGTATTGGCTATTTTTCTATATACCTCTCCATATTCCATGTAGTATCATGTACCAGTTATCAGAATCAGCTTATTGAAAAACGGTCCTGCACAGAATGGACATTTAAAAGGACAACATCCCTATCAATATTATATCAACTTCAGGCTTTTACATCTTCAAGCTTGCAATTTATTAAAACTGGCTTTCTACTGTGTATGCAGCCTCTTGCAACTTGCATGCACTATCTGCAGATCGAGAAGATGGCAATCGGACTGCAAATATCGGAGCCTTGGTTACGTGAATATCAGGTTTTGAACTGTTGCCATTTAGGCTTTTGTGTATAATTTATATTCCCTCTCATCCGTCTGTTTTAGATATATGTGATTTTGGGCAAGTAAAGCCTGGAAACTTCTCATGCCCAACTGTTATTATCTTTCTGGTGCAGGTTCTCCCTTCGAGAACTCATCCGTTCATGCAGATGAGTGCCTTTGGCGGGTATATTCTAAGCGGGACAAGGATATGTAATCCTTTAACATCTCCACAGGAGAAGCAATGAGGTCTTTCAATATGGCTGTGGTTCCTGGTGACGAGAATCTGCTTAAATTGTCAAATAGTACCATTCTTTTCTCAACTATGTATTTATCGCTGAATATTGTGGGCCGGAGCAGCGATATGGAGGGTTTATCATCTTTCTCCCCAATCCTTCTTGTCATTACACTAACTGTCAAGAATATTAGTGTCATTTGCTGCATTGTTACACTAAGCCAATTACACCATCATGCAAAATAATAGAGGATATTGAGGTGATACCCATCCATATGATAGAATTGTGTTCCCGCGCCGTTGGGCTACAATGTACAAAGACGAGTGGGTATGTTTTGATGGAGGATTAAGGTTATTAACTACTTACCTAAGAAAAGATTTTAAGATTAAATTTGAAATTATTATAACTTGATTAAATTGTGAAACATATATTTTCACCAACTATAAATCCAGATTGATGAAACATAATGAGATTAATTACTCGTATATAATTCTAGAATTTACATGGGACTCAAATTGCATCCTAAATTTGAGTCCGAATTAGTTTTTTAATGGGACCCAATGTGAGGCTCAATTGAGACCAAGATCCTATAGGATAACTCGATTTGGTCCATAGGATAATTCGATTCGGGTCCCAAGATAACTCAGATATCCACCCATAGGAGACCCAAATCGAGTTATGCTATGAGACTTAAATTTGGATCAGAATCAGGTCTTGGGGCCCGACTCGGGTTTATAATAGGATCCTAATTGGGGTCTTTTATGGGATCTAAGTAGGTCGAAACCTAAATTGATCGACGTGAATTATTTCTATTTTAAACGAGCAATTAATTGAGAAACGAATTAGATATCAAATACAAACTTGACAAAAATGTTCTAACTCAATTAAAACAACCCTACTTGAATATAGTATTATTTTATATTTATTGTATATTATATTAATAGTTGAATATAAATTTATATATATTATTTATTTGTAGAGGATAAGTAAAAAATATAATGGTAGAAAATGATACCAAAAAATGTGCTATTATTGGTGTCGTTAGCAATCATATTATACTTTCCACAAAGTAGTAGTAATATTAAAAAAATGTTGTGAAAAGAAGGATGCTTAGATAATGTATAATGTATGTGAGCATTTCACTAAATTAAAAATAGATTAAATAAACAAGGTAAAATACAAATATTGTAGAAATTTGTATGTGTGGATACTAGCAAAGGTACGAATTATTTGTCTAGATATTTGAAAAAGACAATTAATGATATTAGTCATAATTTATAAAATTCATTAAGGGAATATTGAAAAATGGAGAAATCAATTGTAAGTTAATTCAAATTTAACGAGTAACAATATTACATTAAACTTGATAATTATAAATGTATATAGTAGAACATATAATTTTTAGAAGATTATAACTAAATTACCACCAAACCTTAATATAGTATTGGTGAATACATTAAAAAAGATTGTATAAATTTATATGCAATTGAAAAAAGAGTTGATGAATGATTTTGAAAATATTAGTAGTTAATTGTCATTCCTACAAATATATGAACTTTAGAGATAGAAAAAAAGTTATATGTTAATAACTGATTATTAGATTGAATATTAACATATATTTATATATATATAATTATTTTTTATTTCAAATTAATATTCTCTCATTTTATATTATAATTATTATTTGTAATTTTTAGGTTATTTAATGTAGGGTAACCACCCATTAGTAATGAAGTATTTTGTAATTATCTTATAAGTTCATTACTTGATTAAAATATATATTTGAAATTATTTACTATTATAATAAATAATTGTTCAATAATTATATATTGACTATGATCTTAAATAAGCTTAATTTGGATGATTTAGGATGGGAAAATATTGCATATGGGCACATATTTGTAACTTGATAGTGAAATTAGAATTGGATATTGATGGATACAATCTAGGAGAAAATTGAAGAGATTGACTTATCAACTTTATATTAAAATGAGAAAAAAAAACTTGCTTTATATTATAAATTACAAATATTTGTGAAATGAATGGAATTAGATAAGATCAAATGAAAATTTTTGAAAAGTTTAGTGTGTTTTATTAGGCTAATAATATATTTTCTAATATAAAATATCCAACTACAAATACATATTTTTTTAACTATTTGTGTTTGTGATAGAGTGAATGTGTTTTGAGATTTTAAATATTGAGTATATGTGAAAAGATGATTAAATTTGAGAAATAATGGTAAAAAATTAATGTTTTTTTAGGAATTGTTACTATTTTTTATCATAGATGAAAAATGAAAATTATGTAATATGTTTTTTATTAATAAAGTTTTAAAGTGTCTGCCATTTAGACATAAAATAGTGTTAGTATATTTAAAAATTTGTTTATAGAATATTTAAAAATTAAATTTAGGTTTAGTGAGTTTTAAAAACAACACTAAAGAAAATTTAACTAAATTTTATAAGTATCTTATCTCATTTTTACAAATATGAAATTATTAAAAATAATAAGATAATGTTGTCAAAATTATAATATAATATATATTTGAATGAAATAACCCTAACAAATAAATACAAATTTAATGTACTAGATATTGGTGTAATGCAAAATTTGAAAAATATTATATTTTAACAAAAATAGTAAAATATGTATTGGTTATCCTGTTACTATAGTTGCATGCGAATCGTTTTAAAAATAAGTGTAATACTTATCCGTCATATGGAGGCTTAAAATTGAGACTATTGAAACTTTTTTATGAATTAAATACAATCAAAATTAATTTAAGTTAGTTTTGATTTGAATATTTTTATTTGTATGAAATGTTAAATTATACTAATTATTTAAAATATAAAATTTTGTAGAGTATTCTTTTTGTTTAATTTGATTTTGATATATTTAACAATAAAAATGTGTATTAAATATGTTGATTTTAATGAAGTTATTAAGTTTTTTTCTAATTATACTTACATTTATATTTATGTTTATTTTAGTTATAAAAAATATTAGTTATTTTATTTGATTAAACTTTATTTTCTAAATTTTAAAAAGATGGTATTAAACGTAATATTGAACTAAAAATTTCGAGTTATATTCTAATTTTGAACTATTTAGGTTGATGTAAAAAATGATTAATGTTTAAATTATTATTGATATTTATTTTATAATTTTAAATATTTTTAGCGGATAATATTAATTATTATTAGTTTTTGAAAATATTAAAAAGTTATTTAAATGACAATTATTAAATAATTTGATTTGTTTGTTCACCATAATATATTTAATTTTTTTTGCTCAACATAATATATTTAATTAGAGATTACAATAAGTGGAATTAGTGCAAATATTTTTAGAAATCTATTGTACCACTCATAATTAGCCCGACAAATATAAAAAATGAATATAAATTCAAATTTAAGCACTCAAATAATTTAATTCAAATATTAAACTAATTCATATTAAGTTTGGAATAATACGAATAAAATTAAAAAAATAAATTTGTACATGATAAATAATTTTAATCATATTTCTAATGTTTAATATCCAAACTAGTATGTAATAAAATACCATTCGATTTTTTCATGTTCAAACTCTAATTAAATCAATATTAAGATTTTGAATGAACATATGAACCCAGTCAAATTTGACCGGATATAGTATGTTACATATTCGTACTAATCGATACATGAACCATGAAGATCAAGTTGGGGCAAGTGGAGTACAAGATAACCCAGCTGGCTCTCAATTATTAATACCCTTGCTCATGCCCAATGAAGGACCACCTTTTCCTTTTCTTTGTCGTCCCTACAACCCCTGTATAGTCCCTACAATCCCTGTGTAATGAAGTCAAACCGTGGGCTGGAACGGGACACTCATACATACTGCCCGAGTCTATACATATGTACATGACTTACTGCACATCATATATTATACGACGTGGACTTGTGGAATATGATTAGACATATGATGTTGAATTCCGGATGGATAGATGGATGGAACGAGTGCTTATGTCTGTAGATGCCAGGGTGAGAGGGCTACATGGACATGTGCCCTCACTTGTGAGTCGGTCACCTTTGGTACCTCCGTATGTCCTTTGTTCCCAATATGAGCTGTAGGTTTGGACCGCTTACCCTCAGCAGTCACATTTTCATCTTTTTCTCTTGCTCCCATTTACAAGTTGATGATTTTGATATCTGACCTTACCCTACGTGGCATTCAATCTCTCTCGGAGACCCATCCAATGAATTGAACTCCCGATATCTATGCTGGACGATGTGAGTAGCAATAACTATCCAAATAATTATTTTTAATCACATTACTAGTATTAATAAATCACATTTAATCACCACTAATCTAGTTCGAGCTAGATCACCTGGTTAAATAGTATGTTCTCTCAAAATGATTTTTTTCCATTTATACGGACTTGAGCCTCACATCTAGGCTTGAGGAAAAATTATGTTTGATCACCGCAAATAATCCACTCTCTTAAACGAACATTTATTTTCTAATTTAGCACAATATTTTTGTATATCATAAACAAATACAATCTTTGCCTTTTTAAAAAAAAATCAAAATGTAGCACATTTTATACGGTTTCTAAATAAGCATAACCTTTATACATTTTATAAAATATAGCATGCCATTATTATTTAAAAAATACATAGTTTCACATGTTCAATAATTTTAGGATATACTCATTTTGTAAACTTTCAAGGAAATGTATTTTACATATTATATGTAGCACCAAAAAATCAATAATAAACTAAGAAAGTATATCGAATGGAAATTTATGTGTAAAAAAAAAGATAATTTGAAAAATTGAATTGAATTAAAATCTTATAATATTGTTAAAGTCACTTACACTATTCGTGAAATTGCTCTTTCACCAGAAATTAAATAAATAGGGAAACCTAATTAAAAAAGGGACTACATTGAAAATATAATAAAATTTTAATAATTTTTGAAAAAATAAAAGGAAAAATGTAATTCTTGTTTTCAAATTTTAGTTAAAGAGATTAATTTTTTTTTAAATAATTTGGATTAATAATTGATTAAATTAAAGATGAACTGAAAAAAATAAAAAAAATAAATTAAAACAATCTATTTAGTTATTGAAAACTGATTTACTATCAACAGTTAGTAGTTGACTGCATGTATGGACACGCCCTAACTTGCTCACGCGCGTGGAAGTTTTCTCCTCTACATAATTGGTCCAAACCAATTAACCGTAAAACCTAATTTTGCCAAACTTTTTAACAGTATCCCACAATTTGACCATAAGGAAAATAAATATACAATAAGCTTATGAATTTAATCACGAAGCTTCTTGTTTAAGATTTATAACTACTCTCACTCGAGAATAACTAAAATTCTCTTTAGTAGGGTGAAAAATAAATTTGACTAAAATTAAATCCGATTAAATCCTATTAGATTTAGATGTAATCTAAGTTTGCACTCGCCTTTAACTTAGTAAACCTAACATACCGGATCATCAGATTTTTTTTTTTTTGCCATAGGGGCTAAACTATGCTTGCTGGGCAATGACACTCCATTTTTTTAGTAAGCTCCACTCCACTAACATTAATATTAGGATTTACCAAAGAGTAAAATTGAACATAATTAGATTGTAAATAAATGTTGAATTGAGAATTTAAATCTAAAATCGAGATTTAAAATTAAATCGGATTAAAAATTAAAGTTGAATTCAAAATATAAACCTAAACTTAGAATTGAGGTTCAATCAATAATTTGAAATTTTTATAAAAGTTGAATTTTTGACTAATAGAGTTGATCAATTTGTATGAAAAAAATATATGGATAAACTGACAACTTCCATATAGGTCTTTTTATAAGATTAAGTGAGTTTTCATATGTTTAATAGATCGAATATTGCATCCAAAGTAGAAAAACTCGATATCGGCACATTTTCGATCACTATGTGATCGATCGAGCAATTTTTTCTCACCTGACTACCAATGAGACAACTTTTATGTCAAAATATTACAAATGAACTTCTCTTGAGTTCAGTTATTAGATTCCAATGTGTAAATGTCCAAAAAATGATGTAAGATGCCCATTTTTCTAACTCTATTTTTAGGACAAAAAAATCTATATATTGTCGCTGTCCTTATGAGCCTAAATAACCTTTTGCCACCATTCCACTAGCACTAGTTCCAAAAGAACTCCTACATATTCTATACTCCCCTATTAATGAGACTTTCGACCATCACAATTCGATTTTCTCCAGAATGCCTATTTTGTAACTTTCTACTACTGTTCAAGGCCAAAATTTACCAATCTTTGATAATCACTTGACCGACCACCACCACAGTACGAGACACCTGATCCTTTACTTCATTTTGCCTACTTACAGGCCTCTGGTGGTGCCTAATCATGCCCCGACCAGATTTTTCGGTCTGTTTTGATAACAACTAGCCACATGCTCTCGATGATACAATAATGAGTACCATTATCGTTATAAAATCGATTGAACGGAAGATTGAGAATATAAAAAAGTTACACATCATTTTAAAAGTTTCCTTTCAAAATAATATAAATTGTAAAATACATAGGAAAAACCTCAATAATAATAATGATATCATTTAAAATAATCATGTAGAATTCTTGAGATATAAACTTCAAGTCTATAATATGAAGTGTTCGACCCTTGTAGCCGTTTCACAAAAATATTTTAGGAGTGGTTTAGCTTTCAATTTAGTGAATGAGTTTATTGACGTCGAGCTACTTTATGCTTTTCAATTTCATGGTTCGACCTCGATTCTCTATCCAAAATATCTTACATAGAGTATTTGTATATATTTAACCATAATGGTAAATATATATATATATCTAATTTTTAATTAGTTAATTATTAACATAATTTAAATATTTTGTTAATTCTTTGAGTTTTAGCATTAATCACAAATTTCATATCAATTCTCATTACAATCATCTTATCATAAGCAACTTCATAAAATATAATTTCAAAAAAATCCATCCCAAGCCATGTTACCCGAGTACTTACATGCGACTGCTCAGAGTGATAAGCATGTGCATTTGCATAAACACACTCTAAAGTTAACATATAAGCCCGTCTCCTCATCGACATATTATGTTAGTACCTTCGATTATCCGTATACTTTGATATTCTCCGCCATCCACACACAAGTATTCTTATGCATCGGTCATCTCCATCCGCCCCACACTAAGTCATAATCAGACCAATCATGGGTCCATCAATGATATAAGAACCTTCATATCACACACCCGCCTTATAACCCAGTTCATATCACACACCCAATAAATCTCACTTTAATGCCTCGACCCAAATCTTGCTTATCAATCATGTCATGCAATTATACTACAAATTTGTTTGGCTTGGTTGACGAGGAAGATTACAAGGCAGCATTCATACCGCCCAAAAGGGGACGTGGAAGGAGAAATTAATCAGGGACGTGGAAGGAGAAATCAACCAGAGACGTGGAAGGGGAAATGGCCCCATTTGCACAGATTATATGGTTATACGGGACATAAGTTAACTCAATGCTATCAATTGCATGATTCCTCACTTGGATTTCATGCCAGGAATGATAGAACAGCTGTGGTGCCTCAAAAGGCTTGAACACTGTCAAAATTGAGCATTCTATCATGTTTCATCCGACAGAGGGGTCTCATAATCAAGGTTGCTTACCACTGAAATGAGCTCCTAAATACTGGTTTAAAAAATTCCAAAATTTTTTATTTTATCTAGTTAAAATAATTTAGTTGATGGAAATTAAATTTTAATTATTGTAATTGGAAAATTTAATAAATTCCACTTGTATTGCATACAGTATCGAATGCACATTATTATACAGTAAAATAATTACATTATTAGTACAAAATATTTTAATAATTTGATGATTTGATACATTATAGACCAATTATTCAATGGCACAAAACATTTGAAGATCACATCATATGATTATAAATACTTATTTTCCATGACGACAAGATATGATAAGTCTCTGACATTTAAACTAATTTAAATGATAATAATAAATAAATTAATTAAAGGTATTAATTAATTAAATGATAATAATAAATAAATAAGAGGGCTATTCGGCGGCGGTGGACCTCCACTACAGTGATCTCCTTCGACGACCCCTTCTCTCAATTTCTCCTTGAGGATAAGAGGAAGCGGCGGTGAGCCCCCTCCATTCTCTCAAATTGTGTGGCCGCCCTCTAGTGACCTCGTGAGAGAGTGGCAAGGACCGGATGGACAGACCTTCATGAACCCCTTTTCTTGCTTACTTTTGCTTTTCTGAAAAATACTATTTTTATATTTTTTTAGATTATCAAATGAACAAAAAAAATATCGTTCAAAACTGACATTAAAATTTGATAATTTATAAAAAAATAAAATATTTTATACATTTAAAATATATGTACGTTTTTATTTTCTCTTCATAATTATTACATTTTGCTTATCCAAAAATATAATCTTGGAGAGATCAACTATATAAATTAGTGGATCTCAAGATGATTTGAAGTTATTAATTGATCTCAAAATATTATCTTTAAAATTGGATGAACTATGTATTAAATATAAAACAATCTCCTTAAGTATCAAATCTCAAAAGAGAAAGTGAAGAATAATAGCAACTAATCAAACCTAAAACAATAGAAAGGGGTTGAGGTAAAATGTCTAGAACGTTAATCTTTGACGTGGATATAGAAAATGAAAACTATATACCTTAACATTGTAAAATATGGTTCTCCTTGGCCAATATGTTATCATAAGTATGTTAATTTAAAAATTATTAATTGCACTGGTGCAAAATTATTCAATTTTATATGCTAATAATTTTAAAACTAGAATTTATAAAATTGAAAAGAAAATTGTATTTAAACCAGAAATATGAAATAAAAGTATAAATTATTATAGGATTAGAAATTAATTTCTTGAATAAAAAAGTAGAATTGGTAGAAAGTCAATTTAAACTAGTTGGAATTGGAATAGAGCATTATTTAAATTATAAATGATAAATATATAATTTTGAGAAAAATGTGAAATTATAAAAAAAAAGAGAAAAATGGGTCACCATATCGGGTAACTAGACACGATCCAACTCATCCTTGCCCAATTGAATTTGACTCTCCACCCACTCTCCTCATTTTTTGTTGCACTCCACCTAATAGAAACATATTAAATCAACTCATTTTTTTTGGCTAATTTACACAACAAATATCATAATGTTAGGTTGTCAAATCCCGTACCTATGAATTTTATTGAGTTATTTCTTAATCATTAAATCGAATTTTATTTACAAAATTAAAAAAAATATTTCCGTATATAATCAAGACTACGTGAGCTTTGAGCTCAAAATTTCCACTCACTAGACTATTAAATAAGATGATTCTTGTCTTAAAATGCTACTTGTGGAGTACTATTGAGTTATATATTTAGGCCCCGACTCGAAAGTGATCGGAATTGACGTACCCTCATCTGGTTTCCTTGTTAGACATATATACAACCCATCATATACTATCAGTTTTACAATAATGGACGACTTATCATTATAAACTCGACATGTTACAAAGCTCAAAACATAATAACTTAAGTTATTTCCCAAAAATAATAAATTAAACTTTTAGAAAATAAATTTTAGAAATAACACGAGAACCAAGTACTTAATGTAATACATACCTTGTAGTTATATAAAACTTTCCAATTCTTCATGTATTTAGAAAGTATTTTCATTCCTAAAATGGGTATTAGAGTAGAGTGAGTTTACAACTCAGTTAGAAGGTTTAGCTGACATCGTCACGTCATATACACAATTCATTACATACTCCAAATAAGTTTACAAGGAACTTTAATAAAATAAGAGTTTACCGTAAATAAGTTTAGAGTTTAAATTAAATAAACTTGTATACGAAAAGTTTATAATCTGTTCATTACATCAGAAATAACCTATCATTGGGTGCATTTATAACAAGTTTTAAAAATTTACTTGTATTTGATAAGTATATCTCACATACTCGAATATGTATAACGATACTTTTCCTTTAATCCTAATGTGTTGGTAATCAACTTAATAAGTTACTAGTTATTTTACTATTGAAAAATATTTCTTATAATTTCTTGGGTAAATTTACTGCTTGTATCTCACAAGCATAAAACAAATATGCTCCTTCCCACCTAGAATAATTTTTCATTATTTATTTATGATAAACTTTTCATAGGTTTGTATCAAACAAATAAACAAACTCCTTTTCTCATTAAATGGATCAATCATTCGTAAAAAAGACCCTATGAGACTACAACCTCGATTTGTCTAACTTGTGGCCCGGAGCGCATTTACCGTTCACCTTGGTGAGAGAATACAACATCTACCACATTGATGCGATGCTATAACCTTGACCATTGGTCTGTATAAACACCATTGCCTAACCCCCATACATTTATGAAATGAAGTTATCCATTATTGAGGGACGAGACCTCTCCTCCTTCTTCATCGGTCTCAATGCACACGAAGTTCCCAGAGCTTTAAGACACACTGGATTATCATAACTTCCCTTGCCTTCATATTAATGTCTAGCAGCCCTTAGTACCACCACTACCCCATTTAGGGCGTTTCTTGGTTTCACACGATTGCAATCATAAACAAAAGTTTTTTTATTTAAGACATTTCTCTTTGCGCTACTATCCCAATAGGCTCCAACCCGGATTCGACTTAACAACTTAAGAAAACATTATCAATTGATGATAACTTTTATCAGACTCTTAAATCATATCTTATTTACGGGATTTGGTCCATTTTTATTGGCATTGGGACCCATGGTATGAGTTTTCAAAACATGACCTTGGGTCTACTTCTCTTTAAAAAACTGTAGCATCGGTCCCACTTTCATAGAATTAAATCTAATTAACTCTTTGTCGATCATGAGTCACACCCATATCCTACATCGACAATTTTATTAGATCATCACCTTGAAGTGTATCCACAAACCTTTCAATGGTAGTTATAATACCAATATATTTTTTTAAAAAAATTGATCATAAATTACTTTAGAATTTTTTGTTTAAAATCTGATTGATTAGATTCAGATTTGATATAAATGAAAATAATTTATTTAATTAATTATAATAAATTTATCCGGTTTAAATAACTCAGAGTAACGGATTAAATTCGAGTAATTTAGTGAAAATAAATATTTATTAAGCATATATATATATAAAGTTGTGAATCAGATATATATATATATATATAGTTAGTTAGTTAGTTAGATGGAGACGTATTAATATAAATCCTATTTAAATTACAAATAAATATAAAAAAGTCACATATCACTAAATAAGCCTTTCTATAAATACCCCTGAAATCCAAGCATTTTTCCTCATTTTTTTCAAACCCTAAATGTCAATCTCTACTCCTCCATCCTTCTCACGAACCCGATCTCTACCGCTGCAGCGTTGCCCTTTTCCTCAGTTGGGTGTTCTATTCTTACCTTCGTCGCTCTTGCACGTTGCCACTCGCTATTATCCTTTGTTATTGTCGTGTTGCAGCTTGCCCTTCAGCTCCCTGCCTCTGAGTTCTTTTCTAATTGGCTGCTCACACGGTGTTCTTGCTGATTCAACCCCTATTGTTGCGTTCATTCTACATCTTTGTAGGGAAGGGAAAGAGGGGAATAAAAGGAAATTTTTATCTTCATAGGTCACCGAATTAGATGGCTTGTTGGTCATCTTTTCGACCAAAAGAAATAGGTTGGGCATCCAAATGGACGGGTAGTGATTCCCTAGTTTTTATGGACATCCAATTGGAGTCTTGTATTGTGGTGGCTACCTACTTGAAGAGGAAAGAAACGTTGAGAAACTCATGAAAATTTTGTATCTTTCCCAGTAAGTTCGTAGCTTTCATTTATGGAGTTGTGCTGGACCTTCTTGCTCTCTTCCCTTAGAGGAAGCATTAGTAGATGGAGCAGACCCTTGGATTATCAAAGTTGCTAGCTGCATCTTCACTCACCCTTCATTGCGCTATTTTGAATCTTCCCTCGATTATTTGCGCAAATTCTTGACTCCATGTGTTGCATTTGAGGTTACATAGAGATATAGTGATTGCCCAAAAGTTGGCTTTGGGTTTTTTGTTTTTTGAGTGCAGTCGCCATGATTTGGGAATCCACCATTGTTCCATAACTTATGTTATACTCATGAGGGTATTATTTCGATCTAGTCTACATTATCTTACAGAGAGGGTGTTCAATTGCATGAGATGTGATGAACATTTGATTCATATATCAATTTCAGGATTCTTAGTGTCTTCATTTCTTGAAGCTGGAAAGTTTCTATCGCCAAGAGATTGCTTACTAAACTTAAAAGTCTTAGGATTAAGTTTTCTACATAATGTATAATTATTTATTGAACTTGTTGGTAACCCGAAATCAATGGGATGAGGCCATTACCCTATTTCACGAAGAGCTAACCTCACATTCTAGTCCCGATACATGGACTTTTAACATTCTAATTCGTGGTTTATGCAGAAGAAAAGCAATAGATAATGCCTTTGAGCTCTTTAATGAAATGAAGAACTTTAGTTATTCTCCTGATATTGTCACGTATAACACTCTTATAAGCGGGTTGTGCATGGTTGATGAGATTGATAAAGGACATCACTTATTGAAGGAGGTAAATTCATTGGGTAAATTGTCAGCTAATGTTGTGACTTATACTTCTGTTATTTATGGTCTTTGTAAGTTATGCAGGATAAGTGAGGTTATGGTAAGGCCAAGTACTGTCACCTTTAATGTGCTTGTTGATGGTTATGGTAAGGCTGGCAATACAAGCAATGCTAGAGAGTAACATATTCCATGGAATATGAGGGTAACATATTCCATGCACAATCACTTTTACTTCCTTAATTAATGAGTGTTGTCGAGTAGGGCAAATAAATGAGGGCTTGAAGTTCTGGCAAGAGATGATTTCAAGAAGCATATTCCCAAATCTTTACACTTTTGTTGTAATGATTATTTCCTTGTCCAAGGGTAATAGATTAAATGATGCCCTTGAGTTTCTTAAGAGGTTGAGGCTGACCAATCTTGTTTCCAAGCCATTTATTTACAATCCCTTGATTGATGGTCTCTAGGAAAGTGGATGAGACAAATATTATAGCGGTTGGCATGGAAAGAAGTGGGTGTCGACTTGATAAGTTAATTTTTACGATTCTAATTATTGGACACCGCATGAAGAGGAAGATGTTGAGAGAATTAGGGAGTAGAAGGTGGAGACAGTCAATATTGAAACAATACAAAAATAAGCATAAATTGGAGCGTAAATCAGATTCTACACTTATTGAGATCTACAAGTGCAGTTCTGATATATGCATGCAGTTGCATGAGACATGGCTTTTAACGGAAAGTTCTTATCTTCATATTTACTAGGTGCACAGAGAATATTCACACACGATGGTGCATGAGGAATCACGTGCACTCAAGATCCATCCAGGATGAACATGTCCTCGGATGAAAGGTGAATGAAATTTTTAACATCGGTACTGATTAGATCGATGATGCAATGGTACTAAAAAATTTCTATATTTTACCCATCGAGCCAAGATGAGTTATCGAGCTTGTTGGGCCGAACCGCTACTCTACTCAAGCCAGGTTGCCGAACTTGTTAGGCTAGTAAGCGTGGGCCGGAGCCAAGCCAATAGACCGTTGTACTAGAGGGCCAAAGATAAAGGCTACAATTCAAAAACACCGTTGATTGTGCATGCACTGTGATGATCGAGCCATTAGGACATTTAGCATGAGGTAGTGATGGAGCCTAAGGATTGTTGGACAACCCAAGAAGAATAAGGACGATTTTGTCGTTCAATAGGTCATGCAGCCGAGGAGCTCCCTGCACATGGAGACTTAGGTAGTAGGGGAAATGAGGTCTTGTCCCACTAAGTAGACATGGTGAAGTAATTTGGGGTTTGATGTGTTAGACTATTGATGTCCACTTAAATTTCGGGTAGATGCAGTATCCCTCTATCAGGGTAGATGGTAAAGGCGCTCCGATCAAGAAGTGGCACGGTCGAGGAGTGTGATCCCTTCTATGATAGGAGTGTGGTTGATTGTGTGTGTTAAACTTAAAACATAAGGTGAAAGGATAACTTTCTTATGATGAAATAAACGAATTTCAAACTTGTCAAACACAAGTCAATTCTTTAATATCTACACAAGCTGACCCATGGGGACTCCTATTTTACCTAAACCTTCCTGAAACCCTATTTATAGTATGAGCTAAATCATGGACATGAAGTGATGATATTAGCAAAGCGTTCTCATTGAGTTGTCAAACACATTCACCTTCGATCACCCCTTTTAGGTAAAAACAATGAAGAATGACACGTGTTGATGGGGAAAGCCATACCTAAACAAAAGGTATATCTTACATTCAGTATATAGTCCCGATACATGGTTTCTGAAATTTACTTTCCAAAGATTCAATTTATTAATTTGAAAAATAATTTGGGATATTTTGATTTGAGCCTTGCACCCTATCAGTTTTATAATGATGAAGCACCCATCGTTGTAAAGTCGGGAGGATGGGGCGGTTATCTATAGGTTTGACCGAGGAAACCGGGTCGGGGTGTGACAATAGTCCTATTATTATGATTCATGCTCGCAACCGAAATAAATCCTAAAATATATTAAGCAATTTCACATAGTTATAGGATTTTATTTATGGAAAAGATGTTTTTCAAATCTTGCGAGTAATAACACATAATCGGTACAATCATACTCGATACTAGAAATCTCACTAATAGTTATCTAGGGACATGTTCGTCTTAGAGGGATCTCCCAATCTTCATGCTCCTCTTGCACGATTATGTATGTTTTACTCCTTGCATATCATACATGGTTTCATAAATGTTCTTTGGGTCGTAATTTAGGCATTTATTACACTATACCGTAATATTTCTAAAAAAATACGGTTTTGCCCTTAGACTCTATTTCTTTAATTAAATCTATTTCTATTATATAAAAAAATAATTTTTAAATTTTGTACCTTTCACTCGAAATCTAGTACTTGAAAAATCTGAGGTCAGTCATTGAGGGTTATAATTTCCTCCGTACTCCAATTATGCCTTTAGGGGCACTTTTGTAATTTCAGTATCCTAAATTTATTTACACTACCAAATATGGCCTTGATGACATTCTCATAATTTTTTTAACTTCACAAGGGCATTTTGGTCATTTAAATCACCCAATGACATGTCTGTAATTTTATTAATCCCTAGGGAGGGCAAATTTGGTAATTTGGGCTAGTATGACATAATGGTAATTATTTACAAGTTTCGGGATAACTTGGTCATTATGTAGGAGAGGGGCACACTTGTAATTTCTTTGTTGGGGGTAGGGGTAAATTTGTCCATTTGCCCATTTTTCCTTACCCCAAAACTCCTCCACGGTGCCTCTAGCTCCTTTAGCTCATTCATCCTTTGGCTTGATGATGCCTCCTTCCATACCTATGTTTAGCATTCTTTCAACTCTATCACTTCCATACCTACAATCAATCAATGGTTTGTGTAAATATGGAAGATGAAGCTTATGTGGATTGGTGCTTCTGGATGATGGATCCCCCTTTGGCTTCGATAGAAGATTGGTCATAAACGCCTGAGGTAACTTCTTCCTTTCATCCTTTCTAATGTGATATGCCTGATAATTTTTGTTTTGTTGTAGTTTGTATGCTTTGATAGCTGATTGTAGGCCCTTTATATAAGAACGTTAGATTAGGGGTTTAACATTTTCATTAAATTCTGTCTAGGGGTCTCTTCCAATTCGATTGTGTGTTATGGAATCAACTTTTAATACATAGAGTAATTAGCTCTGATAACTATCATTATCCCATCATTCTTGATAATATTTCATAATGTACTTACATAATATTTTCCTTAATATCTGCCATTATTTTGTGGACCATTTAGGTTCCTTAGTAATATTACTTCAAAATCTAAATTCCATTTGCTTAACTTTGGATAACCTTAATTTTTGGGCTGCTCCAAAAGTGTTTGCAAAAGAGTACTAGGTTAGTCCACTGATCATCTTGCTTGTATGCTACTTGCAAATCCTGATGAATGCGAATGAATTTAACCCTTCTTCATTCTCATTCATGATATCCTTTATTGCAAAAGAAGTTATATCTCTATTACTTTAATACTCTCATTAAGTTGAATTCCTTAATTTTCTTTGCATGAGAAATGGTTTAGTTCTCTATTAACCTATTCCATTGAGTTCCCCCTTATTTGTTGTAGATGGAGGATTCATACGGAGGGTATGGTCATGGCTTATTCATGTAACTCCCTTTCTGAAAACCTCGTCCCTTCATAGTTAAGAAAACTAGGAAAAGAACTAGACGTTTCAAAAGAGAAAACTGAGCTGGTTCACGAACCATAACCGATAGAGAAATGGAAAAATGAGAAAACTGAAAAATCCAAAGTGATTAAAAGAATCATAAAAATTATGGAAAAGAACCTTCGGACAAATGGGAAGGGAAAACTAGACCTGTCCAAGGTGAACCGGATCTAAACTAGATTGAACCAGTTTGAACCATACTTGAACCGATTTCTAAATTCATTTTTCTTAGTGGCTTAAAATATTCAAATTGGGGAATTGAAGCCACCATTATATAGAAAATGAATTAAGATTATTTTATAAATTTTTAATTTTGAGAAAATTGGTCGAATTGTGTCTGAACCAGCCGATTTATGCATTGAACCCAGTCGGACCGATTCGGAACAGTGTCATCTTCTTCCTTAGGATGACATCACTGTTCATTAATGTAGAAAATGGATAACATCAGTGAAGCTGAAACCGCTTCGTTCAAGTCATTTTAGTGTGAGGATAAGCCTGACCAAAATGGAAAACAGTTAGGCATAGAGTTCCTGAGCTTCCTATATAAAGAACTACTCTCCATTCATGCTTCACACCCCTCAAATCTCCACTTGGACCAGAGCGCCTTTACCGTCCACCCTAATGGAGGGATTCTGCCTTTACCTGGAGTTTGTGTAGACATCAATAGTCCAACCCCAAACCCAAGTTTTTGCACCATGTCCGCTCAATGGGACAAGACCTCATTCCTCCAACTGCCTCGGTCTCCGTGCACAGGAAGCTCCTCAGTGTCACGACCTACTGAACAATGATACTACCCTTATGCTCCATGGGTCATCCAACAGTCCTTGGGTTCCATCACTACCTCATGGCAGGTGTTCTGATGGCCTAAACATCATGGTGCATGCACAATCAACAAGCTTTTTGAGTTATAGCCATTATCTTTGGCCCTCTCGCACAAAGGACTATCTGCTTGGCTTCAGCCCCACCACACGTACTGGCCCAATAGGTATGATGACCTGGCTTCGGCAAAGTAGCTATTTGGCCCAACAAGCTTGACAACTCAGCTTGGCTTGATGGGTATCATGCAAGTTCTCATTATTCAAGTCTTTTAAACTCATGTATCACATGTTTGTTTTGGACGGGTCCATGCCTGTATTCACCGACCTTGGGCCCATTAGCATCTCGAGCCTAAGCCCGAAATTAGCTCCAAAATGTTTTAAGTAGATTCACCTAGTCAGGGGATGCTAATTCTGAGAATACAGTTTTTTTTCAAAGCTTAAACTATCATTCCAACCAGAATGGTCATCATAGTAGTTCCCACTCACCTGGCGATCTCGGCTGGTCGTGCAAGCTGAATTTTCTCTCCTCGGTGTGCTTCTAGGGCTGGCGCTCGAGTAATCCGATCCTACAGGGTGATCATAGTAGTTCCCACTCACCCGGTGATCTCGGTTGGTCGTGCAAGCGGAATTTTCTCTCCTCGGTGCGCTTCTAGGGCTGGCGCTTGAGTAATCCGATCCTACAGGGTGCGAGCATTGGTATTAGGATGTGGTGACAAATGGGTCCTATACTTTCTCATATTTGCACCTAAGGCCTTGTACTTTGCTTAAATTGCATCTAGGTCCATGATTTCTCGGTAATCTCTATTGGGTCCCCTAGGTTCCCAATTATTCTTTTTGGGTCCTTAACTCTTTTTATTTCACTATTTGCCCTTGATTTACCAAATTTTCCTTTTAGTCCTTAATTTTAAAAAAATTACAATTTGGTCCCCCAACTTTTCAAATTTTCCAATTTGCATAAAATTTGTCCAATTGACCCTCAATTGGGTTGAATTTCATGAAAACACCTTCAATTTTGCAAAATTGCCATTCAACCCTCCACCTTTTGAAAATTGCACAAACTCTCCCAAAATGCTCAAATCACCATTCATCTTCTTCCTCAAAGCTCCTTATTCTCTTTTAAAATATTCTTTCCTCAAATTCTAGTTTCATCACCTTTTCCCGAGGTTTGCCAATTATTTTTTTTAGAAAATATTTTCAAATTGGAGTGTGCCAAACTCCTTAATTCCTTTGATTTTTCTCCACTTTTAATTCTTGATTTTTCAAAAACACATCCTTCATCATGAAGGTCAATCACACAATCGTAGGCCAGCACGTCCCCTGAATCTACTTGTGGCGTTAGAGTGACTTTACCGGCCACCTATATAGAAGCATGCCCACTTCTACCCTAAGAATGAGTGGATGTTCGCGACATCTGACCCTGAATCTCGTAACAATTCTTCGTGTTTGTATGAGGATAGAGACCTCATCCTGCCCCCACACCGGTCTCATTCACTTGAAGCAATTCTGAGCTTCGCAAGGTCACTTGGTCCGAAGAACTACCCTTATACCCACCAAGTCATCTAGGGCCCTAAGACACATTACTACCCCTCTTGGATGTCTTGAAGGTCTTGTAAACACCGTGCATGCACAATCAGTATTTTCACCTCATGCCATATAATCTGTGGTGCCACTAGTCCAATGACCCCAACCCTCAACTCAACCTGCAGCTGTTTGTCTTGACTGGTCCGTCGACCTATCATGTCGCACTACCACTAGTTGATTGAATATGTCTGTCCTATCTTGGTACCATGGCCAAACAATTCATTTATTTAAATTTTTATGGCATATAACTCATGTTTATTTACGAGCTTCTGCTCGTGCCAATTAGCCTATGGCCCACTATTCGAGATTTTCAAAACTGGGCATGTTAGCCCCCAAGTTCAAAAACCGAGGCTTCTAGCCTAACATAGCTATTCGAGCTCCCATCGAGAAGGTCTCCCAAATCATTTAAGTAGTGGCATACAGTCAGGGGAGAGCACTTTCGACAAAAATTAAATTTCAACTATCCATCATACCAATCGTGTATGAGGATATCTTCGCTCATAACTGATGAATGGGTTTTCCACTTCCTCCGAGGAAGTTTCATCATACCAATCAAGTATGATCTACTTACAATCAGTAATTAGTTTTTCCGTGTCATTTTCACATCACATCTCTAGGTTGTGATGTTTAAAATACCATTAAGTAGTGGGTTTTCATTTCGAGGTAGTTATCATCCCCAACCGGGTATGATATAATATCCCACTCACAACTGGTAAGGGATTTTTAACTTTAAATTGTGCTCATCATCCCAACCGGGTATGACGTTCGTAAGCCCACTCACCCGTTAACCGTGACGTGTTCATCCTCGAATGGTTTTCCAAGTTAACATGAGCTTTCTCTTGTTGGCATTCCAATCACACTTCTCCTGCCAGAGGTGCGATGATCTGATTATTCTATCAGAAAAGGTAGCTCTCTTCCTAAGGTATCTTCTAGGATCAAGAATTCCTACTATTGACCTTTTAGCTTCGTTGAGGTCGTATGAGGGTTATGAGGATGTTGGGAGAGCTTTGTTTGGCCAGAGGAGGGCAAAATTCGACCAATTTTAGCTAGGACGAAACAAGGCAGCTTCAATCTGCCAAAGATGTTTCATTGTTTGATTATGTTGGCGCACCTTTGGCGATCCATAGATCGAATGGAGGTTTCTATCAGATAGCTGACTTCCCCCGGAATCTAAAGAGCCTGACCTCTCCTTTTGAGGTTAAGAAAAATGCCCAAGTCGAAGCTGTAGTTCGAGCTTCACCGAGAATTGGAGCAGTAGAGGGAGAGAGAGAGAGAGAGAGATCAGGTTTGTAAATGGGGATGAGCTCTTTATATAAGTGTAAAATTGTGTATTAAATGAGGAAGATTTATTACTATATTATGGGTATTAATGTTGTCATTATTCTCATTAAATTGGGAAATTGATGGGTATTTATTAGTATTAATTCCAATAAGTAAATGTTGGTATTAAATTATGGGTATTTATGGTAGGGGCATAGGATTAATACTAATTAAACCAAATTCACATAATTATTAGAGGTAAAAAAACATAATTATCTTATTATTTTCACCTAAAGAAATTTACTAGGTATTTATTTATTTTATTCAAAACAACACTTTTCATTTTATTTATTCCAATTATATCAATTAAATTTTAAACTTATAATATAATTCCATAAATTGTTTTTTACCGAAATTTCGAGTTACCAAAAGAAACAACTTCCCAGGAGGTCACCCATCCTAGCACTACTCTCGCCCAAACATGTTTAACTTCGGAGCTTTGATAGGATCTGATGCATTAGTGATGGTATGTTTTTTAATTTTGGCTCCTAGCATTACTCTCACCCAAGCATGCTTAACTTCAGAGTTCTGATGAGATCCGATGCATTAGTTTTGGTATGTTTTTTTTTCTGGTTACTAAAAACACGGTGTTACAATTACTCCCCACCTTTTTAGGAGTTTTGTTCCCAAAACTCATGCAACATTAGTCTATACTTCTTACCCTTTTTTGTGCTCTTATGTGGTTTCATTTTCAATAACTTTCTACTACACCTTTGGCATTGGAGAACTTTTAGGGTGGTCTTCCTATGGGAACAAATTGTTGGGTAATGTTGGCAACATCAATCATAATTTTCTTGGTTTCTCTCTTGGGAGCCATCTAAAAATTTTAAAACTTTCTCATAGTTACTATGTTATATAGTCTTGATAATATATTTGAGGAAACAAGCTCTAATACCATTCTAGTTGTCACGCCATGACCCAGTTTGGTCGGATCCCCGTGAGCAACCTGCCACTCTTCCCGATTTACTAATGATTTTCCCATCTTTTAAACCTGGAAGGAGTAAGGCGTCCTTTAAACATGTTCCTTTCCTGGAATAACATTATACAAAACTAAAGAATAGACATAGCTATCTTTATAGTTCTCACACAGGGAAGTCTTTAAGATTGGTTTTCCTTTGGTAACCTGAAAGGGGTAAAAGGGAGGGGGTGAGTTCTACAACTCAGTGAGTGGGGGTTGGGAGTGAGTTTTCTTAAACAAAAACAACTTTAATTAGAGTGTATCAAACTCCTTATTTTCTTTTAAAATATTCTTTACTCAAATTTTGGTTTCAACCCCTTTTCCCAAGGTTTGCCAATTATTTTTTTTAGAAAATATTTTCAAATTGGAGTGTGCTAGACTCCTTAATTCCTTTAATTTTTCTCCACTTTAAATTCTCAATTTTTCAAAAACACATTCTTCATCATGAAGGTCAATCACACAATTGCAGGCCATCACGTCCATTGAACCCACTTGTGGCGTTGGAGCGACTTTACCGGCCACCTAGATAGAAGTATGTCCACTTCTACCCTAAGAATGAGTGGATGTTCGCGTCATCCGACCCTCAATCCAGTAACAATTCTCCGTGTCCGTATGAGGACAGAGACATCATCACGCCCCCACCCCGGTCTCATGCGCGTGAAGCTAATCTGAGCTTCGCAAGGTCACCTCGTTCGACGAACTGCCCTTATACCCATCAGGTCGTCCAGGGCCCTAGGTTAAATCACTACCCCTCTTGGGCATCTTAAAGGTCCCGTAAACACAGTGCATGCACAATTAGTATTTTCACCTCATGCCATATAATCTGTGGTGCCATTGGTTTAACGACCTCGACCCTCAACTCAGCTTGCAGCTGTTTATCTTGACTGGTCTGTCAACTTGTCATGTCGCACTACCACTAGTTGATTGAATATATTAGTCTTGTCTTGGTACCAAGGCCAAAAAATTCATTTATTTAAAGTTTTATGGCATATAACTCATGTTTATTTACGAGCTCTTGATCGTGCCAATTGGCCTATGGCCCACTGTTCGAGATTTTTAAAACTGGGCATGTTAGCCCCCATGTTCCAAAACCGAGGCTTCCATCCTAATAGAGCTATTCGAGCTCCCGTCGAGAAGGTCTCCAAAATCATTTAAGCAGTGGCATACAATCAGGGGAGAGTACTTGTGACAAAAATAAAATTTTAACTATCCATCATATCAACCGAGTATGAGGATATCTCTGCTCATAATCGATGAACGGGTTTTCCACTTCCTCCTAGTAAGTTTCATCATACCAACTGGATATGATCTACTTACAATCAGTAAATAGTTTTTCCGTGTCATTTTCACATCACGTCTCTAAGTTGTGATATTTAAAATACCACTAAGTAGTGGGTTTTCATTTTGAGGTACTTACCATCCCTAATCGGGTGTGATATAAAATTCCACTCACAATTGGTTAGGGGTTTTTAACTTTAAATTGTGCTCATCATCCCAACCGGGTATGACGTTCGTAAGCTTACTCACCCATTAACCGTGACGTGTTCATCCTCAGATGGTTTTCCAAGTTGACGCAAGCTTTCTCTTGTTGGCATTTCGATCACACTTGTCCCGTCGGAGGTGCGATGAACCGAGCATTCTATCGGAAAAGGTAGCTGTCTTCCTACAGTATCTTCTAGGATTAAGAATTCCTACTATTAACCTTTCAGCTTCGTTGAGGTCGTATGAGGGTTGTAGGGATGTTGGGAGAGCTTTATTTGGCTAGAGTAGGGTTGAATTCGACCAAATTTAATAAGCCGAAACAGGGTAACTTTTGTCTGTCGGAGCTATTTCACTATTTGATTATGTCGGTGCTTCTTTGATGATCCTCGAATCGAATGGAGTTTGCTATCAGATAGCTGACTTTCCCTAGAATTTAAAGAGCCTGACCTCTCCTTCTGAGGTTAAGAAAAATGCCCAAGTCGAAGCTCTAGTTGGAGCTTCACTAGGAAATGGAGCAGTAGAGGGAGAGAGAGAGAGAGAGAGAGAGAGAGAAGTGTTCAGGTGTGAGGAGGATGAATGGGGATGAGATTTTTATATAGGTGTAAAATTGTGTTTTAAATGGGGAAGATTTATTACTACATTATGGGTATTAATATTGTTATTATTTTCATTAAATTGGGAAATTGATGGGTATCTATTAGTATTAATTCCATTAATTAAATGTAAGTATTAAATTATTGGTATTAGTTCCAATAATTAAATATAGGTATTAATTTATGGTTATTTACGGTAGGGGCGTAGGATTAATACTAATTAAACCAAATTCACATAATTATCTCTTAGAGCTAAAAAAACATAATTATCTCATTATTTTCACCTAAAGGAACTTACTAGGTATTTATTTATTTCGGTTAAAACAACACTTTTCATTTTATTTATTCCAATTATATCAATTGAATTTTAAACTTATAATATAATTCCATAAAATATTTTTGACCAAAATTTCAGGTTACTAAGAAAAACAACTTCCCAAGAGGTCACCCATCCTAGCACTACTCTCACCCAAGCATGTTTAACTTTAAAGTTTTGATAGGATCTGGTGCATTAGTGATAGTATGTTTTTTAATTTTGGATTTTAAAAAATTCAGTTTGATAACTATTGAATGGGTGTAACATTAATACTTCTTAGAAGGTCACCCATCCTAGCACTACTCCCAAGTACGCTTAACTTCAGAGTTCTGATGAGATCAGTTGCATTAGTGTTGGTATGTTTTTTTTTTTTCTGATTACTAAAAACATGGTGTTACAATATGACACTTCGAATCTTACCTTGTCCAATTGGTGGCCTATAAGTCCTTGTTTTCTTTAATTCTTGCTTCTAATCACCTCTTAATGCTCTCCTAGATCATCCCGCACTTCAAATTTCAGAATTTGGCTAAGTTTTGTGCCATGTCGGAGCTTCACCAGAAAAGTTATAGTAGAGAGAGGAAGCTTGCATTTCTTACCGATGGAGAGGCGGTGGCCGGAGCTTGAGGTGGGGGTAGCTAGAGCTAGTCAAGGGGACCTAGCAGCATCGAGTTATACTGTAATTCACTACTGCCCTGCACGAATTTGAAGAGAGAAGTTTCGGTCGGTGCAACTCTGAAATTTGGGAATTTCGACGAGGGGAGGTGAAAGTGAGCTTACCGGTGCCTGTAGGGGTGTTGTGGAGGGTCTTAGGCGGTTAGTGGTGGCCAAGGTGGGTGGTGGAAGGGCCGGATGGGGTGAGGTGGCATTGGGCAGAAGCTCACTGCTTCGAGCTCCGAAGCAGCTTTACTCTACGATCTCCCTCACACCTCCCTGAGCACTCTCTGGCTATTCTGAGAAGGTTTGAAGCTAGAGGATTCTTCCCCAGTTCCAATGCCATCCTTTAGAGCTCTTTGGTGGAGGTTTCGCCTGTCGTTAGAGCTCTGGTTTGCAGCTCGCCGAAAAACTTACTCTTCTTCTTCTTCGCTTGATTGTGGGATGCTGTGAATGAATGAGTGGGTGCTCTTTATATAGGGAGGTTGGCAATTGCTTAGGCTATCAGCCGGCGTAAGACTCAGCCTCCAACTCGGCCATCGGAGACCTGACTGAAGTATTTTTTGAGTCGTTGGAGACTCCAGCTTTTTCGATGACTCCCTCTCTCTCTCTCTTCTCTGTCAGCATCTGAATGTTGAAGACGATTATGTGGAAGTCGTGCTACATGGTGCATTGTGATTAGTTAGTTTTCTAACATGGAATGCCAGCTCGGCCACCACGTCAACTGTTGACCCGTTGACCGGACACGTGGTAGCCTCTTATTGGTTGCTTATGTCTGTGTGACATGCTGACGGGGCACCAACTGGCCATTGATCGGACATGTGGCAGCCTCCCATTGGCTGACCGTGTCTTTGTGGCAGCTGATGTGGCGCCTGCTGGCTGTTGACCATTGACTGGTCTGGTCGGACCGTTGACTGGTCCGATTCGACCGAGTTCGCGATCCAAAATTCAAAAACCGGCCGGTTAGGACCCGGTTTGACTGGTTTTCTCAAATTTAAAAATTTCTAAATTCATCTAAATTCATTTTCTATCTATTGGTGTTCTATATTGTGCAAAAAAATCTAATGGTGGTCTTAATTTTCCAATTTAACTTTTTAAAGCCACCTAAAAAAATTATTTATGAACCAGTTCACTATGGTTCATACCGGTTCGGTCCGGTTCACCCCGAATCGATTTGGTTCTCTCCTCAATTCCACTTCCCAGTTCAAAGTTTTTGTGAAATTTTGGTCACTTGGGATTTTCCAATTTCCCACATTAGCTATTTTTCATTCATTAAACGACTCATTCCTTCATGTACAAACATATACCGGTTCTTTTTTCGGTTTTTCTTGGCTTCCAAGTAACAAGTTTTATAGCTCTCCCCTCCTTTTAGGAGTTTAGTCTTCAAAACTTTGTCGCCTGGCCCCTTTTTCGTGAAGAGGTCCTTGCACCTCTTCCTTAGGGGTAAATCGATACCCTACTGACCTTAGTCACTCGCTTTGCCTCAATTCCTTTGCCTTTCGTGGTTTGGTCAATTAACTTATCCCTTTTTCCCCAACGTTCATGGAGCCTTACTTGTCTAATGCTTCAGATAGGGTGGGGTCGGACTTGCGTCATGGGCATTTATCTGAGTTCGAGGTTTCTATGCGTTCCACCGTGCTTGGGTTCGTCCACTCTGTCGTCGGCTATTGTGTTTGTCTTCTACTACGTTACTTCCATTTCCTTGGTCCTTTAGTTCCTCCTTTAGTACTCGAGTTCCTAATTTGAACCTCGTTGCCCCTAGCGGTACAATCCCCATATCCTATGGTTTCACCATGGGCCTCTAGCCCGACTTGGTTCGTGGTTGGGACCGTGTCCCTTCTTCCCCTTTCCTTAGTGTGTATTCTCTTTTAGGCTCATCCTTTATGTTGTCTAGGTCAATTCCTTGCTAGGCCCCCTTACTCCTTGGGTTATGATTCCATATGTCACGTGTAAACCCCGCTCTTTTGAGTTAAAGAAAAATCGGGGAAAGAACTGGTCAAACCGAGTGAGAAATATCGAACCGGTTCACAAACCCGATCATAAAGAATGGGTAAATTGGGAAATTTACAACTCATGAGTGACCCAAAGAGTCATAAAAACCTTCGAAAAGGAACTTAGAACAATTTGGGAGAGAAAACCAAACCGGTTCAGGTGAATCGGATCTGAACCGGTTTGGACCGTTTTGAACCACTATTGAACCTAATGCTAAATTCATTTTTCTAGGTGGCCTAGAAAATTCAAATTTGAGAATTTAGGCCACCATTTGATAGATAATGAATTTAGATAAATTTAGAAAATTTTAATTTTTAAAAACTCGGTTGAATCAGGCCTGAACCGACTAGTTTAAGCGTTGAACCCGGTTCTGACTAGTTCGGTTCGGTTCAGAATAGTGTCGTCTTCTTTCTTCAAATGACAATACTGTTCACTCACCAGAAAATTTAACAGCACCAACGAAGAAGAAACATTTACGTTCAGTACATTTCAGGTCATCAATGACTGCCATTAAGGTGCCAAACGGGCGGCCGAAGAGTCCCCGAGCTCCCTATATAAAGAGCCCCTCTCCATTCATCCTCCACACAACTGAAAACCTCACTCTCTATCAACTACTTAGTTTTCCGATGAAGGTTGAACCAGAGCTCTGATATAGGGTCTTTTTTGAGCCAAAGAAGGCATGGTCGGGTTCCTTTAACTCGAGGAGAAGTCAGATACATGGTGGTTGTCTCCAATTGCTCCGTGGGTCGCCAGAGAAGCGCTAGTGTGATCGAATAGTGATGTAGCTCCAGTGGACCGAGGCTGTCCTATTTCTATCGAGCTGAAATCAGCCAATTCGAGCCCTCCTTAGGCTAAACCAAGCTCTTCCAACACCTTCCCAGCCCTCTTACGAATGAATTAGAGCGGAAAGGTAAGCCAAATTGGCTCCCCTTTGTGAATTTTCGATCGGTGCTAGAGAGAGAACCGATAGATATTTACTGACCAAATTCTCCCTTAATTTGACATGAATTGAGGTGATTCTTGATTTTAGAAGGAACCTTCGGACGAGAGCTATCTTCCCAGATCGAAAGCTTGGACCACCGTGCCCCTGACGGTAATCTTTCGAAGCTTTCCCTCTCAACGTTCAGTTTTCCAGCGAAGCTCCAATTGAGCTCGTTCTGGCGTCAAATCGTGTGATTTAAAGTGCAATTAAATCGTATGAAGGTGTAGGAACTTAAATCTAACTTCAATTTCAACAATTAAACTCATTTGATTGTTTAATTTGATGAAATCAAATTTGACCAAGTTGAAAGGTTGAAATTGGGGATTTAAAAATTTTGAGGGACTAAAGTGCAATTTCCTAAAATTGAGGGCCAATTGGGTATGGAAAAGATGTTGGAGGACCAATTGGTCAATTTTTAGAATTATTGGGGTCAATTTTACCATTTTTGTAAAGTAGGGGCAAAATTGTAACTTTGGAAAAGTTGGGGACCAAATTTTGGAATTTGAGAAACTTGAACCCCTTTTTGTAATTTTGAATAAATTGAGGTCTAAAAGTAATTTTTTGAGGCTTTCAAACTCAATTTAGGGAAAAATCGGCATTAGGGACCTAAAGTTAAAGAAAAAGAACTTTAGGGACCTAATTGAAAATATTTGAAAAGTTGGGTATTTTATTCATTCATAATGAATGAAGGCTATCAAGGCAAAAGATAATGAACAAGGATGTTAATACTGTGTAGGAACACAAAGCATTGGGAATGCCAACTAAGACAAAGCTCGCGAGGAGACGGAAGTCGGTTAAGAAGGATGCATGACATTAATGGGTGAGTGGGATTTTTATATCATACCCGATTGGGATGATAAGCATCTCAGAAATAAAAATCCACTATTAAGTGGAATTTTAAACATCACACTTGAATAGAGTGATGTGAAAATTACGTCAAAAAAAACTAATTATTAGTTGTAAGTAGATCATACCTAGTTGGTATGATGAACTTCCTAGAAGAAAATAGAAAACCCGTTTATCAATTATGAGCGGAGATGTCCTCACACTCGGTTGATGTGACGGACGGCTAAAAGATTATTATTTTTGGAAGTGCTCTCACTTAACTATGTGCCACTCCTTAAACTTTTTTTGAGACCTTCTTGATGGGAGCTTGAATAGGTCAGATAGGTCGAAGGACTCGATTTTTGGAACTTGGGGGCTAATATGCTCGATTTTGAAAATCTCGTATAGTGGGCCCAAGGCTAGTTGGCACGAGTAGGAGCTCGTAAACAAACATGAGTTTAAGCCATGAAAATTTTAAATGAATGATATGTTTGGCCATGGTACCATGACAGGACTGACATACTCAATGGACTAGTGGTAGTGCGACATGATAGGTCGACGGATCAATCGAGACAAACAGTTACAGGTCGAGTTGAGAGTTAGGGTCATTAGACTAGTGGCACCAAAAATTAAATGGCTTATGAGAAAAACTATTGTTTTGTGCATGCACTAAGGTACATGATCTTTAAGACGCCCAAGAGGGGTAGTGATGCGTCCTAGGGGCTACTAGACGACATGGTGGAGATAAGGGCAGATTATCATGCCAGTAGTCGAGGAAGCTCAACATAGCTTCATGCACTTGAGACCGGGGTGGGGTCGAGATGAACTCTCTGTTCTCATACGGACACAGAGTTTTCTTTACAGGACTGAGGGTCGGATGTCGTGTACATCCACTCATTCTCAGGGGAGAAGCTCTGATTGAGCTCATTCCGAAGTCAAATAGTGCAATTCAAAGTACATATGAATGGTATGAAGGTGTAGGAACTTAAATCTAACTTCAATTTCAACAATTAAACTCATTTGATCGGTCAATTTGATGAAATCAAATTCAACCAGGTTGAAAGGTTAAAATTGGGGGAAATTTTTGGGGATTTCAAAAATTCGAGAAACTAAAGTGCAATTTCCTATAATTGAGGGCCAATTGGGCATGGAAAAGATGTTAGATGATCAATTGGCCAATTTTTGGAATTAGTGGTGTCAATTTTACCATTTTTGTAAAGTCGAGGCAAAATTGTAATTTTGGAAAAGTTGGGGACCAAATTTTTGAATTTGGGAAACTTGAACCCCTTTTTTGTAATTTTGAATAAATTGAGGTCTCAATGTAAATTTTTGAATCTTCGGGATTCAATTTAGGGAAAAATCTGCATTAGGGACCTAAAGTTAAAGAAAAAGAATTGTAGGGACTTAATTGCAAATATTTGAAAAGTTGGGTATTTTATTCATTCATAATGAATGAAGGCTATCAAGCCCAAAGATAATGAACAAGGATGTTCATGCCATGTAGAAACACGAAGTACCAAGAATGCCAGCTAAGACAAAGCTCGCGAGTAGACGAAAGCCAATTAAGAAGGATTCACGGTATTCATAGGTGAGTGGAATTTTTATATCATAACCGGTTGGGATGATAAGAACCTGGGAAATGAAAACCCATTACTATGTGAAATTTTAAAAATCACACTTGAATGGAGTGATGTGAAAATTACATAAAAAAAAAAACTACTTACTGGTTGTAAGTAGATCATACACGGTTGGTATGATGAACTTTCTGAAAGGAAGTAGAAAACCAGTTCATCGATTATGAGCGGAGATGTCCTCACACCCGGTTGGTGTGATGGAAGGCTAAAATATTATTTTTGTTGGAGGTGCTCTACCTTGACTGCATGCCACTGCTTAAATATTTTAGGAGACCTTCTTGATGGGAGCTCGAATAGCTCAGATAGTTTAGAGGCCTTTGTTTTTGGAACTTGGGGGCTAATATAATCGATTTTAAAAATCTCATACAGTGGGCCCAAGACTAGTTGGTACAAGCAATAGCTCATAAACAAACATGAGTTTAAGCCATGAAAATTTTAAATGAATGATATGTTTTTCCATGGTGCCAAGACATGACCAACATACTTGATGGACTAGTGGCAGTGTGACTAGACAGGTCGATGGACCAGTTGAGACAAGCAACTGTAGGTCAAGTTGAGAGTTAGGGCCATTGGACTAGTGGCACCAAAGATTAAATGGCTTATAAGGAAAATTATTGTTTTGTGCATGCACTAAGGTATGAGACCTTCAAGACGCCCAAGAGGGGTAGTGATGCATCCTAGGGGCTACTACATGACATGGTGGAGATAAGGGGAGATTGTCGTGCCAACAGTCAAGGAAGCTCGACATAGCTTCATGTGCATCAGACTGGGGTGGGGTCGGGATGAGGTCTCTATCCTCATACGGACACAGAGTTTTCTTTACGGGATTGAGGGTCGGATGTCGCGTACATCCACTAATTCTTAGGGTAGAAGTGGACAGGCTTCTATCTTGGTGGCCGGTAAAGTCTCTCCGACACCACAAGTGGGTGCAGTGGACGCGCTGCCCTACAAATGTGTGTTCCCTTCTTGATAAAGGACGTGTGTTGGTTGATAAACACACCTGTCACACCCCAACCCAGTTTGGTCGGATCCCCATGATCTACCCGTCACTCCCCCGATTTTCTAAGGGTTGCCCCTTCTTTATAAACCGTGAAGAGTATAGAGTCCTTTAAACCTACACCTTTCCTAGAATAACATAATCAAAACTACATAAAATTTTAAATTGATCATACCTGTCTTATGGGTGTATTAGCCGGTGGTCTTTGGGGTAAGCTTTCTGGGGTTACCTGAAAGGGATATAAGGGAGGGGCTGAGTACAACAACTTAGTGAATGGGTTTTCAAAATTTATCTTTTAGGAAAAATGTTTGATTCGGAGTGTGCCAGACTCCTTATTTTCTTAAAAAAAACTCTCATTTTTAATTTCAATTTTTATCACCATTTCTTATTACCACGGTGTGTCATCACCCAACACACATCCTTCATCATGAAGGTCAAACACACAATCGCAGGCCAGCCCGTCCACTAAACCCACTTGTGGCATTGGAGCGACTTTACCAGCCACCTAGATAGAAGCACATCCACTTCTACCCTGAGAATGAGTGGATGTTCTCGACATCCAACCCTCAATCCTGTAACAAATCTCCATGTTCATATGAGGAAAGAGACCTCATCCTAACCCCACCTCTGTCTCATGCGCTTGAAGCTACTCCGAGTTTCGCAAGACTACTGGTACGACAAACTGCCCTTATATCCACCAGGTCGTCCAGAGCCCTAGGACGCATCACTACCCCTCTTGGGAATCTTGAAGGTCCCATAAACACAGTGCATGCACAATCAACATTTTTCACATGATGCCATATAATTTTTTGTGCCAGTGGTCCAACGGCCCCGACCCTTAACTCAACCTGCAGCTGTTTGTCTTGACTAGTTTGAAGACCTGTCATGTCGCACTGCTGCTAGTTGACTAAGTATGCCGGTCCTGTCTTGGTACCATGGCCAAACAATTAATTTACTTAAGTTTTCATGGCATATAAATCATGTTTATTTATGAGCTCCTACTCGTGCCAACTAGCCTAGGAGGGCATATTAGCCCCCAAGTTCCAAAATTGAGGCCTCTGGCCTAACAGAGCTATTCGAGCTCCCATCAAGAAGGTCTCCCAAATTGTTTTAGCAGTGATACACAGTCAGCGAAGAGCACTTTTGACAAAATATATTTTTCAACTGTCCATCATACCAAACGAGTATGAGGACATCTTCGTTCATAACCGATGAACGAGTTTTCCACTTCCTCCAAGAAAGTTTCATCATACCAACCGGGTATAATCAACTTACAACTGGTAAGTAGTTTTTTCACGTGATTTTCACATCATTCTTCTCAGATGTGATGTTTAAAATACCACTTAGCAGTGGGTTTTCATTTTCGAGGTGCTTATCATCCCAACTGGGTATGATATAAAAATCCCACTCACTCGATCGTGTAGTGAAATTCCTCTTAGTCGGTTTTCGTCCCTTGCGAGCTTAATCTCATCTGGCATTCCCATTGTCTCATGTTCCTATACGAAATGAACATTGTTGTTCATTATCATTTGGCTTGATCACCTTCATTCATTATAAATGACCAAATATTCAACTTTTCAAATATTTGCAATTTGATATCTCTAAAGTTATTTTTCCTTTAATTTAGGCCCTAATTGCCGGTTTTTCCCCTAATAGAGTCCCGAAACTTTTAAAATTCCCCTTGGGACCTCAATTTATTCAATTTCATAAAAAGGGGTGTAAGTTTCCCAAATTCCAATTTGGCTCCCAATTTTCCCAAAATTACCATTTTGCCCTTCATTTACAAAAATGGTAAGTTTTACCCCAAAAATTCTAAAATTTGCTCAATTGGTCCCCTAACACTCTTATCATGCCCAATTGATCCTCAATTTTATAAAATTGCATTTTGGTCCCTCAAATTTTTGAAAATGCCCAAGTTTCCCCTATTTTTCCCCAAGTTCAACTTTCTATTACAACCGAATTTGATTTCATCAAATTGACTGATCAAACACTTCTAATTGTTGAAATTGAAGTTAAATTTGAGTTTCTACATCTTCATACAATTCAATTGCACTTTGAATTGCAAGTTTTGATGCCAGAACGAGATCAAACGGAGCTTCACCGGAAAACATAACGTAGAGAGAGAAAGCTTCAATTGCTCACCGTCAGGGGTGCGGCAGTCCGAGCTTCCAATCTAGGCAGATAGCTCTACTCCTGAGGTTACTCCTAAGATCAAGAATTGCATCAATTGATGTTGAATTGGGTGAGGATTCTATCATCAAAAATCTACTGGTCTCTCTCTAGCACCGGTTGGAAATTACAGAGGGGAGCCGAATTAGCTTACCTTTTAATTCTAATTCAGATGTAGGAGGACTAAGGAGGTGTTGGGAGAGCTTGGTTTGGCATGAGGAGGGCTCGAATTGGCCGATTTCAGCTCTGTCAAAATAAGGCAGCGTCAGTCCGCCGAAGCTGCATCACTGATCGATCACGTCGACGTTCATGCGAAGACCCTCGGAGCAAATTGGAGACTACATGCGTGCAGTTGACTTCTCCCCGGTTCTAAAGAACCCAACCATACCTTCTTTGGCTTAGAAAAAACCCTATATCAGAGCTCTGGTTTGAGCTTCACTGAAAATTGGAACAACTGAGAAAGAATGAAGTTTTCAGGTGCGGAAAGGATGAATGAGGATGGGCTCTTTATATCGGAAGCTCGGAGACTTCTTGCTCGTTTGATTGGCGCCTTAATGGTGGTCATTCATTGCCTGAAACTCCCTAGTTGGAGACTTTTTAACTTTATTGGTGCTGTGCGATTTTCCGATGAGTGAACAGTACTATCATCTGAAGGAAGAAGATGACACTGTTCCGAACTGGACCAGACCAGTCTGAACTAGGTTCAAAGCTTAAATTGACCGGTTCACCCCCAGTTTGACCCAATTTTTCAAATCTAAAAATTTCTAAATTCATTTTCTATCCAATGGTGGCCTCAAATCTCAAATTTGAATTTTTTAAGCCACCTAGAAAAATGAATTTAGCATCTAGTTTAATAGTGGTTCAAACGGGTCCAAACCAGTTCAATCCGGTATGGACCTGGTTTGCCTGAACTAGCTTGGTTTTCATCTCTAATTCAGCCTAAAGCCCTTCTTCTTGAATTTTGTGACCCTATAGGTCACTCAAGATCCAAAAATTTCTTATTTTGCCCTCTCTTTATCGGTTCCGATTCATAAACCGGTTCAATCCTGTTGGATCCGATTCATATGAAACGATCTGGTTTTTTTCTTCCAATTTGTGCTAATGTTCTTTTCTAAGGTTTTATGAATCCTTTGGGTCACTCGAGAGTTGAAATTTCCAAATTACCTATTCTCTAATGATCAGTTTGTGAACCAATTCGGTGTTTCTCACTTGGTTTGACCTGTTCTTTTCCCAGTTTTTCCTTAATTTAAAAGGGTAGGGTTTACCACACCGTTTGTGGTTAATGATGAGAAATGGTTTGAAAACCAAGATTTTGATGATGAAATATCTTAAAGGAATCAAGGAGTCTAGCACACTCCAATTCAAAAAAATTTTAGAAACCCACCCACCCTTTGTATCCCTTTCCAGGAAATAAAGAAATGACCTGGGATAACACCAGGCCTTATTCTTTGTCAGGTATGCTTAATTATTTTAAGTTTCATTTTTATTGATATGTTACTCCAAGGAACAAGTTTGAAATTACGCCTAGCTTCTCTTGAGTTAAAGAAGGGGGAAACCCCTCTCAAACCAACAGAGCGGTGGGTTGTTCATGGGGATTTGACCAAACCGAGTCGGGGCGTGACATCCCGCCCATGCTTTGATGTCAACAAGCACATAAGTGCCCGACTATTTATGAGAGTTTGGGTTTTCCTGGGTTTATTTGTTATATCCCGTTTTTCCTTATTGCGTTTTCCCGTCCAAGCTATTGGGTTTTCAGGCTCGGGTGGACCCTATCGACTCACTGGTCCTCCTACGTTCGTCTGTTAGTGTACTTGCTGGTTTTCTCTGGCTAGCGAGGGGTCCCTTCCTTTTTCGGCCCCTTTCTTCTTTCTTGGCCTATGGTTCATTACACTAGCCGATGTGCAATGGTTGTAGTCCTTCAGAGTTATCCCTTTCTCATCAAAGTCGTACACAAGGGACTCCTCCCCCTTGTGAAGTTTGTAGCCTACATGGGACTAGTTTTCTAGAGTCTTCCCTTACTTGCTTTGAGGTAGGGTCTCAGGTTCCATCCTCGAGGATCCAGGGTCCTTCCCATCGAATCCTTGGTGGCTTCGTCTAGGGAGTAGCTTCAATTCATTCTTCTGCCCATTCCTCCCTTGGGGTTGGTGGTTCTACGTGTTGATCTTCCCTACTTAGGGTTGTGTTCCTCTTCATGTGTTGGGGTTTGTGCCTCTCCTTTACTTTTCGTCCCGTGATTGGTTTGTTCTTTCCCTACGGCGTCCATTTCCTCTTTTGAGTCTCTCGAGGTGACTTCCTTACGTTATTGTTCCATTTGATTTTATAATTTCCACGCTTTCCGACTCCTACATGTTGCCTTTCCCTAACCTCCGAGGTCGGGAAGTTTCATCGTGGTCTCACTTGCCTGCCCTTCACCCTTGGGGTACTATGCTACAGCCCTTTGGTCTTATGGGGTTGTTAGGTCTATCCTTGGTCTGCTAATGGTGTTAGGTCGGAGTCTCTGGGTAATTCGACCATTGTCCTACCGCCAATCCTGGTTTGGGTCCTTCATCCCTGTTTCCCTGGGGTTACCTTTCTTGATATGGCTCTCCTTTAGCTCACCTCTTAGGGCCCTTACTAGTTTGTTGAGGGTATCTAGTTCGTATAGTTTCCTATTATGCTCTCGGGGCTAGTCATTTGTGGTTCCAACTTTCCTTTGTCTTGTAAGGTACTTCTTTGGCTATTCGAGCCTCGTCCTAGGGTGTAGGTGTTGGAAAAGGATGGCCCAAGGTGGTTTTTTTTATTTTACTCCTTTAGGGTTCTTGGTATTTTGGAGCTCCCGTCATTTTTCGAGAAATGGTTAAGAGATTTGGGTTTTCTTTTTGAAAAGTAAATCTTCTTTGTTTATTGAACTGGAAAAACCCCAGCCAAGGTTTATTACAATGGAAATTTCTAGAATCTACTACCCATTTTTATCCCCCACTAATTAACTAACCTAGAGATATACCTATGGGATTACAAGACTACGCATCAGGTGTCTCGAGGCGTCTTCTCCTTATGGGTGGGCATTTGCCTCCATGGTATCTGCCGCAACAGGGGCACAGATTCATGTTGGGCTTCTCGAATTCTGCTGATTCTAATAGACTAGGGGGCCCCCTAGCCTGTACAGGAGGAGCGATATCTATGCCATATTGGCGTAGGACAACTACATCGTGGACGTGTTGGGTGGGGCCCATGGTACACATAATGTTGTGAATCGAGAGAAGTTAGTGAAAAACCCTTACATAGTTAGCGTAGGCTTCCTAGAAATTCCTTTCAATTTTTGCCTGAATATGGGTTAGGTCTAGTTCCCTTGGTGGAGACACTTCATCCTCCACCGAGTAAGGAAGGGTCCTATCTCGGGGTGTGTCTCAAGGGATGGGCTCTTCTAGGGCCTCCACTTGTTGCTCCTTAGCGTGGATCCATGGAATATATTCTTCGAGGGTGTTTCCATTCATATTTTCTGCAAGGTTGTTGGGAATCGGGGTTATAATGGGTTGGAGAAAACTAATTAGGAAAGTTATGCTCTGATACCACTTAAGTTATCATGTCCCAAACCGGTTTGGTCGGAGTTCGTGTTCAACCTGTCACCCTTCCCTGTATTATTCAGGTATATCTACCCGAATGAGGCAAGGAAGGGGAAGGCATGTTCACGTTTGAACCCTTACTTTAAGTTGGGGGTAAGAAGCGTACCATGAGGGCCTAAGCACGTCCGGAACTTCCTGTCGGGGTGATGTCTTGATAAGGGTTGAGGGAGGGGGGGTGAGTACAACACTCAGTGAGGGAAACTGCTATAATGTTTTACTTGAATTCATCTTATCTTTCTTTAGTTTAATCCACTTTTGTTATTTCACACAGTCACATGATCAACAATCGCCCTCCTATCATAGAAGGGACCACACATTCGTAGAATAGTCCTCGACTGTGCCATGTTGCCTCTACCCGGAGTTTGTACGAACATCAATAGTCTGACCCCAAACGCAAGTTTCTCCACTATGTCTGCTAAATGGGACAATACCTCATTCCCCCTATTGCCTCGGTCTCCATGCGCAGGAAGCTCCTCGGCTTCACGACCTACTAAACGACGATAGTGGCCTTATGCTCTCTGGGTCGTCCAACAGTCCTGGGGTTCCATCACTACCTCATGCCAGGCGTCCTAATGGCCCGAACATCACGATGCATGCACAATCAACAAGCTTTTTGAGTCCATTATCTTTGGCCCTCTCGCATAATGATCTGTTAGCTTGGCTTCGGCCCCACCACGTGTACTAGCCCAATAGGTACGACGACCTGACTTTGGCAAAGCAGCGGTTCGGCCCAACAACTCAGCTTGGCTCGATGGGTATCACACAAGTTCTCATTATTCAGGTCTTTTAGCATCATGTATCACATGTCTGTTTTGGATGGGTCCATGCCCGTATCCACCGGCCTTGGGCACACTAGAATCTCAAGCCTAAGCCCGAAATTAGCTCCCAAATGTTTTACACAAAGTCACTTAGTCAAGGGATGCTAATTCCAAGAAAACAGTTTTTTTCAAAGCTTAAACTGTCATTCCAACCGGAATCAACGTCATAGCGGTTCCCACTCACCCGGTGATCTCAGCGGGTCGTGCCAACGGAATTTTTGTCTCCTTGGTGCACTTCTAGGGCTGGCGCTCGAGTAATCCGATCCTACAGGGTCTGAGTGTTGGTATTAGGATGTGGTGACAAATTGATCATATACTTTCTCATATCTGCATCTAAGGCTTCGTACTTTGTTTAAATTGCACCTAGGTCCCTGATTTCTCTTTAATCTCTATTGGGTCCCATGGGTTCCCAATTATTCTTTTTGGGTAAAATTGTAGTTTGGTCCACCAACTTTTCAAAATTTCCAATTTGCCCCAAATTTGTCAAATTTTCCCAATTGACCCTTAATTGAGGCGAATTTCATGAAAGCACCCTCAATTTCGTGAAATTTCCATTCAGCCCTCCAATTTTTGAAAATTGCACAAAAGTCCCTCCAAATCCCCAAATCACCCTTCATCTTCTTCCCCAATTCGAGCATATGACACTTCGAATCTTACCTCATCAAATTGGCGGCCTGTAAGTCCTTGTTTTCTTCAATTCTTGCTTCTAATCGCCTCCTACAGCTCCCCTCGATCGTCCTACACTTCAAATTTCTAAATTTGGCTAAGTTTTGTGGTCTGTCGAAGCTTCACTAGAAAAGTTACAATAGAGAGAGAAAGCATGCATTTCTTACCGATGGAGAGGCGGTGATCGGAGCTTGAGATAGGGGCAGCTAGAACTAGTCATGGGAGACCTAACAGGATCGAGTTCTATTGCAATTCCCTGCTGCCCTGCGAAAATTTGAAGAAAGAAGTTTCAGTCAACACAGCTCTAAAATTTGGGAATTCCAACGAGCAGAGGCAAAATTGAGCTTACCGGGGCCTATACGGGTGTTGTGGAGGGTCTTAGGCGGTTAGTGGTGGCCAAGGTGGGTGGTGGAAGGGCTAGATGGGGCGAGGTGGCATCGGGCAAGAGCTCTCTACTTCGAGCTCTAAAGCAGCTTTATTGTGCGATCTCCCTCGCACCTCCCTCAGCACTCTCTGGCTGTTGTGAGAAGGTATGAAGCTAGAGGATTCTTCCCCGGTTCCAATGCCACCCTTTGGAGCTCCTTTGGTGGAGGTTTCACCTATCATCAGAGCTCCGGTTTGTAGCTCATCGGAAAACTCACTCTTCTTCTTCTTCTTCGCTCAATTATGGGATGCTGAGAATGAATAAGGGGGTGCTCTTTATATAGGGAGGTCGGCAACTGCTCAGGCTACTGGCCGGCATAAGACTCGGCCATTAGAGACCTAACCAGAGCATTTTTCGAGTCGTCAGTAACTCTAGCTTTTTTAGTGACCCCTTCTCTTTCTCTTTTCTGTAAGCATCTAAAGGTTGAAGATGATGACATGGTGGTCGTGCCTTGATTGGTATGATGAACTTCCTGGAAGGAAGTAGAAAACCCATTCATTGATTATGAGCAGAGATGTCCTCATACCCGATTGGTATCATGGACAGCTGAAAGATTATATTTGTCGAAAGTGCTCTCCCCTTACTATGTGCCAATGCTTAAAATTTTTGGGAGACCTTCTCAACGGGAGCTCAAATATCTTAGATAGGCCGGAGGCCTCGGTTTCGGAACTTGGGGGCTAATATGCCCAATTTTTAAAATCTCGTACAGTGGGCCCAAGGCCGGTTGGCACGAGTAGAAGCTCATAAACAAACATGAGTTAAGCCATGAAAACTTTAAATGAATGATTTGTTTGGCCATGGTACCAAGACAAGACTGACATACTCGATGGACTGGCGGTAGTGCGACATGATAGGTCGACGGACCAGTTGAGACAAACAACTGCAAGTCAAGTTGAGGGTCGGGGCCGTTGGACCAGTGGCACCACAAATTAAATGGCTTATGTGGAAAACTATTGTTTTATGCATGCACTAAGTTATGGGACCTTCAAGATGCCCAAGAGGGGTAGTGATGCATCCTAGGGCTACTAGACGACGTGGTGGAGATAAGGGCAGTTAGTCATGCCAGTAGTCTTGGAAGCTCGATGTAACTTCATGCGCATGAGACCGGCATGGGGTTGGGATGAGGTCTCTGTCCTCATACGGACACGGAGTTTGGTTTACGGGATTGGTGGTCAGATGTCGCATACATCCACTCATTCTCAGGGTAGAAGTGCATATGCTTCTATTTAGGTGGCCAGTAAAGTCACTCCGATGCCACAAGTGAGTGTATTGGACGTGCTGCCCTGTAAATGTGTGTTCCCTTCATGATGAAGAGTGTGTGTTGAGTGATAAACACAACATTGTGATGAGAAATGACTATGAAAACTGAGATTTGAGGATGAATTGTTTTAAAATAAAATAAGGAGTCTGGCACACTACAATTCAAATTATTTTCTGAAAGTTATACTTTAAACACTCATTCACTAAGTCGTTGAACTCCCCCCCCCCCCCCCCCTATACCCCTTTCAGGTAACTCGGGGAAAAGCCTACCCAAACACTACGAGTTAAACTACACCTGTGAGACAGGTATGATAAAATTAAATTTTATGCAGTTTTGATTTATGTTATTCTAGGAAAGGTACAGGTTGAAAGGACACCTTACTCCTCCTGGGTTAAAGAAGGGGAAAACTTTGAATAAACTGGGAGAGTGGCGTGTTGTTCATGGGGATCCGACCAAACCGGGTCATGGCATGACAGACCGGAATGCTAGCAAGGAAAAGCTAGTGTGGAGTCAGAAATTTACTAGAGACAAATACATCATGATCACCGGGTGAGTGAGAATCTTATACATCATACTGATTGGGATGATGAGCTAATTTTTATGAAAAGAAAACCTACTTACTGGTCGTAAGTAGAGATAATCAAACTTGGTTGGTATGTTGAACTTCCTTGAGGAAAGGAGAAACCCACTTAGTGGTTGTAAGCGAAGATATCATCACACCCGATTGGTCTGATGAAGTTAAAAATAAAATTTTTGTCAACAGTGTTCTCCCCTGACTATGTGTCAATGCTTAAAACATTCGGGAGACCTTCTTGACAGGAGCTATAATAGCTCAGATAGGCCAAAGGCCTCGATTTTTTAACTCATGGGGGTTAAATGCCCGGTTTTGGAAAAACACATGTAGTGGGCCCAAGGCTAGTGGGCACGAGTAGAAGCTCAAAAACAAACTTGATTAAAGAAAGCCATGAAAATTTCTAATGAAATTGGTTATGTGATTTCACCATGGTATCGAGTCAAGACCGACAGTACTCGATGGAGTGGCGATAGTGCGTCAGGGCCAGGTCGACAGACTGGCCTAGACAAACAGCTGCAAGTCGGGTTGATGGTCGGGGTCGTTGGACCATTGGTACCAAAGATGATGGCCATATGTGAAAAACTATTGTTTATGCATGCACCTGTGGTACTGGACCATCAAGACGACCTAGGGGTAATGATGGGTCCTAAGGGCTACTGGACGACATGGTGGAGATAAGGGCAGTTTGTCGTGCTAGTAAGTCTAGAAGCTCGAAGTAGCTTCCGCATGAGACCAGGGTGGCTTCGGGATGAGTTCTCTATCCTCATACGGACATGGAGTGGCATTCGGGTCTGAGGGTCAGATGTCGAGAACATCTACTAAGATCCAAGGTAGAAGTGGACGGGCTTCTATCTTGGTGGACGATAAAGACACTCTGATCCATAAGTGGGTGAAGTGGACGGGCTGCACCTACAAATATGTATACGTACCCTTCCTGATGAAGGGCATGTGTTTGTTTGCTAAATGCCTCCTGAGGCAAGGGGATGAGTTAAAAGAGCTAAACACACCTAATGGTAATGGAAAAAGGTTTTGAAAACCGAAATTTGAGGAAAATCCTTATTAAGGGAAATGATAACCTTGGCACGATTTGAATAAAGTTATTTTTTTTTAAAAACTCACTCCCAACACCCACTCACTGAGTTGTAGAACTCACCCCTCCCTTTTTACCCATTTCAAGAAACAAGGAAACACCATTCTTAAAGACCCTTCTAAATTGGAACAGTAAGAAGACATGTATGTCTGTTTTAAAAATACTCAGTTTTGTTTAATGCTATTCCAGGAAACACAAGTAAAAGGCCTTACTTTTCACGGTTTAGAAAAGGGTGAAACCCTTAATGGACCAAAAAGAGTGGCGGGTTGCTCACGAGGATTCGACCAAATCGGGTTGGGGCATGACAACTTGAGTGGTATCAGAGTTTGTTTCCCCGAATGCATTATCAAGACTATATAACATAGTAACTAAGAGGAATAAATTTTAAATTTTCAGATGGCTCCCAAGAGAGGAACCAAGAGAACAAGACCAGCAGTTACAGACACTGCCCAACAACCCCTCTCTGTGGGAACTCCCCGAGAAACCCAAACAGTTCCACCTGTACTAAGCTCGGAACATGAGAGATTGTACGAAGAGTTCACCCGAATGTTTGGACAGCCTAACCTCGCCCTTGAGGTGGACACCAACTCTCGAGCTAAGCTTGAGGATGTACAATCTCACCTCCCCCCCCCTCCCCCCCGCCCCCTTCCTGCTAACATCCCTCCACCAGTTGACATCCCTAAATACCTCAAAACTCTCCGTCAACTAGGATGTAAGCCTTTCCTAGGAGAGAAGGATGTTGGAGCTGCTATGGACTAGCTGGCCTGCATTAACAATCTTTTGGGGATAGTCAGGATTTTGCCAAAGGATACGGTAATTTTGGCATAATTTTTCCTGGAGGCCAGTGCGAAAAGATGGAGACACAATGTTAGAAGCCTGCATACCACCACCCCCACTTGGGAATAATTCAACGAGAGTTATATGGAGGAATACCTAGCTCTGCATCTCATTAATGAAAAGAAGCAAGATTTCCTCTGACTCCGACAAGGGCTTAACTCTATCTCGGAGTATGAAACAAAGTTTAATGAGTTAAGACCCTTTGCCCCTGACCTAGCTGGACCTGCAAATATATGCCAATGATTCATGGACGGTCTCAACATGGACGTATGAGACCGAATGGGAGTACTAGGATTCCCTATAGATCCGGCAACTATAATCAGCATGGCTCACGAATTTGAGCGTCTAGTACAAATCTGATGACGCTAGATGGAGCAAGCTAGCCGAAAGGAGGACAAGGGCCAAGGCCATCATGGAGGAAAAAAGGAATAAAATGGTCCAAAGTGGGGAAACATGGTGGGTTTCCAAAAGAAGAGGGACGTGCCACCACCTCAATGGAGAGTAATCCCCACCTTACTACTATGAAACTCTCATTATCCTAGATGCCAAAGATACCACGAGGAAGCCTGCTTATCCTATTACGAATGTGGGCAGGTGGGGTTAGGGATGTCAATAGCTCATGCCGGGGCGGGTTTTAGCGGACCCATGCCTGACCCAAGCTCGGGTCCAGCAGACCCGCGCCCGAGTGGACCCAAGCCTTAGGCCCACTTGGTGGGTCCAAACCCGACCCGATTTTGGGTCTACTAGACCCGAGACCCGCTTGGACCCGATCCTCAAGTCTAGAAATTGGACCCAAACCCGCTGCTCGGGTCTATCTTATTTTTTTAATATATATCTTTTACCAAATATAAAAAATTCAAAATTATTGTAATATATAAATTTTCTAATATTTGTTTGGTAATTCAATTTTTCAAATGTTTATTATCTTTAATTTAACTAATAATTTACTGGTATAATTTTTCATCAACTTTAACTTATAAATAATAAGAAATGATCAATAAAGAATACGATGAATTAGTAAAACTATGAATGTGAGAGAATTAATTGACAAATTACGGGAAGCAAGACGAGCAACCCCAACAATATTTCCACGAACATCTTTCTCTCCATCACTCTCTTATTTTCAAATCACTTTTTCACTTGTATATGCTTATATTCATTTATATACATAAGAAAGAAAAAAACAATATATTAGGTTATAAGAAAGGAAAAAGAATTAATATAGTATGTCGAGAATATATTAGGGTATAAGAAAGGAAAAAAATAATATAATATAACATAATATATTTATAAATCTATTAAGGTATAAGAAAGAAAAAAAATAATATAATATAACGAGAATATCTTTATAAATCTATTAGAGTATAAGAAAGGAAAAAAATAATTAAGGCTTAAGAAAGGAAAAAAATAATATAATATAATGAGAAAATATTATGTGATAGAAAAAGATAGAGTAATTTTTAAATCACTTTTTTATTAGGATTTTTTAATTTTTTTTACTACATTTAATGAAACGATGTGGTTGCATTAAAAAAGGAAAAAAATTCAAAACGAATGTGGGCCCACATTAAGATCCATTTGGACCCGAGACCTGTAGGAATCAAACCAGCGGGACCCAAGGCATAGGTCTCAGGTCCAATCTATGGACCCAAACCCGAGCACGGACCCGAGCAAATCCGAGGCTCCTTAGGTCTGCTCGGGTCGAGTAGGGACCCAAAGCTCAGATCTCGAGTCCCATTAACATGCCTAGGTGGGGTACTTTGCAAAGGAATGCTTCACTCTTAGGGAGAATAAACAATGGAACACACTTGGACCACCCCAAGGGAACCCAAGGACTCCCAGGCAGGATGCCATGACAAGGATACCAGCTAGGATATACAACCTCACCCAGGAAGAGGCTAGAAAAGACCCTAGTACCCTAGCGGGTACTTCCCAAAACCTCCCTAACTAAGATTGAGACAAAACTTGTAATGTGATTTTTATTCAATAAAGAAAATTTTCTTTCTAAAACATGTGTTTCTTCAACGCCCTCTTTGACTCGGGGAGAAAAGTCTACGCCCTCTTTGACTCGGGAGCAGAGAGATCCTTCATCAAGGAAGATCTAATCCCAAGTCTTCCCCTAGAACTTACCTCCCTAGAACAAAATCTCAACATACTCACACCCTTAGGAGAAGAACTGGATAGGGACAAACAGTTAAAGGGATGTGAGATCATGATTGGAGGAGTTAAACTAGAGGCGGACTTGATCCCATTACCTCTAAGGGAGGTAGAAATAATATTGGGAATGGATTGGTTAAGTACCCATCAAGCCAAGATAGACTGTGGGAAGAATGTAATAACTTTCCACACTCCAGAAACATTCGAATTGCATTTCCAAGGAGACAAGAGGAAGGGAGAAGTGCAATTACTGTCTCACATAAAGGCTCAAAAGATGATACCGAAGGGTTGTAAAGCTTTCCTGGCGATGATCATCAAAGAGAAGTCAGAGGAGAAGAGACTAGAAGGCATTCTAGTAGTTGAACACTACCCGAACGTATTTCCGGAGGAATTACCCGAATTACCCCCAAGTCAACAACTAGAATTTACCATAGAGGTAATCCCCATAACACATCTCATATCCTAAGCCCTTTATCACATGCCTCCACCAGAGTTAAATGAGTTAAAGGAGTAGCTGGACGAGCTATTGGAGAAGGGTTTCATACGCCCTAGTCAATCTTCATGGGGTGCACCAGTCCTATTCGTAAAGAAAAAGGACGGGAGCATGAGGATGTGCATAGATTATCAGAAGTTGAACCAGGTCACCATAAAGAATAAGTACCCACTTTCATGGATCGACAACTTGTTCGACCAACTAAAAGGAGCAGCCTACTTCTCCAAGATAGAACTTCAGTTAGGATACCATCAACTCAGGATCCGAGAGTAAGATATCCCTAAAACCGCCTTTTGGTCTCGATACAGACACTATGAATTTAGGGTGATGCATTCTGGCCTAACGAATGCCTCTACAACCTTCATGGATTTGATGAACCGAGTGTTCCAGCCACACTTGGACAAGTTCATGATTGTGTTTATAGATGACATACTTATATACTCACGAACTAGGCTGGATCATGAAGAACATCTGGCTATCACCTTGGAGACACTACGAGATAACCGCTTATATGCGATATTCTCCAAGTGTGAGTTTTGGTTGTAGGATGTAGGGTTCTTAGGGCACATAGTGTCCAAAGATGGAGTCAAGGTAGATCCGGCAAAAGTGGAGGCCATATCTGATTGGAAGGCACCCAAGAATCCCTCTAAGATACGCAGTTTCTTGGGCTTGGCAAGATACTACAGACAATTTGTGCAGGATTTCTCTAAGATAGCTACCCCTTTGACCCGCCTCACAAGGAAAGGAGTGGAGTATAAGTGGGATGAAAGTTGTGAGAAATCCTTCCAGGAGTTGAAGACCCATTTAACAATGGCACTTGTACTCTCTTTGCCTGACCCAAGTGCAGGGGAGTATACCGTCTATAGTGACGCATCTGGACAGGGACTTGGATGTGGATTAATGCAACAAGGAAAGGTTATTGCCTACGCCTTGCAACAACTAAAAGTACATGAGAGGAACTACTCTACCCATGACTTAGAGTTAGCCGCAATAGTGTTCGCCCTCAAGATTTGGCAATACTACCTATACGGGGTTAAGTGTAGGATATATGGTGATCATAAGAGTCTTAAGTACTTCCTAACTCAAAAGAAGTTGAACCTCTACTAGAGGAGATGGTTGGAGTTGGTAAAGGACTATGACCTTGTGATAGAATATCACCCTAGGAGGGCCAAGGTGGTGGTAGATGCTCTAAGTCACAAGTATCAAACCAAGGCGGCACAGATAAAGACAAGCTACTTACCCTTGTTGCAGTAGTTAGGAATAATGAAAGTGGGCCTTAAAGTGGACAAGAGAGAAAAATGCCTATTGGCTGACGTAGTAGTAAGACCCAACCTAATGGAGCAAATTAAGGTCCAGCAAAAAGGGGATAAGGAGCTTCAGTCCTATTTGGACTCGATCAAAGAAAGGGATGAACCCGAACTACAATCTTTGAGGCAATGGAATGCTAACCTATAAGGGTAGAGTGTGCGTGCCTCAAGATAAGGAACTGGAGAGATTAATCTTGGAAGAGGCACATGGCTCTATCTATGCGATGCATCCGGGCAGTACCAAGATGTACCACACCCTTAAATAAGGTTATTGGTGGAGAGGGATGAAGAAGGATATTATGAAATATGTAGCCCAATGTTTGTCTTGTTAGCAAATTAAAGTTGAGCACTAAAAACCTTTAGGACTTCTACAACCCTTACCAATCCCCGAATGGAAATGGGAACACGTTACTATGGATATTGTCACTGGACTACCGGTGACTAGGAACGGATGAGACGCAATTTGGGTCATTATGGATAGATTGACCAAGTCCGCCCTCTTCTTTCTAACAAGGGTGACAAATTCGGTGGAATAACTAGCCTTGTTATACATGAGGGAAATTGTGAGACTCCATGGCATCCTGGTAAGAATAGTGTCAGATAGAGACCCTAGATTTACCTCAAGGTTCTGTCCTAGTTTGCAAAATGCCTTGGGGACCAAGCTCCACATGAGTACGGCATTTCATCCTCAGATCAATGGATAGTCTGAGCAGACGATCCAAACCCTAGAGGACATGCTACGAGCATGCGTACTCACCATGAATAAGGGTTGGGAAGAATACTTGTGCCTGATGGAGTTTGTCTATAATAACAGTTATCAAACTCCTTATGAGGCTCTTTATGGACGACCATGCATACCCCCTTATTTTGGGAAGAGGTGGGAGAAAGGAGGCTAGAAAGGGTCTAACTAATAGAAGACGCCATAGAAAAGATTAAGATCATAAGGAGTCGACTTAAGGTCACTCAAGACAGGTAGAAGAGCTATGCAGACCATCAGAGAAGGGACTTAGAATTTGAAGTGAGAGAAAAAGTGTTTCTCAAGGTATCCCCATGGAGGGGAATACTTAGGTTTCAGCAACGGGGGAAGTTGAAACCTAGGTACATCAGTCCCTAACCATTGTCCAAAGGATAGGCCCAGTGGCCTATAAAATAGAACTGCCTTCAGACATACAAAGAATACATGATGTATTCCATATCTCGGTACTCCAAAAGTATCAATCTGATCCCAGTCATGTGTTGGACCGACCTCCACCCAAACTAGAAGACAATCTGACCTATCGGGCAGAACTAGTTCAAATCATCGATTGGAGAGAGAAAAACTTACAGAACAAGAAGATTCCCATGGTCAAGGTTCTTTGGTAGAACGAACCAGTGCAAGAAGATACATGGAAAATTGAGAGTATGATGAGGGATGGGTATCCTCATTTGTTCAAGATGTAAATTGTTTTGGGGACAAAACCCCTAAAAGGAAGGGAGAGCTGTAAACCCCTTCCCTTTATAGTTAAGAAAATAGAGAAAAGAACTAGTCGTTTCAAAGGAGAAAATCGAGTCAATTCACAAAACGTAAGCGATAAAGAAAGGGCAAAGGGGAAAATTGACAAATCCCAAGTGACTCAAAGAGTAATAAAAATCATGGAAAAGAACCTTGGAACAAATGGGAAGAGAAAATTAGATTGGTTCAGGGTGAACCAAATCTGAACCGAATTGAACCAGTTTGAACTGTTTGAACCATACTTGAACCGGTTTCTAAATTCATTTTTCATGGTGGCTTAAATTATTCAAATTGGGGAGTTGAAGCCACCATTAGATGGAAAATGAATTTAGATTAATTTAGAAATTTTTAATTTTGAGAAAACCGATCGAATCAAGCTTGAACCGGTCGATTTACGCATTGAACCTTGTCAGACCGGTCTGGTCTGGTTCGGAACAGTGTCATCTTCTTTCTCATGATGATAGTACTGTTCATTAATGCAGAAAATGTGTAACGCTGGTGAAGCTGAAATCACTCTATTCAGGTCATTTCAAGGCGAGGATAAGCTTGACCAAAATGGAAAACGGTCAGGTAGAGAGTCCCCGAGCTCCCAATATAAAGAGCTCCTCTCCATTCATCTCCCACACCCCTCAAGTCTCCATTATCTCTCAATTGCTCCATTTTTCGGGGAAGCTCAAACTAGAGCTCCAACATAGGCTTTTTTCTTAGCCTAAGAAGGCAAGGTCGAGTCCTATAGAATCAGGGGGAAGTCAACTACATGACAACAACTTCCTTTCGACCCAAGGAGTGCTAGAGAAGCGCTAGCAGAATCAAATAGTGAAACAACTCCGAAAGACCCAAGCTGCCCTTTTTTGGTCGAGCTGAATTCAGCCAAATTCTGCCCTCATCTGGCCAAGCCAAGCCACCCCAACACCCCCAAAGCCCTCATACAACCTTAAAAAAGCTTAAAGGTAAGCCAATCGGCCCTCCTCAGTCGTTGCAGATCAAGGTTAAAGAGAGAAAGTGTTGAATTTCACTGACTAAATTCACTCTCGATTTGACTTTAATTGTAGTGATTCTTGATCCTAGAAGTAACCTTAGGACAAGAACTACCTTTCCTAATTGAGAGCTCGGACCGCCGCACCTCCAACGGTAAAATTTTGAAGCTTTTTCTCTCTATGAGCAGTTTACCGGCGAAGTTCCATTTGAGCTCAATTTGGACTCAAATGTTGTAGTTCAAAGCTCAATTGAATCGTATGGAAGTGTATTAACTGATTCATACCTTCAATTGGAGCAATTAACCCCAATTGAATGGCCAATTTGAAGAAATCAAATTCGGTAAGTTTGAAGGTGAGAAATTTGGGAAATTTTTGGGGGGAAATTGGGAATTTTAGAAAATTGAGGGACCTCTTTGCAATTTCCCAAAATTGAAGGCCAATTGACCATGATAAAGATGTTGAAGAACCAATTGGTCAATTTTTTGGAACATTTGGGGTCAAATTGCCATTTTTTGAAATTACGGGCAAAAATGTAACTTTTGAAATGTTGGGGACCATATTGGAAATTTGGAAAACTTGAGCTCCTTATACAATTTTGAGTAAATTGAGAACTCAAAGGGAATTTTGAAAGTCTTGGGACTCAATTTGGGGAAAAGTTGGCATTAGGGACCTAAAGTTAAGGAAAATGAACTTTAGGGACCTAAGTGCAATTAATTAATAATTTTGAGCCAAGTCGCTCATATGTGAGAAGACGATGGATGTTATGCCAAAACTTAATTGATAAGGATGCCCAAATAGTGTAGGAATACGAGAGACCGGAACACCAACAAGGAAAAGCTAACGTGAAGTCGAAAACTGACCAGAGACGAATACGTCATGATCATTGAGTGAGTGAGAATCTTATACATCATACTGATTGGGATGATGAGCTCACTTTTATGAAAAGAAAACCTACTTACTGGCCGTAAGTAGAGATAATCATACCCAGTTGGTATGATGAACTTCGTTGAGTAAAGGAGAAACTCGCTTACCGATTGTAAGCGAAGATATCATCACACACGATTAGTGTGATGAAGTTGATAATAATCTTTTTATGATAAGTGTTCTCCCCTGATTGTGTGCCAATGTTTAAAAGATTTGGGAGACTTTCTTGATAGGAGCTAGAACAGCTCAAATAGGTTACATGCCTCGAGTTTTTGAACTCATGGGGCTAAATGCCCTGTTTTTGGAAAATCACGTCCAATGGGCCCAAGGGCAGTGGGCATGAGCAAGAGCTTGTAAACAAACTTGAGTAAAGGAAAAGCCATGAAAATTTATAATGTAATTGTTGTGTGATTTTGCCATGGTACCGAGTCAGGACAGACAATACTCAATGAACTAGTGGTAGTGCGTTAGGGCCATGTCGATGGACCGACCTAGAAAAACAACTGCAGGTCGGATTAAGGGTCGGGGCCTTAGACCATTGGCACCAAAGATAATGGCCATATGTGAAAAATGTTGTTTGTGCATGCACTTGTGGTACAAGACCATCAAGATGCCCAAAAGGGGTAGTGATAGGTTCTAAGGGCTACTAGACGACATGGTGGAGATAAGGGGAGTACGTCGTGCCAGTTAGTTAGGAAGCTCAAAATAGCTTATTGTGCATGAGACTAGGGTGGGGTTGGCGTGGGGTCGGGATGAGGTCTATGTCCTCATACGAACATAGAGTGGCATTCCGATCTGAGAGTCGGATGTCGAGAACATCTACTCAGACCCAAGGTAGAAGTGGATGGGCTTCTATCTTGGTGGATGGTAAAGACACTCTGATCCATAAGTAGGTGCAGTGGACAGGCTGCACCAGTGAATGTGTGTACCCTTCCAGATGAAGGGCGTGTGTTTGTTTGCTAAATGCCTCATGTGGCAAGGGGATGAGCTAAAAGAGCTAAACACACCTAATGGTAATGGAAAAAGGTTTTGAAAACTGAAATTTGAGGAAAATTCTTCTTAAAGGAAATGATAACTTTGCACGGTTTGAATAAAGCTATTTTTCTTGAAAACTCACTCCCAACACCCGCTCACTGAGTTGTAGAACTTACCCCTCCTTTTTTACCCCTTTCAGGTAACCAAGAAACACCATTCTTAAAGGCCCTCCTAAATTGAAATAGTAAGAAGACAGGAATGTCTATTTCAAAAGTAATCAGTTTTGTATAATGCTATTCCAGGAAAGACAAGTAAAAGCACACCTTACTCCTTGTGGTTTAGAAAAGGGTGAAACCTTAATGGAACAAAGGGAGTGGTGGGTTGCTCGCGGGAATCCGACCAAACCGGGTCGAGGTGTGACACTTTCCTTCCATTGTTTTCTAATAATTATATATGAAGTTCTTTTTTTTATTGATATAGGTTTAGGTCTTTGAGAGGTGGCGTTCCTTAACCTATAGACCTCAAACAACTAAAAGTAAGGTAAGCTTATCCTCCCTTATTTTCTATAAATTTTAGGGACATAGTCTTGTATATAATTTTCTTATCCCATGAGCATCACTAGATCAAATCTCTTGTTCTCTGAAATTCCTATTTTTGATACAACATCATAGCTGCTAGTGTACCACATTTTCAAAGTTGTGTAGGTAGGAATCTCTAAGGTAAGTATAAGTATTAACTGCATAAGACTTATCTCATGCTTTCTAAGATAGAATATCATGGCATTTCATTTTCAAACAGATAGGTTGTTCTCATGGGCTTCTCTTAATAATTTAGGGTTGACCTTTAAATTGTCAAAATATGAAAATTCTAATTAGTTACTATATATATACATACATGCAGGTTTCATGGGTTTTGTTGTTTCCCTAGTAAAGGACATGCAGACTTTAATCCATGAGTGTACCCATGTTCATATGATCTTGGATAAGATCTTTTCCAATCATGTCCCATCCAGTTTTCCTTATAGATAAAATGGCCAACATTGTTGCTCAGGCCTTCAATTGCCTATTAGTTATTTTCCTCCGATTGTCTACAAATGCAAGGCCTTAAATAGACTTATAATTATTTTATTACTTAGCTATGTATTTGTTTATTATTGTAAGCCCCTATTTGTATGTAACTTTTGTTTAGGCATTTATCTTGTATACTTGGCCCATTCATTTGGGCTTCATATATTTGGGTTTAAACTTTCCCTTTTGTTATTGTAGGAATAATCTTAGCCCAACTCTCCATGTTAGTATTTATTTGCAATATGTAATATGTACATTCATATGTATATATGTCAAACCTCAACCCAGTTTGGTCGAAACCCTGTAAACAACCCACCACTTCTTCTAATATTTAAAAAGGATAACCACCACGGTATCACTGGTGGGAGTTAGGCGTAATCCTAAAAATATTTCAAAATAAATTTAAGAAAATATGTTTTCATAAAACATACCGGAATATGATTTATGCATAAGACTCACTAAGAAGTTAAATCTTCACATTTTTCCTCTTCATAATTTTCCTAAAAGGGTTTAAGGGAGAGTGGGTAAGTTCGACAACTCAATGAGTAGGGTTCATAGGACATCATGACTTCCTGTCCATGATTCAGTATGTACTTAAGCATTGTGCAAAAAAAAAAGTATGTACTTAAGCAAAATTTCTCCTTCCTTGGAAAGAATGTGATAAACAAGTCGCTACCTGTCTTATCTTTTATAAAAAGGTTTATCATAAAGTTCTTAGGTTATTTAATCAAGCTTTGGGTAGGTTCCTTCCAAGTTAGAGGGTTTTAATTTAATAAACATACGAGTGTTTGTTTCACACAAACACCATTTATCCATAAAGGGATCAAACAGTCATAGAACACACCATCAAAGTCAACAACTTCGATCTATTCCACTAGTGGCCTAGAGCATCTTTACCGTCCACCATGGTGAGAGTCCACAACATCCACCACATCATCTATGTGAGCACCATTGCCTAACCCCCATACCTTATTGCTTCTTTTGTCCGCTATTGAGGAATAAGACCTCTACCCCCTTCTTCCTTGGTCTCAATGCACATGAAGCTCTTAGAGCTCCATGACATATTGGAACAACATTTATGCCCTTGTGCCAACCTTGCTATCCAATAGCCCATAGAACCAACACTACCCCATACGGGGCGTCTCTTTGGTTCCGCACGATTGCAATCACATAAAAGTGTATTTTGATTTAAGACCTTTATATTTGCACTACTAGCCCAACAGGCTGCGATCTGACTTTGGCATAGCAGCTTCAGCAAGCATTATCCAATTGTGATAAATTTTTACATGCTCTTAAATCAAACTTATTTACGAGACTGGATGCGTTTCCATTGGCCTTGGGCCCACTTGTACGAGTTTTCAAAACATGCCTTGGGCTCACTTCACATTCAAAATCGTGGTATTGGGCCCACTTGCACAGAACTAGATCTAGCCCACCATTGTCAACAATGGGCCTCACCCATATCCTGCATCAACAGTTGGACTAGACCTCAACAATGAAATGCTAACACGTGGAAAAAAGTGTCAGGTCAATGACTAATTAGAAGTCAACACATGGCAAAGCCATGTCAGATGGCCACAACTATTCAAAGGCTGGCACGTGGTAGTGGAATAGTGCGTCAGATGATGAATTTAAATCAACCAATCAAAGGATGTCATGTGTCACAGAAAACTAGGGGCTAGATTTGAAAAGTGGCCATGTAGGACAGAGCGACCAATGATAGGTCGCCACATGGCCAGTCAAAGAGTAACATTGGGAATTTCCCAAGGCATGAATGAGAAAGAGATGGTAAATTGGAGTTTGGGAGACACTTGATGATGCCCCAGAACATGAGGATAAGGATTTGAAAGAAACCATAAGAAAATTGGTTACAAAACCCCTTGGATTTTTAAGGGGTCAAAACAAATCCAAATGGAACAGTTCTTAAGTCCATTCAATAGAAAATTGAATTTAGAAATTTCAGGTATTTTTATTTTCTCAAGAACTATTTAGGAAGAATTGAATTGGGTCAAAAACCATTGAACCAGCTGAGAAATTCGCTGGAAACCGATTCGCTATAGTGCCATTGAATCAGTCGCAACATTGACACATGAAATCACCATAGAAGTTAGAACTACATAAGTCATTTTGATCTCAAAATGATGGGGTCAAGGTTCTCACCCTAGGAATTGAGAACGAGGAATCAAGAGATGATATGCAACATACAGGATACATCAATCGCAGAACTAAAATCAACTAAGGTACTTACCAAGAGGAGAAGAATCGATGGAAGAGCCAGTGACCACGCTCAAATGGCAATGCAACGTTGATGTCTACTAATTGAGATGGAAGATAGGAACACCATCAGTTAACCTGTGAAAGGAGGAGCGAGGAAGAGCATCCCTGCAAAAGAAGATAAATCAATAGATGAAAGGAACCAAAAACAAGCGGTATAGGAATCTCGAGCACCTTAGAGGATTTGATAGGCTAACCATTTGGGTGAGATGAGCAGTGAACCCTCAACGAACTACGAGACAAAGACAACCTACAAAGGAATTGGAAATTTTAAAGGAAAGGAACACGGTAAGGAAACATACTAGTGAATGTCAAAGGAAGAATGATGGAGGAAGCACAATTGACAACGAACGCTAGTGTTTTGCTGGAGAGGATCTCAACATGCGAATGAGGATATCAAACAACGCACGCTGAGGTAGGAGCAGAAGGTCAAGGGGCAGGGAAATGACTAAATTTTTAAACCCCACCCTTTTGATTTAAGAAAAAATAAGAAAAGAATCGGTCAAATCGAGTAAGAAAATCGAACTGGTTTACAAACCCGATCATTTGGGAACAGGAAATTTGGAAATTTACAACTCTCGAGTGATCCAAAGGGTTCATAAAACCTCGAAAAAGAACCTTAGGACAAATTGGAAGAGAAAAACCATATCGGTTTAGATGAATTGGATCCAATTGGATTGAACTGGTTTATGAACTGAGTCGATCCATGAACTAGAACCGATAAAGAAATGGCAAACCAGGAAATTTATGAATACCAAGTGACCCAAAGAGTCCCAAAAGTCATAGAAATGGACTTAAGAATGAATTGGAGATGAAAACCAAACTGGTTCAAGTGAACCGGATCCAAACTGGATTGAACCGATTTGGAGTGGTTTGGACTAGTTTGTACCACTATTGAATCGGATTATAAATTCAATTTTCTAGGTGGCATAAAAAATTCAAATTTGAGATTTGAGGCCACCATTGGATAGAAACTGAATTTAGAAATTTTTAGATTTGAAAAATTCGATCGAATGAGGGGTGAATCAGCTGGTTTAAACTTTGAACCTGATCCGGTTTGGAATAGTGTCGTCTTCTTCCTTCTGATAACAGCACTATTCACTCGCCTGAAAATTGTGCAGCGCCAGTGAAGCTAAAAAGTCTTCGGCTAGGGAGTTTCGGACAATGAATAACTACCACTACAGTGACAATCGGACGGCCAAGAAGTCCCCGAGGTTCCTATATAAAGACCCCCAACCCATTCATCCTTTCCACACCTGAAAACTCTATTCTCTCTCAATTGCACCATTTTCCGGTGAAGCTCAAACTAGAGTTCCGACTTGGGCACTTTTCTGAGTCAAACAAGGCAAGTTCAGGTTCTTTAGAACTAAGGTGAAGTCAGCTATATGCCTATAGTCTCCATTTGCTCCAAGGGTCGTCGAAGAAGTGCAGGCATGATGGAACAATGAAGCAGCTCCAACATACCAAAGCTACCCTATTTCGGCTCAACTGAAATCGGCCAATTCGAGCCCTCTTGTCATGCCCCGACCCGGTTTGGTTGGATCACCGTGATCAACCCACCACTCTCCCGATTTATTAAGGGTTGCCCCTTGTTTATAAACCATGAAGAATAAGGTGTCCTTTAAACCTGCACCTTTCCTGAAATAGCATAAATCAAAACTACATAAAATTTTAAATTAATCATACCTATCTTATAGATGTAACTAATAGGAGGTCTTGGGTAAGTTTTCCTTGGTCTACTTGAAAGGGATATAAGGGATGGGGTGAGCACAACTACTCAGTGAATGGGTTTTCAAATTTTAACTTTTAGGAAAAAGATTTGTATTGGAGTGTGTCAGACTCCTTATTTTCTTTCAAAAATCCTTTCACTTCAAATCTCTATTTTCATCACCATTTCTTATTAATCACGGTTTTTCATCACCCAACACACATCCTTCATCATGAAGGTCAAAACACACAATCGCAGGCCAGCCTATCCACTCAACCCACTTGTGGCATCAAAGCGACTTTACTAGCCACCTAGATAGAAGCACATTCACTTCTACCATGAGAATGAGTGGATGTTCACGATATTTGACCCTCAATCATGTAATCAATTCTTCGTGTCCGTATGAGGACAGAGACCTCATCCCGGTATGATGTTAGTAAGCCCACTCACCCGTTAATGTAGTGAATTACACTAGACTGGTTCTTTGTATTCACGTGAGCTTGTCCTTGCTAGCGTTCTCGATACCTCGTATTCCTACACGATATGAACATCTTAGTTCATTATCCATTGGCCTAATAGCATTCATTCATTCCAAATGAATGAAAAAACCAAACTTTTATTTATTTGTAATTAGGTCCCTAAAGTTATTTTTCTTTAACTTTAAGTCCCTAATACCGATTTTTTCTCAAATTGAGTCCCAAAACTTTCAAAATTCCCCTTGGGATCTCAATTTATTCAATTTCACAAAAAAGGGGGTTTAATTTCCCAAATTTCCAATTTGGTCACCCAACTTTTCCAAAATTACCATTTTTCCTTACTTTACAAAAATGGTAAGTTTTACCCCAAAAATTCTAAAATTCTTCAATTGGCCCTCTAACATTCTTATCATTCCCACCCTCAATTTTATAAAATTGAATTTTGGTCCTTCAAATTTCAAAATCCCCAATTTTCCCCCAATTTCAACTCCTTAACACGGCCGAATTTGATTTCATCAAATTGACCAATCAAACACTTTTAATTGTTGAAATTGAAGTTAAAATTGAGTTCCTACCTCTTCAAATGATTCAATAGCACTTTGAATCGCAAGTTTTAACGCTGGAACGAGCTCAAATGGAGCTTCACTGGAAAAATAGACTGTAAAGAGAGAAAGCTTCGAAAGCTTACTGTCGATCTGGACAGATAGCTCTTCTCCTAAGGTTCATCCTAGAATCAAGAATTGTATCAATTGATGTCGAATTGAGTTAGAATTTCCTCATCAAAATTCTACCGGTTCTCTCTCTTAACATCGGTCGGAAATCATAGAGGGGAGTTGAATTGGTTTACCTTTCCATTCTAATTCAGTTGTGGGAGGGATGAGGAAGTGTTGGGATGGCTTGGTTTGGTCTGAGGAGGGCTTGAATTGGTTGATTTCAACTTGGCCAAAATAGGGCAACTTTGGTCCGTCGGAGCTGCTTCACTGTTCCATCATGTCGGTGCTTCTCCGATGACCCTCGGAGCAAACGGAGACTACAAACGTGTAGCTGACTTCTCCCCGGTTCTAAAGAGCCTGGCCTCGGAGGTTAAGAAAAATGCTCAAGTCGAAGCTCTAGTTCAAGCTTCACCGGGAAATGGAGTAGTAGAGAGAGAGAGAAAAGTGTTTAAGTGTGAGGAGAATGAATGGGGATGAGCTCCTAAATTAAATTATTGGAATTAATTCCAATAATTAAATATATATATATATATATTAATTTATGGCTATTTATGATAGGGTGTACGTTCGCATAAAAATTGAGGTCACCCATCCTCGCACTACTCTCATGCAAGCACATTTAACTTCAATGTTCTTATGGGATCTAGTTCATATGAACCGATCTGGTTTTTCTCTTCTAATTTGTCTTAACGTTCTTTTTCAAGGTTTTATGAACCCTTTGGATCACCCAGAAATTGTAAATTTGCAAATTTCTTGTTCCCAAATGATCGGGTTTGTAAACCGGTTCGATTTTCTTACTCGATTTGACCAGTTTTTTCTCAATTTTCCATAACTCAAAAGGACGAGTTTTACACCTTCTTAGGCTGAACCAAGTCCTCCTAACACTTCCTCAGCCCTCCCACGGTCGAATTAAACTAAAAGGTAAGCCAATTCGGCTCCCCTCTACAATTTTCAACCGGTGCTAGAGAGAGAACCTGCAGAATTACGATGATGAAATTCTAAATCAATTCGGCATCAATTGATTTAATTCTTGATTCCAAAATTAACCTCAGGACAAGAGCTATCTGTCCAGATTGAAAGCTTGGACCGTCGTGCCCCTGATGATGAGTAATTGAAGCTTTCTCTCTATATAGTCTGTTTTCCGGCAAAGCTCCGTTTGAGCTAGTTCCGACGTCAAAACTTGTGATTAAAAGTGCTATTGAATCATATGAAGATGTAGTAACTCAATTTTAACTTCAATTTCAACAATTAGAACTGTTTAATCAATCAATTTGATGAAATCAAATTCGGTTGTGATAGGAAGTTAAAATTAGGAAAAATTTAGGGATTTTTGAAAACTCAAAGGACCAAGATGCAATTTTATAAAATTGAGGGTTAATTGGGCATAATAAAAATGTTAGAGGGCCAATTGAGGAATTTTAGAATTTTTGAGGTGAAAATTACCATTAATGTAAAGGAAGGGCAAAATGGTAATTTTGGAAAAATTGGGGGACCAAATTGGAAATTTGGGAAATTAAATCCTTTTTTTAAAATTTAAATAAAATGAGGTCCTAAGATAAATTTTAAAAGTTTTGGGACTCAATTTGAGGAAAAACTGGCATTAGGGACATAAAGTTAAAGAAAAATAACTTTAGGGACCTAATTGCAAATAAATAGAAAGTTTAGTTTTCTCATTCATTTGGAATGAATGAAGGCTATTAGGCCAAGGAATAATGAATGAGGATGTTCATATTGTGTAGGAATACGAAGTACCAAGAACGCCAGCAAGGACAAGCTTGTGTGAATACAAAGAATCAGTCGAGTGGAATTCACTACATTAATGGGTGAGTGGGATTTTTATATCATACCCAGTTGAGATTATAAGCACCTCGGAAATGAAAACCCACTACTAAGTGGTATTTTAAACATCACACCTAAGAGGCGTTGTCACACCCCGACCTGGTTTGATCGGATTCTCGTGATCAACCCGCCACTCTCCCAATTTATTAAAGGGTTTCCCCTTATTGTAAACCGTAAAGAGTAAGGCGTCCTTTAACCTGCACCTTTTTCCTGGAATAGCATAATCAAAACTTTAAAACTTTGCATACTTGTCTTATAGGCATCTTAGTTGACAGTCTTTAAGGGTAGGTTTTCCGGGATTTCCTAAAAGGGAAATAAGGGAGAGGGTGAGTATGACTACTCAGTGAATGGGTTTTTAAAGGTCTACTTTTAACTTTTAAGAAAAACATTTATATGGAGTGTGCCAGACTCCTTTCTTTTCAAAAATCAATTCATTAAAAATTTTGGGTTTTTCCATTATTTCTTAGTTACCGGTGTGTCATCACCCAACACATCCTTCATCATGAAGGTTACACACATTCTCAAGTCAGTATCACTACTGAACCAACTAGTGGCTTCGGAGCGACTTTTCCTGCCACCCGGATAGAAGTACGACCACTTCTACCCTGGGAATGAGTGGATGTACGAGACATTCAACCCACAATCCCGAAATCACTTCTTCGTGTCCATATGAGGACAAGAGACCTCATGTTGTCCCCACCCCGATCTCATGCGCTTAGTGCTACTCCAGATTTCGCACAGACACCTGGAACGACGAACTGCCCTTATAGCCACTAGGTCGTCCAGTGCCCTTAGGACGCATCACTACCCCTCATGGGCGTATTGATGATCTTGTACTCATAGTGCATGCACAAATAATGGTTTCTTATATTGCCATGTAATATGTGCTACCACTGGTCCAACGGCCCCGACTCTCAACTCAACCCGCAGCAGTTTGTCTTGACTAGTCCGTCGACCTGTCATGTCGCACTGCTACTAGTTGACTAAGGATGCCGATCCTATCTTGGTACCATGGCCAAACAATTCACTTATTAAGTTTTATGGCACATATATCATATTCGTTTACGAGCTCCTGCTCATGCCAATTGGCCTTGGGCCCACTATACGAGATTTTCAAAAAAAAACTGGGCATTCTAGCCCTCAAGTTCCAAAATCGAGGCCCCTGGCCTATAAGAGCTATTCGAGCTCCCGTCAAGAAGGTCTCCCAAATAGTTTAAGCATTGGCACGCAGTCAGGGGAGAACACTTCTGACAAAATAGGTTTTCACTGTCCATTATACCAACAACTGGTAAAAGGACATCTCCGTTCATAACCGATGACGGGTTTTCAACTTCCTTCGAGAAAGTCTCATCATACCAACCGAGTATGGTCTACTTACAACCGGTAAGTAGTTTTTTTCGCATAATTTTCACATCACTTTCTCTAAGTGGTGATGATTAAAATACCGCTAAACAGTGGGTTTTTATACCGAGGTACTTATCATCCCCTACCGGGTATGATATAAAATTTCCACTCACAACCGGTAAGTGGTTTTTATCTTTAAGTTGTACTCATCATCCCAACCGGGTATGATGTTAGTAAACCCACTCACCCGTTAATGCCGTGAATTCTAGTAGACCGGTTCTTGGTATTCACGCGAGCTTGTCCTTGCTGGCATTCCCGGTACTTCATGTTCCTACACGATATGAACATCTTGGTTCATTATCCTTCGGCCTAATCGCCTTCATTCATTCCAAATGAATGAGAAAGTCAAACTTTCATTTATTTGCAATTAGGTCCCTAAAGTTATTTCTCTTTAACTTTAAGTCCCAAATGTCGGTTTTTCCTCAAATTGAGTCTCGAAACTTCTAAAATTTATCATAGGACCTCAATTTATTCCATTTCACAAAAAGGGGTTAATTTCCCAAATTTCTAATTTGGTCCCCCAATTTTTCTAAAATTACCATTTTTCCCTTCATTTACAAAAATGGTAAATTTTGCCCCAAAATTTTCAAAATTCATCAATTAGTCCTCCAACATTATTTTCATGCCAATTGACCCACAATTTCATAAAATTTCATTTTTATCCTTTGAATTTCAAAAATCCCCAATTTTCCTCCAATTCCAACTTCTTAACATAGCCGAATTTGATTTTATCAAATTGACCCATCAAATGTTTCCAATTGTTGAAATTGAAGTTGAATTTGAGTTTCTACATGTTCATACGATTATTTAGAAATGTGAATCGCAAGTTTTAACGCTGGGACGAGCTCAAACGGAGCTTCGCCGAAAAATGTACTATAGAGAGAGAAAGCTTCGATACTCACCGGTGAAGGCACGATGGTCCGAGCTTTCGATCTGAGCATATAGCTCTCATCCTGAGGTTCATCCTAAAATCAAGAATCGCATCAATTGATGCGGAATTGGATTAGAATTTCTTCATTGAAATTCGGTCGACCCTATCTCTAGCACCGATCGAAAATTGCAAAGGGGAGCCGAATTGGCTTACCTTTCGGTCCTAATTCGGTCATGGAAAGGCTGAGGAAGTGTTGGGAGGGCTTGGTTTGGCCTGAGGAGGGCTTGAAATGGCCGATTTCAGCTTGGTCGACATAGGGTAGCTTCAGTCCACCGGAGCTACTTCACTATTCCATCATGTCGGTGCTTCTCCAACGATTCTTGGATTAACTGGAGTTTGCTATCTGATAGCTGTCTTCTTCCCGGTTCTAAAGAGCCCGACCTCTCATTTCGAGGTTAAGAAAAATGTTGAAGTCGAAGCTCTGGTTTAAGCATCACCGGGAAATGGAGCAGTAGAGAGAGAGAGAGAGAGAGATGTTCAAGTATAAGGAGAATGAAATGGGGATGACCTCTTTATATAGGCGTAAAACTCGTGTATTAAATGGGTGAGATTTATTACTAGTATTAATATTGCCATAAATTATTGGAAGCTTAACTTTAAAGTTCTTATGGAATCTAGTTCACCTGAACCACTTTGGTTTTTGTTTTCTAATTTGTCTTAAGTTTCTTTTCCAAGGTTTAATGAACCCTTTAGATCACCCGAGAGTTGTAAATTCCCAACTTGCCCGTTCAGAAATAATCGGGTTTGTGAACCAGTTCTGAATCCTCACTTGGTTTGACCGGTTCTTTTCCTAGTTTTCCTTAGCTCAAAATGGCGGGTTTTACAACTCTCCCCTCCTTTTAGGAGTTTTGTCCCCAAAACTTAGTTAACATCCTTGCATGAGCAATCATTTCCTTTGATGCCCCTTTGGTGTTTTCTTAAGATATAAACTTTTCTCTCGTCCTTGAAATTAGTCCCTTTTACAACCTTCACTTAAGAAATTCATTTTCGTGAATATTATTTACTCTCTCCATGGAGTTTGTCATAACTAGACATACCTTACCTCAGGGTACATTCTTAGATTTTATCTCTCTTTTGGCTTAGAGAAACATTCTTCCCCTTTAGGTCCTGTACTCAAGATTGGGAATTCCAAGATAACTAACCATTTTCGTGTCTAGTTAAACGCTTGATCATTGAAATGCTTAGCTCGTCGTCCTATAGTGCATTTCGTACTTATTTTTGCGGATTTCTTTACCACCACCTTTTCGTCCTATTTCGACTCTTCCTCCATTCATTGTCTATTATAAATTCAGTCCAAATTGTTATATTTGACCACGTCATGCTTATTAGCCGACTCTTCCTTACTTCGAGTCATATTCTCCTCGGGTTGTTGGGCTTACATGCCCTTACAGCATGGCATTTTCTAGGACCTGTCTCTGTCCATTTGATTTTTAGAACCTCTCTAGAAGTGTCTCTCTTAGCTTTTAGACCTTTCAGGGATCGTATAACTTCATTTCTCTTTTCTTTTGATAGTATTCCTCAACTATCCTTTTTTTTTTTACCATTATTAACTCCACTTACTTAATTGTGTTGGTTCTCCTTACCCACTCGTTCCTTTTCAACTTTCTTATTGAGTATTTCCTGTTCCAATTAATTAAATTCCCAGATGTTTTACCGACATACTGGGTTTCGTCCTTTCTTAGATCCATCATCATTCCCAATGATATCCTCTACTCAAGGGTTTTCCTTTGGCTTTAATCCCCTCTGATTTGTTCACAACCATTTCACAATTCTTTATTTTTCTGGTCCAATCGTCTGGGCAGCTGTACACTCGTTCTTCATGCCCATCCTATTATCCATCATAGAGTGTAGTCTTTACTACATCTCATTCCTTCTTAGGGTTTTGTTTATTCTATTTGGCTGTCTGTCGTTATTAGTTTTCCTCTTTCTACTTGGTTCTCCTGTTCCCTCCAAGCAAGTCAGCCTGGGCCATTATGATACTTCCTTCCTCATAAACATTTTCTAATTAAGGGTTGGTTCCTTTCACTCCATACTGGGTCCATCTGCCCCTCCATAATTTCTTTAGTTTAATTTCCTTCTTAGGACCTCATTTTTCCTTGGTACTCGACTTTTCCATCTCAACCAACATTTCATTTGTGAGCTTATCATTCCTTCTATTTTGGTTGGTTCCATTTCCTCTCAATTGGGATACACATGTCTTTTTGGGGCTTCCTTCCTTTGTAGAATTCTTTCCCTTTCTCCGGACATTCCTTTTTACATTTGCCCTAGGGGATTTCTACTCTTGATGTTGTCTTCTCCTGTTTACCTTTACTCCTCAGGTCTTTCAAGACATCTTTTATACTCTATCTGCATCCTCATTCATACCCAATACATGTCTATTTCCTTAGGGAGCGTATAAATCTTCCTTATTTCAAGATTTCTTGATCATTATGTGAGAAGCTTGCCTGTTTCTTTCTTGGCTTGAGTTTGGTTGTTAATTTGTCCTTTTGGTTCCTTTAGGGATTTCTTTCATCCTTCTCTTTCAGAGTATTTGACCTTTCCGCCTCTCTTCCTTGTCGGAACTTACATCATGGTTCTTCCACGTATTAGCTGGTTAACTGCCCCGCCTCCACTAGTCCCTTGGTTTAGGTCTTCTTAGGGCAGTTGTCTTCTCGAGTACTCCTGTCCTTAATGTCATCTCACTGACCATTTTAGGGTGTAGTCCTTTCTACTTCCCGGTCTTAGGTATGTTGGTTAGAGACTTCGATTTTTAACTTTTCTGCTTTTTCCAAAAGAGGTAGTACTTTAAAATTATATCACTTTTCCAAAGCATATTAGTCTTGGTCTCTGACACTTCCTTCCTTCAAGTAGTTTCTAATGAGGGGTTGGCTCCTTGCACATCTGCCAACCAATGATTCATTTTCATAGCATATTCCTTCTCTTCTTCACTCTCACTATGTCATTCCCTAGAGTTCTAGGGGACGTTTTTCTGTGTTTGCCCCTTATGATAGGGTTCTAAGTATGCTTCTCATGTACCATATCCCTATTCATGAGGTATCCTTCTCGGTTTGACCTTCTTAAGAAGTTTTTGTATTCCCTCATCTTTTCTTGACCTCTTTTTGAATTATTTATGTAACCCACTCCATGGTATCGGTCACCAATCCTTCATGTCCTTCATGACTTTTGAGGAGGTATTGCCCTGAATCTATGAGGGGTGGAACACCCCTTCTTTCCTTACACCTATAATAGTTCAACTTGTTACTTGTCCTTTAGTAGGGTTGGGCATCTCTTCAGGTAATGTCCCATCGTCATTCCCTTACATGGATTGTTGTGGTTCTTCCTTTCCTTCGAGTGGGGCTTTTTTCTAGGGTTACTATTGGTTTGGTGCTATACCATTCTTGAGTCTGATCACTTTGACAATTTTCTAGCTGAATCACCTTTGCTAAGGGTCATAGTAAGAGTCTTCCTAGGTTTCTTAATTCCCTGATTCATCTTCCATAACCGGGAAGTAACTTTTCCTTAGCTTCCACGATAATGTGGGTTTGCTTTATTTTCCTTGGGCCATATTCCCAACAAGATTGCATCATCAGGAGAGAGAGTTTTGAGAATTTGAGTATTTTATTAATAGGGGGATACAAAAGATTAGGCTTTCAGCCCTATCATAGGAAATGGTTGCAAAATAACTAAGAAGCTATGGAATTCTTGATAAACATCTTCCTCCAAACTTACAGTTGTGCCACCAATAGGTCCTAGCACCATTCTCCAAGATACTTCCCCATTTGGTCTTTTGACATTTTAGCCCGGTCTCAAGCATTTAGGAAGCTTCTAGGGTTGTCTCCCTACGGAGGTAGGGTGTTGAGTAGAGCCATTCCAAGTTTCCTTGGTTCCTCTCCTAGGAGCCATATGAAAATTTTAGGATAAATCCTATTAGTTACTATATTTTCTAGTCTTGATTATGTATTCAAGCAAACATGCTCTGATACCACTCTAGTTGTCACGCCCCAACCCGGTTTGGTCGGATCCTCGTGATCAACCCGCCACTCTCCCGGTTTATTAAAGGGTTTCCCCTTATTTTAAACCGTAAAGAGTAAGGCGTCCTTTAACCTGCACCTTTTTCCTGGAATAGCATAATCAAAACTTTAAAACTTTACATACCTGTCTTATAGGCATCTTAGTTGACAGTCTTTAAGGGTAGGCTTTCCAGGATTTCCTGAAAGGGATATAAGGGAGGGGGTGAGTACGACTACTCAGTGAATAGGTTTTTAAAGGTCTACTATTAACTTTTAAGAAAAATATTTATATGGAGTGTGCCAAGACTCCTTTCTTTTCAAAAATCCATTAATTTAAAATTTTGGGTTTTTCCATTATTTCTTAGTTATCGGTGTGTCATCACCCAACACACATCCTTCATCATGAAGGTTATACACATTCACAAGTCAGTATCACTACTGAACCCGCTAGTGGCTTCGGAGCGACTTTTCCTGCCACCCGGATAGAAGTACGACCACTTCTACCCTGGGAATGAGTGGATGTACGAGACATTCAACCCACAATCCCGAAATCACTTTTTCGTGTCCATATGAGGACAGAGACCTCATGTTGTCCCCACCCCGGTCTCATGCGCTTAGTGCTACTCCAGATTTTGCACAGACACCTGGAACGACGAACTGCCCTTATAGCCACTAGGTCGTCCAGTGCCCTTAGGACGCATCACTACCCCTCATAGGCATCTTGATGATCCCATACTCACAGTGCATGCACAAATAATGTTTTCTTATATTGCCATGTAATCTATGCTACCACTGGTCCAACGGCCCCGACTCTCAACTCAACCCGCAGCTATTTGTCTTGACTAGTCCATCGACCTGTCATGTCGCACTGCTACTAGTTGACTAAGGATGCCGATCCTATCTTGGTACCATGGCCAAACAATTCACTTATTAAGTTTTATGGCACATATATCATATTCGTTTACGAGCTCCTGCTCATGCCAATTGGCCTTGGGCCCACTATAAGAGATTTTCAAAAACATTTGGGCATTCTAGCCCTCAAGTTCCAAAATCGAGGCCCCTGGCCTATAAGAGCTATTCGAGCTCCCGTCAATAAGGTCTCCCAAATAGTTTAAGCATTGGCACGCAGTCAGGGGAGAACACTTCTGACAAAATACGTTTTCACTATCCATTATACCAACAACCGATATAAGGACATCTCCGTTCATAACCGATGAACGAGTTTTCAACTTCCTTCGAGAAAGTCTCATCATACCAACCGGGTATGGTCTACTTACAACCGGTAAGTAGTTTTTTTCGCATAATTTTCACATCACTTTCTCTAAGTGGTGATGATTAAAATACCGCTAAACAGTGGGTTTTTATACCGAGGTACTTATCATCCCCTACCGGGTATGATATAAAATTTCCACTCACAACCGGTAAGTGGTTTTTATCTTTAAGTTATGCTCATCATCCCAACCGAGTATGATGTTAGTAAACCCACTCACCCGTTAATGCCGTGAATTTTAGTAGATCGGTTCTTGGTATTCATGCGAGCTTGTCCTTGCTGGCATTCCCGGTACTTCGTGTTCCTACACGATATGAACATCTTGGTTCATTATCCTTCGGCCTAATCGCCTTCATTCATTCCAAATGAATGAGAAAGTCAAACTTTCATTTATTTGCAATTAGGTCCCTAAAGTTATTTCTCTTTAACTTTAAGTCCCAAATACCGGTTTTTCCTCAAATTGAGTCTCGAAACTTCTAAAATTTATCATAGGACCTCAATTTATTCCATTTCACAAAAAGGGGTTTAATTTCCCAAATTTCCAATTTGGTCCCCCAATTTTTCTAAAATTACCATTTTGCCCTTCCTTTACAAAAATGGTAAATTTTTCCCCAAAATTTTCAAAATTCCTCAATTGGTCCTCCAACATTATTTTCATACCCAATTAACCCTCAATTTCATAAAATTTCATTTTGATCCTTTGAATTTCGAAAATCCCCAATTCCAACTTCTTAACATAGCCGAATTTGATTTTATCAAATTGACCCATCAAATGTTTCCAATTGTTGAAATTGAAGTTGAATTTGAGTTTCTACATGTTCATACGACTCTTTAGAGATGTGAAGCGCAAGTTTTTAACGTCGGGACGAGCTTAAACGGAGTTTCACCGGAAAATGGACTATAGAGAGAGAAAGCTTCGATTACTCACCGGTGAAGGCACGGCGGTCCGAGCTTTCGATCTGGGCAGATTGCTCTCATCCTGAGGTTCATCCTATAATCAAGAATTGCATCAATTGATGCGGAATTGGATTAGAATTTCATCATTGAAATTCGGTCAACCCTCTCTCTAGCACCGATCGAAAATTACAAAGGGGAGCCGAATTGGCTTACCTTTCGGTCCTAATTCGGCCGTGGAAAGGCTGAAAAAGTGTTGAGAGGGCTTGGTTTGGCCTGAGGAGGGCTTGAAATGGCTGATTTCAGCTTAGCTAAAATAGGGCAGCTTTGGTTCGCCGGAGCTGCTTCACTATTCCATCATGTCGGCGCTTCTCTAACGATTCTCAGATTGACTGGAGTTTGCTATTAGATAGGTGTCTTCTTCCCAGTTCTAAAGAGCCCGACCTCTCCTTTCGAGGTTAAGAAAAATGTTGAAGTCGAAGCTCTAGTTTAAGATTCACGAGGAAATGGAATAGTAGAGAGAGAGAGAGAGAAATGTTCAGGTGTGAGGAGAATGAAATGGGGATGACCTCTTTATATAGGCGTAAAACTCGTGTATTAAATGGGCGAGATTTATTACTAGTATTAATATTGCCATAAATTATTGGTATTAATTCCAATAATTTAATTTCGGTATTAAATTATTTGTATTAATTCCAATAATTTAATATATATTCATTTATGGTTATTTATGATAAGGCGTACATACAAATTTTTGACCGAAATTTCGGGTTACAAAAAGATTCATACTTTCCAAGTGGTCACCCATCCTCACACTACTCTCGAGTAAGCACGCTTAACTTAAAAGTTCTTATGGAATCTAGTTCACCTGAACCACTTTAATTTTTGTTTTCTAATTTGTCTTAAGTTTTTTTCCAAGGTTTAATGAACCCTTTGGATCACCCGAGAGTTGTAAAATCCCAACTTTCCCATTCAAAAATAATCAGGTTTGTGAACCAGTTATGAATCCTCACTTGGTTTGACCGGTTCTTTTCCTGGTTTTCCTTAGCTCAAAAGGGCAGGTTTTACAGGCGTGATGTGTAAATTACGCGGAAAAACTACTTAGCGGTTGTAAGTAGATCATACACAGTTGGTATGATGAACTTTCTGAAAGGAAGGAGAAAACCTGCTTATCGGTTATAAGCGGAGATGACCTCACACCTGGCTGGTGTGATGGACAGATCAAAAGATTATTTTGTCGAGAGTGCTCTCCTTTGACTGTGTGCCACTTCTTAAACTTTTTAGGAAACTTTCTTGACGGGAGTTCAAAATGCTCAGATAGGTCGGAGGCCTCGATTTTGGAACTCAGGGGGCTAATATGACGATTTTGAAAATCTAATACAGTGGACCCAAAGCCAGTTGGCATGAGTAGGAGCTCGTAAACAAACATTATTTATATGCCATAAAACTTTAAATAAATGAATTGTTTGGCCATGGTACCAAGACAGGACCGACATACTCAATCAACTAGTAGTAGTGCGACATGACAGGTCAACGGACCAATCAAGACAAACGGCTGTAGGTTGAGTTGAGCATCGGGGCCATTGGACCAGTGGCACCACAAATTATATGGCAAGATGTGAAAATACTAATTCTGCATGCACTGTGACTATAGTACCTTCAAGACGCCCAAGAGGGGTAGTGATGTGTCCTACGACCCCGGACGACCTGTTCGGTATAAGGGAAGATCATCGAACCAAGTGACCTTGCAAAGCTTGACGTAGCTTTAAGCACACGAGACTGGGGTGGGGTCAGGATGAGGTCTCTTTCCTCATATGGACACGGAGAATTGATTTCAGGATTGAGGGTCGGATGTCGCATACATCCACTCATTCTTAGGGTAGAAGTGGATGTGCTTCTATCTAGGTGGCCGGTAAAGTCGCTCCGACGCTACAAGTGGGTTCAGTGGATGTGTTGGCCTGCGATTGTGTGATTGACCTTCACGATGAAGGATGTGTGTTGGGTGATGACACACCGTGATTAATAAGAAATGGTGATAAAAATGGAGATTTGAAATGAAAGGATTTTTGAAAGAGAATAAGGAGTTTGGCACACTCCAATACAAATCTTTTCCTAAAATTTAAAATTTTGAAAACCTATTCACTGAGTAGTTCTACTCACCCCCTCCCTTATATCCCTTTCAGAAAATCCCGGAAAGCCTACCCTCAAGGACCACTAACTAATATGCCTATGAGACAGGTATGATAAATTTAAAATTTTATACAATTTTGATTTATATTATTCCAGGAAAGGTGCAAGTTTAAAAGACGCCTTACTTTTTACGATTTATAACAAGGGGAAACCCTTAAATAAATTGAGAGTGGCGGGTTGTTCACGGGGATCCGACCAAACAAGTTGGGGCGTGGTATCTGAGCTTGTTTCCTCGAATACATAATCAAGACTAGAAAATATAGTAACTAATAGGATTGATCATAAAATTTTCAAATGGCTCCCAGGAGAGAAACTAAGAAAACTAGGAATGACTCTACTCAACACCTTGTCCTCGTAGGAAGACAACCCTAGAAGCTTCGTAATGCCCGAGACATAGTAGAAGCCCAAAGGACCAAATGGTGAAGTATCCAGTACCACCAAGGAGTACGGTGCTAGGACATGTTAGGATCACCATTCTATGTACAAAGGGAGCCAAGCCTAAGGCTAGGAATGCTAGTACAAATGTATAACCTTACCTGGGAGGATGCTTATCAAGAATCTCGTAGCTCCCTATTTTATTTTGTGACCATTTTCTGTAAATGTGGCTAAAAACCCCCAACATATTGTACTCATCTATTAATAAAGTACTCGAAATTCCTAAAATCCTATCTCTCGATGAAGTGATCTTGCTAGGAAGATGGTCCCAAGAATAGTAAACAAACAAACCCCCTTCACCATAAAAAAATTAGGAAGAATCCCATCTCAGTTAAGGAAGCTAAATCATTTGATTAAGAAAAATAGGGGGACTCCTAGAGTGACCATTTGACAAAGAAGACTTAACAAGAAAACTCTCAAGGTGTTCACACTCAAGGACAGCGAGGCACCAAACTACTAGTAAACCCTAGAAAGGCTCCACAACACTCAAAGGAAAGGAGGAACTACACGATCCACACAAGGGAATAACCTATTATAAGTGTGAACAATGGGGACATTACGTGAAGAAGTACCCAACCCTACTAAGGACAAGTACCAAACCTGTCATAAGTATAAGGGAATAGGACATGTAAAAAAGGATTGTTCCACACCTCATAGATTTAGGGCAATACCTTCTCAAAGGTCATGAAAGACATGACAGACTAGTGACCAAAACCATGGAACATGTTAAGTAAACAGTTCACAAAGAGGTTAAGAAATGACGAGGTAAAAACCAAATTTAAACTTCTTCTTAAGAAGGTAAAGCCGAGAAGGATACCACAAGGATGGAGGTAAGAAAGTATACCTAGAACCCCCTCATAAGAGGCAAACGCGGAAAAATGTCCTCCGGAAACTCTAAGGGTATGACACAGTAAGAGTGAAGAGGAGAAGAAATATGCTATGAAAAGAAACTTTGAAGGGATGCATACGACTAAGTACCCTTGAAGGAATCATTGATGGACAGATGAACATAATGTGGAGTCCAAGGAACCAACCCTTAATTAGGAAACTTTTCAAAGGAAGGAGGTATCGTGATGGCCCAAGTGTAACCTATTTGGAAAGAGCAGAATAACCAAATAACAACTTTAGGAGAACCAAGTAGAAAGAAGAAACTAGTAGCAATGGGATGGTTAAAGAGAATAAACAAAACCCTAAGAAAGGTTGGGAAGTAGTAAAGACTACACTCTATGAAGGACAATTGGATGGGCATGAAGAACGAGTGATACAGCTACCTAGAAAATTAGACAAGAAAAATAGTAAGAAGGAGATAGTTAAAGAACTGGACTTTCAGAGAACCATGGATTTAAACCGTGGCAAAGAAGGGAGAAGTGAAAAGGGCCAAAACATTGGAAAAGAAGGACGAAGGAAACCCTTAAAGAAAATAATGGCCAAAATAGAATTTATAATTTAAAAGTCTTGAAAAAATTAAGTGAGCCTAATGAAGGACAATCAAGATATTTTGAAATAAGGAGGATGTGAACCCTCCTTAAAAGGAAATAAGTTAATGGGTAAATAGAAAGTTAGCATCAAAAGATGTTGTGACAAGTAAAAATGAGTGGACTACCCATACTAAGGTAATAAAGGAAAGAACGTCTGAGACACATTGAGAAAGTAAGCCCTCCAAATAAGATGTGGCTAAGGAGGAATAACCACAGTTGATAAGATGGGTCATAGTCCACACGCGCATATGAAGCCTAAAGAGTGGACGACTGAGCATAGTGTGGAATGCATGAAATAAAACCAATAATCGGAAGTATCCCAAGTAAGGAATAAGGGATGAAACAAAAATTGTGGATAGAGAAGGATCCAAAGCAGACAACTGCCCTAACATAGATAGGGGAGCGAAGAAAGGGAGAAAGAACCCTACAAGGAATGATAAGGAGTTTGAGCATGTAACTTCTAAGATGGAAATCTCTATTGTGATGGAAATAGTAGAGAACAAAACCAGAAGAAGGGAACATTCCCAAGCAAAGGAATCAACACATAGATCGAAAGCAATTATTGTAAGAATGAAGGATAATGAAATAATTATGAGTAAGTAAAAGTGGATTAGGGAATAAGGAAAAATCATTAGATAAAGAAGGCCAAGGACTTAAGAAGGAAGGAATCCCAGCTTGTCGGTAAATTATTGGAAAACCCAATCATTGGAACCAGAAATACTCAATAAAGAAGTTGAGAAAGGACGAGTAGGTAAGGAAAACCGACACAAGGTGTAAGTTGATTTGATAATGGTGAAGGTAGTCGAGGAATACTACCAGAAGAAAAGAGGGATGAAGTTATACAATCCCTGAGTGGTTGGAAAATTGGGAATAACCCTAAAGAAGGTGTTCTGGAAAGCTAATGGACATAGAGATAAGATCTAGAAAATGTCATGTTGTAAAGGGCATGTAAACCCAATAGCCCCGAGGAAAATATGACTCAAAATAAGGAAGAGTCGGTTAGTAAGCATGACAAGGTTAAACATAAAATTTGGCCTAAAATTGTAATGAACAACGGACGAAGGAAGAGTTGAAATAGGACGAAAAGGTGATAACAATGAAACCCGTGAAAATAGGTATGTAATGTTCTAAAGGACATCGAGTTAAGGGTTTCAACGACCAAGAGGTTAACCGATGTGAATCTGACTAAGAGTCTACGAATTCACAAGTCCAATCAATCGAACATGCAATGGAGCTGAACAGTTTGTCACCAAATGAGATAAATAATCATTTGAGACAGCAAGAGGGCCCAATCACAAGGTTAAGGGCTAAAAGATTCAAAAAAAAAGCTTTATATGGGCTGATTAAAGAGATTGCTGAATATTCAAATGCAAGCCCAATGTAAGAGCCCGAGATGAGCCTAAGAGAAGGTCCAAATTTAATTAATAAAAAGAGATTTATTAATATAATAAATCTCTTAGGATATTAAATGATAATATTAGATAGTTCAGATTTTAAAATTAGTTATTAAAATATCCTAGATATTTAGATTAGATATGGTTAGCTTGTAACCATAATAGATTTTTTTCTTATTTTGTTGTCTATTCGGTTATTTTCTAAGCCTATAAAAGGCATACTCCACAGCATTGGAGAGGACACTTTGGAATTTCAATCTTGTGAGTTTTGTCTTATTTCTTTTCTTGAAAGAGCTTTTTTAAACTTATCAGGTTTTTACCTATGGCGTTCAAGCAATCAAAACTTATCACCCAAGGTTTTCTAAGAGTTCTTTTTAGAGAATTTGGGTGTGGCGTCTACATATCTCATACCTTATTTCTCACATAACAAGGTATACTCCATCTTTTTGTACTTGCATCATGAAAGTCTTGGGATCGTTACCATATTTGGTGTAGGGTGTTGTCAGTATATTGGCGGGGTTCTCATTAGTTGATATTAGAGCACACGGTTGCACAACAAGTTTCATCCCATCTTTTATGTCTAGTTCTTTTTTTTATCTTCTCTACATATTTCTATTCTCTATAAAAAATTTAAAAAAATTCTCATCTTCTTCTATCTATCTTCTCTTCAGTAGGTTAAAAAAAAGTAAAGAAAGCCAAAAAAATTCGTGACAAAAAAAGAAAAAAAGAGCAAAAAATTGTGCTAAAAAAAGAGCAAAAAAATTCATGCAAAAAAAATTCGTGCAAAAAAAAGGTAAAAAAAAAAAAGAGAGGCACACAATTCTAGCTTGAATTTTATTCTTATTCTGCTCTATCTAAGTCTACTTTCTTTTATTACTTCATTCCATCTTAATTTCTTTCTCTATCTAACTTTTATTCTTCTCTGAGTCTATTCGTACACCACACTTAAATTCTTCTGGAATTGGTTTTTGAAAACCTTATTGATTTGTCTTGATTGTTCCTTAAGTTGAACTACTTTGTAAAAACAATTTATTTTTAAAGTTCAATTCAGATTAAAAGAAGACATATGAGTGAAAAAAGGCAAGAGTGCTTTAAATCTACAAGAAAAAATCATTTGAGTGTGAAATAGGAGTGTTTGAGAGAAAACATATAAGGGAGAGTTGCGAGGTTCTTTTCTTTCTAACAATTGCCAGGTTTAGAAGGCCACCAACAAGGAAACACAATGAAAGAAGAGGGTTTCATATCGCCCATTCAAAACCTATAGTGGAAAGCAATGAAGAGTCAAATGAAACAGATAGTGAAGTCTGAATTTGAGCCGCTTTATACACGAATGGATCTCTTGGAGGAATGTGTAAGATGACACTCACATCAACATACTTCCATTGAACGTCCGTGGAGTAGTCAATCTCGATGCTTCAAACCACATGAACTGGGGGAGCTCGATGATCTCCAAGTTAATCACGGCAACATCAAGCTCAATTCCTTCAATCAACCTACTACTTGGGACAGACCATGGATTGATGATATCTTGGACAATCAATGTGAGAAGTTATTTCATTCTCGTTGCTCTATGAACAATAAGGTTTGTTCTATTATCATAGATGGGGAAAGTTGCATTAACTTTGCTAGCACCGAGCTTGTGTAGAAGTTGGCATTACATACAACGAAGCATCCAAAGCCATATCAAATTCAAAGGATGAATGATCAACTCAAACTCGAGGTAACCCAACAGGTGATAGTGTCCTTCTCTATTGGGAAATATCAGGATGAAATATTATGTGATGTAGTACCAATGCATGCATGTCATATTTTATTGTGAGAACCTTGAAAGTTAGATCGTCAAGTTATATATGATAGATTAATAAATAGGTACCCATTCGTGATAAATAATAGATCAATATCTCTTGTACCTTTGACTTTATAACAAGTTTTTCAAGATCAGTTAAAAAAGAAAAAGGCAAATGAAAAGAAAATAGCAGAAAGACAAGAGAGAAAAGCCAAGATTGAAGAGGAGGAGATAAAAGGCAATATTGAAAAATAAGAGAGAAAAAATCTGGAATTAAAAATCTTGAGAGAAAAGGCAATGTTGAAAAGGAAGAGAGAAAAGCCATAATACAAAGAAAAGAGAATAAAAATAATTTTATGGAGAGATATATAATTTCATATCATATCCTTACAGTACTTATGTGCAAGGATTTATGTTTTACAAACCATATTGTCAGATATTTGCCGAGTATTAGTATTTCTCTTATGCAGGAATTCAAGAATATCATTCCTAAGAAGAAAACTCCTAGTTTGCAACCTGATCGAGAAATCAAGTATCAAATTCAACACCAAATCCTAAATTTGAATAAGCTAGGATATGCATGGTATAACATGATTTCAGGTATTGTGAAAATGCCTAACAAAGAAAAAATTTGGTGAAGGTGTGTTGATTTTCGAATCATCAACTGTATGAAAGTAATGTATTTTCAATCTATTCCTCAAGTAAATATTATGATAGATGAGATGCATGAAAACTATTTGTTTTCAAAATTTAATCACAAGAGTGAATATTCTGAAATTCGAATGAAATCTAATTATGGATTGAAAACTGCATTAAAAGTAAAATATGGTTTATATGAATGGTTGGCTAAGATTTTTAGTTTGACTAATGCATATAATACTTTTATGAGGTTAATAAATTATATCATGCGTGCTTTTATTAAAATATTTGTTGCCATATATTTTGATAAAATCATAATATACAACAATTACTTAGATAAACATGAAGGATATTTAAAAATTACCTTGCAAGATTTTAGAAAAGATCAGTTGTTTGCCAAATTGAAGAATTGCATATTGTGTTTGGGTAAACTTGTATTTCCTAGATATGTTATAAGTTTTGAAGATATTGGCATTGACAAGGAAATTAAGATAATTCGAGATTGGCAAACACCTTATTTGGTAAGTCAGGTAAGAAGATCAATTGCATATTATAATGAAAAGTTCAGTGGAGTAGCCCTCAAGCTGAACGAGTGTCATGCAAGGTGGGTGGATTTCATCAAAATATTTCCTTATGTGATCAAGTGTAAGCAAGGTATAAAAAAATGTAGTTGCTGATACATTATCTGGAAGGTGACGAAGGAAAAGAAGATTTGAGGACAAATTATTTTCAAGAGGGGCAGAATGATGTGAATCTAACAAACAGTCTACGAATTCACAAATCCAATCAACCGAACCTACAATGGAACTAAACAGTTTGTCACCAAATGAGATGAATAATCATTTGAGACTGCAAGAGGGCCCAATCATAAGGTTAAGGGCTAAAAGATTCAAAGAAGCTTTATATGGGCTGATTAAAGAGATTGATGAATATTCAAATGGAAGCCCAATAGAAGAGCCTAAGAGAAGGTACAGATTTAATTAATAAAGAGATTTATTAATATAATAAATCTCATAGGATATTAAATGATAATGTTAGATAGTTCCGATTTTAAAAATAGTTATTAAAATATCCTATATATTTAGATTAGATATGGTTAGCTTATAACCATAATAGATTTTTTCCTTATTTTGTTGGCTATTCGGTTGTTTTCGGAGCCTATAAAAGGCATACTCCACAGCATTGGAGAGGACACTTTGGAATTTCAATCATGTGAGTTTTGTCTTCTTTCTTTTCTTGAAAGAGCTTTTTTGAACTTATCAGGTTTTTACCTATGGCGTTCAAGCAATCAAGACTTATCAGCCGAGGTTTTCTAAGAGTTCTTCTTAGAGGATTTGGGTGTGGCGTCTACATATCCCATACCTTGTTTCTCATATAACAAGGTATACTCCATCTTTTCATACTTGCGTCATGAAAGTCTTGGGATCGTTACCATATTTGGTGTAGGGTGTCGTCAGCATATTGGCAGGGTTCGCATCATTAACTAAACATGGGAATGGTTAGGTATCTTGGAATTTCCAACCCTGAGTACGGGACCTCAAAGGGAAAAATGTTACTCCAAGCAAAGAAAGATGCGAATCTAAGGATATACCCTTAAGTAAGATATGTCTACGTATGATCAACTACATGGAGGGAGCAAATAATATAAAGGAAAAGAAATTCCTTCAGTGAATGATATAAAAATGGTTAATTGAAAGAACAAGATAAGAGTTTGCATATTAAGCAAATACCAAATGGACATCAAAGGAATTAGTTTCTCATACAAAGTTGCTAGTTAAGTTTTGGGGATAAAACTCCTAAAAGGAGGGGAGAGTTGTAAACCCCACCCTTTTGAATTAAGGAAAACCAGGAAAAGAACCAGTCAAACCGAGTAAGAAAACTGAACCAATTCACAAACCTGATCATTTGGGAATGAGCAATTTGGAAATTTATAACTCCCGGGTAATCCAAAGGGTTCATAAAACCTTGGAAAAGAACCTTATGATAAATTGGAAGAGAAAAATCATACCGGTTTAGATGAACCATATCCAACTGGATTGAACCGGTTTATGAACCGATTCAGTCCATGAACCGGAACTGATAGAGAAAGGGTAAACCGGGAACTTTATGGATCCCGAGTAACCCAAAGAATCCTAAAAGTCATGGAAATGGACTTGAGAATGAATTGGAGATGAAAACCAAACTGGTTCAAGTGAATCGAATCCAAACTAGATTGAACCGGTTTGAACTACTATTGATCTGGAGTATAAATTCATTTTGCTAGGTGGCTTAAAAAATCAAATTTGAGATTTAAGGCCACCATTGGATAGACAATGAATTTAGATGAATTTAGAAAATTTTAGATTTGAAAAATTCAGTCAAATGATGGGTGAACCAGCCGGTTCAAGCTTTGAATCCGGTTCGGACTGGTCTGGTCCGGTTCGGAATAGTGTTGTCGTCTTCCTTTAGATAACAACATTGTTCACTCGTCGAAAAATTATGCAGCACCGGCGAAGCTGAAAAATCTATGGCCAGGGAGTTTTAGACAATGAATGACTGCCACTAAGGCACCAATTGGACAACCAAGAAGTCCCCGAGCTTCCTATATAAAGACCCTCTCCCCATTCATCCTCTCCACACCTGAAAACTCCATTCTCTCTCAACTGCTTCATTTTCCGGTGAAGCTCGAACCAGAGCTCTGACTTGGGCACTTTTATGAGCCAAACAAGGCAAGGTCGAGTTATTTAGAACCGGGGAGAAGAAAGCTACATGCCTATAGTCTCCATTTGCTCTGAGGGTCATCAGAGAAGCATCGGCATGATGGAATAGTGAAGCAGCTTCGACAAACCGAAGCTGCCCTATTTCGGCCGAGCTGAAATTGGCCAATTCGAGCCCTTCTCAGGCCAAACTAAGCCCTTCCAACACTTTCGTAGCCCTCCCACGGCCGAATTAGGACTGAAATGCTCAGATAGGACGTAGGCCTCGATTTTGGAACTTGGGAGCTAATATGCCCGATTTTGAAAATTTCGTAAAGTGGACCCAAGGCCAATTGGCACGAGTAGGAGCTCGTAGTTATATGCCATAAAACTTTAAATAAATGATTTGTTTGGTCATGGTACCAAGAAAGGACCGACATACTCAATCAACTAGTAGCAGTGCGATATGACGGGTCAACGGACCCATCAAGACAAACAACTGCAGGTTGAGTTGAGGGTCAGGGCCGTTGGACCAGTGGCACCACAGATTATATGGCAAGATGTGAAAATATTGATTGTGCATGCATTTTGATTATGGGACTTTCAAGATGCCCAAGAGGGGCAGTGATGTGTCCTAGGGCCATGGACGACCTGGTGGGTATAAGGGCAGTTCGTCGGACCAGGTGACCTTGTGAAGCTCGGCGTAGCTTCAAGTGCACAAGATCGGGGTGGGGTCAAGATGAGGTCTCTGTCCTCATACGAATACGGAGAATTAATTTTAGGATTGAGGGTCAAATGTCGCATACATCCACTCATTATCAAGGTAGAAGTTAACGTGCTTCTATCTAGGTGGCCGGTAAAGTCACTCTGATGCCACAAGTGGGTTCAATGGACATGCTAGCCTGCAATTGTGTTATTGACCTTCATGATGAAGGATGTTTTTTGGGTGATGACACACCGTTATTAATAAGAAATGGTGATAAAAACGAAGATTTAAAATGAAAGGGTTTTTTAAAGAGAATAAGGAGTCTCGCACACTCCAATATAAATCTTTTCCTAAAAGTTAAAATTTTGAAAATCCATTCACTGAGTAGTTGTACTCACCCCCTCCCTTATATCCCTTTCAGGAAATCTCGGAAAGCCTACCCTCAAGGACCACTAACTAATACGCCTATGAGACAGGTATGATAAATTTAAAATTTTATACAGTTTTGATTTATGTTATTCTATGAAAGGTGCATGTTTAAAAGACGCCTTACTCTTTACGGTTTATAATAAGGGGAAACTCTTAAATAAACTGGGAGAGTGGCAGGTTGTTCACGAGATCCGACCAAATCGGGTCGGGGCGTGACAGAATTGTCCCACCGAGACTTGGAAGTATTTACAATCCATGCCATTTAGTCCAAATTACCAATTTGCCCATCCAAATTTAATAAAATTATGGACATGTCATTAGGTAATTTAAATGACCAAAATGCCCTTATAAAATGGATAAAATTACAAGAATACCATCAAGGTTATATTTGGATGGTAAATAAAATAAATATATCAAAATTATGAAAATGCCCATGAAGACATAATCAGAGTACTGGGAAATCTTGAGGTTTGCGAATCGACCCCAAATTCTTCAAGTACCGGATTATAATTGGAATAGAGAAAATCATAGATGATCGTGCAAGTGGAGCACGGTTACTCGGGAATCCCTCTAGGATAAACATGTTTTCGGATAATGGTAAGTGGGATTTCTAGCATCGAGTCTGATTGAACGAGTGATGTGATATTACTCACAAAATTTACTGCATGATTTTTTTAGAAAAGTATTTTTCATAAATATAATCCCATTACTATATGAAACTACTCAAACCATTTTGGGATATATATTTCTGTTGAGAGCATGAATCTTAATTATAGAATTTCATGTGAAAGGTGTATGAACACACTTCAAGTGGAGAATCTAATTCAACTATGCAGGATATGGGTGGTACCCATGATCAATAAAAAAGTTTATTAGATTTAGTTTTGTGAAAGTGGGCCTAATGCCACGATTTTTTAAAAGATAAGTGAGGCCAAGACTGTATTTTGAAAACTCAAACAAGTGGACCCAAAACCAATGGAAACAGGTTAAATCCCATAAATAAGATATGATTTAAAAGCCTAGTAGAATTATCACATATTGATAATGTTTTCTTAAGTTGTTAAGTCAAAGTCGGGTTGGAGTTCGTTGGGCTAGCAATATGAAAAGCAAGGTCTTAAATCAAATACACCTTTTTGTGATTAAAATCATTTGGAATCAAGAAAACGCCTGGAACAAGTAGTGTTAATTCTAAGGATTGTTGGAAAGCAAGGTTGGTACAATAGAAGTTACACTGTTCCAGTATGTTGTGAAGCTCTAGGATCTTCGTGTGCATTGAGACCAAGTGAAAGCAAAATGAGGTCTCATTCCTCAGTAGAGAACAGATGCATTAAAAATGTCTAGGGGTTGGGCAATGGTGCTCACACAGACTATGGTCGAGGTTGTAGACTCGCACCAATGTGGTAGAGGTTGTAGACTCGCACCAATGTGGTAGAGGTTGTAGACTCGCACCAATGTGGTAGAGATTGTAGTCTCTCACCAAAGTGGACAGTAAAGATGCTCCGGGCCACAAGTGGGACATATTGAGGTTGTAGCCTCACATGGTCTGTTTTGCGAATGTTTGATCCATTTATTGAGAAAGAGTGTGTGATTGTTTGTCTGATACAACTGTATATGACTTTTACATTGAATAAAATTATGAACGTCATTTCGGGTAAGAAGAAATATAATTTTAGATTGTGAGATACAATCAGTGAAATTTAACTGAAAATCATGTGAAATATTTTCAATAATAAATAAGTGGTAGCTTGTTAAGTTGAATTACAACCCATTGTGATTAAAGGAAAAGTATCATTATGCACATTCGGGTATGTGAGTTTTGCTCGTTAATATAAGTAAATTTTCAAGACTTTTTATAATGCACGAGGATAATTTCTTTTCGATTAAATGAACAAATTTCAAACTTGTCGTATACAAGTTTATTTTTCTTTAATCTCTAAGATTATTTTTGGTAACCCTTTATTTTTACAAAATCTCAATACAAACCTGTTGGAGTAAATAAATTGGTTATTGTTAGTCGTGATCTTATTTTTTTTTATGAAAATGATGATTGGGGATGGAATTTAAGTTAGGAAAAATAAAATGAAATAAAAACTAGGAAACCTTAGACCTATTTGAAGGAGCAGAAACAATTTGCATAAATGGTGAAAGAAATGAAAATCAAAGTGTAGAGTAGAAGGAAATGGATAGTTCATATGAAAATGAGGTACAAGAAGTTTTAACATATTTTGAAGAAGGCAAGGCAATTGAAACTGAAACTATAAATGAGGAAAATAGAACTGAAGGGAAGATTAGAAGACTGTCAATTTGGATGAAAAATTATGCTATATAAGCACTATATAGGATCCATTAACATATAAAGAGGCTGATAGACATAAAAAATGGAGAGATAATATGGAAATGAAAGCAATGGAGAGAAATGAGACAATTTTTTACAAAACTACCTTCTAAAGTAAAATTGATTGGGGTCAAGTAAACTTTTAAGACTAAACTAGATGAAAATGGGCAAATAAGTAAATTTAAAACTAGATTAGTTGCAAAGTGTTACAGCTAGAAATTTGAAATTGACTATGAAGAACTTTTTGCATTGGGACACTATAAGATTAATTTTGTCTAATGCATTTAAAGGTTGGTGTGTATCAAATATATATTAAAAGTGTATTTTGTATGGTTATTTAAATGAAGATATTTATGTAATGCACCCGAAGTTTTGAAGTAAAAAAACAAGAAAAAGTACTTAAACTAAATAAGGCCATATATGGCTTAAAATAGGGTCCGTATAATAAAATAAAATTTATTTTTTAAATGAAAATTTTGTGAAGTGTGAATATTCATATATTTTATTTGTGAAAACTAACCAAAAAGGTAAATTTTTAATTGTTAATATGTACATTAATAATATGATATATACTCAAAATGATATACATAAAATAGTTTAAAACTTTTTTGAAAAATAAATATATTTGAAATGAGTAATTTAGCAAATAGGAAATATTTATTGAGTGTGGAACTCTTGCAAAAATTGGAAGGTATTTCATTAAAACAAGTTAAACTTGCAAATCAAATCTTGAATAGATTTGATATGTCAAATTGTAAACCTCTAAGCACTTCTATCACTCTAAGAAGCAGATTTACTAGGGAAGGTTATGGTAAGGAAGTATGTTTAAACAAATGATTGGGTAATTATTATATTTAACTATTGCATGACCATATGTGGAATATGATGTGTGTCTTGTAAGGAGGTTTATTCAAAAACCCACTTGAATGATAGCATTACATTGATAGGTTATTTATACAATGACTATACAGAAGATATTGAATATATGAAGAGTACATTTGGGCATCTATATATTTGCTAGGAGGATCAATTGTCCGCCAAAAAATAACTAATAGTTTTAATCACTGAAGTCCAATTTATTTTGGATATTCAAGAATTTGATAATATCTCAACAATTAAACTATTTAGATTCCTATTCTATATGCTAGAAATCAATTTGATGTTAAACATTTCTTAAGAAATCTAGCTAAGAATGGAATTGTGATATTGTAATATTGTCCTATTGAAGAGCAAGTTGGAGACATAATGACAAAGACATTATTAGTAGGCATTTTGTCAAGCAAATAACGATAATGGGCCATAGAACTGGAGTACTTGAACATGAAGTAAAGTAATAGTTTGCTGCTATTAGTTTATAAGGGGAAAATTAAAAGGCAAAGTAGAATAATAAACCGTCAAATAAAAGAAATAAGTAGTTGCAACAGTTAAACAGATTTTTAGTTGTTTTTCTATTATGCAGGTCTATAAAGCTCCTTATGATATCCATTGTTGCAATACACGTATGTCCATATTAGTGGTGCTTGTCTCACGGAACATGCACTGTCGGTTCGGTAAACTGTAGCTGATATTGGAGCCAAAAGGAGGAGGATTTGGTATGATTCCAAACCGGTCAAGATGTGGATGCCTTCCTTTACGTGGCTGATATGTTGCTGGTGGGCTATATTGATCAGATGCTTGAAGTGTTAAATGCTTATCAATAGAGAGGGCGTAGTCTTAAGACAAGTGACCATTGGGCCATTAGGTCTGTGACTAGGATGAAGAAGAGAGGGACGTGTTGTCTTTATGAAGGACAACAACATCTCTCCCATGGATTGATTCCAAGGCTAAAGTGACCCTACACTAGACAGCACAGCTTACAAGGAAGTCTCTCCATCTCTCTCCCCTTTACTGTGGACAGACATCTCCAAACCCCACATGGGTCTGCTCCTCCATGGCCCCTTGGAGTCCATTTCACAATGGCGAGCGACTGACTATATATCGACTTAATTAGTTACACATTGCATGTGAATGAGTTGGTCAGATATCCTATCTGATGATGGGAAATGGTCTACATTACCTGCCTTCAACATGATCGAGGGAGGCATACAGACGTGCCGTATTGGTCATTTCGTGCCCCCTACCAAATCCAAAACCCTCCGGCCAGCGATAGACCGGTCCGACCATGTCAAGATCTTTTCCGTACCAACGGGCTCGTCCATGACACGACCCATCTACGGTCCCAGTGCTTGTAGTTAGGTCTCCTAAATATAAATATAGTCAGTCCCATGTCACAATCTCGTAAATTCCATGGTTTTCTTAGTTCAAATGCAGGATAAGAGAATTTTCATCAAGGCGCCATTAGAGACCCTTTTGAACTTGCAACTTGTGTAAAAAAATTCAATATGCTGATAATTGCCATTATGACCCAATAATATGTAGATGATTATGATGATTTGGAGAATTATTCAGATTCTTTTCCTTTTATTTGCATTTTCCAATCTATGGATTAAACACAGTGAGTGCCCGCATGATCTCATTATATATAGACTTGCGAGAACCCCACCTTCTACTTCCCACATACACATAATACAATTAACACGCAAACCTATCTATTCCCTCTCTTGTATATGACCAATACCCTCATCTTCACCAACTCAACCGACGTCACAACCGAAGATGGCCATTAGGTCCAAGTCCTCGAAGCCGCCACAGACGGCCAGGATCAAGCAAATCCTCAGGAGGTGCTCGAGCTTGGGGAAGAAGAGCAATGGCTGCAACAGCGAACACCACGACGGGCACCCCCTCGACGTCCCCAAGGGGCACTTCGCCGTCTACGTGGGGCCTAACCGGACCCGGTACATCGTGCCCATCTCGTTCCTGGCCCGCTCTGAGTTCCAGAACCTCCTGCAGGCGGCCGAGGAGGAATTCGGGTTCGACCACGACATGGGCCTCACCATCCCCTGCGAGGAAGTGGTCTTCGAGTCCCTCACTTCGACTCTAAGATGAACATGAGATCCCAATGGGACGGAAGAGAAGAAGAAGAAGAAGAAGAAGAAGAAGAAGAAGCTGACCCGTTTGCTTCTCTCTTTGATTTTTACTTTTCTAAAATATTTTTCCCATTTCCTTGGCGGGTGTAAGTATCACGACTAGAGGGTAAATTTGTAGGGTTAGTCATAGTGACGATCATCCGACCTGTGGTGTGAAACCCATGAAGGTTTATGGCTCTTGTGGTAGCCAGAGGAACCGGCAATAGAAGAAGCTGCTCCGCTGCTTCCCTCTCTCTCTCTCTGTCTTTTTTTACCACTTTTGAATAATTCTCCCATTTTCAGGTGTGTGCGCGACGTGCAAGTATCAGTAAGTAGATTTGTAGTTTTAACCAGATCTGAGCATCATATCTGATGATCATCTGACCTATTTAGGGCATGTGAGATGAGAAACAAGATGTTAACGCGTAATTCATTATTTAGGGCCTTCTAACTGCCCTTGAAATCTGAAGTTACTATCACTTTCTTCTTGGATCATCTCACAAGCCTGCAAATAATTGTATAAAAATAAATTATTTCACCAATGGAATGTTATTGGCCCGCAATCAAAATTGAAAGAAACGGTCCAAAATATTATGATAATACAAAAGAAAGTTCAATAGGGACTTCTTGGAATGGAGGACGAAATATTTTAGCCACCATGACCCATGGCACCAAACACTGAAATTGAACTTGCGAATGTGCCATGATGACAAGCCAAGTATAAGATCATATGTCATACTGAATCCACATTGCAGGTGGCAGTTGCACTTTCTTTAAAAATTGTCAGTCGGGCGTTAAATTAGAATGAATGTACTCACAATGCCAATACTAATAAATGGAAGCCGCGTTGAGTGGGAGAAAATCTGAGGCATGATATTTGCCAATTCAATAGAGCAAAAGGGTCCACAGCTAGACAATGCTCACATTCCCACTACTCACTTATCATTATCACAACTTTACCTCAGATAAAGCTTACACATACAACAATAATAATAAGAATATAGTAAGGGCAAAAAAGATTGGGATCTTTTAATTATACTAAAAAATACAACTGAGGTTAAATCTACAATTTTTAATGGCTTGGGATTTACCAAATACCCTTTATCTCTAAAATGCACACATCAAATTTAATATATATATATATATAATATCCACCAGAGTGACGTGGACATGTTGATTTTTCCTCTACATTGATTCAAATTTCCCCATGTAGTGTCGCTCGCACCCATACATTTTGAGATATGCTTTTACGTATAGACAAAAAAAATTATTCATAATGTATTCATATTTTATCAAGATATTATATTATATAGTTAGAATATTATTTAAATAATTATAATATTTAATATATTTTCATTTTATTAAATTTATATTATTATATTCTAATATTATTTATTAAAATATTATATTAACAGGCAAAATGTTATTGAAAATATTTGATATAATATCTACTATTAAATAATTTAAATATTATCATAATTAACTATAATAATATCTTAATATATTTTAGTAACTCATTGAAGGTAACACTTTTTTAGATAATTATTTTTCTTATTAAAATGTGCATTTAAATTATAAATCCACTATCCATCCACATTAACTTATAATTATTGGGAGCTCCAGTAGTAATTTCAAGGTTGATCATCAACTTTTTATATCTATTCATAATAAATAATATTTAAAATTTTTAAATATTATGATATTTATATATTATTTATATTAAAATAATATAAAATATAATTATCTTATTTTGAATATATATATAGATCCATCGGTACTATAACTTGTAGTGGATCAGGTTCATGCAGTTACGAACCCGCTAACTATTATGTCCAAATTTGAGACTCAGGATTTGGACCCCAACACCCATAATCTCTAGCGCTCTGTATTTCCTGCCTAAGAAGAAAAAATATGGCTTAATTTTTAGAATGGAAAAGTAACACGATAGCCGACTGAATAAACTAGTACTTGGAATTTTTTAAGGCTACTAAAAGATTAAACAATATCATTTGTCAAGTGAAAAAAGTCGGGTCTCATCTATTGCACCTGTATTAGGTCTGTTCCATGCTTCTGGTTCAAACTCTGAACCGGACCCATCCGAGTCCGATCCGGTACCATAGATAAGACGGCCACTAAATGTTTTTCTTTTAACAATAAACGGCCACCAAGTGTGAATGGAAAAATGAATAAAATCAAGGAACTAATAAAAAGAATGATATTGCTAGAAATTCCGAGTCACATTACACTACCATTATCCTCTTAATCTACACTTGATGTACAGCTACTACACACCATTAGTTTATTTCTTGTATGTGCGAAGCAGCTGTTATCCATTGTCGTCAATCTCAAATGGTGCCATCGCTGTCCTTTTACTATTATCTTATGGGTCTGTCTGCCCCCATCTCGGGCTTCAAATCAATCGATGAGACAACTACTACTTACGATGAGATGATGTTTTCTCCACACCAGTACGACCGTTGGTTGCTTGAGAAATTTTAAGAGGGTGCCCGTAAAATCAATCGCACAGGAGATTGGACAACAGTGGGCTCACATGATAAACCCTCTTTCTAGCCCATTCTTTTCTTTTTTTCCCTTGATGTGCGGATAACTAATAGAGATATCTCTCTGTCCCCTTGAATTATGATTAGTCGTTGTCCCTGCGTACGCATCAAGTCTCGAGGATAGCGGTTGGAACCATTTTATCTCGTAAATGGCCGGGTCAATAGTCTCTCAGTTTAGCCATCCCCACATGTTTTGGACGCCGACAGTCGTTCAATATCATGTCTGTTCTTACCCTCTAATGACATACTAACAACCATTTGATTTTTCTAAAATGCATTTCTAATCACATGGCACAAGATCAGTCAGTCATTCATATGTACATACTTTTTCATTCAACATCATATAACAGCAGCATCATGTAATTCATTGCACAATGGAGCAAAAGGCACGCGAATTTGATAGAGCCCACCATGGGTGCAAATAAGATGGCTAACAAATGAAGTCACCTGCCCCCAAGTCCGAAGGTGGTCTATCGTACAGGTCAACTTTCCACATAGTAAATGACTATTGGTTCCCGTATCAACACAAATATACCATATGGCTATTGAGGGGGGTTTGTCAGAGGCTAGTAAGCAGAGTACTTGCCCTTGGAGGAGGAGGAAGAGGAGGAGGAGAAGAACCTGCTGAAACCGCGGGTTGTCTGCTTCTCGGGTGTTAAACAGGAAGCGGAGGAGCCCGAGAGAGTGGGCCTGTGTTTCGACTGCTTGGAGTCCACCGGAGATCTGAGGAGCTGGCTCAGATCTGTCTCTGATAGGCTGCCTGGGAAGCTGTACAGGTCCACTGGGGACTCGGCACTGGTTTGGTCCGAGTTAAAGGCTGAAGCAGAATGCTGCTGAGAGTTCATCCCGCTTGTTGTGGGTTGGTATTCGGAGAGGCTATCAGCTTTACGGCCCTTCTCGCTCTTTGTGAAGCCCATGATCTCGGTGTTGGGAGGTCGTAGAGCATTCAGTTGCTTGCCAAGAAGAAAGATGGTCTCTTGACACTCTGCAAGCTTCTCGGCTGCTGCCGCCAGCTCGATTTCCTGCATTGATACAGCAAATAAGCGATCTCCTATATGAATACATATGTTGCATGTGCATTTTCCTTCTTCAACAAATGCAAAATTATATACTGACAGAAGTAAACAAATTAGGTAACATGAACTAAAGAAACTTGGCATGAAATAGCAATCCAAACTCTATTAATAAAAGGTTAGCAATGCGATCAGCCCCAGTGGAATCTGAACTATTCGGAACAAAAAAAGTGAACAAATTAGCTAGGGTTGGTTTTCAGCGTTACCTGCTTTCCCTTGATATCAGCATCCGACTCCTGAGCACTGCTCTCCATCCTAAAAGGATAAAAAAAATGCAAGGATTATCAAGAATTTTTTGTTGCACATGGATTATTAAGACTTGAAATAGAAGAATTCATATGTACAAATAAATCAGTGTGACTCTGAGAAATGGGACAGTCTTAACCCAGCAGTGAATTCTAAAATCTCAAGGCACTAGAGCTTTTATCCTTGAAAAAGTTGTCATAAGTATGAATAACTGACCTTTCCAACTGCTCTTGGAGATCCTTGCTCCGATCTAAAGAATACTGATGTGCTTTTTTCTCCTCTTGAAGTTCAATATCTAAGCTCTCTGTTTTGACTCGTAGCAGGTTCACTTCAGTTTCTAATTCTTGGGCCCGTGTCTCAAGTAATCTGTAGGACTCTGCCATACACTTAAGCTGAGTTTCTGCCAAACTATATGAGTTTTGAGCTGAAGCCAACTGAGATTTGACTTCTGCTAGCATCTTTTCAGTTTCTTGCACCTTGGATTTCATTGACTCCAAATCTTCAGAAGTTCTTGCTAATTGGGTTGTCAAATTATCATTATCGGATCTCAATTTCCCATAATCCTCTGAAAGGACTGTATGTTGATCAGCATTTGCTTCATTGCCAGATCCCAAGTTCCCATCATCTGAATCTTCAGGGTGGGAAGTGAGATAGGATGAAATTGCATGATCACTCTGATATGATCCTATCATAGGATCCACTTGGACCACTTTATTCTCAGGCAAAGCAACCTTGTCTATATAGTCAGGACTGTTGACTTCTGATTCCATACACTTGTAACCCAGGATGTTGAACTTGAGATCCCTGGCCTTTGCCAAAACATAGGAGAGCTCGAGAATGAAATCAAAGAGATTGGCGTCACTGCTGATAACCTTTTTGTATGTCACAGAGAATATCTCAATCTTCTTATCCAATTCATCACTACAAGTAGAAGCATTATGAACTCCTATGGCCTCTTTGCCCAGGAATAGAATGAAGTCATGAATTTGGATTATGGCAGCTTCCAGATCTGGTGTCATCATATGATGAGATTCTGTAGCTTGCTTTGCATCTATTGATAATTTTAGATTCTTCTCCACAGTAGCTACACCACCCGAACAACCTTGTCCGTTATTTTCCTCCAAATGAGAAATTCCTTCTTGACATTCTTGACTACTATTGCATACCTCAAAAACAGCTTGCTTGATGTCTTCCAATGCTTTTCTCATGTCGTCTTCTTTGGATATAGATTTGAATATTGCAGATATTCTTGTTTCCAGGTTAACCAACAACTGTTTCTCAGTAAAAGAATTTGGGTTCTCCAGAGTATCCAAATCTTTGCTACCCGAAGCATCACTTTTCAAACTATCAGCTCTTTTAACAGATCCACTATCAGGAGAAAATGGGGATCCATTCACTCTGTTAGAAGAGCAAGCCAACTTCTCCATTTCAAGGAAGTCGTCCATAAGCTCCAGATGATTTGCAGTATCAGCTTTCTTTGGCTTCTGTGTGTTTTTTTCCTTGTTAAACTGTGAAAGTTCAGACATAGATGCAGAGGGCCAAGATTCAGCACAGCTCCTCTCATCATCATTTCCATCTTCAGACATGGAGGTCAAACTTGGCGGGTTGCTGGCATTGTGGCTTAAGGAGGCTTCAGCAGGAACACAAGCTGAAGATTTCGGTGGGTTCTGACTGCCTTGTATCTGCACTTCCAGAAGTTGAAGTTTGCTAGAGGTCTTTGCGCAGAGAGTCCTTGAAGCCTGCAATTCACTGTTTCTCTTTGCCAAAGCCTCTTTCAGCATCTTGGTCTCTTCTTCCGTTGCCAGCAACCGTTCGGTGAGGAACTCGTTCTCCTTATGAAACTTTTGATAATTGTCAAAGGAATAATCTGGTGAAGATGGCATGCGGGGACCAGGGGGCTTAACAGGGGACCTTCTCAAACTTGAGTCACCCTGATCTCGTCCCAAATTTTCCGCTTCCAACTTCATCTGGGCAAGTGTTGCAGGTCCAGGTAATTTCTTCCTTACTAAACCACGTAGTCTCTGGCACTCAGCCTCTAGCTTAGCTATTTTCTTAACGCCCTCCATGTGCTGCTTGTTGGCCACTTCCGCAGACCTGATGCTCATGTTCTTCTCTTCATTGCGGATCTCAAGTTCTTTGGTAACCACATGGAGCTCATACTTCAATGAATTGATTTCCCTTTCACATGCACCAATGTTACTCTTCAGGAGCTCAATTTCAGCTTCAGCATGAGATTTTTCTTCACTAACTTTTATTAATATGTTGGATCGCTCCTGCAGAGACCTTGACAAGGCAGCATTTTCAGCTGCAGATTTTAGGAGTTCTTGGTCAAGTTTGCCTATCTTGGCTTCAAACTCGCCCTTAATCATTTCCAATTGCTTGGTTTTAGTAAGAGCAACTTCTTGCAAATTCTTTTCATGCTCTTCCTTCAGACTGCGAATCTGCCTCATGCACTCCTTGAGAGCACCATCAAGATGCGATGCTCGGTCTTCAGCAGTGAGCTTGTCAAGTGTTACAGTCTCCAAATGATTTTTCAATGCTAATGCTTCAGCCTCAGCTTTTTCCCAACCTACAACAGAAATTATGTTAGCTTTATCCAACGTACAAACTTTCAATTTAAAAGCAGTGTTCTTATACAGGAAGGGCTTGTAACATACCTGAGACGGCTTCTTCAGCTACTTTTGAATGCTGTTTCACCAGATTGTCCTTAGTGGTCACCTCTGATTGAGCTGCTGATAGTTGCTCATCCAATTCCTTAATCTGATCCTCTAAAGTCTGCACTTGTTCTTCACATGTCTTAACGTGATTCTCCAAACCAGTTAGATGGGAATAAGACTCCAAAGAAATCTGAACATAATTTGGCTTTTTGTACTTCTCCTATTGATTAAAGGACATAAATATACATTAATTACTTCCAGGCAGTGAAAGAATGAGCAGATTACTCACCAGTCACAAAAATTGAAACCCAAAGGGAGTGCTAATGATGCATAATTGGGACAAAATGAATGAGAATCAACTAGTTTCAAACACAACCTTCGACTAAGTAATGCTAAGACATATTTCACTTGTGACGGCTAGGAGATAATCAACAGAAAGACTGTGAGTCACTTACTAAAAGATCCATATTAAATTAAGACAACAATTATATCAAGGAAAAAACCTGATCATCCCGAGGTTTTGCTGTTGCCAGGGTAACACCAGCAGAGTCCAGTATGGCAGCCACTTTCTCAACTGCAGCCTTATCTGAAGACTTTTTCTTCCACGGCCAACTCATTGTGAAAAATTATTTAGCACTCAGCACTGAAACAAATAACAGAGTCGTTTAGATTACGTACATATGCGTGCATTAGACAATAATATTAATTGAACCTAAAAACAGAAGAAATGTTGAGGATTCACAGAGATTTAAATAAGTTTTCAAAGCTGAGCATGAACAGTACAGCACTTCAAGAAAAATGGTGGGATGATACCACAGCATAAATTTCATAACTGATAAAAGATTAAACACATCAGTATACCTGTGAGCATCTCCATAACATAAAAAAGGAAAAAATATAATCCAGATATATCTGACCAAAAAACCACATACATTTTACTTAATGCATTAGTAGAAAAGCTTTATGAATGTTTTGGAATTCTCGCGCACACAAAACATAATGGACAACTATAGAAACTTATATTCGTCTTGGAATTTCCAATAGTGAAGAAAAAACGAAAACACTGAAAATATACAATCTTCATATCTTTCATAGATTATAAAATAAAAAAAATCCAGCAATTCTTTTCTTGGGTAGTGATGTTTAGATGATGGTATAGCAAAGTTTTTTTTTCTTTTATGAGTATGAGAAAAGAAAGTTTTACTGTATATTCAATTAAGAATCAGACACTTCTATTCCAAGATGTCCAAATAAGCAGGTAGAAATTAGCAACCCGTCCCAGAGCATAAGCTTCTGAAAGATAGAGACTGAAACAGATGTATTCCAGACTTCATGAGCTTGAACCAACGTTTTAGAGTAAAAAAAAAAAAAGGAAAAGTAAAGACAGTCGAATACCATGAGAGTGAAAATTAAAATCTGCAAATAAAATAATCAGGAAAAGTAACTAGAAGATGATATCACTGAGAGGAAAATGCAAGAAGAAAGAAACCATTTGGTAAAGGAGAAAAAAAACGTTTATTGACGGATGATAAAAAATATGATCTACCGGGTGGTTAACAGTGATTCCACCAAGAGTGATCAGAGAAATGTCCTTGAGTACACTTACTCGATTAGCAGGTAGAGACTAGCAACCCGTCACAGAGCATCTGATATAGATAGAAATCAAAGTCTAGGGATAAAATCTACCAAATCATTCGGCGCCTATGCACAAAAAATTCCGTAAACAAGGTATCAGAGAGGACACCATGAGAAAGTTGTCTTCAATAGAAAGAAATTGAAGGCATGAGCCCCTCACCGACACATACGGGAAACAAACAGTATGGACACCACTCTTCCAGTCAACGAAAACACCTCCCAGAAAGAATAAGCAAGCAGCGCTTTAACATTAAATCGATAATGCAGGAGTATTAATTAGTTTCCGCTTTGGTCATGGCTCCACGTATAGGCAAATGCTTTGAATGATCAATCGGAACGACCGCAAAAAAGGTCAGAGCAGAGAGATACGGAAAGAGGCTTCGGATAAATCGAGCTCACCGAAACAAAATGTAGCTGGAGAGAAGATGAGCACTGGACCTGGGAGATAAGGTGGGAAGAAAAAGGACACGGCCGTCTAATAGTTCAGCATTTGTCGGCGCAGTTCTTTCTCAGCTGGAACAGCAGCAGAGATTGTATACAGGGCGCCGTTGGCGGCGCTGCGCTGCAGTGAGCAGGTGGCTCTGAGCTGGTGATGCCGGGGCAAGGCTGCAAGAGCAAGAGGAGGTGGTGGGTGGGTGGGTGAATGGAATGTGAGGGAGATGGAGAGATTCGTACTCCACTGTCACTTAAAAAATGGTAGCGGACTCGAAAAAATTCCAAATTATCGCCATTAAATGAAGCAAAATAATATTAATTATTATTATTTGCAATATGCTTGTTCATGCAAATTGTTATATTAATTTGAAAAATAAAAAGTCTTTCCTTTCCCTTAAAAAGAATAATTTTTTTTATAAAATAAAAAAGTAAAAGCTGATATTAAAATTTTTAATGTTTACCGAAATTAATAGAGTTTACTAGCTAAGCGTGTCAGAGAGGAGCCCGGACGAAATGACATGTATAACCCTCGTAAAGCGGAAAGGGAATCCCGCACGCTTGCAGGCAAGAAGCCGCTGAGCTGGATCTTCGCCGTGAACTTAGAGCCGTTACCGTCTTGATCTTGACTCGTTGGACCACCGGGTACAGGGCCCATCAGTCCGTAAGTTTAATCTTATGAGCATTTCTCTCCGTCCGTCACCGTACGTAAAATTTCACGTCCACATAAATTTAGTTGGAATTATTACATAATTTATATTTGAGGGCTTTATTAACTTACCCAATTTAAGTTAAATTGCTTTTAATTTAATATAATTTATAGATAATAATAAATTTTCAGCAGTAATTAAATACAAAACATTAACTACTAAAGTCTTCAAGCGAACGAACAGCACAACAGCAATTCGACACACGCAACTGTAGTGTTAATGGGACGTGGAGGGGAATGGTGAAAAGTGACAAATTCCACGCACAGTAACGTTCTTCTCTCCCCTTGCTGTGCCTCACCTTCTCTCTCCACCTGTATCTGTATGTGAATGATTGACAAGACGCACGCAGCGGTGGGGAAAACGAAAACACAGAAAACAATTTCCTTTTCTCTGTTTATTTCCTCTCAACTTCATCGTTTTTCCTTCCCCCGAGTTTGTCTTCTTCGCTTTCCATTTCTAGTTCTCCTAAACGTGCGAGCTGTACACGGACCAATTTTTGACAAAAGAAGCGAAGCATAAGAAGAAGGAAGAAAGTTGGTGTTTGTATATATTGATTAATGTATAAATTTACCAGAAAATCTTAACAGTGAGTGAGAGGCGTTAGATCCCTTTTCAGTTTCAGGAAGTGGTGTCAGATAAAAGAAGAGGAAGGAGAGGGACCAACGGTGGTACCGCCAGCAAACACCCAACACTGAATCCACCTTGATATGGGACAAATATGTACGTATTGGCTGGCTCCATAATGTGATAAAAGCATAGCTAGCTCGGTCGTACTGTACTCTGCTCCCCTATTAATCACTGGCAGGTCTATGCCTTCTTAGATTCCCTCCCATGCATCCAAAATCACACGAAAAAAATGTTAATAAAAATTCATATTATATTATTATTTCAAATACTATTTTTATTTGAAATATTACAATTTAATATTAAATTTTTGATAAAATTAATATATTTATAATGATGATAATTTGCCCATACCCGAACATATCTACCGAAAAATGGATTTGCTTCTCGTTAATGCCCGTTTGAATTTGTTTTTCTTGAATTTTCGTATTTTGTAGCTTAAATATAATATATTATCTATTAGGTTGAAAATAATACATCCTACAATCCTTTCAAAAGAATACAAAATTTATTTTATAATTATATTTATATTTATATTTTATAATAATTTTATTTTAAATAAATAATAAAATATTAATGTTATTATTAATCAAGATTGTACGTTTAAATATACTTATTTACAAAAATGTATTTTGGTTATTGTATTTTAGTAAAAGGGAAGTGTGCCAAAATATCCACTAGCTTTTTAGGTTTGTAATGGGTTTGATAAATTAAATAAATTAAAATTTTTATAATTTTATATACTAATAATAAATTTTATTTTATTTATCAATTCTTTTACTCATTACATATAATTTTTAAATACTTTTTAAACAAAGCTTTCGTATTTTTAAAACATTTTAATTATATACATTCCCAATTTTAATACGTGTGGGATCAATTTTCGACTGAAGTTGCAAATTGGTATTTCTTACTTTTTCACACTGGAACTTTTTATGAGGCTTATCCGAGGAGGACACTGTTTGAATGACAATTTTTATTGGTAAAGATTTGATTGACAAATGTTGTCTCCTTGGAACAGTATTTGTTTTGTTGTTTAGATGGGTGGGAATGTATGACGTGACTAGCAATTGTTCTATTCATTTCCCACATTTCATTTTCATCTTGGCAGTTAGACATGAAAGAAGCTTGATCGACCTCATCCAACCACACCAGACCACTTATTAATAGAAGAAAAAAGATGTACCGACATGTCAAGTTATCTTCTTTTGATGTCATCATTACCAAAATGTACAATTTGATAAGATTAAGAAATTGCTAAATCCTCTATTAGGAACTTAATTGCTTTGTACATAATAGCTAGAAAGTTGCCAAGATTGTCTTCTTTTAATAGTTTTAGATAGTGACATGATTTATGGTCAAAGGTGCTGAATAATTATATAATAAATATAGTTATTTATCATGTAATTGTTTCTTGGAATTGCCCTTATAATGCAAACAGACACCATTTGAAAAAATAGCTTACTTTTGTGTATTATCAAAACCTGATTTCTTGTAAAGTTTCTAGTAAGACATTATTCCAAGTAAGCAAAACCAGATTTAATCATAGAAACATAAAATTTCTTCTTTCCACAACTCCAAAGTTTAATTACTATTTTGATCGCTAGCAGAAGATAATAAAAAATTACTTGTGAGCCAAGAAATATTAGAAAGGGATTCAATCAAGGATAATTAAAAATATAAAATAATAAGATTAAAAATAAATACGATAGTTAAAACTAAAATGTGGGAGGGTGAGAATTAATTTTACCGTACAATAAATATAGGTATCATTTAAACTATCATGTACAATAACACATCAAATGAAATGCAGCCAAAATAAAAATTTCCAAGAAAACTCTAAATCAATATATTATCATTGACAAAATTCAGATATAATTATCATGTGTATAACTATACGGTATGTATCACCGTAGAAATGCACAACACCGGAAAAAATGAAAATACAGGTTTTGCAAACTAGCATAGTACAAGAAATGTGACTGAAATTAAGATCAAGTTTTAAACATCATAAATAAAGGATAAAGTTGTTATACTATGAATTAATTCTCGATTAATGATTTCATGCAACTGATTAATTCTTTTTATATTACAATGATAAGTATTTTGGTTAATTTAAAATCAAAAAGAATAAATTTTAGAATAAATAAACTAACTCAAATAAATTTAAACTTTTTTTAATAAATAATGGGCTAAAAAATTATACAAATAATATATAAATATAACAATTGATAAATAATAAATTAAAACTCCCACAACCTTCAGAATCTACCTCAACTCTCACTTGTTTAGTAGGTAATGTACTATCTTGACTTTCACAATTTTAACTTTCAGCTACAATTATTTAAGAAATATGGTGAGTTTATAATTAAGTGAATGAATTATTTATGTCGAGCGAACTTTCACATTAAGGTTTCATATTTTATAATATCACATAATAAATCATTTAATAAGTTCTCAATATAACAAAAATAAATTTATTATCGATAATATATTCTTGATTATATGTATACTTTAGTTGTTCACCTCCAATTACATACTCAAGTATACGAACTTTGCTGTTCACTGCAATCTTAACAACTTATACAATTCTTATTTATCACATCTAGTTTTAGCCTACATGTGGTTACTAACTCAATAATTATTTTGACTATTCCTATATACATAACAACAAAATGTGTATACCAAGAACATTCAAATAAATACTACATATAAATACTACATATGTTCAAATTAAAATATTATAAAATATTCTACTTAAATTGATCAACTCAATCTCTTAAATACATTATAAAAAATTAGTATCTAATAATAATGTTCAATTTATATTTACAGGAAATTTGGTTCTATATTTAACAAACTCCATAATATAAGAACAATTACGAGCCTATAATCCTTATCCACATTATCCTACCATTTAATTATGATTTTCTCATTTTCTATCGACCTATTTAGTCTAGTTATTCTAAAAAAAATATTTTATTTAGAGAGTATGCATGCATATAATATAAGGGAAGTGTGTCTATATGTCGGCAACATTTTAAGAAGGTTTGTAATGGGTTTGATGAATTAAATAAATTAAATTTTTTATAATTTATATATTAATAATAAATTTTATTTTATTTATCAATTATTTTGCACATTACAAATAATTTTTAAATACATTTTAAACAAAGATTTAGAGTTTTTAAAACTTTTTAATTATATATATTCCCAATTTTAATACGTGTGGGATCAATTTTCTACTGAGGTTGCAAATTGGTATTTCTTACTTTTTCACACTTGGTATTTTTATTTGTAAAGATTTGATTGACAAATGTTGTCTCCTTGGAACTGTCTTTGTTTTGTTCCTTAGATCGGTGGGAATATATGACCTGACTCCATTGTTCTATTCATTTCCCACATTTCATTTTTATCTTGGTAGTTAGACATGAAAGAAGCTTCATCTAGCTCATCCAACCAATTGTCATCCCACCAGACCAGATCACTTATTAACTAGAAGAAAAAAGATGCACAAACATGTCAAGTTATTTTCTTTTGATGTCATCATTACCAAAATGAACAATTTGATATGATTAAGAAATTGCTAAGTCCTCAATTAGGAACTTAATTGCTTTGTACATAATAGCTTGAAAGCTGCCAAGATTTTCTTCCTATTATTGAATAATTACCTAATAAATAATAATTGTCCATTTTATTAAAAAAATATGTATTTGCTGAATCAAAATAGTTTACTAAATTTGTATCAAACAAATGAATAAAACATTTACTTGAAAAATAACAATATTCATTACATAATAAATATAAAATTAATACACTAGTTTACTAGTAAATTTATTCTCCATATCATAACTTTTCACAAATTCATATTATTAATATATAAAATATTTTTAATTAGATAAAATTAAATATAGAAAGATATGCATAATATAGTCACATTTACTTGAAAAAATTAACTATATTTTTTATGTATAAAAATGAGATTAATGAGATATAGACGAAAGATTAAAAAAGAATAATCACTGTATTAAAGAATAAGACTTTACATAATAGGGAGACTTGAAGAAGTTTTATTAGGTAAGAGGAGACTTTTGAAGAAGTTTTATTTGGTGGGAAGTTTTATCAGTAATGATTGTAACACCTAAAAGAAAAAAAATATTAAAAAATAGAATGATTTCTTCCCTTAACATGAATAATACTACTCAAAACCACAATATTTGAATACCAAAAAGGAAGTTTAAGATATTTTTGTATTTAATGGTTTAGAGTGATTTGTAGCCTGAATACTGATTTATAGGGTTTAGTAATCCTTTATTTAGATAATTAACTTAAAATTTCTTAATTTATAATAATGTGAGGAGATGATTTGGTTTATTATTTAAATTATTTTAATACTTTATTCTTATTTATTTGTTTATATTATTATTATTTATTTATTTTTTGTTATATAATTTAAATAAATTTATATATTAATAATATTTTATATAAAATTATATAATACAAATATTATATATAAAAAATTATTTTATAAAATATATTTAATATAATTTAATTACCTATAATAACTAATAAATTATTTAATTTAATTAAAGTGTAAATTTATATTTATACTTTTTTATTAATAATAATTTAACTTAAATTGTATCCAAGGATAAATTATTAAAATTTTTTAATATCTTCAAATCCATGACTCAACTACACTCTAAACAACTCCAAACAATTCACCTCCAAATCATTACTAACCACTCAATTTAAAGGTAAATAAAATTTTCACCACTTGAATCTCCCCTTATTAAATTGCAACCGTGAAAAAATAAAAAAAACACCTTACAGCTGAATGCAAATCCCTCATCCTCAAGAATACACACGAAAATGTGTACAAGGAGCGGGATAAGGCTTATATAGCTAATTCAAGAGTTGTATAACTCAGTTAGTAGGTGGTATTGGGAATAAGGGTAAGAGATTATTTAATTTTTCACATTATATCTCCATACTTATTATTGGGTAACTTAACCCTCACATTCCTTTTTATCATAAAAAAATAAATTATACAATTCTCCTTTATATATTTGGTTTGAAAATCAAGCACGCGACCTTTATAATCAAATGGATCATACATTCGTAAAGCAGTAGTGGTCCAGTGCGAATTTACCGACCACCTTGGTAGCATGTTATACCTTTTACCACAAGTGTGAGTAAGCTCTACTACCCATCCCTCATACTTAAAACAAGCGTTCGTGTATACTATAGTGGGATAAACCTCTCCCCCTTCTTCCTCAGTCTCATTGCGCATGAAGTTCCTAGAGCTTCTTGACTTATTAGACAACAAAGCTTCTCTTATTTTCCTTGGGTTGTCTAGCAGCCCTTAAAACCAACACTACCTCATACCGGGCGCCTCGATGGTTCCGTATATCAGCATGCACAAGCAAAAGTCTTTTAATTAAGACCATTATCTTTGGTGCTACCAGTCCAATGAGTTTGACGACCCGACTTCGACTCGCTAGCTAAATCAAACAAATTAACCCTTTATGAAGATTTTCTATAGGCTCATAAATATAAATTTTTCTATGGGTTTAAGCCTATTCCCATTGGCCTTGGGCCTAATTTAGTTCAAAATCGAGGTATTGGGCCCACTAAAACAACTCTAGCTTTAAGTAATACGTGCTTCATGCTAGCATAAAAAATATCTCCTAAAAAGTTTGAGCAAGTTAACGTAGTCAAGATAGACTATTTCTGGAAAACGATTTTCTAAATTTAGGAATGTGAAAGTACGTTCATCATCCCAAACGGGCATGATGTCGAAAATCCCACTCGTCGTATTTCGTAACTCGTTCGTCCCAAATGGATTTCCAAGCTTGACGCACCTTTTCTTTGCACGGGCTTGTAGGCAATTTGTTTCTACAATTAATTGGGTAATTAGGTCCTAAATAATAAGGTATTTACACTTAGACCAGTAACTTTCCAATAATTACATTTTAGTCCTTAAGTATACCTTATTTCTAATTAGGTCCATAATATTATCAAATATTTCATTTGGGTCCCTAATTTTCTTAAATTTCAAATTAGGTATCTTAATTCTCTTAATTACAAAAATTTCCAATTTTTCATAAATTACAATTAAGTCCCCAAACTTCCAAATTTTGTAATATAGTCCTCCAACTTTAACTTTTGTCAATTTGGCCTTAATTATTCCCAATTGATCTCTAACATGATTCTAATCATCTTCCCTATGTCTCCTAACTCATTTCAAGCTTCGAAACACTTAATTTGGCTTAAAAATTAGCTAAAATAGAGCTTCATCGAAAAATCATCATACATAGAGAAAGTTTCGATTACACACCGATGAGGATTCGACGATCGAAACTTTTGCTTTCAAATAATTTCTCTCTTCTTAGGGATCCTTGCTGAATAAAAACCGCACCTCAATTGGTGGCATGAATAGTGCAAATTTCTTAATTTAGTTTTCGAGCAAGATACACTATAGATAGTGTATTCCAGTGAAGGGCAGCGGAGGGGACTTACCTAGAGGGTTCAGGGAAGGTAGTGACTCCTATGGGGAAGGTCTCGAGAGCTTGGTTTGGTCGTGGTTGGTCTGAGGGTGGCTCAAATTAATCTTGGCCAACTTTGGTCGTAGAGTGTCGAGAGAGCGAGGTTACTGTGTGAGCTCACCTACGCTTCTCTGGCGATCCTCGAGCTGAAAGGAGGTTGTAGCAAGATAGGTGTGAAATCCTTCATCTCGGATCAAGGAAAACCGAGAAAGAACCGGTCAAGTTAATGAGAAAACCGAACCACTTAAGGAACCGAGAATGATAAAGAGGGGGTAAAATGGGAATTTGGAAAATTCCAAGTGACCAAAAAGTCATGGGAAAGAACCATGAAGTAAAATGGATGGGAAAATCGGACCGATTCAGGGTGAACCAAACTTGAACTAGTTTGAACCGTACATGAATCGACCACTAAATTCATTTTTCTTGTTGGCTTAAAATCTTAATTTGGAAAATTGAGGCCACCATTAGAAAATGAATTTAGAAATTTTTAATTTTGAGAAAACTGGTCGAATCAGGCCTAATTCGATCTATTTTCGCCATTGAACCTGGTCGGACCAGTGCGATCCGGTTCGGAATAGAGTCGTCTTCTTCCTTGGGATGACAACACTGTTCATATGGTAGAAGAACCTTCTTTTTCTGGCGAAGGAATATTCCTTCTGATTTGGGCATTTTCTGAAGAGGATATGCTCGACCAATATGGAAACTAGTAGAATAGAGGGTCCTTAAACTCCCTATATAAAGAGCTCCCATCCATTCATCCTCAACACACCTCAAATCGTCATTCTCTCTCAAGTACTCCATTTTCTGGTGAAGCTTAAACTAGAGTACCTACTTAGGCACTTTTCTTAGCCTTAAAAGGCAAGGTGGCGTCCTATAGACTCCTACCTAACAACAATCTCTCTTCGACTCGAGGACCGTCGGAGAAGCACCGGCGAAATCATATAGTGAAGCAGCTCTAGCAGAACAAAGCTACCTTGTTTTGGCCAAGCTGAATTCGGCCAAAATCAAACCTCCTCCAGCCAAACCAAGCCTCCCTAATGCCCCTACGACCCTCACACGACCTCCATAGAGGTGAAAGGTAAGCCAATTTGGCCCTCCTCCATCGTTGTAGATCGGTGTTAGAGAGAGAAAGTACCGAATTTTACTGATAAAATTCAACCTCATATGAACTTTAATTGTAGCAATTCTTGATCCTAGAAGGAACCTCAGGATGAATCGAAAGCTCGGACTGGTGCCCCTCCGACGGTAAGCTTTCGAAGCTTTCTCTCTATACAAGCAAATTTTCGGCAAAGCTCCGTTTGAGCTAATTTCATACCCAAATGCTGCGGTTCAAAACTTAATTGAATCATATGGAAGTGTAGGAATTGATCCATACCATCAATTCAAGCAATTAACTCGATTAAATGGCCAATTTGAAGAAATCAAATTCGGTCAGTTTGAAGGGGAGAAATTAGGGTAAAATTTTAGGAAAATTTGAGGATTTCAAAAAATTAAGGGACCTTCATGCAATTTCTCAAAATTGAAGGCCAATTGGCAATGAGAAAGATGATGGGAGACCAATTGGTCAATTTTGGAAACATCTGGGGCTAGATTGCTATTTTTGGAAAGTAGGAGCAAAATTGTAATTTTTGAAAAATTAGGAACCAAATTGAAAATTTGTAAAACTTGAGCCCCTTACACAATTTTGAGTAAGTTGAGAATCCAAAGAGGATATTGAAAACCATGAGACTCAATTTGGGGAAAAGTTAGCATTATGGACCTAAAGTTAAGAAAAATGAACTTTAGTGACCTAAGTGTAATAAACTAACAATTTTGAGCCTAGTCGCTAATACGTGAGAAAATGATGGCTGTCATGCCAAAATTTAATTGATAAGGATACCTAAATTGTGTAGGGATATGAGGGACTGGAACACCAGTAAAGAAAAGCTAACGTGGACTTTGAGGCTTAGTGTGGACGAACGTGTCACAATCACCGGGTGAGTGGGATAATTTATACATCATACCGATTGGGATGATGAACACTATTTTTAACGGATAAAACCTACTTATTGGTTGTAAGTAGAAATAAATGAATATCATACCTGGTTAGTAAGATGAGTTTCCTTGAGTAATAGAGAAACTCGCCTACTAGTTGTAAGCGAAGTTATCATCACACTTGATTGGTGTGATGAGTTAAAAAGTGAATTTTTTGTTAGAAATGTTCTCCCCTTACTATGTGCCAATGCTTAAAATATTTGAGAGACTTTTTTTACAGGAGCTAGAACATCTCAGATAGGCCAGGGACCTCGATTTTGTACTCATAGGACTAAATGCCCAATTTTGGAAAACACATGCAGTGGGCCCAAGGCTAGTGGGCACGGACAGAAGCTCATAAACAAGATTGATTAATAAGAGCCCTGAAAATTCCTAATGAAATTGATTGTGTGTTGTGCCACGGTACCGAGTCAACACCGATAGTGCTCGATGGACTAGCAATAGTGCATTAGGGTCAGGTCGACGGACCAGCATAAACAAACAGCTATAGGTTGAGTTGAGCGTCTGGGCTGTAGAACCGTTGGCACCAAAGATGATGACTAATATATGAAAATTATTGTTTGTGCATGCACTTGTGGTACAGGACCATCAAGACGTCCTAGGGGTTAATGATGAGGCATAAGGGCTACTGGACAACATGGTGGAGATAAGGGCAGTTCATTGTGCCAGTCATTCTTGAAGCTTTGGGAGCTTCTTGTGCATGAGAGTGAGGTGGGGTCGAGATGAGGTCTCCATCTTCATACAAACACAAAGTGTCATTCAAGTCTAAGGTTCGGACGTTTGAGACGTCCACTCAGACCTAGGGTAGAAGTGGATGAGCTTTTATCTTGGTGGATGATAAAGACACTCTGATCCACAAGTGAGTACATGGGACGTGCTATACCTATGAATGTGTGTACCCTTCTTGTTGAAAGGCGTGTGTTTGTTTGCTAAACGCCTCCTGAGGCAAGGTGATGTGCTAAAAGAGCTAAACACAACTAATATGGAAATGGGAAAGGTTTTGAAAAACTGAGTTTGAGGAAAAATCCATTTAAAGAGAAAATGATAACCATGGCATGATTTTCTTACAAACCAAAAATGTTTTGAAAACTCACTTCCAACACCTACTCACTGAGTTGTAGAACTCACCCCCTCCCTTTACCCATTTTTAAGTAACATAGGAAAACCCATCTTAAATACCCTCTTGTAGTAGAACTATAAGAACATGTATGCTTATTTTAATATATTTAGTTTTGTATAGCGTTATTCTCAAAAAAATAGGAAAAATAATGTCTTACTCCTTACGGTTTAGAGGAGGGTGAAACCCTTCATAAACCAAAGTGAGTGATGGTTTGTTCATGAGAATCTGACAAAACCGGGTTGGGATGTGACAATAGAGAACTTATTCTCGGTTATAGGGAACCCAAATTCATCTTCGGAGGTTACCGAAAAGGCCTAAGTCAGATCTCTAGTTCGTGCTTCCCCAAGAAATGGAGTACTTCTTTTAACCCATCTTAAATACCCTCTTGTAGTAGAACTATAAGAATAGGTATGCTTATTTTAATATATTTAGTTTTGTATAGCGTTATTCTCGGAAAAATAGGAAAAATGATGTCTTACTCCTTACGGTTTAGAGGAGGGTAAAACCCTTCATAAACTAAAGTGAGTGATGGTTTGCTCACGAGAATCCAACAAAACCGGGTTGGGATGTGACAATAGAGAACTTATTCTTGGTTATAGGGAACCCGAATTCACCTTTGGAGGTTACGGGAAAGGCCTAAGTCAGATCTCTAGTTCGTGCTTCCCCAAGAAATGAAGTACTTTTTTTTAGTCGTTTGAGTGATGAGGAGGACGAATGGGGAGTAGCTCTTTATATAGGGAGCTCGACAACTAATAGGGCTACCCGTTCGTTCATCCCTCGGCCGTAATCTCTCCATTCATGGTCATATCGGGAGGGTTTTTCGGTCATCAAAGACTAAGCAGTAGTTCGTTATCCTTATCAGCCAGCTTTCAAAGATTAAACATAACACTGTGCATGCATGTACGAGCTTCGCACGTGTAAGCTACCATGTGGTGTACTGTGATTAGCTGTATATACTGATGCGGTTTCCCACTTAGCGTACGAGTTATCCTTTGACTCGTTGACCGGCCACGTGACAATCTCCCATTAGTCGCTTATTCCAACGTGGTCACTAACTACATTCTATTTGAATGTGACACGTGGTGTCATCTAATTAGCTATTTAAATAAGTTGTGTCAGGTGCAACTACCATGTGTTAGCCTCTGATTGGTTGGGACCATCTGACGCGGCTCTTCTACGTGTTGACCTCTAATTAATTGTCCATTTCTCCGATGTCCTAGTAAACTGTTGATGTGACATCTTTGCCATGTGTCAGCTCCTCATTGGTCAGCTTGGCTGACGAGACTTCTCTTTAATTGACTATTGACTGATAACTCGTGTCGCTCTACTATTGATCGGTTGTTTTTGACATGGATTTTCTTTTGATAATCGTTGATTGAGAACACGTATCATGCTTTGATTGGCCAACACTGATTGAGTTGATGGCGGGGCGCGTCCCGCCACACATCACATGCTGATTGGTCGTGCACACTAACTGGGTACTGACATGGTAGACGATCTGTTGACCGGCTGGACCATTAGCTAGTTCGGTTAGACTGGGTTCGGTGACCCAAAATCAAAAATCGATCGATTTAGGCCCAATTCGACTGGTTTTTTAAATTATAAAAATTTCTAAATTCGTATAAATTAATTTATATCTAATGGTAAATTCAAATTTTTAAATTAATATTTTTAAATTATCTAGAAAAATAAATTTTTGAATTGGTTATTTAAGGTTCAATCCGGTTTGAGTTTATTTAATCCTTAACTAGTCCAATTTTCACATACCATTTAGTTTATTATCTATTTTCCTATTCTTTGGATTTAAATTAAACATTAAATATTTTTCAATTTACCGTTTTAGCTCTTTTTTACTAATTTCGATTTACTTGAACAATGATTTTCTAAAAAAAAATTCCCTTTCTTATTTTCAAATTTTCTTATTATAAAAAAAATAGGATTTACATACAAATACATTGATTGTGGAGATACATTAAGGTTATACTTTTTTGTTTGAAAATAACTGTATATCAAGGTCATACAAAATAACATATAATTATTCTATCAACTATAAAAAAAATAGTATTTACCAGCTATTGAGTGTGTATGTCAAATAATATAGTTACAATAATTGCTAGAATAATTAGATCAAGAAGAAAATAGTACAACAAAGATATATTTTAATAATCTATTCACTCTTAAATGGTCTAAAAATCTAGTTTTATATGTCGAATGATAACATATAAATATTATATATTATTACCTAATAGAGATGATTCTCAACAAAATAATAGACTTAAAATATTATTATACATTTGATTATATTGCTAATATAATAGCAATATCATTCTCTAAAGAAAGTTTTATAAAACTTAGACAAAGTTAGACATGCCCAAAAACATATTTGATGAACTGATTCTTCAAGATGAATCAGTTCAAGAGAGGATACATTAATATATAAACATATTTTTATAGTTATAATTAGATAAGATCAAAACATAAAGAATAGTATAACATGATAACATTAACTTGAAATAAAACAACTATATATTTCATGTATAAAAATGAGATTAATGAGATAGAGAGAAAGTTTTAAAAGAAGATAAATTTCTTCTATATGAAGAAGCATTATGCATATTAGTAGATGATATCACACAGGAGAGTTGTAGAAGTTCCATGAGCTCGGATTCCTTAAACAAGTCAAGTCATGATTATAACACATAAAAAAATATTCAATAAAGTGTGTACACTTGTTTGTACCAAGATACTTTAAGGGATGATTTGTTAGGAATGTTGAAGGAGACAAATAAGTTTTTTCTTTTTTTCAAACAAGGTTTTGAAAATCAGCTGTTAATTTATGTCTTGGACTATATAAAGGATTTTTGTATAATATCAGTTTGTATATTTGTTTTTGAATGATGAGCGATTGAATAAAAATGTCATATTGGAGAAAGTTAGGCATATATGCTTTTTTTTATTCTTGTGAGCTTTGTGAATGTCGGAGAATATATTTCTCTTGTTCATTAATACCTCCTAAGGAGAAGGAGAGAATGATGTGCTGGATGAATAAAGTATAAGGGGTATTTTCTATATTTGACTATCTTTTGGAGGAAAATGGCGTATTATTGACGCAGTTATAAAATAGAAAAACAATTTTTGTTCTCGTGGAATAGCCTCTGAAAAATGGGCACCTAATTCATTATCGGCAAATCATTTTCTCAACATCTAGGGGCTGCCAAGAATTTACTACCTTATAGGTTGAGATTTTTTTTATCGACTAGTAAACTCTTATTTCACCAATGTGGTCCACCTAAAGGCAAACATTAAACTTGAAATGGTTCACTCATCCGACCAATCTGTTGACAACCATTTACACTATCATTTCGTCAGCATAAAAAGAAACAAATGTGTATTAACTCATTAGTTTAAGTATCTTATCTGGCATGAAATTTAATTTTCGTAAAAAGCTAAAAATATTGTTAATTTTTTATAATTTAAATATTACTGATAATACATAATTTTCATTAGTTCGATAATTAGAATTTTTATATCACATGATAAAATTCCTAATTGGGTTGAGATTGTTTCCAAAATTCTTAACTTATATCACAAATCGGCAGAGTAACAATCGAATATCATTGAATAGCGTCATATTTGTCAATTAAACAAGATAAGTTGAAATTGAGCAAAAAAAAAAAAAACAAGATAAGTTGACATAGCTATCATAATTTAATAAAAAAATTAACTTTATAACAAACATTGCTTATTGTGTGTGACCCAACTTTATAGAGTCTCGAGTTTAAATAGCTGGGAGTATCTGATGTATATATGAGTTAAAAAATGAGAAGTATCCCATCTCCACCGACAAAAATATAAAAGGGTAAATTTTAAAATAGCTGATACTTTTTTATACTATATTTAATTTATATTTATAAATATTAATCACTTAAATTAAAAATATCGTATTTACTAGAATTGATATGTAAATAAAATATATACTATTGGAAATGACTCGTGGAAACTGTCGAAGAGTAATGAAAAAGCAAAGAATATAGGTAAGGGTCAAAATAGGGTAGAAAATGAAGGAGAATCATAAAAAGTTGGTGGTGGTGAAGAGGAGTAAGTCACCACCGACACATCTCCGAGACAGGCTAAGAAAGAGAAGATAGATAGTGAGAATGAGGTCCATCCCTTGGGACACACCCATCCATCAAGTCCCTCATTTGTCAGCATCTCTTTATACAACTTGTCTCCATGAAGATAAGCTTATATGCATGTACTACGAGGTACCCTTTTAAAAAACGTATCATTTAAGTGGTAGAATTTTAAAATAATCTATTAATAAAGTGTCCAAAATTTGGTCCTACTAGTTAATTTTAACACTAAGTATAATTTTAGTATTTAAACGAATATTATCATTTATTTATATAAAAAATAAATAATCTTATAATCAATGTATGTTGTGTGCTATAATTCTATCTATTATTATCGTTATTATTATGGTTGGTTATTATTATGGTTGATGATTGATTTTTCACGTGTAAAAGTCACTCCCACCATTTTTACTTCCTTTCAAGCAAATTGGTCCATTTCTACTCTACTTGTTAAATTTATATAAATGGTTGAATTTAATTAATAAGTAATATTTTAATTATATAAAAGACTTATTTATTTATAAACTTATAATAATATTAAAATATAAATACATATTATTATAATATAATTTAAAATTTATATAAAATGTTCTAACCATATAAAATAATATTTTGATAATATATCAACATTAATACTCACACATATATATTACTTATTTCCAACTTTTTACGTATAATATCAATATGTATTTTCGAATTTTTTAGTAAATATATCCACATGTTAAAATTTTATTGTAAAATTAGTTACCATAATCTATTCCTACAACCATTTCTAATACAATATGATAATTTATCTCAATATATTTAATTTACCCATTTAATACATAATTATTAACCATTAATCAATCTAATTACATTAATACATCATACAACATACAATTTTTTTAGTAAATACTTTATTCAAATTAACTCAAATAAATTATTTGTTATTGCATGATGTTGTTCAAGAACGAAATATTTGTTTGTTTTTATTTTCCATGAAATGATATTCCCAACAAAAAAAAATATAAAATCTTGTGGTAGATCTTCAACTTATAGCAGAACTTGCTTAATTTACATTAGTGAATCTTGTTATCTTTTGATGTCCTTAATCTAAATATCTGAGTTATTTTCTTAATGATCCTTTGAGATATTTAAGAATTTAAAATGTAAAACCAAGAAAAATCTCAACTTTATAACATAGTTATATCAAATCGGGAAGTGAAATTAAACTAAGAACCGAAATTAAACCGAGAACCAATGAGTAATTGGGGAATAAATCGAATTAGAATGAGGAAAATATCAATGAGATGCAATGAAGGATGAAAAAGGGTCAAGATAAACTATTAGCAAGATCGAAGGACTTGAAATCAGGGATTGAGAGAAAACCGGGAGCAAACAAGTTTGAACCAGATTGAAGCTAGAAGGAGACAGGAAACCCCCAAATTTTTAAAGGGTTTGAACAAATCCAAATTTGGTAATTTTTTAGTACATTAAATATGAAATTAAATGTAGAATTTAAAATAAGTGTGCAAAACAATTGAGTCATTATCATGCTCTAAATGTAAAAAGTGTTACCAAAGACACTGAAGAAGGGTCTTGATATGTATTGGTTGCGGCCAATAGGGTCACATGGTTGGGGATTATTTGCTGGGCAACTCCTAACCGGGACTGCCAGTGTCACTTCTACCAGACTCACCGGTGAAGAGAGGCCCACATAAAGGGAATATCATTATGGTTGGTATATAAGTCAGATGGGTAGGCAAAAACTGCAGGGGAGGCCCCGACCACTAGAAGAATCCGGAGATTTCATTGAGATGCTCGGAGTTAAGATACTCCCAGTGTGGTGGAAACCTCCTAGAACCCTTATACTAAGTGAATTAGGAATGAATTAATGTAAATCATTTTGGATATGAGACCTACTATGAACTTTCTAGGGGTAGAATTGAACTTTCAATTCTTTTTGTGTTGTAACATGATCATGCCATGATTACCATTATACCCGAGCCTAGTAAGGGGAGTGCTTGGATAAGAACTAAGTGTACTTTGAGAAACTTTTAATAGTATGTGCATTATGAAAGGATAAGGAAATAGTACGAAAGAGTTCTAATAATAACATCCCTTTTGTAGATAATGAGAAGGTTGATAATTGACTCATTCACACATACTCAGGAAATCTCGATAGAGCATGACAATGAAACGGTGGAAGGGTCGTATCATGGAGAACCATAAAATGAAGAAAGGGAAATTCATTTCGAGAAATCCCATGCAAACTTCATGACTTTAGAGTATGTCCGAGCCTATAGGGATATCATGAAACATATAAGAATAAACACTGTACTGATCGGGTTACCAACACCAGTTGGACTTCTGGAGGTGAGAGTGCACCATGTGGCACCATGCTAGGACTATTCAAGACTTTGACATTTTCAAGAATCTAAAGGTTTTAAGGCAATTGAGATATAAAACCTTCATAGGAAAAAAAAAGATATTGTTGAAGCTATGGATTGACTGAGGCAATAGGCTAATGGACATTATAAAGGTGCTAGAGATAGTAAAGGTAACCATAGTTGTAAACCCCGTCCTTTGATAATAAAAAAACCAGAAAAAGAACCGATTATTTCTAAAGAGAAAACCGAGTCGGTTAATAAAATTGAAAGAAAGAGAAAAGGCAAACCGAAAAATTTATGGATCCCAGTGACTTAAAGAGTCGCAAAAGTCATGAGAATGGGCTTTAGGGTAAATTGGAGGTGAAAACTAAACGAGTTCAGGTAAACCAGACTTGAATTGGATTGAACCGGTTTGAACTAGTTTGAACCACGATTGAATCAATTCCTAAATTCATTTTTCTAGGTGGTTTAAAAAATTCAATTTGGAGAATTGAGGCCACCATTTAATAGAGAATGCATTTAGATGAATTTACAAATTTTTAATTTTGAAAAACTCGATCGAATCGAGCCTGAATTGACCGATTTAAGTGTTGAACCCGGTTCAGACTGGTCTAGTCTTATTTGGAACAGTGTCGTCTTGTTCCTTTAGATGACATCACTGTTCACTTGTTGAAAAATCGAGTAGCGCTGGCGAAAATGAAATATCTCCAGCAAGGGAGTTTTAGATAATGAATGACTACCATTAAGGCACCAATCAGACATCCAATAAGTCCCCAAGCTTCCTATATAAAGAGCCCCTTCTCATTCCTCCTCTTTACACCTTAAAACTCCACTTTCTCCCTACTGCTCCATTTTCCAGTGAAGCTCGAACCAGAGCTCCAACTTGGGCATTTTTCTGAGCCAAAGAAGGTGTGGTCGGGTTCTTTAGATTTAGGGAGAAGTCAGCTCCAAGACGGTAGCCTTCTTTTGCTTCGAGATCGCTGGAGAAATGCCGGTGTGATAGAACAGTGAAGTAGCTCAGACGGACCAAAGTTGTCCTATTTTGGCTGAGCTAAAAATGGCCAATTCAAACCCTTCTCTGGTCAAACCAAGCCTTTCCAACACTTCCACAACCCTTATACAGCTGAATTTGTGCAGAGAGGTAAGCCAATTTGGCTCCCCTCTGTAAATTCCTATCACTGTTAGAGAGAGAACTGACAAAACTTCACTGACCAAATTCTCCATCAATTCGACATGAATTGATGTGATTCTTGATCGTAGGAGGAACCTCATGATAAGAGCTATTTGCCCAGATCGAAAGCTTGGACCGATGCTCCTCTGACGGTAAGCTTTCGAAGCTTTTTCTCTCTACGTCCAGTTTTTTGGCGAAGCTCTGTTTGAACTCCTTCCGACATCAATTCATGCGATACAAAGTGCAATTGAATCGTATGGATGTGTAGGAACTCAAATCCACCTTCAATTTCAATAATTAACTTCGATTGATCGGTCAATTTGATGAAATCAAATCCGGTGAGGTTGAAAGGTTGAAATTGGGGGAAAATTGGGAATTTTGGAAACTTGAACCCCTTTTTGTGATTTGAATAAATTGAGGTCCCAAAGTGAATTTTAGAAGTTTCAAAACTTAATTTGAGAAAAGATTGACATTAGGGACCTAAAGTAAAAGAAAAAGAACTTTAGGGACTTAATTGCAATTAATTGAGTTTGGGTATTTTATTCATTTGTGATGAATGAAGGCTATCATGCGAAAGAATAATGAACAAGGATGTTCATATCGTGTACGAACACAAAGTATTGGGAACACCAACCAAGATAAACTCGTGTAGAGGCAAAAAGCCGGTTGAGAGGAATTCATTGCATTCATGGGTGAGTGGGTTTTTTACATCATACCTGGTTGGTATGATGACCACCTGGGTAATGAAAAACCACTACCATGAGAGATTTTAACATCACACCTGGAAGGGGTGATGTGAGAAAATGCACGCAAAAACTACTTAACGATTGTAAGTAGATAATGCTCGGTTGATATGATGAACTTCTTGGAAGGAATTAGAAAATCCGCTTATCAGATATGAGGGGAGATGCTCACATACTCGGTTGGTGTGATGGAAAACTCAAATATTATTTTTGTCAGAAGTGCTCTCCTCTAACTATGTGCCACTGCTTAAACGTTTTGGGATACCTTCTTGACGGGAGCTCAAATAGGCCAAAGGCCTCAGTTTTGGAACTTGGGGACTAAAATGCCCGATTTTGAAAATCTCGTACAGTGGGCCCAAGGCTAGTTGGCATGAGCAGGAGCTCGTAAACAAACATAAGTTTATGCCATGAAAACTCTAATGAATGATGTGTTTGGCCATGGTAGCAAGACAGGACCGACACACTCGATGGACTGGTGGCAGTGTGACTAGATAGGTCGACGGACCAGTCGAGACAAACAGTTGTAGATCAAGTTGAGGGTCAAAGCCGTTGGACATGTGGCACCAAAGATTAAATGGCTTAAGAGGAAAACTATTTTTTTGTGCATGCACTGAGATACGAGACTTTCAAGATGCCTAAGAGGGGTAGTGATGTGTCCTAGGGGCTACTGGATGACCTGGTGTAGATAAGGGCAGTTTGTTGTGCTAGCAGTCAGGTTAGCTCAATGTCGCTTCATGCATATGAGATCAGGGTGGGGTCGGGGTGAGGTCTCTGTACTCATACAGACAAGGAGTTTCTTTCCGGGATTGAGGGTCAGATGTCGCGTACATCCACTCATTTTCAAAGTAGAAGTGGACGGACTTCTATATAGGTGGCCGTTAAAGTCGCTCCGATGCCACAAGTGGGTGCAGTGGACGGGCTACCCAACGAATGTGTGATCCCTTCATGATGAAGGGCATGTGTTGAATGTTAATCACACCAACTGTGGTTAATGACAAAATTATGAATTTGAAAACCGAGAAATTGAGGAAAAAGATTTTTAGAAATTAAAGATTCTGGCTCACTCCAATTCAAACTATTTTCTAAAAACTAAAATTTTAAGCACCCATTCACTAAGTTGTTGATCTCACCCCCTCCCTTATACCCCATTTCAAGTAACCAAGGGAAACCTATATAAAGATCTCCAGTTAGCTACACCTACAAGACAAGTATGTAAGTTAAAATTTTATGTAGTTTTGATTAATGTTATTCCAGAAAAGGTACAGGTTTAAAGGATACCTTACTACTCATGGTTTAAAGAAGGGAAAAAACCCTTAATAAGTCGAGAGAGTGGTGGGTTGCTCACGGGGATCCAACCAAACCAGGTATGGGCATGAAAATAGTCGAATTCTTCTTGTAAGAAAATGCCAACAAATGATGGGTAAAACTACGGGCCATGTCCCCCTCACCCCCAAACTGGAACGAGTTTGAGGCCAAGTTTATTGATAAATACTTGTTGCCATATGTGGTGAATGAAAAGAAGTAGGAGTTTCTCCTCTTACGACGAGGCTTAGGATCGATGATTGAATACAAGAACAAATTCAACGCTCTTCAGTTGTTTGCATCGGATTTAGTTAGTCCAGTTGATATTTGAATGAGATTTTTGACATGAATATCTCTAGATATCGCATGGCGTATGAGGCGCATAGGGCAGCCCACGGGGAACCAGACTCGAACTAGATTGGACTGTTTTGAACCAGTTTCTAAATTCATTTTTCTAGGTGGCTTAGAAAATCCAATTTGGAGAATTGAGGCCACCATTTGATAGATAATGAATTTAGATAAATTTATAAATTTTTGATTTTGAAAAAATTGGTCGAATCGAGCTAGAACCGGCTGGTTTAAGCGTTGAACCCGATTTGGACCGGTCCGGTTAGGTTTAGAACATTGTCGTCTTCTTCTTCAAATGACAACACTGTTCACTTGCCGAAAAATCGAGCAGCGCCGGCGATGATGAAAAGTATCTGGCCTAAGAGTTTCAGGCAATGAATGATCACCATTAAGGTGCCAATCGGATGACCAAGAAGTCCCTGAGCTTCCTATATAAAGAGCCCATCCTCATTCACCCTCCTCACACCTGAAAAACTCCACTCTTTCCCTACTGCTCTATTTTCTGGTGAAGCTCAAACTAGTGCTGCGACTTAGGTATTTTTCTGAGCCAAAGAAGGCGCGGTCGGGTTCTTTGGATTCGGAGAGAAGTCAGCTACACGACTGTAGTCTCCATTTGCTCCGAGGATCACTGGAGAAACACCAGCGTGATAGAACAGTGAAGCAGCTCCGGTGGACTAAAGCTGCCATATTTTGGTCATGCTGAAAACAGCCAATTCGAGCCCTCCTCAGGCTAAACCAAGCCTTCCCAACACTTCCACAGCCCTCATACATCTGAATTAGAGTGAAAAGGTAAGCCAATTTGGCTCCCTTCTATAAATTTCGATCGGTGCTAGAGAGAACCGACAGATCATTACTGACCAAATTTTCCCTCAATTCAACAAGAATTTAGGTGATTCTTGATCCTAGAAGGAATATCAGGACAAGAGCTATCTACCCAGATTGAAAGCTTTGATTGTCGCACCCCGACAATAATCTTTCGAAGCTTTCTCTCTCTACATTTAGTTTTCTGGCGAAGCATTGTTTGAGCTCGTTTCGACATCAAATTGTGCGATTCAAAGTGCAAGTGAAATGAAACCCACTACTAAGTGGAATTTTAAACATCACACCTGAATGGGTGATGTGGAAATTATGCATAAAAACTACTTAACGATTGTAAGTAGATCATACCTGCTTGGTATGATGAACTTACTCGAAGGAAGTAGAAAACTCGTTCATCGATTATGAGCGTAGATGTCCTCACACACAGTTGGGGTAATGGACGACTAAAAGATTATTTTGTCGGAAGTGCTCTCACCTGACTGTGTGGTATTGCTTAATTGTCTTGGGAGACCTTCTTGATGGGAGCTCGAATAGCTTAGATTGGTAAGAGGCCTCGGTTTTGGAGCTTGTGGGCAAATACACCCAATTTTGAAAATCTCGTACAGTGGGCCCAATGCTAGTTGGCACGAGCAGGAGCTCATAAAAAACATGAGTTTAAGCCATTGAAACTTTAAATGAATGATGTATTTGGCCTTGGTACCAAGATAGGACCAACATACTCGATGGACTGGTGGTAGTGCGACATGACAGGTTGATGGACCAGTTGAGACAAACAGCTGCAAGTTGAGTTGAGGGTCAGAGCATTGTACCAGTGTCACCAAAGATTAAATGGCTTTTGAGGAGAATTGAGGTCACCATTGGATAAAGAATGAATTTAGATGAATTTATAAATTTTTAATTTTGAAAAACTCGGTTGAATTGGGCACCAACCAGCCCATTTAAATGTTGAACCCGGTTCGGACCGGTACGGTCCGGTTCGGAACAGTGTCGTCTTCTTCTTTCAGATGACAACACTGTTCACTCACCGGAAAATTGAACAATGCCGATGAAGAGGAAACATTTCCATTTAGTACGTTTCATGAGAAGTCAACTACATGATGGTAGTCTCCAATTGCTCTGAGGATCTCTAGAGAAGCGCCGGTGTGATCGAACAGTGAAGCAGCTCTAGTGGACCATAGCTACCTAGTGTTTGTCGAGTTGAAATCAGCCAATTCAAGCCCTCTTCATGCCAAATCAAGCTCTCCCAACACTCCATCAGCCCTCATACAACTGAATTAGAGTGGAAAGGTAAGCAAATTTGGATCTCCTCTGTCAATTCTAATTGGTGCTAAAAAGAGAACCAACGAATCTTTACTGACTGAATTCTCACTCAATTCGACATGAATTGAGGTAATTCTTGATACTAGGAGGAACCTTAGGATGAGAGCTATCTGCCCAGATCAAAAGCTCGAACCGCCGCACCCCCGACGGTAAGCTTTCGAAGCTTTCTCTCTCTACATCCAATTTTTTGGCAAAGCTACATCTGAGCTCATTCCGGCGTCAAATCATGTGATTCAAAGTGCAATTCACTATATTCACGGGTGAGTGAAAATTTTCACATCATACCCTATTAGGATGATGAGCACCTCGGTAATAAAAACCCACTACTATATGGCATTTTAACATCACACCTAGATGGGGTGATGTAAGAAAACACATGAAAAAACTACTTACTGGTTGTAAGTAGATCATACTCGGTTGGTATGATGAACTTCCTAGAAGGAAGTAGAAAACCTGTTCAACGGTTATGAGCGGAGATGTCCTCACACCCAGTTGGTGTGATGGACAGCTAGAAAGTTATTTTCGTCAGAAGTGCTCTTTCCTAACTATGTGACATTGCTTAAACTTTTTGGGAGACCTTCTTGATGGGAGCCCGAATAACTCAGATAGGCCAGAGGCCTCAGTTTTGGAACTTGGGGGCTAAAATGCCCATTTTTGAAAATATCTTACAGTGGGCCCAAGGCCAATTGGCATGAGCTGGCGCTCGTAAACAAACATGAGTTTAAGCCATGAAAACTTTAATGAATAATGTGTTTGGCCATGGTACCAAGATAGGATCGGCATACTTGATGGACTGGCAATAGTGCTACAAGACAGGTTAATGGACCAGTCGAGACAAACAGCTATAGGTTGAGTTGAGGGTTGGGGTCATTGGACGGGTGGCACCAAAGATTAAATGAATTAAGAGGAAAAGTATTGTTCTGTGCATGCACTAAGGTATGAGACCTTCAAGATGTCCTAGGGGCTTCTGAACGACCTGGTGGAGATAAGGGTAGTTTGTCGTGCCAGCAGTCAGGGAAGCTAAATGTAGCTTCATGCACATGAAACTAGGGTGGGGTCAGGATGAGGTCTCTGTTCTCATATGGACATGAAGTTTTTCTTTCGGGATTGAGGGTTAGATGTTGCGTACATCCACTGATTCTCAGGGTAGAAGTGAACGAACTTCTATCTAGGTGGCCAGGAAAGTCGCTTTGACGCCACAAGTGGGTGCAGTGGACGTGCTACCCTACAAATGTGTGATAACTTCATGATGAAAGGCATGTGTTAGTTACTAAACACATCGTTTGTAGTTATTGATGAGAAATGGCTTTGAAAACTGAGAAACCAAGGAAGAAAGAATTTTAAAGAAAATAAGGAATATGACACACTCCAATTCAACAACTATTTTATTGAAACTTTATTTTTTTTAAATACCCATTCACCGAGTTGTAGAAACTCACCCACCCTTTTTAGCCCTTTTCAGGAAATAGAGATATGACTAGATATAACACCAAGCCTTACCCTCTGTCAGTTATGCTTAATTATCTTGAGTTTGCATTTTTATTACTATATGTTATTCAAGGGAACAAGGTTGAGATTACGTCTGGCTCCTCTTGAATTAAAGAAGGGGGAAACCCCTCTTGAACCAAGAGGCCAGCGGGTTGTTCACGAGGATCCGACCAAACCAGGTCGGGGCATGACAACTTCAGTGGTATCAGAGCTAAGTTACCTTGAAACATTATCAATACTATTCCCTCACATTAATAAAACCTTACCTATCGTGTAGGGAGGAGAATCCCTAGAAAGTTCACGGTGAAATCCAATTCTCCACCCATAACCCTAAAATAGATACCTATCCTAAGGGAGGCAGCTATTCAATAGTTTTTAAAAGACGACAAAAGAGTACCCAAGGATATGGTAGAAGTTTATCAGAAACATGTGAGAGCTCTAATGGAATGAATGAAAGTTAATTTTTCTCGATAAAACTTTTAAGTCTCCTTAATAAATTCAAGAAAAAAAGTATGCTAATAAGGATCTAAGTAAGGGTAGAAAATCACCTAAGGGAGGAAAAACAGGTCACTTTTGGTTAACCTCAACCTTTAAGATTTTTCCTCAAAATAACAATAAAATTTGGCAAGGAAGAGACTCTTAGAGGGAGACCAATCCTAACTAAGAAAGAAAGGAGATGTTTAGAACAAGGGAGGTAAGCATCAAAGAGCTTATGGGTGTTAAGACAATTAAGACAAGATCGTAAATAAATGAGTTTAAGCCATGAAAACTTTAATGAATGATGTGTTTGGCCATGGTACCAAGATAGGACCGACATACTCGATGGACTCATGGCAGTGTGACAAGATTGGTCGATGGACCAGTCAAGAGAAACAACTATAGGTCGAGTTGAGGGTTGGGGCCGTTGGACCAGTGACACCAAATATTAAATTGTTTAAGAGGAAAACTATTGTTTTGTGCATTCACTGAGGTACATGACCTTCAAGATGCCCAAGAGGGGTAGTGATGCATCCTACAGGCTACTAGAAGACCTAGTGGAGATAAGGGCAGTCTGTCGTGCCAGTAGTAAAAAAAGCTCGATGTAATTTCATGTGCATGAGATCAGAGTGGGGTCGGGATGAAATATGTGTCCTCATACGGACATGGATTCCATGTACATCCATGCATTCTTAAGGTAGAAATGGATGAGATTCTATCTAGGTGGCCGGTAATATCACTCCAATGCCACAATTGGGTTTAGTGGACATGCTGCCCTGCGAATGTGTGATCCCTTCATGATTAAGGGCATGTGTTGGCTGCTAAACATACCGTTTGTGGTTAATGATAAGAAATGACTTTGAAAACCAAGAAACTAAGGAAGAAAGAATTTTAAAGAAAATAAAGTGCAACATATATTTCACTTTTTGTGATGAATACTCTCTAGTAAAAATTTAATGTTTGTTATATGGATCCATTCTCTTAAAAGTACCGAAAAAAATGGAGCTTATTGGTTGATTTCATGGAATTCAAGTTCGCTAATATGTCTAGAATTGTAAGTTTACATTTTGTGCATCCTTTGCAAATGGGGTAATATGAAATTTCTGATTTGGATCTACCTCAAGTCAAGTGTGTATCTAGGTTGAACTTGCAGGAGGCCCATAGGTTGGCATCTTTTGAAGGTAGGCGAGGTACTGATTTCACAAATGAGTTCCTCAAGAGTGGTTTACTTGCATTGTAGAATGATCGACTCGAGACCATTCCACATGTACACTAAAGTCGACTATTGGGTCGTCAAGACTTGCCATGCGAAGGTTCATAGCATGGAAGAATCATGGCCCGAATAGATTCAGGATTGTGTCTCCCATTTTTGTCCTATATCTTTTGCAATTTTTGAGTTCATTTCTTTTGTACAAAATCTGAGTTGTCCCATGGTGTTCATCTATGGAATTTCGTATTATATACTTGTTACCTGAAACTGTTTTCATTACCTAATGCTGATTTGATTTGACCGATTGGAAATATGAAGGTTATATCTCATTTAGAAAATTTAATGAACATGCCTTTTTCTTTTCATACATTATATAATGCGTTCATAAAAAATCACTAAATTTGTTCATCAGAACACTATCTCTCCAATTGCACAAGAAAAAAAATGTCGTCATCGTCCCTTGGCCTCATCATATCACCTTCCACATAAGCAAGACTGTTGCTGCCGATAATATCCAGCTAGACCGAGGAGATAGACCACCCTGCAATGTAATGTCATGGTCGTATTATGACTTGGAGGCGCTAGCTCCATCGACAAAAAAAAATGTGGAACATGGCGAGACAGAGGCATGCTGTGAACTGCCTCTTGCTCGCATTCACCTCTTCCTCCTCACTATCGGCTTCATCCTAACACCTGTAGCTGCCAGATTCGTTGCTTTCTCTGCACACGTGAGCTCCTACTATCAGGTCGGGCCAGATTTTTGTCAACTCAAAGTCATCTTTCATGTACGCTGATTGGGCCTGAACCCAATGTTAGAGTTCTTGCAGATAAATCTGAACTCGAGATTTGGGTTTATGATCCTGACTCGTAGCCGATGCTCGGGTCCAAAATAGATCAGAAATAACTCAATTTTGAATCTCACTAGAAGGACCTCATTTCAAATTCTTCAAGGAGATGGAAAAACCTTAGTACTCACCTGTGTTTTCAACCACATACATTTCACTATTATTGTTATGCTAGAACGTGCATTCACATCAACAAGATAGTAACATGTTTTCGGCTCTACTCCGATATAGAATTTGCTTCAAAATTGAGCGAAAAAAAATTTCTAACTTGTACTTGAAGCTCTATTACATAAAGGTCGTCTATGTCACACATGATTATAGGAATCCACTCCTTAAAATCAAGATTTTGGAGGTGAGCTTCAGCTGCTTTCTAAGATCAAAAGGTCGATCCATTTGACAAATTGGCAAAAGATGATTCACTAGTAACCATTTTTTGGCATTCTCGAAGAGAAATTGTAGCTTACTTGGGTGCAGACCCTGGAAACCATTCAAAACATAATAGATTAATCGTGTCATGATAACTCAACAGAGAAACTAGTGAGATCAAGTAGTTTAATTGGATTTTGTGTATTTGTGATCTAGGGTTCAGTGTAGTGACTCGATAACATGATTTGATATAGCATGAATATGCATCCCTTCTAGATTATGAACTTCAGATTACTAGATAACTTGAAACATGACATATCTTCACTTGAAGAGTGATTAAAGGGATTGGAATTTTGAAAAATGGGTCCCTAACAGTGCTCTCACTTTAATCTTTGAAAAGAAAAAAAATTGCAGTAGATGTCTCTCCGTGTACAGATATCTCTTCTTCTGGTAAGAATAATGGGGTTTTATGATTGTTTAAGTAACAATTTGACTCCAAAAATTAATGTGGAAACTCGAAAATTGAACGGAAAATAAAAAAAAGCGTGTAAAAATTCAAAGTGCAAGGAGGAGGAGCTCAGGTGTGGGAGTAAAATTTCAAAGTTCAAGGAGGGGAGTTCACTTGTGCGGGGGCAGACGACTGCACTGGTGGCGGCACTGGTGGTCGGTGAGGATGAAGAGGTGAATGTGAGGGAGAGGAGGTTGACGGTAGGATGTCTCTATTCTGCTTCTTTCTCTAGGCTATGCCAACGATGGCGAGGAGGAAGAGAGCGAGAGAAAGTTGTCGAGGGGTCGCCTCAGTTCGGCCATACCCGGATACGGCCTTGACACTACATTGGAGCCGTCCATGGCAGACCTGTCTCCTAGGTCTAGCCAATGACCTCACTTATGTAGGAGGTGATCTAATGATGCATTTTCCTACTTTTTTTTTTCCTTTTGTTTATGTTTAGTGCATGAAAGAGACGAGACAGAGGCAAGTGGTCCTTGATACAGTTGTACTGATCTAAGAATTAGACCTGAAATTGCGCTCAAACATGCTTATGGTGTAAACACGAATCACGTGTCCAATTGATTACCGTAACGCAAATGGGTTTGTGTTTGAAGATGTGATTCCAATACTTTGGGTATACATAGTTTGTGTTTTAACCTATATTAATACACTGTAATGTGTATTTATTCATAAAACCATTAATGTAGAGTAGAGGCCAATTAGACACTATGGTGACTCTCACTTAGAATTAATCATTTATCTTTTTTTTTTCAACAATCTCGTATATACTATTATTTTCGGTGAAAATTTCTTTAATACTAACAGATTTCGTCCATCATCTTAGAAGAATGTGAGAATAAGAGAAATTGTCAGGAAAAAGCACACTTTCTATATTGTATCGTTCATTTAAATTTTAAAATTTGAAAAACAAATTCAAAAATAAGTTTTCACTTATCTTGACACCACTCATGCAATCAACATCTTCATTCGAAAATATATTTAATCAATATTTATTTTAATTTTTTTCCTAATATTATTTTATATATCTGTTCAACCAATACATGTTTTCTTTCTCTATGTATATGATGGAAATGTATAGTTATATAGATTTTATTGTGATTGTGTTGTTCAATCATAAAATAGGCTTATCAATTATATAGTTGTAGTTAAAACCAAATCAACTTGGGCTTAGTCCCCGTCTGCAAGGGTCTTGTGTAAGTAAACAAAGTAATTATGCAAGATTAAACTTTCTTACCCAGAGATGTAAGCTAATTACATGGAATTGCTCTTTGGAAAGGGAAAATAAATTAGATCAATATTTTATTCAAGCTATCGTGGATTTAAAAAAAATAAAAGAAAAAAATTACCCAATAACAAAATCGGGATAGAATAGTGAAATAGCTTCGGCGGACCGAAGTTTCCCTTTTTTGACCGAGCTGAAAGCAGCCAATTCGAGCCATTCTCATGCCAAACTGAGACCTCCCAACACCTCCACAATACTCCTACAGCTAAATTAGAGCTGAAAGTTAAGCCAATTTGGTGCCCCTCTTTAATTTTCAACCGGTGCTAGAGAGAACCAACAAAATATTGATGATGAAATTCTAACTTAATTTGGCATCAATTGATACAATTCTTGATCCTAAGAGAAACCTTAGGACATGAACTATCTTCCCAGATCAAAACCTTGGAGTGTTGTGCTCCCGACGGTAAGCTTTCGAAGCTCTCTCTCTAAGTCCAGTTTTTACGGCGATGCTCCATGTGAGCTCATTTTGGCACCAAATTGTGTGATTCAAAGTGTAATTGAATCATATGAAGGTGTTTGAACTCCAATTTAACTTCAATTTCAACAATTAAACTCATTTAATTGGTCAATTTGATGAAATCAAATTCAAAAGAGTGAGAAGGTTGAAATTGGGGGAAAATTTGTGAAAAATTTAGGAATTTCAAAAATTAGAGACTAAAGTGAAATTTCATAAAATTAAGAACCAATTGGGTATGATAAAGATGTTAGAGGACCAATTGGGTAATTTTTGAAATTTTTGGAGCAAAACTTACCATTTTTGCAAAGTATGGGCAAAATGGTAATTTTGGAAAAGTTGAGGGATCAAATTGAAAATTTGGGAAATTTAACCCCTTTTTGAAAATTTGAATAAATTGAGGTACTAAGATAAAATTTAAAATTTTCGGGACTCAATTTGAGGAAAAACTAGCATTAGGGACTTAAAGTTAAGGAAAAATAACTTTAGGGTCCTAATTGCAAATAAATGAGAAGTTTGATTTTCTCATTCAATTTGGATGAATGAGGGCAGCTAGGCCAAAGAGTAATGAATAATAACATTTATATCATGTATGAACACGAAGTAACAAGAACGCCAGCTAAGACAAGTTCGAGTAAGGACAACAAACCGACTAAAAATAATTTCACTATACGATCGGGTGAGTGAGATTTTTATATCATACCCGGTTGATATGATAAGCACATCGATAATGAAAACCCAATACTAAGTGGTATTTTAAACATCACACCTGAAAGGAGTGATGTGAAAATCATGCGAAAAAACTATTTATCGGTTGTAAGTAGATCATACCCGATTGGTATGATGAAACTTATTCGAAGGAAGTAGAAAACCCGTTCATCAGTTATGAGCAGAGTTGTACTCATACTCGTTTGGTATGATGGACAGTTGAAAATATATTTTTGTTGAAAGTGCTCTCCCCTGACTGTGTGCTACTACTTAAACAATTTGGGAGGCACACTCCAATTAAAAAACTATTTTATTGAAACTTTATTTTTTTTAAATACCTATTCATTGAGTTGTAGAAACTCACCCACCCTTTTTACCCCTTTTCAGGAAATAAAGATATGACTAGAGATAACAGAAGGTCTTACTCTCTATCAGGTATGCTTAATTATCTTGAGCTTGCATTTTAATTGATATATGTTATTCCATGAACAATGTTGAGATTAGGCCTGGCTCCTCTTGAATTAAAGAAGGGGGAAACCCCTCTTGAACCAAGAGAGGGGTGGGTTGTTCACGGGGATCCGACCAAACCTGATCGAAGTATGACAACATGGGTATTAACGACGTGCTAAGAGCCAAAAAAGGAGTTCTCTCAGCCCAAGAAAGTGTTGAATCTAAGTATGATTAGAAGGATATAAGTAAGGAATGTGAGTAAGGAATAATGAGAATGCCTGAAGGAAGCAGCATCTGAGTGAAATAATGATAAATAGTGAAGACCCAAGTTGATCTAGAGAGGAGACTACCATCCCTTTAGCGCATAACGGTTTTTTAGGACAAAACTCCTAAAATGAGGACTTAAGTTATAACATGGAACTCCTGGAACCCGAGTCAAGCTCAAGTGGACCGGGACCCAAGTGTGATCAAGGAATGAAATCTCGAACTAAGAATAAAACTCTATGCCTGGAAAGGGATATGAAACAGGGAAGGAAGTTTCAAACCAAAGACAAAAAGCCAAAATCGAGAACAGGGCCTCGAGCTAGGAATGGAACCCAAGTCGGGATTTGGAGAGTCAGTTCAAATAAACGAATATATGATGGAAATAGGTAGGACCCCTAGTTTCACGCCCCAACCTGGTTTGGTCGGATCCCCGTGAGCAACCCGCCACTCTCCCGATTTATTAAAGGTTTTTCCCCTTCTTTAAACCATGAGGAGTAAGGTGTCCTTTAAACATGTACCTTTCCTGGAATAACAATAATCAAAACAACATAAAAATTTGAATTTATGTACATATCTTGTAGTTTTTGCTAGCTGAAGGTCTTTAGGTCAGTTTTTCCCTCGGTTTCTTGAAAAGGGGTAAAGGGAGAAGGGTGAGTCGACAACTCAGTAAATGGGTTTTTGAAATATGAGTTTCAGAAAATCGTTTGAATTGAAGTGTGCCAGACTCCTTATTTTCTTTAAAACCATTTCTTCCTCAATTTCTTAGTTTCCAAAACCATTATTCCTCATTAACAACAACTGGTATGTTTAACAATCAACACACACCCTTCATCATGAAGGGATCACACATTCACAAGGTAGCACATCCACTGCACCTACTTGTGGCGTTAGAGCGATTTTACCGACTACCTAGATAGAAGCTCGTCCACTTCTACCCTGAGAATGAGTGGATGTACATGACATCTGACCCTCAAACCCGAAAAGAAACTTCGTATTCGTTTGAGGACAGAGACCTCATCTTGAACCCAACCCAGTCTCATGCGCATGAAGCTACATTGAGCTTCCCTAACTGTTGACACAACAAACTGCCCTTATCTCCACCATGCCATCCAGTAGCCCCTAGGAAGCATCACTGCTCCTCTTGGGTGTATTGATGGTCTTGAACCTTAGTGCATGCACAAAACAATAGTTTTCCTCATAAGCCATTTAATCTTTGGTGCTATTGGTCCAACGGCCCCAGCCCTCAAATCGACCTGTAGCTATTTGTCTCAATTAGTCCATCGACCTGTCTTAACGCATTGCCACTAGTCCATCGAGTATGTCGAACCTGTCTTGGTATCATGGCCAAACACATCATTCATAAAGGTTTTCATGGCTTAATCTCATGTTTGTTTACGAGCTCCCACTCGTGCCAACTAGCCTTGGGCCCATTGTACGAGATTTTCAAAATCACGTCAGGGTTTTTATTTTCAAAACCGAGGCCTCCAACCTATTTGAGCTATTTGAGTTCCCGTCAAGAAGGTCTCCCAAAAAGTTTAAGTAGTGGCACACAGTTAGGGGAGAGCACTTTCGACAAAAATAATCTTTCAGCTATCCATCACACCAAGCGGGGATGAGGACATCTCCGCTCATAATCGATAAGCGGGTTTTCTACTTCCTTCTAGGAAGTTAATCATACTAACCGAGTATGACTTACTTACAAATGCTAAGTAGTTTTTCCATGTATTTTCTCACATCACCCCTTCTAGGTGTAATGTTAAAATCCCACATGATAGTGGGTTTTTATTACTGAGGTGCTCATCATCCCAACCGGGTAAGATGTAAAAATCCTACTCACCTGATAATGTAGTGAATTCCTCTTAATCGGCTCTTTGCCTCCACGCGAGTATGTGTTTGCTAGCGTTCCTAGTATTTCATGTTCATACATGATATGAACATCCTTGTTCATTATCCTTTGGCCTAATTGCCTTCATTCATCACGAATGAATAAAACGCCCAAACTTTTAGTTATTTGCATTCAAATCCCTAAAGTTCTTTTCTTTTAACTTTATCTCCCTAATGCCAATTTTTCCCCAAATTGAGTCACAAAACTTCTAAAATTTACCATTGGACCTCAATTTATTCAAAATCACAAAAAGAGGTTTAAGTTTCCCATATTCCCAATTTGGTCCCCAACTTTTCAAAAATTATCATTTTGCCACTACTTCACTAAAATTGTAAAATTGACCCCAAAAATTCAAAAAATCAACCACTTGGTCCTCAAACATATTTTCCATGCCCAATTGACACTAAATTTTGGAAAATTGCACTTTATTCGCTCAAATTTTTGGAATCCATAATTTTTCCCAAATTTGATTTCATTAAATTAACCGACCAATTGAGGTTAATTGTTGAAATTTAAGGTAAATTTGGGTCCTACATTCCACATGATTCAATGGAACTTTGAATCGCGTCACTTGGATTTGATTTGAGCTCAAACGGAGCTTTGTTGGAAAACTGGACTTAGAGAGAGAAAGTTTCGAAAGCTTACCTCGGGGGTGCAGTGGTCTGAGCTTTCGATCTAGGCAGGTAGCTCTCGTCCTAAGGTTCCTCCTAGGATAAAAAAATGCATGAATTCATGCCAAATTGAGGGAGAATTTGGTTAGTGAAGTTTTGTTGGTTCTCTCTCACTAGCACTGATCGAAAATTACAGAGAGAAGCCAAATTGGCTGACCTTTCAGCTCTAATTTACTCGTATGAGGGACTTGGAAGTGTTGGAGGAGCTTGGTTTGGCATGAGAAGGGCTTGAATTGACCATTTTTAGCTCGGCCAAAACAGGGTAGTTTCAGTTCGTCGGAGCTACTTCACTATTTGATCATGCTAGCGTTTCTCCGTGACACTCGGAGCAAATGGAGACTACCGTCGGGTAGCTGATTTCTCCCCAAATGTAAAGAACCCGACCTCGCCTTATTTGGCTCAGAAACATGCCCAAGTCAAAGCTCTAGTTCGAGCTTCTCTGGAAAGTGGAGCAGTAGGGAGAGAGAGAGAGAGAGAGAGGAGTTTTCTAGTGTGAGGAGGATGAATGAGGAGGAGCTCTTTATATAGGAAGCTCAGAGACTTCTTGATTGTTTGATTGGCGCCTTTATGGTGGTCATTCATTGCTTGAAACTCCTTGTCCGTAGACTTTTCATCTTCATTGGCACTGCTCAAGTTTTTGGTGAGTGAACTGTGTTGTCATTTGAAGGAAGAAGATGAGACTGTTTCGAAACGGAACATATCGGTCTAAACCGACTTCAATGCTTAAATCAACCAATTTAGGCCCGGTTTGACTGAGTTTTTCAAAATTAAAAATTTTTAAATTCATACAATTAATTCTCTAACCAATGGTGGCCTAAATTCTCAAATTTGAATTTTCTAAGCCACCTAGAAAAATGAATTTATAAATTGGTTCAATAGTGGTTTAAATTGATTCAAATTGGTTCAATCTAGTTCAGGTCCAATTCACATGAACCGGTTTGGTTTTCACTTCCTATTCTTCCTAAAGTTCTTTCTCATGACTTTTGTTACTCTTTATATCACTCAGGATTTATAAATTTCCCGATTTACCCTTTCTCTAACGATTGGGGTTCATGAACCAGTTCGGTTTTCTCACCTGGTTTAACCGGTTCTTTCCCCTGTTTAACCAATTTTTTCCCTGATTTTCTTATTCTAAAGGAGTGGGGTTTATACCTAGACAACTATAAACCCTATTTCTTTATAATAAAAAAATTGAATATGGGAACTAGAAATTTTGGAGAGAAAACCTAGGTTAAATCGAACCGGAAGTGTTATTAGAAGTCTAAAACAAGGATTTGGAAGATTCCAAGTGGTCAATAAAGATCCGAAGATAATGGAAAGAAACCATGAATGTAATTGATTGTGAAAACCATACCAATATAGGGTAAATCGGCAAACTAGATTGAACTGCCAAGAATCGGTTCAAAGATTTATTTTTCTAGGTGGTTTAACAATACCAATTTGGAAAATTGAGGCCACCATAAGATTGAAAATAAATTTAGACAAATTTACAAAATTTCAATTTTTATAAAATCGGTAGAATTGGGCTTGACCGACCACTTTTCGATTTCGGGTCATCAAACCTAGTCACACCGAACCGGTTAACAGTCCAGCCGATCAACAGACACCCTCCGAGGTTAACGCCCAATTAGTGAGAGACGCTTGGCAAAGCATTCCCAATTAACCACTTGGTTAGTGCCTAGAAGTGTTAACCAATTAGACAGTGATATATGTCCCTGGTCAATGGTTAGACAAAGAAAAATCCACGTCACTAAGGACTGACAAATGGGAGAGCAACACGTGTCCTCTGTCAACAGTCAAATAAGGAGAATCCTCATCAGTAAGGCTGACCAATGTGGAGCTCACATGTAGCAAATATGCCAAGTCACAGCCGACTAGATTGTCGGAGAAATGGTCGATATGTCATAGAGCCATGTCAGATAATTCTAATCGATTAGAGGCTGACACATGTAGTGGCATAGTGCATTAGGAGATAAATCTGACTTATTTAAATAAGTCAATCAGAGGACACCACGTGTCATAATCAAACGACTAGTCGAGTCTAGTTAGCAACCACGTTGGAATGAGTAACCAATGGAAGGTCACCATGTGGTCAGTCAACAAGTCAAAGGATGACTCGGATGCTGAGTGGGAAGCTGCATCAGCAAAGCTAGCCAATCGCAGCGCATCACGTGTCGGCTTGCATGTGTGAAGCTCACATGTGCTGCACAGTGTCATCTTCTTACTTGGAATGCTGGCAGGATAAGGTTGACAGAATGGTCGCGTTTCCTCTAGTGACCAAAAAAGTGCTCCGATACAACCATGAATGGGCAAGATTGGGGTCGAGTCATGGACGGACTAATAGCCCTATCAGTTGTTGAGCTCCCGATATAAAGAGCTCCTCCCCATTCGTACTCCTCATCCCTCAAATGACCGAAGAAGATGAAGTACTCCCTTTTCGGACAAAGCACGAACTAGCACTCCAACATGGGCTTTTCTCAACCTCCGACAATGAATTTGGGTTCCCTAGAACCGATAATAAGTTTTCTACCCCATTGCAACCTTCCTTTAGCTGAAGAATCACCAGAGAAGTGTCGTGGAGCTCACATAGTTCCGTCGCTCCGACGGTCACAAGGTAGAAAAATTCTTCGAGATAAATTTCCATCACCTCTGATCTTCTGCAACCAGGTCGACCCTCCCACTGAGCCTCGACCTCCTAGAACCTTTAAGGCAAGCTAATTCCGCTTTCTTTTGTCAAAATAGTAAAATTAAAGAACTTGAAACATGAAAACTTCTCCCATCGAATTCTCCTTGCTTAGGCTACCAATTGATGCACAATTTGATCCTAGGAGGATTCTCTAGATGAGCACTAGCCGCCCCTATTCAGAGCTCCGACCACCGTCCCTTTGCCAATAAGAAAACGGAGCTCTCTCTATAGAAAAAGTTTTCAACGAAGCTACATTTGAGCTAAATTTTGGGTTAAATGAAGTTATTCAAAAACCAGAATACTCGTAGGAAGATGGGGGAAATGATTAGTGCCATGCTAGGAAGAAATTAACAAGATATCTACCTTCAATTTGATAAATCAAGAATTTAGGGCCAATATGCAAATTTTGATGAAATTGAGCAATTTGGGGACTTTTCAAAAATTTGGGAATTTTTGTGAAATTAACCTTAATTGAGGGCTTATTGGTGATTAAGTAAAATTAAGGACTTAATTGTAATTAAAAATGATTTTAAGAATGTAAATTCAATTAAAAGTATGTATATGGATTTATTTGCAATTTAATTGATTTTAGAAAGGGGAAATTGCAAATAGAATAAGCCAAGGATTTATGTGAAAATATAAGGATATTTGAATTAATTATTATTTGTGATAATGTAGGTACGTACCGATAGACTCCTACCTATGACCACGAAAAGGCCCTAAGACATTCGAAATTCGCCCAGGACAAACACGTTACAGGATACGGGTGAGTGGGATTTCTGGCATCATATCCGTTTGGTGTGATGAACGCACCATCGTTAGAAATCCGTTTTTCAAAGATATTCTTCCTTGACTGTGTGAATCCCCTCAAATGTTTTGGGAGATATTTCTAATTAGAGCATGAAACATGCATACTTAGAGCTAAAATTGCTCTATTAGGCCCAAGTCCTTGGTTTTGAAACTACATGGCCCTAGGCCAAGTTTTGGAAAACTCGTGATGTGGGACAGAGCAATCTCACATCCTTTTTATGATCCATTTATCATAAAAAGGATCATACATTCATAGAGAAGTCCCCGACTACTCCAATTGTGGTACGGAACACTTTTACAGACCATCCTATTAGAAGGTCACACCTTCTACCACAAGTCGGAGTGAGCCCTACCGCTCACCCCTATACCTGAATTGCCTTCGTATCCGCTATAGTGGGACGAGACCTATGAAACTTGTTCCCTAGACCAAGTAAACCGGGGAAAGAATCGGTGGTTTTAAGAAAACTAAGCCGAGGTTAAAAATGATAAATAAGGGTTAGAATGGGAAATTGGAAAATCCAAAATTACCAAAAATTCATAAAAATCATGAGGAAGAACTAGGAAGTGCTCAGGCCACCAATTAAGGCACGGTTTGATCCAGGGAGGATCCCCAGGAGGAGAGCAATTCAGAGAAAGTAAGAGCTTCGATCATCGACTCTCACCGGTAAGATATCGAAGCTCTCTCTAGACTGAATTTTTTGGCAAAGCTCCATTTGAGCTCACTTGTAAGCTATATCGAGTTGTTCAAAGCTTGAAATGATGAGAAAATCATAGGGAAGATTATTCAAATCAAGAATGAGGGAACTTAAACTAAGTTTTAGTGGTCAATTGAATGAAAGTGTGATTCGGGGGCCAAATTGCAATTTTAGAAATTGGGCAATTTGGGGATATTTGAAAATTTGGAGTATGAATTGCAATTTAAGGGGCATTTTCATAATATTAACTTCCAATGAAATGGAGGGCCAATTGGCAATTTTTGAAATTTCAAGGACCAATTTCCATTTTTTTTGGGAAATTAAGGACCAATTGGCAATTTTGGAAAAATTGAGGGCCAATTGACAATTTTGGAAAAATTGAGAACCAATTGGTAATTTTGAAAAAATTAAGGACTCGTGAGGAAAATTGAGAGTACTAGGGACTTAATTGAGATTAAGTGAAGATTATGAACCCAAATGTAAGGTCATAAACATTGATGGACCTAAATGCAATTAAGGCATAGTGTGAGGACCTTTGCACAAATACCCAAAATCATGAGGTCCCTTATGTCAACTCTCTTGATAAGGGTACTCGAACCATGTAGGAGTTGATTGTTCAAGTACCGGCACGAGGAAGCACACCACAACTCGAGAACTTACCGAGAAGGCCACATCACTATTGCTAGGTGAGTGGGATTTTCAACATCATACCCGGTTGGGGGTGATGATAACTATTTTTACGTTTGAAAAATCAATTTTCCAGGAATGGTTTCCCCTGATTGCGTGAAACTGCTTAAACATTTTGGTAGACTTTCCTCATGGGAGCTAAAGTTGCTCCAATAGGCTTAAGGCCTCGGATTTGAAAATGATAGGGCCGAAGACCCAGTTTTAGAAAACTTGTGAAGTGGGCCCAAGGCCATTGTGCATGGGTTGGACCCATAAACAAACGTAAATTATAAAAACCATGAAAACTGGAATTGTTGTGTGATTTGCCACGGGGTCAAGACATGATTGACAAGGCTTGATGGGTTAGTGGCAGTGCGCCCAGACTAGGTCGACAGGCTAGTTAAGGAAAATAGCTGTAGGCCAGGTCGAGTGTCGGAGTCGTTGGATTGTTGGCACCAAAGAGCATGGTTAATGGATAAAAAATGTTGTATGCATGCATGAGGAATCCGTGAGCATCTAGATGCCCGAGAGGGGTAGTCGATGGGTCCCAAGGGCTGCTGGATGACCTGGATGCAATAAGGGCGGGTCTGTCGTACTAGTCAGTCACGAAGCTCTGATAGCTTTCTACACGCTATGACCGAGGTCGAAGGGGAAATGAGGTCTCGTCCCACAAAGCGGATATGATGAAGCACTGAGATCGGGGTCGGAGGGGAAATGAAGCATTGTCCCACCAAGCGGACACAATGAGGGTTTAAGGGTCTAACTATTAATGTTCACTTAATCTCAGGGTAGAGATAGTGCACCTCTATTTGGGTGGATGATAAAAACACACCAAACCACAAGTGGAATGGAGGGGGACTATTCTACAAATGTGTGATCCCTTTCTATGATAGAAAGGGCGTGTGATTGTTTGCTGAGACACCTCTTGAGCAAGGGGAAATGTTAAAAAAGAGATGAACTCATATTACAATAATCTAAAAGTATAAAATGTTTTGATAAAACTATTGTTTAAAACTCCCTTCTCAACCCTCGCTCACTGAGTTGAAACACACCTCCTCCCATTAAACCATTTTTCAGGAGGAATGCTCTGCCAAGAAAAGCAGAAGATAAGGGAAAATCCATGGGTACCGCAACCAAGTAAACTATTATTTAAATATTTTGTAAACTTTGTTATGAAAAAATAGGTGCACTTCATCGCCTTTACCTCCATCTATCTAATTGGTAGAAATACTAAATTAGTACGAGGAAGGGTGGCAAGTTGATCATAGGACTTCGACCAAACTGGGTCAGGGCGTGATAAGACCTCTCCCCCTTCTTCCTCGGTCTCAATGTGCATGAAGTTCCTAAAGCTTCTTGACTTACTGGATGACAAAACTTCCCTTATGCTCCCTGGGTTGTCCAGTAGCCGTTAGAACCAACACTATCCCGTACCGAGCACCTCGATAGTTCTATATCTTAGCATGCACAAACAAGAGTTTTTTTAGTTAAGACCACTATCTTTGGTGCTACCAGCCCCAAGAGATTGTTGACTCGGCTTCGACCCAATAACCACCAGCCCAATGAGGTCGATGACCTGGCTTCGACTCGGTAGTTGCTAGCCCAATGAGTTCAACAACACGGCCTTGTCTCGGTAGCTATGTCACACAATTTACCATTTATGTAGATTTTTTACATGCTCGTAACTTGTCTATTTGTCTACGGGTTTAAGCACATGCCCATTGGCCTTGGGCCAACTAGAGTAACCCTAGCGATTTTTGGAAATAGCTTCCAAAAGGTTTGAGCAGTTTCACGTAGTCTGTGAAGACTATTTCCGGAAAAATAGTTTTCAAATGGGAAACTATGCTCATCACCATAACCAGGTGTGATGTCGAAAATCCCACTCACCCGTATGTTGAGACTCGCTTATCCGGACGGGGTTGCCGATACTTTTGGGCGTTCCGCAACTGTAGGTAGGAGTCTCCTTTTCATACCTACATTATTATGGATAACGAATTATTCAATTACCCCCATTCATTTAAATCTCTAGGTTTTCTCCTAATTGCATAAGCTTCTTAGAATCATTCTAGTGGCAATTAATTACCAAAATTCTAAAGTTATAAGTTTATCCAATAAACTTATTTAAATTGTAAATAAATCCTTATAATTTCTTTTAATTGCAATTAAAATCCTAAAATTATTTTTAATTGCAATTAAGTTCTTAATTTCCTTTAAATCGCCAATTGGCCCCTAATTTATTCCAATTTCACAAAATTCCCCCAATTTTTGCAAAAAATGCATTTTAGCCCCCCAATTCTTTGATTCATCAAATTGAAAACTTGTTAATTCCCTCATAGAATGCTACTAATAATTTTGTCTATCTTCCTACGAGCATTATGAGCCTTGAATGACCTTATTTGACCCAAAATTGAGCTCAAATGGAGCTTCGCTGAAAAAAATTTTCTAGAGAGAAATTCGTTTTCTTGTCGATGAAGTGGCGGTGGTTGAAGCTCTGGATATGGGCAGCTAGTGCTTGTTAATGGGGTCCTCATAGAATCGAGTTCTGCAACAATTGGTAGCCTAACAATGGGAATTGGATGAGAGAAGTTTTTCTCGTTCTAGACTCTACAACTCTACTGTTCCGATCGAGGGAGGCGGAATTGACTTACCTCAAAGGTTCTAAAAGGTTGAGGGTCGGTCAAGGAGGGCTGTGGGAGGGTTGATCTAGTCGGAGGTACCCGGAATTCATCTCGAGGGATTCTGCTACTTTGGAACCGTCGGAGTGATGGTACTGTATGAGCCCACCGACACTTCTCCGGTGATCCTTGAGCTAAAAGGAGGTTGCAGTAAGGTAGAGGACTTCTTCCCAGTTTTAGAGAGCCTGAATTCGCCTTTTGAGGTGGCAGAAAAGGCCCACATCGGAGCTTTGGTTCATGCTTCATCTTCTTCAGTCGTTTGAGGGATGAAGATGATGAATAAGGAGGAGCTCTTTATATAAGAAGCTCGGAAACTGACAGGCTATTCAACCGTCCCTCACTTGGCCCTAATCTCACCCGTTTATGGTCAGATCATAGAGGATTTTTGGTCGTTGGAGACCGAGCAGCTCACTTGGACTTTCTCTTTGCCAGCTTTCAAAGGAAGAAGACGATATTGTGCGACATGTTTGAGCTTCGCATGTGCGTTGTGATTGTCTAGCTTTACTGGCGTGGCTTCCCACTCAGCGTCCAAGTCATCCTTTGACTTGTTGACTGGCCATTTAGCGACCTCCCATTGGTTGCTCATTCCAACGTGGTTGCTGACTAGACTCAACTAGTTGTTTGATAGTGACACATGACTCTGACGTATTGTGCCATTGCCACGTGTCGACCTTTGATTCGCTAGGATCATTCGACGTGGCTCTACCATGAGTCGACCGTTCCTTTGGCATCCTAATCGGCTGTTGATGTGGCATTTTTCCACGTGTTAGCTCCTCATTGGTCAGCCCTACTGACGAGTCTTCTCATCAATTGGTCTCATATTGAGGACATGTGTTGCTCTTCTATTGGTTGGACATCGATGACATGGATTTTCTTCCTTTGACCGTTGACTAGGGACACGTGTCACCCTCTCATTGGTTAACGTTAACTAAGCGGCTGATTGGGCATGATTTTCCATGCATTGCTTGTTAATTAGTCACGCCCGCTGACTGGGTACTGACCTGGTAGGCGATCCATTAATTAGTTGGACCGTTGACCAGTTCGGTCAAATCGAATTCAGTAAATCGAAATAAAAAATCGGTTGGTTTAGGCCTGATTCGATCGGTTTCTAAAAAGTAAAAATTTCTAAATTTGTCTAAAATTTTTTTTCTATTTAATGGTGGCCTCAATTTTCCAAATTGATATTTTTAAACTACCTAGAAAAATAAATCTTTGAATTGCTTATTCATGGCTCAATCCAATTTAATTCGATTTGAGTCTAGTTCACCCTAAATCAGTTTGATTTTCACATTCAATTCTATTTATGGTTCCTTTCCATGATACTTGGGAATTTATTGACCACTTGAAATATTACAAATTCTCGTTTTGGGCTGCTAATTACACTTTCGGTTTGATTTCACCTTAATTTTCTTTCAAAATTTTTCGTTTCCCTTTTTTTATTTTCTTATTATGAAGAGATAGGATTTACAATCTCTTATGCAAAATCATCATTGATAAATGACCTATCTAATTCAAAATCGATAACGGCAAATGTTTTTTTTCCAAAACTTTAGATACGACCTAATTAAGTAAATGAATTGGCTCGTCATGTGTTCACAATGAATGTTCTTTTATTAAAATCTTGAAGAGAACATTTTTCCTAGAGGTGATTGATTGGTTAATACCAAATTTTTAAGAAACATTGCCTAGGCAATGGACTTTAAAGTAACAACTACTCCACTAGGGCCTATTTGTGCTTCTTTTTAGCTCAAATTGTATAACCAGCAGTGACTCTTTATTGTTGTGTCTTACCCGTCCTTTACTCCTAGCATCATTGTTCCTTAGTGGGCAGCCCTTTGTGAAATGTCTTTTTATACCACATCGATAGCATGTTCTTGGCACAATATAGAGCTATTCCTCTTGCATTAACATTACTTATAAATATACTCATCCTTGAAGGGCATGTCCCCTCCTATTAGCCTTAGTTTGATTCCCCATCATGCTATGTTTTCATCATCATGCTATGTTTCATATCTTCTGAAACTTTTAAAATTTATCTTAAAACCTCAATTTATTCAAATTCACAAAAGGGTTTAATTTCCCAAATTTCCAATTTGGTCCATCAATTTTTCCAAAATTACCATTTTGTCCTTATTTTACAAAAATGGTAAATTTTACCTAAAAAATTCTAAAATTTCTCAGTTGGCCCTCTAATATTCTTATCATGTCCAATCGACCCTCTTTTAGAAAATTTCATTTTGGTCACTTGAATTTTTCGAAAATCCCCAAAATTTCCCCCAATTTTAACTCTTTAATATAGCCGAATTTGATTTAATTAAATTGAACGATCAAACACATCTAATTGTTGAAATTGAAGTTGAAATTGAGTTTATCCATGTTCATACAATTCCATAGAACTTTGAATCACGAGTTTCAACACCGGAATGAGCTCAAACGGAGCTTCATTGGAAAATAAACTATATAGAGAGAAAGCTTCGATTACTCACCAGTGAGGGCACGATGGTCCGAGCTTTCTATTTGGGCAAGTAGTTCTCCACTTGAGGTTCTTCTTAGGATCAAGAATGATATCAATTGATGTCGAATTGGATTAGTATTTCATCATTGAAATTTGACCGACGCTCTCTCTAACACCGATCGAAAATTGGAGAGGGGAGCCGAATTAGCTTAGCTTTCTGAACTAATTTGGCCGTGGGAGGGATTGGTTTGGCCCGAGGAGGGCTCGAATCGGTCAATTTCAACTCGACCAAAATAGGGTAGCTTCAGTCTGCCGACACTTAGATCGAACGGATGTCACCACCGTGTAGCTGACTTCTCCCTAGTTCTAATGAACCCGACCTCGCCTTCTTTGGCTAAAAAATGACCCTATATCGAAGCTCTGTTTAGAGTTCCACCGGAAAACTAAGCAACTGAGAGAGAGTGAGCTTTTCAGGTGTGGAGAGGATGAATGGAGAGAAAATCTTTATATAGGGAGGTCGGGGACTTGTTGGCCACCCGATTGGCATCTTTATGACAGGCATTGATGGCCAAAAATGTATTGAATGGAGATGTTTCTTCTTCACCAGCGCTGCTTCGATTTTCCGGTGAGTGAATAGTGCTGTCATCTAAAGGAAGAAGATGACATTGTTCCGAACCGGACTGGACTAATCCGAACTAGGTTCGAAGCTTAAACCGGCTGACTCACACCTCATTTGACCGAGTTTTTCAAATCTAAAAATTTCTCAATTCATCTAAATTCATTTTCTATCCAGTGGTGGACTCAAATCTTACATTTAAATTATTTAAGCCACTTAGAAAAATGAATTTAGGATTTGGTTCAATAGTGGTTCAAATCAGTTTGAATTTGGTTCACCTGAACCGGTTTGGTTTTCATCCCCAATTCCTTCACAAGTCCATTTCCATGTCTTTTGTGACTCCTTGGGTCACTTAGGGTCCATAAAATTTCCGGTTTACCATCTCTTTATCGATTCCAGTTCTTAACCCAACTTGGTCTTTAAACTGGTTCAATTCGGTTTGGGTCCGATTCACCCAAACTGATTTGGTTTTTCTCTCCCACTTTGTTCTAATGTTCCTTTCCAAGGTTTATAAACCTCTTTGGATTACAAGGGGTCCATAAATTTCTTGGTTGACCATTCTCTATTGGTTCCGGTTCACAAATCAACTCGGTTCATAAATTGGTTCTATTAGGTTCGGATCTGGTTCTCGTGAACCAATAAGGTTTTTCTTCCTCATTTTACCCTAAGGTTCTTTTCCAAGATTTATGAATCATTTTGAGTCACATGGAAGATTTAAATTCTCAATTTGCCCATTTTCTATTAATTGAGCTTGTAGACTGATTAGGTTTAAAATTTAAAACTAACTGGTTCTTTTCCTGGTTTTCTCATTATCAAAGGACGAGGTTTACAACTCTCCCCTCCTTTTAAGGGTTTTGTCCCCAAAACAGTTACACATTAAATAATTGAGGGTAACTATCCCTCATCATAGACTCGGTTTCCCATGTCTCTTCCTGCATGGGTCCGTTCTACCAGAACACCTTGACCATAGGAATTTTCTTGTTCCTCAAATTTTTGTCTCTCCGGTCGATGATTCATACCGGATTTACCTAATAGGTCAAGTTCTCTTTTAGTTCTGTTGGAGGTCGGTCCAATATATGACTGGGATCAGACTGATATTTTCGAAGTATTGAGATAGGGAATACATCATGTATTCTCTGCAGGTCAGGAGGTAGTTCCAATTTATGAGCGGCCGATTCTATCCTTTGAATGATGGGATATGGATTGATATACCTTAGTTTCAACTTTCCTCCTTGCTGGAACCTAAGTATTCCTCTCTGAAGGACACTTTGAGGAACACTTGATCCCCTAAATTGAACTCCAAATCTTTCCTTCGATTGTCTGCATAACTCTTTTGTCTGTCTTGAGCGGTCTTAAGACGACTCCTTATTAATTTTATCGACTCAATTAATTCTCCCCTTTCTATTTTTCTTTCTCCCACTTCTTCCCAAATAGAGGGGTACGACATGGTCATCCATAAAGGGCTTCATCGGGAGCCATTTGAATACTAGCCTGATAACTATTGTTGTAAGCGAATTCCATCAGACACAAGTATTCCTCCCAATTTTTATTCATGGTGAGTACTCAGCATATCTTCTAAGGTTTGGATGGTCCACTTAGACTGACCATTTGTCTGAGGGTGGAATGTCATGCTCACATGAAGCTTGGTCCCTAGGGCATTTTGTAGACTTAGCTAGAACTTGGTAGTAAATCTCAGATATTTATCCGCCACTATACTCACTGGGACACCATGGAGTCTCATGATTTCCTTCATGTATAGAACGATTAGCTGTTCTACTGTATCTGTCACCTTTTTAGGAAGGAAATGTGTTGATTTGGTCAATCTATCCACAACCACCCAAATTGCATCTCGAGCCTTTCTGGTCACCGATAAGCTCAAGATGAAGTCCATGGTGATATGCTCCCATTTCCTCTCTGAGATTGGTAACGATTTTTTATGTTATGCTTTTATCTGTTGACAGGGCAAATATAGATGTACACATTTTGCAATGTCCCTCTTCATGCCGTTCCACCGGTATCCTTGTTTAAGGGTGCGATACATCTTAGTACTGCCCGGATGCATAGCATATACCGAATCGTGTGCCTCTTTTAGACTTAATCTTTTCAACTCCTTATATTGAGGCACACATACCCTATTCTTATAGGTTAGTACTCTGTCACTTCGCACATCGTAGTCTGGTTTCCTTTCTCTGTTTACCAGGTCCAAATAAGATTGGAGTTCTTTATTGGCCCTTTGTTGAGCCTTATTATGCTCGATTAAACTAGGTCTTACTGCCACATTAGCCAGCAAGCATTTCCTGCTTGTCTACCCTCAAATCTACCTCCATCCTTCCCAAATGTTGTAACAAGGGTAGGTAACTTGTCTTTATTTGTGTCATCTCAGTTTGATACTTGCGACTTAAGGCATCTGTTACCATATTAGCCTTTTCGGGGTGATATTCTGTGGCAAGATCATAATTCTTCACCAGTTCTAGCTATCTCCTCTGATTGATATTTTACTACTTCTAAGTTAGGAAGTACTTAGTGCTCTTATGATCTATGTATATCCTGCACTTAACTCTGTAAAGGTAGTGTCGCCATATCTTTAGGGTAACACTATTGCAGCAAATTCTCAGTCATGAGTCGGGAAATTTCTTCCTCCTTATTACCTGATTCTTTCTTCCCATTATCTTGTTCTTGAGGAATCATCCTATTGCTTATTCTATTTATTTCACTTTCTTTCCTTGGTACACCAATGCCTTTCCAAGATTTCTTTCTCTGATGAGCTTTTCATTCTCTTTTCCCTCTGTATTTCCTTCTAGATCTACTATTGAAATCCTTAAATTTTTGAAGTATATTTTGTCGATATTTTCACCAACTTATTCTTGCTCTTTGGATCCAGGAGTACCTTCTGTTGATCTTGTCTCATTTCCATTGGCTTCAATGTTCGCCTATTCCTTTGAGGTGGGTCTCTTATCCTTATCGTGTTCAAACCTTTTGTACCTTCGTATCCCTAGTGCTTCCCTTTTTGTCTAGGTTATGGTGTATTCTCCCACTATTCCTCATCTCTGGTTAAACTTCATTTACTCCTCCAAATCATTTGGTCCAAATAAGTTATTTCCTTATATAGTATTTCTTTGATGTTCCAAATTTGAGTTTTCTAGGCTTTCTTGTAGTAGATCATGCTTCACCTTCCAATACTCTTACCTAACCACTCGTATTTTCTGGTGTTTAATCGCCTTATCCTTTGAAATTTTTTTTCTCCTAACTTAGGGACCTAGTATGCTCCTTCTACTCTTATTTTTCTTCTTTCCACAACTTACACTTTACCTTCCATATGTATCTTATCCTGTGGAATTTCTAAGGAATTTGTTACACTTGGAACTTCCTGTTGTTGCACTTTCTCTTCATCTTTACCAGGTGAACTCTTAATCTCTTTTCCTTATTGACCAGCTTCTATTCTTGTTGTCACGCCCCGACCCGGTTTGGTCGGATCCACGTGATCAACCCGCCACTCTCCCGATTTATTAAAGGGTTTCCCCTTATTGTAAACTGTAAAGAGTAAGGCGTCCTTTAACTTGCACCTTTTTCCTGGAATAGCATAATCAAAACTGCATGAAATTTAAAACTTTACATACCTGTCTTACAGGCATCTTAGTTGACGGTCTTTAAGTGGAGGCTTTCTGGGATTTCCTGACAGGGATATAAGGGAGGGGGTGAGTACAACTACTCAGTGAATGGGTTTTTAAAAGTTTTTAACTTTTAAGAAAAACATTTATATGGAGTGTGCCAGACTCCTTTGATATAAAAAATCCCTTTATTTAAAAATTCGGGTTTTTCCATTATTTCTTAGTTAACACAATGTGTCATCACCCAACACACATGCTTCATCATGAAGGTTACACACATTCTCAAGTCAGTATCACTACTGAACCTGCTAGTGGCTTTGGAGTGACTTTTCCTGCCACCCGGATAGAAGTACGACCACTTCTACCCTGGGAATGAGTGGGTGTACGTGACATCCGACCCACAATCCCGAAATCACTTCTTCGTGTCCATATGAGGATAGAGACCTCATCCTGTCCCCACCCCGGTCTCATGCGCTTGGTGCTACTCCAAATTTCGCACAGACACCTGGAACGGCGAACTGCCCTTATAGCTACCAGGTCGTCCAGTGCCCTTAGGACACATCACTACCCCTCATGGGCGTCTTGATGATCTCGTACTCACAGTGCATGCACAAATAATGTTTTCTTATATTGCCATGTAATCTATGATGCCACTAGTCCAACGGCCCCAACTCTCAAGTCAACCCGCAGCTGTTTGTCTTGACTAGTCTGTCGACCTGTCATGTCGCACTGCCGCTAGTTGACTGAGCATGTCGGTCCTATCTTGGTACCATGGCCAAACAATTCACTTATTAAGTTTTATGGCACATATATCATGTTCGTTTACGAGCTCCTACTCGTGCCAACTAGCCTTGGGCCCACTGTACGAGATTTTCAAAATCGGGCATTTAGCCCCTAAGTTCCAAAACCAAGGCCCTAGGCCTATCAGAGCTATTCGAACTCCCGTCAAGAAGGTCTCCTAAATAGTTTAAGCATTGGCACACAGTAAGGGGAGAACACTTCTGACAAAATAGGTTTTCATTGTCAATTATACCAACCGGTATAAGGACATCTCCATTCATAACCGATGAACGGGATTTCAACTTCCTTCGAGAAAGTCTCATCATACCAACTGAGTATGATCTACTTACAACCGGTAAGTAGTTTTTTTCGCATAATTTTCACATCACTTTCTCTATGTGGTGATGATTAAAATACCACTAAACAGTGGGTTTTTATACCGAGGTACTTATCATCCCCTACCGAGTATGATATAAAATTTCCACTCACAACCGGTAAGTGGTTTTTATCTTTAAGTTGTGCTCATCATCCCAACCGAGTATGATGTTAGTAAACCTACTCTCCCGTTAATGCCGTGAATTCCACTAGACTGGTTCTTTGTATTCACGCGACTTGTCCTTGCTGGGGTTCCCGGTATTTCGCGTTCCTACACGATATGAACATCTTGGTTCATTATCCTTCGGCCTAATCGCCTTCATTCATTCCAAATGAATGAGAAAGTCAAACTTTCATTTATTTACAATTAGGACCCTAAAGTTATTTCTTAACTTTAAGTCCCAAATACCGGTTTTTCCACAAATTGAGTCCCAAAACTTCTAAAATTTATCATAGGATCTCAATTTATTCCATTTCACAAAAAGGGGTTTAATTTCCCAAATTTCCAATTTGGTCCTCCAACTTTTCCAAAATTACCATTTTGCCCTTCATTTACAAAAATGGTATATTTTGCCCCAAAAATTTCAAAATTCCTCAATTGGTCCTCTAACATTATTTTCATGCCCAATTGACCCTCAATTTCATAAAATTTCATTTTGGTATCTTGAATTTCAAAAATCCCCAATTTTCCCCCAATTCCAACTTCTTAACACAGCCGAATTTTATTTCATCAAATTGACCCATCAAACGTTTCTAATTGTTGAAATTGAAGTTGAAATTGAGTTTATACATGTTCATACGATTCTTTAGTAATGTGAATTGCAAGTTTTAATGCTGGGACAAGCTCAAACGGAGCTTCGCCGGAAAATGAACTATAGAGAGAGAAAGTTTCGATTACTCATCGGTGAAGGCACGACGGTTCGAGCTTTCGATCTGGACAGATAGCTCTAATCTTGAGGTTCATCCTAGAATCAAGAATCACATCAATTGATGCAGAATTAGATTAGAATTTCGTCATTGAAATTTGGTCGACTCTCTCTTTAGCACCAATAAAAAATTATAAAGGAGAGTCGAATTGGCTTACCTTTCGGTCCTAATTCGGCCGTGGAAAGGCTAAAGAAGTGTTGGGAGGGCTTGGATTGGCCTGAGCAGGGCTTGAAATGGCTGATTTCAGCTTGGCTGAAATAGGGCAGCTTCGGTCCGCCGGAGCTGCTTCACTATTCTATCACGCCGACGCTTCTCCAACGATTCTCGTATTGACTGGAGTTTGCTATCAGATAGTTGTCTTCTCCTTGGTTCTAAAGAGCCCGACCTTTATTCAAGTCGAAGCTCTGGTTCAAGCTTTACCGGGAAATGGAGCAGTAGTGAGAGAGAGAGAGAGAGAAGTGTTGAGGTGTGAGGAGAATAAAATGGGGATGACCTCTTTATATAGTCGTAAAACCCGTGTATTAAATGGGCGAGATTTATTACTAGTATTATGGCTATTTATGATAAGCCGTACGTTCGCATAAAAATTTTTGACTGAAATTTCGGGTTACAAAAAATCATACTTTCTAGGAGGTCACCCATCCTCACACTACTCTCAGGTAAGCACGCTTAACTTTGAAGTTCTTATGGAATCTTGTTCACCTAAACCAATTTGGTTTTTGTTTTCTAGTTTGTTTTAAGTTTCTTTTCCAATATTTAATGAATCCTTTGGATCACCCGAAAGTTGTAAATTTCAATATTGCTTATTCCCAAATGTAAACCGGTTTGGTTTTCTTATTCATTTTGACCGGTTCTTTTCCCAGTTTTCCTTAACTCAAATGTGCGGGGTTTACACTTGTGGTTCTTTTTGGGATGTTATACTTCCTTTGAGTTTTCTCAGTACTTCTTGATCTCTCAAAAGTTATGTACTCTTGGATGGTTGCTCCTCCAACTTTCCTTTCCTTAGGATCTCTATAAGATGAAAATTTTTTCTAGTCTTAAGGGTTGAGTTTAACTATCCATAACCCATTCTTTCTTAGGGGTATTTCTTCCCTTTTACTTAAACTTTTATACATTTAGATTTTTTTTCAGGAACTCAGGGTTTAATAAACTTCTAATTTATTCAAGAAGTATTTTCTTGCCATAATTTGGCTTATTACATGAATTCTTTACCCCCTAATCCCTTGGGGTCATAGGGCTAGAGTTAACCCTAGAACGATTATGGGACTCCTGATCAGAAGGCTCTGAGGAATTGATTGGGGGTCCATTCATGCTCCTCAATAGGATGAATTTCATGTATGGCCTCCAATCCGTACCGCCTTAGTACTTCCACCTCCACTCATAAGTCCATTTCATCCATCGAGATGGATTGAAGCCAGGTTGAGTGGTGTGGGTACTTGGTGAACCTTCATGAAGGTGGCATATGCATCCTAATAATTATCCCAGGCCTCCTTCTTGGTGGGGTCCCTCTTCTGTTGTTGTGGTATTGGGGGAGGGGTTGGACTTTTAAGAGGTGATGATGGTTCTTCTTGTTTGAGAGGAGGGTATATGATGCCTTCTGGTTCTAGTAAGGCTCCAACTAGTCTCCAATAGTCCTCCACCATGTTCTTGGGTACTCATTTTTTGCCCCTTAGAAACCTTTGAACGACTTCCTCCCTTGGGTTGGATGTCTTTTTCATGCTTATAGGAGGAGGAATAGATTTGATGAAATCAAATTCAACAGAGTTAGAAGGTTGAAATTGAGGGGAAAATTGGGGAAATTTTGAGAATTTCAAAAATTAGAGGTACTAAAGTGTAATTTCATAAAATTGAGGACCAATTGGGCATGATAAAGATGTTAAAGTACCAATTGGGCAATTTTTGGGGCAAAACTTGCCATTTTTATAAACTAGGGGTAAAATGGTAATTTTGGAAAAGTTGGGGGACCAAATTGGAAATTTGGAAAATTAAACCCCTTTTTGTGAAATTGAATAAATTAAGGTCCTATGATAAATTTTTAAAGTTTCGGGACTCAATTTGAGGAAAAATGGCATTAGGGACTTAAAGTTAAAGAAAAATAACTTTAGGGACTTAAAGTTAAAGAAAAATAACTTTAGGGAGATAAATTTAAAGAAAAATAACTTTAGGGACCTAATTGCAAATAAAGGAAAAGTTTGGTTTACTCATTCATTTGGGATGAATGAGGACTGTTAAGCCAAAGAATAATGAACAAGAACGTTCATATCGTGTAGGAACAAGAAGTAACAAGAACACCAGCTAAGACAAGTTCGAGTAAGGACACCAAGCCGGCTAAGAGGAATTTCACTACACGATCGAGTGAGTGGGATTTTTATATCATACCCGGTTGGGATGATAAGCACCTCGAAAATGAAAACCCACTACCAAGTGTTATTTTAAATATCACACCTAAAAGGAGTGATGTGAAAAATCACGCGAAAAAACTACTTACCCGTTGTAAGTAGATCATACATGGTTGGTATGATGAAATTTCCTCGAAGGAAGTGGAAAACCGTTCATCGGTTATGAGCAGAGATGTCCTCACACTCGGTTGGTATGATGCACAGTTGAAAAATATATTTTGTCGAAAGTGCTCTCCTTTGACTGTGTGCCATTACTTAAACAATTTGTGAGATCTTCTTGACAGGAGCTCGAATAGCTCTGTTAGGCAGGAAGCCCCAATTTTGGAACTTAGGGGCTAATATACCCAATTTTAAAAATCTCTCACAGTGGGCCCTAGGCCGGTTGGCACTAACAGGAGCTTGTAAATAAACATGATTTATATGCCATGAAAATTTAAATAAATGAATTGTTTGGCCATGGTGCCAAAACAATACCGACATACTCAGTCAACTAGCGGTAGTGCGACATGACATGTCTCTGGACTAGTCAAGACAAATAGCTACAGGTCGAGTTGAGGGTCGGGGCCGTGGAGCAATGGCACCACCGATTATATGGCATCATGTGAAAAATGTTGATTGTGCATGAAATGTGTTTTACGTGACCTTCAAAACACCCAAGAGGGGTAGTGACGTGTCCTAGGGCTCAGGACAACCTAATGGATATAAGGGTAGATTGTCGTACCAAAAGGCTTGCGAAGCTCGACGTCGCTTCAAGCGCATGAGACCGGGGTGGAGTCAGGATGAGGTCTCTGTCCTCATATGGACACGAAGATTTATTATAGGATTGAGGGTTGGATGTCACGAACATCCACTCATTCTCAAGGTAAAAGTAGACGTGCTTCTATGTAGGTGGCCGTTAAAGTTGCTCCAACGCCATAAGTGGGTTCAATGGATGGGCTGACCTGCGATTGTGTGTTTAATCTTCATGATGAAGGATGTGTGTTGGGTGCTGACACACCGTGGTTAATAAGAAATGGTGATAAAAACTGGAATTTAAAATGAAAGGTTTTTAAAAGAGAATAAGGAGTGTGACACACTCCGAATCAAACATTAAAATTTTATGCAGTTTTAATTTATGTTATTCCAAGAAAGGTGTAGGTTTATAGGATGTCTTACTCTTCATGGTTTATAAACAAGGGACAACCCTTAGCATACTGGGAGAGTCGCGGGTTGATCATGGGGATCCGACCAAACCGGGTTGGGGCGTGATAATTTGAGTAGTATCAGAGCATGTTTCCTTGAATACATAATCTAGACTAGAAAATATAGTAACTAATAGGATTGATCTTACAATTTTCAGATCGCTCCCAGGAGAGGATCCAAGAAAACTAAGAATGAATCTACTCAACACCCTGTCCTCGTAGGAAGACAACCAAAGAAGCTTCCTAATGCCCGAGACATAGTAGAAGCCCCAAAGGACCAAATGGGGAAGTATCCAGTACCGCCAAGAAGTATGGTGCCAGAACATGTTAGGGTCACTATCCTGTGTACAAAGGGAGCCAAGCCTAAATTGAGGAATGCTAGTACGGACGTATAATCTTACCAATGAGGTTACTTGCAAAGAAAACCATAGCTTCCTATCTATTCTGTGACTACTTTTTTGTAATAGGGCAAAAACCCCAACCTTTTGTATTTCTCTATTAATGAAGTACTCAAAATTCTTAAATTCGTATCTCTCAATGATGTTATTTTGCTAGGAAGATGGCCCCAAGGAAAGTAACCAAACAAACCAACACCACCATACCCCATGGAAAGACTAGCAACCCTAGAAAGACCTAGAAATGCTTGAAGTCAAGGAGGAACCACATCGGTCCACGCAAGAAATAACATAATATGTATAAGGGAATAGGACAGGTAGTCAAGGACTGTTCCATACCCCATGGACTAAGGACAATGCCACCTAAGGACCACGTCAACTATTAAAGTCCAAGGTCATGGAATACCTCTAGGACCGAAGGCCAAAAATTGTGGAGTGAGTTAAGTAAGCTATTCACAGGGAGGGCAAGAAATAGTGAGGTAAAGGGAGGAAATTCAAACTTCTTCTTAAGAAGGTCAACCATAGAGGAATACCACAAGAATAGAGGTAAGGTATATGGGAGGTACATCTAGAACTCCCTCAGAAAGAGGCAAACACGGAAAACGTCCTCCGGAAATTTCAGGGTAGGATACAGTAAGAATGAAGAAGAGAAGAAATGAGTTACAAAAAGGAACTATGGAGGGATGCATACAATTAAGTACCCTCTTGAAGGGATCATTGGTTGGCGGATGGACATAACGTGGAGTGCAAGGAACCAACCCATTGTTAGAAACTTATCGAAGGAAGGATGTATCAAAGGCCAAGTGTGACCTGCTTTGGAAGAGTAAAAGAGCCAAATAATGATTCCAGGAGAAACTAGTAGAAAGACGTAACTAGTAACAATAGGATGGGCATGAAAGACAAGTGATGCAGCTATCCAGATAGTTGGACAAGAAAAATAGTAGGAACGAGGCAGTTAACGAAATGACCTTTGGGAGAACCATGTATTTAAACCACGACATGAAGGGAAAAGTGAAAAGGCCAAAACGTTGGAAAAATGGATGAAGGAAATCCTTAAAGAGATCAATGGCCAAGACCAAATTTATGATCAAAAGCCATAAGATGGTTAAGTAAACCTCTCGAAGGGTGATCAAGGGATTTTAAAACTAGGTGGATGTGAGCTCTCCCCAAAAATAAATAGACATGTACTGGGGTATGAGTGAGAATGAGGATGGAGTACGAAGGACGTATCCGTAGGATCTCAAGAGTAAAGGTAAGCATGAAAGAATGGCATCAAAGGACATCATTTAAAGTTAGGTACCTTCAAAGATGAATGAAAAAGAAATTATGGGAGAAAAGGGCAAGAATCCTCCCAAATAAGGAAACCTTGAGAAAGGATATATGACCTAATAAAGAGGAAATGGAACCAAGTGATGAGAGATGAGGAGACAAATTTGCAAATAAAATGCATGCTAAGGTGAAAGGAACCCAGGAAAGCATATTAAGAGAATCTAAGGAGTAAGTTAAACTCAAAAAAGGGTAAGTCGGAAGATAACATCAAAAGATGTCGTACGAGTAATAAATGGGTGGACTGCCCATAATAAGGGAATAGAGTAAAGCGCATCTAAGAAATCTTAGAGAGGTAAGTTCTCCAGTTAAGAAAGGGGAATTTTAAGACAATGGAGGATTAATGTTGGGCAAATACCCAATATAAAAAGGAGTGTGAAGTAAGGAAGAAAGAAATATTCAAGGAATGGTAAGAAGGTTAAGCATGTAGCTCTTAAGGTTAAAAAACTCTACTTTGAGGGATATAGTAGAGAATGAATCTGTAAGAAGGGAACTCCCCAAACAAAGCAATCAACACATAGACCAAAAGGGGTCAACTCAAAATAATGAATCGTGAAATGGTCACGAGCGAGTAAGAGTGGATTATGGAAAAAGGAAAGTCCTCAAATAAAGGATGCCACTAAAGAAGAGGAATGACATAAGAAGGGAAGAATACTTGTATGTCGGTAAGTCATCATGAAACCTAGTGATTGGAATTGAAAAGACCCAATAACGAAGTTGGGAAAGGATGAGTAGGTAAGAGAAATCAATACGGTTATGTGAGACATGATTTCAAAGGCATGATGGATGAGAGTATAACGATAAAAGATAGTCGAGGAATGCTATCAAAAGAAAAGAGGGATGAAGTTATATGATCCCTAAAAGGTCATAAAGCTAAGAACGACCCTCAAGGAGATGTTCTAGAAATCTAATGGATAGAGACAGGTCCTAGAAAATTTCATGCTGTAAGGGGCATGTAAGTCCAGCAATACCGAGGAGAATATGACTAAAAGTAAGGAAGAGTCAGCTAGTAAGCATGATAAGGTCAAATATAAAAAAATTGGACTGAAGTTATAATAAACAACAAATGAAGGAAGGGTCAAAATAGGACAAAAATTTGATAACAAAGAAACCCGTGAAAACAAGTACGCAACACTCAAAAGAACATCGATCTAAGGGTTTCAACTACCAAGAGAATAATTAGACATGGGAATGATTGGGTATTTTGGAACTCCCAATCCTGAAATCCTGGGCAAGAATAATCAAGAGGAAAAATCTTGCCCTAAGTAGATGAGGAAGTGGACATTAAAGGAAATTTAATCCAAACGTGAAATATGCGGATTAAGTTTAAGGGAGAAAACTGCTAAAAGGAGAGGAGAGTTATAAACCCCACTCTTTGGAGTTAAGGAGAACTAGGAAAAGAACCAGTCAAATAGAGTGAGAAAACCGAACCGGTTCACAAACTAATCATCAGAGAATAGGCAATTTGGGAAATTTCAACTCTCGAGTGACCCAAAGGATTCATAAAACCTTGGAAAAGGACCTTAGAACAAATTGGAAGAGAAAAACTAGACCGGTTCAGATGAATCAGATCCAACATGATTGAACCAATTTATGAACTGAGCCGATTTATGAACCGAAACCAATAGAGAAAGGGAAAACCAGGAAATTTATGGATCCTGAGTGACCTAAAGAGTCACTAAAGTCATGAAAAAGAACTTTAGGATGAATTGGAGATGAAAACCAGACTGGTTCAGGTAAACTGCATCTAAATCAGTTTGGATTTGTTTGAACCACTATTGAACTGAATACTAAATTCATTTTTTAGGTGGCTTAAAAATTTAAATTTGAGATTTGTGCCCACCATTGGATAGAAAATGAATTTATATGAATTTAGCAATTTTTAGATTTGAAAAATTCAGTCGAATTGAGGGTGAACCGCTCGGTTTAAGCTTTGAACCCGATTTGTACCGATCCGATCAAGTTTAGAACATTGTTGTCTTCTTCCTTTAGATGACATCATTGTTCACTCCCCGAAAAATCATTCAGCGCCGGCGAAGCTAAAAAGTCTCTGGCCAGGGAGTTTTAGGCAATGAATGACCGCCATTAAGGGAAGCCCCGAGCTTCCTATATAATGAGCCTCTCCTCATTCATCCTCTCCACACCTGAAAACTTCATTCTCTCTCAACTGCTCCAATTTTTGGTGAAGCTCGAACCAGAGATTCGACTTCGGCACATGCATGTAGTCTACATTTTCTCTAAGGGTTGCCGAAGAAGCACCGACGTGATCAAATAGTGAAGCAGCTCCGATGGACCGAAGCTGCCTTATTTCAGCCAAGCTTAAATCGGCCAATTCGAGCCCTTCTCAGGCCAAACCTAGCCCTCCCAACACCTTCACTGCCCTCCTATAGCTGAATTAGAGCTGAAAGGTAAGCCAATTCGACTCTACTCAACAATTTCCGATTGGTTCTAGAGAGAGAACTGACAGAACTTTGACGATAAAATTCTCACTTAGTTCGGCATCAATTGATGCAATTATTGATCATAGGATGAACATCAGGATGAGAGCTATCTGCCTAGATCGAAATCTCGGACCGCCGCGCCCCTGATGGTAAGCTTTCGAGGTTTTCTCTCTCTAAGTTCAGTTTTCCAGTGGAGCTTAGTTTGAGCTCATTCCAACACCAAATCGTGCGATTCAAATTGCAATTGAATTATATGAAGCTGTAGGAACTCGAATGTAACTTCAATTTCAATAATTAAACTCATTTGATCGGTCAATTTGATAAATCAATTTTTGTAGAGTTAGAAGGTTGAAATTGTGGGAAATTTGGGAATTTAAAAAATTAGAGGGACTAAAGTGTAATTTCATAAAATTGAGGACCAATTGGGCATGATAAAGATGTTGGAGGACCAATTGGGCAATTTTTGGGGCAAAACTTACCATTTTTGTAAAGTAGGAGCAAAATGGTAATTTTGGAAAAGTTGAGGGGCCAAATTGGAAATTTGGGAAATTAAACCCCTTTTTGTGAAATTGGATAAATTGAGGTCCTAAGATAAATTTTAAAAGTTTTGGGTCTCAATTTGAGGAAAAACTGACATTAGGGACTTAAAGTTAAAGAAAAATAACTTTAGGGACCTAATTGCAAATAATGGAAAAGTTTGGTTCACTCATTCATTTGGGATGAACGAGGGTTGTTAGGCCAAAGAATAATGAATAAGAACGTTTATATCGTGTAGGAACACGAAGTACTGAGAACGCCAGCTAAGACGAGTTCGAGTAAGGATAACAAGCCGGCTAAGAGGAATTTCAATGTACGATCGGGTGAGTGAGATTTTTATATCATACTCGGTTGGAATAATAAGCACCTCGAAAATGAAAACCCATTGCTAAATGGTAATTTGTATATCACACCTGAAATAAGTGATGTTAAAAATCACGCGGAAAGACTACTTATCGATTGTAAGTAGATCATACCCGGTTGGTATGATGAAACTTCCTCGAATGAAGTGGAAAACCCGTTCATCTGTTATGAGTCGGGATGTCCTCATACTTGGTTGTATGATGGACAGTTGAAAAATATATTTTTTCGGAAGTGCTCTCCTCTGACTGTGTGCCACTGCTTAAACAATTTGGGAGATCGAATAGCTCTGTTAGGTCTGAGGCCTCGGTTTTAGAACTTGGGGGCTAATATGCCCAATTTTAAAAATCTTGAACAATGGGCCCTAGGTCGGTTGGCACGAGTAGGAGCTCATAAACAAGCATGACTTATATGCCATGAAAACTTAAATAAATGAATTGTTTGGCCATGGTACCAAGATAGGACCGACATATTTAGTCAACTAGCGGCAGTGCGACATGACAAGTCTCTGGACTACTCAAGATAAACAGATGCGGGTTGAGTTGAGGGTCGAGGCCTTGGAGTAGTGGCACCATAGATTATATGGCGTCATGTGAAAAATGTTGATTGTGCATGCACTGTGTTTACGGGACCTTCAAGATGCCCAAAAGGGGTAGTGACCCGTCCCAGGGCCCTAGACGACTTGGTGGATATAAGGGCATATTGTCGTATCAGAAGTCTTGCAAAGGTCGACATTGCTTCAAGCGCAAAAGACCAGGGTGGGGTTAGGATGAGGTCTCTGTCCTCATACGGATAGGGATATTTGTTGCAGGAATGAGGGTGGGATGTCACAAATATTCACTCATTCTCATGGTAAAAGTGGACGTGATTCTCTCTTGGTGGCTGGTAAAGTTGCTTTGACGCCACAAGTGGGTTCAGTGGATAGGCTGGCCTGCGATTATGTGTTTAACCTTCATGATGAAGGACGTGTGTTAAGTGATGACACACAGTGGTTAATAAGAAATGGTAATAAAAATTGAAATTTAAAATGAAAGGTTTTTAAAAAAGAATAAGGAGTCTGGCACACTCCGAATCAAACATTTTTCCTAAAAGATAAATTTTGAAAACCTATTCTCTAAGTCGTTGTACTCAACCCTCCCTTATATCCCTTTCAGATAACCCCGAAAAGCCTACCCTAAAGACCACCATCTATTATACTTGTAAGACAGGTATGCTCAGTTTAAAATATTATGCAGTTTTGATTTATGTTATTACAGGAAAGGTGTAAGTTTAAAGAACGCCTTACTATTTACAGTTTATAAACAAGGGGTAACCACTCTCCTTGTTGCACACCTAAAAACATGCCAAATTGACTTAATTTTTTACCAAATTGTTTATCGACATTACGTATCATACTAATAGTGGCGACTAAATTAGTAAGTCATTCTAATATTATCATTCGTTTTCGAAAGTACAAGGTGAGAACACATGAGAGTATCAAGTTAATTTCATAATTGCTAATACATGTCATTATCCATATAACAAAGGAATAATTCTCTAATTTGATCAAATAATTTCTTTAAAGATGTAAAGTACTCAGTAAAATTAATAACTTTATCTTGTTAACATAGTGCATATACTTGAGAAATTATATATGTGTAATATACTTGTATTAGGTGTATTGAATATGATTTTATATATTATTTGTGGTATAGAATATATATGCACCATTTGATAAATTTATGTAACAATTGCATTTTATAAAATCATATGAATAGTATTATCTTCTATAATTAATTTATTTATTTTTATGTATATTATTGTTTCTAATTTAAATTAGGTGAATTTATTGCTATATTTAGTTATTTATCAAACTATTGAAAACTTTATCCCATTTGAAAAAGAGTAATTTTTAGGATAAATATAATGAACACTAGAAAAATAAACAATAAAAAGGGATCAATCAAACATTATTCAAAATTAACGGGTAAAAAAGATTCTTGACTTTAGGGTAGGGACGAAAAATAAAAGGCGAAGATGGTAATTCAATACTCAACTAGCACATAAAGATCGATAAACCATCGGGATTTTCAAGAAAAACATGTAGGGAAATTTTTTTAATGGTCGAAAATGATATATATAGGTAAAATGCAGGGAAACGAGATATAAATTCAGAACATTTATCTGTACTCTAATAATACGTTGAATTGAATTAATTAATAATATTTTAATTAAATAAAAAGATAAGTTAATAATAATATAAAAATAGAAATATATAATATTATAATATAATTTAAAAATTATATGAAATATTTTAAATAACTAAAATAGGATGCCCTCTTTCCATTAACCATGATATGTACTCTGTTTCTTTAATCATACGAAATATTGCGACGGATCGAAACCTGCTCATGATTTTTTTTTTCTTTTGAAAAAATAAGGGCAACAAATGTGTCCCCAACAGTCCGTGGTTGTTATAGACGGAAGAATCCATGCATATGAGGTCACAATCACAAGATGCAACCCGGACAATGCATCTGGCTAGAGACATGACCTTGGTAGAGTCATATATTGCTCATCAATGCAGACAATGCCAAGATAAGGCTTGTTATAAAATTTATCGTATGAACAAACTCGAGTTTGAAGCGTTTAATTAAATAGATTTTATGGGTAAGTTGAGTTATCTGATATTATAATTACCGATAAGATCATATTCACCAAATAAAATGTACTGTTAGCTTTAATCATGCACTTCTAAAGGGATTTTTTTTAATGAAAAGGGGTGCCTGCCTTTATATGGACTTATTTCTTATGAATGTATGATTGTCGGTAGCTATTGACAAACAATAACAAATTATTATGTCACGATATAATGAGTGTGGAAAATGAAGGAGAGAATCCAATGAGAAGGCGTGGATTTCTCTGGTGCACTTAACCACGCCCGTCGCCATGTGCAACCTGCAGGGGCAGTGGAGACACGGCGGGGTTGTCCTCCGTCGAGGCGTGAAGTGGTCCTCGCTTGGTCCCTCGAGGTGAGGGGACTCTTCGTCCGGACATCCAGGGGTCCACCTTGGCTTCATCAAGACGTGTCGGTACGTATATATAAACCGTGATATTGCTTGCGTGTCATCGAGAAACTAACAGGGCAGACGGAAAAAAGTGACAAATATAATATTTGCTCATTTTCAAGTCCGTAGGTGCAGCAAGCACTCTTTTATCGAGACTTTTCTCTGAACGTATGAATCATTTATTTTATAGTAAATTAATGTCAAATGTTTGAAGTTAAAAAGAGAAAATTTTTAAATCACTTATTTTTTAAACGTGCTTTTATAAAAGATATATATATTTTACAAGGAAAACATGCACTTCATTCAATGAATACTCATAGTATGAGACTGGCTCTTCTTCCTCTAAGAATTTCCTCAATGAATACAAATTGGGCACAGTAGTGAAATCACTACATGATTTATGTTTTAGTCTAAAGTTATAGAGGATAGTTTCAGCACAAGAGTTAGCCTGCGCATGGATGTGAGTCAACATTAAAGTATCAAATTACCTTAAGAAATTCTCAGTAAAATGGTATAGTTCCGACAATAATTATAAATGTAAATTGAACAAGGCATTTACTAGCACGTTATACTCGTTATATCACGTGCTTCACGGGTTATTTACACTTTATTCTTCTTGTACCTCCGCCTCCAACTATTAAACCAATATCTATAAATAGAGAAGAAAGAATAAAAATCATCACAAATCACTTTAATCACATTCTCTCCATCTTATTCATCTAGCGTATCATTACAGTGGCTTAAGACAATTCCTTACTCTCTTATTTGTTAGAGCAAACAAATATTTCTCTAATAGATAAAAGATATTGCATATCACTCTCGCACTTCTATCAAATAAAACAATATTCTTCCCTTTCTATGTCATCTAATTATAATAAGTAATTCTACTTAAAATATAATATCTATTTTATCGGTTAGTTATATTAAATCAATAAAAAAAATTAAATAAATTAAATATAAATTTCATAAATAATATTATAAATCGATCTAGTAAAATTTAAAAAATATGTAATTCGTATATTCAGTACTACACAGATAAAACAGTTAATACAATTACTAATTTTTTTATAATACAAATTAGTATTGATATATAGGGCATTTGATTACACTCTAAATAAAATTTCTAATCATATGACAGCTTTTAGAATATAAGGTGAAAAATAAGTTACCTGATGTATCATTGTTTGCTAGCAAGTAAAATATAATCTCACTTAAGTGTGAGCTTACTTATTAGTTCCCACATCCAAATAAGTCGATATTTTGTGGGCAAGAGTAGATCCCGAATCTTATCTTAACTTTCATACCTAATTTTGTTGTTCTATAAGAGAGCACTCAACATAAGTTTCAGTTGCAAAGTGTGGTTGGGAAATCAACCTATAATTAGTAATGGTGGCTATCTCCTACACCTTTATTTTGCTATTATCTCCAACTTTTCACGTGAGTCCCCCTCCTTTCGTCGATATTTCTCCGCGTATATACTCATCCATAGCCAAGGGTCACTTAACTATATCAGCACCCAAAAATTCAATATATTGAAAATAACAACCTTTTAAAACTTTTGCGCAAAGGGAATGAAGTTTAGAAAAAAATCACCATGTTATCTCTACTAGGAGGGCAAGGTTACATGCATGTAGATTTTTAAATCTTATGCCCCTTCCTCATTTAGATATGCTATCTTGTGGCAATTCACCGGTGGATCTTTTGACTCTTGTCATCATTGCGCCACAAATTTTGAATATGATGGAGTTAGCCTGTTGCATTGTAGGTTGGAAAGAAAAAAGAAAGCCAGGAGAAATGTAAAATAAACTTTATTAGTACTTCATTTTCGTTCCAAAAGAGATAGTTTACTTTCCAACTTTGCATTTGTAATATTGTGATTTATGAAACTAAAATTTAAGCTCAAATGGACCAAAAACCCATATAGAATTGGGAATGAAAATCCGAAAACTAAGAGTTTGAATCGAACTAGATTAGAAAACAGTTCAAACCTTAAATTACCCATAAAAATTTATTTTGATTAGAAATCAAGGATCAAGAAGGGTAGAGGTTAAAACCAGTCTAAATCGGGGTCAAACAAACTTGACATGAAAAACCCTCAATTTTTTATTAGTTTAGACAAATTTAAAAGTGGGAAATCATGAGCCCAATAAATATGAAATGTGATGGAATTTTTTTAGAAAATATAATTGGATTAGAAACTAGTTGAATAGGAGGTGAACCGACCAAAATAGATCGAACGAGCTCAAAATGGTAAACCCTCTCTCTCCCCCTCCCCTTCAAAAAGACTATACAAATTGGAAAATTGATGTTATTATACCCAAATTATAGGAAATTGTATGAAAACTTTGTAGAAAAATAAACTGAGCCAACAATCAACCAAATTGGAGGTAAATCGGCCAAGGAAAAGCCAAAATTAGTCAAATTGGCCAAATAATTCGATGGAAACCGGTTTACTATAGTGTGAATTGGTCAGTGTACCACGTTAGGCGCACCCAAGTGCACCCATGTCATTCTCTTCACTTGAGTACCCGACCCAGACTTGTAAATAACCTAGATGTTAGAGAGATTTTCTGCATTTATGCCCCTAAGAAAATTAAATGGAAAGGGAGGTCTAAAGAGTCTCATCTTGCCAACTATGTGCCGATAGAGAGTTGGTCCTACGAGCTTCTTATACAAGTGTCAACCCATCTCTCGCAGGTAGTTGGCCGAAATTCTATATAAAACCCAACTTGCTCCACTTTTTTGTGACATCCATACCAGAGCTTACCATTTCTGAATTGGTCCACCAAACTCAATCATTTAGGTATCATTAGAATTGGATGGAGGTCAACTTTCTAATAGCACCTCTCCCCAACACTGATGTGCCATCTACCAACGATGGCATGACAGAACAGTACTACTACTCCCTTAGCCAAAAAGGGCAGGAACTTTCCGACATTGCCCCGATGCCACGCCCTGACTAGGTTTGGTCGGAACCTCGTGAGCAACCCGCCACTCCTTTTGGTTTGGGAAGAGTAACCACTCTCAAAACCGTGAGTAGTCAGGTGTACCTTCTATCATTGTTCTCTGTAATAACATTATACAAAACTAAAAATATTAACATTAAATAACCTAGATTTTTAGGACTTGGTGTAAGAATTTCCTAGAGGGTCGTCTTCTTTCCTGAAAAAGATTTAAAGGGAGAGGTGAGTTTCTAAAACTCACTGAGTAGGTATTAGGATGAGTTTTCAAATGAATTTATAACATCTTTCATGTTCACTGATGTGTGGATTTAACTTTTTCAATACTTCCCATTTTTGCTCGAGGATTTGTTTAGCAAACAATCACACACCCGACTGCCCCACTTGTAGACCGTAGTGTCTTTACCGTCCACCCTGATAGAAGTCCATAACTTCTACCTTAAGTCTAAATGGACATCAATAGTTCGGCCCTCAGGCTCGAAAGTTCTTCGTGTCCGTTGGGGGACGAGACCTCTTCCTCTTCCACCTTGGTCTCAGTGCGCAGGAAACTACTCCGAGTTTTGAGACATGCTGGATGACGGGCTTCCCTTTTACTCCCTAGGTCATTCAACAGCCATTGGAACCAACACTACCCTAGATTGGGTGACTTGATGGTTCTGTAAATCAATGCATGCACAAATAATAATTTTAGAAATTATATTTATTATATTTGCTACTACAGGCCCAACGATCCCGCCACTCGGCATCGGCTCCATAACTGATATGCCTAATAGTTTCGACAAATTGGCTTCGACTTAGCAACTACTAGCCCAACGAGTTGATGGACTGGCTTCGGTATGGTGGCAATTCACACAATTAATCGTTTATGAAATATTTTCATAACTCAATAATTTATTTGTCTACGGACTTCAGTTTGTGACCACTAGCTTTGGGCCCACTTCACGAGTTTTCCAAAACTGGACTTTTTCCCTATCATTTTCAAAATCGAGGTGTAAACTCTACTCTTTGAAGTTGAGGAAAACCGAGAAAGAACCGGTCAAACCAAGTGAGAAAACCGAACAGGTTGACAAACCCAATTATTGAGGAACGGGAAAATTGGAGAAATTACAACTCCCATGTGACCCAAAAAGATTCATAAACCTTGGAAAAGAACATTAGAACCAATTGGGAGAGAAAAACCAGACCAGTTCAGGTGAACCGGATCCAAACCGGTTAATGAACTGAGCCGCTTATGAACTGGAACTGATAGAGAGAGGGCAAACCAGGGAAATTATGGATTTCAAGTGACCTAAAAAGTCATATAAGTCATGAAAAAGGACTTATGGATGAATTGGAGATGAAAACCAAACCGGTTCAGGTGAACCGGATCCGAACCGGATTGAACTAGTTTGGATCAGTTTGAACCACTATTGAACCGGATGCTACATTTATTTTTCTAGGTGGCTTAAAAAATTCAAATTTGAGATTTGAGGCCACCATTGGATAGAAAATGGATTTAGAAATTTTTAGATTTGAAAAATTCAGTCGAATTGGGGGTGAACCAACCAGTTTAAGCTTTGAACTCATTTCGGACCGGTCTGGTACAATTTAGAACAGTGTCATCTTCTTCCTTTAGATGACAGCATTGTTCATTTGCCGGAAAATCGAAGCAGCATCGGGGAAGAAGAAATATTTTCGTTCAGTACGTTTCAAGTCATCAATGATTGTCATAAAGGTGCCAAACGGACGACCGACGATTCCCCGAGCTCCCTATATAAAGAGCCCCTCTCCATTCATCCTCTTCACACTTGAAAACCTCACTCTCTCTCAGCTGCTTAGTTTTTCGGTGAAGCTCAAACCAGAGCTCCAATATAGGGTCATTTCTGAGGGTCGCCGAAGAAGCGCCAGTGTGATCGAACAGTGAAGCAGCTTCGGCGGACCGAAGCTGCCCTATTTCGGTTAAGCTAAAACGGCTAATTCGAGCCCTCCTCAAGCCAAACTAAGCTCTCCCAACACCTCCAAAACCCTCTCATGGTCAAATTAGAATGGAGTGTTAAGCCAATTCGGCTACCCTCTATAATTTTTGACCGGTGCTAGAGAGAGAATTGGCAGAATTTCAATGATAGAATTCTCATCCAATTTGGCATTAATTGATGCAATTCTTGATCCTAGAGAAACCTCAGGAAGAGAGCTATCTGCCCAGATTGGAAGCTCGGACCGTTGTGCCCCCGACTGTGAGCAATTGAACCTTTCTCTCTCTATGTTCTATTTTTCGGTGAACCTCCGTTTGAGCTCGTTCCGGCGTCAAAAATTACGATTTAAAGCGCAATTGAATCTTATGAAGATGTAGAAACTCAAATTTAACTTCAATTTCAACAATTAGAAGTGTTTGATCAGTCAATTTTATGAAATCAAATTCGACTTTCTTAGGGAGTTGAAATTGAGGAAAAATTGGGGATTTTCGAAAATTTGAGGGACCAAAATGTAATTTTATAAAATTGAGGGTCAAATGGGCATGATAAGAGTGTTAAGGGACCAATTGAGCAAATTTTAGAATTTTTGGGGTAAAACTTACCGTTTTTGTAATGAAAGGGCAAAATGGTAATTTTGGAAAAAATTAGGGGCCAAATTGGGAATTTGGGAAACTTGAACCCCTTTTTATGAAATTGAATAAATTGAGGTCCCAATGGGAATTTTAAAAGTTTTGGGACTCAATTTGGGGAAAAACCGTCAATTGGGGCCTAAAGTAAAGGAAAAATAACTTTAGGGACCAAATTGTAAATATTTGAAAAGTTGAATATCTAGTCATTCATAATGAATGAAGGTGATCAAGCCATATGATAATGAGCAATAATGTTCATTTCATGTAGGAACATGAGACATCAGGAACGCCACCTGAGATTAAGCTCGCAAGGGACAAAAATCGACTAAGAGTAATTTCATTGCACGATCGGGTGAGTGAGATTTTTATATCATACCCGGTTGGGATGATAAGAACCTCAGAAATAAAAATCCACTACTAAGTGGTATTTTAAAAATCACACATGAGAAGAGTGATGTCAAAATTACCCAGAAAAACTACTTACCGGTTGTAAGTAGATCATACCCGATTGGTATGATAAAACTATCTCAAAGGAAGTGGAAAACCCATTCATTGGTTATGAGCAGAGATGTCCTCATAGTCGGTTGGTATGATGGACAACTGAAAAATATATTTTGTCGGAAGTGCTCTCCCTTGACTATGTGTCACTGCTTAAACAATTTGTGAGACCTTCTTGATGGCATCTCGAATAGCTCTGTTAGGCTGGAGGCCTCGGTTTTGGAACTTAGGGGCTATTATGCCCGATTTTGAAAATCTCAAATGGTGGGCCCTAGGCCGGTTGGCATGAGCAGGAGCTCGTAAACAAACATGAATTATATGCCATGAAAACTTAAGTAATTGAATTGTTTGGCCATGGTACTAAGATAGGACTGACATACTCAGTCAACTAGCGGCAGTGCGACATGACAGGTCTCCAGACTAGTTAAAACAAACAGTTGCAGGTTGAGTTGAGGGTCAGGGCCGTTGGACCAGTGGCACCATAGATTATATGACATCATATGAAAAATGTTGATTGTGCATGCACTGTGTTTATGGTACATTCAAAATGCCCAAGAGGGGTAGTGATATGTCCTAGGGCCATGGACGACCTGGTGGATATAAGGGCAGTTAGTCGTATTAGAAGCCTTGTGAAGTTTGACGTAGCTTCAAGCACATGAGACTTGGGTGGGGTCAAGATGAGGTCTCTGTCCTCATACATACACGAAGAATTGTTAAGGGATTGAGGGTCGGATGTCACGAACATTCATTCATTCTCAGGGTAGAAGTGCATGTACTTCTATCTAGGTGGCCGGTAAAGTCACTCCAACGCCACAAGTGAGTTCAGTGGACGGGCTATCCTGAGATTGTGTGTTTGACCTTCATGAGGAAGGATTTGTGTTGGGTGATGACACACTATGGTAATAAGAAATTATTTTTTTTGAAAACTGATATTGATGATGGAAAAACTTAAAGAAATTAAGGAGTCTAGCACACTCCATATTTTTTAAAACTATTTTCATCGAACTTAATTTTTCACTAAAACCCATTCACTGAGTTTTAGAAACTCGCCCCTCTTTTTATCCATTTTTTAGGAATTAGTGAAAATGACTAGGGATAACACCAAGTCATACCCCCTGTCAAGTATGCTTAATTTCTCTTAACCTTGCATTTTATTTGATATATGTCTTTCCATGGAATAAGGTTAAAAATACGTCTGGCTCCACTTAAGTTAAATAAGGAGGAAACTCCTCTTGAACCAAGAATTGTGGCAGGTTGTTTATGGGGATTCGACCAAACCAGGTCGGGGCGTGACACGAGGCCTCAGGCCTACTAAAGAAATTTCAGCTATAAAAAATGTCTCCTAAAACATTTAAGCAGTTTCACACAGTTAGGGGAGACCATTCCTAGAAAATAGTTTTCAATACTTAAAAACGGTGCTTACCACCCCAACTCGGTATAATGTTGGAAAATCCCACTCACCGAGTACCGAGACGCGTTCCTCCCAGCTAAATTCCAATCGCAAATGTACTTCTTTGCACCAATACTCGCACGACCAATTCCTACAGGGTACGAGTATTCTCATAAGAAAAATTTGACATAAAATACCTATTACATCTAGGTTGCATATAGGTCCTTAAGTTTTCCAAAATTACTAATTGGTCATCACTTTCTTTAAAATTACCTATTGGTTCCCCACTTTCCAAAAATTACCAATTGGCCCTCAATTGGGAGTAAATTTATAAAAATCCCTTAATTTTCCTTTAATTGCAATTCGGCCCCAAATTTTTCAAAAATCCCCAAATTGCCCAATTTTACCAAAAATTGCAATTTAACCCTTGAAATCTTATTTCGTTCAATTACCCCTTTCATGATCTCATTCATCTTCCCTATGTCTCCCTCATCATTTCAAGCTTTAGCATGCTGAAAATGGCTAAAAAATGAGCTTGAATGAACCTTCGTTGAAAAATCAGTCTAGAGAGAGAAATCTTCGATTTTTTATCGGTGAGGATCCGACAATTGAAACTTTTGATTCTAATCGATTGCTCTCTCCCTGGAGATCATTCCTGGATCAAACTGCACTTCAATTGTTGGCCTGAGCAATGTGAATATCGCAATTTAATTTTTTAGGCAAAACTGATTTTGAATAGTAAATTTCGGCAGAGGGGACTTACCAATTCAGCTCACGGAAGGTTGGGACACTCCTAGGGGTGGTCTAGAGAGCTTGGTTTGGTCAAAATTGGTCTGAAGATGGCTCGAAGTAAGCTCAAACAACTTGGGTTGCAAACTACCAATAAGTGACAATACTATGCGAGCTCGTTGCTGCTTCTCTAGCAATCCTCGAGTTGAATGGAGGATGTCTTCGTATAGCTGACTTCCTTCGAATTCCAAAGAACCCAAATTTAACTTTAGAGATGGAGAAAAGTGCCCATGTTGGAGATTTGGTTTGTGCTTCGACGAAAAATGGACACTTTTTCTTCTCCAAGTGTTTGAGGGGTGAGGAGAACGAACAGGGATGAGCTCTTTATATAGGGAGCTCAGGGACTAATCGTTCTATCTATTACCTCATCAAATGGCCATTAACTCTTCAATATTTTGCCTTGTCTGAGGAGTTTATCAATCGTAGGAGAAGGGTGTCCATTTTTGGCCTTCCCTCTTCTGCTCATCCAGTAACCTTCCTTCAAGGTTTTGTACATCTTGGTGTTGCCAAGATGCATTGTGTGAAACCTGTCATCTTGAATCAAGGAAAATCGGGAAAGAACCGGTCAATTAAATGAGAAAACCGAACCACTTAAGGAATTGAAAATGATAAAGAGGGGTTAAAATGGGAAGTTGGAAAATCCCAAGTGATAAAAAAGTCATGAAAATCGTGGGGAAGAGCCATAAAGTAAATTGGATGGGAAAACCGGACCAGTTCAGGGTGAATTGGACTTGAACGGGATTGAACCAAGGATGAACCGGTTTCTTAATTCATTTTTCTATGTGGCTTAAAAATCTCAATTTGAAAAATTGAAGCCATGATTAAATAGAAAATTAATTTAGACTAATTTAGAAACTTTTAATTTTGAGAAAACCGGTCAAATTGGGCCTGAACTGACCAATTTTTATCATCGAACCGGTTTGGTCTTGTCCGGAATAGTGTCATCTTCTTCCTTAGGATGACAACATTGTTCATATGGTAGAAAAACCTTCCTTTTCCGACGAAGGAATATTCCCTCCGATCTAGGCATTTTCTGAATAGGATAAGCTCGACCAATATGAAAACTGGTAGAGCAGAGGGTCCCTAAGCTCCCTATATAAAGATCTCCCCTCCATTCATCCTCCATACACCTCAAATCCTCTCCTACTCCAAAGTGCTTCATTTTTTGGTGAAGCTCTAACTAGAGCTATGACTTGGGCACTTTTCTTAGCCTCAAATGGCAAAGTCGGGTCCTACAGACTCGGGGGAAGTCAACTACATAACAACAACCTCCTTTCGACTCGAGGATCATTAGAGAAGCACCGGCAGAATCAAACAGTGAAGCAGCTCTATCGGTTTGAAGCTGCCCTATTTTGGTCGAGCTGAATTCAGCCAATTCAGCTCTTCTACGGCCAAACCAAGCCTCCCCCAAAGTCTCCACAGCCATCACACAACCTCCAGAGAGAAGAAAGGTAAGCTAATTCAACCCTCCTCCGCCGTTGCAGATCGGTGTTAGAGAGAGAAAGTGTCAAATTTTACTAACAAAATTCCCATTCGTATAGACCTCAATAGTATCAATTCTTGATCCTAGGAGTACCCTAAGGACGAGAGATACCTCCTAGATCAAGAGCTCGAACTACCGTACATCTAACAGTAAGCTTTCAAAACTTTCTCTCTCTACGAACAATTTTTCGGTAAAGCTCCGTTTGAGCTCGTTTCAGACCCAAATTTTGTAATTCAAAGCTCTATTTGATCATATGGAAGTGTAGAAATCGATCCATACAATCAATTGGAGCAATTAACCCCAATTGAATGGCCAATTTGAAGAAATCAAATTTGGTTAGTAAATGGGGTAGAAATTGGGGAAAATTTTGGGGGGAAATTGGGGATTTTGAAAAATTGAGGGACCTCCATGCAATTTCTCAAAATTGAAGGTAAATTGGCAATGAGAAAGATGTTGGGGGACCAATTGATCAATTTTTGATAGATTTGAGGCCAAATGGCTATTTTTGGAAAATAGGGGCAAAATTGTAATTTTTGAAAATTGGGGACCAAATTGGGAATTTAGAAAAATTGAGTCTCTTTCACAATTTTCAGTAAATTAATGACCCAAAGAGAATATTAGAAATCCTTGGGACTTAATTTGGGGGAAATTTAACATTAGGGACTTAAAGTCAAAAGTATGAACTTTAGGGATTTAAGTGTAATAAACGAAAAAATTTGGGCCTAGTAGCTAATAGTGAGAAGCTTTTACTCCAAACCCTAACGTATAAGAGTGGACAAACCCTATAGGAACTCTTGAGACTAGAACGAGCTCATCAGAGTCATCGGGTGATTGGGAACTTTATACTTCATACTCGGTTGGGATGATGAACAAGTTTTAAAAGGCTAAAAACCTACTTACCAATTGTGAGTAGGATTAAATAAACATCTTACCCGGTTGGTATGATGAGCTTCCTTAAGTAAATGAGAAACCCGCATACCAATTGTAAGTGGATCTATCATCACACCCGGTTGGTGTGATGAATTAAAAGTGATTTTGTTAAAAGTGTTCTCCCCTAACTGTGTGACAACTACTTAAACAATTTGTGAGACCTTCTTGACGGGAGCTAAAACAGCTCTAACAGGCTAGGGGCCTCGATTTTTTAACTCATAGTGCTCAAGGCCCGTTTTGGAAAAAACACATGTAGTGGGCCCAAGGTCAGTGGGCACAGGCTGAAGCCTGTAAACAAACATGATTAGGAAGAGTCATGAAAACTCCTATTTAAAATAGAAAATGATTGTGTGATTCACTATGGTATCAAGTTAAGATCGACAATGCTCGATGGGCTAACGGCAATGCGTCAGGGTGAGGTTAACAGACCAACCTAGACAAACAACTGTAGGTCGAGTTGAATGTCAGGACCGTTGGAACCAAAGAGAATGGCTTAACCATGAAAACTTATTGTTTGTGCATGCACTCATGGTACGAGACCATCAAGACCCCTAAGGGGTAGTGATGGGTTACAAGGGCTGCTGGACAACATGGTGGAGATAAAGGTAGTTCGTCGTGTCAGTTAGTCATAAAGCTCTGGGAGCTTCTTGCGCATGAGACCGGGTGGGGTTAGGATGAGGTCTCTGTCCTCATACGAGCATGAAGTGGAATTCGGGTCTAAGGGTTGAATGTTTGGGACGTCCACCCAGACTCAGGGTAGAAGTCTGAGACCTCTATCAGGGTGGACAACAAAGTCACACTTATCCCCAAGTGGGTGCAGTCTAGGACTGTCCTATAAACGTTTGTACCCTTCCTAATGAAGAGCGTGTGTTTGTTTGCTAAATGCTTTCTGAGGCAAGTGGATGGGCTAAGAGAGCTGAACACACCTAATATGAAAATGAAAAAAAATTTGAGATTTGAGAAAAATCCTTAAAAAAGGAATGGTCAACCTTGGCAATAGTTTTTGATAAACTAAACATTTTTGAAAACTCGCTACGAACACTCGCTTACTGAGTTGTAGAAACTCACCCCATCCCTTTACCCCTTTTCAGGAGTAAGGAGATCAACTAAGAGAGCTCAAAAAGATGTATCATCCGTCAGGTACGCTTAATGTTCTTTTAAGCTTGCTTTAGTTTGATTTATGCTATTCCAGGGAATAAGATTTAAAATTTCGTCTGGCTCTTCTTAACTAAAAGAAGGGGAAACCCCTCTTAAACCAAGGGAGCGGTGGATTGCTCACAAGGATGTGACCAAACCAGGTCAGGGCGTGACACATCACGTATACTAAGTTGTATGCCTCTTCGAGTATGGTATTCTTCGGTCCTGCATCATTTGGTACCACTACCCCTTTTTCATCATTATGGGTATTAGATACGAGAGTAAATTTACGACCTTTTCTTTATGTCTCCCTACCTATTTACCCTTTCCCTTGTAAGTCTTGTGGCCACATAATTTGTACACTATTCTTGTCCATTGGCTTATGTAGTTATCTTCTCGCGTTCATTCAACCTTGGCGCATTTTTGCCTCGATTTAGCGCACCTGTAACCCTTACTATCTCCCCGCCTTTCCTTAGGTGTTTCATGCTCCTTGATCATCCCATGGTTACTAGTCATTTCCCATCGTTAGACCCTTTTATAATGTTGTGTGGTTTCCTTTCCCCACCTATGATGAGTGGTTCCTTCCTTATTGCTTTCCTTTTTGGTCTATATCTCTATATATTGTCATTGAGGTCTTCCTTGATTTTGACTTGTCATGCTTACCATTCCTTTATTGTTTTTGTTACCCTTTGGGGTACGACCTCCTTTTACTATCATTTCTAGATACTCTACTTGTTTTGAATTTGCGATAATAGCCCTCATTACTGCCTTGGGGTACCCTTGATACATGGTTGCTTGTTGTGTTTATTGTCTAGTCAAGTATTGAGCCTTCTCCATATACTCTTGACTCCTTTTAAGGAAAATGTGTTACACCTATCCAAGTCAAACTTTTAGTCTTTGAAAGTTCTAGATCCATTCCCCTTTAAAGATAATTGGGTCTATTTTCCTTAAATTTTTATGGTTTTAGACCCTTTTGTTCTATTGTAAGAGTTTTTTTCGGTCGTATTTCAATTGAGTTACACAACGTTAGACATAACAAAGAGTAAATCAAATATTACAAAGAGAGAGCATTAAATTCCCTACCTAATGTAAGTCTTGTTATCATTGTTATGATATTTGCATTAATAAAAAAGTGTTTACTATTTTCTAGTTTTATTCAATTAGATACTATTTCGACGGATATACATATTTGTATATTTATTTTTATTTAATATTTTATACTAATTCTTAATCTCTAATATAACCAATTTTTAAATCAGTATTTAAAAAATATATAAAGCTGAAAATATTTTTTTCGTTATTGTATAAAGGTAACCCACAAACTCTATTTGGCTATTTTTTTCTCCACATAATTATACGAGTAAGAATACACTTTATTATAAAATGATTATAACAATTAAAATTTTCTATTTGATTAAATATATAATATTATTATTTATAATTTTATTATAAAATGATTCTTATTAGAAATTGTAGGGAAAAAACATATGATTTAGGGAGAATTAGGAAGTGAGTCCTTTCTCCTAACTCAATCCCATTTTTTATTAATGGCAATGGAGATGTAAGGTGTTGATAAGCATTACGTATTAATAAAAAATGATAAATATTACCGAAATTAACATAATTATTATTTATGTGATTATCTAATTGAATCAATAAATAATTAAATGGACAGGGCAAGAATATTCAACGAGTCGACATATTCTCAAATCCCAACCAAACCACGATATGTTTTTAATTCTAAAAACAATAATTAAGACAAAGGTTGCAGTTGCCTTGATTGAGTCATCGGATGTGTTTTGTCTGTACACTTTTGGTCTGGTCTATGGGTACACTTATGGAAAATTAAGAATAATAGACTTCACTACCTTGACACCATTTGTCCCTTATACTATCCACTAGTTCTAACAACTGTAATTAATGTTCCTTATGTGGAAGAAGATATTCTTGATCCATTGGTCATTTAAATTAGATTGGTAATATTTTATAGTATAAAAAACAATATTTAACTAATAGTTGTTATCTCTAGAGCCAGACCAATCCTTTTAGTAATAATACCTCATATTTTTATAAATTAATAATATTTTTTATTTTATCAAAAGAAATCACACCACAACTTCACATTCCTAGTCACCATTTGGATGGATATTGAAACCTAATACCAAAAAATAGGGGGACCTACCTACCTACATCTACTGCTATGAAGGAATGCGAAGCTAGCATTATTGAATTCTTTAAAAAAAGGAAAGAAATGAGAGAGATGAAGTGAACCATGGAGGGATATTTATTAGGGATGGTTGGATGTACTTATCAGTGGATATTGCTAAATATATGGAATATTATATAAAAGGAAAAATGCTGAGGAAATTATGTCAAAATTAATGTGCACCTTACCCTTTATATATCTGAATATAATGTAGTGAATTTGGACCGGTGACGAATGTGAGAGGTTTAACCAATCTCGCACATTTGTCATTGTTATTATGAAAGAAGACCGTGCAATTTGAGCTGACCCACATGATTAATTAAGTAGGAACATGACAATTAAGTTGGTACTTTGCTGTCATTGTGCAACAAGGCTTGTTATCTATACGTCTACATAGCAGAGCTGTAGAGGTGATGGATGAGTGGCCAATATTTTATGTACAATGATTCCCCCTATCTTGTCCACCTCTGGTGATAAGGCTGGCTGAAGGTCCAAATTGTGTATAACCTAGACAGAATTCAAGGGCCCCTTCTTGCCATTTCTCCCATCGGATCTAGAAAAGGGAAAAGTGGCGATCAAAAGATGAACACACATGCTGCTTTTTCCATGATGGAGAAGCATTCTCCACCACTATTCCTAGTGGAGACTAAAAGGGTTTGTCCCTATGCACCCACTCTATAAATTCCCACAAAGTCTAAAGCTACACGAAATCAATACCCATGAGATTCTGGGTTCAATGGTTGGTTTTGTTGAATTTCTGCACTCTTGTCCTTTTTTTCTAGATTAATACAATTTCTTTGGTGGAAGACCCACATCTTCTTTTCCAAAACAATCACGTGATGCCGTGGAAAAAGATGAATGAAGAAGATCATTTGGCCCCGGTCATCTAATTTTTGGTCCTATTACACAATTTTGGATGAATATTCATCAATCAATCGTATATAGAGCCCACCCTGATAGGGGTTCAGATCCCGAGACATCTATCCTTCTTTTCCATCCATGTTTCCCTACAAAAATATTTCCCAATCCCAATATATTTAAGATTGAAATGCAGGTACTGAATTTATAATATTTTAATTATTAGTAAAAGATTATATCCTTATAATTAAGGATAGCATGCACCCATTGCTCGGACCTCTTGTTACATTAAGACCCGTTACAGGGTCTGAGCCTGTAACCTTTTAATTTGTCCAGACCAACCTGACCGATTAACCGGGCCTCTGGTTACATTAAGACCCCTTACATAGCCTGTAAATCCCTAAAAGAACGGGAGAAGGGAAGTTTTCCCCTTGCATGTATTATTTTTTTTCCTTGGATTCTATTTGCTCCTGGACAAATTTTTGAACCATTATTTTTCATTTTTGCTCCTCTTTAATTATTACTATCATAATGACGGGATTTGCTCTCATCACGCTCTTCATTGATATCTTGATTTTGGCATCATCTTAGACCTAACACCATGGGGAGGATAAGAAGGGTCTGTTTTGGGTAAGGAAGGAGTGGACAGAATTGAATTAAAATGATATTTCAAGATTATTTTAATTTAACTGATGTGATTTGGCATTAATGGCATTTTATATTAGTAATACAAAATTAACAATTTCTAATTATTTGTGGAAAATATAGATTGAATGAGAATAAGAATAAATATCAATCAATTAAAATGTGACATATTATATGGGGGAGGGTTCCAAAAGCAAAAGGACCAGACTTTCTCTCCCATGCAAATGCATGCAAGAAGCAGAAGCAGAAGCAGGCGGGGATTCATGCATGCATGCATGCAGATGTCTCCTTTTTCCTGAGTGTGTTTGTGCTACTCTGGTTCATGAGTGTTCACATGTTACTCTACTTTCACTTGTGTCTGCTAGAAAATATAACCCCATGTTCATTGCCCATGCTCGTGAATGATACCCTTGATGCCAAACCCGACAGCAAAACAAAAAACATGGTAGGTTAGTGTCCTTTGTCACTGTATGCCATTTGTTTTCTTCTTTTTGAGCTAGTTCAAAAGAATCATAAGGGTCTAATAAAGGTAGAGAAATTGCTTGTTTTATGGGTTAATTGCAATTAGGTTATGACTTGACATATTTTTATGAGGGCTAATTACGAAAAAAACATCTTAATTTTGGTTCTTGATATTTGTAACACGTACTTTAATTATTTTTTTTTACCATAAACCCCCATTTTACTCATAAAAAATAGTTATACGTACAAAGTTTATGAATTATATTGTATGTTGCATACATGCTTTTTTTATTAAAAAGATCAGAAATATACATAAAATAATTTATAAACTTTTTAATTGCATGAATTCATATAAAATAATTTATAAATTTTACACGTATAAAAATTATAAAATATAATTCATATATATTATGTATGCAATAAATTGTGATGTAAATACATAAATCATGCATAAACAAGGTAAAATAAATTTCCCAATAATAAGTTGCGTACATAATTTTTATTTTATATGCATATAATAATTAAAAAAATTTACATTAATTAAGATCTATAATTTTTTATGCGTGTAAAATAAAAAGCATGTCTGTCATGGTACATTAATTTATTTTTATCTATAAAACATTATTTTTATGAGTTCTTGCGTAAATTATTAATATACATATATTCTGTATATAAAAATTAAAAAGGTATTTATATAAGACTTGTGAATTTTTGTATATAAATTAATTCATAATCAGTATACAATAATATATAAAATTCAAATTTCATATTAATAAAAAATATGGGCTAAAATATTAAATGAGATATAAATATTTATGTGAATGTCTATTTAGGTGTAAATACTTTATTTAAATAAATTTTTTTGTTAAAAAATTTAAATCAATTTAAGTATGATATTTTTTTATTAATAACTCAATTAATTTAATACAACGCTTAAATGAATGACGATGTTCTTGAGAATACGAGTCCTAGTAAGAGCTGGTTTAGAGGGATTTAATGTAATTTTCAATAATTTCTAATGAGACATGATGAGATTCAACACTATTTAGAGTGGTGCTAACTAATTTGCTCTATGTGAAATGTCACGTTAATTGAACGAAATAAATATCATTTTAATTCTTAAAATCAAGTGAGGTCAGAGTGCTATTTCGTTTATATTGATATTATTGTTTAATTTTTTATATAAAATAATTTCTAAATTGCTAGTGAATCGTTTAAACTATTTATAAATTAGTTAGTATCGTTGTAAGAGAGTGCTTTTATCCTAAAAAATATTTACATAGCATATAAGTGCTTCCATTATTTAAATATCAAAACCGGAGTAAAGAAATAGTGGTACAAAATTAAGATAAATATAATTAAAGTATATTATAGTATGAAATAGTTAGTTTTTGTGTCTCTTACAAATAATGGTATTTTATAAGAGTTTTAATAACTAGATAGGGAGATCATCTTTCCCTCTATCTTTTCATTTTTGTTGCCTATGTACTTTCTTACAATTTAATACTATATTTGGAAAATTTGGAAATTTTACTATTTAGAATTAATATTGTAAAAATATTTTAAAGGATAGGATTTAGAACTATTCTCCAATGTATGAAATGGGTTGATTCTATGGTTGAGTGAAATGGATTAAATCCATGATTTGTAATGTGGGCCTAATGCCAATGTTTTCAAGAATAATGGATCTAATGCCATATTTTAAAAACTTATAAAAGTTGGCTCAATGTTAATGAAAACATGTCTGGTTCTGTAAACAATATTGATTATAAATATTGAGCATGTTAAAATACTTAAACATATAATTTTGTGTGAAATGGGTCACACTGAGCTAGAGGCAGGTCTCGTTCTGTAGGGTAGATAGTACAAATATGACAATCTTAAAATTAGAATATTAATTATGTATGATTATCAAATGGGACCATAAGGTTCCTGATACAGGTTAGTGTCACTCCCTTTAGTCTAAAAAGAGTTACTACTTCCTAAGACCGCGAGTAGTCAGGTGTAATTTATGTTCTTGTTCCCTCGAATAGCATTATACAAAACTCAAAATCTTAAAAACTTTGCATACCCGACTTAAGACTTGTTCTCGAAATTGTTTATGGGTATTCTCTTTTCTTGAAAAAGGGTTAAAGGGAGGGGGTGAGTTTCTAACACTCAGTGAGCGGGTGTAGAGGAGTGAGTTTTCAAAAATAAGTTTATCACATCTATCTTTCTTCACAAAAAATTGGGGCTTTTCTTTATCTTAAAAAAAATATTTTATCTTTTAATTCACTGTATGTGAGTTAAGCTCTTTTAACACTTCCCCTTGCTCGGGATTGTTTAGCAGTCATTCACACGCCCTTTATCATAAAGGATACAAACATTCACAGGTGTAGTCCCACACTGCACCCACTTGGGAATCAATGCGTCTTTGCGGTCTACCTTGATAGAACTCCCGGACTTCTATCCTGAGTTTGAGTAGATATTCCAAACGTCCAACCCTCATACTCACAAGTACTTCATGTCCAATATGAGGATGGAGACCTCATCCCAACCTTACCCTGGTCTCATGCGCAAGAAGCTTCATCGAGCTTCATGACTAACTGGCACGACAATCTTCCCTTATGCACCCTAGGTCGTCTAGCAGCCCTTGGGACCCATCACTACCCCTTCTTAGGCATCTCGATGGTCTCGAATCATAGTGCATGAAAAAATAATAGTCTTAGCATATTAACCATCATCTTTGGTGCCAACGATCCAACGGCCCCGACACTCTACTCAGCTTATGGTTGTTTGCTTGACCGGTCCGTTGACCTGGTCTTGACGCACTGCCACAACCTGTCGAGCCTTATTAGTCCTGACTTGGTACTGTGGCAGATCACACACAAAATTTGTCAATTATGAGAGTTTTCATGGCTATTGAAATCTTGTTTATTTATTGGCTCTAGCTCGTACCTACTGGCCTTGGGCCCACTTCATGAGTTTTTCAAAACTAGGCCTTTAGCCCTACAAGTTCAAAAAATCGAGGCCTCCAGCCTGTTGGAGCTATCCCACCTCTCATCAGAAAAGTCTCCCAAATGTTTTAAGCATTGGCATACAGTTAGGGGAGATCATTTCTAGAAAAATGATTTTTAAGCTTATAATGTACTCATCATACCAACCGAGTATGATGATAGAAAATCTCACTCACAGTGGTCTTTCATTTCAAAATGGTGCTCACCACCCCAACTTGGTATGATGTATAAATGTCCCACTCATTCGATGAACATGACTTGTTCGTCCTAGTCAGACTTCTCATCCTTGTAGTGCTCCCTTGCACACGTTCTTGTCCAATATGTTTCTACTGGGTTCGGACATGTTTACGAGGAAAGGTTTGGCATGAAATGCCTTCTATTTTCATGCATTTGCAAATTGGGCCCCAAATTTTGCCTTATTGCGATTAGGTCCTTGAAGTTCATAATCTTTAACTTTAGGTCCCTAATTCTCAATTAATTCCAATTAAATCATGACAGTAGAAGTGGAAGCACTTCTATTAAGGTGGGCGGTAAAGACACTCTGATCCACAAGTGGATGCAGTCGGCATACTGCGTTGACGAACATTTGTACCCTTTATGATAAATGACATGTGTATGTTTTTTAAATGCCCCCCGAGGAAAGGGGATGTGATAAATGAGCTTAACACACATAATAAGTGAAAATGGTGAAAGTCTTGAAAATAGTGAAATATTTTGGGAATGATTTTGACAAACTAAATAGTTTTTTTGAAAATGCACTTCCAACACCCGTTCACTGAGTTTTTAAAACTCATCCCTCCCCTTTTCCTTTTTTTAGGAAAATGGAGACCAAACCAAGAGAACCCACGAAAATGAACCCTAAATGGAGTGATGTGGAAATTATGCGAAAAAACTACTTACCAGTTGTAAGTAGATCATACCCGGTTGGTATGATGAATTTCTTGGAAGAAAGTAGAAAATCCGCTTATCAGTTATACTATGAACGCTAGTAATGATAAGCTTGCGTAGAGGTAGAAAGCCATTTTAGGAGAAAATACACTACACTATCATGTGAGTGAGATTTTCACATCATACCCAGTTGGGATGATGAGTACCTCAGATATGAAAAACTACTACTATGTAGAATTTTAACATCACACCTAGTTGGAGTGATGTGAAAATTACGCGGAAAAACTACTTACTGGTTGTAAGTAGATCATACCCGGTTGGTATGATGAACTTCCTGGAAGGAATTAGAAAACCCGTTTATCGATTATGAGCGGAGATGTCCTCACACCCGGTTAGTGTGATGGATAGATGAAAAGATTATTTTGTCAAAAGTGCTCTCCCCTAACTATGTGCCACTGCTTAAAATTTTTGGGTGACCTTCTTGACGGGAGCTCGAATAGCTCATATAGGCAAGAGGCCTCGGTTTTGGCTTATGGGGGCTATAATGCTCGATTTTGAAAATCTCGTACAGTGGGCCTAAAGCCAGTTGGCACTAGCAGGAGCTCGTAAACAAACATGAGTTTAAGCCATGAAAACTTTAAATGAATGATATGTTTGGCCATGGTATCAAGACAGGACCGACATACACGATGGACTGGCGGTAGTGCGACATGACAGGTCGACGGACCAGTTGAGATAAACAGCTGCAAGTCGAGTTGAGGGTCGGGGTCGTTGGACCAATGGCACCAAAGATTAAATGGCTTATGAGGAAAGCGGTTGTTTTGTGCATGCATTGAGGTACATGACCTTCAAGACGCCTAAGAGGGGTAGTGATGTGTCCTAGGGGCTACTAGACGATATGGTGGAGATAAGGGTAGATTGTCGTGCCAACAGTCAGGGAAGCTCGACGTAGCTTCATGCACATGAGACTGGAGTGGGGTCGGGATGAGGTCTCTGTCCTCATACAGACACAGAGTTTTATTTACGGGATTGAGGGTCGGATGTCACGTACATGCACTCATTCCCAGGGTAGAAGTGAACGTGTTTCTATCTAGGTGGCCGGTAAAGTCGCTCCGGCGCTACAAGTGGGTGCAGTAGACGCGCTATCTTGTGAATGTATGTTCCTTTCATGATGAAGGGCATGTGTTGGTTGATAAACACACTGTGGTAATGAGAAATGGCTATGAAAACCAAGATTTGAGAATGAAATGTTTTAAAGGAAAATAAGGAGTCTGACACACTCCAATTCAAAATATTCTTTTTGAAAATCAAGTCTTAAACCCCCATTCACTAAGTTGTCAAACTCACCCCCTCCCTTATACCCATTTCATGTAACCAAGGGAAAACCTACCCAAGAACTTCCAATTAACTACACCTACGAGACAGGTATGAAAAGTTTAAATTTCATGTAGTTTTGATTACTGTTATTCTAGGAAAGGTACAAGTTTAAAGGATGCCTTACTTCTCACAGTTTAAATAAGGGGAAACCCTTAATAAATCGGGATAGTGGCGGGTTGATCATGGGAATCTGACCAAACCAGGTCGGAGCGTGATAACTTGAGTGGTATTAGAGTCTGTTTCCTTGAATACATTATCAAGACTATATAACATAGTAACTAAGAGAAAATTTTAATATTTTCATATGGCTCCCAGGACAGTAACCAAGAAAACTAGGACTAGCGTTACCAACACCACCCAACACTCTGTCCCCGTAAGGAGATCACCCTAAAATACCCGAGAAGTCCCAAAGAACCAAGAGACATTAGTGGGAAGTATCTAGAAGGATGGTGTTAGGATTTATTGAGGTCATAATCCTGAGTACGAAGGAAGTCAGGCCTAAGGCTAGGAACGCCATCAAGGGCTTATAACCTTATTAAGGAGGACGCTTGTCAAGAAACTAGTAACTCCCCATCTGTTTCTTAAACACTTTTTGTAATCGGGCTAAGACCCCAACCTATTGCACTACCTCTCCAATAATAAAGAACTTCAAGTTCCTAAAACCATATCTCTCAAAATGATGTGGCCTTGCACCTTAGTTGTAGGAAGATTTCTCAAGGAAAGTAACCAAACAAACCTACATTTCCTTAGACACTATGGATACCAAGAGGATTCCCATCCCAAATAAAGGAATGAATCAAGGGAATTGTTGGGCAAAGATGGCACAACAAGAAAAAAATTGTCAAGATAATTAAGGAGTCTAGGAGAACTCTTAGAATAACTGAGCAAAGAAACGACCTATTACAAATGTAAGGAAATGGGACATTAAGTGAAGGACTGTCCCACACCACAAGGATTTAGGAAAATATTTTCCAAGAATATTGCCCCCACGGCTATAGGAAACCCGAAAGGATATCATCCCTAGAAATACGACTCCTGCTCAAAATTTCAACCACATCTAGGAGGAAGCTCTTCAAGATCCTAGCATAGTGACAGGAAGGAGAAAGGACTAAAGGTAGGATCTTTATAAAATTGCAAATAGAAAAAAGTGTAGTTGAAGAAAAATTTCCCATAAGAATAAATTTTCAGCCATTTAGGAGCAAAGAAAGGAGTACCTCCACAAGAGAAGACCAGCCGAGCATGTGATGAAAAGGGGATGTCACGGGAAGCAAATCATAGCAACAAGATATTTAAGGAGAATACACGATGCCCTAAGGAAGACTGAGAAGTAGAAACGACTACACCCTAAAAAGGGTAGTATGATGGATATTAAGGATAAGAAGACTCGAGAAACAACTGACCTAAGATAATTAGACCAAAGCAATGATATGGACGAGGCATTTAACGAACTAATACTCGTGACAGTCATAATTTAAGCTCCAACAAAGAAGGGAGAGGTGGAAAAGCCAAGTATTTGGAAAAAGAAGGATGAAGGAAATTCTTAAAAAGACCAATGGCCAAATTAACGACCAAACTCAAGCCAAGAGAGAAGTAGGCAAGCCTCTCACATGATCAAGAGATCTTGAAACAAGGGGGATTTGAGCTCTCCCTGAAAGAAATAGACATGTACTACAGTACAAGTAAGGATGAGGATAGAGTACAAAAGATGTGCCCGCAAGATTTCAAGAGTAAGGGAAACTAGGAGATGATGACATCAAAGGATGCCATTTAAGGGTAGATATTACCTAGAGCAAATAAAAAAAAGAATTCCGGGAGAAAAGGGGGAGAGTCCTACCAAGGAAGGAAACCCTGGAAAGGCATATGTATCCCAATTAAGAGGTAATGGAACTAAGTGAAAAGGATAAAGAGATGAACTTTCAAATGAAGGACATGCTGAGGTGAAAGGACCAGGGAAGCATACTAGGAGGACCCAAGGAATAAGTTAAACCAAAGGAACATGTAAGTCGGAAGATAACATCAAAGATATTGTACGAGTAAGAAATGGGTGAACTGCCCATAAAAAGGGAATATAGTACATTTAAGAAATGTTGGAGATGTAAGTCCTCCAGTTAAGAAGTGACTAAAGTAAATGATCACTGATAGCAATACTAGTTGTGGTCCATGCTCACTTGATGTAGCCTAAAGTGAGGATGACTAAACATAAGGTGGAGTACACTAAATAAGACCAATAACCAAAAGTCCCTCAGATAAGGAATGAGGGAAGAAATGGGAATTTTAAGACAATGGAGGAATAAAGGCGGGCAAATACCCAATATAGAAAGGAGTGTGAAGAAAGGAAGAAAGAAACTTTCAAGGAAGGGTAAGAATGTAAACCCCACCCTTTTGAGCTAAGGAAAAAATGGGAAAAGAAACGGTTGAACCGAGTGAGATAACCGAACCGATTCACAAACCCGATCAATTGTGAACAAGCAATTTGGGAATTTACAACTTCTGGGTGATCCAAAGGATTTACATTACTATGGAAAAGAACCTTAGGATGAATTGGAAGAGAAAAAGGATTTGAGGCCACCATTGGATAGAGAATGAATTTAGAAATTTTTAGATTTGAAAAACTCGATCGAATGGGGGGTGAACCGGCTGGTTTAAGCTTTGAACCTAGTTCGGACCGGTTCGATTCGGTTCAGAACAGTGTTATCTTATTCCTCATGATGACAACACTGTTCACTCACCAAAAAATTGAAGCAACGCTGACAAAGAAGAAACGTTTCTGTTCTTTACATTTCAGGCCATCAATGGCTATTATAAAGGTGCCAAACGGATGGCCAATGGGTCCCCAAGCTCCCTATATAAAGAGCCCCTCCCCATTCATCCTCTCCACACCTGAAAACTCCATTCTCTCTCAACTGCTCCATTTTTTGGTGAAGCTCGAACTAGAGCTCTGACATGGGCACTTTTTTTAGCCAAACAAGGCGAGGTTGGGTTCTTTAGAACCAGGCAGAAGTCAGCTACATGCCTGTAGTCTCCGTTTGCTCCGAGGGTTGTCGGAGAAATGCCGACGTGATGAAATAGTGAAGCAGCTCCAGCGGACCGGAGCTACCCTTTTTTGGCCAGGTCGAAATTGGCCATTTTGAGTGCTCCCTAGGCCAAAACAAGCCCTTCTAACACTTCCTTAGCCCTTCCATGGCCGAATTAGGACCGAAAGGTAAGCCAATTCGGCTCCCCTTTACAATTTTTGATCGGTGTTTGAGAGAGAGTCAGTCGAATTTCAATGATGAAATTCTAATCCAATTTGGCATCAATTGAGGTGATACTTGATTCTAGGATGAACCTTAGTATGGGAGCTATTTGCCCAGATCGAAAGCTTGGACCGCTATGTCCTCACTGATGAGTAATCGAATCTTTCTTTCTCTACAATATGTTTTACGACGAAGCTACATTTGAGCTCATTCTGGCATTAAAACTCGCAATTCAAAGTTCTATGGAATTGTATGAACATGGAGAAACTCAATTTCAACTTCAATTTCAACAATTAGAGGTGTTTGATTGGTCAATTTGATGAAATCAAATTCGACTAGGTTAAAGAGTTGGAATTGGGGGAAATTGAGGATTTTCGAAAATTTGAGTGACCAAAATGCAATTTCCTAAAATTGAGGGTTAACTAGGCATGATAAAAATGTTAGAGGGCCAATTGAGGAATTTTAGAATTTTTGGGGTGAAACTTGCCATTTTTGTAAAGGAAGGGCAAAATGGTAATTTTGGAAAAATTGGGGGACCAAATTGGAAAATTGGGAAATTAATCTCCTTTTTGTGAAATGGAATAAGTTGAGGTCCTATGATAAATTTTGAAAGTTTCGGTACTCAATTTGAGGAAAAACCGGCAATAGGGACGTAAAGTTCAAGAGAAATAACTTTAGGGACCTAATTGCAAATAAATGAAAGTTTGACTTTCTCATTCATTTGGAATGAATGAAGGCTATTAGGCCAAAGGATAATGAACCGAGATGTTCATATCGTGTAGGAACACAAAGTACCGGGAACGCCAACAAGGACAAGCTCGCGTGAATACAAAGAATCGGTCTAGTGGAATTCACGGCATTAACGAGTGAGTGGGTTATTCACATCATACCTGGTTGGGATGATGAGCACCTTTTCTAAATTAGAAGTCACCGTGAGTGGGTTTACTAACATCATATCCGGTTGGGATGATGAATACAACTTAAAGTTAAAAACCACTTGCCGGTTGTGAGTGGGATTTTATATCATACCCGGTTGGGGATGATAAACTAATCGGAATGAAAACCCACTACTATGTGGTATTTTAAACATCATAAATTAGAGCAGTGATGTGAAAATCATACGAAAAAACTACTTACCTAGATCATACCCGGATGGTATGATGAAACTTCCTCGAAGGAAGTTGAAAACCCGTTCATCGGTTATGAGGGGAGATGTCCATATACCCGGTCGGTATAATGGACAGTTGAAAATATGATTTTGTCAGAACTGCTCTCCCCTGACTGTATGCCAATGCTTAAACTATTTGGGAGATCTTCTTGACATGAGCTCAAATAGCTCTTATAGGCTAGGGGCCTCGGTTTTGGTACTTGCGGGCTAATATGGTGGATTTTTGAAAATCTCGTATAGTGGGCCCAAGGCTAGTTGGCATGAGTAGGAGCTCGTAAATAAACATGATATATGTACCATAAATCTTTAAATAAAGGAATTGTTTGGCCATGGTACCAAGATAGGACTGACATACTCAGTCAACTAGCGGTAGTGCGACATGACAGGTCGACGGACTAGTCAAGACAAACAACCGCAGGTTGAGTTGAGAGTCGGGGCCGTTAGTCTAGTGGCACCATAGATTATATGGCATAATGAGAAAATGTTGATTGTGCATGCACTGTGATTACGTGACCATCAATTCGCCCAAGAGGGGTAGTGATGCGTCCTAAGGGCCCTGGACGACCCGGTGAGTATAAGGGTAGTTCGTCATTCCAAGTGACCGTGCGAAATTTGGAGTAGCACCAAGCGCATGAGACTGGGGTGGGGATGGGATGAGGTCTCTGTTCTCATACGGACATGAAGAATTGATTCCAGGTTTGAGGGTTGGATGTCACGTACATCCACTCATTCTCAGGGTAGATGTCACGCCCCGACCCTATTTGGTCGGATCCCCATGATCAGCTTGCCGCTCCCGGTTTATTAAAGGGTTTCCCCTTATTATAGATCGTAAAGAGTAAGGCGTCCTTTAAACCTACACCTTTTCCAGGAATAACATAAGCAAAACTACACAAAAAATTTAGATTTATCATACCTATATCACAGACATCTTAGTTGATGGTCTTTAAGGGTAGGCTTTCCGAAATCTCCTAAAAGGGATATAAGGGAGGGGGTGAGTACGTGTAAACCACGCACTTTTGAGTTAAGGAAAATCAGAAAAAGAACCGGTCAAACAGAGTAAGAAAAATGAGACGGTTTACAAACCCGATCATTTGAGAACAAGAAATATAGAAATTTACAACTTCTGAGTGATCCAAAGGCTTTATTAAACCTTGGAAAAGAAACTTAACACAAATTAGAACAGAAAAACCAAATTGGTTCAGGTGAACGAGAGTGTATAAGAACTCTAAAGTTAAGCATGGTTGGCCGAGAGTAGTGTAAGGATGGGTGACCTCCTAGGAAATATGATTTTTTGTAACCCGAAATTTTGGTAAAAAATTTTTATGCGAATGTACGACTTATCATAAATAGTCATAAATTAATATATATTTAATTATTGTAATTAATACCAATAATTTAATACCCAAATTAAATTATTGGAATTAATACAAATAATTTAATACTGAAATTAAATTATTGGAATTAATACAAATAATTTAATATCAAAATTAAATTATTGAAATTAATACCAATAATTTATGGCAATATTAATACTAGTAATAAATCTCTCCCATTTAATACACGGTTTTACAACTATATAAAGAGGCCATTCCCATTTATTCTCCTCACACCTGAACACTTCTCTCTCTCTACTACTCCATTTCCCAGTGAAGCTCGAACTAGAGCTTCGACTTGAACAAAGGTCGGGCTCTTTAGAACCAGGGAGAAGACAATTATCTGATAGCAAACTTCAGTCAATCCGAGAATCGTTGGAGAAGCACCGACATGATAGAATAGTGAAGCAGCTCCGGCGGACCGAAGCTTCCCTATTTTGGCCAAGCTGAAATCGGCCATTTCAAGCCCTCACAACACTTCCTCAGCCTTTTCACGGCCGAATTAGGACCGAAAGGTAAGCCAATTTGGCTTCCCTTTATAATTTTCGATCGGTGCTAGAGAGAGAGTCGACCGAATTTCAATGATGAAATTCTAATTCAATTCCACATCAATTGATGCAATTCTTGATTATAGGATAAACCTCAGCATGAGAGCTATCTGTCCAGATCGAAAGCTCGAACCGTCGTGCGTTCACCGATGAGTAATCGAAGATTTCTCTCTCTAGAGTTCATTTTCTGGCGAAGCTCCATTTGATCTCGTCCCATCATTAAAACTTGCTATTCACATTTCTAAAGTATCGTATGAACATGTAGAAACTCAATTTCAACAATTGGAAACGTTTGATGGGTCAATTTGATGAAATCAAATTTGGTTGTGTTAAGAAGTTGGAATTGGGGGAAAATTGGGGATTTTCAAAATTCAAAGGACCAAAATGAAATTTTATGAAATTGAGGGTCAATTGGGCATGAAAATAATGTTGGAGGACCAATTGAGGAATTTTGAAATTTTTGGGACAAAATTTACCATTTTTGTAAAGGAAGGGCAAAATGGTAATTTTGGAAAAGTTGGGGGACCAAATTGGAAATTTGAGAAATTAAACCCCTTTTTGTGAAATGGAATAAATTGAGGTACTATGATAAAATTTTGAAGTTTCGGGACTCAATTTGAGGAAAAACCAGCATTTGGGACTTAAAGAGAAATAACTTTAGGGACCTAATTGCAATAAATGAAAGTTTAACTTTCTCATTCATTTGGAATGAATGAAGGCTATTAGGCTGAAGGATAATGAACCAAGATATTCATATTATGTAGGAACATGAAGTACCGGGAACGCTAGCAAGGACAAGCTCGCGTGAATACCAAGAACCGGTCTAGTGGAATTCACGGCATTAACGGGTGAGTGGATTTACTAACATCATACCCGGTTGGGATGATGAGCACACCTTATAATTTAAAAACCACTTACTGGTTGTGAGTGGGTTTACTAACATCATGCCCGGTTGGGATGATGAGCACAATTTAAAGATAAAAGCCACTTACCGGTTGTGATTGAGAATTATATATCATACCCGATTGGGGATGATAAGTACCTCAGTATAAAAACCCACTGTTTAATGGAATTTTAATGATCACAATTTAGAGAAAGTGATGTGAAAACCATGCAGAAAAACTACTTACCAATTGTAAGTAGATCATACCCGGTTGGTATGATGAGACTTCCTCGAAGGAAGTTGAAAACCCGTTCATCGGTCATGAACAGAGATGTCCTTATATCGGTCGGTATAATTGATAGTAAAAACCTATTTTGTCAGAAGTGTTCTTCCCTATCTATGTGCCAATGCTTAAACTATTTGGGAGACCTTCTTGACGGGAGCTCGAATTGCTCTTATAGGCCGAGGGCCTCAGTTTTGGAACTTGAGGGCTAGAATGCCTAGATTTTTGAAAATCTCGTACTGTGGGCCCAAGGCTAGTTGGCACGAGCAGAAGCTCATAAATGAACATGATATATGTGCCATAAAACTTAATAAAGTGAATTGTTTGGCCATGGTACCAAGATAGAACCGACATGCTCAATCAACTAGCGGCAGTGCGACATGATAGGTTGATGGACCAGTCAAGATAAACAATTGCGGGTTGAGTTGAGAGTCGGGGCTGTTGGACGAGGGGCAACACATATTACATGGCTTAATAAGAAAACATCCTTCATCGTGAAGGTTACACACATTCGCAAGTCAGTATCACTACTGAACTCGCTAGTGGCTTCGGAGCGACTTTTCCTGCCACCCGGATAGAAGTACGACCACATCTACCCTAAAAATGAGTGGATGTATGCGACATCTAACCCACAATCCCGAAATCACTTCTTCGTGTCCGTATGAGGATAGAGACCTCATCCTGTCCCTACCTCGGTCTCATACGCTTGGTGCTACTCTAGATTTCGCACAGACACCTAGAACGACGATCTGCCCTTATACTCACCGGGTCGTCCAAGGCCCTTAGGACACATCACTACCCCTCATGGGTGTCTTGATGATCCCGTGCTCATAGTGCATGCACAAACAATGTTTTCTTATCAAGCCATGTAATATGTGGTGCCACTGGTCCAACGGCTTCGACTCTCAACTCAACTCGCAGTTGTTTGTCTTGACTAGTCCATCGACCTATCATGTTGCACTGCCGCTAGTTAACTGAGCATGTCGGTCCTATCTTGGTACCATGGCCAAACAATTCACTTATTAAGTTTTATGGCACATATATCATGTTCGTTTATGAGCTTCTGCTCATGCCAACTGGCCTTGGGCCCACTGTATGAGATTTTCAAAATTGGGCATTTAGCCCCCAAGTTCCAAAACCGAGGCCCCCGGCCTATCAGAGCTATTCGAGCCCCCGTCGAGAAGGTCTCCCAAATAGTTTAAGCATTAGCTCACAGTCAGGGGAGAGCACTTCCGACAAAACATATGTTTTCTCTATCCATTATACTGCCTGGTATAAGGACACCTCCGTTCATAACCAATGAACGGATTTTCAACTTCCTTCGAGAAAGTCTCATCATACCAACTGGGTATGATCTACTTATAACTGGTAAGTAGTTTTTCCACATGATTTTCACATCACTTCCTCTAAGTAGTGATGTTTAAAATACCACTAAATAGTGAGTTTTCATACCGAGGTACTTATAATTCCCAACCGGGTATGATATAAAATTTCCACTCACAACCGATAAGTGGTTTTAAAATTTTAAGTTGTGCTCATCATCCCAATTGGGTATGATGTTAGTAAACCCACTCACCCGTTAATGCTGTGAATTCCACTAGACCAGTTCTTGGTATTCATGCAAGCTTGTCCTTGCTGGCATTCCCGGTTCTTCGTGTTCCTACATGATATGAATATCTTGGTTCATTATCCTTGAGCCTAATCGCCTTCATTCATTCCAAATGAATGAGAAAGTCAAACTTTCATTTATTTGCAATTAGGTCCCTAAAGTTATTTATCTTTAACTTTAAGTCCCTGCCGGTTTTTCCTCAAATTGAGTCCTGAAACTTCTAAAATTTATCATAGGACCTCAATTTATTCCATTTCACAAAAAAGGGGTTTAATTTCCCAAATTTCCAATTTGGTCCCCCTAACTTTTTCAAAATTACCATTTTGCCCTTCATTTACAAAAATGGTAAATTTTGCTCCAAAAATTTTAAAATTCCTCAATTGGTCCTCCAACATTATTTTCATGCCCAATTGATCCTCAATTTCATAAAATTTCATTTTGATCCTTTGAATTTAAAAAATCCCCAATTTTCCCCCAATTCCAACTTCTTAACACAGCTGAATTTGATTTCATCAAATATACCCATCAAACGTTTCCAATTGTTGAAATTAAGTTTCTACATGTTCATACGATTCTTTAGAAATGTGAATTGCAAGTTTTAATGCTGGGATGAGCTCAAACGGAGCTTTGTCGAAAAATGAACTATAGAGAGAGAAAGCTTCGATTACTCACCGGTGAAGGCATGACGGTTCGAGCTTTCGATCTGGGCAGATAGGTCTTGTCTTGAGGTTCATCCTAGAATCAAGAATCGCATCAATTGATGTAGAATTGGATTAGAATTTCATCATTGAAATTCGGTCGATTCTCTCTCTAGCACCGATAGAAAATTGCAAAGGGGAGCCGGATTGGCTTACCTTTCGGTCCTAATTCGGTCGTGGAAAGGCTGAGGAAGTGTTGGGATGGCTTGGTTTGGCTTGAGGAGGGCTTGAAATGGCCGATTTCAGCTTGGCCGAAATAGGGCAGCTTCGGTCTGCCAGAGCTGCTTCACTCTTCCATCATGTCGGCGCTTCTCTAATGATTCTCAGATTGACTGGAGTTTGCTATCAGATAACTGACTTCTCCCTGGTTCTAAAGAGCCCAACCTCTCCTTTCGAGGTTAAGAAAAATGTTGAAGTCGAAGCTCTGGTTTAAGCTTCACCAGGAAATGGAGCAGTATAGAGCGAGAGAGAGAAGTGTTCGGGTGTGAGGAGAATGAATAGGGATGACCTCTTTATATAGGTGTAAAACCCGTGTATTAAATGGGAGAGATTTATTACTAGTATTAATATTGCCATAAATTAATGGTATTAATTCCAATAATTTAATTTCAGTATTAAATTATTTGTATTAATTCCAATAATTTAATTTAGGTATTAAATTATTGGTATTAATTACAATAATTAAATATATATTAATTTATGGTTATTTATGATAAAGCGTACGTTCTCATACAAATTTTTGACCAAATTTCGGGTTACAAAAAAAAAATCATAATTCCCAAGCAGTCACTCATCCTCACACTACTCTCGGGCAAGCACGCTTAACTTCAAAGTTCTTATGGAATCTCGTTCACCTAAACCAATTTGGTTTTCATCTTCTAATTTTTCTTAAATTTCTTTTCCAAGGCTTAATGAACCCTTTGGATCACTCGGAAGTTGTAAATTTCCATATTGCTTGTTCCCAAATGTAAACCGGCTCGGTTTTCTTACTCGGTTTGACCGGTTCTTTTCCTAGTTTTCCTTAACTCAAAAGTGTGAGGTTTACAGCCGATTTCAGCTTGGCCGAAATAGGGCAGCTTCGGTCCGCCGGAGCTGCTTCACTGTTCCATCATGCCGGCGCTTCTCCAGCGATTCTCTGATTGACTGGAGTTTGCTATTAGATAGTTGTCTTCTCCCCGGTTCTAAAGAACTCAACCTCTCCTTCTGAAGTTAAGAAAAATGTTCAAGTCGAAGCTCTGGTTTGAGCTTCACCGAGAAATTGGAGGTCACCCATCCTCACACTACTCTCGAGCAAGCACACTTAACTTCAAAGTTCTTATGGAATCTCGTTCACCTAAACCAATTTGGTTTTCCTCTTCTAATTTGTCTTAAGTTTCTTTTCCAAGATTTAATGAACCCTTTGGATCCTCTGAAAGTTGTAAATTTCCAAATTGCTTGTTCCCAAATGATCGGGTTTCTTACTCGGTTTGATCGGTTCTTTCCCAATTTTTCCTTAACTCAAAAGTGCGGTGTTTACAACTCTTCCCTCCTTTTAGGAGTATTATCCCCAAAACTTAATTAGGAACCTTGCACGAGCAACCATTTTCTTTGATGTCCATTTGTTGTTTGCTTAACATGCAAACTCTTCTCTTATTCTTTCAATTAGCCCTTTTTACCTCCTTTACTTGAGGGATTTCTTTTCCTTTATATTATTTACTCCCTCCATGGAGTTTATCATAAATAGACATACCATATTTCAGGGTATATCCTTAGATTCATATCTTTCTTTGCTTAGAGAAACATTCTTCCCTTTGAGATTCCGTACTCAAGATTTGGGAACTCCAAGATAACTAATCATTCCCATGTCTAGTTATCCTTTTGATAGTTGAAACCTTTAGCTCGATATTCTTTTGAGCGTTACGTACTTGTTTCCATGGTTTTTCTTTATTATCATCTTTTTGTCCTATTTTGACCCTTCATTCATTCGTTGTGTATTATAACTTTGGTCCAAAATTTTTTTTATATTCAACCTTGTCATGCTTACATGCCCCTTACAACATGGTATTTTCTAGGACCTATCTCTGTCCATTAAATTCTTAGAACATCTCCTTGAGGGTCTCTCTTAGCTTTTCGACCTTTCAGGGATCGTATAACTTCATCCCTTTTTTCTTTTGATAGCATTCCTCAACTATCCTTTTTACCATTATCCTCTCCTCCATCATGCCTTTGAAGTTATGTCTCACATAACCGCATGGATTCCTCTTACCTACTCATCCTTCCCCAACTTCTTTATTGGATCTTTTCGATTCCAATTGATTGGGTTTTCTAATACTATATTGACAAGCGGGGATTCATCCTTTCTTAGGTCCATCCTCGTTCCCAATGGCATCCTTTACTCAAGGATTTTACTTTGGCCTTAATCCACTCTTACTTGTTCGTAATCATTTCACAATTCTTTATACTGAGTTGATTCCTTTTGGTCTACATGTCGATTTGCTTGGTTTGGGGAGTTTCCCTTTTTACAATTTCATTCTCTACTATTTCCTTCAAAGTAGAGATTTTCACCTTAGGAGTTACATGTTCAACCTTCTTACCATTTCTTGAAAGTTTCCTTTCTTCATCTCCTTACACCATTTCTATATTGGGGCATTTGCCCGCTTTCAATCCTCCATTGTCTTAAAATTTCCATTACATCCCTTATTCCTTATTTGAGTAGCTTCCGATTCTCGGTGTCATTTCGTGTACTCCACCCTATGCCCAACCATCCACTCTTTAGGCTCTATTATGCGAGTGTGGACCACAATCCATCTTGATATTAGTGGTTGTTCCTCCTTAACCACTTCTTATTTAGGGATCTTACTTTCCCAAGGTTTTTTGGACGTTCTTTCCTTTAATTTCTTATTATGGGTAGTCTACCCATTCTTACTTGTTATGACATCTATTGATGCCATCTTTCTACCTACTTGTTCCTTGGGTTTTACTTGCCACAACATTCTTAATATGCTTCCTTGGGTTTCTTTCACTTTAGCATGCACCTTTATCTGTGAATTTGTCTCCTCACCTCTCGTCACCAGGTTCCATTGATTCTTTATTACGTCATGTATCCTTTCTTAGGATTTCCTTATTTGGGAGGATTCTTACCCTTTTCTCCCGAAATTTCTTTCTCATACATCCTTGATGACATCTTACTTTAAATGATGTCCCTTGATGCTATTCTTTCATGTTTACCTTTACTCTTGAGATCCTACAAGTACGTCTTTCATACTCCATCCTCATTATAACTCGCACCTCAACACATGTCTAGAGCTCGCATCCACCTAGTTTCAAAATCCCTTGATTACCCTTCGAGAGGTTCATTTAACCTTCTCAAGACTTTATAGTTCCGGTTCTGGCCATTGATTTCTTTTAAGGATTTTCCTTCGTTCTTCATTTCCAATGATTTGCGTTTTCACTTCTCCCTTCTTTATCATGGTTTAAATTCCTAGTTCTCTTGAAGGCTAGTTCTTTAACTAACTCCTTCACACTATTTTTCCGATTCAATCATCCATTCCTTTGGTCTAAGTTTCTTAGGGTAGTTCTCGAGTCCTCCTGTCCTTAACGTCTATCTCATTGACCTTTTAGGTTGTAGTCCTTTCTACCTCTCGGTCTTCCTTAGGGTATCATTTATTTCCTCTAACTATCTTGTTTTTATGGTTTGCTTACTTCTGCTATGTTGTTCCAAATCTCCACTTTGACTTCTCTATATTTTCCAAAGGAAGTTGTACCTAACATTCTATCACTTTTTCCAAAGTAGGTTAGTCTTGGCCTCCGATACATCCTTCCTTCAAGTAGTTTCTAATGAGGGGTTGGCTCCTTGCACTCCACGTTATATCCATCTGCTAACCAATGATTCCTTAAAGGCACTTGGTTGTATGCATCCCTCCAGAGTTCCCCTTTTACAGTGTATTCCTTCTCTTCTTCACTCTCACTGTGTCATTCCCTAAAGTTATGAGGGACATTTTTCTGTGTTTGCCCCTTTATGAGAGGGCTTTAAGTATGCTTCTCATATACCTTATCCCTATTCATGAGGTATCCTTATCGATTTAACCTTCTTAAGAAGTTTTTGCATTCACCTCGTCAGTTCTTAACCTCTTTGTGAACTGTTTACGTAACCCGCTCCATGGTATCGATCTCCAATCCTACATGTCCTTCGTGGCCTTTAAGGAGGTATTGCCCTGAATCTATGAGGTGTGGAACACCCCTTCTTTCCTTATACCTATAATAGTTCATCTTGGTACTTGTCCTTTAGTAGGGTTGGGCATCTCTTTAGGTAATGTCGCATCATTATTCCCTTACATAGATTGTTGTGGTTTCTTCTTTCCTTCAAGCGGGGCTTTTCCAGGATTACTAGTGGTTTGGTGCTTTACTGTTCTTGAGTCTGATCATTTTGACAGTTTTCTTGCTGAATCACCTTTACTAAGGGTCATGGTAAGAGTCCTCCTAGGTTTCCTGATTCATCTCTCATCATTGGGATGTGACTTTTCCTTAGTTTCTAGGATAGTGTGGGTTGGTTTTATTTTCTTTAGGCCATATTCCTAGTAAGATCACATCCTCAAAAGATAGAGTTTTGTAGAAATTAAATATTTTATTAACATGGGAATACAAATGGTTGGGCTCTCAGCCCTATCATAGAAAATGGTGACAAATTAACTAGGGAGCTATGGGATTCTTGATAAGCATCCTCCTTTATACTTAGGGTTGTGCCATCAATAGGTTCTAGCACCATTCTCCAGGATACTTCCCCATTTGGTCTTTCGACATTTCTGCCAGGTCTCAGGCATTTGGAAAGCTTCTAGGGTTGTCTTCCTACGAAGATAGGGTGTTGAGTAAAGCCATTCCAAGTTTTCTTGGTTATTCTCCTAGGAGCCATCTGAAAATTTTAGAATAAATCCTATTAGTTACTATATTTTCTAGTCTTGATTATGTATTCGAGGAAACAAGCTCTGATACCACTCTAGTTGTCACACCCTGACCCTGTTTGGTCGGATCCCCATGATCAACCCGCTGCTCTCCCGGTTTATTAAAGCGTTTCCCCTTATTATAGACCGTAAAGAGTAACGTGTCCTTTAAACATGCACCTTTTCCAGGAATAACATAAGCAAAACTGCATAAAAATTTAGATTTATCATACCTGTGTCACAGGTGTCTTAGTTGATGGTTCTTAAGGGTAGACTTTCCGAAATCTCCTGAAAGGTATATAAGGGAGGGGGTGAGTACGACTACTCAATAAATGGGTTTTTCAAAAGTTTTGACTTTTAAGAAAAATATTTATCATTGGAGTGTGCTAGACTCCTTTCTTTCAAAAATCCCTTGATTTAAAAAAATTCAAGCTTTATCACCATTTCCTTATTTAACCATGGTGTGTCATCACCCAACACACATCCTTCATCATTAAGGTTACATACATTCGTAGGTCAGCACGATCACTGAACCCACTAGTGGCTTCGGAGTGACTTTACTGGCCACCCGGATAGAAACACGACCACTTCTACCATGGGAATGAGTGGATGTACGCGACATCCAACCCTCAATCCCAAAATTTATTCTTCGTATTCGTATGAGGACAGAGACCTCATCCCGCCCCCACCCCAGTCTCATGTGCTTGGTGCTACTCCAAATTTTGCAGAGACACCTGGAACGATGAAATGCCCTTATACTCACCAGGTCGTCTAGGGCCCTTAGGACGCATCACTACCCCTCATGGGCGTCTTGATGATCCTGTACTCATAGTGCATGCACAAACAATATTTTCTTATTATGCCATGTAATTTGTGATGCCATTAGTCCAACGGCCCCGACTCTCAACTCAACCCGCAGTTGTTTATCTTGACTGGTCTGTCAACTAGTCATGTCGCACTATCGCTAGTTGACTGAATGTCGGTCCTATGTTGGTACCATGGCCAAATAATTCCTTTATTTAAAGTTTTATGGCATATAACTCATATTTGTTTACGAGCTCCTGCTCGTGCAAACTGGCCTTGGGCTCACTGTACGAGATAATCAAAATCAAGTATATTAGCCCTCAAGTTCCAAAACCGAGGCCCCCGGCCTATAAGCGCTATTCGTGCTCCTGTCAAGAAGGTCTTCCAAATAGTTTAAGCATTGGCACATAGTCAGGGGAGAGCACTTCCGACAAAATATATTTTCAACAGTCCATTATACCGATCGGGTATAAGGATATCTCCGCTCATAACCGATGAATGGTTTTTCAACTTCCTTCAAGGAAGTTTCATCATACCAACCGAGTATGATCTACTTATAACTGGTAAGTAGTTTTTCCATATGGTTTTCACATCACTCTTCTAAGTTGTGATGTTTAAAATACCACAAAATAGTGTGTTTTCATTCTGAGATGCTTATTATTTCCAACCGAGGATGATATAAAAATCCCACTTACAACCGGTAAGTGGTTTTTAACTTTAAGTTATGCTCATCATCCCAACCGGGTATGATGTTAGTAAACCCACTCACCCATTAATGCAGTGAATTCCACTAAACCGATTCTTTGTATTCACGCGAGCTCGTCCATGCCGGTATTTCGTGTTCCTACATGATATGAATATCCTTGTTCATTATTACTCGGCATAACATCCTTCATTTATTTCCAATTAATGAGAAAACCCTAACTTTTAGTTATTTGTAATTAGGTTACTAAAGTTATTTCTCTTTAACTTTAAGTCCCTAATATCAGTTTTTCCTCAAATTGAGTTATGTAACTTTTAAAATTTATCTTGGTACCTCAATTTATTCAATTTCACCAAAAATGAGTTTAATTTCCCAAATTTCCAATTTGGATCCCCAATTTTTCCAAAATTACCATTTTGCCCTTCCTTTACAAAAATGGTAAGTTTTGCCCCAAAAATTCCAAAATTCCTCAATTGGTCCTCCAACATTATTTTCATTCCCAATTGACCCTTAATTTTATAAAATTGCATTTTGGTCCTTTGAGTTTCAAAAATCCCCAATTTTCCCCCAATTTCAACTCCTTAGCACAACCGAATTTGATTTCATCAAATTGACTGATCAAACACATCTAATTATTGAAATTGAAGTTAAAATTGAGTTCCTCCATCTTATTACGATTCAATAGTACTTTGAATCGTAAGTTTTGACACTGGAACGAGCTTAAACGGAGCTTCGCAGGAAAACGAACGATAGAGAGAGAAAGCTTCGATTACTCACCGGTGAGCATGACAGTCCAAGCTTTCGATTTAGGTAGATAGCTCTTATCTTGAGGTTCATCCTAGAATCAAGAATCACATCAATTCATGCTGAATTGAGATAGAATTTCATCATTGAAATTCTGTCGGTTCTCTCTCTAGCACCGATTGAAAATTGCAGAGAGGAGCCGAATTGGCTTACCTTTCAGTCCTAATTTGGCCGTGGGAGGGCTGAGGAAGTGTTGGGAGGGCTTGGTTTGGTCTGAGGAGGGCTCGAAATGGCTGATTTCAGCTTGGCCAAAATAGGGCAGCTTCGGTCTGCTGGAGCTGCTTCATTGTTCCATCATGTTGGCACTTCTCCAACAATTCTCGAATTGAGTGGAGTTTGCTATTAGATAGTTGTCTTCTCCCCGGTTCTAAAGAGCCCGACCTCTTCTTCCGAGGTTAAGAAAAATGTTCAGCTTGGCCAAAATAGGGCAGCTTCGGTCCGCTGGAGCTGCTTCATTGTTCCATCATGTCGGCACTTCTCCAACAATTCTCGAATTGAGTGGAGTTTGCTATTAGATAGTTGTCTTCTCCCCGGTTCTAAAGAGCCCGACCTCTCCTTCCGAGGTTAAGAAAAATGTTTAAATCGGTGCTCTGGTTTGAGTTTCACCGAGAAATAGAGGTTACAAAATAAATCAAAATTCCCAAGAGGTCACCCATCCTCACACTACTCTTAGGCAAGCACGGTTAACTTCAAAGTTCTTATGGAATCTCGTTCACCTAAACCAATTTGGTTTTTCTCTTCTAATTTGTCTTAAGTTTCTTTTCCATGGTTTAATGAACCCTTTGGATCATCCGAAAGTTGTAAATTTCCAAATTGCTTGTTCCCAAATGATCGAGTTTATAAACCAGCTCGGTTTTCTTACTCGGTTTGACCAGTTCTTCCCAGTTTTTCCTTAACTCAAAAGTGTGGGGTTTACAGTAGAAGTGGATGTACTTCTATCTAGGTGGCTGGTAAAGTCGCTATGAAGCCACAAGTGGGTTCAATGGACGTACTGACCTGCGAATGTGTGTTTAACCTTCATGATGAAGGTTGTGTGTTGGGTGATGACACACTGTGATCAAAATAAGGAAATGGTGATAAACCCAAGATTTCATATGAAATGGTTTTGAAAGAAAGGAGTCTCGTACACTCCAAAACTTATCTTTTTCCTAAAGATAAAAAGTTTTTGAAAACCCATTCACTGAGTAGTCATACTCACCCCCTCCCTTATATCCCTTTTAGGAAATATCAGAAATCCTACCCTTAAAGACCATCAAGTAAGATGCCTGTGAGACAGGTATGACAAATTTAAAATATTATGTAGTTTTAATTATGCTATTCCAGGAAAAAGGTGCAGGTTTAAAGGACGCCTTACTCTTTACGATTTATAATAAGGGGAAACCCTTTAATAAACCGGGAGAGTGGTGGGTTGATCACGGGGATCCAACCTAACAGGGTCGGGGCATAACAACTAGAGTGGTATCAAAGCATGTTTCCTTAAATACATAATCAAGACTAGAAAATATAGTAACTAATAGGATTTATTTTAAAATTTCCAGATGGCTCCTAGGAGAGGAACCAAGAAAACTAGGAATGACTTTGCTCAACACCCTGTCCTCGTAAGAAGACAACTCTAGAAGCTTCCCAAATGCCTGGGGCATGGTAGAAATCCCCAAGGATCAAATGACAAAGTATCCAAGAGGATGATGCTTGGACCTATTGAGGTCACACCCCCGAGTACAAAGGGAGCCAAGCCTGAAACTAGGAACACTAGCTAGGGCTTATAACCTTACCATGGAGGTTGCTTATCAAACACCCCGTAGCCCTCTATCTATTTCATAAACACCTCTTTGTAATATGGTTAAAACTCTAACATATTATGCTCCTTCTCCATTAATGAATAATTCCAAGTTCCTGAAACCATGTCTCTAAAAAAGGATGTAAGCATATGCCTCAACTGTAGGAAGATTGCCTCAAGAAAAGTAACCAAACAAACCACGAGGACCGAGGAGAATCCCATCCCAAATAAGGAAATGAACCAAAAGACTAAAGAGTCTAGGAGAACTCTTAGGGGAAAACTAGTAGGTAGAGAAGGCTCGACAAGAAAATCGACAAGGAGACTAAGGAGTGAGAACTCTGGTAGTAACTACTGGGCAAGTAAATGACCTATTACAAGGTGAGGACAATAGGAACACTACTCGAGAAAGTGCTCTACACTACTAAGGACAAGTATCAAGATAATCTTTTATAGGTGTAAGGGAAATGGGGCATGAAGTGAATGATTGTCCCACATCGCAAGGATTTAGAAAAATACCTTCGAAGAACAATGCCTCTACAGCTACATGAATCTGAAAGTATTCCACCCCATGAAGTATGACTCCTGCTCGAAACTTCAACCATACCAGGAGGAAGCTCTTCAAGATCCTAGTATAGTGGCGGGTACTTCCCGACCCAATCTCCTTTAAGAAAAGCTAAAGCCCCAAGTTGGTGCTCGTATTTCGAAAGTAAATTTTGAGTTCCTAAAACTTTTTGTCCCTCAATGATGGTGTAATGGTGTGCCTCAACAAGATGAAGGAGGAAAAGGATTGAAGGTAGAACCTCGATCAACCGCAAATAAAATAAAGGGTAGATGAAGAGAATTCTTCCTTAAGAAGAAATTTCCAACCATATGGAAGCAAGGAAGAAAGCACCTCTACAAGAGAAGATAAGCCGAGCATTAGACAATAAATGGGATGTTTTGGGATGATAAGTATGACTTGCTTTGGAAAAAGTAGAGAAGTCAAGTTTTGGACCAACATAGCGAAAAGAAGCAAATCGTAATAACTAGATAGTTAAGGAGAATAAACGACGCCCTAAGGAGGACTGGGAAGTAGTTAGGACTACAACCTAAAAGGGCAATGGGATGAGCATTAAGGACAAGAAGACTCGAGAGACAACTGTCTCAAGATAATTAGACAAGGAGAATAGTAGGGACGAGTCAGTTAACGAACTAACCCTCGTGAATATCATAGATTTAATATCTAGTAAAGAAGGGAGAGGTGGAAAGGCCAAATATTTGGAAAAGAAAGATGGAGGAAGTCCTTAAAGAGACCAATGGCCCAAAACGGATTGACGACTGAACTCAAAGCCAGGAGAAGATTAAGTAAGCCTCTCACATGATGATTAAGAGATCTAGAAACAAGGATGATTTGAGCTCTACTTAAAGGGAATAGACGTGTACAGGGGTACAAGTTGGAATGAGGATGGGGTACAAAGGATGTACCTGCAAGATTTCAAGAGTAAAGGTAAAACGGAAGGGGATGGCATCAAAGGATGTCATTCAAGGATATATACATACGAAAATGTATGAAGAAGGAATTACGGGAGAAAGGGAAAGAATCTCACCAAGGAAGGAAACCCTGAGGAGGGATACATGTCCCAACTAAGAGATAATGGGACCAAGTGAAGAGGGATGAGGAGATGAACTTGCAAATGAAGTGCATGGTGAGGTGAAAGAACTAAGGGAAACATACTAGGAGAACCTAAGGAGTAAGTTAAACCCAATGAACGAGTAGGTAGAAAGATAGCATTAATAGATGTTGTAACAAGTAAGAATGGGTAGACTACCCATAATAAGAAAATAAAGGAAATAATCTTTGAGAACCTTGGGAAAGTAAGCTCCCTAAATAAGAAGTGGTTAAGGGGGGACAACCACTCATATTAAGATGGATTGTGGTCCACACTCGCATAATAGAGCCTAAAGAGTGGATGGCTGGGCATAGGGTGGAGTACACGAAATAAGACCGATAATTAGAAGCTACTCAAATAAGGAATAAGGGATGGAATGGAAAATTTAAGACAATGGAGGATTGAAAGCGGGCAAATGCCTCAATATAGAAAGGGTGTAAGGAGATGAAGAAGGGAAACCTTCAAGAAATGGTAAGAAGATTGAACATGTAACTCCTAAGGTGAAAGTCTCTACTTCGAAGAAAATAGTGGAGAATGAAACCGTAAAAATGAAAACTTCCCAAAGCAAGCAAATCAACATGTAGATCGAAAGGAATCAACTCGGTGTAAAGAATTGTGAAATGATTACGAACAAGTAAGAGTGGATTAAATGGACCTAAGAAAGGATGAATCCCAGCTTGTTGGTATAGTATTGGGAAACCCAATCAATTAGAACCGAAAAGACCCAATAAAGAAGTTGGGGAAAGATGAGTAGGTAAGAGAAATCCATGTGGTTAAGTGAAACATAACTTCAAAGGCATGATGGAGGAGAGGATAGTTGATGAATGCTATCAAAAGAAAAGAGGGATGAAGTTATATGATCCCTGAAAGGTCTAAAACCTAAGAGAGACACTCAAGGAGATGTTCTAGAAATAAAATGGACAGAGACAAGTCCTAGAAAATGCCATGCTGCAAGGGCATGTAATCCCAACAACCCCAAGGAGAATATGACTCAAAGTAAGGAAGAGTCAGCTAATGAGCATGACAAGGTCAAATATAACAATTTGGACCGAAGTTGTATTAGACAACGAATGGAGGAAGAGTCAAAATAGAACGAAAAAGTGATAATAAAGAAAATCATGGAAACAAGTACGCAACACTCGAAAGAACATCGAGCTAAAGGTTTCAATGACTAAGGGGTTAACTAGACACAAGAATGGTTAGGTATCTTGGAATTTCCAATATTGATTACAGAACCTCCAAGGGAAGAATGTGCTCTAAGCAAAGAAAAATATGAATTTAAGAATATACCCTAAAATAAGGTATGTCTAGTTATGATAAATTTCGTGGAGGGAGTAAATAATATAAAGGAAAAGAAATTTCTTAAGTGAAGGTTGTAAAAAGGGCTAATTAGAAGGAAGAGAGAAGAGTTTGCATGTTAAGCAAACACCAAAGGGGCATCAAAGGAAATGATTCCTCATACAAGGCTGATAATTAAGTTTTGGGGAAAAAAACTCCTAAAAAGATGGGAGAGTTGTAAACCCCGCCCTTTTGTGCTAAGGAAAAAACGGGAAAAGAACCAGTTAAACCGAGTGAGAAAATCGAACCGATTCAAAAACCCGATCAATTGTGAACGGGCAATTTGGGAATTTAAAACTCCCGGGTGATCCAAAAGATTTACAATACTATGGAAAAGAACCTTAGGATGAATTGGAAGAGAAAAACCAAACCGGTTTGGATGAACTGGATCCAATTGGATTGAACAAGTTTATGAAACAAATTGGTTCATGAACATGAACTGATAGAGATCAGGCAAAATAGAGAAATTCAACTTCCTTGTGCACCAAAAAAATTCATAAACCTTGGGAAGGAACCTTAAAATAAATTGGGAGAGAAAAACCAGACCGGTTCGGGTGAACCAGACCCGAACCGGATTAAACCAGTTTAAGAACTGAGCTGATTTATGAACCATAATCGATAAAGAGATGGTAAATTAGGAATTTTATGGACCCTAAGTGACCTAAGTAGTCACAAAAGTGATGGAAATGGACTTGTGAAGGAATTGGGGATGAAAACCAAACCGGTTTGGACCAGTTTGAACCACTATTGAACCAATTCCTAAATTCATTTTTCTAGGTGGCTTAAATAATTCAAATTGGAGATTTGAGGCCATCATTGGATAGAGAATGAATTTAGATGAATTTAGAAATTTTTAGATTTGAAAAACTCGGTTGAATGGGCAGTGAACCGGCCAGTTTAAGCTTTGAACCCGGTTCGGACCGGTCCAGAACAGTGTCATCTTCTTCCTCACGATGACAGCACTGTTCACTCACCGGAAAATCGAAGCAGCGTCGACAAAGAAGAAACATTTTTGTTCGGTACGTTTTAGGCCATCAATGGCTGTCATAAAGGTGTCAAATGGAAGGCCAATGGGTCCTCAAGCTCCCTATATAAAGAGCCCCTCCCCATTCATCCTCTCCACACCTAAAAACTTCATTCTCTCTCAACTGCTCCATTTTCCGGTGAAGCTCGAACCAGAGCTCCGACATGGGCACTTTCCTGAGCCAAACAAGGTCAGGTCAGATTCTTTAGAACCAGGGAGAAGTCAGCTACATGCCTATAGTCTCCATTTGCTCTGAGGGTCGCTGGAGAAACGCCGGCGTGATAAAACAGTGAAGTAGCTTCGACGGATCGAAGTTGCCCTGTTTTGCCCAAGTTGAAATTGACCATTTCATGCCCTCCCAACACGGCTGAATTAGGACCGAAAGGTAAGCCAATTCAACTTCCCTTTACAATTTTCGATCGGTGTTAAAAAGAGAGTCGACCAAAATTCAACGACAAAATTCTAATCTAATTTGGTATCAATTGATGTGATACTTGATTCTAGGATGAACCTCAAGATGGGAGCTATCTGCCCAGATCGAAAGCTTGGACCATCGTGCCCTCACCGGTGTGTAATCGAAGCTTTCCCTCTCTATAGTCTATTTTTCGACGAAGCTTCGTTTGAGCTAGTTCCATTGTTAAAACTTGCGATTCAAAGTTCTATGGAATCTCATGAACATGGAGCAACTCAATTTCAACTTCAATTTCAACAATTAGAGGTGTTTGATCGGTCAATTTGATGAAATCAAATTCGGATGTGTTAAAGAGTTGGAATTGGAGGGAAATTTCGGGGAAATTGGTAATTTTTGAAAATTCGAGGGACCGAAATGAAATTTCCTAAAATTGAGGGTCAATTGGGCATGATAAAAATGTTAGAGGGCCAATTGAGGAATTTTAGAATTTTTGGGGTGAAACTTACCATTTTTATAAAGGAAGGGCAAAATGGTAATTTTTGAAAAATTGGGGGACCAAATTGGAAATTTGTGAAATTAATCCCCTTTTGTGAAATGGAATAAATTGAGGTCCTATGATAAATTTTAAAAGTTTCGGGACTCAATTTGAGGAAAAACCAGCATTAGGGACTTAAAGAGAAATAAATTTAGGGACCTAATTGCAAATAAATGAAAGTTTGACTTTCTCATTCATTTGGAATGAATGAAGGCTATTAGACCAATGGATAATGAACCGAGATGTTCATATCGTATAGGAACATGAAGTACTGGGAACGCCGGCAAGGACAAGCTTACGTGAATACAAAGAATTGGTCTAGTGAATTTCACGACATTAACGAGTGAGTGGGTTATTCACATTATACCCAGTTGGGATGATGAGCACCTTTTCTAAATTAGAAGTCACCGTGATTGGGTTTACTAACATCATACCCGATTGGGATGATGAGTACAACTTAAAGTTAAAAACTACTTACGGGTTGTGAGTGGGATTTTATATCATACCCCGTTGGGGATGATAAGTTCATCGGAATGAAAACCCACTACTATATGGTATTTTAAACATTACGACTTAGAGTAGTGATGTGAAAATCATGCAGAAAAACTACTTACCGGTTGTAAGTAGATCATACCTGGTTGGTATGATGAAACTTCCTTAAAGGAAGTTGAAAACCCGTTTATCGGTTATGAGCGGAGATGTCATTATACCCAGTCGGTATAATGGACAGTTGAAAATATGATTTTGTAAGAAGTGCTCCCCCCTGACTGTGTGCCAATGCTTAAACTATTTGGGAGACCTTCTTGATGGGAGCTCGAATAGCTCTTATAGGTCAGGGGCCTCGATTTTGGAACTTGGGGACTAATATGCCTGATTTTTTAAAATCTCGTACAGTGGGCCCAAGGTCAGTTGACACGAGCAGGAGCTCGTAAACAAATATGATATATGTGCCATAAAACTTTAAATAAAGGAATTGTTTGGCCATGGTACCAAGATAGGACCGATATACTCAATCAACTAGTGGCAGTGCGACATGATAGGTCAACGGACCAGTTAAGACAAACAACTGCAGGTTGAGTTGAGAGTCGGGGTCGTTGGACCAGTGGCACCACAAATTATATGGCATAATGAGAAAATATTGATTGTGCATGCACTATGAGTACAAGACCATCAAGATACTCAAGAGGGGTAGTGATGCGTCCTAAGGGCCCTGGACGACCCGGTGAGAATAAGGGCAGTTCGTCGTTCCAAGTGACCATGCGAAATTTGGAGTAGCACCAAGCGCATGAGACAGGGGTGGGGACGAGATGAGGTCTCTGTCCTCATACGGACACGAAGAATCGATTTCGGGATTGAGGGTCGAATGTCGTGTACATCCACTGATTCTCAAGGTAGAAGTGGACATACTTCTCAGGAAAAATAAAGCCATCCTAGCAGTTCTACAGCCCTCATGCAGCTGAATTAGAGCTGAAAAGTAAGCTAATTTGGCTCCCCTCTATAATTAGTGATAGAGAGAGAACCGATGAAACTTTATTGACCAAATTCTCCCTCAATTCGACAACAATTGATGCAATTCTTGATCATAGGAGGAACCTCAGGACAAGCGCTATCTACCCAGATCGAACGCTCGGACCGCCATACCCTCGACGGTAAGCTTTCGAAGCTTTCTCTTTCTCTAAGTCCAATTTTCTGGTGAAACTCCGTTTGAGCTAATCCCGACATCAAATTGTGCTATTCATAGTGCAATTGAATCGTATGGAGGTGTAGGAACTTAAATCTAACTTTAATTTCAACAATTAAACTCATTTGATCAGTCAATTTGATGAAATCAAATTCAGCCGAGTTAGAAGGTTTAAATTGGGGGGAAATTGGGGATTTCAAAAATTTGAGAGACTAAAGTGCAATTTCCCAAAATTGAGGGCCATTTGAGGATGGAAAAGATGTTGGAAGACAAATTGGTCAATTTTTGGAAATTTTGGAGTGAAATTTACCATTTTTGTATAGTAGGGGCAAATGGTAATTTTGGAAAAGTTGGGGACCAAATTGGAAATTTGGGAAACTTGAACCCGTTTTTGTGATTTGAAATAAATTGAGATCCCAAGGTGAATTTTAGAAGTTTCAAGACTCAATTTTGGGAAAAATCAACACTAGGGATCTAAAGATAAAGAAAAGGAACTTTAGGGACCTAATTGTAAATAATTGAAAAGTTTGGGCATGTTATTCATTTGTAATGAATGAAGGCTATTAGGCCAAAAGTTAATGAACAAGGATGTTTATATTATGTAGGAACACGAAGTTCCGGGAACGCTAGCCAAGACAAGCTCGCGTAGAGGTAAAAAGTCGGCCAAGAGGAATTCACGACATTCACGTGTGAGTGAGATTTTTATGTCATACCCAATTGGTATGATAAGCACCTCGGATATGAAAACCCACTACTAAGTGGAGTTTTAACCATCACACCTGAATGGAGTGATGTGGAAATTATGTGGAAAAACTAATTACTAGTTGTAAGTAGATCATACCCGGTTGGTATGATGAACTACCTAGAAGGAAGTAGAAAACCCGCTTATCGGTTATAAGCGAAGATGTCCTCACACCCGGTTAGTGTGATGGACAAATGAAAATATTATTTTGTCGGAAGTGCTCTCCCCTGACTGTGTGCCATTGCTTAAACTTTTTGGGTGGCCTTCTTGACGGGAGCTTGAATAGCTCAAACAGGCTGGAGGCCTCGGTTTTGGAACTTGGGGGCTAAAATGTCCAATTTTGAAAATCTCATACACTGGTCCCAAGGCCAGTTGGCATGAGCAAGAGCTTATAAATAAACATGAGTTTAAGCCATGAACACTTTAAATGAATGATATGTTTGTCCATGGTTCCAAGATAGGACCGACATACTCGATGGATTAGCGACAGTACAATATGACAGGTCAATGGACCAGTTGAGACAAACAGCTGTAGGTCGAGTTGAGGGTCGGGGCCGTTGGACCAGTGACACCTAAGATTAAATGGCTTATGAGGAAAATGGTTGTTTTGTGCATGCACTAAGGTACGGGACCTTCAAGACATCTAAGAGTGGTAGTGATGCGTCCTAAGGGCTATTGAACGACATGGTGGAGATAAGGGTAGATTGTTGTGCCAACAGTCAGGGATGCTGGACGTAGCATCATGCGCATGAGACTAGGGTGAGGTCAGGATGAGGTCTCTATCCTCATATGAACATAGAGTTTTATTTACTAGATTGAGGGTTGGATGTCGCGTACATCCACTCATTCTTAGGGTAGAAGTGGACATGCTTCTATCTAGGTGGCCGGTAAAGTACCTCCAATGCCACAAGTGGGTGCACTAGACGTGCTGCCCTACGAATGTATGTTCCCTTCATGATGAAGGGCGTGTGTTAGTTGTTAATCACACCGTAGTAATGAGAAATGGCTATGAAAACCAAGATTTGAGAATGTAATGTTTTAAAGAAAAAAAAGGAGTTTGGCACACTCCAATTCAAAATATTATTTTTGAAAATCATGTCTTAAACCCCCATTTACTGAGTTGTAAAACTCACCCCCTCCCTTATACCCCTTTCAGGTAACCAAGGGAAAAACTATACAAGGACTTCTAGTTAACTACACCTGCAAGACAAGTATGAAAAGTTTAAATTTCATGCAGTTTTGATTAATGTTATTCCAGGAAAGGTACAGGTTTAAAAGACGCCTTACTCCTCACAGTTTAAAGAAGAGGAAACCATTAATAAACTGGGAGAGTGGCAGGCTGATCCTGGGGATCTGACCAAAACGGGGTGTGACAAGGTGTGTTTGACAAACAACACATGTCCTTCATCAGGAATGGAACGCAAACATATTCACGAGATGTAGTTCCACCGACTACACCCACTTGTGGATCGGAGCAACTTTACCATCCACCCTAATAAAAGTCCCTAACTTCTACCCGAAGTCTGAGTGAACATCTCCGATGTTCAACCCTCAAACCCAAAATACTTCATGTCCATATGAGGATGAAGACCTCATCCTAACCCCAACCCGGTCTCATGCGTGAGAAGCTACGTCTAGCTTTCCGACTGCTAGCACGAAAAACTACCCTTATCTCCACCATGTCGTCCAGTAGCCCTTAGGATGCATCACTACCCCTCTTGGGTGTCTTGATGATCTCGAACCTCAAGTGCATGTACAAACAAAGTTTTCTAAAAAGCCATTTATCTTTGGTGCCACTAGTCCAATGGCTTCGACCCATAACTCGACCTGCAGCTGTTTGTCTAGACCGGTCCATCAACCTAGTCCTGTTGCACTATCGCCAATCCATTGAGTATGTCGGTCCTGTCTTGGGATCATGGCCAAATCACATCCATTTATTAAATTTTTCATGGCTTATCATCATATTTGTTTACGAGCTCCTGCTCGTGCCAATTGGACTTGGGCCTACTGTACATGATTTCCAAAACCAAGGCATCTAGCCTATCTAAGCTATTCCAGCTCTCATCAAGATGATCTTCCAAAAGTTTTAAGCATTGGCACACAGTCAGGGGAGAGCACTTCTAAAAAAAATACTTTTCAACTCATTTATCACACTAACCGAGTGTGATGACATCTATGCTTACAACTAGTAAGCGGGTTTTTTACTTCCTTCCATGAAGTTCATTATACCAACAGGGTATGATCTACTTACAACCGGTAAATAGTTTTTTCGTATAGTTCTCACATCATTCCAACCAAGTGTGATGTTAAAATTCCATATAGATGTGGTTTTTTTTCTGAAGTATTCATCATCCCAACTGGGTATGATATGAATAATCCCACTCACCCAATATTTGCAGTGTAATCCTCCTTAATCAGCTTTTTGCCTCCTCGTGAGCTTATCCTTACTGGCGTTCCGGTCCTTCATGCCCCTACACGATTTGGACATCCTTGTTTATTAACATTTGGCATGATAGCCTTCATTCCACAAGTATTAACAAAAATGCCCAAACTTTTTAGTTAATTGCATTTAGGTCCCTAAAGTTCTTTTTCTTTGACTTTAGGTCCCTAATGCTAACTTTTTCCCAAATTGATCCCCAAAACTCCTAAAATTCACTTTTGGTCCTCAATTTATTCAAAATCACTTAAGGGGTTCAAGTTTCCCAAATTTCTAATTTGGTCTCTAACTTTTAAAAATTACCATTTTGCCCCTACTTTACAAAAATGGCAATTTGACCCCAATAAATTACTAAAATAAACCAATTGGTCCTCCAACATCCTTTTTATGGCCAATTGTCCCTCAATTTTGGGAAATTACACTTTGGTCCCACAATTTTACGAAATCCCCAATTTCTCCCCAAAAATTTCCCCAATTTTCCTACTTTTAAATTGGTCAAATTCGATTTCATCAAATTGACCATTCAATCAAGGTTAATTTATCCAATTGAAGGTATGGATCAATTCCTACACTTCCACACGATTGAATAGACCATTGAATCACGTAATTTGGGTCCGAATTTAGCTCAAACGGAGCTTCATCAAAAAACTGAACTTAGAGAGAGAAAGCTTCGAAAGCTTACCGTCAGAGATGCGACGATACAAGCTTTTGATCGGGGCAGGTAGCTCTCATCCCGAGGATTCTCCTAGGATCAAGAATTACAACAATTCATGTCAACTTGAGTAAGAATTTGGTTAGTGAAGTTTCATCATTTCTCTCTCTAAGGCTGATCGGAATTTAGAGAGGGGAACCAAATTGGCTTACCTTTATGCTCTAATTTGGTTGTATGAGGTTTGTGGAAGTGTGAGGAGAGCTTGGTTTGGCTTGAGGAGGGCTCAATTTGGCCATTTTTAGCTCGGCCAAAACAGGGCAGCTTCGGTCCGCCGGAGCTGCTTCATTGTTTGATCATGTCGTTGTTTTTCCAGTGATCCTCAAAGAAAATGGAGACTATCGTCGGGTAGCTGACTTGTAAACCCTGCCCTTTGGAGTTAAGGAAAAACCAAGAAAGAACCGATCAACCCAAGTAAGAAAATCGAACCGGTTCACAAACCTTGACCACTAGAGAACGGGCAAATTGGGAAATTTACAACTCCTGAGTGACCTAATAAGTCATAGAAACCTTGAAAAGGGACTTTAGGACAATTTGGGAAATAAAACTAGACGGGTTCAGGTGAACCGGATCCAAACTGGATTGAACCACTATTGAATCGAATGCTAAATTAATTTTTCTAGGTGGTTTAGAAAATTCAAATTGGGGAATTGAGGCCACCATTTGATCGCGGATGAATTTAGAAATTTTTAATTTTTAAAAACTCATTCAAATTGGGCCTAAACCGGTTAGTTTAAGTGTTGAACCCGGTTCGAAACAGTGTTGTCTTCTTTCTTCAGATGACAACATTGTTCACTAGCCGAAAAATCGAACAGCACTGGTGAAGATGAAAAGTCTCCAGCCAGGGAGTTTTAGGCAATGAATGACCACCATTAAGGCATCGATCGGATGACCAATAAGTCCCCGAGCTTCCTATATAAAGAACCCCTCCTCATTCATCCTCCTCATACCTGAAAACTCCACTCTCTCCCTACTGCTCCATTTTTCGGTGAAGCTCGAACCAGAGCTCCAACTTGGGCATTTTTCTGAGCCAAAGAAGGCATGGTTGGGTTCTTTAGATTCAAGGAGAAGTCTGCTACATGACTGTAGTCTCCATTTGCTCTAAGGATCGTTGGATAAATGCTGGCGTGATAGAACAGTGAAGCAGCTCTAGCAGACCGATGCTGCCCTGTTTCGGTCAAGCTGAAAATGGCCAATTCGAGCCCTTCTCATGCCAGACCAAGCTCTCCCAACACTTCCTTAGCCTTCATACAATCGAATTAGAGCGGAATGGTAAGCCAATTTGTCTCCCCTCTATGAATCTCGATCAGTGCTAAAGAGAGAATCGGCAGATCTTTACTGACCAAATTCTCCATCAATTCGACATGAATTGATGTGATTCTTGATCCAAGGAGTAACCTCAAGACAAGAGCTATCTGCCTATATCTAAAGCTCAAACCTCCGCACCCCCGATAGTAAGCTTTCGAAGCTTTCTCTCTCTCTCTATGTTCAGTTTCCCAATTCGAGGAACTAAAGTGCAATTTCCCAAAATTGAGGACCAATTGGGCATGGAAAAGATGTTGGAGGACCAATTGATCAATTTTTGGAATTTTTGGGGTGGAATTTACCATTTTTGTAAAGTATGAGCAAAATGGTAATTATGGAAAAGTTGGAGACCAAAATGGAAATTTGGGAAACTTGAACCGCCTTTTTCTAATTTTAAAAAATTGACATTAGGGACCAAAGTGAATTTTAGAAGTTTCGAGACTCAATTTAGGGAAAATTTGGAAATAGGGACCTAAAGTTAAAGAAAAAGAACTTTAGGGACCTAATTACAAATAATTAAAAAGTTGGGTATTTTATCCATTCATGCTAAATGAAGGCTATTAGGCCAAAGGATAATGAATAAAAATGTTCATACCGTGTAGGAACATGAAGTATCAGGAACGCCAACCAAGACAAGCTCGCGTGGAGGCAAAAAGCCGGTTAAGAGGAAATTCACTATACTATCGGGTGAATAGGATTTTCACATCACACCTAGTTGGGATGATGAGCACTTCGAAAAATGAAAACCCACTACTAAGTACAATTTTAAACATCACACGTGGATGGAGTGATGTGGAAATTACGCGTAAAAACTAATTACCAGTTGTAAGTAGATTAAACCCGGTTGGTAGGATGAACTTCCTGGAAAGAAGTAGAAAACCCATTCCTCGGTTATGAGCAGATATGTCCTCACATCAGGTTGATGTGATGGACAACTATAAAATTATTCTATCAGAAGTGCTCTACCCTGACTGTGTGCTATAGCTTAAACATTTTGGGAGACCTTCTTGATGGTCGAATGGCTTAGATTGGTCGGAGGCCTCACTTTCGGAACTTGGGGGCTAATAAGCCCGATTTTGAAAATATCATACAGTGGGCCCAATGCTAGTTGGCACGAGTAGGAGCTCGTAAACAAAGATGAGATCAAGCCATGAAAACTTTAAATGAATGATATGTTTGGCCATGGTACCAAGATAGAACCGACATACTCGATGGACTAGCGGTAGTGTGACAAGACAAGTTGACGGACTAGTCGAGACAAACAACTGCATGTCGAGTTGAGGGTCAGGGCTATTGGACCAATGGCACCAAAGATTAAATGGCTTATGAGGAAAACTATTGCTTTGTGCATGCACTAAGGTACGGAACCTTCAAGACGCCCAAGAGCGGTAGTGAAGCGTCCTAGGGGCTACTGGACGACATGGTGTTGATAAGGGCAGTTTGTTGTGCCAGCAGTCAGGGAAGCTTGATGTAACTTCATGCACATGAGATCGAGATGGGGTCAGGATGAGGTCTCTATCCTCATACGGACATGAAGTTTCTTTATGGGATTGAGGGTTGGGTGTCGTGCACATCCACTCATTCTTAAGGTAGAAGTGGATGGGCTTATATCTAAGTGGCTGGTAAAGTCGCTCTAACGCCACAAGTGGGGGCAGCAATCCCTTCATGATGAAGGGCGTGTGTTGATTTTTAAACACACCGACTATGGTTAATAAGGAATAATGATTTTGAAAACTGAAATTGTAAGGATGAAATGTCTTAAAGAAAATAAAGAGTCTGGCACACTCCAATTCAAACTATTTTCTGAAAGTCAAGTTTTAAACACTCAATCACTGAGTTGTTGAACTAACCCCTCTCTTATACCCCTTTTCATATAACCAAGGGAAAACCTACCTAAGGACCTCGAGTTAACTACACTTGTAAGACAGGTATATTAAGTTTAAATTTCATGCAGTTTTGATTAATGTTATTCTAGGAAAGGTATAGGTTTAAAGGACGTCTTACCCCTCACAGTTTAAAGAAGGGAAAAACCCTAAATAAATCGGGAGAGTGGCGGGTTGCTCGCGGGGATCCGACCAAACCGGGTCTGGGCGTGACAACTTGAGTGGTATTAGAGCATGTTTCCTCGAATACATTATCAAGACTATATAACATAGTAACTAAGAGAAAATTTTAAAATTTTCAGATGGCTCTTAGGAAAGGAACCAAGAAAACTAGAACTGGTGTTACCAACATCACCCAACACTCTGTCCCCGTAGGGAGATCACCCTAAAATACCTGAGAAGTCCCAAAGAACCAAGAGACATTAGTGGAAAGTATCTAGAAGGATGGTGCGTGGATTTGTTAAGGTCACAATCTTGAGTACGAAGGAAGCCAAGCCTAAGGCTTGGAATGCCATCAAGGGCTTATAACCTTACTAAGGAGGACGCTTGTCAAGAACCAAGTAGCTCCTCATATGTTTCGTAAACACTTTTTGTAATGGGGCTAAGACCCCAACCTATTGTACCGCTCCAATAATAAAAAACTCCAAGTTCCTAAAACCATATCTCTCAAAATGATGTGACCTTGCACCTCAGTTGTAGGAAGATTTCCCATGGAAAGTAACCAAACAAATCCGCATTACTTTAGACACTATAGAGACCAAGGAGATTATCATCCCAAATAAAGGAATGAATCACGGGAATTGTTGGGCAAAGAAGGTACAACAAGAAAATTCTCAAGGTAATTAAAGAGTTTAGGAGAACTCTTGGAGTAACTGAGCAAGGAAACGACCTATTACAAGTGTAAGGAAATGGGACATGAAGGGAAGGACTGTCCCACACCACAAGGATTTAGGACAATATTTTCCAAGAATAACGCCCCCACAGCAATAGGAAACCTGAAAGGACACCGTCCCTAGAAATACAACTCATGCTTGGTATTTCAACTACATTTAGGAGGAAACTCTTCAAGATCTCAGTGTAGTGGCAGGAAGGTAAAAAGGGCTGAAGGTAGGCCTTGATAAACCACAAATAGAACAAAAGGTAGCTAAGAGAATTCTCCCTTAAATAAGAAATTTCCATCAATTTAGGAGTAAAGAAGTGAGTGAATCCACAAGAGAAGACAAGTTGAGCATTTGGCGACAAATGAGATGTCTTGGATTTGCAAGTACAACTCCCTTTGGAAAAACTAGTTAAGCCAAATAGGAGTTTCGAACAACATGGCAAAAGGAAGCAAGTCGTAAGAACAAGATAGTCAATGAGAATAAACGACACCCTAAAGATGATAGAGAAGTAGAAAGGACTACACTCTAAAAGGGTAGTAGGTTGGACATTAAGGAAAGAAGACCCGAGAAACAACTGCCCTAAGATAATTAGACCAAGGGAATGGTAAGGACGAGGCAGTTAACGAACTGATACTCGTGAAGGTCATAATTTAAACTCCAACAAAGAAGGGAGAGGTGGAAAGGCCAAATATTAGGAAAAAGAAGGATGAAAGAAATCCTTAAAAAGACCAATGGCCAAATTAACGACTAAACTCAAGCTAAGAAAGTAGGCAAGCCTCTCACATAATGGTAAAGAAATCTTGAAATAAGGAAGATTTGAACTCTCTCCGAAAGAAATAGACATGCATTGTGGTACAAGTAGGGATTTGGATAGGGTACAAAAGATGTACCGGCAAGATTTTAAGAGCAAGGGTAAACAAAAGATGACAACATCAAAGGATGCCATTTAAGGGTAGATATTCCCTAGAGCCAAGGAAAAAGGAATTCCGAGTGAAAAAGGGGAGAGTCCTACCAAGGAAGGAAACCCTGGAAATGCATATGTATCCCAACTAAGAGGTAATGGAACCAAGTGAAAGGGATAAAGAGATAAACTTACAAATAAAGTGCAAGCTGAGGTGAAAGAACTAAGGAAGCATACTAGGAGGACCCAAGGAATAAGTTAAAGCCAAGGAATGGATAAATAGGAAGTTAGCATCAAAAAATGATGTGACAAGTAAGAATGAGTGGACTACTCATAATAAGGAAATAAAGGAATGAACGTCCGAGAAATGTTGGGGAAGTAAGCCCTCTAAATAAGATATAGCTAAGGAGGAATAACCACAAATAGTAAGACGGGTCGTAGTCCACACACGCATAATGGTGCCTAAAGAGTGGATGGTTAAGCATAGTGCGGAGTGTAAGGAATGATAAGAAGATTGAGCATGTAGCTCCTAACATGGAAGTCTCTACTGTGAGGGACATAGTAGGGAACAAAACCGGAAGAAGGGAACCTTCCCAAGTAAAGGAATCGACACTTGAACCAAAAGTGATTAACTTGGATTAAAGAATCATGAAATGATCACGAGCAAATGGGAGTGGATTAAGAAAGGAAAATCCTTGAGTAAAGGATGTCGCCAGAAATGAAGAAAGACATAAGAAGGAAAGAATCCCAGCATGTTGGTAAGTCATCAGGAAATTCAATGATTGGCACCAGAAAGACCCACTAAAGAAGTTGGGAAAGGACGAGTGGGTAAGGAAAAACCGACATGGTTATGTAAGACATTTTGTCAAGGCACGAAGAATGATTGGATAACGGTAAAGGTAGTCAAGAAATACTACCCGAGAAAAAGAGGGATGGAGTTATACATTCACTGAAAGGTGGGAAGATTGGGAACACCTAGTAAGGAAGTGTTCTTAAATTTTAATGGTCAAAGATAGATTCTGGAGCATTGTCGTGCTATAAGGGACACGCAAGCTCAACATCCCAAGGAAAGATATGACTCAACTAAGGAAGAGTCAGTATAATAAGGTCAACATCGAAGTTGGACCAAAGATGTAATAAATAACGGATGAGGGAAGGATCACTCTAGGATGAAAAGGTGATAACACCGACACCTGTGGAAGCATATACATAGTGCTTGAACAGACATTAAGCTCAAGATGTCAATAATAAAGAGAATAACGTGATACAGGAATGATTGGACATTTTGGAATTCCTAATCCTGAAATTTTAAATAAAGAATATTGGGACGGAGAAATTGCACTTTAAGGAATGAAGTATGTGAATTTAAGGATATGACCTTAAACATTTCAGTGTGATATGATTAGCTAAAGTAAGCTCATTGGAATGAGAAAGTGATGGGAAGTAAAATAAAATCTTAAGTGTATGTTATATAAGGGATAAACGAAAACAACCGAAAAAGTTGTATGTGGATAAACTACAAGTTGATATCACTGGAAGTTCATTCCAGTACAAAGGATGTGGAATAAATTTTAGGGACAAAACTCCTAAAAGGAGGGGAGAGTTGTAAACCTCACCCTTTGGAGTTAAGGAAAAATTGGTAAAGAACCGGTCAAACCGAGTGAGAAAACTAAACTAGTTCACAAACCCAACCAACAGATAATGGGCAAATTGGGAATTTATAACTCTCGAGTGACTCAATAAGTCATAAAAACCCTGGAAAGGAACTTTAAGACAATTTGGGAAAGCCTGAACCGGTTTGAACCAATATTGAACTGGATGTTAAATTCATTTTTCTAGGTGGCTTAGAAAATTCAAATTGGGGAATTGAGGCCACCATTTGATAGAGAATTAATCTAGATGAATTTACAAATTTTTAATTTTGAAAAACTCGGTAGAATCAGGCCTAGACTGGCTGGTTTAAGCATTGAACCCAGTTCGGACCGGTTTTATAAACCCCGCTCTTTGGAGTAAAGGAAAATCGGGAAAGAACATGTCAAACCGAGTGAGAAAACTAAACTAGTCCATAAACTTGATTATTGAGGAATAGGAAAATTAGGGAAATTTCAACTCCCTTGTAATCAAAAAAGATTTATAAACCTTGGGAAGGAACCTTAGAACCAAGTGGGGGAGAAAAACTAGATCGATTTGGATGAACCGGACCCAAACCAGATTGAATTGGTTTTGGGACCAAGCCGGTTTATGAACGGAAACCAATAGAGAGAGGCCAAATTGGGTAATATATGGACCCCAAGTGTCCTAATAAGTCACATAAGTCATGAAAAAGAACTTTAGGATGAATGGGGAATGAAAACCAAACCGGTTTAGGTGAACCGGATCCGAACCGGATTGAACCGATTTGAACCGATTTGAACCAATATCGAATCAGATGCTATATTCATTTTTCTAGGTGGCTTAAAAAAATCAAATTTGAGATTTTCGGCCACCATTGGATAAAAAATGAATTTAGAAATTTTTAAATTTGAAAATTTCGGTCGAATCGGGGAGAGGGGGGTGAACCGGCCGGTTTAAGCCTTAAACCCAGTTTGGACCAGTCCGGTCTGGTTCGTAATAGTGTCATCTTCTTCCTTCAGATGACAACACTTTTCACTCGCCAGAAAATTGAAGCAGCACTGGCGAAGAGGAAAGATTTTTGTTCAGTATGTTTCAGGCATTCAATGACTATCATAAAGGTGCCAAACGGACGGTCGACAAGTCCCCGAGCTCCCTATATTAAGAGCCCCTCTCCATTCATCCTCTCCACACTTGAAAACCTCACTCTCTCTCAACTGCTTAGTTTTCCAGTGAAGATTGAACTAGAGCTCTGATATAGGGTCATTTCTGAGCCAAAGAAGGTGTGGTCGGCTTCCTTAGAACCGGGGAGAAGTCAACTACATGGTGGAAATATCCATTCACTCCGAGGGTCGCCCAAGAAGCGCCGGCATGATCGAACAGTGAAGCAGCTCCAGCCGACCGAAGTTGTCTTGTTTCGACTGAGCTGAAATTGGCTGATTCGAGCCCTCCTCGGGCCAAACTAAGCTCTCCCAACACCTCCTCAACCCTTCTACAACCGAATTAGGACTCTAAGGTAAGCCAATTTGGCTCCCCTTTGCAATTTCTAACTGGTGCTAGAGAGAGAGACGATAGAATTTCAATGATAGAATTGTAATCCAATTCGGCATCAATTGATGCAATTCTTGATCCTAGGAGGAACTTCAGGAGTAGAGCTATCTGCCCCAATTGGAAGCTCGGACCACCGCGCCCTCACCGGTGAACAATTGAAGCTTTCTCTCTTTACATTCTATTTTCCAGTGAAGCTCCATTTGAGCTCGTTCCGGAGTCAAAACTTATTATTCAAAGTGCTATTGAATCGCATAAAGATATAGAAACTCAATTTTAACTTCAATTTCAACAATTAGAAGTGTTTGATCAGTCAATTTGATAAAATCAAATTCGGCTGTGTTAAGGAGTTGAAATTGGGGGGAATTGGGTAAAATTGGGGATTTTAAAAAATTTGGAGGACCAATTGAGCAATTTTAGAATTTTTCGGGTAAAAACTTACCATTTTTGTAAAGGAAGTGCAAAATGGTAATTTTGGAAAATTTGGGGGCCAAATTGAGAATTTGGGAAACTTGAACCCCTTTTATGAAATTGAGTAAATTGAGGTCCCAAGTGAGATTTTAAAATTTTCGGAACTCAATTTATGGAAAAACTGACAATTGGGGCCTAAAGAAAAAGGAAAATAACTTTAGGGACCAATTTGCAAATATTGAAAAAATTGTGAATTGAGTCATTCATACTGAATGAAGTGATCAAGCCAGATGATAATGAACAATGATGTTCATTTCGTGTAGAAACATGAGACATCGGCAACACCAACTGTGGTTAAGCTCGCAAGGGATGAAAACCGACTAAGTGGAATTTCATTGCACAATCGGGTGAGTGGGATTTTTATATCATACCCGGTTGGGATGATAAGTACCTCATAAATGAAAACCCACTACCAAGTGGTATTTTAAACATCACAACTTAGAGGAGTGATGTGAAAATGACACAAAAAAACTACTTACCGGTTGTAAGTAGATCATACCCAGTTGGTATGATGAAAACTTCCTCGGAGGAAGTGAAAAACCCGTTAATCAGTTATAAGCGAAGATGTCCTCATACTTGGTTGGTATGATGGACAATTGAAATATATTTTGTTGGAAGTTCTCTCCCCTAATTGTGTGCCACTACTTAAACTATTTGGAAGACCTTCTTCATGGGAGCTCGATTAGCTTTGTTAGGCTGGAAGCCTCGATTTTGGAACTTGGGGGCTATTATGCCCAATTTTAAAAATCTTGCGCAGAAGACCCTAGGCTAGTTGGCATGAGCAGGAGCTCGTAAACAAACATGAATTATATGCAATGAAAACTTGAGTAATTGAATTGTTTGGCCATGATACCAAGATAGGACCGACATACTAAGTCAACTAGCGGTAGTGCGATATGACAGGTCTCCATACTAGTCAAGACAAACAGCTGCAGGTTGAGTTGAGGGCCAAAGCCATTGGACCAGTGGTACCACAGATTATATGGCATGATGTGAAAATACTGATTGTGCATGCACTGTGTGTACGGGACCTTCAAGACACCCAAGAGGGGTAGTGATGTGTCCTAGGGCCCTAGATGACCTAGTGGATCTAAGTGTAGTTAGTCGTACTAGGTGACCTTGCGAAGCTCAACATAGCTTCAAGTGCACGAGACCGGGGTGGGGACGGGATGAGGTCTCGGTCCTCATACGGACATGGAGAATTGTTATGGGATTGAGGGTCGGATGTCATGAACATCCACTGATTCTCAGGGTAGAAGTGAACGTACTTCTATATAGGTGGCCAATAAAGTTGCTTTGATGCCACCAATAAAGTTGCTTTGATGCCACAAGTAGGTCGGATGTACTGACCTACGATTGTGTGATTGACCTTTGTGAAGTAGGATGTGTTTTTGAAAACTAAGATTTTTAAACTGGAGAAAATTTAAAGGAATTAAGAAGTCTCGCACACTCCAACCTTAAAACATTTTTTTTTAAAATTCCATTTATTAAAATACCCATTCACTAAGTTGTAGAAACTCACCCCTCTTTTCTATCCCTTTTCAGGAAAAAGAAAATGAATAGGAATAACACCGAGCCTTACCCTCTGTCAGGTATGCTTAATTTCTCTTAACCTTGCATTTTATTTGATATATGTACTTCTAGGGAACAAGGTCAAAAATATGCCTAGCTCCTCTTGAGTTAAAGAAGGGGGAAACTCCTCTTGAACCGGGAGAGTGGTGGGTTGTTCACGGGGATCCGACCAAATTGGGTAGGGGTTTGAGAGGTTTGGTCTAGTTCGGAATAGTGTCGTCTTCTTCCTTCAGATGATAGCACTGTTTACTCACCGGAAAATCGAGCAACGCTAGCGAAGAAGAAAAGTCTCCAGCCATGGAGTTTCAGACAATGAATGATCGCCATTAAGGCACCGATGGGACAGCGAAGAAGTCCCCGAGCTTCCTATATAAAGATCCCTTCCTCATTCATCCTCCTCATACCGAAAAACTCCACTCTCTACCTACTGCTCCATTTTCTGGTAAAGCTCGAACCAAAGCTCCAACTTGGGCATTTTTCTAAGCCAAAGAAGGTGAGGTCGGGTTCTTTAGATTTGGGGAGAAGTCATCTACACGACTGTAGTCTCCATTTGCTCCGAGGTTCACCGAAGAAACACTAGCATAATAGAACAATGAAGTAACTCTGGTGGACCGAAGTTGCCCTATTTTGGTTGAGCTTAAAATGGCTAATTCGAGCCTTTCTCAGGCTAAACCAAGCGATCCCAACACTTTCTCAAACTTCATATGACCGAATTAGAGTGGAAAGATAAGCCAATTTGGCTCCCCTCTATGAATCCCGATCGATGCTAGAGAGAGAACTAACAGATCTTTACTGACCAAATTCTCCACCAATTCGACATGAATTGATGAGATTCTTGATCCTAGGAGGAACCTCGGGACAAGAGTTATTTGCCCAGATCGAATGCTCAGACCGTCGCGCCCCCTACCGTAAGCTTTCGAAGCTTTCTCTCTCTAAGTTCAATTTTCCTGTGAAGCTCCATTTGAGGGACTAAAGTGCAATTTCCCATAATTGAGGGCCAGTTAGGCATGAAAAAGAAGTTGGAGGACCAATTGGTCAACTTTTAGAATTTTTGGGGTGGAATTTACCATTTTTGTAAAGTAGGGAAAAATGGTAATTATTGAAAAGTTAGGGACCAAATTGGGAATTTGGGAAACTTGAACCCCTTTTTGTAATTTTGAATAAATTGAGGTCCCAAAGTGAATTTCAGAAGTTTCAGGACTCAATTTGGGAAAAAATTGGCATTATGGACCTAAAGTTAAAAAAAACATTAGGGACCTAATTACAAATAATCGAAAAGTTTGGGTATTCATTCGTGTTAAATGAAAGTTATTAGGCTAAAGGATAATGAACAAGAATATTCATATCGTGTAGCAACACGAAATAATTGAACGCCTGCCAAGACAAGCTCGCGTGGAGGGAAAAAGTCGGTTAAGAGGAAATTCACTACACTATCCGGTGAGTGGGATTTTCACATCATACCCGGTTGGGATGATGAGAACTTTGGAAAATGAAAATCCACTACTAAGTTGAATTTTAAACATCACACTTGGATGGAGTGATGTGGAAATTACGCGGAAAAACTAATTATCAGTTGTAAGTAAATCATATCGGTTGGTATGATGAACTTCTTGGAAGGAAGTAGAAAACTCGTTCATCGGTTATGAGCAGAGATGTCCTCACACCCGGTTGGTGTGATGGACAACTAGAAAATTATTTTGTTAGAAGTGTTCTCCCCTGACTGTGTGCCACTACTTAAACATTTTGGGAGACCATCTTGATGGGAACTTGGATAGCTCAGATAGGCCAGAGGCCTTAGTTTTGGAACTTGGGGGCTAATTTGCCCAATTTTGAAAATCTTGTACAGGGTGCCCAAGGCCAATAGGCACAAGCAAGAGCTTCTTAACAAACATGAGATTAAGCCAAGAAAACTTTAAATGAATGATATGTTTGGCCATGGTACCAAGACAGGACCGACATACTTGACGTAATAAAGAACAGTTCGACAAGATAGGTTGACGGACCAGTCGAGACAAATAGTTGTAGGTTGAGTTGAGGGTTGGGGCCGTTAGACCAGTGACACCAAAGATTAAATGGCTTATGAGGAAAACTATTGCTTTGTGCATGCACTATGGTACGGGACCTTTAAGACACCCAAGAGAGGTAGTGTGCATCCTAGGGGCTACTGGATGACATGGTGGAGATAAGGGCAGTTTGTCATGCTAACAGTCAGGGAGCTCAACGTAGCTTCATGCGCATGAGACCGAGGTGGGGTCGGGATGAGGTCTCTATCCTTTTACAGACATGGAGTGTCTTTATGGGATTGAGGGTCAAATGTCGCGTACATCCACTCATTCTCAAGGTAGAAGTGGGCGGGCTTCCATCTAGGTGGTCGGTAAAGTTGCTCAGACGCCACAAGTGGATGCAGTAGACGTGTTGCCCTGCGAATGTGTGATCCCTTCATGATGAAGGGCGTGTGTTAATTTTTAAACACACCGACTATGGTTAATGAGGAATAACGATTTTGAAAACTAAAATTTCGAGGATGAAATGTATTAAAGAAAATAAGGAGTCTGACACACTCCGATTCAAACTATTTTCTGAAAGTCAAGTTTTAAACCCCCATTCACTGAGTTGTTGAACTCACCCCCTCCCTTATATCCCTTTTCATATAACCAAGAGAAAACCTACCTAAGGACCTACAGTTAACTACACATGTAATACAGGTATGTTAAGTTTAAATTTCATGTAGTTTTGATTAATATTATTCGAGGAAAGGTACAAGTATAAAGGACGCCTTATTCCTCATGGTTTAAAAAAGGGGTGGTGGGTTGCTCATGGGGATTCGACCAAACCGGGTCGAGGTGTGACATGACTTCTCCCTGAATTTAAGGAACCCGACCTCGCCTTATTTGGCTTAGAAAAATGCCCAAGTCGGAGCTCTAGTTTGAGCTTGACTAGAAATTAGAGCAATAAAGAGAGGAGTTTTCAAATGTGAGGAGGAGGAATGGAGAGGAGCTCTTTATATAGAAAGTTGGGGGACTCCTTGGTTGTCTGATTGGCACATTTATGGTGATCATTCATGGCTTAAAATGCCCTAAACCGAGACTTTTCATCTATGCCGGTGTTGCTTACTTTTCTGGCGAGTGAACAGTGTTGTCATCTGAAGGAAGAAGACGACATTATTCTGAAATGGACCGAACCAGTCCGAACCGTGTTCAATGCTTAAACCAGCTAGTTCATGCCCGATTTGACCGAGTTTTTCAAAATTAAAAATTTCTAAATTCATTTTCTATCTAATGATAGCTTCAATTCTCCAATTAGAATATTTTAAGCCACCTTGAAAAATAAATTTAGAAACCAATTCAATAGTGGTTCAAATCGGTTTAGGTCCGGTTCACCTGAACCGATCTGGTTTTCTCTTCCAATTCATCCCAAAGTCTTTTTCCATGACTTTTATGACTCCTTAGGTCACTCGGGAGTTTTAAATTTCCCTTTTTACCCTTTCCTTATCGATTGTGGTCTGTGAACCAACTTTGTTTTCTCACCCGCGTTGACTGGTTCTTTTCGTGGTTTTCTTACTTTTTTTTTATTATAGGGTTTATAACTCTACACTCCTTTTAGGAGTTTTGTCCCCAAAACTAAATTAACATCCTTTCCCTCGGGAATAATTATCCCATGATGTCCACTTGGGGTTTGTTTGACATGCTGACATTTCATTTGTTCTTTCACTTAGCCGCTTTTAAACATGCACCTCATGAACTTCTTTTCCTTTCCACTATTTACTATTTCCACGGAGTTTATCATAACTAGACGAGTCTTATCCACTATTCCAAGGGCACATCTTTAGTTTCACTTCTCCCTCTGCTTAAGGCAAGTTTCTTCCTCTTGGGGTTCTTGTCCAGGTCTTCAGGATTGGGAGTTACAAAAATGCCCAATCATTCATGTGTCTAGTAATACTCTTGATCGTTGAAACCCTTAGCTCGGGGTTCTTTCGAGAATTACGTACTTATTTTCACGAGTTTTGGTGTTGTCCCCCCTTCGTCCTATTTCGACCTTTCCTCCATTCATTATTTATTACAACTTTGGTCAAAATTATGTCTGACCCCGTCATGCCTACCAACTAACTCTTCCTTACTTGAGTCACATTTTTCCTCGGGACTGTTGGGCTTACATGCCCCTTACAGCATGACATACTCTATAACCTATCTTTGACCAAATTTAAATTTTAGAACACTTCCATAATGGTTGTTCTTAACTTTCCAACCTTTTAGGAATCGTATAATTTCATGTGTATACGTGTTGATTCCGAGTTGATTCCTTTCGGTATACGTGTCGATTGCTTTATTTGGGAAGTTCCCTTCTTATGATTTCATTCTCTACCATGTGCCTCAAAGTAGAGACTTTCACCGTCGGAGCTACACGTTCAACCTTCTCAACATTTCTTGCAAGTTCCCTTTTCTTCAACTCTCTACACCTTTTATATTGGGGCATCTGTCCGCTTTCAATCCTCCATTATATTAAAATCTCCATTTCATTTCTTATTCCCTATCCAAGAACTTCCTACAATTGCTCTTATTTCTTGTATTCTACCCTATGCTCAGTTGTCTACTCTTTTGGGCTCCATTAGGCGATCGTGAACCACGACCATGCTTGATGTCGGTGGCCATTTCTTTTATTCACTTATAAAGTGGAGGGCTTACCTTTCCGAGATTTCTCAGGTGTTTTTTCCTCTATTCCTTTGTAATGGGTAGTCCACCCCTTTCCTACTTGTCACTGTGTCCTCTATTGCTATCTTTCTACTTACCTGTTCCTTGGGTTTAACTTACTCCTTGGGTCCTCCTAGTATGCTTCCCTTGGTTCTTTACCTCAGCATGCTCTTCATTTCCTCATCCTTGGTCATTTGATCCATTACTTCTTTGTCGGGACATGTATGCCTCCCCAAGGTTTCCTTCCTTGGGAGAATCCTTCCTCTTCATTCCCAAAATTCCTTTTTATTTGCCCTTGAGGGCATCTAACCTTAAATTTACTTCCCTAACATCTTTAGATGCCATCCTTCTTGTTTCCCTTTCTTTGGAGATTGGGTGGATATGTCCTTAGAATTTTTTTTACTTGTATCTCATCACAAGTTTATTATTTGTAAGAAATTGAACTTTTATTGATTGTAATGATAGTGAATTACAGGGTTTTGGCTATATTTGTCTAGGGGAGCTATGGTAAGTACTAGTTATGGTACTAGGATCATTTTGTACTTCCTCCTGGGTGAGGTTGTATACTCTGGTTGGTATCCTCATCGTAGTGGCTATGTCTTGTTCTCTGTCTAGTACCCTTGGGTTCCCTTGAGGTGGTTGATGGATACTTCGTCGTGTATTACCTCAAAGGGCTCGACAACTCTTTGCAAAGTGTCTGAGCTATTTGCATTCGAAGCATGCTCGATACGACCTGTCACGCCCCAACCCGGTTTGGTCGGATCCCCGTGAGCAACCCGCCACTCTTCCCAGTTTACCAAGGGTTTTCCCCTCCTTTAAACCTGTGAGGAGTAAGGCATCCTTTAAACCTGTGAGGAGTAAGGCATCCTTTAAACCTGTACATTTCCTGGAATAACATTATACAAAACTGAAAAATAGACATACAAAATTTTATAGTTCCTATACAGGGAAGTCTATAAGATTGGTTTTCCCTTAGTTTCCTGAAAGGGATATAAGGGAGGGGGTGAGTTCTACAACTCAATGAGCGGGGGTTGAGAGTGAGTTTTCATAAACAAAACAACTTTAATCGGAGTGTTCCAAACTCCTTATTTTCTTTTAAAATATCCTTTCCTCAAATACTAGTTTTAAAAACCTTTACCCAACCGAGGGTGACATTTTCAAGTTGGAGTGTACCAAACTCCTTAATTTCCTTTAGATTTTCTCCACTTTAAAAATATCGATTTTTCACCATTTCTTATTAATCACAGTGTGTCATCACCCAACACACATCCTTCATCATGAAGGTCAAAACACACAATTGTAAGTCAGCCCATCCACTGAACCCACTTGTGGCGTCGAAGCGAGTTTACTGGCCAGCTAGATAGAAGTACGTCCACTTCTACCCTCGAAATGAGTGGATGTACACGATATTCGACCTTTAATACCAAAATCAATTATCCATGTTTGTATGAGGACAGAGACCTCATCCCAACCCCACCCCAGTCTCGTGCGCTTGAAGCTACGTCGAGCTTCGCAGGGTCACCTGGTCCGACGAACTGCCCTTATATCCACCAGGTCCTCCAGGGCCCTAGGACACATCACTACCTCTCTTGGGCATCTTAAAGGTCTTATACACACAGTGCATACACAATCAATATTTTCACATCATGCCTTATAATCTATGGTGCCAATGGTCCAATGGCCCCGACCATCAACTCAACTTGTAGTTATTTGTATTGACTAGTCCGGAGACCTCTCATGTCGCATTGCCACTAGTTGACTGAATATGTTGGTCATGTCTTGGTACTATGGCTAAACAATTCATTTACTTAAAGTTTTATGGCATATATCTCATGTTTGTTTATGAGCTTCTGCTTGTGTCCACTAGCCTTGGGCCCACTGTACGTGATTTTCCAAAACGGTATTTTAGCCATCAAGTTCTAAAATCGAGGCCTCCGGCCTATCAGAGCTATTCGAGCTCCCGTCAAGAAGGTCTCTCAAATCGTTTAAGCAGTGGCACATAGTTAGGGGAGAGCACTTCTGACAAAATATGTTTTCAACTATCCATTATACCGACTGGGTATAAGAACATCTCCACTCATAACCGATGAATGGGTTTTCCACTTCCTTCGAGAAAGTTTAATCATACCAACCGGGTATGATCTACCTACAACCGGTAAGTAGTTTTTTCAGTGTGATTTTCACATCACTCCTCTAAGTTGTGATGTTTAAAATACCACTAAGTAGTGGGTTTGCATTTTAAGGTACTTATCATCACCAACCGAGTATGATATAAAATTTTCACTCACAACTGGTAAGGGGTTTTTAATCTTTAAATTGTACTCATCACCCCAACAGGGTATGACGTTAGTAAGCCCACTCAAAACCGGTAATTAGGTTTTCCTTAAATAAAAGTGCTCATCATCCCAACCGGTATGATGTGTAAATTAGCCCACTCACGGTGACTTCTAATTTAGAAAAGGTGCTAATCATCCCAACCGGGTATGAAGTGTAATTTAGCCCACTCACTTTTAAACCGTGACGTGTTCGTCCACGGCTGGTTTTCCAAGTTGACACGAGTTTTCTCTTGTTGGCATTCCGATCACACTTGTCCCGTCGGACGTGTGATGGTTCAAGCTTTCTATCGGGAAAGGTAGCTCTCTTTCTAATGTATCTTCTAGGATCAAGAATTCCTACTATTGACCTTTCAACATCGTTGAGGTCGTATGAGGGTTGTAGGGATGTTGGGAGAGCTTGGTTTGGCTAGAGAAGGGCTAAATTCGACAAATTTTAGCTAGGCCAAAACAGGGCAACTTCGATCTACTGGAGTTGTTTCACAATTTGATTATGTCGGCACTTCTTCGGCGATCCTCGGATCGAATGGAGGTTGCTATCAGATAGTTGACTTCCCTCGGAATCTAAAGAGCCCAACCTCTCCTTTTGAGGTTAAGAAAAATGCTCAAGTCGAAGCTCATGTTCGAGCTTCATTGGGAAATGGAGTATTAGAGAGAGAGAGGAGTTTTCAAGTGTAAGGAGAATGAATGGAGATTAGCTCTTTATATTAGAATTGTTTATTAAATAGGAAGGATTTTATTACTACGGTATTAATGTTGTCATTATTCTCGGGAAATTTATGGGCATTTATTAGTATTAATTCTAATAATTAAGTTATTGGTATTAATTTCAATAAATAAATATAGGTATTTATGATATTTAGGTAGGATAAATAAATATATATATATCTAATTATTTTTACCTAATAATTTGCACTTTTCATTTTATTTATTACAATTATATCAATTAAATTTTAAACTTATAATATAGTTTCATAAACTAGTTTTAACCGAAATTTCGGTTTACTAAAAAAAAACAACTTCCTAGGAGATCACCCATCCTAACACTACTCTCACCCAAGCATGCTTAACTTTGATTTTTTATAGGATCTGGTGCATTAGTGCTAATATATTATTATATTTTGGGTTACTAAAAAATATGGTTTAACAACTATTTTATTGAGGGGATGCAACATGAATACTTCCCAATAAGTCACCCATCCTAGCAAGCACGCTTAACTTTGAAGTTCTAAAGGGATCATGCATTAGTACTAGTTTATTTTTAATTTTGGATTACTAAAAAAATTATAATTTATCAATGATTTCTAATCGAATCTTTGCACATTAGTGTTGGTATGTTATTTAATTTTGGGTTACTAAAAAATATGGTTTGACAACTATTAAGGGGGTGCAACATGAATGCAAAATGAATTCTTCCCAAGAGGTCACCCATCCTAAAACTACTCTAGCCCAATCACACTTAACCTTGGAGTTTTGATAGGATACAATACATTAGTGTTGGTATGCTATTTAATTTTGGGTTACTAAAACAATATGTTTTGACAACTATTGAGAGAATGCAAAATGAATAATTCCCGAGTTCACCCATCCTAACACTACTCTTGCTCAAGCACACTTAACCGTGGAGTTTTGATAGGATCATATGCATTAGTGCTAGTATGTTATTTAATTGAGGATTTCTAAAACAATATGGTTTGACAACTATTGAGAGAATGCAAAATAAATACTTCCCAGTAGGTTACCCATCCTAGCACTACTCTCTCGCAAGTACACTTAACTTCGGTGTTCTAATGAAATCTAGTTCATCTGAACCAATCTAGTTTTTCTCTTCAATTTTATTTCTGGTTACTAAAAACATGGTGTTAGAAGACCCTTCATGGTTTTTTCGGCACCTAGGGCAATAGGGGTTTTTCCTATGTGGGGTTGTACTTGCCTGCCTTTGGGCATGGTAACCATCATATCTCCTAAAGGGCCCCATTCTTGTCCTCCATCTTTGCCCACCAGGCTCCCTTTGACTTCTTTGGCTATTATGTCCTCCTTCTTCCTTCCGGTTGGCTTGCTCTATCTGGCGACGTCTTGTCTGTACTAGACGCTCACACTCATGGGCCATACTGATGATGGTAGCCAAATTTGTTGTTCGTCCTAGTACTCCCATCTAGTCTCGTATGTCCATGTTGAGATCGTTCATGAACCATTGAGAAATATCTACCGGTTCGGCTAAATCTGGTGCAAAAGGTCATAGCTCATTAAATCTAGTCTCATACTCCGAGATGGTGTGGGATCCTTGTCGTAGTCAGGAGAATTCTTATTTCTTCTCATTGATCAGATGCGGGGCTAAGTATTCCCCTTAATACCTCTCCTTGAATTGCTCCCAGGTGGGTGTGGTGCCATGCAAGCTTCTAACATTATCCCACCACCTCTTCGCACTAGCTTCCAGGAAAAACTCTGCTAGGATTACCATATCTTTTGATGAAATCCTGACTATCCCCATTAGTTTCTTAATGTTGGCTAGCTAGTCCATAGCAGCTCTAGTATCCTTCTCTCCTAGGAATGGCTTACATCCTAGTTGTCAGAGAGTTTTGAGGTATTTGGAGATGTCAACTTGAGAAGGAACGTTAACAGGCAGGGGATGAGATTGTACTTTCTTAGGCTCAACTCGAGAGTTGGTGTCCTGGTTAGGTCGTCCAAACACTCGAGTGAATTCCTCGTACAATCTCTAGTGTTCCAAGCTTAGTCTAGGTGGAACTATTTGGGTTTCTCGAGGAGTTTCTACAAGAAGGGTTGGTTGGGCAGAGTCAGAGACTGCTGCTCTAGTTATCTTGGTTCCTCTCTTGGGAGCCATCTGAAATTTTAAAATTATCCCTATTAGTTACTATGTTATATAGTTTTGATAATACATTCGAGGAAACAGGCTCAAATACCACTCAAGTTGTCATGCCCTAACCTGGTTTGATCGGATCCCCATAAATAACCCGCAACTCTCCCAATTTATTAAGGGTTTTTCCCTTCTCTAAGCCGTGAGGAGTAATGCGTCCTTTTTCACCTGTACCTTTCCTATAATAACATTAATCAAAATTGAATATATTAACTTTACATACATATCTTACAACTTCAGCTTTAGGTGGGTTTTCTCTTGGTTACCTAAAAAGGGGTAAAGGGAGGGAGTGAGTTCGACAACACAGTGAATGGGTGTTGGGTGAGAGTTTTCACAGAAATAATTTTAACCGGAGTGTGTCAAACTTCTCATTTCATTAAAAATGCTTTTCTTCAAATTTCGATTTATCAAAACCTTTTTCTAAGGTTTACCAATTTATTTCCAAGGATTTTCAAATCCTTTCCACGGCTTTCATAACATCTTTCCCATTTCCATATTAGTGTGTTTCACAAATAATACACGCCCTTAATTAGGAAGGGTACACACACATATTCGTGAGATGCAATTACGACAACTGCATCCACTTGTGGATCGAAGCATCTTTACTATCCACCTTGATAGAAGTCCATGACTTCTACTCGGAGTCTGAATGAACATCTCCAATGTTCAACCCTCAAACCTAAAATGCTCCGTGTCCATATGAGGATGGAGAACTCATCCTGACCCCACCCCGATCTCAGGCATAAGAAGCTACGTTGAGCTTTCCGAATGCTGGCATGACAAACTACCCTTATCTCCATCATGTCATCCAGTAGCTCTTAGAATGTATCACTACCCCTCTTGGGCATCTTGATGGTCTTGAACCTCAAGTTCATGCATAAACAAAGTTTTCCATAAAGTCATTTATCTTTGGTGCCACTGGTCCAATAGCTCCGACCCTCAACTCGACCTACAGTTGTTTGTCTAGATCAGTCTATCGACCTAGTCCTGTCGCACTACCGCCAGTCCATCAAGTATGTTGGTCATGTCTTGGAACCATGGCCAAATCACATCCATTCATTAAAATTTTCATGGCTTATCATCATGTTTGTTTACAAGCTCCTACTCGTGCCAACTGGCCGTGGGCACATTGTACGTGATTTCCAAAACCAAGCATTTTAGCCCCCATGTTCCAAAATCGAGGTCTCTCGCCTATCTGATCTATTCTAGCTCTCGTCAAGATGGTCTCCTAAAAGTTTTAAGCATTAGCACACAGTTAGAGGAGAGCACTTCTGACAAAAATACTTTTCAACTCGTCCATCACACTAATCGAGTGTGATGGCATCTCCATTTACAACCGATAAGCGGGTTTTCTACTTCATTCTAGGAAGTTCATTATACCAACCAGGTATAATCTACTTACAACCAGTAAGTAGTTTTACCGCATAGTTCTCACATTACTCCAATCAGGTGTGATGTTAAAATTCCACATAGAAGTACTCATCATTCCAAAAGGGTATGATGTGAATAATCTCACTCACTCGATATTCGCAGTGTATTCCTACTTAATCGGCTTTTTGCCTTCTCGTGAGCTTATCCTTACTGGCGTTCTAGTCCTTCGTGCCCCTACACGATTTGGACATCCTTGTTTATTAACATTTGGCATGATAGCCTTCATTCCTCACGTATTAATGAAAATGCCCAAACTTTTTATTTAATTGCATTTAGGTCCCTAAAGTTCTTTTTCTTTAACTTTAGGTCCCTAATGCTAACTTTTCCCCAAATTGAGTCCCAAAACTTCTAAAATTCACTTTGGGTCCTCAATTTATTAAAAATCACTTAGGGGGTTCAATTTTCCCAAATTTCCAATTTGGTCCCTAACTTTTCAAAAATTACCATTTTGCCCCTACTTTACAAAAATGGCAATTTGACCCCAATAAATTTCAAAAATTGACCAATTGGTCCTCCAACATCCTTTTCATGGCTAATTGACCCTCAATTTTGGGAAATTGCACTTTCGTCCCTCAATTATACGAAATCCCCAATTTCCCCCAAAATTGTCCCTAATTTTCCCCCTACCGAATTTAATTTCATCAAATTGACCATTCAATTGGATTAATTGATCCAATTGAAGGTATGGATCAGTTCCTACACTTCCACACAATTCAATAGAGCTTTGAATCGTGTCATTTGGTTCTGAATTGAGCTCAAACAGTGCTTCGTCGGAAAGCTAAATTTAGAGAGGGAAAGCTTCGAAAGCTTACCATCGGAGGTTCGGCTATCCAAGCTTCCAATGGGGGCAGGTAGCTCTCTTCCTGAGGTTACTCCTAGGATCAAGAATTGCATCAAATCATGTTGAATTGAGTGAGAATTTGGTCAGTGAAATTTCGCCATTTCTCTCTCTAATGCTGATTGGAATTTATAGAGGGGAGCCAAATTGACTTAACTTTCAACTCTAATTCGATCATATGAGGGTTGTGGAATTGTTGGGAGAGCTTGGTTTGTCTTGAGTAGGGCTCAATTTGGTCATTTTTAGCTCAGCCGAAATAGAGCAACTTCGGTCCGCCAAAGCCTCTTAACTGTTTGATCACGCCTGCGCTTCTCCGGCGATCCTTAGAGCAAATGGAGACTACCGTCGGGTAGCTGACTTCTCCCCGAATCTAAGGAACTCGACCTCACCTTATTTGGCTCAGAAAAATGTTCAAGTCAGAGCTCTGGTTCGAGCTTCACCGAAAATTGGAGCAATAGAGAGAGAGAGGAGTTTTCAAGTGTGAGGAGTAGTAATGAAGAGGAGCTCTTTATATAGGAAGCTCGGGGACTCCTTGGTCATCCGATTGGCACCTTTATGGCAATCATTCATGGCTTGAAGCACACTGAATAGAGACTTTTCATCTATGTTGACACTGATCGCTTTTCTAGTGAGTGAACAGTGCTCTCATCTGAAAGAAGAAGATGACACTATTTGCAAATTGGACTGCACCGATCCAAACCAGGTTCAATGTTTAAACCAGCCGATTCAAGCCCAATTCGACCAAGTTTTTCAAAATTAAAATTTTATAAATTCATTATCTATCCAATGGTAGCTTCAATTCTCCAATTAGAATATTTTATGCCACCTATAAAAATGAATTTAGAAACCGGTTAAATAGTGGTTCAAACCGGTTCAATCTGGTTCAGGTCCAGTTCACCTGAACCGGTCCAGTTTTCTCTTCCAATTCATCCTAAAATCTTTTTCCATGACTTTTATGACTCTTTAGGTCACTCAAGAGTTGTGAATTTCCATTTTTACCCTTTTCTTATCGGTTGTGATTTGTGAACCAACTCGATTTTCTCAGCCGATTTAACCAGTTCTTTCCCTGATTTTCTTACCTTTAAAGGACAGGGTTTACAATAAGGGAGCATGTTTGTCCTATTTTTCATGTGGACAAGTGGGGCACTTTGCAAAGGAAGGCCCCACCCTTAGGGAGAACAAGCAATGGAATACGCTTGGACAGCCCCAAGGGAACCCAAGAACTTTCCGACAAGACGCCACAACCAAAGTACCAACTAGGGTAAACAACCTCACTGAAGAAGAGGCTTGGAAGGACCCTAGTACCATAGCAGGTACTTCCCAAAACCATCTCAATTAGATTAAGAAAAACCTGTAACTGAAATATTATTCAATAAAGAATATCTTTTCTAAAAAAATATGCATTTCTCCAATTAGGGTACGTGCATTTGTGGGGACAAAAGTTCTACGCCCTCTTCGACTCAAGAGCATAGACATCTTTCATCAAAGAGAACCAAATTCTAAGTTTACCCCTAGAACTCGTACCTCTAGGACAAAGTCTCAACATTCTCACACCCTTAGGAGAAGGATTAAATAGGAACAAACAACTGAAGGGATGTGAGATAAAGATTGGAGGAGTCAAACTTGAAGCAAATTTGATTCTGTTACCTCTATGGGAGGTAGAAGTAATCCTTAGAATGGATTGGTTAAGTAACCACCAGGCTAGGATGGACTGTGGAAAGAAGATAGTAACCTTCCACACTCCCAAGACAAATGGACTGAAATTCCAAGGAGACCAGAGGAAGAGTGAAGTACAGATTGTATCCCATATAAAGGCACAAAAGATGATACAGAAAGGTTGTACGGCTTTTCTGGCCATGGTCATCAATGAGAATTCTGAAGAGAAGGGACTCGAAGACATTCTAGTGGTTAAATACTATCCAGAAGTATTCCCAGAAGAATTACCTAGACTGCCCCCAAACCGACAATTGGAGTTCACCATAGAAATTACCCCAGGAACAAACCCCATCTCCCAAGCTCCCTATCGCATGGCTCCAACATAGCTAAAGGAACTGAAGGAGCAACTAGATGAGCTGTTGGAGAAAGACTTCATACGTCCTAGCTAGTCTCCATGGGGTGCACCAGTCCTATTCGTAAAGAAAAAAGACGAGAGCATGAGACTATGCATAGACGATAGAAAGTTGAACCATGTTACCATCAAGAACAAATATCCACTTCCACGGATCGTTGACCTATTTAATCAACTAAAAGGAGCAACTTACTTCTCCAAGATAGATCTTCGGTCTAGCTACCATCAACTTAGGATTAGAGAGGAAGACATTTCTAAGACTACATTCCGGTCCCGATACGGGCATTACGAATTTAGGGTGATGCCTTTTGGCTTAACTAATGCCCCTGCAGCCTTCATGGATTTATTGAACCGAGTGTTCCAGCCACACTTGGACAGGTTCATGATAGTATTCATAAATGACATTCTTATATACTCACGAACTAGGCTGGAGCACGAAAAATATTTGGCGATCACCTTGGAGATACTACGAGAAAACCACTTATATGCAAAATTCTCCAAGTGTGAGTTCTGGCTGTAGGAGGTAGGGTTCTTAGGACAAATAGTGTCCAAAGATGGGGTCAAGGTAGATCTAGCAAAGGTGGAAGCCATATTTGATTGGAAGGCACCCAAGAATCCTTTGGAGATACAAAGTTTCTTAGGCTTGGCGGGATACTATAGATGGTTTGTGCAAGATTTCTCTAAGATAGTCGCCCCTTTGATTCGACTCACCAGGAAAGGAGTAGAGTATAAATGGAATGAGAGTTGTGAGAAATCTTTCTTGGAGTTAAAGACCCGTTTGACAATGGCACATGTACTCTCCATTCCTAACGTAAGTATAGGGGAGTACACCGTCTATAGTGATGCATCCGGACAAGGACTCGGATGTGTACTGGTGCAACAAGGAAAGGTTATCGCCTACGCCTCACGACAACTTAAGGTATATGAGAGAAATTACTCTACCCATGAATTAGAATTAGTTACGATAGTGTTCACCTAAAAGATTTGGTGACGTTACCTCTACGGGGTTAAGTGTAGGATATACACTGATCATAAGAGTCTTAAATATTTTTTGACTCAGAAGGAGTTGAACCTCCACAAGAGGAGATGGATGGAATTGGTTAAGGACTATGACCTTGTGGTAGAATATCACCCCGGGAAGGTTGCAAGAAAATGAACAATGAGGATGATAGTGAACAATTTGATCCAAGCATTTACAGAAGTGTATTTCGTTCAAGACTTACAAAATAATCTTTTATGTATAGGACAACTTCAAGGAAAGAAGTTGAGAATTGAGTTTTAGCAAGGTGTAGGTGTATCATCATATAAAAGGGATAATTATGCAGACTCAAATGACCTCTAATTAAATGTATCCTCTAATCAAATGCAGACTCACCCCGGGAAGGTTGCAAGAAAATGAACAATGAGGATGATAGTGAACAATTTGATCCAAGCATTCAGAGAAGTGTATTTCGTTTAAAACTTACAAAATAATCTTTTATTTATAGGACAACTTCAAGGAAAGAAGTTGAGAATTGAGTTTTAGCAAGGTGTAGGTGTATCATCATATAAAAGGGATAATTATGCAGTCTCAAATGACCTCTAATCAAATATATCCTATAGCAGCCAAGGTTGATGACTCTACGTCTAAGATACAAAATTGTTTATAGTTAAGTCCACTGTGACAAATAAAACTCCCCTATGACATCAAAGGTACTATTATTTGGGTATTCATATTAGGCTTGTCAAAGGGCTCGGATACCAACCCAAGCGAACATGAGATTAGTCGGGTTAGCTTAGGTCTCTGCTTGGATTTGGGTTCGTTCTAGATCCGAGCCCTACTGAAAACGTAGGCTTGGGTCTAAACGGACCTGAAGGGTGGGTCTATAATAGACCCACCCGTTATAATTTTGTTTTATTTTGTAAATGAAACGACCCCATTTGTCGAGCGGCGTCCTTTCATTTGCAATAGGAAAAAAAATTATGCATAAAAGTCTGTTGACGAGGACTTCTCTACATGCGGATGCGCATCCCTAGCAAAGAAAGCATATCCGCTTGAGAAGAGAAGAGCACCCAAGCTATCGTTGTCATCTGACCTACCGTCCGCCGCCCCGTGCTTCCCACAGCTGTCCCCGAACTGCAGTCCGTTGCCCCGTGCTTCACGTAGCTGTCCCCGAACTACCGTCTGCTGCCCCGTGCTTCCCACAGCCATCCCGAGTTGCCGCCCGCCACTCCCGAACTTTCCGCCCGTCGCCGCTGAGCTGTCGCCCCTGCCCGTCACCCCCGAGCTGCCGCACTTAGACCGAACTTGTTAACATAAAACTATGACACTTACACCCAACTGTCAACATGAAACCCAGTACGGTCATACTTACTTAACAATTCAACAGCATTATCTCCATGGCCATGTTTAGAGAGTACATGGATAAGATGGTTGTAGGTGACGTGGTTTATTAATAGCTTTCTCTCTAGTCTCTCGATCTTCTCCATCATATCCCGAATCATTTTATTCTTGCAAATGAAGTCCGTCACTGTATAGTAGCTAACCGTATCAATGAGAAACCCTGAGTAAGCATTTCATCTACCAGCTCAATGGCATCTTTAATATAATTCACGTCACATAACCCTTTATTCAAACAATTGTAACTCAGGCCATCTGAATGCTTTCTAAGCATTGAAATATGTTAATTGGTGAATTTAAGTCAACCTACTAATTTCCTACTGCTATTGCCTAATGATGTAACATGTGACATAATCAAATATCAAATTGGCTTCTTTCACTTGAATAGAATAGACTGTGAGTAGAATAACAAGTCGCTTGCATGAATTTTCCATGCAGAGTAGAGTAGAGATGTCATACATCATATGGGTTCTCTCTTTCATTGTCATAGTTAAGTTACTTAGCATGCAAATTTTTAGTTTTTATTCATTTTCCTAATCATAGTTGAAATGCTTTAATAAAGTTACATTAATAGACCACTTTGGAAGGCCAGGTACATATAAAATGAAGAACAAATGAAATGATATATGTACACTCTCAATTCATATTAATCTTGATCGATGTGTTGGAATATACAATCACTTTCCAGATTTGCAAATCTTTCATACTAATGGACCTGAGGCCACGGGTTTGGGTCCAAGTTTTGGACCCGAGCCTCGGGTCTATGGATCCGAACCTCAGGTTTGGACTCGATTAAGTGGACCCGAGCTCGGGTCCACTTAAGAACAAGTCTCTTGGACCCGACCCGAGATTTTGACAATCCTATTCATATTCTAGAGTTATTATTCAAAGTAAATATGGTCATTGGACTACCCGATGTTAGAGAATCAATATTATATGTAATGATTGTTTGAAGGGGAAATAAACTAGAGAGATTATGTCAAACAGTACTTAAAGAGTAATTAAACGACTTTAGCTAATACATGCTCATATTTATGAACTTATTAATCCTATGTCAAATGGATAGAAGATGTATATCCTAACTTTTATTGACCCTTTTAGTAGATGTTAATTTATTTTCTCACAAAAAAATTACATATAAGTGTTTCCTATTTTTAAACAATTTAAGGTGTAAGTTAAAAATGAAACTAATAAGTGTTTGTAGTGCCTAATAACTAATTGTGGAGGGGAATTCACCTCACTTGAATTCAATGAGTTTTGTAGTGAAAATGTATTAAGAGGTCTCTCATAACAACATATACTTCGCAAGAAAATTGAGTAATTGAGAGGAAAATTTTAAATATTATGGAGATGGTAAGGATAATGGTGAGTGTGAGAAATGTTTCCAAAGAATTATTGTAAAACCCGCCCTTTTGAGCTAAGGAAAACCAGGAAAAGAACCGGTCAAAACAAATGAGGATTTAGAACCGGTTCACAAACCCGATTATTTCTGAACGGGCAAGTTGGGAATTTATAACTCTCGGGTGATCCAAAGGGTTCATTAAACCTTGGAAAAGAAACTTAAGACAAATTAGAAAATAAAAACCAAAGTGGTTCAAGTGAACTAGATTTCATAAAAACTTTAAAGTTAAGCGTGCTTACTTGAGAGTAATATGAGTATGGGTGACCTCCTGTGAAGTATGAATTTCTTTTTGTAACCTGAAATTTCGGTCAAAAATTTGTATGTACGCCTTATCATAAATTAATATATAATTAATACAAATAATTTAATACCGAAATTAAATTATTAGAATTAATACTGAAATTTAATTTATTAGAATTAATACCGAAATTAAATTATTGGAATTAATACCAATAATTTATGGCAATATTAATACCAGTAATAAATCTCGCCCATTTAATACACGGGTTTTACAACTATATAAAGAGTTCATCCCCATTTCATTCTCCTCACACCTGAACACTTCTCTCTCTCTCTCTACTGCTCCATTTCCCGGTAAAACTCGAACGAGAGCTTCGACTTGAACAAAGGTCGGACTCTTTAGAACCGGGGGGAAGACAACTATCTGATAGCAAACTCCAATCAATCCGAGTATCGTTGGAGAAACGCCGACATGAGGGAATAGTGAAGCAACTCCGACGGACCGAAGCTGCCCTATTTTGGCCAAGCTGAAATCGGCCATTTCAAGCCCTCCCAACACTTTCTCAGCCTTTCCACGACCGAATTAGGACCGAAAGGATGAACCTCAGGATGAGACCTATCTGCCCAGATCGAAAGCTCAGACCGCCGTGCCTTCACCGGAACACAAAGTACCGGGAACGCCAGCAAGGACAAGCTCGCGTGAATACCAAGAACCGGTCTAGTGGAATTCACGGCATTAACGGGTGAGTGGGTTATTCACATCATACCCGGTTGGGGATGATAAGTACCTCGATATAAAAACCCACTATTTAGTGGTATTTTAATCATCACTACTTAAAGAAAGTGATGTGAAAGTTATGCGGAAAAAACTACTTACGGGTTGTAAGTAGATCATACCCGGTTGGTATGATGAGACTTCCTGGAAGGAAGTTGAAAACCCGTTCATCGGTTATGAACGGAGATGTCCTTATACCGGTCGGTATGATGGATAGTAAAAACCTATTTTTGTCAGAAGTGTTCTCCCCTGACTGTGTGCCAATGCTTAAACTATTTGGGAGACCTTCTCGACGGGAGCTCGAATAGCTCTGATAGGCCAAGGGCCTCGGTTTTGGAACTTGGGGGCGAAATGCCCGATTTTGAAAATCTCGTACAGTGGGCCCAAGGCCAGTTGGCACGAGCAGGAGCTCGTAAACGAACATGATATATGTGCCATAAAACTTAATAAGTGAATTGTTTGGCCATGGTACCAAGATAGGACTGACATGCTCAGTCAACTAGCGGTAGTGCGACATGACAGGTCGACGGACTAGTCAAGACAAACAGCTGCAGGTTGAGTTGAGAGTCGGGGCCGTTGGACTAATGGCACCACATATTACATGGCAATATAAGAAAACATTGTTTGTGCATGCACAATGAGTACGGGATCGTCAAGACGCCCATGAGGGGTAGTGATGCATCCTAAGGGCACTGGACGACCTAGTGGCTATAAGGGCAGTTCGTCGTTCCAGGTGTCTGTGCGAAATCTGGAGTAGCACTAAGCGCATGAGACCGGGGTGGGGACAGGATGAGGTCTCTGTCCTCATACGGACACGAAGAAGTGATTTCAGGATTGTGGGTCGGATGTTTCGTACATCCACTCATTCCCAGGGTAGAAGTGGTCGTACTTCTATCCGGGTGGCAGGAAAAGTCGCCCCGAAGCCACTAGCGGGTTCAGTAGTGATACTGACTTGCGAATGTGTGTAACCTTCATTATGAAGGATGTGTGTTGGGTGATGACACATCGATAACTAAGAAATAATGGAAAAAGATGAATTTTTAAATGAAATGATTTTTTTGAAAACAAAGGAGTCTGGCACACTCCATATAAATATTTTTCTTGAAATTTAAAAGATTTGAATCCCACTCACTGAGTAGTTGTACTCACCCCCTCCCTTATACCTCTTTCAGGAAGTCCCGGAAAGCCGAACCTTAAAGGACTTGCGCAATTAAACGCCTGCAAGATTGGTACAACTAATTTAAATTACTATGCAGTTTTGATTTATGATATTCCTGGAAAAAGGTGCAGGTTAACGCCTTACTCTGTACGATTTATAATATAAGGGAAAACCCTTTAGTAAATCGGGAGAGTGGCGGGTTGATCACGGGGATCCGACCAAACCGAGTCGGGGCATGACAATTATGGTCAAAAGATGCGAATTAGGTTGCACGCTTAATTAATCGAAGTTTTACTATGGCTCTCAAGAATTTAACTCCTAAGTAGGCTTGGAGTAGATTAAAGCCATCAAGAATATAAGTAAAAAATCGAAAGGCTATCGACTATATGTTCCAACGAGAAGAATGATTATTATTAGTCAAGATATGATATGTGATGAAGATGATTATTATTAGTTATGATATGTGATGAAGATGATTATTATTAGTTATGGTATGTGATGAAGATGGACAATCGAATTGAAAGAAAGATAAAGAAATTAATAAAAACAAGACATTGATTTACAATGAAAAAGCATACTCTTAAAGGGCTGATGCACAACAAGTACAAAATATAGAAGATTCTCCTAATATAGAGATAATGATAGAATCTGATTCATAAGAAGTTGAAGTTTTTTTTTTAAATTTATAGGAAATACAAGAGTAAGGAAAAATTTAGAATAAACCAAATTGGATGAAAGATTATGTATTGTTTACTTCAACTAATGATTTTAAATCATATAAAAAAGTGGTAAAAGCAGTTGAATGAAGAGATGCCATGAATGCAGAGATGAAGGCAATTGAGAAAAATAACAATTAGTTTCTCACTACATTTCTTAAAAGTGGAGTTATAGAACAAAGCTGGATGAGAATGGAGACATTAGTAAATATAAAATTCGGCTGGTTGTGAAGGGTTACTAATAACAATATGAAGTTGATTATAATGAAGTGTTTATCCTAGTAGCTCGTTGGGATACAATTACAATGATTTTATCTATTATTGTAAGTAAATGTAGAAAAGTGTTTCAAATGAATGTGAAGAGTGATTTTCTTTATGGTAAACTTGAAAAAGAAATATTTATGTAACAATATAAAAGTTATCTGAAAGAAGGAGAGAAAGATAAAATTTACAAGTTTAAAAGAATAATTTATGGCTTAAAACAAGCAAATCGTATATGGTACAATTATTTGGAATCGTATTTTACTCGGTAAGGTTTTGAGAAGTGCGAATATGAACACATCCTTTTTATCAAGATCAATTAGTAAGAACAAATATTAATATTAAGTGTTTATATTGATGATTTATTAGAAATAATAGAGATATAATAATTGAGTTTAAGAAAGTAATAATGAATGATTTTGAGATTACATACCTTTGAACTAATGAAAATTTTCTTAGTGATGGAATTGATAAAAAATAAAAAACGAGTTTATATTAATCACCACAACTACGCGGTAAAGTTATATAAAAGTTAGGAATGAACAAGTGTAAGCAATTAAATATTCATATAGGTCCACCAACTATGTTAATTGAGGAAGGTAATGATTTGACTTATATAGCTAACCAAGGAGACCATGACTAGCTAACCAAGGACTGAGGTCCACCAACTATGTCGGTGGAAGTGATAAAAAATGAGAAAAGAGTTTATATTAGTCAGCACAATTACGCCCGGTAAAATTATATAAAAGTTAGAAATGATTAAGTGTAAGCAAGTAAACATTCATATAGGTCTACCGACTATTTTAATTGAGGAAGGTAATGATTTGACCTATATGAATAGCCACCAAGGAGACGATGACTAGCAGTGATTAGACTGGGCTTTCGGCCCAACTCATGCCTTATAGCCGCCAATGCTATGCCACTACGCCCTCAGTCCTCCCACAAGAAAACCCTAGACGACGAAAGAACACGATAAAAGGAGCCACCAGCATTCACTTATGCAGAAAACCCCAGGCCGGCACTGGTCATTTCTGCCCTTTCTTCTAGTCTTTATCAATATGCCATTTCTCTCATAGCAGCAAGATTTTCTTCATTTCATCTTTTTATTTTTTTTGTTTTTGTGTGTTCAACCTGTGGTCTACATGAAATGGCGTGAAAGTAGGCAAATGATGAATCTATATTGTGGTTATTGAGTTCTCATTATTGCTATAATGAGCTTGATGATTTTGAACATTTGAATAGGAAGATCTGATGCCTCTTTCTTCGCATCCTTCCTGTTCTTTTTATGTTCTCTCTGTTTTTGCTCCGTTGGACGAAAACATGTTTCCTCTTTCTTGTTGTCTTTGATCAGCAACTACTAGTCACCAGGAAAGCCGTTGATGACAAGTCGGTATAACAACTTACCTCGACTAGAGAAATTGTTGAAAATCTCTGAACTAGGACGGTCTGAGGCTCCAATTTCTGTTGCTGTTGTTTTTCCATCTATATCAAGTGTTGTGGATGATGAGAATTTCATCATTTCTACAGTTATCCCTGTCTGATGTTGTCAGGTGAATGATAATATCAATTCTGACGCGACACTTTAAACACTGATTTGAAAATCACTCTATTCCGGTTTATTTAATTTTTAAAGTGAGATTGATATCTTCTATTTTTCGATTGCGTCTATCTAATGCATAGCAAGCACGCAAGGTGTTTGATAAAATGCCGTATAGAACAGTTTGATTCTTTCTTCTTTCTACTCCTTGTCACTTTGTCATACGAAGCATTAATTTTATATCCTCCTTAGTTGATTTTCACATTTTAATATCATTATATCATAATATTATCTCATTTCTCATTCATAGCTTTGATCTCTCATTCAAGATGTGTAATTCATATGCATCATCCTAGATATTTTGTTTTACTGGTTATATCATTACAATGTTATTGTTAAGATTTAATAATCTAAATAAATCTATACAAAATAGTTTCCTTTGTTATGAAGTCTAAAATTCTTTTTTGTTCTCAAATATTTACACTTATATTCTACACATTAATAGTATTGTGTATCCGAAATTTTGTGGTTCTACAATCATCGAGCCCTAAAGTTGATTTAAAATACTTTAGGGCACTACTCTTTTACTGGATGACCTATCCTCCAAGCTTGAGGGCATGCCCAAGGGCTTCTGGAGAGGTCTATAGCTTAAGAGATCTGGAATTCCATTGCTAGTTTAGATCAGATTAAATGCTTGGCCATCTTCATCTCCTATTTGGTCTCATCCCAATTGCTAACTGTCTTGTAAATTGCCAACACCCACAGGATTTCCTACTATAATTGCACTATCAATTGAATCATCAAAAAGAAAAATGGAGAAATTAAATGTGAGTAATGTTAGAATCTTATGTAACTTAACTAAAAAATATTTAAATATTATTTATAATAAATCTTTATAAGTTGTATTCCATAAACATATTTTACTCTTTATTTTGAAATCAACAAAATTTACCTTAATATATGTTAATTTATCCACTATTTTCCAACTCTAGCAGAATGTTTTTTAACCCATCTCGTATTAAATGAGTCAATCAAATCTTCAAATCAATCCAAATTAAAACATATAATAATTTGAAAATATAAAAATACTCATAAATCATTAACACACCAATATTATTATCAACTTATAAATTTATTTATTTCTTTCAATATGTTCCTAAAAAAACAAAATATCTAAATAATTCTCATTTAAATTTTCTTTTTATTATAATATTGTTGACAAGCATTAAATTACACATTATTAAAGAAACAAACTTTTATTTTATATATATATATATATTGTGAGGTTGCAACAAACTAATTACTCATCCACAAAAAGTAATTAATCAAATTGATTAAACGAGTAAATAAATTTGGATTTTTGGAAAATTTACAGTATATCAATAAATAAATAATGTATATATATATATGCATGAGAACATTAATTAAATTATTAAAATTATAGTATAATGAAAAATAAAGTAATTTTAGAATTAATATAAAATTGTAAATATATATTAAAATATTTGGATTAACCAATCTGAGTTGCCAAGCAAGTGCCACTCATTTCATTCAACCACTTTATGCAAATTTTGTTACTCGATTGGAAACATATTAAATTAACTTCATTTTTTATTAATTTACAAATAACAAAATTAATTATTGAGCTGAAATTTCACTTAACAACATTCCCTTATGATTAAATAATGTATTAACGAAAATTTGAGAGTTGAAGTTAAGATTAATTTAACTAATAATTAAACGGATTATAAAATTGACCAACATTAAAAATAAAATCTGATCGCAAATAAAGGCTAAAATGAAAATGGAAATATCAGCCAAGAATTGAGATTAAATTGGATTAGTAAATGATGTAACAAACTAGAATACCTTAGAAAAAATCAGTTTTAATCAATTGAGATTGAAATTTCAAGTTAAATTGTAGAGGGGTTTTATAAAGGTAAAAATAATTTAAATAAAAAAAGAGTGTGTTGGGTTTCCAAGATTCGAGTCAAGTCGATCCCACTTGCAAAACTTAATGTACAACACTCCCTTATGCTTGGATTATTTTAACTGCACACTATCAAAAGTATGTGTCAAATTAATTTGATTTTGAACATTTCACATAACAAAATAGAATGATAAGTTATCAACTCTCATACCGGTTTACATATAAGATTAATTACATTTTCATTTGCTCAATATATTGAATTTCTCATCTAAAGTTTTATTAAATCGGTACTAGCACCCTTCCCGACACCCGAGTGATTGAAACCTAAATTCTCTTTCACATGACCACCAAATTATGTGATTTTTATTTCAAAATGCCTCTTAGAAACACCTCATGAGTTATATGAATGGGACTCGACTTGAAAGTGTAATACCGGGAAATCTCAATTTAAGAATCGGACCAACTTGAACTAGGGCACAAGGTAGGTCGTGCGACTCGAGTCGATGGCAAGATACCCCACTAGATGAGGCAAGGAGACGGCCTAGTGACGGGCCTAGCTCCTGAAATGTTAAATTCGTGGGAGTTGGTCTAGTGAAGGACCAGACTCCCGAGCATATCCTTGTACGATCATGTTGATTTTAAATGTATGACTGTATTTTGTGTTTTGAGGGAGCTAAGTGAGTGATGCACCAAGCTCCCAGTAATGAGATGCGGTAAGAACCATTACGTATCTTGCCCCAACCCGGTTTGGTTGGATCTCCATGAGAAACCCGTCACTCCTTTTGATCATTTCGATCACCATCAAGAGTTAAGCGTAGTTCAATTCTTATTGGTTTCCTCGAAATAGAATTATCAAAACTAACTCAAGTTAAGGGATTCGTACCTAATTTGACGGATGGTGTCTCTTCGCAAAATTGAGCCCTTTCTCCATGAATAAGGAAAGAGATAAGGGGGTGAGTTCCACGACTCAGAGAGTGGAGGAAATTTCTATAGCATACTTGTGGGCACATGTTTTTGGGTAGTTTATTCATTTACAACCATAATTTGTTTTGTTTGTCACTCAAACATCCACCCTTTTATCATCAAAGAGATTCACACGTTCGCAAAGTAGTTCTCGACTGTTCCACTTATGGTCCAAAGCACCTTTACCGACCACCTTAGTAGAAGGTCTCACCTTCTACCATCGATATCATGACTCGACCCGCTTTGGTCGGATCCCCACGAGTAACCCATCACTCCCTTTAGTCTATGAGGGGTTTCACCCCTTTCTAACCCGCCCGTAGTTAGGGTTTTTTTTTTCTTTCTATTTTTCTTGAAATAACATTATACAAAACTGAATATATTAAAATTTTCGTACCTGATTTCATGGTTCATCTGCGAGTGGTCTTTACAGTTGGTCTTTCTCTTTTGCCTGAAAAGGGGTAAAGGGAGGGAGTGAGTTTCTGCAACTCAGTAAGCGAGTGTTGGGGGTGAGTTTTTAAAATATTTTTAGTTTATCAAAACCATGCTAATGTTAACATTTTTTTAAAAAGATTTCCTCAAACTCAAATTTCCATAACCTTTTTTCCATTTCCATATTAGGTGTGTTTAGCCCATCCCCTTGCTTGGTGAGGCATTTAGCAAACATACACACGCCTTTCATCAGGAAGGGTACACACATTTGCAGGACAATCCCAGATTGCACCCACTTGGGGATCAGTGCGACTTTGTTGTCCACCCCGATAGAAGCCCGTCCACTTCTACCCTAAGTCTGAGTGGACGTTCCAAACGCCCGACCCTCAAACCCGAATGCCACTTCGTGTTTGTATGAGGACGGAGACCTCATCCTATCCCCACCCCGGTCTCATGCGCAAGCAGCTCACAGAGCTTCATAACTGACTGACATAACAAATTACCCTTATCACCCCCATGTTGTCCAACAACCCTTGGGACCTATCACTACCCCCCTCGGGTGTCAGGATAGTCCCGATCCTTAAGTGCATGCACAAACAAAAGTTTTCATATAGTTATCCATTCTCTTTGGAGCCCACGGTCCAATGACCCCGACACTCAACCCGACCTGTAGTTGTTTGTCTAGGCCAATCCGTCGACCTGGCCCTGACACACTGTCACTAGTCCATCGAGCATTGTGGCACATCACACAAACAATTTCATTTTAATTGGGAGTTTTCATGGCTCTTCCTAATCATGTTTATTTACGGGCTTCAGCTTGTGCCCACTGCACGTGTTTTCCAAAATTGGGCCTTGAGCCCTATGAGTTCAAAAATCGAGACCCCTGACCTATCAGAGTTATTCTAGCTCTCGTAAAAAAGGTCTACCAAATAGTTTAAGCAGTTGTTACACAATAAGGGAGAACACTTCTAACAAAAAATATATTTTTATCTCACCACACCAACCGGGTTTGATGATGGATCCGCTTACAACTGGGTTCTCGTTTCCTTAAGGAATCTTATCATACCAACTAGGTATGATGTTTATTTATTCCTATTCACAACTAGTAAGTAGCTTTTTCACTTTTAAATATGCTCATCACCCCAACTGGGTATACGTTAAATAATCTCACTCATAAGTGGATTTTTCATTTTTAAAGGGTGCTCATCATCCCTACTGGTATTGTCACGCCACGACCCGGATTGGTTGCATCCCCGTGAGCAACCCGCCACTCTCCCAGATTATTAAGGGTTTTCCCCTATTTGAACCATGAGGAGTAAGTTGTCATTTATACCTGTACATTTCCTAGAATAACATTAATCAAAACTGTATAAAATTAAACTTACATACCTATCTTATAGGTTTAGCTAGCTGAAGGTGTTTAGTTAGGTTTTTCCATCGGTTACTAGAAAATGGTAAAGGGAGTGGGGTGAGTTTGACAACTCATTGAATGGGTGTTTAAAACACGAGTTTTAGAAAAAAAGTTTGATTTGGAGTGTGCCAGAATCCTTATTTCTTTTCAAAATTATTACTTAATTTCTAGGTTTTCAAAACTATTACTCAGCATTAACCACAATCAGTGTGTTTAACAATCAACACACACCTTTCATCATGAAGGGATCACACATTCGCAGGGCAGCACGTCCACTGCACCCACTTATGGTGTTGGAGCGACTTTACCAGCCACCTAGATAGAAGCCCGTCCACTTCTACCATAGGAATAAGTGGATGTACATGACATCAGACCCTTAAACCCGAAAAGAAAGTCCGTGTCCATATGAGGATAGAGACCTCATCTTGACCTCACCCCAGTCTCATGCACATTAAGCTATGTCGAGCTTCCCTGATTGCTAGCATGACAAACTGCCCTTATCTCCATCATGTGGTCCAGTAGCCCCTTGGACACATCACTACCCCTCTTGGGCATTTTGATGGTCCCAAACCTTAGTGCATGCACAAAACAATAGTTTTCCTCATAAGCCATTTAATCTATGGTGTCATTGGTCCAACGGCCCCAACCCTCAACTCAACCTACAGCTGTTTGTCTCAACTGGTCCGTCGACCTGTCTTGTCGCACTACTGCTAGTCCATCGAGTATGTCGGTCCTATCTTGGTACCATGGCCAAACACACCATTCATTAAAGTTTTCATGGCTTAATCTCATGTTTGTTTACAAGCTCCTGCTCGTGCCAAGTGGCCTTGGGCCCACTGTACGAGATTTTCAAAATCAGGCATTTTAGCCCCCAAGTTCTAAAACCGAGGCCTGTGGCCTATCTGTGCTATTCGATCTCCCGTCAAGAAGGTCTCCCAAAATGTTTAAGTAGTGGCATATAGTCAGGGGAGAGCACTTCTAAAAAAATAATTTTTCATCTGTCCATCACACCAACCGGGTGTGAAGACATCTCCGCTCATAACCAATAAACGGGTTTTCTACTTCCTTCTAGGAAGTTTATCATACCAACCGAGTATGATCTACTTACAACGGCTAAGTAGTTTTTTCACGTAATTTCCACATCATTCCATCTAGATGTAATGTTTAAACTTCCACTTATTAGTGGTTTTTCATTTCCGAGGTGCTCATCATCCCAGTCGGGTATGATGTAAATAAACCCACTCACCCGATAAGTGTAGTGCTCTTTTCCTCTTAACCGACTCTTTGCCTCACATGAACTTATCCTTGCTGGCGTTCCTGGTACTTCATGTTCCTACATGATATGAACATCCTTGTTTATTAACACTTGACCTAATAGCCTTCATTCATCACTAATGAATGAAATGTCCAACATTTAATTATTTGCATTTAGGTCCCTAAAGTTCCTTTTCTTTAACTTTAGGTCCCTAATACCAATTTTTCCAAAATTGAGTCCCAAAACTTCTAAAATTCACTTTGGGACCTCAATTTACTCAAAATCACAAAAAGGGGTTCAAGTTTCCCAAATTTCCAATTTGGTCCCCAACTTTTCAAAAATTACCATTTTGCCCCTACTTTACAAAAATGGCAATTTGACCTCCAATAATTCAAAAAATCTACAAATTGGTCCTCCAACATCTTTTTCATGGCCAATTGGCCCTCAATTTTGGGAAATTGCACTTTAGTCCCTCGAATTTTTGAAAATCCCCAATTTGCTCCAAAATTTTCCCCCAATTTCCCTATTTCAAATTGGTTGAATTTGATTTTATAAAATTGACCGATCAATCGAGGTTAGTTGTTGAAATTGAAGGCAAAATTGAGTTCCTACACTTCCACATGATTCAATGGAACTTTGAATCCCATCGTTTGGATCCAAATTGAGCTCAAACGGAGCTTAATAAAAAAAATGGACTTAAAGAGAGAAAGCTTCGACAGCTTACCGTCAAGGGTGCAGCAGTCTGAGCTTTCGATATGGATAGATGGCTCTCATCCTATGGTTCCTCCTAGGATCAAGAATCACATCAATTCATGCCGAATTGACGGAGAATTTGGTTAGAGAAGTTTCGATTGTTCTCTCTTTAACACTGATTGGAAATTACAAAGGGGAGCCAAATTAGCTTATCTTTCAGCTCTAATTCAGTCGTATGAGGGTTATATAAGTGTTGAGAGAGCTTGGTTTGGCCTGAGAAGGGCTCGAATTGGCCATTTTCAGCTCAACCAAAACAGGACAACTTTGGTCCGCTAGAGCTGCTTCACTGTTCGATCACACCGACATTTCTCCAGCGATCCTCGAAGCAAATGGAGACTATCGTCGGGTTGCTGACTTCTCATCGAATCTAAAGAACCCGACCTCACTTTCTTTGGCTTAGAAAAACCTCAATGTCAGAGCTCTGGTTTGAGCTTCACCAGAAAATGGAGCAGTTAGGAGAGAGAGGAGTTTTTAGGTGTGAGGAGGATGAATGAGGAGGAGCTCTTTATATAGGAAGCTCAGGGACTTCTTGGCCGTCCAATTGGCACCTTTATGGCGATCATTCATTGCCTGAATCTCCCCGACTGGAGACTTTTCATCTTCGCTGGCGCTGCTCAATTTTCCTGCGAGTGAACAATGCTATCATCTGAAGGAAGAAGACATCACTGTTCCAAACCGGACCGTACTGGTCTGAACTGAGTTCAATGCTTAAACTGGTCGGTTTAGGCTCGATTCGACTGAGTTTTTCAAAATTAAAAATTTGTAAATTCATCTAAATTCATTCTCTATGGAATGGTGACTTCAATTCTCCAATTTGAATTTTCAAAGCCACCTAGAAAAATGAATTTAGAAAGTGGTTCAAACCGGTTCAAGTCCGGTTCACCTGAACCAGTTTGGTTTTCACTTCTAATTCATCCTAAAGTCCTTTCTTAGGACTTTTCTGACTCTTTAGGTCACTTGGGATTTATAATTTTCCTGGTTTACCCTTTCCCTAATGGTTAGGGTTCGTGAACCAGTTTAGTTTTCTCACCCGGGTTAACCGGTTCTTTTCCCAATTTTCTTATCCTAAAGGAGCGGGGTTTACAACTCTCCCCTCCTTTTAGGAGTTTTGTCCTCAAAACTTAATCAACATTTTTCACTCTGAGATAAACTTCCCTTAATGTCGACTTGGACATGTTAATACTTTGGTCGTTCTTTCACCAGCCCACTTTAAATCACGCGCTTAAAGAATTTCTTTTCTTTTATATTGTTTACTCCTTCCATGGAGTTTATTATAACTAGTATGTCTTGCCCGCAAGTCCAAAGGTATATCCGTAGGTTCACATTTTCCTTTACATAGGGCAAGATTCTTCCCTTTGAGGTTCTTACTCAAGATTTCAGGGTTGGGAGTTCCAAGATGCCCAATCGTTCCTTTGTTTAGTCATTATCTTCATCATTGAAACCCTTAGCTCGGTGTTCTTTCGAGTATTACATACTTATTTTCACAGGTTTTGGTGTTATTACCCCTTCATCCTAATTTGACCCTTCCTTTATCCGTCATTGATTATAACTTTGGTCAAAATTATGTTTAACCTTGTCATGCTTACTAACTGACTCTTTCTTACTTGAGTCACATTTTACTCGAGACTGTTGGTGCTTACATGTCCCTTACGACATGACATATTCCAGGACCTGTCTCTGTCCATTAGACTTCTACGACACCTCCTTTAGGGTTGTTCCCAACTTTCTAACCTTTTAGGGATTATATAACTTTATCCCTCTTTTCATCGGGTAATATCCATCGACTACCTTTACCATTATCCAATCATCCTTCATGCCTTGAAAAAATGTCCTACACAATTGTGTCGACTTTCCTTACCCATTCATCCTTTCCCAACTTCTTTGTTGGATCTTTCTGGTGCAAATCATTGGATTTCCCGATGACTTACCGACACGTTGGGATTCTTCCCTTCTTATGTCTTTCTTCATTTCTGGTGACGTCCTTTACTCAAGGATTTTCTTTTTCCCTAAACTCACTCTTATTTACTTGTGATCATTTCACGATTCTGTTGTTTGGGGAGTTCTCCTTTAACGATTTTCATTATCTACTATGTCCTTCAAAGTAGAGATTTCCCCCTTAAGCACTATATGTTCGGATTTCTTACTACTCATTTAAGGTTTCCTTCCTACGCATTCTTACATCCTTTTGAATTAGGGCTTTTTGCCCACCTTAATCATTTGCCGACCATAATTTTCCTTTTCACCCTTTACTTTCTTGCCTAATGTATCTCTGATTGTAGGGTCTTATTTCATGTACTCAACATTATGCTCACTCTATTACCCTTCTTTAGAGGGTAGTCTCCACTACTTTCTGGTCCTTCTTAGGTCTCGTTTATTCTCCTTGACCATCCTGTTGCTACTAGTTCCTTCCTTTTTCTAGATTCGTCAGAAATCTCTAATTGGCTTCTTTACTCTTCCCAATAAGGTAATACTTTGGCCATTCCGGTATACCCTTAACCACTTATGGTTCTTTATGTCGGGTTAAGCCTCTTAGGATCCATCTGGTGGTTCCTTAGCTTTAGAATTTCTTCTTTTGAGGTCTCACTTTCTACTTTTATCCTTCTACCTAAGGATTCCCATCCTAGTTCAATCTCTCTAACGCTTCTTGGAGGCTTTTCCTTCTTTCCTTTCTTGCACCCTTCTAAGATCAGTATTGTTGCCTGCTCTTTATCCTTCATTGTCCTCCATTTTCTTTTTGTTCCTTACCCTCTCTTCGAGGTGCTCATGCTGATAGATTGGTTTCTAACACTATATTTTATGTCCAACCATCCACTCCTTAGGCTCTATTAAGTGAGTGTGGGTCATGACCAATCTTGATGTCATTGGTTGTTTTCTCCTTACCCACTTATGAATTGGAGGGCTTACTTCTCCAAGGTTTTTCAGATGTTCTTTCCTTTATTTCCTTATTATGGGTAACCCACCCATTCTTACTTGTCACTGCGTCCTTTGATGCTATTTCCTACTTGCCCATTCCTTAGGTTTAACTTTCTCCTTGGGTCCTCTTAGTATGCTTCCTTTGGTTCTTTCACCTCGACGTGCACTTCATCTATACATCCTTCGTTAGTTGGTCCATTACTTCTTAGTTGGAACGTGTATGCCTTTCCAGGGTCTCCTTCCTTAGAAAAGGTCCAGGCACTATTTGCTCCAAGACCTCTTTATGCGAGACTTACTAAATCCTCCTTATGGCTTAAGTGTGGTCATCATTTCAATTTCAGCCATTTATTACTTCAAGGATTTCCTTCTTCCTTCCTTTTCACTGTTCTGGCCTTTCCACCTCCCCCTTTCTCACTAGGTTAGTCTACAACCCTACTTGGCTATATTTTTCCAAAGTAGATCATACCTTGCTGTCTCGAGACATCCTAGTTGTCTTTCATTGTTCGGCTTGTCTTCTATGGAGGAGGTGTTTCCTTTTTTGCTCCTAGGTGGCTTGTAGTACTCCTTAAGGAAAAATCCTCCTTTATCTATATTATGTTATTTCTCAATTTTCTTAAGGTTTTACCCTTGATCTTCTTTCCGTTATCATTCCTCAGGTAATTAAGGCATACAATCATATTATTAAGGGATAGGGAAATTTTTAGGAACTTAGAATCTTATTCATTGAAGTAAGAATTTAGTTTAGGGGTTTTAACATCTCTTGAGGGAGATTATTACAATGACGGTTTGGGGAATACTCAGTACTAAGCTATGGTCTAGAAGGATTTCTTCCTGGGTGAGATTGGGTTCCCTAGCCGTAATTGTGGTTCTTGTAATGTTATCCCTTCGGGCTTCTATAAGGGTGGAGGTATCCTTATTGGAAGGTATCGCTTGGATTCCTTGCAATGTGGGACAATTCTTTGCTATGTGCCCCACCCTCCTGCTATGATGCCCCGACCTGCTTTGGTCGGATCCCTGTGAGCAACCCGCCGCTCTCCTAGTTCAAGATGAGTTTCCTCCTTCTTTAACTCAAGAGGAGCCAGGCGTACTTTCAACCTTGTTCCCTGGAAAGACATATATCAAATATAATGCAAGCTTAAGAGAAATTAAGCATACTTGACAGAGGGTAAGGCTTGGTGTTATCCCTAGTCATTTTCTCTATTTTCTAAAAAGGGATAAAATAGGGGTGAGTTTCTACAACTCACTGAGTGGGTATTTTTTCTTTTAAAAAAAATGAAGTTTCGATAAAAATAGTTTCAAATTGGAGTGTTCCAGACTCCTTTAAATTTTCTCATCTTTAAATCTTGGTTTTAAAAATCATTTCTCATCACAATGGTGTGTTTATCAACCAACATACGCCCTTCATCATGAAGAAAACACACATTCGTAGGCCAACCCATCCATTGTACCCACTTGTGGCGTCAGAGCGACTTTATTGGCCACCTAGATAGAAACATGTCCACTTCTACCCTGAGAATGAGTGATGTTTGCGACATCCGACCCTCAATCCCGTAACAAAACTCCGTGTCTGTATGAGGACAAAGACCTCATCCCATCCCCACCCCAATCTCATGCGCATGAAGCTATGTCGAGCTTCGCAAGACTTTTGGTATGACTAACTGCCTTTATTTCCACCAGGTCGTCCAGAGCCCTAGGATGCATCACTACCTCTCTTGGGTGTCTTGAAGGTCTCGTAACACAGTGCATACAAAAATCAATAGTTTTTCACATAAGCCATGTAATTTGTGGTGCCACTGGTCCAACGGCCCCAACCCTCAACTTGAGCTACAATTGTTTGTCTTGACTAGTCTGAAGACCTGTCATGTCGCACTATCGCTAGTCCATTGAGTATGTTGGTCTTGTCTTGGTACCATGGCCAAACAACTCATTTACTTAAGTTTTCATGGCTTAATAATCATGTTTGTTTACGAGCTCTTGCTCGTGCGAACTGGCCTAGGGCCCACTGTATGAGATTTTCAAAATCGGGCACATTAGCCCCCAAGTTCCAAAACCGAGGCCTCCGACCTATAGGAGCTATTTGGGCTTTTGTCAAGAAGGTCTTCCAAAAATTTTAAGGAGTGGCACACAATTAGGGGAGAGCACTTCCGACAAAATAAACTTTTCAACTGTCCATCATACCAACCAAGTATGAGGATATCTCCACTTATAACTAATAAGCGGGTTTTCCACTTTCTTCCAAGAAGTTTCATCATACCAACCGAGTATGATCTAATTACAACAGGTAAATAGTTTTTTCGCGTGATTTTCACATCACGTGGATTTTCATTATAGAGGTGCTTATCATCCCAAATGGGTATGATAATAAATATCTCACTCACCTGATCGTGCAATATAGTTCCTCTAAATCGACTTTCGTCCCTTGCAAGCTTTGCTTCAGTTGGCGTTCCCAATATCTTGTGTTCCTATACGATATGAACATTCTTTTTCATTATTATTTGGCTTGATAGCTTTCATTCATTATTAATGATTAAAAATATCTCACTTTTCAAATATTTACAATTTGGTACCTAAAGTTCTTTTTCTTTTACTTTAGGCCCCAAATACCGATGTTTCCCCAAATTGAGTCCCAAAACTTTAAAAATTCTCTTTGGGACCACAAATTATATAAGGGGCTCAAGTTTTCCAAATTTCTAATTTGGTCCCCAACTTTTCAAAAATTACCATTTGCCCCTACTTTCAAAAAATGGCAATTTGACCACAAATGTTCCAAAAATTGACATATTGGTCCTCCAATATCTTTCTCATGGCCAATTGGCCTTCAATTTTGGGAAATTGCAAAGAGAACCCTCAATGTTTTGAAATCCCTAAATTTCCCCAAAATTTTCCCCCAATTTCTCCTCTTCAAACTGATCGAATTTAATTTCTCCAAATTGGCCATTTAATTGGGGTTAATTGCTCCAATTGAAGGTATGTATCAGTTCCTACACTTTCATATGATTCAATTGAGCTTTGAACCACACCATTTGAGTTCGAATTGAGCTCAAACGGAGCTTCGCTAGAAAACTGTATGTAGAGAGAGAAAGCTTACCATCGGAGGTATGGCAGTTCGAGCTCTCGATCTGGGAAGGTAGCTCTTGTCCCGAGGTTCCTTCTAGGATCATGAATTACTACACATTATATTGATTCAAGTGAGAATTTTGTTAGTAAATTTAGCACTTTCTCTCTCTAACTCTGACCTGCAACTATTGAGGAGGGCTGAATTGGCTTACCTTTCAGTTCTAGTAAGGTCGTATGAGGGCTGTGAGGGTGTTGGTGAGGCTTGGTTTAGCCAGAGGAGGGCTAAATTTAACCGAATTCAGCTCAGCCAAAATAGAGCAGCTTCAATCCATTGGAGCTACTTCACTGCTTGATTCTCCAGCTGTCCTTGGGTTGAATGGAAGATGCTATCAGATAGTTGACTTCCCCTAGAGTCTATAGGACGCAACCCTGTCTTCTGAGGCTAAGAAAAATGCCTATATCGGAGCTCTGGTTCGAGCTTCATCGAAAAATGGAGCAGTTGAGAGAGAATGTAGATTTCAGGTGTGTGGAGGATGAATGGAGAGGAGCTCTTTATATAAGGAGCTCAGGGAGCCTCTGTCCGGCAACTTTCCTTTTTGGTCGAGATTATCCTCGCCTTGAAACGGCCTGATCAGAGCCATTTTTCCTTTGTCGACATTATCCATTTCTGAATTGAAAGAATAGTGATGTCATTTGGAGGAAGAAGATGACACTGTTCCGAACTGGTCAGACTGGTTCAATGCGTAAATCGACAGGTTCATGCCCGATTCGACCGATTTTCTCAAAATTAAAAAATTTTAAATTCATTCTCCATTTAATGGTTGCTTCAATTCCCTAATTTGATCATTTTAAGCCACCTAGAAAAATGAATTTAGAAATAGGTTCAAGTATGGTTCAAACCGGTTCAATCTAGTTAAGGTTCGGTTCACCCTAAACTGTTCTGGTTTTCTCTTCCCATATATCCCAAGGTTTTTTCTCATGATTTTTATGACTCTTTGCTTCACTTGGTATTTGCCAATTTCCCATTTTACCCTTTCCTTACTATCTTGGGTTTGTTAACTGGCTCGATTTCCTCTTTGAATTGAGCAGTTCTTTTCCTGGTTTTCTTATCTTTAAAGGATGGGGTTTACAAATCTCCCCTCCTTTTAGGAGTTTTGTCCCCAAAACTTAATCACTATCCTTTGCATCAGAAATAATTTTCCTTGATGTCAACTTAGGGTTTGCTTGATATGCTAACACTTCAGTTGTTCTTTCATTTAGCTCCTTTAAATCACACACTTAAGGAATTTCTTTTCCTTTCCATTGTTTACTCACTCCATGGAGTTTATCATAACTAGGCATGTCTTACCCACAAGTCTAGTTATTCTCTTGATCATTGAAATCCTTAGCTCGATGTTCTTTCAAGCATTACGTACTTGTTTTCACGGGTTTTGGTGTTATCAACTTTTTATCCTATTTTGACCCTTCCTCCATCCGTTGTTTATTACAACTTCAATCCAAATTTTATGTTTGGTCTTATTTCGGGTATTTCACCCTATGCCCAACCATCCACTCCTTAGGCTCCATCAAGTGAGCATGGACCACAACCAGTCTTGATGTCAGTGGTCATTTCCTTTAATCACTTCTTAACTGGAGGGCTTACTTCTCCAAGGTTTCTTAGATATGCTTTCCTCTATTTCCTTTTTATGGACAATCCACCCCCTTCTTACTTGTACAACATCTTTTGACGTTATCTTCCTACTTACCCGTCCCTTGGGTTTAACTTACTCCTTGGGTCCTCCTAGTATGCTTCCCTTAGTTCTTTCATCTCAACATGCACTTCATTTGCAAGATCATCTCCTCATCCCTTGTCACTTGGTTCCATTACCTCTTAGTTAGGACATGCATCCCTCCACAGGATTTCCTTCCTTGGGAGGATTCTTACTCTTTTCTCCCTGAATTCTATTTTCATTCGCCCTTGAGGACATCTAACCTTAAATGACATCCTTTGGTGCCATCCATTCCTACTTACCTTTACTCTTGAAACCTTGCGGGCACATCTTTTGTACCCCCATCCTCATTCTCATTTGTACCCCAATACACATGTCACGGCCCAACCTGGTTTGGTCAAATCCCTATGAGCAACCCACCACTCTCCCAGTTTATTAAGGGTTTTTCCCTTCTCTAAACTGTGAGGAGTAAGGCTTCCTTTTCACCTGTATCTTTCCTAGAATAACATTAATTAAAACTGAATATATTAACCTTACATACCTGTCATGTTGGTTCAACTATCGAAAAGTTTTTAAGTGGGTTTTCCCTTGGTTGCTTGAAAAGGGGTACAGGAAGGGGGGTGACTTCGACAACTCAGTGAATGGGTGTTGGGAGAAAGTTTTCATAAAATATCTTTAATCGGAGTATGCCAAACTCCTTATCTCTTTTAAAAATATTATTAAATTCTCAGTTTTCACAATTTCTTTTCCTCATTTCCACATCAAGTGTGTTTAGCAATCAATCAACACATGACCTTCATTAGGAAGGGAATCACACATTCGTAGGGCAGCCCATCCACTACACCCACTTGTGGCGTCGAAGTGACTTTACCAGCCTCCCAGATAGAAGTTTGTCTACTTCTGCCCTAGGAATGAGTGAATGTTCACGACATCCGACCCTCAAACCTGAAATCAACTTCGTGTCCATATGAGAACAAAGACCTCATCCTGGCTCCACCTCGGTCTCGTGCGCATGAAGCTACGTCGAGCTTCCTTGACCATTGGCACGACAAACTGCCCTTATCTCCACTATGTCATTGAGTAGCCCCTAGGATGCATCACTACCCCTCTTGGACGTCTTGATGTTCTTGAACCTCAAGTTCATGCACAAACAATAATTTTTCCACAATGACATTTATCTTTGGTGCCACTGGTCCAATGGTTGTGACCCTCAACTCGACCTGCAGCTGTTTGTCGAGACCGGTCCGTCAACCTAGCCTTGACGCATTGCCGCTAGTCCATCGAGTATGTCAGTCCTATCTTGGTACCATGGCAAAATCACACATTCCATTCATTTAAAATTTTCATGGCATAAATATCAAATGTTTGTTTATGAGCTCTTACTCGTGCCAACTGGCCTTGGGCCTACTGTACGTAATTTTCCAAAACCAGACATTTTAGCCCTCAAGTTCCAAAACCGAGCCCTCTAGCCTATCCGAGCTGTTCTAGCTGTCATGCCCCAACCTAGTTTGGTTGGATCCCCATGAACAACCTGCCACTCTCCCGATTTATTAAAGGGTTTTCCCCTTATTATAAACTGTAAATAGTAAGGTGTCCTTTAACCTGCACCTTTTCTTGGAATAACATAATTCAAAACTGTAAAATAATTTTTTATTTATCATACCTGTATCACAAACGTCTTAGTTGATGGTCTTTAAGGGTAGGCTTTCCAAAATCTCCTGAAAGGGATATAAGGGAGGAGGTGAGTACGACTACTCAGTGAATGGGTTTTCCAAAAGTTTAGACTTTTAAGAAAACATTTATTATTGAAGTATGCCAGACTCCTTTCTTTTCAAAAATCATTTCATTCAAATTCTCGTATTTATCACCATTTCTTTTTTATCCATGGTGTGTCATCACCCAACACACATCCTTTATCATGAAGGTTACACACATTCATGAGTCAGCACGACCACTGAACCCACTTGTGGCTTCGAAGCGACTTTATCGGCCACCCGTATAGAAGTACGTCCACTTCTACCCTGAGAATGAGTGGATGTTCACGACATCCGACCCTTATTCCCAGAATAAATTCTTCATGTCCGTTATGAGGACAGAGACCTCATCCTGTCCCCACCCCAGTCTCATGCGCTTGGTGCTACTCCAGATTTCGCACAGACACCTAGAACGACGATCTGCCCTTATACTCACCGGGTCGTCTAGGGCCCTTAGGACACATCACTATCCCTAATGGATGTCTTGATGATCCACTACTCATAGTGCATGCACAAACAAGTTTTCTTAAATTGCCATGTAATATGTGGTGCCATTTGTCCCAACGGTCCCAATCTTCAACTCAACATGTAGCTGTTTGTCTTGACTGGTTTAAAGACCGGTCATGTTGCATTGCTACTAGTTGATTGAATATGTCGGACTTGTCTTGGTACCATGGCCAAACAATTCACCTATTAAGGTTAAATGGCACATATATGTATCATGTTCTTTTACGAGCTCCTGCTCGTGTCCATTGGCATATGGCCCACTGTTTGAGTTTTTAAAAAATAGGGTATATTAGCCCTCAAGTTCCAAAATTGAGGCCCCTAACCTATAAGAGCTATTCGAGCTCCTATCAAGAAGGTCTCCCAAAAAGTTTAAGCATTGGCACACAGTTAGGGGAGAACACTTCCGATAAAATAGGTTTTCACTGTCCATTATACCGACTGGTATAAGGACATCTCCAATCATAACTGATGAACAGGTTTTCAACTTCATTCGAGGAAGTCTCATCATACCAACTGGGTATGATCTACTTACAACTAGTAAGTAGTTTTTCCGCATAATTTTCACATCACTTTCTCAGTTGTAATGATTAAAATACCACTAAACAGTGGATTTTTATATCGAGGTACTTATCATCCCCAACTGGGTATGATATATAATCCCCACTCACAACCGGTAAGTAGTTTTTAACTTTAAGTTGTGCTCATCATCCCAACCGGGTATGATGTTAGTAAACCCACTCACCCGTTAACGCAATGAATTCCACTAGACTAGTTCTTTGTATTCATGCAAGCTCGTCCATGCTGGCATTCCCGGTACTTCGCATTCCTACATGATATGAACATGCTTGTTCATTATTACTCGGCATAACAGCCTTAATTCATTTCAAATGAATGAGAAAACCCAAACTTTTTAGTTATTTGTAATTAGATCCCTAAAGTTATTTCTCTTTAACTTTAAGTCCCTAATGTCGATTTTTCTTCAAATTGAGTCCCGAAACTTTTAAAATTTATCTTGGGACCTCAATTTATTCAATTTCACCAAAAAGGGGTTTAATTTCCGAAATTTCCAATTTGGTCCCCCAACCTTTCCAAAATTACCATTTTGCCCTTCCTTTACAAAAATGGTAAGTTTTGCCCCAAAAATTCCAAAATTCCTCAATTGGTCCTCTAAAATTATTTTCATGCCCAATTGACCATCAATTTCATAAAATTGCATTATGATCCTTTAATTTCAAAAATTTCCAATTTTCCCAATTTCAATTCCTTAGCACAGCCGAATTTTATTTCATCAAATTGACCAATCAAACACCTCTAATTTTGAAATTGAAGTTAAAATTGAGTTACTACATCTTCTTACAATTCAATAGCACTTTGAATAGCAAGTTTTGACGCCAGAACGAGCTCAAACAGAGATTCGCCAAAAAATGGATTGTAGAGAGAGAAAGCTTCGATTACTCACCGGTGAGGGCACGACGGTCCGAGCTTTTGATCTGGACAGATAGCTCTCATCATGAGGTTTATCCCAGAATCAAGAATCACATCAATTGATGCCGAATTGAGTTAGAATTTCATCATTGAAATTTTGTCGATTCTCTCTCTAGCACTGGTTGGAAATTGCAGAGGAAAGCCGAATTGACTTACCTTTTAGTCCTAATTCGGCCGTGGGAGGGCTGAGGAAGTGTTGAGAAGGCTTGGTTTGGCCTGAGTAGGGCTCGAAATGGCCAATTTAAGCTCAGCCAAAATAGGGCAGCTTCGGTCCACCGGAGCTGCTTCACTGTTTCATCACGTCGACATTTCTCCGGTGACCCTCGGAGCAAACGGAGACTATAGACATGTAGATGACTTCTCCCCGGTTCAAAAGAACCCGACCTCGCCTTGTTTGGCTCAAAAAAGACCCATATCAGAGCTCTGGTTCGAGCTTCACCAAAAAATGGAGCAGTTGAGAGAGAATGGAGTTTTCAAGTGTAGAGAGGATGAATAGGGAGGGGCTCTTTATATAGGGAGCTCGGGGACCCGTTGGCCGTCCGTTTGGCACTGTTATGACAGGCATTGAAGACTTGAAATGTACCGAACGGAAACGTTTCTTTCTCGCCGGTGCTGCTTCAATTTTTTGGCAAGTGAACAGTGCTATCATCTTGAGGAAGAAGATGACACTGTTCCGAACCGGACCGGACCGGTCCGAACCGGGTTCAAAGCTTAAACCAGTCGGTTCACCCATCATTTGATCGAGTTTTTCAAATCTAAAAATTTCTAAATTCATCTAAATTCATTCTCTATCCAATGGTTCCCTCAAATCTCCAATTTGAATTATTTAAGCCCCTAGAAAAATGAATTTAGGATTCAGTGCAATAGTGGTTCAAACCGGTCCAAACCGGTTTAGATCCGGTTCACCTGAACCGGTTTGGTTTTCATCCCCAATTCCTTCACAAGTCCATTTCCATGTCTTTTGTGACTCCTTGGGTCACTTAGGGTCCATAAAATTCCTAGTTTACCATCTCTTTATTGATTCTGGTTCATAAACCGACTCAATCCTTAAATCGGTTGAATCCGGTTCAAGTCCGGTTCACTCGAACCGGTCTGGTTTTTTTCTCTCACTTTGTTCTATGATTCCTTCCCAAGGTTTTTAAATTTCTTTGGAGTACAATGGAGTTGAATTCCTCTATTTTTCCCAATCTCTATTGGTTCCGGTTCACGAACCGACTCGGTTCATAAACTGGTGCAATCTTGTTGGACCTGGTTCATCCAAACCGGTCTAATTTTCCTCTTCCAATTCATCCTAAGGTTCTTTTCCCTAGTATTATGAACCCTTTAGATCACCTGGGAGTTGTAAATTCCTAAATTGCCCATTCACAATTGATCGGGTTTGTGAACCAGTTCAATTTTTCTCACTTGGTTTGATCGGTTCTTTTCCCGGTTTTCCTTAGCTCAAAAGGGCGGGGTTTACACTAGCTCTCGTCAAGAAGTCTTCCAAAATTTTTAAGTATTGGCACACAGTCAGAGGAGAACCTTTCTGACAAAATAATCTTTTCACTCATCACACCAATCGAGTGTGATGACATCTCCACTTACAACCGGCAAGTGGGTTTTCTCCTTCCTTCTAGGAATTCCATCATACCAACCAAGTATGATATACTTAAAACCAGTAAGTAGTTTTCCCCCTAGTTCTCACATAATCCTAACCAGGTGTGATGTTAAAAATTTCACATATAAGTGGATTTTCATTTCTGAGGTGCACATCATCCCAACTGGGTATGATGTGAATAAACCCACTCACCCGATAACTGAATTATACTCTTCTTCAGTCGATTTTTTGCATCCACGCTACCTTGTACTTGCTGGCGTTCCGGTCCCTCATGTTCCTACACAATTTGGACACCCTTATCTATTAATTATTTGGCACGACTGTCTTCGTTTCCTAACGTATGATCAACTAGGCTCAAAATTTCCAATTAATTGCACTTAGGTCCCTAAAGTTCTTTTCATTAACTTTAGATCCTTAATACTAACTTTTCCCCAAATTAGTTCAGAAATTTCTAAAAATTTACTTTGGGTCCTCAATTTAGTCAAAATCATTTAAGTGGTTCAAGTTTTCCAAATTTCCAATTTAATCCCCAACTTTTAAAAAATTACCATTTTGCCCCTACTTTACAAAAAAAGAAATTTGACCCCAATTATTTTCCAAATCTACCAATTGGTCCTCCAACATCTTTTCCATGGCAGATTGGCCCTCAATTTTATGAAATTCACAAATTTCCCCAAATTTCCCCCTTTCAAATTGACCGAATATGATTTCATGAAATTGACCATTCAATCGGGGTTAATTGCTACAATTGAATGTATGGACCAGTTCCTACACTTCCATACAATTCAATTCAGCTTTAAACTACCTCATTTTGATTCAAATTGAGCTCAAACGGAGCTTTATTGGAAAATTGAATGTAGAGAGAGAAAGCTTCGAAAGCTTATCGTCTATGGTGCAACGGTCCGATCTCTCTATCGGGGAAGAGAGTTCTCTTACTGAGCTATCTTCTAGGATCAAGAATTTCTACAATTGGTCCCAAATTGAGGGAGAATTTCGTTAGTGAATTTTTGTAGTTTCTCTCTTTAATTTCGACATGCAACGATAGAGTAGGGCCGCACTGGCTTACCTTTTCGCTCAGTTGAGGTCGTCTATGGGCTGTGGGAATGTCGGGAGAGCTTGGTTTGGCCTGAGGAGAGCAAAATTCAGCCGATTTCAGCTCAGCCAAAATAGGGTAGCTTCGGTCCACCAAAGCTACTTCACTGTTTGATTATGCCGGTGCTTCTACGGTGGTCCTCGGATCGAACAAAGGTTGCTTTCAGATAGCTGAATTCCCCAGAGACTAAAGAACCTGGCCTTGCCTTCTGAGGTTGAGAAAAATGCCCAAGTTAGTGCTCTGGTTCTAGCTTCACCAGAAAATGGAGCTGTTGAGAGAGAGTGGAGTTTTTAGGTGTGAGGAGGATGAATGAAGAAGGGCTCTTTATATAGGGAGCACGGGGACTCTCTGATCATCCATTTGGCACCTTTATGGTGCTCATTCATGGCCTGAAATACCCTGGAAGGAGACAATTCAGCTTTTCCAATGCTATCTGTTCTTCTAACGAGCGAATAGTGCTATCATCTGAAGGAAGAAGATGACAGTGTTCCGAACAGGACTGGATCGATTCGAGCTGGGTTCAATGCTTAAACTGATCGGTTCATGCCCAATTCGACTGAGTTTTTAAAATATCTAAATTAATGTAAATTCATTCTTTATACAATGGTGGCTTCAATTCCCTAATTTGAATATTTTAAGCTACATAGAAAAATGAATTTAGAAACCAGTTCAATGTTGATTCAAACTAGTTCAATCCAGTTCAGGTCCGATTCACCTAAACCGGTCTAGTTTTCTTTTCCAATTCATCCCAAAGTCCTTTTCCATGACTTTTATGACTCTTTAGGTCACTCGGGATTTGTAAATTTTCCTTTTTTCCCTTTCTCTACCAGTTAAGGTTTATGAATCGACTCAATATTCTCTGAGGAAATGACCGGTTCTTTTCCCAGTTCTCATATTTTAAAAGGACGAGGTTTACAACTCTACGCTCCTTTTAGGAGTTTTGTCCCCAAAACTTATTCAACATCCTTTGCATAGGAATTAACTTCCCTTGACGTCAACTTGGAGTTGGTTTGACCTGCTAACACTTCGGTTGTTTTCACTTAGCCCACTTTAAAGCAAGTGCTTAAGGAATTTCTTTTCCTTTAAATTATTTACTCCCTCCATGGAGTTTATTATAACTAGTGTGTCTTACCTGCAAGTCCAAAGGTATATCCTTTGGTTCACATCTTCCTTTGCTTAGGACAAGATTCCTCCTCTTGAAAGTTCTTGCATAGTATTGCAGGATTGGGAGCTCCAAAATGTCAATCATTCCTCTGCGTCGTACAAGGCCCTTAGGATGCATCAATACCCCTCATGGGCATCTTGATGATTCCGTACTCATAGTGAATGCACAAACAGTATTTTCTTATCATGCCATATAATATGTGGTGTCACTGGTCCAACGGCCCCGACTCGCAACTCAACCTACAACTGTTTGTCTTGACTGGTCCGAAGACTTGTCATGTCGCATTGCCGCTAGTTGATTGAATATGTCAGTCCTACCTTGGTACCATGACCAAACAATTCATTTATTAAAGTTTTATGGAACATATCTCATATTTTTTTATGAGCTCCTGCTCGTGCCCACTGGCCTATGGCCTACTTGTTTGAGATTTTCAAAACTGGGCATAATAGCCCCCAATTTCCAAAACCGAGGCCCCTGACCAATAAGAGTTATTTGAGCTCCCATCAAGAAGGTCTCCCAAATAGTTTAAGCATTGGTACATAGGCAGGAGAGAGCACTTCTGACAAAATTATATTTTCAACAGTCCATTATACTAACCGGGTATAAGGACACCTTTGCTTATAACCGATGAACGGGTTTTCAACTTACCTCAAGAAATTTTCATTATTCCAATTGAGTATGATCTACTTACAACCGGTAAGTAGTTTTTTTCTGCATGATTTTCACATCACTCCTCTAAGTTGTGATGTTTAAAATACCACTTGATAGTGGGTTTCACTTCGAGGTACTTATCATCCTCAACCGGGTATGATATAAAATCCCACTCACCCGTTAATGCCGTGAATTCCACTAGATCGGTTCTTTTATTTCACACGAGTTTGTCCTTGCTGGCATTCCCGGTGCTTTGTGTTCCTACACGATATGAACATCTCGGTTCATTATCTCTCGGCCTAATAGCCTTCACTCATTCCAAATGAATGAGAAAAACCAAACTTTTATTTATTTGCAATTAAGTACTTAAAGTTATTTTTCTTTAACTTTAAGTCCCTAATGCCGATTTTTCCTCAAATTGAGTCTCAAAACTTTTAAAATTCCCCATGGGACCTCAATTTTATTCAATTTCATAAACAGGGGTTTAATTTCCCAAATTTCCAATTTGATCCCCCAACTTTTCCAAAATTACCATTTTTCCCTTCCTTTACAAAAATGGTAAATTTTACCCCAAATATTCTAAAATTCCTCAATTGGCCCTCTAATATTTTTATCATGCCCAATTGTCCCTCAATTTGAGGAAATTACATTTCAGTCCTTCAAATTTTCGAAAATCCCCAATTTTCCCCCAATTCCAACTTTTTAACACAGCCGAATTTGATTTCATCAAATTGACCAATCAAATGTTTCCAATTATTGAAATTGAAGTTGAAATCGAGTTTGTACATGTTCATACGATTCTTTAGCAATTTGAATTGCAAGTTTTAATGCCGGAACGAGCTCAAATGGAGCTTCACCAGAAAATGAGCTATAGAGAGAGAAAGCTTCGATTACTCATCGATGAGGGCATGTCGGTCCGAGCTTTCTATCTGGGCAGGTAGTTCTCCTCCTGAGGTTCTTCCTAGGATCAAGAATGACATCAATTGATGTCGAATTAGATTAGTATTTCATCATTGAAATTCGACCGACTCTCTCTCTAACACTAATAAAAAAAATGTAGAGGAGAGCCAAATTGGCTTACCTTTCCATCCTAATTCGGCTGTGGGAGGGCTGAGGAAGTCTTGGGAGGGCTTGGTTTGGCCTGAGTAAGGCTCAAATTGGTCGATTTCAACTCAACCGAAATAGGGCAGCTTCGGTCCACCGGAGTCGCTTCACTGTTCGATACGCTGATGTTTCTCAGGCAACTCTTGGATCGAATGGATGTCACCATCGTGTAGCTGACTTCTCCCCGATTCTAATGAACTCAACCTCGCCTTGTTTGGCTAAAAAATGACCCTATATTGGAGCTCTGGTTTGAGCTTCAACGAAAAACTAAGCAACTGAGAGAGGGGCTCTTTATATAGGGAGCTTGGGGACTCGTTGGCCGCCTGTTTGGCACCTTTATAACAGACATTGATGGCCTGAAATGTATCGAGTGAACAGTGTTGTCATATGAAGGAGAAGATGACACTATTCTGAACCAGACTGGACAGGTTTGAACCGGGTTCAAAGCTTAAACTGGCCAGTTCACCACCCATTCGATCGAGTTTTTCAAATATAAACATTTCTAAATTCATTTTCTATTCAATGGTGGCCTCAAATCTCAAATTTGAATTATTTAAGCTACCTAGAAAAATGAATTTAGGATCCAGTTCAATAGTGGTTTAAATCGGTCCAAAATGGTTCGGATCCAATTCACCTGAATCGGATCGGTTTTCATCCCCAATTCCTTCACTAGTCCATTTCCATGACTTTTGTGACTCCTTAGGTCACTTAGGGTCCATAAAATTCCCGATTTACCATTTCTTTATCGATTCTAGTTTCATAAACTGACTCGGTACTTAAACCGGTTCAGGTCTGGTTCACCCGAACCGATCTGGTTTTTCTCTCCCACTTTGTTCTAATGTTCCTTCCCAAGGTTTATAAATGTCTTTGGATCACAAGGGATCCATAAATTTCTTGGTTTGCCCATTCTCTATTGATTTCGGTTCACGAATCAACTCGGTTCATAAACCGGTTTGGACCCGACTCTCTTGAACCGATCCGGTTTTTCTTCCCCATTTCATCCTAAGGTTCTTTTCCCAAGTTTATGGACCATTTGAGTCACATGGGAGTTGAAAATTCTCAAATTTGCCTGTTTTCTAATAATCAAACTTGTAGCCGAATTCGGTTTTAAAATTTAAAAGTGACCGGTTCTTTTCCCGGTTTTCTCATTATCAAAGGACAGGGTTTACACTTTCCCTTTCCTTAATCCACTCTTACTTGTTCGTGACCATTTCACGATTTTTTATATCACACCCCGATCGTGTTTGGTCGAATCCCCATGAACAACCTGCCACTCCCTCAGTTCAAGAGGAGTTTCCCCCTTCTTTTAATTGAGAAGAGCCATACATATTTTCAACCTTGTTCTATGGAAAGACATATATAAAATAAAATGCAAGCTTAAAAGAAATTAAGCATACCTAACAAAGGGTAAGGCTCGGTGCTATTCCTAGTCATTTTCCTTTTTTCCTGAAAAGGGATAAACTCAGTAAATGGGTATTTTGTTTTATTAAAATATTTTTAAGTTGGAGTGTGCCAGACTCCTTAATTTCTTTAAATTGTTCTCCACTTTAAAATCTCGATTTTTCAAAAACACATCCTTTATCATGAAGGTCAATCACACAATCGTAGGCCAGTACGTCTACTGAACCCACTTGTGGCATTAGAGCGACTTTACCGGCCACCTAGATAGAAGTACGTCAACTTCAACCTTGAGAAAGAGTGGATGTTTGCGACATCCAACCCTCAATCTCGTAAAAATTCTCTATGTCTGTATGAGAACTGAGACCTCATCTCGACCCCACTCTAGTCTCGTGCGCTTGAAACTACGTCGAGCTTCGCAAGGTCACCTGGTACGATGAACATCCCTTATACCCACCAGGTCGTCTAGGGCCCTAGGACACATCACTACCCCTCTTGGATGTCTTGAAGGCACCATAAACATAGTGCATGCACAATTAGAATTTTCACATCATGCCATATAATTTGTGGTGCCACTGATCCAACGGTCCCGACCTTCAACTCAACCTACATCTGTTTGTCTTAACTAGTCCGGAGATCTGTAATGTCACACTGCCACTAGTTTATTGAATATGTTGGTCTTGTCTTGTTACCATAGCCAAACAATTCATTTATTTAAAGTTTTCTATCATATAACTCATGTTTGTTTATGAGCTCCTACTCGTGCCAACTAGCCTATGGCCCACTCTTCGAGATTTTCAAAATTGAGCATATTAGCCCTCAAGTTCCAAAACCGAGGCTCCCAACCTATTAGAGCTATTCGAGCTCCCGTCAAGAAGGTCTCCCAAATTGTTTAAGCAGTGGCACATAGTCAGGGGAGAGCACTTCTGACAAAACATATTTTCAACTATCCATCATACCAACTGAGTATGAAGATATCTTCGCTCATAAATGATGAACGAGTTTTCCACTTCCTCTGAGGAAGTTTCATCATACCAACCAAGTATGATCTATTTACAATTGGTAAGTAGTTTTTCCGTGTCATTTTCACATCACTCTTCTAAGTTGTGACGTTTAAAATACCAATTGATAGTGGGTTTTCATTTCCAAGGTACTTATCATCCCAACCGGGTATGATATAAAGAATCCCACTCACCCGTTTGTGCAGTGAATTTTCACTTAGTCGGTTTTTGTCCCTTGTGAGCTTAACCTTAGCTGGCGTTCCCGATGTCTCGTGTTCCTACACGAAATGAACATTGTTGTTCATTATCATCTAACTTGATCACCTCACTTAGTATAAATGACTAAATTCACTACTTTTCCAATATTTGCAAATTGGTCCCTAAAGTTATTTTTCCCTTTTTACTTTAGGCCACAGTTGCCGATTTTTCCCCGAATTGAGTCTCGAAACTTTTAAAATTACTCTTGGGATCTCAATTTTCTCAATTTCATAAAAAGGGGTTCAAGTTTCCCAAATTCCCAATTTGTCCCACAAATTTTCCAAAATTAAATTTTGCCCTTCCTTTACAAAAATGGTAAGTTTTACCCCAAAAATTCTGAAATTGCTCAATTGGCCCTCTAACATTCTTATCATGCCCAATTGACCCTCAATTTTATAAAATTGCATTTTGGTCCTTCTAATTTTTGAAAACCCCCAATTTCCCCAAAATTTTCCCCGATTTCAACTCCCTAACATAGCTGAATTTGATTTCATCAAATTGACCGATCAAACACTTCTAATTGTTGAAATTGAAGTTGAGATTGGGTTTCTAAATCTTCATACAATTCCTTAGCACTTTGAATCATAAGCTTTAACACTAGAACAAGCTCAAATGGAGCTTCGCTGAAAAATAGACTCTAGAGAGAGAAATCTTCAATTGCTCACTGGTGAGGGTGCGGCGATTTGAGCTTTCTATCTGGGTAGATGGATCTCCTCCTGTGGTTCCACTTAGGATCAAGAATGGAATCAATTCATGCCAAATTGGATTAGAATTTTGTCATTGAAATTATGTTGGTTTTCTCTCTAGCACCAGTCAAAAATTTCAGAGGGGAGCTGAATTGGCTTACCTTTCAGTCCTAATTCAGCTATGGGAGTGTTGAGGAGAGGTTGGTAGAGCTTGGTTGAGTTTGGGGAGGGCTTGAATTAGCCAATTTCAGCTCGGCCAAAACAGGAGACCTTCGGTTCGCCAGAGCTTTACTGTTCGATCACGCCGGCGCTTCTCTGGCGACTCTTAGAGCAAATGGATGTCACCAATGTGTAGTTGACCTCTCTTGGATTCTAAGGAACCCGACCCCACTTTCTTTGGCTCAGAAATGACCCTATATTGGAGCTCAGGTTCAAGCTTTGTTGAAAAACTAAGCAGCTGAGAGAGAGTGAGCTTTTCAGGTGTGGAGAGGATGAGTGGAGAGGGGCTCTTTATATAGGGAGCTCGGGGACTCGTCGGCCATCCGTTTGGCACCTTTATAATAGACATTGATGTCTTGAAATGTACTAAACAGAAACGTTTCTTCTTCGTCGGTACTGCTTCAATTTTTCAACGAGTGAAGAGTGCTGTCATTTGAAGGAAGAAGACGACACTGTTTCAAACTAGACCAGACCAGTCCTAACTAGGTTCAAAGCTTAAACCAGCCGATTCACATCTGATTTGACCAAAATTTTCAAATCTAAAAATTTCTAAATTCATTTTCTATCAAATGGTGGTCTCAAATCTCAAATTTAAATTTTTTTAAGCCACCTAGAACAATGAATTTAGCATCCGGTTCAATAGTGGTTCAAACCGGTTCAATTCGATTTGGATTCGGTTCACCTTAACCGGTTTGGTTTTCATCTCCAATTCACCCTAATGTCCTTTTTCATGACTTTTATGACTCCTACGTCACTTAGGGTCCATAAATTTCCTAGTTTTCCCTCTCTCTATTGGTTCTGGTTCATAAACTAGCTCGGTTCTTAAACTGGTTCAATCTGGTTCGGGTCCGATTTACCCGAACCGATTGGGTTTCTCTCTCTCCATTTGTCCTAAAGTTCTTTTCCAAGGTTTATGAACCTCTTTGGTTCACTTGGGAGTTAAAATTTCTCCAATTTTCCTATTCCCCAATAATGGGTTTGTGAACCGATTCGATTTTCTTACTCAGTATGACCGGTTCTATTCCTGGTTTTCCTTAACTCCAATGAACGGGGTTTACACTTTATTCTAAGTTGATCCCTTTCGATCTACGTGTCGATTGCTTGGCATGGGGAGTTCCCTTTTTACGGTTTTTATTCTCTACCATGTCTTTCAAAGTAGAGACTTTCACCTTAGGAGCTACATGTTCAACCTTACCATTCTTGAAGGTTTCATTTCTTCATCACCTTACACCCTTTCTACATTAGGGAATTTGACCGCTTTCAATTGTCTTAAATCTCCATTTCATCCCTTATTCTCTATCTGAGGAACTTTCGATTATCGGGTTTTATTTTGTGTACTCCACACTATGCCCAACAGTGCACTCTTTAGGCTCCATTAAGTGAGCATGGACCACGACCAGTCTTGATGTCAGTGATCGTTTCCCTTAATCATTTCTTTATTGGAGGGCTTACTTCTCCAAGGTTTCTCATAAGTTCTTTCCGCTATTTCCTTATTATGGGTAGTCCACCCCTTTCTTACTTGTACGACATCTTTTGATGCTAACTTCCTACTTACCCATTCCTTGGAGTTTAACTTACTCCTTGGGTCCTTCTAGTATACTTCCCTTGGTTCTTTCACCTTAGCATGCATTCTATTTGCAAGTTTATCTTCTTATCCCTATTAACTTAGTTTTATTACCTCTCAATTGGGATACATATGCCTTTCCATAGTTTCCTTCCTTGGTAGGATTCTTCCCCTTTCTCCCGGAATTCCTTTTTCATTTTCTCTAGGGAATATCTACCATTAAATGACATCTTTGATGTTGTCTTCTCCAGTTTATCCTTACTCTTGAAATTTTACTTGCACATATTTTGTACCCTATCCTCATTCTCACTTGTGCCCTAGTACCAGTTTATTTTCTTAGGGAGGCTTTATAATCTCCCTTGTTTTAGGGTCTCTTGATCACCTTGCGGGAGACTTACTTAACCTTTTCATGACTTGAGTTTGGTTGTTAATCCGTCCTTGGCCATTTATCTTTTTAAGGATTTCCTTCATTCTTCTTTTCTAAGATTTGGCCTTTTCACTTCTCTCTTCATTGCCGAGGTTTAAATCCATGGTTCTCTCGAAGGCTAGTTTGTTAACTGCCTTGTTCCTACTATTTTTCTTGTTCAACTATATGGTCAGCTATATAAGAATTCACTCGTCATTCAAACCCATCCTCTTGTCCTTCATAGAGTGTAGTCTTTACTACTTCCCAGCCCTTATTAGGGCACTATTTATTCTCCTTGACCATCCCATTGTTACTAGTTGTTTCTTTCTACTAGGTTCTCCTCGGATCGTTATTTGGCTCTTCTACTCTTCCAAAGTAGGTCACACTAGGCCATCTCGATACATCCTTCCTTCAAGAAATTCCTAATTCCTTGCACTCCACATTATGTCCATCCGCCCATCAATGATCCCTTCAAGGGGTACTTAGTTGTGTTCATCCTTCTAGAGTTCCCTAGAGTTTCTGGAGGACATTTTCGCTTTTGCCCCTTTCTGAGGGGGTTCTAGGTGTACTTTCCATTTACCTTACCTCTATTCTTGTGGTATTCCTCTCTGTTTGACCTTCTTAAGAAGAAGTTTAAATTTCATTTTACCTCACCATTTCTTGATCTCTTTACGAACTACTGACTTAACCTGCTCCATGGTTTTGGTCACCAGTCCTTCCTATCTTTTGTGACTTTTAGGAGGTATTGCTCTAAATCTATGGGGTGTGGGATAGTTCTTCTTTACTTGTCCTATTCCCCTTCACCTATAACAGGTTATCTTGGTACTTGTCCTTAGTAGGGTTGGGCACTTCTTCACGTAGTGTCCTCATCGTTCACACTGGTAATAGGTTATTCCCTTGCATGGAACGTTGTGGTTCCTCCTTTACTTTAAGCATTGTGGGGCCTTTCTAGGGGGTTGCTAGTGGTTTTGTGCATCCTTGAGTCTAAACACCTTGGGAGTTTTCTTGTTGAATCTCCTTTGCCAAAGGGTCACTCTAAGAGTCCTCCTAGATTTCTTAATTTCTTAATTTCTTGATTCAGTTTCCTTACCTAGGATGGGATTCTCCTTAGTTTGTATGGTAGTGCGTGTTTGTTTGGTTACTTTTCTTGGGGCGATCTTCTTAGCAAGATCTCATCATTTGAGAGATAGGGTTTTAGAAATTTTGAGTATTTCATTAATAGAGGAGAACAAAATGTTGGGGTTTTATCCCTATTACAAAAATGGTCACATAATAGATAGGGAGCTACGAGATTCTTGATAAGCATCCTCTTTAGTAAGGTTATACGCCCTTGCTGGCATTCCTGGCTTCAGACTTGGCTCCCCTCATACATAGGATTGTGACCCTAACATATACTGGAACTATACTCCTTGGTGGTACTGGATACTTTCCCATTTGACCCTTTGGGGCTTCTACTATGTCTTGAACCAAGGGAGTGGCGGATTGATCACGGGGATTCAACCAAACCGGCTCGAGGCGTGAGATCTTACTTGACCCGCTCCTTAAGGGAAAATCTACATTTGGCTCCATTTGGGTTTTCTTAAGGTCCTACCCTTGGTCTTCTTCCTGTGATCCTTCCTCATATAATTGAGGCACACAATCGCATCATTGTGAGACAAAAAATTTTTACTAACTCAATTTTTTTATTCATCATTGAAGTAGGAATATGGTTTGGGATTTTAACTTCTTTTAAGGGAGATTGTTAGAATAATGAGTCAGGAAGTACTCATTACTATGCTAGGGTCTAGAAGAATTTCTTCATGGGTGAGGTTGAAATTCCTAGCTGAAATCGTGGTTCTTATGGTGTTATCCCTTTGATCTTAAGTAGGTGAGGAGGTGTACTTATTGGAAGGTATCACTTTGATTCCTTGTGTTGTGGGGTAGTCCTTTGCTATATGTCATACTCTTCTACACTCATAACAGGTTCTCTTGGGACTTGTCCTTCGTAATGTTGGACACCTTCTCATGTAGTGTCCCCATTGTCTACATCTATAACAAGTCATCTCCTTGCGTGAACCTTTGTGGTTCCTCATATACTTCGAGCATTGTGAGGCCTTTCTAAGGCATTGTTGGTGGTTTGATGCTTCACCGTCCTTGAGCTCAAACACCTTGAAGGTTTTTTTGTCGAGTGCTCTTCTACCAGAGGTTACTACAAGAGTTCTCCTATACTCCTTAGTTCCCTCGTTCATTTCCTACTTTAGGATGGGATTCTTCATGGTTTTCGGGGTGGTTAGGGTAGCACAGGTTTGCTTGGTTGGCCATCTTCCTACAAGGTAGGTAGTTTTTGTTTAATTCTTATGTTATATAATTTTGATAATGTATTCGAGGAAACATGCTCTGATACCACTCAAGTTGTCATGCCCCGACCCGATTTGGTCGGATCCCCATGAGCAACCTGCCACTCCCTTTGGTCCATTAAGGATTTCAACCTTTCTAAACTGTGAGGAATAAGGCGTCCTTTTACCTATCTTTCCTGGAATAGCATTATACAAAATTGAACATCTTAAACAGACATACCTGTCTTACAGTTCCAACACAAGGAAGTCTTTAAAATTGGTTTTTTCCTCAGTTACCTGAAAGGGGTAAAAGGGAGGTTTCCATGCCAAAGTTATCATTTCTTTTAAAGAGAGGTTTCCAAAATTTTAGATTTCTAAACCTTTTTCCAAGGTTTACCATTTCTTTTTCCAAGGATTCACAAATATAAAAAATCCTTTTTCTTATTCACATATTAGGTGTGTTTAGCTCTCTTAGTCCATCCCCTTGCCTTGGAAGGCGTTTAGCAAACAAATGCATGCCCTTCATCAGGAAGGGTACACACATTCGCAGGTGTAGCATGTCTACTGCACCCACTTGTGGATCGGAGCATCTTTACCGTCCACCAAGATAGAATCATGTCCACTTCTACCCTAGGTTTGAGTGGATGTTCTCGACATCCGACTCTCAGACCCAAATGCAACTCCGTGTTCGTATGAGGACAAAGACCTCATCTCGACCCCACCCTGTTCTTATGCGCAAGAAGCTACTCTAAGCTTCAAGATTGACTGGCACATCGAACTGCCCTTATCTCCACCATGTCGTTCAATAGCCCTTAGGACCCATCACTACCCCTCTTGGGTGTCTTGATGGTCTTGTACCACAAGTGCATGCATAAACAATAATTTTTCACATATGGCCATTATATTTGGTGCCACTAGTCCAACGACATCGACCCTCAACCCGACCTGCACCTGTTTATCTAGGCCTGTCCGTCGACCTAGCCCTGACGCACTACCGCTAGTCCATTGAGTATTGTCGGTCCTGACACGGTACTACAGTGAAATCACATAATAATTTCATTAGGAATTTTCATGGCTTTCCTTTACTGAAGTTGGTTTACGAGCTCCTGCTCGTGCCCATTGGCCTTGGGCCCACTATATATGATTTTCCAAAACCAGGCATTTAGCCCCGTGAGTTCAAAAATCGAGGCCTCTAGCCTATCCGATCTGTTCTAGCTCCTGTCAAGAAGGTCTCCCAAATAGTTTAAGTAATGGCACACAGTAAGGGGAGAACACTATTGACAAAAAGGTTGTTTTCAACTTCATCACACCAACCGGGTGTAATGATATCTCCGCTTACTACTAGTAAGCGGGTTTCTCCTTTCCTTAATGAAGTTTGTCATACCAAACGGGTATGATCATCTCAACTTACAACCAGTAATTAGTTTTTCTTTTCATAAAAGTAAGCTCATCATCTCAAACGGGTATGATGTGATTAAGCCCACTCATCCGATGACCGTGATGTGTCCGTCCTCTGTCAGGTTTTTAGTATACGTGAGCTTTCCTTTGCTTACGTTCCAGTCACACTTGTCCCAACATGATTTGGGCAGCCATATCAATTACAGTTTGGCATAAAAGCCCAGGCTCAAAAATTATCGATTAATTGCACTTAGGTCCCTAAAGTTCATTTTCCTTAACTTTAGGTCCCTAATACCAATTTTTCCCAATTTGAGTCCCAAGGTTTCCAAAATTCCCTTTGAGTCCTCAATTCATTCAAAATTGTATAAGGGGCTCAAGTTTTCCAAATTTCCAATTTGGTCCCCAACTTTCCAAAAATTATAATTTTGCCCCTACTTTAAAAAAATGGTAATTTGACCCCAAATGTTTCACAAATCGACCAATTGGTCCTCCAACATCTTTCTCATGGCCAATTGGCCTTCAATTTTGGGAAAATGCAAAGATCTCCCTCAATGTTTCAAAATCCCAAAATTTCCCCCAATTTCTCTCCTTCAAACTGACCGAATTTGATTTTTTTCAAATTGGCCATTCAATTGGGGTTAATTACTCAATTGAAGTTATGGTCAGTTCCTACACTTCCATACTATTCAATTGAGCTTTAAACCACATCATTTAGCTCTGAATTTAGCTTAAACAGAAGTTCGCCGGAAAATTGTACGTAGAGAGAGAAAGCTTCGAAAGCTTATCGTCGGAGGTGCGGCGATTTGAGCTCTCGATTGGGGAAGGTAGCTCTTTCCCTGAGGTTTCTTCTAGGATCAAGAATTGCTACAATTGATATAGAATCGAGGGAGAATTTTGTGAATAATGTTTAGCACTTTCTCTCTCTAACTCTAACCTACAACAACTAAGGAGGGCAAAATTGGCTTACCTTTCAACTCTGTTAAGGTCGTATAAGGGTTGTGGGGGTGTTGGGGAGGCTTAGTTTGACTAGAGTAGAGCTGGATTTGGTTGAATTCAGCTCGGCCAAAATAGGGCAGCTTCGGTCCGTTGAAGCTTCTTCACTGTTTGATTCCATCGACGCTTTTGTGGCGGTCCTTGGGTTGAAAGTAAGTTGCTATTAGGTAGCTAATTTTCCTTGAAGTCTATAGGACCTGACCTTGTCTTCTGAGGCTAAAAAAATGCCTATATCGAAGCTCTAGTTCGAGCTTCACTAAAAAATGGAGCAGTTGAGAGAGAATGGAGATTTCAGGTGTGTGGAGGATGAATGGAGAGGAGCGCTTTATATAAGGAGCTCGGAGACCCTCTGCCAAACAAATTTTCTTTTTGTTTGAGCTTATTCTCACCCTAAAATAGCTTGATCGGAGCCATTATTCTTTTGCCGACGTTGTCCATTTCTGCATTGAATGAACAGTGTCATCATTTGGAGCAAGAAAATAACACTGTTCCGAACCAGACCAGATAGGTCCAACCGGTTCAATGCATAAATCAGTTGGGTCAGACCCGGATCGATCGATTTTCTCAAAATTAAAATTTTATAAATTTATCTAAATTAATTCTCCATCTAACAATTGTTTTATTTCCACAATTTGATCATTTTAAGCCATCAAGAAAAATAAATTTAGAAATTGGTTCAAACCGGTTCAATATGGTTTCAATCCGGTTTAGGTCTGGTTCATCCAGAACTGGTCTAGTTTTCTCTTCCCATTTGTCCCAAGGTTTTTTTTCCATTATTTTTATGACTCTTTGAGTATATTAGGATTTTTCAATTTCCCATTTTACCCTTTTCTTATCGGTTTGGGTTCGTTAACTGGCTCGGTTTCCTCTTTGAATTGACTGGTTCTTTTCCCGGTTTTCTTATCTTTAAAGGTCGGGGTTTACACAATGAGTTCAATGGTTGCGCTTCAACTCTATAGTTACTAGCCCAATGAGCTCTATGTTTCGGCTTTGGCTAGGTGGCTTAGCACACAATTTAACCATTTAGGGTAAATTTTCCATAGGCTCATTTCTCATTTAATTGTCAACAGGATTAAACCCATAACCTTTGGCCTTGGGCCTACTAGAGCAATTCTAGCTCTACTCGGAAATAACTCCAAAAAAAGTTTAAGTAGGTTCACGCAGTCAAGGGAGACTATTTCCTAAAAGATGGTTTTCAAGTGGAAAACGTGCTCATCGCCTCAAATGGGACTAATGCCGAAAATCCCACTCACCCAGTATTCCGTGACTCGTTCGTCCCAGATGGTTTATGATATCTATGGATCATCTTACGTCTAAAGGTAGAAGTTTTCTCTTCGCACCTATATTATCATGTATAAAACAATCATTCCATTATCCAAATGTTTTCACTTAGGCCCCTAAGTTTTTCTTCTAATTACATATAAATCCCTAAGTTTATTTGATTGGCAATTAACTCTCACTTAATTACCAAAATTCCTAAGTTTACTTTATTTGCAATTTCACCCCTTTAAATTGCAAATAAATTATCATAAATACTTTTAATTGCAATTAAATTCCCCAAAAATTATTCTTAATTTCAATTAAGTCCTTAATTTCTTCTTAATCACCAATCAACCCTTAATTGATGTTAACTTTACAAAACAATTTCTGAAAATCCCCAATTTTTCAAATTTTATCAAAATTTGCAATTTAGCCCCAAATTATTGATCCATCAAATTGGGAGCCAAAAACATGTCAATTTCCGCCCAACATGCTACGAATCGTCTCCCCTACTTTCCCATGATTAGTCCATGCTTTGAATTACTCTAATCGGCCTAGAATTAAGCTCAAAAGGAGCTTTGTGGGAAAACTACTCTTAGAGAGAGGAAGGTTCAAATTCTTACCGGATGGCTCACGGTTGCCAGAGCTTTCGTGTTCGGATGCTTTTTGTCATGCCATGACCCGGTTTGGTCAGATCCCCATGATCAACCTGTCGCTCCCTTCGTTTAATAGGGGTTTACCCGTTCTTTTATTCAAGAGGAGTCAGGCATAAATTCAAATCTTGTTCCTTGTAATCACATAAATTAGTCTAATGCAAGCTTAAAAGGAACTTTAAGCATACCTGACGGAGGATACATCTTCACGCTCTCTTTCGTTATCTTCCTTACTCCTAAAAATAGGTAAAAGGGAGGGGGAGTTCTACAACTCAGTGAGAGGGTGTTAGGAGTGAGTTTTCAAAGTAGCTTTATCCAAACCATCCAAGGTTATCATTTTCTTTATAAAAAGATTTTTCCTCAATTTTTGGTTTTCAAAACCTTCTTCCATTTTCATATTAGGTGTGTTTAGCTCTCTTAGCCCATCCCCTTGCCTCGGGAGGCATTTAGCAAACAAACACACTCCCTTCATCAGGAAGGGTACACACATTCGCAAGTGCAGCCCATCCACTGCACCCACTTGTGGATCGCAACATCTTTACCATCCACCAAGATAGAAGCCCGTCCACTTCTACCCTAGGTCTGAGTGGATGTCCAAGACATCTAACCCTTAGACCCGAATGTCACACCTTGTCCGTATGAGGACATAAACCTCATCCCACCCCACTCTAGAGCACTGTTGGTCCTAACTCGATACCATGGAAAAATCATACAACCAATTTATTAGAATTTTTCATGGCTCCTTTTTAATCAAGTTTGTTTACGAGATCTTGCTCGTGCCTACTAGCTTTGGGCCCACTGCACGTGTTTTTCCAAAATTGGGCATTTAGCATCATGAGTTCAAAAACTGAGGCCCCTGGCCTATCTAAGCTATTCTAGCTCCCGTCAAGAAGGTCTCCCAAATATTTTAAGCATTGGCACATAGTCCGAGGAGAACACTTTTGACAAAAAATCATTTTCAACTTAACACAGCAATCAGGTGTTATGATATCTCCGCTTACAATTGGTAAGCGGGTTTCTCCTTTCCTCAAGGAAACTCAGCATACCAACCGGGTATGATTATCTCTATTTACAACAAGTAAGTAGGTTTTCTTCGTTAAAGATAGTACTCATCATCCCAACTAGTATGATGTGTAAACTAGCTCACTCACCCGTTAACCGTGACGTCTTCATCCCTAGTCGATTTTCCAAGTCCACACTAGCTTTTCCTTGATGGCGTTCCAATTTCTCATGTCCCTACATAATTTGGGCATCCTTATCAATTAAGGTTTGACATGACAGCCATCGTTTTCTCATATATGAGCGACTAGCCTCAAAATTGTTGGTTAATTGCACTTAGGCCCTTAAAGGTCATTTTTCCTTATCTTTAGGTCCCCAATGCTAACTTTTTCCCCAAATTGAGTTCCAAGGCTTCCAAAATTACCTTTGGGTACTCAATTTACTCAAAATTGTGTAAGGGGCTCAAGTTTTCCAAATTTCTAATTCGGTGTCCAATATTTTGAAATTTACAATTTTGACTCTACTTTCCAAAAATAGCATTTTGACCCCAAATGTTTCAAAAATTAACCAATTGGTCCCCTAACATCTTTCTTATGCCCAATTGGCCTTCAATTTTGGGAAATTGCATAGAGGTCCCTGAATTTTTCGAAATCCCTAATTTTCCCCAAAATTTCCACCCAATTTCCCTCCTTCAAACTAACCGAATTTGATTTCTTCAAATTGGCCATTCAATCGAAGTTAATTGCTCCAATTGATGGTATGGATTTATTCCTACACTTCTATATGATTCAATTGAGCTTTAAATTGCATGATTTGGGTCCGTAACAAGATCAAACGGTGCTTCACCGGAAGATTGTTTGTAGAGAGAGAAAACTTTGAAAGCTTATTGTCGAAGGTGCGGCGGTCTGAGCTCTCGATTTAGGGAGGAAGCTCTCGTCCTAAGGTTCCTTCTAGGATCAAGAATTGCTACAATTGACATCCAAATGAGGGTGAATTGGGTTAGTAAAATTCAACACTTTCTCTCTCTAACACCGATCTGTAACGGCGGAGGAGGGTTTAATTGGCTTACCTTTCAGCTCTATTGAGGCCGTGTGAGGGCCGTAGGGGTGTTAGGGAGGCTTAGTTTGGCTGAAGGAGGGCTGAATTTGGCCGAATTCAGCTCAGCCAAAATAGGGCAGCTCCGGTCTCTTGGAGCTGCTTCACTGTTTGATTCCGTCAGTGCTTCTCCGACAGTCGTCAGGTCGAAAGGAGGTTGCTCTCAAGTAGCAAACTTCCCCTAGAGTCTGTAGTACCCAACCATGCCTTTTGAGGCTGATAAAATTGCCCAAGTCAGAGCTCCAGTTTGAGATTCGTCGAAAAATGGACCAGTTGAGAGAGAATGTCGATTTGAGGTGTGGACCATGGATTGGACCTCTTTATATGGGGAGCTAGGGGACCCTTTGCCCGACCACTTTCCATTTTGGTCGAGCTTCTCCTTGCCCAAAAATGCCCTGATCAAAGCGAATATTCCTTTGTCGGAGAAGGAAGTTTCGTACATTAATGAATAGTGCTATCATCCTGAGGAAGAAGACGACACTATTTTGCACTGGACTGGTCCGATCGGGTTTAATGGAAAAAATTGGTCGGTTTAGGCCCGATTTGACCGGTTTTCTCAAATCTAAAAATTTCTAAATTCATTTTCTATCCAATGATGGCTTCAATTTCCTAATTTGATCACATTAAGCCACCACGAAAAATGAATTTAGAATATGGTTCATGTATGGTTCAATCCGGTTCAATCTGGTTCAAGTCTAGTTCACCCTAAACCGGTATGGTTTTCTCTTCCCATTTGTTACAAGGTTCTTTTCCAAGATTTTTATTACTCTTTGAGTCACTTAGGATTTACCAATTTCTCATTTTACCCTTTCTTTACCGGTTTGAGTTCGTTAACTGGCTTGGTTTTCTCTTTTAAATTGACTGGTTCTTTTCCCTATTTTCTTATCTTTAAAGGGGCAGGGTTTATAACTCTCCCCTCCTTTTAGGGGTTTTGTCCTCAAAACTAAGTCGGCAATCCTTTGCATCGGGAGTTACTTCCCTTGATGTCCTCTTGGGGTTTGCTCGACATGCTATCACTTTGGTTATTTCCTTCACTTAGTCCTTTAGCTACGCACTTAAGTATATCTCTCTTCTTTTCCATTTTTCACTCACTCCATGGAGTGTATCACGATTAGTAATGTTATAACCATAAATCCCAAGGTACATCCTTAGGTCCACTTCTTACTCTACTTGGGGTAAGACTCTTCTTCTAAAGGGTTCTTATTCATGTCATTGGGTTGAATGTTCCATAAACGCCTGATCTTCCCACATTTCCATTTATTTCCTTGGTCGTTGATGCCCTATAGCTCAGCATCCTTTTGGACTCTTCATCCTTAACCCCATGGGTTTTGATGTGATTCCCTTTTTACCTTATTTGGTCCTTCCTCCATCCTTTGTTTATTACATCTCTGGTCCAAGTTTTTTTCGTTTGCCCTTGTCATGCTTAGTTGACCCCAAAAATTACCATTTTCCCCTACTTTCAAAAAATGGCAATTTGACCCCAAATGTTTCAAAAATTGATCAATTGGTCCCTCAACATCTTTCTCATGGCCAATTGGCCTTCAATTTTTGAAAATTGCATAGAGGTCCCTCAATTTTTTGAAATCCCCAATTTTCCTCAAAAATTTCTCCCAATTTCACCCCTTTAAACTGACCGAATTTGATTTCTTCAAATTAGCCATTCAATCGAGGTTAATTGCTCCAATTGATGGTATGGATCGGTTCCTACACTTCCATACGATTTAATTGAGCTTTGAATTGCATGATTTGGGTCTGAAATGAGCTCAAACAGAGTTTTGCCGAAAAACTGTTCATAGAGAGAGAAAGCTTTGAAAGCTTTTCACCGGAGGTGCAGCAATCTGAGCTCTCTATTTGGGGAGGTAGCTCTCGTCCTAAGGTTCCTTCTATGATCAAGAATTACTACAATTGATTTCCAAATGAAGGTGAATTTGGTTAGTGAAATTTGATGCTTTCTCTCTCTAACATCAATCTGTAACAACGGAGAAGGGCCGAATTGGCTTACCTTTCATCTCTGTTGAGGTCATGTGAGGGTTGTGGCGGTGTCGAAGAGGCTTAGTTTGGCCGGAGAAGGGCTGAATTTAGCCGAATTCAGCTCGAAAAAAATAGGGCAGCTTCTGTCAGTCAGAGCTACTTCACTGTTTGATTTCATCGACGCTTCTCTAACAATCCTTGGGTCGAAAGAAGGTTGTTGTCATATAGCTAACTTCCCTTGGAGTCTGTAGGACCCAACCTTGCCTTTTGAGGCTGAGAAAAATGCCAAAATTGGAGCTCTAGTTTGAGCTTAATGGAGCAGTTCAGAGAGAATGGCAATTTGAGGTATGTGGAGGATGAATAGAGAGTAGCTCTTTATATAGGGAGCTTGGGGATCTTCTATCCAACCACTTTCCATTTTGATCGAGCTTATCCTCGCCCAAAAATGCCCTGATCGGAGCGAATATTCCTTCGTGGGAGAAGGAATTTTTCTGCATTAATGAACAATGATATTTTCCTAAGGAAGAAGACGACACTCTTCCGAACCAGACCAGTTTCATCCGACCGGCTCAATTGCAAAAATTGGCTAGTTCAGGCCCGATTCGACTGCTTCAATTTCCCAATTTGATCACTTTAACCCACCACAAACAATGAATTTAGAATCCAGTTCATGTATGGTTCAAACCGGTTCAATCTTGTTTAGGTCTGGTTCATCCTGAACCGGTCTGGTTTTCTCTTCCCATTTGTTCCAAGGTTCTTTTCCATGATTTTTATGACTCTTTCTCTCTCTAAATTTTACTATTTCGATAAGTGGAGGTAGACTGGACTTACTCTTAAGCTTCAGGGAGGTCAAATGTTAGTCGTATAGAGCTGGGGAAGGGTCGACCTAGCTGTAAGAGGTCAGGAGTGACCGGAATTCAACTTGAGGTAATTTGGCTATTTTGCGACCGTCAGAGCATTGGTACTATATAGGCTTTCTAATGCTCCTCCGGTGGTCCTCGAGCCGAGTGGGGACTCTAGCGAGGTGGGGGGCTTACTCCCGGTTCCCGGGACTCTGAGATTGCCTTCTCAAGTTCTAGAAATCTCCCAAGTCGAAGCTCTGGTTTGTGTCTCACCAAAAATTGGAGATCTTTGTCTTTTATGGCCGTCCGAGGGATGGGGATGATGAGTGGGGAGGTGCTCCTTATATAGAGTGATTGATAACTGACAGGGCTACCGATCGGTAGAAGACTCGGCACCATACTCGCCCGTTTGCAGCGACGGTGGCAGATTTTTCGGGCGCTGGAGATTGGGTCTCCCTCCGACTATCCCGCACTTGTCATATGTACATGGTTGAAGATGACACTGTACGTGCACATAAGAGCTATGTATGTGCGAGCTGCCACATGGCATGTTCTAATTGGCTGTCTTTGTTGATACAGCTTCCCACTCAGCGTCCGAGTCACCCATAGACTCATTGACGAGCCACATGGCAACCTCCCATTGGTCACTCATTCCAACGTGGCCTACTGACCATACTCGGTCAATTGTTGACCATAACACATGGTTTCCTCTCATTGGCTGACACAACTATGTGGCTATCATGTGTTAGCCTTTGATTGACAGATTTAAATAAATCAGATTTTCCCCTCCCAATGCATTGTGCGGCTATCACGTGTCGGCCGTTAATTGGCTAAGGCCATCCGACGTGGACTTTTCACGTGTTGATCTCTTATTGGTCGGTCATTTTTCTAATGTCCTACTTGGCTTCTAACGTGGTATCCTTGCCACGTGTCAACTCCTCATTGGCCTATCTAGCCAACGAGGCTTCTACTTTGTTGACCGTTTATTGAGGACATGTGTCGCTCTTCTATTTGTCGATTGTTAGTGATGTGGCTTTGACCGTTGACCAGGGACACATGTCATGCTTTGATTGGTCAGCATTTCTAGTCATTGACGTGGCAGACGATCTATTGACTGGCTGGACCGTTGATCAGTTCGGTGACCCAAAATTGAAAATTGGCTAGTCTGGGTCCATTTCAATTGATTTTCTACAAATTAAATTTTTCTAAATTTATTTTCTATCTAATGGTGGCTTCATTTTTCCAAGTTGATGTTTTTAAACCACCTAGAAAAATAAATCTTTGAGTCGGTTCTCTACAGTTCATCTCGGCTCCATCTAGTTCAGGTCGGGTGCACCTTGAACCGGTCTAGTTTTCACATCCAATTCACTTAATGGTTCATTTCCATGATTTTTGGTCCTTTATTGGCCACTTGGTATTTTCCAATTTCCCTTCTTGACCCTTCTTTACCCATTTCTATTCACTTAGATTCTCGGTTTTCTCTTGAAAAATTTTCAGTTCCTTATTCCAGTAGAATGGGGTTTACAACTTTACCCACCTTTTAGGAGTTTTGTCCCAACAACTCGTCATGCATCCCTTTAATAGTAAATGATTTTTCCTTCCTTTTTCTTTGAGCTTTCCCTCGCTCATATGATTTCCCTTGTGTAAAGTATCAATACAGTTACTCTTTTACTCAGTCCCTTAGATAGCATCCTTAAGGAATTTCTCTTCCCTCCAATATCCACTTGAGCTTATTATGCTCGGCTTGTCTTACCCGTCTACCCAAGTATATTTTCTTATATCAACTTCTTATGCCACTTAGGGTTAAGACCCTCCCTTTTGAGGTTTTCATCCAAACGTTAATCTAGATTACATGATTGGGAGTTCTGAAATTTTTAACCGTCCCATTATTTGGTTATTTTCCTTGGACATTAAAAATCTTTAGTTCGTCGTCCTTCCGAGCTTTTTGTTCTTGTTTCTGTTGGGTTTGGTGTTATTAACTTCACCCCCCTCTTGTCTAGTGTTGGTCCTTGAATCCATACTTTCTTTATTATAACTCGGGTAGAACCAAGTCTCCCATTTGACATCGTTACTTTAATAAATAACTCTTCTCTCTATGAGCCATACCTTCTTGGGACTTTTGGACCTACGAAATTTTTTCCATTGAATTTAAGCGGAAATTAAATATTATATACATAATTGTTAATTATGTGTATATATATATATATATATGTTGAAGAGATGTTTACATATAAGGGTATATATATATACACCTATACAAAATTAATTTCCAAACAAATATAAAGGAGAAAGGGATTTGAGATTTGAGGCTGTACCATTATCAAATAAATACATACATAATTTTATTGAGATGTTCAAAGTACCAATATAGTTATATTATACAAAAAGGAATGAAACTCAAGTCTACATGAGAAACTTAATTAACAATTTCAATCCATCATACTACTAAGTGATTACCGATATAAAACATAGATTCATATAATATTGGATCATAGAAAATAACAATTGTGGAATTAAAAGGGTACTAAAGAGCCTAGGCCCTATGAAAATCCAACCATACATATTTACAATTTTATTCTACCTTATCGAAATAGAATGGATAGGGTAAATACCTAGTAAATTTCTTTATGTAAAAATAATGAGATAATTATGTGAATTTGGTTTAATACGAAACTATTAGCACTTTGTAGTATTAGTCCTACGTCCCTAACATAAATACCCATAAATTAATACCTATATTCAATTATTGAAATTAATACCCATAAATATACATCAATTTCCCAATTTAATGAGAATAACTAAAAACATTAATAAACATAAATACCCATAATTTAGTAATAAATCTTCCCCATTTAACAAACAATTTTATAGTTATATAAGGAGTTTAGAACAATTTATCATATCGACACTTGAAAACTCCAATCTCTCTCAACTGCTCCATTTTTCAGTGAAGCTTGAATCAAAACTCCGACTTGGGCAGTTTTCTCAACCTCAAAAGGCGAGGTCGGTTCTTTAGACTACGGGGGAAGTCAGCTATCTAATAGCAACATCTATTCGATCTGAGGACCGCCGAAGAAGCATCGGCAGAATCAAACAATGAAGCAACTCTGATGGACCAAAGCTGCTCTATTTCAGCTTAGCTGAATTCGGCCAAATTCAGCCCTCCTCTGACCAAACTAAGCTCTCCCAACATCCCCATAGCCCTTATACGACCTCAACGAAGCTGAAAGGTTAATTGTAGGAATTATTGATCCTAGAAGGTACTTCAGGAAGAGAGCTACCTTCCTTGATAAAGAGCTTAGACCGTCGCACATCCGACGGGACAAGTGTGATCAGAATGTCAGCAAGAGAAAGGTCACATCAACTTGGAAACCCAACTAAGGATGAACACGTCATGGTTAACAGGTGAGTGGGCTAATTTACACTTCATACCTAGTTAGGATGATGAGCATTTTTTTAAAATTGGAAGCCGCCGTGAGTGGGTTTATTCATATCATACCCGGTTGGAATGATAAATACCTCAAAAATGAAAAATCACTTATATGTGGGATTTTAACATCACACCCAATCAGAGTGATGTGAGAACTATGCGGAAAATTACTTTCCAGTTGTAAGTAGAGAAAATCATACCATGTTGGTATGATGGACTTCCTTGAAGGAAGAAGAAAACCCGCTTGCCAGTTGTAAGTGGAATGGAAAGATGATTTTGTCAGAAGTGTTCTCCCCTGACCATGTGCCAATGCTTAAAATTTTTGGGAGACCTTGATGAGAACTAGAACAGCTCAGATAGGCCAGAGGCCTCAGTTTTGGAATTTGTGGGGGCTAAATGCCCAATTTTAGAAAATCACGTATAGTAGGCCCAAGGCTAATTGGCACGAGCAAGAGCTCGTAAACAAGCATGGGATATTTAAGCCATGAAAACTCTTAATGAATGGATTATGTGATTTCGCCATGGTACCAAGATAGGACCGACATACTCAATGGACTGGCGGTAGTGCGTCAGGGTCAGGTCGACGGATCAGCCTAGACAAACAGTTGTAGGTCGAGTTGAGGGTCGGGGCCGTTGGACCAGTGGCACCAAAGATAAATGGCTTTGTGGATAAAACCTATTGTTTGTGCATGCACTTGAGGTTCGGGACCATTAAGATGCCCAAGAGAGGTGGTGATGCATCCTAAGGGCTACTGAACGACATGATAGAGATAAGGGTAGTTTGTCGTGCCAATAGTTAGGGAAGTTCGACGTAGCTTCATGCGCATGAGACCGAGGTGGGGTTGGGATGAGGCCTCCATCATCATATGGACACAAAGTATTTTTGGGTCTAAGGGTTGAACATCTGAGATGTTCACTTAGACTCCGGGTAGAAGTAAGAGACTTCTATCAGAGTGGATGGTAAAGATGCTCTGATTCACAAGTGGGTGTAGTTGGTGTAATTGCATCTCATGAATGTGTGTACCCTTCCTGATTAAGGGCATGTGTTGTTTGTGAAACACACCTAATATGGAAATCGGAAAAAGGTTTTAAAAATCATTGAAATGAATTGAGAATCCTTAAAAAAAGAATTGTTAAACCTTAGGAAAAGGTTTTGGAAAAAGAGATTGAAAATTGAGGAAAACCCTTTTTAAAAGAAAAGGTCGCCCTTGGCAGGGTAAAGGTTTTAAAGACCGGTATTTGAGGAAATAATATTCTTAAAGGAAATAAGGAGTTTGGCACACTCCAATTAAAGTTTTTATTTATGAAAACTCACTCCCAACACCCGCTCACTGAGTTGTAGAACTCACCCACTCCCTTTTACCCCTTTCAATTAACCAAGGGAAAATCAAACTTAAAGACCTCCACGTGTGGGAACTATAATGACATGTATGTCTATTTAAAAGATTTTCAATTTTCTATAATGTTATTCCAGGAAAGACATGAAAAAGAACGCCTTACTACTTGCGGTTTAGAAAAGGGCAAAACCCTTCATGAACCAAAGGGAGTGGCAGGTTGCTCACGGGGATCCAACCAAATCGGGTCAGGGCGTGACAACTTGAGTGGTATCAGAGCCTATTTCCTCGAAGACAATAGCATGACTATATAACATAGTAACTAAGAGAAAGTTTTAAAATTTTCAGATGGCTCCCAAGAGAGGAACCAAGAAAACTAGGATTGATGTTGCCAACATTACCCAACAATGTATCCCCGTAGGAAGACCACCCTAAAAGCTCTTGAATGCATGAGGTGTAGTAGAAGTCAGAAAGGACCAAGAGGCATTATGGGGAAGTACCCAATGCAACCAAGGAATGCGGTGTCAGCACTTGTTGAGGTCACGTCCATGAGTAAGAGGAGAGCCAACCTAACACCAAGGACACCGTAAGGATAATGCCCAAAACATATTGTACCTGTTATTAATAAAAATTCTAATTTTTCCAAAACTTTGTCCCTAAAAAAAAGTCGCGTTCTCATACCTTAGCTATATGAGGAGGGGTCACGGAAGATAAGAAGGACCAGAGGAAATACAATGAAGCAGAATATAGACAAAAAGGAAAAGAGAAGTAGGAGGAATCTCTTGGATGAGAAATGCAAGGATCAAGGAAGGACCAGTAACCAAAACCATGGAGCGACTTAAGTAAGATGTTCACAAGGAAGTCAAGAAATAGTAGGATAAAGAAAAAAATTCAAACTTCTTTTTAAGAATGTCAAACTAGAGAGAAATACCATAAGAATTGAGGTAAGATACATGGGAAGTACACCTAGAACCACCTTAGAAAGGGAAAACGCGGAAAACGTCCTCCGACAACTTTAGGGTAGGACACAGAAAGAGTGAAGAGGGAAGAAATGTGCTATGAAAGGGAACTCTAGAGGGATGTATACGACTAACTACCCCTTGAAGGAACCATTGATGGGCAGTTGGATATAACGTGGAGTGCAAGGAATCAACTCATAATCAAGAACTCCTCAAAGGAAGGATAAGGAACGAAAAGGGAATTAGAGGACAGTGAAGGATTAAGGGCAGCTGACTGATGGGTGTAAGAAAGGAAAGAAGAAAAAGCCTTCAAGGAGTGTTAGGGAGGTTGAATGTGAAACTCACAGGATGGAAGTCCCTAGGGAAAAGGATAAAGGTAGGAAGTGAGATCATAAAAAAGGGGAAATTCTCAAGCTAAGGAACTGATAGATGGATCATAAGAGACTTAACCCAAAATAAGGAATGTCATAAAGTGGTTAAGGATATATCGGGACGGCCAAGTGTAACCGACTTTGGAAAAGAAGAGGAGTCAAATAGAGACTTTAGATGAACCTAGCAGAAGGAAGCAACTAGTAACAACAGGGTGGTCAAAGAGAATAAACAACGCCTGAATAAGGACCAGGAATTAATAAGCACTACACCCTAAAGGGCAATAGGATGTACATTAAGAACAAGTAGACACGAGAGACAATTGTCTCAAGATAATTAGACAAGGAGAATAGTAGGGACGAGGCAGTTAACGAACTGACCCTCGGGAAGGTCATAAATTTAAGCTCCAGCAAAGAAGGGAGAGGTGGAAATGCCAAACATTTGGTAAATAAGGATGAAGGAAATCCTTAAAGAGATCAATGGCCAAGACCAAATTAATGAACAAACTCAATCCATGATAACGTTAATTAAGCCTCTCGCAGGATGATCAAGAGATCTTGAAACAAGGAGAATTTGAGCTCTCCCTAAAAGAAATAGATGTGTACTAGGGTAAGTGGGAATGAGGATGGGGTACAAAAGATGTGCCCACAAGGCTTCAAGAGTAAAGGTAAGTAGGAGAGGATGGCATCAAAGGATGTCATTTAAGGTTGGATGTCCTCAAGGGAAAATGAAAAGGGATGTTGGGAAACCTATAGTGGGAAAACATCCACAAGAGTAACATGAGTGTTTTTAAGAATGTTATATGTGGATTTCAGGGATAAATCAGAAAATATCCTTATAAAGGATTCATCAAAAGTTTGGAAAGCTGAAAAGATATACAAGAAACCTTATGAATGATACTTGGCAAAGGAGTCGAAGGAAATAGAAAGGAATATGTAATTTCCTTACCTTAAACCTTTACATATGAAATGCCACAAATATAAGTACTTTCATTGAAGTACCAAAATTTTGTACCAAATGATACCCATGAAGGGAAATTTTATTGCAAGTAATAAGAAACTTGCTTGACTGCCAACGATAACTGTAGGGATGCTGTGGAAAACTTATAAGAGCCTAACCCAGTTGATGAGATGTAACGGATCTAGAGCATGAGTCTAAAATAAGGGGTTCTAGGAAATGTGAGACAAGGGTTTAATAAACCAAACACTCATGCAATATGCATAGAGTACCTTGATTTGGATTAATGGATGCAACTAATGAAAAATTCAAATGAAAGTGGATGTCACGCCCCGACCCGGTTGCTTGGATCCCTGTGAGCAACCCGCCACTCTCTCGATTTATTAAGGGTTCTCCCTTTCTTTAAACCATGAGGAGTAAGGTGTCCTCTAAACCTATACCTTTCCTGGAAAAGCATTAATCAAAACTACATGAAATTTTAAACTTACATACTTGTCTTGCAGGTGTAACTAGCTGGAGGTCTTTACGTAGGCATTTCCCTTGGTTACCTGAAAAGGGGTATAAGGGAGGGGGTGAGTTCAATGACTTACTGAATAGGTGTTTAAAACTTGATTTTTTAAAAAAAGTGGTTTAAATTGGAGTGTGCCAGACTCTTGATTTTCTTAAAATCATTTCCTCAATGTCTTGGTTTTCAAAACCATTATTCCTCGTTAACCATAGTCAGTGTGTTTAACAATCAACATACACCCTTTATCATGAAGGGATCACACATTCGCAGGGCAGACCGTCCACTACACCCACTTGTGGCATCGGAACGACTTTACCTTGATAGAAGCCCGTCCACTTCTACCCTGGGAATGAGTGGATATACGTGAAATCTGACCCTCATTCTCAAAAAGAAACTCTGTGTCCGTATGAGAACAGAGACCTCATCCCAACCCCACCCCGGTCTCATGCACATGAAGCTACGTCGAGCTTCCCTAACTACTGGCATGACAAGTTACCCTTATCTCCACCATGTCGTCCAGTAGCACCTAGGACGCATCACTACCCCTCTTGGGCATGTTGATGGTCCCGAACCTTAGTGCATGCACAAAATAATATTTTTCCTCATAAGGCATTTAATCTTTGGTGCCACTGGTCCAATGGCCCCGACCCTCAACTCGAACTGCAGTTGTTTGTCTCAACTTGTCCATCGACCTATCTTGTTGCACTATCGCTAGTCCATCGAGTATGTTAGTCTTGTCTTGGTACCATGGCCAAACACATCATTCATTAAAGTTTTCGAGGCTTAATCGCATGTTTTTTACTAGCTCCTACTCATGCCAATTGGCCTTGGGCCCACTATACGAGATTTTCAAAATTGGGCATTTTAGCCCCTAAGATCCAAAATCGAAGCCTCCGACCTATCTGTGCTATTCGAGCTCCCGTCAAGAAGGTCTCCCAAAATGTTTAAGCAGTGGCACATAGTCACGAGAGAGCACTTCTGACAAAAATAATTTTTTCCACTGTCCATCACACCAACCGGTTGAGAGGACATCTCCACTCATAATCGATAAGTGGGTTTTCTATTTCATTATAGAAAGTTCATCATACTAACCAGTTATGATCTACTTACAACCGATAATTAGTTTTTTTGCGTGTTTCCTCACATCACTCCATCTAGGTGTGATGTTAAAATGCCACTTTGTAGTGGTTTTTAAATTTCGAGGTACTCACCATCCCAAACGGGTATAATGTTAAAATTCCCACTTACCTGTTAATGTAGTGAATTCATCTTAACCGGCTTTTTGCCTACACGCTAGCTTGTCTTGGATGACGTTCATGATACTTCGTATTCCTACACGATATGAACATCGTTGTTCATTATCCTTTGGCCTAATAGCCTTCATTCATCATAAATGAATAAAATACCTGAACTTTTCAATTATTTGTAATTAGGTCCCTAAAATTCTATTTCTTTAACTTTATATCCCTAATGACAAATTTTTCCCAAATTGATACCATAATTATTCAGAAATCACAAAAAGGGATTCAACATTCCCAAATTTCTAATTTGGTCCCCAACTTTTCAAAAATTACCATTTTGCCCCTACTTCACAAAAATGGCAAATTTGACCCCAATAATTCCAAAAATTGACAAATTGGTCCTCCAACATCTTTTCCATGCCCATTTGGCCCTCAATTTTGGAAAATTGCATTTTAGTCCCTCGAATTTTTTAAATCCCCAATTTCAAACTTTCAACCTGACCAAATTTGATTTCATCAAATTGACCAATCAATCAAAGATAATTATTGAAATTGAAGGTGGATTTGAGTTCCTACACATCCATATGATTCAATTGCACTTTAAATCGCATGAATTGATGCTGGAACGAGCTCAAATGGAGTTTCATCGAAAAATTAGGCGTAGAGAGAGAAAGCTTCGAAAGATTACCATCGAGAGCGCAGCGGTCCGAGCTTTTGATCTGTGCAGATAGCTCTTGTCCTCAGGTTCCTCCTAGGAGCAAGAATCACATCAATTCATTTCAAATTGATGGAGAATTTGGTCAATGAAATTTCATCGGTTCTCTCTCCAAATTGGCTTACCTTTCCACTCTAATTCAGTTGTATGAGGGCTGTGGAGGTATTGGGAGAGCTTGGTTTGGCCTGATAAGGGCTCAAATTGGTTGTTTTTAGCTCGGCCAAAATAGGGCAGATTCGATCCGATGAAGCTGCTTCATTGTTTTATCACACCGTCGTCTCTCTGGCGACCCTCAAAGCAAATGGAGATACCATTGGGTAGCTAACTTCTCCTCGAATCTAATGCACCCAACCTCACTTTATTTGGCTTAGAAAAATGCCCAAGTCAAAGCTCTGGTTTGAAATTCACCGGAAAATGGAGCAATTGTGAGAGAGCAAAGTTTTCAGGTGTAAGGAGGATGAATGAGGAGGGGCTCTTTATATAGAAAGCTCAGGGACTTCTTGGTCGTCCGATTGGTGGCTTTATGGAGATCATTCATTGCCTAAAACTCCCTAGTCGGAGACTTTTCATCTTCACCGGCACTGCTCAATTTTTTGGTGAGTAAACGGTGTTGTCATCTGAAGGAAGAAGATGCCACTATTCCGAACCGAAATGAACCGGTCCGAACCAGGTTCAACGCTTAAACCGGCTGGTTCAGGCCCAATTCGACCAAGTTTTTCAAAATTAAAAATTTGTAAATTCATTCTCTATCAAATGATGGCCTCAATTCTTCAATTTGAATTTTCTAAGCCAACTAGAATAGTGAATTTAGAAATCAGTTCAATAGTGATTCAAACCGTTTCATTCTGGTTCAGGTTCGATTTAGGTGAACTGGTTTGGTTTTCACACCCAATTCATTCAAAATTCCTTTCTCATGACTTTTCTTACTCATTAGGTCACTCAGGATCCATAAATTTCCCGGTTTGTCCTTTCTCTATTAGTTACAGTTTATAAACCGACTCGATTTTCTCTTTGAAAATGACCGATTCTCTTCCTAGTTTTCTTATTATCAAAAGACAGGGTTTAAAACTCTCCCCTCCTTTTAGGGTTTTTGTCCCCAAAACAATTACATGTTAAATAATTGAAGGTAACCTTCCCTCATTACACTTTCGGTTTCCCATGTCTCTTCTTGCACGGGTCCGCTTTGCCAAAGAACCTTAACCATAGGAATTTTCTTATTCCTCAAGTTCTTATCCCTCCGGTCGAGGATTCATACCAATTCTGTTTGAAAGATCAAGTTCTCTTCCAGTTCTGGTGGAGGTCGGTCCAACACATGGCTCAGATCAGGCTGGTACTTCTGAAGTACCGAAATGTGGAATACATTGTGTATTCTCTACAAGTCTAGAGGTAATTCCAATTTATAGGCCACCGGTCTTATGCTTTGGATAATGGGATAAGGACCGATATACCTCGGTTTCAAATTTCCCCATTGTTGAAACCTAATTATCCCCCCCCCCCCCCCATTTGGATACCTTTAGAAATGCTTGGTCTCCCACCTCGAACTCCAGATCTTTCCTCCGATGGTCTGCATAACTCTTTTGCTTGTCCTAATCGGCCTTAAGGCGACTCCTGATTAGCTTGATCTTTTCTGTGGCATCTTCAATTAGCTCTGCCATTTCTAGCTTCCTTTCCCCCACTTCTTCCCAAAATAAAGGGGTATGGCATGGTTGTCCATAAAGGGCTTCATAAGGAGTCATTTGAATATTGGTCTAATAGCTATTATTATAAGCAAATTACATTAGACACTAGTATTCTTCTCAAGCTTTGTCCATGATGAGTACGCATGTCCTTAGCATGTCTTCCAAGGTCTGAATCATTCACTTAGACTGTCCATCGGTCTGAGGATCAAACACCGTACTCATGTGGAGTTTGGATCCCATGGCACTTTGTATGCTTGGCCAAAACCTTGAAGTGAATCTAGGGTCTCTATATGATACTATACTCATTGGGACACCATGGAGTCTTACTATCTCCCTCATGTATAAGACGGCCAGTTGTTCCACTGTATCCGTCACTCTTATAGGGAGAAAATGAGCGGATTTGGTCAATCTATCCACGATAACCCAAATTGTGTCTCAACCCTTCCTTATCGCTAGTAGGCTTGTGACAAAGTCTATGGTAATATGCTCCCATTTCCATTCTAGAATTGGCAAGGGTTGCAACAATCATGATGGTTTATGATGCTCAGCCTTTATTTATTGATAGGAAAAGCATCAGGCTACGTATTTTGCAATGTCCCTCTTCATTCTCTTCCACCAGTATCTTGCTAGACCTAAGAAACTCCATATCTCTAAAGGATTCCTAGGTGCCTTCCAATCCGATATGGCTTCCACCTTTGTTGGATCTACCTTAACTCCATCATTGGACACTATATGTCCTAAGAATCCTACCTTTTGCAGCCAGAACTCACACTTAGAGAATTTTGCATACAAGTGGTTTTCCCTCAATATCTCTAAGATCATCACCAAATGTTCTTTGTGCTCTAACCTAATTCGTGAGTATATGAGAATATAATCTATGAATACAATCACAAATGTAAACCCTGCCCTTTAAAGTTAAGGAAAACTAAGAAAAGAAGCGGTCAAACCAAGTGAAAAAATTGAATCAGTTCACGAATCCCAACCACTAGAGAACAAACAAATCGGGAAATTTACAACTCCTAAGTGACCCAAAGAGTCATAAAAACCTTGGAAATGGACTTTAGGACAATTTGGGAAAGAAAACAAGACCGGTTCAGGTGAACTGAATCCAAACTGGATTGAAGCAGTTTGGACCGGTTTGAACCACTATTGAACTAGATGCTAATTTCATTTTTCTAGGTGGCTTAGAAAATTCAAATTGGAGAATTGAGGCCACCATTGGATAGAGAATAAATTTAGATGAATTTAGAAATTTTTAATTTTGAAAAACTCGGTTGAATTAGGCCTGAACCGGTCTGTTTAAATGTTGAAACCGGTTTGGACTGGTAAGGTACGGTTTGAAATAGTATCGTCTTCTTCCTTCAGATGACAGCAATGTTGACTCACCGAAAAATTGGCATCGCCATCGAAGATGCAAAGTCTTCGGCCAGGGAGTTTCAAGCAATCAATGACCGCATTAAGGTGCCAATCGGACGACCAAGAAGTCCCTGAGCTTCCTATATAAAGAGCCACTCCTCAATCATCCTCCTCATACCTAAAAACTCCACTCTCTCCCTATTGATCCATTTTCCGATGAAGCTCAAACTAGAGCTCCGACGGACTAAAGTAGCCCTATTTTGGTCGAGCTGAAAATGGCCAATTTGAGCCCTTCTCAAGCCAAACCAATCCCTCTCAACACTTCCACAGCCCTCATACAGCTGAATTAAAACAGAATAGTAAGCCAATTTGGCTCACCTCTATGAATTTCGATCGGTGCTAGAGAGAGAACCAGCAACACTTTACTGATCAAATTCTCCCTCAATTCAACATGAATTGAGGTAATTCTTGATCCTAGGAGGAACCTCAGACAAGAGCTATCTGCCCAGATTGAAAGCTCGGATCGCCACGCCCCCGACAATAAGCTTTAAAAGCTATCTCTCTCTACAATCAGTTTTACGGTGAAGCTCCGTTTGAGATCGTTCTAGAATCAAATCGTGTGATTCAAAGTGCAATTGAATCATGAGGAAGTGTAGGAACTCAAATCCACCTTCAATTTCAATAATTAACTTCGATTGATCAGTCAATTTGATGAAATCAAATCTGATCAGGTTGGAAGGTTGAAATTTTGGGGAAATTTTGGGAATTTCAAAAATTTGAGGGCCTAAAGTGTAATTTCATAAAATTGAGGGCCAATTGAGCATGGAAAAAATGTTGGAGGACCAATTGGTCAATTTTTTAAATTTTGGGGTGAAATTTACCATTTTTGTAAAGTAGGGGAAAAATGGTAATTTTGGAAAAGTTGGGGACTAAATTGGAAATTTGGGAAACTTGAGCTCTTTTGTGATTTTGAATAAATTGAGGTCCCAAGGTGAATTTTAGATGTTTCGGCACTCAATTTGGGGGAAAACTGACATTAGGGACCTAAAGTTAAAGAAAAAGAACTTTAGGGACTTAATTGCAATTAATTGAAAAGTTTGAGTATTTTATACATTCATGATGAATGAAGGCTATTAGGTCAAAGGATAATTGAAAACTTTAGGGAACACGAAGTACCGGGAATGCCAGCAAGGACAAGCTAGCGTGAAGACAAAAAACCTGTTAAGAGTAAATCACTGCATTCTCGGGTGATTGAGATTTTAATATCATACTCAGTTGGGATGATAAGCACCTCGGAAATGAAAATCCACTACTAAGTGGAATTTTAAACATCACACCTGAAGGGAGTGATGTCGAAATTAGGCAGAAAAATAACTTACCGTTTGTAAGTAGATCATACTCGATTGGTATGATGAACTTCCTGGAAGGAAGTAGTAAACTCGTTCATCGATTATGAGCGAAGATGTCCTCACACCCAGTTGGTGTGATGGATAGCTAAAAGATTATTTTGTCAGAAGTGCTCTCCTCTGACTCTGTGTCACTGCTTAAACTTTTTAGGAGACCTTCTTAACGGGAACTCGAATAACTCAGATAGGTCGGAGGCCTCAATTTTGGAACATGGGGGCTTAATATGCCCAATATTGAAAATCTCGTATAGTGGACCCAAGGCCAGTTGGCACGAGCAAGAGCTCGTAAACAAACATGAATTTAAGCCATGAAAATTTTAAATGAATGAATGTGTTTGGCCATGGTACCAAGACAAGACTAACATAGTCGATGGACTAGCGGTAGTATGGCATGACAGGTCGAGGGACCAATTGAGATAAACAGCTATAGGTCGAGTTGAGGGTCAGGGCCATTGGACCAGTGGCACCAAAGATTAAATGGCTTATGAGGACAACTGTAGTTTTGTGCATGAATTGTGGTACGGGACCTTCAAGATGCCTAAGAGGGGTAGTTATGCGTCCTAGGGGCTACTAGATGACATGGTGTATATAAAGGCTGATTGTCGTGCCAACAATCAAGGAAGCTTAACCTAGCTTCATGCGCATGAGACCGGGGTGCGGTCAGGATGGGGTCTCTGTCCTCATATGGACAAGGAGTATTTTTGGTCTGAAGGTAGGACGTCGGAGACGTTCACTCAGACTTCGTGTAGAAGTCAAAAACTTCTATCATGGTGGATGGTAAAAATGCTCCAATCCACAAGTGGGTGCAGTCGGCATAACTACATCTTGCAAATGTGTGTGATCCCTTCATGATGAAGGACGTGTGTTGTTTGTGAAACACACCGAATATGGAAATGGGAAAAAGGTTATAAAAACCGTAGAAAGGATTTTTCAGAATCCTTGGAAATGAATTGGGAAACCTTGGAAAAAGGTTTTGATAAACTAAAATTTGAATAAAAGCATTTTTATGAAATGAGGAGTCTGGAAAACTCTGGTTAAAATAGATTTTTGTGAAAACTTTCACCCAACACTCATTTATTGAGTTGTCAAACTTGCCCCCTCCCTTTACCCCTTTTTAGGAAACCAAGGGAAAACCAACCTTAAAGATCTATCGGTAGCCGAACCTTAAAGTAGGTATGTAAATTTTATATTTAGTTTTGATCAATGTTATTCCTAGAAAGGTACAGGTAAGAAGGACGCCTTACTCCCTATGGTTTAGAAGAGGGGGGAAACCCTTAATAAACTAGGAGAGTGGCGAGTTGCTCATGGGGATCTGACCAAACCGGGTCGGGGCGTGACAACTTGAGTGACACAACTAAGAAATTTTTAAAATTTTTCCGAGGGCTCCCAGGAGAGGAACCAATAAAACTAGGATTGGTGTTACCAACTGTAAACCCCGTCCCTTAAAGACAAGGAAACCGGAGAAAGAACCGGTCAATCCGGGTGAGAAAATCGAACCAGTTCATGAACCCTAACCATTAGAGAAAGGGTAAATCGGGAAATATATAAATCTTGAGTGATTTAAAGAGTCACAAAAGTCATGATAAAGGACTTTAGGGTGAATTGAAGGTGAAAACCAAACTAGTTCAAGTGAACCAGATTGAACTAATTTGAACTACTATTATACCGGATGCTAAATTCATTATTCAATGTGGCTTAGAAAATTCAAATTGGATAATTGAGGCCACCATTTGATAGATAATTAATTTAGATGAATTTACAAATTTTTAAGTTTGAAAAACTCGGTCAAACCGGGCCTGAACTGGCCAATTTAAGCATTGAACACGGTTCGGACCGGTCCAGTCTGGTTCGGAACAGTGTGGTCTTCTTCCTTCATATGACAGCAGTGTTCAATTGCCGGAAAATCAAGTAGCACCGATGAAGATTAAAAGTCTCCAGCCAAGGAGTTTCATGCAATTAATAACCGCCATTAAGAAGTCGATCGGACATCCAAGAAGTCCCCGAGCTTCCTATATAAAGAGCCCCTACTCATTCAACCTCCTCATACCTAAAAACTCCACTCTCTCCCTACTGCTCCATTTTCCCGTGAAGCTCGAACCAGAGCTCTGACATGGGCATTTTTTAAGCCAAAAAAGGCATGATCAGGTTCTTTAGATTCTAGAAGAAGTCAGCTATACAACTATAGTCTCCATTTGCTCTAAGGGTCGCTAGAGAAACGCCGGTGTGATAGAACAATGAAGCAGCTCCAGCGGACCGAAGCAGCCCTATTTCGGTCGAGCTAAAAATGGAAAATTCAAACCCTTCTCATGCCAAAACAAGCTCTCCCAACACTTCTTCAACCCTCATACAACCGAATTATTGTAGAAAGGTAAGCCAATTTGGCTCCCCTCTTTGAATTCCGATCGATGCTAGAGAGAGAACAGTAGATCTTTACTAACCAAATTCTGCATCAATTCGACATGAATTGATGTGATTCTTGTTCTTAGAAGGAACCTCAAGACAAGAGCTATCTACCCAAATCAAAAGTTCGGACCACCGCGCCCCTCAATGATAAACTTTTGAAGCTTTCTCTCTCTACGTTCAGTTTTCGAGCGATGCTCCATTTGAGCTCGTTCTGGCATCAATTCATGGGATTCAAAGTGCCATTGAATCATATGGATGTGTAACAACTCAAAACTGCCTTCAATTTCAACAATTAACTTTGATTGATCCGTCAATTTGATGAAATCAAATTTGGTCAGGTTGAAAGCTCGAAATTAAGGGAAATTTCAGGAAAATTTGGGAATTTCAAAAATTCAAGGGACTAAAGTGCAATATACCAAAATTGAGGGCCGGTTGGGCATGGAAAAGATGTTGGAGAACCAATTGGTCAATTTTTTAAATTTTTGGGGTGGAATTTACCATTTTTGTAAAGTATGGGCAAATGGTAATTTTGGAAAAGTTGGGGACCAAATTGGGAAATTGGGAAACATGAACCCTTTTTTGTAATTTTGAATAAATTAAGGACCCAAATTGAATTTTAGAAGTTTTGGGACTCAATTTGGGGAAAATTTTGCATTAGGGACCTGAACTTAAAGAAAAAGAACTTTAGGGACCTAATTGCAAATAATTGAAAAGTTAGGGTACTTTATTCATTCGTGCTGAATGAAGGCTATTAGGCCAAAGGATAATGAATAAGAATGTTAATATTAAGTAGGAACACGAAGCTCATGTGGAAGCAAAAAGTCGGCTAAGAGGAATTCATTGCTTTATCAGCTGAGTGGGATTTTTATATCATACCCAGTTGCGATGATAAGTACCTCGGAACTAAAAACCCACTACTAAGTTAAATTATAACATCACACCTAAATAAATCATGTCGAAATAACGCAAAAAAACAACTTAACGGTTGTAAGTAGATCATACATGGTTGGTATGATGAACTTCTATGAAGGAAGTAGAAAACTCGTTCATCAATTATAAGGGGAGATGTCCTCACACACGGTTGGTGTAATAGACGGCTAAAAGATTTTTTTTGTCTAAAGTGCTCTATTGTGACTGTGTGCCACTGCTTAAACTTTTTGGGAGAGCTTCTTGACGAGAGCTCAAATAGCTTAGATAGGCCGAAGGCCTCGATTTTGGAACTTGGGGCTAATCTGCCAAATTTTGAAAATCCTATATAGTGGGCCCAAGGCCAGTTGGCACGAGTAGGAGCTCATAAATAAATGTGAGTTTAAGCCATGAAAACTTTAAATGAATGATATGTTTGGCCATGGTACCAAGTTAAGACCGACATACTCGATGGACTGGTGGCAGTGAGACATGACTGGTCGACGAACCAGTCAACACAAAAAGCTACAGGTCAAATTGAGGGTCGGGGCAGTTGAACCAATGGCACCAAAGATTAAATAGCTTATGAGGAAACTGTTATTTTGTGCATGCATTGAGGTACAGGACCTTCAAGATGCCCAAGAGGGGTAGTGATGCATCCTAGGGGCTACTAGATGACATGGTGGAGATAAGGGTAGTTTGTTGTGCCGACAGTCACAGAAGCTCGACGTAGCTTCATGTGTATGAGACCAGGGTGGGGTCAGGATGGGGTCTCTGTCCTCATATAGACACATAATATTTTTGGTTTGAGGGTAGGATATTAGAGACGTTCACTCAGACTTCGGGTAGAAGTCAGAGACTTCTACTAGGGTGGATGGTAAAGACGCTCTGCTCCATAAGTGGGTGCAGTCGGCATAACTGCATCTCGCGAATGTGTGTGATCCCTTCATGATGAAGGGCATGTGTTGTTTGTGAAGCACACCGAATATGGAAATAGGAAAGAGGTTATGAAAACTGTGGAAAGGTTTTGAGAATCCTTAGAAATGAATTGGGAAACCTTGGGAAAAGGTTGGATAAACCAGAATTTGAAGAAAAGTATTTTAAATGAAATAATGAGTCTAGCACACTTCGATTAAAAATTGATTCTTTTGTGAAAACTCTCACCCAACAACCATTCAGTGAGTTGTCAAACTCACACCCTCCATTTACCCCTTTTTTAGGAAATCAAGGAAAAGTAACCTTAAATATCTATAGGTTGTCAAAGCTTAAGGCAGGTATGTAAAATTTATATTCAGTTTTGATTAATGTTATTCATGTAAAGGTCTAGGTAAGAAGGATGCTTACTCCCCATAGTTTAGAAGAGGGAAAAACCCTTAATAAACTAGGAGAGTGGCGGGTTGTACACGGGGATCCGACCAAACCAGGGCGGGGCGTGACAACTTGAGTAGAATTAGAGCATGTTTCCTCGAATACATTATCAAGACTATATAACATAGTAACTAAGAGAAAATTTTAAAAATTTCAGATGGCTCCCAGGAGAGAAACGTAGAAAACGAGGACTCGCTTTACTAACACCAACCAACCCTTTGTCCCCATAGGAAGATCACCCTAAAATACCGAGAAGTCCTAAAGAACCAAGAAACGATTACTGGGAAGTATCGAGGAGGATGGTGACAAGACATCTTGAGGTCACAATACTAAGTATGAAGGAGCTAAGCCTCATGCCAGGAACGCCATCAAGGGCTTATAACCTTACCAAGGAGGATGCTTGTCAAGAACCCTATAGCTTCCTATCGGTTTCGTAAATACCTTTTGTAATGGGGCTAAGACTCCAACCTATTGTACTACCTCTCCACTAATAAAGAACTCCATTTTCTTAAAACCATATCTCTCAAAATGATGTGACCTTGTGCCTCAGCTGTAGGAAGATTTCCCAAGAAAAGTAACCAAACCCGCACTACCTTAGACACTTCGGAGACTAAGGAGATTCCCATCACAAATAAAGGAATGAATCAAGGGAATTGTTTGGTAAAGAAGGCACAACAAGAAAAATTGTCAAGGTAATTAAGGAGTCTACCATATTGGGATGATAAGCACTTCGTAAATGAAAACCCACTACTAACTAGAATTTTAAACATCACACCTAAAGGGAGTGATGTGGAAATTACATGGAAAATCTACTTACAGATTGTAAGTAGATTATACTCGGTTGGTATGATGAACTTTCTTGAAGGAAGTAGAAAACTCGTTCATCGATTATGAGGGGAGATGTCCTCACACCCGGTTGGTGTGATGAACTGCTAAAAGATTATTTTGTCAAAAGTGCTCTTCCCTAACTATGTGCCACTGCTTAAACTTTTTTGGAGACCTTCTTGACGGGAGCTCGAATAGCTTAGATAGGTCGGAGGCCTCGATTTTGGAACTTGGGGGCTAATATGCCTGATTTTGAAAATCTTGTTCAGTGGGCCTAAGGCCAGTTGGCACAAGCAGGATCTCGTAAACAAACATGAGTTTAAGCCATGAAAATTTTAAATGAATGAATGTGTTTGGCCATGGTACCAAGACATGACCCACATACTCAATGGACTGGAGGTAGTGCGACCTGATAGGTCGATGAACCAGTCGAGACAAAAAGCTGCAGGTTGAGTTGAGGGTTGGGCCTATTGGACTAGTGGCACCAAAGATTAAATGGCTTATGAGGAAAACTGTTGTTTTGTGCATGCACTGAGGTACGAGACTTTCAAGACGCCCAAGAAGGATAATGATGTGTCCTAGGGGCTATTGGACGACATGGTGGAGATAAGGCCAAATTGTCGTGCCAACAGTTAGGGAAGCTCGATGTAGCTTCATGCGCATGAGATCGTGGTGGGGTCAGGATGAGGTCTTTGTCCTCATATAGACATGGAGAATTTTTTGTCTAAGGGTATTTTGTTAGAGACGTTCTCTAAGACTTCATGTAGAAGTCAGAGACTTCTATCAGGGTGGATGGTAAAGACGCTCTAATCCACAAGTGGTTGCAATCGACGTAACTACATCTCATGAATGTGTGTCATCCCTTCATGATGAAGGGTGTGTGTTGTTTGTGAAACACACCGAATATGAAAATGGGGAAAAGGTTATGAAAACCGTGGAAAGGATTTTTGAGAATCCTTGGAAATAAATTGGAAAACCTTGGAAAAATATTTTGATAAACCAAAATTCGAATAAAAGCATTTTTTATGAAATGAGGAGTCTCGCACACTCCGATTAAAATTAATTTTTGTGAAAACTCTAACCCAACACCCATTCATTGAGTTTTCGAACGTACCCCCTCCCTTTACCACTTTTCAGGAAAATAAGGGAAAACCAACCTTAAATATCTATAAATTGTCAAACCTTATGATAGAATAGTGAAGCAGCTCTGGTGAATCGAAGCTGCCATGTTTCAGTCGAGCTGAAAATGGCTAATTTGAGCCCTTCTCAGGCAAAACCACACTCTCCCAATACTTCCTCAGCCCTCATACGACTGAATTAGAGCTGAAAGGTAAGCAAATTTGGCTCACCTCTGTGAATTCCGATCAGTGCAAGAGAGAGAACCGGCAGATCTTTATTGATCAAATTCTCCATCAATTCGACATGAATTGATGTGATTCTTGATCCTCAGAGGAATCTCAGGACAATAGCTATCAGTCCATATCCGAAGCTCGGACCGCCACGACCCCGATGGTAAGCTTTCGAAGCTTTCTCACTCAACGTTTAGTTTTACTACAAAGCTCCGTTTGAGCTCGTTCGGACGTCAATTCATGTAATTCAAAGTGCAATTGAATCGTATAGATGTGTAGGAACTGAAATCCACATTCAATTTCAACAATTAACTTCGATTGATTAGTCAATTTGATAAAATCAAATTCGGTCAGGTGGAAATTGGGGGGAAATTGGGGAAATTTTTGGAATTTCAAAAATTCAAGCTACTAAAGTTCAAATTCATAAAATTGAGGGCCAATTGGGCATGGAAAAGATGTTGGAGGATCAATTGGTCAATTTTTGGAATTTTTGGGGTGAAATTTACCATTTTTGTGAAGAATGGGCAAAATGGTAAGTTTGGAAAAGTTGGGTACCAAATTGAAAATTTGGGAAACTTAAACCTTTTTTGTGATTTTGAATAAATTGAGGTCTCAAAGTGAATTTTAGAAGTTTTGAAACACACTTTAGGGGGAAATCGGCATTAGGGACATTAGGGATGTCAATAGCTTGGGTCGGGGTGGGTTTTAGCGGACTTGCGCTCGACCCGAGATCGGGTCCAGTAGACCCGCGCCCGACCAAAGCCCGGGTCCACTTGGTGGGTCTAGACCCGACCTGATTTTGGGTCTGCTAGATCCGAGACCCACTTGGACCCAAACCTACTGCTCGGGTCCATTTGGACCCGAGTCGAGTCTATCTTATTTTTTTAATATATATTTTTACCAAATATAAAAAAATTCAAAATTATTGTAATATATAAAATTTCTAATATTTGTTTGGTAATTTAATTTTTTAAATATTTATTATCTTTAATTTACCTAATTAACTTTAACTTGAAAATAATAAGAAACGATAAATAAAGAATACGATCAATTAGTAAAACTATAAATGTGAGAGAATTAATTGACAAATAATAAAGTGTGATATTAATATAATTTTGTATCAAATAATATAGTGTGATATTAATTTAATGTAATATAAATTTTATAGTATAATTTTTACATGTATTTATAAATTTATTATAGTATAAGAAAGAAAAAATAATATATTAGGTTATAAGAAAGGAAAAAGAATTAATATAGTATGTCGAGAATATATTTATAAATATATTAGAGTATAAGAAAGGAAAAAATTAATATAATATAACAAAATATATTTATAAATCTATTAGGTATAAAAAAGAAAAAAAATAATATAATATAATGAGAATATATTTATAAATCTATTAGGGTATATGAAAGGAAAAAATTAATTAAAGTTTAAGAAAGGAAAAAAATAATATAATATAATGACATAACATAAAAAGATATAACAATTTTTAAATCACTTTTTTTATTAAAAAATTAATATTTTTTTACTACATTTAATGAAACAATGTGGTTGTATTAAAAAAATAAAAAATTCAAAATGACTCTAGGCCCACATTCGGGTCCATTTGAACCTGAGGCTCGGGTCAAGCCAACGGGACCCGAGCTCGTAGGAATCAAACCAGCGGGACCTGAGGCACAGGTCTTGGGTCCAATCTATGGACCCAAACCCGAGCACGGACCTGAGCAGACTCGAGGCTACTCGAGTCAGATAGAGACCCAAAGCTCGTGTCTCTGGTCCCATTGACATGCCTAAGGGACATAAAGTTAAATAAAATGAACTTTAGGGAAATAATTGTAATTAATTGAAAATTTTGAGTATTACATCCATTCATGATGAATGAAGGCTATAAGGACAAGGGATAATGAACAAGGATGTTCGTATCGTGAATGAACACGAAGTATCGGGAATGCCAGCAAGATCAAGCTCGTGTGAAGACAAAGAACCAGTTAAGAGGAAATCACTACGTTACCAGGTGAGTGGAATTTTTATATCATAACCAATTGGGATGATAAGCACCTCGAAAATGAAAACTCACTACTAAGTGGAATTTTAAGCATCACATCTGAAAGGAGTAATATGAAAATTACGCGGAAAAACCACTTACCGATTGTAAGTAGATCATACCCAGTTGATATGATGAACTTACTCGAAGAAAGTAGAAAATCCAATCGTCGATTATGAGCGGAGATGTCCTCACACCCGGTTGGTGTGATGGACAACTAAGAGATTATTTTATCGAAAGTGCTCTCCCTTCACTCTGTGCCACTGCTTAAACTTTTTGGGAGACCTTCTTAACAGTAGCTTGAATAGCTGAGATAGGCCGGAGGCCTTGGTTTTGGAACTTGGGGGCTAATATACCCAATTTTGAAAATCTCATACAGTGGGCCCAAGGCCAGTTGTCACGAGCTTGAGCTCGAAAACAAACATGAGTTTAAGCCATGAAAATTTTAAATGAATGAATGTGTTTAGCCATGGTACCAACACAAGTCTGACAAACACGATGGACTGGCGGCATTGCGAAATGCCAGGTCGATGGACCAGTCTAGATAAATAGTTGCAGGTCGAGTTGAGTGTCGGGACCATTGGATCAGTGGCACTAAAGATTAAATGGCTTATGAGTAAAATTGTTGTTTTGTGCATGCACTGAGGTACGGGACCTTCAAGATGCCCAAGAGGGGTATTGATGCGTCCTAGGGGCTTTTGGATGACATGGTGAAGATAAGGGCAGATTATCATGCCAACAGTTAGGTAAGCTCGATGTAGCTTCATACGCATGAGACTGGGGTGGAGTCAGGATGAGGTCTCTATCCTCATATGGACATGGAGTATGTTTTGGTCTGAGGGTAGGACGTCAGAGATGTTCACTAAAACTTTGGGTAGAAGTTAGAGACTTTTATCAGGGTGGATGGTAAAGATGCTCCAATCCACAAGTGGGTGCAGTCGGCGTAACTGCATCTCACGAATGTGTGTGATCCCTTCATGATGAAGCACGTGTGTTGTTTCTGAAACACACCGAATATGGAAATGGGGAAAAGGTTATTAAAACCATGGAAAGGATTTTTGAGAATCCTTGCAAATGAATTCAGAAACTTTGGAAAAAGTTTTGATAAAACGAAATTCGAATAAAAGCATTTTTAATGAAATGAGGAGTCTAGTACACTCCAATTAAAATTGATTTTTGTGAAAACTCTCACCCAACACTCATTCACTGAGTTGTCGAACTCACCCCCTCCATTTACCCATTTTCAGGAAACCAAGGGAAAATCAACCTTAAAGATCTATTGGTGGCGAACCTTAAGGCCAGTATGTAAAATTTATATTCAGTTTTGATCAATGTTATTATAGGAAAGGTACAAGTAAGAAGGACGCCTTACTCCCTATGGTTTACAAGAAGGGGAAACCCCTTAATAAACTAGGAGAGTGGCGGGTTATTCACAGTGATTCGACCAAACCAGGCTGGGGCGTGACAACTTGAGTGGTATCAGAGCCTATTTCCTCGAATACATAATCAAGATTATATAATATAGTAACTAAGAGAAAATATTAAAATTTTTCAGATGGTACCTAGGAGAGTAACCAAGAAAAATAGGATTGGTGTTACCAACTGTAAACCCCGTCCCTTAAAGGCAAGGAAATTGGGGAAAAAACCGGTTAACCCGAGTGAGAAAACCAAACTAGTTCACGAACCCCAACCATTACAGAAAGGGCCAACGGAGAAATTTATAAATCCTGAGTGACCTAAAAAGTCACAAAAGTCATGATAAATGACTTTAGGGTGAATTGGAGGTGAAAACCAAACTGGTTCAGGTGAACTGGACCTAAATCGGATTGAATTGGTTTTAACCACTATTGAACTGGATGCTAAATTAATTTTTCTAGGTGGCTTAGAAAATTCAAATTGGAGAGTTAAGGCCACCATTTGATAGAGAATAAATTTAGATGAATTTACAAATTTTTAATTTTGAAAAACTCGGTCGAATTTGGCATGAACCAGTTGGTTTAAGCATTGAACCCGGTTGGGAACGGTCTGGTCCAGTTCAGAACAGTGTCGTCTTCTTCCTTTAGATAACAGCACTGTACACTCGCTGGAAAATCGAGCAGCGCTGATGAAGTTGAAAAGTCTTCGACCAGGGAGTTTCAGGCAATGAATGACCACCATTAATGCACCGATCGAACGGCCAAGAAATCCCCAAGCTTCCTATATAAAGAGCCCCTCCTCATTCATCCTCCTCACACCTGAAAACTCCACTCTATCACCACTACTCCATTTTCATGTGAAGCTCGAACCAGAGCTCCAACTTAGGCATTTTTATGAGCCAAAGAAGGTGTGGATGGGTTCTTTTAATTCGGGGAGAAGTCAACTACATGATTGTAGTCTCCATTTGCTCTGAAGGTCGCTCGAGAAATGCCGGCGTGATAGAACAGTGAAGCAACTCCGACGTACCGAAGCTGTCCTATTTCGGACAAGATGAAAACGGTCAATTCGAGCCCTTCTCATGCCAAACCAATCTCTCCCAACACTTACTCAGCCCTCATACGACCGAATTAGAGCGAAAGGTAAGCCAATTTGGCTCCCTTCTGTAAATTTTGAATGGTGCTAAAGAGAGAACCAACAAATCTTTACTAACCAAATTCTCCATCAATTCAACATGAATTAATGCGATTCTTGATTTTAGGAGAAACCTCAGGACAAGAGCTATCTGCCGACATCGAATGCTCAGACCACCGCACCCCCGACGGTAAGCTTTCAAAGCTTTATCTCTCTACGTTCAGCTTTCCAGCGAAGCTCCGTTTGAGCTCGTTCCGGCGTCAATTCATGTTATTCAAAGTGCAATTGTATCATATGGATGTGTAGGCACTCAAATCCACCTTCAATTTCAACAATTAACTTTGATTGATCGATCAATTTGATTAAATCAAATTCGGTCAGGTTGAAAGGTTGAAATTGGGGGAAACTTTAATGAAATTTTGGGAATTTTGAAAATTCGAGGGACTAAAGTGCAATTTCCCAAAATTGAGGGCCAATTAGGCATGGAAAAGATGTTGGGGGACCAATTAGTCTATTTTTAGAATTTTAGGTGTGGAATTTACCATTTTTGTAAAGCATGGTCAAAATGTTAATTTTGGAAAAGTTGGGGACCAAATTGGGTATTTGGGAAACTTGAACCCCTTTTTGTAATTTTGAATAAATTGAGGTCCCAAGGTGAATTTTAGAATTTTCGGGATTCAATTTGGGGAAACTTTTGTATTAGGGACCTAAAGTTAAAGAAAAAGAACTCTAGGGACCTAATTGCAAATAATTGAAAAGTTAGGGTACTTTATTCATTCGTGCAGAATGAAGGCTATTAGGCCAAAGAATAATGAACAAGAATGTTCATATCATGTAGGAACACGAAGTACCGGGAATGCCAACCAAGACAAGCTCATGTGGAGGAAAAAGTCAGTTAAGAGGAATTCACAGCATTATCGAGTGAGTGAGATTTTTATATCATACCCTGTTGGGATGATAAGCACCTCGGAAATGAAAAGCCACTACTAAGTGAAATTTTAGCATCACACCTGAATGGGTGATGTGGAAATTACGCGGAAAAACTACTTATCGGTTGTAAGTAGATCATACCGGTTGGTATGATGAACTTCCTGGAAGGAAGAAGAAAACTCGTTCATCGATTATGAGCGCAGATGTCCTCACACTCGGTTGGTGTAATGGACGGCTAAAAGATTATTTTTGTTGGAAGTGCTCTCTTCTAATTGTATGTCACTACTTAAACGTTTTGGGAGAGCTTCTTGATGAGAGCTTGAATAGCTCAGATAGGCTAGAGGCCTCGGTTTTGAAACTTGGGGCTAATATGCCCAATTTTGAAAATCTCGTACAGTGGGCCCAAGGCTAGTTGGCATGAGCAGGAGCTCGTAAACAAACATGAGTTTAAGCCATGAAAACTTTAGATGAATGATACGTTTGGCCATGGTACCAAGACAGGACCGACATACTCGATGGACTCAAGGCAGTCCGACATGACAGGTCGACGAACCAGTTGAGAAAAACAGCTGCAGGTCGAGTTGAGGGTTAGGGTCATTGGACCAGTGGCACCAAAGATTAAATGGCCTATGAGGAAAATTGTTGTTTTTTTCATGCATTGCGGTACAAGACGCTCAAGACGCCCAAGAGGGGCAGTGATGCGTCCTAGGGTCTACTGGACGACACGGTAGAGATAAAGGCAGTTTGTCATGCCAACAGACAGGGAAGCTCGATGTAGCTTCATGCGCATGAGACCGGGGCGGGGTCGGGATGAGGTCTCTATCCTCATATGGACATGGAGTATTTTTGGTCTAAGGATAGGATGTTAGAAACATTCACTAAGACTTAGGGTAGAAGTCAGAGACTTCTACCAAGGTGGATGGTAAAGATGCTCCAATCTACAACTAGGTGTAGTCAACGTAACTACATCTCATGAATGTGTGTGATTCGTTCATGATGAAGGGTGTGGGTTGTTTGTGAAGCACACTGAATATGGAAATGGGAAAGAGGTTATGAAAAATGTGGAAAGGATTTGAGAATACTTGGAAATGAATTGGGAAACCTTGGAAAAAGGTTGGATAAAGAATTTGATGAAAAGCATTTTAAATGAAATAAGGTGCCTGGCACACTCTGATTAAAACTTGATTTTTTTTGTGAAAACTCTCACCCAACACCCATTCACTGAGTTGTCGAACTCACCCCTTCTATTTACCCATTTTTTAGGAAATTAAGGGAAAACCAACTTAAAAATATATCGGTAGTGGAACCTTAAGGAAGGTATGTAAAATTTATATTCAGTTTTGATTAATTTTATTTTAGGAAAGGTACAGGTAAGAAGGACGCCTTACTCCCCATGGTTAAGAAAAGAGGAAAACCCTTAATAAACCGGGAGAGTGGCGGGTTGTACAATGGAATTTGACCAAACCAGGTCGGGGTATGACAACTTGAGTGGTATCAAAGCATGTTTCCTCGAATACATTATCAAGACTATATAACATAGTAACTAAGAGAAAATTTTAAAATTTTCAGATGGCTTCGAAGAGAGAAACCAATAAAACTAGGACTAGTGTTACCAACACCATCCAACACTATGTCCCTGTAGGAAGATCACCCTAAAATACCGAGAAGACCCAAATAACCAAGAAACGATTAGTGGGAAGTATCTAGGAGGATGGTGACAGGACCTGTTGAGGTCACAATCCTAAGTACGAAGGGAGAAAAGCCTAATATTAGGAATGTCATCAAGGTTTTATAACCTTACCAAGGAGGACGCTTGTCGAGAACCCTATAGCTCCCCATTTGTTTCATAAACACTTTTTGTAATGGGGCTAAGACCACAACCTATTGTACTACCTCTCAACTAATAAAGAACTCCAAGTTCTTAAAACCATATCTCTCAAAATGGTGTGACGTTGCTCCTTAGTTGTAGGAAGATTTACCGAGGAAAGTAACCAAACTCACATTACCTTAGACACTACGAAGACCAAGAAGATTCCCATCCCAAATAAAGGAATGAATCAAGGGAATTGTTGGGAAAAGAAGGCACAACAAGAAAAATTGTCATGGTAATTATGGAGTCTAGGAGAACTCTTGGAGTAACAACTGAGTAAGGAAACAACCAATTAAAAGAGTAAGGGAAATGGAATATGAAGTGAAGGATTGTCCCACACCATAAGTATTTAGGACAATACTTTTCAAGAATAATGCCCCCACTGCTATAGGAAATCCGAAAGGATACCATCCCTTAAAACATGACTCCTGCTCAAAATTTTAACTATATCTAGGTGGAAGCTCTTCAAGATCATAGCATAGTGGTAGGAAGAAAAAAAAGGACTGAAGGTAGGACCTAGATAAACTGCAAACAAGAACAAAGTATAGCTGAAGAAAATTTTTCCTTAAGAAGAAATTTCCAGCCATTTAGGAGAAAAGAAGAGAGCGCCTCCACGAGAGAAGACCAGCCGAGCATTTGACGAAAAATGAAATATCTCGGGATGGTAAATACAACTCACTTTGGAAAATGCAGTGAAGACAAATAGAAGTTTCGGAAAAAACATAGCGAAAGGAAGCTAATCGTTACAAGAAGATAGTTAAGGAAAATAAACACATCTTAAGGAAGACCGGGAAGTAGAAAGGACTATACCCTAAAAAGGGTAGTAGGATGGACATTAAGGACAAGGAGACTCGAGAAACAACTGCCATAAGAAAATTAGACCAAAGGAATGGTAGAGACAAGGCCATTAATGAATTGATACTCGTGAAAGTCATAATTTAAACTCCAACAAAGAAGGGAGAGGTGGAAAGGCCAAATATTGGGAAAAAGAAGGATGAAAGAAATTCTTAAAAAGACCAATGGCCAAATTAACGGCTAAACTCAAGCTGAGAGAGGAGTAGGCAAGCCTCTCACATAATGGTCAAGAAATCTTGAGATAAGGAAGATTTGAACTTTCCCTAAAAGAAATAGGTGTGTACTGTGGTACAAGTGGGGATGAGAATAGGGTACAAAAGATGTGCCCGCAAGATTTCAAGAACAAGGTAAAAAAAAGATGACGACATCAAAGGATTCCATTTAAGGCTAGATATTCCCTAGAGTCAAGGAAAAAGGAATTCTGGGAGAAAAATGGGAGAGTCCTACCAAGGAAGGAAACCCTAGAAAGGCATATGTATTCCAACTAAGAGATAAAGGAACCAAGTGAAAGGAATAAAGAGATAAACTTGCAAATGAAGCACAAGTTGAGGTGAAAGAACCAAGGAAGCATACTAGGAGGACCTAAGGAACGGGTAAATAGGAAGTTAGCATCAAAAGAAAGTAAGAATGAGTGGACTATCCATAATAACGAAATAAAGGAAAGAACGTCCGAGAAATGTTGGGAAAGTAAGCCCTCCAAATAAGATGTGGCTAAGGAGGAATAACACAAATAGTAAGACGGGTCATAGTCCACACGCGTATAATGGAGACTAAAGAGTGGACGGTTGAGCATAGTGTGAAGTACATGGAATAAGACCGATAATTGGAAGTATCTCAAGTAGGGAATAAGGGATGAAACTGAAGTTATTGATAGAGAAGGATCCAAAGCTGGCAAATGCCCTAACATAGAAAAGGGTGTGAAGAAAGGATGAAAGAACCTTTCAAGGAATGATAAGAAGGTGAGCATGTAAGCTCCTAAGATGGAAGTCTCTACTGTGAGGGATATATAGAGAACAAAATTGGAAGAAGGGAACCTTACCAAGCAAAGGAATTGACACATAGACCAAAAGCGATTAACTTGGAATAAAGAATCTTGAAATGATCACGAGTGAGTGAGAGTGGATTAAGAAAAGGAAAAGTCCTTGAGGAAAGGACGTCACTGGAAATGAGGAGGGACATAAGAAGGGAAGAATTCCAAAGTGTTGGTAAATCATCAAGAAATCTAATGATTTGAAATTGGAGAGATCCAATAAGGAAGTTGGAAAAAGACGGGTAGGTAAGGAAAACCGATACAGTAAGGTAAGATATGAAGTCAAACGTAAGATGGATGATGGGAAAATAGTAAAGGTAGTCAAGAAATACTACTAGATAAAAGAGGGACGAAGTCATACTATTCATGAAAGGTTGAAAGGATGAGAACAACCATTATGGAAGTGTTCTAAAATTTTAAATGGTCAATGGCAGGTTTTAGAGTATGTCATGTTGTAAGGGACGTGTAATCTCAACAGTACTAGGGAAATATGACTTGGGTAAGGAAGAGTCCGATAGTTAAGCATGACAAGGTCAAGCATTATATTTGGACCGAAGTTGTAATAAACAACGAATAAGGAAAAGGTCAATATATGACAAAAAGGTGATAACACTGAAACCTGTAGAAGCAAGTATGTAGCACTTCAAAGGACACTAAGCTAAGGGTTTCAATGATAAAGAGAAAAACTGGATACCGGAATGATTGGGCATTTTGGAGCCCCCAATCCTGAAATACTTAGTAAGAACTTTCAAGAGAAAGAATCTTGCCATAAGCAAAGGAAGATGTGAACCAAAGGAAATACCTTTGGACTCACGGGCAAGACATACTAGTTATGATAAACTCCATGGAGGGAGTAAATAATATAAAGGAAAAGAAATTCCTTAGGTAAATGATATAAAGAGGGATAATTGAAAGGACAAGTGAAGAGTTAGCATGTTAATCAAACACCAAGTTGACATCAAAGGAAATTGTTCCAGATTCAAAGCTTGCTAATTAAGTTTTGTGGACAAAACTCCTAAAAGGAGGGGAGAGTTGTAAACCTTGTCCCTTAAAGACAAGAAAATCGTGGAAAGAACCAGTCAACCCGGATGAGAAAACTGAACTGGTTCATGAACCCCAACCGTTAGAGAAAGGGCAAACCGGGAAATTTATAAATCTCGAGTGACCTAAAGAGTCACAAAAGTCATGATAAAGGAATTTAGGGTGAATTAGAGGTGAAAACCAAATTGTTTCACGTGAACTGTACCTGAACTGGATTGAATCAGTTTGAACCACTATTGAACTGGATGATAAATTCATTTTTCTAGGTGGCTTAGAAAATTCAAATTGAAGAATTGAGGCCACCATTTGATAGAGAATGAATTTAGATGAATTTACAAATTTTTAATTTTGCAAAACTCGTTTGAATCGGGCCGAAACTAGTCGATTTAAACATTGAACCTGGTTCGGACCGGTACAGTGTGGTTAGGAATAGTGTCATCTTCTTCCTTCAGATTATAGCATTGTTCACTCGCTAGAAAATTGAGTAGCACCGATGAAGATGAAAAGTCACCGGTCAGGGAGTTTCAAGCATTGAATGACCACCATTAAGGTGACGATCGAATAGCCAAGAAGTCCTCGAGCTTCCTATATAAAGAGACCCTCCTCATTCATCCTACTCACACCTGAAAAACTTGACTTTCTCCCTACTGCTCCATTTTCCAGTGAAGCTGAACCAAAGCTCCAACTTGGTCATCTTTTTGAGCCAAAGAAGGCACGGTTGGGTTCTTTAGATTTGGGGAGAAGTCAGCTATACGATTGTATCTCCATTTGCTCCGAGGGTCACCAAAGAAACGCTGGCATAATAGAACAATGAAGCAGCTCCGATGGACCGAAGCTGCCCTGTTTCGGCCGAGCTGAAAATGGCCAATTTGAGCCCTTCTCATGCCATACCAAGCTCTCCCAACACTTTCTCAGTCCTCAAACGACTGAATTAGAGTGGAAAGGTAAGCTAATTTGGCTCCCCTCTGTGAATTATGATCGGTGCTAGAGAGAACTGGCAGATTTTTATTGACCAAATTCTCCATCAATTTGACATGAATAGATGTGATTCTTGACCCTAGGAGGAATCTTAGAACAATAGCTATCTGCCAAGATCAAAAACTCAGACCGCTGCACCCCCGACAGTAAACTTTCGAAGCTTTCTCCCTCTACGTTTAGTTTTTCGGCAACCTTCTATTTGGCTCGTTTTGGCATCAATTTATGTGATTCAAAGTGAAATTGAATCATATGAATGTGTAGGAACTCAAATCCACATTCAATTTTAATAATTAACTTCGATTGATCGGTCAATTTGATAAAATCAAATTCAGTCAGGTTGAAAGGTTGAAATTGGGTGGAAATTTTGGGAATTTTGAAAATTCGAGGGACTAAAGTGCAATTTCCCAAAATTGAGGGCCAATTGGGCATGGAAAAGATGTTTGAGGACCAATTGGTCAATTTTTGGAATTTTTTGGGTGCAATTTACCATTTTTGTAAAGTATGGGCAAAATGGTAATTTTGGAAAAGTTGGGGACCAAATTGGGAATTTGGGAAACTTGAACCCCTTTTGTAATTTTGAATAAATTGAGGTACCAAAGTGAATTTTAAAAGTTTCGGTACTCAACTTGGGGAAAATTTTGCAGTAGGGACCTAAAGTTAAAGAAAAATAACTTTAGGGACCTAATTACAAATAATTGAAAAGTTTGTGTATTTCATCCATTCATGATGAATGAAGGTTATTAGGCCAAGGGATAATGAACAAGGATGTTCATATCATGTACGAACACGAAGTACCAAGAACGCCAGCCAAGACAAGCTCACATGGAGGCAAAAAGCTGGTTAAGAGTAATTCACTACATTATCGGGTGAGTGGGATTTTTATATCATACCTAGTTGGGATGATAAGCACTTTTTAAATGAAAACCCACTACTAAGTGGAATTTTAAACATCACACCTAAAGGGAGTGATGTGGAAATTACATGAAAAATCTACTTACATATTGTAAGTAGATCATACCTGATTGGTATGATGAACTTTCTTTAAGTAAAAAACCCATTCATCGATTATGAGCAGAGATGTCCTCACACCCGGTTGGTGTGATAGACTGCTAAAAGATTATTTTGTCGAAAGTGCTATTCCCTGACTATGTGCCACTACTTAAACTTTTTGGAAAACATTCTTGATGGGAGCTCGAATAGCTCAAATAGGTCGGAGGCCTCGGTTTTGGAACTTGGGGGCTAATATGCTCGATTTTAAAAATCTTTTGCAATGGGCCCAAGGCCATTTGGCGCAAGTAAGAGCTCGTAAACAAACACAAGTTTAAGCCATGAAAATTTTAAATGAATGAATGTGTTTGGCCATTGTACCAAGACAGGACCGACATACTCAACGAACTGGTAGTAGTGCGACATGAAAGGTTGATGGACCAGTCGAGACAAACAGTTGCACGTCGAGTTGAGGGTCGGGGCCTTTAGACCAGTGGCACCAAAGATTAAATGGCTTATGAGGAAAACTATTGTTTTGTGCATGCACTGAGGTACAAGACCTTCAAGGCGCCCAAGAGGGGTAGTGATGCATCCTAGGGGCTTCTGGACGACATGGTGGAGATAAGGGCAGATTGTCGTGCCAACAGTCAGGGAAGCTCGACGTAGCTTCATGTGCATGAGACTGGGGTGGGGTTGGGATGAGGTCTCTGTCCTCATATGGACATAGAGTATTTTTGGTATGAGGGTAGGACGTCAGAAATGTTCACTCTTACTACTGATAGAAGTCAGAGACTTCTATCATGGTGGATGATAAAAACGCTCCAATCCACAAGTGGGTATAGTCAACGTAACTGCATCTCGCAAATGTGTGTGATCCCTTCATGATGAAGGGCGTGTGTTGATTGTGAAATACACCGAATATGGAAATGGGAAAAAGGTTATAAAAATCGTGGAAAGGAATTTTGAAAATCCTTGGAAATGAATTGGGAAACCTAGGAAAAAGGTTTTGATAAACCGAAATTTGAATAAAAGCATTTTTTATGAAATGAGAAGTCTGGCACACTCCGATTAAAATTGATTTTTGTGAAAACTCTCACCCAACACCCATTAACTGAGTTGTCGAACTCACCCCCTCCCTTTACCCCTTTTTAGGAAATCAAGGGAAAACTAACCTTAAAGATCTTTCGGTAGACGAACCTTAAGGTGGGTATGTAAAATTTATATTTAGTTTTGATCATTGTTATTCTAGGAAAGGTACAGATAAGAAGGACTCCTTACTCCCCATAGTTTAGATGAGAGGGAAAACCCTTAATAAACCAGGAGAGTGGCGGGTTGTTCATGAGGATCTGACCAAACCAGGTCGAGATGTGACAACGAATATGTCCAAGTGTGGTTGGAACACTCGGTTCATCAAATCCATGAAGGTTGCAAGGGTATTTGTTAATCTGAATGGCATCACTCTAAATTCGTAATGTCCATATCGAGACCAAAATGCCATATTAAGAATGTCCTCCTCTCGGATCATGAGCTGGTGATAGCCCGACCGAAGGTGGAGAAGTAGGTTTCTCATTTTAGTTGTTCGAATAGGTCATTAATACGTGGAAGTGGGTACCTGTTCTTGATGGTGACCTGATTCAACATCCTATAATCTATGCACAGTCTCATTCTTTCATCCTTTTCTTCACGAATAGGACCGGTGCACCCCATGGAGACTGGCTAGGATGTATAAAATCATTCTCCAATAGTTCGTCTAGTTGTTCCTTCAATTCCTTCAGTTTCACTAGAGCTATATGATAGGGGGCTTGGGATATGGGGTTTGTTCCCGGGGTAATCTTTATGGTGAATTTCACTTACCGACTTGGAGGTAATCCAGGTAGTTCTTCTGGAAATACCTCTGGATAGTATTTAACCACCGGAATGTCTTCAAGTCACTTCTCCTCAAACTTTTCATTGATGACCATGGCCAAAAAAGCTGCACAGCCTTTCTGTATCATCTTTTGTGCCTTCATATGGGACACCATCTATACTTCACCCTTCCTTTTTCTCCTTGGAATTTTAATCCAATTGTCTTGGGAGTGTGGAAGATCATTGTCTTCTTTCCATAGTCCATCCTAGCCTGATGGTTACTTAACCAATCCATTCCAAGAATTACTTTTACTTCCTTCAAGGGCAATGGAATCAAATCCGCTTCAAGTTTGATCCCTTTAATCTTTATCTCACATCCCTTTAATTGTGTGTTCCTATTTAAACCTTCTCCTAAGGGGTGTGAGGATGTTGAGACTTTGTCCTAGAGGAGTGAGTTCTAGGGGAAAACTTGGAATTAAGTCCTCTTTGATGAAGGACCTCTCAGCTCCTAAGTCGAAGAGGGTGTAGACTTGTTGTCCCCATAAATGCACATATCTTGATTGAAGAAACGTATATTTTTAGAGGAAGGCTTTCTTTACAAGACTTTTCTCAAGCTAATTGGGAGGGTTTTGGGATGTACTCGCTATAGTACTAGGGTCTTTTCTAGCCTCTTCCTGGGTGAGGTTGTACACCCTAGCTGGTACTCTGGCCATAGCGTCTAGCCTAGGATTCCTGGGGTTCCCTTGTGGTGGTCTAAGTGTATTCCTCTGCTTGTTCTCCCTGAGAGTGGGGCATTCATTTGCAAAGTGTCCCACCTGTCCGCATGCAAAATAGGTCAAGCATGCTTCCTCGTGGTGCCTTTGACACCTAAGATAGCGAGGGTTTCCTTGAGGCAAGGTGGGGATTACTCATTGGGGAGGTGGTGGCATATCCTTTCTCTTTTGAAATGCCGCTTTATTTCCCCATCTTGGACCATTAGGCTCCTTCCGTCCTCCCTGGCGGATTTAACCCTTATCCTCCTTCCGGGTCGTCTATTCATCTGATGGCGTCGGGTTTGCACCAGTCACTCACACTCATGAGCCATACTGATTACTGTCGCTAGGTCCATAGTGTCACGCCCCGACCCGGTTTGGTCGGATCCCCGTGATCAACCCGCCACTCTCCTGGTTTATTAAAGGGTTTCCCCTTATCGTAAACCGTAAAGAGTAAGGCGTCCTTTAACTTGCACCTTTTTCCTGGAATAGCATAATCAAAACTGTATAAAATTTAAAACTTTACATACCTATCTTATAGGCATCTTAGTTGACAGTCTTTAAGGGGAGGCTTTCCGAGATTTTATGAAAGGGATATAAGGGAGGGGGTGAATACGACTACTTGGTGAATGGGTTTTTAAAAGCTTTTGACTTTTAAGAAAAATATTTATATGAAGTGTGCCAGACTCCTTTGTTTTCAAAAATCCCATCATTTAAAAATTTGGATTTTTCCATTATTTCTTAGTTACCACGGTGTGTCATCACCCAACACACATCCTTCATCATGAAGGTTACACACATTCGCAAGTCAGTATCACTATTGAACCCGCTAGTGGCTTTGGAGCAACTTTTTCTGCCACCCGAATAGAAGTATGACCACTTCTACCCTGGGAATGAGTGGATGTACGTGACATCCTACCCACAATCCCAAAATCACTTCTTCATGTACGTATGATGACAGAGACCTCACCCTATCCCCACCCCGGTCTCATGCGCTTCGTGCTACTCCAGATTTCGCACAGACACCTGGAACGACGAACTGCCCTTATAGCCACCAGGTCGTCTAGTGCCCTTAGGACGCATCACTACCCCTCATGGGCGTCTTGATAATCCCGTACTCACAGTGCATGCACAAACAATGTTTTCTTATATTGCCATGTAATATGTGGTACCACTAGTCCAACGGCCCCGACACTTAACTCAACCTGCAGCTGTTTGTCTTGACTAGTCCGTCGACCTATCATGTCGCACTGCCGCTAGTTGACTGAGCATGTCGGTCCTATCTTGGTACCATGGCCAAACAATTCACTTATTAATTTTTATGGCACATATATCATGTTCATTTACGAGCTCCTGCTCGTGCCAACTGGCCTTGGGCCTACTGTATGAGATTTTCAAAAAAACTGGGCATTCTAGCCCTCAAGTTCCAAAATCGAGGCCCCCGGCCTATAAGAGCTATTCGAGCTCTCGTCAAGAAGGTCTCCCAAATTGTTTAAGCATTGGCACACAATCAGGGGAGAGCACTTCCGACAAAAATAGGTTTTTACTGTCCATCGTACCGACCGGTATAAGGACATCTCCGTTCATAACTGATGAACGGGTTTTTAACTTCCTTCGAGGAAGTCTCATCATACCAACCGAGTATGATCTACTTACAACCCGTAAGTAGTTTTTTTTTCGCATAACTTTCACATCACTTTCTCTAAGTAGTGATGATTAAAATACCACTAAACGGTGGGTTTTTATATCGAGGCACTTATCATTCCCAACCGGGTATGATGTTAGTAAACCCACTCACATGTTAATGTCATGAATTCCACTAGACTGGTTCTTTGTATTCACGCGAGCTTGTCCTTGCTAGCGTTCCCAGTATTTAACGTTCCTACACGATATAAACAACCTTGTTCATTATTACTCGACATAACAGCCTTCATTCATTAATGAATGAGAAAACCCAAACTTTTAGTTATTTACAATTAGGTCCCTAAAGTTATTTCTCTTTAACTTTAAGTCCCTAATGTCGGTTTTTCCTCAAATTGAGTCCCATAACTTTTAAAATTTATTGTGGGACCTCAATTTATTCAATTTCACCAAAAAGGGGTTTAATTTTTCAAATTTCCAATTTGGTTCCCCAATTTTTCCAAAATTACCATTTTGCCCTTCTTTCACAAAAATGGTAAGTTTTTCCCCAAATTTTCCAAAATTCCTCAATTGGACCTCCAACATTATTTTCATACCCAATTGACCCTCAATTTCATAAAATTGTATTTTGGCCCCTTTGAATTTCGAAAATCCCCAAATTTTCCCCCAATTTCAACTCTTCAACACTACCAAATTTGATTTCATCAAATTAACCGATCAAACACTTCTAATTATTGAAATTGGAGTTGAAATTGAGTTCCTGTATGTTCATGGAACACTACCGAATTTGATTTCATCAAATTAACCAATCAAACACTTCTAATTATTGAAATTGGAGTTGAAATTGAGTTCATGTATGTTCATACGATTCTAATAAACTTTGAATCGCATATTTTAACATCAGAACGAGCTCAAACGGAGCCTTGCCGGAAAACAGACTGAGAAATCATATTTCCCAAGAGGTCACCCATCCTCACACTACTCTCAGGTAAGCACGCTTAACTTTGAAGTTCTTATGAAATCTAGTTCACCTGAACCAATTTGATTTTTATTTTCTAGTTTGTCTTAAGTTTCTTTTCCAATGTTTAATAAATCATTTGGATCAACCGAAAGTTGTAAATTTTCATATTGCTTATTCCCAAATGTAAACTGGTTTGGTTTTCTTATTCGGTTTAACCGGTTTTTTACCCGGTTTTCCTTAACTCAAATATGTGGGGTTTACACATAGGGCATCCTAGTACTCTCATATGGTCTCGTATGTCTATATTGAGACCATTCACGAACTGCTAGCATATATCTGCTGGTCTAGGCAAGTCAGGGGCAAAGGGTCTTAGCTCGTTGAATTTTGTTTCATACTCTGATATGGAGTTAAGCCCTTGCCAAAGTTGGAGGAAATCCTGCTTCTTCTCATTGATCAAATGAGGAGCCAAGTACTCCTCCGCTTACCTCTCCTCAAATTGTTTCCAGGTGGGGGTGGAAGTGTGTAGGTTTTGGATATTGTCCCACCATCACTTGGCGCTTCCCTCCAGGAAGAATTCAGTTAGGATCACTATGTCCTCTGGTGATATCCTGACTATCCCCATCAGCTTCTTGACATTTGTCAACCAATCCATGGCAGCACCAGCATCTTTATCTCCGAGGAAAACTTTACACCCTAGTTGATGGAGAGTCTTGAGATTCTTGGGAATGTCAACTAGAGGGGGACGGCTAACAGGGGGAGGATGGGATTGTACTTTCTCTAGTTCAACCCAAGAGTTGGTGCCTGCCTTAAGGACGAGATTAGGCTGCCCAAATACGTGGGTGAACTCCTTGTACAACCTCTAGTGTTCCAAGCTTAGTCCAGGTGGGGTTGTTTGGGCTCCTCATGGAGTTTCCAAAGGTAGGGGGTGGTTGGGCAGTGTTAGAGACTGCGGCTCTAGTTCTCTTGGTTCCTTTATTGGGAGCCATTCTGAATTTTTTAAATCCTCTCTATTAGTTACTATGTTTTCTAGTCTTGATAATGTATTCGAGGAAATAGGCTCTGATACCACTCAAGTTGTCACGTCCCAACCCAGTTTGGTTGGATCCCCGTGAGCAACCCGTCACTCTCTCGATTTATTAAGGGTTTTCCCCTTCTTTAAACCGTGAGGAGTAAGACGTCCTTTAAACATGTACCTGTCATGGAATAGCATTAATCAAAACTGCATAAAATTTTAAACTTACATACATGTCTTGCAGGTGTAGCTAACTAGAGGTTTTTAGGTAGGTTTTTCCCTTGGTTACCTGAAAACGAGGTATAAGGGAAGGGTTGAGTTCAACGACTCAGTGAATAGGTGTTTAAAACTTGATTTTCAAAAAAAGTAGTTTGAATTGGAGTGTGTCAGACTCCTGATTTTCTTAAAACCATTTCATCAATGTCTTGGTTTTCAAAACCATTATTCCTCGTTAATCATAGTCAGTGTGTTTAACAATCAACATACGCCCTTCATCATGAAGGGATCAAACATTCGCAGAGCAGCCCGTCCACTACACCCACTTGTGGCGTCGAAGTGACTTTAATGGCCACTAGATAGAAGTCTGTCCACTTCTACCCTAGGAATGAGTGGATGTATGTGACATCCGACCCTCAATCCCAAAAAGAAACTACGTGTCCGTATGAGGACAAAGATCTCATCCCGACCCCACCCTGGTTTCATGCGCATGAAGCTACATCAAACTTTCCTTACTGCCAGTACAACAAACTATCCTAATCTCCACCATGTCATCCAGTAGCCCCTAGGACACATCACTACCACTCTTGGGCATCTTGATGGTCCTGAACCTCAGTGTATGCACAAAACAATAGTTTTCCTCATAAACCATTTAGTATTTGGTGCCACTGGTCCAATGGTCCCGATTAGGAAGCTATAAATGGGCAAAGTTGTAAGTATCGGGAAGGATGAAGTTTGAAATGGATTATTCAAATTGAATAATCAAAGCCTTAAGAGTGGATAAGGCATTAATATCAATAGTAAACAAAATCTTACTCACACCAAGTGTGTGAAAAACAAAAGGGAAAGAATCTTGAATACTTATTAAGAATCATTATGATGATGGTATAAGCTAATGGGATGCAACTCAGATAGAATTGAGTACGCAAATTCACCTAAATCAGACCAAACTGGAAGAAACCAGTTCAAAGATTCATTTTTCTAGGTGACTAAAAAAATATCAAATTAGAAAATTAAAGTAACCAATATATAAAAAATAAATTTAGACAAATTTAAAAAATTTTAGATTTTAGAAAAGTGGGCCTGAACCGGTCGATTTTTAATTTCGGGTCATCGAATCCAATTTAACTGAACCGGTCAACGGATCGCCTGCCAGATTAGCGCCTAGTCAGCACGCAACCAATCAGCGTGCAACGCATGGCAAATTGTGTCCAGTCAACCACTTAATCAACACATGGAAGTGCTAATTAATTAGAACATGACATGTGTCTCTAGTCAATGATCAGATGAAGAAAGACCACGTCATCGATAACCGACCAATAGGAGAGCGACACATGTTCTTAGTTAACAGTCAACTAATAATAAGTCTCATCAGTAGTACTAACTAATGAGGTGTTGACATATGGCAAATATGCCACTTAAGCGATCAACTAATATTTTGGAGAACGGATGATCAATTAGATGTTGATACATGGGAAAGCATGTTGTATAATACCAGCCAATTAGAGGCTAGCACACGAAATTGACACATTAAGTTTGGTGGGAAAAATGCCAAAATTAAATTAGCAAATAAGTGAACAAGCGAACGCGTTTTACCGAGTTATTGGTTGTGAGGGTGAGCTTAGGTGAGAGAATGATTGGGAGCAAGATAGAATTCACATGTTAAGTTATTTACAGGTATTCAAATAGATGCATTTTTTTTACTGAGGGAAGCATAAGAGTTGGATAAAAAAACAGGAAGTGTCCACTAGCTGAGAGCGACCAGTCAAAACCCGGGCAAAGAACGGGCAAAAGGAGATACAATGTAGACACCCCACATTGGATCAAGTGAAAATTAATTGTAACAAAAAAATATCGAGGTTGGTGGAATAAGCGGACCGGCAATGGATCGCCAAGGGTGTTCCTGACTGGAATAAGAGCACTACAGCATCAGAAGTGGAGGCACAAGTTGTCTCGAATTGGCTATCCACATGGGGTAATCAGGATATCGTATTGAGACGAACTCTTATGATGGGCAACTGAAGTTTGGGTAGCAAATTCATGTCAATAGAAAATAAACTTAGCATCATTGTTCTCTTGTCCGAACTTATCGTGTTAGAAAGAGTTCAAATATTTTGTTTGATATTATACATGTTTTTATAAAATATCTTGTAAAATATAAGTTTTTTTTATGATTGTGGACAAGAGAACAATGATGCTAACATATTATCATTTCAAGATTCCATAATAGTAGGGCTATAAGGATACCTTGCATTTTGATTAATGGAAGGTTTTTTTTAGAAGGGACTCTCTTAATTTTAATTTTATGCGCACCCTTATCATTTTTAAATTACAACATATTAGTCTGACATGGGTGATACTCATTTCAATCAAACGATTCCAAGCACATTGGAGTACTAGGCATTCAAGTTTTCCAGCTAATTTTTCTATTTATTTTAGTTTTTTTTGCTCATAACTAATATTTACCTGAGATTTTCTTTCCTTTGGTTTTTCGGTATGATTCATTTACCTCCATTTCTGGTGGCTTAATTATTTCCCTATAGTATAGTACAAATGATCATCTAAATTCAGAAAGGAGTGGACAAGACAATCCAAGATTTTTACTGGTTGGACACCCCAGCCTTTATAAAAAGATACTCTGGCTACACCCATCCCATTATGGTTCATGAGCTCTAGTGTTATAGATGACTTTGGGTTGGCTACAAAATTGGACGAGCTTAAGTTCCATTGTTGAATATTTTTGAAATATTGTTTATTAAGATATTACGTTTAAAAAACTTAATATCAAAATCTTATAATTTTGAAATATTTTATAAATAGTATAATTTACTATTATTTTCGTATTATTCTATACTTATTTATAATTTTATTATGTTTATTTTATAAAACATAATTTCATTTGATGAAGTTGAGTATCATTACGGCTTCCCATTTATTTTTCATATATATTATAAAATATATCATATTATTATCTTAGGATTATGTTAAGGAAATTCATTTTGATTGGAATTAGTCTAAAAAAAGTTTACTAACACATGTTAACATCTGCCATGCTCTTTCTTTAATTTTTCACAAAATTTGAATATTAATATTAAAATAAATATATATAGTAAATGTACGAGAGAAAAAAGAGCTTGTCTCACTCACAGTGCGTAAGGACACGTGCATTTATACCTGCTGTCGACATGCCTAGAATTTTTTTTTTTTTTGCACAATATACACGCGTAGAGTATCTCCTCACAAAAGAAACACAGAATTTTTCTTGTCCACGCTGGCAATCCTATCATGACTATGACATCCAATCGGGAGCAAGCATGCGGATCAGTGACATCATTCTCCTGCCACATGGACTGATTCCTCCCCTACTTTTCCGCCTGCCAAGTAAACCGACTTAAACTCTCTCTCTCCGTATAAGTATGCGTTCTCTTTCGCTTTTTTGTCACGTGATCCTCTTACCGAGAGAAGAAAAGATCCCAGAAACCCTAACAGTAGATTCCTCTCAGAAGCCCTCACAGGAGATTTCTCTCTGCGCTGACAAGGAATGGCCCGTACGAAGCAGACCGCTCGCAAGTCCACCGGAGGCAAGGCTCCTCGGAAGCAGCTCGCTACCAAGGTTTGTGTAGAATAGTGCGCCTTTTTATTTGTGGTTTCGCTGGGTGATTCGTTTCCAGGGTTAGATGATCGGTTCGCGTTGGTACTTATTTTGTCTCGTCTCTGGGTGAGTTTAGGCTGCGAGGAAGTCGGCACCGACGACCGGAGGAGTGAAAAAGCCCCACCGCTACAGGCCGGGGACAGTCGCTCTCCGTGAGATCAGGAAGTACCAGAAGAGTACGGAGCTGCTGATCAGGAAGCTGCCGTTCCAGCGCCTGGTCCGTGAGATTGCTCAAGACTTCAAGACGGACCTGAGATTCCAGAGCCACGCGGTCCTGGCCCTCCAGGAGGCTGCTGAAGCCTACCTTGTCGGCCTCTTCGAGGATACCAATCTCTGCGCGATCCACGCCAAGAGGGTCACCATCATGCCGAAGGACATCCAGCTGGCCAGGAGGATCCGCGGCGAGCGCGCTTAAAATTCGCATCTAGGCATTTAGATTAGACTATTAGAAGCATCTGTGGTTCGATTGAAGTTCGTAGTTTTTTCCCTTGTTCGAGTGTAATCATCCGGTTTGGATCCATGTAAAGAACAATCTTTAAACCATAGATTAATGGTTGTGCCGAATGCAAAATCTTACATTTTCTTGTGTGAACAACAATTTGGTATTCCATTCCTTGAAATTTTTAATTGGTAGCACAACCGACCGTGTTGTTTGGCCATTCAAAGACTCTTGTGGGTGAATGAATGGTCAAAACCGAGTCTAGAAGAAACGCAGCACTAGCAGTTGATTTAAAATTTAGGGTGTATTTTGTTTCCCATAAATGGCATTTAGGATATTAAATTAAGGGATAATCATCGAACTCTAATGTATTTTTAATTAAGTATATTTTTTGAGAAAAATAAAGTAAGGGAACTGATTGGGTCCTGTCCATTAGTTTATTTTGGGCTTTATGACTCGTATGTTGGACTTGGGAGCTGTCTTTCTTGGACTGCAGAATGGAATGCAGCCGACTACCTAAATTAGCCCAAATTTTATTCGTTCGACTTTATAACTACAAAATATTAGTCTAAAATTCGAACAAATCATGGGATTGGATTGGATGGAGATTAATTTTTTTCATTTAGTTGAACTCGGATACCATTCCAATTTTGGTCAAGTCTAAGTTTGACTTTTACCAAATTAGCCCAGATTTTGTGAAATTTTTTGGGTCAAAATTGGTACAATAATAAGATATTTCCATTTTGTTAATTCCAAATTTGGTTGTAAATCTAAATCTAAATCTATATTATATGTAATGTATGTATCCGTATAATATAACAATCCACCAATGTCATATCACCCTCTCACTTGTAATTTCCATGCTTTTTAATGAAGGGTCATTTGAAATTAAACAAACCCCCATAAATTTATTTTGGGTGTCCTTTCCATCCAAATAATTTATTTGATTAATCTTGTAAATTTGGGTGGCTATTGAAATAATCTTAAATTGACTAAAAAATATGAAGTAATTTTATATTTCTATAAAATATTAGTCTAAAATTTTAACATAATATAATTTAATAATTTATAAGCCAATAATATTTTCTAAGGTAACCAAATCCATCATAAATATCTACTTGAAAATATGCATAGTACGAGTCTATCAATATAAATGAATGGATGGGTAAAATTCTATGAATTGGGGCAAACATACAAGGAAAATGTATAAAAGCTATTGAGAAAGAACCGAACATACAATGTCCCACATTGGATTGTATGTACACTTCAAGGGAAAGTTTGAAAATTGAGCATATAGACCAATTGAATTAAAATATAGAGTTAATAATAGATAAAAAACACATTTTGGTGTCAATTTGCTTTGGTCTAATCAACCAAGTTTGGGTAATTATTATGCATCTTGTGAACTTCATTTAGACCTAACTGGACATAAAATTTAATATTTTATCAATTTCTGTACTATATTTTTTTTCTTTTATAGACTGAATTTATTAAAAAATATCAGACTAAAATTTAAGTTATTATTATGCAGATTCACTTGTATGAAAAGGCACCAAGCTGACAAGCCAAAGCTGTCGGTTAAAATTAATGACAGATCCTTACATTATATGATTTACAAAAAGTACAGAAGTCGGGAAGAATAACTTTATTCAAGAAGATGAACCATTTGTAAAGGACTTGACCTATCAAATTAGTATTTTCTTTCGGTGGACTCTGCATGGAAGCCTCTGTCTTATGGATCTCCTCAGTTCCTTCTAATACAGTTAATAACGTATGCAAAAGTAAAGCAACCAGATGACACAAGACAGTGAGGAATCGCTGGGCTTCTTTCTGATATTAGACATGACCACATTGACCCCAAAATCCCAGCCCTCCAACTCAGTCACATGACCCTATATTTAACATGGTCCATAGGACTAAATCTAAATTTTAATTAGGGAAGAAAGGGTGGCCCTCTTGGTTCAGGACTTTATGGACCAATCATTTTCTAATGCAAACTACAATGAACCCAGGCCAGAGAACCAGAACAGTCATCATTCACCTCCTCAATGCACCGTAGTTCCTGGTAATCTGGAATAAGATGAGTGCATTCATCAGAAAAGTATCGGAGTGGGAAAATGAAGGATCCCGAGAGAGTGAATGAGAGAGCCACCTACCCGAGTTTGAGACTTTTTTGATTTCTTCACGCGGTCATCTTCATCATCATCGTCGTCGTCATCTTTAGATATGAGCAATCTATGCATGGAAGGACTCCCTGATTTCCTACATCGCTTGGAAGATGCTGCTGCTCCTACAGTTCTTCCTCTTGGGGCAGCTCGTTTTCGCCCTTTATCTAGAGTATTCACATCACCATCCTAGGGAAGATGCTCAATGACAATCAATTATTGGCACCCATTTCCATAGGTCAACTAATATCTCCTGAAATAAGAATGATACATAATCAAAGAAGAGAGGGAGTCTCATGATTTCTCACCGAGCTATTCTCAACATCATTAATCGAATTTTTTCCTGTTTCTTCACTAGAAGCAGAATCCAGACCCTCCCTAACATCAGCGATACTACTGGAAGCAGCTTTTGCAGAGGCCCGGGCAGTTAAGCTGTGAATAGATCATGGACAATTGACACAAATGGCCTATTATTATTTCTTTGATTCAGAAAAAAGAAATATAATGGCTATTTCCAGAAAATGTGAAGAGCAAAAAAGATTCCAAAAGTGGGTATAGATGAGAAATGACCTATCAGTATGAAGAAATCCTAAGGCAGAATCGAGTGTCATCTGCTTCAAGTTAGCTGATCCTCGGCCCCTACCCCTCCCTCTAGTGGATGTTTTACCCTTTGCAGGTTCTGCAGCACCACGAGATCTTGAAACTGCTGCTGATGTCTTTCTGCCTCTGGCAGATGGTCTGGACGCAGATATGTCTGCCGCATCCTCATCATCACTGAAAGAGACTACACTTGTGGCCCTCGAGGTGCCTTTATTAGTTGTGACCTAAGAAATCAATTACACAGGCTTGTACTAGATGTTTCCACACATGAAAACATATAAGAGAATATATACATCAAACTCCAAATTTAGCACAAGAATTACCTCCGATGAGTTATTTGCACCTGACGTAGAACGCAAAGATCGCTCCTTGACACGCTCCTAAGAAATTGATACATATTCCAACATAAGAAATTGATACATATTCCAACATAAGAAATTGATACATATTCCAACATCATTACATAATACTACAAAATCCCCAGACCTGTTGGCTCTCTATCAATGCTCAGTAAAGACAGTAAAATGAACAACCAAAAAACCCCAACTTCAAAAGCCAGAAAGGTATACCTTCCATGAAGTCAAAGAAAAAAGTTGCAAAAGGTTTCATAAGGATGCAAACAAGAACTGGAGATTTTTCCTTTTTTTCTGAAGAAAAGCAGAGATCCTCTTTTCTTGCTTATGTTAGTTTCAACCATGCTGAGGGCTTGTTACACTCATGTAGCATTATCTTCACAAAAACAGCAGTGTAGGAGTGATTGCAGGAAACCAAGCATGTACAGAAGAACTCTAGGAATACTAGTGCAATAGCCAGATGTGAAAGACCAAGAGCAATCAGGTACGAAAAGAGAGATGCAAAATTGTAATTCTTGCCTCCAAGCTTTCCCCAACTTTAAGAATTAAATCTTCCTCTTCGCAGTTAGTCATATGCGAATCCTTCGTAATTTTGTTCTGCATATAACCCAGAGCATAAAAGAAACTTCAGCACCATGATATGACACTGCAGAATAATGGGAAAAACCAGTAACCTTAGAATATCTCTTAAAACATTCCAATGCCAGAATTATTTAATATAAATATCTAAACAGAATTTCCACACCACATCAGGCTATATAAAGACCATGCAAGCAGCCAATTAAGAGTCATTTACCAGGAAACAACAAAGTGCTTGATCTCTATTCTTCCAGAGCAATCATATTTAATACTTGGTACTTACACAAGTTTCCTCGAGATTTAGCCGCACACAGGAAAAGAATGCCATCTTATCATCCTTGTTGACAAAATCATGCAAGGCATTATCCAAGTCAGTGACTGGAAGGATCTCCATTTTCTGCAAGATATGGTGGTCTATTAAAAGTGGGTGGGCTAGGCAGTTGAAAACTTAGGAGGGAAATTTTCCACAAAATTCCCTGCCTAAGGTTAAGATCACTTTGATCCATCCCTGTATCTGTCACTGAAGATTATTCATATATGATAGCTTGGTACTTGATTCTGACTCTACTGATAGACACATCCACGTATAATGCCTTCTAGAAATAATATCATAAATGAGGTTATTAAGATCATGGAGGAGGATATGCGATGTCAACAATAATATCTCAATCCTCCAAGCAGTACAAACTTTAAAGGGGGAGAAAAGATCAATACCCAGAACAGCAACAACTAGAATGGTCCAAACAGAAGTTATATCTATTTATAAATTGTGTTTGCATGTGTGTTTTTAGAGGAGAGGGGGTGAGAGTATGAGCATGTACCAGGTTATTTTCTGCAACCAGCGCCTCTATGTTTTGTTGATTTAACTCTTCTGGTCGAAGCCGTTCAGATTCATCAACCTTAGCTGTTATTTTAGGAAAATTAAGTTGAAACCCAGTGTAAAGACAAAAGACAATCTAGCATATGTTAAAGAAAATATAATATAAATTCAATTTTGATGCTTTCAATCCTCAAATTTTACATCCTTGTGGTACATAGTGCAATTCAAATAGAAATGATTCACCCAACTAGTTAGTCAGTTTAATCACTTAATCTAAGAGAGAAAACTTGCACAATAAAATAACCACATCAGAACAAAATCGCCCACCCAATATTCTTAACCCAGGGACATTTCTTGGTGCAAACTCTCGTAGAAAGGTACATGCTATGTGAAAAATGCCTGCTACTTAAGCTGCACAAGCACTTTTAGTGTTCCACAACCTCTATATAACTTAAATTAAGTGCCCCGATAAAGGATTCAGACAAAATTTTATGACGTAATCCCTATATCAAAGCAAATTGATCACAACTTTACTGAGTTCCCATCTGGATTTGATTCCAGGTAATCAATTCACAAGATCAAAGGATATGTAAAATAGGATCATATTCTAATAATTATTGCAAGATCTGATTTACCTTCACTACGGGTCTTTCTTGAAGCCTTTGAGAAAATTAAAATGTCTTGGGGATTTGCCACCTGCAAAGTTACCAACTGCTCTTAATGTCCCAGCACTGATAGTCAAGACAAAGAGATATGTCATGGGGAGGTACCTTTCCCACATACTTTTGTCCAAACCTCTGAGGATTAATTGTCATAAAACCAGAGTAATCCACCTGCCAAGTCAATAAAGCATGTGATTTTCTTTGAAAAATCAATTAAGAGTTGGTTGCAGTCAAGATCCTTTGTTATAGGAAACTGAAACTCCAAAATAGTAGTGTAAGTATTGAGATGGTAGTTCCGATTCCTTTTTCCTTTTTGTTCTGGAACAACTATAACAAATATGTAATGAAACTTGTGAGCATATTCCACCCATCTTTTATAGTCTAAATTGAATATAGTATGCTCAAGAAGCAGAAGAATACCTTTATCCTTATTAAAGGAAGTTTTAGCTCCGAACTGGTTCCATTTATTTTGCCTGACTTTTCAATCAGATTTCTAACCTGTATCAATTACGTAACAAAATGTTCACTATAACAGGTGGATAACAATCCGTTTTTCCCATAAAAAACACTAAAATAGAGAAAATGATAGTCAAAATCAAAACACAATGCAAATTTATTCTAACAAAAGAAATATATATTTACCACTCTGTCCAAGTGCTCAAGAATTGAGTTCTGATCATTGGGATCAATGTCTACTATATCCTTCAACACAACCTGAACAGAAGAAAAACAGTGTCATGTTGCACAAACTATTTCAATAGAACATTATGCTTACTACCTCAGTATATTCAAATGGTCGTATCGACATCAGTGGAATCTTGGTTGGGCGATACTGATTACCCTGCAAATGGTGAAGCAATATGTTAATCCCAGTGCCACCTGATGACAGTAACAATATGAAAAGTTGCAAATATACTGTACTTCCAAATGAAAGGTGTACCACATGAGATTACCTTAATTTCTAGTAGGAGGACATGTTTTGGCTTAGATTCTCCATCAATTAAAGAAGTGGCAATTGATGAACCTGGTTGTGTGATATGAAATCCCATCCCTGGGACTTCCTGTTGTGCAGAAAAGTTGTTTCCAACATCAAAATATGAAACCAACTTAAGATAAATAAATTTAATAAATGGTACCTGAGGATCTACTAGACATTCATGTTCATGGCCCCAAACTATGAAATCCAAGAAACGTGGCAAGAAATGTTCATTTATTGCGTTCTTCGGATTTGTTTTCACCCTAAAGGACAGCAAACACAACAAGTATTCACTCTTTAGTGATAGATAGCAGATAAAATTTGGCAACAAGGATTAAAGCCATATACAGTTCTTAAAATGCTTCAACACAATATCTAAGAAGATGCAGCACCTGTTTTGATGAAGAACAAGAATGTTAAACCAATCTGATTCTTCACAGTCTTCTTGGGCTTCAGGACGCATCCATTGCACAGCATGTGGAGTCTTTAAGTGAATTAAGGCATGAAGACCATAAGAATCCTTCAGCAAAAAGCTTAATATGGAGGAAAGTTAATTAAATAAAGGTCAAAATCCAAAATAAGATCATGAACTTTGATCTATAACTCAATTTGATTCATCAATTTTTATTTGGCTCAATTTAGGCCATGAAATTCCATTCACAGTTCAATTCAGGTATTGTGTCTGACATTTAACTGAGAGTGGGGTTATTTAACAAGCATTTAAGTCATGACCTTCATCTGTGATAATTTTTATACAACCCACACTCCATTAAATGCCATAGTCCTTAATTGAGTCATGAATAATTCATGACTTAAATTGATCTGAACAAAAGTTGATTACCTAAATTGAGTTATCAGTCAAAGTTCAGAACTTTATTTGGGATTTTAACCTTAAATAAAAATGAAAAACCTGAAACATTCTATTGAGACGCTCATCTCTAATGTTTCCAAGACCATAAAGGGCTACAGCTGTAGATCCCTGCACAAGCCCACAAATATTTTACCAATAATACCAAAGCTAGTGGAAAAAATTAAATGCATCCAAAAATAACTTTAATGACTAACCTTCCTGATAAGTATAGGGCAAATAGTAATTTGCCCAACGCCAGAACCACCAAGAACCATCTTCCCAAAATAATTCACAAGGTTGCAGGCCGAGAGAATGTCAATTGCAGAAAGATTATCCTGTCACCAGTCACACAGTAAGGAACATTTCCTCTATAAAAAAATGCTATACATATCTTCAAGGAATAAATGGAAACACCAAGATCATACTATAAAGCAATTGAATTGTAGAGTAGGAACAACTCCTATTTGTGCTTTATGAAACTCTAACAATCAGAACATGCTTAATACAGCCAGCACATAAAGAGAAAAAAGACAACTTGACAAGTGCATACCACTCCAGCAGGGTCATCATGATTCCCATGAATACTGAATACTGGCAAGCCAACATTGAAATGAGGGTCTTCATAATTCACATGCCCAAATCTGTCAAGAATGAATATGTTTCTATCGTGAAAGTAACTAGGAAATACTTTCTGAAACTGATATTACCAATGTATCTACATTTGTCAAATGAATATCTTCCAGGATAAGTGCATGCACATATGCCAATAGTACATGCAAAATGGACTCAATCAGAGTGACAAAGAGTGGCAAGGCTTCATAATGAGGATGATTTGAACCATATGATAAAGCAGTAGTTGCAACAATAATAAGGTTGGTTAATTACCATTGACATACAGTTCTATTTTCTCTAAAAGGGAACACTGACAAACATTTAAAAGAAAACAGTGACATGAACTGCACCACATGATCTAGAAGAGGGGAAAAGGTAGATTAGAATAGCCAACTTTATGCAAATATGCAGATCAAGCGGAGAAAATGTATTACATGTTTTGGAAGTTCATGGTCTGGTCACTGACAACCTGGAATTTAACTGGGTTATCATTAAGACAGTAACGTCGAAGAATCTCGATGGTCTTTACTAGTGTTGACCTTGATGGCTTATTCTCATGGAAAAGGTCACCACCCAGCAGTAAGAAATCCACCTGGCTCAGCGAACATAAGCAAACGTTTCTCATAAGAATTTCATGATCTTCTCTGATAACAAACATGTTCAGGGACCATTTGTTAATTTCCACCAGTTATTTTCCTAATCAAGATGAAGGATATGGATAACAATTAGGCATGACAGGGGGTGGTAAATACAAATGGGCCTTTTGACTACTACAACACAAAAAATGAGGATCACCTGTTCTTTTTGTGCTATTGAACATATTTCTTCGAATGCTTGGAAAGAATCATGACGCCTCACTTCATCCTTCTCCATGTAGCCTAAATGAATGTCTGTTGCAACAAGGACTCGAAGCGTGTTGGCAACATCCTCCCTAAGCATGATTGTAATTTCATAAAAACATAAATTCAGTTTATTACTGAAAGTTTATAATTGAAAAGAATTAGCAAAAGCACAAAAGAAAGGAATATAAGATCACCAATCATTTATGTGAGCTAAATACTTGAGACGATTTATCTGGAATTGAAATTTCTTTGTTTTGGATGACTCATGTATAATATATAAAAACAATGCATTGAGTTGTTAGAAATATTTATGAAATGACTTCAGAAATGATTTGAGTCCATATTGTATAGTAGGCTGAGAAAAAAAACCAGTGCTGGAATTTTCAAGATGTTTGGTACAGTATGTAATTAGTACATCAAAATTTAATATGATATCAATTCCTTTTTCTTTTGAAAATTATTTCAATTCTTAATTGGTTTGGAATCCTATTTGTCCACCAATTTCATGATTGAACTAGATGAAACATTTCAGATCGTACGAGCACCAGCCACTAAATTTCCAAGATGGGGATTACTTCAATGTAAAGCACATCATTTTGTGAATGTAAATATCATTATTACAATCAACGATACTCAGAATTACGGAACCAAAGGAATAATATGTGACCAAATATAAATCTTCATCAGATCAGTGTTACCAACAGAATTCGGAGCCTTGGGAAACCAAACTAATACACCTCTACTTATATCCCCAATATCTCCAGGTGTGTTTCATTGATTCTCCTGGTCAGCTGGTTATATACAAACCATTTTCTGATATAATGCATTTTTATTATAAATTCATTTCCAATTAAACTACTTCTTACACTCATGTTAAAATGCCCATTATCAACTCCATGGTTAGCAAGATTCAAGGAAAGATTGCAGAATATAACTAAAAGGAGAGCTACCCTGAGAAATTATCTCTTTCTCTCTCTCTCACACACACACACACTCTCTCTCCTCCACTCTTTTCCTTTTTACAATCTCCATTCAGTCCCCACCCCCCTTCCCTCCCTCCCAGAAAAGGGTGTTGTCTTTTCCGAGAGAAACCTAGATGACAATCAAAAATGTCAATAGATAGGTACAATATTTGAATCTCCTAATGGCCAACATAATAACAAATATCAAATGTCAATGGCAAAAAAGCATGTCTAGCCGCATCATTTGATGCCTTGATATCACTGTGAATGCTTAACACATGCAAATGACTGAGTTGGCACAACAGAATTTGCATCATTAAAGGCAAAAACACTATCCACCTGGAGGATCGAGTTATTGACAGCACCATCCTGGGAAGAGTTCCCAATCCCCAATCTTTCCTTCAAAGGAAAGCACACTTGAAACCAACCTTGTAATCAATTTCTTGAGCTCCAAGATCTGTATAAAAAAATTAAGAACCCATAAATTGTAAGCCTCTATAACCTTTATGGGGACTCTACAAACAGCTTAGAAGTTATTAGAAATCCCTGCAGTAGGAAAAATGAAAAAGAACAAACTGGTATTAATAAATGGTCCATGCTCACAATCTAATATGGGGATTCAGAGAAAGGTTATCACACAAAGTTTACTCTGGGAACAAGAAATGGAGCCTCAAAGAAAATGAAAAGAGAAGAACTTTAAACTGAGAGGTGCTCATCCATATCGAAGCAGCTTATCCTCTAAAGTAAACAAAGGTGACTTAACCTACATGAAACATATGAGAAAGCAAAATATACGATATGTGAAAGAAACAATAATAATAACCAAGAGCTCTATATCCAAAAAGGTTTAGGTTGACTCTGAACCGAACTTTAGACTGATAAATCTAGGGAAGATCACATATAGGTTGGGCCTTGGGCAGCACTATAAATGGATATTGTTTGAATAATAGAAGGTAACTAATACTACTTGAAGACTACTGCACTACTGATAATTATAAGGCACTCAGAAGGAATAACTTGCAACCTTGGTTGGAATTTCTCGCTGCAAATAAATGAATGAAGAGATCTTTCCAATCAAGCCATGTTACTGTAATCAATTTAAGGTTCATTTGAGATGATTAAATGCATATATTTTGAACAAAAATGCATTGTCCATGGAATTGGGAAACTCTTTCCAAAGAATATGGCAATGAACTACTCCTAGTCTGAGTATGCTAATATCTCAGTTTCTGAGATATGCTAATATCTCAAGTTTGAACGAACAATCACTATTTTTCCAGTTTCTGGTGCTAAGGGGCTTTGAGATTTTGAATTTTCAAACTTGTGCATGTGCGTCTCTAAATACAGGTAATTCCCGTAAACAGGTCGAGCAAGCAAGTGCACCTTGTACTCTCCATAGTAAGCCCCACGTAGAAACATGCTCTGCAGTGCAACTAACTCTCCTCCTATCCAACCTCCAGAAGGGAGAAGTCTTGCTACAGCTCTAGACTGACTTCCGAGGGTTGACCATAGACCCCTATCAGTAAATTTCGTCCTACCAAAACAAATTAACCTTCCTTCCACTAGATGGAATTCCCAATTCTGCAGAGCATAGGCAATAATCACTACCAGAATTCATTACTAACTACTGAAAATAACGAACCCCGAAGATGCGTGTAAGCATCCTTCAATGGTTTTCAACAATAAGTTCTCACTCTTATGCACCACCACTGGCGCTATTTCTATAAGCTCTGAATACTTAACAGCAGCATTAACCATAATGATAGTGTTACGATTAATCTACGAGTCTCACTATAGCGTAAAACAGTTCGCCGCTCAGCTCCTAGCAGGAAGCTCGTAGGTATAGCTTCCCCGGGAAGGCTCCTGGCATCCAACGTTGAAGGCGATCGCCGGTACCGGCTCTTTTAGAAAGAAAATGAAGAAGAAAAAGGAGGGAATGAGAAAACTCAAGGAACTGGGGAAGAGGAGTAAAGAAGAATGAGAGGGAAAGATACGAAGAGAATGAGGAAATATTGGGCCGAATGCAAGCCCGTCTACTGTGAAGGGCATAATCGTAATTGTGGCGGGTGCTTCCAGTGCACCTTCCTTTTTTGTCCTTGGCGAATTTCAGACACACAAATCTCTCCCCTCTCATAAATAAGCATCCTCCTGCGAAAAAATCCTTCTTTCTCTCTCACCGCGCAAGCGACAATCGCAGAGATTGATTGAGACGGATCCGATTCTTCATCGGAATTTGATCTATAACGAAACTTGAGGAGATGCCTTCGACATTCAGCGGCGATGAGACTGCTCCGTTCTTCGGGTTCCTCGGCGCAGCCGCTGCGCTCGTCTTCTCGTGTAAGTTCGATCGCGTCCTCCTGTGCGCGGGTTTATCGTTCTCTGTCTCTGTGCTGTCTTTTGGTGAATATGTGGCTCGGATCGTGGTGTCTTGCAGGTATGGGAGCTGCGTATGGAACGGCGAAGAGCGGCGTCGGCGTGGCGTCCATGGGAGTGATGAGACCAGAGCTGGTGATGAAGTCAATCGTACCGGTGGTTATGGCTGGTGTGCTGGGTATCTACGGGCTGATTATCGCTGTCATTATCAGCACGGGGATTAATCCCAAGGCCAAGTCGTACTACCTTTTTGACGGATACGCGCATCTGTCTTCTGGTCTCGCTTGTGGCCTTGCTGGTCTCTCTGCGGGCATGGCTATTGGCATTGTTGGAGATGCTGGTGTCAGGTAATGTATTTTATCATCTACTTTATTCTGCAATTGTTTCCTCAGCTTTCTTCGAATATAAGCTATTTGATGTATCCAAGAACATCTTATGGTATGAATCCTTTAAAATCTGACTCTTTGATTGTTCTGCTTGCTGAATTGTTCATATTGATCGTTTATGTCATCAAATTGATGAAATGCATTCTGTTGATGAACTGCTTGGTTCCTTTAATTAAATTAAAGCTGGTTTTGCTTGTAGTTAGATTCTCTGGATAGATTATTGGGTGATTTGGACCCTTTAATCATTTAAAGAAAATAAGTGAACCTTTTTTGCTCAAAAAATTGAACTGGAGGCAATTTTCCCGAGTAAATGAAGATTTTTGCACATCCTGGGGATGGTTTATGTCCTCTGAGTATAACACACTGTCCAGCTTGTATATTAGTTTATTGCCTCTTTTTCTATCTCCTTTCTCACTTTTTATTGGAATATTTCATTTATTTTTTTTAATAATTGATAGGCAGATTGATTAATATTCTTGTGGATTCCTATTCTGGAGCTTATGAACCAAGCTTAGAAGCTAATTGAGATTTGGTCAAGACCCTGGTTTATAAGCATTCACATATGAACTTCAGAGTGATGCTGTTATGTACTTGAATGCACGACTGTTTCTTGCAATGACGTGTTTAAGCTTGATCAACAAAAAAATTTTGGGTAAATTATCCCCGAAAAGAAGATGATTTTAGGGCTTGTTATTTCTGAAACATTATCAGACACCGCAGCTGCTGCCTCATTCTGTTGTGCCTGCTTATCATCTCCTCTTATACAACTCCAATTAGAAATTGGATTACCAACTTTTCTCCATTTTGTGGTATAATTAAAACTTCAGAGTCATCCCTAACTTTGGAATGCAACTTAGTTCTCTGTAGCTTATTGTGTTATATTCAATTATATTTGCTTGAATCTTGACATGCTACATTGTTTTATTTGTGTTAGGGCCAACGCACAACAACCCAAACTCTTTGTTGGCATGATCCTCATTCTTATCTTTGCTGAAGCACTTGCTCTCTACGGCCTTATTGTTGGCATCATCTTATCTTCCCGTGCCGGTCAATCAAGAGCCGAGTAAAGACAGCTTGCGATCCTAGAGCTTAGGAGAAACTGGAATCCTGCCCAGTGATGTGAGCGGGTTTCTCATGATGTTTTTTATGATTATTCTTAATTTGATTCGTTGAAGGAGGTCATAACTTCAGGAAGGTATCCTTTGCCCTGATGTCCTTGTTGTGAAGTTGTACTGATTTATTGAACCGGCCTAAAGTTTTATCTACCCCTACTGGTATAGTGTGTACTAGTAGAAGGAACACCTCAATAAGGGCACTTGTGCTCTTGATGTGCCCTGCTCATTGGGTATATTTCTCCCATGCCAGCTTCTATATACTATGTTCCCTCGTTCCAAATTTGGACTCTATTAGGATAGAGCTTGGCATTTGTTCTGGGGCCTTTCAGTGCCCGGGTCTTCTATTCTGGACGTCAATGTGGGTTATTATAATGAAAACGGAATCCATAATGTACACGGTATCCTTAATGTCAGTATCATTATTTGATAGTGGTGGCTGTGTATAGCATGAGACTCAATGGACTTGAATAGGCTATGGCTATGGAGAGGGTGGGCACCAGTAAATAATACACAGATAACCAGTATAGGGAACTGATTATTTAAATAAGTTGTTTATTTTTAAAACTTAATAAAATTTTATTTTATTTATTCATTCTCTTTCAGCATAAAATAAAACAATTATAATTTATTATACATAAAAATATATGTTATTTATATATAATTTATTATATTTTATTGTTATTATTATAAAATATTTATATATAATTAATATCAATTTATTATTTTATTATAATATTAATTTCTATATGATATTATTGTATGATAAAAATATGATATATTTATATAAAACATTATTATATAATTAATATTTATTCATGTTTTAATTATAATAATAATTTATATTATATTTACACAAAAATGTATATGTTATATATAATATAATTTATGGTACATATTATTATATAATTAATATTAAATTATTTTATTATTATAAAATAAATAAAATGCATTCTATAATTGAATTATATAATAAAATGCCATACTTATAACATATATAATATCATTATATATATATATATATTTTATTTAACATTATATTTTTTATTTTGTATTTATATTAATATTTATTTTATCACATATTATATAGCTTTTGTAATATAGTTTAATTCAATTATATATAAATAATTATGATATTAATTAATAAATTATTAAATTCAATTAAAATAATAAAATTTATCTTTTAAAATTTTATTTATATAAAATACCTTCCAATCATTACACTAATCTTTCCAAGTCACTATATCTAAATAAAGCTAACAACCATATCTTATATATTATATTTAAGTAAAAAAAAACTATGAATACAATTTTGATGGCTCTAAGAAAACACCTAAAGCATGTGGTATCCAATAGATTGAGTAGCATTCCATCGATATTATATAGTAATATAATGAGATTTAAATTCAATATATGAGAGATAATTTTACATATGGTATATAGTATTGGTACGACAAATAATAGTGAAGCTAGACTTATCAACCGGCCCGGTCCAGATGTCAATCTCAAAACCTATCTTGGCCCATCCAATACTATAGCGGACCCCAACTCGGCCCACGCAAGAACGGGTCCGAGTTTGATCTAGGATAGGTTTTGATAAAACTATTTATTTTTTAACGTATATTCAGTAGGATTTATTTATTATTTACAATATATTAATCTTATTGATACAACAATCATTAAAAGTGAATATGAGAATAAAGTCTCGGCAGCGGAAGTTTGCTTTTTATTGTTGATCTTTTTCCTCTTTGGACGTTAAATCCTAGTCTTTGTATATTGATCAGCTGTCTACCCATTAAGGAGGAGTATATATGTATTTGATGAGTGATTGCCTACCCATCCTTAGTGTTATTGCAATCACTCCACAGCTAATGTGCCGTATAAGGCGATCACATGCCACAACAAACAAAAGGGGTTTCCCCATCCCTCCTCAGTCCTTGATTGAACCTCGCGATGTATGTGTCCAGGTTCAGTGTTCTTGATCATACCATGGATCTAATTAACAAATATGGTCGCATATACACGTAATGTAACCTGTATCTGAAACGGGGTAATTGTGGCCAATCCGATGCTCGCTAGATGGACCAACTTATCATGCACACTGATTAAAAAAAGCATCATCACGCACAAAACCATGTGTAGTGGTGTAGGCTGTATTTGCAAATTGCAGATGTACTTTACTTGGATCCAGGCACCAATACTTCATTTTTATACCTTAATATTAACATACTCCAACGTGTTGGAGTTCTCCCCAAAAAAAAAAGGTCAACATGCATGCATGTGATGCAACCCCAAATAGTTTTTCGACAAGGGTTGTGATATTATTGGCCAAACAAAAAACCCAAGTAGAAAGCACTTCGGATGGCCATGTGATAACAATGGCGGATCTAAGGGCATGGATAATAATGCCCCATAAACTTGACAAATTTTCTATAAATTTGGATAGATATATCAATATATCCACAGGAAAAAAATTAATTAAATGAGAGGAGCCTTTTTTGGGTTTCTAATTTTAGATTGTTTCTTATGAATAGAAAATTCATTCCCATTAAAGAGCACTTTGTAGTTTGTACATTTATTCTCCTGCCCCATTACTCCACTAGCTTCTTTTTTTGGGACAAACTACTCCACTAGCTTATGCTATTGGTAGTGTTGTTCTTAATGTTAAAGACAAAATATATTATTTTTTGCATGCACTTGTCTCTTCCCTTCCATTATGGGTCACACTGAGAGATCATAATCTAGCATTGTAAACTTGTTGCTTTTATTGCCATACTCGTACCCTAAAATTCTTTGAATAAAATTTCATTAGATTATACATTATATAGTTTGAAATATGTCATTATTAATTCAAATAATTAAATTCATTACATAATCAATAATGATAAGTTATCAACTTTTTACTAATAACATGAAAATAATTTTGACCGAAATTATTTTATAATATGTCATTTTGGGTACAAATTCTTCTCTTAATAGTGGATTAAAATGGTAAAATAATTAAGTAGTACCAAATTTATTTTAATTTATTAATGAAAAATAGTGCTCGAAGAATTTTATATCTTGAAGAATTTTATATCTTATAATATGCTAACTTGGCAAGATTATTTAATGCTCGATTGGTTTTTGGATACCCATTTAGTTATATTGGAAAAATAGTATCCCCTTTACAAAACATAAAAATGGAAAATATGTCAAAAATATTTCAAAAAATTGTTGTTTGTCCCTAATTAATTAGTTTATAGTTAATACATTTAACATTTCTCAAATTTTATTGGGGACTACACATATTATTATTAAATATAAACATTTTGTTGCTTATTTCTTATCATGTCAGGTTGAGTTATAATTCATTAAATTAAGGCCACACACACCTAGAGATGCCATTAATAGGGCAACACTTGAGATAGTAGGCTGAGGCCTTGAGGGTCTACTTAATGCGGGTTATTTGCACACAGATTTCAATGGCCTCAATTTGCTAAATCATAATGGAAGTCCCCTCTGGAGTTGTGGTAAAATAAAGGGAACTATTAAAAGAGAAAATGTATAATTGGTAAATGTGACCAAATGAATACTTATTCTTAGCATTAGGCTAACATGTCACTATAATTTATGGTTTTTTCCTTGTTTTTTTAGCCATCAGCATGATTGAATCAATCAAATAAACAATTGGGTGTTTTTTTCTCTCATATATTGGGGATATGAATGGAGAAAATCACTTCCAATATTTATATACACTTGAAGAAAATTGAAGTTTATCAATCAAAGGGCAAACTACTTATAAATGCACAAACTTTGAATGTTTTGTTGATATGTATACATTTTTTACGCAATAAAATAATTCATTAACCAAAATCTCTCCCCATTGTTCACCTATGTTGGCATAATTTTGTCATGATCAATTAATTCCTAAATTTGAAAAGAGTTAGTCATGGAGTATCAACTTCTTTGAAAAATAATACTCACACTTATGAGGTCAAAGTGCATTCTATCAAGTTGGAGAATATAAAAATGAATATAGCGGATAGATGAATGTAGTATCACAATTTCTTCAATTAGATTGTTTTCCAAATAACTAAGTGTTTGAGGGTGTTTGTAGTGGAAGGGGAGTAATGAATTTGAAGATATTAAAATTTTTTAATAATCTATAGTCCGTAGGGAAAATGAGGAGAATTATTATTAATTAAAAAATTTAAAAATAAATTTATTATTTTAATTAAATTAAATAATTTATTAACTATTTTATATCATTAAATTATATTAAAATATTTTGTACAATAATTTTTTATTTATAATATTTATATTATATAATATTATTAATATATAAATTTATTTAAAATATATAATAAAAATAAATAAATAAAAATATTAAAATAATTAAAGTAATAATTGACATAATCCCTCCAAATATCTCCATTTTTGGAGAGATTGTATAGTAGTGTAAATTAATGGGTAGGATGGGTTTGGATATAATTCTACTTCCCTCCAAACCACTCTATTTTTTTTACCAAGCCAATGATTTCTCCACCACTTCTAACCCAAATCCAAACATAGCTTTAGTGTATTCTCACTATCAAGGCACACACTTCTAATTATAGTAGGTGTAGAATGTACTCGTATTTCTTGAAATTTTCCTTGCTAGATTACCCATCTATTACTATTCCATGGCTTGCCTATGAGAAATGTTATAATAATCTAATATAAAATTGAATTTTGTATCAAACATAATTGAAAATACAAAATTTGATGCTAACCTCCTAAATTGAAGAAGTTTGTCACAAAACTTAGCTAGCATTTAAGTAAACAATAACAAATTTGTTAAATGCATTTTTTCCTTCATTGGTAGATAAAGTCTCAAATATGAAATACGAGATAAAAATATTATATATATATATATGTAATACATAAAATTTTGAAACCGATATTTAAAATTAATTGGCTTGTAAACCAAAATTTAATTGGAAATAAAAACTCTAAATCAAGAGTTTTATATCTAACTACATTGCTAATTAGTGAGACTCTAATTATAGACAATTGATAAAGTTTAACCCTGAATTATTTCACTTGAGCATAGATCAAGAAAATTGAAAAAGTTCAATTTAAAATCAGTTCGAATAAGGATGAATGAGTTTGTAGCATAAAAACTCTTGATTTTTAGAAAATGTTATATAAATTAGAAAATGGAAAATTTTAGCTCAATTATTAGGGATTTGAATAATAATTTTTTAGAAAAATAAATTAAGTAAAAAATCAATCAAATAAGAGATGAACCAGCCAATAAACGACTAAAATCACCGAATCAATCGATTTATTAATAAAAAACTAATTCACTAAAGTGCGAACCGGTCAACGGTACGCTGGATGCACGACACACACCAAATGTGCAGGGTGCGCGATGCACCCATGTGTCACACACATACGTATGTTGTCTTATTTATGTGATAGTAAACCTAAAGCCCGATTGTATCCGATCAAAAACCTGATTCTCGATCAAAAGTAGCATGATTTATGGCTCCTAACACCCTAAGAGATATTAATTTAAAATGAGTATATAAAAGTCCAATCTAGCCAGTTATATACATAGATTGATAGACAATTGGTCCCCTGAACTACCCATATAAGACTCGGCCTCGCTCCCATCAGTCAACTACTAAAATTATCTCTAAAATCCAACTAACTCTATTTTCGAGTTAACTTACATCTAGAGCTCATAAATTTCATTTTCGAACACCAAGCTTAGTCATTCCAGTGGTATTAGAATCACACGAAAGTCAACTTTCAAACCCCGTATCTTTTCGATACCAACATGCCATCTACCGACATTGACATGATAAAATAGTATTATTGCTCACTCAACCGAAAACAAAGCAGTTCATTTCTAAGCTTACATTGACCTCTCCAATAGCTAATCACGTCTCAAATTAATTCTAGGGACTACTCTTAGTCCCCTCTATCCAATACCATCGATTGTTCGACTGAATGTAAGTCTCGTGGCCGTAAAAATTTTGGGAAATTCTAATGACACCACAAATAAGAACTTTCTCTATAAATTGTATTTTTTAGGTGACTTAAAAAACCATTTGGGATGATTCAAGAGGGCATAAATGTGCATGAGAGTTATGTTTTTAACCCCACCCACACCGACAATCAATTCGCCATATCTATGAGTTCTCATCATTTTTTCGAATTGTGTATGTTTTTTTGGTAAAAAACCAAACAATGCCAAAATGACAATGTTCCGACCATGTTTGTTTGAAAAGTGATTTTGGGGACATAGTGAATGTTATAAATGTCATATTAAAAATCTTTGCAATGTTCTGATGTATTTTAAGGAAAGAGAAAGTTTGAGTAATAAAATATAATTTTCAAAAAATATGGGAGTCAAAATACAATTTTAGAAAAATGGGGATCCAAATAAGACTAACTAGAAGTTTATGGACCTAAAAAGATGCTTGAAAAAACTTAGTGACCCAAGATGGTAGCTTGGAAGAGGCTAGATACCTAAATGAAAAACTTAAAAAAAATTTAGTGAAAAAATGGTAAATAATATAAGTTTTGGGCCCAAAAGGAATTTTTTGAGAATTTGAGAACCCAAATGAAACCAGAGAATTGTTGGAGACTTGAGATGAAGATGTAGAAGAGTTTAAGATTTAAAAAAAGATAAATTGAAAGAGTATGGGAAATATTGTAATTTTTAGAATTTTAAGTACCAAAATGTAAAAGTTTGAAAAGTTAAGGGTATAGTGAAATATTTAGATACTTTATGAAGTTAAAATAAAGATTACTAAAATAGTGGGTAACATATCTAGAAATTTCGAATAATATAAAAAGTTGTATACGTAGGTTCGTTGACACGAGAATCGAGTGAACCAGACCCGATAAGCAAAATCATAATTTATTTTTTTAAAAATTACGGAATAATACTAGAATTACTGCAAAGAACTAAATCTAATCCCTTTGATATTAGTTGGTTTATGTAGAGTAAAATGTCACACAAGTATAATAGTATTTTTTTTTTATCCGAGACACTTCAAAAAAACCACGAGAGAAACAAGTACTAGATAAAACAGTGAGTGAGTTTATAGACAACGAGTCCAATTAAACTGATAATTGTTCTTTATAGTTTTATATGAAAGTACGTATATGAGTATGGTTAAAAATTTACTATAAAAATACCATGAAGGCAAAATACATGGATATATATTATTTTTTGAGAAATGAACTAGAAATCTGCATTCGAGATTCAAGTGAAGAAATGACACATGTGTTTTCATAATGGTAAAAGAGACTAAGTTGCCACCTAATAAGCATAAAAATAATATGGGTAGAGACTAGTGATTGTTGTTGAAAGAAAAATGGATTTAAATTCTACATGTCTTAATGCTCCTATCCAATATTTTGGGTCAAACCAACATCACAATTGTCACACTCTCCCAATACTACAATAGTGAGACCTACACTACTATAGAACTAGAATGTTGCAAGACATAAATAACATAAAGTATAATTTTATTTTAGTAATAATTTAAATTAATATTTTCAAAATATAGTATATAAAATCTGTTAATAATAAAATCTTCTTCTAATTCAAATTTTTTACTACTTGAAAGACTATATAGTTATTATTTAGGTGGCTTACCTCAAATTCTTTATCGAAACCTCCTCATAATCTTATTTTACTACTTGAATGGTATCTGAAAAGGGTTAGGAAGAGTGGTGAACTGTTGGGAAACTGAGTTATGGTTTATTATCCATAAGCACAACCACTACTAAAATATTAGCATGTATAAAAATTTTTTTCCCTTTTAAAGGATTTTTTTTCTTATCATGGTTTATCAAGAGAACAAGTCCACATACACATAATATTCACAACAGAAAAATGACCCATGTGTTGCTTCACAAGTATCGTCATTACAATACTCACAAATTAGGGTTACAACCTAGCAGTGAGGTCCCTCTCTACTAGTGCCTAGTAGCGAGTCTCAACCTGTAACACCAATATTTTTAAACCGAAAATGTTCAATAAGAAATTGAAACGACATACGAGTTAAATTAAAACTCAATTGAAATTTTAATTAGTTGAGTTATTGTAAGCAACCAATTAGGTTGAAAATACTAACTTGGAGAATTCTAGTGAGAATTGCGAGATTTTGGTATAATTAAATATTGACGAATATTTATGGATATATATTGAAATATATATATATATATAATATATATAAATAAATACAATGCATGAATTAGAAAGTGGGTCACAAATAAGAAGTATACAACCTAAATCCAAGGCTATTGAGCTGGATGCCATATAATATAAAGTGATCAAACACAATGGATCTTAAATAAGAAGTCCACTAAAGTAAAGTTTATGCAAAAAATATTAAGGACTATGTGAAGCAAGGCCCAACCACATCTTAGGTTAAGCTTAAGTCCACCTAATAAGAGCCTTTATTTTTGGACCATTTGAAAAGACGAGAAGCCTCAAATATTAGAAATGAATTTAATAATTCTATGATTGGAGATGTAACCCAACAACAAGTGTAAAGAATAACCACTTACCCTAAGTCCATTGCATAGGATTAAGTTTTGTTCATTTAAGGCTGGTGTGGAAAATGCATACTAGCATGGTTGGAGGCATAGAAAGACTGGGATTTGGAAAGGGTGAATCTTCTAACTGATACTTGTGGACTTTGGAGGCTTCAAAGAATAATTTTAGCAGATGAATAAAAGTTCGAAAAGAACTAAATAGATGCTAAAAACTTAAGGTGACTTATAACTTGATAAGAAGCCTAAATGCTAGCAATATGGTAAAGTCAATTCCTAATAGACTACAATCAACAAGAAGGCTAGAAAATTTCCAATAATTCAGGTCAATGTCAGCATGAGATATTATCATTTGAACCTGGATGGATATAAAAATTAATTGTTAGTTTTTTTCTAGGAATGAAATTTGCCAATAAAGGACACACTGACACTTATGAAAGACATGTTGATCTCCCCAAGTTATAAGTATTCCATAGGCACTATCATATGCTTCCAAAACTTACAAATATGGATATACTTGTTAATTATATCCTTAAGAAACAAAGAGATAATTAGAAGATGTAAACCTGATTATTTTCATTCTACTTGTTATTTAAGGAGAACGAACATTCTTCTCTTCACTTGCCCCATAATAAATTGGAGATGAATTAAGGGTCTAAATTCCAAGACTGGTGTCATACCTACAAAGAATAGAAGACAAATAATAAATTCTCTTCAAGAAATTTGGCAAGTCTTAAGTAAGGAAGAATAAGGACATGGCTATGTAAACTCTTATCAACCATAAAAGTGGGAATTTTGCTACTTCCATTAACAAAAATTCAATGACATTCCTCAATCCAACAAGGGATGGTGGATAGCAGAAAACTTGGGGTACATTCAAAATAAACTACTGAATATGACATTAGAGAGCTCACTAAATTTAATCGTCGAATTAAGAAGGGCACGTACAAGGCTGTCAAAGAAAGGAAAGGAAATTCATTTTATGGTTAAAGAACTCCTAATAACTGAGAAATATGTGGAAATATAGGATAAGAGGAGTTAATTAAATGACTTAAATGAAGGGCAAGAAGATAAGCTAAAGCACTCATTAAATCCAAATCTTTATTTACACCTAATTAAGTTATTGGATTTAATTGTAAATACTTACTTACTCAAAATGGAATGTAATGAAGGTAAATGGATAAAATGTCAAATATACATAATGCTAAACAAATTAAAAAACATCACTCATTTAGATTCCAAGTTTGTTAAGGTTAAATGTCACACATTCTGAAAGGGTTCCTATCTAGTAATGAAGTTTTATAATAAAAGGAATTAAATTACAGAAGGATGAAACATATCATTCTCAAGATTTACAATAAAAATAATTGGGAAAAATACCTAAGATAATTACCTACGATGAATAATAAGGGAAAAGAACCTATAGAAGTTGGCTTGTGTAATTGAGATCGACAAAAAGATCTCCATGAGAGTTGGAACCATATACTAATCCCAAGTTAAGGGGAATGGGAAACTCAATGTGTCCATACCTACAAGTTCTACCCTCATATAACAAACAGTAGGGTTAAGTCAAATTGTCACGTCCCAATCCGGTTTGGTCGGATCCCCATGATCAACCCGTCATTCTCCTGGTTTATTAAAGGGTTTTCCTTCATTATAAACTGTAAGAAGTAAGGTGTCCTTTAAACCCGAACCTTTCCGGGAATAACATAAATCAAAACTGCATAAAATTCTAAATGTATCATACCTGTCTTACAAGCATCTTAGTTGATGGGCTTTAAGGGTAGGTTTTCCGAAATTTCCTAAAAGGGATATAAGGGAGGAGTGAGTTCTACAACTCAGTGAATGGGTTTTCGAAATTTAAATTTTAGGAAAAATATTTGTATTGGAGTGTGCCAGACTCCTCATTTTCTTTCAAAAATCCTTTTATTTCAAATCTTTGTTTTTATCACCATTTCTTATTAATCACGGTGTGTCATCACCCAACACACACCCTTCATCATGAAGGTTAAAAACACATAATCGCAGGCCAGCCCGTACATTAAACCCACTTATGGCGTCGGAGCAACTTTACCGACAACCTAGATAGAAGCACGTCCACTTCTACCCTAAGAATGAGTGGATGTATGTGACATCTAACCCTTAATCCCAAAATCAATTCTCTGTGTCCGTATGAGGATAGAGACCTCATCCCGACCCCACCCCGGTCTCATGTGCTTGAAGCTACGTCGAGCTTTGCAAGGTCACCTGATCCAAGGAACTGCCCTTATATCCACCAGGTCATCCAGGGCCTTAGGACACATCACTACCCCACTTGGGCATCTTGAAAGTCTCGTACACATAGTGCATACACACTCAGTATTTTCACATCATGCTATATAATATGTGGTGCCACTAGTCAAATGGCCCCTACCTTCAACTCAACCTGTAGCTGTTTGTCTTGACTAGTCCGGAGACCTGTCATGTCGCACTGCCACTAGTTGACTGAATATGCCAGCCTTATCTTGGTACCATGGCCAAAAAATTAATTTATTTAAAGTTTTATGCCACATATCTCATGTTTGTTTATGAGCTCCTGCTTGTGCCAATTGGCCTATGGCCCACTGTTCAAGATTTTCAAAATTGGGCATATTAGCCCCCAAGTTCCAAAACTGAGGCCCCCTAACTTATAAGAGCTTTTCGAGCTCCCATCAAGAATGTCTCCCAAATCGTTTAAATAGTGGCACACAATCAGGGGAGAGCACTTTCGAGAAAATATATTTTCAACTGTCAATCATACCGATCGGGTATAAGGACATCTCCGCTCAGAACCGATTAACGGATTTTCCATTTCCTTCGAGGAAGTTTCATCATACCAACCGGGTATGATCTACTTACAATCAGTAAGTAGTTTTTCTACATGATTTTCACATCACTCCTCTAAGTTGTGATGTTTAAAATACCACTAAGTAGTGAGTTTTCATTTTGAGGTACTTATCATCCCTAACTGGGTATGATATAAAATCCCACTCACCCGATCGTGCAGTGAAATTCCACTTAGTCGATTTCCTTCTCTAGCAAGCTTAACTTCAGCTGGTGTTCCCGACTTCTCATTTTCCTACATGAAACGAACATGGTTGTTCATTATTCTTTGGCCTAATAGCCCTCATTCATTCGAAATGAATGAGAAAAATCAACTTTTCATTTATTTGCATTTAGGTCTATAAAGTTAATTTTCTTTTAACTTTAAGTCCCTAATGCCATTTTTTCGTCAAATTGAGTCCTAAAACTTTTAAAATTTCTCTTAGGATCTCAATTTACTCTATTTTATAAAATGTGGCTCAACTTTCCCAAATTCCTGATTTGCCCCCCAAATTTTCCAAAATTACCATTTTCCATTCATTTACAAAAATGGTAAGTTTTACCCCAAAAATTCTAAAATTTCTCAATTGGCCCTTTCACATTCTAATCATGCCCAATTGACACTCAATTTTATAAAAATTACACTTTGGTCCTTCAAAATTTTGAAAATCCACAAAATTTCCCCCAATTTCAACTCTCTAACACAACCGAATTCGATTTCATCAAATTGACTGATCAAACACTTCTAATTGTTGAAATTGAAGTTGAAATTGAGTTTCTACTTGTTCATACAATTCCATAGCACTTTGAATCACAAGCTTTAACGTCAGAATGAGCTTAAACGGAGCTTCGTCAAAAAATAGATGGTAGAGAGAGAAAGCTTCAATTGCTCACCAGTGAGGGCGCGACGGTTTGAGCTTTCTATCTAGGCAAGTAGCTCTCTTCCTGAGGTTACTCATAGGATCAAGAATGACATCAATTGATATCGAATTGAATTAGAATTCTGTCATTGAAATTCGATCGACTCTCTCTCTAACACCGGTCGGAAGTTGCAGAGGGGAGCCGAATTAGCTTACCTTTTGGCCCTAATTTGGCCGTGAGAGGGCTGAGAGAGTGTTGGGAGAGCTTGGTTGGCTTGCGGGAGCTCGAATTGGCCTATTTTAGCTTGGCCAAAATAGAGCAGTTTCGGTCCATCAAAGCTGCTTCACTATTTTATCATGCCGGCGTTTCTCCCACGACTCTCGGAGCAAACAGAGACGACAGGCGTGTAGTGAACTTCTCCCTGGTTCTAAGGAACCCGACATCACCTTCTTTGGCTCATAAATGACCCTATATCTGAGCTCTGGTTTGAGCTTCACTGAAAAACTAAGCAGCTGAGAGAGATTGAGCTTTTCAGGTGTGGAGAGGGTGAAAGAGGAGGGGGTCTTTATATAGGAAGCTTGGGGACTTCTAGGCCATTCGATTGGCGTATTAATGGCGATCATTCATTGCCTGAAACTCCTTGGCTGGAGACTTTTCAACTTCGCTAGTGTTGCACAATTTTCCGGTGAGTGAACAGTGTTGTCATCTGAAGGAAGAAGACGACACTGTTCCGAACCAGACCGGACCGGTCCAAACTGGGTTCAAAGTTTAAATCAGCCGGTTCACCCCCCCATTTGACCAAAATTTTTAAATCTAAAAATTTCTAAATTCATTTTCTATCCAATGGTTGCCTCAAATCTCAAATTTGATTTTTTTAAGACACCTAGAAAAATAAATTTAGAATCCGATTCAATAGTGGTTCAAATTGGTCCAAACCGGTACAATCCGGTTCAGATACGGTTCACCTGAATCGGTTTGGTTTTCATTTTCAATTTTTTTCAAGTCCATTTCCATGACTTTTGAGACTCTTTGGGTCACTCGTGATCCATAAATTTCCCAGTTTTCCCTTTCTATTTTGGTTCCAGTTCATAAATTGACTCGATTCATAAATTGGTTTTATCTGGTTCAGACCTGGTTCACTCGAACCGATCCGATTTTTCTTCCCCAATTCATCCTAAGGTTCTTTTCCAACATTTATGAACCATTTTGAGTCACATGGGAGTTGTAAATTCTCAAATTTGCCCGTTTTCTGATAATCGGGCTTGTAGACCGACTTGATTTTAAATTTGAAACTGACCGGTTCTTTCCTCGGTTTTCTCATTATTAAAGGATTGAGTTTACACAAATAACCTTAACAACCTATCGCAACCACCAGGAAGCGAGTTGAGTTGGATTTCTTATCACACATTCGAGAATAGTAAATCGTAACTACTGTGGGACATCGTTAATATGATACTTGATCGAATAACTACCAGGAAATCTTGAAGAAGAATTTCTGAAAGAGTGATTTGATCCCATAAACACATTACATTTAACATTAGCTAGAACTCTATCAGTCAGGGACATAAAGTGGGGAGAGGGATCGATGATTTCATTAAGCACAACATCTACAAAGGGAGGATGATGAAAATGAGTCTCACCACAAGGGATCAGATGAAGCTGAAGAAGGGATGCACATTGAGCCCAAGTTGGAAAGTAGACCCTCGACTAGGAAGATCGAGAAGTTGCATCGAAGCTCTTGTAGAATTGCCATCAATGGAACAACTACAACTCAAGCAAACGACAACTCCTGCAGACCCGATCCGATTTTGTGAGAACCCTATGAACAACCCGCCACTCCTCTTGGTATAAGAAGGATAACCACCACTATGGTACTGGTAGGAATTAGGTGTAACCTGAAAATATTTTAGAAGAATTTCAAGTAAAATTTCTTTTCATATAATATATCGGAAACTTATTAATGCATATAATATACCAGGAAGCTAATTCTTCACACGAGTTTCTCTTCATAATTTTCCTGAAAGGGTTTAAGGGAAAGGATGAGTTCTACAACTTAGTCAGTGGGTAATTACTCAAGAATGTTTAAAGGATTGTTTATTTAGCAACACTATTCTCCTTCATGAGTTTTGGTTTAATAATCAATCACATGTCATTTATCATCAAATAGTTCATTCCTTTAAAGGACAATCCCCGACTGTTCCACTTATGGACCGGAATGACTTTACTGTCCAACCTCATAAGAGGCTAAAATCTCTACCACAAGTTTATGTGAGCATCATTTCCTAACCCTAGACTTTATTTGAAACTTCATGTCCGCTGTTGTGGGATGAGACCTCTCCCCTTTCTTTCTCGGTCTTAATGCGCATGAAGCTCCTAGAGCTTCTCGACATACTGAAACAACAATACTTCCCTTATACCCCCTAAGCCATTCAGCAGCCCATAGAACTTACATTACCCATGTATCGAGTACCAGTGACGGTTCTATTTCGCATTCATGATATTTTCCTTATTTGTACCACTATGTACCAGTGAGGGTTCTATTTCGCATTCATGATATTTTCCTTATTTGTGGAAACTTCCTAGTTAACCACATTCCATGAAATTTTATTGTCAATTTTCCTACTTCATAACCCAAGTCGACGAACCACATAATAACTCATTTTATTCATTCATGACCAAAATGTGATTAATGGTTTCTTCAAAACCATTTTTGGTTAAAGGGCCAAATGTTCCGTACTATTTTTAATTGGCAACATTCTACTACTCTTCATATCTCTGATGTCTCTTCTTATATTGACATTGTAAACCCCGTCCTTTAATAATGAGAAAAATCGGGAAAGAACCAGTTATTTCCAAAGAGAAAACCAAGTTTGTTTTAGAACCGGAACCGATAGAGAAAGAGAAAACCAGGAAATTTATGGATCCTGAGTAACCTATGTAATCACAAAAGTCATGAAAAAGGACTTTAGGATGAATTGGAGATGAAAACCAAATCGGTTCAGGTGAACCGGATCCAAACCAGATTGAATCGGTTTGGATCGGTTTGAACCACTATTGAACCGGTTGCTAAATTCATTTTTCTAGGTGACTTAGAAAATTCAAAATTGAGATTTGAGGCCACCATTGGGTAGAGAATGAATTTAGAAATTTTTAATTTAGAAAAACTCAATCGAATCGGGCTTGAATTGGCCGGTTTAAGATTTGAAACCAGTTCGGACCAGTCGAGTGCGGTTCGGAATAGTATCATCTTCTTCCTTCAGATGACAACATTGTTCACTCGCCGAAAAATCGACAGCACTGGTGAAGATGAAAAGTCTCCAGCCAAGGAGTTTCAGGCAATGAATGACTGCCATTAAGGCGCATATTGGATGACCAAGAAGTCCCTGAGCTTCCTATATAAAGAGCCCCTCCTCATTCATCCTTCTTACACCTATAAACTCCACTCTCTCCCTACTGCTCCATTTTTTGATGAAGCTCGAACCAGAGCCCCAACTTGGGCATTTTTTTGAGCCAAAGAAGGTGTGGTCGGGTTTCTTAGACTCAGGGAGAAGTCAACAACACGGTGGTAGTCTCCAATTGCTCTGAGCGTCACCGGAGAAGCGCCGACGTGATCGAACAATGAAGTAGTTTCAACGGACCGAAGTTGCCCTATTTGGGCTGAGCTAAAATCAGCCAATTCGAGCCCTCCTACGGTCGAATTAGGGCAGAAAGGTAAGCCAATTTGGTTCCCTCTATAAATATTGATTGGTGCTAGAGAGAGAACTGAGAAATTTTAAATGACTAAATTCTCACTTAATTCAGCATCAATTGATGCAATTCTTGATCCTAGGAGTAACCTTAGGACGAGAGCTATCTGCCCAGATTTAAAGCTTAGACCATCGCACTCCCGACGGTAAGCATTCAAAACTTTGTCTTTCTATGTTCAGTTTTTTGGCAAAGCTCTGTTTGACCTCATTCTGGCATTAAATTGTGCGATTCGAAGTGCCATTGAATCATATGAAGGTGTAGGAACTCTAGTCTAACTTCAATTTCAACAATTAAACTCATTGGATCGGTCAATTTAATGAAATCAAATTTGGATAAGTTAGAAGGTTAAAATTGGGGAAAATTGGGAATTTTCAAAATTCGAGGAACTAAAGTGCAATTTCATAAAATTGAGAGCCAATTGGCATGACAAAGATGTTGGAGGGCCAATTGGGCAATTTTTGGGGCAAAACTTACCATTTTTGTAAAGTATGGGCACAATGGTAATTTTTGAAAAAATTGGGGACCAAATTGGAAATTTGGAAAACTTGAACCCTTTATGAGATTTTGAATAAATTGAGGTTCTAAGGTAAACTCTAAAGTTTTGGTACTCAATTTGAGGGAAAACCGGCATTTGGGACCTAAAGTTAAAAGAAAATAACTTTAGGGACCTAATTGCCATTAAATGAAAAGTTTGGTTATTTCATTCATTTGTGATGAATGAAGGCTATTAGGCTAAAGAATAATGAACAAGTAATGTTTATATCGTGCAGGAACATGAGGTACCAAGATTGCTAGCTAAGACAAGTTCGCATGAAGGCAACAAGTCGGTTAAGAGGAAATTCACTACACTATCGGGTGAGTGGGATTTAATATCATACCCGATTGGGATGATAAGCACCTCGGAAATGAAAACCCACTGTTAAGTGGTATTTTAACCACCACACCTGAGAGGAGTGATGTGGAAATTATGTCAAAAAACTACTTACCGGTTGTAAGTAGATCATACCCAGTTGGTATGATGAACTTCCTAGAAGGAATTAGAAAACTCGCTTATCGGTTATAAGCGGAGATGTCCTCATACCCGGTTGGTGTGATGGACAGATAAAAAGTTTATTTTGTCAGAAGTGCTCTTCCCTAACTATGTGCCATTGCTTAAAACTTTTGGGAGACCTTCCTGATGAGAGCTCAAATAGCTGAGATAGGCTGGAGGCCTTAGTTTTAGAACTTGGGGGCTAATATGCCCGATTTTAGAAATCTTGAATAGTGGGCCCTAGGCCAGTTGGCACGAGTAGGAGATCATAAACAAACATGATTTTAAGTCACGAAAACTTAAATGAATGAATTGATTGGCAATGGTACCAAGACAGAACTGACATACTCGATGGACCGGTATCAATGCAACATGATAGGTCTACGGACAAGTCAAGGTAAATAGCTGCAGGTCGAGTTGAGAGTCAAGGTCATTGGAGCAGTGGAATCACATATTATATGGCTTATGTGGAAAATTATTGATTTGTACATGCACTGATATTACAGAACCTTCAAGATGCCCAAGAGTGGTATTGATGCATTTGAGGGCTCTAGACGACATGGTGGAGATAAGGGCAGTTAAGCGTGCCAGCAATCTTGGAAGCTCGACGTAGATTCATGAGCATGAGATCGGGGTGGGGTCGGAATGAGATCTTTATCCTCATATGGACATAGAGTTTTGTTACGGGATTGAGGGTTGGATGTTGCATAGATCCACTCATTCTCAAGGTAGAAGTGGACATGCTTCTATCTAGGTGGCCGATAAAGTCGCTCCGACGCTGCAAGTGGGTATAGTGGATGTGTTGGCCTGCGAATGTGTGTTCCCTTCATGACGAAGGGTGTGTGTTGGTTGATAAACACACCGTTGAGATGAGAAATGGCTATGAAAAACCAAGATTTGAAAATGAAAGTTTTTAAAGGAAAAATAAGGAGTATGTCACACTACAATTCAAACTATTTTCTAAAGTCATCTTTAAATACCCATTCATTGAGTCATTGAACTCACCCCCCTCTCTTATACCCCTTTCAGGTAAATCTTGGGGAAAGCCTACCCAAAGACCACCGGTTAACAAGCCTATGAGGCATGTATGATAAGTTAAAATTTTATGCAGTTTTGATTTATGTTATTCTAGGAAAGGTGTAGGTTTAAAAGAATACATTACTCCTCACAGTTTAAAAGAAGGGGCAACCCTTAGTAAACCGGGAGAGTGGCAGGTTGATCACAAGGATCTAACCAAACCGGGTCAGAGTGTGACAACTTGAGTGGTATTAGAGCCTGTTTCCTCGAATATATAATCAACACTAGAAAATATTGTAACTAATAGGATTGATCTTAAAATTTTCAGAATGGCTCTGAAGAAAGGAACCAAGAGAACTGGGGTGGCAGTCTCCAACACTGCCCAACCGCCCCTACCTATGGAAACTCCCAGAGAAGCCTAGACAACTCCTCCTGGCCTTAGCATGGAACACCAGAGGTTGTATAAGGAGTTCACCCATGTATTTGGGCAACCTAACCTCATCCCTAAGGTAGACACCAATTCTTAGGTTGAACTAGAGGAAGTGCAATCCCATCCTCCCCCTGTTAACCATCCCCCTCCAGTAGACATTCCCAGAAACCTCAAAACTCTTCGTCAACTAGGGTGTAAACCCTTTCTTGGAGAAAAATATGCTAGTGCCTCCATGGATTGGCTTGCAAATATTAATAAGCTGATGGGAATCGTCAAGATACCACCAGAGGATATGGTGATCTTGACAGAATTCTTCCTGGAGGGAAGTGCCAAATGATGGCGGGACAATGTTCGCAACCTGCATACCACCATCCCCACTTGGGAACAGTTTGAGGAGAGGTACTCGAAGGAGTACCTGGTGCCTAATATGATAAATGAAAAGAAGCAAGAGTTCATCTGGCTTCGGCAAGGGCTTAAATCCATATCGAAGTACGAAACGACCCTTTGCTCCTGATCTAGCTGGGCCGACAAACATTTGCTAGAGGTTTGTGGACAGTCTTAATATGGATATTCAAGTCCGTATGGCAGTACTAAGATGCTCCACGACATGGCAGTTGTAATTAGAATGGCTTATGAGTGTGAGCGACTGGCGCAAACCCGACGTCGTTGGATGGAGCAGGTGACCCGAAATGAGGATAAGGGTCAAAACCGTCAGGGAGGATGGAAGGAGCATAAAGGTTCAAAATGGGGAAATAGAATGGCATTTCAAAGGAGAAAGGACATGCCACCACCTCCCCAGAGAGTAGTCCCCACCTTGCCTCAAGGAAACCCTCGATGTCCAAGGTGTCAAAGGAACCATGAGGGAGCATGCTTGACCTGCTTTAAATGCAGACAAGTGGGGCACTTTGCAAAGTACTGTCCCACTCTTAGGGAGAACAAGCAAAGGAATACTCTTAGACCACCTCAAGGGAACCCCGGGAATCCTAGGCCAGACACTACAACTAGGGTATACAACCTCACCTAGGAAGAGGCTCGAAGAGACCCTAGCGCTGTAGCGGGTACATCCCAAAACCCTCTAAACTAGTTTAAGAGGATCTTGTAAACTGAAACTTTTATTTAATAAAGAAATGTTTTCCTCTAAACTACATGCTTCTTCAATCAAGATATATACAATTATGGGGACAACAAGTCTATGCCCTCTTCGACTCAGGAGCTGAGAGATCCTTCATCAAGGAAGAGTTGATTTCTAGTGTACCCCTAGAACTTAAACCACTAGAACAAAGTCTCAACATCCTCGCATCTTTAGTAGAAGGGTTAAATAGGAATAAGCAATTAAAAGGATATGAGATAAAGATTGGAGGAATCAAACTTGAAGCCGACTTGATTTCATTACCCGTGAAGGAGGTTGAAGTAATCCTTAGGATGGATTGGTTAATTCATTACTTGAAGCGAGAATGGAATGTGGAAAGAAGACGGTGACCTTCCACACTCCTGAGACAAATGGATTAAAATTCCAAGGAGATCGAAGGAAAAGCGAAGTATAGATGGTGTCCCATTTGAAAGTCTAAAAGATGATACAGAAAGGTTGTACAGCTTTCATGGCCATAGTTGTCAACGATGAGTCTGAAGAGAAGAGACTTGAAGACATTCATGTAGTTAGGCACTATCCAGAAGTATTTCCAGAAGAGCTACTCGAACTACCTCCAAATCGGCAAGTGGAGTTCACTATAGAAATAATCCCAGGAACAAACCCCATATCCCAAGCCCCATATCGTATGGCTCTGGCGGAACTAAAGGAATTGAAGGAGCAATTGGACGAATTATTGGAGAAAGATTTCATACGTCCTAGCTAGTCTCCGTGGGTTGCACCCGTTCTATTCGTAAAGAAAAAGGATGGAAGCATGAGATTGTGTATAAACTACAGGAAGTTGAACTAGGTCACCATCAAGAACAGATACCCACTCTACGAATTGATGACCTATTCGATCTGTCACGCCCTGACCTAGTTTGGTCGGATCCCCTGATCAATCCACCACTCTCCTGGTTTACTAAGGGTTGCCCCTTGTTTATAAACAGTAAAGAGTAAGGCGACCTTTAAACCTGCACCTTTCCTAGAATAACATAAGTCAAAACTACATTAAATTTTAAACTGATCATACCTGTCTTACAGGCGTATTAGCTGGTGGTCTTTGGGGTAGGCTTTCTAGGGTTACCTTAAAGGGATATAAGGGAGGGGTGAGAACAACGACTCAGTGAATGGGTTTTCAAATTTTAACTTTTAGGAAAAATGTTAGATTTGAAGTGTGTCAAACACCTTATTCTCTTTTAAAAACCTTTCCTTTCAAATTTTGGTTTTTATCACCGTTTCTTATTAACCACGGTGTGTATCACCCAACACACATCCTTCATCATGAAGGTAAAATGCACAATCGCAAGCCAACCCTTCCACAGAACCCACTTGTGGTGTCAAAGTGACTTTATAGTCCACTTAGATAAAAGCACGTCCACTTCTACCCTAAGAATGAGTGGATGTTCGCAACATCCGACCCTCAATCCCGTAACAAAACCCCGTGTCCGTATAAGGATAGAGACCTCATCCTGTCCCCACCCCAATCTCATGCGCCTGAAGCTACTTCGAGCTTTGCAAGACTTCTGGTACAACAAATTGCTCTTATATCCACCAGGTTGTCTAGAGCCCTAGGACGCATCACTACCCCCTATTGGCCACCTTGAAGGTCTCGTAATACAGTGCATGCACAATCAACATTTTTCACATAATGCCATATAATACACTACCCCCTATAGTTGTTTGTCTTGACTAGTCTGGAGACCTGTCATGTCGCACTGCCACTAGTTGACTGAGTATGTCGGTCCTGTCTTGGTACCATGGCCAAACAATTCATTTACTTAAGTTTTCATGGCATATAAATCATGTTTGGTTATAAGCTCTTGCTCGTGCCAACTGGCCTAGGGCCCACTTTTCAAGATTTTTAAAATTGGGCATATTAGCCCCCAACTTCTAAAACCGAGGCCTCCGGCATAACAGAGCTATTTGAGCTCCCATCAAGAAGGTCTCCCAAAATGTTTAAGTAGTGGCACACAGTCAGGAGAGAGCACTTTGGACAAAAATACTTTTCAACTGTCCTTCACACCAACCGAGTATAAGGATATCTCTGCTCATAACTGATGAACAAGTTTTCCACTTCATTCGAGAAAGTTTCATCATACCAATTGGGTATGATCAACTTACACTAGTAAGTAGTTTTTCCGCGTGATTTTTACATCACTTTTCTCAGGTGTGATGTTTAAAATATCACTTAGTAGTGGGTTTTCATTTTTGAGGTGCATATCCCAATCGGGTATGATATAAAAATTCCACTAACACGTTAATGTAGTGAAATTCCTCTTAGCCGGCTTATTGTCCTTACTTGAACTTGTCTTAGCTAGCGTTCTTGGTACTTCATGTTCCTACACGATATGAACGTTCTTGTTCATTATTCTTTGGCCTAACAGCCCTCATTCATCACAAATGAATTAGAAAACTAAACTTTTCCTTTATTTGCAATTAGGTCCCTAAAATTATTTTTCTTTAACTTTAAGTTCATAATGCCAGTTTTTCCTCAAATTGTGTCTCAAAACTTTTAAAATTTATATTAGGACCTCAAATTATTCAAATTCACAAAAAGGGGTTTAATTTCCCAAATTTCCAATTTGGTCCCCCAACTTTTCCAAAATTACCATTTTACCCCTACTATACAAAAATAGTTAGTTTTGCCCCAAAATTGCAAAAATTGTCCAATTTTTCCTCCAACATCTTTGTCATGCCCAATTGGTTCTCAATTTTATGAAATTGCACTTTAGTTTCCCTAATTTTCGAAATTCCCAAATTTCCCCTCAATTTCAACCTTCTAACTCTGCCGAATTTGATTTAATCAAATTGACCGATCAAATGAGTTTAATTGTTAAAATTGAAGTTAAATTAGAGTTCCTACACCTTCATACGATTCAATTGCACTTTGAACCACATGATTTGGTGCTGAAATGAGCTCAAATGGAGCTTCGCTAGAAAACTAGACTTAGAAAGAGAAAGGTTCGAAAGCTTACCATCGGGGGCGTGGCAGTTCGAGCTTTCAATCTGGGCAGATAGCTCATGTCCTAATGTTCCTCCTAGGATCAAGAATTGAATAAATTGAGTGAGAATTTCATTATCAAAGTTCTATCGGTTCTCTCTCTAGCACCAGTCGGAAATTACAGAGAAGAGCCGAATTGGCTTACCTTTCATCTCTAATTCAGCTATAGGAGTGTTGTTGAGGTGTTGGAAGGGCTCGGTTTGGCCTGAGAAGGGCTTGAATAGGCCAATTTCAGCTCGGCCAAAATAGGGCAGCTTCGGTTCGCCAGAGCTACTTCACTGTTCGATCATGTTAGTGCTTCTCTGGTGACCCTCGGAGCAAACAGAGACTACAGGCATTTTGCTGACCTCTCCCCGATTCTAAAGAATCCCACCTTGCCTTGTTTGGATAAAAAAATTCCCAAGTTAGAGCTCTGGTTCGAGCTTCGCCAAAAATTGGAGCAGTTGAGAGAGAATGGAGTTTTCAAGTGTGGAGAGGATGAATGAGGAGAGGCTCTTTATATAGGAAGCTCGAGGACTCCTTGGTCGTCCGATTAGCACCTTAATGGTGGTCATTCATTGCCCGAAACTCCCTGGCCAGAGACTTTTTAGCTTCGTCGGCGCTACATGATTTTTCGGCGAGTGAACAGTGCTATCATCTAAAGGAAGAAGACGACACTATTCCGAACCGGACTGGACCAGTCCGAACCGGGTTCAAAGCTTGAACCGACAGGTTCACTCCCAATTCGACCGAATTTTTCAAATCTAAAAATTCTAAATTCATTTTATATCCAATGGTGGCCTCGATTCTCAAATTTGAATTTTCTAATCCACCTATAAAAATAAATTTAGTATCCAGTGTAATAGTGGTTCAAACCGGTTCAATTTGGTTCAAATCTAGTTCACTTGAACCGGTTTGGTTTTCATTTCTAATTCATTCTTAAGGGACTATTTGGGTCACTCGGGATACATAAATTTCCTGGTTTTCCCTTTCTCTATCAATTCCGATTTGTAGACCGACTCGGTTTTCAAATTGAAAATGACCGGTTCTTTCCCTAATTTTTTTATTATCAAAGGACGGGGTTTACCTGATCAATTAAAAGGAGCAGCGTACTTCTCTAAAATAGACCTACGGTTGGGCTATCATCAACTCAGAAGCTGAGAGGAGGACATTCCCAAAATAGCTTTCCAATCCTGATATGGACATTACGAATTCAAAGCGATGTCATTCGGATTAACGAATGCCCCTACAACCATATGTTCCAACCACACTTGGACAGGTTCGTGAGAGTGTTCAAAGATGACATCCTTATATACTCTCAAAATAGGTTGGAACATGAAGAATATTTGGCAATCACCTTGGAGATATTGAAGGAAATCACTTATATGCAAAATTCTCCAAGTGTGAGTTCTGGTTGTAGGAGGTCGGATTCTTAGGACATATAGTATTCAAGGATGGAGTCAAAGTAGATCCATCCAAGGTGGAAGCCATATCAGACTGGAAGGCTTCAAGGAATTCTTTAGAGATACGGAGTTTCTTAGGTCTGGCAAGATACTACACACGGTTCGTGCAAGACTTTTCTAAGATAGCAGCTCCTCTAAATCGGCTCACCAGGAAAGGAGTTGAGTATAAGTGGGATGAAAAATGTGAGAAGTCTTTCTTGGATTTAAAGACTCAATTGACAACCACACTGGTACTCTCCCTACTTGACCCTAATGCGGGAGAGTACACCGTCTATAGTGATGCATCTGGACAAGGACTTGGATGTGTATTGATGCAACAAGGGAAGGTTATCGCTTATACCTCACAACAACTTAAGGTACATAAAAGAAACTACCCAACTTATGATCTAAAATTAGCTGCAATAGTGTTTGCCCTAAAGATTTGGTGACACTACCTTCACGGGGTTAAGTGTAGGATATACATAGATTACAAGAGTTTTAAGTACTTCCTAACTCAGAATGAGTTAAATCTCCGCCAAAGAAGATGACTAGAATTGGTTAAGGAATATGACCTTTTGATAGAATATCACCCCGGAAAGGCAAATGTGGTAGTAAATGCCTTAAATCGCAAGTATCAAACAAAGGTAGCTCAAATAAAGACGAGTTACATACCCTTGTTGCAACAATTGGAAAGGATAGAGGTGGACCTGAAGATGGACAAGCGGGAAAAATGCATGGTGGCTAACGTGGTAGTGAGGCCCAGTATAACTAAATAGATCCAGGCTCAACAAAAAGTGGATAAGGAGCTTCAACCCTATATGGATCCGGTTAATAGAGAAACGAAACCGGACTACGACCTGCGAAGTGATGAAGTGCTAACCTATATGGGTAGGGTCTGTGTGCCTCAAATTAAGGAACTGAAGAGGTTAATTCTGGAAGAGGCATACGATTCTATGTATGAAATGCATCCGGGTAGTACCAAGATATACCGCACCCTCAAACAAGGATATTGGTGGAAAGGCATGAAGATGGACATTGCGGAATATGTAGCCCGATGCTTGTCCTATCAATAGATAAAAGCGGAGCATCAAAAACCGTCAAGACTGCTGCAACCCTTACCAATTTCGGAATAGAAATGGAAGCACATTACCATGGACTTTGTCATAGAACTACCAGTGACAAGAAAGGGTCGAGATGCAATTTGGTTCATCATGGATTCATTGACCAAATCATCTCATTTTCTTCCTATAAGAGTGATAGATACAGTGGAACAACTAGTTGTCTTATACATGAAGGAGATAGTGAGAGTCCATGGTGTTTTGGTTAGTATAGTATCAGACAGAGATCCAAGATTTACATAAAGTTTCTAGCCAAGCTTACAAAGTTCCATGGGAACCAAGCTTCACATGAGCACGATATTTCATCCTTAGACTGATGGGTAGTCTGAGCGAACCATCCAATGCTTAGAGGATATGTTAAGAGTGTGCGTACTCACCATGAACAAAGGCTGGGAATAATACTTGTGCCTAATGGAATTTGCTTATAATAATAGCTATCATGCTAGTATTCAGATGGCTCCCTATGAAGCCCTTTATGGACGACCATGTCGTACCCCTCTATTTTGGAAAGAAGTGGGAGAAAGGAAACTGGAAAGAGCAGAACTGATAGAGGATGCCACAAAGAAAATAAAACTAATCAGGAGTCGTCTTAAGACCGCACAAGACAAGCAAAAGAGTTATGCGGATCATATAAGGAAAGATCCAGAGTTTGATGTGGGAGATCGAGTGTTCCTCAAGGTATTCCTATGGAGGGGAATTCTTAGGTTTCAACAAAGGGGAAAGTTGAAACCGAGGTATATCGGCCCATATCCCATCATTCAAATGATAGGACCAGCAGCCTATAAGTTGGAACTACCTCCAAACCTGCAGAGAATACACGATGTATTCCATATCTCTATGCTTCAGAAGTATCAGCCTCATCCTAGCCATGTATTAGACCGACCTCCACCTGAGCTAGAAGAGAACTTGACCTATTAAATGGAACCGGTACAAATCATCGACTGGAGGTATAAGAACTTAAGGAATAAAAGGATTCCCATGGTCAAGATTCTGTGGGAAAATGGACCCGTGGAAAAGACATGGGAAATAGAAAGTGCAATGAGGGGTAGTTACCCTCAATTATTTGACATGTAATTGTTTTGGGGACAAAACCCCTAAAATGAGGGGAGAGTTGTAAACCCCTTCATATAATAATAAGAAAAACCAGGAAATAACTAGTTATTTCCAAAGAGAAAACCGAGTCGATTTAAGAACCAGAACCGATAGAGAAAGAGCAAATCGAGAAATTTATGGATCCTGAGTGACCTAAGAAGTCACAAAAGTCATGAAAAAGGAATTTAGGATGCATTGGAGATGAAAACCAAAATGGTTCAGGTGAATCGGATTGAACCACTATTGAACCAAATGCTAAATTTATTTTTCTATGTGGTTTAGAAAATTCAAATTTGAGATTTGAGGCCACCATTGGATAGAAAATGAATTTAGATGAATTTAGAAATTTTTAATTTTGAAAAACTCGGTCGAATCAGGCCTGAACTGGCTGGTTTAAGCTTTGAACCCGGTCCGTTTGGTCCAATTCGAAATAGTGTCGTCTTCTTCCTTCACATGATAGCACTGTCCACTCGCTGGAAAATTGAGCAGTAGTGGCAAAGATAAAAAGTCTCTGGCCAGGGAGTTTTAGGCAATGAATGACTGCCATTAAGGTGCCAATCGAATGACCAAGAAGTCTCTGAACTTCTTATATAAAGAGCCCCTCCTCATTCATCATCCCCACACCTAAAAACTCCACTCTCTCCCTACTGCTCCATTTTTCGGTGAAGCTCAAACCAGAGCTCTGACTTGGGCATTTTTCTGAGCCAAAGAAGATGTGGTCAGGTTCCTTAGATTCGGGGAGAAGTCAGCTACACGGTGGTTGTCTCCAATTACTCTAAGGGTCGCCGGAGAAGCGTTGGCATGATCGAACAGTGTAGCAGCTCCAACGAACTGAAGCTGCCCTATTTCGGTCGAGCTAAAATTGGCCAATTCGAGTGCTCCTTAGACCAAATCGAGCTCTCCCAACACCTCCTTAGCCCTCCTACAACCGAATTAGAGCAGAAAGATAAGCCAAGTTGGTTTCCCTCTATAAATTCTGATCAGTGCTAGAGAGAGAACTCGTAGATTTTCAATTACTAAATTCTCACTCAATTCGACATCAATTGATGCAATTCTTGATCTTAGGAGGAACCTCAGGACGAGAGCTATCTGCCCAAATCAAAAGCTCAGACCGACGCGTTCCCGATGGTAAGCTTTCGAAGCTTTCTCTCTCTACGTTCAGTTTTTCGGCGAAATTCCGTTTGAGCTCATTCCAGCATCAAATCGTGCGATTCAAAGTGCAACTGAATAGTATAAAGGTGTAGGAACTCCAATCTAACTTCAAATTCAACAATTAAACTCATTTGATCAGTCAATTTGATAAAATCAAATTTGGCCGAGTTAGAAGGTTGAAATTGGAGGAAAATTGGGAATTTAAAAAATTTGAGGGACTAAAGTACAATTTCATAAAATTGAGGGCCAATTGGGCATGATAAAGATGTTGGAGGGCCAATTGGGAAAATTTTGGAATTTTTGGGGGAAAACTTACCATTTTTGTAAAGTATGGGCAATATAGTAATTTTGGAAAAAATTGGGGACCAAATTGGAAATTTGGGAAACTTGAACCTCTTTATGTGATTTTGAATAAATTGAGATGCTAAGGTAAAATTCTAAAGTTTCAGGACTCAATTTGAGAGAAAATTGGCATTTGGGACCTAAAGTTAAAGAAAAATAACTTTAGGGACCTAATTGTAATGAAGGCTATTAGGCCAAAGAATAATGAACAAAGAATGTTCATATTGTGTAGGAACATGAAGTACCAAGAACGCCAGCTAAGACAAGTTCGTGTGAAAGCAATAAGCCGGTTAAGAAGAAATTCACTATACTATCAGGTGAGTGGGATTTAATATCATACCCAGTTGGGATGATAAGCACCTCAGAAATGAAAACTCATTGTTAAGTGGTATTTTAACCATCACACCTGAGAGGAGTGATGTAAAAATTACACGAAAAAACTACTTATCGGTTGTAAGTAGATAATACCCAGCTGGTATGATGAACTTCCTGAAAGGAAGTAGAAAACCCTCTTATCGGTTATAAGTGGAGATGTCCTCATACCCGGTTGGTGTGATGGACAAATGAAAAGTTTATTTTGTTGGAAGTGCTCTCTCCTGACTATGTGCCATTGCTTAAGACTTTTGGGAGACCTTCCTAATGGAAGCTCGAATAGCTCAGATAGATTGAAGGCCTCAGTTTTGGAACTTGGGGGCTAATATACCCGATTTTGGAAATCTCGAACAGTGGGCCCTAGGCCAATTGGCACGAGAAGGAGCTCGTAAATAAACATGATTTCAAGCCATGAAAACTTAAATAAATGAACTGATTGGCCATGGTACCAAGACAGGACCAACATATTCGATGGACTGGCAGTAGTACGACATGACAGGTCTATGGATCAGTCGAGACAAACAGCTGCAGGTCGAGTTGAGAGTAAGGGCCATTGCACTAGTGACACCACAAATTATATGGCTTATGTGGAAAATTATTGATTTATGTATGCACTGATGTTATGGGACCTTTAAGATGCCCAAGAGGGGTAGTGTTGCGTCCTAGGGCTTTGGACAACATGGTGAAGATAAGGGTAGTTAGTCGTGCCAGTAGTCTTGGAAGCTCTACGTAACTTTATGCACATGAGACCGGGGTGGGGTCGAGATGAGGTCTCTGTCCTCATATGGACACGGAGTTTTGTTACGAGATTGAGGGTCAAATGTCGCATACATCCACTCATTCTTAGGGTAGAAGTGGACGTGCTTCTATCTAGGTGGCCAGTAAAGTCGCTCTGACACCACAAGTGGGTACAATGGACGTGCTGGCCTGTGAATGTGTGTTTCCTTCATGACGAAGGGTGTGTGTTGGTTGATAAACACACCATTGAGATGAGAAATGGCTATAAAAAATTGAGATTTGAAAATGAAAGGTTTCAAAGGAAAAATAAGGAGTTTGTCACACTCCAATTCAAATTATTTTCTGAAGTCATCTTTAAATATCCATTCACTGAGTTGTTGAACTCACCCCCTCCCTTATACCCCTTTTAGGTAAATCCCGGGGAAAGCCTACCCAAAGACCACTAGTTAACACACCTATAAGGCAGATATGATAAGTTAAAATTTTATGCAGTTTTGATTTATGTTATTCCAGGAAAGGTGCAGGTTTAAAAGAACGTCTTACTACTCACGATTTAAAAGAAGGTGCAACCCTTAGTAAACCGAGAAAGTGGCGGGTTGATCATGGGGATCTGACCAAACCGGGTTGGGGCGTGACAGACGTCATAAATTTCACCACTTCTAATTTTTTATGGTGATCCTTGAGTCCAATCTTAAATCTTCTTTCATTATGATCCTAAAAATTATTTTCGTAAGGAAAGCATGGTCATTGAATTACTAGTCATTTACCTTCTTATTTCTTACAGTTTTGATCTTTCCATGGATAATTTCAAGAAATCATATCCATCATTTATTTTCCAAGGATTATCTTAACCTAATGAGAATGATGTGGATTTCGTCTACCCTCGTGTCCTCATTATTTCTTAAAGGTATCGATTGTATCACTAGTACTTTATCATCAATCCATTTTGGATGTGGTGTATATTATGTTTTGTACTAATTTGTTTTCTCGGTCATGGTGAGTTTTTTTTCATTTCATAATTTGTTCAATCTTTCCAGCAAGTTATGACAGTTCCTTTCTTTAAAAACATCATTTGAGCCTTTCTAACATTTCTTGGTTATTTATATTTTACCAATTTATTTTGCTGGTAATTTTTTGTTCCAATTATCGAATTTTCCAATTATTTCTCCACTTGCCTAGTGACATACTTATGGTTATCCTTATTGTAATTCACATTATAAATCTCTATTTGGTTGAGGATATCATTTTTTAGGGGTTTCTATTGTCTTAATCTATTCGTACTTGCTTGTTACCCTTTCACGATTATCTATTCTTTACTTATGATTTGTCCCTTATAGTAAATATTTATATATTTTGAATTTTTATTTAAATGTTCTCCTTACTTACCACATTCTATACTCTTATCTCTCGAAGCAAAGATCTTGATTTTTAGAATTTTTATTTTCAACCTTCTTATTACTCTCTAGGATCTTCTTCCCTCATATACTTACATCTTATTATATCGGTGTATTGATCTATAGCTATTTAGTTATTGTATTTGATTTTATCTATGGCACTTAATTTTTTTACCAATGATTTCATATTATTAAAGTCTTATTACGTATTCTCCATACTCTGTTATATTGTCTCATATCGAGCTTATTGAGGTGAGATTTAATCAATTCTTGGGACGTGGATATGTTCTCATTTTCATCGTTATTTTAATTGGGTCAAATGACTCATTTATTGAATTACATACTTCTCTAGTATTCTATTTAGTACATTTCATTACCCATCTTGGGGAGTTTTTCTTTGATTTTTTTGATTTATTTTTATAAGTACTTATCATATATGATTTATTATTTTTATAAGTACTTATCATATCGAAAGCTTTTATAACATATTCGATCTCTTATTCTAGTCTATCCATTTTTTAATTTTAATTCATTTTTTTTAATTTTATAAATATAATATTATACCAATATTTATTTTCACTTGTATTTATTATTTCTTATTTATTTATTTATAGACTTATTATCAAGAATATTAGAATTATTTATTGACTCATGCTCGAATAATAAACCCATAGATCAAATTTTTTTTCCTAAAATCTTTGTACAATGAGTTTTTATTTGTCAATCCATTTTTACAACTATTTTATAATAAAGATATCATTCATCGTTCTATTTCTCATACTTTCACTATGATAATTTAACTTTCATAACCTTTTTTTATTTTAAAAGTTTTTACTCCACTTTTCTCGCACGTCATGTTTTTCAGTAAATTGTTGAATTACAAAACTTTTGTTTATAAAATATTTATTAATTAATTTCATTAACCGTTATAAATTGATTACAAAGATAAAAAAATTAAACCAAACCTATTTATTATCTTTATTGGTATAGATTTTGAAATTACACATGGTCCAACTTTTTTATAATTATTATATTCATATTAAAATTACTAAAACTATATGAAAAATTCTTTCCTTTATCACGTCTATCTATTGATGCAAGAAATATGGATGATTCTCACATATAAATTGAATATTTTGTAACTAAAATCCTAAACATGGCACAAGTTCAATTTAAAAATAAATACTTATTTTTAGTTAATATAATTAAAAAAATTATCAATAATACAGATATGACTAGATTGAATCCAAAATATTAAAATAACCAAATCATATTAATATGAAATTGGACCACCATACTACTTCCTAGAGAATTATTCACGTAATTCATCCAAAACTATAGGTTAACATGATAAAAAAATGTATGGTTTATCGTTTTTAAGTGAAATCTCATAATAAAATAATTTATAATAGAAATGATACATGCTTAAACTTAAATTTATGATGATAAATTAATGTAATATAACAAACAAAACATGTACAAACTACGAATGAATGACGACAACAAGGGTTGAACCCCAATTGGCACAAACCCCAGTGGGGCCTATGTTGTATCTATTACCAAACATAATTTAATTTAAATGGAAGCGTGGGAGGTGAATTAATATTTAAATTGGATAATATCAATATTTTAATTTAAAATTATACAAAGTTAAAACAAGTTAGGTACAGATTTGGTTGTGGACAACGGGCTCAACCGGGTTCAGTCCATTTGTCATTCCTATTACAATCTTATTACAAGAGATTAAGATAATAGTTGTGTCTGCTAACTGCATACTTTGGCCATGATTATAGTATTAAGTTCGACCATAAATGGGCAAAATCATGGATGCTCCTTTGATGCAGCTTTCCACAAACATACATTTCATGATTGCATCCACAAGCATTAGAGGACCCCATCAGGTTTCTCATTTCCGTGGTTGATTTTCTTTCTCTTCAACCTTTTGTTCTTTAAAGGGATAAATGAATTGATCAAACTTAGTAGACTCCGACACTTCACATATATAAATATATATAGTTGAAAGAAGACCTACCAATTAGTCTCCATCTCATCCACCAATCCACTAAACATATTTAAACAATTTAATATAATCGATTTAAAAATTTATAAAATATCTTCTATATGACGTGGGTCATTTCCTACATGTGGAAGATGAGCAAAAAAACATCTATTGAAATAGGCATAGGAGATTAGCAAAAAAAGAAATAAGCATTGGAGTGTTCAGTTATTTGGTAATTGTTTAATACATTATTATAATGTATATTTAAGATGTTATGATAATATTTTTCATTTTATTTGATAGTTGTAATTTTTCCATACTTTAACATAGTATAAGCCGAGTTTATAATGAATCAAACATATATACACACCACTATTTTAATTAATGTAAGATTAATTTTCTCAATTATGAGTGTAAACCAGGTGAATGAACAATTCTAAGTGTACAATATATGATGGACAAGTAATGTATTTCACATAATATTGGGGGTTAAGAGGCAATAGAAAGTACTTTTAAAGATGGTTGTTATTTAATTCATGGTGGAAAGGCCAAATGATATATCTCCAATATCTAACATTATGAGTTGATTGGAGTAAACAAGTGGTAGTGCTCGCTTATTGGCAAAAAAAGACCCTGCTTTGCTTGATGTAAGCATACACCAGGCTTTGGATTGCAATATTTTTTAACACCTCTTTACCCTTCATTGGGGATAGAATCAAGTGCTATTATATTATATTATATTTTAGGATCGAGTTATTCATAGAATATTCTCAAAAAAATTAGTGGCGTATTCCCCACATATATGTTCCATCCATCACTTGTCTTGTGCTAGATCACATATGTTTCCATGTTAGATCTTCAAATTGCTGGTTTAAATTGCATGATGTACATAATATAATTTTGAAAATATAACACAACATTTTTAAAATATGATAATATTGTACCAATTATGAAATTTTCATTAACTATATTAATATGTGATGATATTGTATTAAAATATTAATAATAAATTAAAAAAAAAAAAAGAGGCAGACCCTCTACAAATGCCCCTCCCAACCGACACCCGCCACCTTCTTTGGTCCTCAGTCGGGCTGCCGTGGGGAGGGGGCGGCCGAGGATGGTCAAGAGCCATCTTGGGTCGCCCCCTCCATAGACATCTGGTAATTAACAAAGCCAGGAACATTTCACTATTTGATAAATCTGCATTATTGAAGGTATTTTAATGGAAGAAAGGACTGCTGACATTATGATATATCGTATTTCTATGCACGTTGTGAGCAGCTTTGAAGGTCGGGACAGAAACAAGGCTGTCTGGGGGAATCAGATGCATGTTGATGAGTATCTTATATGATAATTCAATTGAATATAATTTAGTACAGCATGCACCCTTGATGAGTGTTTTTGTACCATTCCCCTCACAAGTTGCACCTTCAATAAAACCCCTATCTCATCTCTTGTGTGCAGTGCTTAAATGGTCATAAATTTAATGGGAATTAATTATGACAAAATATTATGGGAGATCTTGATGATAAATTAGCCTCTACAAGTTGCATATTTTCCCTACATATTAAAGCTTCCTCCATTCACCATGTATTACTACTGCATTTCACTCACAAGAATATAATATTTGGTAGTTTCCTATGGCTTATTTCAAAAAAAATGTTTGAATTGAGATCCAATCTAATTTTTTTCTTGTTCTTATTAATGCAACATCATCATATATTTAATATGAAATAAAAATATATTAAATTCAACAAGTGGGATCACATCAAATTAAAACAATGGGCTAATAATTATGTGAAATAAGTTATATATATAGGATTTAAAATGGTGCTGATAATTTAATGAGAAACCAGTTTGAGTTGAATAAAATTAATTTTGATTTGATTTGGTTATATATGTAAATGGAAATATAACATGAAAAATAAAGAATTGATTTATTATTTGATACATCATTTTGCCTAAATAATATGTATTAATTAGGACAAATCAACTTATTGGTTTATAAAACTATAGTATAATTTTATGTATTAAATTATATAATTAAAATAAGAACAAAAGTTAAAATTAAAACACATAATTAATTAAAATTTTAAGGCGTATTAGAGATTATGAAAGACAATATCTGGGGTTTACTAAAAAAATAAAGTAATAGAAGAAGAAAACGAGTCAAACACGCCTTACAATATAGAAAATCTAACCTTAATTATTATATATTTTATTTAATCGAATATAAAAATATATATATTATTAATTGAAACAGAAAATATATTATTATATTGTTTTTTTAAAAAATAATGTGTGGAAAGTGCACAATGCCACTCAATGGCATTCTTTTAAATCTTGTCCTTTCTTGGGCATAAAAGATTGGGTCGGCCCTAACTAACATGTGACGTGAAATGACTATTTCCTTTTATAAATCTATCCGATGAGGCTGTATTGTATAGTGTGTGAAGCAGGATCGAAAACAAAATGTCACCACCCCTTACCTAGTGGGTGACAGGTTTGCGGGTGCCACCGGATCAGGTCCTAAAGTCTTACATGTCTAGGTTCACGAAGGGCGGCCCGTGCCGCCCCGTCTCGCCCCTCCAATTTACATCCCGCTAATTTTATTTTGTTCCCATTTAATAAAAAGATTACGTCTTTTTTTGTCACATTGAAAACAATTTGTCAACATTTTTTGTTATTTGTTTTATATGACAGATAAAAAGTATTATCTGCTCATAAATAATTTTCTATAAATATAAGTACATTATTTAAAATTGATATTTATATGTATATTATATTATTTATATATTTGCAATATATAAAATATAAATTTATATTAAACTTATATAAAAGAACATATGTACATAAAACATAAACTAATTTTATTTCACATAAATTGTTAATTTATATAAATTTTAATAAATTATTGTGCATTAATAAATTAATATTGTTGTACTTGGAATTTTAATATATTGTAAAATGATGCATGATAATATATAAATATAATTATTCTAAATTAATTAATTTAATTATGGATAAAATGTCTATTGTAAATAAAATTAAAATTTTGTAATTATAAAAAATAATTTTTACTAAATAAATTGATATTGTTGTATATAAATATTTAATCATAATTTTATAATTATATAAATATTTATTATAATAATATTATATTATCAAACAAAATTATTTAATTTTAATGTTTATAAAATGATTATTGTGTATAAAATTAAAAATCAATTATAGTACATTATTTATTGGATATAAAATAATATTGTTATATTGTACATTAATTTCACAATTTTTAATTATATATAATATTTACGGTATATAATTGTACAAAATGTTAATTTTATTGTATATAATTATACTGACTTATTTAATTTATATAAATTATTTATTATAAATAAATATTTATATAATTATAATTACTATAAATAAAATTAGAAAATTATTTTTATATATAAATTGATATTACTCCATATAAAGTTACTATTTATTAAGTGTACATAAAAATACCAAATTTTAATAATTAATTATATAATTAATAAAATTATAGGTACAAAAATGTCAATTTAACTATATATAATTATACTTATTATTTAAATTACATAATATTTTTGTAAATAACTATTTATATAATTATAATTACTGTACAAAAAATTAGAATATTAAAAATTAGTAAATTATTTATTTTACAATTTCTGTCCATAAATTTACAATTTATTAAAAGTTTGTACAAAAATTATAAAAGTTACTAATTATATAATTAGTAAAATTATATGTATATAATTAACATAAATTATTCTTAAAAAATTATTACGGATGCTCCCATATATCCAAATTGGGAATTAAATAGCGTGATTAGGCAAATTCGAATTGAATGACGCCCATTTTAATTTAAATAAAGAATTGAATTTCCAATTAATTGAATCTCAAATATTTTAATTATTTTAAATCTAAATTAGGAATTTGTCATGAATCCAATTTAATTTAAAATTAATTAGAACTGAATTATTTTAAAATTAATTACTGAAAATTTGACTCAGATACCTTTTACTCAAATCCGATTATGAGGTACCCGATGGTACTCGAGTGAACTCTGACATTGCCATCTCTATTACGGAAGTAGAAACCTGACTAGTGCTCCATTTGTGCAGCCTAGAAAAAGTCTTTCACAAAATTTATGTGAATTTAGTGAATAAATCATCTAGTTCTTACGTAAAGTATGGTAGCCGGCATGTACAAGTAAAATTATGAATCAAAATCAAATTCTTCATTTAGTTTTACTAGATATTGAACATTCTAATTTGCCAATATCTTCACTGATATATTCCAGATTTTTACTGAGGTAACGTATATAGAACACACATAAGTAATAGTTTCATTTTCGGTTACATGATGATGAAAGGACATCATATCATGATGGATTAGACTTAGTTGAATGTCTTACCTAGTTATAAATGATTTTAGAAATTCTCATTATAAAAATATATTACGATTTTATTAGTTTTGAGAGTGTGATGATCCCCATGGGATGTCTTTTTAGACCTTAATTTGAATTAAAACAAATCGCTAAAATATTCTTAATTTTCAATGAAAAATACTTAATATTAGTAATAAGTATATAATTAATAGTACCACTATATAAATTGTGTATAAAGTATATATTAAAAATAATTGATAAATATTTAAATAGAATAGTCCAATTCAAATCCATCCCAAATCATATAGATGAAGGCCAACTTTGTATAGTAGTTTTTTTTAATCTAAAAACAACACATTTTAGGGTTGGAATAGCACTTCAAATCCAACTATTTATTTTAATTATTATATATTTTAAATAAATTTATGTATTAATAATATTATATATAAAATTATATGATATCATCATATAAAAATATTATATTGTATATATAATATAGTTTATTGCATATATTATTTTTTATTAATTTATATATAACTATTATTATATAATTAATATTAGTTTATTATTAGTATTATTATAATAAGTATGCGATTTGATTATATAATAAAATTTAATATGTATAATTTATTATATATATTCCTATTTAATGTTTTATTATATATTACATAAAATATAATTATATACCTTAATTAATAAATTATTAAATTTAATTAAAATAGATTAATATATTTATTTTTTAATTAAATATATGCCAAGTTGCTTAATAATCGGTGTGCAAAAGAAAGGAGGTTAATACTGTCTATTTATTATAATTTAGTCACATGCTCAGATGTTTACCCTTTTTCACAGATCAATCCACCCAGCTTCTCTCTCCCTATCTCCATCCCAAGACACGGCCAGTTAGTCACCCTGTCCACTTCTGCTCAGAAGCAGAGCATCAGTCGTGCCGATGAGAGCGGAGAAGATCAGTCGGAAGCTGTCAGAGAGGGTGAAAGTATCCGACAAACACATAACATCAATCATGAAGATACAGTGCGACGTTTGCGGCAAGGACGAGGCGGCGGTGTTCTGCACGGCAGACGAGGCGGCCCTCTGCGACGCCTGCGACCACCGAGTCCACGGCGCGAACAAGCTCGCCTCCAAGCACCAGCGCTTCTCTTTCGTCTCCCCTTCCTCCAAGGACTTCCCCGTCTGCGATGTCTGTCAGGTCGCCTCATCTCTCCTCCTAATCCTATATCTCTCCATTTCATATCTTCCACCTTTCAACAGCCTGAGCTGTCCTGTTGTGATTCCTCATCTGCCCTTTGACATAGCCTTGTGGGTTTGTTTTGCTGTCTCGTTCCATTAACAGGAGAAAAAAGCCTTCTTGTTCTGTCAGCAGGACAGAGCAATCCTCTGCAGGGAGTGCGACGTCCAGATCCACTCCGTTAACGAACACACCCGGAAACATAACCGCTTCCTCCTCACTGGCGTCAAGCTCTCATCCACCTCCGCCCTCTACACCGCGCCTGCAGCAGCTCCGCCGCCATCCGCTTCCTCCGTCGGCGGTTTTGACACCGTCCCGGACTTCCTAGCCGAAGCATCCTCCGTCGGCAAGCCCCCTACCTCCGCCTCTCCTTCCCAGCAGATGCCACCGCCGCCGCCGAAACCCGCCAAAACGGCCGCATCCACGGTTTCTCCGGCGGCTGTTATCCCGGGCAACAACTCTCTGTCGGTGGAGGCGAGTCAAGGTGACGACTCGACGAGCAGCATATCGGAGTACCTGATAGAGATGCTTCCAGGGTGGCACTTCGAGGACTTCCTCGATTCCTGCTCTGCTTCCTTTGGGTTCTGTAAGGTTTTACCTTGACCCTTCATCGACTAAGCATCCCTTTTTTTCTCATCTGTTCAAAAAAGCTGTGGACTTTCAAGTCGAAATCCTTGCGACTCCGTCAACAAGATCGAGTTTGTAAAACTTTTTTATTTGTTCTGATGCAGAACGGTGGCGATAATGATTATGGGATGTTGCCTCTGGTGGGTGGCGGTGGCGGCGATGACATGATTGGTAGCAGATGTCCGCGATCTTCTGAAAGTTTTGGAATTTGGGTTCCTCAAGCTCCAACTCCTCTCTCCTCTGCAGCAGCAGCAGCCAACCATCAGTTCTCTACCCGGATCAATCAATTCAAGGATACAACAGCCACCATAAAACACAGCAGCATCACCCACAGCAAGAGGCGGGCAGATGACATTTTTGCAGTCCCACAAATGAGCCCTCCTTCCACTGGGTTGAAGAGATCTCGACATGTTCATTATCATTAGCGGTTCTTTTTTTTCAACTTCATTTGCGTCTCTCATCAATCTTCCTCAGCCATTCTTTGTGTTGTTGCTTAAATGTTTTTTTCTCTCAAGGTCTCGTCCCACCATTTTGCTTCCGTTCTGGATCATAATGCTGTGTATGTGGAGAATGCTTTCTGTAAATAATATCAGTGGCACCTGCCTCATCTTGGGAAGGTTCTTTGGACATTGTCTCAGCTCCATTCTCAGTGGAAACAGAAGATATTCATGCCCTTCTTTTGCTTCATTTTCAAAGCACTCTTCTGGAAAAAGTTTCAAGGAAGGAGACACCAAAATCACAAATGTGGGGCTGACACCTCATCCCTGGCATGTTAAAAGTGGAAAACCTATAAATTCCCTATTCTGTCAAGGGGCCAGCCTTCGGATTGGTTCTTTCTGAGCCACCTTCTTTGCTTTTTGGTTAAAGGCATCCATTGGCTTGGTAAAAGGGGTGAGATCCAATGTCTCCAATGTATGTACAAGAAAGTGGTTTGGGGTATATCTGAAATCAATCCCATAGCACCAAAACTGACTGTGAAATTACAACATGTAGTCTCCAAGGAAAAGAAGGGCATGATAGAGGCAGTTTGAGATAGGCATGGCATAAAGACCATTGATTATGACAATTCGGAAAATGGACAATGATCAATGTCAAGATATCCAATATAGACATAACTAGGAAGGAAATGCTTCCCAACTGTGAAATTCCTTTCCTTAAGTACACAATTTTTTTTGCCCAAAATAAAGTACACAATGGATTGTTGTATGGTAGATCATTGGAAGCTTGGCTTTTCCTACACTAGAAGAGACTCCAAGAGGGGAATTAGGCAGCGCCTCTTAATTTACGAGAAAGGTGCCATAGGGGCAATATGAATTGCAATCCAAAGCTTGCCGCTTCACTGCCCAGATTTTCGATATACGAGGGGAAGATCTTCCCTTGTGTCAAGAGGCTGCTGCTACCTTAATGAAGGTAAGGAACTTGTTTCTTTTGCCAACAGTGAAGGCAACCTGAATTGGAGCGTATCTATGAGGAGGATCTCACAGCATGGAAACAAGCGGGATGTTGTTTTCTGGTCCCAATCAACACTCCACTGTCATTGGGAACGCGGATTTTGCCATGCCTCCAGTCACCGTCTCAATAACTACGATCAGAGGGAGATCGGAAAACGGTGCATGCACATTATGGGCAACCAAAGCCATCCATTAGAGTTGACTGATTACATACTGAAATTGTTCACAGTTCAAAATCTAATATTGGGTCGAGTCAAATCTTGCTGGGACAGTGCTCCCATGATGGTCCCCTCCAATTTCTTGGCATAAAGTTGCACAATCTTTGGATTGGGTTCAGTGTACATAGCAAGAGAAAAGGAAAAAAAAAGTAAAAATAAAGAAGCTTTCAATTCCTTATTTTCTTGAGGGTAATCATTATATGCAATAGTTGATCCTCTGAACATGGAATTCCTAGCAGGCGATTCTGGTGGGAAATTTACAAGAGTTAAGGGGCTATTACAAAAATGCACAAGACTAGGAGGCCTACTATCAAAATAGGTTTGGACTTTAGGTTTCGGCCCAATACACCAACCCACAATGCTTATATTTACTGGTTTGATCTTACGAGGTTAAATTAACCCGAATTAATAATTTTATTAGGTGGTAATAAGTTAAAACTCAAGTTTAATAATAACTAAATTAAGTAAATAAATTAGTAAATGTAATACTCTATACAAATAAAATAGAAATTAAAACAGTTATTTTAATGTGTTTGCTTTTAAGATATACAAATGTCCCACTTAACTTTGTTTACCATTAATATATGAATTTTTCATGAAAAAAAAAACTTTGATAGTTTACTTGATACATCTTAAATTTAATTTCAATTTCATAATTTATGATAAAGTTTAATATTATTGCTATAAAATTAATCAAATTTATTATAAAAATTATTTATTTATTTAATATTGTACACTTTTTAACTTTATTGTTATTATTATAAAATGAGTCAATTTTATTAATAAATTAAATATATATTCACATATTCATTATTATACACTTACCACTCTGTTTATTATTTTATTATTACTATAAACTCACTCCACTTTACTCTTAAAATTAAAACATAATCATATATTTAATATTATATAATTTACATTTTAAACAAATTTAAGGATAATTGATTTTGAACATATAAACAAGTGTATATTATGGTGTGAAATCTTTATTGATGGTAAATGATCATGAACCACTATTAGTTATACATCATTTGCTTGTATTTATTTGGTAAACTCCATTTTCCAAAAATAAGTAATTCGTAATAGAGAATTGTAAATTTTTAAAAAAATAATTGGTAAAATAAACCAAGACTTTGAAAATATAGTATGTCACGTCTCGACTCGGTTTGGTCGGATCCCGTGATTAACCTGCCACTCTCCCGGTTTATTAAAAGGTTTCCCATTAGTGTAAATCGTAAAAAGTAACGTGTCATTTAACCTGTACCTTTTTCTGGAATAGCATAATAAAAACTATATGAAATTTTAAATTTTATATACCTGTCTTACAAGCGTTTTAGTTGATGGTCTTTAATAATAGGCTTTCCGGGATTTACTTAAAGGGATATAAGGGAATGGGTGAGTACAACTACTTAGTAAATGGGTTTTCAAAAGTATACTTTTAACTTTAAGAAAGAAATATTTATATGGAATGTACCTGACTTTTTTTCTTTTCAAAAATCCCTTCATTTAAAAATCTCAGATTTTTCCATCATTTCTTAGTTACCATAGTGTGTCATCACCCAACACACATCCTTCATCACGAAGGTTACACACATTCGCAAGTCAGTATCACTACTGAACCCGCTAGTGGCTTCAAAGCGACTTTTCCTGCCATCCGGATAGAAACATGACCACTTCTACCCTGGGAATGAGTGGATGTATGCGACATCCAACCCGCAATCCTGAAATCACTTCTTTGTACCCGTATGAGGACAGAGACCTCATCCTGTGCCCACCTCGATCTCATGCGCTTGGTGCTACTCCAAATTTCGTATAGACACCTAGAACGACGAACTGCCCTTATACTCACCGGGTCGTCCAGGGCCCTTAGGACGTATTACTACCCCTCATGGGCGTCTTAATGATCCCATACTCATAGTGCATGCACAAACAATATTTTCTCATATTGCCATGTAATCTATGGTGATACGAACCCCGCCAATATACTAACGACACCCTACACCAAATATGGAATAAACCCCAAGACTTTCACGATGCAAGTAAAAAGAATGGAATATACCTTGTTTGATTGAAAAATAAGGTACAAATAGAAGTAGACGCCACACCAAACTCCTCTAAGAAGAGCTCCCAGAAAACCCTGGTGATAAGTCCGATTGCTTGAACGCCACAAATATAAACCTGATAAGTTCAAAAGTTCTCTCAAAAGAGAAAGAATACATAAGCCTCACAAAAAAATTAAAATAAAAAATCTGTCTATACAATGCTCTAAATTTAGCCTTTTATAGGCACTTGAGAATATTAACATGTTACCTAAATAAGGAAATAAAATATTGTGGTTGACATGCCAACCATATAACTATTCATATAGAAAATATTGCTAATATATTTCTTAGACATATCTAGAAAATATATTGTTTCCTAATTTAATCCTTTATAAGATTTATTATGTTAATAAATCTCCCACTTGAAATTCAAATTTGAATTATTCTCTTGAGATCTTATTGGGCTCTTTCTTTGTGCTTGAGATCTTATTGGACTCTTCTTTTGGGCTTCCACTTAGGTTTCTTCAATTGCTCTAGTTAGCCCATTCGATACTTCTTCAAATCTTTTAGCCCTTAACATGTGAATCACAACATACCCAATTTGATTCACATCATGTGGTGCCACTGATCCAATGGCCTCGACTCTCAACTCAACCCACAATTGTTTGTTTTGACTAGTCCGTTGACCGGTCATGTCGCACTACCGCTAGTTGATTGAGCATGTTGGTCCTATCTTGTTACCATGGCCAAACAATTAATTTATTAAGTTTTATGGCACATATGTCATGTTTGTTTATGAGCTTCTACTCGTGCCAACTAGCCTTGGGCCCACTGTACGAGATTTTCAAAATTGGACATTTAGCCCCCAAGTTCCAAAATTGAGGCCCTCGGCCTATCAGAGCTATTCGAGCTCCAATCGAGAAAGTCTCCCAAATTATTTAAGCATTGGCACACAGTTAGGGGAGAGCACTTCCAACAAAATATATGTTTTCTCTATCCATTATACCGCACAGGTATAAGGACACCTCCGTTCATAACTGATGAACGAGTTTTCAACTTCCTTCGAGGAAGTCTCATCATACCAACCAGGTATGATCTACTTACAACCGGTAAGTAGTTTTTTCGCATGATTTCCATATCACTTCCTCTAAGTAGTGATGTTTAAAATACCACTTAATAGTGGGTTTTCATACCGAGGTACTTATCATTCCCAATCGGGTATGATATAAAATTTCCACTCAAAACTGGTAAGTGGTTTTTAATTTTAAGTTGTGCTCATCATCCCAACCAGATATGATGTTAGTAAACCCACTCACAACCAGTAAGTGGTTTTTAACTTTAAGTTGTGCTCATCATCCCAAACAGGTATGATGTTAGTAAACCACTCACAACCAGTAAGTGATTTTTAACTTTAAGTTGTGCTCATCATCCCAATTAGGTATGATGTTAGTAAATCCACTCACAACTAGTAAGTGGTTTTTAACTTTAAGTTGTGCTCATCATCCTAATCGGGTATGATGCTAGTAAACCCACTCACCCGTTAATGCCGTGAATTCCACTAGACTGGTTCTTTGTATTCACGCGAGCTTGTCTTTGCTGGCGTTCCCGGTACTCTGTGTTCCTACACGATATGAACATCTCGGTTCATTATCCTTTGACCTAATCGCCTTCATTCATTCCAAATGAATGAGAAAGTCAAACTTTCATTTATTTGCAATCAGGTCCCTAAAGTTATTTCTCTTTAACTTTAAGTCCCTAATGCCGGTTTTTCCTCAAATTGAGTCTACAAACTTTTAAAATTTATCTTAGGACCTCAAATTATTTAATTTTGCACAAAGGGGTTTAATTTCCCAAATTTTCAATTTGGTCCCCCAACTTTTCCAAAATTACCATTTTGCCCTTCCTTTACAAAAATGGTAAGTTTTGCCCCAAAAATTCCAAAATTCCTCAATTGGTCTTCCAACATTATTTTCATGCCCAATTAACCCTCAATTTCATAAAATTGCATTTTGGTTCTTTGAATTTTGAAAATCCCCAAAATTTCCCCCAATTTCAACTATTCAACACTATCGAATTTGATTTTATCAAATTGACCGATCAAACACCCCTAATTGTTGAAATTGGAGTTGAAATTGAGTTTCTACATGTTCATACGATTCTAAGGATCTTTAAATCATAGATTTTAACGCCGGAACGAGCTCAAATGGAGTTTCGCTGAAAAATAGATTATAGAGAGAGAAAGCTTCAATTTCTCACCAGTGAGGGCACGGCGGTCCGAACTTTTGATCTGTACAGATAGCTCTTATCTTGAGGTTTATCCTAGAATCAAGAATCACATCAATTGATGCCAAATTGAGTTAAAATTTCATTATTGAAATTCTGCCAATTCTTTCTCTAGCACCGACCGAAAATTGTAGAGAGGAGCCGAATTGGCTTACCTTTCAGTCCTAATTCGGTCGTGGGAGGGATGAAGAAGTGTTGAGAAGGCTTGGTTTGGCCTGAGGAGAGCTCGAAATGGCTAATTTCAACTCGGCCAAAACAAGGCAGCTTCGGTCCGCTGAAGCTGCTTCACTATTCTATCATGTCGGCGCTTCTCTAGTGATTCTCGGATTGACTGAAGTTTTCTATTAGATAGCTGACTTCTCTCTGGCTTTAAAGAGCCCAACCTATCATTCCGAGGTTAAGAAAAATGTTCAAGTCGAAGCTCTGGTTTAAGTTTCACCAGGAAATGGAGCAGTAGAGAGAGAGAAAAAAGTATTCGGGTGTGAGGAGAATGAATGGGTATGTTCTCTTTATATAGGTGTAAAATCGTGTATTAAATGGGAGGGATTTATTACTAGTATTAATATTGCCATAAATTATTGGTATTAATTCCAATAATTTAATTTAGGTATTAAATTATTGGTATTATTTACAATAATTAAATATATATTAATTTATGGCTATTTATAATAAGGCGTACATTTCGCATAAAAATTTTTGACCAAAATTTCAAGTTACAAAAAAATCATACTTCCCAAGAGGTCACCAATCCTCACACTACTCTCGGGCAAGCACGCTTAACTTCAAAATTCTTATAGATTCTCATTCACCTTAACCAATTTAGTTTTTCTCTTCTAATTTTATCTTAAGTTTCTTTTCCAAGGTTTAATGAACCCTTTGGATCACTCGGAAGTTGTAAATTTCCAAATTGCTTGTTCCCAAATGATCGGGTTTGTAAATCGGCTCGGTTTTCTTACTCGGTTTGACTGGTTCTTTTCCTAGTTTTTCTTAACTCAAAAGGGCGAGGTTTACATAGTAGAAATGAGAAATTGAAAAATTATAAAGGATTAATTATGATCCAAGAACTAGGGAAAATGACTATTAACCGAATAAGATGTGAAAATCGGTCCGGTTCATGATTAATCAAACTTGAACTAGATTGAACCGGTCTAAATGTTCATTTTTCTAAATAAAATAAAAATATTAATTTGGTAAATTGAATTTACCATTGGTTAGAAAATTAATTTAGAAAAATTTTAATTTTTTAGAAAACTAGTCAAATCGGGCCTGAACCAGTCGATTTTCGATCTCGAGTAACCAAATTCGTTTCGAGCGAACCAGTTAACGGTTCAGCCAATCAATGGACTGCCTGCCAGGTAAGTGCCCAGCCAGCGTGTGACGCATGACGAAGTGTGTCCAGTCAGCTGGTCAGTTAGCGTATGGAAGCATTGGTCAATTAGAGCGTGACACGTGTTCTCGATCAATGGTTAGACAAAAAAAATGCATGTCACCGAAGACTAACTAATGAGGGAGCGACACGTGTCCTTAGTCAATGGTCAACTAAGGAGAAGCCTCGTTAGTATGGCTGACCAATGAGGTGTTGACACGTAGAAAATGTGCTACGTTAGAAATTGAATAGGATGTTAGAGAATGGTCGGCCAATTAGAGTCTAACACGTGGCAAAGCCACGTCGAATGACCACATCCAATCAGAGGCTGACATGTGGCAATGACATAGTGTGTTAGAAGGGAAAACTGGCGAATTTAAATTAGCCAATCAGAGTATGCCATGTGTCATGATCAATGGAGGAATAGATTTAGTCAGCAGCCACGTTAGTTTAGGCAACCAATAAGAAGTCGCCACGTGTTCGGTCAACAGGTCAATGAGTGACTCAAATGCAGAGTGAGCGACCGCATTAGTGACGTTAGCTAGTCAAAATGTGACACGTGGCAACATACATGTGCCATAGTATCATCTTCAAACTCTCAATGGGTAGAGAGAAAATGATCGGAACGATTATCATAACTCCGACAACCAATAAATCCATCCAACAAGGCATTAAATCGAAGAGTTAATGACTTACCTATGGATTAATGGATAAAGCAGTTAGTCCCCGAGCTCCCTATATAAAGAGCTTTTCTTCATTTTTCCTCTCCATCCCTTAAAAACTTGAAAAAGACAAACTACTCCACTTTCTGACCAACCTCGAACCAGAGCTCTGACGTTGACCTTTTTCTCCACCTCCAACTGCAAAATTTAGTTTTGTAGAATCCTGAAGAAGTCCTATACCTTTTTGCACACTCCATTCAACTCGAGTATTATTAGGCAAACTTCTTCGAGGCCGCACAGTATCGGAACTTCGATGATCAAATTTGGACATAAGCTTTCGAGCTAAAAATCTGACCACCACCGAACCTTTACGACCAGACCAAACATTCCACAGCTCCCTACGACTAAACCTCGACCTCCCAAGACCTTTGTGGTAAGCCAATTTCGTCTTCCCTCATTGAAATAGTGAAATTATAGGATGAAAACGTCATAAATGTTGCTAATGAAATTCTACTTGCTCAAATAGTTAATTGAGGCAAAATTTGATCCTAAGAAAATTCTCTTTACGCCCACTAGACACCCATATTTAGAGCTCTGACAACCGTTCCTTCACTGGTAAAAAGTCAAATCTTTCTCTATCTAGAAAAACTTTTTCGACGAAGATTCGTTTGATCTCGATTTTGGGTCAAATGAAATGATTCAAAACTTAGAATGCTCATAAGAAGATGGAGAACATAATTGGTAGCATGCTAGGAGGGAATTAACCAGATTTAAGTATTCAATTTGCTAAATTAAGAATTTGGGGGCTAAAATGTAATTTTTGAAAATTGGGCAAATTGGAAATTTTTGAAAGTTTGGGAATTTTTGTGAAATTGGTATCAATTAAGGATCAAATTACAAATAAGTGGAGTTTTGTGATTTAATTGCAATTTAAAATAACTTTTGGGAATTTAATTGTAATAAAAAATAATTATAAGGATTTATTTACAATTTTAAATAATTTTATTTTTTTTATAAAATTATATAAGGGATGAAATTTCAAATAAAGTAAAGTTAGAAGATTTTGGTAATTATTTGGGAATTAATTTCCAATAAAAATAAACTTAGTAACTTACATGTAATTAGGAGAAAACAATGGAATGAAAGTAGAAATTTCAAATATTTGAGTAACTCAATATCTGTGATAATGTAGGTGCGAAAATAAGATTTCTATCTACAACCACAAGAATTGTTCAATAGCAAGCGTAAATCCATACGGGACAAACAAGTCACGAACATTGGGTGAGTGAGATTTCTGGCATCATGCTAGTTTGGGACTATGAACGTACCTTTAGGCTACCAAAAAGTCAAAACATTTTCTAGAAATAGCCTACACTGATTCTGTGAAATTGCTTAAAATGTTTGGGAGATATTTTTGTAGAAAGTATGAAGCACGTATCTTATTGGGCTAGAATTGCTCTAGTGGGGCCAAGACCTCAGTTTTTATATTAAAATAGGCCCAAGGTCAATGAAAACGAGCCTAGACGCGTAGATAAATTTTAATTTATGAGCATTATGAAAACTTTCATAATTGAATAAATTGTGTGTTTTAGCTACCGAGCCGAAACTAGGTCGTCAAACACGTTGGGTTGGTAGCACCAAAGATAAAGGTTTTAACTAAAAAACTATTATTTGTCTATGATGAGATATGTAATCATCGAGGCGACCGATATGAGGTAGTGTTGGTTCAAAGGGATGCTGGACAGCTCGGGGTGCATAAGGGAAGCTTTGCTATTCTAGTATGTCTAGAAGCTTTGGGTGCTTCACGTGCATTGAGATTGAGTAAGAAGGGGGGGAGGTCTCGTCCCATAATAGCAGACATGAAGATTCGATTAAAAGTATGGGGTTTGGGCAATGGTGCTCACACAAACTTGTGGTAGATGTTGTAATCTCCTATGAGTGTGGATGGTAAAGTTGCTCCAGTCCACAAGTGGAACAATCGGGGATTGTTTTGCGAAGAAACGAACCCTTTGGTGATAAAGGGAGTGTGTTTGTTTATTAAACCAAAATTATGAGTGAGAATGGTGTTGAGAAAAAAATCAAATCTTTCTCTATCTAGAAAAACTTTTTCGGCGAAACTTTGTTTGATCTCGATTTTGGGTCAAATGAAATCATTAAAAACTTAGAATGCTCATAAGAAGATGGAGAAGATAATTGGTAGCATGTTAGGCAAAAATTAATGAGATTTAAGCATTCAATTTGCTGAATCAAGAATTTGGGGGCTAAAATGTAATAATTGAAAATTGGGCAAATTGGGAATTTTTGAAACTTTGGGGATTTTTGTGAAATTGGCATTAATTAAGGATTAAATTACAAATAAGAAGAGTTTTGTGATTTAATTGCAATTTAAAATAATTTTTGAGTATTTAATTTTAATAAAAAATAATTATAAAGATTTATTTACAAATTTTAAATAATTATATTTTTTTTATAAAATTATATAAGGGATGAAATTTCAAATAAAGTAAAGTTAGAAGATTTTGGTAATTATTTGGGAATTAATTTCCAATAAAAACAAACCTAGTAACTTACATGTAATTAGGAGAAAACATTGGAAAGTAAGCGAAAATTTCATATATTTGAGTAACTCATTATCCGTGATAATATAGGTACGAAAATGAGACTTATATATACAACTACAAGAATTGTTCAATAGTAAGCGTAAATTCATACGGGATGAACAAGTCACGAACATCGGGTTAGTAGGATTTCTGGCATCATGCCAGTTTAGGATTATGAATGTACCTTCATGTTACCAAAAAGTCAAAACATTTTCTAGAAATAGTCTACACTGGTTGTGTGAAATTGCTTAAAATGTTAGGGAGATATTTCTGTAGAGAGTATGAAGCACGTATCTTATAGGGCTAGAATTGCTCTAGTGGGGCCAAGACCTCGGTTTTTGTACTAGAATAGGCCCAAGGCCATGTTTTGGAAAAACTCATGTGGCCCAAGGCTAATGGAAATGAGCCTAGACGCGTAAATAAACTTTAATTTATGAGCATTATAAAAACTTTCATAATTGGTTAAATTGTGTGTTTTAGCTACCGAGCCGAAACCGGGTCGTCAAATACGTTGGGCTGGTAGCACCAAAGATAAAGGTTTTAACTTAAAAAACTAGTATTTGTCTATGCTGAGATATGTAACAATCGAGGCAACCAATATGGGGTAGTGTTTGTTCTAAGGGCTGCTGCATAGCTCGGGGAACATAAGGGAAGTTTTGCTGTTCTAGTATGTCAAGAAGCTCTGGGTGCTTCATGTGCATTGAGACTTAGTAAGAAGGGGGAGAGGTCTTGTCCCATAATAGTAGACATGATGATTTGATTAAAAGTATGGGGGTTGGACAATGGTGCTCACACAAACTTGTGGTAGATGTTGTAACCTCCTACCAGGGTGGATGGTAAAGTCGCTTCGAGCCTAAGCCATCGGCCTTGCGCCCACCTGCATACTAAGCCTAAGCCCTAGAATTTGCTCATAAATGTTTTAAGCAAAGTCACCCAGTCTAGAGAGGCTAATTCTAAGAAAATCATTTTCAAAGCCACTCGTCATTCCAACCAGAATGGACGTTATAGAATTCCAATTCACTTGGTAATCTTGACGGGGTTGTCCCAGCGGAGTCTAGCTTCGCAGTGTGCTTCTGGAAGCCGGCGCTTGAGCATTCTACTCCTAGATGGCACGAATATTCATATTAGGATGCTATGACTAAGAGGTTGCATCTTTTTGGGCATTTGCACATAGGCCCTCACATTATGCCTTAATTGCAATTAGGTCCCTAATGTTTGTACTGTAAACCCCATCCTTTAGTAATGAGAAAAATTGGGAAAGAACTGGTCAATGTGATCTTTAAACTGAATTGGTTTGTAAACCCAACTAATTGGGGACGAGCGAATTAAAAAATTTCTAACTCCTATGTGACTAAAAAATAATTATAAACTTGTAAAAAGAACCCTAGGATGATATGAGGAAGAAAGACCAAAGCAGTTCAAGAGAACCGGGTCCGAACATGATAGAATTGGTTTATGAACTAAGTTGGTTCATGAACTGACACCGATAGAGAACAATAAAAATAGAGAAATTCAACTCTCTTGTGCCCCAAAGAAATTTATAAACCTTGGGAAGAAACCTTGGAACCAAGTGGGAGAGAAAAACTAGATTAGTTCGGGTGAACCGGACCCGAACCGGATCGAACTAGTTTAAGGACCAAGCTGATTTATGAACTGAAATCTTATGGACCATAAGTGACCCAAGGAGTCACAAAAGACATGGAAATAGACTTCTGAAGAAATTGAGGATAAAAACCAAACCGGTTCAGGTGAACCGGTTCGAACCACTAATGAACCGAACCCTAAATTCGTTTTTCTAGGTGGCTTAAATAATTCAAATTGGAGATTTGAGGCCACCATTGGATAGAGAATGAATTTAGGAATTTTTATATTTGGAAAACTCGGCCGAATGAGGGGTGAACCGGCCGATTTAAGCTTGGAACTCGGTTCGGACCGGTCCGGTCCAGTTCGGAACAATGTCATCTTCTTCCTCAGGATGACAACACTGTTCACTCGTCAGGAAATTGAAGAAAGGAAGGCGAAGAAGAAATGCCTCCATTGGGTATGTTTCAGGTCATCAATTTCTGTCATAATGGTGCCAAACCGACGGCCAACGGGTCCCCAAGCTCCCTATATAAAGAGCCCCTCTCCATTTATCCTCTCCACACCTGAAAAGCTCTCTCTCTCTTTGTTGCTTAGTGTTCCGATGAAGCTCGAACCAGAGCTCTAATATAGGGTCTATTCTAAGCCAAAGATGGTGAGGTCGGGTTCATTATAACTGGGGAGAAGTCAGCTACACGGTGGTAGCATCCGTTCGTCCCGAGAGTCACAAGAGAAACACCGGCGTGATAAAAAAGTGAAGCAGCTCCGGTGGATTGAAGCTGCCTTGTTTCGGCCGAGTTGAAATCGACCAATTCATGCCTCCTTAGGCCAAACCAAGCTCTCCCAACACCACCTCAGTCCTTCCACGGCTGAATTAGGATTGAAATGTAAGCCAATTCGGCTCCCCTTTACAATTTCAAATCGTTGTTAGAGAGAGAGTTGGCCAAATTTCGATGGAGAAATTCTAATCCAATTCGACATCAATTGATGTCATTCTTGATCCTAGGAAGAACCTCTAGAGGAGGGCTACCTGTCCATATAAAGAGCTTCGACTACCGTGCCCTCACCGGTGAGAAATCAAAGCTTTCTCTCTCTACAGTCTATTTTCCGGCGAAGCTCCATTTGAGCTTGTTCTGACATTAAAATCTGCGATTCAAAGTCAATTGAGAAATTTTGGAATTTTGGGGGTAAAATTTACCATTTTTCTAAAGAAGGGGCAAAATGGTAATTTTGGGAAAATTTAAGGACCAAATTGGAAATTTGGGAAATTAAACCCCTTTATGTGAAATAAAATGATTTGAGGTCCTAAGATAAATTTTAAAAGTTTTGGAACTCAAATTTAGGAAAAACCCGATAATAGGGACTTAAATTTAAAGAAAAAAATTAGTTTAGGGACCTAATTGCAAATATATGTAAATTTGGGTTTTCTCATTTATTTAGAACGAATGAGGGCTATTAGGCCAAAGAATAATGAACAATTACGTTCATTTCATGTTGGAGAATGAGAGATCAGGAATGCCAGTCATGGTCCAACTTGCTAAGGACGGAACCTGACTAAGTGGAATTTCACTACACTATCGGGTGAGTGGGATTATGTACCATTCCCGGTTGGGGATGATAAGTACCTCGATATAAAAACCCACTACTTAGTGGTATTTTTAATCATCACTACTTAGAGAAAGTGATTTGAAAGTTATGCAGAAAAACTACTTACGGGTTGTAAGTAGATCATACCCGGTTGGTATGATGAGACTTACTCGAAGGAAGTTGAAAACCCGTTCACCGGTTATGAATGGAGATGTCCTTATATCGATTGGTATAATGGATAGTAAAAACCTATTTTTGTCAGAAGTGTTCTCCCCTGACTGTGTGCCAATGCTTAAACTATTTGGGAGACCTTCTTGACAAGAGCTCGAATAGCTCTTATAGGCCGGGGGCCTCGGTTTTTGGAACTTGATGGCTAAAATGCCAGTTTTTAAAAAACTTGAACAGTGGGCCATAGGCCAATGGACACGAGTAGGAGCTCATGAAAGAACTTGATATATATATATATATGTGTGTGTGTGCCATTAAAACTTAATAAGTGAATTGTTTGCTCATGGCACCAAGGTAGGTCTGACTTACTCAATCAAGTAGTAGTAGTGCGACATGATAGGTCTCCGGACCAGTCGAGACAAACAACTACATGTTGACTTAAAGGTCAGGACTGTTGGGACAAATGGTACCACATATTATATGGAAAATGTAAGAAAACTTTGCTTGTGCATGCACCATGAGTACGGGATCATCATGATGCCCATGAGGGGTAGTGATGTGTCCTAAGGGCCCTGGACGACTCGGTGAGTATAAGGGCAGATCGTCGTTTCAGGTGTTTGTGCGAAATTTGGAGTAGCACCAAGAGCATGAGACCAGGGTGGGGACAGGATGAGGTCTCTGTCCTCATACGGACACGAAGAAGTGATTTCAGGATTGTGGGTTGGATGTCACGTACATCCACTCATTCACAGGGTAGAAGTGGTCGTACTTTTATCCGAGTGGTAGGAAAAGTCGCTCCGAAGCCACTAGTGGGTTTGGTAGTGATATTAACTTGCGAACGTGTGTAACCTTCATGATGAATGATGAGTATTGGGTGATGACACACCGGTAACTGAGAAATAATAGAAAAACCCAAATTTTTAAATGAAGGGATTTTTGAAAATAAAGGAGTCTAGCACACTCCATATAAATATTTTTCTTGAAAATCAAAAGATTTGAATCCCATTCAGTGAGTAGTTGTACTCGCCCCCTCCCTTATACCCCTTTCAGGAAGTCCCAGGGAGTCGAATCTTAAAAGGAAAGCACAATTAAATGCCTGCAAGACAGGTACAATTAAATGAAATTGCTATACAGTTTTGATTTATGATATTACTGGAAAAAGGTGCAAGTCTAAAGAATGCCTTACTCCTTACATTTTATAATATAAGGGGAAACCCTTTTGTAAATCGGGAGAGTGGCGGGTTGATCATAGGGATCTGACCAAATCGGGTCGGGGTGTGTCAACTAGAGTGGTATCAGAGCCTATTTCCTCGAATACATAGTCAAGACTAGAAAATATAGTAACTAATAGAATTATTTTAAAAATTTGACAGAATGGCTCTAAAGAAAGGAACCAAGAGAACTAGGGTTGCTGCCTCCAACAGCGCCCAACCACCCCTACCAATAGAAACTCCTAGAGTAGCCCAAACAACTCCTCCTGGACTTAGTAGGGAGCATCAAAGATTATACGAAGAGTTCACCCATGTATTTGGCCAACCTAAACTTACACCTAAGGTAGGCACCAACTCATAGGCTGAGCCTAAGGAAGTGCAATCCCACCCTCCCCCTGCTAATCCAACCACTCCAATGGACATACCTAGGAATCTCAAAACTCTTCCACAATTAGGATGTAAACCTTTCATTGGAGAAAAGGATGCTGGGACCGCCATGGACTGGCTGGCCAATATCAAGAAGTTGATGGAAATTTTCTGGATACTACCAGAGGATAGGGTGATCTTGATGGAATTCTTTCTAGAAGGAAGTGCTAGACGATGGTGGGACAACATCCGAAACCTACATGCCACCGCTCCCACTTGGGAGTGATTTGAGGAAATATATTCGAAGGAGTAAGTGGCACCCCACCTAATAAATGAGAAGAAACAAGAGTTCATACGACTTCGACAAGGGATTAGTTCTGTAGTAGAGTATGAAACAAAATTCAATGAGTTATGACTCTTTGCTCCTGACCTAGCTGGACCAGCTGACATATGCTAGAGGTTTGTGGACAGTCTCAACTTGGATATTTGAGACCGTATGGGAGTACTGGGACGCCCCACAGACCTGGCAGCTGTAATTAGTATGGCTCACAAATGCGAGCGACTGGTACAAACCCGACGTCATCGAATGGAGTAGATGACTAGAAAGGGGGATAAAGATTCAAACCATCAAAGAGTACGGAGAGAATATATCAGCCCAAGGAGTGGAAACAAAAAGGTATTGTAACAGAGAAGGAACATGCCTCCACCCCTTCCCAGAGTGATCCCTACCTTACCCCAAGGGAACCCTTGCTGTCCGAAGTGTCAAAGGAATCATGAGGGAGCATGCCATACCTGTTTCGCCTGTGGACAAGCTGGACACTTTGTGAAGGATTGTCCTACTCTTAGGGAGCACAGATAGAAAAATACTCTTAGACCACCTCAAGGAAACTTCAGGAACCTCAGACCGGAAGCTATGACAAGAGTACCAGCTAGAGTATACAACCTCACTCAGGAAGAGGCTAGAGGAGACCCTAGCACTGTAGCAAGTACATCCCAAAACCCTACCAACTAGTCCAAAGGAGTCATGTAAATTGAACGTCTTTTGAATTAATAAAGAGAATTTCTCCTAAAATATACGTTCCTTAAATCAGGGTATATACAACTGTGAGAACAACCAGTTTATGCTCTTTTTGACTCTGGAGCAGAACGATCATTCATCAAGGAAGAATTGGTTTCTAAGACACCCTTGGAGCTCACTCCTCTTGTACAAAGCCTTAACGTCCTTACACCCTTAGGAGAAGGACTGAACATAAATAAACAACTAAAGGGGTGTGAGATAGTAATTGGAGGAATCAAACTGGAAGTTGACTTAATTCCGTTACCTCTAAGAGAAGTGGAAGTAATCTTGGGGATGGACTGGCTGAGTAATCATCAAGCATGGATGGACTGTAGAAGGAAGACAGTAACTTTCCATACCTCCAAGACTAAGGGACTAATGTTCCAGGGAGATAAAAGAAAAAGTGAAGTAAAATTTGTGTCCCACCTGAAGGTTCAAAAGATGATTCAGAAAGAATGTCTAGTTGTGCTGGCCATGGTGGTTAATGAAGATTTTGAAAAAAAGAAAATAGAAGACATTCCAATAGTCAGGCATTTTCCAGAAGTTTTTCCAGAAGAGCTACCTGAACTACCTCCAAGTCGCCAAGTGGAGTTTACCATAGAAATAACCCCAAGAACCAACCCCATATCCCAAGTCCCATATTGCATGGCTCCAGTAGAACTGAAAGAACTAAAGGAACAACTGGATGAATTATTGGAAAATAATTTCATACGTCCAAGTCAATCCCCATGGGGTGCTCCTGTTTTGTTCGTGAAGAAAAAAGACGGGAGTATTAGACTATGTATTGGCTACAGGAAGCTGAATCATGTCACCATCAAGAATCGATACCCACTCCCAAGGATAGATGATCTATTTGATCAGCTAAAAGGAGCTGTACACTTCTAAAAAATAGATCTTCGATCAGGCTACCACCAAATAAGGATTAGAGAGGAGGACATCCCTAAGATGGTATTTTGATCCAGATATGGACAATATGAATTTTGAGTGATGTCGTTTGAATTGACAAATGCACCTGTTGTTTTCATGGATCTAATGAACTGTGTGTTCCAACCTCATCCAGACAAATTCGTGATAGTATTTATAGACGATATCCTCATATACTCACGAACTAGGTCGGAACACGAAGAGCATCTGACAATTACATTGGAAATATTGAAGAAAAACCAATTATATGTAAAGTTTTCCATGTGTGAATTCTGGTTGCAAGAAGTAGGATTCTTAGGGCACATTGTATCTAAGGACGGAGTTAAGGTGGATCCTGCCAAGGTGGAAGCTATATCAGAATGGAAAACTCCAAGGAATCTTATAGAAATTAGAAGTTTCTTAGGATTGGCAAGATACTATAGGCGGTGTAAAACCTACCCTTTTGAGTTAAGGAAAACCGGGAAAAGAACTGGTCAAACCAAGTGAGGATTCAAAACCGGTTCACAAACTCGATCATTTCTGAACAGGAAAATTTGGGAATTTACAACTCTTGGGTGATCCAAAGATTTCATTAAACCTTCAAAAAGAAACTTAAGACAAATTAGAAGAGGAAAACCAAATTGGTTCAGGTGAACGAGAATCCATAAGAACTATGAAGTTAAGTGTGCTTACTTGGGAGTAGGGTGAGGATGGGAGAAGTATGATTCTTTTTGTAACCCTAAATTATGGTAAAAAAATTTTTATGCGAATGTGAGCTTTATCATAAATGGTCATAAATTAATATATATTTAATTATTGTAATTAATATCAATCCGATAATCACTGGAGAAGCGCAGTCATGATGGAAAAGTGAAGTAGCTTCAGTTGACCGTAATTGCCCTATTTCGGCGAATTAGAAATTGGCCATTTCGAGCCCTTCTTAGATCAAACCAAAGCCTCCCAACACTTCTTCAGCCCTTCCACGGCCAAATTAGGACTGAAAGATAAGCCAATTCGGCTACACTCTACAATTTCCCGCCGGTGTTAGATAAAGAACTGGTAGCATTTCAATAATGAAATTCTAACTCAACTCAGCATCAATTGATTCGATTCTTGATTCTAGGATAAACCTCAAGATGAGTTCTATCTGCCTAGATCGAAAGCTTGGACTAAGTGCCCTCACGGGTGAGAAATCGAAGCTTTCTCTCTCTACAGTCTGTTTTCCGGCGAAGCTTCATTTGAGCTCGTTTCGGCGTTAAAATCTGCAATTCAAAGTTTCTTAGAATCGTATGAACATGCATGAACTCAATTTCAACTCCAATTTAAAAAATTAGAAGTGTTTGATCGGTCAATTTGAAGAAATCAAATTTGGTAGTGTTGAAAAGTTGAAATTGGGGGAAAAATGGGGATTTTTGAAATTCAAAGGGGCAAAATGCAATTTTATGATATTGAGGGTCAATTGGGCATGAAAATAATGTTAGAGAACCAATTGAGGAATTTTGGAATTTTTGGGGCAAAACCTACCATTTTTGTAAAGGAAGGGCAAAATGGTAATTTTGGAAAAATTGGGGGACCAAATTGGAAATTTGGGAAATTAAACCCCTTTTTGGTGAAATTGAATAAATTGAGGTACCAAGATAAATTTTAAAAGTTATGGGACTCAATTTAAGGAAAAACTGACATAGGGACTTAAAGTTAAAGAGAAATAACTTTAGGGACCTAATTGCAAATAACTAAAAGTTTGAGTTTTCTCATTCATTGGAAATGAATGAAGGCTGTTATGCCGAGTAATAATGAACAAGGATGTTCATATCGTGTAGAAACGCGAAATACCGGGAATGCCAGCATGGATGAGCTCGCGTGAATACAAAGAACCGATCAAGTGGAATTCACTACATTAACGAGTGAGTGGGTTTACTAACATCATACCCGGTTGGGATGATGAGCACACCTTATAATTTAAAAACCACTTACCGGTTGTGAGTGGGTTTACTAACATCATACCCGGTTGGGATGATAAACACACCATATAATTTGAAAACCACTTACCGGTTGTGAGTGGGTTTACTATCATCATACCCGGTTGGGATAGTGAGCACAACTTAAAATTAAAAACCACTTATCGGTTGTGAGTGGAAATTTTTTATCATACCCGATTGGGAATGATAAGTACCTCGGTATAAAAACCCACTATTAAGTGGTATTTTAAACATCACTACTTAGAGGAAGTGATGTGAAAATCATGCAGAAAAACTACTTACTGATTGTAAGTAAATCATACCCGATTGGAAGTACTCTCCCCTAACTGTGTGCCAATGCTTAAACAATTTGGGAGACCTTCTTGACGGGAGCTCGAATAGCTTTGATAGGCCAGGGGCCTCGGTTTTGGAACTTGGGGCTAAATGCCCGATTTTGAAAATCTCGTACAGTGGGCCCAAGGCCAGTTGGCACGAGTAGGAGCTCGTTAACGAACATGATATATGTGCCATAATATTTAATAAGTGAATTGTTTAGCCATGGTACCAAGATAGGACCGACATGCTCAAACAACTAGCGGCAGTGTGACATGACAGGTCGACGGACCAGTCAAGACAAACAATTGTGGGTTGAGTTGAGAGTTGGGGCCGTTGGACCAGTGGCACCATAGATTACATGGCAATATGAGAAAACATTGCATGCACTGTGAGTATGAGATTATCAAGACGCCCATGAGGGGTAGTGATGAAGGGCACTAGATGACCTAGTGGCTATATGGGCAGTTCGTTGTTCCAGCTATCTATGTGAAATCTGGAGTAGCACCAAGCGCATGAGACCGGGGTGGGGACATGATGAGGTCTCTGTCCTCATACAAACACGAAGAAGTGATTTCAGGATTGTGGGTCGGATGTCGCGTACGTCCACTCATTCCCAAGGTAGAAGTGGTCATGCTTCTATCCAAGTGGTAGGAAAAGTCACTCTAAAGCCACTAGCGGGTTCAGTAGTGATACTGACTTACGAATGTGTGTAACCTTCATGATGAAGGATGTGTGTTGGGTGATGACACACCGTGGTAACTAAGAAATAATGGAAAAACCCAAATTTTGAAATGAAGGGATTTTTGAAAAGAAAGGAGTCTTGCACACTCCATATAAATGTTTTTTTTAGTCAAAAGATTTGAATCCCATTCACTGAGTAGTCGTACTCACCCCCTCCCTTATATCCCTTTCAAGAAATCCTGGAAAGCCTACCCTTAAAGACTGTCAACTAAGATGCCTGTAAGACAAGTATGTAAAATTTTAAATTTCATGCAGTTTTGATTATGCTATTCCAGAAAAAGGTGCAGGCTAAAGGATGCCTTACTCTTTACGGTTTACAATAAGGAGAAACCCTTTAATAAACTCGGAGAGTGGTGGGTTGATCATGGGGATCCGACCAAACCGGTTTGGGTTGTGACACGGGGCCGTTGGACTAGTGGCACCATAGATTACATGGCAATATGAGAAAACATTGTTTGTGCATGCACTATGAGTACGTGATCATCAAGACCCTCGTGAGGGGTAGTGATGTATTCTAAGGGCACTAGACGACCTGGTGGCTATAAGGGCAGTTCATCATTCTAGGTGTCTGTGCGAAATCTAGAGTAGCACCAAGCGCATGAGACCAGGGTGGGGATAGGATGAGGTCTCTGTCCTTACACGGACACGAAGAAGTGATTTCAGGATTGTGGGTCGGATGTCGCGTACGTCCACTCATTCCCAAGATAGAAGTGGTCATGCTTCTATCCGAGTGGTAGGAAAAGTTGCTCTGAAGCCACTAGTGGGTTCAGTAGTGATACTGACTTACGAATGTGTGTAACCTTCATGATGAAGGATGTGTGTTGGGTGATGACACACCGTGGTAACTAAGAAATAATGGAAAAATCCAAATTTTGAAATGAAGGGATTTTTGAAAAGAAAGGAGTCTTGCACACTCCATATAAATGTTTTTTTTAGTCAAAAGATTTGAATCCCATTCACTGAGTAGTCGTACTCACCCCCTCCCTTATATCTCTTTCAAGAAATCCTGGAAAGCCTACCCTTAAAGACTGTCAACTAAGATGCAAGTAAGACAAGTATGTAAAGTTTTAAATTTCATGCAGTTTTGATTATGCTATTCCAGGAAAAGGTGCAGGCTAAAGGATGCCTTACTCTTTACGGTTTACAATAAGGAGAAACCCTTTAATAAACTCGGAGAGTGGCGAGTTGATCATGGGGATCCGACCAAACCGGTTTGGGGCATGACACGGGGCCGTTGGACTAGTGGCACCACAGATTACATGGCAATATGAGAAAACATTGTTTGTGCATGCACTATGAGTACGGGATCATCAAGACCCTCATGAGGGGTAGTGATGCGTTCTAAGGGCACTAGACGACCTGGTGGCTATAAGGGCAGTTCATCATTCTAGGTGTCTATGCGAAATCTGGAGTAGCACCAAGCGCATGAGACCAGGGTGGGGACAGGATGAGGTCTCTGTCCTCATACAGACACGAAGAAGTGATTTTGGAATTATGGGTTGGATGTCACGTACATCCACTCATTCCCAGGGTAGAAGTGGTCGTACTTCTATTCAGGTGGTAGGAAAAGTCGCTCTGAAGCCACTAGCGGGTTCAGTAGTGATACTGACTTGCGAATGTGTGTAACCTTCATGATGAAGGATGTGTGTTGGATGATGACACACCGTGCTAAATAAGAAATGGTGGAAAAACTCGAATTTTTAAATGAAGGGATTTTTTTTTAAAACAAAGAAGTTTGGAACACTCCCTATAAATATTTTTCTTAAAAATCAAAAGCTTTTAAAAACCCATTCACTGAGTAGTCGTACTCACCCCCTCCCTTATATCCCTTTCATGAAATCCCGAAAAGCCTCCCCTTAAATACTGTCAACTAAGATGCCTGTAAAATAGGTATGTAAAGTTTTAAATTTTATGCAGTTTTGATTATGTTATTCCAGGGAAAGGTGTAGGTTAAAGGACGCCTTACTCTTTATGGTTTACAATAAGGGGAAATCCTTTAATAAACCGGGAGAGTGGCGGGTTGATCACGAGGATCCGGCCAAACCAAGTCGGGGTGTGACAGGTGGTTTGTGCAAGACTTTTCTAAAATAGCAACTCCTTTAACTCAACTCACCAGGAAGGGAGTTGAGTATAAATGGAATGAGGATTGTGAAAAGTCTTTTCAGGAATCAAAGACTTGACTGACAACCACACTAGTACTCTTGCTACTCGATCCTACTGCAGGAGAGTACATAGTATAGAGTGATGCCTCGGGACAAGGACTGGGATGTGTTTTAATGCAACAAGGGAAGGTTATCGCGTACACCTCGTGACAACTGAAGATACATGAGAGAAATTACCCAACTTACGACTTGGAATTAGCTGTAATAGTGTTTGCCTTGAGGATATGGGGACACTACCTTTATGGGGTTAAGTGCAGGATATACACATATCACAAGATTCTTAAGTATTTCCTAACTCAGAAGAAGTTAAATCTTCGTTAGAGGAGATGGCTAGAATTGGTGAAGGACTATGATCTTGTGATAAAATACCAACCCATAAAGGCAAATGTGGTGGTAGATGCCTTAAGTCGCAAGTATCAAACTGAGGCAACACAACTCAAGACAAGCTACTTACCTTTGTTGCAACAATTGGGAAGAATGGAAGTGAGTCTGAAGATGAACCGACAGGAAAAATGCCTAGTGGCGAATGTAGCGGTAAGACCCAGTCTAACCGAGAATATAAAGGCCCAACAAAAGATTGATAAAGAACTTCAGTCCTACTTAGATTCAACTAACGGAGAAAGAAAATCGGATTATGATGTGTGAGGTGACAGAGTATTGACTTATAAAGGTAGGGTATGTGTGCCTCAAGACAAGGAGTTATGAAGATTAATATTGGAAGAGGCACACGATTCTATGTATGCTATGCATCCGGGCAGTACTAAAATGTACCGCACCCTCAAATAAGGATATTGGTGGAAGGGTATGATTTGGGTAATTGTAGATATATTGACCAAATTAGCTCATTTCCTTCCTATAAGAGTAACATACACAGTAGAATAGCTAGCCATCCTATACATGAAGGAAATAATAAAACTCCATGGTGTCCCGGTGAGTATAGTATCTGATAGAGATCCGAGATTTACTTCTAGATTTTGGCTGAGTCTGCAAAACGCCATGGGAACCAAACTCCACATGAGTACAATATTTCACCCTCAGACAGATGGTCAGTCTGAGCGAACCATTCAAACTTTGGAAGACATACTAAGGGCCTATGTACTCACCATGAATAAAAGCTGGGAGGAATACTTATGTTTGATGGAATTTGCGTATAATAATAGTTATCAGGCCAACATCCAGATGGCTCCCTATGAAGCTCTTTATGGACGAACCTGTCATACCCCTTTATTTTGGGAAGAAGTGGGTGAAAGGAAATTAGAGATAATAGAAGATGCCACAGAGAAGATAAAATTAATAAGGAGTCGTCTTAAGACTGCACAGGATAGACAAAATAGTTATGCAGACAATCGAAGAAAGGATTTGGAGTTTGAAGTGGGCAATCAGGTATTCCTCAAAGTATCTCCATGGAGGGGAATACTTAGGGTTTCAGCAAAGAGGGAAGTTGAAACCCAGATATATCGGTCCATATCCCATTATTCAAAGAATAGGATTAGTAGCTCATAAATTAGAACTACCTCCTGATTTGTAGAGAATACATGATGTATTCCACATTTCAGTACTTTGAAAATATCAACCTGATCCTAGTCACGTATTAGACCGACCTCCAATGGAACTAGAAGAGAACCTAACTTATCAGACAGAGCCGGTACGAATCATCAACTGAAGAGACAAGAATTTGAGGAATAAGAAAATTCCAATGGTCAATGTCACGCCCCGGCCCAGTTTGGTCGGATTCCCGTGATCAACCCACCACTCTCCCAGTTTATTAAAGGATTTCCTCTTATTGTAAACCATAAAGAGTAAGGCGTCCTTTAACCTGCACCTTTTCCTGGAATAGAATAATCAAAACTGCATAAAATTTAAAACTTTACATACCTGTCTTATATGCATCTTAGTTGACGGTCTTTAAGTGGAGGCTTTTTGGGATTTTCTGAAAGGGATATAAGGGAGGGGGTTAGTACGACTACTCAGTGAATGGGTTTTTAAAAGCTTTTGACTTTTAAGAAAAACATTTATATGGAGTGTGCCAGACTCCTTTGTTTTCAAAAATCCCTTTATTTAAAAATTCGGGTTTTTCCACCATTTATTATTTACCACGGTGTTTTATCACCCAACACACATCCTTCATCATGAAGGTTACACACATTCGCAAGTCAATATCACTACTGAACCCGCTAGTGGCTTCGGAGCGACTTTTCCTGCCACCCGGATAGAAGTACGACCACTTCTACCCTGGGAATGAGTAAATGTACGTGACATCCGACCCACAATCCCGAAATCACTTCTTTGTGTTCGTATGAGGACAGAGACCTCATCCTGTCCCCACCCCAGTCTCATGTGCTTGGTGCTACTCTAGATTTCACACAGGTAGCTAGAACGACGAACTGCCCTTATAGCCACTAGGTCGTCCAGTGCCCTTAGGACGCATCACTACCCCTCATGGGCATCTTGATGATCTCATACTCACAGTGCATGCACAAACAATATTTTCTCATATTGCCATGTAATCTGTGGTGCCACTGGTCTAACAGCCTCGACTCTCAACTCAACCCGCAGTTGTTTGTCTTGACCAGTCCGTCGACCTGTCATGTCGCACTGTTGCTAATTGACTGAGCATGTCAGTTCTATCTTGGTACCATGGCCAAAAAATTCGTTTATTAAGTTTTATGGCACATATATCATGTTCATTTATGAGCTCTTGCTCATGCCAACTAGCCTTGGGCCCACTGTACGAGATTTTCAAAATTAGACATTTAGCCTCCAAGTTCCAAAACCAAGGCCCTCGGCCTATCAGAGCTATTCGAGCTCCCGTCAAAAAGGTCTCCTAAATAGTTTAAGCATTGGCACACAGTCAGGGGAGAACACTTTCGACAAAATAGGTTTTCACTGTCCATTATACCAACTGGTATAACAACATCTCCATTCATAACCGATGAACGAGTTTTCAACTTCCTTTGAGAAAGTCTCATCATACCAACCAGGTATGATCTACTTACAACCGGTAAGTAGTTTTTTCGCAAAATTTTCACATCACTTCCTCTAAGTGGTGATGATTAAAATACCACTAAACAATGGGTTTTTATACCGAGGTACTTATCATCCTCAATCGGGTATGATATATAATCCCACTCACAACTGGTAAGTGGTTTTTAAATTTTAAGTTGTGCTCATCATCCCAACTGGGTATGATGTTAGTAAACCCACTCACCCGTTAATGCCGTGAATTCCACTAAACTGGTTCTTCGTATTCACGCGAGCTTGTCCTTGCTGGCGTCCTGGTATTTCGCGTTCCTACACGATATGAACAACCTTGTTCATTATTACTCGGCATAACAGCCTTTATTCATTTCCAATGAATGAGAAAACCCAAACTTTTAATTATTTGCAATTAGGTCCCTAAAGTTATTTCTCTTTAACTTTAAGTTCCTAATGTTAGTTTTTCCTCAAATTGAGTCCCGTAACTTATAAAATTTATCTTGGGACCTCCATTTATTCAATTTCACCAAAAAGCGATTTAATTTCCCAAATTTCCAATTTGGTCCCCCCAGTTTTACTAAAATTACCATTTTGCCCTTCTTTTACAAAAATGGTAATTTTTGCCCCAAAAATTCCAAAATTCCTTAATTGGTCCTCCAACATTATTTTCATGCCCAATTGACCCTCAATTTCATATAATTTCATTTTGACCCTTTGAATTTCGAAAATCCCCAATTTTTCCCCCAATTTCAACTCTTCAACACTACCGAATTTTATTTTATCAAATTGACCAATCAAGCACTTTTAATTATTGAAATTGGAGTTGAAATTGAGTTCCTGCATGTTCATATGATTCTAAGAAACTTTGAATCGTTGATTTTAACACTGGAACGAGCTCAAACGGAGCTTCGCCGAAAAATAGACTATAGAGAGAGAAAGTTTCGATTTCTCACCGGTGAGGGTACGACGGTTCGAGATTTCGATCTAGGTAGATAACTCTCATCTTGAGGTTCATCCTAGAATCAAGAATCACATCAATTGATCTAGAATTGAGTTAGAATTTCATTATTAAAATTTTGTCGGTTCTCTATGTAACACCGATTGAAAATTGTAGAGGGGAGTCGAATTGACTTACCTTTTAGTCGTAATTCGGCCGTGGGAGGGCTGAGGAAGTGTTGGGAAGGCTTGGTTTGGCCTGAGAAGGGCTCAAAATGGCCAATTTCAACTTGGCCGAAATAGGGCAGCTTCGGTCCACCGGAGCTGCTTCACTATTCCATCATGTCGGCGCTTTTGTAGTGATTCTCGGATTGACTGGAGTTTGCTATCAAATAGCTGAGTTCTCCCTGGTTCTAAAGAGCTCGAGCTCTCCTTTCGAGGTTAAGAAAAATTTTGTAGTCGAATCTCTAGTTTAAGTTTCATCGGGAAATGGAGTAGTAGAGAGGGAGAGAGAGAGAAGTATTCAGGTGTGAGGAGAATGAAAGGGGATGACCTCTTTATATAAGTGTAAAACTCGTGTATTAAATGGGCAAGATTTATTACTATTATTAATAATACCATAAATTATTTGTATTAATTCCAATAATTTAATTTTGGTATTAATTTACATAAATATTTTTGACCGAAATTTCGGGTTACAAAAAAATTCATACTTCCCAGAAGGTCACCCATCCTCACACTACTCTCAAGCAAGCACACTTAACTTTTAAAGTTCTTATAGAATCTTGTTCTCTTGAACCAATTTGGTTTTTGTCTTTATTTTATTTTTAAGTTTTTTTTCCAAGATTTAATGAACACTTTAGATCACCCAGAAGTTGAAATTTCCAAATTGATTGTTCCCATATGATCGGGTTTGTAAACTGACTCGGTTTTCTTACTCGGGTTGACCTGTTCTTTCTCGGTTTTCCTTAACTCAAAAGTGCGGGGTTTACAACTCTCCCCACATTTTAGGAGTTTTGTCCCCAAAACTTAATTTGCAACCTTGCATGAGGAACCATTTTCTTTGATGTCCATTTGTTGTTTGCTTAACATGCAAACTCTTCTCTTGTTCTTTTAATTAGTCCTTTCTCATATCTTTCACTTATGGAATTTCTTTTCCTTTATATTATTTACTCCTTCTATGGAGTTTATCATAACAAGACATACCTTACTTCAGGGTATATTCTTAGATTTATATCTTTCTTTGCTTAGAGCACATTCTTCCCTTTGAGGTTCTATACTCAAGATTGGGAATTCCAAGATTCCTAACCATTCCCGTGTCTAGCTAACTCCTTAGTAATTGAAACCTTTAGCTCAATGTTCTTTCGGGCGTTATGTACTTGTTTCCAGGGTTTTCTTTATTATCACTTTTTCGTCCTAGTTTGACCCTTCCTCCATTCGTTATCTATTATAACTTCGGTCCAAATTTTTATATTTGGCCTCTCATGCTTATTAGCCGACTCTTCCTTACTTTGAGTCATATTCTCCTCAGGATTGTTGGGCTTACATAGCCCTTATAGCATGGCATTTTCTAGAACTCGTCTCTGATCATTTAATTTCTAGAACATCTCCTTTAGGGTCTCTCTTAGCTTTTTTTTTTTTTTTTACCTTTCAGGGATCATATAACTTCATCCCTCTTTTCTTTTGATAGCATTTCTCAACTATCGTTTTTTACCGTTATCCTCTCATCCATCATGCTTTTGAAGTTATGTCTCACATAACCGCATGGATTTCTCTTACCTACTCATCCTTTCCAAATGTTTTTATTGGATCCTTTCAATTGCAATCGTTGGGTTTCCTAATGATTATTGACATACGAGGATTTTTTTCCCTTCTTATATCCTTTCTCTTCTTTAGTGGCATCCCTTATTCAATGACTTCCTTTTTCCTTAATTCACTTTTAGTTGCTCATAAATCACTTCATGTTTCTTCATTCTATAATAATTTCTTTCGATCTATGTGTTGATTACTTTGCTTAGGAAGGTTCACTCCTTCTAGTTTTGTTCTCTACTATGTCTCTTGCAATAGAGATTTCCATCTTAGGAGTTACATGCTCATCCTCCTTATCATTTATTATATGGTTCTTTCTCCCTTTCTTTGCACCCTTATCTATGTTAGGGAATCTGTTTGCTTTGAATCCTTCTCTATCCACAACTTTTGTTTTATCCCTTATTCCTTAGATGGGATACTTTTAATTATTGGTTTTATTCCGTGCATTCCATCCTATGCTAGGTCGTCCACTCTTTAAGCTTCATTTGTGCGTGTGGACTATGACCCGTCTTACCAGTTGTGGTTATTCCTTCTTAGCCACATCTTATCTGGGGGATTTACTTTCACAACGTTTCTGAAACATTCTTTCCTTTATTACCTTAGTATGGGTTGTCCACTCATTCATACTTATCACAGCATCTTTTTTTGCTAATTCGTTAGATTATTTTCGTTTAAGGAGGGTTCACATCCTCCTTATTTCAAATTCTCTTGTTCGCCCTTCGTGAGGCGCACTTAACCATCTTAAGTCTATAAACCCGGTTTTGGCCATCGATTGCTTTAAGGATTTTCCTTCGTTCTTCTTTCCCAATGTTTTGGCCTTTTCACTTCTCCCTTCTTTGTTGTGGTTTAAATCGATGGTTCTCTCAAAGACCAGTTCTTTAACTCTCTTTCTCTTTATTTTTCTGGTCCTATCATCTGGGCGGCTGTATTCATGCCCATCCTATTGTCCATCATAGAGTGTAGTCTTTACTACATCTCATCCTTTCTTAAGGTGTCATTTATTCTCCTTGACCCTATTTGGCTTCATTACTTTTTCCAAGGTGATTCATTCCAATACATCCCGTTACTTGGCTCTATTACTCTTCCAAGGTAGGTCATAATTTGCCTCCAATACATCTTTCCATCAAGAAGTTTCTAATGGTGGGTCGGTGCCTTGCACTTCACGTTATGTCCATCTGCCAATCCAATGATTCCTTCAAGGTACTTAGTTGTATGCATCCCTCTAGAGTTCCCTTTCCCAGCGTATTCCTTCTCCTCTTCACTCTCATTGTGCCATTCTCTAGAGTTTCCAGAGGACGTTTCTCTGTGTTTGACCCTTATGAGAGGGTTCTAGATATACTTCCCATGTACCTTATCCCTACTCTTGAGGTATCTTTCTCGGGTTGACCTTCTTAAGAAGAAATTTAAATTTTGCATTTACCTCATCATTTCTTGACCTCTTGGTGAATCACTTACTTAGCCAGCTCTATGGTTTTGGTCTCCAATCCTTTGTGGCCTTTGAGGAGTTATTGCCCTGAATTTATGAGGTGTGAAACACCCCTTCTTTCCTTACACCTATAATAGTTTATCTTAGTACTTGTCTTTAGTAGGGTTGGGCACTTCTTCAAGTAATGTCTCAATCGTTCATACTTGTAATAGGTTATTCCTTTACAAGGATTGTTGTAGTCCCTTCTTTCCTTCGAGTAGGGCATTTCCAGGGTTACTATTGGTTTGGTGCTCTACCGTACTTTGAGTCTAATCACTTTGACAATTTTCTTACTGAATCTCCTTTGCTAAAGGGTCATGGTAAGAGTCTTCCTAGGTTTCTTAATTCCCTGATTCATCTTCCTTAACCAGGATGTAACTTTTCCTTAGCTTCTAGGATAGTGTGGGTTTGCTTTATTTTCCTTAGGCCATATTCCCAACACGATTGCATCATTAGTAGAGAGAGTTTTGAGAATTTGAGTATTTTATTAACGGGGGGATACAAAAGATTAGGCTTTCAGCCCTATCACAGGAAATGGTTGCAAAATAACTAAGGAGCTATGGAATTCTTGATAAACGTCTTCCTCCATACTTAAAGTTGTGCCACCAATAGGTCCTAGCATCATTCTCCAAGATACTTCCCCATTTGGTCTTTTGACATTTCAGCCCGGTCTCAAGCATTTGGGAAGCTTCTAGGGTTGTCTCCCTATGGAGGTAGGGTGTTGAGTAGAGCCATTCCAAGTTTTCTTGGTTCCTCTCCTGGGAGCCATCTGAAAATTTTAGGATAAATCCTATTAGTTACTATATTTTCTAGTCTATATTATGTATTCGAGGAAACAGGCTCTGATACCACTCTAGTTGTCACGCCCCGACCCGGTTTGGTTGGATCCCCGTGATCAACCCGCCACTCCGGTTTATTAAAGGATTTCCCCTTATTGTAAACCGTAAAGAGTAAGGTATCCTTTAACCTGCACCTTTTCCTGGAATAGAATAATCAAAACTGCATAAAATTTAAAACTTTACATACCTGTTTTACAGGCATCTTAGTTGACAGTATTTAAGGGGAGGCTTTTCGGGATTTCATGAAAGGGATATAAGGGAGGGGGTGAGTACGACTACTCAGTGAATGGGTTTTTAAAAGCTTTTGACTTTTAAGAAAAACATTTATATGGAGTGTGCTAGACTCCTTTGTTTTCAAAAATCCCTTCATTTAAAAATTCGAGTTTTTCCACCATTTATTATTTACCACGGTGTTTCATCACCCAACACACATCCTTCATCATGAAGGTTACACACATTCGCAAGTCAGTATCACTACTGAACCCGCTAGTGGTTTTAGAGCGACTTTTCCTGCCACCCGGATAGAAGTACGACCACTTCTACCCTAGGAATGAGTGGATGTACGTAACATCCGACCCACAATCCCGAAATCACTTCTTTGTGTTCGTATGAGGACAGAGACCTCATCCTGTCCCCACCCTGGTCTCATGCCCTTGGTGCTACTCCAGATTTCGCATAGACAGTTGGAACGACAAACTGCCCTTATAGCCACCAGCTTGTCCAGTGCCCTTAGGATGTATCACTACCCCTCATGGGCGTCTTGATGATCTCATACTCACAGTGCATGCACAAACAATATTTTCTCATATTGCCATGTAATCTGTGGTGCCACTGGTCTAACAGCCTCGACTCTCAACTCAACCCGCAATTGTTTGTCTTGACTGGTTCGTCGACCTGTCATGTCGCACTGCTGCTAGTTGATTGAGCATGTCGGTCCTATCTTGGTACCATGGCCAAACAATTCGTTTATTAAGTTTTATGGCACATATATCATGTTCATTTACGAGCTCCTGCTCGTGCCAACTGGCCTTGGGCCCACTGTACAAGATTTTCAAAATTGGGCATTTAGCCCCCAAGTTCCAAAATCGAGGCCCCCGACCTATCAGAGCTATTCGAGCTCCCATCGAGAAGGTCTCCCAAATAGTTTAAGCATTGGCAAACAGTAAGGGGAGAACACTTCCGACAAAATAGGTTTTCACTATCCATTATACCAACTGGTATAACAACATCTCCATTCATAACCGATGAACGAGTTTTCAACTTCCTTTGAGAAAGTCTCATCATACCAACCAGGTATGATCTACTTACAACCGGTAAGTAGTTTTTTCGCAAAATTTTCACATCACTTCCTCTAAGTGGTGATGATTAAAATACCACTAAACAATGGGTTTTTATACCGAGGTACTTATCATCCTCAATCGGGTATGATATATAATCCCACTCACAACTGGTAAGTGGTTTTTAAATTTTAAGTTGTGCTCATCATCCCAACTGGGTATGATGTTAGTAAACCCACTCACCCGTTAATGCCGTGAATTCCACTAAACTGGTTCTTCGTATTCACGCGAGCTTGTCCTTGCTGGCGTCCTGGTATTTCGCGTTCCTACACGATATGAACAACCTTGTTCATTATTACTCGGCATAACAGCCTTTATTCATTTCCAATGAATGAGAAAACCCAAACTTTTAATTATTTGCAATTAGGTCCCTAAAGTTATTTCTCTTTAACTTTAAGTTCCTAATGTTAGTTTTTCCTCAAATTGAGTCCCGTAACTTATAAAATTTATCTTGGGACCTCCATTTATTCAATTTCACCAAAAAGCGATTTAATTTCCCAAATTTCCAATTTGGTCCCCCCAGTTTTACTAAAATTACCATTTTGCCCTTCTTTTACAAAAATGGTAATTTTTGCCCCAAAAATTCCAAAATTCCTTAATTGGTCCTCCAACATTATTTTCATGCCCAATTGACCCTCAATTTCATATAATTTCATTTTGACCCTTTGAATTTCGAAAATCCCCAATTTTTCCCCCAATTTCAACTCTTCAACACTACCGAATTTTATTTTATCAAATTGACCAATCAAGCACTTTTAATTATTGAAATTGGAGTTGAAATTGAGTTCCTGCATGTTCATATGATTCTAAGAAACTTTGAATCGTTGATTTTAACACTGGAACGAGCTCAAACGGAGCTTCGCCGAAAAATAGACTATAGAGAGAGAAAGTTTCGATTTCTCACCGGTGAGGGTACGACGGTTCGAGATTTCGATCTAGGTAGATAACTCTCATCTTGAGGTTCATCCTAGAATCAAGAATCACATCAATTGATCTAGAATTGAGTTAGAATTTCATTATTAAAATTTTGTCGGTTCTCTCTGTAACACCGATTGAAAATTGTAGAGGGGAGTCGAATTGACTTACCTTTTAGTCGTAATTCGGCCGTGGGAGGGCTGAGGAAGTGTTGGGAAGGCTTGGTTTGGCCTGAGAAGGGCTCAAAATGGCCAATTTCAACTTGGCCGAAATAGGGCAGCTTCGGTCCACCGGAGCTGCTTCACTATTCCATCATGTCGGCGCTTTTGTAGTGATTCTCGGATTGACTGGAGTTTGCTATCAAATAGCTGAGTTCTCCCTGGTTCTAAAGAGCTCGAGCTCTCCTTTCGAGGTTAAGAAAAATTTTGTAGTCGAATCTCTAGTTTAAGTTTCATCGGGAAATGGAGTAGTAGAGAGGGAGAGAGAGAGAAGTATTCAGGTGTGAGGAGAATGAAAGGGGATGACCTCTTTATATAAGTGTAAAACTCGTGTATTAAATGGGCAAGATTTATTACTATTATTAATAATACCATAAATTATTTGTATTAATTCCAATAATTTAATTTTGGTATTAATTTACATAAATATTTTTGACCGAAATTTCGGGTTACAAAAAAATTCATACTTCCCAGAAGGTCACCCATCCTCACACTACTCTCAAGCAAGCACACTTAACTTTTAAAGTTCTTATAGAATCTTGTTCTCTTGAACCAATTTGGTTTTTGTCTTTATTTTATTTTTAAGTTTTTTTTCCAAGATTTAATGAACACTTTAGATCACCCAGAAGTTGAAATTTCCAAATTGATTGTTCCCATATGATCGGGTTTGTAAACTGACTCGGTTTTCTTACTCGGGTTGACCTGTTCTTTCTCGGTTTTCCTTAACTCAAAAGTGCGGGGTTTACAACTCTCCCCACATTTTAGGAGTTTTGTCCCCAAAACTTAATTTGCAACCTTGCATGAGGAACCATTTTCTTTGATGTCCATTTGTTGTTTGCTTAACATGCAAACTCTTCTCTTGTTCTTTTAATTAGTCCTTTCTCATATCTTTCACTTATGGAATTTCTTTTCCTTTATATTATTTACTCCTTCTATGGAGTTTATCATAACAAGACATACCTTACTTCAGGGTATATTCTTAGATTTATATCTTTCTTTGCTTAGAGCACATTCTTCCCTTTGAGGTTCTATACTCAAGATTGGGAATTCCAAGATTCCTAACCATTCCCGTGTCTAGCTAACTCCTTAGTAATTGAAACCTTTAGCTCAATGTTCTTTCGGGCGTTATGTACTTGTTTCCAGGGTTTTCTTTATTATCACTTTTTCGTCCTAGTTTGACCCTTCCTCCATTCGTTATCTATTATAACTTCGGTCCAAATTTTTATATTTGGCCTCTCATGCTTATTAGCCGACTCTTCCTTACTTTGAGTCATATTCTCCTCAGGATTGTTGGGCTTACATAGCCCTTATAGCATGGCATTTTCTAGAACTCGTCTCTGATCATTTAATTTCTAGAACATCTCCTTTAGGGTCTCTCTTAGCTTTTTTTTTTTTTTTTACCTTTCAGGGATCATATAACTTCATCCCTCTTTTCTTTTGATAGCATTTCTCAACTATCGTTTTTTACCGTTATCCTCTCATCCATCATGCTTTTGAAGTTATGTCTCACATAACCGCATGGATTTCTCTTACCTACTCATCCTTTCCAAATGTTTTTATTGGATCCTTTCAATTGCAATCGTTGGGTTTCCTAATGATTATTGACATACGAGGATTTTTTTCCCTTCTTATATCCTTTCTCTTCTTTAGTGGCATCCCTTATTCAATGACTTCCTTTTTCCTTAATTCACTTTTAGTTGCTCATAAATCACTTCATGTTTCTTCATTCTATAATAATTTCTTTCGATCTATGTGTTGATTACTTTGCTTAGGAAGGTTCACTCCTTCTAGTTTTGTTCTCTACTATGTCTCTTGCAATAGAGATTTCCATCTTAGGAGTTACATGCTCATCCTCCTTATCATTTATTATATGGTTCTTTCTCCCTTTCTTTGCACCCTTATCTATGTTAGGGAATCTGTTTGCTTTGAATCCTTCTCTATCCACAACTTTTGTTTTATCCCTTATTCCTTAGATGGGATACTTTTAATTATTGGTTTTATTCCGTGCATTCCATCCTATGCTAGGTCGTCCACTCTTTAAGCTTCATTTGTGCGTGTGGACTATGACCCGTCTTACCAGTTGTGGTTATTCCTTCTTAGCCACATCTTATCTGGGGGATTTACTTTCACAACGTTTCTGAAACATTCTTTCCTTTATTACCTTAGTATGGGTTGTCCACTCATTCATACTTATCACAGCATCTTTTTTTGCTAATTCGTTAGATTATTTTCGTTTAAGGAGGGTTCACATCCTCCTTATTTCAAATTCTCTTGTTCGCCCTTCGTGAGGCGCACTTAACCATCTTAAGTCTATAAACCCGGTTTTGGCCATCGATTGCTTTAAGGATTTTCCTTCGTTCTTCTTTCCCAATGTTTTGGCCTTTTCACTTCTCCCTTCTTTGTTGTGGTTTAAATCGATGGTTCTCTCAAAGACCAGTTCTTTAACTCTCTTTCTCTTTATTTTTCTGGTCCTATCATCTGGGCGGCTGTATTCATGCCCATCCTATTGTCCATCATAGAGTGTAGTCTTTACTACATCTCATCCTTTCTTAAGGTGTCATTTATTCTCCTTGACCCTATTTGGCTTCATTACTTTTTCCAAGGTGATTCATTCCAATACATCCCGTTACTTGGCTCTATTACTCTTCCAAGGTAGGTCATAATTTGCCTCCAATACATCTTTCCATCAAGAAGTTTCTAATGGTGGGTCGGTGCCTTGCACTTCACGTTATGTCCATCTGCCAATCCAATGATTCCTTCAAGGTACTTAGTTGTATGCATCCCTCTAGAGTTCCCTTTCCCAGCGTATTCCTTCTCCTCTTCACTCTCATTGTGCCATTCTCTAGAGTTTCCAGAGGACGTTTCTCTGTGTTTGACCCTTATGAGAGGGTTCTAGATATACTTCCCATGTACCTTATCCCTACTCTTGAGGTATCTTTCTCGGGTTGACCTTCTTAAGAAGAAATTTAAATTTTGCATTTACCTCATCATTTCTTGACCTCTTGGTGAATCACTTACTTAGCCAGCTCTATGGTTTTGGTCTCCAATCCTTTGTGGCCTTTGAGGAGTTATTGCCCTGAATTTATGAGGTGTGAAACACCCCTTCTTTCCTTACACCTATAATAGTTTATCTTAGTACTTGTCTTTAGTAGGGTTGGGCACTTCTTCAAGTAATGTCTCAATCGTTCATACTTGTAATAGGTTATTCCTTTACAAGGATTGTTGTAGTCCCTTCTTTCCTTCGAGTAGGGCATTTCCAGGGTTACTATTGGTTTGGTGCTCTACCGTACTTTGAGTCTAATCACTTTGACAATTTTCTTACTGAATCTCCTTTGCTAAAGGGTCATGGTAAGAGTCTTCCTAGGTTTCTTAATTCCCTGATTCATCTTCCTTAACCAGGATGTAACTTTTCCTTAGCTTCTAGGATAGTGTGGGTTTGCTTTATTTTCCTTAGGCCATATTCCCAACACGATTGCATCATTAGTAGAGAGAGTTTTGAGAATTTGAGTATTTTATTAACGGGGGGATACAAAAGATTAGGCTTTCAGCCCTATCACAGGAAATGGTTGCAAAATAACTAAGGAGCTATGGAATTCTTGATAAACGTCTTCCTCCATACTTAAAGTTGTGCCACCAATAGGTCCTAGCATCATTCTCCAAGATACTTCCCCATTTGGTCTTTTGACATTTCAGCCCGGTCTCAAGCATTTGGGAAGCTTCTAGGGTTGTCTCCCTATGGAGGTAGGGTGTTGAGTAGAGCCATTCCAAGTTTTCTTGGTTCCTCTCCTGGGAGCCATCTGAAAATTTTAGGATAAATCCTATTAGTTACTATATTTTCTAGTCTATATTATGTATTCGAGGAAACAGGCTCTGATACCACTCTAGTTGTCACGCCCCGACCCGGTTTGGTTGGATCCCCGTGATCAACCCGCCACTCCGGTTTATTAAAGGATTTCCCCTTATTGTAAACCGTAAAGAGTAAGGTATCCTTTAACCTGCACCTTTTCCTGGAATAGAATAATCAAAACTGCATAAAATTTAAAACTTTACATACCTGTTTTACAGGCATCTTAGTTGACAGTATTTAAGGGGAGGCTTTTCGGGATTTCATGAAAGGGATATAAGGGAGGGGGTGAGTACGACTACTCAGTGAATGGGTTTTTAAAAGCTTTTGACTTTTAAGAAAAACATTTATATGGAGTGTGCTAGACTCCTTTGTTTTCAAAAATCCCTTCATTTAAAAATTCGAGTTTTTCCACCATTTATTATTTACCACGGTGTTTCATCACCCAACACACATCCTTCATCATGAAGGTTACACACATTCGCAAGTCAGTATCACTACTGAACCCGCTAGTGGTTTTAGAGCGACTTTTCCTGCCACCCGGATAGAAGTACGACCACTTCTACCCTAGGAATGAGTGGATGTACGTAACATCCGACCCACAATCCCGAAATCACTTCTTCATGTTTGTATGAGGACTGAGACCTCATCCTGTCCCCACCCTGGTCTCATGCCCTTGGTGCTACTCCAGATTTCGCATAGACAGTTGGAACGACAAACTGCCCTTATAGCCACCAGCTTGTCCAGTGCCCTTAGGATGTATCACTACCCCTCATGGGCGTCTTGATGATTCCGTACTCACAGTGCATACACAAACAATGTTTTCTCATATTGCCATGTAATCTGTGGTGCCACTGGTCCAACGGCCCCAACTATCAACTCAACTCGCAATTGTTTGTCTTGACTGGTTCGTCGACCTGTCATGTCGCACTGCTGCTAGTTGATTGAGCATGTCGGTCCTATCTTGGTACCATGGCCAAACAATTCGTTTATTAAGTTTTATGGCACATATATCATGTTCATTTACGAGCTCCTGCTCGTGCCAACTGGCCTTGGGTCCACTGTACAAGATTTTCAAAATTGGGCATTTAGCCCCCAAGTTCCAAAATCGAGGCCCCCGACCTATCAGAGCTATTCGAGCTCCCATCGAGAAGGTCTCCCAAATAGTTTAAGCATTGGCAAACAGTAAGGGGAGAACACTTCCGACAAAATAGGTTTTCACTATCCATTATACCAACCGGTATAACGACATCTCCGTTCATAACCGATGAACGGGTTTTCAACTTCCTTCGAGGAAGTCTCATCATACCAACTGGGTATGATCTACTTACAACCGATAAGTAGTTTTTATGCAATATTTTCATATCACTTCATCTAAGTGGTGATGATAAAAATGCCACTAAATAGTGTGTTTTTATATCGAGGCACTTATCGTCCCCAATCGGGTATGATATATAATCCCACTCACAATTGGTAAGTAGTTTTTAAATTTTAAGTTGGGCTCATCATCCCAATCGGGTATGATGTTAGCAAACCCACTCACCCGTTAATGTCGTGAATTCCACTAGATTGGTTCTTTGTATTCACGCGAGCTTGTCCTTGCTGGCATTCTCGGTATTTCGAGTTCCTACACGATATGAACAACCTTGTTCATTATTAGTCGGCATAACAGCCTTCATTCATTTCCAATGAATGAGAAAACCCAAACTTTTAATTATTTGCAATTAGGTCCCTAAAGTTATTTCTCTTTAACTTTAAGTTCCTAATGTCGGTTTTTCCACAAATTGAGTCCCGTAACTTTTAAAATTTATCCTAGGACCTCCATTTATTCAATTTCACCAAAAAGCGATTTAATTTCCCAAATTTCCAATTTGGTCCCCTAGTTTTACCAAAATTACCATTTTTCCCTTCTTTTACAAAAATGGTAAGTTTTGCCCCAAAAATTCCAAAATTCCGAAATTGGTCCTCCAACATTATTTTCATGCCCAATTGACCCTCAGTTTCATAAAATTTTATTTTGGCCCTTTGAATTTCGAAAATCCCTAATTTTCCCCCCAATTTCAACTCTTCAACACTACCGAAATTGATTTTATCAAATTGACCAATCAAGCACTTCTCATTATTGAAATTGGAGTTGAAATTGAGTTCCTGCATGTTCATACGATTCTAAGAAACTTTGAATCATAGATTTTAATGCTGGAACGAGCTCAAACGGAGCTTCGCCGGAAAATAGACTGTAGAGAGAGAAAGTTTTGATTTCTCACCAGTGAGGGCACGACAGTCCGAGATTTCGATTTAGGCAGATAACTCTCATCTTGAGGTTCATCCTAGAATCAAGAATCGCATCAATTGATGTAGAATTGGGTTAGAATTTTATTATTAAAATTATGTCGATTCTCTCTCTAACATCGACCGGAAATTGTAGAGGGGAGCTGAATTGACTTACCTTTTAGTCGTAATTCGGCCGTGGGAGGGCTGAGGAAGTGTTGGGAAGGGTTGGTTTGGCCTGAGGAGGGCTCGAAATGGCCAATTTCAACTTGGCCGAAATAGGGCAGCTTCGGTCCACCGGAGCTGCTTCACTGTTCCATCATGTCGGCGCTTCTCTAGTGATTCTCGGATTGACTGAAGTTTGCTATCAGATAGTTGAGTTCTCCCTGGTTCTAAAGAGCCCGACCTCTCTTTTCGAGGTTAAGAAAAATTTTGAAGTTGAAGCTCTGGTTTGAGTTTCACCGGGAAATGGAGTAGTAGAGAGAGAGAGAGAGAAGTGTTTGGGTGTGAGGAGAATGAATGGGGATGACCTCTTTATATAGGTGTAAAACACGTACTTCGTAGGAGGTCACCCATCCTCACACTACTCTCAGGCAAACACGCTTAACTTTAAAGTTCTTATGGAATCTCGTTCACTTGAACCAATTTGGTTTTTGTTTTTATTTTGTTTTAAGTTTCTTTTCCAAGGTTTAATGAACACTTTGGATCACCCGGAAGTTGAAATTTCCAAATTGCTTGTTCCCATATGATCGGGTTTGTAAACAGGCTCAGTTTTCTTACTCGGGTTGACCAGTTCTTTCTCGGTTTTCCTTAACTCAAAAGTGCGGGGTTTACAAAAGTAGTTCAAGAGAACCAGGTGCGAACAAGATAGAATCGGTTTATGAACCAAGTTGGTTCATGAACCGGCACCGATAGAGAACGAGTAAAATAGAGAAATTTAACTCCCTTGTGCCCCAAAGAAATTTATAAACCTTGGGAAGAAACCTTGGAACCAAGTGGGAGAGAAAAACCAGATCGGTTCGGGTGAACTGGACCCGAACTAGATCGAACCGATTTAAGGACCAAGCCGATTTATGAACTATAATCGATAAAGAGATGGTAAACCTTAATCTTATAGACCCTAAGTGACCCAAGGAGTCACAAAAAACATAGAAATAGACTTGTGAAGAAATTGGGGATGAAAACCAAACCGGTTAGGTGAACCAGGTCCGGACCAGTTTGAACCACTAATGAACCAAACCCTAAATTTATTTTTCTAGGTGGCTTAAATAATTCAAATTGGAGATTTGAGGCCACCATTGGATAGATAATGAATTTAGATGAATTTAGAAATTTTGATATTTGAAAAACTCGGTCGAATGAGGAGTGAACCGGCCGGTTTAAGCTTGGAACCCGGTTCGGACCGGTCTGGTCCGGTCCGATTCAGAACAGTGTCATCTTCTTCCTCAGGATGACAACACTGTTCAGTCACTGGGAAATTGAAGAATCACCGGCGAAGAAGAAACGCCTCCGTTGGGTACGTTTTAGGTCATCAATTCCTGTAATAGCGGTGCCAAACGGATAGCCAACGGTTCCCCAAGCTCCCTATATAAAGAGCCCCTCTCCATTCGTCCTCTCTACACCTGAAAAGCTCTCTCTCTCTCTCTCTCTCTCTCTGTTGCTTAGTTTTCCGGTGAAGCTCGAACCAGAGCTCCGATATAGGGTCAATTCTAAGCCAAAGAAGGTAAGGTTGGATTCATTAGAACCGGGGAGAAGTCAGCTACACGGTGGTAGCATCCGTTTTTCCCGAGAGTCGCCAGAGAAATGTTGGCATGATCAAATAGTGAAGTAGCTCCGGTAGACCGAAGCTGCCCAATTTTGGATGAGTTGAAATCAGCCAATTTCAGCCCTCCTCAGGCCAAACCAAGCTCTCCCGACACCACGTTAGCCCTTTCACGACCAAATTAGGACCGGAAGGTAAGCCAATTTGGCACCCCTTTACAATTTCAGATCATTGTTAGAGAGAGAGTCGGTCAAATTTTGATGGAGAAATTCTAATCCAATTCGACATCAATTGATGTCATTCTTGATCCTAGGAAGAACCTCTGGAGGCTACCTGCCCAGATAGAGAGCTTTAATCACCGTGCCCTCATCGGTGAGAAATCGAAGCTTTCTCTCTCTATAGTCTATTTTCTAGCGAAACTTCATTTGAGGTTGTTCTGGCGTTAAAATTTGTTACTCAAAGTTCCTTAGAATTGTATGAACATGTAAAAACTCAATTCCAACTCCAATTTGAATAATTAGAGGTATTTGATCGGTCAATTTGATGAAATCAAATTTAGTAGTGTTGAAGAGTTGAAATTGGGGGAAAATTGGGGGATTTTCGAGAATTCGAAGAACCAAAATATAATTTTCTAAAATTAAGGGTCAATTGGTAATGATAAGAATATTAGAGGGCCAATTGAGAAATTTTGGAATTTTTGGGGAAAAATTTACCATTTTTCTAAATAAGGGGCAAAATGGTCATTTTGGGAAAATTTAAGGACCAAATAGGAAATTTGGGAAATTAAACCCCTTTGTGTGAAATCAAATGATTTGATGTCCTAAGATAAATTTTAAAAGTTTCGGAACTCGAATTTAGGAAAAACCCGACAATAGGGACTTAAAGTTAAGGAAAAAAAATAACTTTAGGGACCTAATTACAAATATATGTAAAGTTGGATTTTCTTATTCATTTAGAATGAATGAGAGCTATTAGGCCAAAGAATAATGAAGAATTATGTTCATTTCGTGTAGGAGAATGACACATCAGGAACGCCAGTCGAGGTCTAACTTGCTAAGGACGGAACCCGACTAAGTGGAATTTCACTGCACTATCGGGTGAGTGAGATTATGTTTCATACCCAGTTGGGGATGATAAGTACCTCGGTATAAAAACTCATAGCTTAGTGGTATTTTTAATCATACTACTTAGAGAAAGTGATGTGAAAGTTATGTGGAAAAACTACTTACGGGTTGTAAGTAGATCATACTTGGCTAGTATGATGAGACTTCCTCGAAGGAAGTTGAAAACCCGTTCATCGATTATGAACGGAGATGTCCTTATACCGGTTGGTATAATGGACAGTAAAAACCTATTTTTATCTAAAGTGTTCTCCCCTGACTGTGTGCCAATGCTTAAACTATTTGGGAAACCTTCTTGACAAAAGCTCGAATAGCTCTTATAGGTCGGGGGCCTCGATTTTTGGAACTTGAGGGCTAAAATGCCAGTTTTTGAAAAACGCGAATAGTGGGCCATATGCCAATGGACACGAGCAGGAGCTCGTAATAGAACTTGATATATATATGTGCCATTAAAACTTAATAAGTGAATTGTTTGGTCATGGTAGCAAGGCAGGTCCGACATACTCAGTCAACTAGTAGCAGTGCGACATGACAGGTCTCCAAACCAGTTGAGAAAAATAGCTACATGTTAACTTGAAGGTTAGGACCGTTGGGACAAATGGCACCACATATTATATTGCAAATGTAAGAAAACTTTGCTTGTGCATGCACCTTGAGTACGGGATCATCAAGACACCCATGAGGGATAGTGTTGTGTCATAAGGGCCCTGGACGTCCCGGGGAGTATAAGGGCAGATCGTCGTTCCAGGTGTCTGTGTGAAATCAAGAGTAGCACCAAGCGCATGAGACCGGGGTGGGGACAGGATGAGGTCTTTGTCCTCATACGGACATGAAGAAGTGATTTCAGGATTGTGGGTCGGATCTCGCAGACATCCACTAATTCCCAGGGTAGAAGTGATCGTACTTCTATTCGGATGGAAGGAAAAGTCGCTCCGAAGCCACTAGCGAGTTCAGTAGTGATACTAACTTACGAACGTGTGTAACCTTCATGATGAAGGATGTGTGTTGGGTGATGACACACCAGTAACTAAGAAATAATAGAAAAACCCAAATTTTTAAATGAAGTGATTTTTGAAAATAAAGGAGTCTGGCACACTCCATATAAATGTTTTTCTTGAAAGTCAAAAGATTTGAATCTCATTCATTGAGTAGTTGTACTCACCCCCTCCCTTATACCACTTTCAGGAAATCCCGGGAAGCCGAACCTTAAAAGACAAACACAATTAAACGCCTGCAAGACATGTACGATTAAGTTAAATTACTATACAGTTTTCATTTATGATATTCCTGGAAAAAGGTGCATGTCTAAAGAACACCTTACGTTTTACAGTTTATAATATAAGGGGAAACCCTTTTGTAAATCGGGAGAGTGGTGAGTTGAACACAGGGATACGACTCTTTCCCAAATTGTCCTTAAGTCCCTTTCCAAGGTTTTTATGACTCTTTGGGTCACTCGAGAGTTGTAAATTTCCCGATTTTCCCATTCTATAGTGGTTAGGGATCGTGAACCGGTTCAATTTTCTCACTCGGGTTGACCGGATCTTTCCCAGTTTTCCTTAACTCCAAAGGATAGGGTTTACACAAGTTCTTTGGAACTTCATGAAAATAAGGGGACTTGTTGGAGGCAAGGATATGGAACAAAAAAGAATAGAAGATAAGGAAGAAATCTAGAATGAATCACCTTACAAGCCCAGAAAGTATAAGGAAAGGATAAAGGAAGAACTTTTAAGAGCAATAGGGAGAATGAACGTGAAAATTTCAAGATGGGAGCCCTAGAAGAAGGATGAAGATAGGAAGGAGGAAGAGAACCTGAGAGAAAGGAACATACACTGCCACAGAAGGAAACCTTGGAAGGAAAAATGTGACCCAATTAAAAGGAAATGGGATCAACAGAAATGGAGACTAGATAAATTCGTCCAAGATATGCTGGTTGAAATGATAAGATCAAGTACAAAGGAAAGATACTCGGGAGGACCCGATGAGCAAGTTAAGTCCAAGTAATGTGTAAGTAGGAAAACACATCTAAGAACCCTTGGAAAAGTTAACCCTTCAGTTAGGAAGGGATTTAAGTAGAGGATAACTTATATCAGGACTAGTAGTGATCAACACTCAAATTGATAGAGCCTAAAGAGATATTGACTAGACATAGTGTGGAGTACTTGGAACAAGATTGATAAGTGAAAATGTCTCGGGTAAAAAATAAGGAAAGAGACTGAAATTTCAATTAGAGAAGGATTAAAAAGGGTGAATACCCTATTATAGGAAGGGGTATGAAGAAAGGAAGGAATGAAAACTTCAAAGAAATGATGAGGGGTTGAACGTGTAGTTCCTAAGGTGAACGTCTGTAAAACCCACCCTTTTGAGCTAAGGAAAACCAGGAAAAGAACCGGTCAAACCAAGTGAGAATTCAGAACCGGTTCACAAACCCGATTATTTCTGAACGAGCAAGTTGGGAATTTACAACTCTCGGGTGATCCAAAAGGTTAATTAAACCTTGGAAAAGAAACTTAAGACAAATTAGAAAACAAAAACTAAAGTGGTTCAAGTGAACTAGATTCCATAAGAAGTTTAAAGTTAAGCGTGTTTGCTCGAGCGTAGTGTGAGGATGAGTGACCTCCTGGGAAGTATGAATTTTTTTTTAATAATTTCTATGTATGCCTTATCATAAATAATCATAAATTAATATATATTTAATTATTGTAATTAATACCTAAATTAAATTATTGGAATTAATACAAATAATTTAATACCGAAATTAAATTATTAGAATTAATACCAATAATTTATGGCAATATTAATACTAGTAATAAATCTCACCCATTTAATACACGGGTTTTACGCCTATATAAAGAGGTCATCCCCATTTCATTCTCCTCACACCTGAACACTTCTCTCTCTCTCTCTCACTATTGCTCCATTTCCCGGTAAAGCTCGAACCAGAGCTTCAACTTGAACAAAGGTTGGGCTCTTTAGAACCAGGGAGAAGACAACTATCTGATAGCAAACTCCAGTCAATCCGAGAATCGTTGGAGAAGCGCCGTCGTGATAAGCCTCTGAGCTTCCTATATAAAGAGCTCCTCCTCATTCATCCTCCTCACACCTGAAAACACCACTATCTTTCAACTACTCCAATTTCCGGTAAAACTCAAACTAGAGCTCCGACATTGGGGTTTTTTTGAGCCAATGAAGGTGAGGTTGGATTCATTAGGTTTGTGAAGAAGTCAACAACCCAACGGTAGTCTCCATTTGCTCTGAGGGTCACCAGAGATTGCCAACGTGATAGAATAGTGAAACAGCTCAGGTGGACTAAAGCTGACATATTTTGGATGAGCTGAAAATGGCCAATTCAAGCTCTCCCAACACTTTCTCAGCCCTCATACAACTGAATTAGAGTAGAAAGGTAAGCCAATTTGGCTCCCCTTAGTGAATTTCGATCGGTGCTGGAGAGAGAACCAATAAATCTTTACTGACCAAATTCTCCATCAATTTGACATGAATTGATGCAATTCTTGATCCTAGGAGAAACCTTAGGACAAGAGCTACCTTCACAGATCGAAAGCTTGGATCATCGCGCCTCCGATGGTAAGCTTTTGAAGCTTTCTCTCTCTACATCTAGTTTTTTGGCGAATCTCCATTTGAGCTCATTCTGGCGTCAATTCATATGATTCAAAGTGCAATATAATCATATGGAGGTGTAGTAACTCAAATTCACCTTCAATTTCAACAATTAACTTTGATTGATTGGTTAATTTGATGAAATCATATACGGTCAGGTTGGAAGGTTGAAATTGGAGGAAATTTTGGGGATTTCAAAAATTCGAGGGACTAAAGTGCAATTTTCTAAAATTGAGGACCAATATGACATGAAAAAGATGTTGGAGGACCAATTGGTCAATTTTGGAATTATTGGGGTCAATTTTACCATTTTTGTAAAGTAAGGGCAAAATGGTAATTTTGGGGACCAAATTGGGAATTTGGGAAACTTGAACCCTTTTGTGTAATTTTGAATAAATTGAGGTCCCAAAGTAATTTTTTGAAGTTTCGAGACTCGATTTGGGGAAAAATTGGCATTAGGGACCTAAAGTTAAAGAAAAAGAACTTTAGGGACCTAATTGCAAATAATTGAAAAGTTTGGGTATTTTATCCATTCGTGATAAATAAGGGCTATTAGGCCAAAGGATTATGTACAAGGGTATTCATATCATGTAGGAACACAAAGTATCGGGAATGCCAGCCAAGAAAAGCTCACATGAAGGCAAAAAGTCAAACAAGAGGAATTCACCGCATTAACGAGTGAGTGGAATTTTTATATCATTCCCGGTTGGGATGATAAGTACCTCAGAAATGAAAACCCGCTACAATTTGGGATTTTAACATCACACCTAGATGGGGTGAAGTGAGAACACACACGAAAAAACTATTTAATGGTTGTAAGTAGATCATACCCATATGGTATGATGAACTTACTAGAAGGAAGTAAAAAACTCATTCATCGAATATGAGCAGAGATGTCCTCACACCTAGTTGGTGTAATGGACAACTGAAAGATTATTTTTGTTTGAAGTGCTCTCCCCTAACTGTGTGCCACTGCTTAAACCTTTAGGGAGACCTTCTTGATAGGAGCTTAAATAGCTCAGATAGATCAGAGGTGTCAGTTTTGGAACTTGGAGGCTAAAATGCTCAATTTTGAAAATCTTGTACAGTGGGCCCAAGGCTAATTGGCATGACTAGGAGCTCATAAACAAACATGTGTTTAATCCATGAAAACTTTAAATGATTGATATGTTTGGTCATAGTATCAAGACAGAACTGACATACTCGATGGATTGATGGTAGTGCAACATGATAGGTCGACGGATCAGTCGAGACAAACAGCTGCAAGTCGAGTTGAGGGTCAGGGCCGTTGGACCAGTGGTACCAAAGATTAAATGGCTTATGAAGAAAACTGTTGTTTTGTGCATGCACTGAGGTACAGTACCTTCAACAAGCCCAAGAGTGGTAGTGATGCGTCCTAGGGGCTACTAGACAACAGGGTGGAAATAAGGGCAGATTGTCGTACTAGCAGTCAGGGAAGTTTGGCATAGCTTCATGCGCACGAGACTAGGGTGGGGTCAGGATGAGATCTCTGTCCTCATATAGACACGGAGTTTTCTTTACGGGATTGAGGGTCGGATGTCGCATACATCCACTCATTCTCTGGGTAGAAGTGGACGGTCTTCTATCTAGGTGGTCGATAAAGTCACTCTGATGCCACAAGTGGGTGTAGTGGACATGCTGCCCTAAGAATGTGTGTTCCCTTCATGATGAATTGCATGTGTTGGTTGATAAACACACCATTTGTGGTCAATGATAAGATATGACTATGAAAAATCAAGATTTTGAGAAAGAAATAATTTTAAGAGGCGTTTCCCTAGGTTCAAGAGGGGTTTCCCCCTTCTTTAATTCAAGAGGAGTCATGCGAAATCTCAACCTTGTTCCCAGGAATAACATATATCAATGGTAATACAACCTTAAGAGAAAATTAAGCATACCTGATAGAGGGTAAATCCTGGTGTTATCCCTAGTCATTTCTCTATTCCTGAAAAGGGATAAAAAGGGTGGATGAGTTTCTACAACTCACTGAATGGGTATTAAAAAAATTTAATAAAAATAGTTTTTGAATTGGAGTGTGTCAGACTCCTTATTTCCTTTAAAATTATTTCTTCCTAAATTTCTCGGTTTTCAAAACCATTACTCATCGTTAACCACAAATAGTGTATTTAGAAACCAACACACGACCTTCATCATAAAGGGATCACACATTCGCAAGTCAGCCCGTCCACTGCACCCACTTGTGGCGTCGGAACAACTTTACCGACCACCAAGATAGAAGCCCATCCACTTCTACCCTGGGAATGAGTGGATGTACGTGAAATCTGACCCTCAAACCCGAAAATCAACTCCATGTACGTATAAGGATAGAGACCTCATCCCGACCCCACCTCGGTCTCATGCACATGAAGCTACACCGAGCTTCCCTGACTACTAGCACGACAATCTACCCTTATCTCCACCATGTCGTCCAGTAGCCCTTAGGATGCATCACTACCCCTCTTGGGCATCTTGATGGTCCCAAACCTTAGTACATGCACAAACAAAGTTTTCCATATAAGCCATTAATCTTTGGTGCCACTAGTCCAATGGCCCTGACCTTCAACTCGACCTGCAGCTTATCGCACTGCCGCGAGTCCATCGAGTATGTCGGTACTATCTTGGTGCCATGGCCAAATCACATCATTCATTAAAATTTTCATGGCTTAACCTCATTTTGTTTACAAGCTCCTTCTTGTGCCAACTGGCCTTGGGCCCAATGTACAAGATTTTCAAAATCGGGCATTCTAGCCTCCAAGTTCCAAAACTAAGGCCTCTGGCCTAACTGAGCTATTCGAGCTCTCATCAAGAAGGTCTGCTAAACTTTTTAAGCATCGGCACATAGTCAGGGAAGAGCACTTCTGACAAAATATCTTTTCACTCGTCAATCACACCAATCAGGTGTGAGGATATCTCCGCTCATAACTGATAAGCGGGTTTTCTAATTCCTTACGGTTACCTTTCCGCTCTAACTCGGTCATATGAGGGCTCATGAAGTGTTGGGAGAGTTTTATTTGGCTTGAGGAGGGCTCACATCGGCCAATTTTAGCTCGATAGAAATAGGACATCTTTGATCCATCAGAGCTGCTTCATTGTTTGATTATGCCGATACTTCTCCGTCGACCCTCAAACTGAATGGTGACCACCGTCAAGTAGCTAACTTCTCCCCGAGTCTAAGGAACCCAACCACGCCTTCTTTGGCTCAGAAAAACCCCTATGTCGGAGCTATAGTTTGAGCTTCATCGAAAAACTGAGTAGCTAATAGAGAGTGAAGTTTTCACGTGTGTAGATGATGAATGGAGAGGAGCTCTTTATATATGGAGCTCGGGGACTCTCTGATCGCTCGTTTGGCACCTTAATAACAATCATTGATGGCCTAAAATGTCCTGAACGGAAACGTTTCCTTTCTGTCAGCGTTGTTCAATTTTTCAACGAGTGAATAGTGTTGTCATCTGAAGGAAGAAGATGACAATGTTCTAAATCGGGTTCAACGCTTAAACCGGTTGGTTCAGGCCCAATTCGACAAAGTTTTTTAAAATTAAAATTTTCTAAATTTACCTAAATTCATTTTCTATCAAATGGTGGCCTCAATTCTCCAATTTAAATTTTCTAAGCCACCTAGAAAAATGAATTTAGCATTCAGTTCAATGATAGTTCAAACCATTCCAAACTGGTTCAATCCGATTCGGATCCGGTTCACCTAAACTGGTCTGGTTTTCTTTCCCAAATTATCCTAAAGTCCCTTTCCAATGCTTTTATGACTTTTTGGGTCACTTGGGAGTTGTAAATTTCCTAATTTGCCCATTCTCTAGTGGTCAAGGTTTATGAACCGATTCGGTTTTCTCACTCGGGTTCATTGGTTCTTTCCCGATTTTTCTTAACTCCAAGGGTAGGGTTTACATGGAGTTTCTTAGGTCTAGCGAGATACTACAAATGGTTCGTGTAGGATTTTTCTAAGATAGCAGTCCCTTTGACTCAGCTCACCAGGAAAGGAGTTGAGTACAAATGGGATCAAAATTGTGAGAAGTCTTTCTTGGAGTTGAAGACTCAGTTGATAACTGCACCGTTACTCTCCCCTCCTGACCCAAGTGCAGGGGAGTACACCGTCTATAGTGATGCATCCGGACAAGGACTCAGATGCATACTGATGAAACAAGGAAAGGTTATCGCCTATGCCTCGTGACAACATAAGGTACATGAGAGGAATTACCCTACCCATGACTTAGAATTAGTGACGATTGTGTTCGCCTTAAAGATTTGGCGACACTACCTTTACAGGGTTAAGTGTAGGATATACACGGATCACAAGAGTCTTAAATACTTTCTAACTTATAAGGAGTTGAACCTTCGCTGGAGGAGATGGCTAGAATTGGTAAAGTACTATGGCCTTGTGATAGAGTATTACCCCGGGAAGGCAAATGTGGTGGCAGATGCCTAAAGTCGCAAATACCAAACTGAGGCGCCACAAATAAAGATAAGTTACTTACTCTTGTTGCAACAATTGGGGAGAATGGAGGTGGACCTGAAGATGGACAAGGAGGAGAAATAAGAGTGATGGATTCAATAAAACAACTGGTTGTCCTATATATGAGGGAGATAGTAAGACTTTATGGCATTCTGGTGAGCATAGTATCGAATAGAGACTCTAGATTTACTTCAAGGTTCTAGCCGAGTTCGTAAAGTACCTTGGGAACTAAGCTCCATATGAGTACGACATTTCATCCTCAGACCAAAGGACAGCCTAAGCAAACAATCCAAACCTTTGAAGACATGCTAAGAGCATGCGTACTCACCATGGATAAAAGTTGGAAAGTATACTTGTGTCTAATAGAATTTGCTTACAATAATAGCTATCAGGTCAATATTCATATGACTCATTATGAAGCCCTTTATGGATGACCATGTCGCACCCCTTTATTTTGGGAAGAAGTGGGGGAAAGAAAGTGGGAAAGGGTCAAACTAATGAAGGATGCCACAAAGAAGATCAAGCTAATCAAGAGTTGCTTTAAGGCCGCTTAGGACAGGCAAAAGAGTTATGCGGATCATCGGAGAAGAGATCTTGTAAACCCCGCACATTTGAGTTAAGGAAAACCGGGAAAAGAACCGGTCAAACCGAATAAGAAAACCAAGCTGGTTTACATTTGGGAATAAGCAATATGGAAATTTACAACTTTTGGGTGATCCAAAGGGTTCATTAAACCTTGGAAAATAAACTTAAGACAAACTAGAAAACAAAAATCAAATTGGTTCAGGTGAACTAGATTCCATAAAAACTTCAAAGTTAAGCATGCTTGTATGAGAGTAGTGTGAGCATGGGTGACCTCTTGGGAAGTATGATTTTTTGTAACCCGAAATTTCGGTCAAAAGTCATAAATAGCCATAAATTAATATGTATTTAATTATTGTAATAAATTAAATTATTGGAATTAATACCAATAATTTATGGCAATATTAATACTAGTAATAAATCTTATCCATTTAATACACGGGTTTTACGCCTATATAAAGAGGTCATCCCCATTCTCCTCACAACTTAACACTTCTCTCTCTCTCTCTACTGCTCCATTTCCCGATAAAGCTCGACCTAGAGCTTCGACTTGAACAAAGGTCGGGCTCTTTAGAACCGGGGAGAAGACAGCTATCTGATATCAAACTCCAGTCAATCCAAGAATCGTTGGAGAAGCGCCGACATGATAGAATAGTGAAGCAACTCCGACGGACCAAAGCTGCCCTATTTTGGCCAAGCTGAAATTGGCCATTTCAAGCCCTCCTCAAGCCAAACCAAGCCCTCCCAACACTTCCTCAACCTTTCAACGGCCGAATTAGAATCGAAAGGAAAGCCAATTCAGCTCTCCTTTACAATTTTCGATCAGTGCTAGAGAGAGAGTCGACCGAATTTCAATGACGAAATTCTAATCCAATTCTGCATCAATTGATGCAATTCTTGATTCTAGGATGAACCTCAGGATGAGACCTATCTACCCAGATCGAAAGCTCGGACTGCAGTGCCTTCACCAGTGAGTAATCGAAGCTTTCTCTCTCTACAGTCTGTTTTCCGGCGAAGCTCCGTTTGAGCTCGTTCCGACGATAAAATCTGCGATTCAAAGTTTCTTAGAATCGTATGAACATGCAGGAACTCAATTTCAACTCCAATTTTGATAATTAGAAGTGTTTGATTGGTCAATTTGATTAAATCAAATTCGGTAGTGTTGAAGAGTTGAAATTGTGGGAAAATTTGGGGATTTTCGAAATTCAAAGGGCCAAAATACAATTTTATGAAATTGAGGGTCAATTGGGCATGAAAATAATGTTGGAGGACCAATTGAGGAAGTTTGGAATTTTTGGGGCAAAACTTACCATTTTTGTAAAAGAAGGGCAAAATGGTAATTTTGGAAAAATTGGGGACCAAATTAGGAATTTGGGAAATTTAAACCCCTTTTTGGTGAAATTGAATAAATTGAGGTCCCAAGATAAATTTTAAAAGTTACGGGACTCAATTTGAGGAAAAAACCGAAATTAGGGACTTAAAGTTAAAGAGAAATAACTTTAGGGACCTAATTTCAAATAACTAAAAATTTGGGTTTTCTCATTCATTGGAAATGAATGAAGGCTATTATGCCGAGTAATAATGAACAAGATTGTTCATATCGTGTAGGAACACGAAGTATCGAGAACGCCAGCAAGGACAAGCTCGTGTGAATACCAAGAACCGGTCTAGTGGAATTCACGTCATTAACGGGTGAGTGGGTTTACTAACATCATATCTGGTTGGGATGATAAACACAACTTAAAATTAAAAACCATTTACCAGTTGTGAGTAGGTTTTTAAACATCATACCCGATTGGGATGATGAGCACACCTTATAATTTAAAAACCATTTATCGATTGTGAGTGGAAATTTTATGTCATACCCGGTAGGGAATGATAAGTACCTCGGTATAAAAACCCACTATTTAGTGGTATTTTAATCATCACCACTTAGAGAAAGTGATGTGAAAATTAGGCAAAAAAACTACTTACCGGTTATAAGTAGATCATACTCGGTTGGTATGATGAGACTTCATCGAAGGAAGTTGAAAACCCGTTCATCGATTATGAACGGAGATGTCCTTATACCGGTTGGTATAATGGACAGTGAAAACCTATTTTGTTAGAAGTGTTCTCCCCTGACTGTGTGCCAATGCTTAAACTATTTGGGAGATCTTCTTGACGGGAGCTCGAATAGCTCTTATAGGCCGGGGGCCTCGATTTTGGAACTTGCAGGCTAGAATGCCCAGTTTTTTTGAAAATATCGTACAGTAGGCCCAAGGCCAGTTGGCACGAGCAAGAGCTCATAAACGAACATGATATATGTGCCATAAAACAGAATAAGTAAATTGTTTGGCCATGGTACCAAGATAGGACTGACATGCTCAGTCAACTAGCGGCAGTGCGACATGATAGGTCGACAGACCAGTCAAGACAAACAACTACGGGTTGAGTTGAGAGTTGGGGCCGTTGGACCAGTGGCACCACAGATTACATGGCTCGATAAGAAAACATTGTTTGTGCATGCACTATGAGTACGGGATCATCAAGATGCCCATGAGGGGTAGTGATGCATCCTAAGGGCACTGGACGACCTAGTGGCTATAAGGGCAGTTCGTCGTTTCAGGTGTCTGTGCGAAATCTGGAGTAGCACCAAGCGCATGAGACCGGGGTGGGGACAGGATGAGGTCTTTGTCCTCATACGGACACGAAGAAGTGATTCCGAGATTGTGGGTCGAATGTCGCGTACATCCACTCATTCCTAGGGTAGAAATGGTCGTGCTTCTATCCGGGTCGTAGGAAAAGTCGCTCTGAAGCCACTAGCAGGTTCAGTAGTGATACTGACTTGCGAATGTGTGTAACCTTCATGATGAAGGATGTGTGTTGGGTGATGACACACCGGTAACTAAGAAATAATGGAAAAACCCAAATTTTTAAATGAAGGGATTTTTTTAAAAAAAAGAAAGGAGTCTGGCACACTCCATATAAATGTTTTTCTTAAAAGTTAAAAGTAGACCTTTGAAAACCCATTCACTAAGTAGTCATACTCACCCCCTCCCTTATATCCCTTTCAGGAAATCCTGGAAAGCCTACCTTGAAAGACCATCAACTAAGATGCCTGTAAGACAGGTATGTAAAGTTTAAAATTTCATGCAGTTTTGATTATGCTATTCCAGGAAATAGTGCAGGTTTAAAGGACGCCTTACTTTTTACGGATTATAATAAGGGGAAACCCTTTAATAAACCGTGAGAGTGGCGGATCGTTCACAAGGATCTGACCAAATCGGATCGAGGCGTGACAGATCTAGAGTTTGATGTGGGAGATCGAGTGTTTCTAAAGATATCTCCATGGAGGGGAATACTGAGGTTTCAACAATGGGAAAAGTTGAAACCAAGGTACATCGGTCCTTATCCCATCGTTTAAAGGATAGGACCAGTGGCCTACAAATTGGAACTACCTCCAGACTTACAAAAAATACATGATGTATTCCATATCTCGGTACTTCGAAAGTACTAGCATGATCCTAGCCATGTGTTGGACCGACCTCCACCAGAACTAGAAGAACTTGATCTATCAAGCTGAACCGGTATGAATCATCAATCAGAGGGATAAGAACTTAAGGAATAAGAGGATTCTTATGGTCAAGGTTCTTTAACAAAATGGACCCGTGCAAGAAGAGATACGGGAGACCAAGAGTGTTATGAGGGATGGGAACACTCAATTATTTGACATGTAACTATTTTAGGGACAAAACCCCTAAAAAGAGGGGAGAGTTGTAAACCCCGTTCTTTGATAATAAAAAAACCAGGAAAAGTACCGACCATTCTAAAGAGAAAATTGATTTGGTTTATAAACCCTAACAGATAAAGAAAGGGAAAATTATAAATCTAGAGTGATCTAAATAGTCACAAAAGTCATGGGAAAGGACTTTAGGATGAATTGGAAGAGAAAACCAAATCGGTTTAGGTAAACTGAACTTGAACCAGATTGAACTGGTTTGAACTACTATTGAACTAGTTTATAAATTCATTTTTCTAGGTGGCTTAGAAAATTCAAATTGGAGAATTGAAGCCACCATTGGATAGAGAATGAATTTAGATAAATTTAGAAATTTTTTATTTTGAAAAACTCGATTGAACCGGGCCTAAACCAGCCATATTAAGCATTGAACCAGGTTTTGACCGGTACGGTCCAGTTCGAAATAGTGTCATCTTCTTTCTTTAGATGACAACACTGTTCACACACCGAAAAAGTGAGCAGCGCCAGCGAAGATGAAAAGTCTCCATTCAGGGTGTTTTAGGAAATTGAATGATCGCCATAAAGGCACCAATTGGATGGCTAAGGAAAACTCGAGCTTCCTATATAAAGAGCTCCTCCTCATTCATCATCCTCCATTTTTTGGTGAAGCTCAAACCAGAGCTCTGACATTGGGGTTTTTAAAGCCAAAGAAGGCAAGGTCAGGTTCTTTTGGCTCAGGGAGAAGTCAGCTACCCAACGGTGGTCACCATTCGATTCAAGGATCGCGGGAGAAGCACCGGCGTAATCAAACAATGAAGCAGCTCCAGCAGACTAAAGCTGCCCTATTTAGGTCAAGCTAAAAACGGCTAATTCGAGCCCTTTTCAAGCAAAACCAAGCTCTCCCAAAACTTACACAACCCTCATATGACTGAATTAGAACTAAAAGGTAAGCCCTTCTCAGTCATTGGGGTTTTTAAAGCCAAAGAAGGCGAGGTCAGGTTCTTTTGGCTCAGGGAGAAGTCAGCTACCCAACGGTGGTCACCATTCGATTCAAGGATCGCGGGAGAAGCACCGACGTAATCAAACAGTGAAGTAGCTCCAGCAGACTAAAGCTGCCCTATTTAGGTCAAGCTAAAAACGGCTAATTCGAGCCCTTCTCAGGCAAAACCAAGCTCTCCCAAAACTTCCACAACCCTCATATGACTGAATTAGAGCTAAAAGGTAAGCCAATTTGGCTCCACTCTGTAAATTTCGACCAATGTTAGAGAGAGAACCGATGAAACTTTACTGACCAAATTCTCCCTAAATTCGGCATGAATTAATGCGATTCTTGATCCTAGGAAGAACCTTAGGACGAGAGCTATCTACCCAGATCGAAAGCTCAAACCGCCACACCCTCGACGGTAAGCTTTCGAAGCTTTCTCTCTGTAAGTCCTGTTTTCCAAATAAGCTCCGTTTGAGCTCAATTCGGGTCCAAATGACGCGATTCAAAGTTCCATTGAATGTGGAAGTTTAGGAACTGATCCATACCTTCAATTGGATTAATAAACCCTGATAGAATGGTCAATTTAAGGAAATCAAATTCGCCCAGTTTGAAAGGGGGGAAATTGGTGAATGGGATTTTTCACATCATACCCAGTTGGGATGATGAATACCTCAAAAATGAAAAACCACTTCTCTATGGAATTTTAACATCACACCTGGTTGGGGTGATGTGAGAACTACGCGGAAAAACTATTTAACGGTTGTAAGTATATCATACCCAGTTGGTATGATGAACTTTCTGGAAGAAAATAGAAAACTCGCTTATCGGTTGTAAGTAGAGATGTCATCACACCCGGTTGGTGTGATGAATGGAAAGTTTATTTTTGTCAAAAGTGTTATCCCCTAACTGTGGGCCAATGCTTAAAAATTTTGGAAGACCTTCTTGATCAGAGCTAGAACAGCTCAAATAGGCCAAAGGCCTCAGTTTTGGAACTTGAGTGCTAAAATGCCCAGTTTTAGAAAATCACGTACAGTGGGCTCAAGGCCAGTTGACACGAGCAAGTGCTCATAAACAAACATGTGATAATTATGCCATGAAAATTCTAAATTAATGGAATGTGTGATTTTGTCATAGTACTAAGACAGGACTGACATATTCGATGGACTGGTGGCAATGCGTCAGGACTAGGTGACGGACCGGTCTAGACAAATAGTTGTAGGTCAGATTGAGGATCGGGGCTATTGGACCAGTGGCACCAAAGATAAATGACATTGTAGAAAAATTATTGTTTATGCATGCACTTGAGGTTTGGGACTATCAAGACGCCCAAGATGGGTAGTGATGCGTCCTAAGGGCTATTGGATGACATGGTGGAGATAAGGGCAGTTTGTCGTGCCGGTAGTCAAGAAAGCTCGACATAACTTCATGCGCATGAGACTATGGTGGGGTCGGGATGAGGTCTCCATCCTCATATGGACACGAAATATTTTAGGTCTGAGGGTAGGGCATCGGAGACGTTCACTCAGACTCCAAGTTGAAGTTAGGGACTTCTATTAAGCTGGATAGTAAAGACGCTCCGATCCACAAGTGGGTGTAGTTAGTGTAACTACATCTCGCGAATATGTGTGTACCCTTCCTAATAAAGGGCGTGTGTTATTTGTGAAACACACCTAATATGGAAATGGGAAAAGGTTATGAAAACCTTGGAAATGATTTGATAATCCTGGGAAAAGGAAATGCTAAAACCTTGGAATAAGGTTTGGAAAATCAATTTTGAAAAAAAATGTCACCATTGGCAGAGTAAAGATTTTAAAAATCAGAATTTGAGAAAAGAACAATTTTAAATAAAATAAGGAGTTTTGCACACTTTAATTAAAGATGTTTTGGTTTATGAAAATTCTCCCAACACCCATTCAAAAGAACAATTTGTTATTTAGATGTTTGTGGACTAGGATTTTGAGTATGGGGTTTGTGGAATCCATACTAATTATGTGTCCTCTTTGATTTATCTTATGCAAAATATTTTAGACATTGATAGGTTGGATAGACAACACAAAAAAATTTTATTGAGTAAAATAACTTATACTTATTGGATGATCTCAAAAGGTAAAAATATATTATTGTTCGATAAATATAGGTCAATAATAAATGGTGTAATAATATATACTTTCTATATTATGAAAGATTTTTATCAATTGTAGCTGATATAAAAGGAGGGAATAAGCCAAAGAAGTCTAGAAAGGTTCAACGGACTCACCATTTTCAGAGTTTTATAAAATTAAATTTTGATGGTTCTTTCTAATATTATTCTAAATTTACAAGGTATGTTTATTAATTCACAAACGGCATATAAGGAGAGGTGAACCTTTCATAAAGTGTCAATATCCTCTTGAGGCTGAGATAATTACCGCTATGAAAGACTAAAGTATACCACTTACAAAAAAAAATGGAGGCGTTTCTATCTCGTTCTAGCCAAAATACTTAATAAGTGGAGGACTAAGCCTTCATAGGAGTTATACCCTTTGTGGGCACTTTTAAGTCCATATTTATAGGGAGTCCAATTCAAGTACAAATACTATTAAATTGAGTTTTATAGAAAATCAAGAACTAAGTGATACATTTACTATTATACTCGATTTATTCAAGCCTTTTCTAGAAAGTAATATGTTGTTATTATCGAATTTCTCATATCACTAATTCTATAAACATTATGTAGTATTAAAAGATGGTATTTTTTTATGTAAAAAAATTAATCGGTTTTAAATTCAATGTTAATTAAATTCTCAATTTAATTTTTAATCAAATTATATACATTTGGTAAGTTTTTTCGACTTTTGATTTCTAAATCAATTATGCTCCTTTTTGTCAAAATTATTTTTCTTTTAATCCCAAATAGTTTGATTTATTTTATTTTTCGATTTAATTTAAATTCCCAGAACACGTGTCACAACTCACTCTTGAGGGGAGATAGCCGTAGCCGTACGATGGTTAAACATCATACTTGAGAGAAACTCAATGATCTTGTTCACATAGCTTAGGAGGGGGCATACTCTACCTAGCGGTGCTTTCACCCTTATGTAAGAAATCTTAAACTCTAGGTGAATTCACCCATATGTAAGAGATTTTAAACTCCTGTGCATAGTTTACATGTACTAAGTGAGTAAATGATCAAAGTCCGTGTTTTACTATTGTATGTAGTGACGTTTTATCATTTACTTGGTATAAATTTAGCTAATAGTTTCTTGTCCACAATGAGATGGTATAATATACGAATTATTTCATTAGAAAAATATCATGAGTAATAATTCATATTAGTAATTGTTAAACGATTATGTGATTATTTATGTGATAAAACGATAAATTAATGTCTGCACAATTTATACAAATTAAAATTGACATAACTAAATATATTTATCAAAATTTTAATACTAAAATACAACCTTTTCAATGTTTTGATCCAAAATTGTCACTCATCCATATTTGAGACAATAGTGTAATTTTGATCCAAATGAATTATTACTTCTTGTATAAATTTTGATACATGCTTAGTATAAACATAAAAATGATATTATATTTGATAAATGAGGAAATATTATACTAATTTAGGATATGAAATTTTTTTTCATCTCACCAATTTCAAGAGTTGTCCTACCATGTAATGTTTGAAATATTTGGTTATCCTTATTTATCACAAAACCAGAAGCTCCACATTATACCATCAAATGAGCTCTTCCCTTATCATTTATTTGTTAATATTGTGTTTAATGTGCATGTATAAATGACAGATTTGATGCCAACTTTGCTTCATTGATTAAAAAATATTCCAAGGCAAATCAAAAGATAATGCATATTTTGTACAATAAAAGGAATAAACGAGAGGAAACATATGGATGATCAATGAGTAATAGATGCAGAAGTATTTGTTGGTTTGTAAGCCTCAGGGACTAATTGTTAATTTTGCGAAATATGAGGTACTAAATTATAAATTCATCATAAATAAAGTTGATAAACCCTTGGTGTTGGTCTCTACAAAACATGAATAAGTGTTTTGTTAAATTAAAAAATGGAGACACTTCATTTGAACACAATAAATTTTCGTTTATAATGTCAAATAAAATAAAATCTGCCGCCAATTCAAACTCCCCAAGTTTGGAGCATGGCGCCACCGGGAATCTACCTCTCCGTCTCCCTCCATTGCCAACTTTATAAATCCTCCTTCTCCTTGATCAATTTCTCCTCCTCCTCCTCCTCTCTCTGTCTATCATTCTTCTTGGTGAAGGTTGTTGAACTTAAATTCGATACGGGATCAGACAGAGGAAGATGTCGGAGCATGTTCCGGGAGACCGTGTCGCACGTGCTGAGAGGAAGAGGAAGAGAGTAGCGGCTGCCCGGGATCCCTCTTCATCGGCCAAGAAGCGGACGGTGCACTGTGTGCACCCTAGCTTGTACAAGACCGTCTCGCCTGAGATGTCCATAGAGCCACGGAAGCCGGGGAACCCCCGAGTGAAAAGGAAGACTAAGAGGGGAGCGAAGATGTTCGCAGTTGGCGGCAATTTGGAGCCTGCTCGATCGGAGAAGAGAGAAGACTTTAACGCTGGGGACAGTTCCCAGATGGACAGGCCCTATGCAACTCATATCTACGATTATCTGCAGAGGATGGAGGTAATTTGGGAGTCTAGTTTTAGGCCTATTTATTGGTAATTTCCTCAAAGATGGAATATTGCGCAATTCTTTAAGTAGGTGATTGAAAATTTGCTTGGTGGAGGACGATGGGGTATTGAAATTCAATGATAGAATCAATAGATGGGTCAGGAAGAAATTTCGATATTCCAAAATATTTCTGAATTACTTAATTGATGGCTTAGTTTGCTTGGAATCGTCCTTTATCTGAAACTGGATGTTTGATGTTCAGGTGGATCCGAAGAGAAGGCCTTTGCCTGATTACATGGAGAAGGTTCAGACTGATGTAAGTGCAAACATGAGAGGAGTCTTGGTTGATTGGCTAGTTGAAGTTGCAGACGAGTACAAGCTTCTCCCTGAGACCCTTTACCTTGCCATCTCATACATTGATAGGTTTCTGTCAACCAACACTCTTAGAAGGCAAAGGCTTCAGCTTCTTGGTGTTGCCTCAATGTTCATTGCCTCGTAAGCACCATCATTTGCTTTCTTCTGTGAATATTTACTTGCACTTGTTGACCGGATAAATTCTGATATTTTTTCAAATTCTTGTTGGTTCCTCTTGTGACAAATAGGAAGTACGAAGAGATTACACCCCCTCACTTGGAGGATTTCTGCTATGTGACAGACAACACATACACTAAGGACGAGGTATTCCTGTTCGGATATGCAATTTCATGCCCCTTGTGAACTTCTCGTCTTTTTTAGACTAAAAAAAGGGCCTTGTTTGCTATGCAGGTGATTAAAATGGAGCATGATGTACTCAAGTGCCTCAATTTCGAAGTGAGCAATCCCACAGTGAAGATATTCTTAAGGCGAGGACTTCAATCAACACATTGCCTGTGCATTTCATTGTCCGTTTACTGCAAAAGTTGAGCAGCTAAGAATGACTACTTGCTGATGATTCTTGTTATTGGCTGACATGCAGGAGGCTCCATGGAGTAGCTCAAGAAGGCCATCAAGTAAGTCATTGTTCTTGCAATCGTCTCAAGACTTCCAGTATGACTTGTTTGCTGACTTGATGCGTTTCTTCTTGTCAGACATCAGATGAGAAACTGGAGTGTCTAAGCTACTACCTCGCAGAGCTTAGCTTGTTGGACTATGCTTGTGTCAAGTTCTTGCCTTCTATGGTTGCCGCCTCAGTAATCTTCCTGGCCAGATACATGATATATCCAGAAGTTCAGCCATGGGTAAAACCTCAGTCCCCTCATGATTCTGTTGTCAGGCTTTATTTATACAAAAAAAAACTAAGATTGGACATTACATACATGTAGAATTCAACCCTGCAACAGTACTCGGGGTACAGTCCCAATGATATGAACGAATGTGTTAGGCTATTGGATGAATTGTGTAGAGGAAGACGAGGAGGGTCATTGTGCGCTGTGAGGGAAAAGTACAAGCAACATAAGGTATCCCAATTATGTTACCGTCTTCCAGATTTGATGAAACACTAATCTAAATAAGATCATTATGGCTGATGCAGTTTTTTTTCATTGGAACAGTTCAGATGTGTAGCAAATATTGCTTCTCCTCCAGAGATACCCCCTTTTCATTTTGAAGATGTTCGGCGATAAGTCCAAAGAAGATGTTTGTGATCAGTGCTAGTGCTCTCAACCTTCCTACATGATAATTATAAGCAAGATTATCTTCAGAATAAAGACAGATCACGGGCAGGTCTCCCAAGGCAGCCGTGCATGGTGGCATGTGAAAATGTAGATACTCAAGTCATGCATCAATCACTCTTAAGAACTTAACTTGCTGTATCTTATGCTTGGATAGTAACCAACAGTGACATGAATTCTTTGCCCCATCTTTTTTGGGGAGTTTTTGTCCCATCTTTAAATAGGCATGTGATATGATGAATAATAGTTGAAGAAAGATACCATCCTTCCAAAGATTTGCCATCTTTCTAGCTTTTTGTAATGCTGCCAATTTCCACACACCATAAAGTACAGAAAACTTATGACTAAAAAGAAAATGCTCAAGCTCGAAATTTTAGGCTATGGCTCATTTTTTTGTAAGCCCGTTTAGGTTTATATGTATAAATATAATCTAAATTATTGATAGTGGGTCATTTATAATTTAATCCAGTTTTGAAATAGCATGAACAAATATAGTAGAAAGTCAAATTTTTATTCGCTATTTACATTTTGTATTTCCATGCATGGTAACCATTACCCCTATGTCATTACTAAATTGAAATTGCAGTTAATAAAAATTGAAAGCGACACAAGTCGATATAAGGGAAGAAAATAACCCAAATTTGGTATTTTCCATGTACGGACTTGGAGAATGAATTCGAAAATTGGAATGATATGGATATATTCTCCATAGTAACATCATATGACAAATGATTGTATGTAAAGACAAATTTGATTCTGCTTTTGATTGTACGTACCCTAAGATTTGGAGAACCATACCAGGTATGACAATGAGTAAATCTACAAGTCAATATCTAATGTTTCGTATAACCACCAGTTTAGTCGTTAATTTTTTTAAAACTAACAGAAGACTCTAATGTTGTTACAATCATCAACCATTTCAGAAGAAACTTTTGGGCATGATTCCCTTACTGATATATCATTATAGTAAAAATACACTTTTATCTTTACCTTTTAAGAACCTGATTTCACGGTTAAGCGATTTTTATTTTTTCAGTGATTTATAATAATAATTAAAACAAGTTCATTTGTAAATTTTGCATACGAAAAATTAAAAAAAGAAAGTAGGAAGCCACAAACAATTTTTTTTCTTATTTGCCAAGTTATTTACCACATAAGAAATTTTGATGAAATATTTAGGATAAAATAGTAAATTAAGGTAATTGTAATAACAATTGATTTTTTTGTTAGTTTTTAAAAATTATGGATAAACTAGTAATTTTGTGAAAAATTGGAGAGTATTTTATATGTTAGAGCTAACATATATCAGTGAGTAGAGTAGCCATTCATATTATATTTTAAATATTTTTATAATTAAAATGTATATTTTAATAATATTAATACTAATAATTATTATATTTAAAATAATAATTATAATAGCATATCATTTTAAATTTCATATATATTTGATAATTTTTTTAGTTTTTTTATCTTAAATAATAATATAGACGCTAAAAATTTTAAAAATATATCATTAATGTGCATTTAACCCAAAAATATAGTATTTAATGAGAGAGAGCTAATATTTATAAATTATATGAAATTTTAAAATTCCTCTAGAAAATAGGATAAATGCATGCAGGATGGAGTGCCTAGATTCATGTGAAAAGCACAAGACGAGAAGTCAGGAAAAAAAAAGTATCAGCCGATGACCGAAACATTAGAATTGGAGTGATCCTTCATTTTAGGGGCTTGATCATAAGGGAGATGAAAAAAAAGAGGGGGAAATGTTTCCTTATGAAGAAAAATGGTGCCAAAGATTTATAAGAGGGTTTAGATAAGGTCTGAACTCATTTTCTGAGAAGAAAATGGTACCTCGTGAATACATAATAGGGTAAATAATGTACACATCTGAAACCATCTCACCATGTTATATCTTCTTCGCCAGGGTTGGGGTCGATGATAACAGCACAATCTCAGTTAGAGTGAAAGAAGACAATAATAATGATGTCAATTTGAATTCCCTTTTCGAGAGCTATTTAAGGGGTGATGGGGACAACTCAGACAGAATAAACCTTAAAGGCAATAAAAGAAACTCATCAATCTATTCATTTAGTTGCAACTAGTGTTGGTCATATATGAAGTGGCCCGTTTCACAGTTTACTTGCACTCCAGTCACCGGACTGGAAGCGAGTTATTGGGTACGTAATGTTACAACTGACCCATACCCATTTATTTCTGGTTCATTACCTAACCGGGTTAGAGCTGTTTATAAACTGGTTTGGTCGCTTGTATCCCTGGACGGCCCTACATTCGAGTTCCCTGTACAAGTATATAAACTAGGTCGAGTTGGTATATTCATATTCAAATTTGAGCAAATAAATCAATATTCAAATTAGGTAAATTAATATTTGAATTAAATTAGTTGAGTTAAAGTAAATTATAATTCAAATCTGAATTGATAGTTGAATTAGTATTAATTCGATAAATCAGTATTATAATTAGAATAAAATAAGTGAATTTAGATTATAATCGAGTTATGACGGTGTATTATATTCTAAATTATAATGGGATGGATGAATTATAATTCAAATAAAAATAATAGTGTAGAAAAAAATTAAAATATAATGAAAGTGATTAATTAAATGAATATTTATATATTATATTCAACAATTCATACGTGGAAGATATGTTGATAAGAGTTGCTAAATTGTTGGACTTCTTTTATTTAAATTTCTTAAAATTCTTAAAATGTAAGTTGGAAGAATGAATAAGAGTAATATTTACTCAAAATATACATATGGAGGGGTATAAAATTAAAATTATTTTCAAAGATATTTTTATTTTAAAGATGAAGCAACTTTTGTCCAAACTTGAGATTAATTTTTCCAAATGTCTTATTTCAGTATACTTTTCAAAAAATAAGTATATTCAAATCACCAAATTTATCAAGGGAGGAGATTCATAATGTACATTCAACTCCATTATTAAATTTTATAATTTTCTCATTATATTTGATTAATTGTATTCACCCCACTCCTATTTAAATAAGATAGTTGACTGATTTCACTCTACTTCTAGTCAAATAAAACTTTTGACCGTATATACTTTTGGCATACATTTGTCTCCTAGTCAAATAAAAGAATATGATTGTATAGATCCTACTTATGGTCATGTTAATCTAATAGATTTACTCATTATAATATATAAGTAGAATTGGAACATAAGCATAAAATGTTGCATTATACTTTATTCAATCACCCAAAGATTTATATTTCAAATGTTAACTTGTTGTTATTCAATGACATGTGTAATCAAAATCAAATTTTGTCTTGATATTTAAGAAACCCACTATTAGCATCCCAACTTGATCCTAAAACTAGTACTTCAAAAGATCATACCACTTCACAAGATTTTATTTTTGGACTGTATTGAAATATTACCCATCTTTATTAAATATATAGTTATCATCTTTTATATAACATCTTTTATAAAACATTGTGCCTAGTCTATTTTTTTTTATAAATGTTAGGTTATAACCCATTTTTAATAATTATTTGGGTTGCTCATCTTTTGTAAATACTTAGTCTTGCTAGGCATTCATCCATTTTTTAAATGTTGGATTTCAATTTATTTTTTAAAATAGTATTCACATATTTTCTTAATTATTAGGTTGCAATTTTCTTTTTTAAACTTTATAATATTGAAACATTTTAATCATTTTTCTCAGAAGAATAGATCAAAATCCTAAAAAACCTTAAAAAACCTATCAAAACACTCTTTTTCTTTTTAAGTTAAACTTTATCACATTTTTTTAACATTTGTCATATCCATCTTTTTTTTTAACTTTTAAATCTTTACTCCTCATTCTTAAATATTAAAGTTATTTCCACTTTTAAGAAAGATTTTACTCTACATTATTTTTATAAATTTTTTATAATAAATTTTAAGTACATATAATTTATAAAATTAGTAATTATCAAATTAATCGATTCAATTGCACGTAATTTTAAAAATTATAATCAACTTAACTTGTCCTCAGTTTAATTGCACATAATTTTAGAAATTAAACTCATCTCGACTTGAACTCGATTTTAAGTGTTTTATATATGTATCAATTTGTATACTTATAAAAGCTTTCCATCTAAAAATATTCAATTTACTTGATTATATTTTAATAAATTATTTTATCTTGATTAAATTAATACTTCATATATATTTTTAACCCTCTTATAATTATAGTTTTGAAGTTTATAGTTGAATTTATTCCCACCTTTATGGAATTTCACTTAACTACTCTTCTCATATCTTACTCTAATTTAAACTTATAAAGTGAAACAAAACTTTATCTTACTTATAATTAATCACTTTACCTATCAGGTATTTACATTTAGAAATATAAACTTTTTAATTTTTTTATATTTTTAGTTCTTAAACTTTCCACATTTTACATTATTCATATAATCTTTCTAAACCTTTATTTTAAATTCTTAAATTTTTTTGTAATTAGGAAATAAAGAGAGAATAAAATATAAGGTAAAATTTGAATTGATTTGATGTAAAATTGTAAAGAAGGAGCACAATCATTTGTAGGAAAGTGATCTTATTAATTGAAAATTAAATATTTAAAAATAACTTGATTTAAAGTGATCTATTGAAAATTATATAGAGTATTGCAAATTAAATTTAAGCCAATCAAGATTTAATTTTAAAAAAAATGATCCAAAAAGTATAAAAAATATTTTTTTGTTGGTAAGCATTAATAAATAATATTTTAAAAAAAAACACCTTCCTTTTTCTTTATTCTTATTTTTATTATTTATTTTTTTTTACTTACCCGTCCGTCCACCTACCGCAAGAAGCCATTTCTTTCCTCTTTCTAATTGCGGAAATGGTATCATTGTTGTTTTTCCTCAACTCCTACTAGTACTGCCCTCCCCTCCTAAGCCTCAAGAGTTTCTGCTAATCTTATCCATCGCAACTCCTTCTTGTCCTCAAAATATTTACTCAACCCCATGGAGTGTAAAGAATTTAATAAAATAAAGAAGAGTGATGATAGATATTTTTATAACTTTCCACACCTTTTATTGATGTTATAAAATATATTTATATAGAGTTGTAATATATACAAATAAAAATAATAACTAAAATATTTGTATAAATTATACGGTGCATATATAATCTCTATTCTTTAGGAGGGTAGGTATGTGACAGCTAGGTGTGGTCCATTTTGGGTGATATTGCTGCATGCAAGCTGTTGGTCCCGTCTTTCTATTACTTGTTCACAGGCTCAAGGGGAGATCTCGTGTATTGAGCTTGGACCATAGAAAGCAAAAGTGAGAAGTACACAAACCTTTAGTAAAAATATCAGCCAATTGAGAATCGGTACCAATATAACGAACATGAAGACGTCCATTGCTAACTTGTTCACGAATAAAGTGATAATTAATTTTAATATTCTTGGTGCAGACATGAAAAATAAGTTGTCTGTGAGATAAATAGTTGAGAGATTGTCACACTATAATGTAGGAGGACCAGAGAGAGGTAGGTGAAATTCTTGAAGTAGGAATTAGAGCTAGATAATCTCTGCAGCAGCATTGTCAATATTTTTATATTCAGCCTCAGTGCTAGAGCGAGTAACGGTGCGTTGCTTACGGGAGCTCCATGAGATCATATTACGACCTAGAAAAATTGTAAATCTACTAATAGAGCGACGATCATCAGGGTTGCCGGCCCAATCGACATCAAAAAAATAATATAGATCATAAGGTGAGTAATGCCAAAAAGTTAAGCCAATGTGGACAGTACCTTGGAGATAGCAGAGGATACGCTTAACGGGAGTCCAATGAGCATATGTGGATTGATGCATAAACTAACATGCTTGGTGAAGAGCATAAGTGATATTAGGTTGAGTAAGAGTGAGATATTGAAGAGAACCCGCAATCTGATGATATTAGGTTGGGCCAAAGAGTAAATTGCCCGTAAGAGCAGACAAATGGGGGTTAGAGCTAATGGGAGTAGAGACTGACCGACAAGTAGTAATGGCAGCTTTAGAGAGAATATTATTAATATATTTTGTTTGGGTAAGGTGGATACCTTGAGAGGAGTGCTTGATTTCAATGCTGAGGAAGCAGTGTAGCGAACCCAAATCTTTAATGAAAAATTTAGCTTGAAGAGCATGAATAATGGACTCGGCAGGAGCATTGGGCGAGCCCGTGATGAGGAAATCATCAACATAGACAAGCAAAAATATAATAGAATGAGCAGTGCGGTGAATCAAGAGAGAACTATCAGCAATAGCACCATAGAAACCTAGAGTTTGAAGAAAGCATCTGAGGTGGAGGAACCAGGCACGTGGTGTCACACCCTGACCCGGTTTGGTTGGCTCCCCGTGAGCAACACGTCACTCCCTTTGGTCCGTAAAGTATTTCACCCTTTTTAAATTGTGAGGTATAAGGCATCCTTCCTTCTTTTCTTTCCTGGAATAGTATTATACAAAACTGAATATCTTAAAACAGATATACATGTCTTACAAGGAGGTCTTTAAGGTTTGGTTTCCCCTTTGTTGCCTGAAAGGAGTAAAAGGGAGGGAGTGAGTTCTACAACTCAATAAATGGGTCTTGCGAGTAAGTTTTCATAAACAAAATAACTTTAATCGGAGTGTGACAAACTCTTTATTTCCTATAAGAATGTTCTTTCCTCAAATTTCGATTTTTAAAACCTTTACCTTACCAAGGGTGACCTTTTCTTTTAAAAAGGTTTTTCCTCAATTTGTAATCTCTTTTCCAAAACCTTTTTCCAAGATTTAACAATTCTTTATACAAGGATTCTCAAATCCATTCTAAGGTTTTCAAACCTTTTTCCCATTACCATATGAAGTGTGTTTCACAAACAACACTCGCCCTTCATCAGGAAGGGTACACTCATTCGCGAGATGTAGTTACACCGACTGCACCCACTTGTGGATCGGAGCGTCTTTACCATCCACCCTAATAGAAGTCCCTGATTTCTACCCAGAGTATGAGTGAACATCTTAGATGTTCAACTCTTAGACCCAAAAGTACTTCATGTTCATATGAGGACAGAGACCTCATCCCGATCTCACCCCGATTTCAAGCGTAAGAAGTTACGTCTAGCTTTCTGACTGCTGGCATGACAAACTACCCTTATCTCCACCATATCGTCCATTAGCCCTTAGGACACATCATTACCCCTCTTGGGTGTCTTGATGGTCCTCTACCTCAAGTGCATGCAGAAACAATAGTTTTTCCACAAAGCCATTTATCTTTGGTGCCACTAGTCTAACGGCCCTGACCCTCAACCCGACTTGCAACTGTTTGTCGAGGCTTGTCTATCAACCTGGCCCTGATGCACTACCGCTTTCGTTGCCCCTTCGCCGAAAAACACTATTCATAGTCGATTTCTACAAAAACTTTAACACTGAAATTCGCACTACTCAAGCCACCAATTGATGCACGATTTGATCCAGGGATGATCCCTGAGATGAGAGTAATCCAAAGAAAGCAAGAGCTCCGGTCGTCAGACTCTCACTGGTAAGATATCGAAGCTCTCTCTAGACTGAATTTTTCAGCGAATCTCCGTTTAAGTTCATTTCTGAGCCAAATCGAGCAGTTCAAAGCTCAAAATGATGAGGAAGACATAGGGAATATGATTCAAATGACCAATTGAGACAATTAACCATGTTTTGGGGATGAATTGAACGAAATTGTGATATAGGGACCAAATTGCAATTATTGAGAAATTGGACAATTTGGGGATTTTTGGAAAATTAGGGGCCGAATTACAATTTAAGGAAAATTGGGACATTTTCATGAAATTAACTTCTAATTGGGTAATTGGATGAAATGGAGGGCCAATTGGCAATTTTTGAAAGTTCAAGGACCAATTTGCAAGTTTTTAAAAATTAAGGACCAATTGGTAATTTTAAAAAAAATTAAGGACTAATTGGTAACTTTAAAAAAATTAAGGACTAATTGGTAAATTTAGAAAAGATAGGGACCCATGAAGGGTAATTGGAAGTCCTAGGAACTTAAGGGAGATTTAATGAAAATTAGGGACCCAAATGTGAGGTTATAAGCATTGAGGGACCTAAATATAATTAAGGCATAGTACAAATACCTATGTGTAAATACCCGAAATTAGGAAGTCCCTTATGTCGATTCTCTTGATAAGGGTACTCAAACCATGCAATAGCTGATTGTTCACGTACCGCTGCAAGGAGGCACACCACGAGTTAAGATCTCACTGGAACGGTCACATCACTATTACCAGGTGAGTGAGAACCGCTATGACATCCATTTCAGTTTAGATTTGAAAACCATTTTCTCGGAATTAGCCTCCCCTGACTAGGTGACTCTACTTTAAATATTTGGGAGCTAATTCCGGACTTATGCTCGAGATGCTAGTGGGCCCAAGGCCAATGAATATGAGTGTAGACTTCTCCAGAACGGATATGTGATATATGATGCTAAAAGACATGAATAACGAGAACCTTGTGTGATACCCATCGAGCCAAACCGAGTTGTCGAGCTGGTTGGGCTGAACCGCTACTCTGCCGAAACTAGGTCGTCGAACCTGTTGAGCTAGTACAAGTGGGACAAAACCAAGCAGACAGATAGTTGTGCTAGAGGGCTAAAGATAAAAGTTATAATTTAAGTGATACCTATCGAGCCAAGTTGAGTTGTTGAGATTGTTGGGCCGACCTATTGTTCGACAGGTTGTCGAACTTGTTGGACTAGTACACGTAGGCTGAAGCCAAGCCGATAGACCATTGTGCTAGAGGACCAAAGATGAAGACTATAACTTAAAAAGACACTGTTGATTGTTCATGCACTATGACGTTCGGGCTATCAGGACACCTAACATGAGCTTGAAGCTCGTGATGAAGTTTATCATGCATGTTGTGAGTTTTAGGTATTTATGGCTTGATTATTGCCGTTAGCATCAGTACAGGATTAACCCCAAGGCAAAATCATATTTCCTATGGGCTAGTTGGGTTGTTAGCGAACATGATAATTGACATCATGGTGATGCTAGTGTCAGAGCTAATGCACAACTTAACTTTTGTTAGATGATCTTAATGCTCATCTTTTCGGAGACTTCGGCTATGTACGACCTTATTGTCAGCATCAGATGGTGTCAAGGTACTCGAGACTTTGAGATGGGTTCACGCTTGATCACGCCTGAAACTAGGATAAAACGCTTGATTTTCTAATGGAGTTATCGTATTGGGGATGGAGAAGACGAATGTCATATCAATTGTTGCTTGATCTAAAGGAAAGTCACTACAGGATTTTTGCCACTAATTGTTGATTACGAAGAGAAACCGTTGGCTAAGATGTGATTCTAAACACATACGTGCGCCGTCAAGGTGCTCCAAAGGATATGGTGCTTTTATGTGGCCCATTGTGACTGATAGACCGATTCGTCCTCTATTTCCTATAAGATTGTATTACGAAGAGCAGATAATGGCCAGTGTTCTATCGTGGTAGGTGAATCAAGATCCAAATGTAATATGCAACATCTATTGCTCTCATATTATCAAACATTCATTGGGTGGGCCCATTGGTCATATTTGTAGTAGAAGGATTTTGAGGAAGTTTATTTCAACCCAACCATGGATGAGCCATTGTGCAAGATCCATGGATGAGCTAGTGATCTTAACTTAGTATATGCTTGCATAAACGAAAAAACCTTGACAATGGATGTCTCTACACGTGAGATCTCATAAAAGATTTAGAGGTTTGGCTAAGACTAGCTCATACCGAGGTTGTCAAGTACCTTGAACCCCAAATTAGATTGGCTGAAAATGCCGTAAAAAATGAGTATACACTTTCCATGGCTTCATATAGAATATTGGAGAAGTTAGAGACTTGGCTGAAACATCTATTGGAGTTTTTTTTCCTTTTCCTAATGCTTCATATTGAAAATTTGAACATGAGGTGGCCTTAGAAAATATATCCCAAGATGTGAAGAAAGGACTTAAAGTGAGATACACTTGGATTTCCAAGTGATAGAGCTTGAACTATTAAGTGCTCATTCCGAGTTGTACAACTACAATGAGAATTAATGTATATAAACGAGAAACCAAACATACAAATAAGTACACAAATAGACTATTCACCATTATAGAAACATTCAAAGTGAGGGTGAGTATTTTTAGGGACAATGAGTTCCATTGTATCGATTAGTTATTTTTACAACTTTGAAACCATTTATATTACATGCTTATAAAATAATATCTAGAGATTATAAAAAATGACGTGGATGAAAAGTTTTAAAGATTTTAGGGTTATAAAAGATGGACTAATGCCTATATTATCAAAAAATTTATTAGGGTCCAACGTTCATTGAATAAGGATTTAGTCTCAAATTTTATAAAAAATGGATTGCGTCCAACTTTTTAAGAAAGATGATCCGATTATTTGAAAAATGAGAAATAACTCCATAAATCCCTGTTATGTCCTTAAACGTTCATATTGCACGTTAAATCTAAATATTGATCTGATATTGTAGACAATTTTATCAAATAGTAAGCAAAATTTTGTTTTATAAATGCATGTGTAATTGGCCATGAATTAATCAACCTTGTTTCATTGCTTGCATTATTATTTATGTTTAAGAAAAATGAGTTTGTAACCAATAGATTTCTTGGTAGATATAATATGTAGGTTTAAAAGAAAAATGGGCATATAATAAAACTCACATTGGTTGAATATATTATTACTAAAACCATACACATAATTGCAACATTAGAATACTAACTAAGGACAATGAGAACTATATAATATCCGAGTGTTAATCAATTTATACCTAGTCAAAGTTTGATCATTGCCTTTTACCTTATTAACAATGATATGAGTACTTAGACGATACCCTCCATCACTAAGTATTAACTCTCCTAACCCCTTTAAAGAAAAACATGAAGGAGATGAGAGGTTTATGATCGAATGAAGTTATACACCGGCAGATAACTGAGGTAAATCCTTCGACGTAATATAAGGATATTCTAGTAAATTTGTGAAAACTATAGTTTGTAAATAAAAGTTTGAATTATTGGTGAAATTATGAATGTTTTATTTTATTTGAGTCTTAGACAATTAGACAATGTGAAATTCACTATTGTAGAATTGAGAGGGTGTGTGCATTGTTACATTGGTCTCACTTGGAAATTAGGTTAATGTATGACAAGTGGTATTAGAACACAATTTTTAAAAATGTCATTGAAAAATAAAGTATCCGGAAATATGAAAAAAAAACAGGAAAAGTATTGCGTGGATCTTTTGTAAATTTAAAAACAAAAACCTTTTACAAGAAGTATTGATACGAAATAAACTTTAATAGTGAAAAACTGGAAATTGATGGGTTACCTAACTAGGGAAATACTGGAGTTGAAGATACAAAGTTCTCTATAATAAAAAGTAAGTACATGAATTACAAATAAGATATAAAGAAAAATGTTGTAATATGATCTTAGATAGGAATTAACAAAGTACTATTAATAGTGGTAAGTGACAATTCAAGAGAACTATATGGTAGAGTTAATAGAATATCTAATCCCAAGAGCAATAGACATGCAACATGACATGAGAAAAGAGAGTTTCCCACCAGTGGAGAAATTTCATCACACTTATATTTGAGCCCCCATTAAACTCTAAGTGGTACAAATATGAACAAATACATGAGAGCCTATTATGATTTCGTAGAAAATATTTAGCAAACCCCCATAATGTATGAGATGTCTATGACTCCTTACCAATGTGACATACATTATGAAAAAGGTGTATGACCATGAAATCCTAGTACTTATCATGTAAGGATTAACTATATAAAATTGTAGGAGGAGAACCAGAGACTAGCAAATTAACCCATATGTACTTGATCAACCGATCGGGAAATCTTTGAGAAATAACACCCTATGTGTAGCAAGAAATCTCATTAAGATCAATGGAAGAAGGCTCATCATGAGCAATCTACGAAATGTCAAAATGAAATTTCACTTAATAAATGGTGTAAAAAATTGTACGAGAATGAGGGATGGATCGCATTTTTGCTCGAGTTACCTCAAGCCACATAAGGGATTTCCTATAGATGTTGGCAACATGTGTATTATGATCTCGATTTCACAATGTGTAACCTTCAATGAATAAATGTTGATGAGATTGAGAAGAATACAAGTGTAAAGCCCAAATTTGGACGAATAAGTTGGGGACTAAAAGTGCAATTTTGGATAATTAAGAAATAAATTGTGAATAAGGGAAAGTTTAAGAACTGAATTGTAAATAAGGCTAGTACATAGATCTAAATGTGATCATTTGAAAGAATTGGGTTGGAAACTCAAAGAAAAGAAAATCTAGCGGCCAAACTGTAACTTTGGAAAGCTTAGGGATCGCGTTGTAATTTTTAAATGTTTAGGGATCTAAACATAATTATAAAATTTTAGAGATCTAAACATAATTATTGGAGGTTTAGGGACTCAAATGGGATGAGAAAAGTATAAGGACTCCAAAGTGGTTCACTGGAATTGAGTCCTAAATTTATAAGTAATTTAAGTGTGAAATCATGATATAAGTACTTGGTGATTAGGAAACAGGCTAGTCGTATCAAATAAGAAAATAGTACCTAGAACACCATGAATATTGATTCCACTAAACCCATGAAATAAAAGTTTAGTGTGATTGGATGAAGGAAAAAATAAGGAGTCGAACACTCTAGACTTATGAATGGTAAACAAGAAAAGAGGCATTAGAGAATAGTTTCACACCAAGTGCAATTGCAAATTGTGGATCATCATCCTAGGGATGAGTTGGTTGACATAAGACTACAGTGACTTTCTACGCGATGAATACCAGAAAGTTAGTCTCATATGGAGAAAAATAAGATGAATCAACCCTAAGAGTAAACCAAGGGTAAGGAATTGATGGGAATTGGAGACACACAATCCCCATTGAGCAAAAAGTATACGTTAACAACTGAGAAGTCACTTGGAAAGTACTTGTTTTCACACCCTAACCTGGTTTCATGGTCACACCTACAATTAACCCACCTCATTCTCTCGATACTACAATAGTGTGTATTTTTCTCACTATAGGATCAACATGACTTAATTCTCATAATAAAACCCATCATTATAAATTTTTAAAAATATACCGTCACGCCCCAACCCGGTTTGGTCAGATCCCCGTGATCAACCCGCCACTCTCCCAATTTATTAAAGGGTTTCCCCTTATTATAAACTATAAAGAGAAAGGTGTCCTTTAAACCAGCACCATTTCCTGGAATAGCATAATCAAAACTACATGAAATTTTAAACTTAACATACTTGTCTTACAGGCATCTTAGTTGACGGTCTTTAAGGATAGGTTTTCTGGGATTTCCTGAAAGGGAGATAAGGGAGTGGGTGAGTACGACTACACAGTGAATGAGTTTTTAAAAATTTAGACTTTTAAGAAAACATTTATTATTGGAGTGTGCCAGACTCCTTTCTTTTTCAAAAATCCCTTCATTTAAAAATTCGGGGTTTTCCATCATTTCTTAGTTACCACGGTGTGTCATCACCCAACACACATCCTTGATCATGAAGGTTACACACATTCGCAAGTCAGTATCACTACTGAACTTGCTAGTGGCTTCGGAGTGACTTTTTCTGCCACCCGGATAGAAGCACGACCACTTTTACCTTGGGAATGAGTGGATGTACGCGACATCCGACCCACAATCCCGAAATCACTTCTTCATTTCCGTATGAGGACAGAGACCTCATCCTGACCCCACCCTGGTCTCATGCACTTGGTGCTACTCTAAATTTCGCACAGACACCTGGAACGACAAACTGCCCTTATAGCCACCAGGTTGTCCAGTGCCCTTAGGACGCATCACTACCCCTCATGGGCGTCTTGATGATCCCGTACTCACAGTGCATGCACAAACAATATTTTCTCATATTGCCATGTAATCTATGGTGCCATTGGTCCAACGGTTCCGACTTTCAACTCAACTCGCAGTTGTTTATCTTGATTGTTCCGTCGACCTGTCATGTCGCACTGCCGCTAGTTGACTGAGCATGTCGGTCCTATCTTGGTACCATGGCCAAACAATTCACTTATTAAGTTTTATGGCACATATATCATGTTCGTTTACGAGCTCCTACTCGTGCCAATTGGCCTTGGGCCCATTATACGAGATTTTCAAAATCGGACATTTAGCTCCCAAGTTCCAAAACCGAGACCCCTGGCCTATAAGAGCTAATTGAGCTCCCATAAAGAAGGTCTCTCAAATAGTTTAAGCATTGGCACACGGTCAGGGGAGAACACTTCCGACAAAATAGGTTTTCACTGTCCATTATACCAACCGGTATAAGGACATCTCCGTTCATAACCGATGAACGGGTTTTCAACTTCCTTCGAGAAAGTCTCATTATACCAATCGGGTATGATCTACTTACAACCAGTAAGTAGTTTTTTCGTATAATTTTCACATCATTTTCTCTAAGTGGTGATGATTAAAATACCACTAAATTGTGGGTTTTTATTCCAAGTTACTTATCATCCCTTACCGAGTATGATATAAAATTTCCACCCACAACCGGTAAGTGGTTTTTATCTTTAAGTTGTGCTCATCATCCCAACCGGGTATGATATTAGTAAACCCACTCACGGTGACTTCTAATTTAGAAAAGGTGCTCATCATCCCAATCGGGTATGACGTTAGTAAACCCACTCACCCGTTAATACCATGAATTCCACTAGACCGATTCTATGTATTCACGCGAGCTTGTCCTTGTTGTCATTCCCGGTACTTCATGTTCCTACATGATATGAACATCTCGGTTCATTATCCTTCGGCCTAATCGCCTTCATTCATTTCAAATGAATGAGAAAGTCAAACTTTCATTTATTTGCAATTAGGTCCCTAAAGTTATTTCTCTTTAACTTTGTCCCTAATGCTGGTTTTTTCCTCAAATTGAGTCCTGAAACTTCTAAAATTTATCATAAGACCTCAATTTCTTCCATTTCACAAAAAGGGGATTGATTTCCCAAATTTCCAATTTGGTCCTCCAACTTTTCCAAAATTACCATTTTGCCCTTCCTTTACAAAAATGGTAAGTTTTGCCCCAAAAATTCCAAAATTTCTTAGTTGGTCCTCCCACATTATTTTCATGCCCAATTGACCCTCAATTTCATAAAATTTTATTTTGGTCCTTCAAATTTCAAAAATCTCCAAATTTTCCCCAATTTAAACTCTTTAACACTGTCGAATTTGATTTCATCAAATTGACCGATCAAACACATCTAATTGTTGAAATTGAGTTCTTACATGTTCATACAATTCTAAGGAACTTTGAATCAGAGGTTTTAATGCCAGAACGAGCTCAACCGGAGTTTCGCCAGAAAGTAGACTATAGAGAGAGAAAGCTTCGATTTCTCAACGGTGAGGGCATGGCAGTCTGAGCTTTCAATTTGGGCCGATAGCTCTCATCCTGAGGTTAATCCTAAAATGTGTATTAAATGGGAGGGATTTATTACTAGTATTAATATTGCCATAAATTATTGGTATTAATTCCAATAATTTAATTTCGGTATTAAATTATTGGTATTAATTAAAATAATTAAATATATATTAATTTATGGCTATTTATGATAAGGCATACGTTCGCATATAATTTTTTTTCCGGTCACCCATCCTCACACTACTCTCGGGCAAGCACACTTAACTTTAGAGTTCTTATGGATTCTTGTTCACCTGAACCAATTTGGTTTTTCTCTTCTAATTTATCTTAAGTTTCTTTTCCAAGGTTTAATGAACCCTTTGGATCACCTGGAAGTTGTAAATTTCTAAATTGTTTGTTCACAAATGATCGGGTTTATAAATAGGCTCGATTTTCTTACTCGATTTGATCGGTTCTTTTTCCCGGTTTTCCTTAACTCAAAAGTGCGGGGTTTACATATACATTTTAAATAATATAGAAAATGGTTTTAATAAACAATACCAAAAATAAAAGTATTGAATATTCATAAAGGGAGTGTACCTTAAATTAACTAATCTAGACTTCCCTTAATATCATCACACCACATATAAGCTTCAGTTTCTTGAAAAGGGATATTAGAGTGGATGAGCTATGAAACCTAGTGTAACACTCGAACCTGATTCTTCGGGTTGAACCAACGTCACAACCACAACGTACTCCCGATACTACAATAGTTGAGCCCATACCACTATAGAATCGACAGACAGCAAGGCATAAATAACACAAAATAATCTCATTTTCAATAAATAATTTAAACCATTTCCAAAAGACTAGTATAGAAAATTCATCGTTACAAAATTTGTAACGTCAAACTTTTTGTTGTTGCTTAGAAGACTACTGTAGTTTCATGAAGGATCTTTTGCCTAAAAATGATTTGCTTCCTTTTTGGGATTTTGCTACATTCTCTAATTTGTAATTGAAAGGGGTTAGGAAGAGGGATGAGTTGTGAAGCTCAGTGAATGGTTCACTAATATATGAACTTCTTGTTCACAAGCACAACCCCTACTAAAATATCACCATGGAGAAAATATTTTAAAATATTTTTCTTTTTTTAAAGCATGTATTCTTATCATTATTTATTAGGAGAACAAGTCCCCATCCACACAAAATTCATAGGGTAGCAATGACTCATTCATTGCTTCACAAACACCATATTGTTATCGTTGTTACAATACTCGTGTATTAGGGTTACAATCTAGCAGTGTGGTCACACCCTTCTTTGTCGGTGCCTAGTGGCGGGTCTAAGTCACTTTCCACTAGATTTCACTAAAACACATCAAGAAGAGTGCCCTCTCGTACTATCTAAGGTCTAAACAACCGATACCTTAGGAATATTGTGACCATCTCCAACCACTGTTTGGTCAATCACTGGATACTACCTTATGGCTCCCTTTTCTTAGATACCTAGGATAAAATATTTCCCTCTTATTACCTCAACTCCTAAATATTCCATAGTACCTGACACTACCTTTATGTACAAGTGTCTACTAGTACCATTCTACATCCTCCACACACAAGCAATGTAACAAATCACAACTATCATAAAGGTTGACTTGCTATGTCACACCCCATCCTAGTTTACGTGGCTGGGCCTACAAACAACACGCCACTCCTCCCGGTCCTATAATAGTGAGTATCTCCACCATCATAGTCACAACAGAGATAAGGCTCAGAATAAGTATATGTAAAACTTTTAAAAACATATTTAATAAAAACTTAGGAAAATAAACTACACTAAATTATTGGAAGGTATGCACCTTGGATTTTGGGTTCTTGGCGGGCTTCTCTTCTTTTGTCCATGCTTCCTGTAGGTGGGTTGGATGGGGTGATCTTAAAGCTAAGTGAATAGGATTGGCCAACATCGTGTTATCATGTTCATGATTCAACCCTTACTCTAAAATGTTTATAGGGGTATCTTTTAGAAAATGCATTTCACATGGTTTAATTAGAGAAAGGTTGGAACTTCCTATTTGGTAAGCATAGGTTATATCACACATATTTGTTTCAACATGGAAGGATCACATGATTGTAAAACATAACTCCCTTTTGTTCCACTTGTGGTCTAGAACGCCTTTACCAACAACTTATCTGTATGGACCATAGTGTCCATGATAGATTATTTGTGTGAGCACTGTGGCCCAAGCCCCAAACATATAATATTTTATCTACTACTAAGGGACGAGTCATTTTCCCCTTCAATAAGGTCTAGTGCGCATCGGACTCCTAAAGTCTTTGACTTACTAGATTAGCATTCACTTTCCTTAATCCAACCTTATTGTCTAGTAGTCCTTGTAATCATCACTACCCCATACTAAGCATATAATGATCTCGCTCAATAATAACATGTACAGTAGTTTATCATTAATCCATTATTTTTGTTCTATCAGCTCTATGAGACGAGACCCGTTCCTAACTCGATAAAAATTATCGAGCATGGACCATTTCACACAAAACCAATTGTTAAGTATTTTCTCATCATTGTTGGGCTCATAACTTGTCATTAGGGTGATTTATAAGGCGATACCCGTTTTCATTGTATTTGGGCCTATAAGAACGAGTACTTTCCAAAATACGGTCCTAGGCCCACATCTTTTAAAAATGATGGCCTTGGGCCCCCTTTCCACAAACATGGATATAGCCCATTTTCGTTTACCATGTGTTCAACCCATTTCCTACATCGATGATGGATACGGACCTAAACTTTTAGAAAAGGATACCTAAGGATAAACATGTAGATCTTTTCAAAATGGTTTCTAGCTGGGCCACACTATCAATTTTGGGCATAAATATCACTCACAGTGTTTCATGGCATGTTAGTCCTAAAGGGACTCTTGAGCCTTCGTATCGTCCTTTGCACATGTACCTACTTTTTATCTTTCTTGAGTCATTGTCCAATAATTACAACATATAAATTCTCATCCCAAATTTTCTTATTAGATTGAGGGTTTTATTTCATAATTGATTTGAGGACTTCTTGGTCCATTTAATTGTCTTGTACATGAATGGATTAGATCCAATTCAATTGACTTGATATCTTTTTAACTAATTTAAGTATGGTTTGTCTTAAATCTGATTTCTTAATTGTATACTAAATTTTCAAATTCAAGAAAGCTTATTTCAATTCTAAAAATTTTAGTGGGATAATTGTTTGAAATTTCATCGCAACTTTATTCCATATTTGATTCTTTTTCATTTTCGGTTTAAATTCCTCAAAATTTTGGGTTCCGAGACCATGGTGTTATAATTTCTCCCACACCTTTTGGGAGTTTTGTGCTAAAAACTTTTGTAATGTGTGTTTCCAATTTTCATTGTCACTTTTACATTTCATTCAATTACTTACTTATGGTTACGTCTCCATTTTTCAATGTTAACCATATCTACCAATAATGGATATCAATTACCGATATTTTTACCATTTGATCGATTACCTACATAACGCTTCATTATGTCTTTAATTGGCTAATATCCCAAACTCATTTTTTAGTTCGATCTAATGGTACACCCTTGATAATAATTATTAAATATTTCATATCTTATTGGTAGCATAACTGTCTTAGAGCCATTTTATGTCATTTCCACCGTGTTTTCAAGACTTTTTAGGACTTCGATCATTTATGATTGTACCATATCCTTGTCACATAAGGTGATCATTCATTTGGTAAGAAGCATGTTATTTTGGCTAGTCTACATAATTCACTCTTTAACACCTTCAATATTTAATACCAGTGGAGTGTTCTTGTATGAAACTCTACCGGACATTCTCTCCCATTGTCCCAATCGACTATTAATTAGTGAGTATCACTATATCTTGTCAGACCTTGATGTAAGGCATGAATTATTTGTTATCATGAACATTATCTAAATGCTCAATGAGTTCTATTTATGTACTCAGTCATTATTAACTTAAATTCTAATTTATTTTATCCTCCTTGGTGTTCCTCACCATGAGTCTAATCATGCAAGCGTGAATATGATTTTTACGATATTTTGGTGTTGTGATGATGAATTAGAATGAATGTATTTATGTATATACATGTGAGAAGATATTGTGATTGGCCTCATCGGAACACCTATGAAAGGTTGTGTTAAGAGCTAGGGTTGACTCTGAATGGTAAGATAAGGTTGGGTATGTTACGAAGGTTCTCAGGTCACCCATGGACCTATGAGTGGTCCCTTTTTATGCCTATGTGTGAGGAGTTAGTGGGCTGTTGAGGTACGTATATACTGCGTTGGAGGGTGAACGGTGGGTCACCATGGTTATGGATGATTGGAGATCACAATCTACTCATCCCGATGAGGAGACGAGCCAATATGTTTCCTTGGGAGTGTGTAGCGCAATGCATATATCCTCGTCGCCCTTATGCACCCTCATGTGTGAGGATCCGGTGGGGAAAACATGGTTGGGCTATGAATGTTGATGATGGATTACACATTTACATACACATATTGATTTACCATCTTAGAAATTCATGTAGAATGTATGAAAGTTTACAAATTAAATCAAACATCATGTGAACACAAGAAGTAAGTTAGGAAATTTGAATTATAACAACTAAGAATACTAGTGATAAAGAGAAAAATATTTTATATATTGAGATTTGGGAAGAGAATCGAGGTTCAGATCATAAAGTGACTTGATGTTGGAAAGCCTACTTACCGAGTTGGGAGCTCACCTATTCCCAAATATTTTTCAAGTAATAGGAAGAAATTAAAGATGAATACGCAAATCAAGTAATTAACACGAATGCTAAATACATTTATCAGTATTATTATTCCCTCGTGGTTTTCTGATTTGATTTTGAAACTTTGTATGAAGTTTGGAAATTGATGGTGTATGAAATATTTTTTATATTCTAAGTCTGTCTATCACTTATTTATACAAGGTGATGATACCACCTTTATAGAAACGAATGAACATGACGAGTTGTTATTATGAAAATTAGGTTGAAGTGTGACATAAAGATTAACCACTCATTTAAGAATAGGTTAGGAATAAAAGCCATTATAATGTTTTCTAGTTTTTAGGAAAAATTACGACATCGTTAATCCTATAGTCATCTAAGGTTACCTCTAGATGATTGAATGCACATCATTTACCTAAAGTCATCGAAGGTCGGTTCAATAAACAACTTTAGGATGTTGACAATTGGCTATGAGATTGCATATTCCTCCATGCATCATATCTTTAATGTCATCTCGTACATTTTAATTCTTCCAAATTTTTCTCAATTTTTTTTATAATTAAGATAGTGACAAGATGATGCATGAATCTTAATTGAGTGATGAAAATTAGCTTCCTTATTTATTTTCCTCTCACCAAAAAATTATCATGTTTTGTTGGAATGAAACATGATCATCTTTATGGACTATGAATAAGTTTGGAAAGTATACCAAGTAATCATTCTTTTTCCCTATTATTTTTTTTTCATTAGTTTTAGTTACTGTAACTAGAAATTGTTTGATAATAGAAAATGAGTGTCATCCATTTCTCTCTTGAAAATTTTGGAAATTCATTTAATTTCCCTTTGGTTTGATTGCATGATAAAATTATGCAATAAGGATAGAAATGTTCATTATGGAGAAATTCTCTTTATATCTAACAATAACTACCATCTAGATTGATGAAAATGCAAATAATAAGAATAAATCTCTCACATGATCGAAATTTCTTGTATCAATTTATCTATTGGAAGGATTCATTTGGTCAAAATCCATACAGGCACGAGGAAATGTCCTTCAATATCTAACTCTAGGCCCATGAATCGGGTAACAAGGATGGGCTCCATCTTGGACTATGATAAGTTCATGCTGTTTTCTTTGGCCTTTTATAACTGGTTATTTGGATTAGGTGTTTTGGGTTGTAACTAAACATCTGTGGACTTTAAATACCACATTTCAACCCTTCCTTTTATAATATATTTAATATCCCATTTGAGTTTAATGTAAATTTAAATTGATAGATTTCAATCAAATATTTCTAGATTAATTGATCGGACTTAATTTAAATTTAGTTAGATATAATCTAATTCATATGAATGAATTAACCCATCCCATTTAATCAATTTTCAAATTAAATTTCTTGTCAAATATATTAACTTGATTTTTATATTAAAAATGCTCATGTTGATCTAAAAATAATTAAAATGTTATTTGTAATCTCATAATGAATAAATTTTATATTCAATTTATTGTTATCTCCGATTTAAAGTATTGGTGTAACTTAGATTTGGAAAATACGAAGTTATGCCGTGCAATGTTGTGCAATTTGGTTTAATATATATGGCATTATAAATGATTATCTATTTGAAGTAGGACAACATGTAAGTACTAGAGGACGAATTTCCATGACCTGTTGGTCCATTTAGAAGGAACGAAACCTGTTCTTGTTTCAAGGAGTAACTCCCCAATCTCTCATGATAATGAGAAACATCAATGGTTACCTTACATAATTCTAGCAAAGTCGAGATCAAACACACTATTCATTCAATGCTGGCAATGCTTCGTGATTCCACCCCTTGCAAATTTTGTGAAGATTAGTGTTGATGGTTTTCGACCCTAATGTAGGCTGGGAAATTTTTGTGAGGAACTCGAATGGTGACCTTCTCGAAGGAATCGAAGAATCTTTCATCTACTCCCGTGTACTAGAAGTTGCAGCTAGAGCAACTATATATGACCTTCCACTAGCGTGTGCTAGTAACTCGCGCAACCCAAGAGAGGATTCCAACTCTAATGTTCTTTGCGACCCGATGAACGTGCCACGAGAAGAAGGGATCCCATGGCATATTCCACTTCACATTTTTTAAACGTGCTTTCTATTACAATGTTTATAGGAATGTCCAAAGAAATTAGTTAACATATTAAATAATTCTTGTGGTGATGCATTAATATATAAAACTACAAGAATAATAGAGTTCAAGTATATTTAAAGTAAGTGATGATATTATAGAGTTAGAGGATCATGATAGAATGAGTAATCTTTTTGCTTCTTTGAACATTTAATGAAAGTTATTAATTGCGAATACATGACAGATTAAGGCTAATGATACAATTGACCAAGAAGGCTAGCTAAGTCCATACGGCGTGGACAGCAAAGGTACAATCGGGCAGCATTAATGATGTTAACGGTACTGGCTCAACAGTTAAAAATTGTTAGAATATAATCTCACTTTATAACTTTTAATTAGATATAATTCTTATCGTTTATCGATTTTAAATATATTTTTTACATTGTATTAGAGCTAATTAAAATACACTCATACTCAATCTGAAATTAAAAATTTGAATTATGCTATGATCGAATATGTAGAAAAAAATCTAAATTAAGTATATTGTTAGGAAGAGATCGAAAGAATATAATAATTATTAAAAGACAGTTTAAAATTGCACTTTAAAAGTATATATATACTTTATATAATAGTGAGTGTTGAAAATACGATATTAAATTAGAGAAATATTCTATATTTATAGAAAAATATTATTATAAATTTAAATTATATATAATCATAACTATTTAAACCAAATATTGTAGGAAAGTAAAGTTATAATTCTAAATATTAAAAAGAAAGAATTTTTAAAAATAATTAATAAAATGGAAATGAAAGAAGTAAACACTCAAGAAGAGATGACCGGAGCCAGCATTATTCTATAACTATATGCATGCAGTTGGAGAATCTAAAGTCGGTTTGACTCTCACTCAATTTTGTAGTTTAATTTATTTACTATTTTTATGATATTATTAATTTAAAATGAATATATATTTTTTATTTTTTATTACATAATTATATCAGTTTGATATACATGTGGGTAACTGGTATGTGACATTTGATTAGCCTAAATATATTATGTCTCCGTTGAAAAAAATCAGCATGATGGTATGTGTTACAAATAAAAGAAATCATTTTTTCTAATTCCTTGCAAGTTGCAACTAAGAAAATTAACTAGGAGGACCCCCAATTCACTTAGATACATAGATGGACAAATAGTAGATATTACTTACCAAGACGGAAATTCAACTACCTACTAGGGGAATATACATTCACAGTACCGAATCAATCTACTACTACTACTACTACCATAATCACAGTAATTAAATGGTCCCTTTTCTGTGCCTGACAAACTTGATGCTTGGTACCATCCATACGCATGTCCTCCGTCGGATGATTATCCTCAATGGTGGTGGCCGGGGCTCGTCACGGCCTCTGGTCCGATAGAGTGGCCAACCCCTGGGCTGTGGCCTGGCTCGGTTGGCTTGAAGTCCTCGGTCTTGGAGGTCAAGTGGCCCACCCCGGGGCTGTGACCCGGGGTGGTGGATTCAGTCATCGCCAGAACATGCAACGTAACACCAAGGCTACGGGTGGACGTCTCATGCTGCATGGCTCGAGAGCCTCCCTCTCCTCCCGCCGTGGTTTCCCCAAAGGCTGGCTCGTTGTTATTGGGCTGGAAGTTCATGAGCAGCTTCCTTGCATGGGCAACGCTGCCGAGAGAGAGGAGCGAAACCATGAGAAGAATAGCAAAGATGATGGAGAGCTTATAGCTAACCTTAGCCATAGATGCAGTGTATGACAGAAATGGAGGTTTTGAAGGGGGTCGGAATATGTAAGGAAGGCTCACAGTTGTGAATATGAGATGTGGTATTGTTGGGTACATATATATATATATATATATATATATATATAAATAAGTAATTGGGTCCAGCTAGCTGGGATGGATGAATATAAAATTAATTATTTTTTATTATGAATGCAAGTGGGTATAAAAAACAATGAAAGAAAAGAGTAAAGGATGTTTAATTTGATAAATTTTGAATTTAAAAAAATGGAGAAATTACATATGACAAGTTATTTGTACAATATTTAATCTTTAAAGATTCGGATAATTGTCTAATAATGGAATAATGTCATATTTAAATACCTAACATCCCATGTACCATCTGAGATGCAGATTTAGTGCAATCCTCCTAATCAAGGGTCTGCCAATTATCTTATCAATTGGGATGTCTTCACTTGGCTATACTCCATATCATAATGTCAAGGAACTGAACACAAACAATCTTTAAGAAGTACTTTGATTTTTAGAATGAAACATTACACCAAGAGTGCTTAATTTCTTAGAGATCTAACACTTGAATGTTCGAATCTTTCAAAATAAATTATTAATTAGGTCACTAACGTTTTTTTTATTGAAATACTTTAGGTATATTCAAGTTTTTTTTTTTCATGTTTCCACTCAATATGTGTATGCACGTGGAAAGTACACACACCGATCATTGTGTGGGAAATCTAGCTGTACAAAGAATGAGGGGAATATTATGATGTCTCCAAGATTCCCTTTTACTGCATAAAATGGTTTATTTCCTGCGCACAGTGGAGAATGCACCCAACACCTACCATCAAGTTTTGCATGTCCCATGCAATTAGACATTCCTTGTTTAAGTTGCAGCAAAACCCTATTTTTTCAATGAAGATGTCTCTCTTGAACGAGATACTTGCTGTATGTATGTACATATATACATATATGTGTGCATATATGATTGTTCCCACACCCACCATTTGATCATAACATATATGATTGTTCCCACACTCACCATTGATGATAAGACATTTCAGTTAAGAAACCATCAATGGTTTCCATACAAATACCAAAATGCGATCCATCTCTATTTCTTTTCCTTTGCAAGTGGGATTCACAATTTTTCTAAAATTTAGAGGAATGATAAATAAGGAAATGCTAAAGCTTTCCTTCAAAGTTGGAGCGCACTAGCAATTCTATCGATAGGGGTTGAACCAGCTGGAGAATACTCTTAATGTGCACCTATCCGTATGGTTCCACTAATGCCACTTTCTCCGAGCTAGGCTCTGCATTTACATGGCAAGTTATCTTTGCGTGTGGGCTGTAAACTGCACGAAGAGGCACATGGAGTTGACGTTTTCAACTAGTTCATGCATCTTCTTCCCAAGTCCTTTGTTTGATCATCATGATTCTTCTGAAGTCTACACGTAATGATTTTCAACCAGTGTAGTTTCTTTTTGGGTAAATAAATCTCTTTACCATATAAGTTAGAGGATATCAGAAGGAAAATTTAGGTTTGTATTTTTTTTATACTTAATTTTATATTGAAAACCAAATTATCTTTGAATCCTATATTTATATATGATTTTTTAAACCTTATATTTAAGAAAATATTATGCTTTTCCCGTGTCATTAATTGAGATTTTTAGTGCTATCACATTTATCAAATATATATATATATATAATTTATTGATACAAAAATCCCACATAAAAAAATTAAAAGATATATTCAAATATTTAAGATTGAAAATGTTAATTTTTAAACATATAAAACTAGAAACCAAGAATAAAATGTAAAAAATTGGAAAAATATAACATCAATAATAATAATTTTTTTATTATTCTTATATCTAACTAATCTAAATTCGAGAAGAATCAATTATTTTGTTAATAACAAGATTTTATATTAAATAATATAGAAAAATTTTATTTGTTTATAAAATTAAAAATGTTGTATTACTTATCACTAATGAATTTTAAATAGATATGTGATCAAACTATTATCCGTTAATAATATCTTCTCATATAATCAAAACCAGTTAGTTTGTATCTGTACCCGATCCCACACTGCGTTTTAATGATAAGTACCTTTACATGTACATTTTTGGACTATAATAAGAGAAATAGGGAAATAAGTAGCACAAAATGTCACATGGATAGAGTCAAACACGTACAAACACGAGTATAGTTGCTTATAATGAAAAAAAAATATAAACATAGCAAATTAAAATTAAAAAAAATGATGTTGTTATACTGACATATGCTTGAGTCCCCCACCAATAGATTAAAAATTCCATTATCATAACATGATTTTTGTGTCCATTTATTTCCTTTCCTCTAACCTAGGCATACGAGCCTCCAATGTAATAGAAAAAAAAGAAAAAAAAAATAAGACGTCGATCTGATATATGCATGTAATTGTAGCCACAGTTGAAGTAGACTGGATACAAATGGCTGCCCTAGTGAGTTGTCCCTAGGTTGTCTTGCCGCCTAAACAGACACGGGTGGATTTCGATCATTCCTGTATATTCTTTTCAAGATTTTGTCGGAGATGCCATTTTGTTGGTAGTTCAAGATTTTTAGGCTGCACTCGATGCGGTATTTGAAAAAGGAGAAAACATTCCTGAGGATTATGCACCATGTAAGGAGAATATGGGCCAGCTAAATTTGACTCGTTTATTCAACCCTCCATCATATTCTACGGTTGCAAATGAATATCATTGACATGACCAAGTAATATATATATATATATATATATATATATATATATATATATATAATAGCGCATATATCTTCCCAATGGTACGAGTATCCTAATCATGGTAGAAGATCCAATATAAGGATCTCGTGGATTCACACATTATTGGAATGAAGAAATTATAACGCTGCTTTTAATATATATATATATATATATATAATTTTTTATTAAAATTTGGTATTAGTGGAATTTACTCTAATATATAAATATTTTTTTATTAAAATTTGATTCACTATTAAAATTCAAACTTATCAACTATAACTCTTTTAATTATCATATCAATGGGATTGTCCATATGCACTTTGTCCAATAATAAATCATTTTTTTTGCCTTAACTATTTAAAATCATTCTTACTCATATCTCCCAAACACATTTGCCGAAAACTAGTAACATCATAATCAAATAATAACTTTGAAATAAAATCATCAACATCTAAAATTATATGATCTCATGGTAGAATTAATCTTTCCCTTCATCAGGTGCACCTTATACAACGTTGACATAATACTTGTACATTTCGGAATAATAGTACTAAAAAAATTTGATATTCATCTTCAAATTTGGAACGTGTACGTCCGGAAATTTTCTAATAGTATTATCAAATATCATTATATGAATTGAACCAATATCTCCAACCTTATAAGGTGTGTTATTTTTTTTATCAATACTGCCATTTGCCACAATTTAATATCTAGATAATCAGTTAAAGTTATATGTTCTGACACATATGGAAAGTATATTTTGAAACAAGAATTTATTCATCATAAATTATGGTACAACTATCAAATGTCATCCAAATATCTCCCATAAAATCTTTTTATGCAAAAATAGTGATTTGATATGAGTAATCTTTTTGTTAATTTATTTGCTTGAATTTTCGTTTATAATACAAAATTTTTGAAATATATATAAAAAAAATTTGGTAAAATTCAAACTTGGAACATTTTTAAAATTTATCAAATTTGACGTATTTTAATTTTTATAGTAATTTGTGTAGAGGTCGATGTACAATAAAAACTTGTTACATCCACCCAATAATATAATATTTAGTATATTTATAACATCGGGAATTCCAGATATAGGGTTAAACCCAATTAGACTGGAAAACCGTCATTAAACCGGGATCAAGAACCTCATAATGGAGGGTTGGAGTAAAAACCAAGCTTTAAATCAGTTCAAAACCCTAAAATATGAGAAAGTGTCTAAAATAACTTGTAAACCCTATCCTTTAGTAATGAGAAAACTGGGAAAAAAACTAGTAAATTTGAATTTTTAAACCGAATTGATCTACTAGCTCGATTGTTAGGGGACGAGCAAATTTGAAAAAAATTCTAACTCCCATGTGACTCAAAAAGGTTCATAAACTTGGGAAAAGAACCCTAGGACGAAATAAGGAAGAAAGATCGAAGTAGTTCAAGAGAACCGAGTCCGAACCGGATAGAACTGGTTTATGAACCGAATTGATTCATGAACCGAAACCGATAGAGAATGGGTAAACCAAGAAGCTTATGGATCCCTTGTGATTCAAATAGATTTACAATCCTTGGGAAGGAACCTTAGAACAATGTGGGAGAGAAAAACCAGATCGGTTCAGGTGAACCGAACCCGAACCGATTTAAGAACCGAGCCAGTTTATGAACCAGAATCGATTAAAAGATGGTAAACCGGGAATTGTATGGACCCTAAGTGACCCAAGGAGTCACAAAAGACGTGGAAATGGACTTGTGAAGGAATTGGGGATGAAAACCAAACTGGTTCAGGTGAATCGGATATGAACCGATTCAGACCGATTTGAACCACCATTGAACCGGATCCTAAATTCATTTTTCTAGGTGACTTAAATAATTTAAATTTGAGATTTGAGACCACCATTAGATAAAAAATGAATTTAGAAACTTTTATATTTGAAAAACTCGGTTGAATGAGGGGTGAAACGGCAGCTTTAAGCTTTGAACCTGGTTCGGACTGGTCTGGTCTGGTTCGAAACAGTGTCATCTTCTTCCTCAGGATGACAACACTGTTCACTCATCGAAAAATTGAAGCAGTGCCGACGAAGAAGAAACACTTCCATTCGGTACATTTCAAGTCTTCAATGCTTATCATAATGGTGCCAAACGGATGGCTAATGGGTCCCCAGGCTCCCTATATAAAGAGCCCATCTCCATTCGTCCTCATCACACCTGAAAAGCTCACTCTCTCTTAGTTTCTTAGTTATCCAGCGAAACTCGAACCACAGCTCCGGCGGGCCAAAGCTGCCCTATTTCAGTTGAGTTGAAATCGGCCAATTCAAGCCCTCCTTAGGCCAAACCAAGCTCTCCCGACACCTCCTCAGCCCTTCCATGGCCGAATTAGGATCGAAAGTTAAGCCAATTTGGCTCCCCTTTACAATTTCCGACCGGTTTAGAGAGAGAGTCGACCAAATTTTAATGATGAAATTCTAATCCAATTCAACACCAATTGATTTCATTCTTGATCCTAAAAAGAACCTCTAGAGGAGAGCTACGTGCCCAGATAGAAAGCTTAGACCGCTGCGCCCTCACCGGTGAGAAATCGAAGATTTCTCTCTCTACAGTCTATTTTCCGGCGAAGCTCCATTTGAGGTCATTCCGGCCTTAAAACCTGGGATTCAAAGTTCCTTAGAATCATATGAACATGTAGAAACACAATTTCAATGATTAGAGGTGTTTGATCGGTCAATTTGATGAAATCAAATTCGATTGTGTTAAAGAGTTGAAATTGGGGAAAATTGGGGATTTTCGAAAATTCAAAGGACCAAAATATAATTTTCTAAAATTGAGGATCAATTGGTCATGATAAGAATATTGGAGGGCCAATTGAGAAATTTTAGAATTTTTGGGCAAAATTTACCATTTTTGTAAAGGAAGGGCAAAATGGTAATTTTGGAAAAATTGAGAGACCAAATTGAAAATTTGGGAAATTAAACCCCTTTTTACGGAATTTAATAAATTGAGGTCCTAAGATAAGTTTTAAAAGTTTTGGGACTCAATTTGAGGCAAAACCCTACAATAGAGACTTAAAGTTAAAGAAAAATAACTTTAGGGACCTAATTGCAAATATATATAAAGTTGGATTTTTTCATTTATTTGGAACGAATGAGGGCTATTAGGCCAAAGAATAATGAACAACTATATTCATTTCGTGTAGAAGAATGAGACATCGGGAACGTCAGTCGAGGTCCAGCTTGCTAGGGACAGAACCCGACTAAGTGGAATTTCACTTCACGATCGGGTGAGTGAGATTTTATATCATACTCGATTGGGGATGATAAGTACTCCAGAATGAAAATCCACTATTTAGTGGTATTTTAATCATCACCACTTAGAGGAAGTGATGTGAAAATCATGCGAAAAAATTACTTACCGGTTGTAAGTAGATCATACCTGGTTGGTATGATAAAACTTCCTCGAAGGAAGTTGAAAACCCGTTCATCGATTATGAGCGGAGATATCCTTATACCCGGTCGGCATAATGGACAATTAAAAATATATTTTGTCGGAAGTGCTCTCCCCTGACTGTGTGCCAATGCTTAAACTATTTGGGAGACCTTCTTGACGGGAGTTCGAATAGCTCTTATAGGTTGGGGGCCTCGATTTTAGAACTTGGGGGCTAATATGCCCGATTTTGAAAATCTCGAATAGTGGACCATAGGCCAATGGGCACGAGCAAGAGCTCATAAATGAACATAATATATGTGCCATAAAACTTTAATAAGTAAATTGTATGGTTATGGTACCAAGGCTGGTCCGACATTCTCAGTCAACTAGCAGTTGTGCGACATGATCAATCTTTGGACCAGTCAAGACAAATAGCTGCAGGTTGAGTTGAAGGTCGGGACCGTTGGACTAATGGCACCACAAATTACATGACTTGATAAGAAAACATTGTTTGTGCATGCACTATGAGTACTGGATTATCAAGATGCCCATGAGGGGTAGTGATGCATCCTAAGGGCCCCGGACGGCCTGGTGAGTATAAGGGCAGTTCGTCGTTCCAGATGACCGTGCGAAATTTGGAGTAGAACCAAGCGTATGAGACCGGTGTGGGGACGAGATGAGGTCTCTGTCCTCATATGGACATGAAGAATTGATTTCGGGATTGAGGTTCGGATGTCACGTACATCCACTCATTCTCAATATGAAAGTGGTTGTACTTCTATCTAGGTGGCCGGTAAAGTCGCTCCGAAGCCACAAGTGGGTTCAGTGGTCATGATGGCCTGCGAATGTGTGTAACCTTCATGATAAAGGATGTGTGTTGGGTGATGACACACCATGATAATAAGAAATGGTGGAGAAACCCAAATTTTTAAATGAAGTGAGTTTTGAAAAGTGAGGAGTCTGACACACTCCAATATAAATATTTTTCTTGAAAATCAAATGATTTGAAACCCATTAACTGAGTAGTTGTACTCACCCCCTCCCTTATAGCCCTTTCAGGTAGTCCCAGAAAGCCTATCCTTAAAGACCTGTGAATTTAAATGCCTGCAAGACATGTATGATTATTTTAAAATTCCTATGCAGTTTTGATTTATGTTATTCCTAGAAAAAGGTGGAAAGAACCCCTTACTCTTTACAGTTTAGAAAAGGGGAAACCCTTTAATAAATTGAGAGAGTGGCAGGTTGTTCACAGGGATCCGACTAAACTGGGTCGGGGTGTGACAACTAGAGTGGTATCAATGCCTATTTCCTCAAGTACATAGTTAAGACTAGAAAATATAGTAACTAATAGGACTATTTTAAAAATATTTACAGAAATGGCTCCAAAGAAAGGAACTAAGAGAATTAGGGCTGCCGTCTCCAATACCGCCCAACCACCCCTACCTATAGAAACTCCCATAGCAACCCAGATAACTCCTCCTGGACTCAACAGGGAGCATCAAAGATTATACGAGGAGTTCACCCGTGTATTTGGTCAACCTAACCTCACTCCTGAAACGGGCACCAACTCGCAGGTTGAACTAGAAGAAGTGCAATCCCACCCTCCTCCAACTAATCCAACCGCTCCAACAGACATTCTAAGAAATCTCAAAACTCTCCAACAACTATGATGTAAACCTTTCCACAGAGAAAAGGATGCTGGAACTGCCATGGATTGGTTGGCCAATACTAAGAAGTTGATGGGAATTGTCAGGATACTACCAGAGGATAGGGTGATCCTTATGGAATTCTTCCTGGAAAGAAGCACTAGACGGTGGTGGGACAATGTCCGAAACCTACATACCACCACCCCCACTTGGGAGCAATTTGAGGAAAGATACTCGGAGGAGTACTTGGCACCCCACCTAATAAATGAGAAGAAACAAGAGTTCATCCAACTTCGGCAAGGGCTTAGCTCCATATCAGAGTATGAAACAAAATTCAACAAGTTAAGACCCTTTGCTCCTGACCTAGCTAGGCCAGCTGACATATGCTAGAGGTTTGTGGACGGTCTCAACATGGACATTAGAGACCGTATGGGAGTACTGGCAGCCGTAATTAGTATGGCTCATGAATGTGAGCGACTGGTACAGACCCGACGTCGACAAATGGAGCAGACAACCAGAAAGGGGAATAAGAATTCAAACCGTCAAGGAGGACGGGGAGAATATACCAGCCCAAGAGGAGGAAATAAAATGGTATTCCAATGGAGAAGGGGCATGCCTCCACCCCCTCCTAGAGTAGTCCCTACCTTACCCCAAGGGAACCCTTGTTGTTCGAAGTGTCAAAGGAACCATGAGTGATCATGCCATACCTGTTTCACCTGCGGACAAGTGGGACACTTTGTAAAGGATTGTCCTACTCTTAGGGAGAACAGACAGAAAAATACTCTTGGACTACCTCAAGGGAACTCCAGGAACCCCATACCAAAATCTACAGCAAGTGTACTAGCTAGAGTATACAACCACACTCAGGAGGAGGTTAGAGGAGACTCTAACACTATAGCGGGTACATCCCAAAACCCTACAAACTAGTCCAAAGGAGTCATGTAAACTAAATATCTTTTGATTTAATAAAGAGAATTCATTCTAAAATATATGTTTCTTAAATTAGGGTATATACAGCTATGAGGACAACCAATTTATGCTCTTCTTGACTCTGGAGCAGAGAGATCATTTATCAAGGAAGAGTTGGTTTCTAAAGTACCCCTAGAGCTCACTCCATTAACACAAAGCCTTAACGTCCTTACACCCTTAGGAGAAGGTTTGAACATGAATAAACAATTGAAGGGATGTGAGATAGGAATTGGAGGAATCAAACTTGAAGTCGACTTGATCCCATTACCTCTGAGAGAAGTTGAAGTAATTTTAGGGATGGACTGGTTGAGTAATCATCAAGCAAGGATGGACTGTAGAAGGAAGACAGTGACTTTCCATACTTCCAAGACAAAGGGACTAAAGTTCTAGGGAGATAAAAGGAAAAGTGAAGTACAATTGGTGTCCCACCTAAAGGCTCAAAAGATAATACAGAAAGGATGTACAGTTTTTCTGGCCATGGTTGTGAATGAAGATTCTAAAGAAAAGAAACTAGAAGACATTCTGGTAGTCAGACATTATCCAGAAGTCTTTCCAGAAGAACTACATGGACTACCTCCAAGTTGCCAAGTGGAGTTCACTATAGAAATAACCCCATATCCCAAGCCCCATATCGCATGGCTCTGACAGAGTTGAAAGAATTAAAGGAACAACTAGATGAATTATTGGAAAAGGATTTTATACGTTCAAGTCAGTCTCCATAGGGTGCTCCTGTTTTGTTCGTGAAGAAAAAGGACAGGAGTATGAGACTATGTATTGACTACAGGAAGCTGAATCAGGTCACCATCAAGAACCTATACCCACTCCCAAGGATAGATAATTCGTTTGATCAGTTAAAAGGAGTAGCCTACTTCTTAAAAATAGATCTTCAATCAGGCTATCACCAACTAAGGATTAGAGAAGAAGACATCCCTAAGATGGCATTTCAATCCAGATATGGACACTATGAATTCAGAGTGATGCCGTTTGGATTGACAAATGCCCTTACAGCTTTCATGGACTTAATGAATCGCACGTTCCAACCTCATTTGGATAGGTTCATGATAGTATCTATAGATGATATCCTTATATACTCACAAACCAGGTCGAAACATGAGGAGCATTTGGCAATTACACTGGAAATCTTGAAAGAAAACCAATTATATGCAAAGTTTTCCAAGTGTGAATTCTGGTTGCAAGAAGTAGGATTCTTAGGGCACATCGTATCTAAGGATGGAGTTAAAGTGGATCCAGCCAAGGTAGAAGCTATATCAGAATGGAAGGCTCTAAGGAATCCTACATAAATTAGAAGTTTCTTAGGATTGGTAGGATACTATAGACGATTTGTGCAAGACTTTTCTAAAATAGCAACTCCTCTAACTCGACTCACCGGGAAGGGAGTTGAGTATAAATGGAATGAGGATTGTGAGAAGTCTTTTCAGGAGTTAAAGACTTGACCAACAACTGCACCAGTACTCTCCTTACCTGATCCTAATGTAGGAGAGTACACAGTCTATAGTGATGCCTCTAGACAAGGACTAGGGTGTGTTTTAATGCAACAGGGGAAGGTTATCGCGTATGCCTCGCGATAACTGAAGATACATGAAAGAAATTACCCGACTCACGACTTGGAACTAGCTGCAATAGTGTTTGGCCTAAAGATATGGCAATGCTACCTTTACGGGGTTAAGTGCAGGATATACATAGATCACAAGAGCCTTAAGTACATTCTAACTCAGAAGGAGTTAAATCTTCGTCAAAGGAAATGGCTAGAATTGGTGAAGGATTATGATCTTGTGATAGAATACCACCCCGAAAAGGCAAATGTGGTAGTAGACACCTTAAGTCGCAAGTATCAAACTAAGGCGACACAAGTCAAGACAAGCTACTTACCTTTGTTACAACAAATGGGAAGGATGGAAGTGAACCTAAGGATAGACGGACAGGAAAAATGCTTGGTGGCTAATGTAGCGGTAAGGCCCAGTCTAACCGAGCATAAAAAGGTCCAACAAAAGATTGATAAAGAACTTCAGTCCTATTTGGATCCAATTAATAGAGAAAGGAAACTAGACTACAAAATGCGAGGTGACGAAGTACTGACCTATAAGGGTAGGGTATGTGTGCCTTAAGATAAGGAGTTGTAGAGATTAATTTTGGAAGAGGCACACGATTTGGTGTATGCGATGCATCCGGGCAGTACTAAGATGTACCACACCCTCAAACAAGGATACTGGTGGAAGGGTATGAAGAGGGATATTATGGAATACGTAGCCCGATGTTTTTCCTATCAACAAATAAAAGTGGAGCATCAAAAACCGTCAGGACTACTACAACTGTCACGCCCCGACCCGGTTTGGTCGGATCCCCATGATCAACCCGCCACTCTCCCGATTTACTAAAGGGTTTTCCCTTATATTATAAATCGTAAAGAGTAAGGCGTTAACTTGCACCTTTTTCCAGGAATATCATAAATCAAAACTGCATAGTAATTTAAATTAGTTGTACCAATCTTGCAGGCATTTAATTGCGCAAGTCCTTTAAGGTTCGGCTTTCCGGGACTTCCTGAAAGAGGTATAAGGGAGGGGGTGATTACAACTACTCAGTGAGTGGGATTCAAATCTTTTAACTTTCAAGAAAAACATTTATATGGAGTGTGCCAGACTCCTTTGTTTTCAAAAAAAATCATTTCATTTAAAAATTCATCTTTTTCCATTATTTCTTAGTTATCGATGTGTCATCACCCAACACACATCCTTCATAATGAAGGTTACACACATTCGCAAGTCAGTATCACTACTGAACCCGCTAGTGGCTTCGGAGCGACTTTTCCTGCCACCCGGATAGAAGTACGACCACTTCTACCCTGGGAATGAGTGGATGTACGAAACATCCGACCCACAATCCCGAAATCACTTCTTCGTGTTCGTATGAGGACAGAGACCTCATCCTGTCCCCACCCCGGTCTCATGCGCTTAGTGCTACTCTAGATTTCGCACAGACACCTGGAACGACGAACTGCCCTTATAGCCACCAGATCGTCCAGTGCCCTTAGGATGCATCACTACCCCTCATGGGCGTCTTGATGATCCCGTACTCATAGTGCATGCACAAACAATGTTTTCTTATATTTCCATGTAATATGTGGTGCCATTAGTCCAACGGCCCCGACTCTCAACTCAACCCGCAGCTGTTTGTCTTGACTAGTCCGTCGACCTGTCATGTCGCACTGCCGCTAGTTGACTGAGCATGTCAGTCCTATCTTGGTACCATGGCCAAACAATTCACTTATTAAGTTTTATGGCACATATATCATGTTTGTTTACGAGCTCCTGCTCGTGCCAACTGGCCTTGGGCCCACTGTACGAGATTTTCAAAATCGGGCATTTCGCCCCCAAGTTCCAAAACCGAGGCCCTTGGCCTATCAGAGCTATTCGAGCTCCCGTCGAGAAGGTCTCCCAAATAGTTTAAGCATTGGCACACAGTCAGGGGAGAACACTTCCGACAAAAATAGGTTTTTACTATCCATCATACCGACCGGTATAAGGACATCTCCGTTCATAACCGATGAACGGGTTTTTAATTTCCTTCCAGGAAGTCTCATCATACCAACCAGGTATGATCTACTTACAACCCGTAAGTAGTTTTTCCGCATAATTTTCACATCACTTTCTTTAAGTAGTGATGATTAAAATACCACTAAATAGTGGGTTTTTATATCGAGGTACTTATCATCCCCAACCGGGTATGATGTTAGTAAACCCACTCACAACCGGTAAGTGGTTTTTAACTTTATAAGGTGTGCTCATCATCCCAATCAGGTATGATGTTTGTAAACCCACTCACCCATTAATGCCGTGAATTCCACTAGACCGGTTCTTGGTATTCACGCGAGCTTGTCCTTGCTGGCGTTCCCGGTACTTCGTGTTCCGGTGAAGGCACGACGGTCCGAGCTTTCGATCTGGGCAGATAGGTCTCATCCTGAGGTTCATCCTTTCGGTCCTAATTCGGTCGTGGAAAGGCTGAGAAAGTGTTGGGAGGGCTTGAAATGGCCGATTTCAGCTTGGCCGAAATAGGGCAGCTTCGGTCCGCCGGAGTTGCTTCACTATTCCATCATGTCGGCGTTTCTCCAACGATACTCGGATTGATTGGAGTTTGCTATCAGATAGCTGTCTTCCCCCCGGTTCTAAAGAGCCCGACCTTTGTTCAAGTCAAAGCTCTCGTTCGAGCTTTACCGGGAAATGGAGCAGTAGAGAGAGAGAGAGAAGTGTTCAGGTGTGAGAAGAATGAAATGGGGATGAACTCTTTATATAGTTGTAAAACCCGTGTATTAAATGGGCGAGATTTATTACTGGTATTAATATTGCCATAAATTATTGGTATTAATTCCAATAATTTAATTTCGGTATTAATTCTAATAAATTAAATTTCGGTATTAATTCTAATAAATTAAATTTCAGTATTAATTCTAATAATTTAATTTCGGTATTAAATTATTTGTATTAATTCCAATAATTTAATTTAGGTATTAAATTATTGCTATTAATTATATATTAATTTATGATAAGGCGTACATACAAATTTTTGACCGAAATTTCGGGTTACAAAAAAATTCATACTTCCCAGGAGGTCACCCATCCTCATATTACTCTCAAGTAAGCATGCTTAACTTTAAAGTTCTTATGGAATCTAGTTCACTTGAACCACTTTGGTTTTTATTTTCTAATTTGTCTTAAGTTTCTTTTCCAAGGTTTAATGAACCCTTTGGATCAACCGAGAGTTGTAAATTCCCAACTTGCCCGTTCAGAAATAATCGGGTTTGTGAACCGGTTCTAAATCCTCACTTGGTTTGACCGGTTCTTTTCCTGGTTTTCCTTAGCTCAAAAGGGCGGGTTTTACAACAACCCTTACTAATTCCGGAGTGGAAATGAGAGCACATCACCATGGACTTCGTCACGGGCCTGCCGGTGACCAGAAAGGGTCGAGATGCGATTTGGGTAATAGTGGATAGATTGACCAAATCAGCTCATTTCCTCCCTATAAAAGTGACGAACACAATAGAACAGCTAGTCATCCTATACATGAAAGATATCTTAAGACTCCATTGTGTCCTGGTGAGTATAGTATCAGATAGAGATCCGAGATTTACTTCCAGGTTTTGGCCGAGTCTGCAAAATGCCATGGGGACCAAGCTGCATATGAGTACGGGATTCCACCCTCAGATAGATGGTCAGTCTGAGCGAACCATCTAAACCTTGGAAGACATGTTGAGAGCGTGTGTGCTCACCTTGAACAAGAGCTAGGAGGAATACTTATGCCTGATGGAATTTACGTATAATAATAGTTACTAGACCAGTATTCAGGTGGATCCCTATGAAACCCTTTATGGACGACCCCGTCGTACCCCTTTATTTTTTGAAGAAGTGGGGGAAAGATAATTAGAAAATACAGAAATAATAGAGGATGCCACAGAGAAGATAAAATTAATAAGGATTCGTCTTAAGATTGCACAAGATAGGCAGAAGAGTTATGCGGACAATCGAAGGAAAGATCTGGAGTTTGAAGTAGGTGATCAAGTATTTCTCAAAGTATCTCCAAGGAGAGGAATACTTAGGTTTCAGCAAAGAGGAAAGCTGAAACCAAGATATATTGGGCGATATCCCATTATTTAATGGATAGGACTGGTAGCTTATAAATTAGAACTGCCTCCTGATCTGCAGAGAATACATGATGTATTCCATATTTTAGAACTTCAAAAATATCAGCTTGATCCTAGTCACGTACTGGACTGACCTCTAATGGAACTAGAAGAGAACCTAACTTATTAGACAGAGCCGATACGAATCATCGACCAGAGAGAAAAGAATTTGAGGAACAAGAAAATTCCTATGGTTAAGGTGTTGTGGCAGAATGGACCCGTGTAGGAAGAGACATGGGAAACCGAGTCTATAATGAGGGATAATTATCCTCAGTTATTTAACGTGTAACTGTTTTGAGGACAAAACCCCTAAAAGGAGGAAAGAGTTGTAAACCTTGTCCTTTAGTAATGAGAAAACCGGGGAAAGCACCGGTAAATTTGAATCTTTAAACCAAATTGGTCTACTAGCCCGATTGTTAGGGGACGAGCAAATTTGAAAAAATTACTAACTCCCATGTGACTAAAAAAGGTTCATAAACTTGGGAAAAGAACCCTAGGACTAAATAAGGAAGAAAGATTGAAGTAGTTCAAGAGAACCGGGTCCAAACCGGATAGAACCGATTTATGAACCGAGTTGATTCATGAACCAGAACTGATAGAAAATGGGTAAACCAAAAAGCTTATGGATCCCTTGTGATTCAAAGAGATTTATAATCCTTGGGAAGGAACCTTATAACAATGTGGGAGAGAAAAACTAGATAGGTTCGGGTGAACCGAACTCGAACCGGTTTAAGAACCGAGCTGATTTATGAATTAGAATCGATTAAGAGATAGTAAACCAGGAATTGTATGGACCCTAAGTGACCCAAGGAGTCACAAAAGACATGGAAATAGACTTGTGAAGGAATTGGAGATGAAAATCAAACTGGTTCAAGTGAACCGGATTTGAACCAGTTCGGACCAATTTGAACCATTATTGAACCGGATCATAAATTCATTTTTCTAGGTGGCTTAAATAATTTAAATTTGAGATTTGAGACCACCATTGGATATAAAATGAATTTAGAAACATTTATATTTGAAAAACTCGGTCGAATGAGGGGTGATTCGACCAGTTTAAGCTTTGAACCCAGTTCAGATCGGTCCGGTCCAGTTCGTAACAACACTGTTCACTCGCCGAAAAATCGAAGCAGCGCTGACAAAGAAGAAACACTTCAGTTCGGTACATTTCAAGTCTTCAATGCCTATCATAACAGTGCCAAACGGATGGCCAATAGGTCCCCGAGAAGCCTATATAAAGAGCCACTCTCCATTCATTCTCGCCACACCTGAAAAGCTCACGCTCTCTCAATTGCTTAGTTTTTTGGCAAAGCATGAATCAAAGCTCCAATATAGGGTCAATTCTAAGCAAAATAAGGTGAGGTCATGTTCATTAGAACCGGGGAGAAGTCAGCTACAAGCTGGTGATATCCGTTCGTTCCGAGAGTCGCCGGAGAAGTATCGGCGTGATCGAACAGTGAATCAGCTCCGGCAGGCCGAAGCTGCCCTTTTTCGGCCGAGTTGAAATCAGCCAATTTGAGCCCTCCTTAGGCCAAACCAAGCTCTCCCGACACCTCCTCAGCCCTTCCACGGCCGAATTAGGACCGAAAGGTAAGCCAATTCGACTCCCCTTTACAATTTCTGACCAGTGTTAGAGAGAGAGTCGGCCGAATTTCAATGATAAACTTATAATCCAATTCGACATCAATTGATGTCATTATTGATCCTAGCAAGAACCTTTGAAGGAGAGCTACCTTCCCAGATAGAAAGCTCAGACCGTCGCGCCCTCAGCGGTGAGAAATTGAAGCTTTCTCTTTCTATAGTCTATTTTTCAGCGAAGCTCTTTTTGAGCTCGTTCCGGCATTAAAACTTGCGATTCAAAGATCCTTAGAATCGTATGAACATGTAGAAACTCAATTTCAACTTCAATTTCAATGATTAGAGCTATTTGATCGGTTAATTTGATTAAATCAAAATCGACTATGTTAAAGAGTTGAAATTGGGGAAATTTGGGGATTTTAAAAAATTCAAAGGACCAAAATGTAATTTTCTAAAATTGAGGGTCAATTGGTTATGATATTAGGAAATTAAACCGCTTTTTTGTGGAATTTAATAAATTGAGGTCCTAAGATAAATTTTAAAAGTTTTTGGACTCAATTTGAGGAAAAACCTGGCAATAGGGACTTAAAGTTAAAGAAAAATAACTTTAGGGACCTAATTGCAAATATATATATAAAGTTGGGCTTTCTCATTCATTTGGAACGAATGAGGGCTATTAGGCCAAAGAATAATGAACAACTATGTTCATTTTGTGTACGAGAATGAGACATTGGGAATGCTAGTCGAGGTCCAGCTTGCTAGGGACGGAACCCGACTAAATGGAATTTTACTGCACGATCCGGTGAGTGGGCTTTTATATCATACCTAGTTGGGGATGATAAGTACTTCGGAATGAAAATCCACTATTTAGTGGTATTTTAATCATCACCACGTAGAGGAAGTGACGTGAAAATCATGCGGAAAAACTACTTACCAGTTGTAAGTAGATCATACCCGATTGGTATTATAAAACTTTCTCAAAGGAAGTTGAAAACTCGTTCATCGATTATGAGCGGAGATGTCCTTATACCCGGTCAATATAATGGACAGTTAAAAATATATTTTGTTAGAAGTGCTCTCCCCTGACTTTGTGCCAATGCTTAAACTATTTGAGAGACCTTCTTGATGGGAACTCGAATAGCTCTTATAGGCCGGGGGCCTCGGTTTTGGAACTTGGGGGCTAATATGCCCGGTTTTGAAAATCTCGAACAGTGGGCCATAGGCCAATGGGCACGAGTAGGAGATCATAAACGAACATAATATATGTGCCATAAAACTTTAATAAGTAAATTGTATGGTCATGGTACCAAGGCTGGTCTGACATTCTCAGTCAACTAGCAGTAGTGCGACATGACCACTCTTCGGACTAGTCAAGACAAACACCGGTAGGTTGGGTTGAAGGTCAAGAATGTTGGACTAATGGCACCACAGAATACATGACTTGATAAGAAAATATTATTTGTGCATGCACTATGAGCACGGGATCATCAAGACGCCCATGAGGGGTAGTGATGCGTCCTAAGAGCCCTGGACGACCTGATCGGTATAAGGGCAATTCGTCATTTTAGGTGACCGTGCGGAATTTGGAGTAGCACCAAGTGCATGAGATTGGGGTGGGGACAGGATGAGGTCTCTATCCTTATATGGACATGAAGAATCAATTTCGGGATTAAGGGTCAGATGTCACGTACATCCACTCATTCTCCGGATGGAAGTGGTTGTACTTCTATCTAGGTGGTCGATAAAGTCGCTCTGAAACCACAAGTGGGTTCAACGGACGTGCTGGCCTGCGAATGTGTGTAACCTTTATGATGAAGGATGTGTATTGGGTGATGACACACCGTGATAATAAGAAATGGTGGAAAAACCCAGATTTTTAAATGAAGTGATTTTTGAAAAGTGAGGAGTCTGGCACACTCCAATATATATATTTTTCTTGAAAGTCAAAAGATTTGAAACCCATTCACTGAGTAGTCGTACTCACCCCCTCCCTCATATCCCTTTCAGGTAGTCCCGGAAAGTCTGTCCTTAAAGACCTGCGAATTTAAACACCTACAAGATAGATATGATTATTTTAAAATTCCTATGCAGTTTTGATTTATTTTATTCCTAGAAAAAGGTGCAAAGGACGCCTTACTCTTTATAGTTTATAAAAGGGGAAACCCTTTAATAAACCGAGGGAGTGGCGAGTTGTTCACGGGGATCTAACCAAACTAGGTCAGGGTGTGACACAACTATAAATACTCTCAAAAGATCCTTAAGTACATGAATCGAGGAGGAAAAGACCCAAGTGAAAACCGGCCCAAATCGGAGACAAGTCGATTTAACGGAAAATACCCCCAATTTTTAAGGGGATCGAAACAATTTTAAAAAGGGAGCATTTTAAAAAGATGAATTTTTAGAAAAATAGATTGGGCAAAGAACCGGTCGAGTCGAGAGTGAATCAGCCTCGGAATGGCTCACACCGATACAATTGGCTAAGAGTGGGAAAACCCCTGAATTTTAGAAGGTGCTAAATAAGTCCAATTTAGGTCAATTGTAAATCCTGTTTTCTTAATAAAAGGAAGCTGAAAATGAGAACCGGAAAGTTTCAACCACGGATCAAGTGAACTAGAAATTGGAAAAGAGAAAACAAAATGGGAATTTAGAAAATTTCAACTGGTCAATGAAGATCCAAAAACCAAGGGATAGAACAATGAATATGATTGAATGTGAGAACCGGGCTGGGTCTGGGTGCACTGGACTTGAACCGGGTTAAACCGAGAAGAGTCGGTTCAAAGATTCATTTTTCTAGTTGACTTAAAATATTAAATTGGGAAATTGAAGTCATCAATGTGTAAAAAAATGAATTTTGAAGAATTTAAAATTTTTTAATTTTTAAAAAATCAGTCGAATCAAGTATGAACTAACTGATTTTTTATTTGGGGTTACTGAACCCAATCCGACCGAATCAGTCAATGATCTAGCTGATTAATGAACTGTCTACCAGCTCAGCGCCCCTTCAGGGCGAGCGACCAATCAACGTGAGACTCGTGGCAAAGCGCGCCCAGTGAGCCACTCGGTTAGTGTTGAGCAATCAGAGTCTAACACATGTCATTGGAAATTGGCCAATGGGAGCGTAAAACATGTCCTTAGTTAATGATCAACTGAAGAGAATCCCCATCAGATGGGTTGACAAATAAGAGGCTCACACTTGACAAATGTGCCAGGTCAGCGACCGACTAGGATGTCATAGAAATGTCAACCAATTAGAAGTCAACACGTAGCAAAGTCATATTGGATGACCATAACCAATTAGATGATGACACGTGGTAAAGGTACAGTGCGTTAGGTGGGAAAACTGACGAATTTAAACTAGCCAATCAAAAGATGCCATGTGTCATAGTCAAATAACGATCAAATTCGCTCTAACACCACATTGGATAAAGCAACCAATGGAAGGTCGCCACGTCTCCAAACAAGGAGTCAATAGAAGACTTAGACGCTGCATCAGCAAAGTTGGCCAATCATAGTGCTCCATAAGGCATCTCACATGTGTGAAGCTTGCACGCACACACATAGTATCGTCTTCAACCTCTGAATGGGCAGAATGTGGAAGGCCAAAATGACTGCCATTGCTTCGGCGACCAATAAAACTCTCAAACAAGACCTTAAATCGAAGAATAAATGCCCAACTGATGGATGAACAGATAGAACGGTCAGTCTCCGAGCTCCCTATATAAATAGCTCTCTTCCATTCATACTCCTCATCCCTCCAAAGCTCGAAGAAGACAAATTGCTCCCAATTCCGACCATCCCTAAACCAGAGCTCTAACATTGACCTTTTTATCCACCTTCTACTGCGAAATTTAGTTCTCTGGAATCTTGAGGAAGTCCTCCACCTTCATGCATACTCCGTTTAACTCGAAGATTATCAAAGAAGCTCCATTGAGGCCGCATAGTACAGGCACTTCGATGACCAAATCCAGGAGAAGCTTTTGAGCCAAATTCCGGCCACTTTCGACCCCCTAGAGACTAGGTCGACCCTTCCTTGACTCTTCATGGCCGAGCCTTGATCTCTATAAACCGGTGTGGTAATTCAATTTCACATCCCTTGGCTTGATGAGAGCTAGCACCACATACCTAGAGCTCCGACAACCGTCACTTCATAGGTAAGAAATCGAACCTTTCTCTCTCTAAATTAATTTTCTGATGAAGTTCTATTTGAGCTTGAATTTGAGTTAAATTAAGTGATTAAAAGCTTAGAATGCTAGTAGGAAGATGATGGAGATGATTAGTAGCATATTAGGAGGAAATTGACAAGGTTTAAATGTCCAATTTGATGAATCAAGGATTCACGGCCTAAAGTGCAATTTTTGGAAAATTAGGAAAAAAATGGGGATGTTTGTAAAATTTACATCAATTGAGAGTCAATTTGTAATTAAGAAGAGTTTTGAGATTTAATTGTAATTAAAAATAATTTTTGGGAATTTAGTTTCAATTAAACATAATTTTAAGAAATTATTTGTAATTTTGAATGATTTTACTTTGATAAAATTATATAGGAGATGAAATTGGAAATAAAGTAAACTTAGTAGTTATGATAATCAATTGGGAATTAAATGCCAATAAAATAAACTTAGGGACTACTATATAATTAGATCAAATCATAAGGTACTTAAGTTAAAATTTCATATTTTGAGTAAGTAATTATCTGTAATAATGTAGGTGTGGAAAGAAGACCCCCGACCTACAACTGCGATACCTTTTGGAGACAATGGAAATCAAATTGGGACGAACAAATCACTAATTCAGGATGAGTGGGATTTTCGACATCAGGCTCATTTGGTTGATGTAACGCTGATTAAAAGCTTATAAACTCTTTTTCAGAAAATAATCTCCCTTGACTGCGTGACACTGTTCAAAATAATTTTGGAGAGTTATATTCATTAAAAAATGAATAATGATTCCTATAGATTCCATTTTATATACCTCTTTTAACCTAGTAGGCTCAAGGCCACAGTTTTGAAAAGATAAGTGGGTCCAATGCCGCCTTTTTGAAAACTCGTATAGTGGGTCTAATACCAATGGAAACGAACCTAGTTCCACAAATAAACTTGAGTTTTATCATGATAAATTATATCAAATGGATAATGTGTGTTTAAGCAGCAAAGCCAACAGTCGAGTCGAAGCTCGTTGGACTGACAATCTAAAGAGAAAGGATCTAATATCCAAAACTATTTATGCGTGTGATTCCAATCTTTTATGGAACTAAAAATATGACCGGTATAGGGAAGTGTTGGTTTTATGGGCTGCCGGACAACAAGGTTGGGACACGGGAAGTCATCGTCAGTCTAGTATGTCATGGGGCTCCAAGAGTCCCTGTGCACATTTGAGGTCGAGGTGAAGTAGGAGAGGTCTCGTCCCTTTATAGTGGACACTTTCTTTCGTTAAATGTCTAGGGATTGGGCAATGGTACTCACACAAACAATTGATTAAGGTTGTAATCTCACACCAACGTGGTAGAGGCTGTAGCATCTCACCAAGGTGGACGGTAAATACTCTTTGAGCCACAAGTGGGACAAACTGATATTGTAGACTCATATGGTTTCTTCTGCGAATGAGTGATTTTTTTTATATGAAAAATGGTGTTTGGTTGTTTGTCTAAAACAAACCCACTAAATAAATAATATGATATTATGAATGATACCCTAATCGCTTTTTAAACATTATACCTTAAAACCTACTCACTGAGTTATGAACTCACCCCTCTTCTTCAAAACCTTCCAAGGAAAAACCGTGAAGAGGAACACTTGTGGAGAATTTCCTACCCAGTACGTTTTATGCTATAATAATAATATTTCGATATATTTTATAGAAAGATAATTTCTTAAAAATATTTTTTAAATTTTATTTTTCATTACACATCACTCCTACTAGGATTTTGTAAATAAATTACTTTTTAAAATACATGAGTGATAGGTCAGGGTGTAACAACTAAAGTGGTGTGAAAGCCAAATATTTTCGAACTTGAGTCTTGGAATAAACTATTTTTGAAAATACATAAATTTGGAGAAATATTTTTAAAATAATACCAAAAATAATTATAGTATAAAATATCTCTTGAAAATTTTTCTATAAACTTATGTAAATGTCATATGTGTAGGAAAATTGCCAAAAATAAGATAATATCCTGAAATTTGGTGGAAGATAAGACATCTCCACTAAAATCTCGGTAAGAGAATGAGGCCAATAATTCTACCCTAACACAAACCCAAAATGAAGCTCAAAAGAACTTTTGGGAAGGCTATGCAAATTATGTACGAGAATTCAAGAAGTTACCTCCTATGCAAACCAAACCAGAAATGACAAACTTAATGTGTCAAGCCTATGATTATAAGTTTGTGGTACTTGAAAAGTATGAGATATTTGTCATTTGGAGGGCAAAACTTCAGAGTTCATGGAATGAGATGTCTTCATCAGAATATAAATAGCCCAGTATGAACCATTGCTCAAGTAGTGGGAAATACAATGGAGGACCATGCCCACCACCAAAACAACCTAATTTGGAACCTCCAGAAGGATAGTCTCAAACTACAGTCAAGAAAAACTAAAAAATAGTCAATAAGAGAGCTTACCTTTACCTATATTATTTTCTTGTAATAAAAGTTGAGTTACAACTATGAGAAAAGTAATGAAAGTTATTTCCTTTTAAAAATATATTATCTCAAAATAATTGATGAGAAATACTAAGAGAAGGAATTTGGAGGAAAACTTAAACGTCAATCAAGTTAATACAAGTACCTAGGGGTAAACTTGTTAGGGAATAACAATGAGATTGAATATAACCCTTAAGATCTCTACTTTGAAGGACAAGAGTAGAGAATGAAGTTAGCAAGAAGGTCATATGGGAAAATCCCAAAGAAAATAAATCTCTACCATAATGGACAACTTCTAAGATAAGAAGGAAAAATTGTGGAAATGATCACAAACCAATTCAAGAAGACTGAGACAATAAAAGCCCTGAGGAATAATTGGGGATGAATGATGCATAGTCAGGGGTATTAGACAAAGTAATACGGGAAACCCGATAATTGAAGTAGAAATGGACCAATAAGGAATTGGTAAATGATGTGTACTATTAGGAGGTTGAAATTGCTCAAAGAAAAATGTGATATGTATCCAAGGACCCATATGAGACCGCCAAACCTCACATTATGGGTGCATTAAGGATTGAAGAAACATTTTAACCATAAAATACATACAGTCAAGAGGTACAAGACGCCTTAGGGTGGAATGGATAAAAGAGATAACAAAGGAAGGATTAAAGATCCAAACATGACGGCACCCCAAGGAAAGACAGAGAAGGCATGCTTCTCAACAAGTTGTTGAAGTCCAAGGTACGAGAGCAAGAGGCCACAAATATAGTGAAAGATATTTAACTATACCACCCATACAATTTATATTATAACCCTACTAGCCACTTAGGATACGTGGTGGTGTAACCTCATGTCAGGGAGGAAGTGCTAGGAAAGGATGAGAAAAGTCATGAAGGAATTTATTCATGTGGCATAAGTGAGTTGCTGCATTAAAGAATAAACCATAGTGTAAATAGGAAATCAATAGCAATAGAGCACGAAGGAAGCACTTAATGAACCTTGGGATGATGTTCAATACAACTACATAGACGAGATTCCAACGACCCTTGCTAGTCAATGAGGGAAGTTGGGAAAATTATAAAAGGGGTAATATGGAAACACACTATGCCCAAGCTAAGAACTTAAGACAGGAAGGATTAAGCACCTATAGGGTTATTCAGGTGATGAACGAACACATTGATACATTACAGAAGTTTAATGAATAGTGTAAATGTCTCGATGAAGATATAATACCAAGATAGGCGAAGCTATAGGTAAATAGCTACCGTTTCAAGGATATATAAAAGCTGGAGATGTAGACTTCCCAAATTACAATAAATAAAATTAAGATGAACCAAAAAGGGTGGCTTCTCCTTCAAAGAAAGAAGGGGTAAGTATGTTGAGCGTATGACTTAAATACTCATAAAAAGGGATAAATATCGATGAGGCATAATGCCTTAGACCAAATGGGAGTACAAGAATGTAAAGTAACAAGAGTGATAAAGGAAACCCCAATGGGTGGTGAAAACATAAGATTTCCCCAATCTAGAAGTAATGGCTTTGGAGTAGTTTGAATGATGACCGCCCTTTTTGGACATAGGATAAGCTATGAATACATGGGGTAAAATCATAATATGAAATGGAAGTTTTGGATGAAGTGTGGGAGGTATTCCAAGAGATGATATTATAGTTATATTACATGAAGTAAGAAAAGTATCATCACAAGGGGTATTTGGAGGTCATAGGAGAAAACTAAATCATGAGGTGGGAGTGATGGATGATCCACCATCACTGAATGTGGTCAATTAGGGAGTTACCATAAATGAAGAAGAAACTGAGAACGATACCGATATGGTAATATCATCTAACAATAAAGCCAAGGAAAATAAAACCCCAACAAAATCACCAGGAGAGAACCATACTTGCATGGGATGTGTATATGGGAAGAGGATATCATGACGACCTTAGCCACCACCAAGTCCAAACTAGGACTGTGATGTTAGGAAAACCCTAAAATAACCACAAGAAGTGGCATAGTTTGATCTAAACCTAAAAATGAACTTGGATTAAAGCTCAATACAAGAGTAATGAATTATGACTATAAAAGAGGAGAAATAGTCCAATGAAGAACATAAAGGAAAGGAGTTTTGAGAATCAAGAAAATTAAATATTCCCAAAGGTATCACCTTGAAGGGAAATGTTAAGGTTTCAACAAAAAGGAAAAACAATTGAAACTGAGGTCGTACCCAATCACCCGAAGATTTTGAATCGGTCGCCTATCAACAAGAATTTTCCCAGGAGTGTACGAAATACGTGATGTGTTCCAAATATTGGTACTAAAGAAGTACAAGTATGACTCAAGTAATGGATTGGTGTACCCACCGGAGTTAGGATAAACTCTAATCTTTGAGGTGGAATCTATACATAATGTAAATCGATGAGAAAGGAATCTTCGGAATAAGAAAAATTGCAATGGTAAAGGAACCCTCGCATGGAAACCAGGTAGAGGAAGAGATACGAGAAAACGAAGTTGTAATGATGGAGAGGAATCCTTATCTACTTAAAATAAAATGAGTTTTAGGGATAAAACTCCTTAAAAGAAGGAAGTTGAAAATGAGAATCGAAAAGTTTCGAAAGAAAACCATGGATCAAGTGAACAAGAAATTGGTAAAGAGAAAACAAAACATGAATTTGAAAATTTTCAAGTCATCAATGAAGATCCAAAAACTAAGGGAAAGAACCATGAATATGATTGGATGTGAGAACCGGGCCGGATCAAGGTAAACCAAAGTGGAATCGAGTTAAACCAAGAAAAGTTGGTTCAAAGATTCAGTTTTTTAGTTGACTTAAAAATATCAAATTGGAAAATTGAAGTCACCAATTTGTAGAAAATGAATTTAGAAAATTTTAATTTTTAGAAAACCGGTCTAATTGGGCCTCAATTGGATAATTTTTAATTCTGGGTCATCGAATCTGATCCAATCGAACTGATCAACGGTTCAGCCGATCAAAGGACTGTCTACAAGGTTAGTGCCCCATCAGTGCGAGTGATCAATCAGTACACGAAGCATGGCGAAGCGCGCCCAGTCAGCTGCTTGGTCAACGTCTGAAAGCATTGACCAATCAGAGTGTAACATGTATCCTTGGTTAACGATGAGACAGAGAAAAATCCACGTCATTGGAAATTGACCAATGGGAGCATGACATGTGTCCTTACTCAACGGTCAGCTGAAGAGAATCCCCATCAGCTGGGTTGACCAATGAGAGGTTCTCATGTGGCAAAGATGCTAGGTCAGCAGCTGACTAGCATGTTAGAGAATTGTCGACCAATGAGAAGTCAACACATAGCACAACCACGTCGGATGGCCATAGCCAATGATATGATGTCACGTGGTAAAGGTAAATTGCTTCAAGTGGGAAAACTAATGAATTTAAACCACGTGTCATAGTCAAATAACGGCCAGATTTGGTCAAACGACACGTTGGATAAAGCAATTAATGGAAGGTCACCACGTGTTCGTTCAATGAGTTAACGGATGACTCGGACGCTGAGTAAAACATCGCGTCAGTAAAGCTGGCCAATCACAGCACACCACATGGCATTTCACGCGTGCAAAGCTCACACACGCATGCACAGTGTCATCTTTAACATCTGAACAAGCAGAAGGAGGAAGGCCTAAACGTCCACCATTACTCCAGTGACAAATAAATCCCTTTGACAAGGCCTTAAATCAAAGAATAAATGGTCGGCCAATGAATGAACGGATAGAACGGTTAGTCCTTGAGCTCACTATATAAAGAGCTCTACTCCATTCATCCTCATCATCCCTCTAAAGCATGAAGAAAAAATGCTCCCAATTCCAACTATCCATGAACCAGATCTCTGATATCAACATTTTTCTCTACCTTCTATCACGAAATTTAGTTCCCTAGAATCCTGAGGAAGTCCTCCACCTTTTTTCATACTTTGTTCAGGTCGAAGATTTTTGGAGAAGCTCTAGTGAGGTCGCATAGTACAAGAAATTTGACAACCGAATTCGGGCAAAAGCTTTCGAGCAAAATTCTAGCAACCTCCGACCCCTATAGACTAAGCCGACCCTCTCTCGACTCTTCACAACTGAGCCTTGACCTCCCTAAACTGGTGTGGTAAGTCAATTTCACCGCCCTTTGTTGGAATTTTTAAAATTACAAAGCATAAATCGTTAAAAACTTTGTTGATGAAATTCCCATTATCGAGGTTATCAATTGACGTGAAATTTGATCCTAAAAGGATCCCCTTAACAAGAGCTAGCCCTCCATACTAAGAGCTCCAACAAACATCCCTTCGCCGGTAAAAAAATCAAAGTTTTATCTCTCTAGAAAGACTTTCATGTGAACCTCCATTTGAGCTCAAATTTGGCTTAAATTAAGTGATTCAAAGCTTAGAATGCTCGTAGGAAGATGGTGGAGATGGTTAGTAGCATGTTAGGAGGATATTGATAAGGTTTAAATGTCCGATTTGATGAATCAAGGATTCCTCATTTGACCATCTATATTCATGTGCAAGTATAAAATCAGTAGTTAGTATGCATGATTAATATATCATAGATAGTTTGGTTCACATCCCGACTAACTAACATATTCAGATGCATGTACCAAGTTCAACAATCAAACATCATATTCACAATCATTTCTAATGGATTTTGGTCCATCACTCGACCAACTTCTATCAGCAATGAAATCACAGGCACAAAACCCTAACTCACATAGTCCCAGCATGTGACTATGGTTCATTTTCTTCAATCTATATGACCCTTAACGTGTTTCTTAAGTTTTCAAAACCAAATTCTTTAGTGAGCATGCATTAATGTCATTTTTCACTTCTTTCAATAATTTTATAAATAATGCATCATTGATTTTAGAGTATTTCCAAAGCGGTAAAGTATATTTGGTTGGTCCAACCAAACTCACCATCATTACTCTCACTCATAGTTTTCATTGAAACTTGTTAGTCCCAATAGTATTTTCCCTTAATTTGGGTTGTGTGATCCACGTGTGATCAATTGTAGGATTCATTCTACATGACTCACTCAAATTGTATAATTGAGGTTAATTTGGATATCAACTAAGCACTTATAAATTATATCCCGTAATTTTCCAAAATTTACGATTTTGCCCATCGGGCTTGGTTCTCTCGACCAGCATGTCGATGAACCATCAAAGTTACTATCACCCACCTATGAATTCATTTTAAATCATAGGTTAAACCGACATTTGGTCTTATTTACCAAAATCCATAAAATTTTCTAAGTTTCCCACTTAAATAACTCAACTTTTTCCAAAATTTGTATTTTAGTCCTTAAATTGGGCAAAATTACCATTTTACTCCAACTCATCAAAAGTTCCCCATTTTGGACCATAGATTTCCCAAGTTTTTCATTTGGGTACCCAAAATTCCTTTAGACACATTTTCATCCCAAATGTATTTATTACACTTTGGTCACTAAAATGGTCAAAATTATCATTTTACCCTCAATAGTTCAAAATTAACTATTTGATCTCCTTTTGGGCATAAATGATCATTTTCCCCTATTTGAGTAAAATTACCATTATGCCCCTCTTTACAAAACTTTATGGTTGTACCACCAAACTCCCGAAAATGACTTTAGATATCTCCATTTGTCTCAAAATCACTTCTAAGGCCATTAAACTATTCTTAGGGACGTTTTTCACAGTTTTCCATATTTGTAATTTGGCCACAAAATTTTCCATAATAACACTTTAGTCCCTAAACTTTGAAACTTAATTAAATAAGATTCTAAGTTCACAAATTACTCCCAAATAACATCATTATACTCTTAATGGCTCATGGGGGATGAAGAGTCTTACACTGACCAACCATGACTAAATTTGGCCATTTTTCGAAACTGACTAAAACAAATCTACTAAGGGTGTAATCCCAGTCCCTTCATAGATAAGAAAATTGAGAAAAGAATCGAACAATCCAAAAGAGAAAACCGAGCTGGTTCATAAACCATAACCGAAAAAAGGGTAAATTGGGAAATTGACAAATCTCAAGTGACTTAAAAAGTCATAAAAAGAATGGAAAAGAACATTGGGACAATTGGGAAGGGAAAACCAGACAGGTTTAAGGTGAACTGGATTGAACCAGATTGAACAGGTTTCTAAATTCATTTTTCTAGGTGGCTTAAAATATTCAAATTAGGGAATTGAAGCAACCATTAGATAGAGAATGAATTTAGATGAATTTTGAAATTTTTAATTTTGAGAAAACCGGTCGAATCGGGCTTGAACCAACTGATTTACGCATTGAACCCGGTCAGACTGGTCTGGTCCAGTTCGAAACGGTGTCATCTTCTTCCTTATGATGAAAGTACTATTCATTCAATGCAGAAACGTATAACGCTAGTGAAGGAAAAATGGCTCCGATCAAACCATTTTAGGGCGAGGATAAGCTCGACCAAAAAGGAAAGTTATCGAGCTGAGGGTCTCCGAGCTCCCTATATAAAGAGCTACTCTTCATTCATCCTCCACACACCTAAAACCTCCATTCTCTCTCAACTGATCCATTTTCTAGCGAAGCTCGAACCATAGCTCCAATATAGGCATTTTTCTTAGCCTCAAAAGGCAAGGTCGAGTCCTACAGACTTCGGGGGAAGATAGCACCTTCCTTTTGACCCGAGGACCGTCGGAGAAGCACCGATGGAATCAAATAGTGAAGTAGCTCTGACGGACCAATGTTGCCCTATCTTGGCCGAGCTGAATTCGGCCAAATTCATCCCTCCTCCAGCCATACCAAGTCTTCCCAACACCCCCACAACCCTTCCACTTGTGAAGTGGGACTTTAACATCATACCCGGTTGGGGTGATGGGCGATTTAAGTTGAAACCTACTTACCAGTTGTAAGTAGAGGAAATCATACCAGGTTAGTATGATGGACTTCCTTAAAGGAAGGAAAAACACACTCGTCAGTTGTAAGCGAAGATGTCATCACACTCGATTGGTGGAATGAAGTGAAAACATATTTTTTTCAGAAGTGTTCTCCCCTGACTGTGTGTCAATGCTTAAACTATTTGGGAGACCTTCTTGACAAAAGCTAGAACAGCTCAGATAGGATAGAGGCCTGAGTTTTTTAACTCATGGGATTAAATGCCCGATTTTGGAAAATCACGTGCAGTGGGCCCAAGGCCAGTGGGCATGAGGAGGAACTCGTAAACAAACTTGAAATGAGAAAGCCATGAAATCTCTAATGAACTTGTTGTGTGATTTTGCCATGGTATCAAGTTAGGACTAATAGTACTCAATAGACTAGCGGCAGTGCATCAGGGCCATGTCAATGGACCGGCCTAGACAAACAGCTGCAGGTCAGGTTAAGGGTCGGGGTCGTTGGACCAGTGGCACCAAAGATAAATGGTTATGTGAAAACTATTATTTTGTGCATGCACTTGTGGTACATGACCATTAAGACGCCCAAAAGGGAATATGATGGGTCCTAAGGGCTACTATATGACATGGTAAAGATAAGGGCAGTTCATTGTGCGAGTCAGTCAAGAAGCTCGGTGTAGCTTCTTGCACATGTGACCGGGGTGGTGTTGGGATGAGGTCTCTATCCTCATACGGGCACAAAGTGGCATTTAGATTTAAGGGATGGATGTCGAGAACATCCACTCACACCCAAGGTAGAAGTGGACGGACTTCGATATTACAATGAGTAAGTAGTTTTTCCATGTTATTTTCACATCACGTCTCTAAGTTGTGATGTTTAAAATACCACTAAATAGTTGGTTTTCATTTTGAGGTACTTATCATCCCCAACCGGCTATGATATAAAATCCCACTCATTTGTTAATGTAGTGAATTCCTCTCGACCAGTTCTTTGTATTCACATGAGCTTGTCATTGCTGGCATTCCCGGTACTTCATGTTCCTACATGATATGAACATCATTGTTCATTATCTTTCGGCCTATTAGCCTTCATTCATTCCAAATGAATGAGAAAACCAAACTTTTTATTTATTTACAATTAGGTCCCTAAAGTTATTTTTTTCTTTAACTTTAAGTCCTTAATGTTGGTTTTTTCCCAAATTGAGTCCCGAAACTTTTAAAATTCACCTTGGGACCTCAATTTATTCAATTTCACAAAAAGGGGTTCAAGTTTCCCAAATTCCCAATTTGGCCCCCAAATTTTCTAAAATTACCATTTTACCCTTCCTTTACAAAAAAGATAAGTTTTACCCCAAAAATTTTAAAATTTCTCAATTGGCCCTCTAACATTCTTATCATGCCCAATTGACCCTCAATTTTACAAAATTGCATATTGGTTCCTCAAATTTTTGAAAATCCCAAATTTTTCTCCCAATTTCAACTTCCTAACACAACCGAATTTGATTTCATCAAATTTACCAATTAAACACTTCTAATTGTTGAAATTGAAGATAAATTTGAGTTTTTACATCTTCATACGATTCAATAGCACTTTGAATAGTAAGTTTTGACACCGGAACGAGCTCAAATGGAGCTTCGCCGGAAAACATACCGTAGAGAGATAAAGCTTCAATTACTCACCGCCGAGGGCACGCCAGTCCGAGATTTTGATCTGGGCAGATAGCTCTCATCCTGAGGTTTATCCTAAAATCAAGAATTGCATCAATTGATGTTGAATTGGATGAGAATGTTATCATCAAACTTCTATAGGTTCTCTATCTAGCACCGGTCGGAAATTGCAGAGGGAAGCCGAATTGGCTTACCTTTCAGCTATAGGAGGGTTGTGGAGGTGTTGGAAGGGCCTGGTTTGGCCTGAGGAGGGCTTAAAATGGCTGATTTTAGCTCGGTCGAAATAGGGATGCTTCGGTTCGCCGGAGTTGCTTCACTGTTCCATCACGCCGGCGCTTCTCAAGTGACCCTCAGAGCAAACAAAGACTACATGTGTGTAGCTGACTTCTCCCCGGTTCTAAAGAACCCGACCTCACCTTGTTTGGCTGAAAAAAATGCCCAAGTCGAAGCTCTAGTTCAAGCTTCACCAGAAAATGGAGCAGTTGAGAGAGAATGGAGATTTCAGGTGTGGAGAGGATGAATGGGGAGGGGCTCTTTATATAGGAAGCTCGAGGACTTTTTGGTCATCCGATTGGCGCCTTAATGGCAGTCATTCATTGCCTGAAACTCCCTAGCCAGAGACTTTTCAGCTTCACCGGTGCTGTGCGATTTTCTGGTGAGTGAATAGTATTGTCATATGAAGGAAGAAGACGACACTATTCCGAACCGAACCGTACCAATCCGAACCAGGTTCAAAGCTTAAATCGGCCGGTTCACCTCCAATTCGACCGAATTTTTCAAATCTAAAAATTTTTAAATTCATTTTCTATCTAATGGTGGTCTCAAATCTCAAATTTGAATTTTTTTAAGCCACCTAGAAAAATGAATTTAGAATTCGATTCAATAGTGGTTCAAACTGGTTCAATCCGGTTTGAATCCGATTCACCTAAATCGATTTGGTTTTCATCTCCAATTCATTATCAAGTCCATTTGCATGACTTTTGGGACTCTTTGGGTCACTCGGGATCCATAAATTTCCCGATTTGCCCTTTCTCTATCGGTTCTGGTTCATGAACCGACTCGTTTCATAAATCTGTTCAATCCCGTTGGATCCGGTTCATCTATATCGATCTGGTTTTTCTCTTCTAATTTGTCCTAAAGTTCTTTTCTAAGGTTTTATGAACCATTTGGATCACCCGGGAGTTGTAAATTTCTAAATTGTCCATTCCCAAATGATCGGGTTTGTGAACCGAATCGATTTTCTTACTCGGTTTGACTATTTCTTTTTTCGGGTTTCCTTAACTAAAAAGGATGGGGTTTACATGGCTACTAGAGCAAATATTCCTTTATTGGAGAAGGAATATTTCTAAGGTGAGGGAGGGAGTGGGGGTACACATCTTAGATGCAAGTTTCAGAGGAAGAAGACAACATTGTGTATGTGTGTGATCACACATGTGAGTTTCCACATGTCACACACCAATTGGTCGATATCCCTAACATGGATTTCCATTCAGGGTCCATGCAATTATCTAACAGTTTGAAATTCCATGTAACGACATTCTATTGGTTGCTTGATACGATTGCCACATGACATACTATTATTAGTTGGTTTAAATATGTTAGATTTCTCACTCGTTGACATGTGTCAATGCCATGTGTCATACTAGGATTGGTCACGTTCTTTAATGTAGTAATCCAACTCAATCAACTCTTTATCGACCATTAAGTGTGAATACTTGATTGACCAGTTTTACTAAACATTATAATGGTCTATTTACTCACTAAAGTGTCCACGTGGCGTTCTATGATTAGTCAACCTAGCCAATGTGACTTGTTGACAGAGATTTATTTTCATTAATCGTTAATAATTGTTATGTCTTGCATTGTGATTGGTCAGCATTTCAAATCGCTTGTCTGGTAGTCAACTGGACATACTCTCCACGTGATGCATGTTGGTTAGTCACATCTGTAGACGTGACATTAACTGACCAATTCAATCGAACCGAATTTTAGTGGCCCAAAATCATTTTTTAGTGAGTTATGGCTCAATTAAATCAATTATTTGATTTTTAAAATTTTCTAAATGGCAGTGACTTCAATTTACCGTTTTATTATTTTTTTTAGTCACCCTGAAAAATTAATTTTCAAATCGGTATGCTTCAATCCAATTCTTACTTTCAATTTTCAATTATATTAATTTCCTTTAAATCTTAGTGAAATTTATCTGATTTAGATCACTTGTCAGCTACTTTCTCATGATCTCGTTTTAAATCAAATCTCGATTTTCTTTTAAATTTTTCCATCCACGTTTACGTTTTATTTCTTTTTTTTTTTTTTTTGAAGAACAAGGTTTACCTATAAGGTACATAGAAATAAAAAAAATTGTTTAGGAAATGCCTAACATGTTAAGTTTTGAGAAAGTAGTAATGCCATTGAAAATAGATTAAAGGAAACTGATGTAAAGTTAATTAGGTATTAAGAACTACATAAGTCATGCATTTTATGTCAATGTTAGGAAATTTGCAAATTTGAAAGAATGAATTGTTGGTAATAAGAGTATTATGAGAATGTGATCTAAATGTTAAATTGAATTCCAAATTTGGAGCTTTAGTAATTGTATATGCAATGAGACGGAAATAGATGTGACTAAGTGTTAAATGATAAATAAGGAAATTGGAGTATAAGTTTCTTATAGATATTGCATAACAATATTATTACACCACTCATTTATCAAAATATAGAGAAAATAAAAAAATGGAGAATTATTTTAAAAATGAATAATTTGGATCATTAACTAAGACAATAAGAGTTATATATGGGTAAAAATATGGTAATAGTATTTAAGTGACGAATAATAATAGAGATAGTGATAAAATAAGTGATTTATTAGATATAGTATCTTTGAAATTAGAAAGAATTTGAGACATTGCTAGCGTAGAAAATTTCTACTAAATGAAAGAATGTTGTCTACTAAATGAAAGAATGTTGGGATACAACTTGTAAATATTGGGTCGGGGATGGATAGGATTATTGATTTTGGAATATGCACTAACTTGTCATTAACTTGGTGCACATTTAATTTGTTTTTGATATAAATGGGTCCAGTTTCTTTGGATGAAAATAATTTATTATATAAACTTTATTGAAATTAAAGTAATATACATTACAGTGATATAATCAATAGTCTCCAAGATTTTTAATGTCACTTCATCTCTTAATTCTACTATTATTTTAGGGTGAAGTGTTTTATGGTAATAAAAAATACATTAACTAATAGATTAATTTTAATTCAAACCACATAATAATATTATCCCATATTTTATTTTATTTAAATAAATGACATTATTATATATTCCATAAAAGTGAATATTAATATGTGGATTAATTTATATTATCAATAAATTATATTATAATGACTTCAATAGGCAAACCTTCCGGCAAAGCATATCGGCTCATTGAATATGTATATGCATATAAGCAAAATGTAATCGAAGTGGGTGCCCTCTTGCCTGCCATAAATCAATAACCGGTACAAATATCCAACAGTTATTATTATTTTTTGCTCCAATATCCAACAATTATGATCAAAGAATATTGACCCGTCAATGGGAAGAAAAAGGTTTCCTATCAAAGAAAGGTCTCTGGCTATTCTAACCCCACAAGACCTCCGCATGTCTCTTATGTACCCTCTTTCCCCTTATTTACCATTTTCTTTTTCTTTTTTTTTTGCCACCCCAAAATTGAAGTACTGATCGATTTCTCATCGGAGAAAAAAGGAGTTGACGTTTTAGAATCAAGTTGATGTGCGCTTTGATAGATTTTGAATATTGTACAAAAGTTACGGTCAGATCTTCAGATCTTCTTGAATGTTCACGTGCAGCCCCACTTCACCAGCAACTTGAAGCACCTATATTTTCTTTATGGGTATCAAGTTATATGCAGTAGTCTCCCATCATCTTAGCATGTAGTTCATAACTTTTTTAAGATCAAATTATCATATTCTAAATCATCTAAGAGAATTTACAATTAATTTGGCATGGTGGCTGGTTTAAATTTTTAATCTTTGTATAGTGCGATAAACTGATCAATTGCTTCTGACTATAGTGATAATCATATTGAAAAAATAGCTATATTGTTAGTTCTAGCTGAAAAAATGAATTGCACATCAAAGCGGTGAATGGAAAAAAATATATTAAAATGAAAAAAAGAGCAAATTTTGTACCATTTAAACTAATTTGCCCTTAAAAAAAGAGGGGAAACAAGTGATTCATTTGCATCTTCATGTAATTATGAGAGGCCATTGCCACAAGTAATTATGAGCTGTTGCATTTGTCACACGTTCAAGTAATTAATTGATAGTTCAGCCAAGTGCCACGAGTCTCAATTGGTTTTTGGCCAAACATGATGAGGGTGTGTGTTACAAGGAAAATGCCTCATACTGACATATTCCTCAGAATGTGGAAAAGTCCATTTCATCTACTAATCTTAAAGTCAAGAGCATGAGAAGAAGATGAGGGAGACAAACTGTTCTTTGTCATCGATTTTGACCCTTTGATTCCTTTGATTCCTCTCAATGTGGGCACTTAATCTCCCCGCCCAATCAAAGCATAGCCATCGAAAGTAAGATTTTTAGTTAGGTTTTCCTAAGTTCTAGGAAACCTTTTTTTGGCCAGAGGTATTAGGAAACAAACCATCAAAATGCACAAAAAATTGACAAAAAATACGTTTTCTATCTATCATCTCTAAATTTAGAGTTCGTTATTACTTCATAAATATCGTTTATGAGTTCAAGCTCACCAATCAAATTGTCACCAACTTAGCAATTACAGTAAAAAAAAAAGCAAAAAGAAAGGAGGGTAGGGATCTTACGGTACATGTCGGCTTTTTCTTTTTTCCCCCACTTTTCGTTCTTTTGTCTTCTTGAAATTTCGTTCCACTACTGGCTAATGGGTCCACGCTAAATTCCACTAGAAGATATACTGAATATTCTGTCTTGTATGGGATGAATATCAAATTACTGGCAAGGGTTTGCCTCCAGCCATTATCACGTTCAATGTTGAGTTAATTGTAAACCTCAATTCATATTTATATTTTGTATAAAAAATATTGCATTAATCTTATTATTTGGATGATATCACTTACACTACAAAATTCAATTTTCTGTAATTATATTTTGTAAACAAAATTTATATTTACATTATGTCTAGTTTTATAAGTAGAAATAATTTTGTCTTCTGAATTCTGTTTATATTGGTAAACAAAAAAATGGAAAATCATATGGGCTTCGTCTACCTGAATATCATAATGGCTATCGATAGAGGAGTAAAGTAATCCCTTCAGATTGCTATGTAGTCCAATCACAAGACTTGAACCTAAGAGAGAATCAAAGAAGCATGGATAGACGAAAAAAATATATATGATAGAAAGTCCAACTCATGAGCCCAATGGGAGCATTATTTAGTTATTAAAATCCAATTCTGAAGTCCGCGAGGTCTCGTGCAAAAAACCCTACATGGGTCTTGCAGATCAGGTATCCCCATGGTAAGCCGCCAGAGGAAGAGGGCCGACAACGTCCTCCCAATTTTCCTTTTTTTAATATTTAATATTATATCAAAATTTAATATTAATTTAAGTAACTCGTAAACATTTTATTACTTGAATTTCCATAATACTAGGTACATTTTTTTCCGTGTATATTGAATTTGGACCCTACCTTGGATAGAGATGACAGCAAACCCTAGCTTTTCCAGGGTGAAGGGAGGAAGAAAACGAAAGAATGGGGTGAAACAATGAAAAGAGGGAAAACTAAAGAATGGGGTGAACAATTAATTCCTTCTACTATGCCCTAATTATAACAATTTCTTCTACATTCTAAATAATTACAATTTTTTGCACAAACGGACTAATTACAATTAAAATAAGAAACAAGAATTATAAGATTAACTAAAAAAATTCCTAATTATTACTAATATATTCAATCGAAATAATATAAACAAATATTTGTAATATGACCCTGAAACTTTTTAATTTGTCACAAATACATCCAACGGCAATAACTCAATACATATTATGTTAGCAAAATTTGACTTGGTTAATCAAAATTTAGCTATTTGTACAGAAACTTAACATTTCCATAGGTTTATACCACAAAATGTTTTTACTGTTTATACTAAATTTTAATATAATTAAAATATTGTGTAACGACAATGCATATTACCCTTAACCCTTGAACGTTTGTATCTTCCTTCTTCTCTTTCTTAAACATTTCTAATCATTTTAATACTCACTCCAACCATAACCATAGGAGCCATCAACTTGGCTTACATCTTGCTAACTCGATCGTGCACCAAAAGTAGTTAGTAGTTCTCAGACGCTGATTTTGAAGGCAATCGACGAGCTGGATCTTGACCATTGCAGAGTGGCGTAGCCTAAAGTTAGGACTTTGTCCAATCACTCATCATAGCTTCCGTAAGTATATATCCGCAAGTCCAATATTCATATCTGCAGGTCTCCTAAAGTCCCCGTCCAACCAACAATTCTCCCTTAGCACTATGACTGCAGCTTACTCCGCAGAATCCAATCAAAATACGAGTCTTTGGGAGGCATTAACTTTGGGACTTTCCTCCCATCTATCTACCGATGGATTTACAGGGAATTAAAGGGTTCATAAACCTCCCTTGGACTCGCGAAACACTATAGATCTTGGATAACTATCACCCACTTTATCGATCTTTTCGTTGATTTATCTAGTCAAATTGCTGCCTCACTCCTACATTGAGTTCCGCCTGCCTTTGAAACTCGATTTCTGGATCAGTTCTACATCTATGATGGCTGAACAGTCCTGTCGACCGTACTCGTTTAAACATTTTTGGTCCAAAGCACGCAGGATTTTTGGTCAAATTTGGGAAGCAAAGTTGGTCGATGATCTGGAACCTCAGCAGAAACACATGTAGATTAAACGTTTTATCTCGACAGAAACATAAAGAAATCTGAAGTTTCTCCCGTCCTCATTTGAAACAACTTAAGCATCTCTCCCTCATACCATCTTTCTCAAGTCCATCAGTAATGGATATAACAAAGACCCTTCCTCTCCAGCTTACTTATGGGAACCTGGCCACTATTCTCAGCATTAAGGACGGTGGAATTGGGGGTCTCGTCCATGGAGCTATCCTCTTTTTTCCACCAGTCCGAGCTTCAGGTAGACATACCATAAACAGCCGCATCCAACACTGGATTATATTCGTATATCTCCGTTACAGAGTTGGATGTTGCTCCCTCGCTGGCCCTCTTCCTCCAGCAAGGTGGCCGGAGGGTCCAGTGCCCCTCATGACCTCGCTGGAAGAGATGGTCCATGGAGTAGCCCGCCCTGCCATTGTAATTGGAATTTTTTTTTTTTGCTCAATATTGTAATTGAAGATTGCACGGTAATATTTTTCCTTTTTTTTAATGACTAGATCTGCTACGCTGCTGAAGAAACCGGTCTCCAGAGTGAATTTGGATACCTGCATGCACGAGGCTGCAAGGAATCACAGGAGACGAGCTAAGAGGATATGAAGCAATTGGCAAAAAGGCTGTCGCAGGAGAGGCCGCTCCGTCTAGAGTGATGGGTGCATGGGCATGGTGCATTTCCCATCCCAATGTGGCTATAGAATACTTGAGAGTATATAATAAAGTTTAAGAGATATGAGTTAATAGGACAGTTGTGTTATATATTGAATATTTAAGGCACTTTATATCATTGTTTAATATTTATTTTATATACACAAAAATTTATATAAATATGAAAAGTATATGACCCAAATATTTGAGTATATAATTGATTTACTTTCGTAAGGAAAATGAGATAATGTACGGTGGACGGATAACTATTTGGATCCCTGTATATTTGAAAGTTTTTTAATTTAATTTTTTTTTGTAAAAAATTAAAATTTTTTAAATTTATAAACTAATAATATATTTTTATTTTATCATGCGATTAACTTGAATAATATAGTGTATATAGTTATCATATTTAATTTTAAATTCACACTAAATAACATTTTACTAATAATATTATTTTTTTAATCTTGTACAAGTAGAACAATAACATTTAATTATTTAATTTTCCACCATACTTAATCATACCCTGAATCGAATTGATACCATAAAAAAAATTAAAATAGTAAAAAATAATATATTTAAAAATAGGATTGGTAGGCGGCATAGTTCACATAAATAATTTTTTATTTATAAATAAGTTAATAAATTACATATTACATATAAACCTTTATATTTATAGATTTATGATAATATAAATATAAAAATAAATAATACGAGAAAATGTATATAATATAATTTTAAATAGTTAAAATTATATCGTGTATATATATTATAATTACCTAAAATAATATTATAATAATATATTATAATATTTTAATATTTCTTATTAAGATTAATATCGTTATTTTATAAATATGGAAACGGGTGAATGATAAAATTTTGGTGAGTAAATTAGATAGTTGAGATTTAATATCAATAAAATAAATATTAAAAAAATCACAACTGATTTATTTATAAATAAAATAATAGTCGATTTCGATGTATTTGATGCGAGAATAAAAAACAAGATTCGTTGTGAGGTAGATGACTGATAGGTTGTTGAATCGAAGTGTAGAATAAGTGAAAAGTGGTAGATTAAGTTATTGATTAAAAGATCGGATCCAAATAAGTTTAGCAGTAGTATTACCAATATTTTTATATTCAACATCTGTATTAAAACGTGCGATAATGCGTTGCTTTTTAAAATTTCAAAAAATAAGATTGTAACCGAAAAAAATAACATATCCACTGAAAAAATGACGATAATTAGAATTTTCGGCCTAGTTGGCATTAGAGAAGCAATATAGGGTTGTAGGAGAGTGATGCCAAATAGTAAGACTAAGATGAATAGTTCATTGAAGGTATCGAATTATGCGTTTGGCATCAATCCAATAAATATCATTAGGTTAATACACGATATAAGAAAGATTGGGATGAGTGATAGTGAGGTACTGGAGTGAACCCACATTTTGACGATATGGAGTGGGATCCGAAAGAGGTGCCCTGCCTTGGGAGAGAGTCGTGATCTAGGAGCAATAAGCGTAGATACAGACTTACAAGTATCCATGTCAGATTTAGATAGTAAATCATGAATATACTTGGATTGAGTGAGATAAATACTATGAGAATTATTATGGATTTCAATACCAAAGAAATGATGGAGAGTCGGTTGATCTTTGATGGAGAATTCCTGTTGTAGAGTATGTAGAGTGGAGTTGAGAGTGACATTGGAAATAATGATATCATCAACATAGATTAGTAAAAATATAATAAATGTAGAAGTACAATGGATGAAAATAGAGATATCCGCAATAGTTATTTTCTCACTCAATTAGGCTTTCATGGTTCTCACTTAAATGTAGATGTACCATGGATGTACAATTGAGCTTTTATGCTTAATTTCATGGATCAAGTAGGAAGGTGGTTAATTAGATAGACAAATGTATCAAAGGCAAAATCTCAATATTTTGATTGAGTGTGATAATGAATTAAGAGAGTGGGTCTTATGTCTACAATATGACAATTTTTACGCTTAATTGATCCATTTTGTTGGAGCATATGTGGGCATTAGATGCGGTGACCGATGTCAACAAGCTGAAGTTCAGACTGAAAGGAGGCATAAATAAATTCGTTGGCACCATCTATCTGAAGAAATTTAATTTTGCAGTTGAGCAAATTTTCAACTTGCAAATGAAATGCTTGAAAAATAGATATAATATTTGAACATTTTTTTATTACAAATAACCATAAGAACTTACTATAGTTATCAAGAAAATGAACATAGTAAAGATGACATGTGTGGGATGTAACAAGAGTGAACCTACATATATCGGTATGAATTAGCTTAAGAGTACGAGTGTTGACATGAAAAGAATGATAAGAGTTTTTATCACAAGAACATGAATCACATAATGATAAAAGAGAGATAAATTTTATTGATAAATGTTTATAAAGCATACAACTGACAATAGGAAAATAAAGATGTCCTAAACATTGATGCTATAATAAAGTCGGTTTAGTACGACTTACACAAGTAACTGGAGACAAGATAGAAGGATTACAATTGGTACGAATACAATACAATCCTCCCTTGCGACTTTTGCATAGCAGCTCTTGGTGATAAACAATATCTTTGATAAGAAAGTGAGTAGGGTGAAATTCAAAATAGAAAGAATTATCTTTAGTAAATTGAGAAACAAAGAGTAAATTAAGGAAAATTTGAGGAACATATTAGATATTGTTGAGATAAAACCGACCAGTAGTAATACAAGTAGATTCTAATGATAAAATGGGTAAACTTGTCCCGTCTTCAATTAGCAGATGCTTATGAAGTGCCTCATTCTCCTAAATAGACATGTGAGATAAATTATTAGTAACATGAGTGGTCGCTTCTGAATTAACATACCAGTCAAGATAGTTTGAACTAGTTTTATTGTCATAAGCAGAGAGAACTTGAGTAGTTGATGAATAGAGAGCCTTGGATTCATAGGAAGGAAAATAATGAATTGACTGTCCATGTTTGCCACAAAGTTGACATGACTCCAAAGGCTGTGTAGTGGGACAAGTGATATGTTGTCCTGCGATGCCAAAAGAAGTGGGCTAATTAAAACTAGTATTACTCGAATTAAAGTATTGACGTGACCTCAATCTTTAATTTCTTGGGTAGATTTAGACTGATAATGAGAGCGAGACCCAAGCCCATTTGAAGTCATTTGCTCCCATGCATACGAGTTGTCATTTGCACCCATTTTTCAATTAGGGTTGAGAGAAGTTCTGGGACGGCATGAGTAAGAGCAATCAAAGTGTCGAGGGCACTAGAGAGAGGAACGACAGTCTTGGAGCCATATTTTTTAACATGATAACTTGTATTAGCTTGTTTAATTTGTAGGTTGTACCAACAATATTTAAAGAAAAATAGAGATTATTAATAGTATTTTGAGAATATGAGTAGTAGGGCCATTCAAATAGCATACCGAGCCCCGATAATTAAAGAAAACCATTATGTGATCTTTGTTAAATAACATAAGTAGTGGATTTGGTCAGATAGCATACCATACGCCCAATTAAAAATGGTCATTATATTGTTGTGATCATGTGTGTGAATATGATCGACTTGGGATGATGAGTTATGATGTGGGAGTGACACCTGATACTAAAGGTGATGTCAAACATATAAGGAGGACTAGAAGTGGGGATACAAGGGAAGGGTGAGCTTTCAAAACTTCCCAAAGACTCGAAAGGGATGTTTAAGGCAGGGGTCCATGCATCACTTGTGATTCGGAGTTAGGCAAGGTGGATCAAAGGATGCGAGATATTGGATGACATATCATCGACATTCATATTAGAGGGACGATCATATCAAGATGTTCCTTAGGAGTGTGCAATGAGGCACATACCCCTCATAGCCCTGAGATGCATGTGTTTGAGATCTCAGTAGATATGGTGGCAGGATCATCATGTGTATGTGTGAAGTTGTGATGGTGTATGCATCATTAACAATGATAAGAGGGGGCAATCATCTACAAATGTTCATTGGGAGTGTGTTATGATGCACATACCCCTTGCCCCTAGTGTATGTGTGAGAACTTAGGAGTTTATTTATGTGCATTTAATGTGTGCATTATGAAATGATAGTTGAATTCCCCAGTTAAATAAATATGAGTGAAAAGGCTATTATGAGAAATAGTAAGTAAAACCAATTGTAAAATATATAAGTAAGATATCACTAGAATCTAATAAAAAACAGAGTAAAGACCAGATAGTAAGTCATATCGTGACTCGACTAAACACATTCACTGAGTTATGAGCTCACCCACTCCTATAGAACCAATTTTAGGTGTGTGCAAAGGAACACATAATAGCATATGTTAACCTCAACATCCAAACACATGCAATCGAGATACGAAACTCAAAAGGTGTGCTCAGACATTAGTAATTTATTTGTTTATCATATGTTAAATTTTTGTGTAAAAGATGTAATTATTTTTAGGCACACTACTTATTTTTATAAAAGTTTTAAATTTTCGTTGAATTTTGTTAGGATTTCATTTTAAGTCTTTATTATTTTGGTACTACTTTGGTCTAAGGTACACACCATTATAGCAACAATGAGGTGTGGCATGTTACCATTGGACTCCGACCTGGGAAATTGGATTGGAGCATGACACGGGTGGTTTGGCAAGAGAAAATAAACGTGCATTAAGATTGCATTTGGGGATTTGAGTATTACCTTTGAGGCCATTTTTGTCTAAGTGACCATAAGGGTAAAATAACTGAAATGCCCTTAAATCCACATTTTATAATAGGAAATTACTAAGGTTGCATTGAAAAATAATGATCTCTTTCATGAGTCCAAGTGTCAAATTCACACTTGTAAGGTAAGGGTTTTAGAGTTACTAATTTGAAATTTTCTTAATTAATTATAATAAAAATCATATTTAACTTTGAAATTGGGTATAAGAGTAAAATTATAATTTTAGAATTATTACATTATAAAATATTAAACACCATATTAGTGGACATAAAGAGTAATAATAAATTAGTATATGATATTTATGAAATAGATCATACCCGATCATGTTAGAGACGAATAATTACTCGAAAATCTCTACATGATTAACATGTACTCTTATAAAGTGAGTAGGATTATAATTCTTGTATCGTCTCCAATTGGACCAATTTATGTTTTATACATGTTTTCAACTATATGTTGTATGTGTGCATGATTTTAACCAATAAAATGAAATTAGAAAATTATATAATGGCATTCAAAGTATTTTATGAAATAAGGGATTTGACTCATATTTAGTGATGCTATGATAAATATTTATGAAACAGTGGATTTGGTCATATTTTAAAAATAGGGCTATAACCCATATTTGTAAAAAAATGGCTTCTACCATATTTTAAAACTAGGGTTATGAACCATATTTGTAGAAAAAAAAGGTTTCAACCAGATTTTGAACTTGGGGTTAGTGCCCATGTTTTGTGAAAAAAGTGCTTCAACCATATTTTGAAAAATGAGACCATCACCTGTATTTTTGTGAAGGATGTAATTTGACTCATATTTTTTAAAGTAGAACTTCTACCCATAATTTGGGAAATAAGGATTTTAGTCTGTATTTTTTCTAACTAATGGACTTCGATCTATGCTTATAAATGCATAAACATGTAATTTTTAAAAAATAAACAAAGCGATGCACTCTGTGATAGTTTGAACCTGACAATCCTTAAGTGAATGATTATATAGCCTTAGAGGGGTTGATTAGATAGCAAGCCAACATCTACCGATATTGTATCATTTTGAGTCTACATGTTGATAAGATATCATGTCAGCCTCTATTGCTCTTGTTGAAAATTTATTGCATATTTGTGATTGAGGCGGGTGAAGAATTATACGAGTAGACTTCTACATGGAGAGTTGTGTTGAGTACTAAGGGATTGTTAGGATGTCGAGTTAATAAGGGGGAGTATATACAAGACAAGTGAGTCATAAGACGATGTATGGGTATTGAACAAGCGGTGGTGAGATATGGTCATTGTATTTGTGAGGAGTCGGTGGTCTATACCTTAGAGGGTAAAATAAAATACTATCACTGGGATGTAAAGAAGGCTAGTGAAGAGATGGTGAGATTCGCCATTAGACAATAGTAGAGAGTGGAATAACTACACTACTAGGTTATAACCTTAATGCATGGATATTGTGAGTAAATTGTTATTGTGTGTGCATATGTTTGTCAAACAGCTAATTTCTTAATAAGATTACCTAATAATAATTGGCTTTGAGAGTTAATTTTTAAAAAAAAATTATTATTTCATTATATCATTTTAGTAAGAGTTGTATTGAATTAGTTCATGATATCAGTGGTCCACTTACTAAGCTTTGCATTCTATTTCTCTAACCCATTTTATGTATCAATAATTAGGAAGGTTTGAAATTGAAAAAAATAAGTGAATAAATATGCAACTAGATTAAAATTATACGAGTATTTTCAATTAACATTTGTTTTGGGTTTGGAATTTTGTAATGATTAATGTTATATATGGTGATTTTGGAAACTTGTATTTTTATAAAAAAGTAATATAATTTTGTAGTATAAAAAGCGTGGTTGTAATAAAATAAAATAGTTTAAAAGTATTGAAATATAGTTTAAAAAATTTAAGGAAATAGTGATCTATATTGAATTCTCAACTCAACTGATATAATTATTTGACATTTAGTTTATTAGGAGAAATATGTAACTCAAATATTTGAATAGCATATTATTTTTCTCAATAAAAATATTATATAATATTACTTGCCTTCTTTTATTAATTTGAATATTGCTTTCCTTCAAATCTATTATTTAATATTTTCCTTATTAGTGCCAAACCAACAAAGAAAAAAATTGATTGACCAGAATCATTTTATTAATTATTTTATCATTATATTGAAATAGTTCCTACTTTCACTTTCAAGTGTAATATTTAACATTATCCCACTGTTGGGATATCATACTCAAGGCCGTCCGTTGGAATAGGCATTCTTTTTTGTGACGAGATCGACCAACTGCCCATGTAATTGTCATACAAATATGAGGGTAATTCATTTATTTTGTGATTAATATTGAAATAAAATAATACTTGCCACTTTTTATTTATTTTTTCAATTATAATATGGTGATGTAAAATGAATGAGAGTTTACAACCACCCTGAGGTCAAGCATCTTGGGCCAACGTCAAGCATTGTCCTCTGGCTTGCACACATTCTGTTATCTTCATTTCTTCTATTAGCGACTTGAACCTGTTATGTGGAGGGGCGATTTCTTTGTCAATTAACAGCAAAGGAGAAAACGATTAAAGCTCGATCAAGGAAGGAGTGTACCCTCATGAAATTAGGCAGCAAGAATCTGTTCGAGTTAGAACAAGAGGAACTTACATGAATGAGTAGCCAAGTGTTTAATGTCTTCTTCGGTTGGATCATATGCTTAAACACGAACTTTGACATTTATCTTTTGGAGACATCACCAAATACGGAAACCTATATTAAATGATTGTTTTTAATAGATTCTCTCCAAATTCTTTCATAGTTTCTTTGACCAATCATAATACACTTAGTACCCCTGTTAGATTTTGAACAGGCATATTTTCAAAAACATGCTTCTATCCATAAGTCTAATGTTCTAACCTGCTGGTCTCCTCCTAGTCTGATCGTCTAACCAACAATTCTATGTTTCTAACATCCTGACACCTCCCTACATCTCTGAAAAATTCAATCAAGATAAGAGTCTTAAATTTCAGTTCCCTGAACATAATCGAACTTGGTCAAATTTGGAAGCCAACGCACATGATCGTGGATGTGTAGCTTCAGCAGAAGGAAGCCCTATAAATTCCCAAGATCAAACACAATCTCTCAAATAAAACACTAAAAGAAATTCCAAGTTCTCCCTCTCATCTTCATTTCAAGCAACTCAAGCATTTCCTTTCCTGGAGATAATCTCTTCTTCTCTCTGCCTCTCTGTAGTAATTTTGCAAACATGATTCATCCAACTCCTTTTTCGGTTCCTTCTTTAATGGAAAGGACAAAGAGCATTCCACTACAGCCGCCAACTTACGGTAACCTGATCACCATTCTCAGCATCGACGGGGGTGGAATTCGCGGCCTTATTCCCGGAACTATCCTCTCCTTCCTCGAGTCTGAGCTTCAGGTATACAAACTCAACAGAGAAGTTCACACTGTATTTCTGTTCATCTGCTGATTAATTTTTGTTTCTGAAATAAGGAGAAAACGAAATCGGGTTGAATGAAAAAAATTGAAGGTTTCTATATCAAATCATCTGATCTTCCCTTGCTTCCGTTTAATATATCTTGACCGAGCTCAGATTTTTTATCCAAAGTAGTACATGTATCAATCTTGAGAAATCCAGACCTATAGCTTCAAGGGAAATACGAGACTTATGGTACTGATGGAGCTCCACTCCATGACCTTTGTTTGCAGAAACTAGATGGCGAGGATGTAAGGCTTGCGGATTATTTTGACGTGATTGCGGGAACTAGCACAGGTGGTCTCGTCACTGCCATGCTCACAAGTCCCGACCAGAACAACCGTCCCTTATATGCAGCAAAAGACATCAAGGACTTCTACCTCAGTAATAGTGCCAAGATTTTTCCACAGTGCAGGTTAGAAGATGAAACTACACTACTCATACCTAAAGCTGGAATATTATGTTCGTATATCCCGGACTTTTTCTTTACTTGAACGAGTTTTCTAACTGCAGCTGGCCCTGGCCCTTAGCTCCATTGGCAAAATTGTACAAGGCATTAACAGGACCACAATATAATGGAAAATATCTACACAAGCTTATCAAGGATAAGTTGGGGAACAGAAGATTGCACCAGACACTAACCAACGTGGTGATTCCAACATTCGACATAAAAAGTCTCCAACCGACAATCTTTTCAACCTACGATGTAAATATTTTCTTGCCTTCTCCAGTCCTAGGCTATATAAAAATATGGAATAGATCATCAACTTCTTCTAATAGGTTCATCAACATGCACTTGTACATGAAATGATGTCAACCACTGCTATATAAGAAGAAAGAATACTCAGCTAACTATGTTTTTGCATAAATATGTTGATTTCTCGTGTTGGTATAGGTGAAGAGGAAGCCGAACATTGATGCCTTGCTTTCAGACATATGCATTTCAACCTCTGCAGCTCCGACTTATCTCCCTGCCCATTATTTCAAGACCACAGCCATGGACGGACAAATCAGAGAATTCAACCTGATAGATGGAGGCGTGGCTGCCAACAATCCGGTAATTTTCAAGACTAAACCAGAAATATGAATGGCTAAACATATAATTAGCATGCAGAAACATATAAATAAATGGACTTTCCCTTCATTTTCAGACACTGGTGGCTCTGGGAGAGGTGACCAAGGAAATCATGGAGGGAAACTCCGATTTCTTCCCCATAAAGCCGATGGACTATTGCCGACTTTTGGTCATATCCCTAGGGACCGGTTCAGAGAAAGAAGAAGGAAAATATAGTGCAAAGTATGCAGCTAAATGGGGCATATTGGGCTGGTTATCGAGCCAGGGAAGCACTCCATTGGTCGATACGTTCATGCAAGCGAGTTCCGACATGGTCGACTATCATCTCTCTTCCATCTTCCAGGCCCTTCACATCGAAGAGAACTACCTCCGTATTCAGGTACTGATCACACGCAAACTTAACTACTGGATGGAAGATGATGCATATCTTTCCTTCTGCAAACTTATGGGGTCGATCACATATTTTGTCGCAGGATGATACACTGAGCGGAGAACTGGCATCAGTTGATTGTGCCACGGAAAAGAACATGGAAAACCTTGTCAAAACCGGTGAGGCGCTGCTGAAGAAACCGGTCTCGAGAGTGAACTTGGATACCGGCGTGTACGAGTCTGCTGGGAATCAGGAAACCAACGAGGAGGCTTTGAGCAGATTCGCCAAAATTCTTTCCCAGGAGAGGCTGCTGCGTCTAGCGAGATCACCTCATGGGCATGGTGCTTTTCCTGTCAGAAAGTCTTGAACCGGTGAATGATATACTCGAAGGCGGTTCTCACGAGTGGTCTAAGCTAAAGTCATTAATTATCTAAAAATATGATTGATTTAATTCATTAATTATTTTATTGAAACGAATCCAATTATAACAAGCATTTTTTTTAGTTTGGGGGTATGTTGCCAAGCAGGCTCTTTGCTGTTAGATGAAGGAAGCATTTGTTCTTGTCACTAAGCAAATTAACTATTTATGTAGCCGTAAAATGAATAACAAACTTTGGGAATAATAGTGAAACTAAATTATTTTTAGTTAAAAAATGTCGATATTCTTAAAATTTTGTTTAAATTTCTAAAAGTGAGATATTGCTACTAATAACTGATCAATACTATTCAAAACTAATATTGTTGAAGATAACCATTAATTTATCATGTAAGGTCAAAGGTGAAATTGGCTTAAGCTGGATGAGAAGGATCGCCGTTGTAATTAGTTGTCTACAACTAACTCAACAATTATTTTATAATTATATAAATCAAATACAAATTCACTAATTATTAATATTACTAATAATATCCCAACTAATTGTGAAACAAATAATATCCCAATTCTATAAATTAAATTGTATCGTACCAATTATATTTTATGGTATAATAAAATAACATTATTTTTTTAGAAATATCAACTATTATGATATAGTGAGTATTTTTATTTATCCACAATTTTGAAATTAATATCTAAGCAAAATAATATTTAAGTTATCGAAATTAAAAATAAAATTAAAAATTCTCTATTACAGTAAACTTTATGTACAAATAATTTAATTTCATTACAATTATAAGTTTAACTATTAGTTTTGTTCAAATTTAATATATTAAAATCAAATATTAAATTAATAATTTCTCGCACTTTAATATGGACAAACTCAAAAATATTTTATTAAGTGTATAAGTAAATAAAAATTATAAAAAAATAGAAGAATATATTTTAGCCAAAGTATGTGCTCTAATAAGTGTTAATTGTAATCATTTTGTCAATTATATATTTTAGTGCACACATCGAAAGATTATATGTTTTCAATTAACTGCCAACCACCCTAATTATCTAATACTCTATTTAGTTATGATGTTACTAATATAATATGTAGTTTCTCTATTAGGTCAATTTCACTTGTTATCTTTAACATATCGATATTGCAAGTGCTAGACGTTACTTCGTTAGGTAGATTCTCTCTCTCTCATTTTTGTTTTTGGTTCTGATGTTTTTATGCACGGTATGCTGTAGGTGGTGTGAAAGTAGGCAAGTGACTAATCTTTCTCAAAGTTATTGGACGTTCGTTGTTGCGGTGATTCTCAACGTTTGAATAGGAAGATCCAATGCCCTTTTCACTGTATCCCCCAAGTTCACGCTGATGTTGGTATTCCGTTCGTTGAAAACATGTTCTTTTTTATTTATAAATATTATATAATTATAATAAAAATTATATATCATATTTTTATATAAAATATTATTAATATATACATTAATTTGTATATATTTGATTTCAATAATTTATAAATAAGGAATAGGGAGTTTGTAAAAATTAATTAAAACAAATGGAGCTTACAAACGAACTGGAAACCTCTTAGGATTGGGGAAGGAAAATAACGGGATTTTTAATGAAAATTTACAAAAATTAATTTAATATTTTAATAAAATTAATTATAATTATATATAATAAATTATTTTAAAGGTAATAAAATAAGCTATTAATAAGTTATTATTATAAAAAATGAATTAATATTAATTATAAAAATATTTTATAATTAGTGTAAAAGATTTTGGTGATAATAATTGTGCTGTAAAATAATGAAACCCATCGAGGAGGCAGTTAAATATGTAGACTACTCCACATATTTTATAATCATTCTAAATTTAGTCTTTATCAGAAGACTTCAATCATCAAATCGGTTAATACTCACAAAGATGTAGAGCTGAAGAGAGAAATCACTAAAATTCAAGAAATTTCAAAAAACTATTACATGTATGTGACAATGAATCAATAGAAGTGGAATCCTTGCAATCAAACAATTCAAGATCAAATTTGCAAATAACAAATTTATATCAAATTACTACATGCATTTTCAAGACAGACAATATTTCTTGTCTAATAATAGACTGGTTTTATAAACAAAACATAATTAAGGTTTAGTTAGAATTGCACTTGACCAAAAATATTGTTTATTGGGATTCTAATTTCATTTATAAATTGTATAACCTTACAAATTATAAATTGTGTGTCAGCAAAATCTGGTGGGACTCCCACTTGACAAGGACACGGGCTCCAATTGCTGTACTTGACCGGGTTCCTAACTCCGATAGAATGAATCCAAGGTAAATTTTTTGTTGTGATGAAATAACAAAACACCCTGGGAAAGAGGAGTTCAAATTAATATTTGTATTAAATTAAATTTCACATTAAAAATATATGTATAAAATTATAAAATAATTATTGTCATCTTAAAAATAGTCTCAAAGTAGGACTCACTGTAGAACGACAGCACTTAATATACACAACGCGAGAAATTTGTGTACAAGATAACGTGAAAATATTTGTGAACAAAAATGATTTTAGACTCGATAGCAAAAGAAAATATTTTTATAGATTTATTTATATTTACAAATAATAACAATAACATTGTAATTATATAACCGCTAACAGCAAATATTTAGGATGGTGCATATGAATTACACATCTTGATCGAGAGATCGAAGCTATGAATGAGAAATGAGAGATAATATTATGATAATAAAATGTGAAAAACAAGGAAGGATATAAAATTAATGATACGAATGCCAAAGTGACAAGGAGTGGAAAGAAAAAAGTAACGAGAATCGCAACTGTTCAATAGGGCATTTTATCAAACACCTTGCGGGCTGTGCATTAGATCGGCGGGATCGAAAAATAAAAGATATCAATTTCACTTTAAAAATCTACTAAACCGGAAAAAAAAAGAGAGAATTTCAAATCAGTGTTTAAAGTGTTGCGTCAGAATTGATATTATCAATCACCTGAATATCAGACAGGGATAACTGTAGAAATAATGAAAGTCTCATCATCCACAACACTTAGATAGATCGAAAACAACAGCAACATAAATTGGAGCCTCAGACCGTCCTAGTTCAGAGATTTTCAACAGTTTCTCTATTCTAGTTCAGTTGTTATACCGACTTGTCATCAACGGCTTTCCTGGTGACCGATAGTTGCTGATCGAAAACAAAAAGGAGGAAACAGGTTTTCGTCCAACGGAGCAAAAACAGAGAACATAAAAAGAACAGGAATGATGCGAAGAAAGAGGCATCAGATCTTCCTATTCAAATGTTCAGAATCATCAAGCTCATTATAGCAATAATGAGAACTCAATAACCACAATATAGATTCATCATTTGCCTACTTTCACGCCATTTCATGTAGACCAGAGGTTGAACACAAAACAACAAAAAAAAAACAAAAAGATGAGATGGAGAAAATCTTGCTGCTATGAGAGATATGACATATTGATAAAGGCTATAAGAATGGGCAGAAATGACCAATGCCAGCCTGTGATTCTCTACGCAAGAGAATGATGGTGGCTCCTTATATCGTGTTCTTCTTCCGTCGTCTAGGGTTTTCTTGGGGGAGGACTGAGGAGGGCGTAGTAGCATAGCATTGGCGGCTATAAGCTCAACAACACGTTTGACACGTGGACGGTTTGGATTAAAAGAGCATGGCCAGAGCATGGTAATGTTAGTTGGGCCGAAAACCCAATCTAATCACTGCTAGTCATCGTCTCGTTGCATTGCGTGCGTTATTCGGATAAGGCATACATACAATACTGAAGTTCAAAGATGCTGAAGTTCCTATTGAAGGTGAGGATCTACTTTAACGCTGTTGACCCGCGCACGGTTTCGTGCATGGGGTTCCTGGCGCAGTCCAACGCCCGTAAGTAAGCAAGGAGTCGAACCCTTACAAAAGTCATGTGAATCTCACGTGCCAACAATCAATTTTGTTAATATTGCCGTACACATTTTTACCATATCACTATATTTAGTTGCATCTACTTTGTACTTTTTATCATCATTTTGTTAAAACTGAAATATTTTATTATAAATTTGAAATTGTGATTTAGTGCATATATTGCTAATTAGCTTCTTTTACGGATTCATAATGGAACTTGGTATTATAAGTTCACAAACTTTTTTTTGTAAAAAGTTATTAACGAAGTTATAATTTAGAAATTAGGTTAATAAATAAAAATAGGGAATTTTGACAAAAAAAAAATTCGTGAAATCATGATAATCTTTTTATACTAGTGTAGTCACCAACTTTTTCTTTTAACTTTTTCTAAAAGTAATGCTAAGAAATTGCTTTTTTGTACTATTACATTTATTTGTTAATAAACTCAACATTAGATAGGTAACGCTTAAAATTGCTATTGGACTCTGCTTGCTTATTTTTATTGTGCCTTTTGGACTTTGCTGAAATATGCATTTTTTTTACATTTCCTACAACATATCTTCCTAACAGATTGTTACTAGCTTACATGATTAAGTTCTTCACATTCATATAACTAACCATCCTGAGTTTTTCTCTTATTATGCTAAAATGGTAGTAGTTTGGTTAGTAATTTAGCTAATTGATTATGAAAGGAACAATAAACCAACTCAATAATTTAATCCTTAGATTGCTCACTTAAGAAATAAAAATGTAACTTTATACTTAGATAGCTCACTTAATAAGTAAAAACGAATATCGATATCTTTGATTTGTCGTGTAGTACCAGATTTTTTGACAACTTAATGACCGAGCTACTATTGCAGTATATCACATACCTTTATCTTACATTTCACTTATCCTTTCTACGATCATTCTCAGCAATAATCATTGATAAGCACACATAGCCACAATACTTAACTCGACTTTTGTTGTAAATAGATTCACAATAGGTTTTTTTTTTATATCCAAGAAATAACTACTACTCTTAGTATGAAAGTATAGCATTTAGTCCGTTAATACAACTTGATGACCTCTTTTGTAAATAATACCCAAATTTTGACTTCTCTTAACATATTCATAATTTTTTTAGCCGATAATCTAATTAATCCAACCGAAAATGTGAGGTCTGTCAATTAATAGTGAGATACATCATACAACTCATAAATTACTTTTAAAAATTTTTATCCACTTCTACACCATTTCTTTCCTTAATTAACATATTGCTTAAATTTTATCTTAGTTGCTTACATTAGTTCATTTTAAATCTTTATAGAATTTTATCAATACTTGTACTGAACAATATAAATCTCTTTCTCATTTTTTTTATCACTTCCACCATTAAAAAAAACTTTATTAGTACAAGCTCTATAATCACAAATTCATTTATCATTGCTTCCTTAAACTCAATTATTATATTTTCATTATTTTTAATAAAAAATATATTATCGACATAAATATTTACAATTAATATTTTTCTTGCTCATTCATCCTGGTGAATAGAGTGGGCTAATATTCGCACTTCTTAAAATCTTGCGTAATAAAATGAATATGTTTATTTTAAGCTATAAAATGGTTTTTGTAAATTTTATCTTACTCTCTTTTCACATAAACTTTAAGTTGTTTTATAAATATTTTTTCTTCAAATTTATCATAAAAAAATCATTATTTATATCAATTTGAAACACTTTTCAACCTTTACTTACAATAATAGATAAAATTATTATAATGGTATTCTGGCATAAACACTTCATTGTAATCAACTCCATATTGTTGTGTGTAACCCTTCATAACCACTCGAGCTTTATACTTGCTAATGTCTTCATTCTCATCCAGATTTATTCTATAAATCCAGATTCCAATTATTTTAGAGTTTTTAGATAATGTAGTGAGAAACTAAGTGCTATTTTTCTCAATTGTCTTCATCTCTACATCCATGACATCTCTTCATTCAATTGTTTTTATCGCTTCTTCATATGAATTAGGATTATTAGTTGAGGTAAACAATACATAATTTTTCATCTAATTTGATTTCTTCTTAATCCTATCTTGCTCTTGTATTTCATGTGAATTTTGAAAAGAAAATTTTCAACTTATTTCCTATCTTGCTTTTGTATTTCCTGTGAATTTTGAAAAGAAAAATTTCAACTTTTTTCGAATCAGATTCTATTGTAATATAATCGAGTGGGTAATAAGTATAAGTTATAGGAATAAATGATAAATTACATAATAAACACACATTTTTATAGACTCATAATAATATAAAAATAGAAACAAATAATAAAAGAATATATAATATAATTTTAACTAATAAAATTTTATTATATATTATAGCTATATAAAATACTATCATAACAATTTATCATAATATTTCAATACCACTCTTTAGAAGATATTAGTGTGGGATAATTTCAAGTATAAGTATACCACCTGCTACACTAAAATTGCCATCTAAAATCACCGGGAGCATTGTTGAAGAGATAATTAAGGAGTGAAACTCTGAGCTACAAGAGCGAACAGGGAAATTCCGAAAGCAAGACAGCGCAATAACTGATTGGGATAAGAGAATTTTACAGAATCGTGATGGTCTTCTAAGGCTTGAGATTGAAGTGGCAAAAGTGGTTGAAACACAAGCTAGTTTGGAGAGACAATTGGAGTTGATTGAAACTCATCAACAAGAGGTTGACAAAGCCTTGCTCAACATTGAAGAAGAAACTCAATGCAGATCTATAAGGATGAGCATGCAATGGTCCTTGATGATGAGGCTGCACCTACAAGAGATGCAATGTATGAGCAAGCTGAGTTCATAGAAAGAGAACTGGAGCAAATGACGGAACAGATGAAATCAACCATTCAGAATCTCAACTCCAATGAGGGTGGAGATCTGGAAGCAATTGATGGGATGACACCTTTGGATGTTGTAATACGTATACTGAACAATCAGCTGAGTTCTCTAATGTGGATTGATGAGAAGGCGGATGAATTCTCTTCTTGTATTCAGAAGCTGGCCGGGCAAGGCTCTACTGCTGAACAAGAAATGCTGCGCCCGAAGTTCTGGTAGTACTAAAGAGAAGCTTTATACTTCTGAATACCCCAAATAGATTTAAGAGAATTTAATACTACCTCTCCCTTCTTCACTATTGAGTATATTTCTCAATCTTAATTTTGGAAAATTTTCCTTTGAATTTTTGTTTATACATTGGAATGGTGAAAAAATAAATTATTTTTTTACTTGTAATTGGATAAATAATTAATAAAAAATGATTGATACTATTTTATATAAAAAAATACCATAAATCTGATTCGTTATCTGATTTTTTTCTTATTTATTATATTTCATCATACATTATTTTTCAAGTATTGTAATTTAAGTCTTTATAATGAGAGTATGTGAATTTACTCTAATTTTTCGCTCATTCAAAACCGAAAAAATAATACCTGCGAGTCTAAAAATTACACATAACAAAGTTTATAAAATTAAAAATATTTTATTATTTACAAATTATAATTTTAATTAAATTAATTATCAATTCACAATACTTTTTTACAATTTTAAAGTGTTTGTATTATCGATACTAGTTTAGTGAATAAATCCACTATTATATAATTAAGTGGAAGCGTAATTTATTTACTTTTCTTATTATATTAATTTAGTATTAATATTATGTTTAGTGTGAAGGGTCATTATTGAAGGTGATGAATCCGAGCTGGCCTCATAAACTCCTATCAAACTTTAAAATATACTAAAATGGGTAAACATCAAAGTAATAAGGAGTATTATGCAAAATAAAAAAAAATTATCCTCACATGAAAATTATGTTTGGCTCAGCACAATAAAACATGAAACGTATTTCATGTAAATAGTTTAATATTCTAAATATTTGAATATTTCATAATTTTTTGTTTAAAAAACTCTAAATTTTAGTAGATAAATCCAATTTTATCTAGAAATGGTACGTAGAAGTTCCAATTATAATATTGAAATTTGATCATCTTTTTATTTTAGTATTTAATATTTAATAAATAATAATAATAATAATTAAATCTAGTCAATTTTTTAATATTTGATATTAAAACTTTAATGTATAATTAAAATTTATAGTAATTTTTATTTATACTAGATATTTTATAAAAATACATTATCTTATTGAATGTTTTTAAAATGATAAATTTAAGAAATATGAATAATTTATATATAAATAATAAATTATTAAATTATAAATAAAAATAAAAAATAGAATATAAATAAAATAATTATACATATTAATTTTATTATAATATATTTTAGAATATGTTCTCATAACATGTACCCTACCTACAATTAGAATTTTAAATAACGGATTTTAATGATTTTATATAAAAAAATTACAACGACTTTTAATAGTATTCATCCAAAATCTATCAAAGAAGATTGTTTATAACTTGTTCATAATCTTACAGACATCTAATGTTCCTATCAAATGAAGGAAATGAGCAATTACTTTTGCACTGAAAGCTATCAAAAGGTCAATGCTCCGACTGGCACGGCAAGAGTGCCTTTATTAAATCCAAGTGCACTTATCCTCCCACTTTTTTTTGCTCAAAACATATATGTCAATTTTATTGTAATAAATATACATCTACATATTGCATATATGTTGCTTAGGTGGTTTTGAGAGCATTTGGACTAGATGACCTAATATGTGGCTACTATTTTACATGTCATACTCCATTTGCATGACTTATGTTAGATAGCTAATCTAAACCAGTTCTCTAACTACATTCCAAAAATATCAATACAAGTGGTCTCAATACGCATTGCACAAATTTCAAAATAAACGGGTTGGCCCATTGCTAGAATAAAGTGGAGACTCCTTTGACATGGTCCCACACAGTTTGCTGGGCCCCGCTTTATGAATAAAATGCGGTATTAGTAAAAATGGTCCCCGACAGTTTGCTGGGGCCCGCTATCGTGTCGCTTTATGACAGGGCAATGTCATTGACCACAAGCGTCTCCCCGACAGGTTAGAGAGGTCTCCATTCCTTTTCTTATTCAACTTTCCTTCCCCACTCTGTCTATGAACTTTTTTTTTCTTTGTTACCTGTGGATTTTCGATTTATTTGCAGAGGTGCGAGATATCCGCCTCCAGTTGACTGAACTGGTATTTAGGGAGGGAGAGAGAGAGAGAGCGCGCCGGAGGCTTGTCCTTATGGCAGTGGAGCTGATGATTGAATGCGAAAGGGATGGATTCGCTCTGAGAGAAGCGGCCTCCGCTGGAATAAAGAGCGTCGAGACTCTAATCAAACTCCTCGACCAGCCTTACCAGGACGCATCATTGCCTTCTTCCTCCATTGCCTCCCCTAGAACCGTGATCTCCGATATCGAGGCTGCCACTGACGCAGCCGTCAATAAGTTTCGTAAGATCATCTCCCTGCTCGACAGGTCGAGGACCGGCCATGCTCGCTTCAGAAGGTCACCGGCAGCAGTGATTCCACCGGCAAAGGTCCTGGATCGGGCCGATACGACAGCCAGGACGGATGGTTCTGCCTTCAAGATCTACCACCCGGCGTCGATCCAGCGGTTGCCTCCTCTGCCGCTGCCGCACAATCAGAATCCACCGTCGACGGAGAAGAAGGAACCAGTTTCCGAGATAGTTACAACAACAACCATCAACTTCGGTCCACTGCCGCTGCAGATTTCAAACTCGGCCGCGAACTCTTCTTTCCTGTCGTCACTGACTGTGGGGGAGAACGACAGCGTGCAGAGATCCCTATCAATGCCATCCTCGGAGCTCCAGATCAGCCAGCAGAAGGCACCGTTTTCAAAGTCCTCGTTCACCACGTTGAAGAGGAAGTGCAGTTCCGGGGAGGATGGGGCCCACAGGTGCGGTGGCTCCTCTTCTGGCAGGTGCCACTGCTCCTCCAAGAAAAGGTATCTTCAAATGGTCAACTTCATGGAAATAATTAAGCCCAACAAAAAAGAAAAATCTCCGTTCTGCCTCCATAGTAATGATTCTACTATCAACCTGAAATTTTGTTTATTTCATTGTTAAACTTCAGGACATCGAGGATAAAGACTGTCATCAGGGTGCCTGCCATCAGCTCGAAGATGGCCGATATTCCACCTGACGATTATTCCTGGAGAAAATATGGCCAGAAACCGATCAAGGGTTCTCCCCATCCCAGGTCCGTAATTCCATTTCTTCCCGTCAAGACGTTAATCTGCGAATGATCAAATCCAGAAACTGAGAAATCCATTGAAGAAGGTTAATAATTATAACCCATAGGAAATATTTTCCATAAATGCGATCTAATCGTGAACTTATCGGATTTGGGTAAAGGATTTACTTTTATTTCATTCCTTTTTTTGAATTTGTTTAGGGGATATTACAAATGCAGCAGCGTGAGAGGCTGCCCTGCGAGGAAGCACGTGGAGCGGGCTCTAGAGGATCCCACCATGCTTCTTGTCACCTACGAGGGCGAGCACAACCACTCCCTCTCCGCCGCTGAATCCAAGTCAGCATTCGTCCTCGAGTCCACCGAGTACTAGATGGATAGCGTCAGATGAGAAGGTTGGGGAAGAAAGGAAGTCAACGAAGACATTTGCTTGCATCCAAGACAAACAGTGGGGTAATGTGACAAGTAATGTTGACATTAGCTGGATGATTCCTTCATTTTTATCCTTTTCTTTATTTTCTTCTTTCTCCTTTTTCCTAGTGTCTCTGGGTGTTGGAATTGATGGATATATATATGTGCCAACTAAAAATTGGCAAGAGAGAAAAAGAAAAGTCAAAGATGAACGAACTTATTGCAGTATATGGTGGAAGATGAATCATGTAACTTGTGGACCTTTCATAAAATTAGCATATGGTGACCCCACTTTTATCATCTCATCATCTTCAAATTTTGATCTAAGAAAGTTGTGTTGATCATGCACTTCTATGTAATATTACCAAAATATTTTGTAATTTATGTGCAATTAACCAAACCCCGTGAATTCTATTGATGTATTGCCACTTCCTTTCTATTTAGTCCAGAAATCTAACCTTGTGTTGTCTATGGTGAGTGGGTGACGATCGAAGTAACTAGGCTGTTAAGAACAATCATAGGAAGCGCAGACAATGGGAGGAAACTGTAAATATACTGTCTTTGCCAATGCCTTCAGCTTAAGCAAAACAAAAGTCTCCACTGCGTCTAATTGCCTGCAATCCCCGTTCCTTCAAGATTTGGTTTTTCAGGCGAAAATTGAAGCCATTGTTGCCATTTGTTTATCTTACGAATAACGCGTATGAAGATTTCACGGTGTAGAGGTTGGATCATTGAGCCTTGTTGCTTGGAAAGTTCTGGATATCATAATTAAGAAGAAATTTTGGCCAAACCATACTTAATGGAATCCTTTCAAGCTAGATGATCACATGACTACATTCTGTTCTTGCTTAAACGGGAAGGCTGTTAGATGCTTAGTGTAAGGCAATGTGCAGATAAGAGTGTAAACGAATGAGAGACATAAGACCAAAGGTTAAAGTTATGTGTGCACTTTGTACAAAGGCTATATGTACAAGAGAAAAAAAAAAAGAAACTCATGGGTGCTCAAATCATTAGGCAACCATCAATGAAGAGATGACAACAAAACAACATCAAGTTAAATGACAGACTTCTCATCTAAGATTAGCATTGTTCATTGCTATAACATGAATGACTGTTTAGGGATCTCCTACTGCTTCTGTCCAAACAATCTCAAACAGATCTACCTCGGACTCTTAGTCAGACTCCATCCATGTTGCTGCTATTGCACGGTTTAGAGAGTCACCAAGAGCAGCTCCATGCTCTCATAGCCAAGAGCTAGTCACCACCTTCCTAATTATTAATAATGTTTTGTATTTAGTAGAAAATGTTAAAATATTATAATATATTGGTAAAATAATATTTTAATTATATATATATATATAATATTTTAATATTTATATTATTTTAAATATATAAATATGTACGTCTTTTATTTAATCAATTTAATCACTTATTAATAAAATTTTATTCATATGATTTAAATTTATAATCTATTATTTGTATCTTTCAATATAATCCGTTCATATATCTCGTATTTTAAATTCGGCTAACTTTAATAAAAAAATATTATTCTAACAAATTTACTAACAAAATATTATAACTAAAGTTAATAGTATGTACACTATGTTATTGTAATATAAAATAATTTTTAGTATTTGCTATACCAATAAAGTATAAAATAATTTTTAATATCCGCTATACTAGTGTAATAGAAAATAATTTTTTAGTTTTCCAGTATAATATAAAACGACTCATGGTATTAGTACGTATGTTAGCTTAATCATACTCACGGATCAAGTGTAATTAATTTTTTTTTTCAAGTTTACAAGATTTTCAAAAAATTTAATAACATATCTTTCTCTTTTATTGTAATATTAGGGTATACATCATCTAAACTTTTTATACATAAGGTGGAGGTGAATTTCACCCTACTTCTTTTCAATCCGAATTACAAGATTTCTCTTATCCTCACATTTTCCAACATAATAGATTTATATTGAAAGAAAAATTCATCATATTACTGTTATGGGTACATCTTACTTGCTCATGCATTTCACTCTCAATTCTAGACATATGCCTAAAAAACCTCTATCTATTTAACTACTTTACAATCCAGTATCTTTAGTTTAATACATCATTATCTCTATTTTATTATAAACCTCGTGAGTATTTATTTATTCGAGTATTTGATTGTGTTTCCTATCCATACATTTAATACTATCAAGACCATAAATTAAACGCTCACTCATTATGTTATATTTTTCTTGGTTATCCTTTTAGATATCATGGATATTGATTATTTCATCCATCCACTAGTCATATTTTCATATATTAAACAACTCAATTTAATGAGTATGATTTTACTTATAATACACTCAATCTATCTCCCACCACCCCCTTCATCTTTTTTTTTTTTTTAGCTTTTGTGCTACATTTCACTTCCTTTCATCCACCATGCATGTATCAATGTTCGAATAATTCTACTCTCCCTGAAAGTACTTAGCTCAAGGTCTTTCCTTACAATAACTGTACATACAATTTATAGATACTAAGACTAAACTAGTTGATCCTTGAACAATCAAGTCAAAATTTGATTAACAACATGATGAATTAGATTACAAGATCTAAACTTTCATCCAAAAGCCAAAATTTGAGAAGCAACCAATTAGTAAAACTTCCCTTTTACTTAAAATGCATAAAGCTTAGGGTTGAACATAACTTAAAACCTAATGTCAAGATAGATGGTGTTAGTTGAGTTAAATTGTAAACCCCATCCCTTAAAGACAAGGAAATCGAGGAAAGAATCGGTCAACTCGGATGAGAAAATCGAACTGGTTCACGAACCCTAACTGTTAGAGAAAGGGCAAAATGAGAAATTTACAAATCCCGAGTGACCTAAAGAGACATAAAAGTCTTGGAAAAGGACTTTGGGATGAATTGGAAGAGAAAACCAAATCGATTAAGGTGAACCAGACCTAAACTGAATTGAACCAATTTTAACCACTATTGAACTAGTTTCTAAATTTATTTTTCTAGGTGGTTTAGAAAATTCAAATTTGAGAATTTAAGCAACTATTGGATATAAAATGAAATTAGATGAATTTACAAATTTTTAATTTTGAAAAACTCGGTTGAATCGGGCATGAACGAACAAGTTTAAGCATTGAACCCAGTTCAAACCAATTCGGTCGCGTTCGGATCAGTGTCGTCTTCTTCCTTTAGATGACAACACAGTTCACTCGCCGGAAAATGGAGCAGTGCCGACTAAGATGTAAAGTCTCCGGCCTGGGAGTTTCATGCAATGAATGACCGCCATAAAGGCGCCGATCAGACGACCAAGAAGTCCCCGAGCTTCCTATATAAAGAGCCCCTCCTCATTCATCCTTATCACACATGAAAACTCCTCTCTCTCCCTACTACTCCATTTTCTGATGAAACTCAAACCAAAGATCTGACTTGGGCATTTTTTTGAGCCAAATAAGGTGAGGCCGAGTTCATTAGATTCGGAGAGAAGACAACTATCCAACAATAGTCTCCATTTGCTCCGAGGGTCATCAGAGAAACGCCGGAGGATACGACTAAGTACCCCTCGAAGGGGCCATTGATGGGTGGCCATGCACAACATAGAGTTCTAGGAACCAACCCATAAGCAGGAGCTCCTCGAAGGAAGGATAAGAGACAAAAAGGAATTGGAGGACAGGAAAGGATCAAGGGTAGATAACCATATTGAGATCAGAAGGGTATAAGAAAAGAAAGAAGGAAAAGCCTTCAAGGAGCATTAGGGAGGTTGAACGTAAAACTCCTAGGACGGAAGTCCCTAGGTAGAAGGATAAAGATAGGAAGTGGGACCATAGAAAGGGAAATTTCAAAGCTAAGTAACCGACATGTGGATCATAAGAGGACTAACCTAAAATAAGGAATCTCATTAAGGGGCATAAGTAGTTAAGGTTGTATCAGGATGGCCAAGTGTGACTTACTTTGGAAGAGTAGAGGAACCAAATAGAGATTTCAGAAGAACCTAATAGAGGGAAGCAACTAGTAACAATGAGATGGTCAAGGAGGATAAGCAATGCCCTAAGAAGGACTGAGAAGTAGTAAAGACTACACTCTAAGAAGGGCAATAGGATGGACATCAAGGACGAGTGAATTCTAGATACAACTGCCCACACAATTGAATAAGGAGAATAGTAGGAATGAGGCAGTTAATGAACTGACCCTCGTGAAGGTTAAAACTTCATCAAATAAAGGAGAGGTGGAAGGGCCAACACAATTGGGAAATGAAGATGAGGCAAAACCTTAAAGAGATCTTGAAATAAAGAGGATGCAAGTTCTCCCTAAAGGAAATGGACATGGACTGGGATATAAGTGAGAATGAGGATGAGGTGCAAAATGATGTGCACGTAAGGTTTCAAAAGTAAAGGTAAGCAGGAGAAGATGACATCAAAGGATGTCACTTAAGGTGAGATGTTCTCAATGATAAACGAGAAGAGAATTTCGGGAGAAAAGAGTATAAATCCAACAAAGAAAGGAAACCTTAGAGAAGTAAGCCCTCTAGTTAAGAAGTGATTAAAGTAAATGACCACATATATAAAGATCGGTTGTGGTCCACTCTCAAATGATGGAGCCTAAAGAGTGGACGACTGGGCATAGTGTAAAGTACATGAAATAAATCCAATAATTGGAAGTTTCTCAAATAAGGAATAAGGGATGAATTGGAATTTTAAGACAAGGAAGGATTCAAAGTGAGTAAATGCCTCGATATAGAAGGAGGTGTATGGAAATGAAAGAGGAAACCTCCAAGGAATGGTAAGAAGGTTGAGCATGTAGCTCCTAAGATTAAAAATCTCTACTTTGAGAGACATAGTAGATAATGAAATTGTCACGCCCTGACCCGATTTGGTCAGATCTCAGTGATCAACCCGCCACTCTCCCAATTTACTAAAGGGTTTCCCCTTATATTTTAAACTATAAAAAAATAAGGCGTTCTTTAGACTTGCACCTTTTTCCAGGAATATCATAAATTAAAACTGCATAGTAATTTAAATTAATCATACCTGTCTTGTAGGCGTTTAATTACGTAAGTCTTTTAAGGTTTGACTTTCTAGGACTTCCTAAAAGGGGTATAAGGGAGGGGGTGAGTACAACTACTCAGTGAATGGGATTCAAGAAAAATATTTATATGGAGTGTGCTAGACTCCTTTTTTTTAAAAAATCCCTTCATTTGAAAAAAATTCAGAATTTTCCATTATTTCTTAGTTACCGGTGCGTCATCACCCAACACACATCCTTCATCATGAAGGTTACACACATTCGCAAGTCAGTATCACTACTAAACTCGCTAGTGGTTTCAGAGCGACTTTTCCTGCCACCCGGATAGAAGTACGACCACTTCTACCTTGGGAATGAGTGGATGTTCGTGACATCCAACCCACAATCCCGAAATCACTTCTTCATGTCCGTATGAGGACAGAGACCTCATCCCGTCCCCACCCCGGTCTCATACGCTTGGTGCTACTCCAAATTTCGCACAGACACCTGGAATGACGATCTGCCCTTATACTCACTGGGTTGTCCAGGGCCCTTAGGACACATCACTACCCCTCGTGGGTGTCTTGATGATCCCGTACTCATAGTGCATGCACAAATAAAGTTTTCTTAAATTTCCATGTAATATGTGGTGCCATTTGTCCCAACGGTCCTGACCTTCAACTCAACCTGTAGCTATTTGTCTTGATTGGTCCGGAGATCGGTCATGTCGCACTGCTACTAGTTGACTGAGTATGTCGGACCTGCCTTGGTACCATGACCAAACGATTTACTTATTAAGTTTTAATGGCACACATATATATATACCATGTTCTTTTACGAGCTCCTACTTGTGTCCATTGGCCTATGGCCCATTGTTTGAGTTTTTCAAAAATAGGGCGTATTAGCCCTCAGGTTCCAACACCGAGGCCCCCGGCCTATGAGAGCTATTCGAGCTCCCGTCGAGAAGGTCTCCCAAATAGTTTAAGCATTGGCACACAGTCAGGGGAGAACACTTCTGACAAAATAGGTTTTCACTGTCCATTATACCGACCGGTATAAGGGCATCTCTGTTCATAACTGATGAACGGGTTTTCAACTTCTTTCGAAGAAGTCTCATCATACCAACGTGGTATGATCTACTTACAACTGGTAAGTAGTTTTTTCACATCACTCTCTCTAACTGGTTATGATTAAAATACCACTAAACAGTGGATTTTTATACCGAGGTACTTATCATCCCCAATCAGGTATGATATATAATCCCACTCACAACCGGTAAGTGATTTTTATCTTTAAGTTGTGATGATCATCCCAACCGGATATGATGTTAGTAAACCCACTCGCGACCGGTAAGTGGTTTTAATTTTAAGTTGTGCTCATAATTCCAACCGGGTATAATGTTAGTAAACCCACTCACAATCGATAAGGGGTTTTTAATTCTAAGTTGTGCTCATCATCTCAATCGGGTATGATGTTAGTAAACCCACTCACCCGATAGTGCACCTAATAGCCCTCATTCATTCCAAATGAATGAGAAAACCCAACTTTACATATATTTGCAATTAGGTTCCTAAAGTTATTTTTCTTTAACTTTAAGTTCCTATTGCCGGGTTTTTCCTAAATTCGAGTCCTAAAACCTTTAAAATTTATCTTAGGACCTCAAATTATTTAATTTCACACAAAGGGGTTTAATTTCCCAAATTTCTAATTTAGTCCTTCAATTTTCCCAAAATTACCATTTTGTCCCTTCTTTAGAAAAATGGTAAATTTTTGCCCCAAAAATTCTAAAATTTCTCAATTGGCCCTCTAATATTCTTATCATGTCCAAGACCCTCAATTTTAGAAAATTACATTTTAGTCCTTTGAATTTTCAAAAATCCCTAATTTCCCCAATTTCCTCCTAATTTCAACTCTTCAACACTACCGAATTTGATTTCATCAAATTGACTAGTCAAACACCTCAAATTGTTGAAATTGGAGTTGAAATTGAGTTCCTACATATTCATACGATTCTAAGGAACTTTAAATCATAGATTTTAACACTGGAAAGATCTCAAATGGAGCTTCACCCAAAAATAGACTATAGAGAGAGAAAGCTTCGATTTCTCACCGGTGAAGGTGCGACGGTCGGAGCTTTCAATCTGGGCAGGTAGCTCTTCTCCAGAGGTTATTCTTAGGATCAAGAATGACATCAATTGTTGTTAAATTGGATTAGAGTTTCTTCATTGAAATTCGATCGACTCTCTCTTTAACAACGATCTGAAATTGTAAAGGGGAGCCAAATTGGCTTACCTTTCGATCCTAATTCGACCGAGGAAGGATTGAGTAGGTGTTGGAAGGGCTTGGTTTGGTTTGAGGAGGGCTCGAAATGGCCAATTTCAGCTTGGCTGAAATAGGGCAGCTTCGGTCCACTGGAGCTGCTTCACTGTTCCATCATGCCAGTGCTTCTCTAACAATTCTCGGATTGACTGAAATTGGTTCACATGAACCAATTTGATTTTTCTCTTCTAATTTGTCTTAAGTTTATTTTCCAAGGTTTAATGAACCCTTTGGATTATCCGGAAGTTGTAAATTTCCAAATTGCTTGTTCCCAAATGATCGGGTTTGGAAACCGGCTCGGTTTTCTTACTCGGTTTGACCGGTTCTTTTCCCAGTTTTTCTTAAATCAAAAGTGCGGGTTTTACAGAAATCGTAAGAAGGGAATTCCCCAAACAAAACAAGCAACTCATAGACAAAAAAGGATCAACTTGGAATAAATAATCATGAAATGGTCACAAACGAGTAAGAATGGATTAGGGAAAGGGGAAAGCCCTTGAGTAAAGGATGTCACTAGGAATGAGGAAGGACCTAAGCAGGAAAGAATCCCAGCGTGTCGCAGGAAACCAAATAATTGGAATTGGAAAGATCCAATAAGGAAGTTGGGAAAGGACGAGTGGGTAAGGAAAATCAACACAGTTATGTAAGTTGATTGGATAACGGTAAAGGCAGTCAAGGAATACTAATAAACGAAAAGAGGGATGAAGTTATACGAACCCTGAAAGGTTATAAAGTTGAGAACAACCCTAAAAGAAGTGTTATAGAAATCTAATGAATAGAGACAAGTTTTGGAATATGTTATGCTGTAAGGGACATGTAAACCCAACAATCCCGAGGAAAAATATGACTCAAGTGAGGAAAAGTCAGTTAGTAAGCATGATGAGGTCAAACGTAGTTTGGACTGAAGTTGTAATAAATAATGGATGGAGGAAGGGTCAAAATAGGATGAAGGGGCGATAACACCGAAACCGTGAAAGCAAGTATGTAACACTCAAAAGAACACCGAGCTAAGGGTTTCAACGATCAAGAGGATAACTAGACATGAGAATGATTGGGCATTTTGGAACTCCCAATCCTAAAACCTTGGGCAAGAACCCTCAAGAGGAAAAATATTTCCCTAAGTAGAGGAGGAAGTGAACCTAAGGATATCCCTTTGGACTCGTGGGTAAGACATGCCTAGTTATGATAAACTCCATGGAGTGAGTAAACAACGGAAAGGAAAAGACATTCCTTAAGTGTGTGATTTAAAAGGGATAAGTGAAAGAATAACCAAAGTGTTGGCATGTCACATAAATCCTGAGTTAACATTAAGGGAAATTATTCTCGATTCAAAGGAGGTTGATTAAGTTTTGGGGAAAAAACTCCTAAAAGGAGGGGTGAGTGGTAAACCCTGACCCTTAAAGACAAGGAAATCGAGGAAAGAACCAGTCAACCTGGGTGAGAAAACTAAACTAGTTCACGAACCCTGACTATTAGAGAAAGGGAAAAATGGGAAATTTATAAATCCCAAGTGACCTAAACAGTCATAAAAGTCATGAAAAAGGACTTTGGGATGAATTTGAAGAGAAAACCAAATCTGTTCAAGTGAACCGAACCTGAACCAGATTGAACTGGTTTAAACCACTATTGAACCCATTTCTAAATTCATTTGTCTAAGCGACTTAGAAAATTTAAATTTGAGAATTTATGCCACCATTGGATAGAGAATGAATTTAGATGAATTTACAAATTTTTAATTTTGAAAAACTCGGTCAAATTGGGCGTGAACTGGCCAGTTTAAGCTTTGAACTCGATTTGGACCGGTTCGGAACAATGTCATCTTCATCCTTCAGATGACAACACTGTTCACTCGCCAAAAAATTGAGCAGCGCCAACAAATATGAAAACTTTATGGCTAGGGAGTTTCATGCAATGAATGATCGCCATAAAGGTGCCGATTAGATGACCAAGAAGTCCCTGATCTTCTTATATAAAGAGCCCCTCATTCATCCTCCTCACACCTAAAAACTCCCCTCTCTTCCTATTGCTTCATTTTCTGGTGAAGTTCGAACCAGAGCTCCGACTTAAGGCATTTTTCTGAGCCAAATAAAGTGAGGTCGAGTTCATTAGATTCAGTGAGAAGTCAGCTACCCAACAGTAGTCTCCATTTGCTCCGAGGGTCGTTGGAGAAATGCCGGTGTGATCGAACAGTGAAGCAGCTCGGGCGGACCAAAGTTGCCCTATTTTAGCTGAGCTAAAAATGGCCAATTTGAGACCTTCTCAGGCCAAACCAAGCTCCCCTAACACTTCCCTAACAATCGAGTAGAGTTGAAAGGTAAGCCAATTTGGCTCTACTCTGTAATTTCTGATCAGTGCTAGATAGAGAATCGACGAAATTTCAATGACCAAATTCTCCTTCAATTCAACATGAATTGATGCGATTCTTGATCTTAGAGGAACCTCAAGACAAGAGCTATCTACCCAGATCGAAAGCTTGGACCGCCGCACCCCCGACGATAAGCTTTCGAAGATTTCTCTCTCTAAGTCCAGTTTTTCGATGAACCTCCGTTTGAACGCATATCAGATCCAAATGATGCGATTCAAAGTTCCATTGAATCATGTGGAAGTGTAAGAACTCAATTTTACCTTCAAATTAAACTCGATTGATCGGTCAATTTGATGAAATCAAATTTGGCCAAGTTGAAAGGGGGAAATTGAGGGAAAATTTGGTGGAAATTGGGGATTTCAAAAATTCGAGGGGACTAAAGTGCAATTTTCAAAAATTGAGGGCCAATGGGGAATGAAAAAGATGTTGGAGGACCAATTGGTCAATTTTTAAAATTATTTGGGTAAAATTTACCATTTTTGTAAAGTAGGGGCAAAATGTCAATTTTTTGAAAATTTGGGGACCGAATTGGTAATTTGGAAAACTTGAAACCCTTTTTGTGATTTTGAATAAATTGAGGTCCCAAGGTAAATTTTAGAAGTTTTGAGACTCGATTTGGGGAAAAATTGGCATTAGGGACCTAAAGTTAAAGAAAAAGAACATTAGGGACCTAATTGCAAATAATTAAAAAGTTTGGGTATTTTATTAATTCGTGATGAATGAAGGCTATTAGGCCAAAGGATAATGAAGAAGGTTGTTTATATCGTGTAGTAACACAAATTACCAGAAACGCCAACAAAGACAAGCTCGCATGGAAACAAAGAGTCGGTTAAGAGGAATTCACAATATTAATGAGTGAGTGAGAATTTTCACATCATACTCAGTTGGGATAATGAGTATCTCAAAATTTAAAAACCACTACTAAGTGGTATTTTAACATCACACCTGGATGGGGTAATGTGAGAAAACATGCAGAAAAACTACTTAGCAGTTGTAAGTAAATTATACCCAGTTGGAATGATAAAATTCTTGGAAGGAAGTAGAAAACCCGCTTATCGGTTATGAGCAGAGATGTCCTCACACCCGGTTGGTGTGATGGACAGCTAAAAAGTTATTTTTGTCAAAAGTGCTCTCCCTTGACTGTGTGCCACTGCTTAAACATTTTGGGAGACCTTCTTGACAGGAGCTCGAATAGCTCAGATAGGCCAGAGGCCTCGGTTTTGGAACTTGGGGTCTAAAATGCCCGATTTTTTAAAAATCTCATACAATGGGCCCAATGCCAGTTGGCACGAGTAGGAGCTCGTAAACAAACATGAGATTAAGCCATGAAAACTTTAATTAATGATGTGTTTGGCTATGGTACCAAGACATGACTGACATACTCGGTGGGCTGGCGATAGTGCGGGAAGACAGGTCGACGGACTAGTCGAGACAAACAGTTGCAGGTCGAGTTGAGGGTTCGGGCCGTTAGACCAATGGCACTAAAGATTAAATGGCTTAGAAGGAAAACTATTGTTTTGTGCATGCACTAAGGTTCAGGACTATCAAGACGCCCAAGAGGGGTAGTGATGCATCCTAGGGGCTACTAGACGACATGGTGGAGATATGGGCAGTTTGTCGTGCCAATAGTTAAGGAAGCTCGACATAGTTTCATGCGCATGAGACCAGGGTGGGGTCGGGATGAGGTCTCTGTCCTCATATAGACACGAAGTTTTCTTTTTGGGCTTGAGGGTCGGATGTCGCATACACCCACTCATTCCCATGGTAGAAGTGGACGGGCTTCTATCTAGGTGGTCGGTAAAGTCGCTCCGACGCCACAAGTGGGTGTAGTGGACGGGCTGCCCTGTGAATGTGTGATCCCTTCATGATGAAGGAATGTGTTGATTGTTAAACATATCGACTGTGGTTAATGAGGAATAATGGTTTTTAAAATCAAGAAATTGAGGAAGAAATAGTTTTAAAGAAAATAAGGAGTCTAGCACACTCCAATCCAAACTATTTTTCATAAACTCATATTTCAAACACCTAGTCACTGAGTTATCGAACTCACCCCCTCCCTTTGCCCTTTTTAGGAAATTGAGGGAAAAACCGACCTAAAGATCTTCAGCTTGCTAAACCTGCAAGACTAGTATGTAAGTTCAAATTTTATGCACTTTTGATTAATGTTTTTCCAGGAAAGGTAAATGTTTAAAGGACGCCTTACTCCTTACAATTTAAAGAAGAGAAAAACCCTTAATAAACTAGGAGAGTGACAGGTTGCTCATGGGGATCGACCAAATTGGGTTGGGACGTAACAGGAACTAAATCGAACTAGGGTAGCTTCTCGGAAGTTTCAGAGGGAAAGAGCCTCCAACGGTGATTCTGATCAATACTACCATGATGTCAGTTTTATCATCATCCTTGACATTCAACTTCAACTCCTTGAGATTATTGATATGGGCAAGAGAATCTAAGTTGGACTTCAAGTTTGAGCTTTCATGGATCAATTTTATCATTTCTTCATCTCCATCGCCCCTACCAATTGATTCATCATGGTCGAGAGATCCTACGATTATGATCTCATAGTTAGCTTCCTAGGCAAAGTGGAGGCTCCCAATGGGGGTCTTTACAATGGAAGTGATGTTTTGATCACTGAAAGAGTAGAGAAAGGATGATGATGATGATTACTATCGGTGGTTGAGGATGACTTTACCCTTCCAAAACCTTGATTCAACCGAATCTTCTACAAGAAATTGATCGATTGCTAGAAGGCCTCCTAGTTGATATTATGCTCTATGTTAGCTCAGCCCACATCCAATGCGCCGTACAACCCCAAGCGTGTTGATAGGGAAGAAGGCTTGGCCTGAGCATGGGTAGTGAATTGACCAAACTAAAGGGTGTCTCGATCACGAGAGAAGGGTGATTGACCTAACTAAAGAGCAATATTACCGGTTGCCTCCCACCATCGTGAGATCAACGAGAACGAAGTCCAAGAGTAAGGCAAGGAGCTACCATATAAATTAGTGGGTTTTAGTTATCCACAATCAAACAAACTATTGGACCAATCAAATGCAATAGGATATCCTTTGAAATAGGAAAACAAATCAAACTAAGTTCATAATGGGAGAATTCAAATCTACACTATCCCATGATGAGAAAATGTGTTGAAGGATATTAAGGCATCTACTGGTCTTGTGTATGATCAATTAGTAGGTCGATCGATTATGATGAAATATCCTCTCTAAATGGGAAAATTGAATCAAATATATGATTAGAATTTCATGCAATTCATTTAGACTGGAAACTAATAAATTGTGCACCCATATATTCAAGAAATGCATAAAAATAATGCTAATTTCATTAACATTTCTTTATAGCTTATATATTGAGAAATATATAAGTATGAGAATGTCATGATATGTTGATATTATTTGCTAGTGCAATAGTTTTGGTGCACTTTGTAATTGTTGATTGATTGATGTATTTATTTGTTCATTTTGGTGAAAAAACTTCTTTTCTTTACATTTTAACCTAAATCTTATCGACCTAATATTTATATCCTTTGCCTCTCCTTATCTCAAACTAGTTCTCACACTTTTTTAATTTGTAAAATATTCCCTAAATTTGACCAAAATTTCAATTTGGTCCTTTATCATTCAAATTCTTATTAGCTCAATTTCTAAACTTTGAAGTTAATCACATACACTTTCATTAATATTACTGTATCTCCTACAATTGATTTGAGACTTTAAATAACATATTAAAATATTAGTAACTTGGGTTTCATTTCGACCGTAAATAGATTACTCAAGGAAAATTGGGAGAAAACTCACTAGCGACGACAAGTTTGCTCGCCCCAATGTTGGGGAAAAATTAATGAGGTCATGTGGGTAACTCTTGAGTCAATCGTTGCCTTATGGAGGCATTGAAGTTTTTGGGATTTCTCTAATCAATTTCTCGACAAAAAATAGACTAAAACCATTGGAACTATGATCGGGGGAGGAAAAACTCACCAACATCTTGGAAATGAATGATAGAAGTCGAGCGGTCCTTAGAGAGCTTCCCCTATGGGATTTAAGTTGTCAGCAATAAGGGCTCAATTTTTAGCTTCGAAAATAGGGGATCACATCAAAACTTGCTCCCGAGCTCGGCCAATGCCACTAGGAGGTAGAGTAGGTTATGTGGGAGGAAAATTGGGCATGTTCCTGGACGGAGGTGGTGTTGCTAAAGCTTAGAATCTCACTTGTAGAAAAATAAAGCACCCAAGATTCATTTCCATTTTTAGAGGGAATTCCAACCTAATGCCATCGAGGGAGGGGGTCAAGTTTTATAAGGAGCACTAAGGGACAGTTGGCTAGTAATGCCATTTGTTGCTTTTAAATCGATCAAATATTGATCTTTACATTGAATTCATTTTGGCACAACCGATGCCAAAAAAGAGAGGACATGAGATGGGCAACGGTGAATTAGAGGGCACATGGGGTGGAAGAACAAGTGGTGGTTTATTTTGACCTAATTTGACTAACTTCTTGTATGATTTCTGATTTATTTTGATTCGATTTCCAATCTGGTTATGTATACCCCATTTTCTCAAAATAAGAAGCTGAAAATAAGAATAAAAAAATTTCAAGAGAAAACTATAGTTCAAAGTGAAACGAAATTATAAAGAGAAAACCAAAACGAGAATTTGACAAATCCCAAATGTTCATTGAATATCCAAAAATAATAAAAATGGATTATGAACCAAATTGGATGTGAGAAATAGATCGGTTCAGTGTGAACTGGACCTGAACCATGTTGAATCAATTCAAAGATTTATTTTTTTAGGTGACTCAAAAATATCAATTTGGGAAATTGAAGTCATTAATGTGTAGAAAATGAATTTCGATATATTTAGAAATTTTTAATTTTGAGAAAATTGATCGAATTGTTGTTGAACCGGTTGATTTTTTATTTTGGGTCACCGAACCTGGTCTGACCAAACTGGTCAATGGTCCAGCCAGTCAACGGACCACCTACTAGGTCAGCGGCCAGTCAGTGCACACGACACGTGGCGAAGCGCGCCTAGTCAGCCCCTCAGTAAGCGTCTGAAAGCGGGGACCAATCAGAGCGTGACATGTGTTCCTGATCAACGATCACACGAAGAAAATCCACGTCACTGAAGGCTAACCATTGTGAGAGTGACACATGTTCTTGATCAACGGTCAAATAAGGAGAAGCCACATTAGTATAGCTGATCAATGAGAAGCTGATACGTGGCAAAGGTGCCACGTAAGCGACTGACTAAGATGTTGGAGAACGGTCGACCAATCAGAGGTTGACACATGGAAAAACCATGTTGGATGGCCACAACTAATCGGAAGCTAGCACGTGACAATGACACAATGCGTTAGATGGGAAAACTGGTGAATTTAATTAAGCTAATAAGAGGAAAACATGTGGCACGATCAACAAAGGGCTGGATTTGGTGAGCGACCATGTAGAAGAGAGCGACCAATGGAATGTTGCCATGTGGCTAGTCAACGAATGACTTAAATGCTGAGGGGAAACTGCGTTAGCGTAACCACCCAATCACTGCACGCCACGTAGCAGCTCTCACATGCTCACATAGTGTTGTCTTCTTCCTTAAGATAGCTGAACAGGGGAGGAGGTCAAAGGTCTCCATAAATCCGATGGCCAATAAATCTCTTTGACAAGAGAGTAAATCAAAGAGTTAATGATTGGTCGATGGATGGATAAATAGAAACGAAAGTTCCTGAGCTCCCTATATAAAGAGCTCCCATCTATCCATCCTCTTCATCCCTCAAAAGTTCGAATAAGATGATCTACTCCATTTTCCAATCACCCTTGACCCAGGGCTCTGACTTGGAAATTTTTCTTCTAATCAGAAGGTGAATTTGGGTTGTCTAGATTCATGCAAAAGTCATCTACATGAATGTATACTTCATTCACCTCAAGGATCGTCGGAGAAGCGCTAGCAAGCTCGCACACAACCGTCGCTCCCTCGACAGACTATGACCAGAGTTGATCGAGCTCAATTCAAGCCACCCTCGGGCTAACCACGACCAATCCAAGCCCTCCAGACCTTCCCTAGAGGAGTCCACACTTTCCCTGAACTTTCGTAGTAAGTCCCCTCCATTGCCCTTCGCCATAATTTACTGTTCAAAGTGCATTTTGCCCAAAAACTAAGTCAAGCAATTTGCACGGCTAAGACCATCAATTGAGACACGATTTGATCTAGAAGGATCCCCATGAAGAGAGCAATCTAGTAGAATAAAAAACTCCAATCGCTGGACCCTCACTGGTGAGTAATCGAAGCTTTTTCTATCTAGAATGATTTTTCGATGCAACTCCGTTTAAGCTCATTTATAAGTCAAATTGAGCAATTAAAAGCTTCAATTAATTCTGGAGATGTAGGGAAGATGATTAGAATCTTGTTAAGACTCAATTGGGAAGGATTAAGGTTGAATTGATGATATTCAATTTGGAGAACTAAATTACAATATTTGAAAGTTTGGGGACTTAAATGCAATTTTCAAAAATGGGGGATTTTCTACAACTAGTGAGAGATTATGTACTCGATTGGAAATTTGAGAAATTAGGAACCAAATGGAAGATTTAAAAATATTAGGGACCTAATTTGGAATTAAGGTATAACTTAAGGGCTAAATGGTAATTATTGAAAAGTTAAGGGTTTTAAGTGTAATTAATTTATTACTTGGGTCTTAATTGCCCAATTTATTGTAGGAATGAATCATCTACAAGTTCATGAAAGGCACACCAAGCTCAGAAATCCCTAGGACAAATAAGTCTAAGAATACGAGTGAGTGAGATTTTTAGCATCGAGTCCGATTGGACCGGTGATGTGTAATTACTCAGAAAGTTTAAAGCATGCTTGGTTAGAAAAATATATTTTCTAGAAATGTGATCATCTAACTGTGTGAAACCACTTAAACCAATTTGGGAGACATTCTCTAAAGAAAGCATAAATCATGATCATAAGACTACCCTGGAACAAGTGTATTGGATACACATCTGAGGGATGATCTAACTTGTATTCTCAATGTATGATATGGACGAGGCTCATGATCCACATAGAGACAGTTAGATCTAGTTATGTGAAAGTGGGCCCAAGGTCACAGTTTTGAAAAGTGAAGTGGGCACAAGGCCGTGTTTTGGTAAAACTCATACAAGTGGGCCCAAGGCCGTATTAAAATTATCACAATTTGATAATGTTTGCTGAATCTTCTAAGTCGAAGCCAGGTCGCAGACTGTTTGGCTAGCAGTGCAAAGATAAATATCTTAAATCAAAATATTATTGTATGTGATTGCAATCATGCATAACCAAAGAGACATTTGGTACGGGGTAGTGTTGGTTCTAAGGGATGCTAGACAGTAAAATTGGCACAAGGGAAGATATGATGTTCTAGTATGTTGTGAAGCTTCAAGAGCTTCGTGCACATTGAGATTAAGGAAGAAGGGGATAGAGGTATCTCTCCTTGACAGTGGATAGAAGAATTGATAATGTCTGGGGGTTGGGCTCTAGTGCTAAAAAATACAATGTGGTAGAGGTTGTGGCCTCTCACTAGGGTGGACTGTAAAAATGCTTCGGGCCACTTGTGGAACAGATCGTGGCTGTTGCCTCTAAGGGTCTGTTTTGCGACTGTTTGATCCATTTATGTATAAATGGTATTCGTGTGTTTGTGTGATACAAACCCATGGTAGGTCTATCATAAACAAATTATGAAAACTCTTCCAACTAAGAAGGAACTTATCGTAAGCTTGGGGGAAACAAGTAATTCTCTTAAATTTGAATTCTTTCCTAAAAACATATGACAAGATGTAGCTTGTTTATCATGTCGTATATACCCTTTGTTTTAAAAAGGAAACATTATGCTTTCGAGTATGTGTTGAATCGTGGATAGTAACTCACAATTTTAGTTAACCCTACTCACCAAGTTGTACACTCAGCCCCTCCCTTTCCCCTTCCAAGACATAAAATATCAAGGATGACATTAGAAGATAAACTACCACAATAGTACGTTAAGTCCCTTTTACATGTTTATGTACAACACTATATAAATTTTGACATATTTTTGAAAACATAATCTAATGCATTGTTTTCCTTTGTTCACGCCTTGCTCCTACCAATACTATGATAACGATGGTAACATATATTATAGTATTGGGAGGAGTGGCAGGTTGTTCATAGGATTTCGACCAAGCCGAGTCAAGGTGTGATAGATTCAATATTATTTTTTATCTAGTTTGATCCAATTTTTGATATGATTCCTGACTCGATTCTCGATCCGAATTTTGATGTTACAATAACTCTCATCCTTTTTAGATATATTATTCTCAAATCTTTTTACACATTAAAATAAATCCATGTATTTCTCTCTTACATATAACTCGAGTTTCTACGTTTATTTTTCTACTCGATTGCTAAATCACAATACCTTAACCATATTTATCTTTTTTTTTTCTTTTAAGGTGTTTCTGACACACCCTAACACAATTCCCGTTCGAGCCACATAACAACCCGTTGTACCACTCCTTGTGCTACAATAGTGTGGCCACCACCACCATATGATTAACAAGGTACAAGGCTTAAAATATAAAATCTATCAATTTTTTGTCACAAATTAAATATTTGATAAAATGAAATGTAAATGGTTACAAATTATATAAACACAAGAAACATCAAGAATTGAAAGGAAATATCTTTGTGAATTCTCAATGAGGTTTATACCTCGGTAACTGCTAGGTCAAAAATCTCCTTTTATAAATCTCATTCTTTATAAAGGAAATAAAATGGAAATGTGTACCGGAAAATTGAAAGAAAATCGAGGTTCGATTTGAAACAAGATCACGAAAAGTAACCACATGGGTTGGAAGTGATCCGAATGAGATAAATTTCTCTAAGCCTCAAAATAAATTAATCCAATTAGAAGTTGGAAGTAAGAAGTAAATTGAATCAGGGTGAACTAGAAATCAACTGGATTAAATCGTATCGAACCACGAAGAACCAATTCAAAAATTTATTTTTTAGGGTGACTCAAAAGTGCAAAATGGCAAATTGAGGTTACCACAATTTAGAAGATTAATTTAGAAATTTTTAGAAATTTGAGAACATGTTGAATTGGTCCTAAATCGACCAAAAATGATTTTGAGTAATTAGAATCTAGTTATATTAAATTAATCAATGGTCCGATTGAGCCAATGCAACAAAATCTGTTAGTAAACCAATTTCCTATGTTAGTACCATGTTGGTAGGTGTGGTCAACTAGCTGGTGCCGCATGGAAAGTGTGCCCAACAATATGCAAGACCAGCGATATGAAACATTGACTAATCACTATGAGACATGTGGCAGTTGTTAGTTGTTAACGGAAATAAATCTCTATTAGTAAGCCATGTTAGCTAGACTAACCAATTAGAGAATGCCATGTGGACAATGTAGTGAGTTAGTAGACAACAAAGACGTTTGGGAAAACTAAGCAATCAAGGAGTGACACATGACATATAATAGTTGACGAAGGATTGAATGAGTCATAATGCCATGTTAGAGGACGTAGCCAATCTTGGGATGATACGTAGCATTGACACATGTTAGGTAGTGGAAAACCTAACATATTTAAACCTACCAATCATGGGATGCCACATGAAAATGGCATAACAGTTGTTTGTCAACCCAATCCAATCATTCCCCATGTCAGATCAAGTAACCAATGGAAGGGTGACATGTGACAAGTCAAATGGTCAGAGAATGACATGGACCCTGAGAGGAAATCCACAACAACTCCATCCAATCGATGTGTACCATGAGAAACTCACACATATGAGCTCACACACTTGTGTAAATGTCATCTTTTTCCTCTAAAACCCATGTGTCAGACTTGTGCTCCCCTTACCTTAGAAATATTCCTTCTCCAATGAAGGAATATTTGATCTTGCAATGAGGATTATGGGAGCATTATGGACTGACATGGGAGATGATTGAATGCTCATCGAGTCCCTGAGATCCGTATATAAAGAGCACCTCCCCCCTTAGTCTCTTTACATCTCAAACACTCGAATTCCTCAAATAGATCAATTTTTTTGGAAAGGGTCAAACTAGAGATGTCACGCTCCGAACCGGTTTGGTCGGATCCTAGTGATCAACCTGCCGCTCCCTTTGTTTAAGAGGGGTCTCCCCCTTTCTTTAATCAAGAGGAGCCAGACGTAATTTAACCTTATTCCCTGAAATAACATAAATCAATAAAAATGCGAGCTTAAAATAAATTTTAAGCATACTTGACAACGGGTAGATCCGGGTGTTATCCTTAGTTATTTTCTCTACTCATGAAAAAGGATATAAAAGAGGGGTGAGTTTCTACAACTTAGTAAATGGCTGTTAGGAGTGAGTTTTATAAACAAAACAGTTTTAATCGGAGTGTGCCAAACTCCTTATTTCCTTTAAGAATATTCTTTTCTCAAATTCTGATTTTCAAATAAAAACATCCTTTTTCCTCATTTCTACATTAGGTGTGTTTAACATTCAACACACACCCTTCATTAGGAAGGGAATCACAAATTCGCAGGGCAACCCGTCCACTACACCCACTTGTGGCTCTGAGCGACTTTACTAGCTACCAAGATAGAAGCCCGTCCGCTTCTACCTTGGGTCTAAGTGGATGTTCGCGACATCCGACCCTCAAACCCAAAATTAACTCCGTGTCTATATGAGGACAGAGACCTCACCCCGACACTACCCTGACCTCATGTGCATAAAGCTACGTCGAGCTTCCCTAACTGCTGGCGTGACAAACTGCCCTTATCACCACCATGTCGTCCATTAGCCCTTTGGATGCATCATAACCCCTCTTGGGCATCTTAATGGTCCCAAACCTCAAGTCCATGCACAAACAATAGTTTTCTATAAAGCCATTTATCTTTGGTTCCACTAGTCTAATGGCCCTGACCCTCAACTTGACCTACAACTGTTTGTCTAGATCGGTTCATCAACCTGGCCCTGTTGCACTACTGGGAGTCCATCGAGTATGTCGGTCCTGTCTTGGTACCATGGCAAAATCATATAATCCATTCATTAAGAATTTTCATAGCTTTAATATATTATGTTTGTTTATGAGCTCCTGCTCGTGCCAACTGGCCTTAGGCCCACTGTACGTGATTTTCCAAAATCGGGTGTTTAGCCCCACAAGTTCCAAAACTGAGTCCTATGGTCTATTTGAACTGTTCCAGCTCCCATCAAGGTCTCCCAAAAATTTTAAGCATTGGCACACAGTTAGGGGAGAACACTTTTGATAAAATCATCTTTCAATTCACCACACCAACCGGATGTGATGATATCTCCACTTACAACCGTCAAGCGGGTTTTCTTCTTCCTTTAAGGAAGTCCATCATACCAAGCAGGTATGATTTTCTCTACTTACAATCGGTAAGTAGGTTTCTGCTTAGTTCTCACATCACTCCAACCAGGTGTAATGTTAAAATCCCACATATCAGTAGTTTTTCATTTCTGAGGTGCTCATCATCCCAACCGGGTATGACGTGAATAAACATACTCACCCGATATTCATGGCGTATTCTTCCTCAACCGACTTTTGCCTTCACACTAGCTTATCTTTGTCGACATTCCAGTTTCTCATGTTCCTACATGATTTGGGCACTTTTATCCATTAGAGTTTGGCATAAAAACCTTTGTTTCTCACATATGAGCGACTAGACCTAAAAGTTGTTAATTAATTGCACTTTGGTTTATAAAGTTCATTTTTCTTTAACTTTAGGTCCCTAGTGCTAACTTTTCCTCCAAAATGAGTCATGAAACTTCCAAAAATTCACTGTGGGCCCTCAATTTATTCAAAATTGTTTAAGGGGCAGAAGTTTTTCAATTTTCCAATTTGGTCCCCAGCTTTTAAAAAATTACCATTTTACCCCTACTTTCCAAAAATGGCAATTTGACCCCAATTATTTTAAAAAATAGACCAATTGGTCCTCTAACATCCTTTTCATGGCCAATTGGCCCTCAATTTTGGGAAATTTTAATTTGGTCCCTCAATTTTATGAAATCCCCAAATTTCCCCAAAATTTTCCCCCAATTTCCCCCTTTCAAACTGACCAAATTTGATTTCATCAAATTAACCATTCAATCAGGGTTAATTGCTTCAATTGGAGGTATAATTCAGTTCCTACACAACCATATGATTCAATTATCCTTTGAATTGCATGAATTGAGGCCGAAACGAGCTCAAACGAAGCTTTGCCGGAAAACTATACATAGAGAGGGAAAGTTTCGAAAGATTACCATCGGAGGTGCGATGGTCCGAGCTTTCTATCTCACCAAGTAGCTCTCATCTTGAGGTTCCTCCTAGGATGATGAATCAATATAATTCATATCAACTAAAGGGAGAATTTGGTTAGTGAATTTTTCACAATTTCTCTCTCTAACACCTATCGGAAATGACATAGGGGGTCCGAATTGGCTTACCTTTAAGCTCTATTACGGTTGTATGAGGGCTGTGGGATTGTTGAAAGGGCTTGTTTTGGCCTGAGAAGGGCTAAATTTAGCCGATTTCAGCTCGGCCAAAACATGGTAGCTTTGGTCTATCGAAGCTGCTTCACTGTTTGATTACACCGACGCTTCTCCGGCGATCCTCAGATCGAATGGAGACTGCCGTTAGGTAGCTGACTTCTCCCAGAATCTAAAGAATTTGACCTCACCTTCTTAAGCTAAAAAAACCCTATGTCAGATCTCTGGTTCTAGCTTTGTCAAAAAAATGAGTAGTTGAGAGAGAATGTAGTTTTCAAGTGTGAGGAGGTTGAATGGAGAGGAGCTCTTTATATAGGGAGCTCGATGACTCTTTGCCCAACCGTTTGGCATCTTAATGGTGCTCATTCATGACCTGAAATGCAATGAACGAAGGCGTTTCATCTTTGTCAGAGCTGTCCATTCTTCCTGTGAATGAATAGTGTCGTCATCTGAAGGAAGAAGGCAACACTATTCCGAACCAGACCGAACCGGTCTAAACTGGGTTCAATGTTCAAACTAGCCGGTTCAGGCCCGACTCGACCGAGTTTTTCAAAATTAAAAATTTCTAAATTAATCTAAATTCATTATCTATCCAATGGCGGCTTCAATTCCCAAATTTGAATAATTTAAGCCACCTAGAAAAATAAATTTAGCAATCGGTTCAATGATAGTACAAATCGGTTCACCTGAATCGGTTTGGTCTTCTCTTCCAATTTGTCTCAAAGTCCCTTTCCATGGCTTTTATGACTCTTTGGAACACTCAAGATTTGTAAATTTCCAAATTTGCCCTTTCTCTAATGGTTGGGGTTCATGAACCAGTTCGATTTTCTCCCTTGAGTTGACTAGTTCTTTTCCCGATGTTCTCATCTTTAAGGAACGAGGTTTACAACTCTCCCCTCCTTTTAGGAGTTTTGTCCCCAAAACTTATTCAACATCCTTTACATTGGATATAACTTCCCTTGTTGTCAACTTAGAGTTTGTTTGACATGCTAACACTTCGGTTGTTTTCAATTAGCCCTTTATAACACGCACTTAAGGAATTTCTTTTCCTTTCCATTGCTTACTCATTGCACGGAGTTTATCCTAGCTAAGCATGTCTTACCTGTGAGTTCAAGGGTATATCCTTAGGTTCACATCTTCATTTTCTTAGGGCAAGATTCTTCCCTTGAGGTTCTTACTCAAGGTTTCAAGATCGAGAGTTCCAAGATATAAAGGAAACCTGTCCAAACCGGTCCAAGATTTCAAGATCGGGAGTACAAACCGGTCCAAACTAGTTCAATCCAGTTTAGAATCGGTTCACTTGAACCAGTTTGGTCTTCTCTTTCAATTTGTCACAAAGTCTCTTTCCATGGTTTTTATGACTATTTGGGACACTTGAGATTTGTAAATTTCTCTATTTGCCCTTTCTCTAATAGTTGGGGTTTGTGAACTGGTTCGATTTTCTTCCATGAGTTGACCGGTTCTTTCCCCGGTTTTCTCATCTTTAAGGGACGGGGTTTACAACTCTCCCCTCCTTTTAGGAGTTTTGTTCTCAAAACTTATTCAACATCATTTGCATAGGAAATAACTTCCATTGATGTCAACTTACAGTTTGTTTGACATGCTAACAATTCAGTTGTTTTCAATTAGCCCCTTTATAACACGCACTTAAGGAATTTCTTTTCCTTTCCATTACTTACTTGTTCCATGGAGTTTATCCTAGCTAAGCATGTCTTACATGTGAGTTCAAGGGTATATCCTTAGGTTCACATCTTCCTTTTCTTAGGGCAAGATTCCTCCCTTTGAGGTTCTTACTCCAGATTTCAAAATCGAGAGTTCCAAGATGCCCAATCATTCTTTTGTCTAGTCATTCTCTTTATTGTTGAAACCCTTAGCTCGACGTTCTATTGAGCACTACGTACTTGCTTTCACGGGTTTTGATGTAATCAACTTTTTGTCCTATTTTGACCCTTCCCTCATCCATTGTTTATTACAACTTCGGTCCAAATTTGATGTTGACCTTATCATGCTTAACTAGATGTCTCTTCCTTAATTGAGTCATGTCTTTCCTTGGGGCTGTTGGGCTCGCATGTCCCTTATGACACGACCTACTCTAGAATCTGTCTTTGACCATTAAAATTTTAGAACACTTCCTTAATGGTTGTTCTCAACCTTCCAACCTTTCGGGGGTCGTATAACTTTGTCTGGTAGTATATTCTCAACTAACTTTATCGTTATTCACTCATCCATCTTGCCTTTGATGTCATGTCTTACATAACCATGTCTGTTTCCCTTACTTGCTTGTCCTTCCCCAACTTCTTTATTGGGTCTTTCTGGTTCCAATGATTGGGTTTTTACCCTTGACTTTCCGTCACGCAGGGATTCATCCCTTCTTATGTCCTTCATCATTCCTAGTGGCATCCTTTCCTCAAGGATTTTCCTTTTTCTTAATCCATTCTTACTTGCTCATGATCATTTTCATGATTCTTTATTACAAGATAATCTCTTTCGGTATATGTGTTGATTACTTTGTTTGGGGAAGTTCCCTTATGGATTTTGTTCTCTATTATGTCCCTCACAGTAGAAACTTCCACCTTAGGAGCTACATGCTCCACCTTCTTACCATTCCTTGAAAGTTTCTTTCTTCCTTTCTTTACACTCCTATTTATATTGAGTATTTGCCTGCCTTCAATACTCCATTGTCTTAAAATTCCATTTCTTCTCTTATTCCTTATCCGAGGGACTTCTGGTTATTGGTCTTATTTAGTGTACTCCACCTTATGCTCAGCTGTCCACTCTTTAGGCTCCATCAATTGTGTGTAGACCACCACTAGTCTTAATGTCAGTGATCATTCACTTTATTCACTTCTTAACTAGATGGCTTACTTTTCCAAGGGTTCTTAGATGTGATTTCCTTTATCTCCTTTTTTATAGGTAGTCCATCTTTTTCTTACTCCTACGACATTTTTTATGCAATCTCCCTACTTACCCATCACTTGGAATTAACTTACTCCTTGGGCCCTCATGAGTAATTTTCCCTTATACTTGATCTTTCCATCTCAACCAACAGATCTTTTATGATCTTATCTTCTTTTCCGCTTTTGTTGGTTCATTTACTTATTTGTTAGGACACGTATGTCCTTCCAAGGTTGCCTTCCTTGGTAGGATTTATACTCCTTTCTCCCAGAATTCTCTTCTCGTTTGTTCTTGTGAACCTCTAACCTTAAATGATATCCTTTGATACCATCCTCTCTTAATTGCCTTTACTCTTGGAACCTTATGTGCACTTCTTTTATACCCTATCTTCATTCTCACTTGTATCCCAGTACACATCTATTTATTTTAGGGAGAGCTTACATCCTCTTTGTTTTTAAGATCTATTGATCATTCTGTGAGAGGTTTGCTTAACCTTCTCATGACTTTTGGTCGTTAATCCTATCTTAGCCATTGATCTCTGTAAGGCTTTCTTTCATCCTTATTTCTCAAAGTTTTTGGCCTTTCCACCTCTCCCTTCTTTATTGGAGTTGTGACCTTCACAAGGGTCAGTTCGTTAATTGCTTCATTCCTACTATCCCCCTTGTTTAATTATTTCAAGAAATTTGTCTCTCGAGTCTTATTGTCCTTAATGTCCATCCCATTGTCCTATTTAGGGTGTAGTCCTTCCTACTTTCCAATCCTTCTTAAGGCTTAGTTTATTTTCCTTGACTATCTTGTTGTTATTAGTTATTTCCTTTAGCTAGGTTCGTTTGAAATCCCTATATGGCTTCTCGGTTCTCCTAGAGTAGGTAACACCTGGCCATCCAAGTACGTCCTTAGCTACATGCCCTTTAATGAGGTTCCTTATTTCGGTTCAAGCCTTCTATGGTTCATTTGTCAGTTACTTAGCTTGGGAATTTATCTTTCTAGGGTTCCAACTCCTTTCTTTATCCTTCTTTGAGAAGCTTCTGGTTGTCAGTGAGTTCCAAATAGTTGTGTCCTACCTATCGCTAACTCTTTTAAGGGTACTTGTATATTCGTCCGGTTTCTCTTCCTATCAATTGTCTTTTCCTCTTCCCTCTCTACTTGTCTTATCCTAAAGTGGCTTAGCACCTTTAGCGCTCCTACTTTTTCCTTACTTTCCTCTTGGTCAGCTTCCATTCGACGGGTTTCCCTTGGGGCAGCCCAAATCTTCTTGTTTTCCCTACTTTTATATATAGGGATTCTTCCCTAACTCCTTATGTGCTTATGCTTTTGCTACTCTTGCTCCTTTTAATGCTTACTTCCTTTACATCAGACTTCACACTCTTTTTCTTCCTTCTCTTAGTTAGGGTATGTCCTTCTTGGTGAACTTTAAGTATACTCCTCTAGAATTTCTTTCCCCGTCTTATTGCCTTATGACTCCATACTCCTGGTTTTTGTAGGGGAAACTTATTTGGCTATCTTTAAGGTTTGGGTTAACTAGAGGCGACCCGTAGTTTTCTTCCTTACTTCACCAATCATTATTGGTGTATTTTCATTTCTGTTAGTTGTACTTGTTATTATCAGGGAAATTAAAATTTTAAATCAAGGAAACTGCACTATCATTCATTCCAAGAGATAGTTTCTTGCCGTACTTGGCTTATTAAAGGAATTTTCTATTTCCTAGTCCCTTGGAGTCATAGGCCGGGAGTTAGCCTTTGAACGGTTGCAAGATTCACGGTCTAAAGGCTTTGAGGAACTAGTTTGTCATGCCCTAATCTAATTTGGTAAGATCCCTGTGATTAACCCGTCACTCTCTTGGTTTACTAAGGGTTACCACTTCTTTTAGAACTGTGAGGAGTAAGGTGTCCTTTAAACCTGCACCTTTCCTATAATAACATAAATCAAAATTGCATAAAATTTTTAACCTATCATATCTGCCTCACAGGTGTGTTAACTTGTGGTCTTTAGGTAGACTTTACCCAGGTTACCTAAAAGGGGTATAAGGGATGGGGTGAGTTCAACGACTAAGTGAATAGGTGTTTATAGTATGATTTTCAGAAAATAGTTTGAATTGGAGCGTGCTAGACTCCTTGTTTTTTTTAAAAATATCTCATTATCAAATCTCGATTTTTGTAGACATTTATCATCACTATGGTGTGTTTATCAACTATCACACGCCCTTCATCATGATAGGAACACATGTTCGCAGGGTAGCACGTCCATTGCACCCACTTGTGGCGTCAAAGCGACTTTACCAACCACCTACATAGAAGCGCATCCACTTCTACCCTAAGAATGAGTGGATGTATGCGACATCCAACCCTCAATCCCAAAACAAAACCCTGTGTCCATATGAGGACAGAGACCTTATCCTGACCCCACCCTAGTCTCATGCACATGAAGCTACGTCGAGCTTCCAAGACTACTGGCATGACTAACTGCCCACATATCCACCATGTTATCCAGTAACCCTAGGACACTTCACTATACTTCTTGGGCATCTTGAAGGTCCCATAACTCAGTGCATGCACAAAATAACAGTTTTCCACATAAGCCATTTAATTTGTAGTGCCACTGGTCCAACGAGCCCAACCTTCAACTCGTCCTGTAGCTATTTGTCTTGACTGGTTCGTAGACCTGTCATGTCGCACTACCACCAGTCCATCGAGTATGTTAGTCCTGTCTTGGTACCATGACTAAACAAATCATTCATTTAAAGTTTTCATGGCTTAAACTCATGTTTGTTTACGAGCTCCTGCTCGTGCCAACTGGCCTTGGGCCTACTGTACGAGATTTTTAAAATCAGGCATATTAGCCCCCAAGTTCCAAAACCGAGGCCTCCGACCTATCTGAGCTCCCATCAAGAAGGTCTCCCAAAAAGTTTAAGCAGTGGCACACAGTTAGGAGAGAGCACTTCTGACAAAAATAAACTTTTAGCTGTCCACCACACCAACCAGGTATGATGACATATCCGCCCATAATCGATGAACGGATTTTCTACTTCCTTCGAGGAAGTTAATCATACTAATTGGGTATGACCTACTTACAATTGGTAAGTAGTTTTTCCGCGTAATTTCCACATAACTCAATTCAGGTGTGATCCCTCAATTTAATGAAATTCCTAAAATTCCCCAAAACTTTTCCCAAATTTCCCCTTTCAAATTGGCCGAATTTGATTTTATTAAATTGACTACATAATCGGGGTTAATTGCTCTAATTGAAAATATGGATCAGTTCCTACACTTCCATACAATTCAATTGACCTTTGAACCACATCATTTGGGTTCGAATTAAACTCAAACAGAGCTTTGTTGGAAAACTAAACTTAGAAAGAGAAATGTTCAAAAGTTTACCGTTAGAGGTGCGGCGGTCCGAGCTTTTGTTCGTGGAAGATAGCTTTCTTCTTGAGGTATCTTTTAGGATCAAGAATTATTACTCTTGGCCTCAAATTTTGTCAATGAAATTCTAAAGTTTCTCTCTCTAACTCCGACCTGCAAGAGGAGGGCCGAATTGACTCACCTTTCCACTTCGTTGAGGTCGTACAAGGGTTGAAGGGACATTAGGAAAGCTTGGTTTGGCCGGAGGATGGCTAAATTCGTTCGATTTCAGTTCGATCGAAACAGGGCAGCTTCTGTCCACCAGAGCTGCTCACTGTTTGATTACATTGGTGCTTCTCCGATGATCCTCGAAGAAAATGGAGACTACCATCGGGTAGCTAACTTCTCGCTAAAAAAAAAAAGAACCTGACCTCACCTTCTAAGGCTTAAAAAAATGCCCAAGTTGGAGCTCTGGTTTGAGCTTCACTAGAAATTGGAGTACTAAAGAGAGGAGTTTCTAGGTGTAAGGAGAAAGAATGGAGAGGAGCTATTTGTATTAGAAGCTCGAGGACTCTCTAGTTGTCTGATTGGAGCCTTTATGGTGATTATTCATGGTTTAAAATGCATTGAATGGAGACTTTTCATCTTTGTCAGCACTGTTAGCTTTTCCCACTAGTGAATAGTGCCATCATTAGAATGAAGAAGATGACACTATTTCGAACCGGACCGGACCGGTCCAAATCGGTTTCAATGCTTAAATCGGCTGGTTTAGGATAGATTCGACCGAGTTTTTCAAAATTAAAAATTTCTAAATTCATTATCTATTCAATGGTGGTTTCAATTCTTCAATTTTAATTTTTAATTCCACCTAGAAAAATGAATTTAGAAATCGGTTCAATAGTGGTTCGAACATGTTCAATAGTGGTTCGAACCGGTTTAATCCAGTTTAGATTCGGTTCAACTGAACCAGTTTAATCGGGTATGATATAAAATCCCACTCACCCGTTAATGAAATGAATCCCTCTCGATCGGTTCTTTGTCTTCACGTGAGCTTCTCTTTGTTGGCGTTCCCGGTACTTCATGTTCCTATACGATATGAACATCTTTTTTCATTATCCATTGGCCTATTAGCCTTCATTCATCATGCATTGATGAAATACTCAAAATTTTTGATTTATTGCAATTAGGTCCCTAAAGTTCTTTTTCTTTAACTTTAGATCCCTAATGCCGATTTTCCCTCAAATTGAGTCACAAAATTTCTAAATTTCACCTTGGGATCTCAATTTATTCAAAATCACATAATGGGATTCAAGTTTCCCAAATTTCCAATTTGGTCCCAAAATTTCCAAAATTACCATTTTGCCCCTACTTCACAAAAATGGTAAATTTTGCCCCAAAAATTGCCCAATCGGTCCTCCAACATCTTTATCATGCATAATTGGCCCTCAATTTTATGAAATTGCACTTTAGTCCCTTGAATTTTTGAAATCCCTAATTTTTCCCCAATTTCCCCCCAATTTCAATCTTCTAACTCAACCGAATTTGATTTCATCCAATTGTCCGATCAAATGGGTTTATTTGTTGAAATTGAAGTTAGATTGGAGTTCCTACACCTTCATGTGATTCAATTGCACTTTGAATTACACGATTTGATGCCGGAATGAGCTCAAATGGAGCTTCGCCGAAAAACTGAATGTAGAGAGAGAAAGCTTCAAAAGATTAACGTCGGAGGTGTGGCGGTCTGAGCTTTCGATTTGGGTAGCTCTCGGCTTGAGGTTCCTCCTAGGATCAAGAATTGCATGAATTGATGCTGGATTGTGGGAAAATTTAGTCAGTGAAGTTTTGCCAGTTTTCTCTCTAACACCGATCAAAATTTACAGAGGGGAGCCAAATTGGCTTTCCTTTCTGCTCTAATTTAGTTGTTGGAGGGCTGTGGAAGTGTTGGGAGGGCTTGGCTTGGCCTGAGGAGGGCTAGAATTGGCCGTTTTCAGCTCAGCCACTATAGGGTAGCTTCGGTCCGCCGGAGCTGCTTCACTGTTCTATCACACCGACGTTTCTTTGGCGACCCTCGGAGCAAATATAGACTACATGTGTGTAGATGACTTCTCCCTGAATCCAAAGAACCCTACCATGCCTTCTTTGGCTCAGAAAAATGCCTAAGTGGGAGCTCTAGCTTGAGCTACACCGAAAAATGGAGCAGTAGGGAGATAGTGGAGTTTTCAAGAGTGAGGAGGATGAATGAGGAGTGGCTCTTTATATAGGAACACGACGACTTCTTGGTTGTCCAATTGGTGCATTAATGGTGGTCATTCATTGCCTAAAACCCCCTGGCCGGACACTTTTCATCTGCGTTGGTGTTGCTCAATTTTCTGGTGAGTGAACAATGCTGTCATATGAAGGAAGAAGACGACACTGTTCCGAATCGGACCGGACCGGTCTGAATCGGGTTCAAAGCTTAAACCGTCCGGTTTAGACCTGATTCGACCAAATTTTTCAAAATTTGAAAGTTTCTAAATTCATCTAAATTCATTCTCTATCTAATTGTGGCCTCAATTCTCCAATTTGAATTTTCTAAGCCACCTAGAAAAATGAATTTAGCATCTAGTTCAATAGTGGTTCAAACCGGTCCAAATCGGTTCAATCTGGTTTGGATCTGGTTCACCTAAACTGGTTTGGTTTTCATCTCCAATTCATCATAAATTCCTTTTTCATGACTTTTGTGACTCTTCAAGTCACTCGGGATCCATAAATTTCCTAGTTTGCCCTTTCTCTATTGGTTCCAGTTCATAAACCGACTCGGTTCATAAATCGGTTCAATCCGGTAGGATCCAGTTCACCTGAACCTATCTAGTTTTCTCTCCCAAATTGTCCTAAGGTCCTTTTCTAAGGTTTTTATGAATCTTTTGGGTCACTCGGGAGTTGTAAATTTCCTAAATTGCCCATTCTCTAATGATTGGCTTTGTGAACCGGTTTGGTTTTCTCACTCGATTTGACCATGTTTTTTCTCGATTTTATTTAACTCCAAAGAGAGGAGTTTACAACTCTCACCTCCTTTTGGGAGTTTTGTCCCCAAAACTAAATCAGTATTTTTCTCTCCGAGACAAACTCCCTAAATGTCAATTTGGACATGTTAATACTTTGGTCATTCTTTCACTTAGCCCACTTTAAATCACACACTTAAGAAATTTATTTGCCTTTACATTATTTACTCCTTTCATGGAGTTTTATCATAACTAGTATGTCTTGCCCGTGAATCCAAAGGTATATCCCTACGTTCACATCTCCCTTTACTTAGGGCAAGATTCTTCTCTTTGAGGTTCTTACCCAAGATTTCAGGATTGAGAGTTCCAAGATGGCAAATTATTCATTTTTCTAGTTATTCTCTTCACCGTTGAAACCCTTAACTTAGCGTTCTTTCGAGCATTATGTACAGGTTTCGGTGTTATCACTTATTTATCCTATTTTGACCCTTCTTCCATTCATTGTTTATTATAACTTCAGTCCAACTTTTATATTTGACTTTGTGATGCTTACTAACTAACTCTTCCTTACTTTAAGTCATATTTTCCTTAGGACTATTGGGCTTACATGCCCCTTACAACATGACATTTTCTAGAACACTTTGTTGAGGGTCGTTTTCAACTTTCCAACCTTTTCAGGGATAGTATAACTTCATCCCTCTTTTCATTTGGTAGTATTCCTCGACTACCTTTACCGTTATCCAATCAACTTACCTAACCGTGTTGGTTCTCCTTACCCACTCGTCCCTTCCCAAATTCCTTATTGGGTCTTTCCGGTTCCAATTATTTGGTTTCCTGATGGTTTACCGACAAGCTGGGATTCTTTCCTTCTTTAGTCCTTGGCATTCTTTATTCAAGGATTTTTTCCTTTTCCTTAATCCACTTTTACTTACTCATGATCATTTCATGATTCTTTATTCCAAATTAATCACTTTTTGTCTATGTGTTGATTCCTTTGCCTAGGAAGGTTTCCTTGTTCAGATTTCATTCTCTACTATGTCCCTCACAGTAGAGACTTCCATCTTAGGAGCTACATGCTCAACCTTCTTATCATTCCTTATTCCTTACTTGAGATACTTCCAATTATCAGTCTTATTCCGTGAACTCCACACTATGCTCAGCCGTCCACTCTACACGTGTGAACTACGACCCGTCTCCCTAATTGTAGTTATTTCTCCTTAGCCACATCTTATTTGGAGGGCTTACTTTCTCGATGTTTCTTGGACATTCTTTCCTTTATTTCCTTATTATGGGTAGTCCACTCATTCTTACTTGTCACAAAATCTTTTGACGCTAACTTCCAATTTACCCGTTCCTTTTAACTTATTCCTTGGGTCCTCCTAGTATGTTTCTTGGTTCTTTCATTTTAGCTTGTGCTTCATTTGTAAGTTTATCCCTTTGTCCCATTCTCTTAGTTCCATTATCTCTTAGTTGGGATACATATGCCTTTCCAGGGTTTCCTTCCTCGGTAGGACTCTCCCCTTTTTCCTTGGCTTTAGGGAATATCTACCCTTAAATGGCATCCTTTGATGTCGTCATCTTCTATTTACCCTTGCTATTTAAATCTTGCGGGTACATCTTTTATACCCTCTCATCATCTCCACTCGTACCACAATACACGTCTATTTCTTTTAGGGAGTGTTTAAATCTTTCTTGTTTCAAGATATCTTGACCATTATGTGAGATGCTTACCTACTCCTTTCTTGGCTTGAGTTTAGTCGTTAATTTGGCCATTGGTCTTTTTAAGGATTTCTTTCATTCTTCTTTTCCCAACATTTAGCCTTTCCACCTCTCCCTTCTTTGCTGGAGTTTAAATTATGACCTTCACGAGTATCAGTTCGTTAACTACATCACCCTTACCATTCCCTTGGTCTAATTATCTTAGGGTAGTTGTTTCTCGAGTCTTCTTGTCCTTAATGTCCATCCTCTTGCCCTTTATGGGTGTAGTCCTTTCTACTTCTCGACCTTCCTTTGGGCATCGTTTATTCTCCTTGACTAATTTGTTGTAACGACTTGCTTCCTTCTGCTATGTTTGTCTGAAACTTCTATTTGGCTTCACTGCTTTTTCCAAAGTGCGTCGTATTTGCAATCTCAAGACATTTCATTTGTTGTCAAATGCTCGGTTGGTCTGCTCTCGTGGAGGCGCTCCCTTCTTTGCTCCTAAAGGCCGGGAATTTCTTCTTAATTAAAAATTTTCTTCAGCTATACTTTGTTCTTGTTTGCGGTTTATCGAGTTGTTACCTTCAGTCCTTTTTCCTTCTTGCCATTATGCTAGGATCTTGAAGAGCTTCCTCCTAAATGTAGTTGAAATTTCTAGCAGGAGCTGTATTTTTAGGGATGGTATCCTTTCGAGTTTCCTATAGTTGTGGGGGCGTTATTCTTGGAAAATGTTATCCTAAATCCTTGTGGTGTGGAACAGTCCTTCACTTCATGTTCCATTTCCTTACACCTGTAATAGGTTATTTCCTTGCTCAGTTATTCCAAGAATTCTCCTAGACTCCTTAATTACTTTGAGAAGTTTGCTTGTTGTGCCTTCTTTGTCCAACAATTCTCTTGATTCATTCCTTTATTTGGGATGAGAATCTCCTTCGTCTCCATAGTGTCTAAGGTAATGCAGGTTTGCTTGGTTACTTTCCTTGAGAAACCTTCCTACAGCTGAGGCACAAGGTCACATCATTTTGAGAGATATGGTTTTAGGAACTTGGAGTTCTTTATTATTGAATAGGTAGTACAATAGGTTGGGGTCTTAGCCCCATTACAAAAAGTGTTTACGAAATAGATGGGTTACTGGGTTCTTGACAAGCATCCTTCTTAGTAAGGTTATAAGCCCTTGATGGCATTCCTGGCCTTAGCCTTGGCTTCCTTCATACTCAGGATTATGACCTAAATAAATCCTGACACCATCCTTCTGGATACTTCCCACTAATATGTCTTGGTTCCTTGGGACTTCTCAGGTATTTTAGGTTGATCTCCATACGGGGACAGAGTGTTGAGTGGTATTAGTAACGCTAATCCTAGTTTTCTTGGTTACTCTCCTGGGAGCCATCTGAAAATTTCTCTTAGTTACTTTGTTATATAGTTGTAATAATATATTCGAGGAAACAAGCTCCGATACCACTCAAGTTGTCACGCATCGACCCAGTTTGGTCAGATCCTCGTGATCAACCCACCACTCTCACAATTTACTAATGGTTGCCCCCAATTTTAGAACCGTAAGGAGTAAGGCATCCTTTAAACATGAACCTTTCTTAGAATAACATAAATCAAAACTGTATAAAATTTTAAACTTATCGTACCTACCTCACATGTGTGTTAATTTGTAGTCTTTGGGTAGGCTTTCCCTGGGTTACCTAAAAGGGGTATAAGGGAGTGGGTGAGTTCAACGACTTAGTGAATTGGTGTTTAAAGTATGACTTTAAGAAAATAGTTTAAATTGGAGCATGCAAGACTCCTTATTTTTTTTTAAAAAAAATCTCATTCTCAAATCTCGATTTTCATAGCTATTTCAAATCACAACGGTGTGTTTATCAACCAACACACGCCCTTTATCATGAAGGGAACACATGTTCGCAGGTCAATACGTCCACTGCACCTAGTTGTGGCATCGGAGTGACTTTACCGGCCACCTAGATAGAAGCATGTTTACTTCTATTTTGAGAATGAGTGGATGTACGCAACATCCTACCCTCAATCCTGTAACAAAAATCCATGTCTGTATGAGGACAGAGACCTCATCCCGATCCCTCCTCAGTCTCATGTGCATGAAGCTACGTCGAGCTTCTAAGACTGTTAGCATGACTAACTACCCTTATCTCCACCATGTTGTCCTATAGCCCTAGGACACTTCACTACCCCTCTTGGGTGTGTTGAATGTCTCGTAAGTCAGTGCATGCACAAAACAACAATTTTCCACGTAAGCCATTTAATCTGTGGTGCCACTGGTCCAATGGCCCTAACAGTCAACTCGACCTGCAGCTCTTTGTCTTGACTGGTTCGTAGACCTATCATGTCACACTACCACCAGTCCATCGAGTATGTCGGTCCTGTCTTGGTACCATGGCAAAAAAAATCATTCATGCTACCATGCCAATTGGCCTTAGGCACACTGTACAAGATTTTCAAAATCGGGCATATTAGCCCCCAAGTTCCAAAACCGAGGCCTCCGACCCATCTAAGCTATACGAGCTCCCAGTAAGAAGGTCTCCCTAAAAGTTTAAGCAATGGCACACAGTCAGGGGAGAGCACTTCTGACAAAAATAAACTTGTAGTCATCCATCACACCAACTAGGTATGAGGACATCTCCGCCTACAATCGATCAACGGGTTTTATACTTCCTTTCAAGAAGTTCATCATACCAACCAGGTAACACCTACTTACAACTGTTAAGTCATTTTTTCGCGTAATTTCCACATCACTCCATTCAAGTATAATGGTTAAAATTCCACTTAGTAGTGGGTTTTCATTTCCGAGGTGCTTATCATCCCAACCGGGTATGATATAAAATCCCACTCACCTGTTAATGTAGTGAATTACTCTTGACCAGTTCTTTGACTTCACACAAGCTTTTCCTTGTTGGCGATCTCAGTACTTCGTGTTCCTACATGATACGAACATCCTTGTTCATTATCCCTTGGCCTATTATCTTTCATTCATCGTGCATGGTTGAAATACTAAAAAATTTTGATTTATTGCAATTAGATCCCTAAAGTTCTTTTTCTTTAACTTTAGGTCCCTAATGCCGATTTTCCCTCAAATTGAGTCTCAAAATTTCTAAAATTCACCTTGGGATCTCAATTTATTCAAAATCACATAAAGGGGTTTTAGTTTCCCAAATTTCTAATTTGGTCCACAATTTTTCCAAAATTACCATTTTGCCCCTACTTTACCATAATGGTATGTTTTGCCCCAAAAATTACCAAATCCGGCATTTCTTCGACGACCCTCGGAGCAAATGGAGAATACATGCGTGTAGCTAACTTCTCCTCGAATCAAAAGAATCCGACCACGCCTTCTTTGGTTAAGAAAAATGTCCAAGTTGGAGTTCTAGTTCGAGTTTCACTAGAAAATGGAGCAGTAGGGAGAGAGTGGAGTTTTCAGGTGTGAGGAGGATGAATGAGGAGGGGCTCTTTATAAAGGAAGCTCGGGGACTTCTTGGGCATCCGATTGATGCCTTAGTGGCAGTCATTCATTGCCTAAAACTCCCTGGCCGGAGACACCAAATCTTCGCCGGCACTGCTCGATTTTTCAACGAGTGAACAGTGCTGCCATCTAAAGGAAGAAATGACATTGTTCCAAACCGGACGGGACCGATCCGAGCCAAGTTCAATGCATAAACTGGTCGGTTCAGGCCCGATTCGACCAAGTATTTTAAAATTCAAAATTTATAAATTTATGTAATTTCATTCTCTATACAATGGTGGCCTCAATTCTCCAATTTGAATTTTCTAATCCACCTAGAAAAATGAATTTAGCATCTAGTTCAATAGTGGTTCAAATCGGTTCAATCCGGTTCACCTGAACTGGTATGTTTTTCATCTTCAATTCATCCTGAATTCCTTTTTAATGACTTTTGTAACTCTTCAAGTCACTCGGGATCCATAAATTTTCCGATTTGCCCTTTCTCTGTTGGTTCCAGTTCATAAACCGACTCGGTGCATAAAGTGGTTCAATCCGGCTCGGATTCAGTTCACCTAAACCAATCCAGTTTTCTCTCCCAAATTGTCCTAAGGTCCTTTTCCAAGGATTTTATGAACCTTTTGGGTCACTCAAGAGTTGTAAAATCGGGAAAAAACTAGTTAAACTGAGTGAGAAAACTAAACCGATTCACAAACTAGATCATTAGAGAATGGGCAATTTGGGAAATTTACAACTCTCCAAAGATCATGGTTTGCAACTCTCCCCTCGTTTTCTAGGTGGAGTTCAACTTACATAACCATGTCAGTTCTTCTTACCCACTCGTCCCTTCCCAACCTCCTTATTAGGTCTTTCCGGTTCCAATTATTTGGTTTCTCGATGATTTACCGACAAGCTAGGATTCTTTCCTTCTTAAGACCTTGGGCTCCTTGGAGGAGGGTAGGTGATGCCTTCTTGCTCTAGTGGGGCTCCTACGAGTTTTGTAAACCCCATTCCATAAAGATAAGAAAAACCGGGAGACTCGAGAGAAAACCAAGATAGTTTACAAATCACAGCCGATAAGAAAAGGGTAAATTGGGAAATTTACAAATCCTGAGTGACATAAATAGTCATAAAAACCATGGAAAAGGACTTTGGGATGAATTGAAAGAGAAAACTAGACCGGTTTAGGTGAACCGGATTTGAATCGGATTGAACCAATTTGGACTGGTTTGAAATATTATTGAACCAATTACTAAATTCATTTTTCTAGATAGCTTAAAATATTCAAATTGGGTAATTAAAGCCACCATTGTATAGAGAATGAATTTAAAATATTTTAATTTTGAAAAACTCAATTGAATCGGGCCTGAATAGACCAGTTTAAGCATTGAACCCGGCTCGGACCAGTCCGGTGAGGTTCGGAACAATGTCGTCTTCTTCCTTCAGATGACAACATTGTTCATTCGTTGAAAGAATAGACAACGCTTAGGAAGATGAATCGCCTCCATTCAGGGTGCTTCAAGCCTTAAATGCATGCCATGAAGGTGCCAAACGGTTGATTAGAGAGTCCCCGAGCTCCCTATATAAAGATCTCCTCCCCATTCATCCTCCTCATACCTGAAAACTCCTCTCTCTCAACTGCTCCATTTTATGGTGAAGCTCGAACCAGAGCTCCGACTTGGGCAGATTTCTCAGCCTTAGAAGGTGAGGTCGGGTTATTTAGACTTTGGGGGAAGTCAACAATGTGATAGCAACCTCTGTTTGATTTGAGGATTGTCGGAGAAACGTTGATGTAATCAAACAGTGAAGCAACTCTAGCGGACTAAAGCTGCCCTATTTCGACTGAGCTAAAATCGGCCGAATTTAGCCCTCTTCCGGCCAAACCAAGCACTCCCAACATCCCTATAACCCTTAGACGATCTCAATGGAGCTGAATGGTAAGCCAATTTGGCCCTCCTCAATCGTTGCATGTCGGAGTTAGAGAGAGAAAATGCAAAATTTCGTTGACGAAATTCTCCCTCCATTCAAGGTCAATTGTAGGAATTCTTGATCTTAGAAGATACCTTTGGAAGAGAGCTATCTTCCCCGATAGAGAGATCGGACTGCCGCACCTCCGACGGTAAGATGTCGAATTTTTCTCTCTCTACGCTCTGTTTTCCAATGAAGCTCCGTTTGAGCTCAATGCAGACCCACATGACGTAGTTCAAAGCTCAATTGAATCATATGGAAGTATAGGAACTGATCCATACCTTCAATTGGAGTTATTAATCCCGATTGAATGGTCAATTTGATAAAATCAAATTCATCCAGTTTGAAAGGGGAAAATTGGGGAAATATTTGGGGATTTTGTAAAATTGAGGGCCAATTGGCCATGAGAAAGATGTTGGAGGACCAATTGGTTGATTTTTTAAAATAATTGGGGTCAAATTGCATTTTTTATTAACTAGAGGCAAAATGGTAATTTTTGAAAAGTTGGGGACCAAATTGGAAATTTAAAAAACTTGAACCCCTTGAACAATTTTGAATAAATTGATGACCTAAAGTGAAATTTTAGAAGTTTTAGGACTCAATTTGGGGAAAAGTTAGCATTAGGGACATAAAGTCAAGGAAAAAGAAATTTAGGGACCTAAATGCAATTAACTGAAAACTTTGAGTTTGGACGTTCACTCGAGAGGAACAAAGGCTGTTATGCTAAGTATTAATAGATAAGGATATCAAAATCGTGTAGGAACACGAGGGACCAGAACGCTAGCTAGGACGAGCTAGCGTGGATGTGAAAATCGATTTAGGAAGTGTAAACTTCAGTTATCAGGTGAGTGAGTTTGTTAACATCAGACCCGGTTGGGATGAAGAGCACCTCAAAAATAACAAATCACTTATATGTGGAATTTTTAACATTACACCCGGTTGGAGTGATGTGAGAACTATGTGGAAAAACTACTTAACGGTTATAAGTAGAGAGATCATACTCGGTTGGTATGATGGACTTCCTGTAAGGAAGTAGAAAACCCGCTTGCCGATTGTGAGCGCAGTGGTCATCACACCCGGTTAGTGTGATGAGTTGAAAGATTATTTTGTCAGAAGTGTTCTCCCCTAACTGTGTGCCAACGCTTAAAATTTTTGGGAGACCTTTTTTACGAGAGCTAGAATATCTCAAATAGGCCAAAGGCCTTGGTTTTGGAACTTCTGGTGCTAAAATGTTCGGATATTGAATATCACGTACAATGGGCCCAAGGCTAGTCGGCACGAGCAGGAGCTCTTAAACAACCATGATGTTTACGCCATGAAAATTCTTATTGAATGAATTATGTGATTTCGCCACGGTACTAAGACACGACCGACATACTTGATGGACTGGCGGTAATGCGATAGGACCAGATCGATGAACCGATCTAGACAAACAGCGGCATGTCGAGTTGAGAGTTAGGGTCGTTGGACTAGTGGCACCAATGATAAATGGATTTGTGGAAAACTTTTATTTGTGCATGCACTTATGGTTCGAGACCATCAAGACGCCCAAGATGGGTAGTGATGTGTCCTAGGGGCTATTGGGCAACATGGTGGAGATAAGGGCAGTTTGTCATGCCAGCAGTTAGGGAAGCTCGACGTAGCTTCATGCGCATGAAACCAGGGTGGGGTTAGGATGAGGTCTTTGTCCTCGTATGGATACAAAGTTGATTTCGGGTATGAGGGTCAGATGTTGCGAACATCCACTCATACCCAGGTTAGAAGGTGATGGGCTTCTATCTAGGTGGCCAGTAAAATCACTCTAATTTCACAAGTGGGTGCAGTGGACGGGCTGCCCTACAAATGTGTGATTCCCTTTCCGATGAATGGCATTTGTTGATTGTTAAATATACTTGATGTGGAAATGAGGAAAATGGTTTGAAAAATCGGGAATTTGAGGAAAGAATATTTTTAAAGGAAATAAGGAATCTGACACAATCTAATTAAAAATATTTTAATTATGAAAACTCTCTCCTAACACCCATTCACTAAGTTGTTGAACTCTCCCCCTCCCTTTACCCCTTTTCAGGTAACCTGAACCTGCAAGACATGGATGTAAGTTTAAAGTACTTAGTTTTAATTAATGTTATTCGAGGAAAGATACAAGTGAAAATGATGCCTTACTCCTCGCAATTTAGAGAAGGAGAAAACATTTAATAAACCGGGAGAGTGGTGAGTTTTTCACGGGGATCCGACCAAACCGGGTCAAGGCATGATAACTTGAGTGGTATGAGAGCCTGTTTTTGTGAATACATTATCAAGACTATATAACATGGTAACTAAGAGAAAGTTTTAAAATTTTCAGGTGGCTCCAAGAGAGGAACCAATAAAACTAAGACTGATGTCACCAACACCATCCAACACCTTCTTCTCGTAGGAAGACAATCTTAGAAGCTCTCTATTGCCCGATGCATAGAAGAAGTCTCAAAACACCAAATGGGGAAGTATCCATGAGGATGGTGCCATGGCATGTTGAGGTCACAACTCTAAGTATGATAGGAGCCAAGCCTGAGGCCAAGAATGCCATCAAGGGCCTATAATCTTACCAAGGAAGACACTTGTCAAGAACCTCGTAGCTCCCTATCTATTTCATGACCACTTTTTGTAATGGGGCTAAGACCCCAACATATTGTGCTACTTCTCCACTAATGAAAAGCTCCAAATTTCCTAAAACCATATCTCTAAAAAATGATGTGACCTTGCACCTCAGCTGTAGGAAGATTGCCCAAGAAAATTAACCAAACAAAACCATGTTACCCTAGATACCACAAAGATCTAGGAAGATTTTTATCCCATATAAAGAACCAAGGCAAGGAAATGACCTATTACAAGTTGTGGACAATAGGGACACTGCTTAAGAAAGTACCTAACACTACTAAGGGCAGGTACCAAGATAACCTATAATAGGTGTAAGGGAAATGGAACATGAAGTAAAGGACTGTCCCACACCACAAGTATTTAGAACATACCAAGAATTATGCCTCCACATCTTTGAGAATTCGAGAGGATACCATCCCAAGAAATACAATTCCTGCTCGGAATTTCCACCACATCCAGGAAGAAACTCTTCAAGATTCTAGCATATTGAGAGGTACTTTCCAACCCAATCTCCCTTTAGGAAAAGCTAAAGCCCCAAGTTGGTAATCCTAATTCAAAAGTAAAAGTTTTAGTTCCTAAAACTTTTTTGTCCCTCAATGATGGTGCAATGGTGTGCCTCAACTACATGATGAAGGAAAAAGGACTGAAGGTAGGACCTCGATAAACCGCAAATAGAGCAAAGGGTAGATGAAGAGAATTCTTCATTAAGAATAAATTTCTAGCCATTTAGGAGCAATGAAAGGAGCACCTCCACAAGAGAAGACAAGTCGAGTATTTGATGACAAATGGGATGTGTAAACCTTGTCCCTTTAAGACAAGGAAACTAGGGAAAGAATCGGTCAACACGAGTGAGAAAAATTGAACCGATTCACAAACCCGATCATCAAGAGAACTTGCAATTTGGGAAATTTACAACTCTTGAGTGATCCAAAAGGTTCATAAAATCATGGAAAAGAACCTTAGAACAAATTGGAAGAGAAAAACCAGACTGGTTTAGGTGAACTGGATCCAAGCCGAATTGAACTAGTTTATGAACCGAGTCGGTTCATGAGCCGGAACCGATAGAGAATGGGCAAACCAGAAAATTTATGGACCCCAAGTGACCTAAGGAGTCACAAAATTCATGAAAAAGGACTTTAGGATGAATTGGAGATGAAAACCAAACTAGCTCAGGTGAACCGAATCTGAATCGGTTTGGACCAATTTGAACCACTATTAAACCGTATGCTAAATTCATTTTTCTAGGTGGCTTAAAATATTCAAATTTGAGATTTGAGGCCATTACTGGATAGAGAATCAATTGAGATTAATTTAAAAATTTTTAATTTTGAAAAACTTTGTCAAATCAGGCCTGAACCGGCCGGTGTAAGCTTTGAACCCGGTCGGGACCGGTCCGGTCCAGTTTAGAACAGTGTCATCCCCTTCCTTCAGATGACAACATTGTTCACTCACCAAAAAATCGAACAGCACTGATGAAGCTGAAAAGTCTCTGGCCAGGGAGTTTTAGGCAATGAATGACCGCCATTAAGGTGCCAATCGGACAACCAAGAAGTCCCCGAGCTTCCTATATAAAGACCCCTTCCTCATTCATCCTCTCCACACCTGAAAACTTCATTCTCTCTCAACTGCTCCAATTTTTGGTGAAGCTCAAACCAAAGCTCTGATATAGGGTCTTTTTTGATCCAAAGAAGGTGTAGTCGGGTTTTTTTGGATTTGGGGAGAAGTTAGCTACACGCGTGTAGTCTCCATTTGCTCCGAGGGTCATCGGAGAAGCGCTGACATGATCGAACAGTGAAGCAGCTTCGACGAACCGAAGCTTCCTTGTTTTGACCGAGCTAAAATTGGCCAATTCGAGCCCTTCTCAAGTCAAACCAAGCCCTCTCAACACCCCCATAGTCCTCATACAACTGAATTAGAGCTGAAAGGTAAGCCAATTTGGCTCCCCTCTGTAAATTTCGATCGGTGCAAGAGAGAAAACCGATAGAACTTTGGTGACTAAATTCTCACTCATATTAGCATAAATTGATGCAATTATTGATTATAGGAGAAACCTCAAGACAAGAGCTATCTGCCCAGATTGAAAGCTTGGACCTCCACGCCCCCGACTGTAAGCTTTCGAAGCTTTCTCTCTCTAAGTCCAATTTTTTTTTGCAAAACTCCGTTAGAGCTCATTTTGGCATCATATCGTGCAATTCAAAGTGAAATTGAATCGTATGAAGGTGTAGGAACTCCAATCTAACTTCAATTTTGAACAATTAAACTTATTTGATAAGTTAATTTGATGAAATCAAATTTAGCTAAGTTAAAAGGTTGAAATTAGAGGAAAAATTGGGGGAAATTTGAGGATTTTGAGATATTGAGGGCCAATTTCACATGATAAAGATGTTGGAGGACCAATTGGGCAATTTTGGAATTTTTGGGGCAAAACTTACCATTTTTGTGAAGTAGGGGAAAAATGGTAATTTTGAAAAAGTTGGGGACCAAATTGAAAATTTGGAAACTTGAACCCTTTTATGTGATTTTGAATAAATTGAGGTCCCAAGGTGAATTATAGAAATTTCGGGTCTCAATTTGAGAGAAAAACGACACCAGGGACCTAAAGTTAAAGAAAATAACTTTAGGGACCTAATTGCAATAAATCGAAAAGTTTGAGTATTTCATCCATAGACGATGAATGAAGACTATAAGGCCAAGGGATAATGAACAAGGATGTTCATATCATGTAGAAACACAAAGTACTGGGAACGCCAGCAAGGACAAGCTTGCGTGAAGACAAAGGATTGGTCGAGAGAACTTCACTACATTAATGGGTGAGTGGGATTTAATATCATACCCAGTTGGGATGATAAGCACCACGAAAATGAAAATCCACTATTAATTGGTATTTTAATCATCACACCTGAGAGGAGTGATGTGGAAATTCTCATATAGGCTGGAGGCCTCGGTTTTAGAACTTAGGGGCTAATATGCCCGATTTTGAAAATCTCGAACAATGAGCCCTAGGCTAGTTGGCACGAGTAGGAGCTTGTAAACAAACATGAATTTGAGCCATAAAACTTAAATAAATGAATTAATTGTTCATGGTACCAAGATAGGACCGACATACTCATCGAACTAGCAACAGTGCAACATGGCAGGTTGACAGACCAGTCGAGACAAATAGCTGCAGGTCGAGTTGAGGGTCGGGATCATTGGACCATTGGAACTAAAGATTAAATGGATTTTTAGGAAAAATTTGTTTGTGCATGCACTTGAGGGTCGGGACCATTAAGACGCCCAAGAGGGGTAGTGATGCTTCTTAAGGGCTGCTGGATGACATGGTGGCGATAAGGGAAAAGAGAAGCTAGTGGGTTTGTGTTTCTTATCATACTAGTTAGTCATGGAGTTTCTGTATTTGGACTCCATGAAGCTACTGTGTTTGGGACTTCCTAAATCTTCTATGTTTGAGTTTTATGTGCACAAGACCGAGATATGGTCTCTGTCCTCATACGAACACGAAGAATTATTCATGTGTATTCCCTTCATGATGAAGGACGTGTGTTGATTGATAATCACACCAATTATGGTTGAGGAGTGAGTAATAGCTATAAAACTGAGATTTTGAGGATGAATTATTTTAAAAGAAAATAAGGAGTATGGCACACACCAATTCAAATATTTTCCCTAGAAGTCAAACTTTAAACACCTATTCACTAAGTTGTTGAACTCACCCCCTCCCTTATATCCCTTTTCAGGTAACCAAGGGCAACCTACCCAAAGACCTCCTGTTAATCACACATGTAAGACAGGTATGTAAGTTAAAAAGTTTATGCAATTTTTATTTATGTATTCGAGGAAAGGTACATGTTTAAAGAACGCCTTACTCCTCTTGGGTTAAAGGAGGAGAAAACCCTTAGTAAATTGGAAGAGTGGGGGGTTGCTCACGAGGATCCGACCAAACTGGGTCGGGGCGTGACAACTTGAGTGGTATGAGAGCCTGTTTCCTCGAATACATTATCAGAACTAGAGAACATAGTAACTAATAGGAACAATTTTAAAATTTTCAGATGGCTCCCAAGAGAGGAACCAAGAGAACTAGAGACGTAGTCTCTGACATTACCTAACCAACCGTCCATATGGAAAGTCCCCGAGAAGCCAAGACAAGCCCACCTAACGTCACTCCTGAGGTGGACACCAACCCTCGAGCTGAGCTTGAGGAATTATAATCTCATCTTCATCCTGCTAACATTCCTCCTCTAGTGGAAATTCCCAAATAACTTAAAACCCTCTGACAATTAGGATGTAAACCATTCCTAGGAGAAAAGGAAGCAGGGGCAGCTATGGATTGGCTAGCTAGCATAAGAAAACTCACGAGGATAGTCAAGATTTCACCAGAGGATATGGTGATCCTCAAAGAGTTTTTCCTAGAAGATAGTGCAAAGAGGTGGTGGGATAACGCCAGAAGCTTGCATGCCACCACCCCCACATAGGAGCAATTCAAGGAAAGATATACGGAGGAATACCTAGCTCCACATCTAATCAATGAGAAGAAACAAGACTTCCTCCAACTCCAACAAGCACTTAACTCTATCTCGGAGTATGAAACCAAGTTTAATGAGTTAAGACCCTTTGCCCTTGACCTAGCTGGACCTGCGGATGTTTGCCAATGATTTGTGGACGGTCTTAATATGGACATATGGGATGGAATGGGAGTAATAGGACGCCCCACAGATTTAGCTACTGTCATCAGCATGGCCATTGAATGTAAGCGTTTGGTACATGCAAGGCGCCACCGGGTAGAACAGACCGGTAGGAAAGAGGAAGGAGGCCAGGACAACCGAGGAAGAAAAAAGGAGCTAGGTGGACAGAAGTGTAGAAAAAAGAATGGGGTTCCCTAGGACAATGGAAGGCTATCATACAGAAAGAGAGACAAATATAGTCCCGCCTTGAAGAAACCCTTATTGTTCCAAGTGCTAGAAAAACCATGAAGGACCATGCTGAATATGCTACAAATGTAGACAACCTGGCCACTTTGCGAAGAACTGCCTAGCCCTTCAGGGCAATACACAACGAAGTACCCACCTACCACTTCAAGGAAACCCAAGGGCACTAGACAGAGGGCAAGACATCACCACTACATCGAGGGTCCTAACCAGAGTATACAACCTCATCCAAGAAGAAACACCGGAAGATCCTAGTACCATAGTTAGTTCTTACCAAAATTCCCTTGAATAAATATAGTAAAAAATTGTAATTCATTATCATCATAAGGAAAGTTATATTTCCTACAAAGATAAAATTATGATACAAGTAGGAGAAAATACAAAGGACGTACCCACAAAATTTCGAGGAAACGGGAAAGGATGGTATCAAGTATGTCACTTTGAAGATAGATACACTCAAGGACACTTGGAATTTCAAAAGAAAAGGGGAAGAATACTACCAAGGAAGGAAACCCTGGGGAATCATACATATCCTAACTAAGAGGTAATGGAACCAAGTGATGAGGGATATGGTGATGAGTTTGCAAAGGGAGTGCATACTGAGCTGAAAGAATTAAGGAAGGCATGCTAGGATGATCCAAGGAAGTAAGTTAAACCTAAGGAAATGATTGGATAGCTTAGAACTCTCAATCTTGAAATTTTGAGCATGAACCCTCAAGAGGAAGAATCCTGCCCAAAGTAGAGAAGGAAGTGAACCTAAGGATATCCCTTTGGACTTGTGGGTAAGACATGTCTAGTTAAGATAAACTCCAGGATGTGAGTAAACAACGGAAAGAAAAAGACATTCCTTAAGTGCATGATTCAAAGGGGTTAAGTGAAAGAACAACCAAAGTGTTGGCATGTCAAGCAAATCCTAAGTTAACAATAAGGAAAATTATTTCTGATGGAAAGGATGTAGATTTAGTTTTAGGGACAAAACTCCTAAAAGGAGGGGAGAGATGTAAACCCTATCCCTTTAAGACAAGGAAACTGGGGAAAGAACTGGTCAACCCGAGTGAGAAAAATCGAACCGGTTCACAAACCCAATCATCAAGAGAACTAGCAATTTGGGAAATTTACAACTCCTGAGTGATCCAAAGGGGTGATAAAATCTTGGAAAAGAACCTTAGAATAAATTGGAAGAGAAAAACCAGACCGGTTCAGGTGAATCGGATCCAAGCCGAATTGAACTGGTTTATGAACCGAGTTTGTTCATGAGCCAGAACCGATAGAGAAAGGGAAAACCGGGAAGTTTATGGATCCCGAGTGACCAAAGGAGTCACAAAAGTCATGAAAAGGGACTTTAGGATGAGTTGGAGATGAAAACCAAACAATTTCATGTGAACTGGATTCAAACCGGATTGAACCGATATGGAACGGTTTGAACCACTATTGAATTAGATGCTAAATTCATTTTTCTAGGTGGCTTAGAAAATTCAAATTTGAGATTTGATGCCCATTGGATAGAGAAAGAATTTAGAAATTTTTAATTTTGAAAAACTCGGTTGAATCGGGTCTAAACTAGCCGGTTTAAGCTTTGAATTATGTTCGGACCAGTCTGGTTCGGTTCGGAACAGTGTCTTCTTCCTTCAGATGATAACACTGTTCACTCGCTGAAAATTTGAACAGCGCCGGTGAAGCTAAAAATCTCCAGACAGGGAGTTTTAGGCAATGAATGACTGCCATTAAGGTGCCAATCGAACAACCAAGAAGTCCCCGAGCTTCCTATATAAAGACCCCCTCCTCATTCATCCTCTCCACACCTGAAAACTCCATTCTCTCTCAATTGCTCCAATTTTTGATGATGCTCAAACCAGAAATTCGATATACGGTCTTTTTTGAGCCAAAGGTGTGGTCGGGTTCTTTGGATTTGGGGAGAAGTCAGATACACCTCTATAGTCTCTATTTGCTTCGAGGGTCACCGGAGAAGCGCCAGCGTGATCGAACAGTGAAGCAGCTCCGACGGACCGAAGCTGCCCTATTTTAGCCGAGCTGAAATCAGCCAATTCAACCCTTCTCAGGCCAGACCAAGCCCTCCCAACACCTCTATAGTCCACCTATAGGTGAATTAGACCTGAAAGGTAAGCCAATTTGGCTCCCCTCTTTAAATTCCAATCGGTGCTAGAGGGAGAACTGTCAAAACTTCGATGACTAAATTCTCACTCAATTCTGCATCAATTGATGCAATTCTTTATCCTAGGAGGAACCTCAGGACACGAGCTATCTGTTCAGATTGAAAGCTTGGATCGCTGCGCTCCCGACAATAAGCTTTCGAATCTTTCTCTCTCTACGTCCAGTTTTCCGGTGAAGCTCCATTTGAGCTCATTCCAACATCAAATCATGCGATTCAAAGTGCAATTGAATCGTATGAAGGTGTAGGAACTTCAATCTAACTTCAATTTATACAATTAGACTCATTTGATTAGTCAATTTGATGAAATCAAATTCGTCTAAGTTAGAAGGTTGAAATTGATCAAAAAAATTAGGGGAAATTTGGGGATTTAAAAAATTTGATGGACTAAAGTGCAATTTCATAAAGTTGAGGGCCATTTGGGCATGATAAAGATGTTGGAGGTCCAATTGGACAATTTTGGAATTTTTGGGGCAAACCTTTCTATTTTTATAAAGTATGGGCAAAATGGTAATTTTGGAAAAGTGGGGGACCAAATTGGAAATTTGGGAAACTTAAACCCCTTTATGTGATTTTGAATACATTGAGTCCCAAGGTGAATTTTAGAAATTTTAGGTCTCAATTTGAGAGAAAAATGACATTAGGGACCTAAAGTCAAAGAAAAAGAACTTTAGGGACCTAATTGCAATAAATCTAAAAGTTTGAGTATTTCATCCATGCACGTTGAATGAAGACTATTAGGCCAATGGATAATGAACTAGGGTGTTCATATCATGAGGAACACGAAGTACCAGGAACACGAGCAAGGACAAGTTCACGTGAAGATAAAGGACTGGTTGAGAGAAATTTACTTAATTAACGGGTTAGTGGGATTTAATATCATACCCGGTTGGAATGATAAGCACCTTGGAAATAAAAACCCACTATTAAGTGGTATTTTAACTATCACACCTGCGAGAAGTGATGTGGAAATTACGTGGAAGATTTAATGAGGAAAATGGTTAGAAAAAATGGGAATTTGAGGAAAGAATATTTTTAAAGGAAATAAGAAGTCTGACACACTCTCTCCTAACACCCATTCATTAAGTTGTCAAACTCACCCCTCCCTTTACCCCTTTTTAGGTAACCAAGGGAAAACCCACTTAAATACTTTCCAATAGCTAAACCTGCAAGACATGTATGTAAGGTTAAAGTATTCATTTATGATTAATGTTATTCCATGAAAGATACAGGTGAAAGGGACGCCATACTCTTCGCGGTTTAGAGAAGGGGGAAACCCTTAATAAACTGGGAGAGTGGTGGGTTGTTCATGGGGATCCGACCAAACTGGATTAGGGCATGACATGTTTCTTGTAATACTTGACCATATCATTGGGCACTCTCTTCTCACCCTCTAAGAATTATTGAACAGTTGCCTCTCTGGGGGTAGGCGTCTTTTTTACAATCATGTGTGGAGGGTTGGATTTCATGACAAATTTTCTAGGAACTCTCCTTCCTACATGGTAATTAAGTTTTCATTAGTGTCAAGGCATAGTATGGATAATGATTCGAGGGAACTAGGCTCTGATATCACTCAAGTTGTCACACTCCGACCTGGTTTGTTCAGATCTCCGTGATCAATCCGCCGCTCCCTTGGTTTAAGAGGGGTCTCCTCTTTTCTTTAATCAAGAGGAGCCAAGCATAATTTAAACTTGTTCCCTAGAATAACATAAATTAATAAAAATGTGAGTTTAAAATAACTTTTAATCATACCTAAAAACGGGTAGATCCGGATGTTATCCTTAGTCATTTTCTCTACTCCTAAAAAGGGATATGAAAGAGTGGTGAGTTTCTACAACTTAGTGAATGGGTGTTATGATTGAGGTTTTTAAACAAAACAATTTTAATTGGAGTGTGCCAGACTCCTTATTTCCTTTAAGAATGTTCTTTCCTCAAATTTTAGTTTTCAAATAAAAACATCATTTTTCCTCATTTCCACATCATGTGTGTTTAATATTCAACACACGCCCTTCATCAGGAAAGGAATCACATATTTGTAGGGCTACCCGTCCACTATACCCACTTGTGGCTTAGAGCGACTTTTGCAGCCACCAAGATAGAAGTTCGTCCACTTCTACCTTGGATCTTAGTGGATGTTCGCGACATCCCACCTTCAAAGCCAAAATTAACTCCATGTCCGTTTGAGGACAGAGACCTCATTCGATCCCCACTCTGACCTCATGCACATGAAGCTAGGTCATGCTTCCCTAACTACTGGCATGACAAATTGCCCTTATCTCCACCATGTCGTTCAATAGCCCTTAGGACACATCGCTACCTATCTTAGGCATCTTAATGCTCCCGAACCTCAAGTGCATGCACAAAAAATAGTTTTCCACAAAATCATTTATCTTTGGTGCCACTAGTACAACGACCCTGACCCTCAACTAAAACCTACAACTATTTGTCTAGACCGATCCGTCGATCTGGCCCTGTTGCACTACTGCCAGTCCATCGAGTATGTCGGTCCTGTTTTGGTACCATGGAGAAATCACATAATCCATTCAATAAGAATTTTCATGGCTTTAATATGTCATATTTATTTACGAGCTCCTACTCGTGCCAACTGGCCTTGGGCCCACTATACATGATTTTCCAAAATTGGGCATTTAGCCCCACAAGTTCTAAAACCGAGGCCTCTGGCCTATTTGAGCTGTTTCAGCTCCCATCAAGAAGGTCTCCTAAAAATTTTAAGCATTGACACACAGTCACGGGAGAACACTTCTGACAAAATCATCTTTCAATTCTTTAGACCCACCGGGTGTGATGATATCTCCGCTTACAACCGGTAAGCGGGTTTTCTTCTTCCTTCAAGGAAGTCCATCATACCAAGCAAGTATAATTTTCTGTACTTACAACCAGTAAGTAGGTTTCCACTTAGTTCTCACATCACTCCAACTAGGTGTGATGTTAAAATCCCACATATAAGTGGTTTTTCATTTCTGAGGTACTCATCATCCCAACTATGTATGATGTGAATAAACCCACTCACACGATATTCGTGGCGTATTTTTCCTCAATTGACTTTTGCCTCCACGCTAGCTTATCCTTGCCGGCGTTCTAGTTTCTTGTATTCTTACACAATTTAGCCACTCTTATCCATTAGAGTTTGGCATAATAGCCTTTGTTTCTCACATATGAGCGACTAGACACAAACATTTTTAGTTAATTGCACTTAGGTCTATAAAGTTCATTTTTCTTTAACTTTAGGTCCCTAGTGCTAACGTTTCCTCCAAAATAAGCCCCGAAACTTCCAAAACTTCACAGTGGATCCTCAATTTACTCATAATTATTTAAGGGGCTCAAGTTTTCCAAATTTCTAATTTGGTCCCCAACTTTTGAAAAATTACCATTTTGCCCATGCTTTCAAAGAATGGCAATTTGAAACCAATTATTTTCAAAAATTGATCAATTGGTCCTCCAACATCTTTTTCATGGCTAATTGGCCCTCAATTTTGGGAAATTGCAATTTGGCCCCTCAATTTTACGAAATCCCCAAATTTCCCCCTTTTAAACTGGCTGAATTTGATTTCATCAAATTGACCATTCAATCGGGGTTAATTGTTTCAATTGGAGGCATAATTCAATTCATACACATCCATATGTTTCAATTGAGCTTTGAATTACATGAATTGAGGTCGAAACGAGCTCAAATAGAGCTCCGCCGGAAAACTGTGCATAGAGAGAGAAAGCTTCAAAAGCTTACTATCAGAGTTGCGGCGGTCTCAGCTTTCTATCTGGGTAGGTAGCTCTCATCCTGAGGTTTCTTTTAGAATCAAGAATCAATACAGCTCATATCGAATCAAGGGAGAATTTGTTTAGTGAAGTTTTCACATTTTCTCTCTCTAACGCCGATCATAAATGATAGAGGGGTGCCAAATTGGGTTACCTTTCAACTCTATTATATTCGTATGAGGGCTGTGGGAGTATCAAGAGAGCTTGGTTTAGCATGGGGAGGGCTGAATTCGGTCGATTTCTACTCGTTTGAAATAGGGCAGCTTCGGTTCGTTGGAGCTGCTTCTCTGGCGGTCCTCATATTGGATGGAGACTGCTGTTAGATAGTTGACTTCCCTCGAAATCTAAAGAACCTGACCTTGCCTTCTAAGGCTAAAAAAAAAACCCCTATGTTGGAGCTCTGTTTTGAGCTTCACCGAAAAATGTAGTAGTTGAGAGAGAATGGAGTTTCCAAGTGTGAGGAGAATGAATGGATAGGAGCTCTTTATATAGGGAGCTCGGGGACTCTCTACCCGATCATTTGACATCTTAATGGTGCTAATTCATGACCTGAAACACCTTGAACGGAGGCATTTCATATTCGCCAGTGCTATCCATTCTTTCGGTGAATGAATAATGTCATCATCTAAAGGAAGAAGACGACACTGTTCTGAACCAGACTGGACTGGTCCGAACCGGGTTCAATGCTTAGACCAATCGATTCATGCCCGATTCGACCAAGTTTTTTAAAATTAAAATTTTCTAAATTCATTCTCTATCCAATGGTGGATTCAATTCCCAAATTTGAATATTTTAAGCCACCTACAAAAATGAATTTATCAACCGGTTCAATCTGGTTCTGATTTGATTCACTTGGACCGGTCTGGTCTTCTCTTTCAATTTGTCCTAAAGTCCCTTTCCATGGTTTTTATGACTCTTTGGGTCACATGACATTTGTAAATTTCCCAATTTGCCATTTGTCTATCGGTTGGGGTTCGTGAACTAGTTCAATTTTTTCCCTTGAGTTGACTGGTTCTTTCCCTAATTTTTTCATCTTTAAGGGATGGGGTTTACAAGAGCTCCATGGCACATTTTCTCAACCAAAAATGGTGCTTTTAGGTTTCTTAGATTCCTAGAAAAGTCCTCGATACGATAGCAACATCAGCCAAGCTCGAGAATGACCATAGAAGTCGTAATAAGGTCGCACAACACCTCCACTCCAGCAGGCCAAACATACACTGAGTACTTCAGCCGGGAATTGAGCATCCCCATGTCCAACCAGAACTAGGCTAAGCCTCCCAGGAAACCTCGAGTCATGCCCAAGTCTTCCCTATTGGTTGTAGGTAAGTGTCCCCACCACTATTCACTAGAATTCTTAAATTTTTAGATTTTTTCACAAAATTAATTCCAACTCTAATTCAAATAGCTTCGAAAACTAATTGAGGCATCACTTTATCCTAGATGACTCATAAGGAGAACAGGTAGCTTTGCCAACAGCTCCGACCGCCATGTCACCGCTAGTAAAAAAATTGAATCTTTCTCTCTATAATCATTTTATAGTGTAGCTCCATTCTCGGTCATTTATAGGTCAAATCAATCAATTCAAAGCTCAAAATAATCATGGAGGCATGTGGAGAACGATTTGTATCATGAAATACTTCGGAGACCATTTTGCAAAATTTGAAAAAGTCGACGATTTAATTGAAAATAAATATAAGTTTAGGGCCCCAAATGGAGATAAATGTTAGGGATGTAAATGAAAGATCTAAAAACCTTAGGTACCCAATTGGAAAAGAAATAAATCTTAGATACTTATGTGCAAATAAGTATAAGTATAGGGATTTAAGGGAAAATATTTTTTAAATAGTGGCTAATTGTAAATAGGGTATAATATTGGGAAACTTTGTCATTTTTGAGAAGTTAAGGATTGGATAGTGAAAAGGGATGCAATTGAGTGCCTAGAAAAGTTAACTAGATCCAACAGGAAAAATCTTAAATTGTTGGAATGTTACTAGATAGATGGAATAATGCCCTCATTAGATGAACTCGAGTTCTTCACAAATATTTGTCAAATTATTGTAGGGATTATGCTTACTTGTTTGTGCAAGGAAGGGAACGAATACTTGAGAATCCCCACGTGATGGACATGTCAACAAAATACTAGTGAGTGAGATTTCTAGCATCGCGTCCAGTTCGACTGATGACACATTATTACTGGTTATTTGAAAAACTAAGTATGCTCATAAAATCTTTGGAAATGATAGAAAATTATGCATAATATGTTTTAGAAAATATTTTCTAAAGTTCGAGTCTAGTACCCATCTCGACATGAGAAATGGGCCAAACACATAATCGAAGAAAATGAGCCACGCCCATGATTTATGAAAGAAGTGGGTCCAAGGCCATGTTTTAAAAAAATAGGCCACTGACACCATCCGTTTCAGAAGTAAGAATTGAACTTCAAAATTAGAAGGAGATCTTACTCTAAACATTTTGAATGCTTGAGAATGGGCTACACCCCACAAAAAATATGAGTAATTGGAATTGTCCAGATAGAAAGCCAAATCTCGATAATAAAACTATTGAGTTAATTATTTTTTTGGAACAAATGCATACTTTGTAATTATTATCAAGCTAGAAATAAGTCACGCCCCGTAGAGCTGATAGTATAAAAAATAAATATATGAAATTGGTTAGATAGGAAGCTAACTCTCATATTAACTTATTTCTAGTCGATTTATAAAACATGAATCAAGCCATGCTTGAAAGGCCTCATGGTACATTATAATCGCAAAGGGTCTCAGACCATATAAAATGTTTGGTCTCTATCTTATTCTTTTAAATGTTCAAGTCTTGTCCTGCATTTCAAAAGACCAAAGGGACTAAAACATTTTTTTTATAATAATTGAGCCCCAACTCATATTTTATAAATAATGGGGACTTAGCTAGTGTCATATAAATAATTTAGGTCTTAACCCATTTTTTCAATAACCAATCCTTAGTTTGTAATTTGAAAATAAATGAGCCATAGTTTGTATCTTGTGAACATTTGAGTCATAGTTCATGTTTCTAAAACATTCAGGACTTTACTCGTCATGCCTATTTCTCAACTGATCTAATGACAACCCGACACGTCCTATCAATGCTACAATGGTGGGTACTGTAACCCTTATAGAATCGAGTGGATGGAAGGCTTAAAATACAAAAAAATTCCATCTTATTTAAAATTTTCTTTCAAGATAAATAAACTTGAAAAATGTGTATAAAACTCCAAGGAATAACAATAATTTATAATAATCAATAACTTTTGTGTTGAGTTCTTGATATGTATACCCAAGTCTACCATATAGACAGCATGGAATATCTAGAATTTACAACTATCTGCATGTTTCTCCCTTTACTTGAAAAATGGTTTTGGAGGGCTTTAGCTCATGGAGATGTTTTTATAGATTATACATATGTGTATATACGTTAATCATTACCCTTTTTGTTAATCATCAAGTAACTTTCAGCATTCTATTTACTCTTTAAATATTAGAGTCTTAAACGTAATGTACATTTCTATCTCAACACATGCATCACGTAAAATATAATATCACACAAAAATAATGGTCCAACCATGTCCCTCGAGTCCTCACACATAAGGGCTCAAGGTTATGAGGGTATGTGTGTTTGTGCATACGCACTCCCATGGTGCTATAAAAGCCCGTACCCTCATAAGGATGTTAAGATAGTGCACTCGATCATCCGTATACTTTGGCCATCCACCCTCCTCTCCGCATAAAGTATATCTTTATCTCCACAGTCCCCATCCTCTCCACACTTGAGGTATACTCGGACCCCTCATAGGTTCCGATCGACCTATAAACTATTACATCACTCCCACCTTATACCTCTAATTCCAGTCAACCCCAAACGTCGACCCTACGTCGCATAGGTGTCTTATCCACACCCCCTTCACACATCATAATATATAAATCAAACATGAAACAATAATCACTTCATTTCATATCATAAAGAAACTCTTCATCTCTCCTGGTTGTGATTATCTAAATCGATCCCTATATAAGCATTTTCAATAGAATTTTACCACTTTGCATAGTTCATACATGATAACTCTATCATTTACTGTTGCCCTATTATTCAACATGACCCTTAACCATTCCCAATGCACATAACTATATATGGTTTCATTAGTCCATTTTCATGTATACAATATATATCAATATAGTTTATTTTCATAGTTTTATGGTAATTTTCCAAAATATACGAATATTGTTGAATTTATTATAAAACATGTAAGAAATGACAGTCTATCCAATCAGACTTATTGTTAATAAATTTATTCACCATTATCACTAAAACATGTTCCATCCTAACATTTTCTTTCTTAATTCCTTTGATGAGTGTGATCCTCATACCGTAATTCACTCTACACAAATATAATTTATAACAATCGAGGTCAGACTAATTCACCCTTGTATTCATACTATTCTATTTGTTTTCCAAATTGACAATTTAGCCATCGTGGGGTCTAATTCACTCAATTGGTGTGTCGAGGAACACGTTCATTGCTACCCTTTTTAAAGTTGTTCATGACTCTACGGTATTTCCCTTACTTTGCATTAATTCACCTTAAATGACTTATATTTTCACACTCTTAAACTTACACCTTAAATTTTCTAAAATCATCACTTAGTTAGTTTTTCACAAATTACCAAAATGCCATTTCTTTCAAAATTCCCCATTTATGAGCTTAAATTTTAAAACTTCTCCATTTAGTCCCTCTACTATGCCATGGTCCCATTTGCATCCACAAGTCTTCAAAATTACATTTTTAACCCCAACTTTACACTATTTACCTTTTCCCTTAAAGTTTTCAAAAAATCCATTTAGGTCACCGAACTTTTCAAAATCCCTAAATCATGTCCCTAGGCTTTCCAACACAATATTTTAGATCCCTATACTTTTACTAACTTCTTCTTGGGTCCCTATTTTCCTAAGATTTCATTTTGACCCCCATACTTTATAAATATTGCATTTTTGTCCCCTAACATTTCCATTCATTAAACATACAAGTAAGCTCAATACAAATTTTGATATGATCTTAAACACATTCCTCAAGCCTCGAAGATCCTATTTTGGCTAGCCATGATTGGAATAGTATCATTTGTTTACCATGTTTGGCCTCTCACCGGAAAATAACATAGTGCCATGTTTTAAGTTGTAGCTCATCGGAGAGAGGGCGATAGTGGTCGACACAAGTGTTGTGAAACCAATCTCTCGGACCAAGGAAATGTGAAAAAGTACCCGTGATTTTTGAAAAAACCAAGTTAATAAATGAACTGAAAATCGTAAGGAAGGGTTAAATTGAAAAATTGGAAAATCCCAAGTGACATAAAATTCATAAAAATCATGGGGAAGAACCATGAAGTGGATTGGGTGGGAAAACCGGACCGGTTCGGGCTAGACTAGACTGAACTGGATTGAATGATAGTGAACTAGTTCAATGATTCATTTTTCTAGGAGGCTTAAAAATGTCAATTTGGGAAATTGAGGCCATCAATAGATAGAAAATGAATTTAGAAATTTTTAATTTCGAGAAAAGTAGTCAAATCGAGCCAAAATGGGCCGATTTTCGAATTTGGGTCACCGAACTTGGTCGGACTGAACCGATCAATAGTGTAGCCGGTTAACGAACCAAACCTGCCAATGGAGCCTAGTCAGAAGCCACACAAGTATAGGTAGCCAATGAGAGGCTGCCACATGTCTGATCAATGATCAACAGACAACTGATCAGCTTGTCACGTAGACACGAGCAACCAATGGGAGGCTCCCACGTGTCTGGTCAACCGGTAAACGATTGACACAATGGTTGAGTTTGAACGCCACATCAAAAAAATGGACCAATCACAGTGCGCCATGTGGCACACCCACCATGTCAACATCTTCAACCTTAGTCTATTGACAAGAAGGAGAGAGAGAGACGGAAGGGGGAGTCTCCATTGACTCGAAAATCGCTCTGGCCAGGTCACCGATGAGCGTGGTGGGGGCTGAGTCTCACACCAGCTAGTAGCCTGAACAGTTGCCAGGCTCCCTATACAAAGAGCACCCCTCCATTCATTCTCAGCATCCTACAATCGAGCAAATAAGGTGAAGTACTCAGATTTTCGGCGAGCAACAAACTAAAGCTTCAACAATCGGGCTTTTCTCCACCTTTGAAGCTACATTTGATGTCATTAGAACTGGGAGGAAGTCCTCTACCTAGTTGCACCCTCCCCTCAGCTCGAGAACCATCGTGGAAGTGTGACGAAGATCAAACAGTGCCGCTGCTCCTCGGCTATTAGCAATCTGAACTACTTGAGCTCAAGTCGAGCCATCCATAGGCCAATTTTGGCTAAACCAAGCCCCCCAAACTCCTCCTAGAGGTATCCAGACCTTCCCTCGAGCTAATATGGCAAGCCCCTCCACCGCCCCTTCGTCGGAAAACACTTTTCATGGTGCATTTCTATAGAACTTTAAACTGAGAAATTCACACTGCTCAGGCCACCAATTGAGTCGTGGTTTGATCTAGGGAGGATCCTCGAGAGGAGAGAAATTCAAAGAAAGTCTTTTCTCTCTAGACTGCATTTTCCAACGATTGTTCAAGTATGGGTGCAAGGAAGCGCACCACAAAAGGAAGATCTCACCGGGACGACCATGCCACTATTACCGAGTAAGTGGGATTTTCAGCATTATACCCGATTGAGGGTGATGAGAACAGTTTTTAAAATTTGAAAATCATTTTCTAGGATTGGTCTCCCCTAACTATGTGAAACTGCTTAAACATTTTGGAGACGTTCATGATGGGAGCTAGAATTACTCCAACAAGCCTGAGGCCTCAAATTTGAAAATGACAAGGCCAAAGGCCAAGTTTTGGAAAACTTGTGAAGTGGGCCCAAGGCTAATGTGCATGGGTTGGAACCCATGGACAAACCTAATTATAAGAACCATGAAAGATCTCATAAAACTGGAAATGTTGTGTGACTTGTCACGGGGCCAAGATAGAATTGACAAGGCTCGATGGGCTAGTGGCAGTGTGCCAGGACTAGGTCGATAGGTTGGTCCAAGCAAACAGTTGTAGGCTAAGTCGAGTGTCAGGACCGTTGGCACCAAAGATCATGGTTAATAATTCAAAATTATTGTTATGCATGCATGAGTATTTATGAGCATCTAGATGCCTGAGAAGGGTAGTCGATGGGTCCCAAGGGCTGTTGGACAACCTGGATGCAATAAGGGTAGGTTTGTCGTGCCCGTTAGTCATGAAGCTCTGATAGCTTACTGTGCACCAAAACTAAGGCCTGAGGGGAAATGAGGTCTCGTCCCACAAAGCGGACATGAATTATAATTTTGGGTTTGAGGGTCGGATAATTGATGTCCACTCAAACTCAGTGGATTTGAGGGTCGGACTATTGATGTTCACTCAAACTCAAGGGTAGAAGTTTGGCTCTTCCATTTAGGTGGACGGTAAAGACGCACTGAAAAACAAGTGAAATGGTTGGGGACTGTTCTGTAAACGTGTGATCCCTTTCTTTGATGAAAAGGGCGTGTGATTGTTTGTTGAAGCACCTCTCGAGCAAGGGGAAGTGTTAAAGAAGAGATGAACTCATATTATAATAAACTATAAGTATAAAACATTTTGATAAAACTATTTGTTTAAAAAATCACTTCCCAACCCTCGTTCACTAAGTTGTAGCAACTCATCCCCTCCCCTTAAACCTTTTTTAGGAGAAACACCCCGCCAAGAAGTGCAAAAGCTAGGGGAGAAAGCCAAAGGTACCACAAATAGGTAAACTCTTATTTAGATGTTTTGTAAACTTTATTATGGGAAACAGGTGTACTTCGATGCCTTTACTATAAACCCCATCCTTTGATAATAAGAAAAACTAGGGAAAGAACCGGTCATTTCCAAAGGGAAAACCGACTCGGTTTATGAACAGGAACCGATATAGAAAAGGCAAACCGGCTAAGTCATAAAAGTCATGAAAAAGGACTTTAGGATGAATAGGAGATGAAAATCAAACTGGTTTAGGTGAACCAGATCCGAACCAGATTGAACCGGTTTGAACCATTATTGAACCAAATGCTAAATTCATTTTTCTAGGTGGATTAGAAAATTTAAATTGGAGAGTTGAGACCACCATTGGATAGAGAATGAATTTAGAAAATGTTAATTTTGAAAAACTCGTCGAATTGGGCCTGAACTGGCTGGTTTAAGCTTAGAACTAGGTTCGGACCGGTCCAATCCAGTTCAGAATAGTGTCATCTTCTTCCTTCAGATGACAACACTGTTCATTCATCGAAAAATTGAGCAGTGCCAGCGAAGATGAAAAGTCTTCGGCCAGGGAGTTTCAAGCAATGAATGACCGCCATTAAGGCGCCAATCGGACGACCAAGAAGTCCCTGAGCTTCCTATATAAGGAGCCCCTCTTCATTCATCCTTCTCACACATGAAAACTCCACTCTCTCCCTACTGCTCCATTTGATGGTGAAGACGTGGTCAGGTTCTTTGGATTCAGGGAGAATTCAGCTACATGTTTGTACTCTCCATTTGCTCTAAGGATCGCTAGAGTGAAAGAACAGTGAAGCAGCTCTAGCGAACCCAAACTGCCCTATTTTGGTCGAGTTGAAAATGACCAATTTGAGCCCTCCTTAAGCTAAACCAAGCCCTTCCAACACCTCCACAGTCCTCCAATAGCTGAATTAAAGTGGATAGGTAAGCTAATTTTGCTACCCTCTGTAAATTCCGATCGGTGCTAGAGAGAGAACTAGCAGAACTTTACTGACCAAATTCTCTATCAATTCGACATTAATTGAGGTGATTCTTGATCCTAAGAAGAACCTCAAGACAGGAGCTATCTACCCAGGTTGAAAGCTCAGACCGTCGCACCCTCGACGACAAGCTTTCAAAGCTTTCTCTCTCTACGTTCAATTTTCCGGTGAAGCTCTGTTTGAGCTTGTTTTGGTGTCAAATCGTGCGATTTAAAGTGCAATTGATTCATATGGAGAAGTAGGAACTCTAATCTAACTTCAATTTCAACAATTAAACAAATTTTATCGGTCAATGTGATGAAATCAAATTCGTCTGAGTTGAAAGGTTGAAATTGGGGGGAAATTGGGGAAATTTTGGGGATTTCAAAATTTTGAGGGACTAAAGTACAATTTCATAAAATTGAGGGCCAATTGGACATGAAAAAGATGTTGGTGGACCAATTGATTGATTTTTGGAATTATTGGGTTCAAATTGCCATTTTTGTAAAGTAGGGGCAAAATGGTAATTTTGGAAAAATTGGGGACCAAATGGGAAATTTATGAAACTTAAACCCCTTTATTTGATTTTGAATAAATTGAGGTCCCAAGGTGAATTTTAGAAATTTCAGAACTCAATTTGAGGGAAAATCAGCATTAGGGACCTAAAGTTAAAGAAAAAGAACTTTAGGGACCTAATTGTAATAAATAAAATTTTTTGAGTATTTCATCCATGCACGATGAATGAAGGCTAATAGGCCAAGGGATAATGAACAAGGATATTCATATCGTGTAGGAACACGAAGTACCAGGAACGCCAGTAAGGACAAGCTCGTGTGAAGACAAAGAAACGATCGAGAGGAATTCACTTCATGAGCAGGTGAGTAGAATTTTATATCATACCCGATTGGGATTATAAGCACCTCAGAAATGAAAACCCACAACTAAGTGGAATTTTAACCATCATACCTAAATGGAGTGATGTGAAAATTATGCGAAAAAACTACTTACCGGTTGTAAGTAGGTCATACCCAATTGGTATGATGAACTTCTTGTAAGGAAGTAGAAAACCCGTTCATCGATTATGGGCAGAGATGTCCTCATACCCGGTTGGTGTGATGGATGACTAAAAGTTTATTTTTGTCGTAAGTGTTCTCCCCTAACTTTGTGCCACTAAAACTTTTTGGGAGATCGTTCTAACGGAAGCTCAAATAGATCAGATAAGCCGGAGGCCTCGGTTTTGGAACTTGGGGGCTAATATGCCAGATTTTGAAAATCGCGTACAGTGGGCCCAAGGCTAGTTAGTACGAACAGGAGCTCGTAAACAAACATGAGTTATGCCATGAAAACTTTAAATGAATGATTTGTTTGGCCATCAAAGTGAGTATCATCAAAGTAATCATAGTTTCGCAGAACAGTACACGACTATTCTACTTGTGGCCCAGAGTGACTTTACCATCCACCTTGTTAAGATGCTGCAATATCTACCACATGTCTATGTGAGCACCATTGCCCAACCTTGAGACGTTTTCTGGAACTTCATGTCCTCTATTGTGGGACAAGACCTCTCCCCCTTCTTCCTCGGTCTCAATGCGCACAAAGCTCCATGACATATTGGAATGACAAAACTTCCCTTATACTCCATAAGTCGTCCAATAGTCCATAGAACTAACACTACCACTGTAACGGACGTCTCAATGGGTCGTTTCTCATCAATCACAGTAAACAATCTTTTCTTTAAACCTTTATCTTTGTGCTACTAGCCCAATGAGTTCAACAGCCTGTCTTCGACTCGGTAGCTTCAACACACAAATTATCCAATTATGATCATTTTTATAAGGCTCAACAATCAAAATTTTATCAATGGGATTGGACCTGTTTCCATCGGCCTTGGGCCCACTATACGAATTTTCCTAAACACGGCGAGAAAGCCCACTTCTCTTTCAAAACCGCGGCCTTGTGCCCACTTCTCTTTCAAAACCGTGGCCTTATGCCCACTTCTCTTTCAAAACCGCGACCTTGAGCCCACTTGAGCAATTCTAGCTCTATGATATGCATACTTCAGGCTCTCAGCATAAATAACTACCAAAAGTTTTAAGAAATTTCACGTAGTCATGAGAGTCTATTTATGGAAAACAATTTTTAACTTTCAAGAATTCAAAAGTAGGTTCATCACCCCAAATGGGCATTATGTCGGAAATCCCACTCACCCATATTCCATGACTCGTTTGTCATGGATGAATTTTTTATGTCTTTGGACTGTGTTGCAGTTGTACGTGGAAGTCTTCTTTTTGTACCTAAATTATCACAAATAATGAATTATTCAATATCTGAATCTATTCACTTAGGTCCCTAGGTTTTCTCTTAATTATATAGAAATCCCTAGGTTTATTTTATTGGTAATTAATACCCAATGAATTACAAAAAATTCCTAAGTTCAATTTATTTGCAATTTCACCCTTTATATAATTTTATCAAAATAAAATTATTTAAATTCCAAATAAATCCTTATAAATACTTTTAATTGCAATTAAATTTCCAAAATTAATTTAATTGTAATTAAGTCCCTAAATACTTCTTAATTACAAATTAACCCTTAATTGATGTCAATTTCACAAAAATTCCCAAAATTTTTAAAATCCCCAATTTTTCCAATTTTCGTTAAAATTGCACTTTAGCCCCAAAATCTTTAATTCTTCAAATTGATCATCTAAACCTTGTTAATCTCCTCTTAACATGCCACTAATTATCTTCTCCATCTTTGTCACGCCCCGACTCGGTTTGGTTGGATCCCCGTGATCAACCCGTCGCTCTCTTGGTTTAAGAGGGGTTTCCCCCTTCTTTTAATTAAGAGGACCCGACCTTGCCTCTTGATGGCCCTGACGCACTACCACCAGTCCATCGAGTACTGTCAGTCCTGACTTAGTGCCATGGTGAAATCACCCAACAAGTTCATTATAGATTTCATGGCTTTCTCATTTCAAGTTTGTTTATGAGCTCCTACTCGTGCCCACTAGCCTTAGGCCCGCTACACGTGATTTTCCAAAACCTAGCATTTAGTTCCACAAGTTCAAATACCATGGTCTTTGGCCCATCTGAGCTGTTCTAGCTCCCGTAAAAAAGGTCTCCCAAAGAGTTTAAGCATTGGCACACAATGAGGAGAGAACACTTCTAACAAAATATATTTTCACTTCATCCTACCAATTGGGTGTGATGATACCTCTACTTACAACCGGGAAGCGGGTTTCTCCTTCCTTTAAGGAAGTCCATCATACCAACTAGGTATGATCTCCTCTACTTACAACCGATAAGTAGGTTTTAGCTTTGTTTGCCCATCACCCCAACTAGGTATGATGTTAAAATTCCACTTACAAGTGGTTTTTAATTTCTAAAGTGATCATCATCCTAACCGGGTATGATGTAAATAAGCCCACTCACCCGATAACCGTGACGTATTCGTCCTCGGTCATTTTTCCAAGTCTACACGAGCTTGCTTGTGCTTATGTTCTTGTCACACTTGTCCCTACATGGTTTGGGAAGCCTTATCACTTTTGGTTTAGCATAAAAACCTAGGCTCTCAATTTATCGATAAATTACACTTAGTTCCTTAACATTCATTTTTCTTAACTTTAAGTCCCAAGGCTGAATTTTGCCCAATTTGAGTCACAAAGTTTCCAAAATTCCCTTTGAGTACTCATTTTACTCAAAATTGTATAAGGGGTTCAAGTTATCCAAATTTTCAATATGGTCCCCAACTTTTCAAAAATTACCATTTTGCTCCTACTTTCCATAAATGGCAATTTGGCTCCAAATATTTTAAAAATTGACCAATTGGTCCTATAACATCTTTTTCATGGCCAATTGGCCTTCAATTTTGGGAAATTGTGAAGAGGTCCCTAAATTTTACGAAATCCCCAATTTTCTCATTTTAAAATGGCCAAATTTGATTTATTCAAATTGACCATTCAATTAGGGTTAATTGCTTCAATTGAAGGTGTAAATAAGTTCCTACACTTCCATACGATTTAATTGAGGCCCAAACAAGCTCAAACGGAGCTCGGCCAAAAACCGTGTGTAGAGAGAGAAAGCTACAAAATCTTACCGTGAGAGGTGTGACGGTTCGAGCTCTCTATCGGGGAAGGTAGCTCTCTTCCTGATGTACCTTATAGGATCAAGAATTTCTATAATTAACATCGAATCAAGGGAGAATTTTATTAGTGAATTTTCGTTGTTTCTCTCTCTAACTCTGGTCGAAAATGATAGAGGGGGGGTTACCTTTTAGCTCTGTTGCGGTAGTGTGAGGGTCATGGAAGTATCGGGAGGGCTTGGTTTGGCTAGAGGAGGGCTGAATTTGGCCGAATTCAGCTCGACCAAAACAAGACAACTTGGGTCCTTTGGACCTGCTTCACTGTTTGATTCTGTCGGTGCTTCTCCGGCGGTCCTCGGGTCAAAAGAAGGTTGCTAACAGGTAGTTGACTTCCCTTGGAGTCTATAGGACCCGACCTTGCCTCTTGAGGCTGAGAAAAAGGCCTATATCAAAGCTCTTGTTCGAGCTTCATCGAAAACTGGAGCAATTGAGAGAGAATAGAGATTTGAGGTGTGTGGAGGACGAATGGAGAGGATTTCTTTATATAGGGAGCTCGGGGACCCTCTGTCCGACAACTTTCTTATTTGGTCAAGCTTATCATTGCCCAAAAATGACCTGATCGAAGGCGTTTTTCTCTTGTCGTCATCATCTGTTTATGCATTGAATGAACATTATTGTCATCTAAAGGAAGAAGACGACACTGTTCTAAATCGGACCGGACTGGTCCGACCGGTTCAATGTGTAAATCAGTTGGTTCAGGCTCGATTTGACCAAATTTCTCAAAATTAAATTTTTCTAAATTCATTCTCCATCTAATGGTGGCTTCAATTCCCAAATTTGAATAGTTTAAGGCACTTAGAAAAATGAATTGAGAAATCGGTTTAGTTCGGTTCAACATGAACCGGTCTGATTTTCTCTTCCAGATTGTCCCAAAGTTATTTTCCAAGCTTTTTATGACTTTTTGAGTCACTTGGGGTTTGTTGATTTCCCATTTTATCCTTTCTCTATCAATTAAGGTTTATGAACTGACTCAGTTTTCTCTCTTGAGTTGACCGGTTCCTTCCCCGGTTTTTCTTATCTTTTAAGAACGGGGTTTACAATCTTCCTATGAGCATTCTAAGCTTTGAATCACTTCATTCGACCCAAAGTTAAGCTCAAATGGAGCTTCGCCAAAAATACATTCTAAAGAGAGAAAGCTTCATTTTCTTATTAATGAAGGGGTGGTTGTCAGAGCTTTGAGTATGAGTGGCCAGTGCTTGTAAAGGGGATCCTCCTAGGATCAAATTTTGCATCAATTGACTGCATGGGGAAGGAGAATTCCATTAGCAACATTTTTAACATTTTTCCCTATAAATTCACTATTTCGGCGAAGGGAGGCATAATTGGATTATCAATAAGGTTCAAAGAGGTCAAGGGTGAGTCGTGGAGAGTCATGGGATGGTCGGCCTGGTCTTAGAGGGTTGGTGGTGGTCAAAATTTAGCTCGAAATTGTTTGCCCAAATTTCTTCGTCGAAGTGAATGTACTATGCAGATGTCAGAGCTACTCCAGTGACCTTTGAGCTGGATGAAGTATGCAGGAAGATAGAGGACTCTGTTAGGATTCCGGGGAACTAAATGTTAAGGGATGGTCGAAAAATGTAGCAATTCGTCTTCTTTTGGATTTCGAGGGATGATGAGCATGAATGGACATAAGTTATTTATATAGGGAACTCAGGGGCTGAGCATTCTAGCCATCCATCCGTGGTTTGACCATTAACTCGTTGATTTAAGGCCTTCTCGGAGCCATTGAAGGCTCACCAGAGTTAAGGTGTCGGGGTAAAACCCGACCTTTGGAACCAAAGAAAATCGGGAAAAGAACCAGTATAGATTTATATGCGGGGAAACGAGTCGATTAATGAACAAAAAATAGTTAACGTGGGAAATTGGAAAATCTCAAGTGATAAAAAATTCACAAAAATTACAAGAATTGGGAAGAGTAATTGAGGATAGAACCGAACTGGTTCGGGGTGAACCAGACCTAAACCAGACTTAATTGTGATAAACCATAGTGAACCGGTTCACTAATTCATTTTTCTTGCTGGCTTAAAAAATGTCAATTTGGGAAATAGAGGACACCATTAGATAAAAATGAATTTAGAAAATTTTAAATTTCAAAAAATCGGTCGAACCAGGTCCAAACCGACCGATTTTTGAATACGGGACAGCGAACCCAGTCGGACTGGACCAGTCAACGGTCAGACCGGTCAATGGTCAACAATGCCCCATTAGCAGCCACGTAGACATAAGCATCCAATGGGAGGCTGCCACATGTCCAATCAATGGTCAGCTAACGCCCCATCAGCATGCCACAGCTAGTGAGAGGTTGCATGTGCCCAGTTAATGGGTCAACGGCTGATACAGCAGTTGAGCTGGACCCACGTCAAAAAAATTGGCCAATCACAATGTGCCACGTGGCACAATCACCCATCATCTTAAACCTTCAGACACTAGCAGAGTGAACGGAGGAGAGAGAGACGCCAGAAAAGATGGAGTATTCGACGATTCAAAAAACTCTCCGGTCAGGTCGCCGGCGGCCGAGTCAAAGGTCGAGTCTTATGCCGACAGGTAGCTTGAATAGTTTTTGAGCTCCCTATATCTTTGTCACACCCCAACCCAGTTTGGTCGGATCCCCGTGAACAACTTGCTACTCTTTTGGACTATCAAGGGTTTCCCCTTTCTATAATGCGAGTAGTAATGCGTTCTTTTTACATGTGTCTTTCCTGGAATAACCTTATACAAAACTAAGTAATTTAAAATAGACATAGCTGTCTTTTTTGGAATTAGTAGGGTCTTTAGGGAGGATTTTTCCTTGGTTACCTGAAAGGGGTAAGAAGATAGGGGTGAGTTCTACAACTTAGTGAGTTAGTGGTTGGGAGTGAGTTTTTAAGAAAACAACTTTATTCAAAGCGTGCCAAAATCCTTATTTCTTTTAAGAAGTATATTTTCCTCAAATTTTGATTTTTCAAAACCTCTTTCCTTTTGCCATTTGTTGTGTTTAGCAAACAACACATGCCCTTCATCAGGAAGGGAACACACATTCGTAGGTGCAGCCCATCCATTGCACCCACTTGTGGCTCGAAGTGTCTTTATCGACCACCAAGATAGAAGTTCATCCACTTCTACCATGGGTCTGAGTGGATGTTATCGACACCCGACCCTTAGACGCGAATACCACTTCGTGTTCGTATGAGGATAGAGATCTCATCCTAACCCCACCGCGGTCTCATGCACAAGAAGCTACTTCGTGCTTCCTGACTGACTGACACGACGATCTACCCTTATCTCCACCATTTTGTCTAGTAGCCCTTAGGACCCATCACTACCCCTCTTGGGCATCTTGATGGTCCTGTACCACAAATGCATGCACAAAATAACATTTTTTTACATATAGCCATTTATCATTGGTGCCACTGGTCCAATGGCCCCGACCCTTAACCCGACCTACACCTATTTGTCTAGGTCGGTCCGTCAACATGGCCCTGATGCACTGCCGCCATTCCATCGAGTACTGTCGGTCCTGACTCGGTACCATGGCGAAATCACACAACCATTTCATTTAAAATTTATCATTGCCTTCATGTCTCAAGTTTGTTTACAAGCTCTTGCTCGTGCCCACTAGCCTTAGGCCCACTACACGTGATTTTCTAAAATCAGGCATTTAGCCCCATAAGTTCAAAAATTGAGGGCTCTGTCCTATCTGAGCTGTTCTAGCTCCCATCAAGAAGGTCTCCCAAAGTGTTTAAGCGTTGGCACACAGTCAGGGGAGAACACTTCTGACAAAATATATTTTCACTTCATCCCACCATCCAGGTGAGATGATATATTCGCTTACAACCAGCAAGCGGATCACTCCTTCCTTCAGGTAAGTTCATCATACCAACCAAATATGATTTCCTCTACTTACGACATGTAAACCCTGTCCTTTGAGAATAAGAAAAACTAGGAAAATAACCATTCATTTATAAAGAAAAAATCGAGTCGGTTTATGAACTGTAATCGATAGAGAAAGGGCAAAACTGGGAAATTTATAAATCCCGAGTGACCTAAAGAGTTACAAAAGTCATGAGAAAGGACTTTAGGGTGAATTGGAGGTGAAAACCAAACTGGTTCAGGTGAACCAGACTTGAACTAGATTGAACCGATTTGAATCAATTTGAACTACTATTGAACCGATTTCTAAATTCATTTTTCTAGGTGGCTTAGAAAATTCAAATCGGAGAATTGAAGCCACCATTGGATGAGAATGAATTTAGATGAATTTACAAATTTTTAATTTTGAAAAAACTCGGTCAAATTAGGCCTTGAATTGAATGGTTTAAGCATTGAACCCTTCCCGGACTGGTACGGTCCGATTCAGAACAGTGTCATCTTCTTCCTTCAGATGGCTGCATTGTTCACTCATAGGAAAAGCTAACAATGCCAGTGAAGATGAAAAGTCTTTATTTAGGGCATTTTTGGCCATGAATGATCGCCATAAAGGTGCAAATTGGACGCCGAGGAGACCCTAAGCTTCCTATATAAAGAGCCTCTCGTCGTTCATCCTACTCACACCTAAAGACTCCTCTCTCTTCCTACTGCTCCATTTCTTGGTGAAGCTCGAACCAGAGCTCCAACATTGGAGTTTTTCTAAGCCAAATAAGGCAAGGTCGGGTTCCTTAGATTCAGGGAGAAGTCAGTTAACTGACAGCAATCCCCATTTGCTCTGAGGATCACCGAAGAAGCGCCAACATGATCGAATAGCGAAGCAGCTCCGACGGACTGAAGCTGACCTATTTGGGCTGAGCTAAATACGACCAATTTGAGCCCTTATCAGGCCAAACCAAGCTCTCCCAACACTTACACATCCCCCATACGACTAAATCAGAGTGGAAAGGAAAGCCAATTTGTCTCCCCTCTGTAAATTCTGATCAGTGTTAGAGAGAAAATTGGTGAAAATTCACTAACTGGATTCTCCCTTAATATGATATGAATTGATGAAATTCTTGATCCTAGGAGTAACCTTAGGATGAGAGTCATCTTCCCAAATCGAAATCTCGGACTGCCACACCCCAACGGTAAGCTTTGAAGCTTTCTCTCTCTAAGTCCAATTTTCCGATTAAGCTTCGTTTGAGCTCAATTCAGATCCAAATAACGCTATTCAAAGCTCCATTGAATTGTGTGGAAGTGTAGGAACTCAAATTTACCTTCAATTTCAACAATTAAAACCGATTGAATGGTCAATTTGATGAAATCAAACTCGGTCAATTTGAAAGGAGGAAATTTTTGGGGAAATTTGGGAATTTTGTAAAAATGAGGAACCAAAGTGTAATTTCCCAAAATTGAGGGCCAATTCTCAATGAAAAAATGTTGGAGGACCAATTGGTCAATTTTTGGAATTATTGGGGGTAAAATTACCATTTTTGTAAAGTAGGGGCAAAAAGGTAAATTTTGAAAAGTTAGGGACCAAATTGGAAATTTGGGAAACTTGAACATCTTTTTTTTGATTTAAAATAAATTGAGGTCCCAAAGTGAATTTTAGAAGCTTCAAGACTCAATTTTGGGAAAAGTTTGCATTAGGGACCAAAAGTTAAAGAAAAAGAAATTTAGGGACCTAAATGTAAATAATTGAAAAGTTGGGGCATTTTGCTCATATGTGAGGAATTAGGGCTATTATGCCAAATGTTAATAAATAAAGATGTCCAAATCGTGTAGGAGCATAAAGGACTAGAAATGCTAGAAAGGATAAGCTCGTGTGGAGGTAAAAAGCTGATCAAGAGGAGTACATTGCACTTATTGGTTGAGTGAGAATTTTCACATCAAACCCGGTTGGGATGATGAGTACCTCGGAATGAAAAACCACTACTATGTGGAATTTTAATATCACACCTGGTGAAAGTGATGTGGAAACTACGTGGAAAAACTTCTTACCAGTTGTAAGTAGATCATACACGGTTGATGTGATGAACTTCCTAGAATGAAGTAGAAAACTCGTTTATGGTTGTAAGCAGAGATGTCATCACACCTGGTTGGTGTGATAGACGAGTGAAAAGTTATTTTTGTCGGAAGTCTTCTCCCTTAACTATGTGCCATTGCTTAAAGATTTTGGGAGACTTTCTTGATGGGAGCTCGAATAGCTCAGATAGGTTGGAGGCCTCGGTTTTGGAACTTGGGGGCTAAAATATCCGATTTTGAAAATCTCGTATAGTGGGCCCAAGGCTAGTTGGCACGAGCAAGAGCTTGTAAACAAATATGATGTTAAACCAAGAAAATTTTAATGAATGATGTGATTTGGTCATGGTACCAAGACAAGACCAACGTACTCAATGGACTGGCAGTAATGCAACATGACCAAATCAACGAACCGGTCTAGACAAACAGGTGTAGGTCGAGTTAAGGGTCGGGGCCATTGGACTAGTGGCATGAAAGATTAATGGCTTATATGGAAAACTTTATTTTTGCATGCTCTGAGGTTCAGGACCATCAAGATGCCCAAGAGGGGTAATGATGCATCCTAGGGGCTACTGGACGACATGGTGGAGATAAGGGCAGTTTGTTGTGTCAGCAGTTAGGGAAGCTTGATGTAGCTTCAAGCGCATGAGACCGAGGTGGGGTCGGGATGAGGTCTCTGTCCTCATATGGACATGAAGTATTCTTCAAGTTTGGGGGTCAGCTGTTGCGTACATCCACTCATTCCTAGGGTAGAAGTGGACATAATTCTATCTAGGTGACCGGTAAAATCGCTCCAACGCCACAAGTAGGTGCAGTGGACGGGTTGCCCTACGAATGTGTGATCCCTTCAAGATGAAGTGCGTGTGTTACCTAGATAGAAGTATGTCCACTTCAATACCAAGATGAAGATGTTAAAGTCCCACTTACAAGTTGTTTTTTATTTATGAAGTGCTCACAATCCCAACCAGTAATGATATTAATATGCCCACTCACTCGATACCCATGACGTGTTTGTCCTCAGTCGGTTTTCCAAGTCTACGCGAGCTTTCTCTTGCTTGCGTTTCGATCATACTTGTCCCTACACAATTTGGGTAGCATTATCAATTACGATTTGACATAAAAGCCTAGTCTCATGAATTATATATAAATTGCACTTAGGTCCCTAAAGTTTATTTCTCTTAACTTTAGGTCACTAATGCCAACTTTTGCCCAATTTGAATCTCAAGGTTTCCAAAATTCCCTTAGTCCTCATTTTACTCAAAATTGTATAAGGGACTCAAGTTTTCCAAATTTTCAATTTGGTCTCCAACTTTTAAAAAATTACCATTTGCCCCTATATTCCAAAAAAAGGCAATTAGACACAAAATGTTTACAAAAATTGACCAATTGGTCCTACAACATCTTTTTCATGGCCAATTGGCATTCAATTTTGAAAAATTGTATAGTGGTCTCTCAATTTTACGAAATCCCAAATTTCCCCCCAATTTCTCCCCTTCAAACTGACCGAATTTCATTTCTCCAAATTGGCCATTCAATCGGGGTTAATTACTCCAATTGAAGATATGTATCAGTTCCTACACTTCCATATGATTCAATTGAGCATTAAACCACATCATTTGAGTCTGAATTAAGCTCAAACAGAGATTCGTTGGAAAACTGTACGTATTCAGAGAAAGCTTCGAAAGCTTACTGTCGGAGGTGCGGTTGTCCGAGCTCTCAATTGGGGAAGGTAGCTCTTGTCCTGAGGTTCCTTCTAGTATCAAGAATTGCTATAATTGATATCGAATAAAGGGAAAATTCTATCAGTAAAATTTAGCACTTTCTCTCTCTAACTACGATATGCAACAATTGAGAAGGGTCAAATTGGCTTACCTTTCAGCTCTGTTGAGGTCATATGAGGGTTGTAAGGGTTTTGGGGAGGCTTGGTTTAGTCGGAGGAGGGCTGAATTTGGTCGAATTCAAGTCGGCCAAAATAGGGTTACTTCTGTCCGTTGAAGTTGCTTCACTGTTTAATTCCGCCGGTGCTTCTCTAGCGATCCTCAGGTCGAAAGGGAGTTGCTATTAAGTAGCTGACTTCCCCCAGAGTCTGTAGACCCAACCTTGCTTTCTCAGGCTAAGAAAACTGACCAAGTCAGAGCTCTAGTTTGAGCTTCACTGAAAAATGGAGCATTTAAGAGAGAATGGCAATTTCAGGTGTGTGGAGTATAAATGGAGAGGAGATCTTTATATAGGGAGCTCGGGGACCCTCTACTTGTCAACCTTCATTTTTGACCGAGCTTATCCTCACTCTGAAATGGTCTGATCAGAGTCGTTTTTCCTTCACCGACATCATCCATTTTTGCATTAAATGAATAGTGTTGTCATCTGAAGGAAGAAGACGACACTGTTTCGAACCGAACTGGACCGGTCTAACCGGTTCAATGCATAAATCGGTCAGCTCAGGCCAAATTCGACTGATTTTCTTAAAATTAAAATTTTCTAAATTCATTCTCCATCTAATGATGGCTTCAATTTCCCAATTTGGATATTTTATTCCACCTAGAAAAATGAATTTAGCAATTGGTTCAAGTATGGTTTAATTTAGTTCACCCTGAACCGGTCTAGTTTTCACTTCCCATTTGTCTCAAGATTCATTTCCAAGATTTGTATGACTCTTGAGTCACTCGGGATTTGTCAATTCCCTAATTTACCCTTTTCTTATCAGTTATGGTTTGTGAACTGACTCAGTTTTCTCTTTCGAAATGTCTAGTCCTTTTCTTGATTTTATTATCTTTAAAGGACGAGGTTTACAACTCCCCTCTCCTTTTTGGGGTTTTATCCCCAAAACTAAGTTATCATTTGCATCAGGAGTAATTTTCCCTTGATGTCCTTTTGGGGCTTGCCCCTTTAAAACACATGCCTAACAATTTATTTTTCTTTCAATTGTTTACTCCTTCCATGGAGTTTATCATCATTAGGCATGCCCTACCCACTGGTCCAAAGGTACATCCTTAGGTTCACTTCTTACTCTGCTTATGGTAAGACCCTTCTTCTTAAGGGTTCACTTCCACATCTTTTGTACCATATCCTTATTCCCACTTGTACCCCAGTACAAGTTTATTTCTTCAGGGAGCATTCAAATCCTTCTTGTTTCAATGTCTCGGGATCATCTTGCGAGAGGCTTACTTAACCTTCTTATGGCTTGAGTTTGGTCGTTAATCCATTCTTGGCCATTAATCTCTTTAAGGATTTCCTTCATCCTTCTTTTCCAATGTTTTGGCCTTTTCACTTCTCCCTTCTTCACAGGGGCTTAAATCCATGGTTCTACCAAGGGTCAATTCTTTAATTGCCTCATCCCTATTATTTTCTTTCCATCTGTCTAGTGTAGCTGTCTCTAGAATTCACTCATCCATGATGCCCATCCTATTGCCTTCTTAGAGTATAGTCTTTTCTACTTCTTGGTCCTTCTTAGGGCATCGTTTGTTCTCCTTGAGCATCTCGTTGTTACTAGTTACTTCCTTCTGCTAGGTTCATCTAAAATCCCTATTTAGCTCCTCTACTTTTTCAAAGTAGGTCACACTTGGCCATCCCGATACATCTTTAACCACTTATGCCCTCTTATGAGGTTCCTCATTTTGGGTTAAGCCTCTTATGATCCATTTGTCAGTTCCTTAGTTTGGGAAATTCACTTTTTATGGTCTCACTTCCTACCTTTATCCTTCTACCTAGGGACTTCCATCCTGGGATTTTCACGTTCAACCTCCCTAACGCTCTATGAAGGCTTTTCCTTCTTTCCTTTCTTACACCCTTCAGATATCAGTATGGTTATCCATCCTTGATCATTCCCTATCCTCCAATTCCTTTTTGTTCCTTATCCTTCCTTCAAGGAGCTCCTAATTATGTGTTGGTTCCTAGAACTCCATGCTATGTCCAACCGCCCATTAATTGTCCCTTCGAGGGGTACTTAGCCGTATACATCCTTCGAGAGTTCCCTTTCCTAGCACATTTCTTTTCCTCTTCACTCTTACTGAGTCCTACTCTAGAGTTGCCAGAGGATGATTTCCGTGTTTGCCCTTTTTTAGGAGGTTTTAGGTGTACTTCCCATGTACCTTACCACTACTCTTGTGGCATTCTTCTCTGGTTGACCTTCTTAAAAAGAAGTTCAAATTTTACCTTGCTATTTCTTGACCTCTTTGCAAACATCTTACTTAACCCACTCCTTAAGGGAAAATTCCCTTTATCTACATTCGGCTCTGTCCGAGTTTTCTTAAGGTTGTACTCTTGGTCATCTTCCGTGATCCTTCCTCATGTAATTGAGGCACACAATCACATCATTGAGAGACAGAAATCTTGGTCTTTCTTTATTCATCATTGAAGTAGGAATACGGTTTAAGATTTTAACTTCTCTTAAGGGAGATGTTATAATCACGGGTCGGGAAGTACTCACTACTATGCTCGAGTCTAGAAGAATTTCTTCCTGGGTGAGGTTGAAATCCCTAACTGGAATCGTGGCTCTTATGATGTTATCCCTTCGATCTTCTATAGTTTAGGAGATGTCCTTATTGGAAGGTATCGCTTTCATTCCTTCTAGTGTGGAACAGTCCTTTGCTATATGTCATACTCGTCTACACTCATAATAGGTTCTCTTGGGACTTGTCCTCCATAGTGTTGGGTACCTTCTCATATAGTGTCCTCATTGTCCATATCTATAACAGTCCATCTCCTTGTATGGGTCTTTGTGGTTCCTCCTATACTTTGAGCATTGTGGGTCCTCTCTAAAGAATTGTTGGTGATTCGGTGCTTTGCTGTCCTTGAGCCCGAACACCTTGAAGGTTTTTTTGTCAAGTCGAGACTTCATCCTAACTCACCCCAGTCACATGCGCAAGAAGCTACTCCAAGCTTCCCGACTGACTAGCATGACGTACTGCGCTTATCTCCACCATGTCGTCCAATAACCCTTAGGACCCATCACTACCCCTCTTGGGCGTCTTGATGGTCTTGTACCATAGGTGCATGCACAAATAATAATTTTTCACATATGGCCATTATCTTTGGTGCCTGGTCCAACAGCCCCGACCCTCAACACGACTTGCAGCTGTTTGTCTAGGCCGGTCTGTCAACCTGGCTCTGACGTACTACCGCAAGTCCATTGAGTACTGTCGATCCTGACTTGGTACCATGGCGAAATCACACAACCATTTCATTAGAAATTTCATGGCTTCCTTAATCAGATTTGTTTACGAACTCTTATTCGTACCCACTGGCCTTAGGCCCACTACACATGATTTTTCCAAAATCGGGCATTTAGCCCCCATGAGTTCAAAAACTGAGAACTCTAGCCTATCTGAGCTACTCTAGCTCTCGTCAAAAAGTCTACCAAATAGTTTAAGCAGTGGCACGCAGTCAGGGGGGAACACTTCTAACAAAAATGCATTTTTCCACTTCATCACACCAACCAGGTGTGATGATATCTTCGCTTACAACAGGTAAGCGGGTTTCTCCTTTCCTCAAGGAAGTTCATCATTCCAATTGGGTATGATTACCTCTACTTACGATCGCTAACTAGGTTTTTAGCTTAAATCCCTCATCACCCCCAACTGATATGATGTTAAAAGTCCCACTCACAAGTGGTTTTTCGTTTTTAAAGTTCTCACCATCCCAACCGGGTATGATGTAAATATGCCCACCCACCCGATGACCGAGACGTACTCGTCTCTAGTCGATTTTCAAATCCATGCTAGCTTATCATTGCTGGCATTCCATCACTCGTGTCCCTACATGATTTGGGCATCCTTATCAATTAAAGTTTGGCATAACAGCCTAGGCTAAAAAATTATCGGTTAATTGCACTTAGGTCACTAAATTTTATTTTCCTTAACTTTAGGTCCCTAAGGCCAACTTTTCCCCAAATTAAGTCTCAAAGCTTCCAAAATTTCCTTTGAATCCTCAATTTACTCAAAATTGTATAAGGGGCTCAAGTTTTCCAAATTTCCAATTTGGTCCCCAACTTTTCAAAAATTAAAATTTTGCCCATACTTTCCCAAAATGGCAATTTGACCCAAAATTTTCCAAAATATTGACCAATTGGTCCCTCAACATCTTTCTCATGGCCAATTGGCCTTCAATTTTGGGAAATTACAAATAGGTCCCTCAATTTTTTGAAATCCCTAATTTTCCATAAAAGTTTTCTCCCAATTTCCCCCTTTCAAACAGATTGAATTTGATTTCTTCAAATTGGCCATTAAATTGGGGTTAATTATTTGATTTAGAGGTATAAGTCACTTCCTACACTTCCATACAATTTAATTGAGCTTTAAATTGTTTGAATTGAGGATGGAATGAGCTCAAACGGAGCTTTGCCAAAAAATCATTTGTAGAGAGAGAAAGATTCAAAAGCTTACTGTATGAGGATAGAGACCCCATCCCGTCCCCACCCCGATCTCGTGTGCTTGAAGCTACTCTGAGCTTCGCAAGGTCACTTGGTACGACCAACTGCCCTTATACCCACTAATTCATCCAAAGCCCTAGGACACATCACTACCCCTCTTGGGTGTCTTGAAGGTCTCATAAACATAGTAAATGCACAATCAGTATTTTCACATAATGCCATATAATTTATGGTGCTAGTAGTCAAACAGCCCCGAGCCTCAACTCAACCTATAGCTATTTGTCTTGACTAGTCCGGAGACTTGTCATTTCGCATTATTGCTAGTTTACTGAGTATCTCAGTCCTGTCTTGGAACCATGGCTAAACAAGTTTTAATGGCATATATTTCATGTTTGTTTACAAGCTACTGCTCGTGCCAACTGGCCTATGGCCCACTGTTCGAGATTTTCTAAAGTGGGCATAATAGCACCCAAGTTCCAAAAGTGAGGCACTTCCAAAAAAATTATATTATCAATTATCCATCATACCAACATATGAGGATATCTCCGCTCATAAATGATAAATGGGTCTTCCACTTCCACCGAGGAAGTTTCATCATACCAATCGGGTATGATCTACTTACAACCGTTAAGTAGTTTTTTAGTGTCATTTTTATATCACTCCTCTAAGTTGTGATATTTAAAATAACACTTAGTAGTGGGTTTTCATTTCTGATGTACTTATCATCCCAATCGGGTATGATATAATAATCCAACTCACCTGTTCGTGCAGTGAATTTTCACTTAGTTTATTTTTGTCCTTTACGAGCTTAACCTCAACTGCCATTCCCAATGTCCCGTGTTCCTACATGAAATGAACATCATTGTTCATTATCATCTAGCTTGATCACTTCAATTAGTATAAATGACTAAATTCACAATTTTTCCAATATTTGGAAATTGGTCCCTAAAGGTATTTTTCCATTTAACATTAGGCCCCAATTGCCGATTTTTTACCAAATTGAATCCCAAAACTTTTAAAATTCCTCTTGGGATCTCAACTTACTCAATTTCATAAAAAGGGGTTTGAGTTTCCAAAATTCCCAATTTGGCCCCCAAATTTTCCAAAATTACCATTTTGCCCTTCCTTTACAAAAATGGTAAGTTTTGCCCCAAAAATTCTAAAATTGCTCAATTAGCCCTCTAACGTTTTTATCATACCAAATTGATCCTCAATTTTATAAAATTGCATTCCTTCAAATTTTTGAAAATCCACAATTTCCCCCAATTTCAACTCACTAACACAGTCGAATTTGATTTCATCAAATTGACCTATCAAACACTTCTAATTGTTGAAATTGAAGTTGAAATTGAAGTTGAAATTGAGATTTTACATCTTCATAAGATTCCATAGCACTTTAAATCATAAGTTTTAATGTTGGAACGAACTTCAATGAAGCATCGTCGTAAAACATACTATAGAGATAGAAAGCTTCAATTGCTAATCGGTGAGGGTGCGGTCTGAGCTTTCTATCTAGGCAGATAGCTCTACTCCTGAAGTTCTTCCTAGGATTAAGAATGACATCAATTGATGCCAAATTGGATTAGAATTCAGTCATCGAAATTTTACTAGTTCTCTCACTAGCACCGGTCAAAAATTGTAGAGGGGAGTCGAATTAGCTTACCTTTCAGACCTAATTCCGCTATGGGAGAGCTTGGTTTGGCTAGAGGAGGGCTCAAATTGGCTGATTTTAGCTTGGCCAAAATAGCACAGCTTCGGTCTGCCGGTGCTATTTCACTGTTCGATCACGCCGACATTTCTCTGGTGACTCTTGGAGCAAATGGATGTCACCACCATGTTGCTGACCTCTACCTAGTTCCAAGGAACCCGACCTCACCTTCATTGGCTTATAAATAACCCTATATTAGAGCTCTGGTTCGAGCTTCACCGAAAAACTAAGCAACTGAGAGAGAGTGAGCTTTTTAGGTGTGGAGAGGATGAATGGAGAGGGGCTCTTTATATAGGGAGCTTAGGGACTCGTCGGTCGTCCATACAACACCTTTATAACAAACATTAATGGCCTGAAATGTACTAAATGGAAACGTTTCTTTTTCGTCGGTGCTACTTCAATTTTTCGACGAGTGAATAGTGTTGTCATGTCACACCCCGACCTAGTTTAGTCAGATCCCCGTGATCAACCCGCCACTCTCCCAATTTACTAAAGGGTTTCCCCTTATATTATAAACTCTAAAGAGTAAGGCGTTCTTTAGACCTACACCTTTTTCCAGGAATATCATAAATCAAAACTGTATAGCAATTTAAATTAATCGTACCTGTCCTGAAGACGTTTAATTGTGCAAGTTTTATATGGTTCGGCTTTATGGGACTTCCTAAAAGGTGTATAAGGGAGGGGTGAGTACAACTACTCAGTGAATGGGATTCAAATCTTTTGACTTTCAAGAAAAACATTTATATGGAGTGTGCCAAACTCCTTTCTTTTCAAAAATTCCTTCATTTAAAAATTTGGGTTTTTCCATTATTTCTTAGTTATCGGTGTGTCATCACCCAACACACATCCTTCATCATAAAGGTTACACATATTTGCAAGTTAGTATCACTACTGAACCCGCTAGTGGCTTCGGAGAAACTTTTCCTGCCACCCGGATAGAAGTACGACCACTTCTAACCTAGGAATGAGTGGATGTACACGACATCCGACCCACAATCCTGAAATCACTTCTTCATGTCCCTATAAGGATAGAGACCTCATCATGTCCCTACCCTGATCTCATGCGCTTGGTGCTACTCCAAATTCTGCACAGACAGTTGGAACGAAAAACTGCCTTTATAGCCATCAGGTCGTCCAGTGCCCTTAGGATGCATCACTACCCTCATGGGAGTCTTGATGATCCCATACTCAGAGTACATGCACAAACAATATTTTCTCATATTACCATGTAATCTATGGTGCCACTGGTCCAACAGCCCCGACTCTCAACTCAACCCACAGTTATTTGTCTTGACTAGTCCATTGACCTGTCATGTCGCACTACCGCTAGTTGACTGAGCATGTCGGTCTTATCTTGGTACCATGGCCAAACAATTCACTTATTAAGTTTTATGGCACATATATCATGTTCGTTTATGAGCTCCTGCTCATGCCAACTGGCCTTGGGCCTACTGTATGAGATTTTCAAAATTGAGCATTTAGCCCCCAAGTTCTAAAGCCGAGGCCCCCGGCCTATAAGAGCTATTCGAGCTCCCGTCGACAAGGTCTCCCAAATTGTTTAAGCATTGGCACACAGTCATGGGAGAGCACTTCTGACAAAACATATGTTTTCTCTATCCATTATACTGCCCTAGTATAAGGACACCTCCGTTCATAACCGATGAACAGGTTTTCAACTTTCTTCGAGAAAGTTGCATCATACCAACCGAGTATGATCTACTTACAACCATTAAGTAGTTTTTTCCGTATAATTTTCACATCACTTCTTCTAAGTAGTGATGTTTAAAATACCACTTAATAGTAGGTTTTCATACCGAGGTACTTATCATTCCCAACCGGGTATGATATAAAATTTCCACTCATAACCGGTTAGTGGTTTTTAAATTTTAAGTTGTGTTTATCATCCCAATCGGGTATAATGTTAGTAAACCCACTCACCCTCATGCAGTGAACTCCACTACACCATTTCTTTGTATTCACGCGAGCTCGTCCATGTCAGCGTTCCCGGTATTTCGCGTTCCTACATGATATGATCATCCTTGTTCATTATTACTTGGCATAACAGCATTCATTCATTTCCAATAAATGAGAAAACCCAAACTTTCAGTTATTTGCAAGTAGGTCCCTAAAGTTATTTCTCTTTAACTTTAAGTCCCTAATGTCAATTTTTTTTCTCAAATTAAGTCCCGTAACTTTTAAAATTTATCTTGGTACCTCATTTTATTCAATTTCACCAACAAGGGGTTTAATTTCCCAAATTTTCAATTTGTTCCCCCAATTGTTCCAAAATTACCATTTTGCCCTTCATTTTCAAAATTGGTAATTTTTGCACCAAAAATTCCAAAATTCCTCAATTGGTCCTCCAACATTATTTTCATGCCCAATTGACCCTCAATTTCATAAAATTGCATTTTGGTCATTTGAATTTCGAAAATCCTCAAGTTTCCCCAATTTCAATTCTTCAACTCTACCGAATTTGATTTCATCAAATTGACCAATCAAACACTCCTAATTGATGAGTTCTTACATGTTCATATGATTCTAAGAAACTTTGAATTGCACATTTTAATGTCGGAACGAGCTCAAACGAAACTTCACCGGAAAACAGACTGTATAAAGAGAAAGCTTCGATTTCTCTCTAGTGATGGTGAGGGCACAGCGGTCCGAGCTTTCAATCTAGGCAGATAGCTCTCATCTTGAGCTTCATCCTAGAATCAAGAATTGCATCAATTGATGCCTAATTGAGTTAGAATTTCATTATTAAAATTCTGCCAGTTCTCTCTCTAGCACCGACCGGAAATTACAAAAGGGAGCCGAATTGGCTTACCTTTTAGTTGTAATTCGGTCGTGGGAGAGTTGAGGAAGTGTTGGGAAGACTTGGTTTGGCCTGAGGAGGGCTCGAAATGGCCAATTTCAACTTGGCCGAAATAGGGCAACTTCGGTCCATCGGAGCTACTTCACTGTTCCATCATATCGGTGCTTCTCTAGTGATTCTCGGATTGACTGGAGTTTGCTATCAAATAGCTAATTTCTCCCCAGTTCTAAAGAGCCCAACCTCTCCTTTTGAGGTTAAGAAAAATGTTCAAGTCGAATCTCTCGTTTAAGCTTCACCGGGAAATGGAGCAGTAGAGAGAGAGAGAGAGAAGTGTTCGAGTGTGAGGAAAATGAATGGGGATAACCTCTTTATATAGGTGTAAAATCGTGTATTAAATGGGAGAGATTTATTACTAGTATTAATATTGCCATAAATTATTGGTATTAATTCCAATAATTTAATTTAGGTATTAAATTATTGGTATTAATTACAATAATTAAATATATATTAATTTATGGCTATTTATGATAAAGCGTTCACATAAAAATTTTTTGCTATTCATTCCACATAACTTACCTTATCCTGGAGTATTTTCCTTGGAAGCCCATGATCATTTCCTTTAATTTTGTACTTCTGTCCCAAGGCACCATTTCACAACCCAAGCTTTTTTTACCCAAAATTAAAGAACTAAAATTTCTAGTTATTTTTCTTCCAAGGATTCTGGCATTTATAGTCTTTTCATCCTACATGGATTCCTTCCCCATTCTTTGGTTATCACCTTTATGCTTGACTTCATTATGTCTTACTCATAGAACATTCCTTACCTAAGTCATATTTCTCTGAGTTAGTTGGATTTACATGCCCTCTTATCGCATGACATTCTTCGTGATGTCTTAATTTTACGTCCCTATAATAGTATTGGTTTCCGTACTTCTCGTCTTTTCCAAATTTCTTTATTTGGTCATTCTGCCTTCAAATCCTTAAATTTCCCTATACTTAATGACATATTAAAATTTCTGATCTTTTACTTCATTCTTCATTCCCACTGGTGTCCTTCCCCCTTAAGATCTCTCCTCTTTCTAAATCCATCCTTGCTCTTATCAATGTTCCTCCCACTATTATAAATTCTAAGATTATTTCCTTTTTTACTTGTATGGCATCTTTTAATGTCATCTTTCTACCTATACATTACTTGAGTTTGACTTATCCCTTGATTTTTTACGATTTCCTTCTTGTACATGATCCTTTCTTTTCCAGCATCTTGTTCTTGAGGAGCTTATTCTCTTTCTTATTCCATTGGTTCCATTTTCCCTTCATTGGTACACCCATGTCTTCCCAAGATTTCTTTCTCTGGTGAGCTTCACCTTCTCTTTCTCTAGTAATTTCCTTCTAGTTTTGCTATTGAAATTATTAGATCCTAGAATATCTTTTGTCAATATCCTCACCAGCTTATCCTTACTCTTTGGATCCATGAGTAACTTCTGTTTATCTTGCTTAATTCCCACATGCTCTAGCATTTATTTATTCCTTTGAGGGGGACCTCTCATCCTTATTGTGTCCAAACCCTTAATTTTATAAAATTGCATTTTGGTCCTTCGAATTTTTGAAAATCCCCAATTTCCCCAAAATTTCTCCCAATTTCAACTCCCTAACATAGCCAAATTTGATTTTATCAAATTGAAGTTGCAATTGAGATTCTACATCTTTATACGATTCCGTTGCACTTTGAATCATAAGTTTTAATGTCGAAACAAGCTCAAATGGAGCTTCATTGGAAAACATACGATAAAGAGAGAAAGCTTCAATTGCTCACCGGTGAGGGCACGGAGGTCTGAGCTTTCTATCTGGGAAGATAGCTCTTCTCCTGAGGTTCTTCCTAGGATTAAGAATGACATCAATTGATGTCAAATTGGATTAGAATTCTATCATCAAAGTTCTACCGGTTCTCTCTCTAGCATCGGTCGAAAATTGCAGAGGGGAACAGAATTGGCTTACCTTTTAGTCCTAATTCGGTTGTGGAAGGGCTAAGGAAGTGTTGGGAGAGCTTGGTTTGGCCTGAGGAGGGCTCAAATTGGCCGATTTCAGCTCAGTTGAAATAGGGCAACTTTGGTCCACCGAAGTTGCAATCACAATTCGATCACGCAGGTGTTTCTCTAGTGACTCTCAAAGCGAATGGATGTCACCACCATCTAGCTGACCTCTCCCCGATTCCAAGCAACCCAACCTTGCCTTCTTTGGCTCAAAAATGACCCTATATTAGAGCTCTGGTTGAAGCTTCATCGAAAAACTATGCAGTTGAGAGAGAGTGAGCTTTTTAGGTGTGGGGAGGATGAATGGGGAGAGGCTCTTTATATAGGGAGCTCGAGGACTCGTCGATCATCTGTTTGGCACCTCTATGATGAACATTGATGTCCTAAAATGTACTAAATAGAAACATTTCTTCTTCGTCAATGCTGCTTCGATTTTCCGGTAAGAGTGAACAATGTTGTCATCTGAACGAAGAAGATGACAATGTTCCGAACCGGACTGGACTGGTCCGAATCGGGTTCAAAGCTTAAACTGGCCGGTTCACAACAGATTTGACCAAAATTTTCAAATATAAATATTTCTAAATTCATCTAAATTCATTTTCTATCCAATTGTAGCATCAAATCTCAAATTTGAATTTTTTTAAGCCAACTAGAAAAATGAATTTAGCATCTGGTTCAATAGTGGTTCAAATCGGTCCAAATCGGTTCAATCCGGTTCGAATCTAGTTCACCAGAACCGGTTTGGTTTTAATCTCCAATTCACCCTAAAGTTTTTTTTCTTGAATTTTATGACTCCTTAGGTAACTTAGGGTCCATAAATTTCCCGATTTGCCCTCTATTGATTTCGGTTCATAAATCGGTTGGGTTCTTAAACCGGTTCAATCTGGTTTGGGTTCGGTTCACTCGAACCAATCTGGTTTCCCTCTCTCAATTTGCCCTAAAGTTCTTTTCCAAGGTTTATGAACCTCTTTGGGTCACTTTGGAGTTAAAATTTCTCCAATTTGCCCGTTTCCCAAGTTTGTGAACCGATTCGGTTTTCTCACTCAATATGACTAGTTCTTTTCATGGTTTTCCTTAACTCCAAAGAGTGAGGTTAAAAATAACTTTTCACTCATCTATCACACCAATCGGGTGTGATGACATCTCCGCTTACAACCACTAAATGAGTTTTGCACTTCCTTCTAGGAAGTTCATCATACCAACCAAGTATGATCTACTTACAATCGGTAAGTAGATTTTCTGCGTAGTTTCCACATAGTAGTGGTTTTTCATTATGTGTTACTCATCATCCCAATCGGGTATAATGTAAAAACTCTCACTCACCCGATAAGTGCAGTGTATTCCTCTTGATGTACTTTTTGCCTCCACACGAGATTATCCTTGCTGGCGTTTCCGGTTCTTCGTGCTCCTACATGATTTGGATATTCTTGTTTATTAACATTTGGTATAATAGCCCTAATTCCTCACGTATGAGCAAAATACCCAAACCTTTCAATTACTTATATTTAGGTCCCTAAAGTTCTTTTTCCTTAACTTTAGGTCCCTAATGCAAACTTTTCCTCAAATTCAGTCCCGAAACTTCTAAAATTCACTTTGCAACCCCAATTTATCCAAAATCACAAAAAGGGGTTCAAGTTTCCCAAATTTCCAATTTGGTACCAGACTTTTTAAAAATTATCATTTCACCCCTACATTATAAAAATGGCAATTTGACACCAAAAATACCAAAAATCAACCAAATGTTCCTCCAACATCTTTTTCATGGTCAATTGGCCCTCAATTTTTAGAAATTGCACTTTGGTACCTTAATTTTATCAAATTCCCAAATTTCCCAAAAATTTCTCCCAATTTCCCCCTTTCAAACTAGCCGAATTTGATTTCATCAAATTGACCATTCAATTGGGTTTAATTGTTGAAATTGAATGTAAATTTGAGTTCCTACACTTCCACATGATTCAACGGAGCTTTGAATTGTATCATTTGGATCTGAATTGAGCTCCAATGGAACTTCGTCCGAAAATTGGACCTAGAGAGAAAGTTTCGAAAGCTTTCCGTCAGGGGTGCAGCAATCCGAGCTTTCGATCTAGGCAAATAGCTCTCATCTTGAGGTTTCTCCTAGGATCAAGAATTTCATCAATTCATATCAAATTGAGGGAGATTTTGTTTAGTGAAGTTTCGTCGGTTCTCTCTCTAACACTTATTGGAATTTACAGAGTGGAGCCAAATTGGCTTTTCTTTTCGCTCTAATTCATTCGTATGAGGGTTGTGTAAGTGTTGGGAGAGCTTGGTTTGGCTTGATAAGGGCTCAAATTGGTCGTATTTAGCATGGCCAAAATAGGGCAGTTTCGGTCTAACAGAGCTGCTTCATTGTTTGATCACGCCAATGCTTCTCCGGTGATCCTCAGAGCAAATGGAGACTATTGTCGGCTAGCTGACTTCTCCCTAAATCTAAGGAACCCAACCTCGCCTTCTTTGGCTCAAAAAACCCCAATGTCGGAGCTCTAGTTCGAGCTTCACCAGAAAATGGAGCAATAGGGAGTGAGAAAAGTTTTCAGGTGTGAGGATGATGAATGAGGAGGAGCTCTTTACATAGGAAGCTTGGGAACTCCTCGATCGTCCGATTGGCACCTTTATGGTAATCATTCATTGCTAAAAATGCCATGAACATAGACTTTACATCTTTGCTAGCGGTGTTAGCTTTTTCAATGTGTGAACAGTGTTGTCATATGAAGGAAGAAGTCGACACTGTTCTGAACTAGACCGTACCAGTCCGAAAAGGGTTCAATTCTTAAACCGGTCAGTTCAGGCCCGATTCGACCAAGTCTTTCAAAATTAAAATTTTCTAAATTCATCTAAATTTATTCTCTATCCAATTGTGGCATTCTCTAATTTAAATTTTCTAAGCCACCTAGAAAAATGAATTTAGAAACCGGTTCAGTAGTGGTTCAAACTAGTTCAATCGAGTTTAGGTCTGGTTCACCTGAAACAGTTTGTTTTTCACCACCAATTCATCCTAAAGTCCTTTCTCATGAGTTTTTTTACTCTTTAGGTCACTTGAAATTTATAAATTTTTCGATTTTGCCCTTTCTCTATCAGTTACGGCTCATAAATCGACTCAATTTCTCTTTGGAAATTACCGATTTTTCTTATTATCAAAGGACGTGGTTTACAACTCTCCCCTCGTTCTAGGGGTTTGGTCCCCAAAAGAGTTATAGGTTAAACAATTGAGGGTAACTATCCCTCATTATACTCTCGATTTCCCATGTCTCTTCTTGCACGGGTCCATTTTGCCAAAGAACTTTGACCATAGGAATTCTCTTATTTTGAAGATCTTTTCCCTTCGGTCGATGATTCATACCGGTTCTGTTTGATAGGTCAAGTTCTCTTCCAGTTCTGGTGGAGGTCAATCCAACACATGGCTTGGATTAGGCTAGTACTTCCAATATACCGAAATATGGAATACATTGTGTATTCTCTATAGGTCTAGAGATAGTTCTAAATTAAAGGCCACCAGTCCTATCCTTTCGATGATGGGATAAGGACCGATATACCTCGGTTTCAACTTTCCCCATTGTTGAAACCTAAGTATTCCCCTCCATGGGGATACCTTAAGAAACACTTGGTTTCCCACACTAAACTCTAGATCTCTTCTCTGATGATCCCCATAACTCTTTTGCCTATCTTGAGCGGCCTTAAGGCGACCCCTGATTAGCTTGATCTTCTCTGAGGCATCCTCAATTAGTTCAACCCTTTCCAACTTTCTTTCCCCCACATCTTCCCAAAATAAAGGGGTACGGCATGGTTGTCCATAAAGAGCTTCATAAGGAGCCATATGAATACTATCTTGATAGCTATTATTGTAAGCAAATTTCATTAGGCACAAGTGTTCCTCCCAACATTTGTCCATGGTGAGTATGCATGCCCTTAGCATATCCTCCAAGGTCTAAATCGTTTGTTCAAACTGTCTATCGGTCTGAGTATGAAATGTCGTACTCTTGTGGAGCTTGGTTCCTAGGGCACTCTATAAACTCGACCAGAACCTTGAAGTAAATCTAGGGTCTCTATCCGATACTATACTCACTAGGATGCCATGTAGTCTTACTATCTCCCTCATGTATAAGACAACCAGTTGTTCCATTGTATCCATGACTCTTATCGGGAGGAAATGAGCATATTTGGTCAATCTATCCATGATGACCCAAATTACGTCTCTACCCTTCCTGGTCACAGGTAGTCCTATGACAAAGTCCATAGTATTGTGCTCTTATTTCCATTTTGGAATTGGAAAGGGTTGTAGTAGTATTAATGGTTTTTTATGCTCAGCTTTTATCTATTGATAGGACAAGCATCGAGCTATGTATTCCGTAATGTCTCTCTTTATTCCATTCCATCATGGATGCATTGCATACATCGAATCGTGTGCCTCTTCTAGAATTAACATATTCAGTTTCTTATCTTGAGACACACACACTCTATCCTTGTAGATTAGCACTCCATCACCTCGCAAGTCATAGTCCGGTTCCATCCCTCTATTAACCAGATCCAAATAGAATTGGAGCTCCTCATCAGCCTTATGCTGGGCCTTAATATGCTCGGTCAGACTGGTCTCACCACCACATTAGACAACAAGCATTTCTCCTGCTTGTCTATCTTCAGGTCCACCTTCATTCTCCCCAGCTGTTGCAACAAAGGTATGTAACTTGTCTTTATTTGCGCCACCTCAGTTTGGTATTTGCAACTTAAGGCATCTGCCACCACATTTTCCTTTCTAGGGCGATATTCTATCACACCATCAAAGTCTTTCACTAATTCCAGCCATCTCCTCTAGTAGAGATTTAATTCTTTCTAAGTTAAGAAATACTTAATACTCTTTTGATCAGTGTATATCCTACACTTAACCCCGTAGAGGTAGTGTCGCCAAATCTTTAAGGCAAACACTATCGCATCTAATTCCAAGTCATGGGTTTGGTAGTTCCTCTCATGTACCTTAAGTTGTCACAAGGCATAGGCGATAACCTTTCCTTGTTGCATCAATACACATACGAGTCCTTGTCCGAATGTATCACTATAGACGGTGTACTCTCCCACACTTGGATTAGGAAGGGAGAATACTGATGCGGTTGTCAATCGAGTCTTCAACTCCAAGAAAGACTTCTCATAGCTTTCATCCCATTTATACTCAACTCCTTTCCTAGTGAGTCGAGTCAAAGGGGCTGCTATCTTAGAAAAATCTTGCATGAACTGTCTGTAGTATCCTGCAAATCCTAAGAAACTTCGTATCTCTGAAGGATTCTTGGGTGCCTTCCAATCGGATATGGCTTCCACCTTTGTCAGGTCTACTTTGACTCTGTCTTTGAACACACTGTGTCCTAAGAATCCTACCTCCCGCAACCAAAACTCACACTTGGAGAATTTTGCATATAAGTGGTTTTCCCTCAATATCTCTAAGGTGATTGCCAAATGTTCTTCGTGCTCCAACCTCGTTCATGAGTATATGAGAATATCATCTATGAATACTATCACGAACCTCTCCAAATGTGGTTGGAACACTCGGTTCATTAAATCCATGAAGGCTGTAGGGGCATTTGTTAATCCAAATGGCATCACTCCGAACTCATAATGTTTGTATTGGGATTGAAATGTCATCTTAGGAATGTCCTCCTCTCGGATCCTGAGTTAGTGATAGCCCGACCAAAGGTCTATCTTGGAGAAGTAGGCTACTCCTTTTAGTTGATCGAATAGGTCATCAATCCATGGAAGTGGGTACCTATTCTTGATGGTGACCTAATTCAATTTCCTATAATCTATGCACAATCTCATGCTCTCATCCTTTTTCTTTATGACAAAGACTGGTGCACCCCATGGAGACTGGCTACGATGTATGAAGTCCTTCACCGATAGTTCGTCTAGTTGCTCCTTCAATTCCTTCAGTTCTATCGAAGCCATGCGATAAGGGGCTTGGGATATGGGGTTTGTTCGTGTAATAATTTCTATGGTGAATTCCACCTGTCGACTTGGAGGTAGTCTAGATAATTCTTCCAAAAATACCTCTACATAGTATTTAACCATCGAAATGTCTTCAAGTCCCTTCTCCACAGACTTTTCATTGATGGACATGGCCAGAAAAGTCGTACAGCCTCTTTGTATCCTCTTTTGTGCCTTTATATGGGACACCATTTGTATTTCACCCTTCCTTTGGTCTCCTTGGAATTTTAGTTTGTATGCCTCGGGAGTATGGAAGGTTACTATCTTCTTTCCATAGTCCATCCTAGCCTGATGGTTACTTAACCAATCCATCCCAAGGATCACTTCTACCTCCTTTAGAGCTAATGGAATCAATTCTACTTTGAGTTTGATTCCTCTAATCCTTATCTCACATCCCTTAAGTTATTTGTTCCTATTTAACCCTTCTCCTAAGGGTGTGAGAATGTAGAAACTTTGTCCTAGAGGAGTGAGTTCTAGGGGTAAACTTGGAATTAAGTCCTCTTTGATGAAGGATCTCTCAACTCCTGAGTCGAAGAGGGCGTAGACCTTTTGTCCCCATAGTTGCACATACCATGATTGAAGAAATGTATATTTTTAGAGGAAAGGCTTTCTTTATTAAATAAAATTTTCAATAACAAGATTTTTCTTAAGCTAATTGGGAGGGTTTTAGGATGTACCCGCTATAGTACTAAGGTCTTTCCTAGTCTCTTCCTAGGTGAGGTTATATACCCTAGCTGGTACTCTGGCTGTAGCATTTGGCCTGAAATTCCTAGGGTTCCCTTGTTGTGGTCCAAGTATATTCCTTTGCTTGTTCTCCCTAAGAGTGGGCCATTCCTTTGCAAAGTGTCCTATTTGTCCACATGCAAAACAAGACAAGCTCGCTCCCTCATGGTGCCTTTGGCACCTAGGACAGCGAGGGTTTCCTTGAGGCAAGGTAGGGATTACTCACTAGGGAGGTGGTGGCATATCCTTTCACTTTTGAAATGCCACTCTATTTCCCCATCATGGACCATTATGCTCCTTCCGTCCTCCATGATGGTTTTGGCCATTGTCCTCCTTCGGGTCGTCTGCTCCATCCGACGACGTCGAGTTTTCACTAGTCGCTCACACTCGTGAGCCATACTAATTACCACCGCTAGGTTCGTGGGGCATCCTAGTACTCCTGACGGTCTTGTATGTCCATATTGAGACCGTCCATGAACCGCTAGCATATATTTGTTGGTCCAGCTAAGTTAGGAGCAAAGGGTCTTAACTCGTTGAATTTGGTCTTATACTCTGATATTAACTTAAGCCCTTACCGAAGTTGAAGGAAATCCCACTTCTTCCTGTTAATCAAATGAGGAGCCAGATACTCCTCAGCATACCTCTCCTTAAACTGCTCCCAGGTGGGTGTGGAAGTATGCAGGCTTCGGACAATGTGCCACCATCTTTTGGCACTTCCCTCCAAAAAGAATTCTGTCAAGATCACCATGTCCTCTGGTGAAATCCTAACAATCCCCATCAGCTTCTTGACATTTGTCGGCCAATCCATGGTGGCACCAGCATCTTTCTCTCCAAGAAAAGGCTTACACCCTAGTTGACGGAGAGTCTTGGGATTTTTGGGAATGTCAACTGGAGGGGGATGGCTAACAGGAGCAGGATGGGATTGTACTTCCTCCGTTTCAGCCCGAGAGTTGGTGCCAACCTCAAGGACGAGGTTAGGTTGCCCAAATACTTAGGTGAACTCCTTGTATAACCTCTGGTGTTTTGAGCTAAGTCCAGGTGGGGTTGTCTTGGCTACTCGGGAAGTTTTCATAGGTAGGGGTGGTTGGGTAACTTTGGAGACTACTAGTCTAGTTCTCTTGGTTCCTTTCTTGGGAGCCATCTGAAAATTTTAAAATCATCCCTATTAGTTTCTAAGTTCTCTAGTCTTGATAATGTATTCAAGGAAACAAGCTCCGATACCACTCAAGTTGTCACGGCCCCACCCAGTTTGGTCGGATTCCCGTGAGCAACACACCACTCTCCCGATTTATTAAGGGTTTTCTCCTTCTTTAAACCATGAGGAGTAAGGCATCCTTTATACATGTACCTTTCCTAGAATGACATTAATCAAAACTGAATATATTTAAACTTACATATATGTCTTGCAAGTTTAGCTAGCGGAAGGTCTTTAGGTAGGCTTTTCCCTTGGTTTCCTGAAAAGGGGTAAAGGTAGGGGGTGAGTTCGACAACTCAATGAATAGGTGTTTGAAACATGAGTTTCTGAAAAATAGTTTGAATTAGAGTGTGTCAGACTCCCTATTTTCATTAAAACCATTCTTTCCTTGAATATCCAGTTATTCAAAACCAATTTCCTCACATTTAGTGTGTTTAACAATCAACACACACCATTCATCATGTAGGGAACACACATTCGCAAGATAGCCCATCCACTACACCCACTTGTGGCATGGGAGCGACTTTATCGGCCACCTAGATAGAAGCCCGTCCACTTCTACCTTGGGAATGAGTGGATGTACACGATATCTAACCCTCAAACCCGAAAAGAAACTTCGCGTCTGTATGAGGATAGATACCTTATCCCAACCCCACCCCGGTTTCATGCGCATGAAGCTACGTTGACCTTCCCTAATTGTTGGCATGACAAATTGTCCTTATCTACACCATGTTGTCCAATAGCCCCTAGGATGCATCACTACCCCTCTTAGGCATCTTGATAGTCCCGAACCTCAGTGTATGCACAAAAAAGCTTTCCATATAAGCCATTAATCTTTGGTGCCACTAGTCTAACAGCCCCGACCATCAACTCGATCCGCAGCTGTTTGTCTAGTTCATCGACTTGGTCTTGTCTCACTGCTACCAGTCCATCGAGTACATCGGTCCTGTCTTGGTACCATGGCAAAATCACATCATTCATTAAAATTTTCATGGATTAACTGAGGCCTTGGCCCACTGTATGAGATTTTCAAAATCGGGCATTTTAGCCCCCAAGATCCAAAACTGAGGCCTCTAGCCTATCTCAGCTATTCGAGCTCTCATCAAGAAAGTCTCCCAAAATCTTTAAGTCGTGACACATAGTTAGGGGACTACACTTCTAACAAAAATAACTTTTCACTCGTCTATCACACCAACCAAGTGTGATGACATCTTCGCTTACAACTGGTAAACAAGTTCTCCACTTCCTTATAGGAAGTTCATCATACCAACTGGGTATTATATACTAACAACCGATAAGTAGTTTTTTCACGTAGTTTTCACATCACTCCCACCAGGTGTGATGTTAAAATTCCACGTAGTAGTGGTTTTTCATTCTGAGGTACTTATAATCCCAACCAGGTATGATGTGAAAATTCTCACTCACCCAATAAGTGTTGTGTATTCCTCTTTATCGGATTTTTGCCTCCACACGAGCTTATCCTTGTTGGTGTATTCGGTCCTTCGTGCTCCTTCATGATTTGGACATCCTTGTTAATTAACATTTGGCATAATAGCCCTAATTCCTCATGTATGAGCAAAATGCCCAAACTTTTCAATTATTTACATTTAGGTCCCTAAAGTTCTTTTTCCTTAACTTTAGGTTCCTAATGCAAAATTTTCCCCAAATTGGGTCTTGAAACATCTAAAATTCACTTTGGTACCTCAATTTATTCAAAATCACAAAAAGGGGTTCAAGTTTCCCAAATTTCCAATTTGGTCCCCAACTTTTCAAAAATTACCATTTTACCCCTACTTTACAAAAATGGCAATTTGAACCTAGTAATTCCAAAAATCAATCAATTGGTCCTTCAACATCTTTTTCATGGCCAATTGGCCCTGTAAATTTCATTTTAGTCCCTCAATTTTACGAAATTCCCAAATTTCCCCAAAATTTTCCCCTTTCAAATTGGCCGAATTTGATTTAATCAAATTGATCATTCAATCGGTTTTAATTGTTGAAATTGAAGGTAAAATTGAGTTCATATACTTTCACATGATTCAATGGAGCTTTGAATTACGTCATCTGGATCCAAATTGAGCTCAAACGGAGCTTTATCTAAAAACTAGACTTAGAGAAAGCTTATCATCGGGGATGCGGCGGTATGAGCTTTTGATCTAGACAAATTGCTCTTGTCTTGAGGTTCCTCCTAGGATCAAGAATTTCATCAATTCATATCGAATTGGGTCAGTGAAGTTTCGTCAGTTCTCTCTTTAACACTGACTAGAATTTATAGAGGTGAGCTAAATTGGCTTACCTTTCCGCTTTAATTCAGTCATATGAGGGCTGTGTAATTGTTGGGAGAGCTTGATTTGGCCTGGTAAGGGATAAAATTTTTTTCGTATTTAGCTCGGACGAAATAGGGTAACTTTAGTCTGTCGAAGTTGCTTCACTATTCGATCACGCCGACGATTCTCCGTTAATCCTTGGAGCAAATGGAGACTACCGTCGAGTAGCTGACTTCTCCCTGAATCTAAGGAAGTTGACCTCACCTTCTTTGGCTTAGAAAAATCCCATTGTTAGAGTTCTGGTTCGAGCTTCACCGGAAAATGGAGCAGTAGGGAGAGAGAGGAGTTTTCAGGTGTGAGAAGGATGAATGAGGAGGGGCTCTTTATATAGGAAGCTTGGGGGACTCCTCGGCCATCCGATTGGCACCTTTATGGTGATCATTCCTGCCCAAAAATGCCCTAAACAGAGATATTTCATCTTTGCCAGCGTTGTTAACTTTTCCGGCGAGTGAACAATAATGTCATCTGAGGAAGAAGACAACATTATTCTATATCAGATCAGACCGGTCCAAACCGGGTTCAATGCTTAAACCGGTCAGTTCAAGCCTAATTCGATAGAGTTTTTCAAAATTAAAAATTTGTAAATTTATTCTCTATCTAATGGTGGCTTCAATTCGTCAATTTGAATTTTTTTAAACCACGTAAAAATGAATTTAGAAACCGGTTCAATAGTGGTTCAAACCGATTCAATCTGGTTCAGGTCTAGTTTACTTGAACCGGTTTGGTTTTCACCTTCAATTCATCCTAAAGTCTTTTCTCATGACTTATGTAACTCTTTAAGTCACTTGAAATTGATAAATTTCTCAGTTTTTCCCTTTCTCTATCTGTTATAGTTTATAAACCAAATCGGTTTTCTCTTTGGAAATAATAGGTTCTTTTCCCAGTTTTTCTTATTATCAAAGTACAGGGTTTATAGCTCTTGTCCTCAGGGTTCTCCTAGGATCAAGAATTAGGGTAATTGCTGTCAGGATTGGTGTGAATTTGATCAAAGAACTATGTCACTTCCTCTCTCTCTAGAATCAAACTGTAATGATTAAGGAGGGCTGAATTGGCTTACCTTTTGCCTCTTTGGAGGTCATGTGGTGGCCAAGGGAACTATGAGAAGGCTCGATTCGATCATAGGAGGTCGGAATTGGCCGAATTCTAATCGGTCGAAACAGAGCAGCTTCGGTTAGTTGGAGCTGCTTCACTGTTCGAGCTCGTCGGCGCTTCTCCAGCGATCCTCGGGTCGGTTGGAGATAGGTGTCAGATAGTTGACTTCCTCCCGAGTCCGTAGGACCCGAATTCAGCTTATGAGGCTAGAGGAATTGCCCAAATCAGAGCTCTGGTTCGAGCTTTGCTGAAGAATAGAGCACTTCAAAGAGAGGAGGGAATTGAGGTGTATGGATAATGAATAGAGAGAAGCTCTTTATATAGGGAGCTCGGGGACCCTCTGCCCGACCAGTTTCCATATTGGTCATGCTCATCCTGATCATAAATTATTCAAATCGGAGCAAATTTCCCTTCATCGGAAAAGGAAAAAAATTCTTTCTCAATGAATAGTGTCATCAGATGGAGGAGGAAGATGACACTATTCTGCACGTGCAAAGCTCGCACGTGCAGGCTGGCCACATGGCAGCACGTAATTGGTCGGTCCTGCTAACATGGTAATCCAACTCTGCTGCCACATCAGTTGATGACCAGTTGACTGGATATGTGGCTACCCGTGATTGGTTGGTCCTGCTGACTTGGTGATATGTCTCAGCCGCTACGTCAGTCGTTGACCGGTTGACTAAACATGTGGCAGCCTCTCATTGGCTGGTTGTGTCTGTGTGCCTGCTGACTTGGCATCCATTGACCGCTGACTGACTGACAGAGTGCGCCTTGCCACATGTCACGCTCTGATTGGTTGCATGTGTGCTGACTGGACACTGACCGATCAGTAGTCTCTTGACCGGTCTGGTCTGACCGGGTCCAATAACTAGAAAATGAAAATCGATCAGTTCTGGCTCGATTCGACCGATTCTCTCAAAATTAAAAATTTCTAAATTTATCTAGATTCATTTTCTATTCAATGGTGGCGTCAATTTCCCAAATTGAACATTTTAAGCCACCAGAAAAAATGAATTTAGAGACCGGTTCATGTATAGTTCAAACCGGTTCAATTCAATTCAATTTGGTTCAGGTCTGGTTTACCCCGTACCAATCCAGTTTTCTCATCCAATTTCCTTCATAATCCTTCTCCATGATTTATGTGAATCTTGGTCATTTGGGTTTTTCTAATTTCCCATTTCAACCCTTCTTTATTGTTCTTGATTCATCAAGTGGTTCGATTTTCTTCTCAATTTGACCGGTTCTTTCCCAGTTCCTTAACTTGTGGTGATGAGTCTCACACACTCGGTAGTTATTAGTAGTTGCTCCTTGTGCATGTAACCACATATGTTGGTGATGTGGTCCCCCGGTATTGGTCCCCCTCTCATTAACCCTCTAAGGTCGTTTTCTAACCTCTTTGAGTGGGTAGCACATAGAATCCTCTGAGCTCTTTTGCTCCATCACAGTTTAGGTGGGTTGTAGTTTATGTCTCAAGACTTCTCCCTGCAAACACATTACCCTTTAGTAGTATTCTTGCTTACTTTGCCCACGCATTAGTTATTACGTTATAAATGAATGTCTTATCAATGCTATTCACGATTTTCGATCCACCCCAAAATATTTTGTTTCCAAAATCTCCCATTTTGAAAACACAGGCTCTGATACCACCAAAAGTTGTCATGCACCAGCCCTATGTTTTCATTTTGGCCTTCTACTTGGGCCAATTACCATTTTACCTTTATGTTTTCAAAACTTCTCCTTTTGGACCTTAGACTTTCTCTAGTCTTTGGGTCTCCTAAGTTTCCTTAGGTCCCATTCAAGTCTCAAATAGGCTTTAAAACAATTTTAAACTCTATTTCTTAATAATTATCAAATAGTCCCTAAGTTTTGACAAAATTACCATTTTTTCCTTCTTTTTATAACTTAGGTTTCGAGATCTCTTTCCATGAATTTCCTCATTTAGGTCCCTAAACTTTCCTCAATTATGTTTAGGACCTTGTACTGCCAAAAAATTTCCTTTTGGCTGCACAAATTCCCTTATTTGTACTTTAGTTATTAACTTTACATTTATTGCAAATAGGTCCCTAGACCTTCCCAACTATACCAACCTAGTCTCTAAACATCACCATACTTTCAAATTAGGCCCAAACTTTATTTAATTTCTTAGGAAGACCCCATAGAAGCTCAATTATATTTTGGTCCCCTAACTTTCAAATATTTGCATTTTAGTCCTCCACCTTTAACCAATAACTAAAGTATCTCCAAAAATTACCAAACCAAGTGTTAAGGTCCCCCTGACCTCCCTCTAGGCTGTCATAAACTTAGTTTAGTCGAAGTCAGTCAGAATTATTTTGATTAGACATGATCATAAACTAAACAAAAAACTAATAGAAGTCGGATCAAAGTTGGGAACTCACTAGAGACGGCACATCGGCCGGCAAAGCCACTACAATTTGAAAGTTGACCCTTCAAGGAGTTTGTGACCACTTGAATCGTGTTGATTTGTGGTTTTTAGCTCCTAAAATGTCCATTTTAACCAGCTCACCCACTTAACCTGAAAATTGAAACTTGAATGATTTATTCTCTTTCCATATTTACTCAAATCAAACAAGGTTAGTGGTAATGAAAAATCGGTAGTCTAAGGAGTCTGCTGAATTTTTTTCTCAACTATCAAGGGTCATCGAGTCCATTGGAATTGGTCCTTGAATCAATTACTCTATTTCTGACCATTGGAACTCCGGTATTATGTGATCACGCCGGTACCAAGAGACTAAGAGTTGAGGGTCGAGAGAGATGGAAATGGAAAGCTAACTTTCTCAACTTTCAAGGGACACCAAAATCACCCTTTGAGGTGGTCGGACAACGGAGCTAGGCTCTCTACAAGTCGGCTCACCAAAGATGGGAGTTGTTTGTGTTCCAAAGAGAATTCCAGTCGATTTCTTATGAGGGAACACCTAATATTTATATGTTTAGATTCTAAACTCATGTGGAAATCCATCCATAACTTTCTTTTATCATTCCATCATCTCTACCCAAGTGGATGAATTAATTTCCCCAATTGGTATTGTTCAAGTTATTTGTCGAGCTTTATCAGGTTAATTCTTCTATTCAGGCTGGGGGTCGGGCAAAGGAGATTAGTTTGTGTGCACGTGTATTTATTCTCCTTTGAGTATTTTTTTAGATTAGTTTAGTGATATTATACACTTCCCTCATAGATTCATTTATTTGAATTAACTCTACAAATCCCGACTTGAATTTCATTCTCGACTTGGGGTCTAGTTCTTAGTTTTGGCTTTTTGTCTCTATTTTGGATTGTGATTCTCGACTTCATATCTCATTACGGGTTTAGAGTTTTATTAATTGTTCGGAATTCTATTCCTGGTTCACACTCGATTCTCAGTCCAATTGGGCTTAACTCAACTTCTATAAATTTTTGTGTTATAATTTGTATTATTAGTAGTATCATGATATAGTTTCGGATCATGGTACGAGAATCGAGATTAACTCGAGTGGGGGTTCACTGTGGGGTCGAGTGCTCAAAATCTGGGCAAGGACTCATAGTCGAGGTTGGGGCTCGGAGTTGGGGGCTGCTCGAGGTGGGGATCTGCTCGGGTAGGGGTTGCCGGGGCGGTGGCTCGGGAGTTGGGAGACTCTCGAGAGCACTGGGGCTCGATTGTAGTTGAGGGCTTGCAATTGGGGAATTGGTGGGTGGCTCGATTGTCCAAGGGGCTCACAATCGGGACCCAGTCGCTTGTCATTGTTCTTTCAAAACTTCTATAAACTTACTAGGCTTTATATAAGTTTTGGAAGAATAAAGGTAAAACGGTTATTTTATTTTTTTGATATATTAAATAAAAATGGCATTGTTTTAAAAATTTACGTAACAACATCGTTTTATGTAAGTTTCTGAACTATAAAACAACGTCATTTTGTTATATTTGGAAGCAAAAAAAATTAAAACATAGGGGTCGGATCCATTGGACCCTACCTACTTTGGACTTGAACCCAACCTTCCAGGCGACTAGACCCGAACTTCACGTCTCAATCGGATCAACATGACATATATATAATTTTTACATTTTATTCAATCTGTTATTTTTTTGTTGAAATTGCATTAAAAAAGAAATAAATCCAAAATTTTTTACTATTTTATTTTGCTGTTTTTCTAGATATTTATATTATCTATTTAGTCTTTCCTAATCCAGCACAAATAAGTATTTTATTGATTTTTTTTATTTTTTCAAAATATTAATATTGAAAACAGTGTATCAAACAAATAAAATTGGATCATACATAAACGGATGCTTTTATATTCTTTAACTTGGATTTTTTACTTTATTCAAAATCAAATAAAAATAGTATGACTTTCTTAGAATTCATGTGATACAATAATAATTTTTATTTTGTGATTGAATAATTCTTTTTATTAAAAAATGGATAATATAAGAGAAGGTAGATAAAAATTACTTTTTTTTTTGAAAAATTTTGTTATTGAATCACTTAATTTTAGTTTTTCGATTTAGAATATATTAGGAGTTCATTGACAAATGAAAGGGTATGGATTCAAACTCGAGAACTAAACTTAACTAGAACCGAAAAATTCAATTTCACTCAGGAAGGGTCAAACCTGAGTTCATAGACCTGTTCGATTTCACTCAGGAAGGGTCAAACCTGAGTTCATATACAGGTCTAGGATTTTTTTAACATGGAGTACCTTACCAATCAAATAAAAGTTATAATAGTGATGGAAGCTCTCTACCTCGTCCAATTAAAGGAGATCCTTCACTTGAGGTAGGTCTCTTAAGTGGAGGTTCTCACTTCCAATGAAAGTCCTTTCAATATGCATTTCTTATTTTTGTTAATCTTTAATTAGATTAATTTGATTCGATACATATGATTCCATTATTCCACATCATATAATAAAAAATTTAAAACAAAGAACTATTTTCAATTTTTTTAAATCAAAATCTAAAAAAAGCAAAATTTTAGTACACCGTTTTACACCCAATATTAATTAAATTCTACGCAGCATCTCGATGTTATGTTTTTTTCTCTCTTCTACTTTTGGCCCTCTTTGTCAACTTGTCACATTGGCACCATCTCCACTAGTAATTATTAAATATAATACAATATATATGGACATAAAGGAAGGGCATAATCGAAACAAACGTTATCCTCTATCTCTCTTTGCGTCAGTTGATGGCAGCTATTAACTTCTTTTGTTTTAATTTTTGATAAACTAGTTATAAACTTATATTGCACCATCCTTTTCTAAGCTAATAAATAAATCGAAAGGGAACGGCCACGTACAGGGCACTTCTCCACCATACAGACAAATAAATGGCTATATCTCCTGATAATATCATTAATTGGTATTATTATTTCTAATATATATATATATATAACCAACATATTATATACTCCAATTAAAATTTTTAAATGCATATATATTTTAATTTTTTTTATCAATTTATACATGAAAACTCTTACATAATATATTAAACAATATTAATATAATTTCATATTGATAAAATATATATTTCACTTATTTTATTTAAAAAAATGTGCCTTAGATTTTTCTGCAGGAATTTAAATTATTCAAATAATATCACGTATATTATATAAGTATAATAAAAACGAAAAAAAAGAGAGATCAATGAGACAACCCTTTATGCATGTTCACGAATATGCATGCAACTTGCCGGCGGCCACTTGATACCTTTCTCGGATGGGCCGTTCATATATTTATGAAGGAAGAGCTAGTTGAGTTTTATGTACATGTATATAGCAGCATGGCATACAAAAAGCCACAGTTGACCATATCCAGTATTCTTAGTTTATTATACTAGTAACCGAACCATGGGCTAGTAATACATTATTAATTGAATTCCTCAATTGAATGGGGGGAGAGAGAAGGTCACGACAGTGGACCGTCGTGGAAGGCCCATAATACACGGTAGTCTCGGTCTCCTAGGCATGTAATTAAAGCACACCCAAGTTAAATTAAGATCCCACAGGACCACTTCTAGCTCGGCAAAGCTAAAGGAGGAATGAATTTGTCATGATGATGGAAAGCCATGTCTGATGGTTGTGATATGGAGCATGTTTGTTGCATGTGGTACTCATAGATGTCTATATTACTTATGTCAATGAATGAGCTGTGTGAAAATGTATAGTGAGGTCTTAGGGATTTTGTGGATGCCTAAGTGGAGGAGGGTGGAAGGCAACATATGTCCATATTCGCCCTCACGGGCAAACCCCGCCGCTATATGATTCATATGCTAGTGGATTATTGTATAGAAAATAATATTTAATCTTATTTGGCATGATTTTATACCTAAAAGCTAAATAAGCATGCTAGTTCCATCTAGCTAGGTCATCAAGCGGGTTTTAATTTAACCCTGAAATAAGAGGAGGAAGGCAAGAAGCTATTTATTAATTGATTGGTTTATTTTAATTTTCAGAAAGATGGAAGATGGAAAAAGAGGGAGGTATTATCTTATGTCGGCTGAGTTTGGATGTATCCTAAAGGGATCCTTCTCAACCTGACCGCCCTCCTCTCACGGCAGACCAGTGGAAGCCCCTAGCAAGAAAAACTGACATATCCAAAACACTCCATCCTTCACTTTCATATATATTTACTTTCAGAGAGAGATTGAGGAAGATCAGAGACTAAGAGAATTCAGAGAGAGAGAGACCGCTATGGGAAGAGGCTCAGATCTGGAAGATAATCGGAAGCAGAACCTCCACCAGAGGCCGTACCGAGGGATAAGGAGGAGGAAGTGGGGTAAGTGGGTTGCCGAGATCCGAGAGCCGAACAAGCGGTCCCGTATTTGGCTCGGCTCTTACCGGTCACCCCTCGCTGCCGCCCGTGCCTACGACACCGCCGTGTTCTACCTCCGGGGCCCCTCTGCTAAGCTCAACTTCCCCGATCTGATACACGAGGAGCTCGATGGCTGCGAGCTCCCCGACCTCTCCGCCGCCTCCATCCGGAAGAAGGCCGCCGAGGTAGGCGCCCGTGTGGACGCAGATGTGTCGCGGGCGCCACAGCCGTCGGAGGATTGGCAGCCGGTCTCATCGGAGTCTCACTTCTCCGGGCCGCACGCGTTGCTGGAAAAGCCCGATTTGAACGAGTATCCCAAGACGGAGAACTCGGATGATGATTGAAGAAATATTAAAAATTTTTTCCTTTTTCTTGTGGTGGTGATTGATTAAATATACTTCTAGCACTGACATAGAGCAGCTTTAAGTGGAAGTTTAACTCAAGTGGCGTTGGAATCGAAGAGAAGGCATGGCCACCCCGCTGCCCTAATCATGTACGTGTTCTTATGATTGACTTAGTAGTTACTGTATAACAGAGCTATTAGTTCAGCTGATTCTTGGATTAAGTTTAGTCTCAATTCAATTTATCACGTAGCAACTTGAACGAATACTTGGAATCAAAACGAGACGGATTAAAGAAGGAAGCAATCTCTTTTCTTCTTATGGGATTTATACGATTCTGATTTCTCGAAAGTTGGATAACACACATACATATTCTTGGCGGAAGCATGCTTCATGATTAAAGGGTTCCCCGGAAGGAGGCTAAGATTCGTTTTTACCCTTCTTCGTGAGTGGTTCCTGTGGATCGGAGAAGGCATCTGTCGCCGGCGCGGGGATTGATGAGTTTGGCCTTTTTGTTTCCTTTTTCCGTTTCGTCTCCGGCTAGGAGAATTGGGAATTATCTGGGATTACGTAAAGCAGGCTTATCTTCGGCAAGATGCCGGCTGACGCTGTTGATGATGATTATGATGACGTTGTGCGACACAACTTGTGCACTTCAATATCTTTCCAAATTTACAATTAAGGAAGGAATATAATCTCATCATATTATTTAAAATTTAACAATTAAAAAAAGAATATAATCCCATCATCATGTATGTAATAATATAATAATTTTATTTAATAATTAACTATTATAATTATTAATTGAAATATTATGAAATTCTTGTGTTTTCCCTTCTAAATCTTTAAAACTCTTAATTATATTTGAAAAATAGTTGTCATCGGTAAGCTGTAGGGATTAGATTGACCAAAACTTTGTAGGAATTAGCAGCAGCAGGGTGCAGTCAATAGCAGTGAATATTAGCAGTGAATTTTTACATAGAACGGGTAGTATTTAATCTCTCATCCCATAACTGCGTCACTATTTGCTAATTTGAGCTCCTTTAAAGAATTGTTATGCCTTCCATGGAAGATTTAAATGGAAATATTATCATGAAATACAAAAGTGAAAGTTCATATTATATTGTCCAATTAAAACTTTCATTTTTGTTTGTTTCTTTATCTTTTACTAAAGGATAGGAGAATACCCCTAATGATTTATACTGAATGATGTTTTTACATTATATATACACTAAAGTAATTGATGGCTTTTTGATAGCTAGGATGCCTTGGTGAGGGAATCATCCATGGCTAGGAAGCTTTGATGAGCTTGGTGTTTGGTGTCTGGAGTCTTCAAAATTGTAGAGTAAGTGATATTATTCGGTACACATTGAGTTTGGATAGAAGATAATTAAAATGAGATATTGTATTTTTTTTTTGGTGAACTGATTATTAAGTTATTCTTTTATACCAATAAAGTGAATGAAAAATGTCAGTTAACTTTTACTGAATAAAATAATAGATAATTTTTATATATTTTGTTTGAAAATAAAAAAAAATAGATTTAGAGTGAAATAGATATTGGAAAAATTATAACACCATAAAGTTTGTGAATAAGTTTATTACTTAATTTATGAAGAACAAATTTTATTCAGTATTATTAAAACATTTATATTTAGATGGTACTGTGAGTAATAAAAACAATAAAATAGTGAACACACTAATAGATCATCAATCATTCATATTACCAGCCTAGTAAACATTAGACAAACAATTAATATTGGATATCGTTTCGCTAGATATACATTAAGTAATACTCGAATTTTTAGAATAATCAAGTTATTCATAACCAAAAAAGGTAAAAAAAATGAGAATGGAAATAAAGACCGGTCAGTTGAAGATTTATATATCAGAATTTGAGATTTAAAATGAAAAGACAAGAGTTTTAATAATTTGGGAAACCAAATGGACATGCTTAATTAGGGAATTAATTACATTAGGTCGAACCTAATTTAATAATTAGGACGGAATTTAATCAAATTGGATTAATTAATTGGGATGATTTTAATTTAAATCTATAAAATCAAGATAATATAATGTAAAAAATTAAATTAATATATATATATATATTTATAGTGTATCAGTTAGAGTTATGAGTAAGGACTAATAAAAAATGGTAGCTTATATTCATTCAAATGTCCTATGTGATGGGAGAGAACAAACCTAGGAAGTAAAACAAGAAAGCCCACCCAAAGTTTACAGTAGAGAAATATCCCTAAAGAAAGTGGGTTGAACTTCGCGAAAAAAAATGAATATCATGACTGAACGATGGCCCAACAAACAAGAGACCAAAAATATAAACGTGGGCAAGGCTTGATAGTAGCCTCCATGAAGATGGGACGTGGGTTGAGGACTTCAGCCGCAAAAACATGGAGAATTTACCTGATGAAACTTGAAATTAAGCTAATGGCCAGATTCCCTTAATCAGGATACAAACTTTCGCCTACGAATCAAGATAAACAAATCAGTAATTGAGTAAAACTAATTATCACTAAGTAAATCTGTAACTATAAGCTCTCATAAACTTGTCAATACCTTCAAATGAGAGACTACAATATGGCTCATAACACTAATGGAGTATCTGAGAGAAATAGCGAATGTAGAGTGATGTTACAGGTGATGATAGACAGTTATAGAAATTAAACATCTTAGTGTAATCCAATTCTAAAAGTTAGATGGGAAAATTCAAATGATTTGAACTTAAAAACTAGCCGTGCAGTAGAAATAGTTAGAGTAGGGAGGATAAAAGTACCTCCAAGCAACGATGAAAATGACCTGGATTAGTTGATCTCAAGTGGAACACTCAAGCTAAGCTTTCCTCCTACAACTCAACCTCCTCATTTTAGCTAACCCTAGAATCAATCAAAGGAGAAGGACAATTCGTTCTATACCACACAACAAATATAACAACTACACATGAGCATCATTATAATTGGGCTAAACATTAAAGGAAATGAAATAGGACGTATGTACCATGAGAGTTTAGGATAAGAAAATATTTGGGTTGGACTTGAGTTACCTTGTTGAAGAGGGGTAAGGAATAGCAACCCCAATTACATCATAAATGAACCTTAGAAGAAGTTCTTAAAGGTCCAACCGCCAATGAAGATCTAGTTCATCCTGACTTTGAGGAATCATATCAGGATAAATCAGTTCAAAAGACATATTCAAACTTGGAAGGGAAAAAGTTAACGGATGAAAGATGATTACTTTAAGAAACAAACCAATCACCTCCTAAGAAGTTGGATTCACGACATATTCTCAAGGACATTCCAACAACCTTCCAAGCTATTAAGAGTTATCAAGAATAGGAAATTGAAAGGGAGATGAATAGAGAACTTACCTGGAACTAGAACCTAAAGGATGAAATGTATCAGCAAGGCCCCTATGAACTCCCCATTTTAGAAGGGAGCAACCAACCAAACATAACTAAGCAGTAGGGGCTAAAGCACGAGGAATTGGGGAGGACCAGTGCGTTGTAGTGATTATCCCACAAAATGGATATATTTCATCCATTTTCATGCGCCATGCCTAACAACCGTTATTCCACTTCTCTGCAAAGTTCCAAAAATCAAGAGATAGGATCATAGACAATCTAGAGTAAAAGATAGTTGAAAACCACCCCAAATTTGGGAGGAACTAGGGAAAAATCTTCGATTGCATGTAGGAGAAATCATGAGCAAGCGGGTAAGGCTTAGACGAGATTGAGAAGGAAGGTTTAGCATAGCATACCTCCAAAAATCCCTGTTACCTCCAAAAATCCCTATAAGCTCGAGCTGATGGTGGACAACTAAAGTCCCTCACGCGTGCTTCAGAGTAGTTACGAGGTCGAGGAAGTCACCCATATTGAGTAGTTGCTAAAAGGAGGTGAACACATATATGGGGTAAATCTAAGGTGTATGGTGGGACAAGCTGCATGATGACCACTGTTTGGACTGAAGGGCGTCTCAGATGTTGACGATGCTTGAAGTTTCTTGCCCATGGTCATCTGAAGAAATGAAGAGAAGAGCTGAAGGAAGCTCGAGTTTAGGTGAAGGGAGCTCGACCTTCAGAATTCGAAGACCAGAAAAACTTATCGACGATCTTAAGTGGAAGATAGAGAGCCTGAAGTCCACTGGACAGAGCTTCAGAAGGCTCTAGCAGGTGAGGCTAAGTAGAGGAACAAGATCCAATGAGTTTATGGGATGAACGGAGCTCCAGATTACACCCAAGGGTAGGGAAAACCAGGTGTGCTAGAAGAACGAGCCCCGAACACCGAGGTCGGCTTCATCGGTGTTTGAATACATTGGGTGAAAGCCTTTGGGTAGATGAAATCCTTGGACGACTCCTTGAGAGAACAGATGTGGTGGAACCGACATAAGAGTGGCGAGTTGGGGGTGTCGTTGGGAGCTTCAGGTTGAGAGGATCTCATCGGGTTACTAAGCTTCGTTTGGGGAGTCAGGCCATCACGTTCTGACCCGATATTTTCCGGCGTTCTCACCTTTCCAATTTCTTCGATATTATTATAATATGTACATTATCAAAAGTAAAATCAGACCAAATAAAGCTCAAAATAAAAATACTAACTCGATTTTCAACCGAAATTTAATATTTTTCTTAAATGAACAATCTAACAATTGTGAAGTTCATGAGCTTGACCGCTCAAAAATATAAATTTCCTATCACGAATGATTTTTCACAAATCTATATGTTTAGGATTTTAATTCATGAGTTATATTAGAAGAGTAATGAATAGAACAAATACTCTTTTATCATAAAAAAGATTACAAATTTATAGAACAAAAATTTATCTAGATCACTTTTTACTGATTACTATGGCATGAGGCTAAAAATATCTGCATGTGATTAGAGGTGCGGAGAGTACGAACAAAAATAAGCTTTTTATATAGGAAGCTCGGGGCTAATAGTTCTATCCGTCCACTATTGATCGACTATTAACTCCACGATTTATGGCCTTGTCGAAGAAATTTACTACTCGTCGGAGTAAAGGCAACCTTCCATCTCCTCGTCTCTTCATAAATCTGAAGGTAGAAGATGATACTATACGCATGCATGCAAGGTTCGCATATGCAACTACCACATAACACACAATGATTGGCTGGCATTACTGACACAACATCATACTCAACGTTCAGTTCATCTATTGACCCGATAATTGGTCATGTGGTGACTTCCTATTGGTTGGTCCATTCGACATATTAGTTAATCAAATCTAATCATTAGGCGTCCATTATTGACTTTAACACGTAGCGTCATCTAATTGGTTGATTTAAATAAATTAGATTTTTCACTTGACACACAGTGTCATTGCCACGTGTACTCCTCGAATTGGTTAAGACCACATGATGTGGCTTTGCCACATGTCAATTACTAATTGGCCATCCTTCTCTGTCATCCTAGTTAGCTGTTGTGGCACACCTTCCATGTGTCAACCTCTCATTGTTCAGCCCAACTAATGGGAATTTCCTTGAGTTGACTGATGACTAAGGACATGTGTCATTCTTCCATTGGTCAATTTTTGATGACGTGTATTTTCTTCTGTTAACCGTTGAAGAGTGATGCATGTCACACTCTTATTGGTCAACGCTCTCAGATGATGATCTAGTAGCTGTCGGGGCGTGCTTTGCCACATGTCGCATGCGCTAACTAGGTGCGGACCTGGCAGGTAGTCCGTTGACCTGACTGGATCATTGACCGGTTCAATTGGATCGGGTTTAACGACCCGAAATTGAAAACCAGCTGGTTCATTCCCGATTCAACTAGTTTTCTAATAATTAAAAATTTATAAATTCATTTTCTACATGATGGTGACCTCAAATTTTCAATTTGACATTTTTAATTCATCTTAAAAAATGAATATTTGAACTTGTTCTTCTCGATTAAATTTAGTTTAGTCCTGTTCGATCTCGGTTTTCCTTGAACTGATCTAATTCTTAATCCCAATTTACAATTGGATTATTTTCCTTGATTTTTGGAACTTGAATTATCACTTGGCATCACTGCCAAATTTCAGTTTACTTTGGGTTTCTTGCTTGTCCTTCCCGAATTCCACTTGGTCTATCTCCAAGTGTCTCCTTTGTTTGAGATTATTTTTCCCTTCATGGACATACTTTTCTAGCTTGTTTGTATGTGCCATCGTACTTTCTCCTTAGTACTAATCACTTCAATTTCATTTATTTAGCTTTGGTTCCTTAGTTCAACCTTCAGATGTACTATATGGAATTTCTTTCATCCCTATTACTTTGGAGTTGCCTTAAAGTTGGCTTTACTCATGAAATCCCTTCCTAGGATCTTCACATACCCTTTTGTTCCTAGGTCGCATCAAAATCCTTCTCTAGGATTTGACCAATATTTTTGTTGTGTATTGGCATATCTAATCCATTTGGAGTCACACTCCATTAATTTGTACCGTCATTCCGCTGACATGATCATTGGTTAATGCTTGGGGTCCCCCCTTCCATTTTCACCTATTTGGTATAAGATGGATATTATTTACTCTTGAACTTAATGATTGAAGATGAGTTTTACTTTAGCATTTCTTGATAGTCACCAATTTCATATTCAATCTTAAGTTTCCAAGTTATCTCTCTTTTGTCCTTTATGCCTTGTCATAATTTAGGGTTTTGGTTATCTCACTTGAATAATCCATATTCATAACACCTTTTATCCAAGTGTCCTTTTTTTCCGGGACCCTTATTTTACGACTTTTCCCATTTCTAGCTTCCTTGCTCAAATGACATCTTATCTTACTTATAAATATTTGAGTCTTCTTAAGACTTCCGTCTAATATAAGTCATGGTCTGATAAACGACCATTTATGATTTTTCTCCGTTACTTCCTTACTCTCCTTGATTAACATATAATTGCATAATCATGTATCCTAGGTGGTTGACAAGGTTTTTTATAACCATTTTGGTTGGTGAGGTCAAATACCTCATACATTTTTAATTGGTAGCTTGTCACCATACTTTATACCTTAGACTTCTTTTAGTGAGTATAACCCATGCAACTTCCCTTTTTGGATTCTCAATCCTTTGTTCTCATATCTTGGGGTGCCCTTTCAAAAGAGTAACTTATTTCCATTTTTAATTTCGTGATCGGGTATTCGAATTCGAGGTAGACGTTTCAAGTGACTTGTTCTCCCATTACTTTTCCTTTGAGTGTTCCTTCGCTCACCTTTTCTCCTTGGCGATATGTTACCATGGGGTACTCTTTTCTTTTATCACTTATCAATTTCCTTGAAAGGGATCCACCTTCTCTTCGAGGTATCCATTCACTCCATGAAACTTGTCGTAAGTAGCTTCTCTTACCCACTTAGGGGAATTTTTATTTATTCCAACCATATGTCTTTTATGGTTAAACCTTTTCCACTGGGGTTTTTTGTTCTAAGACTAACCCCGATCACAAGGTTGTAATCCCCATAATGCTTACCTAGTTCTTTGGTGGTTAGCGTTATGATTACCTTTTTTGATATAATCCTTGACAACCCGAATTTGTCATTCTTACCTACTCTTGTTTTAGAGTCATTATTTTCGCCCTTTAGTTTTGTGCTCGTCCTTGACTCCAACATTTAATATTTCTTTTTTTAATTGTGATCATAATAGAACTCCTCATAAGGAATGCTTGGTCATTCCATGGCAAGTCTCTTACTTCTTTATTTATTAACAATTTTGTTCTTTCCATAGATTGTCCCCAAAATATGGTCCACCATTTTTCCTTTCCAACTGGTTGTACATACATAGCTTAGTGAGGGAGGTGTAAATCTTTCTTCCTTCTTTATCCTCATCTTTCTTAAAGGTATTAATGACCTTGACCGTTATGATTTTGGGATAGGGTGTACATTACATTTGCACCAAACATTTTCCTTTAGGAGTTTGGTTTGATACTTTCTTAACCGTAGATGGTCCTTGGAAGTTTTTTAACATGTATTTCCTCCGTACTTCATGCGCTCCCTTATCTATTACATTCACTTTGTTCTATAGAATCTTATTCCATGTATACAGTAGTATCTTTCATGTCTACCAATTATTACACTCTTTAATTTGTCCTTTTTAGGCCTTTATTGTCCATCATCATATTCTTTCTTGTGACGTGGCAGGCCAAGACATTCTCCTCAAGAAGTTTCCCTTAATCCCCATACTAACACCTTTTCCTATTGGTGTATTTGTCTATAACTATTTTGCCAGTGTATTTGGATTTATCCATTTATAATTTATTCCTTATTTGAGGGACTCATGTTATTGGGAGTCATACTTTGTATTCTCCTATTTTAGTCCCTATTTTACATTCACGTTATTCCTTTATTGGGACAAATGGTTCCATTTATTGTTAAGGTATGGATATCTGTGGGATTCCCTTTTTATGTATGTTATATACCCATTTCGCATCCTTGAAAGTCTCTTCCTTACTTTTGTCCTTCATTTAGACTCCAAGTACCACCCTATTTTAGTTTGTTGGTCATTAAGGCACAACTTAGTTTCCTTTGTTGCCTTAAAGCAATTCTAGACATTCTCTCATGTCTTTATGATTGGGTGTCTATCCCTTCAACAATTTTATGATGTCCTTTGATGTCTTATTCCATTTCGCCCATTCCTTGGGGAAGATCCTTTTTTGGGATTTCATAAGTGTACACATTTTCCCTTCTTGCATGATTCATGACTTCACTTGTATTTTATTTACAAATTTGCTCCTTTAAGGTAAGAGTTTGGGATTCTCTCCCATATTTTCATTCTTGACTTCCTTGTCAAGAATATTCATGGGTTTACTTGTTCATCATACAATTTTTAAATTTGTAGGTTAAGCTTGTTCTTTCAATTCCTACTGAAGCCCTTGTGTTAGTTTTGTAGGGAGTTTTACATTTTTCCATTATATCCTTTATGGTACTGATCCTACTTTTGTAGGTCACTATTACTCTTAGGGTATTTGACCCTTCCCTTGTCAACCCCTTTGGCTTCATTTTTCTAAGGATTTTCCTTCACCATTCTTTTCATGATATTTTGGCTTTCATAACTCTTTAATGTCTTCCTCCCTTCTTTTGAGTTTCTGAGTAAGGTATTGAATCACGAACTTTTGAGCATAAATTTTTTATTGAATATTGGAAAATAGAATAATGTTCTAGTAAATTACATTCAGAATATATATATATAGGATATATTTGCACCATTTAGAAATATATTCCTAACTTATTAATATTGCACACTCGCCCTCAAGATGGACAATAGATATCCACTATTCCAATCTTATTACAAATATCATCCCATTCTCTAGAACCTAAACCTTTAGTTAAAAAATCTGCTAATTGTCCACTAGTCTTCATATATTGAAGTTCCACGATCTTCATAACAATTTTTTCTTTGATGAAAAATTGATCAATTTCCACGTGTTTGGTCCTGTCATGTTGAACTGGATTGTTGGCAATATTTATAGCAGACTTACTATCGCACCACAACTTCATAGGTTCTTCTCTAAAGAGGCAGAGCTCCACTAGTAAGCTTCTTATCCAAATTATCTCACAAATAGTTTGAGCCATTGATCTGTACTCCGCTTCTGCTGATGATCGAGTGACTACTTCTTGTTTCTTACTCCTCCAAAATACAAGATTACCTCCAACAAACACATAATAACCATACGTAGATCTCCTATCATCCACACAACTAGCCCAATTTGAATCACAAAAGCATTCTACTCTGGTGTGACTTTGAGGCTTAAACCAAAGTCCCTTACCTAGACTCCTTTTTAAATATCTTAATATCCTCATGGTAGCATCCCAATGATTTGTTTTGGGATTGTGCATATATTTGCTCATAATACTAACTGCATATGTGATATTAGGTCTTGTATGAGATAGATAAATCAATCATCCCACAATTCTCTGATATCGTTCTTTATCCACTGGGTCACCTGACTAAGTACGTAACTTATGATTTGGTTCTATTGGTGTCGAAGCAGTTCGATAGCTTAACATCTCTGAGAAAGTACTATACCTTTCCTAGATCTTGCAATCTTAATACTAAGAAAATACTTTAGAGGACCAAGTCTTTTACCTCAAATTATTTACTTAGTTATTTTTTCAATTGCAATATCTCAACATCATCATCCCTAGTTATGATGATATCATCCATATATACTGTGAGAATAGCAACTCAACCATTAGAGTGTCGATAGAAAACTGTATGGTCTCCGTTACACTACCAATAACCCATTTTGACCACTGCATGTCGAAATCGATCAAACCATGCTCTTGGTTACTGTTTGAGTCCATACAGAGATTTCTTCAATCTACATATCTTCCCCACAGTCTTCATCGTACCAAATCCAGGTGGAATCTCCATATATACTTCCTCTTGTAAGTCTCCATGCAAAAATGCATTCTTTACATCCATTTGATGTAATGTCCACCCGAAATTAGCAACACATGAGATAAGCATTCTGACAGTGCTCATCTTAGCTATTGGTGCAAAAGTCTCATCATGGTCTATTCCATATGTTTGACTATAACCTTTTGCCACCAACCTTGCTTTATATCTCACAACTTCTCCTTCGACATTCTATTTCATATTGAATACCCACTTACATCCTATAGCCTTTTTTCCATTTGGAAGTTGAGCAAGTTCCTATGTTTTATTCTTCTCTAGTGCCTTCATCTCCACATGCATTACTCCAAGCCACTTCGGATCCCGTTTAGCTTCTTGCCAATTATTTGGTATTTGTATTGACTACAGTGATGTAATAAATGACTTGTATGTGAGTGGAACCAATGCATATGAAACATAATTAGATATATCATTCTCAAAACCATATCTAATTGGAGGTTTCCCTGCATTAGCTCTACGTTCTCTACTAATGGCAATTGGTAAGGAATCATTACCATCTGATGACGTGGATGAACCATTAGAAGGTTGTATAGAGTTATTACCTTCTAGTGACGTTGATGAAGGTTGTATCGAGTCATTACCTTCTAATGATATTGATGAACTGTTAGATGGTTGATTAATACTTGGAATTGTCTCACCATCACCTAACTCATCTTTTTCCCCCTTAACACCATCCTTATTTCTCCTGCTATATACCTTCAATTGAGGCTCATCCTTTTTTTCATCTTTGTTACTCCAAATTATAGGACACGAATTCACTCCTACAATAATATTTTTAGCACTTTGATTATTGACAATTTCTTCATTTATTTGTCATATATTAGGAATTGACAAGTCTTGTAATACGGTTTCAGACTGTGTTGATTCCTTATAGAAGGGTTCATTCTCATGAAAAGTCACATCCATACTCACAAAGAGTCTTTTCTCTCTTAGACTCCAACACTGTATCCCTTTTGAGTACTAGAATAACCCACATAAATACATTTTAATGCACGAGGATCGAACTTGCTTACCAAAGGATGATGATCTCTCACAAAACATATACATCCAAACACACGAGGAGGGACTATGTCTTTTTTTTCCCATCAATACTTCACAAGGTGATCTAAAGTTCAACACTTGTGAGGGCATCCGATTAATCAAATAAGCTTCTGTCAGTACAGCTTTACTCCATAAATACTTTGGTACATTCATCTTGAAGAGAAGAGAACGAGCAACTTCCAACAAATGATGAATTTTCCTCTCTGCAACACCATTTTGTTGTAGGGTATCTGGACATGTAGTCTAATGAATAATTCCCTTACTAGATAGATAAGATGAAAATTCATGATTCACATACTTAGTGCCATTGTCTGTTCTAAGAGTACAAACTTTGACGTTAAATTGAGTTTGAACAAGAGATAGAAAATCCTTGAAACATAATAGTGCTTCTCCTTTGTGCTTCATCAAATATAGCCATGTCATCCGAGAGTGACAATCAATAAATGTGACAAACCATCTGAATCCGCTAATAGAGGTAATCGGACATGGCCCCCAAATGTCCGAGCGAATCAATAAAAATGGCTCTATACTTTTTATTCCAATAAAATTATAACTTGTTTTTGTGTATTTTCCAAACTCACAAGCATCACAAACAAGTTTATTGTGTTCTACTTTACTCATCAGCTCTGGTCTCAAACTTTTAAGACTTTCAAAAGATGGATGTCCCAACCAACAATGTTCTAACATTGCTTCATCTTCTTCTTTACTATTCACTACAACACTCAAACTTTTATCCACAACTCTTCTATTTAGATACCACAATCCTCTACGCTTACTGCCAGTTCCAAGTATTTTCTCAGTGTTTCTCTCTCGAAAGATACAAGTGTCCCCATAAAAAATTACTTATCAATTCAATTGATCAATGGTACTACTAACTGACAATAGATTAACCGGAAAAGAAGGAACATGCAAAATAGATGATAATGTGATCAAATCAGTATATCTAACAGAGCCCTTCCCTTTGATAGATTGTACTGTTCCATCTGCCATATGAACAACTCCCTTATGAGTTTGAGGATATTTATCATATGTATTAAATTCTTCTATTGTTCCTGTCATATGTCTTGAAGCACCAAAATCAATAACCCAATCTATGGAAGATTATGATATTTGTACCTAATTACCACAATTGATCTCATTCTCATCCAATATGATGAGACATCTGCTATTCATATTTTCCATCTCTCTCGAATCCCTTCCAACTTCTAGATCTCCTGGTCGCAGCTACCAGCGATGACAAATCTTAGAGATATCTTTTTCTTCTCCTTTGACAATTCAAGTACTTCGCATTTGGAGTCGTCTCATACTCCCTAATCTTTCAGATCCGCCAAAACTTGAAAATACTAGAAAACCCTAGCTTTGATACTATATTGAATATTGGAAAATAGAATAATGTTCTAGTAAATTACATTCAGAATATATATAGGATATATTTGCACTATTTACAAATATATCCCTAATTTATTAATATTGCACATTTTATTCATTGATTCCTTAGCCATAAATATGGTTTCTTACAAAGGAAATGGGATTACACCAAATTCCTCACTATCTCACACTCCTAGCCATGCATGTTGACTGACTGAGAGTTTAGCATTAGCGAGTAGCGAGACCTTCCTTCTAGAGGTTCTGGAGTGAGTGTTAGTTTCTTTGGGGGCCATAGTCCTCCATGATATTTACCAAACTTCGTGCAACTATTCATGTTGGTCTCATCATACTCTGATAAAGACAATTCACTCCATGAGCTTCGGATCTCAGCCTTTCAGGTTATGATATTCTATATTTCTCCAACACAATAGCCTTACAATCATATGCTTGATGCATAAGGTTTATTGGTTCTAGATTTGCCCATATTGGTGGTAACTATTTGAATGATCTTATATAGTTGTCATAGGCTTTCTAGAAATATTTCTCAACCTCCTGATGAATAAGCGTCATAGTTGGAGTTTCATTCTCCATATTCAGTTGAGCTCTTGATTTTGGTGGAGGTGTCTCATCTTCAACCGACTTTGGTGGAGTTCCCTTCCTTTTGGAAATTTTCCTACAAGAATGGTCTTGCTATAAGTTTAAAATTTTTACAGAAGTTATGCATCAATTTACATTCGACATTGTTCAAAATATTTCCCAAGTTTCTAGATTTTCAAAAATAATTTTACTTCTAAAACTAAGTTTAAAAATTTCATGCTCTGATACCACTTAAGTTGTCACACCGCTACCTAGTTTGTCTGGTCAGAATCTATAAACAACCCATCAAACCTCCCAATACTATAATAATGACCACAACTAATATGATAGTACCGACATGAGTAAGGCTCAAAATAATAAAAAATAATTATGCGAATACTTTTTCAAAATATGTCAGAATATGTAACGTTATGCATAAAATTATAAGGGTGAAAATATATCAGTCATGTAGATCGACTTTTGAAGTACTCCTCGACATTTTACTACATAAAAGGGGTAAGGGGAAGGGTGAGTTTTGGTAACTCACTGAGTAGGAATGACTGACATCTTGCCATTGTAACCACGATTTAACACACACTCTAAAAAAGAATACTTTGGAAGTCCATCATTATGGTTTATAAAAAGTACTTTATGTAAATAAACAAACAAGCTAACAACTTGTTTGTCATTGTGAATCTTTCATAGGCTTTCATTTATTTAGTTCATGTGCATGACAACCCAAAAATATCCATTTCCTACCTGGAAGGATTTTCCATAGATCTATTTGGTCAGAGTTTTAATTCATGAGTTGTATTAGACAAGTAGTCAACATAACAAACACCCATTTTATCATAAAAATAGATCATACATTCATAAAATATAAATCTATCTCTTCCAATTATGGTTCGGAGTGCCTTTACTGACCACACTAGCATGAGGCTAACAACCTCTACCACATAGGTACAACGTCGCGATCTTTACCATTTGTTAGTGTGAGCACTAAAGCCCAACCCCTAGACATTTTGAATGAGTTGTCCGCTTAAGAGGGACTAGAAATTCCACCTTCACCATTTCTAATATACGTGGGACTCTTAGAGCCCATGACATATTGTGTCACACCCAGACCCAATTTGGTTGGAGCCCTATGATCAACCTGCCACCCCTTTCTGTACTAAAATGGTATTCCTACCATATTAGTCCAAGTAGGGTACTAAAATGGTATTTCTATTAAAAATTTACAAAGTGAACTCTTTGAAATTTATTACCCATCCTTAGTAATTGACTAAATAGTCGAGTTGTCCTTCCTCTTGGAACAAAAGCATTCCTAAAAGGGGTTTAGGGAGAGGGGTGAGTCTATCACTCAGTGAGCTGGTCTTATTGAAATTGTGACTTTTTGCCCATGATTCAACACATACTCAAAAGGTATGAGAATTTCATTTTTTTAACTCATAAGGTTTGGATGATCAAACAAGCTACGACTTGTTTTATTACTGGTTAAATTCACTGCTCGTATCTCACAAGCTAAAACTTGTTCCTTCCTGCCCGAAATAACTTTTCCTTGATTTGTTCATGGTTAGTTACCCATAGGTTTGTATTAAACAAATAACAAATCAAACACTCTTTCTCTTTAAAGGGATCAAGCATTTACAAAACAGACACTATTAGGTTGTAACCTCGATTTGTCTCACTTGTGATCCAAAACGCCTTTACCGTCCACCTTGGTGAGAGGCTACAACCTCTACCACATTGGTGCGAGGCTACAACCTCGACCATTCGTCTATGTGAACACCATTGCCTAACCCTAGACTTTTTGAAATGAGATTTGTCCACTATGAAGGGAGAGACCTCTCTTCCTTCTTCCTCGGTCTCAATGTGCATGAAGCTCCAAAGCTCCAAGACACACCAAACTAGTGTAACTTCCTTTGTACAAACCTTTTTGTACATCAACCCTTAGAACCAACACTACCCCATATCAGACATCTTCTTTGTAAACCTCAACTTTTGAATTAAGAAAAACTAGGAAAAGAATCGGTCAAACCGAGTGGGAAACACCGAACTGGTTCACGAACCCCATCATAGGGGAACAAGCAAATTGGAGAATTTACAACTACCGAGTGACCCAAAAAGAGTTCACAAACCTTGGAAAAGAACTTTAGGACAAATTAGGAGAGAAAAATCAGACCGGTTCAGGTGAACCGGATCCAAACTAGATTGAACCGATTTATGAACCGAGCCAATTTTTGAATCGGAACCCAAAGAGAGAGGGCAAACCGGGAAATTTATGGACCCCGAGTAACCTAAGGAGTCACAAAAGTCATGAAAAAGGACTTTAGGGTGAATTGGAGATGAAAACGAAACCGGTTCAGGTGAACCGGATCCGTACCGGATTGAACTGGTTTGGGCCGATTTGAAGTACTATTGAACTAGATGCTAAATTTATTTTTTTAGGTGGCTAAAATAATTCAAATTTAAGATTTGAGACCACCATTAGATAGAAAATGAATTTAGAAATTTTTAGATTTTAAACATTTGGTCAAATTGGGGGTGAACCAGTCGATTTAAGCTTTGAACCCAGTTTAGAACGGTCCGGTCCGGTTCGGAATAGTGTCGTCTTCTTCCTTCAGATGACAGCATTGTTCACTCGCTAGAAAATCGTGAAGCGCCGACAAAGCTGAAAAGTCTCTAGTGATGGAGTTTTAGGCAATGAATGACCGTCATTAAGGCGCCAATGGGACGGCCAGGAAGTCCCCGAGCTTCCTATATAAAGAGCCCCTCCTCATTTATCCTCTCCACACTTGAAAACTCCATTCTCTCTCAACTGCTCCAATTTCCGGTGAATCTAAACGTGTGAGATGAGTGCTTGTAATAAGCCGAGATCGACAAGAACTATTCCTTTGATAAATAAAAGTCATCATTTTTCTTAAAAATTAAATTCTACAACAGGACAAAAGGTCCCAAATCCAATAACCTTTCTCATTAGAGACAAGTTTTAAATTAGACGATTCCATCACTAAGGGAAGAAAAGAGGGCCCAAGAAGTCAAAAATGGAGGAAAGTAACAGGAAGGTCGATGCTAATATATGGAGATAAAAACCAATAAAGAAGGAACCACCCATCATAGCCAAAGGGAAGAGAGGAAAGACTATAGACAAACCTAACCCTAAAGAAAGATTGGTGAATGACTAAGGAGGAATGGACAAAAGTTAGAGAAGGAAGGAAGAAGGAAAAATCTTAAAGAAAAGAGAAAGAGTTAGTATTAACTAATAACTCTAAGAAAACCAAACCAAAGCCACATGTAGTCTAAGATAAGCCTCTCACAAAAAGGTTAAGAAACCTCAAAACAAATTGACCTAAACTCTTTCCTAGGTAGGTAAACTCGTAAAAAGTATACGGGCAAGAAAGAGGATAGGGTACAAAGGATGTGTTGCAAGGGATTTCGAAGCAAAACACAAACTAGATTGCCAACATGAAGAGAATGTCGTAAACTGATTTTAGGGGCCGATAACTATAAGGACGCACGGAAAAGGGGGTAGTGGTTCCCAACTCCCTCCGAGCTCAGTCCTTTAGTTGACCCTGTTCCATGTGTATGATCTCATATGAGGGTTCATAGGTCGAAGTCACTACTCCAAAGTAAGTGGGCAAGGATCAAAACTGACAGAAGGAAAATCTCTAAGAGGGTCTTAAGAACTGATGAATGGGCTACGAGGGAGCCATACAGAATGGAGAACCATGAAATGGTCACCATTAAATAAGGGTGGACTAAAAAATGGAAATCCTTAAGTAAAAACCCGTTGGATGTGAGGAAGGACACAAGGGAGGAAAATCCCAAGTATGTCAAGAAGTTAGGGAGTGATCAAAAACCCGATGAGTGGAACCAGGATTACTCAAATAAGGAGGTTTGTAAGGATAGAGAAATAAAAAAAGCCCCAAACGATCATGAAAGGCATGGCATCAAATGTAAAGGGGTAGTGGGATAACATTGAAGGTAGTTAAGGAAATACTACTCAATGTTAAGAAGGAAATAAATCATATAATCTCGAAAAAGTTGGAAAGTCAGGGGCAATTATCGAGAATTTTTTTAGAAACATAAAGGACAAAGACTGCACAATAACAAGTCATGCTACAAGAGACATGTAGGTCCAAAGTCTCAAGGAAGGGAGACCCAAGTATGAAGGAGTGGATCAAAGGACTAGTCTAAGACAAAAAAAAAAGGGATAATGCCGAAACCACAAAAACATGTAGGAAAGGCGTGGAAGGATGCCAAGCTAAATAGTTTTAACGATCAAGGGAATAAATAGACACTAGGATGGTAGGACAACTTGTAACTCCCAATCTTGTGATTCTGGATAAAAACCCTCAAGAGGAATGGTCTTACCCCTAAACGACATGAAGCATCGGATCTAAGAGATTACTTGGACATGGGGGTAAGACAAATCAATGGAACTAAGTCAAAGGGAGTAAATGAATGATCAAAGGGGAAGGAAATTCCTTAAGTATGTTTCTTATGGGACTAAGTGAAAGGAGTAACCAAAGTGGTGGATATCAAATCGAATTCCAAGTTGACCTCAAGGGAATTTATTCCCAATGTAAAGTGTGAATAACTAATTTTTGGGGAAAAGATTTCCAAAAGGAGGGGAGAGTTGTGAAACCCATCCTCTTGCACCAAAGAAACCAGGAAAAGAACTGGTACTTTTCATGAGAAAATGGAGCCGATAAATGAACCAAAAATGGTAAACAAGGGCTAAAACGGAGATTTGGAAAATTCCAAATAACTAAAAAATCCCAAAAATCAAGAAGAAGAACTAGGGAATGGATTGGATATGAAAACCAGACTGGTTAAAGGTGAACTAGACCCAAACCGGATCGAATCACATTGAATCGAAATGAACCAGTTTACTAATTTATTTTCCTAGGAGGTTTAAAAATGTCAATTTGAAAAATTAAGACCATCATTAGATAGAAAATGAATTTAGATTAAATTATAAGTTTTTAATTTTTTATAAAATCTGTCAAATCTGGCCTTAACCGACCGATTTCACTTTTGAGTCACCAAATCCAGTCGGCTAGACCAATCAACAATCCAGCCGGTCAACGGACCGCTGCCCGGTCAAAGCCAAGTCAGCACATGTGACCAATCAACGCACGATGCGTGGCGAAGCACGCCTAGTCAACCGCTTAGTCAGCACCTAGAAGTGCTAAACAATCAGAAGGTGACATGTGCGCTTGATCAACGGTTAGAGGAAGAAAATCCACATCAACAACAACTGACTAATTGGATGGTGACACATGTTCTGCTTAATGATCAACGGATGCTAGACAAGAGTAGCCAATGGGAGGCTACCATGTGTCCGGTCAACAGGTCAATGGCTGACAAGGTGGCTGAGTAGGAAGCCTTGCTAGCTAAGTCAACCAATCATGCACCGCCATGTGGCAAGTCTGCATGTGTGAGCTTCACGCGTACGAAATAGTGTCGTCATCTTCTTTCATCTGATGATACTGTTCATCTAGGAAATTTCACCATCCATTTCTGGCGAGGGAATATTCCCACCGATTATGGCATTTTTCGATGAGGATAAGGTCGACCGATACAACATAGGGTTCCTGAGCTCCCCTTCATTCGTCCTTCACACACCTCAAACATCCAAAGAAGATGACATGTACAGTTTTTCGACGAAGCTCAAACTAGAGCTCCGACTTGGGCACTTCTTTCAACCTTAGAAGGTGAATTCAAGTCCTATAGAGTCTGAAAGAAGTTAGCTACCTAACAGCGCCCTCCATTTGACCTGAGGATCATCGGAGAAGCGCTGGTGTGTCCCAACAGTGAAGATGCTCCATAGGACCAAAAGTTGCCATGTTCTATCAAGTCCAAATTTGGCCAATTCCAACCTCCTGTGACCAAACCGAGCCTTCCTCTAGGCTCTCTAGCCTGCACTCGACCTCCTAAAGCAAATGTGTAAGTCAATTCGACCCTCCCTCATCAAAATAGTTTGATTCTAGGCACAGAAAGTGCTTGAATTTCACTAACCAAATTCCCACTGCTTAGAACATGAATTATAGTGGCTCTTGATCCTCGAAGGACCATGTGGACGAAGGCTTTCTTCCCAAATTGAAAGCTCAAACTGCTGCAACTCTGATAGTAAGTTCTTGAAACTTTCTCTCTCTATGTTAAGTTTTTTAGCGAAACTCTGTTTGAGCTCATTCCGGTCCCAAAAATAACAATTCAAAGCTTGGTTAGATCATATAGAAGTGAAGAGACCAATTAGCACTTTAAAAAGAAACAATTAACCCCATTTGAAAGGCCAATTTGAAGAAATCAAGTTTGGGTCTATAGAAATGGGTGAAATTGGGGAATATTTTGGGAAATTTTGGGGATTTTAAAAATTGAGGGACCTTTGTGCAACTTTTCTAAAATTGAAGGTCAATTGGCAAAGTAGAGGAACTTGGAGGGCCAATTGGTCATTTTTGGAAAGTTAATGACCAATTAGAAATTTTGGAAAAGTTAAGTCCCAATTGGTGAATTTGAAAATTAAGGACCCAAGTGGGATATTGGAAATCCCAGAAACTTAATTGAAATTAATTGAGAATTAGGGACTTAAAGTAAAAAAATTAAGAATTTTAGGGACCTAATTTCAATAAGACAAAAGTTGGGGGCTTAGATACAAATACATGGGAATATGAGGTCTTTCATGATGAACCTTTCCTCATGAGGGTATTCAAACCGTGTAGGGACAAATTGGATAAAGAAAGTGAGCTGGGCAACACGCCAAAAATTTGGGAATCTAGCTGGGGACAAACACGTCATAGTCATTGGGTGAGTGAAACTTTTTAACATTATATCCAATTGGAATTATAAGTACCTTTTTAAAATGAAAAACTACAATGGGTGGAATTTTCCATCATCATCACCGGTTGGGATGATGAGTGCATTTAAAGTTTGAAATGATCTCCCCTTACTGTGTGCTACTATTTAAAAACATTATGAGACTTTTCTAATGAGAGCTCGGACAACTCCAATAGGCCAGAGGCCTCAATTTTTGAACTTATAGGGCTTAAGGCCTATTATAGATAAACTCATGAAGTGAGCCTAAGGCCAGTGGGCATGGGTTGGAGCCCGTAGACAAACATGATGATAATAGCACGTAAACTATGTAAAAGATCATTTCATGATGGAACGAATGTGTTGTGATGTGATGTATGTTTGTCCAATACAAGTCACTTATATTGAAACATTAACCCCTTTCTATGGTTAAAACTTGGTGAAATATTCTTAAATTATCCCTTATAAATGTTTTAGAGTATGTGCTGAATTATGAACATGATGTCACGATTTTAGCTAATCCTACTCACTAAGTTGTGAACTCACCCCCCTCCAAAACCCATTTTAGGTAACTAAAGTGTAGAAGAGACACACTGAGGTTATGGAAAGCCATAAAAATCGTAGGTATGCCTTTCATTCAATACTCAGTTCCGGTAATGTTTATTGAACTCGTTTTCCGGTTTCAAATGAATATACTAAAAATATTCTAACAAGTTTTATTCGGATCCTCAAGTTTTGTCAGGCTTACAATGATGAGGTACCCATTGTATATCATGGTTGTCCATTGCTGCCAAACACACAAGTTTACACGGATCCTAAGTCAATATGGAAGTACAACTTAATCCCTCCTTATCCCTTCGCTTCTACTCTACCCTAGGCATTGTAACTACCTCGATAAACGTCCTGACGACATCCATATTCATAATAACAGGTATATACCAAGCACACTCATATAAACAACAACCATATTCAATTCACAATTCTTGGAGTTCGGTCTTCATTCCAACTAACTCAAACTCAAATATCAAATGAGGGGCACAATGCCCTCATTCACATAGTATTATCATGTGACTATTATTTTTCACGACATATCGACCTTATCTCATTAAACATTCAAGAAATTTGTTTATTTTAGTAATCATGCATCCATGCAGTTTTTCATTATTTTTTAAAGCATTTTTCAAAGCATACATCATGCACATTAACAATATTATGAAAAATAATGATCAATTGGACTCGTTGTCAATACTCACTTATATGATTATAATTGGAACTTATTCGTCTCGACATGTTTTCTCTTATCTCGGGATGTGTGATCCATGTATAAGAGTTGTGAAGTTACTCTAAATGAAACATATCATATATTTGGGTTTAGTTTTGACTTCTACTTAGTATTATTATATTATTCCATAATTTTCCAAAATTTTAGTTTTGCTCACTAGGCTCGGTTCTCAAGACTCGTGTGTCGATGATAGATTTTGACTAACATACTCCCATGATTTCATTCCACACATCATAGATTAAGCCCCCATTTGATCATATTTACTAAAATACACAAAAATCTCTAAGTTTTCCACTTAGATGCTTAACTTTTCTAAAATTTTCATTTAGTACTCAAGTTGGATAAAGTAACCATTTTGCCCCTTCTCATCAAATCTCTCTCATTTTGGACCCTAGACTTTCCAAGCCTCTTATTTGGATCTTCAAATTTCCTTTAGACTCATTTTGCTCCTTTAGACTCAAATTTCCTTTTTCTAAAATTCATTAATTAAACTTTGGTCTAAAAAATGGGTAAAATTACCATTTTGCTCTTTACTTGTAAAAAGTCTTGTTTTTGCCTATTTACTTTTCCAAAATTACCATTTTGACCTCTATAGTTCAAAATGAACAATTTTATCCTCCTATAAATATAAATGATCATTCTTCCCATCCTTAATTGAAAATTATTGTAAACTCTGCCCTTTTTATTCAAGGAAAACTAGGAAAAGAACCAGTCAAACCGAGCAAGAAAACTGTACCGGTTCATAAACCAAATCATTTGGGAATAGGCAAATTGAAAATTTATAACTTTTGGGTGATCCAAAGGGTTCACAAAATCTTGGAAAAGAACCTTAGGACAAATTGGAAGACAAAAACTAGACCGATTTAGCTGAATCAAATCCAACTAGATTGAACCGGTTTATGAACCGAGTCTATTCATGAACTAGAACCGATAGAGAAAGGGCAAATCGGGAAATTTATGGATCTTGAGTGACCCAAAGAGTAAGTTGTGGAAATGGACTTGAGAATGCATTGGAGTTGAAAACCAAACCGGCTCAGATGAACCGGATTGAACCGGTTTTGACCACTTTGAACCCCTATTGAACTAGATTCTAAATTCATTTTTCTAGATGGCTTAAAAAATTCAAATTTGAGATTTGAGACCACCATTGGATAGAAAATGAATTTAGATGAATTTAAAAATTTTTAGATTTGAAAAATTCAATTGAATAGGGGTGAACTGACCTGTTTAAGTTTTGAACCCAGTTCGAACCGGTCTAGTTCAGTTTAGAATAGTGTTGTCTTCTTCCTTCAGATGACAGCACCATTCACTCACCGGAAAATTGTATCGCGCCGGTGAAGCTGAAAAGTCTCCACCCAGGGAGTTTCAAGCAACAAATGACCTCCAATAAGGCGCCAATCAGACGGCCAAGAAGTCCCTGAGCTTCCTATATAAAGAGCCCCTCCCCATTCATCCTCTCCACACCTGAAAATTCTATTCTCTCTCAACTACTCTATTTTTTGATAAAGCTCGAAATAGAGCTCTGAATTGCACACTTTTATGAGCCAAACAAGGTGAGGTTATGTTCTTTAGAATCGGGGAGAAGTCAGCTACATGCTTATAGTCTCCATTTGCTTTGAGGATTGTCGGAGAAGCGTTGACGTGATGGAACAGTGAAGCAGCTCTGGCGGACCGAAGATGACATGTTTTGGCCGAGCAAAAATCAGCCGTTTTGAGCCCTCCTCAAGCCAAACCAAGCCCTCACAACACCTCCACAACCCTCCTACATATGAATTAGAGCTGAAAGTTAAGCCAATTCGGCTCTACTCTGCAATTTCTGATCGGTACTAGAGAGAGAACTGGCAGAAGTTTGATGATAAAATTCTCATCCAATTCAATATCAATTGATGCAATTCTTGATTCTAGTATGAACCTCAGTACGAGAGCTATTTGCCCATATCAAAATCTCGGACCGTCGTGCCCCTGACGGTGAGTAATTGAAGCTTTCTCTCTCTGCATTCTATTTTTTGACGAAGCTCCGTTTGAGCTTGTTCTGGCGTAAAAACTTACTATTCAAAGTGCTATTGAATTGTATGAAGATGTAGGAACTCAATTTTAATTTCTATTTCAACAATTAGAATTGTTTAATTGGTCAATTTTATCAAATCAAATTCGGGTGTGTTAGAAAGTTGAAATTGGGGTAAAATTTTGGGGAAATTGGGGATTTTTAAAAATTTGAAGGACCAAAATGCAATTATATAAAATTGATGGTAAATTGGGCATGATAAGAGTGTTATAGGGCCAATTGAGCAAATTTTAGAAATTTTGGGGTGGAACTTACCATTTTTGAAAAGGAAGGGCAGAATGGTAATTTTGGAAAAGTTGGGGGACCAAATTGGAAATTTGAGAAATTAAACCCCTATTTGTGAATTCAATAATTGAAGTCCTAAGATTAATTTTAAAAGTTTTGGGACTCAATTTAAGTAAAATCTGGTATTTGGGACTTAAAGTTAAAGAAAAATAACTTTAGTGACCTAAATGCAAATAAATGAAAAATTAGTTTTTCTCATTCTTTTGGAACGAATGAGTGTTATTAGGCTAAAGAATAATGAATAACTATGTTCATTTTGTGTAGGAACATGAGACATTGGGAAAACCAATTGAAGTTAAGCTTGCTAGGGATGAAAACCGACTTAGTGGAATTTCACTGCACGAATGAGTGAGTGGGATTTTCATATCATACCCAGTTGGGATGATAAGTACCTCGGACTTGAAAACCTACTACTTGATGGTATTTTAAACATAACAATTTAGTGGTGTGATATGAAAATAATACAGTAAAACTACTTACGGTTTGTAAGTAGATCATACCCAGTTGGTATGATGAAACTTCCTCGGAGGAAGTGAAGATATCCTCATACTTGGTTGGTATGATGGATAGTAGAAAATTTATTTTTATCGAAAGTGCTCTCCCCTGATAGTGTGCCACTACTTAAATGATTTCAGAGACCTTCTTGATGGGAGCTCGAATAGCTCTATTAGACCGGAGGCCTCGGTTTTAGAACTTGGGGGCTATTATACCCAATTTTAAAAATTTTCGAACAATGGGCCATAAGCTAGTTGGCACGAACAGGAGCTCATAAACAAACATAAGTTATATGCCATAAAACTTTAAATAAATGAATTGTTTGGCCATGGTACCAAGATAGGACTGACAAACTCAGTCAACTAGCGGTAGTGCAACATGACAGGTCTCCGGACTAGTCAAGACAAATAGCTGCAGGTTGAGTTGAGGGTCGGGGCCGTTAGACCAGTGGCACCACAGATTATATGGCATAATGTCAAAAATATTGATTGTGCATGCACTATGATTATTGGTCCTTCAAGATGCCCAAGAGGGTAGTGATGTGTCTTAGGGCCCTGGATGACCTGGTGGCTAAAAGGGCAGTTCGTCGGACCCGGTGACCTTGTGAACCTCGACATAGCTTCAAGCGCATGAAATAGGGGTGGGGTCGGGATGAGGTCTCTGTCCTCATACGCACACAGAGAATTGATTATGGGATTGATGATCGGATGTCACGATCATCCACTCATTCTCAAGGTAGAAGTGGACGTGCTTCTATCTATGTGGGCGGTAAAGTCGCTCCAACGCCACAAGTGGGTTCAGTGGATAGGCTGGCCTACAATTGTGTGTTTTTTGATCTTCATGATGAAGGATGTGTGTTGGGTGATGACACACTGTGAGTAATAAGAAATGGTTATGAAACAGAGATTTGAAGTGAAAGGATTTTTTAAAAGAAATAAGGAGTCTGGCACACTCCAAATAAACCTTTTCCCTAAAAGTCAAATTTTGAAAACTCATTCATTGAGTCGTTGTACTCACCCCCTCCCTCATATCCCTTTTCAAAAAATCCTGGAAAGTCTACCCTAAAGGACCACCAACTAATACGTTTGTGAGACATGAATGATAAATTTAAAATTCTATGCAGTTTTTATTTATGTTATTTCAGGAAAGGTGCAAGTTAAAGGATGCCTTACTCTTTACATGTTATAACAAGGGGAAACCCTTAAATAAATCAGGAGAGTGGCGGGTTGATCACGGGGATCCGACCAAACCGGGTCAGCGCATTACAACTTGAGTGGTATTAGAGCCTGTTTCCTCGTATACATAATCAAGACTAGAAAATATAGTAACTAATAGGATTGATCTTAAAATTTTTAGATGGCTCCCACGAGAGGAACCAAAAAAACTAGGAATGACTCTATTTAATACCCTGTTGTTGTAGGAAGACAACTCTAGAAGCTTCCCAATGCCTGAGATATGGTAGAAGTCTCAAAAGACCAAATAAGGAAATAACCAAGATGATGGGGCTAGGACCTATTGAGGGCATAACTCTAAGTACGAAGGAAGTCAAGCATGAAGCTAAATGCCAGCAAAGGGCATATAACCTTACCTAGGAGGATGCTTATCAAGAATCTCGAAGCTCCCTATTTATTTTATGACCATTTTTCTGTAATAGGGATAAAACCCCTAACATATTGTACTCCTCTATTAATAAAATACTCAAAATTCCTAAAATCCTATCTTTTGATGAAGTGATCTTGCTATGAAGATGGTCCCAAGAATAGTAAACAAACAAACCTCCTTCACCATAAAAATTAGGGAGAATCCCATCTCATTTAAGTAAGTTGAATTAGGGAATTAAGAAATATAGGAGGACTCCTAGAGGAACCATTTGGCAAGGAAGATTTAACAAGAAAACTCTCATGGTAGGACGGTGAAGCCCCAAACTACCAGTAAACCCTAGAAAGGCCCCACAATCCTCAAAGGAAAGGAGGAACTACATGGTCCACGCAAGGGAATAACCAATTATAAGTGTCAACAATGTGGACACTACGTGAAGAAGTACCCAACCTACTAAGGACAAGTATCAAACCTGTCATAAGTGTAAGGGAATATGACAGGTAAAGAAGGACTATTCCACACCTCATAGATTTAGGGCAATACCTCCTCAAAGGTCACAAAAGACATGAAGGACTGGTGACCAAAACCATGGAACAGGTTAAGTAAGCAGTTCACAAAGAGGTCAAGAAATGACAAGGTAAAAACCAATTTTAAACTTCTTCTTGAGAAGGTCAAGCCGAGAAGGATACTACAAGAATAGAGGCAAGAAAGTATACCTAGAACCCCCCTCATAAGAGGCAAACGTGGAAAAACGTCCTCCGAAAACTCTAGGAGTATGACACAGTAAGAGTGAAGAGGAGAAGAAATATGCTATGCATGAAAACTTTGGAGGGATGCATATGACTAAGTACCCTTGAAGGAATCATTTATAGGAGGGTGGACATAATGTGGAGTGCAAGGAACCAACCCTTAATTAGAAAACTTTTCAAAGGAAGGAGGTTTCATGATGGCCTAGTTTGACCTTTTTGGAGAGAGCAGAAGAACCAAATAAAAATTCCAGGAGAACCAAGTAGAAAAGAAGAAACTAGTAGCAACGAGATGATTAAAGAGAATAAACAAAACCCTAAGAAAGGCTAGGAAGTAGTAAAGACTACACTCTATGAATGACAATAGGATGAGCATGAAGGACGAGTGATACAGCTACCCAGATAATTAGACAAGAAAAATAGTAAGAAGGAGAGAGTTAAAGAACTGAACTTCAAGAGAACCATGGATTCAAACCGCGACAAAAATGGGAGAAGTGAAAAAGGCCAAAACATTGGAAAAGAAGGACGAAGGAAAACCCTTAAAGAAATTAATGGCCAAAACTGAATTTATAATTTAAAAGTCTTGAGACAGTTAAGTGAGTCTCACAAAGGATGATTAAGAGATTTTGAAATCAGGAGGATGTAGGCCCTCCTTAAAAGGAAATAAGTTAATGGGTAAATAGGAGTTTAGCATCGAAAGATGTTGTAACAAGTAAAAATGAGTGAACTACCCATACAATGGTAATAAAAGAAAGAACATCTGAGAAATGTTGGGAAAGCAAGTCTTCAAAATAAGATGTGGCTAAGGAGAAAAACCACGATTAGCGAGACGGGTCATAGTCCACACGTGCATAATGAAGCCTAAAGAGTGGATGGCTGAGCATAGTATGAAGTATGCGAAATAAGACTAATAACTTCCTCAAATAAAGAAAAAGGGACAAAATGGAATTTTAAGATGAGGAAGGATTCTAAGCGGGTAAATGAAAAGTAAGGAAACAGAGGAAGAAACCTTTAAGGAATAGTAAGAAGGTTGAGCATGTAGCTCCTATGATGAAAGTCTCTACCTTGAGGGACATAGTGGAGAATAAAACCGTAAAAAGGGAACTCCCCAAACAAAACAATAGACAAATAGACTGAAAGGGGTTAAACAGGAATTCTCACAAGAGATGGTCAGAGTTTAGACATTTTGAAGACATGGTTTAGGCAAGTCATTATGTAAACCTCGCCTTTTTGAGCTAAGGAAAATCATGAAAAGAACTGGTCAAACCGAGTGAAAAAACTGAACCGGTTCATAAACCCGATCATTTGTGAACGGGCAATTTAGGAATTTACAACTCTCGGGTGATCCAAAGGGTTCATAATACCATGGAAAAGAACCTTAGGACAAATTGGAAGAGATATACCAGACTGGTTTAGATGAACCAGATCCAACTGGATTGAACCGGTTTATGAACCAAGTTGGTTCATGAACCAGAACCAATAGAGAACAGGCAAATCAGAGAAATTCAATTACCTTGTGCCCCAAAGAAATTTATAAACCTTGGGAAGAAACCTTAGAATAAAGTGGAAGAGAAAAACTAGATCGGTTCAGGTGAACCAGACCCGAACCGGATTAAAACGATTTAAGGACCAAGCCAGTCTATGAACCAGAATCAATAAAGAGATGGAAAACCGGGAATTTTATGGACCCTAAATGACCCAAGGAGTCATAAAAGATATGGAAATGGACTTGTGAAGGAATAGGGGATGAAAACCAAACGGTTTAGGTGAATTGGATCCAAACCGGTTTGGACCGATTTGAACCACTATTGAATCGAATCCTAAATTTATTTTTCTAGGTGGCTTAAATAATTCAAATTTAAGATTTGAGGCCACCATCGGATAGAAAATGAATTTAGAAATTTTTATATTTGAAAAACTCGATCGAATGAGGGGTGAACCGGCCTGTTTAAACTTCAAACCCAATTCGGACTGGTCCGGTCCAGTTTGGAACAGTGTCGTCTTCTTCCTTAGGATGACATCACTGTTCACTTGCCAAAAAATGGAAGTAGTGTTGTCGAAGAAGAAATGCTTCTGTTCGGTACGTTTCTGGTCTTCAATGCCTATCATAACGGTGTCAAACGGACAGCCAGCGGGTCCCTAAGCTCCTTATATAAAGAGCCCCTCCCCATTCATCTTCTCCACACCTAAAAACTCCATTCTCTCTTAACTGCTCCATTTTTTGGTGAAGATTGAACCAGAGCTCTGCTATGGGGTCTTTTTTGAGCCAAATAAGGCGAGGTCGGGTTCTTTAGAATCGGGGAAAAGTCAGCTACACTCCTGTAGTCTCCGTTTGCTCCGAGGGTTATCGGAGAAGCACCGACGTGATAGAATAGTGAAGCAGCTCTAGTGGACCGAAGTTGCTCGATTTCAGTCGAGTTGAAATCGGCCATTTCGAGCCCTTCTTAGGCCAAACCAAGCCTTCCCAACACTTACTCAGCCCTTCCATGGTCGAATTAGGACCGAAAGGTAAGCCAATTTGGCTCCCCTTTACAATTTCCGATCGGTGTTAGAGAGAGAGTCGGCCAAATTTCAATAACAAAATTCTAATCCAATTCGACATCAATTGATGTGATTCTTGATTCTAGGATGAACTTCAGGACGAGAGCTATCTACCCAGATCAAAAGCTCGAACCGTCGTGCCCTCACCGATGAGTAATCAAAGCTTTCTCTCTGTACAGTCTATTTTCCAGCGAAGCTCCGTTTGAGCTCGTTCCGGCATTAAAACTCGTGATTCAAAGTTCAATGGAATCTCATGAACATGGAGAAACTCAATTTCAACTTCATTTTCAACAATTAGAGGTGTTTGATTAGTCAATTTGATGAAATCAAATTTGGTTGTGTCAAAGAGTTGGAATTGTGGGAAAATTAGGGGGAAATTGGGCATTTTCGAAAATTCAAGGGACCAAAATGCAATTTCATAAAATTGAGGGTCAATTGGGCATGATAAAAATGTTAGAGGGCCAATTGAGGAATTTTAGAATTTTTGGGTTGAAACTTAGCATTTTTGTAAAGGAAGGGCAAAATGGTAATTTTGGAAAAGTTAGGGCACCAAATTGGAAATTTGGGAAATTAATCCCCTTTTTGTGAAATGGAATAAATTGAGGTCCTATGATAAATTTTAAAAGTTTCGGGACTCAATTTGAGGAAAAACTGGCATTAGGGACTTAAAGTTAAAGAGAAATAATTTTAGGGACCTAATTGCAAATAAATGAAAGTTTGACTTTCTCATTCATTTGGAATGAATAAAGGCTATTAGGCTGAAGGATAATGAACCGATATGTTCATATCGTGTAGGAACACGATGTACCGGGGATGCCAGCAAAGACAAGCTTACGTGAATACAAAAAATTGGTATAGTAGAATTCACTGCATTAACGGGTGAGTGAGTTTACTAACGTCATACCCGGTTGGGATGATGAGTACAAGTTAAAGTTAAAAACCACTTACCGGTTATGAGTGGGATCTTATATCATACCCGGTTGGGTATGATAAGCATATCAAAATGAAAACCCACTATAATGTGGTATTTTAAACATAACGACTTAGAGTAGTGATGTGAAAACCATGCAAAAAAACTACTTACCGGTTGTAAGTAGATCATACCCAGTTGGTATGATGAAACTTCCTCGAAGGAAGTTGAAAACTCATTCATTGGTTATGAACGGAGATGTCCTTTTATCGGGTTGGTATAATGGATAGTGAAAATATATTTTTGTCAGAAGTGTTCTCTCATGACTGTGTGCCAATGCTTAAACAATTTGGGAGACCTTCTCGATGGGAGCTTGAATAGCTCTTAAAGGCTGGAGGCCTCAGCTTTGGAACTTGGGGGCTAATATGCCCAGTTTTAAAAATCTCGAATAGTGGGCCATAGGCCAATGGACAAAAGCAGGAGCTCATAAACGAACATAATATATGTGCCATAAAACTTAAATAAGTAAATTGTATGGTCATGGTAACAAGGCTGGTTCGGCATTCTCAGTCAACTAGCAGCAGTGCGACATGACCGGTTTTCGGACCGATCAAAACAAACAGCTGCAGATTGAGTTCAAAAGTCGGGATTGTTGGACTAATGACACCATAGATTACATGGCATAATAAGAAAACATTGTTTGTGCATGCACTATGAGTACGGGATCATCAAGACGCCCATGAGGGGTAGTGATGCATCCTAGGGGCCCTGGACGACCCGGTGAGTAAAAAGGCAGTTCGTCGTTCTTAGTGACCGTCCAAAATTTGGAGTAGCACCAAGTGCATGAGACCGGGATGGGGACGGAATGAGATCTCTGTTCTCATACGGACACGAAGAATCAATTTCGGGATTGAGGGTCGGATGTCGCATATATCCACTCATTATCAGGGTAGAAGTGGACGTGCTTCTATTTAGGTGGCCGGTAAAGTCGCTCCAAATCCACAAGTGGGTTCAATGGTCGTGCTGACCTATGAATGTGTGTAACCTTCATGATGAAGGATGTGTGTTGGGTGATGACACACCATGATAAAAAAAAAATGGTGATAAACCCGAGATTTCAAATGAAATATTTTAAAAAAGAAAGGAGTCTAGCACACTCCAATATAAATATTTTTCTTGAAAGTCAAAAGATTTAAAACCATTCATTGAGTAGTCGTACTCACCCCTCCCTTCTATCCCTTTCTAGTAGTTTTGGAAAGCATGTCCTTAAAGACTTATGAATTTAAACGCCTGTAAGATGGGCATGATTATTTAAAATTTCTATACAATTTTGATTTATGTTATTCCTGGAAAAAGGTGCAAAGAATGCCTTGCTATTTACAGTTTATAAAAAAAAGGGAAAACCCTTTAATAAACCGGGAGAGTGGCGGATTGTTCATGGGGATCTGACCAAACCGGGTTGGGGCATGACACATTTTGTGATAGTGGTCAGTCAAGTGGTCATTGGAGTTGGGAGAATTTGGGGCTCAATTGGTTACGGTGTATTAAAGTCGGATAGACCTAACGATGGAAATTAGATCATGGCGCCTAATTTTCCCCTTGCTAGAGGTCGGCCCTTACTAATGAGAGGTAGAGGGGAGACAGACGACTATTTTGGCACTGATGGCCATTGGAGTGGTGGCCAAAGTTAGCCGAATTTGTCATCGCAAGGGCAACGACCACATACAATTTTTATGTCTGAAATCTAGGTCAGCCAAAACAACTCTCATGCAACATTTTCAAACTACTAACAAATTGAGACCACCACATAATTCAAGAGTAGTCCATTAGTGGCATTTTGACACTAATATCAGTTTATTTCATGGTCAGGTGAGGGAGGATTGCTTGGTCGATCACACAGTGGTCATGAGAGGTTCCGATATCGGGTTTTTAGACTTTGGATCTAAAATTTGATATGATCAGGGAGAGTTAGTACAATTAAATTAATAGGGAGACCGATATGTTGGTTATCAGCTTATCCCTTCATTTTGTGGTGTGCAATTTGGTCTAAATCAAATAAATTTGACTCATTTATCTGATGGTGTGCGACTACAATATGCCCGAAAAGAAGAGGGGTACATGGGCAGTTTTGGGCAAGTCTGGTTGACCCGGCTTTGATCCATTTAACTCGTTTTCTTTTCTTCTCATTTTTTTAAATTAAATTACCTTTTCCCCTTCTCAAGTTCCCTTGATAATTTAGCATGAAATAATGTTCCTAATAAGTTGAAAACCGACTTTTTCCAAAAATCTCAATTTTCTTGCTTAGGAAATCAGAAATCGATCCTTAATTTGATTGTATCTCTATTACTAGCTCATGTTCCCATTCTCGTTTATAACCTCAGGTTTTTATCTAATTTCATTTCCAATCCTAGTTCAAGATTCTATTATTGATTCAGGTTTTCATTTTCAATTTGAAATTTCATTCTCAATTTGGGGTTCCATTTCTAATAATATTTTTCATTCCTAATTCAATCACATTCACGATTCAAACTCGATTTTTAATCTAATTAGACTTAAACTCTGGTTACGAAAGTTTCCGTATTACATAAACTTCCTTCCTTTAGCCTTCATGAGTCGCGTTTTAACTTCATGATGTAGGGAAAGTTAGTTGTTTTAACCTTGGGCTATCTCTTATTAAACTCGCCACTTCATTTCTCAACTCACCCCTATACAAGAGTGAGGGGCTTCACTCACTAATGTATATTTGATTTTTGGGCCAACTATATTTTGTCATGTCAATAGGTTATGTGCCCATAATAGCCAATACACAAAATGTAAAGTAAAAGAGTTTTACCATATGGTTTACACGATCCTTTCACTTTTGACCCTATAATTTATCAAAGTTGAGTCTTAACCTAATTTTGGTTGAACTCTTTTTTATTAAGGATAAAAATACTTTAATTACCCTTAATGAATTATATTAAATAAATTAAGCTTGATTTAATTTAATTTAATTCAAACTATTTTTTAATCAAATTTTTTATTGGATGTATTAACTTACAAAAGTTTCTCCTAATTTAAAAAAAACTAATATAATGATTATTTCTAATTTTACAATAAATTTAACCCATATTTAATTAATTTTTTTGGTTTAAATTTAAGTTGTAATTTAGGTTTTGAAGGTACGATTTAATAATTGAGATTCATTTATTCCATACACAATTCAAAACAAGAACAAACTATTGTCGACCATGTATTTTTAATTAGTATTTTATCTATCATTCCGCATCCTTAAACTCAAAATAGAATTCATTAGGACATAATTTGGTAAGTTTAAATGAGCTGAATGTACAGAAGTATTTGAGCAAAACAAAGAATGTTACACCAACAATGATTTTCCCTATAAGGCTTTTATTCAATTTAGGCTTTATGAGGTAAGTTTACAAATTGATTACCTCCTCTGTTTTTTTTTTTAGCATCCGCAATACTCCACTTAATTTTTTTCCAATTAGGTTTTAGGTACTCTACAATAAAAAAGATAAAGTTTAGCACCCAATAATAATTTAATAGAGATCAAACAACATAACTACCATTGAATATGTTTCCCATTGAATATGTTTCCCATTGATATGGTGAAATGCTATACCCAAACCTTTGACCCTTAAACAATCGGGACACAAATATAGGCGAGGCTACACAGGAGAGGAACTCAACAAAATCCCGAAATTCCAATCAAGAACAACTAACAAAAGGTGAAATCACTTGATTGTAACACCTCACATCGGAGCTAGCTTTGTTACGTGAGATTGAGTGTTGGATAGGATGGGGTTGGCGGGTTAGCACGTTTTTTTAGAAACTCAAGGAAAATTGGTTGAAGGGTTACCACTGCTCTCATATTCGTGCAATTAGAAGGGCGTGAACGGAATAAAAAATTAAGGTTGGGGTGCTCTAATTAGGATTCAAACCAATTGTTCAGTCCAATGGAACATGTGGCGGCCCTCATGGAAAAACCTAATACAGTACGGTATGTATTGCATACAGGTGAGAGGAAAACGGTTCAATTGAAAAGTGGATCAAACAAAAAAAAGTCATTCACATCCTTTTTTGATGAAATAGTTAATTCCTCTTTTGCTACAGGAGAGAAACATTCAAATTTGGTGGCTTGATTTCACCAATTGAAATTGGAAAAAAATTATTGAGTGAATATAATTAAAATTAAAAATGTTGTAGATATAATTAAATTTTAATAAATAATAATCTTGATATTATTAAATACATATTGTACATTAATAATTAAGGAATGTTCCCTTCATAATGTTAAGAACAAATTGTCATTTGAATACAACCACTCATCCGAATATCAATTGTATAATTAAACAAAAAAACATATGAAATTTTATATATCATTCTATTCAATTATATCCATTAGATGACAAAGTCAATTGAGTCCTAAAAGGTTTGGATGGTAATGGGTTGTACAACATTGACTCGTGTCCCTTCCAACCCCTTTCTCTCTTTTTTCGCAAGGACCTATATATATATATATATATACACACGCATATGCGTATAAATGCCTGCAGGCAAATAAAATAATTAAATTGTGAAGTGAATCTTGTTTGAATATCAACATTATCCAAAGGTTGTCATTATGCTATTAATGGGGTCTTATTACCTAGCATAGCCCCAAATGCATGGACTGACTTCATTCATATATAAAATATTGCCCACCACCCAATAAATGGAGTCCCTTCAAACCTCCATTCATATAAAAGCCAAGTGAAGAATATAAATATGTATATATGTGTATGGTCGTATATATGTATATATTTGAATATCAGAGGCCGTGGATGCACACCCAATACTTCCATACCTTATGGGGTACCTAGAAACTTCTATTATGTTTAGATTGAATGGTTGGGGGGATGGATGGGAAGTGTAGTTATTAAATCATTAAAATTCATTATTTGGATGATTAAGAAAATTTAATAAAAATATAAATGTACTATTGTGTTATTTTCTAATTCATTTAAATAATTTGTTAAGAAATATCAAATTTATTTATTTATAATTTAACTAAATTATATTATAAAAAATTATGTCCACATATGATAAAATAAAAGATGTAAAATAAAATATCATATGAGATAAAATATATATAATGACATTATAATTAGATTATATATATATATCATATTTATATTATATAATTGAGCCATATAATAAAATGAATAATTATTTGGATAATAAAATAATTAAATTTAATTGTATAATAATGTTTATATATAAATATTATATAATAATAACAAAAAATAATTTATATTTATATTTCTAAACTATATAATATAGGTGTAATATATATTTTTATATATCATATAATATAAATAAGTCATTATTATAATTTGAAAATAAATAAATATTAATTGTATAATAATATTTAATATAAATATAGTATAATAACCATAAGAAAAATAATATATATGTATATAATAAATTACATATATTTTTATATATCAAATTTATATCATATAATCATATCATGACTCATTATTACAATGATAAAATGAATTTGTTAATTGTATTACAATTTATATATAAATATTGGATAATAGTAATAAGAAAAATAACATATATGATAAGTTATATTATATATATATAATATTTTATCATATATTATATACAAGTTATTGTTAAAATTAGAAAATTGATGAATGTTTATTGTATAGTAATATTTATATAAAATATTATTATATAATTAATAAGAAAAATAATATATATATATGTATATATAATGACATTTTTAAATATACATCATATATATATATATTTCATGTATAATATTTTTATCATGTAACTATATAAACTCTAAAGTATAGGATGAAGAAATATTAAAATGAATAAATAAAATGGTGTTACATTAATATGATATTATTTTAAAAACAAATTACATTATCTCCAATTAAATTTCATTTTAAATAACGTGATTTATATAAGTTAAATAGAGATTCATTAATCATTCTAACCCCCTTCAAATGTCTCTTATTCTCACATCGGAAATAAATAAATAAAGTTAAAAATTTGAAATTTTAATAAATGTGAAATGACAATTGAATTACTCATATTTTACCTACTAAGATAGGTTATATTACTATGTTGAATAGTTATTTATTACAATAATAATATATTATATATTGGAAGAATTTTTTTAATTTATATTCTAACCATTTCTTAATCAATATATTTTAAAACTACATGGTAGAAAAATGGTATAAAAAACTACATTTATATTTTAAATTACAATTTAAAATATTAATATTTAAATATAATTAATTGATTGGTTCCCTTCAATTTATATTTGATTGTATCTCGTCCATGTTTAATGTTTAAGTAATATTTTCAACTTCCGATCAAAAATTTAAAATTGAAGATTTATGTTTACGATGAGACCGAATTTAAAATTTGAGATGGTAGCCCTACCGGTATACCCTTTTTTAACATCCCTAAACATACTATTAAATTGTTTAGGAAAAAAATTTAATGGGTTAAAATTAATATTTTTTTTTGTGTAAATACGAAGGAAATTCTTTTTATCAAATGATATTGCAATTGGCTTGAATCTCCATTAATGTTAATTTAATGCGTGAATTCATGAAATTTTGAAGTACGGTAATATTTATATATATTATTTTACTATAGATTCTATTCCAAATATTAAAATTGAAAATATAATCTAATTATTACTCCCAATGTCATATTTTATACGGTTTTTATTATTCTTTTACTCTAATTATATATTTTAGAATAAGGCTGGTGGAAATGAAATTCATTCATAAAATTAACTAAACGTCTTATTCAACTTTTAGAAGATTTCTAAGAAACATATTATAAAGGCTATTAATTAATATTAATTCTAAAATATTAAGGTTAGAGTAAGTGCAATTTCATAGTTTTGGCAAGAAAAGGACTCAATATCTTTTAAAATGATTATTATGAAGATATTTATATGTTAATCATGCATCATCCTAGTGAATTGAATTTTGTAATATATTATTTACTAAATATTCAATTTTAATATATTTAATCTGATTATTATAACAAATCTATAATTTAGGCAATAATATAGATAATATTTAATATAAGAATAACAAATGAAAAGATAGTTATTATAATGTAAAAAAATAAAATGATAGTGTTTACAATATCATTAATTCGTTGTATTTAATTTTTTTATCTATATATTTTATACTATCTATCTTTAATGAATGTATAAGATAAATTGTGATTTTATATTTTTATCTCTATTAATTCTTTCATGCTATCAAATCTTTTTTGATAAAACTCCAAATAGTATCCTTAGGGGGTCGGGCTTGCTCGACCCCATAGCAACATCTTTTTGGTCGATTGGTTGTGTTTTGCATTATTTTGCATAAGAACTACATTTGATGAATCTGTACCATTTTACAACGCTAATACATCAAGATTTCTAGTATTAATTTCCATAGAAATGGTTATCTCTTATTGTTCTTAACTAAATTTATGACTTTCCCCAAAGTTGGAATTATCACTTCCTTTAGAAGCTGGTTGGTTTGTCTTGGGGGCACTATCTATTGAGCAATTGTTTATTTGTCATTGACATCAAACTTGTTCTGACCACAATCAATAAATTCATAAACAAATATTTTATTCTCTTTACCAACTTCATCTTTTTCTTTTTGTTCTAAGTGCTCTTCAGAATTAGAATTCTCTATTACACTCTGTTGATATTCCCCATTATGCATATTTTCAGATGATAATTTATGTTCTATTGCACTTGATGCACCATCACTCTTGTATTTTTTCTCTCTTTAGCCCGACCCCGAAGTAATGTCTTCCTTCATCATCAATTTTATGCTTGTAGTCATTGCTTTAGTCGAACTACTTTTATCTCTTCCAAATCTATTTTTCTGACTCAATGATATTTCATATCTCCTACAACCAAAAGTTAACATCCCCTCGAATTAGTCGGATATTCAGATATCAGTTTTTCGACAATAACTTCTCCATCACCATTTCTATGTTTTGTGCATCTTGACATGATTTGTTAAGTTTTGTTTTATCAAACTAGCGTTTCTCATTTCTACAATGCCATTTTCCTTTTTCTACCCTTCAATCTTGTCCCCACTAGAGTGGATGTCTTAGTTTTCCCCTTATCTCTTTCCCTCTTAATCTCGGTTGCACTTCACTCATTCGAACAAACACTACTCACTCTCTCTGATACACTCATCCCGTATTTTTATTAATCACAAATTCTATTTGACACTTTTACCAAACAATTAGCAATATGCTTTTCTTTCTTTTTAAGATCAAAGTTCTTTCAAGGCTTTTTTATTGTCTAATTACAGATATAGCCAACAAACTCAAGTCCAACCAGTTTCAAATTGTTTTTCGCCTTCAGTTTAAGATCCAATCTTAATATCGCTACCTCTCTTGAGATTGAGAGAATAATAGAGATAATATTGAAGACAAGAATAACAAATAAAGAGATAGTCGTTATAATGGAGAAAATGAAGTGATAGTGGTTACAATATCATTAATATGTCATATTTAATTTTTTTATCTATATACCATCTATCTTGAATGAATGTATGAGATGAATTGTGATTTTAAAAAGAGACCAAGTGTAATTTTTTACAACCGTAAAATAGGATTTAGCCATATATTTACTAATTAAATTATTTTTTGTATTTACTCAATTTCTTACAAGTTACTTATTAATAGAGTAAGATCCATTTTTTTAAAATGGAAGGATGATTTCGAGAGAAAACCATCTATCTCATTACTTGTTTATTCTAATAGTCAATATGTTATCATGTAACATTAATACATCATGTAGCCAAAAGATAATCACACAATTAAAGATGAATAGAGCATGTACAACAATATCTCACATGTTTTTTATGGTTGATACATTATTTTTCATTAAAACAAATATACTCAATATTGTACAACCTTTTGATATAATTGTTGAATATTGTAGTGCTTTTGGATAAAAAATTAATATAAAGAAAACAACACTTAAGCTCATACTAAGGATGATACTAAGATGAATATTTTTTTTTATCTTTGCATATGGAGATGAAAACACCTACATAAAGGTATTGCTGGTTACCTATAAGGTGGGGAAGGAACAAAATTGAAATACTAAAGTTTCTTAATGACAAAAATACTAAGAAAGTGGAGAGGTGGAAGACTAATTATCTCTCTCAAAGTGGAAGGGGTGTTTTAATTAAAGCAATTATACATTACATTTGATACATACTTATTCTATGAACTCATTTCTTCTCCCATAGGATTGGTGTAACTAAATATATTCTCTTATAATGTAGTTTTGGTGGGGCCATGATGAAAAGATATCTAAAATCCATTAGATTGACACGAATAAGTTGGTAGCCTTGAAGGAGGATGAATGAATGAATTTTAAGGATTTGCACAAAGGCATGTATGGGATATTCTCCATAAAAGAGTACATAAAGAGTATAGATTGGAGAATATTCTCCATAAAACTCAAAGGCATGTATGCTCATTATCCCATCAGGTATCAAAGAAGGTATGCACTTGTATATGCTAATTAAAATGTATACCTAGAGATAACAATTTTATTTAAAGAGTCTTGTCAAATGCCTTAATAGTGTATGATAATTTGAGATATTGTAACACTAGTGTGTATACTAACTACTTTTTGTGTGGCCAACCAGACACATTTGTGCATATATTGTTCGTGTGTAGTTGGACTCGATCAACTTATTTTTCTGTTTGTGGAATTGATATAGATTTTACAAAAATTATGATTTTGCATGACTTGTTTATTTTTTTGTTTGTGGAAACTATAACTAAAAATATTTTTAACTCTGGGTTTGAAGATCCAAAACTCGAAAATCAAAATTTGGCAGCTAGTCCCTCATCACTAGAAGATTATAACATGTCCTTGTATGAATGAAACAGGGATAGAAGTTTTGCTCAAATGGAATTATTTAATTTGCCAATGTGAGTTCAAGTTCATAGTATTGCTCGTAATCAAGTTATTACTAGTAATGATTGGAAAATTGAAAGGAACATTGGTGAAGTTTTATAGGTGGACAACCCACAAGCTCTAGATGGTACCTCACTGTTTATTAGAATGAGGGTTAAAATCAAGGTGAAAGACCCATTACTTGTTGGAGATTGCTGTGTCAACCCAAAGGGTGAGGAAATTTGGATGTAGTTCAAATACACAAGTTTGACATCATTTTGTTTTAGATGTGGAATTTTGAGACATACAATCAAGTTTTGTCTTGAGGATCTAGTTGATTCCATTCTATATGGTCCATGGCTGAGGGGAAAAGGTCATAAGACATTTATCATAAATAATAGAATGGAGAAGAGTAGTGTAGTATAATATGAAGAGGCAAGGTTGGGGATTTCTGTTGATGACTTCCCTAAATCACAAAGGCCTAACCATTCTACAACAAAATCATAAATCCTTACTAGTAAAACACATGAAATGTAAACCCTGTTTTCTCATAATAATAAAATCAAGAAATGAGAACCGAAAAATGTAAAGAGAAAACATTGGCTCAAAAGGAACTAGGAATTGTTAAGAGAAATTTACAATCCCAAGTGACCAATGAAGATCCAAAAATCAAGAAAAAGGAACATGTAGCAAATTAGATAAGAGAACCAGATCGATTCATGGTAAACTGGACATGAACTGGATTGAACCAAATTGAACTAAGAAGAACCGATTCAAAGATTAAAATTTTTAAGTAACTTAAAAATGTCAATTTAGGAAATTGAAGTCATCACTAAGTAGAAAATGAATTTAGAAATTTTTATTTTTTACAAAATCGATCATATCAGGCCTAAGTCGACCAATTTTCAATTTTGGGTCATCGAACTCGGTCCAACTGAACCAGTCAATTGTTCAGTTGATCAATAGTCCGCCTACCCGGTCAATACCCAATTAGCGCCCATGACCAATCATCATGCAACATGTGGTGAAGTACGTCCAATCAGTCATAAGGTCAGCACCTGAAAGGACTGACCAATTAGAGCATGACATATGTACCCGATCAACGATCATACGAAGAAAATCCACATCATCAAGAATTGACCAATGAGGGCATGACACGTGTACTCAATCAACGGTCAACTAAGAAAAACCCCGTAAGTAAGGTTGACCAATGAGAGACTGACACATGGCAAGGATGCTAAGTCAACAGCCACCTAGAATGTCTGAGAAAGATCGACCAATCAGAAGTCAACACGGGGCAAGGTCACGTTGGATGGCCACAACCAATTAGAGGATGAAATGTGGCAATGGTACAGTGTGTCCTATGAGAAATTGATGAATTTAAAGTAGCTAATTAGAGGATTCCACGTAACACAATCATCAGATGGACATATTCGGTCAACAACCACATAAAATTGAACGACTAATGGGAGGTCGTCACGTGGGTAGTCAATGGATTACTCAGACAATGAGTAGGATGTTGCATCAACAACACCAACCAATCATAATGTGTCATGTGGTAGTTTGCACGTGTGAATCCCGTATGTGCGAGAACAATGTTCCCTTCAACTTCTCATTAGTCGGGAAGGAGAAGCGTCGAACGGTTGTCATTACTCCGATGGTGTCATGCCCTGACCTAATTTGGTCGGATCCCCATGATCAACCTGCCACTCTCTCGGTTTACTAAGGATTGCCCCTTCTTTAGAAACCGTGAGGAGTAGGGTGTCCTTTAAACCTGCACCTTTCCTGGAATAACATAAATAGAAAACTGCACAAAATTTTAAACTCATCATACTTGCCTTACAAGTACATTAGCTGGTGGTCTTTGGGGTAAGCTTTTCCAAGGTTATCTAAAAAGGATATAAGGGAGGGGATAAGTTCAACGACTTAGTGAATGGGTTTTCAAAATTTAACTTTTAGGAAAATGTTTGCATAAGAGTATATCAGACTCCTTATTTTCTTTTAAAAACATTTCATTCTCCATTTTGGTTTTTATAACCATTTCTTATTACCATGATGTATCACCACCCAACATACATCCTTTATCATGAAGGTAAAACGCACAATCGTAGGCCAACCTGTCCACTAAACCCACTTGTGGCATCGGAGCGACTTTACCGGCCACCTAGATAGAAGTACGTCCACTTCTACCTTGAGAATGAGTGGATGTTCACGACATTCGACCCTCAATCCCGTAATAAAACTCTATGTTTGTATGAGGATAGAGACCTCATCCCATTCTCACCCCGATCTCATGCACTTGAAGCTACATCGAGCATCGCAAGACTTCTGGTACAACTAACTACCCTTACATCCACCAAGTCGTACAGAGCCCTAAGATGCATCACTACCCCTCTTGGGCGTCTTGAAGGTGTCGTAATATAGTGCATACACAATTAACAGTTTTCAAATAATGCCATATAATTTGTGGTGCCACTAGTCCAACGGCCCTGACTCTCAACTCGACCTACAACTGTTTGTCTTGACTAGTCCGAAGACCTGTCATGTCGCACTGCCTCTAGTCCATTAAAATATGTCGGTCCTGTCTCGGTATCATAGCCAAACAACTCATTTACTTAAGTCTTTATAACATAATAATCATGTTTGTTTACGATCTCCTACTCGTGCCAACTAGCCTAGGGCCCACTATTCGAGGTATTCAAAATCGGGCATATTAGCCCCTAAGTTCCAAAACCGAGGCCTCCGACCTATATGAGCTATTCAAGCTTCCGTAAAAAAGGTATTCCAAAATGTTTAAGCAGTGACACATAGTCAGAGTAGAGCACTTCCAAAAAAATATACTTTTCAACTGTCCATCATACCAGCCGAGTATGAGGACACCTCCGCTTATAACCAATAAGTGGGTTTTCTACTTCCTTCGAGAAAGTATCATAATACCAACTGGTATGATCTACTTACATCTGGTAAGTAGTTTTTTCGCGTGATTTCTACATCACTACTCTTAGGTGTAATGATTAAAATACCACTTAGCAATGGGCTTTCATTTTCGAGGTGCTTATCATCCCAACTAGGTATGATATTAGATTTCCACTTACCCATTAATGTAGTGAATTCCTCTCGACCGGTTCTTTGTATTCATGTGAGCTTGTCCTTGCTGGCGTTCCCGGTACTTCGTGATCCTACACGATATGAACATCCTTGTTCATTATCCCTTGGCCTAATAGTTTTCATTCATTCGAAATGAATGAGAAAACTAAACTTTTCATTTATTTCCAAAAAGATCCCTTGGCCTAATGCTGGTTTTTCCTCAAATTGAGTCCCGAAACTTTTAAAATTCATCTTGGGACCTCAATTTATTCAATTTCACATAGGGGGTTCAAGTTCCCAAATTTCCAATATAGTCCCCCAACTTTTCCAAAATTACCATTTTGCCCCTACTTTACAAAAATGGTAAGTTTTGCCCAAAAAATTCCAAAATTGCCCAATTGTTCCTCCAACATCTTTATCAGGCCAAATTGGTCCTCAATTTTATGAAATTGTACTTTAGTCCCTCAATTTTTCAAAATTCCCAATTTTCCCCCAATTTCAACCTTCTAATTCAGCTGAATTTGATTTTATCAAATTAACCAATCAAATGAGTTTAATTATTGAAATTGAAGTTAGATTAGAGTTCCTAAACCTTCATATGATTCAATTGCACTTTGAATCACACGATTTGATGTCAGAATGGGCTCAAACGGAGCTTCGCCGGAAAATTGGACCTAGAGAGAGAAAGCTTCGAAAGCTTATGATCGAGGGTGCGACGGTCTAAGTTTTCGATATGGGCAGATAGCTCTCATCCTAAGGTTTCTCTTAGGATAAATAATTGCACCAATTGATGCCAAATTGAATGAGAATTTAGTCATAAAAGTTCTGTTAGTTCTCTCTCTAGCACCAATCAAAATTTATAGAGGGGAGCTAAATTGGCTTACCTTTCCAATCTAATTTAGCTCTAGGAGGGCTGTGGAGGAGTTGGGTGGGCTTTGTTTGGCCTGAGTAGGGCTCAAATTGGCCATTTTCAATTTAGCCAAAATAGGGCAGCTTCAGTCCATTGGAGATGCTTCACTGTTCCATCACGCCATTATCTCTCCAACAACCCTCAGAGCAAATGGAGACTACCGTTGGGTAGCTGACTTCTCCCAAGTTCTAAAGAACCCAACCAAACCTTCTTTGGCTTAGAAAAGACCCTATATCAGAGCTCTGATTCGAGCTTCACCGGAAACTGGAGCAGTTGAGAGAGAATGGTGTTTTCAGGTGTGGAGAGGATGAATGAGGAGGGGTTCTTTATATAGGAAGCTTGGGGACTTCTTGTGTCACACCCCGACCCTGTTTGGTTGGATCCCTACGATCAACCCGCCACTCTCCCGATTTATTAAGTGTTTCCCCTTGTTTAAAAATCGTAAAGAGTAAGGCATCCTTTGAACCTACACATTTCTTGGAATAACATAATTTAAAATTGCATAAAATTTTAAACTAATCATATCTGTCTCACAGGCATATTAGTTGATGGTCCTTGGGGTAGGCTTTTCGAGATTTCCAGAAAGGGATTAAGGGAGGTGGGTGAGTACAACGACTCAGTAAATGGGTTTTTAAAATTTAATTTTTAGGAAAAATGTTTGATTTGGAGTGTGACGAACTCTTTATTTTCTTTTAAAAACTTTTGATTTCCAATTTTGGTTTTTATTACCATTTCTTATTAACCACGATGTGTCATCACCCAACACACATCCTTCATCATGAAGGTCAAACACACAATCACAGGTCAGTATGTCCACTGAAACCACTTGTGGCATCAGAGTGACTTTACTGGCAACTTAGATAGAAGCATGTCCACTTCTACCCTATGAATGAGTGGATGTTCACGACATCCAACCCTGAATCCTGTAATAATTCTCCGTGTCTGTATGATGAGAGAAACCTCATCCCGACCCCACCTCGGTCTCGTGCGCTTGAAGCTACGCCGAGCTTCACAAGGCCTCCTAGTACGACTAACTGTCCTTATATCCACCAGGTCGACCAGGGCTATAGGACACATCCCTATCCCTCTTAGGCATCTTAAAGGTCTTGTAAACATAGTGTGTGCACAATTAGTATTTTCACATCATGCCATATAATCTGTGGTGCCACTGGTTCAACGGCTCCGACCCTCAACTCAACCTGCAACTGTTTGTCTTGACTAGTTTGGAGACCTGTCATGTCGTATTGCCGCTAGTTGACTAAGTATGTCGGTCCTGTCTTGGTACCATGTCCAAACAATTCAATTACTCAAGTTTTCATGGCATATAAATTCATTTTTGTTTACATGCTCCTGCTCATGCCAACTGAACTAGGGCCCACTATTCATGATTTTAAAAATTGGGCATAATAGCCCCCAAGCTCCAAAACAGAAGCTTCCAACCTAATAGAGCTATTCGAGCTCCCATCAAGAAGGTCTCCCAAATTTTTAAGTGGTGGCACACTGTCAGGGGAGAGTACTTTCGATAAAAATATAATTTCAACTATCCATCATACCAACCGAGTATGAGTACATCTTCGCTCATAACCAATGAACGAGTTTTCTACTTCCTCCGTGGAAGTTTTCATCATACCAACCGGGTATGATCAACTTACAATCGGTAAGTAGTTTTTCCGTATCATTTTCACATCACTCCTCTAAGTTGTGATGTTTCAAATACCACATAGTAGTGTGTTTTTATTTCCGAGGTACTTATCATCCTAATTGGGTATGATATAAAAATCTCACTCACAACCGATAAGTGATTTTTAGCTTAAAACTGTGGTTATCATCCTAACCGAGTATGACATTAGTAAGCCCACTCACAACCAATAAGTGTTTTTTAGCTTCAAACTGTGCTCATCATCCCAATCGGGTATGATGTTAGTAAGCCCACTCACTTGATAATGCAGGGAATTCTTCTTGACCGGTTCTTTGTATTTGACGTGAGCTCGTTCTTGCTGGCGTTTCTGATACTTCATGTTCCTACATGATATGAACAACCTTGTTCATTATTCTTTGGCCTGATAACCCTCATTCATCCTAAATGAATGAGAAAACCAACTTTTCCTTTATTTGCAATTAGGTCCCTAAAGTTATTTTTCTTTAACTTTAAGTTCCTAATGCCAGTTTTTTCTCAAATTGAGTCCTGAAACTTTTAAAATTTATCATAGGACCTCAATTTATTCAAATTCACAAAAAAGGGTTTAATTTCCAAAATTTCCAATTTGGTCCCCTAACTTTTCCAAAATTACCATTTTGCCCCTACTTTACAAAAATGGTATGTTTTGCATAAAATTCCAAAAATTGCCCAATTGGTTCTCCAACATCTTTTTCATACCCAATGGGTCCTCAATTTCATGATATTGTATTTTAGCCCCTCTAATTTTTGAAATTCCCAAATTTCCCCCAATTTTCCCCAATTTCAACCTTCTAACACTGCCAAATTTGATTTCATCAAATTGACTAATCAAATGAGTTTAATTGTTGAAATTGAAGTTATATTGGAGTTCCTACACACTATATGATTTATTTTCACTTTGAATCGCACGATTTGGTGACAAAATGAGCTTGAACAGAGCTTCGCAGGATAACTGGACTTAGAGAGAGAAAGCTTCAAAAGTTACCATCTGGGGTGCGACTTTCGATCTGGGCAAATAGCTCTCATCCCGAGGTTCATCCTAGGATCAAGAATGGCATCAATTGATGCCAAATTGAGTGATAATTTAATCATTGAAGTTCTGCCAATTCTCCCTTTAGCACTGGTCGAAAATTATAGAGGGGAGCCGAATTGGCTTACCTTTCAGCGTTAATTCAGTTGTAAGAGGGCTATGGAGGTGTTGGGAGGTCTTGGTTTGGCTTAAGAAGGGCTCAAATTGATTGATTTCAGCTCGGCCGAAACAGGGCAGGTTCGGTCCTCCGGAGTTGCTTCAATATTTGATCAACCGGCTCTTCTCTGATGACCCTCAGAGAAAATGGTGACTACATGCGTGTAGCTGACTTCTCCCCAAATCCATAGAACCCAACCTCGCCTTTTTTGGCTAAAAAAAGTGTCCAAGTTGGAGTTCTGGTTCAAGCTTCATCAGAAATTGGAGCAGCTAAGAGAGAATGGAGTTTTCAGGTGTGGAGAGGATGAATGAGGAGTGGTTCTTTATATAGGAAGCTCAAGGTCTTCTTGGCTATCCGATTGGCATGATAATGGCAGCCATTCATTGCTTGAAACTCCATAGCAGAGACTTTTTAGCTTTGCCAGTGTTGCGTGATTTTTCGGTGAGTGAACAGTGCTATCATCTGAAGGAAGAAGACGACATTGTTCTGAACCGGGTTCAAAGCTTAAATTGGCCGATTCATCCTCAATTCGATTGAGTTTTTTAATTCTAAATATTTCTAAATTCATTTTCTATCCAGTGGTGGCCTCAAATCTCAAATTTGAATTTTTTAAGCCACCTAGAAAAATGAATTTAGCATTCGATTCAATAGTGGTTCAAACTGGTCCAAATCGGTTTAATTCGGTTCGGATTCGGTTCACCTGAACTAGTTTGGTTTTCATATCTAATTCATCCTAAAGTCTTTTTTCATGGCTTTTGTGACTCTTTAAGTCACTCGGATCCATAAATTTCTCGGTTTGCCCATTTTCTATCAGTTCCGGTTCGTAAACCGGCTCGGTTCATAAACCGGTTCAATCTTGTTAGATCTGATTCATCTGAACCAATCTGATTTTTCTCTTCCAATTTGTTCGAAAGTTCTTTTTCAAGGTTTAATGAATCCTTTGGGTCACTTGTAAGTTGACATTTCCCAAATTGCCCTTTCTCTAATGATCAGTTTGTGAACCGGTTCAGTTTTCTCATTCTGTTTGACCAGTTCTTTTTCCCAATTTTCCTTAATTCCAAAGAGCGGGGTTTACATCTTAGCCATTCAATTGGCACCTTAATGGCGGTGGTTCATTTCCTAAAACTCCCTAGTCAGGTACTTTCTAGCTTCGTCGACATGTGCTCAATTTTTTGGTGAGTGAATAGTGCTATCATTTGAAGGAAGAAGATGATACTGTTTCAAACTGGGTTCAAAGCTTAAACCGGTCAGTTCAAGCCCAATTCGACCGAGTTTTTTAAAATTAAAAATTTTTAAATTCATTCTCTATCCAATGGTGGCCTCAAATCTCAAATTTGAATTTTCTAAGCCACATAGAAAAATTAATTTAGCATCCAGTTCAAAAGTGGTTTAAACTGGTCCAAATCAATTCAATCTAATTCACCTAAACCGGTTTGGTTTTCATCTCCAATGTATCCTAAAGTCCTTTTTCATGACTTTGGTGACCCATTTGGGTCACTCGAGATCCATAAATTTCCCGGTTTACCTTTTCTCTATCGGTTCTAGTTCATGAACTAACTTGGTTCATAAATAGGTTCAATCCAGTTGGATCTGGTTCATTTGAACCGGTCTAGTTTTTATCTTCAAATTTGTCCTAAGGTTCTTTTCCAAGGTTTTATGAACCCTTTGGATCACTCAAAAGTTGTAAATTTCCAAATTTCCCGTTCTTTGATGATCGGGTTTGTGAACCAATTCGGTGTTTCTCACTCGGTTTGACAAGTTCTTTTCCTGGTTTTCCTTAACTCAAAAGGGCAGGGTTTATAACTCTCCCCTCCTTTTAGTAGTTTTGTCCCCAAAACTAAATCAATTTTTTTCACTCTGGGATAAACTACCCTTAATGTTAACATGAACATGTTAAAACTTCGGTCGTTCTTTCACTTAGACCACTTTAAATTTTGCTCTTAAGGAAGTTCCTTTCCTTTACATTGTTTACTTCTTCCATGTAGTTTATCATAACTACTATGTCTTGCCTGCGAGTTCAAAGATATTTCCCTGGGTTCACATCTTCCTTTGCTTAGGGCCTTCCTCATTCCCAGTGACATCCTTTACTCGAGGATTCTCTTCTTTCCTTAATCCACTCTTACTTGATTGTGATTATTTCACGATTTATTATTTCGAGTTGATCCCTTTTTGGTCTCTATGTTGATTTTTTTGTTTGGGGAGTTCTCTTCTTATGGTTTCATTCTCTACTATGTCCCTCAAAGTAGAGATTTTAACATTAAGAGTTACATTTTCAACCTTCTTACCATTCTTTGGAAACTTCTTCCTTCATTTCTTTACACCTTCTTCTATATTGCGACATTTGTACACTTTGAATCCTCCTTCGCCTTAAAATTTCATTTCATTCCTTATCTGAGAAATTTCTAATTATTGGTCTTATTTCGTGTACTCCACACTATGCCCATCTATCCATTCTTTAGAGTGTAGTCTCCACTATTTCTCGGTCCTTCCTATGGTCTCGTTTATTCTTCTTGACCATCTTGTTGCTACTAGTTGCTTCTTTCTTTTCTAGGTTCGTCAGAAATCTCTAATTGGCTTCTTCGGTCTTCCAAATCAGGTAATACTTTGGCCATCGCGACATACCCTTAACAACTTATGGTTCTTTATGACGATTTAAGTCTCTTAGGATCCATCTGGTGGTTTCTTAGCTTTGGGACTTCCCTTTTTGAGGTCTCACTTGTTACATGTATCCTCTACCTAAGGATTCTCGTCTTGGTTCAACTTCTTAACACTTCTTGAAGGCTTTTCCATCTTCCCTTCTTACACCCTTCTAAGGTTGGTATTGTTTCCCGCTCTTTATCCTTCATGGCCCTCCATTTCCTTTTTGTTCCTTATCCTCTCTTCAAAGAGCTGCTGCTGATAGATTGGTTCCTAGCACCCTTTATGTCTAGCTATACACTCTTGGGGCTCTATTATGTGAGTGTGGGCCACGACCCGTCTTGATATCATTGGTTTTTTTTTCTCATTAACTCCTATTATGCTTCCTTAGGTTACCATCATCTTAACATGCATTTTATTTACAAATCCATTCCCAAATCCCTCATCATCAGGTTTTATTTCCTTTTAACGAGAGTTCACATACTCCTGGTTTCAAAATCTCTTGATCGTCCTTTGTGAGGCTCAATTAACTATCTCAAAACTTTTAATTGTAACTCCGGTCTTGGCGATTGATTTCTTTAAGGATTTTCCTTCATCCTTCTTTTTCAATGTTTTGGCCTTTTCACTTCTCCCTTCTTTGTCGTGGTTTAAATCCAAGGTTCTCCTGAAGGCCAGTTTGTTAACTGCCTCTTTTCTACTAGGTTCTCCTAGAGTTATTATTTGGCTCTTCTGTTTTTCTCCAAGCAGGTCACATTGGGTCATCCTAATGCATCCTTCCTTGGAAAATTTCTTAATTAAGGGTGGGATCCTTGCACTCCACGTCATTACCATCCACCCATCTATGATCCCTTCAAGGGGTACTTAGTCGTGTGCATCCTTCCAAAGTTCCCTTTTCATAGCGTATTTCTTCTCTTCTTCACTATGTTCTACCTTGGAGTTTCTGGAGGACAGTTTCCATGTTTGTCCCTCCTAAGGGGGTTCTAGATGTACTTTCAATGTACCTTACCTCTATTCTTGTGATATCCCTCTCTGTTTGATCCTCTTAAGAAGGAGTTTAAATTTTTCTTTACCTCGTCATTTCTTGACCTCTTTGCGAAACATTAACCTACCTCATGGATTTAGTCGCCAGTCCTTCCTGTCTTTCGTGACTTTTCAAAAAGTATTGCCCTAAATCTATGAGGTGTGGGACAGTTCTTCTTTACCTATCCTATCTCCCCTACAACTATAACAGATTTTCTTGGTGCTTGCCCTTAGTAGGGTTGGGCAATTCTTCACGTAGTGTCCCCATCTTTCACATATGTAATGGTTATTCGTAGGCATGAATCGTTGTGGTTCCTCCTTTACTTCGAGCATTGCGGGGCCTTTCTAGGGTTGCTGGTGGTTTGGTGTTTTTCCGTCCTTGAGTCTGAACACCTTTATAGTTTTCTTGCCGAGTCTCCTTTGCTAAAGGGTCATTCTAAGAGTCCTCCTAGGTTTCTTAATTCCCTGATTCAATTTCTTAATTGAAATGAAAATTTTCCTAGTTTCTATGGTAGTGTGAGTTTGTTTGGTTACTTGAGGCCATCTTCCTAACAAGATCACATCATTGGGAGATAGGAATTTAAGAATTTTAAGTACTTCATTAATAGAAGAATACAAAATATTGGGGTTTTAGCCCTATTACAAAAAGTAGTCACAAAATAAATAGGAAGCTACTGTTTTCTTGGTAAGTATTCGCCTTGGTAAGATTATACATCTATACTAGCATTCCTGGCTTTAGGCTTGGCTCCATTTGAACACAGAATTGTGACCCTAACATGTCCTAGCACCGTACTCCTTGGTGGTACTGGATACTTCCCCATTTGGTCCTTTGGGCTTCTACTATGTCTTGGGCATTAGGAAGCTTCTAGGGTTGTCTTCCTACGAGGATAGGGTGTTCAGTGGAGTCATTCCTAGTTTTCTTGGTTCCTCTACTGAGAGCCATTTGAAAATTTTAAGATTAATCCTATTAGTTACTATATTTTCTAGTCTTGATTATGTATTTGAGGAAACAAGCTCTAATACTACTCAAGTTGTCATGCCCCAACCCAGTTTGGTCGGATCCCCGTGATCCACCCGCCACTCTCCCAATTTACTAAGGGTTACCCCTTCTTTATAAACAGTGAGGAGTAAGGCATCCTTTAAACCTGCACCTTTCCTGGAATAACTGCACAAAATTTTAAACTTATCATACCTGCCTTACAAGTACGTTAGCTGGTGGTCTTTGGGGTAAGTTTTTCTAGGGTAACCTGAAAGGGATATAAGGGAGGGGGTGAGTTCAACGACTCAATGAATGGGTTTTCAAAATTTAACTTTTAGGAAAGTGTTTCATCGGTGTGTGATAGACTTATTATTTTCTTTTAAAAATATTTCATTCACAATTTCCGTTTTTATAACCATTCTTATTACTACGGTGTGTCATCAGCCAACACACATCCTTCATAATAAAGGTAAAACAGACAATCAATAGCCAGCTTGTCCATTGAACCCACTTGTGGCATCGGAGTGACTTTACCAGTCACCTAGATAGAAGTACGTCCACTTCAATCCTGAGAATGAGTGGATGTTTGCAATATCTGACTCTCAATCCCGTAATAAAACTCCGTGTCTGTATGAGGATAGGGACCTCATCTTGTCCCCACCCCGGTCTCATGCGTTTGAAGCTACGTCGAGCTTCGCAAGACTTTTGGTATGACTAACTGCCCTTATATCCAACAGGTCATCTAGAGTCCTAGGACACATCACTATACCTCTTGGTTATCTTGAAGGTCCCGTAACACAATGCATGCACTGGGTGGTCGAAAAATGGAAGAGTCTTTGTTCTCTTAGCTTTCAGGGGTGGAGAGGATGAATGGAAGGAAGCTCTTTATATAGGAAGCTCAGAGTCATCCGTTCTTATCCTTTCATCCATGGGTTGGCCATTAACTCTTTGATTTACTCCCTTGTCAGAGAGATTTATTGGCCACCTGTAACCCCCACCCCTTTTGAGTTAATGAAAATCGGGAAAAGAATCGATCAAATCGAGTGAGAAACACCAAACCGGTTCACAAACCCTATTATCAGAGAATGGGCAATTTGGAAATTTACAAGTTTCGAGTGATCCAAATGGTTCATAAAACCTAGGAAAAGAACCTTAGGACAAATTTGAAGAGAAAAACCAGACCGATTCAGATGAACTAGATCTAACTGTATTGAACCGGTTTATGAACCGAGCGGGTTTATGAACCGGAACTGATAGAGAAAGGGTAAACCAGAAAATTTATGTATCCTAAGTACCCAAATGGGTCATCAAAGTCATGAAAAAGGAAATTAGGATAAATTGGAGATGAAAACCAAACCAGTCCAAGTGAATCGGATCCGAGCCGGTTTGGACCACTATTGAACCAAATGCTAAATTCATTTTTCTAGGTGGCTTATAAAATTCAAATTTGAGATTTGGGGTCACCATTGGATAGAGAACAAATTTAGATGAATTTAGAAATTTTTAATTTTGAAAAACTTGATTGAATTGGGCCTAAATCGGCCGGTTTGAGCTTTGAACCTAGTTTGGACCGGTCCGATCCGGTTTAGGATAGTGTCGTCTTCTTCCTTTAGATGACAGCATTGTTCACTCGTTGGAAAATTGAGTGGATGCCAGCGAAGCTGAAAAGTCTCCAGCTAGGGAGTTTCAGGCAATGAATGGCTGCCATTAAGGTCCTAATTTGATGGCCAAGAAGTCCTCGAGATTCCTTTATAAAGAGACCCTCATTCATTCTCTCCACACCTAAAAATGCCATTCTCTCTCAACTACTCCATTTTCCGATGAAGCTCAAACCAGAGATCTAACATAGGGTCTTTTCTGAGCCAAAAAAAAGGCGTAGTTGGGTTCTTTAGAATTGGGGAGAATTTGGCAACCTGACGGTAGTCTCCATTTTCTTCGAGGGTCATCGGAGAGACACCGGCGTGATAGAATAGTGAAGCAACTCCAACGGATCGAAGCTACCCTATTTTGGCCGAGCTAAAAATAGCCAATTCGAGCCCTCCTCAGGCCAAACCAAGCCCTTCCAACACCTTACAGCCCTCTTACAGCTTAACTAGAGTGGAAAGGTAAGCCAATTTGGCTCCCCTCTATAAATTCCGCTCGGTGCTAGAGAGAGAACCGATAGAACTTTGATAACTAAATTCTCATTCAATTCAGTATCAATCGAAGCAATTCTTGATCCTAAGAGGAACCTCAGGATGAGAGCAAAACTTACCATTTTTGTAAAGTAGGGGCAAAATGGTAATTTCGAAAAAGTTGGGGGACCAAGTTGGAAATTTGGTAAATTGAACCCTTTTTGTGAAATTGAATAAATTGAGGTACCAAGGTAAATTTTAAAAGTTTCGGGACTCAATTTGAGGAAAAACTGGCATTAGGGACTTAAAGTTAAAGAAAAATAACTTTAGGGACCTAATTGCAAATAAATGAAAATTTTAGTTTTCTCATTTATTTGGAATGAATGAAGGCTATTAGAACAAGAGATAATGAACAAGAATGTTCATATTGTGTAGGAACATGAATTACCAGGAACGCCAGCAAGGACAAGCTCGCGTGAATACAAAGAACCGGTCGAGAGAAATTCACTGCAATAATGGGTGAGTGGGAATCTAATATCATACCCTGTTGGGATGATAAGCACCTCAAAAATGAAAATCCACTGCTAAGTGGTATTTCAATCATCACACCTAAATCACATGAAAAAACTACTTACCAGTTGTAAGTAGATCATACCGGTTGGTATAATGAAACTTACTCGAAGTGGAAAACCCGCTTATTGGTTATAAGCAGAGGAGTCCTCATACTCGGTTGGTATGATGAACAGTTGAAAAGTATATTTTGTCGAAAGTGCTCTCCCTTGACTGTGTGCAACTGTTTAAACATTTTGGGAGACCATCTTGATGGGAGTTCAAATAGCTCATATAGGCCGAAGGCCTCGGTTTGGGAACTTGGGGGCTAATATGCCCAATTTTGAAAATCTCAAATAGTGGGTTGTAGGCCAGTTGGCATGAGCAGGAGCTCGTAAACAAACATGATTATTATGCCATGAAAACTTAAGTAAATGAGTTGTTTGGCCATGGTACTAAGACAAGTTCGACATACTCAATGGACTAGTGGTAGTGCGACGTGACAGGTCTCCAGACTAGTCAAGACAAACCGTTATAGGTCGAGTTGAGGGTCGGGGCTGTTGGACTAGTGGCACCACATATTATATGGAATTATGTGAAAAACTGTTGAAAGCTCCGACTTTGGAACTTTTCTCCACCCTGAAGATGAATTTGGGTTCCCTAGAATCCTACGGTAGTCCTCTACACGATTGAATTCTCCGTTCACCTTAAGGATCATAAGAGAAGTGCCGACGAGCTCACATAGTACCGTCACTCCCTTAGTAGTCTACGACCAGAGTTGATCGAGCTCAATTCGAGTTGTCCACAGGCCACCTACGGCTGAACCAATCCCTCCAGACCTTTCCTAGTGGAGTTCACACCTTCCGTGCACATTCGTGGTAAGTCCCCACCGCCACCCTTTACTGGAATTTACTGTTCACAGTGTATTTTAACTAAAAAACTAAATCGACGAAATTACACTGTTGATGCCATCAATTGAGTCGCAGTTTGATTTGGGAAGGATCCCCAGAGAGAGATAAATTTATTGGAATTAAAAGCTCCAACCACCATGCCCTCCCCGGTAAGAATTGAAGCTTTCTCTCTATTGAACATTATTTTAGCAAAGCTCCGTTTAAGCTCATTTCTAAGCCAAATTGGATAGTTTAAAGCTTGAAATGATCCTTGAGACATATGGAAGATGATTAGTATTATGTTACGACTCAATTGGGAAGGTTTAAGATGGAAATGATGATGATCAAGTTGGAGCACTAAATTATAATTTTTGAATGTTTCGGGACTAAATTGTAATTTTAAAAATTGGGGGATTTACTAAAAATAGTGAGAAATCAAGTACCCAATTGGAAATAAGGAGAAATTAGGGACATATAGAGAAAATTTTAGAATTTTTGGGACCTAATTAGAAATAAGGTAAGCTTAAGGACCTAATGGTAAATAAGGAAAAGTTATGGGTATTAAGTGTGAATATCTTATTACTTGAGATTTAATTGCCCAATCTATTGTAGAAATGGATCACCTATAAGTTCTTGCGAAGGAACGACATGTCGAGCTCATTAAGCCTTAGGACGAACAAGTCTCAAAATATGCGTAAGTGGGATTTTTACCATCAAGTCCAATTGGATCAATGATGCATTCACACTCGCGAGTTCAAAAGCATGCTTACTTAGAAAACTTATTTTCCCGAAACATAATCACTTGACTTTGTGAAGCTGATCAAACTATGTTGGGATATATTTATGAAGAAAGCATGAAGCATGTTAATAGGATTGCCATTAAACGATGTATAGATACACTTTAGGGGGGGGGGGGGGGGTAATCTATTTCAGATGGCTCATGACACGCTCCGACCCGGTTTGGTCGGATCCCCGTGATCAACTCGCCACTCTCCCGGTTTATTAAAGGGTTTTCTCTTATTATAGATCGTAAAGAGTAAGACTTCTTTTAAACCTTAACCTTTTCTAGGAATAACATAAATAAAACTGCATAATAATTTAGAATTATCATACCTGTCTCACAGGCATCCTAGTTGATGGTCCTTAAGGGTAGGCTTTCCAAAATCTCCTGAAAGGGATATAAGGGAGAGGGATGAGTATGACTACTCAGTGAATGGGTTTTTCAAAACTTTTTTTCTTTAGGAAAAAGATAAATTTTGGAGTGTGCCATACTCATTTCTTTCAAAACCCTTTCATTTGAAATCTCGGGTTTTATCACCATTTCCTTATTTAATCACGGTGTGTTATCACCCAACACACATCCTTCATCATGAAGGTTAAACACACATTCGCAGGTCAGTACGTCCACTGAACCCACTTGTGGCTTCGGAGCGACTTTACGAACCACCCGAATAGAAGTACGTCCACTTCTACCCTTAGAATGAGTGGATGTTCGCGACATCCAACCCTCAATCCCGAAATCAATTCTTCGTGTCCATATAAAGACAGAGACCTCATCCCATCCCCAGCCCAGTCTCATGCACTTGGTGCTACTCCAAATTTTGCACGGTCACCTGGTACAACAAACTATCCTTATACTCACTAGGTCATCTAGTGCCCTTAGGATGCATCACTACCCCTCTTGGGCATCTTGATGGTCTGGTACTCACAGTGCATGCACAATCAATATTTTCTCATTATGCCATATAATCTGTGGTGCCACCAGTCCAACAGCCCCGAATTTCAACTCAACTTGCAGTTGTTTGTCATGACTGGTCTGTTGACCTGTCATGTCGCATTGCCGCTAGTTGACTGAGTATGTCGGTCCTATCTTGGTACCATGGATAAACAATTCCTTTATTTAAAGTTTTATGGGATATAATTCATGTTTGTTCACGGGCTCCTGCTCGTGCCAACTGTCCTTGGGCCCACTGTATGAGATTTTCAAAATCAGGCATATTAGCCCCCAAGTTCCAAAACCAAGGCCCCCGACCTATAAGAGCTATTTGAGCTCCTCTCAAGAAGGTCTACCAAATAGTTTAAGCATTGGTACATAGTCAGGTGAGAGCACTTCCGACAAAATTATATTTTCAACTGTCCATTATACCGATCAGGTATAAGGACATCTCCGCTCATAACCGATGAACGGGTTTTCAACTTCCCTCGAGAAAGTTTCATCATACCAACCGGGTATGATCTACTTACAACTGGTAAGTAGTTTTTCTGCATGATTTTCACATCACTCCTCTAAGTTGTTATGTTTAAAATACCACTTGATAGTGGGTTTTCATTTCGAGGTACTTATCATCCTCAATCGGGTATGATATAAAATCCTACTTACAACCGGTAAGTGGTTTTAAACTTTAAGTTGTGCTCATCATCCTAACCGGGTATGACGTTAGTAAACCCACTCACCCATTAATGCACTGAATTCCACTAGACCGGTTCTTTGTATTCACGCGAGCTTGTCCTTGCTAGCGTTCCTGGTACTTCGTGTTTCGACATGATATAAACATCTCAGTTCATTATCCTTCAACCTAATAGCCTTCATTCATTTCAAATGAATGAGAAAGTCAAATTTTTATTTATTTGCAATTAGTTCCTTAAAGTTATTTCTCTTAAACTTTAAGTCCCTAATGCTGGTTTTTTTCCTTGAATTGAGTCCCAAAACCTTTAAAATTTATCAAAGGACCTCAATTTATTCCATTTCACAAAAAGGGGTTTAAATTTCCAAATTGCAATTTGGTCCCCCAATTTTTTTGCAAAATTACCATTTTGCCCTTCCTTTACAAAAAGGGTAAATTTTACCCCCAAAATTCCAAAATTTCTCAATTGGCCCTCTAACATTTTTATCATGCCCAATTGACCCTCAATTTTAGGAATTCCATTTTGGTCCCTCGAATTTTTGAAAATCCCCAATTTCCCCCAATTTTCCCCCCAATTTTTCCCCCAATTCCAACTCTTTAACACAGCTGAATTTGATTTCATCAAATTGATCGATCAAACACCTCTAATTGTTGAAATTGAAGTTGAAATTGAGTTTCTCCATGTTCATACGATTCCATAGAACATTAAATCGTGAGTTTTAATGCCGGAATGAGCTCAAACAAAGCTTCGCCGAAAAATAGACTATAGAGAGAGAAAGCTTCGATTACTCACCGGGGAGGGCACAGCGGTCTGACCTTTCGATCTGGGTAGATAGCTCTCATCCCGAGGTTCATCCTAGAATCAAGAATCACATCAATAGATGTCAAATTGAGTAATAATTTAATAATTGAAATTCTGTCGGTTCTTTCTCTAGCACTAGTCAGAAATTGTAGAGGAGAGCCAAATTGGCTTACCTTTCAGTCCTAATTCGGTCGTGGGATGGTTGAGGAAGTGTTGGGAAGGATTGGTTTGGCTTGAGGAGGGCTCAAAATGGCTGATTTCAACTTGATCAAAATAGGGCAGCTTTGGTCTACCGGAGCTGCTACACTGTTTTATCACGCCAGCGTTTCTCCGATGACCCTCAGAGCAAACAGAGACTACATTTGTGTTTTTGATTTCTCTCCAGTTCTAAAGAACCCGACCTTGCCTTGTTTGGCTCAGAAAAGTGCCCATGTCAGTGCTCTAGTTCGAGCTTCACCAAAAAATGGAGTAGTTGAGAGAGAATGGAGTTTTTAGGTGTGGAGAGGATGAATGGGAATTGGCTCTTTATATAAGGAGCTTGGGGACCCGTTGGCTGTCCGTTTGACACCTTTATGACAGCACGAAAATGTTTTTTTTTTGCCGGCACTGCTTCGATTTCCCAGCGAATGAACAGTGTTGTCATCCTGAGGAAGAAGATGACACTGTTTTGAACCAGACCGGACTGGTTCGAACTGGGTTCAAAGCTTAAACCGGCCGATTCATCCCCCATTCGACCGAGTTTTTCAAATCTAAAAATTTCAAAATTCATCTAAATTCATTTTCTATCCAATTGTGATCTCAAATCTCAAATTTCAAAATTTTAAGCCACCTAGAAAAAATGAATTTAGTATCTTGTTCAATAGTGATTCAAACCGGTTTGGATTCGGTTCACCTGAACCAGTTTGGTTTTCATCTCCAATTTCTTCACACATTCAATTCCATGACTTTTGTGTCTCCTTAGGTCACTTAGGGTCCATAAAATTCCCAGTTTACCATCTCTTTATCGATTCTAGTTCATAAACTAGCTCGGTTCTTAAACTGGTTTTATCCGATTTGGGTTCGGTTCACCTGAACCGGTCTGGTTTTTCTCTCCCACTTTGTTCTAAGGTTCCTTCCCAAGGTTTATAAATTTCTTTGGGGCATAAGGGAGTTGAATTTCTCTGATTTGCCCGTTCTCTTTCGGTTCCAATTCATGAACCGACTCGGATCATAAACCGGTTCAATCTAGTTGGATTTGGTTCATCTAAATCAGTCTGGTTTTTCTCTTCCAATTCATCCTAAGGTTCTTTTCCATGGTATTATGAACCCTTTGGATCTCCTGGGAGTTTTAAATTCCCAAATTGCCCGTTAAAAAATGATCAGTTTTGTGAATCGGTTCAGTTTTCTCACTCGGTTTAACCGGTTCTTTTCCCGATTTTCCTAAGCTCAAAAGGGTGGGATTTACAGCTCCTCTCATGGGAGCCATCTGAAAATTTTAAAAATTTCTCTTAGTTACTATGTTATATAGTCTTGATAATGTATTCAAGGAACCTTACAAAAGAAATTTAAGAAAATTTAGAAGACAAAAACCAAATTGGTTTAGGTGAACAAGATTCCATAAAATCTTTGAAGTTAAGTGTGTTTACTTGAGAGTAGTGTTAGGATGGGTGACCTCTTGGGAAGTATGAATTTTTTTATAACCCAAAATTTTGGTAAAAAATTTTTATGTACCTAAATTAAATTATTGGAATTAATATAAATAATTTAATACCGAAATTAAATTATTGGAATTAAAACCAATAATTTATGGCAATATTAAGACTAGTAATAAATCTCGCCCATTTAATATACGGGTTTTAAGCTTATATAAATAGGTCATCCCCATTTTATTCTCCTCACACTTGAACACTTCTCTCTTTCTCTACTACTCCATTTTCCAGTAAAGCTCGAACCAGAGCTTCGACTTGAATAAAGGTCATGCTCTTTAGAACCGGGGAGAAGACAGCTATTTGATAACAAACTCTAGTCAATCCGAGAATCGTTAGAGAAGCGCCGACATGATGGAATAGTGAAGTAACTCCGACGGACTGAAGCTGCCCTATTTTGGCCAAGCTGAAATCGGCCATTTCAAGCCCTCCGTAGGCCAAACCAAGCACTCCCAACACTTCCTCAGTCTTTCCATGGCCGAATTAGGACCGAAAGGTAAGCCAATTCGGCTCCCCTTTATAATTTTTGATCTGTGCTAGAGAGAGAGTCGACTGAATTTCAATGACAAAATTCTAATCCAATTTCGCATCAATTGATGCAATTCTTGATTATAGGATGAACCTCAGGATGAGACCTATCTGCCCAGATCGAAAGCTCGGACCGCCGTGCCTTCACCGGTGAGTAATCGAAGCTTTCTCTCTCTACAGTCTATTTTTCGGCGAAGCTCCGTTTGAGCTCGTTCCGGCGTTAAAATATGCGATTCAAAGTTTTTTAGAATCGTATGAACATGCAGGAACTCAATTTCAACTCCAATTTCAATAATTAGAAGTGTTTGATCATTCAATTTGATGAAATCAAATTCGGTAGTGTTGAAGAGTTGAAATTGGGGGAAATTTTGGGGATTTTTGAAATTCAAAGGGCCAAAATACAATTTTATGAAATTGAGGGTCAATTGGGCATGAAAATAATGTTGGAGGACCAATTGAGGAATTTTGGAATTTTTGGGGCAAAACTTACCATTTTTGTAAAAGAAGGGCAAAATGGTAATTTTGGAAAAATTGGGGGACCAAATTGGAAATTTGGGAAATTAAACCCCTTTTTGGTTTAATTGAATAAATTGAGGTCCCAGGATAAATTTTAAAAGTTACAGGACTCAATTTGAGGAAAAATTGACATTAGGGACTTAAAGTTAAAGAGAAATAACTTTAGGGACCTAATTGCAAATAACTAAAAGTTTGGGTCTTCTCATTCATTGGAAATGAATGAAGGATGTTATGCCGGGTAATAATGAACAAGGTTGTTCATATCGTGTAGGAACGCGAAATACCGGGAATGCCAGCAAGGAAAAGCACACGTGAATACAAAGAACCAGTCTAGATGATGAGTGGATTTACTAACATCATACCCGGTTGGGATGATGAGCACAACTTAAAATTAAAAACCACTTATCGGTCGTGAGTGGTTTTATATCATGATACTCAATTGGGAATGATAAGTACCTCGATATGAAAATCCACTATTAAGTGGTATTTTAAACATCGCTACTTAGAAGAAGTGATGTGAAAATCATGCGGAAAAACTACTTATTGATGGTATGTAGATCATACCTGGTTGATATGATGAGACTTCCTCGAAGGAAGTTGAAAACCCGTTCATTGGTTATGAACGGAGGTGTCCTTATACCTGAGTGGTATAATTGATAGAGAAAACATATGTTTTGTTAGAAGTGCTCTCCCCTAACTCTGTGCCAATGCTTAAACAATTTGGGAGACCTTCTTGACGGGAGCTCGAATAGCTCTGATAGGTTGGGGGCCTCGGTTTTGGAACTTGGGGGCTAAATGCCCGATTTTGAAAATCTCGTACAGTGGGCCCAAGGCCAGTTGGCACGAGCAGGAGCTCGTAAACGAACATGATATATGTGCCATAAAACTTAATAAGTGAATTGTTTGGCCATGGTACCAAGATAGGACCGACATGCTCAGTCAACTAGCGGTAGTGTGACATGACAGGTCGACGGACTAGTCAAGACAAACAGCTGTGGGTTGAGTTGAGAGTCGGGGCCGTTGGACATATGGCACCACAGATTACATGGCAATATAAGAAAACATTGTTTGTGCATGCACTGTGAGTACGGGATCATCAAGACGCCCATGAGGGGTAGCGCTAAGGGCATTGGACGACCTCGTGGCTATAAGGGCAGTTCATTGTTCAAGGTGTCTGTGTGAAATCTGGAGTAGCACCAAGCGCATGAGACCGGGGTGGGGATAGGATGAGGTCTCTATCCTCATTCGAACATGAAGAAGTGATTTCAGGATTATGGGTCAGATGTCACGTACATCCACTCATTCCTGGGGTAGAAGTGGTCGTACTTTTATCCAGTGGCAGGAAAAGTCGCTTCGAAGCCACTAGCGGGTTCAGTAGTGATACTGACTTGTGAATATGTGTAACCTTCATGATGAAGGATGTGTGTTGGGTGATGACACACCATGGTAAATAAGAAATGGTGGAAAAATCCAAAATTTTAAATTAAGGGATTTTTGGAAGGAGTCTGGCACACTCCATATAAATGTTTTTCTTAAAAGTCAAAAGCTTTTAAAACCCATTCACTGAGTTGTTGTACTCACCCCCTCCCTTATATCCCTTTCAGGAAATCTCGGAAAGCCTACCCTGAAAGACAATCAACTAAGATGCCTGTAAGACAAGTATGTAAAGTTTAAAATTTTATGCAGTTTTGATTATGCTATTCTAGGAAATGGTGCAAGTTTAAAGGATGCCTTACTCTTTACGGATTATAATAAGGGGAAACCCTTTGATAAACAGGAGAGTGACGGGTTGTTCATGGGGATCCGACCAAACCGGGTCCAAGCCAGAAGATTCCAATACAAAGATTTTTAAAATTGGTCTTGTGCCCATCACTGTACAAGATTTTTAAAATTGGGCATATTAGCCAGAAGTTCCAAAACCAAGGCCTCCAGCCTATCTAAGCTATTTGAGCTCCCGTCAAGAAGGTCTCCCAAAAATTTTAAGTAGTGGGACATAGTTAGGGGAGAGCACTGTCGAAAAAAAATAATATTTTAATCATACATCACACCAACCGGGTGTGAGGACATCTCAATTCATAATTGATGAACGGGTTTTCTACTTCCTTCTAGGGAGTTCATCATACCAATCGAGTATGATCTATTTACAACCGGTAAGTAGATTTTCCACGTAATTTCCACATCACTCCATTCAGGTGTAACGTTTAAAATTCCCCTTAGTAGTTGGTTTTCATTTTCGAGGTGCTTATCATCCCAACTGGGTATGATATAAAAATTCCACTCACCTGTGAATGTAGTGAATTCCTCTCAACCATCTTTTTGCCTCTACGCAAGCTTGTCTTGGCTGGTGTTCCCAATACTTCGTGTTCCTACCATTAAGGGAAATTATTCCTAATGTAGAATATACTAGTTAAGTTTTGGGAACAAAACTTCTAAAAGGAGGGGAGAGTTCTAAACCCCGCCCATTTGGGGAAATTTCAACTCCCAAGTGACCGAAGAAGGTTCATAAACCTTGGAAAAGAACTTTATGACAAATTTTGAGAGAAAAACCAAACCGGTCCGAGTCTGTTTCACCCGAACCGGATTGAACCATTTTAAAAACTAAGCCGATTTATGAACTAGAACTGATAGAGAAAGGGAAAACCAAAATATTTATGGATTTTGAGTGACCCAAAGGGTCTCAAAAGTCATGGAAATGGACTTGAGAATGAATTGGAGATGAAAACCAAACCAATTTAGGTGAACCGGATCTGAACTGATTTAAACCACTATTGAACCAAATGTTAGATTCATTTTTCTAGGTGGCTTAAAAAATTCAAATTTGAGATTTGAGGCCACCATTGGATAGAAAATGAATTTAGATGAATTTAAAAATTTTTAGATTTGAAAATTTTGGTCGAATGTGGGGTGAACCGACCAGTTTAAGCTTTGAACCCGGTTCGAACCAGTTCGATCTGATTCGAAACAGTGTCATCTTCTTCCTTCAGATGACAACACTATTAACTCGCAGAAAAATCACACAACGCCGTTGTAGTTGAAAAGTCTATGGCCAGGGAATTTTAGGCAATGAATGACTGCTATTAAGGTGTCAATCGGACAACCAAGTAGTCCTTGAGCATCCAATAAAAAGAGCCCCTCCCCATTCATCCTCTCCACACCTAAAAACTCCATTCTCTCTTAACTACTACATTTTCTAGTGAAGCTCGAACCAGAGCTCTGACTTGGGCACTTTTCTAAGCCACACAAGGTGAGGTTAGGTTTTTTAGAATCGGGGAGAAGTCAGCTACACGCATGTAGTCTCCGTTTGCCCCAAGGGTTACCACAGAAGCACCAACATGATTGAGCAATAAAGCAGCTCCGGCGGACCAAAGCTGCCCTGTTTCGGCCGATCTAAAATTGGCCAATTCAAGCCCTTCTCAGGTCAAACCAAGTCCTCCCAATACCTCCACATCCCTCCTACAGCTGAATTAGAGCCGAAAGGTAATCCAATTTCGCTCCCCTCTACAATTTCTAACTGATGCTAGAGAGAGAACCAACAGAATTTTGATCATAAAATTCTCTTTCAATTCAGTATCAATTGATGAAATTCTTGATTCTAGGATGAACCTTAGGACGAGAGCTATCTGCCCAAATCGAAAGCTTGGACCGTTGTGCTCCCGATAATGAGTAATTGATGCTTTATCTCTCTATAGTCTATTTTTTGGTAAAGCTCCGTTTGAGCTCGTTCTGACATCAAAACTTGTGATTCAAAGTGCTATTAAATCGTATGATAATTTAGAAACTCAATTTTAACTTCAATTTCAACAATTAGAAGTGCTCAATTGGTCAATTTGATGAAATCAAATTTGGCTATGTTAGGAAGTTGAAATTGGGGATTTTCAAAAATTCGAGGGACCAAAATACAATTTTGTAACATTGAAGAATGTTAGAGGGCCAATTGAGCAATTTTAGAATTTTTAGGGTGAAACTTACCATTTTTGTAAAGGAAGGGCAAAATGGTAATTTTGAAAAATTTGAACCCCTGTTTTTGAATTTAAACAAATTGAGTTCCTAAGATGAATTTTAAAAGTTTTGGGACTCAATTTGAGGAAAAACCAACATTAGGTACTTAAAGTTAAAGAAAAATAACTTTAGGGACCTAATTGCAAATAAATAAAAAGTTTGGTTTTCTCATTCATTGGAATGAATGAAGGCTATTAGGCTGAGAGAAAATGAACAAGGATGTTCATATCCTATAGGAACATGAAGTACTGGGAACGCCAGAAGTATAAGCTCGCATGAATATAAAGGACCTATCGAGAGTAATTCACTACATGATCGGGTAAGTGAGATTTTTATATCATACCCAGTTGGGATGATAAGTATCTCGGTAATGAAAACCCACTACTTATTGGTATTTGAAACGTCATAACTTGGAGGAGTGATGTGAAAATGACTCGAAAAACTTCTTACAGGATGTAAGTAGATCATACTCGATTTGTATGATGAAACTTTCTCGGAGGAAGTGGAAAACCCATTCATCAGTTATACTGGGTTGGTATGATGGATAGTTGAAAATATAATTTTGTCGGAAGTGCTCTTGTAAAACCCGCATTTTTTTTAGTTAAGGAAAACCGAGAAAAGAACCGGTCAAACCAAATTGGTTTAGGTGAACTATATTCCATAAGAACCGGCTTATCATAAATAGCCCTAAATTAATATATATTTAATTATTGTAATTAATACCAACAATTTAATACCTAAATTAAATTATTGGAATTAATACAAATAATTTAATAAAAAAATTACATTATTGGAATTAATACCGAAATTGAATTATTAGAATTAATACCAATAATTTATGGCAATATTAATACTAGTAATAAATCTTGCCCATTTAATACACGGGTTTTACGCCTATATAAAGAGGTTATCCCCATTTCATTCTCCTCACACCTTAACACTTCTCTCTCTCTCTCCCTACTACTCCATTTCCCGGTGAAACTTGAACTAGAGTTTCGACTTAAACAAAGGTCGGGCGCTTTAGAAATGGGCAGAAGACAGCTATCTGATAGCAAACTACAGTCAATCCGAGAATCGTTGGAAAAGCACCGGCATGATGGAATAGTGAAGTAGCTCCAGCGGACCGAAGCTAACCTATTTTGGTCAAGCTGAAATTGGCCATTTCAAGCCCTCCTCAGGCCAAACCAAGCCTTCCCAATACTTTCTCAGTCCTTCCCCGGCCGAATTAGGACCAAAAGGTAAGCCAATTCGGTTTCCCTTTACAATTTCAGATCGTTGTTAGAGAGAGAGTCGACTGAATTTCAATAAAGAAATTCTAATCCAATTCGACATCAATTGATGTCATCCTTGATCCTAGGAAGAACCTTTGGAGGAGAGTTATCTGCCCAGATTTGAAAGCTCCACCGCCACGCCCTCACCGGAGAATGAGACATCGGGAATGCCAGTCGAGGTCCAGCTTGCTAAGGACAGAACCCGACTAAGTGGAATTTCATTGCACTATCGGGTGAGTGGGTTTACTAACATCATACCTGGTTGGGGATGATAAGTGCCTCGATATAAAAACCCACTGTTTAGTGGTATTTTAATCATCACTACTTAGAGAAAGTGATGTGAAAGTTATGCAGAAAAACTACTTACTGGTTTTAAGTAGATCATACCCGGTTGGTATGATGAGACTTCCTCGAAAGAAGTTGAAAACCTGTTCATCAGTTATGAATGGGGATGTCCTTATACCGGTCGGTATGATGGATAGTAAAAACCTATTTTTGTCGGAAGTTCTCTCCCCTGACTGTGTGCCAATGCTTAAACAATTTGTGAGACCTTTTCGACGGGAGCTCGAATAGCTCTAATAGGCCAGGGGCCTCGTTTTTGGAACTTGGGGGCTAAATGCCCGATTTTGAAAATCTCGTACAGTGGGCCCAAGGCCAGTTGGCATGAGCAGGAGCTCGTAAACGAACATGATATATGTGTCATAAAACTTAATAAGTTAATTGTTTGGCCATGGTACCAAGATAGGACCGATATGCTCAGTCAACTAGCGGTAGTGCGACATGATAGGTCGACGGACTAGTCAAGACAAACAGATGCAGGTTGAGTTGAGAGTCGGGGCCGTTGGACTAATGGCACCACAGATTACATGGCAATATAAGAAAACATTGTTTGTGCATGCACTGTGAGTACGGAAACCAGGTCGGGGCGTGAATATTATTAATCATGCACTGTGAATTGTTTGATCACGGGGATCCGACCAAACCAGGTCGGGGCGTGACAGCTCTCCCCTGACTGTGTGCCACTGCTTAAATGATTTGGGATACCTTCTTGATGGGAGCTCGAATAGCTCTATTAGGCCGGAGGCCTCGGTTTTGGAACTTGGGGGCTAATATGCCCAATTTTGAAAATCTCAAATAGTGGCCCATAGTCTAGTTGGCATCAGTAAGAGCTCGTAAACAAACATAAGTTATATGCCATAAAACTTTAAATAATTGAACTGTTTGGCCATGGTACCAAGACAGGACCGACATTTTCAGTCAAATAGTGGCAGTGCGACATGACAGGTCGACGAACCAGTCAAGACAAACAGCTGCAGGTTGAGTTGAGGGTCGGAGCCGTTGGACCAGTGGCACCACAGATTATATGGCATGATGTGAAAATATTGATAATGCATGCACTGTGTATATGGGACCTTCAAGACGTCCAAGAGGGGTAGTTATGTGTCCTAAGGCCCTGGACGACCTAGTGGGTATAAGGCAGTTCGTCGAGCCAGGTGACCTTGCGAAGCTCGGAGTAGCTTCAAGCGCACAAGATCGGGGTGGGGATGGGATAAGGTCTCTGTTCTCATACGAACACAGAGAATTGTTACAGGATTGAGGGTCGGATGTCACGAACATCCACTCATTCTCAGGGTAGAAGTGGACGTATATCTATCTAGGTGGCCAGTAAAGTTGTTCCAATACCGCAAGTGGGTTTTGTAGACATACTTGCCTATGATTGTGTGATTGACCTTCATGATGAAGGATGTGTGTTGGATGATGACACACCATGATTAATAAGAAATTGTGATAAATCAGAGATTTGAAATAAAAGTATTTTTGAAAAGAAATAAGGAGTTTGGCACACTCCAAACGAATCTTTTTCCTATAAGTTAAATCTTGAAAACCCATTCACTGAGTCATTGTACTCACCCCCTCCCTTATATCCCTTTTGAGGTAAACTAAGGAAAACCTACCCAAGATCTCCTGTTAGTTACACCTGCATGACAGGTATGTAAAGTTAAAATTTTATGCAAGTTTTGATTTATGTTATTCTAGGAACAGTACAGGTTTGAAGGATGCCTTACTCATACTGGGTTAAAGAAGGGGAAGCCGTAATAAACCGAGAGAGTGGTGGGTTGCTCATGGGGATCTGACCAAATCGGGTTGGGGCATGACACACAAAGTACCGAGAATGCCAACTAAGACAAGTTCAAGTAAGGACAATAATTCGGCTAAGAGGATATTCACTACTCTATTAAGTGAGTGGAAATTTAATATCATACCCGGTTGGGATGATAAGCACCTCAAAAATGAAAACCCACTGCTAAGTGGTATTTTAATCACACCTGAGAGGAGTGATGTGGAAATCAAGCAGAAAAACTACCTACCGATTGTAAGTTGATCATACACAGTTGGTATGATGAAACTTCCTTGAAGGAAGTGGAAAACTCGTTCATCGATTATGAGCAGAGATGTCCTAATACTTGGTTTTTATGATAAATAGTTGAAAAGTATATTTTGTCGGAAGTGCTCTCCCCTGACCGTGTACCACTGCTTAAACATTTTGGGAGACCTTCTTGACGGGAGCTCAAATAGCTTTGTTAGGCCGGAGGCCTCAGTTTTGGAAGTTGGGGGCTAATATGCCCGATTGTTTTTAAAAATCTTGAATAGTGGGCCCTAAGCCAGTTGGCATGAGCAAAAGCTCGTAAACAAACATGATTAATGCCATGAAAACTTAAGTAAATGAGTTGCTTCGCCATGGTACCGAGATAGGACCGACATACTCAGTCAACTAGCAGTAGTGCGACATGATAGGTCTTTAGACAAGTCAAGACAAATAGCTGCAAGTCGAGTTGAGGGTCGGAGCCGTTGGACCAGTGGCACCACAGATTATATGGCATTATGTGAAAAACTATTGATTGTGCATACACTGTGTTGTGGGACCTTCAAGACACCCAAGAGGGATAGTGATGTGTCTTAGGGCTTTGGACAACCTGGTGAAGCTAGGAGTAGCTTCAAGCTCATGAGATTGGGGTGGGGACAAGATGAGGTCTTTGTCCTCATACGAACACAGAGATTTGTTATAGGATTGAGGGTCAGATATTGTGAACATCCACTCATTCTCAGGGTAGAAGTTAACATACTTCTATCTAGGTGGCCGGTAAAGTTGCTCCGACGCCACAAGTGGGTTCAATGGACGGGCTGGCCTACGATTGTGTGTTTACCTTCATGATGAAGGATGTGTGTTGGGTGATGACACACCGTAGTAAAAATAAATGGTTATAATAAGCAAAATTGAGAATGAAAGGTTTTTAAAATAAAATAAGGAGTTTGGAACACTCCAAATCAAATATTTTTATAAAAGTTAAATTTTGAAAACCCATTCACTGAGTTGTTGTACTCACCCCCTCCCTTATATCCCATTCAAGTAACACCGGAAAGCTTACCCCAAAGACCACTAGCTAACACACCTATAAAGCAAGTATGATAAATTTTAAAATCTGTGTAGTTTTGATTTATGTTATTGCAGGAAAGGTGCAGGTTTAAAAGACGCATTACTCATCATGGATTATAAATAAGGGGCAACCCTTAGTAAACTGAGAGAGTGGTGAGTTGATCACGGGGATTCGACCAAACCGGGTCGAGGCGTGACAACTTGAGTGGTATTAGAGCCTGTTTCCTCAAATACATAATCAACAATAGAAAATATAGTACTAATAGGATTGATCTTAAAATTTTCAGATGGCTCCCAGGAGAGGAACCAAGAAAACTAGAAATGACTATACTCAACTCCATGTCCTTGTAGGAAGACACCCCTAGAAGCTTCCTAATGCCCTAGGCATAGTAGAAGCCCCAAAGGACCAAATGGGGAAGTATTCAATACCACCAAGGAGTACGATGCGATGGCATGTTAGGGTCACAGTTCTATGAACAAAGGGAATCAAGCCTAAAGCCAGGAATGCTAGTACGAACGTATAATCTTACCAAGGAGGATACTTACCGAGAAAACCGTAGCTTCCTATCTATTTTGTGACTACTTTTTTTAATAGGGCTAAAACCCCAACATTTTGTATTCCTCTATTAATGATGTACTAAAAAATATTAAATTCATATCTTCCAATGATGTGATCTTACTAGGAAGATGGCCCCAAGGAAAGTAACCAAACAAACTGACACTACCATAGACACTAGGGAAAAGTTCCATCTCAGTTAAGGAAGTTGAATAAGGCAATTAAGAAACTTAGGAGGACTCTTAGCATGACCCTTTAGCAAGGGAGACTCAGCAAGAAAACTATCAAGGTGTTTAGACTCAAGGACGGCGAAGCACCAAACCACTAGCAACCCTAGAAAGGCCTCGCAATGCTCGAAGTAAAGAAGGAACCACAACGATTCATGCCTGGGAATAACCATTACATATGTGAAAGATGGGGACGCTTCATGAAGAATTGCCCAACCCTACTAAGGACAAGCAACAAGACAATCCGTTATAGGTGTAAGAGAGATAGGACAGGAAAACAAAGACTGTCCCACACATCATAGATTTAGGGCAATACTTTCTGTAAAGTAACGAAAGATAGGAAGGACTGGTGACTAAAACCACGAGGTAGGTTAATGGTTAGCAAAGAGGTCAAGAAATAGTGAGGTAAAGAGAAATTTACAGTCCTTCTTAAGAAGAACAAACAGAGTAGGATATCACAAGAATAGAAGTAAGGTACATTACACCTAGAACCCCTCAAGAGGGACAAACATGGAAAATGTCCTCCAGAAACTACAAGGTAGGACATAGTAAAGAAGAGAAGAAATACGCTATGAAAAGGGGAACTTTGGAAGGATGCATACTGTCACGCCCCGACTCGGTTTGGTCGGATCCCCGTGATCAACCCGCCACTCTCCCGGTTTATTAAAGGGTTTCCCCTTATCGTAAACCGTAAAGAGTAAGGCATCCTTTAACTTGCACCTTTTTCCTAGAATAGCATAATCAAAACTGTATGAAATTTAAAAGTTTACATACCTGTCTTACAGGCATCTTAGTTGACAGTCTTTAAAGGGAGGCTTTCCAAGATTTCCCGAAAGGGATATAAGGGAGGGGGTGAGTACGACTACTCAGTGAATAGGTTTTTAAAAGCTTTTGACTTTTAAGAAAAATATTTATATGTAGTGTGCCAGGCTCCTTTGTATGCAAAAATCCCTTCATTTAAAAATTCAGGTTTTTCCATTATTTTTTAGTTACCACGATGTGTCATCACCCAACACACATCCTTCATCATGAACGTTACACACATTAGCAAGTCAGTATCACTACTGAACCCACTAGTGGCTTCGGAGCGACTTTTCCTGCCACCCGGATAGAAGTACGACCACTTCTACCCTGGGAATGAGTGGATATACGTGACATCCGACCCACAATCCCAAAATCACTTCTTCGTGTTTGTATGAGGACAAAGACCTCATCCTGTCCCCACCCCAGTCTCATGCGCTTGGTGCTACTCCAGGTTTTGCACAGTCACCTGGAACGACAAACTGCCCTTATAGCCACCAGGTCGTCCAGTGCCCTTAGGACGCATCACTACCCCACATGGGCGTCTTGATGATCCTGTACTCACAGTGCATGCACAAACAATGTTTTCTTATATTGCCATGTAATCTGTGGTGCCACTAGTCCAACGGCTCTGACTCTCAACTCAACCCGCAGCTGTTTATCTTGACTAGTCCATCGACTTGTCATGTCGCACTGCCACTAGTTGACTGAGCATGTCGGTCCTATCTTGGTACCATGGCCAAACAATTCACTTATTAATTTTTATGGCACATATATAATGTTCGTTTACGAGCTCCTGCTCGTGCCAACTGGCCTTGGGCCCACTGTACAAGATTTTCAAAATCGGGCATTTAGCCCCCAAGTTCCAAAATCGAGGCCCCTGGCCTATTAGAGCTATTCGAGTTCCTATCAAAAAGGTCTCCCAAATTGTTTAAGCATTGGCACACAGTCAAGGGAGAGCACTTCCGACAAAAATAGGTTTTTACCATCCATCATACCGACCAGTATAAGGACATCTCCATTCATAACCGATGAACGGGTTTTCAACTTCCTTCGAGGAAGTCTCATCATACCAACTGGGTATGATCTACTTACAACCCGTAAGTAGCTTTTTTCGTATGACTTTCACATCACTTTCTCTAAGTAGTGATGATTAAAATACCACTAAACAGTGGGTTTTTATATCGAGGCACTTATCATCCCCAATCGGGTATGATGTTAGTAAACCCACTCACAACCAGTAAGTGGTTTTTATCTTTAATTTGTGCTCATCAACCCAACCGGGTATGATGTTAGTAAACCCACTCACAACTGGTAAGTGGTTTTTAATTTTAAGTTGTGCTCATCATCCCAACCGGGTATGATATTAGTAAACCCACTCACCCGTTAATGCCGTGAATTCCACTAGACTGGTTCTTTGTATTCACGCGAACTTGCCCTTGCTGGCGTTCCCAGTATTTAACGTTCCTACACGATATGAACAACCTTGTTCATTATTACTCGGCATAACAGCCTTCATTCATTAATGAATGAGAAAACCCAAACTTTTAGTTATTTGTAATTAGGTCCCTAAAGTTATTTCTCTTAAACTTTAAGACCCTAATGTCGGTTTTTCCTCAAATTGAGTCCCGTAACTTTTAAAATTTATCGCGGGACCTCAATTTATTCAATTTCACCAAAAAAAGGGGTTTAATTTTCAAAATTTCCAATTTGGTTCCCTAATTTTCCCAAAATTACCATTTTGCCCTTCTTTCACAAAAATGGTAAGTTTTTCCCCAAAATTTCAAAATTCTTCAATTGGTCCTCCAACATTATTTTCATGCCCAATTGATCCTCAATTTCATAAAATTGTATTTTGGCCCCTTTGAATTTTGAAAATCCTCAAAATTTACCCCAATTTCAACTCTTCGACACTACCGGATTTGATTTCATCAAATTAACCGACCAAACACTTCTAATTATTGAAATTGGAGTTGAAATTGAGTTATGTATGTTCATACGATTCTAAGAAACTTTGAATCACAGATTTTAACGTTGGAACGAGCTCAATCGAAGCTTTGCCGGAAAACAGACCGTAGAGAGAGAAAGCTTTGATTACTCACCGGTGAAGGCACGACAGTCTGAGCTTTCGATCTGGGTAGATAGGTCTCGTCCTGAGGTTCATCCTAAAATCAAGTATTGTATCAATTGATGTAGAATTGGATTTGAATTTCGTCATTGAAATTCGATCGACTCTCTCTCTAGCACCAATCAAAAATTATAAAGAGGAGCTGAATTGGCTTACCTTTCGGTCCTAATTCGACCGTGCAAAGACTGAGGAAGTGTTGGAAGGGCTTGGTTTGGCTTGAGGAGGGCTTGAAATGGCCGATTTCAGCTTGGCCAAAATAGGGCAGCTTCAGTCCGCCGGAGTTGCTTCACTATTCCATCATGTCGGCGCTTCTCCAACGATTCTTGGATTGACTGGAGTTTGCTATCAGATAGTTGTCTTCTCCCCGGTTCTAAAGAGCCCGACCTTTGTTCAAGTCGAAGCTCTGGTTCGAGCTTTACCGGAAAATGGAGCAGTAGAGAGAGAGAGAGAGAGAAGTGTTCAGGTGTGAGGAGAATGAAATAGGGATGACCTCTTTATATAGTTGTAAAACCTGTGTATTAAATGGGCGAGATTTATTACTAGTATTAATATTGCCATAAATTATTGGTATTAATTCCAATAATTTAATTTAGGTATTAAATTATTGGTATTAATTTCAATAATTAAATATATATTAATTGATGGCTATTTATGATAAGCCTTCGCATAAAATTTTTTTACCGAGATTTCAGCTTACAAAAAGAAATCATACTTCCCAGGAGGTCACCCATCCTCACACTACTCTCAGGTAAGCATGCTTAACTTTAAAATTCTTATGGAATCTAGTTCACCTAAACCAATTTGGTTTTTGTTTTCTAGTTTGTCTTAAGTTCCTTTTCCAATGTTTAATAAATCCTTTGGATCAACCAAAAATTGTAAATTTTCATATTGCTTATTCTCAAATGTAAACCGGTTTGGTTTTCTTATTCGGTTTGACCGGTTCTTTTCCCGGTTTTCCTTAACTTAAATGTGCGGGGTTTACACATACAACTAAGTACCCCTTGAAGGGATTAATGTTGGACAGATGGTCATGACATGGAGTGCAAGGAAACCACCCTTAATTAGGAAATTTTCCAAGGAAGGATGCATCAGAATGACTAAATGTGACCTGCTTGGAGAAAATCAGAAGAGTCAAATAATGACTCCAAGAGAGCCTAATGGAAAGGAGGTAGTTAACGAACTGGCCTTTGGGAAAACCATGGATTTAAACCATGACAAAGAAGGGAGAAGTGAAAAGTCCAAAATATTGGAAAAGAAGGTCGAAGGAAAATCCTTAAAGAAATCAATGGCCAAGACCAAATTTATAATTAAACGTCTTGAGACGGTTAAGTGAGCCTCACGAAGGATGATCAAGAGATTTTGAAACCAGGAGGATGTGAACTTTCCTCAAAAGGAAATAAAACCTGATGACGAGGAATTTGGGAAAGGATTTTAAAATAAAATACAGGTTAAGATGAAGGGAACCCAGAGAAGCATGATAGGAGGAATCCAAGAAGTAAGTTAAACCCAAGGAACGGGTGAGTCGGAAGATATCATCAAAAGATGTTGTACGAGTAAAAAGAAGGGGTTGACCGACCATAAAAAGGGAATAGTATAAAGTACATATAAGAAATCTTGGAGGGGTAAGTCCTCTAGTTAGGAAGTGGCAAAAGTAAACGATTTCTGACATTAAGACTAGTTGTGGTCTACGCTCACTTGATGTAGCCTAAAAAGAGTATGGCTATGCATAAGGAGGAATACATTAAATAAAACCAATAACCAGAAGTCTCTCAAATAAGGAATGAGGAAAGGAATGGGAATCTTCATATAATGGAGGATTAACAATGGCAAATACTCGATGTAGAAAAGAGTGTGAGAAAAGGAAGAAAGAAACTTTCAGGGAATGGTAAGAAGGTGGAGCAAGTAACCCCCAGAGTGGAAGGTAAGCGAATATGATTACAAGCGAGTGAGAATGGATTAAGGGAAAAGGTAAGCCCTTAAGGAAATGACTCCACTAGAAATAAAGAAGTTGGGGAAGGTTGAGCAAGTAAGGGAGATTCGACATGATTATGTAAGATATGACCCCAAAGGTAAAATGGATGAGTGACTAAACAGTAAAGGTAGTCGGGAATGTACTACCAGACGAAATTATACAACCCTTGGAAGGTTGGAAACACCCAGTAAGGAAGTGTTCTAAAATTTAATGGTAAAAGGCAGATTCTAGAGCATTATCATGTTGTAAGGGACATGCAAGCCCAACAGTCTAAGGAAGGATATGACTCAACTAAGGAAGAGCCAGTTAGTTAAGTATAATAAGGTTAATATCGAAATTTGACCAAAGATGTAATAAATAACGGATGAAGGAAGGGTTAAAATAAGACAAAAATGTGATAGCATAGAAACCCATGAACACAAGTACGTAATGCTCGAAAGAACACCGAGCTAAGGGTCTCAACAACCAAGAGAAAAACTAGTCACAAGAACAATAGGGTATTTCAGAACTCTCTATTATGAAAGTTTAAGTAAAGAATCTTGCGATGGAGAAAATATACTTTAAGGAACGAAGGATGTGAATTTAACGATATGACCTTAAACATTACAGTGAGTCATGCTTAGCTAAAGTAAACTCAGTGGAATGAGAAGTTGATGGGAAGGAAAGGAAGACCTTAAGAGTATGTGATATAAGGGATAAATGGAAATAACTGAGAAAGTTGTATATAGATAAACTACAAGCTGATATCGAAGGGAAGTTCTTTCCAGTGCAAATAACATTAAATAAAGTTTTGGGGACAAAACTCCTAAAAGGAGGGGAGAGTTGTAAACCCCATCCTTTGGAGTTAAAGAAAAATCGGGAAAAGAACCGAACAAACCGAGTGAGAAAAACCAAACCAGTACATAAACCCGATAATAGGGGAACAGACAAATTTAGAAATTTACAACTCTCGAGTGACCCAAAGGGTTCATAAAACCATGGAAAAGAACCTTAGGGCAAATTTGAAGAGAAAAACCAAACTGGTTTAGATGAACCGGATCCAACTAGATTGAACCGCATTATGAACCGAGTCGGTTCATGAATCAGAACCGATAGAGAAAGGGCAAATCGGGAAATTTATGGATCCCGAGTGACCTAAGGAGTCACAAAAGTCATGAAAAAGGACTTTAGGGTAAATTGGAGATGAAAACCAAACCGGTTTAGGTGAACCGGATCTGAACCAAATTGAACCAGTTTGGACCGGTTTGAACCACTATTGAACCAGATGTTAAATTCATTTTTCTAGGTGGCTTAAAAAAATTCAAATTTGAGATTTGAGGCCACCATTGGATAGAAAATGATATTAGATGAATTTAACAAAATTTTAATTTTGAAAAATTCGGTTGAATCTAGCCTGAACTAGCTAGTTTACGCTTTGAATCCGGTTCGGACCGGTCCGGTCCATTTCGGAACATTGTCGTCTTCTTCCCTCATATGACAACGCTATTCACTCATCTGTATATCGAGCAGCATTGGCGAAACTGAAAAGTCTCTGGCCAGGGAGTTTCAGGCAATGAATGACTGCCATTAAGGTGCCAATCAAATGGCCAAGAAGTCCCCAAGCTTTCTATATAAAGACCCTCTCCTCATTCATCCTCTCAACACCTGAAAACTCCATTCTCTTTCAACTGCTCCCATTTCTGGTGAAGCTCGAACCAGAGCTACGATATAGGGTCTTTTGTGAGTCAAAGAAGGCGTGGTCGGGTTCTTTAGGAACAAGGAGAAGTCAACTACCCGACGATAGTCTTCATTTGCTCTGAGAGTTGCCGAAGAGACGTCACTGTGATAGAACAATGAAGCACCTCCAGCGGACTGAAGCTGCCCTATTTTGGCCAAGCTAAAATCGGCTAATTTGAGCCCTCCTCAAGCAAACCAAGCCTTTCCAACACCTCCATAGCCCTCCTATAGCTAAATTAGAGTGAAAAGGTAAGCCAATTTGACTCCACTTTGTAAATTCTAAGCTATCTACCTAGATAGAATCGTCAGAACTTCAATGACTAAATTTTTATTCAATTTGGCATCAATTGATGCAATTCTTGATCCTAGGAGAAACCTCAAGACGGGAGCTATCTACCTAGATAGAAAGCTCGGACCGCCACTGTCACGCCTCAACCTGGTTTGGTCGGATCCCCGTGATCAACCCACCACTCTCCTAGTTTATTAAAGGATTTCCCCTTACTGTAAACCGTAAATAGTAAGGCGTCCTTTAACCTGCACCTTTTCCTAAAATAGCATAATCAAAACTGCATGAAATTTAAAACTTTACATACCTGTCTTACACGCATCTTAGTTGACAGTCTTTAAGGGGAGGCTTTCCAGGATTTTCTGAAAGAGATATAAGGGAGGGGGTGAGTATGACTACTCAGTGAATGGATTTTTAAAAGCTTTTGAGTTTTAAGAAAAACATTTATATGGAGTGTGCCAGACTCCTTTGTTCTCAAAAATCCCTTCATTTAAAAATTCAGGTTTTTCCACCATTTCTTATTTACCACAGTGTGTCATCACCCAACACACATCCTTCATCATGAAGGTTACACACATCTTTCATCATGAAGGTTACACACATTCACAAGTCAATATCACTACTGAACCCGCTAATGGCTTCGGAGGGACTTTTTCCTGCCACCTGGATAGAAGTACGACCACTTCTACCTGGTAATGAGTGGATGTATGTGACATCCGACCCACAATCCTGAAATCACTTCTTCATGTCCGAATGAGGGCAGAGACCTCATCCTGTCCCCACCCCGGTCTCATGCGCTTGGTGCTACTCCAGATTTCGCACAGACACCTAGAACGACAAACTGCCCTTATAGCCACCAGGTCGATCAGTGCCCTTAGGACGCATCACTACCCCCACATGGGCGTCTTGATGATCCCGTACTCACAGTGTATGCACAAACAATGTTTTCTCATATTTCCATGGAATATGTGGTGCCACTGGTCCAACGGCCCTAATTCTCCACTCAACCCGCAGTTGTTTGTCTTGACTAGTCCGTCGACCTGTCAAGCCACACTGCTGCTAGTTGACTGAGCATGTCGGTCCTATCTTGGTACCATGGCCAAACAATTCACTTATTAAGTTTTATGGCACATATATCATGTTCGTTTACGAGCTCCTGCTCGTGCCAACTGGTCTTGGGCCCACTGTACGAGATTTTCAAAATCGGGCCTTTAGCCTCCAAGTTCCAAAGCCGAGGCCCCCGACCTATCAGAGCTATTCGAGCTCTTGTCGAGAAGGTCTCCCAAATTGTTTAAGCATTGGCACACAGTCAGGGGAGAGCACTTCCAACAAAACATATGTTTTCTCTATCCACTATACCACCTGGGTATAAGGACACCTTCGTTCATAACCGATGAACGGGTTTTCAACTTCCTTCGAGGAAGTCTCATCATACCAACTTGGTATGATCTACTTACAACCGATAAGTAGTTTTTCCGCATGACTTTCACATCACTTCCTCTACGTAGTGATGTTTAAAATACCACTTAATAGTGGGTTTTCATACCGAGGTACTTATCATTCCCAACCGGGTATGATATAAAATTTCTACTCACAATCGGTTAGTGGTTTTTAATTTTAAGTTGTGCTCATCATCCCAACCGGGTGTGATGTTAGTAAACCCACTCACCCGTTAATATCATGAATTCTACTAGACTGGTTCTTGGTATTCACGCGAGCTTGTCTTTGCTGGTGTTCCCAGTACTTCATGTTCCTATACGATATGAACATCTTGGTTCATTATCCTTTGGCCTAATCGCCTTCATTCATTCCAAATGAATGAGAAAGTCAAACTTTCATTTATTTGCAATTAGGTCCCTAAAGTTATTTCTCTTTAACTTTAAGTCCCAAATGCCGGTTTTTCCTCAAATTGTGTCCCGAAACTTCTAAAATTTATCATAGGACCTCAATTTATTCCATTTCACTAAAAGGGGATTAATTTCTCAAATTTCCAATTTGGTCCTCCAACTTTTCCAAAATTACCATTTTACCCTTCCTTTACAAGTTTTGCCCCAAAAATTCTAAAATTTCTCAATTGGTCCACCAACATTATTTTCATGCCCAATTTTCCCTCAATTTCAAAAAATTCCATTTTGGTCTTTCAAATTTCGAAAATCCCCAATTTCAACTCTTCAACACTGCCGAATTTAATTTCATCAAATTGACCAATCAAACACCTCTAATTGTTGAAATTGAGTTCCTACATGTTCATACGATTCTAAGGAACTTTGAATCGTAGATTTTAACGCCAGAATGAGCTCAAATGGAGCTTCACCGGAAAACAAATTTTAGAGAGAGAACGCTTCGATTTCTCACCAGTGAGGGCACGACGGTCTGAGCTTTCGATCTAGGCAGATAGCTCTTATCTTGAGGATCATCCTAGAATCAAGAATCACATCAAGTGATGCCGAATTGAATTATAATTTCATCATTGAAATTCTGTCGGTTCTCTCTAGCACCGACCGAAAATTGCAAAGGGGAGCCAAATTGGCTTACCTTTCAGTCGTAATTCGGCCGTGGGAGGGTTGAGGAAGTGTTGGGAAGGCTTGGTTTGGCCTGAGGAGGGCTCGAAATGGCCAATTTTGAACTCGGCTGAAATAGGGCAGCTTCGGTCCACCAGAGCTGCTTCACTATTCCATTATGTCAGTGCTTCTCTAGTGATTCTCGGATTGACAGAGTTTTCTATCAAATAGCTGACTTCTCCCTGGTTCTAAAGAACCCGACCTCTCCTTTCGAGGTTAAGAAAAATATTAAAGTCGAAACTCTGGTTCGAGCTTCACCGGAAATGGAGCAGTAGAGATAGAGAGAGAAGTGTTCAGGTGTGAGGAGAATGAATGGGGATAACCTCTTTATATAGATGTAAAATCGTGTATTAAATGGGAGAGATTTATTACTAGTATTAATATTGACATAAATTATTGGTATTAATTCTAATAATTTAATTTCGGTATTAAATTATTTGTATTAATTACAATAATTAAATATATATTAACTTATGGCCATTTATGATAAGGTGCGCTTAACATCAAAGTTCTTATGGGTTCTTGTTCACCAGAACCAATTTGGTTTTTCTCTTTTATTTTGTGTTAAGTTTCTTTTCCAAGATTTAATGAACCCTTTAAATCACCCAGAAGTTGTAAATTTCCAAATTGCTTGTTCCCATATGATCGGGTTTGTAAACCGGCTCGATTTTCGTACTTGGTTTAACCGATTCTTTTCCCATTTTTCCTTAACTCAAAAGAGTGGGGTTTATAGCCGCGCCCCCGATGGTAAGCTTTCGAAGCATTCTCTCTCTAAGTCCAATTTTCCAGCAAAACTCTGTTTGAGTTCATTCCAGCATCAAATCGTGCGATTCAAAGTGCAATTGAATCATATGAAGTTGTAGGAACTCCAATCTAACTTCAATTTCAACAATTAAACTCATTTGATAGGTCAATTTGATAAAATAAAATTCAGCTAAGTTAGAAGGTTGAAATTGGGAAAAATTTGATGGAAAATTGGGAATTTCGAAAATTCAAGTGACTAAATTGTAATTTCATAAAATTGAGGGTCAATTGGGTATGATAAAAATGTTGGAGGACCAATTAGGCAATTTTGAAAATTTTGGGGCAAAACTTACCATTTTTGTAAAGTAGGGGCAAAATGGTAATTTTGGAAAAGTTGGGGGACCAAATTGGAAATTTTGGAAATAAAATTACTTTTGTGAATTTGAATAAATTGAGATCCCATGGTGAATTTTAAAAGTTTTGAGACTCAATTTTAGGAAAAACCAACATTAGGGACTTAAAGTTAAAGAAAAATAACTTTAGGGACCTAATTGCAAATAAAAGGAAAAGTTTAGTTTTGTTATTTATTTGGGATGAATAAGGTCTATTAGGCCAAAGGATAATGAACAAGAGTGTTCATATCGTGTAGGAACACGAAGTATCGAGAATGCCAGCCAAGATGGGTTCGAGTAAGGACAACAAGCCGACTAAGAGGATATTTACTACAAAATCAAGTGAGTGTGAATTTAATATCATACCCGGTTGGGATGATAAGCACCTCGAAAATGAAAATCCACTGTTAAGTGGTATTTTAATCATCACACCTGAGATTAGTGATATGAAAATCAAGCGAAAAAAACTACTTATCGGTTGTAAATATATCATACTCGGTTGGTATGATGAAACTTCCTCGAAGGAAGTGGAAAACTCGTCCATCGGTTATGAGCAGAGATGTTCTCATACTTGGTTAGTATGATGGATAGTTGAAAAGTATATTTTTTTAGAAATGCTCTACCTTGATTGTGTGCCATTACTCAAACATTTTGGGAGACCTTATTGACGGGAGCTCGAATAGCTCTATTAGGTCGAAGGCGTCGGTTTTGGAACTTGGGGGCTAATATGCCCAATTTTTTTTAAAATTTCGAACAGTGGGCATGCAGGAGCTCATAAACAAACATGATTAATATGCTATGAAAACTTAAGTAAATGAGTTGTGTGGTCATGGTACCGAGACAAGACCGACATACTCATGCAACTAGAGGCAGTGCGACATGATAGGCATTCGAATTAGTCAAGACAAACAGCTGCAAGTTGAGTTGAGGGTCGGGGCCGTTGGACCAGTGACACCACAAATTATATGGCATTATGTAAAAAACTATTGATTGTGCATGCATTGTGTTACGGGACCTTCAAGACACCCAAGAGGGGTAGTGATGTGTCACAGGGCTCTGGATGACCTGGTGGATATAAGGGTAGTTAGTCGTCACAGAAGTCTTGTGAAGCTCGGAGTAGCTTTAAGCACATGAGACTAGGATGGTGATAGGATAAGGTCTCTGTTCTCATATGGACATAGAGATTTGTTACAAGATTAAGGGTGGGATGTCGCGAACATCCACTCATTCTCAGAAGTTGACATACTTCTATCTAGGTGGCCGGTAAAGTCGCTCTGACGCCACAAGTGGGTTTAGTGGATAGGTTGGCATGCGATTGTGTGTTTACCTTCATGATAAAGGATGTGTGTTGGGTGATGACACACTGTGGTAATAAGAAAAGGTTATAAAAATTGAAATTGGTAATGAAAGGTTTTTAAAAGAAAATAAGGAATCTGTTACACTCCGAATCAAATATTTTCTTAAAAGTTAAATTATGAAAACCCATTCATTGAGTTGTTGTACTCACCCTAGAAAGCTTACCCCAAAGACCACTAGTTAACACACCAATAAAGTAGGTATGATAAATTTTAAAATTTGTGCAGTTTTGATTTATGTTATTCCAGGAAATATGCAGGTTTAAAAGACACCTTACTCCTCATGGTTTATAAATAAGGGGCATCCCTTAGTAAACCGGGAGAGTGGGGGGTTGATCACGGGGATTCGACCAAATCGGGTTGGGGCGTGACACATCAAACCATCAACAACCCCTTAGAAAGGCCCCACAATGTTCAAAGTGTAGGAGGAACCATAATGATCCACACTAGGAGATGACTTGTTATAAATGTGGGCAATGGAGACACTACAGTAGAAGATGCCCGACATTTCAGAGGATAAGACCCAAGAGGATCTGTTATAAGTGTAGGAAGGTGGGCCACATAGCAAGGGATTGTCCCACACTTTGAGGAATCCAAGCGATACCTCCTAAGAAGGACACCTCCACCACCCCTACAGAAGTTTGAAGGGATAACATTACAAGAACCACAATTGCGACCACGGAACCCAATCTCATCGAGGAAGAAATCCCTCTAGACCATAGTTTAGTAGTGAGTACTCCTCAACCCATCATTGTAACAATCTCCCTCAAGAGATGTTAAAACCCCAAAATTGTATGCTTACTTCAATAAATGAGATTTTGAGCTTCTGAAAATTTCCCTATTCCTTAATAATATGAAAGCATGTCTCAATTGTCAAGAAAGAATCACAGAAAGAAGATCAAGGGTAGTATCTTAAGAAAACCCAATGATTATAGAATATTGATAAAGGGAATTTTCCCTTAAGGAGCACTACAAACCACTGAATGATGATAGATAACTAGAAAGCCTCAAGACAGTAAAGTATGGTTTACTTTGGAAAACTAAAGGAGCTAAGAAGGGTTGTAGACTAACCTAGCGAGGAAGGGAGAAGTGGAAAGGCTAGAACAATGGAACGGAAGGATGAAGAAAACTCTTGAAGAAATAATGGACCAAGTGACGAAGGATAAGGAAGTGAAGTGAACGCCGAGGTGAAGGAACCAAGGGAAGCATATTAAGAGGACCCAAGGGGAAGTTAAACACAAGGAACGGGTAATTAGGAAATAGCATCAAATGATGCAATGACGAGTGAAAATGGATGGTCTACCCATCATAAGAAATAGAGGAAAGAACATATGAAAAACCTTGGAAAAGTAAGCCCTTCAATTCGGAATAGGATAAGAAGAAAACAACCAATGATATCAAGATTGGTCATGGTCCACACTCACTTAAGAGAGCCCAAGGAGTACAAGGCTGGATGTAAAGGGGTACTAGGAACCAATCTATCATTAGGAGCTCCTCAAAGAGAGAATAGGGAACAAAAAGGAAATGGAGGACAGTGAAGGATAAAGAGCGGGAAACAATACTAACCTCTGAAGGCTATAAGAAGGGAACATGGAAAAGCCTTCAAGAAGTGATAAGAAGTTGAACCAGGACGAGAATCCTTAGGTAGAGGATACATGTAGGAAGTGAGACCTCAAAAAGGGAAGACCAAAAGCTAAGGAACCACCAAATAGATCCTAAGAGACTTAAACCGACATAAAGAACTGCATAAAGAACCATAAGTGGTTAAGGTTATGTCAGGATGGCCAAAGTATTACCTGATTTGGAAGAAAAAAGAAGCCAATGGGAGATTTCTGGCAAAACTAGAAAAGAAGAAAGCAACTAGTAACAATAAGATGGTCAAGGAGAATAAACAAAACCATAAGAAGGACCAGGGAGTAGTGGATACTACACTCTAAAGAAGGTTAATAGAGCAGGCATAGTGTTAAGTACACGAAATAATAATAGATGATCAGCACATGATTAAAGGTGGACAAAAGCCCATATCCAAAAGGGGTGTAAGAATGCAAAGGAAGGAAACCTTCATGCAGTAGTAAGAAATTCGAGCATATAACTCCTAAAGGGAAATCTCTACTTTGAAGGACATAGTAGAGGATGAAAATGGTCCCAAGAAATCGTAAAATGGTCACAAGTAAAGGAGAACACGCAAAAAAAAATGGAATCGTAAAATGGTCACAAGTAAATGAGAATGAATTTAGGGAAAAGGAAAATCCTTGAGTAAAGGATGTCACCAAAAATGAAGGAGGACATAAGAAGGGAAGAATCCCAGCATGTCAGTAAGTCATCAAGAAATTCAATAATTGGCACTAGAAAGACCCAACAAAGAAGTCACTCTAGTTGTCACGCCCCAACTCGGTTTGGTTGGATCACCGTGAACAACCTGCCGCTCTCTCAGTTCAAGAAGAGTTTCCTCTGACTTTAACTCGAGATGAGCCAGGCATAATTTTGACCTAGTTCCTTGGAAGACATATATCCAATAAAATGCAAGTTTAAGGAAAATTTAATCATACCTGACAAAGGGTAAGGCACGGTATTATTCTTAGTCATTTTTCCTTTTCCCTGAAAAAAGGATAGAAGGTATGGGGTGAGTACGGCTACTCAGTGAATGGGTTTTTCAAGAAAATATCTTCGAGGAAAAGAGTTGTATTGGAGTGTGCTGGACTCCTTTATTTTAAAAATCATTTCATATAAAATATCAGGTTTTACCAGCATTTCCCTATTTAATCATTGTGTCGTCAGCCATCACACAACCTTCATCATGAAGGTTAAACACACATTCACAGGCTAGCATGACCATTGAACCCACTTGTGGGATTGGAGCGACTTTACCGGCCACTTAGATAGAAGTACGTCCACTTCTAACCTGTGAATGAGTGGATGTACGTGACATCCGACCCTCAATCCCATAATCAATTCTTCGTGTCCGTTATGAGGACAGAGACCTCATCCCATCCCCACCCCAATCTAATGTGCTTAGTGCTACTCCAAATTTTGCACGATCACCTGGTACGACGAACTGCCCTTTTACTCACCGGGTCGTCCAGGGCCCTTAGGATGCATCACTACCCCTCATGGGCATTTTGATGATCTCGAAATCATAGTGCATGCACAAATAATATTTTCTTATCATGCCATATAGTCTGTCGTGCCACTGGTTCAATGGCCCCAACTCTCAACTCAACCAGCAGCTGTTTGTCTTGACTGGTCCAGAGACCTGTCATGTCGCACTGCCGCTGGTTGACTGAATATGTCGGTCCTATCTTGGTACCATGGCCAAACAATTTATTTATTAAAGTTTTATGGCACATATCTCATGTTTGTTTACGAGCTCCTACTCGTGCCCACTGGCCTATGGCCCACTTGTTCGAGATTTTCAAAATCAGGCATAATAGCCCCCAATTTCCAAAACCAAGGCCCCCTGGCCTATATGAGCTATTCGAGCTCCCATCAAGAAGGTTTCCCAAATTGTTTAAGCATTGGCATACAATCAGGCAAGAGCACTTCCGACAAAATTATATTTTCATCTGTCCATTATACCGACCGGGTATAAGGACATCTCCAATCATAACCGAATGGGTTTAGAACTTCCCTTGGGGAAGTTTCATCATACCAACTAGGTATGATCTACTTACAACCAGTAAGTAGTTTTTCCGCATGATTTTCACATCACTCCTTTAAGTTGTGATGTTTAAAATACCACTTGATAGTGGGTTTTCATTTGGAGGTACTTATCATCCCCAACCAAGTATGATATAAAATCTCACTCACTCATTAATGCTGTGAATTTCACTAGACTAGTTCCTTGATTTCACCTGAGCTTGTCCTTACTGGTGTTCCCAGTGCTTCATGTCCGTACATGCTATGAATATCTTAGTTCATTATTTCTCGGCCAAATAGCCTTTATTCATTCCAAATGAATGAGAAAAACCAAACTTTGATTTATTTACAATTAAGTCACTAAAGTTATTTTTCTTTAATTCTAAGTCTCCAATGCCGATTTTTCCTCAAATTGAGTCCCAAAACTTTTAAAATTCCCCTTCGGACCTCAATTTATTCAATTTCACAAACAGGGGTCTAATTTCCCAAATTTCCAATTTAGTCCCCTAACTTTTTCCAAAATTACCATTTTGCCCACCCTTTACAAAAATGGTAAAATTTACCCCAAAAATTCTAAAATTCCTCAATTGGCCCTCTAACATTTTTATCATGCCCAATTGACCCTCAATTTTTAGGAAATTGTATTTTAGTCCCTTGAATTTTTGAAAATCCCCAATTTTCCCCCAATTCCAACTTCTTAACATAGCCAAATTTGATTTCATCAAATTGACCGATCAAACATTTCCAATTGTTGAAACTAAAGTTGAAATCGAGTTTTTACATGTTCATATGATTCTTTAACAATTTGAATCGCAAGTTCTAACGTTGGAACGAGCTCAAATGGAGATTCCCCTGAAAATGAACTATAGAGAGAGAAAGCTTTGATTACTCACTGGTGAGGGCACGACAGTTCGAGCTTTCTATATGGGCAGGTAGTTCTCCTCCTGGGTTCTTGCTAGGATCAAGAATGACATCAATTGATGTCGAATTGGATTAGAATTTCATCATTGAACTTTTACCGACTCTGTCTCTAACACTGATCGAAAATTGCAGAGTGGGGCCGAATTAGCTTACCTTTCCATCCTAATTCTATCGTGGGAGCATTGAGTAAGTGTTGGGAGGGCTTGGTTTGGCTTGAGGAGGGCTCGAATCGACCGATTTCAACTCAGCTAAAATAGGGCAGCTTCAGTCTTCCGAGCTACTTCATAATTTGATCACATCGACACTTCTCCATCAACTCTTGGATCGAACGGATGTCACCACTGTGTAGCTGACTTCTCCCCGGTTCTAATGAACCCAACCTCACCTCCTTTGGCTCAGAAATGACCCTATATTGGAGCTCTGGTTCAAGTTTCACTAGATAACTAAGCAACTAAGAGAGAGTGAGCTTTTTAGGTGTGTAGAGGATGAGTGGAGAGAGACTCTTTATTTAGGGAGCTCGGGGACTCGTTAGCCATGTGTTTCGCACCTTTATGACAGATATTGATGGCCTAAAATGAATTGAACGAAAACATTTGTTCTCTGCTGGCAATGCTTTGATTTTCCGGTGAGTGAATAGTGCTGTCATCTGAAGGTAGAAGACAACACTCTTCCGGATCGGGTTCGAAGCTTAAACTGCCCGGTTCGCCCCTCATTTGACTGATTTTTTCAAATCTAAAAATTTCTAAATTCATTCTCTATTCAATGGTGGCCTCAAATCTCAAATTTGAATTATTTAAGCTACCTAGAAAAATGAATTTAGGATCCGGTTCAATAGTGGTTCAAACTAGTCCAAACCGGTTCGAATTTGGTTCACCTGAACCAATATGGTTTTCATCCCCAATTCCTTCACAAGTCCATTTCCATAACTTTTGTGACTCCTTTGGTCACTTAGGGTCCATAACATTCCTGGTTTACCACTCTTTATTGATTCTGGTTCATAAATCGACTCGGTCCTTAAACCGGTTCAATCTGGTTCGGGTCCGGTTCACCCGGACTGATCTAGTTTTTCTCTCCCACTTTATTCTAATGTTCCTTCCCAAGTTTTATAAATCTCTTTGGATCACAAGGGATCCATCAATTTCTTGGTTTATAAATCTCTGTTCCAGTTCAGAAATCAACTCGGTTCATAAATCGGTTCTATCCGATTCGGACCCGGTTCACTTGAACCAATTCTATTTTTCTTCCTCATTTGATCCTAAGGTTATTTTCCCAAGTTTATGGACCATTTGAGTCATATGGGAGTTGAAATTCTCAAATTTGCCCATTTCCTAATAATTGAACTTGTAGACCAATTTAGTTTTAAAATTTGAAAGTGACCGATTCTTTTCTCGATTTTCTCATTATCAAAGGACGGGGTTTACAACCACATTGTTTATGTGAGCTTCTTGGACCAACCCCTAGACTTATCAATAATTTGATCCCCAAATTGTGTGGGGGTGAGACCTCACTCTTCCATCCCCTTAGTCTCAATGTGCTTGAAGCTCCCAAAGCTTCAAGACATACTAGAATAATGCTTTTGCCCTTATGCCAACCTTACTATCCAGTCGTCCTTAGAACCAACACAACCCCGTACCAAGCGTCTCTTTAGTTTCACATGATTATAATCACAATAGATGTTTCTTTTGATTTACTCCCTTTATCTTTGGGCTACTAGCCCAACAGGCTAAGACCTAGCTTCAATATCGTAGTTTCAACAAACATTATCCAATTGTGATCAATTATGATAGGTTCTTAATTCAACTTATTTATGGGACTGTACCCATTTTCATTGGACTTAGGCCTTCTTAGACGAGTTTTTAAAACATGGCTTTGGGCCCACTTCACTATAACAAAATTGTGGCCTTGGGCCCACTTGCACATAACTAGATCTAGCCCACCATTGTCGACCATGGGCCTCACCCATATCATGCATCGATGGTTGGACTAGACCACATCTCTTGAAGTGTATCCATACACTTTTCAAGGGTTATCCTATTAACATACTTCATGCTTTTCTCAGAAATATAATCCTAAAATTTTTAAACAGTTTCACACATTGAGTGGATTATATTTGTAGAAATTTATTTTTAAAGTAAAGTATGGTCCTATGTATGTACATAATTTATCCTGATGTCAAAAATCCCACTTACCCATATTCTAAAGCTTGGTCGTCTCGGGGATTTCCAAGCTTGATATGCCTTTCCTTTGTATGAACTTGTAAGTGATTCGTTCCTACAATAAATTTGGCAATTAGGTCTCATGTAATAAGGTAATTGTACTAAAAACCTGTAACTTTTCCATAATTATGATTTTTCCCTTAAGTTATACCTTAATTCCAATTTGGGCCCCATGATTTTGAAATCTTACATTTTGTACCGTAATTTACTCAAATTTCCAGTTGGACAAGTAATTTCTCATTAGTTACAAAAAAATCCCCTAATTTTTCAAAAATTCCAATTAAGTTCCTAAACTTTCAAATTTGCAATTTAGTCCTCCAACTTGAATTTCATCAATTCGACCTTAATTCTTTCCCAATTGAGCCCTAACATGATACTAATCATCTTCTCTATGTCCCATGATTAATTTCAAGCTTTAAAACATTAAAATTGGCTTAGAAATGAGATTAAACAAAGCTTCGCTGGAAAATTGTCCTAGAGAGAGAAAACTTCAATTACTCACCGGTGAGGGTCCGATGATTGAAGCTTTTGCTTCCACTGTTGCTCTGTCACGCCCCGACCCAGTTTGGTCAGATCCTCATGAACAACCCGCCACTCTCCTGGTTTATTCAGGGTTTTCCTGTCTTCTAAACCGTGGGGAGTAAGGTATCATTTTTACTTGTACCTTTACTAGAATAACATTAATCAAAACTAAATATAAATTTTGCCTATCTGCCTTAAGGTTTGGCTACCGATAAATCTTTAAGGTTGGTTTTCCCTTGGTTTCCAGAAAAGGGGTAAAGGGAGGGGGTGAGATCAACAACACAGTGAATGGGTGTTTGAAAAATGAGTTTTTTTATAAAAGAGTTTAAATTGGAGTGTGTCAGACTCTTTATTTTCTTTTAAAACATTCTTTCCTCAAATTCGGGTTTTCAACACCTTTTTCCAAGGTTTACCAATTATTTTCTAATGATTCTAAAATGGTATGTTTTGCCCCAAATATTCCAAAATTGCCCAATCGGTCCTCTAACATCTTTATCATGACCAATTGGTCCTCAATTTTATGAAATTACTCTTTAGCCCCTCAAATTTTTGAAATTTCCAATTTCCCCCCAAAATTTCTCCTAATTTCAACCTTCTAACTCAGGCGAATTTGATTTCATCAAATTGACCAATCAATTAATTGTTGAAATTGAAGTTAGATTGGAGTTCCTAAACCTTCATATGATTCAATTGCACTTTGAATTGAACAATTTGATGTTGGAATGAGCTCAAATGGAGCTTCGCTGGAAAACTGGACTTAGAGAGAGAAAGCTTCAAAAGCTTACCGTCGGGGGCACAACGATCTGAGCTTTCATTATGAACAGATAGCTCTCGTTCTAAGGTTCCTCCTAGGATCAAGAATTGCATCAATTGATGCCAAATTGAATGAGAATTTAGTCATCAAAATTTTGTCAGTTCTCTCTCTAGCATTGATCGAAATTTACAGAGGGGAGCCAAATTGGCTTACCTTTTTGCTCTAATTCATCTATAGAGGGGTTGTGGAGGTATTGGGAGGGCTTGGTTTGGCCTGAGGAGGGCTCGAATTGGCCGTTTTCAGCTTGGCCACAATAGGGCATCTTCAGTCCACCAGAGCTACTTCACTGTTCTATCATATCGGCGCTTCTTTATTGACACTCGGAGCAAATGGAGACTATAGGCATGTAGTTGACTTCTCCTCAGTTCTAAGGAATCCAACCACACCTTCTTTGGCTCTAAAAAGACCCTATATCGGAGTGCTGGTTTGAGCTTCACCAAAAATTGGAGTAGTTGAGAGATAATGGAGTTTTCATGTGTGGAGAGGATGAATGAGAAGGGGCACTTTATATAGGAAGCTCGGGGACTTCTTGGTCGTCTAATTGGCTCCTTAATGGTGGTCATTCATTGCCTATAACTCCCTGGCTGGAGACTTTTCAGCTTCGCTGGCGCTGCACAATTTTTTGGTGAGTGAATAGTGCTATCATTTGAAGAAAGAAGATGACATTGTTCCGAACCGGAATGGACCAGTCCGAACTCGGTTCAAAGTTTAAACAGGTTGGTTCACCCTCGATTTGACCGACTTTTTCAAAATTAAAAAATTTTTAAATTCATTTTCTATCCAATGGTGGCCTCAAATCTCAAATTTAGATTTTCTAAGCCACCTAGAATAATAAATTTAGCATTCGATTCAATAGTAGTTCAAACCAATCCAAATCAATATAATCTGGTTCATATCTGGTTCACCTAAACTGGTTTGGTTTTCATCTTCAAATCATCCTTAAGTCCTTTTTCATGACTTTTAGAACTCTTTGGGTCACTCAGGTTCCATAAATTTCCTGGTTTGCCCTTTCTCTATCGGTTCCAGTTCATGAACCGACTTGATTCATAAATCGGTTCAATCCAACTCGGATCTAGTTCTCCTGAACTAGTATGGTTTTTCTCTCCCAAATTGTCCTAAGGTCTTTTTCCAAGGTTTTATGAATCCTTTGGGTCACTCGAGAGTTGTAAATTCCTCAAATTGCCCGTTCTCTAATGATCAAGTTTGTGAACTGGTTTGGTTTTTCTCACTCGGTTTGACCAGTTCTTTTTCTGGTTTTTCCTTTACTCAAAAGGGCGGGGTTTACAACTCCATCCTCCTTTTAGTAGTTTTGTCCCCAAAACTTAATTAGCAACCTTTGCATAAGGAACAATTTCCTTTGATGTCAACTTAGTGTTTGCTTAATATGAAAAGTCTTCTCTTGTTCTTTCAATTACCCTTTTTATATCATTCACTTAAGGAATTTATTTTCCTTAATATTATTTACTCCCTCCATGGAGTTTATCATAATTAGACATACCTTACTTAAGGGTATATACTTAGATTTACATCTCTCTTTGCTTAGAGCAACATTTTTCCCTTTGAGATCCTGTACTCAGGATTGGGAGTTCCAAGATACCTAATCATTCCCCTGTCTAGTTAACCTCTTGGTCGTTAAAACCCTTAGCTTGATGTTATTTAGTGCATTGCATACTTGTTTTCATGGGTTTCCTTGTTATCACCTTTCCGTCCTTTTTCGACTCTTTCTTCATCCGTTGTTCATTCCAATTTTAGTCGAAATTTTTATGTTTGACCTTGTCTCTATGTCCATTAGATTTCCAAAATACCTTCTTTAGGGTTATTCCCAACTTTTGAACCTCTCAGGGATTGTATAACTTCATCCCTTTTTTCGTTTGGTAGTATTCTTTGACTACCTTTATCGTTATCCAATCAACTTACATAACTGTGTCGGTTTTTCTTACCCATTCATCCTTTCTCAACTTCTTTATTGAGACTTTTTTATTCTAATGATTTGGTTTCCCAATGGTTTACAGACAAGCTAGGATTCTTTCCTTCTTATGTCCTTGACATTCTTTATTCAAGGATTTTTTTCCTTATTCCTTAATTCACTTTTACTTACTCGTAATCATTTCATAATTCTTCATTCTAAATTAATCACTTTCAATCTATGTGTTGATTCCTTTGCTTGGAAAGGTTCCCTTCTTTTGGTTTCGTTCTCTACTATGTCCCTCACAATAGAGATTTCCATTTTAGGTGCTACATGCTCAACCTTCTTATCATTCCTTTTAGGGTTCCTTCTTCCTTTCTTTGCACCCCTATCTATGTTAGGGCATTAGCGAGTTTTGGATCCTTCTTTTATCCACAACTTCTGTTTTATCCCTTATTCCTTACTTGAGATACTTTTGATTATCGGTTTTATTTCGTGCATTCCACACTATGCACAGTTGTCCACTCTTTAGGCTTCATTATACGCGTGTGGACTACAACCCATCTCACTAGTTGTGGTTATTTCTCCTTAGCCACATTTTATTTGGAGGGCTTACTTTCCCAACGTTTCTCAGACGTTCTTTCATTTATTTCCTTATTATGAGCAATCCACTTATTCTTACTTGTCACAACATCTTTTGATGCTAACTTCCTATTTACCCGTCCCTTTTAACTTCTTCCTTGGGTCCTCCTAGTATGCTTTCTTGGTTTCTTTCACCTCAGCCTGCGTTTCATTTGTAAGTTTATCTTTTTGTCCCTTTCACTTGGTTCCATTATCTCTTAGTTGGGATACATATGCCTTTCCAGGGTTTTTCTTCCTCGGTCGGACTCTCTCCTTTTTCCTTAGCTCTAGAGAATATCTACCCTTAAATGGCATCTTTTGATGTCATCATCTTCTATTTACCCTTGCTTTTGAAATCTTGCAGGTACATCTTTTCTACCCTATCCTCATTCCTATTAGTACCACAATAAGCGTCTTATTTCTTCTAGGGAGAGTTTAAATCTTCCTTGTTTCAAGATTTCTTGACCATTATGTGAAAGGCTTGCCTACTCCTTTCTTGGCTTGAGTCTAGTCGTTAATTTAGCCATTGGTCTTTTCAAGGATTTCTTTCATCCTTCTTTTCCCAATTATTTGGCCTTTCCACCTCTCTCTTCTTTGTTGTAGCTCAAATTATGGCTTTCACGAGTATTAGTTCATTAACTGCCTAGTCTCTACCATTCCTTTGGTTTAAGTTTCTTATGGTAGTTGTTTCTTGAGCCCTCTTGTCCTTAACGTCCATCCCACTACCCTTTTTAGGGTGTAGTCCTTTCTACCTCTCAGTCTTCCTTAGGGCGTCATTTATTCTCTTTGACTATCTTGTTGTAATGACTTGCTTCCCTTCACTATGTTTGTCCAAAACATCTATATGTCTTCATTGCTTTTCCAAAGTGAGTCATATTTTCCATCTTGAGACATTTCATTTGTCATCAAATGCTTCGCTAGTCTTTTCTCATGGATGCACTCCCTCCATTGCTCGTAAATGGCTGGAAATTTCTTCTTAATGAAAGATTTTCTTGAGCTATACTTTGTTCTTGTTTGCGGTATATCGAGGTCCTACCTTCAGTCCTTTTTTCCTCCCTGCCAATATGCAAGGATCTTGAAGAGCTTCCTCCTAGATGTAGTTGAAATTCTGAGTAGGAGTTGTATTTCTAGGGATGGCATCCTTTAGGGTTTCCTATAACTGTGGGGGCGTTATTCTTGAAAAATATTGTCCTAAATCCTTGCCGTTTGGGACAGTACTTCACTTCTATTTTCTTACACTTGTAATAGGTCGTTTCTTGCTCAATTACTCTAAGAGTTCTCATAGAATCCTTAATTACCTTGACAATTTTTCTTATTGTATCTTCTTTGTCCAACAATTCCCTTGATTACTTTCTTCATTTGTTATGAGAATCTTCTTGGTCTTCATAGTGTCTAAGGATGTGCAAGTTTGTTTGGTTACCTTCCATGGGAAATCTTTCTACAACTGATGTGCAAGGTTATATCATTTGAGAGATATGGTTTTAGGAACTTGAAATTCTTTATTATTGGAGAGGTAATACAATAGGTTGGGATCTTAGCCCTCACTACACAAATATTTCTGACACAGATGGTAAGCTACTGGGTTCATGGACAAGTGTCTTCCTTATTAAAGTTATAAGCCCTCGATGGTGTTCCTGGCCTTAGGTTTGGCTTCCTTCGTACTCAAGATTAAGACCTCAACAGATCCTGGCACTATTCTTCTAGAATTTCCCACTAATGTCTCTTGGTTCTTTATGACTTCTCGGGTATTTCAGGGTGATTTCCCTACAAGGATAGAGTGTTGGATGGTGTTAGATGGTGTTGGTAATACTAGTCCTAGTTTTCTTGGTTGTTCTACTAGGAGCCATTTGAAAATTTTAAAATTAATCCTATTAGTTACTATATTTTCTAGTATTGATTATGTATTCGAGGAAACAAGCTCTAATACCACTCCAATTTTCACGCTCGTACCCGGTTTGGTCGGATCCCCGTGAACAACCCGCCACTCTCCCGATTTATTCAGGGTTTTCCCCTCTTCTAAATCGTGGAGAGAAAGGCGTCATTTTTACATGTACCTTTCCTGAAATAACAGTAATTAAAACTGAATATAAATTTTACATACCTACCTTAAGGTTTGGCTACCGATAAATCTTTAAGGTTGGTTTTCCCTTGGTTTCTTGAAAAGGGTAAAGGGAGGTGTGAGTTCGACAACTCAATGAATGGGTGTTTGAAAAATGAGTTTCTTATAAAAGAGTTGGAATTGGAGTGTGCCAGACTTCTTATTTTCTTTTAAAATATTATTTTCTCATACTCTGAGTTCGACAACTCTGAGTGAACGTCTCCAATGTCCTACCCTCATACCAAAAATACTCCGTGTCCGTGGTCTCATGCGTAATGAAGCTATGTCGAGCTTCGTAAAACTTCTGGTACGACTAACTACCCTTATCTCTACCAGGTCGTCCAGAGCCCTAGGACGCATCACAACCCCTCTTGGGCATCTTGAAGGTCCCGTAATCATAGTGCATGTACAAATCAATAGTTTTTTTTTTCACATAAGCCAAAAAATCTGTGGTACCACTAGTCCAACAGCCCCAACCCTCAACTCAACCTACAACTATTTGTCTTGACTAATCCGAAGACCTATCATGTTGCACTACTGTTAGTCCATTGAATATGTCAGTCCTGTCTCGATATCATGGCCAAACAACTCATTTACTTAAGTTTTCATGGCTTAATAATCATGTTTGTTTATGGTCTAGGGCCCACTGTTTGAGATTTTCAAAATCGAGCATATTAGCCCCAAAGTTCCAAAACTGAGGCCTCCTGCCTATATGAGCTATACGAGTTCCTGTCAAAAAGGTCTCCCAAAATGTTTAAGTAGTGCATAGTCAGGGGAGAGCACTTCTGACAAAATATACTTTTCAACTATATATCATACTAACCGAGTATAAGGACATCTCCACTTATAACCAATAAGCAAGTTTTTCACTTGCTTCGAGGAAGTTTCATCATACCAATTGGGTATGATCTACTTACAACTGGTAAGTAGTTTTTCTGCTTGATTTCCACATCACTTTTCTCAGGTGTGATGATTAAAATACCACTTAGCAGTGGGTTTTCATTTTTGATTGCTTATCATCTTAACCGGGTATGATATTACATTCCTACTCACTCGATAGTGCGGTGAATATCCTCTTAGTCGGCTTGTTGCCCTAACTCGAACTTGTCTTAGCTAGCTTTCTTGGTACTAGGTGTTACTACATGATATGAACACTCTTGTTCATTATCTTTTGGCCTAATAGCCCTCGTTCATCCCAAATGAATGAGAAAACCAAACATTTCATTTATTTGCAATTAGGTCACTAAAGTTATTTTTCTTTAACTGTAAGTCCCTAATACCGGTTTTTCCTCAAATTAAGTCCCGAAACTTTTAAAATTCACCTTGGGACCTCAATTTATTGAAATTCACAAAAAGATATTTAATTTCCCAAATTTCCAATTAGGTCCACCAACTTTTCCAAAATTACCATTTTGCCCCTACTTTACAAAAATGGTAAGTTTTGCCCCAAAAATTCAAAAATTGCCCAATTGGTCCTCCAACATCTTTATCATGCCTAATTGGCCCTCAATTTTATGAAATTACACTTTAGCCCCTCAAATTTTTGAAATTCCTAACTTTCCCCCAATTTCAACCTTCTAATCGATAGAGGTTTGATTTCATCAAATTGACCAATCAAATGAGTTTAATTGTTAAAATTGAAGTTAGATTGGAGTTCCTAAACCTTCATACGATTCAACTGTACTTTGAATCGTACAATTTGATGTTGAAATGAGCTCAAAGGGAGCTTCACCGAAAAACTAGACTTAGCGAGAGAAAGCTTCAAAAGCTTATTGTCGGGGGCAAATCAGTCTCAGCTTTCGATCTGGGCAAATAACTCTCATCCTAAGATTCCTCCGAGGATCAAGAATTGCATCAATTGATGCTTAATTGAATGATAATTTAGTCATTGAAGTTCTGTGGGTTCTCTCTTTAGCACCGATCAAAATTGTCAGTTCTGTTGGGAGGGCTTGGTTTGGCCTGAGGAGGGCTCAAATTGGCCTTTTTCAGCTCGTCCAAAACAGGGCCGCTTCGGTCCGCCGGAGCTGCTTCATTGTTCGATCACGTCGGTGCTTCTCTGGTGACCCTCGGAGGAGATGGACACTACATGCGTGTAGTTGACTTTTCTCCGGTTCTAAAGAACCCGACCATGCCTTCTTTGGCTCAGAAAATACCCTATATTAAAGCTCTGAATCAAACTTCACCAGAAATTGGAGCAGGTGAGAGAGAATGAGTTTTTAGGTGTGGAGAGGATGAATGAGGAGTGACTCTTTATATAGAAAGCTCGGGGACTTCTTGGTCATCCGATTGGCACCCTAATGGCAATCATTCATTGCCTAAAACTCCTTGGCAGAAGACTTTTCAGCTTCATCGGCGCTGCATGATTTTTCGGTGAGTGAACAGTGCTCTCATCTAAAGGAAGAAGATGACACTGTTACGAACCGGACCAGACCGATCTGAACCGGGTTCAAAGCTTAAACTGGCCAGTTCACCCTCAATTCGACTGAATTTTTCAAAATTAAAAATTTATAAATTTATAAATTTATCTAAATTCATTTTCTATTCAATGGTGGCTTCAAATCTCAAATTTTGTTTTTCTAGGCCACTTAGAAAAATGAATTTAGCATCCAATTCAATAGTTGTTCAAACCTATCATGCCCCGACCTAGTTTGGTCGAATCCCCATAATCAACCCGCCACTCTTCCAATTTACTAAGGGTTGCCCCTTATTTATAAACCGAGAGGAGTAAGGCACCCTTTAAACATGTACCTTTCCTATAATAACATAAATAAAAACTACACAAAATTTGAAAATTTATCATACCTGCCTTACAGGTGTGTTAGCTAGTGCTCTTTAGGGTAAGCTTTTCGGGGTTACTTGAAAGGGATATCAAGGAGGGGGTGAGTACAACGACTTAGTGAATGGGTTTTCAAAATTTAACTTTTAGAAAAAAAAATGTTTGATGCGGAGTGTGTCAGACTCCTTATTTTCTTTTAAAAACCTTTCATTCTTAATTTTAGTTTTTATAATCATTTCTTATTACCACGGTGTGTCATCACCCAACACACATCCTTCATCATGAAGGTAAAACATAAAATCACAGGCCAGCTCATCCATTGTACTCGCTTGTGGTGTTGGAGCGACTTTACGGGCCACCTATATAGAAGCATGCCCACTTCTACCCTAAGAATGAGTGGATGTTTGCAACATCCGAACCACAATCGCATGAGTAGCTTCACAAGACTTTTGGTATGACTAACTACCCTTATATCCAATAGGCGGCACTAGTTGACTGAGTATGTCGGTCCTATCTCTGTACTATGGCCAAACAATTCATTACTTAAGTTTTCATGGCATATTAATCATTTTTTTATGAACTCCTGCTCGTGCCAACTGGCCTAGGGCCCACTGTTTGAGATTTTCAAAAGTTAGCCATATTAGCCCTCATGTTCTAAAACCGAGGCCTTCGGCCTAATAGAGCTATTCGAGCTCCCGTCAAGAAGGTCTCCAAAAATGTTTTAGCAGTGGCACACAATCAGGGGAGAGCACTTCCGACAAAATATAATTTTGAATTGTCTATCATACCAACCGAGTAAGAGGACATCTTTGCTCATAACCGATGAACGGATTTTCCACTTCCTTCAAGGAAGTTTGATCATACCAACCAGGTATGATCAACTTACATCCTGTAAGTAGTTTTTCCACTTGATTTCCACGTCACTCCTCTCTATTGTGATGATTAAAATACCACTTAGCAGTGGGTTTTCATTTTCGAGGTGATTATCATCCCAATCACGTATGATATTAAATTCCCACTCACCCATTAATGTAGTGAATTCCTCTCGACCGATTCCTTATATTAACACGAGTTTGTCCTTGCATGTGTTCCTAATACTTTATGTTCCTACATAATATGAACATCCTTGTCCATATTCCTTTGGCATAATAGCCTTCATTTATTCCCAATAAATGATAAAACCAATCTTTTCATTTATTTACAATTAGGTCCCTAAAGTTATTTTTCTTTAAGTCCCAAATGTCAGTTTTTCCTCAAATTGAGTCCTAAAACTTTTAAAATTCACCTTAAAACCTTAATTTATTCAATTTCACAATAAGGGGTTCAATTTCCCAAATTTTCAATTTGGACCCCCAACTTTTCCAAAATTACCATTTTGCCCCTACTTTACAAAAATGGTAAGTTTTGCCCCAAAAATTCCAAAATTGCCCAATTGGTCCTCCAACATCTTTATTAAGCCCAATTGGTCCTCAATTTTATGAAATTGCACTTTAGTCCCTCGAATTTTTTAAATTCCCAAATTTCACCCAATCTTTCCCCCAATTTTAACCTTCTAACTCTGCCGAATTTGATTTCATCAAATTCACCGATCAAATGAGTTTAATTGTTGAAATTGAACTTCCTACACCTTCATATGATTCAATTGCACTTTGAATCACACAATTTGGTGCCGGAATGAGCTCAAACGGAGCTTCGCTGGAAAACTGGACTTAGATAGAGAAAGCTTCGAAAGCTTACCGTCGGGGGTGCGACGGTCCGAGCTCTCAATATGGACTGCTAGCTCTTGTCCAGAGGTTCCTCGTAGGATCAAAAATTGAATCAATTGATGCCGAATTGTGTGTAATTTTTAGCACCAGTCGAAAATTACACAGGGGAGCCAAATTGGCTTACCTTTTAGCTCTAATTCGGTTATAGAAGGACTATGGAGGTGTTGGGAAAGGCTTAGTTTAGTTTGAGGAGGGCTTGAATTGGCTGATTTCATCTCGGCCAAAATAAGGCAACTTCGGTCCGCCGAAGCCGCTTCACTGTTCGATCACACCGACGCTTCTCCGGCGACCCTCGGAGCAAATGGAGACTACAAATTGTAGTTGACTTCTCCCCAGTTCTAAAGAAACTGACCTCACCTTCTTTGGCTTAGAAAAGACCCTATATCAAAGCTCTAGTTTGAGCCTCAACGAAAATTAGAGCAGCTGAGAGAGAATGGAGTTTTTAGGTGTGGAGAGGATGAATGGGGAGGGGTTTTTTATATAGGAAGCTTGGGGACTTCTTGGTTGTCTGATTGGTACCTTAATGGTGATCATTCATTGCGAGAAACTCCGTGGCTGCTTTCATCTCAAGGAAGAAGATGACACTGTTCCGAATCGGATTGGACCAGTCCGAACTTAGTTCAAAGCTTAAATCGGTCGGTTCACCCTTGATTTGAGAAAATTTTTCAAATCTAAAAATTTTAAAATTCATTTTCTATCCATTGTTGGACTCAAATCTTAAACTTGAATTTTCTAAGCCACCAAGAAAAATGAATTTAGTATGAGGTTCAATAGTAGTTCAAACCAATCCAAACCGGTTCTGATCCAGTTCACCTAAATCGGTTTGGTTTTCATCTCCAATTCCTAATTAAGTCCTTTTTCATGACTTTGGTGACTTATAAGGTCACTCAGGATCCATAAGTTTCCAGGTTTGCCCTTTCTCTATCGGTTCAGGTTCATAAACCGATTCAATCTAGTTAGATTCAATTCATCTTAATCGTTCTGGTTTTTCTCTTCCAATTTATGAACCTATTGGGACACTCGAGAGTAGTAAATTTCCCAAATTGCCTATTCTCTAATGATTTGGTTTGTGAATTAGTTCGGTGTTTATCGCTCAGTTTGACCGGTTCTTTTCTTGGTTTTCCTTAACTCAAAAGGGTGGGGTTTACAAAACCGGTTCAATCTGGTTTAGATATAGTTCACCTGAACCAGTTTGGTTTTCATCTCAAATTCATCCTTAAGTCTTTTTCATGACTTTTAAAACTCTTTGGGTCACTCGGGATGCATAAATTACTCGGCTTATCCATTCTCTATCGGTTCCAGTTCATTAACTGACTCGATTCATAAACCAGTTCAATCCAACTCAAATTTGGTTCTCCTAAACCGGTCTGGTTTTTTGTCTCCCAAATTGTCCTAAGGTTTTTTTTCCAAGGTTTTATGAACCCTTTGGGTCACTTGGAAGTTGTAAATTCCCCAAACTGCCTGTTCTCTCATGATCGGGTTTGTGAACCTGTTTAGTTTTTCTCACTCGGTTTGACCGATTTTTCCTTAACTCAAAAGAGCAGGGTTTACAACTCTCTTCTTGGGGATCCTTCCTAGATCAAATCGCACCCTAATTGGTGGTCTGGGTAGTGTGAATTACTTAACTTTTTTTTTTCGGGCAAAACACACTGTGAATATTAAATTCTGGCAAAGGGCGGGGGAAGGGACTTACCATGACGATTCAAGGAAGGTCTCGACTCCTCTAGGGAAGGTCTCAACAGCTCTAAGGAAGGTCTTGAGGGATTGGGTTGGTCGAGGTTTACCCGAAGATGGCTCAAATTGAGCATGACCAAGGGAAAACCCCAAATACTTTCGAAAGAAAACCGGGTATCCATCGGGACCAAAAAGGGGTAAAATAAATGTTTAAAACAGAGATTTTGACATCCCAAGTGGCTAATAAATCACAAAAGTTGTGACGGGGAAACATGAAGTGGATAGGATATGAAAATCGAATTAGTTCAAAGTGAACCATATCTAAATTGGAGTGAATCAAGTTGAACCGTGAAGAACCGATTGAAAGATTCATTTTTCTAGGTGGATTAAGAACATCAAATTAGAAAATTGAAGCCACAATCAAGTATAAAATAAATTTAGAAATTTTTTATTTTTGAAAAATTGGATGAACTGGGCCTGAACCAGTCGATTTACAATTTTAGGTCACCGGACACAATCGAATCGGACTGGTCAACGGACCGCTGCTAGGTTAGTGCCCAGTCAGCATGCACGACTAATCAGTGCGTGACACATGGCGAAGCGTGCCCAGTCAGCCACATAGTCAGTGCTTGGAAGCACTGGCCAATCAACGAGTGACACGTGACTTTAGTCAATGATCAAAGGAGGAAAATTCATGTCAGCGATGACCGATCCATAGGGGAGTCACACGTGTCCCATTGAACGGTCAATTTTGGAAAAGCCCCATCAGCTAAGACCAACCAATGGGGAGCTGACACGTCTCAAAACTGACATGTTAGTGTCTGACTAGGACGTCTAGGAAACAATCGACCAATTAGAGGTCGACACATGATAGTGCCACATCGGATGACCTCAGCCAATTAGAGGTTGATACGTGGCAGTGGCATTGTGTGTCAAGAGGGAAATCTAATGCATTTAAAACAACCAATCAGAGGGTGTCACGTGTCACGGTCAATGGTCAATGAAAATTAGTCAGTAGCCATGTAGGAAGGAGCAGTCAATGGGAGGCTGCCACGTATTCGGTCAGCAAGTCAAAGGTTGACTAGGTTGCTTACGAGGATGCTACATCAGCAAAGCCAGCCAATCACAATGTGTCACATGGAAAGCTAATGTGTGCAAAGCTTGCACACGTGCCACGGGATAAGACAACACGTGCGAACCTCACACACGCACCACAGTGTCGTCTTCCTCAGCTAGACAACAAGGAGAAGAGGATAAGGGAGAAGAGGGGAGTCTCCGACGACCCGGAAAGAGCTCCGATCCGGTCATCGGTGAGCGGGACGAGGGCCGAGTCTTACACTGGTAGATAGCTCGGACAGTTGCTGAGCTCCATATAGACCATGTCATGCCCCGACCCAATTTCATCGGATCCCCGTGATCAACCCACCACTCATCCAGTTTATTAAAGGGTTTCCCCTTATTATAAACCATAAAGAGTAAGGCATCCTTTAAACCTTCACCTTTTCCTAGAATAACATAAATCAAAATTGTATAATATTTCAAATTTATCATACCTGTCTCATAGGTGTCTTAGTTGATAGTTTTTAAGGGTAGACTTTCCAGAATTTCCTGAAAAAGATATAAAGAAGAGGTTAAGTACGACTACTCAGTGAATGGGTTTTCAAAACTTATAACTTTTAGGAAAAAAATTTGTATTGGAGTGTACCGAACTCCTTTCTTTCAAAAGTCCTTTTATTTCAAATCTCGGATTTTACCACCTTTTCTTATTAATCACGGTGTGTCATCACCCAACATATATCCTTCATCATAAAGGTAATACACACAATTTGCAAGCTAATATGTCCACTGAACCCACTTGTGGCGTCGAAGCAACTTTACCGACCACCTAGATAGAAACACGTCCACTTCTACCCTGAGAATGAGTGGATGTTCGCGACATCCGACCCCCAATCCCAAATCAATTCTCCATGTCTGTATGAGGATAGAGACCTCATCTCCTCCCCACCCCGGTCTCATGCGCTTGGTGCTACTCCAAATTTCGCACAGTCACCTAGTATGACGAACTACCCTTATACTCACCAGGTTGTCCATGGCCCTTTGAACGCATAACTACCCCTCTTGGGCATCTTGATGGTCCCGTAATCACAGTGCATGCACAAACAATATTTACTTATCATGCCATGTAATATGTGGTGCCATTAGTCCAACGGCCCTAACCTTTAACTCAACCTGCAACTGTTTGTCTTGACTGGTCCAGAGACTTGTCATGTCGCACTGCTACTAGTTGACTAAATATGTCGGTCCTGTCTTGGTACCATAGCCAAACAATTCATTTATTAAAGTTTTATGGCACATATCTCATGTTTGTTTACGAGCTCTTGGTCATGCCCACTGGCCTGTGGCACATAGTTTGAGATTTTCAAAACCGGGCATAGTAGCCCCCGGGTTCCAAAACTGAGGCCCCTCACCTATAAGAGCTATTCAAGCTCCTATCAAGAATGTCTCCCAAATCATTTAAGCATTGGCACACAGTAAGGGGAGAGCACTTTTGACAAAATATATTTTCAACTATCTATCAGACCATCTATGTATGAGGACATCTCTACTTATACCGATAAACGGATTTTCCACTTCCTTCGAGGAAGTTTCATCAAACTAAACGGGTATGATCGAGTTACGACCGGTAAGTAGTTTTTATGTGTGATTTTCACATCACTTCTTTAAATTATGATGTTTAAAATACCACTAAATAGTTGGTTTTTCATTTTGAGGTACTTATCATTCCCAACCGGGTATGATATAAAATCCCACTCCCAATCGGTAAGTGGTTTTTAACTTTAAACAATGCTCATCATCCGAGCCGATTATGATGTTAGTAAGCCCACTCACCCATTAATGTAGTGAATTCCACTAAACCAGTTCTTTGTATTCACGCGAGCTTGTCGTTGGTGGCACTCCTCATGTTCCTACACGATATGAACATCCATGTTCAATATCCCTCGGCCTAATAGCCTTCATGCATTCCAAATGAATGAGAAAGCCAAACTTTTATTTATTTGCAATTAGGTCCCTAAAGTTATTTTTCTTTAAGTCTCAAATGTCGGTTTTTCCTCAAATTGAATCCCAAAACTTTTAAAATTCCCCTTGGGACCTCAATTTACTCAATTTCACAAAAGGCGATTAATTTCCCAAATTTCCAATTTCATCCCCTAACTTCTCCAAAAATTACCATTTTACCCCCAAAAATTCTAAAATTCCTCAATTGGCCCTCTAACATTCTTATCATGCCCAATTGACCCTCAATTTTATAAAATTGTATTTTGGTCCTTAACACAACCTAATTTGATTTCATCAAATTGACCAATCAAACACATCTAATTGTTGAAACTGAAGTTAAAATTGAGTTCCTAAATCTTCATATGATTCAATAGCAATTTGAATCACAAGTTTTGATGTCGTAACGAGCTTAAACAAAGCTTCGCTAGAAAATAGACTGTAGTGAGAGAAAACTTCGAAAGCTTACCGTTGAGGGCACAGCGGTCCGAGCTTTCGATCTATGTAGATAGCTCTTATCCTAAGGTTTATCCTAGAATTAATAATTTCATCAATTGATGCTGAATTGAGTTAGAATTTCCTCATCGAAATTCTATCAGTTCTCTCTCTAACACCGATCAGAAATTATAGAGGGGAGTCGAATTGGCTTACCTTTCCATTCTAATTCGGCCATGGGAGGGCCGAGGAAGTGTTGTGATGGCTTGGTTTGGTCTGAGTATGGCACAAATTGACCAATTTCAGCTTGGCCAAAATAAGGCAGTTTTGGTCCGCCAGAGCTGCTTCACTGTTCCATCATGCCGACGTTTTTCCAGTAACCCTCGGAGCAAACGGAGACTACAAGCGCGTAAATGACTTCTCCCTGGTTATAAAGAGCCTCACCTCTCCTTCTGAGGTTAAAAAAAATTATCAAGTCGAAGCTCTAGTTCGAGCTTCATCGAGAAATGGAGTAGTAGAGAGAGAGAGAGAAGTGTTATAGTGTGAGGAGAATGAATGGGGTGAGCTCTTTATATAGGTGTAAAATTGTGTATTAAATGGGGGATATTTATTATCGGTATTAATATTGCCATAAATTGATGGGTATTTATTAGTATTAATTCCAATAATTTAATTTATGTATTAAATTATGAAGTAAATTAATACCAATCATTTAATTTAGGTATTAAATTAAAGCACACTTAACTTTGGTGTTCTGATGATATCCACTTCATCTTAACCAGGTTTTTCTCTTCTAATTTGTCTTAAGGTTCTTTTCTAAGGTTTTATGAACCCTCAAATGGTCGGGTTTGTGAACCGGTTCGATTTTCTTACTCGGTTTGACCGGTTCTTTTCCTGGTTTTCCTTAATTCAAAAGGGCAGGGTTTACAACTCTCCCCTCATTTTAGGAGTTTTGTCCCCAAAACTTAATTAGCAACCTTGCATGAGGAACTAGTTCCTTTGGTGTACATTTGGTATTTGCTTAACATGCAAACTCTTATCTTGTTCCTTCAATTTACCCTTTTTACATCATTCACTGAAGGAATTTCTCATCCTTTATATTATTTGCTCCCTCCATGGAGTTTATCATACTTAAGCATATCTTACTTAAGGGTTAATCCTTAGATTCGTATCTTTCTTTGCTCAGAGCAACATCTTTTTTCCTTTGAGGTCCCATAATCAGGATTGGGAATTCCAAGATACCTAACCATTCTCGCGTCTAATTAACCTCTTGGTCGTTGAAACCCTTAGCTCGATGTCCTTTAGAACATTACATACTTGTTTTCACAGGTTTCCTTATTATCATCTCTTCATCCTATTTTGACTCTTCCTTCATCCGTTGTTCATTACAATTTCAGTCCAAATCTTATGTTTGACCTTGTCATGCTTTCTAATTGACTCTTCCTTATTTTAAGTCGTGTTTTACTCGGGACTATTGGGTTTACATGCTCCCTTACTGCATGACATTTTCTAGACCTTGTCTCTATGCCCATTATATTTTTAGAACACCTCTATTAAGTTTATTCCCAATTTTTCCAACCTCTCAAGTGTTGTATAACGTCATCCCTTTTCTCTTCTGGTAGTATTCCTCGACTACCTTCACTCTTATCAAACCAACTTACACAATTGTTTCGGTTTTCCTTACCCATTCGTTCTTTCTCAACTTCCTTATTGAGTCTTTATGGTTCCAATGATTGGGTTTTCCAATAATTTACCGACAAGATGGGATTCCCTCCTTCTTAAGTTCTTGGCATTCTTTATTCAAGGATTTTTCCTTTTTCCTTAATCCACTTTTACTTACTCGTGATCATTTCATGATTCTTCATTCTTACAATAATCATTTTCGATATATGTGTTGATTCCTTTGCTTGGGAAGGTTCCCTTTTTCTGATTTCATTCTCTACTATGTCCCTCACAATAGAGATTTCCATCTTAGGAGTTACATGCTCAATCTTCTTATCATTCCTTGTAGGGTTCTTTGCATCCCTATCTATGTTTGGGCATTTGTCTGCTTTGGATCCTTCTCTATTCACAACTTTTGTTTCATCCCTTATTCTTTACTTGGGATACTTCCAATTATTGGTTTTATTCCATGCATTCCATCCTATGCCCAGTCATCCACTCTTTAGGCTTCATTTGTAAGTTTATCTCTGTCCCTTTCACTTGGTTCCATTATCTCTTAGTTGGGATACATACGCCTTTCCATGGTTTCCTTCCTCGGTAGGACTCTCCCCTTTTTCCTTGGTTCTAGGGAATAACTACCTTAAAATGGCATCCTTTAATGTCGTCCTCTTCTGTTTATCCTTGCTCTTGAAATTTTACGGGTATATCTTTGATACTCTATCCTCATCCCCACTCATACCACAGTACACGTCTATTTCTTTTAGAGAGAGTTTAAATTTTCCTTGTTTCAAGATTTCCTAACCATTATGTGAAAGGCTTACCTACTCCTTTCTTGGCTTGAATTTCGTCGTTAATTTGGTCATTGGTCCTTTTAAGGATTTCTTTCATCCTTCTTTTCTCCGATATTTGGCCTTTCCACCTCTTCCTTCTTTGTTGGAGTTTACTCTATGACCTTCACAAGGGTAGTTCGTTACTTACCTCGCCCCTACTATTCCCTTATCTAATTCTCTTGAGGTAGTTGTCTCTCAAATCTTCTTGTCCTTAATGATCCTTCTAGTGCCCTTTTTAGGGTGCATTCCTTACTACTTCCCGGTCCTCCTTAGGGCATCGTTCATTCTTTTTGACTATCTTGTTATTTTAGTTTGCTTACTTTTGCTAGGTTGGTCAGAGACTCCAATTTTGACTTCTCTACTTTTTGCAAAAGAAGTTGTACTTGCAATCTCAGGACATCCCATTTATTGTCAATTGTTAGGCTTGTCTTCTCTTGTGGATGTACTCCTTTCTTTGCTTCTAAATTGTTTGAATTTCTTCTTTAAGGAAGGATTCTCTTCATGTACTTTTTTGTTCGGTTTGTGGTTTTACTAAAGGTAGAGGGTGTCTTTCTTGAAAAGTATTGTTCTAAATCCTAGTGGTGTGGGACAGTCCTTCATTCTATTTCCTTTGTACCTTATAATAGGTTGTTCCTTGCTTAGTTATCCCAAGAGTTCTCCAAGACTCCCTACCATGACGGTTTTCTTGTCATGCCTTCTTTGCTTAATAATCTCCTTGATTCATTCCTTTATCCTTGATATCCGTGGTGTCTAGAGAATCGCGGTTTTATTTGGTCACTTTTCATGGGGCCATCTTCCTAACAAGATTACATCCTTTGATAGACAAGGTTTCTTGGAATTGGGAGTACTTTATTAATAGAAGAGTACAATATGTTGGGGTTTTTGCCCTATTACAAAAAGTGGTCATAAAATAAATAGGGAGCTACGTGATTCTTGATAAGCATCCTCCTAGGTAAGGATATACGCCCTTTGCTGACATTTATAGCTTCACACTTGGCTTCCTTTTACTTAGAGTTGTGCCATCAATATGTCCTAGCACCATTTTCATGGATACTTCTCCATTTGGTCTTTTGAGATTCCTACCATGCCTCAAGCATTGGGAAGCTTCTAGGGTTCTCTTCCTATGAGGACAGAGTATTAGGTAGAGTGATTCCTAGTTTTCTTGGTTTCTCCCATGGGAGCCATCTGAAAATTTTAAGATCAATCATATTAGTTACTATATTTTCTAGTTTTGATTATGTATTCGAGGAAACAAGCTCTAATACTACTCTAATTGTCACGTCCCGACCCGGTTTGGTCGGATCCTCGTGATCAACCCGCCACTCTCCCGGTTTATTAAAGGGTTTCCCCTTATTATAAACCGTAAAGAGTAAGGCGTCCTTTAAATCTGCACCTTTTCTTATAATAACAAAAATCAAAATTATATAATATTTCAAATTTATCATGCCTATCTCACATGCGTCATAGCTGATGGTTTTTAAGGGTAGGCTTTCCAGAATTTCCTAAAAGGGATATAGGAGGGGTGGGGGTGAGTACGACTACTCAGTGAATGGGTTTTAAAAGCTTATAACTTTTAGGAAAAAGATTTGTATTGGAGTGTGCCGGACTCCTTTCTTTCAAAAGTCCTTTTATTCAAAATCTCAATTTTTACCACCATTTCTTATTAATCATGGTGTGTCATCACCCAACACACATCCTTCATCATGAAGGTCATACACACAATTCGTAGGCCAGTACGTCCACTGAACCCACTTGTGGCATCGCAGCGACTTTACCAGCCACCTAGATAGAAGCACATCCACTTCTAACTTGAGAATGAGTGGATGTTCATGACATCCGACCCACAATCCCGAATCAATTCTCCGTGTCCGTATTAGGACAAAAACCTCATTCCGTCCCCACCTCGGCCTAATGCACTTGGTGCTACTCCAAATTTCGCACGGTCACCTTGTACGATGAACTTCCCTTATACTCACCAGGTCGTCTAGGGCCCTTAGGACACATCACTACCCTTCTTGGGCATCTTGATGGTCTTGTAATCACAATGCATGCACAAACAAAATTTTCCTATCATGCCATGTAATCTGTGGTGCCATTAGTCCAATGGCCCCGACCTTCAACTCAATCTGCAGCTATTTGTCTTAACTGGTCTGAAGACCTATCATGTCGCACTACCACTAGTTGACTGAATATGTCGGTCCTATCTTGGTACCATAGCCAAAAAATTCATTTATTAAAGTTTTATGACACATATCTCATGTTTGATTACGAGCTCCTACTCGTGTCCACCAGCTTATGGCCCACAATTCAAGATTTTCAAAATCGGGCATAGTAGCCCCCAAGTTCCAAAACCGAGGCCCCTCACCTATAAGAGCTATTCCAGCTCCCGTCAAGAAGGTCTCCCAAATTGTTTAAGCATTGACACACGGTCAGGGGAGAGTACTTCGACAAAATATATTTTCAACTATTCATCATATCAACCGAGTATGACGACATCTCTGCTCATAATTGATGAATGGGTTTTCCACTTCCTACAAGGAAGTTTCATCATACCAACTGGGTATGATATAAAATCCAACTCCCAACCAGTAAGCGGTTTTTAACTTTAAACTGTGCTCATAATCATAACTGGGTATGACATTAGTAAGCCCACTCACTAGTTAATATAGTGAATTCTACTAAACCGGTTCTTTGTATTCACGCAAGCTTATCCTTGCTGGCGTTCCTAGTACCCCGTGTTCCTACACGATATGAACACCCATGTTCAATATCCCTCAGCCTAATTGCCTTCATTCATTCCAAATGAATGAGAAAATGAAACTTTTATTTATTTGCAATTAGGTCCCTAAAGTTATTTTCTTTAACTTTAAGTAACAAATGCCGGTTTTTCCTCAAATTGAGTCCCAAAACTTTTAAAATTTCCCTTGGGGCCTCAATTTACTCAATTTAACAAAAGGGGGTTTAATTTCCCAAATTTCCAATTTGGTCCCCCAACTTTTCCAAAATTACCCTTTTGCCCTTCCTTTGCAAAAATGGTAAGTTTTACCCCAAAAATTCTAAAATCCCTCAATTGGCCCTCTAACATTCTTATAATCCTCAATTGACCCTCGATTTTATAAAATTACATTTTGGTCCTTCAAATTTCAAAAATCCCCAATTTTCCCACAATTTCAACTCCTTAACACAGCCTAATTTTCCCCAATTTCCCCCAAATTTCTCCATTTGCTCTGTTAACCCTCGGAGCAAATAGAGACTACAAGTGTGTAGCTGACTTCTCTCTAGTTCTAAAGAGCCCAACCTCTCCTTCCGAGGTTAAGAAAAACGCTTAAGTCGAAGCTCTAGTTCAAGCTTTATTGAGAAATGGAGCAGTAGAGAGAGAGAGAGATAAGTGTTCAAGTGTGAGAAGAATAAATGGGTTGAGCTCTTTATATAGGTGTAAAATTGTGTATTAAATGGGGAAGATTTATTACCGGTATTAATGTTGCCATAAATTGATAGGTATTTATTAGTATTAATTCCAATAATTTAATTTAGATATTAAATTATTAATTAAATTAAGACCAATAATTTAATTTACGTAATAAATTATGAATTAAATTAATACCAATCATTTAATTTAGGTATTAAATTATGGTATTTATGATAGGGCATACGAGTAATACTAATTAAACTAAATTCGCACCGCACGCAAGCACGCTCAACTTTAGTGTTCTGATGATATCCAATTATTTTGAACCAGTTTGGTTTTTCTCTTCTAATTTGTTTTAAGGTTCTTTTCTAAGGTTTTATGAACCGTCAAATGGTTGAGTTTGTGAACCGGTTCGGTTTTCATACTCGGTATGACCGGTTCTTTTCCTAGTTTTCCTTAATTTAAAAGGGCGAGGTTTACATAGCATCCCTCCCCTCACATTCCTCATCCCCCAACCATCGAAGAACTAGAAGAGGTCCATTTTCTAGCGAGACGTAAACCAGAGTTCCGATAAGGACCTTTCCTCCAATCTCAGAAGGCACATTCGAGCTCTATGTGACTGGGAAGAAGTCTTTTACCTCGCTACCACATCCTTTCGGACTAAGGATCATCGGAAAAGTGCTAGAAAGTCGGTACATTACCGTCACTCTTGTGACCATGAAACAACAGATAATCTCGATTGAATTCCGGTCGCCTCCAACCTCAAGTGACCAAACCATGCTTCCCTCAGCTCCCTATGACCATCCCCAGACCTCCAGGAACCTTTAAGGTAAACCAATTCCATCCCATTTTGCCGGAACAGTGAAGTTGCAGAAAATAAAACACTGAAACTTCTCTCTACAAATTCTCCGTTATTAGGTAGCCAATTGACCCGAGGTTTATCCTGAGAGACTCCCCTCGAAGAGCACAAGCCAGCCCCATCTAGAGCTTGGTCCACTGCCCCCTCACCAATAAGAAAATCAAGCTCTCTCTCTAGAAAACTTTTCCGATTAAGCCTTGTTTGAGCTAATTTCTGAGCCAAATGAAGTGTTTCAAAGCTTAAAATGATGAGGGGACATAAACAAGATAATTTCGATCATGAATTGGAGAAATTGCCCATGTTTGGGTGGTCAATCGAAGGAAACAAGTTTTCGAGGTCAAATGGCAATTTTGGGGAAATTTTGGTTACTTGGGAATTTTAGGAAAATTAGTGGATTTTATGAAATTAACTCCCAATGGAGGTCCAATTTGACAATTTTTGGAAATTTAAGGACCAATTGGTAATTTTGGAAAATTTGAGAGCCAATTGGTGATTTTGGAAAAAATTAAGGACCCATGAGGGATAGTTGGAAATCCTAGGGATTTAATTGAAACTTTTGACCTTTTGGGAGGCCTTTCATGTCGAAACCTTCCTCATGAGCATGTCCTAACCCTATAGAGACATACTGGACCAAAACGTGTGCAAGGAAGTACGACTAGAACTAAAAGTCCGATTGTGACAAACAAGTCACATTCATCAGGTGAGTGGGTTTAATATCACGCCCGGTTGGTTGGATGAGTACCATATTCTCGCATTGAAATTGGTTTTTCAGGATTGCCCTCCCCTAACTGTTTGAACAAGCTTAAAACTTTTGGGAGGTTGTCCTGACATTGCATGGAACATGCAATAATCGAGTAACATCGATCGAGTGGACCTAAGGCCAATGAGCACGGGCGTAGGCCCATAGGCAAGACAAGGTTGATGTGCTTGAAATCTCTCATAAGAATCGGTGAATTATGTGTGATTTGGTTATAATGTCAAAGTCAAACAAACGAACTCGTTGGGTTAGTATATGCTGAGCTGAAGTCGGGTCATCGAACTTGCTAGGCTATAGTTTTGAAGTCGAAGTCGGGTTGCCAGGTCTGTTGGGCCAATAATACCAAAGACGATGGCTATAACAAATGAAAACTGATGATTTTGCATGCATGAGATGTGGAGTCGTCGAGACGCACGGTATGGGGTAGTGGTAGATACAAGGGCTTTTGGATGACCTAGGGAGCATAAGGGCAGTCTGTCATCCAGTATGTTAGGAAGCTTCGGGTGCTTCATACACACTAAGACCGGGGTCGAAGAGGGAAGAGGTCTCGTCCCACATCGCGGACACGAAGTATTGCTCATGTCTGAGGGTCTAACAATTGATGTCCACTTAGACTCAGGGTAGAAGTTAGGAACTTCTATCAAGGTGGATGGTAAAGGCGCTCCGGCCCACAAGTAGTACCGTAAAGGACAGTACTACAAATGTGTGATCCATTTTTATGATAAAAAGAGTGTGTGATTGTGTGCCAACACTAAAAGGGTAAATAACAAAACATTATTGATACATAAGGGTAAAGAAGGATTAGAAAACTAGGAAAAGAATCGGTTGATTCAAAAAGAGAAAACTGAGTCATTTAACGAACTGAAACCGATAAATAAGGGTAAAATGGGAAACTGGAAAATTCCAAATAACTAAAAGAGTGATAAAAATTATGGGGAAGAACCATGCAACCAATTGAAAGAGAAAACTAGACCAGTTTAGGGTGAACCAAACCTAAACTGGATTAAATCTGTTTGAAATAATCATGAACCAGACTCTAAATTCATTTTTCTTGGTGGCTTAAAATGATCAAAATATGAAATTGAGGCCACCATTCTATAGGAAATGAATTTAGACGAATTTATAAATTTTTAGATTTGAGAAAATCGGTTAAATAGGGCCTGAACCGATCAATTTTTGCCACTAAACCCAATCGGACAAGACCGGTCCGATCCGGAATAGTTTCATCTTCTTCCTTGGGATGACAACACTACTCATCGGTTCAAAAACTTTCCATTTCTGGTGAAAGGAATATTACTCCAATCAGGGCATTTTTAGGCAAGGATAAGCTCGACCAGAATGGAAACTGGTCAGGTAGAGGGTCCTCGAGCTCCCTATATAAAGAGCTCCCCTCCATTCATCCTCCACACACTTCAAATCATCCTCCTCTCCCAATTGCTCTATTTTCTGGTGAAGCTTAAACCAGAGCTCCGACCTGGGCACTTTTCTCAACCTCAAAAGGCAAGGTCGAGTTCTACAGACTCTAGGGAAGTCAGCTATCTGACAACAACCTCCCTTCAACCTGAGGATCGTCGGAGAAGCACCGACATAATCAAACAATGAAGTGGCTCCATCGGTTCAAAGCTACCCTATTTTGGCCGAGCTGAATTCAGCCAAATTCATACCTCCTCCGACCAAACCAAGCCTCCCCAAATCCCCACGGCCCTCACACGACCTCGACATGGGTGAAAGGTAAGCCAATATGGCCCTTCACCGTTGTTGCAAATCGATGCTAGAGAGAGAAAGTGTCGAATTTCACTAGTGAAACTACCATTCATATGGACTTCAATTGTAGTGATTCTTAATCCTAGGAGGACCCTAAGGACTAGAGTTACCTCTCCAGATCAGTTGCTCGAACAGCCACACCTCTAACGGTAAGCTTTCAAAGCTTTCTCTCTTTACGAATAGTTTTCCAGTGAAACTCCGTTTGAGCTCATTTCAGACACAAATCTTGAAATTCAAAGCTCCATTTGATCGTATGGAAATTTAGAAACCGATCCATGCCATCAATTGAAGCAATTAACCCCAATTGAATGACCAATTTGAAGAAATCAAACTCGGTCTCTAAAGGGGTATAAATTGGGGGAAATTGGGGATTTCAAAAAATTGAGGGACTTCCATGCAATTTCTCAAAATTGAAGGTCAATTGGCAATGAGAAAGATGTTGGGTAACAATTGGTCAATTTTTGAAAGAATTGGCGTCAATTAGCTATTTTTGGAAAGAAGGGACAAGACCGTAATTTTTGACAAATTGGGGACCAAATTGGAAATTTAGAAAACTTGAGCCCTTTACACAATTTTAAGTAAATTGAGGATCCAAGGAGGATAGTGGAAGCCTTGAGACTCGATTTGGGGGAAAAGTTAGTATTATGGTCCTATAGTCAAGAAAAATGAACTTTAGGGTCCTAAGTGCAATAAACCAAGAATTTGGGTCTAGTCACTCGTACATGAGAAAATGAAGGTTGTCATGCCGAACCCTTACTGATAATGATACCCAAACTATGTAGGGACACTTGGGACCAAAACGCATGCAAGAGAGAGTTAGCGTGGACTGGAAACTGACTGGGGATGAACACGTCACAATCAACAAGTGAGTGGAAACTTTATTCTTCATACCCGGTTGGGATGATGTGCACATTTTAAAAGCCAAAAGTCTACTTTCCAATTGTGAGTAGGATTAAATAAACATAATACCCGGTTAGTATGATAAGATTTCTTAAGGAAAGGAAAAACCCGCATATCAGTTGTAAATGGATCCATCATCACACTCAGTTGGTGTGATGAATTAAAAGAGATTTTGTCATAAGTATTCTCCCTTGATTGTGTGACAACTACTTAAACAATTTGGGAGACCTTCTTGATGGGAGCTTGAACAGCTCTAACAGGCCAGGGGTCTCAGTTTTTTAAACTCATAGGGCTCACGGCACAATTTTGGAAAAACACGTGTAGTGGGCCCAAGGCCAGTGGGCATGGGCTAAAGCGTGTAAACAAACATGATTAGGAAGAGCCATGAAAAGTCCTATTTATAATGGAAAATGATTGTGTGATTCGCCATGGTATCGAGTTAGGATCGACAATGCTCAATGGACTGGCGGCAGTGAGTCAGGGCTAGGTCAACGGACCGACCTAGACAAACAGCTGCATGTTAGGTTGATTGTCGAGGCCGTTGGACCATTGGCACCAAAGAGAATGGCTTAATCATGAAAAAAAATTCTTTTTTGTGCATGCACTCATGGATACGGGACCATCAAGACACCCTAGGGGATTGTGATGAGTTCCAAGGGTTGCTAGATGACCTAGAGGAGATAAGGGCAGTTCGTCGTGCTAGTTAGTCATGAAGCTTTGGGAGCTTCTTGCACATGAGACCAGGGTCTGGTTAGGATGAGGTCTCCATCCTCATATGCTCACGAAGTAGAGTTCGAGTCTGAGGGTTGGACGTTTGGGACATCTACTCAAACTCAGGGTAGAAGCTTGGACTTCTATCTAGGTGGATAGCAAAGTCATGTTGATCCCCAAGTGGATGCGGTCTAGGACTGCCCTACGAATGTTTGTACCCTTCTTGATGAATGGCGTGTGTTTGTTTGCTAAATGTCTCCCAAGGCAAGGGGATGGGCTAAGAGAGCTAAACACAACTAATATGAAAATGGAGAAATCCTGATATTTGAGAAAAATCCTTGAAAAAGGAATGGTAAACCTTGGCAATGGTTTTTTATAAACTAAGCATATTTTTGAAAACTCACTCCCAACACCCGCTCACTGAGTTTTTGAAACTCACCCCCTCCCTTTAACCCTTTTTAGGAAAAAGGAAGACCAACCTTATAGGCACCCCCATAGTTGAACCCTAAGGTAGTTATCTAAATTCTTAATATATTGAGTTTTGTATAATGTTATTCCAGGAAAACCAGGGTAAAAGGACGCTTGACTCCCCACAGTTTAGAAAGAGGTGAAACCCTCTTGGACCAAAGGGAGAGGCGAGTTGCTCATGGGGATCCAACCAAACTGGGTCGAGGCATGACATAAATGGAAAGCCCGAAAAAGTCTACCTGTAAGATTCCCACTCATTGAGTTGTGAAACTCATTCCCTCTCCTTAACATTTTTCACGAACAAGAAGATCACCCAAGGACTTCCCTCGCCAAGCCTCAAAACCTAAGTATGATTTATGCTATTAGTTTTGTATAATGTCATTCCAGGGAACACGATAGGCAATACGCCTGACTCTTCACAATCTCGAGGGAACGACTCCTCAAGGTCAAAGAGAGTGGCGGGTTAATCACGAGGTTCCAACCAAACCGGGTCGGGGCATGATAATAAGTAACTCTCTTAAGATACTAGGGAACCCAAATTTACTCAAATAAAATAAATTAAGTATACACGTAATAATTATAAATTTATGTTAAATGTAATATGAGTATTAAAAGAATAAATTTATATAATATAAAATAGTAAATTATTATGATTTATAATATTAAAAATATTAAATTATTTATAATTAATAATTTTTAATTATATATGTATTTAATCTATTATTAACACAATAATGTCATACTAATAAATGCACAAGATTTCATTTAGTTCAAGGGAGAGATACTTCTCAAGAAGGGCTTATGCCCTAGACACCTTAGTAATCTTCCATTATAATGAGGTTTATTGACTAACAAAACCAAATCTCATAGCTTCCCTTTTAATTAATTATTTATTATATGTTATTTTATGATCACATATATTATTATTTTTATTTTTTTCTATATTTATATAAATGTTCTTTACTTCAATAAATATCCCATATTTATATATAAATACCATACAAGTTATTCCACTATTTTAAAATTAATATATTAATTATTTCTCATTTTTTAAAATTACATATTCAAAATTTACCAAGTAAATATCTATTTCAAAATTATCTCATTACAAGTTATTCCCCATTTTTAAGAAATTTTATCCCTAAACTTGTACTTAATATTTTTAGGGAATCTCATACATGATTTAGCTTTAAACACCTATTCTTCTACAAGATCACTATAGTGCCACTTTTAGCATATGTTTGCATTGAGTGGTTAGTAGGGATTTGAAGCTGAAATGTTGGATTGAGGGGTTAGGAGGGGAAGTTAAGTGATTGATTTGGAGGTGTTAAAATTTTGTAATAATGTATCATTGGAGGCGAGTGGAATGATTATTAATTAAAAAATTAGAAAGATAATTTTACCATTTTAATTAAATTAAATAATTTATTAGCTATTATATATAATTTAATTATATTAAAAATATTTTGTACAATAATTTTTTATTTATAATATTTGTGTTATATATTTATATTATATAATTTTATATAAAATATTATCAATATATAAATCTATTTAAAGTATATAAAAATAAATAAATAATAATATAAACAATAAATGAGGGTATTAAAGTAATTTAAGCAATAAATGACACAATCTTTATACTTAAGAGATTGTGTCATAGTGTAAATGAAGGGGTTGGAGGTGATTCTCTGCCCATCCAAACCCCTCAATTTTTTTTTTACCAAATTAAGGATTTCTCCACCCCTCCCAACCCCTCCACCTCCAAACCCCTCAATCAAAACATAGCATTTGTCACGCTCTGACCTGCTTTGGTTGGATCCCCGTGAACAACCCGTCACTCTTTCACTTTATTATGGGTATTCCCCTTCTCTAAACCGTGAGAAGTAAGATATCCTTTTTACCTGTACATTTTCTATAATAATATTAATCAAAACTAAATATATGAACCTTACATACATGTCGTAGGTTCAGCTATCAGAAGGTTTTTAAGTAGATTTACCCTTGGTTACCTGAAAAGGGGTAAAGGGAGGGGATCAGTTCAACAACTTAGTGAATGGGTGTTGGGAGAGAGTATTCAAAACATCTTTAATTAGAGTGTGTCAGACTTCTTATTTCTTTAAAAAATATTATTTTCCTTAAATTCCTGATTATTCAAAACCATCTTCCTCATTATCCACAATTAGTGTGTTTAACAATCAACACATGCCCTTCATCATGAAGGGATCACACATTCGTAGGGCATCCCATCCACTACACCAACTTGTGGTGTCGATATGACTTTACAAGCCACCTAGATAAAAGCTCGTCCACTTCTACCCTGGAATGAGTGGATGTTTGTGACATCCGATCCTTAAATTTGAAATCAACTTCTTGTCCATATGAGGACATGGAGCTTCAGGAAGCCCCAAACACAGTAGCCTCATGGAGTCCAAACATAGTAACTCTGTGAAGTCCAAACACAGTAACTCCATGACTAACTGATATGATGAGAAACTCAAATACAATAGCTTCTCTTTCCCTTATCGCCACCATGTCATCCAGCAGCCCTTAGGACGTATCACTACCCCTCTTGGGCGTCTTAATGGTCCCGAACCTCAAGTGCATGCACAAACAATATTTTTCCACAAAGCCATTTATCTTTGGAGCCTATGATCCAATTGTCACACCCCGATCTAGTTTGGTCGGATTCCCGTAAGCAACCCGCCACTCTCCCAGTTTACTAAGGGTTTTCCCCTTCTTTAACCCAGGAAGAGTATGATGTCCTTTAAACCTATACCTTTCCTGGAATAACATAAATCAAAACTACATAAAAATTTTAACTTTCATACCTATCTTGCAGGTGTGACTACATGAAGTCTTTGGGTAGGTTTTCCTTGGTTACTTGAAAAGGGATATAAGGGAGGGGATGAGTTCAACGACTTAGTGAATGAGTTTTTTTTTTTAAGTTTGACTTTTAGGAAGAATGTTTGAATTGGAGTGTGCTAGACTTCTATTTTTTTTAAATAATTCATCCTTAAAATCTCATTTTCATAGCCATTACTCAATCCTCAATCAGTACCGGTGTGTTTATCAACCAACACACGCCCTTCATCATGAAGGGAACACATATTCGCAGGCTAGCCCATTCACTGTACCCACTTGTGGTGTCGGAGTGACTTTATCGGTCACTTAGATAGAAGCACGTCCACTTCTACCTTGAGAATGAGTAGATGTACGCGATATTCAACCTCATCCCAACCCCACCCCTATATCTTGTGCATGAAGCTACGTTGAGCTTCCAAGACTATTGGCACGACTAACCGCCCTTATCTCCACCATGTCGTCCAGTAGCCCGAGGACACATCACTACCCCTTTTGGGCATCTTGAAGGTCCCGTATCTCAGTGCATGATAAAATAACAATTTTCCACATAAGCCATTTAATCTATGGTGCCACTAGTCCAACGGCCCCGACCTTCAACTCGACCTATAATTGTTTGTCTCGACTAGTCCATAGACCTATCATGTCGCACTACCGCTAGTCCATCGAGTATATTGGTCCTACCTTGGTACCATGACCAAACAATTCATTCATTTAAAGTTTTCATGACTTAAACTCATGTTTGTTTACGAGCTCCTGCTCGTGCCAACTAGCCTAGGGCCCACTATACGAGATTTTCAAAATCGAGCATATTAGCCCCTAAGTTCCCAAACTGAGACCTTCGGCTTATTTGAGCTATTCGAGCTCATATCAAGAAGGTCTTCCAAAAGTTTTAAGTAGTGGTACACAGTCAGGGGAGAGCACTTATGGCAAAATAAACTTTTCATCTATCCATCATACCAATCGAGTATGAGGACATCTCCGCTTATAACCAATAAGCGAGTTTTCTACTTCATTCCAAGAATTTTATCATACAAATTAGTTATGATCTCTTTACAACTGGTAAGCAGTTTTTTCGCATAATTTTCACATCACTCCTCTCAGGTGTGATGGTTAAAATACCACTTAATAGTGGGTTTTCATTTCCGAGGTGCTTATCATCCCAACTAGGTATGATATTAAATCTCACTCACCCATTAATATAGTGAATTCCTCTTGACCAATTCTTTATCTTCACATGAGCTTATCCTTGTTGGCGTTCCTGATACTTCGTGTTCCTACATGATATGAACATCCTTGTTCATTATCCCTTGGCCTAATAGCCTTCATTCATCTTGAATGGATGAAATACTCAAACTTTTTTATTTATTGCAATTAGGTCCCTAAAGTTCTTTTTCTTTTAACTTTAGGTCCCTAATGCCAATTTTCCCCAAATTGAGTCCCAAAACCTCTAAATTTCACCTTAGGACCTCAATTTATTCAAAATCACAAAAGGGGTTCAAGTTTCCCAATTTTCCAATTTGGTTCCCAACTTTTCCAAAATTACCGTTTTGCGCCTACTTTACAAAAAATGGTAGGTTTCACCCCCAAAATTCCAAAAATTGTCCAATTGGTTATCCAACATCTTTATTATGCCCAATTGGCCCTCAATTTTATGAAATTGCACTTTAGTCCCTTGAATTATTGAAATCCCAAAATTTTCCCCAATTTCAACCTTCTAACTTAACTAAATTTGATTTCATCAAATTGACGGATCAAATGAGTTTAATTGGTGAAATTGAAGTTAGATTGGAGTTCCTACACCTTCATATGATTCAATTGCACTTTGAATCACATGATTTGACGCCAGAATGAGCTCAAAAGGAGCTTCACCGGAAAATTGAACGTAGAGAGAGAAAACTTCAAAAACTTACTGTCGGAGGTGCGGCTGTCCGAGCTTTCAATCTGGGCAGATAACTCTCGTATTAAGGTTCCTCCTAGAATCAAGAATTGTATCAATGATGCCAAATTGAGGGAGAATTTAGTCAGTGAAAATATGCAGGTTCTCTCTTTAGCATCGATCGAAATTTACAGAGGGGAGCCAAATTGGCTTACCTTTTCATTCTAATTCAATTGTAGGAGTGTTGAGGAGGTGTTGGGAGAGCTTGGTTTGGCATGAAGAGGGCTCAAGTTGGCCATTTTCAGCTCAGCTAAAACAGGGCAACTTTGGTCCGCTGAAGCTGCTTCACTGTTCTATCATGTTAGCAGTTCTCCAGCAATCCTAAGAGCAAATGGTGACTAGAGGCATGTAGCTGACTTCTCCCTGAATCCAAAGAACCCAACCATGCCTTCTTTGGATCAAAAAAATGCCCAAGTCAGAGCTCTGGTTCAAGCTTCACCGAAAAATGGAGTAGTAGGAAGAGAGTAGAGTTTTCAGGTGTGAGGATGATGAATGAGGAGGGGCTCTTTATATAAGAAACTTGGGGACTTCTTGGCCATCCGATTGGCACCTTAATGACGATCATTCAATGCCTAAAACTCCCTGGCTAGAGACTTTTTATCTTCGTCGGCGCTGCTCGATTTTCTGGCAAGTTAACAGTGTTGTCATCAGAAGGAAGAAGACGACACTATTCCAAACTAGGTTCAAAGATTAAACCAGCCGGTTCATGCCCGATTCGACCGAGTTTTTCAAAATTAAAAATTTCTAAATTCATCTAAATTTATTATCTATCCAATGGTGACCTCAATTCTCCAATTTGAGTTTTCTAAGCCACCTAGAAAAATGAATTTAGCATCTGGTTCAATAGTGGTTCAAATCGGTCCAAACCGGTTTAATCCAGTTCGAATCCAATTCAGCTGAACTGGTTTGGTTTTCATCTCCAATTCATCCTAAAGTCCTTTTTTCATGACTTTTTGACTCTTCAAGTCACTCGAGACCCATAAATTTCCCAGTTTGCCCTTTCTTTATTGGTTCTGGTTCATAAACCGGTTCAATTCGGCTCAGATTCGGTTCACCTGACCGGTCTAGTTTTCTCTCCCAAATTGTCCTAAGGTCCTTTTCCAAGGTTTTTTATGAACCCTTTGTGTCACTTGGGAGTTGTAAATTTCTCAAATTGTCTGTTCTCTGATGATCGGGTTTGTGAACCAATTTAGTTTTCTCACTCAGTTTGACCAGTTCTTTTCCTAGTTTTCCTTAACTCCAAAGAGCGGGGTTTACACCAATGGCCCTCACACTTAACCCAACTTGCAGTTGTTTATCTGATTGGTCCATTGACCTAGCCCTGACGCACTGCCACTAGCCCATCGATTTTTGTCAGTTCTGACTTGGTACCATGGTGAAGCACACAATAAATTCCACTTTTAATGAGAGTTTTCATGGCTCTTCCCATTCATGTTTGTTTACGAGCTTCTGCTCGTGCCCACTAGTCTTGGGCCCACTTTACGTGATTTTCCAAAATCGGGTATTGTAGTGCTCAAGTTCCAAAAACTGAGGCCTTTGGCCTATCAAAGCTATTCCAGCTCTCATCAAGAAGGTCTCCCAAAAGTTTTAAGCATTAACACACTGTAAGAGGAGAACAATTCTAACAGAAATAAACTTTCCATGCATCACACCAACCGAGTGTGATGACATCTCTGCTTACAATCGGAAAGCAGATTTTCTAATTCCTTTTAGGAAGTCCATCATATCAATCGGGTATAATCTACCTACATCTGGTAAGTAGTTTTTTCGTGTAATTCTCACAACACTCCAACTAGGCGTGATGTTAAAATTCCACGTAGAAGTGGATTTTCATTTTCGAAGTGCTCATCATCCCAACTAGGTATGATGTGAATAAACCCACTCACCCGATTTTTGGAGTGTATCCCTTCTTAGTCGGCTTTTTGCCTCATTGCGAGCTTATCCTTATCCTTGCAAGCATTTCGATCCTTCGTGTTCCTACACGATTTGGACATCCTTTTTTATTAACATTTGACATGATAGCCTTAATTCCTCACATATAAATAAATGCCCAAACATTTTAGTTAATTGCATTTAGGTCCCTAAAGTTCATCTTCTTTGACTTTAGGTCCCTAATGCTAACTTTTCCCCAAATTAAGTCCCGAAACTTTCTAAAATTCACTTTGGGTCCTCAATTTACTCAAAATCACTTAAGGGGTTCAAGTTTCCCAAATTTCCAATTTGGTCTCCAACTTTTCAAAAATTACCATTTTGCCCCTACTTTACAAAAATGGTAATTTGACCCCAATTATTTCCAAAAATTGACCAATTGGTCCTCTTACATCCTTTTCCCCCTCAATTTTACGAAATCTCCAAATTTCCCCCTTTCAAATTGGCTAAATTTGATTTCATCAAATTGACCATTCAATCGGGGTTATTTGATTTAACTGAAGATATGGATCAGTTCCTACACTTCCATACGATTTAATGGAGACATGAATTGCATCATTTGGGTCTGAATTGCGCTCAAATAGAGCTTTGTCAAAAAACTGAACTTAGAGAGAGAAAACTTTGAAAGCTTTCCATCAGAGATGCGGCAATCCGAGCTTTTAGTTGAGACAGGTAGCTCTTGTACTGAGGATCCTCCTATGATCAAGAATTACAACAATTCATGTCGAATTGAGTGAGAATTTGGTTAGTGAAGTTTCACCATTTCTCTCTCTAATGCTGATTGAAATTTACAGAGGGTAGCCAAATTGGCTTACCTTTAAGCTCTAATTTGATCGTATGAGGGTTGTGGAAGTGTTTGGAGATCTTGGTTTGGCCTAAGGATGGATCAATTTGGCTGTATTTAGCTCTGCTGAAACAAGGCAACTTCGGTCCGCTGGAGCTGCTTCATTGTTTAATTATGCCGGCACTTCTCTCGTGATCCTCGGATCGAATGGTGACCACCGTCTAGTAGTTGACTTCTCCCCGAGTCTAAAAACCTGGCCTTGCCTTCTTTGGCTTAGAAAAATCCCAATGTCGGTGCTCTGGTTTGAGCTTCATCAAAAATTGGAGTAGTAGAGAGAGAGATGAGTTTTTAGGTGTGAGGAGGATGAATGAGGATGAGCTCTTTATATAGGGAGCTCAAGGACTCTTTGACCGTCCGATTGGCGCCTTTATGGTGATCATTCATGGTCTGAAACACCCTAAATGGAGACTTTTCACCTTCGCCAGCGCTGCTCGCTTTTCTAGCGAGTGAACAGGGCTATCATCTGAAGGAAGAAGATGACACTTTTCCAAACCGGGTTCAATGCTTAAACCGGCTGGTTCAGGCCCCATTTAACTGAGTTTTTCAAAATTAAAAAATTCTAAATTCATCTAAATTCATTCTCTATCCAATGGTGTCTTCAATTCTCCAATTTGAATATTTTAAGCCTCTTAAAAAAATGAATTTATAAATTGATTCAATAGTAGTTCAAACCGATTCAATCCGATTCACCATAACCAATTTGATTTTCTCTTCCAATTCATCCAAAAGTCCTTTTTCAAGATTTTTATGACTCTTTGAGTCACTTAGGAGTTGTAAATTTCCCAATTTGCCCCATCTCTAACGGTTGCGGTTTGTGAACTGGTTCGGTTCTCACTCTTGCGTTGACCAATACATTTCTTGGTTTTCTTACCTTGAATGGGTGGGGTTTAGAATGCTAGTGTATGTATTATTTTAGTTATTTATGTTTCCATTCTATGATTTGCACTTGATGCAACTTGTACATGAGCTCCTCTATGAGTTTCAATATTGAATCATCCCATGCATTAGTTGGGTCAAAGTTGGTAGTTCCTTAATATCAACATGTTGGAATACATTGTGAATATTGAAAAAATCTACCACACCTATATGTCATGCCTCGACTTGGTTTGGTCGGATCCCCGTGAGCAACCCGCCACTGACTTGGTTTATTAAGGGGTTTCCCCTTCTTTAAACCGCGAGGAGTAAGACGTCCTTTATACCTGTACCTTTCCTAGAATAACATTAATCAAAACTGGATGAATTAAACTTACATACCTATCTTGCAGGTTTAGCTAGTAGAATATTTGCTAGTAGGTTTTTCCCTCGATTACCTGAAAAGGGGTAAAGGGAGGGGGTGAGTTTGACAACTCAGTGAATGGGTGTTTGAAACATGAATATCTAAAAAAATAGTTTGAATTGGAGTGTGTCTATCACGCCCCGACCCAGTTTGGTCGGATCCCTGTGATCAACCCGCCACTCTCCCAGTTTATTAAGGGGTTTCCCCTTATTGAAAACTGTAAAGAGTAAGGCATCCTTTAACCTACACCTTTTTCCTGGAATAGCATAATCAAAACTGCATGAAATTTAAAACTTTACATACTTGTCTTACAAGCATCTTAGTTGATAGTCTTTAAGGGGAGGCTTTCCGGGATTTCCTGAAAGGGATATAAGGGAGGAGGTGAGTACGACTACTCAGTGAATGGGTTTTTAAAAACTTTTGACTTTTAAGAAAATAATTATTATTGGAGTGTGCCAGACTCCTTTCTTTTTCAAAAATCCCTTCGTTTAAAATTTTGGGTTTTTATCATATAATCTGTGGTGCCACTGATCCAACGGCCCCGACTCTCAACTCAACACGCAATTGTTTGTCTTGACTAGTCCGTTGACCTATCATGTCGCACTACCGCTAGTTGACTGAGCATGTCGGTCCTATCTTGGTACCATAGCCAAGCAATTCACTTATTAAGTGTTATGGCACATGTCTCATGTTCGTTTACGATCTCCTGCTCGTGCCAACTGGCCTTGGCTCACTGTACGAGATTTTAAAAAGTAGGCATTTAGCCCCCAAGTTCCAAAACCGAGGCCCCCAGCCTATCAGAGCTATTTGAGCTCCCGTCGAAAAGGTCTCCCAAATTGTTTAAGCATTGGCACACAGTCAGGGGAGAGCACTTCTGACAAAACATATGTTTTCTCTATCCATTATACCGCCTAGGTATAAGGACACCTCTGTTCATAACCGATGAATGGGTTTTCAACTTCCTTCAAGGAAGTCTGATCATACTAACCGAGTATGATCTACTTACAATCGGTAAGTAGTTTTTCGGCATGATTTTCACATCACATCCTCTAAGTAGTGATGTTTAAAATACCACTTAATAGTGGGTTTTCATACCAAGGTACTTATCATTCCCAACCGGGTATGTTATAAAATTTTCACTCACAACCGGTTAGTGGTTTTTAATTTTAAGTTGTGCTCATCATCCCAACCGGGTGTGATGTTAGTAAACCCACTCACCCGTTAATGTCGTCAATTCCACTAGACTGGTTCTTGGTATTCACACGAGCTTGTCCTTGCTGGCATTCCTGGTACTTCATGTTCCTACATGATATGAACATCTTGGTTCATTATCCTTCGGCCTAATCGCCTTCATTCATTCCAAATGAATGAGAAAGTCAAACTTTCTGATTTGGTCCCACAATTTTTCCAAAATTACCATTTTACCCTTCCTTTACAAAAATGGTCAATTTTGTCCCAAAAATTTCAAAATTTCTCAATTGGTCCTCCAACATTATTTTCATGCCCAATTGACCCTCAATTTCATAAAATTTCATTTTGGTCCTTTGAATTTCAAAAATCCCCAATTTTCCCCCAATTCCAACTTCTTAACACAGCCGAATTTGATTTCATCAAATTGACCCATCAAACATTTCCAATTGTTGAAAGTGAAGTTGAAATTGAGTTTTTACATGTTCATACGATTCTTTTGAAATGTGAATCTCAAGTTTTAACGTTGGGATGAGCTCAAATGGAGCTTCGCCGGAAAATGAACTATAGTGAGAGAAAGCTTCAATTACTCACCGGTGAAGGCACAGCAGTCCGAGCTTTCAATTTGGGCAGATAGCTCTCATCCTGAGGTTTATCCTAGAATCAAGAATTGCATCAATTGATGCGAAATTGGATTAGAATTTCGTCATTGAAATTCGGTCGACTCTCACTCTAGCACCGATAAAAAAATTGTAAAGGGGAGCCGAGTTGGACACGAATTAGCTTTTGGTCCTAATTCGGCCGTGGAAAGGCTAAGTAAGTGTTGGGAGGGCTTGGTTTGGCCTAAGGAGGGCTTGAAATGGCCGATTTCAGCTTGGCTAAAATAGGGCAACTTCGATCCTCCGAAGCTGCTTAACTATTCCATCATGTCGGCGCTTCTCCAATAATTCTTAGATTAACTGGAGTTTGCTATCAGATAGTTGTCTTCTCCCTGGTTCTAAAGAGCTTGACCTCTCCTTCTAAGGTTAAGAAAAATATTTAAGTCAAAACTCTGGTTCGAGCTTCATCAGGAAATGGAGTAGTAGAGATAGAGAGAAGTGTTTAGGTTTGAGGAGAATGAATGGGGATGACCTCTTTATATAGGTGTAAAACCGTGTATTAAATAGGAGAGATTTATTACTAGTATTAATATTGCCATAAATTATTGGTATTAATTCCAATAATTTAATTTTGGTATTAAATTATTTGTATTAATTCCAATAATTTAATTTAGGTATTAAATTATTGGTATTAATTATAATAATTAAATATATATTAATTTATGGCCATTTATGATATGGCTTAGCATAAAAATATTTTGACCAAAATTTCAGGTTACAAAAGGAATCAAACTTCCCAAGAGGTCATCCGTCCTCACACTACTCTCGGGTAAGCACGCTTAACTTCACAGTTCTTATGAATTCTCGTTCACCTAAACCAATTTGGTTTCTCTTTTAATTTGTTTTAAGTTTCTTTTCAAAGGCTTAATGAACTCTTTGGATCACCTGAGAGTTGTAAATTTCCAAATTGATTGTTCCTAAATGATCGGCTTTGTAAACAAGCTCAATTTTCTTACTCGGGTTGACCGGTTTTTTCCCAGTTTTCCTTAACTCAAAAGTGCAGGGTTTACAACTCTCCCCTCCTTTTAGAAGTTTTGTCCCCAAAACTTAATTTTCAACCTTGCATGAGGAACCATTTTCTATAATGTCCATTTGTTGTTTGCTTAACATGCAAACTCTTCTCTTGTTCTTTCAATTAGTCCTTTTCACATCCTTCACTTAAGAAATTTCTTTTCCTTTATATTATTTACTCCCTTCATGGAGTTTATCATAACGAGACATACCTTACTTCAGGTTATATTCTTAGATTTATATCTTTCTTTGCCTAGAGCACATTCTTCCCTTTGAGGTTCTGTACTCAAGATTGGGAATTCCAAGATACCTAACCATTCACGTGTCTAGTTAAGCCCTTGGTCGTTGAAACCTTTAGTTCAATGTTCTTTCAGGCGTTATGTACTTTTTTCCACAGTTTTCTTTATTATCACTTTTTCGTCCTATTTTGACCCTTCCTCCATCCGTTGTCTATTATAACTTCGGTCCAAATTTTTATATTTGACCTTGTCATGCTTATTAGCCGACTCTTCCTTACTTTGAGTCATATTCTCCTCGGGATTGTTGGGCTTACATACCCCTTACAGCATGGCATTTTCTAGGACATGTCTTTGTCCATTAGATTTCTAGAACATCTCCTTGAGGGTCTCTCTTAGCTTTTTTTTTTTGACCTTTCAGGGATCATATAACTTCATCCCTCTTTTCTTTTGATAGCATTCATCAACTATCCTTTTTACCGTTATCCTCTCATCCATCATGCCTTTGAAGTTTTGTCTAACATAACTGCATGGATTTCTCTAACCTACTCATCCTTTCCAAATGTTTTTATTGGGACCTTTTAATTCCAATCGTTGGGTTTCCTGATGAGACATACGAGGATTTTTTTTCTTCTTATGTCATTTCTCTTCTTTAGTGACATCCCTTATTTAATGACTTCCTTTTTCCTTAATCCACTTTTACTTGCTCATAAATCACTTCATGATTCTTCATTCTACAATAATTGCTTTCTATCTATGTGTCGATTACTTTGCTTGGGAAGGTTCACTCCTTCCAATTTTGTTCTCTACTATGTCTCTTACAATAGAGATTTCCATCTTAGGAGTTACATGCTCAACCTCCTTATCATTTATTGTATAGTTCTTTCTCCCTTTCTTTGAACCCTTATCTATGTTAGGACATCTGTTTGCTTTGAATCCTTCTCTATCCACAACTTTTGTTTTATCCCTTATTCCATAGATGGGATACTTCTGATTATTGGTTTTATTCCATACATTCCACCCTATGCTCGGTCGTCCACTCTTTAAGCTTCATATGCGCGTGTGGACTATGACCCATCTTACCAATTGTGGTTATTCCTTCTTAGCCACATCTTATTTGGGGGATTTACTTTCACAACGTTTCTCAAACATTCTTTCCTTTATTACCTTAGTATGGGTTGTCCACTCATTCATACTTGTCACAGCATCTTTTGGTGCTAATTCGTTAGATTATTTTCGTTTAAGGAGGGTTCACATCCTTCTTGTTTCAAATTCTCTTGTTCACCCTTCGTGAGGCTCACTTAACCGTCTTAGTCTATAAACCCGATTTTGGCCATCGATTACTTTAAGGATTTTCCTTCGTTCTTCTTTCCCAATGTTTTGGCCTTTTCACTTCTCCCTTCTTTGTTGTGGTTTAAATTGATGGTTCTCTCGAAGACCAATTCTTTAACTGTCTCTTTCTCTTTATTTTTTTGGTCCTATCGTCTGGGCAGCTGTATTCATGCCCATCCTATTGTCCATCATAGAGTGTAGTCTTTACTACATCTCATCCTTTCTTAGGGTTTTGTTCATTATCTTTAGTTGTCCGCTGTTACTAGTTTTCCTCTTTCTATATGGTTCTTCTATTTTCTCCAAACTGGTTACACTGGACCATTACAATACTTCCTTCCTTGGAAAATATTTCCTAAATAAGAATTGGTTCCATTTCCTCTTAATTGGGATACGCATGTCTTTCCAGGGCTTCCTTCCTTGGTAGGATTCTTTGCCTTTCCCCTGACATTCTTTTCTTACATTTGCTCTAGGGGATTTCTACCCTTAAATGACATCCCTTGATGTCGTCTTCTCCTATTTACCTTTACTCCTCAAATCTTGTAGGCACATCTTTTATGCTCTATCTACATCCTTATTCGTACCCAGTACCTGTCTATTTCTTTAAGAAGCGTACAAACCTTCCTTGTTTCAGGATCATTCTGGGAGAGGCTTGTCTATTCCTTTCTTGGCTTGAGTTTAGTCGTTAATTGGACTTTGGTCCTTTTAAGGATTTCTTGCATCCTTCTTTTCCCAAGTATTTGACCTTTCTGCCTCTCTCTTCTTTGTCGGAACTTATATTATGGCTTTCCCGAGTATTTGTTCGTTAACTGCTTTGCCTCCACCATTTGTTTGGTCTAAGTTTCTTATGGCAGCTATTTCTCGAGTCCTCATGTCCTTAACATCCATCTCACTGACCTTTTTAGGGTGTAGTCCTTCTTAGGATGTCATTTATTCTCCTTGACCTTATTTGGCTTCATTACTTTTTCCAAGGTGATTCATTCCAATACATACCATTATTTGGCTCTATTACTCTTCCAAGGCAGGTCATAATTGGCCTCCAATACATCCTTCCATCAAGAAGTTTCTAACGGTGGGTTGGTGCCTTGCACTTCACGTTATGTCCATCTACCAATCTAATGATTCCTTCAAGGTACTTAGTTGTATGCATCCCTCCAGAGTTCCCTTTCCCAACGTATTCCTTCTCTTCTTCACTCTCATTGTGCCATTCTCTAGAGTTTCCAGAGGACATTTCTCTGTGTTTGCCCCTTATGAGAGGGTTCTAGATATACTTCCCATGTACCTTATCCCTACTCTTGAGGTATCTTTCTTAGGTTGATCTTCTTAAGAAGAAATTTAAATTTTGCATTTACCTCGTCATTTCTTGACCTCTTGGTGAACCGCTTACATAGCCAACTCCATGTATTCAGCCTCTAGTCCTTCGTGGCCTTTGAGGAGTTATTGCATTGAATTTCTGAGGTGTGAAACACCCCTTCTTTCCGTACACCTATAATAGTTTATCTTGGTACTTGTACTTAGTAGGGTTGGGCACTTCTTCAGGTATTGTCTCAATCGTTCATACTTGTAATAGGTTATTCCCTTACATGGATTGTTGTGGTCCCTTCTTTCCTTCGAGTAGGGCATTTCCAGGTTTACTATTGGTTTGGTGCTCTACCGTTCTTTAAGTCTGATCACTTTGACAGTTTTCTTACTGAATCTACTTTGCTAAAGGGTCATGGTAAGAGTCTTCCTAGGTTTCTTAATTCCCTAATTCATCTTCCATAACTGGGATGTAACTTTTCCTTAGCTTCCAGGATAGTGTGGGTTTGCTTTATTTTCCTTAGGCCATATTCCCAACAAGATTGCATCATCAGGAGAGAGAGTTTTGAGAATTTGAGTATTTTATTAACAAAGGGATACAAAAGATTAGGCTTTCAGCTCTATCAGAGGAAATGGTTACAAAATAACTAAGGAGCTATGGAATTCTTGATAAACGTCTTCCTCCATACTTAGAGTTGTGCCACCAATAGGTCCTAGCACCATTCTCCAGGATACTTCCCCATTTGGTCTTTTGACATTTCAGCCCAGTCTCAAGCATTTGGGAAGCTTCTAGGGTTGTCTCCCTACGGAGGTAGGGTATTGAGTAGAGTCATTCCAAGTTTTCTTGGTTCCTCTCCTAGGAGCCATTTGAAAATTTTAGGATAAATCCTATTAGTTACTATATTTTCTAGTCTTGATTATGTATTCAAGGAAACAGGCTCTGATACCACTCTAGTTGTCACGCCCCGATCCGGTTTGGTCGAATCCCCGTGATCAACCCGCCACTCTCCCGGTTTATTAAAGGGTTTCCCCTTATTGTAAACTATAAAGAGTAAGGCGTCCTTTAACCTGCACCTTTTTCCTGGAATAGCATAATCAAAACTGCATGAAATTTAAAACTTTACATACCTGTCTTACAAGCATCTTAGTTGACAGTCTTTAAGGGGAGGCTTTCTAGGATTTCCTGAAAGGGATATAAGGGAGGTGGTGAGTACGACTACTCAATAATTGGGTTTTTAAAAACTTTTGACTTTTAAGAAAATAATTATTATTGGAGTGTGCTAGACTCCTTTCTTTTTCAAAAATCCCTTCATTTAAAAATTTGGGTTTTTCCACCATTTCTTAGTTACCGGTGTGTAATCACCCAACACACATCCTTCATCATGAAGGTTACACATATTTGCAAGTTAGTATCACTACTGAACCTACTAGTGGCTTCGGAGCGACTTTTCCTGCCACTCGGATAGAAGTACGACCGCTTCTACCCTAGGAATGAGTGGATGTACGCGACATCCGACCCACAATCCCGAAATCACTTCTTCGTGTCCGTATGAGGACAGAGACCTCATCGTGTCCCCACCCCGGTCTCATGCGCTTGGTGCTACTCCATATTTCGCACAGACACTTGGAACGACGAACTGCCCTTATAGCCACCAGGTCATCCAGTGCCCTTAGGAAGCATCACTACCCCTCATGGGCGTCTTGATGATCCCGTACTCACAGTGCATGAACAAACAATGTTTTCTCATATTTCCATGTAATCTGTGGTGCCATTGGTCCAACGGCCTCGACTCTCAACTCAACCTGCAGTTGTTTGTCTTGACTGGTCCGTCGACCTGTCATGTCGCACTGCCGCTAGTTGACTGAGCATGTCGGTCCTATCTTGGTACCATGGCCGAACAATTCACTTATTAAGTTTTATGGCACATATGTCATATTTGTTTACGAGCTCTTGCTTATGCCAACTGGCCTTCGACATTTTATGCTAGTTGACTGAGCATGTCATGTTCATTTACGAACTTCTGCTCATGCCAAAACTTATTAAGTTTTATGGCCCACTGTACGACATTTTCAAAATTAGGCATTTAGCTCCCAAGTTTCAAAACCGAGGCCCCGACCTATCAGAGCTATTCGAGCTCCCGTAGAGAAAGTCTCCCAAATTGTTTAAGCATTGGCACAAAGTCAGGGGAGAGCACTTCCGACAAAACATACCAAATTGGATGATTCAAAGCTTGGAATGATCCTCGAGTTGTAGGGGAGATGATCAGCAGCATGATAGGAGGCAATTAATCAAGATTAATTGGTTAATTTGATAAATACAGATTTTGGGGGCCAAATGCAATTTTGGAGAAATTGGGCGATTTTGGGATTTTTGAAATTTTGGGATTTTTTTAAAATTTGGTATTTTTGTGCAATTGACATAAATTGAGGGTCAACTGGTAAATGAGAAGAGTTTGGAGACTTAATTACAATTAAGAATAATTTTTGGGATTTAATTATAATTAAAAAATGAATATAATATTTATTTGTAATTTTAGAAAATTTTATTTTAAATAAAATTATTTGAAAGATAAAATTACAAATAAAATAAATTGAGAAAATTATGGAAAATAATTGAGAATTTATTTATCAATAAAATAAACTTAAGGACTTATGTTTGAATTAAAAAAAATATAGGGGACTAAGTGAAAATGTCGGATAATTGATGAATCCATTATTCGTGATCATGTAGGTGTGAAAGGAAAACCTTGGCCTACAACCGCGAGTCTAACCCAAGGCATTGGAAATTTGTTTGGGACGAACAAGTCACAGAACTCTGTGAGTGGGATTTTTGGCATCGAGTCCGATTGGGCCGATGATGCATACTTGAAAGCATACTTTATCTAGAAAGTCAAATTTCTAGAAATATAATCCCCTTACTATGTGACACCCCTCAAACCTTTGGGGATTATATTTTTGAAGAAAGCAGGAAGTATGATAATAGGACTACCCTTGAATGGTGTATGGATACATTTAAAGGGGAATGATCTAGTTTCTACGGTCGATATAGGAAATGGACGAGGCCCAATGACGATAGAAGCTTGGCTAGATCTAGTTTCTGTGAAAATGGGCCCAAAGCCACGGTTTTTGAAAAGTGAAGTGGGTCGAAGGTCATGTTTTGAAAACTCATATGAGTAGGTTCAAGGCCAATGAAAATGGGTCAAACTCATAAATAAGTTCTGATTTAAGAACATAATAAAATTATCACAAATAGATAATGTTTGGTGAAGTTGCTGAGCTAGAGTCAGGTTGGAGCCTGTTGGGATAGTAGCGCAAAGATAAATGTCTTAAATCAAAATACTTATGTATGAGATTGCAATCGTTTAAAACATTCGCTACGGGGTAGTATTGGTTCTAAGGGCTATTGGATAGAGAGGTTGGTACAAGGGAAGCTGTGTTGTTTCAGTATGTCTTGAAGCTTTAAGATCTTCGTGCGCACTCAGACCGAGGGGATAGAAGAGTGAGGTCTCACCCCTTTATATGGAGATCAAAGTATCGATAAGTTTGGGGGTTGGGCCAAGGTGCTCACTAGATGATGTGGTGGAGGTTATGACCTCTCACCAAGGTGGACAGTAAAGATACTCTATGTCACTTGTGTAACAAATCAACATTGTAGCCTCTAGGGTCTATTCTACAACCGTTTGATTCATTTATTGAGAAAGGGTGTTTGTGTGTTTGTGTGATAGAAACCCATGGTAGGTTTATCATAAACAGATCATGAACTAGGAAGGGATCTACCTTAAGATTGTAGGAACAAGCAAGTGAACTTAAAAGATAATCTTTTTTCGATGATAAACGAGTTATAACTTATTTATTTGTCAATCAGACCCAGTTTAAGCTTGTGAGATACAAGCAATGGATTTAACCGAGAAATCTTTTTTTTAATGATAATACAAGGTATAGCTTGTTCAAACCCATTTACTTTAAGGAATGGAAAGTCATATGTATTTTTGAGTAAGTGTTGAATCATAGACAAGAAGTAACAATATCAGTAGGACCTTCACTAAGTTGTAAACTCACCCCCTCCCTTATCCCTTTCAGGTATTAAATACGTCAAGAATGACGTTAAAAGATGAACTACCAAACTTGTATATTATTTTTAGGTTTATGTAAAACACTATATATTACAGCATATTTTAGAAAACATAATTTGATTCATTGTTTTTCGTTATTATACACCTTGCTCCTGCCAATACTATGATAACCGAGGTAACATCTATTATAGTATTAAGATGAGTGGCAAGTTGCTCACAGGGTTCTAACCAAACTGGGTTGGGGTGTGATATTATATATAGTAGCCCATCATATTATCCTACATGAATCATGCTTCTTGAGATAATTATAAATTAATCAGAACTTACAAGTCTCAAATGAAACTGTGAGTGGGTTTATTGATGGCGAGTTCAATTAGACCAACCGTTGCACTTTATAACTTTCCATGAACATTGTGAATATATGTTTACTTTTGAAAAAATATTGGAAAAGGTCATATAAAAACTAAATGAAAATATGTTTTATAAAAGAAAGGATTAAAACATTGATTATAAATAATGAGGGCTTAAACCCATGGTGATTGAAATATATGTGAACCAAGGTAAATTAATTTTTGGGCATGAAGTCACTAAGTAACATGAGTAGTTGAGTCAATCAATAGAGGACTGAAGCTCAAGGGAAACTTAATCATATTATGATAGATTGTATTTAAAGTTGTGTGTTTCATGTCTATGATTATGTTGTGTAGTGAAATGTTGACAGGATGCTTATGTAAAGGTTATGTCAAAGTCTAAGGTATAAGTAATGTATAGGGGGTGATTTGATAACTTCCAGATCACCCATACCAATTGAGGGTTAAGGTATACCTATGTGCATGGATGGAGGGACATGTCGAGATATATGTATACTTGTGGCATGAATGTCGAGGAATATCGAGTATACAGATGATCAAGGGAATGACCTCAATGTCCAGATGAGTGTAAGAACTTTTATAGTATTAAGTGATTGCGGTCACACAACTCACATAGCCTCATATACTTGTTTGTGCATATGTGCGACATTTGGGAATATAGTTGGGTTAAGTTTGGTTTGTTTTGCATATATACTTTGTTATTTTATATGTGATGAACTAGAGCTTCACATTGATAAACTGAAATGTAAAACCCTAAAACGAAAGATCTAAAAGCTGAAAATTCAAGGAATTAATATAATATAATATTTATAAAATAATTCTTTATATATAGATATTTTGAATGAAGTTTGGGGTTGAAATCATGAAGTGGCTCGAAGTTAACTACATTCACAGAACTGTAAACTCACCCCTTCTAAAACCATTTTCAAGTAAAAGCATGATTTTATCAAAGTTTATAGAGTTGGAAATAATCTACATCACTTATGAGATTTTTAGGTATACATCTCAAATTAAATATACAAAGATTTTTATTACTTATTAATTGTTTGTTATTTCTAAAATTTTATAAAATTTTTGAAATACATTACTTTTGAAAGAAGTTTCAATTTATTGTAAAAATTAATATTTATATTTTTTTCATCCATACTAATACTAAATGAGTGAAATTACTCATCACTGTAATATCAATATAATGTGTTAGATTGTTATTTGTTGTGGGTTGGGTAATCAAATCAAACATGAAAAAAATTTTGATCTAATGAGTATGATATTGTAAAAGCTAGTATGAGATTGTTAACTCAATTATAATTTTTGTTGTATAAAATTTAATTAATAATTGAGTTAATTAGTAATATAAAGTAACCAATATTATATGATAAATAAGTGGGTGAGAGGAAAAAAAAAAGTAAAGGGATGGCCGCATTCAAAGTCGAATGGGAAGTATGGTGGAAGGATCTAAGTCACTTTACAACCTTACTAAGTAATTATTTAAATATTTATTTTTTATTTGTATATAAATTATATTTTTCCTTTTTAATTTTTTCCGATCATTAAATATATTTTATAATACAAATAGTTTTAAGTCAACTTTCAAAAAAATTCATTTTCTTACCCATGAAATTCATTTTTAATTTTAAATTTTTGGTACGAATTTTAATTGCACGTTCAAGTTTAATTTCTAATTTAATTAAATTTAATGTTATTTACAAAAATTCTAATGTTATAGTATAGGTTCTACATTTTTGCCTAAGTATAAATGAATTAAATAGATACGACGAGACACTAAAGTGCCATCGTACCCATATGGAATTTGGCTGCACCCACATTTTGCCCAAGTTGATATCAAGTAATACAGATGGTGCTATACAAAGGAAAGTTTTACCTGTCCATAATGAAACCTAACATTGAACAAAGATAGCAAATAGTGAAAAGAGTACGTCCTAAAATCAGTCTAAAATCTGAATCGAGTGTGTTTGGGAACCCAACCCACACACTGTATAGCAATAACCTAGTGTTGAGTAAATGCCACTCAATTGTAGCATACATGACCATTGATACTAGACTAGCGAAATTAAGAAACTAGGAAAACAATAATGGCAAATGAACCAATAGCTACAAGGCCAAGGTAACAACTATGAAAGAAACTTAAAAGCATTAGAGAACACGCACAAGCACAAATAGTACCCCAGCAGCAAAGTATACCCTTGTTTGGACGAGCACCATGAATTGCCAATGCAGTGAGCTCGATCACACCCACGAATCCTTCAATCCTCATAAGAGACCGTCCAGTTCAGGGGCAAGTCGGTTTCACAATGGCTCTATGGACAATGATACGGTACCGGAATGGGTTACCGTGCCCTCTCATCCAAGGGGATGGGGCAAGCGTGAGACTAGCTTGTAATTGTGTTCGAGGGAAACTTTGTGTTTTTTTTTATAGGAAATAGGTTTTTATGGGGAATAGGTGGGGTGGGACATTTGGTAAGCTGCTCAGGACAGCTTCGTTTTTGGAGAGTACTGCCCCAATTTATTGTTGCTTGTTGATACTATTATTATTTATTATTAATTTCTTCTGTGGGAATTGACCAAATTTACCCTCTCCCATACAAATATTTTTTATATTATAAATGCATTAAATTTTAATGCAACCACTGTCCCATCTTTTTCTCCTCAAAATTAACTTCCCATCCATCTCAAATCTTCCGTCCTAACCAAAAGTTTCTCATTTTCTGTCATTGCTAAGTGGGGTTGTGTTTTCTGGTGTCCCTTCCCTTCATCTCTCTCCCTTCTCTTTCTATTTGTTTCAGAAATCTCAAGGTGAAGGGGGGACCCTCTCAGTGAGGAGATTAGGAGAGCTTTTGGGTTCAGATCTTTGAGCTGGGTCTGGTGACACCTTGAAGGTTACCAACTTTTCTCATCTTTCTATGTGTTTTTCATCTTCTATTCTTGATAACCTAGGGATGCTATTCCTTCATATGTTTGGTTATCTGGGCCTTATTGATCCTATGTGAGTTTCTTGAACATGTATGTGTTGTTTGAGCTGCTGTTAGTTGACCTTGGACCTGGTTTTCTGCTATAGAAATGGGTTGGTCTTTTACCGTGTGTGATGAAATCAGAGATCTTCGTCGACGGTCGTTTTATTTCTTCTACTGATCTGATTTAAAGGTGTAAATTCTTCTAGCTGCTTGATATTGCAAGGCAGTTCTTTCAATTTGGAAATTGATTAGAACGTCTGCAATCAACCTAGAAGGTTTGCTTTATTCAACCTGCCATTTCTCGCTGATAATCACTGCTTTTAAATTATCTCTTAGCTGCTGTTTCAACTTCACCAAATATAACATGCTTAATCTCTTAATGCTCCCAATTTCTTTTTCTTGGGAAAAGCCACGGTTCTTCGTTGCATTTCAATTTAATCTGCACATGTTTTTAGTTCCCCATGCTTCTCTTTAAAAAACTTTGTGACTGTATTTGTTACTCACATATAACAACAAGTCTTGTTGTTGCAGATATTTGGAGAGCTGCAAATTGTAAGGGAGAAGGTATATCTTCAGGGCGTCTTTGTCCGTGTGGTTCCCAATGCAGCGGCAAAGGGGTAAAATGGTGTTGATGCCTGAATCTTTTGAGATTGACCGTGCATCCTCCTCAAGTGGGGCTGCATTGGACCAGCAGCATTGGTGGGACAATGTAAGAGGCCCACCAGAATCCCATTTCCCGGGTTTTGTACACCCTATTAACAATAGTGGCATTCCCTTCACAAGTTCAGTTAATCATGAACAGGGGAGTGTGAGTGCATGGAGTATGGGTGAGGCCAGTTCAAGCACTTGTCCTTACAGGTCTAGTAATAGTGATTATAAAGTTGAGAATGAATGGCCCTCTACGGTGGGGAGACATGGTATAAGAATTGAAGATTCATTTGGAATGAGCAGTGGTGGTGTGTTGCCATTGGATGACTCTATTATTAACCCAATTTTCATTCAGGGTTCTGGATCTAGTTCAACTTCTTCAATTGTAAACTCCAATGGAATATATGTAGATCCCAGTGAGGAGAACCCTTCTCTCATGGAATGTTATGGCTCTTACAAGTCAAGTGGTGCCATTGACAATCAGAGACCAGTCCAGCCAACTAATCTAGCCCATCAGTTCATCCCTTCAGGAAGTAATGGGTTTTCCTTGGAGGAGAGTGAAGTTAGGTTAAGAGGCTCCTTAGACAATAGGCGGGTTCCATGTAAAAGAAAATCCTTTGAAGGACATGCTGGACAATCTTTCACCGGAAACCCAAATTGTCCTCGGCCTATGGAAAGTAGCCCGTGGCAGGGCACTCCACAATATTTAAGTATGACAAGTGGACATGCTAACATGGAGCAGTCTTGCCCAGAACTTTGTTTGGATTTAGTTGGGGGTGCAATTCCTCAAAGTTTTCCTAACATGGAGAGCAGTGGCGTGCCCCGTAGAAACTTCCGCCTGAGGGTTAATTCTTTGGTTCAAAATGATTCAAGGCCCACCTCTTTATCTACTGCTCTAGTTGCTGCGGCTGGGAATCCTGCTGTTACTTCAGCACCACAGGCTTCTTCAAGAGCTATTGGGTCCAATCGTACTTTGGAATTGCCACCACCAACAACATTGAGTGGCCCTGCCCCTGATGGGCAGCACCCTCTGCTCCAGGTTCCAATTCCGGCACCTGGTGGACATTTTGTTAGGTGGAATAGAGGCCTCATTATCAGAAACAACACCTCCACTTCTGGTCCAATTGTGGCTGATGGTGCTAGTTTGAACAGCCATTCCAGAAACATATTGCACCAACAGCCTATGTTGGTACCCAACCTGAGTTCTTCATCAATGAGAGGTCTCATGAATGCAAACAATAATTGTTTCCCAACAAATGCCCCTGCAGCTCCTCCTGGAAGTTCCATCTCTGCAGCTCCTCCTGGAAGTTCCAGCTCAGCTGCTCAGCTATCTCATCGCAGCTCATTACAGCAGGCCAATCACCATCATCCACGATATCCTAGGAGATTATCTGAATATGTTCGCAGACAATTGTTGTCCTCTATAGGACCAGACTTGATGGGAAGTCAGGACAATCATAATTCATATAGTTCGGGTCACCCTCTGTTACCACGGGATGTTTTGCACTCTTCAGCTCCTGGTAGCGCACGACATGGACAATCATTGTCGAGATCAGCTCTTTGGATGGAGAGACAAGGGGACAATGTCATTGGGAGTCCTTACCCGGTGAGAACATTAGCTGCTTCTAGTGAACGTCAAAGGAGGTTTGCTACCGAGGTTGGTTGTCCTCTTACTCTCATATCAGCCTTTTACTTTTTGGTGTTAGAATTCATACATATTTTATATTCTGCCTAAAATAATCAGATATCTAGATTTTTTTCCTAAAGAAATTATTTGCACTTTTCTTGGTGTGATTTGCATCGAGATTTTTTTGTCTGTAGTAAATCTTGAGCATCCTCTTCATGCTATGATGATGATATGCAATTCATGTATTCTTGCAACTGAATTACAGTTATATACAGGTTCTTAATAATTGTTGTTTTCTTTACTTATTAGTAAAGGATCTTTGAACTGTCAGAAGTAATGATCTGTTTGTTCAAGACCAGTCTCCTTGAGGATTCTTAGTTATCATATAAAGTAAGGTCAGATGTCCTTGAGTTGAATACAAATGCTCAGGGATATAATTTATTATTTAATGTTCACACTAATTTTATTCATATAATTTATATGGAATACTATCTTAGATCCCTTATAATGGTGACCTAGGAATTATGAAAAGTTTATTTTCCTTATTTTTCTCCACCATTATTTATACCTATATTCACAATCTTTTCTATTTCTTTTTTCTTTTTTAAATAAATTTATTGGGAACAGCTTCGTAATGTACTGGAGCTTGTGCGCCGGGGAGAGGGCGGGTTTCGGGTAGAGGTAGGTCCATTAAAAAAGCTTCATCACAATTATTATAATCTGCCAATCATTACTTCCCCATTCTCATGGAATTGGCAATTTGGGAGATAATTTAGTCAATATTTTTAATTAAACAAAGATATTTGCCTCTTCCTTAGGATGTCATGATTCTTGACCCATCAATGTTCTTTGGGGTAGCGAACATGCATGATCGGCACAGGGACATGAGGCTTGATGTTGATAACATGTCTTACGAGGTAAAATTGTTTGCTAAAAATATAATGAAATGTGTTCTATTTTCCTTTTAGAAACTATTCTCACAAGATTACCTCTAAATTATAGGAATTACTGGCTCTCGAAGAGCGGATTGGGAATGTGTGTACAGGATTGAATGAAGAAACCATACTATCTCGTATGAAGCAGCGGAAACACTCAAATATACCTAAAACCCAGATGGAGGCTGAACCTTGCTGTATTTGTCAGGTACTGTGTCAGAATCTTCTTGATATTCATTCTCTTTCTGTAGTTGCATTGATGAACAAATAGATAGCTGTTCTCTTCTAATTTATTTTTTAAGTTTGTTCTCTTCTAAATGATTGCTTTATAAATGATGAAAAGTGAATAGTTGAATTTTTTTTGTCCTATGGAAATGCTACCTGATCATAGTTACCTGCTTCTTAAAGTGAGTAAATCTGTCCGCAGTTTACCTCTTGAAATTGTGTGACCACTCATTGAATGGTCTCCAAAAGTTTGAATGACAATAGGATTTTAAAATTATTGCTATCTAGAGTTCCTTCTCAAAGCAGACTTTGCTTATTCTAAACTGATCTCATGTGATTTCAATCTATATCAATTAGGAGGAGTACAATGAAGGGGAAGAGATTGGAACTCTGGAATGTGGGCATGATTTCCACAGAGACTGCATCAAGCAATGGCTCATGCACAAGAACCTGTGCCCAATCTGCAAAATGGCAGGTCTGACAATATAAGGAGGGATGCACGTTTCCAGTACTATCGCCAGTAGAATACTGACCCGGAGGGCCTGGGCCACCCTTCCTGGTCAACATTTTGCAGAACCCAGTGGCTGGGGGGGGTTGTGGAGCTGGTGAATCTCAACTGCAGGGGGCAGGCATGAAATCTTAGGGGAATCCTGGAACAAGAATTTTGCTGTGCAACAATTTTTTATTGCTGAATATCCGGCTTATACAATATTTTATCCCTCAAAAGTTCTGGAAATACCTCCATAAGAATTTGATGGAGAATTATTTTATGTGGCACTTGATACTCCAAAAGGGTGACATTCTTTATATGCTATTTGATAAGATTAGATATCTAGCTCGATTCAATTGTGCCGTGCCTTAGGGAATAGCTTCCAAGTTTATTTTCTATTCATACATTTGTCAATGCTGGCCTAAGACATAGATGGACTCTTTGTGGGTTTGTCCAGAAAAAAAAGCCAAAATTCAAGAATACTAAATTATACGTATAAAGTATAAATTTCAATTATATTAAAATTGGTTTACAGGAAATGTATATAATATATGCATATATTATGCGCTCCTCTTTCGTCCACATTGTAGTGGCTTGTCAAAATCTAGTGAGGGTGTTGTTGACTCTAGTTTTGGGTCTTTTGTTAAGCTTGGAAATAGTTTGGCTCCTATTTCTTGGTATTTGAACTCGACAAGAATGTGGATGCATAAGACCCGAGGTTCCAATAGATCAACGTTAATCTCGGATTTCGGGTACGAAAAAAAATAGCTTTTGGCATTTATTTTTATCAAATACATGTATTGTTAGTATTTAAAATATTTTGGAGTTCATAGCCAATTTATGTACGGTATAAAAATAGAATAAAATTTAATATTAATCAAATAATATGGTAATTCTAAAATTAATTTTTAAAGAATTAAATATCACTACAATAATTATCAAGTAATTGGAAAATTAAGATAGTAACACAATAATTTTATTTTTTTGTAGCTTTGAATAAGGCTACTTTCACTTTATAATTTAACCTCACTATGATTAGCACGGTAAATTTTACCTTAAATATAGAAAAAAATTAATCAAATAAACAAATAATAAGGATAATAATAATTACCCTTACAAAAAATAATAATAATTTGAGTATCAACGCCTGTTACCTATTGAATACAAAATTCATTAGAATTATAATGGAAATAATCTAAATTAAATTTTTCTACAAAAATTAATATTTTGAACCATTAGTATAATCAAATATAATATACAAATATAAATATTACAAACAAAACTCACTTCCCAAAAAATTTCTGACTGTACCAAAATTTTTAAACATATAAGAATTTCAATATTGTTATAGTTAAAATATTGTTATAGTTAAGTCTACTAGGTATTTTACTAATAATTTTTATATTTATCTTGAATTCAGATAAATAAACTATAGTAGTATGTGAAATATTCATTACACAATTTTATTATTTTTTATAGTATATAATATTTTTCATAATTTTTTTCATCAATTTAGTATATTAAAACTATCTTTTATAGTTTAATCATCTAAATAAATTTATTTCTTCACTTTCAATAATTTTAACGTCTTAATTAGTTTATATTTATATTTGTAAAATAAATTAAAAATAATTTTAAAATTTGTTAGCTTCCCTATTAATATGAGTGTTATCTTCACAACTCACACCATCCTACACTCTTTCAAATTGTGAATATTTTACAAATAATTTATTTAATACAATAACAATATTATATATTTCTAAAGCAGCCGATTTCCAAGATTGTGAATTAAAACAATAATCTAAACTTTTTAACTTCTATCTTAAATAAAAAATTATAATAATTTCTAAAATAAAATCTATTTTGACCTTTGTCAACATTTTTTACCATTTACAAATTATATTATTCGTTTTAATGTGAAATTGACAACTACTTTTCTCAAGTTTCTTCTCATCATTATAAGTTCCAATCCAATATTATACATTTTCACGTATATTTTTAATATTATTTTAAACAGTTTCAACATTTTCTTGACAATCAAGTTAATAATTTGTACACAACATTACATATACAATAGATTCCAAATAAAGTTTATCATTAATTATTTTTATCATGGAGTCGTTTATTAAATAATTATCCATTTTAATAGAGGATAATTTCGAATCTATATTCCAATCAATTAGTGATATTGTAATATGTCCACAAAATATTTCACTAGTGTGGACACGATAAATAAAATATTATATTAAAATAATAATTAATAAATATAATAATCAAAATAAAAATAAAAAATATATTAATTACAAAAGATATATTTATTTAAAAACGCATCTTAAAACTCAAATTTGTAATATCCAATGATTATTAATATAACGACTAGTTATTATCATATAATCATATTTTGTGTCTCCAAAATTTAGTAATGATGGTATAACTACTCATATTTTCAAAAACTTCTAGCAATATTTTTTTTCAACTACATGTAAGTTTATACAATTTTTTTATTATATTCATCGACTCCATCCTGAAATTTTTTGTTGTACCTTACTCATAAATCTTATATTATACCATATTCCATTGATACCCATACACAATGATCCTATTTGCAAGTTTTGTACGATATTCTTGCTTATTAAACTTGAATTCACTTCCACACCCTCTCTACAATTGCAATATTCTGTCAATAGACTTTTTAAATTGTTAACAAATATCACTAATAGACTTTCTTGGACATTTACCAAAATGCTTATTCAAATTACTTATATATTACTTACCATCCCTAACATATAAGGTTACATAGTATTTGATTTTAACTTTGATTCTTCCATTTACTTTAACTTTTGTGAAATTCTCCCACATACTATAAGCTAATCTCACTTTTCTCAACTTGTACTTCACTATTCCCACATGCTATAAGGTAATCTCACTTTTCTCAACTTGTACTTCACTATTATTTTGTGAAGTTGTCATACTAGTACTAGTAGGTCCAATACTAACGACACCCGATTATCGTATATTCAATAACTAATTATAATTATACGTTCATTATTATAGACTGATCACCTTCTGCCATGTGGTTCTCTTGTATAAATAAACATTACAAAATATCATATTTAAAAAATGAGAGTTGAATTTGGGAACAGGATGTGGTACCTGAATTGGGACTCCAAATGGTGATCCTAATTGGGGCCCAAATTTGGGACTTGGAGATATAAATTGGTATATGAATTGGGGATCTAAATTTCGTAGCCCAAATTGGGGTCCACAATTCAAATCCCCTTTTTATATCGGAACCCAAAATTAAATACAAATACAAAAAAATTTAAAAAATTCACTACGATACTAAGAGGTCAAGGCTTAGGGGCATTATGCACAAATGTTGGGGGTCGACAACTTGGGGGTTACTCGATTAGACTTAGGGGTTGACGAGTGGGGGTGCTCGCTACTCGTGGAGTGGGAATTGTGGGGTTCTATCACACCATAAGCCCAAAAGGACTTAGGCACATAATATAAACTTGTCACAATAACTATTTTCAAATAATCCTTTGAAACATGAAAAACAATTTCAATAAATGATACTGGTACTAAGTACTGCATCAAAGGTATACTGTTTAAATTATTATGATTTTTCATAACCTTATTGCATCTCTTTTATTCCTTGATTTCCTAAAAGGGGTATTGGAGTGGATGAGCTATACAACCCAGTGAATAGAATTGGCTTACACCGGGACGTTATGTCCATAATTCATCACATACTTTAAAACCATCTATATTGGGATATGGACATAGATTTCTCATAAACCTTTTAGTTAAGAAATAATCGTGGGGTTTTAAAACTTTAATCTTTGGAATATCTCCACATATTGCATCAGACAAGAAATCACCACATTCGTTCCATCATGGAATGATCACATGGTTACAAAACAAAGTTCCCATCTATTACACTTCTGTACGACTTTACTAACCACTCCCAGACGAGGACGCATCCCAAACCACATGTCTGAACACATTAATGTGTCCATATCAAACCTTTTGTGTGAGCACAGTTTCCTAACCCCCATACATATTGATATTTTGTCCACTATTAAGGGACGATACATTTCCCCTTCAGTAGGTGTGATACACACATTACTCCTAGATCACTTGATGTACTTGATTACTATTCACCCCACTTATTCCTGCCTTACTATCCATTAGTCCTCATAATCATCACTACCCCATATTGGATGTCACATGATCCTGTCCAAAAATACATAGAAGATATTTTAATCATTTTAGAATTGGCTTATTATTTGGCTAATCTCATCTAATCATCTTTATACCATCAACACTACGGGGCAAGACCCACTTCTAGCTCGATAGTGACTACGAGTCATTACCCATTTCACAAAATAACTTGTTAAATGTTTTATTATCGAGATTTGACTAATCCCACTACTATTGTTATTTACAAAATAAGGCATGTTTCCAAGTTTTCAAACAATACATCGTGATATCCGCTTTCTTTTGGGGTCATGGCCCCTATTTAAAATCATGACCTTATGGGCATTTTAACCAGTGTTTTCAAAATATGACATTGGTCCCACTTTTTTTAAATGATGGTCTTGAGCCCACTTTCAATAAACAATGATCTGACCAATTTCCTTCGACCATGGGCTTGGCCCATTTCCTATGTCGAGGATGGAACTAGATCCTATTTTTAGAAAAAAAAGACTTTCAAACTATCCCACTATAGTTTTCTATCTTTTCAAGAAGATTTTCAAAGCAGTATTAATACTTTCTAACATGCGAGTAATAACACATCATTAACATAATTAGACTTGATTCCAAAAATTTCACTCACCATGATCCAATAACATATTCATCTCATAGGGATTCTTTATTTTTCTTGCTACTCTTACACAATCGGGTATGATCTGTTATTTTCCCAAACACAACCTTATGGATGTTTTATTCTGCCACCCCAACTGCAACCTTACGAGCGATTAATTTCACTATCCAAACACGATCATAGGGGTATTATTGTAATTTCACACCATCTTTCCCCTTTAGCCAAACACGACCTTAGGCACACATTATACCTGTATGTCCAAACATGCCATTAGGGGTAGTATCCTAATTTCACCACAAGGATGTGGGCATTATTGTCTTTTGCACTTAATTTTAAAGCTAACTACATTTGAGGTGTAACATCGAGATTTCCTCAATTGTAGAATAAAAAACTGATGGACCGAGAATCCAAGATGAACCGAGGATGGGAATTCGAGCAAGGAATTGGGATTGAATCGGAATAAGAAGTCATTTTCCGCATAAGAAAGCAAGATTTTTGGAAAGCTGGTCTAGGAGAGCCAGGATTAGAAAGGGGCAAATTATCCAGAGGACTTGAAAGGCAAAAGTATAATATTAGAAAGTATGAGAATGAGTGTAAACCTCGTTCCTTTAAAATAAGGAAACTGGGAAAGAACCGGTCAACCCGAGTAAGAAAAACTGAACTAGTTTACAAACCGATCATCAGAGAACGGACAATTTGGAAAATTTCAACTCCTGAGTGACCCAAAGGAATCATAAAACCTTGAAAAAGAATCTTAGCACAAATTAGAAGAGAAAAACCAGATCAGTTCAGATGAACCTGATCCAACAAGATTGAACCGGTTTATGAATCGAGCCGATTTATGAACCGAAACCGATGGAGAAAGGGCAAACCAGGAAATTTATGGATCCCAAGTGACCTATATAGTAAAAAAATGTCATAAAAAAGGACTTTAGGATGAATTGGAGATGAAAACTAAACCGGTTCTGGTGAACTAGATCTGAACCAGATTGAACTAGTTTGAACCACCATTGAACCATATGGTAAATTTATTTTTCTATGTGGCTTAAAAAAATAAATTTGAGATTTGAGACCATCATTGGATAGAAAATGAATTTAGATGAATTTATAAATTTTTAGATTTGAAAAATTCGGTCGAATTGGGGGCGAACCAACCGGTTTAAGCTTTGAACCTAGTTTGGACCGGTCCGGTGTGGTTCAGAATAGTGTCTTCTTCTTCCTTCAGATGACAACATTGTTTACTCACCGAAAAATTGTGCAGCATTGGCGAAGCTGAAAAGTTTTAAGCTAGGGAGTTTCAGGCAATGAATGACCGCTATTAAGGCACCAATCGGACGACCAAGAAGTCCCCGTGCTTCCTATATTAAGATCCCTTCCTCATTCATCCTCTCCATACTTGAAAACTCCATTCTCTCTCAACTGCTCCAAATTTCGGCGAAGCTCGAATGAGAGCTCCGATATAGGGTCTTGTCTGAGTCAGTGAAGGTGTGGTCTGGTTCTTTAGAACTGAGGAGAAGTTAGCTACACGCATGTAGTCTCCATTTGCTTCGAGGATCACTGGAGAAGCACCAGCGTGATCGAACAGTGTAAGCAGCTCTAGTGGACCGAAGCTGCCCTGTTTCAATTGAGTTGAAATCGACCAATTCGATCCCTTATTAGGCCAAACCAAGCCCTCCCAACACCTCCACAGTACTTCTACAGCTGAATTAGATCTGAAATGTAATCCAATTTGTCTCCCCTTTATAATTTTCGATCGGCGCTAGAGAGAGAACTGAAAAAACTTCAATGATAAAATTCTCACTCAATTCGACATTAATTGATGTAATTCTTGATCCTAGGACAAACTTGAGGATGAGAGTTACCTGCCCAGATCGAAAGCTCGAACCACCGCACCCCCAACGGTAAGCTTTCGAAGCTTTAGCTTTCTTTCTATAAGTCTAGTTTTTTGGCGAAGCTCCGTTCAAGCTAACTCTAACACCAAATCGTGCAATTCAAAGTGTAATCGAATTGTATAAATGTGTAGGAACTGCAATTTAAGATCAATTTCAACAATTAAACTCATTTGATCAATCAATTTGATGAAATCAAATTCGACAGAGTTAGAAGGTTGAAATTGGGGAAAATTTAGGAATTTCAAAAATTAGAGGGACTAAAGTACAATTTCATAAAAATGAGGACCAACTAGTCATGATAAAGATGTTGGAGGATCAATTGGGCAATTTTGGAATTTTGGGGCAAAACTTGTAATTTTTGTAAAGTAGGGGCAAAATGGTAATTTTGGAAAAAGTTGGGGGACCAAATTGAAAATTTGGGAAATTAATCCCTTTTAGTAAAATTGAATAAATTGAGGTCTCAAGGTGAATTTTAAAAGTTTCGGGACTTAATTTGAGGATAAACTGACATTAGGGACTTGAATATTAAAAAAATAACTTTAGGGACCTAATTACAAATAAATGAAAAGTTTGGTTTTCTCCTTCATTTGGAGTGAATGAAGGTTATTAGGCTAATGGATAATGAACAAGGGTGTTCATATTGTGTAGGAATATGAAGTATCGGGAACACGAGCAACGACAAGCTCACGTCAATACAATGAACCGGTTGAGAGAAATTCAATATATTAATGATCCTCCTCCAGTGGACATTTCCAAATACCTCAAAACCTTCCGACAATTAGGATGTAAACCATTTCCAAGAGAAAAGGATGTGAGGGCTGCTATGGACTGGCTAGCTAGCATAAAAAAACTCATGGGGATAGTCAGGATTTCACCAAAGGATATGGTTATTCTAGTAGAGTTTTTCCTGGAATGTCAGAAACTTGCATGCCACCACTCCCACATGGGAGCTATTTGAGGAAATATATACGGAGGAATACCTAGCTCCACATCTAATCAACGAGAAGAAACAATACTTCCTCTGATTCCGACAAGGGCTTAACTCTATCTCAGAGTATGAAACCAAGTTTAATGAGTTAAGACCCTTTGCCCCTGACCTAGCAGAACCTGTAGATGTTTGCCAACGATTTGTGGATGGTCTTAATATGGACATACGAGACCAAATTGGGGTACTAGGATGCCCCACAAATTTAGCTACTGTCATCAGCATGGCCCATGAATGTAAGCGTCTGGTATAGACGAGACATCGCCGGGTATAACAGACCAGTAGGAAAGAGGAAGGAGGCTAAGACAGCCTAAGAAGACAAAAAGAGCTAGGTGGATAGTATAAACCCCACACTTTTGAGTTAAGAAAAACTGGGAAAAGAACCGGTCAAACCGAGTAAGAAAATCGAGCCGGTTTACATTTGAGAACATGCAATATGGAAATTTACAACTTCCGGGTGATCTAAAGGGTTTATTAAACCTTGGAAAAGAAATTTAAGAAACTTTAGAAAACAAAAACCAAATTGGTTCAGGTGAACTAGATTTACTAAGAACTTCAAAGTTAAGCGTGCTTGCCCGAGAGTAGTGTGAGGATGGGTGACCTTCTAGGGCAATATTATAATACTAGTAATAAATCTCGCCCATTTAATACACGGGTTTTACGCCTATATAAAGAGGTAATCCCCATTTCATTCTCCTCACACCTGAACACTTCTCTCTCTCTCTCTCTACTGCTCCATTTCCCGATAAAGCTCGAACTAGAGCTTCGACTTGAACAAAGGTTGGGCTCTTTAGAATCGGGAAGAAGACAGTTATCTGATAGCAAACTCCAGTCAATCCCAGAATCATTAGAGAAGCGCCGACATGATGGAATAGTGAAGCAACTCCGGCTGACTAAAGCTGACCTATTTTGGCCAAGCTGAAATCGGTCATTTTAAGCCCTCCTCAGGCCAAACCAAGCCCTCCCAACACTTCCTTAGCCATTCCACAGCCAAATTAGAACCGAAAGGTAAGCCAATTTGGCTCCCCTTTATAATTTTTGATCGGTGCTAGAGAGAGAGTCGACCGAATTTCAATGACGAAATTCTAATCCAATTTCACATCAATTGATGCAATTCTTGATTCTAGCATAAACCTTAGGATGAGACCTATCTGCCCAGATCGAAAGCTCGGACCATCGTGCCTTCACCGGTGAGTAATCGAAGCTTTCTCTCTCTACAGTCTATTTTCCGGCGAAACTCCGTTTGAGCACATTTCGGCATTAAAATTTGCGATTCAAAGTTTCTTAGAATCGTATGAACATGTAGGAACTCAATTTCAACTCCAATTTCAATAATTAGAAGTGTTTGATAAGTCAATTTGATGAAATAAAATTTGGTAGTGTTGAAGAGTTGAAATTAGGGGAAAATTTGGGGATTTTCGAAATTCAAAGGGCCAAAATACAATTTTATGAAATTGAGGGTCAATTGGGCATGAAAATAATGTTGGAGGACCAATTGAGGAATTTTGGAATTTTTGGGGCAAAACTTACCATTTTTGTAAAAGAAGGGCAAAATCGTAATTTTGGAAAAAAAAATTGGGGAACCAAATTGGAAATTTGGGAAATTAAACCCCTTTTTGGTGAAATTGAATAAATTGAGGTCCCATGATAAATTTTAAAACTTACGGGACTCAATTTGAGGAAAAATCGACATTAGGGACTTAAAGTTAAAGAGAAATAACTTTAGGGACCTAATTGCAAATAACTAAAAGTTTGGTTCTTCTCATTCATTGGAAATGAATGAAGGCTGTTGTGCTGAGTAATAATGAACAAGGTTGTTCATATCGTGTAGGAATGCAAAATACCGGGAACGCCAGCAAGGACAAGCTAGCGTGAATACAAAGAACCAATCTAGTGGAATTCATGGCATTAACGGGTGAGTGGGTTTACTAACATCATACCCAGTTGGGATGATGAGCACAACTTAAAGATAAAACCACTTACCGGTTGTGAGTGGAAATTTTATGCCATACCCGGTAGGGAATGATAAGTACCTCGGTATAAAAACCCACTATTTAGTGGTATTTTAATCATCACCACTTAGACAAAGTGATGTGAAAATTATGCGGAAAAACTACTTACCGGTTGTAAGTAAATCATACCCGGTTGGTATGATGAGACTTCCTTGAAGGAAGTTGAAAACTTGTCCATCGATTGTGAACAGAGATGTCCTTATACGGGTTGGTTTAATGGATAGTGAAAACCTATTTTGTCGGAAGTGTTCTCCTCTGACTGTGTGCCAATGCTTAAACTATTTGGGAGACCTTCTTGACGGGAGCTCAAATAGCTCTTATAGGTCGGGGGCCTCGGTTTTGGAACTTGGGGGCTAAATGCCCGATTTTGAAAATCTCATACAGTGGGCCCAAGGCCAGTTGGCACGAGTAGGAGCTCGTAAACGAACATGATATATGTGCCATAAAACTTAATAAGTGAATTGTTTGGCCATGGTACCAAGATAGGATCGACATGCTCAGTCAACTAGCGACAGTGCGACAAGACAGGTCGACGGACTAGTTAAGACAAACAACTGTGGGTTGAGTTGAGAGTCGGGGCCATTGGACTAGTGGCACCACAGATTACATGGCAATGTAAAAAAACATTGTTTGTGCATGCACTGTGAGTATGGGATCATCAAGACGCCCATGAGGGGTAGTGATGTGTCCTAAGGGCACTGGACGACCTGGTGGCTATAAGGGCAGTTCGTCATTCTAGGCATCTGTGTGAATTATGGAGTAGCACCAAGCACATGAGACCGGGGTGGGGACAGGATGAGGTCTCTATCGTCATACGGACACGAAGAAGTGATTTCGGGATTGTGGGTTGGATGTTACGTACATGCACTCATTCCTAGGGTAGAAGTGGTTGTACTTCTATCCGGGTGGCAGGAAAAGTCGCCTCGAAGCCACTAGCGGGTTCAGTAGTGATACTGACTTGCGAATGTGTGTAACCTTCAGGATGAAGGATGTGTGTTGGGTGATGACACTGGTAACTAAGAAATAATGGAAAAACCCAAAATTTTAAATGAAGGAATTTTTTTGAAAAGAAAGGAGTCTGGCAGACTCCATATAAATGTTTTTCTTAAAAGTTAAAAGTAGACCTTTGAAAACCCATTCACTAAGTAGTCGTACTCACCCCTCCCTTATATCCCTTTCAGGAAATCCCGGAAAGCCTACCTTGAAAGACCATCAACTAAGATGCCTGTAAGACAGGTATGTAAAGTTTAAAATTTCATGCAGTTTTGATTATATTATTCCAAGAAATGGTGTAGGTTTAAAGGACGCCTTACTCTTTACGAATTATAATAAGGGGAAACCCTTTAATAAACCGGGAGAATGGCGGGTTGTTCATGGGGATCCGGCCAAACTGGGTTGGGGCGTGACAGACAGAAATTGAGAACAAGAATGGGGTTCTCTAGGACAATGGAAGGTTATCATACACAAAGGGAGACAAATACATTTCGCCAAGAAGAAGCCCCTATTGTACCAAGTGTCAGAAAAACCATGAAGGACCATGCCGAATATGCTAGGAATGTAGACAACCTGTCCATTTTTCAAAGAACTGCCCAACCCTTCAAGGCAATACACAACAAAGTACCCAGCTACCATTTCAAGGAAACCCAAGGGCACTAGACAAAGGGCAAGACCTCGCCACTACATCGAGGGTCCCAACCAAAGTATACAACCTCACCTAAGAAGAACCACGGGAAGACCCTAGTACCGTAGTTAGTACTTACCAAAATTCCCTTGAATAAATATATCTTAAAATTGTAATTTGTTACCATCATAATGAAAGTTATATTTCCTACAAAGATAAAATTGTGATACAAGTAAGAGAAAATACAAAGGACGTACCCACAAAATTTCAAGGAGGAAATGGGAAAGGATGACATCTAAGTACGTCACTATGAGGATAGACACACTCAAGGACACTTAGAATTTCAGAAGAAAAGAGGAAGAATACTACCAAGGAAGGAAACCCTAGGGAATCATATATATCCTAACTAAGAGGTAATGGAACCAAGTGAAGAGGGATAATGAGTGAAGTGCATGCTGAGGTGAAAGAATTAAAGAATGCATGTTAGGATGATTCAAGAAAGTTAAACCTATGGCTACGATTGGACAACTTGGAACTCTAAATCTTGAAATTTTGAGAAAGATCCCTCAAGAGGAAGAATCTTGTCCTAAGTAGAGTAGGAAGTGAATATAAAGATATCCTTATGGGCTTATGGGTAAGACATGCCTAGTTATTATAAACTCTAGGAAGTGAGTAAACAACAGAAAGGAAAAGACATTGCTTAAGTGCGTGATTCAAAAAGGGGCTAAGTGAAAGAAGGACCAAAGTGTTGGTATCTCAAGCGAATCTCGAATTAACATTAAGGGAATCTATTTCTAATGCGAAGGATGTTGATTTAGTTTTGGGGATAAAACTCCTAAAAAGAGGGGAGAGTTGTAAACCCCATTCCTTTAAAACAAGGAAACCGGGAAAGAACTAGTCAACCCGAGTGAAAAAAACTGAACTAGTTCACAAACCGATCATTAGAGAATGAGAAATTTCAACTCTTGAGTGACCCAAATGAATCATAAAACCTTGGAAAAGAACCTTAGAACAAATTGGAAGAGAGAAACCAGATCGGTTCAGATGAACCAGATCCAACAGGATTGAACAAATTTATGACCCGAGCCGGTTTATGAACCAGAATTAATTGAGAAAGGGTAAACTAGGAAATTTATGGATCCCAAGTGATATAAATAGTCACAAAAGTCATAAAAAAGGTTAGGATGAATTGGAGATGAAAACAAAACTGGTTAAGGTGAACCGGATCCAAACCGGATTGAACTGGTTTGGACTAGTTTGAACCACTATTGAACGGGATGCTAAATTCATTTTTCTGTTTGGCTTAAAAAATTCAAATATGAGATTTGAGACCACCATTGGATAGAAAATGAATTTAGAAATTTTTAGATTTAAAAAATTTGGTCGAATTAGGGGTGAACCACCCGATTTAAGATTTGAACTCAGTTTAGACCGGTCCAGTCTGGTTTGGAACAATGTCATCTTTTTCCTTTAGATGACAGCACTATTCACTCGCCAGAAAATCGCGCAGCACCGACGAAGCTGAAAAGTCTTCGGCCAGGGAGTTTCAGGCAATGAATGAACGCCATTAATGTGCCAATCAGATGACAAAGAAGTCCCCGAGCATCCTATATAAAGAGCCCCTCCTCATTCATCATCTCCACATGTGAAAACCCCATTCTCTCTCAACTGCTCCAAATTTTGGTGAATCTCAAATCAGAGCTCCGATATAGGGTCTTTTCTAAGCCAAAGAAGGCGTGGTCGGGTTCTCTAGAATTGGGGAGAAGTCAACTACACGCCTATAGTCTCCATTTGCTCCGAAGGTCGCCAGATAAGCGTCAGCATGATCGAAAAGTGAAGCTGCCCTATTTCGGTCGAGCAGAAATTGGCCAATTCGGGCCCTTCTCAGACTAAACCAAGCCCTCCCAAGACCTCCACAGTCCTCCTACAGCTGAATTAGAGCTGAAAGGTAAGCCAATTTGGATCTCCTCTGCAATTTTTGACCGGTGCTAGAGAGAGAATCGTCAGAAGTTCGATGTTAAAATTCTCACTCAATTCGGCATCAATTGGTGTAATTCTTGATCCTAGGAGTATCATGATGAGAGCAACCTACTTAGATCGAAAGCTCGGACCGTCATGCTCCCGACGGTAAGCTTTCAAAGCTTTCTCTCGCTAAGTCCAGTTTTTCGGCGAAGTTCTGTTCGAGCTCATTCCGACACCAAATTGTGTAATTCAAAGTGCAATTGAATCATATGAATATTTTGGAACTCTAATTTACTTCAATTTTAACAATTAAACTCATTAGATTGGTCAATTTGATGAAATCAAATTCGACAGAGTTAGAATGTTGAAATTGGGGGGAAAATTGAGGGAAATTTAGGTATTTAAAAAATTAGAGGGACGAAAGTGCAATTTTATAAAATTGAGGACCAATTGGGTGTGATAAAGATGTTGGAGGATCAATTGGGCAATTTTGAAATTTTTGGGGCAAAACTTACCATTTTTGTAAAGTAGGGGCAAAATGATAATTTTGGAAAAGTTGGGGGACCAAATTAGAAATTTGGGAAATTAAACCACATTTAGTAAAATTGAATAAATTGAGGTCTCAAGGTGAATTTTAGAAGTTTCGAGACTCAATTTGAGGAAAAACCGGCATTAGGGACTTAAAGTAAAAAAAACTTTAGGGACCTAATTGTAAATAAATGAATAGTTTGGTTTTCTCATTCATTTGGACTGAATGAAGGTTATTAGGCCGAGTGATAATGAATAAGGGTGTTCATATCTTGTAGAAAAATGCAGTACCCAGAATGCTAGCAAGGACAAGCTCGCTTGAATACAAAGAACCGGTCGAGAGGAATTCACTACATTAACGGGTGAGTGGGATTTTTATATCATACCTAGTTTAGATGATAAGTACCTCAAAAATGAAAATGCACTACCATGTGGTATTTTAATCATCACACTGAGAGGGGTGATGTGGAAATCATGTGGAAAAACTACTTATCGGTTGTAAGTAGATCATACCCAGTTGGTATGATGAAACTTACTCGAAGGAAGTGAAAAACCTGTTCATCGATTATAAGCGGAGATGTCCTCATACTCGCTTGGTATGATGGACATTTGAAGAGTTAATTTTGTTTTGGAAGTGCTCTCCACTGACTGTGTGCCACTACTTAAAAGTTTTGGGAGACCTTCTTGATGGGAGCTCGAATAGCTCATATTTGTTAGAGGCCTTGATTTTGGAACTTGGGTGCTAATATGTCCGATTTAAAAAATCTCGAACAGTGGGCCCAAGGCCAGTTGACACGAGCAGGAGCTAGTAAACAAACATGATTCTAAGCCATGAAAACTTAAGTAAATGAATTGTTTGGCCATGGTACCATGACAGGACCGACATACTCGATAGACTAGCAGTAGTGTGACATGACAGGTCGACAGACTAGTCGAGACAAACAGTTGTAGGTCGAGTAGAAGGTCGGGGTCATTAAACTAGTGGCACGAAAAATTAAATGGCTTTTGAGGAAAACTTTGTTTGTACACGCACTTGAGGTTCAGGACCATTAAGATGCCCAAGAGGGATAGTGATGCATCCTAAGGGCTGTTGGATGATATGGTGGCGATAAGGGAAGAGAGAAGTTACTGGATTTGTGTTTCTCATCACACCAGTTAGTCATGGAGTTCTGTGTTTGTACTTCATAGAGTTCTGTGTTTGTACACCACAGAGTTTTGTGTTTATACTCCATGGAGTTTCTATGTTTGGATTTCACGAAGCTACTGTGTTTGGGATTTCCTAAAGCTTATGTGTTTGAGTTCATGTGCACAAGACCGGGATATGGTCTTTGTCCTCATACGGACATAGAGTTTTATTCATGCGTGTTCCTTTCATGATAAAGCGCGTGTGTTGGTTGTTAAGCACACAAGTTATGGTTGAGGAGTGAGTAATTGCTGTGAAACTGATATTTTGAGGATGAATTATTTTAAAAGAAAATAAGGAGTCTCGCACATTCCAATTCAAATATTTTCCCTAAAAGTCAAACTTTAAATACCTATTCACTAAGTCATTGAACTCACCCCATCCCTTATATCCATTTTCAAATAACCAATGGAAACCTACCTAAAGACCTCCTATTAGTCACACCTAGAAGACAAGTATGTAAGTTAAAATTTTTATGCAGTTTTGATTTATGTTTTCCATGAAAGGTACAGGTTGAAAGGACGCCTTACTCCTCCTGGGTTTAAAGTAGGGGAAAACCCTTAGTAAACCGGGAAGAGTGGAGGGTTGATCACGGGGATCCGACCAAACCGGTTCGGGGCGTGACAATGAGCGTCACCAAGTCGAGTTGGATCTAACCTGACTTTGGTTGTCCATCCTGTCTCTTGCTATAAACCTCATAATCTAGTATTATGGAACCAGAATAGGGAACAAAATTTTTTTGAGAGAAATCGAGGATCCAAATGAACTAGAATTAGTAACGAAGGGTCAAAATGAGAATTTGGAGAATATCAAATCTCCAAGAAATACCCAAACATCATGGAAAAGAAACATGAATTTGATTGGATAAGAAAACCTCACCTATTTAGGGTGTACCAGACCTGAACTAGATTGAACCATGAAAAATCTATTCAAATATTCATTTTTATAGGTGGCTTAGAAATATCAAATTAGAAAATTGAAACCACCATCAAATAAAAAATGAATTTAGAAAATTTTAATTTTTGTAAAATTGGTCGAATCGGGAATGAATAGGTCGATTTACATTTTTGGGTCACCAAACCTGGTCGAACTAGAGCAGTCAATGGTCCAGTCGGTAACATATTGTTGCCAGGTCAGCACTCAGTCAGTAGCCACAACCAATCAGTGAGTGACACGTGGTGAAGCGTGCCCCATCAACGTACAGTCAGTGCCTAAAAGTGATGGCCAAGTAGAAGGGGACATGTGTACTCGATCAATGGTCAGAAGAGGAGAACCCACATAAGCGAAGACTGACCAAAAATAGAGTGATACGTGTGACTCCCCTTCTCGGTTTGGTGGGATCCCTGTGAGTAACCCCCCACTCTCCTGATTTATGAAGGGTTCCCCTTCTTTAACCTAGTAGGAATAAAACATCCTTTAAACATGTACCTTTCCTGAAATAACATAAATTAAAATTGCATAAAATTTAGCTTTACATACATGTCTTGCAGGTGTTACTAACATTAGGTCTTGGGTAGGTTTCCCTTGGTTACCTATAAAGGGATATAAGGGAGGGGGTGAGTTCAACAACTCAGTGAATGGGTATTTTAAAAAATGAAGTTTCGATAAAATAAATTTTAAATTGGAGTGTGCCAAACTCCTTAATATCCTTAAAATATCTTATTCTTGAAATCTCAGTTTTTCATAGCCATTTCTCAATCCATAATCAATACCAGTATGAGGACAAAACTCCATATCTATATGAGGACAAAGATCTCATCTTGACCCACCCTGGTCTCATGTGCATGAAGCTATGTCGAGCTTCCAAGACTGCTAGCACCACTAACTGCTCTTATCTCCACCATGTCATCTACTATTCTTATGAGACATCGCTACCCATCTTGGGCATCTTGAAGTTCCCGTAACTTAGTGCATGAACAAATCAATAATTTACCACATAAGCCATATAATCTATGGTGCCACTGGTCCAACTGCCCTAGCTTAAAATCATGTCTGTTTATGAGCTCCTATTTATGCCAACTGGCCTAGGGCCCATTGTACAAGATTTTCAAAATTGGGCATATTAGTCCCCAAGTTCCAAAACCGAGGCCTTCAACCTATTTGAGCTATTCGATCTCTCGTCAAGAAGGTCTCCCAAAAATTTTAAGCAGTGGCACATAGTTAGTGGAGAACACTTCTGACAAAATAAACTTTTCATCTGTCCATCACACCAATTGGGTATGAGGACATCTCCTCTTATAACCGATAATCAGGTTTCCTACTTCCTTCTAGGAAGTTCATCATACCAATCGGGTATGATCTACTTACAACCGGTGAGTAGTTTTTCCACGAAATTTCCACATCACTCCTACCAGGTGTGATAGTTAAAATACCACTTAGCAGTGGGTTTTCATTTCCGAGGTGCTTATCATCCTAACCAAGTATGATATAAAATCCCACTCACGCAAACTAATCTTAGCTAGCGTTCCCAGTAGTTCATGTTCCTACACGATATAAACATCCTCGTTCATTATCCTTTGGCCTAATAGCCTTCATTCATCGTATATGGATGAAATAACCAAACTTTTCATTTATTTGCAATTAAGTCCCTAAAGTTATTTTTCTTTAACTTTAGGTCCCTAATGCCGGTTTTCCCCCAAATTGAGTTCGGAAACTCAAAAATTCACCTTAGGACCTCAATTTATTCAAAATCACAAAAGGGGTTCAAGTTTCCCAAATTTCCAAAATTACCATTTTTCCCCTACTTTACAAAAATGGTAAGTTTTCCCCCAAAATTCCAAAAATTTCCCAATTGGTCCTCAAACATCTTTATCATGCCCAATTGACCCTCAATTTTATGAAATTGCACTTTAGTCCCATGAATTTTTGAAATCCCAAAATTTCCCCTATTCCCCCCCCCCCCCCCCCCCCATTTCAACCTTCTAACTTAGCCAAATTTGATTTCATCAAATTGATCTATCAAATGAGTTTAATTATTGAAATTGGAGTTTCTACACCTTCATATGATTTAATCGCAATTTGAATCGCATGATTTGATGTCGGAATGAGCTCAAACAGAGCTTCACCAGAAAACTAAACATAAAGAGAGCAAGATTTGGAAGCTTACCGTTGGAGGTGGGGTTGTAAACCCTGCACTTTTGAGTTAAGGAAAATCAGGAAAAGAACCGGTCAAATCGAGTAAGAAAACCGAGACGGTTTACAAACCCGATCATTTGGGATCAAGCAATTTGGAAATTTACGACTTCCGAGTTATCCAAAGAGTTTATTAAACCTTGGAAAAGAAACTTAACACAAATTAGAACATAAAAACCAAATTGGTTTAGGTGAACGAGAGTCCATGAGAACTCTAAAGTTAAGCGTGCTTGCCCGAGAGTAACGTACGACTTATCATAAATAGCCATAAATTAATATATATTCAATTATTGTAATTAATACCAATAATTTAGTACCCAAATTAAATTATTTAAATTAATACAAATAATTTAACAACGAAATTAAATTATTGGAATTAATACCAATAATTTATGGCAATATTAATACTAGTAATAAATCTCTCCCAATTAATACACGGTATTACACCTATATAAAGAGGTCATCCCCATTAATTCTCCTCACACCTGAACACTTCTCTCTCTCTCTCTACTGCTCCATTTCTAGGTGAAGCTCGAACTAGAGCTTCAACTTGAACAAAGGTCGGGCTCTTTAGAACCAGAGAGAATACAGTTATCTGATAACAAACTCTAGTCAATCTGAGAATCGTTTGAGAAGTGCCGACATGATAGAATAGTGAAGCAGCTCCGGCGGACCGAAGCTGCCCTATTTCGGCCAAGCTAAAAACGGCCATTTCATGCCCTCCTCAGGACAAACCAAGCCCTCCCAACACTTCCTCAGCCTTTCCACTGCCGAATTAGGACTGAAAGGTAAGCCAATTCGGCTCCCCTTTACAATTTTCGATCGGTGCTAGTGAGAGAGTCGACCAAATTTTAATGACGAAATTCTAATCCAATTCTGCATCAATTGATGCAATTCTTGATTCTAGGATGAACCTCAGGACAAGAGCTATCTGCCCAGATTGAAAGCTCGAACCGTCTTGCCTTCACCAGTGAATAATTGAAACTTTCTCTCTCTATAGTTCATTTTCCTGTGAAGCTACGTTTGAGCTCGTCCCGACGTTAAAACTTGCGATTCACATTTTTAAAGAATTGTATGAACATGTAAAAACTCAATTTTAACTTCAATTTCAACAATTGGAAATGTTTGATGGGTCAATTTGATGAAATCAAATTCGACTGTGTTAAGAAGTTAGAATTGGGGGAAAATTGGGGATTTTTGAAATTCAAAGGATCAAAATGAAATTTTATGAAATTGAGAGTCAATTGGGCATGAAAATAATGTTGGAGGACCAATTGAGGAATTTTGAAATTTTTGGGGCAAAATTTACCATTTTTGTAAAGTAAGGGCAAAATGGTAATTTTGGAAAAGTTGGGGGACCAAATTGGAAATTTGGGAAATTAAACCCCTTTTTGTGAAATGGAATAAATTGAGATCCTATGATAAATTTTAGAAGTTTCGGGACTTAATTTGACGGAAAACTAGCATTTGGGACTTAAAGTTAAAGAGAAATAACTTTAGGGACCTAATTGCAAATAAATGAAAGTGTGACTTTCTCATTAATTTGGAATGAATGAAGGCGATTAGGCTGAAGGATAATGAACCAAGATGTTCATATCGTGTAGGAACACGAAGTACTGGGAACGCCAATAAGGACAAGCTCGCGTGAATACTAAGAACCGGTCTAGTGGAATTCACGACATTAACGGGTGAGTGGGTTTACTAACATCATACCCGGTTGGGATGATGAGCACAACTTAAAATTAAAAACCACTTACCAGTTGTGAGTGAAAATTTTATTTCATACCCGGTTGGGCAATTATAAGTACATCGGTATGAAAACCCACTATTAAGTGGTATTTTAAACATCACTACTTAAAGGAAGTGATGTGAAAATCATGCAGAAAAACTACTTACCGGTTGTAAGTAGATCATACCCGGTTGGTATGACGAGACTTCCCCGAAGGAAGTTGAAAACCCGTTCATCGGTTATGAACGAAGGTGTCCTTATACCCGGGCAGTATAATGGATAGAGAAAACATATGCTTTGTTGGAAGTGCTCTCCCCTGACCGTGTGCCAATGCTTAAACAATTTGGGAGACCTTCTCGACGGGAGCTCGAATTGCTTTGATAGGACGGGGGCCTTGGTTTTGGAACTTGGGGGCTAAATGCCCGATTTTGAAAATCTTGTACAGTGGGCTCAAGGCAAGTTGGCACGAGTAGGAACTCATAAACGAACATGATATATGTGCCATAAAACTTAATAAGTGAATTGTTTGGCCATGGTATCAAGATAGGACTGTCATGCTCAGTCAACTAGTGGCAGTGTGACATGACAGGTCGATGGATTAGTCAAGACAAATAGCTGCGGGTTGAGTTGAGAGTCGGGGCTGTTGGACCAGTGGCATGACAGAATACATGTCAACATGAGAAACATTGTTTGTGCATGCACTGTGAGTACGAGATCATCAAGACGCCCATGAGGGGTAGTGATGCATCCTAAGGGCACTGGACAACCTGGTGGCTATAAGGGTAGTTCGTCATTCCAAGTGTCTGTGCAAAATTTGGAGTAGCACCAAGCGCATGAGACTGGGGTGGGGACGAGATGAGGTCTCTGTCCTCATACGGACATGAAGCACAGATGTGAATTTAGAGAGGGGAGCCAAATTGGCTTACCTTTTCATTCTAATTTAGCTGTAGGACGGCTGAGGTGGTGTTGAAGAGCTTGGTTTGGCCCGAGGAGGGCTCGAATTGGCCATTTTCAGCTCAACCAAAATAAGACAACTTTGGTCCGAAGAGCTGCTTCACTATTCTATCACGCCGGCGTTTCTCCGGCGACCCTCGGAGCAAATGGAGACTACAGGTGTGCAACTGACTTCTCCCCAAATTCAAAGAACCTAACCACACCTTCTTTGGCTCAAAAAAATGCCTATGTCAGAGTTCTGGTTCAAGCTTCACCGGAAAATGGAGTAGTAGGGAGAGAGTGGAGTTTTAAGGTGTGAGGAGGATGAATGAAGAGGAGCTCTTTATATAGAAAGTTTAGGGACTTCTTGGCTATCCGATTGGTGCCTTAATGGTGGTCATTCATTGCCTGAAACTCCCTGGCCAGAGAATTTTCATATTCGCCAGCACTGCTTGATTTTCTAGCAAGTAAACAATGCTGTTATCTAAAGGAAGAAGACTACACTGTTCCAAACTGGACTGGAGCAGTCCAAACTGGCTTCAAAGCTTAAACCGGCCGGTTCATGCCCGATTTGACCAAAATTTTCAAAATTAAAAATTTCTAAATTCATCTAAATTTATTCTCTATCCAATGATGGCCTCAATTCTCCAATTTGAATTTTCTAAGCCACCTAGAAAAATGAATTTAACATCCGGTTCAATAGTGGTTCAAACCGGTTCAATTTGGTTTAGATCTGGTTCACCTAATCCGGTTTGGGTTTCATCCCCCATTCATGCTAAATTCTTTTTTGTATGAATTTTGTGACTATTTAGGCCACTTGGGATCAATAAATTTCCCAGTTTGCTCTTACTCTATTGGTTAAAATTCATAAACCAACTTGGTTCATAAACTGATCCAATCCGACTCATATTCGGTTCACTTGAACTAGTTTGGTTTTCTCTCTCAAATTGTGCTAAGGTCCTTTTCCAAGGTTTTTATGAACACTTTGGGTCACTCAGGAGTTATAAACTTCCCAAATTGCCCGTTCTCTAATAATCGGGTTTATGAACTGCTTCGATTTTCTCACTCGGTTTGACTGGTTCTTTTCCCGATTTCCTTAAGTCCAAAAAGGGTGAGGTTTAGAACTCTCCCCTCCTTTTAGAAGTTTTGTCCCCAAAACATATTGAATGTTCTTTGCACTGGAAAGAACTTTCCTTCAATATCAACTTGTAGTTTATCGATATACAACCTTCTTGGTTATTTCCATTTATCCCTTACAACACATACACTTAAGGTTTTCTTTTCCTTCCCATCACTTTCTCATTCCATGGAGCTTACTTTAGCTAAGCATATCTCACTGGAATGTTTAAGGTCATATCCTTAAATTCACATCCTTTGTTCCTTCAAGTATAATTTTTCCATCCTGAGATTCTTTACTTAAGATTTCAGAATTGGGAGTTCCAAAATACCCCATTGTTCCCATGTCTAGTTATTCTCTTGTTCGTTGAAACCCTTAGCTCGGTGTTCTTTCGAGCATTACGTACTTGTGTTTACAGGTTTCTATGTTATCACCTTTTTGTTTTATTTTAACCCTTCCCTCATTTGTTATTTATTATATCTTTGGTCTAAATTCGATAATGACCTTATTATGCTTAACTAACTGACTTTTCCTTAGTTTAGTCATATCCTTCCTTGGGCTGTTGGGCTTATGTGTCCCTTATAACATGACAATGCTCCAGAATCTGTCCTTGACCATTAAAATTTTAGAACACTTTCTTATTGGGTGTTACCAACCTTCCCACCTTCCAAGGGTTGTATAACTTCGTCTGGTAGTACATTCCCAAATACCTTTACCATTTATTCACTCATCCATCTTGCCTTTGAGGTCATATCTTACATAACTGTGTTGATTTTCCTTGTTTGGGAAAATTCCCTTCTTACCGATTTTGTTCTTTATTATGTCCCTCATAGTTGAGGTTCCCACTCTAGGAGCTACTTGCTCCACCTTCTTACCATTCCTTGAAAGTTTCTTTCTTCCTTTCTTCACACTCTTTTCTATATTGGGTATTTGTCCACCTTAAATCCTCCATTGTCTTCAAATTATCATTCCTTCCCTCATTCCTTATATGAGGGACTTCCAGTTATTGGTCTTATTTAATATACTCCACCTTATGCTTAGCTCTACTCTTTTTAAGCTACATAAACAGTATTTCTTGTATTCTTAGCGTATTTCTTCTCTTCTTCACTCTTACTGTATCCTACCCTAAAATTTTCGGAGGATGATTTCCGCGTTTGCCTCTCTCGAGGGGGCTCTAGGTGTACTTTCCATGTACCTTACCTTTATTCTTGTAGTATCCCTTTCTGTTTGACCTTCTTAAGAAGAGGTTTAAATTTCACTTTACATTGCCATTTCTTGACCTCTTTGCGAACCGCTTACTTAACTTGCTCCTTGATTTTGGACACCAATCCTTCTTGTCTTTCGTACTTTTGAGGAGGTATTGCCCTAATTCTTATGAAGTGTGGAATAGTTCTTCTTTTACCTACCATATTCTCCTACACCTTATAACAAATTATCTTGGTACTTTTCCCTTAGTAGGATTGGGCACTTCTTCTTGTTGTGTCCCCATCATTCATGCTTGTAATAGGTTATTCCCTTGTGTGGACCGTTGTGGTTTCTCATTTCCTTCGATTATTGTGGGGCCTTTCTAGGGGGTTACTAGTGGTTTGATGCTTCGCCGTCCTTAAGTCTGAACACCTAGAGGGTTTTCTTGTTGAGTCTTCATTGCCAAATGGTCAATCTAAGAGTCCTCCTATATTTCTTAGTTCCTTGATTTAGTTTCCTTAGCTAGGATGAAATGGTAGTGTGGGTTTGTTTGTTTACTATTCCTGGGGCGATCTTCCTAGCAAGATCACATCATTTGAGAGGCATAGTTTTTAGGAATTTTGAGTACTTCATTTATAGAGGAGTACAAAAATGTTGGGGTTTTAGCCATATTACAAAAAGTTGTCACATAATAAATAGGAAGCTACGGGGTTCTTGGTAAGCATCCACCTTGGTAAAGTTATACGTCCGTGCTAGCGTACCTAGCTACAGACTCAGCTTCCTTTGTACACAGGATTGTGACCCTAAAATATCATGGTATCATACTCCTTGGCTACTTCCCCATTTGTTCTTTTGAGTCTTCTACTATGTCTTGAGCATTAGAGAGCTTCTAGGGTTGTCTTCCTATGAGGATAGGGTGTTGAGTAGAGTCATTCCTAGTTTTCTTAGTTCCTCTCCTGGAAGCCATTTGAAAATTTTAAAATCATCCCTATTAGTTACTATATTCTCTAGTCTTAATAATGTATTCGAGGAAATAGGCTTTGATACCACTGAAGTTATCACACCCTAACTCGGTTTGGTCTGATCCTCGTGAGCAACCCACCACTCTCTTGGTTTATTAAGGGTTTCCCCTTCTTTACCTAGTAGGAGTAAAGCATCCTTTAAACCTGTACCTTTTCTAGAATAACATAAATAAACGCTACATAAAATTTTAACTTTACATAACTGTCTTGCAAGTGTAACTAACAGGAGGTCTTGGATAGGTTTCCCTTGGTTACTTGTCAATGGATATAAGGGAGGGGGTGAGTTCAACAACTTAGTGAATGGGTATTTTCAAAAATGAAGTTTTGATAAAATTGTTTTTAAATTTGAGTGTGCCAGACTCCTTAATTTCTTTAAAATATCTCATTCTTGAAATCTTGGTTTTTCATAGCCATTTCTCAATCCTCAATCAATACCGGTGTGTTTATCAATCAACACATGCTCTTCATCATTAAGGGAACACACATTCATAGGCCAGCACATCCACTGTACCCACTTGTGGCGTCGGAGCAACTTTACTAGCCACCTAGATAGAAGCCTGTCCACTTCTACCCTGAGAATGAGTGGATGTACGTGACATCTGACCCTCAATCCCGTAACAAAACTCCATGTCTGTATGAGGACAGAGACCTCATCCCAACCCTACCTCGGTCTCATGCACATGAAGCTAAGTCGTGCTTCCAAGACTGTTGGCATGACTAACTGCGATTATGTCCACCATGTCGTCTAGCAGCCCAAGGACACATCGCTACCCCTCTTAGGCATCTTGAAGGTCCCGTAACTTTGTGCTTACATAAATCAACAATTTTCCACATAAGCCATATAATATGTGGTGGCACTGGTCCAATGGCCCCGACCCTCAACTCGACCGGCAACTGTTTGTCTTGACTGGTCTATAGACCTGTCATATCACACAACCGCAAGTCCATCAAGTATGTCGGTCCTATCTTACTACCATGGATAAACAATTCATTCATTTAAGTTTTCATGGCTTAAAATTATGTTTGTTTACGAGCTCTTTCTAGTGCCATCTGACATAGGGCCCATTATATGAGATTTTCAAAATCGGGCACATTAGCCCCCAAGTTCCAAAACTGAGGCCTCCAGCCTATTTAAGCTATCCAAAAATTTTGAGCGATGGCACACTATCAGGGGAGAGCACTTCTGAAAAAAATAAACTTTTCATCTGTCCATCACATAAATCGGGTATGAGGATATCTTCGCTTATATCTGATAAGTGGGTTTCCTACTTCCTTTTAGGAAGTTCATCATACTAAACGGGTATGATCTACTTACAACCATTAAGTAGTTTTTTTGCGAAATTTCCACATCACTCCCACTAGGTGTGATGGTTAAAATACTATTTAGCTGCGGGATTTCATTTTTGAGGTGCTTATCTTCCTAACCGAGTATGTTATAAAATCCCACTCACCCGATAGTGTAATGAATTTCCTCTTATCCGACTTGTTGCCTTCACACAAACTTGACTTAACTGGCGTTCCCAGTACTTCACGTTCCTACACGATATGAACACCCTCGTTCATTATTCTTTGGCCTAATAGCCTTCATCCATCATGAATGGATGAAATAACCAAACTTTTCATTTATTTGCAATTAGGTGTCTAAAGTTATTTTTCATTAACTTTAGGTCCCTAAGGCCGGTTCTCCCCCAAATTGAGTCCCGAAACTCAAAAATTCACCTTAGGAACTCAATTTATTCAAAATCACAAAAAGGGGTTCATGTTTCCCAAATTTCCAATTTGGTCCCCAATTTATCCAAAATTACCATTTTGCCCCCACTTTTCAAAAATGGAAAGTTTTGCCCCAAAAATTGCCCAATTGGTCCCCAAACATCTTTATCATGCCCAATTGGCCCTCAATTTTATGAAATTGCAATTTAGTCCATCAAATTTTTGAAATTCCCCCAATTTTCCACCAATTTCAACTTTCTAACTTAGCCGAATTTGATTTCATCAAATTGACTAATCAAATGAGTTTAATAGTTGAAATTTAAGTTAGATTGGAGTTCCTACACCTTCATACGATTTAATTGTACTTTGAATCACACGATTTGATGCCGAAATGAGCTCAAAGGGTGCTTCACTAGAAAACTAAACATGGAGAGAGAAAGCCTCGAAAGCTTATCGTAAGAGGTGTGGCGGTCTGAGCTTTCGATCTAGGCAGATAGCTCTCATTCCTAGGTTCCTCCTAGGCTCATAAATTGCATCAATTGTTGCCTAATTGAGGGAGAATTTAGTTAGTGAAAATCTACTGGTTCTCTCTCTAGCACCAATCATAATTTACAGAGTGGAGCCAAATTGGCTCACCTTTTCGTTCTAATTCAGCTGTAGGAGGGCTGAGAAGGTGTTGGGAGAGCTTGGTTTGGCCTGAGAATGGCTCGAATTGTCCAATTTCAGCTCGACCAAAATAGTGCAGCTTCGGTCCGTCGGAGCTGCTTCACTGCTCTATCACGCCAACGTTTCTCCAACGACCCTCAAAGCAAATGCAGACTACAGGCGTGTAGCTGACTTCTCCCCAAATCCAAAGAACCTAACCACACCTTCTTTGGCTTAGAAAAATGCCTAAGTCAAAGCTCTAGTTTGAGCTTCACCGGAAAATGGAGCAGTAGGGAGAGAGTGGAGTTTTTAGGTGTGAGGAGGATGAATGAGGAGGGCCTTTTTATATAGGAATCTCGAGGACTTCTTGGCCATCTGATTGTTGCCTTAACGGTGGTCATTGATTGCCTAAAACTGCATGGCCATAGACTTTTCATCTTTGATGGTGCTGCTTGATTTTTCGATGAGTGAGTAGTGTTGTCATCTGAAGGAAGAAGATGACACTATTTCGAACCAGACCAGACCAGTCTGAACTGGGTTCAAAGCTTAAACCTATTAGTTCAGGCTTGATTCCACCAAATTTTTCAAAATTAAAAATTTCTAAATTCATCTAAATTCATTCTCCATCCAATGGTGGCCTCAATTCTCAAATTTAAATTTTATAAGCCACATAGAAAAATAAATTTAGCATTCGGTTCAATAGTGATTTAAACCGGTCCAAACTAGTTCAATCCGGTTTACCTAAACCAATTTAGTTTTCTTCCCCCATTCATCCTAAAGTCCTTTTTATGAGTTTTATGACTAGGTCACTCGTGATCCATAAATTTCCCGGTTTGCTCTTACTCTATCGGTTTCGATTCATATACCGACTCGGTTCATAAATTGGTTCAATCCAACTTGGGTCTTGTTCACCTGAACCGGTCTGGTTTTCTCTCTCAAATTGACGTAAGGTCCTTTTCCATGGTTTTTATGAAACATTTGGGTCACTTGGGAGTTGTAAATTTCCCAAATTGCTCGTTCTATAATGATCGGGTTTGTGAACTAGTTCGGTTTTCTCATTTGGTTTGATCGGTTTTTTTCCTAGTTTCCTTAACTCCAAAAAGGGCGGGGTTTACAACATGTGTCCCTGGTCAATGGCTGACCGAAAATGGTCAGCAGCCACGTTAGAACGAATTGCCAATAGGACGTTGCAGCGTGTCCAATCAACGGGTCAAAGGCTGACTAGGCTGTTGAGTAGGCAGTCACGTCAGTAATGTCAGACAATTACATAGTGCCACGTGGCAAGTCTGCATGTGCGACACAAGTTGGTCGTCTACCTTCAGCGGACTTGCCACATGGCAATGTGTAATTGGCTATGGACGCCCTTCCTCCAGCCGTCACTAAACTCCTTCGATAAGGCCTTAAATCAGAGAGTTAATGGCCAATTGATGGGGTAACAAATAGAATATTCAGTCGCTGAGCTTCCTATATAAAGAGCTCCTCCCCATTCATCCTTCCCACCCCTCAAACGCATGGTAAAGAAAAAGTGTCCATTTGTTGATGAAGCACGAACTAGCGCTCTGACTTGGGCACTTTTCTCCACCTCCGAAGTTGAATTTAGGTTCTTTATAATCTTGAGGAAGTCAACTACACCACATCCTGCATTCAGCTTGAGGATTGATGGAAAAGCACTGGCGAGCTTGCACAGTACCGTCGCTCCTCGACGATCTGCAACACGAGTTGCTTGAGCTCAATTTGAGCCATCCTCAAACATTTTCTGGCCAAACCAAGCTCCCTAGACCACCTAGAAGTGCCCCGACCTTCCCTAAGCTAAATTGGTAAGTCCCCTTTGCTGCCCTTCGCCGGAATGCACTATTTAGAGTCGATTTTTCCTAAAAACTAAATTGTGAAATTTGCACTGCTCAGGCCACCAATTGAAGCGTGGTTTGATCCAAGAAGGATCTCCAGGAAGAGAGCAATCCATTGGAATCAAAAGCTCCAATCGTCGGATCCTCACTTATAAGAAATTGAAGCTTTCTTTCTATAGACTGATTTTTTGGCAAATCTCCATTCGATCTCATTTTTTGAGCCATTTTCAGTGTGCTAAAGCTTGAAATGATGAGGGAGACATAGGAAAGATGAATGAGATCATGAAAGGGGTCAATTACCCGAGTTTAAGGGGTCCATTAAATGAAATAAGATTTATGGGGTCAAATTTCAATTTTTGGCTAAATTGGGCAATTGGGGGCCGAATTGCAATTAAAGAATAATTGGGGGATCTTTATGAAATTAACTCCCAATTGATGGCAATCGACAATTTTGATGAAATTGAGGGCTGATTGGTGATTTTGGAAAGTTGAGGGATCAATTGGTAATTTTGGGAAAATTAAGGACCTAAGAGAAATATTGGATACCTTAGGGACCTAATTGGAAATAAATTGATCATTAGAGACCTAAAGTAAAAAATTATGAACTTTAGGGACCTAAGTGCATCAAGCCATAAATTAAGGAACAATTCGTAAATACTTAGAAGTAAAAGGTCTTTTATGCCAAACCTTCCTCATATGAAATACTTGAAAAAAATAGGATCTATTTGTACGAGTACTTGTGTAGAGTACCACATCATTGGTTGGAATCCAGTTGGGACGAACCCATTATAGTTATCCGTTGAGTGGGATTTTCTAACATCATACCTAGTTGGTGTAATAAACACCGTTTTCAGTTTGAATATTATTTTCCAAGAATGCTCTCCCTTGACTATCTACAACTGCTTAAACATTTTGGGAGACATTTCCGTCGAGAGTTGAGATAGCTCCAATAGGCCAGAGGCCTCAATTTTGGAAACTTATTTTTGATTTCAGGTCACTAAACCCGGTCAGACTGGACCGGTTAACGGTCCACCTAGTCAACAGACCACTACCAGCTTGCGACACGTGGTGAAGTGCGCCTAGTTTACCGCTCAGTCAGCGCCTGGAAATGATAGCCAATCAAAAGAGGACACATGTCCTAGGACAACGATTAGAGGAAAATCAACCTCAGCGATGCTAACAAAGGAGAGTTGTCATGCCTCGACCCGGTTTGGTCAAATCCCCATTAACAACCTACCACTCCCTTTGGTCTAAGAAGGATTACCCCTTCTTCTAGGTTGCGAGGAGTCAGACGTCCTTCTAACATGGTTTCCTAGAATAGTGTTATAAAAAACTTGAACAATTAACAAGGACTTTATGCATACTTGACTTAGGGTTTAGTTTCAAGAAATTCTATAAGGGTTTGTCTCCTTTCCTGAAAAAGGGTTAAAGGGAGGGGGTGAGTTTCTACAACTTAGTGAGCGGGTGTTGGGAGTGAGTTTTCAAAAATAATTAGTTTATCAAAACATTTAATCTTTAAGTTCACTGTTACATATGTTCAGCTCTTTTTAGCACTTTCCATTCCTCGGGAGGTATTTAACAACCATTCACATGACAGTTCCAAACTACACCCACTTGGGGATTAGTGCGACTTTCCCGTCTACTCTGATAGAAGTCCGGCCACTTCTACCCTGAATATGAGTGGATGTTCCAGACGTCTGACCCTCAGACCTGCAATTACTTCATGTTCGTATGAGGATGGAGACATCATCTTGCTCCCACCCTGGTCTCATGCGCAAGAAGCTTGCTAAGCTTCATGACAAACCTGCCCTTATCGCAACCAGGTTGTTTAGTAGCCCTTGGAACCCGTCACTACCCCTCATGGGCATCTCGATGGCCCCGAATCAGAGTGCATGCACAAATAATAGTCTTAGCATATTAGCCATCATCTTTGGTGCCAACGGTCCAACGACCTCGACACTCAACTCTGTTTGTAGTTGTTTGCCTAACTGGTCCGTCGACCTAGTTCTACCACAATGCCACTAGCCCATCAAGCCTTGTCAGTCCTGATTTGGTACCGTGGCAAGTCACATAAACTTTTCAATTTTTTTGAGAGTTTTCATGGGTCTTATACCCATGTTTGATTACGGGCTCTAGCCCATGCTCATTGGCCTTGGGCCCATTTCACGAGTTTTTCAAAATTGGGCCTTGAGCCATATAACTTCAAAAAATGAGATCCTGTCTTGTTGGAGCCATTCTAGCTCTTATCAGAAAAGTCTCTGAAATAGTTTAAGCATTGGCACACAGTAAGGGGAGAAAATTTCTAGAAAAAAGGAATTTTGAATTTCAACACATACTCATTATCCAACCGGGCATGATGATGGAAAATCCCCCTCTTGGTAGTTTTTCATTCCAGAAAAAGAGTTTATCATACCAATCGGGTATAACCTTAAATAATCCCACTCACAACCGGTAAGTAGGTTTTTAGCTTTAAAATGTGCTCACCACTCCAACTGGGTATGTTGTAAATATGCCCACTCACAAGTGGTTTTTCATTTCTAAATGGTACTCAACACCCCAACTGGGTATGATGTTATTAATGCCACTAACTCGATGGAAGTGACTTGTTCATCCTAGTCGGACTTCCTGTCCTTGTCGTGCTTCCTTGCACACGTTCTGTCCAATATGTCCCTACAGGGTTTGGACATGTTTATGACGAAAGATTTGGCATGAAAGACCTTCTATTTTCATGTATTTGCAAATTGGGCCTCGACTTTTGCCTTATTGCCATTATATCTCTAAAGTTCATATTCATTGACTTTAGGTCCCTAATGCTTATTTAATTTCTATTAAGCCCATAGGATTCCCAATATCACTTTTCGGTCCTTAAAATTAAAATATTACCAATTGGGATCAAATTTTTCCATTTGTCCCTTAACTTTCCAAAATTACCATTTAGCCTCCAATTTTCCAAAAATGACCAATAGAACACAATTTTTCTAAAAATGTCCAATTGACCCTCCAAGTTCTTCTACTTTGCTAATTGACCTCCAATTTTTGAAAAATTGCACAAAGGTCCTCTAATTTTTGAAATCCCCAAAATTTTCCAAAATTTTCCAAAACTTTCCCCCAATTCACCTTCTTCAATTGACCCTTTAATGCTTGTTAATTATTCCATATCATCACTAATTGACATCCTCACTTCCCTACTATTAGACCAAGCTTTGAATCACCATTTTTAAGTCCGAAATGAGCTCACACAAAGCTTCGCTGAAAAACTAAAGGTTGAGAGAGAGCTTTGAGAACTTACTATTGGAGATGTGACGATCTGAGCTCTTGATTTGGGAAGGTAGTTCTCGTCCTCAGTGTCATGCTCCAACCCGATTTAGTCTGATCCCCATGAGCAGCCCGCCACTTCCTTGGGTCTAAGAGGGGTTTCACCCCTTTCTAAACTGTGAGGAGTTAGGCGTCCTTTTTCCTATTTTTCTTGGAATAACATTATATAAAACTGAATATATTAAAATTTTCGTACCTGTCTTTATGATTCAACTGCAAAGGGTGTTTACAGTTGGTATTCCTCATTTACTTGAAAAGGGGTAAAGGGATGGGGTGAGTTTCTATAACTTAGTGAGTGGGTGTTGGGAAGAAGTTTTTCAAAAATATTTGTCTTCTTTATTTATAAAAAATACCAAGGTTTACCATTCGCTTTTTAAGGATTTTTTTTTCTCAAACTCAATTCTCAAAAACTTTTACCATTTCCGTATTAGGTGTATTTAGCTTTCTTAGCCCATTCCCTTGCCATGTGAGGCATTTAGCAAACAAACACACACACTTCACCATGAAGGGTATACACATTCGCAGGGCAGTCCCATACTGCACCCACTTGGGTATCAACGTGACTTTGTTGTATACCCTGATAGAAGTTTTTCCACTTCTACCATAAATCTGAGTGGACGTCCCAAACGTTCGACCCTCAAACCCGAATGCCACTTCATGTCCGTATAAGGATGGAGACCTCATCTTGTCCCCACCCCGGTCTCATGCGCAAGAAGCTCCTAGAGCTTCATGATTGACTGGCATGACAAACTGCCCTTATCACCTCCTTGTCGTCCAATAGCCCTTGGGACCCATCACTACCCCGTGGGACATCTTGATGGTTCTGATCCTTAAGTGCATGCACAAACAAAAGTTTTCATATACTTAGCCATCTTCTTTGGTGCCAACAGTCCAATGGCCCCAATGCTCAACTTGACCTACAGCTATTTGTCTAGGCTAGTCCGTCGACCTGGCCCTGATGTACTACCGCAAGTCCATTGAGCATTGTCAGTGCTGACTTGATATCATGGTGCATCACACAAACAATTTCAGTTTAATTAGGAGTTTTCATGGCTCTTCCTAATCATGTTTGTTTACGTGTTTCAACTTGTGCCCACTGGCCTTAGGCCTACTGCACGTGTTGTAAACCCCGCACATTTGAGTTACGGAAAATCGGGAAAAGAACCGGTCAAATCTAATAAGAAAAACCAAACCGGTTTATATTTGGAAATAAACAATATGAAAATTTACAATTTTCGGTTGATCCAAAGAATTTATTCAATATTGGAAAAGAAATTTAAGACAAAATAGAAAACAAAAACCAAATTGGTTCAGATGAACTAAATTACATAACAACTTCAAAGTTAAGCGTGCTTACCTTAGAGTAGGGTGAGGATGGGTGACCTCTTGGTAAGTTGATTTTTTAATTTTTATATACGGCTTATCATAAATAGCCATCAATTAATATATATTTAATTATTAGAATTAATACAAATAATTTATTACTGAAATTAAATTATGGGAATTAATACCGAAATTAAATTATTGGAATTAATACCAATAATTTATGGCAATATTAATACTAGTAATAAATCTCGCATATTTAATACACGGGTTTTACGACTATATAAAGAGGTCATCCTCATTTCATTCTCCTCACACCTGAACACTTCTCTCTCTCTCTCTACTGCTCCATTTCCTAGTAAAGCTCGAACCAGAGCTTCGACTTGAACAAAAGTTGGGCTCTTTAGAACCGGGGAGAAGACGCTATCTGATAGCAAACTCCAGTCAATCCGAGAACCGTTGGAGAAGCGCCGACATGATGGAATAGTGAAGCAACTCCGGTGGACCGAAGCTGTCCTATTTCGGCCAAGCTAGAATCGGCCATTTCAAGCCCTCCTCAGGCTAAACTAAGCCCTCCCAACATTTTCTCAGCCTTTCCACGACCGAATTAGGACCGAAAAGTAAGCCAATTCGGCTCCCCTTTATAATTTTCGATCGGTGCTAGAGAGAGAATCGACCGAATTTCAATCACGAAATTCTAATCCAATTCCGCATCAATTGATACAATACTTGATTTTAGGATGAACCTCAGGATGAGACCTATCTACCTAGATCGAAAGCTCGGACTGTCGTGCCTTCACCGGAATGTTAAATACCAGGAATGCCAGCAAGGACAAGCTCGCGTGAATACAAAGAACCAGTCTAGTGGAAATCACGACATTAACGGGTGAGTGGGATTATATATCATACCCAGTTGGGGATGATAAGTGCCTCGATATAAAAACCCACTGTTTAGTGGTATTTTAATCATCACTACTTAGAGAAAGTGATGTGAAAGTTATGCGGAAAAACTACTTACTGGTTGTAAGTAGATCATACCCGGTTGGTATGATGAGACTTCCTCGAAGGAAGAGCGGATGTTGGGAGTGAGTTTTCAAAATAACCTTAGTTGACCTAGCAAAGGGTAACATTTTCTTTTCAAAAGGGTTTCCTCAAATTCAATTTCTTTTCCAAAACCTTTTTCTAATGTTTACCGTTTATTTCTAAGGATTCTCAAATCTCACCATGCCAAGGTTATCATTTTCTCAAATTTTGGTTATCAAAATATTTTCCCATTTACCATATTAGGAGTGTTTAGCATTCTTAGCCCATCCCTTGCCTGGGGAGGCATTTAGAAAATAACACATGCTCTTCATCAGGAACGGTACACACATTCGTAGGTGCAGCCCACCTAGTGCATCCACTTATGGATCAGAGCATTTTTACCATCCACCAAGATAGAAGCCTATCCACTTCTACCCTAGGTCTGAGTGGATGATCTTGACATCTGACCCTCAGACCCGAATGCAACTCCGTGTCTGTATGAGAACTGAGACCTCATCTCGACCCCACCCATTCTCTTACACAAGAAGCTACTACGAGCTTCAAGACTAACTGGCATGACGAACTGCCCTTATCTCCATCATGTCTTCCAGTAGCCCTTATGTAAACCCCGTCCCTTTATAGATAAGAAAACCAGGAAAAGAACTGGTCATTCAAATGAGAAAAAATGAGCTGGTTCACAAACAACAACCGATAAGGAAAGGGTAAATTGAGAAATTAACAAATCCCGAGTGACTCAAAGAGTCATAAAAAATATGGAAAAGAACCTCAGTACAAATTGGAAGAGAAAACCAAACTAGTTCAGGTGAACTAGGCCTGAACCAGATTGAACTGGTTTAAACCATACTTGAACTGGTTTCTAAATTCATTTTTCTTGGTATTAAAATATTCAAATTAGGGAATTGAAGCCTCCATTAGATAGAGAATGGATTTAGATAAATTTAGAAAATTTTCATTTTGAGAAAATCAGTGGAATCGAGCCTAAACCGACCGATTTATATATTGAACTTGGTCAGACCGATCCAATCTGGTTTGGAACAGTGTCAACTTCTTCCACATGATGACAACACTCTTCATTCATCTTCTTCCATAGGATGACAACACTGTTCATCCTAACTCAATACCATGGCGAAATCACACAACAGTTTAATTAGAGTTTTCATGGCATTCTCAATTCAATTTTCTTTACGAGCTCCTGCTCGTGCCCATTGGCCTAGGGCCCACTGCACGTGATTTTCTGAAACCGGGCATTTAGCCCCACAAGTTCAAAAATTGAGGCCTCTGGCCTATATGAGCTGTTCTAGCTCCTATTAAGAAGGTCTCCCAAAAGGTTTAAGCATTACCACACAATGAGGGGAGAACACTTTCGACAAAAATATAATTTTCACTTCATCCCACCAACCGGGTGTGATGATATCTCGGCTTTCAACTGACATGCAGGTTTCTCCTTCCTTCAAGGAAGTCCATTGTCACGCCCCAACCCAGTTTGGTCAGATCCCCGTGAACAACCCGCCACTCTCCCGATTTATTAAAGGGTTTCCCCTTATTACAAACCGTAAAGAGTAAGGCATCCTTTAAACCTACACCATTTCTTGGAATAGTATAATCAAAACTGCATGAAATTTTAAACTTTACGTACCTATCTTACAGGCATCTTAGTTGATGGTCTTTCAGGATAGGCTTTTTGGGATTTCTTGAAAGGGATATAACGAAGAGGGTGAGTGCGACTACTCAGTGAATGGGTTTTCAAAAGTCTACTTTTAACTTTAAGAAAAACATTTATATGGAGTGTGCCAAACTCCTTTCTTTTCAAAAATCCCTTCATTTAAAATTTCTCTCGGGTTTTTCCATTATTTCATAGTTACTAGTGTGTCATCACCCAACACACATCCTTCATCATGAAGGTTACATACATTCGCAAGTTAGTATCACTACTAAACCTGCTAGTGGCTTCGGAGCGACTTATCCTACCACCCGGATAGAAGTACGACCACATCTACCCTGGGAATGAGTGGACATGACATCCAACCCACAATCCTAAAATCACTTCTTCGTGTCCGTATGAGAACAGAGACCTCATCCTGTCCCCACCTCGGTCTCATGCACTTGGTGCTACTCCGAATTTCGCACAAACACCTGGAACGATGAACTACCCTTATAGCCACCAAGTCATCTAGTGCCCTTAGGACGCATCACTACCCCTCATGGGTGTCTTGATGATCCCATACTCACAGTGCATGCACAAACAATGTTTTCTCATAATGCCATGTAATCTATGGTGCCGCTGATCCAACGGCCCCGACTCTCAACTCAACCCACAGTTGTTTGTCTTGATTAGTCCGTCGACCTGTCATGTCGCACTACCGCTAGTTGACTGAGCATGTTGGTCCTATCTTGGCACCATGGCCAAACAATTCACTTATTAAGTTTTATGGCACAAATATCATGTTCATTTACGAGCTCCTGCTCGTGCCAAATGGCCCTGGGCCCACTATACGAGATTTTCAAAATCGGGCATTTAGCTCCCAAGTTCCAAAACTGAGGCCCCCGGCCTATCAGAGCTATTCGAGCTCCCATCAAGAAGGTCTCCCAAATTGTTTAAGCATTGGCACATAGTCAGGGGAGAGCACTTCCGACAAAACATATGTTTTCTCTATCCATTATACTGCTCGAGTATAAGGACACCTCAGTTCATAACTGATGAACGGGTTTTCAACTTCCTCCGAGGAAGTCTCATCATACCAACCGGGTATGATCTACTTACAACTGGTAAGTAGTTTTTTCGCATGATTTTCACATCACTTCCTCTAAGTAGTGATGTTTAAACTACCACTTAATAGTGGGTTTTCATACCAAGGTACTTATCATTCCCAACCGGGTATGATATAAAATTTCCACACACAACTAGTAAGTGGTTTTAAATTTCAAGTTGTGCTCATCATCCCAACTAGGTTTGATGTTAGTAAACCCACTCACCCGTTATTTCTGTCAATCCCCCCCTAAACTGGTTCTTTGTATTCACTCAAGCTTATCCTTGTTGTCGTTCCCAGTACTTCATATTCCTACACGATATGAACATCTCATTTCATTATCCTTCGACCTAATCGCCTTCATTCATTCCAAATGAATGAGAGAGTCAAACTTTCATTTATTTGCAATTAGGTCCCTAATGTTATTTCTCTTTAACTTTAAGTCCCCTAATGCCGGTTTTTCCTCAAATTGAGTCTCGAAACTTCTAAAATTTATCATAGGACCTCAATTTATTCCATTTCACAAAAAGGGGATTAATTTCTCAAATTTCCAATTTGGTCCTCCAACTTTTCCAAAATTACCATTATGCCCTTCCTTTACAAAAATGGTAAGTTATGCCCCAAAAATTCCAAAATAAATCAATTGGTCCTCCAACATTATTTTCATGCCCAATTGACCCTCAATTTCATAAAATTGCATTTTGGTCCTTTGAATTTCAAAAATTCCCAATTTTTCCCCCAATTTCAACTCTTCAACACTGCCTAATTTGATTTCATCAAATTAACATATCAAACACCTCTAATTGTTGAAATTGGAGTTGAAATTGAGTTCCTACATGTTCATACGATTCCAAGGAACTTTGAATCGCAAATTTTAACACCGGAACAAGCACAAACGGAGCTTCGCCAAAAAATAGACTGTAGAGAGAGAAAGTTTCGATTTCTCATCGTTGAGGGCACGGCGGTCCGATCTTTCGATCTAGGCAGATAGCTCTAATCTTGAGGTTCATCCTAGAATCAAGAATTGCATCAATTGATGTCAAATTGAGTTAGAATTTCATCATTGAAATTCTGCCAGTTCTCTCTCTAGCACCGGCTGGAAATTGCAGAGTGAAGCCAAATTGGCATACCTTTCAGTCCTAATTCGGCCGTGGGAGGGCTAAGGAAGTGTTAGGAAGGCTTGGTTTGTCCTGAGGAGGGCTCAAAATGGCCAATTTCAACTTAGCCAAAACAGGGCAACTTCGGTCTGTCAAAGCTGCTTCACTGTTCCATCAAGCCGGCTATCCTTGAAGTGAACAGAGACTACAGACGTGTAGCTGACTTCTCCCCAGTTCTAAAGAACCTGACCTCACCTTGTTTGGATCAGAAAAGACCCCATGTCGGAGCTCTGGTTTGAGCTTCACCGAAAAATGGAGCAGTTGAGAGAGAATAGAGTTTTCAGTTGTAGAAAGGATGAATGGGGAGGGGCTCTTTATATAGGGAGCTTGGAGACCCGTTGGTCGTCTATTTGGCACCGTTATTGCTGATATTGAAGACCTGAAATGCCTCGAATAGAAGCATTTCTTCTTCGTTGTCATTTCTTCAATTTCCTGATGAGTGAACAGTGTTGTCATCCTAAGGAAGAAGATGACACTGTTTCGAACCGGACCGGACCGGTCCAAATCGGGTTCAAAGCTTGAACCGGTCGGTTCACCCCCCATTCGATCAAGTTTTTCAAATCTAAAAATTTCCAAATTCATCTAAATTCATTCTCTATCCAATGGTGGCCTCAAATCTTCAATTTGAAATATTTAAGCCACCTAGAAAATGAATTTAGAATTCAGTTCAATAGTGGTTCAAATCTGTCCAAACAAGTTCGGATCCAGTTCACCTGAACCATTTTGGTTTTCATCCCTAATTCCTTCACAAGTCCATTTCCATGTCTTTTGTGACTCCTTGGGTCACTTAGGGTCCATAAAATTCCTGGTTTACCATCTCTTTATCCATTCTGGTTCATAAACCGACTCGGTCCTTAAACTGGTTCAGGTCTGGTTCACCCGAACTGGTCTGGTTTTTCTCTCCCACTTTATTCTAAGGTTCCTTCCCAAGGTTTATGAATTTCTTTGGAGTACAATGGAGTTGAATCCCTTTGTTTTGCCTAATTTCTATCGGTTCTGGTTCATGAACCGACTCGGTTCATAAATCGGTTCAATCCTATTGGACTTAGTTCATCCAAACCAGTCTAATTTTCCTCTTCTAATTCATCCTAAGGTTTTTTTCCATAGTATTTTGAACCCTTTGGATCACCTAAGAGTTGTAAATTCCTAAATTGACCATTCACAATTATCGGGTTTGTGAACTGATTCGGTTTTCTCACTTGGTTTGACCAGTTCTCTTCCTAGTTTTTCTTAACTCAAAAGGGTGGGGTTTACATCCATCATACCAACTAGGTATGATTTCCTCTACTTACAATCGGTAAGTAGATTTTTGCTTTGCTTGTTCATCACTCCAACCGGACATGATGTTAAAATTCCACTTACAAATGATTTTTCGTTTCTAAAGTTCTCATCATCCCAACTAGATATGATGTAAATAAGCCCACTCACCCGATAAATGTGACGTATTCATCCTCGGTCGATTTTACAAGTCTACGCGAGCTTTATCTTACTGATGTTCCGGTCACACTTGTCCATAAACATTTTGGACAACCTTATCAATTACGTCTTGGAATAAATGCCTAGGCTCATAATTTATCTATAAATTGCACTTAGGTCCCTAAATCTCTTTTTTTTCCTTAACTTTAGGTCCCTAATGCCAACTTTTCCCCAATTTGAGTCCTGAGGTTTGCAAGAATTCTATTTGACTTCTCATTTTACTAAAAACTGTATAAGGGACTCAAGTTTTCCAAATTTCCAATTTGGTCCCAAACTTTTTAAAAATTACTATTTTGTCCCTACTTTCCAAAAATGGCAATTTGACCACAATTGTTCTAAAAATTGACCAATAGGTCCTTGAACAACTTTTTCATAGCCAATTGACCCTCAATTTTGGGAAATTGCAAATAGGTTCTCAATTTTACGAAATCCCCAATTTTCTCCAAAAATTTCCCCCAATATCTCCCCTTCAAATTGACCAAATTATTTTTCTCCAAAATTGGCCATTAGATGAGGTTAATTGCTCTAATTGAAGGTTTGTATTAGTTTCTACACTTTTATATGATTCAAATGAGCTTTGAACTACGTCATTTGGATTTGAATTGAGCTCAAATGAAGCTTTGCTGGAAAACTATGCGTAAAGAGATAAAGTTTCGAAAGCTTACCATCGAAGGTGAGGTAGTCCGAGCTCTCTATCAAGGAATATAGCTCTCTTCCTGATGTACCATCTAGGATCAAGAATTTCTACAATTGACCTCAAATCGAGGGAGAATTTCGTTAGTGAAATTTCAAAGTTTCTCTCTCTAACTCTAATATGTAACGATTGAGAAAGGCCAAATTGGCTTACCTTTTAGATCCGTTGAGGTCATATGAAAGGTGTGGAGGTGTTGGGGAGGCTTGGTTTGGCTTGATGAGGGCTAAATTTGGCTGAATTCAGCTCAACCAAAAGTGGGCAGCTTCGGTACTTCAGGGCTACTTTAATGTTTTATTTTGTCGATGCTTCTTCGATAGTCCTCGGGTCAAACAGAAGTTGTTGTCAGCTAGTTGACTTCCTCCAAAGTTTGAAGAACCAAACCTCGCATTTTGAGGTTAGGAAAACTGCCCAAGTCCGAGCTCTAGTTCGAGCTTTACTAGAAGATGGAGTAGTTGAGAAAGAATGGAGATTTTAGGTGTGAGAAGGATAAAAATGGAGGAGCCCATAATATAGGGAGCTCAGGAACTCTCTATCTGACTGTTTCACATCATACCCAAATGGGGTGATGTGTGATTTAAGCTAAAACCTATTTACTATGTGTCAATCCTATTTGGGAGACCTTATTTACGGGAGCTAGAACAGCTCATATAAACCAGAGGCCTCAGTTTTTGAACTTATGGGGCTAAATGCCTGGTTTTGGAAAATCACGTAAAGTGGGCCCAAGGCCAGTGGGCACAAGCAAGAGCTCGTAAACAAACTTGAGTAATAGAAAGCCATGAAATTTCTTATGAAATTGTGTATGTGATTTTTCCATGGTACCGAGTCAGAATCGACAATACTCAATGGGCTGGCGGTAGTGCGTTAGGACCAGGTCGACGGACCGGCCTAAACAAACATCTACAGGTCGGGTTGAGGGTCGAGGTCGTTGAACCATTAGCGCCAAAGATAATGGCTATATAAGAAAACTATTGTTTTGTGCTTGCACTTGTGGTACATGACCATCAAGATGCCCAAGAGGGGTAGTGATGGGTCCTAAGGGCTACTGGACGACATGGTGGAGTTATGGGCATCATGCAAGTAAGTTAGGAAGCTCAGAGTAGCTTCTTACGCATGAGACCAGGGTGGGGTCGGGATGAGGTATCTGTTCTCATACGGACATAGAGTGGCATTCAGGTTTAGGGGTCAAATGTCGAGAACATCCACTTAGACCCAAGGTAGAAGTGGACAGACTTCTATCTTGGTGGCCGATAAAGATGCTTCGAGCCATAAGTGGGTGCGGTGGACGGGCTGCACCTGCGAATGTGTGTTTCCTTCCTGATGAAGGGCATGTGTTGTCTACTAAACACACCTAATGGCAAATGGAAAAAGGGTTTTGAAAACTAAATTTTTAGAAAAACTTCTTTTAAAAGAAATGATATGTCGTGGCACAATTTAAATGAAGCTATTTTTCTTAAAAACTCACTCCCAACACCCGCTCACTGAGTTGTAAAACTCACCCCCTCTCTTACACCCCATTTCAGGAGTAAGGAAATATGACAAAAGAAAACTCGAAGATGTACCATCTGTCAGGTATGCTTAATGTCACTTTTAAGCTTGCATAATGATTGTTTTATGCTATATGAGGGAATAAGGTTTGAATTATGTCTGGCTCCTCTTGATTAAAAGAAGAGGGAAACCCCTCTTAAACCAAGGGAGCGATCGGTTGATCACGGGGATCCGACCAAACCGAGTTAGGGCGTGATAACTTGTATGGTATAAAAGCATTGTTTCCTTAAAAGCATTATCAATACAATGCCCTCACACTAATAAAAACTTAACTACCCTATAGGAAGAAGAGTTCCTAGGAAATTCGTGGTATGAACCCAACCCACACATGAGAACATAAAAAAGATGCCTACCTCCAGAGAGGCAACTGTCCAATGGTTCTTAGAGGTCCAAAAGAAAGTACCCAAGGATATGGCTGAACACTATAGGAAACTTGTTGGAGCCTTATTAGAGACAGAAGGCATCACATATCCTCCTCCAAGGCACTAAGAACCTATCCCCTCCTCGAAGAAGCCAAACACCCTCACCAGCCACAATAGCCTAAAAAGACTCCATCTAAGAAGGAGGCCTTGGATAACTACTGGTATGCCCACGCCACCTTTATGAAAGTCCACCAAGTACCCCCACCAACTCAATCCAACTTCAACCCTTCCCAATGGATGAGGTGGACCTATGAGTGTGAGGCTAAAGTACTAAGAAGATACGGACTCAAGGCAATTCATGAAGTTCTTCCTATTAGGGAAGCCCGACAGGATTATGGATGGACGTCGACTTGTTCATTAGAGCCTTCGAACCACGAATCCCGAAACCATTCGGAGGCTAACTCCCGACCTATGACTCCAAGAGACTAGGAAGTAGTGAATTCCTGTAATAAGCCAAGTACGACAAGAAACTACCTCTTTGATTGAATAAAACTCATATTTCCTTAATTAAAAGTTAATCCTCTTGATAATGACAAGTACAACTAACAAATTGGAGTAAACCAATCATGATCGAGGTATTAGATGGAGAGAAGGTCACCTAAAAGGAAGACTACATGTCACCTCTAGTTAGCTCTAACCCTAAGATAGCCAACCTAAATAGTTCCCCCACAAGAACTAGGAACATGGAGTAGTAAGGCAACAAGACAAGGAAAAGAGTTTCTAGAGAAGAACCTAGAGTCTGTCTAGAGTCACCAGAAAAGACATACCCTAACTAAGGGTAGGAATAAGGGAAAGAGTGCGTTCATAAGGGGTCCAGTATATTGGAAGTAGAGTTAAAGAATATGGTGAATCTAGAAAAGGGAAGGCAACATTAAAAAGATGTAGGAAGAATGGAGGAAAGCCTAAGGACCAAAACGGGATTGAGAGAGCTTCATACAAAGTTTGGAAACCAAGAAGAATTGGGTTACCTTTGAAAAGAACCAGTTGTATGAAAGATAACCAAGAGGGAAGGTAAGGTACAAGAATCCCTAAAAAGGGTGAACATGAAAAACCTCTTTAGGTAACTCTAGGATAAGACATGGTAAGAGGGAAGAGGAAAAAGGAAATGTGCTAGGAAAGAGAACTCTGGAGGAATGTATAAGTGCCTTTGAAAGAATCATTGATAAGTAGATGGACATGACAAAAAGTGCTAGGAACCCACCAACAATCAGGAACTACTCAAAGGAAGGATAAGGAACAATAAGGGAATTGGAGAACGAAAAAGAATTAAAGGTGGATAACCCTACCGATGTCAGAAGGAGGTAAGAAAGGAAAGAAGGAAAAGCCCTCAAGGAGTGTTAGGAAGGTTGAACGTGAAAAATCCTAGGACAGAAGTTCCTAAAAAAATGGATAATGGTGGGAAGTGAGACCATAAAGAAGGAAATTCCCAAGCTATAGAATCGACAGGTGGATCATAAGAGGCATAAACCAAAATAAGGAACCTCAAAAGGGGCATAAGTAGTTAAGGTTGTCTCTAAATGACAGGTGTGACTTGCTTTGGAAAAAATAGAGTAGCCAAGACGGAGACAACGAGAAATAACGAAATGATTAGGGAAAATAAATGATGCCTTATGAAGGACCAAAAAATAGTGAGGACTACACCCTAAAAAGGACAACTAGATAGGCACTGAGGACGAGTGAACTTAAAGGCCAACTATACCAGGACAAGTTGTCACGCCCTGACCCGGTTTGGTCGGATCCCCGTAATCAACCCACCGCTCGCTTGGTTAAAAAGGGGTTTCCCCCTTTCTTTAATCAAGGGGAGCCAGACGTAATTGTAACATTGTTCCCTAGTATAACATAAATCAAATAAAATGCAAGCTTAAAAATAACTTTTAAGGATTACTAACAAAAGATAAGTTCTGGTATTTTCTTTAGTCATTTTACCAACTCCTGAAAATGGATAGAAAATAGGGGTGAGTTTTTACCACTCAGTGAATGGGTGTTGGGAATGAGTTTTCACGAAAATAGTTTTTAATTGTAATGTGTCAGACTTCTTATTTCCTTTAAGATCATTTCTTCCTCAAATTTTCGGTTTTTAAAATTTATTTCCTCATTATCCATAATAGGTGTGTTTAATAATCAACACATGCCCTTCATCATAAAGGGATCACACATTCGTAGGGCAGCCCGTCCATTACACCCACTTGTGGCGTCAGAGCAACTTTATCGGCCACATAGATAGAAGCCCATCCACTTCTACCTTGGGAATGAGTGGGCATTGGTGACATTCGTCCCTCAAACCCGAAATCAACTTCGTGTTAGTATGAGGATAGAGACCTCATCCCAAACCCACCATAATCTCATGCGCATGAAGCTATATCGAGCTTCCCTAACTGTTGGCATGACAAACTACCCTTATCTCCACCTTGTCATCGAATAGCCCCTAAGACACATGACAACCCCTCTTGGGCATCTTGATGGTCCTGAACCTCAAGTGCATGGATAAACAAAAATTTTTCCACAAAGCCATTTATATTTGGTGCCACTTGTCCAATGGCGTCGAGCCTTAACTCGACCTACACCTGTTTGTCTAGACCGGTATGTCGGCCTGGTCCTGTCACATTGCCACCAGTCTGTTGAGTATGTCGGTCCTGTCTTGGTACCATGGCATAATCACATAATTCATTCATTAAGAATTTTTCATGGCTTAAACATCATGTTTATTTACAAGCTCCTGCTTGTGCCAACTAGCCTTGGGCCCACTGTACATGATTTTCCAAAATCGAGTATTCAGCCCTACGAATTCCAAAATCGAGGCCTCTCGCATATCTAAGTTATTGTAGCTCTCATCAAGGTCTCCCAAAAGTTTTAAGTATTGGCACACAGTTAGGGGAGAACACTTTTGACAAAATAATTTTCCACTCATCACACCAACTGGGTGTGGTGACATCTCCACTTACAATTGGTAAGCGGGTTTTCTCCTTACTTCCAAGAAGTCCATCATACCAATTGGGTATTATTTACTTGCATCCGGTAAATAGTTTTTTTGCATATTTCTCACATCACTCCAACCAAGTGTTAAAAATTCCATATATAAGTGGTTTTTCCTTTCTGAGGTGATTATCATCCCAACCGGGTATGATGTGAATAAACCCACTCACCCGATATTCGTAGTGTATTCCTTCTTCGTCGTCTTTTTGCCTCCACGCGAGCTTATCTTTGCTGGCGTTTCATTCCTCTGTGTTCTTACACAATTTGGACATCCTTATCTATTAATATTTGGCATAACAGTTTTCATTCCTCTCGTAAGAATGACAAAACCCAAAATTTTTAGTTAATTGCATTTAGGTCCCTAAAGTTTTTTTTCCTTGACTTTAGGTCCCTAATGCTAACTTTTCCCCAAATTGAGTTCCAAAATTTCTAAAAATTCAATTTGGTTCCTCAATTTACTCAAAATCGTTTAAGGGGTTCAAGTTTTCCAAATTTCCAATTTGGTCCCCAACTTTTCAAACATTACCATTTTACCCCTATTTTACAAAAATGGCAAGTTGACCCCAATTATTTTCAAAAATCGACCAATTCATCATCCAACATCCTTTTCATGTCCAATTGGCCCTCAATTTTTAAAAATTGTAATTTGGTCCCTCAATTTCACGAAATCCCCAAATTTCTCAAACTTTTCCCCAATTTCTCCCTTTCAATCGGGCCAAATTTGATTTTATCAAATTGACCATTAAATCAAAATTAATTGTTAAAATTTAATGTATAATTTAGTTCTTACACATATATACGATTCAATTGACATTTGAATCGTATGAATTATGACGATAACGAGCCCAAATAGAACTTTACCAGAAAATTGTACATAAAGAGAGAAAAATAATATAATTCATGAAACATACAAACATAGCCGATAATTCACCATTGTTAAAAGTTATAAAATTGACATCTTATGGTCAATAAAGAATGCACTCACTAACCTACTAATTTGTCATTTATATCCTAATCATAAAAATCCTCATAAATTAGATGGTATTTTCCCTTGCTAATGAATCATATATACAAGGTATGATTCTCATAAAATCTCTTTATGGGCAAATGTTGAGAAAAAATGGTTATACACCAAAGTTTTAACATAGAGTTAGGAATGACATAACCATACTTTCTTGCAAAAGAAGAACGATAGCTTAACATGTCTTTTCTCGAGCATATCCTCATTGAAGTGGACGTAAATTTGAGGCGGCATAATTACTTATTTTGGGTGATTAGGGAGTTATTTTCCAATAACATCCGTCCGGTTCCCGCAACTCATAAAAAAATAAATATTAATAATAAATCAAGGACTCTCAAGCACCATTAGTAATAATTTCAGTAGCAACTTTGTATTTCTCATACCCAAATCCGTTCTATTTAACATTAATATGGTCGTCCCATGTTGAATTTGAGTTTTTTGTCATCACTGGTTAGAAGTTCTAACAAATAACAAAAATGAAAATGTTCTAGCCAAATGTGATCTCTAATTCAAATATAGGACACTTAGTGAAATAAGGCAACTAGAATATAATGATCTTGGAAAGTAACTCTGACATAATATAAATGCCTTTCTAAATAAAAGGACATGTGAGATTGTCAAATCTCACCATAATTCAAAGAAATTTGATAATGTATGAAATTCAATTTTCTGGGCAAAAAAGTATGTATTTTTACCGCTTTCTATAATTATTCAATTTTTTTATTTTTATATAATATGGGTAAAAATAATATTTATTTTATCCCAAAGTTTTCTAATAAGGAGAAATGTCTTAAATATTTGATAAAAATTATAAAATATTATTTATTTAAATTACTAAAAGCTCCGAAAAAGTGAAATAAATCACGAGAAAATTCAATGAAATAAAAAAATAGTAAATGAAAATAAAATTAAGTGGAATTGTGGGTGTTGTATAACCAACCGACATGTAGAAGATTTTGCTTTATTATGACAGTTACATCTGGCCCCTAAAAAAAGCACAATGGCACTGCATCTTTTTTTTTTGCACTCACAAAATCCATTACATCATCATGATATTTTTTTCTCATGTTCACGGTATTAATTAGTTCTCCTAGATTTATTTATTATTTTTAATAATCAAAAAAAGATTTTCTATACAGTTGAGTATGTAAGGATGGGAACTGGAAGTATTAAATATCATATAGTCTTTTTCTATTAAGATATGTTCATCCCTAAGAAAAATGTCTTTAATGAATATTTATGCATCAAATTTAAATTAATTATATTAAAATGTTTTATGAATATTATATAATTTATTAAAAATAATTATGTAGGGATAGACGTGTACGGGCATGGAACAGGTGCCAGCCCCCACCAACCTTTCCATCTATTGACTGAAGGGTTCTTAGTACAATGAAGGTTGACGCTTATATCTTCAAGAATTATATAACAAAGTATTTAATGATTCTTGGATGATAAAGTAGTAAGTGTATTATTGAATATGAAGTAGATTATTTCGCTTCGAGACCCGTGATGATGTAAGTGGATGAGTGATTGAACTTGAACCACTCTGCTGTCCCACGAGTCTCTGCAAAGAAAGGAGAGAGATGAGATGGGGGTGGAGAGAACCCAGTAAATAATCATTACTAGACAAAATATCCTAAACCCCACTCTCATTCCCCTAGGACAGTCCCTTTCTATAGTTTTAGCTCATTTATGGGCTTCAATCCTGACTTTTTCTTCCTTTCTCGCTCTCTTTCTTCACCATCTCCCGGCTCGCTCTTCTGCAAAGGCTGAGGAAATCATGTCGTCGTCTCTCACGGAGCCTAGGGGAACATTTTATTTCTAAGGTTTCCACGGGCGGCAGAAGGGGTTAGAGAATGTCGGAACCTGCGTTCTTGAGCGACATGTTGTCAAGAAAGACCTCCATCTTCGGCCTCAGGCTCTGGGTAGTTATCGGGATATGTGTCGGCGCAGCTATCGTCATCGTCCTCTTCATCATCTCCCTCTACTTCACTTCCAAGCGCAATACAGCCTCCTCTCCCTCCTCCTCCATGAAGCTAAAGAAATCCCAAAAGAAGAACAGGACTTCGCACAGCTATCTTCCCACCTCGGCCTCCCCAGCTAGAGCCGATGCCGCCACCACGAATTCCACGATCCCCATCTTCTCCAAAGAAATCCCGGAGATCCGAGTCGACGACCTCGACACGGACCCAGCTCTGGTGCATGACTCGAACCTACTGCCTCTGGTCCTGGTGCCGTCTCAGCCTCAGGAAAGCCTGAGCTCGCAGCGTAGAATTCACATAGAGATCGGGAGGGACCACCGGATAACGTATCCTGAACGCGCCGGGACTGAGGCGGAGGCCGTGCACACTGGCGACATGGTGATGGTGGCGGCGCCGCCGCCGCCAGAGGTGTCTCATCTTGGTTGGGGACACTGGTACACTCTGAGAGAGCTGGAGATTGCCACTAACGGGTTCGGGGAGGAGAATGCGATCGGAGAAGGAGGTTACGGCATTGTTTACCGAGGAATACTTGATGATAACACCGTGGTGGCCGTAAAAAATCTACTCAACAACAGGTCCAGTTGTGCTATGTCTCTTCTTAAAAAACTTTCTCCAACCAAATGAAAAAAAAACAGAGGAAAGAGTCGGCGGCTTGGCCATGTAAAATCTCATAGATTTTTTTTAATCTTTGTTCTTAATTGCACGAGATTTGAATGCCTAATTTCTGTGGAGAAATATTGGAAATGACTTGAATCTTTCACGTAGAGATGCCTAATGGGAATTATGCAATTTGAGTGAGTTTGCAGCTTCTCCCTATAAAATCTCATAGGTTTTGTTCAATCTTTGTTCTTAATTGAATGCAATTTGAATGTCAAATTTCACTGGAGAAAAATATTGGAAATGGCCTGAATCTTTCACCTAGAGATACCAAATGGGAATCATGCGATTGGGTTTTGTCACTAGAATTCCTTCAATTTTAGACAGGGATGTGAGGTTTGTGATGCTGTATTGGGGACTTCTTTGACAGTAGAATGAGCTTATAGGTGTGGAGTTTGTGGTTGCAGAGGACAAGCTGAGAAGGAGTTTAAGGTTGAAGTTGAAGCAATAGGACGAGTCCGACACAAGAATTTGGTGAGGCTGCTTGGTTACTGTGTCGAAGGAGCTCATAGGTTTGCTGCATAATGTATTTGTGCTCTTTGTGTTCTTCATTTGGTCGATAGTTGTGGAAGGTACGCAGTTGCCATAACAGATTGTTGCTTGCCATTTTTTACAGAATGCTTGTTTACGAATATGTTGACAATGGGAATCTAGAACAGTGGCTTCATGGAGATGCCGGATCTTGCAGCCCTATGACTTGGGATATCCGTATGAATATTATAACAGGAACAGCTAAGGGGTAATGTTTTTTTTGATGAATTATAGTTCAATGAGATGACTGAGTCCATCTCAGCTTATTTTGTTGCTCATGCCCGAAGTCCAAATATAGGTTAACTTACTTGCATGAGGGCCTGGAACCAAAAGTTGTCCACCGAGACATTAAATCGAGTAACATTTTACTTGACAATCAGTGGAACCCGAAGGTATCAGATTTTGGCTTGGCAAAACTCTTGGGCTCGGAGCGGAGCTATGTTACAACACGCGTTATGGGGACATTTGGGTTAGTCTAACCTGCTTACTTTACAGTGGAATGAGCACAGTTATATTACTAAGAAACTTTGTCGACATTGTTGAAGCTAAAGGTATTAAAATCACATGTATGTCTCTTGCAGGTATGTGGCACCAGAATATGCTAGTACCGGCATGTTGAATGAAAGGAGTGATGTATACAGCTTCGGGATTCTTATTATGGAGATAATATCCGGGAGAAATCCTGTAGATTATAGTCGGCCTCCTGGAGAGGTTACCAGCTTGTCAAATATCTGGACGATCATAGCCACATGGGGGTGTTCCTTTTTTACTTTTCTTAACGTTGTTTTTTTTTTTTTTGCAAATTAAGCTTTCAGGTTAATCTAGTCGAATGGCTTAAAACAATGGTAACAAATCGGAATGCAGAGGGGGTTCTGGACCCAAGGTTGCCTGAGAAGCCTTCATCAAGGGCACTAAAGCGGGCCCTCCTGGTGGCTTTGAGGTGTGTAGATCCCAATGCTCAGAAGAGGCCAAAGATGGGACATGTTGTTCACATGCTTGAAGCTGAGGAGTTCCCTTTCCGTGATGTGAGTTCCAGTCCATTTGTATCATTATCTCTTAAGCAGTATCCTATGCATCCTGCCTTGCTGCTTTTACCTTGGGAGGAAAGCTTGATTTGGCATTTTAGAAATGGTTTCTAGTTTTGCATGAGGTTTATATGAGAATTGTCGTTTCATATATTTATTTTCTTTTGCACTTTTCCATATTTTGGATTTAATGATTGTCAAAAGCATATCTTCAATACAATCCTGCATCCACTAGTTGCCTCACTCTGTTTTTGTCTTTGAAGAATACAAACACAAGAACTAGGACTGTTTTCCATGGTCAAGCAGTTCTATTTTTCAATATAGTAATTATGGACAACCTGTAAAGATAGAAACTCTGTATCTGACACACCAATTTCGGTTTTACTGTCTCCAGGACCGTAGGGTGGGAAGGGACCAGGGGCGCTTGCACCCTGAAGCATTGAGAGAAAGGTTACGGTTGTGCGAATCCGGTGACAGCAGTGGGTATGAGAGCAGTGTCCAGAGCAACCTATCATTCCTGAGAAGGCAAGAAACGTAGAAGTAATCATCTACCATGCCTACAAGGTGGAGTTAGTTTTTCTCTTCTTTTTTATTGGTTGGTTTTCACATGAAATCAAATCTGTTTCCCTCTTGTATATCAGATCCATGGGTTAAGTTATTTCCATTACTCTTGCAGATTCTGTAGCTATTCTATGCTCAGGCTTTTCATAACTTGAGTTAAGTGATCATGCTTGTAGTGTTTAGTGGGTGAGCATCTTTTTGTTGTTGATGACTTAGTTAGACGCAATGTCCCACTTGTTTAAATTTTGCCTTTTCATTTGTCTTCCATGGAAAACTGAAACTTGCCATGATCTTGTGAACTGGTATCAGATGTGGATAAGGTTTTTTCATGATTGTGCACCCAAGTAGGTGGGTGGGATGGGCAGCGAGATTCTATGGCCTGCTCTCCTAATCTAGGTTGTCTTGTTTTATGCGGACCCATGGATTTGTAAGGTGAGCGCAAGTTCGCTCTTATTTTCTTCCTTCAGCTCTTTTGTAAATGCCAGTCCCAAGTCCCAGGAAATGGTATGCCAATTATAATGGCGCATTTTTTGCTGGTGTAGAATTCCAGCAGGTGATTATTTGAAAGAACCAGGCACGACCCTTTGTATCCCATGGCACAGATCATGACTATGAATGTTTTCATTTCTAGTGGGCATATTCAGCTGAACCAAAGGAAAAAATCACAGCAATTTTTGTCCCGGGTAGACAAGAATAAGATGCCACAATTTGTAATGTGAAGAAAACGACGACGTTTGGCATAACTTCGTCGAGGCAAACATTTGACGTAATCCAACCATTATTGGGTAGTCCACCTGCAGGAAAAACGACGACGTTTGGGGGACGAAAAATGGGCCACAAGGGAGAAAAATATCCAGGTCTACTATGGCCTGGCCTGTCGGGGGCTTCTGATGCAAAATATGGTAAGATGACGCACGGGCTACACAAATTACGCTACAATTAGGGATCGATCGAGAAATTCTGCTGATCCTCGTCTCATCAGCGAGTTCGCTGGTATGAGAACTCTATGAGCCAAACTGCATGTCCATGTCTTTCCCTCACGAACAATTCGACACGGAGATGCGGCTTCAGCTGCAGCAATCCGACCCCTTCAGATATTTCTCCACTTCCTTTCTTGATCACTTATCATGCTTGGAGTTGACTATTGGCATCTCAGTTTATTTATTTTCCCGTAATCATAGGAATTTAGGTCCGGTGGATGGTCAGATTTCTTATCAGGTGGTTTGTGATGCCCCATTATGCAAGATCCGCCGTTCTTTCCTCCCTATAAAGGCAAAATTTTCTCTTCCCCATTGATTTAAAATTTTTTGGCTGTCGAATTATAATACAAATTTGTTAGGTTTCTTTAATGGTGAGAATTTGAAAGTTTCATTTCTGCTGCATGTTTTCTTTGATTTCTATAAAAAGAAATTTCTTGACTCCATCTATATGGACTTCATTTAATTATTAAGTTGACATTCATAAAACATATGTATTTATTCTAATGATAACATTGCTTGTGTATTTGAAATAGTTTATTTATGATGTGAATCCGATTAAATACAATAGAAATTCACAAGTTTAATCAAACGAATGTATAATGCAGCTAAATAGTTTATCATCAAATGTTACAAATGATTTTTTGATACTGCAATAGTACTTAATTATAAGATTAATAGACTAAAATATTTAAAAAAATTATATGGGCTGATTAAAGAAATTGTAGAAAATTTAATTGTAAGTCCCATTAAATAGCACAAGAAAAGATAAGTGAAGCTCTAGATTTTAATAAGAGATTTTTTAGAATATTAAATAATTATATTATATATTTAATTAGTTAAGTTCAAAAATTTTAAAATAGTTATGAAAATATCCTAAATATTTAGATTAAATATGGTTGGTATGTAATCATAATATATATTTTTCCTTTTTTTTAGATTATTCAAGTTATCTTTGCTTATAAAAGGCATACTGCACGAAAAAAACATTTTTTAAATTCAATTTTTTAATGTTTTATCTTTTTTCTATATTGAAAATATTTTTAACTTATCATATTTTTACCCGTGGCGTTCAAGTACTAAATACTTGTAATCTGAGATTTTCTAATAGTTATTATTAGAGGATTTGGGTGTGTCGTATACATATCTAATACCTTGTTTCTCATATAAACAAAATATATTTTATATTTTCGTACTTGCATCATAAAAATCTTGAGGTCTTGCCATATTTAGTTTAGGGTGTTGTTAGCATATTGACAAATTTCACATCAATTGGTATTATAGTACACGATTGCACAACAAGTTTTATCCTATCTTTCATATCTTATTCTTTTTTTCTCTTCTACCCATTTATATTATCTATTAAAAAATAAACAAATATCTCATCTTCTTCTATATATCTTCTTTTTAGTAAAATAAAAAAATTCATACCAAAAAAAGAGAAAAAATCAAACAAAAAAAAGCAAAAAAATTCATACAAAAAAGGGCAAAAAAAAGACACAAAATTCTATATTGAGATTCACCCTAGTCTATATGAGTTTTATTATTCTTTCTTATCATTTGTGTTTCATTCATTATTCTATTATAATTTCTTTTTCATTATGGTCTATTTAAGTTTCAATCTTATCTAAGTACATTCATAGCTCATACTTAATTTTTTTTGGAATTACCTTTTGAAAATATTATTGATTTGTCTTGATTGTTGCTCAAGTTGAACTGTTTCGTAAAAAAAATTTATTTTTAAGTTCAATTAAGATTGAAAGAAGACAAATGAGTGGAAAAAGGTAATAGTATTTTAAATCTATAAGAAAAACCATTTGAGTATAAAAAATTAGTGTTTGAGAGAAATATGTGAGTGAGAGTTGTGAGGTTCTTTTCTTTCTAACAATTGTCATGATCACAAGGCCCAATAACAAAGAAATGCTATGAACGAAAAAGGTTTCATACCACCCATTCAAAACCTACAGTGGAAAAATGAAGAGTCAAATGAAACATATAGTGAGACGGTGCTCACATCAACATACTTTCACTGAACGACCATGGATCATTTGATCTCGATACTTCAATCCATATGAATTGGAGGAGTTTGATGATCTTCAAGTTAATCATAACAAACTCAAGCTCAATTCCTTCAATCAACATACTATTTGGAATAGAACATGGATTGATGATATCTTAGACAACTAACGTGAGAATTTATTTCATATTCGTTATTCTATGAAAAATAAGGTTTGTTATGTTATCATAGATGGGAAAATTTACATTAACTTTGCTAGCATCAAACTAGTGGAGAAGTTGATATTACCAACAATAAAGCATCCAAAGTCATATCAAATTCAAAGGCTGGATGATCAACACAAGCTTAAGGTAACCAAATAGGTTATAGTGTCTTTCTATATTGGGAAATATTAGGATGAAGTATTATGTGATGTAGTACAAATGCATGCATGCTATATTCTATTAGGAGAACCTTGGAAGTTAGATCGTCAAGTTACATATGATAGATTAACAGATAGGTACTTATTCGTGATAAATAATAGACCAATATATCTTATACCTTTGACTTTACAACAAGTTTTTCAGGATTAGTTGAAAAAGAAAGAGGCAAATGAAAAGAAAATAGCAGAAAAACAAGAAGAGAGAAAATCCAAAATTGAAGATGAAGAGAGAAAAGCTAGAATTGAAAATGATGAGAAAAAAAGAAAGGTTGAAAAAGAAGAGAGAAAAGCCATAATAAAAAGAAAAGAGAGTAGAAATAATTTTATGGAGAGAAAAAGAGAGATCAAGAGAGATATAATTCAGATCCTATATTTACAATACTTATGTACAAGAGAGGAAAATCGGAGTTGAAACAGAAGAGAGAAAAGTTGGAATTAAAAATGATGAGAAAAAAGACAAGATTGAAAAGGAAGAGAGAAAAGCCATAATAAAAAGAAAAAAGAGTAAAAATAATTTTATAGAGAGAAAAAGAGAGATCAAGAGAGATATAATTTCAGATCATATCTTTACAATACTTATGTACAAGGATTTATATTTTACTAATAATATTGTCGGATATTTTCTGAGTATTAGTATTTCTCTTCTGCAGGAATTAAAAAATGTCATTACTAAGAAAATAACTCTTAGTTTGCCACCTGTTCGAGAAATCAATTATCAAACTCAACACAAAATCCTAAATTTGGAGAAGTTGGGATATGTATAGGATAAAATGATTTCAAATATTGTGCAAATGCCTAAAAAAATAAAATTTGGCAAAATTGTGTTGATTTTCGAATCATCAACCGTGCGAAGGTAAAGTATCTTCACCATATTCCTTGATTAAATATTATGATAGATGAGTTGCATGAAAACTGTTTGTTTCCAAACTTTGATTACAAGAGTGAATATTCTCAAATTTCAATGAAAGGTAATTATGGATTGAAAACTGCATTAAAAGTAAAGCATGATTTATATGAATGGTTGACTATGATTTTTGGTTTGACTAATACATCTAATACTTTTATGAGATTAATAAATTATGTTCTGTGTGCTTTTATTGAAAACTTTGTTGACATATATTTTGATAAAATTATAATATACAACAATTATTTAGATAAACATGAAGGATGTTTAGAAATTGCCTTGCAATTTTTTAGGAAAGATTAGTTGTTTTCCAAATTTTAGAATTACATATTGTGTTCGGGTAAACTTGTATTTCCTAGATATGTTATAAGTTTTGAAGGGATTGACATTGATAATGAAATTAAGGTAATTTGAGATTGACCAATGCATATTTTGCATAATTTATGGCCGAAAGATTTTGTGACACACACAAATCATGAATCTTTTAAGCACATCAAGGAGCAATACATGCTAAATAAACGTCGTGTAAGTTGGGTGGAATTCATTGATACATCCACTTATGTGATCAAGTGTAAAAAAGGTATAAAAAATGTAATTACTGATAAATTATCTAGAAGGTACGCTTTTCTTACAATAATTGATACTAAATTGCTTAGTTTAGCTTGGATTACTTTGTTTGATACAAAATTTCTATTTTCAACTACATGTTTACCAAATGTTGTGTTTACATATAATCGTTATATTTACCCAGTGACTAAGTTATTACCATTGGAGATTATCTATGGTTTTAATCTATTCGATAGAAAACGACAAACTCAAGAAAATATTAATCTAGCAAATAAGAGTTTGAAGAATGTTATTTTTTATACAGGGATTGAGATTAGCATACATTTGAGAAATGAACGGTTTACGGAGAGTGAACTATCCAAATTTCTTAGATTAAAGTGATTATTTAAGGTGTTAAAATTTATTAGTAATAATTACAATATAAAATTATCTGACAAATATAATGTTTGCTATATTTTAAATATTTCTAATTTAATTTATTTTAATGTTGGTGATGAAAGAATAGAAGATTTAATGACAATTCATTTTGAAGAGGGGGAGAATGATGTGAATTCAACTAAATACACTACGAATTCAGAAGTCTAATCAACCAAACTTGCAATGGAGCTTAATAGTTTATTACCAAATGTGATAAATAATCATTTAAAATTGTAAGAGGGCCTAATTACAAAGTTAAGGGGCTAAAAGATTCAAAGAAGTTATATGGACGGATTAAAGAAATTGTAGAAAATCCAACTGGAAGTTCAATAGAAGAGCCCAAGAAAAGATACGGGAAGGTACAAATTTTAATGAGATTTTTTAGGATATTAAATAATTATATTATATATTTAATTAGTTAAGTTTAGATTTTTAAGTAGTTATTAAAATATCTTATATATTTAGATTAGATATGGTTGACATTTAACCCTAATATATATTTTTCCTTATTTTTAAACTATTCAGTTGTTATCTGTGAATATAAAAGGCATATTCCACGAGAAAACACTTTTATAATTCAATTTTGTAAGGTTTTGTCTTATTTCTACATTAAAAAAACTTTGAACTTATTAGATTTTTATTGGCGTTCAAGCAATCAAGATTTATCACCCGATTTTTTCTAAAAGTTTATTTTAAAATATTTAGGTGTAATATCTAATATCTGATATCTTATTTCTCATATAAACAAGTTATATTTAATAGTTTTGTACTTGTGTCGTGAAAGTATTAGAGTATTACTATATTTGATGTAAATTGTCGTTAGCATATTGACGATTTTCGCATTATTTTTTCCGTACCATTAATTATCTTTTGTTTCTTGATGGCCTCTAGAATTTATTATTTTTTGTTTAGTTCATGTTTCTGGAGTTGCTCCTGTTCCCATTCTCAGCTCAGTGATGGTAGGCTTGATCTGCAGTTCAAGTTCTGGTTTGAACCAAAGAGGAAAAAGCTGAAAGAGCAAGATTTGTTTTATAGCAATTCACAGATATGGTCCCTTGACTTCTTTCAAGCACCATCTATCTCAACAGGGCTTGGTTTATCCTTTGATAATAACAAGATAGTGTCTTGAGGAGACTCAGAATTGTTATCACTCATTTACCATGATATTGATGGTGAATTGCACCAGCAGGATGCAAAGATTGAAAATTTTCTCAAAATTGTGGTTCAAAATTATTTTGATTGTCATCACCATCTCTTTGAATTTGAACTATCTTCTTGGGTATTGACAAAAATTCTACTGCAAATGCTAATGATTTGGGGAACGATCATATTTAATACATCATTAGTTTGTGATTTGTTAGATTAACAAGAACATATAAAACCAATTAAGGATTTTTATTACTTTAGAGAGTGATGCGAACCCCGCCAATATACTAACAACACCCTACACCAAATATGGAATAGACCCCAAGACTTTCACAACGCAAGTAAAAAGAATGGAATATACCTTGTTTGGTTAAGAACAAGGTACGAGTAGAAATAGATGCCACACTAAACACCTCTAAGAAGAGCTCCTAGAAAATCCTGGTGATAAGTCTTGAACGCCACAAGTAAAAACCTAATAAGTTCAAAAGTTCTCTTAAAAGAGAAAAAAGACATAAGCCTCACAATAAAATTGAAATCAAAATATCTATCTACAATAGTCTAAAGTTAGCCTTTTATAGACACTTAAGAATATTAGCAATTATCTAAATAAGGAAATAAAATATCGGGGTTAACATGCCAACCATATAGAAAATATTGCTAATATATTTCTTGATTATATCTAGAAAATATATTATTTCCTAGATTAATCTTCTAGAAGATTTATGATAAATCTCCCACTTTAAATTCAAATTTAAATTTCAAATTTGAATTATTTTCTTGAGATCTTCTTTTGGGCTTGAGATTTTATTGGGCTCTACTTTTGGGCTTGAGATCTTATTGGGCTCTTCTTTTGGGCTTGATATCTTATTGGGCTCTTCCTTTTGGGCTTGAGATCTTATTGGACTCATCCTTTGGGCTTCCACTTGGGTTCTTCAATTGCTCAAATTAATCCTTTATCAAATATTTTGGCCCTTAACTTGTAAATCATAGAATGCCCAATTTGATTCATATCATAGGGGCATGAACTTCACTCGCCTCAATTGTCTGTTGCTCCAAATTTCTTGACATCTATTATCATTATAAAACTCAGAAGTTAAAATTGAGGTTTCCATTTTTAAAAACATTTTGGTATTGTCTATGGAGTTTGAATATTGATCACGCATAAATTTAACTAGTCTGTGATAGTTTATAATCTTGTAATGGTAAATAAATGTGATACATTTTTTATGTTATTTGAGTCTTGATGATTTGGTTTTACCTGAAAATTGATGCACCCATCCCATACATTTAAAGTGTTGCCATAAGGGGTGAGGCCTTATGTATTGTCATATTGACATTTCAAGGTTGTCTTTTCAACATGTGCTAGTGCTAGCAATATAGGTGAAGTATCAAAGGACAATCTCCAGGAAAGACCTGCATGGATTGTCTTCCAATCTTTTGTTATGCTTGCCACTCTTCAACACTGGCATTGCTTTTACTGCATTCTTTTTTTCTGTTTGTATTCTTTCTGCCATTGGAAAGCCTGACCAGTTTCGGCAAAATATCTTAAACCAGATTCAATCTTCCCAGATGCATTACTTGTCGCTGTTGCAAGATAGGGCTCTTGAGAAGATGCACGAGAAAGAGGTCCAGCTTGAGGCAATATGCAAGAAGAATATGGAGCTCGAACAACAAATAGCACAACTTGCTGTAGAATCCAGTGCCTGGCAACAACATTCCAGGTACCATGATAACATGATCTCCAACCTCAACTATAACCTTCAAAAGATTCATGCGGTGAGCAGAGACAGTAAAGAAGGATGTGGAGATAGTGAGGTTGATGACACTGCTTCCTGCTGCCATGTTCTTCCCACGGATCAGCACCTGCAGCACTACGGAGAAAATGGTGAGAAGAAAGAGCCCATGTTATGCAGGTTCTGCAGCATCAGACAAGCTTGCATGCTACTGTTGCCTTGTAAGCATCTGTGCTTGTGCAAAGAGTGTGAAAGTAAGATTGCTTTCTGCCCACTATGTCGGTCCATAAAGTCCTCAGGCATGGAGGTGTTCTTGTAACTGTGACATGTTATGTGAAGTCCTCACATATCTTAGAACCTGTATGCATCATTATTCCCAGCTCAGAGCTCGTGCCTCTCTCCTATGCATTTTTCCTTCTTTAGTGGCTCTTAGTTTTGCATATACTTGAGGAAAATTCTAAAAAAATTCTCTCATCTCATTTGAAGCTATCAATGAAAAAGAGAAAAGGACTAATGAACATCCTTGCCGTGTTAGCTTAGAGCCTGTTTGCAGGCCCAATTGCTTTATAATTTTCCATCTATATGCGTGATTGCTCATGCCCTACCACCATACACAGTCACTTTTGTCAACCAAACTATGAAAGGTAGTTGGCTCTTGCTTGACTGGCTCTTGGGGCACATCAGGTAACACACAAAATGACTACCATCCTATATTAGTGAACAAGGTTTGGTATATATATAGGAATCAGGTTTTTTCACTTGAGATCGACGACCCTGGTTTCAGCACTAACAAGTGGGACTTCCATTAACCTATTATTTATTCCTTCATATGATTCTATAATAAGTTCACAAGCCTATCATTATAGTTGAAATATTTGTTGTGATATATATGATGAGCAGAACCACAAAGCAATATGCATAAAATGATTGATCAAGGTAACAATAAGATAATTTTTTATAAGCTATAATAATATGAGAATGGGAATGATCATTTCAATTTCATTCTATTATTATGTTTGGTCCTTAAAATACCAACATTTTCATTCTCACTCCCCTCATTTCATTCTTCCAATATTAATGAACCATCATTCCTTTCCATAATTTATCAATATTAACTCTATACTTGTAAATTAATATTTTAAAAGTACATTCTCAATTTATAAATATTATTGAGACATTTAAAAAATTAAAAGTATTATTGATGGGTACATAATACAAAATTATAAGATTTAAAAGGTTTATAAAATTATAAATATTATATATAATTAAAATGAGAAGAAAATCATGACTCATTCTATATTTTTAGATTTTTTAATAGTTAACTTTTATATATATAAAAGTGATTTTTTCAATTGTATATATTTAGAAAAAATGGCATTTCACCTAAATATATCAGTAACTTTTTAAATCTTATATTTTTTTTTATATAAATATGTCATTTTTAATCCTAAGAAACTTTAACATAAGATAATGAAAGTATTATGGATGAATGATGAAATAGCTAGTAAAAATAAACTTATATTAGAATTCATTCAATTATTTCTAATAAAATTACCAAATAAAATATGGTAACGATGATTCTCTTCCATTCTAAACTAATACTCTGTTTCCCTTTATAAATTATTTTCCACAAACATGACCTAAATTCCCCCATTCCATGCCAAAATTTTCAAAACTTAAATCTCTTTTGGATTAGTGGGCAGGGAAGGAAGAAAATATCAAGATTTACTTTGATGCTGTTGAAGAAAATTTTCAGAAAAAAAGGGAAGAAGTGGTGAGAGGAAAGGAATAAGATTGATCAGATCATGAGAGCCATTTCCCTAATCATTCCTATAAAAGTGGTGACAGAGACAAAATTAAAGTGGTTATACGTTGTGCTTCCTTTCATGATTACTTCTATCTGCAAAAAAACCTGATCACGCAGGAGAGAAAATCATTTCACTTCCACTTCGGCCTCTCCCACCATCCTTCCTTTGATCTGATCATGAAGAAAAGTGTTCTGTAAATTCCAGCTTTATTCACTTTTTCAACGTCTTTTAACTCTAATATATTAAAAAATTATAATATTTTATTTGGAAGGACAGGTTTAGAGTAATTTGAGGAAAAAATTGAAAGTATTCAGCTGGTTTTGAAGTTGTTACAAATATTGTAAATTTATAGTTTTTGGTATAGGTGAATATTAGTTAATAAAAAAATAAAAATTAAATGTATTTATGTATTAAATTTAATAATTTATTAAATATTATGTATAATTAAATTGTAAAAAAATATAATAAAATATAATTTTAAATAAAATAATATATAATCATATTATTATATTATTATATATGAGATAAATTATTGGTATATAATTTTATAATAGAATTAAATTAAATAAAGTAATTAAGTTATTATTATAATAAAAAAATAAATTAATATTAATTATATAATATTAGTTGTATATAAATACTTTATAATTATAATAACTTATATTATATATATTCGACATATTATTTATATATATAATTATATCATATAATTTAATTTAAATATTATTAATATTTAAATTTAGTTAAAATATATAATAACAAAAATAAATATATAAAAATATTAAATTAATTTAAACAAAAAAGTTACAACCCTTCAAATCCATCCCTCTGATTCCTTATTAAAAAAATCCTTCAAACTCCTTCATCCCCTCTAACCTTTGGTGTAAAAAACATTTAAATTTATTTACTTTATTTTAATAAATGAAAAATTATACTGTACAAATAAATTTATTAATACTAATAATAAATTATTATTATTATTAAAACTGATTCTAATATACGTAATCTCATGGATAGCTATTACACCAAATATGTTCTATTTTAACATCTTAACTCAGTCCCAATACTTTATATCAACGAAATTCTTATTCTCTATAAAAGCTATTTTCCACTTTATTTTTCCTCTCTCCATCCACTTTCCTCGATAGGGTCATTCCATATAATCTATATGGCTTCCCTCCACTTCTTTATCTTTTTTTTTTCGATCATCGGCTTTGTTTATTCTTTTAGCTGTTGCGTCCTTGCCATTAGATCAGATGCATTTACTTTATCCTTCATATATTGAGATTCCTGAACTAATTGGGGAGTTGAAAATTGGATCCCATCTGGAAAATATGGAATAAAAATCTTGGAAATAAGAGAATTAAAGAATAAGAAGATATATATATATATGGTTAAATACATACTTGGTTTTATCTCCTTAGATTTTTTGGTGTAATTTTTTCAATCTAATATAATTAAAAATAGTATTTTTAATTTAATATATTAAAAAAATATTTTTAAAATTATTCGTGTTTGATAAAAATAATATATAATTAAAAAAATCATTTTTAAATATATAAAATGTCAAGTGTCTTTCCTCCCAAATACATATAATTAGTCATGTACCTTGCGGGGCTTTTCTCATCTACCCAACCTATAATATGCTCGCTCTATTAGCTGCTGGCTTTGTTCCAACTCTACAAATTTAAAAGATAAATATCATCACATACTACCTTTTAACTTTTAATCTGTTTATTACATAAAGTTGCTTAACATGATAAATGAGTATATCGCGGCTTGATTTGCTGCTACATACAAGCTATCATTGTAAGTCCCATAAGCATATCTTACAAAATTAATGCGTGCAACTGCCATCATCATGTCTTTCCCAAAGTCTCCATCACCAATTTATTATAGATCAAACTCATATATGTTGCAACATCTAATGACTTATTGAAGTAAAATATCATTTCCCTACAACCCAACTAAAAGAACCAAGGCAAGAAAATTGATTCCTAAGAACTATTGTGCAAAATTCTATGAGAGATAGGGAGATTGGCGTTTTCATGGCAAGCATCATTGGGATGCCACCCAGAAATTTTTGCCACTTTTGGGCGCTATTTTTCCTTTTGGCCCGGTGTATTGGAAGTAAAAGGTGGAGATCATCAATGTGTGTAGGTGTATGTATATTCATGAAATGATTGGAGAAGATGATGATGGTAGGACCCCGGATGGGCTTCCACGGTGATGATCGAACCTGAGCCTTTTCTGATCGACGGCTGTCACGCATTTGCCTTCGGTTGTACGACCTCTTCTCCCAGTTGTCTTCCTTGTGTTCATATATATTATTAAAAAATGAGATATCAACGGAATAAAAACCAAATGAAAAAAGAAAGGTGATTAACATGTGATCCGACAGCCTTTGTGTTCCCCTCTTATGAAAGATCTCTGAAAAATCTCTTGCTTAACAGCAATTTAATCTATTTTTTACCCAAATTTCCTTACAAAATATAATTGAGAATTGGTACCCATTATGTGCGACTTAGGTCGGGATACATGAGCAAAAAAAAAACCTATGTCTGGATATATTATCATGAGAGAATGAAAGATCGACCTCCTATGATGATTATGGATACTTGGATTGAGCATGCAATCCAACATTCGCACCCACTCTTAGGTCATAAACGCATCATATGTCTAATAATCATTTACATTTTAAGGGCTCCAACAAGTATAGTTGGTTTTGTACTTGAGATACTAAGACACTTTGAGCCTATATATTAAGGATCAATACACATCTTCGTACAACTTGTGTCATATTTTACCACATTGAACTTAAAGGATGCAGCACAACCCATCAATATATTATACAATTCAAGTGTGTAATCGATTATATATATATATATAATATTTACAAGCCCTTTTTTTTAATAAACAGTTATTTAGAGATCTTTCCATAGGAAAAAAAGTGTACATCTACTTTTTGCAGACTATATACGTATAAAAAGAACATTCTCATGTTACTGATATAGGGGTTACGCTTTTTTTTTTTTTTTTTTTGCGTAGAAGTCGAAGTGATCCTTGACAAAAAGAAAGTAGAAAAGAAAGCGGAACATCATATATAATGGAGTGGAATATGTGAGTTGTCCTCGGCTTTTTCAGCGGGGGAATATTTAAAGTGTTAATATATATATATATATATATATGCCTAAATAAAAACATGATTTAATGTGTGTGTATATATATATACTATAAATATATGTTATACACTATAAAAGCTTTCTATTGCATGCACGAAAGGTTGCTTTATGTATATTGAAGGAAGCTTAACAGGCATTCCCCTTTTCCGGTCGCTGGGAAATTTAAGGGCTTGAGTAATTAGTTCCATGCATTTATGTACAAATTACATGATCAATTATTGATTGGAATCCATGATGTTGTCTTGGAAATAAATGAGCACACTCAGCTTGAGTGAACACCGATCAAATCACAGCAAATGAGTTAATGAGTGTGGGAAATATATATAAAAGATTTATCATAATTGTGGCTAATTAATTAGAGTAGTTTCTAAAGAAAGTTCTTATGGCATTATTTACATGTAGATATACTTTATATGATCAAATTGAGCAAGTATCCCATATAGGATTTAATAAGAATTACTTGCTAAGCCTAACAAGAATGTCTTATAATGTTTTAAAATGTAATTGGGTCGATATTTCACATATATTGTTATAAATAAAAATGGGCTAATTCTATATTGTTTTTAAATAGTGGTTGAGTAATTATAATATGAGATACAAGTTAATAGAATATACTAGTAGTGGGTTAGTTATTAATAAACTGAATTATAATTAAATTAAGATTTATTTGAAGTATTGACATTAAATGCATTTAGAGATTGTGTTGACATTAGTAGTAGACTAGGAGTGAATAATAGTGTGATATGTTACCTTTTAGGTCAACTGATACATGTGACACACAGATCAAGTATAAATTGAGATGATCGAGATATATATATATATATATATATATATATATATATAATATTTTGTGCGGTAGTACGAGACAACTAAAATATACCAATAATCAATAACACTCTTTCGACATTAATATGAGTGATAACTTTTATATTAATGAGTAAGCGTATATTCGTAGTGCACAAACCTTCTAGCTAAGTATTCATTTGGGAGTAATTTGAGAATATGTATGTTCGATGTTTGTAATTGTATTGTATTTGATATATTTATGATTTATTTCTTATATAATAATAAAATGATATATAAAAATTTAATTAATTAATGTATTACTTTTAATATATAGTAATTAATAGACAATTAATTATAAGTTACATACTTTTGATTGACCATATTTAATTAAATATTATTTAGTTATTACTCTCTTGTAAGCAAAATGAGAGGTTTTGGAATATTAAGTTTGAAATGAAGTATGGAGAAACTATGAGAAAATAGTCCTGAGTGAATATATCGATAATTTGAGCATCAATGCCAATAAAATAAATGATAAGTTTTTTAGCAGTGACCCTTTCTCGAACAAAATGATAATCTATCTCAATGTGCTTGGTAGGAGCATGAAAAATAGGATTATCACTCAAATAAATGAATGATAGATTATCACACTATAAAATAGGAGAATATGAAGGCGAGAAACAAAGTACACGAAGAAGAGATTGAATCCATATTAGTTCAGTTGTAGTATTTCCTAAGCTTTTATATTCAGTTTCAGTGCTATATCGTGTAACTGTGTGTTGTTTCTTAGCACATCATGAAATCAAATTGTTGCTAAGAAAAATTGAGAAATCACTGATAGAACGTTGATCATCAGGATTACCAGCTTAATCGACATCAGAGAAATAATGGAGTTGAGATTGAGAATTCTTCCAAAAGTAAAGATTATGACTTGATGTTCTTTTGAGATATTGCAGAAATCGCCTAACTAACATCTAATGAGATGTAGTTGGTTGGTGTATAAATTGACATACTTGATTAACTATATAAGACATATCAGGTCTTGTCAGTGTGAGATATTGAAGAGAACCAATGCCTATACATCATGAAGGGATAGGCGAGAGCTGCTAGTAATATGTATCAAGGAAGGATTATAATAAACCATAACAACTTGAGTGAGTAAATTAGAAATATACTTCTGTTGAGTCATAATAAATCCACCGTAATGTGAATGTACTTCTATGCCAAGAAAGTGATGTAGAGTGCCTAGATCTTTGATAGAAAATTCTTGTTTGAGGGCACTGAGTATGATGTTCAGATGAGCAGTACAAGATCCTATTAGTATAATATCATCTACACAAACTAGAAAAAAAATTATAAAATTTGGGGTTTTGTAGATGAATATGGATGTATGAGCCATTGATGCTTCGAAACCAAGTGTGAGTAAAAATGGACTCAAACGAAGAAGCCATGCTTTAGGTGCTTGCTTCAGACCATATAAGGATCGATGAAGATGACAAACATTGTCACACCCCGACTCAGTTTGGTCGGATCCCCGTGATTAACCTACCACTCTCTTGGTTCAAGAGGAATTTCCTCCTTCTTTAACTCAAGTGGAGCCATGCATACTTTTAACCTTGTTCCCTGGAAAGACATATATCAAATAAAATGCAAGCTTAAGAGAGAATCAAGCATACCTAACAGAGGGTAATGTTTGGTGTTATCCCTAGTTATTTTCTTTATTTCCTGAAAAGGGATAAAAAGAGGGGTGAGTTTCTACAACTTAGTGAATGGGTATAAAAAAATTTAAGTTTGATGAAAAATAGTTTTCCAAAATGGAGTGTGTCAGACTCCTTAATTTCTTTAATTTTCCCATCTTCAATTTTTTGTTTAAAAAAAATCATTTCTTCTTACCACGGTATGTCATCACCCAACACACATCCTTCATCATAAAGGTAAAACACACAATCACAGGCCAGTCCGTCCACTGAACCCACTTGTGGCGTCGGAGCAACTTTACCGGCAACCTAGATAGAAATATGTCCACTTCTACCCTGAGAATGAGTGAATGTTTGTGACATCCGTCCCTCAATCCCGTAACAAATCTTCGTGTCTGTATGAGGACAAAAACCTCATCCTGTCCCCACCTTGACCTCATGCACTTGAAGCTACTTCGAGCTTCGTAAGACTTATGGTACGAAAAACTGCTCTTATATCCACTAGGTCATCCAGAGCTCTAGGACGCATCATTACCCCTCTTGGGCATCTTGAAGGTCTCGTAACACATTGCATGCACAATCAACATTTTTCTTATAATGTCATATAATCTGTGGTGCCACTAATCCGACGGCCCTGACCCTCAACTCGACCTACAACTATTTGTCTTGACTTGTCCAGAGACCTATCATGTTGCACTATCGCTAGTCGACTGAGTGTGTCAGTCCTGTCTTGGTACCATGGCCAAACAGTTCATTTACTTAAGTTTTCATGGCATATAAATCATGTTTGTTTACGAGCTCCTGCTCGTGCCAACTAGCCTAGGGCCATTGTTCAAGATTTTCAAAATTGGGCATATTAGCCCTCAAGTTCCAAAACTGAGGCCTCCAACCGTATGAGCTATTCGAGCTCCCGTCAAGAAGGTCTCCCAAAATGTTTAATCAGTGGCACACAGTTAGGGGAGAGCACTTTCGACAAAATATATTTTTCTATTGTCCATCATACCAATCGAGTATGAGAACATCTCCACTTATAACTGATAAGTGGGTTTTCCACTTCCTTTGAGGAAGTTTCATCATACCAACTGGGTATGATCTACTTACAACCAGTAAGTAGTTTTTTCGTGTGATTTCCACATCACTCCTCTCAGGTGTGATGATTAAAATACCATTTAGCAATGGATTTTCATTTTCGAGGTGCTTATCATCCCAACTAGGTATGATATAATAATCCCACTCACCCGATCGTGTAGTGTATTTTCTCTAAGTCGGTTTTCATCCCTTGCAAGCTTAATCACAATTGGCGTTCCCGATATCTCGTGTTCTTACACGAAATGAACATTTTTGTTAATTACCATTTGGCTTGATAACCTTCATTCATTATGAATGACTAAAATATCCAACTTTTTAAATATTTACAATTTGGTCCCTAAAGTTATTTTTCCTTTACTTTAGGCCCCAATTGCCGGTTTTTCTCCAAATTAAGCCCAGAAACTTTTAAAATTCCCCTTGGGACCTCAATTTATTCAATTTCATAAAAGGGGTTCAAGTTTCCCAAATTCCCAATTTTGCCCTTCCTTTAAAAAATGGTAAGTTTTAACCCAAAAATTCTAAAATTTGTTCCATGGGTCCTATAACACTCTTATCATGCCCAATTGGCCTCAATTTTATAAAATTGCATTTTGGTCCTTCAAAATTTTGAAATCCCATAATTTTTCCCCAATTTCAACTTTCGAACACAGCCGAATTTGATTTCATCAAATTGACCAATCAAACATGTTTAATTGTTGAAATTGAAGTTAAATTAGAGTTTTTACATCTTCATACAATTCAATTGCTCTTTGAATAGCAAGTTTTGATGCCAAAATGAGCTTAAACGGAGCTTCATCGAAAAATAGAACATAGAGAGAGAAAGCTTCAAATGCTCACCGTCGGGGGTGCGACGGTCCGGGCATCCAATCTAGCCAGATAGATCTCCTCCCGAGGTTCCTCCTAGGATCAAGAATTGCATCAATTGATGTTGAATTGGGTGAGAATTTTATCATCGAAATTCTGCTGGTTCTCTCTTTAGCATCGGTCGGAAATTACAGAGGGAAGCCGAATTGGCTTACCTTTCAATTCTAATTCGACCGTAGGAGGGTTGCAAAGGTTTTGGAAGAGCTTGGTTTGGCTTGAGAAGGGCTCGAATTGGCCTATTTCAGCTCGGCCGAAATAGGGCAGCTTCGGTTTGCCGGAGCTGCTTCATTGTTCAATCACGCCAGTATTTCTCCGATTACCCTCAAAGTGAATGGATACTAACACCATGTTGCTGACTTCTCCCTAGTTCTAAGGAATCTTACTACACCTTCTTTGGCTAAAAAAAGACCCTATATTGGAGCTCTGATTCGCGCTTCACCGAAAAACTAAACAACTAAAAGAGTGGAAGTTTTTTAGGCGTGAAGAGGATGAATGGAGAGGGGCTCTTTATATAGGGAGCTCAGGACTCGTTGGCCGTCCGTTTGATACCTTTATGACATTAATTGATGGCCTAAAACATACTAAATGGAAACGTTTCCTATTCGCTGGCGCTGCTTCAATTTTTTGGCGAGTGAACAGTGCTGTCATCTAAAGGAATAAGACGACACTATTCCGAACCGTACTGGACTGGTCCGAATCAAGTTCAAAGCTTAAACTAGCTGGTTTAGGCCCGATTCGACCGAGTTTTTCAAAATTAAAAATTTCTAAATTCATCTAAATTCATTATCTATCAAATGGTGGCCTCAATTCTGAAATTGGAATTTTCTGAGCCACTTAGAAAAATGAATTTAGCATATGGTTCAATAGTGGTTCAAATCGGTTCAATCCAATTTGGATCTAGTTCACTTGAACTAGTTTGGTTTTCATCCTCCATTTATCTTAAAATCCTTTTTCATGACTTATATGATTCTTTAGGTCACTTGGAATCCATAATTTTCCCAGTTTGCTCTCTCTCTATCGATTCCGGTTCATAAATTGGTTCAATCTGGTTCGGATCCAGTTTTTCTCTCCCAATTGGTTCTAAAGATCTTTTTCAAGGTTTATGAACCCTTTTGGGTCACTTGGGAATTTTAATTTCTCCAATTTTCCCGTTCCTCAATAATCGGGGTTGTGAACCGATTTAGTTTTCTCACTCAGTTTGACGGGTTCTTTCCCGATTTTTCATTAACTCCAAAGAGTAGGGTTTACAAATGTGATGGGGACGTGATGAATCAATATAGCCCTCTTCATCCAAATGACCATGAAGAAAGGCGTTATCAACGTACATTTGTTGAATATGCCAATTATGTGTGACGACAATTGAAAGTACCATACAAATAGTAACTGTTTTAATTATCAGACTGAAAGTAGCATGATAGTCGATACCTTCTTGTTCAGAAAAGCCTTGAGCTATGAGACAAGCTTTACATCGAGCAATAGATCCATCTAAATGTTGCTTTAATTTGTAGACTCATTTACACCCTACAATATGCTTGTTGGTTGGAGCAGAATAAGATCCCATGTGTCATTTTTTTATAAGAGCATCATATTCAACAATTATTGAATGAACCCAACATGGGTATTTTTGTGTTTACTTGAGAGTCCAAGGTTACTAAGTAGAAAGAGTAAGAAAAGCCCCAGAAGTTATTTGAAAATGACATGGTGGTAATGTACCATCATGTGATCTAGTAATCATACGATGTGTGGATGAAGTAGAAACATCCCCTCGAGAAGCAAATAATAAGTTCATGTAGATAGTGGGAACATTTAATACTTTAGTTAAAGGAAATCATCCCAATGAGTTTGAAAAGAAAGTTGAACTGATAGAGAGAATTTTTAAACCTAATCCGTCTCCAATGAGCAATTGTTTAGGATGAGTTACATTTTCCTATATGGATAAATATGTCATGTCATTGGTCACATGGTTGGTGGCGCTAGAATCTATATACCAATCAAGAGTATTAACTCCTGGATCATTTTCGTGAGCTACATTGACTTAAGGGGTTTTATAATTTGTCGAAAATAGAGGACAAACAAAAGCAATGTGGCCTGATTTTTGATATATTTGATAAACAGAAGGATAATCTCGTTGTTGATAATTGTGTGCGCTCAACCTATGTACATCAGAAACTGACCCATGAGACATTTTGTGTGAATTAGGTTGCTACGAGAAGTGACCTCGTCCTTACTATTTTCGATAGTGTTATAAAAGCCCGCATGTTGAGTGAAATGTCACCTTTCAGATTTTGATGATGGACTCTTCATGTGAGTCCTAACATATGCTCTCATTCTTGATTTATAGATGTGATTCTAGGGTTTGAGAATCACCCTTGAATCGAAGGTGAGAACTGGGGTCGACGCTCCAAAAATCGCCATAGAGAAGAAGAGTTCGTAGATTCATGATGATAGTGGTGAGTGACACTAGCGAATGATGATGTTGTGGACAAGCTAAGACTTATGTGTGGTGATGGTAAGATTCCTTTACTAATTTTGTAATTGAACTTTGCTTCTTCAAAGATGAACATGAATTTGAGTTCATCTAGACTTGTTTGCTTGAGTGTAGGAGTGAGCACCATGCAAATAGACTAATATTCTTTCCCTAACCCAATGAGAATTATGTTTTTAATTTTAGATTCAGGTTTAGGAAGGCCAATCTAGGCATAGCTAATGGTGAGATTGGCTATGGATGTCAAGTAAACTTCCATTATTCGATCTTCTTTAATCGTGTCATGCCATTGAGAGTCAAAGAGATCTTGATGAGCTTGGACTTGTTGAGCAAATAGAACTTCCAATTTATCCCACATATCTACAAAATTGTGAATTCCAATTACCTGTAGATTGGCATTAGTGTCTAGTGATCCTAAGATAGTGGTGAGACATAGTCTATCATAGATCTTCCAAGTCTTGTAGGAAGTATTGTGAATAAGAGTAGATTTATCATCTTTCTGAGGAGGCAAGAACTCTAGCTGTGCTGGGATGGTTTGATTGGCACATCCTATCAAGTTGTAAATTTTCAAGAGTGGTATCATATTGTTGCGCCATAGCAAATAGTTTATTTTGTCCATCTTAACCGAAAGTACTGAAATATTGCTAGGAAGTTGAACTGCTACTGCTGAAGAACTCATGTTGATTTTGTAGGTTCTAAAAGGAAATATGAAATATGATGAAAATTGATAGGGGTTGAGCAAGTGAGGTTGATAGTGAGATAATAATAGAGATATAGTAACAATAAAAGAAATTTAGATAATCTTCTCATGACAATAAGAATTGAAATTTAGAAATATACAATGAAAGTGAATCTGACCAGTGTAGCTAAGATGTAGGATTGAATTGCATTAGCAGGAAAGCTCTGATACCATGAAAGAAGAGATGAATTTTAAGTAATTGTATTGTATTTGATACATTTACAATGTCTTCCTTATATAGGAATAAAATGATACATGAAAAATTAATCAATTAATATATTACTCTTAATATACATTAATTAATAGACAATAAATTATAAGTTACAAACTTTTAAGTGACCATATTTAATTAAATATTATCTAGTTATTAGATTCCTATACCCCAAAACTTTCTTTTTAGACCCTATACCTCCCATTGTCTTATTCTTAGCTCTTTAGACTTTATTTAGTTTTATTTGGGTCCCTATGATCCTAGGAATCACTTTAGGGTACCCAAATTTTCACTATTTATACTATAGCCCCTAAAGTTTTCTTAAAGTCCTATTTAAGTTCTTAATATTCAAAACTAATCATATGAGTCTCAAACATTTTTCATCCTTTTCCATTGGTTCTTAAACTTTCTTCTTACCCTAATAGAGATCTCCAAGAAATATCATTCCCAAATGGGTTCTCTAACATTACCAAAATTACATTTTGGTCGACCTTGGTTCATCAACAAAATATTTCTAAAAAATATGAAACTCAAATATGAGATCTTTATGGCTCCTCCTAGATTGCCATCGTCCCTGCCCGACTGGATCTAGCTAGGACAATACCTTCCAATGTCATTTTCTGGTTATTATTGGAATAATGTTGAAATTGGATAAAGGTTAAAATCTCATCGAAGATGATGACTCGACCGGTGTACTAGTGCGATTGGAAGGCTAACTTCTAGTGGAGTTCATGGAAACTTGAATCATTACAATTGGAGGTCTAAGTAGCCTGCAAATGCCATTTTATTATGCTCAGCCATGATTAGAGGTTAGTCAAGATTTCCAAAAAAATATTTAGCTTTTATACATATCCAAAGCCAACATGGATAGTGGGATTTGAAAGATGGGATCAAGAGAAGTGTGTGGCATCTTTCTTGGCCATGTTTGTCCATTATGGGCATAAAAAATTATCCAACAATCAAATTCTCTATTTCTAGCCATTGAAGCATGTGTACTGTTTGATCATTCCAACATCGATAGAGATCATAGTGAAGATAGGTGGTGTTGGAAAGATGACTCAAGAAGGATTCCAATAGCACTTGAATCACTCGAGAAATAAATTTATGGCTTCTAAAAGTAGAGTTACCAGAAAACAAATAGATCTTACTTCTAGAGAGAATTTTGGCGAGCTTTCGATGAGAGGGGCCAAGCCTTATATCATCGTGTTCTATACTTAATTACTCTCTAACCATAGCTTCTTTTTATCAAATCATAACCCACTTAACCCTACAAGAATTATTTCATTTGAGGAGGGTTTTGAAATTATGGTGGTGAGAATTGGGTTTGATTCCCAGATTTTAGGTTGTAGATAGGTGGAGGGGACAATGAGCGAGCACGCACGTGCAGTGCATAGCTAAGCCACACAACTGTGCATGCAATGCGTATCCTAGTCCATCAGTCGGTTTGGTCTCCTCAAAGACTTAAAACTCTTGGTCATACCAATATGAGGTCTATCATGATCCCATGTCGCGATACTTCCAAAGACAATGGGCACTTCTAACCTCCGAAGGTTATAGTATTTGGTCTCCTTAGAGACTTAAGACACTTGGTCATACCAACATGAGGTCTATCATGATCTCGTGTTGTGATACTTCCAAAGGCAGTGTTCACTTCTAGTATATCCTCCTCGCTTACCTTAGAAAATGGAGGTGTTATTTTTCTTTCAAATAGACTCGAGTTCTATCTCAAATCGTTAAGGTCCTATGCCACCATCTCACAAAAGTTTTCTTTTTGGCAACTGCTCTTACATATTTATTACACATTTACTCAAAACATGCTTGCTTGCAATACTTTAAAATACTCAATGGTTTATTCAAGCTTTCACAATATAGCTCTCTTGCAAAATGGTGGTTCTCTTCAATCCCTTACTTTCATTTAATCTTTTATAACAAAGCTATCTTACAAAAGGTATTTCACTTCAACTCCTTGAAATCACTACTCATCGCAATGCCCTTCTCTTTCTAGGGGTATTGGTTTATTTGTGAGCGAGGTGCATGCACCATTGTCAAGCCCTAATGAGAGTGCCCCTGTGGAAAATTTTGGGAAATGAGCCACGACTGCCCACAATCATAGGTAGTCATGATATAACACTGGAACTTCTGGAACCTGGGTTGTCACACCCTGACCTGGTTTGGTTGGAGTCCTGTGATCAACCTGCCACCCTTCCCCAAATCATCCTAGTAACCCTACCTTGATGGTACAAGGAAGGTAAAGGTGTACCGATACACGTTCCCATAATATAATTGGAACTCATAGTGTGGGACTTACCTTGAGGATTTGAGCCTTCACTTGAACTTTAATTATACCTAACCCAACTCCTCTTAAGTGTTCCTAAAAGAGTGAAAGGAGGGGAATGAGTATACACTTAGTGAGGGAAAAATTTCTACAGCGATTGATTTTATAATTTAATAATTGTTCACTTTTCCAAGATCCACACATTGTTTATACATCAACCACCCTTTTTATCATAAAAAGGGACCACACCATCGTAGACCAGTCTCCGATAGATTGACTTGTGGACCGGAGCACCTTTATCGTCCACCATGATAGAGGTTCGTAACCTCTACCTAGGGTTTGAGTGGAAACCAGTCATTCGACCCTCAAACCCTAGTCATTCTTCATGTCTGTAATGGGGGATGAGACCTCTTACCCCCTCTTGCCTCGGTCTCCGTGCATGAAGCTCCAAGAGCTTCTTGACATACTAGACGACGGACCGCCATTGTGCTCCCAAGGTCATCCAGTAGGCCCTAGAACCACCACTACCTCATACCGGGTGACTCAATGGTTCTGCATCTCATGCATGCACAATCAAAGACTTTTCATTAAGGTCATTATCTTTGGCCCACCGGCCCCATGGTCTATTGACTTGGCTTCGATCCCTTGCTTATTAGCCCAACGAGTTCGTCGACCCAACTTCAGCTTAGTAGTGGTTTGGCCCAACAAGCCCGACATCTTGACCTTGGCTCGGTAGGTACCACACACAATTGTCCATTATAGAGATTTTTAATGGTTCATGACTTGCCCATTTTCAACGGGCCTGTGCCCATGCCTGTGCCTATCGGCCTCAGGCCCACTTGCATTATCTTGTCCATCAGCGAAATTAGCTCCCAAATTGTTTAAGTAGATTCACCTAGTTAGTGGAGGCTAATTCTAGGAAAACGATTTTCAATTTCAAATGTGTGGCCATTGTCCCAATCGAGACTGATGCTAGAAATTTCTACTCACCTAATTGTCGCGATGCATTCGCACGACTAGGTTCTGATTTGTGGCGTGCTTCATGACGTAGGTCCTAGTGCGGCATGTCCTACACAATCAGAGCTTTCAATTATTCACAAATTTTGAAATTTAGTCTTAATTCTTCCAAGAAATCCCCCAAACGGCCCTAATTTTCCAAAAAATGCCGAATTGCCCTAACTTTTCCAAAATTATCGAAATGCCCCTATTTCACGAAAGTTGTCAAATTGGCCCACATAATTCCCTTATAACCACCAATTGGCCCTTAATTCCTCATTTTTTCCAATTGACCCTCATATTTATGAAAATTGCAAAAAAGCCCTCTTATTTTTTAAAATGTCCCAAATTGCCCCCAAATTATGCTTTTGATCTCCGATTCCTTACCTTGTCTAATTGATCACCTAAAATTCCTTAATTTCTTCCTCTTGTGCTGCTATTTGCTTCCTCTAGCTCCCTACGATCATCTTGCACTTGAATTTATGAAATTGAATGAGTTTCGAGCTTTGTCATAGCTTCATTGAAAAATAGACTTAAAGAGAGAGCATCTAGTCCATCCCGATGGAGCCGCAATTGTCAGGGCTTCGCACTCATGGAGTTAGCCATCGTCGAGAGGATCCTTGGAGGATTGGTGTTTGCCCCAATTGATGTCCTAGGCAGGGGAATTTTGATCAGCAAGCTACGATCACTTTCTCTCTCTAGAAGTTTTGGAAATTTATGAAAAGTTGTAGAATTTGTTACCTAGAGGTTGAGGGAGGTCGAGGGTTGGCTCATGAGAGTCGGGGGAGGTTGACTTCACCTATAGAAGCTGAGAGTGCCGTGAATTCAATCGGTTAGAGGTGAGCTGCTTCATATCGTTGAAGTAGCTTTATTGTGCGATCACTCTGGTGCTCCTTAGGGAGTCCTTAGGTCTGGTTGAGGGTTTGGCTATCTAGAGGACTTCTCCCCGGTTCTGATGCCATCAATCGGAGCTCCTTTGGTTGAGAAAAGACACGTCGCTGGAGCTCTGCTCTGGACTTCACTGGAAAGTGGGCTATCAGAGTTTCGGTGGTGCTCGAGCGGTGGGGAGGCCAAGTGGGAGGGTGCTCTTTATATAGGGAGCTCGACAACTAGTAGGGCCACCAGCCGGTGGCAGTTTCAATGTCTGACTCGCCCTATTCCCTCCAGGTGTCCAATTTTTTGGAGGCGGAAGATCTGGTCTTCCTCCAACGATCGTGAATCATCTGTCAGCCTAAGGTTGAAGACGACACTATTCCACGCATGCGAGCTTTGCACGTGTGGAAGTACGATGTGGCACCTCGTGATTGGTTGGATTTGTTGACTCAACGTCCCACTCAACAGCCAAGTTAGCCTTTGACCCAATGACTAGACACATGGCAGCCTTCTATTAGTCTCTCTCACCCACGTGGCTGATGACCAGATTCTGTTGACCGCTGACCATGACACATGGGATCCTCTCATTGGCTATTTTAAATGTGTCAGATTTCCCTCTTGACGCACAGTGCCACTACTACATGTCAGTCTCTAATTGGTTGGGGCCATCCGATGTGGCGTTGCCATGTGTTGGCCTCTAATTGGTCGGTTGTTTCTTTGACATCCTTGTTGGATGCTGACATGGTACTTTTGCCACATGTAAGCTTCTCATTGGTTGGTCTTTACTAATGAGGACTCTCCGACATTGACTGTTGATCGGGACACATGTTGCTCTCATATTGGTTAGTCATCGTTGAGGTGGAATTTCCTCCTCTGATCATTGACTAGGGACACACGTCACACTCTGATTGGCTAGCGCTTTCAAGCGTTGACTAAGTGGCTAACTAGGCACGCTTTGCCACATGTCACACACTGATTGATCATGCATGCTAACTGGTTGTTGACCTGGTAGTGGTCCGTTGACTGGCTGGACCATTGATCGGTCCCGTCCGACCCAGTCTGGTGACCCGAAATCGTAAATTAGTCAGTTTAGGCCTGATTTGATTAGTTTTCTAAAAATTAAAAAAAATTTGAATTCATCTAAAATCATTTTCTATATAATGGTGGCTTCAATTTTCTAATTTGATATTTTTAAGCCACCTAGAAAAATAAATCTTTGAATCGGTTCTTCACGGTACAACTCGGCTTGATCCGGTTCAGGCCCATTTCACCTTGAACGGGTCCGGTTTTCACACACAATCCACTTCATGGTTCTTCTCCATGATTTTTGTGATTTATTATCTACTTGGGATTTTCTTAATTTCTATTTGGACCCTTTTTTTTTTTACCAATTTTCATTTCCTTTAAGCTCTAATTTTCTCTCTCTCTTGAAAACTTCTGATTCTCCTTCTTGATTTTCTTGGTCCTAGAGGATGGGGTTTACACGGGTTAACCCCAAGTGGATCGAAAATCGAGTGTGAACTGAGAATAGAATCTTGAACTAAGAATAAGACCCTATGTTGGGAAATGTGATCCTAAATTAAGAGTGAGAACCAAATCTGTGTATTAAATTCTAAACTTGGGATGGGATCGAAAATTAGAAATGAAATATCAAACTAGAGATAAAAATTGAAATCGAGAATGAAATATTGAGCCGGGAATGGAACCCAAGTTGGGATTTGGAAAGTCAAATTCAAATCATAACCCAATTACTGAAATGAGATAGGAAACCTGATGTCAGGACTAGGGATCCGAACAAGTTCCCGTGCATGAAAACAAAGGTTTTTGGGGAAAGCTAGTTTTCGCTCGAACAGGGCCAGGATTTCAAATTTCATTAAAAAAAGGACCCAAAATTACAAAAAGGTAATTTAAAGTTCAAAAATAAAAAGGAAAAGATGGAAAGTTGAGTTGACTGTCAAGCATATACTCTAGTTGTCCACTCCAACCATACACTCAAGTATACGTATACTGTCACGCCTTGACCCGATTTGGTCAGATCCTCATGATCAACTCGCCACTCTTTTGGTTTATTAATGGTTTCCCCTTATTTAAACTGTGAGGAGTAAGGCATCCTTTAAACCTGTACCTTTACTCGAATAACATTAATCAAAACTAAATGAAATTTAAACTTTCCATACCTATCTTGTAGGTGTAGTTAGCTAGAAGTCTTGAGTAGGTTTTCCCTTAGTTACCTAAAAGGGGTATAAGGGAGGGGGTGATTTTGACAATGCAATGAATGGGGGTTTAAGACTTGATTTTTAAAAAGAATATTTTGAATTGGAGTGTGCCAGACTTCTTAATTTCTTTAAAATAACTCCTTCTTGAAACCTCAGTTTTTCATAGCTATTTCTTATCACAACAGTGTGTTTATCAACCAACACATGCCCTTCATCATGAAGGGAACATACATTAGCAGGACAACCCATCCACTATATCCACTTGTGGTATCGGAGTGACTTTACCGACCACCTTGATAGAAGCACATCCACTTCTACCCTAAGAATGAGTGGATGTATGTGATGTAAACCCCGTCCTTTTGAGCCAAGGAAAATTGGGAAGGGAACCGATCAAACCGAGTGAGAAAACTGAATCGATTCACAAACTCGATCAATTATGAATGGGCAATTTAGGAAATTACAACTCCCAAGTGACCCAAAGGGTTCATTAAACCTTGGAAAAGAAACTTAAGACAAATTAGAAAACAAAAACCAAATTGGTTCAGGTGAACGAGATTCTATAAAAACTTTGAAGTTAAGCGTGCTTGCCCGAGAGTAGTGTACGCCTAATCATAAATAGCCTTAAATTAATATATATTTAATTATTGTAATTAATACCTAAATTAAATTATTGGAATTAATACAAATAATTTAATACCAAAATTAAATTATTGGAATTAATACCAATAATTTATGTCAATATTAATACTAGTAATAAACCTCTCCCATTTAATACACGGTTTTACACCTATATAAAGAGGTCATCACCATTCATTCTCCTTACACCCGAACACTTCTCTCTATCTCTTTCTCTCTCTCTCTACTGCTCCATTTCCCGGTGAAGCTTAAACCAGAGCTTCGACTTGAACATTTTTCTTCACCTCAGAAGGAGAGGTTGGGCTCTTTAGAATTGGGGGGAAGTCAGCTATCTGATAGCAAACTCTAGTCAATCCGAGAATCACTAGAAAAGCGTCGACATGATGGAACAGTGAAGCAGCTCCAGCGGACCGATGTTGCCCTGTTTTGGCCGAGTTGAAATTGGCCATTTCCAACCCTCCTCAAGCCAAACCAAACCCTCCCAACACTTCCTCAGCCTTTCCATGGCTGAATTAGGACCGAAAGGTAAGCCAATTCGGCTCCCCTTTACAATTTTCGATCGGTGCTAGAGCGAGAGTCGACCAAATTTCAATGATGAAATTCTAATCCAATTCCACATCAATTGATGCAATTCTTGATTGTAGGATGAACCTCAATACAAGAGCTATCTGCCTAGATCGAAAGCTCGGATTGTCGTGCCTTCACCAGTGAGTAATCAAAGCTTTCTCTCTCTATAGTTCATTTTCCGGTGAAGTGCCGTTTGAGCTCGTCCCGTCGTTAAAACTTGCGATTCACATTTCTAAAGAATCGTATGAACATGTAGAAACTCAATTTCAACAATTGGAAACGTTTGATGGGTCAATTTGATGAAATCAAATTCGGCTGTGTTAAGATGTTGAAATTGGGGAAAAATTGGGGATTTTCGAAATTCAAAGGACTAAAATGAAATTTTATGAAATTGAGTGCCAATTGGGCATTTAAATAATATTAGAGGATGAGTTGAGAAATTTTAGAATTTTTGGGGCAAAACTTACCATTTTTGTAAAGGAAGGGCAAAATGGTAATTTTGGAAAAGTTGGAGGAGCAAATTGGAAATTTGAGAAATTAATCCCCTTTTTGTGAAATAGAATAAATTGAGGTCCCAAGATAAATTTTAAAAGTTTCAGGACTCAATTTGAGGAAAAATTGGCATTTGGGGACTTAAAGTTAAAGAGAAATAACTTTAGGAACCTAATTGGAAATAACTAAAAAATTTGGGTTTTCTCATTCATTGGAAATGAATGATGGTTGTTAAGTCGAGTTATAGTGAACAAGTATGTTCATGTCGTGTAGGAACACGAAGTACTAGGAACGCCAGCATGGACGAGCTCGCGTGAATACAAAGAATCGGTTTAGTAGAATTCACTACGTTAAAGGGTGAGTGGGTTTACTAACATCATACCCGGTTGGGAATGATATATACCTCGGTATAAAAACTCACTATTAAGTGGTATTTTAAACATCACTACTTAGAGGAAGTAATGTAAAAATCATGCGGAAAAACTACTTACCGATTATAAGTAGATCATACCCGGTTCGTATGATGAGACTTCCTCGAAGGAAGTTGAAAACCCGTTCATCGGTTATGAATGGAGGTGTCCTTATACCCGTGTGGTATAATGGATAGAGAAAACATATGTTTTGTCGGAAGTGCTCTCCCCTGACTGTGTGCCAATGCTTCAACAATTTGGGAGACCTTCTCGACGGGAGCTCGAATAGCTCTAATAGGCTGGGGGCCTTGGTTTTGGAACTTGGGGGCTAAATGCCCGATTTTAAAAATCTCGTACAATGGGCCCAAGGCCAGTTGGGACGAGCAGGAGCTCGTAAACGAACATGATTTATGTGCCATAAAACTTAATAAGTGAATTGTTTGGCCATGGTACCAAGGTAGGGCCGACATGCTCAGTCAACTAGCGGCAGTGCGACACGACAGGTCGACGGACCAGTCAAGACAAACAACTGCGGGTTGAGTTGAGAGTCGGGGCCGTTGGACCAGTGGCACCACAAATTACATGGAAATATGAGAAAACATTGTTTGTGCATGCACTGTGAGTACAGGATCATCAAGACGCCCATGAGGGGTAGTGATGCGTCCTAAGGGCACTGGACGACCTGATGGCTATAAGGGCAGTTTGTCGTTCCAACTGTTTGTGCGAAATTTGGAGTAGCACCAAGCGCATGGGATCGGGGTGGGGGACATGATGAGGTCTTTGTCCTCATACGGACACGAAGAAGTGATTTCGGGATTGTTGGTCGGATGTCGCGTACATCCACTCATTCCCAGGGTGGAAGTTGTCGTACTTCTATCCGGGTAGCAGGAAAAGTCGCTCCGAAGCCACTAGTGGGTTCAGTAGTGATACTGACTTGCGAATGTGTGTAACCTTCATGATGAAGGATGAGTGTTGGGTGATGACACACCGGTAATTAAGAAATAATGGAAAACTTGAATTTTTTTAATGAAGGGATTTTTGAAAATAAAGGAGTTTGGCACACTCCATATAAATGTTTTTCTTGAAATTCAAAAGATTTGAATCCCATTCACTGAGTAGTTGTACTCACCCCCTTCCTTGTATTCCTTTCAGGGAGTCTCGAAAAGCCGAACCTTAAAAGACTTGTGCAATTAAACGCCTACAAGACAAGTATGATTAATTTAAATTACTATGCATTTTTTATTTATGATATTCCTGGAAAAAAAGTGCAGGTCTAAAGAATGCCTTACTATTTACGGTTTATAATATAAGGGGAAACCCTTTAGTAAATTGGGAGAGTGGCGGGTTGATCATGGGGATCCAACCAAACTAGGTCGGGGCATGACACGTGACATCTGAACCTCAATCTCGTAACAAAACTCCTTGTTAATATGAGGACAGAGACTATAAACCCTGCTCTTTGGAGTTAAGGAAAACCATGAAAGAACCGGTCAAACTGAGTGAGAAAACCAAACCGGTTCCCAAACCCGTTTATTGTGGAAATGGGAAAATTAGAGAAATTTCAACTCCTAAGTGACCCAAAAAGTTTCATAAACCTTGGAAAAGAACTTTAGGACAAATTGAGAGAGAAAAACCAGACCAGTTCAGGTGAACCGAGCCCGAACTAGATTGAACCGGTTTAAGAACCAAGTCGGTTCATGAACCGAAACCAATAGAGAAAGGGAAAAATAGGAATTTTATGGACCCTAAGTGACCTAAGGAGTCATAAAAGTCATGAAAAAGGACTTTATGATGAATTGGAGATGAAAATAAAACAGTTTCAGGTGAACCGGATTGAATTAGTTTAGACCAATTTGAACCACTATTGAACGAGATGTTAAATCCATTTTTCTAGGTGGCTTAAAAAATTCAAATTTGAGATTTGAGGCCACCATTGGATAGAAAATGTATTTAGAAATTTTTAGATTTGAAAAATTCGGTCGAATTGGGGGTGAACCGGCCGGTTTAAGCTTTGAACCCGGTTCGAACCGGTCCGATCCAATTCGGAATAGTGTCGTCTTCTTTCTTCAGATGAAAGCAGTGTTCACTCGCCAGAAAGTTGAAGCAGCACCAGTGAAAGATAAATGTTTCCATTCAATATGTTTCAAGCCATCAATGTCTGTCATAAAGGTGCCAAACGGACGGCCAACGAGTCCCCAAACTCCCTATATAAAGACCCACTCTCCATTCATCCTCTCAACACCTGAAAACCTCACTCTCTCTCAACTGCATAGTTTTTCGGTGAAGCTCGAACTAGAGCTCTAATATAGGGTCATTTCTTAGCTAAAGAAGGTGTGATTGGGTTCCTTAAAACCATGGAGAAGTCAGCTACACGGTGGTAACATCCATTTGCTCCAATGGTCGTTGGAGAAGCACCGACGTGATCGAACAGTGAAGCAGCTCCGGTAGACCGAAGTTGCCCTATTTCGGCCGAGCTGAAATTGGCCGATTCAAGCCCTTCTTAGACCAAACCAAGCCCTACCAACAGTTCCTCAGCCCCCCACGGTTGAATTAGGACTGAAAGGTAAGCCAATTCAGCTCCACTCTGCAATTTCCGACTGGTGCTAAAGAGAGAACCAACAGATTTTTTATGGTAGAATTCTAATCCAATTTAACATAAATTGATGTGATTCTTGATCCTAGAAGGAACCTTAGGAGGAGAGCTATCTGCCTCGATTGGAACCTCAGATAGCCGCGCCCCCATCGGCAAGCAATTGAAGCTTTCTCTCTCTACGCTCTATTTTCCATTGAAGTTCCATTTGAGGTCGTTTCGACGTCAAAACTTCTGATTCAAAGTGTTATTGAATCGTATGAAGATGTAGAAACTCAATTTTAACTTCAATTTCCACAATTATAAGTGTTTGATAGGTCAATTTGATGAAATTAAATTCAGCTGTGTTAGGGAGTTGAAATTGGGGAAAATTTTGGGAAAATTGGGGATTTTCAAAAATTCGAGGGACCAAAATGCAATTTTGTAAAATTGAAGGTCAATTGGGCATGATAAGACTATTAGATGACCAATTGAGCAATTTTAGAATTTTTGGGGTAAAACTTACCATTTTTGTAAAGGATGAGCAAAATGGTAATTTTGGAAAATTTGGGGTACAAATTGGGAATTTGGGAAACTTGAACCCCTTTTTATGAAATTGAGTAAATTAAGATCCCAAAAGTAATTTTAAAAGTTTCGGGACTTAATTTGGGAAAAAACCGGCAATTGGGGCCTAAAGTACAAGGAAAAATAATTTTAGGGGCCAATTTGCAAATATTGAAAAAGTTATGAAGTGAGTCATTTATACTGAATGAGGTTATCAAGCCAAATAAGAATGAACAACGATATTCATTTTGTGTAGGAACACGAGACATCGACAACACTAGCTAAGGTTAAGCTCGCAAGGGACAAAAACAGATCAAGTGGAAATTCACTGCACGAATGAGTGAGTGGGATTTTTATATCATACTAGGTTGGGATGATAAGTACATTGGAAATAAAACCCACTACTTAGTGGTATTTTAAACATCACAACTTAGAGGAGTGGTGTGAAAATGATACAAAAAAACTACTTTGTAGTTGTAAGTAGATCATACCCGGTTGGTATGATGAAACTTTATCGGAGGAAGTGGAAAACCCGTTCATCGATTATGAGCGGAGATATCCTCATACTCGATTGGTATGTTAGATAGTTGAAAAAATATTTTTGTCGGAAGTGCTCTCCATTGGTCATGTGCCACTACTTCAAAGATTTGGGAGACCTTCTTTTCCTAAGCTCAAATAGCTCTGTTAGGCCGGAGGCCTCGGTTTTGAAACTTGGGGGCGATTATGCCCATAGGCCAATTGGCACGAGCAGGAGCTTGTAAACAAACATGAATTATATGCCATGAAAACTTGAATAATTGAATTGTTTGACCATGGTACCAAGACATGACCAACATACTTAGTCAACTAGTAGTAGTGCGATATGACAGGTCTTTGGACTAGTCAAGACAAACAACTGCAGGTTGAGTTGAGTGTCGGGGCCATTGGACCAGTGGCACCACATATTATATGGCATGATGTGAAAATACTAATTGTGCATGCACTGTGATTACGAGACTCTCAAGATGCCCAAGAGGGTTAGTGATGTGTTCTAGGGCCCTGGACGACGTGGTGGATATAATGGTAGTTAGTCATACCAGGTGACCTTGCGAAGCTCGATGTAGCTTCAAGCGCACGAGATGGGGGTGGGGACGGGATGAGGTCTCTGTCCTCATACGGACATAGAGAATTGTTTCAGGATTGAGGGTTGCATGTCACGAACATCCACTCATTCTTAGGGTAGAAGTGGATGTACTTCAATCTAGGTGGCAAGTAAAGTCCCTCCGACGCCACAAGTGGGTTCAGTGGACGTACTGACCTGCGATTGTGTGATTAACATTCATGATGAAGGATATTCTTTTGAAAATTGTTATTTTAAAGTGGAGAAAATTTAAGGGAAATTAAGGAGTTTGACACACTCCAACTTGAAAACATTTTAAAAAAAAACTCAATTTTTTTTAAAATACCCATTCATTGAGTTGTAGAAACTCACCCCTCTTTTCTATCACTTTCTAGTAAAAGAGAAAATGACTAGGAATAAAACCGAGCCTTACCCTCTGTCAGGTATGTTTAATTTCTCTTAAACTTGCATTTTATTTGATATATGTCGTTCCAAGGAACAAGGTAAAAAATACGCCTGTCTCCTCTCGAGTAAAAGAAGGGGGAAACTCCTCTTGAACCGAGAGAGCGGCGGGTTGTTCACGGGGATTCGACCAAACAGGGTTGGGGCGTGACAGAGACCATATCCTGGTCACGTGTGTATGAAACTCAAATGTAGTAGCTTCAAGAAGCCCCAAATACAGTAGCCTCGTGGAATTCAAACACAATAATGCTATGGACTCCAAACACAGAACTCCATGACTAACTGGTACGACGAGAAACCCAAAAACAGTGGCTTCTCTTTCCCTTTTCGCCACCATGTCGTCCAGTAGTCCTTCGGATGTATCAATACCCCTCTTGGGTGACTTAATGGTCCCAAACCTCTAGTGCATGCACAAACAAAGTTTTCCTCAAAAGCCATTTAATCTTTGGTGCCACTAGTCTAATGGCCCCGACCCTCAACTCGACCTGTATCTATTTGTCCTGACTAGTCCATCGACTTGTCATATCGCACGACCGCTAGTTCATCGAGTATGTTGGTCCTGTCTTGGTACCTTGGCCAAACATATCATTTATTTAAAGTTTTCATGGCTTAAACTCATGTTTGTTTACGAGCTCCTACTCGTGCCAACTGGCCTTGGGCCCACTGTACGATATTTTCAAAATCGGCATATTAGCCCCCAAGTTCCAAAACCGAGGCCTCCGACCTATCTAAGCTATTCGAGCTCCCGTCAAGAAGGTCTCCCAAAAAGTTCAAGCAGTGGCACACAATCAGGGGATAGCACTTCCAACAAAAATAAACTTTTCATCTATCCATCATACCAACCCGGTATGAAGACATCTTCACTTGTAACCGATAAGCGGGTTTTCTACTTCCTTTGAGGAAGTTCATCATACCAATCGGGTATGATCAACTTACAATCGGTAAGTAGTTTTTTCGCATAATTTCTACATCGCTCCTTTCAGGTGTGATGGTTAAAATACCACTTAATGGTGGGTTTTCATTTCCGAGATGCTTATCATCCCAACCGGGTATGATATTAAATCCCACTCACCCGATAATGTAGTGATCTCCTCTTTACCGGTTCTTTGTCTTCACGTGAGCTTATCCTTGCTGGCATTCCTGTTATTTCGTGTTCCTACATGATATGAACATCATTGTTCATTATATCTTTGACTAATAGCCTTCATTCATCGTGAATGGATGAACTACTCAAACTTTTCGATTAATTGCAATTAGGTCCCTAAAGTTCTTTATCTTTAACTTTAGGTTCCTAATGCCAATTTTCCCCAAATTGAGTCCCAAAACTTCTAAATTTCACCTTAGGACCTCAATTTATTCAAAATCACAAAAGGGGTTCAAGTTCCCCAAATTTCCAATTTGGTCCCAAAATTTTCCAAAATTACCATTTTGCCCCTACTTTACAAAAAATGGTAAGTTTTGCCAAAAAAATTCCAAAAATTTCCCAATTGGTCCTCAAAAACCTTTATCATGCCCAATTGACCCTTAATTTTATGAAATTGCACTTTAGTCCCTCAAATTTTTGAAATTCCCAATTTTCCTCAATTTCAACCTTCTAACTCAACCGAATTTGATTTCATCAAATTGACCGATCAAATGAGTTTAATTGTAGAAATTGAAGTTAGATTGGAGTTCCTACACCTTCATACGATTCAATTGCACATTGAATCGCATGATTTGATGTTGGAATGAGCTCAAACGGAGCTTCGCCGAAAAACTAAACGTAGAGAGAGAAAGCTTCGAAAGCTTACCATCAGGGGTGCGGCAGTCAGAGCTTTCTATCTGTGTAGATACTCTCATCCTGAGGTTACTCCTAGGATCAAGAATTGCATCAATTGATGCCAAATTGAGTGAGAATTTAGTCATTGAAAATCTGTCGGTTCCCTCTCTAGCACCGATCGAAATTTACAAAAGGTAGCCAAATTGGCTTACCTTTCCGCTCTAATTCAGCTGTAGAAGGGTTGTGGAGGCATTGGGAGGGCTTGGTTTGGCCTGAAAAGGGCTCAAATTAGCTGATTTTAGCTCAACCAAAACAGGGCAGCTTCGGTCCACTAGAGCTGCTTCACTGTTCTATCACACCAGCATTTTCTCCGGCAACCAACAGAGAAAATGGAGACTACGGGCATGTAGCTCACTTCTCCCCGAATCCAAAGAATCTAACCACACCTTCTTTAACTTAGAAAAATGCCCAAGTTGGAGCTTTGGTTTGAGCTTCACCGGAAATTGGAGCAGTTGAGAGAGAATGGAGTTTTCATGTGTGGAGAGGATTAATGAGGAGTGGCTCTTTATATAAGAAGCTCGGGGACTTCTTGGACATCTGATTGGCACCTTAATGGCGGTCACTCATTTCTTGAAACTCCCTGGTCAAAGACTTTCATCTACGCTAGTGTTGCCCAATTTTCTGGCGAGTGAACAATACTGTCATCTAAAGGAAGAAGACGACACTATCCCGAACTGGGCCGGATCGGGTTCAAAGCTTAAACTGACTGGTTCAAGCCCGATTTGATTGAATTTTTCAAAATAAAAAATTTCTAAATTCATTTAAATCCATTCTCTTTCCAATGGTGGCCTCAATTCTCCAATTTGAATTTTCTAAGCCACTTAGAAAAATGAATTTATCATCTAGTTCAATAGTGGTTCAAACCGATTCAAATTCGGTTTGGTTTTCATCTTGAATTCATCCTAAGGTTCTTTTCCAAGATTTTATGAACCCTTTAGGTCACTCAGGAGTTGTAAATTTTCTAAATTGCTAATTCTCTTGATGATTGGGTTTGTGAACCAGTTCAATTTTTCTCACTCGGGTTGACCTATTCTTTCCCTAGTTTCCTTGCCTTAAAGGGATGTGGTTTACATATACCCTGGTTGTCCACTACTACCATGCACATAAGTATACATGGAACCCGGTCAATTTGGAAGCACAACTTACACCCTCCTCAGTTTGCTCCAGAAACTCAGCTTTTGAGTTTTTTCTAGAAACTCAGCTTTCCTCTTTTGATCTAAATTTACCAACTCAATAGCAGTAAATAATATTAAATCTAAATGAGGCAATGAATTAAAATAATAAAAAACTTCAAATAATGAAAACCTAATCATAAAAAATATAAAAATTATATGTAAAGTTAATATCATGTAAATATTTAGTTGAAAATAAATGTTTGCTTTCTAATTTACTCAATAAAATATCCCAAAAGTAACTCAAGAATTTATAATCATAATTAAATTCAATAATTATAGGAATATAATGTAATATAATAACTTTTCTAAATAATAAATAAATGACAATTGATGCCTTCTTAGTCTTATGATATTGAATTAGATATGTTATTTTTAAGAATGGTTTAACTATGATAAATATAAAGTATCTTCTCTTCTTAATCCTTAGTAATCCATAAATAAATTTCATAAGAATATCAATAAAAGCAATTACACTTGGAATTGAAATAGTAATATACAAAATATGGGATTGTTGGTTAAAAGTAGCTTTTTTACATGTAATGAAATGAAAACAACATTTCCTCATATTTCTTTTCATATATAGACCCAAAGAATACTCATACAATATTGCAATAATTTTAGCTATTATAGATTGTCCAATAAGTTCTAAGACATGATTTCTTAACAAGTAACATACACAAATAAAATTTAGAGATGAATAATTTGTTTTCTTGAGAAAGAAATCAAATTTGCAAGTAAAACTTTCCAAACACATCTTTTTTACAACTTACCATCACTTTACATAAATCAAAATTATTTGCATATAATTTCATTATATAATAAAAACAAATAATTTTACTATCAAGGATTGTAAATATAGCGTACCTTCGTGATAGTGCATCGACAACTTTATATTTCATACCTTTTCGATACTTCATCACATATGAAAAAGTCTTGATGAAAACCACACACCTCACATGACGCTTGTTCAACCTATATTGCCTCTCGCTTCACTTTTCACTAAAATATATAATCAATACATTTATAATGCCTATTTTTGATACTTCACAATTATTAATTTTGAATAATTTAGTGAAATTGGGTAATACAAGCAATGGGAATCTAGTTAGTTCATACTCTAAATATTTGAATGTATTTTCTTGCATTCACATAATTTAGATAAAATATTATTTTCTAAAAATATAGTGAGAGGTATAGGACAACTATTAAATTTAGGAACATAATCTATATTACCTTAAAAATAAGTTAATCTAAGAAAACTTCTCATCTGAATTAACAAATAAGGTGTTGGATAATATTGAATTACCTTAATTTCCCTTTTAATTACAATCCCTTTAGAACTAGCAACATATTTAGGAAATATAAAATTATTCCAACAATATATATATATTAACTAAAATTGGAAAATAACATATATTTCATAAAAATATTTAAGGCAATTTTTAAATATTTTTCATATTCATATAAGGACATATTATATATTATTATATAATCAAAATATACATAAACCAAATTTTCAATAAAAGTATTTAAGAAATAATTCAATAACATATTAGAAGTTTTAGTTGAATTAGTCAAACAAAATATCATAATTAACCATTCATATAAACTAGGTTTTGTCTTTAATAAAATTTTCAATTTATATTTATCTTTAATTCAAATTTTATTATATTCACTTTTAAGTTTTATTTTTAAAATCAAATAAAATTTATACAAATTATCTACCAAATTATCTAAATGAGGAATAAAGTATCGAAAATATAACTTTGTACATAAGTACTATAATGACATGTAAATTTATATTGATATCACTTTTTCTTGTAATAAAATTATTTTTACTCTCTTTCTTTTCAATTGACTTTTTCCTTTTATTTTTCAATTTTGGCTTTTCCCTCTTCTATTTTAACTCTAATTTTTCTCTCTTCTTTTTCAATGTCACCTTTTAACTCTTTTGTTTCAATTATGACTTTTATCTCTTCTTGTTTTTCTGCTATTTTCTTTTCATTTGCCTTTTACATTTTCAATTGATCCTCACGTATTTGTTATAGAGTAAAAGGTACAAGAGATATCGGTCTATTATTCATCACAGATGGACATGTATTTGTTAATCTAGTAACAATAGGATGGTTAAGGAGAATAATCGTCGCATTAAGAAAGACCGGGAAGTAGTAAAGACTATACCCTAAAAAGGGAAAAAGGATGGACATTAAGGATAATTAGATTTGGGAGACAACTGTCTCAAGACAATTAGAGCAGAAAAATAGGAGGGGCAAGGCAGTTGATGAATTGATCCTCGAGGAAACCATAAATTTAAACCCATCGAAGAAGGGGGAAGTGAATTGGCCAAACGTAGAAAAAGGACGGAGGAGATCCTTAAAGAATCAAGGGACTAAAATGGATTAACGACTAAACCCAAGTTATGAGAAGAATTAAGTAAACCTTCCGCAAGGTGATCAAGAGACTTTGAAACAAGGAGGATTTCGACCTTCCCTAAAGAAATAAACCGGTACTGGGATGCAAGTCAGAATGATGATAGAGTGCAAATTACGTGCCCTCAAGATTACAAAGAGAGGGCAAGCAGAAATGAATGATATCAAGGGATGTCATAAAATTGCTCTAAGGTTGGATACCTACAAGGGCGAAGAAGGATGAAACCAATCTAGGAAATAAGTCCTAGGGAAGTATATGCCCCAACAAGGAAGTTATGGACCTAATTAAAGTGGGAAGAGAAGGTAAGCTCATAAGGGCAATGCTAGTTGAGATGGAAAGATCAAGTACAAAGGAAAAGTACTGATGAAGGCCCAAAGAGTAAGCTAAACCCAGAGAATGGATACGTGGGAAGATATCATCAAAAGATGTTGTACAAGTAAGAGAGGGGTGGACTACCCATAATAAGGAAATAGAGGAAAGCACATCTAAGTAACCTTGGAGAAGTAAGCCCTCTAGTTAAGGATTGGTTAAAGGAAATGACCATTGACATCAAGACTGATCATGGTCCACATTTACTTAATGAAGCCTATTGAGTAGATGGCTGGGCATAGGGTGGAGTACATGAAATAAAACTGATTATCGAAAGTTCCTCAAATAAGGAGTAAGGGATGAAATTGAAACTTCAAGATGATGAAAGATTAAAAATGGGCAAATGCCCCAAGATAGAGAAGAGTGTGAGGAGGTAAAGGGGAAGAACTTTCGGGGAATGGTAAAGCCCTAAGACGGAAGTCTCTACATTGAAGGACATGGTAAAGAATGAAAACCATACAAGGGAGACCTCCCCAGACAAGGAATCAATACGTAGACCAAAAAGGGTCAACTTGGAAAAAGGAATGGTGTAATGGTTACAAGCGAGCAAGAATGGGTGGAAGAAAGGAAGCTCTTGAGTAAAAGACATCATTATAAATGAGGAAGGACATAAGTGAGAAATGATCCCAATGTGTCGGTAAGCTACCGGGAGACCCGATGGTTGGAACCGGGGGAAAACCCCATAGAAAAGTTGGTAAAGAATGAGTAGATAAGGAGAAACCGACACGATCCTAATGTCAAAAATTTAAAGGACAATTGGACAACACCGAACGTAGTTGGGGAACACCATCGAGTAATAGGAAGGAACGAAGCCATACGACTCCTAAACGGATGGAAAGGCATGAACCGTTATCAAGGACACACATTTTGGAACTATATTGGACAAATACATTTCTAGAATAGGTCATGCTGTAAAGGACATGTAGTTCCAACAGTCCCAAGGAAAGGTGACCCAAGTAAGACCGAGTTCATTAATCAAACCTAAGAAATGGAACCGGAGTCATAGTAAACCAAAAAAATGGAGGAAGGACCAAAATAGGATAAAGAAGAAATTATATCAAAACCCGAGAGGTTAAGAACGAAAAGTCCTAAAGGATGCTAAACTAAGAGCATCAACAATCAAGGGAATGATTGAAAATGGGGACGATAGGATATATATGGATCACCCAACCCAATGACATGAATAAGAACTCTTAAGAAGAAGAGTTTTACCCTAAGTAAAGTAAGAAGTAGACTTATGGAGGTACATTGGGATGAGTAGTTTGGACATGACTGATCGTGATACACTCCATGGAGTGAGTGGAAATTAGAAAGGAAGAAAGACTTCTCAAGTACATGGCTAAAGGAAATAACCAAAGTGATAACATGCCGAGCAAACCCCAGGAGGAGATCAAGGAAAGTCACTTCTAGTGCAAATGATTATTGACTTAGTTTTGGGGAAAAAACCCTTAAGAGGAGGGGAGAGTTGTAAATCCTGTCCTTTAAAGATAAGAAAACTAGGGAAAAGAACCAATCGTTTCAAAAGAGAAAATCGAGCCGGTCGTTTCAGAAGAAAAAACTGAATTGGTTCACAAACCATAACCAATAAAGAAAGGGTAAAATAGGAAATTAAAAAATCTCAAATGACTCAAAGAGTCATATAAATCATGGAAAAGAACCTTGGGACAAGTGGGAAGAGAAAACCAGATCGGTTTAGGGTGAACCATACATTAATTGGATTGAACCGATTTGAACCATACTTGAACTAGTTTTTAAATTCATTTTTCTTGGTGGCTTAAAATATTCAAATTGGGAAATTGAAGCCACCATTTGATAGAGAATGAATTTAGATTAATTTATAAAATTTTAATTTTGAGAAAACCAGTCGAATTGGGCATGAACCGACCGATTTTCACCATTGAACCAGTCGGACCGGTCCGGTCTAGTTCGGAACAGTGTCATCTTCTTCCTCAAGATGACATCACTGTTCATAAATGTAGAAAACTTCCTTCTCCAGTGACGGTGTAACAGCTCTGATCAGGCCATTTTCAAACAAGGAAAAGCTCGACCAAAATGGAAAGTGGTCGGGCAGGGATCCCCGAGCTCCCTATATAAAGAGCTCATTTTCATTAATACTCCACATACCTCAAATCACCATTCTCTCTCAACTACTTGATTTTCTAGTGAAGCTTGAACCAGAGCTCTGACATTAGCCTTTTTCTTAGCCTTAGAAAATAAGGTCGGGTCCTATAGACTTCGGAGGAAGTCAGCTACCTGATAGCAACCTCCTTTCGACCTGAGGACTACTAGAGAACTGTCGGCGGAATCAAATAGTGTAGCAATTCTAAAGGACCGAAGCTGCCCTATTTTGGCTGAGCTAAATTCAGCCAAATTTAGCCCTTCTCCTACTAAACTAAGCCTCCCCGACACTCCCACGACCCCGCACTACCTCAACAGAGCTAAAAGGTAAGCAAATTTGGCTCTTCTTTGTTAGTACAGTTCAGTTCTAGAGAGAGAAAATGACAGATTTCTTTGATCAAAATCTCACTGATCCTGATAGCAATTGTACCAATTCTTAATCCTAGAAGAAACCTCAGGACGAGAGTTACCTCCTAGATTGAGAGCTCGGACTATTGCACCCCCGACGGTAAGCTTTCAAAGTTTCTCTCTCTATGAATGATTTTTCGGCGAAGCTTTGTTTGAGCTCGTTTCGGACTCAAATCATACGATTCAAAGCTTAATTCAATTGTATGGAAGTGTAGGAACCGATTCATATCTTCAATTGAAACAATTAACCCTGATTGTATGGTCAATTTGATGAAATCAAATTCTGTCAGTTTGAAGGGGAGAAATTGGGGAAAATTTGGGAAAAATTGGATTTTGGAAAATTGAGGGACCTCTTTGTAATTTTCCAAAATTGAAGGCCAATTGGCCACGAAAAAAGATGTTGGAAGACCATTTGGTCAATTTTTGGAACATTTGTGGTCAAATTGCCATTTTTGGAAAGTAGGGGAAAAATTATAATTTTTAAAAACTTGGGGACCAAATTGGAAAATTGGAAAACGTGAGCCCCTTATACAATTTTGAGTAAATTGAGGGATCAAATTGAATTTTGGAAGCTTTGGGATTCAATTTGAGGAAAAGTTAGCATTATGGACCTAAAGTTTAAGAAAATGAACTTTAGGGACCTAAGTGCAATAAACTGATAATTTTGAGCCTAGTCACTCATATGTGAGAAAACGATGGCTGTCATGCCAAACCTAAATTGATAAGGATGCCCAAATCGTGTAGGGACATGAGAGACTAGAACACGAGTGAGGAAAAGCTAGCGTGGACTTGGAAACCGACTCGGGACAATTATACATCATCACGGTCATCGGATGAGTGAGATTACTAACATCATACCCGGTTGGGGTGATGAGCACGATTTTAGAAATTTAAAATACCACCATGAGTGGGCTTAATTATACATCATACCCGGTTGGGATGGTGAGTACTTTAGAAAAGAAAAACCGCTTGTGAGTGGGATTATTTCACATCAAACCCGGTTGGTATGGTGAGGAAAGGATAAACCCGCTTATCGGTATTAAGCGAAGATATCATCACACCCGATTGGTGTGATGAGATATAAATGAATTTTGTCAGAAGTATTCTCCCCTGACTATGTGCTAATGCTTAAAATATTTGAGAGACCTTGACAGGAGCTAAAATAGCTCAGATAGGCTAGGGGCCTCAATTTTTGAACTCATGGGGATAAATGCCTAGTTTTTGGAAAAATGTGTGCAGTGGGCCTAAGGCCAATGGGCACGAGCAGAAGCTTGTAAAACAAATTGATTATAAAAAGCCATGAAAATTTCTAATGAAATTGATTGTGTGATTTTTCCACGATACCAAGTTTGGACCGAGAGTGTTTGATGGACTAGGGATAGTGCGTCAAGGTAGGTAGACGGACCAACCTAGACAAATAGCTGCAGGTTGGTTTGAGCGTCGGGGTTGTTAGACCGTTGGCACCAAAGATAATGGATTTATGTGGAAAACTCTTTTTTGTGCATGCACTTATGGTATGGGACGATCAAGATGCCCTAGGGGGGAGTGATGGGTCCCAAGGGCTGTTGGACGACATGGGGGGCGATAAGAGCAATTTTTCGTACCAGTCAGTGATGAAGCTATAGGAGCTTCTTGCACATGAGACTAGGGTGGGGTTAGGATGAGGTCTCCATCCTTATAAGGACACTAAGTGGTATTCAGGTATGAGGGTTGGATGTTTGGGACGTTCCACTCAGACCCAAGGTAAAAGTGGACGAGTTTCTACCTTAATGAATGATAAAGACACTCTGAGCCACAAGTGGGTGCAGTGGACGGACTGTGCCTATGAATGTGTGTACCCTTCTTGATGAAGGGCATGTGTTTGGTTGCTAAAATGCCACCCGAGCAAGGGGATAGGCTAAAAAAGCTTAACACACCTAATATGGTAATAGGAAAAAGTTTTGAAAACCAAACTTTGAGAAAACCTTTTTTTAAAAGGAAATGATAACCTTGGCATGGTTTGGATGAAGTTATATTTTTAAAAACTCACTCCCAATGCCCGCTTACTAAGTTGTAGAACTCACCCCTTCTCTTTTACCCCTTTTAGGAGTAAGGAGATATAACAAAAGAAAATGTGAAGATGTACCCTCCGTCAGGTATGCTTAAAGTTCTTTTTAAGCTTGAATTTGATTGATTTATGCTATTCTAGGGAACAAGGTTTGAATTTACACTTGGCTGCTCTTGATTAAAAGAAGGGGAAACCCCTCTTAAATCAAGAGAGCAGCGGGTTGATCACATGGACTCAACCAAACCGAGTCGGGGAGTGACAATAACTGTCACAAGTTATTTTTCTACATGGACCTTTGTGGCTTTTCCTACACCTTGAGCATTGTGGAGCTTTCCTTAGGGGCTGCTTGTGGTTTGGCTTTGGTTCATAATTGCTGGCCCAACAGGTTCGACGACTAGGCTTCGACTCAACAACTACTAACCCATCGATTTTATGGCCTGGCTTCAGCAAGGTGACAGTTCACATAGTTAACCAGTTATGAGAATATTTCTTGGCTCATAAGTTTATTTTTCTACAAGCTTCAGCCCGTGCCCATTGGCCTTGGACCCACTTCACGAGTTTTCCAAAATTGGGCCTTGGGCCCTATTATTTTCAAAATTGAGGCCTCGGTCCTACTAGAGCAATTTCAGCTCTCATACAAAAATGTCTTCCAAAATGTTTAAGTAGTTTCATGTAGTCAAGGGAGACCATTCATGGAAAATGGTTTTCAAAATTGAAAATGGTGCTCATAACCCAATCAAGTATAACATTGAAAGTCCCACTCACCCGATAATGGTTACGTGTTCATCCTAGTTGGATTTCCAATCCCTGTTGTGCTACTTTGCACACGTAATTGTACAACTAGTTCCTATATGGTTCGAGTATTCACATATTGAATATTTGGCATAAAAGACCTCTTACCTCTAAGTATTTGCATCTAGGTTCTTAATTTATGCCTTATTGCAATTAGGTCCTGAAAGCTCATAATTTTTTACTTTAGGTCCCTAATACTCAACTGTCTTTAATTAAATCCCCAAGGTTTCCAATATTCCATTTATGTCCTTAATTTTTCCAAAATTACCAATTGGTCCTTTATTTTTCCAAAATTACCTATTGGTCTTTAATTTATTCAAAATTACCAATTAGTCCTCATGTTTCCATAAATCACTGATTGGCCCTCAATTTTATCCAGATATCTAATTGGACCTTAATTGGGAGTTAATATCATAAAAACCTCCCAATTTTCCTTTAATTGCAATTCAACCCCCAATTTTCTAAAAATTCCTAGATTGCCCAATTTTTCCAAAAATTACAATTTGACCCCATAAATCTAATTTCATTCAAAAGACCCCTTAAACTCGAGGAATTGACCTCTTTTAAGATCTGATTCATATTCCATGTCTCTCTCATCATTTCAAGCTTTAGCACTCTAAAATTTGCTTAAAAATAAGCTAAAATGAAGCTTCACCGGAAAATCGATCTAGAGAGAGAAAGCTTCAATTTCTTACCGGTGAGGATTCGGTGATCGGAGCTCTTATTTCCTTTGAGTTGCTCTCTCCCTAGGGATCCTTCCTAGATCAAACTGCGCCTCAAATGGTGGTCTGAGCAGTGCGAATTTTGTATTTTAATTTTCAACAAAAACTCACTCTAAATAGCACTTTCTGGCGAAGGGCGGTGGAGGGGGCTTACTAATTCAACTCCTGGAAGGTCGAGACATTTCTAGGGGTGGTTTGAGGAGCTTGGTTTGGTCGTAAATGCTACGAGTGCAGCTCGAATTAAGCTTGACCAGCTAAGGTTGTAGACCAGCGAGGAGCGACGGTACTGTGCGACCTCATCGGTGCTCCTCTAGTGATCCTTGAGTTGAGTGGTGGTTGCAGTCATATAGGTGACTTACTCAAGATTCTAGAGAACATGAATTCACCTTCGTTGGTGGAGAAAAATGCACAAGTCAGAGCTTTGGTTCTTGCTTCATCAGAAAATGACCATTTTTTTCTTCTTCGGGCATTTGAGAGATGAGGAGGAAAAATGGAAAGGAGCTCTTTATATTGGGAGCTCGGGGACTGACCGTTCTATACATTGTTACTCTTTCAATTTACCATTAACACTCCGATTTAAGCCCTTGTCAGAGGAGTTTATTGGTCGTTGGAGGAAGGCATCCATTTTTGGCTCTCTCTCTTCCTTGTCGTTTGGAGGTAGACGATGACATTGTGTCGCGCATGCAAGCTTCACACGTGCGGACTTGCCACGTGGACCTCCGTAATTGGTTGGATTTGCTAAGGTAACTTTCTAGTCATTAGCCTAGTCAACCTTTGACCCATTGACCAGACATGTGGTAGCCTCCGATTGGCTGTTCATTCCTACGTGGCTGCTGACCATTGATTGTGACACATGGCGCCTTCTGATTGGCTGATTTAAATGCGTCAGATTTTTCTCCTGACGCATAGTGCCACTGCCACATGTTAGCCTCTGATTGCCTGAGGTCATTCAACGTGGGATTGCCATGTGTTGACCTCTTATTGGTCGGTCGTTTCTCCGACATTCGACGTGGCATCCTTGCCATGTGTCAACTCCTCATTGGTCAGCTTTGTTGACTAGGCCTCTCCGACATTGACCGTTGACCGGGACACATGTCGCTCTCATATTGGTCAGTCATCGCTGAGGTGAATTTTCCTCCTTTGACCATTACCAAGGACACATGTCGCCTTCTAATTAGCCAACGCTTCCAAGCGCTGACTGAGCGGCTAACTGACATGCTTTGCCACTTGTCATGCGCTGATTGGTCATGCCTGTTGATTGGGCGTTGACCACGCAGTGGTCCATTGACCATTTGGACCATTGACTGATTCGGTCTGACCGAGTTTGGTTTTCCGAAATCGTAAATTGGCCAGTTCAGGCCCGATTCGATCGATTTTCCAAAAAATAAAATTTTCTAAATTCTTTTAAAATCATTCTCTATCTAATGGTGGCTTCAATTTCCCATATTAATATTTTTAGGCCACCCAGAAAAATAAATCTTTAAACTTGTTCAATCCGGTTAATGTCTGATTCACCCGGAACAGGTCCGATTTTCATATCCAATCAACTTCATGGTTCTTCTCCATGATTTTTGTGATTTATTGGGTACTTGGAATTTTCCAAATTCCTATTTTAATCCTTCTCCCATCCTAGTTCACTTAGATCCTCGGTTTTCTTTTAGAAATTTCCAGTTTCCTTTTCCGGTTTCTTGGTCCAAGAGGACAGGGTTTATAGTATTTGTGTGATATGAACCCATGGTAGGTATAGCATTAACAATTATGAAAACTTTTCCAAATAGGAATGAACCTACCTTAAACTTGAAGAAATAAGCAAAGAACTTATATGAGAATCCTTTTGTAAAAGATAAGAGAAGTTGTAGCCTTTTTATCAAGTCTTATAAACCCCTTGTTTTGAAAGAGAAGGAAAAGTTCTATTTGAGTACATACTAAAGTCGTGGACAACAAGTCAATATGTCATTTAAACCCTACTCATTGAGTTATAAACTCACCCATCCCTTACTTCTTTCAGGTCTTAAACATGTCGAGAATGACTTTAGAGGACGAAATACCAAAATGGTATGAAAATTTTCTTAATAATATTTATGTACTGCATGATATTTTTTGGAAAAATTATTTTTGGAAAACATATATGATACATTGTTTTCCTCGTTGTCTTAAGCCTTGCTTCTGTAAATATTATGATAATGGAAGTGACCTATGTTATAGTATTGGGAGAAGTGGCAAGTTGTTCATAGGGTCCCTGTCTAAATTGGGTGGGTGTGTGACAAAACCCCTATGTGTAGTAAAAAGTGCCATTGGTAGGGCATGGTCTATCGCACGAGGAAGTTAAAATGGACTAAGATAGGTCTATGAGTAAAGCGACAAACAAGTTTCCAAGATCATGGATGGTTAAGGGAAAAAGGGAACTATTGTACCAAGTGCACAAACAAGGCCCACCAAGTAGTATTAAAATGTGTGTTAGTAACATGCTACACAATAAAAAGATGTAGTAATATGTGAAGTAATGGTTCAAATGGACTTTCCCTAAAAATATAGAACCCTATGAGTATTAATATGTGTGTGTAAGAAAGCGTTGAAAGGTGTATGACTATGAGAAAGGAGACTCGACACAGGATGAGGTAAGACCTTAAAAAGAACAATAAGGATTAGAAATTCTAGTACAAGAGGGATAAAGAATGAATGATATAAATAAACAAAAGCAAGGCCAGTGGAAAGAAAGGCCAGAAGTCACAAGTGAAGTGCAATCGATTGAGGAGATATGACATTTTACCCTTTCTATGTACATGCCATGCCAATATAAGAAAAAAAAACACCTTTCGTATGAGAATGATGCTATTATATGGTAGGACCAACTAAGGTGCATTTTGCAGAACTATAAACCCATCTATTTTGGGATAATGGGGATTTGGTAAGTTTTAGTGAATGGGTAAAGTGGTTATAAAGAACAACAAGTGACCAAGTGGAATAAATCAAGAGTTCGAAAAGTGTACCAAAGACGGGTATGAAAATATTGAAAAAGTCCCTTATAATAAACTCTAGCAAGGGACTCGCCAAAAGGCAAACAGGAAATGCAGGATAAAAATGCCCAATGTTATGGGATGTGAATGAAAGAGTAAGTACTAAAGGTGAACCTCGCACTTGCATCATTTCAGAAATGGAATGGATTGTTGGGGCACCGAGAAGGTCAATAGATATGATGTGAGGATTATCCCTTAAAACCAAGAGAGGTTGGGATGAGGTATGCCCTAAAGAGAATGAGGTAACGAACGAGTTTCATGTGAGCTCGAGCATTAAGACTCAAAGTTAATAAGTAAGGAAGAATGAGCAACTCTAGACATGAGATGTGTGTAACCACAAATGAGGGATTTGTTTAAGGTTAGAGCCTCTATGAGATGAAAATAAGAAGGTCAATGAGGAAATCTCACTTTGTAGTAAGTCCTCAAGTCTAGAAATAACTACTAGGACATAGGTATTGTAACATCATGTTTTAAGTAACCCAAAATTTAGGTAGGAAATTTTTTTGGAATTGTATTATAAGTTTAAAATTAAATTGATATAATTGGAATAAATTTGATTTAAAATAAAATGAAAAGTGTTGATTTGACCGAAATAAGTAACTCGATGGAATCGAGTTAAGTCCGTTGAATTTAAGCGGAAATGAAATATTATATATATAATTGTTAATTATGTATATATATATAAATGTTGAAGAGATCTTTACATACTTGTACAAAATTAATTTTCTAACAAATATAGATGAAAATACACATTATTTTATTAAGATGTTATAGTACTAATATAGTTATGTTATAATAAGATGATTGAAACCCAAGTCTACATGAGGAATTTAAATAATAATTCCACTCCATCATAAAACTAAGTGAATGTCAATATAAAACATAGTTTTATATAATGTTGGACCATAGTAAATAACAATTGTGGAATTAAAAGGATCCTACAGAGCCTAGGCCTTGTGAAAATCCACCATACATATTCATAAATTTATTCTATCTTATCCAAATGGAATGGATAGGGTAAATACCTAGTACATTCATTTATGTGAAAATAATGAGAGCATTATGTGAATTTGGTTTAGTATAAAACTATTAGTATTAGTCCTATGCACCTATCATAAATATCCATAAATTAATACCTACATTCAATTAAGATTAAGGTGAATTCATTAGATAACAATAACTATTCCAAATCTTTTTCACATATATGGGAAACAATAAAAATGAAGGAAATTACCTTGAAAGTCTTATAAAATAAACCTAAATTAACTCTCACTAAATGAAATGTTCTTATAATTAAAGCCTTTTATGACAAGAAATTAATGAAGAATTTTTATGGTCACATAAAAAAATTATGTATGTTGCAATAATAATCCCAACTTCCATTCACTATAAATAGGGACACCCATTAACCTACCATACACACATGTAACTACAAGAATATTAATTAAATATTCTCAAAGCACTTAACTGCAAGAATAACTTAACTACAATAATAATTTGTAGAATTTCTACAGGATGTGAGAGATATGGCTCAGTACATTCATTTCCTATAACATAACTACAATAATAATAATTATATATTTTCTATCATAAAACACATCCCATATCATCTTTTGAAATAAATATCGATTCTTAGAATGTATCAAAGGAATTCTTGCTGCTATCATACCTTTATTGGATGAACTTTATTAACTCCAATAATAATAAACCCCATATGCAACTGCAAAAGCTAGTTCAATTTTCTAATTTAATGAGAATATCTGACAACATTTAAGTATCATAAAGCACATAACAAGTATTGGAATGAAGGGAAAAATATCATAGAACTTCCTAGATACCGTCCATTTGGCCAACCCATAAATTTATATAATCTTATCAATCCACCATATGTTGAGTCCTTGTTACTAAAAGGGGTAATTAATTATCAGTTTTAATGCATAAAAATCAATGGGGCTTAAAGTTAAAGGGGCATCCCATTTAATACTCCCTAAGCTACCTGGTCCACTAGTACTTGCTCACACCTCAAACATCATCTTTGCCATGATCATATTAGATCTACCAAATTAATACTCCCTACCTATAAAATTCTCAATCTTCACATCTACCCTGCAACAACCAAATTTAAGGAAAATTAGGAAGTATCAGAGTAGAGAAACACCAATAAGACTAATTAGGGATGAGTACTTGGGAATCCCTCTAGGATGAACATGTCTCTAGATAAAAGGTGAGTAGGCTAATTTACACTTCATACCCAATTGGGATGATGAGCACTATTTCTAAATTGAAAGCCACCGTGAGTGGGCATATTTAACGTCATACCCGATTGGGGTGATGAGCAAGTTTAAAAGTTAAAAACCTACTTACCGGTTGTGAGTGGGATTACCTAACATCATACCTAGTTAGTATGATGAATTTCCTCGAGGAAAGGAGAAACCCACTTACCGGTTGTAAGTAGAGTTATCATCACACCCAATTGGTGTGATGAAGTTGAAAATAACCTTTTCGTCATAAGTGTTCTCCCCTGACTGTGTGCCAATGCTTAAAAGATTTGTGAGTATTTCTTGACGGGAGCTAGAACAACTCAAATAGGTTAGAGGCCTCAGTTTTTGAACTCATGGGGCAAAATGACCCGTATTGGAAAATCACGTGCAGTGGGACCAAGGCTAGTGGGCACAAGTAGGAGCTTGTAAATAAACTTGAGTTAAAAAAGCCATGAAAATTTATAATGAAATGGTTGTGTGATTTCACCATGGTATCAAGTCAAGACCGACAGTACTCGATGGACTGGCAGCAATGTGTCAGGGCCAGGTCGATGGACCAGCCTAGACAAACAGCTGCAGGTTGGGTTGAGGGTCAGGATTGTTGGACCCTTGGCACCAAAGATAATGGCTCTATGTGAAAACTATTATTTGTGCATGCATTTGTGGTACAAGACCATCAAGACACACAAGAAGGGTAGTGATGGGTCCTAAGGGCTATTGAACGACATGGTGGAGATAAGGGTAGTTCATCATGCCAGTCAGTTGGGAAGCTTGGAGTAGCTTCTTACGCATGAGATCAGGGTGGGGTCGGGATGAGGTCTCTGTACTCATACGGACATGGAGTGGCATTCAGGTCAGAGGGTCAGTTATCGAAAACATTCTCTCAGACCAAGGTAGAAGTGGACAAGCTTCTATCTTGGTGGACAGTAAAGACACTCCGATCCACAAGTGGGTGTAGTGGACGGGCTACAGCTGCGAATGTGTGTACCCTTCCTAATGAAGGATGTGTGTTTGTTTGTTAAATGCCTCTTGAGGCAAGGGGATGGGCTAAGAAAGCTAAATACACCTAATATGGAAATGGAAAAAAGGTTTTGAGACTTGAGAATCCTTGGAAAAGGAATAGTAAACCTTGGAAAAATGTTTTGGAAAGGAAATTAAATTTGAGGAAAACCCTAATGAAAGAAAATGTTACCCTTAGCAGGGTAAAGGTTTTGAAAACTAAAATTTAGGAATAAATCCTTTTTAAAAGAAATGATAACCTTGGTGTGATTTGGATAAACTAAGGCTATTTTGAAAACTCACTCCCAACACCTATTCACTGAGTTGTAGAACTCACCCCTCCCCTTTACCCCTTTTAGGTAACCAAGGGAAAACCAAACTTAAAGACCTCCCTGTATGGGAATTGTAAAGACAGGTATGTCCATTTAAAAGATTTTCCATTTTGTATAATGTTATTCTAGAAAAGACAAGAAAAAGGGCACCTTACTCCTCGCGATTTAAAAAAGGGCAAAACCCTTCATGAACCAAAGGGAGTGGCAGGTTTCTCACAAGGATCCGACCAAACCGAATTAGGGCGTGATAGGTATGGTTAACCAAAGTTAAAAGTGGAATATTAAATTTAGTGTGATGTGATGCTTATAAAGCCGATGTAATGAGCCAAGCACCCAAAAGTCATTAAGACATTCCATAGCATGATGGAATAATGTAGGAAATAGAGACCTAAGACCTCAATGGTTTGAGAACATGTCAAGTACCATATAAAAATATTAACACAAGTATACTAGTGATAACGAGGTTATCATAATGAGGTATTCTTCAAAGGGTGTACGGGTAAGACATGACTTTGTGTTATGAAAATATAGAAGGAACTGGGTAGAGTATGGTCACAAGGGAGGACCATTGTCATGCCCCGACCTGGTTTGGTCAAATCCCCGTAAAAAACTCGTTACTCTCCTAGTTCAAGAGGAGTTTCCCCTTTCTTTAACTCAAGAGGAGCTAGGCGTACTTTCAACCTTTTTCCCTAGAAAGACATATATCAAATAAAATGTAAGCTTAAGAGAATTTAAGCATACCTGACAGAGAGTAAGGCTTGGTGTTATCCCTAGCCATTTTCTTTATTTCCTGAAAAGTGATAAAAAGAGGGGTGAGTTTCTACAACTCAGTGAATGTGTATTTTCAAAAAATGGAGTTTCGATAAATATAGTTTCAAGTTGGAGTGTGCTAGACTCCTTAATTCCTTTAAATTTTGTCATCTTCAAATCTCGGTTTTCAAAATCATTTCTCACCACAACAGTGTGTTTATCAACCAACACACACACTTTATCATAAAGGAATACACAATCATAGGCCAGCCCGTCCATTGTACCCACTTGTGGCATCGAAGCGACTTTATCGGCCACCAAGATAGAATCATGCCCACTTCTCCCTTGAGAATGAGTGGATGTTCACAACATCTGACCCTCAATCCCATAACAAAACTCCGTTTGGAATTTTCTGTCGATTCTTTCTCTAGCACCTATTGGAAATTATAGAGTGGAGCCAAATTAGCTTACCTTTCAGTTCTGATTCAGTCGTAGGAGGGCTGAGGAGTTGTTGGAAGAGCTTGGTATGGCCTGAGTAGGGCTCAAATTGGCTGATTTTAGCTTGATAGAAATAGGGTAGATTCGGTCCGCCGGAGCTACTTCACTATTTGATCACGCCATCGCTTCTCTAGCGACCCTCGGAGCGAATGAAGACTAACACCATGTAGCTGACTTCTCCTCGGTTCTAAGGAACCTGACCACACCTTCTTTGGCTTAGAAAAGACCCTATATCAGAGCTCTAGTTCGAGCTTCACCAGAAAGCTGAGTACCTGAGAAAGAGTGAGGTTTTTAGGTGTGGAGAGGATGAATGGAGAGGAGCTCTTTATAGGGAGCTCGGGGATTCGTCGGCCGTCCGTTTGGCACCTTTATGACAATCATTGATGTCTTGAAATGCACTGAACGGAAACATTTCCTCTTCATCGATGCTGCTTCAAATTTCCAACGAGTGAACAGTGTTGTCATATGAAGGAAGAAGATGACACTGTTCCGAACCGGGTTCAAATCTTAAAACGGCTGGTTCAGGTCTGATTCGACTAAGTTTTTCAAAATTAAAAATTTCTAAATTCATTATCTATCAAATGATGGCCTCAATTCTCAAATTGGAATTTTCTAAGCCACCTAGAAAAATAAATTTAACATCTGGTTCTATAGTGGTTCAAACTGGTTCAATCCGGTTCGGATCTGATTCATCTGAACTAGTTTGGTTTTCATCCCCCATTCATCCTAAAGTCCTTTTTCATTACTTTTGTGACTCCTTAGGTAACTTGGGATCCATAAATTTCCCAATTTGCTCTCTCTCCATCGGTTTCGGTTCATAATCCTGTTCCATCCGGTTTGGATCTGGTTCACCCGAACTGGTCTAGTTTTTCTCTCCCAATTTATCTTAAGGTTCTTTCCCAAGGTTTATGAACCCTTGTTGGTCACTCGGTAGTTGTAAATTCTCCAATTTGCTTGTTCCCCGATAATCGGATTTTTGAACCAGTTCAATTTTCTCACTCGGTTTGACCGGTTCTTTTCCAATTTTCCTTAACTCCAAAGAGTGGGGTTTACAACTCTCCCCTACTTTTTGGAGTTTTGTCCCCAAAACTTATTTCACGCTTTTTGCGTACTGGGATTAACTTTCATTATTATATAAAGTTTCTAGTTTATCATCTTACAACCTTCTCGGTTGTTTCCGTTCATCCCATACATCACGTACCTAAGATTCTTGTCTCATTGTCATCCTTCCCTCATTCCATGGAACTTACTTTAGCTAAGCATATCTCCCAGGAAGATTTAGAATCATTTCCTTTAGTTACATCCTTCCTTTCCCAAGGCACCATTTCTCCATTCCAAACTTCTTTTACCTAAGATTTCAGAACTATATGTTCCGGTCATTTTCTTCCACAAGTTTTGGCGTTTATCACATTTTCATCCTACATGGTTCCCTTCCTCATTCTTTGGTTATCACCTTTATGCTTGACTTCGTTATGCCTTAATCATAGATCCTTCCTTACCTAAGTCATATTTTCCCTAGAATAATTGGGTTTACATGCCCCTTACTGCATGACACTCTTCATAACTTGTCTTTGACTTCACATCACTATAGCAACATCGATTTCCTTACGTACTCATTTTTTCTAGCTGCTATATTTGGTCATTCAATCTTCAAGTCCTTGAGCTTCTAATAACTTAGTGACATACTAAAGCTCTTCCTTTCTCATTTCATTCCTCATTCCCACTAGTGTCCTTCCCTTTTTAAGTCTCTTCTCATTTTAAATCCATTTTAATCACATCGTGATCATTTCACGATCCTTTATTTCGGTCAGTCCCTTTCTTACTTGTATGACGTCTTCCTACTTACGCGTTACTTGGGTTTGACTTATCTCCTGGATCTTCACGATTTCTTTCCCTTTGCACTTGACCCTTTCATTTCTAGTAGCTTGCCTTTTAGGAGATTTTCTTCTTCCCAATTTTTTTGTTGGTTCCATTTCTTCTTAACTGGTACTCATGTGTCCTTCCACAATTTCATTTCTAGGTAAGTTTTACTCTTCTTTTCTCCCGAAATTTCCTTCTAACATTGATCATTGCGAATACTCACACTCAAATGTCCTTCCTAGCTGCTATCTTCACCTGCTTACCTTTACTCTTGAGATCCTACAAGTACTTTTTTTTTTATCTTACCTTATTCTCATTTTCTCTCAGAACTTAGTTTTTCCTTTGAGTTGAATCCCTCATCCCTATTATATCCAATCTTTCGTATCTTCGTGTCCTAGGTATTCCTCCCTTGTCTCAATTAGAGTTTATTCCTTAATACTCCCCTGTTCTTATTAAAGCTTCATTTTTCTCTTCTGAACAATTGATCAATAGGAGTTTATTTCCTTCAATTGGTTCTGTCTGAAATTCTGATTTGGGTTTTCATATCTTTCTACAAGTAGGTCATACTTAACCTTCCCAAACACTCAGTTATTTGTATATTTTACTGAGGTCCTTATTCGGTTCGATCTTTTGCGACATTTTCTCAGTTGTTTTTCTTAACCTAGAGCTTTCTCCTTCCTCAATCCAACTTCCTACTCTCATCCTCCTTCTAGTGTCTTCCATTCTATGATTCTTTTGTTGGATTACCCTACCATTCTTTAAAAGTTCTCTCTTTTTAATCTTCACTTATACTTAAGAATCTTGTATAGTTCATCCACTCCGGATTTTCTTCCTCTTTTGGTCCATACCTCTGCTTTCTACAAGTCTCCCTATCTTATGGAGTTCCTAAGAAACTGTATCTTAGTTCTTTACAAGTAGTTGTTATACTTGGGCCTTCTTGTTATTCTACTTTCTTTCCATCTTTCCTTGGTGGTCTTAACAATCCTTGGGTGTTTCCCCGTACTTATTTTTTTTCTTCTTGATCAACTTCTATTCTTTTGGTTCCCTTTGAAATATTCTACTCCTTGTTTTTCCTTACTCCTATTCTTTAAGCCTATCTTTAACTACTTGGACTCTCCATAAATCTATACTCTTTGATGATTGCTTCCCAACTTCTTTTTCCTTTTCATAAGATCTCCCTTGGATGGATTCTTCCTTATCGTACTTCTGAGGGAAAGTCTTATGGGTTGAGGTTAACTATAATTAACCCATATTTTCTTCCTTAGTTGATTTCCTGCCTTTATTTTAATCTTTATTATCACACTCTTTTTACTTTTAATTTATCAAGGAACTCAGAAGTTTTAACAAAAAATACACTTTCATTCATTTAAGAAATATTTTCTTGCCATACTTGGCTTATTACAGGAAATTTCTACCCCCTAATCCCTTGGGGTCATAGGACTAAAATTAACCCTAGAACGGTTATGGGACTCTTGATCAGAAGGCTCTGATGAATTGGTTGGGGTCCTTTCATATTCCCTAATAGGATGAATTTCATGTATGGCCTCTAATCCGTACCGCTTTAGTACCTCAACCTCACACTCATAAGTTCACTTCACCCATTGAGAGGGATTGAAGCCATGTTGAGTAGGTGGAGGTACTTGGTGGACCTTCATGAAGGTGGCATATGCATCCTAATAATTATCCCATGCTTTTTTCTTGGTTGGATTCCCCTCCGGTTGTTGTGGGACTGGAGGAGGAGGGGTTGGGCTTCTAGGAGATGATACAGGTTCCTCTTGTCTACCAGTTTCCGGTAGTCTTCCACCATGTCCTTGGGTACTCGTTTCTCGCCCTTTAAGAACCTTTGTACGGCTTCCACCCTTGGGTTGGGTGTCTTTTTCAAGGTTATGGGTGGAGGACTAGATTTCACCGCAAATTTCCTAGGAACTCTCCTTCCTACACCATAGTTTAGAGTTGCATTAATGTTAGGGCATAATATTGATAATGTTTCAAGGGAACTAGGGTCTGATACCACTCAAGTTGTCACGCCCCAACCCAGTTTGGTCGGATCCCTGTAAACAACCCGCTGCTCTCTTGGTTCAAGAGGAGTTTCCCACCTCTTTAACTTAAGAGGAGCCAGAGTACTTCCAGCCTTGTTCCCTAGAAGGACATATATCAAATAAAATGCAAGCTTAAGAGAATTTAAGCATACCTAATAGAGGGTAAGGCTTGGTGTTACCCTAGTTATTTTCTCTATTTCCTGGAAAGGGATAAAAAGAGTGGTGAGTTTCTACAACTCAGTGAATGGGTATTTTCAAAAAATGGAGTTTCGATAAAAATAGTTTTCAAGTTGGAGTGTGTTAGACTCCTTAATTCCATTAAATTTTTTCATCTTCAAATCTCGGTTTTCAAAATCATTTATCACCACAATAGTATGTTTATCAACCAACACATGCCCTTCATCATGAAGGAACACACAATCACTAGCCAGCCCGTCCACTGTACCAAACAACTCATTTACTTAAGTTTTCATGGCCAAACAACTCATTCCCTACCAGGTATAATATAAAATTTTCACTCACCACCGGTAAGTGGTTTTTATCTTTAAGTTGTTATCATCATCCCAACCCGGTATGATGTTAGTAAACCCACTCACAACCGGTAAGTGGTTTTTAAATTATAAGGTGTGCTCATCATCCCAATCAGTTATGATATTTGTAAACCCACACGAGCTTGTCCTTGCTGGCGTTCCTGGTATTTTGCGTTCCTACACGATATGAATAACCTTGTTCATTATTACTCGGCATAACAGCCTTCATTCATCTCCAATGAATGAGAAAACCCAAACTTTTAGTTATTTGCAATTAGGTCCCTAAAGTTATTTCTCTTTAAGTCCCTAATGTCGGTTTTTCCTCAAATTGAGTCCTGTAACTTTTAAAATTTATGTTGGGACCTCAATTTATTCAATTTCATCAAAAAAGGGTTTAATTTCCCAAATTTCCAATTTGGTCCCCCAATTTTTCCAAAATTACCATTTTGCCCTTCCTTTACAAAAATGGTAAGTTTTGCCCCCAAAATTCCAAAATTCTTCAATTGGTCCTCCAACATTATTTTCATGCCCAATTGACCCTCAATTTTATAAAATTGTATTTTGGCCCTTTAAATTTCTAAAATCCCCAATTTTCCCCCAATTCTAACTTCTTAACACAACCGAATTTGATTTTATCAAATTGACCCATCAAACGTTTCCAATTGTTGAAATTGAAGTTGAAATTGAGTTTCTACATGTTCATACGATTCTTCATAAATGTGAATCGCAAGTTTTAATGTCGGGACGAGCTCAAACGGAGCTTCGCCGGAAAATGAACTATAAAGATAGAAAGCTTTGATTACTCACCGGTGAAGGCACGACGGTTTGAGCTTTCAATCTAGACAGATAGCTCTCATCCTGAGGTTAATCCTAGAATCAAGAATCGCATCAGTTGATGCAGAATTGGATTAGAATTTTGTCATTGAAATTCGGTCGACTCTCTCTCTAGCACCGATCGAAAATTGTAAAGGGGAGCCGAATTGGCTTACCTTTAAGTCCTAATTCGGCCGTGGAAAGACTAAGGAAGTGTTGGTAGGGCTTGGTTTGGCCTGAGAAGGGTTTGAAATGGCCGATTTCAACTTGGCCGAAATAGGGCAGCTTCGGTCCACCGGAGTTTGTTCACTATTCTATCATGTCGGCGCTTCTGCAACGATTCTCGGATTGACTGGAGTTTGCTATTAGATAACTATCTTCTCCCCAGTTCTAAAGAGTCCAACCTTTGTTCAAGTCGAAGCTTTGGTTTGAGATTTACCGGGAAATGGAGCAGTAGAGAGAGACAAAGAAATGTTCAGGTGTGAGGAGAATGAAATGGGGATGACCTCTTTATATAGGCATAAAACCCATGTATTAAATGGGCGAGATTTATTAATAGTATTAATATTACCATAAATTATTAGTATTAATTCTAATAATTTAATTTCGGTATTAATTCTAATAAATTAAATTTATTAATTCTAATAATTTAATTTAGGTATTAAATTATTTGTATTAATTAAAATAATTAAATATATATTAATTTATGGTTATTTATGATAAGGCGTACATACAAATTTTTTACCGAAATTTCGGGTTACAAAAAAATTTATACTTCCCAAGAGGTCACCCATCCTTACAATACTCTCAAGCAAGCACGCTTAACTTTAAAGTTCTTATGAAATCTAGTTCACCTAAACCACTTTGGTCTTTATTTTCTAATTTTTCTTAAGTTTCTTTTCCAAGGTTTAATGAACCCTTTGGATCACCCGAGAGTTGTAAATTCCCAACTTGCCCGTTCAGAAATAATTGGGTTTGTAAACCGGTTCTGAATCCTCACTTGGTTTGACCGGTTATTTTCCTGGTTTTCCTTAGCTCAAAAGGGCGGGTTTTACAACTCTCCACTCCTTTTACGAGTTTTGTCCTCAAAACTTAATTTGCAACCTTGCATGAGGAACCATTTTCTTTGGTGTCCATTTTTTGTTTGCTTAACATGCAAACTCTTCTCTTGTTCTTTCAATTAGTCCTTTTTACATCCTTCACTTAAGCAATTTCTTTTCCTTTATATTATTTCTCCCTCCATGGAGTTTATCATAATGAGACATACCTTACTTCAGGGTATATTCTTAGATTTATATCTTTCTTTGCTTAGATCACATTCTTCCCTTTGAGGTTCTATACTCAAGATTGGGAATTCCAAGATACCTAACCATTCTCGTGTCTAGTTAACCCCTTGGTTGTTGAAACCTTTAGCTCAATGTTCTTTCGGGCATTATGTACTTGTTTCCACGGTTTTCTTTATTATCACTTTTTCGTCCTATTTTGACCCTTCCTCCATTTGTTATCTATTATAACTTCGGTCCAAATTTTTATATTCGACCTCATCATGCTTATTAGCCGACTCTTCCTTACTTTGAGTCATATTCTCCTTGGGATTGTTGGACTTACATACCCCATACAGCATGGCATTTTCTAGAACCTATCTTTGTCCATTAGATTTCTAGAACATCTCCTTGAGGGTCTCTCTTAGCTTTTTTTGACCTTTCAGGGATCATATAACTTCATCCCTCTTTTCTTTTGATTGCATTCCTCAACTATCATTTTTACCGTTATCCTCTCATCCATCATGCCTTTGAAGTTATGTCTCACATAACTGCATGGATTTCTCTTACCTACTCATCCTTTCCAAACATTTTTATTGTGCCCTTTCAATTCCAACCGTTGGGTCTCCTGATGATTATTGACATACGAGGATTTTTTTTTCCTTATTATGTCCTTTCTCTTCTTTAGTGACATCCCTTATTCAATGACTTCCTTTTTCCTTAATCCACTTTTACTTGCTCATAAATCACTTCATGATTCTTCATTCTGCAATAATTGCTTTCGATCTATGTGTCGATTACTTTGCTTGGGAAGGTTCACGCCTTCCAGTTTTGTTCTCTACTATGTCTCTTACAATAGAGATTTCCACCTTATGAGTTACATGCTCAACCTCCTTATCATTTATTGTATAGTTCTTTCTCCCTTTCTTTGCACCCTTATCTATGTTAGGGCATCTGTTTGTTTTGAATCCTTCTCTATCCATAACTTTTGTTTTATCCCTTATTCCTTAGATGGGATACTTCTGATTATTGGTTTTATTCCGTGCTTTCCACCCTATGCTCGGTCGTCCACTCTTTAAGCTTCATATGCACGTGTCGACTATGACCCATCTTACCAATTGTGGTTATTCCTTCTTAGCCACATTTTATTTGGGTGATTTTCTTTCACAACGTTTCTCGAACATTGTTTCCTTTATTACCTTAGTATGGGTTGTCCACTCATTCATACTTGTCACAGCATCTTTTGGTGCTAATTTGTTAGATTATTTCTGTTTAAGGAGGGTTCACATCCTTCTTGTTTCAAATTCTCTTGTTCGCCCTTTGTGAGGCTCACTTAACCGTCTTAAGTCTATAAAGCTAGTTTTAGCCATCGATTGCTTTAAGGATTTTCCTTCGTTCTTCTTTCCCAATGTTTTGGCCTTTTCACTTCTCCCTTCTTTGTTGTGGTTTAAATCGATGGTTCTCTCGAAGACTAGTTCTTTAACTTTCTCTTTATTTTTCTGGTCCTATCATCTGGGCAGTTATATTCATGCCTATCCTATTGTCCATCATAGAGTGTAGTCTTTACTACATCTCATCCTTTCTTAGGGTTTTGTTCATTATCTTTGGTTGTCCACCGTTACTAGTTTTCCTCTTTCTACATGGTTCTCCTATTCTCTCCAAATAGGTCACACTGGACCATTACAATACTTCCTTCCTTGGAAAACATTTCCTAAATAAGGGTTGGTTCCATTTCCTCTTAATTAGGATATGCATGTCTTTCCAGGGCTTCCTTCCTTGTTAGGATTCTTTGCCTTTCCCCTAACATTCTTTTCTTACATTTGCTCTAGGGGATTTCTACCCTTAAATGACATCCCTTGATGTCGTCTTCTCCTATTTACCTTTACTCCTCAAATCTTGTAGGCACATCTTTTATGCTCTATCTGCATCCTTATTCATACCCAGTACCTGTCTATTTCTTTAGGGAGTGTACAAATCTTCCTTGTTTCATGATCATTGTGGGAGAGGCTTGCCTATGCCTTTCTTGGCTTGAGTTTAGTCGTTAATTGGCCTTTGGTCCTTTCCGCCCAAGGATTTCTTGCATCCTTCTTTTCCCAAGTATTTAACCTTTCCGCCTCTCTCTTCTTTGAAGGAACTTATATTATGGCTTTCCCGAGTATTTGTTTGTTAACTGCTTTGCCTCCACCATTTGTTTGGTCTAAGTTTCTTAGGGTAGTTGTTTCTCGAGTCCTCCTATCCTTAACATCCATCTCACTGACCTTTTTAGGGTGTAGTCCTTCTTAGGGTGTCATTTATTCTCCTTGACCCTATTTGGCTTCATTACTTTTTCCAAGGTGATTCATTCTAATACATCCCATTATTTGGCTCTATTACACTTCTAAGGCATGTCATAATTGGCCTCCAATACATCCTTCCATCAAGAAGTTTCTAACGGTGGGTCGGTGCCTTGCACTTCACGTTATGTCCATCTGCCAATCCAATGATTCCTTCAAGGTACTTAGTTGTATGCATCCCTCTAGAGTTCCCTTTCCCAATGTATTCCTTCTCTTCTTCACTCTCATTGTGTCCTTCTCTAGAGTTTCCAGAGGACGTTTCTTTGTGTTTGCCCCTTATGAGTGGGTTCTAGATATACTTCCCATATACCTTATCCCTACTCTTAAGGTATCTTTCTCGGGTTGACCTTCTTAAGAAGAAATTTAAAATTTGCATTTACCTCGTCATTTCTTGACCTCTTGGTGAATCGCTTACTTAGCCAGCTCCATGGTTTCGGTCTCCAGTCCTTCGTGGCCTTTGAGGAGTTATTACCCTGAATTTATGAGGTGTGAAACACCCCTTCTTTCCTTACACCTATAATAGTTTATCTTGGTACTTGTCCTTAGTAAGGTTGGGCACTTCTTCAAGTAATGTCTTAATCGTTCACACTTGTAATAGGTTATTCTTTTACATGGATTGTTGTGGTCCCTTCTTTCTTTCAAGTAGGGCATTTCCAGGGTTACTATTGGTTTGGTGCTCTACCGTTCTTTAAGTCAGATCACTTTGACAGTTTTCTTATTGAATCTCCTTTGCTAAAGGGTCATGGTAAGAGTCTTCCTAGGTTTCTTAATTCCCTGATTCATCTTCCATAATCGGGATGTAACTTTTCCTTAACTTCCAGGATAGTGTGGGTTTGCTTTATTTTCCCTAGGCCATATTCCCAACACGATTGCATCATCAGGAGAGAGAGTTTTGAGAATTTGAGTATTTTATTAACAGGGGGATACAAAAGATTAGGCTTTTAGCCCTAACACAGGAAATTTTCACAAAATAACTAAGGAGCTATGGAATTCTTGATAAACATCTTCCTCCTTCATACTTAGAGTTGTGCCATTGATAAGTCCTAGCACCATTCTCCAGGATAATTCCCCGTTTGGTCTTTCGAGATTCCTGCCACAGGTCTCAATAATTTGGGAAGCTTCTAGGGTTGTCTTTCTATGAAAATAGGGTGTTGAGTAAAGCCATTCCAAGTTTTCTTGGTTACTCTCCTAGGAGCCATCTGAAAATTTTAGGATAAATCCTATTAGTTACTATATTTTCTAGTCTTAATTATTTATATGAGGAAACAGGTTCTAATACCACTCTCGTTGTCACGCCCCGACCCAGTTTGGTCAGATCCCCGTGATCAACCTGCCACTCTCTCGATTTATTAAAGGGTTTCCCCCTTATTATAGACCGTAAAAAGTAAGGTGTCCTTTAAACTTGCACCATCTCTAGGAATAACATAAACAAAACTGCATAATAACTTAGATTTATCATACCTGTATCACAGGCGTCTTAGCTGATAGTCTATTAAGGGTAGGCTTTCTAAAATCTCCTGAAAGGGATATAAGGGAAGGGGTGAGTACGACTACTTAGTGAATCGATTCTAAATCTTTTGACTTTCAAGAAAAACATTTATATTGGATTGTGTCAGACTCCTTTCTTTCAAAAACCCTTTCATTTAAAAATTTGGATTTATCACCATTTCTTTTTATCCACGATGTGTCATCACCCAACACACATCATCATGAAGGTTACACACATTCACAGATCAGCACGACAATTGAACCCACTTGTGGCTTTGGAACAACTTTACCGGCCACCTGGATAGAAGTACGTCCACTTCTACCCTGAGAATGAGTGGATGTTCGCGACATCCGACTCTCATTCGCGAAATAAATTCCTCGTGTCCATATGAGGACAAAGACCTCATCCTATCCCCACCCCGATCTCATGCACTTGGTGCTACTCCAAATTTCACACGGTCACCTGGAACGACGAACTGCCCTTATACTCACCAAGTCATCCAGGGCCCTTAGGACACATCACTACCCCTCATGGGCGTCTTGATGATCCCGTACTCATAGTGCATGCACAACCAATATTTTCTTATTATTCCATGTAATTTGTGGTTTCATTAGTCCAACGGTCCTGACTTTCAACTCAACCTGCAGCTATTTGTCTTGACTGGTCCGGAGACCGGTCATGTCGCACTACTACTAGTTGATTGAGAATGTCGGACCAGCCTTGGTATCATGACCATACAATTTAATTATTAATGTTTTATGGCACATATATTATGTTTGTTTGCGAGCTTCTACTAGTGCCCACTAGCCTTGGGCCCACTGTACGAGATTTTCAAAATCGGGCATATTAGCCCCCAAGTTCCAAAATCGAGGCCCCTGGCCTATAAGAGCTATTCGAGCTCCTGTCAAGAAGGTCTCCCAAATTGTTTAAGCATTGGCACACGGTCAAGGGAGAACACTTCCAACAAAAATAAGTTTTCACTATCAATTATACTGACCTAATATAAGGACATCTTCATTCATAATTGATGAACAGGTTTTCAACTTCCTTCAAGGAAGTTTCATCATACCAAATGGGTATGATCCACTTACAATCGGTAAGTAGTTTTTCCGCAAGGTTTTCACATCACTACTCTAAGTCATGATGTTTAAAATACCACATAGTAGTTGGTTTTCATTTCGATGTGCTTATCATCCCCAATCGGGTATGATATAAAAATCCCACTCATAACTGGTAAGTTGTTTTTAACTTTAGGTTGTGTTCATCATCCCAACCAGGTATGACATTAGTAAACCCATTCACCCGTAATGTCGTGAATTCCACTAGATCGGTTCTTTGCATTCACACAAGCTTATCCTTGCTAGCGCTCCCGGTACTTCATGTTCCTACACGATATGAACATCTCGGTTCATTATCCTTTGGCCTAATAGCCATCATTCATTCAAAATGAATAATAAAGTCAAACTCTCATTTATTTCCATTTAGGTCCCTAAAGTAATTTCTCTTTAACTTTAAGTCCCTAATGCCGGTTTTCCCTCAAATTGAGTCCTGAAACTTTTAAAATTTATCATAGGACCTCAATTTATTCCAATTCACAAAAAGGGGATTAATTTCCCGAATTTCTAATTTGGTCCCCTAATTTTTCCAAAATTACCATTTTGCCCTTCCTTTACAAAAATGGTAAGTTTCACCCCAAAAATTCTAAAATTCCTCAATTGGCCCTCTAACATTTTTATCATGCCCAATTGACCCTCAATTTTAGGAAATTGCATTTCAGTCCCTTGAATTTTTGAAAATCCCCAATTCCAACTCTTCAACACAACTGAATTTGATTTCATCAAATTGATCGATCAAACACCTCTAATTATTGAAATTGAAGTTGAAATTGAGTTTCTCCATGTTCATACAATTCCATAGAACTTTGAATCGCGAGTTTTAACCTCGGAACGAGCACAAACGGAGCTTCGTTGGAAAACATATTGCAGAGAGAGAAAGCTTCGATTACTCACCAGTGAGGGCACGGCGGTCCGAGCTTTCAATCTGGGCAGATAGCTCTTGTCCTGATGTTCATCCTAGAATCACGAATCACATCAATTGATGCTGAATTGAGTTAGAATTGAGTTAGAATTTTATCATTGAATTGAGAATGTTAAACCGGCTAGTTCACCCCTCCCCCCATTCGACTGAGTTTTTCAAATCTAAAAATTTCAAAATTCATCTAAATTCATTCTCTATCCAATGGTGGCCTCAAATCTCCAATTTGAATTATTTAAGCCACCTAGAAAAATGAATTTAGGGTTCAGTTCAATAGTGGTTCAAACTAGTTCAAATCCGGTTCACCTGAACTGGTTTGGTTTTCATCCCCAATTCCTTCACAAGTCCATTTCCATGACTTTTGTGACTCCTTAGGTCACTTAGGGTCCATAAAATTCCCAGTTTACCATCTCTTTATCGATTACGGTTCATAAATTGGCTCGGTTCTTAAATCGGTTTAATCTGGTTCGGGTCCGGTTCACCCGAACCAGTCTGATTTTTCTCTCCCACTTTGTTTTTAGGTTCCTTACCAAGGAGTTATAAATTTGTTTGGAGCACAAGGGAGTAGAATTTCTCTGATTTGTCTATTTCTCTATTGGTTCTGGTTCATATAAACCGGTCTCGTTTTTCTCTTCCAATTCGTCCTAAAGTTCTTTTCCATGGTATTATGAACCCTTTGGATCACTTTGGAGTTGAAAATTCTCAAATTGCCCATTCATAAATGATCGGGTTTGTGAACCGGTTCTATTTCTCACTTGGTTTGATCGGTTCTTTTCCCAGTTTTCCCTAGCTCGAAAGGGCGAGGTTTACATCTTCACTCTCATTGTGCCATTCCCTAGAGTTTCCAGAGGACATTTTTCTGTGTTTGCTCCCTTATAAGAGGGTTCTAGGTATACTTCCCATGTACCTTATCTCTATTCTTATGGTATCCTTCTAGGTTTAACCTTCTTAAGAAGAAGTTTAAATTTGGCATTCACCTCATCATTTCTTGACCTCTTTGTGAACCGCTTACTTAACCAGCTCCATAGTTTGTCTCTAGTCCTTCATGTCTTTAGTGACCTTTGAGGATATATTTCCCCAAATCTACGAGGTGTTGGACACTCCTTCTTTCCTTACACCTATAATAGTTTATCTTGGTACTTGTCTTTAGTAGAGTTGGGCACTTCTTCACGTAATGTCCCCATCGTTTGTACTTGTAATAGGTTATTCATTTGCATGGATTGTGGTGGTTCTTTCTTTCCTTCAAGTGGGGCTTTTCTAGGGTTACTAGTGGTTTGGTGCTTCTCCATTTTTAGTTTTCTTACTGAGTCCCCTTTGCTAAAAGGTCATAGTAAGAGTCCTCCTAGGTTTCTTAATTCCTCGATTCATCTTCCACAACTGAAATGTAACTTTTCCTTAGTTTCTAGGATAGTATGGGTTTGTTTGGTTTATTTGCCTCTAGCCATCTTCCTAGCAAGATCACATCATTGAGAGCTAGAGATTTAAGAATTCATTAACAAGGGGATACAAAAGGTTGGGATTTTAGCCCTATCACATAAAGTAGTCATAGAATAGATAGGAAGCTATGGTTTTCTTGGAAAGTATCCTCCTTGGTAAGATTATATGTATGCACTAGCATTCCTAGCTTTAGGCTTGGCGCCCTTTGTACACAAGACTGTGACCTTAACATGCCTTGGCACCATACTCCTTGGCGGTACTGGATGTTTCCCCATTTGGTCCTTTAAGGCTTCTACTATATCTCGGGCATTGGGAAGCATCTAGAGTTGTCATCCAAATTGTTTAAGCATTGGCACACAGTTAGGGGAGAATACTTCTGACAAAAATATGTTTTCACTGTCCATTATATCGACCTGATATAAGGACATCTCTATTCATAACCGATGAACAAATTTTCAACTTCATTTGAGGAAGTTTCATCAAACCAACCGGGTATGATCTACTTACAACCGATAAGTAGTTTTTCCACAAGGTCACATCACTACTCTAAGTTGTGATGTTTAAAATACTACATAGTAGTGAGTTTTCATTACGATGTGCTTATCATCCCCAACCGGGTATGATATGAAATCCCACTCATAACCAGTAAGTTTTTTTTAAATTTAAGTTGTGCTCATCATCCCAACCGGGTATGATGTTAGTAAACCCACTCACACGTTAATACTGTGAATTCCACTAGACTAGTTCTTTGTATTCACACGAGCTTGTCCTTGTTGGCATTCCCGGTACTTCATGTTCCTACACAATATGAACATCTCAGTTCATTATCCTTCGGCCTAATAGCTTTCATTCATTCCATGAAAGAGAAAGTCAAACTTTCATTTATTTGCAATTAGTTCCCTAAAGTTATTTCTCTTTAACTTTAAGTTCCTAATGTCGGTTTTCCCTCAAATTGAGTCCTGAAACTTTTAAAATTTATCATAGGACCTCAATTTATTGCATTTCACAAAAAGGGAATTAATTTCCATAATTTCCAATTTGGTCCCCCAACTTTTCCAAAATTACCATTTTGCCCTTCCTTTACAAAAATGGTAAGTTTCACCCCAAAAATTCTAAAATTCCTCAATTGGCCCTCTAAAATTTTTATCATGCCCAATTGACCCTCAATTTTAGGAAATTGCATTTTAGTCCCTCGAATTTTTGAAAATTTCCAATTTCCCCCAATTCCAACTATTTAACACAACCGAATTTGATTTCATCAAATTGAGCGATCAAACACCTCTAATTGTTGAAATTGAAGTTGAAATTGAGTTTCATCATGTTCATATGATTCCATAGAACTTAGAATCACGAGTTTTAACGCCAGAACGACCTCAAATGGAGATTCGCCAAAAAATAGACTATAGAGGGAGAAAGCATTGATTACTCACCAGTGAGGGCACAGTGGTCCAAGCTTTCGATCTGGGCAGAAAGCCCTCGTCTTGAGGTTCATCCTAGAATCAAGTATCACATCAATTGATGCTGAATTGAGTTAGAATTTCATCAATGATATTCTGTCGGTACTCTCTCGAGCATCAGCCAAAAATTACAAACAGGAGCCGAATTGGCTTAACTTTGAGTGCTAATTCAGCCATGGGAGGGCTGATGAAGTGTTGGGAAGGCTTAGTTTGGCTTGAGAAGTGCTCGAAATGGCATATTTCAACTCAGTCGAAACAGGGAAACTACGGTCCACCGGAGCTGCTTCACTATTTCATCACGTCGGCGTTTCTCCGGCGACCCTTAGAGCAAACGGAGACTACAGGCGTGTAGCTGACTTCTCCCCGGTTCTATAGAACCCGACCTCTCCTTGTTTGGCACAAAAAAGACCCTATATTAGAGCTCTGGTTCGAGCTTCGCTAGAAAACTACACAGCTAAGAGAGAGTGAGCTTTTCAGGTGTGGAGAGGATGAATGGGGAGGGGCTTTTTATATAGGGAGCTCGGGGACCCGTTGCCGTCCGTTTGGCACCATTATGATAGGCATTGAAGACTTGAAATGTACCGAACAGAAGAATTTATTCTTCGCTGCCGTTGCTTCAAATTTTTCAGTGAGTGAACAGTGTTGTCATCCTGAGGAAGAAGATGACATTGTTCTGAACCGGACTGGACCGGTTTGAACTGGGTTCAAAGCTTAAACCGGCTGGTTCACCCCTCATTCGACCGACATTTTCAAATCTAAAAATTTCTAAATTCATATAAATTCATTTTCTATCCAATGGTGGCCTCAAATCTCAAATTTGAATTATTTAAGCCACCTAGAAAAATGAATTTATGATATGATTCAAGAGTGGTTCAAACCGATATTAACCGGTTCAGATCCGGTTCACCTAAACTGGTTTGGTTTTCATCCCCAATTCCTTCATAAGTCCATTTCCATGTCTTTTGTGACTCCTTGGGTCATTAGGGTCCATAAAATTCCCAGTTTACCATCTCTTTATCGATTCAGGTTCTTAAACCGATTCAATCTGATTCGGGTCCAATTCACCCAAACCGATCTAGTTTTTCTCTCCCACTTTGTTCTCAAGTTCCTTACCAAGGTTTATAAATCTCTTCGGGTCACAAGGGATCCATAAATTTCCCTGTTTGCCCTTTCTTTATCGGTTCTGGTTCATGAACCGACTCAGTTCATAAACTGGTTCAATCCAATTGGATCCAGTTCATCCAAATTGGTCTGGTTTTTCTCTTCCAATTCATCCTAAGGTTCTTTTCCATAAGATTTATAAACCCTTTGGATCACCAAGGAGTTGTAAATTCTCAAATTGCCCATTCACAAATGATCAGATTTGTTAACCGGTTCAGTTTTCTCACTTGGTTTGACTGTTTCTTTTCCCGATTTTTCCTTAGCTAAAAAGGGCGGGGTCTATAAGAAAGGTCAACGAACAAGTCAAGACAAATAGCTACAGGTCAAGTTGAGGGCCAGAGCCATTGGACTAGTGGCACCAAAGATTAAATGGCTTATAAGGAAAATTGTTGTTTTCTGCATGCACTGAGGTATATGACCTTCAAGACGCCAAGAAGGGGTAGTGATGTGTCCTAGGGGCTACTAGACGACATGGTGGAGATAAGAGCAGATTGTCATGCCAGTAGTCAGGGAAGCTCGACATAGCTTCATGCACATAAGATCGGGGTGGGGTTGGGATGAGGTCTCTGTCCTCATACGGACTTGGAGTTTTCTTTACGAGATTGAGGATCAGATGTCACGTACATCCACTCATTCTCAGGGTAGAAGTGGACGGGCTTCTATCTAGGTGGTCGGTAAAGTCGCTCCGATGCCACAAGTGGGTGCAGTGGATGTGTTGCCCTACGAATGTGTGTTTCCTTCATGATGAAGGGCGTGTGTTGGTTGATAAACATACCGTTTATGGTTAATGGTGAGAAATGGCTATAAAAACTGAGATTTGAGGATTAAATGTTTTAAAGAAAATAAGGAGTCTGACACACTCCAATTCAAACTATTTTCTAAAATTTATATTTTAAACACCCATTCACAGAGTCGTTGAACTCACCCCCTCCATTATACCCCTTTTCAGGTAAATAAGGGAAAGCCTACCCAAAGACCTCAAGCTAAATACACCTGTAAGACAGGTATGTTAAGTTTAAATTTCATGCAGATTTGATTAATGTTATTCCAAGGAAAGTACAAGTTTAAAGGACGCCTTACTCCCCACAATTTAAAATAAGGGGAAAACCCTTAATAAATCGTAAGAGTGATATGTTGATCACGGGGATTTGACCAAACTGGGTCGGGGTGTGACAACTTGAGTGGTATCAAAGCATGTTTACTCGAATACATTATCAAGACTATATAATATAGTAACTAATATGAATAATTTTAAAAATTTTCAAATGGCCCTAAGAAAAGTAGCCACACAAACCTGCGCTACATTTGCTATCTTGGAAACTAGGAAGAACCCCAGCCCAAAGGAGGAAATGAACCAGAAGTATAGGAGAACTCTTGGGACTATCATACACCGCAAGGAATCAAAGCGATACCTTCCAATAAGGACATCCCCACCTCTATAGAAGCCCAAAGGTATGACACTACAAGAACTACCATTCCGACTAGGGATCCCAATTTCACTCAGGAAGAAATCCTTTCAAACCCTAGCATAGTAATGAGAACTTCCTAAACCATCATTATAATAATCTCCCTCAAGAGATGTTAAAACCCCAAAATTGTACTCGTACTTCAATGAATAAAATTGAGTTCCTGAAACTTTCTTTGTTCCATAGTAATACAATTGTAAGCCTCAATTACATGAGAAAGGATCACGAAAGAAAGATTAAGGGTAGGACCCTAAGAAAACCCAGATATAGAGGAATGTAGATAAAGGGAAATTTTCTTTAAGGAGCACTACAAGCCACCTAGGAGTAAAGAAGGAAATACCTCCTCCATAAAAGATAAGCCTAAACAATGAAAGACAACTAGAATGTCATGAGATAGCAAGGTGTGACCTACTTTGGAAAAATTGAGGAGCCAAGTAGGTTGTAGACTAACTTAGTGAAAAGGTGTAACTAAAAACTTTGGGAGAAGATGCCCTAGGAAGAACCGAAAAATAGTAAGGATTACACTCTCAAAAGGATGATGGGATAGGCATCAAGGATAAGTAAAATCGAAGGAAAAGCATTCTGAGACAAGTGAACTAGGAGAATAGTAGGGATGAGACAATCAACGAATTGACCCTCGAGAAGGTCATAAATCTAAACCCTGGCAAGGAAAGAGAAGGTGTAAAGGCTAAAACAGTGGAAAAGAAGGATAAAAGAAATCCTTGATAAAATAAATGGCCGAAAATGGAATGATGACCATATTTAAGCCATAAGGAGGATTTAGTAAGTCTCGCACAAAGAGGTCTTAGAGCAAATAGTGCTTGAACCTTCCATAAGGACGAAGACCCTGGGAAAGGATACATGTCCCAACTAAGAAGTAATGGACCAAATGGCGAAGGATGAGGAGATGAAGTGCATGTCGGGGTAAAAGAACTAATGGAAGCATACTAGAAGAACCCAAGGAGAAAGTTAAACCCAAGGAACGGGTAAGTAGGAAATAGTATTAAAGGACGTTGTGTGGGTGGGCTAATTATAATAAGGAAATAAAGGAAATAGCATCCGAAAAACCTTGGAGAAGTAAGCCCTCCAATTCAGAAGTGGTTAAGGGAAAACAACTAATGATATCAAGACTGGTCGTGGCCCACACTCGCTTAATAAAGCCCAAGGAGTGGAAGGCTGGACATAAAATAGAGTGCTAGGAATCAACCTATCAGCAGGAGTTCCTCGAAGAGAGGATAAGGGACAAAAAGAAAATAGAGGACAGTGAAGGATAAATCCGATCTTAGAAGGGTGTAAGAAATGAAAGAAGGAAAAGCCTCCAAGGAGCGTTAAGGAGATTTAACCAGAATGGGAGTCCCAAGGTAGAAGGATAAGAGTAGGAAGTGAGACCTTAAAAAGGGAAGTTTTGAAGATAAGGAACCGTCTGATGGATCCTAAGAGGCTTAACCGGACATAAGCAACCTCATAAAGAACCATAAGTGGTTGAGGGTATATCAGGACAGCCAAGTGTTACCTGTATTGGAAGAGCAAAGAGGCCAATTAGGGATTTTCGACGAACTTAGTAGAAGGAAGCAACTAGTAGAAATAGGATGGTCAATGAGAATAAACAAGACCCTAAGAAGGACCGAGAAGTAGTGGAGACTACACTCTAAAGAAGGGTAATATAGTAGGCATAGTGTTGAGTACAAGGAATAAGACCCAAAGATCGGAGATACCTTGAGTAGGAAAGTAAAAGGTGAATTTGGAAATTATGATCAGCAAATAATTAAAGGTGGACAAAAGCCCTAATTCAAAAGGGTGTAACAATGCGAAGGAAGAAAATCTTCAAGGAGTAGTAAGAAATTCAAACATATAGTGCCTAAAAGGGAAATCTCTACTTTGAAGGACATAGTTGAGAATGAAAATCGTTAAAGGAGAACTCCCCAAACAATGGAATCATGAAATGGTCACAAGCAAGTAAGAATGGGTTTAGGGGAAAGGAAAATCCTTGAGCAAAGGACGCCACCAAAAATGAAGAAAGACATAAGAAGGGAAGAATCCTAGTGTGTCGGTAAGTCATCAGGAAATCCAATGATTGGCACCAGAAAGACCCAATAAAGAAATTGAGAAAGGATGAGTGGGTAAGGAAAGCCAACACGGTTGTGTAAGACATTTTGTCAAGGTATGAAGGATGATTGGATAACGGTAAAGGTAGTCGAGGAATACTACCCGATGAAAAGAGGGATGGAGATATACAATCCCTGAAAGGTTGGAAGGTTGGGAACACCCAGTAAGAAGTGTTCTAAAATGTTAATGGTCAAAGACAAATTCTAGTGCTTTGTCATGCTGTAAGGGACACGCAAGCCCAACAGCCTAGGGGAGGATATCAATCAACTAAGGAAGAATCAGTTAGTTAAGCATAATAAGGACAACATCAAATTTGGACCAAAGATGTAATAAATAACGGATGAGGGAAGGGTCAAAATAAGACAAAGAAAAGGGATAACATAGAGACCCATGAAAACAAGTAAGTAATGCTCGAAAGAACACCGAGCTAAGGGTTTCAAATGACCAAAAGAAAAACTAGACACGGGAACGGTTGGACATTTTGGAATTCCCAAACCCGAAGTCTTAGGCAAGAACCCCAAGAGGAAGAATCATGCCCTAAGTAGAGGAGGAAGTGGATCTAAGGATATACACTTGGATTAATGGGCAAGACATGCCTTGTTATGATAAATTCCATGGAAGGAGTAAGTAATGTAAAGGAAAAGAAATTTCGTAAATGAAAGATTTACGGGAGCTAAGCGAAAGAATATATGAAGTGTCAGCATGTCAAGCAAACCCAAGTTGACATTAAGGGAAATTATTCCCGATGTGAAATATATTGATTAAGTTTTGAGGACAAAACTCCTAAAAGGAGGGGAGAGTTGTAAACCCCATCCTTTGACAATAAGAAAACCAGGAAAAGAACCAGTCATTTCCAAGGAGAAAACCGAGTTGATTTATAAACCAAAACTGATAGAGAAAGGATAAACTGAAAATTTATGGATCTTGAGTGACCAAAAGAGTCACAAAAGTCATGAGAAAGGACTTTAGGGTGAATTGGATGTGAAAACCAAACTGGTTCAGGTGAACCGAACATGAACCACTATTGAACTGATTTCTAAATTCATTTTTTAGGTGGCTTAGAATATTCAAATTGGAAAATTGAGGCCACCATTTGATAGAGAAAGAATTTAGATAATTTTACAAATTTTTAATTTTTAAAAAATCGGTAGAATTGGGGGTGAACTGGCTATTTTAAGTTTTGAACTCAGTTCAGACCGGTCCGGTCTGGTTCAAAACAATGTCGACTTCTTCCTTTAGATGACTGCACTGTTCACTCACTGAAAAATCAAGCAACACCGGCAAAGATGAAATGTCTTTGGCCAGGAAGTTTCAGGCAATGAATGATCGCCATTAAGGCCCCAATCAGATGGCCAAGAAGTCCTCGAGCTTCCTATATAAAGAGCCTCTCCTCATTCATCCTCCTCACACCTAAAAACTCCACTCTCTCCATATTGCTCCATTTTTCGATGAAGCTCAAACAAGAGGTCCGACTTGGGCATTTTTCTAAGCCAAAGAAGGTGTGGTCGGGTTCTTTTGATTCGGGGAGAAGTCAGCTACACGTCTATAGTCTCCATTTGCTCCGAAGGTCACCGGAGAAACACTGACATTATAGAACAGTGAAGCAGCTCTAATGAACCGAAGCTGTCCTATTTCAGCCAAGCTGAAAAGGGCCAATTTGAGCCCTTCTCAGGCCAATTCAAGCCTTCCCAACACTTCCACATCCCACCTACAGCTGAATTAGAGTGGAAAGGTAAGCCAATTTGGCTCCCCTATATGAATTTCGATTAGTGTTAGAGAGAGAACTCATAGATATTTACTAACCAAATTCTCCATCAAGTCAACATTAATTGAAGGGATTCTTAATCCAAGGAGAAATCCTAGGACAAGAGCTATTTGCTCAAATTGAAAGCTCAGACTGTCATACCCCCGATGGTAAGCTTTCGAAGCTTTCTTTCTCTATGCTTAGTTTTTCGGCGAAGCTTCATTTGAGCTTGTTCCAGTGTCAAATTGTGTGATTCAAAGTGCAATTGAATCATGTGGAATGTAGGAACTTAATTCCACCTTCAATTTCAACAATTAACTTCGATTGATCGGTCAATTTGATGAAATCAAATATGGTCAGGTTGGAAGGTTGAAATTGGGGGACATTTTGGGAAAATTTTGGGGATTTCGAAAATTTGAAGGACTAAAGTTCAATTTAATAAAATTTAGGGCCATAGGCATGTAAAAGATGTTAGAGGACCAATTGGTCAATTTTTGGAATTTTTTGGGTGAAATTTACCATTTTGTAAAGTAGGGGAAATGGTAATTTTGGAAAAGTTGGGGACCAAATTGGGAATTTGGGAAACTTGAACCACTTTTTGTGATTTTGAATAAATCAAGGCCCCAAGGTGAATTTTAGAAGTTTCGGGACTCAATTTGGAGGAAAATCGGCATTAGGGACCTAAAGTTAAAGAAAAAGAACTTTAGGGACCTATTTGAAATTAATTTAAAAGTTTGAGTATTTCATACATTCAGGATAAATGAAAGATATTAGGCCAAGGGATAATAAACAAGGATGTCCATATCATGTAGGAACACGAAGTACTGGGAACGCTAGCAAGGATAAGCTCGCATGAAGACAAAGAACCAGTTAAGAGGAAATCACTACGATATCGGGTGAGTGGGATTTTTATATCATACCCAGTTGGGATGATAAGCACATTGGAAATGAAAACCCACTACTAAGTGGAATTTTAACCATCACACCTGAATGGAGTGATGTGGAAATTACACAAAAAAACTACTTATCGGTTGTAAGTAGATCATACCTGGTTGGTATGATGAACTTCCTAGAAGGAAGTAGAAAACTCGCTTATCTATTATAAGCGGAGATGTCCTCATGTCCAGTTGGTGTGATGGACAGATGAAAATATTATTTTGTCGGAAGTGCTCTCCCATAACTGTGTGCCACTGCTTTAACTTTTTGAGAGATCTTCTTGACGGGAGCTCGAAATGCTCATATAGGTTGGAGGCCTCGATTTTGGAACTTGGGGGCTAATATGTCCAATTTTGAAAATCTCAAACAGTGGGCCCAAGGCCAGTTGGCACGAGCAGGAGCCCGTAAACAAATATGAGTTTAAGCAATGAAAATTTTAAATGAATGATGTGTTTGGCCATGGTACCAAGATAGGACCGACATACTCGATGGACTAACGGTAGTGTGACAAGACAGGTCGATGAACCAATCGAGACAAATAGCTGCAGATCGAGTTGAGGGTTGGGGCCGTTGGACTAGTGGCACCAACGATTAAATGGCTTACGAGAAAAACTGTTATTTTGTACATGCACTAAGGTACAAGACCTTTAAGACATCCAAGATAGGTAGTGATGCATCCTAGGGGCTACTGGATGACATGGTGGAGATAAGGTAGACTGTCATGCCAACAGTCAAGGAAGCTCGACGTAGCTTCATGCGCATGAGACCGGGGTGGAGTCGGGATGAGGTCTCTGTCCTTATACAGACACGGAGTTTTCTTTACATGATTGAGGGTTAGATGTCACATACAACCACTCATTCTCAAGGTAGAAGTGAATGGGCTTCTATCTAGGTGGCCGGTAAGGTCGCTCCGACACCACAAGTGGGTGCAGTGGACGTGTTGCCCTGCGAATATGTGTGCCCTTCATCATGAAGGGCGTGTGTTGGTTGATAAACATACTATTGTGATGATAAATGATTTTGAAAACTGAGATTTGAAGATGAGAAAATTTAAAGGAATTAAGGAGTCTAACACACTCCAACTTGAACACTATTTTTATCGAAACTCCATTTTTTGAAAATACCCATTCACTAAGTCTAAATATCCAACTTGATAAACACACTGTTTGTGGTTAATGATGAGAAATGGCTATAAAAACTGAGATTTAAAGATGAAATGTTTTAAATAAAATAAGGAGTCTGGCACACTCCAATTCAAACTATTTTCTAAAAGTTATATTTTAAACACTCATTCACTGAGTCGTTGAACTCACCCCCTCCCTTATACCCCTTTTCAAGTAACCAAGGGAAAGCCTACCCAAAGACCTCAAGCTAAATACACCTATAACACAAGTATGTTAAGTTTAAATTTCATGTAGTTTTGATTAATGTTATTCTAGTAAAGGTACAGGTTTAAATGACGCCTTACTTCTCACTATTTAAAATAAGGGGAAAACCCTTAATAAACTGGGAGAGTGGTGGGTTGATCACGAGAATCTGACCAAACTGAGTTGGGGCATGTTGGGTAAAAATAGGGGAATTCGGGTAAGCTATCGGGTGAGGAAGATGAAATGCGTGCACATGGTCTTATGTTTGTGCACCTGGTGTGTAAACCCCGCACTTTGGAGTTAAGGAAAACCCAAAAAAGAACCAGCCAAATAGAGTGAGAAAACTGAACTGGTTCATAAACCCGATCATTAGAGAACGAGCAATTTGGGAAATTTACAACTCTTAAGTGACCTAAAGGGTTCATAAAAACCTTGGAAAAGGAACTTAAGACAATTTGGGAGAGAAAACTATACTGGTTCATGTGAACTGGATCCAAGCCGAATTGAACCAATTTATGAACTGAGTCGGTTTATGAATCAAAACCGATAGAGGAAGGAAAAATCGGAAAATTTATCAATTTCAAGTGACCTAAAGAGTCACAAAAGTCATGAAAAAAGACTTTAGGATGAATGGAGGATGAAAACCAAACCAATTTAGGTGAACCGGATCTGAACCAGATTGAACCGACTTGGACCAATTTGAACCACTATGGACGGGCGACGAGTCCCCAAGCTCCCTATATAAAAAGCCCCCTCCATTCATACTCTCTATGCCTGAAAACGTCACTCTCTCTCAACTACTCAGTTTTCTTGTGAAGCTCAAACCAAAGCTCCGACTTAGGCATTTTTATGAGCCAAAGAAGGCATGGTCCAGTTCTTTAAATTTGGGGAGAAGTCAGCTACATGCCTGTAGTCTCCATTTGCTCTAAGGGTTGCCAAAGAAACGCTGGCGTGATAGAACAATGAAGCAGCTCTGGTAGACCGAAGCTGCCCTGTTTTGGCTGAGCTGAAAATGGCCAGTTCAAGCCCTCCTCAGGTCAAACCAAGCTTTCCCAACACCTCCACAGCCCTCCTACACCTGACTTAGAGTGGAAAGGTAAGCCAACTTGGCTCCCCTTTATAAATTACGATCGGAACTACAAAGAGAACCGGTAGATTTTCACTGACTAAATTCTCCCTCAATTTGGCATCAATTGATGCAATTCTTAATCTTAGGAGGAACCTCAGTATGAGAGTTATCTACACAAATCAAAAGCTTGGACTGCCGTACCTCCGACAGTAATCTTTTGAAGCATTCTCTCTCTACATTCAATTTTCTAGCAAAGCTTTGTTTAATCTCATTCCGACATCAAATCGTGCGATTCAAAGAGCAATTGAATTGTATGAAAGTGTAGTAACTCCAATCTAACTTCAATATCAACAATTAAACTCATTTGATTTGTCAATTTCATAAAATCAAATTCGGCTAAGTTAGAAGGTTGAAATTGGGGGAAAATTGGAGATTTCAAAAATTCGAGAGACTAAAGTGCAATTTCATAAAATTTAGGGCCAATTGGGCATGATATAGATGTTGGAGGACCAATTGGGCAATTTTTGGAAATTTTGGGGCAAAATTACCATTTTTGTAAAGTAGGGGAAAAATGGTAATTTTTGAAAAGTTGGGGACCAAATTGGAAATTTGGGAAACTTGAACCCATTTTTTGTGATTTTGAATAAATTGAGGTTCCAAGGTGAATTTTAAAAGTTTCAGGACTCAATTTGTGGAAAAATCGGCATTGGGATCTAAAGTAAAAGAAAAATAACTTTAGGGACCAAATTGTAAATATTTGAAAAGTTTGATGTCTTTATTCCGTCATAGTGAATGAAGGCTATCAAGCCAAATGATAATAAACTAGGATGTTCATACCATGTAGGAACACGAGGTATCGGGAACACTAGTAAGGATAATCTAGCGTGGAGATAAAATTGACTAAGAAGGAATACACTGCGTTTATCGGATGAGTGGGATTTTATATCATACTCGGTTGGGGATGATAAGCACCTCAAAAATGAAAACCCACTACTAAGTGGAATTTTAACTATCACACAAGAATGGAGTGATGTGAAAATTACGCAAAACAAAAAACTACTTACCGGTTGTAAATAGATCATACCTAGTTGGTATGATGAACTTCCTGAAAGGATGTAGAAAACTCGTTCATCGATTATGAGCGGAGATGTCCTCACACCCGGTTGGTGTGATGGATGACTGAAAGATTATTTTTTTCGGAAGTGCTCTCCCCTGATAGTGCCAGTGCTTAAACTTTTGGGAGACCTTCTTGACGGGAGCTCGAATAGCTCAGATAGGTCGGAGGCCTCGGTTTTGGAACTTGGGGCTAATATGCCCGATTTTGGAAAATCTTGTACAGTGCGTCCAAGGCAAGTTGGCATGAGCAAGAGCTCATAAACAAACATGAGTTAAGCCATGAAAATTTTAAATGAATGATTTGTTTGGCCATGGTACTAAGACAGGACCGACATACTTGATGGGCTGGCAGCAGTGCAATATGATAGGTCGATGGACTAGTCGAGACAAACAGATACATGTCGAATTGAGGGTCGGGGCCATTGGACTAGTGACACCACATATTAAATGGCTTATGTGGAAAACTACTATTTTGTACATGCACTGAGGTACGGGACCTTCAAGATGCCCAAGAGGGGCAGTGATACATCCTAGGGCTACTAGACGACATGGTAGAGATAAGGGCAATTTGTTGTGCCAGCAGTCTGGGAAGCTTGACGTAGCTTCATGCGCATGAGACTAGGGTGGGGTCGAGATGAGGTCTCTATCCTCATACGGACATGAAGTTTTATTTACGGGATTGAGGGTTGGATGTCGCGTACATCCACTCATTCTCAGGGTAGAAGTGGACGTGCTTCTATCTAGGTGGCCGATAAAGTCACTCCGACGCCACAAGTGGATGCAGTGGATGTGCTGGCCTGCGAATGTGTATTCCCTTCATGATGAAGGGCAAGTGTTGGTTGATAAACACACCGGTTATGAATGAGGATTAAGAAATGACTATAAAAATGGAGATTTCAAGAATGAGATATTTTACATAAATTAAGGATTTTCGCACACTCCAATTTAAAAACTATTTTTTAAAAACTTCATTTTTTTTAAAATACCCATTCATTGAGTTGTAGAAACTCACCCACCCTTTTTATTGCTTTTTAGGAAAATAGAAAGATGACTAGGGATAATATCGAGTCTTACCCTCTATCAAGTATGATTAATTTTTCTTAAGCTTTCATTTTATTTGATATATATTATTCCAGGGAACAAGGTTGTTATTACACCTGGCTCCTCTTGAGTAAAAGAAGGGGGAACCCTTCTTGAACCAAGAGAGCGACGGGTTGTTCACAGGGATCTAACAAACCAGGTCAGGGCGTGACACGAAGTCCCAATTGACCGGTTCGACACTATAGTGAACTAGTTTCCGATAAATTTCTCAGTTGGTTCAACAGTTTTAGCCCGGTTCACCCATTTCCCGACTTGTTCTTGAGAAAATAAAAATACCAAAAAATTCTATATTCAATTTCCTATTGAATCAACTCAAGAATTGTTCTATTTCGATTTATTTTTTTACCACTAAAATATTTGGGGGGTTTTGTGACTCCTACTAGCCCAAACTCAATTTGAACCAGTTTCTTTCCAATCCTCACCCTCGTGTTATGGGACACTCCCAATTGTCCCCCAAGGTCCACTTTACCCATCTTGGCCCCTCCATTGATCCTTTTATTTTGTTCTAACTCAGTTTAGTTCCCCGATTGGATCATTTTCCCCACTTCATTTCTTCTAAGTTTGTTCCTCGAAAGTTTCCCAGTGTTACACTCGGTGTAATAATGTCACTTATTGGGTCGTTACCCCAAGCATTCTCCAATATCTTTGAGAGCTTTTATTATCATGTTCCTACGAGTATGCTTACCACAACCCTAGACTAGGTGTCGTTCACACATACTCAAATGTAACATGTCCATGTTACCTCCCTTGGTAGTAGTTAACCTCATATCAATGGTATTTTTATATCTCGTTGGTACCAAGGTTTAGTCTATCTTATTTTTCTATCATGCAGTTCATACCCTATAGTTTCATGACATTCTTTGCCTTATGACCATGATCCATCCTATCATTTATCTAAGAGTATTGAAAATTATCATTTCCAACATATAGTTAAATCTATTGAGGACATTTATGATATTTCTTTTCCTCATCGGACCCTTTCCAATTTATTTCAGGAACTATCCCTCATACCATATATTATATGATGCTTTCCACAAGGATGTTCTCAAGTCTTTCAAAAAATGTGTATTGCATGATTTTCCATGCACACAATCATACGTCAGAGCTTTCATTCTCTACATTGATTACTTATGAGGCAATAAGCCTTTAGACTTACTTAAGATAATCAACCTTACCACTAAAATATTTTCATACTAGCGGTGTGTATCATATCTGTTATATGTCCATTGGGTCCAAGTATACACTTATGTCGGTACCTTTCTTGCATTTAGGGGTTACTGGTACTTATCCCAACCTTTTTCATTAGGTCGGGTATATAACCAGTACTTTGTTCCTTTTCAAAGTATTTTATTTTAAGTTTAGGGTTCCACCCCATAGTTTTCTTGTATATGTGTGTCCATATCTTGCTTGCTTATTTATGTAATGACTCAATCCTTGGTTAAGGTCCTAAGTCATACACGTGGTTTCATTACTTTCTCCCTAGTACCCTTTAATAGTCTAGGTGGCTTAGACACACTTATCATTTGGTCCATTGCCTTAAACCTTGTTTTGCTTCACATTGACCATTTTGGTAATGCTAGTGTGCGGTAAACATGACATATTTAAATCAAAAAATCAAAGGATGCCATGTGGTAATGTCATAATGATTGTCGGTTGACAAAATCAAGTAAGATGCCACGTCAAATCAAGTAATGAATGGAAGACTGACACTTAGCGGATCAAATGGTCAAAGAACGACATGGACTCTAAGTAAAATTTCATATCAGTGACTCCAACTAATCATTTATTATTATTTTAAATTTTATAACATGGCGGTCCTAAAGTAGTGTGGTGCTCACTATCCTATTATCAAGAGAATGTGATGGTTATTACGTTGGTACCAAATGAGAATTTGGTTAGAGGATGTAAAATAAACTTAACAAAAATTTCAAAGGTGCGATGTTTATAATGATAATATGGTAGGACAATTTGAAGCCAATGCCAAATAATATGCAATTGGTGCTTCCAATCTAAATACCTGGATTGTCAAACTTAGTATAATGTATGATTATGGAAACTTGAATTATTACAAGGTAAAGTTCGGTTACATATCACAAAATCCATGGAATATAAATCATACATGTTGGTGTGGCTTTAGATTGAAAAGGAGAAGCAACTATTTATACTTTTATATTAAATAGGAAGTTTTCTCAAGAGTACATATGCAACCCCGTCAATCTATGTAAATGGTCTCTGATCTATAATTTTTGTGTATTTTGTGGACTTGTAAAAATTATGAACATATATTATTGATGTGTAGATGAGCAAGATATATAAGATTTGCTAATTGATGGTTATATTAAGAATGTGGAAGAATGGGTAAGTGACTAGTTGATATATAAAATATAATAAAGAAAAGTAAGTAAGATGAGCAAGCTTAATAGCAAAAAAAAATGATTATAGTATGGAAAGAAAGATATTATGATGTAGTTAACTCTTTATAACTTGTATAATTCAAATTGGTTGAGATAATTCATGGAGTAGTAAATGAATATTGAGATTTGATAGTGTTATACAATAAAATGTATTTAATTTACACCTAAATAAATTATGCCAAATAATTTAATTCCAATTTATTGTTGCATATTTAGGAGTATTAGTTATAAACCACAAAATAGAGTATGAAGCAAGTGAATATAGAAAAAAAAAAGATGTGGTACATCCATGGAGACTCATGTTATAGTTGGAGCCTTAGAAATAGTTCAAAAATTTTAGTGACTAAAAGTGATGAGAGAAATAGATTCACAAATTAGGTAATAGATCAAGACCTTGTCCCATAATTCATCATATTGAGTATATTTAAATGATAACAAACATTTTAAAAAGATTCATGTAAGCGTGGTGACATCATCATCAAATTTTATGTATTTGTATAAATTGTAATGTAGAAATTTTACTATTTTTCATGTATATATCAATAATTTTATAATATTAAACATCACAATTTAATTTTATTATGTTTCATGTATATATCAATAATCTAATAATATTAGACACGAGGATTTCAATTCAAGAAAATAATTTATACACTATATCTAAAATTTTGGTAAATATATTATATAAAGATGAGATAGAAGACATATTAATTGTAGCTTACGCTATCAATGATCCCATCCTTGATTTTATTGGTGATATTTGCACGGTGATTTGCACCCTAAAAAATCCTATTGTCAGAGTAGATAGTGGTGTTGGGTTCATTTGAAGATGTTGTGCCACTATTGCGTAGGAAGATTATTTTGGGAGTGGATTTGAGAATTGAAGATTATATCGAGTCTAGTTGAAACTTTAACCAAAGTATTAATATCGATTATTTGTAAGTTCATAATTATTGTGAGATATCACAATATTACAGTGAAATAGAGTTAGTCATAACTTTTTCATCTAATATAGTTTAAATTTTGTATATCAACAGTATTAATATAATCAACAATATTTAGATTTTGGAGAGTGAGTTTTACGGATCTCCAACTATGTTGGAGAGGCTTTTAGGAGTTTATCATATTGGAATTGGATTTTGAATTATCCAATTTAAAAAATATTGTATGTATGTATGTTTTAAGTAGCATATGATAATTGTAGCAATATTTGAATGATGATTGAGAGTCTAATTGGGGTGCATGCGGATTTAGATGAACGGCAAAAGATGTAATAAGGCATGGAAAAAGGATGAAAAGACAAATGGAGTTGATAAATTCAAGGTGGGGTTGAGTATTATAGTGCAAATTTAATTATCAAAATTTATAAAGTATATAATTATAAAGAAAAAATAATGTACCAAAAATATGTACAACAATAAATTCCAGAATTTTGCTCACTTACATTATAATGTAATGTTGACATTTACATTTTATAGAGTAAGGAATATATACTTGTACACCCTATTCCTTAAAATAATTATTCTTTGAAGTGGTGGCTCTCGATAATCCGCAAGTCTAAGAGTTATCTTAGATACCCTTTGATGTAGTGGCTCTCGATAATTCCGAAGTCGAAGTCTTCAATACCGTTTGATGTGGTGGATTTTGATAATCCCGTAAGTCTAAGTGTTATCTTGATTACTCAATGTAATGTTACATGAGGATGGATGTTGGGACCTCTTCCAATGACTTTTTAAGGCTAGGGACAGTGACGTTGTGGACAGGAGGAGGAGGTCGCTCAGGAGGCCCGAATGCTCCCTCCCATCTCTTGTGGACACTCTCTTCCGTGAACAAAGCCCCTTTTCCTCCATTAATTTTTGTTTACTTTTTTATTTTTTTTAAATATATTTATGTGATTTTCTCTATAGAACAAATTAAATTTCAAAATTTCAGTTATTATGTCTAATTTTGTATACTTGATACAAAATTGCCAAAATATTTTCCACATTCAGAGTATATATATATATATATATCATTTTGTACATCTAGCGTTTAGCCACATATTTATGTTTTTTAATGTAAAAATGCTTATTTATATTCCTTTTAGCCGATTATTCCAATTTCTTTAAAAATAAAATGATTTCCGTCTATATTGAATATACTAAGTGGACAAAAATATTTTTTTGCTTATTATGATATATGAAATATAGATATAATTAATCCAATTTATGATTTTATTGACAGCCTCATTCTTAAATAGATATAATTTATATCTACTAACTGTAGACAAAAAGTTTACCTTTCCATACATCATAGCCAATGTACATAAATTGATGCCCAAACAATTCAAACAAAGGAGGTGCAATGCAACCTATATTTGAATTTGAATGAATTTTTAATACATGCTCATCTAACACAACTTATCTATTTTTTTTAATATCCAAAAGACAACCTGCTTTTGGAATTCCATCCGGGATAGCTTTAATACCTTGGAAACATGGGTTACTTTGAAAAAAAAGTTAGCTGTAAATGATTTTTCTCTGTTACATTCTCTATTATAATATTATAATATGAAGGTTTAAAGGCAAAAGGAATAAAATTGGGGGAGAATAGAAAATTAATGGGTGCACAACTTGAATGAATTTCTAATTAATTTTGTTGTAATTTTCCATATGAGGATTTGGGTAAAGTGTCAAGAAAATTTTGTCTGGACATCAAGCTATACTACTAGTAGAAAGGATAAAAAGGAGGTAAGGAGAAATTTATGGGAAAGTAGGAGAAGGGTACTCCTTTCAATCAAGCAATAATGGGAATCATAGGGACATTATCAGTTGGGTGTCTATGGGAAATAATTAGCATCATTTTTCCAATGTTTCATTTCAAGTGTCCATCTCCTCCCCTCCTTCCTTGTCCACCATGAGTATTCATGAAAAGTTTGCTTTCAAAGAAGAAAAAGTGACCTCCAACTAAGAAGCAAGTATATTATTAAAATAAATTGTGGATAATTAATATTCTGTATTGCCGTTCAAAGGAATTTTTAGTGGGCTAGCTGTAGTTCAACAATTCACTTGATACAAAACGAGAAAAGAAAGTTAGATGGGAAAAGAACCAAAAAGTGTGAAGCTCTCAAAAGCAAAAGCATGCATTTGTAGATAGGCCTACGAAGCTATTTATATCTATTTATTCCTAAAGACTATGTATGTATATATATAATCACTACTGATGTATAAGTATTGCATAGTCACATGATCATATGGTTTCAGCTACAAGACATGGCATTTCGGAATCTTTCAGGAACAATTTTATCTGAAAAAAGAATGAGAGAGAAAGGGAAAGCTCATGAAATCATATGGGAAGAGAAGAAGAGAAAAAGAGAAGAAGAGAAGAAGAAGGTCCTGATATACATGAAGACACGGTATGTGTGTCATATTGACATTGAAAGTGACAACAGGCTGCAGTTCTCTTCCGTCGATATACAAGCCTCTAAACTGCCAAAATGGCTAATTATGCTTCAACTACTTTGTCCATATTGAAGAGAATAAGAAGTGCTAAACTGCTGACTTAGTGGAATTAAGCATGTGATGGCTATATAAAAATCCCATCACCGTGGTGAGTGATGTATCCTTTACCTTAAATCTCTTTGGGGGAGAAGCATAGAGATACTGATGAATTGAAATTGGTTATTTGGCTTCAAGTTGCATGAATAAACAAGAAGAAACATACAAAAGAACAAACATTGATTGACGTAAAGTGACAGAAAGTGAGAAATAGAGCAGAGCACATGTAGCTGGCTAGCTTTCCCATGTCTCTCTTTCTCTGGATCCATGTCTCATTTCTCCTTCTTCCTTTTGCTCAAACGAGCAAAGATATATGTTTTATGTGTGGGAATTTTCTTCCATAAGAAAAGCCTTGGTCTCCTTTATCTCTTTGGTTCGAAGGGGTTCCCTTTTAGCCATTAGTTTTTACCCTATGTATCTTTGGATTACTTTTCAACCCGAAATTTTGCACGTTTGAGCATTTTGACTCATCAACAACCAACTTGTATCTAAATGACTAGAGGATCAAAGTGTCATTGCAAAATTTAAAATAAGATAAAAAAAATATGGGAAATATATTAAAAGATAAATGCATTATTCATCAATGTAAATAATAATTATTTAAGGTATATCATAATATTATAGTATAAATTAATAATATATAAAATAATATCTTAAGTATTTAAGATAATATCAAAATAGTTATAGTAAGTCCTGCAATGTAAATTGAAGTCTTTCATATATATATATATATATATATATATTAAATATAAGTGGGTTCTATTAGAAATCTAAAAAAGGGTCTTTTCAAAAAGTTTGTCAGATTTGAAAAGTTAGTAAAAAAAAAGAATTTGAATGTAACACGTATATTCCTGAAAACTTAGAACTGCAATAACATTAAATTCAAAATTAATGATTAAACTTATTCTTCAATTTTTTTAGATTTTAATATATATATAGGTAAAAAGATTTGCATGATAACTTAATTTATGAGTATATATTTATTTAACTTAATTTTAAGTACAAAAGTTTTATTAATTATTCAATTATAATATATTATTTTATAAAAAAATGAGTTACTAGTGAATTTTTTATGTATTTTGAATTATCAGTAAATTATTTTTTTATGAATTAAGTCACCTAAAAAATTTTATACTTAAATTGAATTAGTCAAAACTTTATAATCAAACAAATCATTTAAATTTTTTTTAGATTTAATGAGACATTTTTAAATACTTGTACGTATAAATGAGCCATTTTCGAACTCTTTATAAGGGACATTTAAAATTCTACTAATCTTTATAACCACTAGTTAGCATAATTATCCAAAAAGAAAATAACACATACAAGACGATATACTCTCTTTCTGCTACATCATCTCATAATGGCATATAAGATCATATGACGGACATAGGCCACACATCTCTCACAGGCAGACACACTACCAAAAGCTACTGGATTTGCTCTCATTTCCTCCTCCTCCTCCTCCTCCGCCTCCTCCTCCTCCTATTTCCATGATCTTCTCTTCTCCTTTTCACCAAATAGACCAAATTGCTGAAGGTATTCTTTCTAACATGGCTATGATGGTGGGTAACTCTGGTGAAGGGTTGCTGCTCAACTTAGAGTCTCCTAAGTCGGCCGTACCTGCTCCGTTCCTGACAAAGACCTATCAGCTCGTGGACGATCCGACCACGGACCACATCGTCTCATGGGGAGAAGAAGACGCTACCTTTGTCGTGTGGAGGCCACAGGAGTTCGCTCGAGATCTGCTACCGAACTACTTCAAGCACAATAACTTCTCCAGTTTCGTCCGCCAGCTCAATACTTACGTGAGTGATCTGATCAAGCACTAAACTCTTTATTTTGTGTATTCTCCTCAAAGAAAATATGTTCTTTTGACAGTTTAAGTTGGGAAAGCAGCATATGCAGGCATGCAATGCATGTATATGTTCTATATCTGGACTAGTCTTTGAAATGCACTAGAAAGGGGGATAAGCTACTAGTTGGAATAGTTACACAAGAAATTAGCTAAGTGATACTTATGGAATATCCGCTCATTCATGATACCATAGATTTCTCGTCATGAATTCATTGATTTCTTTTCCTCTTTTGTTATGCACAGTGAAAATGCAAAATTTGCATGGAAATTGGTGAAGCAACCAGGGAAGATATTGATTCCAGATTCATGGTTTTGGATAGAGAGAGAATCCATTAAAAAGTAGTGCAAGATACAAAAGGAATTTGATATGCTTCTGTTTCCATGAAACTCATATTTCTTTATTCCCCACTCCATTAGTTCACTTGCATATCTTCCGTTGGCAATTTAGGGCTTTAGAAAGATGGTCCCAGATAGATGGGAGTTCGCGAATGAGTTCTTCCGGAGAGGCGGGAAGCATCTCTTGTGCGAGATCCACCGCCGGAAGTCCGCTTCTCTCCATCACACGCCATCCAACTGTCTCGACTTAGACCCGCTGCCCATCAGCCCCGCCCATCAACTGACATGTTTCTTCCCCTTTCCGGCTAGAACAACCGCCTCCTTGCCAGCGGACATGAACAGGTCGACTCACAATCCTCCTAACCTCAATATGTGCTGGCCCATCATCGACTCTCCGCCACCACGTCCACCATCACCATCACCTCCTCCACACAAGGCTGCATCTCCCGCCTCTCCAGTCACAACAGCGGCGGCACTGTATGAGGACAATGAACGGCTGAGGCGAAACAATGATATCCTCATGTCCGAGATTGCACACATGAAGAAGCTCTACAACGACATCATATACTTTGTCCAGAACCATGTGAAACCCGTTTCTCCAAGCAACTACAACAGCGTCCTCGTTCGGCCCTCCGAGAGCCCTAGTGCGATCCTCAACCAGTCTATCTCTCTAGGCTATAAAGTCTTCACAAGCAACAGTAATATACCGCCTTCACTTGCTCCATCTGTGGTGGTTCTTGAAGAGCATACGAGGAAGGAGGAGCCGAAACTGTTCGGCGTGCGTCTGCAGAACTCAACGGGGCCGACGAAGAAGAGGCAGCATCCGGACTGTTCTGCAGACCCGATGACAAACGCTGCAGAGAGTAATACTAAGGCTCGTTTGACGATCCTCGATGACGAAGATCAGAAATTGCGGCTTAAGTTGATGCCTTCTTTTACATGTTAACCATGTAGATCTATCGTCCCACTTGGATAGTTATTCTTTTGATTTACAGCGCTGCGGGGAGTACTCTTAGTCGTCTTTCTTGCATCCCCTTTTTCACCTTGGGGCACGATAGAGTTACGGTGCACTATGTACGTGGCTTACGGTTCGGTTCCTTGTGATTTGATGAATTTGTCCATAATAGAAAGTGTTTTTACCTCTTTATAGAGTAAATATTTAGTTAATATCAAGAAAATGACTAGTTGTGATAGTAGAATTATACAAAAATTTTATATATAAAAGCTCTATTTTAAAAATTTTCATTTTGGCCCAAACATTTCTTCTTATTCTTGGACAACCACAATTGAATTAATACCATAAAGTTTGTTCAAATTCGGATGTCAATGCTAAAAAGTGATTTTATTGGGTCTAAAAGTTCTGAAAATTATTTCACTATGTCCAAAACGTGCTTTTAATTTTTAAATTTTCTTATTTGGATAAATAATTTTAAATATTTTTGGATTGAATAAATTATTTTTTTAACTTTTAGAATTTATTCAAATATGTTAAAACTTTTAGAATATTTTAGTATTTAATGAGATCTTTCTCACTACTTTCCAGCTGGAAAATCATCCTTCCAAAGCTCTCTCTATGTGATATGATTAAGGAAAGTGCATATCATCATGCCCCGCTTCATTGTTGCTACGGGCCATTCTGTTCATTCTTGTTTACTTCAAACTGTCAGTCAAATTCAAAAAAAAAAAACATCAAAACATATTCGAACCTAAACGACGACGTGAAGGGTGATGTATAATTGAAAGCTCTTGTTTCCATGTACTCGAGAAATCTCTCTGGAGATCATATATGAGTTTTAGAATGTCATTTGAATATGATTTGATCTTTCACGGAATATTTTTTTTCGGCACACTGTAATGCTTTTTTGGCATCCACGTCTACTAGAACCTATACTATTGTACATGGGAGTCCTCCTTTTAATGCATGCAACCCCTCCAAAAATGCATTCTCATTGTCTATCTCCTCCAATAAATCATACACCAATCACAATGCTTTTTTGGCATCCACTTCTACTAGAACCTATACTATTATTGTACATGGGAGTCCTCCTTTTAATGCATGCAACCCCTCCAAAAATGCATTCTCATTGTCTATCTCCTCCAATAAATCATACACCAATCACAATTCATTTTTAAAGTATTCTCAGTCATTTTTTGCTTGGTCAGGCTGCTTTTAGTGGACGTTGTTCCTTGTTTTGTGCTACTTTGTACATATATTGGGTTGTATGGAAGCATTGTATCATCTTTAATACTCTTCCTATTGTGTGGGTTTTTAGGGTTCGACTTGGTTGCTCATGATTGAAAAGTGCTTCTTTGCCTTGTGTTAAATCTTGATGGTTTATGGAGATCTTGTTTGCCTAAATATTCCTCGAAGAACCATGGAATGCAACTCCATGTAATCTTCCCACTAGCAAATCATACCCCTCTTTTGAATCCGTAGTCACGGGTTCAATGTTCTCATAATGTCAGTAGAATAAATAAGCATCACCAACACATAACACATTTGCACATATTTGATTTAGCAACCAAATCATTACAACACACTCTCCAAATAAAATTATAAAATTTTTAATTTTATACTTACATTTTATTTGTGTTGTATATAATTATATACACCTATATCAATTTTGAGCCTGGGTTCCACGTCCCAATCCGATTTTGGGTCTAACCACAATCCATCAAATCCATTCTATACTAAAATAATTAGTAATTTTATCAAAATAATAATTGTAAAATTAATACTTAGAATAAAATAATAATATTTTTTAGCACAAATGTAAAATTTTCCTGTATCAAATAATGTGCCAAAAAACTATTACAAAACTTATTATAAATATACTAACCGATAATAATAAAATTAAATTTTTGTGTGAACAATTTGAGTTTTGTATCTCGAGTTGCATGAATATTAAATGTAATGTCCCAGAAATTACTTTTATGAGCTCCTACTTTCACCTGTAATGATTTTGGAGAGTGGGTGAGCTCATAACTCATTGAATGAATTAATCCGTTCATAACTTACGTATCAAATCCCGACCCGATTTCCCTGATTATACTTGCAGACAACTGCCACATTGTTCCGATTTTACAACAATGCATGTCTCATTATTTTAAACCATACAGGGTGCAAGGCTCCAACATAATAACTCAATTATTTTCTAAAAATAATAAATTGGTATTTTAAAATATAAAATTTGGAAACCACACCGGTATCAAGTACATAATATAAGGCATACCTTGGAGTTATATGAAGCTTTCCAAGTATTCATGTATTTGAAAATTATATTCATTCCTTAAATGAGTATTTGGAGGGTAGTGCATTCACAACTCAATTAGAGAGCTTAATTGACATCGTAATATTATGTACACGATTCAACACATACTCCAAACAATATTATAAACATGTTTAATAACATAAATGTTTACCATAAATAAGATTATAGCTTAAAAAAATAAACTTGTATACGATAAGTTTGTAATCTGTTCATTTGATCAGAAATAATCTATACTCGGGTTCATTAATAATGAGTCCTAAATATTTACTTGTATTTTAATGAGCATATCTTACATATCCCAATATGCACAATGATACATTTACTTTAATTCCAATGTGTTGGGATCAACTTAACGATCTATTACTTGTTTAATTATTAAAAAAATTTCAAATTATTTTCTGCTAATTTTACTGCTTGTATTTTACAAGCTAAAATTATATTTATTTCAACCTAGAAAAACTTTAATAATTTTATTCAAGCTACAATTTACATAAGTTTGTATTAGACAAACATTCAAATACTCTTTCTTACTAAATGAATCAAGCATTCTTAGAGTAGACACTATGGGGTTACAACCTCGATCTGTCCCACTTGTGGCCCAGTGCGCCTTTACTGTTCACCTTGGTGAGAGTCTACAACCTCTACTACATTGGTGTGATGCTACAACCCCGACCATTCGTCTGTGTGAGCACCATTGTCCAACCCCCAAAAATTCTCAAATAAAATTATCCACTATTGAGTGATGAGACCTCATCCTACTTTCCCTTGGTCTCCTAGAGCTCCACGAAATACTGGAACAATGTAGCTCCCTTGTACCAACCTTGCTATCCATTAGCCATTAGAACCAACACTACCTCATATCGAGCGTCTCCTTGGTTTCGAACGATTGCAATAATAAATAAGTGTATTTTGATTTAAGACATTTCTTTTTGCGTTGCTAACCCCCAACAGACACCAACTCGATCTCGGCTCAACAACTTAAGCAAACATTATCATTTGGTGATAACTTTTATCATGATCTTAAATAAATTCTTATTTACGGGATTGGACCTGTTTCCATTGGCCTTGGGCCCACTTTCACAAATCTAAATATAATCAACTCTCTGTCGATCATGGGTCTCACCCATATCACCCATATCCTACATCGACAGTTGAATTATATTCTCCCCTTAAAGTGTTTCACAAACATTTAAGGGGAAATCATATAATTAGCATTCATGCTCTCAATACAAATATACATCCCAAAATGGTTTGAGTAGTTTCATACCATCATGAGATTATATCTCTATAAAATAATTTTATAAGAAAATCATGCAATAAATTTTTGCAAGTAATATCACATTACCAGTCCAATTGGACTTTAAGCCAGAAAAACCGCTCACCATTATCTGGGGACATGTCCGTCTCAGAGTGATTTATGAATTTTCGTGCTCCTCTCGTATGATCATGTATGTTTTACTCCCTTCATATCATACATGGTTTCATAAATGTTCTTTGGGTCAGAATCCGAACATTTATTACACTATGCCGTAATATTTCCAAAATTATAGTTTTGCCCTTAGACCCTATTTTCTTATTTAAATATGTATATAAATAAAAAAATAATTCCTAACCTTTGTACCTTCAACTCGAAATTCAGTACTTGAATAATCTAAGGTCGATCAATAAAGCTTGGGATTACCGTCATACTCTAATTATGCCTTCAGGGGCATTTTCATAATTTTGGCATCTCGACTTTATTTATCCTCCCAAACATGACCTTAGACATATTAATACCATTATGCCAAACAAGGCCTTATATGTGCATATTTCACACTTAACCAAACATGCCCTTAGTGGCAGTTTGGAAACTTTTTCCATTTGCCAAGGGCATTACCACCCTTTTCCTTTAATTATCTGCTAAAATTATCTCAATGGTATTTCGATCACTTTACCCGAAATACCCTTAATCACCCTTCATCTTTTAGGGTCCTAATCCCCTAGTTCAAGTCGCCCATCAACATCTCTCGTATGATAGTCATCCAGAGGATCCTCAAACATCCTTCAACTCTGAAACTCATTTGCTCTTTGGTTCATGTCGATTGTAGCTCTCATCATCGTCATATACTTATCCGGCAAGTTCCTCCCTTCATTTCCTTTTTTGCTATATTTCCTTCCTGTAGGTGGTGATCTAATAGAGCTCTAGTGTCATCTCGAGTTCATCACTCTCATCTACGAGGTCTAATTGGTAAGTCTTGAAGCTCTCGATTATCATCTTCATTGTTTCCCTTTAGGTGTGCATCAATCCCCTTGTGTCATTGCCTTAATCAAATCATATCTGAATGATTTCATATTTTAAGGGTTTTGTTAGTTAGACTTTCTTTTGTCCTCCAACATTTAGTTGCTCTTCCACTGATCTTTGGTTGCTTGCAGCATCAATTTCCTCATACTGAGCATCCCTTAATGGAAACTCGACCATTCAATCAATTTTCCTATTGCTTCGTCTTCCGTCTAGAGTTAGGGCGTAATCCCCATCCCCTTGGAATAAGGAACCGCAAATGGGAAACCAGAAATTTTCTAGAGAAAATTGAGGATATAAGTGAACCATAATTGGTAAAGAAGTATCAAAACGGGGATTTGGAAAATCCAAAGTGGCCAATCAAGACCTAAAAATCATGGAAAAGAACTATGAAGTGAATTGGATGTGAAAACTAAATCTGTTCAAGGTGGATCGGATCTGAACCGAATTGAATTGTGAAGAATTGGTTCAAATAGTCATTTTTCTAGGTGGCTTAAAAACATCAAATTAGAAAATTGAAGCCACCATTATATAGAAAATGAATTTAGATAAATTTAGAAAATTTTAATTTTGAGAAAACCGATCGAATCAGGCCTGAACCGACCGATTTTCAATTTTAGGTCACCAAACCCGGTCTTACCAAACTGGTCAACGAACTGCCTGCCAAGTGAGCACCTAGTCAGCAGGCATGACCAATCACCGAGCGACGTGTGATGAAGCGCACCTTGTCAACCGCTTGGTTAGCGTATGGAAGAGTTGACCAATCAGAGCATAACACGTGTTCTTGGTCAACGATCAAAGCCATGTCACCAACAACCGATCAATAGGAGAGCGACACGTGTTCTCAATCAATGGTCAACAGAGGAGAAGCCACGTTAGCCAGATAAGCCAATGTGGTGTTGACACGTGGCAAGGATGCCATGTTAGCAACAGAGTAGTACTTGGAGAAACGACCGACCAATTAGAGGTTGACACGTGGCAGAGCCACATAGTATGACCAATTAGTGGATGACCTCAGCCAATCAATGGCTGACATGTGGCAACCACACATTAGGAGAGATATATGATTATTTAAATCAGCCAATTAAATGCCAACATGTGGTAGCCACATAGTACATAATGAGGGAAATCTAATTCATTTAAATTAGCCAATTAAAGGAAGCCACGTGTCACGATCAAAGACTGACCAAGTATAGTCAGCGACCATGCTTGAACGGGTGACCAATGGGAGATCGCCATGTGGCTGGTCAATGACTCAAAGGGTGACTCAGACGCAGAGTTGTAAGCCACATCAGCAAAGCTAGCCAATCAAAGCCTGCCATGTGGAAGCTCACACGTGCAAAGCTCGCATACACAACACAGTGTTATCTTCAACCTTAGGCAGATGAACAAAGCAAGATCATCAGAGGGAGAAAGAGTCATAAGAGACCAAAATATCCGCCACTACTGCCACAAATAGGTGAGTTAAGTGTCGAGTCTTACACCGGTTAGTGGCCTTATTAGTTGTCGAGCCCTCTACATAAGGAGTGCCTTCCCACTCGTCCTCCCCATCACTCAGGTGGCCATATAATACAAGACACTCTAATTTCCAACAAGGCGCAAACCAGAGCTCTGACAAGGGGACTTTCTGAAACCTTAGGAGGCGAATTTGGAGTTCCTACAACCAGGAGGAGGTCATCTACCTCGCTACAGTCCCCACTCGGCTCGAAGACCACCGAAGGAATGTCATGAGGTTCACACAATACCTTTGCTCCAACGGTCACAAAACATCCAACCCACTTCAAGCTGAATTCTGGTCAAAATTTAACTTTTAGGAAAAATGTTTGATTTAGAGTGTGCCAGACTCCTTATTCTCTTTTAAAAACCTTTCATTTTCAATTCTAGTTTTTATCACCATTTCATCATGAAGGTAAAACACATAATCGTAGGACAACCCGTCCACTGAACCCACTTGTGGCGTCGGAGCAACTTTACCGGCCACCTAGATAGAAGTATGTCCACTTCTACCCTGAGAATGAGTGGATGTACGCGACATCCGACCTTCAATCACGTAACAAATCTTCATGTCCGTATGAGGACAGAGACCTCATTCTATCTCCACCCAGTCTCATGCACTTGAAGCTACTCTGAGCTTCACAAGACTTCTGGTACAAATAACTGCCCTTATATCCACCAGGTCGTCTAGAGCCCTAGGACGCATCACTACCCCTCTTGGTCATCTTGAAGCTCTCGTAAACACAGTACATGCACAATCAACAGTTTTTCACATAATTCCATATAATATGTAGTTCCACCGGTCCAATGGCCCTGACCCTCAAGTCGACCTGCAGCTGTTTGTCTTGACTAGTCTGAACATCTGTCACGTCGCACTATCGCTTATTGACTGAGTGTGTCGGTCCTGTCTTGATACCATGGCCAAACAACTCATTACTTAAGTTTTTATGGCATATTAATCATGTTTGTTTATGAGCTTCCGCTCATGCCAACTAGCCTAGGGCCTACTATTTGAGATGTTCAAAATCGGGCATATTAGCCCCCAAGTTCTAAAATCAAGGCCTCCGACCTTTATGAGCTATTCGAGCTCCCGTCAAGAAGGTCTCCCAAAATGTTCAAGTAGTGGCACATAGTCAGGGGAGAGAACTTCCAACAAAATATATTTTTCTACTATCCATCATACAACTGAGTATGAGGATATCTCCGCTTATAACCGATAAGCAGGTTTTCCACTACCTTCGAGGAAGTTTCATCATACCAACCGGGTATAATCTACTTACAACTGGTAAGTAGTTTTTTCGCGTGATTTACACATCACTCCTCTCAGGTGTGATGATTAAAATACTATATAGCAGTGGATTTTCATTTTTGAGGTGCTTATCATCCCAACCGGGTATGATATAATAATCCCACTCACCCGTTAATGCAGTGAATTCCTCTTGACCGGTTCTTTGTATTTCACGCAAGCTTGTCCTTGCTGGCGTTTCCGGTACTTCGTGTTCCTACCTGAAATGAACATCCTTGTTCATTATCACTCGGCCTAATAACTTTCATTCATTCCAAATGAATGAGAAAACTAAACTTTTCATTTATTTGTAATTAGGTTCCTAAAGTTATTTTTCTTTAACTTTAAGTCCTTAATGCCAATTTTTCTTCAAATTGAGTCCCGAAACTTTTAAAATTCACCATGGGACCTCAATTTATTCAATTTCACAAAAGGGGTTTAATTTCCCAAATTTCCAATTTGATCCCACAACTTTTCCAAAAATTACTATTTTACCCTTACTTTACAAAAATGGTAAGTTTTACCCCAAAAATTCAAAAAATTACCCAATTAGTCCTCCACCATTTTTATTATGCCTAATTGGTCCTCAGTTTTATGAAATTTCACTTTAGTCTCTTGAATTTTCAAAATTCCCAATTTTCACCCAATTTTTCCCCAATTTTAACCTTCTAAATCAGCCGAATTTGATTTCATCAAATTGATCGATCAAATAAGTTTGATTGTTGAAATTGAAGTTAGATTGGAGTTCCTACACCTTCATACAATTCAACTGCACTTTTCATCGCACAATTTGGTGCTAGAATGGGATCAAACAGAGCTTCGTTGGAAAAATGGACTTAGATAGAGAAAGCTTCGAAAGCTTACTATCGGGGGTGCGGCTGTCCAAGCTTTCGATCTGGGCAGATAGCTCTTGTCCTAAGGTTCCACCTAGGATCAAGAATTGCATCAATAGATTCCGAATTGTGTGAGAATTTTATCATCAAAGTTCTACCAGTTCTCTCTTTAGCACCGTTCAGAAATTATAGAGGGGAGTGGAATTGGCTTACCTTTCAGCTCTAATTCAACTGAAGGAGGGTTGTGGAGGTGTTGGGAGGGCTCGGTTTGGCCTGAGAATGGCTCGAATTGGCCGATTTTAGCTTAACCGAAATAGGGCAACTTTGGTCTGTTGGAGCTGCTTCACTGTTCAATCACGCTGGCGTTGCTTCGACGATCCTCAGAGCAAATGGAGACTACATGCGTGTAGCTGGCTTCTCCTCGGTTCTAAAGAACCCGACCATGCCTTCTTTGGCTCAGAAAAGACCCTATATCAGAGCTCTGGTTTGAGCTTCACCGAAATTTGGAGCAATTGAGAGAGAATGGAGTTTTTAGGTGTGGAGAGGATGAATGAGGAGGGGCTCTTTATATAGGAAGCTCAAGGACTTCTTGGCCATCCAATTGGCGTCTTAATGGTGGTCATTCATTGCTTGAAACTCCATGGCAAGAGACTTTTCAGCTTCACGGGTGCTGCACGATTTTTTGGTGAGTGATCAATGCTATGATATGAAGGAAGAAGATGACACTGCTCCAAACCGGACCAGACCGGTCTGAACCGAGTTCAAAGCTTAAACCGACTAGTTCACCACTGATTCGACCAAAATTTTCAAATCTAAAAATTTCTAAATTAATATAAATTCATTTTCTATTCAATGGTGGACTCAAATCTCAAATTTGAAAATTTTAAAGCTAAATAGAGAAATGAATTTAGCATCTTGTTCAATACTGGTTCAAACCGGTTCAATTTGGTTTGGATTTGGTTCACCTGAACCGGTTTGATTTTCATCTCCAATTCTTCCTTAAGTCCCTTTCTATGACTTTTGGGACTCTTTGGGTCACTTGGGATCCATAAATTTCTCGGTTTACCCTTTCTCTATCGGTTCCGATTTGTAGACCGACTCGATTTTTAAATTGAAAATGACCAGTTCTTTCCCCGATTTTCTTATTATCAAAGGATGGGCTTTACACCAACACTCCCCCATCTTCCCTCGATCGATACTCGACCTCGTGAGACCTTAGAGGTAAGCCAATTCCGCCCTGCTTCACAACTGAAGCACATAAAACTTCTCTCATCAAATTATCTATGATTAGGCGACCAATTGACCCACACTCTAATCCTAGGAGGACCCTTGGAAAGAGCACAACCCACCCCTATCCAGAGCTCAGATTGATGCCCCCTCATTGGTAAGCAAACTGAACTTTCTCTCCCTAGATAATTTTTTCGATGAAGCTCCATTTAAGCTTGAAATTGGGTTAAATTAAGAAATTCAAAGTTCAGGATCAACATAGGGAGTTTGGGGAATCGATTAGAAGCATGATAGGGGAAAAATTACAAAGTTTAGACACTCAATTTAATGAAATAAGAATTTAGGGACTGAAGTGCAAAATTTTGGGAAATTTCGGGCAATTTGGGATTTTTGAAAAATTAGGGGTCGAATTGCAATTAAAGGAAAACTTAGGACTTGAGTGTAAATAAGAGAACCTTAGGGACCTAATAGAGGATAAAGTGGGTATTGGGAGCCAAAATGTAAAAGTATGAATTTTAGGGACCAAATTGTAATTAATGCATAATGAAAGGGCCTGGGTGCAAAAAATGAGGTATTTCATGCCAAATTTCCTTATATGATCACTTGGATTATGTAGGAAATTAGTGTCTGAGTACTTGTGAGATGGAGCACATTGTGGATCAGAATCTAGCTAGGACAAATGCGTTAGGGTTATCGAGTGAATGAGAATTTCCGGCATTAGTTCCGGTTGGGACGATGTACATGTTTTTAAATATAAAAATCAATTTTCCAGAAATAGTTTCCCTTGACTACATGAATCTGCTTAAACATTTTGGGAACTATTTCTAGGGTGAGCTGAGCTACTCCAGTGGACCCAAGGCCAATGGGCACGAGTTCAGGCTCGTTGAAAGTTAGCCGAGTAATGAACCTACAAAAATCCTCATAATTGATAAATTGTGTGCTATAGCTACCGAGCCAAGGTAAGGTTGTTGAGCTCATTGTGCTAGTAGCTACCAAGCCGAAGTTGGGTCGTCGAACTCATTGGACTAGTGGTCATTGGGTCATAGCTAGACCATCAGACCCATGGGGCCAATAGGACTAAAGATAAAGGTATTAATTAAAAGAATTATGATTGTGCATGTTGAGATGTGGAACCATCGAGGTACCCAGTATGGGGTAGTGTTAGTTCGAAGGGCTATTGGATAACTTAGTGAGCATAAGGGGTGTTTGTTGTCCAGTGAGTTAGGAAGTTCAGGGAGCTTCATGCGCATTGAGACCCAAGAAGAAGGGGGAGAGGTCTTGTCCCACAATAGTGAACACGGAGGAATTAAGGCCTGAGGGATGGGCGGTAAGGCTCACCTAGACCTCGGGGTAGAAGGTGTGCCCTTCTACCAGGGTGGTCGGAAAAGGCGCTCTAAACCACAAGTATAGTAGTCGGGGACTACTCTGCGACTAGGTGAACCCTTTTTATTATAACAAGGTGGATGCTGGTTAAAAAATAATACAGATCATGGTGGTGAAAAATGAAACTACCCGAAAAAAAACTTTTTCTTAAAAGTGTGCTGTAGAAATTACCTCTCATTGAGTTATGAAACTCATCCCCCTCCCTTAAATCCCTTTTAGGAAAATTTCATGCCAAGTAGAGTTGAAGCCCAAAGAACAAACCAAACCTCCAATGTAATTATATTTAAGATGTTTTGTAAATTTGTTATGAAAAACATATGCACGGGTAAGCCTTTACCTTCTTGAACCATCTTGGTAGAAATACTATGGTGGCTCAGGAAAGGGTGGCGGGTTGATCATGAGAATCCAACCAAACCGTGTTGGGGCGTGATATAGGGTACTTGCAATTTTCAGCTTCTACTTTGTTTGATTCTAACCTCACTCAAGTGAATCTTTGTCATTACAAGTTAGTCCACTTGTCGATCATGACTCGCTAGGAGGCATCCGAGGTAAGTTGGGTTCTCTATTTTGTTCTTTCTGTGGTTAAATTGATTTAGAGTTGTTTCCTACTATGAACCAACTTAAGTTCACATTTGTTACAAGCATTCCTTTCCCATGTTGTACTCCATTCTATAGACCTCTATTTCTTTGAAATAGTGAACAATTACTTATCTAACAATACAAATGTTTTTCCTCTAATCCTACTTTGATTGATGCCTAACTCTGATGAGTCCTCTTTTTTGTCACCAACGATTGTGATCCATCTTGTTGACTCAACTAGGTGGGAAGTTGATTTCCCATTCATTGTCCAATCATCCATTGTCTCTGGGTGCATCTAAACATGATGGAACAATTGTCCCTATGGCTTGTATTTCTTCTTAACACATTACCAGCATTACCTAGGTTGTCTTTCCAAAGTCCTTGACTATTTCCTTTCCATGGATTACTTTGAGGAACTCCATTTCATTTGTGTAGAAAAAAAAGAAAGGAGCATCTCCACACCCACATGAAGAAAGCTCTTGGCTTGGCCCCTTCAAAGTACACCTTCTAAATTCCTCAGGTAGATTCTTCCCGTGCTATCACACTAGATGCCTCCCATTTTCTTAGATTGTTGGAATTGGTTCCTTTGATGGCTGGTTTATAAACTTCTTATATAAGTACATGTAAACTCTAGTAAATACCCAGTATTTAGGACATCATTGAATCCTAATTAAAATGACCATTCCTTTTCCTATGCCCTTTGTGATTATCTTTTAATGTAAAGAATATGAAGGACCTCCTTCATACGTTCTTTTCATTTAGTTCTTTGGTGACAAATTTCATATTCCATGGTTAATGTCTTCCATGTGGCAATAACTTTATTCTTCCACTGCATTTTCACAAACTGATTGTGAGTCTTCCCACTTTAGTTAGGGTATTAATGTGGCTTTACCAACTGGAGTATGCTCATTCATTCTCTCCATTTATTCTCACTATATTTCTTTTCTTAAATTTTTCCCTTAATTGATTTATATTTTTATGTACTAACTTTCTATCTTCGTAGGATGCTTTTATTCATGACATTTTAAACTCTCGCTTATAAGGACTGGCCCCCAATGCCTTCTTTCTAAGTCCAAGTGTTATCACCCTGAACTTGAGATTTAATCTACCAGGTTAGCCCATCTCATTTTAGCTCAGCCTTATCATATGAATATTCATAGATAAATCCTTAGTGACTCTCAAAGTCCCACACATGATTGTTTAAAATTAATGCAAGGAATAGGATTAACTATGCTATAAGTGGTGTGACAGATTTTCCTTGGCAATTATGTAAAGGTAAGAACATTTGGGTTATCTTGATTTATCTTGAGACTGATTAATGATATGCATAGTTAGTTGTTAGCTTGATAGTAGACATATCCTTGACCTTCTCTTTTGCTAAACTCTTTAGTTACAATAGGCTATAATTATAAGTTTCCCATAATATTTGGACTTACAACTCCCGAGTCTGTGCTTCCTAGATCTCTAAAATTCTTTCCTTCCATTTGCACTTATCTCATTCCAACTCTTTGTAGTTACTATTAGCACAATATTTGAAAGGAACTTAGTTGATTGTTGTTAATGTAGGATTGTTGTTTATATGGGTTGTTCAGAGTACAACAAATTATGGACATGGGTACCATCTCTCCACTTCCATTGCTGACTTCCTTGATTATTTTTAAGAATGACATCATGTAATATCATTGTTAAAGAATTCTGGTCAATTGTTTAAAATTTCCTAATTGAGGCTCCCCATTACGCGATTACATTTTCCAATGTATACCAAATTTAGAAATACTTGTGCTTAAGAGGTTGTTATTTTATTTTTCATTTGTTTTCCTTGACTTTATGTTGCTATATATTATATTTCTGACTTGCTCCCCTTCGAACTTCTGAGAAAACAAAAAAAAGTGTTAGATGCATGGGTTCTCAATATTCTAGTCAGCCTTGGTCCAAACTACTGCATTGCTCTTGGATCACCTTCTATAAGCTCCATCCCATTACAACTTTATTTAGTTGATTTGAGTTTATCTTTCACAATATTTGACTTGTACTCGTAGCTTGTAACCATTTCGGCTTTATGACTTCCATACGAATTGTGATAAAATTGTCGCTAGCATAAAATTTGGGATGTGATTACATTTATGGGTTTAGACCTCTTTCATTAAATTCCTCTTATTATTTACAACCTATCTAGTTAGGTCTTTGACTTATTGGCACACTACTTGTTTTGTGGCCAATTTGTGTTTTATTTAAATAGGCCTATTATAAGGCTTTAACCAGATGATATTATGAATTATTCAATAGAACCTATTTTCTAAAAAAAATAAATCATTAGTTCATAACAATTTTATCTCACAATTAAATTAGAGAGTTTCTAATTTATTTTCGATTCCTAATTGAATTATTTTCATTTTTTAAAATAAAATACCTTCTCTTGTAGAACTATTTCACTTCTAATTCTAACTTTAATTGAAAATTTTCGATTAAAAAAATACAGGATTACATTACGAACCTAGACTTCACTCAAAATATCTATATATGATTTATTCTTTCATAATTTTTTACATTATATTTCTTTCACAAATTTTCAAACCCTTACAACTCATTCCTTGGGTTATGCACACATACACATTCAAATAGGTTACTTGCTCACCACACTTCATGAAAATCATTTGTTCCCGTCAGAACGAACATTACCCCATCATATTCTATCTAATCACATGTCTTATTGTATTGATGTCAAGTATTCGTCCTTGATCATCTGTATATCATATCTAAAATCAAAGGTTCCTAATAGAACGGATATGACCACATCATGTTCCTACCAATACATATATGGTTTTATGGATGTCAAGAATGTGAACTCGATCATATGTATGCTTTGGTTGTTCACTCCTGTCACGCACTCAAGTATACCATATACATTTGATGTCCCCAACTACAACACATTCAATGTAATACCAGAATTTCTGAAATTGAGATTTATGCTCAATTGAATCAGAAACTAAGGTTCAACTATTAATGAAAACCCATTAACCGATATTTGAAATTGAACCAGATTGAAATTACCCTCAAAGAACCTCATTTGATGAGAAATCAATGATTGATAAAAGTCCTAGTAAAAACTAGTTCGAATTGGGATAGAACCAACTAAAGGTGAAAAACCCTTGATTTTGAAGAGTAATTAGATATATCAAAAACTTAAAATTCATGAACCCAATCAATATGAAATATAATGGACAATTTTTAGAAAAAAAAAATTGGGCCAAGAACCGGTTGAATCAGTGGTGAACTAGCCAAAATATGACCAAAATCGATTAAACCGACTTAGAGCGATCAAATCCACCTAATTTTTAAAAGGGGCTATACAATTCTTAAAATGGATGTTCTTGAGCCCACATTATAGGAAATTGGATGAATGATTGTTAGAAAAAATAAATTATACCAAGAACCAATCGAATTGGAGGTAAACCAGTAAAAAAAAGCCAAAATAACCTGAATCAATTGATTAATTCGCCAAAAATTAGTTCACTACATTCCGAAATGGTCAAGACATCACCAAGACACAACACGGTGCACCCATGAATGCACGTTTCATCTTCTCTATCCAAATTCAAACCCGATTACTTGATATGAACCCGAAAATAACCCAAATGTCAACGATATTATCTACATTTATTCCCCAAGAAAATTAAATGGAAAGCGAGGTGTCGCACCCCGACCCGGTTTGGTCAGATCCCTGTGAACAACCCGCCACTCTCCCGGTTTATTAAAGAATTTCCCTCTTATTATAATCTGTAAAGAGTAAGGCGTTCTTTGCACCTTTTCTAGGAATAACATAAATCAAAACTGCATAGAAATTTAATATAATCATACTTGTTTTGCAGGCGTTTAGATTTGCAGGTCTTTAAGGGTAGGCTTCTCGTGACTTCTTAAAAAGGATTAAAGGAAGAGGTGAGTAGAACTACATAGTGAATGAGTTTTTTAAAAGTCTACTTTTAACTTTTAGGAAAATAAATGTATTGGAGTGAGCCAGACTCCTCACTTTTCAAAAATTCCTTCATTTAAAAATTCAGGTTTTTCCACCATTTCTTATTTATCACGGTGTGTCATCACCCAACACACATCCTTCAGTATGAAGGTTACACACATTCGCAGGCTAGCACGAACACTGAACCCACTTGTGACTTCAGAGCGACCACCTAGATAGAAGTACGACCACTTCTACCCTAAGAATGAGCGGATGTACATAACATCCAGCCCTTAATCCTAAAAATTGATTCTTCATGTCTGTATGAGGACAAAGGCCTCATCCCGTCCCCACCCTGGTCTCATGCGCTTGGTGCTACTCCAAATTTTGCACGGTCACCTGGAACGACAGATTGCCCTTATACTCATCAAGTCTTCCAGGGCCCTTAGGACGCATCACTACCCTCATGGGCGTCTTTATGATCCCATACTCATAGTGCATGCACAAACAATGTTTTCTTATTATGCCATGTAACCTGTGGTGTCATTTAGTCCAACGGTCCCGACTTTCAACTCAACTTGCTGCTATTTGTTTTGACTGGTCCGGAGACCGGTCATGTCGCATTGCTGCTAGTTGATTGAGAATGTCGGACCAGCCTTGGTACCATGACCATGCAATTTACTTATTAAAGTTTTATGGCACATATATCATGTTCGTTTACGAGCTTTTACACGTGCCCATTGGCCTATGGCCCACTATACGAGATTTTTAAAATCGGGTATATTAGCCCCCAAGTTCCAAAATCGAGGCCCCCGACCTTTAAGAGCTATTCGAGCTCTCGTTGAGAAGGTCTCCCAAATTGTTTAAGCATTGGCAAACAGTTAGGGGAGAACACTTTCAACAAAAGTATGTTTTCACTGTCCACTATACCGACCCGATATAAGGACATCTCCGTTCATAACCGATGAACGGGTTTTCAACTTCCTTCGAGGAAGTTTCATCATACCAACCGGGTATGATCTACTTACAATCGGTAAGTAGTTTTTCCGCATGGTTTTCACATCACTACTTTAAGTCGTGATGTTTAAAATACCACATAGTAGTGGGTTTTCATCTCGATGAGCTTATCATCCCCAATCGGGTATGACATAAAATCCCACTCACCTGATCGTGCAGTGAAATTCCACTTAGTCGAGTTCCGTCCCTTGCACGTTGGACCTCAACCGGCGTTCCCGATGTCTCATTCTCCTACACAAAATGAACATAGTTGTTCATCATTCTTTGGCCTAATAGCCCTCATTCGTTCCAATGGATGAGAAAACCCAACTTTATATATATTTGTAATTAGGTCCCTAAAGTTATTTTTCTTTAACTTTAAGTCCATATTGCTGAATTTTTCCTCAAATTCATTCTCGAAACTTTTAAAATTTATCTTAGGACCTCAATTTATTAAATTTCGTAAAATAGGGGTTTAATTTCCCAAATTTTCAATTTGGTCCCTCAATTTTCCCAAAATTACCATTTTGCCCTACCTTTACAAAAATGGTAAATTTTGCCCCAAAAATTCTAAAATTTCTCAATTAGCCCTCTAATATTCTTATCATGACTAATTGACCCTCAATTTTGGAAAATTACATTTTGATCCTTCGAATTTTTGAAAACCCCCAAATTTCCCCCAATTTCAACTCTTTAACACAACCGAATTTGATTTTATCAAATTGAACGATCAATCACCTCTATTCGTTGAAGTTGAAGTTGAAATTGAAATTGAGTTTCTACATGTTCATACAATTCTAAGGAACTTTGAATCCCAGGTTTTAATGCCGAAATGAGCTCAAACAGAGCTTTGCCGGAAAATTGATTATAGAGAGAGAAAGCTTTGATTTCTTTCTAGGTAGGTAGCTCTCCTCTAGAGTTCTTTCTAGGATCAAGAATGGCATCAATTGATGTCGAAATGGATTGGAATTTCATCATTAAAATTCAGCTGACTCTCTCTATTACACTGATCAGAAATCGTAAAGGGGAGCCGAATTGGCTTACTTTTCAGTCCTACTTCCATTGTGGAAGGGCTGAGGAGGTGTCAAGAGAGCTTGGTTTGGCCGATTTCAACTCGGTCGAAACAGGGCAGCTTCGTTCTGCGTGAGCTGCTTCATTGTTTGATCACGCCAGTGCTTCTCTGACAACTCTCATAACGAACGGATGCCACCACCGTGTAGCTGACTTCTCCCCGGTTCTAATGGATCTGACCTCGCCTTCTTTGGCTTAGAATTGACCCTATATTGGAGCTCTGGTTTGAGCTTTGCCAGAAAACTAAGCAACTGAGAAAGAGTGAGCTTTTCAGGTGTGGAGAGGACGAATGGAGAGGGGCTCTTTATATAGGGAGCTCGAGGACCCGTTGGCCTTTATATATGGAAGTGTTTCTCCTTCACCAACGCTGCTTCAATTTCCCGGTGAGTGAACAGTGTTGTCATCCTGAGGAAGAAGATGACACTGTTCCAAACCGGATCGGTCCGAACCGGGTTTAAAGCTTAAACTGGCCAGTTTACCCCCATTCGACCGAGTTTTTCAAATCTAAAAATTTTTAAATTCATTTTCTATTCAATGGTGGCCTCAAATATGAAATTTGAATTATTTAAGCCATTTAGAAAAATAAATTTAAGATCTGGTTCAATAGTGGTTCAAACCGGTCCAAATCAGTTCAAATCCAGTTCACCTGAACCGGTTTGGTTTTCATCCCCAATTCCTTCGTAAGTCCATTTCCATGATTTTTGTGACTCCATAGGTCACATAGGGTCCATAAAATTGCTGGTTTACCATCTTTTTATCAATTCTGATTCATAAAGTAGCTCGGTTCTTAAACCAGTTTAATCTAGTTCAAGTCGGGTTCACCCGAACCGGTCTGGTTTTTCTCTCCCACATTGTTATAGCATGAACGACAACCATGGTTGGAAAGAGGGAACCATGAGGAGCTTCCAAAATTAATTTAGGTTGTGGTTGGTCATCAAGGAGGTCTAGGTAAGGTTAGAAATCTTATATCATATATTTGGCTGAGGGAGTATTGGTACTATTCCATCACGTCAATGTCAGTAGAGGGCGTGTCAGTGTCGAGAAGAAATGTAGTTGAAAAGATCACTTTCACAAAGTTTTAAGGACACCAGAATGTCTGAGTTTGGTGGTCAGAGGAAGAAATGGTAAGCTCTGGTATGGAGGTCATCGAACATCTAAGGGAATCAGCTTTTAGAGAGAATTTTAGCAACCTCTAGTGAGAAGAGGGCTGACAAATATATAGGAAGCTCGGGGGACCAACTCTCTATCCGTTCATATCCATAGCCAAACAAATGGGACCTTCTAGACCTCGTCTAAACCCCGTCCTTTAGTATTGAGAAAAATCGGGGAAAGAATCGGTCAATTTGAATCTTTAAACCGAATTGGTCTACAAGCCCAATTGTTAGGGGACGAGAAAATTGAGAAATTCTAACTCCCATGTGACTCAAAAAGATTCATAAACTTTGCAAAAGAACCCTAGGACGATATGAGAAGGAAAGACCAAAACAGTTCGAGAGAACCTGGTCCGAACCGGATAGAACCGGTTTATGAACCGAGTTGATTCATGAATTGGAACCAATAGAGAATGGGTAAACCAAGAAGCTTATGGATCCCTTGTGATTCTAAGAGATTTATAATGTCACATCCATCCCATTTTACCCGGCTGGTCCTACAAACAACCCGTCACACCTCCCCATCCTATAACAGTGAAGCTCACCATCATAGTCCTGATAGGAATAAGGCTCATAATAAGTACTTGAAAAACTTTTAAAAAATAAATAAAAAGTCCAGGAATGTAACTGAATTGAATTGTGGAAAGGTGTACCTTTGGACTTAGGCCTTTAGTAAGCTTTTCTACTACTATCTGAGCATCCTACAGGGGGATTGGAGTGGATCAATTCACAATTTAGTGAGTAGGATTTATCTAGCAACAAGGCATCATGATTTTGATTTAGTAGTATGTTATAGGGTATATAGGTGATCTCCATTTTAGAAGGTGTTTCACAGGAATATAGGGTTGGTATATCGTATTTAATATATAGGATTCAACCACAACATATATGCTCTATCATGGAGGGATCACACAATTGTAGAATAGAACTCCATTCTGTTCCACTTGTGGCCCAAAGTGCCTTTACCAACCACATGTTTTATGTGGACCAAGATGTCCATGGTAGACTATTTGCATGAGCACCACTGCCCAGCTTGCAAACATAATCAAGTTTATCCATAGTGAGGGATGACGAGTTCTTTTATCATTCACCAAGATCTGGTGCACATATGACTCTTGGAGTCTTTGGCATACTAGATCAACAAGATTTTCACTTGTACCATTCTTACTCTCCAATAGCTCTTAGAATCATCACCACTCCATACCAGACATCTAGCATCCTACTTAATAAGCACATTCATGTATTTTGGTTTTTAATCCATTGTCTTTGTTCTACCAGCCCTATGGGGTAAGGCCTGCCTTAGCTCGATAGAATTTATCAGGCATGACCCATTCATACAACCAATTATCATAAGCTTTTATCATGGTCTATGTAACACGGAAACTTTCGGAACCCGAGTTAACCCTAAGTGGATTGAAAATTGATGCTAAACCAAGAATAAAATACCAAACTAAGAATAGGACCCTAAGCCAGGAAATGGGATCCTAAATTAAGAATGAGAACCAAAATCGAGAATGGAATTCCAACCCATGGATGGGATCAGAAACCGAGAATGAAATCCTAAACCAAAGATAAAAACCAAAACTGAGAATGGAACCCCAAGCCAAGAATGGAACCTAGGTCGGGATTTAGAAATTAAAGTTAGATCATAACCCCATGGTGGAAATGGGATAGAAAACTTGATGTCGGGACTAGGGATTTGATCAAATTTGGGATCAGGTTCCTAGGCATGAAAACTGAGCTTTTTCAAAAAAGTTAGTTTTTGATTTAACGTGGTTGGGAATTAGAATTTAATTATCCAAAGGACTCAAAAGGGCAAAATAGTAATTTAAAAGTTAAAATGGAAAGAAAAGAAGAGGAAGTCGGGTTGGATAGGACCGAGTCGAGTCGACCTAACTCACCTCGAGCCACAATGCACTAACCGACAACCTCTACTACACTGCTTCAAGATGCGACTCTAGTTAGCTTTATTTTTTTTTATCAAATTGAGTGCTAAAATTACAGAGATTAGCTAGGGACCGAGCTAACAATTTCCTTATGGAGTTAATTGCATTAACTCCACCTAGATTGATCAAATTTGGAGTTTAAAGTCAAAATTCATATCCTCACACAACACCCTAATCTCCAATTAGTAAAATGAGCAATTCTGTCACACCCAGACCCGGTTTCCCTGGTCAAACATGTAGACAACCTCCGCATCCTCTCGATTTTGCAATGATTGTCGCCTCATTATCGTAAAACTGACATGGTACAAGGCTCAAAACAAAATATCTCAAATTATTTTCCAAATTAATAAATTGAACCTTTGGAAAGTAAATTTTGGAAACCATATACTGGGATTATATACTGAATGTAAGACATACCTTTGGTTTAGGTTTGGCTTTCTTCATCAACACATGTCCATCTTCACCATTTTTACATGAAAGGGGTAATCGAAGCGAAATGAGTTCGACAACTCAGTGAGAATGCTTTGCTGACATCGTGACTTGATGTCCACAATTGAACTCATACTCTAAATAGGGTTTCAAGAAGGTTTAGGTAAAACAAGGGTCACCATGGGTAAGCTTGTGAAGATATCAAACAATTGACTTGTATTTGACAAGTTTGAAATACATTTCTTTCGTCATAAGAAAGTTATCCTCTAGTCCAACATAATGAGTCTCGAAGGTTTAATTGTACTTAAAATAAGCAACAAATCACGCGCTCGAATGTTCATACATACAACTTTTCCATAAATCCCTATTAGTTGGGATTCCACTTAACAATCCACCACTTGTTAATTATTAAACATCATTTCACATGAACTTAAGTTATCATTTCACTGTACATTTTAAGTTTAGCACACATAATCATACGCCCTTTATCAACAAAGGGATCACATATTCGCAGAATGATCCCCAACCGTTCCACTTGTGAACTAGAGTGCCTTTACCATCCACCCTGATAGAGGTACACTGCATCTACCCTGAGTTTGAGTGGATATCAATAGTTTGACACTCAAACTCTTATCACTTTATCATGTCCACTTTGAGGGATGAGACCTCATTTCCCCTACTGCCTTGGTCTCAGTGTGCAAGAAGCTCCTTGAGCTTCTCGACCTACTGGACGACATACCACCCTTATGCACCCTGGGTCGTCCAGTAGTCCTTAGGCTCCATCACTACCTCATGCCAAGTGTCCTAATGACCCAAATCTCATATTGCATGGACAATCAATAGTCTTTTAAGTTATAGCCTTTATCTTTGGCACTCCAGTGTAACGGTTTGTTGGCTTGGCTTCGGCCCACGAGTATTGGCCCAATAGGTTCGATGACCTGACTTCTACGGAGTAGCGGTTTTGCCCAACAAGGTCAACAACTCAGACTTGGCTCGGCGGGTATCACACACAATTTCCCATTACTTGGATTTTTTAGCATTACTCATCACATGCTAGTTTTGGACGAGTCCACACCTGTGTCCATCGGCATTGGGCCTACATTAATGAGATTTCTAAAACATGGCATTAGGCTCACTTCTCTTTAAAAAACCGTAGCCTTAGTCCTATTGGGACATCATAATCCCCATACAGAATATATTCCCCCCAAAATAATTTTTTTAGCTTGGTTCACACAGTTAAGGAGAAATAAATTCTCAAAATATTTTAATTAATAAAAGATAGAAGATTGCAAGTACTATTGCATCATCGGTCCAATTAGTACTGATGTTAGAAATTTCACTCACAGTTATTCGAGAACATGTTCATCCCAAAGGGATTATTGAATCTTCATGCTCCTCTCGCATGATCATGTATGTTTTGCTTCCTTTGTACCTTCCACTGAAAGTCCGACAATTGAAGAATCTTGGCCAGTAGTTAAGGATTAGAATTTCTCTCGTACTCTAATTATGCCTTTAGGGGCATTTTTATAATTTTGGCATTCCGATTTATCATCTATCCAAACACATACTTTACCTCGCCCTTTCTTCTCCTACCAAATGCGCATTGAGCTGGCATTTTGGTAAATTTCACCCAAAACTCAAGGGTATCTTCGTAAGCTTATCTGAAAATGACACATTTTGAAATTTTAATTCCAATGACGAGTCCCCTAATAAAATTTTCATTTGTGACCTCAGCTTATCTGCTTTTCCATATTGCTAGAAAATCCCAAGCTCACTCGCTCACCCTTTCTCTCTGTAAATTTGAGAACCTCAACTTGGGTTCCGTCGTTCGTTGGTTGTTATACGTTAGTGCTCCGACCACGAGTCTATCCACTATAGAAGTTGACTTGGGTATAGAGAAAAGATGACTACCATTGCATGTATTCATGGTTGGGGAATCAAGCTCCAATCGACCAGCCATATTGAGTATTTTCTTGTGCACGGTAGCCTGACTATATGGTCTAATGGAGCTTGGTGCCTAGCAAGAAATGCTTTGTACATGAAGAACTCTTTTGCTCCCATCATTTGCAATTAAAACTGCAACATACGCTTTTTCCGGAACCAACATGGGAAAGGGGAACTTCAATGGTATTACAGGATGAAACACCAAAAGGATAGTTTTCCTATATGATGAACTTCACATATGTCTCATTTGCCATAAAAAATTCATTCATGTTAGTAATGTAGAGGTGAAAATACGGAACTTCTTTCCAACCTAAACCATATCCAATAAGCTTGACTTCAATTTCCCCCAAGATATATTTCAAATCCTCCTGGAGTCCTTCCAAAATAGATATTCCCCAATACAAAAGTTATTAATTATGAGTAACAAGCTTTCCGTGTTAATTAATATAATTCACATATACTTGAGGAGTCTCAAGTGTTCTTGCAACCGACAAGAAATAGAAAACAACTTAATCTTTTGCCTTCCTAAAACATGAAGCTTATACTAAAGAAGCGGAATGAACAAGACTTTCACATTTGTCATCACTACTATCTATGCTGCCATTGTGAAGTTCATATATTAAACCATCCTCCCACGGAGATTGTTCTTGGAGAGCTGCCCAATGAATTCGTTTCTTCTTTTCTTTTCTCCAAATGAAATGCCAAAGGATGTAGGACACCAATTGGAGCTATAAAATCTCGTGAATGCAGTACAGTTTCAAATTCTTAAAGCACAATATGAGCATTAATGAATAAGGGACAGTCAAGAGTTAACGTTTCATACTCCCCTCCTTCTCCACAGACATTTATGCCATATAACATACTCTTTTAACTTATGAAGGTATGGAAACAAAAGAGATAATTCTTTTCTCAAATGTTTTGTGGGGTTCAACCCCATAGCAACAACCTTCACTATGATGGCCTTGATACCAATGCCAATCATTTCTTAACCTCTTTTAGTAATAAATACATATCCTCAACTTCATCCACAGGGGTCTGTCTATAGCTCTGATGCCTTGTGAATCCATGTACTCGCCTTCTAAACAAAGGAATGCCCATGCATTTTGCATATCCAACAATTATTTGGTGGTCCACAGTTTAATACATGTAGCTGTCCCGTTCATTGACTGAATCATCGATGGGCATTAAATTTTCCAAGGCAACAATCTCATGGCCATAATGAATGCATTTCATCATGGCGTAGCAGCTATCCTTGTCGCCGCTGACTAGCGCCACCGCCTTAATCTCCACCTAATTAACGACTTTAGAAAGGACTAGAGCACGCAACAAGGTAATATAACTGTCTAGGACAAGGGTTTTCCCTCGTGCTATCATGTCATCTATGTAGATGAATTAATAAGATTTGACATTCTCTAAGCTGCGAACTTGAATTTGGGACAGGTGTTAAAAGAATTGTAGAGAAGATGAAGAAGAACAGATGGAAACGAGGAAGATAAGATTGTTGCTATGGTGATGATGGGGAGGTAGCTTGACGGGCATCTGGAAGTTTTAGGAAAGGCTGGCATTTAGAGAGTATTTTATGAAGGGAATTAGTTTATATTCTTAGGGTTTTTGAAGAAACAAGACTTATATATGACTTCAACTAGACATGTCATCCGTCAGTTTGTCAGATGGGCTGATCTGAGTCGGGTTATATTTCGCGTTATATTATTTATAATTAATATGCATTCATACAACTATATATATATATATTTATATTATTTAATTTATCCTTCACAACTTTATAAATATTTATATTTATTTTTAAAATATTTATTTTCACCTAATTACTCGAATTTAATAACGCTCCTTTAAGTTATTAAAATCAGTTATACTAGCAATAATCAATTAAATAAATTAGTTTTATTTATATCGAATGTAAAATCAAATAAATCGAATTTTTAATTTAACACAAAAATTCTGAAGTAACTTATTATCGATTTTTTTCTCAGAAATATTGGTGTTACAAATTCTCTCCGTTCTATCACCAAATGAGGTGATCTTAATGTCAAACTAATGGTAATTGAATCCTTTGTGTTTTATGGCTAGACCCGACTTGGTAGTTGGAAGAGACTGCATAATGGCCATTTAGGCTGACCCTAATTATGGATAGCAAGATTGGTTGCCATCGACGGCCCTTTTGGGGGCCAATTCTCCGTCCTCCAACCACCACTCCGGTGACCATCGGTGCCAAAGTGACTGCCTGCCTCCCCTTTACCCCCCCATGGCTAGGGCTGACCTTTGACAAGGGAGAAATTGACCAGTAGAAGCCAATATTGGTCGGTGGGTGTGTTGATTTCAACCCCGTTGTGGCCAGTCGACAACCAAATTCTCCCAACTCCGATGAAATGTTGGCCAATCATCACCATAGAAATATTCACTTGGACCTTAACTACAAAATACCTAAGCTCTTACCACCTCTAGTGAGGATTTCCAACAAATCCCTATGCTGCTCAATTTCAGCAAGATTTGGGAAATTACCAAATTCGACTGTAGTTGGCGGGGTAAGGCCTCCACTCCTTCCATGAGCCATTGAGTGTAGGATGAGATTATTTTGGGGTGTAAATTGTGAATTAAGAAGTTCATTTGGTTAACATTCCAAAGTTTAAGGACTAAAATGTAATTTTGGAAAGTTTGGGCATAGAAATTGTAAACCCTGTCCTTTTAAGAATGAGAAAAATCAGGAAAGAACCGGTCAATTTAATGAGAAAATCGAACGATTTAACAATCAGAAAATGGTAAATAAGGGTTAAAATGAGAAATTGGAAAATCTCAAATGACCCAAAAGTTATGAAAATCATGGGGAAAAACCATGAAGCAAATTGGATGGGAAAACCACATTGGTTAAGGATTGAACCGGATCTGAACCAGATTGAACTGAACCTGAACTGAACCTGAACCAGATTAAATCGGATTGAACCATACATGAATTGGTCTATTAATTCATTTTTCTACGTGGTTTAAAAAGATCAATGTGGGAAATTGAGGCCACTATTGAATATAAAATGAATTTAGAAAAATTTAGAAATTTTTAATTTTTAGTAAACTGATCGAATCGGGCCTAAAGCGACTGATTTTCGTCATTGAACCCGGTCGGACCAGATCGGTTTGATCTAGAACAGTGTCGTATTCTTCCTTGGGATGACAACACTGTTCATCAGTGTAGAAACTTTCCTTTCTCGGCGAAGGAATATTCCCTCCGATTTGGGCATTTTTGGGCGAGGATAAGCTCGACCAGTATGGAAACTGGTCGGGCATAAGGTCCCCGAGCTACCTATATAAAGAGCTCCCCTTCATTCATCCTGCACACACCTCAAATCATCCTCCTCTCCAAAGTGCTCAGTTTTTTGGCAAGGCTCAAACAAGAGCTCCAACTTGGGCAATTTTCTCAGCCTTAGATGGAAAACCTGGGTCCTATAGACTTCGAGGGAAGTCATCTACCTGATAGTAACCTCCCTTCGACCTAAGGATCGCTAAAGAAGCATCGACGGGATTGAACAGTGAAGCAGTTCCATTGGTTAGATGTTGTCCTGATTTAGCCGATTTGTATTAGACCAATTCAGACCTCCTACGGCCAAACTAAGCCTCCCCATAGTCCCGACGACCTCCAAAAAGGCGAAAGGTAAGCCAATTTGGCCCTCATCCGTCGTTGCAGATTAGTTCTAGAGAGCGAAAATGATGAACTTCACTAACCAAATTCACATTGATCTTGACATCAATTGTAGTAATTCTTTATACTAGAAGGATCCTAAGGACGAGAGCTACCTTCCTAGATTGAGAGCTCAGACCATCGCACCTCCAAAAGTAAGCTTTCTCTCTCTACGTATAGTTTTTTGGAAAATCTCCGTTTGAGCTTGTTTCAGACCTAAATTCTGCCATTCAAAGCTCCACTTGATCATATGAAAGTGTAGAAAATGATATATGCCATCAATTGGAGCAATTAACCCCATTTGAAGGACTAATTTGAAGAAATCAAATTCGGTCAATGTAAATGGGTGAAATTAGGGGGAGAAATTGGGAATTTTAAAAAATTGAAGAACATAAATGAAATTCCTCAAAATGGAAGGTTAATTGGCAATGAGAAAGATGTTGGAGGACCAATTGGTCAATTTTTGAAAGAATTGGGATCATTTGACCATTTTTGGAACTTAGGGGCAAACTGGTAATTTTATAAAATTTAGGGGACCAAATTAAAAATTTGGGAAATTTGAGCCCCATATACCATTTTGAGAAAATTAAGAACCCAAGAGGAATATTGAAAGCTCAGGGGACTTATTAAAAACAATTGAACATTTGGGACCAAAAGTCAGATTTTAGACTTTAGGGACTTAAGTGCAATAATGTGAAAATAAGGGACTAAATGTAAATACATGAAAATAGAGTGGCTATTAATTCCAAGCCATTCCTAACAAGGATACTCAAATCATGTAGGAACAAATTCGGATAAGGATGTGAGCAAAAGGATATTGAACAAGATTTGGAAGGTTGACTGAGGACGAACATGTCACAATTGCCGGGTGAGTGGGGCAGTTTATACATCATACCCAGATGGGGTGATGAGTACCTTTATTAACTGAAAACCTACTTGCTGGTTGTAAGTAGGACTTTTTATACATCATGATTGGTGGGGATGATGGATACTTTTAAGAAAGGAAAAACCTACATACCGGTTGTAAGTAGACTTACCTCTATCATCACACCCGATTAGTGTGATGAGTACCTTAAAAGAGATTTTGTCCGAAGTGTTCTCCCCTAATTGTGTGCCATTGCTTAAACTATTTGGGAGACCTTCTTAACGAGAGCTAGAATAGTTCTAATAGGCTAGAGGCCTCGAATTTGAACTCATAGGTCTCAAGGCCAATTTTTGAAAAACACATGTGTAGTGGGCTCAAGGCTAGTGGGCACGTGCTGAAGCTCGTAAACAAACATAAATAGGAAGAGCCATGAAAACACTAATTAAAAATGAAATTAATTGTGTGATTTGCCACGGTACCAAATCAGGACCGACAATGCTCAATGGGCTAGCGGCAATGCGTCAGAGCCATGTCGACAGACCAACTAGACAAATAATTGCAGGCCGGGTTGAGTGTCTAAGCTGTTGAATCGTCGACACCAAAGAGAATGGCTAAATTATGAAAAATATTGTTTGTGCATGCACCTTTGGATTTGGGACCATCAAGATGCCCAAGGGGGTAGTGATGGGTTCCAAGGGCTGCTAGACGACATGGTGGAGATAAGGGTAGTTCGTCAGGCCAGTTAGTCATGAAGCTTTGGGAGCTTCTTACTCATTGAGACCGGTGAGGGTGTGGGATGAGGTCTCGTCCTCATACGGACACGAAGTTATGTGGAGTCTGAGGACCTGGCAATTGGGGCATCGCTCAAACTCAAGGTAGAAGTCAGGGACTTCTATTATGGTGGACAGTAAAGATGCGTCGATCCATAAGTGGGTATAGTGGGCGTGCTGCATCGACGAATGTGTGTACCCTTTACGATAAAGGGCATGTTTTTCTTTGCTAGATGCCTCCTAAGGCAATGGGATGTGCTAAAAGAGCTAAACACACAAAGTCTTAAAAAGGGATAAAAAGTTTTTAAAGAACAAGTGTGAAAACTATGTATATTTTTTAAACTCATTTCCCCAACACCCGCTCACTAAGTTGTAGAAACTCACCCCCTCCCTTTAACCCATTTTTAGGAAGGAAGACGAACCCTTAAGGAATACCTCAAAGCCAAATCTTTAAGATACAGACATGTATGAAAAGTTTTTAACATATTAAGTTTTATGTAATGCTATTCCAAGAAAATCAAGTAAAAAGGACGCTTGACTCCTTGCAGTTTAGAAAGAAGTGAAATCCTTAATAGACTAAATGGAGTGGCGGGTTGCTCACGGGGATCCAACCAAACTGGGTCGGAGCATGACAACTTGAGTGGTATCAGAGCTTGTTTCCTTGAATAAATTATCCAGACTATATAACATAAGAACTAAGAGAAAAACTACCTAATTTTTCAGATGGCTCCCAAAATAGGAACCAAAAAAACTTGGACTACCATCACCGACACTACCCAAAATCATGTTCCCATAGGAAGATGATCCTAAAAGCTCTCCAATGCTCGAGACATGGTGGAAGGACCATGTAGGAAGTAACTTATTTTGGATGTGGACGGTGGAGGAAGTGTTCAGTACTACTAAGGAATGTGGTGCCAGGACCTGTTGTGGTCACAGCCCCAAGTACGATGGGAGCCAAGCTTGAAGCCAAGAACGCCAGCAAGGGCTTATGACCTTACCAAGGAAGACGCTTATCAAGAACCCAGTAGCTCTCAATCTATTTCATAACCATCTGTTTGTAATAGGGCTATAACACCAATGTATTGTACTTCTTCTCCATTAATGAAGAACTCCAAATTCCTATAACCCTGTCTCTCCAATATGATGTGATCTTGTGCCTCAACTATAGGAAGATGGCTCTAAGAAAAGTAGTGAAACAAACTCGCGTTACCCTAGACACCACGAAGACCGGGGAGAATCCCATGCCAAATAAGGAAATGAACCAAAGGACTAAGGAGAACTCTTGGAGTAACTACTAGGCAAAGAAAGCTCGACAAGAAAACCGTCAAAGTGTGCGAGCGCAAGGATGGCGAAGTACAAATCCCCCAACAAAATGATTCCCCAATGCTTGAAGCATAGGATGAACCACAAAGGTCCACGTAAGGAAATGACTTGTTACAGGTGTGGACAATGGGGACACTATGTAAAAATGTGCCCAACACTACTGAGGATAGGTACTAAGATAACATGCTATAGGTGTAGGTGAATAGGACATAAGATGAAGGACTGTCCCACACCCCATGGATTTAGGGCAACACCTCCTAAGAACCACGTCGACTACTAGAGTTTGAAGGGATGGACAGTGAAAGACCACCTCAAGAACCATAGTTCCAACTAGAGATTTCAAGGAGAAGACTCGATAAGACCCTAGTGTAGTAGAGAGTACTTACCGTTCATTGTAACTATCTCCCTCTTTTGGGATAAAGCCCAAATGTATTGTACTCTTTATCAATTAATAAAGGACTCCAAATTTCTAAAACCTTGCCTCTCAAATAATGGTATAGTCTTGTGCTTCAACTATATGTGGAGGAATCACGGAAGGCAGGAAGGACCGAATGTAGGACCTTGAGAAACTACAAATGAAGTAGAATATAGATGAAGGGAATTTTCCCTTAAGGAGAACTACAGGCCCTCTAGGAGAAAAGAAGGAAGTACCCCACTAGAGAAGACAAATCCCAAACATTGAAAGACAAAGGGGATGTCTCAGGATAGCAAAGTATGACATGCTTTGGAAAAGCAAAGGAGCCAAATAGGGTTACAGATGAACCTAGCGAAAAGAAGCAACTAGTAAATATAGAATGATCAATGAGACACCCTAAGGAGGACCGAGAAGTAAAGAGGGATAGGATGGGCATTAAGGACAAGTAGACTCGAGAGACAACTGTCTCAAGACAATAAGATAAGGAGAGTATTAGGGATGAGGCAATTAATGAACTTGACCCTCATAAGCATCATGGACTCAAACCCCAACGAAAAAGGGAGAAGTGGAAAGTCCAAACGTTGGAAAAGAAGGATGAAGGAAATCCTTAAAGAAATCAATGGCCAAAAATAGATTGGTGACCACACTCAAGCCATGAGGAGGATTAAGTAAGCCTCATACAAAGAGGTTAAGAAATGTTGGAACAAACAGTATCTGAACCCTTCCTAAGGAAGAAAACTTGTAATGGAATACAAGTGAGAATGAGGATAGGGTACAAAGGATGTGCTTGCAAGGTTCTAAAAGTAAGGATAAATAGGAGAGGATGACTTCAAAGGATGTCATGAAGTAGATTTAAGGATAGATACTCTTGAGGGTGAATGAAGAAGGAATTTTGGAAGAAAGGGGAAGAATCCTCCTAAGGAAGGAAACCCTAGGGAGGCATACATATCCCAACTAAGAGGTAATGAAACCAACTAAGATATAGTCAGTCAGTTAAGCATGACAAGGTCAAACATAAAAATTGGATCGGAGTTGTAATAAATGAAGGATGGAGGAAGGAACAATATAGGACACAAAGGTGATAAGGTCGAAACTGATGAAAACGAGTACGGAAAGCTTGAAAGGATGCCAAGCTAAAGAATTTCAACGACCAGGGGAGTAAATAGACACGAGGACTGTCGGACATTTTGGAAGTCCCAATCTTGAAATTCTGGACAAGAACCTTCAAGAGGAAGAGTCTTACCCTAAGTAGAGTAAGAAGTGGACCTAAGGATGTGCCTTTGGACTAATGGGTAAGACATGCCTAATCGTGATAAATTCCATGGAATGAGTAGATAATGGAAAGGAATAGAAATTCCTTAAGCGCATGGTTTAAAGGGATAAGTAAAGAAACAACCAAAGTTGTAGCATGTCAAGCAAACCCCAAGTTGACATCAAGGGAATTTATTCCTGATGTAAAGGATATGTAATCAAGTTTTTGGGATAAAACTCCTAAAAGGAGGGAAGAGTTGTAAACCTTATCCTTTTAAGAATGAGAAAAACTGGGAAAAAACTGGTCAATTTAATGAGAAAACCAAACCATTTAACAGCTCGAAAATGGTAAAGAAGGGTTAAAATGGGAAATTGGAAAATCCCAAGTGACCCAAAAGTCATGAAAATCATGGGGAAGAACCATGAAATAAATTGGATGGAAAAACCGGATCGATTTAGGGTGAACCGGACCTAAACCAGATTAAACCAGGCTGAACCATACATGAACCAGTCTCTTAATTCACTTTTCTATTTGACTTAAAAGATCAATTTGGGAAATTGAGGTCACCATTGAATAGAAAATGAATTTAGAAAATTTTAGAAAATTTTAAATTTGAGAAAACCGGTCAAATTGAGCCAGATCCGGCCGATTTTCGTCATTGAACTCTGTAGTACCGGACCGGTCAGGTCCAGAACAGTGTCGTGTTCTTCCTTGGGATGACAACACTGTTCATCAGTGTAGAAACTTTCCTTCCTCAAAAAAGGAATATTTCCTTAGATTTGGGCATTTTCGGGTGAGGATAAGCTCAACAAGTATGGAAACTGGTCGGTCGGAAGGTCCTCGACCTCCCTATATAAAGAGCTCCCCTCCATTCATCCTCCACACACCTTAAATTATCCTCCTCTCCAAAGTGCTCGATTTTCCAGAAAGGCTCAAACTAGACTTCGACTTGGGCACTTTTCTTAGCCTTAGAAGGCATACTCAGGTCCTACAGACTCTGGGTGAAGTTAACTACCCGACAACAATCTCCCTTTTACCTAAGGATCACTGGAGAAGCGTCGGCGGGATCGAATAGTGAAGCAACTCTGTTAGTTTGAAGTTGCCCTATTTTGGCCAATCTGAATTCGACCAATTCAAACCTCCTACTACCAAACCAAGCCTCCCCATAGTCCCCACAACCATCACACGACCTCCATAGAGGTGAAAGGTAAGCCAATTCGACCCTCCTCCGTCGTTGTAGATCGGTTCTAGAGAGAGAAAGTGTTGAACATCATTAACCAAATTCACATTGATCTTGACATCAATTGAAGCGATTCTTGATCCTACAAGAACCCTAAGGATGAGAAATACCTTTCTAGATCAAGACTTAGACTGCTGCAGCTCCCACAGTAAGCTTTTGAAGCTTTCTCTCTTTACGTACAGTTTTTTGGTGATGCTCCGTTTGAGCTTATTTAAGACCCAAATTTTGCAATTCAAAGCTCCATTTGATCGTATGGAAGTGTAGAAACCGATCCATGCCATCAATTGGAGCAATTAGCACCATTTTAATGACCAATTTGAAAAAAATTATATTCGGTCAGTGTAAATGGGTGTAATTGAGGGAAGAAATTAAGGACCTAAATGAAATTCCTCAAAATTGAAGGTCAATTGGCAATGAGAAAGATGTTGGAGGACCAATTGACCATTTTTTGAAAGAATTGAGGCCAATTGACCATTTTTTGAACTTAGGGGCAAAATGATAATTTTGTAAAAGTTGGGGAACGAAATTGAAAATTTGGGAAATTTGAGGCTCATATACCATTTTGAGAAAATTAAGTACCAAAGAGGGATATTGGAAGCTCGAGGGACTTAATTAAAAACAATTGAACATTTGGGACCTAAAGTTAGATTTTGGACTTTAGGGATCTAAGTGCAATAAGGTGGAAATAAGGGCCTAAATATAGATACATGAAAATAGAGGGCCTATTAATGTTATGCCATTCCTAGCAAGGATACTCAAACCATGTAGGAATGAATTTAGATAAGGGCATGAGCAAAGGGAGCTCGAACAAGATTTGGAAAGCTGATTGAGGACGAACATGTCAGAGTCACTGAGTGAGTGGGACAATTTAAACATCATAATCAGTTGGGGTGATGAGAACCTTTATTAACCGAAAACTTACTTGATAGTTGTAAGTAGAACTTTTTATGCATTATGCCCGGTGAGGATGATGAACACTTTTAAGAAAGAAAAAACCTACTTACCGATTTTAAACAGACCTACCACTATCATCACACCCAGTTGGTGTGATAAGTACCTTAAAAGAGATTTTGTCCGATTATAAGTGAAATTAATTGTGCGATTCGCTATGGTACCAATTCAGGACCAACAATGCTTGATGGGCTAGTGGTTGTATGTTAGGGCAAGGTCGATGGACGGGCCAGACAAACAGCTGCATGTCGGGTTAAGTGTCAGGGTCTTTGGACCATCGACACCAAGGAGAATAACTAAATTATGAAAACTATTGTTTGTACATGCACTTTTGGATTCGGGACCATCAAGATGCCCAAGGGGGTAGTGATGAGTTCCAAGGGTGCCTTGACAACATGGTGGAGATAAGGGCAGTTCGTCGAGCCAGTTAGTCATGAAGCTCTAGAGGCTTCTTGCGCATTGAGACTGAAGAGGGTGTGGGATGAGGTCTCATCCTCATACGGACATGGAATTTTGTGGAGTCTAAGGGCGTGGGACTTGGAGTGTTGCTCAGACTCAAGGTAGAAGTCACATACTTCTATCATGGTGGATGGTAAAGATGCATCGATCCATAAGTGGGTGTAGTAGGCATGCTGAATTGGGGAACGTGTGTGTAAACCCCATCCTTTGATAATAAAAAAAACTGGGAAAAGAACCGGTCATTTCCAAAGAAAAAACCCAGTTGGTTTAAAAACCGTAACTGATAGAGAAAGGGTAAATCGAGAAATTTATAAATCATGAATGACCTAAAGAGTCATAAAAGTCATGGGAAAGGACTTTAGGATGAATTGGAAGAGAAAACCAAACCGGTTCAGGTGAACCAGACCTAAATCGGATTGAACCGGTTTGAACCACTATTGAACTGGTTTCTAAATTTATTTCTCTAGGTGGCTTAGAAATTTCAAATTGGAGAACTAGAGCCACCATTGTATAGAGAATAAATTTAGATAAATTTAGAAATTTTTAATTTTGAAAAACTTAATCGAATCGGGCATGAACTGGCTAGTTTAAGCATTGAACCCGGTTCGGTCCTGAATAGTGTCGTCTTCTTCCTTCAGATGACAACACTATTCACTTGCCAGAAAATCGAGCAGTGCCGGCGAAGATGAAAAGTCTCCATTCAGTGAGTTTCAGTAAATGAATGATCACCATAAAGGCTCTAATTAGACTGCCAAGGAGTCTCCGAGCTTCTTATATAAAGAGCTCCTCCTCATTCATCCTCATCACACCTAAAAACTCCTCTCTCTATTGCTCCAATTTTTGGAGAAGCTTGAACCATAGCTTCGACTTAGGCATTTTTCTTAGCCAAATAAGGCAAGGTCAGGTTGCTTAAATTCGGGGAGAAGTCAGCCACTTGATAGTAGTCTCCATTTGCTCTAAGGGTCACAAGAGAAATGTTAGCATGATCGAACAGTGAAGCAACTTCGATGGACCGAAGCTGCCCTGTTTCGGCCAAGCTAAAAACGACCAATTTGAGCCCTTCTCAGGCCAAACCAAGCTCTCCCAACACTTCCACAGTTCTCATACAACTGAATTAGAGCTTAAAGGTAAGTCAATTTGGCTCCCCTCTATAATTTTCCATTAGTGTTAGTGAGCAAACCGACGAAACTTCACTAACTAAATTCTCCCTCAATTTGACATAATTTGATGAAATTCTTAATCTTAGGAGGAACCTCAGGATGAGGGTTGTAAACCCCATCCCTTAAATGCAAGGAAACCTGGAAAAGAACCGGTCAACCCTGATGAGAAAACCGAACTGGATCACAAACCTCAACCATTAAAGAAAGGTCAATCGAGAAATTTATAGATCTTGAGTGGCCTAAAGAGTCACAAAAAGCATGAAAAAGAACTTTAGAATGAATTGGAAGAGAAAACCAAACCGGTTCAGGTGAACTAGACCTAAACCGAATTGAACCGGTTTGAACCACTATTGAATCGATTTCTAAATTCATTTTTATTAGTGGCTTAGAAAATACATATTGGAGAATTGAAGCCACCATTGGATAGATAATGAATTTAGATGAATTTAGAAATTTTTTATTTTGAAAAACTCGGTCGAATCGAGCATGAACCAACCAGTTTAAGCATTGAACTTGGTTTGGACCGGTGTGGTTTAGAATAGTGTCATCTTCTTCCTTCATATGACATCACTGTTCACTTGCCGGAAAAGCTAACAGTGTTGGCAAAGAAGAAAAGTCTCTGTTCAGGGTGTTTTTGGTCATGAATGATCGCCATAAAGGCACCAATCGGACAACAAAGGAGTCCCTGAGCTTCCTATATAAAGAGCTCCTCCTCATTCATCCTCCTCACACCTAAAAACTCATATCTCTCTCAACTGCTCCATTTTTTTTTGGTGAGGCTCAAACCAGAGCTCCAACTTGGGCATTTTTCTGAACCAAATAAGGTGAGGTCGAGTTCCTTAGATTTGCGGAGAAGTGAGCTACCTGATGGTAGTATCCATTTGCTCCGAGGATCACTGGAGAAGCAGTGATGTAATCGAATAGTGAAGCAACTCTAGTGGACCGAAGCAACCCTATTTTGGCCGAGCTGAAAATGACCAAATTGAGCCCTCTTCAAGCCAAACCAAGCTCTCTCAACATTTCTATAGCCCTCATACAACCGAATTAGAGCGAAAAAGTAATCTAATTTGGCCCCCTCTATAATTTCTGATCAGTATTAGAGAGAGAATCAGTGAAACTTCACTAACCAAATTCTCTATCAATTCGACATGAATTGATGAAATTCTTGATCCTAGGAGTAACCTCAAGACAAGAGCTGTAAACCCCATCCCTTAATGTAAATCTCGCTCTTTGGAGTTAAGAAAAACCAGGAAAAGAACCAGTCAAATCGAGTGAGAAAACCGAACTAGTTCACAAACCTTATCATTAGAGAATGGGCAATTTGGGAAATTTACAACTCTTGAGTAACCCAAAGGGTTCATAAAACCTTGGAAAAGAACTTAGGACAAATTGGAAGAGAAGAACCGGAACGGTTCATGTGAACTGGACCCAAGCATGATTGAACTAGTTTATGAACCAGAACCGATAGAGAGAGGGAAAACCGAGAAATTTATGTATCCCGAGTGACCTAAAGAGTCAAATAAGTCATGAAAAAGGATTTAGGATGAATGGGGGATAAAAACAAACTAGTTCAGGTGAATCGGATCCAAACCAGATTGAACCAGTTAGGACCGGTTTGAACCACTATTGAACCGGATGCTAAATTCATTTTTCTAGGTGGCTTAGAAAATTCCAATTTGAGAATTGAGGCCACCATTTGATAGAGAATGAATTTAAAATTTTTTAATTTTGAAGAACTTGGTCAAATTGAGCCTGAACCAGCTAGTTTAAGCTTCAAACCCGGTTCAGACCAGTTCAGTTTGGTTCGAAACAGTGTCGTCTTCTTCCTTCAGATGACAGCACTGTTCACTCAGTAGAAAATTGAACCAGCGCCAAGGAAGAGGAAACGTTTCTGTTCCATATGTTTCAGCCCATCAATGACTGCCATAAAGGTGCCAAACGGATGGTTGACGAGTCCCCGGGCTCCCTATATAAAGAGCCCCTCTCCATTCAACCTCTCCACACTTGAAAACCTCACTCTCTCTTAGCTACTCAGTTTTCCGATGAAGCTCAAACTAGAGCTCTGATATAGGGTCTTTTCTCAGCCAAAGAAGGCATGGTTGGATTCCTTAGAATCAAGGAGAAGTCAGCTACATGGTGGTTATCTCAAATTGCTCCGAGGGTTGCCGGATAAGCACCGGCGTGATTGAACAGTGAAGCAGCTCTAGTAGACCGAAGTTGCCCTATTTTTGTAGAGCTAAAATCAGCCAATTCGAGCCCTACTCATGCCAAACCAAGCTCTCCCAACACCTCCTAAGCCTTCCTACGGCTGAATTAGAACTGAAAGGTAAGCCAATTTGACTACCCTCTATAATTTCCGACCGAATTGAACTAGCTTGAACCACTATTGAACTAGTTTCTAAATTCATTTTTCAAGATAGCTTAGAAAATTCAAATTGGAGAATTGAAGCCACCATTGAATAGAGAATGAATTTAGAAATTTTTAATTTTCAAAAACTCGGTCGAACCGGGCCTGAATCGACCGATTTAAGCATTGAACCCAATTCGGACTGGTCTGGTTTGGAATAGTGTCGTCTTCTTCATTTATATGACAACATTGTTCACTCACTGGAAAAGCTAATGGCACCGACAAAGATGAAAAGTCTTCATTCAGGGTGTTTTTGGCCATGAGTGGTCGCCATAAAGGCACCAATCGGACATCGAGGGAGTCCTCGAGCTTCCTATATAAAGAGCTCCTCATCATTCATCCTCCTCACACTTGAAAACTCCTATCTCTCTCTCTCTCTACTGCTCCATTTTTTCGGTGAAGCTCGAACCAGAGCTCCAACTTGCCCATTTTTTTGAGCCAAATAAGGCAAGGTCGGGTTCCTTCGATTCAGGGAGAAGTTAGCTAACTAACGGTAGTCTCCATTTGCTCTGAGGATCGCCGGAGAAGCGCCGACGTGATGAGTATCTCAAAAATGAAAAACCACTATTATGTGGAATTTTAACATCATATCTGGTTGGAATGATGTGGAAACTTCACGGAAAAACTACTTACTGGTTGTAAGTATATCATGCATGATTGGTATGATGAACTTCCTAGAAGAAAGTGGAAAACTCGTTTACCGGTTGTAAGCGGAGATGTCATCACACCCGGTTGGTGTGATAGACGGGTGAAAAGTTATTTTGTTAGAAGTATTCTCCCCTAACAGTGTGTCACTGCTTAAAAATTTTGGGAGACATTCTTGATAAGAGCTCGAATAGCTTAGAAAGACTAGAGGCCTCAGTTTTGAACTTGGGGGCTAAATGCTCGATTTTGAAAATCACGTACAATGGTCCCAAGGCTAGTTGGCACAAGTAGGAGCTCATAAACAAACATGATGATATGCCATGAAAATTCTAATGAATGAATGATGTTATTTGGCCATGGTACCAAGATAGGACTGACATACTCAATAGACTAGCGATAGTGCGATAAGGCTAGGTCGACGGACTAGTCTAGACAAACAGTTGTAGATCGAGTTGAGGGTCGGAGCCGTTGGACTAGTGGCACCAAAGATTAATAGATTATATGGAAAACTTTGTTTGTGCATGAACTTAGGTTCAAGATCATCAAGATGTCCAAGAGGGGTAGTGATGCGTCCTAGGGACTACTAGACAACATGGTGGAGATAAGGGCAGTTTGTCATGCCAATAGTCAGGGAAGCTTGGCGTAGCTTCATGTGCATGAGACCGGGGTGGAGCGGGATGAGGGCTCTGTCCTCATACAGACATGGAGCTTCTTTTGGGGTTTGAGGGTCGAATGTCGCAAACATCCACTCATTCCTAGGGTAGAAGTTGATCGGCTTCTATCGAGGTGGCTAGTAAAGTAGCTTCGACGCCACAAGTAAGTGCAATGGACGGGCTACCCTGCGAATGTGTGATCCCTTAATGATGAAGGGGGTGTGTTGATTGTTAAACACACTGATTGTGGATAATGATAAATTATGGTTTTGAAAATTGAGAATTCAAGTAAAGAATGGTTTTAAAGAAAATAAGGAGTCTAGCACACTCCAATTCAAACTATTTTATAGAAACTCATGTTTCAAACACCCATTCACTAAGTTGTCAAACTCACCCCCTCCTTTTACCCCTTTTTAGGTAACTGAGGGAAAAACCTACCTATAGACATTCTGCTAACTAAACCTACAAGACAAGTATGTTAGTTTAATTTATTCCATTTTTATTAATGTCATTCTAGGAAAGGTACATGTATAAAGGATGCCTTACTCCTCACGATTTAAAAGAAGGAGAAAACCCTTAATAAACCAGAAGAGTGGCGGGTTGCTCACGGGGATCCAACCAAACCGGGTCGGGGCATGACAACTTGAGTGGTATTAGATCATGTTTCCTCGAATACATTATCAAGACAAGAGAACATAGTAACTGATAGGGATAATTTTAAAATTTACACATGGCTCCCAAGAAAGTAACCACGAGAACTAGAGCCGTAGTCTCCAACACTGCCCAATCACCTCTTCTAGTGGAAACTCCCTGAGGAGCCCTGACAACCCCACATGGACTTAGCTTGAAACACCAGAGATTGTACGAGGAGTTCACCTATGTATTTGGGCATCCTAACCTCGTCCCTGAGGCGGGCACCAACTCTCGGGCTGAACTAGAGGAAGTACAATCCCATCCTCCTCCTGTTAGCCATCCCCCTCCAGTTGACATTCCCAAAAATCTCAAGACTCTCTATCAACTGGGTGTAAGCCTTTCCTTGGAGAGAAAGATGCTGATGTCGCCATTGATTGGCTAGCTAATGTCAAGAAGCTTATGGGAATAGTCTTGATATCACCAAAGGACATAGTGATCCTGACAGAATTCTTCCTGGAGGGGAGTGTCAAAAGATGGTGGGACAATGTCTGAAGCTTGCATACCTCCACACCCAACTAGGAGTAGTTTGAGGAGAGGTACGCAGAGGAGTACCTGGCTCCTCATTTGATTAACAAGAAGAAGTAGGATTTCCTCCAGCTTCGGCAAGGGCTTAACTTTATATAGGAGTGTGAAACTAAATTCAACGAGTTAAGACCCTTTGCTATTGACCTAGCTGGACTAGCAGATATATGCCAGTAGTTCGTAGACGGTCTTAGAGACCTTATGGGAGTGCTAGGATGCCCCACGAACTTGGTGGCGGTAATCAGTATAGCTCACGAGTGTTAGCGACTGGTGCAAATTCGACATCGTTGGATGGAGCAGATGACCAGGAAGGAGGACAAGCGCCAAAACCATCAAGGAGGATGGAAGGAGCATAATGGTCCAAGATGGAGAAATAGAGTGGCATTTCAAAAGAGAAAGGATATGCCACCACCTCCCCCAAGAGTAATCCCCACCTTGCCCCAAGGAAACTCTCGTTGTCCTAGGTGCCAAAGACACCACGAGGGAGCATACTTGTCCTGTTTTGCACACGGACAAGTGGGGCACTTTGCAAAGGAATGCCCCACTCTTAGGGAGAACAAGAAAAGGAATACGCTTTGACCACCACAAGGGAACCCCATTAATCCTAGGTCAAACGCTACAGCTAGAATATCGACTAGGGTATACAACCTCACCCAGGAAGAGGCTAGGAAGGACCCTAGTACTATAGCAGGTACATCACAAAACCTTCCCAATTAGCTTAAGAAAAACTTGTAATTGAAAATTTTATTCAATAAAGAAAGTCCTTCCTCTAAAAATATACATTTGTTCAATCAGGGTATGTGTATTTATCGGGACAACAAGTCTACGCCCTCTTTTACTTAGGAGCTAAAAGATCTTTCATCAAAGAGGACTTGATTTCAAGTTTACCCCTAGAACTCACCCCTTTAGGACAAATTCTCAACATTCTCACACCCTTGGGAAAAGGGTTAAATAGGAACAAACATCTTAAGGGATGTGAGATAAAGATTGGAGGAATCAAACTCGAAGTAGATTTGATTATGTTACCTCTGAGGGAGGTAGAAGTGATCCTTGGGATGGATTGGTTAAATAACCATCAAGCTAGGATGAACTGTGGAAGAAAGGTGGTAACCTGCCGCACTCCCAAGGCAAATGGACTAAAATTACAAGGAGACTAAAGGAAGGATGAAGTACAGATGGTATCCCATATAAAGGCCCAAAAGATGATACAGAAAGGCTGTACGGATTTTCTAGCCATGGTCATCAATGAAAAACTGAAGAGAAGGGGCTCGAAGACATTGCGTTGGTTAAACACTATTCAGAAGTATTTTCGGAAGAATTACCTGGACTACCCCCAAGACGACAGGTGGAATTCACCATAGAAATTATCACAGGAACAAACTCCGTATCTCAAGCCCCTTATCGTATGGCTCCAATAGAATTGAAAGAATTGAAGGAGCAACTAGACAAGCTATTAGAGAAGGACTTCATACATCCTAGCCAGTCTCCATGGGGTGCACCAGTCCTATTCGTAAAGAAAAAGGATGGGAGCAAGAGACTGCGCATAGATTATAGGAGGTTGAATCAGGTCACCATGAAGAATAGGTACCCACTTCCATAGAAAAGAGGGGTGAGTTTCTACAACTCAGTGAATGGGTTTTCAAAATTAACTTGGAAGAAAAAGATTTGTATTAGAGTGTATCAAACTCCTTTCTTTCAAAAATCCTTTCATTTTCAAATCTTGGGTTTTACCACCATTTCCTTATTTAATCATGGTGTGTCATCACCCAACACACATCCTTCATTATGAAGGTCAAACATACATTTGCAGGCCAGTATGTCCACTGAACCCACTTGTGGCGTCAGAGCGACTTTACCGGCCACCTAGATAGAAGTACATTCACTTCTACCCTGAGAATGAGTGGATGTACATGACATTTGACCCTCAATCTCGAAATCAATTCTCCGTGTTCGTATTAGGATAGAGACATCATCCCATCCCCACCCCAGTCTCATGCACTTGGTGCTACTCCAAATTTTGCACGGTCACCCGGTACGATGAACTGCCCTTATACTCAATAGGTCGTCCAGGGCCCTTAGGACGCATCACTACCCCTCTTGGGCATCTTGATGATCCCATAATCATAGTGCATGCACAAATAGTATTTTCTTATCATGCCATGAAATTTGTGGTGCCATTAGTCCAACAGCCCCAACCATCAACTCAACATGCAGCTGTTCATCTTGACTGGTCCAGAGACCTGTCATGTTGCACTGCCACTAGTTGACTGAATATGTCGGTTATGTCTTGGTACCATGGCCAAGCAATTCATTTATTAGAGTTTTATGGCACATATCTCATGTTTGTTTATGAGCTCCTACTCGTGCCCACTTGCCTATGGCCCACTTGTTCGAGATTTTCAAAACCGGACATAATAGCCCCCAAGTTCCAAAATCGAGGCCCCCGACCTATAAAAGCTATTCGAGCTCCCATCAAGAAGGTCTCCCAAATCATTTAAGTATTGGCACATAGTCAGGGGAGAGCACTTCAATCAAAAATATCTTTTCAACTGTCCATTATACCATTCGGGTATAGGGACATCTCCACTCATAACCGATGAAAGGGTTTTCAACTTCCTTCGAGGAAGTTTCATCATACCAACCGGGTATGATCTACTTACAACCGGTAAGTAGTTTTTCCGCAAGATTTTCACATCACTCTTCTAAGTTGTGATGTTTAAAATACCACTTAGTAGTGAGTTTTCATTTCGAGGTACTTATCATCCCCAGTTAGGTATGATATAAAATCCCACTCATCCATTAATGCAGTGAATTCCACTAGACTGGTTCCTTGTATTCACGCGAGATTATCCTTGTTGGCATTCCCGGTACTTCATGTTCCTACACGATATAAACATCTCGGTTCATTTTCTTTTGTTCAATTGAACAAAAGAAAATATTATAGGAATAAATAATATAAATCCCACTCATCCATTAATGCAGTGAATTCCACTAGACTGGTTCCTTGTATTCACGCGAGCTTATCCTTGTTGGCATTCCCGGTACTTCATGTTCCTACACGATATAAACATCTCGGTTCATTATCTTTCAACCTAATAGCCTTCATTCATTTGAGAAAACTAAACTTTTATTTACGTCCCTGAAGTTATTTTTCTTTAACTTGAAGTCCCTAATGCCGTTTTTTCCTCAAATTGAGTCCCAAAACTTTTAAAATTTCCCTTGGGACCTCAATTTATTCAATTTCACAAAAAGGGGTTTAATTTCCCAAATTTCCAATTTGGTTCCCCAACTTTTCCAAAATTACTATTTTGCCCTTCCTTTACAAAAATGGTAAATTTTACCCCAAAAATTTTAAAATTCCTCAATTAGCCCTCTATCATTTTTACCATGTCCAATTGACCCTCAATTTTAGAAAATTGCTTTTTGGTCCTTCTAATTTTGGAAAATCCCCAATTTTCCCCCAATTCTAACTTCTTAACACAGTCGAATTTGATGTCATCAAATTGACTGATCAAACACTTCCAACTGTTGAAATTGAGTTTCTACTTGTTCATACTATTCTCTAGCAATTTAAATCACAAGTTTTAACGTCAAAACGAGATCCAATGGAGCTTCGCTAGAAAATGGACTGTATAGAGAGAAAGCTTCGGTTACTCACCGGTGAGGGCGCGACGGACTGAGCTTTCTATCTGGATAGGTAGTTCTCCTCCTGAGATTTTTCCTAGGATCAAGAATGACATCAATTGATGATGAATTGGATTAGAATTCTGTCATTGAATTTCAGTCGACTCTCACTCTAACACCGATCGGAAATTGCAGAGGGAAGCCAGATTGGCTTACCTTTCCGTCCTAATTCGGCTATGGGAGGGCTGAGGAAGTGTTGGGAGGCTTAGTTTGGCCTGAGGAGGGCTTGAATTGGTCAATTTCAACTCGGCCGAAACAGGGCAGCTTCGGTCCATCAGAGCTGCTTAACTATTCAATCACGTCGGCGACTCTCCGAACGAATGGATGTCACCACCGTGTAGCTGAATTCTCCTCGGTTCTAAGAAACCTAACCTCACCTTCTTTGGCTCAGAAAAGACCCTATATCAGAGCTCTGGTTTGAGCTTCATCAGAAAACTAAGCAACTAAGAGAGAGTGGGCTTTTTAGGTGTGGAGAGGATGAATGGAGTGGGGCTCTTTATATAGGGAGCTCGGGGACTCGTCGACTGTCTATTTAGCACCTTTATGACAGACATTGATGGCCTGAAACATATCGAATGGAAACGTTTCTTCTTCGTCGGCACTGCTTCGATTTTCCGACAAGTGAATAGTGTTGTCATCTGAAGGAAGAAGACGATACTATTCCAAACCGGATTGGACCGGTCTGAATCAGGTTCAAAACTAAAACCGACCGGTTCACCCCACATTTTACCAAAATTTTCAAATCTAAAAATTTCTAAATTAATCTAAGTTAATTTTGTATCCAATGGTGGCTTCAAATCTCACATTTGAATTATTTAAGCCACCTAGAAAAATAAATTTATAATTTGGTTCAATAGTGGTTCAAACCGGTTCGGATCCGGTTCACCTAAACCGGTTTGGTTTTCATTTCCAATTCCTTCTCAAGTCCATTTCCATGACGTTTGGGACTCTTTGGTTCACTTGGGATCCATAAATTTCTCGATCTACCCTCTCTCTATCGATTCCGGTTTATAAGTCGATTCAGTTCATAAACTAGTTATATCTAGTTCGGACCCGGTTCACTTGAACTGATCCAGTTTTTCTTCCTCATTTCGTCCTAAGGTTCTTTTCCAAAGTTTATTAACCATTTTGAGTCACATGGACGTTGTAAATTCTCAATTTTCCCATTTCCTAATAATCGAGCTTGTAGACCGATGCGGTTTTAAATTTTGAAACTAACCGGTTCTTTCCCAGTTTCCTCATTATCAAAGGACAGGGTTTACAACTCTCCCCTCCTTTTAGGGATTTTGTCCCCAAAATAGTTACTATACTCACTGGGACACCATGGAGTCTTATGATTTCCTTCATGTATAGGATGATCAGCTTTTCTACTGTGTCCGTCACTTTTACAGAAATGAAATGTGTTGATTTGGTCAATCTTTTCACTACGACCCAAATTGCATCTTGGCCCCTTTTCGTCATTGGTAGGCCCGTGACGAAGTCCATGGTGATGTACTCCCATTTCCACTCTAGAATTGGTAAGAGTTGTACTAGTCCTCACGATTTCTGATGTTTTGCTTTTATCTGTTGACAAGACAAACATCGGACTACATATTCTACAATGTCCCTCTTCATACCCTTCCACCAGTATCCTTGTTTGAGGGTGTGATACATCTTAGTACTGCCCGAATGTATAGCATACACCGAATCGTGTGCCTCTTCTAGAATTAATCTTTTCAACTCCTTATCTTGAGGCACACATACCCTACCCTTATAGGTTAGTATTCCATCACCTCACATGTCGTAGTCTAGTTTCCTTTCTCTATTTACTAGATCCAAATAAGATTGGAGTTCCTTATCGGTCCTTTGTTGAGCCTTAATACACTCGGTTAGACTGGGTCTTACTACCACATTAGCCACGAAGCATCTTTCTTGCTTGTCAATCCTCAGATCCACCTCCATCCTTCCCAATTGTTGTAACAAGGGTAGGTAACTTGTCTTTACTTGTGACACCTCAGTTTGATACTTGCGACATAAGGCATCTGCTACTACATTAGCCTTTCCAAGGTGATATTCTATTTCAAGATCATAATCCTTCACCAAATTCAGCCATCTCCCCTGATGAAGATTTAACTTTTTCTTAGTTAGGAAGTACTTAAGGCTCTTGTGATCTGTGTATATCCTGCACTTAATCCCGTAAAGGTAGTGTCACCATATCATTTAGGGCAAACAATATTGCAGCTAATTCTAAGTCATGAGTCAAGTAATTTCTTTCTCTTTGTACATGATTCTTTCCTTCCCATTATCTTGTTCTTGAGGAATTATTCTCTTGCTTATTTCGTTTATGTCACTTTCTTTCCTTGGTACGCCAATGTCTTTCCAAGATTTCTTTTTATAATGAGCTTTTCATTTTCTTTCCCTCCGTATTTTCTTCTAGATCTACTATTGAAATCCATACATTTATGGAGTATATTTTGCCGATATTTTCACCAACTTATTCTTACTCTTTGAATCCAGGAGTACCTTCTGTTGATCTTGCTTCATTTCCACTCGCTTCAATATTTGCCTATTCCTTTGAGGTGGGTCTCTCATCCTCATCATGTCCAAACCTTTCGTAACTTTATATCCCTAGCATTTCTCTCATTGTCTTGGTTGGGTGTAGACTTCCACTATTCCCCATCTCTGGTTAGAATGCGTTTACTCCTCCAAATAATTTGCTCCAAATAAGTTATTTCTTATATAGGATTCTTTTGAAGTTCCTATTTTTGAGATTTTCAGGCCTAAACCAGGTTCAAAGCTTAAATTGGTTGGCTCACCACTCATTTGACTGAATTTTTCAAATCTAAAAATTTTTAAATTTATCTAATTTCATTTTCTATCCAATGGTGGCTTCAAATGTTGAATTTGAATTTTTTAAGCCACCTAGAAAAATTAATTTATAATCTAATTCAATAGTGGTCCAAACTGGTTCAGATCCGGTTCACGTGAACAGGTTTAGTTATCATCTCCAATTCCTTCTCAAGTCCATTTCCATGACTTTTGGGACTCTTTGATTCACTTGTTATCCATAAATTTCATGGTCTACCCTCTCTCTATTGATTCTGATTCATGAGTCGATACGGTTCATAAACCGGTTCTATCCGGTTCGGACCCGATTCACTTGAACCGATCCGATTTTTCTTCCCCATTTCATCCTAAGGTTCTTTTCCAAAGTTTATGAACCATTTTGAGTCACATGGGAGTTGTAAATTCTCAATTTTCCCATTTCCTAATAATCGAGCTCTTAGACTGATGCGGTTTTAAAATTTGAAATTGACCGGTTCTTTCCCGGTTTCCTCATTATCAAAGGATGGGGTTTACCGAAATTACCTAACCCATGATCTGGAATTAGCTGCAATAGTGTTTGCCTTAAAGATTTGGCAACACTACCTCTACGGGGTTAAGTGTATGATATACACTGATCATAAGAGTTTTAAGTATTTCTTAACTTAGAAAGAGTTAAATCTCCGCTAGAGGAGATGGCTGGAATTGGTGAAAGATTATGATCTTGTGATAGAGTATCATCCCAGAAAGGTAAATGTGGTGGTAGATGCCTTAAGTCTCAAATACCAAACCAAGGCGGTGCAAATAAAGACAAGTTACTTACCCTTGTTGCAATAGTTGGGGAGAATGGAGGTGGACCTGAAGGTGGACAAGAAGGAGGAATGCTTGTTGGCTGATGTGGTGGTGAGACCCAGTCTAACAGAGTAGATTAAGGCTCAACAAAAGGCTGATAACGAACTCCAATCTTATTTGGACTCGGTTAACTGAGGGACGAAACCAGACCACAACTTGCAAAGTGGAGTGATAACTTACAAGGGGAGAATGTGTGTACATCAAGATAAGGAACTGAAGAGGTTAATTTTGGAAGAGGCACACGATTCGGTGTAGGCGATGCATCAGGGTGGTACTAAGATGTACAACACCCTCAAACAAGGATATTAGTGGAAAGGAATGAAGAGGGACATTGTAGAATATGTAGCCCGATGCTTGTCCTGTCAACAAATTAAAGCTGAACATCAGAAACCATCGGTACTACTCCAACCCTTGCCAATTCCGGAATGGAAATGGGAGCACATTACCATGGACTTTGTCACAGGACTACCTGTGACCAGGAAGGGTCGAGACGCAATAAGAGTGACAGATATAGTGGAACAACTGATCATATTATACATGAGGCAGATAGTAAGACTCTATGGCATCCTAGTGAGCATAGTATCATATAGAGACGCTAGATTTACTTCAAGGTTCTGTCCAAGTTTACAAAGTGCCTTGGGAACCAAGCTCCACATGAGTACGGCGTTTCATCCTCAAACCGATGGATAGTTTGAGCAAATAATTCAAACCTTGGAGGACATGCTAAGGGCATGCGTACTCACCATGGACATAGGTTAGGATGAATACTTGTGCCTAATGGAATTTTCTTACAATAATAGCTATCAGGCCAGTATTTAGATGGCTCCTTATGAAGCCCTTTATGGATGACCTTGTCGCACCCCATTATTTTGGGAAGAATTGGAGGAATGGAAGTTGGAAAGGGTTGAGCTAATCGAGGATGCCATTGAGAAAATCAAGTTAATTGGGAGTCGCCTTAAGGCCGCTCAAGACAGGCAAAAGAGTTATGCAGACCATCGGAGGAGAGATCTAGAGTTTGATGTGGGAGACCAAGTGTTTCTAAAGGTATCCCCATGGAGAGTAATACTCAGGTTTCAACAAAGAGGAATGTTGAAACCGAGGTATATCGGTCTTTATCCCATCGTCCAAAGGATAGAATCGGTAGCCTATAAATTGGAACTACCACCAGACTTGCAGAGAATACACGATGTATTCCATATCTCGGTACTTCAAAAATACCAGCCTGATCCTAGCCATTTGTTGGACTAACCTCCACCAGAACTGGAAGAGAACTTGACCTATCAAATAGAACCGATATGAATCATCGATCGGAGGGATAAGAACTTGAGGAATAAGAGAATTCCTATGGTCAAAATTCTTTGGCAAAATAGACTCGTGCAAGAAGAGACATGTGAAACCGAGAGTGTAATAAGAGATGGTTACCCTCAATTATTTAACATGTAACTGTTTTGGGGACAAAACCCTAAAAGGAGGGGAGAGTTGTAAAACCCGTCTTTTGATAATAAGAAAAACTAGGAAAAGAACCGGTCATTTTCAAAGAGAAAATCGAATTTGTTTATAAACCGTAACTGATAGGGAAAGTGCAAATCGAGAAATTTATATATCTCGATGGATCTAAAGAGTCACAGAAGTCATGGGAAAGGACTTCAGGATGAATTGGAAGAGAAAACCAAACCAGTTCAGGTGAACCAGACCTGAACCAAATTGAACCGGTTTAAACCACTATTGAATCAATTTCTAAATTCATTTCTCTATGTGGCTTAGAAAATTAAAATTGGAGAATTGAAGCCACCATTGGATAGAGAATGAATTTAGAAATTTTTAATTTTGAACAACTCAATTGAATCAGGCTTGAACAGGTCGGTTTAAGCATTGAACCCGGTCCGGACCGGTCTAGTCCGGAACAATGTTGTCTTCTTCCTCCATATGACAACACTGTTCACTCGGCAGAAAATATAGTAGCAACAACAAAGATGAAGCATCTCCATTCAGATAGTTTCAGGCAATGAATGATTTCCATAAAGGTGCCAATTGGATGTCCAAGGAGTCCCCGAGCTTCCTATATAAAGAGCCCCTCCTCATTCATCATCCTCACACCTAAAACCTCCTCTCTCTCTCTCTCTCTCTACTACTACTACTACTACTCCAATTTTCGGTGAAACTCGAACCAGAGCTCTGACTTGGGCATTTTTCCAAGCCAAATAAGGTGAGGTCAGGTTCCTTAGATTCGGTGAGAAGTCAGCTACCTGACAATTGTCTCTATTTGCTTCGAGGGTCATTGGAGAAGCGTCGGTGTGATCGAACAGTGAAGTAGCTCCGTCGGACCAAAGCTGATCTGTTTCGGTCAAGATAAAAATGGCTAATTTGAGCCCTTCTTAGGTCAAACCAAGCTCTCCCAACACTTCCATCGCCCTCATACGACTGAATTAGAGTTGAGAGTTAAGCCAATTTGGCTCCCCTCTGTAATTTTCAATTAGTGTTAGAGAGAGAACCGATAAAACTTCACTAACTAAATTATCCCTCAATTTGACATGAATTGATGAAATTCATGATCCTAGGAGGAACCTCGGGATGAGATTTACCTGCCTCGATTGAAAGCTTTGACCACCGCACCCCCCGACGAAAAGCTTTCATACCTTTCTCTCTCAAGTCCATTTTTTTATGAATATCAGTTTGAACTCAATTCGGATCCAAATGACGTGATCCAAAGCTCCATTAAATCATATGGAAGTGTAGGAACTCAATTTTACCTTCAATTTCAATAATTAACCACAATTGATTGGTCAATTTGATCAAATCAAATTCAACTAGTTTGAAAGGGAAAATTGGGGATTTCGTAATATTGAAGGACCAAAGTGCAATTTCCCAAAATTGAGGGCCAATTGGCCATGAAAAAGATGTTGGAGGACTAATTGGTTGATTTTATTGGGGTTAAATTGCCATTTTTGTAAAGTAGGGGCAAAATGGTAATTTTTTAAAAGTTGGGGACCAAATTGGAAATTTGGGAAACTTGAACCCTTTTTGGGATTTTGGATAAATTGAGTAACTAAAGCGAAATTTGAAAGTTTTGGGACTCAATTTGAGAAAAAAATTGGCATTTGGGACGTAAAGTTAAAGAAAAAGAACTTTAGAAACCTAAATGCAAATAATTAAAAGTTGGGCATTTTGTTAATAAGTGAGGCATGAAGGCCATTATGACAAATGTTAATAAACAATGATGTCCAAAAACGTGTAGGAACATGAAGGACTACAACGCCAACAAGGATAAGCTCGCATGGAGTCAAAAAGCCGATTAAGAGGATTACACTGCACTTATCGAGTGAGTGAGATTTTTCACATCATACCCGGTTGGGATGATGAGTACCTCGGAAAGGAAAAACCACTACTAAGTGGAGATTTTAACATCACGCCTGGTTGGAGTGATGTGAGAAACACGTGGAAAAATTACTTATCGGTTGTAAATAGATCATACCTGGTTGGTATAATGAACTTCCTAGAAGGAAGTAGAAAACCCGCTTACTGGTTATAAGTGGAGATGTCATCACACCCGATTGGTGTGATGGACAAGTGAAAAAGTTATTTTGTCAAAAGTGCTCTTCCTTGACTATGTGCCAATGCTTAAAAATTTTGGTAGACCTTGACAAGAGCTCGAATAGCTCAGATAGGCCTCTGGCCTATCTGAGCTATAAGCAGAGATGTCATACCTGGTCGGTTGTAAATAGATCATACCTGGTTGGTATGATGAACTTCCTGGAATGAAGTAGAAAACCCGCTTACCGGTTATAAGTGGAGATGTCATCCCACCCAGTTGGTGTGATGGACAAGTGAAAAAGTTATTTTGTCAAGATGCTTAAAAATTTTGGTAGACCTTCTTGACAAGAGCTCGAATAGCTCAGATAGGCAAGAGGCCTCAGTTTTGAAATTTGGGTGCTAAATTGCCCGGTTTTGAAAATCTTATATAGTGGGCCCAAGGCGAGTTGGCATTAGTAGGAGCTCGTAAACAAACATGATGACAAGCCATGTAAATTTTAATGAATGATGTGATTTGGCTATGGTACCAAGACAGGACCGACATACTTGATGGACTAGCAACAGTGTGACAAGGCTAGGTCGACGGACTAGTCTAGACAAACAGCTGTAGATCGAGTTGAGGGTCAGAGCCGTTGGACCAGTGGCACCAAAGATTAACGGCTTATATGAAAAACCTTTTTTGTGCATGCATTGAGGTTCATGACCATCAAGATGCCCAAGAGGGGTAGTGATGTGTCCTAGAGGCTACTAGATGACATGGTGGAGATAAGGGCAGTTTGTCGTGATAGTTGTCAGGGAAGCTCAACGTAGCTTCATGTGCATGAGACCGGGGTGGGGTCGGGATGAGGTCTCTATCCTCATACCAGGTTTGAGGGTCAGGGAAGCTCGACGTAGCTTCATCCACTCATTCCTAGGGTAGAAGTGGGCGGGCTTCTATCTAGGTGACCGGTAAAGTTGCTCTGACGCCACAAGTGGGTGCAATGGACGGTCTGCCCTACGAAGGTGTGATCCCGTCATGATGAAGGGTGTGTGTTGATTGTTAAACACACCAATTCTAGATAATGATGAATTATGGTTTTGAAAACTGAGAATTCAAGGAAAGAATGGTTTTAAAGAAAATAAGGAGTCTAAAACACTCCAATTCAAGCTATTTTATAGAAACTCATGTTTCAAACACTCATTCTCTGAGTTGTCGAACTCACCCACTCCCTTTACCACTTCTCAAGTAACCAAGGGAAAAACCTACCTACAGACATTCTGCTAGCTAAACCTACAAGACAGGTTATGATTAATTTATTTATTTTTGATTAATTTCATTACAGGAAAGGTACTGGTATAAAGGACGCCTTACTCCTCATAGTTTAAAAGAATGGGAAAACCCTTAATAAATAGGAAGAGTTATGAGTTGCTCACGGGGATCCAACCAAATCAGGTCGGGGCATGACAGTGTATACCCTTTTTGATAAAGGGCATGTGTTTGTTTCCTTGATGCCTCCCGAGGCAAGGGGATGTGCTAAAAGAGCTAAACACACAAATGCTTAAAAGGGATAAAAAATTTTTAAAGAACAAGTTTAAAAATTATGTACATTTTTTAAACTCATTTCCACAAAACTTGCTCATTGAGTTATAGAAACTCACCCCCTCTGTCACGCCACGACCCGATTTGGTCGGATCCCCGTGATCAACCCGCCACTCTCCCAATTTACTAAAGAGTTTCCCCTTATATTATAAACCGTAAAGAGTAAGTCGTTATTTAGACCTGCACCTTTTTCCAGGAATATCATAAATCAAAATTGTATAGTAATTTAAATTAATTGTACCTATCTTGCAGGCATTTAATTGCACAAGCCTTTTAATGTTCAGCTTTTCGGGACTTCCTAAAAGGGATATAAGGGAGGGGATGAGTACAACTACTCAGTGAATGTGATTCAAATATTTTGACTTTCAAGAAAAACATTTATATGGAGTGTGCTAGACTCCTTTCTTTTCAAAAATCCCTTGATTTAAAAAATTTGGGTTTTTCCATTATTTCTTAGTTACCAGTGTGTCATCACCCAACACACATCCTTCATCATGAAGGTTACACACATTCGCAAGTCAGTATCACTACTGAACCTGCTAGTGGCTTCAGAGCGACTTTTCCTGCCACCCGAATAGAAGTACGACCACTTCTACCCTAGGAATGAGTGGATGTACACGACATCCAACCCACAATCTCGAAATCACTTCTTCGTGTCCGTATGATGACAAATACCTCATCCCATACCCACCCCAGTCTCATGTGCTTGGTGCTACTCAAAATTTTGCACAGACACCTAGAACGACAAATTGCCATTATAGCCACCAGGTCGTCTAATGCTCTTAGGATGCATCACTACCCCTCATGGTCGTCTTGATGATCTCGTACTCATAGTGCATGCACAAACAATGTTTTCTCATATTGCCATGTAATTTGTGGTGCCACTGGTCCAACGGCCCCGACTCTTAACTCAACCCGTAGCTGTTTGTCTTGACAAGTCCGTCGACCTGTCATGTCGCACTACCGCTAGTTGACTAAGCATGTCAGTCGTATCTTGGTACCATGGCCAAACAATTCACTTATTAAGTTTTATGGCACGTATATCATGTTTGTTTACGAGCTCCTACTTGGGCCCACTGTACGAGATTTTCAAAATCGGGCATTTAGCCCCCAAGTTACAAAACTAAGGCCCCCGACCTATTAGAGCTATTCGAGCTCCCGTCGATAAGGTCTCCCAAATTGTTTAAGCATTGGCACACAGTCAGGGGAGAGCACTTCCGATAAAACATATGTTTTCTCTATCCATTAGACCGCCCGGGTATAAGGACACCTCCGTTCATAACCGATGAACGGGTTTTCAACTTCCTTCGAGGAACTCTCATCACACCAACCGGGTATGATCTCCTTACAACTAGTAAGTAGTTTTTTCGCATGATTTTCACATCACTTTCTCTAAGTAGTGATGTTTAAAATACCACTTAATAGTGGGTTTTCATACCGAGGTACTTATCATACCCAACCAGGTATGATATAAAATTTCTGCTCACAACCGGTAAGTGGTTTTTAAATTTTAAGTGGTGCTCATCATCCCAACTGGGTATGATATTAGTAAACCCACTCACCCGTTAACGCAGTGAATTCCACTAGACCGGTTCTTTGTATTCACGCGAGCTCGTCCATGTTTTCAATCTTGGTATTTCACGTTCCTACACTATATGAACATCCTTGTTCATTATTACTCGGCATAACGGCCTTCATTCATTTCCAATGAATGAGAAAATCTAAACTTTTAGTTATTTGCAATTAGGTCCCTAAAGTTATTTCTCTTTAACTTTAAGTCCCTAATGTCGGTTTTGCCTCAAATTGAGTCCCATAACTTTTAAAATTTATCTTGGAACCTCAATTTATTCAATTTCACCAAAAAGGGGTTTAATTTCCTAAATTTCCAATTTGGTCCCCCAATTTTTCCAAAATTACCATTTTGCCCTTCTTTACAAAAATGGTAAGTTTTGCCCCAAAAATTCCAAAATTCCACAATTGGTTCTCCAACATTATTTTCATGCCTAATAGACCCTCAATTTCATACAATTGCATTTTGGTCCTTTGACTTTCGAAAATCCCCAATTTTCCCCAATTTCAACTCATTAGCACAACCAAATTTGATTTTATCAAATTGACCAATCAAATATATATAATTGTTGAAATTGAAGTTAAAATTGAGTTCATCCATCTTCTTACAATTCAATAACACTTTGAATCGTAATTTTTGAAGCCAGAACGAGCTCAAACTAAGCTTCGCCGGAAAATGGACTTTAGAGAGACAAAGCTTCGATTACTCACCGGTGTAGGCACGACGGTCCGACCTTTCGATTTGGGCAGATAGGTCTCATCCTAAGGTTCATCCTAAAATCAAGAATGGCATCAATTGATGCCAAATTGAGTTAGAATTTCATCATTGAAATTTTGTCGGTTCTCTCTATAGCACCAACCGAAAATTGCATAAATGAGCCGAATTGGCTTACCTTTCAGTTCTAATTCAGTTGTTGGAGGGTTGAGGAAGTGTTGGAATGACTTGGTTTGGTTTGAGGAGGCTCGAAATGGCTGATTTCAGCTTGGCCAAAATAGGGTAGCTTCGGTTCGCCAGAGCTGCTTCACTGTTCCATCATGCCAGCGCTTCACAGTTTACTATTAGATAGTTGTCTTCTCCCTAGTTCTAAAGAGTCCGACCTCTCCTTCCGAGGTTAAGAAAAATGTTCAAGTCGAAGCTCTGGTTCGAGCTTCACCAGGGAATAGAGCAGTAGAGAGAGAAGTGTTCAGGTGTGAGGAGAATAAATGGGGATGACCTCTTTTTATAGGTGTAAAATTGTGTATTAAATGGGAGGGATTTATTACTAGTATTAATATTGCCATAAATTATTGGTATTAATTCCAATAATTTAATTTTAGTATTAAATTATTTGTATTAATTCTAATAATTTAATTTAGGTATTAAATTATTGATATTAATTACAATAATTAAATATATATTAATTTATGGCTAAATGTTTTTTACCAAAATTTTGGGTTACAAAAAAAAACCATACTTCCCAGGAGGTCACCCATCCTCAGACTACTCTCGGGCAAACATGCTTAACTTTATAGTTCTTATGGATTCTCATTCACCTAAACCAATTTGATTTTTCTCTTCTAATTTGTCTTAAGTTTCTTTTGTAAGGTTTAATGAAACTTTGGATCACCTGGGAGTTGTAAATTCCTAAATTGCCCATTCACAATTGATCGGGTTTGTGAACCGATTCGGTTTTCTCACTCGGTTTGACCGATTCCCTTCCTAGTTTTCCTTAGCTCAAAAGTGTGGGGTTTACAACTCTCCCCTCCTTTTAGGAGTTTTGTCCCCAAAAATTAATTTGCAACCTTGTATGAGGAATCATTTCCTTTAATGCCCCTTTTGTGTTTGCTTAACATGCAAACTCTTCTTCTGTTATTTCAATTAGCCCTTTTTATAACCTTCACTTAAGGAGTTCCATTTTCCTTTGTATTATTTACTCCCTCCATGGAGTTTGTCATAACTAGACATACCTTAATTTAGGGTATGTTCTTTGATTTTATCTCTTTCTTTGCTTAGAGCAACATTCTTCCCCTTGAGGTTCTACACTCAAGATTGGAAATTCTAAGATAACTAACCATTTTCATGTCTAATTAACCACTTGGTCATTGAAACACTTATCTCAACATCCTTTAGAGCATTACATACCTATTTTCACCGATTTCTTTATCATCACTTTTTTGTCCCATTTCGACTCTTTCTTCATTTATTGCTCATTATAAATCAGTCCAATTTATGTTTGACTTTGTCATGCTTATAAACTGACTTTTCCTTATTCTAAGTCATGTTTCCATCAGGCTTGTTGGGTTTTCTTGTCCCTTACAGCATGACGTTTTCTAGATCTTGCCTCTATATCCATTAGATCTTCAAAACACCTCTTTTAGGGTTATTCCTTATTTTTCAACCTCTTAGGAATTGTTTAACTTCATCCCTCTTTTCTTTTGATAGCATTCCTCAACTATCCTTTTTACCATTATCCACTCCTCCATCATGCCTTTGAAGTTATGTCTCACATAACCACATGGATTCCTCTTACCTCCATCATGCCTTCGGTTCCAATTGATTGGGTTTTCCAATACTATATCGAAATCTGGGATTCATCCTTTCTTAGGTCCATCCTCATTCCCAATGACATCCTTTACTCAAGGATTTTAATTTGGCCTTAATCCACTCTTACTTGTTCATAATCATTTCACAATTCTTTATATCCAGTTGATTCTTTTCGGTCTAGATGTCGATTTGCTTAGTTTGGAGAGTTTCCCTTTTTACGGTTTCATTCTTTACTATTTCCTTCAAAGTAGAGACTTTCACCTTAGGAGTTACATGTTCAACCTTCTTACCATTTCTTGAAGGTTTCCTTTCTTCATCTCCTTACACCCTTTCTATATTGGGGCATTTGCCCGCTTTCAATCCTCCATTGTCTTAAAATTTCCATTACATCCCTTATTCCTTATTTGAGTAGCTTCCGATTATCAGTGTTATTTCGTGTACTCTACCCTATGCCCAACCATCCACTCTTTAGGCTCTATTATGCGAGTGTGGACCACAATCCATCTTGATATTAGTAGTTGTTCCTCCTTAACCACTTCTTATTTAGGGAGCTTACTTTCCCAAGGTTTTTGGGATGTTCTTTCCTTTATTTTCTTATTATGGGTAGTCTACCCATTCTTACTTGTTACGGCATCTATTGATGCTATCTTTCTACCTACTCGTTCCATGGGTTTTACTTGCCACATCTCTTAATATGCTTCCTTGGGTTTCTTTCACTTTAGCATGCACCTTTATCTATGAATTTGTCTCCTCACCTCTCGTCACCAGGTTCCTTTAATTCTTTATGATGTCATGTATCCTTTCGTAGGATTTCCTTATTTGGGAGGATTCTTACCCTTTTCTCTCGAAATTTCTTTTTCGTACATCCTTGAAGACACCTTATTTAAATTACGTCTCTTGATGCTATTCTTTCATGTTTACCATTACTCTTGAGATCCTACGGGTACGTCTTTCATACTCCATCCTCATTATCACTCGCACCTCAACACATGTCAAGAACTCTCATCCACCTAGTTTCAAAATTCCTTGATTACCCTTCGAGAGGTTCATTTAACCGTCTCAAGACTTTATAGTTTCGATTCTGGCCATTGATTTCTTTTAAGGATTTTCCTTCGATCTTCTTTTCCAATGATTTGCCCTTTTTACTTCTCCCTTCTTTATCATGGTTTAAATTCATGGTTCTATCAAAGGCTAGTTCTTTAACTACCTCCTTCACACTATTTTTGTAAACCCCGCACATTTGAGTTAAGGAAAACCGGGAAAAGAACCAGTCAAACCGAATAAGAAAAACAAACCGGTTTACATTTGGGAATAAGCAATATGAAAATTTACAACTTTCGGTTGATCCAAAAGATTTATTAAACATTGGAAAACAAACCTAAGACAAACTAGAAAACAAAAACTAAATTGGTTCAAGTGAACTAGATTCCATAAGAACTTCAAAGTTAAGTGTGCTTACTTGAGAGTAGTGTGAGGATGGGTGACCTCTTGGAAAGTATGATTTTTTGTAACCCGAAATTTCGGTCAAAAATTTTTATGCGAGGCTAATCATAAATAGCCATCAATTAATATATATTTAATTTTTGAAATTAATACCAATAATTTAATACCTAAATTAAATTATTGGAATTAATACAAATAATTTAATACTGAAATTAAATTATTGGAATTAATACCGAAATTAAATTATTGAAATTAATACCAATAATTTATGGCAATATTAAAACTAGTAATAAATCTCGCCCATTTTTACAACTATATAAAGAGGTTATTCCCATTTCATTCTCCTCACACCTGAACACTTCTCTCTGTCTCTACTGCTCCATTTCCCGGTAAAGCTCGAACCAGAGCTTCGACTTGAACAAAAGTCGGGCTCTTTAGAACCGGGGAGAAGACAGCTGTATGATAGCAAACTCCAGTCAATCCGAGTATCGTTGGAGAAGCGCCGATATGATGGAATAGTGAAGCAACTCCGATGAACCGAAGCTGCCCTATTTCGGCCAAGCTGAAATCAGCCATTTCAAGTCCTCCTTAGGCCAAACCAAGCCCCTCCAACACTTACTCAGCCTTTCCACGGCCGAATTAGGACCGAAAGGTAAGCCAATTTGGCTCCCCTTTATAATTTTCGATCGGTGCTAGAGAGAGAGTCGACCGAATTTCAATGATGAAATTCTAATCCAATTCCGCATCAATTGATACAATACTTGATTTTAGGATGAACCTCAGGATGAGACCTATCTGCCCAGATTGAAAGCTCGGGCTGTCGTGCCTTGACCGGTGAGTAATCGAGGCTTTCTCTCTCTACGGTCTATTTTTTGACAAAGCTCTATTTGAGCTCGTTTCGACGTTAAAATCTGCGATTCAAAGTTTCTTAGAATCGTATGAACATACAGGAACTCAATTTCAACTCCAATTTCAATAATAATAAGTGTTTGATCGGTCAATTAGATGAAATCAAATTCGGTAGTGTTGAAGAGTTGAAATTGGGGGAAATTTTGGGGATTTTCAAAATTCAAAGGGGCCAAAATACAATTTTAAGAAATTGAGGGTCAATTGAGCATGAAAATAATGTTGTAGGACCAATTGAGGAATTTTGGAAATTTTGGGGAAAAACTTACCATTTTTGTGAAAGAAGGGCAAAATGGTAATTTTGGAAAAATTGGGGAACCAAATTGGAAATTTGGAAAATTAAACCCCTTTTTGGTGAAATTGAATAAATTGAGGTCCCACGATAAATTTTAAAAGTTACGGGACTCAATTTGAGGAAAAACCGACATTAGGGACTTAAAGTTAAAGAGAAATAACTTTAGGGACCTAATTGCAAATAACTAAAAGTTTGGGTTTTCTCATTCATTAATGAATGAAGGTTGTTATGTCAAGTAATAGTGAACAAGGTTGTTCATATCATGTAGGAACGTTAAATACCGGGAACGCCAGCAAGGACAAGCTCGCGTGAATACAAAGAACCAGTCTACTGGAATTCACGGCATTAACGGGTGAGTAGGTTTACTAACATCATACCCGGTTGGGGATGATAAGTGCCTCGATATAAAAATCCACTGTTTAGTGGTATTTTAATCATCACTACTTAGAGAAAGTGATGTGAAAGTTATGCGAAAAAAAAACTACTTACGAGTTGTAAGTAGATCATACCCGGTTGGTATGATGAGACTTCCTCGAAGGAAGTTGAAAACCTGATCATCGGTTATGAACGGAGATGTCCTTATACCGGTCGGTATGATGGACAGTAAAAACCTATTTTTGTCGGAAGTGCTCTCCCTTGACTCTGTGCCAATGCTTAAACAATTTGGGATACCTTCTCGATGGGAGCTTGAATAGCTCTAATAGGTCGGGGGCCTCGATTTTGGAACTTGGGGGCTAAATGCCCGATTTTGAAAATCTCGTACAGTGGACCCAAGGCCAGTTGGCATGAGCAGGAGCTCGTAAATGAACATGATATATGTGCCATAAAACTTAATAAGTGAATTGTTTGGCCATGGTACAAAGATAGGACTGACAAGCTCAGTAAACTAGCGGCAATGCGACATGACAGGTCGACGGACTAGTCAAGACAAACAGTTACGGGTTGAGTTGAGAGTCGGGGCCGTTGGACTAGTGGCACCACAGATTACATGGCAATATAAGAAAACATTGTTTGTGCATGCACTGTGAGTATGGGATCATCAAGACGCCCATGAGGGGTAGTGATGCGTCCTAAGGGCACTGGATAACCTGGTGGTTATAAGGGCAGTTCGTCGTTCCAGGTGTCTGTGCAAAATCTGGAGTAGCACAAAGCGCATGAGACTGAGGTGGGGACAGGATGAGGTCTTTGTCCTCATACGGACATGAAGAAGTGATTTCAGGATTGTGGGTAGGATGTCACGTACATCCACTCATTCCTAGGGTAGAAGTGGTCGTACTTCTATCCGGGTGGCAGGAAAAGTAGCTCCAAAGCCACTAGCGGGTTCAGTTGTGATACTAACTTGCAAATGTGTGTAACCTTCATGATGAATGATGTGTGTTGGGTGATGACACATCGTGGTAACTAAGAAATAATGGAAAAATCTAAATTTTTAAATGATGGGATTTTTGAAAACAAAGGAGTCTAGCACACTCCATATAAATGTTTTTCTTAAAAGTCAAAAGCTTTTAAAAACCCATTCACTGAGTAGTCGTACTCACCCCCTCCCTTATATCCCTTTCAGGAAATCCCGGAAAGTCTCCCCCTAAAGACCGTCAACTAAGATGCCTGTAAGAAAGGTATGTAAAATTTTAAATTTCATACAGTTTTGATTATGCTATTCCAGGAAAAAGGTGCAAGTTGAAGGACGCCTTACTCTTTACGGTTTACGTTAAGGGGAAACCCTTTAATAAACCGGGAGAGTGGAGGGTTGATCACGGGGATCTGACCAAACTGAGTCGGAGCGTGACAATTTTTCTAATCCAATCATCCATTCCTTTGGTATAAGTTTCTTAGGGCAATTGTTTCTCGAGTCCTCCTATCCTTTACGTCTATCTCACTGACATTTTAGGTTGTAATCCTTTCTACCTCTTGGTCTTCCTTAGGGTATCATTTATTTCCTCTAACTATCTTGTTTTTATGGTTTGATTACTTCTGTTATGTTGTCTGAATCTCCACTGTGACTTCTCTATATTTTCCAAAGGAAGTTGTACCTAACATTCTATAACTTTTTTCAAAGCAGGTTCGTCTTGGCCTCTGAGACATCCTTCCTTCAAGTAGTTTCTAATGAGGGGTTGGCTCCTTGCACTCCACGTTATGTCCATCTGCCAACCAATGATTCCTTCAAGGCACTTGGTTGTATGCATCCCTCCAGAGTTCCCTTTTTACAGTGTATTCCTTTTCTTCTTCACTCTCACTGTGTCATTCCCTAAAGTTCTAGGGGGCATTTTTCTGTGTTTACCCCTTTATGAGAGGGTTCTAAGTATGCTTCTCATATACCTTATCCCTATTCATGAGGTATCCTTATCGATTTAACCTTCTTAAGAAGTTTTTGCATTCACCTCGTCAGTTCTTGACCTCTTTGTGAACCGTTTATGTAACCCGCTCCATGGTATCGGTCTCCTATCCTTCATGTCCTTCGTGGCATTTGAGGAAGTATTGCCCTGAATCTATGAGGTGGGGAACACCCCTTCTTTCCTTATACCTATAATAGTTCATCTGGATACTTGTCCTTTAGTAGGGTTGGGCATCTCTTGAGGTAATGTTCTATCGTCATTCCCTTACAAGGATTGTTGTGGTTTCTTCTTTCCTTCAAGCGAGGATTTTCTAGGATTACTAGTGGTTTGGTGCTTACAGGCTCTGATACCACTCTAGTTGTCACACCCCGACCCGGTTTGGTTGGATCCCCGTGATCAACCCGCCACTCTCCCGATTTACTAAAGGGTTTCCCCTTATATTATAAACAATAAAGAGTAAGGCGTTCTTTAGACCTGCAACTTTTTCCAATAATATCAAAAATTAAAACTAAATAGTAATTTAAATTAATTGTACCTGTCTTGCATGCATTAAATTGCACAAGTCTTTTAAGGTTCGGCCTTTCGGGACTTCTTGAAAGGGGTATAAGGGAGGTGGTGAGTACAACTACTCAGTGAATGGGATTCAAATCTTTTGACTTTCAAGAAAAACATTTATATGGAGTGTGCTAGACTCCTTTCTTTTCAAAAATCCCTTAATTTAAAAAATTCAGGTTTTTCCGTTATTTCTTAGTTACCGGTGTGTCATCACCCAACACACATCCTTTATCAGGAAGGTTAAACACATTCGCAAGTCAGTATCACTACTGAACCCGCTAGTGGCTTCGAAGTGACTTTTCCTACCACCCAGATAGAAGTATGACCACTTCTACCCTGGGAATGAGTGGATGTACGCGACATCCAACCCACAATCTCGAAATCACTCCTTCGTGTCCATATGAGGACAAAGACCTCGGTCACATGCGCTTGGTGCTACTCAAAATTTTGCACAAACACTTGGAATGACGAACTGCCCTTATAGCCACCAGGTCATCCAGTGCCCTTAGGATGTATCATTGCCCCTCATGGGTGTCTTGATGATCCAATACTCACAGTGCATGCACAAACAATGTTTCTCATATTGACATGTATTATGTGGTGCCACTGGTCCAACAATCCCGACTCTCAACTCAACCTGCAGTTGTTTGTCTTAACTAGTCTGTCGACCTGTCATGTCGCATTGCCGCTAGTTGACTAAGCATGATGGTCCTATCTTGGTACCATGGCCAAAAAATTCACTTATTAAGTTTTATGGAACATATATCATGTTCATTTACGAGCTCCTGCTCGTGCCAACATGCCTTGAGCCCACTGTATGAGATTTTCAAAATCGGGCATTTAGCCCCCAAGTTCCAAAATCGAGGCCCCCGGCCTATCAGAGCTATTCGAGCTCCCGTCGAGAAGGTCTCCCAAATTGTTTAAGCATTGGCACACAGTCATGGGAGAGCACTTCTGATAAAACATATGTTTTCTCTATCCATTATACCACCCGGCTAGAAGGACACCTCCATTCATAACCGATAAACGGGTTTTCAACTTCCTTCGAGGAAGTCTCATCATACCAATCGGGTATGATCTACTTACAACCGGTAAGTAGTTTTTCCACATGATTTTCACATCACTTCCTCTAAGTAGTTATGTTTAAAATACCACTTAATAGTGGGTTTTTATACCGAGATACTTATCATTCCCAACCGGGTATGATATAAAATTTCCACTCACAACCAGTAAGTGGTTTTTAAATTTTAAGTGGTGCTCATCATCCCAACCGGGTATGATGTTAGAAAACCCACTCACCCGTTAACGCAGTGAATTCCACTAGACCTGTTCTTTGTATTCACGCGAGCTCGTCCATGCTAGCGTTCTCGATATTTTGCATTCCTACACAATATAAACATTCTTGTTCATTATTACTCGGCATAACAACCTTCATTCATTTCCAATGAATGAGAAAACCTAAACTTGTAGTTATTTGCAATTCGGTCCCTAAAGTTATTTCTCTTTAACTTTAAGTCCCTAATGTCGGTTTTTCCTCAAATTGAGTCCCGTAACTTTTAAAATTTATCTTGAAACCTCAATTTATTCAATTTCACCAAAAAGGTGTTTAATTTCCCAAATTTCCAATTTGGTCCCCCAATTTTTCAAAAATTACCATTTTTCCCGTCCTTTACAAAAATGGTAAGTTTTACCCCAAAAATTCCAAAATTCCTCAATTGGTCCACCAACATTATTTTCATTCATAATTGACTCTCATTTCATAAAATTGCATTTTGGTCCTTTGAATTTCGAAAATCCCCAATTTTCCCCAATTTCAACTCCTTAGCACAATCAAATTTGATTTCATCAAATTCAACGATCAAATACATCTAATTGTTGAAATTGAAGTTAAAATTGATTTCCTCCATGTTCTTACGATTCAATAGCACTTTGAATCGTAAGTTTTGATGACAGAACGAGCTCAAACGGAGCTTCGCCGGAAAATGGACTGTAGAGAGAGAAAGCTTCGATTACTCACCGGTGAGGGCACGACGGTCCAACCTTTCAATTTGGGCGGATAGCTCTCATCCTGATGTTCATCCAAGAATCAAGAATCGCATCAATTGATGCCAAATTGAGTTAGAATTTCATCATTGAAATTCTGTCAGTTTTCTCTAGAACCGGGGAGAAGTCAACTATCTGATAGCAAACTCCAGTCAATCGGAGAATAACTAGAGAAGCGTCAACATGATGGAACAATGAAGCAGCTCCGGTGGACCGAAGCTACCCTATTTTGGCCAAGTTGAAATTGGCCATTTCGAGCCCTCCTCAGGCCAAACCAAGCCTTCTCAACACTCCTTCAGCCCTCCCACGGCCGAATTATGACTGAAAGGTAAGCCAATTCGGCTACCCTCTGCAATTTCCGATCGGTGCTAGAGAGAGAACAGATAGAATTTTAATAATGAAATTCTAACTCAATTCGGCATCAATTGATACGATTCTTGATTCTAGGATGAACCTCAAGATGAGAGTTATCTGCCTAGATCGAAAGCTCAAACTGTCGCGCCCTCACCGGTGAGAAATCGAAGCATTCTCTCTCTATAGTCTATTTTCCGACGAAGCTCCGTTTGAGCTCATTCCGGCATTAACATCTGTGATTCAAAGATTCTTAGAATCGTATAAACATGCAAAAACTAAATTTCAACTCCAATTTCAACAATTAGAAGTGTTTGATCGGTCAATTTGATGAAATCAAATTCGGTAGTGTTGAAGAGTTGAAATTGGGAAAAAATTGGGGATTTTCGAAATTCAAATGACCAAAATGCAATTTTATGAAATTGAGGTCAATTGGGCATGAAAATAATGTTGGAGGGTCAATTGAGGAATTTTGGAATTTTTGTGGTAAAACTTACCATTTGTAAAGGAAGGGCAAAATGGTAATTTTGGAAAAATTGGTGGACCAAATTGAAAATTTGGAAAATTAAACCCCTTTTTGGTGAAATTGAATAAATTGAAGTTCCAAGATAAATTTTAAAGGTTACGGGACTCAATTTGAGGAAAAACCAACATTTGGGACTTAAAGTTAAAGAGAAATAACTTTAGGGACGTAATTGCAAATAACTAAAAGTTTGGGTTTTCTCATTCATTGGAAATGAATGAAGGCTGTTATAACGAGTAATAATGAACAAGTATGCTCATATCGTGTAGGAATTTGAAATACGGGGAACGCCAGTATGGACGAGCTTGCGTGAATACAAAGAACCGGTCAAGTGGAATTCACTGCTTTAACGGGTGAGTGGGTTTACTAACATCATACCCAGTTGGGATGATGAGCACAACTTAAAATTAAAAACCACTTACCAGTTTTGAGTGGGTTTACTAACATCATACCCTATTGGGATGATGAGCACAACTTAAAACTAAAAACCACTTACTGGTTGTGAGTGAAAATTTTATATCATACCCGATTGGGCAATGATAAGTACCTCGGTATGAAAACCCACTATTAAGTGGAATTTTAAACATCACTACTTAGAGGAAGTGATGTGAAAATCTTGTGGAAAAACTACTTACCGGTTGTAAGTAGATCATACCCGGTTGGTATGATGAGACTTCCCCGAATGAAGTTGAAAACCTGTTCATCGGTTATGAACGGAGGTGTCCTTATACCCAGGCGATATAATGGATAGAGAAAACATATGTTTTTTCGGAAGTGCTATCCCCTGACTGTGTGCCAATTCTTAAACAATCCGGGAGACCTTCTCGATGGGAGCTCGAATAGCTCTGATAGGCCGAGGGCCTCGGTTTTGGAACTTGGGGGCTAAATGCCTGATTTTGAAAATCTCGTACAGTGGGCCCAAGGCTAGTTGGCACGAGCAGGAGCTCATAAACGAACATGATATATGTGCCATAAAACTTAATAAGTGAATTGTTTGGCCATGGTACCAAGATAGGACTGACATGCTCAGTCAACTAGCGGGAGTGCGACATGACAGGTCGACGGACTAGTCAAGACAAACAGTTACGGGTTGAGTTGAGAGTCGGGGTCGTTGGACTAGTGGCACCACAGATTACATGGCAATATAAGAAAACATTATTTGTGCATGCACTATGAGTACGGGATCATCAAAATGCCCATGAGGGGTAATGATGCGTCCTAATGGCACTAGACGACCTAGTGGCTATAACGGCAGTTCGTCGTTCTAGGTGTCTGTGCGAAATTTGGAGTAGCACCAAGCGCATGAGACTGGGGTGGGGACGGGATGAGGTCTCTGTCCTCATACGGACACAAAGAAGTTATTTTGGGATTGTGAGTCGGATGTCGCGTACATCCACTCATTCCCAGGGTAGAAGTGGTCATACTTCTATCCGGGTGGCAGGAAAAGTCGCTCTAAAGCCACTAGCGGGTTCAGTAGTGATACTGACTTGTGAATGTGTGTAACCTTCATGATGAAGGATGTGTGTTGGGTGATGACACACCGGTAACTAAGAAATAATGGAAAAAGTCCAAATTTTTTAAATGAAGGGATTTTTGAAATGGAAGGAGTCTGGCACACTCCATATAAATATTTTTCTTAAAAGTTAAAAGTGGACCTTTAAAAACCCATTTACTGAGTATTTGTACTCATCCCCTCCCTTATATCCCTTTCAGGAAATCCCGGAAAGCCTAACCTGAAAAATCATCAACTAAGATGCCTGTAAGACAGGTATGTAAAGTTTAACATTTCATGCAGTTTTGATTATGCTATTCTAGGAAATGGTGCAGGTTTAAAGGACGCCTTACTCTTTATGGATTATGATAAGGGGAAACCCTTTGATAAACCGAGAGAGTGGTGGGTTGTTCACGGGGATCTGACCAAAACCTGGTCGGGGCGTGACATTCGGTCTATCGGAGATGCTTCATTGTTTCATCATGTCGGCGCTTCTCTAGCGATTCTTGGATTAATTGGAGTTTGCTATTAGATAGTTGTCTTTTCCCCGGTTCTAAAGAGCCTGACCTCTCCTTCCGAGGTTAAGAAAAATGTTTAAGTCGAAGCTCTGGTTCGAGCTTCACCAGGAAATGGAGCAATAGAGAGAGAGAGAGAAGTGATCAGGTGTGAGGAGAATGAATGGGGATGACCTCTTTATATAGGTGTAAAATAGTGTATTAAATGGGAGGAATTTATTACTAGTATTAATATTGCCATAAATTATTAGTATTAATTCCAATAATTTAATTTCGATATTAAATTATTTGTATTAATTCCAATAATTAAATATATATTAATTTATGGCTATTTATAATAAGGCGTCTTGAGGTCACCCATTCTCACACTACTCTCGGGCAAGCACACATAACTTTAAAGTTCTTATGGATTCTCATTCACCTAAACCAATTTGGTTTTTCTCTTCTAATTTGTCTTAAGTTTCTTTTGCAAGGTTTAATGAACCCTTTGGATCACATGGGAGTTGTAAATTCCTAAATTGCCAATTCACAATTGATCGGGTTTGTGAACCGATTCGGTTTTCTCACTCAGTTTGATCGGTTCCCTTCCTGATTTTCCTTAGCTCAAAAAGGTGGGGTTTACACACTCCTTTTAACCCCATTTCAGGAAGAAAGACGAACCCTTAAGGAATACCTCATAGCCAAATCCTTAAGACAAAGACAGGTATGAAAAGTTTTTAACATATTAAGTTTTATATAATGTTATTCTATAAAAATCAGGTAAAAATGACACTTGACTCCTCACAGTTTAGAAGAAAGTGAAATCCTTCATAGACTAAAGGGAGTGGCAGGTTGCTCATGGGGATCCGACCAAACCGGGTCGGGGCATGAGAAAAATAAAAATATGGAAAAATATAGAAAATATCCCTAAGAATAACCTAAGGGGCCTAGAAGTGATTTTGAGACATATGGTGATGTCTAAAGTTAATTTTGGGTGTTCAGAGGCAAAACCGTAAATATTATGTAAAGGATGGGAAAAATGGTAATTTTGACCATTTTAGGGACCAAAGTGTAATAAATACATTTTTGGGGCCCATATGTGTCTAAAAGTATTTTTGAGACCCAAATGAGAGACTTGGAAAGCGTAGAGTCCAAAATGGGGAACTTTTGATGAATAGGGGGGAAATGGTAATTTTGCCCAACTTGGGGGACTATTTTGTAAATATTGAAAAATTAGAATTTGGAATGTCCTAAGGTGTTTTGAGGACTTGAATGGAACTTAAGTAAACTTGAGAACTCAAGTAAAAGACTTGGAAAAGTCTAGAGTCCAAAAATGAAAGATTTTAAGTTGGTAAGGGCAAAATTGTAATTTTGTCGGACTTAAGGACCAAAGTGCAATTTTGGGAAAATTGAATGGCTAAGTGATAAATTAGGGAAGTCTAGACACATAGACAAGTATAACCTTGGAAGGTTAATATCACACCCTAACCTAGTTTTCCTCGGTCAGACCTGTAGACAACCCGTCAAATCTTCCCAGTCTTACAACAATGGACATGTTATCATTGTAATCTTGACAGGGTGTAAAGCATAAAATAAAACAACTCATATCATTTTCCAAAATATTCAATTAAAATTTGGAAAATACACATTATAAATCACACCAGGCCAAGTACTAGGTGTAAGGTGTACCTTTAGTTTTGGATGGATTAACCACTTTACATGTATCCTCTATCACCTTTGTTGCCTGAAAATGGGTATTTAGAGGAAACTGAGTTTGCAAACTCAGTGAGCAGGGTAACGGACATTGTGATGTCAAGTACATAATTCAGAGCATACTCTATTTAAAATAAAATAGATTTCTACCAAGTAAGGTTTGGTAAAACACGGGTTTACCATAATTAAGTTTTGAGTTTAAAATAAAAAAAAACTTGTGTATAAGAAGTTTGAAAAATATTCAATACCTCAGAAAAAACCTATCATCTAGTTCATTAATAACAAGTCTTAAAAATATTTGTATTTGATTAAGTATTTCTCACCCACATGGATATTGCTTATGAACTTAGTGTATCTAGCAGATAGAACTGATCAAACCAAAACATATGTTGGAGTTGAAATGCATTGAATGATGATACTTCAAGGTTGAATACCAGTATCTCATCCCTTTTGCAATTAGCTAACCACTATCCTTTTCTACAATCTCTTGCTTAGTCAAGCAAACAAGATATGCATGTCACATTAGATACAGATTGTCTAAAACAATGCATGTGATTAGTTTAATGAACACATTATTTTACGTGTTTTACAATAGTATGAAATAAGAAAAAAAACATTTTAAAATGAAACAATGGTTGAATGAACATATATTTTATATTTATTTAATGCATTGCATTATTGAATTCTTCATTTTTTTATCTTACCATTTTCACGTTCTCTTTAAATATTTCCAATACTATCTTATTGCCTTGTTTACCTTTTTCCCTTTTGTCCTTCTAGCTTCAGGAATTACTACTTAGAAGACACTATGTTGCAAATTCATAGCATAAATAGGAGGAGAATGACACAGTCTCATAAGGTGACACTCATGGCTATTAATCATAACGGTGTCGCACGCACTACATTACCGAGAGTTTGGTGCAACACATACTATCTCCCAATCACTTTGCATACCAAACACAATCACACAATTTTCATGCTAAGAACATGGTTAAATGCAGGAGGCCAAATCTAAATGGTCGTCTCCCCTTTTTGGATGAATGCACAAACAATAGGAGCTCGACACTACATAAGCTGACTTCCCTTTGCAAGCAACTGACCCAACGGCCCCGAGCTCAGGTTTCACCACATAACCCGACCCGATTAATATCACAGCAAGCAAAGCACCCATATCAGGAGTCTAGCCCTCAGCGGCCCTCACCCCAAATTCACATATGACACTAAGCTAAACATATGATTTCTTCCTTGATTTCTCAAAAATTGGCATTCTTCTAACATCTCGGTTCTCATGACATGTTCCTTCTTTCACTTTAAAAATGATATTTAATTTAGTGAGTATGCTTTTACTGGTTCACACTCATTATATAAGTTCTCAAAGTATAGCTTCCTACTTGGCACACAAGTTACATATAATCAAGTAATCGGGTTCGATCGGTCCAATATGATGCACCGTTAATGATAAAGCAAAACCCACTCACTTGATTCACGAAATGTTTTCGTCTCGTGGGTATCCCATAATTCTGCTCTAAATCCTGCTTGATCACATTTGCTTTATCTTTAAGAGTAGTATAATAAGGTCATATTCACTCATGATCGCAACCGTTTAGTCTACTTTATCCATTTCTACGAACCTACAACCTAGGTCATTTCCGGGGTTCCGGTTAATCGGCTCGATAACTAGTGACCCACCTCTTGGCCGAGCCTTCTCTACGGAACCTCCTTAGCTCATACTTAGGTGCATTCCATTGAGCACTTCATTAATAATTACTACCTCATTTACTGATCATCTAGTGGCTTCATTTTCACCAAATTTACCATTTGGTCCTCCCTTTTGGTAAAATTATTATTTTGCCATTTTTCCTTAAAATATTTCTTCTTTTTGGACCTTATACTTTTGCAATCCTTCTATTTGGGTCCCCCAAGTTTTGTTGGGTCCCATTTAGGTCCTTGATGACCAATTAAAATATTTCAAGACATGCTTTCTTGAAATTAACAAAATGCCCCTAAGTTTTAACAAAATTACACTTTTGCCCCTCTTCCTTAAAACTTAGGTTTCGAGGTTCCTCAAACCTCAAAATTCCTCATTTAGGTCCCCAAACTCTTTTAACTCATGCTTGGGTCCTTGGGTTTCCCAAAGTTTGCCTTTTAGCCATACAAAACCTTATTTTTGTACTTAGGTCCCTAACTTTGCATTATTTACAAATAGGTCCCTAATCTTTCAAAAATAGGCAACCCCAGTCCTCAACCTTCCCTAAACATTCCTATCAGCCCTAAAACTTTATTTTTCCTCTTACAAAGACCTCATAAAAATCTCAATTGCATTTGGGTCCCCTAACTTTCAAATATTTGTATTTTAGCCCCTGATAGTAGACCCAAAATTAAACCAACTCCAAAAATTACCAAACTAAGTGGTGAGGTCCCCTTGGCCTCCTTTTAGGTTGTTGTAAGGTTAGTTTGGCCAGGGTCAGCAAGAGGCCCTCCAATCAGACATGATTAGAAACTTGCATGCAAACATATTAGAGTCGAGTCGGAGTCGGGATCTTACCGGAGGTGGCACACTGGCCATCGAGGTTGGTGGAGTTGGAAAGCTGACTCTCCCATGAAGCTCTAGAAACTTGAATGACCTTAAATAGTAGTATGTAGCTCCTACAATCCTTATTTTAGTCAGCTCAGCTCTTAGGCCCATGATTTAAAATTTGGATGATTTAATTCATCCTCAAATCAGGCAAACTCAGAGGCTCAAGGCACTCACCTAATTTTTCGTAGTTCACGAGGGCCATCGTGACTATTGGAATTAGCCCCGAAAATAACTATTATGTTTCGAGTCGCTAGAGATTAGGTACTGTGCGATCTTGCCAGCGACGATATAGGAAGAGTCGAGGGTCGAGAGGGGTGGCAATGGAAAGTTGAGTACCCTCAGCTTTCTAGGGATACCAAGAACGTCGTCAGAGTTGGCTGAACAATGGATAAATTCTCTCTGGTATTTAGGTGACCGAAAAAGGGATTAGTCGATGGTTAGGAGAGTATTGTAATCTAATTCTGGTGAGGGAGTGACCCCATTTTATATGGAGGTAATCTAGATCTACGTGGCAATCTAGCCATAGGCTTCTTTCTTCATTTCATAGCTTGAGGCCTCGAAAATGGATTAATTTCCCAAGTGGTAGATTCGAGTTGTTTGGGTGAGTTGTTGGGTAAAAATAGGAGAATTCGGGTAAGCCGTCGAGCAAGGAAGACAACACGCGTGCGCATGACCGCGTGTGTGTGTACCCTACACTCCGTGCATACAGCACGTGCGTGCACCCGACATCCCAACTGATCAGTTCGACACTATAGCGAACTAGTTTTCGGGGAATTTCTCAGCCAATTCAGTTATATTTGATCTAGCTCACTCCTTTCCCAATCGGTTCTTAAGAAAATAAAAATACATAAATTTTCTACATTGAATTTTCTATTGATTGGGCTTAAGAACCGTTTCATTTGGATTTATTTTACTCTCTTAAAAATTTGGGGGGTTTTGTGGCTCCTACCCGTCTAAACCCGGTCTAAACTAGTCTTCTTCTAGTTTCTTTCCAATCGTCACTCTCATGTTCCGAGACACTCTCAAGTGTCTCCCTAGCTCCACTTTACCCTCATTGGCTCCTCAATGATCTCTCTCTTCCGTTATGGCTCGATTTAGTTTCCTAATTAACATTCCATCTCCAAGTTCGATCATTTCCCCCAGTTCATATATTCTTGGTTTACACCTTGGGAGTTTCCCGGTGTTAGAGACCATCATTTTGGTAAATGATAGGAAAATTTGTCATTTTTATCCAATGGAAGGTAAAATGGTCATTTTGGATGAATAATGAACAAAATGGTCATTTTTCCAAAAAAAGATGCAAAATGGTAATTTTTTCTTAAAAACGAGCAAAATAGTAATTTTTCCTAATAAAGGGTAAAAGTGGTATTTATTTTGCATGAAGATGAGAAAATGATCATTTTTGTATTTATCAAGGGAAAGGGTAATTTTGCTAAGTAAAGAGACAAAAATGGATTGGATTTTTATGCAAGTAAGGGCCAACATGGTAATTTTGAAAATATAAGGGTTTTGATATTGTTTTTGTTATAATAAGGTAGTAAGAGTCATTTGGGTAAGTTTTAGGAAAACTTAATAATTTGGATGTGATCAAGAAGATGGTATATATAGGTTCTCCGATGCACAAATTGGTAGAACCGTGCTATAAGGAAAAAAAACTATTAATTATGGGAAATTATATGGTGGTATAAGATATATTGATATAGAGAAAATTAAAATACTTTTTTATATTATATTATTATATGTATATTTTATGCATGAATACATATACATATGTAATGATTGTACAAGTGGAGCATGATGATATGGAGTACATTCTAGATGAACAAGTTCTGAATAACAAGTGAGTAAGATTTTTGACATCATGTGTTATTGGATAGGGGAAGTCAATACTTATCGCTTTATAAAATGATGGTGTGTGGGTTTTGGAAAGGTTTTTGAGAAATACATGGAAAATCTATACGAAAGTTTTTATCATAAGACTGGAAATATCCCAAGAAATCTTGAAAAGATTATTGGGACTCAATTGTCTATAAAAGATGGGTGTGGGCTTGAGGTTTTGAACATGGGTCTTAAATTGACCTTTAAAATCAGTTAGGAAAGAAGGGTTAGAGTCAGAGGTTTATAAAATGGGCTAGAACCTGAGGCTTATGAAATAGGCTAGAGTCTAATGTTTATGAAAGGCGCTAATGCTCAATTTTTATGAAAGGAACTAAGGCTCGACATTAATAAAAGGGGGCAATGCCCATTGTTTATGAATTGGATGAGGTCTAATGTTAATAAATGGGGCTAAGACACAACATTTATGAAAGAGGTTAAGACTCAATGCTTATGAATGAAGGGCCACATCATGATGTTTATCAAATAGGCTAGAGCTCGAGGTTTATAAAATGAGCATGAGACCAGTGCTTATGAAATGGGCTAAGACCCAATATTTATAAAAGGGGCAAAGGCTCGATGTGTATGTAAGGGGCTAAGACTCAATGTTTATGAAATGAGTAAATGCTCAATGTTTATGAAATGAGCTAAGTCCCAATGTTTATAAAATGAGTTAATGCTCAATGTTAAAAAAGAGGATAAGGTCCAAGTTATTTTAAGAAATGGGTGAAGCTCCAATTAGTTATGATGAAAGGGTTGCAATCCATATTTAAAAAAAAATGGATACCAACCTGATGTCCTTTTTTGAAAAGTAAAACTTTCACATTAGGACATGATGTGGCTTTTATGGTCCAATGTGAATTTCTACAAAAATATATGAGTAGTGGACCAACTAGATATCAAGTTGAGCCAAGACTAATGAATTCACTATATTGTATGGCTGCTATATATTATTTGTGAATGATTAATCATTGATAGTACATGCCAATGGTTGAATAGAAGAGAAAGAATATGGGGATGTTTCTAACTTCCAGATCACTCATGACCCTCGAAAATTGTACAGTAAGGTCTTGGTATACATATGGCCCAAAGGTTGTGGGAGTATGTTATGGTATATGGGCGTTCAATGGCTCTGCATTGAACATTACTATGACGGAGACGATTCTTGTGTAGATCTTTTCTAGTGCACACGGCACACATAACTCTCATAAATCTTGATGAGGAGGAAGGTCATTATGTAAGGCCTTACGAGTGGACATGACCAACACACATACTCCTCATAAATTTTGATTAGTCATTTTAGTAACTTAGAGGACATGACTTAGTTATATGCGTAATTTAAAATGGTGTTTCATGAAGAAACCTAATTATACCAAACCATTAATGAATTATATTTCTTTTGATAATATTATTATTGAAATGCTATTTTAAAAGTACCTCGTAGCAAGGGGAAATTTTGGCTTTTAAACTAATCTTGAAAAATAGAAAGGAAATAATTATAAACTTAATATTAGTTATTTTGAGTGTAGAGGACATTAAGGTCATGAATGACCCAATCATCTGTTCGCACTCACTAGGTGTTGCTCACCCCTCCCTTAACACATTTTGCATGAAATAAATAAGAATGGAAGAAGGAAAGGTAAGGGTTGGATTTCTTCTATGAGTGAGGCTAACATCGAGGTAAACATCCTCAAAGTGAATACACAAAGCAAAGCATTTCCATTGTGTACTACATGCTTTCTCAATGGTTTTAAATGTTTTGTAAACTTGTATATTAAATTTATGAAAATTTTAACTTTTTTATTGAAAATAAATTTATTTTATATTCAAAGTTTTATATCATGTCGATACTATAGCGGTGAAGGATCCATCACTATAGTACCAGGAGTGGTACAACGAGTTGCTTATGGTCTAATCGGGATTTAGGTAAGGACGAGACACAAAAAAAACCTTGAAGAAAAAAGTTGGAGGAGACAATTTACAGTAGTTGATCCATTTCATGATTATTTCTTAGGTTTTTATAAAATTAAATATTTTTTGGTGCACCAATAATAGTGTTCTTGTTGATTCTACAATGGTGTGGCATCCATTCTTTTAGTACCGAGAACTTGCAATGGTTGTTACACTGGTTTGACCCATATAGTATATTTGGGTGTGACACGTAATATATTCCCCATCCAATGAGTGTACCTCCACAAATCTTTAGCATGTATCTTCAATAGTAACTAATTCAAAGGTAAAGAGCTAAATCTTATTGAATTGATCCTCATACTCAAGTTATGGTATTAGTGCCCTAACATAATTGGGAGAATTTCTCCTTTTTTTGTTTTTTCGTTGATTAAATGTGATCTCCTTTTAACCTCCATTCAAATTTGATCCAATCTAGTTGAATAGGAGATTTGGAATTTATGTTTTCCTATCATCTACATGTGTGTGCTTTGAGGAAGAATTATACTTATGTTACCCTCTTAGAAACTTGTATCTCCAATTTACTTAGGTACTTATTTATATTATTTAGCCAGTCGATGGCTGTCAACGTATCTTTTCACCACAGAATAACTTCCAACTCAAATGTCGTAATGACTTCAGGTGCCCAGGCAGCACATCAAAATAAGGTCAAATTTAGGTCATCACTCGAGGTATTTTATGAGGTGGTGTGTATTTAGATAATTCACCCTTGAAGGCATTGGCACTTGGGGGAGCCATTTTAGTATTATGTGATAATCTACTAAAGGCCTTGATATAGACCATGCATGCACTAATTTCTTCGAGATTCATCTGCCATTGATGGGATTGATACATTTTTATAGTGAGATATTCTAGATTAATGGTGAATTGAATATCAAATAAACTCTTATTTGACTAAACTATTGGAAAAATACTCCTAAATAGTATCACTAAATTATAAATTGTGAATATTATAGGTAGAGTACTATAAATGTCATTTCCATGATGTTATTTTTGGCATTTAGATTAATGCAATCGATATGCTGATTTAAAATTATTAATAAGCCTTTTGATTGAAATATAAGTTCTTGTTGTTGTAGCCATAAAGTTGTAATCTCCATTTGATCTGATTTAGTAGAAGTTTTTAGATTATGTTTCGTGGTTTTTCCCATGTCAAATTTTTAAATATTGATAAAGTTCATATTTATTTTAAATAATTTTGTTGATTGATATTTTTTTTTTTGCTCAATGATTGTTATTTTATTGATTGCAATATAATAGGCAGGCAAATATTGAATTGAGCTAACTCATCATGTCATATGATAGCCTATCTTTAAATAAATTGTCTTCAAAGATTGTTACAAAATACAACGGTCCCACCTTATTTCATATATTTGTTTCTCCCAATTTCTCATGGACTATAATTTTGCAAGCAGGTATGCAAAGATGGAATCTAGCATATAGGAAAAACAAAGAATGAATGGAACAGTCCCCATGGCATGGTTGTTGCAATTAAGGTATCAATAGTGAACAATTGAATTAGAAGGAATTGGAAAGGGTCTGAACAATGGTTGTGTGCCATGGGTCGGAGAGGTGATCGATCAAGTTGCTGATGGGTCCGGCATGAGTCACATTGGCTTGCACGAATATCCCCAGCATTGCCACCATGGCTAGCCTCCCTGCAAAATTGTAAGGAAAAAAATTCAGAAGAGACTGCCCAAAACACTTGCGCGTATCGTCCTAATTGTCTACATTCCGGTGTATATATCTTATAATTCAACGACCTGTGTGATGATCTAAGGACTGTCATTTGGACGAAAAGATGGTCGACAAAGTCGAGGCAGAGGAAAGGAGGATAATATACCATTCTTGATTTCTTTCAGTTTCCAATCATGGGCATTCTTGATGTCCTTGGCAAGGCCAAGTGGGTTTAACAAGGGACCTCCAGGATACCTGTTACTCGGACAGAAACATTAGCTTGCAACAAAGTAGATGAAGTAATCTAACTATCCTGCAATGGCGTGATTGAAGTGACAATTACCCAGGTTCTAGACCTTCCAATGCACCTTCCAACCCAAAAAATGATCCCTCTTCAGCCTGAGATCCGGGGCTCTTGTAGTCCATGTATCTCTTCGTTTCAGCATAGCTGTTAGTTAACGTTGAACAGATGGTCTAGGAAATCAGTCGAGAGATTACTATTTATAATTTTGTATGCCAAGAGATTAATTACCCCATCAACAGCAGTTGTACGATGAACAAGGTCTCTGTGTTGGCAATCTCGTACTTAATAGCACCAGCTTCATACCACACAGGTAGGTGTCTTGCTCCTGTTACCCGCAGTAACTGCAGAAATAGGAGGAATAACAAGGAGATATTATGGTACAAAATAAGATTACAATCCAATGGATGATTACAATTTTAGCTCATCGGCATTACCCCATCTTCCATCAAGTGCAAAAAAAAATTCAGCGTCAAACTTATTATCTGATCTCAGATCAATTCCTTCTATAACTGAAGAGAAAACAGAATAGAGAGAGAATAATTCCGAATAAAAAGGAAGCTAACGCACGTCAGTAAAGAGAATTCCGGCAACACCAGCCATCGCAAATCGGGCATGAACCAGTTCTGCCTGGACGTACCATCTCAAGCTTTCAGGGTCCTCCCCAAGCCCAAGTGGATCAAACCCAAAATCACCTGCCAAACTAGAAGGCAGCGGCAATCTTAATAATGTACTTTTAAGATAAAATCACACCAAATAGAGGAGGGCTTACGTTCCATCGAGATATGGCGGAGGGTCTAGCCCAGGGAGCCATGTTGGTCGAGATTGGGCACGGGCAATGGAAGGAGAAAGACGTGAATGATGCTGCAGCAAAGGCGCCTTCCATGAAGAATTCAATGCTCCAAAAGGGGCCTTGTGTTCTTTTCTGGATGTAAAGGAAGTGGCAGTGGCAGTAGAAGAGAGAGCGAGAGAAGAGAAGCTTGTACCTACCATGGTGGCCATTTTTATTGTTATCTCTTCTTTCCCACTTTTGTGTCCAAAAGTTTTGAAGAGGGAGAGATGTCAAGTACAGGATGCATGGCAGCTCATGGCCTCACAAGAGGAAGCCACAAGATGCATGGGCCCACTTATCTTCTTTTGGTGCTATTTTTTTTTTTTTGCCCGAAAAACTGAATTTTATTAATCAACCGTCGTGAATTTGATAACATGACTACGGTTTCCCTTATGCTTCATACTAAAAAATATGTGTTCATCTATATGGTTGTAGAAATGATAACAATGATGTGACATAGATTTACTTCTAAAGAGTGACTCCCATATCAACCATATATTATTAACATGCATGCTACAAAATATTTTGAACTCATGGAGGGGAATTTATTTATTTATTTTCCAAAGGTAGGTCAACAACTACTTAATAGGAGTTAAAGAGTAAGATGATACTACCTGTTACCATTTTTTATATCTAGTAGATACGCATAAGGATATCTTCTATCATTTCTCCCGTTTCCTAAGACAAAATCAAATGATCCTAATAACTTATCGATGATAATGAAACAAATAGAATAAATTCAACTTCTTGTGAATAATGTTAAGATCCTATTTCCCAGGTATCACATTTATCAAAGAACCAACTTATCTGTTAAATATAGAATGAAGAATTACTTATTGCCAATGCTCGGGCTCCATCTATGAGCCCATATATCTATCTGGTCCTCTGAGTCAATCTTCCAAACCAAGACTTTTTTTTATGTTATAGGCAAGGTGATGGCCTCATGGACGATCTCAACACATGTCGAAGTTGCACTAACTTGATCTCAATTATGATGTCCGACTAATAAAACTATGATGTTATGTGAAAGCAGTGAGCTAGTATGCAAGCTTCAACTTCCACACAAGCCTAAGTTCCTCCTATACCTATCACTGAGTTATTTGCATCCCTGGAAAATCCACATGCTCCTCCATTTAAAGAGAGTCTATCAAAAGAATTGTCATAGTTTATTTTTATCCAACCTGCAGATGGTCGTGTCCATCAAGTTTTGAGGTTACTTATGATAGTCGATTGCGCCAAGTTTCTCCCTTGAGATTGTACATACAAAGGTTTTGTAAGGATATCTTACAATATTCAATAATATTATGGGCAATTGGAACTTTAGCATTAAAAATCACATTATTCACCTCTTTCTAAATATCACAATAGATCATAGCAATCTTACTTAGTAAAACTTTTCTACTATCTTTATCAAAAGGGCAGTCTAAAACAATTTTTCTAAAACAATTTTCTAACCAATGGAAAAAACTAGTTATCGTCTATCTATTCTAAAGATCACTTATACCTTACTAAACATATTAAATTCAATCACACTAAAAAATATGTGTTTCATAATCTCTATATAATTGTATAAGAGACAATTATGACATGACATAATTGAGTCTAATTGAGAATTTTAGGGACCTAATTAAAGATAATATATAACTTAATAACATAATTATAATTAATAAAAAGTTATGGGTATTAAGTGTGAGTATTTTATTATTTGGGACTTAATTGTTTAATTTGTTGTAGTAATTGATCACACACAAGTCAATGCAAAGGAAAGGCACACTAGACTTTAAATTCCCCTATGACGAACAAGTCTCGAAATACGGGTGAGTAGGATTTCTGGTATTAAGTCTAATTGGACGAATGATACATTATTACTCGCAAATTGAAAATCTATTTTCTAGAAATAAAATTTCATTACTGTGTGAAACTATTTAAACTATTTTGGGATATGTTTCTGATGTAAGTATGAACTATAATTTTAGGACTACCCTTGAAATACGTGTGAACACACTTCAAATGGGTGATTTAATTCCAACTGTCGATTAAAGATATGGGTGGAACCCATGGTCGACAATAATTGGTTCGATCTAGTTCTATGAAACTGAATCCAAAGCCACAGTTTTAAAAAAGAAGTGGGTCTAAGGCCATGTTTTAAAAACTCGAACAGTGGGCCTAAGGTCAATGGGAACAAGTCAAATTCCATAAATAAATTATTATTTTTTAGCCTCATAAAAGTTATCACAAATTGATAATCCTTGTTTAAGTTATCGAGCCAGAGTCAGGTTGAAGCCTGTTAGGCTAGTAACACAAATAGAAATGTATTAAATCAAAAGATTATTATTTAAGATTGTAATCGTGCAGAACTAAGAGATGTCTGGTATGGGGTAATGGTGAGTCTAAGGGCTACTGGACAATAATGTTAGGATAATTGAAGAAATCATTGGTCTAGTATGTCATGGGGCTCTGGGAGTCCCAATACGCATTGAGACCGAGGGGAAGCAAGAGAGGTCTCGTCCCCCAATAGCAGACAACTTCATTTGAAAATGTTTGGGGGTTGGGCAATGGTGTTCACATAGACAAATGGTCGAGGTTGTAGCCTCGCACCAATGTAGTAAAGGTTATAGCCTCGCACCAAGGTGTACGGTAAATGCGCTTCAAGCCATAAGTGGGACATACCGAGGTTGTAGCTTCACAAGGTCTGTTTTATGAATAAATAATCACTTTAATGAGAAAGGGTGTTTGATTGTTTGTCTAATACAAATGATGAGAATTATACCTTGAACAAATTATGAAAGTTCTTGTGGGTAGGAAGAAACATCTTTTTAGCTTGTAAAATACAAGTAGTGAATTTGACCATGAAATCATGTGAATGATTTTTCAATGATAAAATAAGTGGTAGCCTATTCAATTGATCATCCAAACTCCTTTGGTTTAAGGAAAAGTAACATTGTACATTTTTTAGTGTGTGTTGAATTGTGGACAAAAAGTCACGATGTCAATAAGACCATACTCACTGATATGTAAACTCATCTCTCCTCCCATTTCCTAAATTCCTTATAGAAAATCTTTAATTCATGAGAAATGATAACTTGACTCCTTAGTTAGGATACAAAGGAAAGGTACTAATTATTATGAAGTTAGTTTTGTAAATTTTGTTATAGAAATTGCTTATGTTTTGAGCATTTCACCTGTCTAAACTATTATTGGTGAAAATATCATTTTGGTGTAGAGAGGGGTGGCATGTTGATCATAGGGTTCTGATTAAACTGGGTCGGTGTGTGACAATGGTAATGTGGGCTCCAATGCTACAGTGTCGGGAGTGGTACAATGGGTTGTTCACGGTATGGCTAGGGAATCAGGTCAGGGCATGACATATAGACTTGTAATAATATGTACCATTTTACATTTTCCACGAGTGTTTAAGGTTGGTCTCTATCAATACATTTATAATCTCATAACTTTCTGAAATTATGGATTTGCCCTCATGGTTTGCTTCACTCAATTCTATCATCAATGAATCCTATCACACTATATGGCCCTTAACATTTTCGAAATTACAAAGTTTCACAAATTTTTTTCATAATTACTCTTTGGTCCCCTAAATTTCAAAATTTATATTTAGGGTCCTAAATTTTAATATTTGCACTTTGATCTCTATACATTTCCATAAGTTCATTTTGGTCCTTAAACTTTCTAATTCTCTCATTTGGATCCCTAGATTTTTCAAGTTTTTTATTTAAGGCCCTAAACTTTTCATTAGTTCCATTTGGGTCCCTAAACTTTCCATATTTTCAATTTGGTCCCCAAACATACCCAAAACTATATTTTGTCCCCCAATATTTCTACTCCACCAAACCTCATCTTTAAGCACTTTAATAAATCCTATCATGCTCCTAAATAACTTCCTCATGTCCCCGTGATTATTTTTCGGTCTTTTCTAGCAAAAAAAATATCATTTTGGATTGATTTCGAAGATCACAAAAAATCTATATAGATTTAGAAAAATGTCGAAAACTTGTCGAAGATGGTCAGTTAGCGAGAGCTGGAGGAAGAGGAAGCGCTTACTTCCTTTGGTGTCTCCTTAGCTCAAGTGGTGCCTCAAATGTTGTTCAGAGGTACCTGAAAATCAAGGTTGATTGAGCTAATCTAAAATTGAAAGGAAAATAGAACTTTCAAGATAGTTTACGGGTGCAAGGCTAGAGCACATTGTGAGGAGTATATGGTATTTTTCCTGGTCATTTTTTGTCATCAAAGGTAATAGAAATGGCCCCGAAAGTAATTGTTATGTTTTTTTTAGATTTTGTATAGTAACATTATTTTATCTCATTAACACCAATATGATCACCATCGGTGTCGGTCGAGAGTAGGGGTAGGTAGAGGAGATCGAGGTGGTTCCAACTCCACTAAGAACACGAAGTTTGTAGTCGGGAAGGGCCTTGCTAAAGCTCTAAAAGGTAGGTCACCAGAAACTTGGGCAAGTTGGGTTGTAGAGATGATTGCGGGCTATCAATGAAAAGGGAAGGCCCTCCTTTTATAAGAAGCTCTGAGGAATAAAGGGTCACCTACCCATAGCCTTGGCCAACATACCATTAGCCAAATTGGTCGCTTTATATTGAATTTTCCTTCATGTGTCCTACATGAAAATTTTTATTGAAATTTAGTTGTCAAGAGATTGTTGAAGGTTGGGCGAAGGAGACGATCATGTGTACAACACATGATCGACTCACCACGCATATGAGGCACTAACTATTCAAGTTTTTGTTGATCGGTTTGACATTGTTTGACTGGTTCATCATCGATTCAGTCAAATTTTGGATTAGTTCAACCAATTTCGATCATTCTTTTGGTCAATTCATGGTCGTCGTCCAACTAGTTTTTGACTTCTTTTATCTAGTATGGTCCGATTCAATCAGATTTCGATCTAAATTTTGATTGGAAGTTCCCCGATCCTTAATTCTCAATCAAGAAAATCCTTTAAGATTTGATCTAAGTTATTTTGACCATTTTCTAAGGTCCTAGTTCAAATCATCTTCTAATTTGATTTGATTTCTAATCCTGATTCAAGTCCAAATTTCGAGCTCAACTCTAATTTTTGATATAATTTAGTTTAATTCACTTTTGAAAATTTGTAGTGTTACATTTTTGTGGCACATGAAGAGCAATTCGATCGAATTTTGAACAAGCAATTTAACAAAACATCACATTTTCATCATCTAAGAGCAGCCATCAAACTTCCCTCGACTCTCCAAATTTCAGGCTTAACTCTAAGGAATTTTTGTGATATATTTAATTTAAAACATAATGATAGATTGAAGAATCCAATGGAATTGGACTCGGGTTGGTCCAAGGTCGGAGATACCTTCTTCTATCTACATCTCCAACCATTGTAGGTGTTCGGACAAGATGAATTTTGTGATAAATCTCCAATGTTATGCCTCCAATGTGTGTTTTATTTTTTATTTGGTGGTGTACACATCATTTTCTAGTGAAGGAATACCCCAATCAGAGGTTGTTTGATCATTATAACACATAATAGAATTTTATGACCCTTTCTAGCATCTATGGTCACTTTCCTTGTTGTGGACATTGAATTTGTCCCTCTATTTCGTGGTTGCTTTATTTTCGTTGAAAACTTACAAGTATATTGAATACACACAAAATGGAGCTTTGAGGTTAAGAGTGACCAACTAAGTCTTTGGAAGGATGAAAAAAATGATCTAGCAGTTTTTGGAGTTTAACGAACGATTTGAAGAATTTTTGAAGTTGGGTCTCATTTTGCAAAAATGGAAAGTTAAGATACTATTTTGAAAATCTAGAAATTTGAATGACTAGCTTCATAATATGGACACTCGAGTTATTGAATTGTGAAACTAGACGTTTTATGATTGAAATGAAAATAAGAAAAAAATATGGATCAATTTGTATAAATTTGAAAATTTGGGGGTGAAAGGATAAAAATTTAATTCTCAAATTTACATTTAATACCAATTATCCTTTGAAAACTTGGGAAAAGGAGGAGAATATGTACGAGACAATTAATCATTTTCAATTCTGTAAAGCTAAGTAAGATGGAATGTTATATATTGTGTTATGTTTGAGGGTAAAAATGCTCATAGGATTAATTCATATACCTCAAGGTAAAAAATTGGAAGAGTTTTCTCCAAAAAAATTAATATTTTATCATTTTAAAAGTAATTATATACATTAAAAATAAAATTTATATGAACTATTTACAAAATATATATTTTATGGAAAATCTTTGTATAAGAAATGAGTAGATGTTTTAATTAAGAATAAGTTTTTGTGAAATATATTTTGCATATCATATATATATATATGTAAGTTAGAAATTTATTTTTATGAATTATTTCAAATTTTAACTTTTAAGATTAAGTCTACTACTCAATATATATTCACTCACTCATTAAATTTGTGATATATAATTCACATTGTAATAACTAATATTTTTTTTAGCGTAAAACAAGCTATATACGTTGAGATCACACAAATATATATATACATATATATTGTGTACACTCTTTTGCAAAGTTGAATATTGGGCATATTTGAATTGGAGAGAAAAAAAATCACAATAATGGAATTACTCTTTTGCAAAGTTGGATATTGGGCATATTTGGATTGGAATTGGAGAGAAAATAAGTCACAATAATAGAATTACTTATAAGATATCATCAACTTAATATAATTATTTACAAACTCATATTTATATATTATCTTATACCATTTATATTGAAATGAATGATCTCATATTTAGATTGAAAAGTGAGTAACTCTTATTTTACATGATAAATACTTAACTATTATGTGTTATAGAATATTGTTTATCCAAAATTTTCAAAAAAAAGTGAAAATTCATAATTATCAAGCTTCATAAGATAAGATAGATGTTTTAGTATCTCATTTTTAATACTTTAATAAATATCAAGACTGATAATAAATTATTGTGCAGATGTTTTCATTCACATATAACTCATACAATTATAATATGTAAAATATAGATTGGTAGAGCATAACCAAAAAGACTATGTAAAAATAATCCGGCTTAGAAATGCTTCTGCTAACCATCTCTTTCAGGGTTTTATTAGGAGTATGTTGATGATTTTTAAATCATATATTCTGTTTTTTTTCTTACGAAGTTACATTATGCATGGCAAGCGTGGGTATGGCTAGTATACGGTAAGGAATGGAGCTTTCTTGGACAAAAGCAACCAGTTTGTGTACCTTGTCGCAAGAGTGGCAGCTACAGCCTACACGAGCCTGCCGGCAGGGAGGCCTTCTCAAGAAGCCGTCGTCGAACTCATAGATACACCAACTCCCCTCCTTGTCACCAAAAGTCATCGCATGGGAATATGTACATCATTGGCCTACACCGGTTGGGATTTTTGGGCACTTTGGCACCCTTTCAGCCCTTCCTCATCCATCCATTTTGGGAATAGATCCATTCACTTGATATGGTTGGAGAATACCAAAGTCTTCATTCACTTATATCATCCTCTTCATGTTGATCATTCCAATTCTCTTATTTTCCTTTATTTCATGATTACTGTCCACCAGCGTTTCGTTCAAGAATACATACGGCTCGATCCTCGTCCCGTTTTCTTTGGGGCGACATTGTTAAAAAATATTGCCGATATGTGCTTAGGTTGCGATTCAAACTCGATTCTGTTTGTCCGGTTGCTGCTTGCTTTTCTTGTTCGAATGAGACTTGAACATGTGTCTATTTGAAAGTCACGTCTCAAGCATGTCTCTTCTTTACCTTGGTAAAAGTATGAATGCGTGGGTATGGCTTTCTCCTCAAGCTTTTGATCTGGCTTCCACCTCAAGCTTTTAATCTGGTACACTATTATGGAATTTTATTCTCAACATTATTCACTCATTTTATTTCTTCCTTAGAAATCTATCTTGACTCCTTTTGTTTCTTCTTGCAGGACATTATCGACATCTCACACTCAACTATGGTAGAACTCTCAAGAACTTGTGGAACTCGCAGATGATCAATCCTGAACCTTAGAGAACATATATTCAAAGTACACAAGATAAGTCCCAAACAACTTATTCTCATTATTGTGTAATTTTCAATGCAATTTTTGGAGATCTATGATGTTATTTATAGAACAGTTTTGCAATTGATTGTGTTTGTTACCGACATTACAGGTGGCTAGCCGCCCGGTCCTCCCCGTCCACCTTCATTTTTGCCGTGTGGAAAGAGAGACAAGACATTGAGCAAAAAAAAAAAAAGAAATAGAGACAAGACTATGTGCAAAAAAAAAAAGAAATAGAGACGATAATATGTAAAATAATTAAGGCTAAAAATCTTAAATGAAGTTTGAAGTATCGCACTATAACTAAAATTAGATATAAATATTTTATTATTCTGGGTAATAAATAAGTTAATTAATTCAGAAATAAAACTTATTTTCAATTAATGACTCAAATAAAAGTTTATACTTAGGTTGATCTATGGCGTAAAGATTCGTGCAATATCTGGATTTTAGCCCATAACTAATAGAAGGTTCTATATTGATCGAATAGGAGCCTCACTCACCTTGTCATTTGTTATCACTTGCAGAGGTACCAGGGCGGGAGGCTGGTGACGCCGTCCGTGATGGCCAGTCTTCTGATGATAAGCATCCACAGAGAAAATGCCGTTGCGGAGGATGAGAACCGTACCATAGACAATAATGAAGGAAGCAACCAACAATAGTTTGACCATCATTCTGACCACCTCGTGCTCCATTTGAACATGTTTTTAATTTTAAAAAATATATCTTATTTGAACAACAATCTCAACTTATTTTAGGTTTTATAAATTATTTTTTAAAACTTTTAAAATTTATTCAGATATGTTCAAACTTTTCGGATTTTTTAAGATTTAAAATGTAATTAATTAGGATATAGTGTACAATATATTACATTTTCCTTCATACCATTAATTTCATATTTTTACTCCAATACTAAGTTATTCTTAATACAATTCTTAAAGGTGTTAGTTAATAAAAATAAGGCTAAATTATAGTTATATATAAAATTTTAACTCAATTTTACTTTTACTTTAAACATTTTAAATGTCGCACTTTAATCTTAAATATTTTATAAAATAACTATTTTAATAATAATTTTAAATTTCGTTAAATATATTCAATGAATCGCCACTTCAGGTTAACATCATGTTAATACTGTCGTTGTGATTTAAATATAAATAAAATAATAATTATAAAATAAAAATAATTAACGGTAAAATCGAACTTATATTTCTAATTAAAATAATACAATTATAATTACTGTAATATAAAATATATACTTGGAAATTTTAATTAGTTCTTACTAATAATATATCGATTTTTACTATCAATACAAATTATATTAAAAATAAATTATATTTTATAAAATTTGTAATATTTTATTTAAATTAAATTATAATATAAATTAAATATATATTTTAATTAATAAAATTAATATTTTATTTACTTAATTTGAAATATTAAATATTAAAATAATATATATATTGAGTTATTAGTTATAATTATATATAATTTAAATTATATATTATGATATTATACAAATATATAAATTAAATTTTAAATTTTAGTGATAATAAATTATATAATTTACTAAAAAAATTATATTAATATATATAATAAGATATTTATGTATATAACATATTTAATGTATGGCTTTAAATTAATTAAAAATATTAATTATATATATTTTTACTTATAATTTTATAAGTAAAAATTTATATTTATTTATTTTAAATATATAAATAATTCAATTTAAATAAAATATTATAAAATATAATTTATATTAATGGCAAAATGTATATTTAAGTTAAAAGTTAAATAAAAATATTATATATATATATATATCTATCTGTTATACTACATTTGTCATAATGATAATATTTTAAGTATAGTATATAAGTTATATTTTTATATAATTATTATTTTATTTTATATTTAAATTACCACGCAACATTTAAAATAATAATTTTTAAAAATATTTGATATTAAAATCTAACATTTAAAAGATTTAATATCAGTTGATACATTTTATAGGAAAGTGCAATGTAACCCAAAAATAATTTAGTTTAAAAATAATGTGGTCAATTATTCTTGTACTAGATCAAAAACAAATTCGACTTTACAGCTTTAATAATGCATGATATGTATATATGTATTGTATGTAATTCTATGAATTGAAAGTATTACCCTCTAATGATAAAAAATTAATAGACATTATATTATAATAAAATTGAGTACCATATCATAATATATGGAAACCAATCCAATTTGTAAAACAACAATTAACTTAAAACATCAACATGTACTCAGAACTCACTGTGAAATCCATGTTGCTTAGGTAGATAATCTCTCTTTTTTTTTCTCTCTTTCGGATTAAACATTCTAGTATGTTGAAGCTAATTAGTAATAATGTTTTTTAATAATTATAATATTGCAAAAAACATGCTCCAAGTATGAATGACCAAGGAAGACCAAGGCAAACACCTGGAAATATAGTTATATTGGGATAGAAAGATGGGAATTTCAAGTTAGAATATATGCCCTTAATAAAAAGGGACTCTCCACTAGCACCCACGATAAGCTATTGGACCACAATAACCAAAAGTTAATGTGTGATTCAACAAAATTCCGCTTTATGACCAAGAAATTTCCAATTGATTAATACCTTAATTCATACATTCTCTATGAAAATAAAAAAAATCCTCAAAATTCTTCATAGAAAATAATTGAAATAAAAAGTATAATATTTATTAAAATATTCTTACAGTTTTCTAATTAATGGATTATATTATATTATATATTCTCAATTTGCTCATACAAAAGAGGATGGATTGGAATAAATGCATTATACATCCAAGAAAGCAAACATTATTTATAATTATAGAGTCCATTTTGGAAGCAGATACTTCAGCATATAATAGCAAGGGGCTTCAAAAGAGAAAGATAAAAAGATAGAGCCAAAATTTAAGTGATTCCACGTCTTTTTCCTATGGCCATAGATGTTATCTATCTAATCTAGATGGCTATGCTATCACATCAATGTAGATTTGACCATTGGAGCCATACATTTTTCTTTGAGCATTTACGAAATGTGCCGACCAAAAAAGTCGTGGCAAGTGATATACTAACAAGTTATGCCCAGTATGCCCACTAGGAAGGATATTATATTATTTGCATGCCCTGTCTACTTCTTCTATCCCTACACTGTGAAGCTCATTTACCTGACTTGGCGGCATCAAGTTGTAAACTTGTAGACCATTAGATTATAATCTCCATAAACATAAAAAAACAGCAACAATATATATATATATATTCATCCCTGGCCATTTATTCTAATGTGCCTAGTGGGTTATCATTATCATATTCGATAAAGATTGGCATAAAATCCAATGGTCAGAAACTATCATAATGATACAGGAAGTTCTTATTTATGTGTTAATTTTCAACATCGAATCTTAAAATGCATCTTCTTTTTCAAGAATCTTAACATAAGGTGGCTTTACTCACACTCCAAAATGAAGAGAGAGGAAAGCTCTCTCCTTGCAACTGTTCTCGATTTTTCAATGAAGTTTCCTCTAGAGCCACGCGTCCTCATAGAGATGATGATCCACCTTTCCATGACAACCGATTCTTTTACAAATCAGGGGACACAAAGAAACCCGCTTCTAATGTGGGACGCCCTGATGCCCACCAAGTTTCATCAACTGGTGAGAAGACATCCGACAACTGCTCGCCGTCATGAGCATCTAGATCTTAGAGTGTTCGGTTCAAAGAACTAAGTAACAAAGTTTAGTTCTTCGAACTAGTGATTAGAGAAGGTAAGAAACAGGTTCGTCTTCTCGATGACGAAACTAGTGGAAAACTAAGTTTATAGTTTCGTCAGTGGCAACCCATGATTGAAATAACTCAATTTGTAAAAGTGGGTAAAAATTGAATAATTTCCCTTGACACAAAAAAAGAGAAATATTTTTTTTCTTTCACGCCAATCACAAAAAATTGAGAGGACTTTTATCCCACTTTTTAGGCCGTTCAAAATAAGATTACACAATTATTAAAATATAAAATTATTATTTTTAACTCAAATAGAAAATTATTTTAAATTTATAATTTTATTAAAATTTCATTACTTATAATTAATTATATTTTAATAGATATACACATAATATGTCATGTAATACTATATAAATACTATACCATTTGAATACGATAAAATATATAAATATTATATTTTTATAAGTTTGTAAAATTTTTAATATTTACAAATTATAAATTTTAAATAAATATGTATTTGATAATTTATCGATTAATAATATATTTTCTCACATATTATTAGAGATAGTGTACTTGCATTTATAACTCGATACTATAAACTCGAGTTATGTTTTTATCGAGTATAAATAAAAAAAAAATACTCAACTCATATGAAACCGTAATAATAATATTCACTTTATAAATAGTGCGTGGTTAAAATTTTATATGACAAATTTTATAAAAGTTACACGCAAACGTGAGTATTGAGAATATTATACCAAATTGTATAAAATATAAAATTATTATAAATTTATAAGGTTGTAAATTTTATATTAATTATAAGTTATAATTTTTAACTAGATATAAATCTTACCTCGTATCCACCCACAATATATTCTCTCACAATAATAAATATTAAACTCTGAGAATATTATTTTCACTAGTCCTTTTATACCTCAACTCGATTTTTGATTTCACTCGTAGATAACTTACCAAATTATTATAATCTTCAAAAGACTAAATACTCATAATAAAATATGTAGACTATAATAGCTTATAGAAAACACATACAAAGTGTTTTATCTTTCATTTATCATATTTGCTCTATTAGCTTTTATGGAGGAAATACTCTTCTAACTCGATAGAATTTACTAGAATGACCCACTTCACACAAAACTCCCATTGTTGAGTGTTTAATTATTTAAACTTGACTTGTTATTCCAGAACTATTGTTATTTACTATACAAAACCTATTTTAGATTTTTAAAATATTGTATTAAACTCACTATCATGAATTTTTAAATAAAACATTGATCCTACTTATTTTAAAATCGTCAATTTTGGGCCCATTTCTAAAAGAGAAATCAATCTAGATCCAAATTTTGGAAATTATTTCCAAAAAATCTATTTTACTGAAAGTAGATTCTAAGCCAGGTTCATGATATAATTATAAATATATTTAGAAAAGGTTTTCAATAAAGTTTATGCTATAAGTAGTAATAGATTTCATAAATAATTTTCAAGTAATTTATGCTATCTGGTATTAGTAATTAATAATATGTTATCATCCCAATCAAATTCAATCTAAAAATTCAATTTTAATACTATATTTTTGTAACTAAAAAATTTGATCAAAAATTTAAATTAGAAAATAAATAAATCAATAACAAATATAATTTAATGATAATGATCTAATTAATTTAGGATTAAATACAATAATTTTAATTTAAAAATTAAGTTAAATTGGATCCGAATCAATTTTATGGAGTAAGTTTGATGACACTTAAAATGAGTCAAGTTAATTACGCTAGAAACACTTAATTTAAACAAGTAAAATTTAATAATTAAATGGATAATATATATATATATATATGTTAGTATATATATATATATAAAAGTGAAGAGGATACGGTCTAACTCCAATAGAGAGATAAGACAAAGTATAATAACAATACTTGAATTTTTTTTTTTTGGAGAAATTAGATCATATATATAGGATTCATAAATAATTAGGAAATAAAATTTAACGTATTTAGTAAATAATTTTATTAATACATGAGATTATAAATTAAATTAGTAATTAATTATAAATCTCAAAATGTAGTAAAAAGGAAGTGCCTTCATTTAAAGTAAATCCCATACAACAATCGGTTCAAACAGATTACAAATAAGAGTTTAGTTGCAATCCAACGCACTGTCTAAATAAATGTTGATCAAGCACCCATGTTCTCCTCCTCCTTCCTTTTTGGATTAACTTAGTATACTATTAAATAAACCACCTATGACTGTTAGCCTATTCTACATATAAGCCTGTGTTAAAAATTAAAATAATGAATTACAAAAACACTTCCAAGTTATCAAGGAAAATAAATAAACAAGAGCTACCACATGCCAACAAATGTCAGACCAAAATGAAGCTTTTCCATGATAGGTCAGGTCTCTTTAGTAGAATTCAGTATAGATATCTAAATTTTCGGTCCTTCTATGAGTCCATGGAATCTAACCCAAAACAAGATGCATCTAGAAATGTTAGAAGCCAATACAGCAATCTAACCCATGTATTCTTGATCCTTGGTACACGCTGGAGGATGGGAGAGTCTCATTCCTTGAAAGAGGAACCTAACTGGCTCAAAAATTTAGTTACATGAAACGAATGACACGAAGAATAATTAATAAGATTCATCATCATAATATTATACCCACCATTTACCCCAACAATTAATAGAATTGAATAGAAGGGCATAAACATGAATGAAAATGAACAGGGAGGAGTTAATTACTTACATCAATGAAACCTTATGAGGTCACTTGAATTAGTATTATAAATATAATAAAGATGTTATCTCATATTTAAAGAAATTATTTCTAATACGAAGAATAGATAGAAAAATATCTTATCTTATAGAGTTGACACGACCTGAATTGGATAGTAGGTGAACGTGCACACTGATAGAGTCATCAATTGAAAACTATTCAATTGATAAGATTCAAATAAATAAAGGAATTTCAAGAGATATCATTCAAATGAATTAAAATCGCTACCAATTATGAACTAGCGTGGTTTTACTTTATGCAATAAAGAAAAACTATGTACTTTTACAATTAAATGCCAAGATATTAATAAACTGTATATTAGAAAGGAAGTTACCCAAATGCTTAGCTTCAACACCTCAACTAAAGAGGGTGAGCTCAATTGATGCCATCACAATAACCATTAGATGTTGTGAAAATAAGAGCAATCATAGTAGTGATCAATTGAGTTGAGGAATGAGAACCACATACCAAACGGAAGTTTAGGCGTTGCAATGAAATCACTAAAGAAGGAAATGATGTTCAAACACAGGTGCAATAGAGGGTTTCAGACATGGCTACAAATTGAGAGGAAAGACAAAATGAAATGAACGAAGTGTGGGATCGAGCATCCTAGCCGAGGGTAAAATTTTGGTCAAATGACCATATTACCCTCAACTATGTAAATGACAAAAATATCTTGAGTTTTGGGCAAAATTACAAAAGTGCCATTAAGGGCATGTTTGTCTGTCGATACAAAACTCACACCTAAGGCTATGTCTGGATATTGGAAAATAAGTGGGAGCCGAAATTTGAAAAATGCCCTTAAGAGCATATTTGAAGTGTGGGAAAAATTCTAAACCATAATATTGACTCCATATTCTCTAAGTATGGAAATTTAGACAGATAGATATAAAACATAGAAATTTAGATTTTTATCTTAATAAGCAATTTTAAATTTAAATGTAAAATTAGGATCTAGGGATAAAACTATAATTTTGGAAATATTACTGTAAGACATTAATACCCCATTAATGATTCAAAGTGTACTTATGAATTTCATGTTTGGTATTTATGGAAGAGTTCATACACAATCGATGAAAACTTGGGAATCCCTTCATGACAAACATGTCACCAGATAATGGTGAGTGAAAATTTTGACATCGAACTTGATTAGTCCGAGACGACACAATATTATTCACACACCTAATAGTATGAGATGATTAAAATCTTTTTATGGAATATATTTACCTTGATAGCTTGAAACTCACAAAAATTATTTTTGGGGAACATATTCTTGATACGAGCATGAATTTTGCTTAGAAAATTTACCATTTGTTTTCATGATTATGAAAAAATATTTATGGATGGTATCTTGATCCATTCACTCATGCAAGAAATGGGTCGAGCCCATGGTTGAGGGAAATTGATTAAATCCATAAATTGAGAAGTGGACCCAATGCCATATTTTGAAAATGTCACATCCCAGCCTAGTTTCCTCTTTTGGACCTGCAACAACCCATAACTCCTCCCGATCCTATGACACTGAGTGTTACGCCCTAACCCGGTTTTGGTCGAATCCCCGTGAACAACCCGCCACTCTCCCGGTTTATTAAAGTGTTTTCCCTTATCATAATCCATAAAGAGTAAGACATCCTTTAAACCTGCACCATTTCCTGGAATAGCATAATCAAAACTGTATGAAATTTTAAACTTTACATATTTGTCTTACAGGCATCTTAGTTGATGGTCTTTTAGGGTAGGCTTTCCGGGATTTCCTGAAAGGGATATAAGGGAGGGGGTGAGTCGACTACTCAGTGAATGGGTTTTCAAAGGTTTACTTTTATCTTTTAAGAAAAATATTTATATGGAGTGTGCCAGACTTCTTTCTTTTCAAAAATCCCTTCATTTAAAAATTTAGATTTTTCCATTATTTCTTAGTTACCGGCGTGTCATCTCACCCAACACACATCCTTTATCATGAAGGTTATACACATTCGCAAGTCAGTATCACTACTGAACCCGCTAGTGGCTTTGGAGTGACTTTTCATGCCACCCGGATAGAAGTACGACCACTTATACTCTGGGAATGAGTGGATGTACGTGACATCCGACCCACAATCCCGAAATAACTTCTTCATGTCCGTATGAGGATAGAGACCTCATCCCGTCCCCACCCCGGTCGCATGCGCTTGGTGCTACTCCAAATTTCGCACAAACATTTGGAACGACGATCTGCCCTTATACTTACCGGGTCATCTAGGGCCCTTAGGACACATCACTACCCCTCATGGGCGTCTTGATGATCCCGTACTCATAGTGCATGCACAAACAATGTTTTCTTATCAAGCCATGTAATATGTGGTGCCACTAGTCCAACGGCCCCAACTCTCAATTCAACCTGCAATTGTTTGTCTTGACTAGTCCGTTGACCTGTCATGTCGCACTACCGCTAGTTGACTGAGCATGTCGGTCCCATCTTGGTACCATGGCCAAACAATTTACTTATTAAGTTTTATGGTACATATATCATGTTCATTTACAAGCTTCTGCTCATGCCAACTGGCCTTGGGCCCACTGTATGAGATTTTAAAAAATCTGGACATTCTAGCCCTCAAGTTCCAAAACTGAGGCCCCTAACCTATAAGAGCTATTTGAGCTCCCATCGAGAAGGTCTCCCAAATTGTTTAAGCATTGACACATAGTAAGGGGAGAGCACTTCCGACAAAACATATTTTTTCTCTATCCATTATACTACCCAGGTATAAGGACACCTCCGTTCATAACCGATGAACGGGTTTTCAACTTCCTTCAGGGAAGTCTCATCATACCAACTGGGTATGATCTACTTACAACCGGTAAGTAGTTTTTCGCATGATTTTCACATCACTTCCTCTAAGTAGTGATGTTTAAAATACCACTTAATAGTAGGTTTTCATATCGAGGTACTTATCATTGCCCAACCGGGTATAATATAAAATTTCCACTCACAACCGGTAAGTGGTTTTTGAATTTTAAGTTGTGCTCATCATCCCAACCGGGTATGATATTAGTAAACCCACTCACAACCGGTAAGTGGTTTTTATCTTTAAGTTGAGCTCATCATCCCAACTGGGTATGATGTTAGTAAACCCACTCACCCGTTAATGTCGTGAATTCCACTAGACCAGTTCATGGTATTCACGCGAGCTTGTCCTTGCTGGCATTCCCGGTACTTCGTGTTCCTACATGATATGAATATCTTGGTTCATTATCCTTCCGCCAAATCGCCTTCATTCATTCCAAATGAATGAGAAAGTCAAACTTTCATTTATTTGTAATTAGGTCCCTAAAGTTATTTCTCTTTAACTTTAAGTCCCAAATGCCGATTTTTCCTCAAATTGAGTCCTGAAACTTCAAAAATTTATCATAGGACCTCAATTTATTCCATTTCACAAAAGGGGTTTAATTTCCCAAATTTCCAATTTGGTCCCCCAACTTTTCCAAAATTACCATTTTGCCCTTCCTTTACAAAAATGGTAAATTTTGCCCCAAAAATTTCAAAATTCCTCAATTGGTCCTCTAACAATATTTCCATGCCCAATTGACCCTCAAATTTATAAAATTTCATTTTGGTCCTTTGAATTTCGAAAATCCCCAATTTTCCCCCAATTCCAACTTCTTAACACAGCCAAATTTGATTTTATCATATTGACCCATCAAATGTTTCCAATTGTTGAAATTGAAGTTGAAATTGAGTTTCTACTTGTTCATACGATTCTTTAGAAATGTGAATCACAAGTTTTAACGCCGGGACGAGCTCAAACGAAGCTTTGCCGAAAAAATGAACTATAGAGAGAAAGCTTCGATTACTCATCGGTGAAGGCACGACAGTCCGAGCTTTCGATCTAAGCAAATAGCTCTCATCCTGAGGTTCATCCTAGAATCAAGAATCACATCAATTGATGCGGAATTGGATTAGAATTTCATCATTGAAATTCGGTCGACTCTCTCTCTAGCACCAATCGAAAATTGTAAAGGGGAGCCGAATTGGCTTACCTTTTGATCGTAATTCAGCCGTGGAAAGGCTGAGGAAGTGTTGGGAGGGCTTGGTTTGGCCTGAGGAGGGCATGAAATGGCTGATTTTGGTTTGGCCAAAATAGGGCAACTTTGGTCCGCCGGAGCTGCTTCATTATTCCATCATGCTGGCACTTCTCCAACGATTCTCGGATTGACTGGAGTTTGCTATCAGATAGCTGTCTTCTCCCCAGTTCTAAAGAGCTCGACCTCTCCTTTCGAGGTTAAGAAAATGTTTTAGTCGAAACTCTAGTTCGAGCTTCATCGGGAAATGGAGCAGTAGAGAGAGAGAGAGAAGTGTTTAGGTGTAAAAGCGTGTATTAAATGGGAGAGATTTATTACTAGTATTAATATTGACATAAATTATTGGTATTAATTACAATAATTTAATTTCGGTAGTAAATTATTTGTATTAATTCTAATAATTTAATTTAGGTATTAAATTATTGGTATTGATTACAATAATTAAATATATATTAATTTATGGCTATTTATGATAAGGCGTATGTTTGCATAAAAATTTTTGACCGAAATTTCGGGTTACAAAAATATTATACTTCCCAAGAGATCACCCATCCTCACACTACTCTCAGTTAAGCATGCTTAACTTCAAAGTTCTTATAAAATCACATTCACTTGAACCAATTTAGTTTTTGTCTTAAGTTTCTTTTCCAAGGTTTAATGAACCCTTTATATCACTTGGGAGTTGTAATTTCCTAAATTGCCAATTCACAATTGATCGGGTTTGTAAACCGGCTCGATTTTCTTACTCAGTTTGACCGGTTCTTTTCCCGGTTTTCCTTAACTCAAAAGTGTGGGGTTTATACTGAGTGTTCCACCATCATAGACTCAAGAGAGATAATGCTCAAAATAAAACAATCTTTTAGTAATTTGCCAAATCATGCCATAATATAAGTAGAGTTTTGGGATCAAGGCATACCTAGCTCATGTACCTACATAATGTCTCACTCTCGACATGTCTACTACTTGAAAGGGTTTAAGGGAGGGGGTGAGTTCACAACTCAGTGAGAAGGCTTTGTCTAGCAACAAGGCATCATGGTTTCCAATTATTAATGCATTATGATGGGTTTGAAGGAATTCCATTTAAGTAGATAGTTCATAGAGGTTTAGGTGCTCGAATTATTTTCTTTAGTAGTTAAGGGTTTAACACAATAATTCTACTCCATTATAGAGGGATCACATAGTTGTAGAATAGAGTTCCCTCTATTCTACTTGTGGCCTGTAACGCCTTTACCAACCACTTCTCCGTAATGAAGGACTGCTTGCATGAGCACCACTGCCTAGCTCACAAACAAGATCGAGTTTCCACTATTGAGGGACACGATCTTTTCCCCTTCGTCAAGGCCAAGTCTGCATAGGACTCTCGAAGCCCTTGACTTACTGAACTAACGTTTCTTCCCTTGTAGTAGTTGCAATGTCCGTCAGCCCTTGGAATCTCCACTATCTGTTACTGGGTGTCTAACAATCTCATTCAACAAGCACATGCATGTATCTTGGTTATTAATCCATCGTCTATGTTCTATCAACAATTTGGGTCAAGGTCCGCCTTGGCTCGGTAGAAATTAGCACATGACCAATTATTATGTCTTTTAGCAAGGTTTGACTCTAACATAATAATTGTGTTATTTATGGGACAATGCTCGTAGCCATTGGCCTTGGGCCCACTTGACGAGTATTTTTAAAACATGACCTTAGGCTTTAGAAAACGATGGCCTTGGGTCCTCTATGATATCAAGATAGCAATATAAGTAGTTTAGCACCACTCTAGTAACATGCTTAATGCTCATGTTGGGTTTAAGCTATCACATGGCTCGCTTCATCACAATTATAGCTACCAATAGAATTCAAGCTATCATACAAAGGCATGCTCTTATGGGGGTTTCGTGTCACACCCAATTGGGTTTCCTAGTCGGACCTAGAGATAACCTGCCACATCCTTCAAGTTTTACAATAACGAACACCTTATCATTGTAAGTCTGATAGGGTGTAAGGTTCAAAATACAATAACCCAAGTTATTTCCCAAAATAAAAAATTTGAAATTTGGAAAATAAACTTTACAAATCACACCTAGACCAAGTATTTAATATAATGCATACCTTATAGTCATGTAATTTTTTACAATAATTAATGTATTTAGAATGTATTTCAATTCTTGGAAAGGGTATTGGAGGGAAGTGAGTTCACAACTCAATGAGAGGGGTTAGCTGACATCGTGACATCAATTCCATAATTCAACCCTTACTCTAAATAAGTTTGCAAGAAGGGTTTACTGTAATTAAACTTAGAGTTTAAAGGAAATAAACCTGTATTCAACAATTTTAGAATTTGTTCAATACATCAGGAAAAAACAATCATTGGTTTTATACATAACCAAGCTTATAAGTTTACTTGTATTTGACAAGCTTATCACACATGTTCGAAAATTATAATGATATTTTTCCTTGAATCCAAAGGTTTTGGGTGATCTAATGAACAAGCTACAACTTGCTCATCATTGAAATTTTTTTCACATGATTTCTCCTTTAAATTCATGGCTTGTGTCTCACAAGCTAATAAAAGTTACTTCCTCCCTAGAAGAACTTTTTATAAATTTGTTCAAGGTATAATTTCATGGGTTTGTATTAGACAAACAACCAAACATCCTTTCTCATCAAAGGGATCATTCATTCATAGAACAAACCCTATGCGACTGCAAGCTCGATCTGTCCCACTTATGGCCCTGAATGCCTTTACCGTCCACCCTAGTGAGAGGCTATAACCTCTAGCACATTAGTACAAGGAAACAACCTCGACCATTCATCTGTGTGGGCATTATTTCCTAACCCTCTGATATTTTTGAATGAAGTTATCATCTATTAAGGGATAAGACCACTTCCCCTTCTCCTCGATCTAAATGTGCACAAAGCTCCTAGAGTTTTAAGACATACTAGACCATCGATAACTTCCATTTTTCCATCATTGATGTCTAATAACCCTTAGAACCACCACTAACCCATACCAGACGTCTCTTGGTTTCGCATGATTGCAATCACGAACAATAGTATTTTGATTTAAGACATATCTATTTGTGTTGCTAGCCCAACGAGCTCCAACCCAACTCTTGCTCAACAACTTAAACAAACATTATCCATTTGTGATAAATTTTATCAGACACTTAAATCAAAATTATTTATAAGAATTGGACCCATTCCATTGGCTTTGGGCCTAATGTATGGGTTTTCAAAATATGGAATTGGGCTCACTTCTCTTTCAAAACTATGGCCTTGGACCCACTTTCACAGAACTAGATATAACCAACTCTTATCGACCATGGGTTCCACCCATATCATGCATCAATAGTTGAAATTAGATCGTCCACTTGAAATGTGTTTACACACCTTTAAAGGGAAATCCTTAAATCATGGTTCATGCCCTCAACAGAAATATATATCCCAAAATGGTTTGAACAATTTTACATAGTCATGTGATTATATTTTTGGAAAAAGAATTTTCTAAGAAAATCATGCTATAAATTTTGTGAGTAATATCACGTCATCAGTCCAATCAAACTCGATGCCAAAAATCACTTATCATTATCTGATAACATGTTCACCCTAGAGGGATTCCCTAATCTTTATGCTCCTCTCGCATGATCATGTATGTTTTTATCTCTTTGTACCTTCCAATCGAAATCTAGCACTTGAAGAATCTAGGGTCAGTAATTAAGGCTTGGGATTTCCTTCATACTCCAATTATACCTTCAGGGACATTTTCATAATTTCAACATCCTGACTTTATGTACCCTTCAAAATATAGACTTGATGGCATTCTTAAAATTTCATCCACTCCACAAGGGCATTTTGGTCATTTCATTAATAAGGTATTTTCATCATTTTGTATGACGGATGATATGCTCATAATTTATTCGTATTTTGAGAGTAATTTTTTCATTTACCCTTCTATGGTCGTTTGACAATTCCTCTTCATAGTTGAGGGCAAATCAATCTTTTTTTTCTAAGATCCCCTTAAGTTGATAGTATTAGGGGTTGTTTCATCATTTCATTTACACTCTCATCTAATGCGTTCGAGGTCCCAACATTTTAGTTCATTTCATTTGTAGCTTCCTCTCTATTGTAGAAAGCCACAACTCTAAGTTGTTAGTTTCTCTTAATCACCATATATTCTCTAGCAAAGTACCATGTGCATTTCCCCCTTCCAACCTACTTGATAATTGATTCATTTGAACGACATTCTCAGGTAGGTGTTCTCCATCATGAACGACGCTTTTCCTATTTGATTTTCTCCATTGTAGGTTGTCCATCAGCGTCACCCTCTCCTACCGAGCTCTGGGTGGGGCTTTCTACCTTGCCTCCATTGTTGCCTTCCGATACAAAATCAACAAGTAGTCCCATTGTTCATCTTAGTTTAGAATTTAGGGCTTTGGAGCAAAGGTTTCCTAGTTTAACTACTTAGGAGTTTTTTGTCTCTCGATTCCTCTATTCTTCGATCCTTCAATTTCCTTGTTATGAGGCATCCATGAGCCTAGTCATCCTTGGTTCAAGCATTTCCTTTGCTCAATCAACTTCCACCCGCATTCATTCATAGTGTTTGATTTCCCAACTCGTGTGTCTATCATTCTGAGACAAGTAAGGTCTTCCTTCCTTTCCTATTCTTCTTTTGCAATTCATTGGACTGTCTTCCTAATTTCATACCATGCAGGTCAAGCTCCGTCTCTCCCGAACAATACACCCACCTACAATGACACTTCCTCTAGTGAATTTGAGTTTCCCACTATCTGTTGCGCCTAGGGACATTCGAGGTATCTTCACTTGATCCTTGTCCTTCCTATTATCATTTGTATGAAATCCCAAATCGGGATTAATTAATCCCCATTTCTCTTGAGTGAGAGGATTCGACGTAGGGGCACTTCCTTTGGTGAGAGGGAAGGATAAATATGCAACTTCAAATGGAAGGGGTCTTAGCACAACCTTTCTGAATATTGGAGGAAATTATGGGATTAGTTTGTCAGCTCATAGGTGAGGAAAATTGGTTTGTCCTTCATGATATGTTGATGACTCCTTTTATAGGAATACTAGCTTCAGAGTTTTATGATATCATTAAATATTTCTTAAGAAGTTTGTTCTACTTCCTTGGTTTGTTTATTTTAATCTGACTTATAGCATTTATGAGGGTCAAATAGGTAAAATAACTTCATGAACATAAATAGTCCTTGTCATAGCGTTCCTTATCTCTTTAAATCTCCTTTTTATTGGTAGTAATATGTTGGGCTCTTCATCTGCCCACACAACTCTTGTCCTTGGGCTACCTTTCTTAAAATTTTGGGGCCCATACAACTAAATCCTTAGGATTGTGCAAACTTGAGGTAAGTTTTCTGTAACTGGCCCAACTCTTATATTTGATTCTCTGTTAATTTAAGCCATATTATTCATTCTTATATTTTTTTCCAATGGTAACATTATTCCTTATTTATAGGTACATGTAATGGACTTTCTCTCGTAGAGTTATTCCTTTAATATTAACCAAGGAATCTGACCACTTAATACCTACAGATTGAGGTTGAGTTGCTTCTTGTTGTTCATTCCAAGAAGACTTGTAAGTTATCTAGCCTACCCCGACCTTTCATTCCTTTGCTAATAAAATTCTTCGTTGTGTATTTTCATAGCACAATCATATAGGCTTTAGTCCATATTGATGTCCTTGGAGAAAGCCTTCATCTTGAATATTAGTTTAATTGTGTTTTTGTTTTACTTGTGATCTTATTGTATGTAAGTACGTGTTGATAGGTCTACTCATTTCCTTCATTGTTGTTTGAGATTTAGCATAGTGTGGCCTTCAAATTCTAGGTTCATTTTTGGGTAAGCATCCCATTTGGTATAGTTTGGCTATATATCATACTCGAGGTTACTTTGTAATTTGATTAAATTCATGCACCACCCCGATTTCCCTCGGGCGGGGACCAGTGCAGCGTGTCGATCCCCTCAATATTACAATGACGAGATCATTTGCCAAGGTAAAACCGACAAAATCTAGGCTTAGATCAGAAACCCCTTTAGAGAAATAACATAAATTTTAAACCTTTTCATATAAGAAATACAACATGAGCCCGTTTACTAGTTTATCATCAAAACCGGCTTGTCTCCTATTCTACAAGCCCCATGGTTTATTTTTGCCCTTCGAGACAAAGACTTGGGCCATCCGGCTTGTCTCCTATTCTACGACCGAGTTATCATCGGTCTCCCCATTTTGGGTACTCATACTTTTAATTCATTGAATACAAATATGGGACGTAGTCCCACACACCTATATGACCTACACTCGGACGTCACTTCCTGGTTACACATGACCTGCGCCTCGACCCAACAACTTAGGCATCAACATAAAAATAATGGACAACTCATGGCCCTAAAACACACAATCACTTTCCGCATGGTATGGATTGCCACTCATGTGATCCTAGAACAGGAGCTAGAGTGTGGGAGGCCCTAGGGCTCTCTTCCCATAACCGAGACCTCACATGTGTCATATCGTAGCTCGATGTCTTAATACCCCAGTGTCCTAGTAGAACTCATGCTGCTCTCTCACACACTTTGGGCACTCAGGCTTGCACAATCAATTGGGCTACTCGGGCCCTACATATAACATAACCCTCCCCCTCATAATGCACCGCCCTCACGGGAAGACACTAGATTGGGAAATTAGAGAGCGTTGGTCACAAACCCTCTTCGCAACTAACACCCTCAAGTTGTCCATAACTGACACACTTAAGTTGACCTCTCGCAATTGAGTGACACGACACCTAGGCCATGGCCGTATAATCCACCTCTCACTGACCCATGACCCCTACACATATGACTCATCTTCGCCAACTACCTGTTGTAGAGGTGTACTAGGATGATACCCGCACGTGTTTCGGGTGTGCTGGGAAAAATGGAAGATTACACTTTGCACTCCTTGATCTCCTTTCCATTTTCCCCGTGAGCAACGACACAACTAGGAAAGCGTCCATCCGTCGCCCTGGTTCTCCCATACCGATATTCAAAATAACAATCTTATGACTTCAGGTTATAATTGTGGCACTCATGGCCATTTCTCGTAATGGTGCTAGAGGCACTACGTTATCGGGAGCTCGATGCACTCGTGCTCAAATTTCCCTATCATTATGCACACAAGAAATAACACAACTGTCACGCCCTGACCCGATTTGGTTGGATCCCTGTGAGCAACCCGCCACTCTCCTAGTTTATTAAGGGTTTTCTCCTTCTTTAAACTGTGAAAAGTAAGACATCCTTTATACCTGTATATTTCCAAGAATAACATTAATAAAAACTAAATGAATTAAACTTACAAACCTGTCTTGTAGGTTTAGTTAGCGGAATGTCTGTAGGTAGGTTTTTCTCTTGATTATCTGAAAAGGGGTAAAGGGAGGGGGTGAGTTCGACAACTCAGTGAATGGGTGTATGAAACATGAGTTTCTATAAACTAGTTTGAATTGTATTGTGTAAACACCGCACTTTTAAGTTAAGGAAAACCGGGAAAAGAATCGGTAAAACTAAATAAGAAAACCGAGCCAGTTTACATTTGGAAACAAGCAATATGAAAATTTACAACTTTTGAGTGATCCAAAGGGTTAATTAAACCTTGAAAAAAAAACTTAAGACAAATTAGAAAATAAAAACCGAATTGGTTTAGGTGAACTAGATTCCATTAGAACTTTAAAGTTAAGTGTGCTTGACCGAGAGTAGTGTAAGGATGGTTGACCTCCTGGGAAGTATGATTTTTTGTAACTCGAAATTTTGGTAAAAACATTTTATGGAACATACGGCTTATCATAAATAGCTATAAATTAATATATATTTAATTATTATAATTAATACCAATAATTTAATACCGAAATTAAATTATTGGAATTAATACAAATAATTTAATACCGAAATTAAATTATTGGAATTAATACCAATAATTTATAACAATATTAATACTATTAATAAATCTCTCCCAAAATACACGGTTTTACACCTATATAAAGAGGTCATCCCCATTCATTCTCCTCACACCTGAACACTTCTCTCCCTCTCTCTACTGCTCCATTTTCCAGTGAAGCTCGAACCAGAGTTTCGACTTAAACATTTTTCTTAGCCTCGGAAGGAGAGGTTGAGCTCTTTAGAATCGGCGAGAAGACAGCTATCTGATAGCAAATTCCAGTCAATACGAGAATCGTTGGAGAAGTGCCGGCATGATGGAATAGTGAAGTAGCTCCGGCCGACCGAAGCTGCCCTATTTTGGACAAGCTGAAATCAGCCATTTCAAGCCCTACCAACAGTTCCTCAGCCTTTCCACAGTCGAATTAGGACCGAAAGGTAAGCCAATTCGGCTCACCTTTACAATTTTTGATCGGTGCTAGAGAGAGAGTCGACCGAATTTCAATAATGAAATTCTAATCCAAATTCCACATCAATTGATGCGATACTTCATTCTAGGATGATCTTCAAGATGAGAGCTATCTGCCCAGATCGAAAGCTCGGACTGCCGTGCCCTCACTAGTGAGAAATTGATGCTTTCTCTCTCTACAATCTATTTTCCGATGAAGCTCCGTTTGAGCTCGTTTTGGCATTAAAATCTGCTATTAAAAAAATTCCTTAGAATCGTATGAACATGTAGGAACTCAATTTCAACACCAATTTCAACAATTAGAGGTGTTTGATCAGTCAATTTGATTAAATCAAATTCAGCAGTGTTGAAGAGTTGAAATTGGGGGACAATTAGGGATTTTCAAAATTCGAAGGACCAAAATGAAATTTTATGAAATTGAGGGCCAATTGGGCATGAAAATAATGTTGGAAGACCAACTGAGAAATTTTATAATTTTTGGGGCAAAACTTACCATTTTTGTAAAGGAAGGGCAAAATGGTAATTTTGGAAAAGTTGGAGGACCAAATTGGAAATTTGAGAAATTAATCTCCTTTTGTGAAATTAATAAATTGAGGTCATATGATAAATTTTAGAAGTTTTGGGACTCAATTTGAGGAAAAATTGGCATTTGGGACTTAAAGTTGAAAATAAATAACTTTAGGGACCTAATTGCAAATAAATGAAAGTTTGACTTTCTCATTCATTTGGAATGAATGAAGGCGATTAAGTTGAAGGATAATGAACTAAGATGTTCATATCGTGTAGGAACACGAAGTACCGGGAACGCCAACAACGACAAGCTCTCGTGAATACCAAGAACTAGTTTAGTAGAATTCACGGCATTAACGGGTGAGTAGGTTTACAAACATCATTCCCGATTGGGATGATGAGCACAACTTAAAATTTTAAAACCACTTAATGGTTGTGAGTGGAAATTTTATGTCATACCCGGTTGGGAATGATAAGTACCTCAGTATGAAAAGCCACTATTTAGTGGTATTTTAAACATCACTACTTAGAGGAAGTGATGTGAAAATCATGCGGAAAAACTACATACCGATTGTAAATAGATCATACCCGGTTGGTATGATGAGACTTCCCCGAATGAAGTTGAAAACCTGTTCATCGGTTATGAACGGAGGTGTCCTTATACCCAGGCGATATAATGGATAGAGAAAACATATGTTTTTTCGGAAGTGCTATCCCCTGACTGTGTGCCAATTCTTAAACAATCCGGGAGACCTTCTCGATGGGAGCTCGAATAGCTCTGATAGGCCGAGGGCCTCGGTTTTGGAACTTGGGGGCTAAATGCCCAATTTTGACAATCTCGTACAGTGGGCCCAAGGCCAGTTGGCCCAAGTAGGAGCTTGTAAATGAACATGATATATGTGCCATAAAACTTAATAAGTGAATTGTTTGGCCATGGTACCAAGATAGGACCAACATGCTTAATCAACTAGCGGCAGTGTGACATGACAGATCGACGGACTAGTAAGGACAAACAACTGCGGGTTGAGTTGAGAGTCGGGGCCGTTGGACCAGTGGCACCACAGATTACATGGCAATATGAAAAAAAACATTGTTTGTGCATGCACTTTGAGTATGGGATCATCAAGACGCCCATGAGGGGTAGTGATGCGTCCTAAGGGCACTAGACGACCTGGTGGCTATAAGGGCAGTTCGTCATTCCAAGTGTCTGTGCGAAATTTGGAGTAGCACCAAGCGTATGAGACCGTGGTGAGGACAAGATGAGGTCTCTGTTCTCATACGAACACGAAGAAGTGATTTCAAGATTGTGGATCGGATGTCACATACATCCACTCATTCCTAGGGTAGAAGTGGTCGTACTTCTATCTGGGTGGCAGGAAAAGTCGCTTCGAAGCCACTAGTGGGTTCAGTAGTGATACTGACTTGCGAATGTGTGTAACCTTCATGATGAAGGATGTGTGTTGGGTGATGACACGCCATGATAAATAAGAAATGGTGGAAAAACCCAAATTTTTAAATGAAGGGATTTTTGAAAATAAAGGAGTCTGGCACACTCCATATAAATGTTTTTCTTAAAAGTAAAAAACTTTTAAAAACTCATTTACTGAGTAGTTGTACTTACCCCTCCCTTATATCCCTTTTAGAAAATCCCAGAAAGCCTCCCATTAAAGACCGTCAACTAAGATCCCTGTAAGACAAGTATGTAAAGTTTTAAATTTCATGCAATTTTTATTATGCTATTCCAGGAAAAAGGTGCAGGTTAAAGGACGTCTTACTCTTTACGGTTTACAATAAGGGGAAACCCTTTGATAAACCGAGAGAGTGGCGGGTTGATCACAGGGATCCGACCAAACCGGGTCGGGGCATGACAACTAGAGTGGTATCAGAGCCTGTTTCCTCGATTACATAATCAAGACTAGAAAATATAGTAACTAATAGGATTTATCCTAAAATTTTTAGATGGCTCCTAGGTGAGGAACCAAGAAAACTTGGAATGGCTCTACTCAACAACCTAGCTCCATAGGGAGACAACCCTAGAAGCTTCCCAAATGCTTGAGACTGGGCTGAAATGTCAAAAGACCAAATGGGGAAGTATCCTGGAGAATGGTGCTAGGACCTATTGGTGGCACAAGTCTAAGTATGGAGGAAGACTTTTATCAAGAATTCCATAGCTCCTTAGTTATTTTGCAACCATTTCCTATGATAGGGCTGAAAGCCTAATCTTTTGTATCCCACTGTTAATAAAATACTCAAATTCTCAAAACTTTCTCTCCTGATGATCCAATCTTGTTGGGAATATGGCCTAAGGAAAATAAAGCAAACCCACACTATCCTGGAAGATAAGGAAAAGTTACATCCCGGTTATGGAAGATGAATCAGGGAATTAAGAAACCTAGGAAGACTCTTACCATGACCCTTTAGCAAATGAGATTTAGTAAGAAAACTATCAAAGTGATCAGACTCAAGAACAGTAAAGAACCAAACCAATAGTAACCCTAGAAAAAGCCCCACTCGAAAGAAAGGAAGAACCACAACAATCCATGTATGGGAATGACGATGGGACATTACCTGAAGAGATGCCCAACCCTACTAAAGGACATAAAGGATTGGAGACTGATTCCATGGAGCTGGTTACATAAACAATTCAAAAAGATGTCAAGAAAAGACGAAAGGAATACAAAAAAACTTCTCAAGAAGGTCAAACCGAGAAGGATACCTCATCAATAGGGATAAGGTACATAAGAAGCATACTTAGAACCCTCTCATAAGGGGCAAACACAAAAAAAAAAACGTTCCTCGAAACTCTAGGGAATGACACAGTGAGAGTGAAGAAGAGAAGGAATGCGTTGTGAAAGAGAATCATTGGTTGGCAGATGTGCAAGGAGCAAACCTCTCATCAGAAACTACTTGAAGGAAGGAAGTATTTGAGGCCAAGACTAACTTGCTTTGGAAAAGTGATATAATTTTAAAGTACTTCATCTTTTGGAAAAAGTAGAAAAGTAAAAAATCAAAGTATCTGACCGACATACCTAAGGAAGACCGGGTAGTAGAAAGGACTACACCCTAAAAAGGTCAATGAGATGACGTTAAAGACAGGAGTACGCGAGAAGACAATTGCCTTAAGAAGACCTAAACCAAGGGACTGGTGGAGGTGGGGCAATTAACCAGCTAATATGCGGAAGAACCATGATTTAAGTTCCAAAATGAAAGATAGGCAAAAATCTTAAATACTCTGAAAGAGAAGGATGAAAGAAATCCTTAAAGGGACCGAAAGGCCAAATTAACAACCAAACTCAAGCCAAGAAAGAAATAGACAAGCTTCTCACATAATGATCAAGAAATCTTGATACAAGGAAGATTTGTACGCTCCCTAAGGAAATAGACAGGTATTGGGTATGAATGAGGATGAGGATAGAGAATAAAAGATGTCCTGCATGACCTAGGAAGTAAAGGTAAATAGGAAAAGACAACATCAAGAGTAGAAATCCCCCAGAGCAAATGTAAAAATTAATGTCCGGAAAAAGGGAAAGAATTCTACAAAGGAAGGAAGCCCCAAAAAGACATGTGTATCCCAATTGAGAGGAAATGGAACCAACCAAAATAGAAGGAACGATAAGCTCACAAATGAAATGTTGGTTGAGATGGAAAAGTCGAGTACCAAGGAAAAATGAGGTCCTAATAAGGAAATTAAACTAAAGGAATTATTGATGGGCGGATGGACACAATGTGGAGTGAAAGGAACCAACCCTTATTTAGGAAATATTTCCAAGGAAGAAAGTATCGTAATGGCCCAGGCTGACCTATTTGGAGGGAACAGGAGAACCATGTAGAAAGAGGAAAACTAATAACGATAGACAACCAAATAGAATAAACAAAACCCTAAGAAGGAATGAGATGTAGTAAAGGCTACACTTTATGATGGACAATAGGATGGGCATGAAGAACGAGTGATACAACTACCCAAACGATTGGACCAGAAAAATAAAGAATTGTGGAATGGTTGCGAACAAATTAGAGGGGATTAAGGCCAAAGGAAAACCCTTGAGTAGAGGATATCATTGGGAATGATGATGGATCTAAGAAAGGACGAAACCCAACATATCGATAAAACATATGGGAATTTAATTAATTGGAACCAGAAATACTCAATAAGGAAGTCAAAAAGGAACGAGTGGGTAAGGAGAACCAACACAATTGAGTAAGTGGAGTTAATAATGGTAAAAAAAAAGGATAGTTGAGGAATACTATCAAAAGAAAAGAGAAATGAAGTCTTACGATCCCTGAAAAGGTCTAAAAGTTAAGAGAGACAATTCAGGTGATGTTCTAGAAATCAAATGGACAGAGACATGTCCTTGAAAATGCCATGCTGTAAGAGAATGTAAGCCCAACAACCCAAGGAGAATATGACTCAAAGTAAGGAAGAGTCAGCTAATACGCATGATGGGGTCAAATATAACAATTTGGACCGAAGTTATAATAGACAACGAATGGAGGATGAGTCGAAATGGGGCAAAAAGGTGGTGATAAAGAAATTCGTGAAATTAAGTATGGAATGCTCTATAGGACGACGAGCTAAGGGTTTCAATGATCAAATAGTTAACTAGACATGGAAATGGTTAGTTATCTTGGAATTCCCAATCTTGAGTACAAGACCTCAAGGGGAAGAATGTTGCTCTAAGCAAAGAGAGAGATAAAATCTAAGAACATACCATGACGTAAGGTATGTCTAGTTATGAAAAACTCCCTGGAGGGAGTAAATAATATTAACGAAAAGGAATTTCTTAAGTGAAGGTTGTAAAAGGGACTAATTTCAAGAATGAGAGAAAAGTTTGTATCTTAAGCAAACACCAAAGGGGCATCAAAGGAAATGATTGCTCATGCAAGGATGTTAACTAAAGTTTTGGGGACAAAACTCCTAAAAGGAGGGGAGAGTTGTAAACCCCGCACTTTTGAGTTAAGGAAAACCGAGAAAAGAACTGGTCAAACCGAATAAGAAAACCGAGCCGGTTTACATTTGGGAACAAACAATATGGAAATTTACAACTTTCAGTTGATCCAAAGGGTTCATTAAACCTTGGAAAAGAAACTTAAGATAAAATTAGAAAATAAAAACTAAATTGGTTCAGGTGAACTAGATTCCATTAGAACTTTAAAGTTAAGCTCCTGGGAAGTATGATTTTTTGTAACCCAAAATTTTGGTAAAACTTTTTTATAGAACGTATGTCATATCATAAATCGCTATAAATTAATATATATTTAATTATTGTAATTAATACAAATAATTTAATACTGAAATTAAATTATTAGAATTAATACAAATAATTTAATACCGAAATTAAATTATTGGAATTAATACCAATAATTTATGGCTCCATTTCACGGTGAAGCTCGAACCAGAGTTTCGACTTAAACATTTTTCTTAGTCTCGGAAGAAGAGGTCAAACTCTTTAAAACCAGGGAGAAGATAGATATCTGATAGCAAAGTCAAGTCAATCTGAGAATAATTGGAGAAGTACCGGCATGATGGAATAGTGAAGCAGCTTCGGCGGATCGAAGCTGCCCTATTTCGGCCAAGCTGAAATCGGCCATTTCCAGCCCTCCCAACACTTCCTCAACCTTTCCATGGTCGAATTAGGACCGAAAGGTCAGCCAATTCGGCTCCCCTTTACAATGTTTGATCGGTGCTAGAGAGAGAGCCGACTGAATTTCAATGATGAAATTCTAATCCAAATTCCACATCAATTGATGCGATACTTCATTCTAGGATGATCTTCAAGATGAGAGCTATCTGCCCAGATCGAAAGCTCGGACTGCCGTGCCCTCACCGGTGAGAAATTGATGCTTTCTCTCTCTACAATCTATTTTCCGATGAAGCTCCGTTTGAGCTCGTTTTGGCATTAAAATATGCTATTAAAAAAATTCCTTAGAATCGTATGAACATGTAGGAACTCAATTTCAACACCAATTTCAACAATTAGAGGTGTTTGATCAGTCAATTTGATTAAATCAAATTCAGCAGTGTTGAAGAGTTGAAATTGGGGGACAATTAGGGATTTTCAAAATTCGAAGGACCAAAATGAAATTTTATGAAATTGAGGGCCAATTGGGCATGAAAATAATGTTGGAAGACCAACTGAGAAATTTTATAATTTTTGGGGCAAAACTTACCATTTTTGTAAAGGAAGGGCAAAATGGTAATTTTGGAAAAGTTGGAGGACCAAATTGGAAATTTGAGAAATTAATCTCCTTTTGTGAAATTAATAAATTGAGGTCATATGATAAATTTTAGAAGTTTTGGGACTCAATTTGAGGAAAAATTGGCATTTGGGACTTAAAGTTGAAAATAAATAACTTTAGGGACCTAATTGCAAATAAATGAAAGTTTGACTTTCTCATTCATTTGGAATGAATGAAGGCGATTAAGTTGAAGGATAATGAACTAAGATGTTCATATCGTGTAGGAACACGAAGTACCGGGAACGCCAACAACGACAAGCTCTCGTGAATACCAAGAACCAGTTTAGTAGAATTCACGGCATTAACGGGTGAGTAGGTTTACAAACATCATTCCCGATTGGGATGATGAGCACAACTTAAAATTTTAAAACCACTTAACGGTTGTGAGTGGAAATTTTATATCGATATGAAAAGCCACTATTTAGTGGTATTTTAAACATCACTACTTAGAGGAAGTGATGTGAAAATCATGCGGAAAAACTACTTATCGGTTGTAAGTAGATCATACCTGGTTGGTATGATGAGACTTCCTCGAAGGATGTTGAAAACCTGTTCATCGGTTATGAACGGAGGTGTCTTTATACCGGGCGGTATAATGGATAGAGAAAACATATGTTTTGTCGGAAGTGCTCTCCCCTGACTGTGTGCCAATGCTTAAATAATTTGGGAGACCTTCTCGACAAGATGAGGTCTCATTCCTCATACGGACACAAAGAAGTGATTTCAGGATTGTGGGTTGGATGTCACGTACATTCACTCATTCCTAGGGTAGAAGTGGTCGTACTTCTATCCGAATGGCAGGAAAAGTCGCTCTAAAACCACTAGCAGGTTCAGTAGTGATATTGACTTGTGAATGTGTGTAACCTTCATGATGAAGGATGTGTGTTGGGTGATGACACGCCATGGTAAATAAGAAATAGTGGAAAAACCTGAATTTTTAAATGAAGAAATTTTTGAAAACAAAGGAGTCTGGCACACTCCATATAAATGTTTTTCTTAAAAGTCAAAAACTTTTAAAAACCCATTCACTGAGTAGTCGTACTCACCACTCCCTTATATCCCTTTCAGGAAATCCCGGAAAGCCTCCCCTTAAAGACCGTCAACTAAGATGCCTGTAAGACAGGTATGTAAAGTTTGAAATTTCATGCATTTTTTATTATGCTATTCCAAGAAAAAGGTGCTGGTTAAAGGACGACTTACTCTTTACAGTTTACAATAAGGGGAAACCCTTTAATAAACCGGGAGAGTGGCAGATTGATCACGGGGATCCGACCAAACTGGGTTGGGGCGTGACATATTGTGCTAGACTCCTTATTTTCTTTAAAACCATTCTTTCCTTTAATTCTTGATTATTCAAAACCAATTTCCTCACAATCAGTGTGTTTAACAATCAACACATGCCCTTCATCATGAAGGGATCACAAATTCCTAGGGTAGCTTGTCCACTGCACCAACTTGTTGCAACAGAGCAACTTTACCATCTAGATAGAAGCCTATCCACTTCTACCCTGGGAATGAGTGGATGTTTGCAACATCTAACCCAAAAAGAAACTCCATGTACGTATGAGGACAGAGATCTCATCCCGAACCCACCTTGGTCTCTTGCACATGAAGCTATGTCAAGCTTCCCTGACTATTGGCACGACAAACTGCCCTTATCTCCACCATGTCGTCTAGTAGCCCTTAGGATGTATCACTACCCCTCTTAGGCATCTTAATGGCTCCGAACCTCAAGTGCATGCTCAAAAAAAGCTTTCCATATAAGCTATTAATCTTTGGTGCCATTGGTCCAACGGCCTCGATCCTCAACTCGACCTGCCTCTAGTCCATCGAGTATGTTGGTCCTGTCTTGGTACCATAGCCAAATCATATCATTTATTAAAATTTTCATGGCTTAACATCATGTTTGTTAACAAGCTCTTGCTCGTGCCAACTAGCCTTGAGCCTACTTTATGAGATTTTTAAAACTGGGCATTTTTGCCCCAAGTTCCAAAATCGAGGCCTCTAGCCTATCTAAGCTATTCGAGCTCTCATCAAGAAGGTCTCCCAAAACTTTTAAGCAGTGGCACACAGCCAGGAGAGATCACTTCTGACAAAATAACTTTTCACTCATCTATCACACCAACCGGGTGTGTTGACGTCTTCGCTTATAACCGGTAAATGGGTTTTCCATTTCCTTCCATGAAGTTCATCACACCAACCGGGTATGATCTACTTACAACTGGTAAGTAGTCTTTCCGTATAGTTTCCACATCACTCCAACTAGGAGTGATGTTAAAATTCCACATGGTAGTAGTTTTTCATTCCGAGGTACTCATCATCCCAACCGGGTATGATGTGAAAATTCCCACTCTCCTAATAAGTGTAGTGTATTTTCTCCTAAAGCGGCTTTTTGCCTCCACGCGAGCTTAACCTTATTGGCATTCCCCATCCTTCATGTTCCTACACGATATGAACATCTCTATTCATTAACAGTTGGCCTAGTAGGCTTCATTTCTCACGAATGAACAAAATGCCCAAACTTTTTATTATTTACATTTAGGTCCCTAAAGTTCTTTTTCCTTATCTTTAGGTCCCTAATGCAAACTTTTCCCCAAATTGAGTACTGAAACATTTAAAATTCACTTTGGGACCTCAATTCATTCAAAATCACAAAAAGGGGTGCAAGTTTCTCAATTTTCCAATTTGGTCCCCAACTTTTCAAAAATTACCATTTTGCCCCTACTTTACAAAATAGCAATTTGACCCCAATAATTCCAAAAATTGACAAATTGGTCCTCCAACATATTTTTCATGGACAATTGGCCCTCAATTTTGGGAAATTGCACTTTGGTCCCTTAATTTTATGAAATTCCCAAATTTCCCCAAAATTTTCCCCCAATTTCCCCCTTTCAAATTGGTTGAATTTGATTTTATTGAATTGACCATTCATTTGTCTTCAATTTTTGAAATTGAAGGTAAAATTTAGTTCCTACACTTCCACCCGATTCAATGGAGCTTTGAATTACGTCGTCGGAAAATTGGACTTAGAGAGAGAAAGCTTTGAAAGCTTACTGTCGGGGTGCGGCGGTCTGAGCTTTTGACCAGGGCAGATAGGTCATATCCTTGAGTTTCTCATAGGATCAAGAATCACATCAATTTATGTCGAATTGAGTGACAATTTAGTCAGTGATGTTCCACCGATTCTCTCTCTAACACTAATTAGAAATTATAGAGATAAGCCAAATTGGCTTTCCTTTCAACTCTAATCAATCTTATGAGGGCTGTGGAAGTGTTGGGAGAGCTTGGTTTGGCATGAGAAGGGCTCAAATTGGCCATTTTAGCTTGGCCAAAATAGGGCAGCTTCAGTCCGCCGGAGCTGCTTCACTGTTCGATCATGCCGATGCTTCTCCGGTGATCCTTTGAGCAAATGGGGACTACCGTCGGGTAGCTAACTTCTCCTCGAATCTAAGGAACCCGACCTCGCCTTATTTAGCTTAGAAAAATTCCCAAGTCAGAGCTCTAGTTCGAGCTTCACTAGAAATTGGAGTAATGGTGAGAGATAGGAGTTTTCAGGTGTGAGGAGGATGAATGAGAAAGAACTCTTTATATAGGAACCTCGGGAACACCTTGGCCTTCTGATTGGTACCTTTAAGGTGGTCATTCATTGCCTAAAACTCCCTGAATGGAGACTTTTCATCTTCATCGGCGTTGCTCGATTTTCTGGCTAGTGAACAGTGTTGTCATCTGAAGGGAGAAGACACTGTTCTGAATCGGACCAGACTAGTCCGACCGGGTTCAATGCTTAAACTGGCTAGTTTAGGCCTGATTCGAATGAGTTTTTCAAAATTAAAAAAAATTTAAATTCATCTAAATTCATTCTCTATCCAATGTGGCTTCAATTCTCCAATTTGAATTTTTTAAGCCACCTAGAAAAATGAATTTAGAAACCGATTCAATAGTGGTTCAAACTGATTCAATCCGATTAACTTGAAACCTAAGTATTCCCCTCCATGGGGATACCTTTAGAAACACTTGGTCTCCCATATCAAACTCCATATCTCTTCTCCGATGATCCGCATAACTCTTTTGCCTGTCTTGAGCGGCCTTAAGGTGACTCCTGATTAACTTAATTTTCTCTTTGGCATCCTTGATTAGCTCGACCCTTTTTAGCTTTCTTTCCCCCACTTCTTCCCAAAATAAAGGGGTACGACATGGTCGTCCATAAAGGGCTTCATAAGGACCTATTTGAATACTGGTCTGATAGCTATTATTGTAAGAAAACTCCATTAGGCACAAGTATTCCTCCCAACCTTTGTCCATGGTGAGTAGGCATGCCCTCAACATATCCTCCAAGGTTTGAATCATTTGTTCAGACTATCCATCGTTTTGAGGATAAAACACCATACTCATGTGGAGCTTGGTTCCCAAGGCACTTTGTAAACTTGGCTAGAACCTTGAAGTAAATCTGGGATCTCTATCTAATACTATACTCACCGGGGCACTATGGAATCTTACTATCTCCCTCATGTAAAAGACGACCAGTTGTTCCAATGTATTCGTCACACTTATAGGGAGGAAATGAGCGGATTTGGTCAATCTATCCACGATGACCCAAATTGCATCTCGACCCTTCTTGGTCACAGGTAGTCCTGTGACAAAGTCCATGGTAATGTGCTCCCATTTCCATTCTGAAATTGGCAAGGGTTGGAGCAGTCCTGGTGGTTTTTGATGCTCAGCCTTTATCTACTGACACGACAAGCATCTGGCTACATATTCCACAATATCCCTCTTCATTCCCTTCCACTAATGTCCTTATTTGAGGGTGCGATACATCTTAGTATTGCCTAGATGCATTATATACACCAAATCGTGTGCCTCTTCCAGAATTAACCTCTTCAATTTCTTATCTTGAGACACACACACTCTACCCTTGTAGATTAGCACTTTGTCACCTTGCAAGTCGTAGTCCGATTTTGTCCCTCTATTAACTTGGTCCAAATAGGATTAGAGCTCCTTATTGGCCTTTTGTTGGGCCTTAATCTGTTCGATTAGATTGGGTCTCACCACCACATTAGCCAACAAGCATTTCTCCTGCTTGTCCATCTTCAGGTCCACCTTCATTCTCCCCAACTGTTGCAATAAGGGTGTGTAACTTGTCTTTATTTACGTTGCCTCAGTTTGGTATTTATGACTGAAGGCATCTACTACCACATTTGCCTTTCCGAGGTGATACTTTATCACAAGGTCATAATCTTTCATCAATTCCAGCCATCTCTTCTGGCAGAGATTTAACTCCTTCTAAGTTAAGAAATACTTAAGACACTTGTGATCAGTGTATATCCTACCCTTAACCCCATAGAGGTAGTGTTGCTAAATCTTTAAGGAAAATACTATCGCAGGTATTTCTAGGTCATTGGTTGGGTAATTTCTCTCATGTTCCTTAATTTGTCTCGAGGCATAGGCAATAACCTTTCCTTGTTGCATCAGTACACATCTGAGTCCTTCCCCAGATGTATCACTATAGACGGTGTACTCTCCAACACTTGGGTCAGGAAGGGAGAGTACTAGTGCGGTTGTTAATCGAGTCTTCAAGTCCAAGAAGGACTTCTCACAACTATCATACCATTTATACTCAACTCCTTTCCTGGTGAGCTAAGTCAGAGGGGCTGATATCTTAGAAAAATCTTGCACGAACTATCTTTAGTATCCCGCCAGACCTAAGAAACTTCATATCTCTGAAGGATTCCTGTGTGCCTTCCAATCAAATATGGCCTCCACCTTTTCTGGATCTACCTTGACTCCATCTTTGGACACTATATGTGCTAAGAACCCTACCTCCTATAACCATAACTCAAATTTGGAGAATTTTGCAAATAAATGGTTCTCCCTCAATATCTCCAAGGTGATTGCCAAATGTTCTTCTTGCTCCAACCTAGTTCGAGAGTATATGAGAATATCATCTATAAATACTATCACGAACCTGTCCAATTGTGGTTGGAATACTCGGTTCATTAAATCCATGAAGGCTGCAGGGGCATTTGTCAATCCAAATGGCATCAATTTGAAGGTCTATCTTAGAGAAGTGGTCTGCCTCTTTTAGTTGATTGAATAGGTCATCAATCTGTGGAAGTGGGTACTTGTTCTTGATGGTGACCTGATTCAACTTCTTATAATCTATGCATAGTCTCATGCTCCCGTCCTTTTTATTCACAAATAGGACTAGTGCACCCCATGGAGACTAACTAGGATGTATAAAATCCTTCTCCAATAGTTCGTCCAGTTGCTCTTTCAATTCCTTAAGTTCCGCTAGAGCCATGCGATAAGGGGCTTGAGATATGGGGTTTGTTCCTGGGATAATTTCTATAGTGAATTCCACCTGTCGACTTAGGGGTAGTCCATGTAATTCATTTGGAAATACCTCTAGATAGTGTTTAACCACAGGAATGTCTTTGATTCCCTTCTCCTTAAACTTTTTGTTTATGACCATGGCCAGAAAAGTCGTACAACCTTTATGTATCATCTTTTGGGCCTTCATATGGGACACCATCTGTACTTCACCCTTCCTTTAGTCTACTTGGAATTTTAATATATTTGTCTCGGGAGTGTGGAAGGTCAATATCTTCTTTCCACAATCTATCCTAGCCTGATGGTTACTTAACCAATCCATCCCCAGGATCACTTCTATATCCCTTAGAGGCAACGAAATCAAATCTGCTTTGAGTTTGTTTCCTCCAATCTTTATCTCACATCCCTTTAATTGTTTGTTCCTATTTAACTCTTCTCCTAAGATTGTAAGGATATTGAGACCTTGTCCTAGAGGGGTGAGTTCTAGGGGTAAACTCAGAATTAAGTCCTTTTTGATGAAGGATCTCTTAGCTCCTGAGTGAAGAAGGTGTAGACCTTCCGTTCCCACAATTGTACGTACCCTGGTTGGAGAAACACATACTTTTAGAGAAAATATTTCTTTTATTGATTAAGATTTCAATTACAGATTCTTTCTTAATATAATTGGGAGGGTTTTTGCGATGTACCCGCTACAGTACTAGGGTCTTTCCTAGCCACTTCCTGGGTGATGTTGTATACCCTAGCCGGTACTCTGGCTATAGCGTCTGGTTTGGGATTCTTGGGATTCTGTTGTGGTGGTCCAAGTATATTCCTTTGCTTATTCTCCCTAAGAGTGGGGCATTCCATTGCAAAGCGCCCCACTTGTTTGCATGCAAAATAGGACAAGCATGCTCCCCTGTGGTGCCTTTGGCACATAGGACAACAAGGGTTTCCTTGTGGCAAGGTGGAAATTACTCGCTGGGGAGGTGGTGTCCTATCCTTCCTCTTTTGAAATGCCACTCTATTTCCTCATCTTGGACCATTATGCTCCTTCTATCCTCCTTGATGGTTTTGGCCCTTGACCTCCTTTCGAGTTATCTGCTCCATTCGACGACATCGGGTTTGCACTAGTTGCTCACACTTATGAACCATACTAATTACCACCGCCAGGTCCGTGGGGGCATCCTAGTACTCCCATACGGTCTCGTATGTCCATATTGAGGCCGTCTATGAATTGCTAGCATATATCTGCTGGTCCAGCCAAGTCAAGAGCAAAGGGTCTTAACTCGTTGAATTTAGTTTCATACTCCGATATCGAGTTAAGCCCTTGTCGAATGCGGAGGAAATCCTATTTCTTCTCGTTAATCAGATGAGGAGCTAGGTACTCCTCTACGTACCTCTCCTCAAACTGCTCCCAGGTGGGTGTGGAGGTATGCAGGCTTCACACATTTTTCCACCATCTTTTGGCACTTCCCTCCAGAAATAATTCTGTCAGTATCACCATGTCCTCTAATGATGTCCCGATTATCCCCATCAACTTCTTGAGATTTGCCAGCCAATCCATGACGACACCAACATCTTTCTCTCTGAGGAAAGGCTTACAACCCAGTTGATGGAGAGTCTTGAGATTTTTGGGAATGTCAACTAGAGGGGGATGGCTAATAGGAGGAGGATAGGATTTTACTTCCTCCAGTTCAACCTCTGGTATTCCGAGCTAAGTCCAGGTGGGGTTGTCTGGGCTCCTCGTGGAGTTTCCATAGGTAGGGGTGGTTGGGTAGTGTTGGAGATTATGTCTCTAGTTCTCTTGGTTCCTTTCTTGGGAGCCATCTGAAAATTTTAAAATCATCCCTATTAGTTACTATGTTCTCTAGTCTTGATAATATATTCAAGTAATCAGGCTCTGATACCACTCAAGTTGTCACACCCCGACCCAGTTTGGTTAGATTCCCATGAGCAACCCGCCACTCTCCCGTTTTATTAAGGGTTTTCCCTTTCTTTAAACCGTGAGGAGTAAGTCATACTTTATACCTATACCTTTTCAAGAATAACATTAATTAAAACTGAATGAATTAAACTTACATACCTGTCTTGGAGGTTTAACTAGCGGAATGTCTGTAGGTAGGTTTTTCCCTCGGTTACATGAAAAGGGGTAAAGGGAGGGGGTGAGTTCGACAACTTAGTGAATTAGTGTTTGAAACATGAGTTTCTATAAAATAGTTTGAATTGGAGTGTAACAGACTCTTTATTTTCTTTAAAACCATTATTTCCTTGAATTTCTGATTATTCAAAACCAATTTCCTTACAATGGGTGTGTTTAACAAACAACACACATCCTTCAACATGAAGGTATCACACATTTGCAGGGCAGCCCATCCACTGCACCCACTTGTGGCATCAGAGTGACTTTATCGGCCACCTAGATAGAAGCCCATCCACTTCTACCCTAGGAATGAGTGGATGTTCGTGACATCCAACCCTCAAACCTAAAAAGAAACTACATGTTCATATGAGGATAGAGACCTCATCCCGACCCACCCCAGTTTCATGCGCATGAAGCTACATTGAGCTTCCCTAACTGTTAGCACGACAAACTACTCTTATCTCCACCATGTCATTCAATAGCCCTTAGGATGCATCACTACCTCTCTTAGGCGTCTTAATGGTCTCGAACCTCAAGTGCATGCACAAACAAAGTTTTCCATATAAGCCATTAATCTTTGGTGCCACTAGTCCAATAGCCCCGACCCTCAACTCGATCTGCAACTATTTGTCTAGACCAGTTTGTCGACCTGGTCTTGTCGCACTGCCGCTAGTCTATCGAGTATGTCGGTCTTGTCTTGGTACCATGGCCAAATCACATCATTCATTAAAATTTTCATGGCTTAACATCATGTTTGTTTAGGAGCTCCTACTCATGCCAACTGGCCTTGGGCCCACTGTACGAGATTTTCAAAATCGAACATTTTAGCCCCCAAGTTCCAAAACCGAGGCCTCTAGCCTATCTAAGCTATTTGAGCTCTCGTTAAGAAGGTCTCCCAAAATTTTTAAGTAGTGGCACAGTCAGGTAAGAACTGTAAACACTGCCCTTTTGAGTTATGGAAATCTGGGAAAAGAATTGGGTAAACCGAGTAAGAAAACTGAACCGGTTTACAAACCCGATCATTTGGGAACAAGAAATTTGGAAATTTATAGTGATTCAAAGGGTTAATAAAACCTTAGAAAAGAACGTTAAGATAAATTAGAAGAGAAAAACCAGATCGGTTCAGATGAACTAGATCCCATTAGAACACCGAAGTTAATCCTGCTTGCGTAAGAGTAGTGAATTTATGGCAACATTAACTAGTAATAAATCTCCCCTATTTAATACACAATTTTACACCTATATAAAGAGCTCATCCCCATTCATTCTCCTCACACCTGGACACTTCTCTCTCTCTCTCTCTACTGCTCTATTTCCCAGATCGGTTCAGATGAACTAGATCCCATTAGAACACCGAAGTTAATCCTGCTTGCGTAAGAGTAGTGAATTTATGGCAACATTAACTAGTAATAAATCTCCCCTATTTAATACACAATTTTACACCTATATAAAGAGCTCATCCCCATTCATTCTCCTCACACCTGGACACTTCTCTCTCTCTCTCTCTACTGCTCTATTTCCCGGTGAAGCTTGAACCAGAGCTTCGACTTGAGCATTTTTCTTTAACTTGGAAGGAGATGTCAGGCTCTTTAGAACAGGGGAGAAGTCAGCTACATGCATGTAGTCTCCGTTTGCTCCGAGGGTTGCTAGAGAAGCGCTGGCATGATGGAACAGAGAAGTAGCTCCAGCGGACCGAAGCTGCCCTATTTTGGCCAAGCTGAAATTGGCCAATTCGAGCCCTTTTCAGACCAAACCAAACCATCCCAACACTTCCTCAACCCTCCCACGGCCGAATTAGAATGGAAAGGTAAGCCAATTTGACTCTACTCTATAATTTCCGACCAGTGTTAAAGAGAGAACCGACAAAATTTCGATGAGGAAATTCTAACTCAATTCGGCATCAATTGATGAAATTCTTGATTCTAGGATGAACCTTAGGACAAGAGCTATCTGCCCAAATCGAAAGCTCGGACTGCCATGCCCCCAACGGTAAGCTTTCAAAGCTTTCTCTCTCTATAGTCTATTTTCCTGCGAAGCTATGTTTGAGCTCATTCTGACATAAAAACTTGTGATTCAAAATGCTATTGAATCGTATGAAGATGTAGTAACTCAATTTTAACTTCAATTTTAACAATTAGAGGTGTTTGATCAGTCAATTTCAAGAAATCAGATTTGACTGTGTTAAGGAGTTGAAATTGGGGTAAATTGTGGAAAATTGGGGATTTTTGAAATTTGAAGGACCAAAATGCAATTTTATAAAATTGAGGGTCAATTGGGCATGAGAAGAATGTTAGAGGGGCAATTGAGGAATTTTTGAATTTTTGGGGTAAAACTTACCATTTTTGCAAAGAAAGGGCAAAATGGTAATTTTGGAAAAGTTAGGGGACCAAATTGGAAATTTGGGAAATTAAACCCCTTTTTGTTAAATTGAATAAATTGAGGTCCCAAGGGGAATTTTAAAACTTTTAGAACTCAATCGGAGGAAAAACCGACATTTGGGACTTAAAGAAAAATAACTTTAGGGTCATAATTGCAAATAAATAAAAGTTTGGTTTTCTCATTCATTTGTAATGAATGAAGGCTATTAGGCCGAGGGATATTGAACATGGATGTTCATATCATGTAGGTACACGAGGTATCGGGAATGCCAACAAGGACAAACTCACGTGAATACAAAGAACCTATGTAGTGTAATTCATTGCATTAACGAGTGAATGGGCTTACTAACGTCATACCCGGTTGGGATGATAAGCACACCGTGATTAAAGGATTTTTGAAAGAAAGGAGTCTCGCACACTCCAATACAAATCTTTTTCCTAAAATTTAAAAGTTCTAAAAACCCATTCACTGAGTAGTCGTACTCATCCCTCCCTATATCCCTTTCAGGAAATTTCTGAAAGCCTACCCTTAGAGACCATCCACTAAGATGCCTAAGAGACAGGTATGATAAATTTAAAATATTATGTAGTTTTAATTTATGTTATTCCAAGAAAAGTTGCAAGTTGAAAGGATGCTTTACTCTTTATGGTTTATAATAATAGGAAACCCTTTAGTAAATCGGGAGAGTGGCGGGTTGATCATGGGGATCCGACCAAACAAGGTCGGGGCGTGACAAGAACACTTCTAATAAAATAACTTTTCACTCGACTACCACACCAATGGGGTTTTCCACTTCCTTCTAGGAAGTTCATCATACCAATCACGTATGATCTACTTACAGTTAGTAATTAGTTTTTTCGCGTAGTTTCCACATCACTCCAACTAGGTGTGATGTTAAAATTCCACATGGTAGTGGTTTTTCATTTCGAGGTACTCATCATCCCAACTGGGTATGATGTGAAAATTCCCACTCACCTGATAAGTGTAGTTTATTTTCTTCTAAAGCAGCTTTTTGCCTTCACGTGAGCTTATCCTTACTGGCGTTCTTGGTCCTTCATGTTCCTACATCATATGAACATCCTTGTTCATTAACATTTGGCCTAATAGCCTTCATTCCTCACGAATGAACAAAATGCCCAAACTTTTAATTATTTTGCATTTAGGTCCCTAAAGTTCTTTTTCCCTAACTTTAGGTCCCTATTGTAAAATTTTCCCCAGATTGAGTCCCGAAACTTCTAAAATTCACTTTGGGACTCAATTCATTCAAAATCACAAAAGGGGTTCAAGTTTCTCTATTTTCCAATTTGGTCCCCAACTTTTAAAAATTACCATTTTGCCCTTACTTTACAAAAATAGTAATTTGATCCCACTAATTCCAAAAATTGACCAATTGGTCCTCCAACATTTTTTTCAAGGCCAATTGGCCCTCAATTTTACGAAATTTCACTTTGATCATTCAATTTTATTAAATTCCCAAATTTCCCGAAACTTTTCCTCCAATTTCCCCATTTCAAGCTGGCCGAATTTGATTTTATCACATTGACCATTCAATCAGGTTCAATTGTTTAAATTGAAGGTAAAATTGAGTTCCTACTCTTCCACAAGATTCAATGGAGCTTTGAATCGTGTCATTTGAATCCGAATTGAGCTCAAATGGAGCTTTTGATTGGGACAGATAGCTCTCATCCTGAGGTTCCTCCTAGGATGAAGAATTGCATCAATTCATGTTGAATGGAGGGAGAATTTAGGCAGTGAAGTTCCATTGGTTCTCTCTCTAACACTAATCAAAAATTATAGAGGGGAGCACAATTGGCTTACCTTTCAACTCTAATTCAATCTTATGAGTGATGTGGAAGTGTTGGGAGAGCTTGGTTTGGCCTGATAAGGGATCAAATTGGTCATTTTTTGCTCGACCAAAATAGGGCACTTGCGGTCCACCGGAGCTACTTCATTGTTTGATCACGCCGACGCTTCTCCGTTGATCCTTGGGGCAAATGGAGACTACCGTCAGGTAGCTGACTTCTCCCTGAATCTAAGAAACCTGACCTCGCCTTATTTGGATAAAAAAAATGCCCAAGTCAGAGCTCTAGTTTGAGTTTCACTGAAAATTGGAGCAGTAGTGAGAGTGAGGAGTTTTCAGGTGTGAGGAGTATGAATGAGGAGGAGCTCTTTATATAGGAAGCTCGAGGACTCCTTAGCTGTCTGATTGGCACCTTTATGGCAATCATTCATTGCCTGAAACTCCTTGAATAGAGACTCTTCATCTTTGTTGGTGCTGCTCGATTTTCCAGCAAGTGAACAGTTCTTACATCTGATGGAAGAAGACGACACTGTTTCAAACCAAACCGAATTGGTCTGAACGGGGTTCAATGCTTAAACCGACCGGTTCAGGCTCGATTTGACCGAGTTTTTCAAAATTAAAAATTTCTAAATTCATCTAAATTCATTATCTATCCAATGGTGGCTTCAATTCTCCAATTTGAATTTTCTATGCCACTTAGAAAAATGAATTGAGAAACCGGATCAATAGTGGTTCAAATTGGTTCAATCCAGTTTAGGTTCGGTTCACCTGAACCAAATTGTTTTTCTCCTCCAATTCATTCTAATGTCCTTTCTCATGAGTTTTGTGACTCTTTATGTCTCTCAGGATTTATAAATTTCTTGGTTTGCCCTTTCTCTATCGGTTAGGGTTCATAAACCGACTTAGTTTTCTTTTTGGAAATAACAAATTTCTTTTCCCAATTTTTCTTATTATCAAAGTATGGGATTTACACACCAATCAACATGCTAAAACATGGATAAACATCGGGAGTTTAGATCCTCTCCGGTCATCTCCCCTTAATGATGTGTGCACAAACATTGGGAGCTCAACTTTATAGGTGTCGACTTCCCTTTTCAAAAAAATTGCCCAACAACCCTAGACTTGGTCTCATAGCATGATCCTCGACCTGGTCACTCTAACAGCAATGCACACATATTCGGAGTTTGTCCCACATCGACCCTATCCCAAATTCACACAATGACTCTAAACCAAAATAATTTTCCTTGGTTTCTCAAAACCAGTATTTGTTTCATACTCCGACCCTTATGCCTAGTTCTTACTCGCACTTTCAAAATGATATTTGATTTAGTGGGCATACTATTACTGATTCACACTTCTTATATGAGCTTTTAAGATTCAACTTGTTACTTTAACACACAAGTAAGCAATAATTGAAACTCAGTTGGCCCAATAGGGGGCACTATAAAAAACCCACTCACCTGATTCATGGAACGTATTCATCCCGTGCAGTATGTCAGAATTCTGTTCTTGATTCCACCTAATGTTGCTTGCGTTATTTGCAAGGTTAGTTAACAATAAGGTCAGATTTACATCTACCATTTTACCATTTAAAACCATAATATTCTTCTCTATAACCCTACCACTTAGCATTTCCCGAGGTCTCGAGTTAATTGACTTGTCAACCGGTAATCTGACCCTTGGTCAAACCACTTTCTAAGGTCGACCCTTAAGTCATACTTAGGGTCATTTTGTTGAGTACTTGATTTAAAACTCCCAACAACTCTTTTGGGACAAGTAGGGGGTTTCATTTTTACCCACCAACTATTTAGTCCTTATTTTGGGCAAAATTACCATTTTGCCATTTACCCTTTCAAAAAGCTTTTTCTTTGGGCTTTAGCTTTTCCAAATCTTCCAATTGAGTCCCTCAAGGTCCCCTTGAGTCCCACTTTGGTCCTTGACAATCATTTGAAACATTTCAAGCCACACTTCCTTGAAATTACCAAAAAGCCCCCAAGTTTTAGCAAAATTATGTTTTTGCCCTTCTTCCTTAAAACGTAGGATTTAGTGTTCCTTTGACCCCCAAATTCCTCATTTAGGTCTCCAAACTCTTTTTAATTAAGTTTGGGTCCTTAGGTTTCCCAAAGGCTGTCTTTTAGCCATGGAAAACCATGTTTTTGCACTTAGGTCACTAGTCTTTCCAAAATAGGCAACTCCTGTCCCCAACTTTCACCAAACATTCCTACCAGCCCGAGAACTTTATTTGGACCCTTAGGAAGACCCCCAAATTGCATTTGGGTCCCCTAACTTTTAAATCTTAATATTATGTCCCCCGATTGTTGACTCATATCCAAAATATTTCCAAAATTACCAAACTAAGTGAAGAGGCCCCCTTGCCTCCCTCTAGGCCATTGTAAACTTAGTTTGGTCGGGGTCAGCCGGAGGAGCTCTGATCGAGCATGATTAGAAACTTGCATGCATATGAGTTAGAGTCAGGTTAGAGCCAAGATCTTATCTGAGGTGGCATGTTGGCCATCGAAACTAGTGGGGTTGGAAAGTTGAATCTCCTAGGGACCTGTGACAACTTGAATGATCATAAATGGTGGTATGTAGCTCCTAAAATTCACGTTTTAGTTAGTTTGGCCACTAGACCCATGATTTGAAATTTTAATGATTTAATTCATCCTTAAATCTAACTCAAATTGGGCAATGTTAGAGGCTATGAAAAACTGAAGGCTCAAGGGACTCACCTAATTTTCCTCAACTCAAGAGGGTCTTTGTGGCCATCGAAATTAGCTTTTGAAATAGTTGCTCTATTTCGAGTTGGTAGAGATCGAGCATTGTGTGAACTCACCGTCGACAACCGAGGTGGAGCTTAGGGTCGAGAGGGTGGCGATGGAAAGTTGAGGTCCTCAACTTTCTAGGGGTATCAAGAACGTCGTTGGAGGTTGCCGAACCTGGAGAAATCTTCTTTGGTAGTTGTGTCACTGGAAAAGGAGCAACTGGTGGTTGGGAGAGGATTATGAGCAAATTCGGATGATGGAGCAACCCCAATTTATATGGAGGTGATCTAGACCTCTATGGCAATCTAGCCATAGGCTTCTTTCTTCATTTCATAGCATGTGTCCTCGGGAATGGATTAATTTCCCCAAGGGGTGGATTCGACGTATCTATTTGAGTCATCGGGTAAAAATAGGGGAATCCAGGCAAGCTATCAGGTGAGGAAGACGACACGTGTGTGCTTGCAGCGTGTGTGTTCGCCCCATGTCCTAGCAAATTGGTTTGACACTATAGTGAACCGATTTCTGGCAAATTTCCTGGTCGATTCAATAATGTTTGGCCAAGTTCACCACTTTCCTAACTAGTTCTTGAGAAAATAAAAATACAAAAAAATTCTACATTCAATTTCCTATTGAATGGACTTAAGAACTGTTCCATTTGGAATTATTTAGCACTTTAAAAAAATTGGAGGGGGGGGGGGGGGGGGTTTGGAGCTCCTCCACCCTGAACCCAATTTGAATCAGTTTTCTTCTGGTTACATCCCAATCCACAACTTCATGCTTCGGGGCACTCCTAAATGTCTCCCCAAGCTATAATTTACCCCTACACCCCTCTCTTCCTTCCTGGTCTAGTTGAATTCCTCGGTTGAAATTTCATCTCTTGGTTTGATCCCATTCTCCGGTTCATTTCTTCTCAGTTCATGAGTTAGGAATTTCCTGGTGTGACAATTAATATGTAACTTGATATTGAACCTTCTAAAAGTTAGTCGTTTGTTGTTAAATTATAGGTTACTCCATGAATGGACTCAATTTCTTAAGAGTTTTATCCTCTTAAGAGAAAAGTTGACTTCACTGATTATACCATCCAATACAAAGTCTAAGGATTGGTCCAACTCATGGGGACATTCCTGCTTAAGTCCATTAGGGCTTATCATGAAAAAGCTCCCCATTCATATTATACCATCCAATACAAGTTAAGCCCATATGAAGGTTTAGTTCATTCCTTTATTTTCATTGCTAGTTTCTTTGGTTTTTACATATGAAAAAAAACTTACTTTTAATTGTGGTTTTCCTTGGTTTTCAGGGATGGGTCAGTTGTAGTCCAATTTTACTCTAGTTTAGGGAGAAGGCATGTTATCATTCAATCCACATACTGTCCCCTTTTTCTTTAATCATGCCTGTAGGTTTTGTATTGTGATTTAGTACATTTCTTTTTATTTCTTGTTTCTATGCATAACCCATCCTAAAGATTTAGAGCCTTTAGTCATGGGTTGTATCTTTTATATTGGCTCTTGATGGATTTGGATTTAGCTCATTCCTATAAGGCATGAAGTTCCTTATTTATATAGACTTCTTTAACATTTCTGGGTTTGATGTATGGATTTGGGGATTAATTAGTTGTCTTGTTGTTGGTCCATAATTATAAGACCCCAACTTTCTTCATTCCCTTTGTATAACATATGATATATGTACTTAATACAATTATGAGTGTACTTCTTGTATATTAATAAAACCACAAATATTTCTTTTATATTGTACATATATATATACACATATATATACATATATTTAAAATAATATATTATTTATTTATTATATTTTTTTTATCCAAAAATATCTAGTAAAAAATTAATCCCACTTAATCAAAGGTGGTCTTTGAGGATTTTACTACACGACCTAGTTTTTACTCAATAATTAATGTTTCTTTGAACTTAAATTCGATTCCTATTCAAATAAACTTGATTTTAAGAATTAACAATACTTACGATTAAATCTCAAATTGAGATTTCTGAGTTCTAAAAATCATGGTTTTATATTTAGGCTATCTAATGGTTTATGCTATTATAGGTACGGGTCATCAACCCAATCAGACTCGAATCTAGAAAAGTTCTACTCACTCTATAAATGTGATGTGTCCATCCCGACTGGATCACAATTAGCGATGTGCTCCTCTACACAGGTACCTAGGCGAACAAATCCAACATGGTTTGATTATTCATATAAGGAAGATTGGCAAAAAAGAGCTCATATTATGATTTATTTGCTCATAGGTCCTTAAGTTATGCATTAATTACAATCAAGTCCCTAAAGTTTATAACTTTTGACTTTAGGTCCCTAATGTCCTCTCTATTCTCAATTAGGTCCCTATGGTTTCCAATATTACTCTTAGATCACTAAGTTTCTCTTATTTCCATTCAAGTCTGTAACATTTGCTTAATTACAATTTTATCCCCAACTTTCCAAAAATTACACTTTAGTTCCCGAATGTTGTTTTGTTTCAGAACATATTTAAACCTTCCCAATTCAATCCTATCATGCCACTAATCATCCTTCCATAAGTCCCTATGATCCATCCAAGCTTTGAATCGACCCATTTGGCACAGAATTGGACCAAAACGGAGCTTCGCACGAAAAAAGAGCCTAGCAAGAGAAAGCTTATGTAACTCACAAGTGACGGCATGACAATTGAAGCTAAGGGTAGGGATGGATTGCTCTCTTCCTGAGGAATCCTTCCTGGATCGATTGGAGCCTCGGACAATGGCCCGAATGATCTAAAATCGAATGGAATAGTACTTAGCTTAACAAATTAAAATTTAAGATTTTTTCATCGAACGATGGTAGTAGGGACTTACGAATGAGGTGTAAGGAGGTGTTGGGAATGACCGGGAATGGTGCAGGACCCTAGGTTGGCCATAGGTGGCTGTGAATTGGCTCGAGCTTGGTTGAGTCGGGTCTAAGTAGAGTCGGGGTTGGAGCGAGTTCACTATGCGATCGCCTCGAGGCTTCTCGGGGCGACCTCAGACCGGAAGGAGGCTACAACTAGATGGAGAACTTCCTCCGAAATCTATTGGGACCGATGTTGACTTCTCTCATTGAGAAAGATGACCTTGTCAGAGACTTGGTATGAAGGTCATTTAGAAAAGGAGTAGTGGAGATAAATTTGTAGTCGAAGGTGTGAGGAGGATGAGAGGAGAGTAGCTCTATATATAGGGAGCTCAGGGACTCTCTACTATGCAAGTTTCCCAATTTGGCCATGCCAATCTCCTCTGAAATTGCCATTGATAGAGCATGTCATGCCCCAATCCAGTTTGGTCAGATCCCTGTGAGCAACCTGCTACTCCCTTCAGTCCATTAAGGGTTTCACCCTTTTCTAAATTGCGAGGAGTAAGGTCTCCTTTTTACCTGTCATTTCCTAGAATATCATTATACAAAATTGAATATTTTAAAACCGACATACCTGTCTTAAGTTCCAATAGAGGAGGGTCTTTAAGATTGGTGTTTCCTCGATTACCTGAAAGGGGTAAAAAGGAGGGGGTGAGTTCTACAACTCCCACTCATGAGCAGGTGTTGGTAGTGAGTTTTCAAAGTAGCTTTATCCAAATCATGCCAAGGTTATCATTTTCTTTAAAAAGGATTTTCCTCATTTTTTGGTTTTCAAAACCTTTTCCATTTCTGTATTAGGTGTGTTTAGCTTTCTTAGGCCATCCCCTTACCTCGGGAGGCATTTTAGAAAACAAACACATGCCCTTCATCAGGAAGGGTACACACATTCGCAGGTGCACCCCATCCATTGCACACACTTGTGGATCAGAGCATCTTTACCATCCACCAAGATAAAAGCCCATCCACTTCTACCCTAGGTCTAGGTGGAACATCCTAGGCATCCAACCCTTAGATCTGAATGCCACGTTGTGTCCGTATGAAGACGGAGACCTCATCCTAACCCCACCTCGGTCTCATGCACAAGAAGCTCCCCGATCTTCATGATTGACTGGCATAACAAACTGCCCTTATCGCCCCCATGTCATCCAAAAGCCCTTGGGACCCATCACTACCCCCTAAGGCATCTTGATGGTCCCATACCATAAGTGCATGCACAAACAAATGTTTTTCACATATAGCCATTCTCTTTGGTGCCAATGGTCCCGACGCTCAACCCGACCCACAATTGTTTGTCTAGGCCGGTTTGTCGACCTGACCCTAACGCACTACCACCAATCCATCGAGCACTATCGATCCTGGCTCGGTACCATGGTTAAATCACACAACCAATTTCATTAAAAATATATATGGCTTTTCTTAGTCATGTTTTTTACGAGCTCCTGTCTATGCCCATTGACCTTGGGCCCACTACATGTGTTTTTCTAAACCTAGGCATTTAGCCCCATGAGTTCAAAAACTAACGCCCTGACCTATCTAAGCTATTCTAGCTCCTGTCATTAACGTCTCCCAAATATTTTAAGCATTGGCACACAGTCAGGGGAGGATACTTCTGTCAAAAATTCATTTTCAACTCATCACACCAACTAGGTGTGATGATATCTCTACTTACGATTGGAAGGTGGATTTCTCCTTTCTTCAAGGAAACTCATCATACCTACCAGGTATGATGTGAAGTAATTTTACTCATAATCAGCAAGTAGGTTTTTAACATTTAACTTGCTCATCACCCCAATTGGGTATGATATTTAAAAGGTATCACTCAACTGATGACCGTGACGTGTTTATCCCTAGTCGATTTTCCAAGTCCACGCTAGCTTTTCCTTGCTGGTGTTCCAGTCTCTCATGTCCCTACAAGATTTGGGTAACCTTATCAATTAAGTTTTGGCATTACAACCATCGTTTTCTCACATATCAGCAACTTGACTCAAAATTGTTGGTTTATTACACTTAGGTCCCTAAAGTTCATTTTTCGCAACTTTAGCTCCCTATTGCTAACGTTTTCCCAAATTGAGTTCCAAGACTTCCAAAATTCTCTTTGTGTCCTATTTAAGGGGATGTTGTTTTCCAAATTTCCAATTTGGTCCCTAATTTTTCAAAAATTACGATTTTGTCCCTACTTTCCAAAAATGGCAATTTGACTCCAAATGTTTCGAAAATTGACCAATTGGTCTCCCATATTCTTTCTCATTGCCAATTGGCCTTCAATTTTGAGAAATTACATGAAGGTCACTCAATTTTTCAAAATCCCCAATTTTCCCCAAAAAATTCCCCCAATTTGTCCACTACAAACTGACCGAATTTGATTTATTCAAATTGGCCATACAATCAGAGTTAATTGCTCCAATTGATGGTATGAATTAGTTCCTACATTCCATACAATTCAATTGAGCTTTGAATTGCATGATTTGAGTACAAAACGAGCTCAAATGAAGCTTCGCTGGAAAACTGTTCGTAGAGAGAAAACTTCGAAAGCTTTCCGTTAGAGGTGCGGCGGTTCGAGCTCTCGATCTGGTGAGGTAGCTCTCATCCTGAGATTCCTTCTTGGATTAAGAATTGCTACAATTGATATAAACCCCATCCTTTATAGACAAGAAAATCAGAAAAAGAACTGGTCAAATCAAAAGAGAAAACCGTGCCAATTCACGAACAATAACCAGAAAATAAAGGGTGAAATGGGAAATGGATAAATCCCAAGTGGCTCAAAGAGTCATAAAAATCAAGGAAAAGAACCTTGGGGCAAATGGGAATAGAAAACTAGACTACTTTAGGGTGAACCAGCCCTGAACTAGATTGAACTGGTTTGAACCGATTTCTAAATTTATTTTTCTTGGTAGCTTAAAATATTCAAATTGGGAAATTGAACCCACCATTAGATATAAAATGAATTTAGATTAATTTAGAAATTTTTAATTTTGAGAAAACCGGTCAAATCGAGCCTGAACCGACCGATTTTTGCCATTGAAGCTAGTCAGATCGGTACGATCTAGTTAAGAATAGTGTCATTTTCCTCCTCAGGTTGACAATACTATTCATTAATGTAGAAAACAGACAACTCCAGTAAAGATGAAACCTCTCCATTCAGGCCATTTCATGGTGAGGATAAGCTCAACCAAAATGGAAAGTGGTTGGGCAAAAGGTACTCGAGCTCCCTATATAAAGAGCTCCTCTCTATTAATCGTGCACACACCTCAAATCGCCATTCTCTCTCAACCACTCCATTTTTCGGTGAAGGTCGAACCAGAGCTCCAAAAAAGGCCATTTTCTCAACCTTAGAAATCGAGGTCTTGTCCTATAGACTACGAGGGAAGACAACTACCTGACAGGAACTTCCTTCGACCTAAGGACGACCGGAGAAGCATCAGCGGAATCAAACTATGAAGCATCTCTAAAGGACCAAAGCTTCCCTATTTTGGCTAAGCTAAATTCGACCAATTTTAGCCCTCCTCCAGCCAAACCAAGCCTCCCTAACACCCCTACGACCCTCACATGGCCGTAACATAGCAGAAAGGTAAGCCAATTTGGCCCTCCTCCATCGATGTAGTTCAGTTCTAGCGAGAGAAAGTAACAAATTTCGTTGATCAAATTCCCGCTGAACATGACAGAAATTTTCCCAATTCTTGATCCTAGAAGTAACCTTAGGATGAGAGCTACCTCCCCAGATCGAGAGCTCGGACTGTCGCACCTCCGATGGTAAGCTTTCGAAGCTTTCTCTCTCTGCGAATGATTTTCTAGTGAAGCTCCATTTGAGCTTGTTTCAAACTCAATTGAATCGCATGGAACTATAGGAACTAATCCATACATTCAATTGAAATAATTAACCCTGATTGAATGGCAAATTTGATGAAATCAAATTCGGTTAGTTTGAAGGGGAGAAATTGGTGAAAATTTAGGATTTCGGAAAGTTGAGGGACCTCTTTGCAATTTCCCAAAATTGAAGGCCCATTGGCCATGAGATAGATGTTGAGGGACCAACTGGTCAATTTTTGGAACATTTGGGGTCAAATTTCCATTTTTGGAAAGTAGGGGAAAAATTATAATTTTTAAAAAATTGGGGAGCAAATTGGAAATTTGGAAAACTTGAGCCCTTTAAACAATTTTGAGTAAATTGAGGAGTGAAAATTTTTTTTGGAAGCTTTGGGACTCAATTTGGGGAAACGTTAGTATTAGGGAGATAAAGTTAAAGAAAATGAACTTTAGAGACCTAAGTACAATTGATTAACAAGTTAAAGTTAACAATTTTGAGAAAATGATGGTTCTATACTCGATTCATAACTCGAAAGTTTCTCTGGCCCCTTGTTAAGTGGGGCTAAAACTCCGGAAATTAGAAATGCCAAAATAGGAATAAGACTTGATATTATTAGAAATGCCTAGAAAATATCATATTCGTAAAAGCAGAAACATAGATGAACTCCTATGAATGTGAAAAATATACCTGATTAATTAGTCGATTTAATTGGAATTAATTGTCAAGCCATCCATAACTGTTTAGTGAAAACAACAAATCATTTTGATCGACCTATCCAGTTTCATTTATTGGCTGCGGACCCAAATTGTGTAGTGACACGAGAGACCGCAACGCTAGCAAGGAAAAGCTAGTGTGTACTCGAAAACCAACTAGGGACAAACACATCACGATCATCGAGTGACTGAGATTATATAGCTTCATACCCGGTTCGGTTGAAGAGTACCATCTTTAACTGATAAATACCTACTTACTAGTCATAAGTAGAGATAATCATACCGGTTGGTATAATGAACTTCCTTGAGGAAAGGAGAAACCTGTTTACCGATTGTAAGCAGAGATATCATCACACACGGTTGGTGTGATGAAGTTGAAAATAAAATTTTTATCAGAAGTGTTCTTCCCTGACTCTATGCCAATGCTTAAAAGATTTGGGAGACCTTTTTGATGGGAGCAAGAACATCTCATATAGGCGAAAGCCTCGATTTTTGAACTCATGGGGCTAAATGCCCGATTTTGAACAAAAACACGTGTAGTGGGCACGAGCTGGAGCTTGTAAACAAACTGATTAAATAAAGCCATAAAATTTTTAATTAAATTGGTTGTGTGATTTCACCATGGTACCAAGTTAGGAATGACGATGCTCGGTGGACTAGCGGCAGTACGTCAAGGCTAGGTCGACTGACCGACCTAGACAAATAGCTATAGGTTGGGTGGAGCGTCGGGGCCATTGGACCGTTGGCACCAAAGATAATGGCCATATGTGAAAAAGTATGGTTTGTGCATGCACTTGTGGTACGAGACCATCAAGATGCCCTAGAGGGGTAGTGATGGGTCCTAAGGGCTACTAGACTTCATGGTGGAGATAATGGCAGTTCATTGTGCTAGTCAGTTGGGAAGCTTGGAGTAGCTTCGTGCGCATGAGACTGGGGTGGGGTCGGGATGAGGTCTTTGTCCTCGCACGAACATAGAGTGGCATTCGATTTTTAGGGTTGGATATCGAGAACATCCACTTAGACCTAGGGTAGAAGTGGACAGGCTTCTATCTTGGTGGCTGATAAAGACGCTTCGATCCACAAGTGGGTGCAGTGGATGTGTTGCACCTGCGAATGTGTGTACCCTTCCTAATGAAGGGCATGTGTTTGTTTTTTATACGCCTCCCGAGGCAATGGGATGGGCTAAAAAGAGCAAAACCAATTTAATAAGGAAATGAAAAAAGGTTTTGAAAACCAAAGTGAGGAAATCTTTTTTTTAAAGGAAATGATAACCTTGGCATGTTTTAGATAAACAAAAGCTATTTGTTTTAGAGAAAACTCACTCCCAACACCTGTTCATTGAGTTGTAGAACTCACCCCTCCCTTTTACCCCTTTTCAGGAATAAGAAGATATAATAAAGAAAATGTGAAGATGTATCCTCCGTTAGGTATGCTTAAAATTTCTTTTTAAGCTTGCATTTGATTAATCTATGCTATTTCAGGGAACAAGGTTTGAAATTACGCCTTGCTCATCTTGATTAAAAGAAGGGGAAACCCCTCTTAAACCAAGTGAGCAGCGGGTTGATCATGGGGATCTAACTAAACTGGGTCGGGGCGTGACAACTTGAGTGGTATCAGAGCCAAGTTACCTTGAAAGCATTATCAATACTATGCCCTAACACTTATAAGAACTTAACTACCCTATAGGACGAAGAGTTCCTAGGAAGTTTGCCGTGTGAACCAAACCCACACACGAGATTGAGAAAAAGACACCTACCTCTAGAGAGGCAGCCGTCCAAAGGTTCGTAGAGGTCGAGAAGAGAGTAACTCAAGTTATGGTCAGGGACTATAAGAAACTTGTTGGAGCATTATTAGAGCCAGAAGTCATCACAAATCCTCCTCCAAGGAGCCTGACACCCTCTTTATCACCGCGACAGCTAAAAAAGGACTCCAACTAAGAAGGAGGCATGGGATAACTATTGGGATGCCCACACAACCTTTATGAAATTTTAACAGGCACCCCCACCAACTCAATACAACTTTAACCCTTCCTAATGGATGAGGTGGACCTATGAGTGTGAAGTTGAGGTGCTAAGGAGGTACGGACTCGTGGTATTTCAAAAAGTTCATCCTAGCATGGAAGCCCGATGGGAGTATGGATGGACGTCAACCAGTTTATCAGAGCCCTCAGACCACGAATCCTGAAACCACTCGGAGGCTAACTTCGGGCCTATGACTCCTTGTGTCGTGCCCCGACCCAGTTTGGTCGGATCCCTGTGATCAAACCGCTGCTCCCTTTGTTTAAGAGAGGTTTCCGCCTTCCTTTAATCAAGAGGAGTCATGTGTAATTTAAACCTTGTTCCCTGGAATAATATAAATCAATAAAATGCAAACTTAAAAGAACTTTTAAGCATACCTGAAAGAGGGTAGATCCTGATGTTTTGTTTAGTCATATTTTCCCCTACTCCTAAAAAGGGATATAAAAGAGGGGGCGGGTTCTAAAATTGAATGAGTGGGGGTTGGAAGTGAATTTTCAAAACAAATAGTTTTAACTAAATTGTGTCAGGGTTGTTGTTTTCTTTCAAAGAAAGTTTTTCCCATGTTCAAGTTTTCAAAACCTTTTTCCTCATTTCCACATTAGGTGTGTTTAACAGATAACACACACGCTTCATCAGGAAGGGAACACACATTCGCAGGTGTAACCCATCCACTGCACCCACTTTTGGCTTGGAGCGTCTTTACCGGCCACCAAGATAAAAGGCCGTCCACTTCTACCCTAGGTTTGAGTGGATGTTTGTGACATTCGACCCTCAAATCTGAATACCACTCCGTGTCTATATGAGGACAAAGACCTCATCCTAACCCCATTCCGGTCTCATGCGTGAGAAGCTATTATGAGCTTCCTGACTGCTGACACGTTGAACTGCCCTTATCTCTACCATATCGTCCAATAGCCCTTAGTACGCATAACTACCCCTCTTGGGCATCTTGATGGTCTTGTACCTTAAGTGCATGCACAAAACAATAGTTTTCACATAGCCATTTATCTTTGGTGCCACTGGTCCAACGACCCCAACCCTCAACCCTACCTGTAGCTATTTGTCTAGGTTGGTTCATCGACCTGGCCTTAACACACTACCGTCAGTCCATCGAGTAGTGTTAGTCCTAACTTTGTACCATGGAAAAATCCCACAACAGTTTCATTAGAGTTTTCATGGCTTTCTCAATTCAAGCTTGTTTACAAGCTCCTGCTCGTGCCCACTGCCTTAGGCCCACTGTACATGATTTTTCAAAACCGGACATTTAGCCCCACAAGTTCAAAAATCGAGGCCTTTGGCCTATCTAAATTATTTTAGCTCCCATCAAGAAGGTCTCCCAAAGAGTTTAAGCATTGGCACATAGTTAGGGGAGAACACTTCTGACAAAAATGTATTTTCACTTCATCCCACCAACCGGGTGTGATGATATCTTCGCTTACAATTGGCAAGCGAGTTTCTCATTTCTTCAAGGAAGTCCATCATACCAATCGGGTATGATTTCCTCTATTTACAACCGGTAAGTAGGTTTTAGATTAGTTGGCTCATCACTCCAACCAGGTGTGATGTTAAAATTCCACTTATAACTGGTTTTTCGTTTCTAAAGTGCTTATCATCCCAACTAGGTATGATGTAAATAAATCCACCCACCTGATAACAATGACGTGTTCGTCCTCAGTCATTTTTCTAAGTTTACATGAGCTTGCTCATGCATGTGTTCTAGTCACACTTGTCCCTATATGATTTGGACAACCTTATCACTTTCGGTTTGGCATAAAAGCCTAGGCTCACAAATTATTAATAAATTGCATTTAGGTACCTAAAATTTATTTTTCTTAACTTTAGGTTCCTAATGCCAACTTTTGCCCAATTTGAGTCCCAAGGTTTCCAAAATTCCCTTTGATTCCTCATTTTACTCAAAATTGTATAAGAGGCTCAAGTTTTCCAAATTTTCAATTTGGTCCACAACTTTTTAATTTGGTCCACAACTTTTCAAAAATTACCATTTTGCCCCTACTTTCCAAAAATGGCAATTTGACCCCAAATCTTTCAAAAATTGACCAATTGGTCCTCTAACATCTTTTTCATGGGGAATTGGTCCTCAATATTTTGGGAAATTGCAAAGGGGTCTCTCAATTTTATGAAATCCCTAGTTTTCCCCCAATTTCCCCCTTTCAAACTTGCTAGAGTAGTTGGGAGAGAATGGAGATTTCAGGTGTGAGGAGGATGAATGGAGAGAAGCTCTTTATATAGGGAGCTCGAGGACCCTTTGTGTAAACCCCGCCCTTTTGAGTTAAGGAAAACCAGGAAAAAAACCGGTCAAACCGAGTGAGAAACACCGAATTGGTTCACAAACCCAATCATCAAAGAACAAGCAATTTGGAAATTTACAACTTCCAAGTGATCCAAAGGGTTCATAAAACCTTGGAAAAGAACCTTAGGACAAATTTGAAGAAAAAACCAGACCGGTTCAGATGAACCAGATCTAACTAGATTGAACTGGTTTATGAACCGAGTTAGTTCATGAACCGGAATTGATAGAGAAAGGGTAAACCGAGTAATTTATGGATTTCAAGTGACCCAAAGAGTCCCAAAAGTCATGGAAAAGGACTTAAGGATGAATTGGAGATGAAAACCAAACTGGTTCAGGCGAACTGGATTGAACCGATTTGAACCACTATTGAACTAGATGCTAAATTCATTTTTCTAGGTGGCTTATAAAATTCAAATTTTGAGATTTGAGGCCACCATTGGATAGAAAATGAATTTAGAAATTTTTAGATTTAAAAAATTCGGTTGAATGGGGGGGGGGGGGGGGGAGGGGTGTAAACCAACAGGTTTAAGCTTTAAACCCGGTTCGGACCAGTTCGGTGCGGTTCGGAACAGTGTCGTCTTCTTCCTTCAGATGACAGCACTGTTCACTCGCTGAAAAATTGCGTAGCATCGATGAAGCTGAAAGGTCTCTGACCAAGGAGTTTTAGGTAATGAATTTCTGCCATTAAGATGTCAATCGAACAACCAAGAAGTCACCGAGCTTCCTGTATTAAGGGCCCCTCCTCCACACCTAAAAACTCCGTTCTCTCTCAACTGCTCCAATTTTCAGTGAAGCTCGAACTAGAGCTCTGATGTAGAGTCTTTTCTAAACCCAAGAAAGTGGGGTTGAGTTCTTTAGAACTGGGGAGAAGTCAGCTACATGCTTGTAGTCTCCATTTGCTCTAAGGATGGCTGGAAAAGTGTCAGCGTGATAGAACAGTGAAGTAGCTTCAACAGACCGAAGTTGCTTCAACGGACCGAAGTTGCCCTATTTTGGCCGAGCTGAAATCGGCCAATTTGAGCCCTTATCGGGCAAAACGAAGTCCTCCCAACACCTACACAGTCCTTCTACAGTTGAATTAGAGATGAAAGGTAAGCCAATTCAACTCTTCTCTTTAAGTTTTGACTAGTGCTAGAGAGATTATTGACATAACTTTGATGATAAAATTCTCACTCAATTTGGCATCAATTGATGAAATTCTTGATCCTAGGAGGAACATCAGGACGAGAGCTATTTGCCCAGATCAAATGCTCGGACCGCCGCACCTTCGACGATAAGATTTCAAAGCTTTATCTCTATAAGTCAAGCTTTCAAAGCTTTACCTCTTGAGTATGCAGGATTTCACCCATATGGAAAGACTATACAAGTCAGAGGGTAGGATCCTGAAGTGACAATAAGATAAGGAAGGTATGAAAAGATCCTAGGAGGGATCGCACAAATTTTGGATTCTTAAAGTGACTCCAAAGGAAAAAGGGTATAGAGAAAATCCCCAAGGTCAAGATGAGTAGTATAATGAAGAGCCATAGCCGATGTAATGCAAGTGGGATGAGAATCTATCTTATGGGTAAGGCTTGTTTGAGTCATGAATTGGAAGGAAAGGAATCTTAGGTACAAAAAGATTCCAATGGCAAAAGTGTACTTGTGCGATGGCCATAATGGAGGGACAAACGAGGAGTCACAAAAGGAGTGAAAGAGAAAAGTATTCCCCATTTAATCGATGTATAGCAAGTTTTGGAGACAAACTACTTAAAACGAGTGGAGTAGTTGTAAACCTCGTTCTCTCAAAATAAGAAGCCGAAAATGAGAACCAGAAAATTTTGAGAGAAAATCGTAGTTCAAGTGAATCAGAATTGGTAAAAAGAAAACCAAAGATGAGAATTTGGCAATCCCAAGTGTCCAATGAATATCCAAAAATAAGGTAAAGGGATCATGAACCATATTGGATATAGGAACCAGATCGGTTAAGGGTGAACTAGACCTAAACCGGGTTGAACAAGAATGAACCTGGAAGAACTGGTTCAAAGATTTATTTTTCTAGGTGACTTCAAAATATCAATTTGGGAAATTAAAGTATCCAATGTGTAAAAAAATGAATTTAGAAATTTTTAATTTTGAGAAAATTGATCAAATCGTGCCTAAACCGACCGATTTTTTATTTTTGGTCACTAAACCCAGTCCAATCAAATTAGTCAATGGTCTAGTTGGTCAGTAGACAGCTTGCCAGGTTAGTGCACAGACAGTGCACGCGACCAATTAGTATGCGACATGTGGTGAAGCATTTTCAATTAGCCGCTTGGTGAGCATCTAAAAGCACTGACCAATCAGAGTGTGACATGTGTCCCTAGTCAACTATCAAATGAATAAAGTTCGCATCACCAAAGGTTGATTAATAGGAATGTGACACGTATCCTCAATCAATGGTCAACTACGTAGAGATGACCAATGAGTAGCTGACATGTGGCAAAGGTGCTAGGTCAGCATCCGACTAGGATGTCAGAAATCGGTCGACCAATTAGAGGTTGACACTTGGAAAAGTCAGGTTTGATGGTCATAACCAATGAGAGGCTCACACATGGCATTGGCACAGTGTGTCAAGTGGCAAAATTGACGAATTTAAATTAGCTAATAAGAGGATTTCACATGTCTTGGTCAACCAACGGTCAAATTTGGTCAAAAGCCACATCGGACAAAGCGACCAATTGGAGGTCACCTCGTGTCCAATCAAAGAGTCAACAGATGACTAGGACGCTAGGAAATACACTTTGTCAGTAGAGTCAACCAATCATAGAGTTCCATGTGGCAACTCACACGTGTGAAGCTCATAAGCGCGCACACATTGTCATCTTTAACCTCAAAAGATACATAGAAAAGAAATGCCAAAACGAGCACCATTACTCTGACTGCCAATAAATCTCTCTAACAAGGCTGTAAATTAGAGAGTTAATTACTGATTGATGGATGAATGGATAGAATAGTCCCTCCCCTCCATTCATCCTCACCATCCCTCAATAGCCTAAAAAAGATGAAGTGCTCCAATTTCTAACCATCCCTGAACTAGAGCTCAGACATTTTCACTTTTCCCCACCTTCGAATGCAAAATTTGGTTCCCTGGAACTAGGAAGAAGTTCCCTACCTTTTTGCATACTCCCTTCAGCTCGAGGATCACCAAAGAAGCGTCGGTGACCCCACACAATGAAGTCGCTCTGGCTATCGAGAAGTAGCTGAAACTTTTGAGCTAAATTTCGGCCACCACAGACCTTCTTATGTCATGCCAACCCTCCCACAACTCTCCACAATTGAGCCTAGTCCTCATTGAGCCTTTGAGGTAAGCAATTGCCACCACCTTCACTAGAATAGTGAATTTATAGAGGGAGACCTACTAAAATTTTTTGATCGAATTCTTCCTGTTCAAGGGACCAATTGAGGTGAAATTTGATCCTTGGAGGATCCTCACGATGAGAGCGAGTTTCCAAAATCAAGAGCATCGACAACTGCATCCTTGCTAGTAAGAATTTGAAGCTTTCTCTCCCTCAAAGTATTTTTTGAAGAAGCTTCGTTTGAGCTCATTTCTTTGCTAAATTGAATTATTCAAAGTATGAAGTGATTATGGAGAGATAGAGGAGATGATTAGCAGCATGATAGGAAATAATTATTTGAGTTTAATCAATTAATTTGATGAAATGACATTTTGGGGGTCAAAGTGCAATTTTGGAGAAATTGGGTGATTTGGGAATTTTTGTGAAATTGACATAAATTGAGGGTCAATTGGGGATTTAATTGAAATTGGTAGCTTAATTGCAATTAAAAGTAAATAAAATGCTTTATTTGTGATTTTGAACTTTTTTATGTTAAATAAAGTTATTTATGGATGAAATTATAAATAAAGTAAATTTAGGAAATTATGGTAAATAATTTGCAGTTTATTTGTCAAGAAAATAATTTGGGAACATATGTGTAATTAAAGGAAACATAGGGACCTATGTGTAATTACCCGGTAATTGATGAAGTCATTATTTGTGATCATGTAGGTGTGAAATGAAACTTTATACCTACAATTGAGAATCCAACCCCAGGTACCATAATTTTGTCCGAGACGAATGAGTGATGAATTTCGGGTGAGTGGGATTACTAACATCGAGTCTGATGAGACTGTTGGTGCATACTTGAAATCATGCTTTATTTTGAGCTCAATTTTTCTAGAAGTATAATCCCTTAACTATGTGAAACTGCTTAAACCTTTAGGATTATATTTTTGAAGAAAGCATGAAGTATGTTAATTGGGCAACCATTGTGTACTATATGGATACACTACAAGGGATATGGTCTAGTTCAACGGTCAATGTAGGAAATGGGTGAGGCCCATGGTCGACAATGGTAGGTTAGATCTAGTTCTATGCAAATGGGCACAATGCCACAATTTTTGAAAGTGAAGTGGGCCCAGGGCCATGTTTTGAAAACTCGTACAAGTGGGCCCAAGGCCAATGGAAAATAGGTAAATTCCCATAAATAAGTTTTTATTTAAGAGCCTATTAAAATTATCACAATTTGATATTACATTTTGAAGCAGCTATGCCAAAGTCGAGTCATAGTCCATTGGGCTAGCATCACAAAGATAAAAGGTCATGAATCAAAAGACTATTGTATGTGATAGCAATGGTGCATACTCAAAGAGACGTCCGGTATGGGGTATTGTTGGATCTAAAGATTGTTAGACAACAAGGTTGGAATAAGGGCAATTATGTTGTTCTGGTATGTCATGAATTTGAAGGAGCTTCGTGCGCATTGAGACTAAGGAAGAAGGGGGAGAGGTCTCATCCCTCAATATCGGATAGAAGAATAAAAAATTTCTAGGGGTTAGGCAATAGTGCTAACACAGACAATGTGGTGGAGGTTGTGGCCTCTCACAAGGGTGGATGGTAAAGATGCTCCGGGCTACTAGTGAGACATATCAAGATTGTAACCTCTAGAGGGTCTCTCGTGCAACTATATGATCCCTTACTAAAAAGGGTGTTTGTGTGAAATAAACAATGGTATTTGTACTTGATTAAATCCCAACAACTAGGAGGTACCTACCCTAAGCTTGTAGGAATAAGCATGAACCATTTTCTAAAAGATAAGACAAGTAGTGACTTGTTTATCATATTATATTTTGATTATATGTTTAAGAAAAGGGGAAATTTATGTTTAAGTGTATGATAAATCATGGATAGAAAGTCACGATGTTAGTTCACCCTACTCATTGAGTTACAAGAACTCACCCCTCTCCCTTACCCCTTTTAGGTCCTAAAAATGGTGCAAAGAATGCTATGAAATGATTTACCAACAATGTGAATAGTTACCTTTAAATATTTGTGTACAACAATATCTATTCCGACATATTTTGGGAAAACTTATCTAAAATATAGTTTTTTTGTACTAAGCCTTTCTTCTATCAATTCAATGAAGATGGAATTATTTCTATTATAATATTGGGAGAAGTGGCAAGTTGTTCATAGGGTTCCAACTAAATCGGATCGGGGTGTGACATTGGTTCTTGGTTTTTACTTGGGTTATGCACTTGTTTCCCCTTCATCAGGTTAATTATTTCATGGGGTCTTATTGAATTCATAAGTCACTTGGGTTGTGTCTTCATTGTCCATTATATAGGTTAGGGTTTAGTCTTGCATCTTACTTATGTCCTTGATTCTCCCTCGATGTCCTTTTGAGGAATTTCAATCTTTTATGGGTTTTCCACATTAAGTAAGATCTCCTTAGGCCATTTTTCCTTTATCTCTCTTCGGGTTTTAGGTAAAGGTTCTATTTGGGCCTCCGTCCTCCTTGCCAAGAACTGTAGAAAGGGTTCTACTTCACTTTAAGGTTAACTTGGGGGTCTTGTTCGTTTATGAGTATTCCCTTAGTAAGATTCCAAATTGTGGCCAATCCTTCTAGGTCTTTTATTCCAAGGGTATCTTTATCAAGTAGATTTTTGACCTTGTGTCTTTTGTGATTTGATCTTTAGATACTTACCAACAAAATATCAGTACCGTGATGTATTCAAAAATGTATTTTTTTTATTTTCTAACGCTTAGTCATAATACCAGTTTTATTACAAGGAAAAGAATAGGTCATTTCAAAAGAGGAAATTGAGCTGGTTCACAAACCACAACCGATAAGAAAAGGGTAAATTCGGGAATTGAAAAATCTTGAGTAACTCAAAGAGTCATAAAAATCATGGAAAAGAACCTTGGGACAAATGGGAATAGAAAACCAAACCACTTTAGGGTGAACTGGACCTAAACTGTATTGAATCGGATTGAACCCGTTTAAGCCATACTTGAACTAGTTTCTAAATTTTTTTATTTATAGCTTAAAATGATCAAATTGGAGAATTGAAGCCACCATTAGATAGAGAATGAATTTAGAAAATTTTAATTTGGAGAAAACTGGTCAAATCAATCATGAACCGGCTGATTTACCATTGAACCCAGTCGGACCGGTCCGGTCCGATTCGGAACAGTGTCATCTTCTTCCTCGGGATGACAGCACTGTGGATTAATGTAGAAAATGGACAGTGCCAATGAAGGAAAAATGGCTCCGATCAAGCCATTTCAGTGCGAGGATAAGCTTGACTAAAATGGAAAACGGTCGGCCAGAGAGTCTTCGAGCTCCGTATATAAAGAGCTCCTCTCCATTTATCATCCACGCACCTAAAATCTCAATTCTCTTTTAACTGCTCCATTTTTTGGTAAATCTCGAACCAAAGCTCCGATATAGGCCTTTTTGTCAGCCTTAGAAGGCAAGGTCTGGTCCTACAGCTCCGGGGGAAGTCAACTACTTGATAGCATCTTCCTTTCAACCCAAGGACCGCCGAAGAAGCTCCAGCGAAATTAAACATTGAAGCAGCTCCGACGGACCGAAGCTTCCCTGTTTTGGCCGAGATGAATTTTACCAAATTTAGCCCTCCTCTAACCATACCAAGCCTCCCCAACACCCTCACAACCCTCATATGATTTGAACAGAGCCGAAAGTTAAGCCAATTCGGCCCTCCTCCATCGTTGCATATTCGGGTTACAGAGAGAAAGTGCTAAAGTTTACTCACAAAATTCTCCATCAATTTGATATCGATTGTAGCAATTCTTGATCCTAGAAGGAACCTCAAGATGAGAGCTACCTCCCCAGATCAAGAGCTCAGACTGTCACACCTCCGACAGTAATCTTTCTAAGCTTTCTCTCTCTATGAGCAGTTTTCAAGTGAAGCTCTGTTTGAGCTCAATTCTAATCCAAATGTTGTGGTTCAAAGATTAATTGAATCATATGGAAGTGTAGGAAATGATCCATACCTTCAATTGGAGCAATTAACCCCGATTGAATGTCCAATTTGAAGAAATCAAATTCGGCCAGTTTGGAGGAGAGAAACTAGAGAAAATTTTGGGAATTTTGAAAAATTGAGGAACCTCTTTGCAATTTCCCAAAATTGAAGGCCAATTAGCTATGAGAAAGTTATTGAGGGACCCATTGGTCAATTTTTGGAACATTTGGGTTCAAATTACCATTTTTGAAAAGTAGTGGCAAAATTGTAATTTTTGAAAAGTCGGGGACCAAATTGGAAATTTAGAAAACTTGAGCTGCTTATACAATTTTGAGTAAATTGAGGACTCAAAGGGAATTTTGTAAACCTTGGTACTCAATTTGGGGAAAAGTTGCATTAGGGACCTAAAGTTAAGGAAAAAGGAAGTTTAGGGACCTAAGTGCAATTAATTAACAATTTTGAGCCTAGACGCTCTTACGTGAGAAAATGATGGCTGTTATGCCAAATCTTAATTGATAAGGATGCCCAAATCGTGTAGGAACACGAGAGACTAGAACACCAGCAAGGATAAGCTACCATGGAGTCGGAAATCGACTAGAGACGAATACATCATGAACATCGAGTGAGTGGGCATATTTACATCATACCTAGTTGGGATGGTGAACACTTTAGAAATGAAAAACTACTTATGAGTGGGACTTTTAACATCATACCTGGATGGGGGTAATGAGCGGTTTAAGCTAAAAACCTACTTAACGGTCGTAAGTACAGGTAATCATACCTAGTTGGTATGATGAACTTCCTTGACAAAAAGGAGAAATATGCTTACTAGTTGTAAGTAGAGATATCATCACATCTAATTGGTGTGATGAAGTTGAAAACATACTTTTTGTCAGAAGAGTTCTCCCCTAACTATGTACCAATGGTTAAAAGATTTGGGAGACCTTCTCGACAGGAGTTAGAATAGCTCAAATAGGCTAGAGGTCTCGGTTTTTGAACTTATGGAGCTAAATGCCCAGTTTTGGAAAATCATGTGTAGTGGGCCTAAGGTTAGTGGGCTCGAGCAAGATTTCGTAAACAAACTTGATTTAAGGAAGCTATGAAAATTTATAATGAAATGGTTGTGTGATTTTTCTATGGTACCAAGTTAGGACTGACAATACTCGATGGATTGGCAGCCATGTGTCAGGGCCAGGTGAATGGACCGGCCTAGACAAACAGCTGCAAGTCGGGTTGAGGGTAAGGGCTATCGAACCATTTGGCACCAAAAATAACGGCAATATGTGAAAATTATTGTTTGTGCATGCACTTAAGATTCATGACCATCAAGACGCCCAAGAGGGGTAGTGATGGTTCCTAAGGGCTACTGGATGACATGGTGAAGATAAGGGCAGTTCGTCATGCCAATCATTCGGGAAGCTCGGAGTAACTTTTTGCGCATGAGACCGGGGTGGGGTTCAGATGAGGTCTCTATCCTCATATGGACATGGAATGGCATTCAGGTTTGAGGGTCGGATGTTGAGAACATTCACTCAGACCCAGGGTAGAATGGACATGCTTCTATCTTGGTGGCCAGTAAAGACGCTCCGAGCCACAAGTGGGTGCAATGGATAGCCTACACATGCGAATGTGTGTACCCTTCCTGATGAATTGTATGTGTTGGTTGTGAAACACATAATATGGAAATGGAAAAAAGGTTTTGAAAACTAGAATTTGAGGAAAGATCCTTCTTAAAGGAAATGATGATATTGACACGGTTTGAATAAAGTTGTTTCTTGAAAACTCACTCCCAATCACCTGCTCACTGAGTGGTAGAACTCACCCCTTCCATTTTACCCCTTTCAAGTAACCGAGGAATGACCATTCTTAAAGACCCTCCTAATTTGAATCATAAGAAGGCAGGTATGTTTGTTTAAAATACTCAATTTTTGTATAATGCTATTCTAGGAAAGACAGGTAAAAGGATGTCTTACTCCTCGTAGTTTAGAAAGGGTGGAACCCTTGATGGACCAAAAGGAGTGGCAGGTTGCTCATGGGGATCTGACTAAACCGGGTCGGGGCATGACATCCATGGTACTTGTTACACTTGGTGTATGTGTTCATATTGAGTTCACTATATTTTGATAATGATGAGGTTGTGCTTGGACTTCTTTGATCCTTTGGAGGCCTTACATCATGCCTTTGATGGATCACTGCTTCATTAGCATTGTCTTGTTGTATAGTGGTTTTAACCACCAGTTGAAGTTTTGGGTTGATCACATTATGTGGTATCTCCTTGAAGGTCATAATTTAGTAATAATAGGCTTTCCAATAGGAATGCTTGACTCTCTATTGAGTAGGTTTTAACTGGGTTTACTCATGAGATGCTTCCCTTAGTACTCTCCATGGAGGTGTGATAGACGGGCTGGACTTCTGAGAGGGCCTTCCTCTCACAGTCGTTGTCCAACAAGTGGGACTCATGGAAGGGTTTAGATTGGGTAGGAACTTGGGTAGCAAAATATTCTAGTATATTTCAAGAAAAAATTGTTTTCAAAATTAAAAAATAAAAAATTTCATTTGTGAAAACTTGGGCTCTGATACAACTTAAGTTGTCACACCCCAGCCAATTTCCCCGGCTGGACCTATAACAACCCGCTACTTCTCTCGATCCAATGATAGTGAGTGTGTCCACCATCATAGAATCGAGAGGGATAAGGCTCAGAATAAAACAATCTTTTAGTAACTTGCCAAATCATACCAGCATATAAATAGAATTTTGGAATCAAGGAGTACCTAGCTCGTGTATCAGCATAATGCCTCACCCACGGTATGTCTACTACTTAAAAGGGTTTAAGGAGGAGGGTGAGTTTATAACTTAGTGAGTTGGCTTTGTCTAGCAACAAGTCATCATGGTTTCCAATTATTAGTAGGTTATAATGGGTATGGGGGAATTCCATTTAAGTAGACAGTTCATAAAGGTTTAGGTGTCAGGATTATTTTCTTTAGAAGTTAAGGGTTTAACATAACAATTTCGCTCTATCATGGAAGGGTCACATAGTTGTAGAACATAGACTACTCTATTCTACTTGTGGCCTGTAGTGCCTTTACCAACCACCTGTTCGTAATGGCAGATTGCTTGCTTGAGCACCATCCACATCCCACAAACAAGATCGAGTGTCCACTATTGAGGGGCATGGCCTTTTCCCCTTTGCCAAGGCCTGGTGAACATAGGACTCCCGAAGCCATGGACATACTGGACCAACATTTCTTCCCTTGTACTAACGGTACTGTCCAACATTCCTTGGAATCACCACTACTCCTTATTGGATGTCTAACAGTCCCGATCAATAAACACATGCATGTATCTTGGTTATTAATACATCATCTATGTTTTACAAGCTATTTAGGTCAAGGCTTACCTTGGCTCGGTAGAAATTAACACACAAGCAATTATTATGTCTTTTAGCAAGGTTTGACTCTAACATAATATTATGTTATTTATGGGACAAGGCCCGTACCCATTGGCCTTAGGCCCACTATGATATCAAGTTAGAAATATAGGCAGTCTAGGAGCACTCTAGTAATGTGCTTCATGCTCATGTTGGGTTTAAGCTATCACATGGTTCACATCATCACAGTTCTATCTACAAGTAGAATTTATACTATCACACAAAGCCATGCTCTTGTTGGGGTTTAGGCTATCATAGGTATGGGTCATCGACCAATCAGACTCGATATCAGAAAAGTCCCACTCACCCAATTAGCATTGTGCTCATCTGCACATGTACTTAGGTGAACAACTCCTACACAGTTGAAGTATTCATATAAGGAAGATTGGCATTAAATATCTCATACTCTCATTTATTTACATATAGACCCTTAAGTTATGCCTTAATTGCAATCAAGTCCATAAAGTTTATAACTTTTGCGTATAGGTCCCTAATATCCACTCTATTCTCAATTAGATCCCTAAGGTTCTCTTATTTTCATTCAGATCATCAACTTTCACTTAATTACAATTTGATCCCCAAGTTTCCAAAAATTAAACTTTTGTCAATAAACTTTGTTTTACTTCAAAATAGGTTTAAACCTTTCCAATTTTGTCCTCTCATGCCATAATCGTCTTCCCTAAGTCCCAAAGATTAATCCAAGCTTTGAACTGACTCATTTGTCCTAGAATTGGCCAAAAACAGAGATTGGCCCAAAAAGAAAGTCTAGCGAGAGAAAGCTTCTGTAACTCACAAGTGAGGGCACGATAGCCAGAGCTAAGGGCAGGGATGGCTTGCTCTCTTCCTGAGGAATCCTTCCTAGATCGATTGGAGCCTCAAAAAGTGGCTTAAATAGTATAAAGTTGAATGGAACTATACTTAGCTTAACATACTAAAATTCAAGATTTTCTAGCAAACGACGATGGTAAGGATTTACCAAGGAGGTTTAGGGAGGACTTGGGCATGACTAGGGATGGTGAGGGACCTTGGTTTGGTCATAGGTGGCCGTGAAGTGGCTTGAGATTGGCTGAGTTAGGTCTGAGCAGAGTCGAGGCAACCTTGCACCGAAAGAAGGTTGTAGCTAGTTGGAGAACTTCCTCTGAAATATATTGGGACTGATGTCGACTTCTCCCATTGAGAAATAGGTCCTTGCCAGAGCTTTGGTATGAAGGTCGTCAGGAAAAGGAGCACTAGAGAGAAATCAAGAATTGAAGGTGTGAGGAGGACGAGAGGATGAAACTTTTTATATAGGAGCTTGAGTACTCTCTACTCTCCAAGTTTCCTAATTTGGCCACGCCAATCTCCTTTGGAATTGCCATTGACAGAGTGAATATTCACTCCCTAGAAATGGAATAAAATATCACGATTTCCATTTTGGTGAATTGTATTAGTGTGTGAAGGTTGAAGATGACAATGTGCGAGCTACCATGTGGCGCACACGAATTGGCTGGGTTGGTTGACGTGGTATTTGACTCATGGTCATAGTCAACCTTTGACATGTTGACTTGTCATGTGGCAACCTCCCATTGGTAACTTGGATTGATATGGATGCTAATTGGGTTTCGGTCGTTGATGCTTTGCCACATGGCATCCTCTCATTAGATGATTTAAATAAGTTAATATTCTTTCTAAAATATTCACCATGCTATGTGGCCTCTTCAGATTGGTTGAAAGTTTCTATCATGGATATCCATGTATCACTCCCTCATTGTTTGGTCCTTTCAGACACACTAGTCATCTGCTTACTCAGCTGCACCATCCACGTGTTCCCATGTGATTGGTCCATTCTAATGATGCGGGTTTTTTCATCAGTCTAACAGTTGACTTTCACTACATGTCACTCCTTGATTGGCCAATGCTTCTAGACGCTGACCAAGCAACTCACAAAGCCACATGTCACTCATCAATTGGTCACGCCAGTTGACCTGCCGCCCACATGGCATCTAGTCTATTGATCTAGTCTGACCATTGACCAATCCAATGAACCAATTTTTTGTGACTCAAGACTTAAACCGATCGGTTCATGCCTAATTCGACCGGTTTTCTAAAAATTAAAATTTTCTAAATTAATATAAATTTATTTCCTACATGGTGGTGACCCCAATTAACCCATTTTCCCTTTTTGGTTCACCCTAAAAATTAATTCTTTGAACCAGTTCTTTTGGTTCTATGCAGTTTTATCTGATTTAGGTCTAATTCACTATGATTCAGTTTGATACTTTTCTCAATTGATTGTTTTAAAAGCTAATGAGGGTATTGGGGTTGATTTCCATCTCACATTGATCACTTGGTGAAGTCATGGTTCAATGGGGACCTCATTTTTCCATCAAAATATTTCGGTTCTCATTCTTAGTTCTCTTACTTAGGGAAGTCGAGTCTTATAGAAAAACTCGTAGAATTGGGTCCAAGGCTAATGGTGTCATGCCTCAGCCCCATTTCCCGGGTCGAGCATTGGTGGACAAACGCTACTTACTCTTGGTGCTACTATAGAGGGTACCGCACTACTATAGTAACGACAGTCCGAAAGGCTAAGTTAATTTATGCAACAAATATCACTCAGAATTTAAAATTTTCAAATATTTTTTACAAGGACTAAAAATAAAATACTGAGAAATGAGTATCTACTAGGAATTCACTTGTGGTATACTCAAGTACCTTGTCTTGAGTTTTTGGCTCGGACTAGTGTCCTTATACTCGTGTTCCTTCACTTGAGAGTTCCTAAAATATTTTAAAGGGAGAGGGTGAGCTCACAGCCTAGTGAGTGTGAAAATTGCTCATTGTGTTCTTCATGGCCTCGATGCTATTGTAACTCAAACTGCATATCAGTTTTTTACATTTTTTTCCTTTTAATTTTTTCTTTATAGGGTTCATTGCTGAACCTTCCATTTACATGCTAGGAAGATTTATAATCCCATCCTAACACATCATTGTTGGATGGGTATGCATCATCCAAACCAACAATGAGATCGTGGATGAGAACAACATTCGAATCATGTCCCCTTCCATCTAATGGGTACTCCTTCTGAATGATGGATGGGAACAACATCTGAACCCTACGTCCAAGATCATTGGATGGGAACAACATCTGAACCAAACCCCCTTCCACTCTGTGTGGGTACATGGTTTGGATGATGCACAAGAATAACATTCAAACCAAGCAGCTGAGATCATTGGATGGGAACAATATTCGAACCAAGTGCCCAAGATGATTAGACAAGAACAACATCTGGACCAAGTCTCCTTTGCAATCAATCGGATATTGAGGATGACACATTACTTGCCACCCTCATTAGAATTTTCTTATTGAATTAATCCATGCATTAAATCATTAAATACTCTAGAAATATTTGAGTATTTTGCTAGGGCCACACCCTCCTTTTCAAAATAACTTGCTTTTGGTTTTCTTCCCAAATTAGTATGAAATTGATTCATACTTTCAAATGCATAAGTAAGCATTGATGATATCGGTCCAATTGGACTGGAAGTCGAAAATCCCACTCACCGTTATTGTTGGAACTCATTCATCCCAACACTATTTTTTATTGTCTTTGAACTTTGGATCTACATTTGATTTACTTCAGTGGTGCTCTAGATAATCAAATTGTATCATCCAAAGTAAGTTTAAATCTCAACTCGGTAATCATATATCATCTCGTAATTTTCCACAATTACGGTTCTCATCCATCGGGCTTGGTTCTTTCAACCAACATGTCGATGAACCATAAGAGCTAGTAGCTCTCATCTATGATCTAACTCCACATATCATAGGTTAAGGCTACATTGGTCTTATTTACTAAAATGCCATATGTTTCTAAGTTCCCCACTTAGATTACTCAACTTTTTCAAAGTTCGCATTTTAGTCCTTAAGTATAGGAAAATTATCATTTTGCCCCTAATCATCAAAAGTTCATCATTTTCGACCCTAAATTTTCCAAGTTTCTCATTTAGGTCCAAAAACTCTTTAAAACATATTTAGGCCCCAAAAATGTATTAATTACACTTTAGTCCCTAAAATGGGCAAAATTTACAATTTTGCTCCTCACTTGCAAAGACTTATTTTTGCATACTTCATTTGCAAAAGTACCATTTTGCCCTCCATAGTTTAAAATGAATATTTAGCATCACTTTGGGTGTAAATAACCATTTTGCCCTTAGTTGGGCAAAATTACAATTTTGCCTCTCGTTTACAAAAATTTACAATTTTGCCCTAAACATTCGAAAATAACTATAGACATCTCCATTTTTCATAAAATCACCCATAAGCCCCTTAGGCTACTCTTACGGGCATTTTTCATAATTTTTCGATATTTGTAATTTGGTCCTCGAACTTTCCATAATTGCATTTTAGTCCCTAATCCTTGGAATTTGCATAAAATGAACTTCTAAATTCACAATCTACCCTGCAAATGATCACATTATACTCCTAATGTCTTGTGGTCAGAGTGGGGGAGGGGGGCTTACCCCGGTCAACCACGACCAAATTTGGTCGTTTTCCAAAAATGGCTGAAATAGAGCTATGTAGGGAGTTATCGAAAATTCTTGCAAGAGGTGGTTGGAGCTTAGGTATTTTGCAACCAAGGTACAAGCAAAACTTTTTATGGTGATGGTCGGCTAAGTGGTTACTTGAGGTTGGAGAATTTGGCCATTGATTGGTCATGATCAAGTTAAACACTATCACACCATTTTTTTAGTAACCCGAAACTTTGGTAAAATTTTTTTATAGAATTTTATTATAAGTTTAAAATCAATTTATATAATTGGAATAAATTTGATTTAAAATAAAATAAAAAGTGATGTTTTGATCGAAATAAATAACTCGATGGAATGGATAGGGTAAATACCTAGTAAATTCTTTTAGGTGAAAATAATAAGATAATTATGTGAATTTGGTTTAGTACGAAACTATTTTGTATTAGTCTTACATCCCTACCATAAATACTCATAAATTAATATTTACATTCAGAAGTAATACCCATAAATACCCATAAATTAATACATACATTCAATTATTGGAATTAATACTCATAAATACCCATTAATTAATACCTACATTTAATTATTAGAATTAATACTCATAAATACCCATCAATTTTCCAATTTAATGAGAATAAATGACAACATTAATACCCATAATGTAGTAATAAATCTTCCCCATTTAACAAACAATTTTACACCTATATAAAGAGTTCCTCCCCATTCATACTCCTCACACCTGAAAACCTCTCTCTCTCTACTGCTCCATTTTTTGGTGAAGCTTGAACCAGAGCTCCGACTTAGGCATTTTTTCAACCTCAGAAGGCGAGGTTGAGCTCTTTAGACTCTGGAAGAAGTCGGCTATCTAATAGCAACCTCCATTTGATCCGAGGATCGTCGAACAAATGCCGATGTAATCAAATAGTAAAGCAGCTCCGACAGACTAAAGCTGCCCTATTTTGGTCGAGCTGAAGTCGGCCGAATTCAGCCCTCCTTCGGCCAAACCAAGCTCTCCCAACTTCCCCACAACCCGCATATGACCTCAACGAAGCTAAAAGGTCAATTGTAGGAATTCTTGATCCTAGAAGGTACTTTAGGAAGAGAGCTACCTTTCCCGATATAAAGCTCGGACCATTGCACGTCTAACGAAACAAGTGTGATTGGAACGCCAATAAGAGAAAGCTCGCGTCAACTTGGAAAACCAACCGAGGATGAACACATCACAATTAACGGGTGAGTGGGCTTATTTACATTATACCTCGTTGGGATGATGAGCACCTTTTCTAAATTGGAAGCCATTGTGACTGGGGAAATTTCTAACGTTATACCTAGTTAGGGTGATGAACACTTTTATAAAAAGAAAACCTACTTACTGGTTGTAAGTAGAGATGATCATACCCGGTTGGTATGACGAATATCCTTGAGGAAAAAAGAAACCTACTTACTGGTTGTAAGTAGAGATATCATCACACTTGGTTGGTGTGATGAAGTAGAAAATACATTTATTTATTAGAAGTATTCTCCTGTGACTATGTGCCATTGCTTAAACTATTTGGAAGATCTTCCTGATAGGAGCTAGAACAACTCAAATAAGCCAGAGGCCTCAGTTTTTGAACTTATGGGGCAAAATGCTCGGTTTTGGAAAATCACGGGTAGTGGGCCCAAGGCCAATGGACATGAGCAGAAGCTCATAAACAAACATGAATAGGAAGAGCCATGAAAACTCTCATTAAAAGTGAAACTAACTGTGTAATTCGCCACGGTACCAAGTTAGGACCGACAAGGCTCGATAGACTAGCAGTAGTGCATCAGGGCTAGGTCGATGGACTTGTCAGATTAACAACTGCAGGCTGGTTTGAGTGTCCGGGCTATTGGACCGTTGGCACCAAAGAGGATGGCTAAGAAAATGAAAACTATTGTTTGTGCATGCACTTGTGATGCGAGACCATCAAGACGCCCTAAGGGGTAGTGATGGGTCCTAAGGGCTACTGGACAACATGGTGGAGATAAGGGATGGAGAAGCTACTATACCAGTTAGTCATGGAGTTTCTGTGTTTGGACTTCTTGGAGTTTGTGTGTTTGGGCTCCATGGAGTTTCTGTGTTTGGACTTCTTGGAGTTTGTGTGTTTGGGCTCTACGGAGTTATTCTGTTTGGACTACACGAAGCTACTATGTTTGGGGCTTCCTGAAGCTATTGTGTTTGAGCTTCATGCACATGAGACCGGGATAAGGTCTCCGTCCTCATATGGACACAAAGTATTTTGGGTCTGAGGGGAGGACGTCGGAGATGTTCACTCAAACTCCAGCTAGAAGTCGAGGAATTCTATCAGGGTGGGTTGTAAAGACGCTTTGATCCACAAGTGGGTGCAGTCGCCGTAACTGCATCTCGCGAATGTGTGTGTACCCTTCCTGATGAAGGGCGTGTGTTGTTTGCTAAACATACCTAATGGGGAAATGAGAAAAAGGTTAAGTAAACCTTGGAAAGGATTTGAGAATCCTTGGAAAAAGAAATGGTAAAACCTTAGAATAACGTTTGGAAAAGAAATTAAAATCCTTTTGAAAGGAAATGATACCCTTGGCAGGGTAAAGGTTTTGAAAACCAAACTTTTAGGAATAACCTTCTTCTTAAAGAAATGATAACTTTGGTATGACTATTTTTAAAACTCACTCCCAACACCCGTTCACTGAGTTGTAGAACTCACCCCTCCATGTATGGGAACCAAGGGAAAAAACCAAACTTAAAGACCTCCATGTATGGGAACTATAAAGATAGGGATGTCTATTTTTCAATTTTGTATGATGTTATTCTAGGAAATACAAGAAAAAGAATGTCTTACTCATTGCAGTTTAGAAAAGGGTGAAACCCTTCATGAACCAAAGGGAGTGGCGGGTTGCTCACAGGGATCCGACCAAACTGAGTCGGGGCGTGACAAACACAATAGACCAAATGATGGTTATTGGCTCTTATCAGCCGATTTCTCCTTTGTTGGAGGTCGGTCCTTGTGATGGAGATGTAGAGGGGAGGCAGACAATCACTTTGGCACTGGTGTCCACCGAAGGCCACTAATGGTGAGCAAAAACTCTAACGAGGATTGGGGTCGATAGAAACAAACTTCGTGCAATATTTTTTGGCCACTAACAAATCAAGACCCGACCACAAACCTCAAGATGAGTCAATTAGCGAAATTTTGACATCCAACTCACTTCATTTTGTGATTGTACCAGAGATAATTATCGTTTTACTAACTAGGGATCGATGTTCTATCTAGGTGGGAATTCTGCATTTAAACTCCAAATTAGATCAATCTAGGTGGAGTTAAAGCAATTAATTTTGTAGAGAGACCAATAGCTCAATTATCTACTAATCTCTATAATTTTTAGTGTGTAATTCGATCAAGAATTGATGAATTATGGTAGTATTTATGATGGTGTGCAACCACAATTATGGTTAGGTGAAGGAGGGCCCCACATGTGAGTCATTTGAGTTGGATCAAAGTCGAATTAACCCGACTTCACTTCTTTTTTTTTGTTTATTTTTACAAATTAAATTACCATTTTGCCCTTCTTAGCCACTTTGGTAATTTAATTCAAAAATCTCAGTCTCATTCGTGTGAAAACTAGCTTTTTTTTTTCCAAAGACCTCAATTTTCATGCCCGGGACTCCGATCCCTAATATGTTTGGATCCCCTTTCCCAATATCAGGTTCCCTTTTCAATTTCCAATAATGGATCATGATCCAATTGACTTTCCAAATCCCGACTTGGGTTCCATTCCTAGTTTGGGGTTTAATTCTCGGTTTAGGTTTTATCCTTAGTTTGGGATTTCATTTCCAATTTCATATAGCATTCTTTGTTCGGGATTCCATTCTTGATTTTGTTTCTCATTCTCAATTTGGGACCCATTCCCAGTCTATTATTGATTTCTGGTCCAACCGGCATGAGTTTTAGTTTCTAAAATTCTGGTGTTACAAATATTAATGGGCCTTATCCTATAAATAATATTGATTGTAAGTTTTGAGCATGTTAAAATACCTAAACATGTGATTTTGTGTGAAATGAGCCATGCCCAATAAATACTATCAAGCTAGAGGCGTGTCCCATCTTGGAGGGATAATAGTATAAAGATGATGATTTTAAAGTAAGTTTATTGGATGTGTATTATCATAAAATAGGACCATGAAATTCCTGGTACGGGGTAGTGATGGTTTTAAGGATTATTAGTCAGTAAGGTTGTTAAAAGGGAAGTTATGACTGAGCCAATACGTCAAGAGCTATAGGAGTCTAATGCACATTAGACCTAGGAAGATGGATTGGTTGCATACGTGAATGAGACAACGGAGGTGAGATCGGGAGTGATGTATCCAATTTCTCTTGATTGAATGGTGTTTGGTAATAGAGATGACTACCCTTATTTCCCTTCCAGGTTTCATGATGATAACCTCATGGATAGAGTTCCCTAGGAATGAAGTCCACTGCTCCAGGTAATTCCCCCTTCATCTTATTTCCTTATAATTTTAGATTATGAAGGCATAGTTGCATATGAGGGATCCTTGTGAGAATGGCACCAACAAGGCCTCCCCAAACCAATTCCAATCAGATTGGAGTGAGATTCTATCTGTTAGGAAAATGAATGGTATGTTTGGAAGGATAGTGATTTGATTGCTTCCTAATGAATTTATGGTTTCATGGATGGAGGGATTGAGTTATTTGGTTTACCTATTCTCAAGTAAGGTACATCGATTTCACGGTGAAGGATACACCCCTTGTGGAACTCGTCCCCTCGGACAAAGGAAAGCAGGAGAAGGACCGACACTATTTTTGGAAAATTGGGCCAAATTAATCAACAAAAATAGTAAAGAAGGGTTAACATAGGAAATTGGAAGATACCAAGTGACCAAAAATTCACAAAAATCTTGAGTAAGAGCCATGAAGTGAATTGGATGAGAGAATCGGATAGATTTGGGGAGAACTAGGCAAGAACCATATAGAACCGGAATGAACCATAGTGAATCGGTTCAATAATTTATTTTCCTAGGTGACTTAAAAATATCAATTTGGGAAATTGAAGCCACCATTAGATAGAAAATGAATTTATATGAATTTAGAAAATTTTAAATTTCAAAAAACTAGCTGAATCAGGTCCGAACCGGCCGATTATCAAATTCGGATCACCAAACCTAGTCGAACTGGACCGGTCAACTGTCCAATCGATCAACGAACCGGATCGGTCAGCGGTCCCTCCGGTCAAATAGATCGGACCAGTCAATGGTCAATGACACCCAGTCAGCAGCCATGCAGACACGGGCAACCAATGAGAGGCTTCCACGTGTCCGGTCAATGGTTAACATATGACTCGTCAGCATGCCATGTTGACACGAGTAGCCAATGGGTGGCTGCCACATGTCTGGTCAAGGACTGTCGCAGTGGTTGAGTTGGATCACCATGTCAAAAAAACTAACCAATCATAGCATACCACATGGCACACACACCACGTCATCATCTTCAACCTCAGTCCACTGACAAAAAGGAGAGAGAGATTGAGAAAGAGGGAGTCTCCGACAACTCGGAAATTGCTCTAGTTAGGTTGCCGGTGAGTGAGGCGGGGGTCGAGTCTCATGCCGGTTGATAGCCTGAATAGTTGTTGAGCTCCCTATATGAAGATCACCCTGCCACTCGACCTCCTCAACTCTTAGGTGCTCTCCGAAGACAAGTCATTCACTTTCCAACGAAACTCTAATCAAGGCTTCGACGATGGGCCAATTCGTAACCATATAAGCTTCGGTGGGTGGCATTAGGACCGGGACAGAGTCCCCTAGCTCGAGAAACCCTTAAAGCAACTTGAGAACAACTGAAGAACTGTCAGAATGATAGCACAATAAAGCTACCCCAAAGCCTTAGAACAACGATCTCTCGACTGACCCAACCTCGACCCTCTCCAGCCTTCTGCCACTAGAATTGGCCACCTTTGACCACCTGAGACCCTTACAGACACCTAATAAGCTCAATTTCACCTCTCCTCATTAGATTTTCTAAGTTTTACAGCTCCACCTCCAAAAAACTTCTCTCTTTAAATTCCCGCAGTACGACAACAAATTGTAGTGGGATTCAATCCTAGAAGGACCCCATCGACGAGCAGTAGCTGCCCCCACCTCAAGGTCCAACCACCGCCCCTTCATTAGTAAGCTTAGCAAGGTTTCTCTCTCAATTGTAAATTTTTCGACTAAGCTCAAAACTCAGCCAAATTCAGAAATTCGAAGTCTACGATAATTGGAAGGAGCTGGAGAAGGCAAATAACATCAAGAAATGAAGGAATCAAGAACTTATAGGTCATCAATTGGATCAGGTAAGATTCAGATGTTCAAATATTTAAATTAGGGAAGAAGAGGGAGGCGATTTGGGGATTTTTCAATAAAAAGGGGGATTTTGTGCAATTCTTCAAAAATTTGAGGGTCAAATGGAAAATTGATGAAATTGAGGGCATTTTTGTGAAATTCACTTCCAATTTAGGTCAATTTGGCAATTTGGGCAAAATGGAGGGTCAATTAGCAATTTTGAGAAGTTTCGGGCCAAATTGCATTTTTTGTTAAATTAGGGACTAAATGGCAATTTTTAGAAAAGTGAGGGCCAATTGGTGGTTTTGGTAAAATTAAGGACCTAGGAAGGATAATTGGAGATCCTAGGTGCTTAATTGAAATTTAGGGGCAAATAGGGACCTAATTGTAAAAGTACAAACGTTAGGGAACTAAAGGCAATTAATGTATAATATGAGGGCTAATGCGCAAATACTCAGAAATGTGGCCTCTTATGAAAAGTGTCCTAATATAGACATTTGTACCATATAGGAGTTTACTGAACTAATATTAGCACACGGAGGCACAATCGGAGTAAGGTCTCATTAGGACAACCCGTCATGTAAACTCTATCCTTTGATAATAAGAAAATTGGGGGAAAGAACAAGTCATTTTCAAGTTTAAAACCGAGTGGGTCTACAAACTCGATTATCAAGAAACTGGCAAATTGGGAAATTTACAACTCCAAAGTAACTCAAAATGGTTCATAAACCTTGAAAAAGAACCTTAGGACAAATTGGGAGAGAAAAACTAGACTGGTTTGGGTGAACCAGATCCGAACCAAACCGGTTTATGAATCGGAATCGATAGAGAGAGGGTAAACCAAGGAATTTTAGACACCAAGTGACCTAAAGAGTCACATAAGCCATGAAAAAAGACTTTAGGATGAATGGGGGATGAACACCAAATCGTTTTAGGTGAACCAAATCCGAACTAAATTAAATCGGTTTTGACCAGTTTGAACACTATTGAACCGGATGCTAAATTTATTTTTCTAGGTGGATTAAAAAATTCAAATTTGAAATTTGAGGCCACCATTGGATAGAAAATGAATTTAGAAATTTTTAGATTTGAAAAATTCGGTCGAATTGGGGGTGAACCGGCCATTTTAAGCTTTGAACCCGATTCGGACCGTTCTGGTCCGGTTCAGAATAGTGTCATCTTCTTCCTTTAGATGACAACACTGTTCTTTCACCAAAAAATCGTGCAGCGCCAACAAAGCTTAAAAGTCTCTGGCCAGGGAGTTTCAGGCAATTAATGACCACCATTAAGGTTCCAGTCGGATGGCTAAGAAGTCCCCTCTTCATTCATCCTCTCAACACCTAAAAACTCCATTCTCTTAATTGCTTAGTATTCCGGTGAATCTTAAACCAGAGCTCCAATATAGTCTTTTCTAAGCCAAAGAAGATGTGGTCAAGTTCTTTAGAATCGGGGAGAAGTCAGCTACACGCCTATAGTCTCCATTTACTCCAAGAGTCATCGGAGAAACGCTAGCATGATTGAACAGTGAAGCACCTCCGGCGGACCGCAGCTGCCCTATTTTGTCTGAGCTAAAATTGGCCGAATCGATCCCTCCTTAGGCCAAACCAAGCTCTATTGACACTTCCTCAGCCCTCCCATGGCAGAATTAGGACTTAAAGGTAAGCCAATTTGACTCCCCTCTATAATTTATGACCAGTGCTAGAGAGAGAACCGACAAAATTTTGATGATAGAATTCTAATCCAATTCGACATCAATTGATGCAATTCTTTATCCTAGGAGGAACCTCAGCATACAAGCTATCTTCCCAGATAGAAAGCTCAGACCGCGGTGCCCCCAACCGGGTATGACGTTAGTAAGCCCACTCACAACCGGTAAGTAAGTTTTCATTAAATAAAAGTGCTCATCATCAAATTGACCAATCAAACACATCTAATTGTTGAAATTGAAGTTAAAATTGAGATCCTACTACTTCATACGATTGAATCACAAGTTTTGATGTCGGAACGAGCTCAAATAGACTTCGCCGAAAAATAGACTCTAGAGAGAGAAAGCTTCAATTACTCACTGTTAGGGGCACGACGGTCCGAGCTTTCGATATGGACAGATAGCTCTCATCCTGAGGTTCATACTAGAATCAAGAATTACATCAATTGATGCTGAATTGAGTTAGAATTTTATCTTCAAAATTCTGTCGGTTCTCTCTCTAGCGCGCTTGTTTGGTCACTTTCTTTGGGGTCATCTTCCTTGAAGATCACATCCTTTGAGGGACGGGGTTTTTAGGAATTCGGAGTACGTCATTAATAGAGGAGTACAATATCTTGGGTGTTTTGGCCATATTACAGAAAATGATCACAAAATAACTAGGGAGCTATCGGATTCTTGATAAGCATCTTCCTATGTAAGATTATATGCCCTTTACTGGCGTTTATGGCTTCATGCTTGGCTTCCTTCATACTTTGAGCCGTGATCTCAATAGGTCCTAACACCATCCTCCTGGATACTTCCTCATTTGGCTTTTGAGATTTCTACCATTCCTCAAGCATTGGGAAGCTTCTAGAGTTGTCTTCCTACGAGAACAAGGTATTGAATAGAGTCATTCCAAGTTTTCTTGGTTTCTCTCCTAGGAGCCATCTAAAAATTTTAAGATCAATCCTATTAGTTACTATATTTTCTAGTCTTGATTACGTATTCGAGGAAATAGGCTCTGATACCACTCTAGTGATCACACCTTGACTCGATTTGGTCGAATCCCCATGATCAACCCGCCACTCTACCGGTTTAAAAAAGGGTTCCCCCTTATTATAAACCATAAATAGTAAGGTATCCTTTAAAGCTGCACCTTTCCTGGAATAACATAAATCAAAACTGCATAAAATTTTAAATTGATCATATCTGTCTCACTGGTGTCTTAGTTGATGGTGTTTAAGGGTAGGCTTTCCGAAATTTACTGAAAGGGATTTAAGGGAGCGGTGAGTATGACTACTCAATGAATGGGTTTTCAAAAATTAACTTTTAGGAAAAAGATTTGTATTAGAGTGTGCCAAACTCCTTATTTTCTTTCAAAAATCCTTTTATTTCAAATATCTATTTTTTTCATCATTTCTTGTTAATCACGGTGTGTTATCACCCAATACACATCCTTCATCATGAAGGTTAATCACACAATCGCAGGCCAGCCTGTCCACTGAACCCACTTGTGGTGTTGGAACGACTTTACCGACCACCTAGATAGAATCACATCCACTTCTACCTTGAGAATGAGTGGATGTACACGACATCCCACCCTCAATCCTGAAATCAATTCTTCATGTTCGTATGAGGACAGAGACCTCATCTCGATCCCACCTAGATCTCGTGCACAATGAAGCTACGTTGAGCTTTGCAAGGTCACTTGGTCCAACGAATGCCTTTATATCCACCAGGTCGTCCAGGGCCCTAGGACACATCACTACCCCTCTTGGGCATCTTGAAGCTCTCGTACACACAGTGCATGCACAATCAATATTTTCATCTCATGCCTTATAATCTGTGGTGCCACTAGTACAACGGCCCCGACCATCAACTCAACCTGCAGCTATTTGTCTTGACTAGTCCGGAGACATGTCATGTCGCACTGCCACTAGTTGACTGAATATGTCAGTCCTGTCTTGGTACCACGGCTAAATAATTCATTTCCTTAAAGTTTTATGGCATAATCTCATGTTTGTTTACGAGCTCCTACTCGTGCCAATTGGCCTATGGCCCACTGTTCAAGATTTTCAAAATCGGGCATATTAGCCCCCAAGTTTCAAAATCAAGGCCCCCACCCTATAAGAGCTATTCGAGCTCCCTTCAAGAAGGTCTCCCAAATTGTTTAAGCAGTGACACATAGTCACGGGAGAGCACTTCCAAATAAAATATGTTTTCAAATGTTCATTATACCGACCGAGTATAATGACATCTCCATTCATAATCGATGAACAGTTTTTCCACTTACTTCGAGTAAGTTTCATCATACCAACCAGGTAAGATCAACTTACAACCTATAAGTATTTTTTTTGGGTGATTTTCACATCACTCCTGTAAACCCCACACTTTTGAGTTAAGGAAAATCAGGAAAAGAATCGGTCAAACCGAGTAAGAAAACCGAGACGATTTACAAACCCGATCATTTGGGAACAGGCAATTTGGAAATTTACAACTTCCGAGTGATCCAAACGGTTTATTAAACCTTAAAAAAGAAACTTAACACAAATTAGAACAGAAAAACCAAATTGGTTCAGGTGAATGAGAGTCCATAAGAACTCTGAAGTTAAGCCTGCTTGCCTTTAGAGAAATAGCCATAAATTAATATATATTTAATTATTGTAATTAATACCAATAATTTATGGCAATATTAATACTAGTAATAAATCTCTCCAATTTAATACACGGTTTTACACCTATATAGAGGTCATCCCCATTCATTCTCCTCACACCTGAACACTTCTCTCTCTCTCTCTCTACTGCTCCATTTCCCGGTGAAGTTCAAACTAGAGCTTTGACTTGAACAAAGGTCGGGCTCTTTATAACCGGGGAGAAGACAATTAACTGATAGCAAACTCCAGTCAATCCGAGAATTGTTGTAGAAGTGCTGGCATGATAGAATAGTGAAGCAACTCCCGCGGACCGAAGCTGCCCTATTTCGGCCAAGCCAAAATTAGCCATTTCAAGCCCTGCTCAGGCCAAACCAAGCCCTCCCAACAGTTCCTCAGCCTTTCCACGGCCGAATTAGGACCGAAAGGTAAGCCAATTCAGTTTCCCTTTATTATTTTCGATCGGTGCTAGAGAGAGAGTCGACCGAATTTCAATAAAGAAATTCTAATCCAATTCTACATCAATTGATACTAGGATAAACCTTAGGATGAGAGCTATCTGTCTAGATCGAAAGCTCAAACTGTTGTGCCTTCACCGGTGAGTAATCAAAGCTTTCTCTCTCTATAGTTCATTTTCCGGCGAAGCTCCGTTTGAGCTCGTCCCAGCATTAAAACTTGCGATTCAAATATTTGAAGAATTGTATGAACATGTAGAAACTCAATTTCAACTTCAATTTCAACAATTGGAAATGTTTGATGGGTCAATTTGATGAAATCAAATTCAGCCGTGTTAAGAAGTTGGAATTGGGGGAAAATTAGGGATTTTTAAAATTCAAAGGACCAAAATGAAATTGAGGGTCAATTGGGCATGAAAATAATATTGGAGGACCAATTTAGGAATTTAGAAATTTATGGGGAAAATTTACCATTTTTGTAAAGGAAGGGCATAATGGTAATTTTGGAAAAGTTGGGGGACCAAATTAGAAATTTGGGAAATTAAACCCCTTTTTGTGATATGGAATAAATTGAGGTCCTATGATAAATTTTAGAAGTTTTGGGACTCAATTTGAGGAAAAACCGACATTTGGGACTTAAAGTTAAAGAGAAATAACTTTAGGGACCTAATTGCAAATAAATGAAAGTTTGACTTTCTCATTCATTTGGAATAAATAAAGGCAATTACGCTGAAGGATAATGAACCAAGATGTTCATATCGTGTAGGAACGTGAAATACCGGGAACGCCAACAAGGACAAGCTCGTGTGAATACAAAGAACCAGTCTACTGGAATTCACGGCATTAACGGGTGAGTGGGTTTACTAACATCATACCCGGTTGGGATGATGAGCACAACTTAAAATTTTAAAACCACTTACTGGTTGTGAGTGGAAATTTTATATCATACCCGGTTGGGAATGATAAGTACCTCGGTATGAAAACCCACTATTTAATGGTATTTTAAACATCACTACTTAGAGGGAGTGATGTGAAAATCATGCGGAAAAACTACTTACCGGTTGTAAGTAGATCATACCCGGTTGGTATGATGAAACTTTCTCGAAGGAAGTTGAAAACCCGTTCATCGATTATGAATGGAGGTGTCCTTATGCCAGGTGGTATAATGGATAGAGAAAACATATGTTTTGTCCGAAGTGTTGTCCCCTGACTGTGTGCCAATGCTTAAACAATTTGGGAGACCTTCTCGACGGGAGCTCGAATAGCTCTAATAGGCCGGAGGCCTCGATTTCAAAACTTGGGGGCTAAATGCCCGATTTTGAAAATGTCGTACAGAGTGCCCAAGGCCAGTTGGCACAAGGAGGAGCTCAAAAACGAACATGATATATGTGCCATAAAACTTAATAAGTGAATTGTTTGGCCATGGTACCAAGATAGGACCAACATGCTCAGTCAACTAGCGGTAGTGTGACATGACAGGTCGACAGACCAGTCAAGGCAAACAACTGTGGGTTGGGTTGAGACTCGGGGACATTGGACCAGTGGCACCACATATTACATGGCAATATAAGAAAACATTGTTTGTGCATGCACTATGAGTACAGGATCATCAAGACGCCCATGAGGGGTAGTGATGCGTCCTAAGGGCATTGGACGACCTGGTGGCTATAAGGGCAGTTCGTCGTTCCAGGTGTCTGTGCGAAATCTGGAGTAGCACCAAGCACATGAGATTAGGGTGGGGATAGGATGAGCTCTCTGTACTCATACGGACACGAAGAAGTGATTTCGGGATTGTGGGTCAGATGTCACGTACATCCACTCATTCCCAAGGCAAAAGTGGTCGTACTTCTATGCGGGTGGCAGGAAAAGTCGCTCCGAAGTCACTAGCGGGTTCAGTAGTGATACTGACTTGCGAATGTGCGTAACCTTCATGATGAAGGATGTGTGTTTGGTGATGACACACCGTGGTAACTAAGAAATAATGGAAAAATCTGAATTTTTAAATGAATGGATTTTTGAAAAGAAAGGAGTCTGGCACACTCCATATAAATGTTTTTCTTAAAAGTCAAAATCTTTTAAAAACCCATTCATTGAGTAGTCGTACTCACCCCTTCCGTTATATTCCTTTCAGGAAATCCCGAAAAGCCTCCCCTTAAAGACCGTCAACTAAGATTCCTTTAAGACAAGTATGTAAAGTTTTAAATTTCATGCAGTTTTGATTATGCTATTCTAGGAAAAAGGTGTAGGTTAAAAGACACATTACTCTTTACGGGTTACAATAAGAGGAAACCCTTAAATAAATCGGGAGAGTGGTGAGTTGATCACAGGGATCCGACCAAACCGGGTTGGGGCGTGACAACTCCTCTAAGTTGTGATGTTTAAAATACCACTAAGTAGTGGGTTTTCATTTTGAGGTACTTATCATCCCCTAACCGGGTATGATATAAAATCCCACTCACAACCGGTAAGTGGTTTTTAACTTTAAGTTGTGCTCATCATCCTAACCGGGTGTCATGTTAGTAAGTCCATGCAAAACTAGTAAATAAGTTTTCATTAAATAAAAGTGCTCATCATCCCAACCGGTATCAAGTGTAAATTAGCCTACTCACCCGATTATGCAGTAAATTCCACTCGACCGGTTCTTTGTATTCACGTGAGTTTGTCCTTGCTGGCGTTCTTGATACTTCATATTCCTACACAATATGAACATCCTTGTTCATTATCCCTCGGCCTAATAGCCTTCATTCATTCCAAATGAATGAGAAAACCAAACTTTCTATTTATTTGCAATTAGGTCCCTAAAATTAATTTTCTTTAACTTTAAGTCCTTATTGCGGATTTTTCCTCTAATTGAGTCCTGAAACTTTTAAAATTTATCTTAGGACCACAATTTATTCAAATTCACAAAAAGGGGTTTAATTTCCCATATTTCCAAATTGGTCCCCTAACTTTTCCAAAATTATCATTTTGCCCTTCCTTTACAAAAATTGTAAATTTCACCCCAAAAATTCTAAAATTTCTCAATTAGCCCTCAAACATTCTTATCATGCCCAATTGACCCTCAATTTTATAAAATTGCATCTTGGTCCTTTGATTTTTCAAAAATCCCCAATTTTTCCCCAATTTCAATTACTTAACACAGCCGAATTTGATTTCATCAAATTGACCGATCAAACACATCTAATTGTTGAAATTGAAGTTAAAGTTGAGATCCTACAGCTTCATACGATTCAATAGCACTTTGAATCGCAAGTTTTGACGTCGGAACGAGCTCAAACAGAGTTTCTTTGGAAAACAGATTGTAGAAAGAGAAAGCTTCAATTACTCATTGTCGAGGGCACGGCGGTTCGAGCTTTCGATCTGGATGGATAGCTCTCGTTTTGAGGTTCATCCTAGAATGAAGAATTGCATCAATTGATGCAGAATTGAGTTAGAATTTCATCATCAAAATTATATGGGTTCTCTCTCTAGCACCAGCCAGAAATTACAGAGGGGTGTCGAATTGGCTTACCTTTCAGTCCTACTTCAGCTGTGGGAGGGATGAGGAAGATTTGGGTGGGCTTGGTTTAGCCCGAGGAGGGCTCGAATTGGCCGATTTCAGCTTGGCCAAAACCGGGCAGCTTTGGTCTTCCAAAGATGCTTCATTGTTCCATCACGCCAGCGCTTCTCCGCTGACCCACGGAGCAAACGGAGACTACAGGCATGTAGCTGACTTCTTCCTAGTGAGAGCTCTCAAATCAGCCAGTTGACCCACCATTCGACCGAGTTTTTCAAATCTAAAAATTTCTAAATTCATCTAAATTCATTTTCTATACAATGGTAGCCTCAAATCTCAAATTTAAAATTTTTAAGCCACCTAGAAAAATGAATTTAGAATCCAGTTCAATAATGGTTTAAACCAGTCCAAACCGGTTCAATCTGGTTCAGATCCGGTTCACCTGAACCAGTTTGGTTTTCATTTCCAATTCATTCTTAAGTCCATTTCCATGACTCTGGGACCCTTTGGGTCATTCGGGATCCATAAATTTCCCAATTTTCCCTTTCTCTATTGGTTTTGGTTCATGAACCAACTCGGTTCATAGACCAGTTCAATCCAGTTGGATCCAATTCATCTAAACCAATCTAGTTTTCCTCTTCTAATTTGTCCTAATGTTCTTTTCCAAGGTTTTATGAACCATTTGGATCTTCCGAGAGTTGTAAATTTCCAAATTGCCCCTTCCCAAATGATCGGGTTTGTGAACCGGTTCTATTTTCTTTCTAGGTTTGACCAGTTCTTTTCCTAGTTTTCCTTAACTCAAGAGGGCGGGGTTTACAGGAAGGTTATCGCTTATGCATTGCGACAACTAAAGGCAGACGAAAGAAATTACCCGACTCATGACTTGGAATTAGCTGCAATATTGTTTGCTCTAAAGATATGGTGACACTACCTTTACGGGGATCAGTGTAAGATAAACACTGATCACAAGAGTCTTAAGTACTTCCTAACTCAGAAGGAGTTAAATCTCTACCAGAGGAGATGGTTGGAATTGGTAAAGGATTATGATCTTTTGATAGAATATCACCCCGAAAAGGCAAATGTGGTAGTAGATGCCTTAAGTCGCAAGTACCAAACTGAGGCGGCACAAGTAAAGGCAAGTTACCTACCCTTGTTGGAACAATTGGGAAGGATGGAGGTTGACTTGAGGATGGAAAAGCGGGAAAAATGTTTGGTGGCTAATGTGGCAGTGAGGCCCAGTCTAACTGAGCATATTAAGGCTCAACAAAAGGCTGATAAAGAACTCAAATCTCATTTGGACCTGGTTAATAGAGAAAGGAAACCAGACTACGACTTGCGAGGTGATGGAGTACTAACCTACAAGGGTAGGGTATGTGTGCCTCAAGATAAGGAGTTGAAGAGGTTAATTATGGAAGAGGCACACGATTCAGTGTATGTAATGCATCTGGATAGTACCAAGATGTACCGTACCCTTAAACAAGGATACTAGTGGAAAGGAATGAAAAGGGATATTGTAGAATATGTAGCCCGATGTTTGTCCTGTCAACAGATAAAAGTAGAGCATCATAAACCGTTAGGACTGGTACAACCCTTACCAATTCTAGAGTGGAAATGAGAGCACATCACCATGGACTTCGTCACAGGTCTATCGGTGACAAGAAAGGGCCGATATGCGATTTGGAGAATCGTGGATAGATTAACCAAATCGGCTCATTTCCTTCCGATAAGAGTGACAGACACAGTAGAACAGTTGGCCGTCTTATACATGAGGAAAATTGTAAGATTTCATAGTGTTCTTGTGAGTATAGTATCGGATAGAGATCCGAGATTTACCTCAAGGTTTTGGCCAAGTTTAGAAAATGCCATGGGAACCAAGCTTCATATGAGCACGACATTCCACCCACAAATAGATGGAAAGTCTAAGCGAACCATCCAAACCTTGGAAGACATGTTGAGAGCGTGCGTACTCACCATGAATAAAAGTTGGGAGGAATACTTGTGCCTGATGGAATTTGCTTACAATAATAGTTATCAGACCAGTATTAAGATGGCTCCCTATGAAGCCCTTTATGGACGACCATGTCGTACCCCTCTATTTTGGGAAGAAGTGGGGAAAAGGAAGTTGGAAAGGGCAAAACTAATTAAGGATGCCACGGAGAAGATAAAATTAATTAGGAGTCATCTTAAGACCGCACATGACAAGTAAAAGAGTTATGCGGACAATTGAAGGAAGGATCTGGAGTTCGAGGTGAGAGATCAAGTATTCCTCAAAGTATCTCCATGAAGGGGAATACTTAGGTTTCAACAAAGAGGAAAGCTGAAACCAATATATATGGGTCCATATCCCATCATTCAAAGGGTAGTACCGGTAGTGTATAAATTGGAACTACCTCCTGGCTGTAGAGAATACATGATGTATTCCACATCTCCGTGCTTTGGAAATATCAGCCTAATCCTAGTCATGTATTGGACTGACCTCCATTAGAACTGGAAGAGAACTTGACCTATTAGATAGAACCAACACGAATCATCGACTGGAGGAACAAGAACTTAAGGAACAAAAGAATTCCTATGGTCATGGTTTTTTGGCAGAACGGACCCGTGCAAGAAGAGACATGGGAAACCGAGAGTATGATGAGGGATAGTTATCCTCAATTATTTAACATATAACTATTTTGAGGACAAAACCCCTAAAAGGAGGGGAGAGTTGTAAACCCCGCCCTTTGATAATAAGAAAACTAGGGAAAGAACCAATCATTTTCAAACTTAAACTGAGTCGGTCTACAAGCCCGATTATCAAGAAACGGGCAAATTGGAGAATTTACAACTTCCAAGTAACACAAATTGGTTCATCAACCTTGGAAAAGAACCTTAGGATAAACTGGGAGAGAAAAACCAAACTGGTTCAAGTGAACCGGATTGAACCGAGCCGGTTTATGAACCGAAACTAATAGAGAGAGGGTAAACCAGGGAATTTATGGATACCAAGTGACCTAAAGAGTCACATAAGCCATGAAAAAGGACTTTCGGATGAATGGAGGATGAAAACCAAACCGATTCAGGTGAACCGGATCTGAACCGATTTGAACCACTATTGAACTGAATAATAAATTCATTTTTCTAGGTGGCTTAAAAAATTGAAATTTGAGATTTGAGGCCACCATGGATAGAAAATGAATTTAAAAATTTTTATATTTGAAAATTTTGGTTGAATTGGGGGTGAACCAGCTGGTTTAAGCTTTGAACCCAGTTCGGAATAGTGTCGTCTTCTTCCTTCAGATAAGAGCACTGTTCACTCACCAAAAAATTGTGCAGCGCTGGCGAAGCTGAAAAGTTTTCGGCCAGATAGTTTCAGGCAATGAATAACCGCCATTAAGGCACTAATCGGATGGACAAGAAGTCCTCGAGCTTCCTATATAAAGAGCCCCTCCTCATTCATCCTCTCCACACCTGAAAACTCCATTCTCTTGCAGTTGCTAAGTTTTCCAATGAAGCTCGAATAAGAGCTCTGATATAGGGTCTTTTCTAAGCCAAAGAAGGTGTGGTCGGGTTCTTTAGAACCGGGGAGAAGTCAGTTATATGCCTGTAGTCTCCATTTGTTTCGAGAGTCAACGGAGAAATGCTGGTGTGATCGAACAATGAAGCAGCTCTAACAGACTAAAGCTACCCTGTTTTGGTCAAGCTGAAATCGGCTGATTCAAGCCCTCCTCGGGCCAAACCAAGCTCTCTCAACACTTCCTTAGCCCTCCCACAGCCAAATTAGGACTAAAAGGTAAGCCAATTTAGCTCCTGTAAACCCCGCACTTTTGAGTTAAGAAAAACCGAGAAAAGAACCGGTCAAACCGAATAAGAAAACTGAGCCGGTTTACATTTGGAAATAAGCAATATGAAAATTTACAACTTTCAGGTGATCCAAAGGGTTCATTAAACCTTGGAAATGAAACTAAAGATAAATTATAAAACAAAAACCAAATTGGTTCAGGTGAACTAGATTCTATAAGAACTTCAAAGTTAAGCGTGCTTGCTCAAGAGTAGTGTGAGGATGGGTGACCTCTTGGGAATTATAATCTTTTTTGTAACCCGAAATTTCGGTAAAAAAATTTTATGCGAACGTACAGCTTAGCATAAATAGCCATAAATTAATATATGATTAATTATTGTAATTAATACAAATAATTTAATACCGAAATTAAATTATTGAAATTAATACCAATATTAATACTAGTAATAAATCTCTCCCATTTAATAGTTATCCCCATTTCATTCTCTTCACACCTGAACACTTCTCTCTCTCTCTACCGCTCCATTTCCTGGTAAAGCTCGAACTAGAGCTTTGATTTGAACAAAGGTCGGGCTCTTTAGAACCGGGAAGAAGACAGCTATCTGATAGCAAACTCCAGTCAATCCGAGAATCGTTGTAGAAGCGCCACATGATGGAATAGTGAAGCAACTCTAGCGGACCAAAGCTGCCCTATTTCGGCCAAGCTGAAATTGGCCATTTCAAGCCTCCTCAGGCTAAACCAAGCCCTCCCAACACTTTCACAACCTTTCCACATCCGAATTAGGACCGAAAGGTAAGCCAATTTGGCTCCCCTTTACAATTTTCGATCGATGCTAGAGAGAGAGTCGACCGAATTTCAATGATGAAATTCTAATCCAATTCTGCATCAATTGATGCAATTCTTGATTCTAGGATGAACCGCAGGATGAGACCTATCTACCCAGATTGAAAGTTTGGACTGTCGTGCCTTCACCGGTGAGTAATCGAAGCTTTCTCTATCTATAGTCTGTTTTCTAGCAAAGCTCCGTTTGAGCTCGTTCCGGCGTTAAAATCTACGATTCAAAGTTTCTTAGAATCGTATGAATATGTAGGAACTCAATTTCAACTCCAATTTTAATAATTAGAAGTGTTTGATCGGTCAATTTGATGAAATCAAATTCAATAGTGTTGAAGAGTTGAAATTGGGGGAAATTTTGGGGATTTTCGAAATTCAAAGGGCCAAAATACAATTTTATGAAATTGAGGGTCAATTGGGCATGAAAATAATGTTGTAGGACTAATTGAGGAATTTTGGAATTTTTGGGGCAGAACTTACCATTTTTGTAAAAGAAGGGCAAAATGGTAATTTTGGAAAAATTGGGGGACCAAATTGGAAATTTGGGAAATTAAACCCCTTTTTGGTGAAATTGAATAAATTGAGGTGCCAGGATAAATTTTAAAAGTTACGGGACTTAATTTGAGAAAAAACCGATATTAGGGACTTAAAGTTAAAGAGAAATAACTTTATGACCTAATTGCAAATAACTAAAAGTTTGGGTTTTCTCATTCATTGGAAATGAATGAAGGTTGTTATGTCGAGTAATAATGAACAAGGTTATTCATATCATGTAGGAACGTGAAATACCGGTAATGCCAGCAAGGACAAGTTCGCATGAATACAAAAAACTAGTCTAGTGGAATTCACGGCATTAACGGGTGAGTGGATTTACTAACATCATACCCGGTAGGGGATGATAAATACCTCGGTATAAAAACCCACTGTTTAGTGGTATTCTAATCATCACCACTTAGAGAAAGTGATGTGAAAATTATGCGAAAAAAAACTACTTACCGGTTGTAAGTAGTTCATACCTGGTTGGTATGATGAGACTTCCTCGAAGGAAGTTGAAAACCCGTTCATCGATTATGAATGGAGATGTCCTTATACCGGTTGGTATAATGGACAATGAAAACCTATTTTGTTGGAAGTGTTCTCCCCTAACTGTGTGCCAATGCTTAAACTATTTGGGAGACCTTCTCGATTGGAGCTCAAATAACTCTGATAGGCCAGGGGCCTCGGTTTTGGAACTTGGGGGCTAAATGCACGATTTTAAAAATCTCGTACAGTGGGCTCAAGGCCAGTTGGCACGAGCAGGAGCTCGTAAACGAACATGATATATGTGCCATAAAACTTAATAAGTGAATTGTTTGGCCATGGTACCAAGATAGGAACGATATGCTCGGTCAACTAGCGGCAGTGCGACATGACAGGTCGATGGACTAGTCAAGACAAACAGCTGCGGGTTGAGTTGAGAGTCGAGGCCGTTGGACTAGTGGTACCACAGATTACATGAAAATATAAGAAAACATTGTTTGTGCATGCACTGTGAGTATGGGATCATCAAGACGCCCATGAGGGGTAGTGATGCGTCCTAAGGGCACTGGACGACCTGGTGGCTATAAGGGCAATTCGTCGTTCCAGGTGTCTATGCAAAATCTGGAGTATCACCAAGTGCATGAGACCGGGGTGGGGACAGGATGAGGTCTCTATCCTCATACGAACATGAAAAAGTGATTTCGGGATTGTGGGTCGAATGTCACGTACATCCACTCATTCCCAGGGTAGAAGTGGTTGTACATCTATCCGGGTGGCAGGAAAAGTCGCTCCGAAGCCACTAGCGGGTTCAGTAGTGATACTGACTTGTGAATGTGTGTAACCTTCATGATAAAGGATGTGTGTTGGGTGATGACACACCGATAACTAAGAAATAATGGAAAAAACCCAAATTTTTAAATGAAGGGATTTTTTGAAAAGAAAGCAGTTTGGCACACTCCATATAAATGTTTTTCTTAAAAGCTAAAAGTAGACCTTTGAAAACCCATTCACTGAGTAGTCGTACTCACCCCCTCCCTTATATCCCTTTCAAGAAATCCCGGAAAGCCTACCTTGAAAGACCATCAACTAAGATGCCTGTAAGACAAGTATGTAAAGTTTAAAATTTCATGCAGTTTTGATTATGCTATTCCAGGAAATGGTGCAGGTTTGAAGGACACCTTACTCTTTACGGATTAAAATAAGGGGAAACCCTTTAATAAACCATGAGTGTGGCGGGTTGTTCAGGGAGATCCGACCAAACCGGGTCGGGGCGTGACAGCTCCCCTTTGCAATTTCTGACCGGTGTAGAGAGAGAATAGACAGAATTTCGATGACATAATTCTAATCCGATTCGAAATCAATTGATGCAATTCTTATTCCTAGGAGAAACCTCATGACACAAGCCATATGCCCAGATAGAAAGCTTGGACTGTCGCGCCACCAATGGGGAACAATTGAAGCTTTCTCTTTCTATAGTCTATTTTTCAGCAAGGCTCTGTTTGAGCTCGTTCCGGCGTCAAAACTTGCGATTTAAAGTGCTATTGAATTGTATGAAGATGTATAAACTCAATTTTAACTTCAATTTCAATAATTAGAAGGGTTTGATTGGTCAATTTGATGAAATCAAATTCAGCTGTGTTAGAAAGTTGAAAATTGGGGGAAATTTTGGAAAAGTGGGGATTTTCAAAAATTCAAAGGACCAAAATGCAATTTTAAAAAATTAAGGATTAATTGGGCATGATAAGAACATTAAAGGGCCAATTGAGCAATTTTAGAATTTTTGGGTAAAACTTACCATTTTTGTAAGGGAAGGGCAAAATGATAATTTTGGAAAATTTGAGGGCCAAATTGGGAATTTGGAAAACTTGAACCCCTTTTTATGAAATTGAGTAAATTGAAGTCCCAAGAGAAATTTTAAAAGTTTTGGGACTCAATTTGTGGAAAAACTGGTGATTGTGGCCTAAAGTAAAAGGAAAAATAACTTTCGGGACCAATTTCCAAATATTGGAAAAAAATTGTGAATGAAGTCATCTATATTGAATGGGGTGACCAAGTCGGACGATAATGAACATCGATGTTCATTTCGTGTAGGGACACGAGACATCGGGAATGCCAACTGAGGTTAATCTCACAAGGGACGAAAACCTACTTAGTGGAATTTCACTACACGATTGGGTGAGTAAGAATTTTATGTCATACCCAGTTGGGATGATAAGCACCTTGAAATGAAAACCCACTACTAAGTAGTATTTTAAACATAACAACTTAGAGGAGTGATGTGAAAATGACACAGAAAAACTACTTATCGGTTGTAAGTAGATCATACCCGGTTGGTATGATGAAAAATTCCTCAGAGGAAGTGGAAAACCCATTCATCGGTTATGAGTGGATATGTCCTTATACTCGGTTGGTATGATGGACAGTTGAAAATATATTTTTGTCAGAAGTGTTCTGCCCTGTCTGTGTGCCACTACTTAAACGATTTGGGAGACCTTATTAATGGGAGCTCAAATAGCTCTATTAGGTCGAAGGCCTCGGTTTTGGAACTTGGGGGCAATTATGCCCGATTTTAAAAATCTCAAAGAGTGGGCCTTAGGCCATTTGGCACGAGCAGGAGCTCGTAAACAAACGTGAATTATATGCCATAAAAATTTTAATAAATGAATTGTTTGGCCTTGGTACTAAGACAGGACCAACATATTTGGTCAACTAGTGGCAGTGCGACATGACAGGTTTTTGGACTAGTCAAGATAAATAGCTGCAGGTTGAGTTGAGGCTCAGGGCCGTTGGACTAGTGGCACCACAAATTATATGGTATGATGTGAAAATACTGATTGTGCATGCACTGTGTTTACGGGACCTTTAAGATAACCAAGAGTGATAGTGATGTGTCCTAGGGTCCTGGATGATTTGGTGGGTATAAGCGTAGTTCGTCGTACCAAGTAACCTTGCGAAGCTCGTAGTAGCTTCAAGCGTATGAGACCGGGGTGAGGACATGATGAGGTCTCTGTCCTCATACGGACATGGAGAATTATTACGGGATTGAGGGTCAGATGTCACAAATATCCACTCATTTTCAGGATAGAAGTGGACGTACTTTTATCTAGGTAGCTGGTAAAGTCACTCTAATGCCATAAGTGGGTTTAGTGGATGTACTGGCCTGCGATTGTGTGATTGACCTTCATGATGAAGGATGTATGTTGGATGATAACACACCGTGATTAATAAGAAATGGTGTTAAAATAGATATTTTAAATGAAAGGATTTTTTAAATGAAATAAGGAGTCTGGCACACTCCAGACAAATCTTTTTCCTAAAAGTCAAATTTGGAAAACCCATTCACTAAATCATTATACTCACCCCTCCCCATATCCTTTTTCAGGAAAATCCCAGAAAGGCTACCCTCAAGGACCACCAACTAATACGCTTGTGAGACAGGTATGATAAATTTAAAATTTTATGCAGTTTTGATTTAGGCTATTCCAAGAAAGGTGCAGGTTAAAGGACGCCTTACTCTTTATGGTTTATAACAAGGGAAAACCCTTAAATAAATCGAGAGAGTGGCAAGTTGATCATGGGGATTCGACCGAACTGGGTCGGGGCGTGACACGTCACTGTCGTGATTACCGGGTGAGTGGGAACTCTATAACGTCAATTTCGGTTGGAATGATGACTTGCCTTGAAAATGATTTTCTCGAAATTAGCCTCCCCTGGCTGGGTGACTCTACTTAAAACATTTGGGAACTAATTCCAGGCTTAGGCTTGATATTGCAAGTGGGCCCAAGGCCGATGGACACGGGGATGGACCCGTCCAGAATCAGCGTGTGATAAATACTGCTAAAAGCTATACTTAATGGGTAATTCTGTGTGATACCCACTAAGCCAAGTTTGGGATGTTGGACTTGTTAGGACAAATCGCTGCTAAGCCGATGCTAGGTCATCGAACCTGTTGAGCTAGTACGCATGGGCTAAAGCCAAGCCAATAGACCCTTGTGCTGGAGGGCCAAAGATAATGGCTATAAAGGAAAAAAAAAACTCTTGATTGTGCATGCACTATGAGATACAGGATCATCAGGACACCTGATATGAGGTAGTAATGGAACCTAAGGATTGCTAGACGACTTAGGCTGCATAAGGACGATTTGGTGTCTAGTATGTCGAGAAGCTCGGGGAGCTTCCTGCGCACTGAGACCGAGGCAGTAGGGGAAATGAGGTATTGTCCCATAAAGTGGACACCATGAAGTGATTTGGGTTTGAGGATCGGACAAGCAAGGTCCACTCAAACTCAAGATAAAGGCTATTAACCTCTATCAGGGTGGACGGTAAAGGCGCTCCGGTCCATAAGTGGGCGTAAACGTGTGATCCCTTCTATGATAGGAGAGCGGTTGATGTGTCAATGATATGTGAAAAATGAAGTAACAAATTAAATAAATCAATTGTTGTAGAAGTTTCCCTCACGGAGTATATGTACATATATACTCATTCCCCTCTTCTCACCCTTTCACGACCATGACAAAGAAGATAAAAAGTTCCAGGACAAGCTCGGGCCCTCAAGGTACGTTCCCCATCCCAAACTCATAGTAAGGAAATGAACGTAGGCATCCCAAACTCATTGTCCATTAGGCTTCCTCTCCATTTTTGATAATTTATACCCCCTTCAATATCTTCTACTAAATGAATCTATTTCAATTCCTCAGTCTGTTTTAGAATTTGGCTTTAATGTAGGGTTAAGGTTTAGCTAGGGGACTGATCACAGGAGGAACAATGATTCAATTATAGGTGAGTAGGTCCTAACCTATGTCATTGGATCATGTGTTATGTTAGGGGCCTAAACCTTAGTTGCTAGCTTATGACCTATATGTACTCCAACTTTTCGTTATGGTTGCTTGGGTAGTTTCCACTCAAAAGTCTTGGAGATGACATCTTGGACAAAGGTAAAATTATTATCATGTGCTACTTTTTATCATCAAAATATTTCATGGAACATGATTGACTTTAGCATTTTATGCTAACCCGGATTGTAGGTTCTTGTAGGCAAGGAAGATCAATACTCATGCTTAAAGCCCACGACACAAGCTTCTATCAATACATGGAACTCGATCCTTAAACATGCTATCGAGGATGGGTTTCCAAATTTTTAGTTTTTGAAAGTTGATGAGGATTTTGACTCCCCTTCCATTCCTGTTTAGGCTACCTTCCTCAAGGTCTAATCTATCCATTCTTTACTTCATTGGTTAGCCTAAGGAAGATGGGCTTGTCTCTGTTTGTTCTCATCTGTAGTGGACTTATTTGCAGAAAGCATATGTCGGTCCAATCAGACTTGACATCATAATCATAATCTCTGTCACGCGCCGACCCGGTTTGGTCGGATCCCCATGAACAACCTACCACTCTCCCAGTTTATTAAAGGGTTTCCACTTATTATAAACCGTAAAGAGTAAGGCGTCCTTTAAACTTGCACATTTTCCTAGAATAACATAAATAAAAATTGCATAATATTTTAAATTAAATGTACCTATCTCACAGGCATCTTAGTTGATAGTCTTTAAGAGTAGGCTCTTCCGGAATTTATTGAAAAGGGATATAAGGGAGGGGTGAGTACGACTACTTAGTAAATGGGTTTTTCAAAGCTTTTAACTTTTAGAAAAACATTTGTATTGGAGTGTGTCAGACTCCTTTCTTTCAAAAAAAATCCTTTCATTTCAATTCTCGATTTTTGCCATCATTTCCTTATTAATCACTGTGTGTCATCACCCAACACACATCCTTCATCATCAAGTTCAAATACACATTCACAGGCCAACCCGTCCACTAAACCCACTTGTGGCTTCGGAGTGACTTTACTGGCTACCTAGATAGAAGCACATCCACTTCTACCCTAAGAATGAGTGGATGTACGCGACATCCGACCCTCAATCTCGAAATTCATTCTTCGTGTCTGTATGAGGACAGAGACCTCATCTCGTGCCCATCCCAATCTCATGCGCTTGGTGTTACTCAAAATTTTGCACGGTCACCTTATACCCACCAGGTCGTCCAGTGCCCTTAGGACACATCACTACCCCTTTTGGGCATCTTGATGGTCTTGTACTCATAGTGCATGCACAATCAATATTTTCTCATTATGCCATACAATCTGTGGTGCCATTGGTCCAGCGGCCCCAACTCTCAACTCAACCCGCAGTTGTTTGTACTGATTGGTTCATCGACCTACCACATCACACTGCCACTAGTTGACTGAGTATGTCGGTCCTATCTTGGTACCATGGTCAAACAATTCCTTTATTTAAAGTTTTATGGCATATAACTCATGTTTATTTACGAGCTCCTGCTCGTCCCAACTGGCCTTGGGCCCACTGTATGAGATTTTCAAAATCGAGCACATTAGCCCCCAAGTTCCAAAATCGAGGCCCCCGACATATAAGAGCTATTTGAGCTCCCATCAAGAAGGTTTCCCAAATAGTTTAAGCATTGGCACACAGTTAGGGGAGAGCACTTCCGACAAAATATATTTTCAACTGTCCATTATACCGACCGGGTATAAGGACATCTTCACTCAAAACCGACGAACGGGTTTTCAACTTCCTTCAAGGAAGTTTCATCATACCAACTGGGTATGATCTACTTACAATCGCTAAGTAGTTTTTACGCATGATTTTCACATCACTACTCTAAGTTGTGATGTTTAAAATACCACTTGATGGTGGGTTTTCATTTTGAGGTACTTATCATCCCCAATAGGGTATGATATAAAATCCCACTAATAACTGATAAGTGGTTTTTAACATTAAGTTGTGCTAATCATCCCAACCGGGTATGATGTTAGTAAACCCACTCACCCGTTAATGGAGTGAATTCCACTAGACTGGTTTTTTGTATTCACGCGAGCTTGTCTTTGCTGGTGTTCTCGATATTTCGTGTTCCTACACGATATGAACATCTCGATTCATTATCATTCAGCCTAATAGCCTTCATTCATTCCAATAGAATGATAAAAACCAAACTTTCATTTATTTGCAATTAGGTTCCTAAAGTTATTTGTCTTTAACTTTAAGTCTCTAATGCCAATATTTCCTCACATTGAGTCCTGATACTTTTAAATTTATCATAGGACCTCAATTGATTCCATTTCACAAAAAAGGGGCTTAATTTCCCAAATTTCCTATTTGGTCCCTCAACTTTCCCAAAATTACCATTTTGCCATTTCTTTACAAAAATGGTAAATTTTACTCCAAAAATTCTAAAATTCCTCTAACATTTTTAGCATGCTCAATTGACCCTCAATTTTAGCAAACTGCATCTCAGTCCTTTGAATTTTCGAAAATCCCCAATTTTTTCCACATTTCCAACTTTTTAACATAGCTGAATTTGATTTCATCAAATTGACCAATTAAACATTTCTAATTGTTGAAATTGAGTTTCCACATGTTTATACAATTCTTTAGCAATTTGAATCGCAAGTTTTAATGCCAGGAAGAGCTCAAACGGAGATTTGCCGAAAAATGAACTGGAGAGAGAGAGAGCTTCGATGACTCATCGATTAGGGCACGACGGTCCGAGCTTTTGATTTGTGCAGATAGCTCTCGTCCCGAGATTCATCTTAGAATCAAGAATTGCATCAATTGATGTCGAATTAAGTTTGAATTTCATCATTGAAATTCTGTTGGTTCTCTCTCTAGCACCGGCCGAAAATTGCTAAGGGGAGTCAAATTCGCTTACCTTTCAATCCTAATTTTGCCGTGGGAGGGATGAGAAAGTGTTGGGAGGGCTTTGTTTGGTCTAAGGAGGGCTCAAAATGGCCAATTTCAACTCGGCCGAAATAGGGCAGCTTCAGTCCGTCGGAGTTGCTTCACTATTCCATCACATCGGCGGCATTTCCCCGGCGACCCTCAGAGCAAACGGAGACTACAGGCATTTAGCTAACTTCTCCCCGGTTCTAAAGAACCCGACCTCGCCTTCTTTGGCTCAGAATAGACCCTATATCGGAGCTTTGGTTTGAACTTCACCAAAAAACTAAGCAACTAAGAGAGAGTGAGCATTTCAAGTGTGGAGAGGATGAATGGGGAAGGGGTCTTTATATAGGGAGCTCGGGTACTTCTTGGCCATCCGATTGGCACCTTTACGACAAGCATTGATGGCCGAAAATGTATTGAATGGAGACATTTTCTCTTCATCGATGCTGCTTCGATTTTCTGGCGAGTGAACAGTGTTGTCATCTGGAGGAAGAAGATGACATTGTTCCAAACCGAACCAGACCGGTCCAAACCGGGTTTGTAGTTTCAACCGGTTGGTTCACCCCTCATTCGACCGATTTTTTCAAATCTAAAAATTTCTAAATTCATTTTCTATCCAATGGTGGCCTCAAATCTCAAAATTTAAATTATTTAAGCCACCTAGAAAAATGAATTTAGGATTCGGTTCAATAGTGGTTCAAACTGGTCGAATCCAGTTCACCTGAACTGGTTTGGTTTTCATCCCCAATTCCTTCACAAGTCCATTTTCGTGACTTTTGTGACTCCTTAGGTCACTTAGAGTCCATATGATTCCCGGTTTACCATCTCTTTATCGATTCCAATTCATAAACCGACTCGGTCCTTAAACCGCTCCAATCCGGTTAGGGTCTGGTTCACCCGAACTGATCTGGTTTTTCTCTCCCACTTTGTTCTAATGTTCCTTCCCAATGTTTATAAATCTCTTTGGATCACAAGGGATCCATAAATTTCTTGGTTTACCCACTCTATCAGTTCCGGTTCACGAATCAACTCGGTTTATAAATCGGTTCTATCCGGTTGGATTTGGTTCATCTAAACTGGTCTGGTTTTTTTCTTCCAATTTGTCCTAAGGTTCTTTTCCAAGGTTTTATGAACCCTTTGGATCACCCAAAAGTTGTAAATTTCCAAATTGTCCATTCCCAATTGATCAGGTACGTGAATCGATTTAGTTTTCTTACTCGGTTTGACCGGTTCTTTTCCCGGTTTTCCTTAACTAAAAAGGGTGGGGTTTACAATCTCACTCTCCTAGTTAGCAACCACATCCTCAATTAGTTCCACCTCGTACTTCCTATTAGCATGAAATACCCAGCTGTTATCATAAGTGCATATCATTAATTAATACTCATGTCAAGTATTTTAACTACATGATATCGGTATTTCCCTATAGTATCCCATATTCCCCTTATCGTTTCTCGTTGGGCCACTAAGTGTTCTCGACATTACTCTTAGGTCTCTACAAGCCTCAAATCTCTATTTTTAACTTCTAATCATCTTAATATCTTCATGGGGTCCCAAATTTACACTTATTGCATTTGGGTTCCCCAAATTACCATATGTTACCAAATTATCCCCAACTTGGAGATCCATCAATTTTAACTATCAACACTTTGAACATACTTCCAAAAATTATCATATCATCTCCCCCATTCTTCTATGATCAATCCATGTTATAAATGGACCATTTTGACACCATTTAGCTCTTGATCACAACTTCACCAAAAAATTGTGTAGTTAGTGCAATTTGCCAAAATCTTGTTTGCAATGATGAGTTGGCTAGGGTCATCAGCTAGGAAAGCTAGGTGGCCTCCATGTGACCTCCTTTGACTTTGCCCCACTTAATGAGTCACTAGAGTTTCATGAAAAGTCAACCAAACTACCCTTCTAAAACTTAACAAAAAATTCGAAGGAAAAATGAAGGAATATGATCGAGTTGGCTTACCTCAGATCCTTACAACCCACGAAAGATGAATAAGGGGACTTGGAAAACATTGGAACACCTTCTTAGATCGACTTGGTCATAGGAGGGAGTTAGAATTCCTTAGGAAAATAGGTGCCCTTTTGTTTGTGCGGGAAGCATGGCTACTATCACTCGTGGACTCTATTATGAGTTCCTTTATATAGAGAAGGCTCTTAAAAAATATTTTAACTATGTTCAGACCTCTGAGTGGCTTGAGATTATACTCGAAAGTTATACCTCCTAAAAATAGAGTAAGTGACTTTTTGGGAAAGATTCTGATGAACAAGGAAGGAGAAGATAACTAATTTTATAGGGGAGCTTCCTAAGTTGATGATGAATTTACTCATTTGGGATTTATGACATTTGGTAATGATTTGATATGGTGTTGGAGCTTGTAAACCCCGCTCTTTGGAGTTAAGGAAAACCAGAAAAGAACCGATCAAATCGAGTGAGAAAACCGAACAGGTTCACAAATTCGATTATCAGGGAATGAGAAAATTGGAGAATTTATAACTCCTAAGTGACCCAAAAGGGTTCATAAACCTTGGGAAAGAACCTAAGGACAAATTGGGAGAGAAAAACCAAATCGGTTAAGGTTTATGAACCGAGCCAGTTTATTAATCGGAACCGATAGAGAGAGGGCAAACTGGAAAATTTATGGATCCCAAGTGACCTAAAGAGTCACATAAGTCATGAAAAAGCACTTTAGGATAAATGGGGGATGAAACCAAACCGGTTCAGGTAAACCAGATTGAACCGGTTTGAACCACTATTGAACCCAATGCTAAATTTATTTTTCTGTGGCTTAGAAAATTCAAATTTGATAATTGAGGCCACCATTTGATAGATAATAAATTTAGAAATTTTTTACTTTGAAAAACTCGGTCGAATCGGGCCTGAACTGGCTGGTTTAAGCTTTGAACCCTATAAAACCCGCCCTTTTGAGCAAAGGAAAACAAGGAAAAGAACCGATCAAACCAAGTGAGGATTTAGAACCGGTTCACAAACCCGATCATTTCTAAACGGGCAATTTGGGAATTTACAACTCTCGAGTAATCTAAAGAGTTCATTAAATCATGGGAACGAAATTTAAGACAAAATAAAAGACAAAAACCAAATTGGTTCAGGTGAACGAGATTCCATAAGAACTTTGAAGTTAAGCGTGCTTACTCGAGAGTAGTGTGAGGATGGTTGACCTCCTGGGAAGTATGAATTTTTTTGTAACCCTAAATTTCGGTCAAAAATTTTTATGCGAACGTACGCCTTATCATAAATAACCATAAATTAATATATATTTAATTATTATAATTAATACTAATAATTTAATATCTAAATTAAATTATTGAAATTAATACAAATAATTTAATGTCGAAATTAAATTATTAGAATTAATACCAATAATTTATGGCAATATTAATACTAGTAATAAATCTCTCTCATTTAATACACAGGTTTTACACCAATATAAAGAGGTTATCCCAATTCATTCTCCTCACACCCGAACACTTCTCTCTCTCTTTCTCTCTACTGCTCCATTTCCCGATGAAGCTTAAACTAGAGCTTCGACTTCAACATTTTTCTTAACCTCGAAAGGAGAGGTCGGGCTCTTTAGAATCGGGGAGAAGACAACTATCTGATAGCAAACTCCAGTCAATCCGAGAATCGTTGGAGAAGTGTCGGCATGATGGAATAGTAAAGCAGCTCCGGCAGACCGAAGTTACCCTATTTCGGCCAAGCTGAAATCGGCCATTTCAAGCCCTCCTCAGGCCAAACCAAGCCCTCCCAACACTTTCTCAGCCTTTCCACGGCCGAATTAGGACCGAAAGGTAAGCCAATTCGGCTCCCTTTTACAATTTTTTATCGGTGCTAGAGAGAAAGTCGACCGAATTTCAATGACGAAATTCTAATCCAATTCCACATCAATTGATGTGATTCTTAATTCTAAGATGAACCTCAGGATGAGAGCTATCTGCCTAGATTAAAAGCTCAGACCGTCGTGCCTTCACCGGTGAGTAATCGAAGCTTTCTCTCTCTATAGTTCATTTTTCGGCGAAGCTCCATTTGAGCTCGTACAGGCATTAAAACTTGCAATTCACATTTCTAAAGAATCATATGAACATGTAGAAACTCAATTTCAACTTCAATTTCAACAATTGGAAAAGTTTGATGGGTCAATTTGATGAAATCAAATTCGGTTGTGTCAAGAAGTTGGAATTGGGGGAAAATTGGGGATTTTCAAAATTCAAAGGACCAAAATGAAATTTTATGAAATTGAGGGTCAATTGGACATGAAAATAATGTTGGAGGACCAATTGAGGAATTTTAAAATTTTTGGTTCAAAATGGTAATTTTGGAAAAATTGGGGGACCAAATTTGAAATTTGGGAAATTAAACCCCTTTTTTTGAAATGGAATAAATTGGGGTCCTATGATAAATTTTAGAAGTTTCTGGACACAATTTGAGGAAATACCGACGTTTGGGACTTAAAATTAAAGAGAAATAACTTTAGGGACCTAATTGCAAATAAATGAAAGTTTGACTTTCTCATGCATTTGGAATGAATGAAGCCGATTAGGCCGAAGGATAATGAACCAAGATATTCATATCGTGTAGGAACATGAAGTACCGGGAACGCCAGCAAGGACAAGCTCATGTGAATACCAAGAACCGATCTAGTGGAATTCACGGCATTAACGAGTGAGTGGGTTTACTAACATCATACACGGTTGGGATGATGAGCACAACTTAAAGATAAAAACCACTTACCGGTTGTGAGTGGAAATTTTATGTCATACCCGGTAGGGAATGATAAGTACCTCGGTATAAAAACCCACTATTTAGTGGTATTTTAATCATCACCTCTTAGAGAATGTGATGTAAAAATTATGCGGAAAAACTACTTACCGGTTGTAAGTAAATCATACCCTGTTGGTATGATAAGACTTCCTTGAAGGAAGTTGAAAACCCATTCATCGGTTATGAACGGAGATGTCCTTATACTATTTGGTATAATGGACAGTGAAAACCTATTTTGTCGAAGTGTTCTCCCCTAACTGTGTGCCAATGCTTAAACTATTTGGGAGACCTTCTTGACAGGAGCTCGAATAGCTCTTATAGGCCGGGGGCCTCGATGTTGGAACTTGCGGGCTAGAATGCCCAGTGTTTTGAAAATCTCGTACAGTGGGCCCCAGGCCCATTGGCACGAGCAGGAGCTCGTAAACGAACATGATATATGTGCCATAAAACTTAATAAGTGAATTGTTTGGTCATGGTACCAAGATAGGACCAACATGCTCAGTCAACTAGCAACAGTGCGACATAACAGGTCGATGGACTAGTCAAGACAAACAACTGCGGGTTGAGTTGAGAGTCGGGGCCGTTGGGCCAGTGACACCACAAATTACATGGCTTGATAAGAAAACATCGTTTGTGGATGCCCTATTAGTATGGGATTATCAAGATGCCCATGAGGGGTATTGATGCGTCCTAAGGGCACTGGATGACCTCGTGGCTATAAAGGCAGTTTGTCATTCCAGGTGTCTGTGCGAATCTTGCACACTCCATATAAATGTTTTTTTCTTAAAAGTTAAAATGAGACCTTTAAAAACCCATTCACTGAGTAGTCGTACTCACCCCCCCCCCCCCCCCTTATATCCCTTTCAAGAAATCCCAGAAAGCCTACCCTAAAAAACCGACAACTAAGATGCATGTAAGACAGGTATGTAAAGTTTTAAATTTCATGCAATTTTGATTATGCTATTCCAGGAAAAAGGTGCAGGTTAAAGGACGTCTTACTCTTTATGGTTTACAATAAGGGGAAACCCTTTAATAAACCAGGAGAGTGGCGGGTTGATCACGGGGATCCGACCAAACCAGGTCAAGGTGTGACAACTAGAGTGATATCAGAGCCTGTTTCCTCGAATACATAATCAAGACTAGAAAATATAGTAACTAATAGGATTTATCCTAAAATTTTCAGATGGCTCCTAGGAGAGGAACCAAGAAAACTTGGAGTGGCTATACTCAACACCCTACCTCCGTAGGGAGACAACCCTAGAAGCTTCCCAAATGCTTGAGACCGGGCTGAAATGTCAAAGGACCAAATGGAGAAGTATCCTGGAGAATGGTGCTACGACCTATTGGTGGCACAACTCTAAGTATGGAGGAAGACGTTTATCAAGAATTCCTTAGCTTCTTAGTTATTTTGCAACCATTTCCTATGATAGGGCTGAAGCCTAACCTTTTGTATCCCCCTGTTAATAAAATACTCAAATTCTCAAAACTCTCTCTCCTGATGATGCAATCGTGTTGGGAATATGGCCTAAGGAAAATAAAGCAAAACCCACACTATCCTGGAAGCTAAGGAAAAGTTACATCCCGGTTATGGAAGATGAATCAGGGAATTAAGAAACCTAGGAAGACTCTTACCATGACCCTTTAGCAAAGGAGATTTTGTAAGAAAACTGTCAAAGTGATCAGACTCAAAGAACGGTAGAGCACCAAACCAATAGTAACCCTGGAAATGCCCTACTCGAAGGAAAGAAGGGACCACAACAATCCATGTAAAGGAATAACCTATTACAAGTATGAACGATTGAGACATTATCTGAAGAAGTGCCCAACCCTACTAAGGACATGTACCAAGGTAAACTATTATAGGTATAAGGAAAGAAGGGGTGTTTCACACCTCATAAATTCAGGGCAATAACTCCTCAAAGGCCATGAAGGATTGGAGACCGAAACCATGGAGCTGGCTAAGTAAGCAGTTCACCAAGAGGTCAAGAAATGACGAGGTAAATGCAAAATTTAAATTTCTTCTTAAGAAGGTCAACCCGAGAAAGATACCTCAAGAGTAGGGATAAGGTACATGGGAAGTATATCTAGAACCCTCTCATAAGGGGCAAATACAGAGAAACGTCCTCTGGAAACTCTAGAGAAGGGCACAATGAGAGGGAAGAAGAGAAGGAATACGTTGCGAAAGGGAACTCTGGAGGGATGTATACAACTAAGTACCTTGAAGGAATCATTGGATTGGCAGATGGACATAACGTGAAGTGCAAGGCATCGACCCACCGTTAGAAACTTCTTGATGGAAGGATGTATTGGAGGCCAATTATGACCTGCCTTGGAAGAGCAATAGAGCCAAATAATGGGATGTATTGGAATGAATCACCTTGGAAAAATTAATGAAGCCAAATAGGGTCAAGGAGAATAAATGACACCCTAAGAAGGACTACACCCTAAAAAGGTCAGTGAGATGGATGTTAAGGACAGGAGGACTCGAGAAGCAGCTGCCCTAAGAAACTTAGACCAAACAAATGGTGAAGGCAAAGTAGTTAACGAACAAATACTCGAGAAAGCCATAATGTAAGTTCCGACAAAGAAGAGAGAGGCGGAAAGGTCAAATACTCGGGAAAAGAAGGACGCAAGAGATGTGCCTACAAGATTTGAGGAGTAAAGGTAAATAGGAGAAGATGACATCAAGGGATGTCATTTAAGGGTAGAAATCCCCTAGAGCAAATGTAAGAAAAGAATGTCAGGGGAAAGGCAAAGAATCCTTCCAAGGAAGGAAGCCTCGGAAAGACATGTGTATCCCAATTAAAAGGAAATGGAACCAACCCTTATTTAGGAAATGTTTTCCAAGGAAAGAAGTATTGTAATGGTCCAGTGTGACCTATTCGGAGAGAATAGGAGAATCATGTAGAAAGAGCAAAACTAGTAACGGCAGACAGTCAAAGATAATGAACAAAACCCTAAGAAAGGATGAGATGTAGTAAAGACTACACTCTATGATGGACAATAGGATGGGCATGAATACAGTTGCCCAGATGATAGGACCAGAAAAATAAAGAGAAAGAGATAGTTAAAGAATTGGTCTTCAAGAGAACCATCGATTTAAACCACAACAAAGAAGGGAGAAGTGAAAAGGCCAAAACATTGGGAAAGAAGAACGAAGGAAAATCCTTAAAGTAATCGATGGCCAAAGCCGGGTTTATAGACTTAAGACGGTTAAGTGAGCCTCACGAAGGGCGAACAAGAGAATTTGAAACAAGGAGGATGTGAACAATCCTTAAATGAAAATAATCTAATGAATTAGCACCAAAAGATGCTGTGACAAGTATGAATGAGTGGACAACCCATACTAAGGTAATAAAGGAAAGAATGTTTGAGAAACATTGTGAAAGTAAATCCTTCAAATAAGATGTGGCTAAGAAGGAATAACCACAATTGGTAAGACGGGTCATAGTCCACACATGCATATGAAGCTTAAAGAGTGGACGACCGAGCATAGGGTGGAATGCACGGAATAAAACCAATAATCAAAAGTATCCCATCTAAGGAATAAGGGATAAAACAAAAGTTGTGGATAGAATAGGATTCAAAGCAAACAGATGCCCTAACATAGGTAAGAGTGCAAAGAAAGGGAGAAAGAACCATACAATAAATGATAAGGAGGTTGAGCATGTAACTCCTAAGATGGAAATCTCTATTGTAAGAGACATAGAAAAGAACATTGAGCTAAAGGTTTCAATGATCAAGCAGTTAACTAGACACGAAAATGGTTAGTTATCTTGGAATTCCCAATCTTGAGTACAAGACCTCAAGGGGAAGAATGTTGCTCTAAGCAAAAAGAGAGATAAAATCTAAAAACATACCTAGAGGTAAGGTATGTCTAGTTATGAAAAACTCCATGGAGGGAGTAAATAATATTAAGGAAAAGGAATTTCTAAAGTGAAGGTTGTAAAAGGGGCTAATTTCAAGGACGAGAGAAAAGTTTATATCTTAAGCAAACACCAAAGTGGCATCAAAGGAAATGATTGCTCATGCAAGGATGATAACTAAGTTTTGGGGACAAAACTCCTAAAAGGAAGGGAGAGTTGTAAAACCCACCCTTTTGAGCTAAGGAAAACAGGGAAAAGAACTGATCAAACCAAGTGAGGATTCAGAACCAGTTCACAAACCCGATAATTTCTAAACGGGCAATTTGGGAATTTACAACTCTCGGGTGATCTAAACAGTTCATTAAATCATGGGAAAGAAATTTAAGACAAAAACCAAATTGGTTCAGGTGAACGAGATTCCATAAAAACTTTGAAGTTAAGCGTGATTACTTGAGAGTAGTGTGAGGATGGTTGACCTCCTGGGAAGTATGAATTTTTTTGTAACCCGAAATTTCGGTCAAAAATTTTTATGCGAACTCGTACTCCTTATCATAAATAACCATAAATTAATATATATTTAATTATTGTAATTAATACCAATAATTTAATACCTAAATTAAATTATTGGAATTAATACAAATAATTTAATGTTGAAATTAAATTATTGGAATTAATACTGAAATTAAATTATTGGAATTAATACCAATAATTTATGGCAATATTAATACTAGTAATAAATCTCTCCCATTTAATACACGGGTTTTACACCTATATAAAGAGATCATCCCCATTCATTCTCCTCACACCCGAGCACTTCTCTCTCTCTCTCTATACTGCTCCATTTCTCGGTAAAGCTTAAACCAGAGCTTCGACTTCAACATTTTTTTTAACCTCGAAAGGAGAGGTCGTGCACTTTAGAACCAGGGAGAAGATAGCAATCTGATAGCAAACTCCAGTCAATACGAGAATCGTTGGAGAAGCGGTGACATGATGAAATAGTAAAGCAGCTATGGCGAACCAAAGCTGCCCTATTTCGGCCAAGCTGAAATCGGCCATTTCAAGCCCTCCTCAAGCCAAACCAAGCCCTCCCAACACATCCTCAGCCTTTCCAAGACCGAATTAGGACCGAAAGGTAAGCCAATTTGGCTCCCGTTTACAATTTTTTATCGGTGCAAGAGTGAGAGTCGATCGAATTTCAATGACGAAATTCTAATACAATTCCGCATCAATTGATGCGATTCTTGAGTCTAGGATGAACCTCAGGATGAGAGCTATCTGCCCAAATTGAAAGCTCGGACCGTCGTGCCTTCACCGGTGAGTAATCGAAGCTTTATCTCTCTATAGTTCATTTTCCGGCGAAGCTCCGTTTGAGCTCGTCCCAGCGTTAAAACTTGCGATTCACATTTCTAAAAAATCGTATGAACATGTAGAAACTCAATTTCAACTTCAATTTCAACAATTGGAAACATTTGATGGACCAATTTAAAGAAATCAAATTCGGTTGTGTTAAGAAGTTGGAATTGGGGGAAAATTGGGAATTTTCAAAATTCAAAGGACCAAAATGAAATTTTATGAAATTGAGGGTCAATTGGACAAGAAAATAATGTTGGATGACCAATTGAGGAATTTTGAAATTTTTGGGGCAAAATTTACCATTTTTGTAAAGGAAGGGCAAAATGGTAATTTTGGAAAATTGGGGGACCAAATTGGAAATTTGGGAAATTAAACCCCTTTTTTGAAATGGAATAAATTGAGGTCCTATGATAAATTTTAGAAGCTTCCGGACTCAATTTGAGGAAAAACCGGTATTTGGGACTTAAAATTAAAGAGAAATAACTTTAGGGACCTAATTGAAAATAAATGAAAGTTTGACTTTCTCATGTATTTGGAATGAATGAAGGCGATTAGGCCGAAGGATAATGAACCGAGATGTTCATATCATGTAGGAACATGAAGTACCGGGAATGCCAACAAGGACAAGTTCGCATGAATACCCAGAACCGATCTAGTGGAATTCACGGCATCAACGGGTGAATGGGTTTACTAACATCATACTCGGTTGGGATGATGAACACAACTTAAAGATAAAAACCACTTACCGGTTGTGAGTGGAAATTTTATGTCATACCCGGTAGGGAATGATAAGTACCTTGGTATAAAAACCCACTATTTAGTGGTCTTTTAATCATCACTACTTAGAGAAAATGATGTGAAAATTATGCGAAAAAACTACTTACCGGTTGTAAGTAGATCATACCCAGTTGGTATGATAAGACTTCCTCGAAGGAAGTTGAAAACCTGTTCATCGATTATGAACGGAGATGTCCTTATACCGGTTGGTATAATGGACAGTGAAAACCTATTTTATCAGAAGTGTTCTCCCCAGACTGTGTGCCAATGCTTAAACTATTTGGGAGACCTTCTTGACGGGAGCTCGAATAGCTCTTAGAGGCCAGGGGCCTCAATTTTAGAACTTGTGGGTTAGAATGCCCAGTTTTTTGAAAATCTCGTACAGTGGGCCCGAGGCCATTTGGCACGAGCAGGAGCTCGTAAACAAACATGATATATGTGCCATAAAGCTTAATAAGTGAATTGTTTGGCCATGGTACCAAGATAGGGCCGACATGCTCAGTCAACTAGCGGCAGTGTGACATGATAGGTCGACGGACCAGTCAAGACAAACAACTGCGGGTTGAGTTTAGAGTCGGGGCCGTTGGACCAGTGGCACCACAGATTACATGGCTTGATAAGAAAACATTGTTTGTACATGCACTGTGAGTACAAGATCATCAAGACACCCATGAGGGGTAGTGATGCGTCCTAAGGGCCCTCGACGACCTGGTGGCTATAAGGGCAGTTTGTCGTTCCAAGTGTCTGTGCGAAATCTGGAGTAGCACCAAGCGCATGAGACCGGGGTGGGGACAGGATGAGGTCTCTGTCCTCATAAGGACACAAAGAAGTGATTTTGGGATTGTGGGTTGGATGTCGCGTACATCCACTCATTCCCAAGGCAAAAGTGGTCGTACTTCTATCCGGGTGGTAAGAAAAGTCGCTCCGAAGCCACTAGTGGGTTCAATAGTGATATTGACTTGCAAATGTGGGTAACCTTCATGATGAAGGATGTGTGTTGGGTGATGACACACCGGTAACTAAGAAATAATGAAAAATCCCAAATTTTTAAATGAAGTGATTTTTTAAAAGAAAGGAGTCTGGCACACTCCATATAAATGTTTTTTCTTAAAAGTTAAAAGTAGACCTTTAAAAACTCATTCACTGAGTAGTTGTACTCACCCCCTCCCTTATATCCCTTTCAAGAAATCCCGGAAAGCCTACCCCTAAAGTCCGTCAACTAAAATACCTATAAGACAGGTATGTAAAGTTTTAAATTTCATGCAGTTTTGATTATGCTATTCCAGGAAAAAGGTGCATGTTAAAGGACGCCTTACTCTTTACAATTTACAATAAGGAGAAACCCTTTAATAAACTGGGAGAGTGGTGGGTCGATCACAAGGATCTGACCAAACCAGGTCGGGGCGTGACAAACCCGGTTAGGAACAATGTCGTCTTCTTCCTTCAAATGATAGCACTGTTCACTCGCCAAAAAATCGAACCAACACTAGTGAAGAAGAAACATTTATGTTCAATACGTTTCAGGCCATCAATGACTATAATAAAGGTGCCAAACGAATGGTAGATGAGTCCTCGTGCTCCCTATATAAAGAGCCCATCTCCATTCATCCTATTCACACCTGAAAACCTCACTCTCTCTCAGCTACTCAGTTTTTTGATGTAACTCAAACTAGAGCTCTGATATAGGGTCTTTTTTTAGCCATAGAAGGCAAGGTCGGGTTTCTTAGAATTGGGGAAAAGTTAGCTACACGGTAGTAGTCTCAATTCACTCTAAGGGTTGTCGGAGAAGTGCTAGCGTGATCGATCAATGAAGTAGCTCTGGTGGACTGAAGCTGCCCTATTTTTGTCGAGCTAAAATTGACCAATTCGAACCCTGCTCAAGCCAAACAAAGCTCTCCCAACATCTACTCAGCCCTCCTACGGCTGAATTAGAACTCAAAGGTATGCCAATTTAGCTCCACTCTTTAATTTTTTACCGCTGCTAGAGAGAGAACCGGCAGAATTTCAATGATAAAATTCTCACCCAATTCGGCATCAATTGATGCAATTCTTAATCCTAGGAGTAACCTTAGGAGGAGAGCTATTTGCCCAGATTAAAAGCTCGGACCGCTGCACCCGCAACGATGTGCATTTGAAGCTTTCTCTCTCTACATTTTATTTTTCAACGAATCTCCGTTTGAGCTCGTTCTAGCATCAAAACTTGCGATTCAAAGTGTATTTGAATCGTATGAAGATGTAGGAACTCCAATTTAAATTCAATTTCAACAATTAAACTTGTTTGATCGGTCAATTTGATGAAATAAAATTCGGTTGTGTTGAAAAGTTGAAATTAGGGGAATTTTTGGGGATTTAAAAAATTCAAGGGACTAAAATACAATTTTATAAAATTGAGGGCCTATTAGGCATGTTAAGAGTGCAATAGGACATATTGAGCAAATTTTACAATTTTTTGGGTAAAACTTACGATTTTTGTAAAGGAAGGGCAAAATAGTAATTTTGGAAAAATTGGTGACCAAATTGGGAATTTGGGAAACTTTAACCCATTTTGTGAATTTGAATAAATTGAGGTCCCGAAGAGAATTTTTAAAGTTTTGGGACTCAATTTGTGGAAAATTTGGTATTTAGGGCGTAAAGTAAAAGAAAAAGAAATTTAGGGGCCAAATTGTAAATATTTGAAAAGTTAGATACTTTTAATCATTCATAATGAATGAAGTCTATCAAGCCAAATAATAATGAACAAGGATATTCATACCGTATAGGAACACGAGATATTGGGAACGCCAACTAAAGCAAAGCTCGCAAAGGACAAAAGCCGATTTAGAGGAAATATATTGCACGATCGAGTGAGTGGGATTTAATATCATACCCGGTTGGGATGATAAGTACCTCAAAAATGAAAACCCACTGCTAAGCGGTATTTTAATCATCATATCTGAGAAGAGTGATGTAGAAATATCGCTGAAAACCTACTTATCAGTTTGTAAGTAGATCATACCTGGTTGGTATGATAAAACTTCCTGGAAGGAAGTAGAAAACCTGCTTGTTGGTTATAAGAAGAGATGTCCTCATGCCTGGTTGGAATGATGGACAATTGAAAAGTTTATTTTGTCGGAAATGCTCTCCCCTTACTGTGTGCCACTACTTAAAATATTTGGGAGACTTTATTGATGGGAGCTCAAATAGCTCATATAGGGCGGAGGCCTCAGTTTTGGAACTTGGGGGCTAATATGCCCGATTTTGAAAATCTCGAACAGTAAGCCCTAGGTCAGTTGGCACGAGCAGGAGCTCGTAAACAAACATGATTATTAAGCCATGGAAACTTAAGTAAATGAGTTGTTTGGTCATGGTACCAAGTTAGGACCGACATACTCGATGGACTAGCGGCAATGCCACATGACAAGTCATCAGACTAGTTAAGACAAATAGTTGCAGGTCGAGTTGAGGGTCGGGGCCGTTGGACTAGTGGCACCACAAATTATATAACTTATATGAAAAACTATTGATTTGTGAATGCACTATGTTACAGGACCTTCAAGACACCTAAGAGGGGTAGTGATGCGTCCCAAGGCTCTAGACGACCTAGTGGAAATAAGGGCAGATAGTTGTACCATAAGTCTTGTAAAGCTCGATGTAGCTTCATGGGCATGAGACTGAGGTGGGGACGGGATGAGGTCTTTGTCCTCATATGAACACGAAGTTTTGTTACGGGATTGAGGGTCGAATGTCGCATACATCCATTCATTTTCAAGGTAGATGTGGACGTGTTTCTATCTAGGTGGTCGGTAAAGTCGCTCCGATGCCACAAGTGGATACAGTGGACGGGCTAGCCTACGAATGTGTGTTTTCCTTCATGATGAAGGGCGTGTGTTAGATGATAAACACACCATTATTATGAGAAATGATTTTAAAAACTGAGATTTGAAAAAGAAAAAAAATTAAAGAAAATAAGGAGTATGGCACACTCCAATTTGAAAATTTTATATTTACCAAAACTTCATTTTTGAAAATACCCATTCACTGAGTTGTAGGAACTCATTCCTCTTTTTTTTATCTTTTTTCAGGAAATAGAGAAAATGACTAGGGATAACACAAAGCCTTACCCTCTATTAGTTATGTTTAATTTATCTTAAACTTACATTTTATTTAATATATGTCTTTCCAAGGAATAAGGTTGAAAGTACGTTTGACTACTCTTGAGTTAAAGAAGAAGGAAACTCCTATTGAACTAAGAGAACGGCGGGTTGTTCACGGGAATCTGACCAAACCGGATCAAAACGTGACAAAGCTGGTAAGGATCATCAGAAAGTTTCAAATTTATTTCGGCATCCATCTCTTATTTATGATTTATCTTCAAAAATGACAATGTGAGCGTGTATGCACGCTGCCACGTGATGAACAATGATTGGTTGTGGGATACTAACTGGATTAAAATAACATGATTGTGCTCGCTGCCATGTGACATTTAGAGATTGGTCACGCTCACTTTACTAGATTGAGTCATTTGTGACTGTGTAATTGTGTCACATGATGCTCTCTAATTAGTTACTCTCGTCTGATGTAGTTTAACTATCTCCACATGTATTAGTTTGACACGTGATGCACCATAATTGGTCGTGTATGTTGATGTGGCCTATCAACATCTCACTAAGGTGCTTTGCCACGTGGTGCGATTATTGGTCACCCGACCACATGGCACGCGATGATTAGTCGTGGTCGCTGATGTGGTGATTCGGTTCCCACCCATTAGATGACATTATTTAGACCGATTTCTATCAATTTTTCTTGTTAATTCGATCAATTTCAATAATTATTTGCTCGGTTCACCCAAAATTCGACTAATTATCGACATTATTTATTTTTCAAAAAATTGTTTAGACTTTTTTCCTAAATTCTAAAGTCAATCATTATATTTTTAAACATTTTGGATTCATTTGAAAAATTCTTAATATTATATAATCCGGGCTAATTCCAATTTTAAACTAATTTTCTTTTTTTTTTATTTCATCCTATTTGATTTACTATGAAGGATTGACTCTAAGTTATCATTTTCTCAATTTCGGTGGCCTCCAATATATTGATTCATGTAAAGTCGCTTGTTCGGTATGTTACCATTTCCGGTCTCATTCGATTTATAGTTATAATTTTCTAAATAATATTCATGATACCAAAATTGGGTGTTTCAGAAGAAAAAGTTGTTAAAACATGGGACCTCCCACCTATGTTGCCCCTGGACTTCCTATACTTTAATGGGATTAGTCAATGAGGCATTAATAACATCTGTCATGAGGGTTGGACCACTTCCATTCTTTTTGCTCTTATGGCATTAGAGGATGTGGATTCCTCATTCTTTTTACTCTCGCCACGTCAAAAGAAAGTTTACACCAGTAAGTTATGAATAACACTTCATTTTTATATACTATGGAAGAATGGGGTTTACCACCAAAATATGGTTTATCAACATTATATATTAGATTTGTATTGTATAATTTTTCATGTAACAAAAATATTTTATATAAGACTCTAACTTATTAAAATAATTTTAAATTAAATAAATTGTAAAGATATATACAAATACGTTTCCACGGGTTATGGTCGGAAAAGCATGGTCGCGCGCCTCTTGGTTTCACTATTTTCAGATTCTTATTCTCTTGAGAAAGCTAGCGAGGAAGAGAAAAAAAAGGTGGAGAAGGGGAAAAGGACTGAGGTGCCCATCCCATAAATTGGACCAGAACGGGATGTCTTTCCATGAACAATAATCATATAGGAGAAACTAGCTAGAACCCGATCCCAAAACTCAGAACCATCATTTTCATGGCGATCAGGAATCGATGCATCCCCAACGATGGGTGTAGGGCGATGAGCATCAGTGAGTTTAAGCAGTGGCTGAAGTGGTTCGATGAGCATGGATGAGTTTAAGCAGTGGCTGAAGTGGTTCGATTCCAACAAGCATGGATGCATAAGCATCAAGGAGCTTTCCCATGCCATTAGAACCAACGGTGGCGGGTTTTCACGACGCAAGGGTAAGGAAACCTTGGGCTCTGCCGATTGCTGATGTCAACGGCGATGGGTTCATCACGGAGGAGCTTGTAGAAGCTGCAAAGAAAATGCTGGGCCACAAAGGTGTACACTTCTATTAATACATCGTATGTGAATTTTATGTTTCCGAGTAAGCTTTGAATTCCCCTCAAGTTTTTCTTGGGCTTCCATTTGATCCTTCTCTGTGCTTCCGCTGGAGGGACATAATTGTTATGTAGCACTTTTTATGTTTAATTTCTACAATATGACGGCTGGCGTGATGCTTGCTTTTTTCTCTTATGTGGTGTCCGATAGGCCATAGCCATAACCTGCAGAATCACCATTGTATAGTCTCAGTAATCTCGTAAGGATTGGTTTGAAGTGATCATTATCAATAATATAGCAGTCTCCAGCTCAAAGAGTCGCTTTAAGCACAATTAAATAAGAACATATCGACCAAACGTGGAATTCCCTACAAGAGAGTACTTGTCGTTTCTGGTGAAGAGCATAGAAACCAGATGTTATATACTAAAAAATGAGAAGCAGATATAAAGGGTGGGAATTTTTGGAGTAGTGAGATCGCGTCAAATGCACCAATTAACTTGTAGATTATATAACTTTTGATTTAGAAAAAACAGCAGAAGCAATAACATATCAAAACAAATCTTAATTAGAAAGTTAAAAAATCTTCCACCACTGGAGTTGAAGGAACGATAGAGTTAGAGAAAAGATACTGTTTTATGTCCGAATGGAATTCCAAAAGTTTCTTTATTTTTCGCAACTGTTTACCTTTTATGTTGGGTTCAATTTAAGACAATCTTAACACAACTTATAAGTCTAACTATGTTAATGGGCCATATCAGGACAGGTCACTAAACGAATGACCCCAGGTCACTAAACTATGTTAATAGTGAGTAATTTTACTACGTTAGAATCAACAATATGAAATACTTAAAATATAAAACATATATATTTTCATAAAAAAATTAAACTTTTTATAAGTAACAAATTTACAAACTGAAATACTAAAGAAATCATATAATTAATGAATGAAAAGTAATGCTTGAGATTTTATTTACCTCTTATATTCCTTCTCTAATCCCCAAATAATGGATTAGCCAATTTCATAAATAATGGATAATATGTCCATTTTATAATTATTAGCCTCAACCACTTGACAAACATGCATATTAACCACTTTTATAAACAATAAAAAATATGTCTCTTTCATAAAAAAATAGAAAATATATCATTTTATGAATTTATCAATGGATTGGAGATGTCTCGAATGGTTTTGAAAAGCAAGTCATAACCCAATAATCTAAAATATAGAGGTATAAACTAGAGAGGATAAAATAAGAGCGAGAACCTAACTCTTTATGAAAGTGTTAACTATAGGTACAATAATATGTGAATTTGAAAATCTCACTCACTCAGTATTCAGAATTTATTCGTCCCAAAAATTACTTCAAATATTAGTTCTTCACTAGCAAAATTGTCACGTAAGTGTATATATTCCTACAAATAATATACACATTATTATATTATATTTAGAGTTTACCTACATGACCATAATTTCCTATGATTAGAGTTTTACCCCTAATGCATAGTTCACCCAATTTGGCATAAGCAAATCATTTTTCACTAACATTTACTTGATTTTATTCTAATAGTAAAATGTCCCCAAAACTTATCAAAATGATAATTAGTTCCTCCTTTCTCCAAAAATCACATTAAAGTCATCATATTTGAAAAATTACAATTTTGTATTTTATTTTAAATCTTCCATTTTTGCCTTTTTCTTTTTCTAAAATTATTATTTTCACCAACCATTTATCAAAACTTGCCATTCTACCCCTTAGGGTGCAAAATGACCATTTGTCCCTCTTTAGACAAAAATATCATTTTGCCCCTATTTAGGTAAATTTTCCATTTTGTCACTTTTTATGCAAAAAAATAAATTTTTTGCCTAACATTCAACATATAACATTTATATCCATTTACCAAAAAATGACCATTTTGCCTCACTAATGCAAAAATGATCATTTTACCCTTTGTTTACCACAAATGACAATTTTGCCCATAAACTCTCGAAAATCATTTTTTAAATCTTCATTTGTCCAAAAATCATCTCCTAATCCCTTAGGATTATGTTGCAAATTATTTCCCAAGTTTTTTCCTTTTTGCAAACTAGCCCCCAAATATTTTAAAGTTTGCACTTTAGTCCCCAAAGTATGAAAATAACTCCAACCACCTTCAAATTTCACAAATCCATTCCCAAATACTTTCATTTATCTCCTAAGGGCTGTAATTGGAGATTCGGGTCTTACCCAACCAAATTTGGTCATTTTCCAAAAATGGCTGAAATTGAGCTACTATAGGGTTGTTGGAAATACTCATTAGAGTGCTCCATCGGTGGTCGAATCGTAGGTAAGGCCTAGGCAACACATTCCATGATGGTGGTCGACCAAGTGGTCAAATTTTAGCCTCAAACGACCACGAATGGAAGTATCATAATATACTTGCCAGAGAAAATTGACTTGTAGGGTTCGAAAGTTGCCTAGTCATAGGTCGACCAAGGCTTGTGGGAGGTACATGAGTGTCATGGAGTTTATTTGGCACTAGAGGTGGCTGAATTTGGCTTTGAAAGGGCGTCAATGTGGCACATTTTTCTATATTGGAAATAAAGTGAGGAAAATGGCCCTAATGTAGCAGTTTCAATCAAGGACATGTCCACATTACTCAAGAGGAGTCCCTTAGTGACATTTTAAAACAAACATTACCTCATTGGATGGTGAGGTGAAGGAGAACTCCTTGGTCGACCACTCGGGCATTGGGAGTGTATCCGAAAATGAGTTTTCCCACTTTTGGAGAGAAATTTGATATGATGGGGAGGAGATTGCTCAATTCATTTCATACGGAGACTAATATGGGAGTTGTCAGCTCAAGCATGGATTGAGGAGTGGCTGTGGGACCAAATTTCATTGTGGTTATAACATGCCATTTGGCCAAAGTTTAGTCGATTTGATCAATTTTCCTAATGGTGTGTAACCTGTCACGCCCCAATCCAGTTTGGTTGGATCCTCGTGAACAACCCGTCGCTCTATGATTCAAGAGGAGTTTCCTCCTTCTTTAACTCGAGAGTAGCCAGACATATTTTCAACCTTATTACCTGGAAAGAGATATATCAAATAAAATGCAAGCTTAAGGAAATTAAACATACCTAACAGAGGGTAAGGCTGGGCAAAAAGAAATTTGGCAACACCCCTCGAGGCACTAGAAGGACCAAGTGCAACTTTCGTGAGGTGACCAAGAGACATTGACATAAAGAGAACTTGGACTTTCCTAAAATCAAGTAAACTTGTGGGAATAAGGAAAGGATACAAAGGAAGGGCAAGCAGAAAAAGGACGGCATCAAAAGATGTCCTGGAGTTAGTTAAGGGTACGATGCCCCAAGAACGGATGAAAAGGAGAGTGTACCCAAAGCCCAAGGAGTGAAGCGAAACCCAAGGAGCAGATAGTAGGATAACAAATTCAGGTAATACCCTATCACGTGGGAATAGATGGAATACCCATAATAAAGAAACCTAGGGGATGATACCGGAGAAACCTTGTAAAATACGTCCTTCAACTAAGAGGTGATTACTTGGACACAGGGGTAAGGCATAGCAAAGGAACTAAGTCCAATGGAATAAATGAGCGAACAAAAATGGGGGAAACTAGAGAAATATGATGTCATATCAAACTTTGAGTAGACAATAAGAGAATCCATTTTCGATAACAAGGATGGACTGTCATGCCTCGACCCTGTTTGGTCGGATCCCCATGATCAACCCGCCACTCTCCTGGTTTATTAAATGGTTTCCCCTTATTATAGACCATAAAGAGTAAGGCATCCTTTAAACGTGCACCTTTTCCAAGAATAACATAAACAAAACTGCATAAGGATTTATCATACCTGTATCACAAGCATCTTAGTTGATGGTCTTTAAGGGTAGGCTTTCCGTAATCTCCAAAAAGCAATATAAGGGAGGGGGTGAGTACGACTACTCAGTGAATAGGTTTTCAATAATTTTACTTTTGAAAAAAAATATTTGTATTGGAGTGTGCCAGACTCCTTTCTTTCAAAAATAATTTCATTCAAAATCTCGGGTTTTATCACCATTTCCTTATTTAATCATGGTGTGTCATCACCCAACACACATCCTTCATCATGAAGGTTAAACACACATTCGCATGTCAGTACGTCCATTGAACCCACTTGTGTCTTCGAAGCGACTTTACCGGCCACCCGGATAGAAGTACGTCCACTTCTACCCTGAGAATGAGTGGATGTTCGTGACATCCGAGCCTCATTCCCGGAATAAATTCTTCGTGTCCGTATGAGGACAGATCCCATCCCCACCCTGGTCTAATGCGTTTGGTGTTACTCCAAATTTCGCATGGTCACCTGGAACGACGAACTGCCCTTATATTCACTGGGTCGTCCAGGGCCCTTAGGATGCATCACTACCCCTCATGAGAGTCCTGATGATCATGTACTCATAGTGCATGCACAAACAATATTTTCTTATTATGCAATGTAATCTGTGGTGTCATTAGTCGAACAGTCCTGACTTTCAACTCAACATGCAGCTGTTTTTTCTTTACTGGTCCGGAGACCGGTCATGTCGCACTGCTACTAGTTGATTGAGAATGTCGGACCAGCCTTGGTATCATGACCATACAATTTACTTATTAAAGTTTTATTGCACATATATTATGTTTGTTTACAAGCTCCTGCTCGTGCCCATTGGCCTATGGCCCACTGTTCGAGATTTTAAAAAATTGGACATATTAGCCCCCAAGTTCCAAAACCGAGGCCCCCGACTTATACGAGCTATTCGAGCTCCCATCGAGAAGGTCTCCCAAATTGTTTAAGCATTCGCACACAGTAAGGGGAGAACACTTCTGACAAAAATATGTTTTCACTTTCCATTATACCGACCCAATATAAGGACATCTCCATTTATAACCGATGAACGGGTTTTCAACTTCCTTTGAGGAAGTTTTAACATACCAACCGGGTATGATCTACTTAGCACTGGTAAGTATTTTTTCTGCAAGGTTTTCACATCACTACTCTAAGTCGTGATGTTTAAAATACCATATAGTAGTTGGCTTTTATTTCGATGTGCTTATCATCCCCAACTAGGTATGATATAAAATCCCACTCATAACCAGTAAGTGGTTTTTAACTTTAAGTTGTGCTTATCATCCCAACCGAGTATGACGTTAGTAAACCCACTCACCCGTTAATGTCGTGAATTCCTCTAGACTGGTTCTTTGTATTCACGCGAGCTTGTCCTTGCTAGCGTTCCCGATACTTCGTGTTCCTACAAGATATGAACATCTCAGTTCATTATCCTTCGGCCTAATACCCTTCATTCATTCCAAATGAATGAGAAAGTCAAACTTTCATTTATTTGCAATTAGGTCCCTAAAGTTATTTATCTTTAACTTTAAGTCCCTAATGCCAGTTTTTTCTCAAATTGAGTCCCAAAACTTTTTAAAATTAATCATAGGACCTTAGTTTATTCCATTTCATAAAAAGGGGATTAATTTCCCAAATTTCCAATTTGGTCCCCCAACTTTTCCAAAATTACCATTTTGCCCTTCCTTTACAAAAATGGTAAGTTTCACCCCAAAAATTCTAAAATTCCTCAATTAGCCCTCTAACATTTCTATCATGCTCAATTGACCCTCAATTTTAGGAAATTGCATTTCGGTCCCCCGAATTTTCGAAAATCTCTAATTTCCCACAAATTTTCCTCCAATTCCAACTCTTTAACACACCCAAATTTGATCTTATCAAATTTACAAATCAAACACTGCTAATTGTTGAAATTGAGTTTCTCCAAGTTCATACGATTCCATACAACTTTGAATCGTGAGTTTTAATGTCGGAACGAGCTCAAATGGAGCTTCGCCAGAAAATAGACTATAGAGAGAGAAAGCTTCGATTACTCACCGGTGAAGGCATGGCGGTCTGAGCTTTCGATCTGGGCAGATAGCTCTCGTCTTGAGGTTCATCCTAGAATCAAGAATCGCATCAATTGATTTCGAATTGAGTTACAATTTCATCATTGAAATTCTGCCGATTCTCTCTCTAGCCCTAGTCAGAAATTGTAGAGAGGAGCCGAATTGGCTTACCTTTCAGTTCTATTTCAGCTATGGGAGGGCTGAGGAAGTGTTGGGATGGCTTGGTTTGGCCTGAAGAGGACTTGAAATGGCCGATTTCAACTCAGCAGAAATAGGGCAGCTTCGGTCCGCCGGAGCTATTTCACTGTTTCATCACGTTGATGTTTTTCCAGCGACCCTCGGAGCAAACAAAGACTATAGGTGTGTAGCTGACTTCTCCCCGGTTCTATAGAACTCAACCTCACCTTGTTTGGCATAGAAAAAACCCTATATCGGAGCTCTAGTTCGAGCTTCACCAAAAAACTAAGCAACTAAGAGGGAGTGAGCTTTTCAGGTGTGGAGAGGATGAATGGGGAGTGGCTCTTTATATAGGGAGCTTGGGGACCCGTCGGCCATCCATTTAGCACCATTATAACAAGCATTGAAGACCTGAAACGTTCCGAACTGAAGTGTTTCTTCTTCGCCGGTGTTGCTTCAATTTTTCGGCAAGTGAACAGTGTCGTTATCCAGAGGAAGATGATGACACTGTTCTGAACTGGACCAAACCGGTCCGAACCGGGGTCAAAGCTTAAACCGATCAGTTCACCACTCATTCAACCGAGGTTTTCAAATATAAAAATTTCTAAATTCATCTAAATTTATTTTCTATCCAATGGTGGCCACAAATCTCCAATTTGAATTATTTAAGCCACCTAGAAAAATGAATATAGGATTCGGTTCAATAGTGGTTCAAACTGGTCCAAACTGGTTCGGATCCGGTTCACTTGAACCGGTTTAGTTTTCATCCCCAATTCCTTCATAAGTCCAATTCCATGTCTTTTGTGACTCCTTGGGTCACTTAGGGTTCATAAAATTCCTGGTTTACCATCTCTTTGTCGATTCCAGTTCATAAATTGACTCGGTTCTTAAACCAGTTTAATCTAGCTCGGGTCCAGTTCACTCGAACTGGTATAGTTTTTCTCTCCCACTTTGTTCTAAGGTTCCTTCCCAAAGTTTATAAAATTCTTTGGAGGCACAAGTGAGTTGAATTTCTCTTATTTGCCCATTCTCTATCGGTTCCGGTTCATGAACCTACTTGGTTCATAAACTGATTCAATCTAGTTGGATCTAGTTCATCTAAACCGTCTGGTTTTTCTCTTCCAAGTCATCCTAAGTTCTTTTCCATGGTATCATGAACCCTTTGGATCAACCGGGAGTGGAAAATTCTCAAATTGCCCATTCACAAATGATCAGGTTTGTGAATCAGTTCATTTTTTTCTCACTCTATTTAATTGGTTGTTTTCCCGGTTTTCCTTAGCTCAAAAGGGTGGGGTTTACAACTCTCCCCTCCTTTTAGGAGTTTTGTCCCCAAAACTTAATTATTAGCCTTGTATGAGGAATCATTTCCTTTGATGCCCCTTTGGTGTTTGCTCAACATGCAACTCTTCTCTTGTCCTTCCAATTAGCCCTTTTTACAACCTTCTCTTAAGGAATTCCTTTTCCTTTATATTATTTACTCCCTCCATGGAGTTTATCATAACTAGACGTACCTTACTTCATGGTATATTCTTAGATTTTATCTCTCTTTGCTTAGAGCAACATTCTTCCCTTTGAGATGTTGTACTCAAGATTGGAAATTTCAAGATAACTAATCATTCCCATGTCTAGTTATCCTTTTAGTAGATGAAACCTTTAGCTCGATGTTCTTTCGAGCGTTACGTACTTGTTTCCATAGTTTTTCTTTATTATCACTTTTTTTGTCCTATTTTGACCCTTCCTTCATTCGTTGTCTATTATAACTTCGATCCAATTTTTTTTTATATTCGACCTTGTCATGCTTATTAGCCAACTCTTCCTTACTTTGAGTCATATTCTCCTCAGGATTGTTGGGCTTACATGCCCCTTACAGCATGGTATTTTCTAGGACCTATCTCTGTCCATTAAATTCTTAGAACATCTCCTTGAGGGTCTCTCTTAACTTTTCAACCTTTCAGGGATCGTATAACTTCATCTCCTTTTTCTTTTGATAGCATTCCTCAACTGTCCTTTTTACCATTATTCTCTTCTCTATCATGCCTTTAAAGTTATGTCTCACATAACCGCATGGATTCCTCTTACCTACTCATCCTTCCCCAACTTCTTTATTGGATTTTTTTTATTCCAATTGATTGGGTTTTCTAATACCATATCGTCAAGCTGGGATTCATCCTTTCTTAGGTCCATCCTCATTCCCAATGACATCCTTTACTCAAGGATTTTACTTTGGCCTTAATCCACTCTTACTTGTTCGTAATAATTTCACAATTCTTTATACCAAGTTGATTCCTTTCGGTCTACATGTCAATTTGCTTGGTTTGGGGGAGTTTCCCTTTTTATGGTTTCATTCTCTACTATTTCCTTCAAAGTAGAGACTTTCACCTTAGGAGTTACATGTTCAATCTTCTTGCCATTTCTTGAAGGTTTCCTTTCTTCATCTCCTTACACCCTTTCTATATTGGGGCATTTGCCCGCTTTCAGTCCTCCATTGTCTTAAATTTTTCCTTTCCATCCCTTATTCCTTATTTGAGTAGCTTCCGATTATCGGTCTTATTTCGTGTACTCCAGCCTATGCCCAGGCAGACACTCTTTAGGCTCTATTATGCAAGTGTGGACCACAATCCATCTTAATATTAGTGATTGTTCCCCCTTAACCACTTCTCATTTAGGAGGCTTACTTTCCTAAGGTTTCTTGGACATTTTTTCCTTTATTTTCTTATTATGGGTAGTTTACCCAGTCTTACTTGTTATGGCATCTATTGATGCTATCTTTCTACCTACTCGTTCCTTGGGTTTAACTTACTCCTTAGGTTCTCCTAGTATGTTTCCCTTGGTACTTTCACCTCACCATGCACTTCATTTGCAAGTTTGTCTCCTCATCCCTCATCACTTGGTCCCATTACCTCTTAGTTGGGACATGTATCCCTCCTCAGGGTTTCCTTCCTTGGTGAGTTTCTTTCCCTTTCTCCCGTAATTCCTTCTTCATTCATTTTAATATGTATATATCCTTGAATGACGTCCTTTGATGCATTCCCCTTCTGTTTACCTTTACTCTTGAAATCTTGTGGCTACATCCTTTGTACCCCATCCTCATTCTAACTTGTACCCCTGTACACGTCTATTTCCTTTAAGTAGAGCTCAAATCCTCCTTGTTTCCAGATCTCTTAATCATACCGCGAGAGGCTTACTTAATCTTCTCCTAGCTTTGAGTTTGGTCATCAATCTGTTCTTGGCCATTGATTTCTTTAAGGATTTCCTCCATCCTTATTTTCCAAATATTTGGCCTTTCCACCTCTCCCTTCTTTACTAGAGATTAAATTTATGACATTCACAAGGGTTAGTTCGTTAACTGACTCGTCTCTACTATTCTCCTTGTCTAATTATCTTGAGACAGTTGTCTCTCGAGTCTTCTTGTCCTTAATGCCCATCCCATTGCCCTTTTTAGGGTGTAGTCCCTTCTACTTCCCATTCCTCCTTAGGGCGTCGTTTATTCTCCTTAACTATCTCGTTGTTACGATTTGCTTCTTTCTGCTATGTTGGTCCGAAGCTTGACTTCTCTTCTTTTTCCAAAGCAAGTCGTACTTATCATCCCAAAACATCCCATTTGTCGTCTAATGCTCGACTTGTCTTCTCTTGTAGAGGTGCTTCATTCTTTGCTCCCAGATGGCTGGAAATTTCTTCTTAAGGAAGAATTATCTTCATCTACCCTTTGTTTTATTTGTGGTTGATCGAAGTCCTACCTTCAGTCCTTTTCCTCCCTCATCTAGTTGAGGCACACCAATACACCATCATTAAGGGACAAAAAGTTTTAGGAACTCAAAATTTGCTTTCGAAATGAGTACCAACTTGAGGCTTTAGCTTTACTTAAAGGAGATTGGGCCAGGAAGTACCTGCCACTATGTTAGGATCTTAAAGAGCTTCCTCCTAGTATGGTTAAAGTTTCGAGTACGAGTCATATTTCATGGGGTGGAATACTTTCGGATTCATGTAGCTATAGAGGCGTTGTTCTTGGAAGGTATTGTTCTAAATCATTGTGATATGGGGCAATCCTTCATTTCATTCCCCATTTCCCTTACACCTATAAAAGGTTATCTTGATACTTGTCCTTAGTAGTGTTGAGCACTTTTTCGAGTAGTGTTCCTATTGTTCTCACCTTGTAACAGGTCATTTCCTTGCCCAGTAGTGACTACTAGAGTTCTCACTCCTTAGTCTCATTGTCAGTTTTCTTGTCAAGCCTTCTCTGCCTACTAGTTTTCCCCTAAGAGTTCTCCTAGACTCTTTAGTCTTTTGGTTCATTTCCTTATTTGGGATGGGATTCTCTTCGATCCCCGCGGTTTGTTTGGTTATTTTTCATAGGGCAATCTTCCTACAGTTGAGGCGTAGGCTTACATCTTTTTTTTAGACATGGTTTCAGGAACTTGGAATTTTTCATTAATGGAGAAGGAGTACAATATGTTGGGGTCTTAACCATATTACAAAAAGGTGGTTATGAAATAGATAGAGGGCAATGGGGTGTTTGATAAGCATCCTCCATGGTAAGGTTATAGGCCCTAGCTAGTGTTCCTGGTTTCAGGCTTGGCTCCCTTTGTACTCGGGGGTGTGACCTCAACAGGTCCAAACATCATCTTCTTGGATACTTTATCATTTGGTCCTTAGGGATTTCTACCATGCCCAAGGCATTTAGGAAGCTTCTAGAGTTATCTTCCTACGAGGACAGGGCACTGAGTAGAGTCATTCCTAGTTTTCTTGGTTCCTCTCCTAGGAGCCATCTGAAATTTTAAGATAAATCCTATCAGTTACAATATTTTCTAGTCTTGATTATGTATTTGAGGAAACATTCTCTGATATCACTCTATTTGTCACACCTTGACCCTATTTGGTCGAATCCCCGTGATCAAACCGCCACTCTCCTGGTTTATTAAATGGTTTCCCCTTATTATATACTGTAAAGAGTAAGGCGTCCTTTAAACCTACACCTTTTCTAGGAATAGCATAAATAAAACTGCATAAAGATTTATCATACCTATATCACAGGCGTCTTAGTTGATGGTCTTTAAGGGTAGGCTTTCCGAAATCTCCTGAAAGAGATATAAGGGAGGGGGTGAGTACGACTACTCAATGAATGGGTTTTCAATACTTTTACTTTTGAAAAAAAGATTTGTATTGGAGTGTGCAAGACTCCTATCTTTCAAAAATCATTTCATTCAAAATCTCAGGTTTTATCATCATTTTCTTATTTAATCACAGTGTGTCATCACCCAACACACATTCTTCATCATGAAGGTTAAACACACATTCAAAGGTCAATATGTCCACTGAACCCACTTGTGGCTTTGGAGCGACTTTACTGGCCACTCGGATAGAAGTACGTCCACTTCTACCCGAGAATGAGTGGATGTTCACGACATCCGACTCTCATTCCTGGAATAAACTCTTCGTGTCCGTATGAGGACAGAGACCTCATCCCGTCCCCACCCTGTTCTCATGTGCTTGGTGCTACTCCAAATTTTGCACGGTCACCTAGAATGACAAACTGCCCTTATACTCACCAGGTCTTCCAAGGCCCTTAGGATGCATCACTACCCCTCATGGGAGTCTTGATGATCCCGTACTCATAGTGCATGCACAAACAATGTTTTCTTATTATGCCATGTAATCTATGGTGTCATTAGACCAACAGTCCCGACTTTCAACTCAACCTGCAATTATTTTTTCTTGACTGGTCCGAAGACTGGTCATGTCACATTGCTACTAGTTGACTAAGAATGTCGGACCAGCCTTGGTACCATGACCATACAATTTACTTATTAAAGTTTTATGGCACATATATTATGCTTGTTTACAAGCTCCTGCTTGTGCCCATTGACCTATGGACCACTATTCGAGATTTTAAAAAATCAGGCATATTAGCCCCCAAGTTCCAAAACCGAGGCCTCTGGCCTATAAGAGCTATTCGAGCTCCCATCGAGAAGGTCTCCCAAATTGTTTAAGTATTGGTACATAGTAAGGGGAGAACACTTCCGACAAAATATATTTTCACTGTCCATTATACCGACCTGATATAAGGACATCTCTGTTCATAACCGATGAACGGGTTTTCAACTTCCTTCAAGGAAGTTTCATCATACCAACCGGGTATGATCTACATACCACTGGTAAGTAGTTTTTCCGCATGGTTTTCACATCACAACTCTAAGTCGTGATGTTTAAAATACGACATAGTAGTGAGTTTTTATTTCAATATGCTTATCATCACCAACCGGGTATGATATAAAATCCCACTCACAACGGGTAAGTGGTTTTTATCTTTAAGTTGTGCTCATCATCCCAATCGGGTATGACATTAGTAAACCCACTCACCCGTTAATACCGTGAATTCCACTATACCGGTTCTTAGTGTTCACGCAACCTTGTCCTTGCTAGCGTTCCCGGTATTTTGTGTTCCTATATGATATGAACATCTCGGTTCATTATCCTTCAGCCTAATAGCCTTCATTCATTCCAAATGAATGAGAAATTCAAACTTTCATTTTGTTGCAATTAGGTCCCTAAAGTTATTTCTCTTTAACTTTAAGTCCCTAATGCCGGTTTTTCCTCAAATTGAGTCTTGAAACTTTTAAAATTTATCATAGGATCTCAATTTATTCCATTTCACAAAAATGTAATTAATTTCCCAAATTTCCAATTTGGTCCCCCAATTTTTTTCCAAAATTACCATTTTGCCCTTCCATTACAAAAATGGTAAGTTTCACCCCAAAAATTCTAAAATTCCTCAATTGGCCCTCTAACATTTTTATCATTCCCAATTGACCCACAATTTTAGGAAATTGCATTTCAGTCCCTCAAATTTTCGAAAATCCCTAATTTCCCCCAATTCCAACTCTTTAACACAACTGAATTTGATCTCATCAAATTTATTGATCAAACACCTCAAATTGTTGAAATTGAAGTTGAAATTGAGTTTATCCATGTTCATACGATTCCATAGAACTTTGAATCACGAGTTTTAACGCCAGAACGAGCTCAGATGGAGCTTCGCTGGAAAATAGACTATAGAGAGAGAAAGCTTCGATTACTCATCGGTGAGGGCACGACGATCTGAGCTTTCGATTTGGGCAGATAGCTCTCGTCGTGAGGTTCATCCTAGAATCAAGAATCGCATCAATTGATGCCGAATTGATTTAGAAATTCATCATTGAAATTCTACTAATTCTCTCTCTAGCATCGGCCAGAAATTGCAGAGGGGAGCCAAATTGGCTTACCTTTCAGTCCTAATTCGGTCGTGGGAGGGTTGAGAAAGTGTTGGAAAGGTTTGGTTTGGCCTGAGGAGGGCTCAAAATGGCTGATTTCAACTTGGCCAAAATAGGGCAACTTCAGTCCGCCGGAGCTGCTTCTTTGTTTCATCATGCCGGCATTTCTCCGGTGAGCCTTAGAGCAAACGGAGACTATAGGCGTGTAGCTGACTTCTCCCCAGTTCTATAGAACCAGAACTCACCTTGTTTGGCATAGAAAGGACCCTATATCAGAGCTCTGGTTCGAGCTTCACCGGAAAACTAAGCAACTGAGAGAGAGTGAGCTTTTCAGGTGTGGAGAGGATGAATGGGGAGGGGGTCTTTATATAGGGTGCTCGGGGACACATTGGTCGTCTGTTTGGCACCATTATAACGAGCATTGAAGTCCTGAAACGTACTGAACAGAAGCATTTCTTCTTCATCAGTGCTACTTCAATTTTCCGGCGAGTGAACAGTGCTGTTCAAGTAATAGAAATGTTATACAAAAAAATCTAGTATTTTTTAAATACATAAAAAACTGTAGTGAAGTTTTGGATAAAACCAATAGAGATAAAAATAAATTAATTAAATTAAAGTTCTTTCTTTGGCCTAATTATCGATTAGAAAATTTAGCTTGTATGAATCGATATTGGTTTGATACTAATAATAGCAGTCGTTTTAGTATGGTAAGGATACATATGTATCCACGATTGTAAATTCATTAATAACAACCTTTGACATGCATTCTCTGATCACGATGAAACAATAAATCAATGATAAGTTAGTTCGATAAGCTTAATGAATTTTTTATTTTTTTATAGGGAAAGAGTACAAAAATCATCTTTCTTGAAATGAAAAAGGGAAGAAAATCATTAATAAATTTAAAAATGAAATTAGAAATGTGTCCTGCTATGAAAAAAAAAGAAAGAGGGCTGGAATTTACACATTGATTCTTTTTTTCGCAATTTTTGTTGAACCATATGCATCAAAAGGTGCACGTATGGTTCTTAAGGGATAGAAATTTTATCCTAATCAACCGACTTTATCAAGAAAGATTACTTTTTTTAGGCCAAGAGGTTGATAGCAAGATCTCGAATCAACTTATTGGTCTTATGGTATATCTCAGTATAGAGAATGATAACAAAGATCTTTATTTGTTTATAAACTCACCCGGTGGATGGGTAATACCCGGGTAGCTATTTATGATACTATGCAATTTGTGCAACCTGATGTACATACAATATGCATGGGATTAGCCTCTTCAATGGGATCCTTTATCCTAGTTGGAGGGGAGATTACCAAACGTCTAGCCTTCCCTCACACTTGGCGCCAATGAGTTTTTTAAGAAAAAAAAACTATGCCTTCGCCGTATAAAATATGAATATGAATATTAAGTAATAATAACATGGCACTTCCAATTCGATATGCATTTTTTTAACATAGATTATATATCAAAAGAGGAGTATGAAATTAGTATAAAATAAAGGGTATTCCTGATTATATTCGGGGCCCTTTTTTCAGCATCACAAACTTTTTTGTTTTCACCTCGAAGACTTTTAACAATATTTATGGTATTCTTATGAAAGAAAGATTAGAAAAAAAAACTTTTGAATTGCTGAATCACACCCGAGATAAAATATATAAAAAAAGTAACGGAGCCATCATAGTATTTTTTAACAATCCCATTTATACAGAATGGGAAAGGGGCTAGAATTGATGGTATAGTATTCTATGAGATCCGATAGCTAGTATGGTAGAAATATAGATTTCTTTCTACCATACTAGCTATTATTGTAATGTAACAATACCATAATATACTGTATAAAAATACAGGATTAATATAGATTAATTTAATCTATATATCTTCTTAATATACGTATTGATATAGATAATGTACATAGCATTACGATTCTATTTCTTTTCTTCATCTACAATAATCAATCGAAAGGCAATTCTTAATATTACGGCTCTAGTTCCTAGATTTCAGATTATTTTAACTAAGAATTTCGGTATCCAATGAAAGAATCCATGAGGATAAATGGTATGGACATATATATTAATAAAAAAATAAATGACTCGATTTTGTTGTAGCATTCTGAGAATAAGAAAGAAGATGACACTGTACTGAACCGGATCGAACCGGATTCAAAGCTTAAATCGACCGGTTCACCTCTCATTCGATAGAATTTTTCAAATCTAAAAATTTCTAAATTCATCTATATTCATTTTCTATACAATGGTGCCTCAAATCTCCAATTTGAATTATTTAAGCCACCTAGAAAAATAAATTTAGGATTCAGTTCAATAGTTGTTCAAACTAGTCCAAACCGGTTTAGATCCGGTTCACCTGAACCGATTTAGTTTTCATCCCCAATTCCATGTCTTTTGTGATTCCTTGGGTCACTTAGGGTCCATAAAATTCTTGGTTTACCATCTCTTTATCGATTTCGGTTCATAAATCAGCTCGGTTCTTAAACCGGTTTAATCTGGTTCAAGTCCGGTTCACCCGAACCGGTCTAGTTTTTCTCTCCCACTTTGTTGTAAGGTTCCTTCCCAAGGTTTAAAAATTTCTTTAGGGCACAAAGGAGTTGAATTTCTCTTATTTACACATTCTCTATCGGTTCTGGTTCATGAACCGACTTAGTTCATTAACCAATTCAATCATGTTGGATCCAGTTAAAAAAAAACCGGTCTAGTTTTTCTCTTTAAATTCATCCTAAGGTTCTTTTCCATGGTATTATGAACCCTTTCGATCACCTAGGAGTTGAAAATTCCCAAATTGCCCGTTCACAAATGATCGGGTTTGTGAACTGGTTTGTTTTTTTTCTCACTCGGTTTGACCGGTTCTTTTCCCAGTTTTTCTTAGTTCTAAAGGGCGGGGGGTTTACATGGATGACTAAGTTTTGATGACAAAACTCCTAAAAGGAGGGGAGAGTTGTGAAACTCGATCCTCGGACCAAGAAAACCGGGAAAGGAACCATCGATTTTGAGAAAACCAAGCCGAAAAATGGACCAAAAAAGAAAAAGAAGGGTTAAAAGGGGAAATTGGAAAATCCCAAGTAACCAAAAATTTATAAAAAACATGAGGAAGAACCGGTAAGTGGAAGTAATGAGAGAACTAGACCCAAACCGGATTGAACCGGGAAGAACCATAGTAAACTAGTTCAATAATTCATTTTTCTAGGTGGCTTAATAATGACAATTTGGGAAATTGAGACTACCATTAGATAGAAAATGAATTTAGAAAATTTTAAATTTTAGAAAACTTGTTGAATCAGGTCCTACCGGCCAAATTTTGAATTCGGGTCACCAAACTCGGTCGGACCGGACTGGTGAACGGTCAATGAACCAGTCAACGGTCAATGCTCAATGGTCACGATGCCTTGTCAGCAGCCATGCAAGCATGGGCAGCCAATGGGAGGCTGCCACGTATTTGGTCATTGGTCAATGGATGACTAGTCAGCATGCCACGCAGACACGAGCATCTAATGGGAGGTTGCCACGTGTCTGGTCAACGGGTCAACGATTGATGTGGCGGTTAAGTTGGACCTCCATGATAGAAAAAGTGACCAATCATAGCATGCCACATGGCAAGCCTGCCACGTCATCATCTTCAATCTCCAGCCACTGATAGAGAGAAGAGAGAAGAAAGACTCGTCAGAAAAGCTAGAGTCTCCGTCGACTCAAAAAACTCTCAGGTCATGTCGTTAACAGGCGCGTCGGAGGTCGAGTCTTACGCCGGTAGGTAGCTTGATCAGTTGTCGAGCTCCCTATAAAAAGAGAACCCCTCCATTCAGTCTCAACATTCAACAATCGACCGAAGAATATAAACTGCTCAGTTTTTCGACAAGCAGCAAACTAGAGCTCCGACATCAGGGCTTTTCTCCATTTCTGAGGGTGGATTCAGTACCATTAGAACTGGGAGGAAGTCCTCTACATAGTTGCACCCTCTATTCCACCCTAGAGCCACTGTGGAAGAACAAGGAAGCTCAAATAGTAACGCTGCTCCTCAGCTGTCAGTAGACCGAGCTGCTGAGCTCAACTCGAGCTGTCCCTAGGTTAATTCTGGCCAAACCAAACCCCCTAAACACCACCTAGAGGTACCCCGACCTTCCCCCGAGCTAGCACAATAAGCCCCTCTGCCACCCCTTTGCTGGAAAGCACTATTCATGACCGATTTCTACAAAAACTTTAACACTAAAATTTGAACTACTTAGACCACCAATTGAGGCACGGTTTGAACAAGGGAGGATCCCTGGGAGGAGAGAAATCTAGAGAAAGCAAGAGCTCATGTCATGCCCCGACCCGGTTTGGTAAGATCCCCGTGATCAACCCGTCACTCTCCCGGTATATTAAGGGTTTCCCCTTCTTTATACCGTGAGGAGTAAGGTTTTCTTTAAACATGTACCTTTTCTGGAATAACATTAATCAAAATTGCATAAAATTTAAACTTTTCATACCTGTCTTGCAGGTGTAGTTAACTGGAAGTCCTTGGGTATGTTTTCCCATGGTTACCTAAAAGGGGTATAAGGAAGGGGTGAGTTCAACAACTCAATAAATGGGGGTTAAAGACTTGATTTTCAAAAAGAATAGTTTTAATTGGAGTGTGTCAGACTTATTATTTGCTTTTAAAACATTTTATCAGTAAATCTCAATTTTCATAGCCATTTCTCATCACAATGGTGTGTTATCACTCAACACATGCCCTTCATCATGAAGGGAACACACATTCACAGGGCAGCACGTCCACTACATCCACTTGTGGTGTCAGAATGACTTTACCGACCACCTAGATAGAAGAACGTCGACTTCTACCCTAAGAATGAGTGGATGTACGTGATATCCGATCATCGATCTTATAAACAAAACTCTTTGTTCATTTGAGGATAGAGACCTCATCCTGTCCCCACCCCGATCTCATGCGCATGAAGATATGTCGAGCTTCCAAGATTGTTGGCATGACTAACTGCCCTTATCTCCACCATGTCGTCTAGTAGCCCTAGGGCACATTGCTACCTCTCTTAGGTGTCTTCAAGGTCCCGTAACTTAGTGTATGCACAAATCAACAGTTTTCCACATAAGTCATTTAATCTGCGGTGCCATTGTCCAATGACCCCGACCCACAACTCAACCTACAACTGTTTGTCTCGACTAGTCTGTCAACCTGTCATGTCACACTACCGCCAGTCCATCGAGTATGTCGGTCCTATCTTGGTACCATGGCCAAAGAAATCATTCATTTAAAGTTTTCATGGCTTATCTCATGTTTGTTTACGAGCTCCTGCTTGTGCCAACTGGCCTAGGGCCCACTGTATGAGATTTTAAAAAAAAATCTAGCCCCCAAATTCCAAAACCGAGGTCTCCAGCCAATCTGAGCTATTCGAGCTCCCATAAAAAGGTCTCCCAAAAGTTTTAAGCAGGGGCACACAATCAGAAGAGAGCACTTCCGAAAAAATAAACTTGTCATCTATCCATCATACCAACCAGGTATGAAGACGTCTCCACTTTTAACCGATAAGCTGATTTTCTACTTCCTTCTAACAAGTTCATCATACCAACCAGGTATGATCTACTTACAACTAGTAAGTAGTTTTTTCGCAAAATTTCAACATCACTCCACTGAGGTGTGATGGTTAAAATACCACTTAATAGTGAGTTTTCATTTCCGAGCTACTTATCATACCAACTAGGTATGATATTAAATCCCACTCACCCGATTATGTAGTGATCTCCTCTTGATCGGTTCTTTGTCCTCATGCAAGCTTGTCCTTACTGGCGTTCCCGGTACTTCGTGTTCCTCCACGATATGAACATCCTTGTTCATTATCTCTTGGCCTAATAGCCTTCATTCATCATGAAAGAATGAAATACTTAACTTTTCGATTTATTGCAATTAGGTCCCTAATGCTAATTTATCCCAAATTGAGTATCAAAACTTCTAAATTTCACCTTACGACATCAATTTACTCAAAATCACAAAAAGGGGTTCAAGTTTCCAAAATTTCCAATTTGGTCCACAACTTTTTCCAAAATTACCATTTTGCCCCTACTTTACAAAAATGGTAAATATCACCCCAAAATTTCCAAAAATTGGCCAATTGGTCCTACAACATCTTTATCATACCCAATTGGCCCTCAATTTTATGAAATTGCACTTTAGTCCCTCGAATTTTCAAAATCCCCAATTTTTTCCCAAGTTTCCACCAATTTCAACCTTCCAACTCAGTCGAATTTGATTTCATCAAATTGATTGATCAAATGAGTTTAATTATTGAAATTGAAGTTGGATTGGAGTTCCTACACTTTCATACGTTTCAATTGCACTTTGAATCACATGATTTGTCAGTGGAACAAGCTCAAATGAAGCTTCGCCGGAAAATTGGACTTACAGAGAGAAAGCTTCTAAAGCTTACTCTCGGGGGCTCAACGGTCTGAGCTTTCGATCTGGGCAGATAGCTCTTGTCCTAAGGTTTTTCCTAGGATCAAGAATCGCATCAAATGATGCTGAATTGAGGGAGAATTTGGTCAGTGAAGATTCGTCGGTTCTCTTTCTAGGACTGATCGAAAAATAGAGAGCGAGGCCAAATTGGCTTACCTTTCTCCTCTAAATCAATTATAGGAGGGTTATGGAGGTGTTGGGAGGGCTTGGTTTGGCCTGAGGAGGGCTTGAATTTGCCATTTTCAGCTCGGCCAAAATAGGGCAGCTTCGATCCGCCGGAGATGCTTCATTATTCTATCATGCCGACGTTTCTCCGGTGACCCTCGGAGTAAATGGAGACTACATGCGTGTAGCTGAATTCTTCCCGAATCCAAAGAACCCGACCATGTCTTCTTTGGCTCAAAAAAATGCCGAAGTCGAATCTTTGGTCTGAGCTTCACCGAAAAATGGAGTAGTAGGGAGAGAGTGGAGTTTTCAAGTGTGAGGAGGATGAATGAGAAGGGGCTCTTTATATAGGAAGCTCGGGGACTTCTTGGTTGTTCGATTGGTGCCTTAATGGCGGTCATTCATTGCCTAAAACTCCCTGGTCGGAGACTTTTCATCTTTGTCAGCACTACTCGGTTTTCTGGCGAGTGAACAGTGTTCTCAGCTAAAGGAAGAAGACAACACTGTTCCGAACTGGACCGGACCAGTCCGGACCGAGTTCAAAGCTTAAACCGGCCGGTTCATGCCTGATTCGACCTAGTTTTTCAAAATTTAAAATTTCTAAATTCATTCTCTATCCAATGGTAGCCTCAATTATCCAATTTGAATTTTCTAAGCCACCTAGAAAAAATGAATTTAGCATCTTATTCAATAGTGTTTCAAACTGGTTTAATCTGGTTCAATCCGGTTCACCTGAACGAGTTTGATTTTCATCTCCAATTCATCCTAAAGTCCTTTTTCATGATTTTTGTGACTTTTTAGGTCACTCGGGATCCATAAATTTATCGGTTTGCCCTTTTTCTATTTGAGCTCATTTTTTAGCCAAATCGAGCAATTCAAAGCTCAAAATGACGAGGGAGACATAAGGAAGATGATTCAAATCACCAATTGAGACAATTAACCATGTTTTGGGTCAATTGAATGAAATTGTGATCTGGGGACCAAATTGTAATTTTTTAGAAATTTGGCAATTTGGAAAATTGGGGTCGAATTGCAATTTAAGGAAAATTGGGACATTTTCATGAAATTAACTTCAAATTGGGACCTAATTGGGCAATTGGATGAAGTGGAGGGCCAATTGGTAATTTTTGAAAGTTCAAGGACCAATTTGTAATTTTTTTAAATTAAGGATCGATTTGTAATTTTAGGAAAATTGAGAATAAATTAGTAAATTTGGAAAATTTAGGGACCCATAAAGAGTAATTGGAAATTTTAGGGACTTAACGAATATTTAATAAAAATTAGGGACACAAATGTGAGATTATAAAAATTGAAGAACCTAAATGTAATTAAGGCATATTACGAGGACCAATACGTAAATACCTAAAACTAGGAAGTCACATATATCAATTCTACTAATAAGTTTACTCAAATAATATAGGAGCTAATTATTCATGTATACAAGGAATTGTACCATAAATCAGTATCTAATCAGAACTCACGTCACATATATAACTTAGGTGTCAAGGAATAAAAAGTTGTTAAAATCACATGGACCTCCCACCTATGTTGCCCCCTTTAACTTCTTATACTTTAATGGGATTGGTTAATTCCGCATTAATAACATCTCTTATCAATGGTTGGACCACTGCCATCCTTTTTGCTCTTATGACGTTAGAGGATGAGGAGTCCTCATTCTTTTTACTCTTATAACGTCATAAGAAAGTTTACACCATTATGTTACGGATAGCGCTTCATTTTTATATACTATCGAAGAATGGGGTTTAGTGCCAAAATATGGTTCATCAACATTATATATTAGATTTGTATCGTATAATTTTTCATGTAACAAAAATATTTTATATAAGACTCTAACTTATTAAAATAATTTTAAATTAAATAAATTGTAAAGATATATACAAATACGTTTCCAACGGGTTATGGTCGGAAAAGCATCGTAGCCTCTCGGTTTCACTATTTTCAGATTCTTATTCTTTGAGAAAGCTGGCGAGGAAGAGGAAAAAAAGGGTAGAAAAGGGGAATAGGACTGAGGTGCCCATCCTATAAATTGGACCAGAACGGGATGTCTTTCCATGAGCTAATAATCATATAGGAGAAACTAGCTAGAACCCGATCCCAAAACTCAGAACCATCATTCTCATGGCGATCAGGAATCGAAGCATCCCCAACGATGGGTGTAGGGTGATGAGCTTGGATGAGTTTAAGCAGTGGCTGAAGAGGTTCGATTCCGACAAGGATGGACGCATAAGCATCGAGGAGCTTTCCCATGCCATTAGAACCAACGGCCGCTGGTTTTCACGACGCAAGGGTAAGGAAGCCTTGGGCTCTGCCGATGTCAACGGCGATGGGTTCATCACGGAGGATGAAGTCGAGGAGCTTGTAGAATTTGCAAAGAAACAGCTGGGCCTCAAAGTTGTGGCCTTCTATTAATACATCATATGTGAATTTTATGTTTCCGGGTAAGCTTTGAATTCCCCTCAAGTTTTTCTTTGGGCTTCCATTTGATCCTTCTCTGTGCTTCCTCTGGAGGGAAATAATTGTTATGTAGCACTTTTTATGTTTATTTTCTGCAATACAGCTATATGACGGCTGGCGTGATGCTTATTTTATTCTCTTCTTTATGTGATGTCTGATAGGCCATAGCCATAACCTGCAGAATCATCATTGTATAGTCTCCCTAATCTCTCCTAAGGATTGGTTTGAAGTGATCATTCTCAATATTATAGTAGTCTCCAACTCAAAGAGTCACTTTCAGCACAATTAAATTATCTTCCAAACGTGGAATTCCCTACAAGAGAGTACTTCTCGGTTTTGGTGAAGAGCACAAAAACCAGATGTTATATACTCAAAAATGAGATGCAGCTATGAAGGGGGGGAATTTTTGAAGCAGTGAGATCGCGTCAAATGCACTAATTGACTTCTAGATGATATAACTTTTGATTTAGAAAAAAACAGCAGAAGCAATAACATATCAAAACAAATCTTAATTAGAAAGTTAAAAAATCTTCCACTACTGGAGTTGAAGGAACGATAGAGTTAGCCAAAAGATACCGTTTTAAGCCCGAATGGAATTCCAAAAGTTTGTTTATGTTTTCGTAACTGTTTTCCTTTTTGTTGGGTTCAATTTAAGACAATCTTAACACAACTTTTAAGTCTAATGATGTTAATGGGCCATATCAGGACAAGTCACTCAACGCATGACCAGATCCGCAGTAGAATGGATAAGACTTGGCCCGCCTTAACCATCACTCAGTTGGTTTGGCCCGCCTTAACCATAAAGCGGACATGAGAGGACTGGGTATGATCTCGACGGTGACCGATGGAGGAAAACAATTTTCTCATCCATAGATCACAATATTTGTTCAAAGTTCTTAATTATTTATATTAACCATGAATCAATGAATTTTGATGTCAAGCGGAAATATATGGGATTCAACATGTTTGATAAGATCTCTTCTTTGTGATGAAAAAATAATAATTTTTTATTTTATAAATAAGTAAATGAATTAAATAAATTTTAGAAAAATATAGAAAGTCGAAATCCAATAGAAAGACCCTAAATCTAGTGTATTAACTGAAAAATTCCAATAATTAAGGGTCAAACTAGTAAAATGAAATCAAAATGGTCAAAGTACATTGATTACGATTCTATTAGTGAGACCTATAAAAAAAATCGATCAAATTAATTCAAACCTATCAACTAAAAGCCCGATTGGTCATCATTTCACTTGCACATAATAGTCAATCATGTGTTGTTGTCCACGAGATCATATCATTTGCTAGAGTTGCACCCCATTGTAATACGATTAACTCCAAACCCAAAATTTCAATAGGGGATTTAATCTAAAAAAAATGAATTGAATATAGACTTGATATATTATGGAGCTAGAAAATAATGATTCAATTTATTTTAGATATTAAGAAAAATTTTGATTAAGGAATCGAATTGATATATTTTACTAATAATATAAGGTAGAGTCAAGTTTGATTAAATTAATAGAATGTTTTGAAAAGAGCGAAGGGAAATCTTTTGTATTAAAATTATATATATAAATTTGAACTATGTAACAAATACATAAGAATAAAATATGGGCAAATGTTGGTAAATAATATTTGTTATAGATCAACCTAATTTCTATGATCGGAGTGTAATAATAATCTACTATATACTTGCAATACAATAATAGTAAGTAATTTTACTACAATTAACAATATAAAATACTTAGAATATAAAACATATATATTTTTATAAAAAATTAAACATTTCATAAATGTAATAAACAAATTTACAAACATTTGAAATCCTAAGTAAGTCATGTAATTAATGAATGAAAAAAAGTCTTCAAGCATTTCTTTTTAAGAATCTCTACATCAATATCGACCTCAACCTCGGTGGGAGTTGTGTTCCAATATTTAGGTTTTTATTCAACTTTCTTCTCTAATCCCTAAAAAATATATTAGAAGAGTGGTGAGTAATGCTCAATGAATGCAAAGATAGTTAATCGGATAGTTTATGAACTCGATATCATCTTTACTCTAAATAACTAATGCAAAATTTTAAAATTTTTATTTTCTTTCTCAAGATTAATTTAAAGGTCAATAAACACTAATATTGTATTTTCGAAAGCTTGTTCTCTAGGGTGGTATGTCACCTAATTCATTGTTAGTATGTCAATTCAAACTATTATTATATATTATTCATACTTTATTGATTGATAACTCTTTTTTCGTACCAACTAAAGGAGTGACATCCATCGACACTCGCTATCACTTTTTTTTTCTAACAATTATCATATATGTATCGAGTTTATTCAAATAGGATTTCTCTATTCTCACTTGCCACATGTAATATGGAAAAACCCCTCAAGAGTCCATGCTTATACATGTATTTATCAAAACTAAAATCAAGTGCGTTTAAATTAAATTGAATCCCGTGACTCACGTGTGAATCTGACAAATCATATCTCAATGATGCAATGTATTTCAACACACATGTACCATCCTTATTACTCTACATAAGAATTCATAAAATTAATAATAATACAATGTATTCAATATCACAATTACAACCATTATTACTATCCACGTATTTAAAGTATTTCCAACATGATAACATATCTGAAATCACAAGTTCCCTCATTATTATCTATATGAATTCATAAAAATGATATGTAAACTAACTTATAAGCACCTTATGGTAGTCCACATATATAACTTTGTTCTCCCCTTATTACAATAAACAATGTAAGTAATATCCCCCTTATCATAGTCTATCGTTCTAGAAAAAAATTACTAAATAATAAATAGTATCCTTATTACTATCTATAATTATAGCTATCAACTCCCCCTTATCACAATACACATTTTATGAATAAATTCTCTCATACTTATTCATATCCACTATGCAAATGATGTCATGTTGTACACAAATAAAAATTTAAGGTTTTACTTGCTTTCTACTAAAATTCATATACGAGCATGCAAAATAATATCATAGGCCTTTAAGCTCTGTCTCATTTTTAAAATAAATACACACAAACAAAACATGCAATAATATGTCAAGAGGTAATCCATCTTAACAATTCTCTCTATGATATTTCTTAAAGTCACATGAGTGACGTCCATTTTCATATTTATAACTCTATTTAGTCCATTTTCATATTTATAACTCTATTTAATATTCTAAGCATTAGCCTATTTCTCATAAATCCCTTTAGGCCTTAATCCATTTCATAAAATTTGGACATTAGTCCCTTTTATAAATATTGAACATTAGCCCTTTTACAAAATGTTATCTAAATCCCATTTCATAAATACTGACATAAGCCAATTTATAAACAAGAGCTTTAGCCTTTTTATAAATGTTGAGTCATATACTTCTTTTATAAATATTAAGGTTACAAATTTTATAAACATGACTATTAGCCACTTTCATAAATAATTGATCATATATCCATTTTATAATTATTAGCCTCAGCCACTTGATAAACATGGGTATTAACTACTTTTATAAACAATGAAAAATATGTCTCTTTCATAAAAATTGGAAAATATGTCATTTTATAAATTTATCAAGGGATTGGAGATGTTTTGACGGGTTTTGAAAAGTACGCCAAGACCCAATAACCTAAAATGTTATGCCTCGACCTGGTTTGGTCAGATCCCTATGAACAACCTGCCACTCCCTTGGTTCAAGAGGGGTTTCCCCCTTCCTAAATTCAAAAGTAGTCACTTGTAATCTTAACCTCGTTCCCTGGAATAACATATATTAATAATAATGCAAGCTTAAGAGAAAATTAAGCATACCTGATAGAGGGTAAATCATGGTGTTATCCCTAATAATTATTTATTCCTAAAAAGTGATAAAAATGATAGGTGAGTTTATACAACTCAATCAATGGGAGATTGAAAAAGAGTTTCAATAAAAAAATTTGGAGTGTGTCAGACTCCTTAATTTCCTTTCAAACTTATTCCTTTCACATATTCTTAGTTTTAAAAAACTTTTCCACATTTTTCCACATTTAGTATGTTTAGCAATCAACACACGCCCTTTTATCATGAAGGAATCACACATTTGCAGGGCAGCCCATCCACTACACCCACTTGTGACATTAGTGCGACTTTATCGACCACCTAGATAGAAGCCCATCCACTTCTACCCTAGGAGTGAGTGGATCTAAGCGACATCTGACCCTCAAACCCGAAAAGAAAACTCTGTGTCCATATGAGGACAGAGGCCTCATCTAGACCCCACCCCGGTCTCATGCCAATGAAGCTACGTCGAGCTTCCCTAACTGCTAGCACGACAAATTGCCCCTCCACCATGTCGTCTAGTAGCCTCTAGGATGCATCACTACCCCTCTTAGGCATCTTGATGGTCTCGAACCTCAATGCATGCACAAAACAATAATTTTTCATACAAGCCATATAATTTTTGGTGCCATTGGTCCAACGGCCCCGACCCTCAACTCAAACTACAGTTGTTTGTCTCGATTGGTCCGTCAACCTATCTTGTCGCACTGCCGCCAGTCCATCGAGTATGTCGGACCCGTCTTTGTACCATGGCCAAATTACATCATTCATTAAAGTTTTCCTGGCTTAAGATCATGTTTGTTTATGAGCTTCTACTCAGGCCAATTGGCCTTAGGCCCATTGTACGATGTTTTCAAAATCGGGCATTTTAGCCCCCAAGTTCTAAAACTGAGGCCTCTAACCTATTTGAGCTATTCATGCTCCCGTCAAGAAGGTCTCCCAAAATCTTTAAGCAATAGCACACAGTCAAGGGAGAACACTTCTGATAAAAATATCTTTTAATTCGTCAATCACACCAATCGGGTGTGATGCCATCTCCACTTACGACCGGTAAACAGGTTTTCCACTTCCTTCCAGGAAGTCCATCATAGCAACTAGGTATGATTCAATTATACTTTGAATCGCATGAATTGATGTCGAAACGAGCTCAAACGGATCTTCGCCGGAAAAGTGGAAGTAGAGAGAGAAAGCTTCGAAAGCTTACCGTCGAAGATGCGGCGGACTGAGCTTTCGATCCAAGCAGATAGCTCTTGTCATGCCCCAACCCAGTTTGGTCTTATCCCCTTGAACAACTCGCCACTCTCTCAGTTTATAAAAGGGTTTCCCCTTCTTATAAACCGTAAAGAGTAAGGCATCCTTTAAACCTGCACCTTTTCCTGGAATAACATAAATCAAAACTGCATAATATTTGTTGTGAATAGATCCCACATTGGATAAAATAGAGAAGTGTTGTGGGTTTATAAGGTTGGAAGGGTACCACTACTTACAAGTCATGACTTTTAAGTAGACATGGGCCTGACCCCTTATCAGTCCACAACACATTCTCTAACATGGTATCAGAGCCAGTAGACTCGCACTTGTACCCGACCAGAGGCCGGAAACTCGGCTTGTGGTCTGCCCGAGTTGGATGGAGGAGGAAAAAATACCCAACTCGAGGCCATTGTGTCCCTCCTTGTCCGATGAAGCAGATGGGTTACCCTGTTGTATCTGTGCCAATCACCTTATGTTGCGCCTCATATGAAGCTTGCAACAGTTTTCAACTGTTATCTCCAACTGATAGATTCGGGATATTGGATGACTCCTTTGCTCTTTGCATGGCTCGGCAGCTGCCACTGACTTCTTTGCTCAAGCTAATGAGTGTTTACAGAGAAGAGTAGGAATACACCGTGATGTCTAATCTGATATATATAAGTTACAATGTCATGAAGATTGCTGCAGATGCAACTCCTGAACTGATGGACTACATTAAGTGATTCTTCATTGGTCTCTTTAAGCACTCTGCTAAAAAGTTGGGTAAACTTGGGTGGGAATGTACGCAAGGGGAGAGTCATTCAGATTCAATGTTGAGGGGAGAAATTTTGACTACCTTGGCAGTGTTTGGACATGAGGAGACTCGGAAGGAAGCAAGCAGGCATTTCCAAGCATTCTTAGAAAATCGAAGCACACCTCTTCTTGCTTCTGATATAAGGAGGGCTGCATATGTGGCAGTTATGCAAACTGTTAACTCATCAGATCGATCCGACTATGAATCTTTACTGAGAGTTTATCGGGAGAGTGACCTTAGCCAAGAGAAAACTTGAATCTTAGGTGCATTGGCCTCTTGCCCAGATCCTAATATTACACTTGAAGTTCTCAACGCACACCTCTTCTTGCTCCTGATATAAGGAGGGCTGCATATGTGGCAGTTATGCAAACTGTTAACTCATCAGATCGATCAGGCTATGAATCTTTACTGAGAGTTTATCGGGAGAGTGACCTTAGCCAAGAGAAAACTCGAATCTTGGGTGCATTGGCCTCTTGCCCAGATCCTAATATTATGCTTGAAGTTCTCAACTTTATTTTGTCTCCCCAGGTCCGTAGTCAAGATGCTATATTTGGACTTGCAAGTCATGAAGGTTGCAAAACTGCTTGGACTTGGCTGAAGGAAAAGTGGGAGATCATATTAGAAACATATGGCTCGGGATATCTCATCACTCGCTTTGTTAGCGCCATCGTCTCACCATTTTCTTCCTTTGATAAAGCCAAGGAAGTAAAGGACTTCTTCTCAACCTGAGCTAAACCCGCAATCGCTAGAACGTTGAAGCAGAGCATGGAGTGTGTCCACATCAATGCCTAGTAGGTCCAGAGCATGCAGAATGAGATGAACCTCGACCATGTCGTGCATGAGCTTGTGTTTCCAGGAACAGAACAGTAGAGCATCCACCTCCTTTTTAATTATTTATGATCACCTTCTTTTAGAAATCTCAAACTTATATCCAAATGTGGGATCTATTCTCAACACCCACCCTTACGTGCAACGTGGATACACTTGCCACGTGCAATTCTCAACACTCGCCCTCGCGTACAACGTAAATACACTTGCCACGTGCAATTCTCAGCACCTCTCAACACCTGTCTACGAGCCGGGTATTTCCCTTCCGGTCTCGGACGAGGGGGGACACAATGGCCTCGAGTTGGGTATTTTTTCCTCCTCCATTCAACTCGGGTAGACCACAAGCCGAGTTTTTGGCCTTGGGTCAAGTACGAGTGCGAGCCCACTGGCTCTAATACCATGTTAGAGAAGGTATTGTGGACCGATAAGGGGTCAGGCCCATGTCTACTTAAAAGTCATGACTTGTAAGTAGTGGTACCCTTCCAACCTTATAAACTCACAATACCTTCTCTAACATGGTATCAGAGCATAAATAAACCTGCCCATTCTGCATTAGGATGGGTATTCCCCTTTCGGTCTCGGACGAGGGGGACACAATGGCCTCGAGTTGGGTATTTTTTCCTCCTCCATCCAACTCAGGCAGACCACGAGTCGGGTTTCTAGCCTCTAGTCGGGTACAAGTGCGAGTCCACGGGCTCTGATACCATGTTAGAGAAGGTATTGTGGACCAATAAGGGGTCGGGCCTATGTCTACTTAAAAGTCATGACTTGTAAGTAGTGGTACCCTTCCAACCTTAGAAACCCACAACACTTCTCTTTTCTATCCAATGCGGGATCTATTCTCAACAATATTTTAAATTTATCATACCTATCTTATAGGCATCTTAGTTTATGGACTTTAAGGGTAGACTTTCCAAAATTTCCTGAAAGGATATAAGGGAGGGGGTGAGTACGACTACTCAGTGAATGGGTGTTTCAAAACTTTTAACTTTTAGGAAAAAGGCTTGTATTAGAGTGTGCGAGACTCCTTTCTTTCAAAAATCCTTTCATATCAAGTCTCGATTTTTACCAGCATTTCCTTATTAATCACAGCGTGTCATCACCAAACACACATCCTTCATCATGAAGGTTAAACACACATTCGTAGGCCAGCCCGTCCACTGAACCCACTTATCGTGTCGTAGAGACTTTACCTGCCACCTAGATAGAAGCACATTCACTTCTACCCTAAGAATGAGTGGATGTACGCGACATCCGACCCTTAATCACAAAATCAATTCTCCAGTCTGTATGAGGATAGAGACCTCATCCAGTCCCCACCTCAGTCTCATGCGCTTGGTGCTACTCCAAATTTCGCACGGTCATCTGGTACGATGAACTGCCCTTGTAATCACAGGTCGTCAAGGGCCCTTAGGATGAATCACTACCCCTCATGGTGTCTTAATGATCCCGTAATCATAGTGCATGCACAAACAGTATTTTCTTATCATGCCATCTAATATGTGGTGCCACTGGTCCAACGGCCCTAGCGCTCAACTTAACCTGCAGCTGTTTGTCTTGACTGGTCTGGAGACCTGTCATGTCACACTACCACTAGTTGACTGAATATGTCGGTTTTGTCTTGGTACCATGGTCAAACAATTCATTTATTAGAGTTTTATGGCACATATCTCATGTTTGTTTACGAGCTCCTACTCGTGTCCACTGGCCTATGGCCCACTTGTTCAAGATTTTCAAAACCGGGCATAATAGCCCCCGAGTTCCAAAACCAAGGCCCCGGGACTATAAGAGCTATTCGAGCTCTCGTCAAGAAGGTCTCTCAAATTGTTTAAGCATTGGCACATAGTCAAGGGAGAGTACTTCTGCAAAAAATATGTTTTAAACTGTCCATTATACCGACCAGGTATAAGGACATCTCTGCTCATAACTGATGAGCGAGTTTTCAACTTCCTTTGAGAAAGTTTCATCATACCAACTGGGTATAATCTACTTACAACTGATAAATAGTTTTTCCACGTGATTTTCACATCAGTCCTCTAAGTTGTGATGTTTAAAATAACAATTGGTAGTGGGTTTTCATTTCGAGGTACTTATCATCCCCAACCGAGTATGATATAAAATCCCACTCACCCATTAAGGAAGTGAATTCCACTAGACCGGTTCTTTGTATTCACGCGAGCTTGTCCTTGCTAGTGTTCTCGGTACCTCATGTTCCTACACGATATGAACATCTCAGTTCATTATCCCTTGGCCTAATAGCCTTCATTCATTCCAAATGAATGAGAAAATCAAACTTTCTATTTATTTGTAGTTAGGTCCCTAAAGTTATTTTTTTAACTTTAAGTCCCTAATGCCGGTTTTTCCTCAAATTGAGTACCGAAACTTTTTAAAATTCACCTTAAATTTAAAATTCCAATTTGGTCCACAAATTTTGCAAAATTACCATTTTGCCCTTCCTTTACAAAAATGGTAAGTTTTACCCCCAAAATTCCGAAATTGCTCAATTGGTCCTCCAACAATATTATCATGCTCAATTGACCCTCAATTTTATGAAATTTCATTTTGGTCCTTCGAATTTCAAGAATTCCCAATTTTCCCCAAAATTTCCCCCAATTTCAACTCCTTAAGACAGCCGAATTTGATTTTATCAAATTGACAATCAAACACTTCTAATCGTTGAAATTGAAGTTAAAATTGAGTTCCTCCATTTTCATACGATATAATTGCACTTTGAGTCACAAGTTTTGATGGCGGAATGAGCTTAAACGGAGCTTAGCTGGAAAATAGACTGTAGAGAGAGAAAGCTTTGAAAGCTTACCGTCGGGGGCACGACGGTCCGAGATTTCGATCTGGGCATATATCTCTCATCCTAAGGTTCATCCTATAATCAAGAATTGCATCAATTGATGTCGAATTAAGTTAGAATTTCATCATCGCAATTCTGCTGGTTCTCTCTCTAGCACCGGCTGGAAATTGCAGGGGGGAGCCGAGTTAACTTACCTTTTAGTCCTAATTCGGCCGTGGGAAGGCTAAGGAAGTGTTGGGAGGGCTTCGTTTGGCCTGAGGTGGGCTTGAAATGGCCAATTTTAGCTCGGCCAAAACATGGCAACTTCGGTCCGAACCGGGTTCAAAGCTTAAACCGACTGGTTCACCCCCCCTCCCACCCATTTAACCGAGTTTTTCAAATCTAAAAATTTCTAAATTTATCTAAATTCATTTTCTGTCCAATGATGGCCTCAAATCTCAAATTTGAATTTTTCAATCCACCTAGAAAAATAAATTTAGAATTTGGTCAATAGTGGTTCAAACCGGTCTAAATTGGTTCGATCCGATTCACTTGAACCAGTTTGGTTTTCATCTCTAATTCATTCTCAAGTCCATTTCCATGACTTTTGGGACTTTTTGGGTCACTCAAGATCCATAAATTTCTTGGCTTGCCCTTTCTCTATCAGTTCCAGTTCATGAACCGACTCGGTTTATAAACTGGTTCAATCCAGTTGGATCTGGTTCATCTAAACCGGTCTAGTTCTTCTCTTCCAATTTGTCCTAAGGTTCTTTTCCAAGGTTTTATGAATCCTTTGGAACACCTAGGAGTTGTAAATTTCCAAAATTGCCCGTTCCCAAATGCTCGGATTTGTGAACTGGTTCAGTTTTTCTTACTCCGTTTGACCGTTTCTTTTTCCGGTTGTCCTTAACTAAAAAGGGTGGGGTTTACAACTCTCCCCTCATTTTAGGAGTTTTTTACCCAAATCTTAACCAATATATTCCACCTCGAGAATAATTTCCCTTAATATCAACTTGGGTTTTCTTGACATCCTAACACTTCAATTGCTCTTTCGCTTAGTCCTTGTAATCATACATCTAAGGAATTTCTTTTCATTTATCATGCTTATTCCTTCCATGGAGTTATAATGACGAGGCATATATGGCTCATTAATCCAAATGTATATTCTTAGATTCGCATCTCCCTTTATTTAGGGTAATGTTCTTCCTTACGGGGTTCTTACTCAAGATTTTAGGATTGAGAGTTCCAAGGTGCCCAATCATCCCTTTGTCTAGTTATTCTCCCCACCGTTGAAATCCCTAGCTCGACGTTCTTTTGAGCATTACGTACATGTTTTCATAGGTTTCCGTGTTATTATTCTTTTGTCCCAATTTGACCCATCCTTCATCCGTCATTGATTACAACTTTGGTCAAATTTATGTTTGACCTCGTTATGTTTACTAACTGACTCTTTCTTTCTCGAGTTACATTTTACTCGGGACTATTGGTGCTTATATGTCTCTTACGACATGACATAATTCTGAACCTGTCTTTGTCCATCAGATTTCTATAACACTTCTTTCATGGTTGTTTCCAACTTTTCAGCCTTCTAGGGACTGTATAATTTCGTCCCTCCTTTACTTTTGGTAGTATTTCTCAACTACCTTTACAGTTATCCAATCAACTTACAAAACTGTGTCGGTTCTTCTTACCAACTCATCCTTTCTCCACTTCCTTATTAAGTCTTTTTGGTTCCAATGATTTGATTTCCCAATAATTTACTGACAAGTTGGGATTCTTTCCTTCTTAAGTCCTTGGCGTTCTTTATCCAAGGTTTTTTTCCTTATTCCTTAATCCACTTTTACTTAGTTGCAATCAATTCATGATTATTCATTCTAAAATAATCACTTTTGATCTATGTATTGATTCCTTTGCTTGGGAAGGTTTTCTTATTCAGGTTTCGTTCTCTACTATGTTCCTCACAATAGAGACTTCTCACTTAGGAGTTACATGCTCAACCTTCTTATTATTCTTTGTAGGGTTCTTTCTTCCTTTATTCGCACCCCTATCTATGTTAGGGCACTTGCCTCTATTGGATCCTTCTTTATCCACAACTTTTGTTTCATCTCTTATTCCTTACTGGAGATACTTTCAATCTTTCGGTCTCATTTTGTGCACTTCACACTATGCTCAGTCGTCCTCTCTTTAGGCTTCATAGGCACGTGTGGACTATGACCTGTCTCACCAATTGTGGTTATTCCTCCTTAGCCACATCTTATTTGGAGGACTTACTTTCCCAACTTTCTTGAACATTCTTTCCTTTATTACATTGGTATGGGTTGTCCACTCATTCATACTTGTAACAGCATCTTTTAATGCTAACCCATTAACTTATTTCCTTTTAAGGAGGGTTCACATCCTCCTTGTTTCAAAATCTCTTGTTCGTCCTTTGTGAGGCTCACTTAATCGTCTCAAGACTTAAATTATAAATCCAGTTTTGGCAATTGATTTCTTTAAGGATTTTCCTTCGTTCTTTTCCCATGTTTTGGCTTTTCACTTCTCCCTTCTTTGTCATGGTTTAAATCCATGGTTCTCTCAAAGACAGGTTCTTTAACTACCTCCTTCTTACTATTTTTCTTCTCCAATTGTATGGGCAGCTATATCACTCATCGTTCATGCCCATCCTTTTGTTAATAGTTGCTTCTTTCTACTTGGTTTTCCTGGAATTTCTATTTGTTTCTTCTGCTCCTTCCAATAGGTCACACTGAACCATCACGATACATCCTTCATTCGAGAAGTTCCCGATTAAGGGTGGTTCCTTGCACTCCACATTATGTTCATCCGTCCATTCTTTAGGCTCCATTAAGTGAGCGTGGACCATGACATGTCCTGATGTCAGTGGTCATTTTCCCTAATTTATTTCTTAATTGAGGGCTTACTTCTCAAAGATTCCTCATATATTATTTCTTTTTTTTCTTAATATTGTAGTCCACCCACTACTATTCGTTACGACATTCTTTGATGCTACAATGCTATTTATCCATTCCTTTGGTTTAATTTACTTCTTGGCCCTCATGATTATTTTTCCTTGGTACTTGATCTTTCCATCTCAACCAGCATTTCATTTGTGAGCTATTAATTCTTTTCATTTTGGTTGGTTCCATTTCCTTTTAATTGGGATAAGTATGTCTTTCTGGGGCTTCCCTACTTGGTAGGATTCTTTCCCTTTCTCCTGAAATTCTTTTTTTTTTTTCATTTCCTCTAGGGAATTTCTACCCTTAAATGATTTCCCTTGATGTCGCCTTCTTCCGTTTACCTTTACTCCTGAAATCTTGTAGGCACATCTTTTATACTCTATCTGCATCCTCATTTATACCTAGTACATGTCTATTTTTTTATGTAGCGTTCAAGTCTTCCTTGTTTCAAGATTTCTTGACCATTATGTGAGAGGATTGCCTATTCCTTTCTTGGCTTGAATTTAGTGGTTAATTTGGCCATTGGTCCTTTTAAGGATTTCTTTCATCCTTCTTTTCCCAAGTATTTGGCCTTTCCGCCTCTCTCTTCTTTATAGGAACTCAAATTATGGTTTTCTCATGTATTAGTTCATTAACTGCCTCACCTCCACCATTCCCTTGGTCTAAGTTTCTTAAGGCAATTGTTTCTCGAGTCCTCCTATCCTTAATGTCCATCTTACTGACCTTTTTAGGGTGTAGTCTTTTCTTCCTCCCGATCTTCCTTAGGGTGTCATTTATTCTCTTTGACTATCTTGTTGTAACGACTTGCTTTCTTTTGTCATGTTGGTCAGAAATTCCTATTTGGCTTCATTGCTTTTTCCAAGGTGATTCATTCCTGTAAACCCAATACACCTTGTTTGTCATCAAATGTTCGTCTTATCTTCTCTTGTGGTTGCTCTCCCTTGTTTGCTCCCAATATTTAGAATTTTCTTCTTTCAAGGGAGAGTTCTCTTTGTTCTATTTGTGGTTTATCGAGGCCATACCTTTAGTCCCTTCTTTTTTTTTCTTCCTACCATTATGCTAGAATCTTGAAGAGCTTACTCTTGGATGTAATTGAAGTTTCGAGCAGGAGTTGAATTTCTAAGGATAGTATCCTTTCGAGTTTCCTATAGCTATGGGGGCATTATTCTTGGAAAATATTGTCCTGAATCCTTGCGGTGTGGGACAATTTTTTTCACTTCGTGTCCTATTCCCCTATAGGTTAACTTGATTCCTGTCCTTAGTAGGGTTGGGCACTTCTCCACGCAATGTCCCTATTGTTCATACTTGTAATTACATGAACATAAGCGGTTCCTCCTTGCATTTTTCTAGGGAATTTGCTAGTTTTGATGCTCTTTCGTCCTTGAGTCTAGATACCTTGAGAGTTTTTCTTGTTGAGTCTTATTTGTCAATTGATCACTCTAAGAGTCCTCCTAGATTTCTTGATTCCCTAATTCAATTTCCTTAACTTGGATGGGATTCTCCTTAGTTTCTATGGTAGTACAGGCTTGTTTGGTCTCTTTCTTTGGGGCCATCTTCCTTGAAGATCACATCCTTTAAGGGACAGCGTTTTTAGGAATTTGGAGTACTTAATTAATATAGTAGTACAGTATGTTGGGTGTTTTGGCCCTATTACAAAAAATGATCACAAAATAACTAGGGAGCTACGAGATTCTTGATAAGCATCCTCCAATGTAAGGTTATATGCCATTTGCTGGAATTGGCTTTCCTTTCAGTCCTAATTCGGCCGTGGGAGGGCTGAGGAAGTGTTGGGAGGGCTTGGTTTGTCTTGAGGAGGGCTTGAAATAGATATTTTCAGCTCAGCCGAAATAGGGCAGCTTTGGTCCGTCGTAGCTGCTTCACTCTTCCATCATGTTGTCGCTTCTCCGACGACCCTTGGAGTAAACAGAGACTACAAATGTGTAGCTAATTTCTCCCTGGTTCTAAACAACCCGACCTCGCCTTCTTTGGCTAAAAAATGACCCTATATCGGAGCTCTAGTTCGAGCTTCACTGGAAAACTAAGTAGCTAAGAGAGAGTGAGCTTTCCAAGTGTGGAGAGGATGAATGGAGAAGGGCTCTTAATATAGGAAGCTTGGGGACTTCTTGGTGTCTGATTTGGTGCCTTTATGACAGACATTGATGGCTAAAAATGTATTGAACGAAGACATTTCTTCTTTGCCAGCGCTGCTTCGATTTCCCGTTGAGTGAACAGTGCTGTCATTTGAAGGAAGAAGACGACACTGTTTCGAACCGGACCAGACCGGTCCAAACCGAGTTCAAAGCTTGAACTGGCCAATTCACCCCCCATTCGACCGAGTTTTTCAAATCTAAAAATTTCTAAATTCATCTAAATTCATTTTCTATCTAATGTGGCCTCAAATCTCAATATTGAGTTTTTTGAGCCACCAAGATGAATAAATTTAGAATTTGGTCAATAGTAGTTTAAACCGGTTCGATCCGGTTCAGATCCTATTCACCTAAATCGGTTTAGTTTTTATCTCCAATTCATTCTCAAGTCCATTTCCATGACTTTTGGGACTCTTTGGGTCACTCGGAATCCATAAATTTCCCAGTTTTCCCTTTCTCTATTGGTTTCGGTTCATGAACCGACTCGGTTCCTAAACCGGTTAAATCCAGTTGGATCTGGTTCATCTAAACCAGTCTGATTTTTCTCTTCCAATTTGTCCTAAGGTTCTTTTCCAAGGTTTTATGAACCCTTTGGATCACCCGGGAGTTGTAAATTTCCAAAATTGCCCCTTCCCAAATGCTCGGGTCTGTGAACCGGTTCAATGAGTAGAATCAAGAATCACCTCAATTCATGTCGAATTGAGAGAAAATTCAGTGAGTAAAGTTTCGTCGGTTCTCTCTCTAACACCGATCCGAATTTACAGAGAAAAGTCAAATTGGCTTACCTTTTCACTCTAGTTCGGTCGTATGAGGGCTAAGGGAGTGTTGGGAGAGCTTGGTTTAGCTTGAGAAGGGCTCGAATCGGCCGATTGCAGCTCGACAGAAACAAGGCAACTTAGGTTCGCCGAAGCTACTTCACTGTTCGATCACGCTGGCACTTCTCAGTCAATCCTCGGAGCAATTGGAGACTTCCGTTGAGTAGCTGACTTCTCCTTGAGTCTAAAGAACCTGACTGTGCCTTCTTTGGCTCAGAAAAACCCCTATGTTGAAGCTCTAGTTCGAGCTTTATCGGAAAACTAAGTAGCTGAGGGAGAGTGAAGTTTTCAGGTGTGTGGAGTATGAGTGGAGAAGGGCTCTTTATATAGGGAGCTCAGGGACTCTATGGTTATCCGTTTGACACCTTAATGATAGCCATTGGTGGCCTGAAATAGATTAAACAGAAATGTTTCTTCTTCATCGACATTGTTCAATTATCCGATGAGTGAACAATGTTGTCATTTGAAGGAAGAAGATGACACTTTTCTGAACCGTACCGGACCGATCCCAACATGGGTCAATGCTTAAACCAGCCAGTTCAGGGCCGATTTGACCGAGTTTTTCAAAATTAAAAATTTACAAATTCATCTAAATTCATTCTCTATCCAACGGTGGCCCCAATTCTCCAATTTAAAATTTTTAAACTACCTAGAAAAATGAATTTAGCATATGGTTCAATAGTGGTTCAAACCGGTCCAAACCGATTCAATCCGGTTCGGATCTGGTTCACCTGAACTAGTATGTTTTTCTTTCCCAAATTGTCCTAAGGTCCCTTTCCAAGGTTTTTATGACTATTTGGGTCACCCGGGAGTTGTAAATTTTCCAATTTGCCCGTTCTCTAGTGGTTGGGGTTTGTGAATAGGTTCGGTTTTCTAACTCCGGTTGACCAGTTATTTCCCTGGTTTTCCTTAACTCAAAAGGGTGGGGTTTACATAAAATATGTGTGTGTGAACTCAAGAGGATAAAATAGGAGTAAAAAACCAACCCTTTATGAAAGTATTAACTACATAGGTACAATCAGACATGAAGTTGAAAATCTCACTCACTTAGTATTCATAATTTATTCGTCCCAAAAGGTACTCCAAATATTAGTTCTCCAGTGGCAAAATTGTTACATAAGTGTATATGTTCCTACAAATAATATACACATTATATATTATACAAAACTCTTTAGAGTTTGCCTATATCAATATATCTTATAATGGTCATAATTTCCTATGATTAGAGTTTTACCCCTAAGGCATAGTTCACCCAATTTGGCATAAGCAAACCCTTTTTCACTAACATTTACTTGATTTTATTCTGATAGTGAAAATTTCCCAAAACTTATCAAAATGACCATTAGTTCCTCCTTTCTCCAAAAATCACATTAAAGTCATCACATTTGAAAAATTACTATTTTGTCTTTTTTTGCAAACTTCTAGTTTTGCCTTTTTGTTTTTCCAAAATTATTATTTTCACTAACAATTTGTCAAAACTCGCCATACTACCCCTTAGGGTGCAAAATGACCATTTCTCCTCTTTAGCAAAAATACCATTTTGTCACTTTTTATGCAAAAAATTACATTTTTTTCCTAACATTCAACCAAATAGATAACATTGCTATCCATTTTCCCTAAAATGACCATTTTGCATCTCTAATGCAAAAATGACCATTTTACCCTTTATTTACCACAAATGACAATTTTGCCCATAAACTCTCAAAAATCATTTTTGAAATCTTAATTTGTCCCAAAATCACCTCCTAACCCCAAAATCTTAATTTTCCCCTTTTTGCAAACTTGCCCCCAAACATTTTAAAGTTTGCACTATAGTCCTCGAAGTTTGAAAATAACTCCAGCCAACTTCAGATTTCACAAATCCACTGCCAAATACTTTCATTTATCTCCTAAGGGCTCGTAATTGGAGATTTGGGTCTTACCCAACCAAATTTAGCCATTTCCCAAAAATGGTCCAAATTGAGCTACTATAGGGTTGTTGGAAATACTCATGAGATAGTGCCCACCGATGGCTGAAGCATAGGTAAGGCCTAGGTGATACATTCCATGATGGTGGTCAACCAAATGATCAAATTTTGGCCTCAATCGACCACGACTGTAAGTATCATAACAGACTCTCCAGAGGAAATTGGCTTGTAGGGATCAAAAGTTGCCTTGCCATAGGTCAACCAAGGCTAGTGGGAGGTACATGAGAGTCATGGGGTTTATTTGGCACGGTGTTGGCCTAATTTGGCTTCAAAAGGGCATCACAGTGGCCCATTTTTCCATATTGGAAATAAAGTGAGGAAAATGGCCCTAATGTAGTAGTTTCAATCAAGGACATATCCACATTACTCAAGAGAAGTCCCATAGTGACATTTTAACACAAACATTACCTCATTGGGTGGTGAGGTGAAGGAGAATTCCTTGGTCGACCACTCGGGCATTGGGGGTGTATCCAAAAATGAGTTTTCCCACTTTTGGAGAGAAATTTGATCTGATTGGGAGGAGATTGCTCAATTAATTTCATAGGGAGACTATATGGGAGTAGTCAACTCAAGCATGAACCAGGGAGTGGTTGTGGGACCAAATTTCATAGTGGTTATAACATACCATTTGACCAAAGTTTAGTCGATTTAATCAATTTTTCTGATGGTGTGTGACCAAATTCTATAGAACAGTTGGGGAGTGGATGAAGGGGAAAATGGGTAGTCGAGTCGTGCAGTGCAGTCGGGTCGGATCGAGTGACCCGACTTATTGTTATTATTATTATTTCATAATTTTCAAAAATGACATTTTTGTCCTTTTTGGGTCCACTCGGTAATTTTCATATTGTTCCCCCTCTAATCCTGGCACATCACACCGACTTTCAAAAATTATTGTTTCTTCTTCAAGAAAGGATTTCCCATATGATATTTTCCAAATTCTCAGTTCGAATTTCCATTATCAGTTCAACCTTGATTCCCAATCCAATTGAGTTAGGTTTTACTTTTGGGAAGTCCTGGTATTACAACATCCTCCCACATGTAGATATTTCTAAACGATGTGAAAGGAAATTTACAAGGGATGGGGATGAGAAAAGGCCTTACAATAAGATTGGTCCCTAACTGTAAACCCCGCCCTTTTGAGTTAAGGAAAACTAGGAAAAGAACCGGTCAAACAAAGTGAGAAAACTGAACCGGTTCACAAACCCGATCTTTTGGGAAAGGGCAATTTTGGAAATTTACAACTCCTGGGTGATCCAAATGGTTCATAAAACCTTGGAAAATAACCTTAGTACAAATTGGAAGAGAAAAACTAGATCGGTTTAGATGAATCAGATCTAACTGGATAGAACCGGTTTATGAACTAAGTCGGTTCATGAACTAGAATCGATAGAAAAAGGGCAAACTGGGAAATTTATGAATCTCGAGTGACCCAAAGAGTCCCAAAAGTCATGGAAATGGACTTGAGAATGAATTGGAGATGAAAACCAAAGTAGTTCAGGTGAACCGGATCTGAACCGGATTGAATCGGTTTGGACCGGTTTGAACCACTATTGAATTGGATTCTAAATTCATTTTTTTAGGTGGCTTAAAAATTCAAATTTGAGATTTGAGACCACCATTGGATAGAAAATGAATTTAGAAATTTTTAGATTTGAAAAACTTGGTCGAATGGGGGGTGAACCAGCCGGTTTAAGCTTTGAACCCGGTTCGAAACAATGTCATCTTCTTCCTTCAGATGACAACACTGTTCACTGCCGGAAAATCGTGCAGTGTCGTGAAGTAGAAAAGTCTTTGACAAGGGAGTTTCAAACAATGAATGACCACCATTAAGGCGCCAATCGGATGGCCAAGAAGTCCTTGAGCTTCCTATATAAAGAGCCCCTCTCCATTCATCCTCTCCACACCTAAAAAGCACACCCTCTCTCAGCTGCTTAGTTTTCCGGTAAAGCTCGAACCAGAGCTCCGATATAGGGTCATTTCTGAGCCAAACAATGTGAAGTTGAGTTGTTTTGAATCGAGGAGAAGTCAGCTACACGTCTGTAGTCTCCGTTTTCTCCGACAATCATCGGAGAAGCGCCGACGTAATGGAACAGTAAAGCAACTCTGGTGGACCAAAGCTGCCCTGTTTTAGCCGAGCAAAAATAGGCCAATTCAAGCCCTCCTCAGGCCAAACCAAGCCCTACCAACACCTCCACAGCCCTCCCACGACCGAATTAGGACTGAAAGATAAGCCAATTCAGGTTCCCTTTGTAATTTCCAACTTGTGTTATAAGGAGAAATAACAGAATTTTGATGAGGAAATTTTAACTCAATTTGACATCAATTGATGCAATTCTTGATTCTAGGATAAACCTCTGGATGAGAGCTATCTGCCCAGATCAAAAGCTCGGACCGTCGTGACCCCGACAGTGAGTAATTGAAGCTTTCTCTCTCTATAGTCTATTTTCCGGTGAAGCTCCGTTTGAGATCGTTCCAACATCAAAACTTGCGATTTAAAGTGCTATTGAATTGTATGGAGATGTAGGATCTTAATTTTAAATTTAATTTCAACAATTAGATGTGTTTGATCGGTCAATTTGAGGAAATCAAATTCAGTTCTGTTAAGGAGTTTAAATTGGAGAAATTGGTGATTTTCAAAAATTTGAATGACCAAGATGCAATTTTATAAAATTGAGGGTCAATTGGGCATGATTATAATGTTAGAGGGCCAATTGAGGAATTTAAAAATTTTTGGGGTGAAACTTACTATTTTTGTAAAGGAAGGGCAAAATGGTAATTTTGGAAAAGTTGGGGGACCAAATTGGAAATTTGGGAAATTAAACCCCTTTTTGTGAATTTGAATAAATTGAGATCCTAAGATAAATTTTAAAAGTTTCGGGACTCAATTTGAGGAAAAACCGGTATTATGGACTTAAAATTATAGAAAAATAACTTTAGGGACCTAATTGCAAATAAAAAAAAGTTTAGTTTTCTCATTAATTTGGAATGAATGAAGGTTATTAGGCCAAAGGATAATGAACCGAGATGTTCATATCGTGTAGAAACATGAGGTACCAGGAACGCGAGCAAGGACAAGCTCACGTGAATACAAAAAACTGGTCTAGTGAATTTTACTGCATTAACGGGTCAGTGAGATTTTATATTATACCCGATTGGGGGTGATAAGTATCTCGAAATGAAAAATCCACTATTTTATGGTATTTTAAACGTTACAATTTAGAGAATTGATGTGAAAATCACATAGAAAAACTACTTACCAATCGTAAGTAGATCATACCCGATTGGTATAATGAAACTTTCTCGATGGAAGTGGAAAACTCATTCATCGATTATGAGCGGAGATGTCCTCATACTCGGTTCGTATAATGGACAGTTGAAAATATATTTTGTCGGAAGTGCTCTCCACTGACTGTGTGCCAATGCTTAAACGATTTGGGAGACCTTATTAATGGGAGCTCGAATAGCTCTTATAGGCTCAGGGACCTTGGTTTTGGAACTTGGGGGCTATTATGCCCGATTTTAAAAATCTCGAACAAGTGGGACATGGGCCAGTGGGCACGAGCAGGAGCTCATAAACAAACATGAGATATGTGCCATAAAACTTTAATAAATAAATTGTTTGGCCATGGTACCAAGACAGGACCGACATATTTAGTCAACTAGTGGCAGTGCGACATGACATGTCTCCGAACCAGTCAAGACAAACGGCTGCAGGTTGAGTTGAAGGTCAGGGCCGTTGGACTGGTGGCACCACATATTATATGGCATGATAAGAAAATACTGATTGTGCATGCACTGTGATTATGGGACCATCAAGACACCCAAGAGTGGTAGTCATATATCCTAAGGGCCTTGGACGACCTGGTGAGTATAAGGGCAGTTTGTCATAGTAGGTGATCGTGCGAAATTTGGAGTAGCACCAAGCGTATGGGAACGGGGTGGGGACAAGATGAGGTCTCTATCCTCATACGGACACGGAGAATTGATTTCGAAATTAAGGGTTGGATATTGCCAACATCCACTCATTCTCAGGGTAGAAGTGTACGCACTTCTACCTAGGTGGCCGGTAAAATCGCTCCGACGCCACAAGTGGGTTTAGTGGACGTACTGGCATGCGAATGCTTGTTTTGACCTTAATGATAAAGGATGTGTGTTGGGTGATAACACACCGTGATTAATAAGAAATGGTGGTAAAAACTGAGATATGAAATGAAAGCGTTTTTGAAAGAAAGAAGTCTGACACACTCCAATACAAATTATTTTTTTCTAAAAGTTAAAAGTTTTAAAAACCTATTCACTGAGTAGTCGTACTCACTGAGTAGTTTTGAAAAATCTAACATTAAAGACCATCAACTAATACGTCTGTTAGACAGGTGTGATAAATTTAAAATATTATGCAGTTTTGATTTATTTTATTCTAGGAAAAAGTGCAGGTTTAAAGGATGGCTTACTATTTACGGTTTATAATAAGGGGAAACCTTTTAATAAACCGGGAGAGTGGCGGGTTGATCACGGGAATCCGATCAAACCAAGTCGGGACGTAATACTAACTAAGTCCATAAATAAAATCCAATAAAAAAAATAATAAAGCCCACTCATACACCACAAATTAAAATAGAAATCTAATAGAAGGTTTTAAATAGGACATACTAAAAGTTGGACTATAAATAACTAGGCTAAGAAATAGAAAATAAAAATAACTAAATGTGTTCGTTATTGTAGTTAGGACATGTGCTGGAAAGTTGGACAATTGAACTACAGGCTTCAAGGGCCATTTGGGCTCGACTCGCCAATCTTCGAGCTTGGATGGGCTTAGTATAACCCCATTTAAGAATAGGGAATTTTATTCCTTCAAGTTAGTTCGATTGGTTGTGTAGCCTTTTGGTTGGTTCACTTATAAATCAACCCATTCTCAATTCAATTTATTTTTTTAATACTTCTTTACCCTATTCTATATTATTTTAGTTCAAAAATATTTTTTATTCATACGATCCTCTCTAAAAAATCGGGTCTTATGGCTCAAGGCAATTCGATCTCAAATCAAGCCGATTTTGAATAGAGATTTTCCGGATCATTCGTCGCCAATAAATGAGCTTCCTGGAGGGAATTAGTGGGCTTTTCCATTGTCCAAGATTATAGTTTAAATGAGTTTCTAATTTGTAAGATTCCAAATTTTGGCTTTGACATTGGTTTTGAATCCAATTTAGTTTTAAATACCAGATTTAGAAATTTCAGTGTTACAATGAAGTTTTAGGATCAAACCTTGGTGGGAGGTTATTGAAAACCCAAATGATGGATAGTGGATATGGCCAGAAGTCAGTTTGCCCTATCGCTAGAGTTGGGGGTTGGAGCAAAAGGTGACCTTGGACTCCATTAGTGATGTCGGTAATGGAGATCAGATCTGAGTGTTCTGCGAGTGGGTTGCAAGAATTAATTTCTATAGACTCGTTGAGAAGAGATGAAGAGAAGGAGGAAGTACCAGAAACTCACCTAAGTGTGTAGAATGGTCAAAGAGCAATAGCTCTAGTCCACTGGAGGTGAAAGCATACCCTCGATGGAGGGAGGGGAGGCAGTCGCTCCACATTAGGTCAACCACCAAACAGCAGAAATCCAAGTTTGTACCTAAAATGGAATCCATATCCTTGCTGAGGGGTGTTAGAATAAGGTGTGGTAGGGAGAGTTGAGCAACCATCATGCAACCGAAGAGTGGCAACACTCGACAATCTATCGAGGTACCTAAGCATGTGGAATTGTGGCTTGGGAAGTCATTAGGAGGGTTCCTTGGAGCTTCCTTTGTGAATAAAAATAGAATCAAACCCTCGATCGAACCTGCATTAGGTTCCAAGTTAGGATATCTTCAGACAAACAAACATGGGGATTCAAGTGAGTGAAATTGGGGACAACTCGAGAGAAAAGAGAAGGGAAGGAACCTTGGAGCTGAAGAAAGAGTACCTCCAGTCGTAGTCGTTATGGGAGTCGTCGCCGACGTTCGACCATCACGATGCTTGGAAGTCTCTAAATAGATGAAAATTCTGATTGTGTCGCCGGAAGGGAGAGGTCGACGACCCTCGGGTGACACCTGCGAGCGCAAACATGGTTGAATTGAATGAAGAACATCGAGCTAGGGTTGATCGTTGGAAGCATTGAGTCGAGAGGGTTTCTTAAAATAAATGAGCTGAAGGTATGGTGAAAGGACTGTGATGTCGTTCAGCTAATGGCTCATCAAATAGAATGACAAAAATGCCCTCAACTTGGAAGGGAAATATTAGAATTGCCCTTAAGGGAAATATTTGGCAATATTTGGCAAATGCGGAAAAGACATTAACGCCATGTTTGGTCGAGAGTTCATAAGGAGCAAAATCATAGAAATGCACTTAAAACCATGTTCGAGAGCTCAATTTTTCATACGGTAAGAGGGAAAATAACAACCAAACTCTTAATTAAAATTATCGAACTCGAACTTGGAATTTAAGATATTCAGAGTTAGTAACATTTAATATTTGAGATTTGAATATAAGGATAAAATAATAAATTTGAAAATTTTAAGTAATGAGATGTTAAATAACATGTTATTGAACTCAAGTATAAATATAAATTTGTGCATAATTTTTTAAAAAAAAGTCATACTCCATCCTGCTAGAGTATTCAAGACTCAAGGTGTGAAACTCGTTATTTTGAATCAAGTAAACTAGAAAAGTAATCGATGGTTTTGAAAAAATTGAGCTGAAAAAGAAACAAAAAAATAATAAACAAGTGCTAAAATGAGAAATTGAAAAATTTCAATTAACCAAAAATTCATAAAAATAATGAGAAAGAATAGGGAAGTGTAATTGATAAGAGAATCGAATTAGTTCCGGGTGAACTGAACTCAATAAAAATGAATATTAGTGAACTTTTTTAATGATTTATTTTTCTAATTGGCTTAAAAATGTCAATTTGAAAAATTGAGTACACCGTTAAATAAAATTTTTTTTTTTAAATTTTAAATTTTGGAAAACTGGTCGAATCGGTTCCGAACCCATTGATTTTCGAATTCGGAACAGCGAACACAGTCGGACCGGACCAATCAACGATCCGCCCGGATCGGTCAATGATGGCCCCTACCATAATAAATTAATTTGAAAAGTATAATTTCTAATCTAATATATTTATTATCAACATATCTTTTAATTTATATATAAATATTTTAATTTAAATTATATATATTTAAAAATAATATTATATATTTAAATAAATTAATTAATTAAAAATATATAATTAAAATATTATAATTATTTTGAAATAATGAATTAGATATATTGCATAAATATAATATATATATATATATATTTTTAATTATTAATAAAAATTATATTAATATAATTTAAATAAAATATTTATATATAAATTATGATATCGTACATATTTTAATTTATAATTTGATAAAAGAAAATTATATAATTTGGAGTTTTTGTATAAATTTATATATAATTTGTGCGATATAATAATATATAAACATGTTTTATGAAAATTAAATTATATATATTTTTATTAATAATTTAAAAATATATAATTTTGTATTATATTTGTTTAAAATATATAATTTATTAGTTCAAATTTATATACAAAATATTAATTATATATAATTTTTGTTTATAATTTTATTAAGTGGAAATTATATATAATTTATATTTGAAAATATATTATTAATTTAATTTAAATAAATTATGATATTCTATAAATAATATATAAAATAGGATATTATACAAATTTATATATATTATATAATTTAATTATATTTTTTAATAAAAAATATATATACAATTTATTATTTTTATATAAATATAATGTGTACAATATTATAATTTATATATAAATATTTTATTTTATTTAAATTACACATATTTATTATTAATAACTCAAAATATATAATTATGTATTATATTGGTATAATATATTTAATTTATTATTTTAATTAATAAAATAAAAAATAAATATTTTTTATTTATAATTTTATTAGGTAAAATAATATATAATATATTTTAAAGAATAATATATACGTAATTTAAGTTAAAATAGTATATTTATTTATAAAATAATATATTATTATAATTTCTAAAATTGAAAATGAACCGAAAATTAAGATTGAAATATAAAAACATGAACTTAGATATGAAACCGAATTGAATTAGAAATCGATTCAAACAAAAACTTTAAAAATTGATTAAATTGACATAAACCAATATTGAAAAAACCTTATTGATTAGAAATTACGTATCGAGAAATAATTTGATGAGAACCTGTATTAATTAGACTTAAACTAGATCATATTCTAGACATGTTTTTTCGAGTAACTTCGGAAAGGGTAAATGGGAAATTCATCTTCTCACATCATAGGAAATGCGTAGAATTTTAAAAAAACATTGCTAAAAAGTAGTCGAATTGGAGATGAAATTACCAAGTGAGCAAAAATGAGTTAAACTAATCAATTAAATCGATGAAAACTGGTTCACTATAGTGTGAATCAGTCGTCAGTCAGTTTGGTCAATAAACCAATCAAAGGATTTAGTTAATGGACTCGGATCTACTGGCCCGACATCCTCGCCTGACCAAACTCGGCGAAAGAAATTGATCGAACATATCCAATTTTTTTTTATCAAATTATATGCAACAAATACTATAATTGAGATAACAACTCCTATATCGACATCCCATTATGATTAATTTGTTCATATCCATTAGATTAATTTTTTCTCACAAAATTGAGAAAACGGCTCGTGGGCACAAAATGATCGGTCACTTGACACTAATATATTTCAAATTAATTTATTATGGGAGGAGAGAAATTTAGAGAAAATAAGAGCTTTGGTCGACGGACCCTCACTGGTAAGATATCAAAACTTTCTCTCTCTAGATTAAATGTTTCGGTAAAGCTCTGTTTAAGCTCATTTCTAAGCCAAATCAAACGGTTAAAAGCTCAAAATGATGAGTGAGACATAGAAAAGATTATTCATATCACCAATTAAGACAATTAACCATGCTCTAGGGGTCAATTGAACGAAATTGAGATTCAGTGACCAAATTACAATTTTGAGAAAATTGGGCAATTTGGAAATTTTTGAAAAATTGGGGTCCGAATTACAATTTATGGAAAATTGAGGCAATTTCATGAAATTAACTTTCAATTGGGGTCCAATTGGGCAATCGGATAAAATGGAGGGCCAATTAGCAATTTTGGAAAAATTGAGAACCAATTGATAATTTTAGAAAAGCTACGGACCCACGAGGGGTAATTGGAAGTCCTAGGGAGTTAATGGAGATTTAATGAAAATAGGGGAACCAAATGTAAGGTTATAAACATTAACGGGCCTAAATGCAATTAAGGCTTAGTGTGAGGACCTTTGCACAAATACCCAAAACTGTGAAGTCCCTTATGACAATTCCCTTAGTAAAGGTACTCAAACCTTGCAGGAGCCGATTGTTCTAATAGCGGCGCGAAGAAGCGCACCACAACTCGAGAACTCATCGGGAAGGCCATGTCATTACTATTGAGTGAGTGCGATTTTCAGCATCATACTCGGTTGGGGGTGATAAGAACTGTTTTAAAGTTTGAAAAATCAGTTTTCCAGGAACGGTCTCCCCTGATTGCGTGAATCTACTTAAACATTTTGGGAGATGTTCTTAATGGGACCGGGAATTGCTCTGATAGGCTGGAAGCCTCGAATTTAAAAATGATAGGGCTGAAGGCCCAATTTGGATAAACCCGTGAAGCCCAAGACCAGTGTGCACGAGTTGGACCTGTAGACAAACTTGAATTATAAGAACCATGAAAACTCTTTGAGAAACTAGAATTGTTGTGTGATTTGATACGAGGCCAAGACAGGACTAACAAGGCTTGATGGGCTAGTGGCAGTGTGCTTATAATAAGTTAGAGCTCCAGCCTAGGTTGAGTGTCGGAGTCGTTGGACCATTGGCACCAAAGAGCATGGTTAATGGATCAAAATTTTTGTATGCATGCATGAGGAATCCAGGAGTATCTAGACGCGTGATAGGGGTAGTCAACGGGTCACAAGGGCTGTTGGACGACCTAGATGCAATAAGGGTGGATCTATTATGCCAGTCATTGAAGAAGCTTTGATAGCTTCATGCACGCTAAGATTGAGGCCAGAGGGGAAATGAGGTCTTGTCCCACAAAGCGGACATGATGAAGCACTGAGACCAAGGCCGGGGGAGGGGAATGAGGTATCGTCCCCCCAAGCGAACATGATGAGGGTTTGAGGGTCGAACTATTGATGTCCACTCAAACTATCAAGCTCCGACTCGGTTTGGTTAGATCCCCGTGAACAACCCACCGCTCTCTTGGTTCAATAGGAGTTTCCCCTTTCTTTAATTCAAGAGAAGCTAGGCGTAATCTCAACCTTGTTCCTTGGAATAACATATATTAATAAAAATGTAAGCTTAGAATAATTAAGCATACCTAACATAAGGTAAGGCCTGGTGTTATCTCTAATCATTTCTCTATTTCCTAAAAAGGGATAAAAAGGGTGGGTGAGTTTCTAAAACTCAGTGAATGGGTATTTTTAAAAAAAATATATATATAATTTCAATAAAATAGTTTTTTGAATTGGAGTGTGTCATACTCCTTATTTCCTTTAAAATTCTTTTTTCTTTGATTTCTTAGCTTTCAAAGCCATTTCTCATCATTAACCACAAATGGTGTGTTTAGTAATCAACACACGCCCTTCATCATGAAAGGGTCACACATTCGCAGGGCAGTACGTTCACTGCACCCACTTGTGGCGTTGGAGCAACATTACCGACCACCTTGACAGAAGCCCGTCTACTTCTACCCTAATAATGAGTGGATGTACGCAACATCTGAACCTCAATACCAAAAAGAAACTCCATGTCCATGTGAGGACAGAGACCTCATCCCGAGCCCATCTCATTCTCATGTGCATGAAGCAATGTTGAGCTTCCCTGACTGTTGGCACAACAAACTATCCTTATCTCCACCATGTCGTCTAGTAGCCCCTAGGATGCATCACTACCCCTCTTGGGCGTCTTGAAGGTCTCGTACCTCAATGCATGCACAAAACAATAGTTTTCCTCATAAGCCATTTAATCTTTGGTGCCACTGGTCCAATGGCCCTGACCCTCAACTCGACGTACAGCTGTTTGTCTCGACTGGTCTGTCGACCTATCTTGTCGCACTGCCACTAGTCCATCGAGTATGTTAGTCCTGTCTTGGTACCATGGCCAAACACATTATTTATGGCTTAATCTCATGTTTGTTTATGAGCTCCTCCTCGTGCCAACTGGCCTTGGGCCCACTGTACAAGATTTTCAAAATCGGGCATTTTAGCCCCCAAGTTCCAAAATTGAGGCCTTCGGCCTATTTGAGCTATTCGAGCTCCCATCCAGAAGGTCTCCTAAAAAGTTTAAGCAGTAGCACACAGTCAGGGGAGAGCACTTCCGACAAAAAAAATAATATTTTCATTCGTTTATGATACCAACCAGGTGTGATGACATCTTTGCTTACAACCGGTAAACGAGTTTTCCAATTCATTTCATGAAGTCCATCATACCAACCGGGTATGATCTACTTACAGCTGGTAAGTAATTTTTCTGTGTGTTTTCTCACATCACCCCATTCAGGTGTGACGTTAAAATCCTACATAGTAGTAGATTTTTATTACCGAAGTGCCCATCATCCCAACCGGGTATGATGTGAAAACCCCACTCACCTGATAATACAGTGATTTCCTCTTAACCGACTCTTTGCCTTCACACGAGCTTGTCCTTGTTGGCATTCCTAGTACTTCATGATCCTACATTATATGAACATCCTTATTCATTATTTTTTGGCCTAATAGCCTTTATTCATCACGAATGAATAAAATGCCATAACTTTTAGTAAATTGCATGTAGGTCCCTAAAGTTCTTTTTCTTTAACTTTAGGTCCCCAATGCCCATTTCCCCCAAATTGAGTCTCGAAACTTCTAAAATTTACTTTGGGACCTCAATTTATACAATATCCCAAAGAGGGGTTCAAGATTCCCAAATTTCTAATTTAGTCCCCAATTTTTCAAAAATTACCATTTTCCACCTACTTTACAAAAAAGGTAAATTTCACCGCAAAAATTTACCAATTGGTTCTCTAACATCTTTTACAAGCCCAATTGACCCTCAATTTTAGGAATTTGCACTTTAGCCCCTCAAATTTACTCCAATTTCATTCTTTCAACATGACCAGATTTGATTTTATCTAATTGACTAATCAATTGAAGTTAATTGTTGAAATTGAAGGTGGATTTGAGTTCCTACACATCCATACGATTCAGTTGCACTTTGAATAGCATGAATGAACACAGGAACGAGCTCAAATGGAGCTTCGCGGGAAAATTGAACCTAGAGAGAGAAAGCTTCGAAAGCTTACCATCGACGGCGCGACGGTCTACACTTTTGATCTGGGCAGATAGCTCTAATCCTAAGGTTCCTCTTAGAATTAAGAATCACCTCAATTCATGTCAAATTGAGGGAGAATTCAGTCAATAAAGATATGTCAGTTCTCTCTCTAGCACCGATCAAAATTCATAGAGGGGAGCCAAATTGGCTTACCTTTCTGCTATAATTTGGTCATATGAGGGCTGAGAAAGTGTTAGGATAGCTTAGTTTGGCCTGAGAATGGCTCAAATCATCTGATTTCATCTTGATAGGAACAAGGCAGCTTCGGTCCACCGGAGCTACTTCACTGTTCGATCACGCCGGCACTTCTCCAACGATCCTCGGGGCAATTGGAGATCGTCGTCTAGCAGCTAACTTCTCTCCGAATCTAAAGAACCCAACCATGCCTTCTTTGGCTTAGAAAAGACCCTATGTCAGAGCTCTAATTCGATCTTCATCAAAAAAACTGAGTAGCTAAGAGAGAGTGAGGTTTTTAGGTATGTGGAGGATGAATGGAGAGGAGCTCTTTATATAGGGAGCTTGGGGACTCTCCGACCATCCGTTTGGCACCTTAATGACAGTTAATTGATGCCCTGAAACGCACTGAACAGAAATGCTTCCTCTTTATCGGTGTTGTTCAATTTCTCAGTGAGTGAACAATGATGTTATTTGAAGGAAGAAGACGACACTATTTTGAACCGGACCGGACCGGTATGAACTGGGATCAATGCCTAAATCAAACAATTCAAGCCCGATTCGATCGAGTTTTTCAAAATAAAAAATTTATAAATTCATTCTCTATCCAATGGTAGCCTTAATTCTCCAATTTGAATTTTCTAAGCCACCTAGGAAAATGAATTTAGCATTTGGTTCAATAGTGGTTTAAACTAGTCCAAACCAATTTAATCCGGTTCGGATCTGGTTCACCTGAACTGGTTTAGTTTCTTTCCTAAATTGTCCTAAAGTCCCTTTCCAAGGTTTTTATGACCCTTTGGGTCACTCAAAAGTTATAAATTTCTCAATTTATCCATTCTATGATGCTTGGGTTTGTGAACTAGATCGGTTTTTCTCGCTTGGTTTGACCAATTCTTTCCCCGATTTTCCTTAACTCCAAATGGTGGGCTTTACACAAACTCATGATAGAGGCAGTGCACCTCTATCTGAGTGGACGGAAAGACACACCGAACCACAAGTGGAACGGTGATGGACTATTCTGCGAATGTGTGATCCCTTTTCTATGATAGAAAGGGTGGTGATTGTTTATTGAGGCACCTCCCATGCAAGGGGAAATGCTAAGAAGAGATAAACTCATATTACAATAAACTGAAAGTATAAAATGTTTTGATAAGACTAGTTGTTTTAAAACTCACTTCCCATCCCCTACTCACTAAGTTGTGGAAACTCACCCTCTCCCATTAATCTTTTTCAGGAAAAACACCACGCTATGATGAGCCGAGGCTAGGAGAGAAAGTCAAGGGCACCACGCTATGATCAGATAACTTTTATGTTTTATTAAATTTATTATGTAAAACAGGTACTCCAACACCTTCACCTTCCTTGTACTTTTTGGTAGAAATACTAGATTTGTACGAGGAAGGGTGGCGGGTTGATCACAAGACTTTGACCAAATCGGGTCGGGGCGTGACACAAGAATTTCCTAGGAGTGAACTATTTCCCAGTTATGGTGAGTGGGATTATGATTCTAGCATTAGTTCCTATTGGATTGACGTATGCTTCTTATTATTTTGAATTATGTGTACCGTATTTTATAACTATTTTATTGAAATGAAGTTTGCATTAAGGCATTCAACTATATTTTTGTGAAAGATAGGTATTGGCCCATATTTTGGAAAAATGGGGATACGCCTTGTATTTTTGTGAAACAAGCTTTAGCTCTTATTTTATAAAATGAGATACGATACGTATTTTGTGGAAAATGGGCTTCAACTCATATTTTAGAAAGTGGTGTAATGTCCCATTTTTGATAAAAGAATGGTTTCGACCATATTTTTAAAAGAGGGCTACTACCTAAGCTTTGTGAACTAGGGGCATGGGGCATATTTTTGGAAATGAGGCTATGAGCCATGGGTTGGAAAGAGGGACCTCTATCCATGTTCATGATAACATTTTGGTTCATGATAACATTTTAGTATGATTTTGAAATGCTTTCCATGACCTAGTGACCAAAATATGATATAGGCTTAGAGGGGTTAGCCAAATAGCATGTCAAACCTTATGCCATTAAATATTTGTTGTGCCATAAAGGGGTTGTCAAGATTGCAAATGAACCTCTATGACATTTATGAATTATTTTGATGTATTGTCTATGTTTGTAGTGGATGTGGAACGGTGCCGGTAGACGCTTGTATGAAGAGGTAGTATTGGGTACTAGGGGATATATGAGAGGTGAGCTAATAATAGAGATATGTTTTATCCAAGATATCTATGACATGGAAGTCATATGGCGGCTGTCATGCCCTGACTCAATTCCCCAGATCGAGTTCACATAACAATTAATGTATCGTTTCGACACTACGATAGTGGGTACCTCACTATAGTAAAACTAATAGGCTGAAAGGCTCATATTAATTATATTATACTAGAATTCACTCAAAATTAAAAATTTCACAAAATATCTTTCAACTTGCAGAATAGATAAACAAAGTAAATCCTAGGAAATTAGTAGTTATCTTGAACCACCTATTTTTAACCCAAATACCTTATCTTGGGTTTATTTCTCTACAAGGGTCCCATTCTATTGGGCTTCACTCTTTTGTATATCCCTGAAATGTGTTAGGGGGAGGGGTGAGAAATACTTGGTGATTGCGAAAGCCACTCATTGGGTAGTTCATGACCCCAATGTTGCTGTAACTAAAAATATCATATATGGAATTTGTTATTTCATTTTATATGGCGGTTCATCACTACATCCTCCATTCATGCATTAGTACAAGTTATGGGGTTATATTAAACATAAAATGTTGGACGAGAACTATCATCTGAAATAACTATCTAAGTGACATCTATTGATACATGCTCAATATTGTGCTACTATATTCCCTTAATGCAATCATCCATATTCATAATGGGAAAAAAGTTTAAAATTGTTGGACGAAAACCTTCATTTGAACTAACTAATCAAGTTGCATCTATTGATGAACACTCAATATTGTGCTAGAATATTCATAAAGCACAATCATCCATAGTTATAACGGTAACCAATTTTTAAACATGTTGGATAGAAACTATCATCAAAACCAACTAATCAGGGGGCATCTATCGAAGTACTCTTAATATTGTGCTAGGGTATCTCCCATTTCCCATAGCACAATCATCCATTTTCATACTATGAACCAAATTAGAGTGTCTTACGATTTGTCTTACTGCCCATTACGTGTCTAAAATCAAACACTTAATGCAATACAAGGATGGTGAAGTAACATCGCACGTAATAATACTTCACATAATTTGGCACTTGTCACACATAGCAATGCATTATCATCGAAGGTTAATCACTTAACTGTTCTGGATGATTAGTAGGAATTGGAGCACCATTGTACGTAGCAATGTTCTATATAATGTAGCACCATCGCACATATTAATGTTACATCTCACGCCATCTTTTAATAGACTAGCCCACTCAAATGAATGTTGATGCTTCTCCATCTATCATCCAGGTGACCACATTTCACCCAACCCCAAGTCACTCGTACATACCACGTCTTATAACCCTTAGGTCCTAGTAAACTAGAAAATTAAATTGCACTACCCCTTAATTGCTTCCTTTTCCAACTACCCTTAGTTGTTGACACAACCTCAATTAGACGTTTGCCAAACTACTAATTGAACATGTTTGCCATGAGATGCATGCATATCAAACAATAGTTAACATGTTTGATGAGAACTAACATCATAACCAACCAATTTATTATACAAGCAATTATGTATTGACGATGACTTGTTAACTGATAATCCCCTCTATTGATATCATTATCAAATTGACCACGAATGTCATAAAACAATACATTAATCATAATTGGTTGTAAAATATCGGGTCATTGTCCGCCTTTCAAAGTACATACTTTTATATTCATCCTAAAAGTTGTGTTTAGACTAGTTTATAAACATAGGGCCTTAGCCCCCTTTAATAAACATTGGATGTTAGCCCTTTCATAAATATCGGGCAATAAATCTTAAATAAATAACATGTCTTATCCCTTTCATTGACAACACACCCTAGCCCATTTCATAAATAACATGTCTTAGCCCCTTTTTTAAATAAAGGTTCCTTTCCACTTTCATAAATAATGGGTCTTATCCCCTTTCATAAATATGGAGTCTTAGCCCCTTTCATAAATAAGGGTATTAGCCTCTTTCACAAATAGTGGTTCTTATCCCCTTTCACAAATAGTGGTTCTTAGCCCCTTTCATACATAGTGTGTTTTAGCCCATTTCATAAACATTGGGTCTTAGCCCCTTTCATAAACAACGAGTCTTAACCCCTTTCATAAACAATGGTTCTCAGCCCCTTTCATAAACAGTGAACCTTAGACCCTTTTATAAACAACATGTCTTAGCCCATTTCATAAATAGTTGGTCTTAGCCCCTTTCTTACTAACTATGTTTTAAAGGGTCATGTACTACCATTTTTAAACAATAAAGTTTACACCATCTTTTCCAAAATCACCAGGTCATGATCGAGGATATCTTCTATCAATTGAAAAAAGCTTTGATATAGCTTCTATGTGGGTTTCTAAAAATATTTTCTAAAGTGTTCAATCAATTTTAATAAAGTTGTAAGTATTGAAAACAACGGTCCAATCAGACGCTAAGTTGGAAATCCCAATCATAATTATGGTTGGGACTTGTTCGTCCCACGATTTGTCATTTGTCTCGAGATGCGCGATTCATGTATGATTTGATATCAAGTTCGTCTCAAATCAAATCATAAATTCATCACCAATTTTAAACTTCTTTTGGTACTCTTACACTACTCGGTAATTTTCTAAAAAATTATAGTTTTACCACTTGAGTTTGGTTCACTCGATTCCCTAACACTGATGAACTCGTTTCAACTAATCCAAGTCCATAAATTTCTTTCACCAATCTATGGTTATAAACAAATTGGGTTACATTTTCCAAAATGCCCAAGAGTTTCTAAGTTTCCCAATTAGATACATGACTTTTTCCAAAGTTTGCATTTTTGTCATTAAGAATAGCAAAATTACCATTTTGCCCCTACATATCCAAACTCTCCCATTTGGGACCCTAGACTTCTCAAATTTTTTCTTTAGGTTCTTGGACTTTCTTTAGTCCTATTTGAGTCCTTAAATTCTTAGAAATGATCTCTATGTTCTCAAACTTTTCTATATTTACCATTTGACCCCTAAACATTTCTAAAGTTTTTATTTAGGTCCCTAGCCTCTTTCAAGCTACTTTTTTTATGTCCTTAAACCTTTTAAAGTTTCTTTTAAGGTCCATCGAACTCCACTTAGTCTCATTTTGGTCCCCATTTTCCCAATATTGCATTTTAGCCCCTAAACTTTTCTAAATTTTCATTTTAGTCCTCCTACTTTCTCTCCTTTAAAACACCTCCATAAAATCTCAAACAAAATCATTTTTAAGTCCCTCATCTTATTCCCCAGGTCCTCATGGTCATGTTTTGACCAACCTCAGTTGGAAGAGTGTTGTCTTGGTTGTGGTCTCACCCTCGTCGAGAAATTTGGAAAAGTGTCAATGTCACCAGAGACAGCGAATCGGGTGTCAGTGTGACTTAGGTTGGAATGATAACTCCTTTCTGCATTAATGACCTATTGAATCACACCAAATGGTGGTTCGAGAAGTCTAAAAGCATTATTTACAAAGGGCCCTTAAAGATATGGGTGTTATCGAAGATCTAATGAATTATTATGACCACGAGGCTTACCTTTAGCCCGAATAGTCAATCATGTTGGATTGAGAAGACTAAGAGGAGTTTCCATAATTATTTTGATCATGGTTAGCCATTGGTTAGGTCAAGGCAAGGTCGTGAAGACAATTCTCCATTTTTGGCCGAGAGAGCAGTGTTACTATTTGATCTCGTTGGAACTAGCAAAAGGCATATTATTGTTGGGGAGATGTGTGATTTAAAAGTTGATTTCAACGTGGTATGCCACTAGGATGACCATGTTTGGGGGTAAAAAATGAAATTTATTGGCTCTGGTATGGAGGTCACTAGAAGACTAAGTATTCACACTCATAGAGAGAATTTGGACCACCGACCAGTAAGAGCGGGGTCGAGCATTATATGGCCATCTCCATGTGCATAGCTGGTTAGATTGGACCCCCGTAAAATCCACTTTTCATTTAATTATCCTTGGGAGTAGGATGACATAAATCACACGAAAATCAGGATATTTCCGGTTCTAGGTCAGTCAGTCGGGTTTAAGTCAGGCGAAGGAGACAATGATGTGTGCATCCTTCCTATGTAACATTTTTAAAGTTTAGGGACTAAAGTGCAATTTTGGAAAACTTTTGAGATCGATTTACAAAAGGGAAAACTTATGGAAACATTCCTCAAGTGTAGCCTAATGGACTAGGAAGTGATTTTCGAGACAAATGGGAATGTTTGAAGTTGTTTTCAATAGTTTGGGGGTCAAAATCTAATTTTTTTTAAATTGGGGCAAAAACATATTTTTTCCAAAAAGGGAAAAATTAGATAAATATCCCAAATTATGTAATAATTTTTCATTTTGAACCACATAGGGAAAAGTGAAATTTTTTAAAGTAAAGGGGGCAAAAAATTGGATTTTTGAAACTTAGGGGCAAAATGATAATTTTGCCCATCTTATGGACCCAAGTGTAAAGTTGAGTCTTATGGATCCATAAGTAAACTTTGAGAACTTATAGACCCAAATACATGTCATGGGAAGTTGAATACCCAAATAAGAGACTTGAAAAGTCTAGGGTACAAACTGAGAGAACTTGGATAAGTTATGTCAAAATATTAATTTTACTCTACTTGCATACAAAAATAAAACTTTTGAAAAGTTGAGTACCCAAGTAGAAATATTGGAGACATTAGGCATTTTAGCTAATAAGAACAAATATAGATATACATTCTATAGGTGGAATGAAATCACAGTGTGGGCTTAGTTAAAGTAGGTTCATCAACACGTGAGTCGAGCAAATTTGGCCCAAGGGGTAAAACCATTATTTTTTAAACAATTATGGGGTGACACAATTGTTAAACAAGGAAGCTGAATCTGAACTCATTCATATAATTTGGAACTTATAGTGAAATCAACATTTAAAACAATGCAGGAGTATGTGTATCCCAAGATGTCAAACTTGTCCTTTGGGATAAAAGAAAATCGGGAAAAGAACTGGTATAGATGTATGAATGAAGAAACAAGCTGATTAATAAACAAAAAATAGTTAAAGTGGGAAATTGGAAAATCCAAATTGACCAAAAATTCACAAAAATATCAAGGAAGAATCGGGAAGTGGAATTGAGGATAAAACTGGACCGGTTCGAGGTGAGCCGGACCCGAACCAGACCAAACCGACATGAACCATGTTGAACCAGTTCACAAATTAATTTTCTAGGTGGCTTAAAAATGTCAATTTAGGAAATTGAGACAACCATTAGATAGAAAATGAATTTAGAAATTCTTAAAATTTAGAAAAATGGTCGAACCAAGTCCGAATTGGTCGATTTTTGAATTTCGGACAGCGAACCCGATCAGTCAATGGTCCGACCAAATTTGTCAATAGTTCAACTAGTCAATGGACAAAAGACAATGATCAACGGTCAACATATAGCTGGCGCCTAGTCAGTTGCCACACAGACTCGAATAGCCAATGGGAGGCAAGCATGTGTTTGGTCAATGGTCAAACATGAGTAGCCAATGAGAGGCTGCCAAGTGTTTGGTCAACGGATCAACGGATGACATGGTGGTCGAGCTGGCATTCAACGTTAGAAAAATTGACCAACCACAGCGCGCCACATGGCACGACAACCACATCATCGTCTTTAACCTTTATAAGCTAACAAAGAGAAGAGACGAGAGAGAGACGCCAAAAAAGCTGGAGTCTTTGGCCACTCAAAAAACTCTCTGGTCAGGTCACCAGCGGCCGAGTTGGAGGCCGAGTCTTACATTGATGGGTAGCTTGAACAGTTGTCAAGCTCCCTATATAAAGAGCACCCCTCCATTCATCCTCAGCATCCCACAATTGTTCAAAAAAAGAAGAAGAAGAGTACATTTTCCAGCAAGTTGCGAACGAGAGCTCTGACGACGGGACTTTTCTCAGCCTCCGAAACCACATTGGGTGTCTCTAAAATCAAGAAGAAGTCCTTTACCTAACCATACCTCCTATTTAGCTTGAGAGCCACTGAGGAGGAACAAGGAGGCTCAAATAGTGCTACCACTCCTCGGCCGAAAAACAGCCAACCTCTTATAGCCAACTTCGAGCTTTCCCCCGACTAATTGTAGCCAAGTCAGACTCCCTATGCCCCACCTAGAGGTGCCTCGACCTTCCCCCGAGCTAAAAAGTTAAGCTCCCTTAGCTGCCCTTTGCCGAAAAATACTGTTCACGACCGAATTCTACAAAAACATTAACACTAAAATTTACACTGCCCAGGTCATCAATTGAAGCGTGGTTTGATCTAGGAAGGATCCCTACGATAAGAGCAATACAGTGGTAGTTGAAGCTCCAATTATCGGACCCTCACCGGTAAGATATCAAAGCTTTCTCTCTCTAGACTATATTTTCCAATGAAGCTCCATTTGAGCTCATTTCTGAGCCAAATTGTCACGCCCCGACCCGCTTTGGTCGTATCCCCGTGATCAACCCGCCACTCTCCCGATTTATTGAAGGGTTTCCCCTTATCATAAACCGTAAAGAGTAAGGCATCCTTTAACTTGCACCTTTTTCCTGGAATAGCATAATCAAAACTGTATGAAATTTAAAACTTTACATACCTGTCTTACAGGCATCTTAGTTGACGGTCTTTAAGGGGAGGCTTTCCAGGATTTCCTGAAAGGGATATAAGGGAGGGGGTGAGTACGACTACTCAGTGAATGGGTTTTTAAAAGCTTTTGACTTTTAAGAAAAATATTTATATGGAGTGTGTCAGACTCCTTTATTTTAAAAAATCCCATCATTTAAAAATTTAGATTTTTCCATTATTTCTTAGTTACCACGGTGTGTCATCACCCAACACACATTCTTCATCATGAAGGTTACACACATTCGCAAGTCAGTATCACTACTGAACCCGCTAGTGGCTTCGTAGCGACTTTTCCTGCCACCCGGATAGAAGTACGACCACTTTTACCCTGGGAATGAGTGGATGTACGTGACATCCTACCCACAATCCCAAAATCACCTCTTCATGTCCGTATGAGGACAGAGACCTCATCCTGTCCCCACCCCGATCTCATGCACTTCGTGCTACTCTAGATTTCGCATAGACACCTGGAACGACGAACTGCCCTTATAGCCATCAGGTCGTCCAATGCCCTTAGGACGCATCACTACCTCTCATGGGTGTCTTGATGATCTCGTACTCACAGTGCATGCACAAACAATGTTTTCTTATATTGCCATGTAATCTATGGTGCCACTAGTCCAACGGCCCCGACTCTCAATTCAACCCGCAGCTATTTGTCATGACTAGTCCGTCGACCTATCATGTCGCACTGCCGCTAGTTGACTGAGCATGTCGGTCCTATCTTGGTACCATGGCCAAATAATTCACTTATTAAGTTTTATGGCACATATATCATGTTCGTTTATGAGCTCCTGCTTGTGCCAACTGGCCTTGGGCCCACTGTACGAGATTTTCAAAATCGGGCATTTCGCCCCCAAGCTCCAAAACCGAGGCCCTTGGCCTATCAGAGCTATTCGAGCTCCCGTCGAGAAGGTCTCCCAAATAGTTTAAGCATTGGCACACAGTCAGGGGAGAACACTTCTGACAAAAATAGGTTTTTACTATCCATCATACCGACCGATATAAGGACATCTCCGTTCATAACCGATGAACGGGTTTTGAACTTCCTTCGAGGAAGTCTCATCATACCAACCGGGTATGATCTACTTACAACCCGTAAGTAGTTTTTTTCGCATAACTTTCACATCACTTTCTCTAAGTAGTGATAATTAAAATACCACTAAATAGTGGGTTTTTATATCGAGGCACTTATCATCCCCAACCGGGTATGATGTTAGTAAACCCACTCACAACCGGTAAGTGGTTTTTATCTTTAATTTGTGCTCATGATCCCAACCGGGTATGACGTTAGTAAACCCACTCACCTGTTATTGCCATGAATTCCACTAGACTGGTTCTTTGTATTCACGCGAGCTTGTCCTTGCTGGCGTTCCCAGTATTTAATGTTCCTACACGATATGAACAACCTTGTTTATTATTACTCGGCATAACAGCCTTCATTCATTAATGAATGAGAAAATCCAAACTTTTAGTTATTTGCAATTAGGTCCCTAAAGTTATTTCTCTTTAACTTTAAGTTCCTAATGTCGATTTTTCCTCAAATTGAGTCCCGTAACTTTTAAAATTTATTGTGGGACCTCAATTTATTCAATTTCACCAAAAAGGGGTTTAATTTTCCAAATTTCCAATTTGGTTCCCCAATTTTTCCAAAATTACCATTTTGCCCTTCTTTCACAAAAATAGTAAGTTTTTCCCCAAAATTTCAAAAATTCCTCAATTGGTCCTCCAACATTATTTTCATACCCAATTGACCCTCAATTTCATAAAATTGTATTTTGGCCCCTTTGAATTTTGAAAATCCCCAAAATTTCCCTCAATTTCAACTCTTCAACACTACCGAATTTAATTTCATCAAATTGACCGATCAAACACTTCTAATTATTGAAATTGGAGTTGAAATTGAGTTCCTATAGGTTCATACGATTCTAAGAAACTTTGAATCGCAGATTTTAATGTTGGAACGAGCTCAAACGGAGCTTTGCCGGAAAATAGACTGTAGAGAGAAAAAGCTTCGATTACTCACCGGTGAAGGCACGACAGTCCGAGCTTTCGATCTGGGCAGATAGGTCTTGTCCTGAGGTTCATCCTAAAATCAAGTATTGTATCAATTGGTGCGGAATTGGATTAGAATTTCGTCATTGAAATTCGGTCGACTCTCTCTCTAGCACCGATCAAAAATTATAAAGGGGAGCCGAATTAGCTTACCTTTCAGTTCTAATTCGGCCGTGGAAAGGTTGAGGAAGTGTTGGGAGGGCTTGGTTTGGCCTGAGGAGGGCTTGAAATGGCCGATTTCAGCTTGGCCGAAATAGGGTAGCTTCAGTCCGCCGGAGTTGCTTCACTATTCCATCATGTCGGTGCTTCTCCAACGATTCTCGGATTGACTGGAGTTTGCTATCAGATAGTTTGTCTTCTCCTCGGTTCTAAAGAGCCCGACCTTTGTTCAAGTCGAAGCTCTGGTTCGAGCTTTACCGGGAAATGGAGCAGTAGACAGAGAGAGAGAAGTGTTTAGGTGTGAGGAGAATGAAATGGGGATGACCTCTTTATATAGTTGTAAAATCCATGTATTAAATGGTTGAAATTTATTACTAGTATTAATATTGCCATAAATTAAAAATCATACTTCCCAAGAGGTCACCCATCCTCACACTACTCTTAAGTAAGCACACTTAATTTTGAAGTTCTTATTAAATCTAGTTCACCTGAACCAATTTGGTTTTTATTTTTTAATTTGTCTTAAGTTTCTTTTCCAATGTTTAATAAATCCTTTTGATCAACCAAAAGCTGTAAATTTTCATATTGCTTATTCCCAAATGTAAACCGGTTTGGTTTTCTTATTCGGTTTGACTGGTTCTTTTCTCGGTTTTCCTTAACTCAAATGTGCGGGGTTTACACAAATTGAGCAATTCAAAGCTTGAGATGATGAGAAAAACATAGAGAAGACGATTCAATCAAGAATGAGGGCAATTAACCAATTTTCAGGGGTCAATTGAACGAAATTATGATTTAGGGGCCAAAATGTAAATTCTGAAATGTTTGGGCAAATTGGAGATTTTTCAAAAATTGGGGAATATTTGGAAAACTGATAAAATTGAGGGTCTTTTCATGCAATTCCCTCCTAATTGAGGGTCAATTGTGCAAATTGGGTCAAATGGAGGACAAATTTGCAAAATTTGAGAATTTGGGGTCAAATTACAATTTTGGAAAATTTTGGGGCTAAATGACAATTTTAGAAAATTATGGGGCCTAGGGAAAATTTTTATAAAATTAAGGACTTTAAGGTAAATGCACAAAACTCTTGGACCAAAGTTCAATTAAGGCAAAATATGAGGCACTACATGCAAATGCGCAAAGAAATGGAGTCCCTTAGTTTAATATCCTAATGAGGATATCTGTGCCATGTAGGAGCAGAATGCTCGAGCATCGACTTCTGGAAAAAGGCCATGAGGCCAGACTTCGTAGGGGTGTCCCTGCCGAATTATCGAGTGAGTGTGAACCACAATGACGTCAATTCTGGTTAGAATGATGATTCAACTTTGAAAAACTATTTTCTTAGAATTAGACTCCCATGACTGGGTGACTCTGCTTGTCACGCCCCGACCCGATTTGGTCAGATCCCCGTGATCAACCCGCCACTCTCCCGATTTACTAAAGGGTTTTCCCTTATATTATAAATCGTAAAGAGTAAGGCGTTAACCTACACCTTTTTCCAGGAATATCATAAATCAAAACTTCATAGTAATTTAAATTAGTTGTACCAATCTTGCAGGCATTTAATTGTGCAAGTCCTTTAAGGTTCGGCTTTCTGGGACTTCCTGAAAGAGGTATAAGGGAGGGGGTGAGTACAACTACTCAGTGAGTGGGATTCAAATCTTTTAACTTTCAAGAAAAACATTTATATGGAGTGTGCCAGACTCCTTTGTTTTCAAAAAAATCATTTCATTTAAAAATTCATCTTTTTCCATTATTTCTTAGTTATCGATGTGTCATCACCCAACACACATCCTTCATAATGAAGGTTACACACATTTGCAAGTCAGTATCACTACTGAACCCGCTAATGGCTTCGAAGCGACTTTTCCTGCCACCCGGATAGAAGTACGACCACTTCTACCCTGGGAATGAGTGGATGTACGAAACATCCTACCCACAATCCCGAAATCACTTCTTCGTGTCTGTATGAGGACAGAGACCTCATCCTGTCCCCACCCCGGTCTCATGCGCTTAGTGCTACTCCAGATTTCGCACAGACACCTGGAACGACGAACTGCCCTTATAGCCACCAGGTCGTCCAGTGCCCTTAGGATGCATCACTACCCCTCATGGGCGTCTTGATGATCCCGTACTCATAGTGCATGCACAAACAATGTTTTCTTATATTGCCATGTAATATGTGGTGCCATTAGTCCAACGGCCCCGACTCTCAACTCAACCCGCAGTTGTTTGTCTTGACTAGTCCGTCGACCTGTCATGTCGCACTGCCGCTAGTTGACTGAGCATGTCGGTCCTATCTTGGTACCATGGCCAAACAATTCACTTATTAAGTTTTATGGCACATATATCATGTTCGTTTATGAGCTCCTGCTTGTGCCAACTGGCCTTGGGCCCACTGTACGAGATTTTCAAAATCGGGCATTTCGCCCCCAAGTTCCAAAACCGAGGCCCTTGGCCTATCAGAGCTATTCGAGCTCCCGTCGAGAAGGTCTCCCAAATAGTTTAAGCATTGGCACACAGTCAGGGGAGAACACTTCTGACAAAAATAGGTTTTTACTATCCATCATACCGACCGATATAAGGACATCTCCGTTCATAACCGATGAACGGGTTTTGAACTTCCTTCGAGGAAGTCTCATCATACCAACCGGGTATGATCTACTTACAACGCGTAAGTAGTTTTTCCGCATAACTTTCACATCACTTTCTTTAAGTAGTGATGATTAAAATACCACTAAACAGTGGGTTTTTATATCGAGGTACTTATCATCCCCAACCGGGTATGATGTTAGTAAACCCACTCACAACCGGTAAGTGGTTTTTAACTTTATAGGGTGTGCTCATCATCCCAATCAGGTATGATGTTTGTAAACCCACTCACCCGTTAATGCCGTGAATTCCACTAGACCGGTTCTTGGTATTCACGCGAGCTTGTCCTTGCTGGCGTTCCCGGTACTTCGTGTTCCGGTGAAGGCACGGCGGTCCGAGCTTTCAATCTGGGCAGATAGGTCTCATCCTGAGGTTCATCCTTTTGGTCCTAATTCGGTCGTGGAAAGGCTGAGAAAGTGTTGGGAGGGCTTGAAATGGCCGATTTCAGCTTGGCCGAAATAGGGCAGCTGTGGTCCGCCGGAGTTGCTTCACTATTCCATCATGTCGGCGTTTCTCCAACGATACTTAGATTGATTGGAGTTTGCTATCAGATAGCTGTCTTCCCCCCGGTTCTAAAGAGCCTGACCTTTGTTCAAGTCGAAGCTCTCGTTCGAGCTTTACCGGGAAATGGACCAGTAGAGAGAGAGAGAGAAGTGTTCAGGTGTGAGGAGAATGAAATGGGGATGAACTCTTTATATAGTTGTAAAACCCGTGTATTAAATGGGCGAGATTTATTACTGGTATTAATATTGCCATAAATTATTGGTATTAATTCCAATAATTTAATTTCGGTATTAATTCTAATAAATTAAATTTCAGTATTAATTCTAATAATTTAATTTCGGTATTAAATTATTTCTATTAATTCCAATAATTTAATTTAGGTATTAAATTATTTCTATTAATTATATATTAATTTATGATAAGGCGTACATACAAATTTTTGACCGAAATTTCGGGTTACACCCATCCTCACATTACTCTCAAGTAAGCACGCTTAACTTTAAAGTTCTTATGGAATCTAGTTCACTTGAACCACTTTGGTTTTTATTTTCTAATTTGTCTTAAGTTTCTTTTCCAAGGTTTAATGAACCCTTTGGATCACCCGAGAGTTGTAAATTTCCAACTTGCCCGTTCAGAAATAATCGGGTTTGTGAATCGGTTCTAAATCCTCACTTGGTTTGACCGGTTCTTTTCCTGGTTTTCCTTAGCTCAAAAGGGCGGGTTTTACACTGCTTAAAATATTTGGGAGCTAATTCCGAGCTAATCTAGTGGGCCCAAGGCCGATGAATATGGGCATGGACCCATTTAGAATGGATATGTGATATATGATGTTAAAAGACCTTAATAATGGGAACTTTGTGTGCTACCCATCAAGCCAAGTCTGAGTTGTCGAGCTTGTTGGGCTGAACCGCTACTCTGCTGAAGCTAGGTCGTCGAACCTATTGGGCCAGTTACACGTGGGCCGAAGCCAAGCGGACAGACCGTTGTGTTAGAGAGCCAAAGATAAAGGCTATAAATTAAAAAGAATGTTGATTGTGCATGCACTATGCCGTTCGTGCCATTAGGACACCTAGCATGAGGTAGTGATAGAGCTCAAGGACTGTTGGACGACCTAAGGTGCATAAGGGCGGTTTCGTCATTTAGTAGGTCATGAAGCTGAGTAGCTTCCTACGCATGGAGATCGAGACAATAGGGGAAATAAGGTCTCGTCCCACTGAGTGGACATGGTGAACTAATCAGGGTTTGAGTGTTAGGCTATTGATGTCCACTCAAACCCCGGGTAGAGGTAGTGTACCTCTATTAGGATGGACGGTAATGGCGTCCGGTCCACAAGTGGCACGGTCGATGACCGTTCTGCGAATGTATGATCACTCCTATGATAGGAGGGTAATTGTTGATGTGAATTTGATAAACCCAAGAAGAAACTGTTGAAATATCAAATAATTGAAATTGTTGAATTAAACTTTTCTAAAGAATTTTTCCTCACTCACTGAATTGTCGAACTCACCCCCTCCCTCTAAACATTTTTAGGAAGGAACGCTACCACACCGACCTTTCCTCCCTAGATTCCAACCCAGGTACACAAATTTAAAGTTTCAGTTTTGTTTAATGTTGTACAGAGAAAACATGACAGGTACTATGCTTGACTTTCTTGATCTCCTAGAGAAGTCACTCTTCGAGTTCGGGAGAGTGGTAAGTTGTTCACAGAACCTCAATAAATTGCTCGTGTGTTGCTCTTAGTTGGTTGGGTCACCGAGTGTGATGTTGGCATTGCATGAATTCCATCAATAACGACACAAGGTGATATTTGCATGGCATGTGTGGTTGACCCCACAAGTGTGAGTTATGTATACACAATTACCCCTCCTACACCATGATTGCATATGAGTGACCTCCAGTGATGTTATGCTTGTGTTATGATGAATTAAATGTCATATAATGGATAAAATACTAAGATAATCAAATATCTAAAATTTCTAAGAAATAAAGTGGAATAAAACTATATACTTGTAGATAAGTATTAAAAAAATTAATAAAAATTGAGTTATAAGGCATGTTGTGAATAGATATTCACTCAATGGATTTGTGAGATCACCACTAACCATTATTAATTATTAATGTGAATTTATTAATATGGTCTTATGCTTTATTTGTACTTTATAATTTTAATATTTTTTATCACAAAAAGCATTTGTTACTAATATTAATCCATGAATGTGTTGTTAAGTATCACACTCCCACTAAATGAATACATAGTATATTGTTATAAAACCCTTCTAATCATTTATTTCTATTATTTATTGTAAATTTATTTTAAAAATATAGATCATATTTGAATAAATATGGACAAGTAAAACGTCAGTGGAGTTTAGCATAGTCATGTTGTAGGAACCCATGAAAAAATTGATCTAAAAAAAGGAAACATGATTAGACGGGGTGCTCAAAGATGGTTGAGTGCATAATATAACTGATAAGTCTATTTTATAAAATATTTGTTTTTTTAATTTTGATAACAAATCATTATTATAAAAAATTGGTAAATAAATATTAAGAATAATATAACACATTAATTAAAATAAAAAAAATTATGTGTATTTATAAAATTAGAAATAATACAATATTTATAAATAATAATTGAGTTTTTAAAGAATTTGATATCTTTAATTTACCTTATAAACTTTACTTCCCAAGATTGTTTAACCCCTTAACCACTATCTGTTGGTACCACTATAGAAATATATATTATGTCCAATTAATAAATTAATTATTCAATATGAAGTGTTTTGGGATAAATGCACTATAAATTTTATTGATTGTATGAGTGGTTAATATACATTGAATTGGTAAGTCTAATGAGGTAAATTAAAATTTGTATAATTCTTATATAAACTCTTAAAATATTTTATTGTATTATAAAATTTAGTTAGATAAAGTTTATTTCTTTACATGTGAATGTATATAAAGTATTATTAATAAATTACATTAACTTTATTTTTTTTATTATTTTTCTAATTTTTTTCTCACATTCACTGTAATATGATTATTCTCTTGAAGATTCTCATTCATAAAATCTACATATGGTGTGAGCTTATATCCTTAGGGTATACTGTCCAGCATAAAAGAAAAGCAGTCTATTTCTCTTTCGTGATAAAAAATAATTCATTAATTCCTCTTTTTGTTCAAAACTTGGTAGAAAGATCCTTGCGCCCCGATACGAAGGCTTGAGGTTAGAAGGGTAATGTTTGGCCGAAAAAGCATAATGATGGGATTCCACTTGGAAGAAGGTTAGAAGGGTAAGATGATTTGTTAATCAAGATTCTCCTCAGCCATATTAGTACTTTCTTGTTCAAGTGCAGAATCATTGGTACAGCCTTTTTGTTGGATAGTTGACCAGTTATGGGTTGCATTGATCAAAATTAGTATATGAAAATCAGAGAGCAAGCTTTTTCAGTCAGTTTTCATGCTCACTTCCACTTTCTTTTCTGGTCGGAACTTGTTTGAGTAGGCTTTTTATAAGGTTGTTGGTTGGAAATAGAAGATCCTACTCCACCAAACTCCTTTTAAGTTCCTTAAGAAATTGAAAGATTTGGGAAGTAAGGAGCGGGAAATCGGCTGAAAACAAGGAAGATAAGAGCATCAGCCATGGCAAATGAGCAGGCATTGGCATCCAGCCACTGTCCACCCAGGAAGAACTAAACTGGAATTCAGAGGATCCGCTGTTTGAGTACTTTGACATGCTTCTTCTTGCCAAGGACTGTAAATCTAAATATGATTTACAACTTGGGATGAGGTAGATATACAGATTATACAGGAGGACAAAGCAAATAATAATTAATATGATGCCAGCCAGTGGCAGTTGAAACGAACGATCATGGGGGTATGCTACAATTTCCATCTCCATTAATTTATGTATAACGTGAACTTTCATATCATCATCCATCCAGAAATAAGTTGGATGAAGCTGTCGATCTGATCAAGCCTTGACCACTGCTTTCCCTTCCTCCGCAGCAGCTATGGAGTTCTTGCAGTGGGCGATCGCAGCTTGAATCGCCGCCTGCAGTTCCTCCATGGTGCTGCTGTCGTTGTTCCGCATGGACCCAGCCGCCATCGGGGTCGGCACCAGAACCCCGCTGTTCGAGGGGGACGTCCTCATCGACGCCGGGGCGGAGGAGAAGAGCTCCGACGCTCCCCTGCCGGACCTGACGTGGAAATCGTTCTTGTTCGTCCTCCTCGCGCTCAGGTTCCCTGAGAAAGACCTGTGCTGCTGCTGCCCGCTGAAGTCGAGCTCGACGTCGCCGTCCCCGTCCACTTCGCCGCCTCTATTCTCTTCTCGGTTGGCGTTCTTCTTAAAGAACAGTAGCGGCCTCACCATTCTGATGTACCTCTTAAGCAGTTGGCTCACGTCATCAAGCACCATGTTCCGCTTGCTCTGCTTCTTCTTGCTTTTGTTCTTGCTCGTGTTTGCCTCCGGCGGGTTCCCTACGGCGTCTGCGCTGGCTTCCTTCCGGCCTCGAACCTCCGACACGACCTTCCTCCACCCGAAGCGGGAGAAGGACTTGGACTTGCGGGCAATCTTCGAGTCACTCTTCGACGAGGCAGCCACTCTGCTGCTCTGTCTGGGGAGGCGGATCTCTTGTTCTTCATGGGGTGGCTGATGCTTCTGCTCGTCAAGCATCAGCTCCTTGATGGGTAGGGTGAAGCTGTCGAGGGAGTTGGTGGAGGATCGAGGGGATGTAGCCGTCTGCTGGAGGTGCGATAGGAGGTGGAGAGGGAGGAGGTGGCCATGGAAGAAGATCTCGTCGGCGGGGGACAGGTCGATGGCAAAGGGGTTGGTCAGGGTCTTGTTTGCGGCAGAAATGTTCTTATCCAAAACCGACGCAGCAGGGCCGGGGAGGAGGCTGCTGGTGGTGGTGATGGCGGCGGTGGAGTGGTGATGGAGGGAGATCGTGAAGGAAAATTCATGGGAAGGAGACGAGGCCGCCGAAGGGAGTAAAGGTGCCGTTGAGACATCGCTTGTGTTTAGCTTCGTTTTCTTGTGGTTGTTGTGGTTGATCTCATTCTGCTGCTCAGCTCTGTGGTGGTGGTGAGGATTCTCTGATTCGGGTCTGTTCTGAACGGAGGAATCCATGGTACTGGACACAGATGCGTTGGAAGGTCAATGATGATGGGGTTGAAATTGTTCCAATGGGAAGAAAGGCGCAGGTGGTGTTCTTTCACCTGCCATGGCTGCTTCAGTTTTCTTTGTGGTATTACAGAGGAGACAGCTAGGCCCTTTGGCAGTGGAGAGATAAGGAGTCTGAGACTGAGAGGGACTTACAGTGTGAGGGCACATAGAGAGAGAAAAGAGAGAGAGAGAGAACCCGGAATTTGGATTTGAAGGTTGAGGTGGGGAATGTCTTGTATTGCAAATGCAGAGTGGCCAAGATCAGCTGACACCGCACCGGACATACATTCTGAACGAGAATATGCCTTTTAATGGTTTTTAAATTTTATTAGTAAATTCATTTGGCCGTTAAAATTTCAAATAAGATTTAAATATAAATTTTAGTAAAATCTCAAATTAAATATTAATATTTTTTTAGCTTAATTGAGATATTTGAGTATTACTTCAAATAAGACATTTTCTTTTTTGGCATCAAATAAGGTTCTAATATGTTAAACTCACCTCAAATACAATTTTCATGTTGGGTCAACTAGAGCCGGCCATAACCATCCTGTAGTGCTTCTCTTTTAATCCGTATTTGTATGTACAACATATAAAATTTATGTTGTACCATATTATTTTAGAATGTATGTGATATTATATAATACTTAGAATCTTATTTGGGTATATGTCAAATTTAATATATATAGGAAATCAATTATCACAAGAAATCATTGGCACAATAGATCCCCTATAGTATAATATACTATTTACCGAATAAAAGCAAGCCAAGTTGTGGAGAGGATCACACAAGAGTATCATTATTGAGAAAAGAATACATCACAAAGGCGATCAAATCTGGGTTGACCAGAGTCAATTGTGCAATTTCTGTACTATTTTAATGCATCAGTGGTTAGCATCACCCTGGACTACGATTGAATGATCTCGATTTCCTTATGAAGAAGGGGCAATTTATTATTACTAGGAGTAATAGAATGTAGTTTTTCAGTTCATTTTTATATATTGTAATCTAGGCAACTAAAAAAGATTATGTGTTCAATAAATGGAATATACGGCTTGATATGCTGAAATAATATGAAAATTTGATAAATATAATTAAAAAACAATAAAACATTAAAAATTTAAATAATCCATAAAAATATAATTAAGCCTAAGTGATCTATAAAAAAGAAAATGATAAAAAAGATAAAGGTCTGTCAGTCAAATATATAATGGGATCAGTGTTATATACACGACTGCATTCAAAACATAAGGATTTTAATCAATTCATATGATTTTTGAAATAGAACAATTTCTTAATGACATTTTTTATTAGTAAGATTCTCTCTTAGATTCTAAATATATCAATCAGAATCAGCTCATATTAATAAAATATAAATATTAAATTATTAGTATATATTATTATTAATGGGAATTTCTTCCTTTTTTATAAAAACTGGTCTAGAGAATAAATAAATTTGTTTTCATATATTTGTCATGGCAAGAAATTGAACATGGTTATCTTATGCAATAGTCATAAATACTTGTCACTCTACCATAATAAATTAATTTGAAAAATATAATTTCTAATCTAATATATTTATTATCAACATATATTTTAATTTATATATAAATAATTTAATTTAATTTATATATAAAAATAATATTATATATTTTAATTAATAAATTAATAAAATAATATATAATTAAAATATTTTAATTATTTTGAAATATTGAATTAGATATTTTACACAAATATAATATAAAATTATATATATTTTTAGTTATTAATAAAAATCATACAAATATAATTTAAATAAAATATTTATATATAAATTATGATATCATACAAATTTTAATTAAAATAATATAATTTGTAGTTTTTGTATAAATTTATATATAATTTGTATGATATAATAATATATATACACTTTTATTTAAATTTAATTGCATATATTTTTATTAATAATTCAAAAATATATAATTTTTTATTATATTTATTTAAAATATTTAATTTATTATTTCAAACTTATATACAAAATATTAATTATATATAATTTTTTTTATAATTTTATTAAATGAAAATTATATATAATTTAAGTTTAAAAATATGATTAATTTAATTTGTTCATATTAGATCAATTTTGTTGACAAAATAGAGAAAACCGCTCTCGGGCATAACTCTAATCATCGGAGTTTTAACGTCAAAATTCTCTATCACCCGACCATCAAATGTCATGATTTTTATTACAAAAGTATACTAATGAACTCTTATTGAATTAAGTGCACATATATTAACTTAAAAATATTTAAAAAATATTGTGTGAGGACCATTTTTAGACATTCTTTTATAGAAGGAAAACCTAAGCTACGTCAACGAAGGTTTCAACAACAATTTCGACCTCCCGAAGGCACTACTCCAAATGGAACCGATGCACATAGGAGTGCTCGACTCTCCTTTACCTTCCAAAAGCTTTGCCTTAGCTCCAATAAGGCACTATTCCTCCTCCCAAGTTATTTTTCGGCGATGGGTCCTTTTGGGAACCAAAGACCACGACTAATTAGGCTTAAAATTTGACTAACTTTGATGACCTCCTAACTTGTGGCCACCACATAATGAACCACCTGAACCTTAGCTTCATTTCACCTATACTTTGGCGGTCGATCATGTTATCTTTGGAGAGTATTTTTAGTCACACATCTAATAGTACAATTTTAGTCAATTTTAGAAAATAATTAAACTCACGCATAATTAACCAAGGTAAAACCCCAAACTACTCCCATGAGCACTTAAAAGATAAATTAAATTGTTTATGAGGGATTTGAGGATTAGAAGTTAGATGTGAGGATTTTTGAAGATCGATGACTAAAATGTAAAATTTAAAAATTTTGGGCTATTTTGCAAAGAAGATGAAATCTTGTGGGAATATTCCTCAAAGGAATCCTAAGGGCTTAGAAGACTTTTGGGAAGGATCGAGTTGTCACATGTCATTTTCCAAAGTTGAGGGACAAATTGATAATTTTTGCATAAATAGGGGTAAAATGGTCATTTTGTTAAATGGATAGCAAAATAATTATTTTTACATAAAAATAAGTAAAATGATCATTTTTGTATAAATATGAAAAAATTAGTCATTTTTGTATAAAATGGACAAAATAGTCATTTTTGTTAAATGGATGGAAACATAGTAATTTTTGTAAATAAGGGATAAAATGGTAATTTTACCAGTATCATGGTCTTGATGTGATTTTTGAAGAACCAAAGTCTAATAGATGTTTTTGATATGTTTTAGAGAAGCTTTAGAGCTTGAGAGAGATTTAGGGTTGGGTTGTGGAAAAGGAGGGTCACATAATGTATAAATCGAGTGAATTGTGCCTAAAGGCAAAAAGGCAAAAATGTAATTATGAAAAATTATATGAAAGTATAAGAAGTACCGATATATACCAACCCTACAGATATATGTAAATCCCGTATTCTTAGAAAAAGGAACCAGAAAGGGGAACTAGAAAACTTTAAATGGAAAACTGGGAATCAAAATGACCTAGAATTGGTAAATAAGAACCAAAACAGGAAATTGAAAAATCCCTATTAGCCAATCGAGACCCCAATTCATGGAAAGAAACAATGAATAAAATTGGATGAGAAAATTAGACCGGTTCAAGGTGAATTGGACATGAACCGGGACGAACTGAATTGAACCATGAAGAACCAATTCAAAGATGCATTTTTCTAGATGACTTAAATATGTCAATTTGAGAAATTCAAAGTCACCATTAGGTAGGAAATGAATTTAGAGAAATTTAGAAATTTTTAGATTTTAGAAAATTGGTCAAATCGGGGCTAAACCAATCAATTTTTTTTATTTCGGGTCACTGAACCCGGTCCAACCAAATCAATCATCGGGCTAGTTGGTCAACGAACTGTCTACATGGTTAGTGCCTAATCAGTATGTGAAACCTGTTCCCTTGGACCAAGTAAACTGGGGAAAGAACCAGTGGTTTTGAGAAAAGCAAGCCGAAAAAGGAACAAAAAATGCTAAAGAAGGGTTAAAATGAGAAATTGGAAAATCCCAACTGACCAAAAATTCATAAAAATAAAGAGGAAGAACTGGGAAGTGGAATTGATGAGAGAACCGGACCGGTTCGGGGTGAATCGGACTAAAATAGGGTGAACCAGTTTAATGATTCATTTTTCCAGTGGCTTAAAAATGTCAATTTGGGAAATTGAGGCCACCATTAGATAAAAAATGAATTTATATAAATTTAGAAAATTTTAAATTTTATAAAACTGAACGAATCAGGTCTAAATTGACCAAATTTCGAATTTAGGTCACCGAATCCGGTTGGACCAGACCAATCTACGATCAACTATGCCTAGTTAGTAGCCATGCAAGCACGGGCAGCCAATGAGAGGCTTACACGTGTCTGATCAATGGTCAACGTATGACTGATCAACATGCCTAGCAAACATGGGCAGCCAATGGGAGGCTATCACGTGTCTGGTCAACGTGTCAACGGTTGATGCTACGGTTGAGTTAAACCTCCACATTAGAAAAACCGGCCAATCATAGTGCGCCACATGGCACACCTGCCATGCCATCGTCTTCAACCTCTAGTCATTGACAGAGAGAAGAGAGAGAGGCCAGAAAAGCTAGTGTCTCCGGTGACTCTAAAATCTCTTGGGTCAGGTCGTCGGTGGCTGAGTCTCATGCCGGCTGGTAGCCTGAACATTTGCTCAACTCCCTATATAAAGAGCACCCCTCTATTCATCTTCAGCATCCCACAATCGACCGAAGAAGACGAACTACTCAGTTTTCCTGCGAGCAACAAACTAGAGCTCTAACATCGGGGCTTTTCTCCACCTCCAAAGCTGCATTCAGTGTTGTTAGATCTGGGAGGAAGTCCTATACACAACTGCACCCTTCCTCCAGCCCAAGGACAGTCATAGAGGAGCAATGAAGCTCAAACAGTAATGCCGCTCCTCGGCTATTAAACTCTCGAGCTGTCCCCAGGCCAATTCCGGCTAAACCAAGTCCCCCAAACACCACCTAGAGGTGCCTCGACCTTCCCATGAGCTAGCACAGTAAGCTCCTCTATTGCCCCTTTGCTGGAAAACACTATTCACGGTGCATTTCTATAAGAATTGAAACTAAGAAATTCACACTGCTTAGGCCACCAATTGAGGCACAGTTTGATCCAGGGAGGACTCCTGGGAGGACTTCCAAGAGGAGAGCAATCTAGAGAAAGAAAGAAGGTTGGTCGCCGAACCCTCACCGGTAAGATATCGAAGCTTTTTCTCTCTAGATTGAATTTTCTGGCAAAGCTCCATTTGAGCTCATTTTCAAGCTAAATCGAGCGGTTCAAAGCTTGAAATGACGAGAAAAACATAGAGAAGATGATTCAAATCAAGAATGAGGGAAATTAACCAAGTTTTGGTGGTCAATAGAATAAAATTGTGATTCAGGGACCAAATTGCAATTTTTGAGAAATTGGACAATTTGGGGATTTTTGGAAAATTGGTGGTTGAATTGCAATTTAAGGAAAGTTTGGGCATTTTCATGAAATTAACTTCCAATTGAGAGCCAATTAAGCAATTGGATGAAATGGAGGGCCAATTGACATTTTTTTGAAATTTCAAGGACCAATTGGTAATTTTTGATAAGTTAAGGACCAATTGGCAATTTTGGGAAAATTGAGGACCAATTGGTAATTTTGGAAAAAACTAAGGATCCGTGCGAAAAATTAGAAGTCCTAGGGACTTAATTGAGATTAATGAAGATCAGGGACTAAAATGTAAAGTTATAAACTTTAAGTGACCCAACTACAATTAAGGCATAGTATATGGACCTATGCGCAAATACCGAAAAGTATAAGGTCCTTATGTCAATCCTCTTGATATGGATGCTCGGACATTTTGGCATGAGTCATACGAATACGGGTGCCAAGGAGCACATTGAAGATTGAAAATCCAGCTAGGATGAATTCGTCATAATGCCAGGTGAGGGGGATTTTCAACATTATACTCGGTTGGGAGTGATGAGAACCATTTTTAAGTTTGAAAATCATTTTTTAGGAATGGTCTCCCCTAATTGCGTGAAACTGCTTACACATTTTGGGAGACTTTCTTGATGGGAGCCGAAATTCTAGCATTGAGCTTCCCAACCTTTCTTTTAACCATCTCCCTTAGTGGGAAGAGGTCCTCAAGTGTACTGTAATTAATTCCCAAGAAATAAGATTTTAAATTCTCATAAAATTTTGTTGCCCTAACTCATAATGAGTTCAATCAAGATCTCGTGCCCCGTGACAAATAAGGAACGAGAAGGACAAACTTAATAAGGACAAATAACGCCTTTAAAAGAGGTCAAGATACTCCGACCTCCCCAAATGAGGCAAGCCTATGTAAGAGGACCATACATAGGGCTAAACCCAAAGAACGGGAGAACGAGGAGACACTAGCAAGGGAGATGACAACCCCCTTTGGGATAGGAAAGATAACCATGACCAGGAAACAAAGTAAAGAATTTTCAAGGAGAGAGGAACCTTGGAAGATGTATGCCTACCAACTAAAGAACGACGAACCTCAAACTAGTCTCTAACCCCACCAACTTGAGGAAACCTAGGATTAGATGATGAGGCATAATCGGGAGTGTGCAAGACAAGTTTGAGAACTAGAAGTTCCCCGGGTAGGAACATGAAATTTGGGATGGCAAAGTGTAACCTGCTTTGGAAAAGCAAAGGAGCCAAGTAGGGTTACTAACCCACCTAGCAAAAGTAGACAGCTAGTAACCATGGGATAACCAAAGGAGACTAAAATGACACCCTAAGTAGGACCGAAAGGGGTAGTGATAACCACACCCTAAAGAAGGCGATAGGATGGGCATTAAGGACAAGTGAACTCGAGAGACAACTGTCTCGAGACAATTGGATAAAGAGAGCAATAGGAATATGGCGGTTGAACGAACCAACCATCGTGGGAATCACAAATTTAAACCTTGGTGAGAAAGGAAATGTAAAAAAGGGGAAAACGTCAGAAGAGAAGGATAAAGGCAATCCATAGAACGATCCATGGCCAAAAGGTATTGGCAACCACCCTCAAGCCACGAGAAGGACTAAGTGAACCTTTTGTGAGGCGATCAGGAGACCTTGACACAAAGAGGATTTGAACTTTTAAAGGAAACTTGTAATAATTACAAGTAGGAATAAGGAAAGGGTACAAAGGAAGAGTAAGAAGAAAAGGACAACATCAAAGGATGTCACAAAATTGATTAAAGGCATGATATCCTCAAAGGATGAATGCAAAAGGGAAGTATACCCAAAGCCCAAGGAGTGAAGCAAAACCTAAGGAGCGGATAGTAGGATAATAAACTCAAGTAATACCGTAATGATTGGGAATGGGTGGGATACCCATAATAAGAGATTCGAAAAACATTGGAGAGTGCGCCCTTCAATTAGGGAGTGATCAAAGGAAAACCTTCGAGAAATGATGAGAAGGATAAATGCACGACTCAAAGATGGAGAGAAATCCTGACTTCAAGGCACGCGAGTAGGAGATAAAACCAACAAAGGGAACTCCTTTGGGTGAAATCAAGGAATGGACAGGTAAGCCATAAGAGATTAATTCATAATAAAAGAACCATGAAATGGTAATGATCGAGTAAGGATGGATCTGAGAAAAAGAACCCCTTGAGTAATGATGTCGTTGGGTGTGAGGGAGGACTGAAAGGAGGATATCCACCAGTTTGTCGATAAATCAAGAAGTGAACGATGAATCAATGGCTGGGAACAGGGAAGCACAATAAGGAATGAAATAAGGGACCAACATAGGACAAAAAGGGATAACAACGAAACCCATGGAAAGTAAGTACGAAAGCCTCGACAGGACACTGAGCTAAATAGATTCGATGACCAATGAAGTAAATAGACCTAGGTACGATTGGACGTTCTAGAGCTCCCAATTCCAGAAAAAACCCTCAAGAGGAAAGGTCTAACCCCAAATGGCAGGGAGCATTAGACTTAAGAAAGTACTTGGACACGAGGGTAAAGCAATTCAAAAGAACTAAGTACGAGGGATTAAATGAATGAACAAAAATGGATAACCAAAGTGATAGGATGTCAAATCAAATCCTGAGTCGACTGCAAGAGAATCCATTTCTGATATCAAGGATGGATGGCTAAGTTTTGGGGAAAAACTTCTAAAAGGAGTGGAAAGTTGTGAAACCCATTCCCTCGTACCAAGTAAACCAGGGAAAGAACCACCGGTTTTGATAAAATCGAGCTGAAAAAGGAACAAAAAATGCTAAAGAAGGGTTAAAATGAGAAATTGGAAAATCCCAAGTGACAAAAAATATATAAAAATCTAGCGGAAGAACCAGGAAGTGGAATTGATGAAAGAATCGAACCAGTTCAGGGTGAACCGAACCCGGACCGGACTAAACTAGGGTGAACCATAGTGAACCAGTTCAATGATTCATTTTTCTAGTGGATTAAAAATGTCAATTGGAGAAATTGAGGCCACCATTAGATAAAAAATGAATTTAGAAAATTTTTAAATTTTAGAAAACCGATCGAATCAAGTCCGAACCAACCAAATTTTGAATTTGGATCACCAAACTCAGTTGGACCAGACCGGTCAACAAAATGGTCAATGGTCAACGCTGCCTAGATAGTAGCCACACAAGCACAGGCAGCTAATGGGAGGCTGCCACATTTCTAGTCAATGGTCAATGGATGACCGGTCAACATGCCACGCAGACATGAGCATCTAATGGGAGGTTGCCATGTGTCCAATCAATGGGTCAATGGTTAACACGACGGCTGAGTTGGACCTCTATGTTAGAACAACCAGCCAATCACAACGTGCCATGTGGCACACCATCCACGTCATCATCTTCAACCTCTAGTCATTGATAGAGAGAAGAGAGAGAGGCCAGAAAAGTTGGAGTCACCGGTGACTCAGAAATCTCTCGGTTTAGGTTGTTGGAGGCTGAGATGGAGGCCGAATCTCACGCCGACAGGTAGCCTAAACAGTTGCTCAACTCCCTATATAAAGAGCACCCCTCCATTCATCTTCAACATCCCATAATCGACCAAAGAAGATGAACTGCTCAGTTTTCCTATGAGCAGCAAACTAGAGCTCCAACATTAGGGCTTTTCTTTACATCTAAAGTTGCATTCAGTGTCGTTAGGACCAGGAGGAAGTCCTTTACACAACTGCACCATCCCTTCAGTCCGAGCACCACCATAGAGGAGTGAGGAAGCTCAAACAGTAACGCCACTCCTTGCCTGTCAACAGCCTGAGCTGCTATAGTTGAAATCAAGCCATCCCCAGGCCAATTCTAGCCAAACCAAGTCCCCCAAATGCCACCTAGAGGTGCCCTGACCTTCCCCCGAACTAGCACGGTAGCCCCTCTGTTGCCCCTTCGCTGGAAAACATTGTTCACGACATATTTCTATAAGAACTAAAACTAAGAAATTGACACTGCTCAGTCCACCAATTGAGGCATGGTTTGATCTAGGAAGGATCCCCGGGAGGAGAGCAATCCAGAGAAAGTAAGAGCTCCGATCGCTAGAACCTCCCTAGTAAGATATCAAAACTTTCTCTCTATATACTGAATTTTTCGGCAAAGCTCCATTTGAGCTCATTTTCGAGACAAATTGGGTGAGAAAAATATAGAGAAGATGATTCAAATCAAGAATGAGGGAAATTAACCAAGTTTTAGGGGTAAATTGAACAAAATTGTGATTCGGGGACCGAATTGCAATTTTTGAGAAATTGGGCAATTTGGGGATTTTTGGAAAATTGGGGGCCAAATTGCAATTTAAGGAAAATTGGGGCATTTTCATGAAATTAACTTTCAATTGGGACCTAATTTAGCAATTGGATGAAATGGAGGGCCAATTGGCAAATTTTGAAAGTTCAAGGATTAACTGATAATTTTTTATAAGTTAAGGACCAATTGGCAATTTTGGAAAAATTGAGGACCAATTGGTAATTGTTGAAAAAACTAAGGACCCGTGAGGAAAATTGGAAGACCTAGGGACTTAACTAAGATTAATGAAGATCAGGGACTATAATGTAAAGTTATAAACTTTATGGGATCTAACTACAATTAAGGCATAGTATAAGGACCTATGCCCAAATACCAAAAATTATAAGGTCCCTTATGTCAATTCTCCTAATATGGATGCTCGAACTATGTAGGCACGATTCATACAAATATGAGTGCCAAGGAGCACATTGAAGATTGGAAATCCAGCTAGGACGAATCCATCATAGTACTAGGTGAGTGGGATTTTCAACATCATACCCAGTTGGGAGTGATGAGAACCATTTTTAAGTTTGAAAATAAATTTTTAGGAATGGTTTCCCATGACTACGTGAAACTGCTTGAACATTTTTAGAGACATTACTAATGGAAGCCGGAATTTTTCCAACAGACTTGAGGCCTCAAAATTGAAAATGATAGGGCCGAAGGCCCTATATTGGAAAAACTCGTGAAGTAGGCCAAAGGCCAGTGTGCACGGATTGGACCCGTAGACAAACATGAATTATAATAACCATGAAAACTCTTAGTAAAACTGGAATTGTTGTGTGATTTGCCACAGGGCCAAGATAGGACTAACAAGACTCGATGGGCTAGTAGCAATGCGCCTAGACTAGGTCGACGAGCTGGTCAAGGCAAATAGCTGCAGTCCAGGTCGAGTGTCGAGCCCATTGGACCATTGGCCCTAAAGAGTATGGTTAATTGATCAAAACTGTTGTATGCATGCATGAGGAATCTGGGAGCATCTAGATGCCCGAGAGGGGTTGTCGATGGGTCCCAAGGGCTGTTGGACGACCTTGATGCAATAAGGGTGTGAATGTCATGCCAATTAATCATGAAGCTTTGATAACTTCCTGTGCATTGAGACCGAGGCTGAAAGGGAAATGAGGTCTCGAGACCGAGGCTGGAGGAGAAATGAGGTCTCGTCCCACAAAGCAAACATGATGAGGGTTTGAGGGTCGAGCTATTGATGTTCACTCAAACTCAGGGTAGAGGTAGTGCACCTCTATCCAAGTGGACGGTAAAGATGCACCGAACCATAAGTGGAACGGTTAGGAACTGTTATGCAAATGTGTGATCCCTTTCTATGATAGAAAGGGCATGTGATTGTTTGTAGAGGCACCTCCTGAGCAAGGGTAAATATTAAGAAGAGATGAACTCATATTATAATAAACTGAAAGTCTAAACCGTTTTGATAAGACTGATTGTTTGAAAACTCACTTCCCAACCCCCACTCACTGAGTTGTAGAAACTCACCACCTCCCATTTAACTTTTCCAAGAGAAACACCTCGCTACAATGAGCTGAGGCTCGGAGAGATTGCTAAGGGTACCACCATCAGGTAACATTTATGTTTTGCAAACTTTGTTATGGAAAACAAGTACTCCAATGCCTTTTCCTTCCTTAGACTATTTGGTAGAAATAGTAGATTAATACGAGAAAGGATGGCGGGTTAATCACAAGACTCCGACCAAACTGGGTCGGGGCGTGACACAGTAGGTGTGAAACCCATCATCTCGTAACAAGGAAAATCGAAAAGGAACCAGAATATTAAATAAGAAAATTAAAACATTTAAAGAATTGAGAATGATAAAGAGGGATAAAAATGAGAAATTGGAGAATCCCAAGTGACCAAAAAGTCATGGGAAAGAACCATAAAGTAAATTGGATGGGAAAACCGGACCGGTTCAAGGTGAACTGGACCTGAACCAGATTGAACTAGATTGAACCATAATGATTCGAATTGGAAAATTCATTTTTCTAGGTGGCTTGAAAATCTCAATTTAGAAAATTGAGCCCTCCATCAAATAGAAAATGAATTTATACAAATTTAGAAAATTTCAATTTTGAGAAAATTGGAGGAATTGGGCCTGAACTGGTCGATTTTTGCCATTGAACCCGATTGGACCGGCCTAGTCCAGTTCAGAATAGTGTCGTCTTATTCCTTGGGATGACAAGACTGTTCATATGGCAGAAAAACTTTCTTTCTCCGACGAGGGAATATTCCCTCCATTTTGGGCATTTTTTGAAGAGGATAAGCTTAACCAATATGAAAACTATTACGGTAGAGGCTCCTTGAGCTCCCCATATAAAGAGCTCCCCTACATTCATCCTCCACACATCTCAAATCCTCCTCATCCAAGGTGCTCCATTTTTCGGTGAAGCTCAAACCAGAGCTCCAACTTGGGCACATTTCTTAGCCTTAGAAGGCAAATTTGGGTTCTACAAACTCCTAGGAAGTCAGCTACCTAATGGCAACTTGGTCATCCCTGACCCGATTTGGTTGGATCCCTGTGAATAACCCGCCACTCTTGTGGTCCATCAAGGGTCCCCCCTTTCTAAACCATGAGGAATAAGGCATTCTTTTACATGTCTTTCTTGGAATAGCATTATACAAAACTAAGTATTTTAAAATAGACATACTTGTCTTGTTCCAAATTAGTAGGGTTTTTAGGAGGGGTCTATCCTCGGTTACTTGAAAGGGGTAAAAATGGAGGTGGTGAGCTCTACAACTTAATGAGCATGTGTTGGGAGTGAGTTTTCTAGAAATAGCTTTATTTAAAGTGTACCAAGATCATCATTTCTTTTAAGAAGGATCTTTCCTTGAGTTCCATTTTTCAAAACCATTTTCCATTACTATTAGGTGTGTTTAGCTCTTTTAGCTCATCTCCTTGTCTCGGGAGGCATTTAGCAAACAAACACATGCCCTTCATCAGGAAGGGTAACACACATTCACACATGTAGCCTGTCAACTGCACCCACTTGTGGATCGGTGCATCTTTACCATCCACCAAGATAGAAGCTCGTGCACTTCTACCCTGGGTTTGAGTGGATGTTCTCGACATTTGACCCTCAGACTCGAATGCCACTTTATGTCTATATGAGGATAGAGACCTCATCCTGACACCACCTCAGTCTTATGCACAAGAAGCTACTCCGAGCTTCCCGACTGACAGGCACGATGAACTACCCTTATCTCCACCATGTCGTCCAATAGCTATTAGGACCCATCACTACCCCTATTGGGAGTCTTGATGGTCATGTACCACAAGTGCATGCACAAACAATAATTTTTCACAAATGGCCATTATCTTTGGTGCCATTGGTTCAGTGGCCCCAACCCTCAACTCGACCAGCAGCTGTTTGTCTAGGCCAGTCCGTCGACCTGGCCCTGACGCACTATCGTCAGTCCATCGAGTGTTGTTGGTCCTAACTTGGTAATATGGCAAAATCACACAACTATTTCATTAGAATTTCATGGCTTTCTTAACTCAAGATTGTTTACAAGCTCTTGCTCATGCCCACTGGCCTTGGGCCCATTGCACGCCATTTTCCAAAACTGGGCATTTAGCTCCATCAGTTCAAAAACTGAGGCCTTTGACATATTTGAGCTGTTCTAGCTCCCACCAAGAAGGTATCCCAAATAGTTTAAGCCATGTAACACAGTCAGGGGAGAACACTTCCGATAAAAAGTATATTTTTCCACTTCATCACACCAACCGGGTGTGATGATATCTTCGCTTACAACCGGTAAGCGGGTTTCTTTTTTTCTTAAGAAAGTTCATCATACCAACCGAGTATGATGTTAGATAATCCTACTTACAATTGATAAGTAGGTTTTTCATTTCTAAAGTGCTCACCATCCCAACCAGGTATGATGTAATTAAGCCCACTCACCCAATGATAGTGATGTATTCCTCTCTAGTCGATTTTTGACTCCACGCTAGCTTTTTCCTTGCTCGTGTTTCAGTCTCTCGTGTTCCTACACAATTTGGACATCTTTATCAATTACTTTTTGGCACAACAACCATCGTTTTCTCATTTATGAGTGACTAGGCTCAAAATTGTTAATTAATTGCACTTAGGTCCCTAAAGTTCATTTTCCCTTAACTTTAGGTCAATAATGCCAACTTTTCCCCTAATTGAGTCCCAATGCTTCTAAAATTCCCTTTAAGTCCCCAATTTACTCAAAATTGTATAAGGGGCAAAATTTTTCCAAATTTCTAATTTGGTCACCAACTTTTCCTAAATTACAAGTTTGCCCCTACTTTCCAAAAATAGCAATTTGACCCCAAATGTTCCAAAAATTGACCAATTGGTCCCTCCATGGCTAATTGGCCTTCAATTTTGGGGAAATTCCAAAGAGGTCCCTCAATTTTTTTGAAATCCCCAATTTTCCCCAAATATTTCCCCAATTTCTCCCCTTCAAATTGACCGAAATTGATTTCTTCAAATTGGCCATTTAATCGGGGTTAATATCTCCAATTGAATATATGGATCAGTACCTACACTTCCATACAATTCAATTGAGCTTTGAACTGCAACATTAGGGTCCAGATTGAGCTTAAACAGAGCTTCACCGAAAACTGTTTGTAGAGAGAGAAAGCTTCGAAACCTTACCGTTTGTGGTGCAGCAGTCCGAGCTATCGATCTAGGGAAGTAGCTCTTTGTTCTGAGGTTCCTTCTTGGATCAAGAACTGCTACAATTGATGTTCAATTATGGGAGAATTTTATCAATAAAGTTTAACACTTTCTCTCTCTAACTATGACCAACAACGATTGAGTAGGGCCAAATTAGCATACCTTTCCGCTCTGTTGAGGTCGTGTGAGGCCGTGGGTCGTCGAGGAGGCTTGATTTGGATAGAGGAGGGATGAATTTGGCCAAATTCAACTCAGCCAAAATAGGGTAGCATTGGTCCGTTGGAGCTGCTTCACTGTTTGATTCTGCCAGCGCTTCTTCGGTGGTCCTCGAGTCGAAAGAAAGATGCTATTAGGTAGCTAACTCCCCCCAAAGTTTGTAGGACTCAACCTTGCCTTCTGAGGCTAAGGGAAAGTCCTATAACAGAGCTCTGGTTCGAGCTTTGCTGAAAAATGGAGAAGTTGAGAGAGAATGGAGATTTGAGGTGTGTGGAAGATAAATGGAGAGTAACTCTTTATATTGGGAGCTCAAGGACCCTCTGCCCGACAACATTCCATTTTGGTCAAGCTTATCCTTGCCCTGAAATGGCCTAATCGGAGACATTATTTGTTCATCAACGTTATCCATTTTCTGCATTAATGAACAGTGATGTCATCATGAGGAAGAAGATGACACTATTTTGAACTGGATCGAACTAGTTTGACTGGGTTCAATGCAAAAATCGGTCGGTTCAAGCCCGATTCGACTGGTTTTCTCAAAATTAAAAATTTTTAAATTTATCTAAATTCATTCTCTATCTAATGGTGGCCTCAATTTTCCAATTTTTACATTTTAAGCCATGGAGAAAAATGAATTTAGGATCTAGTTTATGTATAGTTCAAACCGATACAATCCAGTTTATGTCCAGTTCATCCTAAACCATCTGGTTTTCTCTTCCCATTTATCCCAAGGTTCTTTTCCATGATTTGTATGACTCTTTAAGTCACTTGGGATTTCACAATTTCCCATCTTACCCTTTCTTTACCGGTTTTGGTTTGTTAAACAACTCAATTTTCTCTTTTGAATTGACAGGTTCTTTTCCTAGTTTTCTTATCTTTAAAGTACGAGGTTTACAATTCTCCCCTCCTTTTAGGGGTTTTTCCCCAAAACTTAATCAACATCCCTTGCATTTGAAATAATTTCCCTTGATATCAACTTGGGGTTTGCTTGACATGCTAACACTTCGGTTGTTCTTTCACTTAGCCCTTGTAAATCACACACTTAAGGAATTCATTTTCGTTTCCATTATTACTCACCCCTTGGAGTTTATCTTAATTGGGCATGTCTTTCCCACTAGTCCAAAGGTACATCATTAGGTTCACTTCCTCATCTGCTTAGGGCAAGATTCTTCCTCTTGTGGGTTATTGCTCAAGATTTCAGGATTGGAAGTTCCAAAATGCCCCATCATTCCCGTGTCTAGTTATTCTATTGATCATTGGAACCCTTAGCTTGGTATTCTTTCGAGCGTTACGTATTTGTTTTCACGTGTTTTGTGTTATCACCTTTTCGTCCTATTTTGACCCTTCCTCCATCCGTTGTTTATTACAACTTCAGTCCAAATTTTATGTTTAACTTTGTCATGCTTAACTAACTGACTCTTCCTTACTTGAGTCATATTTTTTCCCTGGAACTGTTGGTCTTACATGTCCCTTATAGCATGACATGTTCTAGAACTTGTCTTTGTCTATTAGAATTCAAGAACACTTCCTTGATGGTTGTTCTCAACCTTCCAACCCTTCGAGGATTGTATAATTTCATTCCTCTTTCCATCTGGTAGTATTTCTTGACTACCTTTACCATTATCCAATCATCATTCTTGCCTATGACATCATGCCTTTCATAATCATGTCAGTTTTCCTTAACTACTCATCCTTTCCTAATTTTCTTATTGGGTTTTTCCAGTTCCAATGATTGGGTGTCCCGATGGCTTACTAACATGCTGCGATTCTTCCCTTCTTATGTCCTTTCTCATTTCCAGTGGCATCCTTTACTCAAGGACTTTCCCTATCCTTAATCCACTCTTACTCGCTCATGACCATTTCATAATTCTTTATCCCGAGGTGATCCCTTTCGGTCTACATGTCGATTGTTTGTTTGGGGAGTTCCCTTTTTACGGTTTCATTCTCTACTATGTCCTTCAAAGTAGAGACTTCCACCTTAGTAGCTACATGTTCAACCTTCTTAGCATTCCGTGAAGGTTCCCTTTCTTCATCTCCTTATACCCTTCCTATATTGGGGCATTTGCCTGCTTACAATCCTCCATTGTGTTAAAATCTCCATTTCATCCCTTATTCCTTATCCAAGAACTTCTGACTATCGTGTCTTATTTTGTGTACTCCACACTATGTCCTACCGTCCACTTTTTAGGTTCCATTGACTAGTATGGACCACAATTAATCTTGATATTAGTGGTTGTTTTCCCTTAACCACTTCTTAATTGGAGGGCTTACTTCCCCAAGGTTTCTCAGACGTTCTTTCCTTTATTTCCTTAATGTCCTTCAAAGTAGAGACTTTCACCATGGGGAAGTAAGCCCTCCAATTAAGAAGTGGTTAAGGGGAAACAACCACTAATATCAAGACTGATTGTGGTCCACACCCGCTTTCCCCAAGGTCTTGATATTCTGAGGCGATCCCTTTCGGTCTACGTGTCGATTGTTTGTTTGGGGAGTTCCCTTTTTACGGTTTAATTCTCCACTATATCCTTCAAAGTAGAGACTTTCATCTTAGGAGCTACATGTTCAACCTTCTTAGCATTCCTTGAAGGTTTCCTTTCTTCATCTCCTTACACCCTTCTTATATTGGGGCATTTGCCTGCTTTCAATCCTCCATTGTGTTAAAATCTCCATTTCACCCCTTATTCCTTATCCAAGAACTTCCGCCTATCGGGTCTTATTTTGTGTACTCCACATTATGTCCTGCCATCCACTTTTTAGGTTCCATTAAGCTAGTGTGGACCACAATCAGTCTTGATATTAGTGGTTGTTTCCCCTTAACCACTTCTTAATTGGAGGGCTTACTTCCCTAAGGTTTCTTGGATGTTCTTTCCTTTATTTCCTTATTATGGGTAGTCTACCTATTTATTACTTGTCACAACATCTTTTGATGTTATCTTCCTACTTACCCATTCCTTGGGTTTAACTTACTCCTTGGGTTCTCCTAGTATGATTCCCTTGGTTCTTTTACCTCAGCATGCACTTCATTTGCAAGTTCATCTCCTCATCCCTCGGCACTTGGTTCCATTACCTCTTAGTTGGGACATGTATCCCTCCCTAGGGTTTCCTTCCTTGGGAGGATTCTTACCCTCTTCTTCCAAAATTCCCTTTTCATTCGCCCTTGAGGGCATCTAACCTTAAATGACCTCCTTTAATGACATCCCCTCCTGCTTATCTTTACTCTTGAAACCTTGTGGGCACGTCTTTTGTACCCCATCCTCATACCTACGTGTACCCCAGTACATGTCTATTTCTTTTAGGGAGAGCTCAAATCCTCCTTGTTTCAAGATCTCTTGATCATCCTACGAGAGGCTTACATAACCTTCTCCCGGCTTTGAGATTGGTCGTCATTCCGGTCTTGGCCATTGATCTCTTTAAGGATTTCCTCCATCCTTCTTTTCCAAATGTTCAGCCTTTCCACCTCTCCCTTCTTTACTAGAGCTTAAATTTATGACCTACACAAGGGTTAGTCCATTAACTGCCTCATCCCTACTATTCTCCTTATCTAATTATCTTGAGATAGTTGTCTCTCAAGTCTTCTTATCCTTAATATCTATCATATTTCCCTTCTTAGGGTATAGTCTTTACTACTTCCCGGTCCTCCTTAGGGCATCGTTTATTCTCCTTGACTATCTTATTGTTACGATTTGCTTCCTTCCACTATGTTGGTTCAAAACTCCTATTCGACTTCTCTGCCTTTTTCAAAAGCAAGTTGCATTTTTCATCTCGAGACATCCCATTTGTCGTCTAATACTCATCTTGTCTTCTCTTGTGGAGGCACTTCCTTCCTTACTCCTAGATGGCTGGAAATTTCTTCTTAAGGAAGACTTCTTTTCATCTACCCTTTGTTCTATTTGCAGTTTATTGAGGTCCTACCTTAGTCCTTTTTCCTTCCTCATGTAGTTAAGGCACACCATTACACCATTATTGATGAATAGAAAAGTTTTAGGAACTCAAAATTTACTTTTGAAATAGGATTACCAACTTGGGACTTTAGCTTTTCTTAAAGGGAGATTGGGTTGGGGAGTACCTACCATTACGCTAGGATCTTGACGAGCTTCCTCTTGAGTGTGGTTGAAATTCAGAGTAGGAGTTGTGTTTCTTGGGGTGGTATTCTTTTGGATTCCTATAGCTGTGGAGGCGTTGTTCTTGGAAAGTATTGCTCCACATCCTTGTGGTGTGGGATAGTCCTTCACATCATGCCCCTTTTCCCTTACACCTATAACAGGTTATCTTGATACATGTTCTTAGTAGTGTTAGGAACTTTCTTAAGTAGTGTTTCTATTGTCCACACCTTGTAATAGGTCATTTCCTTGCCCAATTGTTACACCGAGAGTTCTCCAAGACTCCTTAATCACTTTGACAGTTTTCTTGTCATGCCTTCCTTGCCCAATAGTTCACTTGGTTTATTTTTTTTATTTGGGATGGGAATCCCCTTGGTCTCCGTGGTGTCTAGGGTAACATAGTTCGTTTGGTTACTTTTGGGGCAATCTTCCCATAGCTACGGCGTAAGATCATTTTTGAGAGACATGGTTTTAGGAATTTGAAGTTTCTTCATTAACGGAGAAGGAGTACAATACGTTTGGGGTCTTAGCCCTATTACAAAAAAATGATAATAAGATAGATTGGGAGCTACTGGTTTCTTGATAAATGTTTTCCCTATGTAGGGTTATAAGCCTTTGTTGGCGTTCTTGGCTTTAGGCTTGGCTCCTCTTCATACTCGGGGCTGTGATCCCAGCATATCCTAGTACCATACCACTTGGTGGTACTAGATACTTCCCCATTTGGTCCTTTGGTACTTCTATTATGCCTCAAGCATTGGAGAGCTTCTAGGGTTGTCTTCCTATAAGGATAGAGTGTTCGGTGGTGTTAGTGACATCAGCCCTAGTTTTCTTGTTTTCTCTCTTGGGAGCTATCTGAAATTTTTTTTGAAACTTTCTCTTAGTTAATATGTTATATAATCTTGATAATGTATTCGAGGAAATATGATCTGATACCACTCAAGTTGTCATGCCCAGATCTGGTTTGGTCGAATCCCCGTGAACAACATGCCACTCTCGTGGTCCATCAAGGGTTTCCCCCTTTCTAAACTATGAGGAGTAAGACGTCGTTTTACATGTCTTTCCTAGAATAACATTATACAAAATTGAGTATTTTAAAACAGACATACCTATCTTGTTCCAAATTAGTAGGGTCTTTAGGAGGGGTCTTTCCTCAGTTACCTGAAAGGGGTAAAAAGGGAGGAAATGAGTTCTAAAACTCAGTGAGCGAGTGTTTGAAGTGAGTTTTTAAGAAATAGCTTTATTCAAAGTGTACCAAGATCATCATTTCTTTTAAGAAGAATCTTTCCTCAAGTTTCAGTTTTCAAAACCATTTTCCATTACTATGAGGTGTGTTTAGCTCTTTTAGCTCACCCCCTTGTCTCGGGAGGCATTTAGCAAACAAACACATGCTCTTCATCATGAAGGGTAACACACATTCACAGGTGCAGCCCGTCCACTACACCCACTTGTGGATCGGAGCGTCTTTACCGTCCACCAAGATAGAAGCCCGTCGACTGCTACCCAAGATCTGACCCTTAGACCCGAATGCCACTACGTGCCCATATGAGGATAGAGACCTCATGCTGACCCCATCCCGATCTCATGCGCAAGAAGCTACTCCGAGCTTCCCGACTAACTGACACAATGAACTACCCTTATCTCCACCATGTCATTTAGTAGCCCTTATGACCCATCACTACCCCTCTTCGGTGTCTTGATGGTCCTCTACCACAAGTGCATGCAGAAACAATAATTTTTCACATATGGCCATTATCTTTGGTGCCACTAGTCCAACGGCTCTAATCCTCAACCCGACCGACAGCTGTTTGTCTTTGTCGGTCCGTCGACCTGGCCATTACGCACTGCCACTAGTCCATTGAGTACTGTCGGTCCTAACTTGGTACCATGGTGAAATCACATAATCATTTCATTAGAATTTCATGGCTTTCTTAACTCAAGTTTGCTTATGAGCTCCTGCTTGTGCCCACTGGCATTGGGTCCACTACATATGATTTTTCAAAACCGAGCATTTAGCCCCATGAGTTCAAAAATCGAGGCCTCTGACCTATATGAGTTATTCTCTCTCCCATCAAGAAGGTCTCCGAAATAGTTTAAGCAATGGCATACAATTAGGGGAGAACCCTTCAAACAAAAAATATATTTTTCCACTTCATCACACCAACCGGATGTGATGATATCTTCACTTACAACCGGTAAGCAGGTTTCTTCTTTTCTCAAGTAAGTTCATCATTCCAATTGAGTATGATTTTAGGTAATCCTACTTACAATCGGTGAGTAGATTTTATGTTTATAAAGTGCTCACCATCCCTATCACGCCCCAATCGGGTTTGGTCGGATCCCCGTGATCAACCCGTTACTCCCTTGGTTCAAGAGGGGTTTCCCCCTCTCTTTAATCAAGAGGAGCTAGACAAAATTTTTAACCTTGTTCCTTGGAATAACATATATTAATAAAAATGCAAGTTTAAAAAATACTATTAAGCATACCTGACAAGAGGTAGGTACTAGTGTTTTCCTTAGTCATTTTATCTACTCCTAAAAAGGGATAGAAAAGAGGGATGAGTTTCTACAACTCAGTGAATTGGTGTTGAACATAATTTTCATAAAAATATTGTTTTAAATTGGAGTGTGCCAGACTCCTTATTTTCTTTAAGATCATTTTTTCTTTAAATCTCAATTTTCAAACACTTTTCCTCATTATCAATTATTGGTGTGTTTAACAATCAACACACGCCCTTCATCAGTAAGGGAATCACACATTCGCAGGACAGCTCATCCACTGCACACACTTGTAGTGTCGGAGCAACTTTATCGACCACTTAGATAGAAGCCCGTCCACTTCTACCCTAGGTATGAGTGGATGTTCGCGACGTCCAATCCTCAAACCCGAAATAAACTCCGTGTCCATTTAAGGACAGAGATCTCATCCCGACCCCACCCGACCTCATGCGCATGAAGCTACATCAAGCTTCCCTGACTGTTGACATGACAAACTGCCCTTATCTCCACCATGTCGTCCAGTAGACCCTAGGATGCATCACTACCCCTCTTGGGAATTTTGTTGGTCCCAAATCTCAAGTGCATGCACAAACAAAAGTTTTCCACAAAGTAATTTATCTTTGGTGCCACTAGCGCAACGACCTTGCCCCTCGACTCGACCTGCAGTTATTTGTCTAGACTGGTCCGTCGACTTGGTCCTGTCGCATTACCGCCAGTCCATCGAGTATGTCAGTCCTGTCTTGGTACCATGGAAAAATCACAAAATTCATTCATTAAGAATTTTCATGGCTTAAACATCATGTTTGTTTAGGAGCTCTTGCTTGTGCCAATTGGCCTTGGGCCCACTATAAGTGATTTTCCAAAACCGGGCATTTTAGTCCTCAAGTTCTAAAATTGAGGCCTCTGGCCTATCTGAGCTATTCTAGCTCTCGTCAGGAAGGTCTTCCAAAAATTTTAAGCATTGACATACAGTTAGAAAAGAACACTTCTGACAAAAATAAATTTTCCATTCATTACACTAACTAGGTGTGATGACATCTGCGCTTACAACCAGCAAGCGGATTTTTTCATTCCTTCTAAGAAGACCATCATACCATCCGAGTATGATCTACTTACAAGCGTTAAGTAGTTTTTCCATGTAGTTCTCACAACACTCCAACCAAGTGTGATGTTAAAATTCCAAATAGAAGTGGTTTTTCATTTTCGAATTGCTCATCATCCCAACTGGGTATGATGTGAATAAACCCACTCACCCGATAATCGTAGTGTATTTCCTCTTAGTCGGGTTTTGCCTTCATGCTAGCTTATCATTGCTAGCGTTCCAGTCCTTCATGTTCCTACAAGATTTTCACATCCTAATCTATTAATATTTGTCATTATAACCTTCATTCCTCACGTATGAATGAAAATGCCCAAAATTTTCAATTAATTGTATTTAGGTCCCTAAAGTTCTTTTTCCTTGCCTTTAGGTCCTTAATGCTAACTTTTCCGCAAATTGAGTCCCAAAACTTCCAAAATTCACTTTGGGTCCTCAATTTACTGAAAATTGTTTAAGGGGATCAAGTTTTCCAAATTTCCAATTTGGTCCTTAACTTTTCAAAAATTACCATTTTGCCCCTACTTTACAAAAATGGCAATTTGACACCAATTATTTTAAAAAATTGACCAATTGGTCCTTCCACATCTTTTCATGGCCAATTGACCCTCAATTTTGGAAAATTGCAATTTGGTCCCTCGATTTTACAAAATTCCAAAATTTCCCCTTTTAAACTGGTCGAATTTGATTTCATCAAATTGACCATCCAATCGAGGTTAATTGAATGTATAATTGAGTTCCTACACATCCATTTGATTCAATTGAGCTTTGAATCGTATGGATTAAGGCCGAAACGAGCTCAAACGGAGCTTCGTCAGAAAGCTATGCATAGAGAGAGAAAGGTTTGGAAGCTTTCCCTTGGAGGTGTGGCGATTCAAGCTTTCAATCGGGGTAGGTAGCTCTTGTCTTGAGCTTTCTCCTAGGATCAAGAATAGCAACAATTCATGTCAAATTGAGTGAGAATTTGGTCAGTGAAGTTTCACCGTTTTTCTCTCTAATGCTGATCGAAAATTACATAGGGGAGTCGAATTGGCTTACCTTTCAGCACTGATTCGGTTATGTGAGGGTTGTGGGAGTGTTAGGAGAGCTTGGTTTGGCCCGAGGAGGGCTGAATTCAGTCGATTTTAGCTTGGCCGAAATTGGGCAACTTCGGTCTGTTGGAGCTGCTTCACTGTTTGATTTCGTTGGTGCCTCTCCAGCAATCCTCAAATCAAATGGAGACTACCGTCGGGTAGCTGAATTCTTCTCGAATATAAGGAAACTCACCTCACCTTCTAAGGCTTAGAAAAACCTCGATGTCGGAACTCTCATTCGAGCTTCACCGAAAAACTGAGTAGTTGAGAGAGAGTTGAGTTTTTAGGTGTGAGGAGAATGAATGGAGACGAACTTTTTATCTAGGGATCTCAAGGACTCTTTGGCTGTCCATTTGGCACCTTAATGGTGCTCATTGATGGCCTGAAATGTCCTGAATAGAAATATTTCTCTTTCGCCAGTGCTGTTAGTTTTTTCGGCGAGTGAATAATGCCATTGTCTGGGAGGTAGAAGATGACACTATTCTGAACCAGACCGAACCAGTCCGAACCGGGTTCAATGCTTAAACTGGTCGGTTCATGCTTGATTCGACTGATTTTTTCAAAATTAAAAATTTCAAAATTCTTCTAAATTCATTCTCTATTCATCTCCCCAATTTGAATATTTTAAGCTACCTAGAAAAATAAATTTAGCATCCGGTTTAATGATGGTTCAAACCAATCCAAATCGGTTCAATCCGGTTCACCCGAACCATTCTGGTTTTCTCTTCCAAATTGTCCCAAAGTTCCTTTCTATGGTTTTTAAGACTCTCTGGGTCACTCGGGATTTGTAAATTTCCCAATTTGACCATTCTCTAACAATTGGGGTTGGTAAACTGGTTCGGTTTTCTCACTTGAATTGACCGGTTCTTTCCTCGTTTTCCTTATCTCTAAGGGACGTGGTTTACAACTCCCCCCCTCCTTTTAGGAGTTTTGTTCCCAAAACTTATTCCACATCCTTTGCACAAGAAATAATTTCCCTCGATGTCAATCTAAAGTTTGTCGACATACAAACATTTTTGTTATTTTCACTTAGCCCTTTTATAACACACACCTTAAGAAATTTCTTTTCTCTTCCATTGCTTACTCATTCCATGGAGCTTATCCTAGCTAAGCATACCTTACTTAAGGGTATATTCTTATATTCACATCTTTTTTTGCTTAGAGCAAAATTCTTCTCTTTAACTTTCTTTACACGGGATTGGGAGTTCCAAGATGCCCAATCATTCCTGTGTCTAGTTCCTTCCTTCATTGTTGAAACCCTTAGCTCGGTGTCCTCTTGAGTGCTACCTAGTTGCTTTCATAGGTTTCGGTGTTAACTTCTTTTATCCAATTTTGACCCTTCTTATGTGCTTCCTCATTTTCAGTAGTGTCCTTTTCTCAAGGACTTCCTTTCTCTTAATCCATTCTAACTCTCTTGTGATCACTTCATGATCTTTTATTCTAAGTTAATCTCTTTCAGTATAAGTGTCAATTACTTGTTTGGGAAAGCTCCCTTATTACAGTTTTGTTCTCCACTATGTCCCTCACAGTAGAGACTTTCACCTTAGGAACTACATACTCAACCTTCTTATCATTCCTTGAAGGTTTCTTTCCTTCCTTTCTTCATGCTCCTTTCTATATTAGGGATTTTACCCATTTGAATCCCTCCCTAACTGAAATTTCAGTTTCATCCCTTATTCTTCACTTGAGACATTACCGATTCTCGTTCTTATTTCATGTACTCCACACTATGTCTAATTGTCCTATCTTCAGGCTCCATCAATTGAGCGTTGACCACCACCAGTCCTGATATCACTTCTTAGCTGAAGGGTTTACTTTTCCATGGGTTCTAAGGTATGCTTTCCTTTATTTCCTTTTTTATGGGTAGTCCACCCCTTCTTACTCGCACAACATCTTTTAATGTTGTTTTTCTACTTACACATTACTTGGACTTAACTTACTCTTTGGGTCCTCCTGAGTACCATTCCTTTGTAATTGATCTTTCCATCTCAACCAACATATCTTGGATGAATTTATCTCATCTCCACTTCTGTTGGTCCCATTACCTCTTAATTGGGACACTTATTCCCTTCTAAGGTTTCCTTTCTTGGTAGTTTTATACTCTTTTCTCTCGGGGTTCTCTTCCAATTTTGCCATTTAGAATATCTAGCCTTAAATGGTATTCCCTGATGCCATCCTCTCCTGCTTACATTACTCTTGAGAACTTACATGTACTTCTTTTATACCTCATCTTCATTCTCCTTTATTTCCTGTATCCATCTATTTCTTTTAGGTGGGATTCACATCTTCCTTATTTCAAAATCTCATGATCATCCTGTGAGAGGCTTTGTTAACCATCTCATGGCTTGAGTTTGGTCGTTAATCTGGTCTTGGTCATTGATCTCTTTAAGGATTTCCTTCATCCTTATTTAGCAAATGTTTGGCCTTTTCATCTCTTCCCTCTTTTGCTACAGTTTAATTTTATGATGGTTCATCTGTCGATTACCTTAGCTTAGAACTTTCTCCTCCCATGGTTCCACTTCCTTTCCTTATCTTTCTTTCTAGGGACTTCCGTCCTGGGGGTTTCACATTCAACCTCCCTTATGTTTCTTGAAAGTTTTTCCTCTATTCTTTTCTTACACCTTTCTGATATTAGTATGGTTATTCACTATGGATTCTTACATATCCTCCAATTCCTTTTTATTCCTTATCCTTCCTTCAAGAAATCTCCTGGCTACTATTGAGTTCCTAATAATTTGTGTCCTACCTATCACCACGATCTTTCATGGTACTTGTATTATTCCTCCGAGTTTTCTTCTTACAATACTTCTTTCTTCTTTCCTTTCTCCTTATCTTATCCCCAAAGTGACTTAGCATCTTCTGCGTTCCTATATTTTTCTTACTTTCCTCCTTGTTAGCTTCCATTCCCTTGGTTTAGGGCAGCCCAATCCTTCTTGGTTTCCTTACTTTTATCTATAGGTCTTTTCCTCAACTCCTTCTAGTACTTAGGCTTTTACCTTTGATGCTCACTTCCTTTACATTGAACTTCATACCCTTCTTCTTCCTTCCCTTAGTTAGAGTATGTCCTTCTTGGGGAACTCTAGGCAGACTCCCCTAGAATTTCTCTCCCAGTCATGTTGCCTTGTTTCTCCATACTCCTGGTTTCTATAAGGGAAACTTATTTGACTATCCTTAAATTTTAGGTTAACTAGGGATGAGCTGTAGTTTTCTTCCTTAGGTGATCTACTACCTTGATCCTTTTTTGTATTATTTTATTTCTATTAGTTGTACTTGTCATAATGAAGGAAGAAAAAATTTTAATCAAGGAGAAACTAAATTTTCATTCATTCCAAGATATGGTTTCTTGCCCTACTTGGCTTATTTATAGGAAATTTTCTATTCCCTTGTCCCTTGGAGTCGTAGGCCGGGAGTTAGCCTTGGAATAATTGCGGGATTTATGGTCTGATGATTCTGAGGAACTAGTTGAGGTCCATCCATATTCCCTTATGGGATGAAATTCATGTATGGCCTGCAGTCTGTACCACCTTAACACCTCTGCCTCACACTCATATGTCCACTTCATTCATTGAGAAGGATTGAAGCTGGATTGGGTAGGTGGGGGTACTTGATGGACTTTCATGAAGGAGGTATAAGCATTCCAGTAGTTGTCCCATGCTTCTTTCTTAGTGGGATTCCTCTCTGGTTGTTGTGGGGCTGGAGGAGGTGTTGGGCTCCTTGGAGAAGGGACATATTCTTTCTACCTTGAAGGAGGATAAGTAATGCCTTCCGGCTCTAACAGGGCTTCAACGAGTTTCCTATAATCCTCCACCATATCCTTGGGCACTCTCTTTTTGCCCTTCAAAAATCTTTGAATGGCCGCCTCCCTAGGGGTAGGCGTGTTTTTCAAGGTTATGTGTGGAGGATTGGATTTCATAGTGAATTTTCTAGGGATTCTCCTTCCTACACGATAATAAGTTTTCATTAGTATAAGGGCATAGTATTGATAATGTTTCAAGGGAACTAGGCTCTAATACCCCACAAGTTGTCATGCCCCGACTCGGTTTGGTCAGATCCCCATGATCAACCTACCACTCCCTTGGCTCAAGAGGGGGTTTCCCCTTTCTTTAATCAAGAGGAGCTAGGCAAAATTTTTAACCTTGTTTCCTAGAATAACATATATCAATAAAAATTTAAGCTAAAAAACTACTTTTAAGCATACCTGACAAGAGGTAGGTCCTAGTGTTTTCCTTAGTCCTTTTATCTACTCCTAAAAAGGGATAGAAAAGAGTGGTAAGTTTCTACAACTCAATAAATGGGTGTTGGACATGAGTTTTCATAAAAAAATAGTTTTAAATTTGAGTGTGCTAGACTCCTTATTTCCTTTAAGATCATTTTTTCCTTAAATCTCAATTTTCAAACACTTTTCCTTATTATCCACCATAGGTTTGTTTAACAATCAACACACGCCCTTCATCAGGAAGGGAATCACATATTCGCAGGGTAGCCCACCCACTACACCCACTTGTGGCATCAAAGCAACTTTACCGGCCACCTAGATAGAAGCCCGTCCACTTCTACCCGAGGTATGAGTGGATGTTCATGACATCCGACCCTCAAACCCGAAATCAACTTTGTGTCCATATGAAGACAAAGTCATCATGTCACGCCCCAACCTGGTTTGGTCAAATCCCCATGATCAACCTGCCACTCTCCCAGATTACTAAGGGTTGTCCCTTATTTATAAACCATGAGAAGTAAGGCATCCTTTAAACTTGCACCTTTCCTAGAATAACATATGTAAAAACTACACAAAATTTTAAAATTTATCATAACTGCCTTATAGGTGTGTTAGTTAGTGGTGTTTGGGGTAGGCTTTCTAGGGCTACCTAAAGGGGATATAAGGGAAGGGGTGAGTACAACGACTCACTGAATGGGTTTTCAAAATTTAACTTTTAGGAAAAATGTTTGATTCGAAGTGTGCTAGACTCCTTATTTTCTTTTAAAAACCTTTCATTCTCAATTTTGATTTTTATAACCATTTCTTATTACAATGGTGTGTCATCACCCAACACACATCTTCATCATGAAGGTAAAACACACAATCACAGGTCCGCCCATCCATTGAACCCACTTGTGGCATCAGAGCGACTTTACTGACCCCCTAGATTGAAGCATGTCTACTTCTACCCTAAGAATGGATGTTCACGACATCCGACCCTCAATTCTATAACAAATCTTTGTGTTCGTATGAGGACAGAGACCTTATTCTATCTCCACCCCGGTCTCATGCGTTTGAAGCTACTCCGAGCTTCACAAGACTTCTAGTATGACTAATTGCCCTTATACCCACTAGGTCGTCCAGAGCCCTTGGATGCATCACTACCCCTCTTGGGCATCTTGAAGGTCTCGTAACACAGTGCATGCAAAATCAATAGTTTTTCACATAATGCCATATAATCTGTGGTGCCACTGGTCCAACGGCCCCGACCCTCAACTCGACCTGCAGCTATTTGTCTTAACTAGTCTGGAGACCTATCTTGTCACACTACCGCTAGTTAATTGAGTATATCGGTCCTGTGTCAGTACCATGGCCAAACAACTCATTTACTTAAGTTTTCATGGCATATTAATCATATTTGTTTATTAGCTCCTGCTCATGCCAACTGGCCTAGGGCCCATTGTTCGAGATTTTTAAAATCGGGCATATTAGCTCCCAAGTTCCAAAACCGAGGCCTCCAACCTAACAGAGCTATTTGAGCTCCCGTCAAGGACTCCCAAAATGTTTAAGCAGTGGTACACAGTCATGGGAGAGTATTTCTAACAAAATATACTTTTCAACTATCCATCATACCGACTGAGTATGAGAACATCTACGCTTATAATCTATAAGCGGGTTTTCCACTTCCTTCGAGAAAGTTTTATCATACCAACCGGGTATGATCTACACACACCCGTAAGTAGTTTTTCCATGTGATTTTCACATCACCCCTCTCAGGTGTGATGTTCAAAAATACCACTTAGCAGTGGTTTTTTTATTTACGAGGTGTTTATCATCCTAACCGGGTATGATATAAAATTCTCATTCACCCATTAATGTAGAGAATTCCTCTGGACCAGTTCTTTGTATTCACGCGAGCTTGTCCTTGCTGGCGTTCCTAGTACTTCATGTTCATACACGATATGAACATCTTTATTCATTATCCCTTGGCCTAAAAAGCCTTCATTGATTACAAATGAATGAGAAAACCAAATATTTCATTTATTTGCAATTAGGCCCCTAAAGTTATTTTTCTTTAACTTTAAGTCCCTAATGCTAGTTTTTCCTCAAATTGAGACCAAAAACTTTTAAAATTCCCCTTGGGACCTCAATTTTTTTCAATTCCCAAAATGGTGTCCAATTTCCCAAATTTTCAATTTGGTCCGCATCTTTTCCAAAATTACTATTTTGCCCCTACTTTACAAAAATGGTATGTTTAACCCCAAAATTCCAAAATTTGCCCCATTGGTCCTCCAACATCTTTATCATGTGCAATTGACCCTCAATTTTATGAAATTGCACTTTAGTCACTCAAAATTTTGAAATTCCCAAATTTCCCCCAATTTCATCATTATAACTCAACCGAATTTTATTTCATCAAATTGACCGATCAAATGAGTTTCATTGTTGAAATTGAAGTTAGATTGGAGTCCCTACACCTTCATATGATTCCATTGCACTTTGAATCACACGATTTGATGTCGAAATGAGCTCAAACAGAGCTTCACCGGAAAACTGGACTTAGAGAGAGAAAGCTTCGAAAGCTTACCATCGGGGGAGCAGCGACGAGCTTTCGATCTGGGCAGATAGTTCTCGTCCTGAGGTTCCTCCTAGGATCAAGAATTGCATCAATTGATGCTGAATTGAATGAGAATTTAGTCATTAAAATTTTGTGGGTTCTCTCTCTAGCATCGATCAAAATTTATCGAGGGGAGCCAAATTGGCTTACCTTTTAGCACTAATTCAGCTGTAGGAGGGCTGTGAAGGTGTTGTAAGGGCTTGGTTTGGCCCAAGGAGGGCTTGGTTTGGCCCGAGGAGAGCTCAAATTGGCCATTTTCTACTCGGCCAAAATAGGGCAGCTTCGGTCCGTCGAAGTTGCTTCATTATTCTATCACGCCGGTGTCTCTCGGGCAACCATCAAAGCAAATGGAGATTTGGGTAGCTGACTTCTCCCCAGATCTAAGAAACCCGACCACAGCTTCTTTTGCTTAGAAAAGACCCTATATCAAAGCTCTGGTTCAAGCTTCACCGAAAATTGGAGCAGTTGAGAGAGAATGGAGATTTTAGGTGTGGAGAGCATGAATGAGGAGGGGCTCTTTATATAGGAAGCTCGGGGACTTCTTGACCATTCGATTGGCACCTTAATGGCGATCATTCATTACCTGAAACTCCCTGGTTGGAGACTTTTCAGCTTTATCAGATCTGCTCGATTTTTCTGCAACTGAATTGTGCTGTGATCTGAAGGAAGAAGACGTTAGTGTTATGAACCGGACCTGACCGATCCAAACCGGGTTCAAAGCTTAAATTGGCCAATTTAGGCTTTATTTAATGAAATTTTTCAAAATTAAAAATTTTTAAATCCATCTAAATTTATTCTCTATCCAATGATGGCCTCAAATCTTAAATTTAAAATTTCTAAATCACCTAAAAAAATTAATTTAACATCTAGTTCAATAGTGGTGTAAACCGGTTCAATCCGGTTCACCTGAATTAGTTTGGTTTTCATCTCCAATTCATCCTAAAGTCCTTTTTCTTGATTTTTGTGACTATTTAGGTAACTCGGGATCCATAATTTTCCTAGTATGGCCTTTCTCTATCGGTTTCGGTAAGTAGTTTTTCCGCGTAGTTCTCACATTGCTCCAACTGGGTGTGATGTTAAAATTTTATATATAAGTGATTTTTCATTTCCGAAGTGCTCATCGTCCCAACTGGGTATGGTGTGAATAAACCCACTCACCCGATAATTGTAGTGTATTTCCTCTTAGGTGGGTTTTGCCTCCATGCTAACTTATCCTTACTGGCATTCCGATCCTTTGTGTTCCTACACTATTTGAACATCCTTATCTATTAATATTTGGCATGATAACCTTCATTCCTCATGTATGAAGGAAAATGCCCAAAATTTTCAATTAATTGCATTTATGTCCCTAATGTTCTTTTTCCTTGCCTTTAGGTCCCTAATGCTAACTTTTCCCCAAATCAAGTCCCAAAACTTCCAAAATTCACGTCGGGTCCTCATTTTAATGAAAATTGTTTAAGGGGCTCAAGTTTTCCAAATTTCCAATTTGGTCCTTAACTTTTCAAAAATTACCATTTAGCCACTACTTTACAAAAATGGCAATTTGAGCCCAATTATTTTCAAAAATCGATCAATTGGTCCTCTAACATCCTTTTCATGGCCAATTGACCCTCAATTTTGGGAAATTGTAATTTAGTCCTCGATTTTACAAAATCCCAAATTTTCAACAAAAATTTCCCCCAATTTTTGCCTTTCAAACTAGTCGAATTTGATTTTATCAAATTGACCATTCAAATGAGGTTAATTTTTTAAATTGAAGGTATAATTGAGTTACTACACATCTATATGATTCAATTGATCTTTGAATCGCACGAATTTAGGCCGAAACGAGCTCAAAAGGAGATTCGCTAGAAAACTATGCATAGAGAGAGAGAAAGCTTCGGAAGATTACCGTCAGGGGTGCGGCGGTCCAAGCTTTCAATCGGGGCAGATAGCTCTCATCTTGAGGTTCCTCCTAGGATAAAAAATTTCAATAATTCATGTCAAATTGAGTGAGAATTTGGTCAGTGAAGTTTCACCGTTTCTCTGTTTAACGCTGATAAAAAATTATAGATTGGAGCCGAATTGTCTTACCTTTTAGCTCTATTTCGGTCATGTGAGGGCTATGGGAGCATTGGGAGAGCTTGGTTTGGCCTAAGGAGGGTTGAATATGGCTAATTTAAGCTCAGCCGAAACAGGGTAGCTTTGGTCTACCGGAGCTACTACACTGTTTGATTACGCTGGCACTTCTCTGGCGGTCCTCTAATCAGATGGAGACTATCGTCGGGTAGCTGACTTCTCCCTAAATGTAAGGAACCCAACCTCACCTTCTAAGGCTCAGAAAAACCATGAGGTTGGAGCTCTAGTTCGAGCTTTGCCGAAAAGTTGAGTAGTTAAGAAAGAGTGGAGTTTTTAGGTGTGAGGATAATTAATGGAGAGGAGCTCTTTATATAGGAGCTCGAGGACTCTTTGGTCATCCGTTTGGCACCTTAATGGTGCTCATTGATGGCCTAAAATGTCCTAAATAGAAATGTTTCCCTTCCACCAGTGCTATTCATTTTTCTGGCAAGTGAACAGTGTCGTTGTCTGGAGGTAGAAGACGATACTATTCTGAACTGGACCGTCTAGGGTCAATGCTTAAACTAGTCGGTTCATGCTCGATTCGACCGAGTTTTTCAATATTAAAAATTTCTAAATTTATCTAAATTCATTCTCTATCCATTGGTGGCTTCATTTCCCCAATTTGAATATTTTAAGCTATCTAGAATAGTGAATTTAGTATCTAGTTCAATGATGGTTCAAACCAGTCCAAACCGGTTCATTCTGGTTCAAATTCGGTTCACCTGAACCAGTCTGGTTTTCTCTTCCAAATTGTCCCAAAGTTTCTTTCCATGGTTTTTAAGACTCTTTGGGTCAATCAGAATTTGTAAATTTCCCAATTTGCCCATTCTCTAACGGTTAGAGTTCGTGAACCTATTCAGTTTTCTCACTTGTGTTTACTGGTTTTTTCCCTGTTTTCCATATGTCTAAGGGACGGGGTATACAATCATAACTAGGTATGGTGTAATTAAGCCCACTCACCTGATGATAGTGATGTATTCCTCTCTAGTCAATTTCCAACTCCACGCTAGCTTTTTCCTTGCTGGCGTTCTGGTCTATTGTGTTCCTACACGATTTGGGCATATTTATCAATTATGTTTTGGCATAACAGCCATCGTTTTCTCATATATGAGAGACTAGGCTCAAAATTATTAATTAATTGCACATAGTCCCTAAATTTCATTTTCCTTAACTTTAGTTCCCTAATGCCCTTTTCCCCAAATTGAGTCCCATGTATTCCAAAATTCCCTTTGAGTCCTCAATTTACTCAAAATTGTATAAGGGGCTCAAGTTTTCCAAATTTCCAATTTGGACCCCAACTTTTCAAACATTACAAATTTGCCCCTACTTTCCAAAAATGGCAATTTGACCCCAAATGTTCAAAAAATTGACTAATTGGTCCCTCAACATCTTTCTCATTGCCAATTGGCCTTCAATTTTGGGGAAATTGCCAAGAGGTCCCTCAGTTTTTCGAAATCCTCAATTTTCCCCAAAGATTTCCCTAATTTCTCCCCTTTAAACTGACCAAATTTGATTTCTTGAAATTGTCCATTCAATCGGATTTAATTGCTCCAATTGAAGATATGGATCAGTTTCTACACTTCCATACAATTCAATTGAGCTTTGAACTACAACATTAGGGTCCGAATTGAGCTCAAACGAAGCATCGTTGGAAAACTATTCGTAGAGAGAGAAAGCTTCAAAAGCTTACCATCGGAGGTGCAGCAGTCTGATCTCTCTATATGGAGAAGTAGCTCTTGTCTTGATGTTTCTTATAAGATCTAGAATTGCTATAATTGATGTTCAATTGAGGGAGAATTTTATTAGTAAATTTTAGCTCTTTCTCTCTCTAATTCCGACCTGTAACGACTGAGAAGGGCCTAATTGGCTTACCTTTCAGCTCTGTTAAGGTCATGTGAGGGTTGTGGGGGTGTTGGGATGGCTTGGTTTGGTCGGAAGAGGGCTGAATTTGGACGAATTCAGCTCGGCCAAAATAGGACAGCTTCAGTTCGTCGAAGCTGCTTCAATGTTTGATTCCGCCAACGCTTCTCCGATGGTCCTCGGGTCGAAAGGAAGATTCTATTAGGTAGCTAACTTCCCCCTGAGTCTATAGGACCCAACCTTGCCTTCTAAGGCTAAGAAAAATGCCTATATCGGAGCTCTGGTTAGAGCTTTTCCGAAAAATGGAGAAGTTGGGAGAGAATGGAGATTTGAGGTGTTTGGAGGATGAATAGAGAGAAGCTCTTTATATAGGGAGTTCGGGGACCCTCTACCTGACAACATTCCATTTTGGTCAAGCTTATCCTCGCCATAAAATGGCCTAATCAGAGTTGTTATTCCTTCGTTGGCTTTATCCATTTTCTACAATAATGAACAGTGTTGTCATCCTGTGTAAGAAGATGACATTGTTCTGAACCGGACTGGACCGGTCCGACCGGGTTCAATGCAAAAATTCGTCGGGTCATGCCCGATTCGACCGATTTTCTCAAAATTAAAAATTTCTAAATTCATTCTCTATCTAATGGTGGCTTCAATTTACCAATTTAAACATTTTAAGCCACCAAAAAAATGAATTAATATTTAGTTCATGTATGGTTCAAATCGGTTCAATTTGGTTCATGTATGGTTCATCCTGAACAGGTCTGATTTTATCTTCCAATTTATCCCAAGGTTCTTTTCCATGACACTTTGAGTCACTTGGGATTTTTCAATCTCCCATTTTTCCCCTTCTTTACTGGTTTGGGTTCGTTAACCTGCTCGATTTTCTCTTTTGAATTAACCGGTTCTTTTCCTAGTTTTCTTATCTTTAAAGTACAGGGTTTACAAACCTCCCTTCAACCCAAGGATCGCTGAAGGAGCACCAACGAGATCAAACAGTAAAGCAGCTTTGTCATACCAAAGCTGCCCTGTTTTGGCTGACTTGAATTCGACCAATTTAGACACCTTACAACTAAACCAAGCCTCCCCAAGGTCCTCACGACCATCACACGACCTCCATAGGGGTTAAGGTATGCCAATTTGGCCCTCCTCCATCGTTGCACAATGATGCTTGAGAGAGAAAGTGCCAAACTTCACTAACGAAATTCCCATTCACATGGATGTCAGTTGTTGCGATTCTTGATCCTAGGAGGACCCTAAGGATGAGAGCTCCCTAGATCAATAGCTTGGACTACCGCACCTTCGACGGTAAGCTTTCGAAGCTTTTTCTCTCTACGAACATTATTTTGGCGAAGCTCAATTTAAGCTCGTTTAGGACCCAAATTCTGCAATTCAAAGCTCCTTTTGAACGTATGGAAGTGTGGAAACCGATCCATGCCATCAATTGGAGCAATTAACCCCAATTGAATGACTAATTTGAAGAAATCAAATTCGGCCAGTAAAGGGGGTAGAAATTGGGGATTTCAACAAATTGAGGGACGTTCATGCAATTTCTCAAAATTGAAGGTCAATTGGCAATGCGAAAGATGTTAGGGGACTAATTGGTCAATTTTTGAAAGAATTGGGATTAATTGGCTATTTTTGGAAAGTAGGGGCTAAATCGTAATTTTTGAAAATTGGGGACCAAATTGGGAATTTAGAAAACTTAAGCCTTTACACAATTTTAAGTAAAATTGAGGACCCAATGAGGATATTGGAAGTCATGGGACTCGATTTGGGGAAAAATTAGCATTAGGGACCTAAAGTCAAGAAACATGAACTTTAGGGACCAAAGTGCAATAAACCAAAGATTTGTGCATAGTCGCTCATATGTGAGGAAAACGAAGGTTGTCATGCCAAACCCTTACTGAAAATGATATCGAAACTGCGTAGGGACACTTAGGATCGGAACTCCAACAAGAAAGAGCTAGCGTGGACTTGGGAATTGACTAAGGACGAACATGTCACAGTCAACAGGTGAGTGGGACTTTTTACACTTCATCCCTAGTTGGGATGATGAGCGTGTTTTGAAAGCTAAAAACCTACTCACTAGTTATGAGTGGGATTAACTAACATCATACCCGATTGGTATGCTGAGATTCCTTTAAGAAAGAAAAAACTCGCATAAAGGTTGTAAGCGGATTCATCATCACATCTAGTTCGTATGTTGAATTTAAAAGAGATTTTTGTTAGAAGTGTTCTTCCTTGAATATGTGACAATTGCTTAAACAATTTGGGAGACATTCTTGATGGGAGCTAGAGCAGCTCTAACAGGTAGGGGCTTTAGTGTTTGAACTTATAGGGCTTAAGGCCTAGTTTTGGAAAAACATGTGCAGTGGGCCCAAGGCGAGTGGGCACGGGGTGGAGCCCCTAAACAAACATGACTAGGAAGAGCAATGAAAACTCTTATTTAAAAATGGAAATTGATTGTGTGATTCACCATGGTATCGAGACAAGACCGACAATGCTCGATGGGCTAGCAGTAGTGCATCAGGGCCATGTCGATGGACCGACCTAGACAAACAGCTACAGGTCGAGTTGAGTATCGGGGTCATTGGACTGTTGGCACCAAAGAAAATGGCTTAATCATGAAAAAAATATTGTTTGTGCATGCACTTATTGTCACGCCCCAATCCGGTTTGGTCAGATCCCCGTGAACAACCTGCCGCTCTCTTGGTTCAAGAAGGGTTTCCCCCATCTTTATTTTAAGAGGAGCTGGGTGTAATCTTAACTTTGTTCCCTAGAATAACATATATCAATAAAAATACAACTTACAATAATTAAGCATACCTGACAAAGGGTATGGCCTAGTATTATCCTAGTCATTTCTTTATTTCTTGAAAAGGGATTAAAAAGGGTGGGTGAGTTTCTACAACTCAGTGAATGAGAAATTAAAAAAAAATAAAGTTTTAGAAAAATAGTTTTTTTTAGTTGGAGTGTGCCAGACTCTTCATTTCATTTAAGATATTTTGTAAACCCTATCCCTTTAAGACGAGGAAACCCGGGAAAAAACCAGTCAACCCGAGTGAGAAAAATTGAACCGGTTCACAAATCCAATTATCAAATGAACTGGCAATTTGGGAAATTTACAACTTCTGAGTGACCCAAAGGGTTCATAAAATCTTGGAAAAGAACCTTACAACAAATTGGAAGAGAAAAACTAGACCAGTTCAGGTGAACCGCATCCAAGCCGGATTGAACAAGTTTGTGAACCGAGCCAGTTTATGAACTAGAACCGATAGAGAGAGGGTTAAGTGAGAAATTTATGGATCTTGAGTGACCTAAAGAGTCACAAAAGTCATGAAAAAGGACTTTAGGTTGAATTGGAGATGAAAACCAAACTAGTTCAGGTGAATCGGTTTGGACCGGTTTGAACCACTATTGAACCATATGCTAAATTCATTTTTCTAGGTGACTTTAAAAAATCAAATTAGAGAATTGAGGCCACCATTGGATAGAGAATGAATTTAGAAATTTTTTTATTCTGAAAAATTTGGTCGAATCGAGCCTGAATCGGCCAGTTTAAACTTTGAACTCAGTTCAGACCAGTCCGGTCCGGTTCGGAACAATGTCGTCTTCTTCCTTCAGATGATAGCACACTGTTCACTTGCCAGAAAATTGCGCAGTGCCTGTGAAGGTGAAAAGTCTCTGGATAGGGAGTTTCATGCAATAAATGACCGCCATTATGGCACCAATCGGACAACCAAGAAGTTCCCAAGCTTCCTATATAAAGAGCCCCTCCACATTCATCCTCCTCATACCTGAAAACTCCATTCTCTCTCAACTACTCCATTTTCCGGTGAAGCTCAAACCAGAGCTCCGACTTGGACATTTTTTTGAGCCAAAGAAGGCATGGTCAGGTTCTTTGGATTCGGGGAGAAGTCAGCTACATGCTTGTAGTCTCCATTTGTTCGGAGGGTCGCCGGAGAAACGTCGACGTGATCAAAAAGTGAAGTAGCTCTGGGGGACAGAAACTGCCCTATTTTGATCGAGGTAAAATCGGCCAATTCGAGCCCTTCCTAGGCCAAACCAAGCCATCCCAATACCTCCATAGTCCTCCTACAACTGAATTAAAGTTGAAATTTGGCCCCCCTCTTTAAATTCTGATTGGTGCTAGAGAGAGAACCGACAGTACTTCCATAACTAAATTCTCACTCAATTCAATATCAATTGATGCAATTCTTGATCCTAGGATTAACATTAGGATAAGAGCTATCTACCCAGATTGAAAGCTCAGACCGCCGCGCCGCCAACGGTAAGCTTTCGAATCTTTGTCTCTCTAAGTCCAGTTTTTCGGCAAAGCTCTGTTTGAGCTCATTCTGACATCAAATCATGTGATTCTAAGTGAAATTGAACCATATGAATATGTAGTTACTCCAATGTAACTTCAATTTCAATAATTAAACTCATTTGATCGGTCAATTTGATGAAATCAAATTCAACTAAGTTAGAAGGTTGAAATTGGGTGAAAATTTTGGGAAATTAAAAAATTTGAGGGACTAAAGTGCAATTTAATAAAATTTAGGGCCAATTTAGAATGATCAAGATGTTGGAGGACCAATTGAGAAAATTTTTCAATTTTTGTGTCAAAACGTACCATTTTTTTGAAGTAGGGGCAATATGCTAATTTTGGAAAAGTTAGGGACCAAATTGGAAATTTGGGAAATTGAACCCATTTTTGTGAATTTGAATAAATTGAGGTCAAAATGTGAATTTTAAAAGTTTCAGGAGTGAATTTGAGGAAAATACCAACATTTGGGACTTAAAGAAAAATAACTTTAAGGACCTAATTGCAAATTAATGAAAAAGTTTAATTTTCTCATTAATTTAGAATGAATGAAGGCATTAGGCCAAAGGATAATGAACAAGGATGTTCATATCGTGTAGGAACATGAAGTACCAGGAATGCCAACTAAGACATGTTTGCAAAAAGGCAACAAACCGGCTAGGAGGAAATTCACTACACTATCGGGTGAGTGGGAATCTTATACTTCATATCGATTGGGATGATAAGTACTTTTATTTAAGGAAAACCTACTTACTGGTTGTGAGTGGGATTTAATATCATAGCCGGTTGGGATGATAAGCACATCGAAAAGGAAAACCCACTCCTAAGTGGTATTTTAACTATCGCACCGAGAGGAGTGATGTGGAAATCACGCGGAAAAACTACTTACCAGTTGTAAGTAGATCATACTCAATTGGTATGATGAAACTTCCTAGAAGGAAGTGGAAAACCCGCTTGTCGGTTATAAACAGAGATGTCCTCATACTCGGTTGGTGTAATGGTGACTCAAAAGTTTATTTTGTCAAAAGTGCTCTTCCATGACTGTGTGCCACTGCTTATAATGTTTGGGAGACCTTCTTGACGGAAGCTCGAATAGTTTAGTTAGGTTAGAGGCCTCGGTTTTGGAACTTAGGGGCTAATATGCCCGATTTTGAAAATATTGAATAGTGGGCCCTAGGCCAGTTAGCATGAGCAGGAGCTCGTAAACAAACATGAGTTTAAGCCATGAAAACTTTAAATAAATGATATGTTTGGCCATTGTACCAAGTTAGGATCGACAGGTCGATGGACCAGTCAAGACAAATAGTTGCGTGTCGAGTTGAGGGTCGAGGCCGTTAGACCAGTGACACACTCCAATTCAAACTATTTTCTTAAAGTCATAACATAAAACACCCATTCACTAAGTCTTTAAACTCACCCCCTCCCTTATATCCCTTTTAGGTAACCTCAAAAAGCCTACCCAAGGACATCCAGTTAAATACACCTGCAAGACAGGTATGGAAAGATTAAATTTCATTTTGTTTTGATTAATGTTATTCCAGAAAAGGCACAAGTTTAATGACCGTCTTACTCCTCACGGTTTAAAAGAAGGGAAAACCCTTAATAAATTGGGAGAGTGGCATGTTGATTATGAGGATCCGACCAAATCGGGTCGATACGTGACAACTTGAGTGGTATGAGAGCATGTTTCCTCGAATACATTATGAATACTAGAGAACATAATAACTAATAGGAACAATTTTAATTTTTCAGATGGCTCCCAAGGAGGAACCGAGAGAACTAGAGACGCAATCTCTGACATTGCCCAACCAACCCTCCCTGTGGAAACTCCCCGAGGAGCCCAGACAACCCCACTTGGATTATGCTCGGAACATTAGATATTGTATGAAGAGTTCACTCGAGTGTTTGGACGACCTAACCTCACTCCTGAGGTGGACACCAACCCTTGAGCTGAGCCTGAGGAAGTACAATATCATCCCCCTCCTTCTAACGTTCCTCCTCCAATGGACATTCCCAAATACCTCAAAACCCTCCAACAATTAGGATGTAAACCATTCCTAGAAGAAAAGGATGTGGATGCAGCTATGGACTGGCTAGCTAGCATCAAGAAACTCATGGGGATAGTTAGAATTTCACTAGAGGATATGGTGATACTGGCAAAGTTTTTCCTGGAAGCTACTGCGAGGAGGTGGGGGGATAACATTAGAAGCTTACATGCCACCACCCCCACATGGGAGCAATTCGAGGAAAGATATATGGAGGAATGCCTAGCTCCACATATAATCAACGAGAAGAAACAAGACTTCCTCCAACTCTAGCAAGGGTTTAACTCTATCTTATAGTATAAAATCAAGTTTAATGAGTTAAGACCCTTTGCCCCTGACCTAGCCGGACCTGCGAATGTTTGCCAACAATTTGTGGACGGTCTTAATATGGACATACGAGACCGAATGGGAGTACTAGGATGCCCCACGGATTTAGCTGCCATCATCAGCATGGCCCATGAATGTGAGCGTCAGGTACAGATGAGACATCGCCGGGTAGAACAGACTGGTAGGAAAGAGGAAGGAGGCCAGGACAGCCGAGGAAGACAAAAGGAGCTAGGTGGACAGAAATGGAGACAAGAATGGGGTTCCCTAGGACAATGGAAGGTTATCATACACAAAGGAAGACAAATACAACCCCACAAAGAAGAAGCCCCTATTATTCCAAGTGCCAGAAAAACCATGAAGGACCATGCCGAATTTGCTATGAATGTATACAGCTTGGCCACTTTGCTAAAACTGCCCAGCCCTTCAGGGCAATACTCAATGAAGTACCCACCTACAACTTCAAAGAAACCCAAGGGCACTAGACATAGGGCAAGACATCAGCACAACATCGAAGGTCCCAACCAGAGTAAACAACCTCACCCAAGAAGAAACATGGGAAGACCCTAGTCCTGTAGTTAGTACTTACCAAAATTCCCTTGAATAATATAGCTAAAAACTGTAATTCGTTATCATCATGATGAAAGTTATATTTCCTACAAAGATAAAATTGTGATACAAGTAGGAGAAAATACAAAGGACGTACCCACAAAATTTCAAGGAGGAAACGAGAAAGGATGGCATTTAAGTATGTCACTTTGGAGGATAGATACACTCAAGGACACTTAGAATTTCAGAAGAAAAGGAGAAGAATACTACCAAGGAAGGAAACCCTAGGGAATCATACATATCCTAACTAAGAGGTAATGGAACCAAGTGATAAGGAGATGAGTTTGCAAGGAAGTGCATGCTAAGGTCAAAGAATTAAGGAAGGCATTCTATGATGATCCAAGAAGGTAAGTTAAACCCAAGGGAATGATTGGACAACTTGGAACTCTCAATCTTGAAATTTTGAGCAAGAACCCTCAATAGGAAGAATCCTGCCCTAAGTAGAGAAGGAAGTGAACCTGAGGATATCCCTTTGGATTTGTGGATAAGACATGTCCAATTATGATAAACTCTAGGAAGTGAGTAAACAACGAAAAGGAAAAGACATTCCTTAAGTGTGTGATTCAAAGGGGTTAAGTGAAAGAACAACCAAAGTGTTGGCATGTCAAGCAAATCCCAAGTTAACATTAAGGGAAGTTATTTCCAATGCAAAGGATGTTGATTTAGTTTTGGGGACAAACTCCTAAAAGGAGGGGATACTTGTAAACCCCATCCCTTTAAGACAAGGAAACTGGGGAAAGAACCAGTCAACCCTAGTGAGAAAAACTAAACCGGTTCACAAACCCGAACATCAAGAGAACTGGCAATTTGGGAAATTTACAACTCCTGAGTGACCTAAATGGTTCATAAAATCTTGGAAAAGAACCTTAGGATAAATCAGAAGAGAAAAACTAGATCGGTTTAGGTGAACCAGATCCAAGCCGGATTGAACCTATTTATGAACCGAGTCGGTTCATGAATTGGAACCGAAAGAGAAATGGCAAACTGAGAAATTTCTGGATTTGGAGTGACCTAAAGAATCACAAAAGTCAAGAAAAAGGACTTTAAGATGAATGGGTGATGAAAACCAAACAGGTTCAGGTGAACTAGATTGAACCGATTTGGACCTATTTGAACTACTATTGAACTAGATGTAAATTTATTTTTCTATTTGGCTTAGAAAATTCCAATTTAAGATTTGAGGCCACCATTGGATAGAAAATGAATTTAGATGAATTTAGAAATTTTTAAATTTGAAAATTTTGGTCGAATCGGGGGTGAACCGATCAGTTTAAGCTTTGAACCCGGTTCAGACTGGTCTATTTTGGTTCGAAATAGTGTCATCTTCTACCTTGAGCCCTGTTCACTCACCAAAAATCGCGCAACGCTGGTGAAGCTGAAAAGTCTCTGGCCAGGGAGTTTCTGGTAATGAATTACTGCAATTAAGGCGCCAATCAGACGGCTATGAAGTCCTCAAGCTTCTTATTTAAAGAGCCCCTCCTCATTAATTCTCTCCACACCCGAAAACTCCATTCTCTCTCAAGTGCCCCATTTTTCGACGAAGCTTGAACTAGAGCTTTGGCTTGGGCACTTTTCTGAGCCAACAAGGCAAGGTCGGGTTCTTTAGAACTGGGGAGAAGTTAGCTACACACCTATAGTCTCCATTTGCTCCAAAGGTCGCCGGAGAAGCCCCCACGTGATCGAACAATGAAGAAGCTCCAGCGAACCGATGCTGCCCTATTTCTGCCGAGCTAAAATTGGCCAATTCGAGCCCTTATTAGGCCAAACAAAGCCCTCCCAACACCTCCACAGTCCTTCTACAGCTGAATTAGAGCTAAAACGTAAGCCAATTTGGCTCCCCTCTATAATTTTCGATTGGTGCTAAAGAGAGAAACGATAGAACTTTCATGATAAAGTTCTCACTCAATTTGGCAACAACTGATGCAATTCTTGATCCTAGGAGAAACCTTTGCACATGAGCTATTTGCCCAGATCAAAAGCACGGATTGTCGCGCCCCCAACAGTAATCTTTCGAAGCTTTCTCTCTCTAAATTCAGTTTTCCGGCGAAGCTCCATTTGAGCTCATTCCAACACCAAATCGTGCGATTCAAAGTGCAATTGAATCATATGAAGGTGTAGGAACTCCAATCTAACTTCAATTTCAACAATTAAACTCATTTGATTGGTCAATTTGATGATATCAAATTCGATCGAGTTAGAATGTTGAAATTGGGGGAAAATTGGGAATTTCAAAAACTTGAGGGACTAAAGTGTAATTTCATAAAGATGTTGGAGGACCAATTGGGAAATTTTGGAATTTTTGGGGCAAAACTTACCATTTTTGTAAAGTAGGGATAAATGGTAATTTTGGAAAAATTGGGGGACCAAATTGGAAATTTGGGAAATTAAACCCCTTTTTGTGAATTTGAAAAAATTGAGGTCCTAAGATGAATTTTAAAGGTTTTGGGACTCAATTTGAGGAAAAATCGGCATTTGGGGACTTAAAGTTAAAGAAAATTAACTTAGGGTCCTAATTACAAATAAAGAAAATGTTGGGTTTCTCATTCATTTGGGATGAATGGGGGCTATTAGGACAAAGAATAATGAACAAGAAAGTTCATATCATGTAGGAAGATGAAGTACTGAGAACGCCAGCTAAGACGAGTTTGAGTAAGGACAACAAGCAGCTAAGAGAAATTTCACTGCATGATCAGGTGAGTGGCACTTTTAACATCATGCCTAGTTGGGGTGATAAGTGAATTAAGATAAAAATCACTTACCAGTTGTGAGTAAGATTTGTATATCATACCTGGTTGGGATGATAGGCACCTCAAAAATAAAAACCTACTGCTAAATGGTATTTTAATCATCACACCTAAGAGGAGTGGTGTGGAAATCAAGCGGAAAAACTACTTACTGTTTGTAAGTAGATCATACATGGTTGGTATGATGAAACTTCCTTGAAGGAAGTGGAAAACCCATTCATCGGTATGAGCGGAGATGTCCTCATACTCGGTTGGTATGATGGACAGGTAAAAAGTATATTTTATTGGAAGTGCTCTCCCTTGACTGTGTGCCACTGCTTAAACATTTTGGGAGACCTTGATGGGAGCTTGATTAGCTCTGTTAGGCTGGAGGCCTCGGTTTTGGAACTTGGGGGATAATATGCCCAATTTTAAAAATCTCGAATAGTGTGCCCTAGGCCAGTTGGCACGAGCAGGAGCTCGTAAACAAACATGATTCTAAGCCATGAAAACGTAAGTAAATGAATTGTTTGGCCATTTTACCGAGGTAGGACCAACATACTCGATAGATTAGCAATCATGCAACATGATAGACCAACGGACCAGTCAAGACAAATAGTTGCAGGTCTTTGAACTAGTCATGACAAACATCTGCAGGTTGAGTTGAGAGTCGGAGCCATTGGACCAGTGGCACAACATATTACATGGCTTATGTGAAAAATTGTTATTATGCATGCACTGTGTTACGAGACCTTCATGACGCCCAAGGGGGGTATTGATATGTCTTAGGGCTCTACGACCTGGTGGAGACAAGGGCAGTTAGTCGTACCAAAAGTCTTGAGAACGGGATGACATGACAGGTCTTTGGACTAGTTATCTCAAATAGTTGTAGGTTGAGTTGAGAGTCGGGGCCATTGGACCAGTGGCACAACATATTACATTACTTATGTGAAAAATTGTTATTGTGCATGCACTGTGTTACGGGACCTTCAAGTCACCCAAGGGGGGTAGTGATGTGTCCTAGGGCTCTGGACGACCTAGTGGAGATAAGGGTAGTTAGTCGTACCAAAAGTCTTGAGAACGGGATGAGGTCTCTATCCTCATAAGGACATGGAGTATTTTTTGTCTGAGGGTAGTACATTAGAGACATTCACTCAGACTTCGTGTAGAAGTCATAGACTTCTATCAGAGTGGATAGTAAAGTCACTCTGATCCACAAGTAGGTGCATTCGGCGTTACTGCATCTCATCAATGTGTGCGATCCCTTCATGATGAAGGATGTGTGTGGTATGTTAAACACACTAAATATGGAACTGGAAAGAGGTTATGAAAACTGTGGAAAGGATTTGAGAATCCTTAGAAATGAATTGGGAAACCTTAGAAAAATGTTTTGATAAACTGAAATTTGAAGAAAGGAATTTTTATGAAATAAGGAGTTGAGCACACTCCGATTAAAGAAATTGATTTTTTGTGAAAACTCACCCCAACACCCATTCACAAAGTTGTCGAACTCACCCCCTCCCTTTACCAATTTTCAGGAAACCAAGGGAAAACCAACCATAAAGATTTATTGGTAGCAAACCTTAAGGCATGTATGTAAAATTCATATTCAGTTTTGATTAATGTTATTACACGAAAGGTATAGGTAAGAAGGATACCTTACTACCCATGATTTAGAAGAGGAGAAAACCCTGAATAAACCGGGAGAGTGGTAGGTTTATCACGGGGATCTAACCAAACCGGATCGAGGCGTGACATAGGAACTCCAATATAACTTCAATTTCAACAATTAAACTCATTTGATCGGTCAATTTGATGAAATCAAATTCGGTTGAGTTAGAAGGTTGAAGTTGGGGAAAATTTGGGAATTTCAAAAATTTGAGGGACTAAAGTGCAATTTCATAACATTGAGGGCCAATTGAGCATAATAAAGCTGTTGGAGGACCAATTAGGGAAATTTTGGAATTTTTGGGATAAAACTTACCATTTTTGTGAAGTAGGGGCAAAATGGTAATTTTGGAAAAGTTGGGGACCAAATTGGAAATTTGGGAAATTGAACCACCTTTTTTGTAAATTTTAATAAATTGAGGTCCCAAGGTGAATTTTAAAAGTTTTGAGACTCAATTTGAGGGAAAAACTGACATTTGGGACTTAAAGTTAAAGAAAAATAACATTAAGGACCTAATTGCAAATAAATGAAAAAGTTTGGTTTTCTCATTCATTTGGATTGAATGAAGGCTATTAGGCCAAAGGATAATGAACAAGAATGTTCATATCATTTAGGAACATGAAGGAATGACAACGCCAGCTAAAACAAGTTCGCGTAAAGCCAACAAACCGGCTAAGAGGAAATTCAGTGCACTATGGGGTGAGTGGGAATCTTATACATCATACCGGTTGGGATGATAAGCACTTTTATTTAAGGAAAATCTACTTACCGGTTGTGATTGGAATTTAATATCATACCCAGTTGGGATGATAAGCACCTCAAAAATGAAAACCCACTATTAAGTGGTATTTTAACCATCACACCTAAGAGGAGTGATGTGGAAATCACGCGTAAAAACTAATTACTGGTTGTAAGTAGATCATATCCAGTTGGTATGATGAAACTTCCTAGAAGGAAGTGGAAAACCCTCTTGTTGGTTATAAGTGTAGATGTCCTCATACTCGGTTGTGTGAGGGACGATTGAAAATTTTATTTTTTTTGGAAGTTGTCTCCCCTAACTATGTGCTACTACTTAAAATTTTTAGGAGACCTTCTTGACGGGTGCTCGAATAGCTCAGTTAGGCTGGAGGCCTCGAATTTGGAACTTGGGGTCTAATATGCCCGATTTTGATAATCTCGAATAGTGGGCCTAGGCTAGTTGGCACGAGGAGCTTGTAAACAAACATAGGTTTAAGCCATGAAAACTTTAAATAAATGATATGCTTTGCCATGTTAGCAAGTTAGGACCGACATACTCGATGGACTGGTGGTAGTGTGACAAGACAGGTCGGCGGACCAGTCAAGACAGACTGCTACAGGTTAAGTTGAGGGTTAGGGCTGTTGGACCACTAGCATCAAAGATTAAATGGCTTATGTTAAAAAACTTTGTTTGTGCATGCATTTGAGATTCTAGAGTTCTGTGTTTGTACTCCACGGAGTTTCTATGTTTGGACTCTATGTAGCTACTGTGTTTGGGGCTTTCTAAAGCTACTACGTTTGAGTTTCATGCGCATGAGACCGGGATATGGTCTCTGTCCTCATACGGACACGGAGTTTTGTTTACGGGATTGAGGGTCGGATGTCACGTACATCCATTCATTCTCAGGGTAGAAGTGAAAGTACTTCTATCTAGGTGGCCGGTAAAGTCGCTCCGACGCCACAAGTGGGTGCAGTGGAAATGATGTCCTACGAATGTGTGTTCTCTTCATGATGAAGGGTGTGTGTTGAGTGATAACACATCATTGTGATGAGAATTGGCTATGAAAATGAAAACTGAGATTTGAGAATGAAATGTTTTAAAAGAAAAATAAGGAGTCTAGCATACTCCAATTCAAACTATTTTCTAAAAGTCATACCTTAAAACACCCATTCACTGAGTCGTTGAACTCACCCCCTCCTGTATATACCTTTCAAGTAACCCCGAAAAGCCTGCCCAAGGACTTCCACTTAAATACACCTTCAAGACAGGTATGGAAAGTTTAAATTTCATGCAGTTTTGATTAATGTTATTACAGGAAAGGTACAGGTTTAAAAAATGTCTTACTCCTCATGGTTTAAAAGAAGGGGAAACCCTTAATAAATCGGGAGAGTAGCGGGTTGATCATGGGGATTCGACCAAATCGGGTCAGGGCGTGACATATTTCATCCTCAAAGTTTCGGTTTTTAAAATCATTTCTCATCATTAACCAAAAAAATCCCACTCACTCGGTAAAGTAGTGATTTCCTCTTAATCGGTTCTCTGTCTTCACATGAGTTTGTCCTTGCTGTTGTTCCCAGTACTTCATGTTCCTACATGATATGAACATCCTTATCCATTATCCCTTGGCCTAATAGCCTTCATTCATTATGAATAGATGGAATACTCAAACTTTTCAATTTATTGTAATTAGGTCCCTATAGTTCTTTTACTTTAACTTTCGGCCCCTAATGCCGATTTTCCCCCAAATTGAGTTCCGAAACTTCAAAAATTTACTTTGAGACCTCAATTTATTCCAAATTACATAAAGGGGTTCAAGTTTCCCAAATTTCCAATTTGGTCCCCAATTTTTCCAAAATTACCATTTTCCCATAATTTACGAAAATGGTAAATTTCACCCCAAAAATTCCAAAAATTCGACCAATTGGTCCTCCAACATATTTTCCATGACCAATTGGCCCTCAATTTTAGGAAAATGCACTTTAATCCCTCTAATTTTTTAAATCCCCAAATTTTCCACAATTTTCCATAACTTTAGATGAGAGAGAGTGAGGTTTTCAAGTGTGTGGAGGATGAATGGACAGGGGCTCTTTATATAGGGAGCTTGTGGACTCTCCGGCCATTCATTTGGCAACTTAAGGGTAGTCATTGATGGCCTAATGTACTGAACGGAAAATTTTCCTCTTTGTCGGGGCTGATTCGATTTTTCGGTGAGTGAACAGTGCTGTCATTTGGAGGAAGAAGACGACTGTTCCGAACCGGACCGGACCAGTACGAACTAGGTTCAATGCTTAAACCGACTAGTTTAGGCACAATTCGACTGAGTTTTTCAAAATTAAAAATTTCTAAATTCATTCTCTATCCAATGGTGACCTCAATACTCCCATTTGAATTTTTTAAGCCACCTAGAAAAATAAATTTAGTATTTGATTCAATAGTCGTTCAAACCGGTACAAGCCACTATTGAACTAGTTTGAACCACTATTGAGCCGATTTCTAAATTCATTTTTTTAGGTGGCTTAAAAATTCAAATTTGAGATTTGAGGCCACCATTGGATAGAAAATGAATTTAGAAATTTTTAGATTTAAAAATTTTGGTCGAATTGAAGGTGAACCGGTTGGTTTAAGCTTTGAACCCAGTTCATACTAATCCAGTCCAATTAGAAATAGTGTCGTGTTCTTCTTCTTCAGATAACGGCATTGCTCACTCGCCAAAAAATCACGTAGCACCGGTGAAGCTGAAAAGTTTCCAGCTAGGGAGTTTAGGGCTGAAAAGTTTCCATCAGATGGCCAGGAAGTCCTCAAGCTTCCAATATAAAGAGACCTTCCTCATTCAACCTCTCCACACTTGAAAACTCTATTCTCTCTCAATTGCTCCAATTTTCAGTGAAGCTCAAACCAGAGCTCTGACTTGGGCATTTTTCTAAGACAAACAAGGCGAGGTCAAGTTCTTTAGAACCGGAGAGAAGTCAGCTAAACGCCTGTAGTCTCCATTTGCTTAGAGAGTCATTGGAGAAGCTCCAGCGTGATCAAATAGTGAAGCAACTTTAATGAACTGAGGCTGCCCTATTTCGGTCGAGCTAAAATTGACCAATTTGAGCCCTTCTCAAGCCAAACTGAGCCCTCCCAACACCTTCATAGCTCTCCTACAGTTGAATTAGAGCTGAAAGGAAAGCAAATTCGACTCCCCTATATAATTTCCAGCCGGTGGTAGAGAGAGAACTGGCAAAACTTCAATGATGAAATTCTCACTGAATTCAGCATCAATTTATGCAATCCTTGATCCTAGGAGGAACCTCAGGGCATGAGCTATTTGTCCATATCCAAAGCTTGAACCGTCGCACCCCCAAAGGTACGCTTTCGAAGCTTTCTCTCTCTAAGTCCAGCTTTTCAACGAAGCTCCGTTTGAGCTCATTCTAGCACCAAATCATGCGATTCAAAGTACAATTGAATCATATGAAGGTGTAGGAACTCCAATTTAACTTCAATTTCAACAATTAAACTCATTTGATTGGTCAATTTGATGAAATCAAATTTGGCAGAGTTAGAAGATTGAATTTAGGGGAAATTTGGGAATTTCAAAAATTAGATGGACCAAAGTGCAGTTTCATGAAATTGAGGACCAATTAGGCATGATAAAGATGTTGGAGGATCAATTGGGCAATTTTTGGGGAAAACTTACCATTTTTTAAAGTAGAGGCAAAATGGTAATTTTGGAAAAGTTGGGGGATCAAATTGGAAATTTGGGAAATTAAACCCCTTTTGTGAATTAAAAAAAGAGGTCCTAAGATGAATTTTAAAAGTTTCGGGACTCAATTTGAGGAAAAAATCGGTGTTAGGGACTTAAAGTTAAAGAAAAATAACTTTAGGGGCCTAATTGCAAATAAAAGAAAAGTTTGGTTTTCTCATTCATTTAGGATGAATGAGGGCTATTAGGATAAAGAATAATGAACAAGAATGTTCATATCGTGTAGGAACATGAAGTACCGAGAAAGCTAGCTAAGACAAGTTCGACTAAGGACAACAAGCCGACTAAGAGGAAATTCACTATATTAACAGATGAGTGAAATTTTTATATCGTAACCGGTTGGGATGATAAGTACCTCGAAAATGAAAATCCACTGCTAAGTGGTATTTTAAACATCACACCTGACAGGAGTAATATGAAAATCACAGGGAAAAACTACTTACCGGTTGTAAGTAGATCATACCTGGTTGGTATGATAAAACTTCCTCGAAGGAAGTGGAAAACCCATTCACCGATTATGAGTAGAAATGTTCTCGTACTCGGTTGGTATGATGGATAGTTGAAAATATATTTTTGTTCGAAGTGCTCTCCAATGACTGTGCCACCACTTAAACAATTTGGGAGACCTTCTTGATGGGTGGTCGAATAGCTCTGTTAGGCCGAAGGCCTCTATTTTGGAACTTGGGGGCTAATATGCCCAATTTTGAAAATCTCGAATAGTAGGCCCTAGGCCGGTTGGCACGAGCAGGAGCTCATAAACAAACATGATTTATATGCCATGAAAACTTAAGTAAATGAATTGTTTGGCCATGGTATCAAGATAGGACCGAGATATTGAGTCAACTAGCGGTAGTGCGACATGACAAGTCTCCAGACTAGTCAAGACAAACAACTGCAGGTTGAGTTGAAGATCGGGGCCGTTGGGCCAGTGGCACCATAGATTATATGGCATCATGTGAAAAATGTTGATTGTGCATGCACTGTGTTTACGTGATCTACAAGACGCCCAAGAGGAGTAGTGATGCGTCCTAGGGCTCTTGACGACCTGATGGATATAAGGGCAGTTTGTCGTACCAGAAGTCTTGCGAAGCTCGACGTAGCTTCAAGCGCATGAGACCAAGGTAGTGTCAGGATGAGGTCTCTATCCTCATATAAAAATGGAGATTTGTTACGGGATTAAGGGTCGGGTGTCGTAAACATCCACTCATTCTCAGGGTAGAAGTGGGAGTGCTTCTATCTAGGTGGTCGGTAAAGTCACTCCGATGCCACAAGTGGATTCAATGAACAGACTGGCCTGCGATTGTGTGTTTTACCTTCATGATGAAGAATGTGTGTTGGGTGATGACACACCGTGGTTAATAAGAAATGGTGATAAAAAATAGAATTTGATATGAAAGGTTTTTGAAAGTGAATAAGGAGTCTGACACATTCCGAATCAAACATTTTTCCTAAACGATAACTTTTGAATACCCATTTAGTGAGTCATTGTACTCACCCCCTCCCTTATATGCTTTTTAGGTAACCCCAGAAAGCTTACCCCAAAGACCACCCGCTAATACGCCTGTAAGACAAGTATGATCAGTTTAAAATTGTTTACAGTTTTGATTTTTGTTATTCTAGGAAAGGTGCTAGTTTAAAGGACTCCTTAATCTTCACAGTTTATAAACAAAGGGCAACCCTTAGTAAGTCGGGAGAGTGGCGGGTTGATCATAGGGATTCGACCAAACCGGATCGGGGCATGACAACTTGAGTAGTATTAGAGCCTGTTTCCTCGAATACATAATCAAAACATAAAAATATAGTAACCAATAAGACTGATCTTAAAATTTTCAGATGGCTCCCAGGAGAGGTACCAAGAAAACTAGGAATGACCCTACTCCACACCCTGTCCTCGTAAGGAGACAACCCTAGTAGCTTCCCAATGCTCGATACATAGTAGAAGCCCCAAAGGACCACCAAATTGGGAAGTATCTAATACCACCAAGGAGTATGGTGCCAAGACATGTTAGGATCACAGTCCTGTGTCAGAATGCTAGTATGGTCATATAATCTTACTAAGGAGGATATTTACCAAGAAAACCGTAACTTCCTATCTATCCTATAACTATATTTTTTGTAATAGGGTCAAAGCCCAAACCTTTTGTACTCCTCTATTAATGAAGTACTCGAAATTCCAAAAATCCTATCTCTCAAGGATGTGATATTACTAGGAAGATGGTCCAAGAATAGTAAACAAACAAACCCCCACTACCATAGAAATTAGGAAGAATCCCATCCCAGTAAAGAAAGCTGAATCAGGGAATTAAGAAATATAGGGGGACTCCTAAAGTGACTGTTTAGAAAAAAAAGACTTAATAAGAAAACTCTCAAGGTATTCATGGATGGCAAATCACCAAACCACTAATAACCCTTGGAAAGGTCCCATAATACTTGAAGGAAAGGAGGAACCACAATGATCCACACAAGATAATAACCTATTACAAATGTGAACGATGGGGACACTATGTGAAAACGTGCCCAACCCTACTAAAGACAAGTACCAAGATAAACTGTTATAGGTGAAAGGGAATTGAACAAGTAAAGGACTATTCCACACCTCATAGATTTAGGGCAATACCTCCTCAAAGGTCATGAAAGACATAAAGGACTGGTGACCAAAACCATGGAGAAAGTTAAGTAAGCGGTTCACAAAGAGGTCAAGAAATGGTGAGGTAAAAGCCAAATTTATACTTCTTCTTAAAAAGGTCAAACCGAGAAGGATACCACAAGAATAGAGGTAAGGTATATGAACCCCCTCATAAGGGGTAAATGCAGAAAAACATCCTCCGAAAACTTTAAGGTCTGACACAGTAAGAATGAAGAAGAGAAGAAATATGCTATGAAGGGAACTCTGGAGTGATGCATACGACTAAGTACCCTTGAAGGGATCATTAATGGGCGAACGGTCATGACGTGGAGTGCAAGGAACCCACCCTTAATTAAGAAATTTTCCAAGAAAGGAAGTATCAGGATGACCTAGCGTGACCTAATTGGAGAAAAATAGAAGAATCAAATAACGACTCTAGGACAACCTAGTAGAAAGGAGATAGTTAACGAACAAGCTTTCGGGAGAACCATGGATTTAAACCATGACAAAGAAAGGAGAAGTGAAAAGGCCAAAACATTGGAAAAGAAGGATGAAGGAAAATCCTTAAAGAAATCAATGACCAAGACCGAATTTACAATTAAAAGTCTTGAGACGGTCAGGTGACCCACATGAAGGATGATAAAAAGATTTTGAAACCAGGAGGATGTAACTCTCCTTAAAAGGAAATAGAACTTGATGAAGAGGAATTTGGAAACGAATTTGTAAATAAAATGCATGTTAAGATGAAGGGAACCAGGGAAGCATAATAGGAGAAATCCAAGGAGTAAGCTAAACCCAAGGAGTAGGTAAGTAGGAAGATGGCATCAAGGGACACCGTGACAAGTGGACTACTCATAAAAAGGAAAGGAAAAGCCTCCAAAGAAATGTTAGAGAGGTTGAACCAGGACAGAAATCCTTAAGTAGAGGATACAAGTAGGGAGTGACCTCAAGAAGGGAAGTTCCAAAGCTAAGGAACCACCAGATGGATCCCAAGAGACTTAAAATAACATAGAGAACCTCATAAAGAACCATAAGTGGTTAAGGGTATGTTGGGATAGCCAACGTATTAACTGATTGGGAGAGCAAAGAAACCAATTAGAGATTTTTGACGAACCTAGAAAAGAAGGAAGCAACTAGTAGCAACCGAATGATCAAGGAGAATAAACGAGACCATAGAAAGGACCAAGGAATAGTGGAGACTACACTCTAAAGAAAGGATGGATGGGCATAGTATAGAGTACGCAAAATAAGACAAATAATCAAAAGATCCTTAGATAAAGAATAAGGGGCGAAATGAAATTTTAAGATGAGGAAGGATTCAAAGCAGACAAATGCCTCAGCATAGAAGGAATGGTAAGGAAAAGGAGGCAGAAACATTCAAGAATGGTAAGAAAGTTGAGCATGTAGCTCCTAAGATGAAAGTCTCTACCTTGAGGGTCGTAGTAGAGAATGAAACCATAAGAAGGGAACATCCCAAACAAAACAATCAACACATAGACCAAAAAGGGATCAACTCGAAATAATGAATCGTGATATGGTCACGAGCAAGTAAGAGTGGATTAAGGAAAAAGGAGAATACTTGAGTAAAGGATGTCACTGGGATTGAGAAACGACCTAAGCAAAGGAAGAGGAGACCTAGGGAAATATCTTTAAACTCGCGGGAAAGACATACTAGTTATGATAAACTACATGGAAGGAGCAAACAATGTAAAGGAAAGGAACTTCCTGAAGCAAGAAATTTAAAGTGGTCTAAGTGAAAGAAGGACCGAAGTGTTAATGTCACGCCTCGACCCGGTTTGGCCAAATCCCCATGATCAACCCGCCACTCTCTCGGTTTATTTAAGGGTTTCCCCTTATTATAAACCGTAAAGAGTAAGGCATCCTTTAAACCTGCACCATTTCCTAGAATAGCATAATCAAAACTGCATAAAATTTTAAACTTTACATACCTGTCTTACAGGCATCTTAGTTGATAGTCTTTAAGTGTAGGCTTTCCGAGATTTCCTTAAAGGGATATAAGGGAGGGGGTGAGTACAACTACTTAGTGAATGGATTTTCAAAGGTCTACTTTTAATTTTTAAGAAAAATATTTTATATGTAGTGTGCCAAACTCCTTTCTTTTCAAAAATCTCTTCATTTAAAAATTCAGGATTTTCCATCATTTATTAGTTACCACGGTATGTCATCACCCAACACACATTCTTCATCATGAAGGTTACACACATTTACAGGTCAGTATGACTACTGAACCCACTAGTGGCTTCGGAGTGTCTTTACCAACCACCCAGATAGAAGCACGACCACTTTTACCATAGGAATGAGTGATGTACGTGACATCCGACCCTCAATCCCAAAATCTCTTTTTTGTATCCGTATGAGGAAGGAGACCTCATCCTGTTCCCACCCCGGTCTCATGCACTTGGTGCTACTCCAAATTTCGCACTGACACCTGAAATGACAATTTGCCCTTATACTCACCGCATCGTCCAGGGCCCTTAGGACGCATCGCTACCCCTCATGGGCGTCTTGATGATCCCGTACTCATAGTGCATGCACAAACAATATTTTCTCATTATGACATATAATCTGTGGCGCCACTGGTCTAAGGGCGCCGACTCTCAATTCAACACGCAGTTGTTTGTCTTAACTAGTCCATCGACTTGTCATGTCGCACTGCCACTAGTTGACTGAGCATGTTGGTCCTATCTTGGTACCATAGCCAAACAATTCACTTATTAAGTTTTATGGCACATATATTATGTTTGTTTATGAGCTTCTGCTCATGTCAACTGGCCTTGGGCCCACTGTATGAGATTTTGAAAATCAAGCATTTAGCTACCAAATTCCAAAACCGAGGCCCCCGGCCTATAAGAGCTATTCAAGACCCCGTCAAGAAGGTCTCCCAAATTATCTAAGCATTGGAACATAGTCAAGGGAGAGCACTTCCGACAAAACATATATTTTCTCTATCCATTATACTGCCCGAGTATAAGCACACCTCCGTTCATAATTGATGAACGGGTTTTCAACTTCCTTCGAGAAAGTCTCATCATACCAACCGGGTATGATCTACTTACAACCGGTAAGATGTTTTTCCGCATAATTTTCACATCACTTCCTTTAAGTTGTGATGTTTAAAATACCACTTAATAGTGGGTTTTCATACCGAGGTACTTAACATCCCAAACTGGGTATGATATAAAATTTCCACTCACAACCGGTAAGTGGTTTTTATCTTTAAGTTGTACTCATCATCCCAACCAGGTATGATGTTAGTAAACCCACTCACCCGTTAACACAGTGAATTCCACTAGACCGGTTCTTTGTATTCACGCGAGCTTGTCCATGCTGGCATTCCGGGTACTTTGTATTCCTACACGATATGAACATCCTTGTTCACTATTACTCGACTTAACAACCTTCATTCATTTCCAATGAATGAGAAAATCCAAACTTTTTAGTTACTTGCAATTAGGTCCCTAAAGTTATTTCTCTTTAACTTTAAGTCCCCAAATGCCGATTTTTCCTCAAATTGAGTCCTGAAACCTTTAAAATTTATCTTGGGACCTCAATTTATTCAATTTCACTTAATTTCCCAAATTTCCAATTTGGTCCCCCAACTTTTCCAAAATTACCATTTTTCCCTTCCTTTACAAAAATGCTAAGTTTTGCCCCAAAAATTCCAAAATTCCTCAATTGGTCCTCCAACATTATTTTCATGCCCAATTGACCCTCAATTTCATAAAATTGCATTTTGGTTCTTTGAATTTCGAAAATCCCCAATTTTCCCCAAAATTTCCCCTAATTTCAACTTTTCAACACTACCGAATTTGATTTCATCAAATTGACCAATCAAACACCTCTAATTGTTGAATTTGGAGTTGAAATTGAGTTCCTACATGTTTATACGATTCTAAGGAACTCTAGATTACAGATTTTAATGCCAAAACGAGCTCAAACAGAGCTTCGCCGGAAAATAGACTGTAGAGAGAGAAAGCTTCGATTTTTCACCGGTGAGGGTACGGCGGTCCGAGCTTTCAATCTGGGCAGATAGCTCTCATCTTGAGGTTCATCCTAGAATCAAGAATCATATCAATTGATGCTGAATTGAGTTAGAATTTTATTATTGAAATTCTGTAGTTTTCTCTCTAGCACCACCCGAAAATTGTAGAGGGGAGCCGAATTGGCTTACCTTTTAGTCTAATTCGGTCATTGGAGGGCTGAGGAAGTGTTGGAAAGGCTTGGTTTGTCCTAAGGAGGGCTCAAAATGGCCAATTTCAACTCAGCCGAAACAGGGTAGCTTCGGTCCGCCAGAGCTGCTTCACTTTTCCATCATGTCGACGCTTCTCCAGTGATTCTCAGATTGACTGGAGTTTGCTATCAGATAGCTGACTTCTCCCCGATTCTAAAGAGCCCGACCTCTCCTTTAAGGTTAAGAAAAATGTTCAAGTTGGAGCTCTAGTTTAAGCTTCACTGGGAAATGGAACAGTAGAGAGAGAGATAGAAGTGTTTGGGTGTGAGGAGAATGAATGGGGATGACTTGTTTATATAGGTGTAAAACCGTGTATTAAATGGGAGAGATTTATTTCTAGTATTAATATTACCATAAATTATTGGTATTAATTCCAATAATATAATTTTGGTATTAAATTATTTGTATTAATTCTAATAATTTAATTTAGGTATTAAATTATTGGTATTAATTATAATAATTAAATATATATTAATTTATGGCTACTTATGATAAGGCGTACCTCGCATAAAAATTTTTGACCGAAATTTCGGGTTACAATAAAATTATACTTCCCCTCTTGGACAAGCACGCTTAACTTCACAGTTCTTATGGATTCTCATTCACCTTAACCAATTTAGTTTTTCTTTTCTAATTTGTCTTAAGTTTCTTTTTCAAGGTTTAATGAACCCTTTGGATCACCCAGAAGTTGTAAATTTCCAAATTGCTTGTCCCAAATGATCAGGTTTGTAAACCGGCTCGGTTTTCTTACTCAGTTTGACCGGTTCTTTTCCTGGTTTTCCTTAACTCAAAAGTGCGGGGTTTATAATTAACATTAAGGGAAATTTATCCTGGAGTGAAAAATGCTCATTTAGTTTTGAGGACAAAACTCCTAAAAGGAGGGGAGAGTTGTAAACCCCGCCCTTTTGAATTAAGGAAAAATCGGGTATAAGAACCAATCAAACCGAGTGAGAAACATCGAACCGGTTTACAAACTCAATCATAAGGGAACAGTCAAATTAGGGAATTTATAACTCCCAAGTAACCCAAAAAGAGTTCATAAACCCTGGAAAAGAACCTAAGGACAAATTGGGAGAGAAAAACCAGACTGGTTCTGGTGAACTAGATTCGGACACAAAAGTCATGAAAAAGAGAGGACAAACTAGGAAATTTATGGATCCCGAGTGACCTAAGGAGACACAAAAGTCATGAAAAAGGACTTTAGGGTGAATTGGAGATGAAAACCAAACCGGTTCAGGTGAACCGGATTGAACTGGTTTGGACCAATTTAAGCCACTATTGAACCAATTTCTAATTTTAATTTCCTAGTTCGTTTAAAATTTTCAAATTTGAGATTTGAGGCCACCATTGGATAGAAAATAAATTTAGAAATTTTTTGATTTTAAAATTTTGGTTGAATTGAGGGAGAACCAGCCGGTTTAAGCTTTGAACCCGGTTTGGACCGGTCCTGTCCAGTTCAGAATAGTGTTGTCTTCTTTCTTCAGATGACAGCACTGTTCACTCATTAGAAAATCGCGCAGCGCCGATGAAGCTAAAAGTCTCCGGCCAGGGAGATTCAGGCAATGAATGACCGTAATTAAGGTACCAATCAGACGGTCAGGAAGTCCTTAAGCTTCCTATATAAAGAGCCCTTCCCCATTCATCCTCTCCACACTTGAAAACTCCATTTTCTCTCAACTGCTCCAATTTCTGGTGAACGTCAAACTAGAGCTTGAACTTGGGCATTTTTTTCAGCCAAACAAGGTGAGGTCAAGATCTTTAGAATCAAGGAGAAGTCAGCTACTCGCCTGTAGTCTCCATTTGCTCCGAGAGTCACCGGAGAAGGACTAGCATGATCGAACAATGAAGCAGCTTCGCCAGACTGAAGTTTCCCTCTTTCAGCCAAGCTGAAATTGGCCAATTGGAGCCCTTCTCAAGCCAAACTAAGCCCTCCCAACACCTCCATAGCCCTTCTATAGCTGAATTAGAGCTGAAAGGTAAGCTAATTCGGCTCCTCTCTATAATTTTTGACCAGTGCTAGAGAGAGAACTAGCAGAACTTGGATGATGAAATTCTCACTCAATTTGGTATCAATTGATGCAATTCATGATCCTAGGAGGAACCTCAAGACACGAGCTATCTGCCCAGATCGAAAGCTCGGACCGCCGCGCCCCCAACAGTAAGCGTTCCAAACTTTCACTTTCTAAGTCTAGTTTTCCGACAAAGCACTATTTAAGCTCATTCTGACACTAAATCATTGATTCAAACTGCAATTAAATCGTATAAAGGTGTAGGAACTCCAATTTAACTTTAATTTCAACAATTAAACTCATTTGATCAGTTAATTTGATAAAATCAAATTCGATAGAGTTAGTAGGTTGAAATTGGGGGAAATTTGGGAATTTCAAAAATTAGAGGGACCAAAGTGCAATTTCATAAAATTGAGGACCAATTGGGCATGATAAAGATGTTGGAGGATCAACTGGGCAATTTTTGGGGCAAAACTTACCATTTTTATAAAGTAGGGGCAAAATGGTAATTTTGAAAAAGTTGGGGAACAAATTGGAAATTTGGGAAATTAAACCCCTTCTGTGAATTTAAATAAATTGAGGTCCTAAGATGAATTTTAAAAGTTTGGGGACTCAATTTGAGGAAAGAACTGGCGTTAGGGACTTAAAATTAAAGAAAAATATCTTTAGGGATCTAATTGCAAATAAAGGAAAAGTTTGGTTTTCTCATTCATTTGGGATGAATGAGGGCAATTAGGCCAAAGAACACTGAATAAGAATGTGCATATCATGTAGGAACATGAATTACCGAGTAAGCCAGCTAAGACAAGTTCGAGTAAGGACAAAAAATCGGCTAAGAGGAAATTAACTTCATTAATGGGTGAGTGGGATTTTTATATCATACCCAGTTGGGATGATAAGTACCTCGAAAATGAAAACTCACTGGTAAGTGGTATTTTAAACATCACACCTGAGAGAAGTGATGTGAAAATCACGCGGATAAACTACTTAACGGTTGTAAGTAGATCATACCCGATTGGTATGATAAAACTTCCTCGAAGGAAGTGGAAAACCCGTTCATTGATTATGCGCGGAGATGTCCTCAAACTCAGTTGGTATGATGGACAGTTGAAAATATATTTTTGTTGCAAGTGCTCTCCCTTAACTATGTGCCACCACTTAAACAATTTGGGAGACCTTCTTGACGGGAGCTCGAATAGCTCTATTAGTCTGGTGGCCTCAATTTTGGAACTTGGAGGCTAATATGCCCAATTTTGAAAATCTCAAAGAGTCGACCCTAGCCTGGTTGGCACGAGCAGGAGCTTATAAACAAACTTGATTTATATGCCATGAAAACTTAAGTAAATGAATTGTTTGTCTATGGTACCAAGATAGGACCAACATACTCAGTCAACTAGCGGCAATGCGACATGACAGGTCTCCGGACTAGTCAAGACAAACAAATGTAGGTTGAGTTGAGGGTCGAGGCTATTGGACCAGTGGCACCAAAAATTATATGGCATCATGTGAAAAATGTTGATTGTGCATGCACTATATTTATGGGACCTTCAAGATGCCCAAGAGGGGTAGTGATGGGTCTGAGGGCTTTGGACGACCTGGTGGATATAAGGGGAGTTTGTCATACTAGAAGTCTTGTGAAGCTCGACGTAGCTTCAAGCGCATGAGACTGGGGTGGGGTCAGGATGAGGTATCTATCCTCATATGGACATAGAGATTTGTTACAGGATTGAGAGTCAGATGTCGTGAACATCTACTCATTCTTAGGGTAGAAGTGGGCGTGCTTCTATCTAGGTGACCGATAAAATCGCAACGATGCCACTAGTGGGTTCAATGGACGGACTAGCCTGTGATTGTGTGTTTTACCTTCATAATGAAGGATGTGTGTTGGGTGATGACACACTATGGTTAATAAGAAATGTTGATAAAAATCGGAATTTGAAATGAAAGGTTTTTGAAAGAGAATAGGGAGTCGGGCACACTCTGAATCAAACATTTTTCCTAAAAGATAAATTTTGAAAACCCATTCATTGAGTGGTTGTACTCACCCCCTCCCTTATATCCCTTTTAGGTAATCCCAGAAAGCTTACCACAAAGACCACCCGCTAATACGCCTGGAAGACAGGTATGATCAGTTTAAAATTGATTGCAGATTTGATTTTTGTTATTCTAGGAAAGGTGCAGGTTTAAAGAATGTCTTACTTTTCACGGTTTATAAAAAAGGGGCAAGCCTTTGTAAACTGGGAGAGTGGTGGGTTGATCATGAAGATCCGACCCTTTTGAGCTAAGGAAAACCGGGAAAAGAACCGGTCAAACCGACTAAGAAAACTGAACCAGTTCACAAACCTAATTATCAGGAAATGGGCAATTTGGAAATTTACAACTCTTGGGTGAATCAAAGGGTTTTATAAAACCTTGGAAATGAACCTTAGCACAAATTGGAAGTGAAAAACTAGACCAGTTTAGATGAATCGGATCCAATTGGATTGAACGGTTTATGAACCGAGTTGGTTCATGAACCATAACGAATAGAGAAAGGGCAAACATGGAAATTTATGGATCCCTTGTGACTAAAGAGATTTATAAACCTTGGGAGGGAACCTTGGAACAAAGTTGGAGAGAAAAACTAGACTGGTTCGGGTGAACCAGACCCGAACCGGATTAAACCGGTTTAAGAACCAATTCGATTTATGAATCAGAACCAATAGAGAGATGGTAAACTGGGATATTTATGGACCCTAAGTGACTAAGGAGTCACAAAAGTCGTGGAAATGGACTTGTGAAGGAATTGGAGATGAAAACCAAACCGGTTAAGGTGAACCAGATCTGAACCAGTTTGGACCGGTTTGAACCACTATTGAACTATATCCTAAATTAATTTTTCTTGGTAGCTTAAATAATTAAAAATTTTGAGGCCACCATTGGATAGAAAATGAATTTAGATGAATTTATAAATTTTTAGATTTGAAAAACTCGGTCGAATGAGGGGTGAACCGACCGTTTAAGCTTCGAATCCGGTTCAGACTGGTCTGGTTCGGTTCTGAACAATGTCATCTTCTTCCTCCAGATGAAAGCATTGTTCACTCGCTGGAAAATTGAAGCAGCGCTAGTGGAGAAGAAACGTTTCCATTCGATACATTTGAGGCCATCAATGTCTGTCATAAAGGTGCCAAACGGATGGCCAATGACTCCTCGAGCTCCCTATATAAAGAACCCCTCTCTATTCATCCTCTTCACACCTGAAAAGCTCACTCTCTCTTAGTTGCTTAGTTTTCCAGTGAAGCTCAAACTAGAGCTTCGATATAGAGTCTTTTCTTAGCCAAAGAAGGAGAGATTAGTTTCTTTGGAACTGGGGAGAAGTCAGCTACACGCTTGTGGTCTTCGTTTGCTCTGAGGGTCGCCGGAGAAACGTCGGCGTGATGGAACAATGAAATAGCTCCGGCAGACCGAAGCTGCCCTATTTCGGTCGAGTTGAAATTGGCCATTTTGAGCCATCCTCAGGTCAAACCAAGCCCTTCCAACACTTCCTCAGCCCACCCAAAGCCGAATTAGGACTAAAAGGTAAGCAAATTCGGCTCCCCTCTACAATTTCCGGCCGGTGCTAGAGAGAGAACCAACAGAATTTCAATGATGAAATTCTAACTCAATTCGGAATCAATTGATGCAATTCTTGATTCTAGGGTGAATCTCAAGACAAGAGCTAGCTGCCCAGATCGAAAGATCGAACTGGCATCAATCGATGTTTTCTCTCTCTACAGTTCATTTTTCGGTGAATCTCCGTTTGAGCTCGTCCTGGTGTTAAAACTTGTGATTCAAATTGCTAAAGCATCGTATGAATATGTAAAAACTCAATTTAAACAATTGGAAATGTTAAGATCGGTCAATTTGATGAAATCAAATTTAGTTGTGTTAAAAAGTTTGAAATGGAGGGAAAATTAGGAAAAATTGGGGATTTTCAAAAATTTGAAGGACCAAAATGCAATTTCCAAAAATTGAGGCTCAATTGGGTATGATAAAAATGTTAGAGGACCAACTAAGAATTTTAGAATTTTTGGGGTGAAACTTACCATTTTTGTATAGGAAGGGCATAATGGTAATTTTGGAAAAGTTGGGGGACCAAATTGGAAATTTGGGAAATTAATCCCCTTTTGTGAAATGAAAGAAATTGAGGTCCCAAGGGTAATTTTAAAAGTTTTGGAACTCAATTTGAGGAAAAACCGGCATTAGGGACTTAATGTTAAAGGGAAATAACTTTAGGGACCTAATTGCAAATAAATAAAAGTTTGGTTTTTCTCATTTATAATGAAGGCTATTAGGCAGAGGAATAATGAACCGAGATGTTCATATTGTGTAGGAACACGAAGTACTAGGAACGCCAGCAGGGACAAGCTCGCATGAAATACAAAGAACTGGTTTAGTGGAATTCACTACGTTAACGAGTAACTGCGTTATTCACATCATACCCGATTGGGATGATGAGCACCTTTTCTAAATTAAAAGTCACCGTGAGTGTGCTTACTAATATCTTACCCAGTTGGGATGATGAACACAGTTTAAAGTTAAAAATCACTTACCGGTTGTGAGTGAGATTTTATATCATACCCGGTTGGGGATGATAAGTACCTCGTAATGAAAACCCACTACCGAGTGGTATTTTAAACATCACAACTTAGTGGAGTGATGTGAAAATCATACGGAAAAACTACTTACCGGTTGTAAGTAGATCATACCCGATTGGTATGATGAAACTTCCTCGAAGGAATTTGAAAACCCGTTCATCAGTTATGAGCGGAGATGTCCTTATATCTGGTCGGTATAATAGACAATTGAAAATATATTTTGTCGAAAGTGCTCTCCCCTGACTATGTGCTAATGCTTAAACGATTTGGGAGACCTTCTTGATGGGAGCTCGAATAGCTCTTATAAGTTGAGGGCCTCAGTTTTGGAACTTGGGGGCTAATATGCCCGATTTTAAAAATCTTGTACAGTGGGCCCAAGGCCAGTTGGCACGAGCAGGAGCTTGTAAACAAACATGAGTTATATGTCTTAAAACTTTAAATAAAGGAATTGTTTGGCCATGGTACTAAGATAGGACCAACACACTCAGTCAACTAGCGGCAGTGCGACATGATAGGTCGACGGACCAGTCAAGACAAACAACTGCGGGTTGAGTTGAGGGTCGAGGGTGTTGGACCAGTGGCACCACAGATTATATGGCATGATAAGAAAATACTATTTGTGCATGCACTGTGATTATGGAACCATCAAAATGCCCAAGAGGGGTAGTGATGCATCCTAAGGGCACTTGACGACCTGATGGGTATAAGGGCTGTTCATCGTACCAGGTGACCGTGCAAAATTTAGAGTAGCACTGAGCGCATGAGACTAGGGTGGGGATGGGATGAGGTCTCTGTCCTCATATGGACATGAAGAATTGATTTCGGGATTGAGGGTCAAATGTCACGAACATCCACTCATTCTTAGGGTAGAAGTGGACGTACTTCTATCAGGGTGGCTGGTAAAGTCGCTCTGAAGCCATAAGTGGGTTCAATGGATGTGCTGACCTACGAATGTGTGCTTGACCTTCATGATGAAGGATGTGTGTTGCATGATGATACACCATGATTAATATGGAAATGGTGGTAAAAACTGAGATTTGAATTGAAAGGATTTTTAAAAGAAAGGAGTCTGCCACACTTTGATACAAATCTTTTTCATAAAAGTAAAAGTTTTGAAAAAAACCCATTCACTGAGTAGTCGTACTCACCCCTCCCTTATATCCCTTTTAGGAAATTTCGGAAAGCCTACCCTTAAAACCATCAACTAAGATGCCTGTGAGACAGGTATGACAAATTTAAAATATTATGCAGTTTTGATTTATGTTATTCGAGGAAAAGGTCCAGGTTTAAAGGACGCCTTACTCTTTACGGTTTATAATAAGGGTTCCTTTAATAAACTAGGAGAGTGGCGGGTTGATCAGAGGGGATCCGACCAAACTGGATCGAGGCATGTCACTAATAGTGAAGCTACTCCAACGGACCAAAGCTGCTCTATTTTGGTTGAGCTTAATTAGGCCGATTTTAGCCCTCCTCCAGCCAAACCAAGCCTTCCGAACACCCCACAGCCCTCAGACAACCTCAACAGAGCTGAAAGGTAAGCCAATCCGGCCCTCCTCAATCATTATAGATTGGAGTTAGAGAGAGAAAGTGCTAAACTTTACTGACAAAATTTTCCCTCAATTCGATATCAATTGTAGCAATTCTTGATCCTAGAAGAAACCTCAAGACAAGAGCTACCTTCCACGATCGAGAGCATGAATCGCTGCACCTTCGACGGTAAGCTTTCGAAGCTTTCTTTCTCTACGTACAGTTTTCCATCGAAGCTCCGTTTGAGCTCAATTCAGACCCAAATGAGGTGGTTCAAAGCTCAATTGAATCACATGGAAGTGTATGAATTGATCCATACCTTCAATTGGAGCAATCAACCTAGATTAAATGACCAATTTGAAAAAATCAAATTTGGTCAGTTTGAAGGGGAGAAATTGGGAAAAATTGGGGATTTCAAAAAATTGTGGGACCTCTATGCAATTTCCCAAAATTTAAGGCCAATTGGCCATGAGATAGATTTTGAGGGACCAATTGGTCAATTTTAGGAACAATTGGGGTCAAATTTCCATTTTTGGAAAGTAGGGGCAAATTGTAATATTGGAAAAGTTGGGGACCAAATTTGAAATTTGGAAAAGTTGAGCCCCTTATACAATATTGAGTAAATTGAGGACTCAAAAGGGGATTTTGGAAACCTTTGGGCTCAATTTGGGAAAAAGTTGGCATTAGGGACCTAAAGTTAAGAAAATGCAACTTTAGGGACCTAAGTGCAATTAATCAATAAATTGTGGCCAAACCACAATTGATAAGGCTGCCCAAATTTGTTGGAACATGTGTGACTGGAACACAAGCAAGAGAAAGCTCGCGTAGGCTTGGCAAACCGACCGAGGATGAACACATCATGGTCATCGAGTGAGTGGGCATATTTACATCATACCCGGTTGGGATGGTGAACATCTTAGAAACAAAAAACCACTGATGAGTGGATCTTTAACATCATACATGGTTAGGGTGATGGGAGAACTAAGCTAAAACCTACTTACCGGTTATAAGTAGAGGAAATCATACTCAGTTGGTATGATGGACATCCTTGAATAAAGTATCATCACACCTGGTTGGTGGGATGAAGTGAAAATGCATTTTTGTCAGAAGTATTCTCCTTTGACTGTGTGTCAATGTTTAAACTATTTGGGAGACCTTATTGATAGGAGCTAGAACAACTTAGATAGGCTAGAGGCCTTAGTTTTTGAACTTGTGGGGCTAAATGCCCGATTTTGGAAAATCACGTGCAGTGGGCCCAAGGCCAATGGGCACGAGCAAAGAGTTCGTAAACAAACTTGAAATGAGAAAGCCATGAAATTTCTAGTGAACTGGTTGTGTAATTTCACCATGGTACCAAGTCAGGACTGAAAATACTCAATGGACTGGCGGTAGTGCGTCAGGGCTAGGTCGACGGACCGGCCTAGACAAACAGTTGCAGGTCGGGTTGAGGGTCAGGGTCGTTGGACCAATGTCTCCAAAAATAAATGGCTATATGTGAAAATTATTGTATTGTGCATGCACTTGAGGTATAGGACCATCAAGATGCCTAAGAGTAGTAGTGATGAGTCCTAAGGGCTACTGGACGACATGGTGGAGATAAGGGCAATTCGTTGTGCTAGTAATCGGGAAGCTCAGAGTAGCTTCTTACGCATTAGATTGGGGTGGGAACGGGATGAGGTCTATTCATCATACAGACACGGGGTGGCATTTGGTTCTGAGTAGAATATGTCAAGAACATTCACTCTGACCCAGGGTAGAAGTGGAGGGGCTTCTATCTTGGTGGCTGATAAAGATGCTCTAAGCCACAAGTGGGCCACACCTGTGAATGTGTGTACCCTTCCTAATGAAAGGCATGTGTTGTTTGCTAAACACACCTAATGGCAAATGGAAAGAGGTTTTGAAAAACTGAAATTTGAGTGAAGATCCCTTCTTAAAAGAAATAAGGATTTTGGCACACTTTGAATAAAGTTGTTTTCTTGAAAAATCACTCCCAATACCCGTTCACTAAGTTGTAGAACTCACCCCCTCCCTTTCTACCCCTTTCAGGTAACTGAGGAAAGACCCTTTTTAAAAACATTACTAATTTGGAATGAGGCAGGTATTTCTACTTTAAATTACTTAGTTTTTTATAATGTTATTCCAAGAAAGATGGGTAATGTCGTGCCCCAACCCGGTTTGGTCGGATTCCCGTGAGCAACCTACCACTCCCTTTGGTTCATGAAGGGTTTCGCCCTTTTCTAAACCGCGAGTAATAAGGCATCCTTTTTCCTGTATTTCCTAGAATAACATTATATAAAACTAAAAATCTTTTAAACAAACATAGTTGTCTTTACAGTTCCCATACAGGGAGGTCTTTAAGTTTGGTTTTTCCCTTAGTTACCTAAAAGGGGTAAAAGGGAGGGTATGAGTTCTACAACTCAGTGAGCAGGTGTTGGGAGTGAGTTTTAAAAATAGCCACACCAAAGTTATCATTTCTTTAAGAAGAAGGCTTTTCGTCAAAGTTTGGTTTTCAAAACCTTTACCCTACCAAGGGCGTCATTTCCTTTCAAAAGGATTTTAATTTCTTTTCCAAACCATATTCCAAGGTTTTACCATTTCTTTTTCCAAGGATTCTCAAATCCTTTCCAAGGTTTTCTTAACATTTTTCTCATTTTCCCATTAGGTATGTTTAGCAAACAACACACGCCCTTCCTCAGGAAGGGAGTCACACATTCGTAGGGCAGCTTGTCCACTACACCCACTTGTGGCATCGGAGCGACTTTACCGGCAACCTATATAGAAGCCCGTCCACTTCTACCCTGAGTCTAAATGGATGTTCACAACATCTGACCCTCAAACCCGAAATCAACTCCATGTACATATGAGGATAGAGACCTCATCCCAACCCAACCCCGGTCTCATGCGCATGAAACTACATCGACCTTCCCTCACTGGTGGCACGATAAACTGCCCTTATCTCCACCAAGTCGTCTGGTAGCCCTTAGGATGCATCACTACCCCTCTTGGACGTCTTAATGGTCTCGAACCTCAAGTGCATGTACAAACAATAATTTTCCACAAATCCATTTATCTTTGGTGCCATTGGTCCAACAGCCCCTACCCTCAACTCGACCTATAGTTGTTTGTATAGGCCAGCCCATTGACCTAGCCCTAACGCACTACCACCAGTCCATCGAGTATGCTGATCCTGACTTGGTACCATAGAAAATTCACATAATCCATTCATTAAGAATTTTTATGGCTTTAAAGTATCATGATTGTTTATGAGCTCCTGCTCATGCCAACTGGTCTTAGGCCCATTGTATGTGATTTTCCAAAATTGGGCATTTAGATCACAAGTTCCAAAACCAAGGCCTCTGGCCTATCTGAGCTATTCTAGCTCTCGTTAAGAAGGTCTCCCAAAAATTTTAAGCATTGGCACACAATTAGGGGAGAACACTTTTGACAAAAATAACCTTTCAACTCAGATGGCAAACAGGTTTTCTCCTTCCTTCTAGGAAGTCTATCATACCAATCAGATATGATCTCTCTACTTACAATTGGTAAGTAGCTTTTCCACTTAGTTCTCACATCACTCCAATCGAGTGTGATGTTAAAGTCCCACAAAGAAGTGGTTTTTCATTTACGAATTACTCATCATCCCAATCGGTTATGATGTGAATAAACCCACTCACGATGGCTTCCAATTTAGAAAAGGTTTTCATCATCCCAACTGGGTATGAAGTGTAAATTAGCCCACTCACATTTTATCCATAGATATGTTCATCCTAGATGGATTCCTAGGTACCCATTCCTCATTGGTCTTATTGGTGTTTCTTTTCTTCGATACTTCCCCATTTTCCTTGAATTTGGTTGTTGCCTAGTGGATGTCGAGATTGAAAATTTCATATGTATGAGTATTAATATGGTAGATCTAATGTGATTATGGCAACGATGATGTTTTAGGTGTGAACAAGGACTATTAGACCACGTAGCTCTCTTAGCTCTGGTGTCATAAATTGTTCTATGCTCTTTATATAGCTATAAAATTGTTTGTTAAATGGGGAAGATTTATTACTATATTATGGGTATTAATGTTGTCATTTATTCTCATTAAATTGGAAAATTGATGGGTATTTATAAGTATTAAATTCAATAATTGAATGTAGTTATTAATTTATGGGTATTTATGGATATTAATTCCAATAATTAAATGTATGTATTAATTTATGGGTATTTATAAGTATTAATTTTAATAATTAGATGTAGGTATTAATTTATGGGTATTTATGATAGGGGTGTAGTACTAATACTACAAAGTGCTAGTTTCATACTAAACCAAATTTACTAGTTATTTACCCTATCCATTCCATCGAGTTATTTATTTCGGTCAAAATAACACTTTTCATTTTATTTTAAATCAAATTTATTTTAATTATATCAATTGAATTTTAAACTTATAATACAATTCTAGAAAATTTTCTAACTTGAAATTTCGGGTTGCTAAAAATACGGTGTGACAGGTAAAAAGGACGCCTTACTCCTCACAGTTTAGAGAGGGGGAAACCCTTGATAGACCACGAGAGTGGCGGGTTGTTCATGGAAATCCGACCAAACTAGATCGGGGCATGACAAAATTACTCCAAGCTTTCCTTCGGTTTCCCTTGACCTCCTATGGCCAAACCAACCCCTTCCCATCACTCCATGACCAATTTCTAACTCCATACAACCTTCAAGGTAAGCTCATTCTGCCCTGTGTGACCTGAATTTTGAAGTTACAGAAGCTAAGCCCCGAACTTCTCTCATCAAATTCGTTGTGCTCAGACGGGCAATTGACCCGCACTTGGATCCTAAAGTATCCCCTGAGAGATCACTAGCCGCCCACATTGAGAGCTCCAACTGTCGCCTCTCATTGGTGAGTAAACTGATCGTTCTCTCTAGAATGTTTTTCGATTAGGCTCTGTTTAAGCTCAAATTGTTGCCAAATGAAGTGATTCAAAGGCCTAAATGCTCGTGGAGGAAAGGGGGAGTGATTAGCAGCATGATAGGGCCATTTAAGGAAGTATTGGCAACCAATTTGATGAAACAAAGATCTGGGGGTCAAAATGCAAAGATTTTAGAAAATTGGGCAAAATTGGGGATTTTTTTGGAAAATTTTGGTTGAATTGCAGTTAATGAAAAATTGAGAACTTGAGTGGAAAAAAGATGGAATTAGGGACCCAAACAAGAAATTAGGAACCTTAGTGACTTAATCAAAGATGCAGTGGACATTAGGGACATAAAGGCAAAACTATGAACTTTAGGGACCTACTCGCAATTAGGGCGTGATTAAGGGCTAAATTGCCAATACATGCAAGTGTGAGGTCCTTTGTGCCAAAATTGTACTAATGTATGTACTTGTTTTTGTGTAGGACGAGCAATCCAAGAATCCGTGAAAGGAATACGAGGCCAGTGGAGAATCAGCCGGAAGCAAGTCACGACACTCCAGATGAGTGGGTTATTGGAATCATGTCCAGTTAGACTGATGAATGCTCCATTTTAAATTGAAAACCATTTTTTCAGAAATGATCTCCCCTGTCTGTGTGATCCAGCTTAAACATTTTGGTAGACATTTCCGCTATGGGCATGGATCATGCCAAGATCGAGCTAAAATGCTCAAGTGGGCTTAAGGCCAATGGGAATGGATTTTAGCACGTAGACAAACTTAAGCCTATATATACTTAATAGATTACCATAACCAGTTGATTGTGAATCTTAGCTAGTATGCCAAAGTCGAGTCGTCGAATCATTGGGTTAGCACCTACTAAGTCAAAGTCGGGTCATTGAACTCATTGGGCTAGTAGTTGCAAAGTTGAAGCAAGGTTGTCGGGCTCATTGGGTAAGTAGCACCAAAGATAATGGTCATAATTAATAAGATTGTTGATTGTGCACGCATGAGCTGTGGAACCATCGAGATGCCCGGTATAGGGTAGTGGTGGTTCTAAGGGCTGTTGGACTACCCAAGGAGCATAAGAGCGGTTTATCGTCTAGTATGTCTAGAAGCTCAGGGAGCTTCATGCCCATGGAGACCGAGGTCGAAGGGGGAGTGGTCTCGTCCTACGTTTGTGGACACGAAGTATGATGTGGGTCTAAGGGTCGGGTAATTGATAACCAATTAGACTCTTGGCAGAAGTCGTGGACTTCTACCAGAGTGGACGGTAAAGGCGTTCCGATCCACAAATGGAATGGTTATAGATTGTTCTACAACCATGTCGTCCCTTTTGTTGATAAAAGGGTGCGTGTTGTATGTTAACCCAATTTTGTGAACATCTAGCGATGAACATGATGAAATGATCAAGAGAAATGATATGAACATAATGAACTAAAAAAGCCCAAACACATAACTGCTCACTGAGTTAAAAGACTTACCCCCTCCCCTTTCCATTTTTTTCAGGAAGGGAGGCATAGCTAAAACCTGATAGCTAGATTCTCCAAACCAGGTACTCTAATTACCGTGATTTTTTTATCTAACAGTTTTGATAATGGCATTCGAGGGAACCATGGTAAGAAACACGCCTGACTCCCCCAGTGTCCGAAGGGGCGGCCTTCTTTTGGGTTAGGTGGAGTGGCGGGTTGTTCACGAGGTTCTCACCAAACCGGGTTGGGACATGACAAGGCGTGTGCTTGATTGTCAAACCACATACATGAAGGAGAAATGTAGAATTACCCCCCTTAATAATAAAAAAAGAGTGTGGGGGTTAAGTTACCCAATAATGAGTATGGAGACATAATGTGAAAATAAAAAATAAATTTCTTATCCATATTCCCTATACTACCCACTCACTGTATTGTAGAACTCACGTACTTCCTTTTTCTTTTTATAGGAAGAAAATTCTCAACCTTGTCAAGAAAGAAATACAAGCTTGCTCAAGGTACGATGCGTATAGATTATTTTTTATAAAATCGTTTTGATAATGTTGTTTAAGGGAAATTATGGTTAAGTAAGTTACGCTTGACTTTTAACAATATTTAAGAGAATATTTTCTTTCTATACCGAGAAGAGTAGCGAGTTATTTAAAGGGTTTCGACCAAATCGGATCGGGGTATAACAATTACACTTTGAATGATTTGAAGGTCATCTTTCGCACTCAAATAGCATTGCTCACCCACTCATCTTAAAATATTTTCGAGTATATACCAAGTAGGGTAGTTCAATAGCATAGGACTATTGTAGAAAAATGGATATGATGCAAGACATTACAGAATCATACAAGAAGATCCAAAACATAAATTTATTCCCGAAAATATTTTATGGCACATTGTGTTTATTTAAAAGTTGTACTGTAAAATTTTAAATATTTTTGGCACGTTGATTCTATAATAATGTAATACTCACTATTGTAGTGTTCAGAGAATATTATCATTATTATTTGTTCTCTATTCAAAAAATCAGTAATAATGAAATACATATTTTTTTTTTGATAAAAGAGGTATTATATTATAATTAAAAAAATCACAAATTTTAACTTAATTCATTATTATACCTTTGTTAGAATATTTAACTATTGTCATTATTTTTAGTTAGCCTACCAATGATACCTCATAAAAAATGATGATGGGTTAGTTTATAATAAATCATTAAATTCATGTAAACGTTTTTTAATTAAAGTTAAAATTGATAAAAACATTAAATTTACCAAATGTTTAATATTAAAAGGAATATTTCAAAGATTTGGTAAAAAAGTACCATTTAGTTCAAATATTTCGAAATAAATGTGTAATATAGCCTATTTTATTATAAAATATGTATTTTCAAATAAGCTATATAATAATGTCATGGAAAAAGAATAAAGGGAGGCAATTCAAGGTGGGTCCTGCCATGTCTAGCAACTATAAGGGGGGATTCATCTCGGACATTCAGATCAGAAAGATCCAAATTATGCTTCAAAAGGCTGTGGGGGATTTCTCCCAATTTTTGTCGATTTGATTGGGATTTCAATTATTATGTGAGCGTATGATTATTGTGGGTAAATTCAAAAGGAAAAATATGTGACTTATACATCAAGAAAAATACTGAATACAGATAATGCAAGTATAACAAAACTAGCCAAAGTCCTCAATAATAATGTCCAAAGGGTCTTGGAATGGTATAGGCAAATCCAATGTCTCTTCTGAACTTGCGCTTTGTTGTCCTTATTTTCTTTTTTTTTTCCTTTAATGGATGCATCTTTTTGAACTTGTGACTTAATCTATTTATGGGTAGAGAGAGTGAGAGACTTGCAAGTTGCAATATTTACCAAAGAAGAAAAGGTATAGAGAAATGCAATGGCCAATGAAAAAAAGTTGACATTGTCCTTCGCCTTCACTTCATATCTCGTCAATGTGGTGCTGCAACTCTACTTCCCATAAGAATCTTTTGAATTGATATTACCAAGAATTCAATTAAATGCTATCCTACACCTTTCACCTTTTTAATACTTATTTTTTTATAATATTCTAAAAATTCTAACAATAATGGATGATCTTCTTCATATTTTTAGGTCTCATTAATCTAAGTAATCTTTTATTTGGTTATTATGATATTTAAATATTATAAAAAATTATAAAAACTTGTATTTATATTTGACATTGAAATTGTAAAAGAGAAGAGAGGGAGAGGATATATCTTTCCTAGGACTAGGACGGTCCAGATCCAGGCATTATAGACACATCTCCTCCCATAGATGGGGTAGAATATGAACAGAATTGAAAACTTATGTTTTTCATTTATAATAGAAATAAGGGTCACGGGCACACACATATCCTTTGGTTGAGCAAGCATATCATGGTACAGGCAAAGAAAATGAATAAAGAAAAAAATATGCAAGTTGTCGACCGACCCAATGGAATGGCGCGACACTACATGCAATAGAAAGGAGGAGACTACCTAGCTAGCTACATACAAATAGAACTAGGGTGTTTGATTGGATAGTGAGATGGAATGTCTTTGAATAATCATTCCAGCTTGTGATAAAGATACTACCTAATAAGCACAGGTCCCACCAATAGTATCCCAGTGTTTTATTTGAACAATTATTAGATGCGTCCATAAGAACAACCAAACAACGAAATATACATATTATATATGTATATATAATAAATATACTTTTATGTTAATAACTTATTGGGTTTCCCATGGAATGATTAATCTAAAAAGATATAATAATTTAATGATTTGATGGGTCAAATGGTGATTTTCCGGAAGATGGACAAGAAAGCAAGATAAGTGATGAAGAGATGGCCATATGTGTGGCCCGGACAGTGAGAGGGAGAGAGCACAACGCTCTAGGTATGCCATGGTGACAAAAAGGCAGTGAAGACAAGAGGCCACGAGGGTGGAAGAACCGTCGTGGGCCGTCGGATGGGTGAAAGATCAGATCAACTGATGCACGACTTTGGCTTGGGGCTCTCTTCATCAAGGAGAGACTAGATAAACGGTGGCTCAGAGGGAGCAAATTAGCCTATTAGGTAAAGCTAAAAGGAAAGATAGGGTGGTGGATCCCATGCACACGTGTTATGCTGTGGACCAGTCAGAATTTAGTCCGTCACACGATTTTTGCGAAAATAAATTTAAAAATTTTTAAAATTTGAGAAAATGAATCGAATCGAGTCTGAACCGATTAATTTTCGATTTCGGATCACCGAACTCCATTCAAATTATTGAAAAATGGTATAGTCGGGACAACAGACCACCTACTATGTCAGTGCCCTATCTGTGTGCATGACCAATAAGTGCTCGACGTATGGTGAAGAGCACATATCCGCTTGGCCATTGAAAATGCTAACCAATCAGAGCGTGAAACGTGTCCCCAGTCAATAGTTAGATTAACAAAATCCACGTAATCTGAAATTGACTAATAGGAGTGTAAACCCCACACTTTTGAGTTAAGGAAAACCGGGAAAAGAACCGGTCAAACCGAGTAAGAAAACTGTGTCAGTTTACATTTGGGAACAAGCAATATGGAAATTTACAACTTTTGGGTGATCCAAAGGGTTCATTAAATCTTGGAAAAGAAATTTAAGAAAAAATTAGAAAACAAAAACCAAATTAGTTTAGGTCAAAAAGATTGCATAAGAACTTTGAAGTTAAGTGTGCTTGCTCGAGAGTGTAAGTATGAATTTTTTTGTAACCCGAAATTTTGGTAAAAATTTTTTATTCGAACCGTACATCTTATCATAAATAATCATAAATTAATATATATTTAATTATTGTAATTAATACAAATAATTTAATACCGAAATTAAATTATTGGAATTAATACCAATAATTTATGGCGATATTAATAGTAGTAATAAATCTCTCTCATTTAATATACGATTTTACACCTATATAAAGAGGTCATCCCATTCATTCTCCTCACACCAAACCACTTCTCTCTCTCTCTCTACTGCTCTTTTTCTTGGTGAAGCTTAAACTAGAGCTTTGACTTGAAAATTTTTCTTAACCTCAGAAAGAGAGGTCAGGCTCTTTAGAACCAGAGATAAGTCAACTATCTGATAGCAAACTCCAGTCAATCCGATAATCACTAGAGAAGCGACGACATGATGGAATAGTGAAACAGCTCCGACGGACCAAAGCTGCCCTGTTTCGGCTGAGTTGAAATTGGCCATTTTGAGCCCTACTTAGGCCAAACCAAGCCTTTTCAACACTTCCTCTGCCCTCCCACGGCTGAATTAGGACTGAAAGGTAAGCCAATTTGGCTCCACTCTACAATTTCCCGCCTGTGTTAGAGAGGGAACCGGTAGAATTTCAATAATGAAATTCTAACTCAATTCGGCATCAAATATGTGATTCTTGATTCTAGGATGAACCTCAAGATGAGAGCTATTTGCATACATCGAAAGCTCGGACCGTTGTGCCCTCACCGGTGAGAAATCGAAGCTTGTTCCAATATTAAAATTTGTGATTCAAAGTTTTTTAAAATCGTATGAACATGCAGGAACTCAATTTCAACTCCAATTTCAATAATTAGAAGTGTTTGATCGGTCAATTTGATGAAATCAAATTCGGTAGTGTTGAAGAGTTGAAATTGGGGGAAAATTGGGAATTTTCGAAATTCAAAGGACCAAAATGCAATTTTATGAAATTAAGGGTCAATTGGGTTTGAAAATAATGTTGGAGGACCAATTGAGGAATTTCGGAATTTTTGGGGCAAAACTTGCCATTTTTGTAAAGGAAGGGCAAAATGGTAATTTTGGAAAAAATTGGGGGACCAAATTGAAAATTTGGGAAATTAAACCTCTTTTTGGTGAAATTGAATAAATTGAGGTCCCAATATAAAATTTAAAGGTTATGGGACTCAATTTGAGGAAAAACTGACATTTGGGACTTAAAGTTAAAGAGAAATAACTTTAGGGACCTAATTGCAAATAACTAAAAGTTTGGGTTTTCTCATTCATAGGAAATGAATGAAGGCTGTTATGCCGAATCATAATGAACAAGGATGTTCATATCGTATAGGAAGACGAAATATCGGGAATGCCAGCATGGACGAGCTCGCATGAATACAAAGAACCAGTCAAGTGGAATTCACAACGTTAACGGGTGAGTGGGTTTACTAACATCATACCCGGTTGGGATGATGAGCACAACTTAAAGATAAAAACCACTTGCCGGTTGTAAGTGGAAATTTTATGTCATACCCGGTAGGGAATGATAAGTAACTCGGTATAAAAACCCATTATTTAGTGGTATTTTAATCATCACCACTTAGAGAAAGTGATATGAAAATTATGCGGAAAAACTACTTACTGGTTGTAAGTAGATCATACCCGGTTGGTATGATGAGACTTTCTCGAAGGAAGTTGAAAACCCGTTCATCGGTTATGAACGGAGATGTCCTTATACCGGTTGATATAATGGACAATGTAAACCTATTTTGTCGGAAGTGTTCTCCCTTGACTGTGTGTAAATGCTTAAACTATTTGGGAGACCTTTTTGATGGGAGCTCGAATAGCTCTTATAGGTCGGGGGCCTCGGTTTTTGAACTTGACGGCTAGAATGGCCAGATTTTTGAAAATCTCGTATAGTGGGCCCAAGGCCAGTTGGTACGAGCAGGAGCTCGTAAATGAACATGATATATGTGCCATAAAACTTAATAAGTGAATTGTTTGGCCATGGTACCAAGATAGGACCGACATGCTTAGTCAACTAGCGGCAGTGCGACATGACAGGTCGACGGACCAGTCAAGACAAACAACTGCAGGTTGAGTTGAGAGTCGGGGCCGTTGGACTAGTGGCACCACATATTACATGGCTTGATAAGAAAACATTGTTTGTGCATGCACTATGAGTACAGGATCATCAAGACACCCATAAGGGGTAGTGATGTGTCCTAAGAGCCCTGGACGACCCGGTGAGTATAAGGGCAGATCGTCGTTCCAGGTGTCTGTGCAAAATTTGGAGTTGCACCAAGCGCATGAGACCGGGGTGGGGACGAGATGAGGTCTCTGTCCTCATACGGACACAAAAAAGTTATTTCGGGATTGTGGGTCGGATGTCGCGTACATCCACTCATTCCTAGGGTAGAAGTGGTCGTACTTCTATACGGGTGGTAGGAAAAGTCGCTCCGAAGCCACTAGCGGGTTCAGTAGTGATACTGACTTGTAAATGTGTGTAACCTTCATGATGAAGGATGTGTGTTGGGTGATGACACACCGGTAACTAAGAAATAATGGAAAAACCCAAATTTTTAAATGAAGGGATTTTTTAAAAGAAAGGAGTCTGACACACTCCATATATATATTTTTCTTAAAAGTTAAAAGTAGACCTTTGAAAACCCATTCACTGAGTAGTCGTACTCACCCCCTCCCTTATATCCCTTTTAGGAAATCCCGAAAGCCTACCCTGAAAGGCCATCAACTAAGATGCCTGTAAGACAGGTATGTAAAGTTTAAAATTTCATGCAGTTTTGATTATGCTATTCCAGAAAATGGTGCAGGTTTAAAGGACGCCTTACTCTTTTATCGATTATGATAAGGGGAAACCCTTTAATAAACCGAGAGAGTGGCAGGTTGTTCACGGGGATCCGATCAAAACTAGGTCGGGGCGTGACAGGGAGTGTGACATATGTCTTCAATCAACAGTCAGCTGAGGAAAATCCTTGTTAGCAAGGTTGACCAACTAGGATGTTTAAGGGAGGTTGACCAATTAGGAGTCAACACATGGCAATGTCACATTATATGGTCACATCCAATCAAAAGAGGGCATGTGGCAATAGAATAATGTGTCACGTGGGAAAACTGAAGAATTTAAAATAACCAATCATAGGACGCCATGTGGCACGATCATCGGACGGACGTATTTGGTCAATTGCCGTGTAGGACAGAATGACCAATGGAAGGTCACCATATGTCTAGTCAACGGGCCAATGAATAACACAATTGCTAAGTAGGACGTTGTGTCAGCCAATCACAGTGCGCCACGTGACAGTTCGCACGTGCAAACCTCATACGCGCGCGCAAAATGTCATCTTCTACCTTGAAACATTTGAATAGAAGAGGAGATAGAGGGATGCCATAACCTAGGTGGTCATTAAAACTCTCCCACAAGGCCTTAAATTAGAGCGTTAATGGTCGACTAATGGATGAATGGATAGACATGTTAGTTCCCGATCTTCCTATATAAAGAGCTCCCCTCCTTTCATACTCTCCCTTTTAAGGCCCTGTTAGGAGGATTTATCGATTGTCAGAGGAATGGTCACCGTTTCGTCCGTTCTTATTGGCATGTTTTAGAGGTTGAAGACGACATTGTGTGCACATCTACAAGTTTCTCACATGTGGTTTTCCACGTATCATGCTGTGATTGGCTGGTGTCATGACACGACTTCTCACTTAATGTTTGAGTCACCCATTGACTCGTTGCCCATACACATGGCATCCTCTCATTGGTCGCACACATTGACGTGTATGTTGACCGAATCTATGCCTTTGTTGACCATGACACATGGCATCCTCTAATTGGTTGATTGAAATTTGTTAGTTTTCCTCATGCACTGTGCCCATGCCACATGTCAGCCTCTAATTGGCTGGGACCATCCGACGTGGCTCTGCCACATATGTTACCTCTTATTAGTTGACCATTCTTCGACATCCTAGTCGACTATTGACAGGGCACCTTTGCCACGTGTCAACACCTCATTAGTTAGTCCTGTTGACGAGACTTCTCCTTAGTTGACCATTGGCTGAAGACATGTGTCACTCCCTCATTGGTAAGTCGTTGGTGATGTGGATTTTTTTCCTTTGACTATTGACCAAGTACATATTAAAAGTTTCCTTAGGAAAATTTTGATGCTCCTCTTACTTCTTCTAAAATTCCAATGACTAAAATTGTTTCTCATATTCTTTTGTTGGGGTATTCCCTCATTGTGATCATTCTTTGTTTCTCTCACCTTAAATCTTCATCCAAGATCATATACTCTGAGTATCATTTCGTGATGGCACCCACCTTACTTCGGTCTTATAGTTCTAGTCCTTTTTTCTAAGGGTGCCTTTATGTAATTCATCAAAAATGTTCACCTCATATCAACATTTTCCCCATTTAGTTGTTTCCTCCACTTTTAGGGGTATCCCTTATTACTTTGGTCTTCACTCATTCATGTTATTTGAATCCCTATTTTTCACCATAGTCATCTCCCTTCTCTTATCGAGTAGTGATTAATTTTTTGGTTTGTCTTAAGATAATTCTTAAAGAATGGAAACCTTGTGTCCATGTCTGTTGGATATCCTTTCTTTGGTAGGCTCGTACTATGGTCCCAACTCTTTCAATATCATTTCTCCATTGAGACCCTCTAGGTCATTCATTTATCTTTCAAATTGTACTAATACTTCCATCTATCACTACCACAACCTATAGAGGTTCAACTTTCTCCATCCTAGATACTTAGATAGGGTGGAATGTTTTTTTGTAATACTCTCTCAATACGTTACATCCTATTTCCTTCATTGGATGACAAAGAATCATTGGAATCCTGTCCATGTGATTATTCCCATCACCATTCCATCATTCTTTAAGTACTTCCCTTGTACTTGACCACCATAGATTCCTAATTAACTTCCTGGGTTCTCTCTAAAAATTCCTTAACACCACTCCCTTATCATTTGTTCAATGTTTAACATCTCATGTATTTTCCCTTTTTATTCCACTTATGCCATTTGGAAAGTTTCTTCATGTCTACTCTTCATCCTTTCATAATATTTCCTCCTTGTCACAAGGTTACATAGTAGTGTCCTAAATATTTGGCAAGGGTTATTATCTATCCATTATGGGTGGTAAAATCTTATGCTTGGTATTGCTTATTGGCTTCTTGTCGTCGTACCTTGGATCCCATTAACTTGTCACGAAGCTTGACCTTGGCTAGTGTGAGCACTAGACTCGTATCATAAGTCTTTCCTTACTTCTCCATGGCTAGGAGGTTATGGTCATTATAATGGTTAGGGATTTCCGAGGTTCTTGTTTCACCACACTCACCGCACTAAGGTCATAGGTATTTCCTTTTAGTCTCTTTCCATAGTGTTACAACCATTCCTTTTATTTGGAATTTCATTTGATGCCCTCTTAACCAATAAGGGTCCTTGGGTACTTGTCATGGATTTTCTTTAAGCGACTTCTTGATTCCGAGTTACCTCTCTCTTACAAATTTCCTTATTGGCCCCGTCTTACTCTAACTATCGGGTTTCCTGATTTTTCCTCAACTTGACTAATGACATGGTCGTGGCTATCCCTCTTCTAATTCTTATCATACCACTCCATTTGGTTAGAGATATTCTTCATTAAGGATTCCCATTCCTTAATCAACTATTGCTTGATCGTGACTATTTCACAAATATTCCTCCTTTACTCATAAATGGTCTCATATTGTAAGTGTTCTCCCTTCGTGGGCTTTTCTTTAAGAGTTTTCCTTTGTTTGTCACTTTCTCTACTCTAGTCCCTTGTAGTTGAGATACTTCCATCTTTGTAACATTACGTCCTGTAGCTTGAGTTCCTTATAGTAGGGGTGGGACTTAACCAATCCTCTCTGATGTCCATAAGTTTTTAACCTCTTTCTTGGAATCTTATGAATACACCTTATTGCCTTATGTCCATAGCCTTATCCCCACTTGTATTTCGTTTACAAGTTTACTTGTTAAGAAAAAATCTTTGGATAATAGCTCTCTGAGTTCCATGTCAAATTATCAAAAAGGTTATTCCCTTAAAATTTTAAATTCATCGTCCAAGTTTCCTTTTGACTTTTTAGTATAAGTCTTAAACTTTATTCTTAACCTATTAGTAGTATTTAGAATATTGACACTTTCAGTTTTTTAATTGCCTTAACGATTTCCTTTATCTTTCTTTTATTAGTTTTTGGCCATCACAACCATTTACTACGATATTTCTTTTACTTAAATTAAAGATAACAATCTTAGGTATATAAAGTTTTACTCTATTGATTTCACCAATTATTATATGACTTTATTACAAATGTAAGGAGCTACACCTAACATCCTCACTATCTCTCATAACTAGTCATATTGGTTTATAGACTCAATGTAAACCCCAATCTCTAAAGATAAGAAAATAGGGAAAAGAATCGGTTAATCCAAGAGAGAAAACCGAACCGGTTCATGAACCTTAACCGAGAGAGAAAGGGGAAAATGGGTAATCGACAAACACCGAGTGACTCAAAAAGTCATAAAAATCATGGAAAATGACCTAGGGACAAATCAGAAGAGAAAACCAGACCGATTTAGGTAAACTAGTCCAGAATCGGATTAAACTGGTTTGAACCATCCTTGATCCAATTGATAAATTCATTTTTCTAGGTGGCTTAAAATATTCAGATTAGAGAATTAAAGCCATCATTAGATAGAGAATGAATTTAGAAATTTTTAATTTTGAGAAAACTGATTGAATCGGGCATGAACTGACTGATTTAATCATTGAACCCGATCGGACCGGTCTGGTCCAGTTCAGAACAGTGTCGTCTTCTTCCTTTAGATGACTGCACTGTTCATTCAATGTAGAAAATGAACAGTGCCGGTGAAGGAAAAGTAGCTCAGTTCAGGCCATTTTAGGGTGAGGATAAGCTTGACCAAGATTTGAAACGGTCGGGCAGAGAGTCCCCTAGCTTCCTATATAAAGAGCTACTCTCCATTCAACCTCATCACACGTGAAATCTCCATTCCCTCTCAACTACTCCATTTTTTGGCAAAGCTCGAACCAGTGCTCCGATATAGGAGTTTTTCTCAGCCTTAGAAGGCAAGGTTGGGTTCTTTAAACTCTGGGGTAAGTCAGCTACCTGACAACAACCTTCGTTCGATCCGAGAACCACCGGAGAAGCGCTGACGAAATTGAATAGTGAAGCAGTTTCGAAGGACCAAAGGTGCCCTGTTTCAACTGAGTTGAAATCGACCAAATTCAACCCTCTCCGGCCAAACCAAGCCCTCTCAACATCCCAACAGCCCTCATACGACCTTAACTAAGTTGAAAGGTAAGCCAATTCGACCGTCCTAAGTCATTGCAGGTCGGAGTTAGAGAGAGAAACTATGAAATTTAACTAATGAAATTCTCTCTCAATACGGGGTCAATTGTAGAAATTTTTTTATCATAGAAGGTACATCATGAAGAGAGCTACCTTCCCTGATAGAGCGCTCAGACCGCCGCACCTCCGACAGTAAGCTTTCTCTCTCTACGCACGGCTTTCCGATGAAGCTCCGTTTGAGCTAAAATCGGACCCAAATGATGTGGTTCAAAGCTCAATTTAATTGTATGAAAGTGTAGGAACTAATCCATACCTTCAATTGGAGCAATTAACCCATATTGAATGGCCAATTTGAAGAAATCAAATTCGGTTAGTTTGAAGGGGAGAAATTTGGGGGAAATTTTGCGAAAAATTGGGGATTTTGTAAAATTGAGGGTACACTTTTTAATTTCCCAAAATTGAGTGCCAATTGGCCATGAAAAAGATGTTGGAGGATCAATTGGTCGATTATTGAAACATTTCGTGCCAAATTACCATTTTTGGAAAGTAGGGGCAAAATGGTAATTTTTGAAAAGTTGGGGACCAAATTGAAAATTTGGAAACCTTAGCCCCTTGTACAATTTTGAGTAAAATGAGGACTCAAAGGGAATTTTGGAAACCATGGAACTCAAAATTGGGGAAAAGTTGACATTAGGGACCTAAAGTTAAGAAAAATGAACTTTAGGGAATTAAGTGCAATTTATCAATAAGTTGATAGCTTAGGCTTTTATGTCAAACTGTAATTGATAAGGCTGCCCAAATTGTTTATGTACACGTGTGACGAGAAAGCAAACAAGAGAAAGCTCACCTAGAATTTGAAAACCAACTAAGGACGAACACATCACGATTATTGGGTAAGTGAGCTTATTTACATCATAATTGGTTAGGATGATTAGCATTTTAGAAACAAAAAACCACTTGTAAGTAGAATTTTGACATCATACCTGGTTAGGGTGATGCACGAACAAAGCTAAAACCTACTTACTAGTTGTAAGTAGAGAAAATCATACCTGGTTGGTATGATGGACTTTCTTGAAGGAAGGAGAAACTCGCTTACCGGTTGTAAGCAGAGGTATCATCACACCTGGTTGGTGGGATGAAGTGAAAATTATATTTTGTCAGAAGTTTTCTCCCCTGACTGTGTGCCAATGCTTAAACTCTTTGGGAGACCTCCTTTACGGGAGCTAGAACAGCTCAGATAGGCTAGAGGCCTCAGTTTTTGAACTTGTAGGGCTAAATGCCCAGTTTTGGAAAATCATGTGTAGTGGGCCTAATGCCAATGGGCAAGGGCAGGAGCTCATAAACAAACTTGAATTGAGAAAGCCATGAAAAATATAATGAAATTGATGTGTGATTTCGCCATGGTACCAAGTCAGAACCAACAGTACTCAATGGACTGGCGGCAGTGCGTCAGGGCCAAGTCAACGGATCGGCCTAGACAAATAGCTACAGGGCGGGTTGAGCGTAAAGGCCATTGGACCAATGACACCAAAGATAAATGGCTATGTGAAAACTATTATTTTATGCATGCACTTGAGGTACAAGACCATCAAGATGGCCAAGAGGGGTAGTGCTAAGTGCTACTGGATGACATGTGGAGATAAGGGCAGTTCGTCATGCCAATAGTTAGTTCGTCATGAGACTAGGGTGGGGTCGGGATGAGGTCTTTGTCCTCATACGGACACTGAGTTGCTTTCAGGTATGATGGTCGGATGTCGAGAACATCCACTCAAACCTAGGGTAGAAGTGGATGAGCTTCTATCTTGGCGGCCGGTAAAGACGCTCTGAGCCATAAGTGGGTGCAGTAGACAAGCTACACCTACGAATGTGTGTACCCTTCCTGATGAAGGGCATGTGTTGTCTACTAAACACACCTAATGTGCAAATGGAAAAAAGAGATTTTGAGAACCAAAACTTGAGAAAAGATCTTTCTAAAAGGAAATAATAATATTGGCACACTTTGAACAATGTTATTTCTGAAAACTCACTCCTAACACCCGCTCATTGAGTTGTAGAACTCACCCCTCCCTTTTTACCCTTTTTAGGTAACCGAGGAAAGATCCTCCCTAGAATACCCTACTAACTCAGAATAAGACATGTATGTCTACTTTAAAATTACTCAGTTTTGTATAATGCTATTCCAGGAAAGATATAGGCTAAAGGATGCCTTATTCCACCCAATTTAGAAAAGGGGAAACCCTTTATAAACTTTGAGAGTGACGGGTTGTTCACATCGATCCGACCAAACTGGGTCGGGGCGTGACAACTTGAGTGGTATCAAAGTCTATTTCCTCGAATACATTATAAAGACTATATAACATAAGAATTAAAATAAAACTACCTATCTTGTAGGTAGATGGCCCTAAGAAAAGTAACCAAACAAGCCTACGCTACCCTTGCTACCCCGGATACCAGGAAGAATCCCATCACAAACGAGGAAATGAACCAGAGAACTAAGGAGTATAGGAGGACTCTTGGAGTAACCCTTAGTAGAAGAAGACTCGACAAGACAACCTTCAAGGTATTCATGCTCAAGGATGGTGAAGCACCGAACCATCAGCAATCCCTTAGAAAGGTCCCACAATGCTCAAAATATAGGAGAAACCACAAAGGTTCACGCAAGGAGATGACCTGTCATGGATGTGGATAATGGGGAAACTACATGAGAAGGTGTCCAACATTATGGAGGACAGGTCCCAAGAGAACCTATTATGAGTGTAGAAGAGTAGGACATATAGCAAAAAACTGCCCCACATCGCAAGGGATCAAAGCGATATCTTCCAATAAGGACACCTCCTCACCTACCAAAAATTAAAGGGATAACACCACAATAACCACGATTTCAGCTAGGGATTTAAATCGCACCTCAAAATAAATTCTTCTAGACCCTAGCATAGTAGTGAGTACTTCCCGACCCGTCATTGTAAGAATCTCTCTTAAGAGAAGTTAAAACCCAAACCATATTCCTACTTTAATCATGTATAAAGAAAATTCTGAGTTACTAAAAAAAATTGTCTCTCAATGATGTGTGTGCGTGCCTCAATTAAATGAGGAAGGATCACGAGAAGAAGACTAAGGGTAGAACCTTAAAAAAAAACCCAAACAGAGTCGAATGTAGATTTTCCCTTAAGGAGCGGGTTAGGTAAGATGTTCGCAAAGAGGTCAAGAAATAGTAGGGTAAAGAGAAAATTCAAACTTCTTCTTAAGAAAGTCAACTAGAGAGGAAGTAAGACACATGGGAAGTACACCTATAACCCCTCAAAAATAGAAAACACAAAAAGCATCCTCTAGTAACACGAGGGTAGGACACGGTAAGAGGGAAGAAAGGAACTCTATAGGGATGTATACGACTAAGCACCCCTCGAAGGGACCATTGATGGGTGGTTGGACATAAAATGGAGTGCTAGGAACCAACCTATAATCAAGAGTTCCCTGAAGGGAGGATAAGGAATAAAAAGGGAGTTGGAGGATAAGGAAGGATAAAGAGTAGACAACCATACCGATATTAGAAGGGTGTAACAAAGGAAAGAAGGAAAAGCCTTCAAGGAACATTAGGGAGGTTGAACATGAAACTCCTAGGACAGAAGTCCCTAGGTAGAAGGATAAAGGTAGGAAGTGAGATCATAAAAAGGAAATTCCCAAACTAAGGAACCGATAGAAGGATCGTAAGAGGCTTAACCCAAAATAAGTAACCTCATAAAGGGGCATAAGCGGTTAAGGGTGTATCAGGATGGCTAAGTGTGACTTGCTTTGGAAGAGAAGAGGTGCCAAATAGGGATTTTAGAAGAACCTAGTGGAAGGAAACTATCATGCCTAGACCCGGTTTGGTCAGATCCTCATGAATAACCCGCCACTCTCCCAATTTATAAAGGGTTTCTCCTTTTTTAAACCATGAGGAGTAAGGCGTCCTTTAAACCTTTACCTTTCCTAGAATAACATTAATAAAAAATGCATGCAATTTAAACATTCCATACATGTCTTACAAGTGTAGTTAATTGGAAGTACTTGGGTAGGTTTTCCCTTGGTTACCTGAAAGGGGTATACGGGAGGGGGTGAGTTTGACAACTTAGTGAATAGGGGTTTAAGACTTGATTTTCAAAAAGAATAGTTTAAATTGGAGTGTGCCAAACTCCTTATTTTCCTTTAAAACATTTCATCCTCAAATATCAGTTTTCATAGCCATTTCTCAATACCACTATGTGTTTATCAACCAACACACACCCTTCATCATGAAGGGAACACACATTCGCAGGCCAGCCCATCCACTGTATCCACTTGTGGCATCGGAGCAACCGTATCGACCACCTAGATAGAATCACGTCCACTTCTACCCTGAGAATGAGGGATGTATGTGACATCCGACCCTCAATCCCAAAACAAAACTCCGTGACCATATGAGGATAGAGACCTCATCTCGTCCCCACCGCGGTCTCATGCACATGAAGCTATGTTGAGCTTCTCAAGACTGCTGGTATGACTAACTACCCTTATTTCCATTAGGTCATCCAAAGCCCTAGGAGGCATCACTACCCCTCTTGGGTATCTTAAAGGTCCCGTAACACAGTGCATGCACAAATCAATAATTTTCCACATAAGCCACATAATCTCTAGTGCCACTGGTCCAATGGCCCCGACCTACAACTATTTGTCTTGACTGGTTCGTAGACTTGTCATGTCGCACTACCGCCAGTCCATCGAGTATGTCGGTCCTGTCTTAGTACCATGGCCAAACAACTCATTCACTTAAGTTTACATGGCTTAAAATCATGTTTGTTTACAAGCTCCTGCTCGTGCCAACTGGCTAAGGGCCAACTGTTTGAGACTTTCAAAATCGGGCATATCAGCCCCAAAGTTCCAAAACCGAGGCCCCCAACCTATCTAATCTATTTGAGTTCTCATCAAGAAGGTCTTCCAAAAGTTTTAAGAAGTGGTACACAGTCAAAGGAGAGCATTTCCAACAAAATAAACTTTTCATTTGTCTATCATACCAACCTGGTATGAAGACGTCTCCACTTATAACTAATAAGCAGATTTTCTACTTCCTTCCAAGAAGTTCATAATACCAATTGGGTATGATCTACTTACAATCGATATGTAGTTTTTCTGCGTAATTTCCACATCACTCCTCTCAGGTGTGATGGTTAAAATACCACTTAAAAGTGGGTTTTCATTTCCGAGGTGCTCATCATCCCAACCGATTATGATATTAAGTCCCACTCACATGTTAATGTAGTGAATTCCTCTTGACTGGTTCTTTATCCTCACGTAAGCTTGTCCTTATTGGCATTCCCAATACTTTGTGTCTTTACACAATATGAACATCCTTGTTCATTATCCCATGGCCTAATAGCCTTCATTCATCGTGAATGGATGAAACACTCAAACTTTTTGATTTGTTACAATTAAGTCCCTAAAGTTCTTTTTCTTTTAACTTTAGGTCCCAAATGCCGATTTCCCCCAAATTGAGTACCGGAACTTCTAAAATTCCTCTTAGGACCTCAATTTATTCAAAATCTCAAAAAGGGGTTCAAGTTTCCTAAATTTTCAATTTTTAATTTTGATAAAACCAGTCGAATCGGGCCTAAACCGGCCAATTTAAGCATTGAACCCAATCGGACCAGTCCGATCCGGTTTGGAACAGTATAGTCTTCTTCCTTTAAATGACTACACTGTTCATTCAATGCAGAAAATGGACAGCGTCGGTGAAGGGAAAACGGCTCCATTCAAGTCATTTTAAGGAGAGGATAAGCTTGACCAAGATGTGAAACGGTCGAGCAGAGAGTCCCCGAGCTCCATATATAAAGAGTTCCTCTCCATTCATCTTCCTCACACCTCAAATCTCCATTCTCTCTCAACTGCTTCAGTTTTCAGTGAAGCTTGAACTAGAGCTCTGACATAGGAGTTTTTCTCAGCCTCAGAAGGTGAGGTCGGGTTCTTTAAACTATAGGAAAAGTCAACTACCTAATAGTAACCTCCATTCAATTCGAGGACCGCCGGAGAAGTGTCGGCGGAATCGAACAGTCAAGCAGCTCTAAAGGACCAAAGCTGTCATGTTTCATCCGAGCTAAAATCGGAAAAATTCAGCACTCTCCAATCAAACCAAGCCCTCCCAACATCCCCACAACCTCATACAACCTCAACTGAGCTGAAAGGTAAGCCAATTAGGCTCTCCTCAGTCGTTGGAGATCGAAGTTAGAGAGAGAAACTACAAAAGTTCACTAACAAAATTGTCCCTTTATTCAGGGTCAATTGTAGAAATTATTGATCCTAGAAGGTACCTCAGGAAGAGAGCTACCCCCGATAGAGAGCTTGAACCTCCGCACCTCCGATAAGCCTTCGAAGCGTTCTCTCTCTACGCACAGTGTTCTAGCAAAGCTCCATTTGAGCTCAAATCGGACCCAAATGACACGAATAAAAGCTTAATTTAATTGTATGGAAGTGTATAAACTAATCCATACCTTTAATTGCAGCAATTAACCCCGATTGAATGGTCAATTTGAAGGAGAGAAATTGAGGGGAAATTTTGTGGAAAATTGGGGATTTCGTAAAATTGAGGGACCTCCTTGCAATTTCCCAAAATTGAGTGCCAATTGATCATGAAAAATATGTTGGAGGACCAATTGGTCTATTTTTGAAACATTTGGGGCAAAATTACCATTTTTGGAAAGTAGGGGAAAAATGGTAATTTTTGAGAAGTTGAGGACCAAATTGAAAATTTGGAAAACTTGAGCCCCTTATACAATTTTGAGTAAAATGAGGACTCAGAGAATTTTGGAAACCTTGGGACTCAAAATTGGGGAAAAGTTGGCATTAGGGACCTAAAGTTAAAAAAAAGAATTTTAGGGACCTAATTGCAATTTATTGATGAATTGAGAGCCTAGATTTTTATACTAAACCGTAATTAATAAGGCTGCCCAAATTGTGTAGGGACGCGTGTGATGAGAAAGCAAGCAAGAGAAAGCTTGTGTAGAATTTGAAAACCAACTGAGGATGAACACGTCACAGTTATCGAGTGAGTGTGCTTATTTACATCATACCCTGTTAGAATGATGAGCACTTCAGAAATAAAAAACCACTTGTAAGTGAAATTTTGACATCATACCCAGTTGGGGTGATGGGCAAACAAAGTTAAAACCTATTTACAAGTTGTAAGTAGAGAAAATTATACTCGATTGGTATGATGGACTTCCTTGAAGGAAAGAGAAACCTGCTTGTCGGTTGTAAGCGGACGTATCATCACACTCGGTTGGTGGGATGAAGTGAAAATTATATTTTGTCATAACTTGACTATGTGCCAATGCTTAAACTCTTTGGGAGACCTTCTTGATGGGAGCTAGAACAGCTCAGATAAGCCAGAGACCTCAATTTTTGAACTTGTAGCGTAAATGCTCGGTTTTGGAAAATCACGTGCACTGGGCCCAAGGATAGCGGGCTCGAGTAAGAGCTCATAAACAAACTTGAATTGAGAAAGACATGAAAACTCTAATGAAACTGATGTGTGATTTCGCCATGGTACCAAATTAGGACCGATAGTACTCGATGGACTGCGACAGTGTGTTAGGGCCTGGTCGACGGACCGGCCTAGACAAATAGCTACAAGTTGAGTTGAGGGTGGGGTCATTGGACTAGTGGCACCAAAGATAAATGGCTATGTGAAAACTATTGTTTTGTGCATGCACTTGAGTTAGAGGACCATCAAGACACTCTAGAGGGGTAGTTATGCGTCCTAAGGGATACTGGACGACATGGTAGAGATAAGGGCAATTCGTCGTGTCAGCAGTTGGGAAGCTCAACATAGTTTCTTGAGCATGAGACTGGGGTGGGGTCGGGATGAAGTCTCTATCCACATACGGACACAGAGTTGCTTTCAGGTTTGAAGGTTAGATGTCGAGAACATCCACTCAAACCTAGGGTAGAAGTGGATGGGCTTCTATCTTGGTAGCCAGTAAAGACGCTACGAGCCACAAGTGGGTGCAGTGGACGAGCTGCACTTACGAATGTGTGTACCTTTATTGATAAAGAACGTGTGTTATCTGCTAAACACACCTAATATGGAAATGGGAAAAAGAGATTTTGAGAACCGAAACATGAGAAAATATCTTTCTAAAAGGAAATGATATTATTGGCATAGTTGGAACAACATTATTTATGAAAACTCACTCCTAACACCCGCTCACTAAGTTGTAGAACTCACCCCCTCGCTTTTTACCCCTTTCAAGTAACTGAGGAAAGATCCTCCCTAAAAGACCCTACTAACTCAGAATAAGACAGGTATGTCTACTTTAAAATTACACAATTTTACATAATATTATTCCTGAAAAGATACAGGTAAAAGGATGCATTACTCCTCGCGGTTTAGAAAAGGGTAAACCCTTGATAAATCATGAGAGTGGCGGGTTGTTCACGAAGATCCGACCAAATCGGGTCAGGGCATGACACTTAGAGTTCTTCACTAGAGTTTGAAACAATCTTTCTAGGGGTGCCCACTTGAGACGTTTCAATTTTGGTGGTGGGCATGGTCCCGCATGGTACTTCCCACACCTAGTACATTGATTCATACTAGGTTCTTCATACTCCGATGAAGACGTCTCACTCCATAAACCCCTGAATTTGCCCTTTTGAGTTATAGAGATGATTTACTTTTCCAGTACTACTTCTTCGTACTCATAAGCTTGTCACGTCAAATTTACCGACTCTAGAATTATACAAATATGTGGTAGTTTGTTGAAGACTTGCACATAGTTAGCATAGGCTTCACAAAAGTTCTTTTCAACTTCTATTTGGGCTTGGGTCAGCTCTAGCTTTTTGGGTTTTGGTGGAGGTGTCTCATCTTCAACCAAGATTTGGGAGGTTCTCTTTCCTTTGGGAATCTCTCTATAAGTGGAATCTTCTTTATAAGTTTACAAAGCATCTTTGTAAGATAAACTTTATGCAGTAACTGTTTCTGGTATTATTTTTTCAAAATATTTTCCCAGCCATCATGATTTTTGAAAATATTTTATTTTCCAAACTCAAGTTCGAAAATTATTTGCTCTGATACCACTTTAGTTGTCACACCCTAAACCAGATTGGTCAGAACTCTTTGAAAAACCTACCACTCCTCCCAGTTTTTAAAAGAATAATCACCACTGTGTTACCAACAATAGTCAGGTGTAACATGTATTTCAAAATAATTTTAGGAAATACATTTTCATAAAACATACCAAAATATAATTAATACATAAGACTTACCAAGAATTGAGATCTTCACACACGTTCCTCTTCATAATTTTCCTGGAAGGGTTTAAAGGAGGGGGTGAGTTCTACAATTCAGTGAGTGGGTAATAAGGTAACTTCTCAAGGATGTAAAGGATTGTTCATACATCAACATATATCACCATTCTCATTTAAGAGTTTTATTACACCATTTATCATGAAAGGGATATTTCTCCATTCACCTTTGCAAGTCTGGTTTAACACACAATCACACTCCCTTTATCATAAAAGTGTTCATACTTTCACAAAATAGTCTCTGATTGTTCCATTTGTGGACCGGAGCAACTTTATCGTCCACCCTAATAAGAGGCTACAACCTCTACCACAAGTCTTTGTGAGCAACATTGCCCAACCCCACAGACTTTATCTGAAACTTCATGTCTGCTATTGTGGGATGAGACCTCTCCCCCTTCTTCCTCTGTCTCAATTTGCATGAAGCTCTTAGAGCTCCATGATATACTTGAATGGCAAAGCCTCCCTTATGCTCCCTAAGTCATCCAGTAGCCCTTAAAACCAACACTACCCCTGTAATGGTTTAGTTTCTCATCAATGACAATAAATAATCTTTTCTTAAGACCTTTATATTTATGCCACTAGCCCAACAAGTTCAATGACCCAACTTTAGCTTGGTAGTTTCAACACACAATTTATTCAATTATGATAATTTTTATAAGGCTCAATAATCAAAATGTATCTAAAGGATTGAACCCGTTTTCATCGGCCTTGGGCCCACTATACAAGTTTTTAAAACACGACCTTAGGCCACTTCTCTTTTAAAAATATGGCATTGGGCCCACTTGAGCAATTTTAGCACTATGATATGCAAGCTTCTTCCTCTCAACAGAAATTACTCCCAAAATTGTTTATGTAGATTCACGTAGTCAAGAGAGTCTATTTGTGGAAAATGATTTTTATCTTTCAAGAATTCGAAAGTACGTTCATCACCCAAAATGGGCATAATGCTGGAAATCCCATTCACTCGTATTGTGTGACTTGTTCGTACCTGATAGATTTTCGATGTCTCTGGATCGTGTTGTAGTTGTAGGTAGAAGACTCACCTTCATACCTATATTATCATGGATAATAAATTATTCAATATTCAAATTTTTTCACTTACATCACTAAGTTTTGTCCTAATTACGTAGAAGTCCCTAGATTTATTTTATTGGCAATTAATTACCAAAACTCCTAAGTTCACTTTATTTGCAATTTCAACCTTTATATAATTTTATCAAAATAAAATTATTTAAATTACAAATAAATCCTTATAAATATTTTTAATTACATTTAAATCACCAAAATTACTTTTAATTGTAATTAACTCCCTAATTTCTTCTTAATCGTTATTTCCATATCAAGTGATAATCAATTTTTCAATTGAAAAAAAGAAAAAAAAAACTCTCTTTCCCTTCAACTTTATACTTAAGAATCCTGATAGGAAATTAGGTTGTTAGCAAAATTCTCATTTATAGGAACAAATAAATAGAATAGAACAAATAAAGCGGTAGGGATATATGCAAAAATTTTACTTTTTTTATTCTTTCGTAGTGGTAATTTATGAAGAACAAATAATCTATATCATTTCATGGTGGATCCACGAATTCATAGGCCGAGCTGGATTTGAACTAGCGTAGAGATATTGCCAACAAATTTACAGTCCGTCCCCATTAACTGCTCGGGCATCAACCCAGGAAGAATCAATTCTAGACTTATTGATAATCCATGATCAACTTCCTTTTGTAGTATACCCTACCCCCAGGGGAAGTCGAATCCTTGTTGCCTCTCTAATGGACCCTCAATTGATATCAATTTCACAAAAATACCCAAATTTCCAAAAACAAATCATCAATTTGCCCTATTTTGTCAAAAATTGTATTTTAGTCCCCGAATCTTCAATTCATCAATTGATTATTTAAACCTTGTTAATTTCCTTCTATCATGCTACTAATCATCTTCTCCATCTCCTTACAAGCATTCTAAGCTTTAAATTACTTAATTTGACCTAGAATCGAGCTCAAACAGAGCTTCGCCGAAAAATCTTTCTAGAGAGAGAAAGCTTGGATTTCTTATCGGCAAAGGGGTAGTTGTCGAAGCTCTAGATATGAGTGGCTAGTGCTCGTTAAAGGGATCCTTCTAGGATCAAACTTCACATCAATTGGTATCCTTAGCAATGGATATTCCATTAGGAAACTTTTCACTAATTACTCTCTATAAATTTACTATTCCAACGAAGGGAGGCGGAATGAGCCTACCATAAAGGTTCAGAGGGTCAAGGCCCGACCATGAGTAGTCATGGGAGGGTCTGCCTCATCTTAGGAGGTCAGGAGTAATCGAAATTTAGCTCAAACCTTTCTACTTGGATTTTTTCACTGAAGTGAGTGTACTGTGCAGCCTTGTTAGAGCTTCTCCAGTGACCTTCAAGCTTAATGAAGTATGCAGGAAGGTGGAGGACTTCCTCAGGATTCTAGGGAACTAAGTTGCTCAGTTAGAGGTGGAGGAAAAGGTTAATGTCAGAGCTCTTGTTCGAGGGTGGTCAAAAACTGTAACATGCTTCTTCTTCATGCTTTCGAGTGATGGAGATGGTTGACCGAATCTAATCCTTTGTTGACCATGAAAAGTGGTGTCCTATGATTGGAAAATTTAAATTTGTTAGTTTTCCCACCTAACGCACTATATCAAAGCCATGTGTCAGCCTCTAGTTGGTTGAGACTATATGATGTGGCTCTGCCACGTGTCAACCCCTAATTGGTCGACCATTCTCTAACATCCTAGTCGACTGCTAATGGGGCACCTTTGCCACATGTTAACACCTCATCGGTCAGCCTTGCTAACAAGACTTCTCCTTAGTTGACCATTGGTTGGGGACACGTTTCACTCCATCATAGTTCAATCATCGGTGACGTGGATTTTCTTCTTTTGACCATTGATCGAGCATACGTGTCACGCTCTTGTTGGTCAGTGCTTTCAGACGCTGACTGAGTAGTTGACTAGGCGTGCTTCACCATGTATCATGCACTAATTGGCCACGCATGCTAACTGAGCACTGACCTGGCAGGCGGTCCATTAACCAGTTTTCTCGGACTAGGTTCGGTGACCCAAAATAAAAAATTGGCCAGTTCATGCCCAATTCGACCAATTTCCAATATTTAAAAATTTCTTAATTCATCTAAATTCATTTTCTACACAATGGTAACTTCAATTTCTCAAATAGATATTTTTAAGTCACCTAGAAAAATGAATATTTGAACTGGTTCCTTCCGGTTCAATAAGGTTCAGGTCTAGTTTCCTCATCCAATTCCATTCATGGTTCTTTTGCATGATTTTTGAGACTTTATTGACCACTTAGAAATTTTTAATTTCTCGTTTTGGCTTCTCTATACCAATTTCTGTTCGCTTTGATCCTTGGTTTTCTCTCAAAATTTTCTGGTTCTCCTTTCCGACTTATTTGTTATTTGAAAATGGCATTTACACCCCAGGTGTAGAGACACCCAGTTGTGAGATAGCACTTGAAGTGTCGATTATGGTAAAGAGTGACTTGGGTTGCTCCCACACTCTAGTTCCCGGTTTGGTATTGTCCAAGAGGCAGTACACTCTAGGGTTTGTGATTTTGTTAAGGGTTGAGTAGCCCGACGAGGTTAGGGCTTGTGTAGCTTAGGATGAGTCACAAGTTGTGAGTAGCCCGAGAATGTCATCCTAGTGTAGGTCATCCCTCATGTATGGGACATGAGTTCTTGATATATTGCATATAGTAGTAATACATCATTGGTTTGGGGGAACAAAAGGTTGGAAACTGAGGATATCTCGTTCGTAGCATAGACTATGAGTCAGAAGGCCCAAGACCTTTTATCTCCATGGGTCATAATAACTATGATACTAGAAAGGGCTAAGTACGAGTAACACAATAGAAGATCATGCTAGGTGGTTTTGGGGGGAACATCGGTGTCATGAGCCATGTAGTGTCTCGACGTTAAAGTTTCATTTATTGAGCTGTGAGCTCACACTCTCCCCTAAACATGTTGCAAGATAAGCCCCAAAGGTGTGAGGTAGAGAAGGGAAGAAACTTCCTGAGGTGCTTGTTCACCTAGGTAATCTCGTACCATGCTCACGAAGGTTAATTTGATTTATCATAATGCAATGATTAAATCATATTTGAGAAAGTGTTTTGTGGGCTCCCACACAAAAATTTGAAAGAAAAGTTTCAAATTTCCATTGCATTTTATATATGTTTTACACAAGTTTTATCAAGAGCCTTGGTCTCCACAGTTTCTCACTATGGTGAAGGTACCCACCATAGTACTTATCAATGGGGATGAGCGAAGGGTCACTAGTCCCCAAGTGACTGAATTGGGTCAGGACGTGACATTATTTCTATGATTCCCACTCTCCAAGATCAAATGGTTGTCATATAGGTTCCTCTATAAAGAACACTCTCATATTTCTATGATTCCCACTTTCCCTCCCTATTTTAGGTGACGCGCCGATTCCATGGAGTGGTGTTGTAAAGGTTGTTGCTCAATAGTCGATCGGTTACATTTGTCATACCTCAGATAGATTTCCAAGGTCGGGGACCATGATGGCAACCCACCACATCCTCTCAACACTACTAGGGGGTACATGCACCCAAGTAGAGTCAACAATATGTAAGGATCATAATAAAAGCATACTAATTTCAGCGAAAGTTTAAACTTTTACAAACATATAGTGAGCCCCAAAAATCGAATACAATTTACCATTGGGAATTTAAACATATGACAAGTAACATAACCTTAATGCATGCACGTCAAGTACCATATCACGATTGCTTGATAATTGGAGTAGAGGTTGTAGTAAGTCTTTGTTCACCTCATACAATCCTGAAAAGAGTTAGGTGAGAGAGATGATCTCACAACTTAGTAAATGGATTTACTGATGTTCAGTCATGACATGGCTTACGACCTAATCCCTACTTACTCTATTATTTATGTTATTTACTAATATTATTTTCATGGCTTTCTTTTTGTTATAGGCATTTTATTGCATATTTACAATCACATGAATTCATTTCTCCATTCCACATCTTCAAATATTCAATGCATAAATAAATTATACGGAGTTCTTTACACATAAACTTGGGAAGTAGGTGTATGTGCTTCAAGAGCACTCCCATGAAAAATCTCGAGATTATGTGTCCCTCACACAAATGTCAATAATGTATCATCCGACATCCCTCATCATTTAATCTACCTTGGCCCATCTCCAAGTTCACAAGTGATGACTGAATCCCCGCCATAAGACTCACTCGTGTTCGTGGAAAGATCTGAAAGCTATCTCTCTTCCTTTATACCATCACTTACAATCCTTCCTATACGCTCGACACCTCCTCTATACTAGGTATCATGTTAGCGTTATAACATGTCATCCCAAATCATAACACACATATTATCTTACAATAAATAATCGTTCTTTACTTGGGAGTATGGTATGATATCTCACCGACTCCACTACTCATGTTTTTTAGCAACATATATCAATGTAAACAAATAATAATTTTTCTTAATTTTCTCGGGGTTCTGTACATTAGTCGATTGACCCTCATTAATCCTTTTCACATTTAGAAATCCATATCATGTAAGTATCCATTTGGAATTCGAGGTTCTGGCATTTCCAGCTAGTTTGTCATAATCGTGAGATCTAGTCCTATTCTTATGTCTAGAAGAAAAAAATCTCAATCTCTATATTTATTGTTATTTGCAATTCTTATTATTATTCATGACTTCATTCTCATCCTTTTCGTGTTCCACTTGTACAATATATCATGCTCTCCTAATATTATTAACTTAAAAGAACCTTGCATGAAACCACGATCAATCCAATGAGACTTGTCATCTATATACCCACTAACCCAAGTATATGTATACGTGTTTGTTCCGGTTTGGTTCCAAGTATCTCTATCCAATGACTTCCAATTGATCAAGAGCACTTGTATGAGCTACATGAACATAAATAAGTAACATACAATTAGGTTCAGTTCTAAACGGTATTTCATGATATTGTCATGTAATTTCCTAAAACTACGGATTTGCCATTTGGTCCAAGTTTGCTCAAATCTCATGTTTGAAACCCATTTATTCGACTCTCACTCGTAGCTCCAAAGTCCCAAATATTTTCCTTCCATTTCTAGGTCTTTTCTTCCCACGGTCCTAAGCATTTTCCACCTTTTCCACTAAGGACCTCATACTTTCCATTTATTGCATCTTAGTACCTAACTTTTACAAAATATCATTTTTGTCCTCCTACTTTCCATTTACTCCTTTTGGACTTAGATTTCAGTAAAACCTATTTTCCTAGGTCCTCAAACATTTCTTAGCTTCATAAGTGGTCCCTAACTTTTCACATATTTTATTTTAGTAACCTAACTCTTAAATATTACACTTTAGCCCCTTAAACTTTTTGAATAGTTACACTTTGTTCCTTAGCTCATTTTAAGCTATTATTTCAGATCTATAAACATTTCCAACTTTCCTTTAGGTCCTTACACTTCTGTTGAACATCATTTGGGTCCTTATTTTTTATGAAAATTATAGTTAAGTCCTTAAACTTTTAAAACATTGCATTTTGGTCTCTAAACTTTTATCTCTTTCAAAATGACTCTAATGACTCTTCAAAAATCATTTCTACATCCCTCATCATCTTCCCTAGGTCTCCATGGTCACTCTTCAATCAGTTGTGGCTGGAATAATACTGTTTCGGCCCTGAATGACTGCTCCTTGTAACTTAAATACAAAATCGGGTTTTAGTCGGAAACTTACCGGAGAGGAAGCGACGAGGGTCGAGGGAAGTAGGTTCATGTAGTTGACTCTCCCATGAGTCTATGGACACCTGGATCTCATTTTACGGTGGGTAGAGCTACTTGAAATGTCTGATTTTTAGAGTTTTGTTAATAGTGGAGGGCCAATGGAGGTTCATAGATTTTTCGTGGTTATGAGGCTTATATATAGCCCGAAAGACTATTGTGGCTGGCAAGAGGGGACCAAGAGGGTTATCCAAAAAATGATTTGGATGTTGTTGGTCATCTAAGAGGTTGGGGTGGGCCTTGAAAGCTCTTGCTCTATTTTTTGCTGATGAAGATAGATTACTGTTCCATTAGTTTGCCACTGGGAGAGAGAGCATCAGTGGCCAAGACGGCTGGTGTTCAAACGCTAACTCTAACCCGATTCTAATGACACCTTCATTACTAAGCTTGGTGGTCGAAAGTGAAAATGGGAATGTCTAATTCAAAGGTCACCAAAAATTGGAGGTGTCTAGCTTTTATAGAGAATTCTAGAGATCCTACGATGAGAGGAGGGACGATCCTTATATATGGAGCTTGGAGACTGAGTTGTCTACTCCACCATGTCCATAGTTGAGTGGATGTGACTCCCTAGACCCATCTTTTCTCTTTATCTTCTTGGGAGAAACAAGTTAGAAATCTACCCTAACACTTGGATTATTTCCTGGTTTTTATCCAGATCCAAGTCAGGCGCTCAATGGAGAAGACGAGTCGCCTGTGCATCGCGTGCCCCGCACGTGCGTGCGCCCGGTGTAGCGCACCAACCAATTTGCATTGTAGCTAACTGATTTTTGGTGAATTTCTCAGTTGGTTCAACAGATTTTAGTCTTTTCTTGGTCGGTTCACCTATAATTTGATCAATTCTTGATCAAAACAAATATCTAAAAATTCCTCATTGAATTTTCTATCATTTGAACTCAAGAATTGCCATTTTTTTTAATTTAATTTTCCCATTCTTAAAATTAGGGGGCTTTACTGCACCGAGCCGATTCGATCGATTTTGGCCTTCATTTGGTCGGTTTACCTTTGAACCAACCAATTCTTGGCCCAATTCTTTTTCTAAAATTCTCCATTTCATATTAAGTTGATTGGTCTTAAGAATCATTATTTCTAGATTTGTTTAGCCCCTGTTAAAAATTGGGGGCCTTATCACTTAATTCCTTGGATACCCCTTTTTGGCCTGGCGGCTAATGTACCCAATTTTAAAAATCTTGAATAGTGGGCCCTAGGCCAGTTGGCACGAGCATGAGCTCATAAAAAACACGATTCATATGCCATGAAAATTTAATTAAATGAATTGTTTGGCTATGGTACCAAGACAGGACTGACATACTCAGTCAACTAGCGATAGTGCAACATGACAGGTCTCCAGGCTAGTCAAGACAAACAGTTGCAGGTTGAGTTGATGGTCGGGGTCGTTGGACCAATGGCACCACAGATTATATGGCATTATGTGAAAATGTTGATTGTGCATGCACTGTGTTTATGGGATCTTCAAGATGCACAAAAGGGGTAGTGATGCGTCCTAGGGCTTTAGACAACCTAGTGGATATAAGGGCAGTTTGTCGTACTAGAAGTATTGCGAAGCTTGACGTAACTTCAAGTGCATGAGATCGGGGTGGGGTTAGGATGAGGTCTCTTTCATCATACGAACACAGAGATTTGTTACGGGATTAAGGGTCAGATGTCTCGAACATCCACTCATTCTCAAGGTAGAAGTGGACGTGCTTCTATCTAGGTGGCCTGTAAAGTCGCTCTGACGCCACAAGTGGGTTTAGTGGACGGGTTGGCCTGTTATTGTGGGTTTTACCTTCATGATGAAGGATGTGTTTTGGGTGATGACACACCGTGGTTAATAAGAAATGGTGATAAAAATCATAATTTGAAATGAATGGTTTTTAAAAGAAAATAAGGAGTCTGGCACACTCCAAATCAAAACATTTTTTCTAAAAGATAAATTTTGAAAACCCATTCACTGAGTCACTGTACTCACTCCATCCCTTAAATCCCTTTCAGGTAACCCCGAAAAGCCTACCCTAAAGACCACTTGTTAATACGCATGTAAGATAGGTATGATCAATTTAAAATTTGTATGCAATTTTGATTTATGTTATTCTAGGAAAGGTGCAGGTTTAAAGGAAGCCTTACTCTTCACAGTTTATAAACAAGAGGCAATCCTTAGTAAACCGGGAGAGTGGCGGGTTGATCATGGGGATTCAACCAAATCAGGTCGGGGCATGACACTATTCAATAATAAATTTCTTCCATCTTACAAATTTTGCCCAAAACCTTTCCTTATTTACAATTAGGACCCTATATTTCAAAAATCACACCAATAACCCTTAATTTTCCATTATTTCACTTAGATCCTTACACTTGCTAAACTCTCTGTTTGAGCCCCCAAACTTTTCATGTAATATCAAAAAATTTTAGAGTCAATTTAAACTCAATTAGGACAAGAAATTGAGGTTGAATCGAGCATGGGAACCCGAAATGGGAATTGGTATTAGATTGGAAATCGATTTTCCAAAGAGCAAACTAGGATTTTTATAAAGTCGATTTAGACCAATCAAAATTGGGAAACGGGATTTGAATAATTGAGATGAGCCAAAATAGGTAAAAAGATAATTTTGGAAAAGTGTGAAAAAATGAAAAAATGGGGTCATAGAGTTGGGTCATCAGACATGACCCAACTACCCTCACCCGATCAAATTGCATACCCCTTTAACAACCCCATGTCTCCCCCTTCCACATGGCAATAGGTTACTTGAAAAATAGTACAAATTGACTCAATTTTTCATCCAATTTCACATAAAAAGCCTTGCTTGATTTGAACACTCCCATACTAGTCTCCCTAAGAAAATAATTGAGTTATCTACTCTCCCAAAATAGAAAAAACTGTTTCCGAATATACTACTGACCACCAGAACTTTGACCTCAAAATTCACCCTCACTCCACCACCAAATGAGATGATTCTTGTGTTAAAATTCTACTACAAGAATCCTCTTGAGCTTTTTGGTCATATCCTAGGTTGAAAATAGCTAGAAATGACCGTACGATGGTCATTTTCCCGAGTCTTTTTTCGTAATAAAAAAATAGTGGATTGTCACTACCCTTACTAGGCCAAATTCAGCCATCTATAACCACCACTTTAGCTAACACCGATGCCATAAGAATCCCATGCCTCACCTCTACCACCCACAAGCCTTGGCTGACCTCCAACAAGGCAATGTTCATTTACGACAAGTTGATTTCCAATTATGGGTCTATTCGAAAAATTCTAGGTGCAACCGTTCGAGGTCGAAATTTGCCTAGCTTTGGTGATCACTTGGTTGGTCACCACCATAAAATGAGTCAGCAGGTCGTTAGCTTCATTTTACCTACCCTTCCACCACCCATGTTGCTTTGTACGGTGTGTATTTCTGATTAACCCTCTAGTATCTTGGATTCGACCTTTTTTGTAAAATAGGAAAATTCATGAAATTTGGTCGGGGTAAGACCCTCAACTCCTCCCATGATCTCTTAGGAAATAAATGGAAGTATTTAGGATGGATTTGTGAAATTTTAAGTTGGTTAAAGCTTTTTTCAAAATTTGTGGACTAAAATGTAAACTTAAAAAGTTTGGATGCTAGTTTATAAAAAGAAGAAAATTTGGGAAATGGTCTCCAAGGGAAGCCTAATGGGCTCGAGATGATTTCAGGACAAATGGAGATGTTAAAAATAATTTTCGGGAGTTTAGGGGCAAAATGGTCATTTTTTGTTAAATGAAGGGTAAAATGGTCATTTTTTTCATAAGAGTGATAAAATTATCATTTTTGGGTAAATGGTGGGCAAAGAGGTCACTTTGGATGAAACCTGGGCAAAATAGTAATTTTGTGTGTACATGGCGAAGATTACAAATTTTAAATCGTGACTCCGACTAAGATTTAGATCGTGGTAGACATACTCGAAGAGAATTCATAGGGCCTTTTCGTTTAGTATTATATGTTTTCCCTAAGGTTTTAAATATGTTGTAAAGATTTAAATTTTATTAAAAGTTTCAATTTTTTAGTGGAAATTGGATGTGTGTTTTATATTATGAGCCTTGTATTAAGTCGATACTATGACGGTGAAGGGCGTCATGCTGTAGAATCGGAATTCGTACGGCTTGTTGATCACAATCTGACTTGGAATCAGGTCGGAGCATGACAACTTAAGTGGTTTCACAACTCAAATTTCAAAACTTATAACTTGAAAAACTCGACAAAGTTGGAGAAAGCACTGTTTGGAAAGCTTCATTTATAACATTAAAAACTTTATTATGGGAATTAAGTACATGAAAGTACTAATAATGAATAAGTCGCTTGTAGATCATGGCTCACAAGGGAGGGCCTAGTGAGGGCATGTCACACCCCGACCCAATTCTTCGATCGAGTCTGCAGACAATCCGCCACATCCTCGTAGTTTTATAATGATAGGTGTCTCATCATTGTAAGCTCTACAAGATTTAAGGCTCAAAATAAAACTTGTCAGAATATCATTTCAAAATATCCATTTAAAATAAGAAAAACAAGTTAAATAAACAATACTAAGACTAACTACTGAATGAAAGGTAAACTTTTAGTTTATTATGGCTTTTCATAACCTCAATCTGTCTCTTTACACTTTATTTACCTAAAAATGGTATTAGATGGGGTGAGCTATAAAGCTTGGTGAGTAGGATTAGCTGACATTGTGACTTTATGTTCATGATTTAACACATACTCAAAACATGGGATGTAAGTATAATTCCTTTTGTGAAGTATTCAACAAGGTTTCAATCATAGGGAAAAGGGAAAATTTTCATACAAAATTCTTGTATGGTAAAGCATACATCACATCATGTTCTATCATGGAAAGATCACACAGTCGCATAACAAAGATCCATTCCTTTCCACTTATGGTTTAGAGCGATTTTACCAACCACCCTGTTACGAGTACACATCCCCAACCACACTCTGAATGAACCAATGTATCTTGTTGTAGTATATGGATAGTGTGGTGGTTTGTTTAGGATCCCACTATTGTAATATATGGAGAGTGTGGCAGATTGTTATGGGACCCCAACTCGGGGCGTGACAACGAGTGACACACATGTGTGGCACGTGAGGAAGTCACGTGTTGGCACATGCATGAGTTCGTACCCACTATTAATCATTGACTAGATCGATACTATAACGAACTACTTTTCAAAAAATAAATCACTCGAATCAACTAATTTTGACCATCCTTTGGTCGGGTGACCTCTAATATTTTCTGTCTCTTGGACTAATTTATTTTTCTGAAAATTCCCCAACTCATTTTCTACAATTTAGTACCAAGAATTTCCCTTTTGCACTTTTTCTAGGTCACTCTTAAATATCCTTTCATTTCTAGTTCAATCTGGTTTATCCAAATTCAATTTGGTTCTCAATTGGGTATTTCTGGATCCTTGATTTCCAATTAAGGAGAATTTTCAAGATTGATCTAAGTCACTTTAACCAATTTCTAAGTTTCTGCTTTAAATCAATTTTCAATTCGATTCATTTTTTCAAATCCCAGTTCGGTCTAATTTGGTTTAATTTTACTTTTAGAAATTTTGGTGTTACGGTTTCAACTATGAAAGAACCTACTCTTTATCACTACAGAACATCATCAACCCCCTTTTCACTAGTCCAAGCTCGATAATGACCAAAAAAAGCCTCAATGTGAACAAACAATAACATTCCCCACAAGTCCAAAAATATAGCACTTGTGCTTTGACGACCTCCAACCTCCTCCTATGGCCAAAATGATTGGAGAAGCTACAGAAGGACCACATAGGCCTCCCACTACCTCTCTCATGGCCTTTACATGGCATTGGTAAGTCATTTGTGTCTCCATCACAAATGTTATGTTTTTCTTTGCATTTTAGGCTAATAGACTAATGAGAGAAATGTTAGCACCTCCGATGACCATATTGGATGGTGGTTGATCTAGGAAAGACCTGCAAGAGTCCCTCTACCATTTCCATGTGAGTTTCTCTTTATTTTGCCCCATTACTTTATTTTCGGTAAAGCTTAAAATTGAAAATAATTCAAGATTTTGATCATGTAAGACTTAAAAATGATTATGGGAACATGAGCAACATAATAAGGATCATGTAGGATCCATTTTAAGGCTTAAAACCTGAGCTAAGATGGAAACAAAAGTTTGGCGACTAAAATATAATTTGGAGTAATTTGAGGACTAATTTGTAAATTAGGAAAGTATGAGGATTGAAATGCAAATAAGGATAGCCTAAGGACCTAAAGGAAAATGTTAAAAAGACTTAGGGTTGAAATGTAAATAAGAAAAGTTTAAGAACCTAAGTGCAAATAGGTAAAAATTTTGGATAACTTTTGTTAATTTAAGAAAGTTAAGGGTCGAGTAGTAAAATAGAATTTGTTGATGATCAAATTGAGGAAACCGAGTCGTAAAGGGTTAAACAATAAATACATAAACTTTTAAGAAATGATACGAGAAGTATTGATAAACAATACCTAAATTACATAAACGAGATATAATTGGTTGCTTATACTTGTAGGATGAACAAATTAGCCAATCATGCAATCAAGATACATATCAAGTACTTATAAAGATAAACAATCCCAAGTTGATGTGAGGAAGATTTTTTATGGTGAGTCCAATTGAATCAATCAAAATTCCTTACAAGTTTTATAAAATATATGTGTGCATGCTGGTAAAATGAGTGTAGAAAATCATGTACATAAAACAATATATATGTTATCTATCAAAAGACCAAAAATATCTTGATAAATTATGAAAGATGGGTTGAGGTCCATCAATTTATCAAAAGACAAGTAATAACCCAAAGGTTTGTGAAAGACAAGTATTGGATCATTTATATAATATGGTAGAAGAGTATGGTGAAGTTCCTAACTTGACTGGGAGCATGATGTTTACAGTCAAATTTTTGTATTTGATAGGAAGTAGGGTGAATTTGGTCAAATATATGATTAACTAGAAGCATGGTGAAAATAGTTAATTTGTGAAGATGAGAAGAAAAAAAAATATAATATTTGAAAATGAATCAAAATGTACATGATAAATGCCATCTTGTGATTAATTTGGTGATTTGAAGATACTTGGATTTTGAAAAAAAATATACCCAAATAAGATATATTTGGAAGCTTGTTCATAAATAAACTTTGACCAATTTTGTATATTCTTTGGAAAATATAGTTTTTTAAAATCACTTGATTGTGTATGAAATCAATACATTCGTATTAATATTTTTTTAGTATATATTGAGATCGATCTCATCAATACTCGGTTTTAATATTGTCACTCACGTAATCTCATCTACTCCAACATCCATTTTAGGAAACACAAAAATAAGGAAAATTACAAAAGTGGAAAGAATTCTCGTTAGTAAGATATCCATGTATAAACCCTGAATATTATATCCATTTATTTATTTATTTTCCCAGTATTTTTAGATTGTTTATAAATATTTACAATTTAATTATAAAAGTTTCAAATTATGAATCGATGTACTTTATAATTTAAGTTTTACGCCATATTGTTACTAAAATAGTGTGACAGAGTAATATCAAAATAATGTGACTGTTTGTTATGTAAACTTGACCCATAATTAAGGGTTAGTGCATGACAACCTAGAGATTGAGGGATAAGTCTTGAATAGAATACAATGATATCAATTTAGTTATGTATTTTTCCATAATTTTAGATATTGGTAAATGTTTGTATTAAATTTGTGAAATTTATAATTTTTTTTTATGAAAATTGGCCATATTTATATTATGAGTTTTTGTTCTATAATTTATATAGTAGTGTGGCGCCACAGATATAGTATCGAAAAAACATTACATATTATTATGCAGGCTTCATCGAACTCAAGTTATGAGATGACAATATCATTGTGAAATTAATCAAGATTTTCAACACTTTTCTAATGTGCAAACAAATCATACACTTAAAAAATTGTCATCTAGCTCATATCAACTTTTAGCATAGATGAGGGGTACCTGCCTTTAATAAACTACTGGTATGTATTTATGGTATCAACGAGGTGTAATAATGGCTGCCATGAGCAAAGACCATCGACCATAACCTGCCCTCAACACACTATAAATGAGAATCTAGACCAAGGTGAGTGTTCCCACATAGGGTGTACGTGAATCAATATGCTCTTATACCATATTATTGAAGATTATAAACTGATAAGTGGTTACACATTTTCACTTAAAATACTAATTTGTAATTAATAAAATTATTCAAAATTTATAAAATTAATAGTTATTCTATAATATTATCAATATGTGATTTATCGATATTCTTAAAGATTTTATGGATCATGATCGAATATGCGGGATGGAATGGATCATGGTAGGTGGACCATCCACTTACCATCCCTACGAATGATCCAAAATTTGTTAGGTTATTGTGGTATGCCAAATTCTGATCAGGTTGGAGTCCCCTGAACATGTACCCAACTAACAACAAGTTCGAAAGGGTCTTAAATGATTGCTTCCAAGTCAAATGGAATATGTATTAGAATCCAAACTGGGTCGAGTGGATTAAGATTCATACCGCGTCTGGTTAATCGAGATCGAGTAAAATGGATCGGGTTTTTGTATTGGGTTTGATGGATATAGATCTATAATGGGGATATTTATCAAGTTGCGAATTAAAACGGGTCAATTAAACTGAAATCTAAATCATGGTGAATTAGGTGGATCAATGTAGAGCGGGTCAATTAAATTGAAATCTAAATCGTGATGAATTAGGTGGATCAATGTATAAATGCCAAATATCGTGATGAATTAGGTGGATCAATGTATAAATGCCAAATATGGATGGGTAAGGTGAATTACGATCCGAATTGGTTGAGTCGGGTGAATTAAGATATAAATAGAGAGCGAGTGGTGGATCAAAATTCAAATCGAATTTGAGTTAGATAGATGGGGATTTAAGAGTAGAGATCTGAATCAGATAAGGTAAATTGAAAACAGATCAATTTAAGAATTTTAAAGATTTTTTAGTATTTTATAATTTTTATTCAGGATGGATGGGTATGATGGTTTAGACTTGAGGACTGTTTATATCAAAAAAATGCGAACATTACCTATATAGTGATAGAATCTACTAAGTTCTTAATCAGGTTAAATTTGATGTGGGTCTTAATCACGTTAAATTTGGTGCAAGTATGGTATTTTTAGCCTTATAAATAACAAATATTACTCATATGAGTTGGCTAATGGGAGTTCCCTCCCATAATAGATAATAGTTGTGGTCATTACTAAATTAAAAAAATAACTAAGATAATATATAAATTTATTTTATTTTTATTAAAATTTTGTATAAACTAACATTTTTTAAATTCATAACTTGAATGGAAATGAGTGCTTCTATTCTATTCTATTATATATATATATATATATATATATATATATATTAATAATTATTTTTTTAATATTTGTCATCATAATTTAATAATGTCTTCCCACTCAAATAATAAAAAAGTATGGCTAAAAATTAAATGTATCTCCAAAGGACTAGATAGAATAATAATGAAAGAAGAAAACTTTGAAAATGAAATTCATACTTTACCCGTAAAATTAAGATATATTGTTTTGTCTTTTGTCAATATATGATTTTTTTTGTCTCGTAATGAATTTTTCAAGATTAAAAAACAAAGTTCTTTTTAGGGATCAACACCTCAATCATGGTTGCATTATTTTTGGTGGGCTGATTGATTAATCATCTCCTCACTTAGAACCAATCAAAGGAAGATTAATCTCAATCTACTCCCCCAGAACTTTCACTCTAATAACAAAATTCGCCACTTCACTTTCCAAGAACCTCTTATCTTGTTGAGTATTAGATTGAACATGTTCATCCTGAAAAAATACAAAGGAAATAATGATGAAGAAAGAACAGTCGATTCAAGAGAGGATATCATACCAGAGTATATAGTCATTTTATTCCTAAATATTTGGTTCAATTAATGAATTTTATTGGTGGAGCAAAATATTTGAGATTATTTTCTATATGTATATATATATTGTCAATTTATCCTAATTAATTTAGTAGATTTTATATTAAAACGTATAACAATTTAAATCTTAGATGCGAGATTGAGAGCTCCCAACCTAGGATTTTAGGTTTAGCGCAGTTACTTGTAAAGTTACTATATTAGTTAATGCTGGTATTTTAAATAATATCTAATTTATTTTTAAAAATATCTCAAATAATATTATAATACATTTTTTTTGCTCAAATAATATTTAAATATTTTAATTAAGCTTAAATAAAATTATAATATTTTAAACTTAATTTAAATAAAATTGTAACATTTATCAAATATCACATTTCATATGTTTTTTCCTTCCTGTGTGGATTGCTTTTGCCATCAGCAGCCCACCTCTATTTTAAAACAAACCCCTATTTTTCTTTCCAAAAGGATAACAGTCCGCCCACCTCAGACGGACAAAAGGGCCAATAACCTCAACATGCACTACAGAACAAAATTCCCTTCCTTTTGAACCTCTTTTTGACGACCCGTGTAGGAGTAGTCTAGATCGAGTGAATGTGCGAACGACAATAGCTAGCTCTCCATTTGACGTTAACGGGTGCAATGATTCGGGGAAATCATTCGAAACCGTGCACCCACGTGTGGGGATAGAGCATCCCAATATCGCCAAGCGCACAGGACAAGCTACAAGGGGTCCATGGTACTGAATTAAGAAGGAAAACGGGGAAGAAGATGAAAAGTTGGTCATACACTTGTATTTCTAATTGTGAGCCTCCTCAAGCCTTTTTTGTCCTTCTCATCTATTCGCCCAGAGATGAATAGACCGACAAACCGAAAGGGGCTCAGGGTCCCCGCGATTCAGCTTGGTTATCCAAGGTGAGAGAAGTCACTTGGAAATTTCCTTGTCCTCCCTTCAATGGAAGGACTTTGGGAAAAAGTTCTAGGATGAGTCCAGCATAGATGAGTTGTGACTCCACATGCACGTCTCGATCACATACTTGTCTCCAAGTAGTAATCCGATGGGGCCGGGGGCAGCAGACACCAACAGCCAAAATCACAAAAAGAAAAGAAAAGCTGGTTTCCCAAAGGAAAATGGAAGTCCCACTTTCTTTTTCTCTTGACCAATTAGATTTGCCGAGACAACAGTAAGAGATAGCAGCCATGATGCATCAGAAAGAGTAATATCAGAAGATGTAATATCATTTGGGGAAGAAGAATAAAATGTAATGTATTATTCCACTTGCAGCCTTCTGGTTTTCAGATAAGGAATGGGTATACACTGACACATTCTTCTCAACCATTAAATGAAATTGCTCTCCCACTCAAGTTAACAGAGCTATAACTGAATGTTTAGCTCTATATGATAAACAAACACTCAAAAGGTTACCTCTGGTATATTGTTCCAAACAGGGAAATGCCTGGTGCCTGGCTGATGGATTCTTCAATAAATGTCAGGAGCCAACTGCGCCATGCGCAACCCTATTTTCAACAATGGAAATATGGTACACAAGGAGTACATTGATCCAGATCTTCACTCTTGTATCAAATCACAAGAACAGGTGAGAGATACAGGTAGACAGTAATGGATCTGATAGTGACTTTCTCATGCCAATACTGGTTCACTGCCCTTGAATAATTGAAGTCAAGATGAAGGATAGCATGGCCTCCCTCCCTTCCTCAGGAAAACGACAGTCGAAGGGGACCACTTAGGCCTTTAGATCCAGCTGAAATTTGAAATGGACATTACAACCAGTAAGGAGGACAAGGAACATGTATGAATTCAGAATAAAAGAAAGAAAGAAAGAGTCTACCTCCATTAGGGTCTCTTTCCTTCCATAGCCTCTTTTTTTTCTTGGCAACTCAAGCAAAGGAATGGGCCATCCCAGCATCGCAATTTGCCTCGACTGTATGAGTTCACGTGTATTGAGATACCCTCCCCAGGTTTGATCTCCAATTGACATACAGCACACATGAACAGCCTAAACATGTTGCAAAGTGGGTATTTTGTATTCAACCTGCAGTTGTGGAAAATTCAACCTTCAGCCTTAAGGTAAAGCAACAAGGTTGTAGAATAAACGTAAAAGAGATTTGATTGTCGCACATGCAGACCTTTCCGAGAGGATGGCAGATCCTTCCTCAAACAATTCCTCCACCATGTCAGGTTCATTATATCTTATCATATCTGCCTGTGATGATGATTCTGAAGATTTTCTGCAGAATACAGACTTTAAAACCCCCTTTCCCTGTTTCTTTGAAGTGGGCAAAGGGGCTATGGGCTTCTCTTGTGGTAGAACATCAATCACAATGCATGTTGTATCATCTTTAAGTCCCTCAACTACTACAGCTTCCTGTAATGGGAAGATGGCTTACATTCAGATACAAAGTGCTTTCTGGGGTGATTGAGCCTAGACAAGTAAATCAGAGCACACATTCCATTGAGGTAGGGATTGTACACTTGGCGATTATCTTAGTGGGAACTTAATATGGCATCTTTAGAGACAATTATTTTGCATGACTACCTTAACTATTTGTTTTGATGCAGCATCAGGTGCCATCCCTCGGCAACAGTCAAGGGCTGTTTCTGCACTTAAGGCATCCCAGACACCATCACTTGAGATGATGATCCGACCACCACCAGTAGAGAGCTGCAATCAGAATAGTATGATGCCAATATGACATTAATTCTTCAATGATAATTTTATAAGCATTTTTCTAGTGATAAAAATAATAAATCGTGATGAATGCATAAATCAGTGCTATAATTTATTCTCATAAGCATATCAAATCATCCCAAGAGAAGATAAGTAGCCATATATTCAGTAAATAAGTTCAAGGAAGTACAAGTAGAATAAAGATGACAACCTTCACTTGCTTCACATAGGGAACGGGAACAATATATTCGCCTACGTTTGCATCTCCAATGGATCTAGAGAGACATAAACCACCAGGCCAACATCTCAAGGGACCAATCTAGAAAATGGGTATTGTGAAAGACAATCCACCAAACAGAATGTAAGTGGATAAACTTCTCCAGGTGCAAACATCATATATATTATTTCATAGACAGACTTATAAAGGGCCCAATTTAATAGGGATAATTTTGTTTGTTTGAACATTAAAAGTAGGAATTTCTGCATATAGAAACACTTTCTATCTATAGGAGTTTGGGAAAGCCAATACCTCTGTACCTCCTCCAGTATTAAGCCGAGCCACCACACCACCACTTGCAGTGATACGTTTCTTCCTATTAGTTTAAGAAAGGTAAAAGGTTAACCACAATAAACAATTCCAAACATAGACAAGAATTAGAATGATGCACCAACAGTGTGAAACTGTGAATTCTCTATAACATACTCCTCTTCATTGCACTCAAGACGATGATCAGCTGACAAATAATAGATGGTGCCTTGCGCAGATTCAAGGATACAACGAGAATCACCGACTGAGGCCACAGTAATGACCCATCCTTCTATTATAACAAAGGTGACAGTTGTTCCCGATGTTTGTGCTGATGAGAAAACATAAAACGATCAGTAGGAGTATTGAATCACAAGAACACATCAATCACAGACAGAAGGATATGGCGGGCCATTAAAATGTATGTAGACCTTCACGTGTGATATCAAACCTAACTATTCAATTGGTTTAAATTATGCTAATTTTCATGAGTGGAGTTCACTATGTAGGTAGTTAAAGGTTTGCACTTTAGTAGAAGAAAAGTCAGTACTTATGATTCATGGCATGAACCAATCCCAATGGCAATTAAAAGGTCAACATGTTTTATGTTATTCCAAATAATAGCAAAGTGCAGAAAAACCATACATTTACTCACTATTTTTCACTAAATTTCTAGTATTCAAATACAAGTATAGAGATTATTTATCCAGTAGGATCCCAAATAACTCTATCTCACTGGTCAATCAAATATATTTCCCCCAATACTGTTGGCAATAAAAAATAGTTCATTTTCTCTCTAGAGGCATTCATTTTATTCAAATGTTTTAACTTAAGTCATTTAGATGGATCTCAGTGATATATATTTACTCTTACAACCTTCAGAGATTCACCATTCTAGACAGATGATTGTCAAAATCTAATGAGCTCAAATGCATATTATCACTTTAGAAATATAAAAGTCAGAAGTAATATCAACAAACTTGTTACCTCTCTCATGAAAGTCTTTGTCTGTTTTAACAAAGCCTGCAACTAATGCCCTGGGTAGTGCAGCAAGCCATTCATCTCTATTAAGATCTGAAGGCATGGCTGATAAAACATTGTTGAGAAGATTCTCCTTGGAGTATATAGCAGCGGAAGATCCATTGTGTCCATCAAATATCTGGAAATGAAGAAACAAACCAATAATGATTATTTCTCATGAGATGCAACTGATTCAGTACATGGATAGGTGGAGTAGCTTTCACTATCATTTAAGTGAACATGGGCATATAGGTGGTAGGAAATGAAAGAACTAAATTATGAACAAAATAGAACAATTTCCCAAATTCACCGTGATTGACTCAGATACTATATTATTTTAAGACAAGAACTGGATCTAGATGCCTCCTTCAATACAGTCTGTCACAACAGCATTTGACCATGACGAGACAAGAGCTGATAGAAAAATAATTATTGCTTCCCTGCATCATCAACTAGCAATAGATAGCCCAATAGATCTTCTCCTTTGCTAAAAATATCACAGAAAGATTCTCAGCTGATTTCATCTCTCTGTCAAGCACATAGACAATCATGTCTACAGATACCTTAGAGATGGCTACCACCATTCTCTCAAAATCACTCCAATTCCCAAATCAGTCAGACAGCTATAAACACAAATGTCCAAAAGTGCATAACGTCCACCATCAGACAACTGAATTTGAGATTGGGTCCATTAATCACAAAGGAAAACAGACAAACCGGAAAAGACTGGTATAGATGAAGTGATGTATGAAAAGCAAACAAGTTTATTTCAATCGCTTATGAAAAGTAACGTAGATAGACACATACAGCGAAAACAGAATAGTTGGCGATCCCATCTCCGAGAGCCCTCTGGCAGTCAGTCTTGAGCAACGTGAAGTCCTCTCCCTTCTTGTTTTGACCGGCTTGACCATGGACAATTTCTGGCCGGTCAATCTTCTCATTGGCCTCCTCTCGCTTGAGCAGGATCGAGAGCGGCAATGTCTGGCGTTCACTCCTCGACCGCATTTTCCCTTTATCCTATTTCCTTTCTACCCTTTCTCTATCCGTTCTCTCTCTCTACTGATTTACCTAAACGCCCATGGATCCTGCAGAATAGCTTCCGTCAAAGAACAAAATATTTATACTTCTAACTCTAGCAATCTCCTCCGGTGAACCCAGTGGACCAGTCAATAGTACTGAAACGAAAAGGAACGACCAAAACCCGCAGTAGAGCAGAAACAGCAGTAGAGCAGAAACATCACGGCTGGCCCAGGTTATCTAGGAGACCGTAAGAAGAATGGTGGAAGATTCGGGCATAGAACCGTCAATCCAGCAAATGAGAGTGAAGAGGGAGGTAAGAGGGAGAGGCGAGTGGGTCTTTTAGGCGTCAAGGTGGCGGGAGTAAAAGGAGGAATGGAAGTGGCAGCTATAAATAAGGGACGCGGATCCCGGCGTCTTCCTGTAGAGATTGCTCCGTTGAGACTCGAAGAGAGAGAGACCAAATTGAACGAGTCTTAACGGCAAGCAAGGTTTGAAGCTGTCCTCTCTCCAGCCCTGCCTGTCCCTTTTCTGACTTTTTTTGGTCCAAAAGCTAGGCCAAGAAATTTAGGAAGAATGCTGTCGCTGGGCATAAAATAATCACAAGAGATGAAAAAAATCACATTTTCCTTCAGGCAAATAGCCTCCTAGCACGTCATATAGGCCAAATTGTGGGTAAGTTTTGATTATTTTGAATCACTAGGTGACTTTATTTATAGAATTTATAAATTTTAAATATATTAAGAAATATCCTATATAATAAGTATGAACTCGGATGAATTGCCAATCAAACATATAGTATAAATAATTAGAGGGTTGGATTTATGGCATTAAGAAGTTGACTTAACGTTCAACAATACCTTTAATACATACAGAGTAATAAATAGATTACTAACTAATCCGTGAGAAAAGTTGTTTTCCTATGTCCAATGGATAAAAGGCAATTGGAGTTTTTTTGCACAAAATAACTATATCATTAAATCAAAAGACGGCTTTTTTAGATTAGTACCCGTCTAGCTACAATAAAGTCGTAAATAGGAAAATACAATTTAATTCTTGGTATACGTTTACAATAAAATCAAACAAAATCGGCACATACATCTATCTTGTATACTCACAAATGAATCTAACATATTATAATAATATTTCAAAAAGAGTTTTATATTCTGCCTCTAACCCATAACTTAATTCTACAAGTATGGCATTAACTTCGCCTTACCGTGGTTAGTTATACATTATTACTAACCTACTTCCTTTTAGTACATTTCATATTTTATTCTAATCGATAAATTCAATACTTATAAAAAGAGAAAAATGAATAAACAAATTATTACAATTTATTTTAATTATGTCCCAATGGTCTTTATTCATTTAGTATATTTGTTTACCGCTTTTAAACTATGCCTACTCGCCTTAGATATCACTTTAGAAGTATATTCATCCAAAAATCGTAGAGTTTCTCTTATAACTAGTACGAGTAACACTACTCTAATAAAAAAGACTTATAATCCTTCCATATCATTTAATTAGTATAAATATAAAAAATATTTGTAAAATTCATTTTCTCATACTAAGAAAATGGAAATAAATAATTGGAAAATTTTGAAATAAAGTTTTAAAATAAATTGAAATTGGTGGGTAGAAATTATAACAAAAAATTTAAATAATTTTAACTGGTTAATAAAAATCTAAAAATAAAAAAAATTATCATATTGCAAGTTGGATTTGAGAATCGTATCGATTCAAGATAATATAGAACCGAACTGGGTTGAACTTGAAAAAAATAGTTCAAATATTCATTTTAGAGATTATTTAAAAATATTAATTTAGAAAATTAAAGTCAATACTATATAGAAAATGAATTTATAAATTTTTAATTTTTAGAAAATCGGTCGAATCGGGCCTGAACCAACCAATTTTTTTTATTTCAGGTTATCGAACTCAGTCCAAATGAACCGGTCAATGGTCCGTAGGGTCAACGGACCACCTGTCAATTCAGTGCCCCGTCAGGGCGTGCGACGTGTGGCAAATTGTGCCCTATCAGCCACTAGATCAACGTCTAAAAGTATTGAGTAATTAGAGTGTGACACGTGTACTCGATTAATGGTCAGATGAAGAAAAATCCACTTATTAGAAATTGACCAATGGAAGTGTGACACATGTTATTAGTCAATGGTTAGATGAGGAAAATCACTGTTAGTAGGGCTGACCAATAAGAGACTAACACGTGGCAAAGATGTCAGGTCTGCGATCGACTAGGATATCCGAGAAAGGTCGACCAAATATGAGTCGACACGTGGCAATGACACAGTGTGTTAGGTGGGAAAATGACAATTTTAAATTAGCCAATCAAAGGACGACACGTGGCACGATGATCAGACATACAAATTCGGTTAACCGCTACATAGGATTGAGCGACCAATGTGAGGTCGCCATGTGGCTAGTAAATGAGTCAACAGATGACTCAAACGTTGAGTAAGATGTTGCGCCAACAACACCAGCCAATCATAGTGCACCACGTGGTAGTTCGCACATGCGAAGCTCACATGTGCTTGCACAGTGTCATCTTATTCCTTCAGACAGATGAACAGAGGAGGAGGCCAAAGGTCACCATAACTTTGACCGCCATTAAACCTCACTAAAAAGAGAGTAAATTAGGGAATTAATGGTCAATCGATGGATGGATAGATAGACATGTCAGCACCCCAACTTCCTATATAAAGAGCTCCCCTTCATTCATAATCTTCGTCCCTCAAAAACTCAAAAAAAGATTAACTACATTTTCCAATCACCATAGAATTAGAACTCCGATTTAGGCACTTATCTTCACCTTAGAAGGTGAATTCAGATTCCCTAGATTCCTATAGAAGTCCTTTACACGATTGCACTCTCTAATTGCCTTGATGATCATCGGAGAAACGTTAGTGAGCTCACACAATACCACTGCTCCCTCGGTTGTCTGCAACCAAAGAAATCCAAGCTTAATTTGAGCCATCCTCGGGCCACCCATAGCCAAACTAAGCCCTCCAGACCTTCGCTAGTGGAGTTCACACCTTCCCAGCACCATCGTGGTAAGTCTTCACCGTCCCTATCTGCTGATATTTACTATTCACAGTGTATTTTAAAGGAAAACTAAATCAATGAATTTGCACGGCTCATGCCATCAATTGAGACATAGTTTGACATGGAAGGATACTCAGGAAGAGAGCAATCATTTGGTTTCAAAAGCTCTGATCACCGACACTCATGGGTAAGCAATAGAAGCTTTCTCTCTTTATAATATTTTTTGGTGAAATTTTGTTTAAGCTCATTTCTAAGCCGAATTGGATGGTTCAAAGCTTGAAATGATCTCGGGGCATAGTGAAGATGATTAGAATTGTGTTAGGACTTGATTAGGAAGGTTTAAAATTGAATTGATGATAATCAAAGTTGGAGGACTAAATTAAAAATTTTGAATGTTTGGGGACTAAATTGAAAATTTTGAAAATTGGGAATTTTATTGCAATTAGTGAGTAATCAAGTACCCAATTGGAAATAATGAGAAATTAGGGACCCAAAGGGAAGATTTAAGGATCTTAGAAACATAATTGAAAATAAGGTAAAACTTAAGCACCTAATCGTAATTAACGAAAGTTACAGATCTTAAGTATAAATACCTTATCAATTGGGACTTAATTGCCCAACTTTTTGTAACAACCAATCACCTACAAGTTAGTGTGAAAGAAAGGCATGCAAAGCTTGGAAATCTCATGGGACGAACAAGTATAGGAATACAGGTGATTGAGATTTCTGTAATCGAGCCTAATTGGACTGATAACACATTATTACTCGCAAGAATTGAAAACCTTTTTTCCAAAAATAATATACCATGACTGTGTGAAACTAATTAAATTATTTTGGGATTTAATTTTATTGCGAGCGTAAAGCATGCTAATAGGACTACCCTTGAAATGTGTATGGATACACTTCAAGGGTATGATCTAATTTAACTGTCGATGCAGGATATGTGTGGGGCTCAAGTCTAATAAAATTTAGTTCTGTGAAAGTGGGCTTAAGTCCATGGTTTTTTTTAAAGAGAAGTGGGACTAAGACCATATTTTGAAAAACTCGTACAGTGGGCTTAATGCCAATGGAAATGTGTCAAATCTCATAAATAAGTTTTCATTTAGGAGACTAATAAAATTATCATAATTTGATAATGTTTGCTTAAGCTACTAAGCCAAAGTCGGGTTGGAGCCCGTTGGGCTAGCAATGCAAAGAAAAAGGTGTTAAATCAAAAAACACTTGTTTGTGATTACAATTGTTCGGAACTAAGCAGACACCTCATACGGGTCAGTGTTGGTTCTAAGGGCTGCTAGATAGCAATGTTGGAACAATGGAAGCTATTGCTGGTCAAGTATGTTATGTGGCTCTGGGAGTCTCAATGTACATTGAGACCAATGGGAAGCAAGAGAGGTCTCGTCCTTCAATAGCATACAACTTCATTCGAGAATGTATGTGTCATGCCCCGACCCAGTTTGGTCGGATCCCCCTGATCAACCCGCCACTCTCCCGGTTTATTAAAGGGTTTCCCCTTATTATAAACTATAAAGACTAAAGCGTCCTTTAAACCTGCACCATTTCCTGGAATAGCATAATCAAAACTGCATGAAATTTTAAACTTTATATACCTGTCTTACAAGCATCTTAGTTGATGGTCTTTAAGGGTAGGCTTTCCGGGATTTCCTAAAAGGGATTTAAGGGAGGGGGTGAGTACGACTACTCAGTGAATGGGTTTTCAAAGGTCTACTTTTAACTTTTAAGAAAAACATTTATATGGAGTGTGCCAGACTCCTTTCTTTTCAAAAATCTCTTCATTTAAAAAAAATTCGGGTTTTCCATTATTTCTTAGTTACTGGTGTGTCATCACCCAACACATATCCTTCATCATGAAGGTTACACACATTCGCAAGTCGGTATCACTACTAAACCCGCTAGTGGCTTCGGAGCGACTTTTCCTGCCACCCAGATAAAAGCATGACCACTTCTACCCTGGGAATGAGTGGATGTACACGACATCCAACCCTCAATCATGAAATTGCTTCTTCGTGTCCATATGAGGACAGAGACCTCATCTCGTCCCCACCTCGATCTCATGCGCTTGGTGCTACTCCAAATTTTGCACAGACACCTGGAACGACGATCTGCCCTTATACTCACCGCGTCGTCCAGGGCCCTTAAGACACATCACTACCCCTCATGGGCATCTTGATGATCCCGTACTCATAGTGCATGCACAACCAAAGTTTTCTTAAATTGCCATGTAATATGTGGTGCCATTTGTCCCAACTGCCCCGACTTTCAACTCAACTCACAGTTGTATGTCTTGACTGGTCTGTCGACCTATCATGTCACATTGCCGCTAGTTGAGTGAGTATGTGGATCCTATCTTGGTACCATGACCAAACAATTCACTTATTAAGTTTTATGGCACATATATCATGTTCATTTACGAGCTCTTGCTTGTGCCAACTGGCCTTGGGCCCACTTTACGAGATTTTTAAAATCTGGGCATTTTAGCCCTCAAGTTCCAAAACTGAGGCACCCGACCTATAAGAGCTATTCGAGCTCCCGTTAAGAATGTCTCCCAAATAGTTTAAGCATTGGCACACAGTTAGAGGAGAACACTTCTGACAAAATAGGTTTTTACTGTCCATTATACTGATCGATATAAGGACATCTCCGTTCATAACTGATGAACGGGTTTTCAACTTCTTTCAAGGAAGTCTCATCATACCAACAGGGTATGATCTACTTACAATTGGTAAATAGTTTTTCCACATAATTTTCACATCACTTTCTCTAAGTGGTGATGATTAAAATACTACTAAACAGTGAGTTTTTATACCGAGGTACTTATCATCCCCTATCGTGTATGATATAAAATTTTCACTCACAACCGGTAAGTGGTTTTTATCTTTAAGTTGTGCTCATCATCCTAACCGGGTATGATGTTAGTAAACCCACTCACCTGTTAACGCAATGAATTCCACTAGACCGGTTCTTTGTATTCACTACACGATATGAACATCCTTATTCACTATTACTTAACAACCTTCATTCATTTGCAATGAATGAGAAAACCCAAACTTTTTAGTTATTTGCAATTAGGTCCCTAAAGTTATTTCTCTTTCACTTTAAGTCCCCAAATGTCGGTTTTTGCTCAAATTGAGTCCCGAAACTTTTAAAATTTATCTTGGGACCTCAATTTATTCAATTTCACAAAAAGGGGTTAAATTTCCCAAATTTCCAATTTGGTCCCCCAACTTTTCCAAAATTACCATTTTGCCCTTCCTTTACAAAAATGGTAAGTTTTGCCCCAAAAATTCCAAAATTCCTTAATTAATTCTCCAACATTATTTTTATGCCCAATTAATCCTCAATTTCATAAAATTGCATTTTGGTCCTTTGAATTTCAAAAATCCCCAATTTTTCCCTCAATTTTAACTTTTCAACACTGTCAAATTTGATTTCATCAAATTGAATGATCAAACACCTCAAATTGTTGAAATTGGAGTTGAAATTGAGTTCCTACATGTTCATACAATTCTAAGGAACTTTTAATCGCAGAAAACAGACTGTAGAGAGAGAAAGCTTCGATTTCTCACCGGTGAGGGCATGACGGTCCGAGCTTTTGATTTGGGCAGATAGCTCTTATCTTAAGGTTAATCCTAGAATCAAGAATCACATCAATTGATGCCGAATTGAGTTATAATTTCATTATTGAAATTCTACCGGTTCTCTCTCTAGCACCGACCGGAAATTGCAAAGGGGAGCCGAATTGGCTTACCTTTCAGTCCTAATTTGGTCGTGGGAGGGCTGGGGAAGTGTTGGGAAGGCTTGGTTTAGCCTGAGGAGGGCTCGAAATGGCCAATTTCAACTTAGCCCAAATAGGGCAGCTTCGGTTTGCCGGAGCTGCTTCACTGTTCCATCATGTCAGCGCTTATTCAGGGATTTTCTGATTGACTGAAGTTTGCTATCAGATAGCTGACTTCTCTCCAGTTCTAAAGAATTTGATCTCTTTTTCTGAGGTTAAGAAAAATGTTCAAGTCGAATCTCTAGTTTAAGCTTCACCGAGAAAGGGAGCAGTAGAGAGAGAGAGAAGTGTTCGAGTGTAACGAGAATGAATGGGGATGACCTATTTATATAGGTGTAAAACCATATATTAAATGGGAGAGATTTATTACTAGTATTAATATTGCCATAAATTATTGGTATTAATTTCAATAATTTAATTTCGGTATTAAATTATTTGTATTAATTCTAATAATTTAATTTAGGTATTAAATTATTGGTATTACTTGCAATAATTAAATATATAATAATTTATGGCTATTTATGATAATAAAAATTTTTGACTGAAATTTTGGGTTCCAAAAAAAAATCATACTTCCCAAGAGGCCACCCATCCTTACACTACTCTCAAGCAAGTATGCTTAACTTCAGAGTTCTTATGTATTCTTGTTCACCTAAACCAATTTGGTTTTTCTAGTCTAATTTATCTTAAGTTTCTTTTCCAAGGTTTAATGAACCTTTTGGATCACCCAGAAGTTGTGAATTTCTAAATTGCCCATTCACAATTATCGGGTTTATGAACCGGTTCGATTTTCTCATTTAGTTTGACCAGTTCTCTTCCCGATTTTCCTTAACTCAAAAGGGCGGGGTTTACAGTATGGGGGTTGGGAAATGGTGCTCACACAAATGAATAGTTGATGTTGTAGCCTTGCGCTAATGTGGTAGAAGTTATAGCCTTTCACTAAAGTGGATGGTAAAGGCGCTCTAGGCCATTAGTGGGACAGATCGAGGTTGTGGCCTCACATGGTTTGTTGTACGAATAATTGATCCCTTTAATAAGAAAATGTGTTTGATTTATTGTTTGTCTAATAAAAAACTATGGAAAACTAACCATAAACAAACTAAGGAAAAATTCTTTCGGGTAATAAGGAACCTATTTTGAGTTTGTGAGATACAAGCAGTGGATTTAATTGAGAAATCACTTATAAATGATGAGGCAAGTTGTCATGCCCTAATACAGTTTGGTTGGATCCCCGTGATCAACACGCCACCCTTACCTAAGCCACCATGGTATTTCTACCAAAATGGTCTAAGAAAGGTAAAGGCTTACCCGTACATAACAAATTTTACAAAGCGTCTTAAATATAATTACCTTGGAGGTTCAGTTTGTTCTTCGTGCTTCATCTCTACTTGGCAGAAAATTTTCGTGAAAGGAATTTAGGGAGGGGAATGAGTTTCATAACTTAGTGAGAGCTAATTTCTACATCATACTTTTTAGGAAAATGTTTTTCGGGGAGTTTCATTTTTCACAACCATGATCTATATTGTTTTTCATCTAACATTCGCCCTTTTATCATAAAAGTGTTCACCTAGTCGTAGAGTAGTCCCCAACTACTCTACTTGTGGTTTGAAGCACCTTTACTAACTATCTTGGTAGAAGGTCACACCATCTACCCCGAGGTCTAAGTGAGCCTTACCGCCCATCCCTTAGACCTTAATTCCTCCATGTCCGCTATTGTGGAACGAAACCTCTCCCCCTTCTTCCTCGGTCTCAATGCACATGAAACTCCCTAAGCTTCCTAACACACTGGACGACAAACTTCCCTTATGCTCCATGGGTCGTCCAGTAACCCTTGAAACCAACATTACCCAATACTAGGCGCCTCAATGATTTCGCATATTAGCATGCACAATCACAAGTCTTTTTAATTAAAACCTTTATATTTGGTGCTACCGACCCAACAAGTCTACTAGCCCCACTTCAGCCCAATGACCACCAGCCCAACGAGTTCGACGAGCCGGCTTTGGCTTGTTAGCTACTAGCCTAATGAGCTCAAAAACCCGACCCTGGGCTCATTAGCTATAACACAATTTATCCAGTTGGAGAATTTTCATAGGCTCATTATTGGACTAATTATCAATGGGCTTGAACCAGTGCCCATTAGCCTTGGGCCCACTAGATTATTCCTAGCTCATCTCAGAAATAGCTCCCTAAAGTTCATAATTTTACATTTTGGCTCCCAATACCCACTTTATCTTCAATTTGGTCCCTATGGTTCTTTTATTTCTACTCAAGTCCTAAGTTTTTCCTTTAATTGCAATTCAACCCCCAAAATTTCTAAAATCCTTAATTTGCCCCAAATCTCCCAAAATTTTGCACTTTGTTAATTTCCTCCTATCATATTGCTAATCGATTCTCCCAAACCCTACGATCACCCTGAACTTTGAATTTCTTGATTTGACCCAAATTTGAGCTCAAACAGAGCTTCATTAGAAAAATTCTCTAGAGAGAGAAAGCTCATTTTACTTACCAGTGAAGGGGCGTCAGTCGAAGATTTGGATAGGGGCAGCTAGTGCTCTTCTCGAGGGTCCTCCTAGGATCAGAGTGCGGGTCAATTTGTCATCTAAACACATAGAATTCAATGAGAGAAGTTTTATGTGCTTCAGTTCTAAAGTAAAAAATTTTTGGCGAAGCAAGGCGGAATTGGCTTACCTCTTAGGTCTCTGGAGGTCGAGTGTTTGTCAAGGGGAGTTGGGGAAAGGTTGGCCTAGTTGTAGATGGTCAGGGGTGACCAGAATTGAGCTCGAAGTGGGTTGGCAGTTTTGCGACCGTTGGAGCAGCGACATTGTGTGAGCCTTCTGACGCTCCTTCGGTGGTCTTCGAGCCAAGTGGAGACTACATCAAGGTAGAGGACCTCCTTCTAGTTCTAGGGACTCCAAATTTGCCTCTTGAGGTTTTAGAAAGTCCCCTTGTCAGAGCTCTGGTTTGCGACTTGCCGAAAAGTGGAGAGGTCTATCTTATGTTGCCACCCAAGTGATAGTTAGGACGAGTGGGAAGGGACTCCTTATATAGAGGGCTCGACAACTAATAGGGCTACTGGCCGACACAAGACTTGACATTAGACTCGCTCAATTGCGGCAGCAGTGGTAGATTTTTCGGTTGTTGGAGACTTAAACTCTCTTTAATGATTTAGCTCTGTGCCCAAGATTGAAGATGACATTGTGCTGCACGTGCAATCTGCCACATGGAACAATGTGATTGGCTGGCTTTGTTGACGTGCCTTCCAACTCAATGTTTGAGTCACCCTTTGACTCGTTGACTAGTCACGTGGTGACCACCCATTGGTCATATGTTCCAACGTGGTCATTGAACATATTGGGTCAGTCTTTGAATGTGACATGTGACGTCCTTTGATTGGCTGATTTAAATAAATCATATTTTCCTCTTCACACAATGCGCTGCTGCCACGTGTCGACCTCTGATTAGCTAATTTAAATAATCTTATATCTCTCCCACTATGGCTGCCACATGTCATCCACTGATTGGCTAAGACCATCTGAAATGCTTTGCCACATGTCGACCTCTAATTGGTCGGTTGTTTCTCTGAGGTCCTACTCAGCTGTTGACATGGCATCCTTGCCACGTGTTAGCTCCTCATTGACCTGTTTGGCTGACGAGGCTTCTCCTTAGTTGACTGTTGATTGAGAACACATGTCGGTCTTCTATTGGTCGGTCGTTGGTGATGTGGCTTTGATCGTTGGTCAAGTACACGTGTTATGCTCTAATTGGTCAAAGCTTTTAGGCACTGACCGAGCGCTTGATGGAGTGTGCTTCACTATGCATTGCCCAGTGATTGGTCATGCCTATTGACCTTGCTCTGACCTAGTAGGTGGTCCATTAACCAGTTCGGTCAGATCGGGTTCGGTGACCCGAAATCGAAAATCGGCCAGTTTAGGCCCAATTTGATTGGTTTTCTCAAAATTAAAAATTTCTATATTTGTCTAAATTCATTTTCTATCTAATGGTGACTTTAATTTTCCAATTTGATGTTTTTAAACCACCTAGAAAAATGACTCTTTGAATTAGTTATTCATGGCTCAATCCAGTTTAGGTCCAATTCACGCCGAATTAGTCCAGTTTTATCTCCAATTCACTTCATGGTTGTTTTCCATGATTTTTAGGTATTTATTGGCCACTTGGGATTTTCCAAATCCCCATTTTAGCCCTTATTTACCAATTCTAGTTCACTTATATCCTTAGTTTTCTCTAGAAAATTTTTGGTTTACCCTTTCTAGTTCCTTATTCCGAGGGGGCGGGGTTTACAACTACTCCCCACCTTTAATGAGTTTTGTCCCTAAAACTCATTACATGTCACTTAAATAGGTGACACCTTTCTTCCTCATTTATTCCTTAAATTCAATTCCCTTACCTCACGATCATGTGGGGATCCTATCTCCTTTTTAGTTTGACTATTGCTTTCATTTGGGTATAATCCGCGTACTTGTATCCGTCTGAGTCGCATACCCCTAAATTATACTATCATTACAATGATGCGATCCTTAACAAATGATTGAAATTCCATCCCTTCCATTTTTCACTCAATGGGTGTGACTAAAATCTTGTTACTATTGATCTTAATGCCTTATCCTTCTTAAGGCTTGGCTACACAACCTTGATCGTCCTTTGTTATGCTCCGACCCGGTTGGTCGGATCCATGTGAACAACCCACCACTTTTTTTTATTCAAGAGGGGTTTCCTCATTCTTTAACTCAAGAGGAACCATGTGTAATTTCAACCTTGTTCCATGGAATAACATATATCAAATAAAATGTAAGCTTAAGAGAAATTAAGCATATTTGACAGAGGGTAAGGCTTGGTGTTATCCATAGTCATTTCTCTATTTCCTGAAAAGGGATAAAAAGGTGGGTGAGTTTCTACAACTCAGTGAATGGGTATTTAAAAAAAATGAAGTTTCAATAAAATAATTTTTAAATTGGAGTGTGGGAGACTCCTTAATTTTTTTATAGCCATTTCTCAATCCACAATCATATCAACCAACACACGCCCTTAATCATGAAGGGAACACACATTCACAGGCCAACACATCCATTGTACCAACTTGTGGCGTCGAAGAGACTTTATTTGTAAACCTCGCTCTTTGGAGTTAAGGAAAACTTGGAAAAGAACCGGTCAAACCAAGAGAGAAAATCGAACAGGTTCACAAACCCAATTATCAGGAAACTGACAAATTGGCGAATTTACAACTCCTGAGTGACTCAAAAGGGTTCATAAACCTTGGAAAAGAACCTTAGGACAAATTAGGAGAGAAAAACTAGACCGGTTTGGGTGAACCGGATCCGAACCGGTTTATGAATCGAGTGGGTTTATCAACCAGAACCGATAGAGAAAGGGCAAACCGGGAAAATTATGGATCTTGAGTGACGCAAAGAGTCACCAAAGTAATGATTAAGGACTTTAGGATGAATTGGAGATGAAAACCAAACCGGTTCAGGTGAATCGGATCTGAACCAGATTGAACCAGTTTGGACCATTTTGAATCACTATTTAATCGAATGCTAAATTCATTTTTCTAGATGGCTTAAAAAATTCAAATTTGAGATTTGAAGCCACCATTGTATAGAAAATGAATTTAGAAATTTTTAATTTAGAAAAATTTGGTTGAATCGGGCCTGAACCGAACGGTTTAAGCTTTGAACTCGGTTCAAACCAGTCCAGTCCGGTTCGGAAGAGTATCGTCTTCTTCCTTAAGATGACAGCATTGTTCACTCGCTGGAAAATCGCGCAGCACTGACGAAGCTGAAAAGTCTCTGGTCAGGAAGTTTCAAGCAATAAATGTCTGCCATTAAGGCGTAATCGAACGACCAAATAGTCCCCGAGCTTCCTATATAAAGAGCCCCTCCTCATTCATCCTCTCCACACCTAAAAACTCCATTCTCTCTCAGTTGCTCCATATTCCGATGAAGCTTGAACCAGAGCTTTGATATAGGGTTTTTTTTTGTGTCAAAGAAGGCGTGATCGATTTATTTAGAATTGGGGAGAAGCCAGCTACACGCCTATAGTCTCCATTTACTCCGAGGGTCACCGGAGAAGCGCTAGCACGATGGAACAGTGAAGTAGCTCCGACGGACCAAAGCTGCCATGTTTTAGCTGAGCTGAAATTGGCCAATTCAAGCCCTTATCAGGCCATACCAAGCACTCCCAACACCTCCACAACACTCTTACAGCTGAATTAGAGCTGAAAGGTAAGCCAATTTGGCTCTACTCTATAAATTTCGATCGGAGCTAGAGAGAGAACTGACAAAGCTTCGATGATAAGATTATCACTCAATTCGGCATCAATTGATGCAATTCTTAATCCTAGGAAGGACCTCAAGATGAGAGCTATCTGTCCAAATCAAAAGCTCACACCGCCGCGCCCCTGATGATAAGCTTTCAAAGCTTTCTTTCTATAAGTTCAGTTTTCCGGTGAAGCTCCGTTTTAACTCATTTCGACACCAAATCGTGCGATTCAAAGTGCAATTAAATCGTATGAAGGTGTAGGAACTTCAATTTCAACAATTAAACTCATTTGATCAGTCAATTTGATGAAATCAAATTCGATAGAGTGAGAACGTTGAAATTGGGGGAAATTTGGGAATTTCAAAAAATTTGAGGGACTAAAGTGAGATTTTATAAAATTGAGGACCAATTGGGCATGATAAAGATGTTGGAGGACCAATTGGGCAATTTTGAAATTTTTGGGGCAAAAACTTACAATTTTTGTAAAGTAGGGGCAAAATGGTAATTTTGGAAAAGTTGGGGGACCAACTTGGAAATTTGTGAAATTGAACCCACTTTTTTGAATTTGAATAAACTGAAGTCCAAAGGTGAATTTTAAAAGTTTTGGGACTCAATTTGAGGAAAAACTGGCATTAGAGACTTAAAGAAAAATAACCTTAGGGACCTAATTACAAATAAAGAAAAATTTTGGTTTTCTCATTCATTTGGAATGAATTAAGCCTATTAGGCCAAGTGATAATGAACAAGAATATTCATATCATGTAGGAACATGAAGTAACGAGAATACCAGCAAGGACAAGCTCGTGTGAATACAAAGAACAGGTCTAGAGGAATTCACTACATTAACAAGTGAGTGGGATTTTTATATCATACTCAGTTGGGATGATAAACACCTCGAAAATAAAAATCCCTTGCTAAGTGGTATTGTAACCATTACACCTGAGAGGTGTGTTGTGAAAATCACACGAAAAAACTATTTACCAGTTGTAAGTAGATCATACACAGTTAGTATGATGAAACTTCCTCGGAGGAAGTGTGTAAATTTCTTACTTTTGAGTTAAGGAAAATAACCGGTCAAAACAAGTAAGGAAACCGAGCTGGTTTACAAACCCGATCATTTGGGAACAAGCAAATTTGGAAATTTACAACTTCCGGGTGATCCATAGGGTTCATAAAACCTTGGAAAAGAAACTTAAGACAAATTAGAAGAGAAAAACTAAATAGGTTCAGGTGAACAGGATCCCATCAGAACTCTGAAGTTAAGCGTGCTTGCCCGAGAGTAGTGATTGATAAAAAATTTTTATGCGAACGTACGCCCAATCATAAATAGCCATAAAATAATATATATTTAATTATTGTAATTAATACCAATAATTTAATACCTAAATTAAATTATTGGAATTAATACAAATAATTTAATTCCTAAATTAAATTATTGGAATTAATACAAATAATTTATGGCAACATTAATACTAGTAATAAATCTCCACCATTTAATACACAATTTTATACCTATATAAAGAGCTCATCCCCATTCGTTCTCCTCACACCTGAACACTTATCTCTCTCTCTACTGCTCCATTTCCCGGTAAAGCTCGAATGAGAGCTTCAACTTGAACATTTTTCTTAAACTCGAAAGGAGAGATCGGACTTTTTAGAACCGGGGAGAAGTCAGCTATCTGATAGCAAACTCCAGTCAATCCAAGAATTGCTAGCATGATAGAACAATGAAGCAGCTCCGGTAGATTGAAGCTGCCCTATTTTGGCCAAGGTGAAATCGGCCAATCCCAACAGTTTCTTAGCCCTCCCACGGCTGAATTAGGATTGAAAGGTAAGCCAATTCGGCTACCCTTCTGCAATTTCTGGTCGGTGCTAGAGAGAGAACCCGTAGAATTTTGATGATGAAATTCTAACTCAATTCGGCATCAATTGATGCAATTCTTTATTCTAGGATGAACCTCGGGACGAGAGCTATCTGCCCAGATGAAAGCTCGAATCGCCATGTCCTCACCGGTGAGTAATGAAAGCTTTCTCTCACTACAGTTCATTTTCTGACGAAGCTCCGTTTGAGCTAGTCCCGACGTTCAAACTTGCAATTCAAACTGCTAGAGAATCGTATGAACATGTAGAAACTCAATTTCAACTTCAATTTCAACAATGGGAAGTGTTTGGTCAGTCAATTTGATTAAATCAAATTCGGTTGTGTTAAGAAGTTGGAATTAGGGGAAAATTTGGTGAAAATTGGGATTTTCAAAAATTCGAAGGACTGAAATGCAATTTCCTAAAATTGAGGGTCAATTGGGCATGATAAAAATGTTAGAGTGCCAATTGAAAAAATTTAGAATTTTGTGGTAAAATTTACCATTTTTTCTAAAGGAAGGGCAAAATGGTAATTTTGGAAAAGATGGGGGGACCAAATTGGAAATTTGGAAATTAAAACCCCCTTTTTGTGAAATGGAATAAATTGAGGTCTTTTGATAAATTTTAAAAAATTTCGGCACTCAATTTGAGGAAAAACTAACGTTAGGGACTTAAAGTTTAAGAGAAATAACTTTAGGGACCTACTGGGAAATAAATGATAGTTTGACTTTCTCATTCATTTGGAATGAATGAAGGCTATTAGGCCGAAAGATAATGAAACGAGATGTTCATATCGTGTATGAATACGAAGTATCGTGAACGCCTGCAAGGACAAGCTCGCGTGAATACAAAGAATAGGTCTAGTGGAATTCATGGCATTAACGAGTGAGTGGATTATTCACATCATAATGGTTGGGATAATGAGCACCTTTTCTAAATTTGAAGTCATCGTGAGTGGGTTTACTAACATCATACCTAGTTGGGATGATGAGCACATTTTAAAGTTAAAAACCACTTACCGGTTGTGAGTGAGATTTTATATGATACCCAGTTAGGAATGATAAGAACCTCAAGACATCCATGAGGGATAGTGATGCATCCTAAGGGCCCTGGATGACCCGGTGAGTATAAGAGCAGTTCGTCGTACCAGGTGACCGTGCGAAATTTGGAGTAGCACTAAGCGCATGAGACCAGGGTGGGGATGGGATGAGGTCTTTGTCTTCATACGGACATGAAAAATTGATTTCGGGATTGAGGGTCGGATGTCGCGAACATCCACTCATTGTTAGGGTAGAAGTGATCGTGCTTCTATCTGGGTGGCCGGTAAAGTTGCTCCGATGTCACAAGTGGGTTCAGTGGACCTACTGACCTGCGAATGTGTATTTAACCTTCATGATGAAGGATGTGTGTTGGGTGATGACACACCATGATTAAATAAAGAAATGGTGGTAAAAATGGAGATTTGAAATCAAAGGACTTTTGAAAGAAAGGAGTCTGCCACACTCCAAAACAAATCTTTTTCGTAAAGTTAAAGGTTTTGAGTAGTCGTACTCACCCCCTCCCTTGTATCCTTTTCAGGAAATTTCAGAAAGCCTACCCTTAAAGACTATCAACTAAGACGCTTGTGAGACAGGTATGATAAAATTTAAGTTATAATGCAATTTTGATTTATGTTATTCTAGGAAAAGGTTCAAGTTTAAAGGATGCCTTACTCTTTATAGTTTATAATAAGGGGAAACCCTTTAATAAACTGAGAGAGTGGCAGGTTGCTCACAGGGATCCGACCAAACTGGGTTGGGGCGTGACAACTAGAGTGGTATCAGAGCCTGTTTCCTCGAATACATAATCAAGACTAGAAAATATAGTAACTAATAGGATTTATCCTAAAATTTCGAGATGGCTCCCAAGAGAGTAACCAACAAAACTAGGAATGACTCTACTCAACACCCTATCTTCATAGGAAGACAACCCTAGAAGCTTCTCAAATGCTAGAGGCATGGTAGGAATCTCAAAATACCAAATGGGGAAGTATCCCGAAGAATTGTGCCAGGACCTATTGAGGGCACAACTCTAAGTATAAAGGAAACCAAGCATGAAGCCATAAACGCAAGCAAAGGGGCATATAACCTTACATAGGAGGACTTATCAAGAATCCCGTAGCTCCCTAGTTATTTGGTGATCATTTTCTATAATAGGGCCAAAACACCCAACATACTATACTACTCTATTAATGAAATACTCCAAATTCCTAAAAACCCTATCCCTAAAATGATGTGATCTTCAAGTAAGATGACCCTAAAGAAAGTGACCAAATAAGCTTGTACTACCATAAAAACTAAGGAGAATCCCATCCAAGTTAAGGAAACTAAATTAGGGAATCGAGAAACCTAGAAGGACTCTTAGAGTAATCAATTGACAAAGAAGACTCCAAAAGAAACTCTCAAGGTATCCAAACACAAGGATAAAGGAAGGAGATTATTATGCAAAGAAGGCATGAAAAGAAAACCGTCATGGTAAGAAGAGTAGGAGAATTTTGGGGTAACTAAAGAAGGAACAATCTATTATAAAGTACAAAGGAAATAGGACATGAAATGAAGGATTGTCCCACACTAGGATTTATAACAATACTTTCCAAGAATAAACACCCCACAACTATAGGAAATCCGAAAGGATACTGTTCCAAGGAATACGACTCCTGCTTGAAATTTCAACCACAAACATGAGGAAACTTTTTCGAAATCACAACAATATGGCAGGAAGGAAAAAGGGCTGAAGGTAGGGCCTCGATAAAACCATAAGCAGAACAAAAAGTAGCTGAAGAGAACTCTCCCTTAAAGAAGAAATTTCTAATAATTTAGGAGAAAATGAGGGAGTGCATCCATAAGAGAACACAAGCCGAGCATTTGACGACAAATGGGATGTCTTGGGATTGCAAGTACGGCTTCCTTTCAAAAAAGTAGAGAAGTAAAATTGGAGATTCGGAGCAACATAGCAGAAGTAAGCAAACTGTGACAACAAAATAGTCAAAGAAAATAAATGACAGCCTAAGGAACACCGGGAGGTAGAATGGACTACACCCTAAAAAGGTCAGTGAGATGGATATTAAGGACAAGAGTACTCGAGAAACAACTGCCCTAAGAAACTTAGACCAAAGGAATAGTGGAGTCGAGGCAGTTAACGAACTAATACATGGGAAAACCATAATTTTAGTTCCAACAAAGAAGGGAGGGGCGGAAAGGCCAAATACTCGGGAAAAGAAGGATGAAAGTAATCCTTAACAGGACCAAAGGCCAAATTAACGACTAAATTCAAGCCAAGAAAAGAATAGGCAAGCCTCTCACATAATTGTCAAGAAATCTTGAAATAAGGAAGATTTGAACACTCCATAAAGAAATACACTATGAAAGTAAACTTTGGAGGGATGCATACAACTAACTACCCTTGAAGGAATTTTGATGGACGGATGGACATAATGTGGAGTGCAAGGAACCAACCCTTGATTGGGAAATGTTTCAAAGGAAGGAAGTATTGTGATGGTCCAGTGTGACCTGCTTAGAGAGAGCAGGAGAACCAAACAATAATTTCAGGAGAATCAAGTAGAAAGAAGAAACGAGTAACAACGGGACAACCAAAGAGAATAAACAAAACCCTAAGAAAGGTTGAGATGTAATAAAGACTACACTCTATGAAGGACAAAGGATGGGCATGAAGGACGAGTGATACAACTACCCAGATGATTGGATCATAAAAAAATGGAGAGAAGGAGACAGTTGAAGAATTGGTATTCGAGAGAACCTAGATTTAAACCATGACAAAGAAGGGAGAACTGAAAAGGCTAAAACATTGGAAAAAGAAGAATGAAGGAAAATCCTTAAAGAAATCAATAGCCAAAACCAGATTTCTAGTTTAAAGTCTTGATACAGTTAAGTGAGCTTCACGAAGGACGAACAAGAGATTTTGAAACAAGGAGGATGTGAACCCTCCTTAAACGGAAATAAGTTAACGGGTTAGCATAAAAAAGATGTTGTGACAAGTATAAATGAGTGATAACGCATACTAAGGTAATAAAGTAAAGAATGTTCGAGAAACGTTGGGAAAGCAAGTACTCCAAATAAGATGTGGCTAAGGAGGAATAACTGGTAAGACGAGTCATAATCCACACGCGCATATGAAGCTTAACGAGTGGACGACTGAGCATAGTGTAGAATGCATGGAATAAAACCAATAATTGGAAGTATCCCATGTAAGGAATAAGGGATAAAACAAAAGTTATGGATAAAGTAGGATCCAAAGCAAACAGATGCCCTAACATAGATAAGGGTGAGAAGAAAGGGAGAAAGAAACCTTCAAGGAATGGTAAGAAGGTTGAGCATGTAGCTACTAGAACAATAGTCTCTACCTTGAGGGACATATTAGAGAATGAAATCGTAAAAAGGGAACTCCCTGAACAAAATAGTAGACTGAAAAGGGTCAAACAGGAATAATGAACTATGAAATGATTACGAACAAGTAAGAGTGGATTAAGGCCAAAGGAAATCCTTGAGTAAAGGATGTTATTGGGATTGAGGATGGACCTAAGAAAGGATGAATCCTAGCATGTCAGTAAACATATGGAAATCAAATAATTGGAACCAGAAAAACTTAATAAGGAAGTTGAAAAAGGACGAGTGGATAAGGAGAAACGACACTATCTTATAAGTTGATGTGGACAATGGTAAAGGTAGTCGAGGAATACTACCAAAAGAAAAGAGGGATGAAGTTATACAATTCCTGAGAGGTTGGAAAGTTAGGAATAATCCTAAAAGAGATGTTCTAGAAATCTAATGGACATAGAGACAAGATCTTGAAAACGTCATGTTGTAAAGGGCAGGTAAACCCAACAGCCCCAAGGAAAACGTGACTCAAAATAAGGAAGAGTCAGTTAGTAAAAATGATAATGTCAAACCTAAAATTTGGACTGAATTGTAATGAGCAACAGATGAAGGAAGAGTCGAAATAGGACGAAAAGGTGAGGACAAGAAAATCTGCGAAAACAGGTACGTAATGCTCAAAAGGACATTGAGATAAGGGTTTCAACGACCAAGAGGTTAACTAGACACGAAAATGGTTAGGTACCTTGGAACTCCCAAATCCTGAGTATAGGACCTCAAAGGGAAAATGTTGCCTAAGAATATACCCTGAAGTAAGGTATGTCTAATTATGATAAACTCCATGGAGGGAGTAAATAATATAAAGGAAAAGAAATCCCTTAAGAGAAGCAGGTAAAAAGGGCAAATTGAAAGAACAAGAGAAGAGTTTGCATGTTAAGCAAACAACAAATGGATATCAAAGAAAATGGTTCCTCATGTAAGGTTGCTAATTAAGTTTTGGGGACAAAACTCCTAAAAGGAGAGGATAGTTGTAAACCCCACACTTTTGAGTTAAGGAAAACTAGGAAAAGAATCGGTGAAACTGAGTAAGAAAATCGAGCCAATTTACAAACACGATCATTTGGGAACAAGCAATTTGAAAATTTACAACTTCTGGGTAATCCAAAGGGTTTATAAAACCTTGGAAAAGCAACTTAAGATAAATTAAAAGAGAAAAACTAAATTGGTTCAGGTGAATGGGATCTTATTAGATCAAAAATTTTTATGCGAATGTACGCCCTATCATAAATAGCCATAAGTTAATATATATTTAATTATTGTAATTAATACCAATAATTTAATTTAGGAATTAAATTATTTGTATTAATACCTAAATTAAATTATTATATTTAATACCTAAATTAAATTATTATATTTAATACCTAAATTAAATTATTATATTTAATACCTAAATTAAATTATTGGAATTAATACAAATAATTTAATTCCTAAATTAAATTATTGGTATTAATACTAATAATTTATGACAACATTAATACTAGTAATAAATTTTTCCCATTTAATACACAATTTTACACCTATATAAAGAGCTCATCCCTATTCATTCTCTTCATACTTGAACACTTCACTCTCTTTACTGCTCCATTTCTCGGTGAAGCTTGAACTAGAGCTTCGACTTGAGCATTTTTCTTAACCTTAGAAGGAGAGGTCGGGCTCTTTAGAACTGGGGAGAAGTCGTCTATCTAATAGTAAACTCCAATCAATCCGAGAATCGCTGGAGAAGCGCTAGTATTATGGAACAGTGAAGCAGCTCCGACGGACCGAAGCTGCCCTATTTCAGCCAAGCTGAAATCGGCTTATTTGAGCCCTCCTTAGGCCAAACCAAGCTCTCCCAACAGTTTCTTAGCTCTCCCACGGCCGAATTAGGACTGAAAGGTAAGTCAATTCGGCTTCTCTCTGCAATTTCCGACTGGTGCTAGAGGGAGAACCGTCAGAATTTCGATGATGAAATTCTAACTCAATTCGGCATCAATATATGAAATTCTTGCTTCTAGGATGAACCTCAAGATGAGAGCTATTTGCCTAGATCAAAAGCTCAGACCGCCGTGCCCTCATCGGTGAGTAATCAAAGCTTTCTCTCTCTACAGGTCATTTTCCGATGAAGCTCCATTTGAGCTTGCCCCGACGTTAAAACTTCCGATTCAAATTGCTAGAGAATCGTATGAACATGTAGAAACTCAATTTCAACAATGAAAAGTGTTTGATCGGTCAATTTGATGAAATTAAATTCGGCTGTGTTAAAAAGTTAGAATTGGGGGAAAATTAGGGATTTTCAAAAATTTGAATGACCAAAATTGAATTTCCTAAAATTGAAGGTCAATTGGGCATGATAAAAATGTTGGAGGGCCAATTGAGAAATTTTAGAATTTTTGGGGTAAAATTTACCATTTTTGTAAAGGAAGGGCAAAATGATAATTTTGGAAAAGATGGGGGACCAAATTGGAAATTTAGAAATTTAAACCCGTTTTTGTGAAATGGAATAAATTGAGGTCATTTGATAAATTTTAAAAAAATTTTGGGACTCAATTTGAGGAAAACCGACATTAGGGACATAAAGTTTAAGAGAGATAACTTTAGGGACCTAATTGCAAATAAATGAAAGTTTGACTTTCTCATTCATTTGTAATGAATGAAGGCTATTAGATTGAAGGATAATGAACCTATATGTTCATATCATGTAGGAACACGAAGTACCGGGAACGCTAGCAAGGACAAGCTTGCGTGAATACAAAGAACCGATCTAGTGGAATTAACGACAGTAACGGGTGATTGGGTTATTCACATCATACCCAGTTGGGATGATGAGCACTTTTTCTAAATTTGAAGTCATCGTGAGTGGACTAACTAATGTCATACCCGATTGGGATGATGAGCACATTTTAAAGTTAGAAACCACTTATCGGTTGTGAGTGGGATTTTATATTATACCGGCTGGGAATGATAAGCACCTCAAAATGAAAACCCACAATTTAGTGGTAATTTAAACATCACAACTTAGATAAGTGATGTGAAAATCACGCTGAAAAACTACTTATCGGTTGTAAGTAGATCATACCTAGTTGGTATGATGAAACTTCCTCGAAGGAAGTGGAAAACCTATTCATCGGTTATGAGCGGAGATGTCCTTATACCTGATTGGTATGATGGACAGTTGAAAACATATTTTTGTCGGAAGTGTTCTCCCCTGACTATGTGCCAATGCTTAAACTATTTGGTAGACCTTATTGATAGGAGCTCGAATAGCTCTTATATGCTGGAGGCCTCGGTTTTTGAACTTGGTGGCTAATATTCCTGATTTTGAAAATCTCGTACAGTGGGCCCAAGGCTAGTTGGCACGAGTAGGAGCTCGTAAACAAACATGAGTTATATTCCATAAGACTTTAAATAAGGGAATTGTTTGGCCATGGTACCAAGACAGGACTGATATACTCAATCAACTAGTGATAGTGCGACATGACAGGTCGACGGACCAGTCAAGACAAACAACTACGGGTTGAGTTGAGGGTTGGGGCCATTGGACCAGTGGCACTACATATTATATGGCATGATAAGAAAATACTGTTTGTGCATGCACTATGATTTCGGGATCATCAAGATGCCCATGAGGGGTAGTGATGCATCCTAAGGGTGCTGGACGACCTGGTGAGTATTAGGTTAGTTCGTCGTACGTGGTGACTGTGTGAAATTTGGAGTAGCACTAAGTGCATGAGACCGGGGTGGGGACGAGATGAGGTCTCTATCCTTATACAAACATGAAGAATTGATTTTGGGATTGAGGTTCGAATGTCACGAACATCAACTCATTCTTAGGGTAGAAGTGGATGTACTTCTATCTGGGTGGCCGGTAATGTCGCTTTGAACCCATAAGTGGGTTTAGTGGACGTACTGACATGCTAATGTGTATTTAACATTCATGATGAAGGATGTGTGTTGGGTGATGACACATTGTGATTAAATAAAGAAATGGTGGTAAAAATCAAGATTTGAAATCAATGGACTTTTGAAAAAAAGGAGTTTGGCACACTCCAAAATAAATCTCTTTCCAAAAGTTAAAGGTTTCAAAAAATCCATTCACTGAGTAGTCGTAGTCACCCCCTCCCTTATATCCCTTTCAAAAAATTTTGGAAAGCCTACCCTTAAATACCATAAACTAAGACTCTTGTGAGACAGGTATGATAAAAGGTGCAGTTTTGATTTATGTTATTCCAGGAAAATGTGAAAATTTAGAGGACACCTTACTCTTTACAGTTTATAATATGGGGAAACCTTTTAAAAAAACCGGGAGAGTGGCGGGTTGTTCACGGGGATTCGATCAAACCGGGTCGGGGCATGACATAAGAAGTGACTAAAGTTAATGAGAACTAATATCAAGGTTAGTTGTGGTCCACGCCCAAATGATTGGAACCAGAAAGACCTAATAAGGAAGTTGGGAAATGATGAGTGGGTAAGGAAAAAATGACACAATTATGTAAGACACTTTGTCAAGACACGAAGGATAATTGGAGAATAGTTGTTGAGGAATACTACCCGATGACAGGAGGGATGAAATTATTCAATCCTTGAGAGAATTGAAAGTTGGAAGTAACCCTAAAGGAGGTGTTCTAGAAATCTAATGGACTTAGAGACAAGATCTAGAAAATGTCATGTTGTAAGGGGCATGTAAACCCAACAGTCCCGAGGAAAACATGACTCAAGAGGAAGGAAGAGTCGAAATAGGATGAAAAGGTGATAGCAAGAAACCTGTGAAAAAAAGTATGTAACACTCTAAAGAACATCAAGCTAAGGGTTTCAACGACCAAGAGGTTAACTAAACACGAGAATGGTTAGGTATCTAGGAACTCCCAATCCTGAGTATAGGACCTCAAAAGGAAAAATGATGCTCTAAACAAAGAAAGATGTGAATCTAAGGATATATCCTTAAGTAAGGTATGTCTAGTTATGATAAACTCTATGGAGGGACTAAATAATATAAAGGAAAAGAAATTACTTAAGTGAATGATATAAAAAAGGGCAAATTGAAAGAATAAGAGAAGAGTTGCATGTTAAGCAAACACCAAGTGGACATCAAAGTATATTGTTCTTCATGCAAAGGTTGCTAATTAAGTTTTGGGGAAAAAACTCCTAAAAGGAGGGAAGAGTTTTAAACCCTGCTCTTTGGAGTTAAGGAAAACCGGGAAAAGAACTGGTCAAACTGAGAGAGAAAACTGAACCGGTTCACAAACCCAATCATTAGGAAATGGGCAAATTGGAGAATTTACAACTCCCGAGTGACTCAAAAGGGTTCATAAACCTTAGAAAAGAACCTTAGGACAAATTGGTAGAGAAAAACCAGACCAGTTCGGGTGAACCGGATTTGAATCGGATTGAAGTGGTTTATGAATTGAGCTGGTTTAAAAATCAAAATCGATAGAGAATGGGAAAACCGGGAAAATTATGGATCCTGAGTGACCCAAAGAGTCACCAAAGTCATGAAAAAAGACTTTAGGATGAATTGGAGATGAAAACCAAATTGGTTCAAGTGAACCAGACACGAACCGGATTGAACCAATTTGAACCACTATTGAACCAAAAGCTAAATTCATTTTTCTAGGTGGCTTAAAAAATTCAAATTTGAAATTTGAGGCCACCATTGTAATAAAAATAAATTTAGATGAATTTAGAAATTTTTAATTTTGAAAAATTCGGTTGAATCGGGCATGAACCGACTGGTTACTTTGAATGCTTTTCATACCGTTCCGGTCCGATTTGGAATAGTGTCATCTTCTTCCTTCAAATGACAGCACTGTTCACTCACCGAAAAATTGCGCAGCGTCGAGAAACTAAAAAGTCTCTAGATAGAGAGTTTCAGGCAATATATGACCGCCATTAATGCACCAATCGGATGACCAAAAAGTCCTCGAGTTTTCTTTATAAAGAGCCCCTCCTCATTCATCCTCTCCACACCTAAAAACTCCATTCTCTCTCAGCTGCTCCAATTTCTGCTGAAGCTCAAACTAGAGCTTCGATATAGGGTCTTTCCTAAGCTAAAGAAGGTGTGGTTGGATTCTTTAGAATCGGGGAGAAGTCAGCTACATGCCTGTAGTCTCCATTTGGTCCTAGGGTCGCCAGAGAAGTGCCTGCTTGATGAAACAATGAAGGAACTCCAATCTAACTTCAATTTCAAAATTAAACTCATTTGATTTGTGAATTTGATGAAATCAAATTCGACAGATTTAGAAGGTTGAAATTGGGGGAAAATTAGGGGAAATTTGGGAATTTCGAAAATTTGAGGGACTAAAGTGAAATTTCAAAAAATTGAGGACCAATTGGGCATGATAAAGATGCTGGAGTACCAACTGGGAAATTTTGGAATTTTTGGGACAAAACTTCCCATTTTTGTAAAGTTGGGGCAAAAGGTAATTTTGGAAAAGTTGGGGGATCAAAATGGAAATTTGGGAAATTGAACCCTTTTTTGTGAATTTGAATAAATTGAGTCCCAAGGTGAATTTTAAAAGTTTTGGGACTCAACTTGAGGAAAAACTGGCATTTGGGACTTAAAGTTAAAGAAAATAACTTTATGGACCTAATTGCAAATAAAGGAAAATTTTAGTTTTCTCTTTCATTTGGAATGAATGAAGGCTATTAGGAAAAGAGATAATGAACAATGATGTTTATATCGTGTAGGAACATGAAGTACTAGGAAGGCCAACAAGAACAAGCTTGCATGAATACAAAGAAACGGTCGAGAGGAATTCACTCTATTAACGAGTGAGTGGGATTTTTATATCATATTCGGTTGGGATGATAAGCACCTCGAAAATGAAAACCCACTGCTAAGTGGTATTTTAACCAACACACTTGAGAGGAGTGATGTGAAAATCACACGAAAAAACTACTTACCAGTTGTAAGTAGATTATACCCACTTGGTTTAATGAAACATTCTTAGAGGAAGTGGAAAACCCGTTCATCGGTTATGAGTGGAGATGTCCACATACTCGATTGGTAGTATGGACAATTGAAAATATATTTTGTCGAAAGTGCTCTCCCCTGACTGTGTGCCGCTGCTTAAACAATTTGGGAGACCTTATTGACGGGAGCTCGAATAGCTCTGTTAGGTCGGAGGCTTCAGTTTTGGAACTTGGGGGGACTATTATGCCCAATTTTGAAAATCCTGAATAGCGGGCCTTAGGCCAGTTGGAATGAGTAGGAGCTCATAAAAAAATATGAATTATATGCCATGAAAACTTGAGTAATCGAATTGTTTGGCCATGGTACCAAGAGAGGACCGACATACTCAGGCATCTAGTGACAGTACGACATGGCAGGTCTCCAGACTAGTCAAGACAAACAGATGTATGTTGAGTTGAGGGTTGGGGCCATTGGATAAGTGGCACCACAAATTATATGGCATGATGTAAAAATACTGATTGTGCATGAATTGTGTTTACAGGACCTTCAAGACGTCCAAGAGGGGTAGTGATGTGTCCAAGGGCCTTGGACAACCTAGTGGATATAAGGGCAGTTATTCATACTAGGAGGCTTTATGAAGCTCGACGTAGCTTCAAGTCCACATGTCACGCCCTAACTCGGTTTGGTCGGATCCCCGTGATCAACCCGCCACTCTTTCGATTTACTAATGGGTTTCCCCTTATATTATAAACCGTAAAGAGTAAGGCGTTCTTTAGACTTGCACCTTTTTCCAGGAATATCATAAATCAAAACTGCATAGTAATTTAATTTAATCGTACCTGTCTTGCAGGCGTTTAATTGTGCAAGTCTTTTAAGGTTTGACTTTCTAGGACTTCCTGAAAGGTGTATAAGGGAGGGGGCGAGTACAACTACTCAGTGAATGAGATTCAATTCTTTTGACTTTCAAAAAAACATTTATATGGAGTGTGCTAGACTCCTTTCTTTTCAAAAATCTTTTCATTTAAAAATTCAGGTTTTTCCATTATTCTTGGTTACTGGTGTGTCATCACCCAACACACATCCTTCGTCATGAAGGTTCCACACATTCGCAAGTCAGTATGACTACTGAACCCATTAGTGGCTTCAGAGCAACTTTACCTACCACCTGGATAGAAGCACGACCACTTCTACCCTACGAATGAGTGGATGTACATGACATCCAACCCTCAATTCCCAAAATCACTTCTTCGTGTCCATATGAGGACAGAGACCTCATTCCGTCCCCACCCCGGGCTCATGCATTTGGTGCTACTCCAAATTTCACACAGACACCTGGAACGATGATATGCCCTTATACTCACCGGATCGTTCAAGGCCCTTAAGACACATCACTACCCCACATGAGCATCTTGATGATCTTGTACTCATGGTGCATGCACAAACAAAGTTTTCTTAAATTTTCCATGTAATATGTGGTGCCATTTGTCCCAATGGTTCCGACCTTCAAGTCAACATGTAACTATTTGTCTTGACTGGTCCGGAGACTTGTCATGTCGCACTACTACTAGTTGACTGAGTATGTCGAACCTGCCTTGGTAACATCACCAAACAATTCACTTATTAAGTTTTAATGGCACATATATATATCATGTTCTTTTACAAGATCCTGCTCGTGTCCATTGACCTATGGTCCACTGTTCGAGTTTTTCAAAAACTGGGCATTTTAGCCCTCACTTCCAAAACCGAGGCCCCCAACCTATAAGAGCAATTCGAGCTCCCATTAATAAGGTCTCCCAAATAGTTTAAGTATTGGCACATAGTCAAGGGAGAACACTTCTGACAAAATAGGTTTTTATTGTGCATTATACCGACCTGTATAAGGACATCTCCATTCATAATCGATGAACGGGTTTTCAACTTCCTTCGAGAAAGTCTCATTATACCAACCGGGTATGATCTACTTATAACCTGTAAGTAGTTTTTCCGCATAACTTTAACATCACTTTCTCTAAGTAGTGATGATTAAAAATACTACTAAGCAGAGGGTTTTTATACCAAGGTACTTATCATCCCCAACTGGGTATGATACATAATCCCACTCAGCCCATAGTGTAGTGAAATTCCACTTGGTCGGGTTCCGTCCTTAGCATGCAGGACCTTGATTGGCGTTCCCGATGTCTCCTTCTCCTACACGAAATGAACATAATTGTTCATTATTCTTTGGCCTAATAGCCCTCATTCGTTCAAAATGAATGAGAAAACCCAACTTTACATATATTTGCAATTAGGTTCCTAAAGTTATTTTTTTAACTTTAAGTCTCTATTGCCGGGTTTTTCCTAAATTCGAGTCCTGAAACTTTTAAAATTTATCTTAGAACCTCAAATCATTTGATTTCACACAAAGGGGTTTAATTTCCTAAATTTCCAATTTGGTCCTTCAATTTTCCCAAAATTACCATTTTGCCCCTTCTTTAGAAAAATGGTAAATTTTGCCCCAAAAATTCTAAAATTTCTCAATTGGCCCTCTAATATTCTTATCATGACCAATTGACTCTCAATTTTAGAAAATTATATTTTGGTCCTTCAAATTTTTGAAAATCCTCAAATTTCCCCAAAATATCCCCTCAATTTCAACTCTTCAACACTGCCGAATATGATTTCATCAAATTGATAGATCAAACACCTCTAATTGTTGAAATTGGAGTTGAAATTGAGTTCCTACATGTTCACATGATTCTAAGGAACTTTGAATCGTAGATTTTAACGTCGGAATGAGCTCAAACAGAGCTTTATCGAAAAATAGACTGTAGAGAGAGAAAGCTTAGATTTCACACCGATGAGGACGCGGCGGTCGAAGCTCTCTATCTGGGCAGGTAGCTCTCCTCCAGAGGTTCTTCGTATGATCAAGAATGACATCAATTGATGTTGAATTGGATTAGAATTTCTTCATCAAATTCGATCGACTCTCTCTCTCTAACAACGATCTGAAATTGTAGAGGGGAGCCAAATTGGATTACTTTCGGTCCTAATTTGGTCTTGGAAGGGCTGAGGAGGTGTCGGGAGAGCTTGGTTTGGCCTGAGGAGGGCTTGAATTGGCTGATTTCAACTCGGCCAAAATAGGGCTGCTTCGGTCTGCTGGAGCTGCTTCAGTGTTTGATCATGCCAGTGCTTCTCCAGCGACTCTCGGGACGAACGGATGCTACCACCGTGTAGCTGACTTCTCCCTGATTCTAATGAACCCGACCTCGCCTTCTTTGGCTCAGAATTGACACTATATTGGAGCTTTGGTTTGAGCTTCACTAAAAAACTAAGCAACTAAGAGAGAGTGAGCTTTTTAAGTGTGGAGAGGACGAATGGAGAGGGGCTCTTTATATAGGGAGCTCGGGGACCCGTTGGCCGTCCGTTTGGCATCGTTATGACAGGAATTGATGACCTGAAACATACCAAATGGAGGCGTTTCTTCTTTGCCGGCGTTTCTTCAGTTTCCTAGCGAGTGAACAATGCTGTCATCCTGAGGAAGAAGATGACACTGTTCCGAACCGGACCGGACTGGTTTGAACCGGGTTCAAAGATTAAACCGGCCGGTTCACCCCTCATTCGACCGAGTTTTGTAAACAAAGGAATCTGACACACTCTATATAAATATTTTTCTTAAAAGTCAAAAGCTTTTAAAAACCCATTCACTGAGTAGTCGTACTCACCCCCTCCCTTATATCCTTTCAAGAAATACCGGAAAGCCTCCGCTTAAAGACCGTCAATTAAGATTCCTGTAAAGTAGGTATGTAAAATTTTAAATTTTATGCAGTTTTGATTATGCTATTCCATGAAAAAGGTGCAGGTTAAAGGGCGTCTTACTCTTTATGGTTTACAATAAAGGGAAACCCTTTAATAAACCAGGATAGTGGTGGGTTGATCATGGGGATCCGACCAAACCGGATCGGGGCGTGACAACTAGAGTGGTATCAGAGCATATTTTCTCCAATACATAATTAAGAATAAAAAATATAGTAACTAATAGGATTTATCCTAAAATTTTCAAATGGCTCCCAGGAGAGGAATCAAGAAAACTTGGAAGTGCTCTACTTAAAACCCTACCTTCGCAGGGAGACAACCTTAGAAGCTTCCCAAATGCCTGAGACCTGGCAGAAATTTCGAAAAACCAAATAGGGAAGCATCCTAGAGAATGGTGCTAGGAACTATTGATGGCACAACCCTAAGTATAAAGGAGGATGCTTATCAAGAATTCCATAGCTCCCTAGTTAATTTGTGACCATTTTCTATGATAGGGTTGAGAGCCCAACCTTTTGTATCCCCATGTTAATAAAAGATTCAAATTCCCCAAAACTCTATCTTTTGAGGATGTGATCTTACTAGGAATATGGCCTAAGGAAAATAAAACAAACCCACACTATCCTAGAAACTAAGGAAGAGTCGCAACCTATTGATGGAAGATGAATCAGGAAACCTAAGAGGACTCTTACCATGACCCATAGCAAAGGTGATTCAACTAGAAAACTGTCAAGTGATCATACTCAAGAACGGTAAAGCACCAAACCAATAGTAACCCTGGAAAAAGCCCCACTTGAAGGAAAGTAAGAATCACAACAATCCGTGTAAGGGAATGACGATGGGACATTACCTGAAGAGATGCCCAACCCTACTAAAGGACAAGTACCAAGTTGAACTATTATAGGTGTAAGGAAAGAAGGGGTGTTCCACACCTCATAGATTCAGGGCAATAACTTCTTAAAGGTCACGAAGGATTAGAGACCGATACCATGGAGCGGGTTACATAAACAATTCAAAAAGAGGTCAAGAAAAGACGAGGTGAATACAAAAACTTCTTAAGAAGGTCAAACTGAGAAGGATACCTGATGAATAGGGATAAGGTACATGAGAATTATACTTAGAACCCGTTCATAAGGGGCAAACACAAAAAAAACGTCCCCCGAAACTCTAGGGAATGACACAGTGAGAGTGAAGAAGAGAAGGAATACGCTGTGAAAAGGAATCATTGGTTGGCAGATGTGCAAGGCGCCAACCCCTCATTAGAAACTACTTGAAGGAAGGAAGTATTAGAGGCTAAGACTAACCTGCTTTGGAAAAATGATATAATTTTAAAGTACTATCTCTTTTTGGAAAAAGTAGAAAAGTAAAAAAAATAGAAGTCTCTGACCAACATACCTAAGGAAGACTGGGAAGTAGAAAGAACTACACCCTAAAAAGGTCAGTGAGATGACGTTAAGGACTGGAGTACTCGAGAAGACAACTGCCCTAAGAAGACCTAAACCAAGGGACTGGTGGAGGTGGGGCAGTTAACCAACTAATACGCAGAAGAACCATGATGTAAGTTCCGACAAGGAAGGGAGAAGTGAAAAGGCCAAAACATTGAAAAAAGAAGAATGAAGGAAAATCCTTAAAGAAATTAATGCCCAAAACTGGATTTCTAGTTTAAAGTCTTGAGACGGTTAAGTGAGCTTCATGAAGGACGAACAAGAGATTTTGAAACAAGAAGGATGTGAACCCTCTTTAAACGGAAATAAGTTAACAGGTTAGCATCGAAAAGATGTTGTGACAAGTTGAATGAGTGGACAACCCATACTAAGGTAATAAAGTAAAGAATGTTCGAGAAACATTGGGAAAGTAAGTCCTCCAAATAAGATGTGGCTAAGGAGGAATAACCACAATTGGTAAGACAAGTCATAGTCCACATGCGCATATGAAGCTTAAAGAGTTGATGACCAAGCATAGGGTGGAATGCACGGAATAAAACCAATAATCGGAAGTATCCCATCTAAGGAATAAGGGATAAAACAAAAGTTGTGGATAGAGAAGGATCCAAAGCAAACAGATACCCCAACATAGATAAGGGTGTGAAGAAAGGGAGAAAGGACCATACAATGAATGATAAGGTGGTTGAGCATGTAACTCCTAAGATGGAAATCTCTGTTGTAAGGGACATAGTAGAGGAAAAAACTGGAAGGAGGGAACCTACCCAAGCAAAGTAATCGACACATAGATCGAAAGCAATTATTATAGAATGAAGAATCATGAAGTGATTATGAGTAAGTAAAAGTGGATTAAGGAAAAAGGGAAAACCCTTGAATAAGGAATGCCAAGGATTTAAGAAGGAAAGTATCCTAGTTTGTTGGTAAACTATTGGGAAACCAAATAATTGGCACAAGAAAAACCCAATAAAGAAGTTGGGGAAGGACGAGTGGGTAAGGAAAACTGACACAATTATTTAAGACATGTTGTCAAGATACGAATGATAATTTAGTAACAATAAAGGTAGTTGTGGAATACTACCCAATTAAAGGAGGGATGCAATTATATAGTCCCTGGAAGGCTGAAAAGTTGGAAACAACCCTAAAAGAGGTGTTGTAGGAGTCTGATGGACTGAGATAGGTTCAGAACTATGTCATGTCGTAAGGGACATATAAGCACTAACAATCCCGAGTAAGGAGTCAATTGGTAAACATAACAAGTTCAAACATAAATTTGACCGAAGTTGTAATCAATGAAGGATGAAAGATGAGTCAAATTGGGACGAAAGAATAATAACACAAAAACCTATGAAAACAAGTATGTAATGCTCGAAAGAACGTCGAGCTAGGGGTTTCAACGATGAAGAGAATAACTAGAAAAAGGAATGATTGGGCACCTTGGAACTCCCAATCCTGAAATCTTGAGTAAAATCCCCAAAAGGAAGAACCTCATCCTAAATAAAGGGAGATGCGAACCTAAGAATATACATTAGGATTAATGAGCCATACATGCCTCGTTATTATAACTCCATGAAAGGAGTAAGCATGATAAATGAAAAGAAATTCCTTAGATGAATGATTATAGAGACTAAGTGAAAGAGTAATCGAAGTGTTAGCATGTCAAGAAAACCCGAGTTGACATTAAGGGAAATTATTCCCGATGTGGAATATATTGGTTAAGTTTTGGGGACAAAACTCCTAAAAGGAGGGGAGAGTTGTAAACCCCGAACTTTTGAGTTAAGGAAAATCGGGAATAGAACCAGTCAAACCAAGTAAGAAAACCGAGACGGTTTACAAACTCGATCATTTGGGAACAAGCAATATGGAAATTTACAACATCCGAGTGAACCAAAGGGTTTATTAAACCTTGGAAACGAAACCTAACACAAATTAGAACAGAAAAACCAAATTAGTTTAGGTGAACGAGAATCCATGAGAATTCTAAAGTTAAGTGTGTTTGTTCGAGAGTAGTGTGAGAATAGGTGACCTCCTGGGAAGTATGATTCTTTTGTAATTGGAAATTTCGGCTAAAACTTTTTATGCGAACGTACCCTTATCATAAATAGCCATAAATTAATATATATTTAATTAAATTAATACAAATAATTTAATACCTAAATTAAATTATTGTAATTAATACAAATAATTTAATACCGAAATTAAATTATTGGAATTAATACCAATAATTTATGGCAATATTAATACTAGTAATAAATCTCTCCCATTTAATACACGATTTTTACACCTATATAAAGAGGTCATCCCCAATCATTCTCCCCATTCATTTTCCGGCAAAGCTCCGTTTGAGCTCATTCCGGCGTTAAAATCTACGATTTCAAAGTTCCTTAGAATCATATGAACATGTAGGAACTCAATTTCAACTCCAACTTCAAAAATTAGAGGTGTTTGATCGGTCAATTTGATGAGATCAAAATCGTTCGTGTTGAAGAGTTGAAATTGGGGGAAATTTGGGGATTTTCAAAATTCGAAGGACCAAAATGAGATTTTATGAAATTGAGGGCGAATTGGGCATGAAAATAATGTTGGAGGACCAATTAAGAAATTTTAGAATTTTTGGGGCAAAACTTACCATTTTTGTAAAGGAAGGGCAAAATGGTAATTTTGGAAAAGTTGGAGGACCAAATTTGGAATAAATTGAGGTCCTATGATAAATTTTAGAAGTTTTGGGACTCAATTTGAGGAAAAACCGGCATTAGAGACTTAAAGTTAAGTCCAAAGCTGCCCTATTTCGGCCAAGCTGAAATCGGCCATTTCAAGCCCTCCTCAGGCTAAACCAAGCCCTCTCAACACTTCCTCAGCCTTTACACGGCCGAATTAGGACCGAAAGGTAAGCCAATTCGGCTCCCCTTTACAATTTTTGATCGGTGCTAGAGAGAGGGTCAACCGAATTTCAATGATGAAATTATAATCCAATTCCGCATCAATTGATTCGATTCTTGATTCTAAGATTAACCTCAAGATGAGAGCTATCTGCCTAAATCAAAAGCTCAGACTGTTGTGCCCTCACCGGTGAGAAATCGAAACTTTCTCTCTCTACAGTCTATTTTCCGGCGAAGCTCCGTTTGAGCTCGTTCGGGCATTAAAATCTGTGATTCAAAGTTTCTTAGAATCGTATGAACATGTAGGAACTCAATTTCAACTCCAATTTCAACAATTAGAAGTGTTTGATTGGTCAATTTGATGAAACCAAATTCGGTAGTGTTGAAGAGTTGAAATTGGGGAAAAAAATTAGAGATTTTTGAAATTCAAATGGCCAAAATGCAATTTTATGAAATTGAGGGTCAATTGGGCATGAAAATAATGTTGGAGGATCAATTGAGGAATTTTGGAATTTTTGGGACAAAACTTACCATTTTTGTAAAGGAAGGGCAAAATGGTAATTTTGGAAAAGTTGGAGGACCAAATTGGAAATTTTAGAAATTAATCCCCTTTTAGTGAAATGGAATAAATTGAGGTCTTATGATAAATTTTAGAAGTTTTGGGACTCAATTTGAGGAAAAACCGGCATTAGAGATTTAAAGTTAAAGAGAAATAACTTTAGGAACCTAATTGCAAATAAATGGAAGTTTGACTTTCTCATTCATTTGGAATGAATGAAGGCGATTAGGCCGAAGGATAATGAACCGAGATGTTCATATCGTATAGGAACACAAAATACCAGGAGTTTCAGTAAGGACAAGCTTGGGTGAATACAAGAATCGATCTAGTAGAATTCACGACATTAATGGGTGAGTGGGTTTACTAACATCATACTCGGTTGGGATGATGATCACAACTTTAAATTAAAAACCACTTACCAGTTGTGAGTGGGTTTACAACCACCATACCCAATTGGGATGATGAGCACAACTTAAAATTTAAAAACCACTTACCGGTTGGGAGTGGGATTATATATATCATACCCGGTTGGGTATGATAAGTACATCGGTATAAAAACCCATTGTTTAGTGGTATTTTAATCATCACCACTTAGAGAAAGTGATGTGAAAATATTGCGGAAAAACTACTTATCGGTTGTAAGTAGATCATACCCGGTTGGTATGATGAGACTTCCACGAAGGAAGTTGAAAACCCGTTCATCGGTTATGAACGGAGATGTCCTTATACGGGTCGGTATAATGGACAGTGAAAACCTATTTTGTCGGAAGTATTCTCCTCTGACTGTGTGCTAATGCTTAAACAATTTGGGAGACCTTCTTGACGGGAGCTCGAATAGCTTTGATAGGCTAGGGACCTCGGTTTGGGAACTTGGGGGCTAAATGCCCGATTTTGAAAATCTCGTACAGTAGGCCCAAGGCTAGTTGGCACGAGTAGGAGCTCGTAAATGAACATGATATATGTGTCATAAAACTTAATAAGTGAATTTTTTGGCCATGGTACCAAGATAGGACCGACATGCTCAATCAACTAGCAGCAGTACGACATGACAGGTCGACGGGTGACTGGGTTTACTAACATCATACCCGGTTGGGGATGATAAGTGCCTCGATATAAAAACCCACTATTTAGTGGTATTTTAATCATCACTACTTAGAGAAAGTGATGTGAAAGTTATGCGAAAAAAACTACTTACGGGTTGTAAGTAGATCATACCCAGTTGGTGTGATGAGACTTCCTCGAAGGAAGTTGAAAACCCGTTCATCGGTTATGAACGGAGATGTCCTTATACCGGTTGGTATGATGGACAATAAAAACCTATTTTTGTCAGAAGTGCTCTCCCCTGACTGTGTGCCAATGCTTAAACAATTTGGGAGACCTTCTCGACGGGAGCTCGAATAGCTCTAATAGGTCGGGGGCCTCGATTTTGGAACTTGGAGGCTAAATGCCCAATTTTGAAAATCTCGTACAGTGGGCCCAAGGCTAGTTGGCACGAGCAGGAGCTCGTAAATGAACATGATAGGACCGACATGCTCAGTCAACTAGCAGTAGTGCGACATGACAGGTCGATAGACCAGTCAAGACAAACAACTGCGGGTTGAGTTGAAAGTTGGGGCCGTTGGACCAGTGGTACCACATATTACATGGCAATATGAGAAAACATTGTTTGTGCATGCATTGTGAGTATGGGATCATCAAGACGCCCATGAGGGGTAGTGATGCATCCTAAGGGCACTGGATAACCTGGTAGCTATAAGGGCAGTTCGTCATTCCAAGTGTCTGTGCAAAATCTGGAGTAGCACCAAGCGCATGAGACCGGGGTGGGGACAGGATGAGGTCTCTGTTCTCATACGAACACGAAGAAGTGATTTTGGGATTGTGGGTCGGATGTCACGTACATCCACTCATTCCCAGGGTAGAAGTGGTCGTGCTTCTATTCGGGTGGCAGGAAAAGTCGCTCCGAAGCCACTAGCGGGTTCAGTAGTGACACTGACTTGCGAATGTGTGTAACCTTCATGATAAAGGATGTATATTGGGTGATGACACACCGTTGTAACTAAGAAATAATGGAAAAACCCAAATTTTTAAATAAAGGGATTTTTGAAAAGAAAGGAGTCTGGCACACTTCATATAAATGTTTTTCTTAAAAGTTAAAAGTAGATCTTTAAAAACCAATTCACTGAGTAGTCGTACTCACCCCCTCCCTTATATCCCTTTCAGGAAATCCCGGAAAGCGTACCCTAAAAGACAATCAACTAAGATGCCTATAAGACAGGTATGTAAAGTTTAAAATTTCATGCAGTTTTGATTATAATATTCTAGGAAATGTTGTAGGTTTAAAGGACGACTAACTCTTTACGGATTATAATAAGGGAAAACCCTTTAATAAACCGGGAGAGTGGCGGGTTGTTCATGGGGATCCGACCAAACCGGGTCGGGGCATGACAAAAAATTTCAAAATTTATCTAAATTCATTCTCTATCCAATGGTGGCCTCAAATCTCCAATTTGAATTATTTAAGCCTCCTAGAAAAATGAATTTAGAATTTGATTCATTAGTGGTTCAAACCGATCCGAACCGGTTTAGATCCGATTCACCTGAACTGGTTTGGTTTTCATCCCCAATTCCTTCACAAGTCCATTTCCATGTCTTATGTGACTCCTTGGGTCACTTAGGGTCCATTAGATTCCTAGTTTACCATCTCTTTATCGATTCCGGTTCACCTGAACCGATCTGGTTTTTTTTTCTCTCCCACTTTGTTCTAAGGTTCCTTCCCAAGGTTTATAAATTTCTTTGGGGCACAAGGGAGTTGAATTTCTCTAATTTTCCAATTCTCTATCGGTTCCGGTTCATGAACCAAGTTGGTTGATAAACCGGTTCTATCTAGTTTGGACCCGGTTCTCTTGAACTTCTTTGGCCTTTCTTCCTCATATCATCCTAGGGTTCTTTTCCCAAGTTTATGAATATTTTTGAGTCACATGGGAGTTAGAAATTTTTGAATTTGCTCATCCCCAAATAGTTGGGCTTGCAAACCAATTCAGTTTAAAGATCACATTGATCGGTTCTTTTCCGGTTTTTTTCTCATTACTAAAGGACGGGGTTTACAACTCTTCCCTCCTTTTAGGGGTTTTGTCCTCAAAACAATTACATATTAAACAACCAAGGATAACTATCCCTCACCATAGACTTGATTTCCCATGTCTCTTCCTGCATGGGTCCGTTCTGCCACAATATCTTGACCATTGGAATTTTCTTATTCCTCAAATTCTTGTCTCTTCGGTCGATGATTCGTACCGGTTCTGTCTGATAAGTCAAGTTCTCTTCCAGTTCTATTGGAGGTTGGTCTAGTACGTGACTAGGATAAGGTTGATATTTTCGAAGTACTAAAATGTGGAATACATCATGTATTCTCTACAGATTAGGAGGCAGTTCTAATTTATAAGCTACTGGTCCTATCCTTTGAATAATGGGATATGGACCGATATATCTGGGTTTCAACTTTCCTATTTGCTGAAATCTAAGTATTCCTCTCCATGGAGATACTTTGAGGAATACCTGATTGCCCACTTCGAACTCCAAATCCTTCCTTCGATTGTGTGCATAACTCTTCTGCCTATCATGTGCAGTCTTAAGAAAACTCCTTATTATTTTTATCTTCTCTATGGCATCTTCTGTTATCTTGGTTTTCTCTAACTTCCTTTTGCCCACTTCTTCCCAAAACAAAGGGGTACGACATGTTCGTCCATAAAGGGCTTCATAGGGAGTCGTCTAGATGCTGGCATGATAACTATTATTATACACAAATTCCATTAGGCATAAGTATTCCTCCCAACTTTTATTCATGGTGAGTACACATGCCCTTAGCATGTATTCCAAGGTTTGGATGGTTTGCTCAAACTGACCATCTGTCTGAGGGTGAAATGCCATACTCATGTTAAGTTTGGTTCCCATGGCGTTTTGCAGACTCGGCCAAAACGTGGAAGTAAATCTTGGATCTCTATCTGATACTATATTCACCGGGACACTATGGAGTATTATTATTTCCTTCATGTATAGGATGGCCAGTTGTTCTACTGTGTCCGTCACTCTTATAGGAAGGAAATGAGCTGATTTGGTCAATCTATCCACAATTACCCAAATCGCATCTCGACCTTTTCTGGTCACTGGCAGGCCCATGACGAAATCCATGGTGATGTGTTACCATTTCCATTCCGGAATTGGTAAAGGTTGTAGTAGCCCTGACAGCTTCTGATGCTTTGCTTTTATCTATTGATAGGACAAGCATCAGACTACATATTCCACAATGTCCCTCTTCATACCCTTCCACCAGTATCCATGTTTGAGGGTGCAATATATTTTAGTACTGCTCGGATGCATAGCATACATTGAATCGTGTGCCTCTTCCAATATTAATCTCCGTAACTCCTTTTCTTGAGGCACACATACCCTACCCTTATAAGTCAGTACTCCGTCACCTCGTACATCGTAGTCCGATTTCCTTTCTCTGTTAGTTGAATCCAAGTAGGATTAAAGTTCTTTATCAATCTTTTGTTGGGCCTTTATATTCTCGATTAGACTAGGCCTTATTGCTACATTCACCACTAGGCATTTTTCCTATCAATCCATCTTAGACTCACTTCCATTCTTCTCAATTGTTGCAACAAAGGTAAGTAGCTTGTCTTGACTTGTGTCGCCTCAGTTTGATACTTGCGACTTAAGGCATCTGCTACCACATTTGCCTTTCCCAGGTGGTATTCTATCACAAGATCATAGTCCTTCACCAATTCTAGCCATCTCCTCTGACGAAGATTTAACTCCTTCTAAGTTAGGAAGTACTTAAGGCTCTTGTGATCTGTGTATATCCTGCACTTAACCCCATAAAGGTAGTGTCACCATATCTTCAAGGAAAACACTATTGTAGCTAATTCCAAGTCGTGAGTCGGGTAATTTCTCTCATGTATCTTCAGTTGTCGCGAGGCATATGAAATAACCTTCCCTTGTTGCATTAAAACACATCCTAGTCCTTGTCCCGAGGCATCACTATATACTGTGTACTCTCCTGCAGTAGGATCGGGTAGGGAGAGTACTGGTGCGGTTGTTAGTCGAGTCTTTAATTCCTGAAAATATTTTTCACAATCCTCATCCCATTTATACTCAACTCCCTTCCCGGTGAGTCGATTTAGAGGAGTTGCTATTTTAGAAAAGACTTGCACAAACCGCCTATAGTACCTTGCCAATCCTAAGAAACTTCAAATTTCTATAAGATTCCTTGGAGGTTTCCATTTTGATATAGCTTCCACCTTGGTTGGATCCACCTTAACTCCGTCCTTAGATACGATGTGCCCTAAGAATCCTACTTCTTGCAACCATAATTCACATTTGGAAAACTTTGCATATAATTGGTTTTTCTTCACGATTTCCAATGTAATTGCTAGATGCTCTTTGTGTTCCAACCTAGTTCATGAGTATATAAGGATATCGTCTATGAATACTATCACGAACCAGTCCAGATGAGGTTGGAACATGCGGTTCATTAGGTCCATGAAAACTGTAAGGGCATTTGTCAATCCGAACGCCATCACTCGAAATTCATAGTGTCCATATTTGGATCGAAACGTTGTCTTAGGGATGTCCTCTTCTCTAATCCTTAGTTGCTGGTAGCCTGATCGAAGATCTATTTTTGAGAAGTATGCTGCTCCTTTTAACTAATCAAACAAATCATCTATCTTTGGGAGTGGGTATCGATTCTTGATCGTGACCTGATTCAGCTTCTGGTAGTCAATACATAATCTCATACTCCCGTCCTTTTTCTTCACGAACAAAACAGGAGCACCCCATGGAGACTGACTTGGACGTATGAAATCCTTTTCTAATAATTTGTCCAGTTGTTCCTTCAGTTCTGTCGGAGCCATGTGATATGGGGCTTGGGATATGGGGTTGGTTCCTAGGGTTATTTCTATAGTAAACTCTACTTGGCGACTTGGAGGTAGTCCATGTAGCTCTTCTAGAAAAACTTCTGGATAATGCTTGACTATCGGAATGTCTTCTATTTTCTTTTCTTCAAAATCTTCATTTACCACCATGGCTAGCACAACTGTACATTCTTTCTAAATCATCTTTTGAACCTTCAGGTGGGACACAAAATTTACTTCACTTTTTCTTTTATCTCCTAGGAACTTTAGTCCCTTAGTCTTGGATGTATGGAAAGTTACTGTCTTCCTTCTACAATTCATCCTTGCCTGATGATTACTTATCCAGTTCATCCCCATGATTACTTCCACTTCTCTTAGAGGTAACGGAATCAAGTCGACTTCAAGTTTGATTCCTCCAATTACTATCTCACACCCCTTTAGTTGTTTATTTCTATTTAGGCCTTCTCCTAAGGGTGTAAGGATGTTAAGGCTTTGTACAAGAGGAGTGAGCTCCAGGGGTATCTTAGAAACCAACTCTTCCTTGATAAATGATCGTTCTGCTCTAGAGTAAAAAAGAGCATAAACTGGTTGTCTCCACAGCTGTATATACCCTAATTTAAGAAACGTATATTTTAGAAGGAATTCTCTTTATTAATTCAAAAGACGTTCAGTTTAGATGACTCTTTTGGACTAGTTGGTAGGGTTTTGGGATGTACCCGCTACAGTGTTAGGGTCTCCTCTAGCCTCCTCTTAAGTGAGGTTGTATACTCTAGCATGTACTCTTGCTGTAGCTTCCGGTCTAGGGTTCCAGGAGTTCCCTTCACGTGGTCCAAGAGTATTTTTCTGTCTGTTCTCCCTAAGAGTAGGACAATCCTTCATAAAGTGTCCCACTTGTCCGTAGGCAAAATAGGCATGGCATGCTCCCTCATGATTCCTTTGACACTTCAGACAAGGAGGGTTAGCTTGGGGTAAGGTAGAGACTACTCTGGGAGGGGGTGGAGGCATGCTCCTTCTCTGTTGCAATACCTTTTTGTTTCCTCCCCTTGGGCTGGTATATTCTCTTCGCACTCTTTGACGGTTTGAATCTTTATCCCCCTTTCTAGTTGTCTACTCCATTCGATGACGTTCGGTCTGTACCAGTCGCTCGCATTCATGAGCCATACTAATTATAGCTGCCAGGTCTGTGTGGCGTCCTAGTACTCCCATACGGTCTCGAATATCCAAGTTGAGACCATCCACAAACCTTTAGCATATGTCAATTGGTCTAGCTAGGTCAGGAGCAAAGGGTCTTAAATCATTGAATTTTGTTTCATACTCTGCTATGGAACTAATCCCTTGCCAAAGTCGTATGAACTCTTTTTTCTTCTCATTTATTAGGTGGGGTGCCAGGTATTCCTCCGAATATCTTTTCTCAAATTGCTCCCAAGTGAAGGCGGTGCATGTAGGTTTCAGACATTGTCCCACCACCATCTAGCACTTCCTTCCGGAAAGAATTCAATCAGGATCACCCTATCCTTTTGTAGTATCTGGACAATTCCCATCAACTTCTTGATATTGGCCAGCCAGTCCATGGCGGTCCTAGCATCCTTTTCTCCGAGGAAAGGTTTACATCCTAGTTGTCGGAGAGTTTTGATATTTCTAGGTATGTCTATTGGAGTGGTTGGATTAGTAGGAGGAGGGTGAGATTGCACTTCCTCGGGCTCAGCCTGTGAGTTGGTGTCTACCTCAGGAGTAAGGTTAGGTTGGCCAAATACACGGGTGAACTCCTCGTACAATCTTTGATGCTCCCTACTAAGTCCAGGAGGAGTTGTCTAGGCTACTTTGGGAGTTTCTACTAGTAGGGGTGGCTGGGCGATGTTGGAGACGGCAGCCCTAGTTCTCTTGGTTCCTTTCTTTGGAGCCATTCTGTCAAAAGTAAAATAATCATATTAGTTACTATATTTTCTAGTCTTAACTATGTATTCGAGGAAATAGGCTCGGGTACAACTCTAGTTATCATGCCCCGACCCGGTTTGGTCGGATCCCCGTGATCAACCCGCCACTCTCCTGATTTACTAAAGGATTTCCCCTTATATTATAAACCGTAAAGAGTAAGCTGTTCTTCAGACCTGCACCTTTTTCCAGGAATATCATAAATCAAAACTGCATAGTAATTTAATTTAATCGTACATGTCTTGCAGGCGTTTAATTATGCAAGTCTTTTAAGGTTCGGCTTTCCGGGACTTCCTAAAAGGGGTATAAGGGAGGGGGTGAATACAACTAATTCGTGAATGGGATTCAAATCTTTTGACTTTCAAAAAAATATTTATATGGAGTGTGCCATACTCCTTTCTTTTCAAAAATCTCTTCATTTAAAAATTCAGGTTTTTCCATTATTCTTAGTTATTGGTGTGTCATCATCCAATACAGATCCTTCGTCATGAAGGTTACACACATTTGCAGGTCAGTATGACTATTGAACCCACTAGTGGCATTGAAGCGACTTTACGTGCCACCCGGATAGAAGCACGACCACTTCTACCCTAGGAATGAGTCGATGTACATGACATCCGACCCTCAATTCTCAAAATCGCTTCTTCGTGTCCATATGAGGACAGAGACCTCATCCCGACCCCACCCCAGTCTCATGCGCTTGGTGCTACGCCAAATTTTGCACAAACACCTAGAACGACGATTTGCCCTTATCACCTGGTCGTCCAGGGCCCTTAGGACACATCACTACCCCTCATGGGCATCTTGATGATCCTGTACTCGTGGTGCATGCACAAGCAAAGTTTTCTTAAATTTTCCATGTAATATGTGGTGCCATTTGTCCCAACGGTCCTGACCTTCAAGACAACATGTAGCTATTTGTCTCAACTGGTCCGGAGACCCATCATGTTGCACTACTACTAGTTGACTGAGTATGTTGGACCTGCCTTGGTACCATGACCAAACAATTCACTTATTAAGTTTTAATAGCACATATATATATCATGTTCTTTTACGAGCTCCTGCTCGTGTCCATTGGCCTATAGCCCACTGTTCGAGTTTTTAAAAAACTGGGCATTTTAGCCCTCAAGTTCCAAAACTGAGGCCTTCGGCCTATAAGAGCTATTTGAGCTCCCGTAAAAAAGGTCTTCCAAATAGTTTAAGCATTGGCACACAGTCAGGGGAGAACACTTCCAACAAAAATAGGTTTTTACTTTCCATTATACCGACCGGTATAAGGACATCTCTGTTCATTACCGATGAACGGGTTTTCAACTTCCTTCGAGGAAGTCTCATCATACCAACCGGGTATGATCTACTTACAACCCGTAAGTAGTTTTTCCGCATAACTTTCACATCACTTTCTCTAAGTAGTGATGATTAAAAATACCACTAAGTAGTGGGTTTTTATACTCAGGTACTTATAATCCTCAATCGGGTATGATACATAATCCCACTCACCCGATAGTGTAGTGAAATTCCACTTAGTCGAGTTCCGACCTTAGCAAGCTGAACCTCGACTGGCGTTCCCGATGTCTCGTTCTCCTACATGAAATGAACATAAATGTTCATTATTCTTTGGCCTAATAGCCCTCATTCATTCCAAATGAATGAGAAAACCCAACTTAACATATATTTGCAATTAGGTTCCTAAAGTTATTTTTCATTAACTTTAAGTCCCTATTGCCAGGTTTTTCCTAAATTCGAGTACCAAAACTTTTAAAATTGATCTTAGGACCTCAAATCATTTGATTTCACACAAAGGGGTTTAATTTCCCAAATTTCCAATTTGGTCCTTCAATTTTCCCAAAATTACCATTTTGCCCCTCTTTTAGAAAAATGGTAAATTTTGCCCCAAAAATTCTAAAATTTCTCAATTGGCCCTCTAATATTCTTATCATAACCAATTGACCCTCAATTTTAGAAAATTACATTTTGGTCCTTCTAATTTTCGAAAATCCCCAAAATTTCCCCCAATTTCAACTCTTCAACATTGTCGAAATTGATTTCATCAAATTGACAGATCAAACACCTCGTTGAAATTAGAGTTGAAATTGAGTTCCTACATGTTCACACGATTCTAAGGAACTTTGAATCGCGGATTTTAACGCCGGAGCGAGCTCAAACAGAGTTTTGTCGGAAAATAGAATGTAGAGAGAGAAAGTTTTGATTTCTCACCAGTGAGGGAGCGGCGGTCGAAGCTCTCTATCTAGGCAGGTAGCTCTCCTCCAGAGGTTCTTCCTAGGATCAAGAATGACATTAATTGATGTCGAATTGGATTAGAATTTCTTCATTGAAATTCGATCGACTCTCTCTCTAACAACGATCTGAAATTCTAAAGGGGAGCCGAATTAGCTTACCTTTTAGTCCTAATTCGGCCGTGGAAGGGCTGAGGAGGTGTTGAAAGAGCTTGGTTTGGCCTGAGGAGGGCTCGAATTGGCTGATTTCAACTCGGTCGAAATAGGGCAGCTTTGGTTCATCGGAGCTGCTTCACTGTTTGATCACACCGATGCTTCTCCAGCGACTCTCGGGACAAACGAATGCTACCACCATGTAGTTGACTTCTCCCTAGTTGTAATGAACCCGACCTCGCCTTCTTTGGCTTAGAATTGACCCTATATTAGAGCTCTAGTTTGAGCTTCACTGGAAAACTAAGCAATTGAGAGAGAGTGAACTTTTCATGTGTGGAGAAGATGAATGGAGAGGGGCTCTTTATATAGGGAGCTCGGGGACCCGTTGGCCATCCGTTTGGCACCCTTATGATAGGAATTGATGACCTGAAATGTACGAAATGGAGGCGTTTCTTCGTCAGTGTTTCTTCAATTTTCCAGTGAGTGAACTGTGTTGTCATCCTAAGGAAGAAGATGACACTGTTACGAATTGGATCGTATCCGTTTGAACCAGGTTCAAAGCTTAAATCGGCTGGTTCACCTCTCATTCGACCGAGTTTTTCAAATCTAAAAATTTCTAAATTCATCTAAATTTATTCTCTATCCGTTGTGGCCTCAAATCTCCAATTTGAGTTATTTAAGCCATCTAGAAAAATGAATTTAGGATTCGGTTCATTAGTGGTTCAAACCGGTCTGAACCGGTTTGGTTTTCATTCCCAATTCCTTCACAAGTCCATTTCCATGTCTTTTGTGACTCCTTGGGTCTCTTAGGGTCCATACGATTCCCGGTTTACCATGTCTTTATCGATTTCAGTTCATAAATCAGCTTGGTCCTTAAATCGGTTTGATCTGGTTCAGGTCTGGTTCACCCGAACCGATCTGATTTTTTTTCTCTCCCACTTTGTTCTAAGGTTCCTTCCCAAGGTTTATAAATTTATTTGGGGCACAAGGGAGTTGAATTTCTCTGATTTGCCCGTTCTATATCAGTTCTAGTTCATGAACCAAGTTGGTTGATAAACCGGTTCTATCCAGTTCGAACCCAGTTCTCTTGAACTGCTTTGGCCTTTCTTCCTCATATCATCCTAGGGTTCTTTTCCCAAGTTTATGAATATTTTTGAGTCACATGGGAGTTAGAAAGTTTCGAATTTGCTCGTCCCCTAATAGTTGGGCTTGCAGACCAATTCAGCTTAAAGATCACATTGACCGGTTATTTACCGGTTTTTTTCTTATTACTAAAGGACGAGGTTTACAGCACAAGGCTAGGGTGGGGTCAAGATGAGGTCTCTATTCTCATACGGATACGGAGAATTGTTATAGGATTGAGTGTCGGATGTCGCGAACATCAACTCATTCTCAAGGTACAAGTGGACGTACTTCTATCTAGGTGGCTGGTAAAGTCGCTCCGACGCCACAAGTGGGTTTAGTGGACGGACTGGCCTGCGATTGTGTGTTTTACCTTCATGATGAAGGATGTGTGTTGGATGATGATACATCGTGGTAATAAGAAATGGTGATAAAAACCGAAATGGAAAATAAAAGGTTTTTAAATGAAAATAAGGAGCTTGGCACACTCCGTATGAAACATTTTTATAAAAGTTAAATTTTGAAAACCCATTCACTGAGTCATTGTACTCACCCCCCTTATATCCCTTTCAGGTATCCCCAGAAAGCCTACCCTAAAGACCACAAGCTAATACGCTTGTAAGACAGGTATGATTAGTTTAAAATTTTTGCAGTTATGATTTATGTTATTCTAGGAAAGGTGCATGTTTAAAGGACGCCTTACTCTTTATGGTTTATAAACAAGGGGCAACCCTTAGTAAAGTATGTGGCGAGTTGATTACGGGGATCCGACCAAACTAGGTCTGGGCGTGACACTATTGGCCACCTAGATAGAAGCATGTCTAGTTCTACCTTGAGAATGAGTGGATGTACGCGACATTCGACCCTCAATCCTGTAAATAAAACTCTATGTCCATATGAGGACACTTGGTTTGATAGCCTTCATTTATTATAAATGAATAAAATTCCCAACTTTTCAAATATTTGTAATTTGGTTTCTAATGTTCTTTTTCTTTTACTTTAGGTCCCAAATGTCGATTTTCCCCCAAATAGAGTCCTAAAAATTGGAGCAATTGGAGACTACCATCGTGTAGCTAACTTCTCCCAAGTCTAAGGAACCCGATTATGCCTTATTTGGCTCAGAAAAGACCCTATATCAGAGCTCTAGTTTGAGCTTCACCGGAAAACTGAGTAGCTAAGAGAGAGTGAGGTTTTCAGGTGTGGAGAGGGTGAATGGAGAGGGGCTCCTTATATAAGTAGCTCGAGGACTTGTCGGTCGTCCGTTTGGCACCTTTATGACAATCAATGATGGCTTGAACCGTACTGAACGGAAACATTTTCTCTTCACTGACGTTGGCTCAATTTTTCGACAAGTGAACAGTTATGTCACATGAAGGAAGAAGATGACACTGTTCCGAATAAGATCGGACTGGTCAGAACCGAATTCAAAGCTTAAATTGGTCAGTTCAGTCCTGATTCGATCGTGTTTTCAAAATTAATAATTTTTAAATTCATTTAAATTCATTCTTTATCAAATGGTGGCCTCAATTCTCCAATTTGAATTTTTTAATCCACCTAGAAAAATAAATTTATCATCCAATTCAATAGTGGTTCAAACCAGTTCAATCTCGTTCGGATCTAGTTCACTTGAACTGGTTTGGTTTTCATCCCCCATTCATCCTAAAGTCCTTTTTCATGAATTTTGTGACTCTTTAGGTCACTTGAAATCCATAAATTTTCTGGTTTGCCCTTCCTCTATTGGTTCTGGTTCATAAACTAACTCATTTCATTAACCAGTTCAATCCGGCTTGGATCCGGTTCACCTGAACCGGTCTGGTTTTACTCTCCCAATTTGTCCTAAGGTTCTTTTCCAAGGTTGTATGAACCATTTGGGTCACTCGGGAGTTGTAAATTTCCAAATTGCCCGTTCTCTTATGATCGGGTTTGTAAAGTGGTTTGATTTTCTCACTTGGTTTGACCGATTCTTTTCCTGGTTTTTCCTTAACTCCAAAGAGCGGGGTTTACATTTCTCCCCTCCTTTTAGGAGTTTTTTTCCCCAAAACCTATTTCACACTTTTTGTACTAGAATGAAACTTCATTGATATAAGTTTCGTAGTTTATCAACCTACAACCTTCCTGGTTGTTTCCATTTATCCCCTATATCACATACTTAAGATTTTCTTTTCATTCATATCCCTTTCCCATTCCATGGAGCTTACTTTTAGCTAAATATCTCTCACTAGAAGGCTTAAGCTCATATCCTTAAATTTACATCCTTCATTTTTTTCCCAAAGCATTATTTCTCTATTGTAAAATCATTTACTTAACATTTTATGATTAGGAGTTCCAATTTACTCAACTCTTCTTGCATTCGATTATTTCCTTTATTGTTGACCTTCTTAGCTCACTGTACGTTCCCGCATCACATATGCTTCCACATATGTTGGTGTTGTCACATTTTCCTCCTAGATTGATCCTTCTCTCATTCGTTGGTTATTACAACTTCGTTCTACATTTAATGTCTGACTTTGTGATGCTCAAATCATAAACGCTTCCTTACCTAATTCATATTCCCCTGGGACAGTTGGGCTTACATGTTCTTTATGTCACGACAGTCTTTGGGACATGTCTTTGACCTCTCATCCTTCTGACCGTATTGGTTTCCTCACGTACTCCTCTTTTCCAAACTCCCTTATTAGGTCATTCAACTTTCAAGTCTTTGAATATTCTCGATAACTTTCTAACATGATGAAACTCTTCCTTTCTTACATAATCCTCATTCCTACGGACGTCCTTTCTTTTAAGGTCTCTTCTACTCTTAATCCATTCTTACTCACTCATGATCAATCTACGTATGCCACCCTTTGTTGTTATTTTCCTACTTACCCGTTACGTGGGGTTTAACTCATCTATGGTACATTCACGATCTCTTCCCCTTTTGTACTTGATCCTTTCATCTCTAGCAGCTTGTCCTTGAGGAGCTTATCTTCTTCTCAATTTTTGTTGGTTCCATCTCCTCTTAATTGTTACACATGCATTCTTCCAAGGTTTCCTTTCTTAATAGGTTTTACACCTCTTTTCTCCCAAAATTTGCTTCTAATTTTTATCATTGCAAATAATCAATCTGAAATTTCCTTCTTTGCCGTTATCTTCACCGACTTACCTTTAATCTTGAGATCCTATGAGTACTTTTTGTTTATCTTACCCCATTCTCACTTGCTCCAACATTTGTTTATTCCTTTGAGGTGGACCTCACATCCCTTTAGTGTCAAAATCTTTCGTATCTTTGTGTCCTTGGTATTCCTCCCTTTGCCTCGTTTAGGGTGTATTCCTTACTACTCCCTAGTTCTTATTAGAGCTTTGTTTGCTCCTTCAAACGATTTGGTCAATAAGAGTTATTTCCTTCAATCGAATCTGTCTAAAATTCCTATTTGGGTTTCCTTCAAGTAGATCATATTTAACCTCCCTAAACACTCACTCAGCCACTCGTACTTCTTACTGAGGCCCTTATTTTCGCTCCGGTTTTGCGACATTTCCTCGATTGATTTTCTTAACCTGGAGCTTTCTCCTTCCTCAATCCAACTTCCTATTCTCATCCTACTTCTAATGTCTCCCGTTCTAGGATTCTTACATTTTATCTCCCTATCGTTCCTTAGAATTTCTCCCTTTTTAATCTTTACTTATACTTAAGGATCTTGTATGGTTCATTCACTCTGGCATTTCTTCCTTTTTGGTTCCATACCTCTGCTTTCCACAAGTCTCCTTATTTTATGGAGTTCTTAAGAAATTGTATTTAGTTCTTTTACAAGTAGGTGTTATACCTGGGCTTTCTTGTCATTAGATTTTCTTCTCATCCTACCTTAGTGGTCTTGCCATCCTTGGTGTTCCCCCATAACTTACTTCCTTTCTTCTTGATTAGCTTTCATTCATGTGGTTCCCTTTGGAGTATTCCACTCCTTCATATTTTTTCCTTACTCTTATTCTTTGAGCCTTTCTTTAACTCCTTGAACTCTCCATAAGTCCATACTCTTTGATGTTCACTTCCCTTTGTTCCAACTTCTTCTTCCTTTTCTTAATTAAGATCTCCCTTGGATGGACTCATCCTTATTGTACTTTTGAGGGAATATCTTAAGTGTTGAGGTTAACTATAAATTGCCCATCCTTTCTTCCTTATGTGATTTCCTACCTTTTACTTTAATCTTTATTATCACACTGTTTTTGCTTTGAATTTATCAAGGAACTCAGAAGTTTTATAAAAAAATTTACTTTCATTCATTCAAGAAAATATTTTCTTGCCATACTTGGCTTATTATCGGAATTTTCTACCCCTTAATCCCTTGGGGTCATAGGTTGAGAGTTAACTCTAGAGCGATTGTGGGATTCTTGATCATAAGGTTCTGAGGAACTAGTTAGGGTCCACTCGTATTCCCTTATAGGATGGATCTCATGTATGGCCTCCAATTCGTACCGCCTTAGTACCTCGACCTCACACTCATAGGTCCACTTCATCCATTGGGAGGGATTGAAGCCAGGTTAAGTAGGTGGAGGTACTTGGTGGACCTTCATGAAGGTGGCATATGTATCTAGTAGTTATCCCAGACCTCCTTCTTGGTTGGATTCCTCTCCGGTTGTTGTGAGACTAGAGGAGGGGTTGGGCTTCTAGGAGGAGATATCGGTTCCTCCTGTCTTGGAGGAGGGTATGTTATGTCTTCTGGTTCCAATAAGACTTCTACCAGTTTTCGGTAGTCTTCTACCATGTCTTTGGGTACTCTTTTCTCTTCTTTTAGGAATCTTTGTATGGTTTCCTCCCTTGGGTTGGGTGTCTTTTTCAAGGTTATGGGTGGAGAGCTGGATTTCACAGCAAACTTCCTAGGAATTTTCCTTCCTACACGATAGTTAAAAGTTTGATTCATGTCAGGGCATAATATTAATAATGTTTTAAGGGAACTTAGCTCTAATACCACTCAAGTTGTCACTCTGACCCGGTTTGGTTGGATCCCCCTTTCTTGATTCAAGAGGGGTTTCCTCCTTCCTTAACTCAAGAGGAGCCAGGCGTAATATCAACCTTATTCCCTGGAATAATGTATATCAAATAAAATGTAAGCTTAAGAGAAATTAAGCATACATGATAGAGGGTAAGGCTTGGTATTATCCCTAGTCATTTCTCTATTTACTGAAAAGGGATCAAAAGGTGGGTGAGTTTCTACAAATCAGTAAATGGGTATTTTAAAAAAAATGAACTTTCAATAAAATAAATTTTAAATTGAAGTGTGTCAGACTACTTAATTTCTTTAAAATTTCTCATTTCCAAAATTTTAGTTTTTATAGCCATTTCTCAATCTACAATCATTATCAATGTGTTTATCAACCAACACACGACCTTCATCATAAAGTGAACACACATTCGTAGGCTAGCACTTCCATTGTACCCACTTGTGGCGTTAGAGCGAATTTACCAGCCACCTAGATAGAAGCACGTCCACTTCTACCTTGAGAATGAGTGGATGTACGTGACATCAGATTCTCAATCCCATAAATAAAACTCTGTGTCCGTATGAGGACAAAGACCTCATCTTGAACCCACCCCGGTCTCATGCGCATGAAGCTACATCAAGCTTCCAAGATTACTAGCATGACTAACTGCCCTTATCTCCACCATGTCGTCCATTAGCCCTAGGATGCATCACTACCCCTCTTGGGCATCTTGAAGGTCACATAACTCAGTGCATGCACAAAACAATAGTTTTCCACATAAGCCATTTAATTTGTGTTGCCACTAGTCCAACGACCCCAACCCTCAACCCGATCTGCAGTTGTTTGTCTTGACTAGTCCATAGACCTGTCATGTCGCACTGCCGCCAGTCCATCGAGTATGTCAGTCCTATCTTGGTACCATGGACAAAGAATTCATTTATTTAAAATTTTCATGGTTTAAACTCATGTTTGTTACGAGCTCCTGGTCATGCCAACTGGCCTAGGGCCCATTATACGAGATTTTCAAAATCGGGCATAGTAGCCCCAAGTTCCAAAACTAAGGCCTCCGGCCTATTTGAGCTATTCGAGCTCCCTTCAAGAAAGTCTCCCAAAAGGTTTAAGCAGTGGCACATAGTCAGAGAAGAGCACTTATAACAAAAATAACCTTTTAGCCATCCATCACACCAACCAGGTATGAGAACATCTCCGCTTATAACCGATAAGCGGGCTTTCTACTTCGTTGGAGAAAGTTTCAACATACCAATAGGGTATGATCTACTTATAATCGGTAAATAGTTTTTTTTCGTGTAATTTCCACATCATTTCTCTCAGGTGTAATGGTTAAAATACCACTTAGTAGTGGGTTTTCTTTTCCAAGGTACTTATCATCCCAATCAAGTATGATATAAAATATCCCACTCACCCGATAACGCAGTGATTTCCTTCTTAACTGGCTTTCGTTTCCTTGTGAGCTTTATCTTAGTTGGCAATCCCGATACCTTGTGTTCCTAAACTATATGATCATTTTTGTTCATTATCCCTTGGCTTGATAGCCTTCATTTATTATGAATGAATAAAATTTTCAACTTTTCAAATATTTGCAATTTGGTCCCTAAAGTTATTTTTCTTTTACTTTAGGTCCCAAATGTCGATTTTCCCCCAAATTGAGTACCGAAAATTCAAAATTATACTTTCAAACCTCAATTTATTCAAAAATACATAAAGGGGTTAAAGTTTCCCAAATTCCCAATTTGGTCGCCAACTTTTCCAAAATTACCAATTTGCCCCTCCTTTACAAAAATGGTATGTTTTACCCAAAACATTCTAAAAATTGTCCAATTGGTCCTTCAACATCTTTATCAGGCCCAATTGGCCCTCAATTTTATGAAATTACTTTTTAGTCCCTCGAATTTTCAAAATCCCCAATTTTCCACCTAATTTCAACTATCCTACACACTTGAATTTGATGTCATGAAACTGACTGACCAAATGAGTTTAATTGTTGAAATTGAAGTTACATTGGAGTTCCTACATCTTCATACGATTCAATTGCACTTTGAATCACACTATTAGAAGCCGGAACGAGCTCAAATGGAGCTTCCCTAGAAAATTGAACGTAGAGAGAGAAAGCTTTGAATGCTTACCGTTGGGGACGCGGCGGTCTGAGCTTTCACTCTGGGTAGATGGATCTTGTCCTAAGGTTTCTCATAGGATCAAGAATTACAACAATTGATGCTGAATTGAGTGAGAATTTAGTCATTAAAAATCTACCGGTTCTCTCTCTAGCACCGATCGGAATTTACAGAGTGGAGCCAAATTGGCTTACCTTTCCATTCTAATTCAGCCGTAGGAGGGCTGAGGAGGTGTTGGAAGAGCTTGGTTTGGCCTGAGAAGGGCTTGAATTAGCTGATTTCAACTTGACAGAAATAGGGCAGCTTCGGTCCACTGGAACTGCTTCATTGTTCGATCACACCAACACTTCTCTGGCGACCCTCAGAGAAATTGGAGACTACCACCGTGTAGCTGACTTCTCCCTGAGTCTAAGGAACCCAACCACGCCTTCTTTGGCATAGAAAAAACCTTATATCAGGGCTCTAGTTTGAGCTTCACTGGAAAACTGAGTAGCTGAGAGAGAGTGAGGTTTTCAGGTGTGAAGAGGATGAATGGAGAGTGGCTCTTTATATAGGGAGCTCGGGGACTCGTCGATAGTCCGTTTGGAACCTTTATGGTAGTCATTGATGGCCTGAAACATACTGAACGGAAACGTTTCCTCTTCACCTACACTGGTTCAATTTTCTAGCAAGTGAATAGTATTGTCATCTGAAGGAAGAAGACGACATTGTTCCTAACCAGACCGGATCGGTCCGAACCGGGGTCAAAGCTTAAACCAGCCAGTTCAAGCTAGATTCGACCGAGTTTTTCACAATTAAAAATTTCTAAATTCATCTAAATTCATTCTTTATGAAATAGTGGCCTCAATTCGCCAATTTGAAAAATTTAAGCCACCTTAAAAAATGAATTTAGCATCTAGTTCAATAGTGGTTCAAACCGGTTCAATTTGGTTTGGATCCGGTTCACCTAAACCGGTTTGATTTTCATCCCCCATTCATCTTAAAGTCCTTTTTCATGACTTTTGTGACTCTTTAGGTCACCTGAAATCCATAAATTTCCTAGTTTGCCCTACCTCTATCTGTTCCGGTTCATAAACTGACTCTATTCATAAACTGGTTCAATCCGACTTGGATCCTATTCACATGAACTAGTCTGGTTTTTATCTCCCAATTTGTCCTAAGGTTCTTTTCCAAGGTTTTGTGAACCCTTTTGGTCACTTGGGAGTTGTAAATTTCCCAAATTGTCTGTTCTCTGATGATCGGGTTTGTGAACCAGTTTGGTTTTCTCACTTGGTTTGACTGGTTCTTTTCCCGATTTTTCCTTAACTCCAAAGAGCGAGGTTTACATCCTTGGTTGCAATTCATTTTATCCATAGGTCTTACCTTTGAGGGCCCAAAATTACCACTTTGTTCATTTACAGCTTCTTAGAGGCATCCTTTCTCTCTTATAACCTTGGGTCCACCCAAGTCTTCCATTTGACATCATCATGCTTTAATAAGCAACTCTTCTTTCCATGAGTCATACCTTCTTAGTAATTTTTTACTTACGTTTCCTCAACACAAAAGGATACTTTAGCATGATATCTTTCGGAGATATTTTTGTATACCTCAAGAACATTCCCCCGACAATTGTTCCTTAACTTCCAATCCTTTAGGGATTTGGGGACTTTATCCCTCCTTACTATCAGGTAGTGTTCCTCAACTACCTTGAGCATATCCAAACATTCAATGTGTACACCCATAAGTTGGACACTTCTCACTTACCTTGCATATCTCTTTTTCTTAAAATTCAAACTTTTGCAATACCGAATACTCACCATTTTTTTCTTTGATGGTATTCTCATACTCTTCTTCTTATACTGTTAGAATGTTTCACCACTTATTTCTTGTTCATGCATCTCATCCATACATATCAATTTCCTTTTCTTAGGCGTCATGCTTCTCATGACCATTTGGGTTTTTTTTATTTACTCGTCCTTTACCAACCTTCTTATTGGTCATTCTTGGTTCCAACTATCAGATTTCTTGATTACCACATGACTAGTTTATCGACATACTTAGGATTTTCCTCCCTCATGCCCTTCCTCATGTTGGTCGACATCCCTACCTAAGGGTTTTCATTCCCTAGTCCATCCTTACACGTTCATGACCATTTCATAGTTACTTTCCCTTCACTCCCATTTGTTCTTTTTGACTTATCTTGGGGAGTTCCTTTTTGTTGGTCCCATTCTCTACCCTCACACTTTGGAGTTGAGTCTTTCATCTTTGATATTATGCATCCAAACTTTTTACCACTCCTTTAAGGTTTCCTTCATATCCTTATACCCTTTTACTAAATTTGAATTTCCCCTTCAAACTTATTTTCTATCTAAGCAAATTCCAATTACTGTGGTGTCATTTCAGGTACTCCATGCTATGCCTTGCCATCTTAAACTCTACTAGGCTGGGTGGGCTAACCCATCCTCCTTAATGTCTACTTATCCTGATCTTCATTTCTTAACTTGGATCCGCTAATTTTCTTCTTGTCCCTAGTGCTCCTCATTTCGCTCCTTCAGAAATATTTTCCTTAAATATGTTCTTATGGTTGTCTGACCGATCCAATATTATGGTATCCTTTGATGCCACCGTCTTGTTTACCCATTTCCTTGGAATAATCCTTCTTTGAATCCTATGAGTATATTCCAGTACTCTGTCCTTATTTCCACTAGCATTCCTCTTAAAATTCAAGGTTTCTTAACTTCCTTGTCAAGGAGTAACTTATAGGTCAAATTTTTTACCTTTGCATTCGGGGGCCTCAAACTCCCAAACTTAGTATACTCCTTGGGGTACTTGACTTCTTTCCGGTCTCTCTGTTCCTAAGGATCTTCTCAATTCTTTCCTTTTTCATTCTTTGACTTTCTCAGTCCTCTTCTTTAAAGGGTTTTCTTTCATTTACTCAATTCTTCTTTAGTATGAGGTCATAATGTTTTTGGAAAAAGGGAAATTTTATTCATCAATTGTGTTTGCCACAATTAGGGCCTATTACATAGATCAAGCAAAGTACCCTACCCGTTATCTACTACCTTAGTCGCCCATATTGACTAACCTAGAGTTAAGTACTAGTGAGTTGTGGGACTCTTCATCTGAAGGTTGGTGGCGCTTGGCCGATCTCCTAGGTGAGCATGCACCTCTGTGATACCTCCCACACCTAGCGCATGGGTTTATACTCGACTCTTCATACTTCGATGAAGATAACTCGCTTTGTGCTCCCCTAAATCTAACTTCATGAGTGATGGTGACCCCAAATTTTTCCAAGACTGTGGCCTCATACTCATAAGCTCATTGCATTTGGTTCACAGGGTCTGGGTCGCTTCGAATTTGGGGTATTTTATGGAAGACCCCCACGTAGTTGGCATAGGCTTCCTAAAAGCTCCTGTCACGCCTCGACCCAGTTTTGTCAGGGTTTCATGATCAACCCATCACCCTTCCATGCATCATTCGGGTATCCCAACCCTAATGATACATGGAAGGTAAAGTCGTGCCTACGTTCGAACCCTTCCTATAAGTTGGGGGTAGGAAATGTACCTTGAGGGCCTGAGTTTGTTCAGGAACTGTCCGTCCTTGTCCTGGACCCAAAAAGGGTGAGAAGAGGGGAATGAGTATACATATACTCTGTAAAACCTGTTTGATCAAAGAAAATCGGAAAAAGAACCGGTATAGGGTTATACATGAAGAAACGAGTTGTTTAATGAATGAAAAATAGTTAACGTGGGAAATTGGAAAATCCCAAATGACAAAAAATTCACAAAAATTACAAGGAAGAACTATGAGGTGGAATTGAGGATAGAACATAACCAGTTTGGGGTGAACAGGACTCGAACTGACATGAACCATAGTGAACCAGTTCATAAATTCATTTTTCTAGGTGGCTTAAAAAGGTCAATTTGGGAAATTGACACCACCATTAGATGGAAAATGAATTTTTAAATTTTAAAATTTCAGAAAAATAGTCGTACCAACCGATTTTCTACTTTTGGACAACGAATCTGATTGGACATGTCACGCCCCGACCCGGTTTGGTTGGATCCCCATGATCAACCCGCCACTCTCTCAGTTTATTTAAGGTTTTCCCCTTGTTATAAACCATAAAAAGTAAGATATCCTTTAAATCTGCACCTTTCCTAGAATAACATAAATCAAAACTTCATAAAATTTTAAATTTATCATACTTGTCTCACATGCGTATTAGTTGGTGGTCCTTGAGGGTAGGCTTTCCGAGATTTCCTGAAAAGGGATATGAGGGAGGGGGTGATTACAACAACTTAGTGAATGGGTTTTAAAATTTTAACTTTTAGGAAAAAGATTTGTTTGGAGTGTGCTAGACTCCTTATTTCCTTTAAAAAATCCTTCCATTTCAAATCTCTATTTATCACCATTTATTATTAATCACGGTGTGTCATCACCCAACCCACATCCTTCATCATGAAGGTCAATTGCGGCCAGTACGACTTTACCGGCCACCTAGATAGAAGTATGTCCACTTCTACCCTGAGAATGAGTTGATGTTCGCGACACCCGACCCTCAATCCAGTAATAATTCTCCATGTTTGTATGAGGACAGAGACCTCATCCCATCCCCATTCCAATCTCATGCACTTGAAGCTACTCCGAGCTTTGCAAGGTCACCTTGTACGACGAACTGCCCTTATGCCCACCAAGTTGTCCAGGGTCCTAGGATACATCACTACCCATCGTGGGCATCTTGAAGGTCCTGTAAACATAGTGCATGCACAATCAGTATTTTCACATCATGCCATATAAATCTGTGGTGCCACTAGTCTAATGGCCTCGAGCCTTAACTCAACTTATAGTTGTTTGGCTTGACTAGTCCGGAGACTTGTCATGTCGCACTGTTACTAGTTAACTGAGTATTCTGGTCCTGTCATGGTACCATGGCCAAACAATTCAATTATTCAAGTTTTCATGGCATATAATTCATGTTTGTTTATGAGCTCCTGCTCATGCAAACTTGCTTATGGTCCACTGTTCGAGATTTTCAAAAGTTGGGCGTAATAGTCCCGTAGTTCCAAAACCAAGACCTCCAGCCTAACAGAGCTATTCGAGCTCCCGTCAAGAAGGTCTCCCAATATTTTTAAGCAGTGGCACACATAGTCAAGGGAGAACCCTTCTGGCAAAAATATATTTTCAACTATCCATCATTCATAACCAATGAATTGGTTTTTCACACAATTGACCGCCCTCCTATCATAGGAGGGATCACACGTTCGTAGAACGGTTCCCAATCATTCCACTTGTGGACCGGAGCACCTTTACTATCCACCTTGATAGAGGTTTACTACCTCTACCTCGAGTTTGAGTGGACATCAATAGTCCGACTCTCAAACATCAATAGTCCTGAGTGTCCTTGAGGATTGCCAGAGAAGCACTAACGTAATCAAATAATGAAGCAACTCTAGCAGATCAAAGCTGCCCTATTTCAGCCGAGCTGAAAATGGCCAAATTGACCCCTCATTAGGCCAAACCAAGCTCTCCCAACACTTCCACAGCCCTCATAAGACTGAATTAGACCTAGAAGGTAAGCCAATTTGGCTCCCCTCTGTATTTTTATCTTATAAAAACTTTTATGGGCTTTGATTTGATAGAAAAACCATTTTTTTGTGTAACCTAGTCTAGTGTATTTATTAATATCTTAGTTAGAACATATAGACAAGTAAATCCCTTATGAATTACAACCCTTTAGGGGCTTCATTGTTCAAGGGGAAGTAGACTACTCAAGAATTTCACAATCCAAGCAGCTAGGAAGCATTGCTTTTGCTAATTCGAATTGAATTTTTCAAATGTGCAACTAACTTTTTCAGTGGTATGAAGTAAAATGCTAGGAGACCTAGAACCATCCATTCAGGTTCTATATTTGTTCAAATAAAATGCTTAGCTAATTTCATGCGTCTAACCAAAAAATCCTTTCTTCTTCCAATTTTGGAGGGTCTATGGTGGTCAAAGGTGGCCACTGCAGGTGGCGAAAGGGATGAGGGAGTCGGGGTTTGGTTGGTCATGTGCTCACTGTTTCGAGCTTCGGAGTAGCTTCACTATGCTATTGTCTTGACACTTCTTCAGTCGTCATCTGGTCGCTTTGAGAGTGTCTCAAGCTAGAGCACCCTTCTCCGATTCCAATGCCACAATTTAGAGCTTCTTTGGTTGCGAAATTGCCCGATGTCAAAGCTTCAATCGAAGTCTCATTAGGAAAAGAGCTTTTTGTCTTTAGAGAGTGCGTGAGAGGTGAAGAGAATGAATGGGAGGGTGCTCTTTATATAAAGAGCTCAGCAACAGTTCAGGCTACCGCTAGCAACCTGACCGTAGAGATTTTCAAGTCGCTGGAGACTCCATCTTTTCCGGTCACTCTCTCTTCTCTATCAGCAGACTAAGGTTGAAGACGATGGCGTGGCGGGCATGCTACGTGGCACGCTGTGATTGGCCGATTTTTCTAATGTGGAGGTCGAACTCAGCTAACGCGTTAGTCGTTGACCGGTTGACCAAAAACTTGGCAACCTCTCATTGGGTGCTTGTGTCTGCGTGGCAGGCTAACGAGTCATCCGCTGACCATTGACCGGACACATGGCAGCCTCCCATTGGTTGTCCGTGTATGCTGACGCAATATTGTTGACTGTTGACCGGTTGGACCGTTGATCGGTTCAGTCTGACCGGGTTCACTATCCTAAATTAAAAAATTGGCCAGTTCGGACACGATTCAACCGATTTTTTGAAATTTAAAATTTTTTAAATTAATCTAAATTCATTTTCTATATAATGGTTGCCTCAATTTCCCAAATTTACATTATTAAGCCACCTAGAAAAATGAATCATTTAACCGGTTCACTATGGTTCATCCCGGTTCAATCTGATTCAGGTCTGGTTCACCCCGAACCGGTCCGATTCTCTCATCAAATCCACTTCCCCGTTCTTCCTCATATTTTTTTTTGTGAATTTTTGGTAACTTGGGATTTTCCAATTTCCCTTGTCAACACTTCTTTACTATTTTCTATTAATTAAATTGGCCCAATTTTCAACAATCGTATCGGTTCTCTTCTTGGTGTCCTTAGTTTGAGGGGACGGGTTCCACTGGGCTTTTGCATTTGTCCTTCTCGGTGTTATTACCCTTTCTTGGTTCTCTAGTCCATCCTTTCATACTCGAGTTCCCTTTTTGTTGGCTGTTGGACCTATATGTCCCTAGTAGTAAGATTCTTACGTCCTGTTGCTTCACCCTGGGCCTGAAGCCCGACTTGCCTTGCGGTTAGGACCACGCTCTTTTACCCTTTTCCTTAGAGCGTTCTCCCTCTTGTTCTTTTTTTTTATTTGCATTATCTAGGTTATTTCATTACTCGACTCTATTTACCCTTAGGTTCTGATTTTATATGTTCCTTCCATGTTGAATGTCCCTTGAATGTAGATGTTAGACTCATTGTGTGAGTTTGGGGTTTCCCGCATTTATTTGTTCTACTCTATCCCTTTATTGAGTCTGTCTGTCTCTGACTGTTGGGTTTCTCGCCCCCTGCTGATCCCATCGGCCTACTGGGTTCTCCTTCCTCGGTCTGTTCTCACGTTCGCTGGCATTCTCATACTAGCGAATGGTCCTTCCCTTCCCTTGCTCCACTCTTTTCTCTCGGCTTTAGGGTCATTATGCTTGTTGACCTGTAGCAACTGAACTCCCTTAGGTTTATTCCTTTCTCTTGTTCAAGACGGCTCAACTTGGTGTTTATCTCTACGATTACCTTCTTGCTTAATTCCTATCAAGGTCATCCTCGAGGAACTTCTCCTCTCTCCTGACGTTTACCTTTCTCCTGGGACTGGCGAGGGTTCCTTGAGGTTTCCCATTTGTTCCCGGATATGGTCATAAGTCTCGTTCCCCGATGGCTTGGTGTGGGTCCTCCCCCCGTTGACCCTTAATCGCTCTTTTTGGGTTATTTTTCCTTCTTGTTTATCAGGTCCATCTACCCCTCACTCAATTTTTTCATGCATGTATGGTGATCCTTCCTTCCCTGGGTGGTACCTCATTTTGGGGCTCAAGTCCACGTATCCCCTAATGGGTTGACGTGTTCCAGACCCGCTCTTGCTTTTCGGGATATCTCTCCCACAATCCCCCAATTCCTTTGGATTTTTTGGGCTCCACCCCTCATTATAGCTTAATAGTGTTTCTTCACTATCTTGGAGCCGCCTAGTTATTTAATGCATACACCGTAGCTTGGTCACTTCGCCCTAACCCCATAGGTGTCTGTTCCCTTGAAATTTCCAATTCCAGTAGAGGTGTCCTCCCACGTTCCCCCCTTACGGTTATGATGCCCTTCCGACTCGTGTTTCCCTTAGGCATTGGATTTTTGTTTTTCGCATGGTTTCCTTATGTAGCATCCTAACTAACCTTATCAACTCCCTGCTTGTCTGCCCATCCTCCTTGCTATTTTACTTCTCCTGATCCCTGGGGTAGGGGTTTCACATCCCCTTGCCACCGGCTCACCTCTCACTCCTCCGTTTGATGGAATACATTGTCGCTATTCCTAGTCATCCTCACTGTCGCTCATTGGGGTTCCTCTAAGGTGGTTAGGCCTTCCTTTGATTCACCCTCGAGAGTTGTCCTTGATCTACCCTCCCTTTTTGTTCGTGTCACCAGTTCCAGATTCCCCCCTTCGTGATCGACTTTCATCCTAATGCTACCATTGGCTAATGTCCTTCCCGTATGTATTTATGTCTGCATGTGAGGCCACCTTTCTAGTCCCTACTATGGCTCCTCGATCTCCATTTGGTTCGTTGAGCTTGTCTCATTCCTGGGTTGACGATCTTTCTACGTAGGGTTGTCATCTTTTGACGCATTGTTGGCTCATCTACGGTGCCTCATCCTAGCTTGTTTCGTACGATTCTCTTTTCATCTTTCTAGGTTCACTATGACTTATTTTGTTGGGTATAAACTTTCCTTATCCTTCGGGCTCTCCTTCAATGTCCTCTTGACCCTTTCTCTAGCCTATCCTACTTCTAGCGTCTTCACTTGGAGTATTTAGTATAGAGGTTGATCTACCCTGCGTTTTACTAGCTTCGTGTTTTGTCCCATTCTTCTAAGGTTCCTCGGCACCCCGTGCCTCCTTTACATTTCCCCCTTATTATAAGTACCTACTTCCGGTGTTTTGTAGTTCTAGGGTATCTCCACTTATGGGGGTAGGGTCAAGAATCGTCTGGTACCTTTTGTGTTCCTTCTCGATTTTTTTCTATGTTGGGGTAATTCACCTCCTTCATGCTCAACTTTTACGAGAGTAATTAAAATCTTTTATTTACTTGACTGGAAAACCCCAATCATGGTTTATTACAATAACTAATCTCAATAATTTCATATTGCTACTCTAACCTCCCAAGTTAATTGATTTAGAGTAAATCCTAGGCGAGTTACGAGACTCAGCATTTGGTGCCTTGGTGCGCCTCCTCCTACTAGGTGGGTAGTCGCCTCTATGGTATCTTCCACAGTGGGGGTATGGGTTCATGTTGGGTTCCTCGAACTCCGTGGATGTTGATAAGCTAGGAGCCCTCTTGGCTTGTACTGCTAGCGTGATATCTACCCCATACCAATTTAAGACAGCAACATTGTGGGCATGTTGCATGGGACCTATGATACACGTGTTGCAGTGTATCGGAGGGAGTCGGTAGAAAACCCTCACATAATTAGTGTATGCCTCCTAGAAATTTCTCTCAACCTCTTCTCAGATCTAGGCCTGATCTGGTTCTCTGGGTAGGGAAGTTTCGTCCTCCATCGAGTAGGGAGGGGGTCCTCTCTCGAGGTGCATCCCATGGGATAGGCTCCTCTAGCACCTCCAGCCTTTGCTCCATGGCATGTATCCAAGGGATATAATCTTTGAGGGCATTTCCATTCATAATTTCTGCAAGGGTTGTTGGGAATCAGGGATTAGGATGGGTGGGGAAAATTATCAGGAAGTTATGCTCAAATACCACTCAAGTTGTCACGCCCTGACCCAATTTGGTCAGGGTTTCATGATCAACCCGCCACCCTTCCATGCATCATCTAGGTATCCCTACCTTAATGATACCGGGAAGGTAAAGGCGTGCCTACATTCGAACCCTTACTATAAGTTGGGGGTAGGGAACATACCTTGATGGCCTAAGCTTGTCCGAGAACTGTTCGTCCTTGTCTTGGACCTGAAAGGGGTGAGAGGAGGGGAATGAGTATACATATACTAAGTGAGGGAAAATACTATACTGATTAATTTATTATTCACTCATTAGTTATCCATTGGTTGTTTTTCACACAATCAACCGCCCTCCTATCATAGGAGGGATCCCACGTTCATAGAATGGTTCCTGACCGTTCCACTTGTGGACTGGAGTGCCTTTGTGACGCCATGACCCGGTTTGGTCGGATCCCCGTGATCAACCCACCGCTCCCTTGGTTTAATTGGGGTTTCCCCCTTTCTTTAATCAAGAGGAGTCATGCATAATTTAACCATGTTCTTTGGAATAACATAAATCAATAAAAATGTGAGTTTAAAATAACTTTTAAGCATACTTGACAACAGGTAGATCCAGTTGTTTCCTTTGTCATTTTATCTACTACTGAAAAGGGATATGAAAGAGGGGTGAGTTTCTACAACTCAATGAATGGTTGTTGGAAGTGAGTTTTTTTTATAAACAAACAGTTTTAATCGAAGTATGCCAAACTCCTTATTTCCTTTAAGAATCAAATTCCAATTTTCAAAATACTTTTTCCTCATTTTCCACAATAGGTGTGTTTTACAGTCAACACAAGCCCTTCCTTAAGAAGGGATCACACATTCGCAGGGCAGCCTGTCCACTGCACCCACTTGTGGCTCAGAGTGACTTTACTGGCCACCAAGTAGATGTTCACGACATCTAACCCTCAAACCCAAAATCAACTCTGTGTATGTATGAGGATAGAGACCTCATCCCGACCCCACCTCAACCTCATGTGCATGAAGCTACGTCGAGCTTTCCTTGACTGTTGACACGACAAACTACACATATCTCCACCATGTTGTCCAGTAGCCCTTAGGACACATCACTACCCCTCTTGGGCATCTTAATGGTCTTGAACCTTAACTACATGCACAAACAATAGTTTTTTCCACAAAGCCATTTATCTTTGGTGCCACTGGTCCAACGACCCCAACTCTCAACTCGACCTGCAGCTGTTTGTCTAGGCTGGTCCGTCGACCTAGCCCTAACGCACTACCGCTAGTCCATCGAGTATGTCAGTTCTGTCTTGGTACCATGGTGAAATCACATAATCCATTCATTTAGAATTTTCTTGGCTTTAATATATCATGTTTGTTTACGAGCTCCTACTTGTGCCAACTGGCCTTGGGCCCATTGTACGTGATTATCCAAAACCGGGCATTTAGCACCACAAGTTCCAAAATTGAGGCTTCTAGGTATCTAAGTTGTTCCAGCTCCCATCAAGAAGGTCTCCCAAAAGGTTTAAGCATTGGCACACAGTCAAGGGAGAACACTTCTGACAAAAATATCTTTCAATTTATCACACCTACTAGATGTGATGATATCTCCATTTGTAACCAACAAGCGGGTTTTCTTCTTTCTTCAAGGAAGTCCTTCAGACCAATTGGGTATGATTTTCTCTACTTACAATCGGTAAGTAGGTTTCCGCTTTGTTCTCACAACACTCCAACTAGGTGGGATGTTAAAATCCCACATATAAGTGGTTTTTCATTTCCGAGGTGCTCATCATTCCAACCAGGTATGATGTGAATAAACCTACCCACCCGATATTCGTGGTGTATTCTTCCTCAGTCGGCTTTTGCCTCCACGCTAGCTTATCATTGTTGGCATTTTGGTTTCTCGTGTTCCTACAATATTTTGGGAACTCTTATCCATTAAAGTTTGGCATAAAAGCCTTTGTATCTCACATATGAGCGACTAGACCTAAAAGTTGTTAGTTAATTCTACTCAGGTCCCTAAAGTTCATTTTTCTTAACTTTAGGTCCCTAGTGCTAACTTTTCCCCAAAATTAATCCCAAAATGTCAAAATATTCACTGTGGGTCCTCACTTTACTCATAATTGTTTAAGGGGCTTACGTTTTCCAAATTTTTGATTTGGTCCCTAACTTTTCAAAAATTACCATTTTGCCACTACTTTCCAAAAATGGCAATTTTACCCTAATTATTTTTAAAAAAATCTACCAATTGGTCCTCCAAAATCCTTTTCTTGGCCAATTGGCCCTCAATTTTGAGAAATTACATTTTGATCCCTCAATTTTATGAAATCCCCAAAAATTTCCAAAAATTTCCCCCAAATTTCCCATTTCAACCTGGCCGAATTTGATTTCATTAAATTGACTATTCAATAATTAATTGCTTCAATTAGAGGTATAATTTAGTTTCTACACATCCATATGATTCAATTGAGCTTTAAATCACATGAATTGAGGCCAAAATGGGTTCAAACGGAACTTCGTCCGAAAACTCTACGTAAAGAGAGAAAGCTTTGAAAGCTTACTATTGGAGGTGCGGTTGTCCGATCTTTCTATTTAGGTAGGTAGCTCTCATCCTGAGGTTTATCCTAGGATCAAGAATCGATACAATTCATATCGAATAGAGGGAGAATTTGGTTAGTGAAATTTTCACAATTTCTCTCTCTAACGATGATCGGAAATGACAGAGGGGGCCAAATTGGCATACCTTTCATATCTATTATAGTCGTATGAGGGATGTGGGAGTGTCAAGAGGGCTTGGTTTGGCATGAGGCGGTCCTCAGATCAAACGGAGATTGTCGTCAGGTAGCTGACTTCTCCTATAATCTAAATAACCCAAACTCGCCCTCTAAGGCTCAAAAAAACCCCAATGTCAAAGCTCTGGTTCGAGCTTCACCGAAAAACTGAGTAGTTGAGAGAGAATGGAGTTTTCAGGTGTGAGGAGGATGAATGGAGATGAGCTTTTTATATAGGGAGCTCAGGGTCTCTCTACTTGATGGTTTGGCATCTTAATGACGCTCATTCATGACCTGAAACGCCTTGAACGGAGGCATTTCATCTTTGTCGGCGCTGTCCATTCTTCTGGTGAATGAACAATGTCATCATCTAAAGGAAGAAAATGACACTGTTTCGAACCAGACCAGACCGGTCCGAATCCGGTTCAATGATTAGATTGGCCGGTTCAAGCCTGATTCGACCGGGTTTTTCAAAATTAAAATTTTCTAAATTCATTCTCTATCCGATGTTGGCTTCAATTCCCCAATTTGAATATTTTAAGCCACCTAGAAAAATTAATTTAGCAACTTGTTCAATGATAGTTCAAATCGGTCCAAACTAGTTCATCTAAATCAGTCTGGTTTTCTATTCCAATTTGTCCCAAAGTCCCTTTCCATGGTTTTATAACTCTTTAGGTCACTCGGGATTTGTAAATTTCCCAATTTTCCCTTTCTCTAATGGTTGGGGTTCGTGAACCGGTTACCATCCAGCCTCATAGAGTTTAACTACCTCTACCCTAGTTTTGAATGGACATCAATTGTCTGACCCTCAAACCTAGATCACTTCACAATGTCCGCTACCTTCTTTCCCCTACTGCCTTGGTCTCAATGCGTAGGAAGCTCCTCGAGTTTCCTTACCTATTGGACACCATGTCGCCTTTATGCACCCTAGGTCATCCAACAGTCCTTGGGATCCATCATTACCTCATGCCAAGTGTCTTGATGGCCCGAATCCCACATTGCATGCACAATCAAGAGTCTTTTTAAGTTATAGCCATTATATTTGGCCCTTGAGTGTAATAGTCTATTAGCTTGGCTTTGGCCCACAAGTACTAGCCCAACATGTTCGATGACCTAGCTTCTGTTGAGCAGTGGTTTGGCCCAACAAGCCCAACATCTCAAACTTGGATCAATGGGTATCACACACAATTTTCCATTAATTGGATCTTTTAGCATTACTAATCACATGCTGGTTCTAGACGGGTCAATACTCGTGTCCATCAGCCTTGGGCCCACTTGTATATTGAGCCTAAGCCCTGGAACTAGGTCCCAAATATTTTAAGTAGAGTCACCCGGGGGGAGGGAGGCTTATTTCGAGAAAATCATTTTCAAAATTGAACTGTCATTCCAACCGGAATGGACGTCATAACATTCCCACTCACCTAGTGATTTTGATGGGGTTGTCCTGGTGGGGTCTGACTTCGCAGGATGCTTCCAAAAGTCGGCGCTCGAGTAGTATTCTCCTATATGGCACAAATATTAATATCAAGGCGCATCAACTGAGATGTTGCATATTTTCTAGTATTTGCGCATAAGGCCTCATATTTTTCCTTAATTGCATTTAAGTCCTTAATTGCCCCTTAGTTTCAATTAAGCCCCTAGGGTTTCCATTCATCCTTCTTGGGTCCTTAACTCTTTTAAATTCCCCCATTGGCCCTTAAATTTTCCAAAATTTTCATTTAGTCCCTTATTTTTCCAAAAATTACAATTTGGTCCTCAATATTTCAAAATTTCCAATTTGCCTCCTATCTTGTCCAAATTGTCGAATTGGCTCTCAATTGGGATTGAATTTCATGAAAACACCCTCAATTTCATCAATTTTCCATTCGGCCCTCCAATTTTTGAAAATTGCACAAAAGCCCCAAAAATCTCCAAATTTACCTTCTTCTTCTTCCCCAATTTGAACATATGCACATTATGATCTTACCTTGTCCAATTGAAGCCCCGTAAATCCTTGATTTCTTAATTTCTTGCTATAATTCACCTCCTCTAGCTCCCCCAATCATTCTACACTTTGAATTTTCCAAATTTGGTTGAGTTTTAAGCCTCGTCGGAAAATTTACAGTAGAGAGAAAGCTTGCTCAGCTTACCGATGGAGGGGCGATGGCCGGAGCTTGAGGTGGGGGCATCTAGTGCTAGTCAAGGAGAATCTACTAGGATTGAATCCTGTTGCAATTCATCGCTGCTCTACGGGAATTTGAAGAGAGAAGTTTTGGGGGTGTAGTTTTGAAACATGGAAATTTCGACGAGCAGAGGGTCTTAGGCAGACAGAGATGGCCAATGCAGGTAGCGGAAAGGGCTGAGGGAGTTGGGGTTGGGTCAGTTTGGAGCTTGCTGGTTTGAGCTTCAGAGTAGCTTCACTATGTTATTGTCTTGACACTTCTTCGGTTGTCCTCTGGTTGCTTTGAGTGTGTCACGAGCTAGAGCACTCTTCTCCAGTTCTAATGCCACCCTTTGGAGCTTCTTTGGTTTCAAAATTGCCTATTGTCGGAGCTTCGATCGGAGTCTCGTCGGGAAAGGAGCTGTTTGTCTTTAGAGAGTGCCTAAGAGGTGAGGAGGATGAATTGAAGGGTGCTCATTATATAGGGAGCTCGATAATTGTTCAGCCTACCGGTCAGCATGAGACTTGGCCTCCGACTCGGCTACCAGCAACCTAACCGTAGAGATTTTTGAGTTGCTAGAAACTCCAACTTTTTCGGCCTCCCTCTCTTCTTTGTCATCGGACAGAGGTTAAAGACAATGGCGTAGTAGGCGTGCCACATGGCGCACTGTGATTGGCTAGTTTTTTAGACGTGGAGGTCCAACTCAGCCAACGCGTCAGCCATTGACCAGACACGTGACAGCCTCTCATTGGCTGCTCATGTCTATGTGGCAAGCTAACTGGTTGCCCACTGACCATTGACTGGACACGTGACAACCTCCCATTGGCTGTCCATGTTTGTATGGCTGCAAACGGGGCACCGTTGAGCATTGGCTGATCTGGTCCATTGATCGGTTGGACCACTGACTGGTTCAGTTCATTGACCGGTCCGATAGTTGATTGATTTAGTCCGACTAGGTTCAGACCCAATTCGACCATTTTCTAAATTCATTTTGTTTCTAATGGTGGCCTCAATTTCCCAAATTGACATTTTTAAGCCAACTAGAAAAATTAATCATTGAACTGGTTCACTATGGTTCATCTCGGTTTAGTCTAGTTTAGGTCCGGTTCACCCCGAACCGGTCCGATTCTCTCATAAAATCCACTTGCCTTGTAAACCCCGTCCCTTAAAGACAAGGAAACTAGGGAAAGAACCGGTCAACCCAGGTGAGAAAACTAAACTGGTTCACAAACCCCAATATTTAGAGAAAGGGCAAAACGGGAAATTAACAAATCCCGAGTGACCTAAAGAGTCACAAAAGTCATGGAAAAGGGCTTTAAGATGAATTGGAAGAGAAAACTAAAACAGTTCAGGTGAACCGGACTTGAACCGATTTGAACCACTATTAAATCAGTTTCTAAATTCTTTTTTTCTAGGTGGCTTAGAAAATTCAAATTGGAGAATTGAAGCCCCCATTGGATAGAGAATAAATTTAGATGAATTTAGAAATTTTTAATTTTGAAAAACTTGGTTGAATCGGGCATGAACCGGCTAGTTTAGACATTAAACCCTGTTCGGACCGATCCGGTTCAGTTCAGAACAGTGTCGTCTTCTTCCTTCAAATGACAACACTATTCACTCACCGAAAAATTGAGCAGTGCCAGCAAAGATGAAAAGTCTTCATTTAGGTAATTTCAGGCACCCATCGGATGACTAAGGAATCCCCGAGCTTCCTATATAAAGAGCTCCTCCTCATTCATCCTCATCACACCTGAAAACTCCTCTCTCTACTCCTCCAATATCCTGTGAATCTCGAACCATAGCTACAACTTGGCCATTTTTTTGAGCCAAATAAGGTGAGGTTGGGTTCCTTATATTTGAGGAGAATTTAGCTAACCGACGGTAATCTCCATTTTCTCTGAGGGTCACTAGAGAAGCGTCGGCGTGATCGAACAGTGAAGCAGCTCCAGTGGACCGAAGCTTCCCTATTTTGGCTGAGCTGAAAAAGGCCAAATTGAGCCCTACTCAGGCTAAACCAACCTCTTCCAACACTTCCACGACCCTCATATGACTGAATTAGAGTGTAAAGGTAAGCCAATTTGGCTCCCCTTTGTAAATTTCGGTTAGTGTTTGAGAGAGAACCGACGAAATTTCACTGAAAGAATTCTCTCTCAATTCAACATGAATTGATGTGATTCTTGATCCTAGGAGAAACCTCAAGATGAGAGCTATTTGCCCCGATCAAAAGCTCAAACTGTCGCACTCTCGACGAAAAGCTTTCTCTCTCTAAGTTCAGTTTTCTAGCGAAGCTCCATTTGAGCTCGTTTTGGCGTCAATTCATGTGGTTCAAAGCTCAATTGAATTATATGGATGTGTAGGAACTCAATTTTTCCTTCAATTTCAACAATTAACCTCGATTGATTGGCCAATTTGATGAAATCAAATTTGGCCAGTTTGAAAATGAAAAATTGGGGATTTCATAAAATTGAGGGACCAAAGTGCAATTTCCCAAAATTGAGGGCTAGTTGGCATGAAAAAGATGTTGGAGGACCAACTGGTCGATTTTTGGAATTTTTTGGGGTCAAATTTTCATGTTTGTAAAATTGGGGCAAAATGGTAATTTTTGAAAAGTTGGGGACCAAATTGGAAATTAGGGAAACTTGAACACCTTAAGTGATTTTGAATAAATTGAGGACTCAAAGTGAATTTTAGAAGTTTCAGGACTAAATTTGGGGAAAAGTATGCATTAGGGACCTAAAGTTAAGGAAAAAGAACTTTAGAAACCTTAATGTAAATAATTGAAAAGTTTGAGAATTTTGTTCATACGTGAGGAATGGAAACTATTATTCCAAATGTTAATAAACAAGAATGTCCAAATCGTGTAGGAACACGAAGGACCGGAATGACAGCAAGGATAAGCTCGCGTGGAGGCAAAAAGCTGATTTAGAGGAAATACACTACAAATATCGGGTGAGTGGGAATTTTTACATCATACTCGGTTGAGATGATGAGTACCTTGGAATGAAAACCCACTACTAAGTGGAATTTTAACATCATACACGGTTGGAGTGATGTGAGACTAAGTGTAAAAACTACTTATCAGTTGTAAGTAGATCATACCCGCTTGGTATGATGAACTTCCTCAAAGGAAGTGGAAAACCCATTTACCGATTTTAATCGGAGATGTCATCACACCCGCTTGGTGTGATCGATGAGGAAAAACATATTTTGTCAGAAATGTTCTCCATTAACTATGTGCCACTACTTAAAGATTTTGGCAAACCTTCTTGATGGGAGCTATAATAGCTCGGTTAGGCTAGATGCATTGGTTTTGGAACTTGGGGGTTAGAATGCCCAATTTTGAAAATCTCGTACAGTAGGCCCAAGGCCAGTTGGCACGAGCAGGTTCTCATAAACAATCATGATGTTAAGCCATGAAAATTTTAATGAATAATATGATTTGGCCATGGTACCAAGATAGGCCCGACATACTCGATGGACTGGCGGCAGTGCAACAAGACTAGGTCGACAGACTGTTCTGGACAAACAGTTGCAGGTTGAGTTGAGGGTCGGGGTCGTTTAACCAGTGGAACCAAAGATTAATGGCTTATATGGAAAACTTTGTTTGTGCATGCACTTGAGGTTCGAGACCATCAAGACGTCCAAGAGTGGTAGTGATGTGTCCTAGGGGCTACTAGACGACATGGTGGAGATAAGGGTAGTTTATCATGCCAGCAGTGAGGGAAGCTCAGCGTAGCTTCATGCGCACGAGACAGGGGTGGGGTCTGGATGAGGTCTCTGTCCTCATACAGACATGGAGTTGCTTTTCAGGTTTAAGGGTTGGATGTTGCGAACATCCACTCATTCTCAGGGTTGAAGTGGATGGGCTTCTATCTAGGTAGTTGGTAAAGTCGCTCCAATGCCACAAGTTGGTACAATGGACGGGCTGCCCTACGAATGTGTGATCCCTTCATGATGAAGGGTGTGTTATGATTGTTAAACACACCAATTGTGGAAAATGATGAATTGTGGGTTTTAATAACCGAGAATTCAAGGAAGGAATGATTTTAAAGAAAATAAGGAGTTTGGCACACTCCAATTTAAACTATTTTATAGAAACGCATGTTTCAAAACCCATTCACTAAGTTGTTGAACTCACCCCCTCCCTTTACCCCTTTTTAGGTAATTGAGGGAAAACTTATCTACAGACATTCCATTAACTAAACATGTAAGACGGGTATGTAAGTTCAAATTATTCATTTTTTATTAATGTTATTCCAGGAAAGATACAGGTATAAATGATGCCTTACTCCTTACGGTTTAAGAAGGGGATAACTCTTAATAAACCGGGAGAGTAGCGGGTTGCTCACAGGGATCCGACCAAACTGGGTTGGGGCATGACAACTTGAGTGGTATCAGAGCCTGTTTCCTTAAATAAATTATCAAGACTATATAACATAGTAACTAAGAGAAAGTTTCAAATTTTTTCAGATGGCTCCCAGGAGAGGAACCAAGAAAACTAGGACCAACTCTACTCAACACTCTATCCTCGTAAGAAGACAACCAAGAAGCTTTCCAATGCCCGATGCATAGTAGGAGAATGGTGCCAGGACCTGTCAAAGCCATAACTCTAAGTACGAAGGGAGCCAAGCTTGAAGCCAGAAATGCCAGCAAAGGGTGTATAACCTTTCCTAGGAGGATGCTTATCAAGAATCTCATAGCTCCCTATCAATTTTGTGACCACTTTTTGTAATAGGGCTAAAACCCTAACACATTGTACTCCTCTATTAATGAAGTACTCCAAATTCCTAAAAACCCTGTCTTTCAAAGGATGTGATATTTCTAGAAGGATGACCCCAAGAAAAGTAACCAACAAACCTGCACTACCATAGAAACTAAGGAGAATCCCATTCCAATTAAGGAAACCGAATTAGGGAATCAAGAGATCTAGGAGGACTCTTAGAGTGATCCTTTAGCAAAGAAGATTCCACAAGAAAACTCTCAAGGTATCCAAACTCAAGGACAATGAATCACCAAAACTAGCAATTCCCTAAAAAGATGCTAGGAGGAACCATTTAGGTCCACATAATTATGAGTATGAACGATAGGAACACTACGTGAAGAAGTGCCCAACCCTACTAAGGACAGGTATCAAGTTAACATGTAGGGGGATAGGACAGATAATGGAGGACTATCCCAAACCCTATGGATTTAGGGCAATACCTACTGAGAAACATGTAGACTACAAAAAATCCAAAGCCATAGAACGAAGGAAGGACCGAAGGTAGGACTTTGAGAAATCGCAAAGACAATATAATATAGATGAAGGGAATCTTCCCTTACAAGAGAGTTATAGGCCATCTAGGAGCAAAGAAGGAAGCACCTCCACCGGAGAAGAGGAGCCCCGAATGTTGAGAGACAAATAGGATGCCTCGGGATAGCAAAGAGTAACCTACTATGGAAAAGCAGAGGAGTCAAGAAGAATCTAGCGAATAGATGTAATTAGTAACTGTGGGAGGAGACACCCTAGGAAGGACTAGAAAGTAATAAAGACTACACTAAAAAAGTGGCGATAAGATAGGCGCAAAGGACAAGTAAACTCGAGGGGCAACTAACCCAAGACAACAAGGAAAGTAGTAGGGACGAGGCAATTAACGAACTGTCCCTCGTAGGAATTATGGATCTAAACCCTGGTGAAGAAGAGAAAAGTGGAAAGGCTAAACGTTGGAAAAGAAGGATGAAGGAAATCCTTAAAGAAAATTATGGCAAAAAATGAAATGGGGACCATACTCAAGCTATGAGGAGGATTAAGTCTTGCACAAAGAGGTCTTGAAACGAACCGTGTCTGAACCCTTCTCAAGGAAGAAAACTTGTGTGTGATACAAGTAGAACTAAGGAAATGATAAAAGGATTTGCCGCCAGATTTCTCAAGAAGAGTACACGGGAAGGACAACATCAAAGGATGTCATTTAATGATTAGAAACTTCCAAAGGATGAATGAAAAAGGAATTGTGGGTGAAAGGGAAAGAATCCTACCAAGGAAGGAAGCCCCGGAAAGGCATATGTATCCCAACTAAGAGGTAATGGAACCAACTGAAGTGGAAAGAAAGATAAGCTAACCAATAAAATTCTGGTTGAGATGGAAAGATCAAGTACAAAGGAAAAGTACCCATGAAGGCCTAATAAGTAAATTAAATCCAAGGAATAGGTAAATAGGATGGTAGAATAAAAAGATGTCGTAACAAGTAGGAATGTGTGGATTACAATAATAAGGGAATAAAGGAAAGAACGTATGAGAAACCTTGGAGAAGTAATCCCTCAATTAAGAAGTGAATTAGGGAAACGACCACTGACATCATGATGAGTTGTTATCCACGCTCACTTAATGTAGCCTAAAGAATGGACGGATGGGCATAGAGTGGAGTACACAAAATAAAACCAATAATCAGAAATTGCTCAAATAAGGAATAAGGGATGAAATAGAATTTTAAGATGAGGAATGATGCAAGTAGGCAAATACTTCAATATAGAAGAATGTGTAAGGAAATGGAGAGAGAAACTTTTAAGAAATGGTAAGAAAGTTAAACGTGTAGCTCATAATATAAAAAATCTCTACTTTGAGGGATATAGTAGAGAATGAAACCGTAAGAAGGGAACTTCCCAAATAAAACAATCAACACATAGACCAAAAGGGGATCAACTCAAAATAATGAATCGTGAAATGGTCACGAGTGAGTAAGAGTGGATTAAAGAAAAGGAAAGTCCTTGAATAAAGGATGCCACTAAAGAAGAGGAAGGACATAAGAAGGGAAGAATCCTCGCATGTCGGTAAGTCATTAGGAAACCCAATGATTGGAATTGAAAAGACCCAATAAAGAAGTTGGGAAAGGACAAGTAAGTAAGAGAAATCGATACAATTATGTGAGAGATGACATCAAAGGCAAGATGGATGAGATGATAACGGTAAAGGTAGTCGAGGAATACTACCAAACAAAAAGAGGGAAAAAGTTATACGATTCCTAAAAGGTTGGAAAGCTAAGAACGACCCTCAAGGAGGTGATCGAGAAATCTAATAGACAAAGACAACTTCTAGAAAATTTTCATGACTGTAAGGGGCATGTAAGCCCAACAGTCCCGAGGAAAATGTGACTCAAGTAAAGAAGAGTCAGTTAGTAAGCATGATAAGGTCAAATATAAAAATTTGAACCCAAGTTTTAATAAACAACAGATGAGAGGAGGGTCAAAATAAGACAAAAAGGTGATAACACCAAAACCCGTGAAAGTAAGTATGTAGCACTCTAGAGGAAACAGAGATAAGGGTTTCAATGACCAAGAGAATAACTAGACAAGGGAACTGTCACGCCTCAGCCCGGTTTGGTCAGATCCCCGTGAGCAGCCAGCCACTCTCCTAATTTATTAAGGGTTTTCCCCTTCTTTAACCCGGGAGGAGTAAGGCGTCATTTAAACCTGTACCTTTCCTGGAATAACATTAATCAAAATTGCAAGAAATTTTAAACTTTACATACATGTCTCGCACATGTGACTAACAAGAGGTCTTTGGGTAGGTTTCCCTCGGTTACCTAAAAATGGATATAAGGGAGGGGTGAGTTCAATAACTTAGTGAATGGGTGTTTAAAGTATGACTTTGAGAAAAATAGTTTCAATTGTAGTGTTTTAGACTCCTTATTTTCATTTAAATCAATTCATCCTCAAAATCTTAGTTTTCATAGCCATTTCCCAATCATTAATCACAACTAGTGTGTTTATCAACCAACACACATTCTTCATCATGAAGGGAACACACATTCACAAGGCAGCACATCTACTGCACCCACTTGTGACGTCGGAGCGACTTTACAAGCCACCTAGATAGAAGCACGTCCACTTCTACCCTAAGAATGTGTAGATGTACGCGACATCCGACCCTCAATCCTGTAAAGAAAACTTCGTGTCCGTATGAGGACAAAGACCTCATCTCAAACCCACCCCGGTCTCATACGCATGAAGCTACGTCAAGCTTCCCTGACTGTTGGCACAACAAATTGCCCTTATCTCCAGCATATCATCCAGTAGCCCCTAGGACGCATCACTACCCCTCTGGGGCATCTTGATGGTCTCGAACCTTAGTGCATGGACAAAATAATAGTTTTCCACACAAGCCATTTAATCTGTGGTGTCCTGGTACAACGACCCCAACCCTCAACTCGACCTGTAGTTGTTTGTCCCGACTGGTCCGTCAACCTATCATGTCGCACTACCACCAGTCCATCGAGTTTGTCGGTCATGTCTTGGTACCATGGCCAAACATATCATTCATTTAAAGTTTTCATCGCTTAAACTCATGTTTGTTTACGAGCTCCTGCTCATGCCAACTGGCCTTGGTCTCACTATACGAGATTTTCAAAATCGGGAATATTAGCCCCCAAGTTCCAAAACTGAGGTCTCTAGCCTATCTGAGCTATTCGAGCTCCTGTCAAGAAGTTTAAGTAGTGGCAGACAGTTAGGGGAAAGCACTTCCTACAAAAATAATCTTTTAGCCATCTATCACACCGACTGGGTGTGAGGACATCTCTGCTCATAATTGATGATTGGGTTTTCTACTTCCTTCCAGGAAGTTCATCATTCCAACCGAGTATGATCTACTTACAACCGATAAGTAGTTTTTCCACATAATTTCCACATCACTCTTATTTAGGTGTGATGTTTAAAATTCCACTTAGTAGTAGGTTTTCATTTCTGAGGTGCTTATCATCCCAACTGGGTATGATATAAAATCCCACTCACCCGATAATACACAATGATTTCCTCTTAACCGGTTCTTTATCTTCACATGAGCTTGTCCTTGTTGGTGTTCCTGGTACTTCGTGTTCCTACACGATATTAACATCTTTGTTCATATCATTATCCCTAATTGTAACTCACATATTAAGTTTTATGGCACATATATCATGTTCATTTACGAGCTCCTGCTTATGCCAACTGGCCTAGGGCCCACTGTACGAGATTTTCGAAATCAGGCATTTAGCCCACCAAGTTCCAAAATCGAGGCCCCCGGTCTATTAGAGCTATTCGAGCTCCCGTCGAGAAGGTCTCCCAAATTGTTTAAGCATTGGCACACAGTCAAGGGAGAGCACTTCCGGCAAAAATAGGTTTTTACTGTCCATCTTACCAACCAGTATAAGGACATCTCCGTTCATAACCGATGAACGGGTTTTCAACTTCCTTCGTGGAAGTCTCATCACACCAACCGGATATGATCTACTTACAACCCGTAAGTAGTTTTTTTCGCATAACTTTTACATCACTTTCTCTAAGTAGTAATGATTAAAATACCACTAAACACTGGGTTTTTATATCAAGGCACTTATCATCCCCAACCGGGTATGATGTTAGTAAACCCAGTCACCCGCTAATGCCGTGAATTCCACTAGACTGGTTCTTTGTATTCACGTGAGCTTATCCTTGCTGGCGTTCCCGGTATTTAACGTTCCTACACAATATGAACAACCTTGTTCATTATTACTCGACATAACAGCCTTCATTCATTAATGAATGAGAAAACCCAAACTTTTAGTTATTTGCAATTAGGTCCCTAAAGTTATTTCTCTTTCACTTTAAGTCCCTAATGTCGGTTTTTCCTCAAATTGAGTCCCGCAACTTTTAAAATTTATCGTGGGACCCCAATTTATTCAGTTTCACCAAAAAGGGGTTTAATTTTCCAAATTTCCAATTTGGTTCCCCAATTTTTCCAAAATTACCATTTTACCCTTCTTTCACGAAAATGGTAAGTTTTTTCCCCAAATTTTCCAAAATTCCTCAATTGGTCCTCCAACATTATTTTCATGCCCAATTGACCCTCAATTTCATAAAATTGTATTTTGGCCCCTTTGAGTTTCGAAAATCCCCAAATTTCCCCCCAATTTCAACTCTTTAACACTACCAAATTTGATTTCATCAAATTAACCGATCAAACACTTCTAATTATTGAAATTGGAGTTGAAATTGAGTTCCTGTATGTTCATACGATTCTCTGAAACTTTGAATCGCATATTTTAACGTCGAAACGAGCTCAAACGGAGCTTTGCCGGAAAATAGACTGTAGAGAGAGAAAACTTCGATTACTCACCGGTGAAGGCACGACAGTCCGAGCTTTCGATCTGGGCAGATAGGTCTCGTCCTGAGGTTAATCCTAAAATCAAGTATTGCATCAATTGATGCGGAATTGGACTGGAATTTCGTCATTGAAATTCCGTCGACTCTCTCTCTAGCATCGATCGAAAATTATAAAGGGGAGCCGAATTGGCTTACCTTTCGGTCCTAATTCGGCCATGGAAAGGCTGAGGAAGTGTTGGGAGAGCTTGATTTGGCCTGAGAAGGGCTTGAAATGGCTAATTTCAGCTTGGCCGAAATAGGGCAGCTTCGATCCACCGGAGTTGCTTCACTATTCCATCATGTCGGCACTTCTCCAACGATTCTCGGATTGACTGTAGTTTGCTATCAGATAGTTGTCTTCTCCCCGGTTCTAAAGAGCCCGACCTTTATTCAAGTCGAAGCTCTGGTTCGAGCTTTACCGGGAAATGGAGCAGTAGAGAGAGAGAGAGAAGTGTTCAGGTGCGAGGAGAATGAAATGGGGATGACCTCTTTATATACTTATAAAACCCGTGTATTAAATGGGCGAGATTTATTACTAGTATTAATATTGTCATAAATTATTGGTATTAATTCCAATAATTTAATTTTGGTATTAATTCCAATAATTTAATTTTGGTATTAATTCCAATAATTTAATTTTGGTATTAATTCCAATAATTTAATTTTTGTAATAAATTATTTGTATTAATTTCAATAATTTAATTTAGGAATTAAATTATTGGTATTAATTTTAATAATTAAATATATATTAATTGATGCCTATTTATGATAAGTCGTACGTTCACATAAAAATTTTTGACCGAAATTTCGAGTTACAAAAAAATCACACTTCCCATAAGGTTACCCATTCTCACACTACTCTCAGGTAAGCACACTTAACTTTGAATTTCTTATAGAATCTAGTTCACCTGAACCAATTCAATTATTATTTTCTAGTTTGTCTTAAATTTCTTTTCCAATGTTTAATAAATCCTTTGGATCAACCGAAAGTTGTAAATTTTCATATTGCTTATTCCCAAATGTAAACCGGTTTGGTTTTTCTTATTCGGTTTGACCGGTTCTTTTCCCGGTTTTCCTTAACTCAAATGTGCAGGGTTTACAACTCTCCCTTCCTTTAAGGAGTTTTGTCCCCAAAACTTAGTTAACATCCTTGCATGAGCAATCATTTCCTTTGATGCCCCTTTGGTGTTTGCTTAACATGCAAAGTCTTCTCTTATTTTTTTAATTAGTCCTTTTTACATCCTTCACTTAAGAAATTTCTTTTCCTTTATATTATTTACTCCCTCCATGGAGTTTATCATAACGAGACATACCTTACTTCAGGGTATATTCTTAGATTTATATCTTTCTTTGCTTAGAGCACATTCTTCCCTTTGAGGTTCTGTACTCAAGATTGGAAATTCCAAGATACCTAACCATTCCCATGTCTAGTTAACCCCTAGGTCGTTGAAACCTGTAGCTCAATGTTCTTTCGGGCATTACGTACTAGTTGCCATAGTTTTCTTTATTCTCACTTTTTCATCTCATTTTGACCCTTCCTCCATTCGTTGTCTATTATAACTTCAGTCCAAATTTTTATATTCGACCTCGTCATGCTTATTAGCTGACTCTTCCTTACTTTGAGTCATATTCTCCTCGGGATTGTTGGGCTTACATACCCCTTACAGCATGGCATTTTCTAGGACCTGTCTTTGTCCATTAGATTTCTAGAACATCTTCTTGAGGGTCTCTCTTAGCTTTTTTTTTTTTTTCTGACCTTTCAGGGATCATATAACTTCAATCCCTCTTTTCTTTTGATGGCATTCCTCAACTATCTTTTTTACCATTATCCTCTCATCCATCATGCCTTTGAAGTTATGTCTGACATAACCGCATGGATTTCTCTTACCTACTCATCCTTTCCAAACGTTTTTATTGGGTCCTTTCAATTCCAATTGTTGGGTTTCCTGATGATTATTGATGATTATTGACATACGAGGATTTTTTTTCCCTTCTTATGTCTTTTCTCTTCTTTAGTGACATCTCTTATTCAATGACTTCCTTTTTCCTTAATCCTCTTTTACTTGCTCATAAATCACTTCATGATTCTTCATTCTACAATAAATTGCTTTCAATCTATGTGTCGATTACTTTGCTTGGAAAGGTTCACTCCATCCAGTTTTGTTCATTATCTTTGGCTGTCCGCCGTTACTAGTATTCCTCTTTCTACATGGTTCTCCTATTCTCTCCACACAGGTCATAATGGACCATTACAATACTTCCTTCCTTGGAAAACATTTCCTAAATAAGGGTTGGTTCTATTTCCTCTTAATTGGGATACACATGTCTTTCCGGGGCTTCCTTCCTTGGTAGGATTCTTTTCCTTTCCCCTGACATTCTTTTTTTACATTTGCCCTAGGGGATTTCTACCCTTAAATGACATCCCTTGATGTCATGTTTTCCTATTTACCTTTACTCCTCAAATCTTTTAGGCATATCTTTTATGCTTTATTTGCATCCTTATTTGTACCCAGTACCTGTCTATTTCTTTAGGGAGCGTACAAATCTTCCTTGTTTCAAGATCATTGTGGGAGAGGCTTGCCTATTCCTTTCTTGGCTTGAGTTTAGTCATTAATTGGCCCTTGGTCCTTTTAAGGATTTCTTGTATTCTTCTTTTCTCGAGTATTTGACCTTTCTGCCTCTCTCTTCTTTGTCGGAACTTACATTATGGCTTTCCTTAGTATTTGTTCGTTAACTGCTTTGCCTCCACCATTTGTTTGGTCTAAGTTTCTTAGCAGCTATTTCTCGAGTCCTCCTATCCTTAACATCCATCTCACTGACCTTTTTAGGGTGTAGTCCCTACTACTTCCCGGTCTTCCTTAGGTGTCATTTGTTCCTTGTAACTATCTTGTTGTAACGACTTGCTTTCTCTTGTCCTGTTGGTCCGAACTTCCTATTTGACATAGTTGCTTTTTCCAAGGTGATTTATTCCTATAATCCCAATACGTCCCGTTTGTCATAAAATGTTCATCTTGTCTTCTCTTGTGGATGCACTCCTTTCTTTGCTCCTAAATTGTTTGGATTTTCTTCTTAAAGGGGGAATTCTCTTCAGCTATCCTTTGTTCCATTTGTGGTTTTATTGATGTCCTACCCTTACCCCTTTTTCCACTTTGCTAAGATTTTGAAGAGTTTCCTCTTATCTGTGGTTGCAAATGGAATCACGTTTCTTGGGATGGTATCCTTTCGGATTTCCTATAGTTGTGGGGTGTTTATTCTTGGAAAATATTGTCCTGACTCCTAGCGATGTGGGACAGTTTTTCACTTCGTGTCCTATTCCCCTCTAGGTTAACGTGATTCTTGTCTTTTGTAGGGTTGGGCACTTCTCCACGCAGTGTCCCTATCATTCATGCTTGTAATTACATGAACATAAGTGGTTCCTCCTAGTGTTTTCTTGGAAATTGTTAGTTTTAGTGCTTCTTCATCCTTAAGTCTGGATACCGTGAGAGTTTTTTTTTTTTTTTGAAGTCTTCCTTGAAGATCACATCATTTGAGGGACAGGGTTTTTTGGAATTTGGAGTTCTTCATTAATAGAATAGTACAGTATGTTGAGGATTTTGGCCCTATTATAGAAAATGGTCACCAAATAACTAGGGAGCTATGAGATTCTTGAATAGCATCCTCCTATGTAAGGTTATATGCCCCATTGTATGGCTTCACGCTTGGTTTCCTTTATACTTAGAGTTTGACCTCAATAGGTCTTGTCACCATTCTCTGGGATACTTTCTCATTTGCTCTTTTGAGATTCCTGCCATGCTTTAGGCATTTGGGAAGCTTCTAGGGTTGTCTTCCTATGGAGATAAGGTGTTGAGTAGAGCCATTCCTAGTTTTCTTGGTTCCTCTCTAGGGAGCCATCTGAAAATTTTAGGATAAATCCTATTAGTTACAATATTTTATAGTCTTGATTATGTATTCGAGGAAACAGGCTCTGATACCACTCTAGTTGTCACGCCCTGACCCGGTTTGGTCGGATCCCCATGATCAACCCGCCACTCTCCCGGTTTATTAAAGGGTTTCCCCTTATTGTAAACCGTAAAGAGTAAGGCGTCTTTTAACCTGCACCTTTTTCCTGGAATAGCATAATCAAAACTGCATGAAATTTAAAATTGTACATACCTGTCTTACAGGCATCTTAGTTGACGGTCTTTAAGGGGAGGCTTTCCAGGATTTCCTGAAAGGGATATAAGGGAGGGGGTGAGTACGACTACTCAGTGAATGGATTTTTAAAAGCTTTTGACTTTTAAGAAAAATATTTATATGTTTTCAAAAATCCCTTCATTTAAAAATTTGAGTTTTTCCATTATTTCTTAGTTACCACGGTGTGTCATCACCCAACACACATTCTTCATCATGAAGGTTACACACATTCGCAAGTCAGTATCACTACTGAACCCGCTAGTGGCTTCGGAGCGACTTTTCCTGCCACCCGGATAGAAGTATGACCACTTCTACCCTGGGAATGAGTGGATGTACGTGACATCCGACCCACAATCCCGAAATCACTTCTTCGTGTCTGTATGAGGACAGAGACCTCATCCTGTCCCCACCCCGGTCTCATGCGCTTGGTGCTACTCCAGATTTCGCACAGACACCTAGAACGACAAACTGCCCTTATAGCCACCAGGTCGTCCAGTGCCCTTAGGATGCATCACTACCCCTCATGGGCGTCTTGATGATCCCGTACTCACAGTGCATGCACAAACAATGTTTTCTTATATTGCCATGTAATCTGTGGTGCCACTAGTCCAACGGCCCCAACTCTCAACTCAACTCGCACCTGTTTGTCTTGACTAGTCCGTCGACCTGTCATGTCACACTGCCGCTAGTTGATTGAGCATGCGGTCCTATCTTGGTACCATGGCCAAACAATTCACTTATTAAGTTTTATGGCACATATATCATGTTCATTTACGAGCTCCTGCTCGTGCCAACTGGCCTTGGGCCCACTGTACGAGATTTTCAAAATCAGGCATTTCGCCCCCAAGTTCCAAAATCGAGGCCCCCGGTCTATTAGAGCTATTCGAGCTCCCGTCGAGAAGGTCTTCCAAATTGTTTAAGCATTGGCACGCAGTCAGGGGAGAGCACTTCCGACAAAAACAGGTTTTTACTGTCCCTCTTACCGACCGGTATAAGGACATCTCCGTTCATAACCGATGAACGGGTTTTCAACTTCCTTCGAGGAAGGCTCATCACATCAACCGGGTATGATCTACTTACAACCCGTAAGTAGTTTTTTTCGCATAACTTGTACATCACTTTCTCTAAGTAGTAATGATTAAAATACCACTAAACAGTGGGTTTTTATATCGAGGCACTTATCCTCCCCAACCGAGTATGATGTTAGTAAACCCAGTCACCCGTTAATGTCGTGAATTCCACTAGACTGGTTCTTTGTATTCACACGAGCTTGTCCTTGCTGGCGTTCCCGGTATTTAACGTTCCTACACAATATGAACAACCTTGTTCATTATTACTCAACATAACAGCCTTCATTCATTAATGAATGAGAAAACTCAAACTTTTAGTTATTTGCAATTACGTCCCTAAAGTTATTTCTCTTTAACTTTAAGTCCCTAATGTCGGTTTTTCCTCAAATTGAGTCCCGCAACTTTTAAAATTTATCGTGGGACCTCAATTTATTCAGTTTCACCAAAAAGGGGTTTAATTTTCAAAATTTCCAATTTGGTTCCCCAATTTTTCCAAAAATACCATTTTGCCCTTCTTTCACGAAAATGGTAAGTTTTTTCCCCAAATTTTCCAAAATTCCTCAATTGGTCCTCCAACATTATTTTCATGCCCAATTGACCCTCAATTTCATAAAATTGTATTTTGGCCCCTTTGAGTTTCGAAAATCCCCAAATTTCCCCCCAATTTCAACTCTTTAACACTACCAAATTTGATTTCATCAAATTAACCGATCAAACACTTCTAATTATTGAAATTGGAGTTGAAATTGAGTTCCTGTATGTTCATACGATTCTAAGAAACTTTAAATCGCATATTTTAATGTCGGAACGAGCTCAAACGGAGCTTTGCCGGAAAATAGACTGTAGAGAGAGAAAACTTCGATTACTCACCGGTGAAGGCACGACAGTCCGAGCTTTCGATCTGGGCAGATAGGTCTCGTCCTGAGGTTAATCCTAAAATCAAGTATTGTATCAATTGATGCGGAATTGGATTGGAATTTCGTCATTGAAATTTGGTCGACTCTCTCTCTAGTACCGATCGAAAATTATAAAGGGGAGTCGAATTGGCTTACCTTTCGGTCCTAATTCGGTCGTGGAAAGGCTGAGGAAGTGTTGGGAGGGCTTGATTTGGCCTGAGAAGGGCTTGAAATGGCTGATTTCAACTATACAGAAATAGGGCAGCTTCAATCCGCCGGAGTTGCTTCACTATTCCATCATGTCGGCTCTTCTCCAACGATTCTTAGATTGACTGTAGTTTGCTATCAGATAGCTGTCTTCTTCCCGGTTCTAAAAAACCCGACCTTTGTTCAAGTCGAAGCTCTGGTTCGAGCTTTACCGGGAAATGGAGCAATAGAGAGAGAGAGAGAAGTGTTTAGGTGTGAGGAGAATGAAATGGGGATGATTTCTTTATATAGTTGTAAAACCTATGTATTAAATGGGCGAGATTTATTTCTAGTATTAATATTGCCATAAACCAATAATTTAATTTCGGTAATAAATTATTTGTATTAATTCCAATAATTTAATTTACGTATTAAATTATTGGTATTCATTTCAATAATTAAATATATATTAATTGATGGCTATTTATGATAAGCCGTACGATTCGCATAAAAATTTTTGACCGAAATTTCGGGTTAACAAAAAAATCACACTTCCCATAAGGTCACCCATCCTCACACTACTCTAAGGTAAGTACGCTTAACTTTGAAGTTCTTATAAAATCTAGTTCACCTGAACCAATTTGGTTTTTATTTTCTAGTTTGTCTTAAATTTCTTTTCTAATGTTAAATAAATCATTTTGATCAACCGAAAGTTGTAAATTTTCATATTGCTTATTCCCAGATGTAAACCACTTTGGTTTTTCTTATTCGGTTTGACCGGTTCTTTTCCCGGTTTTCCTTAACTCAAATGTGCGGGGTTTACACACTCGCTCGTCATCATTTCACTATTCTTTATTCCAAGTTAATCACTTTCAATCTATGTGTTAATTCCTTTGCTTAGGAAGGTTCCCTTCTTCCGGTTTTGTTCCTTATTATGTACCTTACAGTAGAGACTTCCATCTTAGGAGCTACATGCTCAACCTTCTTATCATTCCTTGAAGGGTTCTTTCTTCCTTTCTTCACAACCCTTTCTATGTTAGGGCATTTTCTCACTTTGGATCCTTCTCAATCCACAACTCTTGTTTCATCCCTTATTCCTTACTTGAGATACTTCCAATTATCGGTCTTATTCCATGTACTCCACATTATGCTCAACTGTCCACTCTTTAGGCTCCATTATGCGTGTGTGGATTGCGACCTGTCTTACTATTTGTGGTTATTCCTCCTTAGCCACTTCTTATTTAGAGAGCTTACTTTCCTAACATTTCTTAGATGTTCTTTCCTTTATTTCCTTATGATGGGTAGTCTACTCATTCCTACTTGTCACAGCATCTTTTGATGCTAACTTCCTATTTACCCGTTCCTTGGGTTTAACTTATTCCTTGGGTCCTACTAGTATGCTTTCTTGGTTCTTTCACCTCAACTTGCACTTCATTTGCAAGTTTATCTCTTTATCCCTTTCACTTTGTTCCATTAACTCTTAGTTGGGATACATATGCCTTTCTAGGGTTTCCTTCCTTGGTAGGACTCTCCCCCTTTTCTCTCGGAATTCCTTTTTCATTTACTCTAGGTCATCCTTTGATGTCGTCATCTCTTGTTTATCCTTGCTCTCGAAATCTTATAGGCACATCTTTTGTACCCTATTTTCATTCCCACTTGTACCACAGTACATGTCTATTTCTTTTAGGGAGAGTTCAAATCTTTCTTATTTCAAGATTCCTTGACCATTATGTGCAAGGCTTGCCTACTCCTCTCTTGGCTTAAGTTTAGTCGTTAATTTGGCCATTGGTCATTTTCTCAATATTTGGCCTTTCCACCTCTCCCTTCTTTGTTGAAGCTTAAGTTGTCTGTCACAAGTATTAGTTCGTTAACTACCTCGTCCCTACCATTCCTTTGGTCTAATTTTCTTAGAATAGTTGTTTCTCAAGTCTTCTTGTCCTTAATGTCCAACATATTGCCCTTTTAGAGTGTAGTCCTTTCTACTTCCCGATCTTCCTTAGGGCATCATTTATTCTCATTGACTATCTTGTTGTTACGACTTGCTTCCTTCCGCCATGTTGGCCCAAAACTCCTATTTGGCTTCACTGTTTTTTCTAAAGTGATTCGTACTTGCAATCCCAAGACATCCCATTTGTCGTCAAATGCTCGGCTTGTCTTCTCTTGTGGATGCACTCCCTTCTTTGCTCCTAAACTGCTGGAACTTTCTTCTTTAAGGGAGAATTCTCTTTGTTTTGTTTGTGGTTTATCGAGGTCTTACCTTTCGCCCTTTTTCCTTCTTGCCACTACGCTAGGATCTTAAAGAGCTTCCTCCTAACTATGGTTGAAATTACAAGCTGGAGTTATATTTCTTGGAATGGTATCCTTTTGGATTTCTATAGCTATGGGGGCATTTATTCTTGTAAAGTATTATTCTAAATCCTAGTGGTGTGGGACAGTCCTTCACTTCATATCCCATTTCCATTGCACCTTGTAATAGGTCATTTCCTTGCCTAGTGGTTACTCCAAGAGTTCTCATAAACTCCAAACTTTGACAGTTTTCTTGTCATGCCTTCTTTGCTCAATAATTTCCTTGATTCATTCCTTTATTTGGAATAGGAAATTCCTTGGTCTTCGTTGTGTCTAGTTTAACACGATTTGTTGGATTACTTTTCTTGAGCAATCTTCCTACAGTCGAGGCGCAAGGTGACATCATTTTTTAGAGATATAATTTTTAAGAACTTGTAGTTATTTATTAGTGGAGAAATAGTACAATGTTTTGGGGTCTTAGCCTTATTACAAAAGTGGTTACAAAATACATGGGAAGCTATGGGTTCTTGACAAGCGTCTTCCTTAACATGGTTATAAGCCCTTGATGGCATTCCTTGCCTTAGGCTTGGCTCCCTTTGTACTCAGGACGGTGACCTCAACAAATCATGACACCATATTCTTGGATACTTCCCACTAACGTCTCTTAGTTCTCTAAGACTTCTCGAGTATGGAAGAGCTTTTTAAGGTGATCTTCCTACTGGAATAGAGTGTTTAATAAAGTCGATCCTAGTTTTTCTTGGCTCCTCTCCTAGGAGCCATCTAAAAATTTTGAAACTTTCTCTTAGTTACTATATTATATAGTCTTGATAATGTATTCGAGGAAACAGGCTCTGATACTACTCAAGTTATCACGCCCTGACTCGGTTTGGTCGGATCCCCGTGAGCAACCTGCCACTCTCCCAGTTTATTAAGGGTTTTCCCCTTCTTTAATCTAGGAGGAGTAAGACGTCCTTTAAATTTGTACTATTCCTGCAATAACATTAATAAAAAATAAAAAAAAATTAAACTTTACATACCTGTCTCACAAGTGTGACTAACAGGAGGTCTTTAGGTAGGTTTCCCTCGATTACCTAAAAAATGATATAAGGGAGGGGGTGAGTTCAATGACTCAGTGAATGGGTGTTTAAAGTTTGACTTTTAGAAAAATAGCTTGAATTGGAGTGTGTCAAACTCCATATTTTCTTTTAAAACAATTCATCCTCAAAATCTCAGTTTTCATAGCCATTTCCCAATCATTAATCACAATCGATATGTTTTTCAACCAACACACACCTTTCATCATGAAGGAAACACACATTTGCAGGATAGCACTTCCACTACACCCACTTGTGGAGTCGGAGTGACTTTACCAGCAACCTAGATAGAATCACATCCACTTCTTCACTGAGAATGAGTGGATGTACGCAACATTCGACCATCAATCCCGTAAAGAACACTACGTGTACGTATGAGGATAGAGACGTCATCCCGACCCCACCCTGGTCTCATGCGTATGAAGCTACATCGAGCTTCCCTGACTACAAACTGCCCGTATCTCCACCATGTTGTCCAGTAGCCCCTAGGACGCATCACTACCCCTCTTGGGCGTCTTGATGGTCTAGAACCTCAGTGCATGCACAAAACAATAGTTTTTCACATAAGCCATTTAATCTGTGGTGCCACTAGTCCAACAGCCCTAACCCTCAACTCGACTTAGAGTGGTTTGTCTCGACTGGTCTATCAACCAGTCATGTCACACTGCCGCTAGTCCATCGAGTATGTCGGTCATGTCTTGGTACCATGGCCAAACATATCATTCATTTAAAGTTTTCATCACTTAAACTCATATTTGTTTACGAGCTCTTGCTCATGCCAACTGGCCTTGGGCCCACTATACGAGATTTTCAAAATCGGGTATATAAGCTCCCAAGTTCCAAAACTGAGGTCTTTGGCCTATATAAGCTATTCGAGCTCCCATCAATAAGGTCTCCCAAAAAGTTTAAGTAGTGGCACATAGTCAGGGGAGAGCACTTCTAACAAAAATAATCTTTTAGCCATCCATCACACCAACCAAGTGTGAGGACATCCCTGCTCATAATCGATGAACGAGTTTTCTACTTCCCTCCAAGAAGTTAATCATACCAACCAAGAATGATCTACTTACAACTGGTAAGTAGTTTTTTTGTGTAATTTTCACATCACTCTTATTTAGGTGTGATGTTTAAAATTCCACTTAGTAGTGGGTTTTTCATTTCTGAGGTGCTTATCATCCCAACCGGGATATAAAATCTCACTCACCCAATAACGCAATGATTTCCTCTTAACCGGTTTTTTGATTTCACGCGAGCTTGTTCTTGTTGGCATTCCTGGTACTTCGTGTTCCTACACGATATGAACATCCTTGTACATTATTGATTTGCTTAATAGCCTTCATTCATCATGAATGGATGAAATTATCAAACTTTTCTATTAAAAGCAATTAGGTCCCTAAAGTTCTTTTTCTTTAACTATAGGTACTTAATTCTGATTTTCCACCAAATTGAGTCCCAAAACATCTAAAATTCACCTTGGGATCTCAATTTATTCAAAATCACAAAAAAGGGGTTCTAGTTTAACAAATTTCCAATTTGGTACCCAACTTTTCCAAAATTACCATTTTCCCCTACTTTACAAAAATGGTAAATTTCAACCCAAAATTCCAATAATCAACCAATTGGTCCTCCCGCATCTTTTCCATGCCTAATTGGCCCTCAATTTTGGAAAATTGCACTTTAGTCCCTCGAATTTTTGAAATCCCCAATTTTAACCTTCCAACTTAGCCAAATATGATTTTGTCAAATTGGCTGATCAAATGAGTTTATTTGTTGAAATTAAAGTTAGATTGAAGTTCCTACACTTCCACACTATTCAATGGAACTTTGAATCGCGTCATTTGGATCTGAAATGAGCTCAAATGGAGCTTTGTTGGAAAATTGGATTTAGAGAGAGAAAGCTTTGAAAGCTTATTGTCGGGGGTGTAGCGGTCCGAGCTTTCAATCTCGGCAGATAACTCTCTTCATAAGGTTCCTCCTAGATAAATAATCACATCAATTGATGCCGAATTGAAGGAGAATTTGTTCAATGAAGTTTTGTCGGTTCTTTCTCTAGCACTAATCAAAAATTATAGATGGGAGCAAAATTGGCTTACGTTTAAACTCTAATTCAGTCATATGAGGGTTGTGAAAGTGTTGGGGCAGCTTGGTTTGGCATGAGAAGGGCTCGAATTGGTCGTTTTTAGCTTGGACAATATAGGGCATCTTCGGTCCACTGGAGCTGCTTCACTATTCTATCACGCCGGCATTTCTCCAACGACCCTTGAAGCAAATGAAGACTACAATCGTGTAGCTAACTTCTCTCTAAATCCAAAGAACTTGACCATACCTTCTTTGGCTCAGAAACATGCCTAAGTTGGAGCTCTAGTTCGAGCTTCACCGAAAAATGGAGCAGTAGGGAGAGAGTGGAGTTTCAGGTGTGAGGATGATGAATGAGGAGGGGTTCTTTATATAGGAAGCTCAGGGACTTCTTGGCCATCAGATTGGCGCCTTAATGGTGGTCATTCATTGCCTAAAACTCTCGGGTTGGAGACTTTTCATCTTCACCGTGCTACTCGATTTTTTTGGTAGGGGAAGGAAGAAGACGACACTATTCTAAACCGGACCTATCACGCCCTGACTCAGTTTGGTCAGATCCCCGTGAGAAACCCACCACTCTCCCGAATTATTAAGGGTTTTCAAAGGAGTAAGATATTCTTTAAACCTATACCTTTCTTGGAATAAAATAAATCAAAATTGCATGAAATTTTAAATTTACATACCTGTCTTGCAGGTGTGACTAATAGGAGGTCTTTGGGTAGGTTTCCCTTGTTTACCTAAAAAGGGATATATGGGAGGGGTGAGTTCAATGACTTAGTGAATTGGTGTTTAAAGATTGAATTTTAGGGAAAATATTTGAATTGGAGTGTGTCAGACTCTTTATTTTTTTTCAAAATAATTCATCATCAAAATCTCGGTTTCATAGCCATAACTCAATCCTCAACCATAACCGGTGTGTTTATCAATCAACCAACACATGCCCTTCATCATGAAGGGAACACACATTCGCAGGCCAACCCGTCCACTAAACTCACTTGTGGCGTCGAAGCAACTTCACCTGCCACCTAGAAAGAAGCACGTCCACTTCTATCCTGAGAATGAGTGGATGTTCGCGACATCCGACCCTCAATCCCATAAATAAAACTCTGTGTCAGAATGAGGACAAAGACCATATCCCGGTTTCGTGTGCATGAAACTTAAACACAGAAGCTTCAAGAAGCCCCAAATATAGTAGCTTCAGGGAGTCCAAACACAAAAACTCTATGGAGTACAAACACAGAACTCCATGACTAATTGATACGATGAGAAACACAAACTCAGTAGCATTTCTTTCCCTTATCGCCACCATGTCATCGAGCAGCACTTAGGATGCATCACTACCCCTCTTGGGCATCTTAATGGTCCTGAACCTCAAATGCATGCACAAACAAAGTTTTCCTTAAAAGTCATTTAATCTTTGGTGACACTGGTTCAATGGCTCCAACCCACAACTCAACCTGCAGCTATTTGTCTCGATTGGCCCACTGACCTGTCATGTTGCACTTCCGCCAGTTCATCGAATTTGTCGGTCCTGTCTTGGTACCATGGCCAGTCAATTCATTCATTTAAGTTTTATGGCTTAAAATCATGCTTGTTTACGAGCTCCTACTCATGCCAACTAGCCTAGGGCCCATTGTTCACGATTTTCAAAATCAGGCATATTAGCCCCCAAGTTCCAAAACTGAGGCCTCTGACCTATCAGAGCTATTCAAGCTCCCATGAACAAGGTCTCCTAAAATCTTTAAGCAGTGGCACACAAACAGAGGAGAACACTTATGACAAAAATATCTTTTCATTCATCAATCACACCAATCGGGTGTCATGACATCTCCACTTACAACCGGTAAACGAGTTTTCCACTTTCTTCTAGAAAGTCCATCATACCAACCATGTTTGATCTACGTACAACTGTTAAGTAGTTTTTTTTTTCACGTAGTTTCTGCATCACCCCATTCAGGTGTAATGTTAAAATTCCTCTTAGTAGTGATTTTTTATTCTGAGGCATTCATCATCCCAATCGGGTATGATATGAAAATCCCACTCACACGATAATGCAGTGATCTCCTCTTAACTAGTTCTTTGTCTTCACACGTGCTTATCCTTGCTAGTGTTCCTGGTATTTTGTGTTCATACATGATATGAACATCCTTTTTCATTATCCCTTGGCCTAATAGCCTTCATTCATTGTACATGGATGAAATACTCAAACTTTACAATTATTTGCAATTAGGTCCCTAATGTCAATTTTCCCCCAAATTGAGTCCCAAAACTTCTAAAATTCACCTTTGGACCTCAATTTTATTTCAAATCACAAAAAGGGGTTAAAGTTTCCCAAATTTCTAATTTGGTCCCCAACTTTTCCAAAATTACCATTTTGCCCCTACTGTACAAAAATGGTAAATTTCACCCCAAAATTCAAAAAAATGACCAATTGGCCCTCACAAATCTTTTCCATGCCCAATTGGCCCTCAATTTTGGAAAATTACACTTTAGTCCCTCAAATTTTTGAAATCCCCAATTTCAACCTTCCAACTCAGCCGAATGTGATTTTATCAAATTGAACAATCAAATGAGTTTAATTGTTAAAATTAAAGTTAGATTGGAGTTCCTACGCCTTCATACGATTCAATTGTACTTTGAATCGCACAATTTGATGTCGGAATGAGCTCAAACAGAGCTTCGCCAGAAAATTGAATGTAGAAAAAGAAAGCTTCGAAAACTTACCATCGGAGGTGCAGTGGTTCAAGCTTTCAATTTGGGCGGATAGCTTACATCCTGAGGTTCCTCCTAAGATTAAGAATTGCATCAATTGATGCCGAATTGAGAGAGAATTGGGTGAGTGAAATTTCATCAGTTCTCTCACTAGCATTGATCGAAAAATATAGAGGAGAGCCAAATTGACTTACCTTTCCGTTCTAATTCAGATGTAGTAGGGCTATGGAGGTGTTGGGAGGGCTTGGTTTGGCCTAAGAAGGGCTCGAATTGGTTGATTTCAGCTTGGCCAAAACAGGGCAGCTTCGGTCCACCAGAGCTGCTTCACTGTTCGATCATGTCGACGCTTCTCCAGCAACCCTGGAGCAAATGGAGACTACATGCGTGTAGCTGACTTCTCCCCGAATACAAAGAACCTGACCACACCTTCTTTTTCTCAAAAAAAATGCCCAAGTCAGAGATTTGGTTTGAGCTTTACCGGAAATTGGAACAGTTGAGAGAGAATGGAGTTTTCAGGTGTGAAGAGGATGAATGAGGAGGGGCTCTTTATATAGGAAGATCGGGGACTTATTGGCAGTCCATTGGCACCATAATGGCAATCATTCATTGCCTGAAACTCCTTGGACTGAGACTTTTCAGCTTTTCTAGTGCTGCTCGATTTTTCGTCGAGCGAACTGTTATTTGAAGGAAGAAGACAACACTGTTCCAAACCGGATCAGACCGGACCGGTTTGAACCGGGTTCAAAGCTTAAACCAGTCAGTTCAGGCCAAATTCAACCGAGTTTTTCAAAATTAAAAATTTATAAATTCATTATCTATCCAATGGTGGCCTCAAATCCCAAATTTTTATTTTCTATGCCACCTAGAAAAATGAATTTAGCATCTAGTTCAATAGTGGTTCAAATCGGTCCAAACTAGTTCAATCGGGTTCGGATCCGGTTCACTTGAATCAATATGGTTTTCATCTCCAATTCATCCTAAAGTCCTTCTTTATGATGTTTGTGATTCCTTAGGTCACTCGGGATCCATAAATTTCCCAGTTTACCCATTCTCTATCAATTCTGGTTCATGAACTGACTCGGTTCTTAAACTAGTTCAATTCAGCTCGGATTCGGTTCTCCTAAACTGGTCTGGTTTTTCTCTCCCAAATTGTCCTAAGGTCTTTTTCCAAGTTTTATGAATCCTTTGGGCCACTCGGGAGTTGTAAATTTTCCAAATTGCCCATTCTTTGATGATCGGGTTTATTAATCGGTTCGGTGTTTCTCACTCGGTTTGACCCGTTCTTTTCCCTATTTTTCCTTAACTCCAAAGGGCAGGGTTTACAAATCTCCACACCTTTTAGGAGTTTTCTCTCCAAAAAGTAAATCAACATCCTTTGCATCGGGAATAATTTTCCTTAATGTTAACTCAGGATTTGCTTGACATGCCATCACTTTGGTTGTTCTTTCACTTAGCCCCTTTTAATCACGCACTAAAGAAATGTCTTTTCGTTTTCGTTATTTACTCACTTCCTGGAGTTTATCATAACTAGGCATGTCTTATCCACAAGTCCAAAGGGATATCCTTAGGTTCACTTCGTCCTCTACTTAGGCTCCATCAAGGGAGTGTGGACCATAACCAATTTTGATGTTAGTGGTTGTTCCACTTAACTACTTCTTAATTGGAGGGTTTAATCCTTCAAGGTTTCTGGGACATTCCTTCCTTTATTTTCTTATTATGGGTAGTCAATCCATTCTTACTTGTCACGACATCTTTTGATGCTATCTTCCTACTTACATGTCCCTTGGGTTTAACTTACTTCTTTGGGTCATCCTAGCATTCATACCTTAATTCTTTCACTTTAGAATGCACTTCCTTTGCAAACTCATCTCCTTATCCTTCGTCACTTGGTTCCACTACTTCTTAGTTGGGATATGTAGGATTCCCCAAGGTTTCCTTTCTAGGTAGTATTCTTCCCCTTTTCTTTCGAAATTCTATGTGTTCTTGAGTGTATCCATTCTCAAAGTGACACACTTATATGCCATTCTTTCTCGTTTCCTCCTTGAACTTTAGTGGGTACGTCCTTTGTATTTTTCTCCTACTTGTTTCACAATTTTATCTTTGCAGGAAATATAACCTTTATTTATTATGATGATAACGAATTACCATCTTTAGCTATATTTATTCAAGGGAATTTTGGTAAGTACTAACTACGGTACTAGGCTCCTCCCATGTTTCCTCTTGGGTGAGGTTGTATACTTTGGTTGGGACCCTCGATGTAATGGTGATGTCTTGAACTCTATCTAGTGCCCTTGGGTTTCCTTGTAGTGGTAGGTGGTTACTTCATTATGTATTGCCCTGAAAGGTTGGGTAGTTCTTCATAAAGTAGCCAGGTTGTCTACATTCGTAGCATATTCGACATGGTCCTTCATGGTTTTTCTAGAACTTGGAACAATAGAGGCTTCTCTTTGGTGGAGCTGTATTTGTCTCCCTTTGGGTATGATAACCTTCCTTTGTCCTAGGGAACCCCATTCTTGTTCCCCATTTTTGTCCACCTAGCTCCTTTTGTCTTCCTCGGCTGTCCTGACCTCCATCCTCTTTCCTACCGGTCGGTTCTACCTAGTGGCGTCTCCTCTATACTAGACGCTCACATTCCAAGGACATGTTGATGATAGTAGCCAAATTCGTGGGGTATCCTAATACTCCCATTTGGTCCCGTATGTCCATATTAAGACCGCCTACAAATCGTTGGCAAACATCCATAGGTCCGACTATGTCAGGGGCAAAGGGTCTTAACTCATTAAACTTAGTTTCATACTCCGAGATAGAGTTAAGCCCTTGTCAGAGTTTGAGAAAGTCTTATTTCTTCTTGTTGATTAGATGTGGAGATAGGTATTCCTCCATATATCTTTCCTCGGTCTGCTTCCATGTGGGGGTGGTGGCATGCAAGCTTCTGACATTATCCCACCACCACTTCGCACTAGCTTTCAGGAAAAACTCTATTAGAATCACCATATATTCTAGTGAAATTCTTACTATCTTCATGAGTTTCTTGATGCTAGCTAGCCAGTCCATAGTAGCCCTCGCATTCTTTTCTTCGAGGAATGGTTTACATCCTAATTGTCAGAGGGTTTTGAGGTATTTGGGAATGTCTACTAGAGGAGAAATGTTAGTAGGAGGGGGATGAGATTATACATCCTCAGGCTCAGCTCGAGGGTTGGTGTCCACCTCAAGAGTAAGGTTAGGCCATCCAAACATTCGGGTGAACTCTTCATACAATCTCTGATGTTCTGAGCTTAATCCAAGTGGGGCTGTCCAGGCTCCTCGGGGAGTTTCCATAGGGAGGCTTGGTTGGGCAGTGTCAGAGACTATCTCTCTAGTTCTCTTGATTACTCTCGTGGGAGCCATCTGAAAATTTTAAAATTATTACTATTAGTTACTATGTTCTCTAGTCTTGATAATTTATTCAACAAAATAGGCTCTGATACCACTCAAGTTGTCATGCCCCGACCCGGTTTGGTCGGATCCTAGTGAGCAACCCGCCACTCTCTCGGTTTATTAAGAGTAAGGCATTCTTTAAACCAGTACCTTTCCTAGAATAAAATAAATCAAAACTGTGTGAAATTTTAACTTTATATACCTGTCTTGCAGGTGTGACTAACAGGAGGTCTTTGGGTAGGTTTCCCTTGGTTACCTAAAAAAGGATATAAGGGAGGGGATGAGTTCAACAACTTAGTGAATGGGTGTTTAATGTTTGACTTTTAGGGAAAATATTTGAATGGGAGTGTGCCAGACTCCTTATTTTCTTTTAAAGTAATTCATCCTCAAAATCTCGGTTTTATAGCCATTACTCAATCCTCAACCATAACTAGTGTGTTTATCAACCAACACATGCCCTTCATCATGAAGGGAACACACATTCACAGGCCAGACCGTCCACTGTACCCACTTGTGGCGTCAGAGTGACTTTACCGGCCACCAAAATAGAATCACATCCATTATACCCTAAAAATGAGTGGATGTACACGATATCCGTCCCTCAATCCCATGAATAAAACTCAGTGTTCGTATGAGGATAGATACCATATCTTAGACTTGTGTGCATTAAACTCAAATATAGAAGCTTCAGAAAGCCCCAAACACAATAGTTTCATGGAGTCCAAACAAAGAAACTCCATGGAGTACAAACACAGAACTCCATGGCTAACTGGTACGATGAGAAACACAAAGCCAGTAGCTTCTCGTTCCCTTATCGCCACCATGTCATCCAACAGCCCTTAGGATGCATCACAACTCCTCTTGGACATCTTAATGGTCTTGAACCTCAAGTGTATGCATAAACAAAATTTTCCTCAAAATCCATTTAGTCTTTGGTGCCACTAGTCCAACGGCCCCGACCGTCAACTCGACCTATAGCTATTTGTCTCGATTAGTCCGTCGACTTGTCATGTTGCACTACCGCTAGTTCATCGAGTATGTCAGTCCTGTCTTGGTACCATGACCAATCAATTCATTCATTTAAGTTTTATGGCTTAAAATCATATTTGTTTACAAGCACGCACTCATGTGCGATTTTCAAAATCGGGCATATTAGCCCCCAAGTTCCAAAATCGAGGCCTCCAGCCTATCAGAGCTATTCGAGCTCCAATGAAGAAGGTCTCCAAAAATCTTTGAGCAGTGGCACACAGTCAGAGGAGAACACTTCTAACAAAAATATCTTTTCATTCGTCAATCACACGAACCGGGTGTCATAAGATCTCCGCTTACAACCGGTAAATGGGTTTTCCACTTCCTTCTAGGAAGTACATCATACTAGTCGGGTATGATCTACTTACAACTGGTAAGTTGTTTTTTTCCACGTTGTTTCCACATCACCTCATTCAAGTGTGATGTTAAAATTCCACTTATTAGTGGTTTTTCATTTCGAGGTACTACTCATCATCCCAACCGAGTATGATGTGAAAATCCCACACACCCGATAATGTAGTGATCTTCTCTTGACCGGTTCTTTATCTTCACGTGAGCTTATCCTTGTTGGCATTCTCGGTATTTCATGTTCCTACACAATATGAACATCCTTGTTCATTATCCCTTGGCCTAATAGCCTTCATTCATCGTGCATGGATGAAATACTCAAACTTTTTGATTATATGCAATTAGGTCCCCTAAAGTTCTTTTTCTTTAACTTTAGGTCCCTAATGTCGATTTTCCTCCAAATTGAGTTGCAAAACTTCTAGAATTCACCTTGGGACCTCAATTTTATTTCATTTCACAAAAAGGGGTTCAAGTTTCCCAAATTTCCAATTTGGTCCCCAACTTTTCCAAAATTACCATTTTGCCTTTACTTTACAAAAATGGTAAGTTTTGGCCCAAAATTCCAAAATTGCGTCCTCCAAAATCTTTATTATGGCCAATTGGCCCTCAATTTTATGAAATTACACTTTAGTCCCTCGAATTTTTTAAATCCCCAAATTTCCCCCAATTTTTTCCCCTAATTTCAACCTTCTAACTCAACCGAATTTGATTTTATCAAATTCACTGAAGTTAGATTGGAGTTCTTATACCTTCATACGATTCAATTGTACTTTGAATCGCACAATTTGATGATAGAATGAGCTCAAATGGAGCTTCACCAGAAAACTAAACGTAGAGAGAGAGAAAAAGCTTCGAAAACTTACCGTCGAAGGTGCGACAGTCTGAGCTTTCAATTTGGGTAGATAGCTCTCGTTCTAAGGTTACTCCTAGGATCATAAAACTGAATCAATTGATGTCGAAATGAGGGACAATTTGGTTAGTGTAGTTCGTCGATTCTCTCTAGCACTATTCAAAAAATATAGAGGCGAGCTAAATTGGCTTACCTTTATGTTCTAATTCAGTTGTAGGAGTGCTGTAGAGGTGTTAGGAGGGCGTGATTTAGCCTGAGAAGGGCTCGAATTGGTCGATTTTAGCTCAGTTGAAATAGGGCAGCTTCGGTTTGCCGAAGCTACTTCACTGTTCGATCACACGGGCACTTCTTTGGCGATCCTCAGAGCAAATGGAGACTAATGGCGTGTAGTTGACTTCTCCCCGAACCCAAATAACTTGACCACACCTTCTTTGGCTTAGAAAAATGCCCAAGTTAGAGCTTTGGTTTGAGCTTCACTGGAAATTGGAGCAGTTGAGAGAGAATGGTGTTTTCAGGTGTGAGGAGGATGAATGAGGAAGGTCTATTTATATAGGAAGCTCAGGGACTTCTTGGTCGTCCAATTGGCGCCTTAATAGCAGTCATTCATTGCCTGAAACTCCTAGGCTAGAGACTTTTCAGCTTCGCCAGCGCTGCTCAATTTTCCGGTGAGTGAACGGTGATGTCATCTGAAGGAAGAAGACAACATTGTTCTAAACTAGACCGGACCGGTCCGAACTAGGTTCAAAGCTTAAACCGGCTGGTTCAGGCCCGATTCCACCGAGTTTTTCAAAATTAAAAATTTCTAAATTCATTCTCTATCCAATGGTGGCCTCGAATCCCAAATTTGAAATTTCTAAACCACCTAGAAAAATGAATTTCGCATCTAATTCAATAGTGGTTCAAATCGGTTCAATCCAGTTTGGATCCGGGTCACCTGAACTAGTTTGGTTTTCATCTCCAATTTGTTCTAAAGTCCTTTTTCAAGACTTTTGTAACTCCTTACGTCACTTGGGATCCATAAATTTCCTGTTTTACCCTTTCTCTATCATTTTGGTTCATGAACCAACTCGGTTCATAAACCGATTCAATCTAGAAAACCTCCTTTAGGGTTATTCCTAACTTTCCAACCCCTTAGAGTTGTATAACTTCATCCCTCTTTTCTTTTGGTAGTATTTCTCAACTACCTTTACCGTTATCCAATCAACTTACAAAACTGTGTCGGTTCTCCTTACCCACTCGTCCTTTCTCCACTTATTTATTGAGTCTTCACGGTTCCAATGATTTGGTTTCCCAATAATTTACAAATAAGTTGGGATTCTTTCATTCTTAAGTCCTTGGCATTCTTTATCCAAGGATTTTTCTTTATTCCTTAATCCATTTTTACTTACTCGTAATCATTTCATGATTCTTCGTTCTAAAATAATCACTTTTGATATATGTATCGATTCCTTTGCTTGGGAAGGTTTCCTTCTTCCGATTTCGTTCTCTACTATGTCCCTCACAATAAAGACTTCCCACCTAGGAACTACATGCTCAACCTTCTTATTATTTCTTGTAGGGTTCTTTCTTCCTTTCTTCGCACCCCTATCTATGTTAGGGCATTTGCCCGTATTGGATCCTTCTTTATCCACAGCTTTTGTTTCATCCCTTATTCCTTACTGGAGATACTTTTAATTCTCGGTCTTACTCCGTGCATTCCACACTATGCTCATTCGTCCCCTCTTTAGGCTTCATATGCGCATGTAGACTATGATTCGTCTTACCAATTGTGGTTATTCCTCCTTAGCCACATCTTATTTGGAGGGCTTACTTTCCCAATATTTCTCGGACGTTCTTTCCTTTATTACCTTAGTATGGGTAGTCCACTCATTCTTACTTGTCACAACATCTTTTGATGCTAAATTCCTATTTACCCGTTAACTTATTTCCTTTTAAGGAGGGTTCACATCTTCCTTATTTCAAAATCTATTGATTGTCCTCTGTTTTGGACATTAATTTCATTAAGGGTTTTCCTTCGTCCTTCTTTTCCAACATCTTGGCCTTTTTCACTTCTCCCTTCTTTTTCGCGGATTAAATCCATGGTGCCTTGGAAGTATAGTTCTTTAACTATCTCCTTCTTACTATTGTCTAATTGTCTAGGTAGTTGTATCACTCGTCCTTCATGCCTATAATATTGTCCTTCATAGAGTGTAATCTTTACTACATCTCAGCCTTTCTTAAGGTTTTTTTATTCTCTTTGGTCGTCCCATTACTACTAGTTTCTACTTTCTACTTGGTTCTCCTGAAATTATTATTTGGTTCTTCTGCTCTCTCCAAATAGGTCACACTAGGCCATCACGATACCTCCTTCCTTTAAAATATTTCCTAATTAAAAGTTGGTTCCTTGCACTCCACATTATGTCCATCCTCCAATCAATGATTCTTTCAAGGGTACTTAGTTGTATGCATCCCTCCAAAGTTTACTTTTATAGTGTATTTCTTCTCCTCTTCACTCTTACTGTGTCATACCCATAGAGTTTCCGAAGAACATTTTTCCGCATTTGCCCTTATGAGAGGGTTGTAGGTATACTTTCTTACCTCCATTCTTGTGGTATCCTTCTCAGCTTGTCCTTCTTAAGAAGAAGTTTAAATTTTTTTTTTTACCTCGTCATTTCTTGACCTCTTTGTGAATTGCTTACTTAACCTGCTCCATGGTTTTGGTCCCCAGTTCTTCCTGTCTTTCATGACCTTTGAGGAGATATTGCCTTAAATCTATGAGGTGTGGAACATTCCTTCTTTACATGTCCTATTCCCTTACACTTATGATAGGTTTCGTACTTGTCCTTAGTAGGGTTGGGTACTTCTTCACGTAGTGTCCCCATTGTTCACACTTTTAATAGGTTATTCCCTTGCATGGACCATTGTGGTTCCTCCTTTCCTTCGGGTTTTGTGGGGCCTTTATAGGGGTTACTAGTAGTTTGGTGCTTCATCGTCCTTTAGTGTGATCACCTTGAGAGTTTTCTTGTTAAGTATTCTTTGCCAAATGGTCACTCTAGGAGTCCTTCTATATTCCTGGTTTCCCTCATTCAGCTTACTCAACTGGGATGGGATTCTCCCTAATTTTAATGGTAAAGGGGTTTGTTTGTTTACTATTCTTGGGACCATCTTCCTAGCAAGATCACTTCATCGAGAGATAGAATTTTAGGAATTTTTAGTACTTTATTAATCGAGGAGTAGAGTATGTTGGGGGTTTTAGCCCTATTACAGAAAGTGGTCACAAAATAAATAGGGAGCTACAGAATTCTTAATAAGTATCCTCCTAGGTAAGGTTATATGCCATTTGCTAGAGTTTATAGCTTTACGTTTGGCTTTCTTTATACTTAGAGTTGTGCCCTCAATGGTCCTAGCACCATTCTCCAGGATACTTCCCAATTTGGTCTTTTAAGATTCCTACCATGCCTTAGGCATTTGGGAAGCTTCTAGGGTTGTATTCCTACGAGGACAACGTGTTGAGTAGAGTCATTCCTAGTTTTCTTAGTTCAACTCCTGGGAGCCATCTGAAAATTTTAAGATCAATCCTATTAGTTACTATATTTTCTAGTCTTGATTATGTATTCAAGAAAATAGGAGGCTCTAATACCACTCAAGTTGTCACACCCCGGCCTGGTTTAGTTGAATTCCCGTGATCAACTCGCCACTCTCCCGATTTATTAAGGGTTACCCCTTGTTTATAAACCATGAAAAGTAAGGCGTCCTTTAAACCTGCACCTTTCCTAGAATAGCATAAATCAAAACTGCATAAAATTTTAAATTAATCATACCTATCTTACATGTGTAACTAACGGGAGGTCTTGGGTAGGTTTTCCTTGGTCTACCTGAAAGGGATATAAGGGAGGGGTGAGTACAACTACTCAGTGAATGGGTTTTCAAAATTTAACTTTTAGGAAAAAGATTTGTATTAGAGTGTGCCAGACTCCTTATTTTCTTTCAAAATCCTTCCATTTCAAATCTCTATTTTCATCACCATTTTTTATTAATCACAGTGTGTCATCACCCAACACACATCCTTCAACACGAAGGCCAAAACATAGAATCGCAAACCAACTGTCCATTGAACCCACTTGTGGCATCGGAGTGACTTTACTGGCCACCTAGATAGAAGCATGTCCATTTCTACCCTAAGAATGAGTGGATGTACGCGACATCTGACCCTCAATCCCGAAATCAATTCTCCATATCCGTATGAGGAAAGAGACCTCATCCCGAAGCACCCCCACCCCCCGGTCTCATGCGCTTTAAGCAACGTCGAGCTTCGCAAGGTCACCTGGTCCGACAAACTTCCCTTATATCCACCAGGTCATCCAGGGCCCTAAGATACATCACTAACCCTCTTAGGCATCTTGAAGGTCTCGTACACACAATGCATGCACAATTAGAATTTTCACATCATGCCATATAATATGTCATGCCACTAGTCCAATAGCCCTGACACTCAACTCAACCTGCAATGGTTTGTCTTGACTGGTCCGTCGACCAGTCAAGTCGCACTACCGCTAGTTGACTGAGTTTGTCATTCATGTCTTGGTACATTGACCAAATAATTCATTTATTTAAATTTTTATGGCACATAACTCATGTTTGATTATGAGCTCCTGCTCGTGCTAACGGGCCTTGGGCCAACTGTACGAAATTTTCAAAATCGAGCATATTAGCCCCCAAGTTCCAAAACTGAGGCATACAACCTAATGGAGCTATTCAAGCTCTCGTCAAGAAGGTCTCCCAAATCGTTTAAGTAGTGGCACACTGACAAAATATCTTTTCAACTATCCATCATACCAACCGAGTATGAGGATATTGCCGCTCATAACTGATGAATAGGTTTTCCACCTCCTCCGAGAAAGTTTCATCATACCAACCAGGTATGATCTACTAACAACTTGTAAGTAGTTTTTTTTCTATGTCATTTTCACATCATTCCTCTATGTTGTGATGTTTAAAATACCACTAAATAGTGGGTTTTCATTTCGAGGTACTTATCATCCCCAACCAGGTATGATATAAAATTTCCACTCACCCGTTAATGCAGTGAATTCCTCTCGACTCATTCTTTGTATTCATACGAGCTTGTCCTTGCTGGCATTCTCAGTACTTCGTAGTTCTACATGATATGAACATCATTGTTCATTATCTCTCGACCTAATAGCCTTCATTCATTCCAAATGCATGAGAAAGCTAAACTTTTTATTTATTTGCAATTAGGTCCCTAAAGTTATTTTTCTGTAAGTTTAAGTCCCTAATGTTGATTTTTCCTCAAATTGAGTCCAGAAATTTATAAATTTCACCTTGGGTCCTCAATTTATTCAATTTCATAAAAAGGGGTTTAATTTTCCAAATTTCCAATTTGGTCCTACAACTTTTCCAAAATTATTACCATTTTGCCCTTCCTTTAGCTAGGCCAAAATAGGACAGCTTCGGTCCGTCAGAGCTACTTCACTGTTCCATCACACTGGCGCTTCTCCCACGACCCTTGGAGCAAACGGAGACTACAGGCGTGTAGCTAACTTCTCCCCAGTTCTAAAGAACCCAACCTTGCATTGTTTGGCTAAGAAAAATCCCCAAGTCGAAGCTCTGGTTCAAGCTTCATCAAAAAATGGAGTAGTTGAGATTGAATGGAGATTTCAGGTGTGGAGAGGATGAATGGAGAGGGGCTCTTTATATAGGGAGCTTGGGGACTCGTCGGCCATCCGTTTGGTACCTTTATGAATGACATTGATGGCCTAAAAATGTTTCTTCTTCGTTGGCACTGCTTTAATTTTCCAGTGAGTGAACAGTGATGTCATCTGAAGGAAGAACACGACACTATTCCGAATCGGACCGAACCGGTCCGAACCGGGTTCAAAGCTTAAACCGGTCGATTCACCCCCCCCCCCCATTCAACCGTGTTTTTCAAATCTAAAAATTTCTAAATTAATTTTCAATCCAATGGTTGCCTCAAATCTCATATTTGAATTTTTTAAGCCAACTAGAAAACTGAATTTAGAATTCAGTTCAATAGTGGTTCAAATCAGTCCAAACTAGTTCAATCTGGTTCAGGTCCGGTTCACCTGAACCGATTTGGTTTTCATCTCCAATTCATTCTCAAATCCATTTTCATGACTTTTGGGACTCTTTAGATCACTTGGGATCCGCAAATTTCCCAGTTTTCCCTTTCTCTATAGATTCTGGTTCATGAACCGACTCGGTTCATAAACCGGTTCAATCCAATTGGATCCGGTTCATCTAAATCGGTCTGATTTTTCTCTTCTAATTTGTCCTAACGTTCTTTTCAAAAGTTTTATGAACCCTTTAGATCACCCCGGGAGTTGTAAATTTTCAAATTGTCTGTTTCCTAATAATCGGGTATGTGAACTGGTTCAGTTTTCTCACTCGGTTTGACTGGTTCTTTTCCCAGTTTTCCTTAACTAAAAAGGGTGGGGTTTACAGCTTACATGTACATATGTTTTCCATAACAAATTTTACAAAATATTTTAAATATAATTACCTTGGAGGTTCGGTTTGTTCTTCGGACTTCATCTCTACTTAGCTGAAAATTTCCTTGAAAGGAATTTAAGGAAGATGAATGAGTTTCATAACTCAGTGAGAGGTAATTTCTACAACATACATTTTAGGAAAATGTTTTCCAAGTAGTTTCATTTTTCAAAACCATGATCTTTATTGTTTTTCATCCAACATCTACCCTTTTATCAAAAAAGGGTTCACCCAATCAAAGAGCAGTCCCCGACTACTCTACTTGTGGTCCAGAGCATCTTTACCAACCACCCTGGTAGAAGGTCACACCCTCTACTGTAAGGTCTACGTGATCTTGACTATCCATCCCTCAGACCTTAACTCAACCGTGTCTGCTATTGTGGGACGAGACCTCTCCCCTTCTTCCTTAGTCTCAATGCGAATAAAGCTCCTTGAGCTTCATGACTCAATGGATGACAAACTTTTCTTATGCTCACTCGGTCGTCAAGTAGCCTTTGGAACCAATACTACACCATATCAGATGCATCGATGGTTCCACATATTAGCATGCACAATCACAAGTCTTTTTAATTAAGACATTTATCTTTGTTGCTACCGGCCCTATAGGTGTGTTGGCCTAGCTTTAGCCCAATGACCACCTGCCTAACAAGTTTGATGACCCGACTTCAGCTTGGTAGCTGCTTGCCCAATGAGCACAAAAACCCAGCCTTGGGCTCGGTAGCTATAGCACACAATTTATCCATTAGGATAATTTTCATAGGCTCATTACTCGACTAAGTATCAATGGGCTTGAACCCATGTCCAATGGCCTTGGGCCCACTAGAGCATTCCTAGCTCACCTAGAAAATAGCTCCCAAAATATTTAAGCACATTCATGCAGTCAAGGGAAACTATTTCTGGGAAAATGGTTTTTAAAACATAAAATAGGCTCATCTTCCCAACCGGGACTAATGCGGGAAATTCTCACTTTTATGACCGTCGGAGCAGCGGCACCATGTGAGCCTTCTAATGCTCCTTTGGTGGTCTTCGAGCCGATTGGAGACTATAGCGATGTAAAGGACCTCCTCCTAGTTCTAGGGACTTTGTGTCACACCCTGACCTGGTTTGGTCGAAGTCCTGTGATCAACTTGCCACCCTTCCTTGCATTGACTTAGTATTTCTACCAGATAGACCGAGTAAGGTAAAGGCATAGAAGCACACATGTATTCCACAACAAAATTTAAAAAACATTTAATTATTAGTTTACCTTTTAGCGGTACCTTTGACTTGCTTCCCCGGCTTCCACTCTTCTTGACGAGATTTTTCTCTGAAAATGGTTTAAAGGGAGGGAGTGAGTTTCTACAACTCAGTGAGCGAGGGGTTGGGGAGTGAGTTCTCAAAACAAATAGTTTATCAAAGTGTTTTATTCTTATAATTCATGGTGATACGAGTTCATCTCTTCTTTAACACTTCACCTTGCTCGGGAGGAGTTTAGCAAACATTCACACACCCTTTCTAGCATAAAAAGGGATCACACATTTGTAGAACAGTCCCCAATTATTCCACTTATGGTTCGGTGCGTCTTTACCGTTCACCCGAATAGAAGTATCAGACTTCTACCCTGAGTTTGAGTGGACTTTGCTCGTCCGAACCTCAAACCCAAATCATAATTCCTGTCAGCTTTGTGGGACGAGACCTCATTTCCCCTTCTGCCTTGGTCTCAGTGCGTAAGAAGCTCCTAGAGCTTCATGACTAACTCGCACAACAAACCAACCCTCATTACATTCATGTCATCCAACAACCCTTGGGACCCATCAACTACACCTCTTGGGCATCTAGATGTTATCGGATCCTCATGCATGCATAACAACAATTTTGAATCATTAACCATAATCTTTGGTGCCAACGGTCCAACTTCCCCAACACTCGACCTAGCCTGTAGCTGTTTGCCTTGACTGGCCCGTCGACCTAGTCCTGGTGCACTACCACTAGCCCATCGAGCCTTGTTAGTCTTGTCTGGGTCTTGTGCAAGTCACCCAAAATTTATAATTTTATGAAAATTTTCATGTTTCTTATAATCATATTTGTCTACGGGTTCGAACTCGTGCACACAAGCGTTGGGCCCACTTCACGAGTTTTCCAAAACTGGGCCTTCAGCCATATTATTTTCAAATCCGAGGCCTCAAGCCTATTAGAGCAATTCTAGCTCCCATCAGGAACGTCTCCCAAAATGTTTAAGCAGTTTCACTCAGTAAGGGGAGACCATTCCTGGAAAAATGATTTTCAAGCTTAAAATGGTTCTCATCACCCCCAACCGGGTATAACATAGAAAATACCACTCACTCGGTAACAATGACGTGGTCGTCCCGGTGAGATCTCAATTCGTGGTGCTCTCCTTTGCCCCGGTACTTGAACAACTAGCTCCTACATGGTTTGAGTATCCAAGTCAGAAGAATTGACATAGGTTCTCATATTATGCCTTAATTATAGCTAGGTCCCTTAAATTTTATAACTTTACATTTAGGTGCCTAATCTTCACTTAATCTCAGTTAAGTCCCTAGGACTTCCAAGTTTCCCTCATGGGTCCTTAGTTTTTAACAAAATCACCAATTGCCCTCAATTTTTCCGAAATTGCCAATTGGTCCTTAATTTTCCATAATTTCCCAATTGGCCCTTAATTTCTCAAAAATTGCCCATTAGTCCTCCATTTCATCTAATTGCCCAATCGGACCTCAATTGGGAGTTAATTTCATGAAAATCTCCTAAATTTCCTTAAATTACATTTCGGCCCCCAATTTTCCAAAAATTCCCACATTGCCTAATTTTTCAAAAATTACAATTTGGCCTCTGAATCATCATTTCATTCAATTGATCACCAAAACTTGGTTAATTAATTAGTGATCCGAATCATCTTCCCCATGTCTCCCTCATCATTTTAAGCTTTGAAGCACTTCATTTGGCTTAGAAATGAGCTTCATCAGAAAACTAAGTCTAGAGAGCGAAAGCTTTGATATCTTATCAGCGAGGGTCCGATAACTAGAGCTCTTGCTTTCTCTTAATTGCCCTCCTCATGGGGATTCTTTCATGAATCAAACCACGCCTCAATTGGTGGTCTGAACAATGCAAATTTCTCAGTTTAAATATTTGTAGAAAACTCACTATGAATAGTATTTTCCGGCCAAGGGTGGTGGAGGGGACTTGCCATCATAGTTCAGGGAAGGTCGAGGCACCTCTAGGTGTGGTCTAGGGAGCTTGGTTTGGCCGTAATTGGTCTGGGGATGGCTCAAATGGAGCTCAAGTAGCTCTGGTTATAGACTATCGAGGAGTAGTGGTATTGTGCGAGCTTCCTGGCTCTTCTCTGGTGGTACTTGGGCTGAAGGCAGGGTGTAGCTGGGTACAGGACTTCCTTCAGGTTCTAAAGACATCGAATGCAGCTTTAGAGGTAGAGAAAAGTCCCAATGTCAGAGCTCTTGTTTTCTGCTCGCTCAAAAACTAAGTACTTTACCTTCTTCACTCATTTGTGGGATGTTGAGAACGAATGAAGGGGTGCTCCTTATATAAGGAGCTCAGAAATTGACCAAGCTACCGACCAGCATAGAACTCGGCCTCTGACTCGGCCATTGGCGGTCATACCGGAGCTCTTCCCAGATCGCCGGAGGAATCACCCTCCCTCTCCCTCTATCCTTTTTGTGAACTGACTGAGGAAGACGACGATAATGTGGCGAGTGTACCACATGGCAAGCTGTGATTGGTTGATTTTTCTGACCTGGCATCCCAACTCAGTCATTGCTTCAGTTGTTGACCAGTTGATCGGACATGTGGCATCCTCCCATTGGTTACTCACATAAGCGTGGTAGGCTAATTGGTCATCCACTAACCATTGAACACGTGGCAGCCTCCCATTAGCTTCCCTTATGTGCATGGCTACTGACTGAGCGCCCGTTGACCATTGACTGGTTGACCGGTCCAATCCATTGACTATATAGACCATTGACCAGTCTGGTCCATTGACCAGTTGGACCATTGACCGGTCCCGACTGATCGGGTTCCATGACCCGAATTTGAAAATCAGCTTGTTCAAGCCCGATTCGACCAGTTTTATAAAAATTAAAAATTTATAAATTCATTTTCTACCTAATGGTGGTTTCAATTTTCCAAATTTGCATTTTTAAGCCACCTAGAAAAATGAATCTTTGACCTGGTTCACCATGGTTAAATCTGATTCAGGTCCGGTTCACCCCAAACCAATCCAATTTTCTCATTCAATTCACTTCATGGTTCTTCCCCATGATTTTTATGACTTTTTGGTCACTTGGAATTTTCCAATTTCCCATTTTAACCCTTTTTTACTATTTTTGGTTCACTTATTGGTTCGGTTTTCTCATGGAAATTAGCCGGTCCTTTTCTTGGTTTCCTTTACTGAGAGGACATGTTTCGCACTTTGAATTTGCCTCCTAAGGTTTCAAAAAGTCTCTTGTCAGAGCTTGGGTTTGCACCTTGCCGGAAAGTGGAGTAGTCCATCTTCTATGGTCGCATGAGCGATGGGGAGGACGAGTGGGGAGGCACTCCTCATATAGAGGGCTCAAGAATTGACAGGGCTACCGTCCAGTGCAAGACTCGGCACCGGACTCACCAGATTGTGGTGGCGGTGGCAGATTTTTCAGTCGTTGGAGACTTGGTCTCTCTCCGATGATCTCGCTCTGTTCATCCGCTCAAGGTTGAAGACGACACTATGCAACATGTACGAACTTCGCATGTGAGAGTTACGAGGTGGCGCACTGTGATTGGCTAGCGTTGCTGACGTTGACCATACTCGGTCAGTCTTTCACTGTGACACATGGAGTCCTCTCATTGGCTGATTTAAATGAATCAGATTTCCCTCATTGGCTGATTTAAATAATCAGCATGTGATTGGCTGATTTAAATAATCCTATATGTCACGTCCCGACCCGGTTTGGTCGGATCCCTGTGAACAACCCGCCACTCTCCCGATTTATTAAGGGTTTTCTCGTTCTCTAAATCGTGAGGAGTAAGGTGTCCTTTTCATCTTTACCTTTCCTGGAATAACATTAATCAAAACTGAATATAAATTTTACATACATGCCTTCAGTTTCGTCTACCGGTAGATTTTTAAGGTTGGTTTTCCTTTGGTTTCCTAAAAAGGGGAAAGGAAGGGTGTTGGGTAAGAGTTTTGACAACTCAATGAATGGGTGTTGGGTAAGAGTTTTCACAAAAATCAAATTTTAAATCAGAGTGTGCTACACTTCTTATTTCATTAAAAATGCTTTTTCTTCAAATTTCGGTTTATCAAAATCTTTTTCCAAGGTTTTCCAATTAATTTCCAAGGATTTTCAAATCCTTTCCATGGTTTTCATAACCTCTTTTCCATTTCCATATTCAGTGTGTTTCACAAACAACACAAGCCCTTCATTAGGAAGGGATCACACATTCGCGAGATGCAGTTACGCCGAGTGCACCCACTTGTGGATCGGAGCATTTTTACCATCCACCCTGATAGAAGTCTTTGACTTCTACCCGAAGTCTGAGTGAACATCTCTGACGTCCTACCCTCAGACCAAAATACTCCATGTCCATATGAGTACAAAGGCCTCATCCCGACCCCACCCCAATCTCATGTGCATGAAGCTACCTCGAGCTTCTCTAACTGCTGGCAAGACAAACTGCCCTTATCTCCACCATGTCGTCCAGTAGCCCCTAGGACGCATCACTACCCCTTTTGGGCATCTTGAAGGTTTCATACCTTAGTGCATGCATAAAACAATAGTTTTCCTCATAAGCCATTTAATCTTTGGTTCCACTGGTCCAATGACTCCAACCCTCAACTCGACCTGCAGCTATTTATCTCGACTAGCCTGTTGACCTATCTTGTCGCACTACCGCTAGTCCATCGAGTATGTCGGTCATGTCTTGGTACCATGGCCAAACATATCATTCATTTAAAGTTTTCATGGCTTAAACACATGTTTGTTTACGAGCTCCTGCTCGTGCCAACTAGCATTAGGCCCAATGTACGAGATTTTTAAAAAACGGGCATTTATCCCCCAAGTTCCAAAAATGAGGCCTCTAGCCTATTTGAGCTATTCGAGCTCCCATCAAGAAGGTCTTCCAAAATGTTTAAGTAGTGGTACACAGTCAGAGGAGAGAACTTCAAACAAAAATAAATGTTTAGTCGTCCATTACATCAACCGGGTGTGAGGACATCTCCGCTTATAATCGATAAGCGAGTTTTCTACTTACTTCCAGAAAGTTCATCATACCAACCAAGTATGATCTACTTACATCTGTTAAGTAGTTTTTCTGCATAATTTCCACATCACACCATTCAGGTGTGATGTTTTAAATTTCCACTTAGTAGTGGGTTTTCATTTCCAAGGTGCTTATTATCCCAGCCGAGTATGATATAAAATCTCACTCACCTGACAACACAGTGATTTCCTCTTAACCGGTTCTCTATCTTTACGCAAGCTTGTCCTTGCTGGCGTTCTGGGTACTTCATGTTCGTACACAATATGAACATGCTTATTCATTATCCCTTAGCCTAATAGCCTTCATTCATCATAAATGGATAAAGTACTCAAACTTCTCAATTAATTACAATTACGTCCCTAAAGTTCTTTTTATTTAACTTTAGGTCCCTAATGCCAATTTTCCACCAAATTGAGTCCCGAAACTTCTAAAATTCACCTTGGGAACTCAATTTATTCAAAATCACAATAAGGGATTCAAGTTTCCTAAATTCCCAATTTGGTCCTCGATTTTTCCAAAATTATCATTTTGCCCCTACTTTACAAAAATGGTAAATTTTACCCCAAAAATTAGCCAAGTGGTCATCCAACATCTTTTCCATGCCCAATTGACCCTCAAATTTAAGAAATTTCACTTTAGTCCCTCAAATTTTTGAAATCCCCAATTTCAACCTTTCAACTCAGCCAAATTTGATTTCATCAAATTGACTCATCAAATAAGTTTAATTGTTGAAATTGAAGTTAGATTGGAGTTCCTACATCTCCATACGATTTAATTGTACTTTTAATCGCATGATTTGACATCGGAATGAGCTCAAACAAAGCTTCACTAGAAAATTGAACATAGAGAGAGAAAGCTTTGAAATCTTACCGTTAGAGGTGCTGTGTTCTGTTCTTTCGATTTGGGCAGATAGCTCTCATTTTGAGGTTCCTCCTAGGATCAAGAATCGCATCAATTGATGCCGAGTTGAGGGAGAATTTGGTCAGTGAAGTTTCATCGGTTCTCTCTCTAGCATTGATCGAAAATTATAGAGGAGAGCCAAATTGGCCTACCTTTCCGCTCTAATTCGGCTATAAAAGGGTTGTGGAGGTTTTGAGAGGGCTTGGTTTGGCCTGAGGAGGGCTCAAATTGGTCGTTTTAAGCTCAGCCAAAATAGGGTAACTTCGGTCCTCCAGAGCTTCTTCACTATTCTATCACGTTGGTGTTTCTTCGACGATCCTCGAAGCAAATGGAGACTACAAGCGTGTAATTGACTTCCCTCCGAATCCAAAGAACCTAACCACGCCTTCTTTGGCTCAGAAAAATGCCCAAGTCGGAGCTCTGGTTTGAGCTTCATCGAAAAATGGAGCAATAGGGAGAGAGTGGAGTTTTCAAGTGTGAGGAGGATGAATGAGGAGAGGCTCTTTATATAGGAAGCTTGGGGACTTCTTGGTCGTCCGATTGGCACCTTTATGGTGATCATTCATTGCTTGAAACTCCCTGGCCGGAGACGTTTCATCTTCGTCAACGCTGCTCAATTTCCCGACAAGTGAACAGTGTTGTCATCTGAAGGAAGAAGATGACATTGTTCAGAACCGTACCGTACCGGTCCAAACCGGGTTTAACGCTTAAACCAGTGGGTTCAGGCCCGATTCAACTGAGTTTTTCAAAATTAAAATTTTCTAAATTCATTATCTATCCAATGGTGGCCTCAATTCTTCAATTTGAATTTTCTAAGCCACCTAGAAAAATGAATTTAGCATCTAGTTCAATGATGGTTCAAACTAGTCTAAACCGGTTCAATCCGGTTCAGATCCAATTCACTTGATCCAGTCTAGTTTTCTTTCCCAAATTGTCCTAAAGTCCCTTTCCAAGGTTTTTATGACTTTGGGTCACTCGAGAGTTGTAAATTCCCCAATTTTCCTATTCTCTAGTGGTCGGGGTTTGTGAACCGGTTCGGTTTTCTCACTCGATTTGACCGGTTTTTTACCTGGTTTCCTTGTCTTTAAGGAATGGGATTTACACTATATCTCTCCTGATGTATTGTGTCACTGCCACATGTCAGCCGATGATTGGCTGAGGCCATCCAATGCAGCTCTGCCACATGTCGATTTTTGTTTGGTGGGTCATTTCTTTGAGGATCTGCTCGACTACTGACGTGGCATCCTTGCCATGTGTCAACTCCTAATTCACATGTCTGGCTGATGAGACTTCTCCTCAGTTGACTATTGACTAAGAACATATGTCACTCTCCTATTCGTCGATCGTTGATGACATGGCTTTCACAGTTAACTGATGGCATGTGTTATGCTCTAATTGGCCAGCGCTTCTAGGCATTGACTGAGCAGCTGATGAGGCACACTTTGACATGTGTCATCCAGTGATTGGTCGCACCTACTGACGGGACACTGGCCTAGCAAGCAGTCCATTGTCCAGTTGGACCATTGACCGGTTCGGTCACCCGAAATCAAAAATCGACTGGGTTAGGCCCGATTCGATGGGTTTTTGTAAAATTAAAATTTTATAAATTTGTCTAAATATATTTTCTATATAATGGTTGTTTCAATTTTCCAATTTGATATTTTTAAGCTACCTAGAAAAATGACTTTGTAAATTGGTTCTTCACAGTTTAATCTGGTAATGTCTGGTTCGCCCCGAACTAGTTTAGTTTTCACCTCCAATTCACTTAATGGTTCTTTTCCATGATTTCTAGGTCTTGATTAGCCACTTGGGATTTTTCAAATCCCCATTTTGACCCTTCTTCACCAATTCTAGTTCACTTAAATCCTTGATTTTCTCTAAAAAATTTCTAGTTTCCCCTTTTTGGTTCCTTATTCCAAACACAAATTGTAGCTTGTTTATTTGGTCGATCAAACCTATTTGATTTATGGAAAGGAAAAATCTTATATCTTTTGAGTATGTGCTGAATCGTGGATAGGAAGTCACGATGTTAGTAATACCTCACTCACTAAGTTGTAAACTCACCATATTTCCCTAATTCCCTTGTAGGAAATCTCTTTCAATCAATGAAATGAAGGATACCAAGATTCATCAATTAGGAAATCCAAGGAAATGTATTAGATTATTGAGCTAGTTTTGTGAAATTTTAATATGGAAAATAATATTTTTGGGAGCCTTTAGCATGTTTGAACTATCACACCCCGACTTGATTTGAATAGAACCATGTGAACAATCCACCACTTCCCCAATACTATAAAAGGAGCATCCCCATTTTTATATTACTAATGGAAGCAAGGCTCAATACAAAAAGGAAATAGTATATGAAATAAATTTGCCAAAAATCTGTCGAAATAGATATTTCCATACATAAATATTTAAAAGGGAAATTCATCTTCTAGCATTCTTTGTGCTATGATCAAAGACCTAAAAGGGGTAAGTAAGGGGGTGAGTCAACAACTTAATGAGTAGAGTTTTCTAATATCATGACTTTCTGTCCACAAGTCATTCCATACTCAAAAGTTTTAACTTTTTCATAATACAAGAGAAAAAATATTCTGATAAATAAGCTAAATTTTGTCTTATCATTTTGAAAAGGTTTTCCCCCAGATAGATCGACTACTTGTCTCATACAAGCTTTAAAATAATTTCCTTCTTAGTGGGAAGAATGTAAACCCCGCCCTTTTGAGAAAAGGAAAACCGGGAAGGGAACCAGTCAAACCGAGTGAGAAATCCGAACCGGTTCACAAACCCGATCAATTGTGAATGGGCAATTTAGGAATTTACAACTTCCAGGTGATCCAAAGGGTTCATTAAACCTTTTAAAAGAAACTTAAGACAAATTAGAAGACAAAAACCAAATTGGTTAAGTTGAATGAGATTCCATAAAAACTTTGAAGTTAAGCATGCTTGCCTAAGAGTAGTATGAGGATGGGTAACCTCCGAACTTACGCCTTATCATAAATAGTCATAAATTAATATATATTTAATTATTAGAATTAATACCAATAATTTATGGTAATATTAATACTAGTAATAAATCTCTCCTATTTAATACACAGTTTTACACCTATATAAAGAGGTCATCCCATTCATTCTCCTCACACCCGAACACTTCTCTCTCTCTCTCTCTCAACTGCTCCATTTCTCGGTGAAGCCTAAACCAGAGCTTCGACTTGAACATTTTTCTTAACCTCTAAAGGAGAGGTCGGGCTCTTTAGAAATGGGGAGAAGTCAGCTATCTGATAGCAAACTCCAGTCAATCCTAGAATCACTAGAGAAGCGCCGACAAGATAGAACAATGAAGCACCCCAGGTAGACCGAAGTTGCCCTGTTTCGGCCGAGTTGAAATTGGTCATTTGAGCCCTCCTCAGGCCAAACCAAGCCTTCCCCATACTTCCTCAGCCCTCCCACGACCAAATTATGACTAAAAGTAAGCTATTTCGGCTCCCCTCTACAATTTCTAGTTGGTGCTAGAGAGAGAACCGACAGAATTTCAATAATGAAATTCTAACTCAATTTGGCATCAATTGATGTGATTCTTGATTCTAGGATAAACCTCAAGATGAGAGTTATCTGTCTAGATTGAAAGCTCGGACCGTCATGCCCTCGCTGGTGAGAAATCGAAGCTTTCTCTTTTCTGGTAAAGCTCCGTTTGAGCTCGTTCCAGCGTTAAAATCTGTGATTCAAAGTTTTTTACAATCGTATGAACATGCAGGAACTCAATTTCAACTCCAATTTTAACAATTAGAAGTGTATGATTGGTCAATTTGATGAAATCAAATTCGGTAGTGTTGAAGAGTTGAAATTGGGGGAAAATTGGAGGAAATTGGGGATTTTCGAAATTCAAAGGACCAAAATGTAATTTTATGAAATTGAGGTCAATTGGGCATGAAAATAATGTTGGATGACCAATTGAGGAATTTTGGAATTTTTGGGTCAAAACTTACCATTTTTGTAAAGGAAGGCAAAATGGTAATTATGGAAAAATTGGGGGACCAAATTGGAAATTTGGGAAATTAAACCCCTTTTTGGTGAAATTGAATAAATTGAGGTCCCAAGATAAATTTTAAAAGTTATGGGACTCAATTTGAGGAAAAACCGACATTAGGGACTTAAAGTTAAAGAGAAATAACTTTAGGAACCTAATTACAAATAACTAAAAGTTTGGGTTTTCTCATTCATTGGAAATGAATGAAGGCTGTTATGTCTAGTAATAATTAACAAGGATGTTCATATCGTGTAATAACGCAAAATACCGGGAACGCCAGCATGGACGAGCTCGTGTGAATGCAAAGAACCAGTCTAGTGGAATTTACTGCGTTAATGGGTGAGTGGGTTTACTAACATCATACCCAGTTGGGATGATGAACACAACTTAAAATTTAAAACCACTTACCAGTTGTAAGCGAAAATTTTATATCATACCCGGTTGGGAATGATAAGTACCGCGGTATGAAAACCCACTATTAAGTAGTATTTTAAACATCACTACTTCGAGGAAGTTATGTAAAAATCATGTAGAAAAACTACTTACTAGTTGTAAGTAGATCATACCCGGTTGGTATGATGACACTTTCTCGAAGGAAGTTGAAAACCCGTTCATTGGTTATGAAGGAGGTGTCCTTATACACGGGCGGTATAATGGATAGAGAAAACATATGTTTTGTCGGAAGTACTCTCCCCTGACTATGTTCCAATGCTTAAACAATTTGGGAGACCTTCTCGATTGGAGCTCAAATAACTATGATAGGCCAGGGGCCTCAGTTTTGGAACTTGGAGGCTAAATGCCCAATTTTGAAAATCTCATATAGTGGGCCCAAGGCCAGTTGGCATGAGTAGGAGCTTGTAAACAAACATTATATATGTGCCATAAAACTTAATAAGTGAATTGTTTGGCCATGGTACCAACGTAGAACTGACATGCTCAGTCAATTAGCGGTAGTGCGACATAACAGGTCGACGGACCAGTCAAGAAAACAACTGCGGCTTGAGTTAAGAGTCGGGGTCGTTGGACCAGTGGCACCACAAATTACATGGCAATATGAGAAAACATTGTTTGTGCATGCACTATGAGTATGGGATCATCAAGATGCCCATGAGGGGTAGTGATGCATCCTAAGGGCCTTCGATGACCCGGTGAGTATAAGGGCAGATCATCGTTGCAGGTGTTTGTGCGACATTAGGAGTAGCACCAAGTGCATGAGACCGGGGTGGGGACGGGATGAGGTCTCTGTCCTCATACGGACACGAAGAAGTGATTTTGGGATTGTGGGTCGGATGTCGTGTACATCCACTCATTCTTAGGTTAGAAGTGGTCGTACTTCTATCCGGGTGGCAGGAAAAGTCGCTCCGAAGCCACTAGCAGGTTTAGTAGTGATACTGACTTGCGAATGTGTGTAACCTTCGTGATAAAGGATGAGTGTTGGGTGATGACACATCGGTAACTAAGAAATAATGGAAAAATCCAAATTTTTAAATGAAGGGATTTTTTAAAAGAAAGGAGTTTGGCACACTCCATATAAATGTTTTTCTTAAAAGATAAAAGATTTGAATCTCATTCATTGAGTAGTTGTACTCACCTCCTCCCTTATACCCCTTTCAGGAAGTCTCGGAAAGCAGAACCTTAAAAGACTTGCACAATTAAACGCCTACAAGACAAGCACGATTAATTTAAATTACTATGTTGTTTTGATTTATGATATTCTTGGAAAAAGGTGCAGCCCCCTCTCAATCTACTATTGAGGGATGAGACATCACCCCCTTCTTCCTCAGTCTCAATATGCACGAAGCTCCCTATGCTTCACAACAAAGTGGGATATCATAACTTTTGTCACACCCCGACCCGGTTTCCCTGGTCGGACCAACATATAACCGCCACATCCTCCTAGTTTTACAACAATGGGTGCCTCATCATTGTAAACCTGACAGGGTGCAATGCTCAAAACAAAATATCTCAAATTATTTTTAAAATTAATAAATTGAAATATTGGGAAAAAAATTCAAAAACCATACTGTCACGCCCCGACCCGGTTTGGTCGGATTCCCGTGATCAACCCGCCACTCTCCCGGTTTATTAAAAGGTTTCCCCTTATCGTAAACCGTAAAGAGTAAGGCATCCTTTAACTTGCACATTTTTCCTGAAATAGCATAATCAAAACTATATGAAATTTAAAACTTTACATACCTGTCTTACAGGCATCTTAGTTGACGGTCTTTAAGGGGAGGCTTTCCGGGATTTTCTGAAAGGGATATAAGGGAGGGGGTGAGTACGACTACTCAGTGAATGGGTTTTTAAAAGCTTTTGACTTTTAAGAAAAATATTTATATGGAGTGTGCCAGACTTCTTTGTTTTCAAAAATCCCATCATTTAAAATTTTGGATTTTTCCATTATTTCTTAGTTACCACGGTGTGTCATCACCCAACACACATCCTTCATCATGAAGGTTACACACATTCGCAAGTCAGTATCACTACTGAACCCGCTAGTGGCTTCGGAGCAACTTTTCCTGCCACCCGGATAGAAGTACGACCACTTCTACCCTGGGAATGAGTGGATGTATGTGACATCCTACCCACAATCCCGAAATCACTTCTTCATGTCCGTATAAGGATAGAGACCTCATCCTGTCCCCACCCCGGTCTCATGCGCTTCGTGCTACACCAGATTTCGCACAGACACCTGGAACGACGAATTGCCCTTATAGCCACCAAGTCGTCCAGTGCCCTTAGGACGCATCACTACCCCACATGGGCGTCTTGATGATCCCATACTCACAGTGCATGCACAAACAATGTTTTCTTATATTGCCATGTAATCTGTGGTGCCACTAGTCCAACGGCCCCGACTCTCAACTCAACCTACAGCTGTTTGTCTTGACTAGTCCGTCGACCTGTCATGTCGCACTGCCGCTAGTTGACTGAGCATGTCGGTCCTATCTTGGTACCATGGCCAAACAATTCACTTATTAAGTTTTATGGCACATATATCATGTTCATTTACGAGCTCCTTCTCGTGCCAACTGGCCTTGGGCCCACCGTACGAGATTTTCAAAATCGAGCATTTAGCCCCCAAGTTCCAAAATCGAGGCCCACGGCCTATTAGAGCTATTCGAGCTCCCGTCGAAAAGGTCTCCCAAATTGTTTAAGCATTGGCACACAGTCAGGGGAGAGCACTTCCGACAAAAATAGGTTTTTACTGTCTATCATATCGACCGGTATAAGGACATCTCCGTTCATAACCGATGAACGGGTTTTCAACTTCCTTCGAGGAAGTCTCATCATACCAACCGGGTATGATCTACTTACAACCCGTAAGTAGTTTTTTCGCATAACTTTCACATCACTTTCTCTAAGTAGTGATGATTAAAATACCACTAAACAGTGGGTTTTTATATCGAGGCACTTATCCTCCCCAACCGAGTATGATGTTAGTAAACCCACTCACCCGTTAATGCCGTGAATTCCACTAGACTGGTTCTTTGTATTCACGCGAGCTTGTCCTTGCTGGCGTTCCAAGTATTTAACGTTCCTACACGATATTAACAACCTTGTTCATTATTACTCGGCATAACAGCCTTCATTCATTAATGAATGAGAAAACCCAAACTTTTAGTTATTTGCAATTAGGTCCCTAAAGTTATTTCGCTTTAACTTTAATTCCCTAATGTCGGTTTTTCCTCAAATTGAGTCCTGTAACTTTTAAAATTTATTGTGGGACCTCAATTTATTCAATTTCACCAAAAAGGGGTTTAATTTTCCAAATTTCCAATTTGGTTCCCCAATTTTTCCAAAATTACCATTTTGTCGTTCTTTCACAAAAATGGTAAGTTTTTCCCCAAAATTTCCAAAATTCCTCAATTGGTCCTCCAACATTATTTTCATGCCCAATTGACCCTCAATTTCATAAAATTGTATTTTGGCCCCTTTGAATTTCGAAAATCCCTAAATTTTTCCCCAATTTCAACTCTTCAACACTACCGAATTTGATTTCATCAAATTAACCGATCAAACACTTCTAATTATTGAAATTGGAGTTGAAATTGAGTTCTTGTATGTTCATAGAATTCTAAGAAACTTTGAATCACAGATTTTAACGTCAGAACGAGCTCAAACGGAGTTTTGCCGGAAAACAGACTGTAGAGAGGGAAAGCTTCGATTACTCACCGGTGAAGGCACGACAGTCTGAGCTTTCAATCTGGGCAAATCGGTCTCATCCTGAGGTTCATCCTAAAATCATGTATTGTATCAATTGATGTGGAATTGGATTAGAATTTCTTCATTGAAAGTCGGTCGACTCTCTCTCTAGCACCGATCGAAAATTATAAAGGGGAGCCGAATTGGCTTACCTTTCGGTCCTAATTTGGCCATGGAAAGGCTAAGGAAGTGTTGGGAGGGCTTGGTTTGGCCTGAGAAGGGCTTGAAATGGCCGATTTCAGCTTGGCCGAAATAGGGCAGCTTCGGTCCGCCGGAGTTGCTTCACTATTCCATTATGTCAGCACTTCTCCAACGATTCTCGGATTGACTGGAGTTTGCTATCAGATAGCTGTCTTCTCCCCAGTTCTAAAGAGCCCAACCTTTGTTCAAGTCGAAGCTCTAGTTCGAGCTTTACCGGCAAATGTAGCAGGAGAGAGAGAGAGAAGTGTTCAGGTGTAAGGAGAATGAAATGGGGATAACCTCTTTATATAGTTGTAAAACCCGTGTATTAAATGGTCGAGATTTATTACTAGTATTAATATTGCCATAAATTATTGGTATTAATTCCAATAATTTAATTTCGGTATTAATTCTAATAATTTAATTTCAGTATTAAATTATTTGTATTAATTCCAATAATTTAATTTAGGTATTAAATTATTGGTATTAATTTCAATAATTAAATATATATTAATTGATGGCTATTTATGTTCGCATAAAAATTTTTGACCGAAATTTCAGGTTACAAAAAATCATACTTCCCAATGGAATCTAGTTCACCTGAACCAATTTGGTTTTTGTTTTCTTGTTTGTCTTAAGTTTCTTTTCCAATGTAAATCTATTGCTTATTCCCAAATGTAAACTGGTTTGGTTTTCTTATTCGGTTTGACCGGTTCTTTTCCCGGTTTTCCTTAACTCAAATGTGCGGGGTTTACACATACACTAGGACTATATACTGAATGTAAGACATACCTTTGGTGGTTTGGCTTTTTCCATCAACACATGTCCTTCACCATTGTTACCTGAAAGGGGTAATCCGAGGGGAATGAGTTCGACAACTTAGTGAGAGGGCTTAGTTGACATCGTGACTTCATGTCCACAATTCAGCACATACTCCAAATAGGATTTCAAGAAGGTTTGGGTAAAACAGGGGTCACCATAGTTACACTTATAGATATTTAAAGAATCGAGTTGTACTTGACAACTTTGAAATCCATTCCTTTCATTAGAAGAAAGTTATCCACGAGTCCATCATAATGAGTCTTGAAGGTTTACTTGTATTTACAATGAGTAACAACTCACACACCTGAATATTCATACATACTACTTTTCCGTAATTCTGTATTAGTTGGGATTCCACTTAACAAGTCACCACTTGTTTATAATTAAAAATCATTTCACACAGCCTTTAGTTATTATTTTACTTTACATTTTAAGTTTAGCACACACACAATCATACGCCCTTTATCATAAAAGGAATCATACTTTCGCTGAACAGTCCCTAAATGTTCCACTTGTGGACCGAAGCATCTTTACTGTCCACCCTGGTAGAAGTCCCTGACTTCTGCCAAGAGTCAAAGTGGGTATCAATTACTCGATCCTTAGACCCACATCATAGTTCGTGTTTGCAAATGTGGGATTAGACCTCTCCCCTTCTAACCTCAGACTCAGTGTGCATAAAGCTTCCCGAGCTTCTTGACATACTGAACGACAAAACTTTCCTTATGCTCCCAAGGACGTTCAGCAACCCTTAGAATCACAACTACCCCATATCAAGTGCCTCAATGGTTCCGAACGCATGGTATGCACAATCAAGAGTTTTATTATTTATAACCATCATCTTTGGTGCTACTAACCCAACGGATTCAACAACCCAGCTTCGGCTCGGTAATTACTAGCTCAACAAGTTTGACGACTCGACTTCGGCTTAATAGCTACCAACCCAACGATTTCGATGACCCGACTTCAACTTAGTAGCTATATCACACAATTTAGCCATTTATGAAAGTTTTTCATAAATAAATCTTAACTTATTTATGGGACTGGACTCGTTTCCATTGGCCTTGGGCCTACTTGTATGAGATTTCAAAATATGGCCTTGGGCCTACTTCACTTTTAGAAAATTGTGGCCTTAGGCCAACTTTGCACAATACTAGGTCTAGCCCTCCATTATCAATCATGGGCTACACCCATATCCTACATCAATGGTCAGACTAGACCGTACCCCTGAGGTGTATCCATACACTGTCCTAGGGGTGTCCTAATAACATGCATCATGCTATCATCAAAACTATAATCCCAAAATGTTTAAGTGGTTGCACACAGTTAGGGGATTATATTTCTAGAAATCCATTTTCAAAGTAAAGTATGATGCTATTTGTCTGCATGATCGATCCAATCGATCCTGATGTTAGAAATCTCACTCACCTTATTGCTTGGGACTTGTCCATCCTAGTGTGTTTTCCAATTGTCTCGGGAAGCACGGTCTCCACATAATATTGCGTTGGTTCACACAATATTCCTATTTGATTATCTTAGTTGGGGTTGTCCAATTCCTATGTCGGGGCTTAAAAGCTCGCGTCTAATATCAGGATCTTCAAGTCCATCATGAAGGTCTAACTCCATTATATTTGGTCTACTATAACTTGCATAGTCCAAACTCACCTTAGTCATTTCTCTAAATCACTTCAACTCAACACTAGGATTCTCCCCTCCTAAGTACCACTATATCAAGACATTGCATTAAATATCATTCCTTTCAAGCAATTTATCAAAGAAAAGACCAAACTACCTCTATGAGGGTTCTCTCTTCAGATCTGTGGCTCAAACACAGGAAGAAGATATGTCCAAGATGAGGAAAATTATGATGGATCATTAGATGCTTCTTTGCTTAGATATGATGCATGCATGGACAATGGAAGACTTGGTATTTGCCCGATAAGTCATAGGAACACCCATTCAGAGCCGCCACCATCAGATCTGTGGCAGAATCAAATTGAGAAGGTTCGACTGAGATGAAGTATCGAAGCAGGACGTTGCCCATTGTTCTTTCGGGGGTGACGCAACCTTTTTTTTTCTCGTTCTCAGATATTGGAGGTTTAGTGGTGAAGGGGAAGTGACATAGAGAGGGACGCCTAGAAGTTTCAGGAGAGGTTGTGAATTTAGAGAGAATTTTATGAAGGAATGACTTACTCTCCCAAGGGTTTCTGAAGAAATGAAGCTTTTATATGGCTTCTAATTTTTTACGAATGGGTTATTCATCAGGTTATATGGTGGGCTGATATGAGTTGGATCATAAACCACAATCGACATATATGTATTTTTAATAATAATAATAATAATCATCATCATCATCATCATCATCATCATACACATTATTATTATTATTATTATTATTATTATTATTATTATTATTATTATTATTATTAAACTATATTTACCAATTTTCCCTTGTGGCTCTATTCGAAATTAAATCCTAAATTCTATTTGAATTAATTTCTCACTTAATTTACATTTGTAACTTTTCAGTCCAATGATTATAAGAATTGCTTAAAATAAGTATTTTTTAAATTATTTTCATATATACCCATATATATATATATATTTAAATATTTATTTATAAAATATTTAAATAAACTCAATATCGCATATCTAACTTGGAGCCTCCAAGTTAGTTATTACGATCTAATTTGTTATCAACAAATAACTCAATTAGTTTCGTTCCAATTTATATTGGATTCATTAATCAAATAAATTGAGTTTAAGCTTAACTTTAGTTCATTTTAAATTTCTTTTTGAAAATTTCCGATATAAAAATCCAGGTGTTACAACTACTCCCCACCTTTTTAGTATTTTTGTCCTCAAAACTCATGTAACATAGATTTCAATTTCCACTTGTCACAATATGTTACATCCTACTTGTTGCATTTATTGTTGCAACAATAACCATATCCCTGGATAATGAATATTGAATTATCTATATTTCACATTTTGGGTCATTCATCATTATTATACTTTCTGGCATTTAGTTTAATGAATATTCACTAATTGTAATCTCTCTTGTACAAACATACCATCTTGGTATATGTCGGTCAATTATACCACCCTTTGTATAGTACTTACTTAAGGCATCTTGTCCTATATTTCAAACTCCTTATAATAGGCGACTTATGTCATTTGTATATTTACATTTTTCGTGCAACAAGATGGTAACTGACTATTACCATAATATTGATCATTCCTTTTGTATTGACTTCATCAATCCTCAAAGTTGTTTCTACATTTCGAATTCTTGTGTACTCATCCGTAAGATGACCTTTCTCGTTGTCCAACCAACATTTATCGGTAAAGATTATCATGTTTAGCTTCTGCTACCAACATGGGTCCTTTATTGATATGAGTATTGTTCATGTGCTCTATGAGCACTATTGTCATACTTAGTCGTTATTGATAGAGTTTTCCATCTTTTTACTCATTTGGAGTACCGACTTACTCTACTTCCGATGGGGTCGATCCTCTTCCTTTCATCCTACCATTCATTTCGGGTAAATTTTCACCAAGTATTATCACCAAAGAGACTTGCATTAAGAGTTGTCTTTGCAATCATTGTTAGAGGTCCAAACTCAAGATAGATATTCAGATTTCTCTTTACTCCTCTAAACACTTTCTCCTTTGGCATGCCATCATCAATTTTCCACCTCATTAGCATATTCCCCCATGGAATACATGCTTCTTGGTTTCATTAGAAAAGTGGTTTGTCCAAAAGTTTTGCCTATATTTCACAATTTACTTTGTAAATATTCTCATATAGTTTATTTAGGATAATATTTAATCTTTATCCCTTGGCATCATTTTTCTCTAATGACATTCTTTATTATTATTTCGCTAATTCTCATCCTAGGTATCAAGAGGGTGGTGCTCGAGACTTTATCTTGCACATTTCTTCCCTCGTTCTCACTCCATGACGTTTTCTTAAGTATTATAATCGGATTTCCATCCCTTTAGTCTCTTTATGACCTTTTTTTATGACTTATTCCACCTTACCCATTATTTATAGTATGATCCACTTAGGGTTTCTTAGGTGTGTACATTTTTTCCTTCATATAAGCTCCTTGGTTCCACTTGTATTCCATTAAAGTTTGTTCTCAGGGAAAAGATTCGGTACTCTCTCCCATATATTCATTCTCCTAGTTCTTCGTCATGAAAACTTGTAGGGCTTCCTGTGTTAATCACCCTTTCTTATACTTGTTGGCCAAGTCTGTGCCTTCAAAACCTTATACATTCTTCTAAAACCATTGAATAATAATTTTTTTCTATGGGGAGACTTACTTCCACACTTCTTCTTGTTCTCCTCCGACATTCTCAAGTCGATAACTATTTGTGACCTTACTCTCTAATGCCATTATTATCTAAGATCTTATGTCACGCCCCGACCCAGTTTGATCGGATCCCCGTGATCAACCCACCACTGTCCCAGTTTATTAAAGGGTTTCCCTTTATTATAAACCATAAATAGTAAGGCGTCCCTTAAACCTACACCTTTTCATGAATCAAAACTGCATAATATTTTAAATTTATTATACCAGTCTCACAGGCATCTTAGCTAATGGTCTTTAAGGGTAGGCTTTCCGAAATTTCCTGAAAGGGATATAAGGGAGGGGATAAGTACAATGACTCAGTGAATGGGTTTTCAAAATTTTTAACCTTTAGAAAAAAGAATTGTATTGGAGTGTGCCAGACCCCTTTCTTTCAAAAATCCTTTCATTTCAAATCTCGGTTTTTACCACCATTTCTTATTAACCACGGTGTGTCATCACCCAACACACATCCTTCATCATGAAGGTCAAACACACATTCGTAGGCCAATACGTCCACTGAACCTACTTGTGGTGTCGGAGCGACTTTACCAGCCACCTAAATAGAAGCACGTCCACTTCTACCCTAAGAATGAGTGGATGTACGCTACATCCGACCCTCAATCCCGAAATCAATTCTCTATGTCCGTATGAGAACATAGACCTCATCTCGTCCCCACCTCGGTCTCATGCGTTTGGTGTTACTCCAAATTTCGCACAATCACCTAGTACGATGAATTGCCCTTATACTCACCGAATCATCTAGGGCCCTTAGGACGCATCACTACCCCTTGTGGGCATCTTGATGATCCCATAATCATAGTGCATGCACAAACAGTATTTTCTTATCATGCCATATAATCTGTGGTGCCACTAGTCTAACGGCCTCGACCCTTAACTCAACCTACAGCTGTTTGTCTTGACTGGTCCGGAGACCTGTCATGTCACACTACTACTAGTTGACTGAATATGTCAGTCCTGTCTTGGTACCATGGCCAAACAATTCATTTATTAAAGTTTTATGGCACATATCTCATGTTTGTTTACGAGCTCCTACTCGTGCCCACTAACCTACACACAGTGCATGCACAATTAGTATTTTCACATCATGCCATATATTCTGTGGTGCCACTGGTCCAACGGCCTTAACCCTCAACTCAACCTGCAACTGTTTGTCATGACAGGTCCATCGACCTGTCATGTCACACTACTGCTAGTTGATTGAGTATGCCATTCATGTCTTGGTACCATGGCCAAACAATTCATTTATTTAAAGTTTTGTGGCACATAACTCATGTTTGATTACGAGATCCTGCTCGTGCCAACTGGCCTTGGGACCACTATATGAGATTTTCAAAATCGGACATATTAGACTCCAAGTTCCAAAACTAAGGACCCCGACCTATAAGAGCTATTCGAGCTCCCGTCAAGAAGTTCTCCCAAATCGTTTAAGCATTGGCACACATTTAGGGGAGAGCACTTCCAACAAAATATATTTTCAACTATCCATTATACCAACCGGGTATAAGGACATACTCGAATATTCATAACCGATTAATGAGTTTTCAACTTCCTTCAAGGAAGTTTCATCATACCAACTGGGTATGATCTACTTACAATCGGTAATTAGTTTTTTCGCATTATTTTCACATCACTCCTCTAAGTTGTGATGCTTAAAATACCACTTGGTAGTGGGTTTTCATTTCGAGGTACTTATCATCCCCAACCGGATATGATATAAAATCACACTCACAACCAGTAAGTGGTTTTTAACTTTAAACTGTTCTCATCATCCCAACTGGGTATGACATTAATATGCCCACTCACCCGTTAATGTAGTGAATTCCACTAGACCGGTTCTTTGTATTCACGCGACCTTGTCCTTGCTAGCATTTCTGGTACCTCATGTTCCCACACGATATGAATATCCATGTTCAATATCCCTCAACCTAATAGCCTTCATTCATTCCAAATGAATGAAAAAACTAAACTTTTATTTATTTGCAATTTGGTCCCTAAAGTTATTTTTCTTTAAATTTAAGTCCAAAATGTCAGTTTTTCCTCAAATTGAGTCCCAAAACCTTTAAAATTCCCCTTGGGACCTTAATTTATTCAATTTCAAAAAAAGGGATTTAATTTTCCAAATTTCCAATTTGGTCCCCCAAATTTTCCAAAATTACCATTTTGCCATTCCTTTGCAAAAATGGTAAGTTTTACCCCAAAAATTCTAAAATTCCTCAATTGGCCCTCTAACATTCTTATCATGTCCAATTGACCCTCAATTTCATAAAATTGTATTTTGGTTCTTCAAATTTTCAAAATCCTCAATTTTTCTGCAAATTTCAACTTATTAACACAACCAAATTTGATTTCCTCAAATTGACCGATCAAATACTTCTAATTGTTGAAATTGAAGTTAAAATTGAGTTCCTACATCTTCATACGATTCAATAGCACTTTGAATCGCAAGTTTTGACGCTGGAACAAGCTCAAACGAAGATTCGCCGGAAAATAGACTATAGAGAGAGAAAGATTTGAAAGCTTATCATTGGGGGCACGACGGTCCGAGCTTTCAATCTAGGCAGATAGCTCTTGTCCTGAGGTTTATCCTAGAATTAAGAATTGCATCAATAGCTGCTGAATTGAGTTAGAATTTTCTAATCAAAATTATGTTAGTTCTCTCTCTAACATCAGTCAGAAATTATAGAGGGGAGCCGAATTGGATTACCTTTCCATTCTAATTCGGTCGTGAGGAAGTGTTGGGATGGCTTGGTTTGGTCTAAGGAGGGCTTGAATTGGCCGATTTCAGCTTGGCCCAAACAGGGTAGCTTCGGTTCGTCAGAGCTGCTTCACTATTCCATCATGTTAGTGCTTCTCTGGCAACCCTCGGAGAAAATGGATACTACAGGCATGTAGCTGACTTCTCCTCAGTTCTAAAGAGTCCAACCTCTCCTTCCAAGGTTAAGAAAAATGCTCAAGTTGAAGCTCTGGTTCGAGCTTCACCAAGAAATGGAGTAGTAGAGAGAGAAGTGTTCAGGTGTGAGGACAAAGAATGGGGATGAGCTCTTTATATAGGTGTAAAATTGTGTATTAAATGGGGGAGATTTATTATTAGTATTAATGTTGTCATAAATTGATTAGTATTTATTGGTATCAATTCCAATAATCAAATTTAGTTATTAAATTATTGGTATTAATTCTAATAATTAAATATATATTAATTTATGGCTATTTATGATAGCATGTAGGTTCGCATAAAAAAATTTTAACCTAAATTTTGGGTTACAAAAAAAAAGTTACTTCCCAAGATGTCACCCATCATTATACTACTCTTAGACAAGCACGCTTCACTTTGATGTTCAGATGAGATCCAGTTAATCTGAACCAATCTAGTTTTTCTCTTCTAATTTGTATTAAGGTTCTTTTCTAAGGTTTTATGAACCCTCAAATGGTTGGGTTTGTGAACCGGTTCGATTTTCTTACTCGGTTTGATTAGTTCTTTTCTCGATTTTCGTTAACTAAAAAGGGTGGGGTTTACATCTTAGGCTTAGATGTTATCTCAAGAGTAAATTTTCTTTTTCAATACTTGATATTCCATTAAAGTTTTGTATATCATTTCAAAAGATACTTATTTAATTTGTGCCCAAAATATTCGTACTACTCATTAGTACTTCTCATAATGTTCTTGTGGAGGTTTTCCAATTAATATTTCCTAACATCCTTGAGTTTGTATACCATTTTGACATTTTCCTCAAGGTAACTCCCACACTAAGATCATGGACCTAGTGCTCCATTCAATAAGAGTAGCCCCGATTGAAAGCTAAGGTTATTGAGATCTTTTGGAGATAACAGGTGTAAGTCTTATACAGTACTTTCCCAATGCTTTTTCTTTTCAAAAATATTTTCACTTCCCCAAAAACCAAGTCTGAAATATGTTTTTCTTTGATACCACTTAAGTTGTCACACCTCAACTCGATTTCCCCAATCAGACCTGTAGACAACCGTTGCATCCTCCTAGAATTACAACAATGGACGTCTTATCATTGTAAACCCAACAAGATGTAAGGCTCAAAAAAATATCTCAAATTATTTTCTAAATTAATAAAGTGAACTTTTAGAAAATAAATTTTAGAAACCATATATAACGACTATATAGTGAATGTAAGACATACCATTGGTTTAGGTTTGGATTTTTTCCATCAACACATGTCCTTCTTCACCATTGTTACCTGAAAGGGGTAATCGGGTGGAATGAGTTTGATAACTCAATGAGAGGGCTTAGTTGACATTGTGACTTCATATCCACGATTCAGCACATACTCCAAATAGGATTTCAAGAAGGTTTGGGTAAAATAGGGGTCATCATAGGTAAGCTTATAGAGATTTAAAGAATCAACTTATATTTGACAAGTTTGAAATTCATTCCTTTCATCAGAAGGAAGTTATCCTCAAGTCCATCATAACGAGTCTTGAAGGTTTACTTGTACTTACAATGAGCAACAACTCACACACTCGAATGTTCATACATACTACTTTTTTGTAATTCCCTTTTAGTAAGGATTCCACTAAACAAGTCACCACTTGTTTGTTATTGAAAATCATTTAACACGGTCTTTAGTTATTATTTTATCTTACATATTAAGTTTAGCACAAACAATAATACACCCTTTATCATCAAAGTGATCATACTTTTGCAGAACAATCCTCAATTGTTCCACTTATGGACTGGAGTGCCTTTACTGTCCACCCTGGTAGAAGTCGTAGACTTCTACTAAGAGTTTGAGTGGGCATCAATTACCTAACCCTTCGACCCACATCATACGTCATGTCCGCAAATGTGGGACGAGACTTCCATTATGCTCCCTAGGTTGTTTAGCAGCCCTTAGAATCACCACTACCCCACACCATCCGCCTCAATGGTTCCGAACTCATGGCATGCACAATCAAGAGTTTTATTATTTATAACCATCATCTTTGGTGCTACCGACCCAACGGATTCGACGACCCAGCTTCAGCTTGGTAACTACTAGCCCAACGAGTTCGACAACCCGGCTTCGGCTTAGTAGCTATATCACACAATTTAGCCATTTATAGTTTTTATAGACTCATAAATCTTAACTTATTTATGGGACTAGACCCATTTCCATTGGTCTTATGCCCACTTCACTTTCAAAAAATCATGGCCTTGGGCCCACTTTGCACAAGACTAGGTCTAGCCCTCCATTATCAATCATGAGCCACACTCATATCCTACATCGACGATCAGACTAGACCATACCCTTGAAATGTATCCATACACCATCCAGGTGTGTCCAAATAACATGCTTCATGCTTTCATCAAAACTATAATCCCAAAATATTTAAGGGATTTCACATAATCAATCTATTATATTTCTGCAACTCTATATTCAAAGTAAAGTATGATCTTATTTGTGTATATTATCAGTCTTGATCTACTATAATATGCGTAGTCCAAACTCACCTTAGTCATTTCTTTAAATCACTTCAACTCAACACTAGGATTCTCCCCTCCTATGTAACACTATATCATGATATTGCATGAAATCGCATTCTTTTCATGCAATTTATCAAACAGTTTATTGGCAGTCACAAACTCAACGAGACCACTTATCAATGAATTCCAAGAGACTGAATCCCTCTCAGAGAATTTTTTTCCCAAACACTTTCCAGGCACATTCAGTGTCACCCTCTTCAAATACGGTTTAGGGAATGTCAAAGAAAAGACCAAACTACCTCTATGAGGATTCTCCCTTGAGATATGAGGCTCAAATAAGGGAAGAAGATCTGTCTGAGATGAGGAAAACAACTATGGATCATCATATGCATCTTTTCTTAGATCTGATGCATGCATACATAGGGGAAGACTTGGTATTTGCTTGATCAACCATAGGAACATCCATCTAGAGTTGCCACAATTAGATCTGGTGGTGGAAACGCCTTGAGAAGGTTCGACTGAGATGAAGCGTCGAAGCAGGACATTGCCCATTATTCTTCAGGGGTGAGACAACCTTTTTTTGCTCGTTCTTGGATGTTGAAGGTTTAGTTGTGAAGGGGAGGTGGCATAGATGGGGCACCTAGAAGCTATAGGAGAGGTTGTGAATTAAGAGATGATTTTATGAAAGAATGAGTTACTGTACATAGGGTTTCTAAAGAAATGAAGCTTTTATATGGCTTCCAATTTTTGACGGATGGGTTATTAATGGGGTTATCGGGTGGGCCGATCTGAGTTGGGTCATAAACTACAATCGAATATATATATATATATATATTTATAATAATATTATTATTATTATAAATTAAAATTATTATTATTAAAATATATTTGCTAGTTTTCCCTTATGGCTCTATTCGAAATTAAATCATGAATTCTATTTGAATTAATTTCCCACTTAATTTACATTTGTAACTTTTCAACCCAATTATTATAACAACTTCTTAAAATAAGTATTTTTTATATTTTTCATATATCCCATATATATTTAAATATTTATTTATAAAATATTTAAATAAACTCAATATCACATATATAACTTGGAGCTTCCAAGTTAGTTATTACGATCTAATTTGTTATCAACAAATAACTTAATTAGTTTCGTTCCAATTTATATTAGGTTCATTATTCAAATAAATTGAGTTTCGACTTAACTATAGTTCATTTTAAATTTTTTATTGAAAATTTTCGGTACAAAAATCCCAGTGTTACAACTGCCCTTTTGCCAACCTTGTTGTCCAGCAGCCATTAGAACCAACACTACCACGTATCGGGCATCTCTTTGATCTTGCATGATTGCAATCACACACAATATTCTTTTGATTTAAGACCTTTATTTTTGCACTGCTAGACCAACAAGTTGTGACCTAGCTTCAGCTTAGTAGTTTTAGCAAGTATTATCACGACGTTTCCTTTCATCTTACAATTTGATTTCTATCCCTTTATCATTTTTATGGCATCCTCTCGATATTTTATTCCACCTTACTTTTTATGTAAACCCCGTCTCCACACCATAGGAAAGATGGATTAGAGAATTGAAAATTTTCAAAGCAAAACCGAGGTGGAAACGAACCGGAATTGGTAAATGTGAGCCAAAACGGGAAATTAAAAAATCGCAAGTGATCGATAAATACCCAAAAATTATGTGAAGTAACCATAGGTGAAATTCGGGGTGAGAATTGAATTGGTTCAGGCTAGACCAGACCTGAACCTGATTGAACAGAAAAGAGCGAAGTGGAACTGGTTCAAAGATTCATTTTTCTAAGTGCAATAAAAACATTAATTTGGGAAATTGAAGCCACCATTAGATAGAAACTGAATTTACAAGAATTTTTAAATTTTTAAATTTTAGAAAACTGGTCGAATCGGGCCTAAACCGGGCAATTTTCAATTTCGGGTCACTAAACCCAGTCGGACCGATCACTGCCAAGTTAGTGCCCAATCAGCATGCGCGACCAATCAGCGCACAACGTATGGTGGAGCATGCCATGTCAGTGCACAATCAGCACTTGGAAGCATTGACCAATTAGAGCGCGACACATGTCCTCGGTCAACAGTTAAAGGAGGAAATCCACCTCAATGATGATTGACCAATAGGAGAATGACACGTGTCCTCATTTAGCAGTGAGTATCGAAAGGGCTCAGTCAGCCAGACCAATCAATGGAAAGTGGACACATGGCAAAAGTGCACCGTCAACGTCCAACTAGGATGTTTGAGAAACAGTCGACCAATCAAAGGTCAATACGTGGCATAGCCACGTCGGATTGCCCTGGCCAATCAGAGGCTAACACGTGGCAGTGGCACTATGCGTCAGGAATTTAAATGGGCCAATCAAAGAATGCCATGTGTCACGCTCAACGGTCGAAGAGATACGGTCAGCAACCATGTTGGAACGAGTGACCAATGACAGGCTGAAACGTGTCTGATCAATAAGTCAAAGGCTGACTAGGCTGCTGAGTAGGATACTGCATCAATAAAGCCAACGAATCATATCATGCCATGTGGCAAGCCCACACGTGCAAAGCTCACATGTGTGGTAGAGTGTCATCTTCCTCAGGATAATTGACAGAGGTGGATGAGGGAGAAAGGGAGGCCAATCTCTGGCAACCCGGGAAAAGCACTGGTATGACTGTCGAAGGCCGAGTCCTACGTCGATCGGTAGCTCGGACAGTTTTTTAGCTCCATATATAAAGGCCACCCCTCCCTTCATTATGTTCATTGAGCAAACAGATGAAGAAGAGGAGGTGTACCAATTTCGGACAAGGCGCAAACCAGAGCTCTGACATCGGGCCAACTCTCAACCACTGACGCTGCTAGAGGACCCATTGGAACTGGGAGAGAGTCCTCCACCTAGACCCTCCACTTGATTCGAGGACCCTCAGAGAAGCAGCGGCAGACCCAAATAGTAAAGCTGCTCCAAAGGACTCGAAGCATCACATTTTTTCTAGTCTAATTTCGGCCACCTCCAACCATCGGTAGTTTAACCAACCCTTCCTCAAGTCTTCTCAACTGACTCTCGACTTCCTGGAGTGCTCACGTAAGTCCTCTCGACCTCCCCTCATCGGAATGCCTAAACTGTAGAGAGAGAAAGTGACAAGATTTTCCTGATTGAATTGCCCCTGCCCATGCCATCAATTAGGAAAATTCTCAATTCCTCGAGAACCACCTGATGAGAGGAAGCTCCCCAAACCAAGAACTCTGACCGCCGCATCCCCACTTGTAAGCTTCCGAAGCTTTCTCCCTCTATCTTCAATTTTCTAACAAAGCTCCATTTGGGATCATTTTGGGTCCAAAAATGATGATTTAAAGCTTGATCAAATCATGAGAAGGTGAGGAAACCGATTAGTATCATGCTAGGGAGTAATTAACAAGGATTAGAGGATCAATTTGATGAAATTGGATCTCAGGACAAAAATGAACGATTTGGGGGAAATTGGGAATTTTCAAAAATTGAGGGACTTTTGTGCAATCATCTATAAATAGAGGGCCAATTGAAAATTTTGGAGAAAATTTTGGGGACTTAATTGCAATTAAACAAAAGATAAGAATTTCAAAGTCCATAAAGAAATTTTGACAAGGTTAACAATTCGTAATGTTGGTATTTAACTAGGAGTTAAGTGCCATGAGTGTAGAATTTAGGAAATGGTACAATGAATTGAGGCTTAATGTTACTAATCTAGGATATTGTAGGTACGCCGAGAGCACGTCAACCTACACCACGAAGTGCTTCAGGAATATCGACCAATCAACTTGGGAAGTACAGGTCACTGCATACCAGGTGAGTGGGTTTAGCATCACGTCCAATTGGACTGTTAAGCACTAGTTTTCCTTAATTGAAGATAATTTTACAGGGATGTTCTCCCCTGACTGGTTGGATAAGCTTAAACATTTTGGGAGACGGTCCTAATGAGAACATGAATCATGCGATAATAGGGCTAAAAATGCTTGAGTTGGCCCAAGGCCAATGGGCACGGGCTTAGGTACGTTTAAAGGTCTAAGGAATACATGCTAGAAATATTCTCATAAAATGAATAATTGTGTGAAATAGCTATTGTTCCCAAGCCAGGCCATTCAACCCATTGGGCTAGTAACTATTGCACTGAAGTCGAGTCGGCGAACTCATTGGCTAGTAGCACCAAAGATGATAGTCATAACTAACAAAATTATTGTTTGTGCAGGCTATGAGTTTGGAACCATTGAGGCACCCAGTATGGGGTAGTGGTGGTTCCAAGGGCTGCGGGACAACCCAGGGAGCATAAGAGTAGTTTGTCGTCCAATATGTATGGAAGCTTAGGGAACTTCATGCGCACTAAGACCGAGGTCGAGGAGAGAGGTCTCATCCCACATATGCGAACATGAAGTATGATCGGGTCTAAGGGTCAGGTAATTGATTCCCACTCATACCTATGGTAGAATTTGTGAACCTCTACCATGGTGGACAGTAAAGGCGCTCTGGTTCACAAGTGGAGCAGTCGTAGACTGCTCTATGAACGTGTGAACCCTTTTATGATAAAGGAAGATTGAACTATGTGCGAAATCAAAATAGCGACTTAATTTCAATTATAAATGTTATCGTACGTTGATAGCTAAGCCCCTCACTCAATTGTGAAAATTCATCCCCCTCCCTTAACCCTTTTCAGGGAGGTATACGTGCGGTGAGGGAAGAGAACAACAAATAGGGAGATGTCAATCACTAAGGTACGAACTTACCCTTCAATTGCTTTGATTTCTCTGCTTTCAAAAAATCAGTTGAACGGACGCCTTTACTTTCCTTGTCCTAACCTGGTATAAATACCTAGATAGAATAAGGAAAGATGGCAAGTTGCTCACGGGGTTCCGGCCAAACCGAGTCAGGGAGTAATAATTTATTTGGAGTATAATCATTCTTAGGTGTATATTCATTTCCTTCACTTGTATTCTATTTACAAGTCCGTTATTCGGATAAGGATTTGAGTATTATCTCCCATATATCCATTCTCTAACTTTCTCGTCGAGAAAAACTTGTAGGGTTTACTATGTTTATCACCTTTTCTTAAACTGGTTAGCCAAATATGTGCCTTCAAAATCTTATGATTTCTTCTGAAACCATTTTAATATTTTTTTCTTATTTTGTGGAAAGTCTTACTTCCACTCCTCTCGTTCCTCCCTGACATTCTCAAGTTGGTAGCAATGTGTGACCTTACTCTTTGAGGTCATTATTATCTAAGATCTTAGACTTATATCTCATCTCAAGAGAAAAAAAAATTTCCAATATTTGGTATCTCATTGATATTATGTACATTGTTTTAAAAGATACATTTTTTATTTCTCCCCAAAATCATCGTACTACTTTCCTTAGTACTTCTCATAATATTCTTGTGGAGGTTTTGCACTTTAGACTTCCCAACATCCTTGAGTTGATATTCCATTTTGACCTTCTCCTCGAGGTCACTTCCCTACTAGGTTCATGGACCTAATATTCCATTTAATAAGAGTAACACCTAGTTGAAGGTTAAGGTTACTAAGTTCTTTGGGTGATTACATGTATAAGTTTTACACGGTATTTTTCCGGTACTTTGCTTTTTAAAAATGTTTTCACTTCTCGAAAACCAAGTTCGAAAAACAATTTTGGCTTTAATACCACTTTAGTTGTCACACCCAAACTCGGTTTCTTCGGTTGGACCTACAAACAACCGTCACATCCTCCTAGTTTTACAATAATGGATGCCTCATCATTTTAAACCTGACAGGATGCAAGGCTCAAAACATAATAACTCAAATTATTTTCTAAATTAATAAATTGAACTTCTGAAAAATAAACTCTGGAAACTATCTTGGGACTAAGTACTAAATGTAAGGCGTACCTTTGGTTTAGGTTGCCTTTTCCATCAAACACATGTCCTTCATCACCATTGTTGCATGAAAGTGGTAATTGAAGGGGAATGAGTTCGACAACTTAGTGAGAGAGCTTAGCTGACATCGTGATATCATGTCCATGATTCAGCATATACTTCAACTAGGATTTTAAAAAGGTTTTGTAAAACAATGATTCACCATAGGTAAGTTTATAGAGTTTTAAAGAATTAACTTGTATTTGACAATTTTGAAATCCAGTCGTTTCATAAGAAGGAAATTATCATCGGGTTCATCACAGCAAGTCTTGACAATTTACTTGTATTTATAATGAGCAAAACTCACACACCTTAATATTCATACAATTATCTTTCCTTTAATCCCAATAGGTTGGAGTTTCACTTAACAAGTCACCACTTGCTTATTATTGTAAATTTTTCACATGATTTTGAGTTAAATTTTACCACTTATATCTCACAAGCTAAAGATTATGTTATTCCTACTCGAAAAGTCTTTCATAATTTTATTCAAGATAAAATTCATATATGTTTGTAACAAACAAATGATCACACACCCTTGCTCAATAAAGGGATTAAACAGTCACAGAACATACTATTCGAGGCTACAACATAGATATGTTCCACTAGTGGCCTAGAGCGTCTTTAACGTCCACCTTAGTGAGAGGCCACACCCTCCACCACACCATATGTGTGAGCACCATGGACCAACCCCAAACTTATTGATTCTTTGATCCCCATATAGAGGGATAAGACCTCACTCTTCTACCCCCCCTCAGTCTTAATGTGCACGAAGCTCCTAGAGCTTCAAGACATACTGGAATAGCATAACTTCCCTTATACTAACCTTGTTGTTCAGCAGCCCTTATAACCAACACTACCTCGTACCAGGCATCTCCTTAGTTCTAATTAATTGCAATCACATACAAATGTCTTTTGATTTAAGACCTTTATCTTTGAGCTACTGGCCCAACGGGCTCCAATCCGACTCTAACTCAGTAGCTTCAGTAAAGATCATCAAATTGTGATAATTTTATCAAGCTCTTAAATCAGATCTTATTTACAAGTTTGACCTATTTACATTGGCATTGGATCCACTCTTACAGGCTTTCAAAACATGGCATTGGGCCCACTTCACTTTTTAAAAATTGTGGTCTTGGGCCCACTTTTACATAGCTAAATCTAATCAACTATTTGTCGATAAGGGGTCCCACCCATATTGTAAATCATGTTCTTCTAAATAAGAAAACTAAAAATGAGAACTAGAAAATTTCAAGAGAAAACTAAGGCTAAGTAGAACTAAAAGTGTAATTAGAAACCTAAAATAAGGATTTGGAAAATCCTAAGTGCTCAACTAAGACCCAAAGACCATGGAGAGGTTGGCCAATGAAAGGCTGACACGTGATAAAGGTGCCACATCAACGGTCAAATAGGATGTCAGAGAAACGGTTGACCAATCAGAGGTCGCCACGTGGCAAAGCCATGTTGGATTACTACAACCAATCAAGGGCTGGCATGTGGCAGTGGCACAGTATGTCAGGGGGGAAATCAGAATTATTTAAATCAGCTCATTAGAGGATGCCATGTGTCACGGTCAAACGGCTAGTCGAGTTTGGTTAGCAACCACGTTGGAATGAGCAACCAATGGGAGGTCGCCACGTGGTTGGTAAATGAGTCAAAGGATGACTCAAATGCCTAGTGGGAAGCCACATCTGCAAAGTCATCCAATCAGAGCGCGCCACGTGACAACTCGTACGTGCGAAATTTTCACACGCCGCACAAGGTCATCTTCTTCCTTTGATAGCTGGCAGAGAGGGAGACCGAGCGAACTGCTCAGTCTCCGGCGACCCCAAAATCTGCTTCGATCTGACCGTGGATGGGCAAGTTTAAGGTCGGGTCCGGTACGGCTGAGTAGCCCTGTCAATTGCTTAGCTCCCTATATAAATTGCTCTTCTCCATTCGTCCTCTCCTTCCTTCAAGAATAAGACGACGAACTCCCTTTTTCGATGAAGCATGAATCAAAGCTCCGACGTTGGTCATTTTCTCAACCTCTGACGATGAATTTGGGTTCCCCAAAACCGGGATGAATTTCTTTACACCGCTGCAACCTTCCTTCAGCTCGAGAATCATTAGAGAAGCATCGGGGAGCTCACACAGTATCATCATTTATGCGGTCGCGAAGTAGCAGGTCCCTTTAAGTTGAATTCATGTCACCTCTGACCTCGAGTCAGGTCAACCCTCCCACAATCCTCCTCAACTGCCACTCGACCTCCTGGAACCTTCAAGGTAAGTCAATTTTGTCTCCCTCCATAGGAACAGTAGAGTTGCAGAGCTTAGAACAAGAAAAACTTCTCTTATCAGATTCCCCTTGTTAGGCTGTTAATTGTTGCGGATGTGACATTAGAAATCTGACTCAACTAGATTTCCAATAAAACTTAAATTACTCAATTTGGTAGTAAGAAAAAGATGTTATGGTTTATGCAAGTTGGGTCACCGAAAAATGAATGTGTCTATGTTTTAGAGAGAATTTTGATAAGTTGCCTATAAGGGAGGGTCAAGCCTTATATGATCGAATTATAGATGTAATTGTCTAACTAATCATATCTTCTTTTATCATTTCATAGCCCACGAATCCTTGAAAAAATTAATTAATTTATGGTGGAATTTGAAAATGCAATGGGGAATATCGTTGAAATCGAGTCTGAAATTGGGCGAAGCAAACAGCATGTGTGCGTGTGCATGCAGCTTGCACTGTCGCACAACCACTTGTGTGGCACGTGTCCTGGTTTGTTTGACACTATCACAAATTAGTTTCTAGTAAATTTCTTGGTCGGTACAATAATTTTTTATCATTTCTTAATCGATTCACCATTTATTAGACAGATTTTTAGTCCAATTTAATTTTTCTTAATTTTTTTATCTAATTTAATATTAAATGTATTAAATAATCACCATTTTTAATTTGCATAACTCCTAAAAATTATAGAATTTTTTGTACAAGCCGATTCGATTATGACTCAAACTAGGCCTTTTTTTCCTACACTTAATTTTCACTTTAATTGGGTTATTAATTATTTAATTCTCTTATTTATTATAAAAAATTCAAGTATATACTAATTTTTAATACTTATTTGATTTATCATTCTTAGTTTATACTCGTTTTTATATCCAATTCACTTAATTTTTTATTTTGGATGTTCTATCTTAACTCAATTGTAGAAAAATAGAGTAGGGTGGCTTTCTTCGAAAAATAGCGATGATCCCCAAAGAATTCAGCATACGAATGGAAGAAAACTTGAGATTAATAAATTATGTGCTAAGGAAAGGGATTGAGGTTTACATTTGTCATTTTCACCACGGCTCGGCTGACTATCTATGTTTGTTTGTTGCAGGGTGAGAAAAAGTATAGTAACATGTGAGAGTTAGGAGATTCCAAGTAGAATTGAGCTTTGGTCGAGCACTCTCATTGATGAGATATGTCAACGGAGTAATCCAACACATGACCAATTCTATCGTCACAAGCCTTATGCTATCTGATTTTCAGAAATGGCAGAGTTAGAGAGGAGAAAAGGTAGACAGTTAATGGGAACTTGGGGATAAAGAAGTGAATAACAATTTTTATATGGGATGAATACCCAATTGATTCCTTTCAATTTGCCAATTGGCAAAACAGAGTATGATTCCTTTGAGAAATACGATATTATTTGGAGTACAGTTTAGGGCTCGAAATAATATTTTTTTTAATTTTATTTATTTATTAACTATCAAAAAAAATATGTTAAATGCATATCATACAAAAATTCGTATAACTATTAAAATTTTTTGGTATGGGTGGCAAAAGGATGGACAATACTAAAGTTTATACAGAATGGAGAGCTCAATATTGAATCCGACTGTAATGAATGAAGCCATCTTATAGACTAGTACGTTTGAGTGCATCATTCAGATTTAACATTTGAAAATCTTCCCTCTTTGCTTGGAGTCCTCTGTGAACTCACGCCTCTTGAGCATGTAAGGGCAGATGATGAATATCCCGAGATCCGAAATATTCGAATTTTACAGATAAAAATATTTTTTTTATTTTATAGAAAAGACGTGAGAACATTCATCAGGATTTGGGGTCCACGCGGTTTCCTTAGGGTTTGGGAACAACCTTGCTGTTTGATTCTCACCTGCTTTTTACAGGAAGACATGACACGACATATGACACAGACCAATTAAAAAGATGCTGGAAGATATATAGAAACCTTGGCAGTTTGTTTTCCATTTTCTTCTTTCCATTTCAAAACATCCCATGAAAATAATAATGTTTTGTGTTGGATAGAGTGAATGTTATGTATATCAATTATATCTTATTCTTCTATATTGACCTTCAATCTTACCCTTATGTATATTAATTATATCTTATTCTTCTATATTGACCTTCAATCTTACTCATTTCTCTCGTTTTTACTACGGACGGTGGAATGAAAATGCCTACTTGACGTCTTAGCCTAATACGAGTTAATTCAATTTGATGGGGCTGACTGGTAGGAATACTTGTCGGTAATGCTAAGTTATCGATGATTGTTGATCCGAACCTTTATAATATGCTGACAACACCCTATACCAAATATGGCATCGATCACAAAACTTTCACAACACAAATATAAAAATGAAGTATACCTTATTAATCTAAGAAATAAGATATGGGATATATAGACGACACACCCAAATCCTCTAAACATCTAATAAGAACTCTTAGAAAACCCCGGGTGATAATTCTTGATTGCTTGAACGCCACAGATAAAAACCTGATAAATTTAAAAAAGTTTTTTTAAGATAGAAAGAAAATAAAACTCACAAAATTAAAATTCCAAAATCTATCTCTCCAATGTTGTGCAGTATACCTTTTATAGGCTCGGAAAACAACCGAATGGCCCACAAAATAAGGAAAAAAATCTATTATAGTTATAAGCTAACCATATCTAATCTAAATATCTATGATATTTTAATAACTAATTTAAAAAATATGAACTACCTAATATTATCCTAAAATATTTATTATATTTGTAAATCTCTCCTTATTAATTAAATCTGAACCTTCTCTTATGCTTATCTTGGGCTATTCATTTGGACTTCTATTTGAATATTCAGCAATTTCTTTAATCAACCCATATAAAGCTTTTTTAAATTTTTTAGCCTTTTACCTTGTGATTGGGCCTTATTTAAGTCTCAAGTGATCATTTATGCCATTTGGTAACGAAGTGTTTAACTCCATTGCAGGGTTAGTTGATTGGACTTGTAATTTTATAGTTTATTTAGTCGGATTCACATCAATTGTAATAATGAAGACCAAGCTCGTCATCATATTTTGTGTCTAGCTCAGGATACAAATTATAACAAGTCCATTTATTAATAGTGGGACGACTATGTGGCTTGCTTGCCTTACATTAGCAGCCTATATTCTTTTATACGTTCAACATATTCGTGTTCAACTGAATTCAAGCCTTAATTTTATTTGCGCGGGTTTAGAGCCAATTCGATCTTAATTTTACTTAAATTCAAAACGTTGCTACAGTTCATTTAGACACGAGTGAATTCTATCTTATTTTTCTAATATATACTTTTTACTAAAAATAAAAAATTTTAAATTATTGTAATAAATAAATTTTCTAATATTTGTTTAAAAATTTAATTTTTTAAATATTTATTAGCTTTAATTTACTTAAAAAATTATTGTTATAAATTTTTATTAACATTTTAAATAATGATAAAATTATATATAAAAAAATAATAAAATTATGAATTTGAGAAAATTAAAATATAAAAATAAATTAAATACTAATATTAATTTATATACACATAATGGTGTGGATTGAATGGTGGGTGGTACGAGAGAATATTGGTATATTTTTATTTAACAATACTGAAATATTATATATGTTATGTTTCAATAATTGTTTTCTTACTTTTATTAAATAATCGTTCTCTAATTATTGATAAAAAAATTATTATTTTATCTATTAAGAAATTAATTTATTGAAATAAAATCACATAAATATAAAATTAAAATGTAGTTAAGCATAAATATTATTTTAATTCTATTCAATTTCATTCGGTAGAATTTAATAAATTTAAAAGATAGAGAATGATTAAGGAATTAGGAGTAATGTAAATTAAGGGATGATACACAATGTAAATTAACTCAAAAGATTTTGGGTGTGTCAAAATATTATGTGACTATATCATATGCTTTGTTCTAGTTACCCATTTAAATCTCCAAAAATAGGCATCTACTAAGCAAATTCCTTATTCAAACAACCACGAAATACATGTGTACATTCTTAAGTTTTTATAAGCTAATGTGAGAAATTAAAAGATGAATACCTAAATATCTCATGATGTCAAGCTCTTTTATCAATGTAGGATGCAATAACATACGACAAAGGTGTGGTGTTTAAAATCAATGGAGTAATCATATCCACGTTCTCAAGGTCAACGTACATATAATGTATTAAATTATAAGTGACTATAAATGCAAAAGTGAGAAAGCATAAATGGTAACTCCCATAATAAATGAAATTTGACCAATGTTTATTACCTATAACCTTCTTAGGTTGTAATGATATAGTCCCATAATTTTATTAGTCATGTATGAATTAATACATTGGGCAAAAAAATGTATGAATTAATAGCTTTTCAAGTCATGCTAGTCAATTAATTCCATAAGAAATTAAAAATATCCAATAATCTATTCCAATATTTTATTGGTTAATAATTTAAATTAACAACTTTACTAAATAAATATCTATTGAGTACACTAAAAACATATTTAAATTTAACATAGTTCAATTGGTCACTTTTTTAAACAAGTAAATATATAATTTAGAGCTATTGGGCCTCACTAAATTTCATTGTACAAGCCCTTAAAATGTCAACCTCTTAGTTTATCTAGATCAATCCCACAAAAATTTCTAGGCCTAGTTTCACTTACCTTTCCCCAGTCAAAGGTAAGTTGCATGTCTCACATAAGCTGTTTGAAGAGGCTTACTTTAGCTAACCCAACAGATGTTTTACATTATACAAAAGGAAATCTAAATAAGAAAGAACAATAAGCAAGGACTTACTTAGCCAACTCCAATTCAGATGGATGACTCTTCAACCATTTCTTTTAAGTTACGGTAGCTTTTGGTAGCATAGAATCGAAATTCTGTTGTGGGTTTACCTTTGACCTCACATGATGAATTAATGGGTTAACTTCAAAAATATTAGTTTTGAATAGGATTCATTAATTTTAGTGCAAACATCTCACTTTTAGAAATTTAAACAAAATCTTAAGAATATGGACATCTTTTAACTGAAAATAATTTGGTTTCACTATTATTCCCAAAGTTTGTTATTCATTACACTGTTTTACATGACGGCTGCATAAGCAGTTAATTTGCTTAGTGACGAGAACAAATGCTTGCTTCATCTAACAGCATGCTTGTCAACATACCGCCAAACTAAAAAGAATGCTTGTTACAATCAAATAATTAATGAATTAATCAATCATATTTTTAGATAATTAATGACGTTAGCTTAGACCACTCGTGAGAACCGCCTTCGAGTATATCATTCACCGGTTCAAGACTTTCTGACAGGAAAAGCACCATGCCCATGAGGTGATCTCGCTAGACGCAGCAGCCTCTCCTGGGAAAGAATTTTGGCGAATCTGCTCAAAGCCTCCTCGTTGGTTTCCTGATTCCCAGCAGACTCGTACACGCCGGTATCCAAGTTCACTCTCGAGACCGGTTTCTTCAGCAGCGCCTCACCGGTTTTGACAAGGTTTTCCATGTTCTTTTCCGTGGCACAATCAACTGATGCCAGTTCTCCGCTCAGTGTATCATCCTGCGACAAAATATGTGATCGACCCCATAAGTTTGCAGAAGGAAAGATATGCATCATCTTCCATCCAGTAGTTAAGTTTGCGTGTGATCAGTACCTGAATACGGAGGTAGTTCTCTTCGATGTGAAGGGCCTGGAAGATGGAAGAGAGATGATAGTCGACCATGTCGGAACTCGCTTGCATGAACGTATCGACCAATGGAGTGCTTCCCTGGCTCGATAACCAGCCCAATATGCCCCATTTAGCTGCATACTTTGCACTATATTTTCCTTCTTCTTTCTCTGAACCGGTCCCTAGGGATATGACCAAAAGTCGGCAATAGTCCATCGGCTTTATGGGGAAGAAATCGGAGTTTCCCTCCATGATTTCCTTGGTCACCTCTCCCAGAGCCACCAGTGTCTGAAAATGAAGGGAAAGTCCATTTATTTATATGTTTCTGCATGCTAATTATATGTTTAGCCATTCATATTTCTGGTTTAGTCTTGAAAATTACCGGATTGTTGGCAGCCACGCCTCCATCTATCAGGTTGAATTCTCTGATTTGTCCGTCCATGGCTGTGGTCTTGAAATAATGGGCAGGGAGATAAGTCGGAGCTGCAGAGGTTGAAATGCATATGTCTGAAAGCAAGGCATCAATGTTCGGCTTCCTCTTCACCTATACCAACACGAGAAATCAACATATTTATGCAAAAACATAGTTAGCTGAGTATTCTTTCTTCTTATATAGCAGTGGTTGACATCATTTCATGTACAAGTGCATGTTGATGAACCTATTAGAAGAAGTTGATGATCTATTCCATATTTTTATATAGCCTAGGACTGGAGAAGGCAAGAAAATATTTACATCGTAGGTTGAAAAGATTGTCGGTTGGAGACTTTTTATGTCGAATGTTGGAATCACCACGTTGGTTAGTGTCTGGTGCAATCTTCTGTTCCCCAACTTATCCTTGATAAGCTTGTGTAGATATTTTCCATTATATTGTGGTCCTGTTAATGCCTTGTACAATTTTGCCAATGGAGCTAAGGGCCAGGGCCAGCTGCAGTTAGAAAACTCGTTCAAGTAAAGAAAAAGTCCGGGATATACGAACATAATATTCCAGCTTTAGGTATGAGTAGTGTAGTTTCATCTTCTAACCTGCACTGTGGAAAAATCTTGGCACTATTACTGAGGTAGAAGTCCTTGATGTCTTTTGCTGCATATAAGGGACGGTTGTTCTGGTCGGGACTTGTGAGCATGGCAGTGACGAGACCACCTGTGCTAGTTCCCGCAATCACGTCAAAATAATCCGCAAGCCTTACATCCTCGCCATCTAGTTTCTGCAAACAAAGGTCATGGAGTGGAGCTCCATCAGTACCATAAGTCTCGTATTTCCCTTGAAGCTATAGGTCTGGATTTCTCAAGATTGATACATGTACTACTTTGGATAAAAAATCTGAGCTCGGTCAAGATATATTAAACGGAAGCAAGGGAAGATCAGATGATTTGATATAGAAACCTTCAATTTTTTTCATTCAACCCGATTTCGTTTTCTCCTTATTTCAGAAACAAAAATTAATCAGCAGATGAACAGAAATACAGTGTGAACTTCTCTGTTGAGTTTGTATACCTGAAGCTCAGACTCGAGGAAGGAGAGGATAGTTCCGGGAATAAGGCCGCGAATTCCACCCCCGTCGATGCTGAGAATGGTGATCAGGTTACCGTAAGTTGGCGGCTGTAGTGGAATGCTCTTTGTCCTTTCCATTAAAGAAGGAACCGAAAAAGGAGTTGGATGAATCATGTTTGCAAAATTACTACAGAGAGGCAGAGAGAAGAAGAGATTATCTCCAGGAAAGGAAATGCTTGAGTTGCTTGAAATGAAGATGAGAGGGAGAACTTGGAATTTCTTTTAGTGTTTTATTTGAGAGATTGTGTTTGATCTTGGGAATTTATAGGGCTTCCTTCTGCTGAAGCTACACATCCACGATCATGTGCGTTGGCTTCCCAATTTGACCAAGAAATCATGTGTCGTTTATTTACGTTGAAAAATTATCAAACAACGCGAGAAGTAGTACGTCCCACACGACCGTGCAATGATCACACGATTATATCTATCCAGGGAGCCCTGAAAGTTAAGTTTTCAACCCTTGAAACTCAATAAAATGGTAAAAATAGGAGACAAAGTTCTAAAAGTTAGTGCAGACGGAAGACTCTTATCTTTATCTTGATTGAATTTTTCAGAGATTTTCATCATACTAGAAACATAGAATTGTTGGTTAGACGATCAGACTCAGAGGAGACCGACAGGTAAGAACATTAGACGTATGGATATGCTTCAGAAGCATGTTTTTGAAAATATGCCTGTTCAAAATCCAACATGGGTACTAAGTGTATTATGATTGGTCAGAGAAACAATTCTGTACAACAGAAATTGGAGAGAATTTATCAAAACTAATCATTTAATATAGGTTCCATTGTGTAGTATGTTCTAATAGGGTATATATGATCCAAACGAAGAAGACAATAAACACTTGGCTACTCATTCATCTAATTTCCTTTTGTTCTAACTCGAACAGATTCTTACTGCCTAATTTCATGAAGGTACACTCTTCCCCCGATCGAGCTTTAATCGTTTTCTCCTTTGCTGTTAATTGACAAAGAAATCGCCCCTCCACGCAACAGGTTCAATAAGCTAATAGAAGAAATGAAGATAACAAAATGTGGGCAAGCGTGAGGACAATACTTGACGTTGGCGCAAGATGCTTAACCTCCCGCAGGTTGTAAATTCTCATTCATTTTACATCACCATATTATTATAATTGAAAAAATAAATAAAAAAGTACGAAGTATTATTTTATTTCAATTTTAATCGCAAAAATAAAATGAATTACACTCGTATTTGAATGACAATTACATTGGCAGTTGGTCGATCTCGTGACAAAAAAGAATGCCTATTCCAATGGACTGGATAACTTTAAATATTACACTTGAAACTGAAAGTTGGAACTATTTCAATATAATAATAAAACAATTAATAAAATGATTCTGTCCAATCAATTTTTTCTTTGCCTGGCACTAATAACGGAAATATTAGAATTAAAGTAAAGTAATATTCAAATTAATAAAAGAAGGCAAGTAATATTATATAATATTTTTATTGAAAAAAATAATATACTATTTAAATATCTGAGCTATATACTTCTCCACATAAAATAAATGTCAAATAATTATATTAATTGAGTGGAGAATTCAACACCATTGTTCTATTTTCTTAGATTTATTTTTCTATATTTTTTGAACTATTTTGTTCTACATGTTATTAGAGTTATATTGACTTTAGAGCTCAATATACATAATGTAAAGTTTATCTTCCCTCGTTAATAAAAATTCAATTTATAATGGCTTACTAAACAACAAGCAAGAATACTTATTAAATCTTATCACCTATATAAACTCAATCTTATCACTTACACATTATAATTCTTACAACTCAACATCACTCCCACAAATTCATCAAAATCAATTTAACACACAATAAACAAAGAAAAATGATTACATTATACCTATTTTGGCACAATAAATAAACAAAAATAATTATTTTATACCTTACTCAAAATATGAAAAACTACTATATATGACAAAATATGTAATGTCACAACCGTTACACCCTACTTATACATCATTACTACGGTGACAAATTGTAAAACACAAATAACACAAAATTATACTATTTTTTTTATAAAAAAATATAATTTTCTAAAATCGTACTATACAACATTCATCATTAAAAAAGTTTCAAACCTCAAAATTTTTGTTGATTGAAAAGACTCATGTAGTTTTCATTGAGCTGATTTACCTAGAAATATTTTTTTTACTCTCAGCTTTCCTCATTATTGATACATGAAATGGATTAGGGAGAGTAGTGAGTTGCGAACCTGAATGAATGGACCATTAACATTATGAACTAATATTCACGAGCACAACCCCTACTAAAATAACATCATTGGATAATAAATGTGTTCAAAAGTTAACTCTCAAAGCGTATTATTATTAGGCAATCTTTTTTCTTCTTGTTGATAAGGTGGGGAGGGGCTAGGTACTCCTCCGAATACCTTTCCTCGAACTCCTCCCACATGGATATGGTGGGTGAAAGATTACTCACATTGTTTCACCATCTCTCGATGCTTGCTTTCAAGAAGAATTTCGCCACGGGTACCATCTCTTTTGACGGGTTCCTTATAATTCCCATGAACTTTTTGATGTTGTCAAGCCAGTCCATGTCTGCTCCAGCATCCTTTTCTACTTTGAAGAGCGTACACCCTAGTTGACGGAGTATTTTTAGATACCACGTGACATCAAATAAGGGTGGGGCCACCATAGGGTTGGGTTGGGATTACACTTCTTCGGTCCTGGTGTGAGAGTCAGTGTCCGAGTGGGTTTTGAGAGTGAGGTTGGGCCTTTCGAACACCTGGGTGAACTTCTCATACAACTTTTGGTGCTCGGGATTCAACCCTGGTTGGGTTGTCTGAGTCCTCTTGGACCATTCCTTAAGAATTGGATTCTCTGGGGCCTCTACAATGGTTACTCGAGTTCTCTTGGTTTCTCTCTTGGGAGTCATATCTATAGTATTAAGATTTTTTTTGTAAATTTTTAGGTTATAAAGTCTTGATAATTTATCTAAGGGAACCTAGATTTTGATACCATTCAAATTGTCATGCCCCAACCCAGTTTGGTTGGATCCCCGTGATAAACCCGCCACTCTACTCAGTATAAAAGGATGCTCTCCCTTTAGTCACATATGATAGTAAGGCATAATTCAATCTCTTTGGTTTTCCTGGAATAACATTATCATAACTGACATCAAAACAAGGACTTTATACTAAATGTATCTTAGGTTAGGTGACGGTGGTGTCTCCTGGCGAGGTGAAATCTTCTCTTCCTAAAAAGGGAGAAGGGGAGGGTGGTGTCTTCTAAAACTTGGTGAGTGAGGTTTTGAAAAAGAAGTTCGTTGGATTTCTTTTATTGTCTTTCTCCATTTTCTTAAGGAGTTTTAACACACAATAATCACTCTTGATCTTTGAAGGGTTCGTATGTTCGTAGAGTAGTCCCCGACTACTCCACTTATGGTCCAGAGTACCTTTACCGACCAACCAGGTAGAATGTCTCACCTTCTACCATAAGTTTGCGTGAGCCTTACTGCCTATCCCTCAGACCATAGTATTCTCCGTGTGCACTAAAGTGGAACGAGTCCTCTCCTCCTGCTTCCTTAGTCTCAATGCGGATGAAGCTCCCTAACTCACTAGACAACAAACTTTTCTTATGCTCCCTAGGTCGTCCACTAGCCCTTGGAACCGACACTACCCTATACCGGGTGACTCAAAGGTTCCGTATCTCATGCATGCACAAACACAAGTTTTCTTAGTTAAGACCTTTTATCTTTGGTGCTACCAATCCTCATGAACTTGCTGACCAGGCTACGGGTCGGTACTACCAAACCAACGAGTTTGACGACCCGACTTTGGCTCGGTAACCACCAACCCAATGCGTTTGATAACCTTGGTCATGGCTTGGTAGCGCTCACACACAATTTACCAACTATATGAGTTTTTATATACTCATTACTTGTCTATTTGTCTTCGGGCCTAAGCCCGTGCCTATTAGCCTTGGGCCCCACTAGAGCATCTCTAGCTCTCCTAAAAAATATCCCCAAAATGTTTAAGCAGTTTTATGTAGTTAGGGGGGGTCTATTTCTGGAAAAATGGTTTTCAAATTTAAAACATTGCTCATCACCCAACTTGGTGTGATGTCAGAAATTCACACTCACCCATATTCCGAGACGTGATCATCTCGGGGAATTCCAAGCGTGCATGTGTATCCTCTCTGTGAACTTGTATGCGATTCATTCCTACAAAAAAGGGTAATTAATTCTCAAACTATAAGATATTTACACCCGTAATTTTTCATGATTATGTTTTAGTCCCTAAGTGTACATTATTTCCAATTAGGTCCCTCAGATTACCACACCTCTCATTTGAGCCCTTAATTTCCTCAATTTTACATTTGGGTCAGCACAATTCTTTTAATTATAGAAAATCCCAAGTTTTTTGAAAATTGCAATTTAGCCCCAGACTTTCCAAATTTGTAATTTGGTCCATAAACTTGGACTTCATCAATTTAGTATGAATTTCTTCCAATTGAGTCCTAACATGATCCTAATCATCTTCCCCATGTCCATTGGTTCATTTTAAGCCTTAAAACACCCATTTTGGCTTAGAAATGAGCTAAAATGGAGTTTCGCCGAAAAATGGTTCTAGAGAGAGAAAGCTTTGTTTACTCATCGGTGAGGAGTTATCGAACAAAGCTTTCATTTCCATTGGATTCCTCTCTCCCTAAGGGTCCTTCCTGGATTAAACTTCGACTCAATTGATGGTTTGATCAATGAGAATTTTTAACTTTATTTTTCGGGGAATGTATGCTGTGCACAGTGAATTACGGTGAAGGGCGGCGGAGGGGACTTACCAAGGCGGTTCAGGGGAGGTCAAGGGTGCTTGGTTTAGCCGTGGTTGCTCCGGGGAGGCTCGAATGTAGCACAACCAATTCTAGTCGCAGGTAGCCGAGGGAGCAAGTTCACTATGTGAGCTCGCCAATGCTTTTTCGACAATTCTCGAGCTGGAAGAAGGTTGCAACAAGGTAGGGAGACTTCCTCCTAGTTTCAGAGAACCCAAATTCGATGTTTGAGGTTGCAAAAAGGGCCCTTGTGGGAGCTTTGGTTTGTGCCTCATCGAAAAGTGGAGTACCTTGGCTTATTTGATTGTTTGAGGGATGATGAGGATGAGTGAGGAGGAGCTCTTTATATAGGGAGCACGACAACTAACAGTGCTACTCCATCATGCCTGACTTGGCCCTAAACTCGCCTGTCCGCAGTTAGATCGGAGGACATTTCAGGTCACCGAAGACTGAGCAGCGCGCCCCCTCTCTCTGCCAGCGTTCCAAGGAAGAAGACGACACTATGCTGCACGTGCTAGCTGCCACATGGCATACTGTGATTGGTTGGCTTTGATGATACAGCTTCCCACTCAGCGTCCAAGTCACCCTTTGACTCGTTGATCGACCACGTGACGACCTCCCATTGGTTTCTCATTCCAATGTGGCCGTTGACTGTATTCGGTCAGCCATTTGATCATGACATGTGGCGTCCTCTGATTGGCTGATTTATGTCATATTTCACTCCTGATGCATAGTGCTACTACCACGTGTCAACCTCTAATTGGCTAAGGCCATCCGACGTGGCTTTGCCACGTGTTGACCCCTGATTGGTCGGTCTCTTCTTTGACATCCTAGTTTTCCGCTAATGTGGCAACTTTGCCATGTGTTAGTCCGTGATTGGTCAGCCTAGCTGATGGGGCTTTGTCTTAGTTGATCATTGACTAAGGACACATGTCGCTCTCCTATTGGTCGGTTGACTATGACGTGGATTTGACCGTTAACTGAGGACACATATTTCGCTTTGATTGGTTATCACTTCTTGGCACTGACCTAGAGCTGATTGGGCGCACTTCGCTACATGTCACTTGTTGATTGGTCGTGGCCGCTGATTGTGCGCTAACCTGGCTGGCAGTCCGTTGACCGACTAGTCCCTTTACTAGTTCGGTCGAACTAGGTTCGATGACTCGAAATCCAAAATTGGTCGGTTTAGGCCTGATTTGATTGGTTTTCTAAAATCTAAAATTTCTAAATTCATCTAAATTCATTTTCTACCTAGTGATAACTTCAATTTTCCAATTTGATATTTTAAAGTTACATAGAAAAAATCAATCTTTGAACTAGTTTTTCACGGTTCAATCCGGTTCAAACTGGTTCGGATTCGGTTTACCCTTAACAGGTTTGGTTTTCACACCAAATTCCCTTCATGGTTCTTTTCCTTAAGGTTTGGGTCTTTGTTGGCCCCTTGGGGCTTCTGAATTTTTGGTTTTTGTCATGCCTCTACTTGGTTTGGTCGGATCCCCGTGAGCAACCCGCTACTCTCTCGGTTTATTTAGGGTTTTCCCCTTCTTTAAACCGTGAGTAGTAAGGCATCCTTTAAACCTGTACCTTTATTAAAATAACATTAATAAAAACTGCATGAAATTTTTTAACTTACATACTAGTCTTGTAGGTGTAGCTAACTGGAGGTCTTTTGTCACACCCAGACCCGGTTTGGTCGGATCCCCGTGATCAACCCGCCACTCTGTCGGTTTATTAAAGGGTTTCCCCTTATCGTAAACCGTAAAGAGTAAGTCATCCTTTAACTTGCACCTTTTTCCTGGAATAGCATAATCAAAACTGTATGAAATTTAAAACTTTACATACCTGTCTTACAGGCATCTTAGTTGACGGTTTTTAAGGGGAGGCTTTCCGGAATTTCCTGAAAAGGATATAAGGGAGGGGGTGAGTACGACTACTCAGTGAATGGGTTTTTAAAAGCTTTTGACTCCTTTGTTTTAAAAAATCCCATTATTTAAAAATTTGGGTTTTTCCATTATTTCTTAGTTACCACGGTGTGTCATCACCCAACACACATCCTTTATCATGAAGGTTACACACATTCGCAAGTCAGTATCACTACTGAACCCGCTAGTGGCTTCGGAGCGACTTTTCCTGCCACCCGGATAGAAGTACGACCACTTCTACCCTGGGAATGAGCGGATGTACGTGACATCCTACCCACAATCCCGAAATCACTTCTTCCTGTCCGTATGAGGATAGAGACCTCATCCTGTCCCCACCCCAGTCTCATGTGCTTCGTGCTACTCCAGATTTCGCACAGACACCTGGAACGACGAACTGCCCTTATAGCCACCAGGTCGTCCAGTGCCCTTAGGACGCATCACTACCCCTCATGGGCGTCTTGATGATCCCGTACTCACAGTGCATGCACAAACAATGTTTTCTTATATTGCCATGTAATCTATGGTGCCACTAGTCCAACGGCCCCGACTCTCAACTCAACCCGCAGCTGCTTGTCTTGACTAGTCTGTCTACCTGTCATGTCGCACTGCCGCTAGTTGACTGAGCATGTCGGTCCTATCTTGGTACCATGGCCAAACAATTCACTTATTAAGTTTTATGGCACATATATCATGTTCGTTTACGAGCTCCTGCTCATGCCAACTGGCCTTGGGCCCACTGTACGAGATTTTCAAAATCGGGCATTTAGCCCCCAAGTTCCAAAACCGAGGCCCCTGACCTATCAGAGCTATTCAAGCTCCCGTCGAGAAGGTCTCCCAAATAGTTTAAGCATTGGCACACAGTCAGGGGAGAACACTTCCGACAAAATAGGTTTTTACTGTCCATTATACCAACCGGTATAAGAACAACTCCGTTCATAACCGATGAATGGGTTTTCAACTTCCTTCGAGGAAGTCTCATCATACCAACCGGGTATGATCTACTTATAACTGGTAAGTAGTTTTTTTCGCATAATTTTCATTCCCTACCAGGTATGATATAAAATTTCCACTCACAACCGGTAAGTGGTTTTTATCTTTAAGTTGTGCTCATCATCCCAACCGATTATGATGTTAGTAAACTCACTCACAACCGGTAAGTGGTTTTTAACTTTAGACTATGCTCATCATCCCAACCAGCTATGATGTGAATAACCCACTCACAACCGGTAAGTGGTTTTTAACTTTAAGTTGTGCTCATCATCCCAACCGGGTATGATTTTAGTAAACCCACTCACTCGTTAATGCCATGAATTCCACTAGACTAGTTCTTTGTATTCATGCGAGCTTGTCCTTGCTGGCATTCTCGGTATTTAACATTCCTACACGATATGAACAACCTTGTTCATTATTACTCGGCATAACAGCCTTCATTCATTAATGAATGAGAAAACCCAAACTTTTAGTTATTTGCAATTAGGTCCCTAAAGTTATTTCTCTTTAAGTCCCTAATGTCGGTTTTTCCTCAAATTGAGTCCCGTATCTTTTAAAATTTATCGTGGGACCTCAATTTATTCAATTTCACCAAAAAGGGGTTTAATTTTCCAAATTTCCAATTTGGTTCCCCAATTTTTCCAAAATTACCATTTTGCCCTTCTTTCACAAAAATGGTAAGTTTTTCCCCAAAATTTCCAAAATTCCTCAATTGGTCCTCCAACATTATTTTCATGCCCAATTGACCCTCAATTTCATAAAATTGTATTTTAGCCCCTTTAAATTTTGAAAATCCCCAAAATTTCCCCCAATTTTAACTCTTCAACACTACCGAATTTGATTTCATCAAATTAACTAATCAAACACTTCTAATTATTGAAATTGGAGTTGAAATTGAGTTCCTGTATGTTCATACGATTCTAAGAAACTTTGAATCGCAGATTTTAACATTGGAACGAACTCAAACAAAGATTTGCCAAAAAACAGACTATAGAGAGAGAAAGCTTCGAGGTGTGAGGAGAATGAAGCAGTAGAGTGAGAGAAGTGTTCAGGTGTGAGGAGAATGAAATGGGGATGACCTCTTTAAATGGACGAGATTTATTACTATTATTAATATTACCATAAATTATTGGTATTAATTCTAATAATTTAATTTTGATATTAAATTATTTGTATTAACTCTAATAATTTAATTTAGGTATTAAATTATTGGTATTAATTTCAATAATTAAATATATATTAATTAATGGCTATTTATGATAAGCTGTACGATTCGCATTAAAATTTTTGACCGAAATTTCGGGTTACAAAAAATCATACTTCCTAAGAGGTCACCCATCCTCACACTATTCTCAGGTAAGCACGTTTAACTTTGAAATTTTTATGGAATCTAGTTCACCTGAACCAATTTGATTTTTATTTTCTAATTTGTCTTAAGTTCCTTTTCCAATGTTTAATAAATCCTTTGGATCAACCGAAAGTTGTAAATTTTCATATTGCTTATTCCCAAATGTAAACTGGTTTGGTTTTCTTATTCGATTTGACCGGTTCTTTTCCCGGTTTTCCTTAACTCAAATGTGCGGGGTTTACATATTTAGTTAGGCTTTTCCCTTTGTTACCTGAAAATGGGTATAAGGGAGGGGGTGAGTTCGACTACTCAGTGAATGGGTGTTTAAAACTTGATTTTTAGAAAAATAGTTTGAATTGGAGTGGGCTAGACTCCTTATTTTTTCAAAACCATTTCCTCAATTTCTCGGTTTTCAAAACCATCATTCCTTATTAACCACACTTGGTGTGTTTAACAATCAACACATACCCTTCATCATGAAAGGATCACAGATTCATAGGGCAGCCCGTCCACTACACCCACTCGTGGCGTCAGAGCGACTTTACCGACCACCTAGATAGAATCCCATCCACTTCTCCCATGAGAATGAGTGAATGTACGTGACATCCGACCCTCATTCCCGAAAGCAAAACTTCGTATCCGTATGAGGATAGAGACCTCATTCCGACCCCACCCCGGTCTTGTGCACATGAAGCTATGTCAAGTTTCCTTGACAGTTGGCATAACAAACTGCCCTTATCTCCACCATGTCATCCAGTAGCCCCTATGATGCATCACTACCCCTCTTGGGTGTCTTGATGGTTCCAAACCTCACTGCATGCACAAAACAATAGTTTTCCTCTTAAGCCAATTAATCTTTGGTGCCACTGGTCCAACGACCCCAACCCTCAACTCGACATGTAGCTGTTTGTCTCGACTGGTCCGTCAACCGGTCCTGTCGCACTATCGCAGTCCATCCAGTATGTTGGTCATGTCTTGGTACCATGGTTAACACATCATTCATTAGAGTTTTCATGGCATAAACCCATGTTTGTTTACGAGCTCCTACTCATACCAACTGGCCTTTGGCCCAATGTACGAGATTTTCAAAATCGGGCATTTTAGCCCCCAAGTTCTAAAATCGAGGCCTCCGGCCTATCAGAGCTATTTGAGCTCCTGTCAAGAAGGTCTCCCAAAATGGTGGCACACAGTTAGGAGAGAGCACTTCTGACAAAATAATCTTTCTGCTGTCCATCACACCAACCTGGTATGAGGACGTCTCCGCTCATAACCGATAAGCGGATTTTCTACTTTTTTCTAGGAAGTTCATCATACCGGCCGAGTATGATCTACTTTCAACCTATAAGTAGTTTTTCCATGTGTTTTCTCACATCACCCCTTCCAGGTGTGATGTTAAAATCCCACATAGTAGAGGGTTTTCATTACCGAGGTGCTCATCATCCCAACCGGGTGTGATGTAAAAATCACAATAACTCATGAATACAGTGAATTCCTCTTAACCGGCTTTTTGCCTCCACGCGAGCTTGTCTTAGCTGACATTCCTGGTACTTCGTGTTCCTACACGATATAAACATCCTTGTTTATTATCCTTTGGCCTAATAGCCTTCATTCACCACGAATGAATTAAATACCCAAACTTTTCAATTATTTGCAATTAGGTCCCTAAAGTTGTTTTTATTTCACTTTAGGTCCCTAATGTCAATTTCCCCCAAATTGAGTCTCGTAACTCCTAAAATTTCCTTTGGGACCTCACTTTATTCAAAATCCAAAAAGGGTTTCAAGTTTTCCAAATTCCCATTTTGGACCCCAACTTTTCCAAAATTACCATTTTCCCCTACTTTACAAAAATGGTAAAATTAACCCCAAAAATTCCAAAATTTGACCAATGGTTCTCCAACATCTTTTCCATGCCTAGTTGGCCATCAATTGTAGGAAATTTCACTTTAGTCCCTTTAATTTTTGAAATTCCCCAAATTTCCCCAATTTCAACCTTTCAACCTGAGCGGATTTGATTTCATGAAATTGACCAATCAATCAAAGTTAATTGTTGAAATTGAAGGTGAATTTGAGATCCTACACATCCATACGATTCAATTGCACTTTGAATCGCATGAATTGACGCCAGAACGAGCTCAAATGGAGCGTCACCGAAAAACTGGACGTAAAGAGAGAAAGCTTCGAAAGATTACCATTAGGGGCGCGATAGTTCGAGCTTTCGATCTGGGCAGATAGCTCTTGTCCTGAGTTTCCTCCTAAGATCAAGAATCACATCAATTCATGTCGAATTGATAGAGCATTTGGTCAGTGAATTTTCACCGGTTCTTTCTCAAACACTAATCAAAATTTACAGAGGGAAGCCAAATTGGCTTACCTTTCTGCTCTAATTTGGTCGTATGAGGGATTAGGGAGTCTTGGGAGAGCTTGGTTTGGCTTGAGAAGAGCTCGAATTGGCCATTTTTAGCTCATCCAAAATAGGGTAGCTTCAGTCCAATGGAGCTGCTTCAATGTTCTATCACGCCAGCATTTCTCCAACGATGCTTGGAGCAAATGGAGACTACCGTCATGTAGTTGACTTATGCTCGAATTTAAAGAACCTGACCAGGCCTTCTTTTGCTTAGAAAAATGCCCATGTCGAAGCTTTGGTTTGAGCTTCACCGGAAAATGGAGTAGTAGGGAGAGAGTGGAGTTTTTAGGTGTAAGGAGGATGAATGAGTAGGGGCTCTTTATATAGGAAGCTCATGGACTTCTTGGCCATTTGATTGGCGTGTTAATGGAAGTCATTTTTTGCCTGAAACTCCCTGGCCATAGACTTTTATCTTTGTCGATGCTACTCAATTTTTTGGCGAGTGAATAGTGCTGTCATTTGAAGGAAGAAGACGACACTGTTCAGAACCTGACCGGACCGATTCGAACTGGGTTCAACGCTTAAACTAGCCGGTTTAGGCCCGATTCGACCGAGTTTTTCAAAATTAAAAAATTTTAAATTCATTTAAATTCATTCTCTATCAAATGGTGGCTTCAATTCTCAAATTTTATTTTTCTAAGCCATCTAGAAAAATGAATTTAGGAATCGATTCAATTCGGTTCAGGTTCGATTCACCTAAACTGGTTTGGTTTTCACCTCCAATTCATCCTAAAGTCCTTTCTCATGACTTTTGTGACTCTTTAGGTCACTTAGAATCCATAAATTTCCCGGTTTGCCCTTTCTCTATTAGTTTTGGTTTATAAACTAATTTGGTTCTCACTTTGGAAATGATAGGTTCTTTTCCAGGTTTTTCTTATTATCAAAGAACGAGGTTTACAACTCTCCCCTCCTTTTAGGAGTTTTGTCCCCAAAACAATTACATGTTAAATAATTGAGGGTAACCTTCCCTCATTACACTTTCGGTTTCCCGTGTATTTTCTTGCACAGGTCCGTTTTGCCAAAGAACTTTAATAATAGGAATCCTCTTAATTCTCAAGTTCTTATCCTTTTTGGTCGGTGATTGTACCAGTTCTATTTGATAGGTCAAGTTATCTTCTAGCTCTAGTGGAGGTCTGTCCAACACATGGCCTGGATTAGGCTGGTACTTCCGTAGCACAAAGATATGGAATATATCATGTATTCTCTGCATGTTTGGAGGTAGTTCCAATTTATAGGCCACCAGTTCTATCCTTTGGATAATGGGATAAGGACCGATATACCTCATTTTCAACTTTCCCCATTTTTGAAACCTAAGTAATCCCCTCCGTGGGGATACCTTTATAAATACTTGGTCTTCCACCTCAAACTCTAGAACTTTCCTCCGATGGTAAGCATAACTCTTTTGCCTGTCCTAAGTGGCCTTAAGGTGACTCCTAATTAACTTGATCTTTTTTGTGGCATCTTTGATTAGGTCTGCACTTTCCAGCTTCCTTTCCCTCACTTCTTCCCAAAATAAAGGGGTACGACATAGTCGTCCATAAATGGCCTCATAAGGAGCCATCTGAATACTGGCTTAATAGCTATTATTGTAAGCAAATTCCATTGGGCATAAGTATTCCTCCCAACCTTTATGCATGGTGAGTACGCACGCCCTCAACATATCCTCCAAGGTTTGAATTGTTCGTTCAGACTGTCCATCAATCTAAGGATGAAATGTCGTACTCATGTGGAGCTTGGTTCCCAAGGCACCTTGTAAACTTGGCCAGAACCTTGAAGTAAATCTAGGGTCTCTATCTGATACTATGCTCACCAAAATGCCATGAAGTCTTATTATCTCCCTCATATATAGGACGACCAGTTGTTTGACTAAATCCGTCACTCTTATTGGTAGAAAATGGGCGGACTTGGTTAATTGGTTCACTTTGACCTAGATTGCATCTCGTCCTTTTCTTGTCATAGGTAATCCCGTGACAAAGTCCATAGTGATGTGCTCCCATTTCCATTCTAAGATTGGTAAGGGTTGCAGCAGTTGTGATGGTTTTTGATGCTTAGCCTTTATCTACTGACAAGATAAGCATTGAGCTACGTATTCCACAATGTCCCTCTTTATTCTCTTGCACCAATATCCTTGTTTGAGGGCGCGATACATCTTGATACTGCCCAAATGCATTGCATATACCAAATAGTGTGCCTTTTCTAGAATTAACCTCTTCAACTCCTTATCTTGAGGCACACATACCCTACCCTTGTAGGTTAGCACTCCATCACCTCGCAGGTCGTAGTTCAGTTTCGTTTCTCTATTAACCGAATCCAAATAAGATTAGAGTTCCTTATCCGCCTTTTATTGAGCCTTAATCTACTTGGTTAGATTGGGCCTCACCACTACATTGGCCAACAAGCACTTCTCCTACTTGTCCATCCTCAAATCTACCTTCATTCTTCCCAGCTGTTGCAACAAGGGTATGTAGCTCGTATTTATTTGTGCCGCCTTAGTTTGATATTTGTGACTTAAGGAATCTGCCACCACATTCGCCTTTCCAGGGTGATACTTTATCACAAGGTCATAATCCTTTACCAATTCCAGCCATCTCCTCTAGCGGAGGTTTAACTCTTTCTGAGTTAGGAAATACTTAAGACTCTTGTGATCAATGTATATCCTACACTTAACCCCGTAGAGGTAGTGTCTCCAAATCTTTAAGGCAAACACTATCGCAGCTAGTTCCAGGTCATGAGTTGGTTAGTTTCTCTCATGTACCTTAAGTTGTTGCAAGGTGTAAGCAATAACTTTCCCTTGTTGCATCAATCCACATCCGAATCCCTATCCGGATGCATCACTATAGATGGTGTACTCTCCCGCACTCAGGTCAGGAAGGGAGAGTACTAGTGTGGTTGTCAATCGAGTCTTCAACTCCAAGAAGGACTTTTCGCAGCTTCCATCCCATTTATACTCAACTCCTTTCCTGGTAAGCCGAGTTAGAGAGGCTGTTATCTTAGAGAAGTCTTGCACGAATCGTCTATAGTATCATGCCAAACCTAAGAAACTTCTTATCTTTGAAGGATTCCTTAGTGCTTTCTAGTTAGATATGGCTTCCACTTTTGTTGGATCTACCTTAACTCCGTCCTTGGATACTATATGTCCTAAGAATCCTACCTTCTGTAGCCATAACTCACACTTGGAGAATTTTGCATATAAGTGGTTTTCCTTCAATATCTACAAGGTGATTGCTAAATGTTCTTCATGCTCCAATCTAGTTTGTGAGTATATGAGAATATCATCTATGAATACTGTTACAAACCTGTCCAAGTGTGGTTGGAACACACGGTTCATTAAATCCATGAAGGCTGCAGGAGCATTTGTTAATACAAATGACATTACTCTAAATTCATAATGTCCATATCGAGACCGAAATGCCGTCTTAGGAATGTCACCCTCTCGAATCTTGAGTTGGTGGTAGCTCGACCGAAGATCTATTTTGGAGAAATAGGCTGCTCCTTTTAGTTGGTCGAATAGGTCGTCAATCAATGGAAGTGGGTGAGCTGATTCAACGTCCTATAGTCTGTGCACAGTCTCATGCTTCCATCCTTTTTCTTTACGAATAGGATGGGTGCACCCCATGGAGACTAGCTAGGACATATAAAATCCTTCTCCAATAGCTCGTCCAGTTGTTCTTTCAATTTCTTCAGTTCTGCTAGAGCCATATGATAGGGGGCTTGGGATATGGGGTTTGTTCCTAGGATAATCTCTATGGTAAATTCCACTTGCCGACTTGGAGGTAATCCATGTAGTTCTTCTGGAAATACTTCTAGATAGTGTTTAACCACTGGAATGTCTTCGAGTCTCTTCTCTTCAGACTCTTCGTTGATGACCATGGCTAAAAAAGCCATACAACCTTTCTGTATCATCTTCTGGGCCTTCATATGGGACACCATTAGTACTTCACCCTGCCTTCGGTCTCCTTGAAATTTTAATCCGTTTGTCTCGAAAGTGTGGAAGATCACTATCTTCTTTCCACGGTCCATCCTGGCCTGATGGTTGCTTAACCAATCCATCCCAAGGATTACTCTTTCTCCTTTAGGGGCAATGGAATTAAGTCTGCTTCGAGTTTGATTCCCCAATCTTTATCTCACATTCCTTTAATTATTTGTTCCTATTTAACCCTTCTCCTAAGGGCATGAGGATGTTGAGACTTTGTCCTAGAGGAGTGAGTTCTAAGGGTAAACTTAGAATCAAGTCCTCTTTGATGAAGGATCTCTAAACTCCCGAGTCAAAGAGAGCGCAAACCTATTGTCCCCATAATTGCACATACCCTAATTGAAGAAATGTATAAATTTATGGGAAAAGTTTTCTTTATTGAATAAAACTTTCAATTACAATTTTTTCTTGAACTAATTGAGAGGGTTTTGGGATGTACCCGCTACAGTACTAGGGTCTTTCCTAGCCTCTTCTTAGGTGAGGTTGTTACCCTAGCTGGTACTTTGGCTATAGCGTTGGGTCTGGGATTCCTGGGGTTCCCTTGTAGTGGTCTAAGTGTGTTCATTTGCTTGTTTTCCTTAAGAGTGGGGCATTCCTTGGCAAAGTGCCCCACTTGTTCGCATGCAAAGTAGGTCAAGCATGCTCCATCATAATGCCTTTAGCACCAAGGACAACGAGGGTTTCCTTAGGGTAAGGTGGGGGATTACTCTTTGGGGAGGTGGTGGCATGTCCTTTCTCTTTTGAAATGCCATCCTATTTCCCCATCTTGGACTGTTATGCTCCTTCCGTCCTCCCTGACAGTTTTGACCCTTATCTTCCTTTCGAGTTAGCACCAGTCGCTCACATTCATGAGCCATATTGATTACTACCGCCAGGTCCGTGGGGGCATCCTAGTACTTCCATACGGCCTCGTATGTCCATATTAAGACCATCCACGAACCACTGGCATATATCTGCTGGCCTAACGCTAAGTCAGGAGCAAAGGGTGTTAACTCGTTGAATTTTGTTCCATACTTCTATATGGAGTTAAGCCCTTGTCGAAGTCGGATGAAATCCCACTTCTTCTCATTAATCAGATGAGGAGCCATGTACTCCTCTACGTACCTCTCCTCAAATTGCTTCCAGGTGGGGGTGGAGGTATGCAAATTTTAGAAATTGTCCCACCACCTTTTGGCACTTTCCTCTAGGAAGAATTCTGTCAGGATCACCATGTCCTCTGGTGGTATCATGACGATTCCCATTAGCTTCTTTACATTTGCCAACCAATCCATGGCGGTACCAGCATCTTTCTCTCCGAGGAAAGGCTTACACTCCAGTTGATGGAGAGTCTTGAGGTTCCTGGGAATTTCTACTGGAGGGGGATGGCTAATAGGGGGAGGATGGGATTGTATTTCCTTTGGTTCAACCTGAGAGTTGGTGCCTGCCTTAGGGACGAGGTTAGGCTGCCCAAATACACGGGTGAACTTCTCGTACAACCTCTAGTGTTCTGAGCTTAGTCCAGGTGGGGTTGTCTTGGCTCCTTGGGGAGTATCCACAGGTAGGGGTGGTTGGGCAGTGTTGGAGACTACGACTCTAGTTCTCTTGGTTCCTTTATAGGGAGCTATTTCGAAAATTTTAAAATCATCTCTATTAGTTACTATGTTTTCTAGTCTTGATAATGTATTTGAGGAAACATGCTCTAATACCACTCAAGTTGTCATGCCCCGACCCGTTTTGGTCGGATCCCCGTGAGCAACTCACCACTCTCCCAGTTTATTTAGGGTTTCCCTATATTTAAATCATGAGAAGTAAGGCGTCCTTTAAACCTGTACCTTTCTTGTAATAATATTAATAAAAATTGCATAAAATTTTTATACTTACAAACCTATCTTGCAGGTGTAGCTAACTGGAGGTCTTTAGTTAGGCTTTTCACTTGGTTACTAGAAAAAGGGTATAAGGGAGTTTTGTCCCGTTTAAGGAGTTTTGTTCCCAAAACACTTTATACATTAAATAAATGGAGGTACTTCTCCCTAATCATGGACTCGGTTTCCCATGTTTCTTCCCCTACTTGACTACTCCGCCAAATTACTGTCACCATTGGAATCTTCTTGTTCCTCAGGTTTCTTTCATGCCTATTGAGGATTTGGGTTGGCTCCACTTCATATGACATGTTCCCTTCCAGTTCGGGTGGCAGCTGGTCTAGTACATGGCGATTCATTCCTACAAAGAAGGGTAATTAATTCTCGAACCATAAAGTATTTACACTTATAACACGTAATTTTTAATAATTACATTTTTGTCCATAAGTGTACCTTATTTCCTATTAGGTTCCTAAGATTACCACATCTCTCATTTGGGTTAGCATAATTATTTTAATTACAAAAAATCCCAAGTTTTTCAAACTTTCCAAATTTGCAAATTGGCCCTTAAACTTGGACTTCATCAATTTGCCCTGAATTTCTTCCAATTGAGTCTTAACATGATCCTAATCATTTTTCCTATGTCCCCTAGTTCATTTCAAGCCTTAAAATGCCCATTTTGGCTTAGAAACATGCTCAAATGGACCTTTACCAGAAAAATAGTTCTAGAGAGAGAAAGCTTCGTTTACTCATTGGTGAGGAGTCGACAAATAGAGGTTTCATTTCCACTAGATTCCTCTCTTCCTTTGGATCCTTCCTGGATCAAACCTTGGCTCAATTGATGGCTTGAGCAGTGAGAATTTCTAACTTTATTTTTCGGGGAAAGTATGATGTGAATAGTGAATTCCAGCGAAGGGCGGCGGAGGAGACTTACTAGGTTCAAGGGAGGTCAGGGTTCTGCTAGGAGAGGTCGGGGGTGCTTGGTTTGGCTGTGGTTGCTCCCAGGAGACTCGAATGCAGCTCGACCAATTCGGGTCGTAGGTAGTTGGGGGAGCAAGTTCAATGTTCCAGCTCACCCACGCTTCTTCGACGATCATCGAGCTGGAAGAAGGTTGTAGTTAGGTAGGGGGACTTCCTCCTAGTTTCAAAGAACCCGAATTCATCTTTTGAGGTTGCATAAAGGGCCCTTGTCGGAGCTTTGGTTTGTGCCTCGTCGTAAAGTGAAGTGCCTTGGCTTCTTCGATTGTTTGATGGATGAGGAGGATGAGTGGGGAGGAGATCTTTATATAGGGAGCTCAACAACTGATAGGCTACTCCGTGCCTAACTTGGCCCCAAGCTCGCCTGTCTTCAGTTAAATTGGAGAACATTTCGGGTCGTCGAACACCGTGCAGTGTGCCCCCTCTTTCTACAGTGTTCTAGGGATGAAGAAGACAATGTGCTGTACATGTGAGCTTCACACGTCTGAGCTACCACATGGCATGCCGTGATTGCCTAACTCTACTAACGTGACTTCCCACTCAGCGTCCGAGTCACCCTTTGACTCATTGACCGACCATGTGGCGACCTCCCATTGGTCACTCATTCCAACATGGTCATTGACCATATTCGGTCAGTCGTTTGACCATGACACGTAGTGTCCTTTAATTGAGTGATTTAAATACATCAGATTTCTCTTTTGAAGCATAGTGTCAATGCCATGTGTCAGCATCTAATTGGCTGAGGCCATTAGACGTGGCTCTGCCACGTGTCGACCCCTAAATTTTTGGTTGCTTCTCCGACATCCTAGTCTACCACTAACATGACACATTTGCCACGTGTCAGTTTGTGAAACCCGTCCCCCGTAAAAATGTAAACTAGGGAAAGAATTGACAGTTTTGAGAAAAATAAGCCAAAAAAAGAATAAAAAATAATAAAGAAGGGTTAATATGGGAAATTGAAAAATACCAAATGATAAAAAATTTACAAATATAATGGGGAAAAACCATAAAGTGAATTGGATAGGATAATCAGACCTGTTCAGGGTGAACCGGACCCGAACTGGATTGAACAGGATTGAACCATAGTGAACCGGTTCAATGATTTTTTTTTAGGTGGCTTAAAAATGTCAATTTGTGAAATTGCAGCCACCATTAGTTAGAAAATGAATTTAAAAATTTTTAAAATTTAGAAAACCAGTCAAATCGGGTCCGAACCGGCCAATTTTCGAATTTGGATCACCGAACCTGATCAGACCGGATTGGTCAACGGTCCCACCGGTCAACGATGCCCAGTCAGTAGCCACACAAGCACAAGCAGCCAATGAGAGGTTGCCATGTGACCGGTCAACAAACAACGGATGATTGGTCAGCCTGCCACATAGACACGAACAACCAATGGGAGGTTGCCACTTATCTAGTCAACCGGTCAACGATTGAGTTAGAACACCACGTCAGAAAAACTACCTAATTATTGTGCGCCACATGGCACAATCGCCACATCATCCTCTTCAACCTCCGGCCGTTGATAGAGAGAATAGAGAGGAGAGAGAGAACAAAGGAAGGGGAAGTCTTTGGTGACTCAAAAAATTCTCTGGTCCAGTCATCGACGGCTGAGTCCGAGGCCGAGTCCTACGTCGGCCAGTAGCCTGAATAGTTGCCGAGCTCCCTATATAAAGAGCACCCCTCCATTTGTTCTCAACATCCCACAATCGAGCTAAGAATGTGAAGTGCTCAGTTTTCCAGCGAACAACAAACTATAGCTCCAACATCGGGGCTTTTCTCTACTTCTGAAGCTACATTCAGTCTCATTAGAACTGGGAAGAAGTTCTCTACCCAGCTGCACCCTCCCTTCAGCCTAAGGATCACCGTGGAAGAGTGAGGAAGCTTAAACAGTACCGCTGTTCCTCGTCTATTAGTAGCACGAGCTGTTCCCATGCTAATTCCGGCCAAACCAAGCCCCCCAAACTCCACCTAGAGGTGCCCCGACCTACCTCTGAGCTAAGAAGGTAAGTCCCCTCTACCGTCCTTCACTATAAAACATTATTCATGGCAAAATTCTGCAAAAAAAATTAGCTAAGAAATTCCCACTGCTCAAGCTACCAATTGAGGTACGGTTTGATCTAGGGAGGATCCTCAGGAGGCAAGCAATTCAGAGAAAGTAAGAGCTCCGATCGCTAGACCCTCACTGGTAAGATATTTAAGCTTTCTCTCTTTAGACTACATTTTCCGACGAAGATTCATTTGAACTCATTTCCGAGCCAAATAGAGCGGTTCAAAGCTTGAAATGATGAGAGAAACATAGGGAAGATGATTCATATCACAAATGGAGCCAATTAACTAAGTTTTGGGGGTCAATTCATGAAATTGTGATTCAGGGACAAAATCGTAATTTTTGAGAAATTAGGGGCCGAATTGCAATTTAAGGAAAATTGGGGCCTTTTCATGAAATCAACTTCCAATTGGGTCCAATTGAGCAATTGGATGAAATGGAGGGCCAATTGGAAATTTTTTAAAATTAAAGGACCAATTTGTAATTTTGGGAAAATTGAGGATAAAATTGTAATTTTAGAAAAGTTAAGGATCCATGAGGGATAATTGGAAGTCCTAGGGACTTAATTGAGATTAAATGAAGATTAGGGGACCCAAATGTAAGGTTATAATCATTGAGGGATCTAAATGCAATTAAGGCATAGTGTGAGGACCTATGCACAAGTACCTAAAATTTTGAGCTCCCTTATGTCTATTCTCCTGATAAGGGTACTCGAACCATGCAGGAGCTGATTGTTCAAGAACCAGTCCAAGGAAGCGCACCACAAGTTAAGATTTCACCGGGACAACCATGTCACTATTACTAGGTGAGTGGGATTTTAGCTTCATACCCGGTTGGGGGTGATGAGAACTGCTTTTAAATTCGAAAATCATTTTTCCAGGAATGGTCTTCCCTGACTACGTAAAATTGCTTAAACATTTTGGGAGACATTCCTAATGGGAGCTAGGATTACTCCAACAGGCTCGAAGCCTCAAATTTGAAAATGATAGGGGTGAAGGCCCTGTTTTGGAAAAATTCACGAAGTGGGCCCAAGGCCAGTGTGCACGGGTTAGACCCGTAGACAAACATGATTTTAAAAACCATGAAAAATCTTATAAAATGAGAATTATTGGGTGACTTGCCATGAGGCCAAGATAGAACTAACAAGGCTTGATGGGCTAGTGACAATGCACCCAGACCAGGTTGACTGGCCGGTCAAGGCAAACAGCTGTAGGCCAGGTCGAGTGTTGGGGCCATTAGACCGTTGACACCAAAGGTCATGGTTATTGATTCAAAACTATTGTATGCATGCATGAGGATTCCGGGAGCATCTAGACGCCCAAGATGGGGTAGTCGATGGGTCGCAAGGGCTGTTGGACGACCCAAGGGTGCATAAGTGTGGTTTGGTATCCCATATGTCGAGAAGCTCTGATAGCTTCCTATGCACTGAGACTGAGGTCGGAGGGGAAATGAGGTCTCACCCCACAAAGTAGACATGATGAAGTACTGAAACTGAGGCCGGAGGGAAAATGAGGTCTCGTTCCACAAAGCATACATGATTAGGGTTTGAGGGTCAGATTATTGATGTCCACTCAAACTTAGGGGATTTGAGGGTTGAACTATTGATGTACACTCAAACTCATGGGGTTTGAGGGCCGGACTATTGATGTTTACTTAAACTTAGGTGGATGGTAAAGGCGCTCCGGTCCACAAGTGGAATAGTCATGGACTATTATGCGAATGTGTGATCACTTTCTATAATAGAAAGGGCGTGTGAATGTTTGCTGAAATGCCTTCCAAGCAAGGGGAAGTGCTCAAGAAGAGATGAATTCATATTACAACAAAACTAAAAGCATAAAATATTTTGAGAAACAAGTTTCTTTGAAAACTCACTACCCAACCCCCGCTCACTGAGTTGTAGAAGCTCACCCCCTCCCATTAAACTTTTTTCAGGAGAAATACATCGCTAAGAAGAACAGACACTTGGAGAGAAAGACAAGGGTACCATAAATAGGTAAACTACTATTTAGATGTTTTGTAACTTTGTTATGAAAAACGGGTACTCTGATGCCTTTACCTTCCTCGGTCTATTTGGTAGGAATACTAAATTAATAGAGGAAGGGTGGTGGATTAATCATAGGATTCCGACCGAACTGGATCGGGGTGTGACAACTTAAGTGGTATCAGAGCATGGTTTTCCAAACAAAGTTTCAAACTAAAAGCCCTAGAACCCTAGCCCACAATAAACTTATGTCAAATCGATATGACCACTCCTAGAGAAACTGATCAAACCCACACTATCTCGGCCACCCCAGGACTAGGAAGAAATCCTCCACCATGCAAAGGTAGTAGATTGGGAGCTCAAGAGTCTAGGAGGACCCAACCCACGCAACTAAGGACGTCTCTTGAGCCATTGAGACTTTACGAAGAATTCGTCAAGGTATTGAGGGAACCTTGCTTCGCACTTAGGAAGGGGGACTATTCCGTAAGAAGTTCACACCTAAGGATGGTGAAACATCGAGGCCCTCAACAACCACCAAGAAAAACTCCCCAAAGCTCGAGGTGGAGAAGAAGCTATAACGGTCCACGCAAGGAAGTAACCTGCTACAATTATGGACAGAGGGGACACTATGCACGAAAGTGCCCAAAACCACTAAGGAATGTGGTACCCACTCCTGGGACCACTACCACCATGGGCGGGGAAGGAAATGAAGATAGGAAGAGAAAGGAAAGGAGAGTAGAGGAAGCCTCTCCACCATGTAAATGTCAAAGGATCCACAAAGGAGACAGTGTTGTGATAACCTATTATAGGTGTGGAGGAATAGGACACATGATAAGGAGATGTCCCACGCTACCAGGATGGATGGCAATGCCTCCTAATAGTAATACCACCTCGACTACCGGGGTCCGAGAGAATGGAAGACAGGAGGCCACCCCAGAAGCCACAACTCCAAATGAGGATTTCAAACTCACCTCGGAGAAAGTTCATCCAATCCTACAATAGTGCTTTATGAACCTTTCTTTTAACCATCTCACCTAGAGGGAAAGAGGTCCCCAAATGTATTGTATTCTATTCCCAATAAATAAAATTTCAAGTTTCCATAAATATTTGTTGCCCAAATGATAATGTGTCAAATCAAGATCTCGTCCCTAGAACAAATAAAGAACGAGAAGGACAAACCTTAGGTAAGAAGGGTCGGAGAAATAAGACCCAAAGATTTTTGATGACCTATTTAAAACTTTGGAAGGACAACTAACATCTTTGGATCCCCTAGAATAGGAGGTCAAGTACCTCAACCTTCCCTAAGGAGGCAAGCCTATAAAGAGGGAATGTGGGACCATAAACATGATTAAACCCAAAGGACATGCAAACAAGGAGACAACAACAAAAGAGACCATAACTCGATTGGAATGGGTAAGGTAACCATAACGAAGAGACCAAGGGTGGGATTTTCAAAGGAAGAAGTATGTTGGAAAGGTACACCCACTAACTAAGAAAGGATGGACATCAAGACTGGTTTCTACACACACCTACTTAAGGGAACTTTGGATCAAACAACAGGGTGTAGCCTGCGGTGCACAAAGGTAAGGGCCGAGAGCCGGGAATTTATGAGGTCGAAACCTAAAGTTTGGGATAGAAATGTGTAACCTGCTTTGGAAAAGTAGATGAGTCAAATAGGGTTACAAATGAACGTAGTGAAAGTAGGCAACTAGCAACTATGGAATTCACAAGGGAGAATAAATGATGCCCTAAGAAGGGTTGGAAAGTAGTAACGACCACACCTTGAGAAGGGCGTTGGGATGGGCGTCAAGAACGAGTAAACTTGAGAGACGACTATCTCAAGATGATTGGAAAAGGAGAGTAGTAGGAATGAGGCAATTAAATGAACCGCCCCTCATGAGAATGATGGATTTAAACCCCGACGGAGCGTTAGAAAAGGAAGGATGAAGGAAACCCTTAGTGCAATCAATGGTCAGAAGAGATTGGCGACCACCCCGAGCTACGAGGAGAATTGAGTGAACCTCAAATAAGGTTATCAAGGGGCATTGATACAAAGAGAATCTGGACTTTCCCCAAATCAAAGGAAACTTGTAATAATTACAAGTAGGATTAAGAAAAGCGTAGAAAAGAAGGGTAAGCAAAAAGGGATGATATCAAAGGATGTCATGGAGTTGATTAAAGGTCTGATACCCTGAAGGACGAATACAAAAGGAAGTGTACCCAAAGCCTAAGAGGTGAAGCGAAGCCTAAGGAACAAGTAGTAGGAAGATAGCCTCATATGATGTCATAACGAGTGAGATTGGGTGGAATATGAGGAAGGAAACCCACTAGTATGCCAGTAAATCAAGAAGTAGAGGGGAAACCCGATAGTGGGAAATAGAGAAACCAAATGAGAAAGTAGTATAAGAATAGAATGAAGGACCAATATAGGATAAAAAGGAGATAACCTCGAAACCCATGAAAAATATGTGCGAAAGGCTCAACGGGAGAACGAGCTAAGAAGATTCAATAACCATGAAGTAAATAGACCTAGGTATGGTCGAATGTTTTGGAACTACCAATTCTAGACAAAACCCTCAAGAGGAAAGATCTGACTCCAAACATCGGGAATAATTGGACCTAAGAAATTACTTGGACGAGGGAGTAAGACAAGTCAAAGGAACTAAGTCCAAGGGAGTTAATGAATGAGTGAAATGGGTACCTAGAACGGTAGGATGTTAAATCAAACCCCAAGTCAACCGGAAGAGAATTCATTCTCGATATAAAGGATGGATGACTAAGTTTTGAGGACAAAACTCCTAAAAGGAGGGAAGAGTTGTGAAACCCGTCCCTCAGACCAAGAAAACTGGGGAAAACACCGACAGTTTTGAGAAAATCGAGCAGAAAAAGGAACAAAAAATAATAAGATGGGCTAATATGGGAAATTGGAAAATCCTAAGTGACCAAAAATTCACAAAAATCACGGGGAAGAACCATGAAATGAATTGGATAGGAGAACCGGACCTATTTCGTGTGAATCAGAGCCGAACTGAACTGAACCAGACCTGAACCTGACTGAACAGGATCGAACCATATTGAACTGGTTTAATGATTTATTTTTCTAGGTGACTTAAAAATGTCAATTTGGGAAATTGTGAACACCATTAGATAGAAAATTAATTTAGATAAATTTAGTAATTTTTAAATTTAAGAAAACCAGTCAAATCAGGTTGGAACCGATCGATTTTTGAATTTGGGTCATCGAACGTGGTCGGACTGGACTGGTCAACGGTCTAGACCGATCAATGGTCCAGACCAGTCAACAGACTAGACCGGTCAACAGTCAATAGTGCCCAACACGGGCTACCAATGAGAGACTGCCATGTGTTCGGTTAACGGTCAACAGATAACTGATGAGCCTACCACACAAACACAGGCAGCCAATGGGAGGCTGTCACATGTCTGGTCAACCTGTCAACGGTTGACGCGATGGCTGAGTTGGAATGCCACGTTAGAAAAACTAACCAATCATAGTGTGTGTCACGCCCCAGCTCAGTTTTGTCGGATCCCTATGAACAACCCGCCACTCTCCTGGTTCAAGAGGGGTTTCCCCCTTCTTTTACTCGAGAGGAGCCATGCGTACTTTCGACCTTATTCCCTGAAAAGGCATATATCAAATAAAACGCAAACTTAAGAGAAATTAAGCATACCTGACAGAGGGTAAGGCTCGGTGTTATCCCTAGTATTTTTCACTAATTCCTAAAAAAGGGATAAAAGAGGGGTGAGTTTCTAAAACTCAGTGAATGGGTTTTAAATAAAAAAATTTAAGTTCTATGCAAAATAGTTTTCCAAAAATGGAGTGTGCCAGACTCCTTAATTTCTTTAAAATTTTCTATCTTCAATTCTCAATTTAAAAAAAAATCATTTATTTCTTATTACCACGGTGTGTCATCACCCAACACACATTCTTCATCATGAAGGTCAAACACACAATCGTAGGCCAGCCCATCCACTGAACCCACTTGTGGCGTCGAAGCAACTTTATCGGCCACCTAGATAGAAGTACATCAACTTCTACCCTAAGAATTAGTGGATGTTCGCGATATCCGACCCTTAATCCCGTAACAATTCTCCATGTCCGTATGAGGATAGAGACCACATCCTGAACCCACTTCAGTCTCATCCGCTTGAAGCTACATGGAGCTTCACAAGGCTTCCTATACGACTAACTGCCCTTATATCCACCAGGTCGTACAAGGCCCTAGGACGCATTGCTACCCCTCTTGGGTGTCTTGAAGGTCCCGTAAAGACAGTGCAAGCACAATCAACATTTTTCACATGATGCCATATAATCTATGGTGCCACTAGTCCAACGGCTCCGACCCTCAACTCAACCTGCAGCTGTTTGTCTTGACTAGTCCGGAGACCTGTCATGTCGCACTACCGCTAGTTGACTGAGTATGTTGGTCCTGTCTTGGTAACATGGCCAAAAAATTCATTTAATTAAGTTTTCATGGAATATAAATCATGTTTGTTTACAAGCTCCTACTCATGCTAACTGGCCTAGGGCCCACTATTCGAGATTTTCAAAATTAGGCATATTTGCCCCAAAGTTCCAAAACTAAGGCCTCTGGCCTAATAGAAGTATTTGAGCTCCCGTCGATAAGGTCTCCCAAATTTTTTAAGCAATGGCACACAGTTAGGGGAGAGCACTTTTGACAAACTATATTTTTTCAACTGTCCATCATACCAACCGAGTATGAGGACATCTCCACTCATAACTGATGAACGGGTTTTCCACTTCCTTCAAGTAAGTTTAATCATACCAACCAGGTATGATCTACTTACAACCGGTAAGTAGTTTTTCCGTGTGATTTTCATATCACTCCTCTAAGGTGTGATGGTTAAAATACCACTTAATAGGGGTTTTAATTTTCGAGGTGCTTATCATCCCAACCGGGTATGATATAAAAATCCCACTCACCTGATCGTGCAATGAAATTCCTCTTAGTCGGTTTTCATCCCTTGCGAGCTTAATCTCAGCTAGCGTTCTCGATGTTTCGTGTTCCTACACAAAATGAACATTGCTGTTCATTATCATTTGGCTTGATCACCTTCATTCATTATGAATCACTAAATTCTCAACTTTTTAAATATTTACATTTTGGTCCCTAAAGTTATTTTTCCTTTACTTTAGGTCCCAATTGATTATTTTTCCCCAAATTGAGTCCTATAACTTTAAAAATTCACATTGGGACCTCAATTTATTCAATTTTATAAAAGGGGGTTCAATTTTCTCAATGTCCCAATTTATCCTAAAGTTCTTTTCCAAGGTTTATGAATCTATTTAGGCCACATGGAAGTTGAAATTTCTCTAATTTTCCCGTTCCTCAATAGTCGAATTTGTGAACCAGTTTGGTTTTCTCACTTAGTTTGACTGGTTCTTTCTCGATTTTCCTTAACTCCAAAGAGCGGGGTTTACAGCGTGTGATGTGGCACACTCACCACATCATCATCTTCAACCACTGGCCACTGACAAAGAGAACAAAGAGGAGAGAGAGAGAGAAGGAAGGAGAAGTCTCTAACAACTCGGAAAATGCTCCGGTTCGGTCGTCGACGGCCAAGTCGGAGGCCGAGTCTTATGCTGGCCGGTAGCTTGAACAGTTGCCGAGCTCCCATTATAAAGAGCACCACTTCATTCATTCTCTGCATCCCACAATCGAGTGAAGAAGGTATAATTGTCATGCCCTGACCCGGTTTGGTCGGATCCCCATGAGCAACCCGCCACTCTTTTTTGTACATGAAGGGTTTCCCCCTTTTCTAAATTGTGAGGAGTAAGGTGTCCTTCTTTCCTATGTTTCCTCGAATAACATTATACAAAACTGAATATCTTAAAACTATCATACTTGTCTTACAGGAGGTCTTTACATTTGGTTTTCCCTTGGTAACTTAAAAGGGGTAAAAGGGAGGGGGGTGAGTTCTCAATTCAGTGAATGGGTGTTGGGAGTGAGTTTTCCTAAACAAAATAGATTTAATTGAAGTGGGCCAAACTCCTTATTTCCTTTAAGAATGTTCTTTCCTCAAATTCTGGTTTTCAAAACCTTTACCCTGCTAAGGGTGATATTTTCTTTCAAAATTTCTTTTCCAAACCTTATTCCAAGGTTTTACCATTTCTTTTTCCAAGGATTCTCAAATCCTTCCCAAAGTTTTCTTATCCTTTTTCCCATTTCCACATTAGGTGTGTTTAACAAACAACACACGCCCTTCATTAGGAAGGGTACACACACATTCGCGAGATGAAATTAAGACGATTGTACCCACTTGTGGATTGGAGCGTATTTACCATCCACCTTGATAGAAGTCCCCAACTTCTACCTAGAGTCAAAGTGAATGTCTCTGACGTCCTACCCTCAGACCCAAAATACTTCGTGTCCATATGAGGACGGAGATCTCATCTAGACCCCACCACGGTCTCATGCGCATGAAGCTACGTTAAGTTTCCTTGACGGCTAGCATGACAAACTCCCTTATCTCCACCATGTCATTTAGTAGCCCTTAGGATACATCACTACCCCTCTTGGGTGTTTTAATGGTCATGTACCTTAACTGCATGCACAAACAACAATTTTGACATAGCCATTTATGTTTGGTGCCACTAGTCCAATGGCCTCGACCATCTACCCGACCTACAGCTATTTGTCTAAGCCGGTCTGTCGATCTGGCCCTAATGTAGTGCTGCCAGTCGATCGAATATGTCAGTCCTATCTTAGTACCATGGCTAAATCACATATCCATTTTATTAACAATTTTCATGGCATACATATCTCATGGTTGTTTACGAGCTCCTCCTACTCGTGCCAACTGGCCATTGGCCCACTGTACATGATTTTAAAAAACAGGGCATTTAGCAACACAAGTTCAAAAATCAAGGCCTTTGGCCTATCTGAGCTGTTCTAGCTCCCATCAAGAATGTCTCCCAAAGTGTTTAAGCATTGGCACATAGTCAAGGGAGAACACTTTTGAAAAAAGCATATTTTCACTTCATCACTCCAATTGGGTGTGATGATATCTCTGCTTACAATCGGCAAGCAGGTTTCTCCTTCATTTAGGAAGTCCATCATACCAACTGAGTATGATTTCCTCTACTTACAACGGTAAGTGGCTTTTACCTTAGTTCGTGCATCACTCTAATCGGGTGTGATGATAAAATCCTAAATATAAGTGGTTTTACATTTCTAAAGTGCTCATCATCCCAATTAAGTATGATGTGAATAAGCCCATTGACCCGTTAACTGTGACGTGTTCGTCCTCTATTGGTTTTCCAAGTTGATGTGAGCTTTCTCTTGCTAGCGTTCCAATCACACTTGTCCCTACACGAATTAGGCAGCCTTTTCACTTAAGTTTTGGCATAAAAGCCTATACTCACAATTTATCGATAAATTGCATTTAGGTTTGTATAGTTTCTTTTTATTAACTTTAGGTTTCTAATGCAAACCTTTGCCCAATTTGACTCCCAAAGTTTCAAAAATCCCCTTTGAGTGCTCATTTTACTAAAAAAATGTATAAGGGGCTCAATTTTCCCAAATTTCCAATTTGGTCCTCAATTTTTCAAAAATTACCATTTTATCACTACTTTCCAAAAATGGCAATTTAACTCCAAATGTTCCAAAAATTGACCATTTGGTCCCCCAACATCTTTTCTATGGCTAATTGACCCTCAATTTTAGGAAATTGCAATTTGGTCCCTCAATTTTATGAAATCCACAAATTTCCCCAAAAGTTTTCCTCAATTTCCTCCTTTCAAACTGACCGAATTTGATTTCATCAAATTGTCCATTCAATTGGGGTTAATTACTCCAATTGAAGGTATGGATCCGTTCCTATACTTCCATGCAATTCAATTGAGCTTTGAACCGCGCCATTTGGGTCCGAATTGAGCTCAAACGGAGCTTCGCCGGAAAACTATGCGTAGAGAGAGAAAGCTTCAAAAGCTTACCGTGAGAGGTGCGGTGGTCTGAGCTTTCTATATGACAGTTAGCTCTCGTCCTGAGGTTATTCATAGGATCAAGAATCACAACAATTCATATCAAATTGAGGGAGAATTCAGTCAGTGAAATTTTCACAGTTTCTCTCTCTAACGTTGATTGGAAATAAGAGTGTTAGGAGGGCTTACCCTTCAGCTTAGTTGGGGTTGTATGAAGGCAATAAGAGTGTTAGGAGGGCTTGGTTTGGTTAGAGGAGGGTTGAATTTGGCCAATTTATGCTCGGCCGAAACATGGCAGCTTCGGTTCGCCAAAGCTACTTAGTGTTTAATTCCGCTAGCACTTCTTCGATGGTCCTCAGATCGAGCGGAGATTGTCGTTAGGTAGTAGACTTATCCCATAATCTAAAAAACCTGACCTTGCCTTCTAAGATGTAGAAAAACCTCTATGTTGGAGCTTTGTCGAAAAACTGAGTAGCTAAGAGAGAGTGAGGTTTTCAGGTATATGGAGGATGAATGGAGAGGGTCTCTTTATATAGGGGGCTCAAGGACTCTCTGGCCGTCCATTTGGCACTTTAACGACAGTCATTGATGGCCTGAAACGTCTTGAATGGAAATGTTTCCTCTTCATTGGCGCTATTCGATTTTCCAACAAGTGAACAATGTTGTCATATAAAGGAAGAAGACGACACTGTTCCGAACCGGATTGGACCGGTCCAACCAGGTTCAATGCTTAAACCAACTGGTTCAGGCCCGATTCAACCGAGTTTTTCAAAATTAAAAATTTCTAAATTAATCTAAATTCATTCTCTATCCGATAGTGGCTTAAATTCCCCAATTTGAATATTTTAAGCCACCTAGGAAAATGAATTTAGCAACCAGTTTTTAATGATGGTTCAAACTTGTTCAATTCGATTCAGGTCCGGTTCACCTGAACCAGTCTGGTTTTCTCTTCTAATTTGTCCCAAAGTCCCTTTCCATGGTTTTGTAACTCTTTGGGTCACTCAGGATTTGTAAATTTCCCAATTTTCCCTTTCTCTATAGGTTAGTGTTCGTGAATCGGTTCAGTTTTCTCCTTTGTGTTGACCGGTTCTTTCCCCGATATTCTTATCTTTAAGGGATGAGGTTTACAACTCTTCCATCCTTTTAGGAGTTTTGTCACCAAAACTTATTCAACATCCTTTGCATAGGAAATAACTTCCCTTAATATCAACATGGAGTTTGATTTACATGCTTTCACTTAGCCCCTTTAAATCACACATTTAAGGAATTTCTTTTCCTTTACATTGTTTACTCCCTCCATGGAGTTTATCATAACTAGGCATGTCTTGTCCACTTGTAAACCCCGACTTTTGATAATAAGAAAACTGGGGAAAGAATCAGTTTTTTCCAAAGAGAAAACTAAGTCGGTTTAAGAATCGGAACCGATAGAGAAATGACAAACCATGAAATTTATGGATCCCAAGTGACCTAAAGAGTCACAAAAGTCATGAAAAAGGACTTTAAAATGAATTGGACATGAAAACCAAACTAGTTTAGGTGAACCGGATCCGAATGGGATTGAACCAGTTTGAACCACTATTGAACCAGATGCTAAATTCATTTTTCTAGGCTGCTTAGAAAATTCAAATTGGAAAATTAAGGCCGCCATTTGATAAAGAATAAATTTAGAAAATTTTAATTTTGAAAAATTCGGTTGAATCGGGCTTGAACCGATCGGTTTAAGCTTAGAACCCAGTTCAGACTGGTCCGGTCCGGTTCAAAATAGTGTCATCTTCTTCCTTTAAATAACATTATTGTTTACTCGCTGGAAAATTGAGTAGCGCCGATGAAGATGAAAAGTCTCTGGCCAGGGAGTTTCAAGCAATGAATGTTCGCCATTTAGGCACCAATCTGACAGCCAAGAAGTAGTCAAGCTTCCAATATAAAGAGCCCCTCCTCATTCATCCTCCTTACACTTGAAAAACTCCATTCTCTCCCTATTGCTCCATTTTCCAGTGAAGCTCGAACTAGAGCTTTGACTTGGGCATTTTTCTGAGCCAAAGAAGGTATGGTCACATTCTTTGGATTCGGGGAGAAGTCAGCTACACGCCTGTTGTCTCCATTTGCTTCGAGGATTGCCAGAGAAACGCTGGCATGTTAGAACAGTGAAGTAGCTTCGGCGGATCGAAGCTGTGCTATTTTGGCCAAATTTGAGCCCTCCTCAAGCCAAACCATGCCTTCTCAACACCTACATAGCTCTCCTACAGCTGAATTAGAGTAGAAAGGTAAGCCAAATTGGCTCCACTCTGTAAATTCTGATCGGTGTTAGAGAGAGATCCGACAGATTTTTACTAACTAAATTCTCCCTCAATTCGGCATCAATTGATGTGATTCTTGATCCGAGGAGTAATCTCAGGATGAGAGCTATCTGCCCAGATTGAAAGCTCGGACTGCCGCACCTCTGACGGTTAGCTTTCGTAGCTCTCTCTCTATGTTCAGTTTTCTAGCGAAGCTCCATTTGAATTTATTACGACATCAAATTATGCGATTCAAAGTGCAATTGAATCGTATGAAGATGTAGGAACTCCAATCTAACTTCAATTTCAACAATTAAACTCATTTGATCAGTCAATTTGACAAAATCAAATTCGGCTAAGTTAGAAGGTTGAAATTGGGGGAAAATTGGGGATTTCAGAAATTCGATGCACTAAAATTCAATTTCATAAAATTGAGGGCCAAATGGACATGATGAAGATGTTAGAGGACCAATTGGTCAAACTTTTGAATTTTTGGGGAAAATTTTCCATTTTTGTAAAGTAGGTGCAAAATGGTAATTTTGGAAAAGTTGGGGACCAAATTTGAAATTTGGGAAAACTTGAACCCCTTTTTGTGATTTTGAATAAATTGAGGTCCTAAGGTGAAATTAGAGGTTTCAGGACTCAATTTGAGTAAAAATCGGCATTAGGGACCTAAAGTTAAAGAAAAAAACTTTATGTACTTAATTGCAATAATTCCAAAACATTTCAGTATTTTATTAATTCGTGGTGAATGAAGGCAAAAAGGCCAAAGGATAATGAACACATATGTTTATATTGTGTGGAATACGAAGTACTGGGAACGCCAGAAAGTACATGCTCACGTGAAGGCAAAGAGCCAAATAAGAGGAATTCACTCCACGATCGAGTTAGTGGGATTTTATATCATACTCGGTTGGGATGATATGCACCTCGGAAATAAAAATTCCCAACTAAGTGGTATTTTAGCCTTCACACCTGTGAGGAGTGATGTGAAAATTATGTGGAAAAACTACTTACCGGTTGTAAGTAGATCATACCTGGTTGGTATGATGAAACTTCTTGGAAGGAAGTAGAAAACCCGCTTATCGGTTATAAGTAGAGATGTCTTCATACCTGATTGGTGTGATGGGCGGTTAAAAGTTTATTTTTGCCGGAAGTGATCTCCCCTGACTGTGTGCCATTGCTTAAACTTTTTGGGAAACCTTTTTGATGGTAGCTTAAATAGCTCAGATAGGCCGTAGGCCTCGATTTTTGAACTTGGGGGCTAATATGGCCAATTTTGAAAATCTCATACAGTGGGGCCCTAGGCCAGTTGGCACGAGTAGGAGCTCATAAACAAACATGAGTTAAGCCATGGAAACTTTAAATGAATGATTTTTTTTGGCTATGGTACCAAGATAGGACCGACATACTCGATGGACTGACAGTAGTGTGACATGACAGGTGGACGGACCAATCGAGACAAATAGATGCAGGTCAAGTTGATAGTCGGGGCCGTTGGACTAGTGGCACCACAGATTAAATGGCTTATGTGGAAAATTGTTGATTTGTGCATGCACTTTGTTATGAGACCTTCAAGATGCCCAAGAGGGGTAGTGATGCATCCTAGGGCTATTGGACGACATGGTGGAGATAAGGGCAGTTAGTCATACCAGCAGTCTTGGAAGCTCGATGTAGCTTCATGCGCATGAGACTAGGGTGGAGATGAGATGAGGTCTTTGTCCTCATACATACATAGAGTTTTGTTTATGGGATTGAGGGTCGGATATCACATACATCCACTCATTCTTAGGGTAGAAGTGGACGTGTTTCTATCTAGGTGGCCGGTAAAGTCACTCTGATGCCACAAGTGGGTGTAGTGGACGTGCTGCCTTGCAAATGTGTGTCCCCTTCATGATGAATGGTGTGTGTTGAGTGATAACACACCATTGTGATGAGAAATGGCTATGAAAATCAAGATTTGAGGATGAGATATTTTAAAGGAAAATAAGGAGTTTGGCATAGTCCATTTCAAACTATTTTATGAAAGTCATATTTTAAAACACCTATTCAGTGAGTTTTTGAACTCACCCTCTGCCTTATATCCCTTTAAGATATCCCACGAAAAACCTACCCAAAGACCTACGAGTTAAACTATACCTTTGAGACAAGTGTGAAAAGTTTAAATTTTATGTAGTTTTAATTTATGTTTTTCTAGGAAAGGTGTAGGTTTAAAGGATGCCTTACTCCTCCTAGGTTAAAAAAAGGGGAAACCTTAAATAAATCGGAAGAGTGGCAGGTTGCTCACTGGGATCCGACCAAATCGGGTCAAGGCATGATAACTTGAGTGGTATTAGAGCCTATTTCCTCGAATACATAATTAAGACTAGAAAATATAGTAACTAATAGGATTGATCTTAAAATTTTCAGAATGGCTCTAAAGAAAGAAACCAAGAGAATTAGGGCTGTAGTCTCCAATACTGCCTAACCACCCCTACCTGTGGAAACTCCTAGAGAAGCCTAGACAGCCCCTCCTAGACTTAGCAAGGAACACTAGAGGAAGTCTAATCCCATCCTCCTCCTATTAACCATCGCCCTTCGATAGATATTCCCAGAAATCTCAAGACTCTTCGTCAACAAGGGTGTAAGCCCTTCATCAAATAAAAAGATGCTGGTGCCGCCATGGATTGGCTGGCAATCACTAAGAAGTTGATGGTAATCGTAAGGATACCACCTAAGGACATGGTGATTCTGATAGAATTCTTCTTGGAGGGAAGTGCCAAACGGTGGTGGGACAATATCCGAAACCTGCATTCCACCACTCCCACCTAGGAACAGTTTGAAGAGAGGTACTCGGAGGAGTACCTGGCCTCATTTAATTAATGAGAAGAAGCATGAGTTCATCAGACTTCGACAAGGGCTTAACTCCATATCGAAATATGAGACAAGATTCAATGAGTTAAGACCCTTTGCTCCTGAGCTAGTGGGGTTGACAAACATATGCCAACGGTTCATGGACGGTCTCAAAATAGACATACGAGACCGTATGGGAGTACTAGGATGCCCCATAGACCTAGCATCAATAATCAATATGGCTCATGACTATGAGCGACTTGTACAGACCTGACGCCATTGGATGGAGTAGACGACCTGGAAGGAGGATAAGGGTCAAAATTGTCAGGGAGGACAGAAGGAACACCATGGTAAAAAATGGGGGAAGGATATGCCACCACCTCCTCGAGAGTAGTCCCCACCTTGCCTCAAGGAAACCCTTGCTATCCAAGGTGTCAAAAGAACCATGAGGGAGCATACTTTACCTACTATGCATGCGGACAAATGGGACACTTTGCAAAGGAATGCCCCACTCTCAGGGAGAACAAGTAGAGGAATAGCCTTGGACCACCTCAAGGAAACCCTAGGAATCCTAGGCTAGACACTATAGCATGAGTACCAGCTAGGGTATACAACCTCACACAGGAAGAGGCTAGAAGACACCCTAGCATTGTAGTGGGTACATCCTAAAACCCTTCCTACTAGTTCAAGAGAACCTTGTAAATTGAAAAAATATTTATTTAATAAAGAAAAGATTTCCTCTAAAATACACGCTTCTTCAATCAGGATATATACAATTATGGGGACAACAAGTCTATGCCCTCTTCGACTTAGGAGCTGAAAGATCCTTCATCATGGAAGAGTTGATTTCAAGTGTACCTCTAGAACTCACTCCACTAGAACAAAGTCTCAACATCCTCACACCTTTAGGAGAAGGGTTAAATTAGAATAACCAATTAAAAGGATGTGAGGTAAGGATTGGAGGAATCAAACTTGAAGCGGACTTGATTCCATTACCCTTGAAGGAGGTTGAAGTAATCCTTGGGATGGATTAGTTAAGTAACCATCAAGCTAGAATGGATTGTGGAAAGAAGACGATGACCTTTCACACTCCCAAGACGAATGGATTAATGCTCCAAGGAGACCGAAGGAAAAGTGAAGTATAGATGGTGTCCCATTTGAAAGCCCAAAAGATGATACAGAAAGGCTGTACAACTTTCCTGGCCATGGTCATCAACGAAGAGTCTGAAGAGAAGAGACTTGAAGACATTCTAGTAGCTAGGCATTATCCAAAAGTATTTCTAGAAGAGCTACCCAGACTACCTCCAAGTCGGCAAGTGGCGTTCAGAAATAATCCTAGGAACAAACCCCATATCCCAAGCCCTATATCGTATGGCTCTGGCGGAACTGAAGGAATTGAATGAGAAATTGGATGAATTATTGGAGAAGGATTTCATACGTCCTAGCTAGTCTCCATGGGGTGCCTCCGTCCTATTCGTAAAGAAAAAGGATGGAAGCATGAGACTATGTATATACTATAGGAAGTTGAACTAGGTCACCATCAAGAACAGATACCCACTTCCATGAATTGATGACCGATTTGATCAATTAAAAGGAGCAGCCTACTTCTCCAAAATACACATTCGGTCAGGCTTTCATCAACTCAGGATCCGAGTTTAGGACATTTCCAAAATGACATTCCGATTCCGATATGTACAATACGAGTTCAGAGTGATGCCGTTTGGATTAACAAATGCCCATACAGCCTTCATGGATTTGATGAACTGTATGTTCCAACCACACTTGAACATGTTCGTGATAGTGTTTATAGACGACATCCTTATATACTCACGAACTAGGCTGGAACATGAAGAACACTTACATACAAAATTCTCCAAGTGTGAGTTATGGCTGTAGAAGGTAGGATTCTTAGGATATATAGTGTCCAAGGATGGAGTCAAAGTAGATCCAACCAAGGTGGAAGCCATATCAGATTAGAAGGCTCTAAGGAATCCTTTTGAGATACGTAGTTTCTTAGGTCTGGTAGGATACTACAGACGGTTCGCGCAAGACTTTTCTAAGATAGCAGCTCCTCTAACTCGGCTCACCAGGAAAGGAGTTGAGTATAAGTGGGATGAAAGCTGTGAGAAGTCTTTCTTGGAGTAAAAGACTCTATTGACAACCGCACCGGTAATCTCCCTACCTGACACTAATGCGGGAGAGTACACCGTCTATAGTGATGCATCCAGACAAGGATTTGGATGTTTATTGATGCAACAAGGGAAGGTTATCGCTTATGCCTCACGACAACTGAAGGTACATGAAAGAAACTACCCAACTCATGACCTTGAATTAGTTGTGATAGTGTTTGCCCTAAAGATTTGGCGACACTACCTTTACGGGGTTAAGTGTAGGATATACACAGATCACAAGAGTCTTAAGTACTTCCTAACTCAGAAGGAGTTAAATCTCTGCCAGAGGAGATGGCTGGAATTGGTTAAGGACTATGACCTTGTGATAGGATATCACCCTGGAAAGGCAAATGTGGTAGCAGATGCCTTAAGTTGCAAGTACCAAATTGAGGCGGCACAAGTAAAGAGAGTTACATACCCTTATTGTAACAATTGGGAAGGATGGAGGTGGACTTGAAGATGGACAAGCAAGAAAGATGCCTAGTGGCTAACATGGTAGTGAGGCCTAATTTAACTGAGCAGATCTAGGCTCAGCAAAAAGCGGTTATGGAGCTTCAATCCTATCTGGATCTGATTAATAGAGAAATGAAATTGGACTACGACCTATGAAGTGATAGATTGCTGACCTACAAGGGTAGGGTATGTGTGCCTCAAATTAAGGAGCTGAAGAGTTTAATTTTGGAAGAGGCACACAATTCAGTGTATGCATTTCATCCGGACAGTACTAAAATGTACCACACCCTCAAACAAGGATATTGGTGGAAAGGCATGAAGAGGGACATTGCAGAATATGTAGCCCGATGCTTTTCCTATCAATATATAAAAGCGGAGCATCAGAAACTGTTAGGACTACTGCAACCCTTACCAATTCCGGAATGAAAATGGGAGCACATCACCATGGACTTTGTCATAGGACTACCTGTGACAAGAAAGGGTCGAGATGCAATTTGGGTCATCGTGGATATATTGACCAAATCAGCTCATTTTCTTCCTATAAGAGTGATAGATATAGAGGAACAATTGGCTGTCTTATACATGAGGGAAATAGTGAGACTCAATGGTGTTCGGTTGAGTATAGTATCAGATAGAGATCCAAGATTTACTTGAAGGTTCTGGCCAAGCTTACAAAGTGCCATGGGAACCAAGTTCCACATGAGCACGACGTTTCATCCTCAGAACGATGGTTAGTCTGAGTGAACCATTCAAACCTTGGAGGATATGCTAAGAGCGTGCGTACTCACTATGAACAAAGGCTGGGAAGAATACTTGTGCCTAATAGAATTTGCTTATAATAATAGCTATCATGCCAGTATTCAAATGGCTCCCTATGAAGCCCTTTATGGATGACCATGCCGTACCCCTGTCTTTTGGGAAGAAGTGTGGGAAAGGAAGCTAGAAAGGGCAGAACTGATCGAGGATGCCATGGAGAAAATAAAACTAATCAGAAGTCGCCTTAAGACTGCACAAGATAGGCAAAAGAGTTATGTAGATCATTGAAGGAAAGATCTGGAGTTTGATGTGGGAGATCAGGTGTTCCTCAAGGTGTCTCCATGGAGGGGAATATTTTGGTTTCAACATCATTCAAAGGATAGGACCGGTAGCCTATAAAGTGGAACTACCTTTAGACCTGCAGAGAAGACACGATGTATTCCATATCTTTGTGCTTTGGAACTATCTGCCCGATCCTAGACATGTATTTGACCGACCTCCACCTGAGTTGGAAGAGAACTTGATTTATCAAATGGAACCGGTACGAATCACTGATCGAAGGGATAAGAACTTAAGGAATAAGAGGATTCCTATGGTAAAGGTTTTATGGTAAAACTGACTTGTGCTGGAAGAGACGTGGGAAACCGAAAGTGTAATGAGGGTAGTTAACCTAAATTATTTGACATGTAATTGTTTTGGGGACAAAACCATTAAAAGGATGGGACAGTTGTAAACCCCGTCCTTTGATAATAAGAAAACTAGGGAAAGAACCAGTCATTTCCAAAGAGAACTGACTTAGTTTAAGAATCGGAACCGATAGAAAAGGACAAACCGAGAAATTTATGGATCCCGAGTGACCTAAAGAGTCACAAAAGTCATGAAAAAGGACTTTAGGATGGATTGGAGATGAAAACCAAGCTGGTTCAAGTGAATCGGATCCGAACCTAATTGAACCGGTTTGGACCAGTTTGAACTAGTTTGAACTACTATTGAACCACATGCTAAATTTATTTTTCTAGGAAATTCAAACTGGAGAATAGAGGCCACCATTTGATAGAGAATGAATTTAGAAATTTTTAATTTTGATAAATTCACTTGAATCGAGCTTGAACCGGCCAGTTTAAGCTTTGAACCCAGTTCAGATTGGTCTGGTCCAGTTCGAAACAGTGTCGTCTTCTTTCTTTAGATGACATCACTGTTCACCCGCCGGAAAATTAAGGACCGCCAGTGAAGATGAAAAGTCTTTGGCCACAGAGTTTCATGCAATGAATGACAGCCATTAAGGCACCAATCAGACGTCCAAGAAGTCCATGAGCTTCCTATATAAAGAGCCCCTCCTCATTCATCCTCCTCACACTTGAAAACTCCACTCTCTCCCTACAGCTCCATTTTTCGGTGAAGCTCGAACTAGAGCTCTGACTTGGGCATTTTTCTGAGCCAAAGAAGGTGTGGTTGGGTTCTTTGGATTCGGGGAGAAGTCAACGACATGCATGTAGTCTCCTTTTGCTTCGAGGGTCTTCGAAGAAACGCCGCCGTGATAGAACAGTGAAGTAGCTTTAGCAGACCGAAGCTGCACTGTTTTGGCAGAGCTGAGAATGGCCAAATTCGAGCCCTTCTCAAGCTAAACCAAGCCTTCCCAACACCTCCACAACCCTCCTACAGCCTAATTAGAGCGGAAAGGTAAGCCAATTTGGCTTCCCTCTGTAAATTCCAATCAGTGCTAGGGAGAGAACCAACAGATTTTCACTAACTAAATTGTCCCTCAATATGACATCAATTGATTCGAATCTTGATCCTAGGAGAAATATTAGGATGAGAGCTATCTGCCCAAATTGAAAGCTTGGACCGCTGCACCTCCAACGGTAAACTTTCGAAGCTTTCTTTATCTACGTTAAGTTTTCTGGTGAAGATCCATTTGAGCTCATTCCGACATCAAATCATGTGATTCAAAGTGCAATTGAATTGTATGAAGGTGTAGGAACTCCAATCTAACTTCAATTTCAACAATTAAACTCATTTGATTGGTCAATTTGACGAAATCAAATTTGGCTGAGTTAGAAGGTTAAAATTGGGGATTTAAAAAATTCAAGAGACTAAAATACAATTTCATAAAATTGAGGGCCAATTGGGCATGACAAAGATATTGGAGGACCAATTGGACAAACATTGGAATTTTTGGGGCAAAACTTACCCCATTTTTGTAATGTAGGGGCAAAATGGTAATTTTGGAAAAGTTGGGGACCAAATTGGAAATTTGGGAAAACTTGAACCCTCTTTTTGTGATTTTGAATAATTTGAGGTCCTAAGGTGAAATTAGAGGTTTTAGAACTCAATTTGGGGGAAAATCGACATTAGAGACCTAAAGTTAAAGAAAAAGAACTTTAGGGACCTAATTGCAATAAATCCAAAAAGTTTGAATATTTTATTCATTCGTGGTGAATGAAGGCTATAAGGCCAAATGATAATGAAAAATGATGTTCATATCGTGTAGGAACACGAAGTACCGGGAATGCTAGCAAGTACAAGCTCGCGTGGAGGCAAACAGCCAAATAAGAGCAATACACTACACAATTGGGTGAGTGGGATTTTATATCATACCCGGTTGGGATGATAAGCACCTCGAAAATGAAAACCCACTTATAAGTGGTATTTTAACCATCACACCTATGAGAAGTGATGTGGAAATTATGCGTGAAAAATACTTACCGGTTGTAAGTAGATCATTTCCAGTTGGTATGATGAAACTTCATGAAAGGAAGTAGAAAACTCTCTTATCGGTTATAAGCAGAGATGTCTTCATACCTGGTTGGTGTGATGGATGACTAAAAGTTTATTTTTGTCGAAAGTGCTCTCCCTTGACTGTGTTCCACTACTTAAACTTTTTGGGAGACATTCTTGACGGGAGCTCGAATAGCTTAGATAGGGCGTAGGCCTCAGTTTTGAAACTTGGGGGCTAATATGCCTGATTTTGAAAATCTCATACAGTGGGCCCTAGGCCAGCTGGTATGAGTAGGAACTCGTAAACAAACATGAGTTAAGCTATGAAAACTTTAAATGAATGATTTTTTTGGACATGGTACCAAGACAGGACCGGCATACTCGATGGACTGGCGGCAGTGCGACATGACAGGTCGACGGATCAGTCAAGACAAACAATTGCATGTCGAGTTGAGAGTCGGGGCCATTGGACCAGTGGCATCACAAATTAAATGGATTATGTGGAAAATTGTTGATTTGTGCATGCATTGTGTTACAAGACCTTCAAGATGCCCAAGAGGGGTAGTGATGTGTCCTAGGGCTACTAGATGACATTGTGGAGATAAGGGTAGTTAGTCGTGCCAAAAGTCTTGGAAGCTCGATGTAGCTTCATGCACATGAGACTAGGGTGAGGATGGGATGAGGTCTCTGTGTTCATACGTGCATAGAGTTTTGTTTACGGGATTGAGGGTCGAATGTCGCATACATCCACTCATTCTTAGGGTAGAAGTGGATGTACTTCTATCTAGGTGGCCGATAAAGTCGCTCTGACGCCACACATGGGTGTAGTGGACGTGTGTTTGTTGAGTGATAACATACAATTGTGATGAGAAATCACTATGAAAATTGAGATTTGAGGATGAGATATTTTAAAGGAAAATAAGGAGTCTAGCATACTCCAATTCAAACTATTTTCTGAAAGTCATACTTTAAAACACCCATTCACTGAGTTGTTGAACTCACCCCTCCCTTATATCCCTTTCAGGTTACCCGGGAAAAATCTACCCTAAGACCTACGAGTTAAACTACACCAGTGAGACAAGTATGAAAATTTTAAATTTTATGTAGTTCTGATTTATGTTATTCCAGGAAAGGTGCAGGTTTAAAGGACATCTTACTCCTCCCAGGTTAAAGAAAGGGGAAACCCTGAATAAATCGAGAGAGTGATAGGTTGCTCACGAGGATTTGACCAAACTAGGTCAGGGCATGACGCCACTAGTCCAAATGTATATCCTTAGGTCTACTTCCTCTTCTACTTAGGGCAAGATTCTTCCCCTTGAGGTTCTGACTCAAGATTTCAAGATTGGGAGTTCCAAGATGCTCAATCTTTCCTTTGTCTAGTCATTCTCTTTATCGTTGAAACCCTTAGCTCGGTGTTTTTCTGAGCGCTACGTATTTATTTTCACAGGTTTCGATGTTATCACCTTTTTGTCCGATTTTGACCCTTCCTCCATCCATTATTTATTACAACTTTTGTCCAAATTATATTTGACCTTGCCATGCTTACTAACTGACTCTTCCCTACTTGAGGCACATTTTCCTCGGGATTGTTGGGCTTACATGTCCCTTACAGCATGACATTTTCTAGAACATGTCTGTATCCATTAGATTTGTAGAACACTTCCTTGAGGGTTGTTCTCAATTTTCCAACTTTTCGGGGATCGTATAACTTCATCCCTCTTTTCGTCTGGTAGTATTCCTTGACTACTTTTACCGTATTCTGATATAACCATGTCAGTTTTCCTTACCTACTCATCTTTTCCCAACTTTCTTATTGCGTTTTTCTAGTTCCAATCCTTGGGTTCCCTGATGACTTACCGACACTTTGGGAATTTTCCCTTCTTATGTCCTTTCTTATCCCCAGTGGCATCTTTTACTCAAGGACTTTCCCTTTCCTTAATCCACTCTCACTCGTTTGTGACCATTTCACGATTCTTTATTCTGAGTTGACCCCTTTCGATCTACATGTTGATTGCTTGGTTTGGGGAGTTCCCTTTTTTTTTTTTACGATTTTATTCTCTACTATTTCCTTCAAAGTAGAGACTTTCACCTTAGGAGCTATATGCTCAACCCTCTTACCATTCCTTGAAGGTTTCGTTCTTCACCTCCTTACACTCTTTCTATATTGGGCATTTGCCTACCTTTAATCCTCCATTGTCTTAATATTTCCATTTCTTCCTTTATTCCTTATCCAAGGGACTTCCAGTTATTGGTCTTATTTCATGTACTCCACCCTATGCTCAGTCGTTCACTCTTTAGGTTCCATTAGACGAGCGTGGACCACAACTAGTCTAGATATTAGTGGTTGTTTCCCCTTAACCACTTCTTAATTGGAGGGATTACTTTCCCAAGGTTTCTCGGATGTTCTTTCCTTTATTGTCTTATTATGGGTAGTCCACCCATTCTTACTTGTTACAGCATCTTTCGATGCTATCATCCTACTTTCTCGTTCCATGGGTCCTCCTAGTATGCTTTCCTAGGTTCCTTTCACTTCAACATGCACTTCATTTGCAAGTTTGTCTCCTCATCCCTCGTCACCTAGTTCCATTACCCCTTAGTTGGGACATGTATCCCTCCCCAGGGTTTTCTTCTTTGGGAGGATTGTTACCCTTTTCTCCTGAAATTCCTTTTTCATTCACCCTTGAGGGCGCCTAACTTTAAATGACATCCATTGATGCCATCCTTTCATGCTTACCTTTACTCTTGAAATCTTGTGGGTACATCCTTCATACCCCATACTCATTCTCACTCGTACCCCAGTACATGTCTATTTCTTTTAGGGAGAGTGCACATCCTCCTGGTTTCAAGATCTCTTTATCATCCTTCAGGAGACTCATTTAACCATCTCATGGCTTTTGATTGTAAATCCACTCTTGGTCATTGATCTCTTTAAGGATTTCCTTCATCCTTCTTTTCCAATGTTTTGGCCTTTTCACTTCTCCCTTCTTTGTCGGGGCTTAAATCTATGGTTCTCTCGAATGTTAGTTCATTGACTGCCTTGTCCCTACTATTTTCTTGTCCAACTATCTGGGACAGCTATCTCTAGAATTTACTCGTCATTGATGCCCATACTATTGCCCTTCTTATGGTGTAGTTTTACTACTTCATGGTCCTTCTTTGGGCATTGTTAATTCTCCTTGATCATCCCATTGCTACTAGTTGCTTCCTTCTGCTAGGTTCGTCCGATATCCTTATTTAGCTCCTTTGCTCTTCCAAAACAAGTTACACTTGGCCATCTTGATACACCCTTAGATTCTTATGCCCCTTTATGAGGTTCCTTATTTTGGGTTCATCCTCCTATGATCCATCTGTCAGTTCCTTAGCTCGAGAATTTCCCTTTTATGGTCTCACTTTCTACCTTTATCCTTCTACCTAAGGACTTCCATCCTAGGAGTTTCACGTTCAACCTTCCTAACGTTCCTTGAATGCTTTTTCTTCCTTCCTTTCCAACACCCTTCCGATATCAGGATGATTGTCCTCCAACTCTCTTTTTGTTCCTTATCCTCTCTTTGAGGAATTCCTGACTATGGGTTGGTTCCTAGCACCTTGTTTAATGTCCAATCGCCCATCAATGGTCCCTTCGAGGGGCATTTAGTCGTATACATCCCTCTAGAGTTCCCTTCTTCACTCTTACCGTGTCCTACCCTAAAGTTGTCGGAGGATGTTTTCCACGTTTGCCCTTTCTGAGGGGGTTCTAGGTGTACTTCCCATGTACCTTACCTCTATTCTTATGGTATTCCTCTCTTGTTTGACCTTCTTAAGAAGAAGTTTGAATTTTTTTTCTTTACCCCGCTACTTCTTGACTTCTTTGCGAACAACTTACTTAGCCCGCTCCATGGTTTTGGTCACTGGTCCTTCCTTGATCCTTGCATTTCTTATTCCTCCTACTTATCTTTTCCTTTTATCTATAGTCTGCTCTGTTATTTTTTCCTCCTCTGGTCCTTCTTATGTTTTGTGATCCCTCCTCATTTGGCTGAGGTATGAGAATGTGACTTAGTTTGAGGGATAGAATTTTAGGAAAAAATAGAATTTTATTAAAAGGTACAATATGCTTTGGGTGTTAACCCTATTACAAGAAGTAGTTTCAGCTTGTGGAGCTACTAGGTTCTTAGTAAGCGTCCTTCTTGGTTATAAGTCCCTTATGGTGTCCTCAGTGTTAGGTTGGCTTTCCTCCTACTCATGGATGTGACCTCAACTGGCATTGGCACCACATTCCTTGGTGGCATTGGGTGCTTCCCCATAATACCTCTTGGTCCTTTGTGACATCTACTACACCTTAGGCATTGGAGAGCTTTTAGGGTGGTCTTCCTACGGGGACAAATTTTTGGGTAATGTTGGCGACATCATTCCCAGTTTTCTTGGTTCATCTCTTGGGAGCCATCTGAATTTTTTTTAAAACTTTCTCTCAGCTACTATGTTATATAGTTTTAATAATGTATTCAAGGAAACATACTTTTATACCACTAAAGTTGTCATGCCCTGACTTGGTTTGGTCGGATCCCCGTGAGCAACCCGCCACTCCTTTTGGTCCATTAAGGGTTCCCCCTTTTCTAAACCACTAGGAGTAAGGCGTCTTTCTTTCCTGTTTTTCCTAGAATAATATTATACAAAACTGAATATCTTAAAACTATCATACCTGTCTTTCAGGAGGTCTTTAAGTTTGGTTTTTCCTTGGTAACCTAAAATGGGTAAAGGGGGGAGGGGGGTGAGTTCTACAACTCAGTGAATGGGTGTTGGAAGTGAGTTTTCCTAAACAAAACAACTTTAATCGGAGTGTGCCAAACTCTTTATTTCCTTTAAAAATCTTCTTTTCTCAAATTCTGGTTTTCAAAACCTTTACCCTACCAAGGGTGACATTTTCTTTTAAAATTTCTTTTCCAAACCTTATTCCAAGGTTTTACCATTTCATTTTCCAAGGATTCTCAAATCCTTCCCAAGGTTTTCTTAACCTTTTTTCCATTTCCACATTAGGTGCAGTTATGACGAATGCACCCACTTGTGGATCGATGCGTCTTTACCATCCACTCTGATAGAAGTCCTGGAGTCTGAGTGAACGTTTCCGACGTCTTACCCCAGACCAAAAATACCTCATGTCCATATGAGGACGAAGACCTCATCCAAACCCCACCACGATCTCATGTGCATGAAGCTACGTTGAGCTTCCTTGACTGCTGGCATGACAAACTACCCTTATCTCCACCATGTTATCCAATAGCCCTTAGGACACATCACTACCCCTCTTGGGTGTCTTAATGGTATTGTACCTCAAGTGCATGCACAAACAATAATTTTCACAAAGCCATTTATCTTTGGTGCCACTAGTCTAACGACCTCAACCCTCAACCCAACTTGCAACTATATGTCTAAGCTGGTCCGTTGACCTGGCCTTGACGCACTGCTGCCAGTCCATCGAGTATGTCAGTTCTGTCATGGTACCTTGGAGAAATCAAATATCCATTTCATTAACAGCTTTCATGGCTTACATATCTCATATTTGTTTACGAGTTCCTACTCGTGCCAACTAGCCTATCTAAGCTGTTCTAGCTCCCGTCAAGAAGGTCTCCCAAAGTGTTTAAGCATAGGCACACTCAAGGGAGAACACTTTTGACAAAAACATATTTTCACTTCATCACACCAACCGGATGTGATGATATCTTTGCTTACAACTAGCAAGCGGGTTTCTCCTTCATTCAGGAAGTCCATCATACCAACCGGGTATGATTTCCTCTACTTACAACCCTTAAGTAGTTTTTAGCTTAGTTCGTGCATCACTCCAATCGAGTGTGATGATAAAATCCCATATATAAGTGGTTTTTTGTTTCCAAAGTGCTCATCATCCCAATCGAATATGATGTGAATAAGCCCACTCACCCGTTAACCGTGACGTGTTCGTCCTCGGTTGGTTTTCCAAGTTGACACGAGCTTTCTCTTGTTGGCATTCCAATCACACTTGTCCCTACATGAATTGGGTAGCCTCTTCACTTAAGGTTTGGCATAAAAGCCTAGGCTCACAATTTATCAATAAATTGCATTTAGGTCCCTAAAGTTTCTTTTTCTTAACTTTAGGACCCTAATGCAAACCTTTTCCCAATTTGACACCCAAAGTTTCAAAAATTCCCTTTGACATTTTACTAAAAAATGTATAAGGGGCTCAAGTTTCCCAAATTTCCAATTTGTTCCCTAACTTTTAAAAAATTATCATTTTGCCCCTACTTTCCAAAATGGCAATTTAACCCCAAATGTTCAAAACATCGATCAATTGGTCCTCCAACATGTTTTCTATGGCCAATTGACCCTCAATTTTGTGAAATTGTAATTTGGTCCCTCAATTTTACGAAATCCATAAATTTCCATAAAAGTTTTCCCCAATTTCCTCCTTTCAAACTGACCAAATTTGATTTCATCAAATTGACCATTCAATCGGGGTTAATTGCTCCAATTAAAGGTATGGATCCGTTCCTATACTTCTATGCAATTCAATTGAGCTTTGAACCGCGTCATTTGGGTCCGAATTGAGCTCAAATGAAGCTTCGCTGAAAAACTATGCATAGAGAGAGAAAGCTTCGAAAGCTTACTGTCGGAGGTGTGGCGGTCCGAGCTTTCTATCTGGTAGTTAGCTCTCATCCTGAGATTCCTCCTAGGATCAAGAATCTCAACAATTCATATTGAAATGAGGGAGAATTCTGTCAATGAACTTTTCACAGTTTCTCTCTCTAATGTCGATCGGAAATGAGAAAGGGGGGCCGAATTGGCATACCCTTTAGCTCATTTGAGGTCGTACAAAGGTCGTGGAAGTGTCAAGAAGGCTTGGTTTGGCCGGAGGAGGGCTAAATTTAGCCAATTTAGGCTCGGCCGAAACATGGCAGCTTTAGTCCATCGAAGCTGCTTCATTGTTTGATTCCGCTAGCACTTCTCCGGTGGTCCTCAAATCGAGTGGAGATTGTCGTTAGGTAGCTAACATTTCCCAGAATCTAAAGAACCTGACCTCGCCTTCTAAGGCTGAGCAAAACCCCTATGTCAGAGCTCTGGTTCAAGCTTTGTCAGAAAATTGAGTAGTTGAGGGAGAATGGAGTTTTTAGGTGTGGGGAGGATGAATGGAGAGGAGCTCATTATATAGGGAGCTCAGGAACTCTCTGGCTGATCGTTTAGCATCTTGATTGCTATCATTCATGACTTGAAACGCTCTGAACACAGGTGATTCATCTTTGTCGGTGCTATTTGTTCTTTCGTTGAGTCAGGAACTCTCTTTGGGTCACGCAAGATTTGTAAATTTCCCAATTTGCCCTTTCTCTATCAGTTGGAGTTCATGAATCCATTCGGTTTTCTCCCTTGGATTGACCAGTTCTTTCCCCAGTTTTCTTATCTTTAAGGGATGGGGTTTATAAAAGTGCTCAGTTTTTCGACGAGCAGCAAACTAGAGCTCTGACACTGGGGCTTTTCTCCACCTTTGAAGTTGCATTCGATCTCATTAGAACCAGGAGGAAGTCCTCTACCCAGCTGCACCCTCCCTTCAGCCCAAGGACCATCGTGGAAGAGTGAGGAAGCTCAAATAGTACCGTCGCTCTTCGACTGCCAGTAGTCCGAGCTTTTCGAGCTCAAGTCAAGCCGTCCCTAGGCCAATTCCAGCCAAACCAAGCCCCCCAACTCCACCTAGTGGTGCCCCAACCTTCCCCCGAGCTAAGTAGGTAAGTCCCCTCTGTCACCCTTCACCGAAAAACACTATTCATGTCATAATTCTACAAAAACTTCAGCTAAGAAATTCCCACTACTCATGTAAATCCCATCTCTTAAGGACAAGGAAACCGGGGAAAGAATCAACCAACCCAGGTGAAAAAACTAAATCGATTCACAAACCCCAACCGTTAGAGAAATGAAGAAATGGGAAATTTATAAATCCTAAGTGACCTAAAGAGTCATAAAAGTCATGGAAAGGACTTTGGGATGAATAGGAAGTGAAAACTAGTCTGGTTCAAGTAAACCAGACTTGAACCAGATTGAACCAGTTTCTAAATTCATTTTTCTAGGTGGCTTAGAAAATTCAAATTGGAGAATTGAAGCCACCATTAGATAGAGAATGAATTTAGAAATTTTTAATTTTGAAAAACTCGGTCGAATTAGGCCTGAATCGGCCGGTTTAAGCATTGAACCTGGTTTAGACTGGTCTGGTCCAGTTCGGAACATTGTCGTCTTCTTCCTTCGGATAACAACATTGTTCACTTGTCGGAAAAGCAAGTAGTGCCGTAAAAGATGAAAAGTCTCCATTCGAGGCATTTTTGGCCATGAATGATTGCCATAAATGCGCCAATCATATTGTAACATTGTGTTTTTAATAACAAAAAAAATTAGCATAGAAAAACCAAATTGGTTCAGATGAACTCGATCCCATTAGAATACCAAAGTATTCATTTTGCATTCTCTCAATAGTTGTCAACCCATATTATTTTAGTAGCCCAAAATTAAATAACATACTAGTACTAATTCATTTGATCCTATCAAAACTCCAAGGTTAAGTGTGCTTGGGCTAGAGTAGTGTTAGGATAGGTGACCTCCTTGGAAGTATTTATTTCGCATTCTCTCAATAGTTGTCAAACTATATTGTTTTAGTAAGAACTCCAAAGTTAAGCTTGCTTGTACGAGTGTAATGCTAGGATAGGTGATCTAACTAGGAAGTATTCATGTTGCATCCCCTCAATAGTTGTCAAACCATATTTTTTAGTAACCCAAAAATTAAATAACATACCAACACCAATGCACAAAAATCTGATTAGAACTCCAAAGTTAAGCGGTTACACCCTTTCAATAGTTGACAAATCATATTTTTTTAGTAATCCAAAATTAAAAACATACTAGCACTAATGTAGGATCCCTTTAGAACTTCAAAGTTAAGCGTGCTAGCTGATAGTAGTGCTAGGATGGGTGACTTATTGGGAAGTATTAATGTTGCATCCCCTCAATAGTTGTCAAACCATATTTTTTAGTAACCCGAAATATAATAAAATACTACCACTAATGCACGAGATCCTATATAAAGAGCTCATCCCCATTCATTCTCATCACACCTAAAAACTCCTTTCTCTCTCTAATACTCCATTTCCCGGTGAAGTTCGAACCAGAGTTTTGACTCAGGCATTTTTCTTAACCTCAAAAGGAGAGGTTAGGCTCTTAAGATTCCGGGGGAAGTTAGCTATCTTATAGCAACCTCTATTCGATCCGAGGATTGCCGAAGAAGTGCCGACATAATTAAACAATGAAACAACTTTGGTAAACCAAAGCTGCCCTGTTTTGGCCTAGCTAAAATTAGCTGAATTCAACCCTCCTCTAGCCAAACCAAGCTCTCCCAACATCCCCACAACCATCATACAACCTCAATGATGCTGAAAGGTCAATAGTAGGAATTCTTAATCCTAAAAGGTACTTTAGGAAGAGAGCTACCTTTCCCGATAGAATGCTCGGACTGTCGCACATCTAATGGGACAAGTGTGATCGGAACACCAGCAAGAGAAAGCTCACGTCAACTTGGAAAACCAATCGTGGATGAACACGTCACGGTTAATGGGTGAGTGGGTTATTCACATCATACCTGGTTGGGATGATGCGCACTTTTTTTAAATTGGAAGCCATTGTGAGTGGGTTATTTACATCATACTCGGTTGGGATGATGAGCACATTTTCTAAATTAGAAGCAACCATGAGTGGGCTAATTTACACTTCATAACCGGTTGTGATGATGAGCACTTTTTCTAAATTGGAAGCTATCATGAGTGGGATTTTATATCATACCTAGTTGGGGATGATAAGTACCTCGAAATGAAAACCCACTACCTAGTGGTATTTAAAACATCACAACTTAGAGGAGTGATGTGAAAATCACGCAAAAAAACTACTTACCGGTTGTAAGTAGATCATACCCGATTGGTATGATGAAACTTCCTTGAAGGAAGTGGAAATCCTGCTCATCGGTTATGAGAGAAGATATCCTTATACTCGATTGGTATGATGGATAGTTGAAAATTTATTTTGTCAGAAGTGTTCTCCCCTGACTGTGTGCCAACGCTTAAACGATTTGGGAGACCTTCTTGACAAGAGCTCGAATAGCTCTGTTAGACCGGAGGCCTCGGTTTTGGAACTTGGGGGCTAATACGCCCAATTGGCACGAGCAGGAGCTTGTAAACAAACATGAGATATATGTCATAAGACTTTAAATAAATGGACAGGACCGACATATTCAGTCAACTAGTGGCAGTGCGACATGACAGGTCTCCGGACTAGTCAAGACAAATGGCTGCAGATTAAGTTGAAGGTCGGGGCCGTTAGACTGGTGGCACCACAGATTATATGGCATGATGTGAAAATACTGATTGTGCATGCACTGTGTGTATGGAACCTTCAAGATGCCCAAGAGGGGTAGTCATGTGTCCTAAGGCCCTGGATGACCCGGTGAGTATAAGGGCAGTTCGTCGGACCAGGTGACCTTGCGAATCTCGACGTAGCTTCAAGCACACAAGACCAGGGTCGGGTCAGGATGAGGTCTCTTTCCTCATACGGACACGAAGAATTGATTTCAAGATTAAGGATTGGATGTCACGTACATCCACTCATTCTCAGGGTAGAAGTGGACGTGCTTCTATCTAAGTGGCCGGTAAAGTCGCTCCAACGCCACAAGTGGGTTTAGTGGACGGGCTAGCTTGCGATTGTGTGTTTTGACCTTCATGAAGAAGGATGTGTAGGGTAAAGGTTTTAAAAATCAGTATTTGAGGAAATGATATTTTAAAAGAAAATAAGAACCAATCTTAAAGACTTCCCTGTATTGGAACTATAAAATTAGGTATGTCTATTTTTTAGTTTTGTATAATGTTATTACATGAAAGGTGCATATTTAAAGGACGTCTTACTCTTTACGGTTTATATCAAGGGAAAACCCTTATTAAACCGAGAAGAGTGGCAGGTTGCTCACGGGGATCCGACCAAATCGGGTCGGGATGTGACACGGATGGTCAGAGAGTCCCCGAGTTTCCTATATAAAGAGCCCCTCCTCATTCATCCACCTCACACTTGAAAACTCCTCTCTCTCCCTACTGTTACATTTTTCGGTGAAGCTCGAACCAGAGAAGGTGAGGTTAGGTTTCTTAGATTCGGGGAGAACTCAGCTACCTGATGGTAGTCTCCATTTGCTCCGAGGATCATCGGAGAAGCACTAGCGTGATCGAACAGTGAAGTAGCTTCGGTGGATCAAAGCTACCCTATTTTGGTCAAGCTAAAAATGACCAACTTGAGCCCTTCTCAGGCCAAACCAAGCTCTCCCCACACTTCCATACCCTCATACAACTGAATTAAAGTGGAAAGGTAAGCCAATTTGGCTCCCCTATGTTATTTTCCATCAATGTTAGAGAGAGAACCAGCAAAACTTCACTAACCAAATTCTCCCACAATTCGACATGAATTGATGTGATTTTTTATCCTAGGAGGAACCACAAGATGAAAGCTATCTACCTAGACTTAAAGCTCAGACCATTACACCCTCGATGGTAAGCTTTCAAAGCTTTCTCTCTCTAAGTCCAGTTTTCTAATGAAACTTCGTTTGAGCTCAATTCGGATCCAAATGACACGATTCAAAGTTCCATTGAATAGTGTGGAAGTGTAGGAACTCAATTTTACCTTCAATTTCAACAATTAAACCCAATTGAATGGTCAATAAGATGAAATCAAATTTAGCAAGTTTGAAAGGGGGAAATTGGAGGAAAATTTTGGGGAAATTTAGGAATTTCATAAAATTGAGGGACCAAAGTGCAATTTCCCAAACTTGAGGGCCAATTGGCCATGAAAAAGATGTTGGAGGACCAATTGGTCAATTCTTGGATTTTTTGGGGGGCAAATTGTCATTTTTGTATAGTAGGGGCAAAATGGTAATTTTTGAAAACATGGGGACCAAATTGGAAATTTGGGAAACTTGAACCCCTTAAGTGATTTTGAATAAATTGAGGACCCAAAGTGAATTCTAGCAGTTTCGAGATTAAATTTAGGGAAAAGTTTGCATGAGGGACCTAAAGTTAAGGAAAAAGAACTTTCGGGACCTAAATGTAAATTATTGAAAAGTTTGGGGGCATTTTGTTCATACGTGAGGGATGAAGGCTATTATACCAAATGTTAATAAACAAAAATGTCCAAATCATGTAGGAATACGGAGGACCAGAATGCTAGCCAAGATAAGCTCGTGTGGAGGCAAAAAGCCGATTAAGAGGAATACACTCCACTTATCGGGTGAGTGAGATTATTCACATCATACCCTATTAGGATGATAAGTACTTTGGAAATTAAAAACCACTACTAAGTGGAGATTTTAACATCACGCATGGTTAGGGTGATGTGAGAAAAACGTAGAAAAACTACTTAACGGTTGTAAGTAGATCATACCCGATTGGTATGATGAACTTCCTTAAGGGAAGTAGAAAATCTGCTTACCAATTATAAGCGAAGATGTCCTCACACCAGTTGGTGTGATGGACAAGTGAATAAGTTATTTTTTCAGAAGTGCTCTCCCCTCACATTGTGCCAATGCTTAAAAATTTTGGGAAACCTTCTTGACCGGAGCTCAAATAGCTCATATAGGCTAGAGGCCTCGATTTTTGGAACTTGGGGGCTAAAATTCCTGGTTTTGGAAAATCATGTACAGTGGGCCCAAGGCCATTTGGCACGAGCAGGAGGTCATAAACAAACATGATGATAAGCCATGAAAATTCTAAATGAATGAATTATGTGCTTTGGCCATGGTACCAACACAGGACCGACATACTCGATGGAATAGCAGTAATGCGACATGACCAGGTAGACGGATCGGTCTAGACAAACAGCTGGAGGTTGAGATGAGGGTCATAGTCGTTGGACTAGTGGCACCAAAGATAAATGGCTTTATGGAAAACTTTGTTTGTGCATGCACTTGAGGTTCGAGACAATCAAGATGCCCAAGAGGGGTAGTAATGCATCCTAGGAGCTACTGGACCACATGGTGGAGATAAGGGCAGATTGTCATGCCAACAGTCATGGAAGCTCGATGTAGCTTCATGCGCATGAGACCGAGATGGGGTCGGGATGAGGTCTCCATCCTCATATGGACATGAAATTTTTTTGGGTATGAGGGTTGATCATTTGATATGTTCACTCAAACTATGAGTAGAAGTTAGGGACTTCTATTAGGGTGGATGGTAAAGACACTTTGATCCACAAGTGGGTGAAGTTGGCATAACTGAAACTCACGAATATGTGTTGTTTGTGAAACAAACCTAATATGGACATGGGAAAAGGTTATGAAAAACCTTGGAAAAGATTTGAGAATCCTTGGAAATGTATTGGTAAACCTTGGAAAAAGGTTTTGAAAATTAGAACTTGAGAAAAGAATATTTTTAAAGGAAATATGGAGTTTGACACACTCTGATTAAAGTTTTTTTTTTTTGTTAAAACTCGCACCCAACACCCATTCACTAAGTTGTCGAACTCACCCCTTCCTTTACCCCGTTTCACGAAATCAAGGGAAACCAACCTTAAAGATCTATCGATAGCTGAACCTTGATACAAATATGTAAAATTTATGTTCAGTTTTGATTAATGTTATTCTAGGAAAGATATAGATGAGAAGGACGCCTTACTTCTCACGGTTTAGAGAAGGGAAAAACCTTAATAAACCGGAAGAGTTGTGGGTTGTTCATAGGGATCCAACCAAACAGGGTTGGGACATGACAACTCAAGCCACAAATTGAGGCTCGATTTGATCTAGGGAGAATCCTTGGGAGGAGAGCAATATAGGGAAAGTAAGAGCTTCGATTGTCGAACCCTCACCGTTAAGATTTCGAAGCTTTCTCTCTCTAGACTACATTTTCCAGCGAAGCTCCATTTGAGCTCATTTCTGAGTCAAATCGAGCGGTTCAAAGCTTGAAATGATGAGGGAAAGATAGGTAAGAAGATTCAGATCACAAATGGAGGCAATTAACAAAGTTTTGGGGGTCAATTGAACGACATTGTGATTCGAGGACCAAATTATAATTTTTGAGAAATTGGGCAATTTGATGTGAATCAAATTGGGGATGCTGTGATTCACAAGTTAAGGGCCAAAAGATTTGAAGAAGCATTGAATGAACTAATTGGAGCAATTGAAGAAACCCAAGTGGAAGCCCAAAGGAAGAGTTCAATAAGATCTCAAGCCCAAAGAAAGAGACCAATAAGATCTCAAGCCCAAAAGAAGAGCCCAATAAGATCTCAAGCCTAAAAGAAGAGCCCAAGTGAGAGATTTATTAACATAATAAATCTTATAGAAGATTGCAGAATAAAATAATATATTAGGAATATTTTCTATATGAATAGTTATATGGTTGGCATGTCAACCACAATATTTTATTTTCTTATTTAGATAATAGCTAATATTCTCAAGTGCCTATAAAAGGCTAACTTTAGAGCATTGTAGAGACAAATCTTTGATTTCAATTTTATTGTGAGGCTTATGTCTTCTTTCTCTTTTAAGAGAACTTTTGAACTTATCAGGTTTTTACTCGTGCCGTTCAAGTAATCGGACTTATCACTAGGGTTTTCTAGGAGATCTTCTTAGAGGTGTTTGGTGTGGCGTCTACTTCTATCCGTACCTTGTTTTCTCAAACAAACAAGGTATATTCCATTCTTTTTACTTGCATCGTGAAAGTCTTGGGTCTATTCCATATTTGGTGTAGGGTGCCATTAGTATATTGGTGGGGTTCACATCAGTTTGAGCTCATTTCCTAGTCAAATCGGGCGGTTCAAAGCTTGAAATGATGAGGAAAACATAGGAAAGAATATTCAGATCATAAATGGAGGCAATTAACTAAGTTTTGGGGGTCAATTGAACGACATTGAGACTCGAGGACCAAATTGCAATTTTTTAGAAATTGGGAATTTGGGGATTTTTGGAAAATTGGGGGCTGAATTGTAATTTAAGGAAAATTAGGGCATTATCATGAAATCAACTTCCAATTAGGGCCCAATTGAGCAATTGCATGAAACAGATGACCAATTGGCAATTTTTGAAAATTCAAGGACCAATTGGAAATTTTTGGGAAATTAAGGACCAATTGGCAATTTTAGGAAAATTGAGGACCAATTGGTAATTTTCATGAAATCAACTTCCAATTAGGGCCCAATTGAGCAATTGTATGAAACAGATGACCAATTGGCAATTTTTGAAAATTCAAGGACCAATTGGAAATTTTTGGGAAATTAAGGACCAATTGGCAATTTTAGGAAAATTGAGGACCAATTGGTAATTTTGGAAAAGTTAAGGACCCATGAGGGATAATTGAAAGTTTTAGGGAATTAATTGAGATTAAATGAAGATTAGGGACCCAAATCTAAGGTTACTAACATTGAGAGACCTAAATGCAATTATGACATAGTGTGAGGACCTATGCGCAAATATCCAAACTTTTGAGGTCCCTTATGTCGATTCTCCTAATAAGGGTACTCAATCCATGCAGGAGCTAATTGTTCAAGTACCGGTGCAAGGAAGCACACCACAAGTCAAGATCTCACTGGGCGACAACGTCATTGTTATCGGGTGAGTGGGATTTCCAACATCATACCCGGTTGGAGGTGATGAGAACCGCCTTTAAATTTGAAAATCATTTTTCTAGGAATGGTCTCCCCTAACTGCGTGAAACTGCTTAAACATTTTGGGAGACGTTCCTGATGGTAGCTAGGATTGCTCCAACATGCTCAAGGCCTCGAATTTGAAAATGATAGGGTCAAATGCCCAGTTTTGGAAAAACTTGCAAAGTGGGCCTAAGGCCAGTGTGCACATGTTGGACCCGTAGACAAACATGATTTTAAAAACCATGAAAAATCTCATAAAATGGGTATTATCGTGTGACTTGCCATAGGGCCAAGACAAGACTGACAAGGCTCAATGGGCTAGTGGCAGTGCACCTATACCTGGTCGATGGGTCGGTCAAGGCAAACAGCTATAGACCAGGTTGAGTGTTGGGGTTGTTAGACCGTTGGTACCAAAGATCATGATTATTGATTCAAAACAGTTGTATGCATGCATGAGGATTCTGGGAGCATCTAGATGCCTGAGAGGGGGTAGCTGATGGGTCCCAAGGGCTACTGGATGACCCAAAAGTGCATAAGGGCGGTTTTGTGTCCATTATGTTGAGAAGTTCTTATAACTTCATGCGCACTGAGACCAAGGCCAGAGGGGAAATGAGGTCTTGTCCCACAAAGAAGACATGATGAAGTACTAAGACTGAGGCTAGAGGGGAAATGAGGTATTGTCTCACAAAGTGGACATGATTAGGGTTTGAGGGTCGAACTATTGATGTCCACTCAAACTCATGGGGTTTGAGGGTCGAACTATTGATGTGCACTCAAACTCAGGGGGTTTGAGGGTCAGCCTATTAATGTTCACTCAAACTCAGGTGGACAGTAATGGTGCTCCGGTCCATAAGTAGAATAGTTAGGGACTATTCTACGAATATGTGATCATTTTCTATGATAGAAAGGGCGTGTGAATGTTTGCTAAAACACGTCCTAAGCAATGGGAAATGCTCAAGAAGAGATGTATTCATATTACAACCAAACTGAAAGCATAAAATGTTTTGATAAACAAGTTTCTTTGAAAATTCACTGCCCAACCCCCGCTCACTGAGTTGTAGAAACTCACCCCCTCCCATTAAACCTTTTTCAGGAGAAATACATCACCAAGAAGAACAAACAATAGGGGAGTAAGCCAAGGGTACCACAAATAGCTATACTGCCACATAACTTTGTTATGTAACTTTCTCCGATGCCTTTACCTTTCTCAGTCTATTTGGTAGGAATGCTAAATTAATACGAGGAAGGGTGGCGGGTTAATCATAGGACTCTGACCAAATTGGATCAAGGCGTGACACAGTCCCTCATTGGCTAGCCTGGCTAACAGGGCTTTGCCTTAGTGAACCGTTGACTGAGGACATGTGTCGCTCTCTTATTGGTCGTCATCGATGATGTGGATTCGATCGTTAACCGATGACACATGTTTCACTTTGATTGGTCATTGATTCATGGCGATGACTAAGCGGTTGACTAGGCGTGCTTCACCACGCGTCACTCGTTGATTGGTCGTGCATGCTGATTGAGCACTGACATGGCAGGCGATCCATTAACTGGTTCGGTCAAACTAGGTTCGGTGTGCCAAAATTGAAAATCTATCGGTTCAAGCGCGATTCGATCAGTTTACTAAAATGTAAAAATTTATCTAAATTCATTTTCTACCTAGTGGTGACTTCAATTTCCCAATTTGATATTTTTAAGTCACCTAGGAAAATTAATCTTTGAATCATTTCTTCATAGTTCAATCTGATTCAAACCGGTTCGGATCCGATTTACCCTGAACCAATCCAGTTTTCTCACCCAATTCCCTTCATTGTTCTTTTCTTTAAGGTTTCAGTCTTTGTTGGCCCCTTGGGGCTTTCTGATTTCCATTTTAACCTATATTTGTTAATTCTGCACCACTATGATACTTGATTTTTCTTTAAAAATTTTCCTGTTTCTTGTTCCAGTTTTCTCATTATGAAGAAACATGGCTTACAACTTCTCTCCACCTTTAAGGAGTTTTGTCCCCAAAACTCTTTATACATTAAATAAATAGGGGTACTTCTCCCTAATCATGGACTCGGTTTCCTATGTTTTTTCCTCTACTTGACTACTCCGCCAAAGGACCTTCACCATTGAAATCTTCTTGTTCCTCAAGTTTCTTTAATGCAATAGTGGAAAATGGATAAATCCTTTCCTAGTATATTAGGAGAATGAATGAATGAAATTATCCTAAACTTATCAAGAATAATTAGAAGGAGATAAGAATTTACTTAAGCGCTAATCCTAGGAAACATAGATTTGAGTTCCTCTCAATCTTATCACTTTCCTAATTCCTCCTCCCAAGTGTAAGTCGTGTTATGTGTGGGACTAAGTCCCATTGATTGCATTGATGAATTAAGGGTTGTGGAACTCGTGGAAGTAAAAAGGGGGAAATCGAGCGTAACCCCGATTGTAGAATAAGATACGAGTCGGGATGCCCAAGACCTTGTCTCAAGGGGTGGAAGTAAATCATGGGGCTTTCAGGGGTAATGCAAGTGTTAGGAGTAGGTTATATTGCTAAGTGGTTTATGGGAAAGGTTTAGGTTGTAAGTCTTGTGGCACGACGTCAGCATCCCACTCACTGAGTTTCAAGCTCACCCCCTCCCCTAAACCATGTTGTAGGTAAGCCTAAGTGGCGTGAGGTAAGGATGAAGCTGCATACCTCGAGGTACCCATTTACCCAAGGTAGCCTCACAACTAGCATACAAATTACAGTTCTTATCATATTGCTAAGCTTCCTGGGGTTTTGATAGTAAATTAGTAAAGGGGTTCATGTTGTATTTCATGTATGAGAAAGTTTAAATTTTCTATTATTTTCACTAAAGGGGTTCTACTAATTTAAGCTTGAGTTATGTCGATTTTACCTTGGTGAAGGATCTCACCTTTGTAACATCAAGGGAATTGGTGGGGGTGCACGGGTCTCCGGCTGAAGAATATCGTGTCAAAGTGTGACATTATGTTCAGCCATTCAACTCTGATCCTTGGTAATCACACCCCCCATCTGAGCTTGGAAGTTGTGCATAATTTAAGGGCCTTCAAGCCTTCAACATCTTATGATCGAGGGCAGCTGGAGGAGGTGAATTATTGAAAGAAATGAATAAATCAAGGGCTTACAGACCGTCAATTGGACCGAATGACCATATGCTCAAATTGGGGAAGAAGATGAATGCCAATTTGGGGATTTTTTTGGATTTTGTGCAATTTTCAAAAAATTGGAGGACCGAATGGAAATTTTACAAAATTGGTGTTTTCATGAAATCCACTCCCAATTGAGGGCCAATTGGGCAAAATAGAGGGCAAATTGGAAATTTTGAAAAGTTGGTGACCAAATTACAATTTTTGGAAAATTAAGGACTAAAGGGCAATTTTGGTAAAAATTAAGGGCCAATGGGTGAATTTAAAAGAGTTAAGGACCCAAATAAGGATGATTGAAAATTCCAGGGTTAAATAGAAACTAAGGGGCAATCTAGGACTTAAGTGCAATTAAGGCAAAATACGAGGTCCTATGTGCAAATAAGAGAAAATATGCGACCTCTTAGTCAACACGTTCTGATACGAGTGTTCGTGCCATGTAGGAGCGGGCTACTTAAGCAATGGCCCCCAGAAGCACACTGCGTAGCCATAATCCACTAACACAGCCCCGTTGAGATCACAGGTGAGTGGGAATTGTTATAACGTCCATTCTGGTTGGAATGACGGTTAATTTGAAAATAATTTTCTCGGAATTAGCCTCCCCTCACTAGATGACTCAACTTAAAATATTTGTGAGCTAATTCTAGGTTTATGCTCGGTATGCAAGTGTGCCCAAGGCTAATGGACATGGGTATCAACCCATCTAGAACTAGCATGCGATGAGTAATGCTAAAAGATCCAATTAAGGGGAAATTGTATGTGATACCCGTTTGAGTTGTTGAGCTTATTGGACCAAACCACTGCTCTACCAAAGCTAGGTCGTCGAACCTATTGGGTCAGTACGCGTAGGCTGAAGCCAAGCCAACAGACCGTTGCACTAGAGGGCCAAAGATAATGGCTATAACATAAAAAAAAACTCTTAATTTTGTATGCACTATGTGATTCAGGCCATCAGGACACCTGGCATGATGTAGTGATGGATCCCAAGGACTATTGGATGACCTAGGGTGCATAAGGGCAGTATGGAGTCTAGTAGGTCGAGAAGCTCGGGGAGCTTTCTATGCACTGAGACCGAGGAGGTAGGGGAAAGGACGTCTCATCCCATAAAGCGGACATAGTGAAGTGATCAGGGTTTGAGGGTTAGACTATTGATGTCCACTCAAGCTCGGGATAGAGGCAGTGCACCTCTATCATGGTGGACGATAAATACGCTCTGATCCACAAGTGGAACGATCGGGGACTGTTATGCGAATGTGTGATCCCTCCTATGATAGGAGGGCGGTTGATGCATGGCTAATATGTGAAAAACATGATGAATAGATAATTAATGGGTGAAGCAATGAATTAAAGTATTCATTATAGTAGTTTCCCTCATTGAGTATTTGTATACTCATCCCCCTCCTCTCACCCTTTTAGGCCTAGGGCAATGACAGGAAGTTCCAGGACAAGCTTGGACCCCCAAGTTATGTTCCCTACTGCCAACTTATAGTATGGGTTTGAACATAGACATGAATTTACCTTCCCTGTATCATTAGGGTAGGAATACCCAAATGATGCTGGAAAGGGTGGTAGGTTGATCACGAGACCTCGACCAAACCGGGTTGGTACATGACAACTTAAGTAGTAACAGAGCATAACTTTCCTAATAGGTTTTCTCCAACCCATCCTAATCCTTGATTCCTGACAACCCTTGTAGAAAATATGAATGGAAACGCCCCCGAAGATTATATCCCATGGATACATGCCATGGAGCAAATGGTAGAAGTGCTAGAAGAACCTATCCCATGGGATGCACCTAGAGAAAGATCCCCTCCCTACTTGATGGAGGATGAGATTTCCCCACCCAGGGAGCTGAATCAAGCCCAACTCCGAGAAGAGGCTAAGAGAAATTTTTGTGAGGCATACACTAATTATGTGAGGGTTTATCATCGAATCCCTCCGTTACAAAATAGTGCATGTACCATAGGCCCCATGCAACATGCCCACAATGTTACCATCTTAAACCGGTATGGGATAGATATTGTGCCGCTAGTACAAGCCAGGAGGGCTCCTAACTTATCAATATCCACGGAGTTTGAGGAATCTAGCATGAACTCGTGCTCTCACTACGAGAGGTACCATGGAGATGAATGCCCACCTAGGAGGAGGAGACGCGTCTAGACACCCGATGCTGAATCTAGTAACCTGCCTGGGTATAACTCTAGGTCAGTTAACTGGAAGGGTTAGAGAAGGGGCAATGAATTCTTGAGATTAGTTATTGTAACTGGTTGTGACCTTACTCTCTGAATTCATTATTATTTGAGGTCGTATACCTAGATCTTATCTCAAGAGAAAATTTTATTTTCCAACATTTGATATTCCACTGGGGTTTGGATATTAGTTCCATTGGAGTTTTTATTAGCATTACACATTACTAACACAGTACTTTGTTTTTTGAAAATGTGTTCACTTTAAAAATCAAGTTTGAAAAATTTTGGGTTTTAATACCACATAAGGTCATACCCCAACATGGTTTCTTCAATTGGACCTATAGACAACCCATCACATCCTCCCAATTTTACAATGATGGACGCCTCATCATTGTAAGCTCAGTGGGACTTAAGGCTTTTGACAAAACATATCAAGTTATTTTCCAAAAATATTCATTTGGCATTGGAAAATAAACTTTATAAACAATACCGAGATCAAGCACTAAATGTAAAGCATACATTTGGGAAATGTGCAGCTTTCCAATTCTTCTACATGTATGGAAAATATCCTAGTTTCCCGGAAGGGGTGTTGTAGGGGAGTAAGTTAACAACTCATTGAGTAGAATTGGTTGACATCGTGATGTTATGTCCATGATTCAACACATACCCTAAAATAGTTATAAGGATGCTTTATAATTCCTTCCTCAAGATTACCAAATAAGGGTTTATAGTTTTAGTATACGGTCAAGCTACCAACTTGTTTGTTCCATCATGAAAGAAACTTTCAAAGGCTTTATATGTTCAGAATTTTGTTACTCACATTTATATCAGATAAGCTCATCAATATGTATGTTCCATCCTAGATGAAGTTTCTAAAGTTTTTATTATAGGCATGTATTGGACAAGCTAACTGCATGTCTATTCCTACCTAGAAGGACTTCCCAAAGATTTAATTTATTCTGCGTTTTTTTTTGTGGGCTTGTATCAAACAAGCAACAGCATACCAAACACCCTTTTCATCATGAATGGGATAACATATTTACATAACAAAAAATCAATTTGTCCCACTTGTGATTATAAGCACCTTTTACCGACCACCCTAATACGAGACTACGACCTTGACCACATTGGTACGGGGCTACGACATAGACCATTCATTTGTGTGAGCACTGTAGCCCAACCCCTAGACATATCGTTTGAGTTGTCCACTATTGAGGGACTAGACCTTTCACCTTCGCCAAATCTAATGCACATAGGACTCCTATAGACCCTAGCATATTGGGCCAAAATCCCTTTTACCAACTATGCTGGCCAGCAGCTCTTAGAACCATCACTACCTCATACTAGGCATCTTATGGTCACGTTTATGATCCTACAAAAGAAATAGTCTTTTCTTAAAATCTTTATCTTTGCACTATTATCCATTATGGGATGGGACACATCGCCAACTCGATAGCAGTTACTGAGCATGGCCCATTTCACACAATATCAACATGTTTTAGTATTTTAATATGTTCAAGATACCATCAAAGTTATTTATAGGATGAGGCACATTTCCATTGGCCTTAGGCCCACTTCTCGAGTTTTCAAAAATACTATATTTGGCCCACTTCCTTTGAAAATGGGCTCACTTTCTCAAAACTAGATCTAACTCATCCTTATCAACCATAAGCTTCGCCCATTTCCCTCATTGATAGTTGAAATTAGATTGTTAACTTGAAATGTGTTTACACATTGTTCACAAGAAATCTTATAATTAAGATTCATGTTCACAACACAAATATATCCCTCAAAATAGTTTTGAGGAGTTTCACACATTCACATGATAAAATTTCTAGAAATTATTTTTAAGCAATCAACTTATTCAATTTGCAAGTAATATGGCGTTATCGGCCAAATCGGACTCGATGCTAGAAATCTCACTCATCGTTATCCGGTGGCATATTCATCCCAGAGGGATTCTTGAGTTTATGTGCTCCTCTCTCATGATCCTATATGTTTTGCTCTATGCATATCATACATGAGTTCATAAATGTTCATCACCCGGTTAATCTAGGCATTTATTATATTATATGTAACATTTCCAAAATTATGGTTTTGCTCCTACACCATATTTTCATAATTAAATATGTATATTAAATAAGGAAAACTAAATAATTTCTAAACTTTGTACCTTCTTAATTTTAGAAACTAGTTTTTAATCCCATCCAAATGCTACCTTAAGCGCACTAATTGCTTCTAGCCAAATGTTCCATTAATGGCATTCTTGTAATTTTTCCTAGGTCAAGGGCAAAATCATAATTTTGCCAAACTTTAAGGGAATTTTTGAAAATTTCCTAGGCCAATGGCATGCCCGTAATTTCACATAATTCGAAGGTCATTTAGGTCTTTTATCACCTTAGGGCAATATTGTAATTTACCACATTTGCCTCCTCGTCTCCTCCTTCCATTTACATGGTCTTAGGTATTTCCATTCATTCTGATTGCTAATTCCTCTCTATCGCAAGTTAGTTGAAGGAAGAGTTCTAAATCGTTCTTCATGCTCCATCCATTCATTTGTCCGTCTGATTATGCCTAAGAGTTCAATCATTCTACCGCCTTGGTGTTCAACGAGTACCCCTACTGAGCTTCCATCAACTCATGCCATAGGTAACACTTCATTCACCCTTGTGTTTAGTTCACCAGCTACCCTAACCAATGACCATCATTGGTTTGCCCTCATGTGACGCCCTCGTTTTCTCCTTGAGATTCCTTCAAAATATTTCCAACTCATAGCATTGTTATTTGCCTGAGCTTTAATCCCATTTGAATCAAATGCTTGAGATTTCTAAGGATATGGAGACAGATAATCGAGCCTCCTTTAGCTTACCACTTAGGCCAGTCCTCTGTTTGGAGTGTCAATGTAAGACCCGGCCTTTGGGACCAAGGAAAACCGAAAAAAGAACTAGTAAAGATTTACATGTAAAGAACCAAGCCAATTGATGAACGAAAAATGGTAAAGAAGGGTTAACATGGGAAATTGAAAAATCCCAAGTGACAAAAAATTCACAAAAATTGTGAGGAAGAATTGGGAAATGGAATTGAGGAGAGAACCAGACCGAATCAGGGTGAATTGGACCTAAATCAAATTGAACCGAGATGAACCATAGTGAATCGGTTCAATAATTTATTTTTCTAGATGGCTTAAAAATGTCAATTTGGGAAATATAGGCAACCATTAGATAGAAAATGAATTTAGATAAATTTATAAATTTTAAAATTTTAGAAAACTGGTCGAATCAGGTTTGAACCGGCCGATTTTCGAATTCGGGTCACCAAACCCGATCGGACCAAACAGGTCAATGGTTCAATTGGACAATAGACTAGATTGGTCAATAGTCAACGATGCTCAGCCAACAGCCACACAGACACCGATAGCCAATAGGAGACTGCCATGTGTCCGATCAACGGTGAGCAAGCGACCATCATACTACCACGCAGACACGAGCAGCCAATGAGAGGCTGCCATGTGTCTGGTCAACTGGTCAACAACTAACGCAGTAGCTCAGTTGGACCTCCACTTTAGAAAAACTGGCCAATCATAGTGTATCAAGTGGCATGTCAGTCATGTCACCGTCTTCAACCTTCAGTCGTTGATAGAGAGAACGGAGGAGAGAGAGAGGCCGAAAAAGTGGGAGTCTCCTATGACTCAAAAAACTCTTCGGTCAAGTCATCGGTGGCCGAGTCGAAGGCCAAGTCTCACACCGGTCAGTTGCCCAAACAATTGTCGAGCTCCCTATATAAAGAGCACCCTTCCATTCATTCTCAGCATCCCACAATCGAGTGAAGAAGAAGAAGTGTGCAAGTTTCCGGTGAGCAGCAAACTAGAGCACCGACAATGGGACTTTTCTCAACCTCCGAAGCTAGATTCAGTGTCTTTGGAACTAGGAGTAAGTCCTCTACCTAGCCCAACCATTCGTTTTGCTTGAGAGCCATTGAGGAGGAACAAGGAAGCTTGAACATTACTGTCGCTCCTCAGCCAGAAAACTTCTCAACCCCCTACAGCCACTTCGAGCTTTCACCCGACCAATTGCAGCCAAACCAGACCCCCTACACCCCACCTGGAGGTGTCTCGACCTCCCCCCAAGCTAAGAAGGTAAACTCCCTCCGTTGCCCTTTGCCGGAAAAATACTATTCATGGCCAAATTCTGTAAAAACTTTAACACTGAAGTTTGCACTGGACAAGTCATCAATTGAGGCGTGGTTTATTCCAGGGAGGATCCCCACAATGAGATCAACATAGTGGAAGCCAAAGCTCTAGTCACCCGACCCCCACTAGTAAGATATCAAAGCTTTCTCTCTCTAGGCTATATTCTCTAGCGAAGCTCCATTTGAGCTCATTTATAAGCCAAATGAAGTGGTTCATGTCTTAAAGTGACGAGGAAAACATAAAGAAGTTGATTCAAATCATGAATGGGGACAATTAACCACATTTTGATGATCAATTTGACGAGATTGAGACTTGGGGGCTAAAGTAGAAATTTTGAGAAATTTGGGCAAATTTGGGATTTTTTGAAAATTGAGATCCGAATGGCAAATTGATGAAATTGAGGGCATTTTCATGAAATTTACTCCTAATTGAGGGTCAATTGGGATAAAATTGAGGACCAATTTGCAATTTTAAAAATTTTGGGGTCAAATCTCAATTTTGGGGAAATTAGGGACTAAATGGAAATTTTGGAAAATTGAGGGGCCAATTGGCAATTTTGATAAGACTAAGAACCCAAGAAGGATAATCGAAAATTTGAGGGGCTTAATTGAGACTAAGGGGCAAATAAGGACCAAAAGGTGACAACACAAGTGTTAATTACCTAATTGCAATTAAAGCATAATATGAGGGACTATGTGAAAATGCCCGGAAAGATGCGACCCCTTAGTCAAAGCATCCTAATATGGATAATTGTGCCATGTAGGAGCAAACTACTTAAACGTCAGCTCTCAAAAGCACAGTGTAAGGCCATACTCCGCGGGGACAACCCCATCAAAATTTAGCAGGTGGGTGGGAATTGCTATAACGTCCATTCCAGTTAGAATGACGGTTCATTTGAAAATGATTTTCTCGGAATTAGCCTTCCCTGACTAGGTGACTCTACTTAAAATATTTGGGAGCTGATTCTGGGCTTAGGCTTTATATGCAAGTGGGCCCAAGGCCAATGAACACCGGTACGGACCCATCAAGAACTAGCATGTGATGAGTAATGCTAAAAGATCCAATTAACAGGAAATTTTCTATGATACCTGTCGAGCCATGTCTGAGTTGTTGAGCTTGTTGGGCCAAATCACTGCTCCGCCGAAGCCAGGTCATTAGACCTGTTAGGCCAGTACGCGTGGGTCAAAGCTAAGCCAACAGACCATTGCACTAGAGGGCCAAATATAATGGCTATAAATTAAAAATACTCTTGATTGTGCATGCACTATGTGATTTGGGCCATCAAGACACCTGGCATGAGATAGTGATGGATCCCAAGGATTGTTGGACGACCCAGGGTGCATAAGGGCGGTCTGGTGTCTAGTAGGTCGAGAAGGTCGAGGAGTTCATGCGCACTAAGACCAAGGCAGTAGGGGAAAAGAGGTCTCGTCCCACAAAGCAGACATGATGAAGTGATCAGGGTTTGAGTGTCGGACTATTGATGTCTACTCAAACTATCAGGGTGGACAGTAAAGACGCTCCGATCTACAAGTGGAATGGTCAGGGACCGTTTTATGAACGTGTGATCCCTCCTATGATAGGAGGGTGGTTGATGATCGTGTGAAAAGAAAAACTTGAGAAGGAACTGTTTGTAAAATATCAAACATTTGAAAGTGTTAAAGTGAACATTTCCTAAAACATTTCTCCCACTCACTGAGTTGTTGAACTTACCCCTCTCCCTCTAAACATTTTTAGGAAAGAACGTCAGACTTTATAACATAAATACTAATCAAAGAAAATTTTATCCCAACTATGGCACCAAAGAGAGGAGCCAAGAGAACAAGGGCAGCAATTGCTGATTTTGTTGGAAACCTTCTCCTAGAGGTAGAATTCCTAGGCTATCAGCCCCACAAGGCCTCAGCTCTGAACACCATAGGTTGTATGAGGAGTTTACAATGGTGTTCAGGGAACCCCACCTCAGCGACAAGCCCCACCTGGACTCCGAGTCTCAGACCCACAAAGAAGAGATCCAATCCCAGCCCCCTTTTGCACCTATCCCACCCCTCTTCGATATCCCCAAGTATCTGAAGACACTCCGACAACTAGGGTGCAAACCCTTCCATTGAGAGAAGGAGGCTAAGGCCGCATGGACTGGTTGGTGAGCCTCAACAAGTTCATGGGGATCATCAGGATACCCTCGAAGGAAATGGTAACACTGGTAGAATATTTTCTAGAGTCCAACACGAAGTGGTGGTGGGATAATGTAAGGAGCCTCTTCCCGACCACACCCACCTAGGAAGAGTTTGAAGGAAGGTACATGGAGGAGTACCTCACTCCACACCTGATCAACAAAAACAAGGTGGAATTTTTCTAGCTCTGCCAAGGAGCAAGCACAGTTTCAAAATATGAGACAAATTTAATGAATTAAGACCCTTCGCCTCCATACTTGGTGGAACAAGCAATCATCTGCAAGAAATTCATTGACTATCTCAATATGGATATAAGAGACCGGATGGGGGTTTTGGGATGCCCCACCGACTCAGCCGCCATCGTCGGCATGGCGCACAAATGTGAGAGGCTAGTCCAGACCAGGCGTCGCAAGATGGAGCAGGGTGGGCAAAGGGAAGACAGGGGGAAGAGCAGTAGCAGAGGCCTGAGAGAATAGTGCTGGTCACAATGAGGGAACCGACCAAGGTTCCCATGAAGGGAGGAGGGCCACCACGACCACAGGAAGGTGAACGCACCCCCTCCAAGTTTAAGCCCCTACTACCCCAAGTGCTAGAGAAACCACGAAGGGGCATGTCTAATATGCTATGGATGTAAACAGTCTGGGCATTTCATTAGGAATTGCCCAAAGACATGGGACAACACTCTGCGAAATGCTCCACCACCACTGCCTGGAAACAAGAGGGCACTCAACGGGGGGCGGGAAGCACCCACCAGAGTTCCAACCCGAGTTTATAACCTAACCTAGGAAGAAGCGCGGAAGGACCCCAGCATGGTAGCTGGTACGTCCCAACCTTCTTTATAAATCGAGTTTGTAGCCTGGAGTCTTGTAGTCCCCATTCAATCTAATAAAATATGTTCCCTTAAAAGTTTCGTTAACTCCCACTCAAGTTTCATACGATTATTCGAGAAGTAAAGGTACACCCTCTTCGACTCAAGGGCGGAGAGATCTTTTATCAAGGAAACCCTAGTCCCAGAACTCCCCAAAGAACCCTATCCTCTCATGCCACCCTTTCACATCCTAACACCTCTAAAAGAGACATTGGAGCGACATGAGTACCTTAAGGCCTGTGAAGTACAGATAGGAAGGACCATCCTAGATGTCATGCCCAAACTCAGTTTGGTCAAATCTCCGTGATCAACCCGCACTCTCCTTGTTTATTAAGGGTTTCTCCTTCCTTAAAATCATGAGGAGTAAGGCGTCCTTTCAACCTGTACCTTTTTTGGAAAAAAAATTAATCAAAACTGCAAGAAATTTTACACTTAACATACTTGTCTTACAAACACGAGTAACTCAAGGTCTTTGGGTAGGCTTTCCCTTAGTTACCTAAAAAGGGGTATAAGGGAGAAGGTGAGTTCAACGACTCAATGAATGGGTGTTTTAAAATTTGACTTTCAGAAAATAGTTTGAATTGGAGTGTGTCAGACTCCTTATTTTATTTAAAACATTTCATCCTCAAAATCTTGGTTTTCATAGTCATTTCTCATCATTAACCACAAATGGTGTGTTTATCAACAAACACACGCCATACATCATGAAGGGAACACACATTTGCAGGGCAGTACGTCCATTGCACCCACTTGTGGCGTTGGAGTGACTTTACCGGCCACCTAGATAGAAGTTCGTCCACTTCTACCTTGAGAATGAGTGGATGTACATGACATCTGACCCTCAATCCAATAAAGAAAACTCTGTGTCCATATGAGGACGGAGACCTTATCCCAACCCCACCTCGTTCTCATGTGAATGAAGCTACGTCGAGCTTCCCTGACTACTGGCATAATAATTTGCTCTTATCTCCACCATGTTGTCTAGTAGCCCCAAGGATGTATCACTACCCCCTCTTAGGCATCTTGAAGGTCTCGTACATCAGTGCATGCACAAAACAATAGTTTTCCTCAAAAGAAATTTAATCTTTGGTGTCACTAGTCCAATGGCCTCGACCCTTAACACGATCTATAGCCGTTTGTCTTGACTGGTCCGTTGACTTTCTTGTCGCACTGCCACCAGTCCATCGAGTATGTCGGTCTTGTCTTGGTACCATGGCCAAACATATCATTCATTTAAAATTTTCATGGCCTAAACTCATGTTTTTTTATGAGCTCCTACTCGTGCCAACTGGCCATGGGCCCATTGTACAAGATTTTCAAAATCGGGCATATTAGCCCCCAAGTTCCAAAATTGAGGCATTCGGCCTATCTGAGTTGTTCGAGCTCCCGTCAAGAAGGTCTCCCAAAATGTTTAAGCAATGGCACATAGTCAAGGGAGAGCACTTCCGACAAAAAAATCTTTTAGTCGCCCATCACACCAACTGGGTGTGAGGACATTTCCGCTCATAATCGATGAACGGGTTTTCTACTTCCTTCCAGGAAGTTCATCATACCAACCAGGTATGATCTACTTACAATTAGTAAGTAGTTTTTCTGTGTATTTTCTCACATCACCCCATCTAGATGTGATGTTAAAATCCCACAATTGTAGTTGGTTTTCATTTCTGAGGTGCTTATCATCCCAACCGGGTATGATATAAAATCTCACTCATCCGTGGCCGGCTTTTTGCCTCTACGCGAGCTTGTCTTGGTTGCCATTCCTGGTACTTTGTGTTACTACACGATATGAACATCCTTGATCATTATCCTTTGGCTTGATGGCCTTCATTCATTACGAATGAATAACATACCCAAACTTTTCAATTATTTGCAATTAGGTCCCTAAAATACTTTATTTCTTTAATTTTAGGTCCCTAATGTCCATTTCCCCCAAATTGAGTCCTGAAACTTCTAAAATTCACCGTGGTACCTCAATTTATTTAAAATTATGAAAAGGGGTTCAGTTTCCCAAATTCACAATTTCATCTCCAACTTTTCCAAAATTACCATTTTGCCCCTACTTTACAAAAATGGTAAATTTCACCTCCAAAATTCCAAAAATTGACTAATTGGTCCTCCAACATCTTTACTATGCCCAATTGACCCCAAATTTTAGGAAATTGCACTTTAGTCCCTTGAATTTTTGAAATCCCAAAAAATTCCCCAATTTCAACCTTCCAACTTGGTCAAATACGATTTCATCAAATTGACCGATCAAACAAGGTTAATTATTGAAATTGAAGTTGGATTTAAGTTCCTACACCTCCATACAATTCAATTGCACTTTGAATCACATGAATTGACATCAGAATGAGCTCAAATTGAGCTCACCAAAAAACCGAATGTAGAGCTTTGAAAGCTTACCGTCGAGGGCGCGGTGGTCGGAGCTTTCAATCTAGGTAGATAGCTCTTGTCTTGAGGTTTCTCCTATGATCAAGAATCACCTAAATTCATGTTGAAATGGGGGAGAATTTGGTCAGTAAAGATCTGTCAGTTCTCTCTCTAACATTGATCAGAATTTATAGTATGGAGCCAAATTAGCTTACCTTTCCATTCTAATGCAGCTATATGAGAGTTGTGGAAGTGTTGGGACAATTTGATTTGACCTGAGAAGGGCTCGAATTGGCCGTTTTCAGCTTGTCTGAAATAGGGAAGCTTTGATCCGCCAGAGCTGCTTCATTGTTCAATCACATTGGCATTTCTCCGACGATCCTTGGAGCAAATGGAGACTACAATCGTGTAGATGACATCTCCCTGAATCTAAAGAACCTGACCACACCTTCTTTGGCTAAGAAAAATGCCCAAGTCAGAGCTCTCAGTCGAGCTTTACCGAAAAATGGAGCAATTGGGAGAGAGTGGACTTTTCAGGTGTGAGGAGGATGAATGAGGATGGGCTCTTTATATAGGAAGTTTGGGGACTTCTTAGTCGTCTGATTGGCACTTTAGTGGCAGTCATTCATTGCCTAAAACTCCCTAGCTAGACTCTTTTCATCTTTGTCGGCGCTGCTCGATTTTTCGACGAGTGAATAGTGTTCTCATATGAAGGAAGAAAACAACACTATTCTCACCTGGGTTTACCGGTTCTTTCCCTAATTTCATTGTCTTTAAGGGATGGGGTTTACACTAGAGGCTGACTTGATTCCCCTTCCACTAAGAGAAGTAGAGGTCATCTTGTGAATGGACTGGTTGAGCACACATCATGCCCAGGTAGACTACAAAAAGAAATCGGTCGGTAAGCTAAAAGAAGTAGAGGTCATCTTAGGAATTAACTGTCGCACCTCCGACGGTAAGCTTTCGAAGCTTTCTCTCTCTACGTATAATTTTTCAGTGAAGCTCAGTTTGAGCTCAATTCAAACCCAATTGACATAGTTCAAAGCTTAATTGAATCATATGGAAGTGTAGGAACTGATCCATACCTTCAATTTGAGCAATTAACCCCGATTGAATAGCCAATTTGATGAAATCAACTTTGGCCAGTTTGAAAGGGGGAAATTGAGGGAAAAGTTAAGGGAAATTTGGGGATTTCATAAAATTAAGGCACCAAATTGCAATTTCCCAAAATTGAGGGTCAATTGGCCACGGAAACGATGTTGGAGGACCAATTGGTCAATTTTTGGAACATTTGGGGTCAAATTGTCATTTTTGGAAAGTAAGGGCAAATGGTAATTTTTGAAAAGTTGGGGACTCAAAGGGAATTTTGGAAACTTTGGGAGTCAAATTGGGCAAAGGTTTGCATTAAGGAACTAAAGTTAAGAAAAATAAACTTTAGGGACCTAAATGCAATTTATTGATAAATTGTGAGCCAAGGATTTTATGCTAAACCTTAAGTGAAAAGTCTACCCAATTTGTGTAGGGACAAGTGTGATTGGAACACCGACAAGAGAAAGCTCGCCGGTTGGTTGACTGGGTTTATTCACATAATACCCGGTTGGGATGATGAGCATCTCGGAAATGAAAAACCACTTATATGTGGGATTTTAACATCACACTCGGTTAGAGTGATGTGAGACCTAAGTGGAAAACTACTTACTGGTTGTAAGTAGAGAAAATCATACCTGGTTGGTATGTGGACTTCCTTGAAGGAAGAAGAAAACCTACTTGTCGGTTGTAAGCAGAGATATCATCACACTTGGTTGGTGTGATGAATTGAAAGATGATTTTGTCAAAAGTGTTCTCCCCTAACTGTGTGCCAGTGCTTAAAATGTTTAGAAGACCTTGATAGGAGCTAGAACGGCCCAAATAGGTCAGCGGCCTTAGTTTTGGATCTTGTGGGGCTAAATGCCCAATTTTGGAAAATCACGTGCAGTGGGCCCAAGGCCAGTTGGCACAAGCAAGAGCTCATAAACAAACATGATATATTAAAGACAAGAAAATTCCTAATGAATGGATTATTTGATTTTGCTATAGTACCAAGACAGGACCGACATATTCGATGGACTAGCGGCAATGCGTAAGAGCTAGGTTGATGGACTGGTCTAGACAAACAGCTGTAGGTCAAGTTGAGGGTCGGGGCTGTTGGACCAGTGCACCAAAGAAAAATGGCTTTGTGGAAAAATTATTGTTTGTGCATGCACTTGAGGTTTGGGACCATGAAGATACCCAAGAGAGGTAGTGATGTGTCCTAAGGGCTACTGGGCGACATGGTAGAGATAAGGGTAGTTTGACGTGCCAGCGGTCAGGGAAGCTTGATGTAGCTTCATGCCCATGAGACCGGGGTGGGCTTGGGATGAGGTCTCTGTCCTCATATGGACACGAAGTATTTCTGGGTCTAAGGGTTGAACGTCGGAGATGTTCACTCAGACTCCAAGTAGAGGTCAGGGACTTTAATCAGGATGGATGGTAAAGATGCTCCAATCCACAAGTGGGTGCAGTTAGTGTAACTGCATTTCACGAATATGTGTGTACCTTCATGATGGAGGGCATGTGTGTTGTTTGTGAAAACACACCGAATATGGAAATGGGAAAGAGGTTTTGAAACCCTTGGAAAGGATTTGAGATCCCTAGAAAAGATTTGGTAAACCTTGGAAAAAGGTTTTGAAAATCGGAATTTGAAGAAAAGCATTCTTAAATGAAATAAGGAGTTTGGCACACACTAATTAAAGTTGTTTTTGTGAAAACTCTCACCCAACACCCATTAACTGAGTTGTTGAACTCACCCCCTCCCATTACCCCTTTTCAGGTAACCAAGGGAAAATAAACCCACAAACTTTCCTATAGTCGAACCTACAAGACAAGTATGTAAAATTTAATATATTCAATTTTGATTAATGTTATTTTAGAAATAATATAGGTGAAAGGACGCCTTACACCTCGCAGTTTAAAGAAGGGGAAACTCTTAATAAATAATGAGAGTGGCAGGTTACTCATGGGAATCCGACCAAACTGGGTCGAGGCGTGACACGACCTATTTCGCCAAGATTGACTTGTAGTCGAGTTACCATCAACTAAAAATTTGGGAGGAAGACATACAAAAAATCGCTTTCTGATCACAATATGGGCATTACAAGTTTAGAGTGATGCCCTTTGGGTTGATAAATGCACCCGCCACCTTCATGGACCTAATGAATATGGTGTTTCAACCATACTTTGACAAGCTCGTGATCGTATTGATAGACGACATCCTCATCTACTCCCAAACCGAAGAGAAGAACCGAGCGCACTTGGAGATCACCCTGAGTACCTTGCAAGAGAACCGACTTTACGCCAAATTCTCTAACTGTAAATTTTGGTTACAAGAGGTGGGCTTCCTAGGGCATATAGTGTCAAAAGATGAAGTAAAGGTGGATCCAGCCAAGATAGAGACCATCCCAATCGAAGTACGCAATTTCCTCGGCCTCGCTAGCTACTACCAGAAGTTTGTGGAAGACTTCTCCAGAATTGCCGCCCCATTGACTCGCCTCACAAGGAAGGGGGTAGATTATAAATGGGACGCTAAGTGCGAGGAGTCCTTCCAAGAGCTCAAATCCCGATTGACGATGGCCCTAGGGCTGGCCTTACCCAATGTGGACGCCGAGGAGAACACTATATACAGTGATTCATTCAGACAGGGATTGAGATGTGTCCCAATGCAACAGGGGAAAGTTATTGCCTATGCCTCGCGACAACTGAAGCCCCATGAGAAAAAACTACCCCACCCATGATCTCGAGCTAGTAGCCATAGTGTTCGTCCTTAAGATATGGCGTCACTATTTATACTGGGTAAAGTGTTGCATCTATATCAACCATAAGAGCTTGAAATATTTCATATCCCAAAAGGAACTCAACCTGTGGTAGAGGAGCTGGCTAGAGTTGGTGAAGGACTACAGCCTAACAATCGAGTACCACCCCTATCACTCCCCGGCCTAGTTTGGTTGGATCCCCATGATCAACCGGCCACTCTCCCGATTTATTTAAGGGTTTCCCCTTGTTATAAACCGTAAAGAGTAAGGTGTCATTTAACTTGCACCTTTCTTGAAATAACATAAATCAAAACTGTATAAAAATTTAAAATTTATCATACCTTTCTCACAGGTGTATTAGTTGATGATCCTTGAGGGTAAGCTTTCCAAGATTTTCTAAAAGGGATATAAGGGAGGGGGTGAGTACAATGACTCAATGAATAGGTTTTTGAAATTAAATTTTTAGGAAAATTATTTATTTTTGAGTGTGCCAAACTCCTAATTTCCTTTCAAAAACCTTTCATTTCAAATCTCGATTTTTATTACCATCTCAAATTAATTCATGGTGTGTCACCCAACACACATCCTTCATCATGAAAGTCAAACACACAATTACAAGCCTGCACATCCACTGAACCCACTTGTGGCGTCGGAGCGACTTTACTAGCCACCTAGATAGAAGCACATCCACTTCTACCCCGAGAATGAGTGAATGTTCGCGGCATCAATTCTCCATGTCTGTATGAGGATAGAGACCTAATTCCAACCCCTCATCGGTCTCGTGCGCTTGAAGCTACATCAAGCTTCGCAAGGTCACCTGGTCTGATGAATTGCCCTTATATCCACCAGGTCGTCTAGGGCCCTAGGACACATCACTAACCCTCTTGTGCATCTTGAAGGTCTCATACACACAGTGCATGCATAATCAGTATTTTCACATCATGCCATATAATCTATGGCGCAATTGGTCCAATGGACTCGACCCTCAACTCAACCTGCAATTATTTATCTTGACTAGTCTGGAGACCTGTCATGTCGCACTACCACTAGTTGATTGAATATGTCAGTCCTGTCTTGGTACCATGGCCAAAAAATTCAGTTAATTAAAGTTTTATAGCATATATCTCATGTTTGTTTATGAGCTTCTACTCATGTCAACTGGCCTATGGGCCACTGTTCGAGATTTACAAAATCGGGCATATTAGCCACTAAGTTCAAAAGCCGAGGCCTCCGGCCTACCAGAGCTATTCGAGCTCCTGTCGAGAAGGTCTCCCAAATCATTTAATTAGTGGCACACAGTTAGGAGAAAGCACTTCTGACAAATTATATTTTCAACTATCCATCATACCAATCGAGTATGAGGATATATCCGCTAATAACCGATGAACGAGTTTTCCACTTCCTCCGACGAAGTTTCATCATACCAAATGGGTATGATCTACTTACAACCAGTAAGTAGTTCTTACACATTATTTTCACATCACTCCTCTAAATTGTGATGTTTAAAATACCACTAAGTAGTGGGTTTTCATTTCGAGGTGCTTATCGTCCCAACCGGGTATGCTATAAAAATCCCACTCACCCAATCGTGTAGTGAATTCCTCTCTGCCAATTCTTTGTATTCACGCGAGCTTGTCCTTGCTGGCGTTCCCGATACCTCATGTTCCTACATGATATGAACATCCTTGTTCATTTTCCCTCAACCTAATACCCTTCATTCATTCCAATGAATGAGAAAACCAAACTTTTTATTTATTTGAAATTAGGTCCCTAAAGTTATTTTTCTTTAACTTTAAGTCCCTAATGCCGATTTTCCCTCAAATTGAGTCCGAAACTTTTAAAATTCATCTTGGAACCTCAATTAATTCAAATTCACAAAAAGGGGTTCAAGTTTCCCAAATTCCCAATTTGGCCCCCAAATTTTCCAAAATTACCATTTTGCCATTCCTTTACCAAAATGGTAAGTTTTACCCCAAAATTTCTAAAATTGCTCAATTGGCCATCTAACATTCTTACAATGCCCAATTGACCTTCAATTTTACAAAATTTCATTTTGGTCCCTCAATTTTTCCCCAATTTTTCCCCCAATTTCAACTTACTAACACAACCGAATTTAATTTCATCCAATTGACCAATTAAACACTTCTAATTATTGAAATTGAAGTTAAAATTGAGTTCGTACATCTTCATACGATTCAATAGCACTTTGAATCATAAGTTTTGACGCTAAAACGAGCTTAAACGGAGCTTCACTAGAAAATAGACTATAAAGAGAGAAAACTTCAATTGCTCAACGTCAAGGGCACGGTAGTCCAAGCTTTTGATCTAGGAAAATAGCTCTCATCCCGAGGTTCATCCTAGAATCAAGAATTGCATCAATTGATGCTAAATTGAATGAGAATTTTATCATCAAAGTTCTATCGATTCTCTCTCTAGTATCGGTCAAAAATTGCAGAGGTGAGTCGAATTTGCTTACCTTTCAGCTCTAGTTCAGTTGTAGGATGGTTATGGAGGTGTTGGGAGGGCTTGGTTTGGCCTGAGAAGGGCTCGAATTGGCCGATTTCTGCTCGGCCAAAATAGGGCAGCTTCGGTCCACCAAAACGGCTTTATTGTTCGATCACATCGGCGCTTCTCCGACGACCCTTGAAGGAAATGGACAATACAGGCGTGTAGCTAACTTCTCCTCGATTCTAAAGAACCTGACCTCAACTTGTTTGGCTATGAAAATTGCCCAAGTTGGAGCTCTGGTTCGAGCTTCACTAAAAAATGGAGCAGTTGAGAGAGAATGGAGTTTTTAGGTGTGGAGAGGATTAATGGGGAGGTGCTCTTTATATAGGAAGCTCGGGGACTTCTTGGTCATCTCATTGGCGCGTTAATGGCAGTCAATCATTGCCTGAAACTCTCTGGCCAAAGACTTTTTAGCTTCGCTGGCACTGTACGATTTTTCGGCGAGAGAATAGTGTTGTCATTTGAAGGAAGAAGACAACACTATTTTAAACCGGTCCGAACCGGGTTCAAAGCTTAAACAGACCGGTTCATCCTCAATTCGACTAAAATTTTCAAATCTAAAAATTTCTAAATTCATCTAAATTAATTTTCTATCTAATGGTGGCCTCAAATCTCAAATTTGAATTATTAAGCCACCTAAAAATTGAATTTAGCATTTGGTTCAAATCGGTTCAATCAGGTTCACGTGAACCGGTTTGGTTTTCATCTCCAATTCATTCTCAATCCATTTCCATGACTTTTGGGTCTCTTTGGGTCACTCGAGATCCATAAATTTCCCGGTTTTCCCTTTCTCTATCTGTTATGGTTCATGAACCAACTCGGTTTATAAACCAGTTCAATCTAGTTGGATACAGTTCATCTAAACTGGTCTGGTTTCTCTCTGCCAATTTGTCCTAAGGTTCTTTTCCAAGGTTTTATGAACCCTTTGGATCACCTGGGAGTTGTAAATTTCCAAATTGCTTGTTTTTTAATAATCGGGTTTGTGAACCGGTTAGGTTTTCTCACTTAATTTGATCGATTTTTTCCTCAGTTTTCCTTAACTCCAAAGAGCGGGGTTTACAACTCTCCCCTCCTTTTAGGCGTTTTGTCCCCAAAACTTATTTAGTAACCTTGCATGAGGAACTTTTTCTTTTGATGTCCATTTGGTATTTGCTTAACATGCAAACTCTTTTCTTGTTCTACCAATTTAACCCTTTTTACATCATTCACTATAGGAATTTCTTTTTCTTTATATTATTTGCTCCCTCCATGGAGTTTATCATACCTATACATTCCTTACTTAAGGGTATATCCTTAGATTCGCATATTTTTTTACTTAAAGCAACATTTTTCCCTTTGAGGTCTCGTATGTAGGATTGGGAATTCTAAGATACCTAACCATTTATGTGTCTAGTTAAACTCTTGGTCATTTAAACCCTTAACTTGGTGTTCTTTAGAACATTACATACTTGTTTTCACGGGTTTCCTTGTTATCACCATTTCATCCTATTTCGACTCTTCCTTCATCCGTTGTCCATTACAATTTCAATCCAAATTTTATGTTTGACCTTGTCATGCTTACTAACTAACTCTTCCTTATTTTGAGTCATGTTTTCCTTGGGACTGTTGAGTTTACATGCCTCTTACAACATGACATTTTCTAAATCTTGTCTCTATGTCCATTAGACTTCCAGAACACCTCCTTTAGGGTTGTTCCCAACTTTCCAACCTCTCAGGGATTGTATAACTTTATCCCTCTTTTCATTTGGTAGTATTCCTCGACTACCTTTATCATTATCCATTCAGCTTACATAATTGTGTCGATTCTCCTTACCCACTCGTCCTTTCTCAACTTCCTTATAGAGTCTTTCCGATTCCAACGATTTGTTTTTTCCCATGGTTTACCGACAAGCTGGGATTCTTTCCTTCTTAAGTCCTTGGCATTCTTTATTCAAGGATTTTTCCTTTTTCCTTAATCCACTTTTACTTACTCGTGATCATTTCATGATTCTTCATTCTTAAGTTAATCACTTTCGGTCTATGTGTTGATTTCTTTGCTTGGAAAGGTTCCCTTCTTCCGGTTTCGTTCTCTACTATATTCCTCACCATAGAGACTTCCATCTTAGGAGCTCCATGCTCAACCTTCTTACCATTCTTTGAAGGTTTCTTCCTCCTTTTCCTTACCTTTTCTTCTATACTAAGGCATTTGCCTACTTTGAATCCTTCCTCATCTTAAAATTCCATTTCATCCCTTATTCTTTATTTGAGGATTCTTCAATTGTCAGTTTTATTCCATGCATTCCACACCATACTCAGCCATCCACTCTTTAGGCTTCATATGCACGTGTAAACTATGACCCGTCTTAGCAATTGTGGTTATTCCTCCTTAGCCACATCTTATTTGGAGGACTTACTTTATGAACGTTTCTCGACGTTCTTTCCTTTATTACCTTAGTATGGGTAGTTCACTCATTCTTACTTGTCACAACATTTTTTTATGCTAATCCGTTAACTTATTTCCTTTTAAGGAGGGTTCACATCCTCCTTGTTTCAATATATCTTGATCGTCCTTTGTGAGGCTCACTTAACTGTCTCAAAACTTTTAATTATAAATCTAGTTTTGGCCATTGATTTCTTTAAGGATTTTCCTTCATTATTTTTTTCCAATGTTTTGGCCTTTTCATTTCTCCCTTCTTTGTCGTGGTTTAAATCCATGGTTCTCTCGAATACCAGTTCTTTATCTGCCTCCTTCTTACTATTTTTCTTATCCAATTGTCTAGGCAGTTGTATCACTCGTCCTTCATGCCCATCCTATTGTCCTTCATATAGTGTAGTTTTTACTACTTCTCAGCCCTTCTTATGGTTTTATTTATTCTCTTTGACGATCATGTTGCTAATAGTTACTTCTTTCTACTTGGTTCTCCTATAATTGTTATTTAGTTTTTCTACTTTTTCCAACAGGTCACACTGGACCATCACAATATATCCTTTTTTCGAGAATTTCCTAATTAAGGGTTGTTTCCATGCACTCCACATTAGTCCATCCACACTTCACATTATTAGGTTCCTTTATTCCTTTATCACTTTCTTTTATATTTGATCGGAGATATAATCCCTTGTCTATTTCACAACTTATATATGCATACATATATATCCATTCATTCATAAACTTCTTTTAATGATTATATGTTTTCTCATTTAATTTGGATCTTTTGATCCTAATTAACTCGACCTAATTAATTTCACACAACTCAATTAAATCATACCAAATTTCGATTTTTGTTTAAAATTTTTGGGTTTGAAAACGCAGTATTACACCACCCTTGTTGAATTCTATCTTTTGGAGGCCATAGCAAATGGTGATGAGCAAAATTCTAGGAGCATTTTTAGGCATCCAAGAAAAGGAGACGTGTACTCTCATCCTGGCAAGTTGATGAGCAAAAAAAATCTTGGCAAGTGTGATGGTTGCATAAGGTAAAATCCACCACCATTGACTTTCATGAAAAGGAAGTATAACTAGTTGTATAATATTCAATGGTGGCGGTATTACACGTGAACTTCCACCAAGAATTTGTAATCCTTATAAAAATCTTGTTGTATAATATTCAACAAGTGGTTTCATAAGGTAAGATTGCAACCGTAGTTACGCAAATGAACTTGTTATTTGGAGTGCATAATGTCTTGATTCTTTATAAGAGTTTCATTATTTTTTTTATTTGAGAAAGATGATTATTTTAGAGTATTATATAATTTTATTATTATAATAATTACTTACCCGAGTTGCTTATTTAGCCTCTCTCCTAGTGACATGGATGCCTCTATTGGTGAATGAGGTGAGGCGGAGAGAATATTGGGTCCCAAAATCTTTATTTTTTATCGCACGAGAAAAGTCAATATTTCAGAAAAGGAAAAAAAACTTGAATAATCGCTGCCAGAAAAGTGCAGGGCGGAAATCCAGATGACGGCGGCAGCGGTGACTTCTTGCAACCCTGTACTTGTGCAGTCTAGGAAGCAGCAAGGCCTCCCTCACTCCGTCGTCTCATGGAGGTTCTCCCAATCTTCTCCTTTCGCCACCACCACAGCCCCAAGCAGGGCTACCTCCCGACGCGCCAGCCGTCGGCCGCTCAGGGTAGCGGCATTCGTGAACCCAAAGCCAACGGTCCTCGTTACCGATAACCTTGGTGAGGCTGGCATTGACCTTCTGAAGCGCTACGCTAACGTCGACTGCTCCTACGACCTCAGCCTGGAGGAGCTGTGCACCAAGATCTCCCTCTGCGACGCTCTGATAGTGACCGGTGGCACCAAGGTCACTCGCGAGGTCTTCGAGTCTTCCGGCGGCCGCCTCAGGGTCGTTGGGCGTGTCGGTGTCGGCATCGACAATGTTGATGTCACCGCTGCGACGGAGCATGGTTGCCTTGTTGTCAACGCACCCACGGCTGACACTGTTGCTGCTGCCGAGCATGGAATCGCTCTCCTCACTTCCATGGCACGGAAAATTGCCCAGGCAGATGCTTCCATGAAAGCTGGTCATTTTTTTCTCACCTTCTCAGAGATGTTTGGCTATAAGATGTAATTTCTTATTGGCCTTTGCCCCGATTGAAAAATAATTGAAATTTGGATTCATGGGATTTGAGAGAGGACCTCTATGCTGTCTTTCCTGCAATTAGCTTTCTGATGCCATTTCATCTGGTGTGCGCTAAAAGATTTTTACTCCTGAAGTAAAATGAAAGACTAGAAACTCTGTCATTGTTAGATTTCTCTAATTGGCTTTTGTCTATGTTTCATTTGTCGAGAGCAGTTCATTTTGTTCCAATTTAGTTTAATCTAATACCTTATTGATGTCATTCAAGTGGATATTTGACATTGATTCCCAAGTGGAAATTTTGTTGCCTCCAGGAAAGTGGCAGCGGAGTACATTCTTGGGGGTCTCCCTGTTAGGAAAGAGGCTTGCAGTGATGGGCTTTGGGAGGGTCGGTTCCGAGGTTGCACGCCGTGCCAAGGGACTTGGGATGAATGTGATTGCACATGATCCTTTTGCCCCACTAGATCGTGCTCGTGCAATTGGAGTGGATATGGTATCCTTTGATGAAGCTATAGCCACGACAGATTTTATTTCTCTCCACTTGCCTCTCACTCCTGCCACATCGAAGATGTTCAATGACGTGACCTTCTCTAGGATGAAGAGGGGGGTCAGAATTGTGAATGTTGCCCGAGGAGGAGTAATTGATGAGGAAGCCCTGCTGAGAGCCTTGGAATCTGGAATTGTTGCCCAGGTTCTTATCATTTTCCTCCAAAAGATAAGAAGGAATTTTAATATGAAAATCCCCAGGTGATCTAGTGATCAAATGGGGGACTGAGCTGGTCTGGTGCTTGGCTACCAACACCATACTAGTCTGGTCATCCCTTTAGCTTTGTGAAGAAATTCAGACTTGATTTCCATGGACTTTTGATTGCTTATTGAATGTGTTAAAAATTGCACACTTTTGTGCAGGCTGCCCTTGATGTATTTACAGAAGAGCCTCCCCCGGAGGAAGACAAGTTGGTTCGGCACAGGAATGTTACTGTCACACCACACCTAGGTGCCAGCACAATGGAGGCTCAGGTTCTTTCATTTTTTGCTAGTATGATTAGTAATCTTCTATTATCTCTGGTTTTTTATGTATATGATTTTGTTTTCACTCTTTATAAATAATCAGGAAGGTGTAGCCATTGAGATTGCAGAAGCAGTGATTGAAGCTCTCAAGGGTGAGCTCACTGCTACTGCAGTGAATGCTCCCATGTTATCGATGGAGGTATAATATGAGGTTTCTATAATACTTTGATCCATGTCTTTTTCTACCAACAGATTCATGTTCCTGTTACTTTAATGTGAGCCTTCATTAGATCATTCTTTTCAATTTGGTCGGGCTCCCTTTCCTTGCCAAAATTATAAAAAAAGATCATTATAACTAAACATTTAGATGGTTGGAATCGGAGTTAATCTCTAGTGGTTTCCTCCAGATGAATGCTAATATGAAAAAACATTTCTCAGTATCTATAACTTAACTATAGCACATTCTCAATTTGTAAATTAGTCATTTAGAGGATCAACATCTCTCACTTCAATTCCCTTGGAATGTGCTTTCAATCCTTGACATAATAATGTGCAGAGTTTATTGCAAGGAAGAGTTTAACATCTAATAATTTCAGGTTATATCAGAACTTTCCCCCTATGTTGAAATTGCTGAAAAGCTTGGCAGATTAGCTGTTCAGCTTGTTTCTGGAGGGATTGGGATAAGATCTGTTAGGATCCACTATGGTTCAGCAAGAGAACATGACGATCTAGACACTCACTACCTCCGTGCTATGATCATTAAGGGGCTAGTTGAACCTACCTCAAGCGTCTTTGTAAATTTAGTGAATGCAGACTTCGTAGCTAAGCAGAGAGGCCTGAGATTAACTGAAGAGAAGGTTTCTCTTGATGGGTCGCCAGAGAACCCCATAGAGTACATCCAGGTATGCCTTAAATCACTCTCTTATTCATGAAACAGACTGATATTCTATAAGGGGGATGCTAGTTATCATTCATTAACTGAGTTGAACATTTAGGTGAATGATCCAGTGATACAGCATAACAATATAGTAACTGTTTCATAAGGTTCAAATTGCTAACGTGGAGTCCAAATTTGCGAGTGCCATCTCTGACTCGGGGGAGATCAGTGTGGAAGGCAGGTTGAAGGATGGAAAGCCACACCTAACCAAGGTGGGCTCCTTCAGAGTTGACGTTAGCCTCGAGGGGAGCCTCTTACTCTGCCGGCAGGTGGATAAGCCCGGGATGATCGGGAAGGTGGGGAGCATTTTGGGCAAGGATAATGTGAACATCAACTACATGAGCGTGGGCAGGATTGCCCCCTGGAAACTGGCCGTGATGACCATAGGCGTGGATGAGGAGCCAAGCAGAGAGGCCTTGAGGAAGATCAGGGAGTTGCAGGATGTGGAGGAGTTCGTTCTCTTGAAGCTGTAAAAAAGTGATACATGTCCATTGATGATTCTTTTTACCCCTCATCAACTGCAATGTGTAGAAAGACCAACTTCCTTGGAAGAATGGATGTCCATATTGTATTTTTTTGTATTTTGAATTCAAGAAGTATACAATGTATGAGCCAGCATAGAAAGAATTTGGTAAAATTGATCAATTTCTGCATACAAACATTTTTCCCAACAGGCCCTCATACACTGATTGGGACGACTCAGTTGTAAATGGAGAGTCATATTAGTGAACATCTGAAAATCAGAGTCCTTATTTTTAATATTAACGGTAATGTCGAGACAAAATTTAGTGAGAGACAAAGATTAGGACTTCTTTAGAATTATCAAAACAATTAAAGAAACACAGACTCAGAAAAAAGGCTAATGAAGTCTGATTTCGAGTCCGCCACTGCTTTTCTCACAGAAAAGGCGGTCGGAGGCCGCACACTCGCTCCCACCACCTATTCCGTTGCGCCGGCGGCGCGTAGGGTTTCTCATCTGAAGCATCAAATCTGAAGCTTTGAGGATGGGCCAGTCAGGCTCTAAGGCTGCAGTCTCGAGCCAGCGGGGCTCTTCCGGCTATGGTGCGTCCAAATCTACCGCATTGATTTCTCCGGTATTTTCAGAGGAAGCTACGAGGTTCGAGATGACCAATGCCTCTGATTCGGTCGATTATGTTTCTAATCTTCCGGACGAATGCTTGGCCTGCATTTTCCAGTTCCTAGGCTCCCGTGACCGCAAGAGTTGCTCTCTCATCTGCAAGAGGTGGCTCAGGGTAGAAGGACAGAGCCGCCACAGGCTCTCCCTCAACGCTCAGGCGGATCTTATCACTATGGTCCCTTCTCTGTTCTCGAGATTCGATGCCGTCACCAAGCTCGCCTTGAAATGCGAACGGAGATATGTCAGCATCAGCGACGAAGCTCTCATCTCGATCTCCCTGCACTGTCGGAACCTGACGCGACTGAAGCTCCGAGCGTGTCGTGATCTGACTGATGCGGGCATGGCCGCATTTGCGAAGAACTGCAGGAGCTTGAAGAAGCTGTCATGCGGATCTTGCGCTTTCGGATCGAAGGGTATGAACGCTGTCATCGATAACTGTGCATCCCTAGAAGAGCTGTCTGTCAAGAGACTGCGCGGTATGATAGATGGCTCCGCTGCCGAGCCCATTCGACCGGGAGCGGCTGCCTCTTCGCTCAAAACAATCTGCCTCAAGGAGATGTACAATGGCCAGCGCTTTGGCCCGTTGATAGTCGGTTCAAAGAACTTGAGGACTCTGAGACTTTTTAAGTGCTCCGGTGATTGGAACAAGCTCTTCCAGCTCATATCAGGTCGGGTTACGGGTATAGTTGAGATTCATCTGGAGAGGATTCAAGTGAGTGATCTTGGTTTGGCTTTCTTGTCTAATTGCCTAGATCTGGAGATTTTGCACCTTGTTCGGACAGTAGAGTGCACAAACTCAGGGCTTGTCTCCATTGCTGAGCGCTGTAAGCACCTGAGAAAGCTCCACATTGATGGAGGGAAGGAAACCCACATTGGCGATGAAGGCTTAATTTCTGTAGCTAAGAATTGCCCCAATCTGCAAGAACTTGTCCTAATTGGTGTTGACCTGACGAAACAGAGCTTAGATATGTTAGCTTCCAGCTGCCAAAATTTAGAAAGGTTAGCTCTATGTGGCAGTGATACAGTTGGAGACGAGGAGATCTCGGGCATTGCTGCAAAGTGCACTGCTCTGAAGAAGCTTTGCATTAAGAGTTGCCCTGTTTCGGATCAGGGCATGGAAGCTCTGGCTATTGGGTGCCCTAATTTGGTCAAAGTAAAGGTGAAGAAGTGCAGGAGTGTTACTGCTGAGGGTGCAAATTGGTTAAGGTCAAGCAGGGGATCACTTGTGGTGAATATAGATACTGGTGAACGAGTAAATACTGAAGGTCGAGCTAGCAATGCAGGAATTCAGGATAATGGAGTCGAATTTCCTCCTAGGGTTGCTGCCACTGGTGCTGTTATAGCATCTTCCAGCAATCACATTGCCAAAAGATCATCTTCCTTCAAGATGAGATTAGGGTTTCTCAATTGTAGGGGTTTAGTTGCCTGCACCTTTCTGAGATGGTCCGGCCGCAGTAGCCATGCCAGAAGTATGTCATCATCTTAAACAGGTGCTGCCTAAAGAAAGAAAATATAAAAGCTACCAAATGTTTTGTACTGCCTGCTTTGATTTATCATCAATTTGCCTATTTCCCTTGGAAAAATTAATCTTGCCCCAAATATGTTCTTCTCCAACTTGTACGCCCATTCTCATACAATATCATATTCCTGCTGAGAATTTTCTAACCTATTGGCGTTAAAGCGATTCATGCCCATGTCATATTGGTAATCTTAGAATGGATTTGCTGGATACATAAGACTCTTCAAGCCCATAGCTTTTTTTTGGGAATCTCAGAATCATTTAACTTCTTACTTCAGACATTTTCTTGCCAGCTTGAAATTCAATTCCATGTGACATCTACTATATCCCTAATTGAATTTTGTGAAGGGTGAACTAGGCATCAGATATTCCTTGATACAAAAACATCTGGAAAACCTTTCTTGTTTGTTTTTTAAAGAATACTTGGCAATTCCGTCTATTGGCATTGAACCTGCTGAGAAAGTAGTCACTGTCCTTGCCTTGGAGCTGCAATGGGAGGCACCTTCTAGAACATGGTGTAATGCTCATATAATATAAAAATATTATATTTTCACAAATAATATAAAATTTTAAACGTAAATCCATACTTTACAAAATCGATACATAAATTCTAAATAATCTGGAAATTTTTTAAATTATAATCGAGATATTTGTTTTAAAATACTTTTCAAACAAATAATTTTTCCTCAAACAATTATCTAAAATAGGTTAGAAAAAGGGATGAGTTGCAAAGATACTTCAACGGAGTATTGTTATCCACTAAAATATTTTATAGTGTCTTCCTAAGATATTTTTTTTAAATCTCCTATGGGTACATTTATTTATATCACTCTCTTTTTACAAGAATTAACATCACTAATGTATTTGCATATAATCATAGGAACATTTATAGAACCATATAGTGGGTCAAGGAAGTAGTGGGTACATTACCCTTCCGCATGCATCTTCTCACTATATAACTTCTCGCTATTTAGGAATTCTTATCAAGTATATTCTTTGAATGCATAACTTTTAACTTTCATTCTCTTAAAAAATGGTGACAAATTCCGCAAACTAAATTATCACCAACTTATTACTATCATCTACTAAATACTGTAATAACCAAACTCAACTTATTTACAATCATCCTAAAATCTCTGGCAACTACTACTAACTCTCCATGGTCTATTAGAATATTTTACATTATATAACTCAATCATAAGCAATACATAATAGTATAAGAGCACTTATATACATAGAGGATATTACAGCATTTTTATAAATATTGGGCCTACGTCATATTTTAATTCTATGACCCTGCACTTCTTTTCAAAATTATTGGACATCTATACGGCTTAAGAAAATTGTGAATCGTCTCCCTTTTTTATAAAAATTGGATCTAAATTGACTTTAGTAAATTGTGTGCATTATACTTAAATCATTTTTCATAAATTGTGGGAATTCGTCAATCTTTATAAACATTAGAACTATACCATTTTTATAAATTGTGCATATTTACCCATTTTTCTAAATATTAGATATATGTCAATATTAATAAATTTAGGTAGTGACCTATTTTAATAATCATTGGCGCTCAACACACTTTCATAAATTATTGTCATTATCTCACTTTCATAAATTGTGTGCTTTATATTATTTCATAACCATTGAATCTCCCTTGAACCTATATCTTTCTATAAACATTAGAACATAGCTAGTTTCTCAATAATAATAAGTATTCACCCTTTTTCAAATTATAGGCTTTCAAACCCTTTTTTTTTATAAATGTTGGACCTCAACATATAATTTTGAATATCTTGTAAAACCTCTATGTTATTTAATGTTTTCCAACATGTGTATACCCACTCACTCACTTGGGATTATACTATTCCCATGAGTAGTGGTCTAGGTCTTCTTTGTATATGGGCTTCTCATTCCTCTAGGATCTTACCATGAGCCATCTCATTTTGTTGTGGTAAGATTTATTTGAGATCTAGCCGAATGTCAACTCTGGTCTACGCTCCTAGTAAATGCTCTTGGTGGACGGTCAAATATCAATTCTCTCAATATTGATTATCTGGACAATGGTCAATGATTAATCCGATCAACCCACCACTAAGGGTAATGATGCTCTTGTTTTTGTTGGAGCCTACTCGGACTAATCATGGTATAGTGAGAGTGATTGGTCTTGACCTACTGCAAGTAGGGAGGTGATTCGATTTACTTAGAAGGGATTTCTCCACATTCTTGAAGGAGGCTTGACTTCATGGGTAAAAAGGTAACTGTAAGAGTTTGTTGGGGACCTTATATTTTATATCTAATTTTTCTCATATTTAGTAATTACATTATCTCTGAGAATTCTCCTTATTTCTCTATCTTAATATGTTGCTCACTTTGATTCTTGGATGAGGGTAAGTTTCCTTGGATTTGTGTGGACAACTTTGGAAGTGAATTAATTATCTGCCTTGAATACATGGGAATGGTTAAAATGGGAATTCATTTCCACATTCCTCGTCCCATGTATCTCAGATTTGACATGTGAAGAATGGTTGGGATGGGTCAATGTTTCACAGTCTATAGTAAATGATTCAGCTCATTACATGGTACAACTTGTAAATGAAGTCAGGCCTTAAGAAGGCCGAGCGAACCTTTTACATTTTCGGCAGTTTAAGTAGGTCAAGTTGAGTTTACCCATTTCGAGGGAGACTCATGTCCAGTCCACTAATTTATTAAGGCTTTTATTTGGCTTCTACCTACCGTATACTTTGCGGTAGGATTTGTTACCCTTCTTATTGGATTTTGTTATGGGTTGTGGCATTGTAGTTTGAAATGTTAACTTGTAGAACCCCTTATATATGCATATATATATATATATATATATATATTGTATTAAATTTAATTTCATGGTTTTAAATAGAATAATTCGAGATTAATTTACCAACTTGATTTAATCTCATCGGAGTCCAATAAATTAGGTTTGATGTGATAATTTTATATTTGATTTCATAATAAAATACACTCACTTGATTTCTTATATCCATAATACTACTCTTGATTTCCTTTTAAATTCAATCATAGTAAAATTTTAAATCTCAATCTTTTGATCTTCAATCAATCACAGTCTTCTTTCTTTCAAATTCCCTCATCAAATAGCTTAATTATAGAGAGAGAAAATGCTCAGAATTCACTAATCAAATTCTTTCTACTCGGTATAAAAATTGGAGCGAATTTTGATATTTGAAGTATCCCATGGACAAGAGCTACCATCCCAAATTACGAGCTCCGATCGCCGCAGTTCCATCGATAAGCTTACGAAGCCTTCTCTCTCTACTTCAATTTTCCTGCAAAACTTCGTTTGAGCTCATTTTTTAGCCAAATGAAGTGTTTCAAAGCTTGAAATGAAGAGGGAGACATGGGGAGGATGATTCCGATCATGAATGTGAACAATTTCCCACATTTGGGTGGCCAATTGAATGAAACAAGCTTTTGGGGCCAAATTGCAAGTTTTGGGGAAAATTGGGCAATTTGGGAATTTGGGAAAAATTGGGGGCCGAATTGTAATTTAAGAAAAATTGGAGGATTTTCATGAAATTAACTTCCAATTGAGGTCCAATTGGGCAATTGGATGAAATTGAGGGCCAATAGACAAAGTTTGGATAAATTAAGGACCAATTGGTAATTTTGGAAAATTAAGTATCAATTGGTGAATTTGGGAAAAATTAAGGACACATAAGGGATATTGGAAATCCTAGGGACTTAATTGGAATTAAGCGATCATTAGGGATCTAAAGTTAATAATTATGAACTTTAGGGTCCTGATTGCGATAAGGCAAAAGTTGTGGCTTAATTGCAAATACGTGAAAATAAGAGGCCTTCATGTCAAAAATATTCCTCATGAGAATGCTCAAATTGTGTAGGAACGAGTGAACGAAGACATGTGTAGGAAAGCACAATAGGGACTAGGAATCTGACTAGGGATGAATACGTCACATTCATTGGGTGAATGGAACCTTCGTCATATCCGGTGGGGATGATGAGCACATTTTTAATTGAAAAACAACTGTGAGTGGGACCTTTAATGTCATACCCAGCGGGGATGATGAACACGTTTTTAATTGAAAAAAAACTATAAGTGGGCTTTCTAATGTCATACCCGAATGAGGTGATCCGCACCTCTTTGCAAATTGAAAATTAAGTTGTGAATGAGACTTTTAAGCATCATACCCAGTTGAGATGATGAACATCTTTTTGAAAATTAAAAATCACTATTAGTGGAATTTTCCATCATCATGTTGGGTGGGATTATTAGTGCATTTTAAGCTTAAAACCATTTTTTCAGAAATAATCTCTCTTAACTATGTGCCACTGCTTAAAAACTTTGGGAGACTTCTTTTATAAGAGCTGGGACAGCTCCAACAGACCAGAGGCCTCCGTTTTTGAACTTTTAGGGCTTAAGGCCCAGTTTTAGAAAACTTGCGAAGTGGACCCAAGGCCAATGGGCATGGGTTGGAGCCTGTAGACAAACATGATGATAAGAGCCATGAAAACTCTCATAACTAACTAATTTTGTGTGATTCACCACGGTGCCAAATTCGGACCGACAAGGCTCGATGGGCTAGTGTTAGTGCACTAATGCTAGGTCGACGGATCGGTCAGACAAACAACTATGGAGCCCAAGACGAGTGTCGGGGTCGTTGGCACCAAAGATAATGGCTTATTAATTCTAAGACTATTATTTGTGCATGTACTATGATACAGGACCATTGATATGCCTAAGAGGGATAGTGTTGATTCTAAGGGATATGGGTAGTTTCGTCATGCCAGTAAGTCATGAAGCTCGGAGTAGCTTCTTGCGCACCGAGACTGGGATGGGTCAAGATGAGGTATTTATCCCCATATCACGGAGACAAAGTACTTTCGGGTCTAAGGGTTGGACAGGTAAATGTACACTCAGACTCATGGTAGAAGTCGATCACTTCTATCAGGGTGGACAGTAAAGATGCACCGATCTCCAAGTGGGTGCAGTCGAAGTGTTAAAAGAGCTCAACTCATAGTAATATTGAAGTAAATCAAAATAATGATTTGAAAATTGTGTTTTGAAACTCACCCTAACACCCACTTATAGAATTGTAGAAACTCACCCCCTCCATTTAACCCTTTTTCAGGAAAGGAGGACACTTTTAAAGAAATTTTGAGAACAAGACTTAAGTCAGGTATGTTAAAATTCTTTTAAAGATATTGAGTTTTATATAATGCTATTCTAGGGAACAAGGTGAGAAATTGTGCTTAACTCCTCACGGTCTTGAGAAGTGGTAACTCTTCTTAGACCAAAGGGAGTGGTGGGTTGTTCACGGGGTTCCGACCAAACTGGGTTAGGGTGTGATAGGTCTCTAGGGAGAGTGCCCTCTCGTATACTCTAAGGTCAGGACCACGGATGCCTTAGGAATACTATGACCATTTTCTGTCATTGTCTAATCAATCACTAGACACTGCCTTATAACTCCCTTGTCCTGGATATCTAGGGTAAATGCATCTCCCCCTTATTACCTGTAATCCATCCTTTCTCTAAATAAAAGAAGCGAGAATGAGAATCGAAAAATTTTGAAGAAAAACTGATGTCCCAATTGAATTGTGATTACATAAAGTAACTAATGTGGGATGAGAAATAGCCCAAAACATCCCCAATGAGCAAAGGAATCGACTAAATAAAACAAGAACTAGACTAAATTGAGATGATCCAAACTCGACTCGAATAAAACATACCAAACCAAGAGGAACTGATTCAAAAATTCATTTTTCAGGGTGACTCTAAAAGGGAAATTTGATAAATTGAGGTCACCACCATGTAGAAAAAAATTATATTAATTTAGTAATTTTTAAATTTTAGAGAACCGGCTAGTTTAAGTCTCAGGTCACTAAAAATTGGTTCAATTGAACCTATCAATGATTAGACCAGGTCAATGGACCAGATGTCAGGTTAGCACAAAGTTAGCATACGCGACCAATCAATGAGTGGCACGTGGCGAATGCACTACATCAGTGCCTGAAAGCGCTAACTAATGAGAGAGTGACATGTAATAGTCAATGGTTAACTATTAAAATTTCATGCCAACCAAGTTAGACCAATCAAAGAGTGACATCTGGCGATCATCAATGGTTAACTAAGAATAACCACATCTGTAGAACTCGCCAATTATAAGGGACACGTAGATGGTGCACCAAGTCATCAAATGACCAGGGCATCTAAGTGCATTTGACAATTAACCGTTTCCATTCCCATATCCCTTCTGCTCCTCACAAAATGTACGATTCTTGAACTAGCTCCATTGAGGAAGTTGGCGATTAACTTCTCTGATCACTTACAATCAAGATGAAATCCAAGTATCCTTCCTCATCCCTTTTATTCATGTTTTCATTTATGATGAACTTTCTATAATATGTTGAGCTGATGGTAGTGGGTTTGGGTATGCTTCCTTTGGTTAAATCCGGGTATGTTAGTAGGTTATCATGACTTGTTCATCTTCCAACTAGGTTGATTGAAGGTAAGCATCTCCTCGATTATCATAGGTTAATTTTTGTGTATTCTACATGTTTACTCCCCATCTAATTGTAGGATTCTGATGTTCAAAATTTCCTGGTAATTTGTAGTATAAGGAAATCCCATTAACCGAGGATCCCATGGAAGTAAATGTGCAAGATTACCTAATGACTACGTAAGTTTCTCTAATTTTCCTTTGTCAGCTTGGAAAAGGGCTTAAGTTGGTTATGTTTCCAATGGAGATCCCATGAATGGAGGGGTCTTGCTTAATTTTCATTAGTTAGATGACAATTGAATCCAATCATTTTACTAGCAATATATGTTGTGTGGTTGCAGGGAATCTCTTAGTATGGGAACGTCTTTGATCTATTAAATGGTGTCATTCTCTATAGCTGAAGGAAAGCGTTGTGGTAAGGGACTATCAGGTGGTCCACTTTAGTTCTCATTTTTGTTTTTAGGCCATGTATCATTGAATACCTCTTATCACTTCTTTAATATTTTGGTCTATAATAATTTGATCGAGTTCTCACTTGCTTTCATAGTTTAGGAGTGTATAAACGGGCTTTCTTTTAGGTGTTACTCAGGGATCATTGGTGGGTTGTCCTTTAATTGTTTCCTAACCCATTCCATTGATTAAATTTTCAAGTTCAAACCTAAACAGTACTCAAGACTCTTGGAGATTTTTGGGCCCATCCAAGAAAGGAGTTTGGTCATTTGAAGCCCCCCCACGGTCACTCAATTTACTTGGACTACTAACCCATTCATTTATCATGCAGTTGGTCTTGAGTTGATATGTAAATCCATTATGTTTCAGCTCAATATATTTCAAGTGGCCCAATTTCATGTGTTGTACAAGTTAATTATTTGAGAATTCTAATGGGGTTTGTGGGCTGAGGGCTTTTTGGTAATTTTATTTGGATTTTACTATGAAGTTATGGGGTGATATCATTTGTAAGGCTCATGCCTTCATAGGTTTATTCATTCTTTGGTTTCTTGTATAAATGATAAACACTAAAATATATGTATCTCATTGTCATTATTAGTACATATATAAATATATTTGTTTATCTATAATGTACCTAATTTATCGAGTTAAATTTGAATATCTTAGGATTAAGTGAACTTAGTTGGGTCTCACCCCTCCTATCCAATATTTAAATTAGAGTAATCTAATTTATATTCAACTCCCGGTCAACTTAATCTAATTTTAAAATTAAAGATATTTGCTTTGATACAATTAAGTTATTATTTCCATCCCCCTTTGAACAATTTCCTTGCTGGTTCAATTCATTATCGAAAATTTTGGGTTCCAAAAGTACAGTGTTACACAACTAATATTTCCTTTGACATTTACCCTGTCAAGGGTGTGTTGGCTATATAAGCCAAGAAGGTCACATACCCCTTGTTAATAAACTCTTGAGCCTTTAGGCTCAAGATTATGTGAGTTGGTTCTTGTTCCTCTCTCATCGGAAGGTTGTTCCATTGTTGTCATATGTGTGGAATGTCATAATCTTATCTTGACAATTCACTCTGACATTGTAAACCCCGTACATTTGAGTTAAGGAAAACCGGGAAAAGAACCGGTCAAACCGAATAAGAAAACAAAACCGGTTTACATTTGGGAATAAGCAATATGAAAATTTACAACTTTCGGTTGATCCAAAGGATTTATTAAACATTGGAAAAGAAACTTAAGACAAATTAGAAAACAAAAACCAAATTGGTTTCGGTGAACTAGATTCCATAAGAACTTTAAAGTTAAGCGTACTTACCAATAATTTAATACCAAAATTAAATTATTGGAATTAATACCAATAATTTATGGCAATATTAATACTAGTAATAAATCTCGCCTATTTAATACACGGGTTTTACGACTATATAAAGAGGTCATTCCCATTTCATTCTCCTCACACCTGAACACTTCTCTCTCTCTCTCTCTCTACTGCTCCATTTCCCGATAAAGCTCAAACCAGAGCTTCGACTTGAACAAAGGTCGGGCTCTTTAGAATCGGGGAGAAGACAACTATCTGATAGCAAACTCCAGTCAATCCGAGAATCGTTGGAGAAGCGTCGAGATGATGGAATAGTGAAGCAACTCCGGCGGACCAAAGCTGCCCTATTTCGGCCAAACTGAAATCGGCCATTTCAAGCCCTCCTCAGGCCAAACCAAGACCTCCCAACACTTCCTCAGCCTTTCCACGGCCGAATTAGGACCGAAAGGTAAGCCAATTCGACTCCCCTTTATAATTTTCGATCGGTGCTAGAGAGAGAGTCGACCGAATTTCAATGACAAAATTCTAATCCAATTCCGCATCAATTGATACAATACTTGATTTTAGGATAAACCTCAGGATAAGACCTATCTGCCCATATCGAAAGCTCGAACTGTCGTGCCTTCACCGGTGAGTAATCGAAGCTTTCTCTCTCTATAGTCTGTTTTCTGGCAAAGCTCCATTTGAGCTCGTTTCGACGTTAAAATCTGCGATTCAAAGTTTCTTAGAATCGTATGAACATACAGGAACCCAATTTCAACTCCAATTTCAATAATTAGAAGTATTTGATCGGTTAATTTGATGAAATCAAATTCGGTAGTGTTGAAGAGTTGAAATTGGGAGAAATTTTGGGGATTTTTGAAATTCAAAGGGGCCAAAATACAATTTTATGAAATTGAGGGTCAATTGGGCATGAAAATAATGTTGGAGGACCAATTGAGGAATTTTGGAAATTTTGGGGAAAAATTTACCATTTTTGTGAAAGAAGGGCAAAATGGTAATTTTGGAAAAATTAGGGAACCAAATTGGAAATTTGGAAAATTAAACCCCTTTTTGGTGAAATTGAATAAATTGAGGTCCCACAATTAATTTTAAAAGTTACGGGACTGAATTTGAGGAAAAACCGACATTAGGGACATAAAGTTAAAAAAAAATAACTTTAGGGACCTAATTGCAAATAACTAAAAATTTGGATTTTCTCATTCATTAATGAATGAAGGCTGTTATGCCGAGTAATAATGAACAAGGTTGTTCATATCGTGTAGGAACGTTAAATACTGAGAACGCCAACAAGGACAAGCTCGCGTGAATACAAAGAACCAGTCTAGTGGAATTCACGGCATTAACGGGTGAGTGGGTTTACTAACATCATACCCGGTTGGGGATGATAAGTGCCTCGATATAAAAACCCACTGTTTAGTGGTATTTTAATCATAACTACTTAGAGAAAGTGATGTGAAATTTATGTGAAAAAAACTACTTATGGGTTGTAAGTAGATCATACCCGGTTGGTATGATGAGACTTCCTCGGAGGAAGTTGAAAACCCGTTCATCGGTTATGAACGGAGATGTCCTTATACCAGTTGTTATAATGGACAGTAAAAACCTATTTTTGTCGGAAGTGCTCTCCCCTGACTGTGTGCCAATGCTTAAACAATTTGGGAGACCTTCTCGACGGGAGCTCGAATAGCTCTAATAGGTCGGGGGCCTCGATTTTGGAACTTGGGGGTCTAAATGCCCGATTTTAAAAAATCTTGTACAGTGGGCCCAAGGCTAGTTGGCACGAGCAGGAGCTCGTAAACGAACATGATATATGTGCTATAAAACTTAATAAGTGAATTGTTTGGCCATGGTACCAAGATAGGACCGACATGCTCAGTCAACTAGCGGCAGTGCAACATGACAGGTCGACAGACTAGTTAAGACAAACAGCTGCGGGTTGAGTTGAGAGTCGGGGCCGTTGGACCAGTGGCACCACATATTACATGGCAATATAAGAAAACATTGTTTGTGCATGCACTATGAGTACGGGACCATCAAGATGCCCATGAGGGGTAGTGATGCGTCCTAAGGGCACTGGACGACCTGGTGGCTATAAGGGCAGTTCGTCGTTCCAGGTGTCTGTGCGAAATTTGGAGTAGCACCAAGCGCATGAGACCGGAGTGGGGACAGGATGAGGTCTCTGTCCTCATACGGACAAGAAGAAGTGATTTTAGGATTGTGGGTTGGATGTCACGTACATCCACTCATTTCCAGGGTAGAAGTGGTCGTACTTCTATCCAAGTGGCAGGAAAAGTCGCTCCGAAGCCACTAGCGGGTTCAATAGTGATACTGACTTGCAAATGTGTGTAACCTTCATGATGAAGGATGTGTGTTGGGTGATGACACACCGTGGTAACTAAGAAATAATGGAAAAACCTGAATTTTTAAATGAAGGGATTTTTGAAAACAAAGGAGTCTGGCACACTCCATATAAATGTTTTTCTTAAAAGTCAAAAGCTTTTAAAAACCCATTCACTGAGTAGTCGTACTCTCCCCCTCCCTTATATCCCTTTCAGGAAATCCCGGAAAGCCTCCCCTTAAAGACCGTCAACTAAGATGCCTATAAGACAGGTATGTAAAGTTTTAAATTTCATACAGTTTTGATTATGCTATTCCAGGAAAAAGGTGCAAGTTAAAGGACGCCTTACTCTTTACGGTTTACAATAAGGGGAAACCTTTTAATAAACCGAGAGAGTGGCGGGTTGATCATGGGGATCCGACCAAACCGGGTTGGGGTGTGACAGACATGGTTCCTTAACAATCAATACATTCCCAAGAAGATATCCACATATTTCAAGGACAGTGGTATGAGGTCTACTTTCAGTGTCGTTTTCCCTATTTGTAATTCACAAGACTGAATTATCATATCTCTTTGTGTCTTCTTGCCAAGTAGCATTCCAATTAGAACTCCTGATCTTAATGGAGATAGGACTCATGGTATCTTGTGTATCAACTCTTCTATTAAATAAGATCAATTTGCCTCATGATCTATTAGAGAGAGAAGGCTTCCAATCTACATAACTTTAAACCCCCAATTTCAGAAACCATCAATTCATTTCCATGGTTGAAATACATACATTAACTCGAACTAGAGTCATTTTGCTCTATTACAAAAAATTGTCATTAATATGTCATTTTCAAAAGGTAGAACAAATAGCATGTTCAATCAAGGGTTATGAGATATTCCTGCTACAACGCTTGGCTTTGCTTGACATCTTCCTAAGTAATGCCATAAACTTTAGACGTGACTCTAGACTGGTGTGAGAGTGTTCTTTGTCCATTGTTCCTTTGGGCCACTTCCTGATGTCACATTATTTCTATTTTGGGGATCTCAAGTAGTTTGAGTCGTCATCGCTGCTAGGGAAGGACCACAAGTGGGCAATTTCAGGATATGTTTCTCGGTTGCCAACAATGGAAGCACACAATATGGTGACATGGTCCAATGTGTGGCTTCCTGGATTCTTGAAAAAATAGGGGTCCATTTCGAACAATGGTATTATTCCCCTTATTACTAAAATGGGAACTCCTTTCCCTATTTGGTCCATGTGAGATCTTGAAGGCTCTCTTGCCCTTAGTATCAAATAGATGACTAGATACATGAGAGGGATTTCACATCGAGGTTTCACTATTCTCCAACTGTACTCCCATGAAGTAAGTAAGGGTACATCATGTTCCTTCCTCTTTCAGCATGTCCATGTCTAACTTGGATGAGACGTTCACAGTCATAAACTATCCCGATCACCACTTCTAATTCGGTAGGGCATCCCATCCTTCCAATTCTATTTCGAATGTTTGTGAATAGCCCATCCTCAAACCTTTAACATAGGTTTACCAAACTAGCCAAATTTGGGGCAAACATCCAGATCTCATTAAGCTTATCCTCATATTTTGTGACTGCGCCCAAACCTTGCGACAATTGGAAGAATTCTTGTTTCTTCTCATTTATTAGATGGATTCCCATCAGGATATTCTCATAGTTAAATGTGTACTATATAATTTCTCATATATACTATATTTCATCAGAGCTTTTGTCCTCTAACTCTATTACTTGTGAGATTATAAGCCTTTACCCTTAATGTACTCAACATTCTAAGAGTATTGAGTCGAACTAGTGACATGTGATGTATCTGCTCAGATTGTTTACTGGGTCCAATCGTAATTTTACATTGGTACCCTCCATGTATCCAGGGATTATTGGAACTCAACACTACTTACGTCCTTACTATAAAATCTCATTCAATAGCTTTTGTATTAAACAAGTACTTTGTTTCTTTTCAAGGTACCTTAAAATTTTATCTAGCTTTCACCCCATAGTTTTCTCATTTATATGGGTAGCCATTCCTTACTTCTTAACTAAGGAAAGACCTAACCTTTACTAAGGTACTGAGCCATATTCATGGTTTCCTTTGCATCCATACCGACTTATCATTAAGTTGGGTTGTATCACACAATCTCCGATACCCCTTAGTGATTCAAGTCACTTTCCTACTCACTATCATTCAGGCTACTAGCCTGAATGTTATTCTAATTCCCTTAAGAGTTCGGCCATGCTAACCATTTTGGTCTCTCATACTTCTTATGATGCTTCAACGTTTTTCCATATTTTCGTGTCATTTATTGTTGTGATTGCTTATTAGTGTCCTCTAAAGGATTCACAACCCAAATCTAACAAGAGACTTCATGCACTTTAGTATATTTAAGTAGTGTCCATCTCAATCCCATACACGAATTTCTCTAGAGTAAATATTTACCCCTATTAGCTCATCTCTAATCGATTCAACTATACTAACATACAATTTCTTGCATCATTTGGGGGTATATCTTATGTTTATTATATAGTTGTGGTATATTCTTAGATATTTGGGGTTTCCTTAGCCAAAACCTCCTCTCTCATAATCTCTACTAATTTTCCCTCCCTAGTTCCCCATGTCGTGTGTGGCACCGATTTTATGGTGCGACCAATGGGATACCTAACTCACTATTAGTTGTACCTCTCATAGTACGTATATAAGTTTTTTTAACTCTCTTTCAATTTGATTTTTTCTATGGGACCATCAATCACATTCTGAATCATAGAGGAATACTCCCTCTAATTCACGACTTCAATGGTGGTACTCCTACATGCCATCCCCACACTTTTCTTGTGTCGCTATGTGTAATCACTCTTCCTTATCAATGTGTGTTATATTTAGGCTTGTCACTCAAGGCTTTCCTTCTCATATATTATGATTTTGCCTTCCTTTAATACTGCCCCTTTAGCTAACATTTTTCAATATATATATATATATACACTTCCAAAATTCTTTATTTCATCAGCTAGGTCTACACATGTCCTATATCAAGGTGTTATCTTACGATAGTGTACATCTTAAACAACTACTCTTGTTTGTCTTTGTACATGAAAGAACTTTTTCATGCCAAGCGGAAGTATACTATGGTCATTAGATTATTGTGGTACATTCTTAATTATTTAGCATCCCTAATAAGTCTCTCCTTCTCAAAGGCTCTACCATCTATCTCTCGTCTTTTAAGTTGCATGACACACCGACTCTACAATGTCATTCTCTCAATTTTTTTATTTAGTAGCCCATTGTGTATATCATTGTACTCCTTTTAGGGCAATTTGTGAAGGATATTTAATTATTATTTCGTACTTGTAGTACTCTAATATTGCAAACAAAGGTCATATGACTTATTATTCTAGTTTTTCCCACTTTACCCAATACTTTTATTTTCAAAATAACATGTTTGAAAGTTAGGCTCTGATACTAGTTAAGTTGTCTAGATTCTCCTCGATTTTCCAATCTAGTTCAAAGGCAACTTGCCACTTCGTGTCAATACTATAAAGATGGGTACCATTATTATTGTAGAAGCAAGTGAATAAAATGCTCAAAATATAAAAGTTCACATCATTTAAAAAATTTCCTTTAAAGATAATACAATTTGCAAAATTCATGGAAAATCCTAGAGAATAAAAATATTGATAAAATAACTTTCGTGTCTTGAGATGTACATCTCAAGTCTATAGTGTGGAGTGTTCATAACTTGTAATCTTTCCATGAGTTTCCCTCGTTACCTGAAAAAATATTTTGGGAGGGGGTGAGCTTACAATTTAGTGAACGGATTTACCAACGTCGAGCCATTTCATAACTCAACCCCGGTTTTCTACACAAAATATCTTACATAGAGGGGTTATTAAAGATATAGCCATAAGGGTATATATGTATATCAAATTCCCATTGGTTAATTATTCACATAATTCCAACATTTGGTACATTATTTGAGTTTTAACCTCAATCACAAATTTCATATACAATCTCATTGCAATCATTTTATCACAAGCAATATCATAATATATAATTTTACAACAATCATGGCCCAATAATGTCCCATAAGTCCTCACACACGATGACTCATGGCTTTAAGGGTATGTGCATCGCATATACGCACTAGCAATACACTATAAAAAGTATGTCCCCTTATATGGAAATTGACTTAGTGTCATTGATCATCCATATATTTTGGCAATCCCCACCCTTCAGGCACAAAGTATACATGTGCACCAGTCATTCCCTGCGCTCCATGCACCCAAGTATATTTATGCCTCGGTTGTCCCCATTCGCCTCACATTGAAGTATAATGGGACCTTTCATAGGTCATTGGTGACATGTGAACCTTTATATCACACACGCCTGCATTATAACCACGTTTCCGGTCAACCCCAAACCTCAACACTACCTCTTATATGTGTCATGTCGATGCTCCATCTCAAACATAACATATATCATAAACATGCCATAATAAAATAATGCAACTCATAATAAGAGACAATTCTCCTCACGACATGATGCACATAATCATGCGTGTAACATAAATTATTCAGTTTATATTAGTAGAAGGGTCATTATCTTTTATGGTAAGCTTAACCAACCTTGTCATTAGGCTCTTTTGGTAGATCATACATGCCCAACTCATCAATTATTCTATTCCACATTTTTACTGGCCTCTTAGTCGATTCATCATATTCTACCATATTCACATGATGTCACGTTCCCATTTCACTTTATATGGTATATCTCCATGTAGTTTGATTTTCATTTCTTTTTTTTCATATTTTTTCCAAATCAGAAGTATGGTATAGAATATTATTATAAAATCTTGTAAAGAACTGTGAACGGTTCAATCAGACTTACCAACGATAAACTCACTCACCTTATGTACGTGACACGTTTGTCCCAATTTTCTTTCCAATTATTTCGGGAAGTGTGATCCCATCAGGCTAGACAAATTGAATTATACATCATGGTCAATTTGGTCCACCCCATTATATTTGCATCATTTCAAGATTTCTAAATTTTTTGATTTTATCCCCTTAACTTAGTTCTCCTCATATCATATAGTAGAACCTAGTAATGTTATATTTTCTACATATATTCATAATTTATAAACTCTACCCTTGTTTTTCTCCATTTACTCTACAACCCCAAAATCTATACATTTTTAAAACTTATACATGAAAATTTCTAAAATTACCATTTTTGTAAACCCCGCACATTTGAGTTGAGGAAAACCGGGAAAAGAACCTGTCAAACCGAATAAGAAAACCAAGCCGGTTTACATTTGGGAATAAGCAATATGAAAATTTACAACTTTCGGGTGATCCAAAGGGTTCATTAAACCTTGGAAAAGAAACTTAAGACAAAATAGAAAACAAAAATCAAATTGATTCAGATGAACTAGATTACATAAGAACTTTAAAGTAGCATCCATTTAATACACGAGTTTTACGCCTATATAAAGAGGTGATCCCCATTTCATTCTACTCACACCTTAACACTTTTTTCTCTCTCTCTCTCTACTGCTCCATTTCCTGATAAAGCTCAAACCAGAGCTTCGACTTGAACAAAGGTCGAGCTCTTTAGAACTGGGGAGAAGATAGCTATCTGATAGCAAACTCCAGTCAATACGAGAATCGTTGGAGAAGCACCGAGATGATGGAATAGTGAAGCAACTCCGGCGGACTGAAGCTGCCCTATTTCGGCCAAGCTGAAATCGGCCATTTCAAGCCCTCCTCAGACCAAACCAAGCCCTCCCAACACTTCCTCAGCCTTTCCACGGCCGAATTAGGACCGAAAGGTAAGCCAATTCGCCTCCCCTTTACAATTTTCGATCGGTGCTAGAGAGAGAGTCGACCGAATTTTAATAACAAAATTCTAATCCAAATCTACATCAATTGATGCAATTCTTGATTCTAAGATGAACGTCAGGACGAGACCTATCTGCCCAGATTGAAAGCTCGGACTGTCGTGCCTTCACCAATGAGTAATCGAAGCTTTCTCCCTCTACAGTCTGTTTTCTAGCGAAGCTCCGTTTCAGCTCGTTCCGACGATAAAATCTGCGATTCAAAGTTTCTTAGAATCGTATGAACATGCATGAACTCAATTTCAACTCCAATTTCAATAATTAGAAGTGTTTGATCGATCAATTTGATGAAATCAAGTTCGGTAGTGTTGAAGAGTTGAAATTAGGGGAAAATTTTGGGGATTTTCGAAATTCAAAGGGCCAAAATACAATTTTATGAAATTGAGGGTCAATCGGGCATGAAAATAATTTTAGAGGACCAATTGAGGAATTTTGGAATTTTTGGGGCAAAACTAACCATTTTTGTAAAAGAAGGACAAAATGGTAATTTAGGAAAAATTGGGGGACCACATTGGAAATTTGGGAAATTAAACCCCTTTTTGGTGAAATTGAATAAATTGAGGTCCCAGGATAAATTTTAAAAGTTACGGGACTCAATTTAAGGAAAAACCGACATTAGGGACTTAAAGTTAAAGAGAAATAACTTTAGGGACCTAATTGCAAATAACTAAAAGTTTGGGTTTTCTCATTAATTGGAAATGAATGAAGGCTGTTATGCCGAGTAATAATGAACAAGGTTGTTCATATCGTGTAGGAACACGAAGTACCGGGAACGTCAGCAAGGACAAGCTCGCGTGAATACCAAGAACCAGTCTAGTGGAATTCATGGCATTAACGAGTGAGTGGGTTTACTAACATCATACCCAGTTGGGATGATGAGCACACCTTATAATTTAAAAACCACTTACTGGTTGTGAGTGGGTTTACTAACATCATACCCGGTTGGGATGATGAGCACAACTTAAAAGTTAAAAATCACTTACCGGTTGTGAGTGGGTTTACTGACATCATACCCGGTTGGAATGATGAGCACAACTTAAAAATAAAAACTACTTACCAGTTGTGAGTGAAAATTTTATGTCATACCCAATAGGGAATGATAGGTACCTCGGTATAAAAACCCACTATTTAGTGGTATTTTAATTATCACCACTTAGAGAAAGTGATGTGAAAATTATGCGGAAAAACTACTTACCAGTTGTAAGTAGATCATACCCGGTTGGTATGATGAGACTTCCTCGAAGGAAGTTGAAAACTCGTTCATCAGTTATGAATGGAGATGTCCTTATACCAGTTGTTATAATGGACAGTGAAAACCTATTTTGTTGGAAGTGTTCTCCCCTGACTGTGTGCCAATGCTTAAACTATTTGGGAGACCTTCTTGACAGGAGCTCGAATAGCTCTTACAGGCTGGGGGCCTTGATTTTGGAACTTGTGGGCTAGAATGCCCAGTTTATTGAAAATCTTGTACAGTGGGCCCAAGGCTAGTTGACACGAGCAGGAGCTCGTAAATGAACATGATATATGTGCCATAAAACTTAATAAGTGAATTTTTTGGCCATGGTACCAAGATAGGACCGACATGCTCAGTCAACTAGCGACAGTGCGACATGACAGGTCGACGGACCAGTCAAGACAAACAACTGCGGGTTGAGTTGAGAGTCGGGGCCGTTGGACCAGTGGAACCACAAATTACACGGCTTGATAAGAAAACATTGTTTGTGCATGCACTGTGAGTACGGGATCATCAAGATGCCCATGAGGGGTAGTGATGCGTCCTAAGGACACTGGACGACCTGGTGGCTATAAGGGCAGTTCGTCGTTCCAAGTGTCTGTGCGAAATCTGGAGTAGCACCAAGCGCATGAGACCGGGGTGGAGACGGGATGAGGTCTCTGTCCTCATACGGACAGAGAGAAGTGATTCCGGGATTGTGGGTCGGATGTCACGTGCATCCACTCATTCCCAGGGTAGAAGTGGTTGTACTTCTATCCGGGTGGTAGGAAAAGTCACTCCGAAGCCACTAGCGGGTTCGGTAGTGATACTGACTTGCGAATGTGTGTAACCTTCATGATGAAGGATGTGTATTGGGTGATGACACACCAGTAACTAAGAAATAATGGAAAAATCCAAATTTTTAAATGAAGGGATTTTTTTGAAAGAAAGGAGTCTGGCACACTCCATATAAATATTTTTCTTAAAATTTAAAAGTAGACTTTTGAAAACCTATTCACTCAGTAGTCATACTCACCCCCTCCCTTATATCCCTTTCAGGAAATTCCGAAAAGCCTACCTTGAAAGACCATCAACTAAGATGCCTGTAAGACAGGTATGTAAAGTTTAAAATTTCATTTAGTTTTGATTATGTTATTCTAGGAAATGGTGTAGGTTTAAAGGACACCTTACTCTTTACGGATTATAATAAGGGGAAACCCTTTAATAAACCGGGAGAGTGGCGGGTTGTTCACGGGGATCCGACCAAACCGGGTCGGGGCATGACAATTTTGGTCATTTAATTTTCATAAATTAACAAAATACCTTTCCTTCTTCCAACTTCTTCCATTTAGGAGTCTAACTTTCAAAAGTTCTCCCTTTAGTCCCCATATCGTGCCTTAGTTCCATTTGGGTTCCTGAGTTTTAAAAATTACATTTTGGTCCCAAACTTCAAATTACTTACCCTTTTTCCCTTTCTTGAAAATCTACCTTTTTCACCCCTTTATTTTCTAAAATTATTATTTTCACAGTGAACTTATCAAAACTGAACATTCTACACCTCATGGTGAAAAATGATCATTTTGCCACTTTTTAGGCAAAAATTACCATTTAATCATTCTATTTCCAAAAATGACCGTTTTCCCCTAATCTCCTTAAAATTATTTTGGCACCCCATTTGTCCTAAAATCACCTGTTCCACAAGTTTTTCCATTTTTAAAAACTAGTCCCTACACTCTATAAAATTTGTACTTTAGTCCTTGAACTTTGAAAAAAACTCCAAACCACTTCAAATTTTACAAATTCACCCCAAATACTTTCATTTATCTCCCAAGGCTTGTAGGAGGAGTTGGAGGTTTTAACTCATCGGAGAAGGCACCACTGGTGGTTAGAGGGTAGGTGTTTTGAAGCTAAGGCACATACGACTAGTTTTATGGTGGTGGTTGGTCAAGTGGTTACTAGAGCTGGGTGAATTTTGGCCCCGAACAATCGTAGTAAGAAGTTTCAGAACAAACTCGCTGGATGAAATCGACCTAGCAGATGAAACTCCTCTTGCGAGAGGTTGGCCAATGCTTGTGGCTGGTAGAAGAGAGGCAGATAGTTCTTTTGACCTTGATGTCAGTTGGAGTGGTGGTTGAAGGTGGCAAAATTTGGCCCTGAAATGGTTGCGACACTATGTGTTGTATTTATCCCGAACGAGAGTTAGTCAAACTGGCCCTAGTGTGGCATTTTTCATCCACTTGCAGGTCGGAACCTAGCCCCAACATCAAAAGGACTCCCTTAGCAGCATTTTGACAAAAAAAACACTAATTTGGTGGTTAGGTGAAGGAGTATTGCTTGATTTCCCACTCAGGTATCAAGAGTGTTTCTGGAAATAAGTTTTTCAACTTTGGGAGTGAGATTTGATATGATGGGAAGGAAAAAACTCAATTAACTTCATAGGAAAACCAATATGTGAGTTACCGACTCAAGAATGGACTTTGTTGTGTGTAATTTGACTTAAATTTGAGTTGATTTGATTGAATTTCTATAGCTTGGTAGTTGTAGTTTTCTAATGGGGAGTTGGTGGTAAGGCGGGGTGAGTCGGGATCGGATTCATAACTCAACTTGGTGACCCCCCCCCCCCCCCCCTTTTTTTTATAATTTCACATATTTCAAAATTTACATTTTTCCCTCTTTGAGTTCTCTCGATAATTTAAATCATGTCTTTTTTCTTATCCACCCTAATTCAAACTAGCTTCCCACAAATCTCAGGTCCTTATTTGGGAAATAATTCATAATCCAATCTGATTCTAATTCCTGATTCAGATTCCCAGTCTCAGTTCAACATTGATTCCTAGTCCCCTAATTTAGGTTCTATTTCGTGAAATCCTGATGTTACACATTAAGTCAATGAGGTGACACTTTGAAACTAAGGGGTATACTACACATAGAATAAACCCTTGTAATATTATGCATAAGGCTATAAGAAAATAAGAAAGAGTTGTGTGTCATCCTTGACACAAAATATGTGTACATCCAATATTAAGTAGTCACCAAGGGCTAGAGGTCCATATAAAATTTTGGATGATCTTTCTGGGATATATACACAACCATGATTAGATATGATAACCAAACTTGTGTGGAAAAGGACCCAACATGTTTGGCTTTAGGTGAGGTAAATGGGTGAATGGAACATATTTAAGGATAAAGATCTAATGATAAAACTAACAACAAGGAAAGGTAGAAATGAACATGTTGGATTGAATGCTTAAAACCCAATAGTTGTGTGTCAAGACGTGATACCCAAAAAATGTAGGGGGGAATAGAGAGAACTTGTGACACCTTAGAGATATATAAAGGATGATAGTCATAATTGGAACTAAAATGATAGAATAAAAGATCGACCTAGTCTTAATAAATGCATAACCAATGTCATGATTATGGTTTTACCCGGTTCAAGAATTGTTAATTTTTGTGTCAGATTACACCACATGGAAATGGAGCAATTTTAGAAAATAAGCATAACTCCATAAGTTTTGGTCAACTAGTAACACTAAGGATTATCAAACTTCAAGAAATATTTGTTCATCATTGCGGTAAAGAAACCATCATTTGTTACAAACAATTATGAAATAAGAGAAAGAATACACAAGAGGAAAATGTGTAAGACCATGAGATAGTGCAAGAGTAATTTAGGCTAGGATATGTCCTAAATAACATTAGAAAATGATATATCTATCTCTCCAAGCCTGTGGAGGAATACTAGATGCATAAAGAATATAATACCTCGAGTACTTTGATGACATAGAAAAATACATGTGGTATACATTAATAAGATTTGTTGTTTGGAAAAAAATAAAATTGAATACATACTTGTCCTAAGATTAATTTATAGGATAGTTCAATATGATCTATATGAAATCAACATGTGGTTATATAGGAACTCAAAACATAAACAATTTGGACAAGAAATATTGAAAGAATGAAGGTGTGAAAACAAAAAGGGAATGATTTGTAGGAGTACACCCAATAGGACAACAAATACCACAAATATAGTTGTTAAATTACCAAATTTTTAATGGAATGTGATCATGGGAATAAGATAAGTAAAATAAACTTATAAAATAAGATGTGAGTCAAATTAATAAAGGATGACTATGTATTACCTATTTGTTGGGAAGATAAAGAGAAGATAAGGAAATTAGTTGATGTGATAAAAGAGGTTTACCATGAATGAATTTGCTTATATGAGGATATTTGTATTAAATATTGAGGGTGAGTAAGTCAATGAAGAATGTGAATAAGCATTGATAAATAGATAATTAATTGTAAACAAATAATGAGGATTCCAATAAGTTAGTCAAATAAAAATGGAGAGATTATGAAAGAAAGACTAATAAGAATTGGAGCAATAATCATGGAAATTAGTCAAAGTAAGAGGTAAAAGTGTAAGGGATTGGTATTGATGGTTGGAGGAAGAAATAATATGTGACTTAAATGATGGTAGAGGCAATAAGTTAGTGAAGCTTAAAAGAAAAAATTGTAAATGTTAGTAATTATAGTAAGATACAATAAGAGGTGATTAAGTGTTCTAAGGAGAATATTAACAGTATTTCAAGAATTATTGGGATAAATGGAGCAAAATAAATTTAAGGAAAAAAGAGATGAGTAAAGTCATTAATGGATTATCAGGACAATGATGAGGAGATACTTAAGTATATTAATGACAAATTAAATAAGGTGGTAAAGAATAAAAAAAGTGAATGAGGGTGGAGGTGATGGAAGGAAAGAAAATAGTTGATACATTAGAATATATATATATATATATATATATATTTAAAGAAATTAGTTTATATGAAAAGTAGTGAATAATATAATAAAGTTAGTAAATAAATATACATCCAATTATAAATAGGAAAGTAAGTATAGACAATAAATCAACACAGGAAATTGGAAAAATGGAATTTTTATATCAAGTGATAAGTGATGGGAGTGTTGAGATTTCTAATGAGTAAAAAAAAAAATAAGTTGAGATTTAAAAAATATCCTATGGAGTAAGAAAATAAATTTTTATCTTTCAACTATAGTGATTCTCTTATTGAAAATGACTTGTAAAATGCCTCAAAATAGTATAATAAAAATTTTGAGTTGGGGTAAACATACACGTGGTCTCTACTAATTTGTAATTTAAGTTTACTCTCTACCTAAAATAATTTTTAGAACAAAACACCTAAAATTATGGAGATATTTGTAATATCGTATTCATGAAAAATTGTTAAACTAAAATAGGAAGTAGAATTAAACTTTCATTAAAATCATCAAATTTAAGTTTGGACTAAAATAAGAATTATATTTTTTTATAATGAATTGAGGATTTAAGATAATTTGATTGAAAATCACATGAAAATTCGAATTAAGATGGGATGTGATGAGATTTAATTTCTAAAAATACTCCTCCAAAAGAAAATTAGTAATTTTGGATCAAAAAATAAAATAAATAAATATAGGAAAATTAAAAAAATTAATAATGCACATAATTGAGTGGGTCAATAAAACCACCTCTGGCCGTGGTTAATGCGACAGTCCCATGTCCTGTCATGGGACGGTTCCACATCCTATACTATTCATCAACTTCTCGAAGTGATTAATATACTGTTCACAAAATAGTTTATGAAAAAAATAACTGAATATAAAATTTTCCTTACATGGATGTCCGTTATCATAGGTTTGGAAGGGGTGACAAATTGGACCCGAGGTTGAATAATTATCGAGTGATATTAAAAACTAAGGTTGAATAAAGGGGAGTGTTACTAATTGGCTCATTCATTTTGTGAAATATGAATACGATTACATTTTTTAAAATAGTAAAATATATTATTTAAAAATGAATTCTAATGTATGTTGTGACCATAGGCATGTTAAATCTTTTTAAGAAATAAATTTAAAAAATGTGTTTTGAAATATAAAATTATGTATTTAATGTTAAATTTTTTTAAAAAATGAAAATTGATTTTATGTATTTATTTTGAGTAATATTAAAATTGAATATTTAAAAATTTGGTATTAAATTATTAACTAATTGAGTATAACTATCGCAAATAGTCTAAGGAGAGTATAAAGACAGATGGATATTATTGTAGTACTGATATCCATTAATTAAAATATTAAGTTAAATATAATTTTTCGAATAAAATAGAGTAATTTTTAATAAAATATTTTCATGTGATTAGATATTTTGAAATGCATGAGTTATTTGTGAATTTTTAACTAAGTAGTAAATTATTTTTATTTTATTTTTTTAGCATTCAATCTACTATAATATTGTGAATTTCATTTTTGTAATATTTAGACGATTTCCAGACAAAGCTTAGCATGACAATGATTCTCTATAAGAACGTGTAGTAAATTATTATGCATAGACGATTTCCAGACAAAGCTTAGCATGACAATATTTCTCTATACTAAGTTGAATGCACCACAAAATTAGAACCATGAGAATAATTGTCTTTGATATTGAGTTGTGATTGGGTATCCCTAATTTGGGAAGCAGAAACGGACAGCCTCATATTGCTAGGAGTACTCGTATCCTTCAACAACATACCTTGATATCAAATCAACACAATTTGAAGCATTGATGGAGCCATTAAACCTGCAATGTGTACATACAATCCAATTGTCTCTACCTCATATTACTGAATTAAAAAATGGCTTATGGATTCAATTTATTCCAAATGCCAGTTGTCTCGAGTACTCCTAACGACATTGAATTTTTCTTCCTCTGGAATGGAATAGGATCTACCATTAATCATATGTTCTAAATTACAAAAAATATTCATCTAACTCGTCATAAAAAGATTTGAATTTTATAAAATATAAACTATTATATCACTTTGTTCCAAATGGTTCAATTATTTTTAAGGTGAAAGATTCGTACCATTATTTCTCTCAAATTTAAAAGAATAAATGATGACTATTTCTTTCGAAATTGATTTACTGATTTAAAAAATAATCATATTATTAATTTTTACGGATGATGCATAATTCTAAACCTTTAACAAGTGTTTAAAAATATCATCCTTTACTAATTCAATCTTGTTTTTAGTAAAGAGAGCAGTGATTATTGGCACCATTATTAATGGTCTACTAATATTACAACCAAATTAATAATCAGTATCAACCAAACCTTTTGTTTAAAACTAATTGGACGACTAAGAGAATCTAAATTGTCACCTTTCTCCTTCCTTTACCCATGAATTTCCTAAAGAGATGATCGTGATCCTCGGACCACGACAGCAACGGATTTGGGTGAACTGATGTGAATCGTCCACTGCCATTAAAGTCTCTGTTTTAATATCATTTTAGTGAATTTCAGTAAAACCTCATTTGAATCTCCAACATACCGATAAAATTTGACTCAGAAGATTCATGTTGCAATCCCTAGCACAAACATAGCAATTTTGGGACTTCTATCCAGCGACAATGAGCGAATGTTCACCTCCTTGAATGAAAAGAAAAGACTATATTCACTCACCTCCTCTGCGTGTCCTGCCTATATATATAATAACCCTATTCTTTCCATATGTTACATTTTGACCCATTCCAAATTTGAACAACCAAAATTACAAGTTAACCCCAAAATTTATTAAAATACTACACAATTGTCCGACTGTATTAACTATCCGCACTTCAATACATATGCATGCAAGCACGTGTACACACACATTTTTCGTAGTAAAAAAAAACATACCCATGGAAACTAGTCAAGGATAAAAGTAAGGTAATGGCCCAGACAACCGTACACACACATCTTCCATCGCCTGTTCGTCCTCATAGTAGTAAGCGTGGAGATGATTGCCTTCAAGGGCCAGAGATAATTAAAAATTTGGCTTTTGTATGAGATTTCCATGGTGAAACAAATAATATTCTCTGGTCTCTACGCTACCAAAACGAGCAAAAATTTCAAGGAATTATTTCCCATAAAAAGTTTATTTCCAAAAAAAAGCAATTCAAGGGGTCGCTTTAGGCCTTTAGTGTAGATTTTACCCTGACCCAGTCTGAATAGAAGTCAACTTCTCTTTATTCGCAGTAAGAAAATGGTAGTTTCATGCTAATGGTCGAGCAATTGTGGAGTTAGCGGCCTTCTGTTGTTAGAATATAACTACGACTGCCTTACGTTAAGCTACTGGTCATGACCGTTAATCGTGCTCTTCTGATGTTCTTTGCTTGCAAATTATGAAGATCTTGGAGCACAAAAGTGCCATAGGGCTCAATATTCTGACATTTGAGCTTGATGTAGCTGGTTATACTCTTTCTTTGGCATACTGTCTCCATAAAGGGCTTCCTTTTTCTGCTTATGGTGAATTGGCATTTCTTCTTGTCCAATTTATAGTCAAATCTTTCCCCTGTGGAGGAATACTACCATTGAAGTGTGAAAAAAATTGATCCTTGACCTTTTTGAAGTTCTATACATGAGTAATAAGCAACGGCATTCTCCTTTCATTTTTATTGAAACTTATTTTTTTTCTAACTGGAACCTTGGTCATTGACATGAGCTTGCAGCATGCTATATTTTTCTTCGCTAGGGTTCCGCTAATATGGAAGAACTTGAGGGTAGGTGCCAAAAGGACATCCTTGCTTCTTCCAAATAGGATGATGGTGCAATGTTTTAAATGTTATGACTATGGGTACTATGAAAGTGAGTGTCCAACTCGGGGCTCAATGAATGTAAATTTTACATAATCTAAAAGGGAATGATGCAAAAAAATAAATTAGAATGTGCATAAATAAAGAAAGGAGAAATAATCAGTGTAAAGTTGAAAGAAGTATGGTTTCTTGATTTCCATTGCCGTAACGATAAGTGAGGGAGTCAAGAATGGTTCTCCCATATTGATCTAAATTTTTGACATTCAGCAAAGGTAGGTGGTGATTCCAGAATGAAGGTCACAGAAAAAGGCATTGTGGGACTAAAGATTGTACGAATTATTCAAGTACTCTCTTATGTATCCTATGTCTCACCCTAAAAATAACATAAGAAGCATTGGTCAACTTCAATAAACAGGTTTGGTGTTTGTATTTGAATATGGTTAGTGCAAATTATTCGATGATATTGAAAATTGAGATGACTTAAAATACAACATTAGTTCTATAAGCTACTTCAAATAATAAAAATAAGCAAGCTACAAAAATGCTTACAAGCTACAAGTTACAAGTGAGATTACAAATCAATGGCATAAGAGTTATAAACATCTAAATTCAAAAGGGCTATAATCGGCTCTACTGATAGGACACTGGTATGTATGGTACGTCGCATGTGCATCGTTCCCCGTCCGCAATAAAAACATACTACATACTAATTAATTTATTTAAATAGTCATAAGTTATAAAATTATTAAATAGAATATGATAATATAGTCAATTAAATCTAGTTTATGTTTATATAAACCTTAGATATCCTCCAATCGGCTCATGATCAAAATTCTCTTTAAAACTCTCGTACTTTTATTTTTCGGTGATCAAAATTGCAGATAGCACCACTTTTTCTTATGACAACCAAATTTAATCATTTAGGTGTCCCTAAAAAGCTAATAGAGACAGCTTTTTAACACTATCTCTCTCGGCCACCAACATTAAATCTATCATTATCGGCAAGATCAAACCATACACGACCGTCTTTGGCCAGAAATATAACATCTGCTTCCTTGATCATTTTTTATGTGACAACCTAGATGGAGGCCACAGGGACCTTCACACTTAATTTGGTAATTTTTATAGATAATTTTGTTATGGGTCAAAGGTTGAGGACTCAAATATAAATATTTGAAATTTAGGAGTCCCATTTGTCCATGAGCTTTTTGTAGGGTCTTTTTAAGGGACTAAAGAAAGTGCAGGGGCTGATTGGAAAGTTTAGTAAAGTTCGAGTACTAGATTTGTCTAATTTGAGACATTTAGGAACCTATTTATATTAAGAATTAGTTAACTTCAAGAAATAGGTTTCGTGTTGGTATTAGAATATGGTTACTGCAAATTATTTTATCCTATTGATGAGATGATATTGAAGAATGAGATGACTTAAAACACAATATTAGTTCTACAAGCTACTTCAAATAATAAAAACAAGAAAGCTACAAAAAGGCTTCCAAGCTATAAGTGAGATTACAAATCAATGGTATAAAAGTTATGAACATCTAAATTCAAAAGGGCTACAACGGCTCAGCAAATAGGACATGCACGACACGTACAATGTCTCCTTTGCCACAACATGTCGCACGTGCATCATCCCCATCGCCCGATTGACCATATCAGACCTAACTTTTAACCTAGATTTTCCTCATACGTAATTAAAAACCTATTACACACTAATTAATTTATTTAGATAGTTACAAGGTATGAAATGATTAAAGTGGGATATGATCATATAGCCAATTAAGTATAGTTTACGGTCATATAAAGTTTGGATGTCCTCTGATTGCTCATGTTCAAAATTCTCTTTGAAACTCTCGTACCTTTATTTTCCGGTGATCAAAATTGCATAGAGCACCACTTTTTCTCGACAACAAAATTTAGTCATTTAGGTGTGCCTAGAAAGCTACTATAACTACCCTCTCTCAGCCACAAAAATTAAATTTATCATCATCAGCATGATTAAACCATACACAACCATCTCTGGCCAGAAATAGAGCATATGCTTCCTTGATTATTTCTTTATGCGATAGCCTAAAGGGAGGCCATGAGGACCTTAACACTTAATTTGGTAATTTTTATAGATAATTTTTTCATGGGTCAAAGGTTGAGGACTCAAATGTAAATATTTGAAATTTAGGGGACCCATTTGTCTATGAGCTTTCTGTGGGGTCTTTATAAGGGACTAAAGAATGTGTAGTGGTTGATTAGAAAGTTTGGTGAAGTTCGAGTACTAGGTTTGCCTACTTTGGGACGTTTATGGATCTATTTACAAATAAGTTAAGGACTAAAGTACAAATAAGAGTATTTGTGCTGCCAAAAGTTATAAATAAGAGGGGCAACATGATAATTTTACCCAAACATAGGGGTCATTTGACAATTAATGAGAAATAGAGCTTGAAATTGTTACAATGTCTAATTGGGACCATAATGGAACTAAGTAAACTTGAGGGACCCGATTGAAAGACTTGGGAAACTCTAAGGTTTGAAAATAAAAGTTTTAAAGTATAGAAGCAAAATTGTAATTTTGCCCAAGTGAATGACCAAATGGTAATTTGGGAAAAATTAGATCACTAGGTGGTAAATAAATGAAATACGGACACTTAAATAAGTGTTAAGTGAAAAGAGAATAACGTTAAGGCCAAGGTATTAACCTTAGAAAAGGTTAGGATTAAGGGTCGATTTACTAACTAGTGAGTCGGGTAGCCGGGAACCCTGAAGGCTAAACCATAAAGTCATAAGAAAGTATGGTAGATTAAATTGTAAAAGGGTAAGAAATGGAACCAATTACATTGTTTTCTAAACCCTATAGAGAACGTAAGGAACCACTCCAGCAGAACCAAGAGTGGGATTCTCGGAAACCTCGAGGAACAAGTTTCGTGATTTGAGGTGAGTGGGTTTATTTGTGGCTTGTCGATTGAATCAATTAGAACACATAATGTAATGCTTGAATAATTGTTTGGAAAGAGTAGAAAGCTGACCTTAAAAATTATATAAAAAGTGTAAATGAATAATTGTATGCTTCTAAAGCAAATGCAATTTTGAAAGGACAAAATAAGGAAGGGTAGAACGAGGCATGTTGTGTAGCTAGGGTCCCACGTGGTTTTATAAGAGATATTCAAGAAATTAGTAGAGAGGTTGGTGAGTTAGCAAATCGAACCTCAAGAATTTAATAATATACATGTTGATTTGAGAAAAATGTTTAATAACATAGGTAACGGGGTCGGTAAGTTAGTAAACCGAACTTTGAGAATTTATGAACAATGTATATATTTAATTGAGAAATGTGTTTGCGAATCGGGATCGATGAGTTAGCAAATTAAACCTCGGGAAGTTATGAATAATGTGTATATTGAATTAAAATAGTGTTTAAGAACATGAGTAGTGGGCTCGGTGAATTAGTAAAACAAACCCATAAAAATAAATGTTTATTATGCTTGTTGAGCATATGTACTTGATCAAGTACTCTTAATTTATTTGATTGGTTAGACGTGTATTACACCCGCATAATACCTAGTATTAAAGGTTGTTTTGGTATATAGGGGAAGGGAAAGCAAGGCTATAAAGAGGAGAGTTAATGCTTCCAAATCTTTCTATACACGTATGGAGGCATATGATAGAATATATGCGTATTTATAATCAAGCGTTATTGAAATTATCATAATTATGCAAGATATTCAATTACACAATATTGACATTACTATAATGGCGTGATCATTAGATGATGTGCTTTGTGAGGATAGAAATATAGTACACATACCTCACATAGACATAAGTTTAGTCTGTAAGAGACCTAAGGGATATGGTGATATATATGTCACCTATATTGAATTTATAATGATATTGTGTACGTATTTATTGATTGATATAAGGGATTGAAATTGAGTTATCAATAATAATCAATAAGTTTAAAAAAATTAAAAATAAAATTATCACGGGGAGATTGTATAAATAATAAATTAAAAATTATATATTAAATATTTTAAGTAAATCTATTTAAATGAGTTATTACTCAGCGACTTCAAAACCATTATATGTGAGCTCGATGAATTATAATTCTGATACATTACTATTATAAGTTATGAATCTGAGAGTTTGTGAACGAATATTTAAGTATTTTACTGATGTATTTTAAATAAATTGTATTCATTTTTTGGTATAATTTTATAATCGAAAAAAATTTAAATTCTACTAAAATTTATAAATATTTTATTTTAATTCCGGATATTTTCAATACTATTTTAATTAGTGTACCAATTATATTTTTTTGCTATCACTGCTCAATTCTAGTGGAGCTAGTGGAGATAGGCAGCTCTCTACTCATACCCCTTCTCCACTGTCAATATCAATTGATTTCTCGACAATCCTCCCCTGCTTCAATTTCACCTCCTATGCCAAAGGACTGGTCCCATTCTGACTCAAGGAAGAGTGTGGATGTCTTCATGTTGTTCAGGGTCCAAGTTTTATTTCTTCCTAGGAGGGTTCTCATCCACGGTGGTTACTCTACTAGCTCTTCAAGACAGTGATAGGCGGAGTGCCCCAATCTTTCACATTTGAATCATATTGGAGGTAATTTTCATATTTAAAGGGTATACATTCCTCACCTTTGGTTGTATCTATCTATCTAGACTCTACAAGGGAGTGGTTCCTTGATGTTCACTTTAGCCTTGCCCATGATAATGGTCATTTTCTTAGCATAACTCTGCTACTTCTATGACTTCTCCCTCAGCCTTCCCTAATTTTCAACCGTTCAATACTAGCATTTGGTTACGGGGTAGATTATGTATTTGCAACCAAAAAGGCATTTGAGTCCCACTCCGATCTTACTCTTGCCATCCCATTCAATAAAAATAAGTTTTTCCCCTCCACCGTCTATGGTCTATCATTTAGTACTTTATTTTCGTCCATTTGATTATCAAATGCAGATGAGTACATGTTTTGTTTCACGGCTCTCTATGTCCGTCCGTCTGATACTACTATCCGAAGCCTATTTGAGTACTCCTTTCAAGTTCCCCAATTCAAGTGCCCTAATTTTAGAGATTTTCCTCTACTTTGTTAGTGAGCAAAATTCGTTTCATTTTTCTACTCAAGGGAGGATACGTGCAGGGTTGCTGTTACAGTATGATGGGTGTAAATGTAAAGGAGAGATTCGGGTTATATAAAACATAAAGAAGTACTTCCCCCAGGCTAGTAAGAAAATACTAATCAAATCAACTCCTATTGAAGTGGCTACTTATGCAATGAGCCGTTGAAATTCCCTAAGAAGTGGTGTCAAGAGACCAATTCAGCCATGTCCCATTTTTGGTAGGGCCAAAAGGAACACGAAAGATGAGTTTCTTGGGAAAAAATGAGTGATTTGACTTACTAAAAAATTATAGAGTTTAGATTTCAAAGATCCTGAGTGATTATAATCTTGCTTTACTACTAGCAAGGATGGCATGGAGGGCTGGCTCACCGTAATTTGGATGATTTATTGGTCTATGTTATCAAAGGAATCTATTTCCCGGTAGGAAAACTATTTTGCACAAGGGGAAAGGAAGACAAGCTTAGCGGGGCTGTAGTAGCCATTGGGAGGACATTAAATCTTGCAGCAAAGATTCCTTTTGGCAGTGCCTCCGCTAATAATTGGAAGCATGTTTGAATTAATGGTCTTAAGGAGCATAAACTGCAGTTATGCAAGACAGATCAGATTTCTTTTTATGATGTTTAGTTTTCTAATTTATTTTACCTTGTTGAAGATCAAGATTGTAGTTATGTAAAAATTATGTATATGATCTAAATTAATAGTGATAATTTTTTCTGTGAATTAAATAAAATATTTGTATCTAATTTGAACACTAACACAAATTTGTGTACCATATTTATTATTTTAATTTCATATTTACTATTTTCTAAATTTTAAGTTTACAAGAGTTAAAAAAAGGAAATAATTTATTTCCATATTCGAGTTTATTATCAAGAAAAAATAATTTTCAGATATATAATCTGGAATATATATATATATATATATATTTCCTTAACAAATCTCTATCTTTTGCCGGATATATCTCTCACCTGTAAACTCGGATATCTTTTGCCGCCTTCCCACCGTGCGGATATATAATGCCACCCTCGCTTCCGGACCCATAATCCCAAATCTCCCTCTTTTAAACTATTCCTTTCTTCGCGCCTTTGTTCTTCTTCCTCCCTTCTTGATCCCGACGATCCCTTCCGATCACCTCTTTTGTTATTCTTGGAGTTCCAAGAATATTAAAGAAGGAAAATATTTCACCTACGGTAGCAGCAGCCAGTCTCGTGGTAATAGCGGTGATCCTCGTCTCGAAGACGCCATGGACAACTTCTGGAGAGTCTCCCGTTCCTACCCCACCAGTGCACTCGAGGAGGCTTTCAATGATATGAGAATCTCTCCTAACTACAATGATATAACTTATAACAATTTGAATCATCATCAGGGCTTCCGCCGATCATACCCTCCGCTCAACTACACCTTGTTCAGCAGCAGCCCTGAATGCGCTTGCTCCATGTGCAGAAGCCTTTACAACCTTGCAATTGATCCCAAGACAACAAAGATGCTGCAGAATTTCATTGAGAACGTGCAACCGTCCTACATAAAGCATCTGTTCTGGGCGTTTGCGAACAGGATTGAGGAGATGATGAATCAGCCTTTGGCAAACTTGATCACCCAAAGCCTCATTGAGAGGCTTACTGCAGAACAGATGGACTATATCATCTACGATATATGCTCCAAGAGTTGTTGTCTTCACCGAATTTGCATCAATACCTATGGGTTTGTATCGAATACTGCTAGTTCTTTGAGATTGCTATAAGCTGTTCAATTATCAATTAACCCATCTGTTAGCCTTTAACATTCTGTTATATCTACTGGAAAGACAGGAGGAAGGCACTGGAAAAGTTGCTGGAGAGGATCAGGGACCCACAAGTTATTGATGTGCTGACGAAGGCTCTCAAGACAAGTGTATTGCAACTAATAGACAATGACGAAGGCCGTAATTTCATCTTGTTCTGCCTCAGGAATTTCAGTGACAAGGGAAACGAGGTGAAGATAGACTAGTTTCCACCTACTAGACATTGTGCTTTAAGTTTATTTGTTATTTGAATTCCCCCTTCATGGTTTCCAATGGGATGCCACGAGTAAAAGGGAAAAGGACACTGAAGTTTTTATTTTGCGCTTGTTTTGCAGCCGATTCTGGAAGTAATAGGTCATAACTGTGCATTCATTGGGAGCAGCAGGAAGGGATGCACTGTGCTTACCCAAGTCATTACCAATCTTCCTGACCGTATTACCAACGAAATAGAATGGAGGAATCACGTTCTCGCTATCAAATATATAGCACAGAGCGCCCAGCGTCTAGCTTATGATCAATTCGGGTTTGCTCCAACTTTCCATTACACACTCTGATTTTTTTTGTCCATTTTGTACATACTGATGCATATTGACCTTTCTGGCTTTCTTATGCAGGAACTATCCAATACAGAGCTTACTTGAGCTGAGGAACCCGTATTTCAACACCATTATCCTCAACCAGTTCAAGGGAGAATTCTACCAACTATCCTCAGATAAGTTTGGCAGCAATGTGGTGGAGAAGTGTCTGATGGTAGTGACTCAGATGGATCAGCTTGACGATATCATCACCGAGCTGCTCAGCAAAACGGGCACCTCCAGCCTCTTCCTGAACGAATACGGAAATTATGTTATGCAGACTGCCCTGAAAGTATCTAAGGTCATACTCACCATCCTCTCTTCAAGCCTGTAACCCTAATAACCCTAACCCTGGGGTTCTCACAATCTATTCTTTACTATTTGAGCATTTTTCTAAGCCAGCCTTTCTCTGATGCGATGCAGGAATGGATGTCGCTGAAGCACTTGTACCTGCTGCAAAGCTTAAAGGAGAATCAGCAAATAATAAGGAACACCCCGTATCACAAGCATCTTCTCAAGTGGCTCCCCAGGAACCATTAACCCCGGCATAATATGATGTTGAATGGAAATAGTATCTGTTGTTTCATCTTCCTTTCATCCGTGTTACAGGAGTCGTGTCTAGTTACTTTCTAGAGTCTTGGCAATAATGGTGTTTTAGAGTGTCTGTTAATTAAACTTGCTGCATTCTCCCCCTGTTAGTCATATTCTTTACAAATTAGGAAATGCCCATTTTATACTAAGATGAGTGGCAATTAAAGTGAAATTATATGAGGTTGGTTACCAACTTCATAGTATGGCCTAAAGTTGCAAGGCCAAAAGAGCCAGGACAAAATCGTCAATTAGTAGAATCAAAGCGCATTCATTTCATCCAGTGTCGTCTTCTAAGGCCTTTCCCTCTCCGTTAAATCCAATCCTCTCTTCTTCACCCACCCGACATCTTCACCTGCTACCCCTCTGGAGATTTGACCCACAATGAAGCGTCCGATCGAATCTCCAAACCCGAATACGGTAAAGAAGATTAAGGTCGCATCGTGCTCCGCGGAGGTGGTTGAGAAAGGCCGAGAAGCTGCCGGTGTGATGCAGAACCTCGACGAGAACCTGCTCTTCGAGGTGCTGAAGCACGTGGATGCCCGGACCCTCGCGGCGGCCGCGTGCGTCAGCAAGCTATGGCACCAGACGGCTCAGGACGAGCGGCTCTGGGAGATGATCTGCACCCGCCACTGGGCCAACATCGGCTGCGGCAACCAACAGCTGAGGTCTGTCGTTCTCGCCCTCGGCGGCTTCCGCCGCCTCCACTCCCTCTACCTCCGGCCCCTCTCCAAACCTCAGTCTTCCTTTGGCACCGGCTCTGGCTCCTCCTCGGCCTGGTCCACGGCCCCGGCTCCCCCGCTACCCACAATGATCAGCTACAAGCCGCCGGGGAGGTGGGGCAAGGATGAGGTCCATCTCTCGCTCTCCCTGCTCTCGATCAGGTACTACGAGAAGATGAACTTCAACAGCCCGGCAGATAGTTGACTGATTACGACTCCGGACATGTGACATGTGAGTCTGCTGAATTAATCTCCGAATTTTCCAACTTTTATTGCTCTATCCCTATGCTGGGTCTCGATTCATCCCACTTGTTCCTTAAAGTGAAAATCTGGCGTTTCTATGTAGTGGGTGTAATGTAAACTAAGTTGTTAATCCCTTTTCTCCAACTCCTCGATTATGGTCATAGATGGTTGATCCCGTTTCACTTATGAGTAAAAGTTCAGATAATTGCAGTCTGATGTGCAAAAGGGCAATGGCAGTACTCTGGTTCTTATTGCAACAGAATTATGAATGCCGGCCTTTATGCAGAAAGAGACAGAAACAAGAACTTGTACAGGGTGGAATTTCTGTCTGTATCTGCTCTCGTTGGTGGTATTGCTGTAATTGGGTGTGGCTCACCTTTTGGTTTAATGGTAAGATGAGTCTGCACGAGTTAATAAGCAGAAGAGCCATCCCTTCTCTCCTTATATATTATTAAATTCTCCTTAGTTTCTTTTAATGTATTTGATAAATGTCTTTATAAATCTCCCATACTGAAAAGTTAATGATGTAAAAAAATTACACTAAATTTATCTATAATTTTCTATTATTTTATTACATTAGAGTTTCGTTAAATAAAATTCAATCATATCATGAGCGAATAAAGTACCTTGACATAAGCAACATATCAACCACATACGTATTGATAATCAAGTAGGTGATATGTAACTAGCACAGTTAAAAATGACATGAATGTCAATTCTCTTGGTCTCTTCCCGAGCCATGAAACAACCTAATAAAAGTTGTCGCTTGAACCCTCTTACATACCTTGAGTTTCTAGTTGGAAGCTACTCTCCCAACTTCTAATTTTACGGGTTCCATTGACACATAAATTAATTTTAAGACTTTGTAAACTCATAACTAATGGAATGGTTTTATTGGTGTTAACCCGTCACATCACTTACAATCATATACTTTATTAAAATATTTATCAATTAATATTTTATTTATAAAATTTTATATTACAAACTATTACCCACCATTAATCAATCAATTATTTACATTAATACATATATTATAATTTAAATAAGCATGTCATGTGCAAAGATTACACACAATTGGACGATGGTAATATGAGTGTACGTGAGCCACGTACACACTCACTCGGTACTGTACAGTTTGTACATTTATAAGAATCTCAAGTTTGTAAACTCGCATATTTACATACTTGTATTTTGACTATGCAAATTATGTCTCAACCAACCTTCCCCACCATCTATACAATTCGATATATTCTATATTTTTCATTCTCCGCCATCTACAATAGTATTATCATACCTACATTTTTTGCCGTCCATAAAAATGTATAAGTATATGAGGCATTCCCATTGTCATGCAACCTAGTATACTAGGATATACATCAATCCAACAATCACTAATATACAACCAGTAATACTCATTAACATATATAAAACACAACACATTATTTGTTCTTGGAACACAGTTATCTTTCGACCGTCTTTAGTACTCATGTTATCATGTATTAAATATACACACAGTGATTTTCTCGAACATCAATCCTCACTGAATGGTCTCCCCATAATATGATATTGTGCATTTAATACAATCTTATATAAATTATTTTATAAGTATGACAAGATTTTATTTTCGTGAGATCAAACCCTCTATTAGTTGACCCTAGTATCCAACCACATTTAATACAACCTTGTATAAATTATTTTATAAGTATGACAAGATTTTATTTTCCTGAGATCAAACCCCCTCTAGTAGTTGACCCTAGTAACCGACACTACTTAGGGATGCATTACATATAATATGTGTTAATTTCTTTGGAGCACAGTCATCACTTGATCGCCTCCATTTATCATGTTATATAGATCTTGATAATATACCCTCGTGTTATTTATATATTAATCATTAATTTATAGTGATTCAATTTGCTATCTAATCGATCATACTACTCATGTTATTAAACACGTTTCACAATACAACATATTTCTCATTCTTAATTTGTGGGGATCAGTTTGTGACCAACCCAGCTACTTGTGTTCTTAAAACAACTTTTCAAATTAATATGTGCATAAATCGATAATTCACGAGGTTCGATTTACAAACCGATTGACCCCTCGTTACTCAATTATTAAAAGTTTGCTTAAAAAAAACATGTGAGAGCCTAGCCCCATTTTTATTTCAATAGACATGGACTCAACCATACTTCCACTTCTAGTTTAGGCCCCAACCTTGTTTGAAAATCACACGCGAGTTTTAACTTAGTTTTCTCATATAACTTAACGATAGTTTATTGGACAATATTAATTACATGTGTTTTGCCTCCACAACCTTATCATAATACTATTAAAAAATGCACATGCATACTCATTTTATAGAAAAATGGTAAAAAACTATAATCGGTACAATGGGATTTGTTGTGAGTAAATCCCACTCAATATTTTATCCGGAACTTGTTCATATCGGTATTTTTCCAAGTGTCTTAGATCAATGAATCCACTTGTACCACTTGTAGCAATTATACTACAATAAAAAATAGTATGAGATAAATTAGATTTGATTCTAATGGTAAATTCTAGTACCATTGTCATGCTCAACCCGATTTTGTCGGCCAGAGACCCATGCCCCTTTGTCCAACCTCGTCGAAAACCGCTTAGTACCTTCACTATAGTGAGAACAAGAGTGATCAAAACTTCTGATAAAATACTTGTAAAATACAACAAAAATTCAAAAATTTTCTTTCAAAATTTCATGTGAGAGACCACAAAATGATTTATTAAAATGTTTCCATAATAATAGTAACATGATAAAATATAAACACCTTCGTGAGTAGGGTACAAAGTTACATTAGGCAAATGTATGTCTTGAGATGATCCTTCCCTTCATTGCTTCATGCATCGCTGGCTTAGCCTGTAATATGTTTAGGGGAGGGGGTGAGCTCACAACTCATTAAATGTGATACTGATGTCGTCCCACTATATGGTGTACGACCCATATACTTCATGTAAACCATGTAGCGTGATCTTCTATATACTTATACTTAATGTTCTGAGTTCCATGATTTACTATGCCTCTCGAGACACTAGTCTCGGGCCATCCGACTTGTACTCTATATACTACGGTCAGATTATCCCTGGTCTCCCCATTTTGGTTTTTTTGAACAAAAATGCATTATGAAAACATGCATACATCGTGAACTCATGTCCCGCACAAAAGGATGACCTACCCTTGATTGACACTTTTGGTTACTCACGACCCATGTCTCATCTAGGGCTACTTAGGCCCTAAACTCAACAACACACCATGGAGTGTACCGTCGCATGTATGATACAAGTTCAGGAAAACTGGAGTGTGTGAGTCACATGAACACTCTATCACAACCGACATTTCTCGAGTGTCATCACGCAGCTAGGTGTCTCAGCACCCAAGGTCATGGTCGCATCACCGCTACTCGCTTGCACAAGATGAGCTACTCAAGCCCACACATAAATGGATTACTTAGGCCCCAAATATATATAACTCCCAAAGTGTATCGTCACTTGGACAATCCCAATCTGGGAATCTGGAGAGTAAAAGTCACACAAAAACTCTACCACAACCGATACTATTCGAGTGTCATCTCGCAACTCGGTGTCTTAGCACCTAGGGTCATGGCTGCATTATTGCCACTCGTCGACACATACCTCCTACACATGCAACTCAATTCCTCAATCGTCTCATCATAGAGGTTTACTGGGACAGTACGTGTCATGCCCCGACCTGGTTTGTTCGGATCCCCGTGAACAACCCGCCGCTCTCTTGGTTCAAGAGGGATTTCCCCCTTCGTTAACTCAAGAGGGGCCAGACGTAATTTCAACCTTGTTCCCTAGAATAACATATATCAAATAAAATGCAAGCTTAAGAGAAATTAAGCATACTTGACGGAGGGTAAGGCTTGGTATTATCCCTAGTCATTTCTTTATTTCCTGAAAAGGGATAAAAATGGTGAGTGAGTTTATACAACTCAGTGAATGAGTATTTTCAAAAAGATGAAGTTTCAATAAAATAATATATATATTTTTAAATTAGAGTGTGCTAAACTCCTTAATTTCTTTAAAATTCCTCATTTTCAAAATCTCGGTTTTCATAGCCATTTCTCAATCCACAATTAGAACCAGTGTGTTTATCAACCAATACACGCCCTTCATCATGAAGGGAACACACATTCGTAGGCCAACATGCCCACTGTACCCACTTGTGGCATCGGAGCGACTTTACCGGCCACCTAGATAGAAGCATGTCCACTTCTACCTTGAGAATGAGTGGATGTACACGACATTTGACCCTCAATCTTGTAAAAAAACTCCGTGTCTGTATAAGGACAGTGACCTCATTCTGACCCCACCCCGATCTCATGTACATGAAGATACATTGAGCTTCCAAGACTACTTGCACGACTAACTACCCTTATCTCCACCATGTAGTCTAGTAGCCCTAGGACACATCACTACCCTTCTTGGGTGTCTTGAAGGTCTCGTAACTCAGTGAATGTACAAATAAATAATTTTCCACATAAGCCATATAATCTATGGTGCCACTAATCCAATGACCTCAAACCTCAACTCGACCTGCAGCTGTTTGTCTCGACTGGTCCGTAGACCTATCATGTCACATTGCCGCCAGTCCATTGAGTATATCGGTCCTGTCTTGGTACCATGGCCTAACAATTCATTCATTTAAAGTTTTCATGGCTTAAACTCATGTTTGTTTACGAGCTCCTACTTGTGCTAACTGGCCTAAGGTCCACTCTACGAGATTTTCAAAATCGGGCATATTAGCCCCCAAGTTCCAAAACCGAGGCCTCCGACCTATTTAAGCTATTCGAACTCCCGTGAAGAAGGTCTCCCAAAAGTTTTAAGTAGTGGCACACAGTTAGAGGAGAGCACTTCCGGCAAAATAAACTTTTCATCTGTCAATCATACCAACCAGGTATGAGGACATCTCCATTTATAACTGATAAGCGAGTTTTCTACTTCCTTCTAGAAAGTTCATCATATCAATCGGGTATGATCTACTTAGGACTGATAAGTAGTTTTTCCGCATAATTTGCACATCACTCCTCTCAGGTGTGATGGTTAAAATACCACTTAATAGTGGGTTTTCATTTTTGAGGTGCTTATTATCCCAACCGGGTATGATATTAAATCCCACTCACCCGATAGTGTAGTGAATTTTCTCTTAACTGGTTTGTTGCTTTCACGCGAACTTGTCTTTGTTGGCGTTCCCGGTACTTCATGTTCCTAAACGATATGAACATACTTGTTGATTATCCTTTGGCCTAATAGCCTTCATTCATCCCGAATGAATGAAATAACCAAACTTTTCATTTATTTGCAATTAGGTCTCTAAAGTTATTTTTCTTTAACTTTAGGTCCCTAATGCCAGTTTTCCCCCAAATTGAGTCCCAAAACTCTAAAATTCACCTTAGGACATCAATTTATTCAAAATCACAAAAAGGGGTTCAAATTTCCCAAATTTCCAATTTGGTCCCCAACTTTACCAAAATTACCATTTTGCCCCTACTTAAAAAATGGTAAGTTTCACCCCAAAAATTAAAAAATTGGCCAATTGGTCCTCCAACATCTTTATCATGCCTAATTGGCCCTCAATTTTATGAAATTGTACTTTAGTCCCTCGAATTTTTGAAATTCCCAAAATTTCCCCAATTTTCCCCTAATTTCAACCTTCCAACACAATCAAATTTTATTTCATCAAATTGACTGATCAAATGAGTTTAATTGTTGAATTTGAAGTTACATTGGAGTTTCTACACCTTCATACGATTCAATTGCACTTTGAATCGCACCATTTGATGTCGGAATAAGATCAAACAGAGCTTTGCTAGAAAACTGGACTTAGAGAGAGAAAGATTAGCTTACTGTCGGAGGCACGACAGTTTGAGCTTTCAATCTGGGCAGATAACTTTTGTCCTAAGGTTCCTCCTAGGATCAAGAATTGCATCAATTGATGCCAAATTGAGCGGAAATTTAGTCATTGAAAATCTGTCGGTTCTGTCTCTAGCACCGATCGGAATTTAAAGAAGTGAGCTAAATTGGTTTACCTTTCCACTCTAATTCAACTGTAGGAGGGCTATGGAGGTGTTGGGAGGGCTTGGTTTGGTCTAAGAAGAGCTCGAATTAGCTAATTTTAACTCGGCAGAAATAGGGGAGCTTCGGTCTGTCGGAGCTGCTTCACTGTTCTATCACGCCGGCGTTTCTTCGACGACTCTCGGAGCAAATGGAGACTACAGGCATGTAGCTGACTTCTCCCCAAATCCAAAGAACCTGACCACACCTTCTTTGGTAAAAAAATGCCGAAGTTGTAGCTCTGGTTTGAGCTTCATCAAAAAATGGAGTAGTAGGGAGAGAGTGGAGTTTCTAGGTGTGAGGAGGATGAATGAGAAGAGACTCTTTATATAGAAAGCTCGGGGACTTCTTGGCCATCCAATTGGAGCCTTAATGACAGTCATTCATTTCCTAAAATTCACTGGTCGGAGGCTTTTCATCTTCGTCGATGCTGCTCAATTTTTCTAGCGAGTGAACAGTGCTGTCATCTAAAGGAAGAAGACGATACTGTTCCAAACCGGACTAGATCGGTCCAAACCGGTTTCAAAGCTTAAACTGGCTAGTTCAGGCCCGATATGACCGAGTTTTTCAAAATTAAAAATTTTTAAATTTATCTAAATTCATTCTTTATCCAATGGTGGCCTCAATTCTCCAATTTGAATTTTCTTAAGTGAAGGATGTAAAAAGGACTAATTAAAAGAACAAGAGAAGACTTTGCATGTGAAGCAAACACCAAAGGGGCATCAAAGGAAATGATTGCTCATGCAATGATGTTAACAAATTTTTGGGGACAAAACTCCTAAAAGGAGGGGAGAGTTGTAAACCCCACACATTTGAGTTAAGGAAAACCGGTCAAACCGAATAAGAAAACCAAGTTGGTTTACATTTGGGAATAAGCAATATGGAAATTTACAACTTTCGGGTGATCCAAAGGGTTCATTAAACCTTGGAAAAGAAACTTAAAACAAACTAAAAAACAAAAACCAAATTGGCTTAGGTGAACTAGATTCCATAAGAACTTTAAAGTTAAGTTCAGACAAAATTTTTTATGTGAATGTACGGCTTATCATAAATAGCCATAAATTAATATATATTTAATTATTGTAATTAATACCTAAATTAAATTATTGGAATTAATACAAATAATTTAATATCGAAATTAAATTATTGGAATTAATACCAAAATTTAATTATTAGAATTAATACCAATAATTTATGGCAATATTAATACTAGTAATAAATCTCACCCATTTAATACACAGGTTTTACGCCTATATAAAGAGGTTATCCCTATTTCATTCTCCTCACACCTTAACACTTTTCTCTCTCTCTCTACTGCTCCATTTCCCGGTAAAGCTCGAATTAGAGCTTCGACTTGAACAAAGGTCGGGCTCTTTAGAACCGGGGAGAAGATAGCTATCTGATAGCAAACTCCAGTCAATCCGAGAATCGTTGGAGAAGCGCCGACATGATGGAATAGTGAAGCAACTTCGGTGGACCGAAGCTGCCCTATTTTAGCCAAGCTAAAATTGGCCATTTCAAGCCCTACTAAAGCTAAACCAAGCCCTTCCAACACTTCCTCAGCCTTTCCACGGTCGAATTAGGACCGAAAGGTAAGCCAATTCGACTCCCCTTTATAATTTTCGATTGGTGCTAGAGAGAGAGAGTCGACCGAATTTTAATGATGAAATTCTAATCCAATTCTGCATCAATTGGTGTGATTCTTGATTCTAGGATGAACCACAGGATGAGAGCTATCTGTCCAGATCAAAAGCTCGAACCGTCGTGCCTTCACCGGTGAGTAATCTAAGCTTTCTCTCTCTATAGTTCATTTTCTGGTGAAGCTCCGTTTGAGCTCGTCCCAACATTAAAACTTGCGATTCACATTTCTGAAGAATCGTATGAACATGTAGAAACTCAATTTCAACTTCAATTTCAACAATAGGAAATGTTTGATGGGTCAATTTGATGAAATCAAATTCGGCTATGTTAAGAAGTTGGAATTGGGGGAAAATTGGGGATTTTCGAAATTCAAAGGACCAAAATGAAATTTTATGAAATTGAGGGTCAATTGGGCATGAAAATAATGTTGGAGGACCAATTGAGAAATTTTGAAATTTTTGGGGAAAAATGTACCATTTTTGTACAGGAAGGGCAAAATGGTAATTTTGGAAAAGTTGGGGGACCAAATTGGAAATTTGGGAAATTAAACCCCCTTTTGTGAAATGGAATAAATTGAGGTCCTATGATAAATTTTAGAAGTTTCAGGACTCAATTTGAGGAAAAACCGGCATTTGGGACTTAAAGTTAATGAGAAATAACTTTAGGGACCTAATTACAAATAAATGAAAGTTTGACTTTCTCATTCATTTGGAATGAATAAAGGCAGTTATGCTGAAGTATAATGAACCAAGATATTCATATCATGTAGGAACGCGAAATACTGGGAACGTCAGCAATGATAAGCTCGTGTGAATAGAAAGAACCAGTCTAGTGGAATTCACGACATTAACGGGTGAGTGGGTTATTCACATCATACCTAGTTGGGATGATGAGCACAGTTTAAAGTTAAAAATCACTTACCGGTTGTGAGTGAGTTTACTAACATCATACCCGGTTGGGATGATGAGCACAACTTAAAGATAAAAACCACTTACCGGTTGTGAGTGAAAATTTTATATCATACCCAGTAGGGGATGATAAGTACCTCGGTATAAAAACCCACTGTTTAGTGGTATTTTAATCATCACCACTTAGAGAAAGTGATGTGAAAATTATGCGAAAAAAAAACTACTTACTAGTTGTAAGTAAATCATACCCGGTTGGTATGATGAAACTTCCTCGAAGGAAGTTGAAAACCTGTTCATCGATTATGAACGGAGATGTCCTTATACCGGTTGGTATAATGGACAGTGAAAACCTATTTTGTCAGAAGTGTTCTCCCCTGACTGTGTGCTAATGCTTAAACTATTTGGGAGACCTTCTTGACGGGAGCTCGAATAGCTCTGATAGGCCAGGGGCCTCGGTTTTGGAACTTGGGGGCTAAATGCCCGATTTTAAAAATCTCGTACAGTGGGCCCAAGGCCAGTTGGCACGAGCAGAAGCTCGTAAATGAACATGATATATGTGCCATAAAACATAATAAGTGAATTATTTGGCCATGGTACCAAGATAGGACCGACATGCTCAGTCAACTAGCGGTAGTGCGACATGATAGGTCGACGGACTAGTCAAGACAAACAGCTGCAGGTTGAGTTGAGAGTCGGCGCCGTTGGACTAGTGGTACCACATATTACATGGCAATGTAAGAAAACATTGTTTGTGCATGCACTGTGATTACGAGATCATCAAGACGCCCACGAGGGGTAGTGATGCGTCCTGAGGGCACTGGACGACCTGGTGGCTATAAGGGCAATTTGTCGTTCTAGGTGTCTGTGCGAAATCTGGAGTAGCACTAAGCGCATGAGACCGGGGTGGGGATAGGATGAGGTCTCTGTCCTCATACGAACTTGAAGAAGTGATTTCGGGATTGTGGGTCAGATGTCGCGTACATCCACTCATTCCCAATGTAGAAGTGGTCGTAGTTCTTTCCGGGTGGCAGGAAAGGTCGCTTCGAAGCCACTAGCAGGTTCAGTAGTGATACTGACTTGTGAATGTCTGTAACCTTCATAATGAAGGATGTGTATTGGGTGATGACACACTGGTAACTAAGAAATAATGGAAAAACCCAAAATTTTTAAATGAAGGGATTTCTTTTGAAAAGAAAGGAGTCTGACACACTCCATATAAATGTTTTTCTTAAAAGTCAAAAGCTTTTAAAAACCTATTCACTGAGTAGTCATACTCACCCCCTCCCTTATATCCCTTTCAGGAAATCTCAGTAAGCCTCCCCTTAAGAACCGTCAACTAAGATGCCTGTAAGACAGGTATGTAAAGTTTTAAATTTTATGCAGTTTTGATTATGCTATTCTAAGAAAAAGGTGCAGGTTAAAGGACACCTTACTCTTTACAGTTTACAATAAGGGGAATCCTTTTAATAAACTGGGAGAGTGGCGGGTTGATCACGGGGATCCGACCAAACCGAGTCAGGGCGTGACAGACTTGGTTCATAAACCGGTTCAATCCGACTCAGATCCGGTTCACCTGAACTAATCTTATTTTCTCTTCTAAATTATCCTACAGTCCTTTTCCAAGGTTTTTATGAACCTTTTGGGTCACTCGAAAGTTGTAAATTTCCCAAATTGCCCATTCTCTGATGATCGGGTTTGTGAACTTATTCAATTTTCTCACTTGGTTTGACCGGTTCTTTTCCCAGTTTTACTTAACTCTGAAGAGCGGGGTTTACAACTCTCCCTTCCTTTTAGGAGTTTTTTCTCCAAAAATAAATCAGTATTTTTCTCTCCAGGATAAACTCCCTAAATACCAACTTTGATATGTTAATACTTTGGTCGTTCTTTCACTTAGCCCACTTTATATCAAGCACTTAAGGAATTTCTTTACGTTTACATTATTTACTCCTTCAATGGAGTTTTATCATAACTAGTATGTCTTGCCTGCGAATCCAAAGGTATATCCCTAGATTCACATGTCCCTTTACTTAGGGCAAGATTTTTCCCTTTGAGGTTATTACTCAAGATTTCAGGATTTGGAGTTCCAAGATGCCCAATCGTTCCTTTGTCTAGTTATTCTCTTCACTGTTGAAACCCTTAGCTTGATATTCTTTCGAGCATTACGTACAAGTTTCGGTGTTATCACCTATTTGTCCTATTTCGACCATTCTTCCATCCGTTGTTTATTATAACTTTAGTCCAACTTTTATGTTTGACTTTGTCATGCTTACTAACTGACTCTTCCTTTGAGTCATATTTTCTTTGGGACTATTGGGCTTACATGCCCCTTACAGCGTGACATTTTCTGCCCCTTACAGCGTGACATTTTCTAGAACTTGTCTCTGTCCATTAGATTACTAGAACACTTCTTTGAGGGTTGTTCTCAACTTTCCAACTTTTTAGGGATTGTATAACTTTATCCCTCTTTTTGTTTGGTAGTATTCATCAACTACCTTTATCATTATCCAATCAACTTACCTAACTATGTCGGTTCTCCTTACCCACTCGTCCCTTCCCAATTTACTTATTGGGTCTTTTCGGTTCCAATTATTTGGTTTCCCAATGGTTTACCGACAAGCTGGGATTCTTTTCTTCTTAAGTCTTTGGCATTCTTTATTCAAGGAGTTTTCCTTTTTCCTTAATCCACTTTTACTTACTTGTGATCATTTCATGATTCTTTATTCCAAATTAATCACTTTTGGTCTATGTGTCGATTACTTTGCTTGGAAAGGTTTTCTTCTTTCGATTTTATTCTCTACTATGTCCCTCACATTAGAGACTTCCATCTTAGGAGCTACAAGCTCAACTTTGTTATCATTCCTTACTTGAGATACTTCTGATTATCGGTCTTATTCCGTGCATTCCTCACTATACTCAGCTGTCCACTCTTTAAGCTTCATTATGCACGTGTGAACTTCGACCCATCTCACTAATTGTGTTTATTTCTCCTTAGCCACATCTTATTTGGAGGGCTTAGTTTCCCAACATTTCTCAGACTTTCTTTCCTTTATTTCCTTATTATGGGTAGTCCACTCATTCTTACTTGTCACAACATCTTTTGATGCTAACTTCCTATTTACCCGTTCCTTTTTAACTTATTCCTTGGGTCCTCCTAGTATGCTTTCTTGGTTCTTTCACCTTAGCTTGTGCTTTATTTGTAAGTTTATCTCTTTGTCCCTTTCACTTGGTTCTATTATCTTTTAGTCGGGATACATATGTCTTTCCAAGGTTTCCTTCATCAGTAGAACTCTCCCCTTTTTCCTTAGCTCTAGGGAATATCTACCCTTAAATGGTATCCTTTGATGTTGTCATCTTCTATTTACGGGTACATCTGTATCCCAAATAGAAGTACGGGTACATCTTTTGTACTCTATCCACATCCTCACTTGTACTTCAGTACATGTCTATTTTCTTTAATGAGAGCTCGAATCCTCCTTGTTTCAAGATTTCTTGATAATCATGTGAGAGGCTTGCCTACCCCTCTTTTGGCTTGAATTTAGTCATTAATTTGTCCATTGGTCTTTTTCCCAATATTTGGCCTTTCCACCTCCCTCTTCTTTGTAAGAGCCTAAATTATGGCCTTCACAAGTATCAGTTCATTAACTGCCTCGTCCTTACCATTTCCTTGGTCTAATTATCTTAGGACAGTTGTTTCTCGAGTTTTATTATCCTTAATGTTCATCATACTGCCCTTTTAAAGTGTAGTCCTTTCTACTTCCCGGTTTTCCTTAGGGCGTCGTTGTTCTCCTAGACTATCTTTTTGTTACGACTTACTTCCTTTCGCTATGTTGGTCCGAAACTCCTATTTGGCTTCACTGCTTTTTCCAAAGTGAGTTGTACTTGCAATCCCAAGACATCCCATTTGTTGTCAAATGCTCGGCTTGTCTTCTCTTGTGGAGACACTCCCTTCTTTGCTCCCAAATGGTTGAAAATTTCTTCTTAAGGGAGAATTTTCTTCAGCTACACTTTGTTCTATTTGTGGTTTATCGAGGTCCTACCTTCAGTCCTTTTTCTCTTCCTGCCACTATGCTAGGATCTTGAAGAGCTTCCTCCTGGATGTGGTTGAAATTCTAAGTAGGAGTCGTGTTTCTTGGGATGGTATCCTTTTGGATTTCTATAGTTATGGGGGCATTTTTCTTGGAAAGTATTGTTCTAAATCCTTGTGTTATGAGATAGTTCTTCATTTCCTGTCCCTTTTCCTTTACACCTTAAAATAGGTCGTCTCCTTGCCCAGTTGTTACTCCAAGAGTTCTCCTAAACTTCTTACCTTGACGGTTTTCTTGTCATGCCTTATTTGCCCCATAATTTCCTTGATTTGTTCCTTTATTCAGGATGGAAATCTCCTTAGTCTCCATGATGTCTAGGGTAACATGAGTTTGTTTGGTTACTTTTCTTGGGAAATCTTCCTATAGTTGAGATGCAAGGTCACATCATTTTTGAGAGATATAGTTTTTAGGAACTTGTAATTCTTTATTAGTGGAGAAGTAGTACAATATGTTGGGGTCTTAGCCCCATTAGAAAAAGTGGTTATGAAATAGATGAGGAGCTATAAGGTTTTTGACAAGCGTCCTCCTTGGTAAGGTTATAAGCCCTTGATGGTGTTCTTGGCCTTAAGCTAGGCTCCCTTCGTACTAACGATTGTGACCTCAACAAGTCCTGGCACATCCTCCTGGATACTTCCCACTAACGTCTCTTGGTTCTTTGGGACTTCTTGGGTATTTTAGGGTGACCTTCCTACGTGGACAGAGTGTTGGGTTGTGTTGGTAATGCCAGTCCTAGTTTTCTTGGTTCGTTTCCTGGGTGCCATCTGAAAATTTTAAAAATTTCTCTTAGTTACATTGTTATTAGTCTTGATAATATATTTGAAGAAAAAGGCCTTGGTACCACTCAAGTTGTCACACCCCTACACGGTTTGGTTAGATCCCCATGATCAACCTGTTGCACTCTTGGTTTAAGAGGGATTTCCCCCTTTTTTAACTCAAGAGGAGCTAGATGTAATTTCAACCTTGTTCCCTGGAATAACATATATCAAATAAAATGCAAGGTTAAGTAAAACTAAGCATACTTGATAGTGGGTAAGGCTTGGTATTATCCAAACTCATTTCTCTATTTCCTAAAAAGGGATAACATGGTGGGTGAGTTTCTACAACTCAGTGAATGGGTATTTTAAAAAATATGAAGTTTCAATAAAATAATATTTTTTTTAAATTAGAGTGTGCCAGACTCCTTAATTTCTTTAAAAATCCTCATTTTCAAAATCTCGATTTTCATAGCCATTTCTCATTCCACAATCATAATCGGTGTGTTTATCAACCAACACATGCCCTTCATCATGAAGAGAACACACATTTACAGGCTAGTACATCCACTGTACCCACTTGTGGCATCAAAACGACTTTATCGGCCATGAAGATAGAAACACGTCCACTTCTACCCTGAGAATGAGTGAATGTTTGCGACATCCGACCCTCAATCCTGTAACAAAACTCTATGTTCATATGAGGATAGAGACCTCATCCTGACCCCACCCCGGTCTCATGCACATGAAGCTACATTGAGATTTTAGGACTACTAACATGACTAACTGCCCTTATCTTCACCATGTCATCTAGTAACCCTAGGACACATCACTACCCCTCTTGGGCGTCTTGAAGGTCCTGTAATTCAGTGCATGCACAAATCAACAAATTTTCACATAAGCCATATAATTTGTGGTGCCACTGGTCCAACAGCTCCGACCCTTAACTCGATCTGCAGTTGTTTGTCTTGACTGGTCCGTAGACCTAACATGTCGCACTACTGCCAGTCCATTGAGTATGTCGGTTTTGTTTTGGTACCATGGCCAAATAATTCATTCATTTATAGTTTTCATGGTTTAAACTCATGTTTTTTACGAGCTCCTGCTTGTGCCAACTGGCCTATGGCCCATTGTATGAGATTTTCAAAATCGGCCATATTAGCCCCCAAGTTCCAAAACTGAGGCCTTCGGCCTATTTGAGCTATTTGAGCTGCCATCAAGAAGGTCTCCCAAAAGTTTTAAGCAATGGCACACAGTTAGGGGAGAGCACTTCCAACAAAATAAACTTTTCATCTCTCCATCATACCAACCAGGTATGAGGACATATTCGCTTATAATTAATAAGCGGGTTTTCTACCTCCTTCCACGAAGTTCATCATACCAACAGAGTATGATCAACTTACAACCGATAAGTAGTTTTTCCGCATAATTTCCACATCACTCCTCTTAGGTGTGATGGTTAAAATACAACTTAATAGTGAGTTTTCATTTCTGAAGTGCTTATTATCCCAACCGGGTATATTACTAAGTCCCACTCACCCAATAGTGCAGTGAATTTCCTCTTAATCGGCTTGTTGCCTTCACGCAAATTTGTCTTAGCTGGCGTTCCTAGTACTTCGTGTGCCTACATGACATGAACATCCTTGTTCATTATCCTTTGGCCTAATAGCCTTAATTCACCCCGAATGAATGAAATAACCAAACTTTTCCTTTATTGGAAATTAGGTCCCTAAAGTTATTTTTCTTTAACTTTACGTCCCTAATGCCGGTTTTCCCCCAAATTGAGTCCCGAAACTCTAAAATTCACCTTAGGACATCAATTTATTCAAAATCACAGAAAGGGGTTCAAGTTTCTCAAATTTCCAATTTGGTCCCCAACTTTACCAAAATTACCATTTTACCACTACTTAAAAAAATGGTAAGTTTCACCCCAAAAATTATAAAAATTGGTCAAATGTCCTCTAACATTTTTATCATGCCCAATTGGTTCTCAAGTTTATAAAATTGCACTTTAGTCCCTCGAATTTTTGAAATTCCCAAAATTTTCCCAATTTCAACCTTCCTACACATCAGAATTTGATTTCATCAAATTGATCGATCAAATAAGTTTAATTTTTGAAATTGAAGTTAGATTAGAGTTCCTACACCTTCATACAATTCAATTGCACTTTGAATCACGTGATTTTATGCTGGAATGAGATCAAACACAGCTTTACAGGAAAATTGGACTTGGAGAGAGAAAGCTTCAAAAGCTTACCGTCGGGGGTACAGTGGTCTGAGCTTTCAATCTGGGTAGATAGCTCTTGTCCTATGGTTACTCCTAGAATCAAGAATTGCATCAATTGATGCTGAATTGAGTGAGAATTTAGTAATTAAATCTGCTGGTTCTCTCTCTAGCACTGATACAAATTTATAGAGGGGAGCCAAATTGGCTTACCTTTCCACTCTAATTCAGCTATAGGAGGGCTGTGGAGGTGTTGGAAGGGCTTGGTTTGGCCTGAGAAGGGCTTTAATTGTCCGATTTCAACTTGGCCGAAACAGGTCAGCTTCGGTCCGCCGAAGCTACTTCACTGTTCTTTCACGCCGGCATTTGTCCAACGACTCTTGGAGCAAATGGAGACTACAGACGTGTTTTTGACTTCTCCATGAATCTGAAGAACCCGATCACACCTTCTTTGGCTCAGAAAAATGCCTAAGTTAGAGCCCTAGTTAAAGCTTCACTGAAAAATGGACCAGTAGGGAGTGAGTGGAGCTTTAAATAGGAAGCTCGATGACTTCTTGGCCGTCAGATTGGTGCCTTAATGGCAGTCATTCATTGCCTGAAACTCTTGGCTGGAGGCTTTTCATCTTCACTAGCATCACTCGATTTTTCCGGAAAGTGAATAGTGATGTCATATGAAGGAAGAAGTCAACACTATTCTGAACCGGACCGAATCAGTACAAACCAGGTTCAAAGTTTAAACCAGTTGGTTAAGGTCTGGTTCAACCAAGTTTTTCAAAATTAAAAATTTGTAAATTCATCTAAATTCATTTGCTATCCAATGGTGGCCTCAATTCTCCAATTTGAATTTTCTAGGCCACCTAGAAAAATGAATTTAGCATCCGATTTAATAATGGTTCAAACCTATCCAAACCGGTTCACCTGAACTGGTTTAGTTTTCATCTCCAATTCATCCTAAAATCCTTTTTCATGAATTTTCTGAGTCTTCAAGTGACCCACGATCCATAAATTTCCTGTTTTGCCCTTTCTCTATTGGTTTCAGTTCATAAACCGACTCGGTTTATAAACCGGTTTAATCCGGCTCAGATCCGATTCATTTGAACCGGTCTAGTTTTTTCTTTCAAATTGTCCTAAGGTCCTTTTCCAATATTTTTATGAACCTTTTGGGTCACTCACGAGTTGTAAATTTCCCGTTCTCTAATGATCGAGTTTGTGAACAAGTTCAGTTTTCTCACTCGGTTTGACTAGTTCTTTTCCCGGTTTTACTTCACTTCGAATAGGGGGTTTACAATACGTTTTTTCCCGAGAAACATGGAAAATCACAAAAAACACTCCCTAATCTCCTTTCCATTTTCCCTTCGTGACGGTACAACCTCATCAAGTGTCCATCTGTGACCCCTCTCCTATACTGGTATTCATAACAAGCCATATCATGACACATGGTCATACCCTTGACGCTCATGGTCATATTCTCTTGGGCTAAGGAACTGGAATAGGGAACCTCAAAGTTTCAAGAGAAAATAGAGGATCCAAGTGAATCATAATTAGTAAAGAAGGGTTAAAAGGACAATTTGGAAAATTCCAAGTGACCAAGAAATACCCAAACATTTTGGGAAAGGACCATGAAGTTGATTAGATGTGAAAACTGGACCAATTTAGGGTGAACCAGATGTGAACCAGATTGAACCGGGTTGAACCATGAATAACCGGATCAAAGATTCATTTTTCCAGGTAGCTTAAAATTATCAATTTGGGAAATTGAAGCCACCATTAGATAAAAAATGAGGAGAGGATGAATGGGGAGGGGCTCTTTATATAGGTAGCTTGGGGACCCATTGGCTGTCCGTTTGGCACCTTAGTCATTGATGACCTGAAATGTATTGAACGAAAATGTTTCTTCTTCACGAGCACTGCTTTGATTTTCTGATGAGTGAACAGTGCTGACATCCTGAGGAAGAAGATGACATTGTTCCGAACCGGGTTCAAAGCTTAAACCAGCTAGTTCACCCGACTATTCGACCGAGTTTTTCAAATCTAAAAATTTCTAAATTCATTCTCTATTCAATGGTGGCCTAAAATCTCCAATTTGAATTATTTAAGCCACCAAGAAAAATGAATTTAGGATTCGGTTCAATTGTGGTTCAAATCGGTCCAAACTGGTTCGAATCCGATTTACCTAAACTAGTTTGGTTTTCATCCCCAATTCCTTCACAATTTCATTTCCATGTCTTTTGTGACTCCTTGGGTCACTTAGGGTCGATAAAATTCCTAGTTTACCATATCTTTATCTATTTCGGTTCATAAACCAACTTGGTCCTTAAACCGGTTCAATTCGGTTCGGGTCTGGTTCACCCGAATCGATATGGTTTTTCTCTCCCATTTTATTCTAAGGTTCCTTTCCAAGGTTTATAAATTTCTTCGGGCCACAAGGGATCGGTCAATTTCTCTGTTTGCCCTTTCTCTATTGGTTCCGATTCATGAATCGACTCAGTTCATAAACTGGTTCAATCTAGTTGGATCCATCCAAACTGGTCTGGTTTTTCTCTTCCAATTCATCCTAAGGTTCTTTTCCATAGTATTATAAACCCTTTGGATCACCCGAGAGTTTTAAATTCCTAAATTGCCCATTCACAATTGATCGGGTTTGTGAACCAGTTCAGTTTTCTCACTTGGTTTGATCGGTTCTCTTCCCAGTATTCCTTAGCTCAAAAGAGCGGGATTTATAACTCTCCCCTCCTTTTAAGAGTTTTGTCCCCAAAACTTAATTAGCAACCTTGCATGAGCAATCATTTCCTTTGATGCCCATTTGGTGTTTGCTTAACATGCAACTTTTCTCTCGCCCTTTCCATTAGCCCTTTTTACAACCTTAATATAAGGAATTCCTTTTCCTTTATATTATTTACTCCCTCCATGGAGTTTGTCATAATTAGACATACCTTACTTCAGGGTATATTCTTAGATTTTATCTCTTCATTTGCTTAGAGCAACATTCTTCCCTTTGAGGTTTTGTACTCCAAATTGGGAGTTCCACGGTACCAAACCATTCCTGTGTCTAGTTAACCTCTTGGTCGTTGAAACCCTTAGCTTGATGTACTTTAAAGCATTACGTACCTGTTTTCGCAGATTTCCTTGTCCTCACCTTTTTGTCCTATTTCGACTCTTCTTTCATCCGTTGCTCATTACAATTCAGTCCAAATTTTTTTGGTTTGACATTGTCATATTTACTAACTGACTCTTCCTTATTTTGAGTCACGTTTTCCTCAGTGCTGTCGGGTTTACTTGCCCTTTACAGTGTGACGTTTCCTAAAATCTTGTCTCTATGTCCATTAGTTTTTCAGGACACCTCCTTTAGGATTATTCCTAACTTTTCCAACTCTCAAGGATTGTATAACTTCAAACCTGTTTTCTTTTGGTAGGATTACTCAACTACCTTTACCGTTATCCGCATCAATTTATAATGGTGTCGTTTCTCCTTACCCACTCGTCCTTTTTTGACTTCCTTATTGAGTATTTTTTATTCCAATTATTTGATTTCCGATTATTTTACTGACATGCTAGGATTCATCCTTTCTTAGGTCCATCATCATTCCCAATAACATCCTTTACTCAAGGATTTTCCTTTGGCCTCAATCCACTCTTACTTGTTCGTAACCATTTCATAGTTTGTTATTCCTGTTTGACACTTTTTCAATTTATTGTTTTGATCAGGGAGTTCCCCTTTTACATTTCCATTCTCCAATATATACTTCAAGGTAGAGACTTTTGTTCTAGGAGCTACAAGCTCAACCTTCTTACCATTGCTTGAATGTTTCTTTTCTCCCTTTCCTCGTACCCTTATCTATGTTAGGGCATCTGTTTACTTTGGATCATTCTCTACCCATCACTTTTGTTTCGTCCCTTAATCCTTACGTGAGATACTTCCGATTATTAGTTTTATTATGTGCATTCCACACTATGCTCAGTCGTCCACTCTTTAGACTTCATATGTGCATGTGGACTCTGACCCTTCTTACCAATTGTGGTTATTCCTTCTTAGCCATATTTTATTTAGAAGACTTACATTTCCTAATGTTTCTTGGAAATTCTTTCCTTTTAAACTATTTCCTTGGATCTCTCAAGCACACTTTCTTGGTTCTTCCACCTTGGCTTGGGCTTCATTTGCAAGTTTATCTCTTTGTCCCTTTTTCTTGGTTCCATTATCTCATAGTTGGGATGCATATGTCTTTCCAGGATTTTCTTCCTTGGTAGGACTCTCCTCTTTTTCCCTGGTTCTAGGGAATATCTATCTTTAAATGGCATCCCTTGATTGTCGTGCTCTTTTGTTTATCCTTTCTCTTGAAATTTTACAGGTATATCTTTGGTTCCCTATCCTCATCCCTACTCATACCACAATACACATCCATTTCTTTTAGGGAGAGTTTAAATTTTTCCTTGTTTCAAGATTTCCTGACCATTATATGAAAGGCTGACCTACTCTTTTCTTGGCTTGAATTCCGTCGTGAATTTGGTCATTAGTTTTTTTAAGGATTTCTTTCATCCTTCTTTTCTCCAATATTTGGCCTTTCCACCTTTTCCTTCTTTGCTGAAGTTTATTCTATAACCCTCACGAGAGTAGTTCATTACCTATCTCGCCCCTACTTTTCACCTTGTTTAGTTTTCTTGAGACAGTTGTCTCTCTAATCTCCTTGTCCTTAATGATCCTTCCAGTTCCCTTTTTAGGGTGTATTCCTTACTACTTCTCGGTCCTCCTTAGGGTGTCGTTCATTCTCTTTGGCCATCTCATTGTCATGGTTTGCTTACTTCTGTTATGTTGCTCCGAATCTCCACTTTAACATCTCTATATTTTCCAAAGGAAGAAGTACCTAAAATTATAACACTTTTCCAAAGCAGGTTAGTCTTGGCCTCCGATACATCCTTCCTTCAAGTAGTTACTAATGAGGGGTTGGCTCCTTGCACTCCACGTTATGTCCATCTGCCAACCAATGATTCCTTCAAGGCACTTGGTTGTATGCATCCCTCTAGAGTTCCCTTTCACAGCTTATTCCTTCTCTTCTTCACTCTCACTGTGTCATTCCCTAGAGTTTCAAGGGACGTTTTTCTATGTTTGCCCCTTATGAGAGGGTTCTAAGTAAGCTTCCCATGTACCTTATCCTTATTCATGAGGTTTCCTTCTCGGTTTGACCTTCTTAAGAAGTTTTTGCATTCACCTCATCATTTCTTGACCTCTTTGTGAACCTTTTACGTAACCTGCTCCATGGTATCAATCTCCAATCCTTCATGTCTTTCGTGACCTTTGAGGAGGTATTGCCATGAATCTATGAGGTGTGGAACACCCCTTCTTTCCTTACACCTATTATAGTTCATCTTGGTACTTGTCCTTTAGTAGGGTTGGGTATCTCTTCAGGCAATGTTCCATTGTTATTCCCTTACATGGATTGTTGTGGTTCCTTCTTTCCTTCGAGTGGGGCTTTTCCAAGGTTACTAGTGGTTTGGTGCTTTACCGTTCTTGAGTCTAATCACTTTGATAGTTTTCTTGCTGGATCTCCTTTGCTAAAGGGTCAAGGTAAGAGTCCTCCTAGGTTTCTTAATTCCTTGATTCATCTTCCATAACCGAGATGTGACTTTTCCTTAGTTTCCAGGATAGTGTGGGTTTGTTTTATTTTCCTTAGGCCATATCCCCAATAAGATTGCATCATTAGAAGGTAGAGTTCTGAGAATTTAAGTATTTTATTAACAAGGGGGATACAAAATATTAGGTTTTCAGCCCCTATCACAGGAAATGGTCACAAAATAACTAAGGAGCTATGAAATTGTTGATAAACATCTACCTTCATACTTAGAGTCATGCCATCGATAGGTCCTAGCACCATTCTCCAGGATACTTCCCCATTTGGCCTTCATACTTAGAGTCATGCCATCGATAGGTCCTAGCACCATTCTCCAGGATACTTCCCCATTTGGCCTTTCAAGATTCTTGCCAGGTCTAAGGTATTTGGGGAGCTTCTAGGGTTGTCTTTCTATGAAGATAGGGTGTTGAGTAGAGCCATTCCAAGTTTTCTTAGTTCCTCTCCTAGGAGCCATCTGAAAATTTTAGGATAAATCCTATTAGTTACTACATTTTCTAGTCTTGATTATGTATTTGAGGAAACAAGCTCTAACACCACTCTAGTTGTCACGCCCCGACCCAGTTTGGTCGGATCCCCATGATCAACCCGCCACTCTCCCAGTTTATTAAAGGGTTTCCCCTTATTATAAACCGTAAAGAGTAAGGTGTCCTTTAAACCTACACCATTTCCTAGAATAGCATAATCAAATCTGCATGAAATTTTAAACTTTACATACCTGTCTTATAGGTGTCTTAGTTGATGGTCTTTAAGGGTAGGCTTTTCGGGATTTCCTGAAAGGGATATAAGGGAGGGGGTGAGTACGACTACTCAGTAAATGAGTTTTTTTAATACTTTTATTTTTATGAAAAAGACTTGTATTGGAGTGTGCCAAACTCCTTTCTTTCAAAAATCATTTCATTCAAAATTGCGGGTTTTATCACCATTTCCTTATTTAATCATGGTGTGTCATCACTCAACACACATCCTTCATCATGAAGGTTAAACACACATTCACAGGTCAGTACATCCACTGAACCCACTTGTGGCTTCGAAGCGACTTTATCGGCCACCTAGATAGAAGTACATCCACTTCTACCCTGAGAATGAGTGGTTGTTCATGACATTCGACTCTCATTCCCAGAATAAATTCTTCGTGTTCATATGAGGACAGAGACCTCATCTTGTCCCCACCCCGATCTCATGCACTTGGTAGTACTCCAAATTTTGCACGGTCATCTGGAATGACAAACTGTTCTTATAATCACCGGATCGTCCAGGGCCCTTAGGACGCATCACTACCTCTCATGGGTGTCATGATGATCCTGTACTCATAGTGCATGCACAAACAATATTTTCTTAATATGCCATGTATTCTATGCTGTCATTAGTCCAACGATCCCGACTTTCAACTTAACCTGCAGCTATTTGTCTCAACTGGTCGGGAGACTAGTCATGTTGCACTACTGGCAGTTGATTGAGAATGTCGGACCAGCCTTGATACCATGACCATACAATTTACTTATTAAAGTTTTATGGAACATATATCACGTTCATTTACGAGCTTCCGCTCATGCCCATTGGGTTATGGCCCACTGTTTGAGATTTTTAAAAACCGGGCATATTAGCCCCCAAGTTCCAAAAACCAAGCCCCCCTGGCCTATAAGATCTATTCGAGCTCTCGTCGAGAAGGTCTCCGAAATTGTTTAAGCATTGGCACACAGTCAGAGGAGAACACTTCTGACAAAAATATCTTTTCACTGTCCATTATACTGATCCGATGTAAGGACATCTCTGTTCATAACTGATGAACGGGTTTTCAACTTCCTTTAAGGAAGTTTCATCATACCAACTGGGTATTATCTACTTACAACGGGTAAGTAGTTTTTCTACATGGTTTTCACATCACAACTCTAAGTCGTGATGTTTAAAATGCCACATAGTAGTGGGTTTTCATTTTGATGTGCTTATCATCCCCAACCGGGTGTGATCTAAAATCCCACTCACAACCGGTAAGTGGTTTTTAACTTTAAGTTATGCTCATCATCCCAACCGGGTATGACGTTAGTAAACCCACTCACCTGTTAATGCTGTGAATTCCATTAGACCGGTTCTTTGTATTCACACGAGCTTGTCCTTGTTGGCGTTCCTGATACTTCATGTTCCTACACGATATGAACATCTCGATTCATTATCCTTTGGCCTAATAGCCTTTATTCATTCCAAATGAATGAGAAAGTCAAACTTTCATTTATTTGCAATTAAGTCCCTAAAGTTATTTCTCTTTAACTTTAAGTCCCTAATGTCGGGTTTTCCTCAAATTGAGTCCCGAAACTTTTAAGATTTATCACATGACTTCATTTTATTCTATTTTACAAAAGGGGTTTAAATTTCTAAATTTCCAATTTGGTCCCCCAACTTTTACAAAATTACCATTTTGCCCTTTCTTTACAAAAATGGTAAGTTTCACCCCAAAATTCTAAAATTCCTCAATTGGCCCTCTAACATTTTTATCATGCCCAATTGACCCTCAATTTTAAGAAATTGCATTTCGGTCCCTCGAATTTTCAAAAATCCCCAATTTCTCCCAAATTTTCCCCCAATTCCAAGTATTCAACACACCCGAATTTGATTTCATAAAATTTACTCGTCAAACATCTCTAATTGTTGAAATTGAAGTTTAAATTGAGTTTCTCCATGTTCATACGATTCCATAGAACTTTGAATCGCTACTTTTAACGATGGAACGAGCTCAAATAGACTGTAAAGAGAGAAAGCTTAGATTACTCACTGGTGAGGGCATGATGGTTCGAGCTTTCAATCTGGGCAGATAGCTCTCATCCTTAGTTTCATCCTAGAATCAAGAATCGCATCAATTGATTCCAAATTGAGTTAGAATTTAATTCTACCGGTTCTCTCTAGCACCGGCCGGAAATTATGGAGGGGAGCCGAATTGGCTTATCGTTCAGGCCTAATTCAGCCGTGGGAGTGTTGAGTAAGTGTTGGGAAGGCTTGGTTTGGCTTGAGGAGGGCTCGAACTGGCCGATTTCAACTTGGTTGAAACAGGGGAGTTTCGGTCCGTTGGAGCTGCTTCACTGTTTCATCATGCCGGCATTTCTCCGGTGACCCTTGAAGCAAACAGAGACTATTGGCGTGTAGCTGACTTCTCTCTGGTTCTAAAGAACCCGACCTTGTCTTGTTTGGCTCAGAAAAGACCCCATATCGGAGCTCTGGTTCGAGCTTCGTAGTTGAGAGAGAATTGAGTTTTCGTGTGTGGAGAGGATGAATGGGGAGGGGCTCTTTATATAGGGAGGTCGGGGACCCGTTGGCCGTCTGTTTGGCACCTTTATGACAGTTATTGATGACCTCAAATGTACCGAATGGAATAATTTTTTCTTCACCGGCGCTGATTCGATTTTTCAGCGAGTGAACAGTGTTGTCATCTTAAGGAAGAAGATGACACTATTCCAAACTGGACCGGACCGGTCCGAACTAGGTTCAATGCATAAACCAGCCTGTTTACCCCTCCATTTGACTGAGGTTTTCAAATCTAAAAATTTCTAAATTTATCTAAAATCATTCTCTATCCAATGGTGGCCTCAAATCTCCAATTTGAATTATTTAAGCCTGCTAGAAAAATGAATTTAGGATTCGGTTTAATAGTAGTTCAAACTGGTCCAAACCGATTCAAATCCAGTTCACCTGAACCAGTTTGGTTTTCATCCCCAATTCCTTCACAAGTCCATTTCCATGTCTTTTGTGACTCCTTGGGTCACTTAGGGTCCATAAAATTCTCGGTTTACTGTCTTTTTATCGATCCTGGTTCATAAACTGACTTGGTCCTTAAACTGGTTCAATCTGATTCGGGTTCGGTTCACTCGAACCAATCTGATTTTTCTCTCCCACTTTGTTTTAAGGTTCCTTCCGAAGGTTTATAAATCTCTTCGGGTCACAAGGAATCCATCAATTTCTCTTTTTTTCCTTTCTCTATCGGTTTTGATTCATGAATCCACTTGGTTCATAAATCGGTTCAATCAAGTTGGATCTGGTTCATCCAAATTGGTTTGGTTTTTCTCTTCCAATTCATCCAAGGTTCTTTTCCATAGTATTATAAACCCTTTGGATCACCTGGGAGTTGTAAATTCCTAAATTGCCCATTCACAATTGATCAGGTTTGTGAACTGGTTCAGTTTTCTCACTCGGTTTGACCGGTTCTCTTTTCGGTTTTCCTTAGATTAAAAGGGTGGGGGTGTACATTTAGGAACCTCTTTTGGTCACTTGGGAGTTAAAATTCCTCCAACTTGCCCGTTCCCCAATAAAGGGGCTTATGAACCAGTTCGGTTTTCTCACTAAGTAAGACTGGTTCTTTTCCTGGTTTTCCTTAACTATAAGGAGCGGGGTTTACAACTCTCCCCTCCTTTTAGGAGTTTTGTCCCCAAAACTTATTTCACATTATTCGTGTGTTGGCTTAAACTTTTTATTGTTATAAAATTTTCAATTCTTTCATCCTACACTCTTCTCGGTTATTTTCGTTCATCTCTTTCGTTATGTATTTAAGGTTCTCATCTCATTCCCATCCTTTCCTCATTCTATGAAATTTACCTTAGCCTAGAGTATTGCCTTTGAACATCTACAATCATTCTGTTTTATTACGTCCTTCTTTCCTAATGCACCATTTCACATCCCAGGCTTCTTTCACCCACAATTTTAGAACTAGAATTCCCGGTCATTTTTCTTCCATGGATTCTCGCATTTATTGTCTTTTCATCCTACATGGAGTCCTTCCTCATTCCTTGGTTATCACCTTTTATGATTGACTTCATTATGTCTTACTCATAGACCATTCCTTGTGTAAGTCGTATTTCTCAGAGTTAGTTGGATTTACCCATCCCTTTTACCACATGACGTTCTTTGTGATGTTTTAACTTTACATCCCTATGAAAATATTGGTTTCTGTACTTCTCGTCTTTTCCAAATTTCTTTATTCGTTCATTCCGCCTTCAAATTCTTAAATTTTCCAATACTTACTAACATATTCCCTTATTGCTAGTGTCCTTCCCTCCTTAAGATCTCTTCTCTTTCCAATTCCATCCTTGCCTTTATCAATGTTTCTCCTAGTATTATTCATTCTGAGTTTAGTTTCTTTCTTACTCGTATGGAATCTGTTGATGTCATCTTCCTTTCTATATATCACTTGGGTTGATTTATCCCCTGATTTCTTTATGATTTCCTTCTCTTTGTACATGATCCTTTCTTTTCCATTATCTTAGTCTTGAGGAGTTATTCTCTTGCTTATTTCATTGGTTTCACTTTCTTTCCTTGGTACACCAATGTTTTGCCAAGATTTTTTTCTCTAATGAACTTCACATTCTCTTTCCATCAGTATTTCCTTCTAGTTCTACCAATAAAATCCTTAAATCTCCGAAGTATCTTTTTGCTGATATTTTCCCCAACTTACTCTTATCTTTGAATACATGAGTACCTTCGGTTGATCTTGCTTCATTTCCACTCACTTCAATATTCATTTATTCCTTTGAGGTGGATCTCTTATCCTCAATGTGTCCAAACCTTTCATACCTTCATATCCTTAGTATTTTCCTTTTTGCCTTTGTTAGGGTGTATTCTTCCACTATTCTCTATCTCTGGTTAAACTTTGTTTACTCCTCCGAATAATTTGGTCCAAATAAGTTATTTCATTATATATGATTCTTCTATAGTTCCTATTTTGAGTTTTCCAGGCCTTCTTGTAGTAGATCATGCTCACCCTCCCAATACTCTCACTTAATCATTCGTACTTCTTACTACGGACTCATCATGGCCTTGGTGTTGCAACCTTCCTTCGATCAACCTCTTTGATTTGAAGCTTTCTCCTTCCCCGATTCAACTTCCTATTTTCCATCCTCCTTTTGGTGTCTTCCAATTTGGGTTTCCTGTGTTTGATTACCCTAACTTTTGGAAATTTTCCTTTTAAGTTTTCTCCTAAATTTAGGGACATGGTACAATTCATCTACTCTCATTTTTTTCCATACTTTACCTTCCACATGTCTCTTATCCTTTGGAATTCTTAAGGAATCTGTATCTTAGTTCTTTAATAGTAATTTGTTACACCTGGAACTTCCTGTTGTTGTACTTTCTCTCAATCGTTCCTTGGTGGACTCTATACTTAATTTCTTTTTCTTCTCGATCAACTTCTATTCATGTGATTCCTTTGTGATGTTATACTTCCTCCAGGGTTTTTTCTTATCCTAAATTCTCCGAGCTTAGTTTTAACTTCTTGGTCTCTCAAAAGAAATTATGGTTGCTCCTCCACTCTTTTTTCCTTTTCTTAGGATATCCTTCAGATGAATTTTTTCTTATCGTGTTTCTAAGTGTATGTCTTAAGGGTTGAGTTTAACGATCAATAACCCATTATTCCTTAGGGGAATTTCTACCCTTTTTCTTTTCATACCCTTAAATTTTATCAAAGAACTTAGGAGCTTTAACAAACTTCTACTTTTATTTATTCAGAAAATATTTTCTTGCCATAATTTGGCTTATTACAGGAATTCTCTACCCTCTAATCCCTTGGGGTTATAGAACTAGAGTTAACCCTATAACGATTATGAGACTCTTGATCAGAAGGCTCTGAGGAACTGATTGGGATCCATTCGTGCTCCTTAATAGGACGAATTTCATCTATGGCCTCCAATCCATACCGCCTTAGTACTTCCACCTCACACTCACAAGTCCACCTCATTCATTGAGATGGATTGAAGCTAGGTTGAGTGGGTGGAAGTACTTGGTGGACCTTCATGAAGGTGGCATAGGCATCCCAATAGTTATCCCATGCCTCCTTCTTGGTGGGATTCCCTTTTAGTTGTTATGGCATTGGAGGAGGAGGGGTTGGACTTCTAGGAGGTGATGCTGGTTCCTCTTGTTCAGGAGGAGGGTATATGATACCTTCTGGTTCTAATAAGGTTTCGACTAGTTTTTGGTAGTCTTCCACCATGTCCTTGGGCACTCTTTTTTCACCCCTTAAAAACCTTTGGATGACTTCCTCTCTTGGGTTGGATGTCTTTTTCAAGATTATAGGGAGAGGACTGGATTTTTCCGTAAATTTCCTAGGGACTCTCCATCCTACACAATAATTTAGAGTTGGTTTAATATTAGGGCATAATATTGATAATGTTTCAAGGGAACTAGGCTCTAATACCACTCTAGTTGTCACGCCCCAACTCGGTTTGGTTGGATCCCCATGAACAACCTGCCACTCTCTCGGTTCAAGAGGAGTTTCCTCCGTCTTTAACTCGAGATGAGCCAGACATAATTTCGACCTTGTTCCCTGGAAAGACATATATCAAATAAAATGCAAGTTTAAGGAAAATTAAGCATAACTGACACAGGGTAAGGCTCGGTATTATTGCTTGTCATTTTCTCTTTTCCTAAAAAAAGGATATAAAAGAGGGGCGAGTTTCTACAACTCAATGAATGGGTTTTTAAAAATTGATTTTTAAGAAAAAGATTTGTATTGGAGTGTGCTAGACTCCTTATTTTCTTGCAAAAATCCTTTTTATTTCAAATCTCTGTTTTTATCACCATTTCTTATTAATCACGGTGAGTCATCACCGAACACACATCCTTCATCAGGAAGGTCAAACACACATTCGCAGGCCATTACATCCATTGAATCCACATGTGGCGTCGAAGTGACTTTACCGGCCACCTAGATAGAAGCATGTCCACTTCTATCTTGAGAATGAGTGGATGTTCGTGACATTGGACCCTTAATCCTTTAACGATTCTCCATGTCCTTATAAGGACATAGACCTCATCCTGTCCCCACCCTAGTCTCATGCGCTTGATGCTACTCCCAATTTCGCATGGTCACGTGGTTCGACAAACTGCCCTTGTATCCACCAAGTCGTCTAGGGCCCTTAGGACACATCACTAACCCTTTTGGGTGTCTTGAAGGTCTCGTAATCATAGTGCATGCACAATCAGTATTTTTACATCATGCCTTATAATCTATGGTGCCACTGGTCCAACGGCCCCGGCCCTCAACTCAACCTACAGCTGTTTGTCTTGACTAGTTCGTCGACCTGTCATGTCGCACTGCTGCTAGTTGACTAAGTATGTCAATTATGTCTTTATACCATAGCCAAACAATTAATTTATTAAAGTTTTATGGCACATATCACATGTTTGTTTACGAGCTCCTGCTCGTGCCCACTGGCCTATGGCACACTGTTTGAGATTTTCAAAACCGGGCATATTAGCCCCCAAGTTAAAAAACCTTGGCCTCCGACCTATAAGAGCTATTCGAGCTCCTATAAAGAAGGTCTCCCAAATCATTTAAGCATTGGCACACAATCATGGGAGAGCACTTATGAAAAAAATAAGTTTTCAACTATTAATCATACCAACTGGGTATGAGGATACCTTTGCTCATAACCGATGAACGAGTTTTCCACTTCCCCGAGGAAGCTTCATCATAACAACCAGGTATGATCTACTCACGATTTGTAAGTAGTTTTTCCGTGTCATTTTCACATCACTCCTCTATGTTGTGATGTTTAAAATACCACTAAGTAGTGGGTTTTCATTTCGAAGTACTTATCATCCCCAACTGGGTATGATATAAAATCTCACTCAGCCGATCGTGTAGTGAAATTACACTTAGTCGGTTTCCGTCCCTAGCAAGCGTAACTTCAGCTAGCGTTCCTAATGCCTCATTTTCCTACACAAAATGAACATAGTTGTTCATTATTCTTTGGCCTAATAGCCCTCATTCTTTACAAATGAATGAGAAAAACTAAATTTTCCTTTATTTACATTTAGGACCCTAAAGTTATTTTTCTTCAACTTTAAGTTCCTAATACCGGTTTTTCCTCAAATTGAGTCCCAAAACTTTTAAAAATTATTTTAGGAATCAATTTATTCAAATTCACAAAAATGGGTTTAATTTCCCAAATTTCCAATTTGGTCCCCCAACTTTTCCAAAATTACCATTTTGCCCTTCCTTTACCAAAATGGTAAGTTTTACCCCAAAAATTCTAAAATTCCTCAATTGGCCCTCTAAAATTCTTATCATGCCCAATTGACCCTCAATTTTAGAAAATTGCATTTTGGTCCTTCGAATTTTTAGAAATCCCCAATTTCCCCAAATTTTCCTCAATTTCAACTCACTAACACATTCAAATTTGATTTCATCAAATTGGCTGATCAAACACTTATAATTGTTGAAATTGAAGTTGAAATTGAGTTTATACATGTTCATATGATTCCTTAGCACTTTGAATCGTAAGTTTTAACACCGAAACGAGCTCAAACGGAGCTATGCCGAAAAATAGACTATAGAGAGAGAAAGCTTTGATTGCTCACTAGTGAGGGTGCGACGGTCTGAGCTTTCTATTTGGGGAGGTAGCTCTCCTTCTGAGGTTATTCCTAAGATCAAGAATTACATCAATTGATGTCAAATTGGATTAGAATTCTTTCATTTAAATTCTATCGACTCTCTCTCTAACACCGGTCGAAAATTGCAGTGGCGAGCTGAATTGGCATACCCTTTTGTCCTAATTCGGCCGTGGGAGGGATGAGAAAGTGTTAGCAGGGCTTGGTTTGGCCTGAGGATGGCTCGAATTGGTCGATATCAACTCGACCGAAATAGGGTAGCTTCGGTCCGCCGGAGCTATTTCACTATTCGATCACGCTGGTGCTTCTCCTACGACTCTTAGAACAAGTGGATGTCACCACCGTGTAGCTGACTTCTCCCCAGTTGTAAGGAACATGACCTCACATTCTTTGGCTTAGAAATGACCCTATATTAGAGCTCTTATTTGAGCTTCACCGAAAAACTAAGCAGCTGAGAGAGAGTGAGCTTTTCATGTGTGAAGAGGATAAATGGAGAGGGGCTCTTTATATAAGGAGCTCAGGGACTCGTCTGCTGTTTGTTTGACACCTTTATGATAGACATTAATGGCATAAAATGTATTGAATGGAAATGTTTCTTCTTCGTCAGTGCTGCTTCAATTTTCTGGTGAGTGAATAGTGCTATCATCTGAAGGAAGAAAATGACACTATTCCAAATTGGACCGAACCCATCGGAACCGGGTTCAAAGCTTAAACCAGCCGGTTCACCCCCAGTTTGACCGAATTTTTCAAATTTAAAAAATTTTAAATTCATCTAAATTCATTTTCTATCCAATGGTGGTCTCAAATCTCAAATTTGAATTTTTTAAGCCACCTACAAAAATGAATTTAGCATCTGGTTCAATAGTGGTTCAAACCGGTTCAGATCTGATTCACATGACGGTTTGGTTTTCATCTCCAACTCATCCTAAAGTCCATTTTCATGAATTTTATGACTCTTTAGGTCATTTGGGGTCCCTAAATTTCCCGATTTACCCCCACCCTATGGGTTTCGATTCATAAACCGGCTTGGTTTCTTAAGCCGGTTCAAGCCGGTTCGGGTACGGTTCACAGAAATTGGTTTGGTTTCTCTCTCTCAATTTGTCCTAAATTTCCTTTCCAAGGTTTAGGAACCTCTTTGGGTCACTTGGGAGTTAAAATTCCTTCAATTTGCCCGTTCCCCAATAAAGGGGCTTATGAACCGATTCAGCTTTCTCACTTAGTAAGACCGGTTCTTTTCCTAGTTTTCCTTAACTCCAAGGAGATGGGTTTACAGTTTTAAAATTAGCTACACCAAAGTTATCATTTCCTTAAGAAGAAGGCTTTTCCTCAAAGTTTGGTTTTCAAAATCTTTACCCTGTCAAGGGTGTCATTTCCTTTGAAAAGGATTTTAATTTCTTTTTCAAACCTTATTCCAAGGTTTTATCATTTCTTTTTCAAAGGATTTGAGAATCCTTTCCAAGGTTTTTTTAAATTTTTTCTCATTTCCCCATTAGGTGTGATTAGCAAAACAACACTTGCCTTTCATCAGGAAGGGTACACATACATTCGTGAGATGCAGTTACAACAACTGCACCCACTTGTGGATCAGAGCGTCTTTACCATCCACCATAATAGAAGTCCCTGACTTCTACCCAAAGTATGAGTGAATGTCTCTGAAATACTTCAGGTCCATATGAGGATGGAGATCTCATCGTGACCCCACCCCGGTCTCATGCGTAAGAAGCTAGGTTGAGCTTTTTGACTGCTGGCACGATAAACTACCCTTATCTCCACCATGTCGTCCATTAGCCCTTAGGATGCATCACTACCCCTCTTGGGCATTTTAATGATCATGTACCTTAAGTGCATGCACAAATAATAGATTTTCCACATAGCCATTTATCTTTGGTGCCACTGGTCCAACGGCCCCGACCCTCAACTCGACCTTCATCTATTTGTCTAGCCCGGTCAGTTGACTTGGCCCCAATGCACTATCGCTAGTCCATCAAGTATGCCAGTGCTATTTTGGTACCATGGTGAAATCACATAATCCATTCATTAAGAGTTTTCATAGCTTAATATATCATATTTGTTCACGAGCTCCTACTCGTGCCAACTAGCATTGGGCCTTCTATATGTGATTTTCCAAAATCAAGCATTTTAGCCCCCACAAGTTTAAAATCAAGACCTTTAGTCTATTCGAGCTATTCTAGCTCTCGTCAAGAAGGTGTCTAAAAACTTTTAAGTATTGACACACAGTTAGGGGAGAACACTTCTGATGAAATCATCTTTCAATTCATCACACCAAACGAGTGTGATGATATCTCCGCTTACAACCGACAAGCATGCTTTCTTCTTCCTTCACGAAAGTCCATCATACCAACTAGGTATGGTTTTCTCTACTTACAACCGATAAGTAGTTTTTTGCTTAGTTCCCACATCACCCCGACCGGGTGTGATATTAAAATCCCACATATAACTGGTTTTTTCATTTCCAAAGTGCTTATCATCCCAACTGGTATGATGTGAATAAACCCACTCATGCTATCTTCCAATATAGAAAAGGTGCTCATCATCCTAACTGGGTATGAAGTGTAAATTTGCCGACTCCAATAATTGAATATGTGTGTTAATTTATGGATATTTATGGCAGGGGCGTAAGAATAATACTACAAAGTGCTAATAGTTTCCTACTAAACCAAATTCACATAATTATCTCATTATTTTCACCTAAAGGAATTTACTAGTTATTTACCCTATCTATTTCATTGAGTTATTTATTTCAGTCAAAACAACACTTTTCATTTTATTTTAAATCAAATTAATTCCAATTATATAAATTAAAATATAAACTTATAATACAATTATAGATAAAATTTTGACCAAAATTTCAGGTTACTAAAAACAGGGTGTGACACGAAATGTCCTCTGATTGCTTAATTTAAATAAGTTAGATTTCCTATTTAATGTCATGTGCTATTGTCATGTGTCATGTCAAGATTGATTGTGGGATTCTAACATGGCTTCACCACATGTCGTTCACTAATTTGTCATTTTTTCTCAAATGACAGCTAGGTGTGGACTTAGCCTCCTTTCCACGTGTCATGATCTGATTGGTCGATCCAACCCTCAAGTTCACCAACTATGAGTTTGACATTTTAACCACACATTCAGCCATGGATGTAAAAGAAATTTCCATACATGACTTAATTTATTTTATTCTTACATTTCAAAGAATTTCCAAGATACACCAAAACAATTACTTAGAGGATTTAATAATTCCAAAAGTTGCTTCATACTTTTTTTTTGAATAAAATCATATTATTCTCTTTTTTCTTTATTTCTTTAATTGGTCCGTGGAATTTTCTCAGTTGATGATTGGCGACAAACATGTGTCACTCATTGATTGCTCTGCGCTTCTAGGTGTTCATCTCTGAGCTAACTAGTCGTGCTAACCACACATCACCCATTGATTGGTCGAACGTTCTAATGGGGCGCTAACCTGGTAGTTGGTCTGTTGACCCTATTAGATTGTTGATCGGTTCAATTGAACTGGGTTTGGTGACCCAAAAATTAAAATTTTCTAAATTCATTTACTGATTTTCCCTTTTTTAGTTACCCAAAAAATGAATATTCAAACTGGTTCATCTCAATTTAGTCTCGTTCGATTTAGTTCAAGTCCAGTTTACCTTGATCTAGTATGGATCTAACTTCCAATTTTCGATTGGATCTATTTCTTTTGAAATTTGGTATTTTAAATCCCACTTGTATCACTTTCAACCCCACTTGATCTAGTCTGTTCCGCTTTTTGGTTGTCTTGTCTAGGAAAAATAGCGTTTACATAAGACATGTCCCATAAGTTGCTAAATTAACTACATAAGAACTGTCCTTCCAATCAGGATCTGTGAGAATTATATGCGCAATACACACTCACAATGCTCTACACAAGAACCTTCCCACTAATTGTGTTTCCTCATTCAACCTAATTTAAATAAAGTATATAGTTAATCAATCACCATTGCTAATCCATATCCCCAAAGTCACTAAATCAACTACTCGATATTAATGAGGAGCATGTGCATTAATCGTGCTCATTCGTAAGGCTCTATAAAAGAATTATCCTCCATATTAGGAACTTTGAGAGGTATGTGCACATTGAACACTCATAATGCTCTACATAAGAATCATCCCTCTCATACTGATGTTCGATGCAGTGCCATCGAACATCCACATATCATGAGAGAGTCCCACCACCTTCGATCCTTGGATATATGCAGACCCCGTCATATATTTCTCAGTGGCTTCAGGTGATCTAGAATCTATAATCATCTCCCCCTATTCCTCTACTTCATATCTACCCATGGCATTGACACTACCACTTACTAAGTGTAAACCCCGCACTTTTGAGTTAAGAAAAATTGGGAAAAGAACCGGTCAAACTGAGTAAGAAAACCAAGCCGGTTTACATTTGAGAACACGCAATATGGAAATTTACAACTTCTAGGTGATCTAAAGGGTTTATTAAACCTTGGAAAAGAAATTTAAGAAACTTTAGAAAACAAAAACTAAATTGGTTTAGGTGAACTAGACTTCATAAGAACTTCAAATTGGGAAGTATAAATTTTTTTTGTAACTCGAAATTTCGGTAAAATTTTTTTATGTACGCCTTATCATAAATAACCATAAATTAATATATATTTAATTATTATAATTAATACCAATAATTTCATACATAAATTAAATTATTGGAATTAATACAAATAATTTAATATCGAAATTAAATTATTAAAATTAATACTAATAATTTATGGCAATATTAATACTAGTAATAAATCTCGCCCATTTCATTCTCTTTACACCTGAACACTTCTCTCTCTACTGCTCCATTTCCCAGTAAAGCTCAAACTAGAGCTTCGAATTGAATAAAGGTCGGGCTCTTTAGAACCGGGGAGAAGATAGCTATCTGATAGCAAACTCCAGTCAATCTAAGAATAGTTGGAGAAGCGCCGACATGATGGAATAGTGAAGCAACTTCGACGGACTAAAGCTGCACTATTTTGGCCAAGCTGAAATCGGTCATTTGAAGCCTCCTCAGGCCAAACCAAGCCCTCCCAACACTTCCTCAGCCTTTCCACGGCTGAATTAAGACCGAAAGGTAAGCCAATTCGACTCCCCTTTAAAATTTTCGATCGGTGCTAGAGAGAGAGTTGACCGAATTTCAATGACAAAATTCTAATCCAATTCTGCATCAATTGATGCAATTCTTGATTCTAGGATGAACCTCAGGACGAGACCTATATGCCCAGATCGAAAGCTCGGACCGCCGTGCCTTCACCGGTGAGTAATCGAAGCTTTCTCTCTCTACAGTCTATTTTCCGGCGAAGCTCCGTTTGAGCTTGTTCCGGCGTTAATATCTGCGATTCAAAGTTTCTTAGAATCGTATGAACATGCAGGAACTCAATTTCAACTCCAGTTTCAATAATTAGAAGTGTTTGATCGGTCAATTTGATGAAATCAAATTCAGTAGTGTTGAAGAGTTGAAATTGGGGGAAATTTTGGGGATTTTCGAAATTCAAAAGGCCAAAATACAATTTTATGAAATTGGGCATGAAAATAATGTTGGAGGACCAATTGAGGAATTTTGGAATTTTTGGGGCAAAACTTACCATTTTTGTAAAAGAAGGGCAAAATGGTAATTTTGGAAAAATTAGGGGACCAAATTGGAAATTTGGGAAATTAAACCCTTTTTTGGTGAAATTGAATAAATTGAGGTCCCAGGATAAATTTTAAAAGTTACGGGACTCAATTTGAGGAAAAACCGACATTAGGGACTTAAAGTTAAAGAGAAATAACTTTAGCAACCTAATTGCAAATAACTAAAAGTTTGGATTTTCTCATTTATTGGAAATGAATGAAGGCTGTTATGCCGAGTAATAATGAACAAGGTTGTTCATATCATGTAGGAACACAAAATACCGGGAACGCCAACAATGATAAGTTCGCGTGAATACAAAAAACCAGTCTAGTGGAATTCACGGCATTAATGGGTGAGTGGGTTTACTAACATCATACCTGGTTGGGATGATGAGCACAACTTAAAGATAAAAACCACTTACCAGTTGTGAGTGGAAATTTTATGTCATACCCGATAGGGAATGATAAGTACCTCGGTATAAAAATCCACTATTTAGTGGTATTTTAATCATCACCACTTAGAGAAAGTGATGTGAAAATTATGCGGAAAAACTACTTACTGATTGTAAGTAGATCATACCCGGTTGGTATGATGAGACATTGTCGAAGGAAGTTGAAAACTTGTTCATCGGTTATGAACGGAGATGTCCTTATACCAGTTGGTATAATGGACAGTGAAAACCTATTTTGTCGGAAGTGTTCTCCCTTGACTATGTGCCAATGCTTAAACTATTTGGGAGACCTTCTTGACGGGAGCTCGAATAGCTCTTATAGGCCAGGGGCCTCGATTTTGGAACTTGCGGGATAGAATGCCCTATTGTATGAAAATCTCGTATAATGGGCCCAAGGCCAGTTGGCACGAGCAGGAGCTCGTAAATAAACATGATATATGTGCCATAAAACTTAATAAGTGAATTCTTTGGCCATGGTATCAAGATAGGATCGACATGCTCAGTGAACTAGCGGTAGTGCGACATGATAGGTCGACGGACCAGTCAAGACAAACAACTGCGGGTTGAGTTGAGAGTTAGGGCTATTGGACCAGTGGCACCACAGATTACATGGCAATATAAGAAAACATTGTTTGTGCATGCACTGTGAGTACGAGATCATAAAGACGCCCATGAGGGGTAGTGATGCGTCCTAAGGGCAATGGACGACCTGGTGGCTATAAGGGTAGTTCGTCGTTCCAGGTGTCTATACAAAATCTGGAGTAGCACCAATTGCATGAGACCGTGGTGGGGACAAGATGAGGTCTCTGTCCTCATACGGACATGAAAAAGTGATTTTGGGATTGTGGGTCAGATGTCACATATAGTCACTCATTCCCATGGTAGAAGTAGTTGTACTTCTATTTGGGTGGCAGGAAAAGTTGCTCCGAAGCCACTAGCGGGTTCAGTAGTGATACTGACTTGCGAATGTGTGTTGGGTGATGACACACCGGTAACTAAGAAATAATGGAAAAATCAAAATTTTTAAATGAAGGGTTTTTTTTTTAAATAAAGGAGTCTGACATACTTCATATAAATATTTTTCTTAAAAGTTAAAAGTAGACCTTTGAAAACCCATTCACTGAGTAGTCGTACTCACCCCCTCCCTTAAATCCTTTTAAGGAAATCCCGGAAAGCCTACCTTAAAAGACCATCAACTAAGATGCCTGTAAGATAGGTTTGTAAAGTTTAAAATTTCATGTAGTTTTGATTATGCTATTCCAGGAAATGGTGCAGGTTTAAAGGACGCCTTACTCTTTACGAATTATAATAAGGTGAAACCCTTTAATAAACCATGAGAGTGGCGGGTTGTTCACGGGGATCCGACCAAACCGGGTCGGGGCGTGACAACTAGAGTGGTATCAGAGCCTGTTTTCTCGAATACATAATCAAGACTATAAAATATTGTAACTAATAGGATTTATCTTAAAATTTTCAGATGGCTCCCAGGAGAGGAACCAAGAAAACTAGGAATGGCTCTACGCAACACCTTATCTTCGTAGGAAGACAACCCTAGAAGCTTCCCAAATGCCTAAAGCATGGTAGGAATTTCAAAAGAGCAAATGAGGAAGTATCCCAGAGAATGGTGATAAGACCTATTGAGGTCACAACTCTAAGTATAAAGGAAGCCAAGCGTGAAGCCATAAAAGGGGGCATATAACCTTACAAGGAGGATGCTTATCAAGAATCTCGTAGCTCCCTTGTTATTTGGTGACCATTTTCTGTAATAGGGCCAAAATCCCCAACATACTGTACTACTCTATTATAAAGTACTCCAAATTCCTAAAAACCCTATCCCTCAAATGATGTGATCTTCAAGGAAGACTCCAAAAAGAAAAAAAAAAAACTCTCACGGTATCTAGATTTAAGGACGAGTAGCACCAAAACTTACAATTCCCAAGAAAACGCCAGGAGGAACCACTTATGTTCATGTAATTACAAGCATGAATGATAGGGACACTGCATGGAGAAGTGCCCAACCCTACAAAGGACAGGAATCAAGTTAACCTAGAGGGGAATAGGACACAAAGTGAAAAATTGTCCCACATCGCCAGGAGTCAGGACAATATTTTCCAAGAATAAACACCCCGCAACTAAAGGAAATCCGAAAGGATACCATCCCAAGAAACGTGACTCCATTTGCCACCACAGATAAGAGGAAACTCTTCAAAATCTTAGTAAAGTGGTAAGAAGGAACAATGGGTAAAGGTAGGACCTCAATAAAACCACAAACATAACAAAGGATAGCTGAAGAGAATCCCCCCTTTAAGAAGAAAATCCAAACAATTTAGGAGCAAAGAAAGGAGTGCATCCACAAGAGAAGACAAGACGAACATTTGATGACAAACGGGACGTATTGGGATTACAGGAATAAATTACCTTGGAAAAAAGCAACTTTGTCAAATAGGAAGTTCGGACCAACAGGACAAGACAAAGCAAGTCGTTACAACAAGATAGTCAGAGGGAACAAATGACACCCTAAGGAAGACTGGGAAGTATAAGGGGCTACACCATAAAAAGGTCAGTGAGATGGACGTTAAGGACAAGAGTACTCGAGAAACAACTGCCCTAAGAAACTTAGACCAAAGGAATGGTGGAGGCGAGACAGTTAACAAACTAATACACGGGAAAACCATAATTTGAGTTCAAACAAAGAAGAGAGGGGCGAAAAGGCCAAATAATCAGGAAAAGAAGGGTGAAAGAAATCCTTAACAGGACCGAAGGCCAAATTAACCAAGAAAAAAAAAATAGGCAAGCCTCTCACATAATTATCAAGAAATCTTGAAACAAGGAAGATTTGAACACTACATAAAGAAATACACTATGAAAGTAAACTTTAGAGGGATGCATACGACTAACTACCCTTGAAGGAATTTTGATGGGCAGATGAACATAACATGGAGTGCAAGGAACTAACCCTTAATTGGGAAATGTTTCAAAGGAAGGAAGTATCGTGATGGCCCAGTGTGACCTACTTGGAGAGAGTAGGAGAACTAAACAATAATTTCAGGAGAACAAATTAGAAAGAAGAAACGAGTAACAACAGGACGACCAAAGAGAATAAACAAAACCCTAAGAAAGGCTGAGATGTAGTAAAAACTACACCCTATGAAGGACAAAGGATGGGTATGAAGGATGAGTGATACAGTTGAAGAATTGGAGACAATTGAAGAACTGGTCTTCGAGAGAACCCTGGATTTAAACCACGACAAAGAAGGGAGAAGTAAAAAGGCCAAAACATTGGAAAAAGAAGAATGAAGGAAAATCATTAAAGAAATTAAAGACCAAAATCAAATTTCTAGTTTAAAGTCTTGAGACGGTTAAGTGAGCTTCACGAAGGATGAACAAGAGATTTTGAAACAAGAAGGATGTGAACCCTCCTTAAACGAAAATAAGTTAACGGGTTAGCATCAAAAAGATGTTGTGACAAGTATGAGTGAGTGGACAACCCATACTAAGGTAATAAAGTAAAGAATGTTCAAGAAACATTGGGAAAGTAAGTCCTCCAAATAAGATGTGGATAAGGAGGAATAACCGCAATTGGTAAGACGGGTCATAGTACACATGCGCATATGAAGCTTAAAGAGTGGACGACCAAGCATAGGGTGGAATGCACAGAATAAAACCAATAATCGGAAGTATCCCATCTACGAAATAAGGGATAAAACAAAAGTTGTGGATAGAAGAGGATCCAAAGCAAACAGATGCCCTAACATAGATAAGGGTGCGAAGAAAGGGAGAAAGAACCATACAATGAATGATAAGGAGGTTGAGCATGTAACTCCTAAGATGAAAATCTCTATTGTAAGGGACATAGTAGAGAACAAAACTGGAAGGAGGGAACCTTCCCACGCAAAGTAATCGACACATAGATCGAAAGCAATTATTGTAGAATGAAGAATCATGAAGTGATTATGAGTAAGTAAAAGTGGATTAAGGAAAAAGGAAAAACCCTTGAATAAGGAATGCCAAGGACTTAAGAAGGAAAGAATCCCAGTTTGTTGGTAAACTATTGGGAAACCAAGTAATTGGTACCAGAAAGACCCAATAAAGAAGTTGGGAAAGGAGGGAAAATTGACACGATTATGTAAGACATGTTGTCAAGATACGAATGATAATTGGGTAACAGTCAAGGTAGTTGAGGAATACTACCTGATGAAAGGAGTGATGAAATTATATAGTCCCTAGAAGGCTGGAAAGTTGGAAACAACCCTAAAAGAGGTGTTTTAGGAGTCTGATGGACTGAGACAGGTTCAGAACTATGTCATATCATAAGGGACATATAAGCACCAATAATGCCGAGTAAAATGTAACTCGAGTAAGAAGGAGTTAATTGGTAAACATAACAAGGTCAAATATAAATTTAACCGAAGTTGTAATCAATGACGGATGAAAGATGGGTTAAATTGGGATGAAAGAATAATAACACAAAAACCTGTGAAAACAAGTATGTAATGCTTGAAAGAACATCGAGCTAGGGGTTTCAATGATAAAGAGAATAACTAGACAAAGGAATGATTGGGCATCTTGGAACTCCCAATCCAGAAATCTTGAGTAAAATCCTCAAAAAAAAGAACCTTATCCTAAATAAAGAGAGATGTGAACCTAAGAATATACATTTGGATTAATGAGCCATACATGCCTCGTTATTATAACACCGTTCAAGGAGTAAGCATGATAAATGAAAAGAGATTACTTAGATGAATGATTACGGGGTCTAAGCGAAAGAGCAATTAAAGTGTTAGCATGTCAAGAAAACCCAAGTTGATATTAAGGAAAATTATTCATGATGTGGAATATATTGGTTATGTCTTGGGGACAAAACTCCTAAAAGGAGGGAAGAGTTGTAAACCCCGCACTTTTGAATTAAGAAAAATCGGGAAAATAACCGGTCAAACCGAGTAAGAAAATCTAGCCGATTTACATTTGAGAACATGCAATATGGAAATTTACAACTTCCGGGTGATCTAATGGGTTTTACGCCTTATCATAAGCGTGCTTGCCCGAGAGTAGTGTGAGGATGGGTGATCTCCGGGGAAGTATGAATTTTTTTTTGTAACCCAAAATTTCGGTAAAAATTTTTTATGTACGCCTTATCATAAATAACCATAAATTAATATATATTTAATTATTGTAATTAATACCAATAATTTAATACCTAAATTAAATTATTAGAATTAATACAAATAATTTAATACCGAAATTAAATTATTGAAATTAATACCAATAATTTATGGCAATATTATTACTAGTAATAAATCTCGCTCATTTAATACACGGGTTTTACGCATATATAAAGAGGTCATCCTTATTTTATTCTCTTCACACCTGAACACTTCTCTCTCTCTCTACTGCTCCATTTCCCAGTAAAGCTCGAACCAAAGCTTCAACTTGAACAAAGGTCAAACTCTTTAGAACTGGGGAGAAGACAGCTATCTGATAGCAAACTCCAGTAAATCCGAGAATCGTTGGAGAAGCGCCGACATGATGGAATAGTGTAGCAACTTCGGCGGACCGAAGCTACCTTATTTCGGCCAAGCTGAAATCGGCCATTTCAACCCCTCCTCAGGCCAAACCAAGCCCTTCCAACACTTCCTCAGCCTTTCCACGGCTGAATTAAGACCGAAAGGTAAGCCAATTCGACTCCCCTTTAAAATTTTTGATTGGTGCTAGAGAGAGAGTTGACCGAATTTCAATGACAAAATTCTAATCCAATTCTGCATCAATTGATGCAATTCTTGATTCTAGGATGAACCTCAGGAAGATACCTATATGCCCAGATCGAAAGCTCGGACCGCCGTGCCTTCATCGGTGAGTAATCGAAGCTTTCTCTATCTACAGTCTATTTTCTGGCAAAGCTCCATTTGAGCTTGTTTCTGGCGTTAAAATCTATGATTCAAAGTTTCTTAGAATCGTATGAACATGCAGGAACTCAATTTCAACTCCAATTTCAATAATTAGAAGTGTTTGATCGGTCAATTTGATGAAATCAAATTTGGTAGTGTTGAAGAGTTGAAATTAGGGGAAAATTTGGGGATTTTTGAAATTCAAAGGGCCAAAATACAATTTTATGAAATTGAGGGTCAATTGGGCATGAAAATAATGTTGGAGGACCAACTGAGAAATTTTAGAATTTTTGGGGCAAAACTTACCATTTTTGTAAAAGAAGGGCAAAATGGTAATTTTGGAAAAATTGGGGGACCAAATTGGAGATTTGAGAAATTAAACCCCTTTTTGGTGAAATTGAATAAATTGAGGTTCCAAGATAAATTTTAAAAGTTACGAGACTCAATTTGAGGAAAAATCGATATTAGGGACTTAAAGTTAAAGAGAAATAACTTTAGGGACCTAATTGCAAATAACTAAAAGTTTGAGTTTTCTCATTCATTGGAAATGAATGAAGGCTGTTATGCTGAGTAATAATGAACAAGGTTGTTCATATCATGTAGGAACGCAAAATACCGGGAACGCCAACAAGGATAAGCTCGCATGAATACAAAGAACCAGTCTAGTAGAATTCACGACATTAATGGGTGAGTGGGTTTACTAACATCATAACTGGTTGGGATGATGAGCACAACTTAAAGATAAAAACCACTTACCGGTTGTGAGTGGAAATTTTATGTCATACCCGGTAGGGAATGATAAGTATCTCGGTATAAAAACCCACTATTTAGTGGTATTTTAATTATCACCACTTAGAGAAAGTGATGTGAAAATTATGCGGAAAAACTACTTACGGGTTGTAAGTAGATCATACCCGGTTGGTTTGATGAGACTTTCTCGAAGGAAGTTGAAAACCTGTTCATCGGTTATGAACGGAGATGTCCTTATATCAGTTGGTATAATGGACAGTAAAAACATATTTTGTCGGAAGTGTTCTCCCCTGACTGTGTGCCAATGCTTAAACTATTTGGGAGACCTTCTTGACGAGATCTCGAATAGCTCTTATAGGTCGGGAGCCTCGATTTTAGAACTTGCGAGCTAGAATGCCCTATTTTTTGAAAATCTCGTATAGTGGGCCCAAGGCCAGTTGGCACGAGCAGGAGCTCGTAAATAAACATGATATGTGTCATAAAACTTAATAAGTGAATTGTTTGGCCATGGTACCAAGATAGGACCGACATGCTCAGTCAACTAGCGGTAGTGCGACATGACAGGTCGACGGACCAGTCAAGACAAACAACTACGGGTTGAGTTGAGAGTCGGGGCCGTTGGACCGGTGGCACCACAAATTACATGGAAATATAAGAAAACATTGTGTGTGCATGCACTGAGTACGGGATCATCAAGACGCCCATGAGGGGTAGTGATGCGTCCTATGGACACTGGACGACCTGGTGGCTATAAGGGCAGTTCGTCGTTCCAGGTGTCTATGCGAAATCTGGAGTAGCACCAAGCGCATGAGATCGGGGTGGGGATAGGATGAGGTCTCTGTCCTCATACGGACACGGAGAAGTGATTTCGGGATTGTGGGTCGGATGTCACATACATCCACTCATTCCCAAGATAGAAGTGGTTTTTCTTCTATCCAGGTGGCTGGAAAAGTCGCTCCGAAGCCACTAGCGGGTTCAATAGTGATACTGACTTGCGAATGTGTGTAACTTTTATGATGAAGGATGTGTGTTGGGTGATGACACACCGGTAACTAAGAAATAATGGAAAAACCCAAATTTTTAAATGAAGGGATTTTTTTGAAAAGAAAGGAGTCTGGCACACTCCATATAAATGTTTTTCTTAAAAGTTAAATTTAGACCTTTGAAAACCCATTCACTGAGTAGTCGTACTCACCCCCTCCCTTATATCTCTTTCAGGAAATCCTAGAAAGCCTACCTTGAAAGACCATCAACTAAGATGCATGTAAGACAGTTATGTAAAGTTTAAAATTTCATGCAGTTTTGATTATGCTATTCTAGGAAATGGTGCAGGTTTAAAGGACGCCTTACTCTTTACGGATTATAATAAGGGGAAACTCTTTAATAAACCGTGAGAGTGACAGGTTGTTCACGGGGATTCGACCAAACTGGGTCCGGGCGTAACACTAAGTGTACTATCAATGTCCCATCATTAACAAGTTTTATATACCAATTATACAACATAGTGAATTGATTAATAGACACTACACTTGTTATCTGGTCAGCCCCTCTAATAATTTTTATTATATCAATTCACAATAGACCATAAATATCACATCACATCATAATTGAGATGTTTACTTTCCAAAAGAGTACATCAGGTGGGTAATTGTTTTCATAAAATATGGGTTGTATCCCTTTCCTTATAAATAATTGGACCTTCACCCATATTTTAAAGCAACTTGAGCCTTAGCCCCTTTCCTAAATGTATGGCTTTAGTTGATTTCATAAACACTAGCATTAGCCACTTTTGAAAATGTTAGGTCTAGCCCATTTCATAAATGTTGGGTCTTTTCCCATTACATAAACATAGAGTCCTAATCTATTTCATAAACATTGACCTATATCTCATGTTAGAAATGTAGGATATTGGCCCATTTCTTAAAAATTGGGTCTTAGCCACTTTAATAAATGTAGGACTCTAGACCATTCCATAAATTTCAAGTCTTAGCCCCTTAAATAAACGTAGAACTCTAGCCAATTTAATAAAGATCAAGCCTTAGTCACTTTTATAAATGTAGGGCTCTAGCTCATTTCTTAAATATACGGTTGTTCCCTTTTCATAAATATCGTGCTTTATCCATATGTATTCCTACATATAATATACATACATAAATATAATATCCAAAATCATTTGGGTTTCATATATATCAGTACATGTTATATCATTCGGTAATTTTTCATAATTATATTTTTACTATTAAGGCACGGTTCTCATGATTTGTGTATGGGTAAACCTGTCTAGACTAACATTTGCTTGGTCTCGTCCAAATTATATTGATTTTCCAAAACTTATCAAAATGACTTTTAAGTCCTCATTCTAATAAAAATCACATCAAAACCCTTATATTTTCAAAATTACCCATTTTCCTTTATTTGCAAAAATTTCCATTTTTGCTTCTTTACTTTGAAAAATTACCATTTTCCCTCCGTAAATTTAAAATAATAATTATTCACATCTTTATAAAAAATGACCATTTTACCATTTGTTGGACACAAATTACTATTTTGCCCCATTTTAAGAAAAAATTACCACTTTCCCCTATTTATACTAAAATGATCATTATGTCCACCATACATTAAAAAATGTTGCATCTATTGAGAAAAAAATAACAATTTTTTCTCTCATTTACCAAAAGTCAGGAGTTTACCCCTAAAGTTTTCAAAATTACTTTTAACATATCCATTTGTATGAAAAATCATATTCTAGCCCCTTAAACTTCACATAGGGACTATGTTCAAGAGTTTTAACATTTTTTTTTAAATTGGCACCTAACATTTCAAAGATTCTAATTTAGTCACCGGAGTTCGGGAAACACTCAAAGAAGGTCAATTTTCACAAATCTCTTCTAAATACTTCCATTTATTTCCTAAGGGCTATTGGGGGAGTTGAGGGTCTTACCCAACCAAATTTGGTCATTTTCTAAAAATGCTTGAAACAAAGGTGTGAGAGTAGTAGTTTGAAATTCTCATAGGAGATGACACCATATTTGAAGTTTTTTGGGTCATCTCAGACTTTCATCTTGTCAGTCATACAGTGATGCGATGCCTAATATTGTAGTATGGAGAGGGTGTAGTCATCATGATAGGTAACTAACCTGATAATTGAGTTAAGATGTTACACTTTTGGTGACATTTATTCATCGCTAATGATTCATTATTCTTGTTAGAAGTGATCATTGCCTATATTATCATGCTCTTTGACATTTTGAATTGTAAAACCCGCTCTTTGGATTTAAGAAAAACAAGGAAAGGAACTGGTCATACTGAGTGAGAAAACTAAAACCGGTTCACAAACCCATTATTGGGGAACTAGAGAATTGGAGAAATTTTAACTCTCAAGTGATCCAAAGATGTTCATAAACCTTGGAAAAGAACTTTAGGAAAAATTGAAAGAGAAAAATCATACCGATTTGGGTGAATTGGACACGAATAGGATTGAACCGGTTTAAAAACCGAGTTGGTTTATGAACCGAAATCGATAAAGAGAGGGCAAAATGAGAAGTTTATGGATCCTAAGTGACCTAAGGAGTAAAAATAATGTCATGGAATAGGACTTTAGGGTGAATTGGAGTTGAAAACCAAACCGGTTCAAGTGAACTAGATCCGAACCGGATTGAACTAGTTTGGACCGATTTGAACCACTATTGAATCGGATGCTAAATTCATTTTTCTAGGTAGCTTAAAAAATTCAAATTTGAGATTTGAGTCCACCATTTGATAGAAAATGAATTTAGAAATTTTTAGATTTGAAAATTTTGGTTGAATCGGGGGTGAACTGACCAGTTTAAGCTTTGAACCCGGTTCGGACTGGTCCGGTTAGGTTCGGAACAGTGTTGTCTTCTTCCTTCAAATGATAGCACTGTTCACTCATCAGAAAATTGAAGCAGCACCAGCGAAGAAGAAACGTTTCCATTAAGTACGTTTCAGGCCATCAATGTCTATCATAAAGGTGCCAAACGAACGACCAAGGAGTCCTTGAGCTCCCTATATAAAGAGCCCCTCTCCATTCATCCTCTCAACACCTAAAAAGCTTACTCTCTCTCACTTGCTTAGTTTTCTGGTGAAGCTCGAACCAAAGCTCCAATATAGGGTCATTTCTGAGCCAAAGAAGGTGAGGTCAGGTTCCTTAGAATTGGGGAGAGGTTGTCACGCCCCTACCCGGTTTGGTCGGATCCCCGTGATCAACCCGCCACTCTCCCAGTTTATTAAAGGATTTCCCCTTATTGTAAACCGTAAAAAAGTAAGGCGTCTTTTAACCTGCACCTTTTCCTGGAATAGCATAATCAAAACTGCATGAAATTTAAAACTTTACATACCTGTCTTACAAGCATCTTAGTTGACGGTCATTAATGGGAGGATTTCCGAGATTTCCTAAAAGGGATATAAGGGAGGGGGGTGAGTACGTCTACTCAGTGAATGAGTTTTAAAAAGCTTTTGACTTTTAAGAAAAATATTTACATGGAGTGTGCCAGACTCCTTTGTTTTCAAAAATCCCTTCATTTAAAAATTTGGGTTTTCCCACCATTTCTTATTTACCACGGTGTGTCATCACCCAACACACATCCTTCATCATGAAGGTTATACACATTCGCACGTCAGTATGACTACTGAACTCGCTAGTGGCTTCGGAGTGACTTTTCCTGCCACCCGGATAGAAGTACGACCACTTCTACCAAGGAATGAGTGGATGTAAGTGACATTAGACCCACAATCCTAAAATCACTTCTTCATGTTCGTATGAGAACAGAGACCTCATCCCGTCCCCAGTCGATCTCATGCGCTTGGTGCTACTCCAAATTTCGTACAGATAGCTGGAACGACGAACTGCCCATATTGCCACCAGGTCGTCCAGTGCCCTTAAGACACATCACTACCCCTGATGGGTGTCTTGATGATCCCGTACTCATAGTGCATGCACAAACAATGATTTCTCATATTGTCATGTTATCTTTGGTGCCACTGGTCCAACAGCCCTAACTCTCAACACAACCCGTAGTTGTTTGTCTTGACTGGTCCGTCGACCTGTCATGTCGCACTGCCGCTAGTTGACTGAGCATGTCGGTCCTATCTTGGTACCATGGCCAAACAATTCACTTATTAAGTTTTATGACACATATATCATGTTCGTTTACGAGCTTCTCCTCGTGCCAACTAGCCTTGGGCCCACTGTATGAGATTTTCAAAATCGGGGATTTAGCCCCCAAGTTCCAAAACTGAGGCCCCCGGCTTATTAGAGCTATTCTAGCTCCCGTCGAGAAGGTTTTCCAAATTGTTTAAGCATTGGCACACAGTTAGGGGAGAGCACTTCCGACAAAACATATGTTTTTTTCTATCCATTATACCGTCCGGTATAAGGACTCCTCCGTTCATAACCGATGAACGGGTTTTCAACTTCCTTCGAGGAAGTCTCATCATACCAACTGGGTATGATCTACTTACAACCGATAAGTAGTTTTTCCACATGATATTCACATCACTTCCTCTAAGTAGTGATGTTTGAAATACCACTAAATAGTGGGTTTTCATACCGAGGTACTTATAATTCCCAACCGAGTATGATATAAAATTTCCACTCACAACCGGTAAGTGGTTTTAAAATTTTAAGTTGTACTCATCATCCCAACCGGGTTTGATATTAGTAAACCCACTCACAATTGGTAAGTGGTTTTTAACTTTAAGTTGTGCTCATCATCCCAACCGGGTATGATGTTAGTAAACCCACTCACTAGTTAATACTGTGAATTCCACTAGACCAGTTCTTAGTATTCACGCGAGCTTGTCCTTGCTGGCGTTCCTAGTACTTCGTGTTCCTACAAGATATGAACATCTTGGTTCATTATCCTTCGGCCTAATCGCCTTCATTCATTCCAAATGAATGAGAAATTCAAACTTTCATTTATTTGCAATTAGGTCCCTAAAGTTATCTCTCTTTATCTTTAAGCCCCAAATGCTGGTTCTTAAATTTATCATAGGACCTCAATTTATTCCATTTCACAAAAAGGGGTTTAATTTCCCAAATATCCAATTTGGTCCCCCAACTTTTCCAAAATTACCATTTTGCCCTTCCTTTACAAAAATGGTAAATTTTGCCCCAAAAATTTCAAAATTCCTCAATTGCTCCTCCAACATTATTTTCATGCCCAATTGACTTTCAATTTCATAAAATTTCATTTTGATCCTTTGAATTTTGAAAATCCCCAATTTTCCACCAATTTCAACTTCTTAACACAACCGAATTTGATTTTATCAAATTGACCCATCAAACATTTCCAATTGTTGAAATTTAGTTTCTACATGTTAATATGATTCTTTAGTAATGTGAATTACAAGTTTTAATGTCGGGATGAGCTCAAACGGAGCTTCGCCAAAGAATGAACTATAGAGAGAGAAAGCTTTGATTACTCACCGGTGAAGGCACGACGGTCCGAGCTTTCGATCTGGGCAAATAGCTCTCTTCTTGAGGTTTACCCTAGAATTAAGAATCGCATCAATTTATGCGGAATTGGATTAGAATTTTGTCATTGAAATTCGGTCAACCCTCTCTCTAGCATTGATAAAAAATTGTAAAGGGAAGCCGAATTGGCTTACATTTCGGTCCTAATTTGGCCGTGGAAAGGCTGAGGAAGTGTTGGGAGGGCTTGGTTTGGCATGAGAAGGGCTTGAAATGGCCGATTTCAGCTTGGCCAAAATAGGGCAGCTTCGGTTCGCCGAAGCTGCTTCACTATTCCATCATGCCGGCGCTTCTCTAACGATTCTCGGATTGACTGGAGTTTGCTATCAAATAGTTGTCTTTTCCCCGGTTTTAAAGAGCTCGACCTTTCCTTTCGAGGTTAAGAAAAATGTTTAAGTCGAACTTTGGTTTGAGCTTTACTAGGAAATAGAGCAGTAGAGAAAGAGAAGTATTTAGGTGTGAGGAGAATGAATGGGGATGATCTCTTTATATAGGTGTAAAAATCATGTATTAAATAGGAGAGATTTATTACTATTATTAATATTATCATAAATTATTGGTATTAATTCCAATAATTTAATTTTGTTATTAAATTGTTTGTATTAATTCCAAAAATTAAATATATATTAATATATGGCCATTTATGATAAGGTTGTAAAAAAATTTTTTTGACCAAAATTTCGGGTTACAAAAAGAATCATACTTCCTAGGAGGTCACCCATCCTCACACTACTCTTGGGAAAGCACGCTTAACTTCACAATTTTTATGGATTCTTGTTCACTTGAACCAATTTGGTTTGTCTTTTATTTTGTCTTAAGTTTCTTTTCAAAGGTTTAATGAACTCTTTGGATCACTCGAGAGTTGTAAATTCCCAAATTGCCCATTCAGAAATGATCGGGTTTGTGAACCGGTTCTGAATCCTCACTTGGTTTGACCGGTTCTTTTCCTGGTTTTCCTTACTCAAAAGGGCGGGTTTTACAAGCTACACGGTGGTGTCATCCATTCGCTCGAAGAGTCATTGGAGAAGCGCCGACGTGATTGAATAGTGAAGCAGCTTCGGCGGATCGAAGTTGCCTTATTTTGGCCAAGCTGAAATTGGCCAATTCGAGCCCTCCTCAGACCAAACCAAGCTATCCCAACACTTCCCTAGCCTTCCCACGACCGGATTAGGATTGAAAGGTAAGCCAATTTAGTTCTCCTCTGCAATTTCCGACAAGTGCTAGAGAGAGAACTGACAAAATTTCAATAACAACTAGAGTGGTATTAGAGACTAGTTCCCATGAAACATTATCAATATTATGCCATAACATTAACCCAACTCTAAACTATCATGTAGGAAGGAGAGTCCCAAGAAAATTCCTGGTGAAATCTAGTCCTCCACCCTTAACCTTGAAAAAGACATCCAACCCAAGGGAGGAAGCCGTACAAAGGTTTCTAAAGGGCGAGAAAAGGGTGCCCAAGGACATGGTGGTAGACTATTGGAAACTTGTAGGAGCCTTACTAGAACTGGAAGGCATCATATACCCTCCTCCCCGATAAGAGGAGCACGCATCACCTCTTAGAAGTCAAACCTATCCTCCTCTAATCCCACAACAACTAGAAGAGAATCCCACTAAGAAGGAGGCCTGGGATAACTATTGGGATGCGTATGCGACCTTCATGAAGGTCCTCCAAGTACCTCCACCCACTCAACCTAGCTTCAATCCCTCCCAATGGGTGAAGTGGACTTATGAGTGTGAGGTGGAAGTACTAAGGCGGTACGGATTGGAGGCCATACATGAAATTCGTCCTATTAGAGAGCACAAATGGACCTCAATCAATTCCTCAAAACCTTCTGATCAAGAGTCCCAAAATTGTTCTAAGGTTAACTCTAGTCCTATGACCCCAAGGGATTAAGGGGTAGAGAAAAGTCTGTAGTAAGCCAAATTATGTCAAGAAAATATTTCTTGATTAAATAAAAGGAAAAGTTTGTCAAAACTTCTAAGTTCTTTGATAAAGTTTAAAAGTATGATACTTTGAAGTAAAAGATAGAAATTCTCCCAAGGAAGAAAAGATGGGTTAATTATAGTTAAACTCGACCCTTAAGACTTAACCGTGGAAACCGATAAGGAATAATTCATCTAAAGGAAATAGTTGGGGAATCAACCCTCCAAGAGTATAGATTTTGGATAGTCCAAGAAGTTAAAACTAAGCTATGAGAATAAAGGATAAAGGAAAACATGAAGAAGTAGAACATCCCAATGAGAACCACAATAATAGAAGTTGATCGAGAAGAAAGTATAGAAGTACACCAAGGAAAGATGGAGAGAAAGTAAAGTTACAGGAAGGCCAGGTGTAACTAAGATACAGTTCCTTAGGAACTCCAAAGGATAAGGAGATTTGTGGAAGACAAATATATGAATCAAAAGAGGAAGAGAAATAGGAGTAGATAAGTCATACAAGATCCTTAAGTCATGAGAAGATTTAAGGGAATAAATTAGTAAAGAGCGGTAAGTTGATTAAACAAAAAGGGAATTCCAAAATGGAAGATACAAGAAGGAGGATAAAAATAGGAAGTTGGGGTGAGGAACAAGGAAGCTTTAGGTAAAGACAAACAATCTAGGGAAGGTTACAAACCAGAGAAGAAATACAACCCTTAGTAAGGAGTACGAGTGGCTAAGTGAGAGTATTGGGAGGTTGAGCGTGATCTACTATAAGAAGACCTGGAAACTCAAAATGGAAACTTTAGATGGATTCGATTTAAGGAAATAACTTACATGGACCAAATCATTCGGAAGAGTAGATGGAGTCTAATAAGAGATGGGGAGTAGTAAAAGAATACACCCTAATCAAGACTAAAAGGAGAATAACAAATATACGAAGGTACGGAAGGCTTGGACACGATGAGGTTGTGAGGTCCACCTTAAAGGAATAAACAAATACTAAAGCAAGTGAGAATGAAGCAGGATCAACAGAAGGTACTCATGAATCCAAAGAGTAAGTGTAAGTTGGTGAAAACATTGGAAAAAAGATACTCCAAAATTTAAGGATTTCAATGGTAGAACTAGAAGGAAATACCGAGGGAAAAAGAATGTGAAGCTCACCAAAGAAAGAAATCTCAGGAAGACATGGGTGTACCAAGGAGAGAAAATGGAACCAACGGAATAAGAAAGAGAATAAACTCCTCAAGAACAAAATGCTGGAAAAGAAAGGATGATGTTCAAGGAGAAGGAAATCGTAAAGAATCAAGGGATAAGTCAAACCCAGGTAATGTATAGGTAGGAAGATGACATCAAAAGATGCCATACGAGTAAGAAAGGAACTAAGTTCAAGTGAATCGGATCAGAACCGGTTTGGACCGGTTTGAAACACTATTGAATCGGATACTAAATTTATTTTTCTAGATGGCTTTAAAAATTCAAATTTAAGATTTGAGGCCACCATTGGACAAAAAATGAGTTTAGATTCATTTAGAAATTTTTAGATATGAAAATTTTGGGTGAATTGGGGGTGAACCGGCTGGTTTAAGCTTTGAACCCGGTTCAGACCGGTCTGGTCTGGTTCGGAACAATGTCGTTTTCTTCCTTCAGATGATAACACTATTCACTAGCCGAAAAATTGATGCAAAGCCGGCAAAGAAGAAACGTTTTTGTTCAGTACGTTTCATGCCATCAATGACTGTTATAAAGGTACCAAACGGACGACTGACGAGTCCCCGAGCTCCCTATATAAAGAGCCCCTCTCCATTCATCCTCCCCATAACTGAAAACCTCATTCTCTCTCAGCTGCTTAGTTTTCCGGCGAAGCTTGAACCAGAGCTTCGATATAAGGCCATGTCAGAGCCAAAGAAGTCATGGTCGGGTTCCTTATAATTGAGGAGAAGTCAGACACGGTGGTAACGTCCATTCGCTATGAAGGTCACCGGAGAAGCATTGGCATGATCGAACAGTGAAGTAGCCTTAGTGGACCAAAGCTGCCATATTTTAACTGAGCTGAAATTGGTAGATTCGAGCCCTCCCTAGGCCAAACCAAGCTCATCCAACACCTCCTCAGCCCTCGCATGGCCGAATTAGAATGGAAAGGTCAGCCAATTTGGCTCCCCTCTATAATTTTCGACCGGTGCTAGAGAGAGAACCGATAGAACTTTGATGATGAAATTCTAACTCAATTCGGCATCAATTGATACAATTCTTGATCTTAGGTAAAACCTCTAAAGGAGAGCTATCTGCCCAGATTGGAAGCTTGGACCGTCGCACCCATGACGGTGAGCAATTTAAGCTTTCTCCCTCTACATTCTATTTTCCGGCAAAACTTCGTTTGAGCTCGTTCCGACATTCAAACTTACGATTCAAAGTGCAATTGAATCGTATGAAGATGTAGAAACTCAAATTTAACTTCAATTTCAACAATTAGAAGTGTTTGATTGGTCAATTTGATGAAATCAAATTCGGTTGTGTTAATAAGTTGAAATTGGGGGAAAATTGAGGATTTTCAAAAATTCGAGGGACCAAAATGCAATTTTATAAAATTGAGTGTTAATTGGGCATGATAAGAGTATTAGGGGACCAATTGTTCAAATTTTAGAATTTTTGGGTAAAACTTACCATTTTTGTAAAGGAAGGGCAAAATGGTAATTTTGGAAAATTTGAGAGCAAAATTGGGAATTTGGGAAACTTAAACCCCTTTTTATTAAATTAAATAAATTGAGGTCCCAAGAGAAATTTTAAAATGTTTTGGGATTCAATTTGGGGAAAAACCGGCAATTGGGGCCTAAAGTAAAAGAAAAAGAACTTTAGGGACCAAATTGTAAATAATTCAAAAGTTGAATATTTTAGTCATTCATAATGAATGAAGGTTATCAAATCAAATGATAATGAACAAAAATGTTCATTTCGTGTAGGAACATGGGATATTTGGAATGCCAACTGAGATTAAGCTCGTAAGGGATGAAAACTGACTTAGAGGAAATACACTACACGATCGGGTGAGTGGGATTTTTATATCATATCTGGTTGGGATAATAAGCACCTCGATAATGAAAACCCACTGCTAAGTAGTATTTTAAACATCACACCTGAAAGGAGTGATGTGAAAATCATGCGAAAAAACTAGTTACCAGTTGTAAGTAGATCATACCCGGTTGGTATGATGAAACTTACTCGAAGGAAGTGGAAAACTCGTTCATCCGTTATGAGTGGAGATGTCATCATACTCGGTTGGTATGATGGACAATTGAAAATATATTTTTGTTTGAAGTGCTCTCCCGTGACTATGTGCCACTGCTTAAACAAATTGGGAGACCTTCTTGACGGGAGCTCGAATAGCTCTGTTAGGCTAGAGGCCTCAGTTTTGGAACTTGAGGGATGTTATGCTCAATTTTGAAAATCGTGAATAGTGGGCCCTAGGCCAGGCACGAGTAGGAACTCGTAAACAAACATGATTTATATGCCATAAAAACTTAAGTAATTGAACTGTTTGGCCTTGGTATCAAGACAGTACTGACATACTCAGTCAACTAGTGGTGGGACGACATGATAGGTCTTCGGATTAGTCAAGACAAACAATTGTAGGTTGAGTTGAGGGTCGAGGCCGTTGAACCAATGGCACTACAGATTATATGGCATCATGTGAAAAATGTTGATTGTGCATGCATTGTGCTTACAGGACCTTCAAGATGCCCAAGAGGGATTGTGATGCGTCGAAAGGCCTTGGACGACCTGGTGGATATAAGGGCAGTTAGTCATACCAAAAGCCTTGCAAAGCTCGACATAGCTTCGAGAGCATGAAACCAAGGTGTGGTTAGGATGAGGTTTCTGTCTTCATACGGACATGAAGAATCGTTACGGGATTGAGGGTCAAATATCACGAACATCCACTTATTCTCAAGGTAGAAGTGGATGTGCTTCTATCTAGGTGGCTGGTAAAGTTGCTCTAACACCACAAGTGGGTTCAGTGGATGCATTGGCCTGCGATTGTGTGTTTGACCTTCATGATGAAGAATGTGTGTTGGTTGATGACACACCATCATAATTAGAAATGATTTTGAAAACCAAGATTTGAAGATGAGAAAATCTAAAGGAATTAAGGAGTGTGGCACACTCCAACTTGAATTTTTTTTAGAAACTCCATTTTTAAAATACCCATTCACTGAGTTGTAGAAACTCACCCCTCTTTTCTATCCCTTTTTCAGGAAAAGAGAAAATAACTAGGAATAACACTGAGCCTTACCCTTTGTCAGGTATGCTTAATTACTCTTAAGTTTGCATTATATTTGATATATGTCTTTCTAGGGAATAGGGTCGAAAATATGTCTAGCTCTTCTTGGGTTAATGAAGGGGGGAACTCCTCTTGAATCGAGAGAGCGGCAGGTTGTTCACGGGGTTCCGACCAAACCGGGTCGAGGTGTGACAACTTAAGTGGTATCAGAGCCTAGTTCCCTTGAAACATTATCAATATTATGCCCTAACATTAATTCAACTCTAAACTATCATGTAGGAAGGAGAGTCCCTAAGAAATTTGCAGTGAAATCTAATCCTCCACCAATAACCCTGAAAAAGACATCCAACCTAAGGGAGGAAGTTGTATAAAGGTTTCTAAAGGGCAAGAAACGAGTGCCCAAGGACATGGTGGAAGACTACCGAAAACTAGTAGGAGCCTTACTAGAACTAGAATGCATTATATACCTTCCTCCTAGACAAGTGGAACCAGTGTCACCTCCTAGGAGTCCAACACCCCTCCTCCTCCTGTCCCACAACAATAGGAAGGGAATCCAACCAAGAAGAAAGCCTGGGATAATTATTGGGATGCATATGCCACCTTCATGAAGGTCCACCAAGTATCTCCACCAAATCAACCTGGCTTCAATCCCTCCCAATGGGTGAAGTGGACCTATGAGTGTGAGGTTGAGGTATTAAGGCGGTACAGATTGGAGGCCATATATAAAATTCATCCTATTAGGGAGCGCTAATGGACCCAAATCAATTTCTTAGAGCCTTCTGATCAAGAGTCTCATAATCGTTCTAAGGTTAATTCTAGTCCTATGATCCCAAGGGATTAGGGGGTAGAAAATTTTTGTAATAAGCCAAGTATGGCAAGAAATTATTTCCTGAATGAATGAAAATAAAAATTTTATTAAAACTTCTTATTTCTTTGATAAATTCAAAATAAAAGAGTACGATAAAAAAAATTTAAGTAAAAGTTAGGAAATCACCTAAGGAAGAAAAGATAGGTTACTAAGTTAATCTTAACCCTTAAAACATACCCTTGGAAATGCGATAAGAAAGAATCCATCCAAGGGAGATCTTAAGAAAATGAAAAAGAAGTTGGAACAAAAGGGAAGCAAGCATACATATTCATGAAGAGTCCAAGGAGTTAAAGATAAGCTTAGAGAATGAAGAGTAAGGAAAAAAAGGAGTAGTAGAATATTCCAAAAGGAACCACAAGAATAGAAATTAATCAGGAAGAAAAAGAAATAAGTATAGAGTCCACCAAGGAAGAATGGGAAGAAAGTAGAGTAACAGTAAGACCCATGTGTAACAACTACTTAATAAACTAAGATATATTTCCTTAGGAACTTTGTAAGAGAGAAAGACTTGTGGAAGAAAAAGGTATGGATCAAAAGAGGAGGAAAAGTAGGAGTGAATAAGTCGTACAAAATCCTCAAGTTAGGAGAAGATTTAAAGGAAAGAATTTATAAAGAACGGTAAGGTGATTAAACAGAAAGGAAATCCCAGAATGAAAGATACTAGAAGGAGGATAAAATGGGAAGTTGGATCAAGGAAGGAGAAAGCTCCAGGGCAAGACAATCAATTGAGAGCAGGTTAAAAAACCGGAGTTGAAATAAGGTACTCAGTAAGAAGTACGAGTGGCTAAGTGAGAGCATTGGGAGGTTGAGTGTGATCTACTGCAAGAAGACCTAGAAACCTAAATAGAAACTTTAGATGGATCCAATTTAAGGAAATAACTTATATAGACCAAATCATTTGGAGGAGTAAATGAAGCCTAATAAGAGATGGGGAGTAGTAAAAGAATACACCCTAACCAGGACAAAGGGGGGAATACCAATGACACGAGGATACAAAAGGTTTGAACACAATAAGGATGAGAGGTCCACCTCAAAAGAATAAACAAATGCTAGAGCAAGTGGGAATGAAGTAAGATAAACAGAAGGTACTCATGGATCAAAAGGGTAAAAGTAAGTTGGTGAAGATATTGGCAAAAGGCACTCTAGATTTTAATGGTAGAACTAGAAGGAAATCCCGAGAGAGAAGGAATGTGAAGCTCACCTGAGAAAGGAACCTTGGGAGAACATAGGTGTATCAATGAAGAGGAAATGAAATCAATAGAATAAGAAAGAGAATAAGCTCCTCAAGAACAAGATGCTGGAGATGAAAGGATCAAATACAAGGGGAAGGAAATCATAAAGATCTAAGGGATAATTCAAACTCAAGTAACATGTAAGTAGGAGAACGTCATCAAAAGATACCATATGAGTAAGAAAGGAACTAAATCAGAATGAATAATAGTGGGGGAAACATTGATGAGGGTAAGAATGGATATGGAAAGAGAAGAGATCTTAAAGAGGACGGACGTCGGTGGGAATGAAGAATGAAGTATAAAATTAAGAGTTTTAAATATGTCAGCGAGAATTAGGAAGTTCAAGGATTTGAAAGTTGAATGACCAAATAAGGAAGTTTGGAAAAAGACAAGTAAGTACTAAAACCAATAAGGCTATAGGGACATAAAGTCAAAGACTTCAGGAAGAATGTCATTCGGTAAGGGGCATGTAAACCCAGCTGACTCAAGAAAATATGACTCGGGCAAGGAAAGTTCTATAAGTAAGGCATAACGAAGTCAAGCACAAAAGTAATAACCAAAGATTGAGGAAGTTATCCATGTAGGATGAAAAGGTGATAAACGCCAAAATCTATGGAAGAAAAAGAATCGAAACTCATAGTTATGAAATTTTTGGGTAAAAGAAGCATGGAATGGGAAATGGTGCCTTGGGAAGGAAGATGTAACTAAAGGAAATGATCCTAGTTCTTCAGGGAAGATATTATAGTCTAAAGTAAATTCCAAGGAATGAGGAAAGGATGAGAATGAGACGAAAATCTTAGGTATGTGATGAAAGGGATGAACGGAAACAACCGAGAAGGTTATAAGTCGATAAAATAGAAAATTTCATAATGATAAAAAGTTCAAGCCAATACACAAATAGTGTGAAATAAGTTTTGGGGACAAAACTCCTAAAAGAAGGGGAGAGTTGTAAACCCCGCTCTTCAGAGTTAAGGAAAACCGGGAAAGAACCAGTCAAACTAAGTGAGAAAATCGAATCTATTCATAAACTCAATTATTGAGGAACGGGAAAATTGGAGAAATTATAACTCCCAAGTGACCCAAAAAAGTTCATAAACCTTGGAAAGGAACGTTAGAACCAATTGGGAGTGAAAAAAAACTAGACCGGTTTGGGTGAACCGGATCCGAACCAGATTGAACTGGTTTATGAATCAGAATCGATAGAGAGAGGGCAAACTAGGAAATATATGGACCCCAAGTGACGTAAAGAGTCACATAAGTCATGAAAAAGGACTTTAGGATGAATGGGGGATGAAAACCAAACTAGTTCAGGTGAACTGGATCCAAACTAGATTGAACCAGTTTGGACCGGTTTGAACCACTATTGAACCGAATGCTAAATTCATTTTTCTAGGTGGCTTTAAAAATTCAAATTTGAGATTTGAGGCCACCATTGGATATAAAATGAATTTAGATGAATTTAAAAGTTTTTAGATTTGATAAATTCACTCGAATTGGGGGTGAACCGACTGGTTTAAGCTTTGAACCCGGTTCAGAACAGTGTCGTCTTCTTCCTTCAGATGACAGCACTATTCACTCACTGGAAAATCGAAGTAACACTGAGAAGATGAAACATTTCTGTTCAGTACGTTTCAGGCCATCAATTACAGTCATAAAGGTACCAAATGGACGGCCGACGAGTCCCCGAACTCCTTATATAAAGAGCCCCTCTCCATTCATCCTCTCCACACTTGAAAATCTCACTCTCTCTCAGTTGCTTAATATTCCGGAAAAGCTCAAACTAGAGCTCTGATATAGGGTCATTTCTGAGTCAAAGAAGGCGTGGTCAGGTTCCTTAGAACCGGGGAGAAGTTAGCTACATGGTGGTAACATGCATTCACACTGAGGGTTACGAGAGATGCACCAGCGTGATCGAACAGTGAAGCAGCTCTAGTGGACCGAAGCTGTCCTATTTCGGTTGAGCTGAAATTGTCCAATTCGTGCTCTCCCAAGGCCAAATCAAGCTCTTCCAACACCTCCTCAGCTCTCTCACGTCTAAATTAGAACTAAAAGGTAAGCCAATTTGGCTTTACTCTGTAATTTTCGACCAATGCTAGAGAGAGAATCGACAGAACTTGGATGATGAAATTATAACTCAATTTGACATCAATTGATGAAATTCTTGATCCTAGGAATAACCTCTGGAAGAGAGCTATCTGCCCAGATTGGAAGCTCGAACCGTCATGTCCTCGACGGTGAGCAATTGAAGCTTTCTCTCTCTACGTTCTATTTTCCGGTGAAGCTCCATTTGAGCTCATTCCGACGTTAAAACTTGAGATTCAAAGTGCAATTAAATCGTATGAAGATGTATAAACTCAACTTTAACTTCAATTTCAACAATTAGAAGTGTTTGATTGGTCAATTTGATGAAATCAAATTCGGTTGTATTAAGAAGTTAAAATTGGGGAAAATTCAATAAAATTCAAGATTTTCAAAAATTCAAGGGACCAAAATGCAATTTTATAAAATTGAGGGTCAATTGGGCATGATAAGAGTGTTAGGGTACCAATTGAGTAAATTTTAGAAGTTTTGGGGTAAACCTACCATTTTTCTAAAAAAAGGGCAAAATGGTAATTTTGGAAAATTTGGGGGCCAAATTGGCAATTTGGGAAACTTATACCCCTTTTATGAAATTGAATAAATTGATGTTCCAAGAGAAATTTTAAAAAGTTTTAGGACTCAATTTGAGGAAAAATCAGCAATTGTAGCCTAAAATAAAAGAAAAAGAACTTTAAGGACAAAATTGCAAATAATTGAAAAGTTGAATATTTTAGTCATTCCTAATGAATGAAGGTTATCAAGCCAAATGATAATGAAAAAAATGTTCATTTCGTGTAGGAACACGAAACTTTGAGAATGCCAGCTGAGATTAAGCTCACAAGGGATGAAAATTGACTTAGAGAAAATACATTGCATGATCGGGTGAGTGAGATTTTTATATTATACCCGGTTGGGATGATAAGCACGTCGATAATGAAAACCCACTACTAAGTGATATTTTAAACATCACACTTGAGAGGAGTGATGTGAAAATCACACATAAAAACTAATTAACGGTTGTAAGTAGATCATACCCAATTGGTATGATGAAGCTTTCTCAAAAGATGTGGAAAACTCATTCATCGGTTATGAGTGGAGATCTTCTCATATTCGATTGGTATGATAGACAATTGAAAATATATTTTTTGTTGGAAGTGCTCTCCCCTGACTATGTGCCACTGCTTAAACAATTTGAGATACCTTATTGATGGGAACTTGAATAGCTCTATTAGGCCGGAGGCTACAGTTTTGGAACTTGAGGGCTGTTATGCCCAATTTTGAAAATTGTGAATAGTGGGCCCTAGGTTGGTTGGCACGAGCAAGAAATCGTAAATAAATATGATTTATATGCCATGAAAACTTAAGTAATTGAATTGTTTGGTCATGGTACAAAGACAGGACTGACATAGTCAGTCAACTAGCAGTAGTGCAACATGATAGGTTTTCGGGCTAGTTAAGACAAACAACTGCAGGTTGAGTTGAGGGTTGCGGCCGTTGGATCAGTGGCACTACAGATTATATGGCATCATGTGAAAAATATTGATTGTGCATGCACTGTGTTGATAGGACCTTCAAGACACCTAAGATGGCTAGTGATGCGTCCTAGGGCTCTAGACGACCTGGTGGATATAAGGGCCGTTAGTCATACCAGAAGCCTTGTAAAGCTCGACGTAGGTTCAAGAGCACGAGACCAGGGTGGGGTCAAGATGAGGTCTCTATCCTCATAAGGACATGGATAATCTTTACGGGATTGAGGGTCGTATGTCATGAACATCGACTCATTCTCAGGGTAGAAGTGGATGTGCTTCTATCTAGATGGTCGGTAAAGTTGCTCTAATGCCACAAGTAGGTTCAGTGGACGTGCTGGCCTACAATTGTGTGTTTGACCTTCGTGATGAAGGATGTGTGTTGGGCGATGACACATCGTGATAATAAGAAAAGATTTTGAAAACCGAGATTTGAAGATTAGAAAATCTAAAGGAATTAAGGAGTCTGGCACACTCCAACTTGAAAACATTTTATTAGAAACTCCATTTTTAAAATATTCATTCACTGAGTTGTAGAAACTCACCCCTCTTTTCTACCTATTTTTCAGGAAAAGAGAAAATGACTAGGAATAACACCGAGTCTTACCATCCATCAAGTATGCTTAATTACTCTTAAGCTTGCATTTTATTGGATATGTCTTTCCAGGGAACAAGGTCGAAAATATGCCTGGCTCCTCTTGAGTTAAAGAAGGTGGAAACTCTCTTGAACCGAGAGAGAGGCGGGTTGTTCACAGGGTTCTGACCAAACTGGGTGAGGGCATGACACGGTAAGTCTCCTCCATCACCCTTCCCCGAAAAATACTATTCACAGTACATTTATGCAAAACATTAAACTGCGAATTTTGCACTACTCATGCCATCAATTGAGGCATGGTTTGATCTAGGGAGGATTCCCAAGAGGAGGGAAATTCAGAGAAAGAAAGAGCTCCGGTTGTCGGACCCTTGCCGGTAAGATATCGAAGCTTTATCTCTCTAGACTTAATTTTTTGATGAAGCTTCGTTTGAGCTCATTTCTGAGACAAATGAAGCGATTCAAAGTGTGAAATGATGAGGGAGATATAAGGGAAGATGATTCAGATCATGAATGGGAATAATTAGCCAAGCTTTGGGGATCAATTGAATGAAATGATGATTTCGAGTCCAAATTGCAATTTTTGAAAATTTAGGCAATTTGCAAATTTTTGGAAAATTGGGGCATTTTCATGGAATTGACCTCCAATTAGGGCCCATTTGGGCAAATGGATGAAATGGAGGGCCAATTGGCAATTTTTGAGAAACTAAGGGCCAATTGGTAATTTTTAGAAAAAGTTAGTACCAATTGGCAATTTTGGAAAAATTTAGGGTCAATTGGAGAATTTGGAAAAATTAAGCACCCATGAGGGATAATTGGAAATCCTAGGGACTTAATTGAAATTAAAGGATGATTAGGGACCTAAAGGTAAAGTTATAAACTCTAGGGACCTAAATACAATTAAGGCATAATGGGAGGACTTATGTGCAAATACACGAAAGTACACGACCTCTGATGCCAATTCCCCATTTATGGATACTCGTACCATGCAGGAGTTGGTTGCCCAAGTACCGGTGCAAAGGAGCGCACCCTAGTTGAGGTTTCACTGAGACAACCATGTTGTTGTTACCAGGTGAGTGGGAAGTCTACAACATCGGTTCCGATTGGAATGATGGCTTTGCCTTTGAAAATAATTTTCTTGAAATTTGCCTCCCCTAATCGGGTGACTCTGTTTAAAATATTTGGGAGCAAATTTCGAGGCTTAGGCTCGATGATATAAGTGGGCCCAAGGCTGATGGGCACGTGTATGGACCCGTTAAAAATGAGCATGTTATCTAGATAATGTTGTGTGCTACCCACCGAGCCAAGGCTGGAATGTTGGGCTTGTTGGGCCGAATAGTAGCTAAGTCGAAGTCGGGTCGTTGAACCCGTTGGGCTAGTACGCATGGGTCAATGCCAAGCCAATAGACCCTTGAGTTGAAGGGCCAAAGATGATGGGTATAAATGAATGAGACTCTTGATTGTGCATGTAATCTGATGTGAGACTATCAAGATGTCTAGTACGAGTTAGTGGTGGTCCTAAGGGCTGCTGAATGACTTAGGGAGCATAAGGGCAGTCTGTTGCCCAGTATGTCGAGAAGCTTTGGGAGCTTTCTGCGCACTGAGACCAAGGTAGTAGGGGGAAAGAGGTCTCATCCCACAAAGCGTACACAAAGTGTAATTTGGGTTTGAGGGTCAGATGAGCAAGGTCCTTTCAAACTCAGGGTAGAGGTTGTTAACCTCTATTAGGGTGGACAGTAAAGGCGTTCCGGTCTACAAATGAAGCAATCAGAGACTGTTTTGCAAATGTGTCATCCATTCTATGATAGAATGGTGGTTGATAAATGAATGCTATGCAGACGATGGTTAATGAATTAAGTAACAAATTAAAGTGATCGTTTTAGAAATTTTCCCTCACTAAATGTATATATATATACTCACTCCCCTACTCTCACCCTTTTAGGGACATTTGAAAGAATCGGGACAAAGGAGATGTAAAGCTCCAAGTAAAGGCTCAAACCTCAAGGTACATTCCTCATTCCAAACTTATAGTAAGAGAATAAAGGTAGGTACGCCTTTACCTTCCTTGGATCAGCAAGGTATGAATACTATGATGATTAATGAATTGTGGCGGGTTGATCGCGGGACTCCAACCAAAACGGGTTGGGGTGTAACATAGGTAATCGTCCTTCTTGGCTTTGGAGGAGTCTACATAAAGCTAAAGAAAAAAAATGGAGAGACATTATGGCATAATGATGATGGAGAACGAATACATGTTTTGATGGATAGATGGGTTCTCTCCTTAGAAGGACATACGCTTAGTACCATGCCATGATTGGAAGCTCTCAAGTACCTTCATGTGTGTTCCTTTATTAACTTGCAAATGAAATCATGGAGTTTACAGCTAATGTCAGTAATCACCTCACAAAGTGAAATGAAGACAATACGTGCTTTACCAATTAGTCCTTCATCGATTGAAGATTGACTCATTTGGCCCTTTGACATTTGACAAAGCATGCATTTTAACCGTCTAAAACGCATATGCATTCATCACAAATAGGGCAAGTACCCATATAAGACCATCTATATATATGAAAACACAAAAGCATATTTGGACATACATTTAGCATTTCCACTGTCTATTGAATGTATGGAATTTTAAGTGGAGGACAATATTTAATGGCTTAGATATTAGTGTTATTATGAGGTTGTGTAACATTAATTCTTGCTCTAAATGTCATATGTGTGTTGCTAATAAAACAATTAAGCATATGTTCAATCGTCCTTGGACTAAATCTATCAACTATGAGTCTTAAGAGATACATATAGATTATTGCAATTCATCTCATATTTCTCTATGGTTGAAGTATTGGCTAGATGTGTTATACCCTGATATAGATATTAATAATGACATACCATTATTAATTGCATATACCTATTGGGTAATATGTAAGGAGCCTAATAGGAAGTTATTTGATATTGTACAACCAAATGCTCAACTAGTGATTAAATCTATATTATATGATATATTTAAATGGAAGGTAGTTATGTCTTATAGGATCAATGGTGGCTCGAAGTACTCTCCCAAACAATTGTTAAAATTGGTCTCGAAAAAACTATCATCAAGTATGATTAAGATTAATTGTGATGACTTATTTTCTACCCTTTTAGTATATTTAAAGATATGAGTTAAGTACAACTAGGTGGGGATGAAATGTCTTATATCAACTCTAAAAGCCATAAATGATGGCTAACAAATATAGCCCTAATTTAGAGTATTAAAGTTTTGTTAGGTCATTTTTCAACATTAGAGTCGATTTCATTAGTGGAAAAATAAACTTTTATGTGGATGTTGTTGTCCAATTATATAGAGAATGACACGGGCTAATTAATTTTTTTAGAGTTATAACCAACTTTTTTTACATTTTGTTGATCAAATTTGACTAATTATGGTTGATTTTATAAAGAGTCCAACATTTTTCTCATTTTAATCAATAAATGAAATTAATTAATGTAAAAACCTAATTAATTTCTCATGAGTTCATGTATTTGTATCCAAATTCACATAGATGATATTCATATTTTTCCATACTCTTATTTACAAATTATTTTATTACAAATAAATTATATTATTGAATATACCAATGATTCTATTATAAATAAACTATATCTTGATTATTTTCTACTACTTGTACAACATCCCTTTCATTCATGAATATATTCATTTCCACACTTTGAGAGATAAGAACTTCTCATCCACTCTCCAATTTCATTTAGAAACTCTAGTTAGGAGTCCTAGTTAAGAATTCTATTCGTCATTACTCTACCAAATAATAGTGTCTAAATGCAAAAAGGTCAAGATAGATTGCACGGTTACATTTCTTCCTTATTCATGGTTCATGACTTTCCCTCAACAAATTTTATATCCTAGAATGACTCAAATTGGTCTAATAAAATTAACCTAGACAAGATTTCAATAGGTTAAGCTACCGTGTATGAGAGTTTGCCTAATTTTATACCATATTGGGTTGTGTTGGGCCAGTTCCAGGCAGCACAATATAAGAGTGACTATTATAACTTGAATAATTTCATTCCACGATGGTATCAATAACTCTTCAGTGTATTTGTATTGTGCAATATGGGTAGAGTGCTAGAGTCCTAGGATGTGAGCCTCCACTAGAGGCATATACCCATTTAAATATATAAAATAATAAAAAATATTAAATATTTTTCCTTTGGAGAATATTTTTTAAATTTGTTAAATATACTTGAAAATTTTTGTTAAGTGCGGGAGTGGACAACCCTTGAGCAATCTAGTAGCCCAACAAAACTATATCTGATAGTCTCATGCTACCGTGGCCCAGCCCGAACAAGATAACTTGGAAATCCACCAACCCTAAAAATGAGATTTTCCGTGAAAAAAAAATGAGAATGCGATAGCACTGATGGTCCTCCATCATAAAAATACCACATTTATTTGTGTAAATAAATTTAGAAATAGAATTTACCAAAATTTTATTTATGAAAATTTAATAATTATACCAATCAAAATAAGTTCTTAATCATTTATATTCTTAAATATTGTCTTCAGCAATCATTCCATTTATCTCATACCAAACTAGTATTATAAGGTTGAAAGACAAGGGCATTGGTCACTTCTTACAGACGAATGTGAACAGCGATGTGACGAGTCATACCTATCTCATTCAGTAATCTGACCAGGAAATATCAATGGGTATAAAAGTGTGAATTTAATCATGCGAAATTGGGACAAATTGGATGACAGGTACAAGCTCTTCTCGAAAGCAGACATAATTGACGTCTCCTGTATTATTATTGGCATGGCTATAGTTGTAAAAGATAATAGAAAAGCTCGACAACTTGATGGTAGTAGGAAAGCAGCAATAGCCCATACTATTCACGAGCTCGATTTTTATGGATATCTTGCAATGTTCCCTCCGTGTCCTCTTCAGTATCCAAGTGGATTTTCTTATGAAAAATACACTTTGTCCTACCTATCGATAGCACATTCATATAAACGACATCTTAAACTAAGGATGTGCCATTTTGTCCGTGTAGAGTCTTGGTAGAGCGGAGTGCCATTAGCAAAATGGACCAACCAAAAACACCTAATTTGTGTCAAATGAATAAGATAAATTATGCTATGTATAAATTATCTTTATCAAATTGAACATTAATCATACCAACCCATCAAATATCTCTATATTATAATTTCAAACATGTTACACTAAAACATATGAATGCTACTTATTGAGAGATTTTTTATAAATATATATCTCACAAAAATGTCCATAAATATTCACGTACAACATTATTTTTTAAACTAAAAAAAATATTAGTTTTCTTTTTCCATCATCATTATATAATATATACACATAATATTGTAGCTCTTCATTCTTCTCTAACAATTCTATGAAAAGGTACAAGTGTCAACTCGTACTAGGAATAAAAATGATCTGCTTATTTTCTCTTGTTCAAGTGTTAGTGATTAATACTTTCACAATTCATACTCGTACTAGGAATAAATGTTACAATATAAAAATTATCAACATAATTCGAGTATATGAACTGCCTAACTCGTTAACAAATAAATACATATGAAAATTTGATTTATAAATTTTCAAAAACACATATAAATGCACAATCAAAAAGTTTTAAGTAGATATATCATTTCAAATAATTACAAGAAAAAATATAAAAAATAATAAATTTAACAAATATATACGAACTTTTAAAAATGACATTTGGTACAATTGTGCTTAACTTCACTCAATTCACTCACATCCATAAGTGATTGCAATATCTCATTGAGTAATTTTTCTCTTGTGAAAATTGGATTACAATATATACCATGATTTATACAATTAGAAGTTATTTAAATAAATAAATATAATACATATATACATTTCTTTAAAGTCGAAAAATATTTTGAGTATATAAATAGAAAATTCTTCATTTGTATAAATTACACGTTTAGAAATTACAAGTTCTACACTCATTTTATAAGTTTTATTCTCTAATTCTTATACAATCTATAAATGATGTGGGTATTTCTCCATTAATGAGTCCATCTCACATACTTGCTATTGAATATTGGAAAGTAGAATACTTTACTAGTAAATTATATTAAGAATATATATAGGATATATTTGCACTATTTACAAATATACCCCTAACTTATTAATATTGCATACTCGTTCTCAAGATAGATGGTAGATATCTACCATTCTAATCTTGTTACAAATATTATCACATTCTTGGGAACCTAAACCTTTAGTTAAAAAATTGGCTAATTGTCCACTGGTCTTCATATATTGTAGTTGCACAATCTTCATATCAATTTTTTCTTTGATGAAAAATCGATCAATTTCCATGTATTTGCTACTATCATGTTGAATTGGATTGTTGGAAATATTTATAGTATACTTGTTATCACACCATAACTTTATAGGTTCTTTTTTAAAGAGACGAATCTCCATTTGTAAGCTTTTTATCTAAATTATCTAACAAATAGTTTGAGACTTTGATCTATACTTCGCTTCTACTGATGATCAGACGACTACTTTTTATTTTTTACTTCTTCATGATACAAGATTACCTCCAACAAACACACAATAGCTAGACATAGAGCTCTTATCATCCACACAACTAGCCCAATCTGAATCACAAAAGCATTCCACTCTGGTGTTACTTCGAGTCTTAAACCAAATTCCCTTACCTGGACTCCTTTTTAAATATCTCAGTACCCTCATGGTAGCATCCTAATGACTGCTCACAATACTGACTGCATATATGATATTAGGTCTTGTATGACATAGATAGATCAATCGTCCCATAATTTTTTGATATCATTCTTTATCCACTAGGTCACTTGATTGAGCACATAACTTATTATTTGATTCTATTGTTGTCAAAGCAGTTCAATAGCTTAACATCCCTGTCTTAGTGAGTAAATCTAATGTATACTTTATTTGAGAAAGTACTATGCCTTTCCTAAATCTTACAATCTCAATACCGAGAAAATACTTTAGAGTACCCAAGTCTTTTACCTCAAATTCTTTACTTAGTTATTTTTTCAACTGTAATATCTCAACATCATCATCCCTAGTGATGATAATATCATCTACATATAATGCGAGAATAGCAACTCGACCATTAGAGTATGGATAGAAAACTGTATGGTCTCCGTTACACTGCTGGTAACCTATTTTGACCATTGCATTCGAAATCAATCAAACCATACTCTTGGTGACTATTTGAGTCTATACAAAGATTTCTTCAATCTATATACCTTCCCCACAGTCTTCATCGTACAAAATCCAGGTAGAATCTCCATATGTACTTCCTCTTATAGGTCTCTATGCAAAAATGCATTCTTTACATCCATTTGATGTAATGTGCACTCAAAATTAGTAGCACATGAAATAAGCATTCTAACAGTGCTCATCTTAGCTACTGGTGCTAAAGTCTCATCATAGTATATTCCATATGTTTGACTATAACCTTTTGCCACCAATCTTGATTTTATCTCACAACTTCTCCTCCGGCATTATGTTTTATATTGAATACCCACTTACATCCTACATCTTTTTTTCATTCGGAAGTTGAGCAAGTTCTCACGTTTTATTCTTCTTTGGTGCTTTCATCTCCTCATGCATTGCTCTAAGCCACTTTGGATCCCGTTTAGCTTCTTGCCAATTATTTGGTATGTGTACGGGCTGTAGAGATGCAATAAACGACTTATATGTAAGTGAAACATATGCATATGAAACATAATTAGATATATCATTCTCAAAACCATATCTAATTGGAGGTTTCCCTACATTAGCTCTACGTTCTCTACTAATGGTAATAGCTAGGGAATCATTATCATCCGATAACGTGGATGAACCATTACAAGGTTGTATAGAGTCATTATTTTCTGGTGACGTTGATTGTAAACCCCTCCCCTTTGACTTAAGGATAATCGGGAAAAGAACTGGTGAAACCGAGTGAGAAAACTAAACCGGATCACAAACTCGTTTATTGGGGAACGAGCAAATTAGAGGAATTTCAACTCCCTTGTGACCCAAAGAGATTCATAAAACCTTGGAAAATAACCTTAAGACAAATTAGAAGAGAAAAACTAGATCGGTTCAGATGAATTAGATCCTATCAGAACACCAAAGTTAAGCGTGCTTGCATGAGAGTAGTGTGAGGATGGGTGACCTCCTAGGAAGTTTTTTTTTGTAACTCGAAAGGATAAAAATTTTTATGCGAAAGTATGCCCTATCATAAATAGCCATAAATTAATAAATATAATTATTAGAATTAATACCAATAATTTAATACCTAAATTAAATTATTAGAATTAATACCAATAATTTAATACCTAAATTAAATTATTAGAATTAATACCAATAATTTATTGCAACATTAATACTATTAATAAATCTCCCCTATTTAATACATAATTTTACACCTATATAAAGAGCTTATCACCATTCATTCTCCTTACACCTAAACACTTCTCTCTCTCTCTCTCTACTGCTCCATTTCTTGGTGAAGCTCGAACTAGAGCATCGACTTAAGCATTTTTCTTAACCTCGGAAGGAGAGGTTGGGCTCCTTAGAATCAGGGAGACATCAACTACATGTCTGTAGTCTTCGTTTGCTCTGAGGATCACCGGAGAAGCACTAGCGTGATGGCACAGTGAAGTAGCTCTGGCGGACTGAAGCTGCCTTGTTTTGGCTGAGCTGAAATCGACTATTTTGAGCCCTCCTTAGGCCAAACCAAGCCCTCCCAACACTTAACACTCCCACAACCAATTTAGGACTAAAAGGATGAACTTCATGATGAGAGCTATCTACCCAGATCAAAAGCTTGGACCACTGTGGCCCGACGATAAGCTATCGAAGCTTTCTCTCTCTATAGTCTATTTTTTGGCAAAGCTTCATTTGAGCTCATTCCGGCGTTAAAACTTACAATTCAAAGTGCTATGGAATCGTATGAACATGTAGAAACTCAATTTTAACTTCAATTTCAATAATTGGAAGTGTTTGATAGGTTAATTTGATGATATCAAATTCGGATGCGTTAAGGAGTTGAAATTGGGGGAAATTTGGTGAAAATTGGGGATTTTCAAAATTTGAAGGGCCAGAATGCAATTTTATAAAATTGAGGGTCAATTGGGCATGATAAGAATGTTAGAGGGCTAATTGAGGAATTTTAGAATTTTTGGGGTGAAATTTACCATTTTTGTAAAGGAAGGGCAAAATGGTAATTTTAGAAAAATTTGGGGACCAAATTGGAAAATTGGGAAATTAAACCCCTTTTTGTGAATTTGAATAAATTGAGGTCCCAAGGTGAATTTTTAAAAGTTTTAGGACTCAATTTGAGGAAAAACTGACATTTGGGGCTTAAAGTTAAAGAAAAATAACTTTAGGGATCTAATTGCATATAAAGAGAAAATTTGGTTTTCTTATTCATTTGGAATGAATGAAGGCTATTAGGCCGAAGGATAATGAACCAAGATGCTTATATCGTGTAGGAACACGAAGTACCGGGAACGCCAGTAAGGACAAGCTCGCGTGAATACAAAAAACCGGTCTAGTGAAATTTACTACATTAATGGGTGAGTGGGCTTAATAACATCATATCCGGTTGGGATGATGAGCATAGTTTAAAGTTATAAACCACTTACAGGTCTCTGGACTAGTCAAGACAAACAACTGCAGGTTGAATTGAGGGTCGGGGCTATTGGACTAGTGGCACCACAAATTATATGGCATGATAAGAAAATACTGTTTGTGCATGCATTATGATTATGTGACCATCAAGATGCCTAAGAGGGGTAGTGATGCGTTCTAAGGGCACTATACGACCTGGTGGATATAAGGGCAGTTCGTCGCATCAGGTGACCGTGCGGAATTTGGAGTAGCACCAAGCGCATGAGACCGGGGTGGGGACAGGATGAGGTCTTTGTCCTCATACGAATACAGAGAATTGATTTCAGGATTGAGGGTTAGATGTTGCATACATCCACTCATTCTCATGATAGAAGTAGAAGTGCTTCTATCTAGGTAGCCGATAAAGTCACTTCGACGCCACAAGGGGGTTCAATGGACGGGCTGGCCTGCGAATGTGTGTTTGTCCTTCATGATGAAGGATGTGTGTTGGGTGATGACACATCGTGATTAATAAGGAAATGGTGGTAAAAACCGAGATTTGGAAATGACACTCCAATACAAGTCTTTTTCATAAAAGTAAAAGTATTGATAAACCCATTAAGTGAGTAGTCGTACTCACCCCCTCCCTTATATCCCTTTCAGAAAATTTCGGAAGGCCTACCCTTAAATACCATCAATTAAGACACCTGTAAAATAGGTATGACAAATTTAAAATATTATGCAGTTTTGATTTATGTTATTCCAGGAAAAAGGTGCAAGTTTAAAGGACGCCTTACTCTTTACGGTTTATAATTAGGGAAAACCCTGTAATAAACTAGGAGAGTGGCAGGTTGATCACGGGGATTTGACCAAATCGGGTCAGGGCATGACAATTAGAGCGGTATCTAAGCCTCTTTCATCGAATACATAATTAAGACTAGAAAATATAGTGATAATAGGATTTATCTTAAAATTTTCAGATGGCTCCCTGGAGAGAAACCAAGAAAACTCAGAATGACTCTACTTAACACTCTGTCCTCGTAGGAAGACAACCCTAGAAGTTCCCAATGTCTGAGGCATGGTAGGAATCTCAAAAGACCAAATGGGGAAGTATCCAGGAAAATGGTGCTAGGACATATTGAAGGCACAACTCTAAGTACAAAGAAAGCCAAGCGTGAAGCTATAAATGCTAGCAAAGGGCGTATAACCCTAACTTCAAGAAATCTTGAAACAAGAAGAATTTGAACGCTCCATAAAGAAATACACTATGAAAGTAAACTTTGGAGGGATGCATACGACTAACTATCTTTGAAGGAATTATTGATGGGCTAATGGACATAATGTGGAGTGCAAAGAACCAACCCTTAATTAGGAAATGTTTCAAAGGAAGGAAGTATCGTGATGGCCCAGTGTGACCTGTTTGGATTTATAATTAAATCCCTTGACCCAGGAGACCATGATTTATAATTTATAATTAATGGTCAAAACTAGATTTATAATTAAAATTCTTGAGACAGTTAAGAGAACCTCTAGAAGGGTGGTCAAGGGATTTTGAAATTAGGTAGATTTGAGCTCTAGACATGTACCGAGGTTCAAGTGAGAATGAGGATGGAGTATGAAAAACGTATACTTGGGATCTCAAGAGTAAAGGTAAGCATAAAAGAATAGCATCAAGGGACATCATTTAAAGTTAGGTGCCTTCAAAGATGTATGAAAAAGAAATTACAAGAGAAAAGGGTAAGAATCCTCCCAAATAAGAAAATCCTAAGAAATGATATATGACCTAATAAAGAAGAAATGGAACCAGGTGATGAGAGGTGAGGAGAAGAATTCACAAACAAAATGCATGCTAAGGTGAAAGAAACCCAAGGAAGCATATCATGAGATGTTGTGACAAGTAAGAATAAGTGGACTATCCATAATAAGGTAATGAAGGAAAGAATGTTTGAGAAACGTCGGGAAAGTAAGCCCTCCAAATAAGATGTGGCTATGGAGGAATAACCACAATTGGTAAGACAGGCCGTAGTCCACACATATAATGAAGCCTAAAGAGTGGACAGCTGAGCATAGTATGAAGTACACGAAATAAGATTAATAAGTTCCTCCAATAAAGAATAAGGGATGGAATGGAATTTTAAGATGGGGAAGGATTCTAAGCGAGCAAATGCCATAGTATAGAAGGAAAGTACGGAAAACAGAGGAAGAAACCTTCAAGGAATGGTAAGTAGGTTGATCATGTAGCTCCTAGAACGAAAGTCTTTACCTTGAGGGACATATTAGAGAATGAAATCGTAAAAAGGGAACTCCCCAAACAAAACAATAGACTAAAAAGGGTCAAACGAGAATAATGAACTATGAAATGATTACGAACAAGTAAGAGTGGATTAAGGCCAAATGAAATCCTTGAGTAAAGGATGCTATTGGGAATAAGGATGGACCTAAGAAAAGATAAATCCCAGCATGTTAGTAAAACATCTGGAAATCAAATAATTGGAATCGGAAGGACTCAATAAGGAAAATTGAGTAAGGAGAAAGGACACAGTTTTGTAAGTTGATGTGGATAACGGTAAAGGTAGTCGAGGAATACTATAAAAAGAAAAGGGGGATGAAGTTATACAATCCCTAAGAGGTTGGAAAGTTAGGAATAATCCTAAATGAGGTGCTTTGGAAATCTAATCGACATAGAGATAAGATCTAAAAAATGTGATGCTGTAAAGGGCAGGTAAATCCAACAGCCCCAAGGAAAACATGACTCAAAATAAGCAAGAGTCAGTTAGTAAAAAAATGACAATGCCAAACATAAAATTTGGACTAAATTGTAATGAGCAACATATAAAGGAAGATTTGAAATATGACGAAAAGGTGATGACAAGGAAATCCATGAAAACAGGTACGTAACGCTCTAAAGGACGTCGAGTTAAGGGTTGCAACAACCAAGAGGTTAACTAGACACGGGAATTATTAGGTATCTTGGAACTCCCAATTTTTAGTACGGGACCTCAAAGTAAAAAATGTTGCTCTAAGCAAAGAGAGATGTGAATCTAAGGATATACCCTTAAGTAAGGTATATCTAGTTATGATAAACTCCATGAAGGGAGTAACTAATATAAAGGGAAAGAAATTCCTTAAGTGAAGAATGCAAAAATGGCTAGTTAGAAGAACAAGAGAAGAGTTTACATGTTAAGCAAACACCAAATGGATATCAAAGGAAATGATTCCTCATGCAATGTTGCTAATTAAGTTTTTGGGACAAAACTCCTAAAAGGAGGAGAGAGTTGTAAACCCTGCCCTTTTGAGTTAAGGAAATCCGGGAAAAGAATCGGTGAAACCAAGTAAGAAAACTAAACCATTTCACAAACCCGTTTATTGGGGAATAGGCTGTCATGCCCCAACCCGGTTTGGTCGGATCCCCGTTATCAACCCGCCACTCTCCCGATTTATTAAAGGGTTTCCCCTTATCGTAAACCATAAAGAGTAAGGCGTCCTTTAACTTGCACCTTTTTCCTGGAATAGCATAATCAAAACTGTATGAAATTTAAAACTTTACATACCTGTCTTACAGGCATCTTAGTTGACGGTCTTTAAGGGGAGGCTTTCCGGGATTTCCTGAAAGGGATATAAGGGAGGGGGTGAGTATGACTACTCAGTGAATGAGTTTTTAAAAGCTTTTGACTTTTAAAAAAAACATTTATATGGAGTGTGCCAGACTCCTTTGTTTTAAAAAATCCCATCATTTAAAAATTTGTGTTTTTTTTCCATTATTTCTTAGTTACCACAGTGTGTCATCACCCAACACACATCCTTCATCATGAAGGTTACACACATTCGCAAGTTAGTATCACTACTGAACCTGCTAGTGGCTTCGGAGCGACTTTTCCTGCCACCCGGATAGAAGTACGACCACTTCTACCCTGGGAATGAGTGGATGTATGTGACATCCGACCCACAATCCCGAAATCACTTCTTCATGTCCGTATGAGGATAGAGACCTCATGCTGTCCCCACTCCGGTCTCATGCGCTTTGTGCTACTCCAAATTTCGCACAGACACCTGGAACGACGAACTGCCCTTATAGCCACCAGGTCATCCAGTGCCCTTAGGACACATCACTACCCCCCATGGGTGTCTTGATGATCCCGTACTCACAATGCATGCACAAACAAACACCTCGGATGACCATCTTGGTATCTCTAGAAAGCTGAGTACCTTAGCTTTCCATTGCCTTTATCCTCAACTTTTCCTATACCGACGCCTGCGAGATCGCACAGTACATGATCTCCAATGAACTGAAACATGACAATTGTTTGAGAGCTCAAATTCAAGGCCCCTGATGGCCCTTATGAGCTGAGAAAAATTTAGCGAGTCTCTTGCGCCACAACCTTCCATAGTCTCTAGTCTTGCTTGATTTGAGCAAGATTTTAGGGAGAATTATATTGTTTAATTCTTAGATCACGAACTAAGTGGTAGTGCTGACTAAAACTTGAATTGCAGGAGCTAAAAACCTCTAATTGAGGTGATTCAAGTTGCTATAGACTCCTAGAGGAGTCAACTTTCAGATCCACCAACCTCGATGACCAACGAGCATTCTTAGTGAGTTTCCGACTTTAACCTGTCTAATACCCATATAAGCACGAGTTTTTGATCAAGCCTGATCGGAGCAACTCCAGCCAACTTCAGCCAAACAAATCTTAAAACAAGGTGGAAGGAGGCTAGGGGGACCTCCCCACTTAATTTCATAATTTTTAGAGATAGTTTGTTAGAGGGTAAAAGATCGAGGACTAAATTGCAAAGATTTGAAAGTAAGAGGACCTAATTGCCATTAAGCTTTTAATGGGTTCTTCCTAAGGAGAAAAAGAAAGTGTAGGGTTGATTGGAAAGTTTGGCAAAGAGTGGAGATGAATTTTGCCTATTGTGAAGTGTCTAGGGACCTATGTGTAATAAAGGCAAAGTTAAGGACTAAAGTGCAAATACATGTATTTGTGCAACCAAAGGAGGACCTTTAGGCAATCCAAGGACCTAAACTTAATTTAAAGAAGTATAGAGACCCGAATGAGAAATTTGGGGGTTAAATGAATCCCAAAGCCTAATTTCTCCTGAAGAGGGGCAAAAATGTAATTTTCCAAAACCTAGGGGCTTGTTGAAAATTCATGAAAATTTGGGCTTGGAATTATTCCAATGTCTACTTAGGACCATAATGGGAAAAATGAAACCATTAAGTGGTAAGTCGGGAAGTAGATGCCTTCCAATTAGTTCCTCGAGAACTTATGCCCAAGAGGTTAACCTTAGAGGAGGTTAGACTGAGTTAGAGTTATTAACTAGTGTATCAGTTGACCAAGGTCGGAAGGGCTAAACTGTAAAGTCGTAGGAAGAACACGATCGGTGGAATGGTGAAGTGGTCAGAAGTCGAATTGACCATGATTATTGAATTCCTTGTAGAGAACACTAGAGGCACTCGAGTGGAATCAAGTGCTGATTCTGGAAACCCCTATGAAACATGATAGTTTCTTGTTGTGAGCTGAGTGGGAATTAGTAGAGAGTCCGATTGGACCGATCAAAGCATTTCATATATGCTTGATTTGATTGCATGCCTATGAGTAAGAAGCTAGAATTAGAACTCATATAAGCAGTGTAAAATGACTAAGATCATGCGCATTAAAATGAATATGATTTTTATGGTTAAAGTAAGAACCGATCGTAAAGACCGAGGTTAATGGCATGATTTCGGTTCCTGAGAAACAGCAAACTGCTTTGGGCCTTGCTCCTTGTTGTGACTTGGAGGAGATGGTCGAGTGACCTACCAGGCTCCACAACAAGTGTCATTGCTAGGTCCATGAGTTGACCAAGTGACTAGGGCACGGAGTATTTCGTGTGATCCCGTAGTTTGGGGCCCGATGCCCACATTGTGATATAAGGAGATGAACGAGAGATTGATCGGACTCCTGAATTGATTTAATTATTGGGGAGGTGGTCCAACGAAGGATCTCACTCCCAACTATATCCATGTATCTATACATGTTGATTGTGCATCGTGATTATTGTTTAACTATGGGAGACAGGCGGATGACACACCGAGCTCCCAAGTAATGAGATGTGTTCAACTCCATTATGTGACATGGATATGAGTGACAAGGGCCATGATCGGTAGTCATGGTATTGCTTATTTGAATACTTGTATAGGAGAGGGGGAGCGATGAATGAACTCTTGTTAGGTTGTGCCTTCACCTGAGGGAAAAATGGGAAGGAGATTGGGGAGTACTGTGAAATCTCCCATGTATTCTCGAGAGACCTGAATGATGTCCGGGTACCGTCCTAGTACACCGCTATGATGAGACGATGGCATGATTGAGTTACAAGTGTACGAACATAGTCCGACAAGTGGTAGTAATGCGTCTATGACTAGGGTGCTAGGGACCTCCAGCTTTGAGATGACACCTAAAGTGCTAGTTGTGGTGAGAGTTATCACATGACTCCTACACTCTAGTTCCTAGACCAGCATTGCCTTAGAGGTAGACATGGGCCTGTAGTTGTTTGCCTGACCGGTCTGTCCACCTAGTCTCGACGTACTACCACTAGCACATCGAGCATTGCCGGTCTTGATTTGATACCATGGCGAGTCACACACAATGTTGCCAGTTGTGAAAGTTTTCATGGCTTTCATCATTATGCTTATCTACAGGTTCCAACGCGTGCCCATTGGCCTTGGGCCCATTTCATGAGTTTTTCACAAATTAGGCTTTGGGCCCTATAAGTTCAAAATTGAGGCATTCGAACTGTTGGAGCTGTCCCAACTCTTATCGGAAAAGTCTCCCAAATATTTTAAGCATTTGCACACAGTTAAGGGAGATCATTTCTGGAAAATGATTTTAAGCATAAAATGTACTCATCATCCCAACCAGGCATGATGATGAAAAATCCCACTCATAGTGGTTTTTCATTTTAGGAAAGGTTGTCATCACCCCAACCGGTTATGACGTTAATAAGCCCACTCACCCGATGAAGGTGACTTGTTCGTCCTAGTTGGGTTTCCCGTCCTTGTTGTGCCCCCTTGCACACATTCTTGTCCAATATGTTCCTACAGGATTCGGACATGCTCTTGAGGAAAGGTTTTGCATAAAAGGCCATTTATTTTCATGTATTTACAATTAGGCCCTTATTTTTGTGTTATTGCAATTAGGTCCCTAAATTTAAACATATTCCACTTTAGATCCCTAATGCTCAATTATTTTCCATCAAGTCCCCGGGATTTCCAATATCCTTGTTGGGTCATTAATTGTCACGCCCCGACTTGGTTTGGTCGGATCCTTGTGAACAATTTGTTGCTCTCTTGGTTTAAGAGAGGTTTCCTCCTTTAATTCAAGAGGAGCCAGACATAATCTCAACTTTGTTCCCTAGAATAACATATATCAAATAAAATGCAAGCTTAAGAAAAATTAATCATACTTGACAGAGGGTAAGGCTTGGTGTTATCCCTAGTTATTTCTCTAATTCCTGAAATGGGAAAAAAGTGTGGGTGAGTTTCTAAAACTCAGTGAATGGGTATTTAAATGAAATGAAGTTTCAATAAAATAGTTTTTAAATTGGAGAGTGCTAGACTATTTATTTTCTTTTAAAACATTTCACCCTCAAATCTTGGTTTTCATAGCCATTTCTCATCATTAATCACAGCCGGTGTGTTTATCAACCAACACACGCCCTTCATCATGAAGGGAACACACATTTGCAGGGCAGCACGTCGACTGCACCCACTTGTGGTGTTGGAGCGACTTTATCAACCACCTAGATAGAAGCCTGTCCATTTCTACCCTGAGAATGAGTGGATGTACGTGACATTTGACCCTCAATCCCATAAAGAAAAACTCTGTGTCTGTATAAGGACAAAGACCTCATCCCGACCCCACCCCGATCTCATGCGCGTGAAGCTACGTCGAGCTTCCCTGACTATTGGCATGACAAACTACCCATATCTCCACCATGTTATTTAGTAGCCCCTAGGATGCATCACCACTTCTGTTGGGCATCTTGAAGCTCCCGTACCTCAGTGCATGTACAAAACAACAATTTTCCTTATAAGCCATTTAATCTTTGGTACCACTAGTCCAACGGCCTTGACCCTCAACTAAACCTGCAGTTATTTGTCTTGACTGGTCCATCGACCTATCTTGTCATACTACCACCAGTCCATTGAGTATGTCGGTCCTGTCTTTGTACCATGGCCAAACATATAATTCATTTAAAGTTTTCATGGCTTAAACTCATGTTTGTTTACGAGCTCCTACTTGTGCCAACTAGCGTTGGGCCCACTGTACGAGATTTTCAAAATCAGACATTCTAGCACCTAAGTTCCAAAACTGAGGCCTCTGGCCTATTTGAGCTATTCGAGCTCCTGTCAAGATCTCCCAAAACGTTTAAGCAGTGGCACACAGTCAGGGGAGAGCACATCTGACAAAAATAATCTTTTAGCCGTCTATCACGCCAACCGGGTGTGAGGACATCATCGATCATAATCGATGAAAGGGTTTTCTACTTCCTTCTAGGAAGCTCATCATACCAACTGGGTATGATCTACTTACAACTGTTAAATAGTTTTCTCGAGTAATTTCCACATCACTCCCTTTAGGTGTGATGTTTAAAATTCCACTTAATAGTGAGTTATCATTTCTGAGATGTTTATCATCCCAACTGGGTATGATATAATAAATCCCACTCACCTGTGAATGTCGTGAATCCTTCTCAACCAGCTTTTATCCCTTTGCAAGCTTGCCTTAGCTAGCATTCCCGGTGCTTTACGTTCCTATACGATATGAACATGATTGTTCATTATCCTTTGGCTTGATAGTCTTCAGTCATTATAAATGAATAAAATACCCAACGTTTCAAAATTTTGCAATTTGGTCCCTAAAGTTCTTTTTCCTTTATTTTAGGTCCCAAATGCCGATTTTCCCACAAAATTGAGTCCCGAAACTTCAAAATTTTATTTTGAGACCTTAATTTATTCAAAATTACATAAAGGGGTTCAAATTTCCCAAATTTCCAATTTGGTCCCAAAATTTTCCAAAATTACCATTTTGCCCCTACTTTACAAAAATGGTATGTTTCACCCCAAAAATTCTAAAAAATGACAAATTGGTCCTCCAACATCTTTACCATGCCCAATTGGCCTTCAATTCTAGAAAATTGCACTTTAGTCCCTCGAATTTTTGAAATCCCCAAATTTTCCTCTAATTTCAACCTTCCAACTTAGCCAAATTTGGTTTCATCAAATTGACCAATCAAATGAGCTTAATTTTTAAAATTGAAGTTAGATTTGAGTTCCTACACCTCCATACGATTCAATTGCACTTTGAATCACATGATTTGACACTAGAACAAGCTCAAACGGAGCTTCGTTAGAAAATTGAACGTAGAGAGAGAAAGCTTCGAAAGCTTACCGTCGGAGGTGCGGCGGTCCGAGCTTTCGATCCGGGAAGATAGCTCTCATCCTAAGGTTTCTCTTAGAATCAAGAATCACCTCAATTCATGTGGAATTGAGGGAGACTTTGGTCATTAAAGATCTACCGATTCTCTCTCTAAGACTTATCGAAATTCAGAGAGGGTAGCCAAATTGGCATGCCTTATCGCTTTAATTAGGTCATAGGAGGGTTGATGAGGTGTTGGGAGAGCTTGGTTTGGCATGAGGAGAGCTCAAATTGGCTGATTTCAGCTCAACAGAAATAGGGCAACTTCGGTCCGTCGGAGCTGCTTCACTATTCGATCACACCGACGCTACTCCGGTAACCTTCGGAGCAATTTGAGACTACCACCGTGTAACTGACTTCTTCTTGAGTCTAATGAACCCGACCAAGCCTTTTGTGGCTAAAAAAAGACCCTATATTGGAGCTGTAGTTTGATCTTTGTCAGAAAACTGAGTAGCTAAGAGAGAGTGAGGTTTTTAGGTGTGTTGAGGATGAATAGAGAGGGGCTCTTTATATAGGGAGCTAGGGGATTCGTCGGCTGTCCATTTGACAGCTTAATAACAGTCATTGATGGCCCGAAACATACTAAATGGAAACGTTTCCTGTTCATCGGTGCTGGTTCAATTTTTCAGTGAGTGAACAGTGCTATCATCTGAAGAAAGAAAACGACACTGTTCTGAACTAGACCAGACCAGTTTGAACCGGGTTCAACGCTTAAACTGGCCAGTTTAGGCCCGATTCAACCAATTTTTTTAAAATTAAAAATTTCTAAATTAATCTAAATTTATTCTCTATCCAATGGTGGCCTTAATTCTTCAATTTGAATTTTCTAAGCCACCTAGAAATATGAATTTAGCATCTGGTTCAATTGTGGTTCAAAATGGTCCAAACTGATTCAATCTAGTTTGGATCCGGTTCACCTGAACTAGTTTAGTTTTCTCTCCCAAATTGTCCTAAGTTTTCTCACTCAGGAGTTATAAATTTCCAAAGTTTTTATTACCCTTTGGGTAAGTTGGGAGTTGTAAAATTCCCAATTTTCCCATTCTCTAATGATTGGGTTTGTGAACCGATTCAATTTTCTCACTCGTTTTGACCGGTCGTTTTCCCGATTTTTTCTTAACTCCAATGGGCGGGGTATACATTAATTTTCAAAAATCACCAATTGGGACTCAACTTTTCCAAAATTTCCAATTAGTCCCTTAACTTTCCAAAATTACCAATTGTCCCTAATTTTTCCAAAAATAACCATTTGGTCCCAATTTTTCAAAAAAAGACCAATTGGTCCTTCAAATTCATCTACTTTGCCAATTGACCTTCAATTTTTGAAAAATTGCACAAAGGTCCCTCAATTTTTGAAATCCCCAATTTTCTCGATAATTTTCCCCAATTTCACTCCTTTGTATTGATCAAATATGATCTCTTCTAATTGGTCTTTCAAATGGGATTAATTGTACCTTTTTATGGTGCTAATTGGTTTCCTCACTTTCATATGATCTGACAAAGCTTTGAATTGCTGTTTTTGGGTTCGAAACGAGCTCAAACGGAGCTTTCCTGGAAAACTAAAGGTAGAGAGACAAAGCTTTGAGAACTTATTATTGGAGGTGCATTGATCTGAGATTTCTACGATGAAGAACTGCTACAATTCGTGTCCTGAGCAGTAGGAATTTAATTTGTGAAATTCGAATACTTTCTCTCTCTAGAATTAAACTTTTCCGACAAGGGAGGGCCGAATTGACTTACACGATTCCTTGGGGGAGGTCGAGTATAGGCTATAGAAGATAGGGGGAGGTTCTATTTGGCTGTAGGAGGTTTGAATTGGCCAAATTTTAGACAGACAAAACATGGCAGCCTCAGATTCTATAGAGCAGCTTTACTATTCGGGCCCGCCATCGATCCTCAAGTCCAATGGAGGGCACTGTTATGTTGCCGACTTCCACCGGAGTCTGTAGGACTTAAATTTGCCTTCTGAGGTTGAAAGAAATGCCCAAGTTAGAGGTCTAGTTCGAGCTTCGTTAGGAAACCGAGCACTTCTTCTTCTTCAGAGGCTAGAGGTGTGAGGAGGATGAATGCAGGGGAGCTCTTTATATAGGTTGCTCGGGGACCCTCTACTCTACCAATTTCCATATTGGTCGAGCATATCCTAATCAGAAAATGCCAGAATCGAATGGAATATTCCATTGCCAGAAATGGAAAGCAGACTTTCCTTGATGAATAGTGTCATTGAATGAACGAAGAAGACGACACTGTTCCACATGTGCGAGCTTCACACGTGCGGGCATGCCTCGGGACACGTGCAGGATTGGTTGGCTTAGCTGATATGGAATTCCTACTTAGTTGCCCTGTCATCCATTGACCGATTGACTGGACACGTGGTAGCCTACCATTGGCTGCTGGGCAGGCATCTACTGGTTTACCGGTTGATTGGACACATGTCTCTCTCTGATTGGTCAATGCTTTCAGGCTCTGATCGAGTGGCTGACTAGGCACACTTTGCCACAAATTGCACGCTGATTGGTCGTGTGTGCTGATTTGGCGTTGAATTGTTAGTGGTCTGTTAATTGGCTAGACCATTGACTAGTCCAATCCGACTGTGTTTGGTGCCCCAAAAATGAAAATTGGCCAGTTTAGGCCCAATTCGACTGGTTTTCTAAAAATTAAAAATTTCTAAATTAATCTAATTTTATTTTCTTTTGAATGGTGGCCTAAATTTTACAAATTGATCTTTTTAAGCCACCTAGAAAAATAAATTATTGAACTGGTTCACCATAGTTCAACCAGGTTTAATCTGATTTAGGTCCGGTTCACCCTGAACCGATCTGATTTTCTCACCCAATCCACTTCATGGTTCTTACCCATTATTTTTATGACTTCTTAGTTACTTTGGATTTTCAATTTCTCCTGTTTTAGCCTTTCTTTACCATTTTTGGTTCATTAAATGGTTCAGTCTTCTCATGAAAATGACCGGTGCTTTCTTCCGATTTTCTTATCCTTGAAAGAACGGGTTTACACCTAGCTACGAGATGGCACCTGAAGAGCCGGTTGTGGTAAAGAGTGCCCTAGGCTGCTCCCACACTCCAGTTCTTGGTTTGGTATCATCTAGAAGGCGGTATACTTTGGGGTGTATGATTTTGTTATGGGTCGAGTAGCCCGATGTGGTCAGGGCTTGAGCAGCTCGAGAAGACGGAGTTATGTGGTTAAGGCCCTAGGCTGTGAGGAGCTTGAAGGTACCACTCGAGCATAGGCTATCCCTCGTGTGCGAGACATGAGCTTCCAGTGTGTTAGATATAGCTTAGGTGCATCGTTGGTTCTAGGGAACTGAAGGGGGAAACCGAGGATGTCCTGATGGTAGCATAGACTATGAGTCACTTGGCCTAAGACCTTTTGTCTCCATGGGGTGTTATAAACCATGGTACTTTGAAGGGCTAAGTACAAGTACATGATACGATATCATGCTAGGTGGTTTATGGGGGAACAACCATGTCGTGACCATGTAGTGGCCTGACATTAATGTTTGATTCACTGATTTGTGAGCTCACCACTCCGCTAAACATGTTGTAAGCTAAGCCCCGAAGGCGCAAGGTAGAGAAGGAAAGGAACTTTTTAAAGCTCATGTTCACCTAGGTAACCTCGTACCCCGCTCACAAAGGACGATTTGATATATCATGTTGTTATTATAACTGACCAAAATGAGAAAGTGTTTTGTGGGCTCTCATGGGAAACTTTTAAGAAAAGTTTCAAATTTCTAATGCGGTTTTTATAAGTTTTACATGTGTTTAATCATGAGCCCTAGTCTCTTCGGTCCTCACTATTGTGAAGGTACCCACCATAGTGGTTGTTGACAAGGACGTGTTGATGGGCATAGTTCCCCAACTGACTTAGTTGAGTTGGGACGTTACAACCCCTCTTAGGTGGTATCAGAGCCCACACTTTCAACAATGAATGTTTGAAAAGGGAATTATTTCAAACTATTGGAAGGACGAGAATAGCTATGTTAAACCATTCGTTGATAATATTAAAGTGGAGAATTACTCCCTAACTAATGAAACCAAACTTCTCCCATAGATTATGGAGGACATTGAAGAATCGATGGGAGGACCTATCCGAGAGTAACCAAGGGAAGGGTCAACTGGAGTTCCTTTTAGGAAGTCGAATGTAGGGACAAAAGCACCCATATATATCCAGGCTTACTAGTATTTCACGAGGGAGTACGACTTAGATGTGGAGTCGACGAAAGTTCCTCTTCATGCAGCGACACTACTTGCAGCTGTACCAGAGGTAGCACCACCTCTAGAAGAAGCACATGCTCCGGGTTGAGAACCCTAGTGTTTCGATGCACCCGACACCTTAAGGCCCTGAGGCAACTAGGGTGGCAAGGTTTTTGTGAGTGAGAAGAATGTTGTCATGGCCATGGACTAGCTGCAGAAAATGAAGAAATTCATGGAAATGGTCATGGTTCTTGACGAGGATAAGGTGACCATGGTGGAATTCCTCCTAGAGGTGAATGCATATAAGTGGTGGCTAAGTATGAAGGCAACGACATCAACATCCCTAGGATGGGAGCTCTTCGAGATCAATTTTCTTGAGGAGTACCTATGTCCCTATTTCATGACTGAGAAGAAGTCGGAGTTCCTAAAACTTCGATAGGGTCAAGGAATAGTGACCTAGTATGAGAATAGGTTCAACACTCTACGGGCTTTTTCCCTAGACCTTGTAAGCCCCATTGATATCTATCAGTAGTTTCTGGATGAGTTGGACCCCAACATCCGCTGTTGTATGGGAAGTGTAAACCCCGTTCCTTTAAAGATAAGAAAACTAGTCAATTGAAAGAGAAAACTGAGCCAGTTATTGAACCAAAACTGGTAAAGAAAGGGTAAAATGGGAAATTTTGAAAATTCCAACTGACTCAAAGAGTCATAAAAATCATGAAAAAGAACCATGGAGCAAATTGGAATAGAAAACCAAACCAGTTCAGGGTGAACCAGATTGAACCAAATTGAACCATACATTAACCAGTTTCTAAATTCATTTTTCATGGTGGCTTAAAGTGATCAAATTGGAAAATTGAAGCCACCATTAGATAGTAAATGAATTTAGACGAATTTAAAAAATTTTAGATTTGAGAAAACCGATCAAATCGAGCCTGAACCGACCGATTTTTGCCATTGAACCCAGTCGTACCAATCCGGTCCAGTTTGGAACAATGTCTTTTTCTTTCTTAGGATGACAACATTGTTCATTGGTTCAAAAACTTTCCTTCTCCAACAAAGGAATATCCACTCCAATCAAGGCATTTTCAGGCAAGAATAAGCTCGACCAAAATGGAAAGTAGTCAGGTAGAGGCTCTCTATATAAAGAGCTCTTCTCTATTCATCCTCTACACACCTCAAATCTCCATTCTCTCTCAAGTGCTCCATTTTCTTGTGAAGATTGAACCAAAGTTCTGACTTGGGCCCTTTTCTCAACCTTAGAAGGCAAGGTCAGGTCCTATAGACTCCAGGGGAAGTTACCTCCCAGATCGAGAACCTAAGGAGGAGAGCTACCTCCCAGATCGAGAACTCGGACCGCCGCACCTCCGATGGTAAGCTTTTGAAGCTTTCTCTCTCTACGAACAATTTTCTGGCTAAACTCTATTTGATCTCATTTCGAACCCAAATGTTGCGATTCAAAGCTCAATTGAATCATATGGACGTGTAGGAACTGATCCATACCATCAATTGGAGCAATTAACCCAGATTGCATGGCCAATTTGAAGAAATCAACTTCGGTCTGTATGAAGGGGAGAAATTGGGGGAAAATTATGGATTTTGAAAAATTGATGGACCTCCATGAAATTTCTCAAAATTGAAGGCTTATTGGCAATGAGAAAGATGTTGGGGGACCAATTGGTCAATATTCAAAATAGTTGGGGCCAAATTGCTATTTTTGGAAAGTAGGGGAAAAATCGTAATTTTTGGAAAATTAGGGACCAAATTAGAAATTTGAGAAAATTGAGCCCCTTACACAAATTAAAGAAAATTAAGGGCCCAAGAAGGATATTGGAAGTTCTCAGGACATAATTTGAGGAAAATTTATCACTAGGGACCTAAAGTCAAAAGGTATGAACTTTAGGGACCTAAGTGCAATAAATCAAAATTTTGGGCCTAGTCGCTCATACGTGAGAAAACGAAGGCTGTTATGCCGAACACTCATTGATAAGGATACCCAAATCATGTAGGGACACATGAGACTGAATGGCCGACAAGAGAAAGCTCGCGTGGACTTGAAAATTGACTAGGGACGAATGCGTCATAATCACCAGTTGAGTGGGATTATTTAACATCATACCCAGTTTGGATGATGAGAAATATTTCTAATGGATAAAACCTACTTACAGGTTGTGAGTAAGAATAAATGAACATCATACCCAGTTGGTATGATGAGTTTCCTTGAGGAAAGGAGAAACCTGCCTACCGGTTGAAAGCGGAGTTTATCATCACACCCAGTTGGGTTTTTTAGATTTGGGGAGAAGTCAGCTACACGATGGTAGCTTTCATTCGCTCCGAGGGTCACCGAAGAAACGCCAGTGTGATAGAACAGTGAAGAAGCTCCAGCGGACCGCAGCTACCCTTTTTCAGTTGAGTTGAAAATGACCAATTCGAGCCCTTCTCAGGCCAAACCAAGCCCTCCTAACTCTTCCACAACCCTCACACAGCTGAATTAGAGCGGAAAGGTAAGCCAAGTTGGCTCCCCTCTATAAATTCTGTTTGGTGCTAACGAGAGAACTAGTAGATATTTACTGACCCAATTCTCCCTCAATTCGACAAGAATTGAGGTGATTTTTTGTTCTAGGAGAAACCTTAGGACAAGAGCTATTTCCTCAAATTGAAAGGTCGGACCGCCGCACCCCCGACGGTAAGCTTTCTATCTCTACATTCAGTTTTACGGCGAAGCTCCGTTTGAGCTCATTGCAGCATCAATTCATGAGATTTAAAGTGCAATTGAATCATATGGATGTGTAGGAATTCAAATCTATATTCAATTTCAGCACTTAACTTCGATTGATCAGTAAATTTGATGAAATCAAATTCGGTCAAGTTGGATGGTCAAAATTCGGGGGAAATTGGTGAAAATATGGGGCTTTCAAAAATTTGAGTCTAAAGTGCAATTTTCTAAAATTGAAGGACAATTGGGCATGAAAAAGATGTGGGAGGTCCAATTAGTCAATTTTGGAAAATTTGGGGTCAATTTTACCAGTTTTGTAAAGTAGGGGTAAAATGATAATTTTGGAAAAATTGGCGACAAAATTGGGAATTTGGAACTTGAACCCCTTTTTGTGATTTTGAATAAATTAAGGTCCCAAAGTGAATTTTAGAAGTTTCTCCACTCAATTTGGGGAAAATTGGCATGAGGGACCTAAAGTTAAAGAAAAAGAATTTTAGGGAACTAATTGAAAATAATTAAAAAGTTTGGGTATTTCATTCACTTGTGATGAATGAAGGCTATATTAGGCCAAAGGATAATGAACAAGGATGTTTATATAATGTAGGAACATGAAGTACTGGGAACTACATCCAAGACAAGTTCACGTGAAGGTAACAATCTGTTTAAGAGGAAATTCACTGCACTATCGGGTGAGTGAGAATTTTCACATCATATCCTGTTTGGATGATGAGCACTTCGGTAATGAAAACCCACTACTAAGTGGAATTTTAAACATCACACCTGGATAGAGTGATGTGAAAATTATGCAGATTAGCTATTTACCGGTTGTGAGTAGATCATACCTAGTTAGTATGATGATCTTCCTAGAAGGATGTAGAAAACCCGCTTATCAGTTATAAGCAGAGATGTCCTCACACTCGATTGGTGTGATGGACAGGTGAAAATATTATTTGTCAGAAGTGCTCTCCCCTAGCTCTATGACACTACTTAAACTTTTTGGGAGACCTTATTGATGGAAGCTCAAATAGCTCAAATAGGTCGGAGGCCTCGGTTTTGGAAGTTGGGGGCTAATATGCTTGATTTTGAAAAATTGTACATTGGGCCCAATGCTAATTGGCATGAGCAGGACCTCATAAATAAACATGAGATTAAGTCATGAAAAATTTAATGAATTATGTGTTTGGCCATGGTACCAAGATAGGACCAATATACTCAATGGACGGGTGGCAAAGCGACAAGACCGGTCGACGGACTAGTCGAGACAAACAACTGCAGGTTGAGTTGAGGGTTGGGGTCATTGGAAAAATGACACAAAAGATTAAATGGATTATGAGGAAAACTATTGTTTTGTGCATGCATTGAGGTTCTAGACCATCAAGATGCCCAAGAGAGGTACTAATGCGTCCTAGGGCTACTGGTTGACATGGTGGAGATAAGGGCAATTTGTTGTGCCAGTAGTCAGTGGAGCTCGATGTAGCTTCATGCACATGAGATAGAGGTGGGGTTGGGATGAGGTCTCTGTCCTCATACGGACACATAATTTCTTTATAGGATTGAGGGTCAGATGTCACGTACATTCACTCATTCTCAGGTTAGAAGTGGATGGGCTTCTATTTAGGTGGTCGGTAAAATCACTCCGACAATATAAGTGGGTGTAATGGAGATACTACCCTGCAAATATGTGTTCCCTTCATGACAAAAGGCGTGTGTTAGTTGATAAACATACCATTTGTGGTTAATGATGAGATATGGCTATGAAGATTGAGATTTTGAGGATGAAATATTTTAAAGAAAATAAGGATTTTGGCACACTCTAATTAAAACTATTTCCTGAAAGTCAAAATTTAAAAGATCCGTTCACTAAGTTGTTGAACTCACCCCCTCCTTTATACCCTTTTTCAGGTAACCAAGGGAAAACCTAACTAAAGACCTCAAATTAACTACACTTGTAAGATAGGTATGTCAAGTTTAAAATTTATTATAGTTTTGATTAATGTTATTCCATGAAAAAGTACAACTTTAAAGGATGCCTTACTCTTCACAGTTTAAAAGAAGGGGAAAACCCTTAGTAAAGTGGAAGAGTGGCGGGTTGATCACGGGGATCTGACCAAACCGGGTCAGGCGTGACAACTTGAGTGGTATTAGAGCCTATTTCCTTTAATACATTATCAAAACTATATAACATAGTAACTAAGAGAAATTTTTAAAATTTTCAGATGGCTCCTAGGAGAGAAACCAAGAAAACTGGAACTAACTCTACTTAACACCTTGTCCTCATAGTAAGACAACCTTAGAAGCTCCCCAATGCCCGAGGTAAAGTAGAAGTCTCAAAAGACCAAATGGGGAAGTATCCAAGAGGATGGTGTCAAGACATGTTGAGGTCACAACTCTATGTAGGAAGTGAGCCAAGCCTAAAGCTAGAAACGCGAGTAAGTGGTGTATAAACTTACCTAAGAGGATGCTTATCAAGAATTACCTAGCTCCCTATTTATTCTATGACCACTTTTTGTAATATTGCTAAAATTCCCAACATATTGTACTCATCTATTAATAAAGTACTCAAAATTCCTAAAAACCCCGAGAGTCAAAGACGGTGAAGCATCAAAACTAGCAATTCCCTAGGAAGATGCTAGGAAGAACCACTTAGGTCCACGTAATTACAAGTATGAACGATAGGGACACTACATGGAGAAGTGCCCAACCCTACTAAGGATAGGAATCAAGTTAACCTATAGGGGGATAGGACATGTGATGGAGTATTGTCCTAAACTCCATGGATTTAGGGCAATACCTCCCGAGAAACGTGTTGACTAAAAAAATCCAAAGCTACTGAAGGTAGGAAGGATCGAAGGTAGGGCCTTGAAAAATCACAAACAAGAAATATAAATAAAGGGAATCTTCCCTTAGACGATAGCTACAAGCCATCTAGGAGCAAATAAGGAAGCACCTCCACAAGAGAAGACAAGCCCCGAATATTGAGAGACAAATAGGTTGCCTCGTGATAGCAAGGAGTAACCCACTATGGAAAAGCAGAGAAGCCAAGAAGAATCTAGCGAACAGATATAACTAGTAACTGATGGAGGAGACGCCCTAGAAAGGACCATGAAGTAGTAAAGACTACACTAAAAAAGGGGCATTAGGATAGGCGCCAAAGACAAGTGAACTCGAGAGGCAACTAACCCAAGACACGTAAACAAGGAAAGTAGTAGGGACGAGACAGTTTACAAACTGACACTCATAGGAATTATGGATTTAAATCCAGGTGAGGAAGAGAGAAGTAGAAAGGCCAAATGTTGGAAAATAAGGATGAAGGAAATCCTTAAAGGAAATTATGATCGAAAACAGAATGGGGACAATACTCAAGCCATGAGGAGGATGAAGTAAAACTCGCACAAAGAGGTCTTGAAACAAATCGTGTCTGAACCCTTCTCAAGAAAGAAAACTTGTGTGGTATACAAGTATAATTAAGGAAATGGTACAAGGATGTACCGCCAAATTTCGTAGGAAGGGTACACGGGAAGGAAGACATCAAAGGATATTATTTAATGATTATATACTTCCAAAGGATGAATGAAAAATGAATTCTGGGAGAAAGGGAAAGAATCCTACCAAGGATGGAAGCACCGAAAAGGTATATGTATCCCAACTAAGAGGTAATGGAACCAACCAAAGTGTAAAGAAAGATAAGCTCACCAATGAAATGCTGGTTGAGATGGAAAGATCAAGTACGAAGGAAGAATACTCACGAGGGCCCAAGAAGTAAATTAAACCTAAGGAACAGGTAAATAGGATGGTAGCATGAAAAGATGTCATAACAAGTAGAAATGGGTGGACTACAATAATAAGGGAATAAAAAAACGTATAAGAAATCTTTGAGAAGTAAGCCCCCGATTAAGAAGTGAATTAGGGAAACAACCATTGACATTAGGACGGGTCATGGTCCACGCTCACTTAATGGAGCCTAAAGAATGGATGGATGGGCATAGTGAGTACACAAAATAAGACCAAATAATTAGAAATTCCTCAATAAGGAATAAGGGATGAAATGGAATTGTAATACGAAGAGGGATTTAAAGTGGTAAAATGCCTCAACATAGAAGAAGGTGTAAGGTAATGAAGGAAGAAATCTCCAAAGAATAGTAAGAAGGTTGAGCATGTCGCTCTAAAGGTTAAAATCTCTACTTTTAGGGACATAGTAGAGAATGAAACCGTAAGAAGGGAACTCCCTGAAATAAAATAATCAACACATTCGCAAGTCAGTATCACTACTGAACCCGCTAGTGGTTTTGGAGCGACTTTTCCTGCCACCCAGAAAGAAGCACAACCACTTCTACCCTGGGAATGAGTGGATGTAAGCGACATCTGACCCACAATCCCGAAGTCACTTCTTCGTGTCCATATGAGGACAAAGACCACATCCTATCCCCGCCCCGGTCTCATGCGCTTGGTGCTATTCTAGATTTCACACAGACACCTGGAACGACGAACTTCCCTTATAGCCACCAGGTCGTCCAGTGCTCTTAGGACGCATCACTACCCCTCATGGGCGTCTTGATGATCCCGTACTCATAGTGCATGCACAAACAATATTTTCTCATATTTCCATGTAATCTGTGGTGCCATTGGTCTAACAACCTCGACTCTCAACTCAACCCGTAGTTGTTTGTCTTGACTGGTCCGTCAACCTGTCATGTCACACTACCGCTAGTTGATAGAGCATGTCGGTCCTATCATGGTACCATGGCCAAACAATTCACTTATTAAGTTTTATGGCACATATATCATGTTTGTTTACAAGCACCTGCTCGTGCCAATTAGCCTTGGGCCCACTGTACGAGATTTTCAAAATTGGGCATTTAAACCCCAAGTTCCAAAATCGAGGCCCCCAGCCTATCAAAGCTATTCGAGCTCCTATCGAGAAGGTTTCCCAAATTGTTTAAGCATTGGATCACAGTCAGAGGAGAGCACTTCCAATAAAAATAGATTTTTACTGTCCATCATACCGACCGGTATAAAGACATCTCCGTTCATAATCGATGAACGGGTTTTCAACTTCCTTCGAGGAAGTCTCATCATACCAACCGAGTATGATCTACTTACAACCCGTAAGTAGTTTTTCCGCATAACTTTCACATCACTTTCTCTAAGTAGTGATGATTAAAAATACCACTAAGCAGTGGGTTTTTATACAATTGTACTTATCATCCCCAACCGGGTATGATATAAAATTCCCATTCATAACCGGTAAGTGGTTTTTAATTTTAGGTTGTTCTCATCATCCCAACCAGGCATGATGTTAGTGAACCCACTCACAACCGGTAAGTGGTTTTTAATTTTAAGTTGTTCTTATCATCCCAACCGGGTATGATGTTAGTAAACCCACTCACCCGTTAATGCCGTGAATTCCACTCAACCGGTTCTTGGTATTCACGCGAGCTTGTCCTTGCTGGCGTTCCCGGTACTTCGTGTTCCTTCATAATATGAACATCTTGGTTCATTATCCTTCGGCCTAATCACTTTCATTCATTCCAAAAGAATGAGAAATTCAAACTTTCATTTATTTGCAATTAGGTCCCTAAAGTTATTTCTCTTTAACTTTAAGTCCCAAATATCGATTTTTCCTCAAATTGAGTCCCGAAACTTCTAAAATTTATCATAGGACCTCAATTTATTCCATTTCACAAAAAGGGGTTTAATTTCCCAAATTTCCAATTTGGTCCCCCAACTTTTCCAAAATTACCATTTTGCCCTTCCTTTACAAAAATGGTCAATTTTGCCCCAAAAATTTCAAAATTCCTTAATTGGTTTTCCAACATTATTTTCATGCCCAATTGACCCTCAATTTTATAAAATTTCATTTTGATCCTTTGAATTTCGAAAATCCCCAATTTTCCCCCAATTCCAACTTCTTAACACAGCCGGATTTGATTTTATCAAATTGACCCATCAAACATTTCCAATTGTTGAAATTGAAGTCAAAATTGAGTTTTTACATGTTCATACAATTCTTTAGAAATGTGAATCACAAGTTTTAATGCTAGGACGAGCTCAAACGGATCTTCGCTCGAAAATGAACTATAGAGAGAGAAAGCTTCAATTACTCACTGGTGAAGGCACGGCGGTCTGAGCTTTTGATCTAGGCAGATAGCTCTCGTTCTGAGGATCATCCTAGAATCAAGAATTGCATCAATTGATGCGGAATTGGATTAGAATTTCGTCAGTGAAATTCGGTCGACCCTCTCTCTAGCACCGATCGAAAATTGTAAAGGGGAGCCGAATTGGCTTACCTTTCAGTCCTAATTCGATTGTGGAAAGGCTGAGGAAGTGTTGGGAGGGCTTGGTTTGGCCTAAGGAGGGCTTGAAATGGACGATTTCAGCTTGGCCGAAATAGGGCAGCTTCGATCCGTCGGAGCTGCTTCACTATTCCATCATGCTAGTGCTTCTCCAATGATTCTCTAATTGACTGGAGTTTGCTATCAGATAGTTGTCTTCTCCCTGGTTCTAAAGAGCTCGACCTCTCCTTTCGAGGTTAAGAAAAATGTTTAAGTCGAAACTTTGGTTCGAGCTTCACCGGGAAATGGAGTAGTAGAGAGAGAGAAGTGTTCAGGTGTGAGGAGAATAAATGGGGATAACCTCTTTATATAGGTGTAAAATCGTATATTAAATGGGAGAGATTTATTACTAGTATTAATATTGTCATAAATTATTGGTATTAATTTTAATAATTTAATTTCCGTATTAAATTATTTTTTATTAATTCCAAAAATTTAATTTCGGTATTAAATTATTTGTATTAATTCTAATAATTTAATTTAGGTATTAATTACAATAATTAAATATAAATTAATTTATGGCTATTTATGATAAGGCGTATGTTTTCATAAAAAGTTTTGACTGAAATTTCAGGTTACAAAAATAATCATACTTCCAAGATGGTCACCCATCCTCACACTACTCTCAAGCAAGCATGCTTAACTTCAAAGTTCTTATGGATTCTTGTTCACTTGAACCAATTTGGTTTTTCTCTTCTAACTTGTCTTAAATTTCTTTTCCAAGGTTTAATGAACCCTTTGCATCACCCAAAAGTTATAAATTTCGAAATTGCTTGTTCCCAAATGATCTGGTTTGTAAATTAGCTCGATTTTTTTTACTCGGGTTGACTGGTTCTTTCCTAGTTTTCCTTAACTCAAAAGTGCAGGGTTTACGGATAATATGCCCGATTTTGAAAATCTCATATAGTGGGCCTAATTAATTATGTGTATGGCCATGTAACCGAGGCATGACCAACATACTCGATGGACGGGTGGTAGTGCAACAAGACAGATCGACGGACAAGTCAAGACAAACAACTGCATGTCAAGTTGAGGGTCGGGGCTACTGGACCAGTGGCACCAAAGATTAAATGGTTTATGAGGAAAACTATTATTTTGTGCATCCACTAAGGTTTGGGATCATCAAGATGCCCAAGAGGGGTAGTGATGCGTCCTAGGGGCTTCTAGACGACATGGTGGAGATAATGGCAATTTGTCGTGCAAGCAGTCAGGGAAGCTTAACATAGCTTCATGCGCATGAGACCAGGGTGGGGGTCAGGATGAGGTTTCTGTCCTCATACGAATACAAAGTTTCTTTATGGGATTGAGGGTCGGATGTCACGTACATACACTCATTCTCATTGTAGAAGTGAACGTGCTTCTATATAGGTCGTCGGTAAAGTCGCTCTGATTCCACAAGTTGGTGTAGTGGATGTGCTGCCCTACGAATGTGTGTTCCCTTCATGATGAAGGATGTGTGTTGGTTGATAAACACACCGTTTGTGGTTAATGATGAGATATGACTATGAAAACCGAGATTTTGAGGATAAAATATTTTAAAGAACATAAAGAGTTTGGCACACTCCAATTCAAACTATTTTTTGAAAGTCAAATTTTAAAATACCCATTAATTGAGTCGTTAAACTCACCCCCTCCCTAATACCCATTTTCAGGTAACCAAGGGAAAGCCTACCCAAAGACCTCAAGCTAACTACACTTGTAAAACAAGTATGTCAAGTTTAAAATTTCTTGCAGTTTTGATTAATGTTATTCCATGAAAAGTACATGTTTAAAGGACGCCGTAATACTCATAGTTTAAAAGAAGGGGAAAACCATTAATAAATTGGGAGAGTGGCGGGTTGATCACAGGGATCTTACCAAATCGGCTTAGTGCGTGACAAACCCGACTTGCGAGTGCGAGTGTGTTTTGGGCACCCGTCAACTCTAGAAGGGCTCAGAAGAGAAGCAGAAGGAATTTTACTCTCCTACCCCTCCTACTTGGAAAAGTGCAAGAACCATAGCGTTCTAATCTGGAGGTCCTTCTCTAAGAATAAATAGTTGCTACACGCAATAGAACAAGAAAGGGCTGTCCACAAGGGGTCTCCCTATAGAAGGTACTAGACCCTCCCATGCCAGTAGTGCCAAGAGTAATACCAGCAGTGTGGGGAATGCAGCCCCGTAGTGCGCCCTATGTGGTAGGCCACATGTAGGACCTTGGCTACAACTACGATGGTTCCAATGTGGGAAGGTCAAACATAACGCAAGGGATTACAGGAGTGCCAACAATAGGATGGCCAGGAATGCCATCCGAAGTGGTGTTGTAGGGAGAAAAATGCTCAACTAGACAGTGCGTGATATCTAACATTAAGGCCTAGAGAATGATGAGAATAGGGTGTGAGGTGTTCCTAGCACAAATCAAGAGTTCCAAGACCAAAGGAACCACACCTGGTGATAACCAGTAGTACATGAATAACTAGATGTGTTCTCGAAGGAATTGCTTGAACTACCTACTGATAGACATCTCAATTTTATAATCGAAGTCATCCTAGGGACGAACATGATATCATAAGCACCATATCTAATGAAACCAGTGGAACTCAAGGATTTTAAAGATGAACTCGAGGAGCTGATGGATAAAGGGTTTATAAGACCTAATTACTGTCCTTGGGCTGCCCCATCCCTATTTGTGAAGATGAAGGATGGGAGCATGAGGTTATGCATTGACTATTGTCTATTGAACCAAACAACAGTAAAAAACCGTTATCCACTCCGCAGGATCGACGACCTATTGGACTAACTAATGGGAATATATCATTTCTCTAAAATAGACCTCAGGTCAGGTATAATCAATTGAAGGTCAATGAGGAAGATATCAAGAAGACCACCTTCATAACAGGGTACATGCATTATGAATTTAGGGTAATACCCTATGTACTAAAAAATGCACTGATGACATTCATGGACTTGATGAACTGAATCTTCTAACCCTACCTTGAATAGTTTGTGATCATCTTCATTGATGACATCGTGGTGTACTCAACGACAGAAGCATACCACAAGGTACACCCCCGACTAGTACTAGAAGTGCTATGGAAGGAACGAATCTACACCAAATTCTCAAAGTGTGAATTTTGGCTAAGAGAAGTGGTGTTTCTGAGCATATGGTATTGAGAAAGGGGATTCAAGTAGACCCCACTAACATTGAGGCAATATCCAACTAGGAGACCGCCAAGAAGCCCACTAAGGTGAGGAGTTTTCTAGGATTATCCGAATACTACTAAAGGTTTGTGGAGGACTTCTCCATAATAACCACCCAAATGACACAATTGATACGCAAGGGTGTAAAGTACGAGTGGAGCCCAAAATGCGAGGTAGCATTTCAAGAGCTCAAATGTTATTGCTAGGTCCATGAGTTGACCTAGTGATCGGGGCATGGAGTATGCAGTGTGACCCTAGGGTTTGGGGCTCGATGCCCACATTCAAATATGAGGAGACGGTAGAGAGATCGACTAAACTCTCAAATTTATTTAATTATTGGGGAGGTGGTCCAGCGATGGATCATACACCCAAGTATATCCATGTTGATTGTGCATCATTATTGTTGTTTAAGTACGAGAGACGTGCAGATGATGCACTGAACTCCTAGTCAATGAGATGCGTTGAGTACCATTACAAGACTAGCCATGAGTGCTAGGTGCCATGACCTATATTCATGGTATTGCTTATTTGAATACCAGTATATGAGAGTGGGGGCAATGGATGGACTCCTATGAGGTTGTGCCATCGCTCGAGGGAAAAATGGGAAGGACATCGGGGAGTATCGTGAAATCTCTCATGTTTTCCCGGGACACCCAGATGATGTACGAGTACCATCCCAATACACTGCTGTGATGAGACGATGGCAGGATTGAGTTGCAAGTGTACATGCATAGGCCAACAATTGGCGATAATGTTGCTATGACCCGAGTGATAGAGACACCTAACTGGAGATGACACATGAAGTGCCGATTGTGGGCAGAGTTATTGTATGACTCCCACACTCCTATTCCTGGACCGGTAACAAGCTAGTGGCGGTGCACTCTAGATGATATATTAACTATGGGGCCTGAGAAGCTTGAATTATCTACGGCCCTGAGTTGGCCATTGTTGTGCGAGGGAGTGGCGGCAAGTTCGCCATGACCTCGAGTGCTAAGACACCCTGCTATGAGAAGACACATGAAGTGCCAATTGTGGTAAAGAGCACCTTTGGTTGCTCCCACACTCTAGTTTCTGGTTTGGTACCACCCAAAAGGCGGTACACTTTAGGGTGTGTGATTTTGTTAAGGGCTAAGTAGCCTAATGTGGTCAGGGCTTGTGTAGCCCGGGATGTAACCCCACCCTTTTGAGCTAAGGAAAAATCAGGAAAAAGAACTGGTCAAACCGAGTGAGAAAATCGAACCAGTTCACAAACCCGATCATTTGTGAACGGGCAATTTGGGAATTTACAACTCCCGCGTGATCCAAAGGGTTTATAATACTACGTAAAATAACCTTAGGACGAATTTGAAGAGAAAAACTAGATCGGTTTGGATGAACCGGATCCAATTAGATTGAACCGGTTTATGAACTGAGTCATTTCATGAATCGAAACTGATAAAGAAAGGGTAAAAAGGGAAATTTATGGATCCCTTGTGACCTGAAGAGATTTATAAACCTTGGGAAGGAACCTTAGAACAAAGTGGGAGAGAAAAACCAGATCGGTTCGGGTGAATCGGACCCGAACCGGATTGAACCAGTTTAAGAACCGAGTCCGTTTATGAACCAAAATCGATAAAGAGATGGTAAACTGGGAATTTTGGGGACCCTAAGTGATCCAAGGAGTCACAAAAGACATGGAAATGAACTTGTGAAGGAATTGTGGATGAAAACAAAACAGGTTTAGGTGAACCGGATCCAAACCAGTTTGGACCGGTTTGAACCACTATTAAACCAGATCCTAAATTCATTTTTCTAGGTGGCTTAAATAATTCAAATTTGATATTTGAGGCCATTGGATAGAAAATGAATTTAGATGAATTTACAAATTTTTAGATTTGAAAAACTCAGTCGAATGAGGGGTGAACCGGCCAATTTAAGCTTCGAACCCGGTTCGAACCGGTCTGGTTGGGTTTGAAACAATGTCATCTTCTTCCTCAGGATGACAGTACTGTACACTCGCCGAAAAATGGAAGCAGCGCCAGCGAAGAAGAAACGCTTTCATTCAATACGTTTCAGGTCTTCAATGCCTAACATAACCGTGCCAAACAAATGGCTAACGGGTGCCCGAGCTCCCTATATAAAGAGCCCCTCTCCGTTCTTTCTCTCCACACTTGAAAAGCTCACTCTCTCTTAGTTGCTTAGTTTTCTGGTGAAGCTCAAGCTAGAGCTTCGATATTGGGTCTTTTTATAGCCAAACAAGGTGAGGTCAAGTTCTTTAGAACCAAGGAGAAGTCAGCTACACGCTTGTAGTCTTCGTTTGCTCCGAGGGTCGCCGGAGAAATGCCGGTGTGATAAAACAGTCAAGCAGCTTCGACGGACCGAAGCTGCCCTATTTCGGCCGAAATGAAATCGGTCATTTCGAGCCAAACTCAGGCCAAACCAAGCCCTTCCAACACTTCCTCAGCCCTTCCATGGCTGAATTAGGACCGAAAGGTAAGCCAATTTGGCTTCCCTTTACAATTTTTGATCAGTGTTAGAGAGAGAGCCAACTAAATTTTAATGACAAAATTCTAATCCAATTTGGCATCAATTGGTGCGATTCTTGATTTTAGGAGGAACCTCAGGATGAGAGTATCTGCCCAGATCAAAAGCTCGGACCGTTGTGCCCTCACCGGTGAGTAATTGAAGCTTTCTCTCTCTATAGTCTGTTTTCCGGTGAAGCTCTGTTTGAGCTCATTCTAACATTAAAACTCATGATTTAAAGTTCTATGGAATCGTATGAACATGGAGAAACTTAATTTCAACTTCAATTTCAAAAATTAGAGGTGTTTGATCAATCAATTTGATGAAATCAAATTCGGCTATGTTAAAGAATTGGAATTGGGGGAAAATTGGGGATTTTTGAAAATTCAAGGGACCGAAATGCAATTTCCTAAAATTGAGGGTCAATTGGGCATGATAAAAATGTTAGAGGGCCAATTGAGGAATTTTAGAATTTTTGGGGTGAAACTTACCATTTTTGTAAAGGAAGGGCAAAATGGTAAATTTGGAAAAGTTGGGGTTCCAAATTGGAAATTTGGGACATTATTCCCCTTTTTGTGAAATGGAATAAATTGAGGTCCTATGATAAATTTTCAAAGTTTTGGGAGTCAATTTGAGGAAGAATCGGCATTAGGGAATTAAAGTTAAAGAGAAATAACTTTAGGGACCTAATTGCAAATAAATAAAAATTTGACTTTCTTATTCATTTGGAACGAATGAAGGCTATTAGGCCGAAGGATAATGAACCGAGATGTTGACATCGTGTAGGAACACAAAGTACCAGGAACGCCAGTAAGGACAAGCTCGCGTGAATACAAAGAACCGGTCTAGTGGAATACATGGCATTAACGAGTTAGTGGGTTTACTAATATCATACACGGTTGGGAGGATAAGTAGAAATTAAAGTTAAAAACCAATTACTAGTTGTGAGATGGATTTTATATCATACCCAGCTGGGAATGATAAGCATACCAGAATGAAAACCCACTATCATGTGGTATTTTAAACATCACAACTTAGAGGAGTGATGTGAAAATCATGCGGAAAAACTACTTACCGATTGTAAGTAGATCATACCCGATTGGTATGATGAAACTTCCTTGAAGGAAGTTGAAAATTCGTTAATCAGTTATGAGCGAAGATGTACTTATACCCAGTGGGTATAATGGATAGTTGAAAATATGATTTTGTTGGAAGTGCTCTCCCTTGATTGTGTGCCAATGCTTAAACTATTTGGAACCTTCTTGATGGGAGCTCGAATAGGTCTTATAGGTCGGGGACCTCGGTTTTGGAACATAGGGGCTAATATGCTCGATTTTCAAAATCTCGTACAGTGGGCCCAAGGCCAGTTGGTACGAGTAGGTGCTCATAAACAAACATGAATTATATTCCATAAAACTTTAAATAAAGGAATTGTTTGGCCATGGTATCAATATAGGACCAACATAATTAGTCAACTAGCGGTAGTGCGACATGACAGGTTGACGGACTAGTCAAGACAAACAACTACGGGTTGAGTTGAGAGTCATGGCCATTGGACCAGTGGCACCATAGATTATATGGCATAATGAGAAAATATTGATTGTGCATGCACCGTGAGAATGGGACCATCAAGATGCCAAGAGGGGTAGTGATGCCTCCTAAGGGCACTAGACGACCTGGTGAGTATAAGGGCAATTCGTTGTACCTGGTGACTGTGCAAAATTTGGAGTAGCACCAAGTGCATTAGACTGCGGTGGGGACGGGATGAGGTATCTATCCTCATACGGACATGAAGAATTGATTTCAGGATTGAGGGTCAGATGTCGCGATCATCCACTCATTCTTAGGGTAGAAGTGGACGTACTTCTATCTAGGTGGCTGATAAAGTCGCTCTGATCCCACAAGTGGGTTCAGTGGACATACTCACCTGCGAATGTGTGTTTAACCTTCATGATGAAGGATGTGTGTCGGGTGATGACACACCATGATTAAATAAGGAAATGGTGATAAAACACGAGATTTTGAATGAAATGATTGCAAAAAAAGTAGTCTGGCACACTCTGATACAATTCTTTTTCCTAAAATATAAATGTTTCAAACCCATTCACTAAGTTGTTGTACTCACCCCCTCCCTTATATCCCTTTCAGGAAATTTCGTAAAGCCTACCATTAAAGACCCTCAACTAACATGCCTGTGAGACAGGTATGATAAATCTAAATTATTATATAGTTTTGATTTATGTTATTCTAGGAAAAGATGCATGTTAAAAAGATGCCTTAGTCTTTACTATTTATAATAAGGGGAAACCCTTTAATAAACCGAGAGTGTGGCGGGTTGTACACGGAGATCCAACCCAATTGGGTCGGTGTGTGACAACTGGAGTGGTATTAGAGCTTGTTTTCTCGAATACATAATCAAGACTAGAAAATATAGTAACTGATATTATTTATCTTAAAATTTTCAGATGTCTCCCAGGAGAGTAACTAAGAAAACTAGGAATGACTCTACTCAGCACCCTATCCTCATAGGAAGACAACTCTAGAAGTTTCGCAAATGCATGGGGCATGGTAGAAAACCCCAAGGATCAAATGAAAAAGTATCCAAGAGGATAATGCTTGGACTTGTTGAGGTCACACCCCCGAGTACAAAGGGAGCCTAGCCTCTAGGGCTTATAACCTTACCATGGAGGATGCTTATCAAGCACCCCGTAGCCCTCTATCTATTTCATAACCACATATTTGTAATATGGTTAATACCCTAACATATTGTACTCCTCCTTTAAAGAAGAATTCCAAGTTCCTGAAACCATATCTCTAAAAAGGATGTAAGCCTACGCCTCAACTGTATGAAGATTGCCCCAAGAAAAGTGACCAAACAAACTGCGGGGACTGAGGAGAATCCCATCCCAAATAAGGAAATGAATAGGAGAACTCTTAGGGAAAAACTAGTAGGGATAAAAGGCTCAACAAGGAAACCGACAAGGAGACTAAGTAGTGAGAAATCTAGTAGTAACAACTAGGCAAGGAAATGACCTATTATAAGGTGAGGACAATAGGAATACTAATTGAGAAAGTGCTCAACACTACTAAGGACAAGTATCAAGATAACCTTTTATAGGTGTAAGGGAAATTTGGCATGAAGTGAAGGATTGCCCTACATCACAAGGATTTAGAACAATACCTTCCAAGAACAACACCTCTACAACTACATGAATCTGAAAGTATTCCACCCCATGAAATATGACTCTTGCTCGAAACTTCAACCACACCCAGGAGGAAGCTCTTCAAGATCCTGGCATAGTGGTGGGTACTTCCCGACCCAATCTCCTTTAAGAAAAGCTAAAGCCCCAAGTTGGTATTCGTATTTCGAAAGTAAATTTTGAGTTCCTAAAACATTTTGTCCCTTAATGATGGTGTAATGGTGTGCCTCAACTAGATGAGGGAGGAGAAGGACTAAAGGTAGGACCTCGATCAACTGCAAATAAAACAAACGGTAGAAGAAGAGAATTCTTCCTTAAGAAGAAATTTCTAGCCATCTAGGAGCAAGGAAGGAAGCACCTCTACAAGAGAAGACAAGCCGAGCATTAGACAACAAATGGGATGTTTTGGGATGATAAGGGCAACTTGCTTTAAATAAAGCACAAAAGTCAAGTTTCGTACCAACATAGTGGAAGGAAGCAAATCGTAACCAAAGATAGTTAAGGAGAATAAACGATGCCCTAAGGAGGACTGGGAAGTAGTAAGGACTAGACCCTAAAAAGGGCAATGGGATGGGCATTAAGGACAAGAAGACTCAAGAGACAACAGTCTCAAGATAATTAGACAAGGAGAATAGTAGGGACGAGTTAGTTAACAAACTAACCTGTGTGAATGTCATAAATTTAATCTCTAGTAAATTAGGGAGAGGTGGAAAGGCTAAATATTTGGAAAAGAAGGATGGAGGAAATCCTTAAAGAGATTAATGGCCAACGGATTGACGACCAAACTCAAAGCCAGGAGAAGATTAAGTAAGCCTATCGCGGAACGATTAAGAGATTTGGAAACAAGTTGGAATGAGGATGGGGTACAAAGGATGTACCCGCAAGATTTCAAGAGTAAAGGTAAACAGAAGGGGATGGCATCAAAGGATATCATTCAAGGATATATACATACGAAAATAAATGAAGAAGGAATTCCAGGAGAAAGGGAAAGAATCTCACCAAGGAAGGAAACCCTAAGGAGGGATATATGTCCCAATTAAGAGGTAATGGGACCAAGTGATGAGGGATGATGAGATAGACTTGCAAATGAAGTGCATGGTGAGGTGAAAGAACCAAGGGAAACATACTAGGAGAACCTAAGGTGTAAGTTAAACCCAAGGAACGAGTAGGTAGAAAGATAGCATCAATAGATGCCGTAACAAGTAAGAATGGGTAGACTACCCATAATAAGAAAATAAAGGATAGAACGTTCGAGAAACCTTGGAAAAGTAAGCTCCCTAAATAAGAAGTGGTTAAGGGGGGACAACCACTAATATCAAGATGGATTGTGGTCCACACTTTCATAATAGAGCCTAAAGAGTGGATGGTTGGGCATAGGGTGGAGTACACGAAATAAGACTGATAATCGGAAGCTACTCAAATAAGGAATAATGGATGGAATGGAAAATTTAAGACAATGGAGGACTAAAAGTGGGCAAATTCCCCAATATAGAAAGGGTATAAGGTGATGAAGAAAGGAAACCTTCAAGAAATGGTAAGAAGGTCGAACATGTAACTCCTAAGGTGAAAGTCTCTACTTTGAAGGAAATAGTAGAGAATGAGATCGTAAAAAGGGAAACTCCCCAAACCAAGCAAATCGACATGTAGACCAAAAGGAATCAACTCGGTATAAAGAATTGTGAAATGATTACAAAAAAGTAAGAGTGGATTAAGGCCAAAGTAAAATCCTTAAGTAAAGGGTGTAAAACCCGCCCTTTTGCGCTAAGGAAAACTAGGAAAAGAACCGGTAAAACCAAGTGAGGATTCAGAACCAATTCACAAACCCGATTATTTCTGAACGGGCAAGTTGGGAATTCATTAAAACTTGGAAAAGAAACTTAAGACAAATTAGAAAACAAAAACCAAAGTGGTTTAGGTGAACTAGATTCCATAAAAACTTTAAAGTTAAGCGCGCTTGCCCGAGAATAGTGTGAGGATGTGTGACCTCCTGGGAAGTATGCTTACCCAAAGTGGTTCAGGTGAACTAGATTCCATAAGAACTCTAGTTGTCACGCCCCAACCCGGTTTGGTCGGATCCCCGTGATCAACCCGCCACTCTCTCGATTTATTAAAGAGTTTCTCCTTATTCTAAATCGTAAAGAGTAAGGCGTCCTTTAATCTGCACCTTTCCTGGAATAGCATAGTCAAAACTGCATGAAATTTAAAATTTTACATACCTGTCTTATAGGCATCTTAGTTGACGGTCTTTAAGGGTAGGCTTTCCGAAATTTCCTGAAAGGGATATACAGGAGAGGGTGAGTACGACTACTCAGTGAATGGGTTTTTAAAGGTCTACTTTTAACTTTTAAGAAAAAACATTTATATGGAGTGTGCCAGACTCCTTTCTTTTCAAAAATCCCTTCATTTAAAAATTGGGGTTTTTCTATTATTTCTTAGTTACCGGTGTGTCATCACCCAACACACATCCTTCATCATGAAGGTTACACACATTCGCAAGTCAGTATCACTACTGAACCTGCTAATGGCTTCGGAGCGACTTTTCCTGCCACTCGGATAGAAGTACGACCACTTCTACCCTGGGAATGAGTGGATGTACGCGACATCTGACCCACAATCCTGAAATCACTTGTTCGTGTCGATATGAGGACAGAAACCTCATCATGTCCCCACCCCGGTCTCATGTGCTTCATGCTACTCCAGATTTCGCACAGACACCTGAAACGACGAACTGCCCTTATAGCCACCAGGTCGTCCAGTGCCCTTAGGACGCATCACTACCCCTCATGGGCGTCTTGATGATTTGGTACTCACAATGCATGCACAAACAATATTTTCTTATATTACCATGTAATATGTGGTGCCACTAGTCCAACAGCCCTGACTCTCAACTCAACCCGCGGCTGTTTATCTTGACTAGTCCGTCGACCTGTCATGTCGCATTGTTGCTAGTTGACTGAGCATGTCGGTGCTATCTTGGTACCATGGCCAAACAATTCACTTATTAAGTTTTATGGCACATATATCATGTTCATTTACGAGCTTCTGCTTGTGCCAACTGGCCTTGGGCCCACTGTACGAGATTTTCAAAATCGGGCATTTAGCCCCCACCCGGTGGTTCAGGTGAACTAGATTCCGTAAGAACTCTAGTTGTCACGCCCCAACCCGGTTTGGTCAGATCCCCGTGATCAACCCGCCACTCTCTCGATTTATTAAAGACTTTCCCCTTATTGTAAATCGTAAAGAGTAAGGCGTCCTTTAACCTGCACCTTTTTCCTAGAATAGCATAATCAAAACTGTATGAAATTTAAAATTTTACATACCTGTCTTACAGGCATCTTAGTTGACGGTCTTTAAGGGTAGGCTTTCCGAAATGTCCTGAAAGGGATATACGGGAGAGGGTGAGTACGACTACTCAGTGAATGGGTTTTAAAGGTCTACTTTTAACTTTTAAGAAAAAACATTTATATGGAGTGTGCCAGACTCCTTTCTTTTCAAAAATCCCTTCATTTAAAAATTGGGGTTTTTCTATTATTTCTTAGTTACCGGTGTGTCATCACCCAACACACATCCTTCATCATGAAGGTTACACACATTTGCAAGTCAGTATCACTACTGAACCTGCTAGTGGCTTCAGAGCGACTTTTCCTACCACCCGGATAGAAGTACGACCACTTCTACTTTGGGAATGAGTGGATGTACGCGACATCTGACCCACAATCCTGAAATCACTTCTTCGTGTCCATATGAGGATAGAAACCTCATCATGTCCCCACCCCGGTCTCATGTGCTTCATGCTACTCCAGATTTCACACAGACACCTGGAACGACGAACTGCCCTTATAGCCACCAGGTCGTCTAGTGCCCTTAGGACGCATCACTACCCCTCATGGGCGTCTTGATGATCCGGTACTCACAATGCATGCACAAACAATATTTTCTTATATTACCATGTAATATGTGGTGCCACTAGTCCAACAGCCCTGACTCTCAACTCAACCCGCGGCTGTTTATCTTGACTAGTCCGTCGACCTGTCATGTCGCATTGTCGCTAGTTGACTGAGCATGTAAGTGCTATCTTGGTACCATGGCCAAACAATTCACTTATTAAGTTTTATGGCACATATATCATGTTCATTTACGAGCTTCTGCTTGTGCCAATTGGCCTTGGGCCCACTGTACGAGATTTTCAAAATCGGGCATTTAGCCCCCAAGTTCCAAAACTAAGGCCCCCGGCCTATTAGAGCTATTCGAGCTCCGGTCGAGAAGGTCTCTCAAATTGTTTAAGCATTGGCACATAGTCAGGAGAGAGCACTTCCAACAAAAATAGGTTTTTACTATCCATCATACCGACCGGTATAAGGACATCTCCGTTCATAACCGATGAACGAGTTTTCAACTTCCTTCGAGGAAGTTTTATCATACCAACTGGGTATGATCTACTTACAACCCGTAAGTAGTTTTTCCGCATAACTTTCACATCAGTTTCTCTAAGTAGTGATGATTAAAATACCACTAAACAATGGGTTTTTATACCAAGGCACTTATGATCCCCAATCGGGTATGATATATAATCCCACTCACAACCGGTAAGTGGTTTTTAAATTTTAAGTTATGCTCATCATCCCATTTGGGTATGATGTTAGTAAACCCACTCACAACCGGTAAGTGGTTTTTAATTTTAAGTTATGCTCATCATTCCAATCGGGTATGATGTTAGTAAACCCACTCACCCGTTAATGCCGTGAATTCCACTAGACTGGTTCTTTGTATTCACGCGAGCTTGTCCTTGCTGGCGTTCCTGGTATTTCGCGTTCCGGTGAAGGCATGGTGGTTCGATCTTTCGGTCTAGGCAAATAGCTCTCATCCTGAGGTTCATCCTTTCGGTCCTAATTCATCCGTGGAAAGGTTGAGGAAGTGTTGGGAGGGCTTGGTTTGGCCTGAGTAGGGCTTGAAATAGCCAATTTCAGCTTGGCCGAAATAGGGCAGCTTCGGTCCGCCGGAGTTGCTTCACTATTCCATCATGTCGGCGCTTCTCCAACGATTCTCGGATTGACTGGAGTTTGCTATCAGATAGTTGTCTTCTCCTTGGTTCTAAAGAACCCGACCTTTGTTCAAGTCGAAGCTCTGGTTCGAGCTTTACCAGGAAATAGAGCAGTAGAGAGAGAGATAAATGTTAAGTGTGAGGAGAATGAAATGGGGATGACCTCTTTATATAGGCGTAAAACCCGTGTATTAAATGGGCGAGATTTATTACTAGTATTAATATTGCCATAAATTATTGGTATTAATTCCAATAATTTAATTTTGGTATTAAATTATTTGTATTAATTCCAATAATTTAATTTAGGTATTATATTAATTGAGGTCACTCATCCTCACACTACTCTCGAGCAAGCACGCTTAACTTTAAAATTCTTATGGAATCTAGTTCACTGAACCACTTTGATTTTTGTTTTCTAATTTGTCTTAAGTTTCTTTTCCAAGTTTTAATGAACCCTTTGGATCATCCGAGAGTTATAAATTCCCAACTTGGTCGTTCAAAAATAATCGGGTTTGTGAACCGGTTCTGAATCCTCACTTGGTTTCACCGATTCTTTTCCTGGTTTTCCTTAGCTCAAATGGGCGGGTTTTACAAAGAATGTCATTGGGAACGAGGATGGACCTAAGAAAGGATGAACCCCAGCTTGTCAGTAAATTATTTGAAAATCCAATCAATTGGAACCAGAAAGACTCAATATGGAAGTTAAGAAAGGACCAATGAGTAAGGAAAAACCAACACAGTTGTGTAAGTTGAGTTAATAATGATGAAGGTAGTAGAGGAATACTACCAGAAGAAAAGAGGGTTGAAATTATACAGTTCCTAAGAAGAAAAAAAATTTAGGAATAACCTTGAAAGAGGTGTTTTGGAGATCTAATGAAGATAGGGACAAGATCTAGAAAATGTCATGCTGTACGGGACATGAAAACTCAACAATCACAAGGAAAACATGACTAAAAATAAGGAAGAGTCAGTTAGTAAGCATGACATAGTCAAACATAAAATTTGGACTGATTTGTAAGGAGTAATGGATGTAGGAAGAGTCGAAATGGGATAAAAAGATGATGATAAGGAAATCCGTGAAAATAAGTACGCCATTCTCTAAAGGAAGTCGAGCTAAGGGTTTCAACGACCAAGCGGTTAACTAGACACGAAAATGGTTAGTTATCTTGGAACTTCTAATCTTGAGTATGGAACCTCAAAGGGAAGAATGTTGCTCTAAACAAAGAAAGAGATAAAATCTAAGAATATACCGTGAAGTAAGGTATGTCTAGTTATGATAAATTCCATGGAGGGAGTAAATAATATAAAGGAAAAGGAATTCCTTAAGTGAAGGTTGTAAAAAAGGCTAATGGGAAGGACAAGAGAAGAGTTTGCATGTTAAGCAAACACCAAAGGGGTATCAAATGAAACGATTCCTCATACAAGGCTGATAATTAAGTTTTGGGGACAAAACTCTTAAAAGGAGGGGAGAGTTGTAAACCCCGCCCTTTTGAGCTAAGGAAAAATCGGGAGAAAGAACTGGTCAAATCGAGTGAGAAAATCGAACCGATTTAAAAACTTGATCATTTGTGAATGGGCAATTTGGGAATTTACAACTCTTGGGTGATGCAAAGGATTTATAATACTATAGAAAAGAACCTTAGGACGAACTGGAAGAGAAAAACCAGACTGGTTTGGATGAACCGGATCCAACTGGATTGAACCAGTTTATGAACCGAGTCAGTTCATGAACTGGAACCGATAGAGAAAGGGCAAATAGGGAAATTTATGGATCCCTTGTGACCCGAAGAAATTTTTAAACCTTGGGAAGGAACTTTAGAATAAAGTGGAAGAGAAAAACCAGATTGTTTCGGGTGAATTGGACCCGAACCAGATTGAACTAGTTTAAGAACCGATTCGTTTTATGAACTGAAATCGATAAAGAGATGGTAAACCGGGAATTTTATGGACCCTAAGTGACCCAAGGAATCACAAAAGACATGGAAATAGACTTGTGAAGGAATTGGTGATGAAAACCAAACCGGTTCAGGTGAAGCGGATTCGAACCCATTTTGGAATGGTTTGAACCACTATTGAACTGGATCCTAAATTTATTTTTTTAGGTGGCTTAAATAATTCAAATTTGAGATTTGAAGCCACCATTGGATAGAAAATGAATTTAGAAATTTTTAGATTTGTAAAACTCAGTCGAATGAGGGGTGAACCAGTCGATTTAAGCTGAACCCAGTTCGGACCGGTCCGGTCCGGTTCAGAACAATGTCATCTTCCTCTTCAGGATGACAACACTGTTCACTCGGTGGAAAATTGAAGCAGCGCCGATGAAGAATAAACACTTCTGTTCGGTACGTTTTAGGTTCTCAATGCCTATCATAACGGTGCCAAATGGATGACCAATGGGTCCTCGAGCTCCCTATATAAAGAGCCCATCTCCATTCGTCCTCTCCACACCTAAAAAGCTCACTCTCTCTTAGTTGCTTAGTTTTTTGGCAAAACTCAAACCAGAGCTCCAATATAGGGTCTTTTTTTAGCCAAAGAAGGCAAGGTCAGGTTCTTTAGAATCAGGGAGAAATCAGCTACACGCCTGTACTCTCCGTATGCTCCGAGGGTCACCGGTGTGATGAAACAGTGAAGCAACTCTGGCGGACCGAAGCTGCCCTCTTTTGGCCGAGTTGAAATCAGCCCTTTTGAGCCCTCCTCAAGCCAAACCAAGTCCTCCCAACACTTCCTCTACCCTTCCACAGCTGAAACCGAAAGGTAAGCCAATTCGACTCCCCTTTACAATTTCTGATCGGTGTTAGAGAGAGAGTCGGCCGAATTTCAATGACGAAATTTTAATCCAATTCAGCATCAATTCATACAATTCTTGATTCTAGATAAATCTCAGGATAAGAGTTATCTGCCCAGATCGAAAGCACGGACCGTCGTGCCCACACTGGTCAATAATTGTAGCTTTCTCTCTCTATAGTCTATTTTCTAGTGAAGCTCCGTTTGAGCTCGTTCTGGCGTTAAAACTCGCGATTTAAAGTTTTATGGAATCGTATATACATGGGGAAACTCAATTTTAACTTCAATTTCAACTTCAATTTCAACAATTAGAGGTGCTTGATCGACCAATTTGATGAAATCAAATTCGCCTATGTTTAAGAGTTGGAATTGGGGAAAATTAGGGATTTTCGAACATTTGAGGGACCAAAATGCAATTTCCTAAAATTGAGGGTCAATTGGGCATGATAAAAATGTTAGAGGGCTAATTGAGTAATTTTAGAATTTTTGGGGTGAAACTTACCGTTTTTGTAAAGGAAGGGCAAAATGGTAATTTTGGAAAAGTTGGGGGACCAAATTGGAAATTTAGGAAATTAATCCCCTTTTTGTGAAATGGAATAAATTGAGGTCCTATGATAAATTTTAAAAGTTTTGGGACTCAATTTGATGAAAAATCGGCATTAGGGACTTAAAGTTAGAGAAATAACATTAGGGACCTAATTACAAATAAATGAAAATTTGACTTTCTCATTCATTTGGAATGAATGAAGGCTATTAGGCCAAAGGGTCATGAACTGAGATGTTCATATCGTGTAGAAACATAAAGTACCGGGAACGCCAGCAGGGACAAGCTCGTGTGAATACAAAGAACCGGTCTAGTGGAATTCATGACATTAATGGGTGAATGAGTTTACTAACATCATACCCAGTTGGGAATGATATGCATACTGGAATGAAAAACCCACTATAATGTGGTATTTTAAACATCACAACTTAGAGGAATGATGTGAAAATCATGTAGAAAAACTACTTACCGGTAAGTAGATCATACCTTGTTGGTATGATGAAACCTTCTCGAAGGAAGTTGAAAACCTATTCATTAGTTATGAGCGGAGATGTCCTTATACCTGATCGGTATAATGAACAGTTGAAAATATGATTTTGTCGGAAGTGCTCTCCCCTAACTGTGTGCCAATGCTTAAACTATTTGGGAGACCTTCTTGATGGGAGCTCGAATAGCTCTTATAAGCCGGGGGCCTCGGTTTTGGAACTTGGGGGCTAATATGCCCAATTTTGAAAATCTCGTACAATGGGCCCAAGGTCAGTTGGCACAAGTAGGGCCTGGTAAACAAACATTAATTATATGCCCTAAAACATTAAATAAAAGAATTGTTTGGCCATTGTACCAAGATAGGGCAGACATACTCAATCAACTAGCGGCAGTGCAAGATGATAGGTTGGAGGACTAGTTAAGACAAACACATGCGTGTTGAGTTGAGAGTCGAGGCCATTGGACTAGTGGTACCACAGATTATATGGCATAATGAGAAAATATTGATTGTGGATGCACCATGGGTATGGGACCATCAAGACGCCCAAGAAGGGTAGTGATGCGTCCTAATGGCACTGGACGAGCTGGTGAGTATAAGGACAGTTCGTCATACTTGGTGACCATGCGAAATTTAGAGTTGCACCAAGCGCATGCGATCGGGGTGGGAACTGGATGAGGTCTGTGTTCTCATACGAACATGAAGAATTGATTTTGGGATTGAGGGTCGGATGTCATGAACATCCACTCATTCTCAAGGTAGTAGTGGACATACTTCTATCTGGGTGGCCGATAAAGTTGCTCCGAAGCCCCAAGTAGGTTCGGTGGACGTACTGACTAGCGAATGTGTGTTTAACCTTCATGATTAAGGATGTGTGTTGGGTGATGACACACCATGATTAAATAAGGAATTGGTAATAAAACCTGAGATTTTGAATGAAATGATTAAAAAAATGAGTCTGACACACTCCAATACAATTCTTTTTCCTAAAATATAAAACTTTTGAAAACCCATTCACTCAATAGTCATACTCACCCCCTCCCTTATATCCCTTTCAGAAGATTTCAGAAAGCCTACCCTTAAAGGCCCTCAACTAAGACGCCTATGAGACAGGTATGATAAGTCTAAATTATTATGCAGTTTTGATTTATGTTATTCTTGGAAAAGGTGCAGGTTAAAAAGATGCCTTACTCTTTACTGTTTATAATAAGGGGAAACCCTTGAATAAACTAGGAGAGTGGTGGGTTGTTCACGGGAATCTGACCAAACTGGGTCGGGGTGTAACAACTAGAGTGGTATCGGAGGCTGTTTCCTCGAATACATAATTATGACTATAAAATATAGTAACTGATAGGATTTATCTTAAAATTTTCAGATGGCTCCTAGGAGAGGAACCAAGAAAACTAGGAATAACTCTGCTCAGCACCATGTCCTCATAGGAAGGCAACTCTAGAAGCTTCCCAAATGCATGGGGCATGGTAAAAATCCCCAAGGACTAAATGATAAAGTATCCAAGAGGATGATGTTTGGACCTATTGAGGTCACACCCCCGAGTACAAAGGGAGCCAAACCTAAAACCAGGAACACCAGCTAGGGCTTACCATGGAGGATGCTTATCAAGCACCCCATAGCCCTCTATCTATTTTATAACCACCTCTTTGTAATATGGTTAAGACCCTAACATATTGTACTCCTTCTCCATTAATGAAGAATTCCAAGTTCCTGAAACCATGTCTCTAAAAAAGGATGTAAGCTTTCGCCTCAATTGTAGGAAGATTGCCCCCAAAAAAGTAACTAAACAAACCATGGGGACCGAGGAGAATCCCATCCCAAATAAGGAAATGAATAGGAGAACTCTTAGGGGAAAACTAGTAGGCAGAGAAGGCTCGATAAGAAAACTGACAAGGAGACTAAGGAGTAAGAACTTTGGTAGTAACTATTGGGCAAAGAAATGACATGTTACAAGGTGAAGACAATAGGAACACTACTCGAGAAAGTGCTTAACACTACTAAGGACAAGTACTTAGATAACCTTTTTTGGTTTTAGGGAAATGGGGCATGAAGTGAAGGATTGCCTCACATAGCAAGGATTTGGAACAATACCTTCCAAGAACAACGCCTCTACAACTACATGAATCTGAAAGTATTCCACCCCATGAAATATGACTACTGCTCGAAACTTCAACCACGCCTAGGAGGAAGCTCTTCAAGATCCTAGCATAGTGGTGGGTACTTCTCGACCCAATATCCTTTAAGAAAAGCTAAAGCCCCAAGTTGGTAATCATATTTCGAAAGTAAATTTTGAGTTCCTAAAACTTTTTGTTCCTCAATGATGGTTTAATGGTGTGCCTTAACTAGATGAGGGAGGAAAAGGACTGAAGGTAGGACCTCGATCAACCGCAAATAAAAAAAAGGGTAGATGAAGAGAATTCTTCCTTAAGAAGAAATTTCCAGCCATCTGGGAGCAAGGGAGGAAGCACCTCTACAAATGAAGACAAGCTGAGCATTAGACGACAAATGGGAGGTCTGAGTTGTAGGGTTGAAGCGTGACACGGGAGGTCTGAGTTGTAGGGTTGAGGCACCAAGCCATGAGGAGCCTAAAGATGTTACCCGAGCATAGGCGATCACTCGTGTGCAGGACATGAACTCGTGGAGTGTCGCGTATAGCATAAATGTAGTGTTGGTTCTAGGGAACCTAAGGTGAAACCAATGATATCCCAACAATAACGTAGACTTTGAGTCGGATGGCCCAAGACCTACTGTCTTCATGGGGCATTATAAACCAAGGTACATGGAAGGGCTAAGTACGAGTACATGATAGAAGATCATGCTGGGTGATTTATGGGGGAAAACGTATTTCATGAGCCATGTAGTGGCCCAACATTAGTGTTCCATTCACTCAGATGTAAGCTCACCCCGAAGGCACGATGTGTAAACCTCGCCCTTTTGGGTTAAGGAAAACCGGGAAAAGAACCAGTCAAACCAAGTGAGAAAACTGAACCGGTTCACAAGCCCGATCTTTTGTGAACGGGCAATGTGGGAATTTACATCTACCGGGTGATCCAAAGGGTTTATAATTCTATGTAAAAGAACCTTAGGACGAATTGGAATAGAAAAACCAGACCGGTTTGGATGAACCAGATCCAATTGGATTGAACCAGTTTTTGAACTGAGTCGGTTCATGAACCGGAACTGATAGAGAAAGGGTAAATAGGAAATTTATGGATCCCTTATGACCCGAAGAGATTTATAAACCATGGGAAGGAACCTTAGAAAAAAGTGGGAGAGAAAAACTAGATCGGTTCGGGTGAACCAAACCCGAACCGGTTTGAGGACCAAGATGGTTTATGAACCAGAATGGATAAAGAGATAGTAAACCAGGAATTTTATGGACCCTAAGTGACCCAAGGAGTCACAAAAGATATGGAAATAGACTTTTGAATGAATTGGGGATGAAAACCAAACCGGTTCAGGTGAACCGGATTTGAACCGGTTTGGACCGGTTTGAACCACTATTGAACCAAATCCTAAATTTATTTTTCTAATTGGATTAAATAATTCAAATTGGAGATTTGAGGCCAACATTGGATATAAAATGAATATAGATGAATTTAATAAATTGTATATTTGAAAAACTCGATCGAATGAGGGCTGAACTGACCAGTTTAAACTTGAACCCGATTTGTTCCGGTTCGGAATAATGTCATCTTCTTCATCAAGAGGACAACACTGTTCACTCGCCGGAAAATCGAAGCAGCACCGACGAAGAAGAAATGTGCCAAACAGACGGCCAATAGGTCCCCGAGCTCCCTATATAACGAGCCCCTCCCCATTCATCCTCTCCACACCTAAAAACTCCATTCTCTCTCAACTACTCCATTTTCCAGCGAAGCTCAAACTAGACCTCCGATATGGGATCTTTTTTGAGCCAAAAAGGTGAGGTCGGGTTCTTTAGAACCGGGGAGAAGTCAGCTACATGCTTGTAGTCTACATTTGCTTTGAGGGTCACTGGAGAAACGCCGGTGTAATGGAACAGTGAAGCGGCTCCGGTGGACCGAAGCTGCCTTGTTTTGGCCAAGTTCAAATCAGCCATTTTGAGCCCTCCTCAAGCCTAACCAAGCATTCCCAACACTTCCTATGCACTCCCACGGCCGAATTAGGACTAAAAGGTAAGCCAATTCGGCTCCCCTCTACAATTTTCGACCGGTGCTAGAGAGAGAACCAAGAGAATTTCAATGATGAAATTCTAACTCAATTCGATACCAATTGATGTGATTCTTGATTCTAGGATGAACCTCAGGACGAGATCTATCTGCTCAAATTGAAAGCTCGGACCACCGTGCCCTCACCGGTGAGTAATCAAAGCATTCTCTCTCTACAGTCTGTTTTCTAGCGAAGCTTCGTTTGAGCTCGTTGCGACATTAAAACTCATGATTCAAAGTTCTATGACATTGTATGAACATGAAGAAACTCAATTTCAACAATTAAAGGTGTTTGATCAGTTAATTTGATGAAATCAAATTCAGTTGTGTTAAAGAGTTGGAATTGGGGGAAAATTGGGGATTCTAGAAAATTTGAGGGACCAAAATGCAATTTTCTAAAATTGAGGGTCAATTGGGCATGATAAAAATGTTAGAGGGCCAAGTGAGGAATTTTAGAATTTTTGGGGTGAAACTTACCATTTTTGTAAAGGAAGGGCAAAATGGTAATTTTGGAAAAGTTGGGGGACCAAATTGGAAATTTGGGAAATTAATCCCCCTTTTGTGAAATGGAATAAATTGAGGTCCTATGATAAATTTTAAAAGTTTCGGGACTCAATTTGAGGAAAAACCGACATTAGTGACTTAAAGTTAAAGAGAAATAACATTAGGAACCTAATTGCAAATAAATGAAAATTTGACTTTCTCATTCATTTGGAATGAATGAAGTCTATTAGGCAAAGGTTAATGAAATAAGATGTTCATATCATGTAAGAATATAAAGTACTGGGAATGCTAGTAAGGACAAGCTCGCGTGAATACAAAGAACCGGTCTAGTGGAATTCACGATATTAACAGGTGAATGGATTTACTAACATCATACCCAGTTGGGATGATGAGTACAACTTAAAGTTAAAAACTACTTACCGGTTGTGAGTGGAATTTTATATCTTACCCAGTTGGGAATGATATGCATACTGGAATGAAAAACCCACTATCATGTGGTATTTTAAACATCACAACTTATAGGAGTGATGTGAAAATCATGCGGAAAAACTACATACCGGTTGTAAGTAGATCATACCCACTTGGTATGATGAAACTTCCTCAATGGAAGTTGAAAACCCGTTCAACAGTTATGAGCAGAGATCTCCTTATACCCGGTCGCTATAATGAACAGTTGAAAATATAATTTTGTCGGAAGTGCTCTCCCCTAACTGTGTGCCAATGCTTAAACTATTTGGGAGATCTTCTTGACAGGAGCTCGAATAGCTCTTAAAGGTCGAGAGCCTCGGTTTTGGAACTTGGGGGCTAATATGCCCAATTTTGAAAATCTCGTACAATGGGCCTAAGGCCAATTGGCACAAGTAAGAGCTCATAAACAAACATGAATTATATGCCATAAAACTTTAAATAAAGGAATTGTTTGGCCATGGTACCAAGATAGGACCAACATACTCAGTCGACTAGCGGCAGTGAGACGATAGGTCGACAGACCAGTCAAGACAAAAACAAACAACTACGGGTTGAGTTGAGAGTCGGGGCCGTTGGACAAGTGGCACCACAGATTATATGGCATAATGAGAAAATATTGATTGTGCATGCTGGAATAGCACATATAGGTCGGGAGCCTCGGTTTTGGAACTTGGGGGCTAATATGCCCGATTTTGAAAATCTCGTACAGTGGGCCCAAGGCCAGTTGGCACGAGTAGGAGCTCTTTAACAAAAATGATTTATATGCCATAAAAATTTTTAAAAAAGGAATTGTTTGGCCATGATACCAAGACAGGACCGGCGTACTTAGTCAACTAGCAGCAGTGCGACTTGACAGTCAACGGACCAATCAAGACAAACAATTACGGGTTCAATTGAGGGTCGGGGCCATTGGACCAGTGGCACCATAGATTATATGTCATGATAAGAAAAAACTAATTGTGCATGCACAGTAATTACGGCACCATCAAGATGCCTAAGAGAGGTAGTGATGCGTACTAAGGGCACTGGACGACCTGGTGGGTATAAGGGCAGTTCGTCGTACCAGGTGACCGTGTAAAATTTGGAGTAGCAGTAAGCACATGAGACTAGGCTGGGGACGAGATGAGGTCTCTGTCCTCATACGGACACGAAGAATTGATTTTGGGATTGAGGGTTAGATGTTGTGAACATCCACTCATTCTCAAGGTAGAAGTGGACGTACTTCTATCTAGGTGGCCGATAAAGTCGCTCCATAGCCACAAGTGGGTTTAGTGGTCGTGCTGGCCTGCGAATGTGTGTTTGGCCTTCATGATGAAGGATGTGTGTTGGGTAATGACACACCGTGATTAATATGGAAATGGTGGTAAAAATCAAGATTTGAATTGAAAGAATGTTTGAAAGAAAGGAGTCTGGCACACTCCAATACAAGTATTTTTCCTAAAAGTTAAAAGTTTTTGAAAACCCATTCACTAGGTCGGTGTACTCAGCCCCTCCCTTATATCCCTTTCAGGAAATTTTGAAATGCCTACCCTTAAAGACCATCAACTAAGATGCCTGTGAGACAGGTATGACAAATTTAAAATATTATGCAGGTTTGATTTATGTTATTCCAGGAAAATGTGCAGGTTTAAAGGACGCCTTACTCTTTACGGTTTATAATAAGGAGAAACCCTTTAATAAACTGGGAGAGTGGCGGGTTGATCATGGGGATCCGACCAAACCGGGTCAGGGCGTGACAGTCTGTGATAAGAAGGGTTAAAATTCAAAACTACCATACCCAAACCTCCTCCTCATAAAACAACAGGACTAGCATGAATCCTTGCACCAAATGTGACAAGTACCATGGTGGACCATGTCCTAAAAGGAACTCAACCATAATACGTGTTGTTTCTCCAAATCCATACCCCCCCCCTTCCCCCCGCAAAAAAAAAAAAAAGGATGATCCTGCTACTCCCCCAAAATAAGTTTTGTAGGATTAAGATACTAGGAGTAAGGGAAATAGTATGAGACTAATGTTTTACCTTTTTGAAAAAAAACCAGTTATATGACTAAGGGTTGAGCAATAAAAGAATTTTCTAGTATATGCTATAGCTCAAATTGTTTTTAATATTTGATCCAACAAAGGAAACTAACCATCCACGAGGTATATAAACCCCCTAAATATCAAACAATCAAGACCAACCTAATTAGGATATGGGAGAAGACACACGTGGAATGTAAAACCAAAGGTTTGCCATAAGAAGGGACTACGTTAAATAAACGTCGTCAGGTGGAAATTTCCACAAGATAAGAAAAAAAAATTCAAAGGAGAAGAACTAAGTGGATGGACAACCGTGAGAGAAGTTAATTTAGGAACTCAGGAGATAGACAATAGTTTGGGAGAAAACCTTTACAAAGACTCTTGGAAACCAAAAGAAGCCTTTACCTTACAACATGAGATGCTAGTACAAGCAAGATCCACACCTAAGAAATCCTAACAAGGGATATAATACCCAAAGAATGTGCAATGTGTTGTCATACCCCAATGAAAATAGGTCAATGGAACAAAGGTCAACAATGAACGCAAGAGATCATGTAAGGAACAAACCATAGGTAAGCTTAGTTCATGACTTGAATGAAAAAGACTATAAAGAATTAAGAACCTAAAGATTAAAATACCAAGAACTCATACCAAGATACTAAGACTTGAACCACTAGGATGACAAGGGAGTAACCTAGGAAAACTTAAATAAACACAACGAAAACCCCAATGAGCGAAAGGATATCTCTAAGAAGGAAGATGTTGGGATGGGACATCAAAAGGAAAGGACGATCACAACGTGCCAAGACAAGAACTACCGTTCTAAGTAACTCGAGTTGGAGAATGGAACAAGCATAAGAAATACTACCATAAAACCTATATGATATAAAAGTCCTTAGGATAAGGAATGACTTATAATGGAATAAGTCAAAAGGGATATATGTAAAATGATCATGAAGGAGCCTACCTTAAGGGAAAGAGCGAGCACCCTAAGGAAAAGGAAACCCTCAAGGAGTGATAAGGAAATTGGACACATTTATCCAAACATAGGAATCTCTACTCTAAGTGACATGAGTCAAAGAATGGTGGCAAGTAAGGAGAACGCTAAGGTAAGAACCAAGGATGTAAGTCCTTACCATAAGGAATGACTTCAATTTCAGTATAGGGTAAATTGATTGGGACATACATTGGACTTTATCTTATTGTACAATGGGTCTGAATAGTGGCGTAATATTTACAACTTCTAATAGAACTAGAATGAACACATGACATATTACATGTATCATTATTAAGGAACTATGAACAAGATGCCCGATAGATGTTGAGACAACCAACTGTGAAAATAAAGGAAACCTTAACCTATAAGGTAGAGCCAGTGGGTATTATCAATCGCTAAGAGAAGCAGTTGTGGTGCATGAAGATCAAAATGCTATTGGAATTATGGCGAAATAACGGGGTGGAGTAAGAAACGTAGGAGGTTGAAGCTGTCATGTGAGAGAAATACCCTCATCTAATTATGTAATATTCATGTATGTTTTTGGGACAAAGCTCCTAAACTGAAGGGAGATGTTTTAACACCCAAACCCGGGTACTATAAATAAAACTTAGAAATCATGAATTGGGTGAGATCAAGAATGAAATTGGATTTCATTAGGTCAAACTGAATTATTTGATTGGGGCATGGAATAAAGAGAATAAAAGTTAATCTGATTATCCTTAATTTGATGATTAAGGATATGAAACTTAGAATACAAGATGTGTAACGATAAGAAGGAAATTGGGCTGAAATTGGAACGAACCAAACCGATCATAGAACAATGATAATTTTTTAACTCTACAATGAATTAAAAGATTTAACAAGTTTTATAAAAATAAATTAGATCTAGAATGGGCAAAATTGGAGGTGAATCAGGCCAAAATTTGCTAAACCATTCAAAAACATCGCTAGAAACTAGTTTAAATAGTGTCAATAAACAACATTAGACTAGATAGCCGAGTTGGAAGTTGCGATCAATCATGGTGCACCACATGTCTAGGTGGCCAACCACCTCATGCCACGTGGCAAAGTGGTCTGGTTAGCAGATGCGGAGCCACATACATAGGCACGACCAATCAAGGTGTGCGATATGTCGAATGATAATTGTGGACGACATTTAAAACATGTCAAGCATGGACAACCAATCATAGAGTGTCATGTTTTGATACTTACATAGTTGACAATGTCTAAATCTAGTCAGTTGAGTGGGACCAATCATTAAGTGCAACGTGGCAAGGAAAAACACTCTGATTGTTTTTATCCAGCCAACTGTACAATTCGATGGATGATAAGCAATAATTGTGCACCACAAGTCGACACATCACACGTGTACACACAATTATCATCTTCTTTGATGAACACACATTAGAAATGGAGGAAATGTCATGCCCCCAACCCAATTTGGTTGGATACCCGTGAGCAACCCGCCACTCCATTTGGTCTATGAGCGATTTTACCCCTTTCTAAACTACAAGGATTTAGGCGTCCTTTTTCTTGTTTTTCCTGGAATAGCATTACACAAAACTAAAAATATTAAAACTTTCATACCAATCATACGGTTCAACTGTGATGGGTCTTTTAAGGTTAGTCTTCCTCTTTTGCCTGAAAAGGGGTAAAGGGAGGGTGAGTTTCTATAACTTAGTGAGCAGGTGTTGGGAGTGAGTTTTAAAAAAAAACATGATTTAGTTTCTTTATCAAAACCATGACAAGGTTTACCAGTCCTTTTTCAAGGATTTTTCTCAACTCAAATCTAAAAACCTTTTTCACTTTCCATATTAAGTGTGTTTAGCTATTTTATCCCATCACCTTGCTTTGGGAGGCATTTAGCAAACAAACACACGCCCTTCATCAGGAAGGGTACACACATTCACAGGGTTGTCCCAGACTACACCCACTTGGGGATCAGTGCGACTTTGTTGTCCACCTAGATAAAAGTCCCAGACTTCTATCCTGAGTCTGAGTGGACATCCCACACATCCAACCCTTAGACCTTAATGTCACTTCGTGTTCGTATGAGGACAGAGACCTCATCCTGACCCTACCCTAGTCTCATGCACAAGAAGCTTCAAGACCTTCATGATTGACTTGCACGAAAATCAGCCCTTATCGTCCCCCATGTCGTCCTACAACCCTTATGATCTATCACTACCACCTGGGGCATCTTGATGGTCTCGTACCTTAAGTGCATACACAAACAAAATTTTACATGATTAAGCCATCCTCATTGGTGCCAACGGTCCAACGGCCCCAACACACAACTCGACCTACAGCTGTTTGCCTAGGCCGTCTGTCAACTTGGCCTTGACGCACTACCACCAGTCCATCGAGCATTGTCGATCATGACTCAATACCATGGCGCATCACACAAATGTTTCCATTTTTATTAGGAGTTTTCATGGCTCTTCCTAATCATTTTTGTTTATAGGCTTCAGCCCATGCCCATTGGCCTTGGGCTTACTGCATGTGTTTTCCAAAATTGGGCCTTGAGCCATATGAGTTTAAAAACTGAGGCTCTTGGCCTATTAGAGCTGTTCTAGCTCCCATCAAGAAGGTCTCCCAAATAGTTTAAATTGTTACACAGTCTGAAGAGAAAACTTTTGATAAAATCACTTTTTTATCTCATCACACCAATCGGGTATGATGATGGATATGCTTACAACAGGTAGACGGTTTTCTCCTTTCCTTGAGGATACTCATCATACCAACTGGGTATGATATTTTTTCATGCCTACTTACAACCGATAAGTAGGTTTTATCTGTTAAAAATAGTGCTAATCATCCCAACCAATATGATGTATAAAAGTTCCACTCACTCGTTGACTGTGATGCATTCATCCCTAGTCAGCTTTTAAGTTCACACTAGCTTTTTCTAGCTGGCATTTCGGTCTCATGTGTCACTACACAATTTGGGCATCATTATCGATAATGATGATGATGAATGGAGGGGGAGCTCTTTATATAGGGAGCTTGGGGACCCACAGCCCGACAAGTTTCCGTATTGGTCGAGCTTATCCTCTTCAGAAAATGCCCAAATCAAAGAGAATATGCCTTCATCGGTAGGGATGAATCGATGAATAGTATTATCATCCTAAGGAAGAAGACGACACTATTCTGGACCGCACCGGTCCGATCCGACCAGGTTCAATGGCAAAAATCGGTCGGTTCAGGCTTGATTCGATTGGTTTTCTCAAATCTAAAAATTTCCAAATTCATTTCCTATCCAATGGTGGCTTCAATTTCCCAATTTGATTATTTTAAGCTGCCAAGAAAAATGAATTTAGAAACCAGTTCATGTATAGTTCAAACCGGTTCAATTCTATTCAGTTCGTTCATCCTAAATTGGTTCAATTTTCTTTTTCAATTTGTTCGATGGTTCTTCCCCATGATTTTTATGACTCTTTGAGCCACTTTGGATTTTTTCCAATTTCCCATTTTATCCCTTCTTTAGTGGTTTTAGTTCTTTAAATGGCTCGATTTTTCTCTTTTAGATTGTCCGGTTCTTTTCCCAGTTTTTCTTATCCTTAAAGTAATGGGGTTTATAGCTCTCCCCTCCTTTTAGGGGTTTTGTCTCCAAAACGTTTACATCCCAAATAGTTGGGGGTACCCATTCCTCATAACACTCTTAGTTTCCCGGGTCTCCTCGTGTACAAGTTCATTTTGCCAATGAACCTTGACTGTGGGAATCCTCTTGTTCCTCAAGTTCTTGTCTCTCCTGTCAATGATTTACACTGGTTCCACTTGATAGGTTAGGTTCTCTTCTAACTCGGGTGGGGGTCGGTCCATCACATGACTGGGATCTGGCTCATTCTTTCGAAGTATCGAGACATGGAATACATAATGTATTCATTGTAAGTCAGAAGGCAGTTCCAGTTTATAGGCCACTCGCCCTATACTTTGATTATGGTGTAGGGACCGATGTACCTAGGTTTCAACTTCCCCCATTGTTGGAACCTAAGTATTACCTTCCATGGGTATACCTTGAGAAATACTTGGTCTCCCACACCAAATTCCAAGTCCCTTCTTCGATGGTCCGCATAGCTATTTTGTCTATCGTGAGCTGCCTTAAGTCGACTCTTTATATTCTTAATTTTCTCTGTGACATCTTCTATTAGCTCGACACTTTCAAGCTTCCTTTCTCCAACCTCTTCCCAAAATAAGTGAGGTATGGCGTGGTCATCCATAAAGGGCCTCATAAGGAGCCATTTGAATACTCACTTGGTAACTGTTATTATAGGCAAACTCCATCGGCACAAGTATTCCTCCCAACCCTTGTTCATGGTGAGTATGCATGCTCGTAGCATATCCTCTAGGGTTTGGATTTTCCGCTTGGACTGTCTATCGGTCTGAGGATAAAACATCGTACTCATGTGGAGTTTGGTTCCCAAGGTACTTTGCAGACTAGGCCACAACCTTGACGTAAACCTAGGGTTCCCATCTGACACTATGCTTAATGGGACACCATGAAGTCTCACAATCTCCCCTTTATAGAGTAGCTAGTTGTTCTATGGAATCGATCACCCTTATTGGTAAGAAGTGGGCGGATTTGGTCAACCTATCCACAATGACCCAAATTGTGTCTCACTCCTTCCTAGTCACTGGTAATCCTGTGATGAAGTCCATAGTGATGTCCTCCCATTTTCATTAGGGAATTGGTAGGGGTTATAGCAGTAATGAGGGTTTCTGGTGCTCAGCTTTGATCTATTGATAGAACAAGCATCGTGCTACATACTTCGTGATATCCCTATCCATCACTTTCCACCAATAACCTTGTTTGAGGGTGCAATACATCTTGGTACTACCCGAATGCATCATATATACTTAGTCATGTGCCTCTTCCAATAATAGTCTCTTCAGTTCCTTGTCTTGAGGCACACACACCCTCCCTTTATAGGTCAGCAATCAATCGCCTCAAAGGTTGTAGTCCAGGTTTGTCCCCCCGTTGACCAGATCCAAGTAGGGCTGAAGTTCCTTACCCCCTTTTTGATGGATGTTGATTTGCTCCATTAGGCTGGGTCTTACTACTACGTCAGCCACTAGGCACCTTTCTTTTTTGTCTACTTCAAGGTCCACTTCCATCCTTCCCAACTACTGTAGTTAGCATAGGTAGCTCATCTTTATTTGTGTCACCTTGGTTTCATACTTACAACTTAGAGCATTTGTCACCACATTAGCCTTCTTGAGGTGGTATTCTATCAAAAGGTCATAGTACTTTACCAACTCCCGTCATCTCTTCTGGTGATGAGTCAACTACCTTTGAGTTAGGAAGTACTTAAGACTCTTGTGATCTATATATATCCTACACTTAACCCCATATAGGTAGTTCACCAAATCTTGAGTGCGAACACTATTATGGCTATCTCTAAGTCATGAGTAGGGTAGTTCCTGTGATGTACCTTTAGTAGTCGCAAGGTGTAGGAGATAACCTTTTCTTCTTACATTAATACACATTAGAGTCCTTGTCTGGATGTATCACTATAAACTGTATACTCCCCTGCACTTGGTTCAAGCAGAGTCAGTATGAGCGTCGTTGTTAAACGGGTCTTCAATTCCAAGAAGGATTTCTCACAGTTTTCATCCCACTTGTAGTCCTCTCCCTTCCTTATGAGATGGGTCAAAGGGGCTAGAGAAGTCATGTACAAACTGTTGGTAGTACCCTGCTAATTCCAAGAAACTACGTATCTCAGAGGGGTTTTTGAGTGCCTTCCTGTCAGATATGGCCTCTACCTTTGTCGGATCCACCTTGACTCCACCTTTGGACAATATGTGCCCTAAGAACTCTACCTCTTACAACTAGAACTCACACTTGGAAAATTTCGCATATAAGCGATTGTTTCATAGCGTCTCCAAGGTGATAGCTAGATGTTCCTCGTGCTCTAGCCTAGTTCATGAGTATATGAGTATGTCATCTATAAACACAATCACAAACTTGTCCAAGTGAGGCTTGAACACTTGGTTCATAAAATCCATAAAGGTCATAGGGACATTGGTCAGGCCAAAAGGCATCACTCTAAATTCATAGTATCCATATCGGGACTGTAAGGCAGTCTTAGATATATCCCCCTCTCAGATATTGAGTTGGTGGTATCCTAACCAAATGTCTATCTTGGAGAAGTAGGCTGCCCCCATTAGTTGGTTGAACAGGTCATCAATCCGTGGAAGTGGGTACTTATTCTTTATAGTGACTTGGTTCAACTTCCGATAGTCTATACAAAGCCTCATACTTCCGTCCTTCTTCTTCACGAATAGTACTGGGGCACCCATGGAGACTGACTAGGGTGTATGAAATGCTTCTCTAGTAACTCGTCCAACTGCTCCTTTAATTCATCCAATTCCGCTGGAGCCAAGCAATAGGGGGCTTGGGATATGGGATGTGTTCTGGAGATTACCCTATGGTAAATTCTAATTGACGCCTTGGGGGTAATCCTGATAGATCCTCAAGGAACACATCCAGGTAGTGTTCAACCACTGAGATGCCCTCTAGTCCTTTCTTCTCCGACTTCTCATAGATGACCATTGTGAGAAAAGCCTTGCAACCCTTCTGCATCATCTTTTGGGCTTTTATATGAGACATTAAGTTCGTTTCTCCCTTCCTCCTATTTAAACCCCGTCCTTTGATAATGAGAAAACCAAGAAAAGAACCGGTCACTTTCAAATTTTAAAGCCGAATTGGTCTACAAGTTCAATTATTAAGAAACATGCAAAGTTGAGAATTTTCAACTCCCATGTGACTCAAATGGTCCATAAACTTGGGAAGAGAACCTTAGACGAAATGGAGAACAAAAATCGGATCGGTTCAAGAGAACGGGGCCCGAACCGGATTGAACTAGTTTATGAACCGAGTAGATTCGTAAATTGGAACGGTTCAAGAGAATGGGTAAACCAAGAAATTTATGAATCTCTTTTTATCAAAAGATATTTATAAACCTTGGGAAGGAACATTAGAACAAAGTGCGAGAGAAAAACCAAATCGGTTCGGGTGAACCGGACCCGAACCAAATTAAACCGGTTTAAGGACCGAGTCGGTATATGAACCGGAATGATGGCCGGAAATCTTATGGACCCTAAGTGACCTAAAGATTTACAAAAGTCATAAAAATGGACTTGTGAAGGAATTGGGGATGAAAACCAAACCGGTTCATGTGAATCGGATTCGAACCGGTTTAGACTAATTTGAATTTCTAGGTGGCTTAAATAATTCAAATTTGCAATTTGAGCACCATTGGATAGAAAATGAATTTAGATGAATTTAGAAATTTTTAGATTTGAAAAACTTGATCGAATGAGGGGTGAACTGACCGGTTTAAGCTTTGAACCTAGTTCAGACCGGTCCGGTCCAATTCGAAACAGTGTCATCTTCTTCCTTTAGATGACATCACTGTTCCCTTGCCATAAAATCGAAGCAGTGCTGACGGAGAAGAAAGTTTTCCGTTCGATACATTACAGGCCATCAATGTTTGTCATAAAGGTGCCAAACGGATGGCCAATAAGTCCCCGAGCTCTCTATATAAACGTGCCCTCACTAATGAGTAATCGAAGCCTTCTCTCTCTACAGTTCATTTTTCGGCGAAGCTCCATTTCAGCTCGTTCCGGCATTAAAACATGTGATTCAAATTGTTAAAGAATCATATGAACATGTAGAAACTCTATTTCAACTTCAATTTCAACAATTGGAAATGTTTAATCGATCAATTTGATGAAATCAAATTCGGTCATGTTAAGAAGATGGAATTGGAGGAAAATTGAGGATTTTCAAAAATTCGAGGGACCGAAATGCAATTTCCTAAAATTGAGGGTCAATTGGGCATGATAAAAATTTTGAGGGACAATAGAGGAATTTTAGAATTTCTAGGGTAAAATTTACCATTTTTGTAAAAGAAGGGCAAAATGGTAATTTTGGAAAAATTGGCGGACCAAATTGGAAATTTGGGAAATTAAATCCCTTTTTTGTGAAATTGAATAAATTAAGGTCCCAAGGGGAATTTTAAATGTTTTGGGACTCAATATGAGGAAAAGCCAGCATTAGGGACTTAAATTTTAAGAAAAATAACTTTATGGACCTTATTGCAAATAAATAAAAGTTTGGTTTTTCCCATTCATTTAGAATGAATGAAGGCTATTAGGCCGAGAGATAATGAACCGAGATGTTCATATCACGTAGGAACACGAAGCACCTAGAACACCAACAAGGACAAGCTCGCGTGAAATCAAGGAGTCGATCTAGTGGAGTTCACGGCATTAACAGGTGAGTGGGATTTTATATCATACCTGGTTGGGGACGATAAGTACCTCGAAATGAAAACCCACTACCAAGTGGTATTTTAAACATCACAACTTAGTGGAGTGATGTGAAAATCATGCGAAAAAACTTACCATTTGTAAGTAGATCATACTTGGTTGGTATGATTAAACTTTCTCGATGGAAGTTCAAAATTCGTTCATCGGTTATGAGCGAAGATGTCCTTATATCCAGTCGGTATAATGAATAGTTGAAAATATAATTTTGTCTGAACTGCTCTCCCCTAACTATGTGCCAATGCTTAAACTATTTGGGAGACCTTCTTGACGGGAGATTGAATAGCTCTTATAGGCTAGGGGCCTCGATTTTGGAACTTGGGGGCTATTATGCCCGGTTTTAAAAATCTCGAACAAGTGGGCCATAAGCTACTGGGCACGAGCAAGAGCCCGTATATTATGCCCGATTTTTAAAATCTCACACAAGTGTACCATAGGCTAGTAGGCATGAGCACAAGCCCATAAACAAACATGAGATATGTGCCATAAAACTTTAATAAATGAATTGTTTGGCCATGGTACCAAGGCAGGACCGACATATTCAGTCAACTAGTGGCAGTGCGACATTACAGGTCTCTAGACCAGTCAAGACAAACAATTGTAGATTGAGTTGAAGGTCGAGACCGTTGGACCAGTGACACCACAGATTATATGGCATGATAAGAAAATATTGTTTATGCATGCAATATGATTACGGGATCATCAAGATGCCCATGAGGGGTAGTGATGCATCCTAAGGGCCCTGGACGACCTGGTGAGTATAAGGGCAGTTCGTCGTACCGGGTGACCGTGCGAAATTTGGAGTAGCACTAAAAGCATGACACCGGAGTGGGGACGTGATGAGGTCTCTGTCCTCATATGGATACAAAGAATTGATTTTGGAATTGAGGGTCAGATGTCATGTACATCCACTCATTCTCAAGGTCGAAGTGGATGTACTTCTATCTAGGTGGCCAGTAAAGTCACTCCGAATCCAATAGTGGGTTAAGTGGTCATGCTGGCCTGTGAATGTATGTTTAACCTTTATGATGAAGGTTGTGTATTGGGTGATGACATACCATGATTAAATAAGGAAATGGTGATAAAACCTGAGATTTTAAATGAAATGATTTTTGAAAGAAAGGAGTCTGACACACTCCAATACAACTCTTTTCCTCAAAGATATTTTCTTGAAAAACCCATTAACTCAGTAGTCGTACTCACCCCCTTCTTTCTATCCCTTTTTCAGGAAAAGGAAAAATGACTAAGAATAATACTGAGCCTTACCCTCTGTCAGGTATACTTAAATTTCCTTAAGCTTGCATTTTATTGGATATATGTCTTCCACATAACAAGGTCAAAATTATGCCTGGCTCATCTCAAGTTAAAGTCGGAGGAAACTCCTCTTAAACCGAGAGAGCGACGGGTTGTTCATGGGAATCCAACCAAACTGGGTTGGGGCATGACAACTAGAGTGGTATTAGAGCCAAGTTCTATTGAAACATTATCAATATTATGCCTTAATATTAACCCAACTCGAAACTATCGTGTAGGAAGGAAAGTCCCTAGGAAATTCACGGAGAAATCCAGTCTGCCCCCCATAATCGTGAAAAAGACATCCAACCCAAGGGAGGAAGCTGTTCAAAGGTTTCTAAAGGGCGAGAAAAGGGTACCCAAGGATATGGTAGAAGACTACCAAAAATTAGTTGGAGCCCTATTAGAACCAGAATGTATCATATACCCTCCTCCCAAACAAGAAGAACTAGCAACACCTCCTAGAAGTCCAACCCCTCCTCCTCCAATACCACAACAACCAAAGAGAAATCCCACCAAGAAGGAGTCCCTAGGAATGTATCATTGTGATGTATATGCCACCTTCATGAAGGTCCACCAAGTACCTCCACCCACTCAACCTAACTTCAACATGTCTCAATGGGTGAAGTGGACCTATGAGTGTGAAGAGGAAATACTAAGGTGGTACGGATTGGAGGCCATACATGGAATTCGCCCTATTAAGGAGCACGAAAAGACCCCAATCAATTCCTCAAAGCCTTCTAATCAAGAGTCCCATAATCGTTCAAGGGTTAACTATAGCTCTATGACCCCAAGGGATTAGGGGGTAAAGAATTCCTGTAATAAGCCAAATTCTTGCAAGAAGATATTTCCTAAATAAATGAAAGTGAAGTTTATTAAAACTCCTAAATTGCCTTGAGAAAAATTAAGTGTAAAATAATAAGAGTTTAAATAAAAAGGGAACCCCTTAAGGAAGAATGGGTTATGGGTAGTTAAACTTAACCCTTAAGACTTACCTTAGAAAACACGATCAATTCATCTAATGGAAATCCTAAGAAAAGGAAAAGAGTTGGAGGAGCAACCATCCAAGAGTACGTGGCTTTTGAGAGACAAGAAGTTCTGAGAATTGAAGATACAAGAAGAATATAACATCCTAAAGGAAACCACAAGAACAGAAGCAGAATGACTAGGAAAAGAAATTAAGTATAGAGTCTATCATGGAAACATGGAGAGAAAGTATGAATCAAAGAAGGAAGAAAAACGAGAAGTAGATGAATCATACTAGGTCCTTAAGTTTAGGAGAAAGTTTCAGAGGAATAGGGCAATCAAACACCTAAAAATACGAGTGGTTAGGTGACAGTATAAGGAGATTGGGCATGATCTAGTACAAGAGGGCCTGGAAAACTCAAAATAGGAACTTTAAAATAATCCTATATAAGGAAATAACTTATTGGACCAAATTATTTGGATGAGTTAACACAATCTAACCAGAGATGAGGAATAGTGAAAGAATACTCCCCAACCAAGGCAAAAAAGAAAAATAACGGGGATATAAGGGTACAAAAGGTTTGGACACGATGAGGAGGAGAGATCCACCTCAAAAAAATAGGCGAACACTGAAGCAAGTGGAAATGAGGCAGGATCAACAGTAGGTACTCCTGGATCCAAGAGCAAGAATCAGTTGGTGAAAATATCGGTAAAATATACTCCATAAATTTAAGGATTTCAATAGTATATCTAGAAGGAAATACAGAGGGAAAAGAGAATGAAAAGCTCATCAGAGAAAGAAATCTTAGAAAGACATTACCATACCAAGGAAAGAAAGTGAAATAAACGGAATAAGCAATAGGATAATTCCTCAAGAACATGATAATTGGAAGAAAGAATCAGGTAACAAGGAGGAAGAAATTACCTGACTCATGACTGAGAATTTGCTGTAATAGTGTTACCCTAAAGATATGGCAACACTACCTTTACAGAGTTAAGTGCAGGATACACACATATCAAAAGAGCATTAAGTACTTCCTAACTTAGAAGTAGTTAAATATCAATTATAGGAGATGGCTAGAATTGGTGAAGGATTGTGATCTTGTAATAGAATATCACCTCCAAAAGGCTAATGTGGTAGCAGATGCCTTAAGTCGTAAGTATCAAGCTGAGACGACACAAGTAAAGACAAGTTACCTACACTTGTTACAACATTTGTGAAGGATGGAGGTAGATCTAAGGGTAGACAACTAGGAAATGCTTGGTGGCTAATATGGCAGTAAGACCTAGTTTAACCGAGCATAATAAGGCTCAACAAAGGACCAATAAAGAACCCCAATCTTATTTGGACCTGGTAAACAGAGAAAGGAAACAAGACTACGACGTGCGAGGTGACGGAGTACTAACCTATAAGGGTAGGATATGTGTGCCCCAAGATAAGGAGTTGAAAAGATTAATTCTGGAAGAGGCACACGATTCGATGTATGCTATGCATTCGGATAGTACTAAGATGTATCGCACCCTCAAACAAGGATACCGGTGGAAGGGCATGAAGAGGGACATTGCGGAATGTGTACATCAATGTTTGTCCTATCGACATATAAAAGCAGAGCATTAGAAGCCGTTACAAATTCTGGAGTGGAAATGGGAGCACATCATCATGGACTTCGTTACGAGCTTATGAGTGACCAGAAAAGGTTGAGATGCAATTTGGGTAGTTATGGATAGACTGACCAAATCAACACATTTCCTTCCTATAAAGGTGATGGACATAGTAGAACAGCTGGTTGTTCTATACATGAAGGAAATCATGAGACTCTTTGGTGTCCCGATGAGTATAGTGGCAGATAGATATCCGAAATTTACTTCCATGTTCTGGCCGTGTCTAAGAAATGCCCTAGGGACCAAGCTTCATGTGAGGACGTCATTCCTCCCTCAGATAGATGCCCTATGGACTAAGAGCATGCGAGATCACCATGAACAAAAGCTAGGAGGAATACTTGTGCCTGATGGAAATTGCTTACAATAATAGTTATTAGGCTAGTGTTCAGATGGCTCACTATGAAGCTCTTTATGGACGACCTTGCCACACCCCTCTACTTTGTGAAGAAGTGGGGAAAATGAAGTTAGAAAGGACATAAATAATTGAGGATGCCACAAAGAAGATAAAATCAATAAAGAGTCATCTTAAGACCGCCCAGAAAGGCCAAAAGAGTCACGCAGATAATCAAAGTCTAGCATTTTAAAGTGGGAGATCAAGTATTACTCAAGGTATCCCCATGGAGAGTAATACCAAGGTTCAACAAAGAGGAAAGCTGAAACAAAGATATATTGGTCCATATCCCATCATTTAAAGGATATGAATGGTAGCTTATAAATTGGAACTACTTACTGATTTAAAGAGAATACATTATGTATCACACAACTTCGTGCTTCGAAAATATCAGCCTGACCAAAAAAATCCCTATGATAATGAGAAAATTGGAAAAAGAATCGGTCACTTTCAAATTTTAAAACCGAATTAGTCTACAAGTTCGTTTATTAAGAAACGGACAAAGTTGAGAATTTTCAACTCCCATGTGACACAAATGGTCCATAAACTTAGGAAGAGAACCTTAGACGAAATGGGGAAAAAAACTGGATCGATTCAAGAGAACGGGATCCGAACCGGATAGAACCGATTTATGAACCAAGTTGATTTATTAACCCGAATCGATGAAGAGATGGTAAACCGAAAATCTTATGTTCCCTAAGTAACCTAAGGAGTCACAAAAGTCATAGAAATAGACTTGTGAAGGAATTGGGGATGAAAACTAAACTCGGTCAGGTGAACTGGATTCGAACCGGTTTGGACCAGTTTGAACCACTATTGAATTGAATCTTAAATTCATTTTTCTAGGTTGGTTATATAATTCAAATTTGAGATTTGAGGCCATCATTGGATAGAAAATGAATTTAGATGAGTTTAGAAATTTTTAGATTTGAAAAACTTGGTCGAATGCGGGGTGAACTGGTCGGTTTAAGCTTCGAATCCGGTTCGGACCGGTCCGGTCCGGTTCGGAACAGTGTCGTCCTCTTCCTTCAAATGACAGCACTATTCACTCGCCAGAAAATTGAAGCAGCGTTGGCGGAGAAGAAACCTTTCCATTCGATACGTTTCAAGCCATAAATGTCCGTCAAAAAGGTGTCAAACGGACGATCAACGAGTCCTCGAGCTCCCTATATAAAGAGCCCCTCCCCATTCATTCTCTTCACACCTGAAAAGCTCACTCTCTATCAGTTTCTTAGTTTTTTGATGAAGCTCGAACCAGAGCTCAGATATAGGGTTATTTTTTAGCCAAAGAAGGTGAGGTCAGATTCACTAGAATCGAGGAGAAGTCAACAACACGGTGGTGACTTCCATTCGTTCCGAGAGTCACCGGAGAAGCGCCAGTGTGATTAAGTAGTGAAGCAGCTCCGGCGGACCACAACTGCCCTATTTCTGCCAAGCTGAAATTGGCCAATTTAAGCCCTTCTCAGGCCAAACCAAGCCCTCCCAACACTTTCTCAGCCCTCCCAGAGCCGAATTAGGATGGAAAGGTAAGCCAATTCAACTTCCCTCTACAATTTCTGATCTGTGTTAGAGAGAGAGTCGATCGAATTTCAATGATGAAATACTAATCCAATTCGACATCAATTGATGTCATTCTTGATCCTAGGAAGAACCTCAAGAGAAGAACTACCAACCCAGATAGAAAGCTCGGACCGTCGTGCCCTCACCGGTGAGTAATCTAAGCTTTCTCTCTCAATAGTTCATTTTCTGGCGAAGCTCCATTTGAGCTCGTTCCGGCATTAAGTCTTGCAATTCAAATTGCTAAAGAATTGTATGAACATGTAGAAAATTGATTTTAACTTCAATTTCAACAATTGGAAACGTTTGATCAGTCAATTTGATGAAATCAAATTCGACTATGTTAAGAAGTTGGAATTGAGGGAAAAATAGGGGAAAATTAGGGATTTTCAAAAATTCGAGGGACTGAAATGCAATTTCCTAAAATTGAAGGTCAATTGGGCATGATAAAAATTTTACCATTTTTGTAAAGGAAGGGCAAAATCGTAATTTAGGAAAAATTGGGGACCAAATTGGAAATTTGGGAAATTAAAACCCTTTTTTGTGAAATTGAATAAATTGAGGTCCCAAGGGGAATTTTAAAAGTTTTGGGACTCAATTTGAGGAAAAACCGGCATTAGGGACTTAGAGAAAAATAACTTTAGGGACCTTATTTGCAAATAAATAAAAGTTTGGTTTTTCCCATTCATTTGGAATGAATGAAGGCTATTAGGCCAAGAGATAATGAACTGAGATGTTCATATTGTGTAGGAACATGAAGCACCGGAAACGCCAGCAAGGACAAGCTCGCGTGAAATCAAGGAGCCGGTCTAGTGGAATTGATGGCATTAACGGGTGAGTGGGATTTATATCATACCCGGTTAGGGATGATAAGTACCCCGAAATGAAAACCCACTACCAAGTGGTATTTTAAACATCATAACTTAGTGGAGTGATGTGCAAATCATGCGAAAAAACTACTTACCGATTGTAAGTAGATCATAGCCGGGTTGTATGATAAAACTTCCTCGAAGGAAGTTGAAAACCCGTTCATCGGCTATGAGTGGAGATGTCCTTATATTGGGTCGGTATAATGGACAGCTGGAAATATAATTTTGTTTGAAGTGCTCTCCTCTGACTGTGTGTCAATGCTTAAACTATTTGGGAGACCTTCTTGAGAGAAGCGCGAATAGGTCTTATAGGTCGGGGGCCAAGGTTTTGGAACTTGGTGGCTATTATGCCCGGTTTTGAAAATCTCAAAAAAGTGGTCCATAGACCAGTGGGCATGAGCAAGAGCTAATAAATAAACATGAGATATGTGCCATGAAACTTGAATAAATGAATTGTTTGGCCATGGTACCAAGATAGGACCAACATATTCAGTCAATTAGTGGTAATGCGACATGATAGGTCTCCGGACCAGTAATGACAAATAGTTGCAGGTTGAGTTAAAGGTCAAGACCATTGGGCCAGTGGCACCACATATTATATGGCATGATAAGAAAATACTGTTTGTGCATGCACTATGATTACGGGATCATCAAGATGCCCATGAGGGGTAGTAATGCATCCTAAGGGCCCTAGACGACCCGGTGAGTATAAGGGCAGTTCATTGTACCAGGTGACCATGCAAAATTTGGAGTAGCACTAAGTGCATGAGACCAGGGTGGGGACGGGATGAGGTCTCTGTCCTCATGTGGACACGAAGAATTGATTTTGGGTTTGAAGGTCGGATGTGACATACATCCACTTATTCTCAGGGTAGAAGTTGATGTACTTTTATCTAGGTGGCCGGTAAAGTCGCTCCGAAGCCATAAGTGGGTTCAGTGGTCGTGCTAGCCTGCGAATGTGTCTTTAACCTTCATGATTAAGGTTGTGTGTTGGGTGATGACACACTGTGATTAAGTAAGGAAATGGTGATTAAACCTAAGATTTTAAATGAAATGATTTTTGATAGAAAGGAGTCTGGCACACTCCAATACAACTCTTTTCCTCAAAGAAATTTTCTTGAAAAATCCATTCATTGAGTAGTCATACTCACCCCCTTTTTTCTATCCCTTTTTCAGGAAAAGGAAAAATGACTAAGAATAATACCGAGCCTTACCCTCTATCAGGTATGCTTAAATTTCCTTAAGCTTGCAATTTATTGGATATATGTATCTTCCAGTGAACAAGGTCAAAATTACGCCTGACTCATCTCAAGTTAAACTCAGAGGAAACTCCTCTTAAATCGAGAGAGCGACAGATTGTTCAAGGGGATCCAACCTAATCGGGTTAGGGCTTGACATCCTGTCTCATTGAAAATGTAGACTGAGTGTTTTGGGAGGGTGGAAAGTTATCACTTTCTTCCCATTGTCCACTTTGGCTTGGTGGGTACTAATCCAATCCACTCCCAATATTAATTCTACCTGTCTTAGAGGTAATGGGATTAAGTCAGCCTTCAGTTTTACTACTCCAATCATAATCTCACATCCCTTTAACTATTTGTCCTTATTTATTCCTTCTCCTAAGGGTGCGAAGATGTTGAGACTTTGTTCCAGGGAGGTAAATTCTAGTGGAAGTCCTGGAACGAGATCTTCCTTGATGAAGGATCTCTCTTCTCCTAAGTCAAAGAGAGTGTAGACTTTCTTCCCCCATAATTGGATGTACCCTAATTGAAGAAATGCACGCTTTTAGATAATAATTTGAATTTCTTTATTAAGTAGGATCGAATTACAAGTTTTTATCTAATTTTGGTTAGAGAGGGTTTGGGAAGTACCCGCTACAGTACTAGGGTCTTTCATGGCCTCGTCTTGGATGAGGTTGTATACCCTAGCTAGTACCTTTGTCGTGGTAGTGGTGTCCCGGTTCCCTTGAGGTGGTCTAAGTGTGTTTCATTGCTTATTCTCCCTAAGAGTGGGGCATTCCCTTGCAAAGTACCCCACTTGTCCACATCCGAAACAGGATGAGCATGCTCCCTCGTGGTACCTCTAACATCTAGGATATTGAGAGCTCCTATGTAGTATGGTGGGGATCACCTCCCTTTGAGGTGGGTGTGCTTCCTTCCTACTTTGGAAACCCATCTTGTTTCCCCACTTAGGGCCACTTTGCTCCTTCTGTTCCCTGTGGCGACCTTGGTCTTTATCCTCCTTTTGGTTGGCTTGCTCCATCCGGCGGCGTCGAGTTTGCACCACACACTCACATTTGTGGGCCAAACTGATTATGGCTGCTGGATCCATGGGGCATCTTGGCACTCTCATCTGGTCTCGTATGTCCATATTAAGAATGTCCATGAATCATTGGAAAATATCTATAGGTTCAACTAGGTCGAAGCAAAGGGTTTTAACTCGTTAAACTTGGTTTCATACTCCGAGATAAGGTTAAGCTGTTGTCAGAGTCGGAAGAAGTCTTGCTTCTTCTCGTTGATTAGATGTGGGGCTAGGTATTCCTCCATATACCTCTCCTTAAATTGTTCCTAGGTGGGGGTGGTGGTATGCAAGCTTATGACGTTATCCAACCACCTTTAAGCATTGGATTCCAAGAAAAACTCTACCAAGATCACCATATCCTCTAGTCGAATCTTGACTATCCCCATGTGTTTCTTGATGCTGGCCAGCCAGTCCATAGCAGCTGCAGCATTCTTCTCTCCTAGGAATGGCTTACATCCCAATTGATGGAGGGTTTTGATGCATTTGGGATGTCTACTGGAGGAGGACTGTTAGCAAGAGGGGGATGGGATTGTACTTCCTCGGACTCAGCTTGAGAGTTGGTGTCCACATCAAGGGCGAGGTTGGGCCTTCCAAACACTTGGGTTGTCAAGCCCCGACCTTGTTTGGTCTTATCCCCGTGATCAACCCGCCACTCTCCCAGTTTATTAAGGGTTTTCCCCTCTTTTAGATCGTTTGGCGTAAGGCGTCATTTAAACTTGCACCTTTCTTGGAATAATATAAATCAAAACAACTAAAATTTAAAATTATCATACCTATCTTACAAGTGTGGTTAACTTTTAATCTTTGGGTCGACTTTCACTGGATTACCTAAAAAGAGGTATAAGGGAGGGGGTGAGTTCAACAATTCAGTGAATGGATGTTTAAAATATGACTTTTTGGAAAATAGGTTTGTTGGAGTGTGCTAGATTCCTTATTTTCTTTTGAAATATTTCATCCTAAAATCTTAGTTTTTCTTAGCCATTTCTCATCATTAATCACAATCGGTGTATTTACAGCCAACACACGCCCTTCCTCATGAAGGGAACACATATTCGCAAGGGTTCATATCCATTGCACCCACTTGTGGCATCGGAGCGACTTTACCGGCCACCTAGATAGAAGCCTGTCCACTTCTACCAAGAGAATGAGTGGATGTACGCGACATCCAACCCTCAATTGTGTAAAGAAACTCTATGTCTGTATGAGGACAAAGACCTCATCCCGACCCCAGCCTAGTCTCATGCGCTTGAAGCTACGTCGAGCTTTCCTAATTGATGGCATGACAAATTGCCCTTATCTCCACCATGTCGTCTAGTAGCCCCTACGACACATCACTACCTCTCTTGTGTGTCTTGATGGTCCCGAACCTTATTGCATGCACAAAACAATAGTTTTCTTCATAAGCCATTTAATATTTGGTGTCACTGGTCTAACAGCCCCGACTCTCAATGCGACCTGCAGCTATTTGTCTCAACTAGTCCGTCGACCTGCCTTATCGCATTACTACTAGTTCACTGAGTATGTCCATCCTAACTTAGTACCATGGCCAAACACATCATTCATTTAAAAATTTCATGGCTTAAACTCACATTTGTTTATATGCTCCTACTCATGCCAACTAGCCTTGGGCACACTATACAAGATTTTCAAAATTGGGCATATTAGCCCCCAAGTTCCAAAACTGAGGCCTCTGGCCTATTTGAGCTATTTGAGCTCCCATCAAAAAGGTCTTCCAAAAAGATTCAGTAGTGGCACACAGTTAGGGGATAGCACTTCTGACAAAATAATCTTTTCACCTGTCCACACACCAATTAGGTGTGAGGACAACTCCGCTTATAACCGATAAGCGGGTTTTCTACTTCCTAATAGGAAGTTCATCATACCAAACGGGTATGATCTACTTAACACCGGTAAGTAGTTTTTCCGCATAATTTCCACATCACTCCATCTAGGTGTGATGTTTTAAAATTCCACTTAGTAGTGGGTTTTCATTTCTGAGGTGCTCATCATCCCAACCAGGTATGATGTGAAAATCCCACTCACCTGATAACGTAGTGATTTCCTCTTAAATGGTTCTTTGTCTTTAGGCCAGCTTGTCTTTGCTGGCGTTCCCAATACTTCGTGTTCCTACACTATATATACATCCTTGTCCATTATCCCTTGGCCTAATTGACTTCATTCATCATGAATGGATGAAATAGTCAAACTTTTCAATTAGTTGCAATTAGGTCCCTAAAGTTCTTTTTCTTTAACATTAGGTCCTTAATGCCGATTTTCCCCCAAATTAAGTCCCGAAACTTCTAAAATTTACCTTGGTACATCAATTTATTCAGAATCACAAAAAGGGGTTCAATTTTTGCCAAATTTCCAATTTGATCCCCAATTTTTCCAAAATTACCATTTCTCCCTACTTTACAAAAATGTTAAATTTCACCCCAAAATTCAAAAAATCGACCAATTAGTCCTCCAACATCTTTTCCATGCCCAATTGGTAATCAATTTTATGAAATTGCACCTTAGTAACTCAAATTTTTGAATTCTCCAAAATTTCCACAATTTTCCCTAGTCGGAGACTTTTCATCTTCGTCGGCGCTACTGGATTTTCTAGTGAGTGAAGAGTGGTGTCATCTAAAGGAAGAAGATGGCACTATTTTAAACCAGTCCGAACCAGGTTCAAAGTTTAAACTGGTCGGTTCAAACTCAATTCAATCAAGTTTTTCATAATTAAAAATTTGTAAATTCATCTAAATTCATTATCTATCAAATGATGGTCTCAATTCTAGAATTTGAATTTTTTTAAGCCACCTAGAAAAATGAATTTAGAAACTGGTTCAATAGTGGTTCAAATCGGTTCACCTGAACTGGTTTGATTTTCATCTCCAATTCATCCTAATATCCTTTTTCATGACTTTTGTGACTCTTTAGGTCACTTGGGATCCCAAAAATTTCTCGGTTTACCCTTTCTCTATCAGTTTTGGTTTATAAATCGACTAGTGTTTCTCTTTGGAAATGACCGGTTCTTTTCCCGATTTTTCTTATTATCAAAGGACGGGATTTACAATTCTCTCCTCCTTTTAGGGGTTTTATCCCCAAAATAGTTACATGTCAAATATTTGAGGGTAACCTTCCCTCATTACACTTTCAATTTCCCATGTCTCTTCTTGCACGGGTTTGTTTTGCCACAGAACTTTGACCATAGGAATCTTCTTTTTCCTTAAGTTCTTATTCCTCCGATCGATGAATCATACCAGTTCCTTTGGATAGGTAAAGTTCTCTTCTAGCTCCAGTGGATGTCGGTCTAATACATGGCTAGGATTAGGTTGGTACTTCCAAAGCACGGAGATATGAAATACATCATGTATCATCTGCAAGTCCAGTGGTAATTCCAATTTATAGGCCTTCGGTCCTATCCTTTGAATAATGGGATATCGACTGATATACCTCGGTTTCAACTTTCCCCTTTGTTGAAACCTATGTATTCCCCTCCATGGGGACACCTTGAGAAATTCTTGATCTCCCACATCAAACTCCAGATGTTTCCTTCTATGATCTACAAAACTCTTTTATCTGTCCTATGAGGTCTTCAGGTGACTCTTGATTAGTTTTATTTTCTCTGTGGCATCCTCGATTAACTCTACCCTTTCCAACTTCCTTTCCCCCACTTCTTCCTAAAATAGAGGGGTATGGCATGGTCATCCATAATGAGCTTTATAAGGAGCCATTTGAATACTAGCCTGATAATTGTTATTGTAAGCAAATTCCATTATGCACAAGTATTCTTCCCAACCTTTGTCCATAATGAGTACGCGTGCCCTCAGCATGTCCTCTAAGGTCTGAATCATTTGCTCAAACTGTCCATCGGTCTGAGGGTGAAACATCGTGCTCATGTGAAGCTTGGTTTCCATAGCAGTTTGTAAGTTTTGCCAAAACCTTGAAGTGAATCTAGTATCTCTATCTGATACTATACTCATTGGGACACCATGGAGTCTTACTATCTCCCTCATATATAGGATGGCTGGTTGTGAAACTAAATCCATCACTGTTATTGGTAGAAAATGGGCAGACTTGGTTAATTGGTCCACTATGACCCAGATTGCATCTCATCTTTTTCTTGTCATGGGTAATCCTGTGACAAAGTCCATAGTGATGTGCTCCCATTTCCATTCTGGGATTGGTAAGGGTTGCAGCAGTCTTGATGGTTTATGATGCTCGACTTTAATCTACTGACAAGACAAGCATCAGGCTACATATTCAGCAATTTCCCTCTTCATTACTTACCACCAATATCCTTATTTGAGGGTGTGGTACATCTTAGTACTGCTCGGATGCATCACATATATCGAATCATGTGCATCTTCCAGGATTAACCTCCTTAACTCCTTACTTTAGGCATACAAACCTTACCCTTGTAGGTTAGCACTCCATCTCCTCGCAGATTGTAGTATGGTTTCGTTTCTCGATTAACTGAGTCCAAATAAGGTTTGAGTTCTTTATCAGCCTTTTGTTGAGCCTTAATCTGCTCGGTTAGACTAGGCCTTACCACCACATTGGCCAACAAGCACTTCTCTTTCTTGTTGACCCTCACATCCACCTCCATCCTTCCTAATTGCTGTAACAAGGGTATGTAGCTCGTCTTTATTTGTGCTGCCTCAGTCTGATATTTGCGACTTAAGGCATCTGCCACCACATTTGCCTTTTCGTGGTGATATTCTATCATAAGATTGTAATCCTTCACCAATTTCGGCCATCTCCTATGTCAAAGATTTAACTCTTTCTAAGTCAGGAAATACTTAAGACTCTTGTGATCAATGTATATCCTACACTTAACCCCATAGAGGTAGTGTCGCCAAATCTTCAAGGCAAATACTATCGCAGCTAATTCCAGATCGTGGGTTGGGTAGTTTCTCTCATGTACCTTAAGTCGTCGTGAGGCATAAGCAATAACCTTCCGTTGTTGCATCAGAACACATCCGAGTCCTTGTCCAGATGCATCATTATAGATGGTGTACTTTCCTACATTAGGGTCAAGTAGGGAGAGTACCAGTGCGATTGTCAATCGAGTCTTCAACTCTAAGAAGGACTTCTCACAGTTTTCATCCCACCTATACTCAACTCCTTTACTAGTGAGTCGAGTCAGAGGAACTGTTATCTTAGAAAAGTCTTGCTCGAACCATGTGTAGTATCCTACCAAACCTAAGAAACTTTGTATCTCTGAAGGATTCCTTGGTGCCTTAAAATATGATATGGCTTCCACCTTTGCAGGATCTACTTTGACTCCATCCTTGGACACTATATGTTATAAGAATCCTACATCCTGCAGCCATAACTCACACTTGGAGAATTTTACATATAAATGATTTTCCCTTAATATCTCCAGGGTGATTGCTAGGTGTTCTTCATGCTCCAACCTAGTTCATGAGTATATATGAATATCATCTATGAATACTATCATGAATCAATCCGAGTGTGGTTGGAACACATAGTTCATTAGATCCATAAAGGCTGTAGGGGCATTCATTAATCTGAACGACATCACTCTGAACTCGTAATGTTCGTATCAGGATCGGAATGCCGTCTTGGGATTGTCGTCTTGGGATTGTCCTCCTCTTGAATCTTGAGTTGGTGATAGCCCGACCGAAGGTCTATTTTGGAAAAGTAAGTTGCTCCTTTTAATTGGTCGAATAGGTTATCAATCCGCGGGAGTGGGTATTTGTTCTTGATGGTGACCTGGTTCAACTTCCTGTAATCTATACATAGTCTCATGCTTCCATCCTTTTTATTTATGAATAGGATGGGCGCATCCCATGGAGATTGGCTAGGACGTATAAAATCCTTCTCTAATAACTCATCCAACTGCTCCTTCAATTCCTTTAGTACCACTAGAGCCATGCAATAAGGATCTTGGGATATGGGTTGCTTAGTCGAAGGTAGCTTGGGTAGTTCTTCTGGAAATACTTCCAGATAGTGTTTAACCATCAAAATGTCTTCGATTTTCTTCTCTTCCGACTCTTCGTGGATGACCATGACCACGAAAGTCGTACAGCCTTTCTGAATCATTTTATGGGCTTTCATATGGGACACCATATGTACTTCGCTTCACATTTAGTCTCCTTGAAACTTTAATCCATTTGTCTTGGGAGTGTGGAAGGTCACTGTCTTCTTTCCATAGTCCATCCTAGCCTAATGGTTAATTAACCAATCCATTCCAAGGATTACTTCTACCTCCTTCAAGGGTAATGGAATCAAATCCGCTTCATGTTTGATTCCTCCAATATTTATCTCACATCCTTTTAATTGCTTATTCCTATTTAACCCATCTCCTAAGGGTGGATATTGAGACTTTGTTCTAGTGGAGTAAGTTCTAGGGGTACACTTGAAATCAAATCTTCCCTGATGAAGGATTTTTTCGCTCCTAAGTCAAAGAGGGCATAGACTTGTTGTCCTCATAATTGTATATACCCTAATTTAAAGAAATGTGTATTTTAGAGGAAAGACTTTTCTTTATTAAATAAAATTTCTAGTTTACAAGATTCTCTTGAACTAGTTGGGAGGGTTTTGGGATGTACCCACTACAATGCTAGGGTCTCTTCTTGCTTCTTCTTGGGTGAGATTGTATAGCCTATCTAGTACTCATATTGTAGCGTCTGGCATGGGGTTCCCTTGAGGTGGTACAAGGGTATTTCTTTGCTTGTTCTCCCTTAAGTGGGGCATTCCTTTACAAAGTGCCCCACTTGTCTACATGCAAAGTAGGTCAAGCATGCTCCCTCATGGTTCCTTTGACACCTTGGACAACGAGGGTTTCCTTGAGGCAAGGTGGGGACTACTTTCTAGGGAGGTGGTGGCATATCCTTTCTCCTTTGAAATGGCATTCTATTTCCCCACTTTTGACCATTATGCTCTTTTTGTCCTCCTTGATGGTTTTGACCCTTATCCTCCTTTCGGGTCATTTGCTCCATCCAACAGCGTTGGGTCTACACTAGTTGCTCACACTCGTGAGCCATATTGATTACCGCACCTCGGTCCGTGGGGCATCCTAGTACTCCCCTATGGCCTCGTATGTCCATATTGAGACCATCCATGAACTACTGACATATATCTACTAGCCTAGCTGGGTTAGGAGCAAGTTTTGGACATTGTCACACCATCGTTAAGCACTTCCTTACAAGAAGAATTCTATCAAGATCAACATGTCCTCTAGTGGTATCTTGACAATCCCCATGAGCTTCTTAATATTTGCCAACTAATCCATGGTAGCACCAGCATCTTTCTCTCTGTGAAATGGTTTACACCCGAGTTGACGGAGAGTCTTGAGATTTCTGGGGATGTCTATTATAGGATGCTTAATTGGAGGAGGATGAGATTACACTTCCTTTGGTTCAACCTGAGAATTGGTGCCTGCCTCAAGGACTAGGTTAGGTTGTCCAAATACATGAGTGAACTCCTCGTACAAAATCTAGTGTTCTAAGCTAAATCTAGGAGGGGTTGTTTGGGCTCCTCTGAGAGTTTTCACAAGTAGGGGTGGTTGGGAAGTGTTGGATACTACAGCTCTAGTTCTCTTGGATCCTTTCTTCAAAGCTATTCTGAAAATTTTAAAATCATTCCTATTAGTTACTATATTTTCTAGTCTTGATTATGTATTCGAGGAAATAGTCTCTGATACCACTCAAGTTGTTACGCCCCGACCCGGTTTGGTCATATTCACGTGATCAACCCACCACTATCTCGGTTTATTAAAGGTTTTTCCCTCTTTTAAACCGTGAGAAGTAACGTGTCCTTTAAATTTGCACCTTTCTTGGAATAACATAAATAAAGTCTACATAAAATTTAAACTTATCATACCTATCTTACAAGTGTGGTTAACTTGTAATCTTTGGGTAGACTTTCCTCAGGTTACCTAAAAAGGGGTATAAGGGAGGGGTGAGTTCAATGACTTAGTGAATGGATGTTTAAAATATGACTTTCAGAAAATAGTTGTGTTAGAGTTTGTCAGACTCCTTATTTTCTTTTAAAACATTTCATCCTAAAATCTTTGTTTTTCATAGCCATTTCTCATCATTAATCACAACCGGTGCGTTTATCAACCAATACACACCCTTCCTCATGAAGGGAACACACATTCACAAGGCATCACGTCCACTGCACCCACTTGTGGCATCGGAGCGACTTTACCTTGAGAGGGTAGTTACATGAAGGGAAAAATGATCATTTTGCATGAGAGGGGAGAAATGGTCATTTTTAGGTAAGTAAAGGGAAAAGTAGTCAATTCGGTTGAATACAAGAAAAAATGATATTTTTGCACAAATAGGGAATAATGTCAGTTTTCTCCGAAAATTGGGCAAAATGGTCATTTTTCACAATAAAGGAGGAAATAAACAACCATTCCTTAAGCTATTTGGGAATTCTACCTTGGTCGGAACCCCGTTAGCTATCCGGGTATTTCTACCGAGGTAGAACAAGAAACGTAAATGTGTACAACAAATTGGTTTTCCAAAACAAAGTAATCAAAACAACTATAGAAGCATTTTTGTACCTTATGAGCTTTGGCTTTCTGATTTGGCCTCTCTCCGTCCTGGATGCAAGTGCTTCCCAAAAAAGGGGGTAAGGGAGGGGTGAGTTTCTGTAACTCAGTAAGGGGTTAAGCTATCAATGTACTTAAACATTCAGAATATTTATTTAGTTTGTCAGTTCGATTAGCACACAATCAACGACCCTATATTATTAAAGGGTTCACATGCTCACAAAGTAGTCCTTGATTGCTCCACTTGTGGACCAGGGCGTCTTTACCATCCACCCAACTAGAAATTCACAACTTCTACCAAACGTTTGTGTGGGCATCAATCACCCGACCCCGAGACCCGAGTTCATACTTCGTGTCTGCAAATGTGAGACAAGACCTCTCCCCCTCCAACCTCAGTCACAGTGTGCATGAAGCTCATCGAGCTTCCAAACATACTGGATGACAAAGGTTCCCTTATGTTCCCTGGGTCATCCAACAGCCCTTCGAACCACAATACCCCATATTGGGTGTCTCGATGGTTTTGTAACATGGCATGCATAATCAACAATCTTATCATTTTTTTTTACCATTATCTTTGGTGCTACCAACAAACGAGTTCAATGACTCGGCTTCGGCTTAGTAGCTAGTTCGCACAATCAATTTATTATGAAACTCTTTTAAGCACATAGACTTTAACTTGTTAATGGACATAAGCTCGTGCCCATTGGCCTTTGGCCCACTCGAGCAATACTAGCTCCAATATTTTACAGTTCATGCTCTTATCAGAAAAATCTTCCAAAAAGTTTAAGCTGGTTCATGCAGTTAGGGGAGATCAATTCTAGAAAACCATTTTCAATTTGGGAAATTGCATTCATCAGCCAAACCGTACGTGATGCCAAAACTCACTCACCCGGTATGTCGTGACTCGTTTTCCCACGGCTGGATCGTTAGCACTTCCGAGGTGCTCCATGCTTGTAGGTAGGGGTAACTTTCTCATACCTATAGTATTTCAGATAAAGAATTATTTAGCTATCTAATTCATCTCACTTAATACACAAAGTTTATCCTTGTGGCAAATAATTTCACGGATCACTACCAACTTACATAAACTTACTAAGTTTGGCAATAAATCCCATAATTTTCTTTAATTGCAATTAAATTCCCAACTTAATCCTTAATTACAATTATGTCCCTAATTTCTCAAAAAATGCCAATTGGCCTTCAATTTCTCCCAAATTACCCATTGGTCCTAAATTGACAATAAATTTCACAAAAGTCCCCCAATTTTCACCCAAACTTCCCCAAATCCTTCATTTTGGGAAGCTAGCACTCGTTGGGAGGATCCTTCAAGGACTCAAAATCATCTTAATTGACCCTGAAATAAGCTCAAGTAGAGTTTCACCAAAAAATTGATTTTTTTATCGATAGAGCTTCGAAATCTTACTGGTCAAGGTGTGGTTGTCAAGGTTTGGGAAGCTAGCACTCGTTGGGAGGATCCTTCAAGGATTTAGAATCACACCAATTAATGTCCTGGGCAAAAACAATTCGATTAGTATAGTTCTTCCACTTTCTCTTTGTAAACTTTTACTATTTCGACTAATGGAGGTGGAATGGATTTATGTGAAAGCTTCAGGAAGGTCGAGGGTGGGACAGGAGGATTCGTGGAAGGGTCGATTTAGCTATAGGTTGTTTGGGTAGCCAGAATTCAATTCGACAAAGCTTCATCACATCAGGTCCATTGGAGTAGTGGTACTCTACAGGTTTGTCGGGTCGAACGGATGGTGTGGCTAAGCATTGGAATTCCTTCTGGTTTTAGGGACTCTAAATGCAAAGTTAAAGGCTGAAGGAAATGTTGATGTTAGAGCTCTGATTTACGCCTCACCAGAAAACTAAGCACTCTCTCTTCTTTGATTGCTTGTAGGTTGAGCAGGACAACTAGGGAGGAGCTCTTTATATATGGAGCTCCACAACTGACCGACGAACCTGGTCATCCTTTTTGGTAGCTTTCAAAGGTTGACGATCATAGTTAGCGCACACGCGTGAGATTTACATGTGCGAGCTACCACTTGGCGCACTGTGATTGATAAGCTTTGTTGACGTGACTTTCCAATCATCGTATGTGTTAGTTGTTGACCAGCCACATGGCAGCCTCCCATTGGTTTCTCATTCCAACGTGGATGTGACCGTATTTCTATTGGGCATTGACCATGACACGTGGTGTAAACCCTATCCTTTTATAATAAGAAAACCGAGGAAACAACCGATCATTTCTAAAGAGAAAACTAAGTCGGTTCACGAACCCCAACACTTAGATAAAGGGTAAATTGGTAAATTTACAAATCCTGAGTGACCTAAAGAATCATAAAAGTCATGGAAAAGGATTTTGGGGCAAGTTGGAAAAGAAAACCAAACCGGTTTAAATGAATCGAACCTGAACTGGTTTGAACCAACATTGAACCAGTGTCTAAATTCATTTTTCCAGGTTGCTTAAAATATTCAAATTGGGGAATTGAAGCCAGCATTGGTTAGAGAATGAATTTAGAAATTTTTAATTTTGAAAAACTTGGACAAATCGAGCCTAAACTGACCAATTTAAGCATTGAACCTAGTTTGGATCAGTCTGGTCCAGTTTGGAACAATGTCATCTTTTTCCTTCGAATGACATCACTATTCACTTGCCGGAAGAACGGACTACGCCGATGAAGTTGAATCATCTCCCTTTAGGGCATTTCATGCCATGAAGGATCGCCATAAAGGTGTCAAACAGATGGCCAGAGAGTCCCCGATCTCCCTATATAAAAAGCTCCTCCCCATTCATCCTCCTTACACCTGATAACTTCACTCTCTCTCAACTGCTCCATTTTTTAGTGAAGCTCAAACCAGAGCTCCGACTTGGGCAGTTTTCTCAAACTCAAAAGGTCAGGTCAGGTTCTTTAGGCTCTGAGGGAAGTCAACTATCTGATAGTAACCTTCGTTCGATCCGAGGACTGTCGGAGAAGCGCCAGCATAATCAAACAATGAAGCAGCTCTAGCGAACCAAAGCTACTCTATTTTGGTTGAGCTAAAAATGGTTGAATTCAACCCTCCTAGGACAAAACCAAGCTCTCCCAACATCCCCATAGCCCTTAGATGACCTAAACTGAGCTGAAAGGTAAGCCAATTCAGCCCTACTCAGTCATTGCCTATCGGAGTTAGAGAGAGAATTTGTAGAAGTTCACTAACAAAATTCTCCCTCGGTTTGAGGACAATTGTAGGAATTCTTGATCTTAGAAGATATCTCAGGAAGAGAGTTATCTTCCCCTATAGAGAGATTGGACAACACACCTACGACGATAATCTTTGGAAGCTTTCTCTCTCTACACTCTATTTTCCTATTAAGCTCCATTTGAGCTCAATTCGGATCCAAATGGCGTGGTTCAAAGCTCAATTAAATCATATGGAAGTGTAGGAACTGATCCATACCTTCAATTGGAGCAATTAACCATGATTAAATAGTCAATTTGATGAAATAAAATTCAGTCAGTTTGAAAGGTGGAAATTGGTGAAAATTTTGTAGAAATTTTGGGGATTTTGTAAAATTGAGGGCCAATTAGCCATGAGAAAGATGTTGGAGGACCAATTAGTTAATTTTTGAAATTTATTGGGGTCAAATTTCCATTTTTGCAATGTAGGGGCAAAATGGTAGTTTTTGAAAAGTTGGGGACCAAATTGGAAATTTGGAAAACTTGAGCCCCTTAAACAATTTTGAGTAAATTGAGGACTCAAAGTGAATTTTTGGAAGTTTCGAGACTAAATTTGGAGAAAAGTTAGCATTAGGGACCTAAAGTCAAGAAAAATAAATTATAGGGAACTAAGTGCAATTAATTAGAAATTTTGAGTCTAGTCATTTTATCATGAGAGAACGAAGGTTGTTATGCCAAATATTAATAGATAAAGATGTCCAAATTGTGTAGGAACTTGAGGGACCGGAACCCAACAAGGACAAGCAAGTGTGGATGCAGGAACCGACTAAAGGAGAGTACACTTCAGTTATCGGGTGAGTGAGTTTATTCACATCATACCCGATTGGGATTATAAGCACTTCGTAAACGAATAACCATTTCTATGTGGGATTTTAACATCACACCTGGTTGGAGTGATGTGAGAACTAAGTGGAAAAAGTACTTAACAGTTATAAGTAGAGAGATCATACCTAGTTGGTATGATAGACTTCCTAGAAGGAAGGAGAAAACCCGCTTGACAGTTGTAAGGAGAGGTGTCATCACACCTTGTTGGTGTGATAATTTGAAAGGTTATTTTGTTAGAAGTGTTCTCCCATTACTGTGTACCAATGCTTAAAAATTTTGGGAGACCATATTGACGAGAGCAAGAATAGCTCAAATAGGCCAATGGCCTCGGTTTTGGAACTTGTAGGCTAAAATGCCTCGTTTTGGAAAATCATGTACAATGGGAAGGCCAATTGGCATGAGTAGGAGCTCATATACAAACATGTGATATTTATGCCATAAAAATTCTAAATGAATGGATTGTGTGATTTCGCGATGGTACCAAGACAGGACCAATATACTCGATGGACTAGCGGTAGTGCGTTAGGGCCAGGTCGATGGACTGGCCTAGACAAATAGCTATAGGTCAAGTTGAGGGTCGAGGCCATTGGACCAGTGGCACCAAAGATAAATGGCATTATGGAAAAATTATTCTTTATGCATGCACTTGAGGTTTAGGACCATCAAGATGCCTAAGAGGGGTAGTGATGCATCCTAGGGGCTATTGGATGAGATGGTAGAGATAAGGGTAGTTTGCTATACCAGCAGTGAGGGAAGCACGATGTAGCTTCATGCACATGAGGTGGGGATGGGGTCAAGATGAGGTGTCTGTCCTCATACATACACGAAGTTGATTTTGGGTTTGAGGGTTGGATGTCGTGAACATCCACTCATACCCAGGGTAGAAGTGGACAGGCTTCTATCTAGGTGGTCGGTAAAGTCACTCCAACACCACAAGTGGATGAAGTGAACGGGCTGCCCTGCGAATGTGTGATTTTCTTCCTGGTGAAGGGCATGTGTTGATTGTTAAACACACTTGATGTGGAAATGAGGAAAATGGTTTCAAAAACTGGTAATTTGAGGAAAGAATATTTTTAAAGGAATTAAGAAGTCTAGCACACTCCGATTAAAGATGTTTTAATTAAGAAAACTCTCTCCCAACACCCATTCACTAAGTTGTCGAACTCACCCTCTCCCTTTACCCATTTTCATGTAACCAAGGGAAAAGCACTTAAAGACTTTCTGATAGCTTAACCTACAGGACAAGCATGTAAGGTTAATTTATTCAGTTTTGAATAATGTTATTCCATGAAAGATACAGGTGAAAAGGACGCCTTACTACTCGCTATTTAGAGGAGGGGAAAACCCTTAATAAACTGGGAGAGTGGCAGGTTATTCACAAAATAACATAGTAACTAATGGGAATAATTTTAAAATTTCAGATGGCTCCCAAGAAAGGAACCAAGAGAACAAGAGTCATAGTGTCTGACACTGCCCAACCACCCCTTCTTGTGGAAACTCATCGAGGAGCCCAGACAACCCCACTTAGACTAAGCTCAGAGCACTAGAGGTTGTACGAGGAGTTCACTCAAGTATTTGGGCAACCTAATCTCGTCCCTAAGGCAAGCACCAACTCTCAAGTTAAATCGGAAGAAGTACAATCTCATCCTCCTACTATTAACCATCCTCCTCCAGTTGACATCCCCAAATATCTAAAGACTCTTTGTCAATTGGGGTGTAAACCTTTCCTCGGAGAGAAGGATGCTGGAACCACCATGGATTGGCTAGCTAACATCAAGAAATTGATGGGGATAGTCAGGATATCACCAGAGAACATGGTGATCCTGACATAATTTTTCCTAGAAGGCAATGCCAAAAGATGGTGGGATAATATCCAGAGCCTACATACCTTCATACCCACATGGGAACAGTTTGAAAAGAGGTACGTAGAAGAGTATCTTTCTCCTCATTTGATTGATGAGAAGAAGCGGGATTTCCTCCGACTCTAACAAGGGCTTAACTCTATATTGAAGTACAAAACTAAATTCAATGAGTTAAGACCCTTTGCCCCTGTTTTTGCTGGATGGCAGACATTTGTCAGTGATTCATGGAAAGTCTCAATACGAACATACGAGATCGTATGGGAGTACTAGGATGCCCCACAGATCTGGTAGCAATGATCAGTATGGCTCACGAGTGTGAGCAACTAGTACAAACCCTACGCCACCGAATGGAATAGTCAACCCGAAAGGAGGACAAGGGCCAAAGCCGTCATGGAGGACGGAAGGAGCAAAATGGCCCAAGATGGGGAAACAGGGTGGGTTTCTAAAAGAGAAAGGATGCACCACCACCAAGAGTGTTCCCTACCCTACCACAAGGAAACCCTCCCTATCCTAGGTGCCAAACGTACCACAACAAAGCTTGCTTGTCCTGTTTTGCATGTGGAAAAGTGGGGCACACTATAAAGGAATGCCCCACTCTAAGAGAGAACAAGCAACGGAATACGCTTGGACCACCCCAAGGGAACCCTAGGAATGCCAGGTAGGACGCCACATCGAGAGTACCAGTTAGGGTATACAACCTCACCCATGAAGTGGCTAGGAAAGATCCTAGTTAGGGTATACAACCTCCCAAAACCCTCCCAACTAGATTAAGAAAAACGTGTAATTTGAAATTTCATTCAATAAAAGAAATATTTTCTTCAAAAAAACATGTGTTTCTCCAATCAAGGTACGTACATTTGTGGGGACAAAAGGTCTATGCCCTCTTCAAATCGGGAGCATAGAGTTCTTTCATCGAAGAGGACCTAATTCCAAGTTTACCCTTATGACACACCCCTCTAGGACAAAGCCTCAACATCCTCACATCCTTAGGAGAAGGGTTAAATAGGGACAAACAACTAAAGGCATGTGAGATAAAGAATGGAGGAATCAAACTCAAAGCAGATTTGATTCCATTACCTCTAAGGGAGGTAGAAATAACCCTTGGAATGGATTGGTTAAGTACTCGTCAAGATAGGTTGGACTGTGGAAGGAAGATAGTAACTTTCCACACTCCCAAAACAATCAAACTGAAATTCTAAGGAGACCGGAGTAAGAGTGAAGTACAAATGGTGTCCCATATTAAAACCCAAAAGATGATAAAGAATGGTTGTAGGGCTTTTCTAGAAACAATCATTAATGAAAAGTCTGAGGATAAAGGACTCGAAGACATTCCGGTAGTTAAACACTATCCAAATATATTCCCGGAAGAATTACCTGGATTGGCCCCAAGCCAACAATTGGAGTTCACCTTAGAGATTATCCCAGGAACAAACCCCATATCCCAAGTCCCTTATCGCATGGCTCTCACATAATTGAAGGAATTGAAGGAGCAACTGGATGAGCTATAGGAGAAGGACTTCATACACCCTAGCTAGTCTCCATGGGGTGCATGTCACACCCCGACCCGGTTTGGTTGGATCCTCGTAAACAACCCGCTGCTCTCCTAGTTCAAGAGGAGTTTCTTCCTTCTTTAACTCAAGAGGAGCCAACATACTTTCAACCTTGTTCCCTGGAAAGACATATATCAAATAAAATGCAAGCTTAAGAGAAATTAAGCATACCTGATAGAGGGTATGGCTTGGTGTTATACCTAATCATTTTTATTTATTTCCAGAAAAGGGATAAAAAAATTGTGAGTTTCTACAACTTAGTGAATGGGTACTTTCAAAAATTAAGTTTTGGTGAACAAATAGTTTTCAATTTGGAGTGTCCTAATTCCATTACATTTTCTCATTTTCAAATCTCAATTTTGATAATCATTTCTCTTCACAACGGTGTGTTTATCAACCAACACGTGCCCTTCATCATGAAGGAACACACATTCGAAGGCCAACCCATCCACTATACCCACTTGTGGCATCGGAGTGACTTTACCGACCACCTAGATAGAAGCACGTCCACTTCTATAATGAGAATGATTAGATGTATGCAACATCTGACCCACAATCTCATAATAAAAACTTCATGTCCGTATGAGTACAAAGACTCATCCTGTCCCCACCCTAGTCTCATGTGCATGAAGCTACGTCGAGGTTTGCATGACTTTTGGTATGACTAACTACCATTATATCGACTAGGTCGTCTAGAGCCTTGAGACGCATTACTACCTCTCTTGGGCATCTTGAAGGTCCTGTAACATAGGGCATACACAAATCAATAGTTTTTCACATAAGCCATATAATATGTGGTGCCACTGGTCCAATAGCTCTGACTCTCAACTCGACCTGTTGTTTGTCTTAACTAATTCCAGATCTATCATGTCGCACTGTCGCTAGTCCATTGAGTATGTCGGCCCTATCTCAGTACCATGGCCAAACAACTCATTTACTTAACTTTTCATGGCTTAATAATCATGTTTGTTTACAAGCTCTTGTCTGTGCCAACTAGCCTAGGGCCCACTATTCGAGATTTTTAAAATCGAGTATATTAGCCCCCATGTTCCAAAATTGAGGCCTTCGGCCTAACAGAACTATTCGAGCTCCCTTCAAGAAGGTTTCCCAAATATTTTAAGCAATGGAACACATTCAAGGGAAAGCACTTCAGACAAAATAAAATTTTCTATTGTCCAACCAGGTATGCATACATCTCCGCAAATAATCGACAAGTGGGTTTTCCACTTCCACTAAGGAAGTTTCATCAGACCAACCGGGTATGATATACTTACAACCAGTAAGTAGTTTTTCCATGTGAATTTAACATCACTCCTCTCAAGTGTGATGGTTAAAATACCACTTAGCAATGGGTTTTCATTTCAGAGGTGCTTATCATCCCAACCGTGTATGATATTAAATATCTCACTCACCCAATCGTGCTTATCATCCCAACCGCGTATGATATTTTTATTTATTATCATTTGGCTTGATACCCTTCATTCATTATGAATGACTATAAATATCTAACTTTTCAAATATTTGCAATTTGATCCCTAAAGTTCTTTTTTTTTTTACTTTAGGCCCAAAATGCCAACTTTTTCCCAAATTGAGTCCCAAAACTTTTAAAATTTCCCTTAGGACCACAGTTTATTAAATTTCACAAAATGGGGTTCAAGTTTCCTAAATTCCCAATTTGGTCCCCAATTTTTCCAAAATTACAATTTTACCCTTCCTTTAGAAAAATGGTATGTTTTACTAAAAAAATTCCAAAATTTGCTCAATTGGTTCTCCAACACTCTTATCGTGCTCAATTGGCCCTCAATTTTATCATATTGACCAATCGAACAAGTTTAATTGTTGAAATTGAAATTAAATTGGAGTTCCTTCATCTACAAACGATTCATTTGCATTTTGAATCGCAAGTTTTGACATCGGAATGAGCTCAAACGGAGCTTCGCCGAAAAATAAAAAGTAGAGAGAGAAAGCTTTGAATGCTTACCGTCAGGGGTGCAGTGGTCTGAGCTTTTAATTTGGGAAGCTAGCTCTCTTTCTAAGGTTCCTCCTAGAATCATGAATTGCATCAATTGAATTGAGAGAGAATTATATTATCAAAATTAAGTTAGTTCTTTCTCTAGCACCAATTGGAAATTACAAAAGGGAGCCAAATTAGCTTACCTTTCAATTCTAATTCAACCATAGGAGGGCTAAGGAGGTGTTGGGAGAGCTTAGTTTGGCCGGAGGAGGGCTCGAATTGGTCAATTTTAGCTTGACAAAAACATGATAGCTTTAGTCCACAAGAGCTACTTCACTATTCAATCACGCCGGTGCTTCTCCGACGACCCTTCGAGTGATCGGAGATTACTATTGTCACGCCCCGACCCAGTTTAGTCGGATTACCGTGATCAACCCACCACTCTCCCGATTTATTAAAGGGTTTCCCCTTATCATAAACCGTAAAGAGTAAGGCGTCCTTTAACTTGCACCTTTTTCCTGGAATAGCATAATCAAAACTGTATGAAATTTAAAACTTTACATACCTGTCTTATAGGCATCTTATTTGACGGTCTTTAAGGGGAGGCTTTCCGGGATTTCTTGAAAGGGATATAAGGGAGGGGGTGAGTACGACTACTCAGTGAATGGGTTTTTAAAAGCTTTTTACTTTTAGGAAAAACATTTATATGTACTGTGCCAGACTCCGTTGTTTTCAAAAATCCCATCATTTAAAAATTTGGATTTTTCCATTATTTCTTAGTTACCACGGTGTGTCATCACCCAACACACATCCTTCATCATGAAGGTTACACACATTCGCAAGTCAGTATCACTACTGAACCTGCTAGTGGCTTCGAAGCAACTTTTCCTACCACCCGGATAGAAGTACGACCACTTCTACCCTGGGAATGAGTGGATGTACGTGACATCCTACCCACAATCCCGAAATCACTTCTTCATGTTCGTATGAGGACAGAGACCTCATCCTATCCCCATCCCAGTCTCATGCGCTTCGTGCTACTCCAGATTTCGCACAGACACCTGGAACGACGAACTGCCTTTATAGCCACCAGGTCGTCCAGTGCCCTTAGGACGCATCACTTCCCCTCATGGGCGTCTTGATGATCCCGTACTCAAAGTGCATGCACAAACAATGTTTTCTTATATTGCCATGTAATCTGTGGTGCCACTAGTCCAACAGCCCCGACTCTCAACTCAACCCGCAGCTATTTGTCTTGACTAGTCCGTTGACTTGTCATGTTGCACCACCGCTAGTTAACTGAGCATGTCGGTTCTATCTTGGTACCATGGCCAAACAATTCACTTATTGAGTTTTATGGCACATATATCATGTTCATTTACGAGCTCCTGCTCGTGCCAACTGGCCTTGGGCCCACTGTACGAGATTTTCAAAATCGGGCATTTAGCCCCCAAGTTCCAAAATCGAGGCCCCCGGCCTATTAGAGCTATTCGAGCTCCCATCGAGAAGTTCTCCCAAATTGTTTAAGCATTGGCACATAGTCAGGGGAGAGCACTTCTGACAAAAATGGGTTTTTACTGTCCATCATACCAACCGGTATAAGGACATCTCCGTTCATAACCGATGAACGGGTTTTCAACTTCCTTCGAGGAAGTCTCATCATACCAACCGGGTATGATCTACTTACAACCCGTAAGTAGTTTTTCCGCATAACTTTCACATCACTTTCTCTAAGTAGTGATGATTAAAATACCACTAAACAGTGGGTTTTTATATCAATGCACTTATCATCCTCAACTGGGTATAATGTTAGTAAACCCACTCACCCGTTAATGCCGTGAATTCCACTAGACCAATTCTTTGTATTCACGCGAGCTTGTCCTTGCTGGCGTTCCCGGTATTTAACTTTCCTATACGATATGAACAACCTTGTTCATTATTACTCGGCATAACAGCCTTTATTCATTAATGAATGAGAAAACCCAAACTTTTAGTTATTTGCAATTAGGTCCCTAAAGTTATTTCTCTTTAACTTTAAGTCCCTAATGCCGATTTTTCCTCAAATTGAGTCCCGTAACTTTTAAAATTTATCGTTGGACCTCAATTTATTCAATTTCACCAAAAAGGGGTTTAATTTTCCAAATTTCCAATTTGGTTCCCCAATTTTTTCAAAATTACCATTTTCCCCTTCTTTCACAAAAATGGTAAGTTTTTCCCAAAAATTTTCAAAATTCCTCAATTGGTCCTCCAACATTATTTTCATGCCCAATTGACCCTCAATTTCATAAAATTGTATTTTGGCCCCATTGGATTTCGAAAATCCCCAAATTTTGTCCCAATTTCAACTCTTCAACACTACCGAATTTGATTTCATCAAATTGACCGATCAAACACTTCTAATTATTTAAATTGGAGTTGAAATTGAGTTCCTATATGTTCATATGATTCTAAGAAACTTTGAATCGCAGATTTTAACGTCGGAACGAGCTCAAACGGAGTTTTATCGGAAAATAGATTGTAGAGAGAGAAAGCTACGATTACTCACTGGTGAAGGCACGACAGTCCGAGCTTTTGATCTGGGCAGATAGGTCTCATCCTGAGGTTTATCCTAAAATCAAGTATTGTATCAATTGGTGCGGAATTGGATTAGAATTTTATCATTGAAATTCGGAGGAGAATGAAATAGGGATGACCTCTTTATATAGTCGTAAAAGACGTGTATTAAATGGTCGAGATTTATTACAACTATTAATATTGCCATAAATTATTAGTATTAATTTCAATAATTTAATTTCGGTATTAATTTCAATAATTTAATTTCGGTATTAAATTATTTCTAGCACCGATAGAAAATTATAAAGGGGAGGCAAATTGGCTTACCTTTCAGTCCTAATTCGGTCGTGGAAAGGTTAAGTAAGTGTTGGGAGGGCTTGGTTTGGCCTGAGGAGGGCTTGAAATGGCTGATTTCAACTTGGCCGAAATAGGGCAGCTTCGGTCCGCCGGAGTTACTTCACTATTCCATCATGTCGGCGCTTCTCCAACGATTCTCGGATTGACTGGAGTTTGCTACCAGATAGCTGTCTTCTCCCCGGTTCTAAAGGGCCCAACCTTTGTTCAAGTCGAAGCTCTGGTTTGAGCTTTACCAGGTAATGGAGCAGTAGAGAGAGAGAGAACCCTAATATGGCAAAATAACAATTTTGCCCTTACACCTCAAAACTCTTCCTTTTTTGGACCCAAGACTATTTTGTTTTTTTTCTCATTTAGGTCCTTAAGCATCCAAAACACATCATCCGAGTCTCAACCCCTTTACAATCTTTTCCATTGGTCCTTAGACCTTCTTCAGACCCTAATAAAGACCCCAAGAAATCTCATTCTCGAGTGGCCCCTCTAATTTTTCCAAAATTAAATTTTGGTCCCCATCCTGGATACTCAACAAAATAATTCTAAACAATTATAAATTTTGAATATGATGTCCCTAAGGGATCCTCCTAGGTCACCATGTTCCATGTCGAAATGGGGCTGGCCGAAACATACTATTTTAGGTACAAATCTAAAGCCCACAAAAATGAGCATCTATTTGGTCAAAGTTGGGTCAGGTAGCACCAATGTGGTTGAAAAGTACATTCCAAAAGAGTTCGCGGCCACTTAAATCACCTCAAACATTGGTTGTAGTAGCCTACAGATGTCATTTTACTAAACTATGCTATTTGAAGGCTATTCAGGAATTCCATGAATTTATTTAACATATATTATCACCCAAATCTTCTGAGGTTGGTGTGGTTTGAAAGTTGAGACCAAAATGTATTAATGTATTTTTCGTGATCATGTTTGGTTGTCGAGTGCATCGACACTCGCCTAAGAAGTATATGCTCTATTTTATGCTACCAAAATGTGTGTCCTTGTCACGCCCCGACCCGGTTTGGTCGGATCCCTGTGATCAACCCGCCACCCTCCCGGTTTATTAAAGGGTTTCCCCTTATCGTAAACCGTAAAGAGTAAGGCATCCTTTAACTTGCACCTTTTTCTTGGAATAGCATAATCAAAACTGTATGAAATTTAAAACTTTACATACCTGTCTTACAGGCATCTTAGTTGACGGTCTTTAAGGGGGCACTTTCCAGGATTTCCTGAAAGGGATATAAGGGAGGGGGTGAGTACGACTACTCAGTGAATGAGTTTTTAAAAGCTTTTGACTTTTGAGAAAAACATTTATATAGAGTGTGCCAGACTCCTTTATTTTCAAAAATCCCATCATTTAAAATTTTGGATTTTTCCATTATTTCTTAGTTACCACGGTGTGTCATCACCCAACACACATCCTTCATCATGAAGGTTACACACATTCGCAAGTCAGTATCACTACTGAACCTGCTAGTGGCTTCGGAGCGACTTTTCCTGCCACTCGGATAGAAGTACGACCACTTCTACCCTAGGAATGAGTGGATGTATGTGACATCCTACCCACAATCCTGAAATCACTTCTTCATGTCCGTATGAGGATAGAGACCTCATCCTGTCCCCACCCCGGTCTCATGCGCTTCATGCTACTCTAGATTTCGCACAGACAACTGGAACGACGAACTGCCCTTATAGCCACCAGGTCGTCCAGTGCCCTTAGGACGCATCACTACCCCTTATGGGCGTCTTGATGATCCCGTACTCACAGTGCATGCACAAACAATGTTTTCTTATATTGCCATGTAATCTGTGGTGCCACTAGTCCAACGGCCTCGACTCTCAACTAAACCCGCAGCTGTTTGTCTTGACTAGTCCGTCGACCTGTCATGTCGCACTGCCGCTAGTTGATTGAGCATGCCGGTCCTATCTTGGTACCATGGCCAAACAATTCACTTATTATGTTTTATGGCACATATATCATGTTCATTTACGAGCTCCTGCTCGTGCCAACTAGCCTTGGGCCCACTGTACGAAATTTTCAAAAACAACTGGGCATTCTAGCCCTCAAGTTCCAAAATCGAGGCCTCCGGCCTATAAGAGCTATTCGAGCTCCCGTCGAGAAGGTCTCCCAAATTGTTTAAGCATTGGCACACAGTCAGGGGAGAGCACTTCCGAAAAAAATAGGTTTTTACTGTCCATCATACCGATCGGTATAAGGACATCTCTGTTTATAACCGATGAACGGGTTTTCAACTTCTTTCGAGGAAGTCTCATCATACCAATCGGGTATGATCTACTTACAACCCATAAGTAGTTTTTTTCGCATAACTTTCACATCACTTTCTCTAAGTAGTGATGATTAAAATACCACTAAATAGTGGGTTTTTATATCGAGGCACTTATCATCCCCAACCTGGTATGATGTTAGTAAACCCACTCACTACCGGTAAGTGGTTTTTAAATTATAAGGTGTGCTCATCATCCCAACCGGGTATGATGTTAGTAAACCCACTCACAACCGGTAAGTGGTTTTTAACTTTAAACTATGCTCATCATCCCAACTGGGTATGATGTTAATAACCCACTCACCCGTTAATGCCGTGAATTCCACTAGACTGGTTCTTTGTATTCACGCGAGCTTGTCCTTGCTGGCGTTCCCGGTATTTAACGTTCCGATGAAGGCATGATAGTTCGAGCTTTCGATTTGGGTAGATAGGTCTCGTCCTGAGGTTCATCCTAAAATCAAGTATTGTATCAATTGATGCGGAATTGGATTAGAATTTCGTCATTGAAATTCGGTCGATTCTCTCTCTAGCACCGATCGAAAATTATAAAGGGGAGCCAAATTGGCTTACCTTTTGGTCCTAATTCAGCCATGGAAAGGCTGAGGAAGTGTTGGGAGGGCTTGGTTTGGCCTGAGGAGGGCTTGAAATGGCCGATTCCAGCTTGGCCGAAATAGGGCAATTTCGGTCCGCCGGAGTTTCTTCACTATTCCATCATGTCGGTGCTTCTCCAACGATTCTCGGATTGACTAGAGTTTGCTATCAGATAGCTATCTTCTCCCCGGTTCTAAAGAGCCCGACCTTTGTTCAAGTCGAAGCTCTAGTTCGAGCTTTACCGGGAAATGGAGCCGTAGAGAGAGAGAGAAGTGTTTAGGTGTGAGGAGAATGAAATGGGGATGAACTCTTTATATAGTCATAAAACCTGTGTATTAAATGGGCAATATTTATTACTAGTATTAATATTGCCATAAATTATTGGTATTAATTCCAATAATTTAATTTCGGTATTAATTTCAATAATTTAATTTCGGTATTAAATTATTTGTATTAATTTAAATAATTTAATTTAGGTATTAAATTATTGGTATTAATTTCATTAATTAAATATATATTAATTGATGCCTATTTATGATAAACCGTACGTTCGCATAAAAATTTTTGACCAAAATTTCGGGTTACAAAAAAATCATACTTCCCATAAGGTTACCCATCCTCACACTACTATTAGGTAAACACGCTTAACTTTGAAGTTCTTATAGAATCTAGTTCACCTGAACCAATTTGGTTTTTGTTTTCTAGTTTGTCTTAAGCTTCTTTTCCAATGTTTAATAAATACTTTGGATCAACCGAAAGTTGTAAATTTTCATATTGCTTATTTCCAAATGTAAACCGGTTTGGTATTCTTATTCGGTTTGACCGGTTCTTTTCCCAGTTTTCCTTAACTCAAATGTGCGGGGTTTACAGTACTATTTGATCATGTTGGCACTAGAATAGTGCATGTTAGTGGCCAAGAGAGGTTGTCACGCCCTGACCCGGTTTGGTCGGATCCCCGTGATCAACCCGCCACTCTCCCGATTTACTAAGGGTTGCCGTTTTTTATAAACAATGAAGAGTAAGGCATTCTTTAAACCTGTATATTTCCTGAAATAACATAAATCAAAACTACGTAAAATTTTAAAATGAACATACATGTCTTTACAAGCGAATTAGCAGTTGGTCTTGGGGTAGGCTTTTTGGGATTATCTAAAAGGGATATAAGGGAGGGGTGAGTACAACGACTCAATGAATGGGTTTGCAAAATTTATCTTTTTAGGAAAAATGTTTAATTCGGAGTGTGCCAGACTCCTTAATCTTTTTCAAAACCTTTCTTTACAAATTTCCAATTTTTTTATCACCATTTCTTATTAATCACGGTGTGTCATCACCAAACACAAATCCTTCATCATGAAGTTCAATCACACAATCGTATGTCAGTACGTCCATTGAACCCACTTATGGCATCGAAGCGACTTTACCGGCCACCTAGATAGAAGCACGTCCACTTCTACCTTGAGAATGAGTGGATGTTCGCGACATCTGACCCTCCATCTCATAACAATTATCCATGTACGTATGAGGACAAAGACCTCATCCCGTCCCCAGCCCAGTTTCATGCGCTTGAAGCTACGTCAAGCTTCTCAAGGTCACCTGGTCTGACGAACTACCCTTATATCCAGTCGGTCGTCTAGAACCCTAGGACACATCACTACCCCTCTTGGGTGTCTTGAAGGTCCCGTAAACACAGTGCATGCATAATCAGTATTTTCACATCATGCCATATAATTTGTGGTGCCACTGGTCCAATGGCCCTGGCCTACAACTCAACATGTAGCTGTTTGTCTGGACTAGTCCGGAGACCTGTCATGTCGCACTACCACTAGTTGACTGAATATGCCGGTCCTGTCTTGGTACCATGGCTAAACAATTCTTTTATTTAAAGTTTTATAGCATATAACTCACATTTATCTACGAGCTCATGCTCGTGCCAATTGGCTTATAGCCCACTGTTTGAGATTTTCAAAATTTGGGCATAATAGCCCCTAAGTTCCAAAACCAAGGCTTCCAGCCTAACAGAGCTATTCGAGCTCCCGTCAAAAAAGTCTCCCAAATTGTTTAAGTGATGGCACATAGTTAGGGGAGAGCACTTCCAACAAAATATATTTTTTAACTATCCATCATACCCACCGAGTATGAGGATATCTCCACTCATAACCAATGAATGGGTTTTCCACTTCCTACAAGGAAGTTTCATCATACCAACTGGGTATGATCTACTTACAACAGTAAGTAGTTTATCTGTTTCATTTTCAGACCACTCCGCTAAGTTGTGATGTTTAAAATACCAATAAGTAGTGGGTTTTCATTTTTGAGGTATTTATCATCCCAACTGGGTATGATATATAAATTCCACTCACTTGTTAATAAATTGAATTCCACTAGACCGGTTCTTTGTATTCACGCGAGCTTGTCCTTACTGGCATTCTCGATACTTCATGTTCCAACATGATATGAGCATCCTTGTTTATTATCCCTCAGCCTAATAGCCTTCATTCATTCCAAATAAATTAGAAAACCAAACTTTTTATTTATTTGCCATTAGGTCACTAAAGTTATTTTTCTTTAACTTTAAGTCCCTAATACTGGTTTTTTCCTTATATTCAGTCCCAAAACTTTTAAAATTCACCTTGGGACCTCAATTTATTTAATTTCACCAAAAGGGGTTTAATTTCCCAAATTTTCAATTTTGTCCCCTAACTTTACCAAAATTACCATTTTGCCCCTACTTTACAAAAATGGTAAGTTTTGCCCCAAAAATTGCCCAATTGATCCTCCAACATCTTCATCATGCCCAATTGGTCCTCAATTTTATGAAATTACACCTTAGTCCCTCAAATTTTTTAAATTCCCAAATTTTTCCCAATTTCAACATTCTAACTCTATCGAATTTGATTTCATCAAATTGACTGATGAAATGAGTTTAATTATTGAAATTGAAGTTACATTGGAGTTTCTACACCTTCATACAATTCAATTTGCACTTTGAATCACATGATTTGGTGTCGGCATGAGCTTAAACAGAGCTCCGCTGGAAAACTAAACTTAGAGTAAGTAAGCTTCGAAAGCTTACGTTTGGGGCACGGCAGTCCGAGCTTTCGATCTGGGAAGGTAGCTCTCATCCTAAGGTTCATCCTAGAATCAAGAATTGCATCAATTGATGCCGAATTGAGTGAGAATTTTATTGACGAAGTTCTATCGATTCTCTCTCTAGCACCAGTCGAAAATTATAGAGGGGAGCCTAATTGGCTTACAGCTCTAATTTAGCTCTAGGAGGACTGTGGAGGTGTTGAGAGGGCTTGGTTTGGCCTGAGAAGGGCTTGAATTGGCCGATTTTAGCTCATCCAAAATAAGGCAGCTTTGGTCCGCCAGAGCTGCTTCCCTGTTCAATTACACTGTCGCTTCTCTGGTGACTCTCGGAGCAATGGAGACTACAGGCATGTAGCTGACTTCTCCTTGGTTCTAAAGGACCCAACCTCACCTTGTTTGGCTCATAAAAGTGCCCAAGTCAGAGCTCTGGTTCGAGCTTCACCAAAAATCGGAGCAGCTAAGAGAGAATGGAGTTTTCAGGTGTAGAGAGGATGAATGAGGAGGGGCTCTTTATGTAGGAAGCTCGAGGACTTTTGGTCATCCGATTGGCGCCTTAAGGCGGTCATTCATTGCCTGAAACTCCCTGGTCGAAGACTTTTCAGATTCACCAGTGTTGCTCAATTTTTTGAGCGAGTGAATAGTGATGTTATATGAAGGAAGAAGAAGAAACTGTTCCAAACCGAACCAGACCGGTCCAAACCGGGTTCAAAGTTTAAACTAGTTGGTTCACCCCCAATTCGACCGAATTTTTCAAATCTAAAAATTTATAAACTCATCTAAATTCATTTTCTATCCAATAGGGGCCTCAAATCTCAAATTTGAATTTTTTTTAATCCACCTAGAAAAATGAATTTAGCATTCAGTTCAACAGTGGTTCAAACCGGTCCAAACCAGTTCAATTCGGTTCGGATCCGGTTCACCTAAACCGATTTGGTTTTCATCTCCAATTCATTCTCAAGTCCATTTCCATAACTTTTGGAACTCTTTGGGTCACTCAGGATCCATAAATTTCCCGGTTTGCCCTTTCTCTATCGGTCTTGATTCATGAACCGACTCAGTTCAAAAACCTGTTCAATCTAGTTGGATTCGGTTCGTCTAAACAGGTTTGGTTTTTCTCTTCCAATTTGTCCTAAGGTTCTTTTCCAAGGTTTTATGAACCCTTTGGATCACCCGAGGTTTTAACCTTAAGAGTTACATGTTCAACCTTCTTACCATCTTTTTGAGATTTCTTCCTTCATTTCCTTACACCTTCTTCTATGTTAAGGCAATTGCCCACTTTAAATCCTTATTCATCTTAAAATTCCTTTTCATTCCTTATCTGAGAAATTTTTTATTATTGGTCTTATTTCATATACTCCACACTATGCTCATCCGTCCAATCTTTAGGCTCTATTAAGTGAGCATAGACCATGACCCGTCATGATGTTAGAGGTCATTTTCCCTAATTTACTTCTTAATTGAGGGCTTACTTCTCCAAGATTCCTCATATATTCTTAATTGAGGGCTTACTTTCTTTCTCCTATTCTTTCCATCTCAACCAACCATTTCGGCTGGTTCCATTTCCTCTTAATTTGGATATGTATGATTTTCCAGGGCTACCTTCCTTAGTAGGATTCTTTCCCTTTATCCTGGAATTCCTTTTTCATTCATTCCTTAAAAGTATCTAATCATTAAATGACATCCTTTGATGTCGTCCTTCTCATGCACCCTTCCTAGGAAATCTAGCGGTATGTACTTGTACAATTTCTTAAATTCTACCAGTATCCCTCACAAGTTTTCTTACTTGGAAAAGGTTTAGACATGGTTTGTTTCAAGACCTCCTTGTGTGACGTTTACTTAGTCTTCTCCTGGCTTTGAGTTTGGTCATTAATTTGATCTTGGATATTGATCGTTTCAAGGATCCCATCCATCCTCCTTTTTCCAAATATTTGACCTTTCCATCTTTCCTTTATTTACCAGAGCTTAATCTATGACTCTCACGAGGATTAGTTTATTACTTTCCTCGCCTCCACAATTCACCTTGTCTCATTATCTTGAGGTAGCTATCTCTCAAGTCTTCTTGTCCTTAATGACCATTCTATTGCCCTTTATAGGGTGTAGTCCTTACTACTTCTTGGTTCTCCTTAGTGCATCATTTATTCTCCTTGACTATCTTATTATTTCGGTTTGCTTTCTTATGTTATGTTTGTTTGAAACTCCAATTTGATTTCTTTGCTTTTTTCCAAAGCAAGTCGTGCTTATCATTTCGAGACATCCCATTTGTTGTCAACTTGTCTTCTCTCGTGGAGGCGCTTCCTTCCTTGCTCCTAGATGGCTGGAAATTTAAGGAAAATTTTCTTCAGCAACCTTTTGTTCTGTTTTGTGGTTTATCGAGGTCCTACCTTCAGTCCTTTTTCTTTCCTGCCACTATGCTAGGATCTTGAAGAGTTTCCTCCTATATGTGGTTAAAATTCCAAGCATGTGTCTTGTTTCTAAGGATGGCATCCTTCCAGATTCCTATAGCTATGGGCCACTATCTTTGCAAAGTATTGTTCTAAATCCTTGTGGTTTGGGATATTTCTTCACTTCATGTCCTATTTCCCTTACAACTTGCAATATGTAATTTTTCTTGTTCAGTTGTTACTTCAAGTGTTCTCCTAGACTCCTTAATTACTTTGATGGTTTTCTTTCTTTCTTTGCCTAATAATTTCCTTGATTTATTTCCTTTATTTGGGATGGGAATCTCCTTGGTCTCTATGGTGTCTAGGGTAATGCAGGTTAGTTTGTTTACCTTTCTTGGGCAATCTTCCTAGAGCTTGAGGTGCATGGTCACATTATTTTTTAGAGACATAAGTTTTTTGTAACTTTAAGGTTATAAGCCATGGATGGCGTTCCTAGTCTTAGGCTGGGCTTCCTTCTTACTCGAGATTATGACCTCAACGATTCCTTGCACCATTCTTTTGGATACTTCCCACTAATGTCTCTTGGTTCTTTGGGACTTCTTAGGTATTTAAGGGTGATCTCCCTACGGGGACAGAGTGTTGGGTGGTGTTGGTACGCAAGTCCTAGTTTTCTTGGTTCCTCTCCTGGGAGCCATCTAAAAATTTTAAAATCATTCCTATTAGTTACTATCTTTTCCATTCTTGATTATGTATTCGACGAAATAGGCTATGCTACCACTCAAGTTGTCATGCCCCTACCCGGTTTGGTCGGATCCCCGTGATCAACCCGCCACTCTCTTGATTTACTAAGGGTTGCCCCTTGTTTATAAACCGTAAAGAGTAAGGCGTCCTTTAAACATGTACCTTTCCTGTAATAACATCAATCAAAACTGCATAAATTTTAAACTGATCATACATGTCTTTACATGCGAATTAGAAGTTGGTCTTGGGGTAGGCTTTCTGGGGATACCTGAAAGGGATATAAGGGAGGAGGTGAGTACAACAACTGAGTGAATGGGTTTGCAAAATTTATCTTTTTAGGAATAATGTTTGATTCAGAGTGTACCAGGCTCCTTATTCTTTTTCAAAACCTTTCTTTTCAATCACCCAACTCTCATCCTTCATCATGAAGGTCAATCACACAATCATAAGACAGTACGTCCACTGAACCCACTTGTGGCGTTAGAGCAATTTTACCAGCCACCTAGATAGAAGCACATCCACTTCTACCCTAAGAATGAGTGGATGTTCATGACATCCGACCCTCAATCCCATAACAATTCTCCATGTCCATATGAGGATAGAGACCTCATCCCGTCTCCACCCCGGTCTCATGCGCTTGAAGCTACGTCGAGCTTCGAAAGGTCACCTAGTCCGACGAACTGCCCTTATATCCACCAGGTCATCCAGGGCCCTAGTACACATCACTACCCCTCTTGGGCATCTTGAAGGTTCTGCAAACACAGTGCATGTGTAAACCCCGTCATTTTGAGTTAAGGAAAATCGGGAAAAGAACCGGTCAATTCGAGTAAGAAAACCGAACCGGTTTACAAACCCGATCATTTGGGAACAAGCAATTTGGAAATTTACAACTTCTGGGTAATCCAAATGGTTTATAAAACCTTGGAAAAGAGCTTTAAGACAAATTGGAAGAGAAAAATCATATCGGCTCAAATGAACTAGATCCCATCAGAACATTGAAGTTAAGCGTGCTTACATGAGAGTAGTGCGAGTATGGGTGATCTCGTGCGAAAGTATGCCCTATCATAAATAGCCATAAATTAATATATATATATATATATATATATAATTATTAGAATTAATACCAATAATTTAATACCTAAATTAAATTATCATAATTAATACCAATAATTTAATACCTAAATTAAATTATTGGAATTAATACCAATAATTTATGTTAACATTAATACTAATAATAAATCTCCCTCATTTAATACACAATTTTACACCTATATAAAGAGTTATCCCCATTCATTGTCTTCACACCTCAACACTTCTCTCTTTCTCTCTCTACTACCTCATTTCCCGATGAAGCTCGAACTAGAGCTTCGACTTGGGCATTTTTCTTAACATCAGAAGGAGAGATCAGGCTTTTTAGATTCTGGGGGAGGTCAACTATCTGATAGCAACCTCCATTCGATTTGAGGATCGTCGAAGAAACGTCGACATAATCAAACAATGAAACACCTTTGACAGACCGAAGCTACCCTGTTTTAGCCGAGCTGAAACCGGCCAATTCGAGCCCTCCTCAAGCCAAACCAAGCCTTCCCAGCACCTCCACTACCCTCCTACAGCCAAATTAGAATAGAAAGGTAAACCAATTCGGCTCCCCTCTATAATTTATGACTGGTGTTAGAGAGAGAACAGGCACAATTTTAATGAGAAAATTCTAACTCAATTCAAAATCAATTAATACAATTCTTGATTTTCGAATGAACCTCAGGACAATAGCTATCTGCCCAGATCAAAAGCTCAGATCATCGTGCCCCTGATGGTAAGCTTTCTCTCTCTACAGTCTATTTTCGGACAAAGCTCCATTTGAGCTCGTTCCGGTGTAAAAACTTGTGATTCAAAGTGTTATTTAATAGTATGAAGATGTAGGATCTCAATTTTAACTTAAATTTCAACAATTAGAAGTGTTTGATCGGTCAAATTGATGAAATCAAATTTGGATGTGTTAAGGAGATGGGAAAAATTAGGGATTTTCAAAATTCTAAGGACCAAAATGCAATTTTAAAAAATTGAGGGCCAATTAGGCATAATACAAATGTTAGAGGGCCAATTAAGGAATTTTAGAATTTTTGGGGGTAAATTTACCATTTTGTAAATGAAGGGAAAAATGGTAATTTTGGAAAAGTTGGGGGACCAAATTGGAAATTTAGGAAATTAAACCCTTTTTTTGTGAAATTGAATAAATTTAGGTCCACAATGGAATTTTAAAAGTTTTTGGACTCAATTTGAGGAAAAATCGGCATTGAGGACTTAAAGTTAAAAAAAATAACTTTAGTAACCTAATTGCAAATAAATAAAAGTATGGTTTTCTCATTAATTTACAATGAATGAAGACTATTAGGCTGAGTGATAATGAATCAAGATGTTCATATGGTGTAGGAACACAAAGTACCGATAACGCCAGCAAGGACAAAGCTTAAACCAGCCGGTTCACCCCAAATTCGACTGAATTTTTCAAATCCAAAAATTTCTAAATTCATTTTGTATCCAGTGGTGCCTCAAATCTCAAATTTGAATTTTTCAAGCCACCTAGAAAAATTAATTTAGCATTTGGTTCAAAAGTGGTTCAAACCGGATTAATCCGATTCAAACCAGTTCAATCCGTTTCAAATCTGGTTCACATGAACTGGTTTTGTTTTCAACTTCAATTCATTCTCAAGTCCATTTCCATGAATTTTGGAACTCTTTGGGTCACTCGGGATCCATAAATTTCCCAGTTTTCCCTTTCTTTATCAGTTCCGGTTCATGAACCGACTCACTTCATAAACTGGTTCAATCCAATTGGATCCGATTAATCTGAACCGGTCTAGTTTTTCTCTTCCAATTTATCCTAAGCTTCTTGTAAACCCCATCCTTTAGTAATGAGAAAATCAAGGAAAGGACTAGTAAAAATTGAATCTTTAAACTGAATTAGTCTACAAGACCTATTGTTAGGGGACAAGCAAATTTGAAAAAAATTATAAATCCCATGTGACTCAAAAAGGTTCATAAACTTGGGAAAAGAACCCTTGGATGAAATAAGGAGGAAAGACCGAAGCAGTTCAAGAGAATTGGCTCCAAACCGGATAGAACCAATTTATGAATCGAGTTAATTCATGAACCGGAACCGATAGAGAATGGGTAAACCAAGAAGCTTATGGATCCCTTGTCATTCAAAGAGATTTAAAATCCTTGGGAAGGAACCTTAGAACAAAGTGGGAGAGAAAAACCAAATCGGTTCGGGTGAACAAGACCTGAACTGGATTAAACCGGTTTAAAAATCGAGCCGATTTATGAACCATAATCGAATAAGAGATGGTAAAACGAGAATTTGTATGGACTCTAAGTGACCCAAGGAGTCACAAAAGACATGAAAATGGAATTGTGAAGGAATTGGGGATAAAAACCAAACTGGTTCAGGTGAACCGGATCCGAACTAGTTCAGACCGGTTTTAACCACTATTGAACTGGATCCTAAATTCATTTTTCTAGGTGGCTTAAATAATTCAAATTTGAGATTTGAGGCCACCATTGGATAGAAAATGAATTTAGAAATTTTCAAATTTGAAAAACTCGGTTGAATGAGGGGTGAACCGGTCGTTTTAAGCTTTAAACCCGATTCGAACCGGTCCGGTCCGGTTCGGAACAGTGTCATCGCCTTCCTGAGGATCATAGCACTGTTCACTTGCCGGAAAATCGAAGCAGCACAAGAAAAAAAGAAATGTTTCCATTCGGTACATTTCAGGTCTTTAATGACTATCATAACGGTGCCAAACAGACGGCCAACAGGTTCCCGAGCTCCCTATATAAAGAACTCCTCTCCATTCATCCTCTCCACACCAGAAAAGCTCACTCTCTCTTAGTTGCTTAGTTTTCAGTGAAGCTCGAACCAGAGCTTTGATATAGGGTCAATTCTGAGCCAAAGAAGGTGAGGTCAGGTTCATTAGAACCAGGGAGAAGTCAGCTACACGGTGGTGACATCCGTTCATTCTAAGAGTCATCGGAGAAGCGCAGGCGTGATCAAACAGTGAAGCAGCTCCGACAGGCCGAAGCTACCCTATTTTGGCCAAGTTGAAATCAGCTAATTCGAGCCCTTCTTAGCCCTGACATGACCGAATTAGAACCGAAAGTTAAGCCAATTCGGCTCCCCTTTACAATTTTTTATTAGTGTTAGATAGAGAGTCTGCCGAATTTCAATAACGAAATTCTAATCCAATTCGACATCAATTGATATCATTCTTGATCCTAGGAAGAACCTACGGAGGAGAGCTACCAGCCCAAATCGTCGCACCCTCACCGGTGAGAAATCGAATCTTTCTCTCTCTACAGTCTATTTTTCGGCGAAACTCCTTAGAATCATATGAACATGTAGAAACACAATTTCAACTTCAATTTTAACGAATAAAGGTGTTTGATCAGTCAATTTGATGAAATCAAATTCGATTGTGTTAAAGAGTTGAAATTCAAGGGGAAATTGGGGAAATTTGGGGATTCTCGAAAAATTGAAGGACCAAAATGTAATTTTCTAAAATTGAGGGTCAATTGGTCATGATAAGAATATTAGAGGGCCAATTGAGAAATTTAAGAATTTTTTGGGCAAAATTTACGATTTTTGTAAAGGAAGGGCAAAATGGTAATTTGGCAAAAATTGAGGGACCAAATTGAAAATTTGGGAAATTAAACCCCTTTTTGGGGAATTTAATAAATTGAAGTCCTAAGATAAATTTTAAAAGTTTTGGGACTCAATTTGAGGAAAAACCCGATAATAGGGACTTAAAGAAAAATAACTTTAGGGACCTAATTATAAATATATATAAAGTTGGGTTTTCTCATTCATTGAAACGAATGAGGGCTATTAGACTAAAGAATAATGAACAACTATGTTCATTTCGTGTAGGAGAACGAGACATCGGGAACGCCAGTTGAGGTCCAGTATGCAAGGGACAGAACTCGACTAAGTGGAATTTTACTACACGGTCGGGTGAGTCGAATTTTATATCATACCCGGTTAGGGATGATAAGCACATCAAAATAAAAACCCACTACTATGTGGTATTTTAAACATCACAACTTATAGTAGTGATGTGAAAACCATGCAGAAAAACTACTTACCGGTGGTAAGTAGATCATACCCGGTTGGTATGATGAAACTTCCTCGAATGAAGTTGAAAACCCGTTCATCGGTTATGAATGGAGATGTCCTTATATCGGGTTGGTATAATGGACAGTGAAAACATATTTTTGTCGGAAGCGTTCTCCCCAGACTGTGTGTCAATGCTTAAACAATTTGGGAGACCTTCTCGATGGGAACTCAAATATCTCTTATAGGTCGGGGGCCTCGGTTTTGGAAATTGGGGGCTAATATGCCCGGGTTTTTGAAAATCTCAAACAGTGGGCCATAGACCAATGGGCATGAACAGGAGCTCATAAACGAACATAATATATGTGCCATAAAACTTTAATAAGTAAATTGTATGGTCATGGTGCCAAGGCTGGTCCGATATTCTCAATCAACTAGCAGCAGTGTGACATGACCAGTCTCCAGACCAGTTAAGACAAACAGCTACAGGTTGAGTTGAAAGTTGGGGCCGTTGGACTAATGACACCACAGATTATATGGTATAATAAGAAAACATTGTTTGTTCATGCACTATGAGTACGGGATCATCAAGACGCCCATGAGGGGTAGTGATGTGTCCTAAGGGCCTTGGACGACCTGGTGAGTATAAGGGTAGTTCGTTGTTCCAGGTGACCGTGCGAAATTTAGAGTAGCACCGAGCGTATGAGACCGGGATGGGGACAGGATGAGGTCTCTGTACTCATATGGACACGAAGAATCAATTTCAGGATTGAGGGTCGGATGTCACGTACATCCACTCATTCTCAGGATGGAAGTGGTCGTACTTCTATCTAGGTGGCTGGTAAAGTCGCTCTGAAGCCACAAGTGGGTTCAGCGGTCGTGCTGGCCTGTGAATGTGTGTAACCTTCATGATGAAGGATGTGTGTTGGGTGATGACACACCATGATAATAAGAAATTGTGAAAAACCTGAATTTTTAAATGAAGGAATTTTTGAAAAGTGAGGAGTTTGGCACACTCCAATATAAATGTTTTTCTTAAAAATTAAAAGTAGACTTTTGAAAAACCCTTTCACTGAGTTGTAGAAACTCACCCCTCTTTTCTATCCCTTTTTCAAGAAAAGAGAAAATGACTAAGAGTAACACCGAGCCTTACCCTTTATCAGGTATGCTTAATTTTCCTTAAGCTTGCATTTTAATTGATATATGTCTTCCAGGGAACAAGGTTGAAATTTCAACTGGCTCCTCTCGACTAAGAGAAGGAGGAAACTCCTCTTAAACCGAGAAAGAGCGGTGGGTTGTTCACAGGGATCCAACCAAACCAGGTTGGGGCGTGATAACTAAAGTGGTATCAGAGCCTAGTTCCCTTGAAACATTATCAATAATATGCCCTGATATTAATCTAATTCTAAACTATCTTGTAGGAATGAGAATCTTTAAGAAATTTGCAAGAAAATCTAATCCTTCCCCTATAAGCATGAAAAAGACATCTAACCCAAGGGAGGAAGTCGTACAGAGGTTCCTAAGGGGCAAAAAACGAGTACCCAAAGACATGGTGGAGGACTATCGGAAACTAGTTGGAGCTTTGCTAGAACCAGAAGGCATCATGTACCCTCCTCCTAGACAAGAGGAACCATCATCACCTCCTAGAAGTCCAACCCCTCCTCCAATACCACAACAATAGAAGAGGAACCCCACCAAGAAGGAGGCATGGGATAATTATTGGGATGCTTATACCACCTTCATGAAGGTCCGCCAAGTACCTCCACCCACTCAACCTGACTTCAATCCGTCTCGATGGATGAAATGGACATATAAGTGTGAGGCAGAAGTACTAAGGCAGTACAAGTTGGAGGCCATACATGAAATTCGTTCTATTGAGGAGCACGAATGGACCCCAATCAATTACTCAGAACCTTCTGACCAAGAGTCCCATAAATCGTTTTAGGGTTAACTCTAGCCCTATGACCCCAAGGGATTGGAGGGTAGAGAAGTCATGTAATAAGCCAAATTTTTTTTTCGCAAGAAAATATTTCCTGAATGAATTAGAAGTTTATTAAAACTCTTGAGTTACTTAAGAAAAAATTTAAGTAGATAAAAGTTTAAGGGAAGAAATTCCCCCTAAGGGAGAATGGCCTATGGATAGTTAAACTCAAACCTTAGGTCTTAGAAAAACAATAAGGAGAAATTCATCTGGTGGATATTATAAGGAAAGAAAAAGGGAGTTGGAGGATCAACCATCCAAGAGCACATAACTTTCGAGAGACACAGTAGGAAGTATAACATCCCAAAAAGAACCACAAGAATAGAAGTTGATCGATAAGGAAAAGAGATTAAGATTCCACCTGACAAAGATGAAGAGAAAGTACAACAATAGGAAGTCCCAAGTGTAACAAATTCCTTAGAAATTTCAGAGGATAAGAAACATATGGAAAGTAAAGTACGAGTCGAAGAAAGAAAAAAAAACAAGAGTAGATGAAGTGTACCAAGTCTATAAGTTAGGAGAGAATTTCCAAAGAATAAGGCGATCAAACACCAGAAAGTACGAGTGGTTAGGTAAGAGTATTAAGGAGGTTGAGCATGATCCACTACAAGAAGGCCTAGAAAACTTGAATTAGGAATGTCAAAGAAACATTATGTAAGGGAAGAACTTAATTAGACCAAACAATTTGAAGGAGTAAACGAAGTCTAACCGGAGATGGGGAATAGTGGGAGAATACACCCCAACCAAGACAAAGAGGGAAACACTAGGGATATAAAGGTACAAAAGGTTTAAAAATGATAAGGATAAGAGACCCACCTCAAAGGAGTAGGCGAATATGGAATCGAGTGGAAATAAAGCAAGGTCAACCGAAGGTACTACTGGATCCAAAGAGCAAGAATAAGTTGGTAAAAATATCAACAAAATACACTCCCGAAATTTAAGGAGTTCAAGGGTAGAATCAGAAGGAAATACGGAGGGAAGGAGAATGGAAAGCTCATCAGAGAAAGAAATTACCCGACTCATGACTTAGAATTAGTTGTGATAATGTTGGCCATAAGGATATGGTGCCCCTACCTTTATGGGATTGAGTACAGGATATACACAGAACACAAGTGCTATAAGTACTTCCTAACTCAAAAGGAATTAAACCCCGTTAGGAGAGATGACTGAAATTGGTGAAGGATTATGATCTTGCAAATAAAATACCACCCCGGAAAGGCTAATGTGGTAGTAGATGCTTAAAATCACAAGTATCAAACTGAGACGGCATAAATAAAGACAAGTTACATATCCTGTTACAACAATTGGGAAGGATAGAGATGGACCTGAGGAAAGACAAGCAGGAAAAATGTTCGGTGGTTAATGTGACGGTATGTAAAACCCGCCCTTTTGAACTCAGGAAAACTAGGAAAAAGAACCAATCAAACCAAGTGAGGATACAGAACCGGTTCACAAACCCAATCATTTGTGAACGGGCAATTTGGAAATTTATAACCCTCGGGTGATCCAAAGAGTTCATAATACCAGGAAAAAGAACTATAGGATGAATTGGGAGAGAAATACCAGACCGGTTAAGATGAACTGAATCCAACTAGATTGAACCAGTTTATGAACCGAGTCAGTTCATAAACTGAAACCGATAGAGAAGAGGAAAATCAGAGAAATTCAACTCCCTTGTGCCCCCAAAGAAATTTACAAACCTTGGCAAGGAACCTTAGAACAAAGTAGGAGAGAAAAACTTGATTGTTTCAGGTGAAACAAACTTGAACTGGATCGAACTAGTTTAAGGACCAAGCTGGTTTATAAATCGAAATCGATAAAGAGATGGTAAACCGAGAATCTTATGGACCCTAAGTGACCCAAGGAGTCACAAAAGACATGGAAATGGACTTTTAAAGGAATTGGGGATGAAAACCAAACCGGTTCAGGTGAGCCGAATCCGAACTGGTTCGGACCGGTTTGAACCACTAATGAACCGAATACTAAAGTCATTTTTCTAGGTAGCTTAAATAATTCAAATTGGAGATTTGAGGCCACCATTGGATAGAGAATGAATTTAGATGAATTTAGAAATTTTTATATTTGAAAAACTCAGTCAAATGATGGGTGAACCAGTCGGTTTAAGCTTTGAATCCGGTTCAGACCGGTCTAATCCGGTTCGGAACAGTGTCATCTTCTTCCTCGGGATGACAGCACTGTTCACTCACCGGGAAATTGAAGAAATGCCAACGAAGAAGAAATGCCTTCGTTGGGTACATTTCAAGTCATCAATTCCTATTATAACGGTGCCAAATGGACAACCAACGGGTCCCCGAGCTCCCTATATAAAGAGCCCCTCTCCATTCGTCCTCTCCACACTTGAAAAGCTCACTCTCTTTTAGTTGCTTAGTTTTTCAGTGAAGCTCCAACCAGAGCTCCGATATAGGGCCAATTCTGAGCTAAAGAAGGTGAGGTTCGGATCATTAAAACCGGAGAGAAGTCAGCTACATGGTGGTAGCATCCGTTCATCCCGAGAGTCGCTGGAGAAGCGCCAGCGTGATCAAACAGTGAAACACCTCTAGCGAACAAAAGCTGCCCTATTTTGGCCAAGTTGAAATCGGCCAATTCGAGCCCTCCTTAGGCCAAACCAAGCTCTCCCGACACCTCTTCAGCCCTTCCACGGCCGAATTAGGACTGAAAGGTAAGCCAATTCGACTCCCCTTTACAATTTCAGATCGTTGTTAAAGAGAGAGTCGGCCGAATTTTGATGAAGAAATTCTAATCCAATTCGACATCAATTGATATCATTCTTGATCCTAGGAAGAACCTCTAGAGTAGAGCTACCTGCCCAAATAGAGAGCTCCGATCGCCGTACCCTCACCGGTGAGAAATCAAATCTTTCTCTCTCTACAATTTGTTTTCTGGCGAAACTCAATTTGTTATCATACTCGGTTGGGGATGATAAGTGCCTCGGTATAAAAACTCACTATATAGTGGTATTTTAATCATCACCACTTTGAGAAAGTGATGTAAAAAATTTTGCAAAAAAACTACTTACCAATTGTAAGTAGATCATACCTGGTTGGTATGATGAGACTTCCTCGAAGGAAGTTGAAAACCCGTTCATCAGTTATGAACGGAGATATCTTTATACCGGTCGGTATAATGGATAGTAAAAATCTATTTTTGTCTAAAGTGTTCTCCCCTGACTGTGTGCCAATACTTAAACTATTTGGGAGACCTTTTTAACGGGAGCTCGAATAGCTCTTATAGGTCAGGGGCTACGATTTTGGAACTTGAGGTCTAAAATGCCTAGTTTTTGAAAAACTCGAACAGTGAGCCATAGGCCAATGGACACGGGCAGGAGCTTGTAAAAGAACATGATATATATATATATATATATATATATATATATATATATATATATATATATATATATATGTGCCATTAAAACTTAATAAGTGAATTGTTTGGTCATGGTACCAAGGCAGGTCCGACATACTCAGTCAACTAGTAGCAGTGCGACATGACCAATCTCTGGACCAGTCAAGACAAACAGCTATAGGTTGAGTTGAAGGTCGGGACCGTTGGGACAAATGGCACCACATATTACATGGTAATTTAAGAAAACTTTGTTTGTGTATGCACCATGAGTACGGGATCATCAAGACGTCCATGAGGGGTAGTGATATGTCCTAAGGGCCCTGGACGACCCGGTGAGTATAAGGGCAGATCGTCGTTCCAAGTGTCTGTGTAAAATTTTGAGTAGCACCAAGCACATGAGACTGGGGTGAGGACGGGATGAGGTCTCTGTCCTCATGTGGACACGAAGAAGAAAATTTCGGGATTGTGGGTCGGATGTCACGTACATCTACTCATTCTCAGGGTAGAAGTGATCGTGCTTCTATCTGGGTGGCAGGAAAAGTCGCTCCAAAGCCACTAATGGGTTCGGTAGTGATACTGACTTGTGAATATGTGTAACATTCATGATGAAGGATGAGTATTGGGTGATGACACACCGATAACTAAGAAGTAATGAAAAAACCTAAATTTTTAAATGAAGAAATTTTTGAAAAGAAAGGAGTATGATACACTCCATATAAATGTTTTTCTTAAAAGTTAAAAGTAGACCTTTGAGAAACCCATTCACTGAGTTTTAGAAACTCGCCTCTCTTTCTATCCCTTTTCAGGAAAAGAGAAAATGACTAGAAGTAACACCAAGCCTTACACTTTGTCAGGTATGCTTAAGTTTGTCTTTAAGCTTGCATTTTATTTAATATATGTCTTCCAGGGAACAAGGTTGAAATTTCGTTTGGCTCCTCTCGACTAAAAGAAGGGGGAAAATCCTCTTGAATCGAGAAAGAGCAGTGGGTTGTTCATGAGGATCTAACCAAACCAGGTTGGGGCGTGACATATTGAGTCAGAAAAATAGATTTGGAAGAGATAAAATTGATGGTGAAGCCAAGATTTTGCTCTGGGGTCGGGCGAAAGAGAGGAAAACTATAAGGGTGCATTAAGTACAGTAGAACATGAATCATCATCTGAAAATGAGTAGAATGGGGAAGATCAACAGAGTAGAACAGAAAATTCTAATTCTTAAAAATTCTTAGAGCAAAAGGAGAAAAACGAAGTTGCACAAGAGAATAAAGTATTTGACTCTAAATTTATTGATAGTGACGAGAACAAGCCCAATTTTAATCACAAAGAAACAGATAAGTAGCAAAAGAACCACTCAACAGATATTCCCCATGAGACAAACTAATCAGCTTCCTAAGGAATTGATGTTTCTAACTTTAAGAAAAACTAGAAATCTAGTGAATAACAACAAGAAATAACCTCGTCCATAAAAATTAATATTGTAAATCTTGATGCAGCGGCGTTGTAAAATGGTACAAATTTATCGGGTATAGTTCTGATGCAAAAGGCGACTAATCGACCAAAGAAGAAGTTGTTATGGGATTTGGCGAAAGCCCGACCCCCAAGGATCGTACTATTCGAAGTTTTCTCAAAAGAGTTTTGATAACGTGTGAGAATATATTATGGACCGATAAGAGTTGAACACATATCTACTTAAAAGTTATGATTTGTAAGTAATGAAACATTTACAATCTTATAAATTCACAACACTTCTCTGTTTTATTCAAATTAATATCTTATTCTCAACATTTGTTCATTGTATTTACTATAAGTTCGTTATCTTTAATTTTAGAAATATATGTGATTAGATAAATCTAATTCTTTGTGATTAGGTACATGCTTCCTACCTCCCACTCCAACTTACATTAATTTCATTAGCTATCTATTATGTAATATCATAGTAGTTAAAAATAGTGTCTTTATGATTAATAATGACTTTTATCAAATGTAGTAATTTCCGATAATTTGGTAAAGTTTTAAGGCTATATTATTTGTGGATCTTTACTGCAGTCTTTGGTGTTATTTAAGTTCCCTTAGTACTCATGTAGTTTTCCTTGACTTTTAATAATTCCGATAATAATATGTTGTTATGTCTTAGTATGTTTTTAATTTATTTGTTGGATTTCCTTACAAGTTTTAAAAGGATCTGATAGTATGACCTACATACTAGTGAATTCTTTTTTAGCATACGTCCTTCCTTGAAAATAGGCTAGCGGTAAGTCTTGATCCACTTCTGTAAATTTCTCATCTTGTTGGATTTATAAGAGATGTGAGCGATTAATGTCCCACCCAAATAGTTTGGATTTTATTTTTTGTTAAAGTAATATATCTTTTATTATTTCCACACACTCTTGTATGCTAGATTATGGCTTGATAAGCATTTCTTTATTCAAATAATTTATTTTATATTTGATTGCAATTTCATACATTATCTATTATTTATATCTAAGACGATCATATATATATATATATATATATATATATACACACATTTATTTTATCTATTTTTTATTTATTTATAAAATATTTAATTATACTTAGTTGCACGAATTTAACTTGATTTTATCTATATAATTCTTCAAACTTAATTACTCATAATCTATTATTTCTATTTATATGAAATTTTTAATCAACTCTATTAGATTTCATAATAAATGATTAATACATGTTTAATTATATATCGAAATTTTTGCATTAATAAATTGCCGTGTTACGTGTACATATTGAACATTGAATTCAATTATGTTAATTTGCTATATTTTTTCATAAATTCAAATTAAACTTAGTGAAGAGAGAACTCGACTCTTGTTAAATACTATTGTACTGCATTCATTTATTAGTTTTATTTAACAATCAAAAGTCAAATTTAGATATCTCCTATTACGTTTATTCTTGAATAATATATGGATCATTGATGAGAAAAAAAAAACTTCATTCTCCTATATAAAGTAAATGTCATATTGTTTGCGGAGGTTTTTGAAATAGTGAAAAGCTGCGTAGGCTCCCACCAAGATGAGAGTCTGCTTCTAGAGAACACGTTTTGCACGTGCATAATAATAATAATAATAATAATAATAATAATAATAAAATTATTATTATTATTATTTCATATACTTATAGAAATTCCCATTCATTAATTATTTCTAGTAATATTAATTAATGGAATTAAAATAAAAAAAATATTTGATGGTCTAATTTTTCATGTAATAAGAATTTACTTCTTTTTATTTTTATATAAATAAAAAACATATATATTATTGTCTCAAATTTTTTATAATCACAATACTATGTGAAGTGGACTAATTAATCAATTATGTACATGCCCTTTCCTCATTCTATAAATGCAGTCTTTCCTCCCTCTCCATCTTATGGCCACTTCGTACTCTCTCTCTATTAATTAATTCTTACATCACTTTTCCCTGTCATTGGTCAATAGAGAATATAGTAATAGTCAAATGGCTCCGTCTTCAGCTCTGACCTTTCCATCTGTCGGCATCCCTTCCTCCGGCACTGCTCGCCCAAAGCCCCTCCTTCGCCGATCCGCCATCTTAGCATCGGTGTCAGAGCGGCCGTCCATCCCGGCCACACCGATCCCTCCGCCCCTCACGTCAGTCTCCTCCCTGCCGCAGGAGCCAGCAGCCCCTAAGCTCCCTCTCCGTAAGATCCCGGGCAACCATGGCTTGCCCCTGATTGGCCCTATCATGGACCGTCACGACTATTTCTACAACCAGGGCAGGGATGAGTACTTCAAGTCCCGCGTTCTCAAGTACCGCTCCACCGTTTTCAGGGCCAACCTCCCCCCGGGCCCCTCCATTGCCTCCGACCCGAGGGTCATCGTCCTCCTCGACGGGAAGAGCTTCCCCGTCCTCTTCGACGTCTCCAAGGTCGAGAAAAAGGATCTCTTCACCGGCACCTTCATACCCTCCACCGAGCTCACCGGCGGCTACCGGGTCCTCTCCTACCTCGATCCGTCGGAGCCCAACCACGCTAAGCTTAAGCAGCTCATGTTCTTCCTCCTCAAGTCCAGCCGCGACCGCGTTATCCCCGAGTTCCACTCGAGCTACACCGAGCTCTTCGAATCCCTGGAGGCCGACATCGCCGCCAAGGGAAAGGCCATATTCGGGGAGGGCAACGACAGGGCCATCTTCAAGTTCCTCTGCCAGTCATTCTACGGCGTCGATCCGGCAGAGACAAAGCTGGGGCTGGACGGACCGAAGCTGGTGGGGAAGTGGATGCTGATCCAGCTCAGTCCGTTGCTAGTCCTCGGCCTGCCGCATCCCCTGGAGGACCTCCTCATCCACACCTTCCGCCTCCCTCCGTTCCTCGTCAAGAAGGACTACCAGCGACTCTACGACTTCTTCTACGCCGTCTCTGGCCCTGTCCTCGACGAGGCCGAGCGGCTCGGAGTGTCGAGGGAGGAGGCCTGCCACAACCTCATCTTCGCCACTTGCTTCAACTCCTTCGGTGGGATGAAGATCTTCTTCCCCAACTTGATGAAGTGGCTCGGACGCGCCGGCATCGGCCTCCACACCGAGCTCGCAAGAGAGATCAGGTCCGCCGTCAGATCCCACGGCGGCAAGGTCACCATGGCCGCCATGGAGCAGATGCCTCTCATGAAGTCCGTCGTCTACGAGTGCCTCAGGATCGAGCCTCCGGTCCCCCTTCAGTACGGAAAGGCCAAGCGCGACCTTCTGATCGAGTCCCACGATGCCGCCTTCGAGGTCAAGGAAGGAGAGATACTATTCGGGTAAAGTAAAACATGTTTTTTTAAGATAGCGATAAAAAAAAGTAAGGTAATGATCTTCGTATCTGTTTCACTTTATACCCAAAATTCTTAATTTGATGGTCCCCTTTTTTTGCACCAATTTATGGTTCCTTGAATGCCTTTTTTACTGATGAATTCTATTCTATCAACATCAGGTTCCAACCATTTGCCACCAAGGACCCAAGGATTTTCCAGAGGGCCGAGGAGTTCGTGCCGGACCGGTTCATTGGGGAGGAAGGCGAGAAGATGCTGAAGCATGTGCTGTGGTCTAACGGACCGGAATCTGAGAATCCGACTCTTGCCAACAAGCAGTGCGCGGGCAAGGACTTTGTGGGTCTGGTGGGACGGCTGCTGCTGGTGGAGCTCTTCCTCCGCTATGACACATTCGATATCGAGGTTGGGAGGTCTCCTATTGGGGTCTCCCTTACATTTACGTCCCTCAAGAAGGCCTCCTTCTGATCCTCCATAACTTGTACACTTTGTCCTTGATATATTAATTAATGGTGGAAATTAGGTCATTGAGCCTGATTAATAATTTTTGGGGGCATCATGATGTAGGCATGGGCCAATTTAGGTTGGGGTGGCTATATCTTCACCGTTGAGTCATATAAAATAATTAAAAAAAATGTTTACATAAACAAAAAAATTATAATATATTTTTAGACTGAATTTTGATAATGTTAAATTATTATTTTTTGGATCCAACAGGGGGCTGTCCCTTAGGTAGGCCAGGTTGTAGGTTAGGTAGGCCCTTGTTTTCTTTTGTTAATTATGTTCTTCTTCCTTCAAGTTGTATAAGGATAAAGCTTCTAGAATTTATAATTGTACTATTTTTAATATATTAGAGATACTTAAGAATATAAATATATATATATATATATATGTTAGAACGGGTCCCTATCTTTAAATTTTTATTTGGTAATATATTATTAATAATATATTTTTCAATTTATATATTTAAAATAAGTTTTAAATTACATATTTAATAAAAATAACACTTTTAATATATATATATATATTAACAATTAAAAATAACCTTTATAATATATATATATTTAAGACTCCAAATATTTGTTTAAATATATAAAATTAAATTTATTACTTTTTATATATTGACAGAGTATAATATTATATAAACTATTATATGTCACTATTTAGTATAAAATAAGAGTGTAGGAATCTATATATTTTCTTTAATATTATACTCTATAAAAATAAAAATAAAACTATTTAAAAATTATAGTATATGTGGTGAATGCTGGGATAGCTATACCTTCTCCACGTGTTTAAATTACTTTCTGCCCACTATTTGTTCGTCTTTTATAGTGGTGTTGATGTGGGATACGAACAACTTTATTTCTTTTTGACTTTATGTTCTTGTGATTATGATGGATTGCAACTCATACGACAGAAAATCCGAGTCCGATGGATTACAATCACGATAGTTGATATGCCTCCTTTTCTTTTGGGTTGGGTAGACTTGGCCAAAGTCATTTTAGCCATAATAGTTTCCCATAATATGCCTTTTATTCTGGACGTTATGAATGAATCACATGGTGTTGCGGCCGATTGAATGGAGCAAGTCCACCTTCTACATCACCAATAACTAGCACAAAGTTACTCACAAATCTTACATTTAAGTGCTTTTATTATGTTAACCGAATATATACAAGGCAACTTGCACATGACACAATTAAGGTATGTTCTTTGTCCTATGGACTACGGAAAAGTTATAATGTTCTCGTGAGACAAACTTTCTGGCTTACTAGAAGAAGATAAAGATGGAATGGATGGGCAATATAGGGTTACGGGCTAAGCAGAATTCTTATACATAGGAATCCAACTCATGCATCTTTATATGACATCAAAATTGATTTGTATTGATCGTTGTACCGAATGAGAATAGTTGTGATAATTTGTTGTACCAACATATGTGTCTCCAATTTGAATATTTTCAAATAAATAAATAAATATATATATATATATTAAAAATTTTACTCATTATTATAATTAATTGATTTTTACATTAATTCTAAAATATCATAAAAAATAACATTAAAATTTATGACTTTTACCTTTCACGTGTTATATCTTATTCTCTTATAAATATTATATATATATAATTTATAAATAAATTTAATAGAAAGTACCAAAGTTACTTTTACTTAAAAATAAATATATATTATTAATCCATATTAAACAGTAAAAATTAGTAGTTAATCATCATCAAAATCCTTATATACTATATTTTTATCAAATAATTTATTAAAATTGACTAGATATAGTAGAAAAATATCTTATTAAATATTAATCATCTCATTAGATATGAGTTGTTGATACACAATTTTATTAATAAATTCTCTAATCTTATTTTTAGTATAGAAATCTTTCTGAAGTTGGTCTTCATATCTTATTTAGTATATGTCACCCATTCAAAATAGATTTGTAAAGAATTTTTAATTGTGTTATAGAATAATATTATATCATCATATATTCATGGCGAGCTTTGCTCCCACCACTAATATTAAAATATATGATTTTATTCAAAATAAATTTGTAGAATATTTTTAAGTGTTATATCATCTTATATCCTATGCAATCTTTGCTCCACAACTAAGATTGAAATATATGATTATTTAGGTTGATTGTGGCATCACATATGTTTGAATAATATAAATGTAATTGATAACACTAAAATAAGAACTTTAAAATAAGTTGGAAATCGATTCGACATATAATTTTAGAAATGAATTATCCTAGGTTGAAATATATTTAAAGGGGTTCTAAAGATTGAAAATCATCGAAAAACTTTTCATTAAGAATTAGATTGAAAATTAGAATAAATCTTATCAAACTAGAAAGTAGATTAATTTTTTAAGTAATTTTAGGAACGATAAAAGAGGTAATTTTTATCACTAAAAATCAAGAAAATAAGTTAAACTTTTTCTAAAAAAATAAATTAGATTGAGAATTAGTCGAATTGGGGATAAATCGAACAAATGAGAATAAATATGACTAAACATAAAAAAATATTTAAGGAAAATATATTTAAGTACTATCAATCAACAATTTGGGGTTAGACAAGTGGGTTAAATAAGCTATATAAGTAGAGACAACCAATGCCTCCAATGTGACAATCTCCCGTAATCATCAAAGTCTGAACATAATAGGACATATTCAACCAATTATCACAAGTCACGTGAGTTTGATTTAATCAATCATTATGCGGCTTGTGGTAGCATAATATCCTCTTCAACATTTGTCCTCTACTATTGTGCATAGGGGAGAACTTCACGAAGTTGCTCCGACAGCACAAAATTTTTGGGTAACGGGTCTTCCAAATCAATTTGACCTCGATAAATTTGTGAGCTAAATCGGGACCTCAGAAACTTCTTATACGTAGACCACATCTACTCATTCCTTCTCCACACCGCAAATCTCCCTTGAACACCAACTAATTCATTTTCCAGTGAGGCGAAAACCAGAGCTCTTATTAGTCACTTTTTATCAACCATGGCATTCTTCTTCTTTTTGAGGTATTTTTCTCGGCCATCTACATTTCTCACCGGCTATATTGTGTAGGTTATTGTCTCTTCTAATTCGGGTGGTGGTTGATCTAGAAAATGTCTAACATTTAACTTGTATTTTCTTAATATCGACACGTGAAATACATCATGGATTCTTTCTAGATCGGACGAAAGAGGTAGCTTGTATGATACTAGGCCAACCCTTTATATTAGCAGCCTATGTACCTTAGATTTAGTTTACCCTTATACTAGAATATATTCCATGGGGATGCATTTAGAAATACTTGATTGTCAGTGTCACGTCCAGACCCAGTTTGGTCGGATCCCTGTGAACAACCTGTCACTCTCCTGGTTTATTAAAGGGTTTCCCCTTATTATAAACCGTAAAGAGTAAGGCATCCTTTAAATCTGCACCATTTCATAGAATAGCATAATTAAAACTGCATGAAATTTTAAATTTTACATACTTGACTTACAAGCATCTTAGTTGATAGTCTTTCAGGGTAGGTTTTCTGGGATTTCTTGAAAGGGATATAAGGGAGGGGGTGAATACGACTACTCAGTGAATGAGTTTTCAAAAGTTTAGACTTTTAAGAAAACATTTATTATTGGAGTATGCCAGACTCTTTTCTTTCAAAAATCATTTCATTCAAAATCTCGGGTTTTAGCACCATTTTCTTATTTAATCACGGTGTGTCAACACCCAATACACATCCTTCAATATGAAGGTTACACACATTTGCAAGTTAGTATCACTACCGAACCCGCTAGTGGCTTCGAAGCGACTTTTCCTGCCACCCGGATAGAAGCACAACCACTTCTACCTTGGGAATGAGGGGATGTACAAGACATTCGACCATCAATCCCGAAATTGCTTATTTGTGTCCATATGAGGACAGAGACCTCATCTTGTCCCCACCCTGGTCTCATGCGCTTGGTGCTACTCCAACTTTCGCATAGACACTTGGAACGACGAACTGCCCTTATAGCCAGGTCGTCCAGTGCCCTTAGGACGCATCACTACCCCTCATGGGCGTCTTGATGATCTCGTACTCATAGTGCATGCACAAACAATATTTTCTCATATTGCCATGTAATATGTGGTGCCACTGGTCCAACGGCCCCGACTCTCAACTTAACCCGTAGTTGTTTGTCTTGACTGGTCCGTCGACCGGTCATGTCGCACTGCAGCTAGTTGACTGAGCACGTTGGTCCTCTCTTGGTACCATGACCAAACAATTCACTTATTAAGTTTTATGGCATATATATCATGTTCGTTTATGAGCTCCAGCTTGTGCCAATTGGCCTTGGGCCCACTGTACGAGATTTTCAAAATCGGGCATTTGGCCCCCAAGTTCCAAAATAGAGGCCCCCGACCTATCAGAGCTATTCAAGCTCCCATCAAGAAGGTCTCCCAAATTGTTTAAGCATTGGCACACAGTCAAGTGAGAGCACTTCTGACAAAATATATGTTTTCTCTATCCATTATACCGCCTGGGTATAAGGACACCCCCGTTCATAACCGATGAACGGATTTTCAACTTCCTTCGAGGAAGTTTCATCATACCAACCGGGTATGATCTACTTGCAACCGGTAAGTAGTTTTTCCACATGATTTTCACATCACTTCCTTTAAGTTGCAATGTTTAAAATACCACTTAATAGTGGGTTTTCATACCGAGGTACTTATCATCCCCAATCGAGTATAATACAAAATTCCCCCTCACAACCGATAAGTGGTTTTTAACTTTAAGTTATGCTCATCATCCCAACCGGGTATGATGTTAGTAAACCCACTCACTCATTAATGCCGTGAATTCCACTAGACCGGTTCTTTGTATTCACATGAGCTTGTCCTTGCTGGCGTTCCCCGTACTTCGTGTTCCAATACGATATGAACATCTTGGTTCATTATCCTTCAGCCTAATTGCCTTCATTCATTCCAAACGAATGAGAAAGTCAAACTTTCATTTATTTGCAATTAGGTACATGAGCTTTTGATTTAGGCAGATAGCTCTCATCTTGATGTTCATCATAGAATCAAGAATCACTTCAATTGATTCCAAATTGATTTAGAATTTCATCATTGAAATTCTACCGGTTCTCTCTCTAGCACCGGCTGGAAATTGCAAAGGGGAATTGAATTGGCTTACCTTTCAGTCCTAATTCGGTCATGGGAGGGTTGAGGAAATGTTGGGAAGGCTTGTTTTGGCCTGAGGAGGGCATGAAATGGCCAATTTTCACTCGGCCGAAACAGGGCAGCTTCGGTCCGCCGGAGCTGATTCACTGTTTCATCTCGCCGGCGACCCTTGCAGTGAACGGAGACTACAGACGTGTAGCTGACTTCTCCTCAGTTCCAAAGAACCTGACCTCGCCTTGTTTAGCTTAGAAAAGACCCCATGTCAGAGCTCTGATTCGAGCTTCACCGAAAGATGGAGCAGTTGAGAGAGAATGGAGTTTTTAGGTATGGAGAGGATGAATGGGGAGTGGCTCTTTATTTAGGGAGCTTGGTGACCTGTTGGCCATTCGTTTGGCACTGTTATTGCTGACATTGAAGACCTGAAACGCCCCGAACATAAGTGTTTCTTCTTCACCAGTGTTTCTTCAGTTTCCCAGTGAGTGAACAGTGCTGTCATCCTAAGGAAGAAGATGACACTGTTCCGAACCGAGTTCAAAGCTTAAACCGGTCGGTTCACCCCCCCATTGGATCGAGTTTTTCAAATCTAAAAATTTCTAAATTTATCTAAATTCATTCTCTATCCAATGGCAGCCTGAAATCTTCAATTTGAATTATTTAAGCCATCTAGAAAAATGAATTTAGGATTCAATTCAATAGTGGTTCAAACCGGTCCAAATTGGTTCAGATCCGGTTCACCTGAACCGGTTTGGTTTTCATCTCCAATTCTTTCACAAGTCCATTTCCATGTCTTTTGTGACTCCTTGGGTCACTTAGGGTCCATAAAATTCTTGGTTTACCATCTCTTTATCAATTCTGGTTCATAAACCAACTCGGTCCTTAAACCGATTCAATCCAATTCGGGTCCGGTTCACCAGAGCCGGTCTGGTTTTTCTCTCCCACTTTGTTCTAAGGTTCCTTCCCAAGGTTTATTAATTTCTTTGGAGTACAATGGAGTTGAATTCCTTTGTGTTGCCCGATCTCTATCGGTTCCGGTTCATGAATCGACTCGGTTCATAAACCAGTTCATTCCTGTTGGACTCGGTTCATCCAAACCGGTCTAATTTTCCTCTTCTAATTCATCCTAAGGTTCTTTTCCATAGTATTTTGAACTCTTTGGATCACCTAGGAGTTGTAAATTCCTAATTTTCCCATTAACAATTGATCAGACTTGTGAACTGGTTCGATTTTCTCACTTGGTTTGATTGGTTCTCTTCCCAGTTTTTCCTTAGCTCAAAAGGTGGGGGTTTACAGTCAGCCTTGAAGATTAGCTTGCTGCGTCGGTTATTTGCATATCTTTTTTATTTATCTTGTGCGACCTTAAATCTATCCTTTATTTGCTTAATCTTTTTTTAATCATCTTCAATTAGGTCAAGTCTTTCTAGTCTGTGATCATCCAACTCATCCGAGTATAAGGGTGTCCTACACATACTCTCATACAAGGCCTTGTATGGGGCCATATGTATGCTAACCTGAAATATGTTTATTATAGGCGAACTCCACCAACCACACATAATATTCTAATTTCTTGCCAAAATTCATCAAATAAGCCTAAAGCCTATCTTCTAGAGTTTCAATGATTCACATAGATTGCCCATCTGTTTGTGGATGAAAGGTAATGCTCATGTGTAGATTTCTGCACAACGAGTCTTGTAGACTAGAACATGATTGAGATGTGAATTGATGGTCTCTATATGACACAATCGACATGGGTACCCCATGCACACACACAATCTCAATGATATATATCTTGGCCAACTTCTCGATTCGATATGTCAGCTTGATGGATAGGAAGTGGGTAGGCTTCATGAGACAATCCACAATTACTCATATCACATCATGTCTTTCCAACCACCGCCTTTGCCTAAGATTTAATTCTTTCTAAGTTATGATGTATTTCATACTCTTATGGTTGGTGAACAATATATATGTGACCCTATATAGATAGTGTTGTCAAATCTTGTCAGTGAACACAATGATAGCTAATTCTAGGTCATGTGTAACATAAGAACTTCTGGAATCTAGGTTAAGCCCAAGTAAACTGAAAACCCAGTGTGAACTAGGAATAGAACCCCAAACTAAAAAATAAAATCCTAAGATGGGAAATGAGATCCCAAATTAAAAGTGAGGACCAAAACTAGGAATGAAATTCTAAACTCAGGGTGAGATCTAAAATCGGGAATGAAATCCTGAACTAGACAAAAATCTGAAACTGAGCATGGAATCCTAAATCGAGAATGGAACCCGAGTCGAGATTTGTAATGTCAATTCGGATCATACTCAATGTTGGAAATAAGATAAGAAATCCGATCTCGAAAGTAAGGATTCGATCATATTTGGGATTAGACTCTTGGGCAAGTAAACCAAGGTTTTTGGGGAAAGCCAGTTTTCGCTCGAATAAGGTTGAGATTTTAAATTTAATTATCAAAAGGACCCAAAAGGGCAAAATAGTAATTTAAATATGAAAAAAGAAAAATAAGGGAAGTTTAGTTGGTGGTGGGACTGAGTTGGGTCAACTCGACTCACCCGCGAGCCACCACCCACCGACCGACTGAATTTCTACTTCACCGCTACAAATATCACTCTAATTGATTCAATTTTTTTTTATCAAATTGAGTGTTACAAAGTACAGAGATCAACTAGGAATTGAGCTACTAGTCTCATTATGCAGTTAATTGCATTAATGCCTCTTGAATAGCTCGAATTTTGTATTTAAGGTTGAAAATCTTGATCTTAGAGAGATACCCAGTCTCCGGATGCTTAAATGAGAAATTCTCTCTTGTTCGATCACCAAATGGGGTGATCTTAGTACCAAGATGATGCTTTTGGACTCCTCTTGAATTCTATGGCCTATTCCTGACCTGTTACAGGCTAAAAAATGTTGTATGAGGTCCATTTTGACCGACCCAATTTCAAGATCGAAGTTCTACCCACAGCCAGCGAATTTTTGGAGCCAAATTTGACCATCTCTGGCCACCACTCCTGTGGCCACTGATGCCAAAGCGACCACTTACCTTCCCTCTATCTCTACATGTCTAGGGCCGAACTTTAGTAAAGGAGAAATAAGCTAGAACGAGCCATTTTCCATCGGTGGGCCTATTAGGTTTAGCCCAAACAAGGCTAGTCAACATTGAAATTTGCCTAACTCCAGCGAGCTCTTTGCCAACCACCACCATAGAAAACTTCACTTAGACCTTGGCTACAAAATGCTTAAGCTCTATCCACCTCTCTAGCCACCTCCAATTGAATTTCTAACAAACCTTTCAACAACTTTATTTTAGTCAATTTTGGATAACGACCAAATTCAGATGTGGTTGGTTGGGTTAAGGCTCCTCACTCTTTCCACGATCAATTAGGGGTATGATGAGATCAATTGGGTGTAAATTGTGAATTTATAAGTTTATTTGAATTAAGTACCAAAGTTTAAGGACTAAAATGCAATTGTGGGAAGTTTGACGACCAAATTGAAAATATGGGAAAACTATGGAAAATGTCCCCAAGAGTAGCCTAATGGGCTTAAAAGTGATTTTGATACATATGGGGATGTCTAAAGTCATTTTCGGGAGTTTAGGGGCAAAATCGTAAATTTTAGGTAGGGGCGAAATACTAATTTTGCTCAAATAGGGGCAAAATGGTCAATTATGCCCAAATAGGTATCAAATAGTTCATTTTGAAATATGAAGGGAAAAATGATAATTTTGCCAAAGTAAATATTCACAAATATATCTTTTTGCAAGTGAGGGGCAAAATGGTAAATTTTCCTATTTTTTGGACCAAAATGTAATAAATACATTTTTTTGGACCCAAACATATTAAATAAGTTATGAATGAGAGGCTTGGAAAGTTGAGGGTCCAAAAATGGGGAACTTTGACGAGTAAGGGCAAAATGGTATTTTGCCCAATTTAAACACCAAAATGCAAATTTTGGAAAAATTGGGTTATCTAAGTAAGGAACTTATAAATTTCTAGGCATTTTGGTAAAAAAAATCTAATGTGGATTCAACCTTTCTTGGGAAGGAAATCATAAGTAGGGTTAGTGGTTCTCAAGGTTCATTGATACCTTAATCGAGAGAACCAAGAACAAGGGGTAAAACCATAATTTGTGGTAAATTACGGGATAGTACTTATAAATGCTTAGTAGATATCTAAACTAACTCGATTGTGCAATTTGATTAATGTAGATTGAATACTGCAGTGGATAACACGAGGATTGCACAACCAAAGATAGGGGACATATTTAGGACGAACAAGTCTAGATGAAAATAGTGAGTGAGAGTAATGACGCAAGTCCGATTGGACTAACTAAAGCATTTTACAGTTTTTGAGCTTTGCTCTAAAATAACTACTAAGCTTGATTTTGAAAATCATATAAAAAGTGTAAAATAACATAAATGCATGTACACTAAATAAATACTCTTTAAGAGATTAATAAATGGGGTAAGGGTCTTAAGGACCAGGATAGTAGAATATAGAGACATGTTAGGACTATGTATTAGGGACTTGTGCCCATTATACCTGATTGATAGGAGTTGGTCGAGCGATGAACCAATCTCCCTATGATAATTGATGTGTGAATCTTGCTATTGAATTGAATAGAGATGGTTATAATAAGGATAATGCTCATAAAATACTCCAAGACCTTCATATATGCAAATTTACCATTTTGCCTGTAATTGGGCAAAAATTATCTTGTAAGACCCCTACACATGCCAAGTCTTTAATTGGATCCCTAGAGAATTCCTAGATATCAATATGGGGCCCAGAGTATTTTATTTATGGATAGGTCCACAAACCTATCCAAAATTACACCTTGGTCACAAACTACTTACCCTTCTAAATGTATCTCTAAGTACTAAACACCTTCCCCACATCCTCATTGTCATATTTCAGTTAGTGTTGGTCGAAATAATGTCATTTTCAGCCTTGTTTGGCCCTTCACAGAAAAAAAAAAAAAAACACAGTCGAGTTTTATTCCATAACTCATGAGAGATGGGGTGGTAGTGGTCGGTGCATGTGGGGTTGGAAATCTGACTCTCTCACACATCTTTTAGTTCTTGAATAACCCTAAATTATGGTCGTAATCATCCAAAATTCTTTATTTACTTTGTTTAAAAATATGGGTTTGTCTGAGAATTCACAATAAAATATGACAACGAGACTTACTTTTGGCTCATGGTGCGAAGGAAGCAAACCTCTAGACAAATACAATGACACTGAAATAGTCAAGTTTAGTGATAAAAAAATGGATAATTTCAAATCAAAATTCTCAGTGGTTGGGAGGTCAATGAAAAGTTTCTCTCTAATTTTAGAGTAAAATTTGATCATATAAGGAAATAAAATTTAAATTTCTCTTAAAGGGTGGTAGATGGATGATTTCTCAGTTCAATCATATTTTTTGTTGAGTGAGATTTGATAAAAGATTAGGTTTTTGAGCAATTCCATTTTACATGTCACAAGGGGAAAACTATCAATTAGTGGTTAGAGGGAATGAATAGTGTCAGGTCGGTGTTGGGCTCGTGGGTCACCTAGTCAAAAAAAGATGACACGTGAGCGTGCGTGGCATAAGTCATGTGCAAGAGTGTGTGCTTGCCCCTACCTCTTGGTTTGATCATTGACCAATTTGCATTGTGAACTTGTTTCTAGAGATTTATTCTGTTAGTTCAACCAAACTTTGCATTTTTTTTGTCAGTTTACCTCTTATTCGACCCATTCTTAGCCTAAATATATTTTCTATAGTTTTTTCAACTCATTTCCTTTCATCTCGGGCAAGAATTTTCCTTTTTAGTCTTTCCAAAGCCCCTTGGAAAATCCACGAATTCTAATGCCCAATTCGATCATATCCTAATTCTCCTTAGTTCTCTATAAATTTGTTTCCCTAATCCATAATTTCATTTTAGGAAATTCTTTGTGTTTGGTCTATGTCATTGTGATGAATTTGTAAGATCCTATTTGGAATGACTTTCTACTTCGATTTAGATTTCAAATTCTGGTTCAAGTTCTCATTCTAGCCCCCCTCGATTTCTAGTTTAATTGAGTTATATTTTTTATTTATAAAAGTTCTAGTGTTAAATTGGATATGGTCACCATACCCGAAGAGTAAGAAAGTTCTATAGTCATAGCATAATTATGGAAGGGTTGTGTGTTCAATAGGTTGTAACCTATTACATATATTTGCTATATTTATATGAAATTGCCTATGATTATATGAAAATACAGTAGTGAGGTTTATCCTCATTAGAAGAGAATTATATGAATCAATGAATACTTAGTGGAAGAATTTTGAAAGATTATCTTTTGAAAACACAACTATATGTGGAATATTTTAATAGGGATTGAGATTGTGGATTTGAATGAGCCTTATAGCTTACCACTCTCTCTAATTTCCTTTTTGAAACTTTATATAGGGAAAGGTCATAGATAAATAACTACTCGAGGTAGATATCTTGATGATAATTCAACTAAATTCGAATGAGTAGATTTTTTGGATTTATGTAGTATTTTTTGGAAATTATCAATTATATATGTAAAATTTTAAATTCTTTGTAATATTCAAATGTTTTGTGTTATATAAGTCATACTCATACCGTGGTGTGAGACCCATTATGATACTATTGAAAAGGCATAATAATTATAATTTCAGTGAAACTATAAAATTGGGTTGGAACATTACAATTACATTCTATAGACAATTTTTGTTTCAAATTTCCCTTCTTCTTTTCTTTAAAATCCCAAGGGTTATACCTTGGTGTTAATATGAATGGACTAGACGAGTGAATGTTTAGTTTGGTTGGAATGATGGTATTACCCCTCAAATTTTGAATGCATCCAGAGAGACAGACATGATCAATGGATCAAAATATGTGAAGAGGAAGGGGGTTTCTTTAGAATTTGGGTTGTCGACAATATTATGATCGAGGCACCACTAATTTGATGTTAAATCTCGGGTTGATAAACATTACTAGTAGCGATCAATTATATTGAATTAATCTCATATTTGATTTATTTTTATTTCTAATTTAAATTTATATTCTAATTTAGATTTCGAGATCATAAGATCATGTATATTTTTATCACTCACAAATAATCTAGATATCGCTCTAAGGAGATTGGATTAAAGCTTAAATACATCTGTGTATTACTGTTGCTTCAAGGCCAATTATAGTATTTTCATGCTAGTACTAGATCTAACAAGCTTTTTCTTAATAAAGTATAGTCCCACCAAGAGTTCTGCTATTAAGAGCATACGTGGTTAAGGTCTATATTGCTGGGCTAGATCTTCTCGAGTTCAGTTCAATATAGATAAACTGTACAAGATCACGATTAACTGCAAGCTTGTGCTATAACATTGATTAAATCAAGATTGCTTGCTCTAATCAAGTAGCTAATGAAGGGTATAGTGCTCCATTACAAATGAAGAATTACCCTTATATAATTATTTTTTTGTTGGAGATATCTTTATAAGAAGGTTGTGATTTACAATAAATGAATAGATTGGGGATCCTTCTTTTAAGTTTTTAGTGAGAAGGTGTATGCAAACCCAGCAGGTCATGATTCGGGGATTTATGGAGCCTGCAGCCTAATTGCTAAAAGATTAGTGTTTTATTCAATCTACTGCATGTGCTTTCTTCTTTTATTAGTGCCCCACACACACACATATATATATTATGAGATATTTGTTTATGTTGTTATCAATTTTGATCTATCTGATTGAGCCACCTGGCCAAAATTCATTTGTATGAAATTATTCATACACATTATATAATGTGATATGTTCACACTTTCTTTTTGTGAGGGTGACATTAGAATAAACTGTTCATGTTTTCTTTTATGTTCAGGGTGACTCTAGCAAGTGGAATCGGATAAAAAGTTGGATTCAGACATATACAATTGTACAAGTGGAGTGGATTTGTAGGTCCTACCTTCATTATTCATATGTTCATGGTCCACCACAGGAATGGATACTAGCTAGCACATGCTTGGAAATTCAATAAACTTACCTGGAGTGATAATAATGCATCTAGTTGATATCGTTAAGGCCACCATCTTGGTACTGGTTGGTACGCTTTCAACCACATCAAATCTTCGAGCTTACTTCGGTTAATTCAGTATCCATCCATGGGATCAATGAAAATGATAATTTAGAATGGTAAATATGAGTTTGCAGAGGAATGAAATTGTGAAATAACAGTAAATAATCATATAACAATCCATGAACAATATGAACAAAAATTTCAAGCCTAGGGAGATATCCTACAGACAATTTCCACTTGGAAAGATGCAAGATTGTAGGAAAGTTTATTAGAGTAATCTCGTTATGTGTGTCACTCTACTATTATAATAATAATAATAATAATAATAAGATTGTAGTATATTTAAAAAATGTATTTTTTTTGTAATATAAAAAATATTATTTTTAAATATTAATCACTAAATATATAAAAATATTATTATTTTGAGATAAATTATAATGAAGAGTTTAACATTTGGATAATGCTTTTTGGCGAGGTTATCAAATGGAGGGATCGAATTATTGCCCGAAGGCCAATTAAGAACCCCTCTGTTGGTGACTTTACATAGCAATACCAGATAGATTGCACAATATGAGACAGATAGGTCAATAATTGTCATTTTTGTTGAATTTCACCACTTATAAGTTTAATATTGACAAATATATGGAAAACAAAAATATAAGTTAGATATTGACAAAGATATGAAAAATAAAAATAACTGAAAATACAAATAAAAGTGAAATAAAGATGATATTGGTGAATAATGAATAAGGGTTTTGAAGTTGAGACATTGGGTAGAGATTGATGAGAAACACTATTATTTCCAAAAAAATAAAAATCTTTAATATAACGTCAGAATGGGTAAGAAAAGTAAAATTTATATTTACTATGTAAAAATGTTTTATTTTAAATGAATAATTTATTGTGATGTATAAATAAAGGAGCATCCGTTACTGCCAATAGTTTTTGATAACTCATTTTCTTTTTAAATAACTCATCATTACTTATTAATAAGTTAATACCGAAAACTCATCACATGATTACATACTCTAAAATATTTATAAGTTAGGTATGCACGAGTGCTTTCAAAAATCTTTTAATAAGAATGTTAATCTTAGTATATAAGGTTTTAAATTCTTTAAATATTTTCAATAAGTATTATATGGAAAAATTATATTGGTAAGAAAATTTATTTAATTCTGAAAAGATCACACAATTCTGGGAGTTACATTCCATTTGTGGTTCATAACAATTTTATCAACCACCTTGATATTTAAACGTATTCCCAATCATACGTGTAAATTGGTTAATATACCCATTTCTGTGTGGATTATCTGTGTGGGTTAAGTTACCCAAACCCCAAACATTCAAATGTTGTATCCGCTTTTTGAGGGATGAGACCTTTCCCATTTGCCAAATCTAATTTACACAAGACTCTTATATTCCCGGACGTACCAAACTATTATCCACTCCCCTTGTTTATTGTATTATTGTCCAATAGTTCTTAAGATCATCACTACCACTCCTTAGGCGGTGTCTCATGATCTCACTCATAACAAATACAAACAACATTGTTTTAATCATTTGAGAGTTGGCTTGCTATCTGGCCAATCCTATATATTCATATTTGGTACTATTAGTCCTACTGAGCATGATCCACTTCTAGCTCAATAGTAGTTACTAAGCATGACTCGTTTCACACAACAATATTTTAAGAAGTTTATTATCAAGAATTGACTTGCTATCTGACCAATCTCACTACTATTATTATTTACGAGACAATATTCATTTCTAGATTTTTAAACAGTACGAGATGGTGCCCCTTACTTTGGGGTTATGACTCTTCTCTTTCAAATACACGACCTTGGACCCACTTTCTTAATTATTTTTAAAACAAGGTATTGGGCCCACTTATTTTGAAAATTATGACATTGGTCCCACTTTCACTAAAGAATGGCTTGACCCCTTTTCATCGACCATGTGCTTGGTCCATTTCCTATGTCGAGGATACGATTAGACCATATCTTTATAAAAGAATTTCAAAAATTTATCCGATCATAGTTTTCATGTTTTCACAAGATTTTCAAAGTAGTACTCACCTTTTCTAAAGTGCAAGTAATAACGTGTCATCGGTCTAATCAAACTCGATTCTAGAATTCTCACTCACTGGTATTCTAAAGCGCAAAGTTATTTCAAACCCTTCATTAAACCCCTTAACTTACCACTTTTGAAATTTGGTCCACTTTTGAAATTTAGTCCTTAAACATTGAAAAATCACATTTTGGTCCCTATTCTTTCCACTTACACTTTTTTTTGAAACTATTAACTTCTACGAATATTTATCTCAAGTCCTCAATCTTTCTGTAAGTTCTTTTGCATCCTCAACCTCTTAGAAATTTGCCTCTTTGGCCCAAACTCAAAAATACTTACCATTTGACCCTTAAACTTTTTAAAAGTTTTCACTTAGGTCTCTAGCTTCTTTCAAGCTATCTATTTTGGTTCTCAAGTTTTCACATGCTATATTCCAGGTCCCTAGACTTCTAGTGAGTTTCATTTGGGTTCCAATTTTTTTAAGATTATAGTTTGACCCCTAAACTTTTCAAAATTTACATTTTAATACCCCAACTATCCTCTCTTTAAAAACACATATATAAACCATCCAAAATTCTTTTCTAGGTCCCCCATATTATTCCTCAGGTCCCCAAGGTCACTTTCCAACAAGCCTCGGTCGGAACAGTGTCGTTTTGGCCACGATCGGGTAATTGCCAAAAAACTTGCGTAGAGTCATGTTTAGGTTAGTATCTCTGTCACATCGTGTTTTTAGTAACCCAAAATTTTGATTGAAATTTTTTTGTAGAATTGTATTATAAGTTTAAAATTCAATTGATATAATTGGAATAAATAAAATGAAAAGTGTTATTTTGACCAAAATAAATAATTCGATGGAATGGATAGGGTAAATACCTAGTAAATTCCTTTAGGTGAAAATAATGAGATAATTATGTGAATTTGGTTTAGTAGGAAACTATTAGCACTTATTAGTCCTACCCCACCATAAATACCCATAAATTAATACAAACATTCAATTATTGGAATTAATACTCATAAATACCCATAAATTAATAACTACATTCAATTATTGAAATTAATACTCATAAATACCCATCAATTTTTTAATTTAATGAGAATAACTAGCATTAATACATATAATATAGTAATAAATCTTCTCCATTTAATAAATAATTTTATACCTAAAAACTACTATCTCTTTCTACTGCTCCATTTTCTAGATAAACTCAAACTAGAGTTCCAACTTGGGCATTTTTCTCAACCTTAAAAGGCGAGGTCGGGCTCTTTAGACTCCGAGGGAAGTCATCTATCTAATAGCAACCTCCATTCGATTCGGGGATCGCCGAAAAAGCGTCGACGTAATCAAACAGTCAAGCAGCTCGATGTAATCAAACAGTCAAACAGCGTCGATTGACCGAAGTTGCCCTGTTTCGGCCGAAATTAGTCCTCCTCTAGCCAAACCAAGCTTACCCAACATCCCCAAAACCCTCATACGATCTCAACAAACCTGAAAGGTAAATTGTAGGAATTCTTGATCCTAGAAGGTACTTTAGGAAGAGAGCTAGCTTTCCCGATAGAAAGCTCAGACCGTCGCACCTCCGACGGGATAAGTATGATTGGAACACCAACAAGAGAAAATTCGCGTCAACTTGGAAAACCAACTGAGGATGGATATGTCACGGTTAACGGGTGAGTGAGAATTTTCAAATCATAACCGGTTGGGATGATGAGTACCTCAAAATAAAAAACCACTACTATCACACCCCGACTCGGTTTGGTCGGATCTCCGTGATCAACCCGCCACTCTCATGATTTACTAAATGGTCTCCCCTTATATTATAAACTATAAACAGTTAGACATTCTTTAGAACTGCACATTTTTCTAGGAATATCATAAATCAAAATTGTATAGTAATTTAAATTAATCGTAAATCATAGAGATCCCACATTGGATAATATATAGAAGTATTGTGGGTTTATAAGATCGTAAAGGTACCACTACTTACAAGTTATGGCTTTTAAGTAGATATGGGTCCGAACCCTTATCAGTCAACAATACCTTCTCTCACAGAGTTCAATCCAATCTCTCATCTGATTCAATCCAACATGTACTTTGATCAACATTTTGATTTGAATTCTAATCTAACTTTCGATTAGTTAATCGAATTTCATTTAGATAGTTTTCTATAAATGTTGTTTTTTCTTATGTCCAATTTAATTCAATTATATTTATAATCAGGATATAATCCAAATTTTTAGTTTGATTCTCTTGTTCGCCTATCAAGAGCAAGGAAAAAGCATCTCATTCTTATGAAATCATCAAAGATGTCATCCTTGATGTCACAGTGGAGCTTGGAATATCCAATTTGAGAGAACTAAGTGCCCATAGTGGTGACGCCACTAAGTAAAGAGACATTGGTACCTTTTTGCGCACAAATATGACAGTTGATGAGAGTTTGACGATTTCATCACCATTTAGAAGCAATATTGACTCCAATAACATGTAACTTCACTTCGGTTGAGATGGAGAGATAAATTACAATTAAACACAACTAGTCACTGGTACGCCAAGCTTTTTAACCGTGGTTCTGGATGGCGATAAGTTCATCACCAAGATTGGAAGGGTGGGATGCATAATTATAATTATACGGAGGACAACTTATAGGCGAACAAGAGAATCATCATATTATTTTATTTTATTTTATTTAGTTAGAGGTAAAAATTTGATTTATCCAAATTTATTATTATAGTCCCTAAAGTGGCATGAGGAGATTGTAGAATGTGATTCGGACGGTAGAGATAGTGAGATGCGCAACTAATGAATTCTCTTACCGGTAAGAATGGAGAACGAAAAAGAGGGGAATGCAAACTTTGTTTTAGAGATAAGAAGAATTAAGGAGGCATAAGATCATCAACTAACTCAAGGAGATATTCTATTATTAAAAAATATTAAAAAAATATAATTTAATATATATTTATAATAGTTTAAATATATTTATCATAAATTTTAGTTCGATCAATTATCGTGCCAAATATTTTATTAAATAGTATTAAAGTAAATGTGATTATATACATATCTAATATGATACTGAAAACTCGGATATTAATTTATATGAATATGAAGAAAAAATACTAAATTTGAATTGATAGTTAACAATTATACGAGAATGAAAAAGTAATAATTAGTTTGTATACTGTTATTATTGAATATATATTTAAAATTAAATAAAACAAGTGTATATATATATTAGACGATAAATGTTTTGGATTTATAATATTAAAAATTTTACACTATTATATTTTATAATATTTTCAAATTTATAAAAATATCATATTTATCTATTTTATATAATATGTAATAATATTCTCAACAAAATTATATAAAATAGATGTGTGGATAATTTATTTTACATTAGACTATGGTAGATTATCTTTTGTTGTCGCAGTTATCTGTTTACGTTATTCTTTGGATAATGTAGGTCTATTGCTAGTACCAATGTCGAAATCTAAAAGGAACTCGAGGATGGCATTCTGTTACTGCGAAGATTATTGGGCCTGTCTTTTTAGTATAGTTCCCAAATTTCATATGCCAAGTTTTTTTTTTTTTGCACAATTCATATGCCAAGTTGAATTGATGTTTCTTGAACCTCAGGAAATGATCAGATAACACAATTAATATTTTAGTGAAGAGCCATTGAAGATCTTACAACCATGGATAATTTATTTAACATCCAAAGCTTTCTCTAGCATTAATATTATCGAGAACCCATCGAATTTAATAGAAGTTCCAAAGAAATGGAAAAAGTGAAAACAAAATCACGTTGCAGAAACATACTGATGTCCTTCCCATCTGTTAAGAGCAAATGAATGTTACCGTGGACTGCATCTCCAACTCTCGATGTGGCCGTTCAGTAAGTAACCAATATTTGAGATAGTTCATGATCTCCGGAGAACTGAGCCAAAGTAATATGTTTGACCTGTGGCTTTGCTGCTATCAATGTTCTATGGATCCTCCCCATTTTTTCACGCGATCCCCCGCTTCCTCGGCCTGAAAAGCACAAGTTCCAATAAAGAAAATCATAAGCTGTCCATAGGCTAAGTTCATGCAGGATTGCAACGAGCATCAATCTAGTTTAAGAGGTGCTCACTTCTCTCTTCCAGTTGGTTATGGAGGTGACCACAATCAAGATCAGTGTCTGCAGGCAGATGCCTCCTATCATTCCCGACCATATACCCTGCAAGTCCACACGAACATACAAAGAGAATCATCTAATTAGTTCTGTTTACAAGGGAAAAGCTTTATATTAGTAAGCAAATGAAACGTGTGTCGAGTTGCTGACCATGACTCCAAAGCCGAACGTGAAACCGAGGAGGATGCCAGCAGGCAATCCCACAATGTAGTAGCAGCCGATGTTGATGTACGCGACAAGGGATTGCCATCCGGCCCCAACAGCAACACCTTCAAAATGCGGAATCCATAGGAGTTACAGAAGAGGATCTAATAAGATCTAAACCTTTAAAGATGATGTTTAGGGGTACTAACCAGATAGGACTGGTTGAAGACTGTTAAGGAGCACCGTGATCCCAAGCAAAATGGCCAGTTTGGTCGTTTCAGCAGCGACCGCGTCACTGCTCGTGAAGAGGTACGGGAAGATGTCTCTTGTAGCAAAGACAACGCACATGCAGATAACTCCAATGGATACAGAGGTAACTGAGACGACCACCACTGCAATCCTAGCAAGCCGGGCATTGCCAGCTCCAAGTTCATTCGACACCCTCACACTGTTAAGATCGAGAAGTTCAGTTTTCTGTATAGAAATCAAAGTCCTTGATTGGTGATCAAGAATCTGAGAGTGATTTAAATATATCTTCAGAACTGCATCTGATGCAGGAGTCTCACCTAATTGCAGCATTGAACCCGAGGGCAATCATGGCATCCCATCCTTGTATGTTCATGCTGCCAAAGATGAAAAAATGAATCCATCAGCTTTAAAGATTTTCAGTATATATTCTCTTGGTTGCTGTGTATCCTAAGAGAAACTTCTCAAATGGATCCCAGACGGGAGATCTCCTTACCAAATAGAGATGGCATCGACTGGTATCAGAGGATTGGGAAGACGACCAGTGATAACCACCAATATCATCAAATACCAGAACTCCAAGCTGCCAGACACCCCAAAAGAAGCCCAGAAAGATGATAAGCAACCCATGCACTACACGGTCATAAATATAAATTGCAGTTTGATGACTAGTTAGTTTCAATTGTCGGGATGAATCAATATTACCATAACATGACTGCAGAAGCTAACGAGAGCTTGACGAAACCATAGAGGTCAGCGAATGCCAACCAAGAAAAGCCGCTCCATGCACCATCTGACTTGGTGATGAAGATGTAGAGGAGCTGGCCGATGATGATCAGCCACCACGAGGTGTTGAGCATAATCGCAGCCCCGACCAGTCCCCACCCGAGCTTCAGTATGAATAGCCAGCTGAAGATGGCGTGGAATACCAGCACGCCGGCTGAGATCCATGCCATCACCATGACTTTCCTCTGCGCCTGCAAGAATTTCTGTATAGGGAAGTTCAAAGCGTAGGCAAACAGCTGCGGCAGCATCCATATGGCGAACTTCCCTGTACAACAAAAAAAGTCCAACACATGATGGGCTATTTGATAGTAACTGTCATTCTGAGATATTACAGAACTACAAGGGCCAGGCTGTTCATAGTCTGGCTACATTACAGCCCTTGGGGGAATTTAGTAGATGCAAATGCAAATGCTATGCTAATACTAACTGACCTGCAGCTTCTGAGATTTCGGTGGTCTCTCCGATGAGCTCCAGGATCGGGGGAGCAAAGACGTATATAGGGACCAGCACGCAGGCAGTTGTCAGCAGGATGACCCACGATCTCTGCATGTAAATACCGAGCATCCGAAGCCGTCCCGCGCCGTAGGCTTGGCCGCACAACGTCTCCAGCGCACTCCCCATGCCCAACTACATTAACATTGAATGCGAAGATTCCTCTACTCAGGTGTGAGTATAGAGGCTAAAGCAAATTTTGCCTGATCATAATAGGCTGGACTCAAATGCTTGTCAAACACGAATTTATCAACAGACCATACATACTCTACCCAAGGAGAGGAATCGAACTCGGTTATAGAGTATAAAGCTTAAGCAGAGGTGACTCACCATGACACCAAAGGCGAGCCCTGCAATGACGGAGTTCTCGACGGAGACAGCGGCGAGCTCAATCTCCCCAACAAGACCGGCAAAGGTCTGGGTGAGGGCGCCAAGCGAGTACTGGCAGATGGAGGTGAAGATGGCCGGGCCAGCGAGCTTCCATAGCCGCTTGGACTCGCTCCCAAACTCTCTGATCACATTCTTCGGCTCACGGAGGCTAAGGTACCCACTGCTATGGTTATTGCCATTGGACAAAAGCGGCGTTTCAATGGCCATGTTTGGACCCTCAGGGAGACGCACCCTGAGTGCTGCTTCCTCCTCGAATGTTCTTCTTGTGGGAGCTAAGTGAACGGGAAGAAAGAGAGCTGTGAAGTGTTGTTAGGCTCTCCTAGAGGTGCTTGGGGATTTAAGGAGGGTTCTGGTTTTTAATCTAAACTTCTCTTGTTATTTTTGGATGAAGAGGTTTCTGCGAGTTTCTTAGATTGTATCTGTGCTTCTATGTCGGATGACACGACCGTGTATGTTAGTTAGTCCTTCTGCTGCAGGGGGAATGAGTTTTTGGCCATCTTTGAAGGTTTGTTGTGCGGTCTGGCAGATGGGAAAATTGGAGTGGGAGCTGCCTTGGTATTATATTCACACATTTATCAAATAATATTTTATGGACCACCTTTGTGACTTTTTTTTGGGATAAAGATTGGATATTTATGCTTCTTGATGTGTCTTTTTTTTTCATGTGTAATGACTAGAAAATCAAGATAAAAATAATCCATTGATCTGAAAAAAAAAAAGAAGAAAGATATGATATTACATCTTCATTAATGTACTAATAACAATTTTCTCATTGCCCCAATTAAGATGATATATATAATATATAAGATATGGTATAATTTTAAAATTATCAATTTATCCCACTAGTTAGGAGTCTCAACCAATAAACTTGATGTAAAACATACTTTTGCTTTCACTCACTTCTATTTTGTTATTACATAAGTTTAATTTTGTATTAGCATAGAAAACTATAATTATTGTTTCCTTGTATTTTAGTTTGATATTCATTCTCATTGATAGATCAAAATGTAGACAATAAATAATGTGAAGAAATAATAGTAATATAAGTGGGAATAACATGAAGTAATCAATGTTATTGATTGGATTTGGATTTTCCAGTATATAAGCAATATTCAACCAGTGGTTATAAAACACTCAAGCTCTAATAAATACATAAATATATGTAAGTATGCTTTTATGTAATATGAGTCAATTATGATATGGAAGTGGCTCAAGACTTTGTTGGGTATAAAGACACTCGAGCTCTAATAAATGCATTTAAGTATGCTCTTTTGTAATATGAGTGAATTATGATATGGAAGTGGCTCAATACTTTGTTCTCTCTTATGATTGTGGGTGAGTCTATTTAGTAGGTGTCTATAACAGCAATTAATTCTACGCAAAGTTAAGCTGAGATGTTTTGAGCTTGTAAAAAAAATAATACCAAAATTATAAAATCGTGTTCTGGTAATTCAAATTAAATTAAAAAAATTTAATCCGAAAACAAAAACTTATGGAATCTGAAATTAATTTGAAGAAAAGTTGTAAATAACAATTAATTTAATTGAGATCGAAAATGAATTTAACAAAAAAATATAAATTTTAACCAAAAATCCCCTTAATTTAAAATTCAAATTGAGAATTAAATTAAATTGAATAAGAATAAACCATAATCTATTATTCTAGAGATCCAAGATGGTGAAAGTGTAATTCTAATAAAAAAATTATTAAAAAGAGTTTGACGGAGTAAAATGAAATCGATTAAGGCCAAGGTTTATGTGGCCATAATATATAAAAGCTTTACTTCGAGTTTTAGAAATCTTAGTAACCTCCCTTGACCGCCACTCAGTAATATGAAGAGCTGAGTGTTTCTTCTTCTCTAGAAATTAAATTTTGCTTCCTCCCCTAAGAGCACGCCCTCCCTTAGCTACAACTCCGTAGCATTTACCCTCACCTAAAACTAAAAACCACTCACCGTGAAATTGAGAGAACTCTCTCCCATTGACAAGCCTCCCACAACATAATTAAATATCATTCTCCAACAACCACCAACCTTCACTAAGGTCGACAAGCCCACTACTACACACCTAGTGTTATACTCTATCCGATTCCCTAATGATTCAATAACAACTCTTTCCATGCACTCAATATTACAAATGTGCATACATTTATTCTTATACAAATGTGCATACATTCATTCTTATTATACCCATAGTGCCAATGCTTAGAATAAAATACAAATCACTATTTCGACAAAAATTTAAACTTTTAATAAATATAAGTGATAAGTTTACAAATATTTTAAACCATTTATAAAGTATAAAACACTAAATGGAAAGTTTTCGTGCAAATTTTTTTGAAAAAGTTCTACCTTGATTTCAACCTAGCCTAGAGTTGTGTTCAATGCTCGAGATCTCCTTCTTTTCTTTTGTTCCCTCTCTATTTTATGAAAAAGTTTTGGAGGAGGGATAAGTAATACTCAGTGAATGCAAAAACAACTCATTGAGTCGTACATAATCTCGATTTCATCTCAAATAAAAATGGGTACATACAAAAGTTTTCTTAATTGTTTCTTTTATAATTTACAAGACAAGTTTTAAAGTTACAAAACCCACTACATGGTATTTTTGAAACTCTTTATCTATGTTGGTTCAACGCTTAACCTACCATCAATATATCAAACCAAATCATTGGCATATATATTCACACAATGTTGGTTATAAATTTCCTTATGTACCAACTAACCGAGTGGCATCTATCGTCACACCCTCGTTATCACCTTCCATTTTTCCAATAGATATTATATTTGGGTTGGGTTCATTTATGAATGATTTATTTATCTTCATTTGTTATATTTCAAGTGATCAAATATCATTATGAAGTGAGACTCATACATGTATCCACCAAGTCTTAAATCAATGATGTGTTGATCAAACTAAATTTCCAAAAAGAGGTGTGGCTCACATGACGCTATCTGCACAAAGGTCGGACTCTTTAGAACCGGAGAGAAGATAACTATCTGATAGCAAACTCCAGTCAATCCGAGAATCGTTGGAGAAGTGCCGGTATGATGGAATAGTGAAGCAGCTCCGGCGGACCGAAGCTGCCCTATTTCGGCCAAGCTGAAATCGACCATTTCAAGCCCTCCTCAGGCCAAACCAAGCTCCCAACACTTACTGAGCCTTTCCATGGCCAAATTAGGACTGAAAGGTAAGCCAATTCGGCTCCCCTTTACAATTTTTGATTGGTGCTAGAGAGAGAGTCAACCGAATTTCAATGACGAAATTCTAATCCAATTCCGCATCAATTGATGCGATTCTTAATTCTAGGATGAACATTAGGATGAGAGCTATCTGCATAGATCGAAAGCTCGACCGCCGTGCCTTCACTGGTGAGTAATCGAAGCTTTCTCTCTCTATAGTTCATTTTCCGGGGAAGCTCTGTTTGAGCTCGTCTCGGCGTTAAAACTTGCGATTCACATTTCTAAAGAATCGTATGAACATGTAGAAACTCAATTTCAACTTCAATTTCAACTTCAATTTCAATAATTGAAAACATTTGATGGGTCAATTTGATGAAATCAAATTCGGCTGTGTTAAGAAGTTGGAATTGGGGGAAAATTGGGGATTTTCAAAATTTAAAGGACCAAAATAAAATTTTATGAAATTGAGGGTCAATTGGGCATGAAAATAATTTTTGAGGACCAACTGAGGAATTTGGAAATTTTTGGGGCAAAATTTACCATTTTTGTAAAGGAAGGGCAAAATGGTAATTTTGGAAAAGTTGGGGGACCAAATTGGAAATTTGGGAAATTAAACCCTTTTTTGTGAAATGGAATAAATTGAGGTCCTATGATAAATTTTAGAAGTTTCGAGACTCAATTTGAGGAAAAACCGGTAGGGATCTAAAGTTAAAGAGAAATAACTTTAGGGACCTAGTTGCAAATAAATGAAAGTTTGACTTTCTCATTCATTTGGAATGAATGAAGGCGATTATGTCGAAGGATAATGAACCAAGATTTTCATATCGTGTAGGAACACGAAGTACCGGAAACGTTAGCAAGGACAAGCTCGTGTGAATACCAAGAACCGGTATAGTGGAATTCACGGCATTAACGGGTTAGGGAGTTTACTAACATCATACCCGATTAGGATGATGAGCACAACTTAAAATTAAAAACTACTTACCAGTTGTGAGTGGGTTTACTAACATCATGCCCAGTTGGGATGATGAGCACAACTTAAAATTAAAAACCACTTACCGGTTGTGGGTGGGAATTTTATATCATACTCGGTTGGGGATGATGAGTACCTCAGTATAAAAACCCACTGGTTAGTGGTATTTTTACTCATCAGTACTTAGAGAAAGTGATGTGAAAGTTATGCAGAAAAAGACTTCCTCGAAGGAAGTTGAAAACCCGTTCATTGGTTATGAATGGAGATGTCCTTATACCGGTCGGTATGATGGATAGTAAAAACCTATTTTTGTCGAAAGTGCTCTCCCCTGACTGTGTGCCAATGCTTAAACAATTTGGGAGACCTTCTCGATGGGAACTCGAATAGCTCTGATAGGCCGAGGGCCTCAGTTTCGGAACTTGGGGGCTAAATGTCCAATTTTGAAAATCTCGTACAATGAGCCCAAGGCTAGTTGGCACGAGTATGAGCTCGTAAACGAACATGATATATGTGCCATAAAACTTAATAAGTAAATTGTTTGGCCATGGTACCAAGATAGGATCGACATGCTCAGTCAACTAGCGACTGTGCGACATGATAGGTCAACGGACTAGTCAAGACAAACAACTACGGGTTGAGTTGAGAGTCGGGGCCGTTGGACCACTGGCACCACAAATTACATGGTAATATAAGAAAACATTGTTTTTGCATGCACTGTGAGTATGGGATCATCAAGACGCCCATGAGGGGTAGTGTTACGTCCTAAGGGCACTGGACAACCTGGTGGCTATAAGGGCAGTTTGTCGTTTCAGGTGTCTATGCGAAATCTGGAGTAGCACCAAGTGCGTGAGACCGGAGTGGGGATAGGATGAGGTCTTTGTCCTCATACGGACACGAAAAAGTGATTTCAGGATTGTGGGTCAGATGTCGTGTACATCCACTCATTCCTAGGGTAGAAGTGGTCGTGCTTCTATCCGGGTGGCAGAAAAAATTGCTCCGAAGCCACTAGCGAGTTCAGTAGTGATACTGACTTGCGAATGTGTGTAACCTTCATGATGATGGATGTGTGTTGGGTAATGACACACTATGGTAACTAAGAAATGGTGGAAAAACCTGAAAATTTTTAAATGAAGGAATTTTCGTAAAAGAAAGGAGTCTGGCACACTCCAATAATCATTATTTTCTTAAAAGTCAAAAGTTTTAAAAAAAAACCCATTCACTGAGTAGTCGTACTCACCCCCTCCCTTATATCCCTTTGAGGAAATCCTGGAAAGCCTACCCTTAAAAGACTGTCAACTAAGATGCCTATAAGGCAGATATGTAAAGTTTTAAATTTCATATAGTTTTGATTATGCTATTCTATGAAAAAGGTGCAGGTTAAAGGATGCCTTACTCTTTACAGTTTACAATAAGGGGAAACCCTTTAATAAACTGGGAGAGTGGCAGGTTGATCACGGGGATCCGACCAAACCGGGTCGGGGCATGACAACTAGAGTGGTATCAGAGTCTGTTTCCTCGAATACATAATCAAGACTAGAAAATATAGTAACTAATAGGATTTATTCTAAAATTTTCAGATGGCTCCGAGGAAAGGAACCAAGAAAACTTCGAAGGGCTCTACTCAAAACCCTACCTTCGTAGGGAGACAACCCTAGAAGCTTCCCAAATGCCTGAGACCTGGCAGAAATGTCGAAAGACCAAATGGGGAAGCATCCTGGAGAATGGTGCTAGGACCTATTGATGGCACAACCCTAAGAATAAAGGAGGATGCTTATCAAGAATTCCATAGCTTCCTAGTTAATTTATGACCATTTTCTATGATAGGGCTGAGAGCCCAACCTTTTGTATCCCCATGTTAATAAAAGATTCAAATTCTCCAAAACTCTATCTTCTAAGGATGTGATCTTACTGGAATATGGCCCAAGGAAAATAAAACAAACCCACTATCCTAGAAACTAAGGAAGAGTCGCATCCCAGTGATGGAAGATGAATCAGGAAACCTAGGAGGACTCTTACCATGACCCTTAGCAAAGGTGATTCAGCTAGAAAACTGTCAAAGTGATCATCCTCAAGAACGATAAAGCACCAAACCAATAGTAACCCTGGGAAAAAGCCCCACTCGAAGGAAAGAAAGAACCACAACAATTCATGTAAGGGAATAATGATGGGACATTACCTGAAGAGATGCCCAACCCTACTAAAGGACAAGTACCAAGTTGAACTATTATAGGTGTAAGGAAAGAAGGGGTGTTCCACACCTCATAGAATCAGAGCAATACCTCCTCAAAGGTCACGAAGGACATGAAGGATTGGAGACCGATACCATGGAGTGGGTTACATAAATGATTCAAAAAGAGGTCAAGAAAAGACGAGGTGAATACAAAAACTTCTTAAGAAGGTCAAACCGAGAAGGATACCTCATGAATAGGGATAAGGTACATGAGAAGCATACTTAGAACCCTCTCATAAGGGGCAACCACAGAAAAATGTCCCCCGAAACTCTAGGGAATGACACAGTGAGAGTGAAGAAGAGAAGGAATATGCTATGAAAAGGAATCATTGGTTGGAAGATGTGCAAGGAGCCAACCCCTCATTAGAAACTACATGAAGGAAGTAAGTATCAGAGGCCAAAACTATTCTGCTTTGGAAAAGTGATATAATTTTAAAGTACTACCTCTTTTGGAAAAAGCAGAAAAGCCAAAAATCGAAGTCTGTGACCAACATACCTAAGGAAGACTGGGAAGTAGAAAGGACTACACCCTAAAAAGGTCAGTGAGATGACATTAAGGACAGGAGTACTCGAGAAGACAACTGCCCTAAGAAGACCTAAACCAAGGGATTGGTGGAGGCGGGGTAGTTAACCAGCTAATACGTGGAAGAACCATGATGCAAGTTCCGACAAGGAAGAGAGGCGGAAAGGTCAAATACTCTGAAAGAGAAAGATGAAAGAAATCCTTAAAGGGACCAAAAGGAAAAATTAACAACCAAACTCAAGCTAAGAAAGAAATAGGCAAGCTTTTTGCATAATGATCAAGAAATCTTGAAACAAGGAAGATTTGTACGCTCCCTAAGGAAATAGACAGGTATTGGGTATGAATGAGGATGCAGATAGAGTATAAAAGATGTCCTGCAAGACCTGAGGAGTAAAGGTAAACAGGAGAAGACAACATCAAGAGTAGAAATCCCCCAGAGCAAATGTAAAAAGGAATGTTCGGAGAAAGGGAAAGAATTCTATAAAGGAAGGAAGCTTCGAAAAGACATGTGTATCCCAATTGAGAGTAAATGGAACCAATCGAAATAGAACGAATGATAAGCTCACAAATGAAATGTTGGTTGAGATAGAAAAGTCGAGTACTAAGGAAAAATGAGGTCCTAAGAAGGAAATTAAACTAAAGGAATTATTGATGGGCGGATGGACACAATGTGGGGTGAAAGGAACCAACCCTTAATTAGGAAAAATTTCCAAGGAAGGAAGTATCGTTATGGCCCAGGCTGACTTGTTTGGAGGGAACAGGAGAAGCAAGTAGAAAGAGAAAAACTAATAACGACACACAACCAAATAGAATAAACAAAATCCTAAGAAGGAATGAGATGTAGCAAATACTACACTCTATGATGGACAAAAGCATGGGCGTGAAGAACAAGTGATATAGCTGCCCAGACGATTGGACTAGAAAAATAAAGAATTGTGAAATGGTTGTGAACAAATCAGAGGGGATTAAGGCCAAAGGAAAACCCTTGAGTAGAGGATATCATTGGGAATGATGATGGATATAAGAAAGGACGAAACCCAACATGTCGGTAAAACATCTGGGAATTTAATTTATTGGAATCGAAAATACTTAATAAGGAAGTTGAAAAGGAACGAGTGGGTAAGGAGAACCAACACAATTGAGTAAGGTAGTTAATAATGGTAAAAAAAAGGATAGTTGAGGAATACTATCAAAAGAAAAGAGGAATGAAGTTATACAATCCCTGAAAGGTCTAAAAGCTAAGAGAGACACTTCAGGAAATGTTCTAGAAATCAAATGGACAGAGATAGGTCCTAGAAAATGCCATGCTATAAGGGCATGTAAGCCCAACAATTTGAGGAGAATATGACTCAAAGTAAGGAAGAGTCGGCTAATAAGTATGATGAGGTCAAATATAACAATTTGGACCAAAGTTATAATAGACAACGAATGGAGGAAGAGTCGAAATGGGACGAAAAGGTGGTGATAAAAAAATCCGTGAAAATAAGTACAAAATGCTCTATAGGACAACGAGCTAAGGGTTTCAATGATCAAGTGGTTAACTAGACACAAAAATGGTTAGTTATCTTGGAATTCCCAATCTTGAGTATAGGACCTTAAGGGGAAGAATGTTGCTCTAAGCAAAGAGAGAGATAAAATCTAAGAACATACCCTGAGGTAAGGTATGTCTAGTTATGACAAACTCCATGGAGGGAGTAAATAATGTTAAGGAAAAGGAATTTCTTAAGAGAAAGTTGTAAAAGGGACTAATTTGAAGGACAAGAGAAAAGTTTATATCTTAAGCAAACACCAAAGGGGCATCAAAGGAAATGATTGCTCATGAAAGGATGCTAACTAAGTTTTGGGGACAAAACTCCTAAAAGGAGGGGGGAGTTGTAAACCCCACACTTTTAAGTTAAGGAAAATCGGGAAAAGAACCGGTCAAATCGAGTAAGAAAACCGAGCCGGTTTACAAACCCGATCAATTGTGAATGGGCAATTTAGGAAATTACAACCCCCAAGTGATCCAAAGGGTTCATTAGACCTTGGAAAAGAAACTTAAGACAAAAACCAAATTGGTTTAGGTGAACGAGATTTCATAAAAACTTTGAAGTTAAGCATGCTTGAATGACAGTAGTGTGAGGATGGGTGCCTCCTCACACCAGAACACTTCTCTCTCTCTCTCTCTACTGCTCCATTTCCCGGTGAAGCTTGAACTAGAGTTTTGACTTGAACAAAGGTCGGACTCTTTAGAACCGGGGAGAAGACAGCTATCTGATAGCAGACTCCAGTCAATCCGAGAATTGTTGGAGAAGCACTGGCATGATGGAATAGTGAAGCAGCTCCGGCGAACCGAAGCTGCCCTATTTCGGCCAAGCTGAAATCGGCCATTTCAAGCCCTCCTCAGCCCAAACCAAGCCCTCCCAACACTTCCTCAGCCTTTCCACGGCCGAATTAGGACCGAAAGGTAAGCCAATTCGGCCCCCTTTACAATTTTTGATCGGTGCTAGAGAGAGAGTCGACCGAATTTTAATGACGAAATTCTAATCCAATTCTGCATCAATTGATGCAATTCTTGATTCTAGGATGAACTTCAGGACGAGAGCTATCTGCCCAGATCGAAAGCTCGACCACCGTGCCTTCACGGGTGAGTAATCGAAGCTTTCTCTCTCTATAGTTCATTTTCCGGGGAAGATTCATTTGAGCTCGTCCCGGTGATAAAACTTGCAATTCACATTTCTAAAGAATCGTATGAATATATAGAAACTCAATTTCAACTTCAATTTTAACAATTGGAAACATTTGATGGGTTAATTTGATGAAATCAAATTTGGCTGTGTTAATAAGTTGGAATTGGGGGAAAATTGGGGATTTTCGAAATTCAAAAGACCCAAATGAAATTTTATGAAATTGAGGATCAATTGGGCATGAAAATAATGTTGGAAGACCAATTGAGGAATTTTGAAATTTTTGGGGCAAAATTTACCATTTTTATAAAGGAAGGGCAAAATGGTAATTTTGGAAGAGTTGGGGGACCAAATTGGAAATTTGGGAAATTAAACCCCTTTTTGTGAAATGGAATAAATTGAGGTCCTATGATAAATTTTAAAAGTTTCGAGACTCAATTTGAGGAAAAACTAGTAGGGACTTAAAGTTAAAGAGAAATATCTTTAGGGACCTAATTGCAAATAAATGAAAGTTTGACTTTCTCATTCATTTGGAATGAATGAAGGCGATTAGGCCGAAGGATAATGAACCAAGATTTTTCATATCGTGTAGGAACATGAACTACCAGGAACGCCAGCAAGGACAAGCTCGCGTGAATACCAAGAACTAGTCTAGTGAAATTTACGGCATTAACGGGTGAGTGGGTTTACTAACATCATTCCCGGTTGGGATGATGAGCACAACTTAAAATTAAAAACCACTTACCGGTTGTGAGTGGGTTTACTAACATCATGCCCAATTGGGATGATGAGCACAACTTAAAATTAATACCACTTACCAGTTGTGAGTGGGAATTTTATATCATACCCTGTTGGTGATGATAAGTACCTCGGTATAAAAACCCACTACTTAGTGGTATTTTTAATCATCACTACTTAGAGAAAGTGATGTGAAAGTTATGCGAAAAAACTACTTATGGGTTGTAAGTAGATCATACCCGATTGGTATGATTAGACTTCCTCGAAGGAAGTTGAAAACTCGTTCATCAGTTATGAATGGAGATGTCGTTATACCGATCGATATGATGGACAGTAAAAACCTATTTTTTTGTCAAAAGTGCTCTCCCCTGACTATGTGCCAATGCTTAAACAATTTGGGAGATCTTCTCGACGGGAGCTCGAATAGCTCTGATAGGCCGGGGGCCTCAGTTTTGGAACTTGGGGGCTAAATCCCCAATTTTGAAAATCTTGTACAATGGGCCCAAGGCTAGTTGGCACGAGCAGGAGCTCGTAAGTGAATATGATATATGTGCCATAAAACTTAATAAGTGAATTTTTTGGCCATGGTACCAAGATAGGACCGACATGCTCAGTCAATTAGCGGCAGTGTGACGTGACAGGTCGACGGACCTATCAAGACAAACAACTGCGGGTTGAGTTGAGAGTCGGGGCCGTTGAACCAATGGCACCACATATTACATGGCAATATAAGAAAACATTGTTTGTGCATGCATTGTGAGTACGAGATCATCAAGACAGCCATGAAGGGCAGTGATGCGTCGTAAGGGCACTAGACGACCTGGTGGCTATAGGGGTAGTTTGTCGTTCTAGGTGTTTGTGCGAAATCTGGAGTAGCACCAAGCACATGAGACCTGGGTGAGGACATGATGGGGTCTTTGTACTCATACGGACATGAAGAAGTGATTTCGGGATTGTGGGTTGGATGTCGCGTACATCCACTCATTCCTAGGGTAGAAGTGGTCGTGCTTCTATCCGGGTGGTAGAAAAAGTCGCTCCGAAGCCACTAGCGGGTTCAGTAGTGATACTGACTTGTGAATGTGTGTAACCTTCATGATGAAGGATGTGTGTTGGGTGATGACACACCGTGGTAACTAAGAAATGGTTGAAAAACCTTAAAATTTTTAAACGAAGGGATTCTTGAAAAAGAAAGGAGTCTGGCACACTCCAGTAATAATTATTTTCTTAAAAGTCAAAAGTTTAAAAAAAAACCCATTCACTGAGTAGTCATACTCATCCCCTCCCTTATATCCCTTTTAGGAAATCCCGAAAAGCCTACCCTTAAAGACTGTCAACTAAGATGCCTGTAAGACAGGTATGTAATGTTTTAAATTTCATGTAGTTTTGATTATGCTATTCCAGGAAAAATGTGCAGGTTAAAGGACGCTTGACTCTTTACAATTTACAATAAGGGAAAACCCTTTAATAAACCGGGAGAGTGGCGGGTTGATCATGGGGATCTGACTAAATTGGGTCGGGGCGTGAAAGGAGCACTTTCGACAAAAATATATTTTCAACCATTCGAGTATGAGGATATCTCCACTCATAACTGATGAACGAGTTTTCCACTTCCTCCGAGAAAGTTTCATCATACCAACCGTCTATGATCTACTTATATCGTGTAAGTTATTTTTCTGTGTCATTTTCACATCACTTCTCTAAGTTGTGATGTTTAAAATTCCACTAAGTAGTGGGTTTTCATTACCAAGGTACTTATCATCCCAACTGGGAATAATATAAAAATCCCACTCACCCGTTCATGCAGTGACTTTCCACATAGTCGATTTTTGTCCCTTGCGAGCTTAACTTCATTTGGCATTCCCGATGTCTCGTGTTCCTACATGAAATGAACATCATTGTTCATTATCATCTAGCTTGATCATCTCATTTAGTATAAATGACTAAATTCAAAACTTTTCCAATATTTGTAAATTGGCCCTCTTACATTTTTTTCATGCCCAATTGACCCTCAATTTTAAAAATTGCATTTTGGTCCGTTGAATTTTTGAAAACCCCCAATTTTCCGAAAATTTCCCCTAATTTCAACTTAATAACATACCTGAATTTGATTTTATCAAATTGATCAATCAAACACTTCTAATTGTTGAAATTGAAGTTAAAATTGAGTTTCTACATCTTCATATGATTTAATAGCACTTTGAAACACAAGTTTTGATGCCGGAACATGCTTAAATGGAGCCTTGCCAGAAAACTGATTATAGAGAGAGAAAGCTTCAATTGCTCACCGTCGGGGACGCGACGGTCCGAGCTTTCTATCTGGAAAATAGGTTGTGTCCTAAGGTTTCTCTTTGGATCAAGAATTGCATCAATTGATGCCGAATTGGATTAAAATTATATCATCAAAATTATGTCAGTTCTCTCTCAAGCACAAGTTGGAAATTATAGATGGGAGCCAAATTGGCTTATGTTTCAGTCCTAATTCGGCCGTGGGAGGGCTGAGGAAGTGCCGGGAGAGCTTGGTTTGGCCTGAGGAGGGCTAGAATAGACCAATTTCAGCTCGACCGAAACAGGGCAACTTCGGTGCATTGAAGCTGCTTCATGGTACGATCATGTTGGCATTTCTTCGGTGACTCTCGGAGCAAATGTATACTACAAGCGTGTAACTGACTTCTCTCTGGTTCTAAAGAATCTGACCACGCCTTCTTTGGCTAAAAAAAGACATTATATTGGAGCTTTGGTTCGAGCTTTGTAGGAAAACTAAGCAGATAAGAGAGAATGTAGTTTTCATGTGTGGAGAGTATGAATGAGGAGGGGCTCTTTATATAAGAAGCTCAAGGACTTCTTTGTCGTCTGATTGACACCTTAATGTCGATCATTTATTACCTGAAACTCCCTAGCTGGAGACTTTCGACTTCGACGGTGCTACACGATTTTTCGGTGAGTGAACAATGTTGTCATTTGAAGGAAGAAGTTGACATTGTTTCAAACCAGATCAGACTGGTCTAAATTGGGTTCATAGCCTAAACCAACCGGTTCACCCCCAATTCGAATGAATTTTTCAAATCTAAAAATTTCTAAATTCATTTTCTATCCAATGGTGGCTATAATCTCAAATTTGATTTTTTAAGCCACCTAGAAAAATAAATTTAGCATCTAGTTCAATAGTGGTTCAAACTGGTGCAAACCGATTCAATATGGTTCGGATCCGGTTCACCTGAACTAGTTTGGTTTTCATTTCCCATTCATCCTAAAGTCATTTTTCATGGATTATGTGACTCTTTAGGTCACTTGGTATCCATAAATTTCTGGTTTTCCCTCTCTGTATCAGTTTTGATTCTTAAACCAGCTCGGTTCATAAATCGGTTCAATCCATTTCGGATTTGGTTCACCGGAACTAGTCTGGTTTTTCTCTCCCAATTTGTCCTAAGGTTCTTTTCCAAGGTTTATGAACCATTTTGAGTTACTTGGGAGTTGTAAATTCCCCAATTTGCCTGTTTCATGATAATTGGGTTTGTAGACTAATTCAATTTTAAATTTGAAAATGACCGGTTCTTTCGTCGATTTTCTTATTATCAAAGGACGGGGTTTACACAGTCTTGTGCCACTCTGCCAACCTCCTGAATACTACCATAATGGGTACCTTCACCATATTAAAATCAGATAGACTAACGCATCTGATATGAAATCTGTTCTCTATTTTGGAGCGGAAATTTGAAACTTCTTCTTTAAAAGCATGTTGTGGCCTAAAGATGGTTTCACAAATTACCCAGGAATGTAGTAGTTGATATGTAGTAAATATAACCTTCATATGCATGTCAATACATATACCTTAAGCTATGATGGTATGGAGATGCTCCCCTATTTGTGCCTTGAGTTTCCTCGGTGTTTAACTACAATGGTTTTCGGGAAGGGGTGAGCTCACAACTTAGTGAATGAGGTACTGACGTCAGGCCACTTCATGTGTTTTGACTTTAGACATCTCATAAAATCTTATAGCATGGATATTCATTTTTTCGTTACCAAGATTCTCATTTCCTATCATTCTATTTGACCCCTTGAGATCCTAATGTCGGGACTCCTGTAACCGTGGTCTCGCCTTACAGTCAGGTCTACTCTCATTTCCCCAAAGAGTTTAACACAATATAATACACACACATGGGTAACTCATGTCCCCATTTTTCAAGCATGCTTAGAGGGTACGTCATAATATTGATCGGGTGCTATTGAGAGTGTGGGAGCCATGGGTTCTCTTCCACAATCGTTACCCATCAGGTTTGTTTCACATTGGGATGCCTTTGGATCCAAGGGTAATGACCAACTTTCCCTCTAATAGCCTTGCACAAGCCCCCTTACACATGCAACTCAATCTCATCTCTTCTCATCACAACAATGTATATGAGACGGTACATGTACGTCTTTGATGTTACTAGCCCAACGGACTTGGCAACCTGACTTCAGCCTTGTAACTACTAGCCCAATGAGTTTGATGACCTGACTTCAGCTCAATAGCTACTAACCCAATGAGTTCGTCTGTCCAGTTGCGACACTATAACCAATCACACAATTATCCATTATAGAGACTTTTAATGGCTCATGTCTTACTCATTTTCAATGGGCCTATACCCGTGCCCATCAGCCTTGGGCCCACTTGCATTGCCTAGTCCATCACCGAAATTAGTTCCCAAATCATTTAAGAAAAGTCACCTAGTTAGGGGAGCCTAATTCTAGGAACGTGGTTTTCAATTTCAAATGCATGGCCATCACCCTAAATGGAACCGATGCTGGAAATTCCCACTCACCCGATAAATGCGACTTGTTCATTCTAGCCGGACTTCCGATACTGGTTGTGCTTCCTTGCACCCATTCTTGTCTAGTATGTCCCTACACAGTTTGGACAGGCTCATGAGAAAAGGTTTGGCATGAAAGGCCTCCTATTTCCATGTATTTACAATTAGGTCCTTAAAGTTCATAATCTTTGACTTTAGGTCACTATTGTTCAATTAATTTTAATTAAGTCCCAAGGATTCCAATTATCCCTCATGGATCCTTAAGTTTTCCAAAATCACCAATTGACACTCAATTTTTCCAAAATTTTCAATGGGTCCTTAAACTTCTAAAAATTACCAATTGGTCCTTAAATTTCCAAAAATTGCAAATTATCCCTCAATTGGGAGTTAATTTCATAAAAATCCCCCAATTTTCCTAAAATTATATTTTGGTCCCCAATTTCCCCAAAATTCCCAAATTTTCCAATTTTCCCTGAAATTGCCATATGACCCTGAAAACTTGTTTCCTTCAATTGGCCATCTAAATGTGGAAAATTACTTCCATTCATGATCAGAATCATCTTTCCTATGTCTCCCTCGTCATTTCAAGCTTTGAAACACTTCATTTGGCTCAGAAATGAGCTCAAACAAAGCTTAATTAGAAACATTTTCTAGAGAGAGAGCTTGACATTCTTATTGGTGAGGGGGCGGTGGTTTAGGCTCTGAATGGGGGTAGCTAATGCTCTTCAAGGGGAGTCTCCCAGGATAAGCCTCGTGTCAATTAGCTGCTAGAGCATGGAGAATTCGAAAAGTGAAGTTTCGGTGTCTCATTTTCTACAACTTCACTATTTAGGCGAAATGGGATGGAATTGGCTTACTTTGAAGGTTCTTGTAGGTTGGAAGTTAGTCGTGGGGAGCTTGGCCTAGTCACCTGATATCATGCCCCGACTTGGTTTGGTCAGAACCCTGTGAACAACCCACCTTTCTCTTGGTTCAAGAGGAGTTTCCCTCTTCTTTAACTCAAGAGAAGCCGAGGATATTTTCGAACTTGTTCCCTGGAAAGACATATTTCAAATAAAATGCAAGCTTAAGAGAAATTAAGCATACCTGATAGAGGGTAAGGCTTGGTGTTATTCCTAGTCATTTTCCCTTTTTCCTAAAAAGGGATAGAAAAGAGGGGTGAGTTTCTACTACTTAGTGAATTGGTATTTTTTAAAAAAATGGAGTTTCTAAAAAAATAGTTTTCAAGTTGGAGTGTGCCAGACTACTTAATTTCTTTAAATTTTCTCATCTTCAAATCTCAGTTTTCACAATCATTTCTTATTTGCACAGTGTATCATCACCCAACACACATTCTTTATCATGAAGTTCAAACACACAATCACAAGCCAGCCCGTCCACTGAACCCACTTGTGGGATCAGAGTGACTTTACTAGCCACCTAAATGGAAGTACATCCACTTCTACCCTGGTAATGAGTGGACATTCGCAACAACTGACATTGATCCCATAACAAATCTCCATGTCCGTATGAGGACAAAGACCTCATCCTAACCCCACCTCGGTCTCATGCACTTGAAGCTATGTTGAGCTTCACAAGACTTTTGGTACGACAAAATGCTCTTATATCCACCAGGTCATCCAGAGCCCTAGGACGCATCACTAGCCCTCTTGGGTGTCTTGAAGGTCCCATAAACATAGTGCATTCACAATCAACATTTTTCACATGATGCGATACAATCTGTGGTGCCACTAGTCCAATGGTCCTGACCCTCAACTCAACCTGCAACTATTTGTCTTGACTAGTTCGGAGACCTGTCATGAGGAACTACCGCTAGTTGACTGAGTATGTCAGTCCCGTCTTGGTACCATGGCCAAACAATTCAATGACTTAAGTTTTCATGACATATAAATCATGTTTGTTTATGAACTCTTGCTCGTGCCAACTAGCCTATGGCCCACTGTTCGAGATTTTCAAAATTGGTCATAATAGTCCCCAAGTTACAAAACCAAGGCCTCCGGCCTAACAGAGCAATTCGAGCTCCTGTGAAAAAGGTCTCCCAAATTATTTAAGCATTGGGACACAGTCAAAGGAGAGCGCTTTTGACAAAATATATTTTCAATTGTCTATCATACCAACCGAGTATGAGGATATCTTCGCTCATAACCGATGAACAGGTTTTCCACTTCCTTCGAGGAAGTTTGATCATACCAACCAGGTATGATCTACTTACAACTGATAATTAGTTTTTCTGGATGACTTTAACATCACTATACTTAGGTGTGATGTTATAAAATACCACTTAGCAGTGGGTTTTCATTTTTGAGGTGCTTATCATCTTAACCGGGTATGATATAAAAATCCCACTCACCCAATTGTGTAGTGAAATTCCTCTTAGTCGGTTTTTGTCCTTTGCCAGCTTAATCTCAGATGGAGTTCCTGATGTCTTGTGTTCCTACACGAAATGAACATTGTTGTTCATTATCATTTGGTTTAATCACCTTCATTTGCAATTTGAACCCTAAATTGGCTTACCTTTTCGTTCTAATTCGGTTGTGGGAGGGCTGAGGAGGTGTTGGTGGAGCTTGGTTTGTCATGAGGAGGGCTCGAATTGGCTGATTTCAGCTCAACCGAAATAGGGTAGCTTTGGTCCGCCGGAGCTGATTTACTATTCGATCATGCCGGCGCTTGACCGACGACCCTCATGGCAAATGGATACTACCACCATGTAGCTGACTTATCCCCGGTTCTAACGAATTTGACCATGCCTCCTTTGGCTTAGAAAATACTCTATATTAGAGCTCTGGTTCAAGTTTCGGTGAAAAACTAAGCAACTGAGTGAGACTGAGGTTTTTAGGTGTGGAGAGGGGCTCTTTATCTAAGGAGCTCGGGGACTCGTCAGCCATCTGTTTGGCACCTTTATGACAGTCATTAATGGCCTTAACCATACTAAACAAAAACGTTTCTTCTTTTCTAGCACTACTTCAATTTTTTGGCGAGTGAACGATGCTGCAATTTGAAGGAAGAAGACAATACTATTCTGAACCGGACCTAACCGGGTGTAAAGCTTAAACCGGCCGGTTCACCCCCAATTGGACCGAATTTTTCAAATTTAAAATTTTTAAATTTATCTAAATTCATTTTCTTTCCAATGGTGGCCTCAAATCTCAAATTTGAATTTTTTAAGCCACCTAAAAAATGAATTTAGCATCCGGTTCAATAGTGGTTCAAATCAGTCCAAACTAGTTCAATCCAGTTCGGATCCGGTTCACCTGAACCGGCTTGGTTTTCATCCCCCATTCATCCTAAAATCCTTTTTCATGACTTATGCGACTCCTTAGGTCACTTGGGGTCGATAAAGTTCCTAGTTTGCCTTCTCTCTATTCGTTCTGGTTCATAAATTGGTTCAATCCGGTTTGGATATGATTAATCCAATCTGGTCTCGTTTTTCTCTCCCAATTTGTTCTAAAATTCTTTTCCAAGGTTTATGAATCTTTTTGGGTTATAAGGGAGTTGTAATTTTTCCAATTTACCCCTTCCTCGATAATCGGTTTATGAACCCGGTTAGTTTTCTAAATCGGTTTGACCGGTTCTTTCCTAGTTTTCCTTAACTCTAGAGAGCGGGGTTTACAACTCTTCCCTCCTTTTAAGTGTTTTATTTCCAAAACTTATTCCTCACTATTTGTGTATTGGCTTAAACTTTTTATTTTTATGTGATTTTCTATTTTATCGTCTTACAACCTTCTTGGTTGTTTTTGTTCCTCCATTTCATCACGTGCCTAAGATTCTCGTATCATTCTCATCCTTTCCTCATTTCATGGGACTTACTTTAGCCTAGAATATCTTCCCTGAAGAACTAGGATCATTTCCTTTAGTTACATCCTTCATTCCCAAGGCACCATTTCCCATTACAAGCTTCTTTTTACCCAAAAATTTTAGAACTATGAATTTCAGTCATTTTTCTTCCATAGATTTTGGCATTTATCACCTTTTCATCCTGCATGGATATCTTCCTCATTCTTTGGTTATCACTTTTGTGCTTAACTTCATTATGCCTTACTTATATGCCACTTACCGTTTGACATTCTTCATGATGTCTTTGACTTTATGTCCCTATAATTGTATTGGTTTCCGTACTTACTCGTCTTTTCCAAACTTCCTTATTCGGTCATTTAACCTTCAAATCCTTGAACTTCTTGGTACTCGCTGACATATTTACAACTCTTGATCTCATACTTCATTCTTCATTCCCATGGGTGTCCTTCCTCTTTAAAATCTCTTCTCTTTCCAAATTCACTCCTACTCTCATCAATGTTCCTCTCACTATTATTCATTATGAGTTAGTTCCTTTCTTACTCGTATGGCATCTTTTGATATCGTCCTTCTACTTACACGTTACTTGGGTTTGACTTATCCCTAGGATCTTTACGATTTCCTTCTCCTTGTACTTGATCCTTTCATCTCTAACATCTTATTCTTGAGGAGCTTATTCCCTTTCTTATTCCGTTGGTTCCATTTCCTCTTCATTGGTACACCTATATTTACCCAAGATTCCTTTCTTTGGTGAGCTTCACATTCCCTCTCTCTCGAGATTTCCTTCTAGTTCTACCATTGAAATCATTAAATTCTGGAATGTCCTATGCCGATATCTTTACCAGCTTCCTTTTACTCTTCGGATCCATGAGTACCTTTCGTTTATCTGGCTTCATTACCACTTTCTCCAACATTTGTTTATTCATTTGAGGTGGACCGCTCATCCTTACTGTGTCCAAACCTTCTGTATCTTTATGTCCTTGGTATTCCCCCTTTGTCTTGGTTAGGGTGTATTTTTTTTACTACTCCCCATCTCTTATTAGACTTCGTTTACTTCTTCGAATAATTTGATCTATATAAGTTATTTCTTAAATTGGATTGGTCTTAAGTTTCTATTTGAGTTTCCAAGTTTTCATGCGGTAGATCACGCTCAACCTCCCAATGCTCTCACTTAGCCACTTGTACTTCTTACTGAGAACCTTATTTCAACTCTAGTTTTGCAACCTTCCCTCGATTAATTGTCTTGACCTGGAGCTTTCTCTTTCCTCGATCCAACTTCTTATTTTTATCTCCCTTTCAGTGTCATCCATTCTAGGATTCCCATTTTGTTTAATCACCTTACCATTCTTTAGAAATTCTTTCCTTTAAATCTTCTCCTAGCTTAAGGGTCTTATATGACTTATTCACTCCTACTTTTCTTCCTCTTTTGATCCATACATTTGCCTTACACAAGTCTTTCTCTCTTACAAAGTTCCTAAGGAATTGTATTTTAGTTTATTAAGTAGTTATTACACCTGGGCCTTCCTGTTATTCAACTTTCTTCCCATCTTTCCTTGGTGGTCTTTATACTTATTTCTTTTTCTTCCTGATCAGCTTCTATTCTTGTGGTTCCTTTTGGAATGTTCTAGTCCTTCTTATTTTTCTTTATTCTCTAAGCTTTTTTTTAACTACTTGGACTTTCCATGATTCTGTACTCCTTGATGTTTGCTTTCCTTTGTTCCACTTCTTTTTTTTTCTTAAGATCTCCCTTAGATGGATTCTTCCGTATCGTATTCTAAGGGTAAGTTTTAAGGGTTGAGATTTGCTCGCATTTTCTTCCTTGGATGATTTCCTACCTTTTACTTAGATTTTTATTATGATACTCTTTTATTTTGAATTTATCAAATAAGTCAGAAGTTTTAACAAAACTTTTACTTTCATTCATTTAAGAAATATTTTTCTTGCCATACTTTGGCTTATTACAGAAATTCTCTACCCCTAATCCCTTGGGGTCATAGGACTAGAATTAACCCTAGAACGGTTGTGAGAATCTTGATCAGAAGGCTTTGAGGAATTAATTGGGGTCTATTCACGCTTTCTAATAGGATGAATTTCATGTATGGCCTCCAATCCGTACCGCCTTAGTACCTTAATATCACTCATAAGTCCACTTCACTCATTGGAAGGGATTGTAGCTAGGTTGAGTGGGTGCAGGTACTAAGTGGACCTTCATAAAGATGGCATATGCATCCCAATAACTATCCCATGCCTCTTTCTTGCTTGGATTCCCTTCTGATTATTGTAGGACTGGATGAGGAGGGGTTGGACTCCTAGGAGGTGATACCGGTTATTCTTGTCAGGTAGGAGGGTATATGATGCTTTCAGGTTCCAGTAAGGCTCCTACAAGTTTCCGGTAGTCTTCCACCATGTCCTTGGACACTCATTTCTCACCCTTTAGAAACCTTTGTATGGCTTCCTCTCTTGGGTTGGATGTCTTTTTCAGGGTTATATGTGGAGGACTGGATTTCACCGCGAATTTCCTTGGGACTCTCCTTCCTATATGATTGTTTAGAGTTGGGTTAATGTCAGGGCACAAAATTGATAATGTTTCAAGGGAACTAGGCTCTGATACCACTCTAGTTGTCACACCCCTACCCAGTTTGGTTGGATCCCCATGAACAGCCCATCGCTTTCTTGGTTTAAGAGGAGTTTCCCCCTTCTTTAACTTAAGAGGAGCTAGGCGTATTTTTGACCTTGTTCCCATGAAAGACATATATTAAATAAAATGCAAGCTTAAGAGTAATTAAGCATACTTGACAGAGGGCAAGGCTCAGTGTTATTCCTAGTCATTTTCTCTTTTTCTTGAAAAGGGATAGAAAAGAGGGGTGAGTTTCTACAACTTAGTGAATTGGTATTTTTTTTAAAATGGAGTTTCTAAAAAAAATTGTTTTCAAGATGGAGTGTGCCAGACTCCATAATTCCTTTAAAATTTCTCATCTTCAAATATGAGTTTTCAAAATCATTTTTTATTTCCATGGTGTGTCATCACCCAACACACATTTCTTCATCATGAAGGTCAAACACACAATTGTAGTCTTGCCCATCCAGTGAACCCACTTGTGGCATCGGAGCAACTATACCAACCACCTAGATAGAAGTACATCCACTTCTACCATGAGAATGAGTGGATGTTTGCGACATCCGACCCTCAATCATGTAACAAATCTCTATGTCCGTATGAGGACAAACACCTCATCTTGATCCCACCCAAGTATCATGAGCTTGAAGCTACGTTGAGCTTCACAAGACTTCTAGTATGACAAACTGCCCTTATACCCACAAGGTCGTCCAAAGCCATGGGACGCATCACTACCCCTCTTGGGTGTCTTGAAGGTCTCGTAAACACAATGCATACACAATCAACATTTTTCACATGTTGCTATATAATCTGTGGTGCCACTAGTCTAATGACCCCGATCCTCAACTCAACCTGCAGCTGATTGTCTTGACTAGTCTAGAGACCTGTCATGTCGCACTATTGCTAGTTGACTGAGTATGTCGGTCCCGTCTTGGTACCATGACCAAACAATTCAATTACTGAAGTTTTCATGGCATATAATTCATGTTTGTTTACAAGCTTCTGGTCTGCCAACCGGCCTAGGGCCCACTGTTCAATATTTTCAAAATTGGGCATAATAGCCCCAAAGTTCTAAAACCGAGGCCTTCGGCCTAACAGAGCTATTCCAGCTCCCGTCAAGAAGGTCCCCCAAATTGTTTAAGCATTGGCACACATTCACGAGAGAGCACTTCTGACAAAATATATTTTTAACTATCCATCATACCAATCGAGTATGAAGACATCTTCACTCATAACCGATAAATAGGTTTTCCACTTCCTTCGAGGAAGTTTTATCATACCAATCGGTAATGATCTACTTACAACCAGTAAGTAGTTTTTCCGTGTGATTTTCACATCACTCCACTCAGGTGTGATGTTTTAAAATACCACATAGCAATGGGTTTTCATTTTCGAGGTGTTTATCATCCCAACCGGGTATGATATAAAAATCCGACTCACCCGATCATGCAGTGAAATTTCTCTTATTCGGTTTTCGTCCCTTGCGAGCTTAATCTCAATTGGAGTTCCCGATGTCTCATGTTCCTACATGAAATGAACATTGTTATTCATTTTCATTTGGCTTGATCACCTTCATTCATTATTAATTACTAAATATTCAACTTTTCAAATATTTGCAATTTGGTCCCTAAAGTTATTTTTCCTTTACTTTAGGCCCCAATTGACGCTTTTCCTTATATTGAGTCCCAAAACTTTTAAAATTCCCCTTGGGACCTCAATTTATTCAATTTCATAAAAAGGGGTTCAAGTTTTCCAAATTCCCAATTTGGCCCCCAATTTTCCCAAAATTACCATTTGCCCTTCCTTTACAAAAATGGTAAGTTTTACCCCAAAAATTCTAAAATTTACTCAATTGGTCCCTTAACACTCTTATCATGCTTAATTAACCCTTAATTTTATGAAATTGCATATTGATCCCTTGAATTTTTAAAAATCCCCAATTTCCCCCAATTTCAACTTCTTAACACAGTCGAATTTGATTTCATCAAATTGAATGATCAAACACTTCTAATTGTTGAAATTGAAGTTAAATTTGAGTTTTTACATCTTCATACGATTCAATTGCACTTCGAATCGCAAGTTTTGATGCCATAACGAGGTCAAATGGAGCTTCGCCAAAAAATAGAACATAGAGAGAGAAAGCTTCAATTGCTCACCATCAGAGGTGTGGCGGTCCGAGCTTCCAATCTAGGCAAATAGCTCTTCTCCTAAGGTTTCACCTAGGATTAAGAATTGCATCAATTGATGTCGAATTGGGTGAGAATTCTATCATCGAAATTCTGCCAGTTCTCTCTCTAACACTTGTCGAAAATTACAGAGGGAAGCTGAATTAGCTTATCTTTCATTTCTAATTCGGCCGTAGGAGGGCTGGGAAGGTGTTGGGAGAGCTTTGTTTGGCATGAGGAGGGCTCATATTGGCCAATTTCAGCTCGGCTGAAATGGGGAAGCTTCGGTTCACCGGAGGGCGCTTCTCCGGCGACCCTCAAAATGAATGGATAATACCACGCTTTCTTTAGCTAAGAAAAGCCCTATATCAGAGCTCTGGTTTAAGTTTCACCAGAAAACTAAGCAGCTGAGATAGAGTGAGGTTTTTAGGTGTGGAGAGGATGAATGGAGAGGGGCTTTTTATACAGGGAGCTCGGGGACTCATCGGTCGTCCGTTTGGCACCTTTATTACACTTATTGATGACCTGAAACATACTGAACATAAATATTTCTTCTTCACCGGCGCTGCTTCGATATTTTCGCTGAGTGAACAGTGCTGTCATCCAAATGAAGAAGATGACACTATTCCGAACCAGACCGTACCGATCTGAACCGGGTTCAAAGCTTAAACCGGCTGGTTCACCACCAATTCGACCAAATTTTTAAAATCTAAAAATTTGTAAATTAATCTAAATTCATTTTCTATCCAATGGTGGCCTCAAATCTCAAATTTGAGTTTTTTAAGCCACCTAAAAAAAATAAATTTAGCATCTGGTTCAATTGAGGTTCAAATCGGTCCAAATCCATTCAATCCGGTTCACATGAATCGATTTGGTTTTCATCCCCCATTCATCCTAAAGTCCTCTTTCATGACTTATGTGACTCCTTAGGTCACTTGGGGTCCACAAATTTTCCAGTTTGCCTTCTCTCTCAGTTCCGATTCATAAACCAGCTCAGTTCATAAACCGGTTCACCCAAACCGGTCTAGTTTTTCTCTCCCAATTGGTTCTAAAATGCGTTTCCAAGGTTTATGAATCTTTTTGGGTCACAAGGGAGTTGTAATTTCTCCAATTTGCCCATTACTCAATAATCGGGTTTGTGAACCGGTTCGGTTTTCTCCCTCGTTTGACCGGTTCTTTCTCGTTTTTCCTTAACTCTAGAGAGCAGGATTTACACTTGAGGTCATAGGTGGCCGAAATTCAACTCAAGTTTTTTTGTCATTTCAGAGTCATTGAAATGACGGTATTGAACCGACTCCTAGTTACTTCTCCGATGATCCTTGATCCGAAAAGAGTGGGTGAAAGGTAAGGGACTTCTTCCCGGTTCCACATAGCCCAAATGCGCCTTCTGAGGCTAGAGAAAGGGTCCTTGTCGAAGCTCTGGTATGCAAAAACTGTTCATGCTACCTATAGGCGTAAGACTTGGCCCCTGCCTCACTTGTCAGCGACTGGATCTAAGCTTTTTCGGAGTTGCCGAAGACTTCCTTCTATTCCTTATCCTCTTCTCCCTATCAGCAATTTGAGGAAGATGACAATGTGGCACGCGTGCAAGATTCACACGTGTCGGGTTACCATGTGGCGTGTTGTGATTGGTTGGTTTTGCTAACATAGCATCCCCATCAGCAGCCTAGTCAGCCTTTGATATGCTGACCAGACACATGTCAGTCTCCCATTGGCAGCTACTTCCTACATGGCTACTAACTTGTCCTAGATGACCGTTGACCGTAACACGTGGTGCCCTCTAATTGGGTATTTTAAATGCGTCAAATTTCCCTCGTACAATGCCAGTGCCACATGTCAGCTTCTGATTAGCCGAGGTCAATAGACGTGGCATTGCCACATGTCGATCTCTGATTGGTCGGCCATTCCCAGACATTGACATGGCACTTTTGCCACGTGTCAGCTCCCCATTGGTCGACCTTTGTAGATGGGTTCTCTGAGACACGTGTCACTCCCTAATTGGTTGGTTGTCATTGATGTTTATTTTCCTCCTCTGACTTGACCGAGGACACATGTCACTCATTGATTGGCCAATGCCTTCAAACGCTAACTAAGCGACTGACTGGGCATGCTTTGCGATGCATCACACGCTGATTGGTCGCGCTTGCTGATTGGGCGCTCACCTGACAACGATTCGTTCACTAGTTGGACCATTGATTAGTTTGGTTCGATCGGGTCTAGTGACCTAAAATCATAAATCGGCCGGTTGAGGCCCGATTTGATCGGTTTTCCAAATATTAAAAATTTCTAAATTCATCCAAATTCATTTTCTAGCTGATGGTGCCTTTAAGTTTCCAATTTGATGTTTTTAAGCCACCTAGAAAAATGAATCTTTGAACCGGTTCTTCATGGTTCAACCCAATTCACTCCGGATGAATCTGGTTCAGGTTCGATTCCCCTTGAACCGGTCTGGTTTTCACATCCTATCGACTTCATGTTTCTCCTTCATGGCATTTGATGATTTATTGACCACTTGGGATGTCGAAATCTTCATCTTAGACCTTTAATTTACCCTATTTTGGTCCCGATAGACACCCGATTTTCTTTCAGAAGTATTTGGGGTTTTTTTTCCACCGGTCTAGTTCTTTATCTCATGGAGACGGGGCTTACAAATCTCCCCCCCTTTTAGGAGTTTTGTCCTAAAAAATTTTACATGTTAAACAATATAGGTTGTTTATTCCTCCTGACTGACTCCGTCTCCCACATTTACTCTTCTGCTTGGCCATTTCGCCAATGGACCTTCATCATTGGAATTGTCAATCCCTGACCCGGCTCGGTGAGATCCCTATGAGCAACACACCACTCCCTTTGATTTAAGAAGGGTCACCCCTTCTCAAGACCAAGAGGAGTTAGGCAAAATTTCCGAACTTGTTCCTTGGAATAGCATTACTCAAAACTAAAGAAAAGTTTAAAAGAACATTAAGCATACCTGACTTAGGATTCATCTTCGTGGGCTCTCTAAATTTGGTCAACCTTTTTCCTGCAAAGGAAAAAAAGGGAGGGATAAGTTTCTATAACTCAGTGAACATGTGTTGGGAGAGAGTTTTCAAAATAAAATTTATTAAAATCTTCTTCAAAGCATTTCATCCTTTTCCAAAATTCTTTATTGAAATTTTCCCAAATCGGAGAAACGTTTCTTCATCGAAAAAGGAAAGAAAATCTTTCCTCGATGAACAATCTCATCGGACAAAGGAGGAAGATGATACTGATCTGCACGTGTATGTTTTACATGTCTGGACTGACCATGTGGCAGCACGTGATTGGCCGTGTCATGCCCCAACTCGGTTTGGTCGGATCCCCGTGAGCAACTCGCCACTCCCTTTGGTCTATGAAGGATTTCACTTCCTTCTAAACTGTGAGGAGTCAAGCATCCTTTTTACCTGATTTTTCCTGGAATAACATTATAAAAAGCTCAATATGTTAAAAACTTTACATATCTGTCTTAAGTGTTTAGCTTTGAGGTATTTCATAAGGGTACGCATTCCTTCCTGGAAAGGGGTTTAAGGGAGGGGTGAGTTTCTACAACTCAGTGAGCGAGTGTTGGGAAATGAGTTTTCATAGTTTCTCAAAAATCTTTAACACATGTGTTCTTTAAAAAAAACTTATTTTCCTTTTTAAGCTTTTGTGTGTTTAGCTCTTTTAGCACATCCCCTTTTCTCAAGAGTGATTTAGCAAACAAACACACACCCTTTTATCAAAAAGGGTACATACGTTCGCATGTGCAACACGCCCACTGCACCCACTTATGAATTGGAGCATCTTTACCGTCCACCATGATAGAAGTCTGTGACTTCAATGTTGAGTCTGAGTGACGCCCCAGGCGGCAAGCCCTCAGAATCCACATAACTTTATGTCTGTATGAGGATGGAGACCACATCCCACCTCCACCCTAGTCTCAATGCGCAAGAAGCTCTCGAAGCTTCATGACTAATTGGCTCGACGAACTGCCCTTATCGCCACCAGGTCGTCCAACAGTCCTTGAAACCCATCAGCACTCGTCTTGGGTGTCTTGATGGTCCTGAATTCAAAGTGCATGCACAAACAATAAGTTTCATATACTTAGCATGTCATGCCCTGACCTGGCTCGGTGAGATCCCCGTGAGCAACCCACCACTTCCTTTGGAACTTGTTCGGAAGCCCAAGAGGAGTCAGGCAAAATTTCTGAACTTGTTCCTTGGAATAGGATTACTCAAAACTAAAGAAAAGCTTAAAAGAACATTAAGCATACCTGACTTAGGATTCATCTTCGTGGGCTCTCAAAATTTGGCCTCCTTTTTCCCGAAAAGGAGAAAAAGGGAGGGGGTGAGTTTCTACAACTCAGTGAACATGTGCTGGGAGAGACTTTTCAAAATAAAGTTTATTAAAGGGGGTGAGTACGACTACTCAGTGAATGGGTTTTCAAAACTTTTATCTTTTAGGAAAAAGATTTGTATTGGAGTGTGCTAGACTCCATTCTTTTAAAAATCTTTTCATTTTCAAATCTCGGGATTACCACCATTTCCTTATTAATCACGATGTGTCATCACCCAACACACATCCTTCATCATGAAGGTCAAACACATATTCGCAGGCCAACCCATCCAATGAACTCACTTGTGGCATCAGAGCGACTTTACCGGCTACCTAGATAGAAGCACGTCCACTTCTACCTTAAGAATGAGTGGATGTACGTGACATCCGACCCTTAATCCCGAAATCAATACTCCGTGTCCGTATGAGGATGGAGACCTCATCCGATCCCCACCCCGGTCTCATGCGCCTGGTGCTACTCCAAATTTTGCACGGTCACCTAGTATGACGAACTGCCCTTATACTCACCAGGTCATCTAGTGCCGCTAGTTGACTGAGTATGTCGGTCCTGTCTTGGTACCATGGCCAAACAATTCCTTTATTTAATGTTTTATAGCATATAACTCATGTTTGTTTATGAGCTCCTGCTCGTGTCAACTGGCCTTGGGCCCACTGTACGAGATTTTCAAAATCGGGCATACTAGCCCCCAAATTCCAAAATCGAGGCCTCCGGCCTATAAGAGCTATTCGAGCTCCTGTCAAGAAGCTCTCCCAAATCATTTAAGCATTGACACACAGTTAGGGGAGAGCACTTATGACAGAAATATGTATTCAACTGTCCATCATACCGATCGGGTATAAGGACATCTTCGCTCATAACTGATGAACGGGTTTTCAACTTCCTTCGAGAAAGTTTCATCATACCAACCGGGTATGATCTAATTACAACCAGTAAGTAGTTTTTTAGCATGATTTTCACATTACTCCTCTAAGTTGTGATGTTTAAAATACCACTTAGTAGTGGGTTTTCATTTCAAGATACTTATCATCCCCAACCGGGTATGATATAAAATGCCATTATGCTCATCATCCCAACCGAGTATGACGTTAGTAAGCCCACTCACCTGTTAATGTAGTGAATTCCATTAGACCAGTTCCTTGTATTCACACGAGCTTGTCCTTGTTGACGTTCCAGGTATTTCAGGTTCCTACATGATATGAACATCTCGGTTCATTATTTCTCGGCCTAATAGCTTTCATTCATTTCAAAAGAATGAGAAAACGAAACTTTTATTTTTTTGCAATTAGGTCCCTAAAGTTATTTTTTCTTTAACTTTAAGTTCTTAATGCCGATTTTTCCTCAAATTGAGTCCCAAAACTTTTGAAATTCCCCTTGGGGCCTCAATTTATTAAATTTCATAAAAAGGGGTTTAATTTCCCAAATTTCCAATTTGGTCCCCAACTTTTCCAAAATTACCATTTTGCCCTCCCTTTATAAAAATGGTAAATTTTACCCTAAAAATTCTAAAATTCCTCAATTGGCCCTCTAACATTTTTATCATGCCCAATTGACCCTCAATTTTAGGAAATTGTATTTCGGTCCTTCGAATTTTCGAAAATCCCAAAATTTTCCCTAATTCCAACTTCTTAACACAGCCGAATTTGATTTCATCAAATTGACCGATCAAACACTTCTCATTGTTGCAATTGAAGTTTAAATTGAGTTTCTACATGTTCATATGATTCTCTAGCAATTTGAATCGCAAGTTTTAACGCTGGAATGAGCTTAAATGGAGCTTCACAGAAAAATGGATTGTAGAGAGAGAAAGCTTCGATTACTCACCGGTGAGGGCGTAGCGGTCTGAGCTTTCTATCTAGGTAGGTAGTTCTCATCTTGAGGTTCTTCCTAAAATCAAGAATTGTATCAATTGATGCCGAATTGAGTTAGAATTTCCTAATCAAAATTCTATCGGTTCTCTCTCTAACACCGGTCAGAAATTGTAGAGGGGATCCGAATTGGCTTACCTTTCCATTCTAATTTGGCCGTGGGAGGGCTAAGGAAGTGTTGGGATGGCTTGGTTTGGTCTGAGGAGGGCTTGAATTGGCCAATTTCAGCTTGGCCGAAATGGGGTAGCTTTGGTCCGCCAGAGCTACTTCACTATTCCATCATGCTGACGCTTCTCTGACGATTCTCGGATTGACTAGAGTTTGCTATCAGATAGCTGACTTCTTCCCGGTTCTAAAGAGTCCGATCTCTCCTTTCGAGGTAAAGAAAAATGCTCAAGTCGAAGTTTTGGTTCGAGCTTCACTGGGAAATGGAGCAGTAGAGAGAGATAGAGAAGTGTTCATGTGTGAGTAGAATGAATGGGGATGAGCTCTTTATATAGGTGTAAAATTGTGTATTTAATGGGGGAGATTTATTACTAGTATTCATGTTGCCATAAATTATTGGTATTAATTCCAATAATTTAATTTAGGTATTAAATTATTAGTATTAATTATAATAATTAATTTATGGCTATTTATGATTGGGCATACTTTCCAATAAAAAGTTTTGACAGAAAATTTAGGTTACAAAAAAAACATTACTTCCCAAGAGGTCACCCATCCTCGCAGTACTCTCACGCAAGCACGCTTAACTTCGGGTGTTCTGATGGGATCTAGTTCTTCTGAATCGATCTAGTTTTTCTTTTCTACTTTGTGTTAAGATTCTTTTCCAAGGTTTTATGAACCCTTAGGATCACTTGGAAGTTCTAAATTTCCAAATTGCTTGTTCCCAAATGATTAGGTTTGTAAAACGATTTAGTTTTCTTAATCGGTTTGACCGGTTATTTTCCCGGTTTTCCTTAACTCAAAAGGGTGGGGTTTACATAGCCATTCACTTTGGTGCCAATGGTTCAATGACCCAAACACTCAACTTGGCCTGCAGCTATTTGTCTGGCTGGTCCGTCAACCTAGCCCTGTCACATTGCCGCTAGTCCATTGAGCCTTGTCGGTCCTAACTTGGTATCGTGGTGAATCACACAATTATTTCCACTTTTAATGAGAGTTTTCATGGCTCTTCCTATTGATGTTTGTTTATGGGCTTCAGCCCATGCCACTGCCCTTAGGCCCACTTAACACATTTTTCAAAAACTGCACCTTGAGGCCTATGAATTCAAATTTGAGGCCCCTTGCTCTGTTAGAGCTATTCTAGCTCTTGTCAAGAAGGTTTCCCAAATGGTTTAAGCAATGGCACATAGTCAAGGGAGAACACTTTCGACAAAATCTCCTTTTAACTCATCACACTAATCGGGTGTAATGATAAGGGTAGGTCCGTTTACAACCTGTAGGCAGGTTTTTCCTTTTAGTAAAGACGTTCATTATACCAACCGGGTATGATGTTTAAATATTTCCACTTAGAACCGGTAACTAGGTTTTTCATAAAAGTGCTCATCACCCTAATCGGTTATAACGTCTAAAATGTCCCACTCACCTGGTGACTGCGACATATTCCAAGTCATGTTCGAGCTCCTCTGCGCACGTACTTATCCGAATTTGTTCCTACATGGTGTAAGTATCCTTGTTAGGAATGGCTTGGCATCAATATCCCCTCTATTTATATTTAGGCTCTTATTTTTACCTTTTTGCAATTAGGTCCCTAAAGTTCATAATCTTAGACTTTAGGTCCCAAATGCTCAATTATTTTTAATTAAGTCTCTAGGGCTTCCAATTTCCCTCTTGGGTCCTTAATTTTCTCAAAATGGTATATGGGGCTCAAATTTCCCAAATTTCCAATTTGGTCCACCAACTTTTACAAATTACCATTTTGCCCCTAAGTTCCAAAAATGGCCAATTGGTCCCAATTCTTTCAAAAATTAACCAATTGGTCCTCCAACAGTTTTCTCATTTCCAATTGACCTTCAATTTTGAGAAATTGCATTTAGGTCCCTTAATTTTTTGAAATTCCCAATTTTCCCCAAATCCCTCCAATTTTCACCTCTCTAGTGTCCGAATTTTCTTTCTTCAAATTAGTCGTTCAAGCAGGCTTAATTGCTCCAATTGATGGCATGGATCAGTTCCTACATTTCCATATAATTGAATTGAGCTTTGAATTGTAGCATTTGAGTCCGAAACGAGCTCAAACGAAGCTTTGCCAGAAAAATGTATATAGAGAGAGAAAGCTTCAAAAGCTTACCATCAGGGGCATGATGGTCTAAGCTCATGATCTGGCAAGGTAGCTCTCATCCTTAGGGTCCTTTTAGGATCAAGAATTGCTATAATTGTTGTTAAGATCAGTGTGAATTTGGTTAGTGAAATTCATCACTTTCTTTGTCTAGAACTAATCTCCAACAATGGAGGAGAGCCGAATTGGCTTACTTTCGCCTCTATGAAGGTCGTGTGATGGCTGTGGGGACTATGGGAAGGCTTGGTTTGGCCGTAGGAGGTCTAAATTGGCCAAATTCAATTCGGTCGAAACAGGACAGCTTCGAACCGATGGATATGCCTCACTATTCCATCTCGCTCGTGTTTCTCCGACGATCCTTGGGCCGAGGGGAGGTTGCTATCAAGTAGCTGACTTCCCCGGAGTGTATAGGACCCAAGTTTTCCTTCTAAGACTGAGAAAAGTGCACGAGTCGGTGCTCTAGTTTGAGCTTCGCCAAAAAAATGAACACTTAGGAAGATGAGAGGATTTGAGTGTAAGGAGGATAAATGGAGGGAAGCACTTTATATAGGGAGCTTAGGGACCCTCTACGATGCTAGTTTCCATATTGGTTGAGCTTATCCTCTTTAGAAAATGGACAAATCGGAGGAAATATTTCCTCACTGGAAAAGGAAGGTTTTCTTCATTGATGAATAGTGTTGTCATCCCAAGGAAGAAGATGACATTGTTCTGGAACGGTCTGACTAGGTTCGGCAACGAAAATTGGTTGGTCCATGCCTGGTTCTACCAATTTTCTCAAGATTAAAAATTTCTAAGTTAGTCTAAATTTATTTTCTATCTAATGGTGTCCTCAATTAATGGAGAAGTAGTATAATACATTGTGGTTTTATCCCTATTACAAAAAGGTGGTTACGAAAGAGATTGGGAGCTATTAGGTTCTTAATAATCGTCCTCCTTGGTAAAGTTATAAGCCCTTGTTGGCATTCCTTACTTTAGGCTTGGCTCTCTTCGTACTCAGGGCTGTGACCTCAATAAGTCTTGACACCATATTCCTTGGAGGTATTGGATACTTCCTCATACTATCACTTGGTCCTTTGTGTCTTCTACTATACCTCGGGCATTGGAGAGTTTTTAGGGTTATCTTCCTATGAGGATCAGGTGTTGGGTAGTGTTGGTGACATCAATCCTAGCTTAGTTCCTTTCTTGGGAGCCATCTGAAAATTTTGGTAGTATTTCTCTTAGTTCTTATTTTATATAGTCTTAATAATGTATTTGAGGAAATAGGATCTGATACCACTCAAGTTGCCACGCCTTGACCCGGTTTGGTCGGATCCCCATGAGCAACCCACCACTCCCTTTGGTCTATGAAGGATTTCACTTCCTTCTAAACCGTGAGAAGTCAAACGTCCTTTTTACCTGATTTTTCTGGGAATAACATTATACAAAAATTAATATGTTAAAAACATTACATACCTGTCTTAAGGATTTAGCTTCAAGCTGTTCCTTAAGGGTTCATCATCATTCCTAAAAAGGGGTTAAAGTAAGGGGGCGAGTTTCTACGGCTCACTGAGCGGGAGTTGGGAAATGAGTTTTCATTATTTCTAAAAAATCTTTAACACAATTGTTCTTTAAAAAAAACTTTTTATCCTTTTTAAGCCTTTGTGTGTTTAGCTCTTTTAGCACACCCCCTTGCCTCAGGAGGCATTTAGCAAACAAACACATGCCCTTTATCATAAAGGGTACACACATTCGCCGGTGGAGCACGCCCACTACACCTACTTGTGGATCAGAGCGTCTTTATTGTCCACCATGATAGAAGTCCCTGTATTCTACCTTGAGTTTCAATGACGCCACACGCACCAGGCCCTCAGACTCAACATAACTTCGTGTATGTATGAGGACGGAGACCTCATCCTGCCTTCATCCCAGTCTCAATGTGCAAGAAAATCTTGGAGCTTCATGACTAACTAGCCTTATGAACTGCCCTTATTGCCACCGGGTCGTCTAGTAGTCCTTGGAACCCATCACTACCCTCTTGGGCATCTTGATTGTTCTGAATTCAAAGTGCATACACAAATAATAATTTTCATATACTTGGCCATTCTCTTTGGTGTCGATGGTCCAACATCCCCGACCCTCAGCCCGACCTGTAGCTGTTTGTCTGGCTAGTCTGATAACTTGGCCCTAACGTACTGCCACTAGCCCATTGAGCCTTGTCGGTCTTGATTTGGTATTGTGGTGAATCACACAATTATTTTCACTTTTAATTAGAGTTTTCATGGCTCTTCCTATTTATGTTTGTTTACGGACTTCGGCCGGTGCCCACTAGCCATGAGCCCACTTCACGCATTTTTAAAAAATTGGGCCTTGAGCCCTATGAGTTCAAATTTGAGGCCCCTAACCTATTAGAGTTGTTCTAGCTCTCATAATGAAGGTGCCCCATATGGTTTAAGTAATGTCATATAGTTAGGGGAGAATACTTCCAACAAAATCTCCTTTTAACTCATCGCACCAACCAGGTGTGATGATAAGGGTAGGTTCGCTTACAACTAGTAGGCAGGTTTTTTCTTTCAGTAAAAAAGTTTATCATACCAACTAGGTATGATGTTTAAATATTCCCACTTCAACTAGTAAGTAGGTTTTTCATAAAATTGCTCATCACCCCAACCGGGTGTGACGTCTAAAATGTCCCATTCACTCGGTGACTGCGATGTGTTCGTCATCATTCAGCCTTCAAACTCTTGTTCAAGATCCTTTACTCATGTCCTTATTTGATTTCGTTCCTACATGGTGTGAGTATCCTTGTTAGGAATGGCTTGGCATCAATAGCCCCTCTATTTACATTTAGGCCCTTATTTTTGCCTTTTTGCAATTAGGTCCCTAAAATCCATAATATTAGAGTTCAGGTCCCAAACGCTCAATTATTTTTAATTAAGTCACTTGGATCCTTAATTTTCTCAAAATCGTATATGGGGCTCAAATTTTCAATTTGGTCCCCTAACTATTAAAAAATTACGATTTTGCCCCTAAGTTCAAAAAATGGCCACTTGGTCCCAATTCTTTCAAAAATTGATCAATTTGTCCTCCAACATTTTTCCCATTGGTAATTGACCTTCAATTTTATGAAATTGCATTTAGGCTCCTTAATTTTTGAAGTTCCCAATTTTCCCCAAATCCCCCCACCCCACCTGCCCACCCCCAATTTTCAACCCTCTCTACTAATCGAATTTGATTTCTTTAAATTGGCCATTCAAATGGGGTTAATTACTCCAATTGATGCCACGAATCAGTTCCTACACTTCCATACAATTGAATTGAGCTTTGAATTGCATCGTTTGGGTCTAAAATGAGCTTAAATGGAATTTCGCCAGAAAATTGTACGTAGAGAGATAAAGCATCGAAAGCTTACCGTCGAGGGCGCGACGGTCTTAACTCTCGATTTGGGAAGGTAGATCTTCTCCTTAGGGTACTTCTAGGATCAAGAATTACTACAATTGATATCATGATCAATGTGAATTTGGTCAGTGAAATTCTGCATTTTCTCTTTCTAGAACCAATCTGCAACGATGGAGTAGGGCCACATTGGCTTACCTTTTGCCTCTAGGGACTATGGGAAGGCTTGGTTTGGCTGTAGGAGGTCTGAATTGGCAGAATTCAAACCGACCAAAACAAGGCAGCTTCGAACCAACAGAGCTACTTCACTATTCGATCCCGCTGGTGCTTCTCCGATGATCCTTCGGTCGAGGGGAGGTTGCTGTCATGTAGCTGACTTCCCCATGAGTCTGTAGGACTCGAGTTTACCTTTTAAGTCTTAGAAATGTGCCAAGTTGGAGCTCTATTTTGAGCTTTTCTGAAAAATTGAGCACTTATTTGGAGGAGAGGATTTTAGGTGTGAGAAGGATGAATGGAGGGGAGTGCTTTATATAGTAAGCTTAGGGACCCTTTGCTCTAACAGTTTCCATATTGGTCAAGCTTATCCTCTTTAGAAAATGCCCAAATCAGAGGGAATAATCCCTCACTAGAAAAGAAAGGTTTTTTGCATTGATGAATAGTGTTGTAATCCTAAGGAAGAAGATGACACAATTTTAGACTAGGCAGGTTTAGTCCGATGGGGTTCGGCAACGAAAATTGGCCGGTTTAGGCATGATTCAACAGATTTTCTCAAAATTAAAATTTTTTAAAATTAGTGTAAATTTATTTTCTATCTAATGGTGGCATCAATTTTATAAATTGAAAATTTCAAGCTACCTAGAAAAATGAATTAAGAACTTGGTTCATCCATGGTTCCACCCGATTCAATCTGGTTCAAGTCCGGTTCACCCAGAACCAGTCTAGTTTTCCTATCCAATTTACTTTATGGTTCTTCCCCATGATTTTCATGACTTTTTGGTCACTTGGGATTTTCCCATTTCCCATTTTAACCTCTCTTAATCATTATGAGTTCCGTAAGTGGTTTCGTTTTCTCATTAAATTGACTAGCTCTTTCTCAATTTTCATTTATCCGAGGTGACGGGTTTCATAGGCTGGTCTGGCTGACCTGGCGAATCTATTTAGCCACTACATCAACTGTTGACCGGTTGACTAGACGTGTGGCAGCCTCTCATTGGTTTCTCATGTATGCATGGTTGTTGACCAGGCATCCATTAACCGTTGACCGATCGATCGTTGACCATTGACCGGTACGGTCCGATCGGGTTCAATGACCCAAAAATGAAAATCGGCCGGTTCAGGCCCAATTTGATCGATTTTCTAAAGATTAAAAAATTCTAAATTTATTTTCTATCTAATGATGGCCTCAATTTTCTAAATTGATCTTTTTAAGCCACCTAAAAAAATGAATTTAGAAACTGGTTCATTACGATTCAACTTGGTTCGATCAGGTTCATGTTCAATTCAACCTGAACCAGTATGGTTTTCTCATCCAATTTGGCTCATGGATCTTCTTCATGATCTTTATTAATTTTTGGTCACTTGGGATTTTCAAATTTCCCCCTTTAACCCCTTCTCTACCCTTGTCGGTTCATTAAATGGTTCAGTTTCCTCATGTAAGTTACCAGTTCATTTCCTAGTTTTCCTTGGTCTAAGAGGATGGGTTTCACAACTCTCCCCTCCTTTTAGGAGTTTTGTCCCTAATACTTAATCATTCACCCTTTTCATTGGTCATGAGTTCTCTTGAGATTAACTCGAGATCTGAGTTGATATACTCTCATTTCAGTTAGCCCCTTTCACTTAGTTCCGTAGGCCACATACTTAAGGAATTCCTTCCCTTCCGATTGTTCCTTTATTCTCATGTATTTTGTCCCATTGACTTGTTTGGTCCTCATGTCCCAGTAATTTCTAAGACCCTAGGCTTCCTACCCCTTTGGAGTAAGATCCTTCCTCTTTAGGGTCCTCACTTACTTCATTGGATTGGGCGTTCCATAATCGTTCGATTGTCTCTTTTTCTATTTATTATCCTTGATAATTGAAGATCTTTAACTTCACGTCTTTTCGAGGTTTTGTCCTAGCCTCTCGGGTTTTTGGTGATATTCCCCCTTTTTGTCGCATATTAGTCCCTCCTTTATCCTTTCTTTACCACGGCATTGGTCCACCCAATTACTTTTATGGGATCGTATCAGGTTTACATAGTTGACTCTTTCCTACTAAGTCACATTTCCTTGGGACTATTGGACCTACACATCCCTTATAGTAAGACATGTTCTAGAACTTGTCTTTTCCATTACAATTCTAGATGATTCTGTGATGGCGATTAATGCCTTTCCAAACTTCTAGGAGTTATGAGTCTTCGCTCCTTCTTGTCATCTGGTAGTGTTCCTCAACTATCTTCGGTGTTATCTAGTCGTCCCCTTTACCTTGATGTTGTGCCTTTTGGGGGTGTTTGGTTCTCCTTATTTATTCGTCCTTCCTCGTCTTCCTTATTGGGTTCTTTCCCGGTTCCAACCATCAAGTTTCCTATCCACTTCTATACTTAATTACTTGCATTTTTTCTCCCTTCTGTTTCCTTCTTCATGTCCAGTGGCGTCCTTACATAAGGATTTTCCCTTCTTTGAGTCCATCCTTAATCACTTATGACCCTTTTGCAGTTCCTTATTTCGAGTTGATCCCCTTATGGTCCACTTGTCGATTCCTTAGCTTGGGAAATTCTTTTTTTATAGTCTCATTCTCGACTATTTCCTTCAATGTAGGGATTTCCACCTTGGGAGTCTCATGTCCAACCTTCTTACTACTCTTTGAAGGTTTCCTTCCTCCCCTTTCTTACCCTCTTTCATATCGGTGTACATGTCCACTTTTAATCCTTCATTATCCTCCAACTCCCCTTTCGTCCCTTATTCCCTATTCGAGGAGTTCCTGATTATAGGGTTTTGTTTCATGCAGTCCACATTATGTCTAGTTGTATAATCATGGTTCTCTTGAGTGGCCTTGAGTCGTATACATCCTTCCAGGACTCTCTTTTCTAGCACCTTTTCCTCCCTTCTTCACTTTTACAGAAACCTACCCTAGAACAACTTGATGTCGTTTTCCATGTTTACCCTTTATGGAAAAATCTTATGTGTATGTCCTATGTACCCTATCCTTGTTCTTAGTTGTACACCTTTCCAATTGACCACCTTAAGGAGAGCTCAGATCCTCTTTGCTTTGATATTTCTTGACCCCTTCACGAGAGGCTCACTTAATCCATTTCTTGGCTTGGGTTTGGTCACCATTCCTTTTGGTCATTATATTTATTATCCTAGATATTCCTCCTATTTACCCTCTCCTTGGGTTTATCTTACCCCTCGGACCCTTGAGAATATACTTCCCTTGTGCTTCACCTTTTTCACCTTAGCCTACACTTCAACTGCGAGTTTATCTTCTCTTCCCAATTAAGTCGAGTCTTTTGCCTCTTTGTTGGGATATGTCCTTTCTCATGATTCCCTTTATTGGTAGGCTCCTTGTCTTCCTGAAATTCATTAATAAAGTTGCCTAACCTTTAATTCGACTTTGTTGACTTTTCCCTTTTACTTGTTTGTGGAGATCATGCGGACTGTCCTTGGTGCCCTTTCCCCCATCTTATTCATACCCTCTACAGGTTCTCCTACTCAGGCAAAGTTCGGGTTTCTTTGTGCTTGAAGTTCCTCGACTTTATTTGAGACTACCCAGGCTTAAGTTAGGCTTTTTCCAAGGTGATTTATTCCTGTAATCCGAATACGTCCCATTTGTCATCAAATATTCGTCTTGTCTTCTCTTGTCAATGCACTCCTTTCTTTGCTCCTAAATTGTTTGGATTTTCTTCTTAAAGGGGGAATTCTCTTCAGCTATCCTTTATTCCATTTGTGGTTTTATTGATGTCCTACCTTTACCCCTTTTTCCTTCTTACCACTTTGTTAAGATTTTGAAGAGTTTCCTCTTATCTGTGGTTGCAAATGGAATCATGTTTCTTGGGATGGTATCCTTTCAGATTTCCTATAGTTGTGGGGTGTTTATTCTTGGAAAATATTGTCCTGACTCCTGGCGATGTGGGATAGTTTTTCACTTTGTGTCCTATTCCCCTCTAGGTTAAATTGATTCCTGTCCTTTGTAGGGTTAGGCACTTCTCCACACAGTGTCCCTATCATTCATGCTTGTAATTACATGAACATAAGTGGTTCCTCCTGGCATTTTCTTGGGAATTGTTAGTTTTGGTGCTCCTTCGTCCTCAAGTCTGGATACCATGGGAGTTTTTTTTTTCCTTTTTGAAGTCTTCCTTGAAGATCACATCATTTGAGGGACAGGGTTTTTAGGAATTTGGAGTACTTCATTAATAGAATAGTATAGTATGTTGGGGATTTTGGCCCTATTACAGAAAATGGTCACCAAATAACTAGGGAGTTACGAGATTCTTGATAAGCATCCTCCTATGTAAGATTATATTCCCCATTTTATGGCTTCACGCTTGGCTTCCTTTATACTTAGAGTTGTGACCTCAATAGGTCCTGTCACCATTCTCTGGGATACTTTCTCATTTGCTCTTTTGAGATTCCTACCATGCTTTAGGCATTTGGGAAGCTTCTAGGGTTGTCTTCCTATGAAGATAAGGTGTTGAGTAGAGCCATTCCTAGTTTTCTTGGTTTCTCTCCTAGGAGCCATCTTAAAATTTTAGGATAAATCCTATTAGTTAAAATTTTTTATAGTCTTGATTATGTATTCAAGGAAACAGGCTCTGATACCACTCTAGTTGTCATGCCCCGACCCGGTTTGGTCGGATCCCCGTGATCAACCCGCCACTCTCCCGGTTTATTAAAGGGTTTCCCCTTATCGTAAACCGTAAAGAGTAAGGTGTCCTTTAACTTGCACCTTTTTCCTAGAATAGCATAATCAAAACTATATGAAATTTAAAACTTTACATACCTGTCTTATAGACATCTTATTTGACGGTCTTTAAGGGGAGGCTTTCCAGGATTTCCTGAAAGGGATATAAGGGAGGGGGTGAGTACGACTACTCAGTGAATGGGTTTTTAAAAGCTTTTGACTTTTAAGAAAAACATTTATATGGAGTGTGCCAGACTCCTTTATTTTAAAAAATCCCATCATTTAAAATTTTGGATTTTTCCATTATTTCTTAGTTACCACGGTGTGTCATCACCCAACACACATCCTTCATTATGAAGGTTCATACATTCGCAAGTCAGTATCACTACTGAACCCGCTAGTGGCTTCGGAGCGACTTTTCCTGCCACCCGGATAGAAGTACGACCACTTCTACCTTGGGAATGAGTGGATGTACGTGACATCCTACTCACAATCCTGAAATCACTTCTTCATGTTTGTATGAGGACAAAGACCTCATCCTGTCCCCACACCGGTCTCATGCGCTTCGTGCTACTCAAGATTTTGCACAGACACCTGGAACAACGAACTGCCCTTATAGCCACCAGGTTGTCCAGTGCCCTTAGGATGCATCACTACCCCTCATGGGAGTCTTGATGATCCCGTACTCACAGTGCATGCACAAACAATGTTTTCTTATATTGCCATGTAATCTGTGGTGCCACTAGTCCAACGGCCTCGACTCTCAACTCAACCCGGAACTGTTTGTCTTGACTAGTCCGTCGACCTGTCACGTGGCACTGCTGCTAGTTGATTGAGCATGTCGGTCCTATCTTGGTACCATGGCCAAACAATTCACTTATTAAGTTTTATGGCACATATATCATGTTCATTTATGAGCTCTTACTCGTGCCAACTGGCCTTGGGCCCACTGTACGAGATTTTCAAAAAAGTTGGGCATTCTAGCCCTCAAGTTCCAAAATCGAGGCCCCCGGCCTATAAGAGCTATTCGAGCTCCCGTCGAGAAGGTCTCCCAAATTGTTTAAGCATTGGCACACAGTCAGGGGAGGGCACTTCTGACAATAATAGGTTTTTACTGGCCATCTTATCGACCGGTATAAGGACATCTCCGTTCATAACTGATGAACGGGTTTTCAACTTCCTTCGAGGAAGTCTCATCATACCGACCGGGTATGATCTACTTACAACCCGTAAGTAGTTTTTTTTCACATAACTTTCACATCACTTTCTCTAAGTAGTGATGATTAAAATACCACTAAACAGTGGGTTTTTATATCGAGGCACTTATCATCCCTAACCGGGTATGATGTTAGTAAACCCACTCACCCGTTAATGCCGTGAATTCCACTAGACTGATTCTTTGTATTCACGCGAGCTTGTCCTTGCTGGCGTTCCCGATATTTAATGTTCGTACATGATATGAACAACCTTGTTCATTATTACTTGGCATAACAGCCTTCATTCATCAATGAATAAGAAAACCCAAACTTTTAGTTATTTGCAATTAGGTCCCTAAAGTTATTTCTCTTTAACTTTAAGTCCCTAATGTCAGTTTTTCCTCAAATTGAGTCCCGTAACTTTTAAAATTTATCGTGGGACCTCAATTTATTCAATTTCATGAAAAAGGGGTTTAATTTTTCAAATTTCCAATTTGGTTCCCCAATTTTTCCAAAATTACCATTTTACCCTTCTTTCACAAAAATGGTAAGTTTTTCCCCAAATTTTCCAAAATTCTTCAATTGGTCCTCCAACATTATTTTCATGCCCAATTGACCCTCAATTTCATAAAATTGCATTTTGGCCCCTTTGAATTTCGAAAATCCCCAAATTTTCCCCCAATTTCAACTCTTGAACACTCCCAAATTTGATTTCATCAAATTAACCGATCAAACACTTCTAATTATATAAATTGGAGTTGAAATTGAGTTACTGTATGTTCATACGATTCTAAAAAACTTTGAATCGCAGATTTTAACATCGGAACGAGCTCAAACGGAGCTTTGCCCGAAAACAGACTGTAGAGAGAGAAAGCTTCGATTACTCACCGGTGAAGGCACGACAGTCCGAGCTTTCGATCTGGGTAGATAGGTCTTGTCCTGAGGTTCATCCTAAAATAAAGTATTGTATCAATTGATGCGGAATTGGATTAGAATTTCGTCATTGAAATTCGGTCGATTCTCTCTCTAGCACCAATCGAAAATTATAAAGGGGAGCTGAATTGGCTTATCTTTCGGTCCTAATTCGGCCGTGGAAAGTCTGAGGAAGTGTTGGGAGGGCTTGGTTTGGCCTGAGGAGGGCTTGAACTGGCCGATTCCAGCTTGGCTGAAATAGGGCAGCTTCGGTCCGCCGGAGTTGCTTCACTATTCCATCATGTCGGCGCTTCTCCAACAATTCTCGGATTGACTGTAGTTTGCTATCAGATAGCTATCTTCTTCCCGGTTCTAAAGAGCCCGACCTTTGTTCAAGTCGAAGCTTTGGTTTAGGATTTACCGGGAAATGGAGCAGTAGAGAGAGAGAGAGAGAAGTGTTTAGGTGTGAGGAGAATGAAATGGGGATGACCTCTTTATATAGTAGTAAAACCCGTGTATTAAATGGGCGAGATTTATTACTAGTATTAATATTGCCATAAATTATTGGTATTAATTCCAATAATTTAATTTCAGTATTAATTTCAATAATTTAATTTCGGTATTAAATTATTTTTATTAATTCCAATAATTTAATTTAGGTATTAAATTATTGGTATTAATTTCAATAATTAAATATATATTAATTGATGGCTATTTATGATAAGTTGTACGTTCGCATAAAAATTTTTGACCAAAATTTCAGGTTACAAAAAATCATACTTCCTAAGAGGTCACCCATCCTCACACTACTCTCAGGTAAGCACACTTAACTTTAAAGTTCTTATGAAATCTAGTTCAACTGAACCAATTTGGTTTTTGTTTTCTAGTTTGTCTTAAGTTTCTTTTCCAATGTTTAATAAATTATTTTGATCAATCGAAAGTTGTAAATTTTCATATTGCTTATTCCCAAATGTAAACCGGTTTGGTTTTCTTATTCGGTTTGATCGGTTCTTTTCCCAGTTTTCCTTAACTCAAATGTGCGGGGTTTACAATCCTTCTCCAAAATACTTTACTATTCGGTGTGTTTACCTCTTTTTAACACTTCACCTTGCTTCAGAGGTATTTAGCAAACATACACACGCCCTTTATCATAAAGGGTACAAACATTTGCAGGGTAGTCTCATACTGCACCCACTTGGGGATTAGAGCGACTTTGTTGTCCACCCTGATAGAAGTTCGACCACTTCTACCTTGAGTCTAAGTGATGCCCCAAGCGCCCGACCCTTAAACCTAAAATCACTTTGTCTCCGTATGAGGACAAAGAACTCATCCCGCTCGCACCTCAGTCTCATGCGCAAGAAGCTCTGACTAAGTAGCTTCATGACTAACTAGTAGGACAAACTGCCATTATTACCACCAGGTCGTACAGTAGTCCTTGGAACCCATCCCTACCCCTTATGGGCATCTCGATGGTCTCGAACCAGAGTGCATGCACAAACAATAATTTTTCAAATAATAGCCATCATCTTTGTTGTCGACGGTCCAACAGCCCCGACACTCCACTCGGCCTGTAGTTGTTTACTTGACTGATTCGTCGACCTAATCTTGGCGCACTATTACATGCCCATTGAGCCTTGTCAGTCCTGACTTGGTACCGTGGCATATCACACATAATTTATAGTTTAATGAGAATTTTCATGGCTCTTTTACTCATGTTTGTCGACGAGCTCCAGCCCATGTCCACTTGACCTTGGGACCACATCACAAGTTTTCAAAAATTGGGTCTTAAGCCCTATAAGTTCAAAATCAAGGCCTCCAGCCTATTGGAGTTGTTCTACCTAACATCAGAAAGGTCTTCCAAATAGTTTAAGCATTTGCACACAGTCAAATGAGAACTTTTCTGACAAAATGGCTTTAATCTTAAAGGTACTCATGATACCAAATGGGTATGATGATAGAGATCTACCCCCTCACAACCGGTGAATGGTTTTCACTTCAAAAAGTTTCTCATCATACCAACCGAGTATGACATAGGTCCCTAAAGTTCATCCTTCTTGACTTTAGGTCCCTAATGCTCATTTTCTTCCCCTCAATCAAGTCTTAAGGTTTCCAATATCCTCCTTGGGTCCTATTTTTTCTTAAAATCATAAATGGGGCTCAAATTTTCCAAATTTCCAAATTGGTCTCTAAAATTTCCAAAATTACCGTTTTACCCTTAACTTTCCAAAAATAGCTAATTGGTCCTAATTCTTTCAAAAATTGACCAATTTGTCCTCCAACATCTTCCTTATTTCTAATTGCCTCCAATTTTGAAAAATTGCCTGAAAATTCGTCCCCCAATTTCACCCCTTTCTACAGACTGAATTTGATTTCTTTAAATTGGCCATTCAAACCAGGTTAATTGCTCCAATTGGTGGTGTGAATCAGTTTCTACACTTCCATATAATCCAATTGAGCTTTGAATTACAGGTTTTGGGTCTGAAACGAGCCTAAACGGAGTTTCACTGGAAAACTGTACATAGAGAAATAAAGCTTCGAAAGCTTACTATTGGAGGTGCAGCGATCCGAGTTCTTGATCTAGAAAGGTAGCTCTCGTCCTCATGATCCTTCTAGGATCAAGAATAAATACAATTTTTATTGAAATCAATGGGAATTGGTAAATGAAATCTCACTGTAAACCCCGTCCCTTAAAGATAAGAAAATCGGGGAAAGAACTAGTCAACCTAGGTGAGCAAACCGAACGGATTCACGAACCACAACCGTTAGAGAAAGCATAAATTGGAAAATTTGCAAATTCCGAGTGACCCAAAGAGTCATAAAAACCATGAAACAGGACTTTGGAAGGAATTGAAAAATAAAACCAGACCAGTTCAGGTGAACTGAATCCAAACTAAATTGAATTAGTTTGGACCAGTTTGAACTGATTTGGACTAGTTTGAACCATCATTGAACCAGTTTTTAAATTCATTTTTCTAGGTGGCTTAAAATATTCAAATTGGGGAATTGAAGCCACCATTGGATGGAGAATGGATTTATAAATTTTTAATTTTGAAAAACTCGGTCGAATCGGGCCTGAACTGACCAATTTAAGCATTGAACCTGATTTGGACCGGTTTGGAATAGTGTCCTCTTCTTAGTTCAGATGACAATACTGTTCACATGTTGGAAGAACGGACAGTGCCGACAAAGCTGAATCATCTTTGTTCAGGACATTTCAGGCCATGAATGAGCACCAAAAAGATGCCAAACGGACGGCCAGAGAGTCCCCGAGCTCCCTATATAAAAGCTCCTCCCCATTCATCATCATCACTACCAGAAAACTGCTCTCTCTCTCTCTCTCAACTGATCCATTTTTCGGTGAAGCTCGAACCAGAGCTCCGACTTGGGCAATTTTCTCAATCTTAGAAGGCGAGGTTGGGTTCTTTAGACTATGGGGGAAGTCAACTATCTGATAGAAACCTCCGTTCGATCTAAGGACTACCGGAGAAGCGCCAACATAATCAAACAGTGAGTTAGCTCTAGCAGACCGAAGTTACCCTATTTTGATCGAGCTGAAATTAGATGAATTTAGCCCTCCTCAAGCCAAACCAAGCTCTCCCAACATCCAGTCCTTAGATGCCTTCAACTAAGCTGAAAGGTAAGTCAATTCGACCCTCCTCAGACATAGCAGGTCAGAATTAGAGAGAGAAACTACAAAATTTCACTAACAAAATTCTCCCTCGATTCGGGGTCAATTGTAGGAATTCTTGATCCTAGAAGATAACTCAAGAAGAAAGCTATCTTCCTTGATAGAGAGATCGGACCGCAGCACCTCTAACGGTAAGCTTTTGGAGCTTTCTCTCTATACATTCAGTTTTTCGGTTAAGCTCTGTTTGAGCTCAATTAGGACCTAATGACGTAGTTCAAAGCTCAATTGAATCATATGGAAGTGTAGAAACTGATCCATATCTTCAATTGGAGCAATTAACCCCGATTGAATGGCAATTTGATGAAATCAAATTTGGCCAGTTTGAAAGGAGGAAAATTAGGAAAATTTTAGGGATTTTGTAAAATTGAGGGACTAAATTAAAATTTCCCAAAAATTGAGGGCCAATTAGCCATGGAAAGGATATTGGAGGACCAACTGGTCTATTTTTGGAATTAATTAGGGTCAAATTGCCATTTTTGTAAAGTAGGGGAAAATGATAATTTTTGAAAAGTTGGGGACCAAATTGGAAATTTTAAAAAATTGAGCCCCTTAAACAATTTTTAGTAAATTTAGGACCCAAAGTGAATTTTGGAAGTTTTGAGTATCAATTTGGGGAAAAGTTTGCATTAGGGACCTAAATTCAATGAAAATAAACTTTGGGGACCTAAGTGCAATTAACCAGAAATTTTGAGTTTAGTCATTCATACTTGAGGAACGAAGACTGTTATGCCAAATATTAATAGATAAGGATGTCCAAATCCTGTAAGAGCATGAGAGACTGGAATGCCAACAAGAGAACCTCGAGTCGACTTGGGAAATCCAACTGAGGACAAACACGTCATGGTTAACGGGTGTGTGGGTTTATTCATATCATACCCGGTTGGGATGATGAGCACTTCAGAAATGAAAAACCACTTTTATGTGAAATTTTAACATCACATTTGGGTGGAGTGATGTGAGAACTATGCAAAAAAACTACTTAACTGGTGTAACTAGAGAGATCATACCCGGTTGGTATGATGAACTTCGTGGAAGGAAGGAGAAAGCCTGCATGCCGTTTGTAAGCGGAGATGTCATCACACATGGTTGGTGTGATGAATGAAAAATTATTTTGTCAGGAGTGTTCTCACCTGACTGTGTGCCAATGCTTAAAAATTTTAGTAGACCTTCTTGACGTGAGCTTGAATATCTCAGATAGGCTAAAGGCCTCAGTTTTGGAACTTGAGGGCTAAAATGCCTGATTTTGGAAAATCACGTACAGTGGGCCCAAGGCTAGTTGGCATGAGCAGGAGCTCGTAAACAAATTTGTGATATTTATGCCATGAAAATTCTAAATGAATAGAATGTGTGATTTAACCATGGTACCAAGACAGAACTGATATACTTGATGGACTGGCGGCAGTGCATCAGGGTCAGGTCGACGGACCAGTCTAGACAAATAGCTGCAAGTTGATTTAAGGGTCGAAGCCATTGGACCAGTGGTACCAAGGATAAATGGTGTCACGCCATGACCCAGTTTGGTTCAATCCCCGTGATCAACCCACCACTTTCCCAGCTTACTAAGGGTTGCCCCTTCTTTTTAGACCATGAGGAGTAAGGCATCCTTTAAACATGCACCTTTACTAGAATAACATAGATCAAAACTGCATAAAATTTTAAACTTTTCATACCTGCCTTACAGGTGTGTTAGCTGGTGGTCTTTGGGTAAGTTTTACGGGGTTACCTAAAAGGGATATAAGGGAGGGGTGAGTCCAATGACTCAGTGAATGGGTGTTTAAAGTTTGACTTTTAGAAAAATAGTTTGAATTTGGAGTGTGCCAGAATCCTTATTTTTCTTTTAAAAACATTTCATTCTCAAATCTCAGTTTTCATGACCATTTCTCATCATAACGGTGTGTTTGTTAACCAACATACGCTCTTCATCATGAAGGAAACACACATTCACATGCCAGTATATCCACTGTACCCACTTTTGGCATCGGAATGACTTTACCGGCCACCTAGATAGAAGTATGTCCACTTCTACCCTGAGAATGAGTGGACGTACGCGACATCCAGCCCTCAATCCTATAAACAAAACTCTGTGTCCATATGAGGACAGAGACCTCATCCCAGCCCCACCCTAGTCTCATGCGCCTAAAGCTACATTGAGCTTCGCAAGACTTCTGGTACGACTAACTATCCTTATTTCCACTTGGTCGTCCAAAGCCCTGGGATGCATCACTATCCCTCCTGGATGTCTTAAAGGTCCCATAAAATAGTGCATGCACAAATCAATAGTTTTTCACATAAGCCATATAATCTGTGGTGCCACTGGTCCAATGGCTCCGACTCTCAACTCGACCTATAGCAGTTTGTCTCGACTGATCCGTAGACCCGTCATGTACTACTGGTAAGTAGTTTTTCTATGTGATTTCCACATCACCCTTTTCTGATGCGATGATTAAAATACCACTTAACAGTGGGTTTTCATTTATGAGGTGCTTATCAACCCAACCAGGTGTGAATTAAATATCCTACTCACACGATAGTGTAGTGAATTTCCTCTTAGCCGACTTGTTACCCTTACGCGAACTTGTCTTAGTTGGCATTCCCGGTACTTCATGTTCCTACATGATATGAACACCCTTGTTCATTATCTTTTGGCCTAATAGCCTTCATTTATCCCAAATGAATGAGAAAACCACACCTATCATTTATTTGCAATAAGATACCTAAAGTTATTTTTCTTTAAATTTATGTCCCTAATACCGATTTTTCCTAAAATTGAGTCCCAAAACTTTTAATATTCATCTTGGGACCTCAATTTATTCAAATTCACAAAACGGGTCAAATGTCCCAAATTTCCATTTTGGTCCTCCCAAAATTACTATTTTGCCCCTACATTACAAAAATAGTAAGTTTTACCCTAAAATTCCAAAATTTGCACAATTGGTCCTCCAACATTCCTATCATGCCCAATTGGCCCTCAATTTTATAAAATTGCATTTTAGTCCCTTGAATTTTTGAAATCCCCAAATTTCCCCCAATTTCCCCAATTTTATAAAATTTGTCGATTTTTTCCCTAGTTTTCTTCTTATCAAAGGACGGGGTTTACAACACTCCCCTCTTTTTAGGGGTTTTGTCCCCAAAATAGTTACATGCCATATAATTGAGGGTAACTATCTGTCACACCCCAACCCAGTTTGGTCGGATCCCTGTGATCAGCCCGCCGCTCTCTTGGTTCAAGAGGAGTTTCCTCCTTCTTTAACTTAAGTGGAACTAGGCATACTTTTAACCTTGTTCCCTAGAAAGACATATATCAAATAAAATGCAAGCTTAAGAGAGATCAAGCATACCTAACAAAGGGTAAGATTTGGTGTTATTCATAGTCATTTTCTTTATTTATTGAAAAGGGATAAAAAGAGGGGTGAGTTTCTACAACTTAGTGAATGGGTATTAAAAAAAATTTAAGTTCGATGAAAATATTTTTTCAAAATGGAGTGTGCCAAACTACTTAATTTCATTAAATTTTCCATCTTTAATTTTCAGTTTTCTAAAAAAATCATTTCTTATTACCATAGTGTGTCATCACCCAACACACCTTCTTCATCATGAAGGTAAAACACACAATTGCAGGCTAGTCCGTCCACTGAACCCACAAGTGGCATTGGAGCGACTTTACCAACCACCTAGATAGAAGTGTGTCCACTTCTACCCTGAGAATGAGTGGATGTTCGCGACATCCGACCCTCAATGCCGTAACAAATCTCCGTGTCCATATGAGGATAGAGTCCTCATCTTATCCCCACCCCAGTCTCATGTGCTTGAAGCTACTTTGAGCATTGCAAGACTTCTAGTATGACTAACTGCTCTTATATCCATCAGGTCGTCCAAAGCCGTGGGACGCATCACTATCCCTCTTGGGCGTCTTGAAGGTCAGGGAACACATTGCATGCACAATTAATAGTTTTCACATAATGTCATATAATAAGTGGTGCCACTGGTCCAATGGCCCCCACCCTCAACTCGACCTGCAACTGTTTGTCTTGACAAGTCCGGAGACCTGTAATGTCACACTGCCGCTAGTTGACTGAGTATGTCGGTCTTGTTTCGGTACCATGGCCAAACAACTCATTACTTAAGTTTTCACAACATATTAATCATGTTTTTTTACGAGCTCTTGCTCGTGCCAACTAGCATAGGGCCCACTGTTCGAGATTTTTAAAATCAGGCATATTAGCCCCCAAGTTCCAAAATCGAGGCCTCCGGCATTTATGAACTATTCAAGCTCCCGTCAAGGTCTCCCAAAATGTTTAAGGAATGGGACACAGTCAGGGGAGAGCACTTCCGACAAAATATATTTTTCTATTGTCCATCATACCAACCGAGTATGAGGACATCTCTGCTCATAACCGATGAATGGGTTTTCCACATCCTTCGAGGAAGTTTCATCATACCAACCAGATATGATCTACTTACAACTGGTAATTAGTTTTTCCACTTGATTTCCACGTCACTCCTCTTAGGTGTGATGATTAAAATACCACTTAGTAGTGGATTTTTATTTTCAAGGTGCTTATCATCCCAACTGGGTATAATATAAAAATTCCCACTCACCCGATCGTGTAGTGTATTTCCTCTAAGTCGGTTTTCATCCCTTACGAGCTTAATCTCAGTTGTCGTTCCAGATATCTCATGTTCCTACATGAAATGAACATTTTTGTTCATTAACATTTGGCTTGATAACCTTCATTCATTAAGAATGACTAAAATATCCAACTTTTCAAATATTTGCAATTTGGTCCCTAAAGTTATTTTTCCTTTACTTTAGGCCTCAATTGTCGGTTTTTCTCCAAATTGTGTCCCGAAACATTTAAAATTCCCCTTTGGACCTCAATTTCTTCAATTTCATAAAAAGGGGTTCAAGTTTCCTAAATTCCCAATTTGGCACCCAAAATTACCATTTTTCCCTTCCTTTACAAAAATGGTAAGTTTTAACCCCAAAATTCTAAAATTTGCTCCATTGGTCCTCTAACACTCTTATCATGCCCAATTGGCCCTCAATTTCAAGAAATTGTATTTTGGTCCCTCAAATTTTCGAAATATCTAATTTTCCCCAATTTCAACTTTACAACACAGCCGAATTTGATTTCATCAAACTGACCGATGAAACAAGTTTAATTTTGAAATTGAAGTTAAATTAGAGTTTCTACATCATCATACGATTCAATTGCACTTTGAATCACAAGTTTTGACGCCGAAACGAGCTCAAATGGAGCTTCGCTGTAAAACAAAACGTAGAGAGAGAAAGCTTCAAAACATAGAGAGAGAAATCTTCAAAATACTCTGGTAAAAAATTATAGAGGGAAGCCGGATTGGCTTACCTTTCAATTATAATTCGGCTGTAGGAGGGCTGAGGAGGTGTTGGGAGAGCTTTGTTTGGCATGAGGAGGGCTCGAATTGGTCAATTTTAGCTCGACCGAAATAGGGTAGCTTCGGTTCGTCAGAGCTGCTTCACTTTTCGATCACGTCGGCGCTTCTCCAGTAACCCTCGGACTCAATGGATACTACCACCGTGTAGCTGACTTCTCCCTGATTCTAAGGAACCTGACCACCCCTTCTTTGGCTCAGAAAAGACCCTATATCGAGCTTTGGTTTGAGCTTCATGGAAAAATAAGCAAATAAGAGAGAGTGAAGTTTTCAGTGGTGGAGAGGATGAATGGAGTGGGGCTCTTTATATAGGAAGCTCGGGGACTCATTGGTAATTCGTTTGGCACCTTTATTAAAGTCATTGATGGCCTGAAACGTAATGAACGGAAATTTTTCTTCTACACCAGTGCTGATTTGATTTTTCAGTGAGTGAATAATGTTGTCATCTGAAGGAAGAAGATGACATTGTTCCAAACCGGCCTAGACCGGTCCGAACTGGGTTCAAAGCTTAAACCAACTGGTTCAGGCCTGATTCGACCAAGTTTTTCAAAATTAAAAATTTCTAAATTCATTATCTATCAAATGATGGCCTCAATTCTCAAATTGGAATTTTCTAAGCCACCTAGAAAAATGAATTTAACATCCAGTTCAATAGTGGTACGAACAGATCCAAATTGGTTTGATCCGATTGGGATCCGGTTCACTCGAACCAGTCTGGTTTTTCTCTTCCAATTGCTTCTAAAGTTCTTTTCCAAGGTTTATGAACCTTTTTTGGGTCACTTGAGAGTTGTAATTTCTCTAATTTGCACGTTCCTTAATAATCAGGTTTGTGAATCGTTCAGTTTTCTCACTCGATTTGACCGGTTATTTCCCAGTTTTCCTTATCTTCAAAGAGCGGGGTTTACAACTCTCCCCACCTTTTAGGAGCTTTGTCCCCAAAACTTATTCCACACTTTTTGTGTATTGGCATAAACGTTTTATTGATATGTAATTTTTTCTATTTTATCATCTTACAACCTTCTCAATTATTTTCGTTCATCCCTTTCATCACATGCCTAATATTCTCATCTTTTCCAAACTTCCTTATTCAGTCATTCAACCTTCAAATCCTTGAACTTCCTGATACTCACTAACATATTAAAACTCTTGATTTCTACTTTATTTCTCATTCCCACTTGCGTCCTCCCTCTTTGAGATCTCTTCTCTTTCCAAATCCATTCTTCCTCGTATGGCATTTTTTGATGTCATCCCTCGACTTACATGTTACTTGTGTATAACTTATCCCTTGGATCCTTACCATTTCTTTCCCCTTGTACTTGATCCTTTCTTCTCTAGCATCTTGTTTTTGAGAAGCTTATTCTCTTTCCTATTCTATGGGTTCCATTTCCTCCTCATTGATACACCTATGTTTTCCCAAGGTTCCTTTCTCTGGTGAGCTTCACATTCCCCCTCTCTCGGGATTTCCTTCTAGTTCTACCATTGCAATCATTTAATTTTGGAATGTCTTTTGCCAATATATTCACCAACTTACATTTACTTGTCGAATCCATGAGTACCTTTTGTTTATCTTGCTTCATTTCCACTTGCTCCAACTTTTGTTTATTCCTTTGAGGTGGACCTCTCATCCCTCTCGTGTCAAAATATTTCCTATCTTCACGTCCTTGTTATTCCTCCCTTTTCCTCGATTAGGGTGTATTCTTTCTACTCCCCAACTCTTACTAGAGCTTCGTTTACTCCTCTGAATGATCTCGTCAATACGAGTTATTCCCTTCAATCGAATTTGTCTAAAATTTCTATTTAGGTTTCCATGTCTTCTTGTAAATAGATCATATTTAACCTCCCAAAATACTCACTTAGCCACTCGTACCTCTTACTAATGTCCTTATTTCTACTCCAGTTTTGCGACATTTCATTGACTGATTTTCTTGACCTGGAGCTTTCTTCTTCTTCGATCCAACTTCCTATTTTTCATCCTCTTTCTAGTGTCTTCCATTCTGGGATTCTTTTTGTTTGATCACCCAACCATTCTTTAGAAATTCTCTCTTTTAAATCTTCACTTAACTTAAGGATCTTGTATAATTCATGCACTCCTGCTTTTCTTCTTCTTTTGGTCCATACCTCTGCTTTGCGCAGGTCTCCCTAACTTATGGAGTTCCTAAGGAATTCTATTTTAGTTCTTTACAAGTAGTTGTTACACCTGGGCCTTCCTGTTATTCTACTTTCTTCCCATCTTTCCTTGGTGGTCTCTATACTTATTTCTTTTTCTTCTCGGTCAGCTTCTATTCTTGTGGTTTCCTTTGGAATGTTCTAATCCTCCTTGTTTTTCTCGTACTGTTCTTTCTCTGAGCTTATCTTTAACTCCTTGGACTCCCCATGAAATTGTACTCTTTGATGATTGCTTCCCTTTGTTCCAACTTCTTTTTCCTTTTCTTTTTTTAGATCCCCCTTAGATGGATTCTTCCTTATTGTATTTCCAAGGGTAAGTCTTAAGGTTGAGATTAACTATAATTAACATGTCTTTTCTTCCTTAGGTGATTTCCTACCTTTTACTTAAATTTTTTTATTATCATCCTCTTTTGTTTTCAATTTAATTTTTACTTTCATTCATTCAAGAAATATTTTCTTTCCATACTTTTCTTTCATTCATTCATTCAATTTCAATTTGTCATTATTAGTCCAGAGACCTGTCATGTCGCACTACCGCTAGTTGACTCAGTATGTCGGTCATATTTCGGTACTATGGCCAAACAACTCATTACTTAAGTTTTCATGGCATATTAATCATTTTTGTTTACGAGCTCCTGCTAACCTAGGGCCCACTGTTCGAGATTTTCAAAATCAGGCATATTAGCTTCCAAGTTCCAAAATCGAGGCCTCTAACCTTTATGAGCTATTCGAGCTCCCGTCAAGAAGGTCTCCCAAAATGTTTAAGCAGTGGCAAGTAGTTAGGGGAGAGCACTTCCGATAAAAAATATTTTTCTACTGTCCATCATACCAACCGAGCATGGGGACATCTCCGCTCATAACTGATAAACGGGTTTTCCACTTCCTTCGAGTAAGTTTCATCACACCAACCGGGTATGATCTACTTACAACTAATAAATAGTTTTTTCGCTTGATTTCCACATCACTCCTCTCAAGTGTGATGATTAAAATACCATATAGCAGTGGGTTTTTATTTTCAAGGTGCTTACCATCACAACCGGGTACGATATAAAAATTCCCACTCACCCGATCATGTAATGTATTTCCTCTAAGTCGGTTTTCATCCCTTGCGAGCTTAATCTCAGCTAGCATTCCCGATATCTCATGTTCCTACAAAAATAAACATTTTTGTTTATTATCATTTGGCTTGATAACCTTCATTCATTATGAATGACTAAAATATCCAACTTTTCAAATATTTGCAATTTGGTTTCTAAAGTTATTTTTCCTTTAGTTTAGGCGTCAATTGCCAGTTTTTGTCCAAATTGAGTCCCAAAAACTTAAAATTCCCCTTGGAGCCACAATTTATTCAATTTCATAAAAAGGGGTTCAAGTTTCCCAAATTCCAAATATGGCCCCCAAATTTTCCAAAATTACCATTTTGCCCTTATTTTACAAAAATGGTATGTTTTGACCCAAAAATTCTAAAATTTGCTTCATCGGTCCTCTAACACTCTTATCATTCCCAATTGGCCCTCAATTTCATAAAATTGGATTTTGGTCCTTCGAATTTTCAAAATCCCCAATTTTTTCAAATTTTTCCCCAATTTCAACTTTCCAACACAATCGAATTTGATTTTATCAAATTGATTGATTAAACAAGTTTAATTGTTGAAATTGAAGTTAAAATAGTGTTTCAACATCTTCATACGATTCAATTGCACTATGAATCGCAAGTTTTGACGTTGAAACGAGCTCAAACGTAGCTTCACCAGAAAATAGAATGTAGAGAAAGAAAGCTTCAAATGCTCACCACCGTCGGGGGCGCGATAGTCCGAGGTTCCAATTTGGCCAGATAGCTGTCTTCTTGAGGTTGCTCTTAGGTTCAAGAACTGGATCAACTGATGCTGAATTGGGTGAGAATTCTATCATCAAAATTCTACTAGTTCTCTCTCTAACACCAATCGAAGATTATAGAGGGAAGCCGAATTGGCTTATCTTTCAATTCTAATTCGACCATAGAATGGCTGAGGAGGTGTTGGGAGAGCTTGGTTTGGTGCGAGGACGGCTCGAATTGGCCAATTTCAACTCAGCCAAAACAGGGCAGCTTTGGTCCGTTGGAGCAGCATCACTATTCGATCACGTCGGCCCTTCTCCTACGACCCTCGAAGTGAATGGATACTACCACTGTGTAGCTGACTTCACCCTGGATCTAAAGAACCTGACCACACCTTCATTGGCTAAAAAAAGATCCTTTATCGAAGCTCTGGTTCGAGCTTCACCGAGAAACCAAGCAGCTAAGAGAGAGTGAAGTTTTTAGGTGTGGACAGGATGAATGGAGAGGGTCTCTTTATATAGGGAGCTAGGGGACTCATCGGTTGTCTATTTAGCACCTTTATGATAGTCATTGATGGCTCGAAATGTACTGAACAGAAATGTTTCCTCCTCATCGGCGCTGCTACGATTTTCCATCGAGTGAACAGTGTTGTCATCTGAAGGAAGAAGATGACATTGTTCTGAACCGAACCGGTCCAAAACGAGTTCAAAGCATAAACCGGCTAATTCAGGCCCTATTCGATCGAGTTTTTCAAAATTAAAAATTTCTAAATTCATTATCTATCAAATGGTGGCCTCAATTCTCAAATTGGAATTTTCTATGCCACCTAGAAAAATGAATTTAGCATCTGGTTTAATAGTGGTTCAAACTGGTTCAAACCGGTTCAATCCAGTTCACCTAAACCGGTCTGATTTTTCTCTCCCAATTGGTTCTAAAGTTCTTTTCCAAGGTTTATTAACCTTTTTAGGTCACTTGGGAGTTGCAATTTCTCCAATTTGCCCGTTACTCAATAATTGGGTTTGTGAACTAATTTGGTTTTCTCACTCGTTTGACTGTTTCTTTCCCAATTTTCCTTATCTCCAAAGAGCGGGGTTTACACTATTCATCATCACACTTTCGGTTTCCCATGTCTCTTCCTACACGAATTCGTTCTGCCACAAAACCTTGACCATAGGAATACTCTTATTCCTTAAATACTTATGCCTCTGATCAATGATTCGTACCGATTCCTTTTGATAGGTCAGGTTCTCTTCCAGTTCCAGTGGAGGTCGGTCCAATACATGGCTAGGATCAGGCTGATACTTCCAAAGCACAAAGATATGAAATACATCGTGTATTCTCTACATGTCTGGTGGTAGTTCCAATTTATAGGCTACTAGTCCTATCCTTTGAATGATGGGATATGGAGCAATATACCTTGGTTACAACTTTCCTCTTTGCTGAAACCTAAGTATTCCTCTCCATGGGGACACCTTGAGAAATACTTGATCTCCCACCTCAAACTTCAGATCTTTCCTTTGACGATCCACATAACTCTTTTGCTTGTCCTGTGCGGTCTTAATGCAACTCCTGATTAGGTTTATCTTCCGTATGGCATCCTCGTTTAGTTCTACCCTTTCTAGCCTTATTTCCTCCACTTGTTCCCAAAATAGAGGGGTACGACATGGTCATCCATAAAGGGCTTCGTAAGGAGCCATCTGAATACTGGCATGATAGCTATTATTGTAAGAAAATTCCATCAGGCACAAGTATTCTTCACAGCCTTTATTCATGGTGAGTATGCACGATCTTAGCATGTCTTCCAAGGTTTGAATGGTTCGCTCAGACTGCCCATCTATCTAAGGGTGAAACATCGTGGTCACGTGGAGCTTGGTCCCCATAGCACTTTGTAAGCTTGGCCAGAATCTTAAAGTAAATCTTGGATTTCTATCTAACACTATACTCATCGGAACACCATGGAGTCTCACTATCTACTTCATGTATAAGATGGCTAGTTGTTCCAATGAATCCATCACTCTTATAGGAAGAAAGTGAGCTGATTTGGTCAATCTATCCACGATGACCCATATTGCATCTCGACCCTTTCTTGTCATAGGTAGTTTTGTGACAAAATCCATGGTGATATGCTCTCATTTCCATTCCGGAATTGGTAAGGGTTGTAGCACTCCTAACGGTTTCTGATGCTCCACTTTTATCTGCTGACAGGATAAGCATCCGGCTACATATTTTGCAATGTCCCTCTTCATACCTTTCCACCAATATCCTTGTTTGATGGTACGGTTCATTTTGGTACTGCTCGGATGCATTGCATACACCGAATCGTGTGCCTCTTCCAGAATTAATCTCCTTTGTTCCTTAATTTGAGGCACACATACCCTATCCTTGTAGGTCAACACACCATCACTTCGCAGGTCATAGTCCTGTTTAGTTTCTCTATTAACTAGATACAGGTAGGGTTGAAGCTCCTTATCCGCTTTTTGTTAAGCCTGGATCTGCTCAATTAGACTAGGCATCACTACCACGTTAGCCACCATGCACCTTTCCTGCTTGTCCATTTTCAGGTCCACCTCCATTCTTCCCAATTGTTGTAATAAGTGTATGTAACTTGTTTTTACTTGAGCTGCCGCAGTTGGTACTTGCAACTTAAGGCATCTGCCACTACATTTGCCTTTCCGAGGTGATATTATATCACAAGATCATAGTCCTTAACCAATTCCATCCATCTCCTCTAGCAGAGATTCAACTCTTTCTGAGTTAGGAAGTACTTAAGACTCTTGTGATTTGTGTATATTCTACACTTAACCCCGTAAAGGCCGTGTCACCAAATCTTTAGGGCAAACACTATCGCAGCTAATTCCAGATCATGAGTTGGATAGTTTCTTTCATGTACCTTAAGTTGTAGCGAAGCATAAGCGATGACCATCCCTTGTTGCATCAAAACACACTTGAGTCCTTGTCCGTATGCATCACTATAGACAATGTACTCTCTCGTATTAGGGTCGGGTAGGGAGAGTACCTGTGCAGTTGTCAATCGAGTCTTTAACTCTAAGAAAGACTTCTCATAGCTTCCATCCCACTTATACTCAACTCATTTCCTGGTGAGTCGAGTTAGAGGAGCTGCTACCCTAGAAAAGTCTTGCACGAACCATCTGTAGTATCATGCTAGCCCTAAGAAACTCCATATTTCTATAGGATTTTTTGGAGCCTTCCCATCTGATATGGCTTCCACCTTGGCTAGATATACTTTGACTCCATCCTTGGACAATATATGTCCCAAGAATCCTACCTCCTACAGCCATAACTCACACTTGGAGAATTTTGCATTTAATGTATTTTCCTTTAATATTTCCAAGGTGTTTGCAAAATGTTCTTCATGTTCCAACTTGGTTCATGAGAATATAAGAATGCCATCTATGAATACTATTATGAACCTATCCAAATGTGGTTGGAACTTACGATTCATCAAATCCATGAAGGCTGCAGGGGCATTCGTTAATCCGAACGACATTACTTTGAACTCGTAATGTCCATATCTAGATTTGAATGTCATTTTGGGAATGTCCTCCTCTCCAATCCTGCATTGATGATAGCCCGACTGAAGGTCTATTTTAGAGAAGTAAGCTGCTCCTTTTAATTGATCGAATAGGTCATCTTTCCGCGGAAGTGGGTATCAGTTCTAGATGGTGACCTAGTTCAGCTTCCTATAGTCTATGCACAGTCTCATACTTCCATCCTTCTTGACAAATAGGACGGGTGCACCCCACGAAGACTGGCTAGGATGTATGAAATCCTTTCCCAATAATTCATCTAATTGCTCCTTCAATTCCTTTAGTTCTATCGGAGCCATACGGTATGGGACTTGGGATATGGGGTTTGTTCCTGGGATTACTTCTATGGTTAACTCTACTTGCCAACTTGGAGGTAGTCCGATTAGTTCTTCTGGAAATACTTTTGGGTAGTGCTTAACTACCGGAATGTCTTCAAGCCTCTTCTCTTTAGACTCTTCATGGATAACCATTGCCAATAAAGTCGTACAGCCTTTCTGTATCATCTTTTGGGCTTTCAAATGGGACACCATTTGTACTTCGCTTTTCCTTTAATCACCTTGGAACTTTAATCCATTCATCTTGGGAGTGTGGAAGGTCACCGTCTTCTTTCCATAGTCCATCCTAGCCTGATGGTTACTTAACCAGTCCATCCCAAGGATTACTTCAACCTCATTCAAGGGTAATGGAATCAAGTCAGCTTCAAGTTTTATTCTTCCAATCTTTATCTCACATCCTTTTAATTGTTTATTCATGTTTACCCTTCTCCTAATGGTGTAAGGATATTGAGAAATTGTTCTAGTAGAGTGAGTTCTAGGGGTACACTTGAAATCAACTCTTCCTTGATGAAGGATCTCTCATCTCCTAAGTCAAATAGGGTATAGACTTGTTGTCACCATAGTTGTATATATCCTGATTGAAGAAGCGTATATTTTAGAGGAAAGCTTTTCTTTATTAAATAAAGATCTTCAATTTATATGATTCTCTTGAACTAGTTTGGAGGGTTTTGGGATGTACCCACTACAATGCTAGCATCTCTTCTAGCCTTTTCATGTGTGAGGTTGTATAACCTAGCTAGTACTCGTGCTATAGCTTCTGGCCTAGGACTCCTAGGATTCCCTTGAGGTGGTCCAAGAGTATTCCTCTACTTGTTCTCCCTGAGAGTGGGACAGTCCTTTCCAATGTGCCCCACTTGTTCACATGTAAAGCATGCTCCCTCTTGGTTCTTTTGACACCTAGGACAACGAGGGTTTCCTTGAGGTAAGGTGGGAACCACTCTTTGGGGAGGTGGTGGCATGTTCCTTCTCATTTGGAATGCCATTCTATTTCCCCATTTTGGACCGTTATGCTCCTTTCGTTCTCCCTGACGGTTTGGACCCATATCCTCCTTTCGAGTCATTTGCTCCATTTGACAGCGCCAGGTCTACACCAGTCGCTCACACTCATGAGTCATATTGATTACTGCAGATAAATCTGTGGGGCATCCTAGAACTTCCATACGGTCTCAAATGTCCATATTGAGACCATCCATGGACCTCTAGTATATGTTTGTCGGCCTAGCTAAGTTAGGAACAAAGGATCTTAACTCGTTGAATTTCGTCTCATACTCAGATATGGAGTTAAGCCCTTGCCGAAGCCAAATGAACTCCTACTTCTTCTCATTTACCAAATGAGGCACCAAATACTCCATCGAGTACCTCTCCTCAAACTGTTCCCAAGTGGGGATGGTGGTATGTAGGTTTGGACATTGTCCAACCATCGTTTAGCACTTCCCTCCAAGAAGAATTCTGTCAGGATCACCATATCCTCTAGTGGTATCCTGATGATTCCCATCAGCTTCTTAATGTTTGCCAACCAATCGATGGTGGCACCATCATCCTTTTCCCTGAGGAAGGGTTTACACCCTAGTTGTCAGAGAGTCTTGAGGTTTTTGGGAATGTCTATTGGAGGGGGATGGTTAATAGGAGGTGATGGGATTGCACTTCCTCCAGTTCAACAAGAGAATTGGTGCCTGCCTTAGGGACGGGGTTAGGTTGCCCAAATACATGGGTGAACTCCTTGTAAAATCTCTGGTGCTCCATGCTGAGTCTAGGAGGAGTTGTCTAGGCTTCTCTGGAGTTTCTATAGGTAGGGGTGGTTGGGCAGTGTTGGATACTGCAGCCCTAGTTCTCTTGGTTCTTTCTTTGGAGCCATTCTGAAAATTTTAAGATCAATCCTATTAGTTACTATATTTTCTAGTATTGATAATGTATTTGAGAAAACAGGCTGTCATACCACTAAAGTTGTCATGCCCCGACCCGGTTTGGTCAGGTCCTCGTGATTAACCCACCACTCTCCCAGATTACTAAGGGTTGCCCCTTCTTGTTTAACCGTGAGTAGTATGGTGTTCTTTAAACCTGCACATTTCCTTATCAAATGGTGGCCTCAATTCTCAAATTGGAATTTTCTAATCCACCTAGAAAAAAAATTAGCATTTTGTTCATTAGTGGTTCAAATTGGTCCAAACCGGTTCAATCTTTTTCGGATCCAGTTTACCTGAACCGGTTTGGTTTGCATTCCAATTTATCCTAAAGTCCTTTTTCATGACTTTTGTGACTATTTGGGTCACTTGGGATCCATAAATTTAATAGTTTGCCCTTTCTCTTTGGGTCATGCGATCCGGTTTGGAACAGTGTCGTCTTCTTCCTTCAAATGATAGTACTGTTCACTTGTTGGAAGAATGGACAACACTGGTGAAGCTGAAACGTTTCTATTCAGGATGTTTCAGGCCATGAATGAGCACCATAAAGGTGCCAAACGGATGGACAGAGAGTCCCTGAGCTCCCTATATAAAGAACTCCTCCCCATTCGTCCTCCTCACACTAAAAAACTCCTCTCTCCCTCTCAACTGCTTAATTTTCCAATGAAGCTCGAACCAAGGCTCCGACTTAGGTAGTTTTCTTGACCACAAAAGGCGAGGTCGGTTTCTTTAGACTCTAGGGGAAGTCAACTATCTAATAGCAACCTCCGTTTGATCTAAGCACTACCGGAGAAGCACCGGCATAATCAAATAGTGAAACAGCTCCGGCGGACCGAAGTTGCCCTATTCCGGCCGAGCTAAAATCAGCTGAATTCAGCCCTCCTCAAGTGAAAACAAGCTCTCCCAACATCCCCACAGTCCTTAGACGACCTCAACCGAGCTGAACGATAAGCCAATTCGACCCTCCTCAATCGTAGCAGGTCAGAGTAAGAGAGAGAAACTGTAAATTTTACTGACAAAATTCTCCCTCGATTCGAGGTCAATTTTAGGAATTCTTAATCCTAGAAGATAACTCATGAAGTGAGCTATCTTCCTCGATAGAGAGATCTGACCATTGTACCCCTAACGGTAAGCTTTTGAAGCTTTCTCTCTATAGGTTCAGTTTTCCGACGAAGCTCCGTTTGAGCTCAATTCGGACCTAAATGACGTAGTTCGAAGCTCAATTGAATCGTATGGAAGTGTAGGAATTAATCCATACCTTCAATTGGAGCAATTAACCCTGACTGAATGGTCAATTTGATGAAATCAAATTCATCCAGTTTAAAAGGGGGAAAATTGGGAAAATTTTGGGATTTCATAAAATTGAGGGACTAAATTGCAATTTCCCAAAAATTGAGGGACAATTGGCTACGGAAAGGACATTGGATGACCAATTGGTTGATTTTTGGAATTAATTGGGGTTAAATTGCCATTTTTGTAAAGTAGGGGCAAAATGGATATTTTTGAAAAGTTGGGCACCAAATTGGAAATTTGAAAAACTTGAGCCCCTTAAACAATTATTAGTAAATTGAGGATCCAAAGTGAATTTTGGAAGTTTCGAGACTCAAATTGGGGAAACGTTTGCATTAGGGACCTAAAGTCAAGGAAAATGAACTTTAGGGACCTAAGTGTAATTACTTGTAAATTTTGAGTTTAGTCGTTCATACGTGAGAAACGAAGGCTGTTATGCCAAATATTAATAGATAAGGATGTCTAAGTTGTGTAGGAGCACGAGGGACCGGAATGCCGGCAAGAGAAGCTTATGTTGACTTGGGAAAACGAATCGAGGACGAACACGTCACAATTAATAGGTGAGTGGGTTTATTTACATCATACCCGGTTGGGATGATGAGCACTTCAGAAATGAAAAACCACTTCTATGTGAAATTTTAACATCATACCCGGTTGGAGTGATGTGAGAACTATGCGGAAAAACTACTTAATGGGTGTAAGTAGAGAGATCATACCTAGTTGAAATGATTGATATCCTTGTATGAAGTAGAAAACTCGTTGTCGGTTGTAAGGGGAGATGTCATCACACCCGGTTAGTGTGATGAATGGAAAATTATTTTGTCAAAAGCGTTCTCCCCTGACTGTGTGCCAATGTTTAAAAATTTCGAGAGACCTTCTCGACAAGAGCTAGAATAGCTCATATAGGCTAGAGGCCTCGATTTTTTAACTTAAGGGCTAAAATGCCCGATTTTGGAAAATCACGTATAGTGGGCCCAAGGCCAGTTGGCACGAGCAGGAGCTCATAAACAAACTTGTGATATTTATGCCATGAAAATTCTAAATGAATAGAATGTGTGATTTCACCATGGTACCAAGATAGGAACAACATACTTGATGGACTAACGGTAGTGCGTCAGGGCGAGGTCGATGGACCGGTCTAGACAAATAGCTACAAGTCGAGTTGAGGGTCGGGGCCGTTGGACCAATGGAACCAAAGATAAATGGAATTGTGGGAAAAATATTGTGTGTGCATGCACTTGAGGTTCGGGGCCATCAAGATGCCCAAGAGGGGTAGTGATGCATCCTAGGGGCTACTAGACGACATGGTGGAGATAAGGGCAGTTTGTCATGCCAATAGTTAGGGAAGCTAGACGTAGCTTCATGCACATGAGACTGGGGTGGGGTCGGGATGAGATCTTTTCCCTCATATAGACACGGAGTTGATTTTCGGGTTTGAGGGACGAATGTGGCGAACATCCACTTCGGGTGTAAACCCCACCCTTTTAAGTTAAGGAAAATCGAGAAAAGAACTGGTCAAACCGAGTAATAAAATCGAATCGGTTTACAAACCCAATCATTTGGGAACAAGCAATTTGGAAATTTACAACTTCTGGGTGATCCAAAGGGTTCATAAAACCTTGGAAAAGAACCTTAAGATAAATTAGAAGGGAAAAACCAGATTGGTTCAGATGAACTAGATCCCTCCTAGGAAGTATGTTTTTGTTTTATAATCCGAAATTTCAGTCAAAAACTTTTATGTGAACGTAAGCCCTATCATAAATAGTTATAAATTAATATATATAATTAATTATTAGAATCTAATAATTTAATACCTAAATTAAATTACTTAAATTAATACCAATAATTTAATACCTAAATTAAATTATTGGAATTAATACCAATAATTTATGTCAACATTAATACTAGTAATAAATTTTCCCCATTTAATACACAATTTTACACTTATATAAAGAGCTCATCCCCCATTCATTCTCCTCACACCTGAACACTTCTCTCTCTCTAATGCTCCATTTCCCAGTGAAGCTCAAACTAGAGTTTCGACTGAAGCATTTTTCTTAACCTCGAAAGGAGAGGTCGGGCTCTTTAGAACTGGGGAGAAGTCAGCTACATGCTTGTAGTCTCTATTTGCTCCAAGGGTCGCCGGAGAAGTGCCGGCATGATGGAACAATGAAGTAGCTCCTCCGGACCGAAGCTACCATGTTTTGGTCAAGCTGAAATTGGCAAATTCGAGCCCTCCTCGAACCAAACCAAGTGATCCAAACATTTCCTTAGCCCTTCCACGGCTGAATTAGAATGGAAAGGTAAGCCAATTCGGCTTCCCTCTGTAATTTCTGACCGGTGTTAGAGAGAACCAGCAGAATTTTGATGATGAAATTTTAACTCAATTCGGCATCAATTGATGCAATTCTCGATTCTAGGCTGAACCTCAGTACGAGGGCTATCTGTCCAGATTGAAAGCTCAGACCGACATACCCTAGACAATGAGTAATTGAAGCTTTCTCTCTTTACAATCTGTTTTTTGGTGAAGCTCCGTTTGAGCTTGTTCCGACATCAAAACTTACGATTCAAAGTGCTATTGAATCGTATAAAGATGTAGGATCTCAATTTTAAATTCAATTTCAACAATTACAAGTGTTTGATCGGTCAATTTGATAAAATCAAATTCGGTTCTGTTAAGGAGTTTAAATTAGGGAAAATTGGGGATTTTCAAAAATTCGAATGACCAAGATGAAATTTTATAAAATTGAGGGTCAATTGGGCATGATAAGAATGTTAGAGGGCCAATTGAGGAATTTTAGAATTTTTGGGGTTAAACTTACCATTTTGTAAAGGAATGGCAAAATGGTAATTTTGGAAAAGTCAGGGGACCAAATTGGAAATTTGGGAAATTAAACCCCTTTTTGTGAAATTGAATAAATTGAGGTCCCAAGGGAAATTTTAAAAGTTTTGGGACTCAATTTGAGGAAAAACTAGCATTAGGGACTTAAAGTTAAAGAAAAATAACTTTAGGGACCTAATTACAAATATATAAAAGTTTGGTTTTCTCATTCATTTGGAATGAATGAAGGCTATTAGGCTGAGGGATAATGAACCGAGATGTTCAAATTGTGTAGGAACACGAGGTATTAGGAACGTTAGCAAGGACAAGCTCATGTGTATACAAAGAACCGGTCTAGTGGAATTCACTACATTAACGGGTGATTGGGCTAATTTACACTTCATACTTGGTTGGGATGATGAGCACCTTTTCTAAATTAGAAGTCACTGTGATGGGACTTTTAACATCATACCTAGTTAGGGTGATTAGCAAATTAAGCTAAAAACCTACTCACCAGTTGTGAGTAGGAATTTTATATCATACTCGGTTAGGAATGATAAGTACCTCGAAATAAAAACCCACTATTTAGTTGTATTTTAAACATCACAACTTAGAGAAGTGATGTGAAAATCATGCGGAAAAACTATTTACCGATTGTAAGTAGATCATACCTAGTTGGTATGATGAAACTTCCTCGAAAGAAGTGGAAAACCCATTCATCGGTTATGAGCGGAGATGTCCTCATACTCGGTTGGTATGATGGATAGTTGGAAACATATTTTTGTCAGAAGTGCTCTCCCTTGAGTGTGTGCCAATGCTTAAATGATTTGGGAGACCTTCTCAACGAGAGCTCGAATAGCTCTTATGGGCCGGGTTTAGGAACTTGGAGGCTATTATGCCCGCTTTTTGAAAATCTCAAACAGTGGGCCATAGGCCAGTGGGTAAGAGCAGGAGCTCGTAAACAAACATGAGATATGTGCCATAAAACTTTAATAAATGAATTGTTTGGCATACCAAGATAGGACCGACATACTCAGTCAACTAGGGATAGTGCGATATGATAGGTCGATGGACCAAGCAAGACAAACAGTTGCATGTTGAGTTGAGGGTTGGGGCCGTTGGACCAGTGGCACCACATATTATATGGCATGATAAGAAAATACTAATTGTGCATGCACTATGATTATAGGACCATCAAGATGCCTAAGAGGGGTAGTGATGCGTCTTAAGGGCCCTAGACGACCTGGTGAGTATAAGGGCAGTTCGTCGTACCAAGTGACCGTGCAAAATTTGGAGTAGCACCTAGCGCATGAGACCGGGGTGGGGACAGGATGAGATCTCTATCCTCATACGGACATGGAAAATAGTTTCGGGATTGAGGGTCGAATGTCGCGAACATCCACTCATTCTCAAGGTAGAAGTTGACGTACTTCTATCTAGATGGTCGGTAAAGTCGCTCTGATACCACAAGTGGGTTTAGTGGATGTACTGACCTGCGAATATGTGTTTGACCTTCATGATGAAGGATATGTGTTGGGTGATGACACACCGTGATTAATAAGAAATGATGACATAAACCGAGATTTGAAAGGAAAGGATTTTTGAAAGAAATGAGTCTGGCACAATCCAATACAATTCTTTTTCCTAAAAGATAAAAGTTTTGAAAACCCATTCACTGAGTCGTTGTACTCACCCCCTCCCTTATATCCATTTTCGGGAAATTCTGGAAAGCCTACCCTTAAATACCGTCAACTAAGATGCCTATGAGACAGGTATGATAAATTTAAAATATTATGCAGTTTTGATTTATGTTATTCCGAGAAAAGGTGCAAGTTTAAAGGACACCTTACTCTTTACAGATTATAATAAGGGGAAACCCTTTAATAAATCGGGAGAGTGGCAGGTTGATCATGGGAATCCAACCAAACCAGGTTAGGGCATGACAGACACGGAGTTGATTTTGGGTTTGAGGGATGGATATGGCGAACATCCACTCATACCTAGGGTAGAAGTGGATGGGCTTCTATCTAGGTGGCTGATAAAGTCGCTCTGATGCCACAAGTGGGTGTAGTGGATGGGCTGCCCTGTGAATGTGTGATCCCTTCCTGATGAAGGGTGTGTGTTGATTGTTAAACACATCTAATGAAGAAAATGTGGGAAAAGGGTTCTGAATTCGAGGAATGAATGTTTGTGAAAGAAATAAGGAGTCTGACACACTCCGATTAAAGATATCTTACTTTTAGAAACTCTCTCCCAACACCCATTCATTGAGTTATTGAACTCACCCCCTCCCTTTACCGCTTTTCATGTAACCAAGGGAAACCAATCTTAAAGTACTTACTGTAGTCGAATCTGCAAGACAGGTATGTAAGGTTTAATGTATTCAGTTTTGATTAATGTTATTCTAAGAAAGATACAGGTGAAAAGGACCCCTTACTCCTCGCGGCTTAGAGAAGGGGAAACTCTTAATAAACCAGGAGAGTAGCGGGATGCATGTGGGGATCCGACCAAACTAGGTCGGAGCGTGACACTAACTCTCTCTAGAACCGAACTTTTCTGACAAAGAAGGGCCAAATTGGCTTACGTTTCTCCTCTCGGGTGGTCGTGTGATATCCGTGGGACTAGAGGATGACTCAATTTATCCGCAAGAAGTCTGAATTGGCCAAATTCAGATCGACCAAAACAAGGCAGCTTCGGATCGACGGAACTATTTCACTCTTTGGGCTTGCCAACGCTTCCCCGGCGATGCTCGGGTCAGTTGGAGGTTGGCGTCAAGTAGCCGACTTCCTCCCAAGTCTATAGGACCCGAATTCATCTTCTAATATTGAAGGAAGTGCTCAAGTTGGAGCTCTAGTTTGAGCTTCGACAAAAAATTGAACACTTTAGAGGAAGAGGAGATTTGAGGTGCGTGGAGGAATAATGAAGGGGAGCTCTTTATATAGGGAACTCAAGGACCCTCTGCCCTACCAGTTTCCATACTAGTCATGCTCATCCTAATCGAAATTTTCCCAAATCAGAGAAACTTTCCTTTGCCGGAAAATGAAAGAAAATATTTCCTCAATGAACAGTGTCATCGGACAAAGGAGGAAGATCACAATGTTTTGCACGTGTGAGCTTCGCACATGTGGACCGGCTACGTGACAGCATATGATTGTCTGGTCCAACTAACATGGCGATCCTACAAAGCTATTGCGTCAGCCGTTGATGGGACACATGGCAGCCTCCCGTTGGCTACTCGTGTATGCGTGGCTGCTGACCAGGCATCCGTTGACTGTTGACCGGTCCGGTCAGACCGGTTTTAGTGACTTGAAAATGAAAATTGGTCGGTTCAGGCCCAATTCAATCGATTTTCTAAAAATTAAAAATTTCTAAATTAATCTAAATTCATTTTCTATATAATTTTGTCCTCAATTTTCCAAACTAATCTTTTTAATCCACCTAGAAAAATGAATTTAGAAACTGGTTCATTGCGATTCAACCCAGTTCAATCTAGTTCAGGTCCAGTTCACCGTGAACTGGTCCAGTTTTCTCATCCAATTCGGCTCATGATTCTTCCCCATGATTTTTATGAATTTTTGGTCACTTGGGATTTTCAAATTTCCCAATTTAACCCCTTCTTTACCCTTTTTGGTTCATTAAATGGTTTGGTTTCCTCATGTAAGTTACCGGTTCATTTCCCAGTTTTCCTTGGTCTAAGAGGACAGATTTCACAGGAATCCTCTTATCCCTCAGGTTTTTCTCTCGTCGGTCGAGGATTTGTATTGGCTCCAATTCGTAGAACATATCTTCATCTAGCTCTAGTGGTGGCTGATCTAGTACATAGTTGGGGCTGGGCTCGTATTTTCGTAGTACCAACACATGGAATACGTCGTGTATTCTCTGCAAATCCGGAGGCAACTCCAACTTATATGCCACCGGTCAAATCCTATGAACTATGACGTACGGACCAATGTACCTTTGTTTCAACTTTCCTTGTTGTTGAAACCTAAGTATCCCTCTCCACGTGATACATTGAGGAACACTCGATCTCCTACCTCGAATTCTAGGTCCATTCTCCAGTGGTTGGCATAGCTCTTTTATCGATCCTAGGCCACCTTAAGGCGACTCATTATTTGAATCTTCTCTGTTGCATCCTCTATTAGCTCAATCTTCTCAAGTCTTCTATCCCCTACCTCCTCCCAAAATAGGGGCATACGATAGGGTCACCCATAGAGGGCCTCGTACACTATCATTTGATGTTGGCCTAATAGTTGTTATTGTAGGCGAACTCCTTAAGGCACAAATAGTCCTCCCAACCCTTGTTCATCATTAAGACATAAGCCCGAAGCATATCCTCTATGGTCTGGATTGTCTGCTTGGACTGCCCATCCATTTGAGGATGGAAGGCAATGCTCATGAGGAGTTTGGTCTCTAGGGCATCCTGCAGGCTAGGCCAAAACCTGGAGGTGAACCTCGGATCTCAATCTGATACTATGCTTACTGAAACCCCATGGAGCCTCACAATCTCCCCTACATACAAGGTGGCCATCTTTTAGTCAATTACCTTTATGGGTAGGAAATGGGCAGACTTGGTCAACCTGTCTACGATGACCCATACCGTGTCTCACCCCCTTTCGGTCTCGGGCAGTCTGGTCACAAAGTCCATGGTGATGTGTTCCCACTTCCATTCGAGGATTGGTAGATGCTGTAATAATCCAGAGGGTTTTTTATGTTTGGCCTTAATTTGTTGACACGACAGTCACCTCGCCACATACTTCGCAATGACTTTCTTCATTCCCTTCCACCAGTACCCCAATTTTAGGGTACGATATATTTTTGTGCTGCCAAGATGCATGGCGTATATCGAGTTGTGTGCCTCCTCTAGTATCATCCTCCTCAACTCTTTGTTATTTGGTACATAGACCCTTCCTTTAAAGGTCATCAACCCATCTTTTTTTACCACAAAGTCTTGGGTTGGCTTGCTAGTAGTTTGGTCCCAGTATGGACGGAGCTCCTCGTCCTCCCTTTGTAAGATACGTATTTGGTATACTAGGCTGGGTCGTATAGCTATGTTGGCCATTAGTCCTTTTTGGCTCCCATCCACGCTAAGGTTTACCCTCATGCTACAAAACTACCTTAGTATGGGTAAGTAGCATGTCCTTATTGAGGCTACTCCTATGCGATACTAGCGGCTAAGTGCATTCGCTACCACGTTAGCCTTGCCGGGGTGGTATTCTATCATTAGATCGTAATCTTTCACTAACTCTAGCCACATTCTTTGTCATAGATTGAGCTCCTTCTGCATCAGGAAATACTGGAGGCTCTTGTGGTCTATGTATATGCGACACTTGACCTCATATAAGTAGTGGCGCCAAATCTTGAGGGCAAACACTATTGCTGTCAACTCGAGATCATGGGTGGGGTAATTCCTCTCATGTGTTTTCTATTGTCGAGAGGCATACACGATGACCATTCCCTGCTGCATTAGAAGCATCCCAATACTTGTCCGAACGCATCGCTATATCCCAATTGTCAAAGTGTCTTCAGGTACTTGGGAATGTCAAAGAGAGGCGATGTAGGGGCAGAAGTAGACTGTGACTGTACTTCCTTAGGCCAGGTGTGGGATTTAGAGTCTAGGTGGGGTTCGGTAGTGAGGATGGGTTTTCCAATCACCCTAGTGAATTCCTTGTACAACCGTTGGTGTTCTGAGCTGAGTCCTTGTGGGGTTGGTTGGGCCCCTAGGATTCTTCCTCTTGAAGGGTGTTACCAACAGAGTCCGCAACTGCCGCCCTTGTTCTCTTGGTTCCTCTCCTAGGTGCCACGGCTGGATTTAAAAGTTTTCTATTAGTCTTCAGGTTATAAAGCCTTGATAATGGATTCGAGGAAATATAGGCTCTGATACCACCTAAATTGTCACGCCCCAACCCGATTTGGTCGGAATCCCATGATCAACCTGCCACTCTTCTAGACCTCAAGGAGTTGCCTCTCCCTTAGATCGTGAAGAGTCATATGTATTGCCTACCATGTTCCCTGTAATGACATTATACAAAATTGAAAGCATTAGTCGTACCTACATTTGAGACTTGACAAGGAAAGTTCTTGGATGATATTTTCCTTCTTGAAAAAAATTAAGGAGAGAGGATGAGTTTCACAACTCAATGAGTGGGGGAATCATAGGGATGTAGTTATCTGTGTGTTCGTCACATTTGTGGTATTCCATTATCTATCCCTTCTTGGGTTGTCACACAATCACACGCCCTTTTATCATAAAAAGGGATCTCACATTCGCAGAACAGTACCCGACTATTCCACTTTTGGACCAGAGTGCCTTTACCATCCACCTTGATAGAGGTTCGTGACCTCTACCCTAAGTTTGAGAGAACATCAATTGTCCAACCCTCAAACCTTAGTCATATTCATGTTTGCTTTGTGGGACAAGACCTCTTTCCCTCACCTGCCTTGGCCTCCGTGCGCTTGAAGCTCCCGGTGCTTCTTGACATACTAGATGATAGACCACCCTTATGCTCCCTTGGTCATCCAACAGCACTTGGAACCACCACTACCCCATACTTGGCATCTCGATGGCTCTGCATCTCATGCATGCAAAATCAACAGTGTTTATTTATTACAACATTTGTCTTTGGTGTTACTAGCTCAACAGACCCAATAACCGAGCTTCAGCCTCGTAACTACTATCCCAACGAGTTTGAAGACCCAACATCAGCTCAGGAGCTACTAACCCAATGAGTTCGTCTATCCGGTTTCGGCACTGTAACCAATCACATAATTATCCATTATAGACTTTTAATGGCTCATGTCTTGTTCATTTTCAATGGGCATGTACACATGCCCATCGGCCTTGGGCCCACTTGAATTGTCTAGTCCATCACTGGAATTAGCTCCCAAATTGTTTAAGCAGAGTCACCCAGTCAAGGGAGGCTAATTTCATGAAAATGGTTATCAATTTGAAATGCATGGCCATCGTCCCAAACGGGACTGATGCTGGAAATTCTTACTCACACGATAAATGTGACTTGTTCATTCTAGTCGGACTTCCGGTAGTGGTAGTGCTTCTCTGTACCCATTCTTGTCCAGTATGTCACTATAGGGTTCAAACAGGCTCATGAGGAAAGGTTTGGCATGATAGGCCTTCTATTTACATGTATTTACAATTATGCTTCCACTTTTACCTTATTACAATTAGGTCCCCAAAGTTCATAATCTTTGACTTTAGGTTCCTATTGTTCAATTAATTTTAATTAAGTCCCTAGGATTCCAATAATTCCTCATGGGTCCTTAATTTTCCAAAATCACCAATTGACCCTCAATTTTTCCAAAATTGCCAATTGGTCCTTAAATTTTTAAAAATTGCCAATGTCCCTCAATTGTGAGTTAATTTCACAAATATCCCTAAATTTTCCTTAAATTACAATTCGGTCCCCAATTTTTCTTAAATTACAATTTTGTCCCAAATTTCCCTAAAATTCCCAAATTGCCCAACTTCCCTAAAATTTCCATTTCACCTTGAAAACTTGTTTCCTTCAATTGGCCACCCAAATGCGGGCAATTGCTTCCATTCATGATCAAAATCATCTTCCCTATGTCTCCCTTGTCATTTCAAGCTTTGAAACACTTCATTTGGCTTAGAAAGGAGCTCAAACGAAGCTTCATCGGAAATATTTTCTAGAAAGAGAGAGCTTGATTTTCTTACTAGTCAGGAGGCAGTGATCCGGGCTCTAAACAGGGGTAGCTGGTGCTCTTCGAAGAGAGTATCCTAGGATAAGCATCAGGTCAATTGGCTGCCTGAGCATGGAAAATTCGAAGAGAGATGTTTCAGTGTCTCATTTTTTTTCAACTTCACTATTCCGGTGAAATGGGACAAAATTAGCTTACCTCGAAGGTTCTTGGAGGTGGGGTGCTTGGAACAGTCACCTGAGGTCGAAGGTGGCCAAAATTTAGCTCAAGTTTTTATATTGTTTCGGGGTTGTTGGAGTGACGGTATTATAGCGACTCTCTGTCACTTCTCCGATGATCCTTGGTCCGAAAAGAGGTGGGGGCAATGTATGGAACTTCTTCCCGGTTCCATAGAGCCTGAATGCACCTTCTGAGACTAGAGAAAGGGCCCATGTCAGAGCTCTAGTCTGCGTCTCACTAGAAAATGAACCTCTTTAGGTTCTTCGATAGCTAGTGGGAGGGGTGCTCTTTATATAAGGAGCTCGACAATTGTCTAGGCTACCTGCCGGCATAAGACTCGGTCCCTACCTCACTCAGCGACAATCAGATGGGAGCTTTTTTTGAGTTGCTAGAGACTACCTCCTGTTCCTTATCCTCTTCTCCCTATCAGCCATCTGAGGAAGACAACAATGTGGCACGCGAGCTTCACACGTGTCGGATTGCCACATGGTGCATTGTGATTGGTTGGTTTTGCTGACATAGCATCCCCATTAGTAGCCTAGTCAGCCTTTCACTTGCTAACCGGACACATGGTAGCCTTCCATTGACTGCTACTTCCTACATGGCTATTGACCTATCCTAGTTGACCATTGACAGTAACACATGGTGCCCTCTAATTGGGTATTTTAAATGCGTCAGATTTCCCTCGCACAATGCCAGTGCCACGTGTCAGCTTCGGATTGGCTAAGGTCATCATATGTTGCATTGCCACATGTTAACCTCTAATTGGTCGGTCATTCCCACACGTTACAGTCGGATGCTGACATGGCACTTTTTGCCACATGGCAGCTCCCCATTGGTCGACCTTTGCTAATCTGGTTTTTTCCGACATTGACCGTTGACCAGGACAAGTGTCACTCCCCATATCGGTTGGTCGTTAATAGATTTTCCTACTCTGACTATTAACCAAGGATACGTGTCACTTGCTGATTGGCCAGCGCCACCAAACGCTAACTGAGCAGCTGACCTAGCAGCGGTCCATTGGCCAGTTGGACCTTTAACCGATCCAGCCTAATCATGTTCGGTGACCCGAAATCGTAAATCGGCCGGTTCAGACCCGATTCAACAGGTTTTCCAAAAATTAAAATTTTCTAAATATTTCCCAATTAATTTTCTACTTGATGGTGACTTCAATTTTCTAATTTGATATTTTTAAGCCAACTAAAAAAATGAATCTTTGAACCAGTTATTCACGGTTCAACCCGATTCACTCTGGTTCAATCCGGTTCAGGTTTGGTACAACTTGAACCAATCCGATTTTCACATCCTCTCAACATCATGTTTCTCCTTCATGACTTTTTGTGATTTATTGACCCCTTGGGATGTCGAAATCTTCATCGTAGACCTTTAATTTACCCTGTTTTGGTCTCGATAGACACATATTTTTCTTTCAGAAGTATTTGGGAGTTTTCCCTTTCTCTAGTTCTTTATCTCAAGAAGACAGGGCTTACATAGTCAACAAACCATTTGCCATGTCAGCGCCTAGTCATTAGGTACGACCAATCAGTGAGCTACGCATGGCGAAGCATGCCCAATCAACCGCTCAATCAACGTTGACCAATCAAAGAGTGAAGTGTGTCCCTTGTCATTGGTTAGACAAGGAAAATCCACGTCACCGGAGACCAACCAATGCGAGAGCCACACGTGTCATCCATCAACATTCAACTAAGGAGAAAGCTTGTCAGCAAGGTTGAACAATGAGGAGACCACACCTGGCAAAGATTCCACATCAACAGTCGACTAGGATGTTGGAGGAATGGTAAAACAATTAGAGGTTGATAAATAGCAGGGCCACGTCGGATGGTCCTAGCCAATCAGAGGACACCACATGTCACGATCAAACGGCTAATCGAGTTAGGTCACCAGCCACGTGGGAATGTGCGACTAATGGGAGGTCACCACGTGGCTGGTCAATGAGTCAAAGGATGACTCGGATGCTGAGTTGGAAGCCACATCAGCAAAGCCATCCAATCATTACACCTTGTGCGAGTTCTTGAGAATGTAGTGTAGAGCCATGGATACCTTTTCCTCATGTCTAAAAAAACAATTAAAGTTGATAACTGATGATGCACTTTAATTATATGCAAAGAGACAAACATTACAAAACAATGTGAGACTTGTCATTTAAACCCTGTTCCTTTAAAGATAAGAAAATCGGGAAAAGAACCGATCATTTTAAAAGAGAAAACTAAGCTGGTTAACAAAACAAAATCGATAAAGAAAGGGTAAAGTGGGAAATTTGAAAATCCCAAGTGACTCAAAGATTCATAAAAATCATGGAAAGGAACCATCGAGCAAATTAGAAGAGGAAACTTGACCCGTTCAAGTTAAACGAGACCTAAACTGGTTTGAACCATACATGAATCAGTTTCTAAATTCATTTTTCTTGGTGGCTTAAAATGTTCAAATTGGAAAATTGAAGCCATCATTATATAGAAAATGAATTTAGATTAATTTATAAATTTTTAATTTTGAGAAAACTAGTCGAATCGAGCCTGAACCGGCCGATTTTCGTTATTGAACCCAGTCTGGTCGGTCCGGTCCAGTTTAGAACAGTGTTGTCTTCTTTCTTAGGATGACAGCACTGTTCATCGGTTCAAAAACTTTCCTTCTCCATCGAGGAATATTCACTCCAATCAGGGCATTTTCGACCAAGGATAAGCTCTACCAAAATGGAAAGTGGTCAGGCAGAGGGTACCAGAGCTCCCTATATAAAGACCTCATCTCCATTCATCCTTTACACACTTCAAATCGCCATTCTCTCTCATATGCTCCATTTTTTGGTGAAGCTCAAACCAGAGCTCTAACATGGGCATTTTTCTTAGCCTTAAAAGGCAGGGTGGGATCCTACAGACTTTAGGGGAAGTCTGCTACCTCTCAGCAACCTTCCTTCGACCCGGGGACCGTCGGAGAAGCATCGGCGGAATCAAATAGTGAAGCAGCTCCGACGGACCGAAGCTGCCCAGTTTTGGCCAAGCAGAATTCGGCCAAATTCAAACACCCTCCAACCAAACCAAGCCTCCCTGACACCCCTTAGCCCACACACAGCCTCAATAATGTTGAAAGGTAAGCCAATTCAGCCCTCCTCCATCGTTGCAGATCGATGTTAGAGAGAGAAAGTGTTGAATTTCACTAATAAAATTCACCCTCATTTGGACTACAATTGTAGCAATTCTTGATCCTTAAAGGAACCTCAAGACGAGAGCTACCTCCCCAGATCGAGAGCTCAGACTACCACACATCCAACAGTAAGCTTTCGAAGCTTTCTCTCTCTATTAACAATTTTCCGTTAAAGCTTCATTTGAGCTCATTTCTGACTCAAATGATGCGATTCAAAGCTCAATTGAATCATATGAAAGTGTAGGAACTAATCCATACCATCAATTGGAGAAATTAACCAAGATTAAATGGCCAATTTGAAGAAATCAAATTTAGTTAGTATAAAATGGAGAAATTTGGGGAAATTTTAGGTGAAATTTGGGGATCTCAAAAAAATTGTGGGACCTCCATGCAATTTCTTAAAATTGAAGGCTAATTGGCAATGAGAAAGATGATGGGGGACCAATTGGTAAATTTTTGAAACATTTTGAGGACCAAATTGGGGACCAAATTGGAAAATTAGAAAACTTGAGCCCCTTACACAATTTTGAGTAAATTAAGGATCCAAGGAGGATATTCGAAACCTTCGGACTCAATTTGGGGAAAAGATAGCATTAGTGACCTAAAGTTAAGAAAAATGAACTATAGGGACCTAAGTGCAATAAACCAAAAATTTTGAGCCTAGTCGCTCATACGTGAGAAAACAATGGTTGTCATGCCAAATCTTAATTAATAAGAATACCAAAAATTATGTAGGGACACGAGAGACCGAAATGCCAAAAAGGAAAAGCTAGCGTGGACTTGGAAGCTGATTGGGGATGAACGTGTCATGGTCACCGGGTGAGTGGGCTTATTTATACATCATACCCAGTTTTGGTGACAAGCACCTTATTAAAGGAAAACCTACTTAATGGTTGTGAGTAGGAATAAATGAATATCGTACTCGGTTAGTATGATGAGTTTCCTTGAGGAAAGGAGAAACCCCCTACCAGTTATAAGCAAAGATATCATCACACTCGATTGGTGTGATGAGTTAAAAGTGAATTTTTGTCAAAATTGTTCTCCACTAACTGTGTGCCAATAATTAAAATATTTGGAAGACCTTTTTGATGGGAGCTAGAATAGCTCAGATAGGCTAGGGGCCTCAATTTTGAACTCATATTGCTAAATGCCCAATTTTGGAAAACATGTGCAATGTGCACGAGTAGAAGCTCGTAAACAAAATTGATTAAGAAGAGCCATGAAAAATCCTAATGAAATTGATTGTGTGTATGCCACAGTACCAAGTCAGAACCGACAGTGCTCGATGGACTGGCGGTAGTGCTTCAGGGCAAGGTCGACGGACTGGCCTAGTCAAACGGCTGCAGGTCGGGTTGAGCATCGGGGCCATTGGACCTTTGGCAACAAAGATGATGGCTATTATGTAAAAATTCTTGTTTGTGCATGCACTGGTACGGGACCATCAAGATTCCCTAGGGTGTAGTGATGGGTCCCAAGGGCTATTGGATGACATGGGGGCGATAAGGGCAGTTTGTCATGACAGTTAGTCATGAAGCTTTAGGAACTTCTTGTGCATGAGACTAGGGTGGGGTCAAAATGAGGTCTCTGTCCTCAGACGAACACGAAGTGGCATTTAGGTCTGAGGGTCGAAGATCTAACACGTCCACTCAGACCCAGGGTAAAAGTGGACGAGCTTCTATCTTGGAGGACGGTAAAGATGCTCCGATCCACAAGTGGGTGTAGTGGATGGGTTGCACCTGCGAATGTGTGTACCCTTATTGATGACGGACATGTGTTTGTTTGCTAAACATCTCCCGAGGCAAGGGGATAGGCTAAGAGAGCTAAACACACCTAATATGGAAATGGGAAAAATGTTTTGGAAACTTGAATTTGAGGAAACCCTCTTGAAAGGAAAATGTTAACCTTGGCATGGTAAGCCAAAGATGTTTTAAAAAATTCACTCCCAAAACCCACTCACTGAGTTGTATAACTCACCCCCTCCCTTTAAAGATGACGCTTTACACCTCTCGATTTAGAAGAGGGTGAAACCATTCATAAATCGAAGGGAGTGGCGGGTTGCACACAGGGTTCTGACCAAACCGAGTTAGGGTGTGACAACATGAGTGGTATCAGAGGTTGTTTCCTTGAATGTATTATCAATATTATATAACGTAGTAACTAAGAGGAATATGTTTTAAAATTTACAGATGGCTCCCAAGAGAGCAACCAAAAGAACTAGAGCTGCAATCACTAACACTGCCCAACACCCCCTTCCTATGGAAACTCCTCGAGAAGCCCATACAGTTCCACCTGGACTAAGCTAAGTACATTAGAAATTGTATGAGGAGTTCACCCGAGTGTTTGGATAGCCTAACCTTGCCCCTGAGGTGGATACCAACTCTTGAGCTGAGCACGAGAAAGTACAATCTCATCCCCCTCCTACTAACATTCCTCCTCTAGTTGACATTCCTAAATACCTCGAAACCCTCCGTCAATTCAGATATAAACCTTTTCTAGGAGAGAAGGATGTTGAAGCTGCTATGGACTGGCTAGCCAATATCAAGAAACTCATGGGTATAGTCAGGATTTCACCAGAGGTCATGGTAATCCTGGTAGAGTTTTTCCTAGAAGCCAACACAAAAAGGTGGTGGGACAACATCAGAAGCTTGCATACCACTACCTTCACATGGGAGCAATTCGAGGAGAGGTATACGAAGGAATACCTAGCTCTACATCTGATCAACGAGATGATGCAAGACTTCATCCGACTCCGACAAAGGCTTAACACTATCTCAGAGTATGAAACCAAGTTTAACAAGTTAAGACCTTTTGCCCCCGACCTAGTTAGACCTATAGATATTTTTCCAACGATTCATGTATGGTCTTAACATGGACATACGAGACCGGATGGGAGTGCTAGGATGCCCCACGGATCTGTTAGCCATAATCAGCATGGCCCATGAATGTGAGCATCTGGTGTAAACCCGATGTTGTCGAATAGAGCAGGCCAACCGAAATGAGGATAAAGGCCAAGGCCACCACGGGGGACAGAAGGAGCAAAATGACCCAAAGGGGGGAAACAGAGTGGGTTTCCAAAGGAGAAAGGATGTGCAACCACCTCAAACGGAGATTATCCCTACCATACTACAAAGAAGCCCTCGGTGTCCTAGATGCTAGAGGTACTACGAGGGAGCCCTGCTCATCCTGTTTCGGATGTAGGCAAGTGGGGTACTTTGCAAGGGAATGCCCCACTCTTAGGGAAAATAAGCAACAAAACACGCTTGGACCACCCTAAGGGAACACGAGGACTCCAAGGCAAGACACTACCACAATAAGGGTACTAGCTAGGGTATATGACCTCACCCAAGGGAGGCCAGAAAAGACCCTAGTACTATAGTGGGTACTTCCTCAATAAAGAAATTCAACTCTACTCAATAAAGAAATTCAAATTTTTCCTTCTAAAAATGTCTGTTTCTTCAATTAGGGTACACACAGTTGTAGGGTAGAAAAGTCTATGCTCTCTTTGACTTAGGAGTAGAGAGATCCTTCATCAAGGAAGATCTAGTTTCGGATTTTCCAGTAGAACTTACCTCCCTGGAAGCAAGTCTCAATATCCTCACACCCTTAGGAGAAGGACTGAATAGGAACAAATAGTTAAAAGGGTGTGAAATTATGATTAGAGCAGTAAAGCTAGAAGCGGATCTGTTCTCCTTACCTCTAAGGGAGGTAGAAATAATACTAGGAATGGATTAGTTAAGTACCCATCAAGCCAAGGTGGACTGTGAGAAGAAAATGATAACTTTCCACACTCACAAAACACTCAGACTATGCTTTCAAGGAGACAGAAGGAAGGGAGAGATGCACTTACTGTATCACCTAAAAGCCTAAAAGATGATACAAAAGGGTTACTAGGCTTACCTTGTAATGGTAATCAATTAGAAGTCATAGGAAAAAGGACCGGGGTGCATCCCAGTGGTGGAACACCCCGTAGGTATTCCCTAATGACTTACTAGGATTACCCCCAAGCTGGCAACTAGAATTTACTATAGAAGTAATCCCCGGAACACACACCATATCCCAAACCCCATATCGCATGGCTCCAGCATAATTAAAGGAATTAAAAGAGCAGTTGGACGAGCTATTGGAGAAGGGTTTCATATGCCCTAGTCAGTCTACATGGGGTGCATCAGTACTATTTGTGAAGAAAAAGGATTGAAGTATGAGACTGTGTATGGATTATTGAAAGTTGAACTAGGTCACCAGAAAGAATAAGTATCCACTTCCATGGATTGACGACCTGTTCGACCAACTAAAAGGAGCAACCTACTTCTCCAAGATAGACCTCCAATTAGGATATCACCAACTCAGGATCCGAGAGGAAGATATCCCTAAGATTGCTTTTCGGTCTCGATACGGACACTATGAATTTAGGGTGATGCCTTTTGGCCTGACGAATGCCCCTGCAGCCTTTATGGATTTGATGAACCAAGTGTTCCAGCCTCACTTGGACAAGTTTGTGATTGTATTTATAGATGATATACTCATATACTCACGAACTAGGCTGGAGCACAAAGAACATCTAGCTATCACCTTGGAGATGCTACGAAATAATTGCTTATATGCGAAATTCTCCAAGTGTGAGTTATTGTTGCAAGAGGTAGGGTTCTTAAGGTATATAGAGTTCAAAGATGGAGTCAAGGTGGATCCGGCAAAGGTGGAGGCCATATCTGACTAGAAGGCACCCAAGAACCCCTCTGAGATATGCAGTTTCTTGGGATTGGCAGGGTACTATCGACGGTTTATGCAGGATTTCTCTAAGATAACTACCCCTTTGACTCGTCTCACAAGGAAAAGAGTGGAGTATATCTGGGATGAAAACTTTGAGAAATCCTTCTTGGAGTTGAAGACACACTTAACAACGGCACCCATACTCACTCTACTTGAGCCAAGTGTAGGGGAGTATACAGTCTATAGTGATGCATCCGGAAAAGGACTTGGATATGTATTATTGCAACAAGGAAAGATCATTGTCTATGCCTCGTGACAACTAAAGATGCATGAGAGGAACTACCCTACACACAACTTAGAGTTAGCTGCAATAGTGTTCGCCCTCATGATTTGGCGACACTACCTATACGGGATTAAGTGTAGGATATATATCGATCACAAGAGTCTTAAGTACTTCCTAACTCAGAGGGAGTTGAACCACCACCAAAGGAGATGGTTGGAGTTGGTAAAGGACTACGACCATGTGATAGAATACCACCACGGGAAGGCCAATGTAGTGGCAGATGCTCAAAGTCGCAAGTATCAAACCGAGGAGGCATAGATAAAAATGAGCTACCTTCCCTTATTGCAGCAATTGGGAAGAATGGAAGTGGACCTTAAAGTGGACAAGGGTGAAAGATGCCCATTGGCTAACGTAGTAGTAAGACCTAGCCTAATGGAGCAAATAAAGGTCCATAAAAAAGGGGATAAGGAACTCCAGCACTATTTGGATCTAGTCAACGAAGGGACAAACCCGAACTACAACCTTAGAGGCAATGGAGTGCTAACCCATAAAGGTAGGGTGTGTGTTCCTCAAAACAAGGAACTGAAGAGGTTAATATTGGAAGAGGCACATGACTCTGTCTATGCAATGCATCTGGGCAGTACCAAGATGTATCGCACCCTCAAACAGGGTTATTGGTGGAGACGGATGAAGAGGGATATCACAGAGTATGTAGCACGATGCTTGTCCTATCAGCATATTAAAGTTGAGCACTAGAAAATTTCAGGACTGTTACAACCCCTACCAATTCCCGAATGGAAATGAGAACACATCACTATGGACTTTGTCAAAGGACTAACTATGACTAGGAAGGGACTAGACACAATTTGGGTCATTGTAGATAGATTGACCAAGTCCGCCCACTTCTTACCAATAAGGGTGACCAATTCACTGGAACAACTAGCCGCTCTATACATAAGGGAGATTGTGAGACTCCATGGCGTCCCAGTAAGCATAGTGTTGGATAGAGATCCTAGGTTTATCTCAAGATTCTAGCCTAGTTTGCAAAGTGCCTTGGGAAACAAACAACCCATGAATGTGGCATTTCATCCTCATACCGATGGACAGTCTATGCGGACGATCCAAACCCTAAAGGATATGCTACGAGCATGAGTACTCACCATGAACAAGGGCTGGGAGTAATACTTATGTCGAATGGAGTTTTCCTATAATAACAATTACCAGGTCAATATTCAAATGGCTATGTGTCACGCCCCAACCCGGTTTGGTCAGATCCCCGTGAACAACCCGCCACTCTCCCGATTTATTAAAGGGATTCCCCTTATTATAATTTGTAAAGAGTAAGGCGTCCTTTAAACCTGTACCATTTACTGGAATAGCATAATAAAAACTGCATGAAATTTAAAACTTTACATACTTGTCTTATAGGCATCTTAGTTGATTGTCTTTCAGGGTAGGCTTTCCGGGATTTCCTGAAAGGGATATGAGGGAGGGGTGAGTACGACTACTCAGTGAATGGGTTTTTAAAGGTCTACTTTTAACTTTTAAGAAAAACATTTATATGGAGTGTGCCAGACTCCTTTCTTTTCAAAAATCCCTTCATTTAAAAATTTGGATTTTTCCATTATTTCTTAGTTACCGGTGTGTCATCACCCAACACACATCCTTCGTCATGAAGGTTACACACATTCACAAGTTAGTATCACTACTGAACCAACTAGTGGCTTCGGAGTGACTTTTGCTGCCACCCGGATAGAAGTACAACCACTTCTACCTTGGGAATGAGTGGATGTACACGACATCCGACCCACAATCCCGAAATCACTTTTTCGTGTCTGTATGAGGACAGAGACCTCATCCCGTCCCCACCCCGGTCTCATACGCTTGGTGCTACTCCAGATTTCGCACAGACACTTCGAACGACGAACTACCCTTATAGCCACCATGTCGTCCAATGCCCTTAGGACGCATCACTACCCCTCATGGGCGTCTTCATGATCCCGTACTCACAGTGTATGCATAAACAATGTTTTCTTATATTGCCATGTAATCTGTGGTGCCACTAATCCAACGGCCTCGACTCTCAACTCAACCTGCAGCAGTTTGTCTTGACTAGTCCGTCGACCTGTCATGTCGCACTGCCACTAGTTGATTGAGCATGTCGGTCCTATCTTGGTACCATGGCCAAACAATTCACTTATTAAGTTTTATGGCACATATAACATGTTTGTTTATGGCACATATATCATGTTTGTTTATGAGCTCCTGCTCGTGCCAACTGGCCTTGGGCCCACTGTACGAGATTTTCAAAATCGGGCATTTAGCCCCCAAGTTCCAAAACCGAGGCCCCCGACCTACCAGAGCTATTCGAGCTCCCATCGAGAAGGTCTCCTAAATTGTTTAAGCATTAGCACACAGTCAGGGGAGAGCACTTCTGACAAAACATATGTTTTCTCTATCCATTATACCGCTCGTGTATAAGGACACCTCCGTGCATAACCGATGAACGGGTTTTCAACTTCCTTCGGGGAAGTCTCATCATACCAACCGAGTATGATCTACTTACAACCAGTAAGTAGTTTTTCCGCATGATTTTCACATCACTTCCTCTAAGTAGTGATGTTTAAAATACCACCTAATAGTGGGTTTTCATATCGAGGTAATTATCATTGCCCAACCAGGTATGATATAAAATTTCCACTCACAACCGGTAAGTGGTTTTTAATTTTAAGTTGTGTTCATCATCCCAATCGGGTATGATGTTAGTAAACCCACTCACAACCGATAAGTGATTTTTAACTTTAAGTTGTGCTCATCATCCCAATCGGGTATGATGTTTGTAAACCTACTCACAACTGGTAAGTGGTTTTTAACTTTAAGTTGTGCTCATCATCCCAACCGGGTATGATGTTTGTAAACCCACTCACCCGTTAATGCCGTGAATTCCACTAGACCGGTTCTTGGTATTCACGTGAGCTTGTCCTTGCTGGTGTTCTCGGTATTTCACGTTCCTACACAATATGAACAACCTTGTTCAATATTACTCGGCATAACAGCCTTCATTCATTTCCAATGAATGAGAAAACCCAAACTTTTAGTTATTTGCAATTAGGTCCCTAAAGTTATTTCTCTTTAACTTTAAGTCCCTAATGTCGGTTTTTCCTCAAATTGACTCCCGTAACTTTTAAAATTTATCTTGGGACCTCAATTTATTCAATTTCCTCAAAGGGGTTTAATTTCCCAAAATTCCTCAATTGGTCCTCCAACATTATTTTCATGCCCCAATTGGCCCTCAATTTCATAAAATTGCATTTTGGCCCTTTGAATTTTGAAAATCCCCAATTTCAACTCTTCAACACTACTGAATTTGATTTCATCAAATTGACCAATCAAACACTTCTAATTATTGAAATTGGAGTTGAAATTGAGTTCCTGCATATTCATAGGATTCTAAGAAACTTTGAATCACAGATTTTAATGCTAGAACAAGCTCAAACGGAGCTTCGCCGGAAAATAGACTATAGAGAGAAAAAGCTTTGATTTCTCATCGGTGAGGGCATGGCGGTCCGAGCTTTCGATCTGAGCAGATAGGTCTTATCTTGAGGTTCATCCCAAAATCAAGAATCGCATCAATCGATGTCGAACTGAGTTAGAATTTCATCATTGAAATTATGTCGGTTCTCTCTCTAGCACCAGCCGAAAATTGTAGAGGGGAGCCGAATTGGCTTACCTTTTAGTCCTAATTCGGCCGTGAGATGGCTAAGGAAGTGTTGGGAGGGCTTGATTTGGTCTGAGGAGGGCTTGAAATGGCCGATTTCAGCTTGGCCGAAATAGGGCACCTTCGATCCGCCGGAGCTACTTCACTGTTCCATTATGCCGGTGCTTCTCCAACGATTCTCGGATTGATTGGAGTTTGCTATCAGATAGCTGTTTTCTCCCTAGTTCTAAAGAGCCCAACCTTTGTTCAAGTCGAAGCTCTAGTTCGAACTTCACTGGGAAATGGTGCAATAGAGAGAGAGAGAGAGAGAGAGAAGTGTTCAGAGGAGAATGAATGGGGATGACCTCTTTATATAGGTGTAAAATCGTGTATTAAATGAGAGATATTTATTATTAGTATTAATATTGACATAAATTATTGGTATTAATTCCAATAATTTAATTTTAGTATTAATTCCAATAATTTAATTTCGATATTAAATTATTGGTATTAATTAAAATAATTAAATATATATATTAATTTATGGCATATGTTCATATAAAAAATTTTAACCGAAATTTTGGGTTACAAAAAAATTAAAAAAAAATCATACTTACTAGGAGGTCACCCATCCTCACACTACTCTCGGGCAAGCACTCTTAACTTTAAAGTTCTTATGTAATCTTGTTCACCACAACCAATTTGGTTTTTGTTTTCTACTTTATCTTAAGTTTCTTTTCCAAGGTTTAATGAACCCTTTAGATCACCTGGAAGTTGTAAATTTTCATATTGCTTGTTCCCAAATGTAAACTGGCTCGGTTTTCTTATTCGGTTTGACCGGTTCTTTTCCTGGTTTTCCTTATCTCAAAAGTGCAGGGTTTACACTACATATGAGGCCCTTTATAGACAATCGTGCCTGTAAAATCCATCTATTGAATTGAAAAAAATCAAGAAAAGAACTGGCATAATTATATACATGAAGAAACAAGTCGTTTAATGAATGAAAAAAAAAAAGTTAACGTAGGAAATTGGAAAACCCCCAAGTGACCAAAAATTCATAAAAAAACACATGGATGAAGTAGGAAGTGGAATTGAGAGTTAAACTGAGTCGGTTCAGGGTGAACCGAACCCAAACTGGCATGAACCATAGTGAATCGGTTCACAAATTCATTTTCCTAAGTGGCTTAAAAATGTTAAATTGAGAAATTGAGACCAACATTAGATAGAAAATAAACTTAGAAATTTTTATATTTTAGAAAAACAGTTGAATCGGGTTGGACTAGACCGATCAACGGTCGGTCCAGTCAACGCTCAATGATCAACGGCCAGCTGGCACCCTCTCAGCTGCCATGCAAACACGAGCAGTCAATGGGAGACTGCTACGTGTCCGGTCAACGGTCAGTTGGCGCCCGTCAACCCGCCATGCATACACAACCAGCCAATGAGAGACTGCCATGTGTATGGTCAATGGGTCAATAGCTAACGCGGCGGTCGAGCTGGCACTACACGTTAGAAAAATTGACCAATCATAGTGTGCCATGTGGCATGACTGCCACATCATCATCTTCAACCTTTAGACACTGACAGAGAAGAGGGAGGAGAGAGAGCTGCCGGAAAAGCTGGAGTCTCCAGTGACTCGAAAAACTCTCTTGTCAGGTCGCTAGCGGCCAAGTCTTATGCCGGCGTGTAGCCTGAATAGTTGTCGATCTCCCTATATAAGGCGTACCCCCTCATTTGTTCTCAGCATCCCACAATCAAGTGAAAAAGAAGAATAGTGTGTTTTCCGATGAGCTGCAAACCAGAGCATCGATGACGGGCAAAATCCCCACCAAAAGAGCTCTGAAGAGTGGCATTAGAACTAAGGAAGAGTGCTCTAGCTCCAAACCTTCTCAGAAGAACCAGAGGATGCACAAAGAAGTGTGCAAAGGATCGCACAGTGAAGTTTCTCCGGAGCTCAAAGTAGTAAGCTCCTGCCCGACATAACCTTCCGCCACCCACATTGGCCATCTTTGACCACCTAAAACCCTCCACAACACCTCTATAGGCCCTGGTAAGCTCAATTCCACCTCCCCTGATCGGAATTTCTAACTTTCAAAGCGGCACCACCCGAAACTTCTCTCTTTAAATTCCCCATAAGGCAGCAGCAAATTCTAGCAGAATCTGGTCCTGCTAGATCCCCCTCGACCAGCTCTAGCTACCCCCACTCAAGCCCCATCCGCTGCCCCTTCGTTGATAAGAAACGCAAGCTTTCTCTCTCTAATGTGAACTTTCCAGCGAAGCATCGACAAGGCGAAAAACTCAACCAAATTCATGAATTCAATGTGTAGAATGATCGAGGGGAGATGGATGAGGCGAATAGAAGCAAGAATTGAAGAAATTAAGGACTTAGAGGCCATCAATTGGATGAGGTAAGATATGAAGCTCCACATGCTTGAATTGGGGAAGAAGATGAAGGGCAATTTGGAGATTTTGGGGGACTTTTGTGCAATTTTCAAAAATTTGAGGACTAAACGACAATTTCACGAAATTGAGGGTGTTTTCATGAAATTCACACCAATTGAGTGTCAATTGGGCAATTTGGACAAATTTGGGGGCAAATTGGAAATTTTGAAAAGTTGGGGAACAAATTGCAATTTTTGGAAAATTAAGGACTAAATGGCAAATATGGTGAGTTAAGGGTCAATTGGTGAAATTGAAAGAGTTAAGGACCCAAAAGGAATAATTGAGGACCCAAGGGGCCTAATATAGACTAAAGAGAAATCAAGGACCCATGTGCAATTTAAGCTAAGTATGAGGCCCTAGGTGCAAATATAGGAACGAGTGTGACCTCTCCCTAATACAAACACTCGTACCCTGCAGGAATAGATTTCTCGAGGGTTGACACCTGAAGCGTGCACCAAGGAGGGAGACTCCACTGATGCGACCCCACCAAAATCATCGGGTTAGTGGGAATCACTATGACGTCTATTCCGGTTGGAACGGCGGTTTAGCTTTGAAAACTATTTTCTTCGAATTAGTATCCCTTGACTAGGTGACTCTCCTTAAAACATTTGGGAGCTAATTTTGGGCTTAGGCTCGAGATGATAGTGGGCCTAATGCCAATGGATACGGACATAGACCCGTCTAGAATGGATATGTGATCTATGATGCTAAAAGACCTAAATAATGGGAACCTTGCGGGATACCCGTCGAGCAAAGTTGAGTTGTCGAGCTTGTTGCACCAAACCGCTACTCTACCGAAGCCAAGTCATCGAACCTGTTGGGTTAGTACGCATGGGCTAAAGCCAAGCCGGTAGACCATTGTGCTAGATGGCCAAAGATAAAGGCTATAAATAAAAAAGATTGTTGATTGTGCATGCACTGTGATGTATGAGCCACCAAGACACCTGGCATGAGGTAGTGATTGAGCCTAATGACTGTTGGACGACCCAGGAAGCATAAGGACAGTTTCATCATTCAGTAGGTCATAAGGTCGAGTAGCTTCTTGTGCATGGAAACCGAAGTAGTAGGGGAAATGAGGTATCGTCTCATTGAGTGTACATGGTGAAGTAATCGGAGTTTGGAGTGTCATACTACTAATGTCCACCCAAACTCCTAGTAGAGGCAGTATCCCTCTATCAAGGTTGACGGTAAAGGCGCTCCGGTCTACAAGTGGTACGATTGAGGACCGTTCTACGATTGTGTAATCCCTCCTATTATAGAAGGGCGGTTGTTGATCATGTGGAATGTATGAAATAACAAAGAAAAAAATAAAATTTTTTAAAGAACCGAAAAGATGAATTCAAGTAAAATGTTATATTAGATTCCCTCACTAAGTATTGTACTAACACCCCCACCCCTCCCCCCTCTCCCACCCCTATTCAGGATAACACTTAGACGGAAAGTTTTCGGATGTGCTCGGGCCCATAATGTACGCTTCCTACCCCCAACTTAAAGTAAGGGTTTGAACGTAAACACGCCTTCACCTTCCTTGTCTCATTCGAGTAGGTATACTCGGATGATGCAGGAAAGGATGGTGGGTTGATCACGTACTTCGATCAAACTGAGTTGGGGTGTGACAACTTGAGTGGTATCAGAGTATAAATTTTTTGATTAGTTTTCCCCCAACACATCCTATTCCCCAATTCCCTACAACCTTGTAGAAAACATGAATGGGAATACCCCAAAGAATATATTCCCCAAATACATGCTATGGAAAAGCGGGTAGAGGTGCCAGAGGAGCCCATCCCCTATGACTTACCCCGAGATATGACCTCTCCTTACTCGATGGAAGATGAACTATCCCCAACCATGGAACCAAATTTAGGCAGAAGTTGAAAGGAATTTCTGGGAAGCATATGCCAACTACGTGAGGATTTTTCACTAACTCCCCCCGATCCACATCAGTGCATGTACCGTTGGTACAAAATAGATATAACACCCTCCGTACAGGCTAGGAGGGCCCCTAGTCTATCTGCATTTGTGGAGTTCGAGGAGCCCAACATCAATATGTACCCCTACTACGGAAGGTACCATGGGGGCGAATGTCCACCTAGAAGGAGAAGACGCTTTCAGACTCCAGATGCGAAGTCTCTCAACCCGCATAGGTATAATTCTAGGTCTGTTAATTGGTGGGGATAGAAAGGGGTAGTAAAATTCTAGAAATGTCAATTTTAATAAATCCTGACTGGGGTTTTCCAGTCCAACGAATAAAGAAATTTTTTCAAAAGACTAAACCTCGAATTTCTTAACAATTTCTTGAAACAAGGGAACAATAGAAGCCCATGGAATACCAAGGAACCCTAAGGAAGTAAAACCGAAGCTCACCTTGGAAAGGTCGGCCAAGATAACCCTTAGGACCCTAACATGAGATAGCCAAGATAACCAAAGAGTTATAACATAGTACCCCAAGGATGAGGGATAGAAAAGCAAGCCCGTGACGAAGGAATGAAACATCTTGACACCGGAGACTAGGGAAAGGTGAAAGGAAGGAGCCGACAATCATGGAAATTCTAAAGTTAATGGGATTGTCAGGTAAGGAAGTTATATCGAAAGACTCAGAATCCAAGAAGGACACCAAATTGGAAGAACGAACCAACCGCAAGATGAAAAGCAAAGGAGAGGAATGAACTCCAACACATGAAGAGGAACACCAACCCAAGAAGGAAGGATCAACGCATCGAACCACCGTCTCCAAAGGAGGAGTGGGTAGTAGAACGAGTTGAAATAAAGCGACTGTCCAGACAATGCAATCGAGGACCAGCAAGGGGGACCTTGGGCACCCGAGGACGGAAGCTGAGACCACACCCCGTAACATGTAAGGGAAACCTCCAGAAACCAATTCCATGTAGGAAGCAGACTTTACAAGAGAGAGAAGTCCCTTGAAGGACAACTTCGATAGGAAAGAGATAAATCAGAAGGAGTACTACCATCAGCAAGTGTAATGACCCCTATGCTAAGGAAGAAGAGAGGGACCGGATAAAGGAGGGACCCCTCACTAGTCGAAGAATGCCAACAAGTGCACAAACAAATAGAAGCAAGAAGACCGGTGAGTTGATGGGATTCACTCAGGCTTGAAAACCCGACAATTAGGGACAAGCAAATGCAATAAAGGAAAACGGAATAGAATGAATAAATCTCACATAAGGAGCTGGGCATCTATGTTCTTGGGAACCTCGGAGCATGGCCGGGACATATGGAATCGGAACCCAAGGAGTAAAAGAGTCAAGCAGCGAAGTGATCTAGGTAATGCAAAGGATGAGAATAAGGGGGAGTACATTCTAGGGACCATAGCGAAAAGGGCGTGATTTCAACCGCAACGCAAGCCAGACCTGAGGCCCATGATGGAACCACAAGCTTAGGAGTCACACTGCTAGAGACAACTAAGTTAATCGCCAACAAGGAAAGAACTCGAGTAACAAAGGAGGGACCATGGGACCAAGAAAAGGGAAGTAATGTCGAGAAAGGTAAACGCAATAGCTGGTTGGCCAAGGTGCCAAACTGACAAGGGAGTAAACGAACCGAGGTGCAATGGGAGGTATCGGAACCCAAACCCATACACCACCCCTAGAACGAAAGTCTGACCCCAAGCTACCGGAAGTATCGGACCGGTGAGAATCCATGAACGCCAGAAAAAAAAAATAAAAAAAATGGGATGAGTCAAACTGACTGAATTCTAGAGAGTGAAGGAAGTGAGGCAAAGAGAGTGACTCAAGTTGGTAGATCTCAACTTACACCCTAAGGAAGCCGTGTAAGGATCTCTTTAGAGAGAAAGTTAAGCAACGAAGTTTTGAGGACAAAACTCCTAAAAGGAGGGGAGAGTTGTAAAACCCATCCCTGGAATCAAAGAAAACTAAGAAAAGAACCTGTATAGGTCTATACATGAAGAAACGAGCCGTTTAATGAAGAAAAAAATTAGTTAATGTGGGAAATTAGAAAACCCCCATGTGAGCAAAATTTCATAAAAATCACAGGGAAGAACCGAGAAGTGGAATTGAGAGTAGAACTAAACTGGTTCGGGGTGAACCGGACCGAACCTATCACGCCCCGACCCAGTTTGGTCGAATTCATGTGGGCAACCCGCCACTCTCCTAGTTTACTAAGGGTTTTCCCCTTCTATAACCTAGAAGGCGTAAGGCGTCCTTTAAACATGTACCTTTCCTAGAATAACATAAATCAAAATTGCATAAAAATTTTAACTTACAAAACTGTCTCATAGGTGTGATTAATAGGAGGTCTTTGGCTAGGTTTCCCTTGGTTACCTGAAAAGAAATATAAAGGAGGGGGTGAGTTCAATGACTCAATGAATGGGTGTTTAAAGTTGGACTTTTAGAAAAAATAGTTTAAATTGGAGTGTGTCACACTCCTTATCATCTTTTAAAACAATTCATCCTAAAAATCCCGGTTTCATAGCCATTTTACAATCATTATCATAGTCAATGTGTTTATCAACTGACACACGCCCATCATCATGAAGGGGACACACATTCGTAGGGCAGCACGTCCACTGCACCCACTTGTGGCATCGGAGTGACTTTACCGGCCACCTAGATAGAAACACGTCCACTTCTACCCCAAGAATGAGTGGATGTACACGACATCCGATCCTCAATCCCATAAAGAGAACTCCGTGTCTATATGAGGACAGAGACCATATCCCAGTCTCGTGAGCATGAAACTCAAACACAGTAGCTTCAGGAAGCCCTAAACATAGTAGCCTTGTGGACTTCAAACACAGTAACTCCGTGGAGTTCAAACATAGTAACTCCATGACTAACTTTGTCACGCCCCGACCCGGTTTGGTCGGATCCCCATGAACAACCTGCCACTCTCCCGGTTTATTCAGGGTTATCCCCTCTTCTAAACCATGGGGAGTAAGGTGTCTTTTTTACCTGTACCTTTCCTGGAATAACATTAATCAAAACTGAATATTAATTTTACATACCTACCTTAAGGTTTGGCTACCGATAAATCATTAAGGTTGGTATTCCCTTGGTTTCCTAAAAAGGGGTAAAGGGAGAGGTGGGTTTGATAACTCAGTGAATGGGTGTTTGAAAAATGAGTTTCTTATAAAAGAGTTTCAATTGGAGTGTGACAGACTCCTTATTTTCTTTTAAAACATTATTTTCTCAAATTCTAGTTTTCAACAACTTTTCCCATGGTTTACCAATTATTTTCCAAGGATTCTTAAATCCTTTCCATGGTTTTCATAACCTTTTTTCCATTTCCATATTTAATGTGTTCACAAACCACACACCCTTCATCATGAAGGGATAACACACACATTCGCGAGATGCAGTTACGCCGATTGCACCCACTTGTGGATCGGAGAGTCTTTACCAGTCACCCTGATAGAAGTCTCTAACTTCTACCCAAAGTCTGAGTGAACGTCTCTGACATCCTACCCTTAGACCAAAATACTCCATGTTCGTATGAGGATAGATACCTCATCCTATCCCCACCCCGATCTCATGCACAATGAAGCTACGTCGAGCTTCGCAAGACTTCTAATATGACTAACTACCCTTATCTCCACCATGTCGTACAGAGCCCTATGACACATCACTACACCTCTTGGGCGTCCTGAAGGTTCATCATACCAATCGACTATGATCTACTTACAACCATTAAATAGTTTTTCCATATGATTTTCACATCACTCCTTTTAGGTGTGATGGTTAAATACCACTTAGTAGTGGGTTTTCATTTTTGAGGTGCTTATCATCCCAACCGTGTATGATATTAAATTTCGACTCACCCGTTCATGCAGTCAAATTCCTCTTAGCTGGCTTGTTATCCATACTCGAACTCGTCTTAGCTAGCCTTCTCGGTACTTCATGCTCCTACACGATATGAACATTCTTTTTCATTATTCTTTAGCCTAATAGCCCTCATTCATCCCAAATGAATGAGAAAATCAAACTTTGCCTTTATTTGCAATTAGGTCCCTAAAGTTATTTTTCTTTAACTTTAAGTACCCAATGCCGGTTTTTCCTCAAATTGAGTCTCAAAACTTTTAAAATTCATCTTAGAACCTCAATTTATTCAAATTCATAAAAAGGGGTTGAATTTCCCAAATTTCAAATTTGGTTCCCCAACTTTTCCAAAATTACAAAAATGGTAAGTTTGCCCCAAAAATTCCAAAAATTGCCTAATTAGTCCTCCAACATCTTTATCATGCTTAATTGGTCCTCAATTTAATGAAATTTCACTTTAGTCCCTCTAATTTTGGAAATTTCCAAATTTTCCCAAATTTTCCCCCCAATTTCAACCTTCTAACTTTGCTGAATTTGATTTCATCAACTTGACCGATCAAATGAGTTTAATTGTTGAAATTGAAGTTAAATTGGAGTTCCTACACCTTCATATAATTCAATTTCTCTTTTAATCGAACGATTTGGTGCGGGAATAAGCTCAAACGGAGATTTGCCAAAAAACTAGACTTAGAGAGAGAGAGAGCTTCGAAAGCTTACCGTCGAGGACGTGGTAGTTCGAGCTTTCGATTTGGGCAGATAGCTCTCGTCCTAAGGTTCCTTCTAAGATAAAGAATTACATCAATTGATGACAAATTGAGTGAGAATTTTATCATCTAAGTTCTGTCAGTTCTCTCTTTGGCACCAATCGGAATTTACCGAGGGGAGCCAAATTGGCTTACCTTTCAGCTCTAATTCAGTTGTAGGAAGACTGGGGAGGTTTTGGGAGGACTTGGTTTAGCCTAAGAAGGGCTCAAATTGGCCGATTTCAGCTCGGCCAAAATAGGGCAGCTTTGGTCCGTCGGAATTGCTTCACTATTCGATCACATCGGCGCTTCTCCGACGACCCTCGAAGCAAATGGAGACTACAGGCATGTAGCTGACTTCTCCCCGGTTCTAAAGAACCTGACCACGCCTTCTTTGGCTCAGAAAAGACCCTATATTGGAGCTCTGGTTTGAGCTTCACCAGAAATTGGAGTAGTTGAGAGAGAATGGAGTTTTTAGGTGTGGAGATGATGAATGAGGAATGGCTCTTTATATAGGAAGCTCGGGGACTTCTTGGCCATCCGATTGGCTCCTTAATGGCGGTCATTCATTGCTTGAAACTCCGTGGCCGAAGAATTTTTAGCTTCGCACGGTGCTGCATCATTCTCCTGCGAGTGAACAGTGCTGTCATTTGAAGGAAGAAGACGATACTATTCTAAATCGGACTGGACCAGTCTAAACAAGGTTCAAAGCTTAAACCGGCCAGTTGACCCCCAATTCGATCGAATTTTTTGAACCTAAAATTTTATAAATTCATTTTATATCCTAAAGTCCTTTTTTATAACTTTTGTGACCTTTAGGTCACTCGGGATCCTTAAATTTTTTGGTTTTCCCTTTCTCTAACAGTTCCGGGAAATGAACCGACTCGGTTCATAAACTAGCTCAATCGAGTTGGACACGGTTCATCTAAACCGGTCTAGTTTTTCTCTTCCAATTTGTCCTAAGGTTCTTTTCCAAGGTTTTATGAACCCTTTTGGTCACTCAAGAGTTGTAAATTTCCCAAATTGCCCGTTCTCTAATGATCGGATTTGTGAACAGGTTCAGTTTTTCTCACTCGGTTTGACCGATAGTTTTCTCGATTTTCCTTAACTACAAAGGGTGGGGTTTACAACTCTCCCCTCCTTTTAGGTGTTTTATCCCCAAAACTTTATTCAACATCCTTCATACTGAAAAGAATTTATCTTGATATCAGCTTGTTATTTATTACATACAACCTTCTTAGCTATTTCCATTTAGCCCCGATATAACACATACTCATAATTTCTTTTCCTTTACATTATTTACTCCCTCCATGGAGTTTATCATAACAAGTATACCTTGCCTGTGAGTCCAAAGGTATATCCCTAGGTTTACATCTTCCTTTGCTTAAGGCAAAATTCTTCCCCTTGAGGTTCTTACTCATGATTTCAATGTTGGAGTTCCAAGATGCCCATTCATTCCTATGTCTAGTTATTCTCTTTATCATTGAAACCCTTAGCTTGGTGTTCTTCTGAGCATTATGTACTTGTTTTCACAAGTTTCGGTGTTATTACCCCTTTGTTCTATTTTAACCCTTCCTCCATCCATTATTTATTTCAGCTTCGATCCAAATTGTGTCTGAACTTATCATGCTTACCAACTGACTCTTACCTTACTTGAGTCACATTTTTTTCTTGAGACTTTTGGGCTTACCTATCCCTTACAACATGACATATTCTAGAATCTATCTTTGACCATCTTAAATTTTTTAACACTTCTATAAAGGTTGTTCATAACTATCACACCTCAACCCAGTTTGGTCGGATCCCTATGATCAACCCGCCACCCTCCTAGTTTACTGAGGGTTTCCCCTTAGTTATAAACTGTGAGAGTAAAGTGTCCTTTAATCATGTACCTTTCCTGGAATAACATAAATCAAAACTACATAAAATTTGAATTTGATCATACCTATTTCACAAGCGTATTAGGTAATGGTCCTTGAGGGTACGCTTTCTAGGGTTTCTTAAAAGGGATATAAGGGAGGGGGTGAGTACAATGACTTAGTGAATGGGTTTTAGAAATTTAATTTTTAAGAAAAATATTTGTTTTGGAGTGTGTCGGACTCCTTATTTCCCTTCAAAAATCCTTTCATTACAAATCTCTGTTTTTATCACTATTTCTTATTAATCATAGTGTGTCATCACCTAACACACATCCTTCATCATGAAGGTCAATCACAAAATTGCAGGCCAGTACATCCATTGAACCCACTTGTAGCATCAGAGCGACTTTATCAGCCACCTAGATAGAAGTACATCCACTTCTACTCTGAGAATGAATGGATGTTCATGACATTTGACCCTCAATCCCATAACAATTCTCCGTGTCCATATGAGGACAGAGACCTCATCTCGTCCCCACCCCGATCTTGTGCACTTGAAGCTACTTTGAGCTTCATAAGGTCACCTGGTATGAAAAACTACCCTTATACCCACCAGGTCGTCGAGGGCCCTAGGACACATCACTACTCCTCTTGGGCATCTTAAAGGTCCCGTAAACACAATGCATGCACAATCAGTATTTTCACATCATACCATATAATCTATGGTGCCACTAGTCCAATGGCTTTAAGCCTCAACTCAACCTGCAACTGCATATCTTGATTGGTACGGAGACTTGTCATGTCGCACTACCACTAGTTGACTGAGTATGTCGATCCTGTCTTGGTAACATGGCCAAACAATTCAATTATTCAAGTTTTTAGGGAATATAATTCATGTTTGTTTACGAGCTCCCGCTCGTGCCAATTGGCCTATGGCCCACTGTTCAAGATTTTCAAAATTTGGGCATAATAGCCCCCATGTTCCAAAACCGAGGCCTCTGGCCTAATAGAGCTATTCGAGCTCCCGTCAAGAAGGTCTCCCAAATCGTTTAAGCTATGGCACATAGTCAGGGGCGAGCACTTCTGACAAAAATATATTTTCAACCATCCCTCATACCAATCGAGTATGAGGATATCTCCTCTCATAACCGATGAATGGGTTTTTCACTTCCTCCGAGTAAGTTTCATCATACCAACCGGGTATGATCTACATACATTCAGTAAGTAGTTTTTTCATGTCATTTTCACATCACTCCTCTAAGTTGTGATATTTAAAATACCACTAAATAGTGGGTTTTCATTTCTGAGGTACTTATCATCCCAATCAGGTATGATATAAAAATCCCACTCACCCGATCGTGCAGTGATATTAAACTTAGTCGGTTTTCGTCACTTGCGAGCTTAACCTCAACTGGTATTCCCAATGTCTCGTGTTCCTACACGAAATGAACATCACTGTTCATTATCATCTTACTTGGTCACCTCATTCAGTATAGATGACTTCATTCAAAACTTTTTCCAATAATTGCAAATTGGTCCCTAAAGTTATTTTTCCTTTTACTTTAGGTCCTAATTGTCGGTTTTCCCCAAATTGAGTCCCGAAACTTTTAAAATTCCTCTTGGTACTTCAATTTACTCAATTTCATAAAAAGCGGCACAAGTTTTCAAAATTCCCAATTTGGCCCTCAAATTTTCCAAAATTACCATTTTGCCCTTCCTTTACAAAAATGGTAAGTTTCACCCCAAAACATTCTAAAATTGCTCAATTGGCCCTCTAACATTCTTATCATGCCCAAATGACCCTTAATTTTATAAAATTGCATTTTGGTCCTTTGAATTTTTGAAAATCCCCAATTTTTCCTCCAATTTCAACTCCCTAACACAACTGAATTTGATTTCATCAAATTGACCGATCAAACACTTCTAATTGTTGAAATTAAAGTAAAAAATTGAGTTTCTACATCTTCATACGATTCAATAGCACTTTTAATCGCAATTTTTAATGTCGGAACAAGCTCAAATGGAGCTTTGCCGAAAAATAGACTATAGAGAGAGAAAGTTTCAATTGCTCATCGTCGGGGGTGCGGCAGTCTGAGCTTTCTATCTGGGCAGGTAGCTCTCCTCCTGAGGTTCTTCCTAGGATTAAGAATGACATCAATTGATGCCGAATTGGATTAGAATTCTATCATTGAAATTCTACCGGTTCTCCCTCTAGAACCAGTCGAAAATTGCATAGGGAAGCCGAATTTGCTTTCCTTTCAGTCCTAATTCGACCGTGGGAGGTCTAAGTAAGTGTCGAGAGAACTTAGTTTGTCCTGAGGAGGGCTCAAATCAGCCAATTTCAGATCAGCAGAAATAGGACAGCTTCAGTCTGTCGAAGTTGCTTCATTATTTGATCATGTCGGCATTGCTCCAGTGACTCTTGGAGCAAATGGAGACTATAGGCATGCAGCTGACTTCTCTCTAGTTCTAAAGAACCTAACCACACCTTCTTTGACTCATAAAATACCCTATATCGGAGCTCTAGTTTGAGCTTCACTAGAAAACTAAGCAGCTGAGAGAGAATGTAGTTTTTAGGTGTGGAGAGGATGAATGAGGAGGGGCTCTTTATATAGGAAGGTTGGGGACTTCTTGGTCATCCGATCGGTGCCTTAATGGTGGTCATTCATTGCTTGAAACTCCCTGACTAGAGACTTTTTAGCTTCAATGGCACTGCGCAATTTTTCGACGAGTGAATAGTGCTATTATCTGAGGGAAGAAGACGACACTATTCTGAACCAAGTTCAAAGATTAAAACTGGTTAGTTCACCCCTAATTCGACTGAAATTTCCAAATCTAAAATTTTCTAAATTCATTTTCTATCCAATGGTGACCTCAAATCTCAAATTTGAATTTTTTAAGCCACCTAGAAAAATAAATTTAGAATTCAGTTCAATAGTGGTTAAAACCGGACTAAACCAATTCAATCCGGTTCACCTAAACTAGTTTGGTTTTCATCTCCAATTCATTCTTAAGTTCACTTCCATGACTTTTGGGACTTTTTGGGTCACTCAGGATCCATAAATTTCTTGGTTTACCCTTTCTCTATCAGTTCGGGTTTGTAAACCAACTCAGTTTTAAATTTGAAAATGATCGGTTCTTTCCCTGATTTTCTTATTATCAAAGGAAGGGGTTTGCAACAACCTTCCAACCTTTCGGGGATTGTATAGCTTCGTCTCTCTCTTCGTCTAGTAGTATTTCTCAACTACATTTAATCATTCACCGACCTTAATTTCTTAGTTCATCCTTTACTATCTGAGGTATCCCCGATTGTCGGGTCTTATTTCATATACTCTTCATCATGCCCACTCTATTACTCTTCTTTAGAGTGTAGTCTCCACTACTTCCCGGTCCTTCTTAGGGTCTCGTTTATTCTCCTTGACCTTCTTGTTGCTTCCTTCTTTTCTAGGTTCGTCGGAAATCTCTAATTGGCTTATTTGCTCTCCCAATCAGTTAATACCTTGGCTATCCTGACATACCCTTAACCACTTATAGTTCTATATGAGTTTCTTTATGTAGGTTTAAGCCTCTTAGGATCCATCTGGTGGTTCCTTGGCTTTGGAACTTCCCTTTTTGAGGTCACTTCCTACTTTTATCATCTACCTAAAGATTCCCATCCTGGTTCAACCTCTCTAACGCTTCTTGAAGACTTTTCCCTCTTTCCTTTTTATGAGTAGTCCACTTGTCACGGTGTCCTTTGATACCATCTTCCTACTTACTTGCTCCTTGGGTTTAGCTTACTCCTTGGGTCTTCCTAATATGCTTCCATAAGGTTTCCTTCCTTAAGAAAATTCTTTCTCTTCTTTCTCGGAATTTATTCATCCTTAAGGGTATCCAACTTTAACTTTCTTGATATCCTCGGATGTCATCTTTCTTGCTTTACCTTCAAGGTTTGGTGGGTACGCCCATAGGATTTTCTTTTACTCGTATTTCATCACGAGTTTTATAAAAAAAAATATAACTTTTATTATAATGCGGATGAATTATAGGGTTTTTGGTTATATTGGTCTAGAGAAGCTATGGTAAGTACTAACTATAGTACTAGGTTTATCATGTGCTTCCTTCTAGTTATGGTTGTATACTCAGGTTGGTACTCTTGACGTAATGGCTATGTCTTGTCCTCCGTCTAGTGCCCTTGGGTTTCCTTGAGGTGGTGGATGGTCACTTCATTGGGTATTTCCTCAAAGAGTTGGATAACTCTTTGCAAAGTGTCCAAGCTATCCGCATTCGAAATAGGCTTGACCCGACCTTTCATGACTTTTCTGGCAACTAGGGCAAGAGGGATTTCTCTTTTGTGGGGTTGTACTTGTCTCTCTTTGAGCATGGTAATCTTCATTTCTCCTAAAAGACCCCATTCTTGTCCCCCATTTTTGTCTATCAGGCTCCTTTTGACCTCTTTGGTTGCTTTGTCCTTCTTCTTCCTTCCAGCCGGCTTGTTCTATTTGACAGCGTCTTGTTTGTACCAAACGTTCACACTCATGGGCCATGCTAATGATGGTAGCCAAATTCGTGGGGCATCCTAGTACTCCGATCCGGTCTCTTATATCCATACTAAGACCGTCCACGAACCGTTGGCATGTTGGTTCGGCTAAGTCTAGAGCAAAAGGCCTTAACTCATTAAACTTAGTCTCATATTCCAATATGGAGTTAAGCCCTTATCATAATCGGAGGAAATCCTACTTCTTCTCATTAATTAGGTGAGGAGCCAGGTACTCTTTTGTGTATCTCTCTTCAAAATGCTCCTAGGAGGATGTGAAAGTATGTAGGCTCCGGATATTGTCCCACCATCTTTTAGCACTACCCTCCAAGAAAAATTGTGTCAGGATCACCATATCCTCTAATGATATTCTGACTATCCCCATCAGCTTCTTAATGTTAGCTAGCCAGTCCATAGTGGCTCCTGCATCTTTCTCTCTAAGAAAAGGCTTACACCCCAGTTGACGAAAAGTCTTGAGATACTTTGGGAATATCAACTGAAGGGAGATGATTAATAGGAGGAGGATGAGTTTGTACTTTCTCTAGTTCAGCTCGAGAGTTACTGCCTGCCTTAGGGATGAGGTTATGTTGCCCAAATACTCGAGTGAACTCTTCATACAACCTCTGGTGTTCTGAACTTGGTCCAGGTGGAACTGTTTGGGTTTCTCAGTGAGTTTCTACTGGAAAGGGTAGTTGGGCAGTGTCGGAGACTGCAGCTCAGTTCTCTTGGTTTCTTTTTTTTGAGTCATCTGAAAATTTTGAAAGTATCCCTATTAATTACAATGTTCTATAACAAAATTTTCAATCATTTTAACCAATTCGATTATTTTTTTGCCCGATTAAAACTTCAATGTGACTAGGTTTTAATCCAATTTATTTTTTAAAATTTAACTTTTTATTCATTATAAGGTAAAAAATTATATTTTTACGCGTTGAATTTTTTTTAATTTTATATTATTTTATAATTAATTTTATTCATTCCAATTTTACCAATTTATTTTTTCCAACCATTTCACAACTGGCATACTATGTTTTTTAATTTTAAGCACAAACTCCAAAATAACTTTATTGGCTTCCTTCTCTCTATTTACCATAATTTACCATATCGTTATTTGGTTCTTACTTAATTTTTTATTTAAATATAATTTTATTTTCGGCTGTAACTCTTTCACAATTTTTCGTCACTATTTAGAGCATCCAAATTTAGGTATTACAAAGTGTTTATAGGGATTTATAGAGTAAGATTTTTGGAGTGGTGAAAAGATTTATATTTTGATCAAATAAAATAAATGACGTATAAATACTTATTTATGTTATTATTATTATTATTTATTTTTTATATATTTTCAATAAATTATATAATAATATTTTATATGAATTTATATGATATAATTATATGATTAATATATTATATATAAATAAATATGTTAAATATATAATATAATTTATTGTATATTATTTTTCTTATTATAATTATAAATTAGTTATAATAGTTAATGTTATATAAATAATATTAATTTATTTTTTATTATAGTAATAATTCAATTATATTATTTATTTTAATTATATAAGAATATTTGATACGTACCATTTATAATACATAATATTATTTTTATTTTTATTATATATTATTATTATTATTTAATATTTTATTATATATATTAAAAATACAAATTTTATTTTTAAAATTTTTTATTAATAAATTTTCACTCAATTCAAAAATTATATTTGAATTAATTCTTAACGCTTTCAAACCATTAGCTTTACAAATACTTTCCAACTGTGAGTCAACCTTATCAATACAAATAAGTCTAATTATAAATATTAAGTTCGAATTTTTGTGGATGTAAAAGATTTATTTTGAAAAAATTTAACTTAAACTGATTCAAAATTAAATGAATTAATTAATATTGAATATATTTTACATATGGTGATGTTGTTTGGTCATTATTTTCATGCTAATAATCACATCCAAAAAATGCAAATTATTGATGGAAAGAAAAGAGGTACAAAGTTACTCTCCCCAGAAATAGAAACTTGAGTACCACTTGAGAGAGACAGATGGTGGCCGATATCAAAGAATGAGACTATGTGGTTTGAAATTTAAAAAAAAAAACTAAAAGGAAGAATGTCAATATTTTGGCTGTTGGAGGCGGAAAGTCCATTTAGTGGTACTAACCTTACAAGTTTGTTTCCAAATGTCTATACCCATAAGTCGTCCAAAGTGGTAGATCACTTTACATGTCACCACCTCTTTTAATATTTTTTTCCAATGAGCGCTTCGAGTCGCCCCATTTGAGTCCGTCTACGAAGGATATGCACTGTGACACTGTCAGACAACGGCTGTATCAGTTGCAGCACATACTTACTTTTCAATACCAGAAGGACATCCCAAGACTACGTAATTCTTGTGGTCACACGGTTGAATGGAATTCATTAATAGGATATGACATTATTACTTATTTTTTCCATAAAATATTGTTCACATATATAAAAAATATATATATATTTATTTATTTAAAATTTTAATATAATAAATTATGTTATTTATTTTAAGAAATAACAATATTTTCCTATTTTAATTAATTTAAAAATATTAACTTAATAATTATTATATATGATTTATAAATAATTCTTCGAATAATTTGTACAAAAGTCATAACAAATTAAGTAAATTTATTAATTTTGATATTATATAAAAATTTTGTGAACACAGATTCACTTGTACATATAAATTAATAAGCGATAATAACACTATTTTAACTATTTAAAAAGTATTAAAGGGTGAGGATTTAAGTGGTTTTGAGTTCAAAATAAGAACTAAGGCACCACTTTATATTATTTATACGATTGTTTATTAGGCAACAACTCGTCTTGAACTCCTTTCAACTTGTGTAGCAGAAATCTATGAAGCATTAATTTAAACAATTCTTTTTCTAGATTTTGGGGATGAAGAGAGTTGAATTTCCAGTGAGTGGAACGGTAGATGAATGAATAGGAGAGAGAATATTGGTCAAACTATATTTCCATCTCAATCTTAAATTCAAAGTCAAAATTTCAACTTTCAAAAAGAATATATAATGAACTAATACAACGCTTCTATAATAATCAAGGTTTTTTTGCTCATCAATCAAGGTTTAATTTACATTTTTGGAAAAAAAAATTGGCTTTAGCCCTGGGCCGGAAGCAAGGGATTGATCCTAGGGCATGCGACAATAAGCCCAATCAAATGTTTGTGATATGATAATGAGTGTTATATTTTATGGCCCACTTTTGTCTGCTTTATCGAGGAGAAGAGAGGCTCTCCCCCCACATCTTTGGGGATGCAAATTAGAAGGCAGATTATCTAGCTGTCTCTGTATCCACGGAGTGGCAATGGGTACCCGACCCGACGATATATCTGTGTCACGGGTTGAATCCGGATATGAGTCATGCGGATCCTGGGGGCAAGTTTCGATTATTATCCTGGACCTACATATACTTGGACCTACAAGTATTCAGTCCCGTCCATATTAATATTTTAATTTTATTTTATTATTAATATACAGTCCCCTTTTTACTTGTTAAATAATTTTTTATACTGAAAAATAAATTATTCATTATATTAATTTCTTTAAATTTTTTAAATAGATAATATGATATATTCATGTACACGTAATATGTATATATATATATATATATAAAGCACGAATCCAAGATTCATGGTTGTGGGTCGGGTCGCGTGGAGCAGTTAGGAATCCTCACGGCCCTATTACCAACCACCACTATTCACAAAGAAACCCTAACATCTTCGTTGTATGAACTACAAATTGGTGTGGATTGATAGGGTGACGTAATCACCTACTAAAAAGTATGTTCTTTTTTTATTATTTTAACATTAATTGCACGGTACAAAACAAAATATTTTATAAATGTGGAAAGAATAAATTAAATATTTACTAAAAACATATAATATAAATTTAATAAAATTTTACCACACAAATAGTTATACATTTTGGGTGAATACATAACAATTGTTACATTATTTTATTATATTATTTTTCTTGGCAAGGGAAAGTGCCTAGTACAATAGAAGAAAAATAACTTAAATTGTGATTATTGTCAGAGTAAATACTTTTTTTATAACTAGTCAAACATAGTATATGAATAATGAAATTTAAGCAAATTAATCAAATATTAATTAAAATAAAGAGATATCATAAATTTATAAGATTTAAATATTAACAATTAAAAAATATTAGACAATCATTCTCTCATAATTAATAATTAAAAATCATGACATTTTCTAGTTTTATATTATTAATAATAAAAAATATTACATATTTACTTAAAAATTATAAATTACATGTAGTTATATAATTTTTTATATTTATATTTTTAATTTTAAACTTATCCTATAATAGGAAGGTTAGGTTTTTTTAACTTTTATATCGTGTTTAGTATATGAGAAATTATATGAGTTAAATAAAGTATTTTTGAAGACTAAAATAATTAATATTGTAGAAAATGGTAAATTAACTTTATTTAGGTGTAAAATTTTATTTATGATAATTTACATATAAAATTTTCGTTGATATTTCCATTTAAGGATAATTGTCAATATTTATAATAATAGCTATACTTTGATCCAATTAGAATGTTAACAAAAAAGAAATGACATCAATCATGAATGCCTGCAACAAAATTATGTTCTTAATATACTTACAAAAACAATACATTTTTAGGTAACTAAAACAAGGAATTTAAATCCCATTCAACACATAATTGCTGCTAAAATCCCCGTACATACGACCAGGAAGAGAGCTAGGTCCTAGATTATCCCAACATATGTATTATTGGGCTTGTTAGGACTAAATTGAGTGTGAAGCAAAAATAAAATCTCAAACTAGAAATAAAATCCTACATGAAAAAAATTGGACCCCAAAGTTAAAATAATCAAAATCGGTAACAAAATTCTAGACCGTGATTAAAAATTGGGAATGAAATCTCTATTTAGAGACAAAATTCAAAATCAGGAACCGGACCCCTAGTCGGGAATAGAACATGAGTTGGGATTTAAAAAGTCGAATTTAGATCATAACCCAATAATAAAAATGAGATAGAAACCCGACACCGAAACTAGGGATCCGATCAAATTTGAGATCGGGTATACAAAAAGAAAACCAAAATTTTTGGGGAAAGCTAGCTTTTGCCTGAACATGGCAAGGATTTAAAATTTAATTACCAAAATGACCCGAAAGAGCATAATGGTAATTTAAAAGTTTGAAAATGGAAAGAAAAAAAAGAAATGAATGAGTTGTCTCGACCCAACTCACTCTACTCACCTCGAGCCATCGGACCAACCAACCAACAATTCCTACTACAATGCTTCAAAATGTTATTCTAATTAACATTTTTTTACTAAATTGAGTGCTATAAATTGGAGAGATAAGCTAGGAATTGAGTGCCCACCCCTCCTCCCCACCCCCACCCTCACTCCCCACACACATACACACCTCCATGGATAGGGTCGACCTTCGGCAAAGGAGAAATCAATTGATAGGAGCCAATCTCTACCGGCGGGTCTGTGTATATCACACCCCAACACGGTTTGGTCGGAACCCCGTAAACAACCCGCCACTCCTTTTGGTCTAAGAAGGATCACTCCCTCTCAAGGTCGCGAGCAGTCAAGTGTAACTTCTCACCTTGTTTCCTGGAATAGCATTATACAAAACTCAATAGCTTCTCACCTTGTTTCCGGGAATTACATTATACAAAACTCAATAGCTTAAAACTTACATACGTGACGGCTTGTTCTCGAAATACCTTTATGGGTATTCTCCTTTCCTGAAAAAGGTTAAAGGGAGGGAGGTGAGTTTCTACAACTCAGTGAGCAGGTATTGGGGTGAGTTTTAAAAAAAATGGTTTATCAAAACATTTAATTCATTCATGTTATGTGAGTTTAGCTCTTTCCAGCACTAACCTTGCTTGTTAGGCGTTTAACAAACATTCACATGCCCTTTATCATAAATGGTACGAACATTTGCATATGCAGTACTCCAATTACACCCACCCACTTGGGGATTAGAGTGTCTTTATCGTCACCATGATAGAAGTTCGACCACTTCTACCCTGAGTCTCAATGGACGTTCACACGTCTGACCCTTACACCCGCAATTACTTTGTGTTCGATATTATGACGGTAACCTTATCCTGACCCCGCCCTGGTCTCATGTGCAAGAAGCTACTTCGAGCTTCATGACTAACTAGCACGACAACTTGTCCTTCTTGTATCCACGTCGTCCAACAGTCCTTGAGACCCATCACTACCCCTCTTGAGCAACTAGATGGTTCCAGATCCTCGTGCATAAAAAAATAATAGTTTTTGAATAATTAGCTATTATGTCATGCCCCGACCCGGTTTGGTCGGATCCCCGTGAACAACCCACCACTCTCCCAGTTTATTAAAGGGTTTCCCCTTATTATAAACCGTAAAGAGTAAGGCGTCCTTTAAACCTGCACCATTTCCTGAAATAGCATAATCAAAACTGCATGAAATTTTTAAACTTTACATACCTGTCTTACAGGCATCTTAGTTGATGGTGTTTCGGGGTAGGATTTCCGGGATTTCCTGAAAGGGATATAAGGGAGGGGGTGAGTACGACTACTCAATGAATGGGTTTCAAAGGTCTACTTTTAACTTTTAAGAAAAACATATATATGGAGTGTGCTAGACTCCTTTCTTTTCAAAAATCCCTTCATTTAAAATTTCTCTTAGGTTTTTCCATTATTTCATAGTTACCGGTGTGTCATCACCCAACACACATCCTTCATCATGAAGGTTACACACATTCGCAAGTCAGTATCACTACTGAACCCACTAGTGGCTTCGGAGCGACTTTTCCTGCCACTCGGATAGAAATGCGACCACTTCTACCTTGAGAATGAGTGGATGTTCGCGACATCCGATCCTCAATCTTGAAATTGCTTCTTCGTGTCCATGTAAGGACAGAGACCTCATCCTGTCCCCACCCCAGTCACATGCGCTTGCTACTACTCCAAATTTCGCATAGGCACCTAGAACGACGATCTGCCCGTATACTCACCGGGTCGTCCAAGGCCCTTAGGACGCATCACTACCCTTAATGGGCATCTTGATGATCCTGTACTCATAGTGCATGCACAAACAGAGCTTTCTTAATTTTCCATGTAATATGTGGTACCATTTGTCCCAACGGCCCCGACTCTCAACTCAACCCGCAGTTGTTTTTCATGATTGGTCCGTCGACCTATCATGTCGCACTGTCGCTAGTTGACTGAGCATGTCAGTCCTATCATGGTACCATGGCCAAACAATTCACTTATTTAAAGTTTTATGGCATATAACTCATGTTTGTTTACGAGCTCCTACTCGTGCCAACTGGCCTTGGGCCCACTGTACGAGATTTTCAAAATTGGGCATATTAGCCCTCAAGTTCCAAAACCGAGGCCCTCGACCTATAAGAGCTATTCGAGCTCCTGTCAAGAAGGTCTACCAAATAGTTTAAGCATTGGCATACAGTCAAGGGAGAGCACTTTCGACAAAATATATTTTCAACTGTCCATTATACTGACCGGGTATAAGGACATCTCCGCTCATAACCAATGAACGAGTTTTCAACTTCCTTCGAGGAAGTTTCATCATACCAATCGGGTATGATCTACTTACAACCGATAAGTAGTTTTTTCGTATGGTTTTCTCATCACTCTTCTAAGTTGTAATGTTTAAAATATCACGAAATAGTGGGTTTTCATTCCGAGATGCGTATCATTCCCAATCGGATATGATATAAAAATCTCACTTACAATCGGTAAGTGGTTTCTATCTTTAAGTTATGCTCATCATCCCAACTGGATATGACGTTAGTAAACCCACTCATCCGTTAATGCCGTGAATTCCCTAGGCCAGTTCTTTGTATTCACGCGAGCTTGTCCTTGCTAGAGTTCCCGATACTTCATTTTCCTACACAATATAAACATCTCGGTTCATTATCCTTCGACCTAATCGCCTTCATTCATTCCAAATGAATGAGAAAGTCAAACTTTCATTTATTTGCAATTAGATCCCTAAAGTTATTTCTCTTTAACTTTAAGTCCCTAATGCCAATTTTTCCTCAAATTGAGTCCCGAAACTTCTAAAATGTATCATAGGACCTCAATTTATTCCATTTCACAAAAAGGGGATTAATTTCCCAAATTTCCAATTTGGTCCCCTAAGTTTTCCAAAATTACCATTTTGCCCTTCGTTTACAAAAATGGTAAGTTTTGCCCCAAAAATTCCAAAATTCCTCAATTGGTCCTCCAACATTATTTTCATGCCCAATTGACCCTCAATTTCATAAAATGGTATTTTGGTCCTTTGAATTTCAAAAATCCCTAATTTCCCCCAATTCCAACTCTTTAACACAGCCAAATTTGATTTCATCAAATTGACCGATCAAACCACTCTAATTGTTGAAATTAAGTTTCTCCATGTCCATACAATTCCATAAAACTTTGAATCATGAGTTTTAATGCTGGAACAAGCTCAAACGGAGCTTCGTTAGAAAACAGACTCTAGAGAGAGAAAGATTTGATTACTCACCGGTGAGGGCAAGATAGAATGAGAAGATTTGATTACTCATCGGTGAGGGCAAGACAGAACGAGCTTTCGATCTGGACTGATAGCTCTCGTCCTGAGGTTCATCCTAAAATCAAGAATCACATCAATTGATGCCGAATTGGATTAGAATTTTGTCATTGAAATTCAGTCGACTCTCTCTCTAACACCGATCAAAAATTGTAAAGGGGAGTCGAATTGGCTTACTTTTTGGTCCTAATTCGACCGTGGAAGGGCTAAGGAAGTGTTGGGAGGGCTAGGTTTGGCCTGAGAAGGGCTCGAAATGGCCGATTTCAGCTTAGCCGAGATAGGGCAGCTTTGGTCCGCCGGAGTTGTTTCACTGTTCCATCATGCTGGCGCTTCTCCAATGATTCTCGGATTGACTGTAGTTTGCTATCAGATAACTGTCTTCTCCCCGGTTCTAAAGAGCCCGACCTCTCCTTTCGAGATTTAGAAAAATGTTTAAGTCAAAGCTTTAGTTCGAGCTTCACTGGGAAATGAAGCAGTTGAGGTCACCCATACTCACACTACTCTCGTGCAAGCACACTTAACTTTAAAGTTCTTATGGAATATCGTACACCTGAACCAATTTGGTTTTTCTCTTTTATTTTGTCTTAAGTTTCTTTTCCAAGGTTTAATAAACCCTTTGGATCACCCGAAAGTTGTAAATTTCCAAATTTCTTGTTCCCAAATGATCGGGTTTGTAAACCGGCTCGATTATCTTACTCAGTTTGACTGGTTCTTTCCCAGTTTTCCTTAACTCAAAAGTGTGGGGTTTACAACTCTCCCCTCCTTTTAGGAGTTTTTTCCTCAAAACTTAATTAGGAACCATTTTCTTTGATGCCCCTTCGGTGTTTGCTTAAGATGCAAACTTTTCTCTCGTCCTTTCAATTAGCCCCTTTTACAACCTTCACTTAAGGAATTCCTTTTCCTTTATATTATTTACTCCCTTCATGGAGCTTGTCATAACTAGACATACCTTACTTCAAGGTATGTTCTTAGATTTTATCTCTCTCTTTGCTTAGAGCAACATTCTTCCCCTTGAGATTCTGTACTCAAGATTGGAAATTCCAAGATAACTAACCATTTCAGTACCGCTTGGTCATTGAAACCCTTAGCTCGTCATCCTATAGAGCATTTCATACTTATTTCCATAAATTTCTTTATCATCACCTTTTCATCCTATTTTGACCCTTCCTCCATTCGTTGTCTATTATAACTTTGGTACAAATTGTTATATTTGACCTCGTCATGCTTATTAGCCGACTCTTCCTTACTTTGAGTCATATTCTCCTCGGGTTATTGGGCTTATATGCCCTTGCAGCATGACATTTTCTAGGACCTGTCTTTGTCCATTTGATTTCTAGAACATCTCCTAGAATGTCTCTCTTAGCTTTTAGACCTTTCAGGGATCGTATAACTTCATCCCTCTTTTCTTTTGATAGCATTCCTCAACTATCCTTTTTACCATTATCATCTCCTCCATCATGCCTTTGAAGTTATGTCTCACATAACCGCATGGATTCCACTTACCTACTCATCTTTCCCCAACTTCTTTATTGGGTCCTTTCGGTTCCCATTGATTAGGTTTTCCCATACTATGCCAACAAGCTGGGATTCATCCTTTCTTAGGTCCATCCTCATTCCCAATGACATCCTTTACTCAAGGATTTTACTTTGACCTTAATCCACTCTTACTTGTTTGTAATCATTTCAAAATTCTTTATACCGAGTTGATTCCTTTCGGTCTACATGTCGTTTGCTTGGTTTATGGAGTTTCCCCTTTTTACGGTTTCATTCTCTACTATTTTCTTCAAGTTAGAGACTTTCATCTTAGGAGATACATGTTCAACCTTTTTACCATTTCTTGAAGGTTTCCTTTCTTCATCTCCTTACACCCTTTCCATATTGGGGCATTTGCCCCCTTTTAGTCCTCCTTTATCTTAAAATTTTCTCATTCCATCCCTTATTCCTTATTTGAGTAGTTTATTAATCTTATTTCGGGTGCTTCATATTATGCTCAGCCATTCAATCTTTAGGCTTTATTAAACGCGTGTGGACTACAGCCTGTCTTATCAATCGCGGTTATTCGTCCATAACCACATCTTATTTGGAGGGCTCACTTTTCCAATATTTCTCAGACGTTCTTTCCTTCCTTACCTTATTATGGATAGTCCACTCATTCTTACTTGCCACAACATCTCTTAATATGCTTCCTTGGGTTTCTTTCACCTTAGCATGCATTTTATTTGTGAATTTGTCTCCTCACCTATCGCCACCAGGTTCCATTTATTCTTTATTACGTCATGTATCCTTTTTTAGGATTTCCTTATTTGGGAGGATTCTTACCCTTTTCTCCCATAATAACTTTTCCATACATCCTTGAAGTCACCTAACTTTAAATGATGCCCCTCGATGTTATTCTTGTATGCTTACCTTTACTCTTGAGATCCTATGGATACGTTTTTCGTACTTCATTATCATTCTCACTCGTACCTCAGCACATGTCTAGAGCTCGCATCCACCTAGTTTCAAAATCCCTTAATTACCCTTCGAGAGGTTCATTTAACCATCTCAAGACTTTATTGTCCCGATTCTGGCCATTGATTTCTTTTTAAGGATTTTCCTTCGTTCTTCCTTTTAAACTATTTCCTTTGATCACTCAAGCATGCTTTCTTGGTTCCTTTACATTGGCTTGCACTTCATGTGCAAGTTTATCTCTTTGTCCCTTTCTCTTGGTTTCATTATCTCTTAGTTGGGATGCATATGTCTTTCCAAGATTTTCTTCCTCAGTAGCACTATCCCCTTTTTCCTGGTTCTACAGAATATCTACCTTTACATGGCATCCTTTGATTGTCATCCTCTTTTGTTTATCCTTTCTCTTGAAATTTTGTAGGTATATCTTTGGTTCCCTATCCTCATCCTTACTCATACCACAATACATGTCCATTTCTTTTAGGGAAAGTTTAAAATTTTCCTTGTTTCAAGATATCCTGACCATCATGTGAAAGGCTTACCTACTCCCTTCTTGGCTTGAATTCTGTCATTAATTTGGTCATTAGTTCTTTTAAGGATTTCTTTCATCCTTTTTTTCTCCACTATTTGGCCTTTCCACTTCTTCCTTCTCTGCTGGAGTTTACTCTATGACCCTCATGAGAGTAGTTCATTACCTGTATCACCCCTACTTTTCACCTTGTTTAGTTTTCTTGAGGCAGATGTCTCTCTAATCTCCTTGTTCTTAATGATCCTTCAAGTGCCCTTTTTAGGGTGTATTCCTTACTACTTCCCAGTCCTCCTTAGGGTATCATTCATTCTCTTTGACATGGTTTGCTTACTTCTCTTATGTTGTTCTGAATTTTTTGACTTCTTTATATTTTCCAAAGGAAGTTGTACCAAAAATTCTATCACTTTTCCAAAGCAGGTCAGTCTTGGCTTCTGATACATCCTCCTTTCAAGTAGTTTATAATGAAGGGTTGATTCCTTGCACTCCATGTTATGTCCATCCTTCAACCAATGATTCCTTCAAGGTTCTTAGTTGTACGCATTCCTCCAGAGTTCCCTTTCCTAGCGTATTCCTTCTCTTCTTCACTCTCATTGTGCCATTCCCTAGAGTTTCCAGAGGACGTTTCTCTGTGTTTGCCCCTTATGAGAGGGTTCTAGATATACTTCCCATGTACCTTATCCCTACTCTTGAGGTATCTTTCTTGATTTGACCTTCTTAGGAAGAAATTAAAATATTGCACTTACCTCATCATTTCTTGACCTCTTGGTGAACCACTTACTTAGCCAGCTCCATTTTTTCGTTCTCCAGTCCTTTGTGACTTTTGAGGAGGTATTGCCCTAAATTCATGAGGTGTGAAACACCCATTCTTTCCTTACACCTATAATAGTTTATCTTTCTACTTGTCCTTAGGAGGGTTAGGCACTTCTTTAGGTAATTTCTCCATCGTTCATACTTGTAATTGGTTATTCCCTTATATTGATTGTTGTAGTCCCTTCTTTCCTTCGAGTAGGGCATTTCCAGGTTTACTATTGGTTTGGTGCCCTACCATTCTTGGGTTTGATCGCTTTGACAATTTTCTCACTGAATCTCCTTTGCAAAAGAGTCATGGTAAGAGTCCTCCTAGGTTTCCCGATTCATCTCCCACCACTAGGATGTGACTTTCCCTTAGTTTTCAGGATAGTGTGGGTTTGTTTTATTTCCTTAAGCCACATTCCTAGTAAGATCACATCCTCAGAAAATAGGATAAATCCTATTAGTTACTATATTTTCTAGTCTTTATTATGTATTCAAGAAAACATGCTCTGATACCACTCTAGTTGTCACGCCCAGATCCGGTTTGGTTGGATCCCCGTGAACAACCCGCCACTCTCCCAGTTTATTAAAGGGTTTCCCCTTATTATAAACCGTAAAGAGTAAGATGTCCTTTAAACCTGCACCATTTCCTGGAATAGCATAATCAAAACTACATGAAATTTTAAACTTTACATACCTATCTTACAAGCATCTTAGTTGATGGTCTTTCTGGGTAGGCTTTCCAGGATTTCCTGAAAGGGATATAAGGGAGGGGGTGAGTACGACTACTCAGTGAATGGGTTTTCAAAGGTCTACTTTTAACTTTTAAGAAAAATATTTATATGGAGTGTGCCATACTTCTTTCTTTTCAAAAATCCCTTCATTTAAAATTCCTCTTGGATTTTTCGATTATTTCATGGTTACTGGTGTGTCATCACCCAACACACATCCTTCATCATGAAGGTTACACACATTCACAACTCAATATCACTACTGAACCCGCTAGTGGCTGCGGAGCGACTTTTCCTGCCACCCAGATAGAAGCACGACCACTTCTACCCTGAGAATGAGTGGATATTCGTGACATCCGACCCTCAATCTCGAAATTACTTCTTCGTGTCCATATGAAGACAGAGACCTCATCCTATCCCCACCCCGGTCTCATGCGCTTGGTGCTACTCAGAATTTCGCACAGACACCTGGAACGACGATTTTTCCTTATACTCACTACCCCTCATGGGCGTCAAGATGATCCCATACTCATAGTGCATGCACAAACAGAGTTTTCTTAATTTTCCATGTAATATGTGGTTCCATTTGTCCCAACAGCCCTAACTCTCAACTCAACCAACAATTGTTTGTCTTGAGTGGTCCATTGACCTGTCATGTCGCACTACCGCTAGTTGACTAAGCATGTCGGTCCTATATTGGTACCATGGCCAAACAATTCACTTATTTAAAGTTTTATAGCATATAACTCATGTTTGTTTACGAGCTCCTACTCACGCCAACTGGCCTTGGGCCCACTATACGAGATTTTCAAAATCGGGCATATTAGCCCTCAAGTTCCAAAATCGAGGCCCCCGGCCTATAAGAGCTATTCGAGCTCCTGTCAAGAAGGTCTCCCAAATAGTTTAAGCATTGGCACACAGTCAAAGGAGAGCACTTCCGACAAAATATATTTTCAACTGTTCATTATACCGACTGGGTATAAGGACATCTCTACTCAAAACCGATGAACTAGTTTTCAACTTCCTTCGAGGAAGTTTCATCATACCAATCGGGTATGATCTACTTACAACCGGTAAATAGTTTTTCCGTATGATTTTCACATCACTCTTCTAAGTTGTAATTTTTAAAATACCACAAAATAGTGGGTTTTCATTCCGAGATGCTTATCATTCCCAATCGGGTATGTGGTTTTTATCTTTAAGTTATGCTCATCATCCCAACTGGGTATGACGTTAGTAAACCCACTCATCCGTTAATGTCGTGAATTCCCTAGACCGGTTCTTTGTATTCACGCGAGCTTGTCCTTACTAGCGTTCCCGATACTTCATTTTCCTACACGATATAAACATCTCGGTTCATTATCCTTCGACCTAATCGCCTTCATTCATTCCAAATGAATGAGAAAGTCAAACTTTCATTTATTTGCAATTAGATCCCTAAAGTTATTTCTCTTTAACTTTAAGTCCCTAATGCCAATTTTTCCTCAAATTGAGTCCTCAAACTTCTAAAATGTATCATAGGACCTCAATTTATTCCATTTCACAAAAAGGGGATTAATTTCCCAAATTTCCAATTTGGTCCCTCAAGTTTTCCAAAATTACCATTTTGCCCTTCCTTTACAAAAATGGTAAGTTTTGCCCCAAAAATTTCAAAATTCCTGAATTGGTCCTCCAACATTATTTTCATGACCAATTGACCCTCAATTTCATAAAATTGCATTTTGTTCCTTTGAATTTCAAAAATCTACAATTTTCCCCAATTCCAACTCTTTAACATAGCCAAATTTGATTTTATCAAATTGACTGATCAAACCCCTCTAATTGTTGAAATTGAAGTTGAAATTGAGTTTCTCCATGTCCATACAATTCCATAGAACTTTGAATCGCGATTTTTAATGCTGGAACGAGCTCAAATGGAGCTTCGCTAGAAAATAGACTCTAGAGAGAAAAAGATTTGATTACTCACTGGTGAGGGCAAGACAGAACGAGCTTTCTATCTAGACAGATAGCTCTCGTCCTGAGGTTCATCCTAAAATCAAGAATCGCATCAATTGATGTCCAATTGGATTAGAATTTTATCATTGAAATTCGGTCGACTCTCTCTCTATCACTGATCGGAAATTGTAAAGAGGAGCCGAATTATCTTACCTTTCGGTCCTAATTCAGCCGTGGAAGGGATGAGGAAGTGTTGGGAGGGCTTGGTTTAGCCTGAGTAGGGCTCGAAATGGCTGATTTTAGCTTAGCCGAGATAGGATAGCTTCGGTCCACTGGAGCTGCTTCACTGTTCCATCATGCCGATGCTTCTACAGCGATTCTCGGATTGACTAGAGTTTGCTATCAGATAGTTGTCTTCTCCCCGGTTCTAAAGAGCTCGACCTCTCCTTACAAGATTAAGAAAAATGTTCAAGTCGAAGATCTTATTCGAGCTTCACCGGGAAATGGAGCAGTAGAGAGAGAGGTGTACAGGTGTGAGGAGAATAAATGGGGTTAACCTCTTTATATAGGTGTAAAATCGTGTATTAAATGGGAGAGATTTATTACTAGTATTAAAATTTGTCATAAATTATTGGTATTAATTCCAATAATTTAATTTAGGTTTTAAATTATTGGCATTTATTATAATAATTTAATTTTTTATGGCTATTTATGATAAGGCGTACTTCCGAGGAGCTTAACTTCAAAGTTCTTATAAAATATCGTACACATAAACCAATTTGGTTTTTATCTTCTATTTTATCTTAAGTTTCTTTTCAAAGGTTTAATGAACCAGAGCTTCGACTTGAACAAAGGTTGGGCTCTTTAGAACCGGGGAGAAAACAGCTATTTGATAGCAAACTCCAGTCAATACGAGAATCGTTGGAGAAGCGCCGGCATGATAGAATACTGAAGTAGCACCGGCGGACCGAAGCTGCCCTATTTCAGCCAAGCTGAAATCAGCCATTTCAAGCCCTGCTCAAGCCAATCCAAGCCCTCTCAACACTTCCTCAGCCTTTCCAAGTTCGAATTAGGACCGAAAGGTAAGCCAATTCGGCACCCCTTTATAATTTTCGATTGGTGCTAGAGAGAGAGAGTTGACCGAATTTCAATGACAAAATTCTAATCCAATTCCACATCAATTGATGCGATTTTTTATTCTATGATGAACCTTAGGATGAGAGCTATCTGTCCAGATCGAAAGCTCTAACCGTCGTGCCTTCACTGGTGAGTAATCGAAGCTTTCTCTCTCTCTATAGTTCATTTTTCGGTGAAGCTCCGTTTGAGCTTGTCCCGACATTAAAACTTGCGATTCACATTTCTGAAGAATCATATGAACATGTAGAAACTCAATTTCAACAATTAGAAACGTTTGATAGATCAATTTGATGAAATAAAATTCAGCTATTTTAAGAAGTTGGAATTGGGGGAAAATTGGGGATTTTTGAAATTCAAAGGATCAAAATGAAATTTTATGAAATTGTGGGTCAATTGGGCATGAAAATAATGTAGAGGACCAATTGAGGAATTTTGAAATTTTTGGGGCAAAATTTACCATTTTTGTAAAGGAAGGGCAAAATGGTAATTTTGGAAAAGTTGGAGGACCAAATTGGAAATTTGGGAAATTAAACCCCTTTTTGTAAAATGGAATAAATTGAGATCCTATGATAAATTTTAGAAGTTTCGGGACTCAATTTGAGGGAAAAATGGTGTTTGGGACTTAAAGTTAAAGAGAAATAACTTTAGGGACCTAATTGCAAATAAATGAAAGTTTGACTTTCTCATTCATTTGGAATGAATGAAAGCGATTAGGCTGAAGGATAATGAACCAAGATGTTCATATCGTGTAGAAACGCAAAATACCAGGAACGCCAGCAAGGACAAGAACGCCAGAACGTGAAATACCACTTACCTGTTGTGAGTGGAAATTTTATATCATAACCAATAGGGGATGATAAGTACCTCGGTATAAAAACCCACTGTTTAGTGGTATTTTAATCATCACCACTTAGAGAAAGTGATGTGAAAATTATGCGAAAAAAACTATTTACCGGTTGTAAGTAGATCATACCCGGTTGGTATGATGAGACTTCCTCAAAGGAAGTTGAAAACTCATTCATCGGTTATGAACGGAGATGTCCTTATACCGGTTGGTATAATGGACAGTGAAAACCTATATTGTCGAAAGTGTTCTCCCCTGACTGTGTGCCAATGCTTAAACTATTTGGGAGATCTTCTCGACGGGAGCTCGAATAGCTCTAATAGGTCGGGGGCCTCGATTTTGGAACTTGGGGGCTAAATGCCCGATTTTGAAAATCTCGTACAGTGGGCCCATGATATATGTGCCATAAAACTTAATATGTGAATTGTTTGGCCATGGTACCAAGATAGGACCGACATGCTCAGTCAACTAGCGGTAGTGTGACATGACAGGTCGACGGACTAGTCAAGACAAACAACTGCGGGTTGAGTTGAGAGTCGAGGTTGTTGGACTAATGGCACCATAGATTACATGGCAATATAAGAAAACATTGTTTGTGCATACACTGTGAGTACGGGATCATCAAGACGCCCATGAGGGGTAGTGATGCGTCCTAAGGGCACTGGACGACCTGGTGGCTATAAGAGCAGTTTGTTGTTCCAGGTGTCTGTGCGAAATCTGGAGTAGCACCAAGCACATGAGACTGGGGTGGGGACAGGATGAGGTCTCTATCCTCATACGGACACGAAGAAGTGATTTCGGGATTGTGGGTCGGATGTCACATACATCCACTCATTCCCAGGGTAGAAGTGGTCGCACTTCTATCCGAGTGGCAGGAAAAGTCGCTTCGAAGCCACTAGCGGGTTCAGTAGTGATACTAACTTGCGAATGTGTGTAACCTTCATGATGAAAGATGTGTGTTGGGTGATGACACACCGTGGTAACTAAGAAATAATGGAAAAACTCAAATTTTTAAATGAAGGGATTTTTGAAAACAAAGGAGTCTGGCACACTCCATATAAATATTTTTCTTAAAAGTCAAAAGCTTTTAAAAAAACAATTCACTGAGTAGTCGTACTCACCCCCTCCTTATATCCCTTTCAGGAAATCCTGGAAAGCCTCCCCTTAAAGACCGTCAACTAAGATGCCTGTAAGACAGGTATGTAAAGTTTTAAATTTTATGCAGTTTTGATTATGCTATTCCAGGAAAAAGATGCAGGTTAAAGGACGCCTTACTCTTTACAGTTTACAATAAGGGGAAACCCTTTAATAAACCGGGAGAGTGGCGGGTTGATCACCGGGATCCGACCAAACCGGGTCGGAGCGTGACAACTAGAGTGGTATCAGAGCTTGTTTCCTCGAATACATAATCAAGACTATAAAATATTGTAACTAATAGGATTTATCCTAAAATTTTCAGATGGCTCCCAAGAGAGGAACCAAGAAAACTAGGAATGACTCTACTCAACACCTTATCTTTGTAGGAAGACAACCCTAGAAGCTTCCCAAATGCCTAAAGCATGGCAAGAATCTGAAAAGAGCAAATGAGAAAGTATCCCAGAGAATGGTGACAGGACCTATTGAGGTCACAACTCTAAGTATAAAGGAAGCCAAGCGTGAAGCCATAAAATGGGGCATATAACCTTACATAGGAGGATGCTTATCAAGAATCTCGTAGCTCTCTAGTTATTTGGTGATCATTTTCTGTAATAGGGCCAAAATCCCCAACATACTGTACTACTCTATTAATGAAGTACTCCAAATTCCTAAAAAACCCTGTCCCTCAAATGATGTGATCTTCAAGGAAGACTCCAAAAATAAAAATAAAAAAAAACTCTCATGGTATCCAGACTTAAGGATGAAATAGCGCCAAAACTAACAATTCACAAGAAAACGCCAAGAGGAACCACTCATGTTCATGTAATTACAAGCATGAATGATAGGGATACTACGTGGAGAAGTGCCCAACCCTACAAAGGACAGGAATCAAGTTAACCTAGAGGGGAATAGGACATGAAGTGAAAAACTGTCCCACATCGCCAGGAGTCAGGATAATATTTTCCAAGAATAAACACCCAAGAACTATAGGAAATCCGAAAGGATACCATCCCAAGAAACGTGACTCCATTTGCAACCATAGATAAGAGGAAACTCTTCAAAATCTTAGCAAAGTGGTAAGAAGGAAAAAGGGGTAAAGGTAGGACCTCAATAAAACCACAAACGGAACAAACGGGATGTATTGGGATTACAGGAATAAATCACCTTGGAAAAAGAAACTATGTCAAATAGGAAGTTTGGACCAACAGGACAAGAGAAAGCAAGTCGTTACAACAAGATAGTCAGAGGGAACAAATGACACCCTAAGGAAGACCGGGAAGTAGAAGGGACTACTCCATAAAAAGGTCAGTGAGATGAACGTTAAGGACAAGAGTACTAGAGAAACAACTACCCTAAGAAACTTAGACCAAAGGAATGGTGGAGGCGATGCAGTTAACAAACTAATACATGGTAAAACCATAATTTGAGTTCCAACAAAGAAGAGAGGGGCAAAAAGGCCAAAAACTTGGGAAAAGAAGGATGAAAGAAATCCTTAATAGGACCAAAGGCCAAATTAACCAAAAAAAAATAATAGGCAAGCCTCTCACATAGTTATCAAGAAATCTTGAAACAAGGAAGATTTGAACGCTCCATAAAGAAATACACTATGAAAGTAAACTTTAGAGGGATGCATACGACTAACTACTTTTGAAGGAATTTTGATGGGCGGATGGACATAATGTGGAGTGCAAGGAACCATCCCTTAATTGGGAAATGTTTCAAAGGAAGGAAGTATCGTGATGGCCCATTATGACCTATTTGGAGAGAATAGGAGAACCATGTAGAAAGAGGAAAAACTAGTAACGGCGGACAGCCAAAGATAATGAACAAAATAGGATGGAGTGAACCTTCCCAAGCAAAGTAATCGACACATAGATCAAAAGCAATTATTGTAGAATGAAGAATCATGAAGTGATTTATGAGCAAGTAAAAGTGGATTAAGGAAAAAGGAAGTCATTGAATAAGGGATGTCACTAAAGAAGAGAAATGACATAAGAAGGAAAAAAAATCCTTGTATGTCAATAATCATCAGGAAACCCAACGATTGGAATTGAAAGGACCCAATAAAAATGTTTGGAAAGGATGAGTAGATAAGAGAAATCCATGCAATTATGTGAGACATAACTTCAAAGGCATAATGAATGAGAGGATAACGGTAAAAAGGATAGTTGAGGAATGCTATCAAAAGAAAAGAGGGATGAAGTTATATGATCCCTGAAAGATAAAAAAAAAAAAAAAGGCTAAGAGAGACCCTCAAGGAGATGTTCTAGAAATCTAATGGACAAAGACAGGTCCTAGAAAATGCCATGCTGTAAGGGGTATGTAAGCCCAACAATCCTAAGGAGAATATGACTCAAAGTAAGGAAGAGTCGACTAATAAGCATGACGAAGTTGAATATAAAAATTTGGATTGAAGTTATAATAGACAATGAATGGAGGAAGGGTTAAAATGGGATGAAAAAGTGAGAATAAAGAAAACCGTGGCAACCAGTACGTAACGCCCAAAAGAACATTGAGCTAAAGGTTTCAACGACCAAGCGGTTAACTAGACATGAGAATGGTTAGGTATCTTGGAATTTCCAATCTTGAGTACAAAACCTCAAAGGGAAAAATGTGCTCTAAGCAAAGAAAGATATAAATCTAAGAATATACCCTGAAGTAAGGTATGTCTCGTTATGATAAACTCCATGGAGGGAGTAAATAATATAAAGGAAAAGAAATTCCTTAAGTGAAGGATGTAAAAAGGACTAATTAAAAGAACAAGAGAAGAACTTTGCATGATAAGCAGACACCAAAGGGGCATCAAAGGAAATGATTGCTCATGCAAGAATGTTAACTAAGTTTTGGGGACAAAACTCCTAAAAGGAGGGGAGAGTTGTAAACCCCGCACATTTGAGTTAAGGAAAACTGGGAAAAGAACCGGTCAAACCGAATAAGAAAACCAAGCCGGTTTACATTTGGGAATAAGCAATATGGAAATTTACAAATTTCGGGTGATCCAAAAGGTTCATTAAACCTTTGAAAAGAAACTTAAAACAAACTAGAAAACAAAAACCAAAATGGTTCAAGTGAATTAAATTCCATAAGAACTTCAAAGTTAAGCGTGCTTGCCTGAGAGTAGTGTGAGGATGGGTGACCTCTTGGGAAGTATGATTTTTTATAACCCGAAATTTCAGTCAAAAATTTTTATGCGAATGTACGACTTATCATAAATAGCCATAAATTAATATATATTTAATTATTAGAATTAATACTAATAATTTATGGCAATATTAATACTAGTAATAAATCTCGTCCATTTAATACACGGGTTTTACAACTATATAAAGAGGTCATCCCCATTTCATTCTCCTCACACCTGAACACTTATCTCTCTCTCACTACTGCTCCATTTCCCGGTAAAGCTCGAACCAGAGTTTCTACTTGAATAAAGGTCGGGCTCTTTAGAACCGGGGAGAAGACAACTATGTGATAGCAAACTCCAGTCAATACGAGAATCGTTGGAGAAGCGCCGGCGTGATAGAATAGTGAAGCAGCTCCGGCGGACCGGAGCTGCCCTATTTCGGCCAAGCTGAAATCAACCATTTCAAGCCCAGCTCAAGCCAATCCAAGCCCTCTCAACACTTCCTCAGCCTTTCCACGTTCGAATTAGGACCGAAAGTTAAGCCAATTCGGCTCCCCTTTATAATTTTCGATTGGTGCTAGAGAGAGAGTCGACTGAATTTCAATAACGAAATTCTAATCCAATTTCGCATCAATTGATGCGATTCTTGATTCTAGGATGAACCTCAAGATGAGAGCTATCTGTCCAGATCGAAAGCTCGAACCATCGTGCCTTCACCGGTGAGTAATCGAAGCTTTCTCTCTATAGTTCATTTTCCGGCGAAGCTCCATTTGAGCGTGTCCCGACATTAAAACTTGCGATTCACATTTCTGAAGAATTGTATGAACATGTAGAAACTCAATTTCAACTTCAATTTCAACAATTAGAAACGTTTGATGGGCCAATTTGATGAAATAAAATTCGGCTATGTTAAGAAGTTGGAATTGGGGGAAAATTGGGGATTTTCGAAATTCAAAGGACCAAAATAAAATTTTATGAAATTGAGGGTCAATTGGGCATGAAAATAATGTAGAGGATCAATTGAGGAATTTTGAAATTTTTGGGGCAAAATTTACCATTTTTGTAAAGGAAGGGCAAAATGGTAATTTTGGAAAAGTTGGAGGACCAAATTGGAAATTTGGGAAATTAAACCCCTTTTTGTGAAATGGAATAAATTAAGATCCTATGATAAATTTTAGAAGTTTCAGGACTCAATTTGAGGAAAAAACGGTATTTGGGACTTAAAGTTAAAGAGAAATAACTTTAGGGACCTAATTGCAAATAAATGAAAGTTTGACTTTCTCATTCATTTGGAATGAATGAAAGCGATTAGGCCGAAGGATAATGAACCAAGATGTTCATATCGTGTAGGAACGCGAAATACCAGGAACGCCAGCAAGGACAAGCTCGCGTGAATACAAAGAACCAGTCTTGTGGTGTAAATTGGTCCATTCACTTCCATAGGATCCAACCAAGCTTTGAATCGCAGTTTTTGGGTCCGAAACGAGCTCAAACTGAATTTTGCCAGAAAACTTAGTGTAGAGAGAGAAAGCTCTAAGAACTTACTATCGGAGGTGCGGTGGTCTGAGGTCTTGATTTGGAAAGAAAGCTCTCATTCCCAATGTCCTTCTGGGATCAAGAATCGCTACAAGTCATGCCTTGAGCAGTGGGAATTTGGTTATTGAACTTCAAGTATTTTCTCTCTCTAAAAATGGACTATTCTGATGAGGGAGGACCGAATTGACTTACCCCTTTCCTTTGGGAGATCGAGTGTAAGTTGGGAAGGCTAGGGGGAGGCTCGATTTGGCTGTAGGATGTCTAAATTGGTCGAATTAGAGCTGAGCAGAATAGGGCAGCCTCGGGTCTTATGGAGCATGTGTGCTCCATTTTCTCCATCCGATAGAAAACCTAAATCCAACCTAAATCTTGGTCTAAAACTCTATTTGCAGCCGAAAGTAGTGTGATTTATGGAATATGACACCCGAGGGAAATCAAATGTGAAGTAAGCCTATGTGAGTCTAATTTGACCATCTAATGACAGGGATTGATGGTCCGTGAACCTCAAGCTTCCCTTATAAAACTCGTCCCCTCTCTTGGTGGTTGGTGACTAAAATTCTCTTTCAAAGCGATGTTACTCCATTTTCATGTGACCCAACTTTTAGAGATCATAACTTTCAATTTCGACCACTAAACATAGTGATTCTGATAACATTGGCACCACTGTGATGTTAGTATTCCAACCCCACCTCTTTTCCAACACTAAAACTCACACTATTAGGATTGACACGATGAAATATTAACCTTGCATAGAGTATTTAGTTTTAGAGTTGACACTAACATCCTTGGTAGACAAACACAGATCAAAATAATTACAAGAATTCTCTCAGTCCATTCTAGCCAACACCACTGCCCCTCGAGGTGAAGGTGAGTCTTGTGGCCATGAAAATTTCAGGAATTTATCGTGACACCATAGTTTTGAACTATATTGTAAAAATCTTATTGCATGCAACACATGTCATCATTTGAAGTGATTAAAGAGGCCACGAACATGCAAGGGAGTCATCTTTCCAGACCCACACATCCATGTCATCGACTGACTCACTATCTTCAATGAGTTACCACTATTTTACCGTATTGTCTCTATTTTCCGGTGAAGGCCTTAGCCAGACTAAAACGACACTATTTTGGACGGGTTTGGACAAACAATGACTATGGGGACATAGGGAACATTTTAAGAGCATGCTAGGAATTTTTACTAAGCTTTTCAAGGTGTTTTAGTGGGAGAGAAATATCGTGGACTAAAACAAATTTTGGATAATATGGTGGTCAAAATGACATTTTAGAAAAATGAGACTTAATAGAAACATAGGGCCCTAAAATGTAGCTTTAGAAAGCTTAGGAACCCAAAGTTGTTATTTTGAAGAGACTAGGTACCTAAATGAAAGTTTGGAAATAGTTTAGGGATAAAAAGGTAAATGGGATATTTTAGTGCTAAAAAGGCCATTTCTAAGTTTTGTTGATCTAAATGAAAGTAGTGGGACCAAAAATTGAGATTTGAAAAGTATATGGTCCCAAAAAGGATGAGGTGAATGCATAAGGGAAATTTTGTTATTTTAAAATGTTTGGGGACTAAAATGTAAATGATGGGAAAATTAAGGGTCTAAGTGAGAAATTTTGGGATTTTAGGGCATAAGAGAAAATATGACTAGATATTGGGAAACCCTAGAATTTATAAATAATAGTAGAATGGGTGTATAGATGGTTTCGCCGACATGCAAACCAGACTTGAGGGGCAAGTTCCTAGTAAAATTATGAGTGACTTTAATGAGGGAGAGTTCGATTGAACCGACCACTGTTGTTTACAATTTATTTAGAAATACATTCATATGTGTATGATAAAAAATAATTATGAAAAAGTTGGAAAAAATAAACTACATGGTGATAAACCTATATGATGGAAATTGGTTAAGGTACACATATAGTGTTCATAGAGAGAATGGGCTAAGGCCATCTTATTTAGAAAAATAAGTGGACTATGTTTCATATGACTTGTAAGTAATTTGTAAAATGTTTGAAAGAATACAAGTAGTGGGGTTGGTCAATTAGCAAATCGGACTCATAGGAAATCAACTTGATTGTACTTGTTACAAGTAGTTATTGAAGCATTCTTGATGGTTATATATATTGTTTAATGAGGTGTCAACATGACACCTATTTAGATGTTGTGTCGGCGATTGGGGTATATTGGAAGTGATGGATAAGAGGGATGATGTGATGACTTCTAGGTCACCTAGGACTCATGACGGGGTCCAAGAATACATATGTGTGAGGACGACGACGATTGTATCACACCCTAGTCCGGTTTGTCCAATTGGACCTACAAACAACCCACCATTCCTCTCGACCCTATGATAGTGAGAATTTACACCATCAAAGACTACCCTCATAATACAAGAACAACTTTATTAAAACACAAAAAAAAAACATACTAGAATATAAGCATAAAATTAGAAAAGAAGCGTACTAGGCCGGTATGTCAGCGTAAAAGTTCATCTTCGACATATCTATTACTTCAAGAGGGTTAAGGGAGGGGTGAGTACACAACTCAGTGAGTAGCATTTGTCTAGCGATAAGGCATCATGGTTATGATTTAGCAACATGTTATGATATCTATAGGAAATTTACATATTTAGAAGGTGGTTAACGAGTTTAGAGCTTTAGGTATTGGGATATTTGTCTTTAGTATTTAGGGTTCAACTTAACAATTTAGCTCCATCAGGGAGTGATTACACGGTCACAGAACATAACTTCCTTATGGTCCACTTGTAGGTTGGAGCGCATTCACCAACCACCTATCTCTGTGGATCATGGTGTCCATGACACACTACATGCATGAGCACCACTGCCTAGCCCGCAAACATAATCAAGATTGTCCGCTATAAGGGACGTGACCTTTTCTCCTTCGCCAAGGTGTAGTGTGCATAAGACTCCTACTACCCTTGACATATTAGATCAGAGTTTTGTGCCAACCTTGTTGTCCAACAGCTCTTGGAATCACCAATACCTCATACCGGACATCTAACGATGCCACTTAATAACCACATGCATGTATTTTGGTAATTAATCCATTGTCTTTATTATATTAGTCCGTCAGGACAAGGTCCGCCTTGGCTCAATAGAAGTTATCAGGCAAGACCCATTTCACAAAACAATTTATCATAGCTTTTATTATTGTCTAACTCTATCATAATAATTGTATTATTTATGGGACAAGACTTGTTTCCATTGGCCTTGTGCACACTTAATGTGTCACACTGTGTTTTTAGTATCTCGAAATTTCGGTTAGAAAATTTTCTTGTTGAATTTAAGCAGAAATTAAATATTATATACATAATTGTTAATTATATATGTTGAAGAGATGTTTACATATAAGGGTATATATATACCTATACAAAATTAATTTCTAAACAAATATAAAGGAGAAAGAGATTTTGAGGAATTAATACCATTATTAAATAAATACCCATAAATTAATACCTACAATCAATTATTAGAATTAATACCCATAAATACCCATGAGTTTCCTAATTTAATGAGAATAAATACCCATAAATACTTATAATTTAGTAATAAATCTTCCCCATTTAAAAAATAATTTTTACAGCTATAATCCTCCCCATTCATCCTACTCACACCTAAAAACTCCTCTATCTACTGCTCAATTTTTTGGTGAAGCTTGAACTAGAGCTCCAATTTGGGCATTTTTCTCAACCTCAAAATGCAAGGTCAGGCTATTTAGACTCTGGGGGAAGTCAGCTATCTGATAGCAACCTCCATTCGATCCGAGAATCATCGAAGAAGTGCCAGATAATCAAAACAGTAAAGTAGCTCCGACGCACCAAAGCTATCCTATTTCGACCGAGCTGAAATCGGCTGAATTCAACCCTCCTTCAGCCAAACTAAGCTCTCTCACAGCCCTCATACGACCGAATTAGAGCAGAAAGGTAAGCCAATTTGGCTCCACTCTACAATTTTCGATCAATGTTAGAGAGAGACCCTACGAAACTTCACTAACCAAATTCTCCCTCAATTTGACATGAATTAATGTAATTCTTGATCCTAGGAGGAACCTCAGGACAAGAGCTACCTGCCCCGATCGAAAGCTCGGACCGCTACACCCTCGACAGTAAACTTTTGAAGCTTTCTCTCTCTAAGTTTAGTTTCCGACGAAGCTCCATTTAAGCTCAATTCGGACCCAAATGACATGATTCAAAGCTCCATTGAATCGTGTGGAAGTGTAGGAATTGATCCATACCTTCAATTAGATCAATTAACACTGATTGAATGGTCAATTTGATGAAATCAAATTCAACCAATTTAAAAGGGGAAATTGGGGAAAATTTTGGGGGAAATTAGGGATTTCGTAAAATTGAGAGGCCAAAGTGTAATTTCCAAAAATTGAGGGCCAATTGGGCATGTAAAGGATGTTAGAGGACCAATTGGTCAATTTTTTGTATTTATTGGGGTCAAATTGCCATTTTTGTAAAGTATGGGCAAAAAGGTATTTTTTGAAAAGCTGGAAACCAAATTGGAAATTTGGGAAACTTCAATCGCTTAAGTGATTTTGAATAAATTGAGGACCCAAAGTGAATTTTAGAAGTTTCGGGACTCAATTTGGGGAAAATTTTGCATTAGGGACCTAAAGTTAAGGAAAAAGAAATTTAGGGACCTAAATGTAAATAATTGAAAAGTTTGGGTATTTTGTTCATACGTGAAGATTGAAGGCTATTATGTTAAATGTTAATAAACAAGAATGTCCAAATTGTGTAGGAACACGAAGGACCAGAACGCCAGTAAAAATAAGCTCGCGTGGAGGCAAAAAGTCGATTTAGAGGAAATACACTGCCAATATCGAGTGAGTGAGATTATTCACATCATACCTAGTTGGGATGATGAGTACTTCGAAAATGAAAAACCACTTCTATGTGGAATTTTAACATCACACCTAGTTGGAGTGATGTGAAAAATACGCGGAAAACTACTTACTTGTTGTAAGTAGATCATACCCGATTGGTATGATAAACTTACTAGAAGGAAGTAGAAAACCCACTTTCTAGTTGTAAGGGGAGATGTCATCACACCCGGTTGGTGTGATAGACAAGTTGAAAGGTTATTTTGTCAGAAGTGCTCTCCCCTTACTGTGTGCCAATGCTTAAAAATTTTGGGAGACCTTCTTGATGAAAGCTCGAATAGCTCAGATAGGCCAGATGCCTCGTTTTGGAACTTGTGGGGCTAAATGCCCAGTTTTGAAAAATCACGTACAGTAGGCCCAAGGCCAGTTGGCACGAGCAGAAGCTCATAAACAAACATGATGTATAAGCCATGAAAATTCCTAATAAATGTATTATGTTATTTCACCATGGTACCTAGATAGGACCGACATACTTGATGGGCTGGCAGCAGTGTGTGAGGACCTGGTCGATGGACCCGTCTAGACAAACAGTTGCAGGTCGAGTTGAGGGTTGGGGTCATTGGACCAGTGGCACCAAAGATTAACGGCTTATTGGAAAACTTTATTTGTGCATGCACTTGAGGTTCGGGACCATCAAGACGTCCAAGAGAGGTAGTGTTGCGTTCTAGGGGCTACTGGACGACATGATGGAGATAAGGGCAATTTGTCATGCCAGGAGTTAGGGAAGCACATGAGACCGAGGTGGGGTCCAAATGAGGCCTTCGTCCTTATACGGACACAAAGTATTTTGGGTTTGAGGGTAGGACATCGGAGACATTCACTTAGACTTCAGGTAGAAGTTAGAGACTTCTATTAGGGTGGATGGTAAAGACTCTCCGATCCACAAGTGGGTGTAGTGGCATAACTGCATCTCACAAATGTGTGTGAACCCTTCCTAGTGAAGGGCATGTGTTGTTTATTAAACACACCTAATATGGAAATGGGAAAGAGGTTATGGAAACCATGAAAAGGATTTGAGAATTCTTGGAAATGAATTGGCAAACCTTGGAAAAAGGTTTTGATAAACTACAATTTGAAGAAAATCATTTTTAATGAAATGAGGAGTCTGGCACAATTGATACAATTGATTTTGTGAAAACTCTCATCCAACACCCATTCATTGAGTTGTTGAACTCACCCCCTCCCTTTACCCCCTTTTCAAGTAACCAAGGGAAAGCCCACTTAAATATGTGATGTGAATCCGACTAACGAGAGTACGAATTCACAAGTTCAATAAACCAAACTTGCAATGGAGCTGAACACTTTGTCACCAATTGGGATAAATGATCACTTGAGACTTCAAGAGGGCCCAATCACAAGGTTAAGGGCTAAAAGATTCAAAAAAGCTTTATATGGGCTGATTAAAGAGATTGTTGAATATTCAAATAGAAGCCCCAATGAAGAGCCCAAGATGAGCCAAAGAGAAGGTCCAGATTTAATTAATAAGGAGAGATTTATAAATATAATAAATCTCTTAGGATAGTACTAGGTAGTCAGATTAGATAAGGTTAGCTTATAACCATAATAGATTTTTTTCACATTATGTGGGTCATTCGGTTGTTTTCTGAGCCTATAAAAGGCATACTCCACAGCATTGGAGGGACACACTTTGAAATTTATATCTTGTGAGGTTTTGTCTTCTTTCTATCTTGAAAGGGCTTTTGAACTTATCAGGTTTTTACCTGTGGAGTTTAAGCAATCAAGACTTATCACCTGGGGTTTTCTAAGAGTTCTTCTTAGAGGATTTGGGTGTGGCGTCTACATATCCCATACCTTGTTTCTCACATAAACAAGGTATATTCCATCTTTTCGCACTTGCGTCGTGAAAGTCTTGGGATCGTTACTATATTTGGTGTAGGGTGTCGTCAGCATATTGGCGAGATTCGCATCAGTTGGTATCAGAGCACACGATTGCACGGCAAGTTCCATACCATTTTTTTTATCTAGTTCTTTTTTTTATCTTCTCTACCTATTTCTATTCTCTATAAAAAAAATTATCATATTCTTCTATCTATCTTCTCTTCAGTAGGTTAAAAAAAAGAGAAAAAAAAAAGCAAAAAAAATTTTTGCTAAAAAAAGAGAAAAAAAAAGAAAAAAAAGAGCAAAAAAAGTCCGTGCTAAAAAAAAAGAGGAAAAAAATTCGTGAAAAAAAAAGGCAAAAGAAAAAAAAAGGAAGCACACAATTCTATCTTATATCTTATATCTCATTCTTATTCTGCTCTATCTTCTATTACTTCATTTCATCTTAATTTCTTTCTTCTCTATCTACATTTTACTCTTATTTCTGAGTCTATTTATACCTCTCACTTAAATTCTTTGGAATTACTTTTTGAAAACCTTTATCGATATGTCTTGATTGTTCCTCAAGTTGAACTGCTTCGTAAAAATGATTTGTTTTTAAAGTTCAATTCAGATTGAAAGAAGACATATGAGTGGAAAAAGGCAAGAGTGCTTTAAATCTATAAGAAAAAGCCATTTGCGTGTGAAACATGAGTGTTTGAGAGAAATATGTGAGGGAGAGTTGCGAGGTTCTTTTCTTTCTAACAATTATCAGGTTCAGAAGGCCCAACGACAAGGAAACACAATGAAAGAAGAGGATTTCATATCGCCTATTCAAAACCTACAATGGAAAGCAATGAAGAGTCAAATGAAACAGATAGTGAAGTCTGAATTTGAGCCACTTCATACGCGAATGAATTGCTTGGAGGAAGGTGTGAGACAACACTCACATACTTCCATTGAACGACCGTGGAGCAGTCGATCTCGATGCTTTGAACAACAGGAACTGGGGGAGTTCGATGATCTCCAAGTTAATCACGGCAACATCAAGCTCAATTCCTTCAATCAACGCACTACTTGGGACAGACCTTGGATTGATGATATCTTGAATAACCAACGTGAGAAGTTATTTCATACTCGTTGCTCTATGAAAAATAAGGTTTGTTCTATTATCATAGATGGGGAAAGCTGCACTAACTTTGCTAGCACCGAGCTTGTGGAGAAGTTGGCATTACATATAATGAAGCATCCAAAGCCATATCAAATTCAAAGGCTGAATGATCAACCCAAACTTGAGGTAACCCAATAGGTGATAGTGTCATTCTCTATTGGGAAATATCAAGATGAAATATTATGTGATGTCGTACCAATGCAAGCATGTCATATTTTATTGGGAGAACCTTGGAAGTTAGATCGTCACGTTACATATGATATATTAACAGATAGGTACTCATTCGTGATGAATAATAGATCAATATCTCTTGTACCTCTTACTTTACAACAAGTTTTTCAGGATCAGTTGAAAAAGAAAAAGGCAAATGAAAAGAAAATAGCAGAAAGACAAGAGAGAAAAGCCATGATTGAAGAGGAAGAGACAAAAGGCAATATTGAAAAAGAAGAGAGAAAAATTCGAGAGAGAAAAGCCGAAATTGAAAATGATGAGAGAAAAGGCAATGTTGAAAAAGAAGAGAGAAAAGCCATAATACAAAGAAAAGAGTGTAGAAACAATTTTATGGAGAGAAAAAGTGAGATCAAGAGAGATACAATTTCATATCCTATCCTTACAGTACTTATGTACAAGGATTTATATTTTACTAACCATATTGTCGGATATTTTCTGAGCATTAGTGTTTCTCTTCTACAGGAATTCAAGAATGTCATTACAAAGAAGATAACTCTTGGTTTGCCATCAGTTCGAGAAAACAAGTATCAAAGTCAACACGAAGTCCTAAAATTGATGGAAATGAGATATATACGTAAGAGCAAGCGACCATGTGTTGTACCCATGAAGGACGAAACTTGGCAAATATGCCTCAATTGTCGAGCCATTGACAATATCACAGTAAAGTATCGACAACATGTTTCTTATTTATATGATATTGTTATTGAGTTTCATAGATACTATTTGTTTTCAAAACATGGTCTTAAGAGTGAATATCATCAATTTCAAATTAAAGAAAAAGATTATTTGAAAACAACATCTGAAACAAAACCAGGTCTATATGATTGGTTAGTTGTGATTTTTGGATTGACTAATGCCTATAGCACTATTATGATATTAATGAAGCATATCTTGCATGTTATCATTTTAAAGTTTGACTATATATATTTTGATGACGTCCTGGTATATGAACTTATGGAATATTTGAAAATGATGTTAGAACTTTTAAGAAAAGATAAATTGTTTGAGAATTTTAAGATATTTATCATTTGTTCGGATAAACTTCTATTTCCTGGATATGTATAAGTTTTGAAGGGATTGCCATTGACAAGGAAATTAAGGTAATTCAAGATTGGCAAACACCTTACTCGGTAAGTCAGGAAAGAAGATCAATTGCATATTATAATGAAAAGTTCAGCGGAGTAGCCGTCAAGCTGAATGAGTTTCATGCAAGGTGGGTAGAATTCATTTATACATCCGGTTATGTGATCAAGTGTAAGCAAGGTATGAAAAATGTAGTTTCTCATACATTATCTGAAAGGTACATTTTGTCTACAATCATTGATACTAAATTGCTTAATTTTTCTTGGAATACTGTGTTGGTTACAAAACTTCTATTTTCAACTACATGTTTACCACATATTGTGTTTGCATATAATCGTTATATTTATTATGTAACTAAGTTATCACCAATGGAGATTATCCATGATTTTAATCCATTGGATAGAAAGCAGCAGACTCAAGAAAATATTAATCTTTACAACAAAAGTTTCATGAAAGTTGTTTTTGATCTAGGGATTTGGGTTAGTTTACATATGAGGAATGGATGGTTTATGAATAGAAAACTATCAAAATTTCTTAGATTAGAGGGATTATTTAAGGTGTTAAAACTCGGTAGTAATAATTACAACAGGAAGTTATCTAGCAAATATATTGTTAGTAATAGCATAAATATTTATAAGTTAATGTCTCTTGATGTAGGTGATGAAGGAAAAGAAGATTTGAGGACAAATCATTTTCAAGAGGGGAAGAATGATGTGAATCCGACTAACGAGAGTACGAATTCACAAGTTCAATAAACCAGACTTGCAATGGAGCTGAACACTTTGTCACCAATTGGGATAAATGATCACTTGAGACTTCAAGAGGGCCCAATCACAAGGTCAAGGGCTAAAAGATTCAAAAAAGCTTTATATGGGCTGATTAAAGAGATTGCTAAATATTCAAATAGAAGCCCAAATGAAGAGCCCAAGATGAGCCCAAGAGAAGGTCCAAATTTAATTAATAAGGAGAGATTTATAAATATAATAAATCTCTTAGGATAATACTAGGTAGTCATATTAGATAAGGTTAGCTTATAACCATAATAGATTTTTTCCACATTATGTAGGTCATTCGGTTGTTTTCTGAGCCTATAAAAGGCATACTCCACAACATTGGAGGGACACACTTTAGAATTTATATCTTGTGAGGTTTTGTCTTCTTTCTATCTTGAAAGGGCTTTTGAACTTATCAGGTTTTTACCTGTGGCGTTCAAGCAATCAAGACTTATCACCTGGGGTTTTCTAAGAGTTCTTCTTAGAGGATTTGGGTGTGGCGTCTACATATCCCATACCTTGTTTCTCACATAAACACGGTATATTCCATCATTTCGCACTTGCATCGTGAAAGTCTTGGGATTGTTGCTATATTTGGTGTAGGGTGTCGTCAGCATATTGGCGAGGTTCGCATCAATATGAACATGCAAGACAGATATGTAAGGTAAATATATTTAGTTTCGATTAATGTTATTCCAAAAAAAAGGTACAGGTGAAAAAGGACGCATTACTCCCCACAACTTAGAGAAAGGGAAAACCCTTAATAAATCGGGAGAGTAACGGGTTGTTCATAGGGATCTGACCAAACCGGGTCGGGTCGTGACATAACAAGTATTTTCAAAATAGGACCTTGGGCCCACTTCTCTTTAGAAAACGATAGCCTTGGGCTCAATGTGATATTAGGATGTAACACAAGCAGGAATAATGCTACGAGAATATAATCTAGCAATAGTAGTTGTGCTATCATCAAGTTATCAGTAAATCAATAAGATTCATGCTATCGTCGGGTTTAGGCTATCATATGACTCATATCAACAGCAACACATGTTATTAGCAAGATTCATGCTATCACATAATGTTCATGCTATTATCGAGTTTAGGCTATCATAGGTTCATTCTTTTAGTGGGATTCGAGTTCAAGTTATCATGGGTTCAATAGCTCATGCTATCATAGGTACAAGTCATCAACATAATTAGATTCGATGTTAGAAAATATCAATCACCCATAAATTGTGACGTGTTCATCCTTGTTAGATTCCCAAGCATTCGTGTCTTCCTTCACATGTGTACGTAGGTTGATGGTTCCCACGATAGATTAGACAATCAGATCCTATCACATAAAGTAATCACACTTAATACCTCATACTTTTCTTTAATTACGTATAAGTCCATGAGTTATACCTTATTTACAATTACGTCCCTGATGTTTATAACTCTTTACTTTATGTCCCTAATATCCACTTTATTTCCATTCAGGTTCTTGAATTTTACTTATTTGCAATTATGCCCTTAAGTTTCCAAAAATTGCAATTTAGTCCTCGAACTTTGATTCACACAAATGCTCAATATTAACATTTTGATTATATAGTAATATAGATTATAACTCAAGAGGCACTAATCTCGTGGTGATTATAATCGGGAATGTTTGACTTTTAATATGATATACGAATGATCGAGGGCACATCCTTGACATCATTACAACCATATATGTGATTAGTTATAACATTGCAAGGCCATGTTCATTATGATGGGAACAATTTATTGTTATGATGTGTAGTGAGTAAGTACTCTATTTGAATGTGCATGTGTGATAAACCCAATGCATGAGTCCTTAGGGTTAAAATACTATGAAAGAAATTTTATATAAAAAATTATGAAAGAATAAACCATGTATATATATTTTGAATAAAGTATGGGGTCATAAGCCATAAAGTGGCATAATATCGGTAAGCTCATTTACTAAGCTATGAGATCACCTCTCTCCAAAACCATTATAGGTGAAAGTGGATCCCAAAGGGTTCATAAATTCTTGGGAAAGAACCTTAGGACAAATTGGAAGAAAAAAAAATAGACCAATTTAGATGAACCGGATCCAACTAGATTGAACCAGGTTATGAACTGAGTCGGTTCATGAAATAGAACCAATAGAGAAAGGGCAAACTAGGAAATTTATGGATCTTGAGTGACCTAAATAGTCACAAAAGTCAAGAAAAAGGAATTTAGGATGAATTGGAGATGAAAACCAAACAGGTTCAGGTGAACCGGATCCAAACTGGATTGAACCGGTTTGAACCACTATTGAACCAAATGCTAAATTCATTTTTCTAGGTGGCTTAGAAAATTCAAATTGAAGATTTGAGGCCAACATTGGATAGAAAATTAATTTAGATGAATTTAGTAATTTTTAGATTTGAAATGTTTGGTCGAATTGGGGGTGAACCGGCCGGTTTAACCTTTGAACCAGTTTGGACCGGTCTGGTTCGGTTTGGAACAGTGTCGTCTTCTTCCTTCAGATGACAGCACTATTCATTTTCCGAACAATCGTGCAGCACCAATGAAGCTGAAAAATCTCCAGCCATAAAGTTTTAGGCAATGAATGACTGCCGTTAAGGCGCCAATCGGACGACCATGAAGTCCCTAAGCTTCATATATAAAGAGCCTCTCCTCAATCATCCTCTCCACACCTAAAAACTCCATTCTCTCTCAACTACTCCATTTTCTGGTGAAACTTGAACCATAGCTCCGACTTGGCACTTTTTTGAGCCAAACAAGGCAAGGTCGAGTTCTTCAGAACCGGGGAGAAGTCAGGTACACACTTATAGTCTTCATTTGCTCTGAGGGTCATCGGTGAAGCGTCAACGTGATCGAACAATGAAGTAGCTCTGGCGAACCAAAGTTGCCCTATTTCAGCCAAGTTGAAATCGGCCAATTTGAGCCCTTCTCAAGCCAAACCAAGCCTCCCAACACCTCCACAGCCTCCTACAGCTAAATTAGAGCTGAAAGGTAAGCCAATTTTGCTACCCTCTGTAATTTTCGACCGATGCTAGAGAGAGCACCAATAGAATTTTGATGATAAAATTCTCACTCAATTTGGCATCAATTGATGCAATTCTTGATCCTAGGAGGAACCACAGGACAAGAGCTATCTACCTAGATTGAAAGGCCGGACCGTCGTGCTCTCGACGGTAAGCTTTTGAAGCTTTCTCTCGTTAAGTCCAGTTTTCTAACGAAGCTCCGTTTGAGCCCATTCTGACACCAAATCGTGTGATTCATAGTGCAATTGAATAGTATGAGGTGTAGTAACTCTAATCTAGCTTCAATTTTAAAAATTAAACTCATTTGATCGGTCAATTTAATGAAATGAAATTCGGTAGAATTATAAGGTTGAAATTGGGGAAAATAAGGGAAATTGGGGAATTTCAAAATTTTGAGGGACTAAAATGAAATTTAATAAAATTGAGGACCAATTGGGCATAATAAAGATGTTGGAGGACCAATTGGGAAATTTTGGAATTTTTGGGGAAAAACTTAGCATTTTTGTAAAGTAGGGGCAAAATGGTAATTTTGGAATGGGGGACCAAATTGGAAATTTGGGAAATTGAACCCCTTTTTGTGAAATTCAATAAATTGAGGTCCCAAGGTGAGTTTTAAATGTTTTGGGATTTAATTTGAGGAAAAATTGACATTAGGGACTTAAAGGTAAAGAAAAATAACTTTAGGGACCTAATTAAAAATAAATTAAAAGTTTGGTTTTCTCATTCATTTGAAACGAATGAAGGTAATTAGGCCGGGGGATAATGAACAAGGATGTTCATATCGTATAGGAACACAAAGTACTAGGAACGTTACTAAGGACAAGTTGGCGTGAATACAAAGAATCGGTCGAGAGGAATTAACTACATTAACGGGTGAGTGAGAATCTTATAGATCATACCGGTTGGGATGATGAGCACTTTTATTTAATGAAAACCTACTTACCGGTTGTGAGTGGGATTTTTATATCATAACTGGTTGGGATGATAAGTACCTCGAAAATGAAAATCCACTACTAAGTGGTATTTTAATCATCACACCTGAGAGGAGTGATGTGGAAATTAAGTGGAAAAACTACTTATCGGTTCTAAGTAGATCATATCCGGTTGGTATGATGAAACTTACTCTGAGGAAGTGGAAAACCTGTTCATCAGTTATGAATGGAGATGTCCTCATACTCAATTGATATGATGGACAGTTGAAAATAAATTTTTATCTGAAGTGCTCTCCCCTGATTGTGAGCCATTGCTTAAACATTTTGGGAGACCTTCTTGACGGGGGCTCAAATAGCTCTGTTAGGCCGGAGGCCTCGGTTTTGGAACTTGGGGGTTGAACATGATTATAAGCCATGAAAACTTAAGTAAATGAATTATTTGTCCATGATACCAAGATAGGATCGACATACTCGATAGACTAACAACAGTGCGACCTGACAGGTCAACGGACCAGTCGAGACAAAGAGCTGCAGGTCGAGTTGAGGGTTGGGGTCGTTGGACCAGTGGTACCAAAGATTAAATGGTTTTGAGGAAAAATTTGTTTGTGCATGCACTTGAGGTTCGGGACCATCAAGATGCCCAAGAGGAGTAGTGATACGTCCTAAGGGCTAATGGATGACATGGTGGCAATAAGGGAAAAGAGAAGCTACTGGGCTTGTATTTCTCTTTATACCAGTTAGTCACAGAGTTCTGTGTTTGTACTCCACGGAGTTTCTGTGTTTGGAGTCTACATTGCTGCTGTGTTTGGGACTTCCTAAAGTTTCTGTGTTTGAGTTTCATGTGCACGAGACCGAGATATGGCCTATGTCCTCATACAAATACAGAGTTGTAATTATATGTGTTCCCTTCATGATGAATGGTGTGTGTTAGTTGATAAACACACCGGTTATGGTTGAGGAGTGAGTAATGGCGATTAAACTGAGATTTTAAAAATGAGAAATTTTAAAATAAGGAGTTTGGCACACTCCAATTTAAATATTTTCCCCTAAGAGTCAAACTTTAAACACCCATTCACTAAGTCATTGAACTCACCCCTTCCCTTATATCCATTTTCAGGTAACCAAGGGAAACCTACCCAAAGACATCTTGTTAGTCACACCTACAAGATAGGTATGTAAATTAAAATTTTTATGTAGTTTTGATTTATGTATTCTAGGAAAGGTACGGGTTTAAATGACGCCTTACTCCTCATGGGTTTAAAAAGAGGAAAACCCTTAGTAATCCGGGAAGTGTGGCGGGTTGCTTACGGGGATCCGATTAAATCGGGTCGGGTGTGATAGAATATGTCTATAATGGTTAATTTGGTTCATATAGAATTGTGTGTTGTCCTATAAAATTTTGAAAGATTATACATTTTTAAAGTTATAACGGGCGAACTTGTAGATGTGTGTCTCAAGCCCATTATTGATTATTTATTTATTTACCATATTTTACAAAAATTGATATTTTGTAAATGTTATAATCGTGTTTTATATTATAAGTATTACATCATATTGATACTACAATGATGATGACACACATTGTTGTAGTATTGAGAGAATGTGGTAGGTTGCTTATAGGTTTGCCCGTGAAATCAGGCCGGGTTGTACAGTTGAGCCATTGATTGGTCAAGATATAAGATATAGATGAAACATTAGCTAAATATATTTCGCGTGCATAAAGTGTAGGCCAACAAAATCTTGTGCACGATAAGGACTCATTAGGAAACGTGATACTCAAGTACTAAGGTCATAGCTCAGATGAGTACGGTTTGACAAAATTTATTGCTTTTAGGTTTAGAAAATATTTCATATCGCATCTTTCTAGAAAATGTTTAAGAAGGAACGTGACCCTCTAGAGAGGCCAAATGTCACATCCGAGATTCATACTAAATAAGTTTTAAAAAGTTGGTTGAGATCCCAAATCGTTTTTAAATGAAATTGAATAAAACTCAGAAATATCTTTAGAAAGTGGTACTTTTGAAGAAATGGAACTAAGGTCTTACATATTAAAAGAAAGTGTGGAGCACAATATTTTAAAAGAATGAACTGGCCATTAAGTATGATGAAGAAAATTGTCAAATCCTAATATTTTAAAATAATGAACTAGATTATTAACACCATGCAAGAAAGGACATAGCACGATATTTTTGGAAGAAATAAAATATTGTACTAACTATATTAAAGAAAGGGCAAAGCTTGGTATTATTTTAGAGAAATAAACTACCATGCTAATTATAAGAAAGAATGGTAGGGTCTAATGTTATTTTTTGATAAAATGATTGAAGTTCCGACTATTTTTATGAAATATGGAAGGATTTTTAAATGTGATATCGGCATAGCACATGTTCGCTACATGAAAATGATTAGATTTTTGTTGGGTTAAACCGACACTAACTCTACATTGTATATATATTTTTATTAATGCATGGTGGAAAACATGAGATTATATTATTATCACCAAGAGATAGCTAAAGTGGTATAGTGATGGATAATATAGTCGGTGGTATAAGAGTGAATATTTTTACTCTAGTGAATCATTTAACCCGTGAGAATAGGGATGTGTTTATTTACTTTTAGAATAAGTATTGGTTAGATAACATAATTTATTATTTCATATAGTATTTGTCATGCCCCGACCCGGTTTGGTCGGATCCCCATTAGCAACCCACCACTCTCCTAGTTTATTAAAGGTTTTTCCCTTCTTTATACTATGAGAAGTAAGACATTCTTTATATTTGTAGCTTTCCTGTAATAACATTAATCAAAACTAAATAAATTTAAACTTACATAACTATCTTATAGGTTTAACTAGCGGAAGGTTTTTAGGTAGATTTTTCTCTCAATTACCTGAAAAGGGGTAAAGGGAGGGGGTGAGTTCGATAACTCAATGAATGGGTGTTTGAAAAATGAGTTTCTATAAAATAGTTTTGAATTGGAGTGTGCCAAACTCTTTTTTTCCTTTTAAAATAATTCTTCCTTGAATTCTCAGTTATTCAAAACTAATTTCCTCATTATCCACAATCGGTGTGTTTAACAATCAACACACGCCCTTCATCATGAAGGGATCACACATTCATAGGGCAGTCCATCCACTACACCAACTTGTAGTGTTGAAGCGACTTTATCGACCACCTAGAAAGAAGCTCGTCCACTTCTACCCTATGAATGAGTGGATGTTCGTGATATCTGACCCTCAAACCCAAAAATCAACTCTATTTCCGTGTGAGGATAAAGATCTCATTCCGACCCCACCCTGTTCTCATGCGCATGATGCTACGTCGAGCTTCCCTGATTGCTGGCACGACATATTGCCCTTATCTCCACCATGTCGTCTAGTAGCCCCTAGGACGCATCACTACCCCTCTTGGGCATCTTGATGGTCCTGAACCTTAAGTGCATGCACAAAAAAAGTTTTTCCATAAAGCCATTTATCTTTGGTGCCATTACTCCAACAACCCTGACCCTTAACTCGACCGGTCCATCGACCAGGTTTTGTCGCACCGTTGCTAGTCCATCGAGTATGACAGTCCTGTCTTGGTACCATGGCCAAATCACATAATTCATTCATTTAGAATTTTTATGGCTTATCATCATGTTTGTTTACGAGCTCCTACTCATACTAGCCTTGGGGCCATTGTACGAGACTTACCCTTACTGGCGTATTGCCTCCACGCGAGCTTACCCTTACTGGCGTTCTAGTCCTTCGTGCTCCTACACGATTTGGACATCCTTTCTTATTAACATTTAGCATAATAGCCTTCATTACTCATGTATGGAAAAAATGCCCCAAACTTTTAATTATTTACATTTAGGTCCCTAAAGTTTTTTTCTTTAACTTTAGGTCTCTAATGCTAATTTTTCCTGAACTAAGTCTTGAAACTTCTAAAATTCACGTTGGGTTCTCAATTTATTCAAAATTACAAAAGGTTCAAGTTTTCCAAATTTCCAATTTAGTCCCCAACTTTTCAAAAATTAGCATTTTGCCCCTACTTTACAAAAAATGGTAATTTGAACCCAATAAATTCCAAAAATTAACCAATTGGTCCTCCAACATCTTTTTCATGGCCAATTGTCCCTCACTTTTGGGAAATTGCATTTTGGTCCCTTAATTTTATGAAATCCCCAATTTTCCCCAATTTTTTTTAATTTCCCCCTTTCAAATTGGCCAAATTTAATTTCCTCAAATTGACCATTCAATCGGGGTTTATTAATCCAATTGAAAGTATGGATCTATTCCTACACTTCCACGCGAATCAATGGAGCTTTGAATCACGTCATTTGGGTATGAATTGAGCTCAAACGGAGCTTTGTCAGAAAACTGAACTTAGAGAGAGAAAGCTTTAAAAGCTTACCGTCGGGGTGTGGTAGTCCAAGCTTTTGATTGGGTAGGTAGGTCTTGTCCTACGGTTCCTCCTAGTATCTAGAATTACATCAATACATGTCGAATTGAGGGAGAATTTAGTCAGTGAAGTTTTATCGATTCTCTGTCTAACACTGATCAAAAATTAAAGAGGATAGCCAAATTGGCTTCCCTTTCTACTCTAGTTCGGTCATATGAGGGTTGTGGAAGTGTTGGGAGAGCTTGGTTTGGTTTCACGAGGGCTAGATTTGACTATTTTCAGCTCGGCCGAAACAGGGCAGCTTCAGTCTGCTAGAGCTGCTTCAATGTTTGATTATGTCGGCGTTTCTCCGATGATCCTCGAATCGAATGGTGACAACATTGGGTAGTTGACTTCTCCTAAGTCTAAGGAACCGGAACTCACCTTCTTTGTCTTAGAAAAACCCCAATGTTAGAGCTTTGGTTCGATCTTCACTGGGAGAGAGAGAGGAGTTTTTAGGTGTGAAGAGGAGCTCTTTATATTGGAAGCTCCAGAACTCCTTGGTCGTTCGATTGGCACGTTTATGGCGATCATTTAGGCCAAAAATGCTCTGAATGGAGACTTTTCATCTTCATCAGCGTTGTTAGCTTTTCTGGCGACTAAATAGTGTTATCATGTGAAGGAAGAAGATGATATTATTCCTAACCAGACCAAATCGATCCGAATCAGGTTTAATGATTAAACTGGTTGGTTCATGCCTGATTCCACCGATTTTTTCAAAATTAAAAATTTCTAAATTCATCTAAATCCATTCTCTATCCAATGGTGACTTCAATTCTCCAATTTGAATTTTCTATGCCACCTAGAAAAATGAATTTCGAAATATGTTCAATAGTGGTTCAAACTGAATCAATTCGGTTCAGGGTTGGTTCACCCAAACCAGTTTGGTTTCCTCTTCCAATTCATCCTAAAGTCCTTTCCCATGACTTTGTGACTCTTTAGGTCACTTGTGATTTATAAATTTCTCGGTTTGCCCTTTCTCTATCATTTACGGTTTTTAATCTGCCTCGGTTTTCTATTTGGAAATGATCAGTTCTTTTCCCGGATTTTCTTATTATCAAAGGATGGGGTTTACAACTCTCTCCTCCTTTTAGGGGTTTTGTTTCCAAAATAGTTACATGTTGAATAATTAAGGGTACCCATCCCTCATTACACTCTCGGTCTCCCATGTCTCTTCTTGCACGGGTCCATTTTGCCAAAGAATCTTGATCATAAGAATCCTCTTATTCCTCAAGTTCTTATCTCTGTGGTCGATGATTCATTCTGGTTCAGCTTAATAGGTCAAGTTCTCTTCCAATTCTGGTGGAGGTCGGTCCAACACATGGCTAGGATCAGGCTACTACTTTCAGAGTACCGAGATATGGAATACATTGTGTATTCTCTGCAAGTCTGGAGGTAGTTCCAATTTATATGCCACTGGTCCTATCCTTTGGACAATGGGATAAGGACCGATATACCTCGCTTTCAATTTTCCCCGTTGTTGAAACCTAAGTATTCCCCTCCATGGGGATACCTTTAGAAACACTTGGTCTTACACATCAAACTCGAGATCTTTTCTCCGATAATCTGTATAACTCTTTTGCCAGTCTTGAGCGGCCTTTAGGTGACTCCTGATGAACTTGATTTTCTCTGTGGCATCCTCGATTAGCTTGACTGTCACGCCCTGACCCAGTTTGGTCAAATCCCCATGAACAACCCGCCACTCTCCCGGTTTATTAAAGGGTTTCTCCTTATTATATTTCGTAAAGAGTAAAGCGTCCTTTAAACCTGCACCATTTCCTGGAATAGCATAATCAAAACTGCATGATATTTTAAACTTTACATACCAATCTTACAGGCATCTTAGTTGATTGTCTTTCAGGGTATGTTTTCCGAGATTTCCTGAAAGGGATATAAGGGAGTGGGTGAGTACGACTACTCAGTTAATGGGTTTTTAAAGGTATACTTTTAACTTTTAAGAAAAATATTTATATGGGGTGTGCCAGACTCCTTTCTTTTAAAAAATTCCTTCATTTAAAAATTTGGGGTTTTCCATTATTTCTTAGTTACCGGTGTGTTATCACCTAACACACATCCTTCATCATGAAGGTTACACACATTCGCAAGTCAGTATCACTACTGAACCCGCTAGTGGCTTCAGAGCGATGTTTCCTGCCACCCGGATAGAAGTACGACCACTTCTACCCTGGGAATGAGTGGATGTACGCGACATCCGACCCACAATCCCAAAATCACTTCTTCATGTCCGTATGAGGATAGAGACCTCATTATGTCCTCACCCTGGTCTCATGCGCTTGGTGCTACTCCAAATTTCGCACAGACACCTCAAACGATTATCTGCACTTATACTCACAAGGTCGTCCAGGGCCCTTAGGAAACATCACTACCCCTCACGGGCATCTTGATGATCCTGTACTCATAGTGCATGCACAAACAATATTTTCTTATATTTCCATGTAATATGTGGTGCCACTAGTCCAATGGCCCCGACTCTCAACTCAACCCGTAGTTGTTTGTCTTGACTAGTCCACCGACCTGTCATGTCGCACTGCCGCTAGTTGACTGAGCATGTCTGTCTTATCTTGGTACCATGGCCAAACAATTCACTTATTAACTTTTATGGCACATATATCATGTTCGTTTACGAGCTCTTGCTCGTGCCAATTGGCATTGGGCCCACTGTACGAGATTTTTAAAAATCTGGGCATTCTAGCCCTCAAGTTCCAAAATCGAGGCCCCCGGCCTATAAGAGCTATTCGAGCTCCCGTCAAGAAGGTCTCCCAAATAGTTTAAGCATTGGCACACAGTCAGGGGAGAACACTTCTAACAAAATAGGTTTTCACGGTCCATTATACCAACCGGTATAAGGATATCTCCATTCATAACCGATGAAAGGGTTTTCAACTTCCTTCGAGAAAGTCTCATCATACCAACCAGGTATGATCTACTTACAACTAGTAAGTAGTTTTTCCACATAATTTTCACATCACTTTCTCTAAGTGGTGATGATTAAAATACCACTAAATAGTGGGTTTTTATACCAAGGTACATGTCATCCCCTACCGGGTATGATATAAAATTTTCACTCACAACCGGTAAGTGGTTTTTATCTTTAAGTTGTGCTCATCATCCCAACCGGGTATGATGTTAGTAAACTCACTCACCCGTTAACGCAATGAATTCCACTTGACTGGTTCTTTGTATTCACGAGAGCTCATCCATGCTGGCGTTCCTGATATTTTGCGTTCCTACACGATATGAACATCCTTGTTCATTATTACTCGGCATAACAACCTTCATTCATTTCCAATGAATGAGAAAACCCAAACTTTTAGTTATTTGCAATTAGGTCTCTAAAGTTATTTCTCTTTAACTTTAAGTCCCTAATGTCAGTTTTTCCTCAAATTGAGCCCCGTAACTTTTAAAATTTATCTTGGGACATCAATTTATTCAATTTCTCCAAAAAGGGGTTTAATTTCCCAAATTTCCAATTTGGTCCCCCAATTTTTTCCAAAATTACCATTTTGCCCTTCCTTTACAAAAATGGTAAGTTTTGCCCAAAAAATTCCAAAATTCCTCAATTGGTCCTCCAACATTATTTTCATGCCCAATTAACCCTCAATTTCATAAAATTGCATTTTAGCCCTTTGAATTTCGAAAATTCCCAATTTTCCCCCAATTTCAACTCTTCAACACTATCGAATTTGATTTCATCAAATTGACCAATCAAACACTTCTAATTATTGAAATTGGAGTTGAAATTGAGTTCATGCATTTCATACGATTCTAAGAAACTTTGAATCGTAGATTTTAACGCTAGAACGAGCTCAAACGGAGCTTCACCAGAAAATAGACTATAGAGAGAGAAAGTTTTGATTTCTCACCGGTGAGGGCACGACGGTCCGAGCTTTCGATCTAGGCAGATAGCTCTCATCTTGAGGTTCATCCTAGAATTAAGAATCGCATCAATTGATGTCGAATTGTGTTAGAATTTCATTATTGAAATTCTACCAGTTCTCTCTCTAACACCGGTGGGAAATTGTAGAGTGGAGCCAAATTGGCTTACCTTTCAGTCCTAATTCGACTGTGGGAGGGCAGAGGAAGTGTTGGGAAGGCTTGGTTTGGCCTTAGTAGGGCACGAAATGGCCAATTTCAACTGAGCCGAAATAGGGCAGCTTCGGTCCGCCGGAGCTGCTTCACTATTCCGTCATTTTGGCGCTTCTTTGTTCATTCTTGGATTGACTGGAGTTTGCTATGAGATAGTTGACTTCTCCCCGGTTCTAAAGAGCCTGACCTCTCCATCCGTGGTTAAGAAATATTTTCAAGTCGAAGCTCTAGTTTAAGCTTCATTGGGAAATAGAGCAGTAGAGAGAGAGAGAGAAGTGTTCGGGTGTGAGGAGAATGAATGGGGATGACCTCTTTATGATAAGACGTAAAAAAATCATACATCTCAGGAGGTCACACATCCTCACACTACTCTCAAGCAAGCACGCTTAACTTTTAAGTTCTTATAAATTCTTGTTCACCTAAATCAATTTGGTTTTTCTTTTCTAATTTGTCTTAAATTTCTTTTCCAAGGTTTAATGAACCCTTTGGATCACTTGGAAGTTGTAAATTTCCAAATTGCCCGTTCATAAATGATCGGGTTTGTGAACCGGCTCTGAATCCTCACTTGGTTTGATCGGTTCTTTTCCTGGTTTTCCTTAGCTCAAAAGGGCGGGTTTTACATTGACCCTTTCCAGCTTCCTTTCTCCCACTTCCTCCCAAAATAAAGGGGTACAACAAGGTCGTCCATAAAGGGCTTTATAAGGAGCCATTTGAATATTAGCCTGATAACTATTATTGTACGCAAATTCCATCATGCACAAGTATTCCTTCCAACCCTTATCCATGGTGAATATGCATGCTCTTAGCCTGTCTTACAAGGTTTGGATCGTTCATTCAAATTGTTCGTCGGTCTAAGGATGAAATGTTGAACTCATGTGGAGCTTGGTTCCCAAGGCACTTTGCAAACTTGGCTAGAACCTTGAAATAAATCTAGGGTCTCTATCCAAAACTATGCTCATCGGGATGTCATTGAGTCTTACTATCTCCCTCATGTATAGGATGGCTAGTTGTTCTACTAAATCTGCCACTCTTATTGGCAGGAAATGGGTGAACTTGGTTAATCTGTCCACTACAACCCAAATTACATCTCGTCCCTTCCTTATCACAAGTAATCCCGTGACAAAGTCCATAGTGATTTGTTCCCATTTCCATTCTGGGATTGGTAAGGGTTATAGCAGTCCCGATGGTTTCTTATGCTTAGCTTTAATCTGCTGACATGACAAGCATCGAGCTACATATTCCGCATAATTCATCTTCATTCCTTTCCACCAATATCCTTGTTTAAGGGTGCGGTAAACCTTAGTACTACTCGGATGCATCGCATACACCGAATCGTGTGCCTCTTCTAGAATTAACCTCTTCAGTTCCTTATCTTGAGGCGCACACACTCTGCCCTTGTAGATTAGTACTCCATCGCCTCACAAGTCATAGTTTGATTTCTTCCCTCTGTTAACCGGGTTCAAATAGGATTGGAGTTCCTTATTGGTGTTTTGTTGGGCCTTAATTTGCTCTATTATACTAGGTATCACCACCACATCAGCCAACAAGCATTTCTCCTTATTATCCATCTTCAGGTCCACCTCCATTCTCCCCAACTGCTGCAACAAGGGTATGTAACTTGTCTTTATTTGTACTGTCTCAGTTTGGTATTTGCGACTTAGGGCATCTGCCACCACATTTGCCTTTTCGGGGTGATACTCTATCACAAGGTCATAGTCCTTTACCAATTTCAGCCATCTCCTATGGCGGAAATTTAACTCTTTCTAAGTTAAGAATTACTTAAGACTCTTGTGATCAGTGTATATCTTACACTTAACCCCGTAGAGGTAGTGTCACCAAATCTTTAAGGCGAACACCATTGCGGCTAATTCCAAGTCGTGGGTAAGGTAATTCCTCTCATGTACCTTAAGTTGTCGCGAGGTGTAGGCGATGACCTTCCCTTGTTGCATTAGTACACATCTGAGTCCTTGTCCGAATGCATTACTATAGACGGTGTACTCTCCCGCACTTGGGTCAGGAAGGGAGAGTACATGTGCGGTTGTCAAATGAGTCTTCAATTCCAAGAAAGATTTCTCATAGTTCTCATCCCGTTTATACTCTACTCCTTTCCTGGTGAGTCGAGTTAAAGGGGCAGCTATCTTTGAGAAATCTTGCACAAACTGTTTGTAGTATCTCGCCAATCCTAAGAAACTTCGTATCTCCAAAGGATTCCTAGGTGCCTTCCAATCGAATATGGCTTCCACTTTTGCCAGGTATACTTTGACTCCATCTTTGGACACTATGTATCCTAAGAACCCTACCTCTTATAGCCAGAACTCACACTTGGAGAATTTTGCTTATAAGCAGTTTTCCCTTAGTATCTCCAAGGTGATTGCCAAATATTCTTCGTGCTCCAACTAGTTTGCAAGTATATGAGAATATTATCTATGAATACTTTCATAATCCTCTCCAAGTGTGGCTGGAATACTCGGTTCATTAAATCCATGAAGGTTGCAGGGGCATTTGTCAATCCGATTAGCATCACTCTAAACTTGTAATGTCCATATCGGGACCGAAATGCTGTCTTAGGAATGTCCTCCTCTCGGATCCTAAGTTGGTGATATCTCGACCGAAGGTCTATCTTGGAGATGTAGGCTGCTCCTTTTAGTTGATTGAATAGGTCATCAATCCGTGGAAGTGGGTACTTGTTCTTGATGGTGACCTGGTTCAACTTCATATAATCTATGCAAAATCTCATAACCCCATCTTTTTTCTTCACGAATAGGACTAGTGCACCCCATGGAGACTGGCTAGGATATATGAAGTCTTTCTCCAATAGCTCGTCCAGTTACTCCTTCAATTCCTTTAATTTTGTTGGAGCCATGCGATAAGGGGCTTGGGATATGGGATTTGTTCTTGGGATAATTTCTATGGTGAATTCCACGTGTTGACTTGGGGATATCCTTCCTCTTTTGAAATGCCACTCTATTTCCCCATAATGGACCATTATGCTCCTTCCATCCTCCCTGACGGTTTTTGCCCTTGTCCTCTTTCCAGGTTATGTGTCCATCTGATGGTGTCGGGTTCAAACTAGTCGCTCACATTCGTGAGCCATACTAATTACCACCGCCAGGTCCGTGGGGCATCCTAGTACTCCCATACGGTCTCATATGTCCATATTGAGACCGTCCACGAACCGCTGGCATATATCTATTGGTCCAGCTAGGTCAGGAGCAAAGGATCTTAACTCATTGAATTTAGTTTCATACACCAATATAGAGTTAAGCCCTTGCCGAATTCGAAGAAAATCCCACTTCTTCTCGTTAATCAAATGAGGAGCCAGGTACTCCTTTGTGTACCTCTCCTCGAACTTCTCCTAGGTGGGTGTGGAGGTATGTAGGCTTCTGGCATTGTCCTACCATCTTTTGATAGTACCCTCTAGGAAGAATTCTGTCAAGATCACCATGTCTTCTAGTGATATCCTAACTATCCCTATCAGCTTTTTATGTTAGCTAGCTAGTCCATGGCAACACCAGCATCTTTCTCTCCGAGGAAAGGCTCACACCCCAGTTGATGGAGAGTCTTGAGATTTTTGGGAATGTCAACTGAAGGAGGATGGTTAATAGAAGGAGGATGAGATTGTACTTCTTCCAGTTCAGCCCGAGAATTGGTGCCCGCCTCATGAATGAGGTTAGGGTATCCAAATACTCGAGTGAACTCCTCCTACAACCTTTGGTGTTCTGTGCTTAATCCAGATGGGGTTGTTTGGGCTCCTTGGGGATTTTCCACAGGGAGGGGTGATTGGGCAGTGTCGAAGACGGCGACTCTAGTTCTCTTGGTTCCTTTCTAGGGAGCCATCTAAAAATTTTAAAATTATCAATATTAGTTACTATGTTCTCTAGTCTTGATAATATATTCGAGAAAACAGGCTCTGATACCACTAAAGTTGTCACGCCCCGACCCAGTTTGGTCAAATCCCTGTGAGCAACCCACCACTCTCCCGGTTTATTAAGGGTTTTCCCCTTAATTAAATAGTGAGGAGTAAGGGGTTCTTTATACCTATACCTTTCCTGGAATAACATTTATCAAAACTGAATAAATTTAAAATTACATACATGTCTTACAGGTTTAGCTAGCAGAAGATCTTTAGGTAGGTTTTTCCCTTGATTACCTAAAGAGGGGTAAAGTGAGGGGATGAGTTCGACAACTCAGTGAATGGGTGTTTGAAAAATGAGTTTCTATAAAATAGTTTTGAATTGGAGTGTGCCAGGCTATCTTTTTCTTTTAAAATCATTCTTCCTTGAATTTCTGGTTATTCAAAACCAATTTCCTCATTATCCACAATCGGTGTGTTTAACAATCAACACACGCCCTTCATCATGAAGGAATCACACATTCGCAGGGCAGCCCGCCCACTGCACCCACTTGTGGTGTCGGAGCAAATTTACCGGCCACCTAAATAGAAGTCGATCCACTTATACCCTAGGAATGAGTGGATGTTTGCGACATCGGACCCTCAAACCTAAAAATCAACTCCGTGTCCGTATGAGGATAGAGACCTCATCCCGACCCCACCCCAGTCTCATGCACATGAAGTTACGTCGAGCTTCTCAAACTGCTGGTACGACAAACTGCCTTATCTCCACCATGTCGTCCAGTAGCCCCTAGGACTCGTCACTACCCCTCTTGGGCATCTTGATGGTCCTGAACTTTAAGTGCATGCACAAACAAAGTTTTTCCATAAAGCCATTCATCTTTGGTGCCATTGCTCCAACGACTCCGACCCTTAACTCGACCTGTAGCTATTTGTCTCGACTGGTCCGTCGACCTGGTTTTGTCGCACTGTTGCTAGTCCATCAAGTATGATAGTCCTATCTTGGTACCATGGCCAAATCACATAATTCATTCATTTAGAATTTTCATAGCTTATCATCATATTTTTTTAACGAGCTCCTACTCGTACCAACTAGCCTTGGGCCCATTGTACGAGATTTTCAAAAAAAACTGGGCATTTTAGCCCCCAAGTTCCAAAACCGAGACATCTAGCCTATTTGAGCTATTTGAGCTCTCATCAAAAAGGTCTCCCAAAATTTTAAGGCATTGGCACACAATCAGGGGAGAACACTTCTCACAAAATAACTTTTTCAACTCGTCCATCACACTAACCGGGGGTGATGACATCTCCGCTTACAACTAGTAAGCGGGTTTTCTACTTCATTCCAGGAAGTTCATCATATCAATCGGGTATGATCTACTTACAACCGGTAAGTAGTTTTTCCGTTTAGTTCTCACATCACTTCCATCAAGTGTGATGTTAAAATTCTACATAGTAGTGGTTTTTTATTTTTGAGGCACTAATCATCCCAACTAGGTATGATGTGAATAATCTCACTCACCTGATAAGTGTAGTGTATTTATAATCGACTTTTTATCTACATGTGAGCTTATTCTTGCTGGCATTCCGGTTTTTCGTGTTCCTTCACGATTTGGACATACTTGTTTATTAATATTTGGAATAACACCTTCATTCATCACGTATGGACAAAATGCCCCAAACTTTTAATTATTTACATTTAGGTCCCTAAAGTTCTTTTTATTTAACTTTAAGTCACTAATGCTAATTTTTCCCCAAACCAAGTCCCGAAACTTCCAAAATTCACTTTGGGTCCTCAATTTATTCAAAATTACAAAATGAGTTCAAGTTTCCCAAATTTCTAATTTGGTCCCCAACTTTTCAAAAATTACCATTTTGCCCCTACTTTACAAAAATGGTAATTTGACCCCCAATAAATTCCAAGTGATTAACCAATTAGTCCTCCAACATCTTTTTTATGGCCAATTAGCCCTCAATTTTGGGAAATTGCACTTTCATCCCTCAATTTTACAAAATCCCCAATTTTTCCCAAATTGTTTTCCTAATTTCCTCCATTTTAAACTGGCCAAATTTATTTTACTCAAATTGACTATTCAATCGGGGTTTATTGATCCAATTGATGGTATAGATCAGTTCCTACATTTCCACACAATTCAATGGAGCTTTGAATCGCATCATTTTTGTCTAAATTGAGCTTAAAGGGAGTTTTGTCGAAACACTGAACTTAGAGAGAGAAAGCTTCGAAAGCTTACCGTCAGGGGTGCGGTGGTCCTACCTTTCGATCAGAGCAGTTAGCTCTCGTCCTGAGGTTGCTCCTAGGATTGAATTATATCAATTTATGTCAAAATGAATGAGAATTTAGTCGGTGAAGTTTCACTGATTCTCTCTCTAACATTGATTGAAAATTACAGAGTAGAGCCAAATTGATTTACCTTTCTACTATAATTTGGTCATATGAGGGTTGTGAAAGTATTAGGAGAGCTGTTTGGCCTGAGTAAGGCTCAATTTGGCCGTTTTCAGCTTGGCCGAAACAGGGCAGCTTCGGTCCATCGGAACTGATTCACTCTTTGATTACGTCTGCATTTCTCAGATGATCCTCGAATCGAATATTGACCACCGTGGGTAGCTGACTCCTCACCGAGTCTAAGGAGCCCGACCTCACCTTCTTTCGCTCAAAAAAATCCTAATGTCGAAGCTCTGGTTCGAGCTTCACTGGAAAATGGAGCAGTAGGGATATAGAGGAGTTTTCAGGTATGAGAAGGATGAATGATGAGGAACTCTTTATATAGGAAGTTCGGGAACTCCTTAGTCGTGTGATTGGCACCTTTATGATGATCATTCATGGCTGAAAATGCCCTGAATGAAGACTTTTCATCTTCACTAACACTACTAGCTTTTTCGGCGAGTGAATAGTATTGTTATCTGAAGGAAAAAGATGACCTTGTTCCGAACATATATAAACCGGGTTTAATGCTTAAATTGGTCGGTTCAGGTCCGATTCGATCGAGTTTTTTAAAATTAAAATTTTATAAATTCATTTTTTATCCAATGGTGGTTTCAATTCTCCAATTTGAATTTTGTAAGCAATCTAAAAAAATGAATTTAGAAACCAATTTAATAGTGGTTCAAACCGGTTCAAGTCTGTTTCATCTGAAACAGTTTGGTTTACTCTTCCATATCATACTAAAGTTATTTCCCATAACTTTTGTAACTTTTTAAGTCACTCGTAATTTATAAATTTCTCGGTTTGTCATTTTTCTATCGGTTATAGTTTATAAATCGACTCATTTTCTATTTGTAAATTACTGTTTTTTTTCTCGATTTTTCTTATTATAAAAAGATGGAGTTTGCTATATCGATGATAAACTTTCGATTATTGTAATCATTTTTCTAAGAAGTCGAGTATAATTTAGTTCTATTTATTGGTGCTCGTGACAGAATTCTGACCAATGAGTTGCCTACATTGAAAAACTAAAATTTTAAATTGTGTTGCATTATGAAGTTAATTGTTTTCGGACTTTCAACCAATTAAATTATTTTCTAAAAAAATTTAAAAAATCCTAATAAAACAACTTACTTTGACTCTTCTTGGCACGGCCCCTCACGGCCAAAGAAAGTCAACGGTCACCTTCAACGCCCCGTGAAAGCAATAAGTTCTCGCCAACGTCCGCCGGAGACACCGGCGATTGGAACAGAACCCGCGGAGAGGCAGCTAGTTCTCAGGAAAATTCCTCTTCCTTCCAAGAAACGGAAAGAGACAGAGCAGTCCTGACTTTGAGAGCCCTGTAACTCTGAGCGTATCGAAATTGCAGGAGGGCACTCGAACCCCTGAGCCCTCAAGGAAGAAAGAGGAAGGAGAAGCAGAAAGAAATTAATGGGCTGAAAGTTTGAATTTTTGGAGAGAAGACAGACTGAGACAAAAGTTTACGTGACCATGAGAGAGGCCGATCAGGGTCAGTCACGGCTGAATACAGAAGGTCATGTTGGAGTTTATGGCTTAGTCATACAATTTCTAGTATTTTATTAGAAAAAAATATTATGACCTAATTATTGCTTATTGATGCATTTTTATGGTTTTATGAGAAAAATAAATTATTACGAGCAAATTCATGAAGTAAGGTTTACACATGAATATATACTATAGATAAACTTAAACTATTTTCTAATACCCAACATTTTAGTCATGCATAAGTCCAACACATTATATTTTATCATCAATTTTCGTACTCACTAAAATGGTAAAATTCAATGCTCTTCATAAACTCATTTCAGGTAAAATAGAAAGTGAATAAATTTAGTTGGAATATTAGTTGCCCATACTAGAAGAAAAAATTTACAAACTTATATTTTATAGTGATTGTTGTCATTCACTCTATTTTGATGAAATTTGTAAATTGGTGAATCATTTTATGAAAAGTTTAAATTTTTATAAAAATTATGAATGATTTTTTTTAATTTATTATATTAGATTTACAGTGGTATAGGGAAGTTATACAACCAACTGGTCGATTTTTTATATGAGATAGAGTCAAGTTAGTGGAAGTGTAATTGATTGTTGGAAGTTTAAAAGAATTTTGATCTCTTGTCGACAGTATTACGAGTTTAGTTTTAAGGAAAGCTCGAATGATAGTTAATAGCTCACCCCATATCTTACATGAAAAATTATCAAAAATGAGATATTTTACACGAATTTATATGGTGTACGAGTGAATAAAATAGAATATGGAAGAAGTGATGAATGATGTACTCTATATGGTTCAATTTCATTTTCACCAAAAAAAATTATTTTGAAAATTTTATTTATACACATATTAAAACTAAAATTTTAATATTTTTTTCAATTAAGTCCATTTAATATTTTTTTTGAAATTTTATTGTTATTGTTGCCATAGAAAAAAATAATGAGTGCTATCAAAATTTATGGATAAACTTTCTTTCTTGGAATTTAATGCGCTTTCTTGGAATTGTAAGGTAAAGTTCGTGGAAAACATTCCAATAGTAGGTAGAATTTCATGGATTACATAATTAAAATTTGTATCAATCACAAACTAAATTATTTCAATTTTTTTGTTGCATGAGATAATGAAATAAAGGGGGAATGTAGAGCCATTGTTGTCGAGCGCTAGATGCTTCACGTGTGCTTGTTGTTCCACGACTCTTTGGTAGGGGTGCTAAAATTGTTCTTTCTATGAACTTGAAGTAGCTATGCCAAGTAGGAAAATTGATTGCACCATAAATGTTTTGTAGAATTGAATTTGTATATTGAAAGATTTAACCTACTATGCTTGAAAATGTACACTATATAGGGTTACACTAACTGTACAATTGAACTCATTTTATCTTAAGGGTATTGTAAATATTTGGACGGTGTGGGGATAGGAGGGTGTTCCGTGAAAACCTCTCCAATTATGTTCATTAATATAATAAATATCCTTAATTATATTATAAAAGTTAGAAATATAAGGAAATTATATATTTTTTTGTATTATAAAATGAATAATAAATATTAATAATTAGAAAACACTTATAATAGAACAATTTATTCAAATATTCTTAGTATAATTAAGAAAAGTATACATTCTAAGTCTATTTATTCCTTGTACCAAATCTAACATTAAATTACTATCATCTTTTGCCCTTAATCTCCATTTCTCATACACCAATTATCCACGAGACAGAAGAGGTACTTGCCAGGACGAGAGATTGAATCCAAGCACAATATTTGTTTCGATCAATCTATATTTTTTTATTATCTTATCATATATTAGAGATAAAAGTGTCGTGCTATAATGATTTAGGAGGAAATTTCTCGGCCAAAACCCAATCCATGACTCCAGATGGCATTTGCCACCGTGTCTTTTGACAAAGGGGCTCATAGCGACGGCTTTTTGTTTTTCAGGAGGTCCCCGTGGCTCCTTTTTCTGGTAAGGCCGAACTCATAATTGATTACACCCGTTGCATACGCCATCTTGATAAGATCACGGAATTTGGAAAGTCCTGTCGCCCCCTCACCAGCATGACTAAAATGTGCATTTTTTTGTCAAATTTGTTTGCCCTGCTGGCTTTGAAGAATATTTCAATTTGTCGGTTGAGTCACTAAGCTTATCTCAGGTATGGATATTTTCCTCCTTCAGCCAACCTAAAAATGTGTTGGGAAGAGCCAAATACTGATTAGTGGTTGAATATGGTCGAAAGTGCCAACTCACGGTTTGTGCCAACTCCACGACATCATGCACCGCACTGGTATAAGGCCAGGAGCATATGATCCGGGCGTAGACAAAAATGAAGATTAGAGTGCGTGGAAAGCAAACCAGTTAAAATATCCCTTCCTCCTCTCTGCTCAGCAAATATCCTTTCTTCTCGTCATATCGTCTCTGCAAGTTCCTTATCTCCATCTTCCTATGCGCTAAGCCGGTAGTTGCGATCATGGAGTTGGTTTGGGAGATGTTTGCGCCGGTGGTATTCGCCGTCCTGTTCTCCTTTTTCGTGGCAAAGCTTGTGTCGGTGGTCATGGCTGGAGACTTTGCTGCCGAGAGGCAGCCTAAATCAGGTGATGGTGTGGGGCTTGAGCAATGGTCTTCCGTACATGAAGTTCAATTCGAGAGAAGGTTGATTGCTAGGGGCTGCGAGTGCGAGAGCAGGGTCGAGCATGTTGAGAAAACTGAGCATCAGGTTCATCAGATCGCGGCTGAGACAGTTCTGTTGCTCGATGTCGAAGCTAAGGAGACAGAAAGTGAAGAAACTCAAGAGAACCTGGAGAAGGAAGTTCAAGTGGATCATCAAGAAGTGCTGAATAGATTGCTGGAAGCAATTGACCTGGCTGAGAAGTCAGTGGAGGAGAAGTCTGATCGGTGCTGCGATGAAGAATCCAGTCGAGGAGATGATGCATCGTTTGAAAGAAGTAGCTCAGAAACACCGCCTGATCAGGCTTGTGTTTTAGAATTCAAGGAGGATTCCCAGTGCGAGACTGAGGAGGCTGAGGCAGAGATCTCGAAGAGAGATGTGGATGACAAAGATGATGATTGGGAGGGGATCGAGAAAACTGAATTGCAGAAAGATTTTGATGTAGCGGCAAATTTTGTCTGCTCGGGAGAAACAAACTATAGCTTGGAGGGTAGCGACGTGAAGATGCAACTCTACGGACTCCACAAGGTTGCAACTGAAGGGCCTTGCCGTGAGCCGCAGCCCATGGCACTTAAGGTCTCTGCACGGGCTAAATGGTACCATTTTTTTCTGCACCGTCCTTATTGTTTTTCTGTTTAAAATATTTCGTGAAAATTTCCGATTCTGTCTTTTTATTTCAATCAGTGAATTGATTAAGGTTGATGTTTTTATAATGCCTTAGTTTCTGGTAGAGTTTGAGATATCTACTGAAGGCCTGTTTAAGCACGTTTGAGCTGGGCATGGATCTTATCTCGATTGGACATGTGATATATATGTTCAACTCCTCTTGGAACCTCTGCATTCCATAAGGAGGATCTAACATTAACGAGAAAGTCTTATATCCGCCATTACAAGTCATAAGTAAATCATTATTGAGTGTATTAGAATAAAATGACCCAAGACTCATAATTTTGTAAATGGAGTTGCAATAAGACATGGCATATCCTTTACATACAAGACTTTCTCATAACAAAGGCAAATAACATCTCAGTTGTCAATGCAAACAAAATAAGAAACTCAGGCTACACTAGAATTGTCTTTTTAATGGGAAAATGCACCTAATGCAATCACACAACTAGCCAATTTTGGCTTCTTGAATATACTGCAATTTTGGCTTCTTGAATGCAATCACCCAGAATACTGAAGCTTCTTGCGGTATATTCTGGGTTATCTTTTGTTATCGGATGAAGATCTAGCAAACAGTTTATATTAAGTATTTAAAATGAATAGTTAGACTTGATCTCTTAAATTGATCTGAAGTGCATTCGAATCACCAATTCAAATGGCAGTTCGGTCATCACAACAACCCATGAATATTTTATGATATTTTGTGAGCGATAGGGTCTGCTGTGTACCAAATTACACGACACAGTTTGATTGGTAGGTATAATAAAAAGGTTGAAAGCTGCTATCTGTTTGTGATGGAAGGCCTGCTTACATTGTGAAGGAACGCTTGGCAGAGGCTGGGAAACATGGGCCCAGATGTAGCAATGGAGCAATATATCACCGTTCTCTCAGAAAATGTTCCTCATTGGAAGGTGGGAAAGCATGCTGTAAGTTTTATGCATGAAATACCCTGCTATTTTACATCCTTTTTGTATTCAACCACACATTCTTTTCTAAGATGTTATTTTGCAGGATACTGCCAGACCAGATGTCGGAACATCTTATAATAATCAGAGCACAGTTTGCCATGAACACCCTAAATTGAGCGATGACAGGTAGTGAGTGGACCACAAGTTGTATACTTGTATCTGATTTATGGATTTTTTTAGATCATCATTGCTCTGATCTCTTCGTATTTTTCTTTGTAATCAAGCGAGAACCAAGCGGCTAATACTGGTCTGGATGTCTCTGAAACCATTGATACCATCCCGGAGAACAGGGTGACATGTCAAGCTTATCAATTTCCTATTTGTTCTTCTGTGCTTGAAGTAGGACAAGAAAGTTAAAAAAAGGGAACAGAAAAGGGCATTTTCTGCCACTAGACTGCATGATTTAAACTGTCAATTTTTTTAATTAAAAAACCCATTTTTTTGAATCATTGACTTGTCCATAAGTTGACCTTTTTTTGTTGGGGTACGGAGGAAAGAATATTTGAATTTTTTCATTTGATACAACTTGATTCTACTTGGATGTGTGTTTTTCTCTGTATGATTGATTGTGTTATTGTTGTTTTTCTCATGTTTCTTTAATTTTTATTAGATTTTGTTCATTACGTTGTATTAATTTGCATCTTTTTCAGGTCGATGATTAACTGGTGACTCTTTGCTTCGTGGCCTCCCTAACCATGCAGTTCCCAAGGCGAGGAGAGTTTGTTTGTCCATAATCCATGTGGATGTCTGTCTAAACAAAAGCTGTATGCTTATGCATATTCATGTATATCTCTATATCTCTATTGGCTCCAAATAAAATATGCTAAGCTTGTTGCACTATGTTGGGATTTTTTTGAATGTGTCAAAAGAAGTTTGCTTTTGGTTAAAAGTGTTTTTGACTTTCAGTTGTAAAAACAATTGTAAAGATGTAAGTTGTAGGGATTGGCATGGTATCATACATACCATAAAAAAGAAATGATGATGAAAGTGGGTGTGAGAGAAAACTTATCTTGCGAGAGACTTTGGATAGAAGATTGAGAAAATAAGATCTCTCTATTGTGAGTACTATGCGAGTGTGGGATGTATCCATTCGTTGAATGTGAGAGTATATGTAAAGAAATTGTTAGGCACCTACCTCAATACTGTCGAGTAGAACAACCCGTTATGTCTTATGTACATACAAACAATTAGTCAGGTGCTTATAAAACTATTATAATGGTCCGAGACGGTAAGAATAAAAATTATAATTTAAATAAAATAATATTATTTATAAATTTAATAATAATTAAAATAATGAGGCGAGGGAATAAATAGGGGAGGTGAGGGAAGAGGTGTTGAGAGAGTGTGGTATATTTAAATGATTAGAAAAATATAAAAATATAAAAATAATATAAAAATATTATAATAATTACTTAAAATATTATTTTAACAATATAATATAATATTTTAATAGTTTTCCTAAAAATAAATATATAGTCAAATAAAATGTTTATTTTAAAAAATCATAATTATGAATTTTGAAATTCTAAATTAAAACCAATAAAAAAATAAGTTTTTTTAATAATTATCTCGTGTAACATTCCCAAAATATATCAAAGAAAATTACAATAAACATAAAAATAAAGGCCTTTTCTATTAAATTTGCATAAATATATCAGAAAATTACACACGAGATAATGAACACAAAAATAAAGGTGTTTTCTATTAAATTTGTATAGCATATACTAGATTTATAACAAGGAAAATTTTCAAATTAAAGAAAATCGAAGATTAATTAGGGAAAAGGTACCATAACCAATAATTGAACTCGAAATAGATTTGGATAAATTCAAATTCTAAATTTGGATAATATAAAAATTAATAAAAATTATATTCTGAAAATTCCAATTGATTATAAATCAACTATCAGAAAAAAAATAGTTTAAATCAGTTTAAATTCGAACTAATTTAATATAAATATGTTGTGATTTTTAATATTAATTAAATAAATTAAAAAATGAAAATTATTAACCCCAATTATTGGGAAATATAATAAATATTTTTTAGAAAAATAATTAGAGTAAAAACCAATCGGATCGGAAGTAAACTAACCAAATAAAAACCAAAAGCGATCGAATCAACCCATCCCTAATTTTTAGAATTGACAATATAAATCGAAAGTTGGTAGTTTTTATACCCAAATAATAGAAAATTGGATAAAAGATAAATTTGACCAATAATTGACCGAATTGGAGGTGAACCAGCCAATTAAAGGTTGAAATTGGTTGAACGAGCATATTAATTTATTGAAAATCGGTTTGATATAGTGTAAATCAGACGAGTGTCACGTCAGGCGCATCCTATTCATCCAACTCAGGATCCAAATACCCAATCTAAACCTTGAAATAACCTAGTGGTCAGTGACATTTTCTTATTTACTCTCCTAAGAAAATTAAATAAAAAGAAGAGGCTAGAGAATTCAATCTGGTCAACTATGAATATGATCTAATAGAAAACTTGCTACTCAAGTCATCCATATAACTATCAACCTTTTTCTTGTCAGAGTATCACCAGAATTCTCTTTTTAAGTTAGATACCTCCACTTTTCGATGACATTCAAACAAGATATTCTCATTTTCTCTTTCGACTACCAAGCTTGGCCCAATATGTGTCGTTATAGGAAAGTCAACTTTCAAACCCCACCTATCATGCCCCGACCCAGTTTGTTTGGATCCCTACGAGCAACCCGTCACTCTCTTGATTTATTAAGGGTTTTCCCCTTCTTTTAAACCATGAAGAGTAAGACGTCATTTATACCTGTACCTTTTCTAGAATTAAATTAATCAAAACTGAATAATTTAAACTTACATACCTGTCTTACAGGTTTAGCTAGCGGAATGTCTGTAGGTAGGTTTTTCCCTTGGTTACCTGAAAATGGGTAAAGGGAGGGGGTGAGTTCGACAACTCAGTGAATGAGTGTTTGAAAATGAGTTCCCATAAAATAGTTTTAAATTGGAGTGTGCCAGATTCCTTATTTTATTTAAAATCATTTCTTCTTTTAATTCTCGGTTATTTAAAACCATAATTCCTCATTATCCACAATCGGTATGTTTAACAATCAACATACACCTTTCATCATGAAGGGATCACACATTCGCAGGGCAGCCCATCCACTGCACCCACTTGTGGCGTTGGGGCGACTTTACCGACCACCTAGATAGAATCCCGTCCACTTCTAAGTTATAATAACCAATGAATGAGGAAATGATCAAAATAGGACAAAAAGGTGAAAACACCGACACATGTGGAAGTATGCACGTAGTGCTTGAACGGACACTGAGCTAAGGATGTCAACAATAAAGAGAATAATTGGATAAAGGAATGATTGGGCATTTTGGAGCTCCCAATCCTGAAATTTCAAATAAAGAATCTCGGGATGAAGAAATTGTACTTTAAGGAACAAATGATGTGAATTTAAGGATATGACCTTAAATTTTCCAATGAGATATGATTAGCTAAAGTAAGCACCATGGAATGAGAAAGTGATGGGAAGGAAAAGAAAATCTTAAGTGTATGTTATATAAGGGATAAACGGAAACAACCGAGAAGGTTGTATGTTGATAAACTACAAGTTGATATCAAGGGGCGTGCATTCTAGTACAAAGGATGTGGAATGCATTTTGGGGACAAAACTCCTAAAAAGAGGGGAGAGTTGTAAACACCGCCTTTTGGAGTTAAGGAAAACTGGGAAAGAATCGGTCAACCCGAGTGAGAAAACCAAACCAGTTCATAAACCCCGACCACTAGAGAATAGGCAAAATTGGGAAATTTAAAACTCCCGAGTGACCCAAAGAGTCATAAAAATCTTGGAAAGGGACTTTAGAACAATTTGGGAAAGAAAACCAGACCAGTTTGGGTGAACCGAATCCGAACCAGATTGAATTGGTTTGGACCATCATTGAGCCGGATACTAAATTCATTTTTCTAGATGGCTTAGAAAATTTAAATTGGAGAATTCAGGCCACCATTGGATAGAGAATAAATTTAGAAAATTTTAATTTTGAAAAGCTCGGTTGAATTGGGCCTGAACCGACCAATTTAAGTGTTGAACCTAGTTCGAATTGGTCCGATCCGGTTTGGAATAGTGTTGTCTTCATCCTTCAGATAACAACACTGTTCACTCACTAAAAAATTGAACAGTGCTGGTGGAAAGAAAACTTTTTCGTTTAGGACGTTTCAGGCCATCAATGAATATCATTAAGGTGCCAAACGGACGCTTGGAGAGTCCCTGAGCTTCTTATAAAGAGAGCCCCTCTCCATTCATCTTCCACACACTTGAAAACTTCACTCTCCCTCAGCTACTCAATTTTTTGATAAAGCTCAAACCAAAGCTCCGACATAAGGGTTTTTTAAGCTAAATAAGGTGTGGTCAGGTTCCTTAGACTCGGGGAGAAGTCAACAACCTGATGGTAGTCTCTAATTGCTTTGAGGATCATTGGAGAAGCACTGGTGTGATCGAACAGTGAAGTAGCTCTGACGAACCGAAGCTGCCCTGTTTGTGTCAAGCTGAAATCAGCCAATTCGAGCCCTCCTCAAGCCAAACCAAGCTCTCCCAACACTCACTCAGCTCTCATATGACCGAATTAGAGCAGAAAGATAAGCCAAATTGGCTCCCCTTTGTAAATTCTAATTAGTGTTAGAGAGAAAACCGGCGAAACTTTACTGAATGAATTCTCCCTCAATTAGACATTAATTGAGGTGATTCTAAAAGGAACCACAGGACGAGAGCTATCTACCTAGATCAAAAGCTCGGATCATCGCACCCTCGACGGTAAGCTTTCAAAGGTCTCTCTCTCTAAGTCTAGTTTTCCGGTGAAGCTCCATTTGAGCTCGTTTCAGCGTCAATTCATGCGATTCAAAGTGCAATTGAATCGTATGGATGTGTAGGAACTCAATTTTACCTCCAATTTTAACAATTAACCTCAATTGATTGGTCAATTTGATGAAATCAAATTAAGCCAGTTTGAAAGGGGGAAATTGAAGAAAACTTTTGGGGAAAATTGGGGATTTTGAAAATGCGAGGGACTAAAGTGCAATTTCCCAAAATTGAGGGCCAATTGGCCATGGACAAGATGTTAGAGGACCAATTGGTCAAATTTTGGAATTTTTGGGGCTCAAATTGCCATTTTTGTAGAGTAGGGGCAAAATGGTAATTTTTGAAAAGTTAGGGACCAAATAGGAAATTTGGGAAACTTGAACCCTTTTTAGAATTTTAGAAAATTTGAGAACCCAAAGTGAAATTTTGAAATTTTTGGGACTTAATTTGGGGAAAATTGGCATTAAGGACCTAAAGTTAAAAGAAAATAACTTTTGGAGACCTAAATGCAAATATTTAAAAGTTTGGGCATTTCATTCATTTGTGATGAATGAAGGCTATCATGCCAAATGTTAATGAACAAAGGATGTTCATATCGTATAGGAACATGAAGTACCAGGAATGTCAGCAAGGATAAACTCGCGTGAGGCTAAAAGCCAATTAAGAAAAAAATATATTGCACTCATCGAATGAGTGAGAATTTTCACATCATACACGGTTGGAATGATGAGTACCTCGTAATGAAAAACCACTACAAAGTGAAATTTTAACATCACACCTGGATGAGGTGATGTGGAAACTACACGGAAAATACTTATTAATGGTTGTAAGTAAATCATACCTAGTTGGTATGACTAACTTCCTAGAAGGAAGTGGAAAATTCGTTTATCGGTTGTAAGTGGAGATGTCATTACACCCGGTTGGTGTGATCGACGAGTGAAAAGATATATTTGTCATAAGTGTTCTCCCCTGACTCTGTGCCACTACTTAAAGATTTTTGGAGACCTTCTTGACGGGAGCTCGAATAGCTCAGATAAGCTGGAGGCCTCGTTTTTGGAACTGGGCTAGAATGCCCGATTTTGAAAATCTCGTACAATGGGCCCAAGGCTAGTTGGTACGAGTAGGAGCTCATAAATAAACATGAGATTAAGCCATGAAAATTATAATGTATGATGTGATTTGGCCATGGTACCAAGATAGGACCGATATACTCGATGGACTGGTGGCAGTACGACGAGACAGGTCGACAGACCAGTCTAGACAAATAGCTGCAGGTCGAGTTGAGGGTCAGGGTCGTTAGACTAGTGGCACCAAAGATTAATGGCTTATATGGAAAATTATTGTTTGTGCATGCATTGAGGTTCAGGACCATCAAGATGTCCAAGATGGGTAGTGATGCGTGCTAGGGGCTATTAGATGACATGGTGGAGATACAGGCAGTTTTGTCGTGCTAGTAGTCTGGGAAGCTCGATGTAGCTTCATGCGCATGTGACTAGGGTGGGGTCGGGATGAGGTCTCTATCCTCATACATACATGAAGTTTCTTTTCGAGTTTGAGGGTTGCATGCCACCTACATCCACTCATTCTTAGGGTAGAAGTGGACGGGCTTCTATCTAGGTGGCCGGTAAAGTCGCTTTGACGCCACAAGTGGGTGCAATGGACGGGCTGCCCTACGAATGTGTGATCCCTTCATGATGAAGGGCGTGTGTTAGTTGCTAAAATACACTGTTTATGGTTAATGATAAGTAATGGTTTTGAAAACCGATAATATGAGAATGAAATAATTTTGAAAAGAAATTAAGGAGTTTAGCACACTCCAAATTATTTTATTGAAACTCTTTTTAAATTACCCATTCACTGAGTTGTAGAAACTCACCCACCCTTTTTTATCCCTTTTCAGGAATTGAGAATGACTAGTGATAACACCATGATTTACCCTTTGTTAGGTATGATTACTTTTCTTAAGCTTACATTATTATTGATATAAGTTATTCTAGGGAACAAGGTTGAGATTTTGCCTGGCTCATGAATTTAAAGAAGGGGAAAACCCCTCTTGAACCTAGGGAGCGGTGGATTGCTCACAAGGATCTGACCAAACTGGGTCGAGGCATGGCAGGTAGCTTGTAAATTATGTACGTTAAAGATAAGAAAACCAAGAAAAGAACCGGTCAATTCAAAAGAGAAAACCGAGCCGGTTCATAAACCTTAACCAATAGAGAAATGGTAAAATGAGAGATTGACTAATCCCAAATGACTCAAAATGGCATAAAAATCATGGAAAAGAACCTTGAGACAAATGGGAAGAGAAAACCAGACCGGTTCAGGGAAAACCGAACATGAACCAGATTAAACTACTTTGATCCATACTTGAACCAATTTCTAAATTTATTTTTCTTGGTATCTTAAAATATCCAAATTGGGGAATTGAAGCCATCATTAGATAGAAAATGGATTTAGATTAATTTAGAAATTTTTAATTTTGAGAAAACTGGTCGAATTGGGCTTGAACCAATCGATTTACGCATTAAACCCGATCGGACCGGTCCAGTCCGGTTCGACATAGTGTCATCTTCTTCCTCAGGATGACAACATTGTTCAATAATTTAGAAAATGTATAACGTCGGTGAAGCTAAAACCACTCTGTTCAGGCTGTTCTAGGGCGAGGATAAGCTCGACCAAAATGGTAAGTGGTCAGGCAGAGTGTCACGCCCCGACCTGGTTTGGTCGGATCCCCGTGATCAACCCGCCACTCCCTTCGGTTTATGAAGAGTTTAACCTTTTTCTAAACCGCGAGGAGTAAGGCATCCTTTTCCTGGAATAACATTATACAAAACTGAATATATTATATCTTACATACCTTGTCTTATGGTTCAGCTACAAATGGGTCTTTAAGGTTGGTTTCCCTTGGTTACGGAAAAGGGGTAAAGAGAGAGGGTGAGTTCTACAACTGAGTGAATGGGTGTTAGGAGTGAGTTTTTCATAAACAGCTTAAATCATAGTTTGCCAAAACTTCTTATTTTCTTTAAGAATAATCTTTCCTCAAATTTCAATTTTCAAAGCTATTTTCCTCATTCCACATTAGGTGTGTTTAATAGTTAACACATGTCCTTCATCAGGAAGGGATCACACATTCGTAGGATAGCCCGTCCACTGCACCCACTTGTGGCTTGAAGTGTCTTTACCAGCCACCAAGATAGAAGCCCGTCCACTTCTACAGTCACGCCCCGACCTGATTTGGTCGGATCCCTGTGAACAATCCACAACTCTCCTAGTTTATTAAATGGGGTTTCCCCTTATTATAGACCTTAAAGAGTAAGGCATCCTTTAAACCTGAACTTTTTCCCTAGAATAACATAAATCAAAACTGCACAATATTTTAATTTCATCATACTTGTCTCACAGGCGTCTTAGTTGATGGTCTTTAAGGGTATGCTTTCCAAAATTTCCTCAAAAGTGGTATAAGGAAGGGGGTGAGTACAATGACTTAGTGAATGGGTTTTTCAAAAACTTTTAGCTTTTGGGAAAAAGAATTGTATTGGAGTGTGCCAGACTCCTTTCTTTCAAAAATCCTTTCATTTCAAATCTCAGTTTTTAACACCATTTCTTATTAACCGCGGGGTGTCATCACCCAACACACATCCTTCATCATGAAGATCAAACACACATTCGCATGCCAACATGTCCACTGAACCCACTTGTGGCTTCAGAGCAACTTTACTGGCTACCTAAAAAGAAGTACGTCCACTTCTACCTTGAGAATGAGTGGATGTTCGCGACATCCAACCCTCAATCCCGAAATCAATTCTTCGTGTCCGTATGAGGACAGAGACCTCATCCCGTACCCAGCCCGGTCTCATGCGCTTAGTGCTACTCTAAATTTCGCACGGTCACTTGGTACGACGAACTGCCCTTATACCCACGAGGTCATCAAGTGCCCTTAGGACGCATCACTACCACTCTTGGGCATCTTGATGGTCCAGTAATTACAATGCATGCACAAACAATATTTTTTTATCATGCCATATAATCTATGGTGCCACTGGTCCAACAACCTCGACCCTCAACTCAACCCGCAGTTGTTTGTCTTGATTGGTTCATCGACCTGTCATGTCGCACTATCGCTAGTTGACTGAGTGTGTCAGTCCTATCTTAGTACCATGGCCAAACAATTCCTTTATTTAAAGTTTTATAGCATATAACTCATGTTTGTTTACGAGCTCCTGCTCGTGCCAACTGGCCTTGGGCCCATTATATGAGATTTTCAAAATCGAGCATATTAGCCCCCAAGTTCCAAAACCGAGGCCCCTAACCTATAAGAGCTATTCAAGCTCCCGTCATGAATGTCTCCCAAATCGTTTAAGCATTGGCACACAATTTGGGGGGAGCACTTCCAAAAAAAATATATTTTCAACTGTCTATTATACTAACTGGGTATAAGGACATCTCTGCTCATAACCGATTAACGAGTTTTCAACTTTCTTCGAGAAAGTTTCATCATACCAATCGGGTATGATCCACTTACAATCGTTAAGTAGTTTTTCTGCATGATTTTCACATCACTCCTCTAAGTTGTGATGTTTAAAATACCACTTGGTAGTGGATTTTCATTTCGAGGGACTTATCATCCCCAACCGAGTATGATATAAAATCCCACTCACAACCGGTAAGTGGTTTTTAACTTTAAGTTGTGCTCATCATCCCAACTGGGTATGATGTTAGTAAACCCACTCACCCGTTAATGTAGTGAATTCCACTAGATTGGTTCTTTGTATTCACGCGAGCTTGTCCTTGCTAGCATTCCCGATACTTCATATTCCTACACGATATAAACATCTCGGTTTATTATCCTTAGACCTAATAGCCTTCATTCATTCCAAATGAATGAGAAAATCAAACTTTCATTTATTTGTAATTAGGTTCCTAAAGTTATTTCTCTTTAACTTTAGTCCCTAATACCAGTTTTTCCTCAAATTGAGTCCTGAAACTTTTAAAATTTATCATAGGACCTCAATTTTTTTCCATTTCACAAAAAGGGGTTTAATTTCCCAAATTTCCAATTCATTCCCCAAACTTTTCCAAAATTATCATTTTTCCCTTCCATTACAAAAGTGGTAAGTTTTACTCCAAAAATTCTAAAATTCCTCAATTGGCCCTCTAACATTTTTATCATGACCAATTGACCATTAATTTTAGGAAATTGCATTTCGTCCCATGCCCATATTTGTCCAATTTGAGTCCCAAGGTTTCTAAGAATCCCTTTTAAGTCCTAATTTTACTCAAAATTGTATAAGGGGTTCAAGTTTTCCAAATTTCCAATTTGGTCCCAAACTTTTCAAAAATTACCTTTTTACCCCTACTTGCCAAAAATGGCAATTTGGCACCAATTTTTCCAAAAATTGACAATTGGTCCTCCAACATCTTTTCCATGGCCAATTGGCCCTTAATTTTGGGAAATTGCAAAATGGTTCCACAATTTTATGAAATCCCCAATTTTCCCCAAAAATTTCCCCCAATTTCTCCCCTTCAAATTGGTCATTCAATCGGAGTTAATTGCTCAATTGAAGGTATGGATCAGTTCCTACACTTTCATACGATTGAATGGAGCTTTGAACTGCATTATTTGGGTCCAAATTGAGCTCAAACGGAGCTTCGCCGGAAAATTGTGTGTAGAGAGAGAAAGCTTTGAAAGCTTATCGTTGGAGGTGCAACGGTCTAAGCTCTCTATCGAGGAAGGTAGCTCTCTTCCTGAGGTACCTTCTAGGATCAAGAATTCCTACAATTGACCTCAAATTGAGGGTAAATTTAGTTAGTGAAATTCTATAGTTTCTCTCTCTAACTCCGACCTGTAACAATTGAGGAGCGCCGAATCGGCTTACCTTTTAGCTCAGTGGAGGTCGTATGATGGCTGTGGGGATGCTGGGAGAGCTTGGTTTGGCAGAGGAGGGCTGAAATTGGCTGAATTTAGCTTGGCCAAAATAGGGCAGCTTATGTCTATCGAAGCTGCTTCACTGTTCGATTCCGTTGGCACTTCTCCGGCGGTCCTTGGATCGAACGGAGGTTGCTATCAGATAGCTGACTTCCCCTTGAGTCTAAAGAATCCGACCTCGCCTTCTCAGGTTAAGAAAACTGCCCAAGTCAGAGCTCTGATTGGAAAAGAGAGCAGTTGAGAGAGAATGGAGATTTGAGGTGTGAGGAGGATGAATGGAGAGGAGCTCTTTATATAGGGAGCTTGGAGACTCTCTGCCCGACTGTTTAGCATCTTGGTCAAGCTCATTCATGTCCTGAAATAGCCTGAACTGAGACAATTCCTCTTCTTTGATGTTGTCCGTTCTAGCATTGAATGAATAGTGTCATCATCTAAAGGTTGAAGACGACACTGTTCCGAACCAGACCGGACTGGTTCGACTAGTTCAATGTGTAAATCGACCTGTTCAGGCCCGATTCGACTGGTTTTCTCAACATTAAAATTTTATAAATTCAACTAAATTCATTCTCTATCCAATGGTGGCTTCAATTCTATAATTTGAATATTTTAAGCCACCTAGAAAAATGAATTTAAAAATCGGTTCAAACCTGTTCAAACTAGTTCAATCTAGTTTAGATCCGGTTCACCTAAACCGACCTAGTTTTATCTTCCACTTTGTCCCAAAGTCATTTTCCATGACTTTTATGACTATTTGAGTCACTTGGAGTTTGTAAATTTCATAATTTACCCTTGCCTTATTGGTTGTGGTTCATGAACCGACTCGGTTTTATCGTTTGAAATGACCAGTTCTTTTTTGGGTTTCATTATCTATAAAGGGACGGGATTTACAACTCTCCCCTCCTTTTAGGTGTTTTGTCCCTAAAACAATTACATGTCAAACAACTGAAGGTACCCATCCCTCATAACGCTCTCGATTTCCCATGTCTCTTCTTTGACGGGTCCATTCTGCCAAAGAACCTTAACCATAGGAGCAAATCCCGTCCCTTAAAGAGAAGGAAACGAGGGAAGGAACCGATCAACCTAGGTGAGAAAACCGAACCGGTTGATGAACTCCAACTGTTAGAGAAAGGGAAAATTGTGAAATTTATGGATCCCGAGTGACCTAAAGAGTCACAAAAGTCATGAGAAAGAAATTTAGGGTGAATTGGAGGTGAAAACCAAACCGGTTAAGGTAAACTAGACCTGAACTAGATTGAACCAGTTTGAACCGGTTTGAACCACTATTGAACCAATTTGTAAATTCATTTTTTTAGGTGGCTTGGAAAATTCAAATTGGAGAATTGAGGCCACCATTGGATAGATAATGAATTTATATGAATTTATAAATTTTTAATTTTGAAAAACTGAGTCAAATCATGCATGAACTGGCCAATTTTAGCATTGAACCCAGTTCGGACTGCTCCGGTCCAGTTCGGAATAGTGTTGTCTTCTTCCTTATGATGACATCACTGTTCACTAGCCGAAAAATTGAGTAGTATCGACGAAGATGAAAAGTCTTTGGCTAGGGAGTTTTAGACTATGAATGACTGTCATTAATGTGCCAATCAGACGACCAAGAAGTCCCCGAGCTTCCTATATATAGAGCCCGTCCTCATTCATCATCCTCTCACCTAAAAACTCCACTCTCTCCCCAATGCTCCATTTTCTAGTAAAGCTTGAACTAGAGCTCTGACTCGGCATTTTTCTGAGCCAAAGAAGCTGTGGTCGGGTTCTTTAGATTTGGGGAGAAGTTAGCTACTGACGGTAGCTTCCATTTGCTCAGAGTATCACCGGAGAAATGCTAGCGTGATAGAACATTGAAGTAGCTCCGGCGAACCAAAGCTGCCCTGTTTTGGTTGAGCTGAAAACAACTAATTTGAGCTCTTCTCAAGCCAAACCATGCTCTCCCAACACTTCTTCAGCCCTTATACGACTGAATTAGAGCAAAAAGGTAAGCCAATTTGGCTCCGCTCTATGAATTCCGACCGATACAAGAGAGAGAACCAACAGATCTTTACTGACCAAAATCTCCTTCAATTCAACATGAATTGAGATGATTCTTGATCCTAGGAGGAACCTTAGGACAATAGCTAACTGTCCAAATTAAAAGCTCGAATCGGTGAGACCCCGACGGTAAGCTTTCGAAGCTTTCTCTCTTTACGCTTAGTTTTTAGGCAAAGGTTCGTTTGAGCTCATTCCGTTGTCAAATTGTGTGATTCAAAGTGCAATTGAATCATATGGAGGGGTAGGAACTTAAATCTAACTTCAATTTCAACAATTAACTTCGATTGATTAGTCAATTTGATGAAATCAAATCTGGTGAGGTTGGAAGGTTGAAATTAGGGAAAATTTTGGGGATTTCGAATATTCGAGGGAATTAAGTTCAATTTCATAAAATTGAGAGCCAATTGGGCATGCAAAAGATGTTGGAGGACCAATTGGTTGATTTTTGGAATTTTTGGGGTGAAATTTACCATTTTTGTAAAGTAAGGGCAAATTGGTAATTTTGGAAAAGTTGGGGACCAAATTGGAAATTCGGGAAACTTGAACCCCTTTTTGTGATTTTGAATAAATTGAGGTCCTAAGGTGAATTTTAGAAGTTCCAGGACTCAATTTGCTGAAAAATAGGCATCAGTGACCAAAAGTTAAAGAAAAATAACTTTAGGGACCTAATTGTAATAAATCAAAAAGTTTGAGTATTTCATGCATTCATGACGAATGAAGGCTATTAGGCCAAGGGACAATGAACAATAATATTCATATCGTGTAGAAATATAAAGTACCGAGAATGCCAGCAAGGACAAGCTCGCGTGAAGACAAAGAACCGGTTAAGAGGAAATTACTGCGTTATCTGGTGAGTGGGATTTTCTATCATACCCGTTTGGGATGATAAGCACCTTGAAAATGAAAACCCAATACTAAGTGAAAATTTTAAACATCACACCTGAATTTAGTGATGTGGAAATTATGTGGAAAAACTACTTTACGGTTGTAAATAAATCATACCCGGTTGGTATGATGAACTTCCTAGAAGGAAGTGGAAAACCCGTTCATTGATTATGAACAAAGATGTCTTCACACCCGGTTGGTATGATGGACAACTAAAAGATTATTTTGTCGGACGTGCTCTCCCTTGATTGTGTGCCACTGCTTAAACATTTTTAGAGACCTTGATGGGAGCTTGAATAGCTCAAATATGCTAGAAGCCTCGGTTTTGAAACTTGGGGGCTAATATGCCTGATTTTTTAAAATCTTATACAGTGAGCCCAAGGCCAGTTGGCACGAATATGAGCTTGTAAACAAACATGAGTTTAAGTCATAGAAATTTTAAATGAATGAATGTGTTTGTCTATAGACCCCGCCCTTTTGAGCTAAGGAAAACTGGGAAGAGAACTAGTCAAACTAAGTGAGAAAACCGAACCGATTCAAAAACCCGATAATTTGTGAATATGCAATTTAGGAATTTACAACTCCCAGGTGATCTAAAGGGTTCAAAATACTATGGAAAAGAACCTTAGGATGAATTGGAAGAGGAAAATTAGACCGGTTTGGATGAATTAGGTCCAACAGGATTGAACCGGTTTATGAACCGAGTTTGTTCATGAACCGGAACCGATAGAGATCGGGAAAAACAAAGGAATTCAAATCCATTGTACTCCAAAGAAATTCATAAACCTTGGGAAGGAACCTTAGAACAAAGTGGGAGAGAAAAACTAGACCGGTTCGAGTGAACCGGACCCGAACCGGTTTAAGGACCAAGCCAGTTTATGAACCAAAATCAATAAAGAGATGGTAAACCGGGAATTTTATGGATCCTAAGTGACCCAAGGAGTCACAAAAGACATGAAAATGGACTTGTGAAGGAATTGGGGATGAAAACCAAACCAGTTCAGGTGAACCGGATCTGAACCGGTTAAGACCGATTTGAACAATTATTGAACTGAATCCTAAATTCATTTTTCTAGGTGGCTTAAATAACTCAAATTGGATATTTGAGGCCACCATTGGATAGAGAATGAATATAGATGAATTTAGAAATTTTCAGATTTGAAAAATTCGATCGAATGATTGGGGGGTGGGGGGTGGTGAATCAACCGGTTTAAGCTTTGAACCCGGTTCGGACCGGTTTGGTCCGGTTCAGAATAGTGTCATCTTCTTCCTTAGGATGACAACACTGTTCACTCACCGGGGAATTGAAGAAACGCCAGCGAAGAAGAAATGCTTCTGTTCGGGGCATTTCAGGTCATTAATGTTAGTCATAACAGTGCCAAACGGACGACCAACGGGTCCCCAAGCTCCTTATATAAATAGCCCCTCCCCATTCATCCTCTCCACACCTAAAAACTCCATTCTCTCTCAACTGCTCCATTTTCTGGTGAAGCTCAAACCAGAGCTCCGACATGGGATCTTTTCTAAGCCAAACAAGGTGAGGTCAGGTTCTTTAGAACCAGAGAGAAGTCAGCTATATGTCTGTAGTCTCCGTTCACTCCGAGGGTCGCCGGCGAAACGCCGACGTGATAAAACATTGAAGCAGCTTCGATGGACCGAAGCTGCCCTCTTTCAGCCGAGTTGAAATCAATCATTTTGAGCCCTCCTCAGGCCAAACCAAACCTTCTCAACACTTCCTCAGCCCTCCCACGACTGAATTAGGACTAAAAGGCTCCCCTCTGCAATTTCTGGTCGGTGCTAGAGAGAGAACCGATAGAATTTCAATGATGAAATTCTAACTCAATTCAGCATCAATTGATGTAATTCTTGATTCTAGGATGAACCTCAAGATGAGAGCTATCTGCCCAGATCGAAAGCTCGGACCATCGTGCCCTCACTAGAGAGTAATCGAAGCTTTCTCTCTCTACAGTCCGTTTTCTGGCGAAGCTCCGTTTGAGCTCGTTCTGGTGTCAAAACTTGCAATTCAAAGTGCTACTGAATTGTAAGAAGATGGAGGAACTCAATTTTAACTTTAATTTCAACAATCAGAGGTGTTTGATTGGTCAATTTGATGAAATCAAATTCGGCTGTGCTAAAGAGTTGAAATTGGTGTAGAAGTTTGGGAAAATTGGGGATTTTCAAAATTTAAAGGACCAAAATGCAATTTTATGAAATTGAGGGTTAATTGAGCATGAAAATAATGTTGGAGGACCAATTGAGAAATTTTGGAATTTTTGGGGCAAAACTTACCATTTTTGTAAAGGAAGGGCAAAATGGTAATTTTGGAAAAGTTGGGAGGACTAAATTGTAAATTTGGGAAATTAAACCTGTTTTTGGTGAAATTGAATAAATTGAGGTCCCAAGATAAATTTTAAAAGTTTTGGGACTCGATTTGAGGAAAAACCGACATTAGGGACTTAAAGTTACAAGAGAAATATTTTTAGGGACCTAATTACAAATAACTAAAAAGTTTGGGTTTTCTCATTCATTTGAAATGAATGAAGGTTGTTATGCTGAGTAATAATGAACAAGAATGTTCATATCGTATAGGAATGCGTACCGGGAATGCCATCATGGATGAGCTCGCGTGAATATAAAGAATCGGTATAGAGGAATTCACGGCATTAACAGGTGATGATGAGCACAATTTAAAATTAAAAACCACTTATTGGTTGTGAGTGGGATTTTATATCATACTCGGTTGGGGATGATAAGTATCTCGATATAAAAACCCATTGTTTAGTGGTATTTTAATCATCACCACTTAGAGAAAGTGATGTGAAATTATGCAGAAAAACTACTTACTGGTTGTAAGTAGATCATACCCGATTGGTATGATGAGACTTCCTTGAAGGAAGTTGAAAACCTGCACATCGGTTATGAACGGAGATGTCCTTATACCAGTCAGTATAATGGACAGTGAAAACCTATTTTGTTGGAAGTGTTCTCCCCTGACTGTGTGCAAATGCTTCTATTTGGGAGACCTTCTTGATGGGAGCTCAAATAGCTCTTATAGGCCGGGGGCCTCGATTTTGGAACTTGAGGGCTAGAATGCCCAGTTTTTAAAAAACTTGAATAGTGGGCCATAGGCTAATGGACACGAGCAGGAGCTCATAAATGAACATGATATATATGTGACATTAAACCTTAATAAGTAAATTTTTTGGTAATGGTACCAAGGCAGGTTTGACATACTCAGACAACCAGTAGCAGTATGACATGACCAGTCTCCGAACTAGTAAAAAGAAACAGCTACCGTTGGGACTAATGGCACCACATATTACATGGCAATTTAAGAAAACTTTGTTTGTGCATGCACTATGAGTATGACATCATCAAGATGCCCATGAGGGGTAGTGATGTGTCCTAAGGGCCCTGGACGACCCGGTGAGTATAAGGGCAGATAATCGTTCCAGGTATCTGTGTGAAATTTGGAGTAGCACCAAGAGCATGAGACCGAGGTGGGGATAGGATGAGGTCTCTATCCTCATATGGACATGAAGAAGTGATTTCGGGTTTGAGGGTTGGATGTCGAGTACATCCACTCATTCCCAGGGTAGAAGTGGTCGTGCTTCTATCCGGGTGGCCGGTAAAGTGGCTCCGAAGCCACTAGTGGGATCAATAGTTGTATTGACCTGTGAATGTGTGTAACCTTCATGACGAAGGATGTGTGTTGGGTGATGACACACCGTGGTAAATAAGAAATGATGGAAAAACCCGAATTTTTAAATGAAGGGATTTTTGAAAAAGAAAGGAGTCTGACACACCCCATATAAATGTTTTTCTTAAAAGTTAAAAGTAGACCTTTGAAAACTCATTCACTAGTAGCCGTACTCACCTCCTTCCTTATGTCCCTTTTAGGAAATCCCGAAAAGCCTACCCTTAAAGACCATCAATTAAGATGCATGTAAGACAGGTATGTAAAGTTTAAAATTTCATGCAAGTTTTGATTATACTATTCCAGGAAATGGTGCAGGTTTAAAGGACACCTTACTCTTTATGGTTTATAATAAGGGGAAACCCTTTAATAAACCGGGAGAGTGGCGGATTGATCATGGGGATCTGACCAAACCGGATCGGGGCATGACATTGTCCATGGTACTAAGACATGTTCGACATACTCGATGGACTGACGACAATGCAACATGATAGGTCAATGGACCAGTTGAGACAATTAGCTATAGGTCAAGTTGAGGGTTGGGGCTGTTGGACCAGTTGCACCAAAGATTAACTAGCTCATGAGGAAAACTGTTGTTTTGTGCATGCACTGAGGTGTGAGACCTTCAAGACACCCAAGAGGGGTAGTGATGCTTCCTTGGGGCTACTGGACGACATGGTGGAGATAAGGGCAGATTGTCATGCTAGCAATCAATGAAGCTCGACGTAGCTTCATGCAAATGAGACCGAGGTGGGGTTGGGATGAGGTCTCTGTCCTCATACTGACACAGAGTTTTCTTTACAAAATTAAGGGTCGGATGTCACGCACATGCACTCATTCTCCAGGTAGAAGTGGATGTGCTTCTATCTAGGTGGCCGGTAAAGTCGCTCCAATGCCACAAGTGGGTGCAGTGGACGTGCTGCCCTGCAAATGTGTGTTCCCTTCATGATGAAGGGTGTGTGTTAATTGATAAACACACCGGTTGTGGTAAATGATGAGATATGGCTATGAAAACCGAGATTTTGAGGATGAAATGTTTTTTTAGAAACTAAGGAGTCTATCCAGCTTCCTTTCTCCCACTTCATCCCAAAATACGCAGGTACGACATGGTCGTCCATAAAAGGGCCTCATAAGGGGTCATTTGAATACTGGCCTGATAACTGTTATTGTACACAAACTCCATCAGGTACAAGTATTCCTCTCAACCCTTATTCATGGTGAGTATGCATTCCCTTAGCATGTATTCCAAGGTTTGGAACGTTCACTCAAATTGTCCATCGATCTAAGGATGGAATGTCGTACTCATGTAGAGCTTGGTTCCCAAGGCACTTTGCAAACTAGTCCAAAACCTTGAGGTAAATCTAGGGTCTCTATTTAACACTATGCTTACCGGGACGCCATGGAGTCTCACTATCTCCTTCATGTATAAGAAGATCAGTTATTCCACTGAATTTGTCACCCTTATAGGTAGGAAATGGGCAGACTTGGTCAATATATCCACAATGATCTAGAGGATGTCTCGTCCCTTTCTAGTCACAAGTAGTCCCGTGACAAAGTCCATAGTGATGTGCTCTCATTTCCATTCTGGGATTGGCAAGGGTTGTAGCAGTCCTAATTGTTTTTGATGTTTTGCTTTAATCTGCTGATAGGACAAGTATTAAGCTACATATTCCATAATATCCCTCTTCATCCCTTTCCACCAATAACCTTATTTGAGAGTGTAGTACATCTTAGTACTGCCCGAATGCATCACATAAACAGAGTTATGTACCTCTTCTAGAATTAACCTCATCAGTTTCTTATCTTGAGGCACACACACACTACCCTTGTAGGTCATTACTCCGTCACTTTGAAGGTCATAGTTTGGTTTCATCTCTCTGTTGACCGGATCCAAATAGGGTTGGAGTTCTTTATTTGCTTTTTGTTGGACTTTAATTTTCTCGGTTAGGTTGGGTCTTACCACTACGTAGCCAACAAGTATTTCTCTCTCTTGTCCACCTTAAGATCCACCTCCATTCTTCCCAATAGTGGCAACAAGGGTAATTAGCTTTTTTTTTTATCTGCGTTGCCTTAGTTTGGTACTTGCAACTTAGGGCATCTGCCACCACATTGGCCTACCCAGTGTGATATTCTATCACAAGGTCATAGTTTTTAACTAATTCTAGCCATCTCCTCTGGCGGAGGTTCAACTCTTTCTGAGTTAGGAAGTATTTAAGACTCTTGTGATTAATATATATCCTACACTTAACCCTGTATAAGTAGTCTCGCCAGATCTTGAGGGTGAACACTATTGCGGCTAACTCCAAGTCGTGGGTAGGGTAGTTCCTCTCATGTAACTTAAGTTGTCATGAAGCATAGGCGATAACCCTTCCTTGTTGCATCAATACACATCCAAGTTCTTGTTCGGATGCGTCACTATAGACAGTGTACTCACCTATACTTGGGTCAGGCAAAGAGAGTACATGTGTTGTTGTTAAGCAGGTCTTCAACTCTAAGAAAGATTTCTTACAGCTTTCATCCCATTTGTACTCTACTCCTTTCCTTGTGAGATGAGTCAACGGGGCATCTATCTTAGAGAAATCCTACACAAACTGTCTATAATATCCTGCCAAGCCCAAGAAACTTCATATATCCGAGGGGCTTCTAGGTGCCTTTCAATCGGATATGGCTTCCACCTTTGCTAGGTCTACCTTGACTCCATCCTTGGACACTATGTGCCCTAAGAACCCTACCTCCTGCAACCAGAACTCACACTTGGAGAATTTTACATATAAGAGGTTCTCTCATAGTATCTCCAAGGTGATAGCTAGATGTTCTTTGTGCTTCAGCCTAGTTCGTGAGTATATGAGAATGTTGTTTATAAATACTATAATGAACTTGTCGAAGTGTAGCTGGAATACTCGGTTCATTAAATCCATGAATGTTACAGGGGCATTTGTCAAGCCAAAAGGATCACCCTAAACTCATAATGGCCATATCGGGATCAAAATGCGGTCTTAGGAATATCTTCTTCCTAGATCCTGAGTTGGTGGTAGCTTGACCGAAGGTATATCTTGGAGAAGTAGGCTGCTCCTTTTAGTTTGTCGAACAGGTCATCAATCCGTGGAAGCGAATACTTGTTTTTTATGGTGACCTGGTTCAACTTTCGATACTCTATGTATAGCCTCATACTCCCATCCTTTTTCTTTACAAATAGGATGGGTGCACCCCATGGAGACTGACTAGGGTGTATGAAGTCCATCTCTAATAGCTCGTCGAGTTGCTCCTTCAATTCCTTTAGTTATGCTAGAGCCATTCAATAAAGGACTTGGGATATGGGATGTGTCATGCCCTGACCCGATTTGGTCGGATCCCCATGATCAACATGCCACTTTCCTAGTTTATTAAGGGCTTTCCTTTCTTTTAAACAGTGAGGAGTAAGGAGTTCTTTAAACATATGCCTTTCCTCAAATAACATTAATCAAAACTACATGAAATTTAAACTTTCCATACCTGTCTTGCAGGTGTATTTAATTGGAAGTCCTTGGGTAGGCTTTCTAGGTTACCTGAAAGGATTATAAGGGAAGGGGTGAGTTCAACGACTCAGTGAATGGGTGTTTTAAGGTATGACTTTTAGAAAAGAGTTTGAATTAGAGTGTGACATACTCCTTATTTTTCTTTTATAATATTTCATTCTAAAATCTCTGTTTGAATAACCATTTTTCATCACAACTATGTGTTTATCAACCAACACATGCCCTTCATCATGAAAGAAGCACACATTCATAGGCCATCCCAACCACTGTACCCACTTATGGCATCGGAGCGACTTTACTGGCCACCTAGATAGAAGCACGTCCACTTCTACCTTGAGAATGAGTGGATGTACGCGACATCCGACCCTCAATCCCGTAACAAAACTCCGTGTCCATATGAGGACAGAGACCTTATCTTGTTCCCACCCCGATCTCATGTGCATGAAGCTACATCGAGCTTCTCAAGACTTTTCATATGACTAATTGGCCTTATCTCTACCAGTTCGTCTAGAGCCCTAGGGCGCATCACTTCCCCTCTTGAGTGTCTTGAAGGTCCCGTAACACAGTGCATGTACAAATCAATAATTTTCCACATAAACCATATAATCTGTGGTGCCTCTGGTCGAATTTCCCCGAACCTCAACTTGACCTGCAGCTGTTTGTCATGAATAGTCTGAAGACCTATCATGTCACATTGCTAACAGTCCATCAAGTATGTTAGTCCTGTCTCGGTACCATGGCCAAACAATTCATTCACTTAAGTTTTCATGGCTTAAAATCATATTTGTTTGCGAGCTCTTGCTCATGTCAACTGGCCTAGGGCCCACTGTTCGAGATTTTTTCAAAATCGGGCATATTAGCCTCTAAGTTCCAAAAACGAGGCCTCTGGTCTATTTGAGCTATTCGAGGTCCCGTGAAGAAGGTCTCCCAAAAATTTTAAGTAGTGGCACACTGTGAGGGGAGAGCACTTCTGAAAAAATAAACTTTTCAGTCGTCCATCACAATAATCGAGTATGAGAACATCTACGCTTATAACCGATAAGCGAGTTTTCCACTTCCTTCTAGTAAGTTTCCTCATACCAACCCGGTATGACCTACTTACAACTGGTAAGTTATTTTTCCACGTGATTTCTACATCACTCCTCACATGTGTGATGGTTAAAATACCACTTAGTAGTGGCTTTTTATTTCCAAGGTGCTTATCATCCCAACCGAGTATGATATTAAATCCCGCTCACCTGATAGTGTAGTGAATTTCCTCTTAACCGGCTTATTGCCTTCATACGAACTTGTCTTAGCTAGCGTTCCCGGTACTTCATGTTCCTACACGATATGAACATCCTTGTTTATTATCCTTTGGCCTAATAGCTTTCATTCATCCTAAATGAATGAAATAACTAAACTTTTCATTTATTTGCAATTAGGCCCCTAAAGTTATTTGTTCTTTAACTTTAGGTCCTTAATGCTAGTTTTCCCCCAAATTGAGTTCCGAAACACTAAAATTCACATTAGTACCTCAATTTATTCAAAATCACAAAAAGGGGTTCAAGTTTTCCAAATTTCCAATTTGGCCCCAACTTTTCCAAATTACCATTTTGCCCCTACTTTACAAAAATGGTAAGTTTTGCTCCGTAAATTTCAAAAATTGCCCAATTGGTCCTCAAACTTTTTTTATCATACCCAATTGGTCCTCAAACTTTTTTTATCATACCCAATTGGCCCTCAATGTTATGAAATTGCACTTTAGTCCCTCGAATTTTCGAAATCCCCAAATTTCCCCCAATTTCAACCTTCTAACATAGCCGAATTTAATTTAATGGAATTGACTGATCAAATGAGTTTAGTTGTTGAAATTGAAGTTATAGTGTAGTTCCTACACCTTCATATGATTCAATTGCACTTTAAATTGTGCGATTTGATGCCATAATGAGTTCAAATGGAGCTTCACCAAAAAATTGGGCTTAGAGAGAGAAAGCTTCGAAAGCTTATAGTTAGGGGTGCAGTGGCCAGAACTTTCAATCTAGGCAGATAGCTCTCATCCTGAGGTTCCTTCTGGGATCAAGAATTGCCTTAATTGATGTCGAATGAGTGAGAATTTAGTTATCAAAATTCTGCTAGTTCTCTCTCTAGAAACGGTCGGAAATTACAGAGGGGAGCCAAATTGGCTTAGCTTCCCGCTCTAATTCAGCTGTAGGAGGGCTGTGGAGGTGTTGAGAAGGGGCTCAAATTAGTCGATTTCAGCTCGGCCAAAATAGGGCAACTTCGGTTTGTCAGAACTACTTCACTGTTCGATCACGTCAGCACTTCTCTGGCGACCCTCAGAGCAAATGGAGACTACATATGTGTAGTTGACTTCTCCCTGAATCCAAAGAACTCGACCATACCTTCTTTGGCTCAAAAAGATGCCCAAGTCGGAGCTCTGCTCGAGCTTCATCCAAAAATGGAGCAATTGAGAGAGAATGGAGTTTTTAGGTGTGACGAGGATGAATGAGGAGGGACTCTTTATATAGGAATCTCAGAGACTTTTTAGCCATCCGATTGGCTCTTTAATGGCGGTTATTCATTGCTTGAAACTCCCTGGCCGGAGACTTTTCATCTTTGCTGGCGCTGCTCAATTTTTCGGCGAGTGAACAGTGTTGTCATCTGAAGGAAGAAGACGACACTGTTCCGAACCGGGCTCAAAGCTTAAACCAGCCGGTTCAGGCTCGATTTGACCGAAATTTTCAAAATTAAAATTTTTTTACATTCATCTAAATTTATTCTCTATCCAATGGTGGCCTCAATTCTCCAATTTGAATTTTCTAAGCCACCACGAAAAATGAATTTACCATTTAGTTTAATAGTGGTTCAAACCGGTTCAATCTGGTTCGGAACCGGTTCACCTGAACCAGTTTAGTTTTCATCTCCAATTCATCCTAAAGCCCTTTTTTGTGATTATGTGACTGTTTAGGTCACTCGGGATTCATAAATTTCCTGATTTGCCTTTTCTCTATTGGTTTTAGTTCATAAACCGACTCGGTTTATAAACCGATTCAATTTGTCTCGAGTTTGGTTCTCCTGAACTGGTCTGGTTTTTTCTCTCAAATTGTCCTAAGATCCTTTTCCAAGGTTTGATGAACCCTTTGGGTCACTTGTGAGTTGCAAATTTCCCAAATTACCCGTTCTCTAATGATTGGATTTTGTGAACTAGTTTGGTGTCTCTCGCTTGTTTTGACCGGTTCTTTTCCTAGTTTTCCTTAACTCAAAGGGGCGGGGTTTACATGATGTGTTCCTAGGATAACCTCTATGGTGAACTCCAATTGTTGGCTCGGGGGTAGTCCGAGTAATTCCTCTAGAAATACTTCTGGGTAATGTTTAACTACTAGAATGCCTTTAGGTCCCTTCTCTTCAAACTTTTCGTTGATTATCATTGCCAGAAAAGCTTTACAACCTTTTTGTATCATCTTTTGGGCTCTTATGTGGGACATCATTTGTACTTCTCTCTTCTTTCGATCTCCTTGGAATTGTAGTCCGAGTGTTTCAAGAGTATGGAAAGTCACTATCTTCTTCCTATAATCCATCTTAGCCTGATGGGTACTTAGCCAATCCATCCCCAATATTAATTCTACCTCACTTAAGGGTAATGGGATTAAATTTGCCTCTAGTTTTATTTCTCCAATCTTAATCTCACATCCCTTTAACTGTTTGTCCATATTTAATCCTTCTCCTAAGGGTGTGAGGATGTTGAGACTTCATCCTAGAGAGAAGAGTTCTAGGGGTAGTCTTGGGATTAAGTCTTCTTTGATGAAGGATCTTTCTTCTCCCGAGTCGAAGAGGGCGTAGACCTTTCTTCCCCACAAGTGTACATACCCTAATTAAAGACATGCATGTTTTTAGAAGAAAATTTCTTTATTGAATGAAACTTGAATTACAGGTTTATCTAAATCTTAGTTGGGAGGGTTTTGGGAAGTACCTACTACGGTACTAGGGTCTTTTCTAGCCTATTCCTGGGTGAGGTTATATACCCTAGTTGGTACTCTTGTGGTGGTGTCCTGCCGGAGAGTCCTTGGGTTCCCTTGGGGTGGTCCAAGCATGCTCCATTGCTTGTTCTCCCTAAGAGTGGGGCAATCCTTTGCAAAGTGCCCCACTTGTCCACATGTGAAACAGGACAAACAAGATCCCTCGTGGTACCTATGGCACCTAGGACAGCGGGGTTTCCTTGTGGTAGGGTGGGGATTACTCTCTAGGGAGGTGGTGGTATATCGTTTCTCTTTTTGAAATTCCACTTTATTTCCCCATCTTGAACCATTATGACGGCTTTGGCCCTTGTCCTCCTTCCTATTTGCCTACTCCATTTGGCGACATCGGGTTTGTACTAGTCGCTCACATTCATGAGCCATACTGATCACCGCTGTCAGATTTGTGGGGCATCCTAATACCCCCATCCGGTCTTGTATGTCCATGTTGAGACCATCCAAGATTCGTTGACATATAACTACCGATCCGACCAAGTTAGGGGCAAAGGGTCTTAACTCATTTTACTTTGTTTCGTACTCCGAAATAGAGTTAAGCCCTTGTCGGATTTGTAGGAAATCCTGCCTCTTTTCATTAATCAGATCCAAAGCCAAATACTCCTCCACGTACCTCTCCTTAAATTGTTCTTAGGCTGGTGTGAAGATATGTAGGCTTTGGACATTATCCCACCATCTTTTGGCACTGCCCTCTATGAAAAATTTTGTCAGAATCACCATGTCATCCAGTGATATCCTGACTTTCACCATCCTTCTCCCCATGGAAAGGCTTACACCCTAGTTGACGAAGATTCTTGAGGTATTTGGGGATGTCAATTGGAGAACGATGGTTAACAAGAGGGAGATGAGATTGTACTTCCTCCAGTTCAGCTCGAGAGTTAGTGCCCATCTCAGGGATGAGGTTCGGTCATCCAAATACTTGAGTGAACTCTTCGTACAACCTCTGGTGTTCCGAGCTTAGTCGCGGTGGAGTTGTTTGGGCTCCTCGGGGAGTTTCCATGGGAAGGGGTGGTTGGGCAGTGTTAGAGACTGCGACTCTTGTTCTCTTGGTTCCTCTCTTGGGAGCCATCTGAAATTTTAAGATTTATTCCTATTAGTTACTATATGTTATAGTCTTGATAATGTATTTGATAAAATAGGCTCTGATAACACTTAAGTTGTCACACCCCGACCCAATTTGGTCAGATCCTCGTGATCAACCCGCCACTCCCTTCTGTTTATGAAGAGTTTCACCCTATTCTAAACCGCAAGGAGTAAGGCGTCCTTTTTCCTATTTTTCGTGGAATAACATTATAGAAAACTGAATATATTAAATCTTACATACCTTGTCTTACAATTTGGCTACAGAGGGGTCTTTAAGGTTGGCTTCCCTTAGTTACTAGAAAAGGGGTAAAGGGAGGGGGTGTGTTCTACAACTTAGTGAATAGTTGTTAGGAGTGAGTTTTTCATAAATAACTTAAATCATAGTCTGCCAAAACTTATTATTTCCTTTAAGAATAATCTTTCCTAAAATTCTAGTTTTCAAAACATTTTCCTCATTCCACATTAGGTGTGTTTAATAGTCAATATTCACCATTCATCAGGAAGGGATCACACATAAGCAGGACAACCCATCCACTGCACCCACTTGTGGCTTAGAGCATCTTTACCGATCACCAAGATAGAAGCCTGTCCACTTTTACCCTGGGTTTGAGTGAATGTTCATGACATCTCACCCTTAGATCCGAAAACAACTTCATGTTCGTATGAGGATAGAGAACTCATCCCTACCCCACCATGGCCTCATGCGCAAGAAGCTATGTCCAACTTCCCGACTGCTGGCACGACAAATCGCCCTTATCTCCACCATGTCATCCAATAGCCCTTAGGACGTATCACTACCCCTCTTAGGCGCCTTGATGATCCTGTACCTCAAGTGCATGCAAAAACATTAGTTTTTCCACATAGCCATTTATCTTTGGTTCCACTAGTCCAACGACCCTGACCCTCAACCCAACTTGCACTTGTTTGTTTAGGCCAGTCCGTCAACTTGGCCCTGACGCACTGCCGACAGTCCATCGAGTATATCGGTCCTATCTTGGTACCATGGTGAAATCACATAACCATTTCATTAAGAGTTTTCATGGCTTTCATAATCTGATGTTTGTTTATGGGCTCCTTCCCGTGCCCACTGTACGTGATTTTCCAAAATAATCTGGCATTTTAGCCCCATAAGTTAAAAAAACCGAGGCTTGTGGCCTATCCGAACCGTTCTAGCTCCCATTAAGAAAGTCTCCCAAATAGTTCAAGTATTGACACACAGTCAGAGGAGAACACTTCTGACAAAAATCAGTTTTCAGTTCATCTCACCAACCAGGTGATGATGATACCTCTGCTTACAAACAGCAAGCAGGTTTCTCCTTCCTTCAAGGAAGTCCATCATACAAACCGGATATGATTTCCTCTACTTACAACCGGTAAGTAGGTTTTAGTTATGTTTACCCATCATCCTAACTAGGTATGATGTAAAAAAATTTCACTTATAAGTGATTTTTCTTTTTTAAATTGCTCATCATCCCAACTGGGTATGATGTACATAAGTCCACTCCCCCGTTAATAGTGATGTGGTCATCCTCGGTTGGTTTTCCAATTCAACACGAGCTTTCTCTTACTAGAGTTCCAATCACACTTGTCTCTACACGATTTGGGCAGCTTTTTCACTTAAGGTTTGGCATAAAAACCTAAACTCACAAATTATCGATATATTACATTTAGGTCCCTATAGTTCATTTCTCTTAACTTTAGGTCCCTAATGCCCATATTTGCCCAATTTGAGTCCTAAGGTTTCCAATAATCCCCTTTTAGACCTCATTTTACACAATATTGTATAAGGGCTCAAGTTTTCCAAATTTCCAATTTGCTCCCAAACTTTTCAAAAATTACCATTTTGCCCCTACTTTCCAAAAATGGCAATTTTGCCCCAATTGTTCCAAAAATTGACCAATTGGTCTTCCAACATCTTTTCCATGGCCAATTGACCCTCATTTTTGGGAAATTGCAAAATGGTCCCTCAATTTTATGAAATCCCCCATTTTCACTAAAATTTTTCCCCAATTTCTCCCTTCAAACTCATCGAATTTGATTTCTTCAAATTGGCATTCAATCAGAGTTATTGCTCCAATTGAAGGTATTAATCAGTTCCTACACTTTCATACGATTCAATAGAGCTTTGAACCACGTCATTTGGGTCCGAAATGAGCTCAAACGGAGCTTTGCTGCAAAATTGTGTAGAGAGAGAAAGTTTCGAATGCTTACCATTGGAGGTGCGACGGTCCAAGCTCTCTATCAGGAAAGGTAGCTCTCTTCCTGAGGTAACTTCTCGGATCAAGAATTCCTATAATTAACCTTGAATTGAGGGAGAATTTCGTCAGTGAAATTCTATAGTTTCTCTCTCTAACTTTGACCTGCAACGATTGAGGAGGGCCGAATTGCCTTACCTTTAAGCTTAGTTGAGGTCGTATGAGGGCTGTGGGGATGTTGGGAGAGCTTTGTTTTGCTGAAGGAAGGATGAAATTGGCAGAATTCAACTCGGCCAAAACAAGGCAGCTTTGGTCCGTCAGAGCTGCTTCACTGTTCGATTCTGCTGACATTTTTCCCGCAGTCCTCAGATCGAACAGAGGTTGCTATCAGATAGCTAACTTTCCCAAGAGTCTAAAGAATCTAACATCACCTTCTCAGGTTAAGAAAACTACCAAAGTTAGAGCTCTGGTTCAATCTTCACCGAAAAATGGAGCAGTTGAGAGAGAATGAAAATTTGAGGTGTGAGGAGGATGAATGGAGAGTAGCTCTTTATATAGGGATCTTGGGGACTTTGTCTGACCGTTTAGCATCTTGGTCAAGCTCATTCATGGCCTGAAACAGCCTGAATGGAGACGATTCCTCTTTATCGGTGCTGTCCAATCAAGCATTGAATGAATAGTGTCACCATCTAAATGAAGAAGACAACACTGTTCCGAACTGAACCGGACCGGTCCAACCGGTTCAATGCATAAATCGACCGGCTTAGGCCCCGATTCAACCGATTTTCTCAAAATTAAAAATTTCTAAATTCATCTAAATTCTTTCTCTATCCAATGTTGGCTTTAATTCTCTAATTTAAATATGCTAAGCCACCTAGAAAAATGAATTTAGAAACCGGTTCAAATTGGTTCAAACCTATTCAATCCAGTTTAGATCCAGTTCACCTAAATCGGTCTGGTTTTCTCTTCCAATTTGTCCCAAAATCCTTTTCCATGACTTTTATGACTATTTGAGTCACTTGGTGTTTGTAAATTTCTCAATTTACTCTTTCCTTATTGGTTGTGGTTCGTGAAGCAGTGCGATTTTCTATTTTGAAATGACCGATTCTTTTCCTAGTTTCATTATCTATAAAGTGACAGGGTTTACATAGAGGGTCCCCGAGCTTCCTATATAAAGAGCTCCTCTCCATTTATTCTCCACACAGCTCAAATCTTCATTCTCTCTTAACTGCTCCATTTTTTGGCAAAGCTCGAACTTGAGCTCCGATATAGGCCTTTATCACAACCTCAGAAGGCAAGTTCGGGTGCTATAGACTCCGAGGAAGTCGGCTACATAACAACAACTTTCTTTTGACCCAAGGATAGCCGGAGAAGCGCCAGCGGAATCCAATAGTGAAGCAGCTCTGATAGACCGAAACTGCCCTATTTTGCCCGAGCTGAATTCGACCAAATTCAGCCCTCCCTTGAGCAAACCAAGCCTCTCCGACATCCCCACGGACCTCACACGGCCTCAACAAAGCTGAAAGGTAAGACAATTCGGCCCTCCACTATCATTGCTGGTCGGAGTTAGAGAGAGAATGTGCTAAATTTTATTGATGAAATTCTCCCTCAATTGGATATCAATTGTAGCACTTCTTGATCCGAGAATTAACCTTAGGATGAGAGCTACCTCCCTCAATAGAGTGCTCAGATCACCGCACCTCCGGTAATATGATTTTGAAGTTTTTTCTCTCTACAAATGATTTTCCAACGAAGCTCTATTTGAGCTTGTTTCAGACTCAAATCACGCGATTCAAAGCTCCATTGAATCGTATGGAAGTGTAGGAACTGATTTATACCTCCAATTGAAACAATTAACCCTGATTGAATGGCCAATTTGAAGAAATCAAATTCGGTCTATTTGAAGGGGAGAAATTGAGGAAAAATTGGGAATTTCAAAAAATTGAGGGACCTCTTTGAAATTTCCAAAAAAATGAAAGCCAATTGGCCATGAGAAAGATATTTGAGGACCAATTAGTCAATTTTTGGAACATTTGGAGCAAAATTGCCATTTTTGGGAAGTATGGGCAAAATTGTAATTTTTGAAAAGTTGGGGACCAAATTGGAAATTTGGAAAACTTGAGCCCCTTACACAATTTTGAGTAAATTGAGAACCCAATTGGAATTTCGAAAGTCTTGGGGCTTAATTTGGGGAAAAGTTAGCATTAGGGACCTAAAGTTAAGGAAAATGAACTTTAGGGACCTAAGTACAATTAATTAACAATTTTGAGCCTAGTCGCTCATATGTGAGAAAACGATAGCAATCATGCCAAGCCTTAATTAATAAAGATGCCCAAATCGTGTAGGGACACGAGAGACTGGAACGCCAACAAGGAAGAGCTAGCGTGGATTCAGAAACCGAATCAAGACGAACACATCATGGTCATCGAGTGAGTGGGACTTTTAACATCATACCCGGTTGTGATGGTGAGCGATTTAAGCTCAAAACCACGCACCGATTGTAAATGGAACTTTTAACATCATACCCGGTTGGGATGATGAGCAATTTAAGCTAAAAAACACTCACCAGTTGTGAGTGGAATTATCTAACTTCATAACCAGTTGGGATGAAGAGTACCCATCTTTAAGTTATAAAACCTACTTACGGGTCATAAGTAGAGATAATCATACCCGATTGGTATGATGAACTTCTCTGAGTAAAGGAAAAACCCACTTACCGGTTCTAAGCAGAGATATTGTCATGCCCCGACCTGGTTTGGTCGAATCCTAGTGGGCAACCTGCCACTCTCCCAGTTTATTAAGGGTTTTCCCCTTCTTTAAATCGTGAGGAGTAAGGCATCCTTTAAACTTGTACCTTTCCTAAAATAACATTAATCAAAACTGCATGAAATTTAAAATTACATACATGTCTTGCAGGTGTAGCTAACTGAAGGTATTTAGGTAGGTTTTCTCTTAGTTACCTGAAAAGGGGTATAAGGGAGGGGGTGAGTTCGACAACTTAGTGAATGGATGATTAAAACATGATTTTTAGAAAAATAGTTTGAATTGGAGTGTGCCAGACTCCTTATTTTCTTAAAATCATTTCCTCAATTTCTCAGTTTTCAAAACCATCATTCCTCATTGACCACAGTCGGTGTGTTTAACAATCAACACATGCCCTTCATAACGAAGGGATCACACATTCGTAGGGCAGCTCGTCCACTGCACCCACTTGTGGTGTCGGAGCGACTTTATTAACCACCTAGATAGAAGCCCATCCACTTCTATCCTGGGAATGAGTGGATGTAAGTGACATCCGACCCTCAAAATAGAAAAGAAAACTCTATGTCCGTATGAGGACAAAGACGTCATCCCGACCCCACTCTAGTCTCATGCACATGAAAATACGCCGAGCTTCCCTGACTGTTGGCACAACAAACTGTCCTTATCTCCACCATGTTGTCTAGTAGCCTCTAGGAAGCATCACTACCCCGCTTGGGCATCTTGATGGTCCCGAACCTCAGTGCATGCGTAGAACAATAATTTTCCACATAAGCCATTTTATCTTTGTTCCACTAGTCCAACGACTCCGACCCTCAACTCGACCTGCAGCTGTTTGTCTCGACTTGTCCGTTGGCCTGTCTTGTCGCACTGCCGCCAGTCCATCGAGTATGTCGGTCCTATCTTGGTACCATGGCCAAACATATCATTCATTAACATTTTCATTGCCTAATCTCATGTTTGTTTACAAGCTCCTGCTTGTGCCAACTAACCTTGGGAGAGAGTGGAGTTTTTAGGTGTGAGGAGGATGAATGAGGAGGGCTACTTTATATAGGAAGCTCATGGTCTTCTTGGTCATCTGATTGGTGCCTTTATTGCAGTCATCCATTGCATGAAACTCCCTGGATGGACACCTTTCATCTTCGTCGGCACTGATCAATTTTTCAGCGAGTGAACTATGTTGTCATCTGAAGGAAGAAGACGACACTATTCTGAACTAAACCGGACCGGTCTGAGCCGAGTTCAACACTTAAAACAACCGGTTCAGGTCTGATTCGACTGAGTTTTTCAAAATTTAAAAATTGTAAATTCATCTAAATTCATTCTCTATCAAATGGTGGCCTCAATTATCCAATTTGAAAATTCTAAGCTACGTAGAAAAATAAATTTAGAAACTGGTTCAATAGTGGTTCAAATTGGTTTAGATCTGGTTCACCTGAACCGGTTTGGTTTTCACTCCCAATTCATCCTAAAGTCCTTTCTTATGACTTCTTTGACTCTTTAAATCACTCCCAATTCATCCTAAAGTCCTTTCTTTGACTCTTTCTCTATTTGTTACTTTTTATAAACTAACTCTATTCTCTCTTTAGAAATAACCAGTTCTTTTCCCAATTTTTCTTATTATCAAATGATGGGGTTTACTGATATTATCTATCTTGCCCCAACCTAGTTTATTCGAATCCCTATGATCAACCCGCTGCTCCCTTGGTTCAAGTGGGGTTTCCCCCTACCTTAAATCAAGAGGAGCCAGGTGACAACACAACCTTGTTCTATGGAATAATATATATCAATAAAAAATGCAAGCTAAAAAGAAAAGACTTTTAAGCATACCTAATAGAGGGTAGATCCTAGTATTATCTATAGTCATTTTCTCTACTTCTAAAAAGGGATAGAAAGGGAGGGGTGAGTTTCTACAAATCACTAAATAAGTGTCAGGCTCCTTATTTCCTTTAAGATAATTTCTTCCTTAAATTTTAGTTTTCAAACACTTTTCCTCATTATCCACAATTGATGTGTTAAAAAATCAACACACGTCCTTTATCATGAAGGGATCACACATTTGTAGGGCAACCCATCCACTTCACCCACTTGTGGCATACTTTATCGGCGACCTAGATAGAAGACCATCCACTTCTACCTTGGGAATGAGTGAATGTTCATGACATCTGACCCTTAAACCGAAAATCATCTCTATGTCTGTATGAGGACAGAGACCTTATCCTGACCTATAAACCCCATCCTTTGATAATGAAAAAACTAGGAAAAGAACCGGTCACTTTCAAATTTTAAAACTGAATTGGTCTACAAGTTCGATTATTAGGAAATAGGCAAATTTGGGAATTTTCAACTCCCATGTGACTCAAATGGTCCATAAACTTGGGAAAAGAAACTTAGGATGAAATGGGGAAGAAAAACTAGATCGGTTCAAGAGAACCAGGTCCGAACCGAATAGAACCGATTTATGAACCGAGTTGATTCATGAATCGGAACCGATAGAGAATGGGTAAACCAAGAAATTTATGGATCCCTTGTGATCCAAAGAGATTTATAAACCTTGGGAAGGAACATTAGAACAAAGTGGAGAGAAAAATTAGATTGGTTCGGGTGAACCAGACGTGAACTGGATTGAACCGGTTTAAGGACCGAAACGGTTTATAAACTAAAATTGAAAAAGAGAGGTAAACAGGAAATCTTATTGACCCTAAGTGACCTAAGGAGTCACAAAAGTCATGGAAATGGACTTGTGAAGGAATTGGGATGAAAACCAAACTGGTTCAGGTGAACCGAATTCGAATCGGTTTGGACCGGTTTGAACCACTATTGAACCGAATCCTAAATTTATTTTTCTATGTGGCTTAAATAATTCAAATTTGAGATTTGAGGCCACCATTGGATAGAAAATGAATTTAGATGAATTTAGAAATTTTTAGATTTGAAAAACTCAGCGGAATAAGGGGTGAACCAGCCAGTTTAATCTTCGAACCTAGTTCAAAATAGTGTCGTCTTCTTCCTTCAAATGACAACAATGTTCACTCACCAAAAAATTTAAGCAGCACTAACGGAGAAGAAATGTTTCCATTCGATAAATTTCATGCCATCAATGTCTGTCATAAAGGTGCCAAACGAACGACCAACGAGTCCCCGAGCTCCCTATATAAATAGCCCCTCTCCATTCATCCTCTCCACACCTAAAAAGCTCACTTTCCCTCAGTTGCTTAGTTTTTCGGCGAAGCTCGAACCAGAGCTCTGAGATAGGGTCATTTTTTAGCCAAAGGAGGTGAGGTCGGTCTCATTAGAACCGTGGAGAAGTCAGCTACATGGTGGTGACATCCGTTCAATCCAAAAGTCGTTGGAGAGGCATCAGCGTGATCAAACAATGAAGCAGCTCTAACAGACCAAAGTTGCCCTATTTCGTCTGAGTTGAAATTGGCCGATTCGAGCCCTCCTCAAGCCAAACCATGCCCTCCCAACACTTCCTCAACCCTCCCATGGCCGAATTAGGGTGGAAAGGTAAGCCAATTCGCCTCCCCTCTGCAATTTCTAATTGGTATTAGAGAGAGAGTCGGTCAAAGTTCAATGACAAAATTCTAATCTAATTTGAAATCAATTGATGTCATTCTTGATCCTTGGAGGAACCTCAGGAGGAGAGCTGCCTGTCCAAATAGAAAGCCCGGACTGTCGTGCCCTCACGAGTGAGTAATCGAAGCTTTCTCTCTCTACAGTTCATTTTTCGGTGAAGCTCCGTTTAAGCTCGTTCTGGCGTCAAAACTTGCAATTCAAATTGCTAAATAATCATATTAACATGTAGAAACTCATTTTCAACTTCAATTTTAACAATTGGAAACGTTTGATCGATCAATTTAATGAAATCAAATTCGGTTGTGCTAAGAAGTTGGAATTGGGGGGAAAATTGGGGAAATTTTGAAAATTCGAAGGACCAAAATGCAATTTTCTAAAATTGAGGTTCAATTGGACATTATAAAAATGTTAGAGGGCCAATTGAGGAATTTTAGAATTTTGGGGGCAAATTTACCATTTTTGTAATGAAAGGGCAAAATGGTAATTTTGGAAAAGTTTTTGGACCAAATTGGAAATTTAGGAAATTAAACCTCTTTTTGTGAACTTGAATAAATTAAGGTCCCAAGTGGAATTTTAAAAGTTTTGGGACTCAATTTGAGGAAAAACCTGCATGAGGGACTTAAAGTTAAAGAAAAATAAATTTAGAGACCTACAAATAAATAAAACTTTGGTTTTTCTCATTTATTTAGAATGAATGAAGGCTATTAGGCCGAGAGATAATGAACTGAGATGTTCATATCATGTACGAACATGAAGCACTAGGAACGCTAGCAAGGACAAGCTCGCATGAAATTATGGAATCGGTCAAGTGGAATTCACGGCATTAACGGGTGAGTGGGATTTTATATCATACCCGGTTGGAGATGATAAGTTCCTCGAAATGAAAACCCACTATCAAGTGGTATTTTAAACATCACAACTTAGAGTAGTGATGTGAAAATCATGTGGAAAAACTACTTACCAGTTGTAAGTAGATCATACCCGGTTGGTATGATGAAACTTCCTTAAAGGAAGTTGAAAACTCATTCATCGGTTATGAGCGTAGATGTCCTTATACCTGGTTGGTATAATGGACAGTTAAAAAAATATTTTTGTCGGAAGTGCTCTCCCCTGACTGTATGCCAATGCTTAATTGATTTGGGAGACCTTCTTGACGGGAGCTCGAATAGCTCTTATAGGCCAGGGACCTTGATTTTGGAACTTGGGGGCTACTATGCCTGGTTTTGAAAATCTCTAACAAGTGAGCCATAGGCCAGTGGGCACGAGCAAGAGCTTGTAAATAAACATAAGATATGTCCTATAAAACTTTAATAAATAAATTGTTTGGCCATGGTACCAAGATAGGACCGATATATTATGTCAACTAGAGGTAGTGTGACATGATAGGTCTCCGGACCAGTCAAGACAAACAGCTGCAGGTTGAGTTGAGAGTCGGGGCCGTTGAACCAGTGGCACCACAAATTATATGGCACGATAAGAAAATATTGTTTGTGCATGCACTATGATTACGTGATCATCAAGACGCCCGTGAGGGGTAGTGATGCACCCTAAGGGCCCTGGACAACCTGGTGAGTGTAAGGGCAGTTCGTCGTACTAGGTGACCGTGCAAAATTTGGAGTAGAACTAAGCGTATGAGACCAGGGTAGTTGTGCTGGCCTGTGAATGTGTGTTTAACCTTCATGATGAAGGGTGTGCGTTGGGTGATGACACACCGTGATTAAATAAAGAAATTGTGGTAAAACTAGAGATTTTAAATGAAATATTTTTTGAAAAAAAGCAATCTAACACACTCCAATACAACTCTTTTCCTCAAAGATATTTTCTTGAAAAAAAACCCATTCACTAAGTAGTTGTACTCACCCTCTCCTTTCTATCCCTTTTTCAAGAAAAGAAAAAATGACTAAGAATAATACCGAGCCTTACCCTCTGTCAGGTATGCTTAAATTTCCTTAATCTTGAATTTTATTGGATATATGTCTTTCAAGGAACAAGGTCAAAATTATGCCTATCTCATCTCGAGTTAAAGTCGGAGGAAACTCCTCTTGAACCGAGAGTGTGACAGGTTTTTCACGGGGATCCAACCAAACCGGTTTGGGGCATGACAATTAGAGTGGTATCAGAGCCATGTTCCCTTGAAACATTATCAATATTATGCCCTGATATTAACCCAACTCTAAACTATCGTGTAGAAAGGAAAGTCCCTAGGAAATTCACGGAGAAATCTAGTCCTTCCCTGATAATCATGAAAAAGACATCCAACCCAAGGGAGGAAGCTATCCAAAGGTATCATATACTCCTCCCATAAATTTCTTGGTTTACCAACAACAATCGAAGAGGAATCCCACCAAGAAGGAGGCCTGGGATAACTATTGGGATGCATATGCCACCTTCATGAAGGTCTACCAAGTACCTCCACCCACTCAGCCTAACTTCAACCAATCTCAATGGGTGAAGTGGACCTATAAGTGTGAAGAGGAAATACTAAGGCGGTACAGATTGGAGGCCATACATGGAATTCGCCCTATTAAGGAGCATAAAAAGACCCCAATCAGTTCCTTAGAGCCTTCTAATCAAGAGTCCCATAATTGTTCTAGGGTTAACTCTAGCTCTATGACCCCAAGGGATTATGGGGTAAAGAATTCCTGTAATAAGCCAAATTTTGGCAAGAAGATATTTCCTAAATAATCAAAAGTGAAGTTTATTAAAACTCGTAAGTTGCCTTGAGAAAAATTGAGTGTAAGATAATAAATGTTTAAATAAAAAGGGAACCCCTTAAGGAAGAATGGGTTATGGGTAGTTAAACTCAACCCTAAGACTTACCTTAGAAAACACGATAAATTTATCTGATGGAAATCCTAAGAAAAGGAAAAGAGTTGGAGGACCAACCATCCAAGAGTAAGTGGGTTTTGAGAGACAAGAAGTTCTAAGAATTGAAGATACAAGAAGTATAACATTCCAAAAGAAACCATAAGGACAGAAGCAGATCGATAAGGAAAAGAAATTGAGTATAGCGTCTACCACGGAAAGATGGAGAGAAAGTACAACAACAGAAAGTCCTAGGTGTAACAAACTAAAGAACTAAGATACAAATTCCTTAGAAATTGCAAAGGATAAGGGACAGGGGGAAAGTAAAGTATGAGTCAAAGAAGGAAGAAAAACGAGAAGTAGATGAATCGTACCAGGTCCTTAAGTTTAGGAAAAAGTTTCCAAGGGATAGGGCGATCAAACACCAGAAAATACCAATTGTTAGGTGAAAGTGTAGGGAGGTTGGGCATGATCTATTACAAGAGGGCTTGGAAAAACTCAAAATAGGAACTTCAAAAGAATCATATATAAGGAAATAACTTATTGGACCAAATTATTTGGAGGTGTAAATGCAGTCTAACCAGAGATGGGGAATAGTGGAAGAATACTCTCCAGCAAAGGCAAAAAGAGAAATACTGGGGATATAAGGGTACAGAAGGTTTAGGCATGATGTGGAGGAGAGACCCACTTCAAAGGAATAGGCGAACACTGAAGCGAGTGGAAATGAGGCAGGATCAACATAAGGTACTCCTAGATCCTAAGAGCAAGAATAAGTTGGCGAAAATATCGGCAAATTATACTCCAGAAATTTAAGGATTTCAATAGTCGATCTAGAAGGAAAAATAGAGGGAAAAGAGAATGAAAAGCTCATCAGAGAGAGAAATCTTGGAAAGACATTGGCATACCAAGGAAAGAAAGTGAAATAAATGGAATAAGTAATAAGATAATTCCTAAAGAACAAGATATTGAGAAGAAAGAATTAGGTAACAAGGAGGAAGAAATTACCCGACTCATGACTAAGAATTTGCTGCAATAGTGTTGACCTAAAGATATGGCGACACTACCTTTACGGAGTTAAGTGCAGGATATACATAGATTAGAAGAGCATTAAGTACTTCCTAACTTAGAAGTAGTTAAATATCAGTCAGAAGAGATAACTAGAATTGGTGAAGGCTTGTAATCTTGCAATATAATATCACCCCGGAAAGGCTAATATGGTAGCATATGCCTTAATTCGCAAGTATCAAACTAAGACAACACAAGTAAAGACAAGTTACCTACCCTTGTTACAACATTTGGGAAGGATGGAGGTAGATTTGAGGGTAGACAAGCAGGAAATGCTTGGTGGCTAATGTGGCAGTAAGACCTAGTTTAACCGAGCATAATAAGGCTCAATAAAGGACTGATAAAAAACTCCAATCTTATTTGGACCTAGTAAACAAAGAAAGGATACAAGACTATGATGTGCGAAGTGACGGAGTACGAACCTATAAGGGTACAGTTTGTGTGCCTCAAGATAAGGAGTTGAAAAGATTAAGTTTGGAAGAGGCACACAATTCGGTATATGCTATGCATCTGGGCAGTACTAAGATGTATCGCACCCTCAAACAAGGATACCGGTGAAAGGGCATGAGGAGAGACATTGCGGAATGTGTACATCGATGTTTGTCCTATCAATAGATAAATGAAGAGCATTAGAAACTGTTACCAATTCCAAAGTGGAAATGGGAGCACATCACCATGGACTTCATCATGAGCTTATCATTGACTAGAAAAGGTCGAGATGCAATTTGGGTAGTTGTGGATAGATTGACCAAATCAGCACATTTCCTTCCTATAAAGGTGACAGACACAGTAGAACAGCTGGCTGCTCTATACATGAAGGTAATCATGAGACTCTATGGTGTCCCAGTGAGTATAGTGACGGATATATATCCAAGATTTACTTCCAGGTTATGGCCAAGTCTACAAAACGCCTTGGGGACCAAGCTTCATGTGAGCACGTCATTCCACCCTCAGATAGATGGTCAATCTAAGCGGACCATACAAACCTTGGAAGACATGCTATGAGTGTGCAAGATCACTGTGAACAAAAGTTGGGAGGAATACATGTGCCTAATGGAAATTGCTTACAATAATAGTTATCAGGCCAGTGTTTAGATGACTCCCTATGAAGCCCTTTATGGACGACCTTGCCACACCCCTCTACTTTGCGAAGAAGTGGGGGAAATGAAGTTAGAAAGGACAAAAATAATTGAGGATGCCACAAAGAAGATAAAATCAATAAAGAGTCATCTTAAGACTGTCCAATATAGGCAAAAGAGTACGTGGATAATCGAAGTCTAGGGTTTTAAAGTGGGAGATCAAGTATTCTTCATGGTATCCCCATGGAGAGGAATACTAAGGTTCAGCAAAGAGGAAAGCTGAAACCAAGATATATCGGTCCATATCCCATCATTTAAAGGATAGGACTAGTAGTTTATAAATTGGAACTACTTCCTAATTTACAGAGAATACATGATGTATTCCACAACTTTGTGCTTCAAAAATATCAACCTGACCCTAGTCACGTACTTGACCGACCTCCAATGGAACTAGAAAAGAACTTGACCTATCAGACAAAACCGGTACGAATTATCGAATAGAGAGACAAGAATTTAAGGAACAAGAAAAAATCCCTATAGTCAAGGTTTTTTGGCATAATGGACCCGTGCAAAAGGAGACATGGGAAGTTGAGTATATGTTGAGGGATAGTTACCCTCAATTATTTAACGTGTAACTATTTTGGGGACAAAACTCCTAAAAGGAGGGGAGAGTTGTAAACCCCGTCCTTTGATAATGAGAAAACCGGGAAAAGAACCGGTCACTTTCAAATTTTAAAACCGAATTGGTCTACAAGTTCGATTGTTAGGAAATGGGAAAATTTGAGAATTTTTAACTCCCATGTGACTCAAATGGTCCATAAACTTGGGAAAAGAACCTTAGGACGAAATGGGAAGAAAAATGGGATCGATTCAAGAGAACCGAGTCCGAACCAGATAGAACCAGTTTATGAATCGAGTTGATTCGTGAACTGGAACCAATAGAGCATGGGTAAACCAAGAAATTTATGGATCCCTTGTAATCCAAAGAGATTTATAAACCTTGGGAAGGAACATTAGAACAAAGTGGGAGAGAAAAACCAAATTGATTCGAGTGAACCAGATCCGAACTAGAATAAACCAGTTTAAGGACCAAGTCGGTTTATGAACCAAAATCGATAAAAGATGGTAAATTAGAAATCTTTTCGACCCTAAGTGACCAAGGGTGTCACAAATGTCATGGAAATAGACTCGTGAAGGAATTGGGGATGAAAACCAAACCGGATCAGGTGAACCGAATTCTAATCGGTTTGAACCACTATTGAACCAAATCCTAAATTCATTTTTCTAAGTGGCTTAAATAATTCAAATTTGAGATTTGAGGCTACCATTGGATAGAAAATGAATTTAGAAATTTTAGATTTAAAAAACTCAATCTAATGAGGGGTGAACTGGCTAGTTTAAGCTTCGAACCCAGTTCAGAATAGTGTCGTCTTCTTCCTTTAGATGACAACACTATTCACTTGCCGGAAAATTGAAGCAGCGCTGGCAGAGAAGAAATGTTTCTGTTCGATACGTTTCAGGCCATCAATGTCTATCATAAAGGTGCCAAACGAACGGTCAATGAGTTTTCGAGCTCCTTATATAAAGAGCCCCTCTCCATTCATCTCCACACTTGAAAAGCTCACACTCTCAATTGCTTAGTTTTCCGGTGAAGCTCGAACTAGAGCTCTGATATAGGGTCATTTCTGAGCCAAAAGAGGTGAGGTCAGGTTCATTAAAACTAGGGAGAAGTCAACTACATGGTGGTGACATCCGTTCGATCCGGCGGACCCAAGTTGCCCTATTTCAATTGAGTTGAAATCGGCCGATTCAAGCCCTCCTCAGGCCAAACCCAGCCCTCCCAACACTCCCTCAGCCCTCCCACAGCCAAATTAGGATGGAAAGGTAAGCCAAATTGGCTCCCCTCTGCAATTTCCAATTGGTGTTAGAGAGAGAGTCAGCCAAAGTTCAATGACAAAATTCTAATCCAATTTGACATCAATTGATGTCATTCTTGATCCTAGGAGGAACCTTAGGAGGAGAGCTACCTGCCCGGATAGAAAGCTCAGACCGTTGTGCCCTCACCGGTGAGTAATCGAAGCTTTCACTTTCCACAGTTCATTTTCCAGCGAAACTCCATTTGAGCTCATTCCATCGTTAAAACTTACGATTCAAATTGCTAAAGAATCATACAAACATGTAGAAACTCAATTTCAACTTCAATTTCAACAATTGGAAATGTTTGATTGGTAAATTTGATGAAATAAAATTTGGTCGTGTTAAGAAGTTGGAATTGTGGGGAAATTGGGGAAATTTGGGGAATTTCAAAAATTTGAAGAACCAAAATACAATTTTCTAAAATTGAAGGCCAATTGAGGAATTTTATAATTTTGGGGGTAAATTTACCATTTTTGTAATGAAAGGGCAAAATGGTAATTTTGGAAAAGTTTTGGGACCAAGTTGGAAATTTGGGAAATTAAACCCTTTTTTGTGAAATTGAATAAATTGAGGTCCCAAGGGGAATTTTAAAAGTTTTGGGATTCATTTTAAGGAAAAATTGGCATTAGGGACTTAAAGATAAATAAAAAAACTTTAGGGACATAATTACAAATAAATAAAAGTTTGGTTTTTTTCTCATTCATTTGGAATGAATTAAGGATATTAGGCCGAGAAATAATGAACCGAGATGTTCATATCATGTAGGAACATAAAGCACCGGGAATGCCAACAAGGACAAGCTCGCGCGAAATCAAGTAACCGGTTTAGTGGAAAGTTTAATATTTGGTTTTTCAGTTGTTGTATTCCTGTAATATTATTGTATCATTTTTTAAAAATACATGTGTATTTAAAGAAACTTTTAATTTCTGCTGAATTTTATAAGTATTTTTATTCTAAGTATTAGTTTTGTCCGTACTAATTTAATGAAAAAATTATAATTTTATTATTAATAGGACATGACTGATTGTCATTGGATTCTGAGCTGAGAAATCAAATCGGAGCGTGATAATATTACTTTAGATAATTCAAGTTAAAATAAATATTTTTTATGTAAACTATAATATATTATTTAATTTCATAGATTATAATTGCTCAAAATTATCACACCAAAACTCATTATAAAGTTTTGTAAAACAAAACTTTTATACATAAATATATGCAACATTTAAATTATTAATTTTTTTACTTATGTCATGCACTTTTCTCATAAAATAATGTAATATTTTATTATGTTTAATAGCGTTGTAAAATTTATTATTCTTATATTGAGGGTAGGGAATTGTTAATACATTGATAGGGTATACCTTATACAAAAGTTAATTTTGAATTAAACTTACTTATCTCAAATAGAATTTTATCCTAGCTTAGGATGAACAGGTTCCACATTCTAACACGTGTAGGTAAGACAAGTAAGTGGTGTTTGTCGTGGTGAATGAGTGAGTAACCCGTAAGATTCTACATTTGTTACGGGAACTGAAATAAATCTTAATATCTTATCTATGAAGTAAAATGAGATTTTTGTAGTGGGTAAATAGCTTACCAACCTTAACTTCATATGTGTATTTACAACAATTCCTAAGGTTTGGTTTGTTCCTATTCACAAGGTGTTATCCCCAAACCATAATTAAAAGATAACAGAAAAGCTAGGGTTCATGGGTTGTGGGAACTACGACACTCGGGTTGGCTCTAGCCTCCTCCTACATTAGGTTGTAAACTCTTACATGGACTATTGCTTGTTTCCTAGGTAATTCCACCATGTGGTTCACTGACCCCCATATGTGACATGGTGTTAGGCACTGCCTACATTCCTAGGTGCAAGGGTGGTCATGATTCGGTGTTTCCAACTATGTGATTTGATTATTGTTGCGATATTCCCATGCTCTATGCCCCACCTTTCCACACTAGAAGCACTTATCCGTCTCACAAGGGCCTTGATGGTGTCTCCTGCACCTAGCACATTGTGGGGCTCCACTCCACCAATCGGAGTTGCTCTTCGCAATATTCATCGAGAAGGGCCCAACGTCCCCCCTCACAGAACATTCATGTTGGGTCGTGAGTAGTGATTATTGATACTCGAGGACGGGCTCTTGGAGTGGGTTCATAATGCCTTGGAGTACTTTCATGGAGGCATTGGGCACATGATGAATGCCTTCCTCTTCTCTGCATTTTCAATTGTTAGGTGGTGAGTGCATAGAATACTTTTGCATTCACACACATAACAGATCATAGCAGCTAAGTTTATGGCATGCTCCACACTCCCCGTGTAACATCTTATCTCCAGGTCTAGCCCATCTGGAAAATATTGGCATATGTAAGTAAGGCTAGCCAAGTCTGTACCAAATCATCTAAGGATGTTGAAACGATTCTCATATTCAGTCACGGTTCCTGGGCACTACTAGAGCTTGAGAAATGCATACTTCTTCTCACTCATTAGATAGACATTTAGATACTACTCAGAGAACTTTGCCTCAAATGTGACCCATTCCAGAGGCGCTCATGTTGTAGCTTGCAAGTTTAGTCACCACCTATCTACATTCCCCTCGAGGAAGAATTCTATCATGGTTACTTTCTCCTCTTCCGGAATCTTGACCATTGCGAGGAACATCTTTGTGGTCCTTACAACATCCTTCTTACCAGAGAAGCTCTAGCACCCTTACTGTTGTAGAGCCTTGAGGTTCCTCGAAACATCTAAACCCTGAGGTCCTTGACCTGGAACTAGTGCTACTACCGGTAGTTATGCTACCTCTTGAGCTGGTGTTGCTTCTAGCACTCTTCGTTGGGATGTTGCGGAAAGGGGTACTCCCACTAACTCTGAATCTAAATCAAAGTCCCTTAGGAAGTTCTGGTAGGCCCAAATATATGTAGGGGTCTATGCTCCGGCGTGTGAGTTCCCAGTCTGAACTTTTCCCCACCTCTCACCAGCTATGTCCTAGTTTGGTCCTCCCACCAATGCGTCAGTGTACTCCATAATCTATGGGAAACCTTTTTAGAAATTAGTAGTGGTGGTTATTTCCCTACTTTACATATTATAAATAAAGGTCTTATTAATTATATTCACACTTTTCAATCCATCCCAAAATATTTTCATTTCTAAAATTCTTGCTTTGAAAGCATGGCTCTAATACCACAAAAAGGATTGTCAGGCCCCGACCCAATTCACTCGGTTGACGGTCCCATGTACCCCACCAATCCCCTCGATATTAACATTGTGAGTACCTTTACCACATTAAAACCAGAGGGACTGAGGCTGTCTTTCCTATCTTTCTCTATTCTTTTGCAGCGAAAATTTGAGTTTTTCTTTCTAGAAAAAGGGTTAGCCAAAAATTTAATTTCACAAATGACCCAGGAAAATAGAAATTGATAGGAACATATTCCAACATTTGTATGTAGGATAAGAGGACTGCCTCAAATGGTGCTCAACTTGGAGATGATCTCCAACCTACGTCCCGAGACTTCTTGGTTGTTATCTGCAATCGTTTTGGGTAAGGGAATGATCTCATAGCCCAGAGAATAATTGTCACGCATCGACCCATTTTGGTCAAATCCCTGTGAACAACCCACCACTCTTCTAATTTATTTAAGGGTTTCCCCCTTCTTTAACTCAAGAGGAGCCACGCGTATTTTCGAACTTGTTCCCTAAAAAGACATAAATCAAATAAAATACAAGCTTAAGAGAAATTAAGCATACCTGACATAGGGTAAGGCTCGGTGTTATTCCTAATCATTTTCTCTTTTCCTGAAAATGTATAGAAAAGAGGGGTGAGTTTCTACAACTCAGTGAATGGGTATTTTAAAAATGGAGTTTATTTTTTAAAACGTTTTCAAGTTGGAGTGTGCCAAACTCCTTAATTCCTTTAAATTTTCTATGGTTTAAAATCTCGATTTTTGAAAACACATCCTTCATCATGAAGGTCAAGCACACAATCGCAAGCCAGCATGTCCACTGAACCCACTTATGGCATCGATGCGACTTTATCGGCCACCTAGATAGAAGCACATCCACTTCTTCCATGAGAATGAGTGGATATTCGTGACATCCGACCCTCAATCCTGTAATCAATTCTTCGTGTCCGTATGAGGACAGAGACCTCATCCCGACCCCACCTCGGTCTCGTGTGCTTGAAGCAACGTCGAGCTTCACAAGGTCACCTGGGTAGACCAACTGCCGTTATACACATTAGGTCGTCCAGGGCCTTAGGACACATCACTACCCCTCTTGAGCATCTTGAAGGTCCCATAAACATAGTGCATGCACAATCAGTATTTTCACATCATGCCATATAATTTGTGGTGCCACTGGTCCAACGACCCCGGCCTTTAACTCAACCTGCAGCTGTTTGTCTTGACTAGTCTGAAGATCTGTCATGTCGCACTGCCACTAGTTGTCTGAATATGTCGGTCCTATCTTGGTACCATGGCCAAACAAATCATTTATTTAAAGTTTTATGGCATATAACTCATGTTTGTTTACGAACTCTTACTCGTGCCAACTAGCCAATGGCCCACAATTCGAGATTTTCAAAATTGGGCATGTTAGCTCTCAAGTTCCAAAACCTAGGCCTCCGACCTATCAGAGCTATTCGAGCTCCCATCAAGAAGGTCTCCCAAATTGTTTAAGCAGTGGCACATAGTCAGGGGAGTGCACTTCCGACAAAACATATTTTCAACTATCCATCATACCAACTAGGTATGAGGATATCTTCGCTCATAACCGATGAACGGGTTTTCCACTTCATCCATAAGTTTCATCATACCAACTGGGTATGATCTACTTATAATCGGTAAGTAGTTTTTCTGTGTTATTTTCACATAACTTCTCTCATGTGTGATGTTTAAATTACCACTTAGCAGTGGGTTTTCATTTCCAAGGTACTTATCATCCTAACTAGGTATGATATAAAATTCCACTCACCCGATTGTGCAGTGAAATTCCTCTTAGCCGACTTTATTATCCTTACTTGAACTTGTCTCAGCTAGTGTTCTTGGTACTTTGTGTTCCTACATGATATGAACATTCTAGTTCAATATTATTTGGCCTAACAACCCTCATTCATCGCAATTGAATGAGAAAATAAAACTATTCTTTTATTTGTAATTAGGTCCCGAAAGTTACTTTTCTTTAACTTTAAGTCTCTAGTGACGGTTTTTTTCTCAAATTGAGTCCCTAAACCTTTAAAATTCCTCCTGTTACTTCTATTTACCAAATTTTATAAAAGGGGGTTCAAGTTTTCCAAATTCCCAATTTGGCCCACTAGTTTTCCAAAATTACCATTTTTCCCTTCCTATACAAAAATGGTAAGTTTTACTCCAAAAATTATAAAATTTTTGAATTGGCCCTCTAACATTCTTATCATGCCCAATTAACCCTCAATTTTGTAAAATTTCATTTTAGTCCTTCAAATATTTGAAAATGCCCAATTTCCCCAAAATTTTCCCCAATTTTAACTCACTAACATAGCCGAATTTGATTTCATCAAATTGACTGATCAAACACTTCTAATTGTTGAAATTGATGTTTGAATTGAGTTTCTATATATTCTTACAATTCCATACACTTTGAATTGTAAGTTTTAACATCAAAACGAGCTTAAATAGAGTTTCGCCAGAAAATAGATTGTAAAGAGAGAAAGCTTCAATTGCTCACTGGAGAGGGCACGACAGTCTGAGCTTTCTATATGTGCAGATAGCTGTCTTCCTGAGGTTCCTTCTAGGATCAAGAATGGCATCAATTGATACCAAATTGAATTAGAATTTTGTCATTGAAATTCTATCGGTTCTCTCTCTAACACCGGTCGGAAATTGAAGAGAGGAGTCGAATTGACTTACCTTTCAATCCTAATTTGGGTGTGAGAGGACTAAGGGAGTGTTGGGAGAGCTTGGTTTAGTCTGAGGAGGGCTCGAATTGGCCAATTTCTGTTCGGCCGAAATAGGGCAGCTTTGGTCTGCTGGAGTTGCTTCACCGTTCGATCATGCCTACGCTTCTTTAACGACTCTCGTAGCGGGTGGATGTCACCACCGTGTAGCTGACCTCTCCCCGGTTCTAAGGAACCTGACCTCACCTTCTTTGGCTCAAAAATGACCCTATATCGGAGCTTTGGTTCGAGCTTCACCGGAAAACTAAGCAACTGAGAGAGAGTGAACTTTTCAGGTGTGGAGAGGATGAATGGAGAGGGGCTCTTTTTATAGGGAGCTCGGGGACTCGTCGATCGTCCGTTTGGCACCTTTATGATAGACATTGATGGCTTGAAATGTACTGAACGGAAACGTTTCTTCTTCGCCGGTGTTGCTTTGATTTTCTGGCGAGTGAATAGTGCTGTCATCTGAAGAAAGAAGACGATACTATTCCGAACCAGACTGAATCGGTCCAAACTGGGTTCAAAGCTTAAACCGACCGGTTCACCCCCAATTCAACCGAATTTTTCAAATCTATAAATTTCAAAATTCATTTTCTATCCAATGGTGGCCTTAAATTTCAATTTTTAAATTTTTAAGCCACCTAGAAAAATATATTTAGCATCTAGTTCAATAGTGGTTCAAACCGGTTCAATACAATTCGGATCTGGTCCACTTGAACCGGTTTGGTTCTTATATCCAATTCACCCTAAAGTCCTTTTCATGACTTTTATGATTCCTTAGGTCACTTAGAGTCCATAAATTTCCCGGTTTGCCCTCTCTTTATTGATTCCAGTTCATAAACCGTCTCAATTCTTAAACCAATTCAATCCAGTTCGTGTTCGTTTCAACCAAACTGATCCGGTGTTTCTCTCCCATTTTGTTCTAAGGTTCCTTCCCAAGGTTATAAATCTTTTTGGATCACACAGGAGTTGAAATATCTCCAATTTGCATGTTCAACAATAAATGGTTTTGGGAACTGGTTCGGTTTTCTCACTTGGTTTGTTCAGTTCTTTCTCAGTTTTCCTTAACTCCAAGGAGCGGGTTTTACAACTCTCCCCTCCTTTTAGGAGTTTTGTCCCCAAAACTTATTACACATTGTTCGCATGTTGGCTTATGCTTCTTACTGTTATGAAGTTTTCTATTTTATCGTCCCACCACCTTCTCAATTATTTTCGTCCATTGCATGGAACTTACTTTAGCCTAGAGTATTTCTTTGAAAACCTATGATAATTTCCTTTCGTTACGTCCTTCTTTCCCAAGGCACAATTTTACATCCCAAGCTTCTTTTACCCAAAATTTCGAGACTATAAATTTTGGTCATTTCTCTTCCACAGATTCTAGCATTTATTGCCTTTTCATCTTATATGGATTCCTTCCTCATTCTTTGGTTATTGCCTTTATACTTGACTTTGTTATACCTTACTCATATACCATTCCTTGCCTAAGTCATATTTCTCTAAGTCAGTTGAATTTACATGCCCCTTTACCGCATGGCATTCTTTGTGATGTCTTTAACTTTACTTCCCTATAACAGTATTGGTTTCCGTACTTCTCGTCTCTTCTCCAAATTCCTTTATTCTGTCATTCAGCCTTCAATCCTTGAATTTCCTGATACTTAGTGAGATACTAAAATTTCTGATCTTTTTCTTCATTCTTTATTCCTATTGGTGTCCTTCCCCCTTAAGATCTCTTCACTTTCTAAATCCATCCTTACTTTTATCAATGTTCCTCCCACAATTATTCATTCTGAGTTTAGTTCATTTCTTACTCGCATGGCACCTTTTGATGCCATCTTCCTACCTATACATTACATGGGTTTGACTTATCCCTTGATTCTTTACGATTTCCTTCTCCTTGTACACAATCCTTTCTTTTTTTTCTAGCATTTTGTTCTTGAGGAGTTTATTCTCTTTCTTATTATGTTGGTTCCATTTTCTCTCCTTTGTACAACCATGTCTTCCCAAGATTTCTTTCTCTGGGGAGCTTCACATTCTCTTTCCCTCGGTATTTCACTCTAGTTCTACCATCGAAATCCTTAAATTCTGGAATATCTTTTTGCTGATATTTTCACCAACTTACTCTTACTCTTTGAATCCATGAGTACCTTCTGTTGATCCTACTTCATTCCCACTTGCATTCAGTATTTGTTTATTTCTTTGAGGTGGACCTATCATCCTCATTGTGTCCAAACCTTTCGTACCTTCGTATCCTTGGTATTCCCCTTTTATCTTGGTTAGGGTGTATTCTTTTATAATTCCCCATCTCTTTTTAGACTTCGTCTACTCATCCGAATGATTTGGTTCATATAAGTTATTTCCTTATATAAGATTTTTCTAAGGTTTCCATTTTGAGTTTCCCGGTCTTCTTGTAGTATATCACGTTCAACCTCCCAATATTTTCACTTAGCCACTCATACTCCTTACTGAGGATTGTATTTCTTCCCTAGTTTGCAACCTTCCCTAGATTGTTTATCTTTAGCTGAAGCTTTCTCCTTCCTCGCTCCAACTTCCTATTTTCCATCATCCTTCTAATGTCTTCCATTCTGGGATTCTTTTGTTCGATCGCCCTACATTTCTTTTAGAAATTTTCTCTTTTTAAACCTTCTCCTAAGCTTAAGGTCATTGTATGATTCATCTATTCCTACTTCTCTTCTCCCCTTGATCCATACTTTTTCCTTCCACATATCTCCTTATCCTTTGGAGTTCCTAAGTAATTGTATCTTAGTTTTTTATACGTAGTTGTTTCACCTGGGCCTTCTTGTTATTTTACTTTCTCTCCATCTTTCCTTGGTGGAATTCTAGACTTATTACTTTCTTCTCTATCAGTCTCTATTCTTGTGGTTCTCATTGAGATGTTCTACTTCTCCTAGTTTTCTTTTATCCTTTATTATCAGAGCTTAGTTTTAACTTATTTAGACTATCCAAAATCTGTACTCTTTGAGGGTTGCTTCTCCAATTTCTTTTCCTTTTTTTTTTACTATTTCCTTTAGATGAATTATTCCTTATCATATTTCTAAGGATAAGTCTTAAGGGTTGAGTTTAACTATAAATACCCAATCCTTTCTTCCTTGTATAAATTTCTATCTTTTACATACTTTTAAACTTTATCAAAGAACTCAGAAGTTTTAATAAAACTTTTACTTTTATTTAATCAAGAAATATTTTTTTTCCATAATTTAGCTTATTACAGAATTCTCCACCCCTTAATCCCTTGGGGTCATAGGACTAAAGTTAACCCTATAACAATTATGGGACTCTTGATCAGAAGGCTTTGAGTAACTGATTGGGATCCATTCGTGCTCCCTAATAGGACAAATTTCATGTATGGCCTCCAATACATACCACCTTAGTACTTCCACCTCACACTCATAAGTCCACTTCACCTATTGCGAGGGATTAAAGCCAGGTTAAGTTGGTGGAGGTACTTGGTGGACCTTCATGAAGGTAGCATACGTATCCCAATAGTTATCTCAAGCTTCTTTCTTGGTGGGATTCTCTTCTGGTTGTTGTGGGATTGGAGGAGGAGGGGTTGAACTTCTAGGAGGTGATGCTAGTTCCTCTTGTCTGGGAGGAGGGTATATGATGCCTTCTGGTTCCAGTAAGGCTTCTACTGGTTTCTGGTAGTCTTCCACCATGTCCTTGGGCACCCTTTTCTCGCCCTTTAGAAACCTTTGTATGGCTTCCTCCATGGGGTTGGATGTCTTTTTCAAGGTTATGGGTGGAGGACTGGATTTCACCGTGAAATTTCTAGGGACTCTCCTTCATACACGATAGTTTAGAGTTGTGTTAATGTCAAGGCAAAATATTGATAATATTTCAAGGGAACTATGCTCTGATACCACTCTAGTTGTCACGCCCCAACTCGGTTTGGTTGGATCTCCGTGAACAACCCCGCCACTCTCCCGGATTATTTAAGGGTTTCCCTCTTCTTTTACTCGAGAGGAGCCATGCATATTTTCGACATTGTTCCCTAGAAAGACAAATATCAAATAAAATGCAAGCTTAAGAGAAATTAAGCATACTTGACAAAGGGTAAAGCTTGGTGTTATTCCCTGTCATTTTCTCTTTTCTTGAAAAAGGATAGAAAAGAGTGGTCAGTTTCTATAACTCAGTAAATGGGCATTTTAAAAATGAAATTTTTTTAAAAATGTTTTCAAGTTGAAGTGTGCCAGACTGCTTAATTCCTCAATTTTTGAAAATACATCCTTCATCATGAAGGTCAAACACACAATCGCAGGCCAACACGTCCATTGAACCCACTTGTGGCATCAGAGCGACTTTACCGGCCACCTATATAGAAGCATGTCCACTTCTACCTTGAGAATGAGTGGATGTTCATGACATCCGACCCTCAATCCCATAATTAATTCTCTGTGCCCATATGAGGACAAGGACCTCATCCCGGCCCCACCTCGATCTCGTGCGCTTGAAGCTACGTCGAGCTTCACAAGGTCACCTCGTTCGATGAACTGCCCATATACCCACCAGGTTGTCCAAGGCCCTAGGACACATCACTACCCATCTTGGGTGTCTTGAAGGTCCCGTAAACACAGTGCATGCACAATCAGTATTTTCACATCATGCCATATAATATGTGGTGTCGCTGGTCCAATGACCCCGACCTTCAACTCAACCTACAGTTGTTTGTCTTGACTAGTCCGGAGACCGTTCATATCACATTTCCACTAATTGATTGAATATGTCGGTCCTATCTTGGTACCATGGCCAAACAATTCATTTATTTAAAGTTTTATGGCATATAACTCATGTTTGTTTATGAGCTCTTGCTTGTGCTAATTGGCCTATGGCCCACTGTTCGAAATTTTCAAAATTGGGCATGTTAGCCCTAAAGTTCCAAAACCGAGGCCTCCGGCCTATTAAAGCTATTTGACCTCCCATTAAGAAGGTCTCCCAAATCATTTAAGTAGTGGCACACAGTCAAGGGAGAGTACTTTCGACAAAACATATTTTTAACTATCCATCATACCAACCAGGTATGAGGATATCTCCGCTCATAACCAATGAACGGGTTTTCCACTTTCACCGAGGAAGTTTCATCATTCCAATTGGGTATGATCTACTTACAATCAGTAAGTAGTTTTTTCGTGTGATTTGTACATCACTCCTCTTAGGTGTGATGTTTAAATTACCACTTAGAAGTAGATTTTCATTTTCGAGGTACTTATTATCCCAACTAGATATGATATAAAATCTCACTTTCTCGATTGTGCAATGAAATTCCTCTTAGTCAGCTTTATTATCCTTACTTGAACTCATCTCAACTAGCGTTCTTGGTACTTCATATTCCTACACGATATGAACATTCTTGTTCAATATTCTTTGGCCTAACAACCCTCATCATCCTAAATGAATGAGAAAATCAAACTATTCTTTTATTTACAATTAGGTCCCTAAAGTTACCTTCTTTAACTTTAAGTCCCTAATGCTAGTTTATTCTTCAAATTGAGTCCCTAAACCTTTAAAATTCCTCTTGGGACTTCGATTTACCCAATTTCATAAAAAGGGGACCAAGTTTTCCAAATTCCCAATTTGGCCCCCAAATTTTCTAAAATTACCATTTTGTCCTTCATTTACAAAAATGGTAAGTTTCACCCCGAAAATTCTAAAATTTCTCAATTAGCCCTCTAACATTCTTATCATGCCCAATTGACCCTCAATTTTATAAAATTTTATTTTGGTCCTTCAAATTTTTGAAAATCCCCAATTTCCGCAAATTTTCCCTCAATTTCAACTCCCTAACACAGCGGAATTTGATTTCATCAAATTGACCAATCAAACACTTTTAATTGTTGAAATTAAAGTTGAAATTGAGTTTCTATATATTCATACAATTTCATAGCACTTTGAATTGTAAGTTTTAACGTCGAAATGAGCTCAAACGGAGCTTCGCTGAAAAATAGATTGTAGAGAGAGCTTCAATTGCTCATTGGTGAGGGCACGGTGGTCTGAGCTTTCTATCTGGGCAGATAGCTCTTTTCCTGAGGTTCCTCCTAGGATCAAGAATAACATCAATTGATGCCGAATTGGATTATAATTTTGTCATTGAAATTCTACCGGTTCTCTCTCTAGTATGGGTTGGAAATTGTAGAGGAGAGCCAAATTGGCTTACCCTTCAGTCCTAATTCGACCGTGAGAGGGCTGAGGGAGTGTTGGGAGAGCTTGGTTAGGCCTGAAGAGGGCTCGAATCGACCAATTTCAGCTCAGCCTAAACAGAGCAGCTTCGGTCCGTCGAAGCTGCTTCATTGTTCGATTACGCCAGCGTGACTCTTGGAGCAGGTAGATGTCACTAACATGTAGCTGACTCTCATCAGTTCTAAGGAACCCGACCTCACCTTCCTTGGCTAAAAAATGACCCTATATCGGAGCTCTAGTTTGAGCTTCACCGAAAAACTAAGCAGTTGAGAGAGAGTGAGCTTTTCATGTGTGGAGAGGATGAATGGAGAGGGGATCTTTATATAGGGAGCTCGGGGACTCATCGATTGTCCGTTTGGCACCTTTATGATAGACATTGATAGCCTGAAATGTATTGAACAGAAACATGTCTTCTTTGCCGACGTTGCTTTAATTTTTCGCCGAGTGAACAGTGATGTCATCTGAAGGAAAAAAATAACGCTGTTCCGAATCGGACCGGACTGATCGAAACCAGGTTCAAAGCTTAAACTGGTCGGTTCACCCTTGATTTGATCAAAATTTTCAAATCTAAAAATTTCTAAATTCATCTAAAATTACTTTCTATCCAATGGTGGCCTCAAATCTCAAAATTTAAATTTTTAAGCCACCTAGAAAAATAAATTTAGCATTCGATTTAATGTTGGTTCAAATCGGTCCAAACCGGTTCAATCCGGTTCGGATCCCGTTCACCTGAACCGGTTTGGTTCTCATCTCCAATTTACCTTAAAGTCCTTTTTCATGACTTTTACGACTCCTTAGGTCACTTAGGGTCCATAAATATCCTGATTTGCCCTCTTTTTATCGATTTCGATTCATAGACCAACTCGGTTCTTAAACTAGTTCAATCTGGTTCAGGTCCATTTCACCCGAACTGATCTAGTTTTTCTCTCCCATTTTGTTCTAAGTTTCCTTCACAAGGTTATAAATCTTTTTGGGTCACAAGGGAGTTAAAATTTCTCCAATTTGTCCATTCCCCAATAAACGGTTTTGGGAACTATTTCAGTTTTCTCACTTGGTTTGACCGGTTCTTTCCCAGTTTTCCTTAACTCCAAAGAGTAGGGTTTACAATAATGCTTTGATGTTGGGCCACTTCAAGACTTACAACTTAGACAACCCAATTTAACATTCTATACAAATATCATTATGGGTCCTTAATAATTTCATGTATATGGTTCTCTTAGCCCCTTGAGACTCATGTCTTCAGCCGTCTGTAAACATTTTATATTCCATGGTCGGGTCATAATCAAATTTCCCCACACAGTCGAGCAAACATATTGCATATCAATAGCATAAACTTAACACACACCAAGCACTCATGGCATGCACACACATATGGGTTACTCATAGCCCAAATACTGGGAATCTCACTTACCTTGATTCACTCCCAAAGGGAATTTCACGATAACAATCGGGACTATAAGGGTGTGAGAGCTTTTGTTCATCATTTGGCTGACTCCACTCAATCAAACACAATGGGCACAAGGCCATAATGCACTATCATATCATGCCACTAAAATCTGTCACAACTATCCTCAAGACATTTTATCCTTCTCTTAATAACTTAAATGATATTTTCTTTAGTGAACATGCATTTAAGTCATTTTACATTTATTTTATGAGTTTCAAAACATAAGCTTGTCCTTACTTTCATGACAACACCAAACACCAAACAAGGTTCTCTAGTCAGTCTAATCGAAATCGCAATCATTACTCCCACTCACCGTGATTTTTCGAAACTTGTTCATTTTGGTAGGTTTTTTCATGGATCTAGCACTTGAAGTCCCAACTTGAGTGATCTTTTGTTTCTTCTACAATGTTTAAATCAAACAAGGAGATCAATTTCAAGCACCTTAGTACCTTAAACTAGTACTATGTAATTCTCTTAAAAATTTACGATTTCGCCCCTTAGGCCAAGTTACTTGACCTAATAGTCAATGAACCGTCCCTTCACTAACCTTCTATAAAATTAGCCCATATGGCATAAGGTCATAACCTTTCAAAGTTACACTTGCCTAATTACTTAAAATTCCCTCATTTACCACCTAGGGGCCTCACTTTTCCAAATTTACAATTGGTCCCCCAAGTTAGGCAAAATTACCAATTTTCCCTTTATACTCTAAAGTGTTTCATGTTTGGACCTTAGAATTTTTTAAACCTTTAATTGGGGTCCCCAAGTTTTTTTGAGTCCCATTCTAATCCTCCAAATACCTAAGGTCCTTCAATTAACCATATTTCCTCTTATTTACAATGGAGTCCCTCATTTTGGACAAAATTACCATTTTGCCCCAATTCTTTAAACCACTCTTTCTAGGGCCCTAGATTTCTCAAAACTTCCAATTGGGTCCCTATAGTCCCTTTAACCTCATCCAAGTCCTTAGATTTCCAATAAATCACTTCTAGGCATGCAAACTCCTTTGTTAGCACTTTAGTCCCTAAATATTTCCTTGGTGGCATTTAGGTCATTTTTACTTTCTAGACATATTATCTTGTTTCCCAAACACATCCAAACTTTCCAAAGGGTCCCTAAACTTCATGCATACCCTTAGGAAGATCCCCAAGAAATCTTATCCTCAATTGGGTCCACCAACTTATCAGTATTTATATTTTAGTCCCCATCCTTTTTTCCCTAACAAAATGACCTCCAAAATTTCACAACCTTAAGTATAGGGTCCCCCTGACCTTCTCCAATGGCATTGTAGTCTCGATTCAACTAGGCTTGGCCGAAACAAAGATGATCAGCTTTAATTAGATCTACCCAACTCATCGAACGGAAATCATGTCAAGGTCAAGAACTTACAGGAGATGGTGCCTTAGTCGTTTGAAAAATGGTTCCTAGAGGAGTCCGTGGGCACCAAGTTTGTCTCCAACGAAGGTTTGAACTGCCTGTAATAAGCATTTATCAGTCTCTATTATTTATGAAACAAATTCAAGTTTCAATGATTTAATTTTGTGGCTACACTTACCCAAAATGTGTAATGACGGTGACATTGGAATGTTGAGACTTGAGGGATCTCCTAAATATTTCTTGCCCTTAGTTGGTCCAAGGGGCAACATAAAATGGCCCTCAAAACAGCTACATTATTTCTGACTAGATAAGACCTAATATTGTTTGATCTCTCTGGCACTAGTAATGCGGTCGTCGATGGTCGAAAGTGGTGGTATTGGAAAGTTGGTGGTCTCAGCTTTCTAGGGATACCAAGAACTCCAAGGTTGGAAGTCGGACCGAGGAGTAGTGATATCTAGAAGATCTCTTGCCGAAAACTATAGTTCTTTGAATTTCAGAGCAAATTTTAATCCCAAAACCGATGGGGAACATCCAAGCTTTAAAAGAGTAGTGATATCGACGAAGGCCTAATCACAACCAAATTAACATTGTTTTGGCCAAGGTTGGCTGGAAAGTGATCGTGGGGAGTTGGGAATAAGATGAGGGACTTAGAAATAATTTTTTGATAGTTTATAGAATTTTTTTAAAAAGGAAAGTTGGGGGACTAAAATGTAAATTTTGAAAATTTTGGGGCCAAAATATAATTTCAGAAAAATTGAGACTCAAATAAGACTAAGTAGAAGTGTTGGGATTTGAAATAAAGTTAGAGAAAACTTAGAAGCCTAAAATAGTAGCTTAAAAGAGTCTAAGGACCTAGGTGAAACTTTTGAAAATGTTTAAGTACCAAATGTTAATTTTTGAAACATTTGAGCCAAAAAGAAATTTTTTAATAGATTAACAACAAAAAAAACTAAGAGAAAGTCAGGGGACTTAAAATAAATATATGTATAAGTTATTGGTTTTAAAATTATATAAGTAAGTCGATGCTTATAGGTTGTCCATGATACCTGTATACTTAATAATGTGGTCGGATGCGATATCTTGAGGATATTAATAATAAAGTACACATTTTCGACATCCAAATAAATAATGTGTATTATTTGGAACATATATGTTTGTTAATATGTGAACCTTGATTTATTGAAATGATTTATAGTGAGCAAGAGTTATAAATGAACATACGTTTGGATTAAATACCCAAGGCATAATTTTTAATGGAGTAAAAATTATGTAAATAACTGAATATAAGAAGTTAGCAAATCATAACCATATATAAGATATTTTAAGTAAAGTATGCGGTGATAGTAATTTAATGCTGGTAAAACCATTAATTGGGCTTTGAGCTCACCCAACTCTCCCGTACAAGTTATGATGTTAACACTAGTGTATTCCGACGAAATTTTAATATTTTATTTATTAGTTGTTATATTCAAGTAATTTAATGTTATTGTAAAAAAATTTTGAAACAACTTTGTATTTAAAGAAAATTTTAATTTTCTCTAAATTTTATAAGTGTTTTATTTTAATTATTAGTTTTATATATACTATTTTGATAAAATACTCATTATTATATTATTAATGGAAAATTACATATTATCATTGGACAATAAATCAAGAAATCGGATCGCAACTTGATAATATTATTTTAGATAATTTAATTTAAAAATAAATAATTTTTATGTAAACTATAATATATTATTTAATTTCATAGATTATATTTACTCAAAATTATCACATATTACTTAAAACTCATTATAAAGTTTTGTAAAAGAAAAGTTTTATACAAAAATATATGCAATTTTTATACAACTTTTAAATTATTAAAAATTTTAATTGTAATATTAAAAAAATAGTTTATTATAAGATTTTTTTTATTACTTAATTCTTAAAAAATAACTAATAAAATAATGTAAAATTTTAATATATGTAATAGTACTGTAAAAATTTTAATTTTTTTCTTATATTGAGAATAGGTAATTGTTAATAAATTGATAGATTATACATTCTACTAAAGTTTAATTTTACCTATTAAAAATAGAATTTAATTCTATCTTATGAAAAACACGCTTAAAATCCTAATACATGTAAGTAAGAGTAGAAAGGGGTGTTTATGGTGAATAATAAGTAGGTTACCCTTAAGATTCTGGATTTGTTACAAAAAATGAAATAAATCTTAATAATTAACAAAATAGGATTTTTGTAGCGGATAAATAGCTTACCAACAGCACTCCTTTAATACACAAACCATACTCTTAAGGTAGTTGTGAGAAATTTTTGCCCCGAATAAATACTGACCGAGTACTGCTATATGGTGTTACAATTGGCATGAGATGGGGGCTACTTTTGGAAAGAACATATGACAATATTGTTGAACAAATGACTTTATCAATAAGTACGGGCAAGCGTACTAACATAGAGGATGCAAAGGTTTTTTCTAATGATTTAGGTCAATAGTTGAAACTTTCTAACTCTGCTGTCAAATCCCTAGAACTAACCCTAGACACATGGTAGAAATAGTTGTGAGAGGAAATTTTTGTCGGGAAGTTGGAAAATATTTGAAAACGTAGAAAACTAATTATTTCCTAAATTAGAAATCTCGTTCACATTTTCTCCACATACATGATTCTGACAGGCATTTTAAGTCACAATTATGGAAATAATTGTCTCTTTTATATTTGGGTGCGTTATAATTTATCTAATAATGGACCATATGATTAATATTTAAATTATGAAAACAACAATAATTTTGAATTAATGATAGACAATGTTCATATTAAAATTTTGAAAATAACCTATCAAGGTCTCATCTCAATTTTCAGAATTAGTTTTAGGCTAAAATCATGTACAAATAATTGATGCAATTCTTCCATTTAAGTATAAATATTTTTATTTTACTCAATGTACAATTTTTTAATTAATAACTTGATTAATTAGCAACTTTTTTTTATAAAAATTAAGCTTTCAATAAAAGGTTTTTGTAAATTTTAACTTATTCAAATAATTGTGGAAATTTTTACCTATAATTTGAATTATTAATAAAAATTTTCTATGTAAATTAAGAAAAATCAAACATTTGTACCTAATTTAAACAATAAACAAAGTTGTGTGCCTTATTTCAAATTTTAACTATATATTTTCTATTTTTTAAAATTTCAGTTTATAGAAATTTATAAAAAAAAAGGAAATATTTCAAGTTCATATGATTAAATTTTTATACGAGAATATATTATTTATTTATAAACTTTGAATATATCTGAATTGCTAAAAATAACTCTCCCACCAGCAAATTTTCCCGCCTTTCCACCATCCCACCTTGCGCGGATATATAATACCACCCCCAATTCGAAATTCATTATTTTCTTAACCTATTCCTTAGAACCCTTATTCTTCCTCCTCCCTTCTTCTTCCCCTATCCCTTCTGATCACCTCTTTGGTTGTTTCTTGGCCTTCCAAGAATATGGAAGAAAATAAACCTTTCACCTACTGTAGCAGCAGTTCCTCGAGTAGTAATAGCGGTAATCCTCGTCGTCAAGACGCCATGGAAAACCTATGGAGAGTTTCCCGTTGCTACCCCACCAGTACACTCGAGGAGGCTTTTAATAATATAAGAATTTATCCTGAATACAATTGTATATCTTATAACAATTTGCATCAGCAGCAGGGATTCCGTCGATCATACCCTTCGCTCAACTACAACTTATTCAACAGCAACGCTGAATGCGATTGCTTTATGTGTAAAAGCCTTTTCGTCCTTGCAGTTGCTCCCAAGACCACAAAGATTCTACAGAGGTTCATCGAGAACGTGCACCAGTCCTACCTAAAGCATCTGTTCCGGGCGTTCGTGAACAAGATTGAGGAGATGATGAGTCAGCCTTTGGCAAACTTAATCACCCAGAGCCTTATTGAGAGGTTTACGGCAGAACAGATTGATTATGCCCTCCACGAGATTTGCGCTAAGGGTTTTCTTCACCGAATTTGCATCAATACCTATGGGTTTGTGTCGAATACAACTAATTCTTTGGCATTGTCATAAGATGTTTAATTATCAATTAAGCCATCTTTTAGGGTTTAACATTCTGTAATCCCTTGTGGAAAGAGCAGGAGGAAGACACTGGAAAAGTTGTTGGAGAGGATCAGTGACCCACAAGTTATTAATGACCTGACGAATGCTCTCAAGCCAAGTGTATTGCGACTGGTAGATAGTGACGAAGGCCGTAATTTCATATTGTTCTGCCTAAGGAATTTCAGTGACAAGGGAAACAAGGTATGATACAAAAGTTATTCATGTCCCGACCAATGCTCTCAAGCATTATTACTTTAATTTTATTTTTTTTATTTGAACTTCCTCTTCATGGATTCCCATAGGATAGATACCACGAGTAAATGAAAAAAAAACACTCAAGTTTCTATTTAAACTTATTTTGCAGCCGATTCTGGAAGTAGTAGCTCAGAACTGTACATTCATTGGGGGCAGCATAAAGGGATGCACTGTGCTTAGTCAAATCATTAACAACGTTCCTGACCCAATTAACAACGGAAGCGAATGGATGAATCATATGCTCGTTATCCAGGCGATAGCACAGAATGCCAAACGTCTAGCTTATGATCAATTCGGGTTTGTTACTTAATTTGTGCGACTCACTTTTTGTCCTTTCCTACATACATACCAATGAATGTTAACCTCTCTGGCTTTCTTATGCAGGAACTATCCAATGCAGAGCTTACTCGGGCGGAGGAACCCTTATATCAACACCATTATCCTCAACCAGCTCAAGGGAGAATTCTATCAGCTATCCTCAAATAAGTTTGGCAGCAATGTGGTGGAGAAGTGTCTATTGATGGTGACTCAGAGAGATCAGCTTGACCATATCATCACCGAGCTGCTTAGCAAATCGGGCACTTCGAGCCTCTTCCTGAACGAATACGGAAATTATGTGATGCAGACAGCCCTGAAAGTATCCAAGGTCATAATCATTATCCTCTCTTCGAACTTATAACCCTAATAACCCTGACCCTGGGATTTTCACAATCTATTCTTTCCAATTTGATCATCGTGCTAAGCTGGCCTTTCTCTGATGCGCTGCAGGAATGGATGCCATTGCAGCACCTGTACCTGCTTCAAAGCTTAAAGGAGAACCAACACATAATATGGAGCACCCGGTACCGCAAGCATCTTCGCCAGTGGCTCCCCAGAACCACTATGCAACGCATGCTATGATGCGGAATGGAAGCTGGCTCGGTGGCGTAGTCTCTAAGAATTCATCTTCCTTTCAACTGTGTTACAGAAGTACTTACCGTCCCGTATGTGGCTATGTGCGGTCTAGAGTGTGTTGTCTACCTTGGCATATTGATTCCCTAGCTAGAGTTGTAGGTCAGTGAATTAAAATTCTTGCATTATAGCTGGTAGTATCTGTCTGTCTCCCTTTGTGTTAATTTTTTTGTTAAAAAAAAAAAGAAATAAAAGCCTATAGTTAATGTCATTGTTTTTTTTTTCAATCCAAGAATGAATTCTTCAACTTTTAATAGGAATTCTAATTCCAAGTATATATGAAATACAACAAAAATAATATATCATTATTAAGAATATATCACGAGTTAGAGTAATGGTGAATAAAAAAATTAAATTGATAAATTTTATCTCATTAATTGATTTTTTAGCTTCCATATCCAATATAAAATTTTTAATACTAATAATTTTATAAAAATATGTATAATAAAAATAATAGCAATAATAATTATCCAATAAAAAAATATGTATAATAAAAATTTCCGTATAATTTTAAATAAATCTTAATACATTTTATCCGTGTCATTAATTTATTGTAGAAATTTTTTTTAATTAATTTTTATAGATAAATAAGAGAGTTGATAAAATGGAAATAACTCTCTTTTTTAAGTCTTAACCTATTCGGCCCTCTCTCCCCTTCCTCCTCCTCCCATCTTATTTCTCCCTTTATTGGGTTCGAAGAATATGAAATAAAGAAATTCCTTCAAAGTTTGTTTTATAGTTTTTGCGGTGCTCCTAGTAGTAATCGTGACGCCCCGCAGGATGTAAACAGGGTCCATTAGTCGCCGCACACCATGGCTATCCCACCCGTCCACTTGAAGAGGCTGGCTATCCCAGCAAGTTTTCAATAATGAGAATCTCTCCTAACTATGATCATATAACTTATAATTGATTTGTAGTAGTGGTGAAATTATTTGGTAAAAAAATTAAGGAATTGAGGAATTCGGAGGTACGATAAACTTTTTTTAATATTCAATTTATACTACAACATAATTTATCTAAAATTGGAGTTATTTATATTAATTATTTTATTTATTATTTAAATTACTTTAATACTCTAATTAAATATTTATATTATTGTATACTTTAAAAAAATTTACATATTAATAATATTTTATATAAAATTATATAATATATATAATACAAATATTATAAATAAAAAAATTTATATAAAATATTATTAATATAATTTAATTATAAATAATAACTAATAAATTATTTAATTTAAATAAAAGGATAAATCTTTTTTCTAATTTTTTCATTAATAATTATTATACTCACTTTACCTCTATCCGAATTATAAATTGTTAAAAAATTTTAACACTTTTAAATTCATCATTTTACTTGCACTTTTAACACCTACGAACACTTTACCATTAAATCCCTTTAAACCCTTCAATTAAAACATTGCATATTATACCCCTTATACCATTAGACACGAAGTTATTAATATTATTTTGATTTAAAATAATATCAATTTCATATAAGAAAAAATTCTAAAATTTTTATTAGATGAGCAATAATTGTATAATAATAATTAAATATAATTTTTTATCTTGAAAAATAATATATAGTGGCATTGATATTGTGTTCATACGGTCGTATAGATGGATTCTTTACTTTTTGTACTATAATGCATACAACTTTGGTTGATGGTTGGGCCGGTTCATGGCTTTATATAAATTAATTATTTTTTATTTCTTCGACCATGATTTATTTAGAAATAATCAATTCATGGGGTGGTTGGAGTATCACAAGAGAAACTATACTAAATACATGTATTTGGAGTTACCAAGCTCTCCACATATTGTATTTTTTAGCTTGTACATCTTGGTAGCTATTTGGCATTGTGTCTATTGAGATTTATAGAACCACTTTACACAAATCTAATCTAAAAAAATTTAGAAATTTTTTATAATAAATTTAATTACTTGAACATTACAAATAAAAATTTAATAAATTTAAAATTTTTATTATAAGTGAAATAAGACAAATCTCACCATATTACTAAAATCAAATATTTATTTATAAGTTTATGAAATAATCCTTTAATAAATATTTATTAATAGTAAATATATTAAAAATAATAAAATAATATATTATAGTTGATATATAAACCAATGATGGTATCTATGGAAAATATATCTAATTTATTTTTTGTGTATTATTTTAACAATATCTAAAATAACAAATATTATAAATTTAGTTTATTATTTTAGAAATATCTAGAAAATATATTATTTTATCATTAAATATTCAATACAATTTATTATATTAATAAATATTCTTTTTAAATTCGAATTTAAACTATATTCATGTTCTCTTCTTGGATTTTTCTTTTAAACTTGCACTTGAATTTTTTATAATTACTACAATTAGCCCATTTAATACTTATTTAAATTTTTTAGTGCTTAACTTGATAATCACGCATATTCAATTCACACAATTCTCCAATGTTTACAAATCTTCAATATAATCAAGATCAAACAATTTAGTATCAAGTAGTAGTGTAAGAAAAATGTACATTTGTGAAATTTTATCAACAACTATATTTTTCATATATATTTTTTATAATTAATGGCACGTGGAAATGTTTTGATGAAAATCACCCACTTTGTTCAGCTTGTATTAACTATTAAGGTGCAAAATAAATTCACGATTCATATTAATTATGGATTATTTTGACCATAAATATTGATATCATCTTTATAGAGATTGATTAAGGGCATACATCTCTAGTAGGTCCATTCTAATTTTTACTAAAATATTTAACTACTCTTATTTCTTGACATATCGAATAAGATGTCTGTTAATCTCGAATTACCTTAATATTTTACTCTCTAATTCTAAAACATTTATAACTTATAATTTAACACTATACTTTTATGAACCAAAAAAATTAAATATTTATATGAGTTGTGATTATTGGACATGTTAGGGCACTATCATTACCCATCCATAAATTCTATAAGATTAGCGATAGTTTAAATAAAATGCTAAATAATTGACTTTTATACTAGAATATAGCTTCCATTTAATAATTCAAAATAAAAATAAATTAGGGAATGAGCTCATGGTCCTCACACCCCGACCGTTGGATAAACTAAGGGTAGATTGGTTAAATGACCAAAATATCTCTATGACAATAATACCCTTAAATATTAAATAATTACAAACCCTGCCATTAGTTTTCTCAAATGACAAAAACATCATTATTTATAAAATGACCAAAATGCCCTTTTTGAGTTGACAAGATTACAAGAATGTCATCAATGCCATATTTGGTAAGGTAAAAAAAGTCAAGATGATAAAATTAAGAAAATGCCCCTAAATGCATAATTAGAGTACGGAGGAAATCCCGAGCCTTAATGTCTGCCCCAGATTATTCATGTACCAGATTTCAAGGGGAAGGAAGCATAACCTATACAATCATGTAAGAGGAGCACGAATATTTAGGAATTCCTTCGAGACGAACATGTACTCGGATAACAGTGAGTGTGATTTCTAACATCAAGTCTGTCACGCCCCGATCCAGTTTGGCCGGATCCCCGTGATCAACCCGCCACTCTCCCAGTTTACTAAGGGTTTCCCCTGTTTATAAACCGTGAGGAGTAAGACATCCTTTAAACCCACACCTTTCTTGTAATAACATAAATCAAAACTGCACAAAATCTTAAACTATTTATACATGTCTTATAGGTGCGTTAACTTATGGTTTTGGGGTATACTTTCCGGGGTTACTTGAAAGGGATATAAGGGAGGAGGTGTGTAAACCCCGCCCTTTTGAGCTAAGGAAAACCGGGAAAAGAACCGGTTAAACTGAGTGAGAAAATCGAACCGGTTCACAAAACCGATTATCAGGAAATGGGCAATTTGGAAATTTACAACTCTCAGGTGAATCAAAGGGTTCCTAAAACCATGGAAAAGAACTTTAGGACAAATTGGAAGAGAAAAATCAGATCAGTTTAGATGAACTGAATCCAACTGGATAGAACCAGTTTATGAACCGAGTTGATTCAAGAACCGGAACCGATAGAGAATGGGTAAACCAAGAAATTTATGGATCCCTTATGATCCAAAGAGATTATAAACCTTGGGAAGGAACATTAGAACAAAGTGGGAGAGAAAAACTAGATCGGTTTAGGTGAACCGGACCCAAACTAGATTAAACCGATTTAAGGACCAAGCTAGTTTATGAACCAAAATCAATAAAGAGATGGTAAAGCAGGAATTTTATGGACCCTAAGTGACCTAAGGAGTCACAAAAGTCATGGAAATAGACTTGTGAAGGAATTGGGGATGAAAACCAAACTGGTTCAAGTGAACTGGATCCAAACCGGTTCGGACCAATTTGAACCACTATTGAACTGAATCTTAAATTCATTTTTCTAGGTGGCTTAAATAATTCAAATTTGAGATTTGAGGCCGCCATTGGATAGAGAATGAATTTAGATGAATTTAGAAATTTTTAGATTTGAAAAACTCGGTCGAATGAGGGGTGAACCGGCCGGTTGAAGCTTCAAACCCGGTTTGGACCGGTCTGGTTCGGTTCAGAACAATGTCATCTTCTTCCTCCAGATGACAGCATTGTTCACTCGCTGGAAAATCGAAGCAGTGCTGGCGAAGAGGAAACATCTCCGTTCAATACGTTTTCGACCATAAATGCCTATCATAAAGGTGTTAATCAGACGACCAAAATGTCCCCGAGCTTCCTATATAAAGACCTCCTCTCCATTCATCCTATCCACACTTGAAAAGCTCACACTCTCTCAGTTGCTTAGTTTTCTGGCGAAGCTCAAACTAGAGCTTCAATATAGGGTTTTTTTTTAGCCAAAGAAGGTGAGGTTGGGTTCTTCAAAACTGGGGAGAAGTCAGCTATACGTCTGTAGTCTCTATTTGCTCTAGGGGTCGCCGGAGAAACGCCGGCATGATAAAACAGTGAAGCAACTCCAGTGGACCAAAGCTGACCTATTTTGGTCGAGTTGAAATTGGCCATTTCGAGCTCTCCTCAGGCCAAACCAAACCCTCCCAACACTTACTCAGCCCTTCCACAATCGAATTAGGACCGAAAGGTAAGCCAATTTGGCTACTCTCTGCAATTTCCGACCGATGCTAGAGAGAGAACCAACAGAATTTTGATGATGAAATTCTAACTCAATTCGGCATCAATTGATGTGATTCTTCATTCTAGGATAAACCTCAGGATGAGATCTACCTACTCAGATTTAAAGCTCGGACCGTCATGCCCTCACCTATGAGTAATTGAAGCTTTCTCTCTCTACAGTTCATTTTCTAGCAAAGCTCCGTTTGAGCTCGTCCTGACGTTAAAACGTGCAATTCAAATGGCTAAAGAATCATATGAATATGTAGAAACTTAATTTCAACAATTGGAAACGTTTGATCGGTCAATTTGATAAAATCAAATTCGACATTGTTAAGGAGATGAAATTGGGGGGGGAAATTGGGGATTTTCCAAAATTCAAAGGATTGAAATGCAATTTCCTAAAATTGAGGGTCAATTGAGTATGATAAAAATGTTAGAGGGCCAATTGAGGAATTTTAGAATTTTTGCTATGAAACTTACCATTTTTGTAAAGGAAGGGCAAAATGGTAATTTTGGAAAAGTTGGCGGACCAAATTGGAAATTTGGGAAATTAAACCCCTTTTTATGAAATGGAATAAATTGAGATCCTATGATAAATTTTAAAAGTTTTGGGACTCAATTTGAGGAAAAACCAGCATTAGGGACTTAAAGTTAAAGAGAAATAACTTTAGGGAACTAATTGCAAATAAATGAAAGTTTGACTTTCTCATTCATTGGAAATGAATGAAGGCTATTAGGCCGAAGGATAATGAACCGAGATGTTCATATCGTGTAGGAACACGAAGTACCGGGAACGCCAGCAAGGACAAGCTCACATGAATATAAAGAACCGGTCTAGTGGATTCACTACATTAATGGGTGAGTGAGTTTACTAATATCATACCTAGTTGGGATGATGAGCATAACTTAAAGTTAAAAACCACTTACTGGTTGTGAGTGAGATTTTATATTATGCCCGATTAGGAATGATAGGTATATTGGAATGAAAACCCACTATTATTTGGTATTTTAAACATCACATCTTAGAAGAGTGTTGTAAGTAGATCATACTCGATTGGTATGATGAAACTTCCTCGAAGGAAGTTGAAAACCCATTTATCGGTTATGAGCGGAGATGTCCTTATACTGGGTCGGTATAATGGACAGTTAAAAATATAATTTTGTCGGAAGTGTTCTCCCCTAACTGTGTGCCAATGCTTAAACTATTTGGGAGACTTTCTTGACGGGAGCTCGAACAGCTCTTATAGGCCGAGGGCCTCGGTTTTGGAACTTGGGGACTAATATGCCCGATTTTGAAAATCTCGTATAGTGGGCCCAAGGCCAGTTGGCACGAGCAGGAGCTCGTAAAATAAACATGAGTTATATGCCATAAAACTTTAAATAAAGGAATTGTTTAGCCATGGTACCAAGATAGGACCAACACACTCAGTCAACTAGTGGCAGTGCGACATGATAGGTTGACGGACCAGTCAAGACAAACAACTGCGGGTTGCGTTGAGAGTCGGGGTCGTTGGACCAGTGACACCATAGATTATATGGCATAATGAGAAAATATTGATTGTGCATGCACTATGAGTACAAGACCATCAAGACGCCCAAGAGGGGTAGTGATGCGTCTTAAGGGCATTGGACGACCTGGTGAGTATAAGGGCAGTTCATCGTACCAAATGACCGTGCGGAATTTGGAGCAGCACAAAGCGCATGACACCAGGGTGGGGACGAGATGAGGTCTCTGTACTCATAAGGACACGAATAATTAATTTCAAGATTGAGGGTAGAATGTCGCAAACATCCACTCATTCTCAGGGTAGAAGTGGACGTACTTCTATCTAGGTGGCTGATAAAGTCATTCCGAAGCCACAAGTGGGTTCAATAGACGTACTAGCCTGCGAATGTGTGTTTGACCTTCATTATGAAGGATGTGTGTTGGGTGATGACACACGTGATTAAATAAGGAAATGGTGATAAAACCTGAGATTTCAAATGAAATGGTTTTGAAAGAAAGGAGTCTGGCACACTCCAAAATATATCTTTTTCCCAAAGTTAAAGAGTTTTGAAAACCCATTTACTAAGTAGTCGTACTCATCCCCTGCCTTATATCTCTTTTAGGAGATTTCAGAAAGCCTACCCTTAAAAACCATCAACTAAGACGCCTGTGAGACAAGTATGATGAAGTTAAAATATTGTTCATTTTTTTATTTATATTATTCCAAGAAAATGTGCAGGTTTAAAGGACGCCTTACTCTTTACAGTCTATAATAAGGGGAAACCCTTTAATAATATGGGAGAGTGGCAGGTTGTTCATGGGGACCCGACCGAACCAGGTCGGGGCGTGACAAGGTGAGTACAACAACTCAGTGAATGGGTTTTCAAAGTTTAACTTTTAGAAAAATGTTTGATTCGGAGTGTGCCAGACTCATTATTTTCTTTAAAAAACTTTTAATTTCAATTTCAATTTTTATCACCATATCTTATTACCACAGTGTATCATCACCCAACACACATTCTTCATCATGAAGGTAAAACACATAATCGTAGGCCAGTTCATCCACTGAACCAACTTGTCATGCCCTGACCCGGTTTGGTCGGATCCCCGTGATAAACCCGCCACTCTCCTAGTTTATTAAAGGATTTTCCCCTTATTGTAAATCGTAAAAAGTAAGGTGTCCTTTAACCTGCACCTTTTCCAAGAATAGCATAATCAAAACTGCATGAATTTTAAAACTTTACATACATGTCTTACAGGCATCTTAGTTAACGGTCTTTAACGGTAGGCCTTCCGGGATTTCTTGAAAGGGATATAAGGGAGGGGGTGGGTACGACTACTAAGTGAATGGGTTTTCAAAGGTCTACTTTTAACTTTAAGAAAACATTTATTATTAGAGTGTGTCAGACTCCTTTCTTTTCAAAAATCTCTTCATTTAAAATATTGGGTTTTCCCATTATTTCATAGTTACCAGTGTGTCATCACCCAACACACATCCTTTATCATGAAGGTTACACACGTTCGCAAGTCAGTATCACTACTGAACCCGCTAGTGGCTTCGTAGCGACTTTTCCTACCACCCGGAAAGAAGTACGACCACTTCTACCTTGAGAATGAGTGGATGAACGCGACATCCGACCCATAATCCTGAAATCACTTCTTCATGTCCGTATGAGGATAGAGACCTCATCATGTCCCCACCCTAGTCTCATGTGCTTGGTGCTACTCCAGATTTCACACAGACACCTAGAACGATGATCTGCCCTTATACTCACTTGATCGTCTAGGGCCCTTAAGACACATCACTACCCCTCATGGGCATCTTGATGATCACGTACTCATAGTGCATGCACATACAAAGTTTTCTTAAATTACCATGTAATATGTGGTGCCATTTGTCACAACGGTCCTAACCTTCAACTCAACCTGTAGCTATTTGTCTTGACTGGTCTGGAGACCGGTCATGTCGCACTGCTGCTAGTTGACTGAGTATGTCGGACCTGCCTTGGTACCATGACGAAACGATTCACTTATTAAGTTTTAATGGCGCGCGCACACACACACACATACACACACATACACACATATTTATATATATATATATATCATGTTCTTTTACGAGCTCCTGCTCGTGTCCATTGGCCTATGGCCCACTGTTCGAGTTTTTTAAAAATTGGGCATATTAGCCCTCAGGTTCCAAAACCGAGGCCCCCGACCTATGAGAGCTATTTGAGCTCCCGTCAAGAAGGTCTTCCAAATAATTTAAGCATTGGCGCACAGTCAAGGGATAATACTTCCGATAAAATAGGTTTTCACTATCCATTATACCAACTGGTATAAGGGCATCTCTGTTCATAACTAATGAACGAGTTTTCAACTTCCTTCGAGGAAGTCTCATCATACCAATCGGGTATGATCTACTTACAACCGGTAAGTAGTTTTTTCTCCATAATTTTCACATCACTCTCTTTAAGTGGTGATGATTAAGATACCACTAAATAGTGGGTTTTTATACTGAGGTACTTATAATCCTCAATCGGGTATGATATATAATCTCACTCACAACTGGTAAGTGATTTTTAATTTTTTAAGTTGTGCTCATCATCCCAACCGGGTATGATGTTAGTAAACCCACTCACCCATTAACGCAGTGAATTTTACTAGACCGGTTCTTTGTATTCACGCGAGCTCGTCCATGCTGGATTTCCCGGTACTTTGTGTTCCTACATGATATGAACATCCTTGTTCACTATTACTCGACTTAACTTATCATTTTGCCCTTTCTTTACAAAAATGGAAAGTTTTGCCCAAAAAATTCCAAAATTCCTCAATTGGTCCTCCAACATTATTTTCATGTCCAATTGACCCTCAATTTCATAAAATTGCATTTTAGTCCTTTGAATTTCGAAAATCCCCAATTTTTCCCCAATGTCAACTCTTCAACACTGCTGAATTTGATTTCATCAAATTGACAAATTAAACACCTCTAATTGTTGAAATTGGAGTTGAAATTGAGTTCCTACATGTTCATACGATTCTAAGGAACTTTAAATCGCAGATTTTAACACCGGAACGAGCTCAAATGGAGCTTTGCCGAAAAATAGATTGTAGAGAGAGAAAGCTTTGATTTCTCATCGGTGAGGGCACGACGGTCTGAGCTTTCAATCTGGGCAGTTAGCTCTCATCTTGAGGTTTATCTTAGAATCAAGAATTGCATTAATTGATGCTGAATTGAGTTAGAATTTCATTATTGAAATTCTATCGGTTCTCTCTCTAGCACCGGCCAAAAATTGTAGAGGGGAACCGAATTGGCTTACCTTTCAGTCCTAATTCGGTCGTGGGAGGGCTGAGGAAGTGTTGGTAAGGCTTGGTTTGGCCTAAGGAGGGCTTGAAATGGCCAATTTCAACTCGGCTAAAACAGGGCAGCTTCGGTCCACCGGAGCTGCTTCACTGTTCCATCATGTTGGCGCTTCTCTAGTGATTCTTGGATTGACTGGAGTTTGCTATCAGATAGCTGACTTCTCCCTGATCATAAAGAGCCCAACCTCTCCTTCCAAGGTTAAGAAAAATGTTCAAGTCGAAGCTCTGGTTTAAGCTTCACCGGGAAATGGAGCAGTAGAGAGAGAGAGAGAAGTGTTCGGGTGTGAGGAGAATGAATGGGGATGACCTCTTTATATAGGTGTAAAAGCATGTATTAAATGGGAGAGATTCATTATTAGTATTAATATTGCCATAAATTATTGGTATTAATTCCAAAGAATCATTGCTTAACTTTAGAGTTCTTATGGATTCTCGTTCACCTGAACCAATTTGGTTTTTCTCTTCTAATTTGTCTTAAGTTTCTTTTATATGGTTTAATGAATTTCTTTAGAGTACAATGGAGTTGAATTCCTTTATTTTGCTCGATCTCTATCGGTTCCGGTTCATGAACCGACTCGGCTCAAAATCTGGTTCAATCTTGTTGGACCCGGTTCATCCAAACCGGTCTAATTTTCCTCTTCCAATTCGTCCTAAGGTTCTTTTCCATAGTATTTTGAACTCTTTGGATCACCTGGGAGTTGTAAATTACTAAATTTCCCATTCAAAATTATCGGGTTTGTGAACTGATTCAGTTTTCTCACTTGGTTTGACCGGTTCTCTTCCCGGTTTTCCTTAGCTCAAAAGGGCATGGTTTACACAACTTGTGGCGTCATAGCGACTTTATCGGCCACCTAGATAGAAGTACGTCAACTTCTACCCCGAGAATGAGTGGATGTTCATGACATCCAACCCTCAATCTTGTAACAATTCTCCATGTCTGTATGAGGACAGAGACCTCATCCTGACCCCACCCCGATCTCATGTGCTTGAAGCTACGTCAAGCTTCGCAAGGCTTCTGGTATATCTAACTGCCCTTATATCTACCAGGTTGTCCAGGGTCCTAGGACACATTACTACCTCTCTTGGGCGTCTTGAAGGTCCCATAAACTCAGTGCATGCACAATAAATATTTTTCATATGATGCCATATAATCTGTGATGCCACTGGTCCAACGGCCCCGACCCTCAACTCAACATGTAACTGTTTGTCTTGACTAGTTCGGGGACTTGTCATGTCGCACTACCGCTAGTTGACTGAGTATATCGGTCCTGTTTTGGTACCATGGCCAAACAATTCATTTACTTAAGTTTTCATGGCATATAAATCATGTTTGTTTATGAGCTTCTACTCGTGCCAACTGGCCTAGGGCCCACTATTCGAGATTTTCAAAATTGGGCATAACAGCTTGACGTTCCAAAATCGAGGCCTCCAGCCTAACAGAGCTATTCAATCTCCTGTCAAGAACATCTACCAAATTGTTTAAGCAGTGGCACATAATCAGGGGAGAACACTTTCGACAAAATATAATTTTCAACTGTCCATCATACCAACCGAGTATAAGGACATCTCCGCTCATAGCTGATAAATAGGTTTTCCAATTCCTTCGAGAAAGTTTCATCATACCGACCGGGTATGATCTACTTACAACCGGTAATTAGTTTTTCCGCGTGATTTTCACATTACTCCTCTCAGGTATAATGTTTAAAATACCACTTATCGGTGGGTTTTTATTTTCGAGATGCTTATCATCCCAACCAGGTTTCATATAAAAATCCCACTCACCCGTTTGTGTAGTGAAATTCCTCTTAGCCGACTTGTTGTCTTTACTCAAACTTCTCTTAGCTAGTGTTCTCGGTACTTCATGTTACTACATGATATGAACATTCTTATTCATTATTCTTTGACCTAATAACTCTCATTCATCCCAAATGAATGAGAAAACCAACATTTCCTTTATTTGCAATTAGTTCCCTAAAGTTGTTTTTTTTCTTTAATCCCTAATTTCGATTTTTCCTCAAATTGAATCCCAAAACTTTTAAAATTTATCTTAGAACCTCAATTTATTCAAATTCACAAAAAGGGGTTTAATTTTCCAAATTTCCAATATGGTCCCCCAACTTTTCCCAAATTACTATTTTGCCCCTACTTTACAAAAATTGTAAGTTTTGCCCTAAAAATTATCCAATTGGTCCTCCACATCTTTATCATGCCCAATTGGTCCTCAATTCTATGAAATTACACTTTAGTCCCTCTAATTTTCAAAATTCCCAAATTTCCTAGAATGTTTTCCCCAATTTCAACCTTCTAACTCTGCCAAATTTGATTTAATCAAATTGACCGATCAAATGAGTTTAATTATTGAAATTGAAATTAAATTGGAGTTCCTACACCTTCATACAATTCAATTGCACTTTGAATCGCACGATTTGGTGCCGAAATAAGCTCAAACGAAGCTTCGCCGAAAAACTAGACTTAGAGAGAGAAAGCTTCAAAAGCTTACCACCGGGGGCGTGATGGTCTGAGCTTTCGATCTGAGCAGATAGCTCTCATCCTGAAGTTACTTCTAGGATCAAGAATTACATCAATTTTTTACCGTTTTATATGAGAATTTTATCATCGAAGTTCTACCGTGTAAACCCCGCTCTTTTGAGTTAAGGAAAAACTGGAAAAAAGAATCGGTCAAACCGAGTGAGAAATACCAGACCGGTTCACAAACCCAACCATTTGAAGGTTCATAAAACCTTGGAAAAGAACCTTAAGACAAATTAAAAGAGAAAAATCAGATCGGTTAAGATGAACTAGATTCCATCAGACCTCTTGGGAAGTATGTTTTTTTTTTTGTAACCAAAAATTTTGGTAAAAAATTTTTATACGCCCTATCATAAATAACCATAAATTAATATATTTAATTATTAGAATTAATACCAATAATTTAATACCTAAATTAAATTATTAGAATTAATACTAATAAATACTCATCAATTTATGGCAATATTAATACTAGTAATAAATCTCCCCCATTTAATACACAATTTTACACCTATATAAATAGCTCATCCCCATTCATTCTCCTCACACCTAAACACTTCTCCCTCTCTCTACTGCTCCATTTCCCGGTGAAGCTCGAACCAGAGCTTCGACTTTAGCATTTTTCTTAACCTCGGAAGGAGAGGTCGGGCTCTTAAGAACCGGGGAGAAGCCAGCTATCTGATAGCAAACTCCAGTCAATCCGAGAATCATCGGAGAAGCGCCGACATGATGGAATAGTGAAGCAGCTTTGGCGGACCAAAGTTGCCCTATTTTGGTCGAGCTGAAATCGACCAATTTGAGCCCTTCTCATGCCAAACCAAGCCATCCCAACACTTCCTCAGCCCTCCCACTACTGAATTAGGACTGAAAGGTAAGCCAATTCGACTCCCCTCTACAATTTTTTACCAATGCTAGAGAGAGAACTGGCATAATTTCAATGATGAAATTCTAACTCAATTCGGCATCAATTGATGCAATTATTAGTTCTAGGATAAACCTCAGGATGAGAGCTATTTGCCCAGATTGAAAGCTCGGATCGCTGTGCCCCTGACGATGAGTAATTGAAGCTTTCTCTCTCCATAGTCTATTTTCCGACGAAGCTCCGTTTGAGCTCGTTCCGACGTTAAAACTTACGATTCAAAGTGCTATTGAATCGTATGAAGATGTAGGATCTCAATTTTAACTTCAATTTCAATAATTAGAAGTGTTTGATCGGTCAATTTGATGAAATCAAATTCGACTGTGTTAAGGAGTTGAAATTGGGGAAAAATTGGGATTTTCAAAAATTCGAAGGACCAAGATGTACTTTTATAAAATTGAGGGTTAATTGGGCATGATAAGAATGTTAGAGGGCCAATTGAGGAATTTTAAAATTTTTGGGGTGAAACTTACCATTTTTGTAAAGGAAGGGCAAAATGGTAATTTTGGAAAAGTTTGGGGACTAAATTGGAAATTTGGGAATTTAAACCCTCTTTTGTGAATTTGAATAAATTGAGGTGCCAAGGTGAATTTTAAAAGTTTTGGGACTCAGTTTGAGGGAAAACCGGTATTAGAGATTTAAAGTTAAAGAAAAAATAACTTTAGAACCAATTGCAAATAAATAAAAAGTTTGATTTTCTCATTTATTTCGAATAAATGAAGACTATTAGGATGGAGGATAATGAACAAGGATGTTAATATCATGTAGAAATACGAAGTACTGGGAACGCCATTAAGGACAAGTTTGTGTGAATACAAAGAACTAGTCTAGTGGAATTCGCTGCATTAACGGGTGAGTGGGATTTTATATCATAATCGGTTGGGGATGATAAATACCTCGAAATGAAAACCCACTACTTAGTGGTATTTTAAACATCACAACTTAGAGGAGTGATGTAAAAATTACACGGAAAAGCTACTTATCGATTGTAAGTAGATCATACCCGGTTGGTATGATGAAACATACTCGAAGAAAATGAAAAACTCATTCATCGATTATGAGCGAAGATGTCCTTATACCTGGTCGGTATAATGGACAGTTGAAAACATATTTTGTTAGAAGTGCTCTCCCCTGACTGTGTGCCACTTCTTGAACGATTTGATAGACCTTCTTGACGGGAGCTCGAATAGCTCTTATAGGTCGGAGGCCTCGGTTTTGGAACTTGGGGGCTAATATCCCCGATTTTAAAAATCTCAAACAGTGGGCCATAGGCCAATTAGCACGAGCATGGGCTCATAAACAAACATGAGATATATGCCATAAAACTTTAAGTAAATGAATTGTTTGGCCATGGTACCAAGACAGGACCGACATTTTCAGTCAACTAGTGACAGTGCGACATAACAAGTCTCCGAACTATTCAAGACAAACAGTTGCAGGTTGAGTCGATGGTCGGGGCCGTTGGACCAGTGGCACCACAGATTATAAGGCATGATGTGAAAATATTGATTGTGCATGCACTGTTTGTATGAGACATTCAAGACGCCCAAGAGGGGTAGTGATGTGGTCCTAGGGACCTGGACAACTTGGTGGATATAAGGGCAATTTGTCTGTCACGCCCCGACCCGGTTTGATCGGATCCCCGTGATCAACCCGCCACTCTCCCAGTTTATTAAAGGATTTCCCCTTATCGTAAACCGTAAAGAGTAAGGCATCCTTTAACCTGCACCTTTTTCCTAGAATAGCATAATCAAAACTTCATGAAATTTAAAACTTTACATACCAATCTTACAGGCATCTTAGTTGACGGTTTTTAAGGGGAGGCTTTCTGGGATTTCCTGAAAGGGATATAAGGAAGGGGGTGAGTACGACTACTTAGTGAATGAGTTTTTAAAAGCTTTTGAATTTTAAGAAAAACATTTATATGGAGTGTGCCAGACTCCTTTGTTTTAAAAAATCCCATTATTTAAAAATTTGGATTTTTCCATTATTTCTTAGTTACCACGGTGTGTCATCGCCCAACAGACATCCTTCATCATGAAGGTTACACACATTCGCAAGTCAGTATCACTACTGAACCCGCTAGTGGCTTTAGAGCGACTTTTCCTGCCACCCGGATAGAAGTACGACCACTTCTACCCTTGGAATGAGTGGATGTACGTGACATCCTACCCACAATCCCGAAATCACTTCTTCATGTTCGTATGAGGACAGAGACCTCATCCTGTCCCCAACCCGGTCTCATGCGCTTCGTGCTACTCCAGATTTCGCACAGACACCTGGAACGACGAACTGCCCTTATAGCCACCAGGTCGTCCAGTGCCCTTAGGACGCATCACTACCCCTCATGGGCGTCTTGATGATCCCGTACTCACAGTGCATGCACAAACAATGTTTTCTTATATTTCCATGTAATCTGTGGTGCCACCAGTCCAACGGCCCCGACTCTCAACTCAACCCGCAGCTGTTTGTCTTGACTAGTCCGTCGACCTATCATGTCGCATTGCCGCTAGTTGAGTAAGCATGTCGGTCCTATCTTGGTACCATGGCCAAACAATTCACTTATTAAGTTTTATGGCACATATATCATGTTCATTTACGAGCTCCTGCTCGTACCAACTGGCCTTGGGCCCACTGTACGAGATTTTCAAAATTGGGCATTTAGCCCCCCAAGTTCCAAAATCGAGGCCCCCGGCCTATTAGAGCTATTCGAGCTCCCGTCAAGAGGGTCTCCCAAATTGTTTAAGCATTGGCACACAGTCAGGGGAGAGCACTTCCAAAAAAAATAGGTTTTTATTGTCCATCATACCGACCGGTATAAGGACATCTCCGTTCATAATCGATGAACGAGTTTTCAACTTCCTTCGAGGAAGTCTCATCATACCAATCGGGTATGATCTACTTACAACCCGTAAGTAGTTTTTTTTACATAACTTTCACATCACTTTCTCTAAGTAGTGATGATTAAAATACCACTAAATAATGGGTTTTTATATCGAGGCACTTATCATCCCCAACTGGGTATGATGTTAGTAAACTCACTCACCCGTTAATGCCGTGAATTCCACTAGACTGGTTCTTTGTATTCACGCGAGCTTGTCCTTGCTGGCGTTCCCGATATTTAACGTTCCTACATGATATGAACAACCTTGTTCATTATTACTCGACATAACAGCCTTCATTCATTAATGAATGAGAAAACCCAAACTTTTAGTTATTTGCAATTAGGTCCCTAAAGTTATTTCTCTTTAACTTTAAGTCCCTAATGTCGGTTTTTCCTCAAATTGAGTCTCGTAACTTTTAAAATTTATCATGGGACCTCAATTTATTCAATTTCACCAAAAAGGGGTTTAATTTTTCAAATTTCCAATTTGGTTCCCCAATTTTTCAAAAATTACCATTTTGCCCTTCTTTCACAAAAATGGTAAGTTTTTCCCCAAAATTTCCAAAATTCCTCAATTGGTCCTCCAACATTATTTTCATGCCCAATTGACCCTCAATTTCATAAAATTGTATTTTGGCCCCTTTGAATTTCAAAAATCCCCAAATTTTCCCAATTTCAACTCTTCAACACTACCGAATTTGATTTCATCAAATTAACCGATCAAACACTTCTAATTATTGAAATTGGAGTTGAAATTGAGTTATTGTATGTTCATACGATTCTAAGAAACTTTGAATCGCAGATTTTAACGTCGGAACGAGCTCAAACAGAGCTTTGCCGAAAAATAGACTGTAGAGAGAGAAAGCTTCGATTACTTACCGGTGGAGGCACGACAGTCCGAGCTTTCGATCTCGGCAGATAGGTCTCGTCCTAAGGTTCATCCTAAAATCAAGTATTGTATCAATTGATGCGGAATTGGATTAGAATTTCGTCATTGAAATTCAGTCGACTCTCTCTCTAGCACCGATCGAAAATTATAAAGGGGAGCCGAATTAGCTTACCTTTTGGTCTAATTTGGCCGTGGAAAGGCTGAGGAAGTGTTGGGAGGGCTTGGTTTGGCCTGAGGAGGGCTTGAAATGGCCAATTTCAGCTTGGCTGAAATAGGGCAGCTTCGGTCCGCCGGAGTTGCTTCACTATTCCATCATGTCGGCACTTCTCCAATGATTCTCGGATTGACTGGAGTTTGCTATCAGATAGCTATTTTCTCCCCGGTTCTAAAGAGCCCGACCTTTGTTCAAGTCGAAGCTCTGGTTTGAGCTTTACCGAGAAATGGAGCAGTAGAGAGAGAGAGAGAGAAGTGTTTAGGTGTGAAGAGAATGAAATGTGGATGACCTCTTTATATAATCGTAAAACCCGTGTATTAAATGGGCGAGATTTATTACTAGTATTAATATTGCCATAAATTATTGGTATTAATTCCAATAATTTAATTTCGGTATTAATTTCAATAATTTAATTTCGGTAAGCACGCTTCACTTTGAAGTTCTTATGGAATCTAGTTCACCTGAACCAATTTGGTTTTTGTTTTGTAGTTTGTCTTAAGTTTCTTTTCCGATGTTTATTAAATCTTTTGGATCAACCGAAAGTTGTAAATTTTCATATTTCTTATTCCCAAATGTAAATCGGTTTGGTTTTCTTATTCGGTTTGACCGGTTCTTTTCTCGGTTTTCCTTAACTCAAATGTGCGGGGTTTACATCGTCAAACTAGGTGACCTTTGTGAAACTCGATGTAGCTTCATGCGCACGAGACCGGGGAGGGGTTAGGATGAGGTCTCTATCCTCATACAGACACGAAGAATTGATTTCGGGATTGAGGGTCGGATGTCGTGTACATTCACTCATTTTCAGGGTAGAAGTGGATGTGATTCTATCTAGGTGGGCGGTAAAGTTGCTCCGACGCCACAAGTGGCTTCAGTGGACGAGCTGGCCTGCGATTGTGTGATTGACCTTCATGATGAATGATGTGTGTTAGGTGATAACACACCGTGATTAATAAGAAATGGTGATAAAAATAGAGATTTGAAATAAAATGATTTTTAAAAGAAAATCGCGGGGATTCGACCAAACTGGATTGAGGCGTGACATGGCGTGCCGACCGTTTTGCACTATGGCAAACCGATATTTGGAAAATTAATCAACTAGTTTGGCCAATGTTTGTCATTACTTGGTCAGTTTACCTCCAATTCCGTCGATTCTTTGTCTAATTTATTTTTCTAAAAAATTTTCATTCAATTTCCTATAATTTGGGCACATTAACGTATATTTTCTGAATTGTATAGCCCATTCTAAAAATCAAGGGTTTTAACGCTCTAAGCCAGTTCAATTAGTTTTTGTTGTCTTTTGATTGGTTCACCTCCAATTTGACCAATACATTACTCAATTATTTTTCTAAAAATTCTCCATCATATCCCACATTGATAGGGCTCAAGAATTATCATTTTTTTATTTATCTTTCTTTTCTTAAAAATTGAGGATTTTTAGCCTTATGCTGATTCGATACTGATTCAAACCGGTTTTCACTTGAACTCTTCCGGGTCATTATTTTTCAATCAAATGGAGCAGTTTGAGTGTAATTTCATGAATTTACCCATTGTCCAACTTTAGGTTATGAACAGATTTTCAATTCGGTATAAATCCAACACTTGGTTCTCGAGTTTTTATTTTTGAATAAATATCGATTTCTAATTAAATTAAACTTAAATTCCAATTTTAGAAATTCTGATGTTACACTTAGTGTCACCATAATTATCTACAAAGAATACACGTTGATTTGTTGGTGCCAGTTGAATTGACTTAAATGACTAATGTTGACTTTTATTAACTAGTTCAATAATTATTAACCGGTTCAATCAAACAGGATTATGATAACTTTAGACATTTTTTTGATTGATTCATACATAATTTGACAAGTTTTCCAATTTATTATATTTTCTAAAATTATTAGGCACATCTGGTGTGATTTAGTTTGACCCGATCTTCCATCTAATTACTTTTATTCCCACTTTGGGTTGATCAACTTAATATAGCATATTTTCGAGAGGTGATTTAAACTAATTACTTATTATATTTTAAATCTACCTAATTAATATGTTATTTTTCAATAAATTAGAAATGATAAGAAAAAATACAAAATTTAGAATAACGCTCACAAATTAAGCTCTATGTGTAAATTATCTAATGAGATTTTGGATATTTATAAATAATTATGGAATGTTTGGAATTTATATGGAAATTGTAATTATTTTATATGATGATAATTTTTATATTTATAAATATTTATAAAATGTTTGGAATTTATATGGAAATGGTAATTATTTTATATTATAAGTATTATATTATATAAATTCTATAATAGTGTAATGTTTTTAGGATTTAGAAGTGAATAAGAGTTATTATAGAGATGATTACTAGTGAGTGGGCGATAAATTGGACTTGTTAGGAGTTTACTTGTGTGTGTTTTATTAATATAATTAAATTAAATTATATACATTAATATATAATTATTTATTATAAAATTGATTAAAAATATATATTATTTTTTAAAATTTTTTTATTTACTTCATTCTCATCCATCTAAAAAACCACTAAAAATAAATAAAGGTTGGTATTTCCCCTCCACTCTAGATTAATTCCCATCGGCCGCACACTCCACTCTGAACAATGGAGCAATCCAAGCAACTGTGCCTGGCAGCTAAGAACGGCGAGGTGGAGAGAGTCAAAACCCTAAAGGATGCGGGGGCTGACGTCTCCTACTTCGACGACCACGGCCTCACACCCCTGATGCACGCCGCCAGGGAGGGCCATTCCGTTATAGTCAGGACGCTCCTGGAAGCTGGTGCTCCTTGGAATGCCCTCTCTCCTTTGAATCTCTCCGCCGGAGATTTTGCCATGGAGGCTGGTCACCAAGAGGCTTTTGAGATCCTCGTCAATGCCGGTTAGTATGCGTTCCACGAAGAGTTCTCCTTCTGCTGAAACCAGGACTAGTGGTATCATCGAAAGCTTGGTAATCGACTTTCCGTGCTTTTCGCCTTGTTTTTCTACCAGAGTAGGTAAAAAGTCGCTTTTTATATCAAGAATTGGTGAGTGCCCCATATCTGATTTCGATCAAAAGAGTGTCCTGTAGCTGATTAACTAGGCTTAATCAGGATTAAAGTATTTTACAACGCTCTAATTCAACTTGAAAGCTCTCCGCGAGGTTGAATAGCAAGTAACGATGGACCTGTACTTCATAAAGATGCAACTGAAACTATACATGAATTAAATTCATTATTTCCTATCCATCCTAGCAAGCAAGCGCTTGAAAGGCCATAGTTTTTAAAGAAGAAGAAGCCCTGAACTTTATCATTATCTGTGCAATGGCTATTCCTACTACTACAATGACTTGTCTGCTTTCAGGACTGACCAGTAGACCAAGCTAGTGATCACAAACTTATTATGAAGGTTATGCAAAACACTAAAAACTCATGATTATGCTCAGACATTGAGCTCTATCTTTAACTCCTGCAATAATTAAAAAGAAGGGTACCATTCATCTAGGTCAATTACAAGTGTTTGTTTTCTTATGGGCTGCGTGAAAAATTATTACTTGGATCATTTCAAAGCGTGAGTGCAGAGAAAATACATGATATATGGAAAAATCTTTGAACTTCTTTGTGCAAGTCATTCACTACCTTGTCATGAATATCCTTTGTGTAAGTCATTCATCTATGTTGAATGGTTAGCATGGGGTTACATTTTTTGAAATTGCGATATGTAATATTTTTTAGTGGATAGCAAATAAATATAATGAGCGCATCCATGAAATATCATGAAAAATGAACATCCCTAAAATGAGTTATTGTTTTATTAATTGTTTTAAAAAGGGATTCAAGCTGAGTTGATTCTGGGGACAATTGCAAGGAGAACAAATAAGGCTGGCGATTCTCAAGAAGATTACTTGGATGATCGGGTGAGTTTTAGTGAGAATAAGCTAATGGATTCAAATAGTAAAGCTGTAATGATGGCCTGGGAGAAGCCATTGATGGAGGCTCATGCAAAGGCTGTTTGCTCTGGTGGGGGCCACATTTTGAATATAGGTTTTGGTATGGGCCTTGTGGATGGAGCCATTCAGCAGTATTCCCCTATTTCTCACACAATTGTTGAGGCTCATCCGGAGGTTTATGAGCGAATGCTTCAAACTGGTTGGGGGAAAAAGAATAATGTGAAGATTGTATTTGGTCGTTGGCAAGATGTTCTTCCTCAACTCGAATCTTATGACGGTAAGATTTTTTTTCTGTTTATAAAGATGTAGTCTGCTCTTTCTGTTAGAATTGAAAGAAAATGCCTCTAATATTCATTGTTTTCCTGCAATACTGGCAAGATAGAAACAGTACTGCCATCTATAAAGCTATCAAAATATCATATTGATCATAATGACTAATTATTTGAAATGATATAATCTTGGAAAAATAATCTTGTAAATGAAATTTTCTTTTGAGTTGGAGTTTCTTCTGTTGCATTGTCCTCATGATGACTTATTTTGATTATGAGCCTGATCCTGTAAATGATTTCTGAATCTGACCATTATTTGTTGGTAACCATAAATTGATGTCAACATGACTTTTTGTAATAGAGAAAGGAAATATAGACATGTAGAATGAGCAATGTAGACGCATTGAGCAATTGGTGCCATCTTTATTGGATCAAATTGGGTGAATCTTGAGAAAAAAACAGTCAAGTGCACTTATGTTTTGTATGATGCCACATTATGCTTTCTGATTATAGTGTTTGGTGATATTTCTCTTTTGTTTTTTTGGTTGTTTTATGCAAACTTTTCAATATGCTCAGTATTTCCATACTTGGGAGGCAAATTCATTTTTCTAATGGATATCTCGGTATGTAAATTCCTTATGAGTATTGAGCAATAATGTGATACCTTTTCACTCTCTAATTTTACTTTATTGCAATAGTGAAAAATGAGATGAACATTCTATTGATGTGAAGTTTCTTCACAAATGATTGACTTAACATGCACTAGGAGAAATTATTGGATGCCAATTCAGTTATTATTCTCACATTTATTTTGAGACTATTTATTCACTTTTTTAAGATTAACATAAAAATTACTAATTATATTTTATGTTTTGCATTTTACTCTATTATTAAATCATGTATTTCTGTTTCATTATATTCTTTTGAAGCACAACTACCTATAGAATATACTGATAAAAAAAACAATTTTCTGAAGGGAACTAACTAAACTTGCTTTTCAGGGATATTTTGATGTGAGAAGGGCAGGGGGGATTTTATTTTATTTTTATTTAGCCATGATTAATTGTACTTGGTGATCTTCTAATTTTGAAGAGTGATAGGCATTTTCTTTCAATTCAGGTATATTCTTTGACACCTATGGAGAATATTACGAGGACCTCAGGGAGTTTCACCAGCACCTTCCCAGACTCTTAAAGCCTGGAGGAGTCTACTCATTCTTCAATGGGCTTTGTGGAGGTAATGCATTTTTCCATGTAGTATATTGCAACTTAGTCTCACTGGAACTTGAGAGCCTGGGCTACTCGACTCAGTTGATACCCCTGCCCGTTAAGGACTGTCTCGGGGAAGAAGTTTGGGAGGGCATCAAACACAAGTATTGGCAGCTGGACACATATTACCTTCCTGTTTGCCAGTGTCTACAGGATGGTGAATGATGTTTCAGAAGATCCACAAGGTTTTTGTATTGTTACAAGTTTTCTGAAAAGCACTTTAAATTATGTTTCATCAATATAATACCTGGAAATTTCGTTCTTAGTTATTTTCTTCACTCACAACAGGCTTAACATAGAAATAAATTCGATTAGGTTTGATCTCAAAATGTAAAGAGAAGCCTTTGCTAAGTAGACGCTAGTTTAAAATCAGATGAACACAGTCCATCATATATATGATGAACAAGTTTCTACCGGTCGTCACTATCTGTTCCAAAGTACGGGTCGGGGATTTATATTATCATTTTGACATTGATGAGCATGCTGCAGTGTGGTATTTGGTGATTTTGCATGGATAATGTTTTACTGGCATTGCTTCTGCAAGTCCGCAAATGTAATCTAACAAATCCTTGCCGTGGTCAGAACTTAATAATGCCACGAGACCCAAACTTGGATAGAAAGATCTTTTAATTGATCATAAGTCTATCCATTTGAATAGCCCACAAGTTGTTGAACGTAACCCTCCGACCCATGCTCAGTCTTTGGAGTCCCGCTAACAGTTGATTCATAGCAGTCTTAAGAACTTACGGGGCTTGTGGTTGAAGAAACTATGTGAATTCACATTTGTCGCATAGATGAGTGGTAGCCAGCAGGTTATCGACTTTTTGCCATAAAGCGACCCACCAATGTACTTCTTTTAGTTCCCAAGAGTAACATAAGATGAGAAATCACTGTCAATGGTCCCCATCCGACTGTAATAAGCCACGGGGCAACATTTATGACCATCCCTGTAGAAGGCCCTTTGTTACGAGCTTGCGACAAGAATTCCCCGGACATAGCGGTGAATTCTCCTATGGCAGGCCGAGCTTGCGACAAGAATTCCCCAGGACATAGCGGTGAATGCTCCGATAGCAAGCGGGCCATCAAAGTAGTCCAACACCCCTCCTCCAATGACATGGATAGCATGTCCACGCCATCAACTATGGCCGCATTAATGTCGACCAAGATATCTTGACCCAAAGCGCCCCCTCATCCATGGAATCTTGTAGGCTGTAACCCGGGTCTTCGGGGCTATTCGATGTGCCATCCCTAATGTGAGGTTGGCACCTGAAAAAAAAAGCCGACAATAATGGAAGAGGTGTGGGTGCCCTTGCTATCCTCATCATCGGGGCTTTGAACCCATCCATCAACCCTAGTCCCTCCTCATATCCCCTCGAGAAGTACCTTGGGTCGATGAGCTTCTGGTTGCAGCTCATAGGTAGTTGTGCTTCTGGTCCAAGAACCAACTCGTCCAAGCTCTATGCTTCTGGTCCAAGAACCACATCATAACTTCATTGAAAACCATATCAAGAGATACATTGATCCTTCATCAAGGGAATCATGGGCACTTTCCAAAATTGAACAAATTAAATTAGACTGGAACTCAGAATTAAGTTAAAATTTTAGAAATTGAAAATTAAATCTAATATGAAAAAACATAATAAATTAATTAGAGAAAATCTTCCTCATATATAATTAAATATTAAAAAATAATTACTTTTACTGAAATTTACGGGAAAAATAGTTTTTTTAGTGATACCAAAAATTTAAAAAAAAAATTTGGATCCACAAATAATAGAATAAATTTGAAAAATTTTAGAAATGAGTTGTACATAAAAAATGCCTAAAATAGTGTGAACAAGATAGAAATTGGATTGAAATAGGTGAAAATAGTCAAACATGCTTAAACCACTTAATAACTAGTCAAATGAAATCAATTTAGTCAAAATTAAAAAAAAATCATTTGAATTTCCGGGAAAGTTAACGAGGAAATTGGTTGAACTAAATAAAGTCAACCAATTTAAATAGTGTCAAATCATTCAACCAAAAAACTAAAATAGTTATCAAATTGCAGGCATAACGAGTCAATCACATGTCGTTCATGTCATTGTTTACTCGTCTGATTTGCATCAATTGGTTGACAACTAAAATTTGATGGAATAAACGTGTAATTCTTGGAACACAAAAATTTAAAGAGAATATATAAACCTTGATTTTTAAAAAATAAATAAACAAAAATGAAGAATGAAAAATTTCAAAGGAAACCAATATTAGATTGATGCGGGATTGCAAAAAAAATTAATATAAGATTTAAACTAATCCAAAGTGAGTCTATAATTTATAGAGTTTATAATCCTTGGTATTCAAAAAATAAATAAATCGAAAATGTGGAATGAAAAATTTCACAGGAAATCGAGATTTAGATTAAATTAGAATTAAAAAAAATTAATATGAGATTTAAATTAATCTAAATTGGGGTAAAAATTACTAAATTTTAAATAAAACTAATGTAAATAGAATTTGAAAGTGAGAATTGAGTAGTTAAACAGTAATGAATCATACCTAAAATAATTAGTTTGAAAATGATAAAATAGTAAATTGAGGTAATTATTATATAAAAATAAATTGATAAATTTTTAAAAATTAGAAATCCTATTAAATTGAGCCTAAATTAACAAAAAAATGATTATGGGTCACCGAATCTAATTTGATTGAGTTGGTAAATGGTCGAACCAAGTTAATGCAACCAACCCAATTAGCGAACTGAATTTGTCAGGTCAGCATCACGCAGGAAGGCACTGCCAACCAATGGGTGCCACATGGATGGTGCACCGAGACAACTGCCAGACAAGTGATCTCAAAGCGTCGACTAATAATCGTGCCACACGTGATGGTCATTAATGGTTAACGAAAATGAATATCTATAAGCAATACCCGTCACCTAGGCTGAAGACTCAAATAAGGACATGTTGAAAGTGTGGTAACTTAGTAGACGAATGGGAAAACTAACCACTCAGTGTTTGAAATAAAAAAGACACAACCAATCATGGAAGAACATGTGGCATTAGTACATGTTAGCGAACGGGAAACCTTACATATTTAAATAAGAAAATTAGAAAATGTCACGTGACAATGACATAAGGGTTAGTTGATGACTAAAGCCAGTGAACTAAAACGACTAATGGTAGATCACCGTGTGGTAGGTCAAACAATCAGGGGATAACATGGACTTTAAGTAGAAGTCTATAGCAGTAGCTTCAGCTAATGGTTATCCATCACATAGAAACTCACACATGCAAGCCCACACGCACGCACATAGTGTCATATTCAACATCCAAAGTGTCACGCCCCAATCCAGTTTGGTTGGAACCCCGTGATCAACCCACTACCTTTTCTTGTACTATCAAGGTATTCCTACCCCTGGTAGAACATGAAAAGTAAAGGCGTATAATAGACATGTTTTCCATAACATAGTAAACAAAACATAGTAATTACAATTACCTCTTTTGGGGTAATTTTAGCGCATTTCTTCGGCTCCCCCTTTTCTTGTCATAGAAGATTTCCTGAAAAAGTGTTTAAGGGGAGTGAGTGAGTTCTACAACTCAGTGAGTGGTGATTAGGATACATCTTAAGGAAATCGATCATTTTCTTTAGTTGAAACGTTCTAGGGTTTTTCTCTTTATTCATTTTCATCATCAAGGGGATGTCTTAATGTTTGTCATTATTAATCATGCTTATAACACATCACCATGCACTTTATCATTAAAGTGATTACACGTTCGTAGAACAGTCCCCAACTATTCCACTTGTAGACTAGAGCGCTTTTACCGTTCATCCTACTAGAAGTCCCGGACCTCTACCATAAGTTTGAGTGGGCATCACTTGCCCGACCCTCATACCTCATCATACTCCGTGTCTGCATATGTGGGACAAGACCTCTCCCCCTCCGACCTTCGTCTTAGTGCACGTGAAGCTCCCGGAGCTTCATGACATACTGGACGACGAATCGCCCTTATATTTAGTAGGTTGTCTAGGAGCACTCAGAACCACCACTACCCCATATTGGGCATCTTGATGGCTCCACATCTCTTAGCATGCACATACAATAGTTTTATTACTCATTATAGTCACCTTTGGTGCTACTAGCCCAACGGGCCTGACAACTCAGCTTTGGCTCCATGACCACTAGCCCAACGGGTTCACTAACCCGACTTCATCTAAGCAGTTACTAGCCCAACGAATCTATCAGTCGACCTCGGTGTAGTTGCAAATTCACACACACAATTATCTATTTATGTGTATATCTCTAGGATATAAGCCTTAGACTTATAAACAGGTCTAAGCTCGTGCCCATTAGCCTTGGGCCCACTTCACAAGATTTTTTTTTAAAAAAAAACTATGCCTTGGGCCCTATTAGTTTTAACATCAAGGCTTCAAGCCTACTAGAGCAATTCCAGCTCTTATCATAAAAAGTCTTCCAAAACGTTTAAGCAGATTCACGTAGTTAGGGGAGACCATTCTTAAAAAATAGTTTTCAAAATTGAAAACAGTACTCATCACCCCAACTGGGTATGACACTGAAAATCCTACTCACCCGACAACACTAACGTGGTCGTCCCGGTGAGATCTCGATTTGTGATACGCTTCTCTGCATAGGTACTCAGCTAACTAGCTCCTACATGGTTTGAGTATTCACATAAGGAGAATTGGCATAAGAGAACTCATACTTTCATGTATTTGTGCATATGTCCTCATATTATGCCTTATTAGCAATTAGGTCCCTAAAGTTTATAATTTTACATTTAGGTCCATAATATTCATTTTATCTTCAATTGGGTCCCTAAGGTTTCCAATACATCTCTTAGGTCCCCAATGTCCTCTTATTTCCATTCAAATCCTCAATTTTCCCTTAATTGCAATTCAATCACTAATTTTTAAAAAATTACCAAATTACCCCCAAATTTTGTAAAATGACCATTTGACCCCCAATTTCTTCAAAATAGCTAATTGACCTTCCAATTTTAGAAAATTGCACATTGGTCTTCCAATTGTGAAAATTCTAAATTTTCCTAATTTCTTCCCAAATTCGTCCACTTTTGTCCCAAGATTCAATCTCATCAAATTGACCCTCAAAACTTAGTTAATTTCCTCCTAGCATGCTATTAATCACATTCTCTATCTTCCCACGATTAGTCCATGCTTCGAATTACCCAAATCGACCTTAATTAAGCTGAAACGGAGCTATGCAAGAAAATTGCACATAGAGAGAGAAAGCTTCGAATTATTACTGGCAGAGTCTCTGTAGGAGCTTTCGATTTAGGAAGCTTGTACTCATCAAGAAGATCATTTTAGGATCAAGATTTTCTCCAATTGACTTCCCGAGCACTAAGAATTTGATCAATACAGTTCATACATTTCTCTCTCTAGAATTTTGCTATACTAATGAGGGGAGGCAGATTTGACTTCCCCTCAAGCTTCAAGGAGGTCGGGTGTTGGGTGGACATGGTTGGAAAAGGGTCAGGATGGCTGTAGGAGGTCGGGTGTAGACCTCGTCCTTTAAAGATAAGAAAAACTAAGAAAAGAACCGATCGATTCCAAAGAGAAAACCGAGTTGGTTCATGAACCTCAACCGATAGAGGAAGGGTAAAATGGGAAATCAACAAATCCCAAGTGACAAAAAGGTCATAAAAATAATGGAAATGAACCTTGAGACAAATGGGAAGAGAAAACCAGACCGGTTCAGGGCAAACTAGACCTGAACTGGTTTGAACCATACTTGAACCGGTTTCTAAATTAATTTTTCTTGGTGGTATAAAATGATCAAATTAGGGAATTGAAGCCACCATTAGATAGAGAATGAATTTAGAAATTTTTAATTTTGAGAAAACCGGTCGAATCAAACCTGACCAGCCGATTTACGCATTGAAACTGGTCGGACTAGTCTGGTCCAGTTCGGAACAATGTCATCTTCTTCCTCTGAATAACAACACTATTCAATAATGCAAAAAATGAATAATGCCAGTGAGGAAATATTGGCTTCAATCAGGCTATTTCAGGGTGAGGATAAGCTTGACCAAAATGGAAAGTTGTCGGATAGAGGGTCTCCGAGCTCCCTATATAAAGAGCTCCTCTCCATTCATCCTCCACACACCTCAAATCTCCATTCTCTCTCAACTGCTCCATTTTCCGTTGAAGCTCGAACAAGAGCTCCAATATAAGCATTTTTCTTAGCCTCAGAAAACAAGGTTGGGTCCTATAGACTTCGGGGGAAGTTAGCTACCTGATAGCATCTTCCTTTCGACCCGAGGATCATTGGAGAAGCGTCGTCGGAATCAAAGAGTGAAGCAGCTCTAACAGACCGAAGCTGCTCTGTTTTGGCTAAGTTGAATTCGGCTAAGTTCAGCCCTCCCCCGGCCAAAACAAGCCTCCCCAACACCCCTACAGACGTCACACGGCCGCAAAAGAGTTGAAAGGTAAGCCAATTCAACACTTCTCTATCATTGCCAGTCGGAGTTAGAGAGAGAAAGTGTTAAACTTTACTGATGAAATTCTCACTCGATTTGATACCAATTGTAGCAATTCTTAATCCTAGGAGAAATCTCCGGATGATAGATACCTTTCTAGATAGAGAGCTCAGAGCACCGCATCTCTAACGATGAGATTTTGAAGCTCTCTCTACAAATGATTTTTCGGCGAAGCTTTGTTTGAGCTTGTTTTGGACTCAAATCATGTGATTCAAAGCTCAATTGAATCGTATGAAAGTGTAGGAACTGATTTATATCTCTAATTGAAGCAATTAACCCTGATTGAATGACCAATTTGAAGAAATCAAATTCAGTCAGTTTGAAGGGGAGAAATTGGGAAAAAATGGGAATTTCGGAAAATTGAGGGACCTTTTTGATATTTCCAAAAATTGAAGGCCAATTGGCCATAAGAAAGATGTTGGAGGACCAATTAGTCGATTTTTGGAACAATAGGGGTCAAATTATCATTTTTTTAAAGTAGGGGCAAAATTGTAAATTTTGAAAAGTTGGGTACCAAATTGGAAATTTAGAAAACTTGAGCCCCTTATACAATTTTGAGTAAATTGAGGACTAAAAAGAGAATTTTGGAAGTCTTGGGACTCAATTTGGGGAAAAGTTGGTATTAGGGACCTAAAGTTAAGAAAAATAAACTTTAGGGACCTAAGTGCAATTAATCAATAATTTGTGAGCCTAGGTAGTTATGCCAAACCATAATTGATAAGGCTGCCCAAATCGTGCAGGGACACGTGTGACCATAATGCAAGCAAGAGAATGCTCGTGTAGACTTGGCAAACCGATTGAGGACGAACACATCACAATCATGGGTGAGTGAGCTTAATTATATCATACTCGCTTGGAATGATAAGCTTACTTTTATGTATAAAAAACTTAATTACTAGTGATAAGTAGAGATGATCATACCCAGTTGGTATGACGAACTTTTTTATGGAAAGGAGAAACTCGCTTACTAATCGTAAGCGGAGATATCAACACACCCGACTGGTGTGATGAAGTTGAAAGCAAATTTTGTTAGAAGTGTTCTCCCTTGACTATGTGCCAATGCTTAAAAGATTTGGGAGACATTCTTGACGGGAGTTAAAACAGCTCAAATAGGCTAGAGGCCTCGGCTTTTGAACTCATGGGGCTAAATACCTGATTTTGGAAAATCATGTGCAATGGGCCTAAGGCCAGTGGACACGAGTAGAAGCTCGTAAACAAACTTAAGTTAAGAGAGCCATGAAAATTTCTAATGAAATTGTTGGGTGATTTTGCCATGGTATTGAGTTGGGACCGACAATACTTGATGGACTGGCGACTGTGTGTCAGGGCCAGGTCGACGGACTTACCTAGACAATCAGTTGCAGGTTGGGTTGAGGGTTGGGATTGTTGGACCATTGGCACCAAAGATAATGGCCATATGTGAAAAATTATTATTTGTGCAAGCACTTGTGGTATAGGGCCATCAAGACGCACAAAAGGGTTGTGATGGGTCCTAAGGGCTACTGGACGATATGGTGGAGATAAGGGCCGTTCGTCGTGCTAGTCAGTAGGCAAGCTTGAAGTAGTTTCTTGCGCATGAGACCGAGGTGGGGTTCAGGATGAGGTCTCTGTCTTCATACAGACATGGAGTGACATTCGGGTCCAAGGGTCGGATGTCAAGAACATACACTCAGACCCAAGGTAGAGTGGGCATACTTCTATCTTGGTGTACTGTAAAGACGCTCTAATCCACAAGTGGGTGTAGTGGACGGACTGCACCTATGAATGTGTGTACCCTTCCTGATGAAGGGTGTGTGTTGTTTGCTAAACACACCTAATATAGTAATGGGAAAAAGGTTTTGCAAATCGAACTTTGAGGAAACCTTCTTTTTAAAGGAAATGATAAACCTTGGCATATGTTGATAAACAAAAGTTATTTTTTTTGAAAACTCACTCCTAACACCCGCTCACTGAGTTGTAGAACTCACCCCCTCTCTTTTAGCCCTTTTAGGAGTTAGGAGATTTAACTAAAGAAACCTTGAACCTCTATCATGTATGCTTAAAATTTCCTTTTAAGCTTGCATTTTGATTGTTTTATGCTATTCCAAGAAATAAGGTTTGAATTTATGTCTGGCTCCTCTTGATTAAAAAGAAGGGGTATCCCCTCTTAAACCAAGGGAGCGGCGGATTGCTCATGGGGATCCGACCAAATTGGGTCGAAGTGTGACAACTTGAGTGGTATCAGAGCCATGTTCCCTTGAAAGCATTATCAATACTATGCCTTGACACTAATGAAAACTTAATTACCCTAAAGGAAGAAAAGTCCCTAGGAAGTTCACTGTGCGAACCAAACCAACCCACGAGATTGTGTAAAAGACACCTACCTCCAAAGCCGCTCAAAGGTTCTTAGAGGTCAAAAAGAGAGTACCCAAAGATATGGCTGAAGACTATGGGAAACTTGTTGGAGCTTTATTAGAGCTAGAAGATATCACATATTCTCCTCCAAGATAGGAAGAACCTATCCCACCTCCAAGGAGCCCAACACCCCCACCAGCCTTGCCACAACCAAAAAGGACTCCAACTAAGAAGGAGGCATGGGATAACTATTGGAATGCCCATGTAACCTTTATGAAAGTCCACCATGCACCCCACCAACTCAATACAACTTTAACCCTTCCCAATGGATGAGGTGGACCTATGAGTGCGAGGCTGAGGTACTAAGGAGGTACGAACTCGAGGTGTTCCATGAAGTCCGACCTATCAGGGAAATCCGATGTAAGTGTGGATGGACGTCAACCAGTTCATTAGAGCCCTCATACCATGAGTCCCAAAACCATTCAAAGGCTAACTCTCGGCCTATGACTCCAAGAGACTTAGTAATAGTGAGAAAATTCCTGTAATAAGCCGAGCACGGTAAGAAACTACCTCTTTGAATGAATAAAGCTCATTTTTCCTTATGTTAGTCTCCCTAATAATGAAAAGTACAACTAACCGGAGTAATAAATGGAGAGAAGGCCATGTAAGGAGGAAGGGTACTTCTAGTTAACACTAACCCTAAGGAGGAAGGCCACCTAAGGAGGAATCCAAATAGTTCCCCCATAAGAACTAAGAACTAAAAGTAACAAGGCAACAAGACAAAGGACTAGGAAGGAAGTTTCCAAAAAGGAACAAAGAGCCTTCCTAGAAAGGGAGTCATCAAGAAAGGACATCTAATAGAAATTTGATGATGAAATTCTAACTCAATTCGGCGTCAATTGATGCAATTCTTGATTCTAGGATAAACCTCAGGATGAGGGCTATCTGTCCAGATCGAAAGCTCGGACCGCCATGCCCCCAATGGTGAGTAATTGAAGCTTTCTCTCTGTACAGTTAATTTTTTGGCGAAGTTCCATTTGAGTTTGTCCCAACGTTAAAACTTGCAATTCAAATTACTAAAGAATTGTATGAACATGTAGAAACTCAATTTCAACTTCAATTTCAACATTTGGAAATGTTTGATCGGTCAATTTGATGAAATCAAATTCAGCGGTGTTAAGAAGTTGGAATTGGAGAAATTGGGGTTTTTGAAAATTCGAAGGACTGAAATGCAATTTCCTAAAATTGAGGGTCAATTGGGCATGATAATAATGTTAGAGGACTAATTGAGAAATTTTGGAATTTTTGGGGCAAAACTTACCATTTTTGTAAAGAAAGGTCAAAATGGTAATTTTGGAAAATTGGGGGAACAAATTGGAAATTCTGGAAATTAAACCCTTTTTTTATGAAATTGAATAAATTGAGGTACTAAGATAAATTTTAAAAGTTTTGGGACTCAATTTGAGGAAAAACCTACATTATGGACTTAAAGTTAAAGAGAAATAACTTTAGGGACCTAATTTTTCGGCGAAGTTCCATTTGAGTTTGTCCCAACGTTAAAACTTGCGATTCAAATTACTAAAGAATTGTATGAACATGTAGAAACTCAATTTCAACATTTGGAAATGTTTGATCGGTCAATTTGATGAAATCAAATTCAGCGGTGTTAAGAAGTTGGAATTGGGGAAATTGGGGATTTTTGAAAATTCGAAGGACTGAAATGCAATTTCTTAAAATTGAGGGTCAATTGAGCATGATAATAATGTTAGAGGACTAATTGAGAAATTTGGGAATTTTTGGGGCAAAACTTACCATTTTTGTAAAGAAAGGTCAAAATGGTAATTTTGGAAAAGTTGGGGGAACAAATTGGAAATTCTGGAAATTAAACCCTTTTTTTATGAAATTGAATAAATTGAGGTACTAAGATAAATTTTAAAAGTTTTGGGACTCAATTTGAGGAAAAACCTACATTATGAACTTAAAGTTAAAGAGAAATAACTTTAGGGACCTAATTTTTCGGCGAAGTTCCATTTGAGTTTGTCCCAACGTTAAAACTTGCGATTCAAATTACTAAAGAATTGTATGAACATGTAGAAACTCAATTTCAACATTTGGAAATGTTTGATCGGTCAATTTGATGAAATCAAATTCAGCGGTGTTAAGAAGTTGGAATTGGGGAAATTGGGGATTTTTGAAAATTTGAAGGACTGAAATGCAATTTCCTAAAATTGAGGGTCAATTGGGCATGATAATAATGTTAGAGGACTAATTGAGAAATTTTGGAATTTTTGGGGCAAAACTTACCATTTTTGTAAAGAAAGGTCAAAATGGTAATTTTGGAAAAGTTGGGGGAACAAATTAGAAATTCTGGAAATTAAACTCTTTTTTTATGAAATTGAATAAATTGAGGTACTAAGATAAATTTTAAAAGTTTTGGGACTCAATTTGAGGAAAAACCTACATTATGGACTTAAAGTTAAAGAGAAATAACTTTAGGGACCTAATTGCAAATAGATAAAAGTTTGGTTTATCATTCATTTGGAATGAATGAAGGCTATTAGGCCGAGGGATAATGAACCGAGATGTTCATATTATGTAGGAACACGAAGTACTGGTAATGCCAGCAAGGACAAGCTCACGTGAAATACAAAGAACCGGTCTAGTGGAATTTACTACGTTAATGGGTAAGTGGGCATACTAACGTCATACTCGATTGGGATGATGAGCACAACTTAAAGTTAAAAACTATTTACCAGTTGTGAGAGGGGTTTTATATCATACTCGGTTAGGGATGATAAGTACCTCAAAATGAAAACCCACTACCAAGTGGTATTTTAAACATCACAACTTAGAGGAGTGATGTGAAAATCATGCAGAAAAACTACTTACCGGTTGTAAGTAGATCATACCCGGTTAGTATGATGAAACTTCCTCGAAGGAAGTTGAAAACCCGTTCATCGGTTATGAGCAGAGATGTCCTTATGCCCGTTCGGTAAAATGGAAAGTTGAAAATATATTTTTGTTGGAAGTGCTCTCCCTTGATTGTGTGTCAATGCTTAAAAGATTTGAGAGACCTTCTTGACGGGAGCTCGAATAGCTCTTATAGGCTGGGGGCCTCAGTTTTGGAACTTGGGGGCTATTATGCTCAATTTTGAAAATCTCGAATAAGTGGGCCATAGGCCAGTGGGCACAAGCAGGAGCTCGTAAACATACCTGAGATATGTGACATAAAACTTTAATAAATGTATTGTTTGGCCATGGTACCAAGATAGGACCGACATATTCAGTCAACTAGTGGCAGTGTGACATGATAGGTCTCCGGACCAGTCAAGACAAACAGTTGTAGGTTGAGTTGAGAGTTAGGGTCGTTGGACCAGTGACACCATAGATTATATGGCTTGATAAGAAAATATTGTTTGTGCATGCACTATGATTACGTGATCATCAAGACACCCATGAGGGGTAGTGATGCATCCTAAGGGCCCTTGACAACCCGGTGAGTATAAGGGCAGTTCGTCGTACCAGGTGACCATGCGAAATATGGAGTAGCACTAAGTGCATGAGACCGGGGTGGGGACAGGATGAGGTCTATGTCCTCATATGGACACGAAGAATTGATTTCGGGATTGAGGGTCAAATGTTGTGTACATCCACTTATTCTCAGGGTAGAAGTGAACGTGCTTCTATCTAGGTGGCCGATAAAGTCGCTCTAAAGCCACAAGTGGGTTCAGTGGCCATGCTGGCCTACAAATGTGTGTTTGACCTTCATGATGAAGGTTTTGTGTTGGGTGATGACACACTGTGATTTAATGGTGATAAAACCCGAGATTTTAAATGAAAGGATTTTTGAAAGAAAGGAGTCTGGCACACTCCAATACAATTCTTTTTCCTAAAAGATGAAAGTGTTGAAAACCTATTCACTAAGTAGTCATACTCACCCCATCCCTTATATCCCTTTCAGGAAATTTCAGAAAGTCTATCCTTAAAGACCATTAACCCAGACGCATGTGAGATAGGTATGATGAAATTAAAATATTATGTAGTTTTGTTTTATGTAATTCCAAGAAAATGTGCAGGTTTAAAGGATACTTTATTCTTTACAGTCTATAATAAGGGGAAACCCTTTAATAAACCGGGAGAGTAGTGGGTTGATCACAGGGATCTGTCCAAACCGGGTCAGGGAGTGACATTTATTCTCCTTGACCATCCTGTTTCTACTAGTTGTTTCTTTTTTTCTAGGTTTGTTGGAAATCTCTAATTTGCTTCTTTGCTCTTCCAAATTAGGTAATACTTTGGTCATCCCGATATACCCTTAACCACCCATGGTTCCTTATGAGGTTCTTTATGTCGGGTTAAGCCTCTTAGGATCCATCTGCTGGTTCCTTAGCTTCAGAATTTCCCTTTTTGATGTCTCGCTTCCCACTTTTATCCTTCTACCTAAGGATTCCCGTCCTAGTTCAACCTCTCTAACGTTTCTTGGAGGCTTTTCCTTCTTTCCTTTCTTACACACTTCTGAGATCGGTATGGTTGCCCGTTCTTTATCCTTCACTATCCTTCATTTCCTTTTTGTTCATTATCCTTTCTTCGAAGAGCTCGTGCTGATAGATTGGTTCCTAGCACTCTATTTTATGTCCAGTCATCCACTACTTGGTCTCTATTAAGTGAGTGTGGGCCATGACCAGTCTTGATGTCATTGGTTGCTTTCTCCTTACCCACTTCCAAACTGAAGGGCTTACTTTTCCAAGGTTTTTCAAATATTCTCTCCTTTATTTCCTTATTATAGGTAGCCCACCCATTCTTACTTGTAATTGCATCCTTTGATGCTATTTTCTACTTACTCATTTCTTGGGTTTAACTTTCCTCTTGGGTCCTCTTAGTTCGCTTCGCTTGGTTCTTTCACCTCGACGTTCACTTCATCTCCTCATCCTTCGTCACTTGATCCATTACTTCTTAGTTGGAACATGTATTCCTTCCTTGGGAAAGGTTCAGGCACTATTTGCTCCAAGACCTATTTGTGTGGGACTTACTAAATCCTACTTATGGCTTGAGTGTAGTCATCATTTCATTTTCGACCATTTATTTCTTCAATGATTTTCTTCATCCTTCCTTTCCACCTCCCCCTTCCTCGCTAGGTTAGTCTACAACCCTACTTGGCTCCTCTGTTTTTCCAAAGTAGATCATACCTTACTGTCTCAAGACATCCTAGTTGTCTTTCATCATTTGGCTTATCTTCTATGGAGGAGGTGTTTCCTTCTTTACTCCTAGGTGGTTTATAGTGCTCCTTAAGGGAAAATTCCCTTTATCTATATTATACTATTTTTGGATTTTCTTAAGGTTCTACCCTTGATCTTCTTTCTGTGATCCTTCATCGGGTAATTGAGGCACGCAATCATATTATTAAGGGATAGAAAAATTTTCAGAAACTCAGAATCTTATTTATTGAAGTAAGAATACAATTTTGGGGTTTTAACATCTCTTTAGGGAGATTGTTACAATGATGGGTTGGGGAATACTCATTTCTAAACTATGTTCTAGAGGGATTTCTTCCTAGGTGAGATTAGGTTCCCTAGTCGCAATTGTGGTTGTTGTAATGTTATCCCTTCGGGCTTCTGTAGGGGTGGAGATGTCCTTACTAGAAGGTATCACTTGGATTCCTCGCAATGTTGGACAATTCCTTGTTATGTGTCCCACCCTCCTACACTCATAATAGATCCTCTCGGGTCTTGTCCTCTGAAATGTCAGGCATCTTCTAATGTAATGTCCCCATTGCCCACATTTATAACAGGTCATATCCTTGCGTGGACCCTTGTGGTTCCTCCTATATTTTGAGCATTGTGGAGCCTTTCTAAGGGATTGCTGATGGTTTGATGCCTAGCCATCCTTGAGCTTGAACACCTTGGAGGCTTTCTTGTCGAGTCCTCTTTGACCCGGGGTTACTCCAAGGGTCCTTCTATACTCTTGGTTCATTTTCTCTCTTGGGATGGGGTTCTCCTTGACTTCCTGGGTGGCTAAGATAGTGCGGGTTTATTTGGCTACTTTTCTTGGGGCCATCTGATAATTTTAAAATTATTCCTATTAGTTACTATATTATCTAGTCTTGATAATGTATTTAAGCAAACAGGCTCTGATACCACTCAAGTTGTCATGCATCGACACGGTTTGGTCAGATCCCGGTAAGCAACCCGCTATTCTCCGAGTTTATTCAGGGTTTTCCCCTTCTTTAACCTAGGAGGAATAAGGCATCCTTTAAACATGCACCTTTTCTGGAATAACATAAATCAAAACTGCATAAAATTTAAACTTATCATACCTATCTCACAGGTGTAGTTTAACTCATAGTCTTTGGGTAGGCTTTCCTCGGGTTACCTAAAAGGGGTATAAGGGAGGGGTGAGTTCAATGACTCAGTAAATGGGTGTTTAAAGTATGACTTTCAGAAAATAGTTTGAATTGTAGTGTGCTAGAATCCTTATTTTCCTTTAAAACATTTCATCCTCAAATATCGGTTTTCATAGCCATTTCTCATCACAATGATGTGTTTATCAATCAACACATGCCCTTCATCATAAAGGGAACACATATTCACAAGGCAGCACGTTCACTGCATCGACTTGTGGCGTTAGAGTAATTTTACCGACCTCCTAGATAGAAGCACGTTCACTTCTACCTTGAGAATGAGTGGATGTACACGACATTCGACCCTCAATCCTGTAAAGAAAACTCTATCTTCGTATGATGATAGAGACCTCATCCCGACCCCACCCCAATCTCATGCGCATGAAGCTACGTCGAACTTCCATAATTGCTAGCATGACAATCTGCCTGTATCTCCACCATGTCGTCCAGTAGCCCCTAGGACGCATCACTACCCCTCTTGGGCGTCTTGAAGGTCCCATACCTCAGTGCATGCACAAAACAATAGTTTTCTACATAAGTCATTTAATTTGTGATGTCATTGGTCCAACGGCCCCGACCCTCAACTCGACCTACAACTGTTTATCTCGACTGGTCCGTCGACATATCATGTTGCACTGCCACCAGTCCATCGAGTATGTCAGTCTTGCCTTGGTACCATGGCCAAACATATCATTTATTTAAAGTTTTCATGGATTAAACTCATGTATGTTTATGAGCTCCTACTCATGCCAACTAGCCTTGGGCACACTGTACGAGATTTTCAAAATCGGGCATATTAGCCCCCAAGTTCCAAAATCAAGACCTCCGACCTATATGAGCATTTCAAGCTCCCATCAAAAATATCTCCCAAAAAGTTTTAGCAGTGGCACATAGTCAAGGGAGAGCATTCCCGATAAAATAAACTTTTTATCTGTCCATCACACCAACCGGGTGTGAGGACATCTCCTTTTATAACTTATAAGCGGGTTTTCTACTGCCTTACAGGAAGTTCATCATACCAACCGGGTATTATCTACTTACAACCAGTAAGTAGTTTTTCCGTGTAATTTTCACATCACACCTCTCAGGTGTGAAGGTTAAAATACAACTTAGTAGTGCGTTTTCATTTTTGAGAACCTTTTTATCCCAACCGGGTATGATATAAAAATCCCACTCACCTGATAGTGTAGTGAATTTCCTCTTAACCAGCTTGTTGCCTTCACGCGAACTTGTCTTGGCCGACGTTCCTGGTACTTCGTGTTCCTACACAATATGAACATACTTGTTCATTATCCTTTGACCTAATAGCTTTCATTCATCACGAATGAATGAAATACCTAAACTTTTCATTTATTTGCAATTAGGTCCCTAAAGTTCTTTTTCTTTAACTTTATGTCCCTAATGCCAATTACTGAAAGTTCTAAAATTCAGTTTGGGACCTCAATTTATTCAAAATTACTGAAAGGGGTTCAAGTTTCTCAAATTCCCAATTTGGTCCCCAACTTTTCCAAAATTACCATTTTGTCCCTACTTTACAAAAATGGTAAATTTCATTCTAATAATTCTAAAAATCGACCAATTGGTCCTCCAACATCTTTTTCATACCCAATTGGACCTTAAATTTATGAAATTGCACGTTAGTTCCTCAAATTTTTGAAATTTCCAAATTGTCCCCAATTTCAACCTTCTAACACGGCCGAATTTGATTTCATGAAATTGACCGATCAAATGGGTTTAATTGTTGAAATTGAAGTTAGATTGGTGTTCCTACTTCTTCATATGATTCAATTGCACTTTGAATCGCATGATTTGACGTCGGAATGAGCTCAAACGGAGCTTTGCCAATAAACTTAACGTAGAGAGAGAAAGCTTCGAAAACTTATCGTCATAAGTGCAGCGGTCCGAGCTTTCAATCTGGGCAGATAGCTCTTATCCCAAGGTTCTTTTTATGATCAAGAATTACCTCAATTCATGTCGAATTGAGGGAGAATTTGGTCAGTAAAGATCTATCAGTTCTCTCTCTAGCACCGATCAAAATTTACAAAGGGGAGCCAAATTGACTTACCTTTCCCCTCTAATTCAGCTGTAGGAGGGGTGTGGTGGTGTTGGAAGGACTTGGTTTGGCCTAAGGAGGGCTCGAATTGGTCATTTTCAGCTCAACCAAAATACAGCAGCTTCGGTCCGTCATAGCTCTGCTTCGAGCTTCACCGAAAAATGGAGTAGTAGGGAGAGAGTGCAGTTTTCGGGTGTGAGGATGATGAATGGGGAGGGGTCTTTATATAGAAAGCTTGGGGACTTCTTGACCATCCAATTGGTGCCTTTATGATAGACATTGATGGCCAGAAACATATTGAACGGAGACGTTTCTTCTTCGCTGACGTTGCTTCGATTTTCTGACGAGTGAACAGTGATGTCATCTAAAGGAAGAAGATGAAACTGTTATGAACTGGTCTGGACCGGGTACGAAGCTTAAACCGGCTGGTTCACCCCTCATTCGACCGAGTTTTTCAAATCTAAAATTTTCTAAATTCATTGTCTATCTAATGGTGCTCAAATCTCAAATTTGAATTATTTAAGCCCCCAAGAAAAATGAATTTAGGATCTGCTTCAATAGTGATTCAAAGCGATCTAAACTGGTTCAGATCCGGTTCACCTGAATCGGTTTGGTTTTCATCTCCAATTCCTTCACAAGTCCATTTCCATGACTTTTGTTGTCATGCCCCGACACGGTTTGGCTGGAACCCCATGATCAACCTGCCACTCTCCCGGTTTATTAAAGGATTTCCCCTTATTATAGACCGTAAAGAGTAAGGTGTCCTTTAAACATGCACCTTTTCTTTGAATAACATAAATCAAAACTGCATAATATTTTAAATTTATCATACCTGTCTCACATGCGTCTTAATTGATGGTCTTTAAGGGTAGACTTTCCAGAATTTCTTGAAAGAGATGTAAGGGAGGGGGTTAGTACGACTACTCAGTGAATGGATTTTCAAAACTTTTAACTTTTAGGAAAAATATTTGTATTGCAGTGTGCCAGACTCCTTTCTTTCAAAAGCCTTTTCATTTTAAATCTCAGTTTTTACTACCATTTCATATTAATCATGGTGTGTCAAGACCTAACACACATCCTTCATCATGATGGTCAAACACACATTCACAGGTCAATACATTCATAGAACCCACTTGTAGCGACAAAGTGACTTTACCAGCCACCTAGATAGAAGTACGTCCATTTCTACCCTGAGAATGAGTGGATGTTCAAGACATTTGACCGTCAATCCCGTGACAATTCTCTGCGTTTATATGAGGACAGAGACCTCATCCCGTCCCCACCCCAATCTCATGCGCTTGGTGCTACTCCAAATTTTGCACTGTCACCTGGTACGACGAACTGCTCTTATACTCACCAAGTCATCCAGGGCCCTTAGGATGCATCACAACCTCTTGGCCGTCTTGATGGTCCCGTAATTATAGTGTATGCACAATCAGTATTTTCTTATCATGCCATATAATCTGTGGTGTCACTGGTCCAATGGCCCCGACCCACAACTGAACTCGTAGTTGTTTGTCTTGATTGGTCCATTGACCTGTCATGTCGCACTGCCGCAAGTTGACTGAGTAAGTCGGTCCTGTCTTGATAGCATTGCCAAACAATTCCTTTATTTAAAGTTTTATGGCATATAACTCATGTTTGTTTACAAGCTCCTACTCGTGTGAACTAGCCTTGGGCCCACTGTATGAGATTTTCAAAATCGGGCATATTAGCCCCCAAGATCCAAAACCGAGGCCCCCGGCCTAAAAGAGCTATTCGAGCTCCCATCAAGAAGGTCTCCCAAATAGTTTAAGCATTGGCACACAGTCAAGGGAGAGTACTTCCGACAAAAATACATTTTCAACTGTCCATTATACCGACCGGGTATAAGGACATCTCCACTCATAACCGATGAACAGGTTTTCAACTTCCTTCGAAGAAGTTTCATCATACCAATCGAGTATGAACTACTTAGAACCGGAAAGTAGTTTTTCTGCATGATTTTCACATCACTCCTCTAAGTTGTGATGTTTAAAATACCACTTGATAGTGGGTTTTCATTTCGAGGTACTTATCATCCCCAACCTGGTATGATATAAAATCCCACTCACAATAGGTAAGGGGTTTTTAAGTTTAAGTGGTGCTCATCATCCCAACCGGGTCTGACGTTAGTAAACCCACTCACCTGTTAATGTTGTGAATTCCACTAGACCGATTCTTTGTATTCACATGAGCTTGCCCTTACTGGTGTTCCCGATCTTCATGTTCCTACACGATATGAACATCTCGGTTCATTATCCCTCGACCTAATTTCCTTCATTCATTCCAAATGAATGAGAAAGTCAAACTTTCATTTATTTGCAATTAGGTCTCTAAAGTTATTTCTCTTAAACTTTATGTCCCAAATGCTAGTTTTCTAATTTCATTTTCTATCCAATGGTGGCCTCAAATCTCAAATTTGAATTATTAAAGCCACATAGAAAAATGAATTTAGGATCCGGTTCAATAGTGGTTCAAACCAGTTCAAACCGGTTCGGATCCGGTTCACCTAAACCGATTTGGTTTTCATCTCCAATTCCTTCACAAGTCCATTTCCATGACTTTTGTGACTCCTTTGGTCACTTAGGGTCCATAAATTTCTCAATTTACCATCTCTCTATCGGTTCTGGTTCATAAACCAGCTCGGTTCTTAAACCTATTTAATTCGGTTCGGGTCCGTTCACCTGAACCAGTCTGGTTTTTCTCTCCCACTTTATTGCAAGGTTCATTCCCAGGGTTCATAAATCTCTTTGGGTCACAAGGGATCCATAAATTTCCCTGTTTGCCCTTTCTCTATCGGTTCCGGTTCATGAACTGACTCGGTTCATAAACTGGTTCAATTCAATAGGATCTGGTTCATTTAAATCGATCTAGTTTTTCTCTTCCAATTTGTCCAAAGGTTCTTTTCCAAGGTTTTATGAACCCTTTGATTCACTCGAGAGATGTAAATTTCCAAATTGCCCATTTCCTGATATTTGGGTTTGTGAACTGGTTTAGTTTTCTCACTTTGTTTGATTGATTCTTTTCCCGATTTTCCTTAGCTCAAAAGGGCAGGGTTTACAACTCTCCCCTCCTTTTAGGAGTTTTATCTCCAAAACTTAATTATCAACCTTGCAAGAGGAATCATTTCCTTTGATGTCCCTTTGGTGTTTACTTAACATGCAAACTCTTCTCTTGTTCTTTCAATTAGCCCTTTTTACATCCTTCACTTAAGGAATTTCTTTTCCTTTATATTATTTACTCCCTCCATGGAGTTTATCATAACTAGACATACCTTACTTCAGGGTATATTCTTAGATTCATATCTTTCTTTGCTTAGAGCACATTCTTCCCTTTGAGGTTATGTACTCAAGATTGGGAATTTCAAGATACCTAACCATTCCCGTGTCTAGTTAACCCATTGGTCGTTGAAACCTTTAGCTCGATGTTCTTTCGAGCGTTATGTACTTGTTTCCACGGTTTCCTTTATTATCACTTTTCCATCCTATTTGGACCCTTTCTCCATTCGTTGTCTATTATAACTTCGGTCATAAATTTTTTTATATTCGACCTCGTCATGCCTATTAGCCAACTCTTCTTTACTTTGAGTCATGTTCTCCTTAGGATGGTTGAGCTTACATGACCCTTACAAATTGGCATTTTCTAAGACCTGTCTCTGTCCATTAGATTTCTAGAACATCTCCTTGAGGGTCTCTCTTAGCTTTTCGACCTTTCAGGGATTGTATAGCTTCATCCCTCTTTTCTTTTGATAGCATTACTCAACTATCTTTTTTACCGTTATTCTCTCATCCATCATGCCTTTGAAGTTATGTCTCACATAACCGTATGGATTTCTCTTACCTACTCATCCTTTCCCAACATTTTTATTGGGTTCTTTTGATTCCAATCATTGGGTTTCCTGATGACTATTGTCATACGAGGATTTTTCCTTCTTATGTCCTTTCTCTTCTTTAGTGGCATCCTTTATTCAAGGACTTTCGTTTTCCTTAATCCACCCTTACTTGCTCTTAACCATTTCACAATTCATTATTTCGAGTTAATCTCTTTTTGGTCGATGTATTGATTGTTTGTTTGAGGAATTCCCTTCTTACGATTTCATTCTCTACTATATTCCTCAAAGTAGAGGTTTTAACCTTAAGAGTTATATGTTCAACCTTCTTACCATCCTTTGGAGATTCCTTCCTTTATTTCATTACACCTTCTTTTATGTTGAGGCAATTTCTCACTTTAAATCCTTATTCGTCTTAAAATTTCCTTTCATTCCTTATCTAAGGAATTTCTGATTGTTGGTCTTATTTCATATACTCTACACTATGCTCATCTGTCCATTCCTTAGGCTCCAATAAGTGAGCATGGACCACATCCCGTCCTGATATCAGTGGTCATTTTCCCTAATTGATTTCTTAATTGAGGGCTTACTTCTCCAAGATTCCTCATATATTCTTTCTTTTACTCTCTTATCATTGTAGTCCACCCATTCCTATTCGTTGCGGCATTCTGTGATGCTACCATGCTATTTATCCATTCCTTTGGTTTAATTTACATCTTAGGACCTCATGAGTACTTTTCCTTGGTACTTGATCTTTCCATCTCAGCCAGCATTTCATTTGTGAGCTTATCGTTTTTTCCATTTCGGTTGGTTCCATTTCCTCTTAATTGGGATACGCATGTCTTTCTAGGGCTTCCTTCCTTGATAGGATTCTTTCCCTTTCTCTTGACATTTTTTTTTTACATTTTCTCTAGGGGATTTCTACCCTTAAATGACATCCCTTGATGTTGTCTTCTCCTATTTACCTTTACTTCTCAAATCTTGCATGCACATCTTTTATACTCTATCTGCATCCTCATTCGTACCAAGTACAAATCTTCCTTATTTTAAGATTTCTTGACCATTGTGTAAGAGGCTTGCCTATTCCTTTCTTGGCTTGAGTCGTTAATTGGCCTTTGGTCCTCTTAAGGATTTCTTTCATCCTTCTTTTTCCAAGTATTTGGCCTTTCCGCCTATCTCTTCTTTGTTGGAACTCAAATTATAGCTTTCCCGAGTATTAGTTCGTTAACTGCTTTGCCTCCTCCATTCGTTTGGTCTACGTTTCTTACTGGATCTGTTTCTTGAGTCCTTATATCCTTAGCGTCCATCTCACTAACCTTTTTAGGGTGTAGACTCTTCTACCTTCCGATCTTTCTTAGGCTATCATTTATTTTCTTTGACTATTTTGTTGTCACAGTTTGCTTACTTCTACTATGTTGCTCCGAATCTCCAATTTGACTTCTCTACTTTTTCCAAAGGAGATCATACTTGAAATCCCAAGACATCCCATTTGTTGTCAAACGCTCGGCTTGTCTTCTCTTGGGGATGCATTCCTTCCTTTTCTCCTAAATTATTGGAAATTTCTTCTTTAAGGAAGAGTTCTCTTCAGCTACTTTTTGTTATGTTTATGATTTTATCGAGGTCCTACCTTCAGCCCCCCCTTTTTTTCCTTCCTGCCATATTGTTGTGGTCTCAAAAAGTTTCCTCCTATCTGTGGTTGAAATTTCAAGTAGGAATCGTGTTCCTTGAGATGGTATCCCTTTCGGATTTCCTATAGTTGTGGGGTGTTTATTCTTGGAAAGTATTGTTCTAAATCCTAGCGGTGTGTGATAGTCCTTCATTTCATGTCCTATTTCCTTGGTACTTTATAATAGGTTGTTCCTTGTTTAATGGCCCCTAAATTCTCATACATTCCTTACCATGACAGTTTTCCTATCATGTCTTATTTGCCTAATAATCTCCTTCCTTTATCCTTGTGTTTGGATACCTTGAGAGTTTCTTTTGGACTCTTCTTTGTCAATTGATTACTCTAAGAGTCCTTCTAGGCTTCTCGATTCCCTAATTCAATTTCCTTAACTTGGATGGGATTCTCCTTAGTTTTTATGGTAGTACAGGCTTATTTGGTCACTTTCTTTAGGGCCATCTTCCTTGAAGATCACATCATTTGAGGGACAGGGTTTTTAGGAATTTGAAGTACTTCATTAATAGAGGAGTACAGTATGTTGGGTGTTTTGGCCCTATTACAAAAAATGATTACCCAATAACTAGGGAGCTATGAGATTCTTAATAAGTGTCCTCCTATGTAAGGTTATATACCTCTTTGCTGGCGTTTATGGCTTCATGCTTGGCTTCCTTTATACTTAGAGTTGTGCCATCGATAGGTCCTAGCACCATTCTCCGGCATACTTCCCCATTTGATTTTTTGAGATTCCTACCAAGCCTCAGGCATTTGGGAAGCTTCTAGGGTTGTCTTCTTACGAAGATAGGGTGTTAAGTAGAGCCATTACTAGTTTTCTGGGTTCCTCTCCTAGGAGCCATCTAAAAATTTTTAAGATAAATCTTATTAGTTACTATATTTTCTAGTCTTAATTATGTATTCGAGGAAACAGGCTCTCATACCACTCTAGTTGTCACACCCCAACCCGGTTTGGTCGGATCCCCATGATCAACCCGCCACTCTGCCTGTTTATTAAAGGATTTCCCCTTATTATAGAATGTAAAGAGTAAGGCATCCTTTAAACCTACACCTTTTCCTAGAATAACATAAATCAAAATTGCATAATATTTTAAATTTATCATAACTGTCTCACAGGCGTCTTAATTAATGGTCTTTAATGGAAGGCTTTCCGAAATTTTCTGAAAGGGATTTAAGGGAGGGGTTGAGTACGACTACTCAGTGAATGGGTTTTCAAAACTTTTAACTTTTAGGAAAAAGATTTGTATTGGAGTGTGCCAAACTCCTTTCTTTCAAAAGTCCTTTCATTTCAAATCTCGATTTTTACCACCATTTCTTATTAATCATGGTGTGTCATCACCTAACACACATCCTTCATCATGAAGGTCAAACACACATTCGCAGATCAGTACGTCCACTAAACCCACTTGTGGCGTCGGAGCGACTTTACCGGCCACCTAGATAGAAGTACGTCCACTTCTACCCTAAGAATGAGTGGATGTTCGCGACATCTGACCCTCAATCCCATAACAATTCTCTGTGTCCATATGAGGACAGAGACCTTATCCCTCCCCACCCCAGTTTCATGCATTTGGTGCTACTCCAAATTTCACACAGTCACCTGGTACGACAAACTACCCTTATACTCACCAGGTCGTTCAGGGCCTTTAGGACACATCACTACCCTCTTGGGTGTCTTAATGGTCACGCAATCACAGTGCAAGCACAATCAGTATTTTCCTATGATGCCATATAATCTGTGGCGCCACTGGTCTAATAGCCCCGACCCTAAACTGAACCCGTAGTTGTTTGTCTTGATTGGTCCGTCGACCTGTCATGTCGCACTGCCTCTAGTTGACTGAGTATGTTGGTCCTGTCTTAGTATCATGGCCAAACAATTCCTTTATTTAAAGTTTTATGGCATATAACTAATGTTTGTTTTCGAGCTCCTGCTCGTGCCAACTAGCCTTGGGCCCATTGTATGAGATTTTCAAAATCGGGCATATTAGCCCCCAAGTTCCAAAACTGAGGCCCCCGGCCTAAAAGAGCTATTCGAGCTCCTATCAAGAAGGTCTCCCAAATAGTTTAAGCATTGGCACACAGTCACGGGAGAGTACTTCCAACAAAAATATATTTTCAACCGTCCATTATACCGATCGAGTATAAGGACATCTCCGCTCATAACCGATGAACGAGTTTTCAACTTCCTTTGAAGAAGTTTCATCATACCAACCGAGTATGATCTACTTACAACTGAAAAGTAGTTTTCCGCATGATTTTCACATCATTCCTCTAAGTTGTGATGTTTAAAATAGCACTTGATAGTGGGTTTTTATTTCGAGGTACTTATCATCCCCAACCAGGTATGATATAAAATTCTACTCACAACCAATAAGTGGTTTTTAACTTTAAGTGGTGCTGATCATCCCAACCGGGTCTAACATTAGTAAACCCACTCACCTGTTAATGTCATGAATTCCACTAGACTAGTTCTTTGTATTCACACGAGCTTGTCCTTGCTGGCGTTCCCGGTACTTCGTGTTCCTACATGATATGAACATCTCGGTTCATTATCCTTTGGCCTAATTGCCTTCATTCATTCCAAATGAATTAGAAAGTCAAACTTTCATTTATTTGCAATTAGGTCCCTAAAGTTATTTCTCTTAAACTTTAAGTCCCAAATGTTGTTTTTCTAAATTCATTTTCTATCCAATGGTGGCCTCAAATCTCAAATTTGAATTATTTAAGCCATATAGAAAAATGAATTTAGGATCCGGTTCAATAGTGGTTCAAACCAGTCCAAACCGGTTCGGATCCGATTCACCTGAACCGGTTTGGTTTTCATCTCCAATTCCTTTACAAGTCCATTTCCAAGACTTTTGTGACTCCTTAGGTCACTTAGGGTCCATAAATTTCCCGGTTTATCATCTCTCTATCGGTTCTTAAATTGGTTTTATTCGGTTCGGGTCCGGTTCACCCAAACCAGACTGGTTTTTCTCTTCCACTTTGTTCCAAGGTTCCTTCCCAAGGTTTATAAATCTCTTTGGGTCACAAGAGATCCATAAATTTCCCTGTTTTCCCTTTTTGTATCGGTTCCAATTCATGAACCGACTCAGTTCATAAACCAGTTCAATTCAGTAGGATCTGGTTCATCTCAACTGGTCTAGTTTTTCTCTTCCAATTTGTCCTAAGGTTCTTTTCCAAGGTTTTATGAACCATTTGATTCACCCGAGAGTTGTAAATTTCCAAATTGCCCATTTCCTAATATTCGGGTTTATGAACCGGTTCGGTTTTCTCACTTGGTTTGACCAGTTCTTTTCCCGGTTTTCCTTAGCTCAAAAGGGCGGGGTTTACATTTGTGACTTAGGGTTTGTAAATTTCCTGGTTTACTATCTCTCTATCGGTTTCTGTTTATAAACCGGCTCGGTTCTTAAATCGGTTTAATCCGATTCACCCAAACCAGTCTGGTTTTTCTCTCCCACTTTGTTCTAAGGTTCCTTCCTGAGGTTTTATGAACCCTTTGGATCACCCGGGAGTTGTAAATTTCCAAATTGCCCGTTCCCAATTGATCGGGTACGTGAACCGATTCGATTTTCTTACTCGATTTGACCGGTTCTTTTCCCGGTTTTCCTTAACACAAAAGGGTGGGGTTTATAGGTTCAATCCGGTTCAGGTTTGGTTCACCTGAACTGGTTTGGTTTTCACTTCTAATACATCCTAAAGTCCTTTATCATGAATTTTGTGACTCTTTAGGTTACTCGGGATCCATAAATTTCTTGGTTTTCCCTTTTTCTATCGATTGGGATTCATGAACCGATTCAGTTTTCTCACCCGGGTCAATCACTTCTTTCCCCGATTTTTTTATCATAAAGGAGTGGGGTTTACAGCAGTAGTCTGAGCTCTCTATCAAGAAGGTAGTTTTCTTCCTGAACTAACTTCTAGGATCAAGAATTCCTACAATTTTCCCTAAATAGAAGGAGAATTTTGTCAATGAAATTTTGTAATTTCTCTCTCTAACTCTGACCTACAACGATTAAGGAGGGTCGAATTGGCTTACCTTTCAGCTCATTTGAGGTCGTATGAGGGCCGTGGAAGTGTCGGGAGGGCTTGGTTTGGCCGAAGGAGGGTTGAATTTGGCCAATTTCAACTCGGCCGAAATAGGGCAGCTTTGGTGTCACGTCCCAACCCGATTTGGTCGGATCCCCGTGATCAACTAGCCACTCTCCCGATTTATTAAAGGGTTTCCCCTTATTGTAAACCGTAAAGAGTAAGGTGTCCTTTAACCTACACCTTTTTCCTGGAATAGCATAATCAAAACTTCATGAAATTTAAAACTTTACATACCTATCTTATAGGCATCTTAGTTGACAGTCTTTAAGGGTAGGCTTTCCGGGATTTCCTAAAAGGGATATAAGGGAGGGGGTGAGTACGACTACTCAATGAATGGGTTTTTTTAAAGGTCTACTTTTAACTTTTAAGAAAAACATTTATATGGAGTGTGCCATACTCCTTTCTTTTCAAAAATCCTTTCATTTAAAAATTTGGATTTTTCCATTATTTCTTAGTTAATGGTGTGTTATCACCTAACACACATCCTTCATTATGAAGGTTACACACATTTGCAAGTCAGTATCACTACTGAACCCGCTAGTGGCTTCGGAGCGACTTTTCCTGCCACCCGGATAGAAGTACGACCACTTCTACCCTGGGAATGAGTTGATGTACGCGACATCCGTCCCACAATCCTGAAATCACTTCTTTGTGTCCGTATGAGGACAGAGACCTCATCCTGTCCCTACCCCGGTCTCATGCGCTTAGTACTACTCCAGATTTCGCACAGACACCTGGAATGACAAACTGCCCTTTTAGCCACCAGGTCGTCCAGTGCCCTTAGGACGCATCACTACCCCTCATGGGCGTCTTGATGATCCCGTACTCACAGTGCATGCACAAACAATGTTTTCTTATATTGCCATGTAATATGTGGCGCCACTAGTCCAACGGCCCCGACTCTCAACTCAACCCGCAGCTGTTTGTCTTGACTAGTCCGTCGACCTATCATGTCGCACTGCCGCTAGTTGACTGAGCACGTTGGTCCTATCTTGGTACCATGGGCAAACAATTCACTTATTAAGTTTTATGGCACATATATCATGTTCATTTACGAGCTCCTGCTCGTGCCAACTGGCCTTGGGCCCACTGTACGAGATTTTCAAAATCGGGCATTTAGCCCCCCAAGTTCCAAAATCGAGGCCCCTGCCTATCAGAGCTATTCGAGCTCCCGTCGAGAAGGTCTCCCAAATAGTTTAAGCATTGGCAAACAGTTAGGGGAGAACACTTCTGACAAAATAGGTTTTCACTATCCATTATACCAACCGGTATAAGGACATCTCCGTTCATAACCGATGAACGGGTTTTCAACTTCCTTCGAGGAAGTCTCATCATACCAACCGGGTATGATCTACTTACAACCGGTAAGTAGTTTTTTTCGCATAATTTTCACATCACTTTCTCTAAGTGGTGATGATTAAAATACCACTAAAGAGTGAGTTTTTATACAGAGGTACTTATCATCCCCTACCAGGTATGATATAAAATTTCCACTCACAACCGATAATTGATTTTTAAATTATAAGGTGTGCTCATCATCCCAACTGGGTATGATGTTAGTAAACCCACTCACAACTGGTAAGTGATTTTTAAATTATAAGGTGTGCTCATCATCCCAACTGGGTATGATGTTAGTAAACCCACTCACAACCGGTAAGTGATTTTTAAATTATAAGGTGTGCTCATCATCTCAACTGGGTATGATGTTAGTAAACCCACTCACAACCGATAATGCCGTGAATTCCACTAGACTGTGTCTTTGTATTCACACGAGCTTGTCCTTGCTGGCGTTCCCGGTATTTCGCGTTCCTACACGATATGAACATCTCGGTTCATTATCCTTCGACCTAATCGCCTTCATTCATTACAAATGAATAAGAAAGTCAAACTTTGATTTATTTGCAATTAGGTCCCTAAAGTTATTTCTCTTTAACTTTAAGTCCCAAATACCGGTTTTCCCTCAAAATTAGTCCTGAAACTTCTAAAATTTATCATAGGATCTCAATTTATTCCATTTCACAAAAGGGGGTTTAATTTCCTAAATTTCCAATTTGGTCCCCCAACTTTTCCAAAATTCCTCAAATGAAGGCACAACGGTTCGAGCTTTCGATCTGGACAGATAGCTCTCATCCTAAGGTTCATCCTAGAATCAAGAATCGCATCAATTGGTGCGGAATTGGATTAGAATTTCGTCATTGAAATTCAATCGACTCTCTCTCTAGCACCAATCGAAAATTATAAAGGGGAGCTGAATTGGCTTACCTTTCGGTCCTAATTCGACCGTGGAAAGGCTGAGGAAGTGTGTGGGAGGGCTTGGATTGGCCTGAGTAGGGCTTGAAATGGCTGATTTCAGCTTGGCCGAAATAGGGCAGCTTCGGTCCGCCGGAGCTGCTTCACTACTCTATCACGCTGGCGCTTCTCAAACGATTCTCGTATTGACTGGAATTTGCTATCAGATAGCTGTCTTCTCCCCGGTTCTAAAAATCCCGACCTTTGTTCAAGTCGAAGCTCTAGTTCGAGCTTTACCGGGAAATCGAGCAGTAGTGAGAAAGAGAGAAGTGTTCAGGTGTGAGGAGAATGGAATAGGGATGACCTCTTTATATAGTCGGTAAAACCCGTGTATTAAATGGGCGAGATTTATTACTAGTATTAATATTGCCATAAATTATTGGTATTAATTCTAATAATTTAATTTCGGTATTAATTTTAATAATTAAATATATATTAATTTATGACAAGCCATACGTTCGCATAAAAATTTTTTTACTGAAATTTCGAGAGGTCACCCATCCTCACACTACTCTCAAGTAAGCACGCTTAACTTTGAAGTTCTTATGGAATCTAGTTCACCTGAACCAATTTAGTTTTTATTTTCTAGTTTGTCTTAAGTTTCTTTTCCAATGTTTAATGAACCCTTTGGATCACCTGAAAGTTGTAAATTTCGATATTGCTTATTCCCAAATGTAAATCGGTTTGGTTTTCTTATTCAGTTTGACTGGTTCTTCTCCCGGTTTTCCTTAACTCAAATGCGCGGGGTTTACATTTGGTCCTTCGAAGCTTCTACACTATTTGATTCCGCCGGCGATCCTCAAATCAAACGGAGGTTGCTATCAGATAGCCTACTTCCTCTGGAGTCTAAATAACCTGACCTCACAATCTAAGGTTAAGAAAATTGCCCAAGTCAGAGCTCTGGTTCGAGTTTCACTAGAAAATGGAGAAGTTGAGAGAGAATGAAGATTTCAGGTGTGAGGAGGATAAATGAAGAGGAACTCTTTATATAAGGAGCTCAAGGACTCTCTACCCGACCATTTCGCATCTGGGTCATGCTTATCCTCGCCCTGAAATGGTCTGAACGGAGACGATTCCTCTTCGCTGGCACTGTCAGTTCATGCATTGAATGAACAGTGTCTTCATCTGAAAGAAGAAGACGACATTGTTCCTAATCGGATCAGACCAGACTGGTCTGATAAGGTTCAATGCTTAAACCAATCGGTTTAGGCCAAATTCAACTGATTTTCTCAAAATTAAAAATTTCTAAATTTATTTAAATTTATTCTCTATTTAATGATGGCTTTAATTCCCCAGTTTGAATATTTTAAGTCAACTAGAAAAATGAATTTAGCAACCGATTCAATTATTGTTCAAACTAATTCAATTTGGTTCAAGTCCGGTTCACCTGAACCAATCTGATTTTCTCTTTCAATTCATCCCAAAGTTTCTTTACATTATTTTTATGACTTTTTAGGTCACTCAACATTTATAAATTCCCCATTTTTCCATTTCATTTTCAGTTAAGGTTTATTAACCAATTTGATTTTCTCTCTTGAGTTGACCGATTCTTTTATTGGTTTTATTATCTTTAAGGGACAAAGTTTATAACTTTACTTGTGGAATTACATTGTACAACAACACTAATTTGTTAAATGAAACACATAGGGTGGTCCCATGATTTCTAGCATTTTAGAATGATCAAAGGTTGGTTGTCGATGCAGCTCTTCCTATCGGGTGTGAAGTTCCTATCAGGCTACTCTCTAGATTTTGTTATTGAAGACATGCTCAACCCACCTTCCAACTTCGTGAAGAGTCACTGTCAAGTCATGCCCACATTTCTTACTTCCTTGGCCTATTATTATCATGACCAACATTTAATTAGCTATTTAGTAGCTCTTTGGGCAAGTGTACATATGTATTTCCTTTAATACAAGTCCAAATATTTCTACTTGCTTTCATTGTATGGCTCGTGGGGTCAATTATTTATTTAAGTCCCTGTCAGTAACACAAATAAATTTTTAGGTGTAATTGTATTTTTGTCTTGATATATATAAAATTTATATTTTTTATGTTTAAGTTAAGTTTGCCCAAATCAATTAACCTAACTTTCACTAGCTCTCACTTGATTCCTCCAAAAAAATGAGGTATAACTCAATAAATTTTATATTTTATTACCGAATCAAATATTATTACTTAATTTCTCAGTTTGGGATCACTTTTAAATTATATTCAATTAATAAATTAAATCTCGATCCCTTAATTTTTATCCGATCTCGATATTTTTTATTTTTAATTTTGGTTAATTCCACATTCACAGTTCTAATATATTACATCTCAATTATTCAGAAATGTAAATATTACAAATCTTAATGATTTCCAACTAAATTATATCAATTTGGATATTTTTTTAATTTTTGATTTCTTATTAAAAGTGTTTATTTTAAGTTAATTCTAACATAATTTTATTCATTCAAAAAACTGAACTAACCCAATTTCTAATTTAGTTTATTTTCCAATATTAATTTAAATCAAGCTTTCAACTATAATAATATTTTATTTTATTTTAAAAAATTATGATATTATAGCTTCTAATAATTTAAGTATTGATCAATATTTTAAATAAAGATAAGTAAAATAAAATATATTAATTATATTTATGATCCTTGAGTTTACTAATTATCGAAAGTTTTAATTATAATGTTATCATTTACCGTTTTTTATTTGATAATTTCTAATAAGACCGATTAACTCTAATAGATTTGATATCGAGTATCCTTATTCGGAATGCGAGATCAATGGACCACCCATAGTAACAATTGCCCTTGAGTTTATTCTAGACATTGTAATGGTTTTGACTACAAAGTGCCAGCCACATTCCACTTACGGATTTTTTTTACCACAGGCCACTCTGGTATATTAGATTCCCTTCATAAATTGCAATGTTTTCTTTCGTGTCTTTCTATGCCCAATAAGGTCACTCTCTGGGCAACGTTAGGGTCTTCCACCGCCACCTGCTATATTAATGCGTTCAGGTAAAAGTTGAGGGAAAAGAAGATACTAGAATCACAACATTAATGTCGATGCTAGTTCTAAACTGCAATAATTGTAGCGGCTATGCCATACCCATCAAAAATGCATTTTTTTTCATTAAATAGAATAAAATAAAGAATAAAAAATACATTATTTATCAATTTTAATTAATACTAGAAACTCGGCATCTTAAAGGATAAATTATAATATTATTGAATTTTATAAAATGATGAAACATGAGGCTACATTGAATGCACACGGAAAAATATTCTAGGAATGGTCCCAACGGAAGATGGCGTCTGAAGATGGCACCCCTTTACTTCAGCTGTGCAATTTCGGAGATGCTGCCATCCTTCCCTCTCCCTATTTCCTTTTCTTCTCTATAAATTGGGCTTCTTCTCTCCCTCTAGGATTCTGCAGATAATCTAGAGCTTCATTAGTAGAAGAGGGAGAAAAGGCAGTAGCAGTAGCAATGGGGGGAGGTAACGGACAGAAGTCTAAGATGGCCCGGGAGAAGAACATGGAGAAGCAAAAGGCTGCTGCTCGAGGTTCTAATCCCTAGCTCTCAACGCTTGATCGTTCTACCCATTGGAGCTTCAGGATCTGAGCTGAGTTCTGTTATAGGGAGGCGAAATCCCTCCCTTCTGCTCGTTCAGCATTAGCTTTCTCGAGTTTCTCGGCTGTTCTCGTTTTTTTGCTAGTTTCCTGCCCTAGCTCTAGATTGCGGACTTCAGCGGCCTTAATGCTTATTGGATCTGAAAAAGGAATATTGATTTCATCTGAAGGTTTTTCCCACTGATTCCTTCATTTAATTTTCTATATGGTTTGTCTCTTTGTAGGAAGTCAGCTCGACTCGAACAAGAAGGCCATGACGATACAGGTAGGTACAGATATTCTTCCTCCCTGAATTTACATACAGAACAATTATATAAGCGGTATTTGCCAGCATCTTTTTAATTTTGAAACTTTTGAGTCTGATCGATATGGATCATTGTAAAGCAGCTCATTGAAGATGAAAGTAAAAAAAGAGTTTGTTGCGTCTAGAATTGCTTGCCATTCGAGGTTCTTATGTTCTACTGCTTTCATTATTACTTTCTTTCCTGTGATCGATGACCAAATTGAAAGAATTAATGCCTTTTTTCACTCAAAGTAGCATTTCATCCATAAAAAAAGGATAAACACTTACCATTACAGGGGAGTCATATTTTATCCTCCGCCAAAGGATGACTTCTGCACATTTTCTCTCATATAGTTCTCTAAATCTTTGGGATTGGATTTTGTTGAAGGGTAGTGAACTGTGTACCTTGTGCCATCAAAGTTATGGACAAATATTCACGTTTGACTCCCTGAATTAACCAGTTCATTTTGAGGTATCCCACATATTGGTTTCCTAGCCTATTTGTCTTTCTGCAATTTACATATTACACAATGCATGATCATCCAAACTTGTGGCATTGAGATCAATTTTATGGGCAATAGCTGATACTGACTTAGGTTGGCTGGTTCATGATCCCTACTGCAGTGTAAGGTATGTATGCAGACCTTCATATGCACCACCACAGAGGTTAAATGCAGGGAACATGCGGAAGCAAAGCACCCAAAATCGGACATCTATGCTTGCTTTCCTCACCTAAAGAAATAACAAGTGAAGTCCTCATCATTTGTGGGTTGAAATGCTGATATTGGCTTTCGGAGCTTCTTATTTTGTATCCTTGAGTAGCAACTTTATCATATTTGAAGCTTTTCAAGGGCAATCTATTGGGGGCGCCAGCAGCTTTAGTAGCTAGTGTAATATGGCCACGCCTCTGTGTTGTGTGTTATGTGGTGTGTGTCTCAGCCTCAGTCTCATCTCTCAAATGTGTTCATTCCATGTGCGTTATAATTTGGATGAATGGCTGTCAAAGAGTTGCTTATCACAACTTTAATCCAGAATCCCATAATGTCTTTTTTTTAATTACTAATTATTGCATGATTCTACCGTTAATTTGCTCTCCAGCTGACGAAGGCCAGGGCGCCGGAGATTCTGCCTAAGAAGAGTTAATTATGTTCCATTTTTCGCCTCCCCCATGACTGTAAATACTCTTCATTCTTCGGCCTTCTCCATTGTTTCACTTTCACCAAAACTCTGTTGTCTGTTCCTCTTGAAACATCGACTCCATTCTACTGCTGACCTAAACAGCTACAAGTAGGGAGATCTTGGGAGCTCTTCTTTCGACTCAGCAGGAAATCTCATCTTCCAACTCATATAGTCGTGTTCGTTCTCCTCCATTGTCGTGACCTTAGATGTCCCGGAGAAGATGAGCTTCTCTCCAGGAACCTCTAGGTCCGTATCCCTAAGCTTTTTTGTACCCGCAAGAATGGTAACAATAGTCACAACTTGCTATTTGTTATTTTTCAAATTTAATAGGCATAATATTCGACACATTTATAGGATCTACCCTAATTTTTCTGCAAAAAAATTGCTCTTTTATATAAATTTATCATGACACTTTTTTATTAAAACCATGCATGTGTATAATCAGCAATTCTTGTCTGAACTAAAACTTCTACACTGTTGTTCCCTTCTAAATGCATGGTTGATGAGAAGAAGAGTAGGTATCGGTAAGTTGAATTGGAAATATATGCTCAATTCATTCTGTGTGTAAATTACAATTTATACATAAAATTACAATATAATATTTTATTATCCACTTGGAGGTACAAAATTGGTGGTCGCAGAACACCTGCCGAAGGGCTTATAATTGAGCTGGAGGTGGTACGTAAAATCTGGTGGTATAGGAGAGGGTATTGGATGTGGTCAGAGGGGCTAAGCCCATAGATGTAATTCTTGGCAGCAAGGGGAGGCACTAAACTTTGGGCTTGGAACATAAAAGTTATAGGGGAGGACTAAACTTTAGGATTCATAAAAGATGGGAGCGAGTAAATAAAATTATATTTATGACAAAATCGTTCAAATCAACCTATACGATAATTTTTATGGTATAAAATTATAATTAATTTCGATATTATGTATGAAAAATAATATTATCAAAACTTTTATATTTATTTTGAGTGTTGCATTATTATTTTTTTAATTAAGATTCTCATTCAAGAAGATGAAGAACTATCTTGATCATGACCCAATCAACATACTCAATAATGCGTGAACTTGACTGCAACTAGGTGTATAATGCCTACATGTGATTGAGGACAGGGCTTGTTTATTGGGCACACAGCTGAACCGCAACTAGGTGTGTCATACCTATCCTGTGATTGAGGGCTTGCCTATGGGCCTACACAAATGAAACAATTCAGTTAAATTTAATGAAATGCACAAATAACAACAAAACATTTATTAATAAATTTACACTCCAATTCATCTTTAAATATCAATAAACAAAATAACAATTATACCTTCATTAACTCACCATGCTCTTGTTAGGTTAATTTGTGATGTTGTATGATAGCTCTATATATATATACTTTAATCGTATTTTAAGTTGAACATTAATCAATTCATATCGAACCATAAGTAGGTGTATTTAAGTTGATAGAAAATTGGAAAAATCACCCTTAATTATGAATTAAAAATAAAAAAACCCTTTAAGTTGAGATTACTAGTAATTTAATAAAATGATTGCTTAAATTGAATAAAATTTAACTCCAAATTTATTTTTTCGAGAATATCCAAAAAAATATAAAATGATAATTTTGTATCTAAAATATAAGTAAATTATTTTAGAAAAATAAAAATAAAAATTAGTCGAATTATGTTTGAATCGATTGAAAAATACTTCAAATTATCTAATTGAACCAGTAAATGGTGTCTAAATCGGTCAAATGACGATTAAATCAATCGGTGGGTTAATAGCGATCAAATGAACCACGTTAGCATATGAGATCAATCATCATGCGTCGGTGATAAACTTACACGGTTATCTGTTACTAAATCTAGTTAAACATGCACAACCAATTGTTGTGTGGCACGCAATAACTCATATGGTTAGCGGAGACTAAAGTTGAGTAAAAAAACCAAATTAGTGGGATGTGACCAATTATCGTGAACCACATGGTTAGGAATGTTAGTTGACCCCGAGACTCGAGATCAAATATGCGCTAGACTCAAACTTAACCCAATCTTGGGTCAAGTCTGGGTCTAGTAGCACAGACTTGAGTTTTGATTTGTTCAGGTTTGGATCTATGTAGACTCGAGCTCGGATCGGGTCCAGATCAGTCCGCACAGATCTGAACTCAGGTATGTTCGGGTTCAAGTCTAGCTAGACTCGAACCAAAAGATGATATTTTTCATTCGTGCAAGTTTGGGTCTGTACGGGTCAAGTCTTGTGGACCTAAATTTTGATTAGGTCCGAGTTTACTGCATAGATTCAAAGTCCAGTCCGTTTGAGTTCGGTTCTATCATGCCCCGACCTGGTTTGGTCGGATCCCCATGATCAACTCGTTGCTCATTCGGTTCAAGAGGGGCTCCTCCTTTCAAATCAAGAGGAGCTAGACGAAATTTAAACTTTTTTCCGTGGAATAGCATAAATTAATAAAAATACAATCTTAAAAGAACTTTTAAGCATAACTGACAAAGGGTAGGTCCTGGTGTTATCCTTAGTCATTTTTCCCTACTCCTGAAAATGGATATAAGAGAGGGGTGAGTTTTTACAACTCAGTGAATGGGTGTTGAGAGTGAATTTTCATAAATAAAATAATTTTGATTGAGGTGTGCCAGACTCCTTGTTTCTTTTAAAAATGTTATTTCCTCATATTTTGATTTTCAAGAACCCTTTTCCCTTAATTTCTACATTAGATGTGTTTTAACAGTCAACGCACGCCCTTCATCAGGAAGGGATCACACATTCGTAGGGCAGCCCATCCATGGTACCCACCTGTGGCGTAAGAGCGACTTTACCGGTCACCTAGATAGAAACCCGCACACTGCACCCACTTGTGGTGTAAGAGTGACTTTACCGGACACCTAGATAGAAGCCCGTCCACTTCTACCCTTGGTATGAGTGGATGTTCACGACATCCGACCCTCAAACCCAAAATCATTTGTCACATCGTGTTTTTAGTAACCCAAAGTTTCGGTCGAATTTTTTTTGAAATTGAATTATAAGTTTAAAATTCAATTGATATAATTGGAATAAATTTGATTTGAAAAGTGTTGTTTTTACTAAAATAAATAACTCGATGGAACGGATAGGGAAAATACCTAGTAAATTCCTTTAGGTGAAAATAATAAGATAATTATTTTAATTTGGTTTAGTACGAAACTATTTTGTATTAGTCCTACCTACCATAAATACCCATAAATTAATACCTACATTTAATTATTGGAATTAATACATATAAATACCCATAAATTAATACATACATTCAATTATTAGAATTAATACCCATAATTATCTATCAATTTCCTAATTTAATGAGAACAATTGGCAACATTAATACCCATAATGTAGTAATAAATCTTCCCCATTTAACAAACAATTTTACACCTATATAAAGAGCTTCTCCCCATTCATCCTGCTCACAACTGAAAATTCATCTCTCTCTCTCAACTGCTCCATTTTCCGGTAAAGCTCGAACCAAAGCTCTGACTTGGGCATTTTTCTCAATCTCATAAGGCGAGGTCAGACTCTTTAGACTCCGGGGGAAGTCAACTATCTGATAGCAACCTCCATTCGATCCGAGGATTGCCGGCGTAATTAAACAGTGAAGCAGCTTCGGCAAACCGAAGCTACCCTATTTCGGTCGAGCTGAAATCGGCCAAATTTAGCCCTCCAGCCAAACCAAGCTCTCCCAACATCCCTACAACCCTCATTCGATCTCAATGAAGCTAAAAGGGCAATTGAAGAAATTCTTGATCCTATAAATTACTTTAGGAAAAGAGATACCTTTCCCGATAGAAAGCCCGGACTGATGCACCACTGATGGGACAAGTGTGATAAAAAAAGCCAGCAAGAGAAAGCTCGCGTCAACTTGGAAAACCAACCGAGGACGAACACGTCACGGTTAACGGGTGAGTGGGATTTTTATATCATACTCGGTTGGGATGATAAGTACCTCGAAAATGAAAACCTACTGCTAAGTGGTATTTTAAACATTACACCTGAGAGGAGTGATGTGAAAATGACACAAAAAAACTATTTAATGGTTGTAAGTAGATCATATCTGATTGGTATAATAAAACTTCCTCGAAGGAAGTGGAAAACCTATTCATCTGTTATTAGCGGAGATGTCCTCATACTCGGTTGGTATGATGGACAGTTGAAAATATATTTTGTCAGAAGTGTTCTCCCCTAACTGTGTGCCACTACTTAAACAATTTGGGAGACCTAGTTGACGGGAGCTCGAATAGCTTTGTTAGGCCAGAGGCCTCGGTTTTGGAACTTGGGGTCTAATATACCCAATTTAAAAACTCTCGAATAGTTATCTGTGCCATAGGATCAAGAATCGCAACAATTCACATCGAATTGAGAGAGAATTTGGTCAGTGAAAGTTTCACAGTTTCTCTCCCTAACATTGATCGGAAATGATAGAGGGGGCCAAATTGGCTTACCTTTTAGCTCTATTACGGTCTTGTGAGGGCTATTGGAGTGTCAGGTGGACTCGGTTTGGCATGAGAAGGGCTGAATTCAGTCGATTTCAGCTCAGCTGAAATAGGACAGCTTCAGTCCGTCAGAGCTGCTTCACTGTTTGATTCCGTCAACGCTTCTCCGGCAGTCCTTGGATTGAACGAAGTTTTCCATAAGGTAGGTGACTTATCTTGGAAACTAAAGAACCCAACCTCGCCTTCTAAGGCTCCAAAAAACCCCTATGTTAGAGCTCTGGTTCGAGCTTTATCGGAAAACTGAGTAGTTGAGAGAGAATAGATTTTTCAGGTATGAGGAGGATGAATTGGGAGGGGCTCTTTATATTGGGAGCTCGGGTACTCTCTAGGCGACCATTTGGCACCTTAATAGCACTCATTCAAGGCCTAAAATGCCCTGAACGAAAATGTTTCATCTTCATCGGCGCTGTCTGTTCTTCTGGCAAATGAACAGTGCTATCATCTGAAGGAAGAAGACGACACAGTTCTGAACCGGACTGGACCGGTCCGAACTGGGTTTAATGCTTAAACCAGTCAGTTCAAGCCCGATTCGATTGAGTTTTTCAAAATTAAAAATTTTTAAATTTATCTAAATTCATTCTCTATCCAATGATGGATTCAATTCCCCAATTTGAATATTTTAAGCCACCTAGAAAAATTAATTTAGTAACTGATTCAATGATGGTTCAACTCGATTCAATCTGATTCAGTTCACTTGAACTAGTCTGGTTTTCTTTTCCAATTTGTCCTAGACTCTTTTTCCATAACTTTTATGAATCTTTAGGCCACTTGGGATTTGTAAATTTCCCATTTTACACTTTCTCTAATGGTTGGGGTTCATGAATCGGTTCGATTTGCTCACTCAAGTTAACTGGTTCTTTCCTCGATTTTCCTTATCTTTAAGGGACGGGGTTTACAACTCTCCCCTCCTTTTAGGAATTTTGTCCCCAAAACTTATTCAGCATCCTTTGTATTGAAAATAAGTTCTCTTGATGTCAACTTGGAGTTTGTTTAACATGCTAACACTTCGGTTATTTTCACTTGGCTCCTTTATAACATGCACTTAAGGAATTTCCTTTCCTTTCAATGGTTTACTCATTCCACGGAGTTTATGCTAGGCATGTCTTACTTGCAAGTTCAAGGGTATATCCTTAGGTTTACATCTCCCTTTGCTTAGGGCAAGATTCTTCCCCTTGAAGTTCTTACTCAGAATTTCAGGATTGGGAGTTCCAAGATGCCCAATCATTCATGTGTCTAGTCATTATTTTTATCGTCAAAACCCTTAGCTCAGTGTCCTTTTGAGCATTACGTATTTTCTTTCATAGGTCTCAGTGTTATCACCCTTTTTGTCTTGTTTTGACCCTTCTTATGTCCTTTCTCATTTCAGTAGTGTCCTTTTCTCAAGAACTTTCCTTTTTCTTAATCCACTCTTACTCGCTTGTGATAATATCATGATTCTTTATTCAGAGTTAATCCCCTTCAGTCTATGTGTCGATTATTTGTTTGGGGAAGTTCTCTTCTTATGGTTTTGTTCTCTACTATGTCCCTCACATTAGAGACCTTCACCTTAGGAGCTACAAGCTCAACCTTCTTATCATTCCTTCAAGGTTTCTTTTCTTCCTTTCTTCATACACCTTCTATATTAGGGCATTTTCCCGCTTTGAATTCTTCTCTAATTGAAATTTTAGTTTCATCCATTATTATTTACTTGAGACACTTCCAATTCTTAGACTTATTTCCTATACTCCACACTATGTCCAATCATCCTCTCCTTTGGCTCCATCAATTGAGCGTAGACCACCACCGGTTTTGATGTTAGTAATCATTTACTTTAATCACTTCTTAATTGGAGGGTTTACTTTTCCAAGGGTTCTTAGATGTGCTTTCCTTTGTTCCTTTTTATGGGCAGTCCGCCCCTTTGTTACTCATACGACATCTTTTGATGATGTTTTCCTACTTTCCCATTACTTGGTTTTAACTTACTCCATGGGTTCTCCTGAGTACTTTTCCTTTGTACTTGATCTTTCCATCTCATCCAGTATATCTTTGATGAGATTATCTCCTTTCCGCTTCTGTTGGTCTTGTTACTTCTTGATTAGGACACTTATGTCCTTCCTAGGTTTCCTTCCTTGATAGTTTATACTCTTTTCTCCTAGGGTTCTCTTCTAGTTTTGCCATAGAGGACATATATCCTTAAGTGGCATTCTCTGATATCATCCTCTCATGCTTACCTTTACTCTTGAAAACTTATATGTACTTCTTTTATACCTCATTTTCATTCTCACTTGTTCCCAGTACTCATCTATTTCTTTTAGGTGGAATTCACGCCTTCTTTATTTCAAGATCTCTTGATCATCCTGCAGGAGGCTTTGCTTAACCTTCACATGGCTTTTTGGTCATTACTCCAATCTCAGCCATTGATCTTTTTAAGACTTTCCTTCATCCTTACTTCCCAAATATTTTTAGCCTTTCCACCTCTCCCTTCTTTACTAGAGTTTGGCTTTTACTAGGGTTAGCTCGTTAACTGCCTCATTCCTATTACCCCCCTTCATTTAATTATTTTGAGACAGTTGTCCCTCGAGTATCTTTTGTCCTTAATGTCATCCCTTGTCCTATTTAGGTATAGCCCTTACTACTTCCCGATCCTTCTTAGGGCGTAGTTTATTCTCCCTAACTACCCAGTTGTTATTAGTTATTTCTTTTAACAAGGTTCGTTTGAAATCCCTATTTGGTTGCTCCTCCCTTCCTAAGTAGGTCATACTTGGTCATTCCAGTACGTCTATAACCACATGTCCCTTTTTAAATGAGGTTCCTTATTTTGGTTCAAGCCTCTTATGGTCCATCTGTCAGTTACTTTGCTTGGGAATTTCTCTTCCCATGGTCCCACTTCCTACCTTTATCCTTCTTCCTAAAGACTTCTATCCTATGAGTTTCACGTTCAACTTCTATAAACCCCACCCTTTTGAGTTAAGGAAAACCGGGAAAAGAACCAGTCAAACCGAGTGAGAAAACTGAATCGGTTCACAAACCTGATCATCAGAGAACTGGTAATTTGGTAAATTTATAACCCCCGGATGACCCAAAGGATTCATAAAACCTTGGAGAAGAACCTTAGAACAAATTGGAAGAGAAAAACCAGACCGGTTCAGATGAACCAAATCCAAGCTAGATTGAACCTGTTTACGAACCGAGCCGGTTTATGAACCAGAACTGATAGAGAGAAGACAAACGGGAAATTTATGGATCCTAAGTGACCTAAAGTGTCACAAACATCAAGAAAAATGACTTTATGATGAATTGGAGATGAAAACTAAACCAGTTCAAGTGAACTAGATCTGAACTGGAATGAATCGGTTTGGACTAGTGTGAACCATTATTGAACTGGATGCTAAATTCATTTTTCTAGGTGCTTTAGAAAATTCAAATTTGAGATTTGAGGTCACCATTGGATAAATAATGAATTTAGATGAATTTAGAAAATTTTAATTTTAAAAAATTCGGTCGAATCGAGTCTGAACCGATTGATTTAAGCTTTGAACTAGGTTCGTACCGGTCTGGTCCAGTTTAGAACATTGTCGTCTTCTTCCTTCAAATGACATCACTGTTCATTCGTTGGAAAATCATGCAGCGCCGACGATGATGAAAAGTCTCCAGCCAAAGAGTTTCAAGTAATGAATAACCGCCATTAAGGTGCCAGTAGGATGGCTAAGAAGTCCTCATGCTTACTATATAAAGAGCCCCTCATTCATTCTCTCCACACACATTCGCAAGTCAGTATCACTACTAAACCTGCTAGTGGCTTCGTAGCGACTTTTCCTGCCACCTGGATAGAAGTACGGCCACTTCTACCTTGGGAATGAGTGGATGTACGTGACATTCAACCCACAATCCCAAAATCACTTCTTCGTGTCCGTATGAGGATAGAGACCTCATCCTGTCCCCACACCGATCTCATGCGCTTGGTGCTACTCTAGATTTCGCACAGACACCCAGAACGACGAACTGCCCTTATAGCCACCAGGTCGTCCAGTGCCCTTAGGACGCATCACTACCCCTCATGGGCGTCTTGATGATCCCGTACTCACAGTGCATGCACAAACAATATTTTCTTATCAAGCCATGTAATATGTGGTGCCACTGGTCCAACGGCCTCGACTCTCAACTCAACCCGCAGTTGTTTGTCTTGACTGGTTCGTCGACCTATCATGTCGCACTGCCGCTAGTTGACTGAGCATGTCGGTCCTATCTTGGTACCATAGCCAAACAATTCACTTATTAAGTTTTATAGCACATATATCATGTTCGTTTAGAGCCCCCGCTTGTGCCAACTGGCCTTGGGCCCACTATACGACATTTTCAAAAAACTGGGCATTCTAGCCTGCAAGTTCCAAAATCGAGGCCCCCGGCCTATAAGAGCTATTCGAGCTCCCGTCAAGAAGGTCTCCCAAATAGTTTAAGCATTGGCACACAGTTAGGGGAGAACACTTCCGACAAAATAGGTTTTCACTGTCCATTATAACAACCGGTATAAGGACATCTCCGTTCATAATCGATGAACGGGTTTTCAACTTCCTTCGAGGAAGTCTCATCATACCAACCGGGTATGATCTACTTACAACCGATAAGTAGTTTTTTCGCATAATTTTCACATCACTTTCTCTAAGTGGTGATGATTAAAATACCACTAAATAGTGGATTTTTATACCGAGGTACTTATCATTCCCTACCGGGTATGGCATAAAATTTCCACTCACATCTGGTAAGTGGTTTTTATCTTTATGTTTTGCTCATCATCCCAACCGGGTATGATGTTAGTAAACCCACTCACAACCGGTAAGTGGTTTTTAAATTATAAGGTGTGCTCATCATCCCAACCGGGTATGATGTTAGTAAATCCACTCACAACTGGTAAGTGGTTTTTAAATTATAAGGTGTGCTCATCATCCCAACCGGGTATGATGTTAGTAAACCCACTCACAACCGGTAAGTGGTTTTTATCTTTAATTTGTGCTCATCATCCCAACCGGGTATGATGTTAGTAAACCCACTCACAACAGGTAAGTGGTTTTTAACTTTAAGTTGTGCTCATCATCCCAACTGGGTATGATGTTAGTAAACCCACTCACCCGTTAATGCCATGTATTCCACTAGACTGGTTCTTTGTATTCACGCGAGCTTGTCCTTGCTGGCGTTCCCGGTATTTCACGTTCCTACACGATATGAACATCTTGGTTCATTATCCTTCGGCCTAATCACCTTCATTCATTCCAAATGAATGAGAAAGTCAAACTTTCATTTTATTTGCAATTAGGTCCCTAAAGTTATTTCTCTTTAACTTTAAGTCCCAAATGCCGGTTTTTCCTCAAATTGAGTCCCGAAACTTCTAAAATTTATCATAGGACCTCAATTTATTCCATTTCACAAAAAGGGGTTTAATTTCCCAAATTTCCAATTTGGTCCCCCAACTTTTCCAAAATTACCATTTTGCCCTTCCTTTACAAAAAATGGTAAATTTTGCCTCAAAGATTTTAAAATTCCTCAATTGGTCCTCCAACATTATTTTCATGCCCAATTGACCCTCAATTTCATAAAATTTCATTTTGGTCCTTTGAATTTCAAAAATCCCCAATTTTCCCCCAATTCTAACATCTTAACACAACCGAATTTTATTTCATCAAATTGACCCATCAAACATTTCCAATTGTTGAAATTGAAGTTGAAATTGAGTTTCTACATGTTCATACGATTCTTCAGAAATGTGAATCGCAAGTTTTAACGTCGGGACGAGCTGAAACGGAGCTTCGCCGGAAAATGAACTATAGAGAGAGAAAGCTTCAATTACTCACCGGTGAAGGCACGACTGTTCGAGCTTTCGATAGCTCTCATCCTGAGGTTCATCCTAGAATCAAGAATCGCATCAATTGATGTGGAATTGGATTAGAATTTTGTCATTGAAATTCGGTCGACTCTCTCTCTAGCACCAATCAAAAATTATAAAGGGGAGTCGAATTGGCTTACCTTTCGGTCCTAATTCGCCCGTGGATGGGCTGAGGAAGTGTTGGGAGGGCTTGGATTGGCCTAAGTAGGGCTTGAAATGGCTGATTTCAGCTTGGTCGAAATAGGGCAGCTTCGGTCTACCGAAGCTGCTTCACTATTCTATCACGTCGGTGCTTCTCCAACAATTCTTGGATTGACTGGAGTTTGCTATCAGATAGCTGTCTTCTCCTGGTTCTAAAGAGCCCGACCTTTGTTCAAGTCGAAGCTCTGGTTCGAGCTTTACCGGGAAATGGAGCAGTAGTGAGAGAGAGAGAGAAAAGTGTTCAGGTGTGAGGAGAATGAAATGGGATGACCTCTTTAAATAGGCGTAAAACCCGTGTATTAAATGGGAGAGATTTATTACTAGTATTAATATTGCCATAAATTATTGGTATTAATTCCAATAATTTAATTTCGGTATTAATTCTAATAAATTAAATTTCGGTATTAATTTCAATAATTTAATTTCGGTATTAAATTATTTATATTAATTCTAATAATTAAATATATATTAATTTATGGTTATTTATGATAAGGCGTACATACAAATTTTTGACCGAAATTTCGAGTTACAAAAAAATTCATACATCCCAAGAGGTAACGCATCCTCACACTACTCTCGAGCAAGCATACTTAATTTTAAAGTTCTTATGGAATTTACTACACCTGAACCACTTTGGTTTTTGTTTTCTAATTTATTTTAACTTTCTTTTCCAAGGTTTAATTAACCATTTGGATCACCCGAGAGTTGTAAATTCCCAACTTGCTAGTTCATAAATAATCGGGTTTGTGAACCGGTTCTAAATCCTCACTTGGTTTGACCGGTTCTTTTCCTGGTTTTCTTTAGCTCAAAAGGGCGGGTGTTACATCCCAACACCTCCATAGCCCTCCTACATTTGAATTAGAGCTAAAAGGTAAGCCAATTTGGCTCCACTCTTTAAATTCCAATCACTGCTAGAGAGAGAACTGGCAGAAATTTGACGACTAAATTCTCATTCAATTCGACATCAATTGATGCAATTCTTGATCCTAAGAGGAATCTCAAGATACGAGCTATCTGCCTAGATCGAAAGCTCGGACCGCTGTGCCCCCGACATTAAGGTTTCGAAGCTTTCTCTCTTTAAGTCCAATTTTCCGGCAAAGCTCCGTTTGAGCTCATTCCGTCATCAAATTGTGCGATTCAAAGTGCAATTGAATTGTATGAAGGTGTAGGAACTCCAATCTAACTTCAATTTCAACAATTAAACTCATTTGATCGGTCAATTTGATGAAATCAAATTTAGCTAAGTTAGAAGGTTGAAATTGGGGAAAATTTGGGAATTAAAAAATTCAAGGGACTAAAGTGCAATTTCATAAAATTGAGTGCCAATTGGGCATGATAATGATGTTAGAGGACCAATTGGGCAAATTTTGGAATTTTTTGTGCAAAACTTACCATGTTTGTAAAGTAGGGGCAAAATGGTAATTTTGGAAAAGTTGGGGACCAAATTGGAAATTTGGGAAATTAAACCCCTTTTTGTGAATTTGAAAAAATTGAGGTCCCAAGGTGAATTTCAAAAGTGTGGGACTCAATCTGAGAAAAAACTAGCATTAATGACTTAAAGTTAAAGAAAAATAACTTTAGGGACCTAATTGTAAATAAAGGAAAAGTTTAGTTTTCTCATTCATTTGGGATGAATCAGGGCTATTAGGCGAAAGGATAATGAACAAGAGTGAACATATCGTTTAGGAACACAAAGTACTGAGAACGCCAGCTAAGACAAGTTTGAGTAAGGACAATAAGCCGACTAAGAAGATATTTACTGCACTATCGGGTGAGTGGGATTTTTCTATCATACCCGGTTGGGATGATAAGTACCCTAGAAAATGAAAACCCAATGCTAAGTGGTATTATAAATATCAAATATGAGAGGAGTGATGGGAAAATCACACAGAAAAAAGTACTTACCAGTTATAAGTAGATAATACCCTGTTGGTATGATGAACTTCTTGAAAGGAAGTGGAAAACCCGCTTATTGATTATAAGTGAAGATGTCCTCACACCCGGTTGGTGTGATGGACAAGTTAAAAGATTATTTTGTCAAAAGTATTCTCCCCTTACTGTGTGCTGGAGGCCTCAGTTTTGAAAGCTCATAGTTGGGGGCTCAAAAAGCTCATATAGGCTGGAGGCCTCAGTTTTGAAACTTGGGGGCTAATATGCCTAATTTTAAAAATCTAGAACTGTGGGCCCTAGGCCAGTTGGCACGACTAGGAGCTCGAAAACAAACATGATTATTAATCCATGAAAACTATAATAAATGAGTTGTTTGGCTATGGTACAGAGACAGGATTGACATACTCGATGGACTAGCAGCAGTGCAACATGATAGGTCTTCGGACTAGTTAAGATAAATAGTTGCAGGTCGAGTTTAGGGTCGGGGCCGTCGGACCAGTGACACCACAGATTACATGGCACATGTGAAAACTGTTGATTTGTGCATGCACTGTGTTATGGGACCTTCAAGATGCCCAAGAGGGGTAGTGATGCATCCTAAGGCTGTGGATGACCTGGTGGGTATAAGGGCAGTTAGTCGTACCAAAAGTCTTGTGAAGCTCGACGTAATTTCAAGCGAATGAGACTGGGGTGGGGACAGGATGAGGTCTCTGTCCTCATACGGACATGAAATTTTCTTACGGGATTGAGGGTCGGATGTCGCAAACATCCACTCATTCTCAGGGTAGAAATTTATGTGCTTCTATCTAGGTGACTGGTAAAGTCGCTCCGACACCACAAGTGGGTACAGTGGACGAGCTGGCCTGCGATTGCGTGTTCCTTCATGATAAAGGGCATGTGTTGGTTGATAAACACACCATTATGATGAGAAATGGTTATGAAAACCAAGAATTGAGAATGAAATATTTTTAAAAGAAAAATAAGGAGTCTGGCACACTCCAAATTCAAACTATTTTTCTAAAAGTAAATATTTGAACACCCATTCACTGAGTTGTTGAACTCACCCCTTCCCTTATATTCCTTTCTGGTAACCCCAGAAAGCTTACCCCAAAGACCACTAGCTAACACACCTGTAAGGTAGGTATGATAAGTTAAAATTTTGTGCAGTTTTGATTTATGTTATTCTAGGAAAGGTGCAGGTTTAAACGATACCTTACTCCTCACGATTTATAAAGAAGGTTTAACCCTTAGTAAACGGGGAGAGTGGTGGGTTGATCATGGGGATACGACCAAACTAGGTCTGGGCATGACAACTTCCCTAATGCTTCTTGAAAGCTTTTCCTTCATTCTTTTCTTACACCTTTCTGACACTAGTATGGCTATTCACCCTTGATTCATCCTTGTCCTCCAATTCCTTTTTATTCCTTATCCTTCCCTCGAGGAGCTCTTGATTGTTGTTGATTTTCTAATAATTTGTGTCCTACCTATCACTAACTCTTTCAAAGGTACTTGTATTATTCCTCCTACTATACTTCTTTCCTCTTTCCCTTCTCATTGTCTTATATCCCAAAGTGGCTTAACATCTTCTGTGCTCCTACTTCTTCCTTACTTTTCTCCTAGTCAGCTTCCAATCTATTAGTTTCCCTTGGGTTAGCCCAATTCTTCTTGGTTTTCTAATCTTTATATATAGGGGCTTTTTCCTTATCTGCTATAGTACATAGGCTTTTACTACTCCTGATGCTTACTTCCTTTGTGCCAAACTTCGCACTCTTCTTCTTCTTCCCTTAGTTAGGGTATGCCCTTCTTGGTGAATTTTTAAGTAGACTCCATTAGAATTTCTTTCCCAGTCTTGTTGCCTTGTTCACCATACTCCTTATTTCTATAAGGGAAACTTATTTGGCTATCCTTAAGGTTTGGATGACCTGTAGTTTTTCTTCCTTAGGTGATATACTACCCTGATCCTGATTGGTATGCATTCTTTTGTACTTGTCATCATCAAGGAAGCAAAAAAATTTTAATCAAGGAAAACTAAATTTTTATTCATTCCAAGAGATGGTTTCATGACATACTCGGCTTATTACAAAAATTTTCTACTACTTAATCCCTTAGGGTCATAGGCCAGGAGTTAGTGTCATGCCTCGACCCAGTTTGGTTGGATCCCCGTGATCAATCCGCCACTCTCCCGATTTATTTAAGGGTTTCCCCTTGTTACAAACCATAAAGAGTAAGGCGTCATTAATACTTGCACCTTTCCTAGAATAACATAAATCAAAACTACATAAATTTTTAAATTTATCATACCTGTCTCACAGGCGTATTAGTTGGTGGTCCTGGAGGGTAGGCTTTCTGGGATTTCCTGAAAAGGGATATGAGGGAGGGGGTGAGTACAATGACTCAGCGAATGGGTTTTCAAAATTTAACTTTTAGGAAAATTATTTGTTTGGAGTGTGCCAGACTCCTTATTTCTTTTGAAAAATCCTTTCATTTCAAATCTCTATTTTATCACTATTTCTTATTAATCAGGGTGTATCATCACCCAACACACATCCTTCATCATGAAGGTCAATCACACAGTCGCAGGCTAGTACGTCCACTGAACCCACTTGTGGCATCGGAGCGACTTTACCGGTTACCCAGATAGAAGTACGTCTAGTTCTATCCTAAGAATGAGTGGATGTTCATCCCACCCTCAACCCCGTAACAATTCTCCATGTCCGAATGAAGGCATTGACCTCATCCCATGCCCACCCCAGTCTCATGCGCTTGAAGCTACTTCGAGCTTCGCAAGGTCACATGGTCTGACGAACTGTTCTTATACCCACCCGGTCGTCCAGGGCCCTAGGACACATCACTACCCCTCTTGGGTGTCTTGAAGGTCCCGTAATCATAGTGCATGCACAATCAGTATTTTCACATGATGCCATATAATCTGTGGTGCCACTAGTCCAACGGCCCCGACCCTCAACTCAACTTGGAGCTGTTTGTCTTGACTGGTCTGTCGACCTGTCAAGTCGCACTACCACTAGTTGACTGAATATGTCGGTCCTGTCTTAGTACCATGGACAAACAATTCAATTATTTGAAGTTTTATGGCATATATCTCATATTTGTTTACAAGCTTCTGCTCATGACGATTGGCCTATGGTCCACTATTCGAGATTTTCAAAACCGGGCATATTAGCCCCCAAGTTCCAAAATCGAGCCCTCCAAACTATTAGAGCTATTCAAGCTCCCATCAAGAAGGTCTCTCAAATCGTTTAACTAGTGGCACACAGTCAGGGGAGAGTACTTACAACAAAAATATATTTTCAACTATCCATCATACCAATCGAGTATGAGGATATCTCCGCTCATAACTAATGAACGGGTTTTCCACTTCCTCTGTGGAAGTTTCATCATACCAACTGGGTATGAACTAGTTACAACCAATAAGTAGTTTTTTCATGTCATTTTCACATCACTCCTCTAAGTCGTGATGTTTAAAATACCACTAAGTAGTTGGTTTTCATTTCCAAGGTACTTATCATCCCAACTGGGTATGATATAAAAATTCCACTCACTCAACTGTGCAGTGAATTCCTCTCGACCGGTTCTTTGTATTCATGGGAGCTTATCCTTGCTGGCGTTCCCGATACTTCATGTTCCTACACGATATGAACATTCTTGTTCATTTTCTCCAGGCCTAATAGCCTTCATTCATTCTAATTAATGAGAAAACTAAACTTTTTATTTATTTGTAATTAGGTCTGTAAAGTTATTTTTCTTTAAGTTTAATTCCCTAATGCCAGTTTTTCCTCAAATTGAGTACCAAAACTTTTAAAATTCATCTTCGAACCTCAATTTATTCAAATTTACAAAAAGGGGTTCAAGTTTCCCAAATCCCCAATTCCCCCCCCCCCGATTTCAACTTCCTAACACAGCCGAATTTGATTTCATCAAATTGGTTAATTTACTTTTAATTGTTGAAATTGAAGTTAAAATCGATTTGCTACATCTTCATATGATTCAATAGCACTTTGAATCACAAGTTTTAACGCCGGAACGAGCTCAAACGGAGCTTCACCATAAAATAGACTAGCTGACTTCTCCCTGGTTCTAAAGAACACAACCTTGCCTTAATTGGCTCATAAATGACCCTATATCGGAGCTCTGGCTCGAGCTTTACCGGAAAACTAAGCAGCTGAGAGAGAGTGAGCTTTTCAGGTGTGGAGAGGATGAATGGGGAGGGGCTCTTTATAAAGGAAGCTTGGGGACTTCTTGGCAATCCGATTGATACCTTAATGGCGGTCTTTCATTGTCTGAAACTCCTTGGTCGGAGACTTTTAAGCTTCACGGGTGATTGATACCTTAATTCCTAAATTGTCCGTTCCCAAATGATCGGGTTTGTGAACCAGTTTGATTTTCTTACTCGGTTTGACCAGTTCTTTTCCCAGTTTTCCTTAACTCCAAAGGGCGGGATTTACAAAAATGGTTTTTAAAAACTGAAATTTAAGGAAAGAAAATTTTTAAAGGATACAAGGAGTTTGGCACACTCTGATCAAAATTATTTTACTTATGAAAACTCACTCCCAATATTCATTTACTAAGTTGTAGAAACTCACCCCTCTCTTATATCCCTTTTCAATAGTAGGGAAAAATGACTAAGGACAACACCAGGACCAACCCTTTTGTCAGGTATGCTTAAAATTTCTTTTAAGCTTACATTTTTATTGATTTATGCTATTCCAAGGAACAAGGTTTAAGATATGTCAGACTCCTCTTGATTTGAAAGGGGAAAACCCCTCTTGAACCGAGGGAGCGACAGGTTGATCATGGAGATCTGATCAAACCAGGTCAGGGTGTGATAACTTGAGTGGTATCAGAGCCTAGTTCCTTTGAAGCATTATCAATACTATGCCCTGATACTAATGAAAACTTAATTACCTTGTAGGAAGGAGAGTCCCTAGAAAATTTTCTGTGAAATCCAATTCTCCACACTTGATCGTTAAAAAGATGACTACACCCAAGGTGGCGGTTGTTCAATGATTCTTAAAGGGTGAGAATAGAGTACCCAAGGATATGGTTGAGGATTATAGGAAACTTGTTGGAGCCCTACTAGAGCCAAAAGGCATTACCTATCCTCCTCTAAGATAGGAAGAACTTGTCCCTCCCCTAAGGAGCCCAACACCTCCTCCAACCCCACAACAACTAGAGAGGACTCCCACTAAGAAAGAGGCATGGGACAATTATTGGGATGCCTACACCACCTTCATGAAAGTCCATCAAGTATCCCCACCTCCACAATCCAGCTTCAATCCTTTTTAATGGATAAAGTGGACATATGAGTGTGAGGCAGAGGTGTTAAGGAGGTACGAACTTGAGGCCACACATGAAGTTCATCCCATAAGGGAAATCCAAAGGGAATATTGATGGACTTCAACCAGTTCCTTAGAGCCTCCAGACCGTGAATCCTGTAAATGTTTAGAGGCTAATTGTAAACCCCACTCTTTAGAGTTAAGGAAACTTGGGAAAAGAATCGGTCAAACCGAGTGAGAAAACCAAACCGGTTCACAAACCCGATTATTAGGAAACGAGCAAATTGAAGAATTTACAACTCCCAAGTGACTCAAAATTGTTCATAAACCTTGGAAAAGAACCTTAGGACAAATTGGGATAGAAAAACCAGATCGGTTCAAGTGAATCTAATTCGAACCAGATTGAACCAATTTATGAATTGAGCCGATTTATGAACCGGAACTGATAGAGAGAGGGTAAACCAAGGAATTTATGGATTACAAGTGACCTAAATAGTCACATAAGCCATGAAAAAGGACTTTAGGGTGAATGGGGAATGAAAACCAAACCGGTTCAGATGAACCGGATTGAACCGGTTTAAACAACTATTGAACCAGATTCTAAATTTATGTTTCTAAGTGGCTTAAAAATTTCAAATTTGAGATTTGAGCCACCATTTGATAGAAAATGAATTTAGAAATTTTTAGACTTGAAAAATTCGATCGAATTGGGGTGAACCGGAAAGTCGTCTTCTTCCTTCTGATGACAGCACTGTTCACTTGTCGAAAAATCGTGCAGCGCCGGTGAAGCTAAAAAGTCTTTGGCCAAGGAGTTTTAGACAATGAATGGCCGCCATTAAGGTGCCAATTGGATGGCCAAAAAGTTCCCAAGCTTCCTATATAAAGAGCTCTTACCCATACATCTTCTTCACACCTGAAAGCTCCATTCTCTCTCAGCTACTCCAACTTTCGGCAAAGCTCAAACCAGAGCTTCGACTTAGGCACTTTTCTGAGACAAACAAGGTGAGGTTAGATGCTTTAGAACCGGGGAGAAGTCAGATACACGTATGTAGTCTCTATTTGCTCCGAGGGTCTTTGGAGAAGCGCCGGCGTGATCGAATAGTGAAGCAGCTCCAGCGGACTGAATCTTTCCTTTTTCGACCGAGCTAAATCGGGCAATTTGAGCCTTTCTAAGGCCAAACCAAACCCTTACAACACCTCCACAGCCCTCCTACAGCTGAATTAGAGTGGAAAGGTAAGATAATTCGGCTCCCCTATGCAATTTCTAACTAAATCTAGAGAGAAAACTAATAGAAGTTTGATGATAAAATCCTCATTCAATTCTACATCAATTGATGCAATTTCTTATTCTAGGATAAACCTCAGGATGAGAGCTATCTGTCCAGATTGAAAGCTCGGACCGTCGTGCCCCTAACAATGAGTACTTGAAGCTTTCTCTCTCTATAGTCTGTGTTTCGGCGAAGATCCATTTGAGCTCGTTCTAGAATCAAAACTTGTGATTCAAAGTGCTAGTGAATCGTATGAAGATGTAGGAACTCAATTTTTACTTCAATTTCAACAATTAGAAGTGTTTAGTTTGTCAATTTGAAGAAACCAAATTCGATTGTGTTATGAAGTTGAAATTGGAGATTTTTGAAAATTCGAGGGACCAAAATGTAATTTTGTAAAATTGATTGTCAATTGGGCATGATAAGAATGTTAGAGGGCCAATTGAGCATTTTAGAATTTTTGGGGTAAAACTTTCCTTTTTTGTAAAGTAAGGGCAAAATGGTAATTTTGGAAAAATTTTGGGGCCAAATTGGGAATTTGGGAAACTTGAACCCCTTTTTGTGAATTTGAATAAATTAAGCTCCTAAGATGAATTTTAAAAGTTTCGGGACTCAATTTGAGTTAAAACTGGCATTAGGGACTTAATGTTAAAAAAAATAACTTTAGGGACCTAATTGCATATAAATAAAAAGTTTAGTTTTCTCATTTATTGGAATGAATTAAGGCTATTAGGCGAAGAGAAAATGAACAAGAATGTTCATATCGTGTAGGAATGTGAAGTACCAGGAATACCAGCAAGGACAAGCTCGCGTGAATACAAAGAATCGGTCGAGACGAATTTACTGCACGATTGGGTGAGTGGGTTTTTTTATATCATACTCAGTTGGGATGATAAGTACCTCAGAAATGAAAACACACTACTTAGTGGTATTTTAAACATCATGACTTAGAGAAGTGATGTGAAAATGACGCATAAAAACTACTTAATGGTTGTAAGTAGATCATACCCAGTTGGTACGATGAAACTTTCTTGAAGGAAGTGGAAAACCCATTCATCGGTTTTGAGCGGAGATATCCTCATACTCGATTGGTATGATGGATAGTTGAAAATATATTTTTGTCAAAAGTACTCTCCTCTGACTGTGTGTCATTGCTTAAACGATTTGGAAGAACTTCTTGATTGGAGCTCGAATAGCTCTGATAGGCCCAAGGCTTCAGTTTCGGAACTTGGGGGCTAATATGCCCGATTTTGAAAATCTCCAATAGTGGACCATAGGCTAGTTGGCACGAGTAGAAGCTTATAAACAAATATGAGATATATACCATAAAACTTCAAATAAATGAATTGTTTGCCATGGTACCAAGACAAGACCGACACACAGTCAACTAGCAATAGCGCGACATGATAGGTCGACGAACCAGTCAAGACAAACAATTGCAGGTTGAGTTAAGGGCCAGGGCCATTATACCAGTGGGACTAAAGATTATATGGCATGATGTGAAAATACTAATTGTGCATGCATTGTGATTACGGGACCTTCAAGATGCCTAAGAGGGGTAGTGATGTTTCCTAGGGCCCTGGACGACCTGGTGGGTGTAAGGGCAATTCGTTAGACCAGGTGACCTTGCAAAGCTCGGACTAGCTTCAAGTGCATGAGACTGGGATGGGGACGGGATGAGGTCTCTATCCTTATATGGATAGAGAGAATTATTACGGGATTGAGGGTCGGATGTCATGAACATCTACTCATTCTCAGGGTAGAAGTGGACGAACTTCTATTACGGTGGCCGGTAAAGTCGCTCCGACACCACAAGTGGGTTCAATGGTCGTACTTGCTTGCAACTGTGTGACCTTCATGATGAAGGATGTGTGTTGGGTGATGACACAATGTGATTAATAAGAAATGGTGATAAAATAGAGATTTGAAATAAAAGGATTTTTGAAAGGAAATAAGGAGTCTAGCACACTCCAAACAAATCATTTTCCTAAAAGTTAAATTTTGAAAACCCATTCACCGAGTTGTTGTACTCACCCCTCCCTCATATCCCTCTTCAGGAAATCTCGGAAAGCCTACCCTCAAGTACCACCAACTAATACGCCTATGAGACAGGTATGATAAATTTAAAAATTTATGCAATTTTGATTTATGTTATTCCAAGAAAGGTGCAGGTTTAAAGGATGCCTTAATCTTTACAGTTTGAAATATGGGGAAACCTTTAAATAAACCAGGAGAGTGGTAGGAAGATCACATGGTTCCAACCAAACTAGGTCAGGGAGTGACAACTTGTACGGTATCAAAGCCTATTTCCTCAAATACATAATCAAGACTAGAAAATATTATATCTAATAGGATTTATCTTAAAATTTTCATATGGCTCCCAGGAGAGGAACCAAGAAAACTAAAAATGACTCTACTCAACACCATGTACTCTTAGGAAGACAACCCTAGAAACTTCCTAATGCCCGAGAAATGTTGGGAAAGTAAGTCCTCCAAATAAGATGTGGCTAAGGAGGAATAACCACAATTGGTAAGACGGGTCATAGTCTACACACGCATATGAATCCTAAAGAGTGGATGGCTGAGTGTAGTGTGGAATGCACAGAATAAAACCGACAATCGAAAGATTCTCGGTTAAAGAATTAGGGAAGAAATGGAATTTTAAGATGAGGAAGGATTCAAAGCAGGCAAATACCTTATTATAGAAGGAAAGTTAACGAAAAGGAGGAAGAAACCTTCAAAGAATGGTAAGAAGGTTGAGCATGTACCTCCTAAGATGGAAGTCTCTATGGTGAGGAACATAGTAGAGAACAAAACTGGAAGAAGGGAACCTTCCCAAGCAAAGGAATCGACACATAGACTGAAAGTGATTAATTTAAGAATGAAGAATCATGAAATGATCACGAGTAAGTAAAAGTGGATTTAGGAAAAAATAAAAATCCTTGAATAAATAATGCCAAGTACTTAAGAAGGAAAGAATCCCAGCTTGTCGGTAAACCATTCGAAAAACAAATCATTGGAATCGGAAAACCCAATAAGAAAGTTGAGAAAGGACAAGTGGGTAAGGAGAATCGACACAGTTACGTAAGCTGATTGGATAATGATAAATGTAGTAAAGGAATACTACCAAATGAAAAGAGGGATGAAGTTATACAATCCCTGATAAGTTGGAAAGTTGGGAATAACCCTAGAGGAGGTGTTCTAGAAATCTAATGGACATAGAGACAAGATCTAGAAAATGTCATGCTATAAGGGGCATGTAAGCCCAATAGTCCCGATGAAAACATGACTCAAAATAAGGAAGAGTCAGATAGTAATCATAACAAGGTCAAACATAAAATTTGCACTGAAATTTTAATGAACAACGGATGAAGGAAGAGTCGAGATAAGACGAAAAGTTGATAACAAGGAAACCCATGAAAACATGTTTGTAATGTTCTAAAGGACATCGAGCTAAGGGTTAAATGACCATGAGGTTAACTAGACATGTAAATGGTTAGGTATCTTGGAATTTCCAATCCTGAGTACAGGACCTCAAAGGGAAAAATGTTGCACTAAGCAAAGAAAGATGTGAATCTAAGGATATACCCTTAAGTAAGGTATGTCTAGTTATGATAATATAAAGGAAAAGAAATTCCTCAAGTTAATGATATAAAAAGGGATTAATTGAAAGAAGAAGAGAAGAGTTTGCATGTTAAGCAAACCCCAAGTGGACATCAAAGGAAATTGTTCCTTGTGCAAAGATTGCTAATTAAATTTTTGGGGAAAAACTTTTAAAAGGGGGGGAGAGTTGTAAACCCTGCTCTTTGGAGTTAAGGAAAACCGAGAAAAGAACTAGTCAAACCGAGTGAGAAAACTGAACCAATTCACAAACCCGATTATCAGGAAATGGGCAAATTGGAGAATTTACAACTCCCAAGTGACTCAAAATGGTTCATAAATCTTGGAAAAGAACTTTAGGACAAATTGGGAGAGAAAAACCAGACCACTTTGGGTGAACTAGATCCGAACCAATTTATAAACTGGAACTGATAAGAGAGGGTAAACCGGAGAATTTATGGATCCTAAGTGACCTAAAGAGTCACATAAGCCATAAAAAAGGACTTTAGGGTGAATGGGGGATGAAAACCAAACTGGTTCAGGTGAATCGGATCCGAATAGGATTGAACCGGGTTGGACCAATTTGAACCACTATTGAACCAGATTATATTAAAATTTTAAAATTTGAGATTTGAGGCCACCATTGAATAAAAATAAATTTAGATGAATTTAGAAATTTTTAGATTTGAAAAATTCGGTTGAATTGGGGGTGAACTAACTAGTTTAAGCTTTGAACCCGATTCAGACCGGTCCGGTCCGGTTTGGAATAGTGTCTGTCTTCTTCCTTCAGATGACAACACTGTTCACTCGCTGGAAAATCGCGTAGCACCAATGAAGCTGAAAAGTCTTCAGCCAGAGAGTTTCAGGTAATGAATGACTGCCATTAAGGTGCCAATTGAATGGCCAAGAAGTCTCTAAGCTTCATATTTAAAGAGCCCCTTCCCATTAATCCTCTCCACACTTGAAAACACCATTTTCTCTCAATTGCTCCAATTTTCGGTGAAGCTCGAACCAGAGCTCCGACTTGGGCACTTTTTTGAGCTAAATAAGGTGAGGTCAGGTTCTTTACAACCGGGGAGAAGTCAGCTACATGCCTGTAGTCTCTATTTGCTCCGAAGATCACTCAAGAAGCACTGGCGTGATCGAACAGTGAAGCAGCTCCAACGGACAGAAGCTGCCTTGTTTTGGCTGAGCTGAATTGGCCAATTCGAGCCTTTCTTAGGCCAAACCAAGCCCTCCCAACACCTCCACGACCCTCATACAGCTAAATTAGAATGGAAAGGTAAGCCAATTCGGCTCTATTCTACAATTTCTGTCTGGTGCTAGAGAGAGAACTGACAGAAGTTTGATGATAATATTCTCAGTCAATTAAGCATCAATTGATGCAATTCTTGATTCGAGGATGAACCTCAAGATGAGAGCTATCTGCACAGATCGAATGCTCGGACTGTCGTACCTCCGATCCTTCATATTCCTACACGATGTGGACATCCTTATCTATTAATATTTGGTGTAACAGCCTTTGTTTCTCACGTAACGACGACTAAACTCAAAATTTTCAGTTAATTGCACTAAGGTCTCTAAAGTTTAGTACACTAATGCTAACATTTCCCCAATTTGAGTCCCGAAACTTCCAAAAATTCACTTTGGGTTCTCAATTTACTCAAAATTGTTTAAGTGGTTCAAGTTTTCCAAATTTCTAATTTGGTCCGCAACTTTTCAAAAATTACCATTTTGCCCCTACTTTACAAAAATGGGAATTTGACCCCAATTATTTTCAAAAATTGACCAATTAGTACTCCAACATCTTTTTCTTGGTCAATTAGCCCTCAATTTTGGAAAATTGCAATTTGGTCCCTCAAATTTATGAAATCCTCAAAATTTTCCAAAATTATCCCCCAATTTCCCCCTTTCAAACTGCCCAAATTTAACTTCATCAAATTGACCATTTAATCGAGTTTATTTTTTGAAATTGGAGGTATAATTCAGTTTGCTTTGAATCGCATCAATTGAGGCCAAAACGAGCTCTAACGGAGCTTCATCGGAAAACTATGCATAGCGAGAGAAAGCTTCAAAAGCTTACTGTGGGAGGTGTGACAGTCCAAGCTTTCTATCTAGACAGGAAGCTCTCGTCCTAAGGTTACTCCTAGGATAAAAAATCATAACAATTAATATCGAATTTGGTCAGTGAAATTTTCACAGTTTCTCTCTCTGACGCCGATCGAAAATGATAGAGGGGGCCGAATTAGCTTATCTTTCAGCTCTATTACAGTCATGTGAGAGTCGTGGGAGTGTCAGGAGGGCTTGGTTTGGCCTGAGGGTTGAATTCGATTGATTTAGCTTGACTGAAACAGAGCAGCTCCAATCCATCAGAGCTGCTTCACTGTTTGTTTCCACCGGCACTTCTCTAGTGGCCCTCGGATTGAACAGAGTTTGTCATCAAGTAGCTAACTTCTCCCGAAAACTAAAGAACCAGACCTCACTTTCTAAGGCTCAAAAAAATCCTATGTCAAATCTCTGGTTTGAGCTTCGTCAGAAAACTGAGTAGTTGAAAGAGAATGGAGTTTTCAAGTGTGAAGAGGAGGAATGGGGAGGGGATCTTTATATAGGGAGCCTGGGGACTCTCGGGACGACCATTTGGCACCTTAATGGCGCTCATTCATGGCCTGAAATGCCTTGAATGGAAACGTTTCATCTTTGTTGGCACTGTCCATTCTTCCAGCGAATGAACAATGTTGTCATCTGAAGGTAGAAGACGACAATGTTTTGAACTGGACCGGACCGGTCAAAATCGGGTTCAATGCTTAAACTGGCTGGTTCAGGCCTGATTTGATCGAGTTTTTCAAAATTAAAAATTTCTAAATTCATTCTCTAACCAATGATGGCTTCAATTCCCCAATTTGAATATTTTAAACCACCTAGAAAAATGAAGTTAGAAATCAATTAAATGATGGTTCAAACCGGTTCAATCCGGTTCATGTCCGATTCACCGGAATCAGTCTTGTTTTCTTTTCCAATTTGTCCAAAAGTCCTTTTCCATAACTTTTATAACTCTTTAGGTCACTCAAGATTTGTAAATTTCTCATTTTTCCCTTTCTCTAATGGTTGGGTTTTGTGAATCGATTCGGTTTTCTCACTCGAGTTGACCGGTTCTTTCCCAGATTTTCCTTATTTTTAAGGGACGGAGTTTACAAGTTCTCATGGACTTGAGCTTGGGTCTGGTCTCATGGACTTAGCAAATTGACAAGCCTACATGTGATGATGCACACTAGTGTGTACATTATTGTCTTCTGTGCTGGCCTCACTTGAAAATCGAGATAGATTCATTTGTTGTATTTTTGTAAAGATTTTTTACGATAGAAACACACTCCGACTTAGTGGCAATTCAGCAATAAATTGCACAAATCCCACATTATTGGATTGTTGTTGACCTCTATAACTTCTCACTATGAAAATAACCACCTGCTCCTCTTGAACTCATTAGATTTTATCCCTGAAAATGAGTTGTCCAGTTTTTCGGTGTACTAACTTTTGAGCTTCACCAAGAGCTCTACAATGCCCTAAAAAATACCCTTATAGTTTAAAAGTTTTCTCTTGACATATTCAATATGGTGGTGTCCTTATTATATTTTATCATTTATTAGGGCTTCATCTATAAGGGTCAAATAGTAATTCTGCCTGAGAAACAAAAAACGGAGTCTGACCTTCACGAGGTTTCCCAACCTTCTCCGATGACAAAAATGACTAGTGAATGCTACTTAAGACCCTGTAAGTCTTTTCCATCATCTCACATGGTTGGGATTCATCGAAGGGGAACTAAATGTAGTAGATCACACCTTAAAAATGGATTTGACACTCACTAAGAAAAGTTAGAAACTAGTTAATGTGAGTAGGTTTTTATTGGTATTTTCTGAATGTCATTTAAGGTTTTTGGAAAATAGACTACGATCCAACTTAAAAAAAGTTTAGACCAATTATTTATAAAAATGAGCTATGACCTAATTTTTATAAAGAGTATTTAGATCTATTGTTTATAAAAATGGCTAAAGACCCAACGTGTATAAAAGGGCTTAGGCCCACTTATTATGAAAATGGACTAAATTACAGTGTTTTTAAAAATGGGCTAGTCCCAAGCTTAAGGAAAAACAAGAATTGATATTTATGTAAGTGAGGACCTTGACGATCCCACATGATTTGAATTGTGATTTCTATAGAGGTTGAAAAAGAGCATGTCAACCCTTGGTGCTTATGTGATTTGTTGTGATTAAGGGATATGTTACGATAATGAGTAGACACTTACTATTTGAGGTTGTATTAGTTACTAAGGAAGTCAATAAGTAGAGTTATGAGTCATCACTATATGGAGGACCCTATGAGTTATATAGTGGTGGTCTATGTTAGACTACAAGTAGGATGAATACAATTACTATTCCTAAATAATAGGTGTGTTTTACATTCTAAACTTCCATACATTAATTCTATTATTTTGTGTTGATTATAAAAAAAACTTTCACTTTTTCAAATTGGTCCCTAACCCTTTCCTTATTTGCAATTCAATCTTCAAACATTTTTTTATTTCTATAATTCAATCTCTAATATCCATATTGCAAACATAACAACTCAAGTTTAGATTTTTTTAAAATAGCCTCGTATCTTTCAATTTTTTAAAATAGTATCTAATCTTTAAAAAATTTTAAAATCAACCATTATCCTTAAAACTTACCTAAATCAATCCCTAAACCCTAAAAGTCCACACTCATTAATCCTCATCATCTTCCTACATTCAATTCATTGATTTAATATCATTTTCTTTGGTTTCCTTAGCTTCAAATCATGTTTCATGTTCAAGAAACAAAACATGAAGGAAAACAGGGTAGGGCCTCACCATGGGCGGTGAGAAAGACGTCAAGGGATGCTAGGAAGGATCAAGGGGTCCTTCGGGGTGTCCCTTACATCTAGAAACCATTAGTGGTGGCACTCCTTTTGATTGAAATTGATTAACTCGGTTGTTGTAATTCATTGCAAAAAATAGAGTATGATCAAGAGAGGAAGCTTACTTTTGATGGATAATATGCTAGAATGGAGGTCAAGGAAGTTCGATGGGGTCTTTTGAAGCCATCTAGATCAAAACCACATGAGTTTGAGCATTTTTGTGGCTAGTCAAAGCTCGATCCAAGGACATGAAAAAAGAGAATTAGTAGGGGAAGAAATAGGATAAGATAAAGGGTTGAAGTGGTTGTTTCGATCCAATTCGAGCTTGACTAAGCACTCTCGGAGGCGGGAGACATTAGAGGAGGAAGCTTAACTTCAATTTCATGCCAAATTGGGGCCAATTCCATCATCGACAACTTTCCATTGCCAAATTGGGGCCAACTCCATCAGAGACTTTTTTTGTCACACCCTAACTTAGCTTGCAAACGGTCTGTAACATCCTCTCGATACTACAATATTGGATACTTTCACCACTGTAGAATTGAAAAAACTTAAGGCTTAGAATATATAAAATAATAATATAATATTTATAAAAAATGTCAAGTTGTGAAAAATAATACATAAACAATACTGGTAAATATCCATGTTGAATCTTCATATTATGGAGGGTAGTACCTTTCTTAGCCTATCTCATTTTTTCAAGCTTTTTCCTAGATTGGGTTATTGAAAGGGATATTGGAGAGGGGGGAAGGGTGTGTTTTAGAGCTTAATTAGTAAGATCAATTAACACTAAAACATCATGTTCATGAGTTAACACACAATCAAATATCACTACAAGAAATTCTAGGTTTTCCTTGTAAACATTTCGACCCATTGGCCTTCACATAATCTCTTATGAAGATTTAGGTATCAAGACTTTCATCTTCTGAATAAGTTTACAAAACTTAAGTTTGAGACTCCATGTCTTCAAAATAGTGCGTTATAACTTTAGAGATGTAGTATTTTTTTTAAAAGGTACCACAATCAACACAAAAGTATGTATGATCCATGTTATCCATCACACACATATTAGTTCCATCATGGAAAAATATTACACATGCGTGTCATAGTTTGTACTACCATCCACTTTGGGCTCGAATTGACTTTACTGATCACCCTAGTCTGGAGATTCCTCAATGACCACAAGTTTGTATGGACCAAGTAAATCACACTAGATCAGTTTGTATATACCAAGTTAAACATATCAGACATGCTATTCATTTTGGAAGGAGTAGACCATCCGCTATGTCACGCCCCGCCCCACCACTCTCCCGGTTTACTAAGGGTTGCCCCTTGTTTATAAATTGTGAAGAGCAAGGCGTACTTTAAATCTGCACCTTTCTTGGAATAACATAAATCAAAACTACATACAATTTTAAACTGATCATACCTGTCTTACAGGCGTATTAGCAGGTGGTCTTTGGGGTAGGCTTTCTGGGGTTACCTAAAAGGGATATAAGGGAGGGAGTGAGTATAATGACTCGGTGAATGGGTTTTCAAAATTTATCTTTTAGGAAAAATATTTGATTTGGTGTGTGCTAGACTCCTTATTCGCTTTTATAAGCCTTTCATTTCAAATTTCAATTTTTATCACTATTTCTTATTAACCAGGTGTGTCATCACCCAACACACATCCTTCATCATGAAGGTAAAACACACAATCGTAGGCCAGCCTATCCACTGAACCCACTTGTGGCGTCGGAGCGACTTTACCAGCCACCTAAATAGAAGCACATCTACTTCTACCCTAAGAATGAGTGGATGTTCACGACATCCGACCCTCAATACCGTAACAAATCTCTGTGTCTATATGAGGACAGAGACCTCATCCTATCCCCACCCCGATCTCATGCGCTTGAAGCTACTCCGAGCTTCACAAGACTTATGGTACGGTAAACTACCCTTATATCCACCAGGTCTTCCAGAGCCTTGGGATGCATCACTACCCCTCTTGGGCATCTTGAAGGTCCCCTAAACATAGTGCATGCACAATCAAAATTTTTCACATAATGCCATATAATCTATGGTGCCACTGGTCCAACGGCCCCGACCCTTAAGTCGACTAGTAGCTGTTTGTCTTGACTAGTCCGAGGACCTGTCATGTCACACTGCCACTAGTTGATTGAGTATGTCAATCATGTCTTGGTACCATGGCCAAACAATTCATTTACTTAAGTTTTCATGGCATATAAACAATGTTTGTTTATGTGCTCCTACTCGTGCCAACCATCCTAGGGCCCACTGTTCGAAATTTTCAAAATTGGACATACTAACCCCCAAGTTCCAAAACCGAGGCATCTGACCTAATAGAGCTATTTGAGCTACCGTCAAGAAGGTCTCCCAAATTGTTTAAGTAATGGCACATAGTCAGGGGAGAGCACTTCTGACAAAATATATTTAACTGTCCATCATACCAACCGAGTATGAGAACACCTCCGCTAATAACCGATGAACAGGTTTTCCACTTCCTTCGAGAAAGTTTCATCATACCAACCGGGTATGATGTACTTACACCGGTAAGAAGTTTTTCTATGTGATTTTCACATCACTCCACTTAGATGTGATGTTTAAAATACCACTTAGCAGTGGGTTTTCATTTTGAGGTGCTTATCATCCCAACCGAGTATGATATTAAATTATCACTTACCCGATCATGTAGTGAAATTCCTCTTAGCTGACTTGTTGTCCTTACTCGAACTCGTCTTAGCTGGCATTCTGGGTACTTCGTGTTCCTACATGATATGAATGTTCTTGTTCGTTATTCTTTAGCCAAATAGCCCACAGTCATACCAAATAAATGGGAAAACTAAACTTTTCCTTTATTTGCAATCAGGTCACTAAATATATTTTTCTTCAACTTCAAGTCCCCAATACCGGTTTTTCCTCAAATTGAGTCCCAAAACTATTAAAATTTATCTTCGGACCTCAATTTATTCAAATTCACAAAAAGGGGATGAATTTCCCAAATTTCCAATTTGGTCCCCCAACTTTTCCAGAATTATCATTTTGCCCCTACTTTACAAAAATGGTAAGTTTTGTCCCAAAAATTACAAAAATTGTCCAATTGGTCCACCAACATCTTTATCATGCTGAATTAGTCCTCAATTTTATAAAATTGCACTTTAGTTGTCATGCCCCAACCAGGTTTGGTTGGATCCTCGTGAACAACCGTCCGCTCTTTCTTGGTTCAAGAGGAGTTTCCCCCTTCTTTTACTCGAGATGAGCCAGGCGAAATTTCAACCTTTTTCCCTAGAAGACATATATCAAATAAAATGCAAGTTTAAGGAAAAATTAAGCATACCTGATAAGGGGTAAGGCTTGATGTTAGTTCTAGTTATTTTCTATTTTCCTGAAAAGGGGTAGAAAAGAGGGATGAGTTTCTACAACTCAGTGAATGGGTTTTTCAAAGGTCTACTTTTAACTTTTAAGAAAAATATTTGTATTGGAGTGTGCCAGACTCCTCACTTTTCAAATATCCCTTCATTTAAAAATTTGGGTTTTTCCACCATTTCTTATTATTACGGTGTGTCATCACCCAAACACATCCTTCATCATGAAGGTTACACACATTCGCGGGTCAGTATGTCCACTAAACCCACTTGTGGCTTCAGAGCGACTTTACTGGCCACCCAAATAGAAGTACGTCAACTTCTAACCTGAGAATGAGTGGATGTTGGCGACATCCGACCCTCATTCCAGAATAAATTCTTCATGTCTGTATGAGAATAGAGACTTCACCCCGTCCCCACCTTGGTCTCATGTGCTTGGTGCTACTCCAAATTTTGCACGGTCACCTGGAACGACGAACTGCCGTTATACTCATCGGGACGTCCAGGGCCCTTAGGACGCATCACTACCCCTCATGGGTGTCTCGATGATCCCATATTCATACTGCATGCACAAACAATGTTTTCTTAATATGCCATGTAATCTATGGTGTCATTAGTCCAACGGTCCCGACTTTTAACTCAACCTGCAGTTGTTTGTCTTGACTGGTCCGAAGACCGGTCATGTCGCCTTGGTACCATGACCATACAATTTACTTATTAAAGTTTTATGGCACATATATTATGTTCATTTATGAGCTCTTGCTCGTGTCCATTGGCCTATGGCCCACTATTCGAGATTTTCAAAACAATCGGGCATATTAGCCCCAAAGTTCCAAAACTGAGGCCCCCGACTTATTCGAGCTCTCATCGAGAAGGTCTCCCAAATTGTTTAAGCATTGGCACACATTCAGGGGAGAACACTTCCAACAAAATATGTTTTCACTGTCCATTATATCGATCCGATAAAAGGACATCTCCGTTCCTAACTGATGAACGGGCTTTCAACTTCCTTCGAGGAAGTTTCATCATACCAACCGGGTATGATCTACTTACAACCGATAAGTTATTTTTCTGCATGGTTTTCACATCACAACTCTAAGTCATGATGTTTAAAATACCAAATAGAAGTGGGTTTTCATTTTGATGTGCTTATCATCCCCAACCGGGTATGATCTAAAATCTCACTCACCCGATCATGCAGTGAAATTCCACTTAGTCGACCTCCGCCCTTGCATGCTGTACCTCAACTGGTATTCTCGATGTCTCATTCTCCTACATGAAATGAATATAGTTGTTCATTATTCTTTGGCCTAATAACCCTCATTCCTTCCAATAAATGAAAAAACCTTTATATATATTTGTAATTAGGTGCTTAAAGTTATTTTTCTTCAAGTCCCTATTGTTGGGTTTTTCCTCAAATTGAGTCCCAAAACTTTTAAAATTTATCTTGGGCTCTCAATTTATTAAATTCCTTGAAAAGGGGTTTAATTTGCCAAATTTTCAATTTGGTCCCTCAATTTTCCCAAAATTACTATTTTGACCTTCCTTTACAAAAATGGTAAAATTTGCCCCAAAAATTCTAAAATTTCACAATTGGTCCTCTAATATTCTTATCATGACCAATTGACCCTCAATTTTAGAAAATTACATTTTGGTCCTTTGAATTTTCGAAAAACACCAAAATTCCCCCCAATTTCAACTCTTTAACACAGCCAAATTTGATTTCATCAAATTGACTGATCAAACACCTCTATTAATTGAAATTGAAGTTGAAATTAAGTTTCTACATCTTCATACAATTCAAAGGAACTTTGAATTGCAGGTTTTAATGCCAAAACGAGCTCAAACGGAGGTTCACCAGAAAATAGACTGTAGATAGAGAAAGCTTTGATTTCTCACCGATGAGGGCGCGACGATCCGAGCTTCCTATCTAGGCAGGTAACTCTCTTCCAGAGGTTCTTCCTATGATCAAGAATGACATCAATTGATGTCGAATTGGATTAGAATTTTGTCATTGAAATTCAGCTAAATCTCTCTCTAACACAAATCGAAAATTGTAAAAGGGAGCCGAATTGGCTTACCTCTCGGTCCTAATTCGGCCGTGGAAGGGCTAAGAAGGTGTTGAGAGAGCTTGGTTTAGCCTAAGGAGGGGTCGAATTGGTCGATTTCAACTCGTTCAAATCAGGGCACCTTCGGCCCTTCAAAGCTGCTTCACTATTCGATCTCGTCGACGCTTCTCCGGCAACTCTCGGAACGAACGTATGTCACCATCGTGTAGTTGACTTTTCCCCTGTTCTAACGAATTTGGCCTTGCCTTCTTTGGCTAAAAATTGACCCTATATCGGAGCTCTGGTTTGAGCTTCGCCGAAAAACTAAGCAACTAAGAGAGAGTGAGCTTTTCAAGTGTGGAGAGGACGAATGGAGATGGGCTCTTTATATAAGGAGCTCAGGGACCCATTGGCCATCCGTTTAGCACCTTTATGATAGGCAATAAAGACCTGAAACGTATTGAATGGAAACGTTTCTTTATCGCCGGCACTGCTTCAATTTTCTAGTGAGTGAATAGTGTTGTCATCCTGAGGAAGAAGATGACACTGTTCTGAACCGTGTTCAAAGCTTAAACCGACCGGTTCACCCCTCATTCGACCGATTTTTTCAAATCTAAAAATTTCTAAGTTCATTTTCTTTTCAATGGTGGCCTCAAATCTCAAATTTAAATTATTTAAGCGACCTAGAAAAAGGAATTAGGATCTAGTTCAATAGTGGTTCAAACCGGTTCGGATCCGGTTCACCTAAACCAGTTTGGTTTTCATCCCCAATTCCTTCACAAGTCCATTTTCATGTCCTTTATGACTCCTTGGGTCACATAGGGTCCATAAAATTCATGTTTTACCATCTCTTAATTGATTCTGGTTCATAAATCGGCTCGATTCTTAAACTGGTCTAATCCGGTTTGAGTTTGCTTCACCCGAATCGATCTGATTTTTCTCTCCCACATTGGTCGAAGGTTCCTTCCTAAGGATTATAAACCTCTTTGAATCACAAGGGATCCATAAGCATCTTGATTTACCCATTCTCTATCAATTCTAGTTTAATGAATCAACTCAGTTCATAAACCGATTCTATCCGATTCAGACCCGATTCAATTGAATTGCTTCGGTCTTTCTTCCTCATTCTATCCTAGGGTTCTTTTGCCCAAGTTTATTAACCTCTTTTAGTCACATGGGAGTTAGAAATTTTCAAATTTGATCGTCTCCTAACAATCGGGTTTTTAGAAAAATTCTATTTAAAGATTTCTCATTACTAAAGGACCGATAAGTAGTTTTTTCGTATGGTTTTCACATCACTCTTCTAAGTTGTGATATTTAAAATACCACATAGTAGTGGGTTTTCATTCTGATATACTTATCATTTCTAACCATGTATGATATAAAATCTCACTCACCTGATCGTGCAGTGAAATTCCACTTAGTCGATTTCCATCCCTTGCAAGCAGGACTCCGGTTGGCGTTCCCAATGCCTCATTCTCTTACACGAAATGAACATAGTTAATATTAGGGCATATTATTGATAATGTTTCAAGGGAACTAGGCTCTGATACCACTCTAGTTGCCAAGCCCCAACCTGGTTTGGTTGGATCCTCGTGAACAACTCGCCGCTCTTTCTCAGTTCAAGAGGAGTTTCCCTCTTCTTTTGCTCGAGAGGAGCCAGGCGAAATTTCAACCTTGTTCCCTAGAAGACATATATCAAATAAAATGCAAGTTTAAGGAAAAATTAAGCATACCTGATAAGGGGTAAGACTCGGTGTTACTTCTAGTCATTTTCTCTTTTCCTAAAAAGGGGTAGAAAAGAGGGGTGAGTTTCTACAACTCAGTGAATGGGTTTTTCAAAAGTCTACTTTTAACTTTTAAGAAAAACATTTGTATTGGAGTGTGCTAGACTACTCACTTTTCAAATATCCCTTTATTTAAAAATTTAGGTTTTTTCACCATTTCTTATTTTTACAATGTGTCATCACCCAACATATATCCTTCATCATGAAGGTTACACACATTTGCGGGTCAGTACGTCCACTGAACCCACTTGTGGCTTCGGAGTGACTTTATCGGCCACCCGGATAGAAGTAAGTCCACTTCTACCCTGAGAATGAGTGGATGTTCACGACATTCGACCCTCATTCCGGAATAAATTCTTCGTATCCGTATGAGGACAGAGACATCATCCCTTCCCCAGCCCGGCCTCATATTCTTGGTGCTACTCCAAATTTTGCACAGTCACTTGGAACGACGAACTACCCTTATACTCAACGGGTTGTCTAGGGCCCTTAGGACGCATCACTACCCCTCATGGGCGTCTTGATGATCATGTACTCATAGTGCATGCACAAATAATGTTTTCTTAATATGCCATGTAATATGTGGTGTCATTAGTCCAACGGTCCTGACTTTCAACTCAACCTGCAGTTGTTTGTCTTGACTGGTCCTCAGACCGGTCATGTCGCACTGCTGTTAGTTGAATGAGAATGTTAGACCAGCCTTGGTACCATGACCATACAATTTACTTATTAAAGCTTTATGGCACATATATTATGTTCATTTGCGAGCTACTGCTCGTGCCCATTGGCCTATGGCCCACTGTTCGAGATTTTCAAAAAAATCGGGTATATTAGCCCCCAAGTTCCAAAACCAAGGCCCTTGGCCTATAAGAGCAATTCAAGCTCCCATCGAGAAGGCATCCCAAATTGTTTAAGCATTGGCACATAGTCAGGGGAGAACACTTTTGACAAAATATGTTTTTACTGTTCATTATGTCAATTCGATAAAGGGACATCTCTGTTCATAATCGATGAATGGGTTTTCAACTTCCTTCGAGGAAGTTTCATCATACCAATTAGGTATGATCTACTTACAATCGCTAAGTAGTTTTTCTGCATGTTTTTCACATCATAACTCTAAGTCATGATGTTTAAAATACCACATAGTAGTGAGTTTTCATTTCGATGTGCTTATCATCCCCAACCGGGTATGACCTAAAATCCCACTCACCCGATTGTGCGTGCAGTGAAATTCCACTTAGTCGAGTTCTGTCCCTTGCATATTGGACCTCAACTGGCGTTCTCGATGTCTTGTTCTCCTACACAAAATGAACATAGTTGTTCATTATTCTTTGGGCTAATATCCCTCATTCGTTCCAATAAATGAGAAAACCCAACTATATATATATTTGCAATTAGGTCCTTAAAGTTTTTTTCTTCAACTTTAAGTCCCTATTGCCGGGTTTTTCCTCAAATTGAGTCTTAAAACTATTAAATTTTATCTTGTGACCTCAATTTAATAAATTCCGCGAAAAGGGGTTTAATTTCCCAAATTATCAATTTGGTCCCTCAATTTTCCCAAAATTACCATTTTGCCCTTCCTTTACAAAAATGGTATATTTTGCCCCAAAAATTCTAAAATTTCTCAATTGGTCCTCTAATAATCTTATAATGACCAATTGATCCTCAATTTTAGAAAATTACATTTTGGTCCTTCAAATTTTCAAAAATCCCCAAATTTCCCCAATTTTCCCCTAATTTCAACACTTTAACACAACCAAATTTGATTTTATCAAATTGACCAATCAAACACCTCTATTCGTTGAAATTCAAGTTGAAATTGAGTTTCTACATGTTCATACGATTCTAAGTAACTTTGAATCGTAGGTTTTAACACCCGAACGAGCTCAAACGAATATTCGCCAGAAAACATACTATAGAGAGAGAAAGCTTCGATTTCTCACCGTTGAGGGCGCAGCGGTCCGAGCTTTCTATCTGGACAGTTAGCTCTCCTCCAGAGGTTCTTCCAAGGATCAAGAATGACATTAATTGATGTCAAATTGGATTACAATTTCATCATTGAAATTCAACTGACTCTCTCTCTAACACTAATTGGAAATTGTAAAGGGAGACGAATTGGCTTACCTTTCGATCCTAATTCAGTCGTGGAAGGGTTGAGGAGGTGACGGGAGAGCTTGATTTGGCCTAGGGAGGGCTTGAATTGGCCGATTTCAACTCAGCCAAAATAGGGCAGCTTCGGCCCGCCGACACTTCTTCAACAACTCTCGAAACGAACAGATGTCACAACTGTGTAGCTGAAATTCAACCGACTCTCTCTCTAACACTAATTGGAAATTGTAAAGGGAGACGAATTGGCTTACCTTTCGGTCCTAATTCAGTCGTGGAAGGGTTGAGGAGGTGACGAGAGAGCTTGACTTGGCCTAGGGAGGGCTTGAATTGGCCGATTTCAACTCAGCCAAAATAGGGCAGCTTCGGCCCGCCGACACTTCTTCAACAACTCTCAAAACGAACAGATGTCACAACTGTGTAGCTGAATTCCCCCCAGTTCTGATGAACCTGACCTCACCTTCTTTGGCTCAGAATTGACCCTATATCGGAGCTCTGGTTCATGCTTTGCTGGAAAACTAAGCAACTGAGAGACAGTGAGCTTTTCAAGTGTGGAGAGGACGAATGGAGAGGAGCTCTTTATATAAGGAGCTCGGGGACCCGTTGGCCGTCCGTTTGGCACCATTATGACAGGCATTATAGACATGAAACGTACCGAACAGAAACGTTTCTTTTTCGCTGATGCTGCTTCGATTTTTCAGTGAGTGAACAGTGCTGTCACCCTGAGGAAGAAGATGACACTGTTCCAAACCGAGTTCAAATCTTAAAGCGGCTGGTTCACCCCTCATTCGACCGAGTTTTTCAAATCTAAAAATTTCTAAATTCATTTTCTATCTAATGGTGGCCTCAAATCTCAAATTTGAATTATTTAAGCCACCCAGAAAAATGAATTTATGATTTGGTTCAATAATGGTTCAAACCGGTCCGAACCGGTTCGGATCCGTTTCACTTGAACCAGTTCGGATCCGATTCACCTGAACCGGTTTGGTTTTCATCCACAATTCCTTCACAAGTCCATTTCCATGTCTTTTGTGACTCCTTGGGTCACTTAGAGTCCATAAAATTCCCAGTTTACCATCTCTTAATCGATTCTGGTTCATAAACTGGCTCGGTTCTTAAACCAGTTTAATCCGGTTCGGGTGAACCGAACCCGAACCGATCTAGTTTTTCTCTCCCACATTGTTCTGAGGTTCCTTCCTAATAATTATAAAACTCTTTGAATCACAAGGGATCCATAAGCGTCTTGGTTTTCCCATTCTTTATTGGTTCTGATTCAATGAATCAATTCGGTTCATAAACTGGTTCTATATGGTTCAGACCCGGTTCTATTGAAATTATTTAGTCTTTCTTCCTCATTCCATCCTAGGGTTCTTTTACCCATGTTTATGAACCTTTTTGAGTCATATGAGAGTTAGAAATTTTCAAATTTGCTCGTCCCCTAACAATCAAGTTTTTAGACCAATTCGATTTAAAGATTTAATTTGACCGGTTCTTTCCCCAGTTTTCTCATTACTAAAGGATGGGGTTTACATTAGTCCCTCTAATTTTCGAAATTCTCAAATTTCCCCCAATTTCAACCTTCTAACTCCTCTGAATTTGATTTCATCAAATTGACCAATCAAATGAGTTTAATTGTTGAAATTGAAGTTAAATTGGAGTTCCTACCCCTTCATACGATTTAATTGCACTTTGAATCACATGATTTGGTGTCGGAATGAGCACAAACAAAGCTTCACTAGAAAACTAGACTTAGAGAGAGAAAACTTCGAAAGCTTACCGTTAGTGGTGCAACGATCCGAGCTTTCGATCTGGGCAAATAGCTCGTGTCCTAAGGTTACTCCTAGGATCAAGAATTGCATCAATTGATGCCGAATTGAGTGAGAATTTTATCATCGAAGTTCTGCCAGTTATCTCTCTAGCACCGGTCGGTAATTATAGAGGTGAGTCAAATTGGCTTACCTTTCAGCTCTAATTCAGCTATAGAAGGGTTGTGGAGGTGTTGGGAGGGCACAATTTGGCCTGAGAAGGGCTCAAATTGGCCGATTTCAGCTCGGCCAAAACGGGGCAGCTTTGGTCCACCGAAGCTGCTTCACTGTTCGACCACGTCGGCGTTCCTCCAGCAAACCTCAAAACAAATGGAGACTACAAGGTGTAGCTGACTTCTCCCCGGTTCTAAAGAACCCAACCACACCTTCTTTGGCTCTGAAAATATCCTATATCAGAGCTCTGTTTCAAGCTTCATCAAAAATTGGAGCAGTTGAGAGAAGATGGAGTTTTCAGTTATGGAGAGGATGAATGAGAAGGGGCTCTTTATATAGGGAGCTTGGGGACATCTTGGCCGTCCGATTGGCACATTAATGAAGGTCATTCATTGCTTGAAACTCCTTAGCCGAAGACATAAATGCAATTAAGGCATAGTGTGAGGACCTATGCGCAAATACCCGAAACTATGAAGTACCTTATATCGATTCTCCAAATAAGGGTACCTGAACCATGCAGGAGCTGATTGTTCAAGTACCGGTGCAAGGAAGCACACACAAGTCAAGATCTCACCGGGATGGCCACATCACTATTACCAGATGAGTGGGATTTTCGGAATCATACACGGTTGGGGATGATGAGAACAGTTTTTAAGTTTAAAAAATCATTTTTCCAAGAATAGTTTCCCTTGACTGCGTAAAACTGCTTAAACATTTTGGGGGCATTCCTAATGGGAGCTAGACTTGCTCCCATAGGCATGAGGCCTCAGATTTGAAAATGATAGGATAGAAGGCCTAGTTTTGGAAAACTCGTGAAGTGGGACCAAGTCCACTGTACACAGGTTGGACCTATAGATAAACGTGAAATATAAGAACCATGAAAACTCTCATGAAACAAGAAATATTGTGTGACTTTCCACGGGGCCAAGATAGGACTGAGAAAGCTCGATGGGCTAGTGGCAGTGTGCCGAGACCAGGTAGATGGGCCGGTCAAGGTGAACAGTTGTAGGCCAGGTCGAGTGTCGAGGTCGTTGGACCATTGGCACCAAAGATCATGGCTAATTATTCAACAATTGTTGTTATGCATGTATGAAGATTCCGAAAGCATCTAGACATCCAAGATGGGTAGTCGAGGTGTAAACCCCGTCCTTTAAATATAAGAAAAACTAGGAAAAGAACCGGTCAATTCAAAAGAGAAAACCGAGCCAGTTAACGAACTCAAACCGGTAAAAAAAGGGTAAAATGGGAAATTAGCAAACCCAAGTGACCCAAAGAGTCATAAAAATCAAGGAAAAGAACCTTGGAACAAATGGGAAGAGAAAAATAAACCGGTTCTGGGTGAACTGGACCTGAACTAGATTGAACCGGAGTGAACCGATTTGAACCATACATGAACCAGATTCTAAATTCATTTTTTGTTGAGGCTTAAAGTGATCAAATTAGAAAATTCAAGCCACCATTAGATTGGAAATAAATTTAGATGAATTTATAAATTTTAGATTTGAGAAAATTGGTCGAATCGGGCCTGAACTGACCAATTTTTACCATTTAACCAGGTCGAATAGCACTGTTCCAGTTCGAAATAGTGTCGTCTTCTTCATCAGGATGACAACACTATTTATCAATTTAGAAACTTTCCTTCTTTGGTGAAGGAATATTTGCTCCAATCAAGGCATTTTCGAGCGAGGATATGCTCAACCAAAATGGAAAGTGGTCGAGCATACGGTCCCTGAGCTCCCTATATAAAGAGTTACTCTCCATTCATTCTCCACACACCTCAAATCGCCATTCTCTCTCAACTGCTCCATTTTCTGATGAATCTCAAACTAGAGCTTTGACTTGGGAATTTTTCTTAGCCTTAAAACATAAGGTTGGGTCCTACAGACTCCATGGAAAGTTAGCTACTACAAAGCCACCTCCTTTCGACCCGATGACTACCGGAGAAGCGCCAGAGGAATCAAACAGTAAAGCAGCTCCGACGAACTAAAGCTGCCCCATTTTGGTTGAGCTGAATTCACCCAAATTTAAACCTCCTCCAGCCAAACCAAGCCTCGCCGACACCCTCACAGCCCTTACACGGCATCAACAAGCTGAAAGGTAAGCCAATTTGACCCTCCACCTTCGTTGCAGATCGGTGTCAGAGAGAGAAAGTGTCGAATTTCACTAATAAAAATCACCCTCATTTGTACATCAATTATAGTAATTCTTGAAACAAGAAGGAACCTCAAGATGAGAGCTACATCCCCAGATCGAGAGCTTACACTACCGCCACTCCAACGGTAAGCTTTCTCTCTCTACAAAAAGTTTTTCGGCGAAGCCCCATTTAAGCTCGTTTTGGACTCAAATCATGCAATTCAAATCTCAATTGAATCATATGGAAGTGGGGGAATTGATCCATACCATCAATTAGAGCAATTAACCCTGATTGAATCGCCAAATTGAAGAAATCAAATTCTATCAGATTGAAGGGGAGAAATTGGGGAAAAATTTTGGGAGAAAATTGGGGATTTTGAAATATTGAGGGACCTTCATGCAATTTATCAAAATTGAAGGCCAATTGGCAATGAGAAAGATGATGGGAGACCAATTGGTAAATTTTTGAAACATTTGGGGCTAAATTGCCATTTTTGGAAAGTATGGGCAAAATTATAATTTTTGAAAAATTGGGGACCAAATTGCAAATTTGAAAAACTTGGGCCCCTTGAACAATTTTGAGTAAATTGAGGATCCAAAAGGGATATTGGAAACCTTGGGACTCGATTTGGGGAAAAAGTTGGCATTAGGAATATAAAGTTAAGAAAAATGAACTTTAGGGACCTAAGTACAATAAACTAACAATTTTGAGTTGAGTCGCTCATATGCAAGAAAACGATGGCTGTTATGTCAAACCATAATTGATAAGGATACCCAAATCATGTAGGGACATGAGAGGCTAGAACGCCAACAAGGAAAAGCTAGCATTGACTTGGAAGTTGACTGGGGACAGAAGCGTCACAGACACCGGGTGAGTGGGCTTACTAACATCATACCCGGTTGGGATGATGAACACTTTTTTTAATGGTTAAAACCTACTTACCGATTGTAAGTAGGAATAATTGAACATCATACCCGATTGGTATGATGAGTTCCCTTGAGGAAAGGAGAAACCCGCCTACTAGTTGTAAGTTGAGATATCATCACACCCGGTTGGTGTGATGAGTTAAAAGTGAATGTCATCAGAAGTGTTCTCCCCTGACTATGTGCCAATGCTTAAAATAATTGGGAGACCTTATTTACAGGAGCTAGAATAGCTCAAATAGGCTAGGGGCCTCGGTTTTTGAACTCATGGGGCTAAATGCCCAGTTTTGGAAAAATACGTGCAGTGGGCCCAAGGCTAATGGGCATAGGTAGAAGCTCGTAAACAAACTTGATTATGAAGAGCCATAAAAATTTCGAATGAAATTGACTATGTGATTTTGCCACGATACCGAGTTAGTACCGATTGTGCTCGATGGACTGGCGGCAGTGCGTTAGGGCTAGGTCGACGGATCGGCCTAGAAAAATAGTTGCAGGTCGGGTTGAGCGTTAGGGTCGTTGGATCGTTGGCATCAAAGATGATGGCTATTATATGAAAACTCTTGTTTGTGCATGCACTTGTGGTACGGGATCATCAAGATGCCCTAGGGGGTAGTGATGGGTCCTAAGGGTTGTTGGACGACATGGTGGAGATAAGGGCAGTTCATTGTGCTAGTTACTCTTAAAGCTCTAGGAGCTTCTTGCGCATGAGATTAGGATGGGATCGTGATGAGGCCTCCATCCTCATACGAACACGAAGTGGCATTTGGGTCTGAGGGTCAAACATCTAGGACATCCACTTAGGCCTAGGTTAGAAGTGGACGGGCTTCTATATTGGTGGACGGTAAAGATGCTCCAATCCAAAACTGGGTGCAATGGACAGGCTGCACCTACGAATGTGTATTCCCTTCCTGATGAAGGGCATGTGTTTGTTTGCTAAACACCTCCCGAGGCAAAGGGATGGGCTAAGAGAGCTAAACACCCCTAATATGGAAATGGAAAAAATGTTTTGGAAACCTAAATTTGAGGAAAAATCATGTTAAAGAAAGTGATAATCGTGGCATGGTCTTGATAAACTAAAGCTAATTTTGAAAACTCACTCCCAACACTCACTCATTGAGTTGTAGAACTCACCCCCTCTTTTTACCCTTTTCAAGAGTAAGGAGATAAAATGAAAGAGAGTACGAAGATTTAGCCGTCGTCAGGTATGCTTAAAGTTCCTTTTAAGCTTGTTATAGATTGATTTATGCTATTCCACATAATAAGGTTTGAAATTTACGCCTGGCTCCTCTTGAATAAAAGAAGGGGAAACCCCTCTTAAATCAAGGGAGCAGTAGGTTGATCAGAGGGATCCGACCAAACCGAGTCAGGGCATGACAACTTGAGTGGTATCATAACTATGTTCCCTTGAAAGCATTATCAATACTATGCCCTAACACTAACGAAAACTTAATTACCCTATTGGAAGAACAGTCCCTAGAAAGTTCATCGTGCCAACCGAACCCATGCACGAAATCATAAAAAAGACTCCTACCTTTAGTAAGATAGACATCCAAAGATTTGTTGAAATCAAAAAGAGAGTGCCAAAAGACCTGGTCGAGGACTATAGGAAGCTTCTTGGGGTGATGTTAGAGCCAGTCAGCATATCATATCCTCCTCCAAGTCCGAAAGAACCTAAACCACGTCCTTTAAAGATAAGAAAAATCTGAGAAAAGAATTGATCAATTCAAAAGAGAAAACCGAGTCGGTTAATGAACATAAACCGGTAAAGATAGGGTAAAATGGGAAATTGGAAAATCTAGGGTGACCCAAAGTGTCACACCCTGACCCAGTTTGGTTGGATCCCCGTGAACAACCCGCCGCTCTCTCGATTCAAGAGGAGTTTCCTCCGACTTTAACTCGAGATGAGCTAGGCATAATTTTGACCTTGTTCCCTGGAAGACATATATCCAATAAAATGCATGCTTAAGGAAAATTTAAGCGTAGCTGATAGAGGGTGAGGCTCGGTATTATTCTTAATCATTTTTCCTTTTCCTAAAAAAGGGATAGAAAGGAGGGGGTGAGTACGACTACTCAGTGAATGGGTTTCAAAGCTTTTAACTTTAAAAAAAATTGTATTTGGAATGTGCGAGACTCCATTCTTTCAAAAATCCTTTCAATTTCAAATCTCAAGTTTTTCCATCATTTCCTTATTTACCACGGTGTGTCATCATCCAACACACATTCTTCATCATGAAGGTTTAACACACATTCGTAGGCCAGTACGATCACTAAACCCACTTGTTGCTTCGAAGCGACTTTACTGGCCACCTAGATAGAAGCACGTCCACTTCTACCCAGAGAATGAGTAGTTGTACGCGACATTTGTCCCTCAATCTCGAAATTGATTCTTCATATCCATATGAGGATAGAGACCTCATCTTGTCCCCACCCTGGTCTCATGCGCGTAGTGCTACTCCAAATTTCGCATGGTCACCTGGTACGACGAACTACCCTTATACTCATTGGGTCGTCCAGGGCCCTTAGGATGCATCCCTACCCCTCATGGGTGTCTTGAAGGTCCCGTACTCATAGTGCATGCACAAATAATATTTTCTTATCATGCCATGTAATATGTGGTGCCATTAGTCTAACAGCTCCAACCTTCAACTCAACCTACAGTTGTTTGTCTTGACTGGTCCAGAGACTGGTCATGTCACACTACTACTAGTTAACCGAGTATGTCAGTCCTGTCTAAGTACCATGACCAAATAATTTATTTATTAAATTTTTATGGCACATATCTCATATTTTTTTACGAGCTCCTGCTCATGCCCACTGGCCTATCACCCACTATTCGAGATTTTAAAATCGGGCATAATAACCGCCAAGTTCCAATATTGAGGCCCCGGCCTATAAGCGCTATTCGAGCTCCCACCAAGAAGTTCTCCCAAATAGTTTAAGTATTGGCACACAGTCAAGGTAGAGCACTTCCGACAAAAAATATTTTTAACTGTCCATTATACCGACTAGGTATAAGGACGTCTCCACTCATAACCGATGAATGGGGTTTCAACTTCCTTCGAGGAAGTTTCAACATACCAACCAGGTATGATCAACTTACGACCTGTAAATAGTTTTTTCGTATGATTTCACATCACTCTTCTAAGTTGTTGTGTTTAAAATGTCACATAGTAGTGGGTTTTCATTCCGATATACTTATAATTCCCAACCGAGTATGATATAAAATCTCACTCACCCGATTGTGCAGTGAAATACCACTTAGTCGATTTTCGTCCCTAGCAATATGAACTTCGGCTAGCGTTCCCGATGTCTCATTCTTCTACACGAAATTAACATAGTTGTTCATTATTCTTTGGCTTATTAACCCTCATTCATTTCAAATGAATGAGAAAACTCAACTTCCTATATATTTGCAATTAGGTCCCTAAAGTTATTTTTCTATAACTTTAAGTCCCTATTGCCAGGTTTTTCCTCCAATGTAAGTCCTAAAACTTTTAAAATTTATCTTAGGATTTCAAATTCACAAAAAGGGTTTAATTTTTTAAATTTCCAATTTGGTTCCTCAACTTTTCCAAAATTACCATTTTGCCCTTCCTTTACAAAAATGGTAAATTTTACCCCAAAAATTCTAAATTAGATCTCTAATATTCTTATGATGCCCAATTGACCCTCAATTTTTGAAAATTTCATTTTGGTCCCCTGAATTTTTTGGAAATCCCTAATTTCCCCAATTTTCCCCTAATTTCAACTCTTTAACAAAGTCGAATTTGATTTCATCAAATTGACCAATCAAACTCCTCTAATTGTTGAAATTGCAGTTGAAATTGAGTTTCTCCATGTTCATACAATTCCATAGAACTTTGAATTGTGAGTTTTAATGTCGGAACGAGCTCAAATAGAGATTTGCCAGAAAATAAACTGTAGAGAGAGAAATCTTCGATTACTCAATGGTGAGGGCACGGCGGTCCGAGCTTTCTATCTGGGCAGGTAGTTCTCCTTGTGAGGTTCTTCCTAGGATAAAGAATGATATCAATTGATGTCAAATTGGATTAATATTTCGTCATTGAAATTCAACCGACTCTCTCTCTAACGCCGATCAAAAATTGCAAAGTGGAGCCAAATTGGCATACCTTTCCGTCTTAATTCGACCGTGGGAGGGCTGAGGAAGTGTTGGGAGGTCATGGTTTGGCCTAAGGAGGGCTCGAATCGGCCGATTTCAACTCGGCCGAAACAGGGCAGCTTTGGTCCGCCGGAGATACTTCACTGTTCAATCATGCTGGCGCTTCTCTCACGACTCTTGGATCGAACGGATGTCACCATCGTGTAGCTTACTTCTCCCTGGTTCTAATGAATCGACCTTGCCTTCTTTGGCTAAGAAAAAACCCTATATCAGAGCTTTGGTTAGAGCTTCCTCGGAAAACTAAGCAATTGAGATAGAGTGAGCTTTTCACGTGTGGAGAGGATGAAAGGAGAAGGGCTCTTTATATAGGGAGCTCGGGGACTCATCGGCCATCCGTTTGGCCTGTTTATGACAGGCATTAATGACTGGAAATGTATTGAACGGAGACATTTCTTCATTGTCAGCGCTGCTTCAATTTTCCGGCTAGTGAACAGTGGTGTCATCTAAAGGAAGAAGACGACATTGTTCCAAACCGGACCGGACCGGTCCGAACCGGGTTAGAAGCTTAAACCGGCTAGTTCACCCCTCATTCGATCGATTTTTTCAAATCTAAAATTTTTTAAATTCATCTAAATTCATTTTCTATCCAATGGTGGCCTCAAATCTCACATTTGAATTATTTAAGCCACCTAGAAAAATCAATTTAGGATTCGGTTCAATAGTGGTTCAAACTGGGCCAAGCCTATTCGAATCCGGTTCACCTAAACCGGTTTGGTTTTCATCCCCAATTCCTTTAAAAGTCCATTTCCATGTCTTTTGTGACTCATTGGGTCACTTAGGGTCCGTAAAATTTCCGGTTTACTATCTCTTTATCGATTCCAGTTCATAAACCAACTCGGTCTTTAAACCGGTTTAATCCGGTTCGGGTCCGAATCGATCTGGTTTTTCTGTCCCACTTTGTTCTAATGTTCCTTCCCAAGGTTTATAAACCTCTTTGGATTACAAGGGTTCCATAAATTTCTTGGTTGACCCATTCTCTATTGGTTCCAGTTCACAAATCAACTCGGTTCATAAATCGGTTCTTTCCGGTTCGGGCCCGATTCTCGTGAATCGATCCAATTTTTCTTCCCCATTTTGCCCTAAGGTTCTTTTCCAATATTTATGAACCATTTTGAGTCACATGGAAAATGTAAATTCTCAATTTGCCCATTTTCTATTAATTGAGCTTGTAGACCGATTTAGTTTAAAATTTAAAACTGACCGGTTCTTTCCTTAGTTTTCTCATTATCAAAGGACGGGGTTTACATCTCTCCCCTCCTTTTAAAGGTTTTGTCCCCAAAATAGTTACACATTAAATAATTATGGGTAACTATCCCTCATCATTGACTCGGTTTCCCATGTCTCTTCCTACACGGGTCCGTTCTGCCACAACACCCTAACTAAATGAATTTTCTTGTTCCACAAATTCTTCTCTCTCCGATCAATGATTCGTACCGACTCTATCTTATAGGTCAGGTTCTCTTCTTGTTCCATTGGGGGTTGGTCCGGTACGTGACTAGGATCAGGCTGATATTTTCGTTGCACTGAGTTGTGGAATACATCGTGTATTCTCTGCAGATTAGGAGGCAATTCCAATTTATAAGCTACCGGTCCTATCCTTTGAATAATGGGATAGGGGCTGATATATCTTGGTTTCAACTTTCCTCTTTGTTGAAACCTAAGTATTCCTCTCCATGGGGATACTTTGAGGAATACTTGATCACCCACTTCGATCTCTGGTTCTTTCCTTCAATTGTCCGCATAACTCTTTTGCCTGTCTTGTGCAATCTTAAGACGACTCCTTATTAATTTTATCTTCTTTATGGAATCCTCTATTATTTATGCCCTTTATAACTTTCTTTCCACCACTTCTTCCCAAAATAGAAGGGTGCGACATGGTCATCCATAAAGGGCTTCATAGGGAGCCATCTGAATACTAGCCTGATAACTATTATTGTAAGCAAATTCCATTAGGCACAAGTATTCCTCCCAACCTTTATTCATGGTGAGTACGCATGCTCTCAGCACGTCTTCCAATGTTTGGATGGTTCGCTAAGACTACCCGTCTATCTAAGTGTGAAATGTCGTACTCATATGAAGTTTGGTCCCCATAGCATTTTGTAAGCTTGGCCAAAACCTAGAGGTAAATCTTGGATCTCTATCCAATACTATACTCACTAGAACACCACGGAGTCTTATAATTTCCTTCATGTATAGGATGGCCAGCTTTTCTACATGTCCGTCACTTTTATAGGAAGGAAATGTGCTAATTTGGTCAATCTATCCACTATGACCCAAATCGCATCTCGACCCCTTTTGGTCACCAGTAAGCCCATGATGAAGTCCAGGGTGATGTGCTTCCATTTCCACTCTAGAATTGATAAGGGTTGTAGTAGTCCTGATGGTTATGATATTATGCTTTTATCTGTTGACAAGACAAACATCGGGACACAGATTCCGCAATGTCCCTCTTCGCACCCTTCCACCAGTATCCTTGTTTGAGGGTGCAGTACATCTTAGTACTGCATAGCATACACCGAATTGTGTGTCTCTTCCAGAATTAGTCTTTTCAACTCTTTATCTTGAGGCATACATACCCTTCCCTTATAGGTTAGTACTCCATCACTTCGCATGTCGTAGTCTAGTTTTCTTCCCTTATTAATCAGATCCAAGTAAGATTGGAGTTCTTTATCAATCTTTTATTGAGCCTTAATATGTTCAGTTAGACTAGGTCTTACCGCCACATTAGCCACCAAGCATTTCATGCTTGTCTACTCTCAGATCTACCTCCATCCTTCCTAAATGTTGTAACCAGGGTAGGTAACTTGTCTTTACTTGTGCCATTTCAGGTTGATACTTGTGACTTAAAGCATCTGCTACCATATTAGCCTTTTCGGGGTGATATTCTATTGCAATATCACAATCCTTCACCGACTCTAGCCATCTCCTCTAACTGATATTTAACTACTTCTAAGTTCGGAAGTATTTAATACTCTTCTGATCTGTGTATATCCTACACTTAACTCCGTAAAGGTAGTGTCGCTATATCTTTAGGGCAACACTATTGTAGCAAATTCTCAGTCATGAGTCAGATAATTTGTTCCTCTTTGTTACCTGATTCTTTCTTCCCATTATCTTGTTCTTGAGGAATTATCCTATTGCTTATGCCATTTATTTCACTTTCTTTCCTTGGTACGCCAATGTCTTTCCAATATTTCTTTCTCTAATGAGCTTTTCATTCTCTTTTCCCTCCGTATTTCCTTCTAGATCTACTATTGAAATCCTTAGATTTTTGGAGTATATTTTGCCAATATTTTCACCAATTTATTGTTCCTCTTTGGATCTAGGAGTACCTTTTGTTGATCCTGCCTCATTTCCACTCGCTTCAGTGTTCGTCTATTCCTTTGAGGTGGGTTTCTTATCCTTATCATGTTCAAACCTTTCCTATCTTTATATCCCTAGTGCTTCCCTTTTTGTCTTGGCTGTGGTGTATTCTCCCACTATTCCCCATCTCTGGTTAGACTTCACTCACTCCTCCAAATCATTTGGTCCAAATAAGTTATTTCCTTATATGGTATTTCTTTGACGTTTCAAATTTGGAGTTTTCCAGGCCTTCTTGTAGTAGATCATGCTCCACCTCCTAATACTCTTACCTAACCACTCGTATTTTCTGGTGTTTCATCGCCTTATCCTTTGGAAATTTTCTCCTAAACTTAGGGACCTAGTACGCTCCTTCTACCCTTGTTTTTCTTCTTTCCTCGACTCACACCTTACCTTCCATATGTATCTTATCCTATGGAATTTTTAAGGAATTTGTTGCACTTGGGACTTCCTGTTGTTGCACTTTCTCTTCATCTTTACCGAGTGAACTCTTAATCTCTTTTTTTTATCAATCAGCTTCTATTCTTGTGGTTCTTTTTGGGATGTTATACTTCTTCCTGAGTTTTCTTATAACTTCTTGATCTCTCGAAAGTTATGTACTCTTGGATGGTTGCTCCTCCAACTTCCTTTTCCTTTCCTTAAGATATCTACCAGATGAATTTTTTTTCCTTATCATTTTTCTAGTCTTAAGGGTTGAGTTTAACTATCCATAACTCATTCTTTCTTAGGGGGATTTCTTCCATTTTACTTAAAATTTTATACACTTAGATTTTCTTCAGGAACTCAGGGTTTTAATAAACTTCTAATTTATTTCAGAAATATTTATTGCTAAAAATTTGGCTTATTACATGAATTCTCTACTCCATAATTCCTTGTGGTCATAGAGCTAGAGTTAACCCTAGAGCGATTATGGGACTCTTGATCAGAAGGCTCTGAGGAATTGATTGGGGTCCATTCGTGCTCCTCAATAGGACGAATTTCGTGTATGGCCTCCAACCCGTGCCACCTTAGTACTTCCGCCTCATAATCATAAGTCCATTTCATCCATCGAGATGGATTAAAGTCAAGTTGAATGGGTGGAGGTACTTGGTGGACCTTCATGGAGGTGGCATATGCATCCCAATAATTATCCCAGGCCTCCTTCTTGATGGGGTCCCTCTTCTGTTGTGATGGTATTGGGGGAGGGGTTGGACTTCTAGGACGTGATGATGGTTCCTCTTGTCTGGGAGGAGGGTATATGATGCCTTCTGGTTCCAGTAAGGCTCCAACTAGTTTCTGGTAGTCCTACACCATGCCCTTGGGTACTCATTTATCGCCCCTTAGAAACCTTTGAATGGCTTCCTCCCTTGGGTTGAATGTCTTTTGCACACTTATAGGGGAGGACTAGATTTTTTACGAATTTCCTAGGGACTCTCCTTCCTAAATGATAGTTTACAGTTGGGTTAATATCAGGGCATAATATTGATAATTTTTTAAGGAAACTATGCACTGATACCACTCTAGTTGTCACACCTCAACCCTGTTTGGTTGGATCCCCATGAACAACTCGCTGCTCTCTCGGTTCAATAGGAGTTTCCTCTAACTTTAACTCGAGATGAGCCATGCGTAATTTAGACCTTGTTCCCTCAAAGACATATATCCAATAAAATGCAAGCTTAAGGAAAATTTAAGCGTACCTGACAGAGGGTGAGGCTCGGTATTATTCTTAGTCATTTTTCCTTTCCCTGAAAAATGGATAGAAAGGAGGGGGTGAGTATGACTACTCAGTGAATGGGTTTCAAAGCTTTTAACTTTAAAAAAAATTGTATGTGGAGTGTGTTAGACTCCTTTCTTTCAAAAATCCTTTCAATTTCAAATCTCGGGTTTTTCCATCATTTCCTTATTTACCACGGTGTGTCATCACCCAACACACATTCTTCATCATGAAGGTTTAACACACATTCACAGGCTAGTACGACCACTAAACCCACTTTTGGCTTCGAAGCGACTTTACGGGCCACCTAAATAGAAGCACGTCCACTTCCACCCTAAGAATGAGCAGATGTACGCGACATCCGACTCTCAATCTCGAAATCGATTCTTCGTGTCCGTATGAGGATTGAGACCTCATGCCGTCCCCACCCCAGTCTCATGCACTTAGTGCTACTCCAAATTTTGCACGATCACCTGGTACAACAAACTACCCTTATACTCACCAGGTCATCCAGGGCCCTTAGGATGCATCACTACCCCTCATGGGCATCTTGAAGATCCTGTACTCATAGTGCATGCACAAAATATTTTCAATATTTGTAATTAGGTCTCTAAAGTTATTTTTCTTTAACTTTAAGTCGCTATTGTCGGGTTTTTCCTCCAATGTGAGTCCCAAAACTTTTAAAATTTATCTTTGAACCTCAATTTATTCAAATCACAAAAAGGGTTTAATTTCCCAAATTTCCAATTCGGTCCATCAACTTTTCCAAAATTACCATTTTGCCTTTCCTTTACAAAATGGTAAATTTTACAACAAAAATTCTAAAATTTCTTAATTGGCCCTCTAATATTCTTATCATGCCCAATTGACCCTCAATTTTTGAAAATTTCATTTTGGTCCCTCAAATTTTCGGAAATCCCTAATTCCCCCAATTTCAACTCTTTAACATAGCCGAATTTGATTTCATCAAATTGACTGATCAAACACCTCTAATTGTTGAAATTGAAGTTGAAATTGGGTTTCTCCATGTTCATACAATTCCATAGAGCTTTGAATCGTGAATTTTAACGCCGGAACGGGCTCAAACAGAGCTTCGCCAGAAAATAAACTATAGTGAGAGAAGCTTCGATTACTCACCGGTGAGGGCACGACGGTCTGAGCTTTCTATCTAGGTAGGTACTTCTCCTCCTGAGGTTCTTCCTAGGATCAAGAATGACATCAATTGATGTCGAATTGGATTAGTATTTTGTCATTGAAATTCGACCAACACTCTCTCTAACACCGATCGAAAATTGCAAAGGGGAGCCGAATTGGCTTACCTTTCCATCCTAATTCAGCCGTAGAAGGGCTGAGGAAGTGTTGGGAGGGCTTGGTTTAGTCTGAGGAGGGCTCGAATTGGCCGATTTCAAGTCGACCGAAATAGGGCAGCTTCGGTCCGCCCAAGATGCTTCACTATTCAATCACGCTGGCGCTTCTCTGTTCAATCCTGCTGGCGCTTCTCTCACGACTCTTGGATCGAACGGATGTCACCACCGTGTAGCTTACTCCTCCCCAGTTCTAATGAACCCGACATCATCTTTTTTGGCTCAGAAATGTCCCTATATCAAAGCTTTGGTTCGAGTTTCACTGGAAAACTAAGCAATTAAGAGAGAGTGAGCTTTTTAGGTGCAAAGAGAATGAATGGAGAGGGGCTCTTTATATAGGGAGCTCAGGGACTCGTCGGCTATTCATTTGGCATCTTTATGACATGCATTAATGGCCGGAAATGTATTGAACAGAGACATTTCTTCTTCATCGGTGCTGCTTCGATTTTTCCACGAGTGAATAGTGGTTTCATCTGAAGGAAGAAGACGACATTGTTCTGAACCGGACCGAACCAGTACGAACCGGGTTCGAAGCTTAAACTTGTCGATTCACCCCTCATTCGATCAAGTTTTTCAAATCTAAAAATTTATAAATTCATCTAAATTCATTTTCTATCCAATGGTGGCCTTAAATCTCACATTTGAATTATTTAAGACACCTAAAAAAATGAATTTAGGACTCGGTTCAATAGTGGTTCAAACCGGTCCAAACTAGTTCGAATCTGGTTCACCTGAACCGGTTTGGTTTTCATCCCCAATTCCTTCACAAGTCCATTTCCAGTTTACCATTTCTTTATCAATTTTGGTTCATAAACCAACTCGGTCTTTAAACTGGTTCAATCCGATTCAAGTCTGGTTCACCCTAACTGATCTAGTTTTTCTCTCCCACTTTATTCTAATGTTCCTTCTCAAGGTTTACAAACCTCTTTGGATTACAAGGGTTCCATAAATTTCTTGGTTGACCCATTCTCTATAGGTTCTGGTTCACAAATTAACTCAGTTCACAAACCAGTTCTATCCGGTTCGGGCCCGGTTCTCGTGAATCGATCCGAATTTTCTTCCCCATTTCACCCTAAGGTTCTTTTCCAAGATTTATGAACCATTTTGAATCACATGGAAAATGTAAATTCTCAATTTGCCCATTTTCTATAAATTGAGCTTGTAGACCGATTCGGTTTAAAAATTAAAACTGACCGGTTCTTTCCCTGGTTTTCTCATATTATCAAAGGACAGGGTTTACACAAAGAGTCATAAAAATCAAGGAAAAGAACCTTGGAAGAAATGGAAATAGAAAGCTGAATCGGTTCAGGGTGAACTGGACCTAAACCGGATTGAACCAGAGTGAATCGGTTTGAACCATACATGAACTAGATTCTAAATTCATTTTTCGTGGAGGATAAAAGTGATCAAATTGGAATATTGAACTACCATTGGATAGGAAATGAATTTAGAAATTTTAAGATTTGAGAAAACAAGTCGAACCGGGCCTAAACCGGCTGATTTTCGCCATCTAACCCAGTTGGACAGGATCGATCCAGTTTGCAATAGTGTGATCTTCATCCTCATGATGATAATATTATTCATCAGTTCAAAAACTTTTCTTCTCTAGAAAAGGAATATTCACTCTGATCAGGGCATTTTCAGACGTGGATAAACTTAATCAAAATGGAAAGTGGTCAGGCAGAGGGTCTTAGAGCTCCCTATATAAAGAGCTCATCTCCATTAATCCTTCACACACATCAAATTGCTATTCTCTCTCAACTACTCCATTTTTCGGTGAAGCTTAAACCAAAGCTCCAACTTGGGCATTTTTCTTAGCATCAGAAGGCATGGTCGGGTCCTACAAACATAGGGGAAAGTAAGCTACCTGACAGCAACCTCCTTTCGACCCGAGGACCGCTAGAGAAGCACCAACGGAATCAAACAATGAAGCAGCTCCGACAGACCGAAGCTGCCCTATTTCGGTTGAGCTGAATTTGCCCAAATTCAGACCTCCTCAAGCCAAACAAAGCCTCCTCAACATCCCCACGACCCTCACACGGCCTCAACAGAGCTAAAAGGTAAGCCAATTCGGCCCTCACACAGCCTCAACAAAGCTGAAAGGTAAGCTAATTCGGCCCTCCTCCATCGTTGCAGATCAAAGTTAGAGAGAGAAAGTGTCAAATTTCACTGATAAAATTCACCCTCATTTGAACATCAATTGTAGCAATTTTTTATCTAAGAAGGAACCTTAGGATGAGAGCTACCTCCCCAAGTTGAGAGCTCGAACTGCCGCCCTCCCACGGTAAGCTTTCGAAACTTTCTCTCTCTACGAACATTTTTCCGACGAAGCTCCATTTGAGATCGTTTCGGACTCAAATCATGCAATTCAAAGCTTAATTGAATTGTATGAAGTGGGGGAGCTGATCCATACCATCAATTAGAGTAATTAACCCAGATTGAATCGCCAAATTGAAGAAATCAAATTCTATCAGTTTGAAGAGGAGAAATTGGGAGAAAATTGGGGATTTCGAAATATTGAGGGACCTTCATGCAATTTCTCAAAATTTAAGGCCAATTGGCAATAACAAAGATGATGGGAGACCAATTGGTAAATTTTTGAAACATTTGGGGCCAAATTGCCATTTTTGGAAAGTATAGGCAAAATTGTAATTTTTGAAAAATTGGGGACCAAATTAGAAATTTCGAAAACTTGAGCCCCTTGCAAAATTTTGAGTAAATTGAGGATCCAAAAGGGATATTGGAGACCTTGGGACTCAATTTGGGGAAAAAGTTGGCATTAGGAACATAACGTTAAGAAAAATGAACTTTATGGACCTAAGTGCAATAAACCAACAATTTTGAGTCGAGTTGCTCATATGCAAGAAAACGATGGTTGTTATGTCAAACCATAATTGATAAGGATACCCAAATCATGTAGGGACAAGAGAGGCTGGAACACCAGCAAGGAAAAGCTAGCGTGGACTTGGAAGTTGACTAGGGACGGACGCGTCACGGACACCGAGTGGGTGGGCTTACTAACATCATACCCAGTTGGGATGATGAGCACTACTTTTAACGGTTAAAACCTACTTGTTGATTGTATGTAGGAATAATTGAATATCATACCCGATTGGTATGATGAGTTCCCTTGAGGAAAGGAGAAACCACCTACTAGTTGTAAGTGGAGATATCATCACACCCAGTTGGTGTGATGAGTTAAAAGTGAATGTTGTCAAAGGTGTTCTCCCATGACAATGTGCCAATGCTTAAAATATTTGGTAGACCTTATTTACGGGAGCTAGAATAGCTCAGACAGGCCAAGGGCCTCAATTTTTGAACTCATGGGGCTCAATACCTAGTTTTCGAAAAACTGGTGCAGTGGGCCCAAGGCCAATGAGCATGGATAGAAGCTCGTAAACAAACTTGAATATGAAGAGCCATAAAAATTTCTAATGAAGTTGACTATGTGATTTTTCCATGATACCGAGTCATGACCGATTGTGCTCAATGGAATGGCGATAGTGCGTCAGGGCTAGGTTGACGGATCTGCCTAGACAAATAGTTGCAAGTGGTGTTGAGCGTCGGGATTGTTGGATCGTTGGATCGTTGGCATCAAAGATGATGGCTATTATAGGACATCCACTTAGGCCTAGGGTAGAAGTGGACAGGCTTCTATCTTGGTGGGCGATAAAGACGCTCCGATCCATAAGTGAGTGCAGTGGACAGGCTACACCTACGAATGTGTGTTCCCTTCCTAATGAAGGGTATGTGTTTGTTTGCTAAACACCTCCCGAGGCAAAGGGATGGGCTACGAGAGCTAAACACACCTAATATGGAAATGGAAAAAAGGTTTTGGAAACCTGAATTTGAGGAAAAATCCTGTTAAAGAAAATGATAATCATGGCATGGTCTTGATAAACTAAAGCTAATTTTGAAAACTCACTCCCAACACTCACTCATTGAGTTATAGAAGTCACCCCCTCTTTTTACCCCTTTTCAAGAGTAAGGAGATAAAATGAAAGAGAGCATGAAGATTTACCCGTCATCGGGTATGCTTAAAGTTCCTTTTAAGCTTGTTATAGATTGATTTATATTATTCCACAGAACAAGAGTTGAAATTTATGTCTAGCTTCTCTTGAATAAAAGAAGGGGAAACCCCTCTTAAATTAAGGGAGCGGTGGGTTGATCACAGGGATCCGAATAAACCAAGTCGGGGCGTGACAACTTGAGTGGTATCAGAGCTATGTTACATTGGAAGCATTATCAATACTATGCCCTAACATTAACGAAAACTTAATTACCATGTAGTAATAAGAGTCCCTAGGAAGTTCGTCATGTGAACCAAACCCATGCAAAAAATCGTGAAAAAGACTCCTACCTCTAGTAAGATAGACGTCCAAAGGTTTGTTAAAATAAAAAAAAAAAGTGTCAAAAGACAAGGTCGAGAACTATAGGAAGCTTCTTAGGGCAATGTTAGAGCTAGTCGGCATAACATATCCTTCCTCAAGGCCGGAAGAACCTAAACCCCATCCTTTAGAGATAAGAAAAAACTGGGAAAATAACTGGTCAATTCAAAAGAGAAAATCGGGTCGGTTAACGAACTCAAACCAGTAAAGAAAGGGTAAAATGGGAAAAGGGAAAACTCAAGTGACCCAAAGAGTCATAAAAATCAAGGAAAAGAACCTTGGAACAAATGGGAAGAGAAAATCGTCGGTTCAAGGTGAACTAGATTCTAAATTCATTTTCCGTGGTGGTTTAAAGTGATCAAATTGGAAAATTAAACCCACCATTGGATAGGAAATGAATTTAGAAAATTTTTAGATTTGAGAAAACTGGTCGAACCGGGCCTGAACAAGTCGATTTTTGCCATCTAACCCGGTTAGGCCGAACCGGTCTGGTTCGCAACAGTGTCATCTTCTTCCTCAGGGTGATAAGATTGTTCATCTGTTCAGAAACTTTCCTTCTCCAGCGAAGGAATATTCGCTCCGATCAGGGCATTTTTGGATGAGGATAAGCTTAACCAAAATGGAAATTAGTCAGGCAGAGGATCTCCAAGCTCCCTATATAAAGAGCTACTCTCCATTAATCCTTCACACACCTCAAATAGCCATTCTCTCTCAACTGCTCCATTTTTCGATGAAGCTCAAACCAGAGCTTCAACATGGGCATTTTTCTTAGCATCAAAAGGCAAGGTCGGGTCCTACAAACTCAGGAGGAAGTCAACTACCTGACAACAACCTCCTTTCGACCTGAGGACCGCTAGAAAAGCGTCAGCAGAATCAAACAGTGAAGCAGCTCCAACATACTGAAGCTGCCCTATTTTGACCAAGCTAAATTCGGCCAAATTCAGACCTTCTCTAGCCAAACAAAGCCTCCCTGACACCCTCCACGGCCTCAACAAAGCTGAAAGGTAAGCCAATTCGGCCCTCCTCCATCATTGCAGATCAGTGTTAGAGAGAGAAAATGTTGAATTTCACTGATAAAATTCACCCACATTTGAACATCAATTGTAGCAATTCTTGATCCAAGAAGGAACCTTAGGACAAGAGCTACCTCCCCATATTGAGAGCTCAGACTGCCGCTCCTCCGACAGTAAGCTTTCGAAACTTTCTCTCTTTACAAACAGTTTTTCAACGAAGCTCCATTTGAGATCGTTGCATACTCAAATCATGCAATTCAAAGCTCAATTAAATCGTATGGAAGTGGGGGGAACTGATCCATACCATCAATTAGAGTAATTAACCCTAATTGAATCACCAAATTGAATAAAACAAATTTTGTCAGTTTGAAGGGGAGAAATTGGAAGAAAATAGGGTATTTCAAAATATTGAGGGACCTTCATGCAATTTCTCAAAATTGAAGGCCAATTGGCAATGAGAAAGATGATGGGAGACCAATTGGTAAATTTTCGAAACATTTGCGCCAAATTGCCATTTTTGGAAAGTACGGGAAAATTTATAATTTTTTAAAAATTGGAGACCAAATTAGAAATTTGGAAAACTTGAGCCCCATACACAATTTTGAGTAAATTGAGTAACCAAAAGGGATATTGGAAACCTTATGACTCAATTTGGAGAAAAAGTTAGCATTAGGGACCTAAAGTTAAGAAAAATGAACTTTAGGGGACCTAAGTGCAACAAACTAACAATTTTGAGCCAAGTCGCTCATATGCGAGAAAATGATGGTTGTTATGCCAAATCTTAATTGATAAGGATACCTAAATCATGTAGGGACATGAGAGGTAGGAACGCCGGCAAGGGAAAGCTAGTGTAGACCTGGAAACTGACTCGGACTAAACGCATCACGGACACCGGGTGAGTGGGCTTACTAACATCAATACCCGGTTGGGATGATGAGCACTATTTGTAATGGTTAAAACCTACTTATCAGTTGTAAGCAGGAATAATTAAACATTATACCCGGTTGTTATGATGAGTTCCCTTAAGGAAAGGAGAAACCCGCCTACCAGTTGTAAGTGGAGATATCATCACACCTGGTTTGTATGATGAGTTAAAAGTGAATTTTGTCAGAAGTATTCTCCCCTGACCGTGTGTCAATGCTTAAAATATTTGGGAGACCTTTATGATGGGAGCTAAAATTTCTTAGATAAGCCAAGGGCCTTAGTTTTTGAACTCATGGGGCTCAATGCCCAGTTTTGGAAAAACATGTGTAGTGGGCCCAAGGCCAATGGGTACAGACATAAGCTCATAAACAAACTTGATTAAGAAGAGCCATAAAAATTTCTAATGAAATTGATTGTGTGATTTCACCACGACACTGCGTCAGGACCGACAATGCTTGATGGACTGGTGGCAATGTGTCAAAGCCAAGTCGGCGGACCGGCCTAGACAAATAGCTACAGGTCGGGTTAAGCATCAGAGCTATTGGATCGTTGGCACCAAAGATGATGGTTATTATGTGAAAACTCTTTATTGTGCATGCACTCATGATACGAGACCATCAAGATGCCCTAGGGGGTAGTGATGGGTCCTAAGGGCTGCTGGACAATATGGTGCAGATAGGGGTAGTTCATCGTGCCAATTAATCTTGATGCTTTGAGGGCTTCTTCCACATGAGACCGGGATGGGGTTGGGATGAGGTCACCATCCTCATATGGACATGAAGTGGCATTCGGGTCTGAGGGTCGGACGTCTAGGGCATCCACTCAAACCCAAGGTAGAAGTGGACAGGCTTCTATGTTGGTGGTTGGTAAAGACGCTCTAATCCATAAGTGGGTGTAGTGGATGGGTTGCACCTACGAATATGTGTTCCCTTCCTGATGAAGGGTGTGTGTTTGTTTGCTAAATGCCTTCTAAGGCAAGGGGATGGGATAAGAGAGCTAAACACACCTAATCTAAAAATGGGAAAAAGATTTTGGAAACCTAAATTTGAGGAAAAATCATGTTAAAGAAAATGATAATTGTGGCATGGTCTGGATAAACTAAAGCTAATTTTGAAAACTCACTCCCAACACCCTCTCACTGAGTTGTAGAACTCACCCCCTTTTTTTACCCCTATTCAGGAGTAAGGAGATAAAATGAAAGAGAGCGTGAAGATGTACCCACCGTCAGCTATGCTTAAAGTTCCTTTTAAGCTAGTTATATATTGATCTATGCTATTCCAGGGAACAAGGTTTGAAATTTACACCTAGCTCCTCTTGAATAAAAGAACGAGAAACCCTTCTTAAATTAAGGGAGCAACAGGTTGATCACAGGGATCTAACAAAACCAGGTCGGGGCGTGACACGATGGGTCCCAAGGACTGTTGAACGACATAAGGTGCATAAGGGCAGTTTTTGCATCCAGTATGCCGAGAAGCTCTAATAGCTTTTTGCACATTAAGACTAAGGACAGAGAGGAAATGAGGTCTCATCCCACAAAGCAGACACGATGAAGCACTGAGACCGTGGCCGGAGGGGAAATGAGGTCTCTCCCACCAAGCGAACATGATTAAGGTTTGAGTGTTGAACTATTAATGTCCACTCAAACTCAGATGGACAGTAAAGGCACTCAAGTCCACAAGTGGAATAGTAGAGGACTATTCTACGAATGTGTGATCCCTTTCTAAGATAGAAAGGGCATGTGAATGTTTGCTGAAAGGCCTCTCGAGCAAGGGGAGGTACTCAAGAAGTGATGAATTCATATTATAACAAACTAAATGCATAAAATGTTTTGATCAACCGATTGTCTTGAAAACTCACTTTCCAACCCTCACTCACTGAGTTGTAGAAACTTACCCCCTCCCATTAAATATTTTTTAGGAGAACCATCTCGCTATGACAAGTAGAGGCTAGAGGAGAAAGACAAAGGTATTGTAAGCAGGTAACTTTCATTTAATTGTTTTGTAAACTTTCTTATGGCAAACAGGTACTCCGATGCTTTTACATTCCTTAGTCCGTTTGGTAGAAATACTAAATTAGTACAAGGAAGGGTAGCGGGTTGATCACAAAACTTCAACCAAACTGAGTCGGGGCGTGATACCACATGTCACAGTCAAACAGCTATTCAAATATGGTCAACGGCCAAATTGGACTGAGCGACTAATAGGAGGTTGCCATGTGGACAGTCAACGAGTCAAAGGATGACTCGGACACTGAGTGGGAAGCCGCTTGAGTGAAGCCAGCCAATCATAGTGTGTCATGTGGCAGCTCACACGCACGCATAGTGTCATCTTCAACCTCTAAAAGCTGGCAGATAATGATGACAGACTAACTACTTAGTCTCCAGCGACCGAAAAACCCTCTCGTTATGACCGTGAATGGGAGAGATTGGGGTCGACTACTCCCTCGGCAATCTGTGACCAGAGTCGATTGAGCTCAATTCAAGCCATCCTCGGGCCAACCACGACCAAACCAAGCCCTCCAGACCTTTCCTAAAGGAGTTCACACCTTCCCTGAACCATCATGGTAAGTCCCCTCTACAGCCCTTCGCCGGAATTTGCTGTTCATAGTGCAATTTTACCCGAAAAATAAGTTGAGAAATTCACACTACTCAGGCCACCAATTGAGGCACGGTTTGATCTAAGAACAATCCCCAAGAAGAGAGCAGTTCAGTAGAAGCAAAAGCTCTAATCGTTGAATCCTCACCAGTGAGTAGTCAAAGCTTTCTCTCTTTATGACGATTTTCCCGTGAAGCTCCGTTTAAGCTCATTTCTAAGCTAAAATTAGTGTTTAAAATCTCTAAATGATTCAGGGGATATAGAGAAGATGATTAGAATGTTATGGCTCAATTGGGAAGAATTAAGGCCAAATTAACATAAATCAAAGTTGGATGGCTAAATTGCAATTTTGAAAGTTTGGGAACTTAATTGCAATTTTTTAAAAATTGGGGATTTCTGTAATTAAGAGAATTATGGTACCCAATTGGAAATCTAAGAAAATTAGGGACACAAATGAAAGATTTGATAATCTTAGGGACCTATTTGGAAATAAGTTATATTTAAGGACTAAAATATAATTATTGGAAAGTTACGGATCTTAAGTGTAAATACCTTATTGTTTGGGTCATAATTGCCCATTTTATTGTAGGATCGTATCACCTATAATTTCGTGCAAAGGAAAGGCACATCAAGCTTGGAAATCCTTAGGACGACCAAGACTCAAAATAAGGGTGAGTGGGATTTCTGATATCGGGACCGATTGGACCGATTTATGTAGGATCATGCTTTAGTTTGAAAATGGATTTCCATAAATGTAATCCCCTAACTGTGTGAAACTGCATAAACATTTTGGGATTTCATTTCTGATGAAAGCATGAAGCATGTTGTTAGGACAACCCATGGACGGTGTATGGATACACCTAAGGGGTATAATCTGGTTCGGCCATCGACTTAGGATATGGGCAAAGCCCATGGTTTGATAATGGTGGGCTAGATCTAGTTATGTACAAGTTGGCCCATGGCTGTAGTTTTTGAAAGTGAAGTGGGCCCAATGCTATATTCTAAAAACTCGTGCAGTGGGCCCAAGGCCGATGGAAACAAGTTCAATCCCGTAAATAAATTTTGATTTATGAGCCTAGAAATAAAGAATTAAGCTTAAGTTAGGTTATCGAACTTGTTGGGCTGGTAGCACCAAAGATAATAACTAAAAGACACTTGCTTGTACTTTGCAAATCGTACAGAATCAAGAAGACGTTTGTCAAAGGGGTAGTATCGATTTTGTGACTGTTTGATCCATTTATGGATAAATGGTGTTTGTATGTTTGTGTGTGAAACAAACCCGAGTAGATTTATTAAATTAAATCCCTCTAAATAGGAAGGAGCCTACTCTAAGTTGATAAAATTAACAAAAACTTTTATTATAAACATTTTCTTAAAAGATAAGACAAGTAGTGTCTTGCTTATCATAATTAAATTTTTCAAAAAGGAAACTTTGCTTAAATGCATACTTAACCATGGACAGAAGGTCATGATGTCATGTAAATCCTATTCACTGATTTATTAAATTCACTCCCTCCCATAAAACCTTTTCAGGAAAGCTTCTATGCCACGAAGGGTGAAAACTGAGCAACAAGTGAGAAGTACCAAAAAAAGGTAATTTCTATTAAGTTATTTTGTAAATTTTGTTATAGAAAACATATGTGCTTATAAGGTTTTACCTTTCCCAGTCTATTTTGGTAGAAATACCAATTTAGTACAGGAAATAGTGGTGGGTTGATCATGGGATTCCAACAAAATTGGGTTGGGGTGTGACATATCATGTAAACCTCGCTCTTTGGAGTTAAGGAAAACCGATAAAAGAACCGATCAAACCGAGTGAGAAAACTGAACTGATTCACAAACCCGATTATCAGTAAATGGGTAAATTGGAAAAATTACAACTCCCAAGTGACTCAAAATGGTTCATAAACCTTGGAAAAGAACCTTAGGACAAATTGGGAGAGAAAAACCAGTCCGGTTCGGGTGCACTAGATCCGAACCGAATTGAATCGATTTATGAATCGGAACCAATAGAGAGAGGGTAAACCATGGAATTTGTGGATCCCAAGTGACCCAAAGAGTCACATAAGCCATGAAAAAGGACTTTATGATGAATGGGGGATGAAAACCAAACCAATTCAGGTGAACCAGATCCGAACCGGATTGAACCGGTTTGGACCGGTTTGAACCACTATTGAACCAGATTTTAAATTCATTTTTCTAGGTAGCTTAAAATTTTCAAATTTGAGATTTGAGACCACCATTGGATAGAAAATGAATTTAGATGAATTTAGAAATTTTTATATTTGAAAATTTCGGTCGAATTAGGGGTTAACCGGCCGGTTTAAGCTTTGAACATGGTTCAGACCGGTTCGGTCCAGTTCGAAATAGTGTCATCTTCTTCCTTCAGATGACAGCACTGTTCACTCGCTGAAAAATTGTGCAGTGTCGGCATTGCTAAAAAGTGTCAATCGAATGGCCAAGAAGCCCCTGAGGTTCCAATATAAAGAGCCCCTCCCCATTCATCCTCTCCACACCTGAAAACTCTATTCTCTCTTAGTTGCTCCAATTTCTGAAGAAGCTCGAACCATAGCTCCGACTTGGGCACTTTTTTGAGCCAAACAAGTCAATGTCAGGTTTCTTAGAATTGGGGAGAAGTCAGCTACACGCTTGTAGTCTCCGTTTGTTCCAAGGGTTTCCGGAGAAGCACCGGCATGATCGAACAGTGAAGCTTCGGCGTGATCGAACAATGAAGCAGCTCCGACAGACTGAAGCTGCCCTATTTTGGCCGAGCTGAATCAGCTAATTCAAGCCTTTCTCATGCCAAACCAAGCCCTCCCAACACCTCCACAGCCCTCCTACAGCTGAATTAGAGCGGAAAGGTAAGCTAATTCGGCTCCCCTATGCAATTTCCGACCGGTGCTAGAGAGAGAATCGGTAGAAGTTTAATGATAAAATTCTCATTCAATTCAGCATCAATTGATACAATTCTTGATTCTAGGATGAACCTCAGGACGAGAGCTATCTACCCAGTTTAAAAGCTCGGACTGCCATGCCTCGACGGTGAGTAATTGAAGCTTTCTCTCTATATAGTCTGTTTTCCGACGAATCTTGGTTTGAGCTCATTTTGGCGTCAAAACTTGTGATTCAAAGTACTATTGAATCATGTAAGAACTCAATTTTAACTTCAATTTCAACAATTAGAAGTGTTTAATTGGTCAATTTGATGAAATCAAATTCGGTTGTGTTACAAAGTTGAAATTGGGGGAAAATTAGGGATTTTCAAAAATTCAAGGGACCAAAATGCAATTTTGTAAAATTGAAGGTCAATTGGACATGATAAAAATGTTAGAGGGCCAATTAAGCAAATTTTAGAATTCTTGGGGAAAAACTTACCATTTTTGTAAAGGGAAAAATGGTAATTTTAGAAAATTTGGGGGCTAAATTGGGAATTCGGGAAACTTGAACCCCTTGTTATGAAATTGAGTAAATTGAGATCCCAAGAGGAATTATAAAAGTTTCAAGACTCAATTTAGGGAAAAATCGGCAATTGGATCCTAAAGTAAAAGGGAAAAATAACTTTAGGGACCAAATTACAAATATCATAAAAGTTATGAATTTAGTCATTTATACTGAATGATGTGATCAAGTCAAATGATAATGAACAACAATGTTCATTTCGTGTAGGAACATGAGACATCGGGAACGCCAACTGAAGTTAAGCTTGCTAGGGACGAAAACCGACTAAGTGGAATTTCACTGCACGATCAGGTGAGTGGGATTTTTATATCATACCTGTTTGGGATGATAAGTGCCTTGAAAATGAAAACCCACTACTTAATGGTATTTTAAACATCGCAACTTAGAGGAGTGGTGTGAAAATGACACAGAAAAACTACTTACTAGTTGTAAGTAGATCATACCCGGTTGGTATGATGAAACTTACTTGAAGTAAGTAGAAAACTCGTTCATCAATTATGAGCGAAGATATCCTCATACTCGATTGGTATGATGGATAGTTGAAAATATATTTTTGTCGGAAGTACTCTCCCCTGACTGTGTGCCACTGCTTAAACAATTTGAGAGACCTTCTTGACAAGAGCTCGAATAGCTCTGATACGTCGGAGGCCTCAGTTTTGGAACTTAGGGGCTAACATGCCCGGTTTTGAAAATCTCTAACAGTGGGCCATAGGCCAGTTGGCACGAGCAGGAGCTCGTAAACAAATATGAGATATATGCCATAAAACTTCAAATAAATGAATTTTTTGGCCATGCTACCAAGACAAGACCAACATACTCAGTCAACTAGCAGTAGTGCGACATGATAGGTCGACGGACCAATCAAGACAAACAGTTGTAGGTTGAGTTGAGGATCGAGGCCGTTGGACCAGTGGCACCACGGATTATATGGCATGATGTGAAAATATTGATTGTTCATACACTGTGATTATGGGACCTTCAAGATGCCCAAGAAGGGTAGTTATATGTCCTAGGGCCTTGGATGACCTGGTGGGTATAAGGGCAATTCGTCGAACCAGGTGACCTTGCGAAGCTCGGAGTAGCTTCAAGCACATGAGACCAAGGTGGGGACGGGATGAGGTCTATGTCCTCATACGGACATGGAGGAATTGTTACGGGATTAAGGGTCAGATGTCATGAATATCCACTCATTCTCAGGGAAGAAGTGGATGTATTTCTATCTAGGTGGTCGGTAAAGTTGTTCCGACGCCACTAGTGGGTTCAATGGACGTATTAGCCTGCGACTGTGTGATTGACCTTCATGATGAAGAATGTGTGTTGGATGATGACATACCGTGATTAATAAGAAATGGTGATAAAACAGAGATTTGAAATGAAAGGATTTTTGAAAGGAAATAAGGAGTTTGACACACTCCAAACAAATCATTTTCCTAAAAGTTAAAGTTTGAAAACCTATTCACTGAGTTATTGTACTTACCTCCTCCCTCATATCCCTTTTTAGGAAATCCCGGAAAGCCTACCCTCAAGGACCACCAACTAACACGCCTGTGAGACAAGTATTATAAATTTAAAAATTTGTGCAGTTTTTATTTATGTTATTATAGGAAAGGTGTAGGTTTAAAGAATGCCTTACTCTTTACAATTTGTAACAAGGGGAAACCCATAAATAAACCAGGAGAGTGACGGGTTGATCATGGGGATCCGACCAAACTGGGTCATGGCGTGACATTCATATTTAAGAAATGGGATAATCCCCAACTATTTTGAGAAAAGGGTATAGGGCCCAATATTTTGAAAAGTGGGCTATGATATAGATGTTTATAAATCGAGTTTAGGCTCCACAATTTATAAAAAAGAAGGACCAATACACTTGATTTTGAAAGAAACACAGACCTTGATCTTATGTGACTTCAAAAAATGGGCAGACAAACCTTTTAAACAAATGTATGATATTTGTGTGTATGAACTAATTATAGACTCGATTAGATCCTTTTGAATTATTGATTGCATGGATGACGTAATGATATATCGACACTTAATTTTTTTTATATGTGATATTATTGATTGTAATGGGCGCATGCACATGAGGCAGACAAGTTTAGGTCAATATGTACCTAGTGAGAAGTGTGTTAAATGCCTAGGGGTATATATGATCTCATACGCTTGATTTTGAAATAAATACATGCTGTGAAACCCGACCCTCGGACCAAGTAAATTGGGGGAAGAATAGGCAGTTTTGAGAAAAATCGTGCCTAAAAAAGAATAAAAAATGACAAAGAAGGGTTAAAATGGGAAATTGAAAAATCTCAAATAACCAAAAATTCATAAAAATCATGAGGACAAAATGGGAAGTAGAATGGACTAGAGAACAGACCTAATTGAATAATTAATGCATAATGCATTAATTAATATATCCGCTAAGAAAAAAGGATAAAAAAATCCATTGAAGGTAGAATGGGCCAAATGGGGAAAATGTTTCAAGAGAGCAGGATAAAAAATATATATAAGGATAGACCATTTTTGTTGAGGTCTGAAAAAATTGAGCTAATAGACTGATCATAATTTTGATTTATATACTAAATATTAGAAATATTTTAAATGAGAAAGATATTTGCTAGAATAAGGAGCCCACTATTAATATAAAAAAATAAACCCATTGAAAAATAAAGAAATTGTGTCAATATTTGACTGAATTAAAGGTAAATTGAAATTTTTCTCATAATTATAACTTTTTTTAAATATCATAAATGACAAAGGAAAAATAAAGATTACAATGAAAACAATAAAATGATAGAGATATCGAGTTGAGAAGTGTTATACATAATGAAGACGAATGGATTTGGGACCGGGTAAGGGCACCCAACCCTTTAGGATCGTATTTTAGGAGTTTTCCTCAATAAGGCTCTAATACCATAAATAAAAGATGAAGGGTAGATATATAATGGTAGAAGGAGAGATAAACAATATGTGTATAATGTTGTTGTAATACTTGAATTTAATTTGTATATAATCTAATGGGTTTATATAGGCTTAATAAAGTCTTTACATGAACAGAATCTAATAATATCTAAAAAAAAATCTTATGGAAATCTAACAGAATCTAAATAGGTTCATGTCTCTTGGTAATACTCGTTAGGGCTTGTGCATCTTGACTTGTACGGACTCATTTCTTATGATCTTTTAGTAATACCTATGGGGCTTGTGCGGACTCATGTTTTGTATTATTTTGATAATGTCCATTAGGACTTGTGTAAACTTATTTCGTGTGGTCTCTTGATAATACTCGTTGGAACTTGTGTTTATTGACTTGGGGTATCTTTTGGCTTTAACATAATTTATTGTTTATTAATTATAAAATTGTAAATAAGTTTTTTAATAATTCATAACACTTTTTATTTTCTTTTTTACCAAAATTTGTCCATAAGACTTGCCTTTCCATTTATTCTTTGCGTGTGGTTACAGTGATGAAGAAGAAAAAGGGGAATATGCTGTAGTATCTAAGTCACTTCCCACTTAAATCCTTACAAAAAAAAAAGTGTATATCAAATATCTTGTAATAATATTGTGCAAAAAAATATCTCATAATAATGTGGCTATATATATTTATATAGCAAGATAATAAATGAAGACTCGGAGAAACAGGTACAAAGGCCTCTTGGACACGTACTTAGATAAACCTAACTGTTTAGGTAGATTAGAACGACGATCTATTCCCACCCACAACTGCATAGATCTCCATTAGCTCATAAAGAGATAGATAGACTAGTGATGGTCACACACTTGCACATGGGTTTTCCCACCTCGTCTTAGAGTACATGTGGCCTGAAATTTCTAAATTAGGCGACTTGGAGATTCCAATAGGCCATAAAGCTGGCTGTAGGTTTTACCCTTATAGATGCTGATCGACTTCCTTTAGGTGCTATTTGGATATCACTAAGTTACGTGGTGGACCAAATCTTATCTTTGGCTGGTCTTTTGATCATAAAGAGCTCTTTCTCAGGTCTGACCAAAGGGGATTAGTTGGAATCGATTAGACATTGAGGATTTGCTGGCAGAATCCCATGAGGATTGGACATGATATTATTAAGTTTTTTTTATATTATTTTTTAGGAGATAAATTCTGCCCATGATATATTTTTACCTGAATTGAACATCTAATGCAAGTTTGGCCACTTCACTATACTCTAGAACCACCATCTGTCACGCAACTTCCATCCTCTTCCTCGTCTGTGTGTGTATATGAAGGCCACAGCTAGCTGTCATTCTTACTTACCTCAAACTCCACCTCTCGAGAAAACCTCATCGGTCTAGTAGACTAAATTTCTCGGGAATAAACTCATCTGATCGATCTCATCACTGCATCGATGGCTTTGGAAGCTCTCAACTCAGGGACGGCAACTACTCAGCCTTTCCGGTTCACCGAGGATACCACAGCCCCCGCCAAGGGGAGCCGGCCCCGCCAGCCTCCCACCGAGGAAGAGTACCTTGCCCTCTGCCTCGTCATGCTCTCCGGCGGTGGCGATCCGCCGCCACAGCCGCAGCAGAAGCGGCAGCTGGTGGCCAAAGGCAACGCGAATCCTAGTGGTTGCAGTGCTCCTAGTAGTTTATTGATCCACAAGTGCTCTGTCTGTGGCAAGGCCTTTCCCTCGTACCAAGCCCTCGGCGGACACAAGGCCAGCCACCGCAAGCTGATCAGCGCCGGAGCGGATGAGCAGTCAACTCCTACCACCGGCAACGGTGCCTCGTGCTCCGGCCGCGTCCACGAGTGTTCAATCTGCCACAAGACCTTCCCCACCGGGCAGGCTCTGGGAGGCCACAAGCGGTGCCACTACGAGGGAGGCACCATCACTAATGGTGGGCCGAACAGCTCCGCGGCAACCTCAGTCAGTCTCGGGTCCACCACCCACACCGCGGGGCGCAGCGGCCACCAGGACTTCGACCTGAACCTCCCAGCGCTGCCGGAATTCTCACCGAAGTTCCCCTTCTCCGGTGACGATGAGGTCGAGAGCCCGCACCCATTGAAGAAGGCGCGCACGTAGATCCCATTAAAGTCCGAAGTCCCCTTGGATGATTGAAGTTTAGACGCACTCTCTACCGTCCTTTATTAGACGATTTTTCCTTTTCTAAAATTATGCTTAGTTTATGATGCACGAGCACTATTCTTCAATTAATTTTATTATTTTTTTTTAAATTATATGTGCAAACAAGATTGAAACTAAAGCATATGTAAATGATTAAAACTATTATCCAAATTGATTACATGATTTTCCTTTTGTGCAATTTTCTCGTACATTTTGGCTGAAACTACATGCATGGCCGATATTTGTTTCAATTGGTCGTGCGAGTGTATAAGTTAACTACTTTGCTGACCCACTCACTATTTTATCTTTTGGGATACTAACCACGTATGTTTACCACCAACATATCGTATGTGGGCAAGGTCAGGAGATTTCGGCACGTGTTTTACATGTAGAGTTTTCTTGTTCAAGTAGCTTGAGTTAGTGGAAATAAGTCCAGCTCAAGTTATACTTACGGGGTCAAACAGTTCTTTTTGTCCTAGAAACACAACAACTAATAAGATCTTCATTTCTTTCATTTATATAATATAGGGATAAAAAAATGACCATTTATCTCAATAAATCATGCACAACTAATTGTCCATTATTCTGAACTTTTGTAGACCCTACCCATTAGCGCGTAGTTCCATGCAAGCTGCCTTCTTCAGTCACACTTTTCCAATGAATTTAGTTTATTATTGTGTTCTGGGTTCAGTTTATACAAACGATGGATTAAGGATGGAAGGACCGACTGCTTTTAATTAACTACGGAGAAACTGGGAGTGTAGTGACAAGAGGTCCCTTCCTACGTTGTATTCTAGCTGTCAACCCTCATTTTACTCTGCCCTGTGTCAAAGATCAATGGCATTTTTATTGATCCAAATTTTAACGTCAATATCCATATCCTTAGTAAATGAATGAACATTGGATTTCCAAACTTTCTATGACCCCAAAAGAAGGAAAGAATTGGAGGGAAAAGTTATTTTATTTTATACACTAGTTTCCAAACTTCCCTCAAGAACCACATTCAATTGAAAGTGGGCAATCATCTCAAAGCATAAATTTGACAACCCATCTTCACATCTATCACATGACCATTAAATGAGATTACCTAAACGCAAGTGAGCGTATCTATTATCAAGATAACAAAATATAACATATTAATAATGGAAGTAATGTTTTCTTTGCGTGTGGTGGTTGCAGGTTAAAGTAAGCTGACTTGACTTTTATTACCAAAACCAAATAAGTAAAAATAATTTTTAAAATTTTATTTTAATTTGATTCCATCCATTTCCATTTATCAAGCCTCACATTTCATTACAAAAGTTAGGGACGTGATTCTATTTATTTCTTAATATGGTGAAATGAATATGCATTAGTCATACTTGGGGAATGATTATAATGTAACTAAGTAAAAATGCTCATTAAATCTTATCAAACGTGGCATTAATTCCTTAGTCCTTATTGCTATTAATTGCACATGAGTATGCTGATGACGGGGGAAGGCCTAATTATTTTCCAAGAAGCCTAAAGGCCCAATTCAGCTAAATGTGCATATATTCTAGATCATGTGTGAGTGTTTGGGCCACTTAGTTTTGAATCAACGGGAATGAAGTTGGCAGGCAACTACAGGACATTGGCCATAATCATGAGATGATAGAAACAATGGGAGTAGTCAAGTCACGCAATTGTAATACGAAGAAGTCAATATCAGAATCATCATTTTGCTTTGTGGAATCGTTTTTTTGTGTCCTACATACTGTCAGAAGAGCGACATTATATAGACATGACCAAGATCATGATACTTTACCATGAAAGATCTCATCCCCAGTCACACCTTTCACCTGCTAGCTCCCGCAATGATCCATTAGCAGTTCATGGATCATATTAAATTCATGGTGAGAGGGACCATTCTGAAATGGCTAATTTTGAGTTTCTAGTATACGGAACCAGTGCAGAATAAGGTCTCATGGACAAAGAAACCATCTGCAGTAGCATCACATCCACTTCCTTTTGTATTTTTAAAAAATTATATATATATATATAACTTCACATAATGGATCGATCATTCACAGATTCTCTTGCTCTTGATTCAATAACTTCAAATAAGGTGAAACATTATTCTTTCCAACATCTTTTGCAGCACAAATCTTTCAAGATACGGAGACAGTGGAACCACAAAAAAAGTGATTTTGGAAGGACGAAAAAGGTACAAGAAGAAAAAAATTGTGTTATATTTTTAAAATTTTTGTTAAAATTATATAAATTAATTTTATTTTACTTTTATATATTTAAATTTTATTTTTCAGACATACAACACTTACAAAATTATTAAAAACCATTTAAAAATATATAACTCAAATGCTAAATTACAATTTATTCAATATAATTTAGTATATTTTTCCTCATATATTATTTTTAATTGACATTTTATAAATAAAATAATTTTAGCATTATAATAACTCAGATCCATGTTACTATTATGTTTTTTTTTAATTTATACTAAAAAAATAGGGAAAAACACAGTGAATATATCTCTCTTTTTCTATCTGTCAATATTTTAAAACTTCACTCTGATACTTCCCATCAGCAGTTTTATTTTCAGAGATCAGACAGACGACAAGTTATCAATTATCACAAGTCATTCAACATAATAAAATAATTTATTTATTAGAGAAAAAAATCTATTGACGTAACTATGCAAAATTAATCAACTTGGATGGAAAAGGGACCGACGTACATGTTAGTGAAGTCATCTTATTGTCTATTTACTTCAACAAAATATTACATATATTTTTACTCAATTGATTAGAATTTAAGGTTAATTAATTAATTAATTAGAAAAAGATGGAATAGAATAAATTTTGATTAAAAAATTAAAATACTACGAGAAACGGTTGTGTGTGAAATCAACCACCTCAATATGATGCAAAACACGTGTGAAACTAAATGAAAAAAAAAAGAGAAAATTATATCACAAATCTTAGTAGGCAAGAAAAGTTTGCCTTCTAAATAAGATTTACAGTTGTTCGAATCGATCATAAACATGCCAGAACAGCCTGTACAAAGGATTCCTACAATGGGAACAAAAAGAACAGAAACAGAGCATGAGTAGACTCCGATAAACAAATGGCATAGCCCGATTTAAAGGTGGAAAATTCGCACGTGCGAACTCATGCATGCTTCAGCTTTGTGGTAGAGGTACTAGCGATGGGTTTCGTTCTGTCAGGGATTGAAGAGCAATTCCCCGCACTTGCACTTCCAGGCCATGGGCTTGTAATTGGAGATGTCTTCGCGACCTCTGGAGTTTGCGGAAAGGCGGCTGCTGCCCACGGTGCCTTGCGGCTGGACGGGCACCTGTACTGCCTCGCACCGTCTGCACCAGCTGCTGCACCGCCTCTCGCACCGTGGCGGGCTCGATCCGATCAGCCACCTCCTCATCGTCCTCTCAACGCTTTCTTCAACTATTCCCCCTTCTGTCCTCTGAAGCTCGGCCCCTACAGCTTGGATAGTGACCCCCAAAACCTCCCTTCCTGAAGAGATTAGCATGCCATGAGTAAAAGAGTGACTCATAAGGGTGAGTTATTGCACTGGCAGCTCCAAAGAGGTTACATTTTTATGAAATACCACAGAAACTGTGGAAAACTGAAGAGGATGCAAAGAGACTACCTTCTACATGAAACAATTTCGATCCCAGGAGCAGTAGCATGGGAATGATGAGGTCTCTGGATCTACACTGATCACTGCAATTTTGAGAACCGCCCATTTCCTCAGTGAGTGCGTTGAGAGAGAGGACTTAGAAGTGGAGAAGACAGATTGAACCTTGAATGAAGAATAATGAAGCGGAGAAGATAATGGAAACAGGGCGGGGCAGGGCAAGCAAGAGGGTAGTGATTGATGGGGTAAGAAAGAAGTTAAGTAGCTTTTTTTAATGAAAAATTGAGGCTGATTTAGTTCAGTAAAGGACTGGTGTACAGCCACGTCCCATACATATTGCAAGAGATCCAAAAAGTGGAGCTCATCACTCCATCTCCCTCGTTTGACGAGCTACCCCCAAGGAAGGAGAAGAGAAAGAAAAAAGAAACAGAAAAAAATGGGTACATTTTTCGAAAGGGAGTGACCACAGCACAGCAAATGGCCGAAGGAAAATACAAAGGCTGCGGACAGGGGATAACGCGGCAGATGGCAAACGATGGAGACCCTCAGTCTCACTCACTATGCAAGCAAAAATAAAAAATATTGGGAGGCTTTTAATACTGCGTTCTCTCTTTCCTTCAATTTATCCCACCTCTGATTCCGCTCAGTATTAAGACTGGGGAGAGAGAAAGCCAGGCGGAGAATTTTGGAGGGGTTTTCTTTTTTGGAGGGTATTGGGGATTGGTGAACAGCGCCACTTCAACACGCAAGTTCCAGCATCCTCTCAGTTCTTCCAGCTATGAGGTGGGACGGAGGAGATTTACATCCCAAGAAAGATCCAAATTTAGAGCTGTGATGTGAGGCTGAGTATAGATAGATACAAGAGCCAGCCAGCCTGACCAAGTAGGCTCCAAAAGAAAACTCCCAATCAAGCAAACTCGTTAGATGGCATATGGGAAAAATGTGGGAAATTACTTATACTCTTCAATATTTTTATAAGATATTTTTTTTTGGTATTTAATAATACATTTTTTGTAAAATATTTTATTATATACATTTCACCAGACTTGACATGTTTTTACTGAGATGCAGTGACCTTTGACTGCTGTGAATTGTTCTAATATGTCAAGTGAATTGTTCTAATATGTCAAGTGAATCGTTCAAATAGGGCAAGATGGTGCCAGTGAATTGCTCCACCCCCAACCCCGCGCAATGGACGGAGATTGACTTGGGCAAGTAAGCTCGGAAGTTTTCTTGAGGGATTTTGATGGAAGAAGACGGAAACGCATGATCCGTTAAAACGGGGAGGACCCTTCATTGCATCCTGCTGCTTCATCCGTGGTGATGTGGTTGTATTTCGGGGTTTAATTTTGGGTCGGCGACAACGTTTGCTTATGCTTGCTAAATAAATTTTGGTCCGTGGTCAATTTTTTATCAAAAATAATTATATTTTATTAATTAATCATTTGTGGTTCTACATTTCAATGGTGTCAACGTAAGAAAATCTAAATTAATTTGATCATTTACATTAATAAAATACTTATTTCATTCTTGTGAGATGGAACCGTGGAAGATAATATAATAATTAATTGTAAGTATTTAAAATTTTTAACCTTATAAAATAATAATTTTTTATTTAAAAAAATTGTGAAACGTATATATACTTATTATATATAATTTTAAACTTATACTTAATAATTATATAATAACCAATTATTATTATTTAATACAATTATATCAAATTTGATATTTTTTTATATAATTCGGTATATTAAAAATTTTCAATCGTATACGAGTTTATTTTTATTAGCTATTATATCATTTCATAAAATATTGTGTATGAATAATTTTTAGTACTATTTTTAATTAAAAATTATTAATTATAAATAATATAATTTTTACAATTTTATAAATCTAACCCATATTTATTTTATTCAGTAAATGATATTATTATCAACCATTATTAAATACGTATAAATGCATGTGTAAATACTGATTAAGTAAAATATCAGCCACTATTTATTTTAATTATAGATGAAATTGTGGTTTCCATTTATTTTATTTGGTGTTCTTTCATACTAATCCCGTCTTCCTCCATATAAGGCTAAGGCCCTCTTAGACCCCTATACCCTCTTGAAGGTGCTTTCTATCACTCTCTCGCCCGATGGGACGTAGTCAAGATGACTCTGTTTCGTCCTTTCATTCACCCAATAAGTTGTTGATATTGTTCCAGCAATATCCTCTAATTTCAAAGTCCTTTCACTTCATGGATGATGTGATAAGCATTTATAAAAAAAAATATGTAAATTGAGTTAAATAAAAAAATAGAGTTGAATAAAAATCTAAATAGAATTATATATAAATTGATTTGAATCACGAATTTAGATAGTTAATTAAAGATTTAGAATAATTTGAGTAAAAATTAAATTAAATGTAAGGTTAAGATTTAATTTCAAAAAATACTAAAAATGACAAAAGTATAATTATGAATTCAAAAATATTCGTGTGAAAAAATTCAAAAATATAAATAAATTTAAATATATAAAAAAATAGTATTATATCGGATTGTGTCAACATGTCCAACATTTAGACCATCGGTTGGGGATCCGGGATCATCATTCCACATCTCCGTGCATTTGTTCATTATCTCCTATCTCATGGAACAAACAATGCATTAAAAAAATGAAGAGAAAAAGAAGAAGATAATGATCTAGTTATTAAAGTAAGATAAATTTTAATACCCAGAGTAAATTAAGTCGAATTAATACAGACCAAACGGTGGAACTAAGCCTATAGCTCTTACCTCCCAATAAAATGACACTGCTCTTTTTATTTTTAATACACCATAATTCACTCTCAAAAATATATTACCGTGTATTTTCGAGTGTGCTTGTTACCAGAGGTTTAATTTGCTCATCTAACTCAACTTTTTTTATTTTTGTTCCCTTATACTTATACTTAGATTACTTACCTTTCAATAACTTTGGAGTTAAATAAATCCTTAAAAGTGATCACAGTCAACATAAAAAAATAGTAAAAAAATTTTATTAGTCAAATTCAACCTCACCAAAAACCAATTGCAACGGATTAATTGCCATTGCATAAACTCCAACCACTAATTAGTGAGGTGATCTCAACATTTAAATAGTTTATTTATTTAATCTTATTTTTATCTCGAATCCTATAAACTTTTCAATAAATTAGATTTAAATCGAGATTTGATCGAACACCACTTGAGTTTTCAAGAAAGTTTTTTTCCCTATCCTTATTAAGTCCATTAGATTCACATGTGGATTGAATTAAAAGTTTTTTATTAATAATTGAAGAAAATAAAATTTTAGGGATTAAAGTGTATAATTCAGGAAAATGGGGACCAAATTATAATTAATAGAAATAGGGGGACTTAAATGTGATAAGATAAAAAAGACAAAAATTAGAAAAAATTTAGGGGATTTTGATAATTTAGAGAGACTTAAAGGTTTAATTGTGATTAATTAGGTACTTAACGATAAGTATTAGATATTAACCGTAATTAAATTATAAATGAGATATTTAAAAATAATTAATGAAAGTTTAATAATATTAAATAAAATATTATATATGTGTGCTATGGAGTGATTTAATCATAAATTAGGTATTTAATGGTAAATTATAAAAATTTAAGAATTTAATAATAGAATATTGAATACACGTACATGATTGATAAATATTCAAGGATTTAATAGAATTAAATGGATGATTTAATGAAAATAATAAAACTTTAGGCGTTCAAATGTGAATGATGAAAAATTAGGAATAAATTGTGAATAATGGAAGTTTAAGGGTGTAAAAGTGAATAAATGAAAAAAAATGAAATATTTAATTAGTAATAATGTAAAAAATAAATGGGTAGTTAAATATAGTTAAAGGAAATATAAAAATTTCATATAGAATAAATGAAAATACAAAGCAAAAACTTTAAATTTTTATAAATGTTAAGAAAATAAATATAATATAATTAAATTAAATTCGGATATCGAAAAAAATATTTATTAGATGAATATTTATATAGATTCAAATTAATATCAGTAAGAATTCTAAAAATATCATTAAATAAGAAAAATAAATCTTAATTTTATGTGATTGAAATTTTACTTATTTATTTTAGATTATTAAACTTTTATAAAATTTAAAATTTGATTATTAAAAATTTATACAATTTTTTTAATAGAGTTCAAGAACTTTAAAAATTTTCAATACGGATAAGATTCGATATTGATTAATTATAATAGTTTTGAAAGAGTAAAGATTAAAAAATTTTAGTGTCGACTTAAATTAACTTTGGATTATTTGAAATAGTTATAAAATAAATTAACATAATTTACTTAAAAAGAAAAAATATAAATACATATAAAATGAATTAATATAATTGGCTTGAGGAGAAACATATGTACGAGTGGGTCTGCCCGTTGATACATAATCGATCCGAACTGGTTGCCAAGTCCAATTTGTTGGATGCGGATAGATTTGTGAGTTTTTTTGCGTGTGTTTTGACCAAATGACGTCTTTTGGCCCTCAAGTAAGAAAAAATATTTCCCCAAGGTGTCCGATTAATCATACGACTAGGGAAAAGATAAAATCTCAAGTCATTCGATCAATTAGACGGCTAAGGAAAAAAAACTCAACCGTGGAATCAATCAACAATTAGGAATTTTTTTTTCTCTTAGTACTTAGATTGATCGTACAACTAGGGGAGGGGAAAAATAAATATTTATCCTAACCATCTAATTTATTATACCACGCTTTATTCTTTTGGTCCTTACAAAGAATAAAAAAGATAGAGGTACTTCGAGTTGATACTCCTTAACTTTGACGGACGTGAGTACTCAGACCCAGTCTTGATCACCGAGTTCACTATGCAGGCATAAGACCCAATCATTTCCATGGTCCAAGTCCAAACCCTAAATTTGGACCCGAGTGTTTCTGTTGGAGATTTCATCTTACTCGTTTGAGTTTGACGAGGTTCAACTATGATCGAGTCCATCGGGTTAGACTGTCACCCCTATACGGGATCTAGAAATAATATGGTTAACGAATTGCTAATAGAATTATGGGGTGAATAAGGCTGAGTGTATTTTTATTCTAGTATACTCGAAGCAAGAGACTTATATGGATTAGTCCAAATTTTAGTAACATAGAGTAGGCATGTTTTAATCACGATTTTTCCTTATTAGGAAAATAACAAAAATAGGACTAGTGATTAAAAAATTTAAATATGGATAATAACGTAATTCCATACCACTTAATAATGATATTAATAAAATATTAAATTTATAAAAAAATTTATAATTTTTTCAATATAGGTCTAAAAATGATATTTTTATAGATAACCAATATTTTTTTTAAAGACTTAAAAAATATTAAATGCGATATAATATTTTAATTAGAGAATGAGTTGAATAAATTAAGTACTGGATTATTTTACTAATTGAGTAAATTTACCCTATAAAACTTTCAAATTATTCTAGAAATAAATAAAAATTAAACAAGTTAAAAGATAAATTATTCACATTTTGAGGTATACCAAGGTATATTATTCTGTATTAATATATAATGATCCATTTATTATGTATTTTTTTAGTAATATATTTTGAAATTGTTGTGATTTAAATAAATATTTTAGGTCTAACTATTACATCAATATGATACTACGATAATTTGGTACAATAATTTGGTGTATGCGATGAGTTGCTTAGAGTTTTAACCTGTCACTTGGGTTGAGATAAAATAAGTTAATTGGTATGAAATCAAATGTTTTAGAAAATAAGAATTTTTGGAACTCAAAAGTGTATTTTATTAAAATATCAAGAAAATACTAATTGGATCATTAATAGTAGGAATATAAACAAATAAAAAGAATATATATATATATATATAATATGAAATATTGACTTGGTGAAATTTCATGTAGAAATGATCCAAAGTAAATAACACATGCATTAGAACATCCACCTCAAGAGTACTATATTGCATAATTAGTAAGATATCATGCCCATGAGCAATGACACATGTATCAATGTTGAGGTGAAGAAATCCCCAAAGGAAGGATTTCGACTTATGTGAATGAACCTTGAACAATTAAGGGCATATAGGAAATTTATTCAAGCATTTGGAATGGTTTCACTAGAGATAAGGAGGATTATATTAAGAATACATAGGTACAAATGCCAAAAAACACACCCTCCTAAGAAACATCTTTGGGGAAAAATTGGAAGCTCAGACCATTATATTTGTTTAACACCTCTCTGTAAATGGGGTATGGTATGTGATCCATACCACTTCCAAGAGTGATCTAGGTAGCCCTAGTCTTATGAAAAAGTTAGCTTTCTAATCCTACTGATATCGATAACTGTCGCTCTCTCTCTAACGAGTTATAGCCCCAAATTCGACTTTGTGTTATTTTCTAGTGATAGAGTAAATACAACAAAAAATGATACTATTATGACCACAACTGGCCGAAAGAGGGCCGTGAGGACTTAGAGCACATGTTTAAGATGATATTATAACTTGTTATTGAGATTATTATGGTTATTTGATGATGAAAAAAATTTTGGGGATTAAAGTGTAATTTTTGAAAAATATAAGAGTTAGATTTGAAATTTCAAAAGTATGGGGACCTAAGATTAAAGTTAGTAGAAATGTAGGGACCTGATATAACACTTTAGAAAGCTCACATACATAAATTAAGAATTTTAAAATGTCTTAAGGACCTAAATATAATTTTAAAAAGTTTGAAAGGTAAAATGGTAAATAGTATAAAAAGTGGGGCCAAATTATAATTTTGAACACTTAAAAGACCACTATAAAGTCAAGGTGCAATATAGGGACCAAAGGGAAATGTCTTAAAAAATAGACTCATAAAAATGGGAAGTTAAAAGGATAGGGACATTTTTTTTAGGAAGTTTAAGGGTTAAAATGTAAAAAGTAAAAATTTGGGTGTTTAAAGGACATTTTAGATTGATAGGAACCTTGAAGTAAATTTAAGCAACCATCAGAGAAAAATATGGAAATATCGATCAAAGGAAAATTTTGCATGAGCGGGTTCGCTGGTGCAAACATTGGGCGAACTCAACAAAAATGGGCAAAACTATACTTTTAGGAAATTAAAAGAAGACACTAATACTATACGAGGAAATCAACTCTAATCTTATTTATATACGTTGACATTTGTAGTGAAACCATCGCGCAGACAACTTTGGCATGTACTGTAAATCTTGTTTACTCATAATAAAAAAAGTCGGAAATGAGAATAAAAAATTTTTGAGAGAAAAACGAGTATCAAATTGATCCGAAATTTGTAAAGAATAGTTAAAACGAGGATTTGAAAATTTTCAAGTAGTCAATAAATACAAAAATATCATGGAAAAAATCATGAATGGTATTGGAAGAGAAAATCATACAAATTTTAGGTGAATCTGACATAAAACGGATTGAAATGTGAGAAACCAATTCAAAAATTTATTTTTCTAGGTGACTTAAAGACACAAATTTGGGAAATCAAAGTCACAATTGGGTAGAAAATAAATTTATAATAATTTATAAATTTTAAAATTTTAGAAAACTAGTTGAATCGAGCCTAAACTAGTCGATTTTCGATTTCGGGTCATCGAACTCGGTCCGACTGAACCAGTCAATGGTCTAGCTGATCAATGGACCGCCTGCCAAGTCAACGCACACGACTAATCAGCATGCTACATGTGGTAAAGTACACCCAGTCAGTCACTGAGTCAGCGCTGACCAATCATAGAGTGATACGTGTACTCAATCAATGGTCAAACGAAGAAAAGCTACGTCACCAAAGACCGACCAATGAAGGAGTGACACATGTACTTAGTCAAAGGTCAACTAAGGAGAAGCCTCATTAGCAGAGCTGACCAATGAGGGAGTGACACATGTACTTAGTCAATGGTCAACTAAGGAGAAGCCTCATTAGCAGGGCTGACCAATGAGGTGTTGACATGTGGAAAAGGTACCACATGGTTGACTAGGATGTAGGAATCGACCAATCAGAGGTCGACATGTAACAGAGACACATATGATGGCCACAACCAATCAGAGGCTCACACGTGGCATTGGCATAGTGCGCCATGTGGAAAAAATGTCAAATTTAAATCGGCCAATCAGAGTACACCACATGTCACGATCACCGGATGGTCAAATATGGTAAGCAACCATGTTGGAATGAGCGACCAATGTGAGGCTACCACCTGGTCGGTCAACGAGCCAACAGATAACTCGGACACTGAGTGGGAAGCCGTGTCAGCGAAACATAGTGCGCCACATAGCAGCTCACATGTGCGCATACAGTGTCATCTTCAACCTATTAAGCTCATAGATAAGGACGTTGGGCTGGTTGGCATTACTTCAACAACCGAAAAATCCTCCTGACATGACCGTAAATGGGAAATATTATGGCTGAGTGATTGATGAATGGATAAACCTGTTAGTACCCGAGCTCCCTATATAAAGAGCTACTCTCCATTTATCCTCCTCATCCCTCAAACACCTGAAGAAGAAGAGTGCAACTTTTCCCGATGAAGCACGAACCACAGCTCTGACTTGGGCACTTTTCTTCACCTCTAAAGGCAAATTCGGGTTCCTTGGAATCCTGAGAGAGTCCTCTACCTTCCTACATACCTCATTCTGCTTGAAGGTCACTGGAGAAGCACAGAAGAGCTCACACAATACCTTTGCTCCCTCAATAGTCTGTGAACAAAGTCGGTCGAGCTCAATTCAAGCCATCCTCAGGCCAACCTCAACCAAATAAGCCCTCTAGACCTTCCCTAAACTGTCATGGTAAGTCCACTCCGTCGGCCTTCGTCGGAATTTACTGTTCATAGTGTGTTTTGCCCGTAAACTAAGTTATGCAATTTACACTACTCAAGCCACCAATTGAGGCACGATTTGATCCAGGAAGGATCCCTAGGAAGAGAGCAACCCATTATAAGCAAAAGCTCCGATCACCATACCCTCGCTAGTGAGTAATCAAAGCTTTCTCTCTTTAGGACAATTTTCCGGCGAATCTCCGTTTAAGCTCATTTCTAAGTCAAATTTAGTGTTTTAAAGCTTGAAATGATCTTGGGGACATAAGGAAGATGATTAATATCATGTTAGAACTCAATTGGAAAGGATTAGGGTCAAATTGATGAAATTCAAGTTAGGGGACTAAATTGTAATTTTTGAAAGTTTAGGGTAATTGCAATTTTCTAAAAAATGGGGATTTTTTTGTAATTAATTAGAAATTACTTGAATAATTGGAATTTTGAGTAAATTAGGGACCCAAATGAAAGATTTAAAAATCTTAGGGACCTAATTGGAATTAAGTAATAACTTAAGGGCCAAATCGTAATTTTAGAAAAGTTATCGGTATTAAGTACAATTACCTTATTACGTAGAACCTAATTGCCCAATTTATTGTAGTAACGAAATCATCTACAAGTTCGTGCAAAAGAAAGGTACGTCAAGCTTGGAGATCCCCGGGACGACCAACACGGGTGAGTGAGATTTATGAAATTAGGACCGATTATGCACATACGTAGGATCATGCTCTACTTTGAAAAAATATTTCCAGAATTATAATCCACTGGTTGTGTAAAACTACTTAAACATTTTGGGATTATATTTCTGAAGAATGCGTGAAGTATGTTATTAGGACAACTTGTGAATAGTGTATGGATACACCTCAAGGAGTATGGTCTAGTCTGACCGTCGATGTAGGATATGGGCATGGCCCATGGTTGACAATGGGGGGATATATATAGTTTTGTGCAAGAGGGCACGAGACCATGATTTTTGAAAGTGAAGTGGGCCCAATGCCATGTTTTGAAAAATCATACAAGTGGGCCCAATGACAATAAAAATGGGTCAAATCCCGTAAATAAGTTAATTTAAGAGCCTATAAAAATGATCCCAATTGGATAATGTTTGTTGTAGCTACTATGCTAAAGCAATATCTGAGCCTGTTGGGCTAGTAGTGCAAAGATAAGGGTATTAAATAAAAATACACTTGTATGTGATTGCAATCACGCATAATGCAAGAGCTGTCCGGTACAGGGTTGTATTAGTTCTAAGGACTACTAGACAACAAGGTCTGCACAAGGGCAGAAACATTGTTTCAATATATCTTGAAGCTCTGGAAGCTCCATGCACATTGAAACTGAGGGGATAGAAGAGTGAGGTTTCACCCCATACAATTTGGGGATCGAAGTATCAATAAATCTTGGGTTGGGCTAGGTGCTCACATAGACAATGTGGTGGAGGTTGTGGCCTCTTACCAAGGTGGATAGTAAAGTCGCTCTAGGCTACAAGTGGAACAAATCGAGGTTGTAGCCTCTAAGGGTCTGTTTTGCAACTGTTTGATCCATTTATAGATAAAGGGTGTTTGTTTGCTTGTGTGAAATAAACCATTTTAGGTTTAATTAATTAAACCACTCAAACTAGGAAGGTACCTACCCTAAGCTTGATTAAATAAGCTAAGAGGTTTTGAAGAAACATTTTAGTGAAATATAAGGCAAGTAGTGGCTTGCTTATCACATATACTTTTTCAAGAAAGGAAACTATGCTTAAGTGCATACTAAATTAGAGATATGAAGTCATTGATGTTGTAAACACTGCCCTTTTTAGCTAAGGAAAACCCGAAAAAGAACCGGTCAAACCAAGTGAGAAAACCGAACCGGTTCACAAACCTGATCATTTGTGAATGGGTAATTTGGGAATTTACAACTCCCAGGTGAACCCAAGGGTTCATAATACCATGGAAAACTAGACTGGTTTAGATGAACCGGATCCAACTGGATTGAACCGGTTTATGAATCGAGTCGGTTCATGAACTGGAATCGATAGAGAATGGGAAAATTAGAGAAATTCAACTCCTTTGTGACCCAAAGAAATTTATAAACCTTGGTAAGGAACCTTAGAACAAAGTGGGAGAGAAAAACAAGATCGGTTCGGGTGAACTGGGCCCAAACCGGATTGAACCGGTTTAAGGACCAAGTCAGTTTATGAACCAGAATCAATAAATAGATAGTAAACTGGGAATTTTATGGACCCTAAATGACCCAAGGAGTCACAAAAGACATGTAAATGGACTTGTGAAGGAATTGGGTATGAAAACCAAACCGGTTTAGGTGAATTGGATCCGAACTGATTTGGACCGATTTGAACCACTATTGAAATGGATCCTAAATTTATTTTTTTAGGAGGCTTAAATAATTCAAATTTGAGATTTGAGGCCACATTAGATAGAAAATGAATTTAGAAATTTTTAGATTTAAAAAACTCGGTCGAATGAGGGGTGAACTGACCGGTTTACGCTTCAAACGATCGATTTAAGCTTCGAACCCAGTTCGGACCGGTCCGGTTCAGAATAGTGTCATCTTCTTCCTCAGGATGGCAACACTTTTCACTCGCCAAAAAATCGAAGCGTTGCTGGAAAAAAAAAGAAACATTTTTGTTCGGTGCATTTCAAGTGTTCAATGCCTGTCATAAAGGTGCCAAATGGATGGCCAACAAGTCTCCGAGCTCCCTATATAAAGAGCCCCTCTCCATTTGTCCTCTCCACACTTGAAAAGCTCACTCTCTCTCAATTGCTTAGTTTTTCGATGAAGCTCAAACCAGAGCTCCGATATAGGGTCAATTCTTGAACCAAAGAAGGTGAGGTCAGGTTCATTAGAATCGGGGAGAAGTCAACTACACGGTGGGGACATCCGTTTGTTCCGAGAGTCGCCAGAGAAGTGCCGACGTGATCGAACAGTGAAGCAGCTCTGGCGGGCCGTAGCTGCCCTGTTTCGGCCGAGTTGAAATCAGCCAATTCGAGCCCTTCTTAGGCCAAACCAAGCTCTCCCGACACCTCCTCAGCCCTTCCACAGCCGAATTAGGATCGAAAGGTAAGCCAATTTGGCTCCCCTTTACAATTTTCGATCAGTGTTAGAGAGATAGTCAGCCAAATTTCAATGATGAAATGCTAATCCAATTCGACATCAATTGATGTCATTCTTGATCCTAGGAATAACCTCTAGAGAAGAGCTACCTACCCAAATGAAAAGCTCAGACCGTCACGCCCTCACCGGTGAGAAATCGAAGCTTTCTCTCTTTATAGTCTATTTTCCGGCAAAGCTCTGTTTGAGCTCATTCCGGTGTTAAACCTTGTAATTCAAAGTTCCTTAGAATCGTATGAACATGTAGAAACTCATTTTCAACTTCAATTTCAACGAATAGAGGTGTTTGATTGGTCAATTTGATGAAATCAAATTCAGCTGTGTTAAAGAGTTGAAATTGAGGAAATTTTTTTGGATTTTTGAAAATTCGAAGGAACAAAATGTAATTTTCTAAAATTGAGGGTCAATTGGTCATGATAAGAATATTAGAGGGCCAATTGATAAATTTTAGAAAAATTGGGGCAAAAATTACCATTTTTGTAAAGGAAGGGCAAAACGGTAATTTTGGAAAAGTTGGGGGGACCAAATTGGAAATTTGGGAAATTAAACCCCTTTTTGTGAAATAGAATAAATTGAGGTCCTATGATAAATTTTAAAGGTTTTGAGACTTGATTTAAGGAAAAATCGACATTAGGGACCTAAAGATTTAAGAGAAATAACTTTAGCGACCTAATTATAAAGAAATAAAAGTTTGGTTTTCTCATTCATTTGGAATGAATGAAGGTTAATAGGCCGAGTGATAATGAACTGAGATGTTCATATCATGTAGTAACATGAGATACTGGGAACGTCAGAAAGGACAATCTCACATGAATGCAAAGAACTGGTTTAGTGGAATTCATTACATTAACGGGTGAGTGGATTTACTAATGTCATACCCCATTGGGATAATGAGCACAACTTAAAGTTAAAAACCACTTACTGGTTGTGAGTGGGATTTCATATCATACCTGGTTGGGGATGATAAGTACCTCAAAATGAAAACCCACTACTAAGCGGCATTTTAAACATCACAACTTAGAAGAGTGATGTGAAAATCATGCGGTAAAACTACTTAACGGTTGTAAGTAGATCATACCTGGTTGGTATGATAAAACTTCCTCGAAGGAAGTTGAAAACTCGTTCATCGGTTATGAGCGGAGATGTCCTTATACCTGGTTGGTATAATGGACAGTTGAAAATATATTTTTGTTGAAAGTGCTCTCTCCTGACTGTGTGCCAATTCTTAAACTATTTGGGAGATCTTCTAGACGGAAGCTTGAATAGCTCTGATAGGTCAGGGGCCTCAGTTTTGGAACTTGGTGGCTAATATGTCTGATATTGAAAATCTCATATAGTGGGCCCAAGTCTTGTTGGCACGAGCAGGAGCTCGTAAACAAACATGAATTATATGCCATAAAACTTTAAATAAAGGAGTTGTTTTTCCATGGTACCAAGATAGGACCGACATATTTAGACAACTAGCAGTAGTGCGACATGACAGGTCGATGGACTAGTCAAGAAAAACAACTGCAGGTTGAGTTGAGAGTCAGGGCTGTTGGACCAGTGGCACCACATATTACATGGCTTGATAAGAAAACATTGTTTGTGTATGCATTGTGAGTACGAGACCATCAATGTCATGCTCCAACCCAGTTTGGTTGGACCCCCTTGATCAACCCGCCACTCTCCCGGTTTATTAAAGGGTTTCCCCTTATTGTAAACCATAAATAGTAAGGCGTCCTTTAACCTGCACCTTTTTCTTAGAATAGCATAATCAAAACTGCATAAAATTTAAAAGTTTACATGCTTGTCTTACATGCATCTTAGTTGACGGTCTTTAAGGGGAGGCTTTCCGAGATTTCTTGAAAGTGATATAAGGGAGGGGGTGAGTACGACTACTCAGTGAATGGGTTTTTAAAAGCTTTTAACTTTTAAGAAAAATATTTATATGGAGTGTGCCAGACTCCTTTGTTTTCAAAAATCCATTCATTTAAAAATTTGGGTTTTTCCACCATTTCTTATTTACCACGGTGAGTCATCACCCAACACACATCCTTCATCATGAAGGTTACACACATTCACAAGTCAGTATCACTACTGAACCTGCTAGTGGCTTTGTAGCGACTTTTCCTACCACCCGGATAGAAGTACGACCACTTCTTCCCTGGGAATGAGTGGATGTACGCGACATCTGACCCACAATCCCGAAATTGCTTCTTCGTGTCCATATGAGGATAGACCTCATCATGTCCCCACCTCGGTCTCATGCGCTTTGTGCTACTCCAAGTTTCGCACAAACACCTGGAATGACGATCTGCCCTTATACTCACCGAGTCCTCCATGGCCCTTAGGACACATCACTACCCCTCATGGGCGTCTTGATGATCCCATACTCATGATGCATGCACAAACAAAGTTTTCTTAAATTACAATGTAATATATGGTGCCATTTGTCCCAACGGTCCCGACCTTCAACTCAACTTGTAGCTGTTTATCGTGACTGGTCCGAATACCGGTTATGTCGCACTGCTACTAGTTGACTGAGTATGTCGGACCTGCCTTGGTACCATGACCAAACAATTCACTTATTAAGTTTTAATGGCACACACACACACACACACACACACATATATATATATATATATCATGTTCTTTTACAAGCTCATGCCCGTGTCCATTGGCATATGGCCCACTGTTCAAATTTTTCAAAAACTGGGCATTTTAGCCCTAGAGTTCCAAAACCGAGGCCCCCGACCTATAAGAGCTATTCGAGCTCCTATCAAGAAGGCCTCCCAAATAGTTTAAGCATTTGTACATAGTCAGGGGAGAACACTTCCGACAAAATAGGTTTTCACTATCCATTATACCAACTGGTATATGGACATCTCCATTCATAACCGATGAACGAGTTTTCAACTTCCTTCGAGGAAGTCTCATCATATCAACCGGGTATGATCTACTTACAACCGATAAGTAGTTTTTCTACAAGATTTTCACATCACTTCCTCTAAGTAGTGATGTTTAAAATACCACATAATAGTGAGTTTTCATACCGAGGTACTTATCATTCCCAATCGGGTATGATATAAAATTTTCACTCACAACCGGTAAGTGGTTTTTAATTTTAAGTTGTGCTCATCATCCCAACCGGGTATGATGTTAGTAAATCCACTCACCCATTAATGTTGTGAATTTCACTATATTGGTTCTTGGTATTCACGTGAGCTTGTCCTTACTAGCGTTCCCGGTACTTCGTGTTCCTACATGATATGAACATCTTGGTTCATTATCCTTCAGCCTAATCGCCTTCATTCATTCCAAATGAATGAGAAAGTCAAACTTTCATTTAGTTGCAATTAGGTCCCTAAAGTTATTTTTCTTTAACTATAAGTCCCAAATGCCTTTTTTTCCCTCAAATTGAGTCCCGAAACTTCTAAAATTTATCATAGGATCTCAATTTATTCCATTTCACAAAAAGGGGATTAATTTCTCAAATTTCCAATTTGGTCCTCCAACTTTTCCAAAATTACCATTTTGCTCTTCCTTTACAAAAATGGTCAGTTTTGCCCCCAAAATTCTAAAATTTCTCAATTCATCCTCCAACATTATTTTCATGCCCAATTGGCCCTCAATTTTATAAAATTTCATTTTAGTCCTTTGAATTTCGAAAATCCCCAATTTTCCCTCAATTCCAACTTCTTAACACAGTCGAATTTGATTTAATCAAATTGACCCATCAAACGTTTCCAATTGTTAAAATTGAAGTTAAAATTGAGTTTCTACATGTTCATACGATTTTTTAGAAATGTGAATCCCAAGTTTTAATGCCGGGACGAGCTCAAATGAAGCTTCACCGGAAAATGAACTATAGAGAGAGAAAGCTTCGATTACTCACCGGTGAGGGCGTGGTGGTCAATTTGGGCAGATAGGTCTTGTCCTAAGGTTCATCCTAGAATCAAGAATCAAATCAATTGATGCATAATTGGATTAGAATTTCATCATTGAAATTCGGTTGACTCTCTCTCTAGCACCGATCGAAAATTGTAAAGGGGAGCCGAATTGGCTTACCTTTCGGTCCTAATTCGGTCGTGGAAAGGCTGAGGAAGTGTTGGGAGGGCTTGATTTGGCCTGAGTAGGCCTTGAAATGGCCGATTTCAGCTTGGCTGAAATAGGGCAGCTTTGGTTCGACGGAGTTGCTTCACTATTCCATCATGTCGGCGCTTCTCCAACAATTCTCAGATTGACTGGAGTTTGCTATCAGATAGCTGTCTTCTCCCCGGTTCTAAAGATCCCGACCTTTGTTCAAGTCAAAGCTCTGGTTCGAGCTTTACCGGGAAATGGAGCAGTAGAGAGAGAGAGAGAGAAGGGTACGTTCGCATAAAAAGTTTTGACCGAAATTTTATGTTATAAAAAAAAATTATACTTCTTAGGAGGTCACCCATCCTCACACTACTATCAAGCAAGCACGCTTAACTTTAGAATTCTCATGGATTCTTGTTCACCTAAACCAATTTAGTTTTTCTGTTCTGTGTTAATTTTCTTTTCCATGGTTTAATAAACCCTTTGGATCACTTGGAAGTTGTAAATTTCTAAATTGCTTGTTCCCAAATGGTCGGGTTTGTAAACCGTCTCGATTTTCTTAATCGGTTTGGCCGGTTCTTTTCGCAATTTTCCTTAACTCAAAAGTGCGGGGTTTACAATCAAGATGCCCAAGAGGGGTAGTGATGCATCCTAAGGGCACTAGACGACCTGGTGAGTATAAGGGTAGTTCGTCGTACTAGGTGATCGTGCGAAATTTGGAGTAGTACTAAGCGCATGAGACCAGGGTGGGGATGGAATGAGGTCTCTGTCCTCATAATGAACACGAAGAATTTATTCCAGGAATGAGGGTCGGATGTCACGAACATCCACTCATTCTCAGGGTAGAAGTGGACGTACTTCTATCCAGGTGGCCGGTAAAGTTGGTTCGAAGCCACAAGTGGGTTCAGTAGACGTACTGACCTGCAAATGTGTGTTTAACCTTCATGATGAAGGATGTGTGTTGGGTGATGACACACTGTGATTAAATAAGGAAATGGTGATAAAACCCGAGATTTTGAATGAAATGATTTTTAAAAGAAAGGAGTTTGGCACACTCCAATACAAATCTTTTTCATAAAAGTAAAAGTATTGAAAACCCATTCACTGAGTAGTCGTACTCACCCCCTCCCTTATATCCCTTTCAGGAAATCCCGGAAAGCCTACCCTTAAAGACCATCAACTAAGACACTTGCGAGATAAGTATAATAAATCTAAATTATTATGTAGTTTTGTTATGTTATTCTTGGAAAATGTGTAGTTTTAAAGGACGCCTTACTCTTTATGATCTATAATAAGGGGAAACCCTTTAATAAATTAGGAGAGTGGCGGGTTGTTCACGGGGATCCGACCAAACCGGGTCGGGGTGTGACAACTAGATTGGTATCATAGCATGTTTTCTCGAATACATAATTAAGACTAGAAAATATAGTAACTTATAGGATTTATCTTAAAATTTTCAGATGACTCTGAGGAGAGGAACCAAGAAAACTAGGAATGACTCTGCTCAGCACCCCGTCTTCATAGGAAGACAACTCTAGAAGCTTTCCAAATGCTTAGGGCATGGTAAAAATCCCCAAGGACCAAATGACAAAGTATCCAGGAGGATGATGCTTGAACCTGTTGAGGTCACACCCCTGAGTACAAAGGGAGCCAAGCCTGAAACTCAGAACACCAGCTAGTGATTATAACCTTACCATGGAGGATGCTTATCAAACACCCCGTAGCCCTCTATCTTTTTCATAACCACATTTTTGTAATATGGCTAGGACCCTAACATATTGTACTCCTTCTCCATTAATGAAAAATTCCAAGTTCCTGAAACCGTGTCTCTAAAAAAAAAGGATGTAAGCCTATACCTCAACTGTAGGAAGATTGCCCCAAGAAAAGTAACCAAACAAACCGCGGGGACCGAGGAGAATCCCATCCCAAATAAGGAAATGAACTAAAAAACTAAAGAGTCTAGGAGAACTCTTAGGGGAAAACTAGTAGGCAAAGAAGGCTCGATAAGAAAACTAACAAGGTGACTAAGGAGTGAGAACTCTAGTTGTCACGCCCCGACCCGGTTTGGTCGGATCCCCGTGATCAACCCGCCACTCTCCCGATTTACTAAAGGGTTTTCCCTTATATTATAAATCGTAAAGAGTAAGGCGTTAACCTGCACCTTTTTCCAGGAATATCATAAATCAAAACTGCATAGTAATTTAAATTAGTTGTACCAATCTTGCAGGCGTTTAATTGCGCAAGTCCTTTAAGGTTCGGCTTTCCGGGACTTCCTGAAAGAGGTATAAGGGAGGGGGTGAGTACAACTACTCAGTGAGTGGGATTCAAATCTTTTAACTTTCAAGAAAAACATTTATATGGAGTGTGCCAGACTCCTTTGTTTTCAAAAAAAATCATTTCATTTAAAAATTCATCTTTTTCCATTATTTCTTAGTTATCGATGTGTCATCACCCAACACACATCCTTCATAATGAAGGTTACACACATTCGCAAGTCAGTATCACTACTGAACCCGCTAGTGGCTTCGGAGCGACTTTTCCTGCCACCCGGATAGAAGTACGACCACTTCTACCCTGGGAATGAGTGGATGTACGAAACATCCGACCCACAATCCCGAAATCACTTCTTCGTGTCCGTATGAGGACAGAGACCTCATCCTGTCCCCACCCCGGTCTCATGCGCTTAGTGCTACTCCAGATTTCGCACAGACACCTGGAACGACGAACTGCCCTTATAGCCACCAGGTAGTCCAGTGCCCTTAGGATGCATCACTACCCCTCATGGGCGTCTTGATGATCCCGTACTCATAGTGCATGCACAAACAATGTTTTCTTATATTGCCATGTAATATGTGGTGCCATTAGTCCAACGGCCCCGACTCTCAACTCAACCCGCATCTGTTTGTCTTGACTAGTCCGTCGACCTGTCATGTCGCACTGCCGCTAGTTAACTGAGCATGTCGGTCCTATCTTGGTACCATGGCCAAACAATTCACTTATTAAGTTTTATGGCACATATATCATGTTCGTTTACGAGCTCCTGCTCGTGCCAACTGGCCTTGGGCCCACTGTACGAGATTTTCAAAATCGGGCATTTCGCCCCCAAGTTCCAAAACCGAGGCCCTTGGCCTATCAGAGCTATTCGAGCTCCCGTCGAGAAGGTCTCCCAAATAGTTTAAGCATTGGCACACAGTCAGGGGAGAACACTTCCGACAAAAATAAGTTTTTACTATCCATCATACCGACCGGTATAAGGACATCTCCGTTCATAACCGATGAATGGGTTTTCAACTTCCTTCCAGGAAGTCTCATCATACCAACCGGGTATGATCTACTTACAACCCGTAAGTAGTTTTTCCGCATAACTTTCACATCACTTTCTTTAAGTAGTGATGATTAAAATACCACTAAACAGTGGGTTTTTATATCGAGGTACTTATCATCCCCAACCGGGTATGATGTTAGTAAACCCACTCACAACCGGTAAGTGGTTTTTAACTTTATAAGGTGTGCTCATCATCCCAATCAGGTATGATGTTTGTAAACCCACTCACAACCGGTAAGTGGTTTTAAATTTTAAGTTGTGCTCATCATCCCAACCGGGTATGATGTTAGTAAACCCACTCACCCGTTAATGCCGTGAATTCCACTAGACCGGTTCTTGGTATTCACGCGAGCTTGTCCTTGCTGGCGTTCCCGGTACTTCGTGTTCCGGTGAAGGCACGGCGGTCCGAGCTTTCGATCTGGGTAGATAGGTCTCATCCTGAGGTTCATCCTTTCGGTCCTAATTCGGTCGTGGAAAGGCTGAGAAAGTGTTGGGAGGGCTTGAAATGGCCGATTTCAGCTTGGCCGAAATAGGGCAGCTTCGGTCCGCCGGAGTTGCTTCACTATTCCATCATGTCGGCGTTTCTCCAACGATACTCGGATTGATTGGAGTTTGCTATCAGATAGCTGTCTTCCCCCCGGTTCTAAAGAGCCCGACCTTTGTTCAAGTCGAAGCTCTCGTTTGAGCTTTACCGGGAAATGGAGCAGTAGAGAGAGAGAGAGAAGTGTTCAGGTGTGAGGAGAATGAAATGGGGATGAACTCTTTATATAGTTGTAAAACCCGTGTATTAAATGGGCGAGATTTATTACTAGTATTAATATTGCCATAAATTATTGGTATTAATTCCAATAATTTAATTTCGGTATTAATTCTAATAAATTAAATTTTAGTATTAATTCTAATAATTTAATTTTGGTATTAAATTATTTGTATTAATTCCAATAATTTAATTTAGGTATTAAATTAGTGCTATTAATTATATATTAATTTATGATAAGGCGTACATACAAATTTTTGACCGAAATTTCGGGTTACAAAAAAAAATTCATACTTTCCAGGAGGTCACCCATCCTCACATTACTCTCAAGTAACCACACTTAACTTTAAAGTTCTTATGGAATCTAGTTCACTTAAACCACTTTGGTTTTTATTTTCTAATTTGTCTTAAGTTTCTTTTCCAAGGTTTAGTGAACCCTTTGGATCACCCGAGAGTTGTAAATTCCCAACTTGCCCGTTCAGAAATAATCGGGTTTGTGAACCGGTTCTAAATCCTAACTTGGTTTGACTGGTTCTTTTCCTGGTTTTCCTTAGCTCAAAAGGGCGGGTTTTACACTAGTAGTAACTACTGGGCAAGGAAATGACCTATTACAAGGTGAGGATAATAGGAACACTACTCGAGAAAGTGCTCAACACTACTAAGGACAAGTATCAAGATAACTTGTTATAGGTGCAAGGGAAATGGGGCATAAAGTGAAGGATTGCCCCACCTCGCAAGGATTTAGAACAATACCTTCCAAGAACAATGCCTTTGCAGCTACATGAATTCGAAAGTATTCCACCCCATGAAATATGACTCCTGCTCGAAACTTCAACCACACCTAGGAGGAAACTCTTCAAGATCCTAGCATAGTGACGGGTACTTCCTGACCAAATCTCCTTTAAGAAAAGCTAAAGTCCCATGTTGGTAATCGTATTTCAAAAGTAAATTTTGAGTTCCTAAAACTTTTTGCCCCTCAATGATGGTGTAATGGTGTGCCTCAACTAGATGAGGGAGGAAAAGGACTGAAGGTAGGACCTCGATCAACCGCAAATAAAACAAAGGGTAGATGAAGAGAATTCTTCCTTAAGAAGAAATTTTCAGCCATCTAGGAGCAAGGAAGGAAGCACATCTACAAGAGAAGACAAGCCGAACATTAGACGACAAATGGGATGTTTTGGGATGATAAGTACGACTTGCTTTGGAAAAAACATAGCGGAAAGAAGCAAATCATAACAACAAGATAGTTAAGGAGGACTGGGAAGTAGTAAGGACTACACCCTAAAAAGGGCAATGGGATGGGCATTAAGGACAAGAAAACTCGAGAGACAACTGTCTCAAGATAATTACACAAGGAGAATAGTAGGGACGAGTCAGTTAATGAACTAACCCTCGTGAATGTCATAAATTTAATCTCTAGTTAAGAAGGGAGAGGTGGAAAGGCCAAATATTTGGAAAATATGGATGGAGGAAATCCTTAAAGAGATTAATGGCCTAGAATGGATTGATGACCAAACTCAAAGCCAGGAGAAGATTAAGTAAGCCTCTCGTAGGATGATTAAGAGATTTAGAAACAAGGAGAATTTGATCTCTACTTAAAGGAAATAGACGTGTACAAGGGTACAAGTTGGAATGAGGATGGGGTACAAAGTATGTACCCACAAGATTTCAAGAGTAAAGGTAAACGGAAGGGGATGGCACCAAAGGATGTCATTCAAGGATATATACATACGAAAACGAATGAACAAGTAATTCTAGGAGAAAGGGAAAGAATCTCACCAAAGAAGGAAACCCTGAGGAGGGATACATGTCCCAACTAAGAGGTAATGGGACCAAGTGACGAGGGATGAGGAGACGAACTTGCAAATGAAGTGCATGGTGAGGTGAAAGAACCAAGGGAAACATACTAGGAGAACCTAAGGAGTAAGTTAAACCCAAGGAATGAGTAGGTATAAAGATAGCATCAATAGATGTCGTAACAAGTAAGAATGGGTAGACTACTCATAATATTAAAATAAAGGAAAGAACGTTTGAGAAACCTTGGGAAAGTAAGCTCCCTAAATAAGAAGTGGTTACGGGGGAACAACCACTAATATCAAGATGGATTGTGGTCCACACTTGCATAATAGAGCCTAAAGATTGTTTGTGTGGGCATAGGGTGGAGTACACGAAATAAGACCGATAATCGGAAGCTACACAAATAAGGAATAAGGGATGCAATGGAAAATTTAAGACAATGGAGGACTGAAAGCAGGAAAATGCCCCAATATAGAAAGGGTGTAAGGAGATGAAAAAAGGAAACCTTCAAGAAATGGTAAGAAGATTGAACATGTAACTCCTAAGGTGAAAGTCTCTACTTTGAAGGAAATAGTAGAGAATGAAACTGTAAAAAGGGAAACTCCCCAAACCAAGCAAATCGACATGTAGACCGAAAGGAATCAACTCGGTATAAAGAAATGTGAAATGATTACGAAGAAGTAAGAGTGGATTAAGGCCAAAGTAAAATCCTTGAGTAAAGGATGTCATTGGAAATGAGGATGGACCTAAGAAAGGATGAATCCCAGCTTATCGATATAGTATTGGAAAACCTAATCAATAGGAACCGAAAAGATCTAATAAAGAAGTTGGGGGAATGATGAGCACGTAAGAGGAATCCATGTGGTTATGTGAGATACTTCAAAGGCATGATGGAGGAGAGGATAATAGTAAAAAGGATAGTTGAGGAATCTAATGGACAAATATAGGTCCTAGAAAATACCATGCATTAAGGGGCATGTAAGCCCAACAATCCAGAGGAGAATATGACTCAAAGTAAGGAAGAGTTGGCTAATAAGCATGACAAGATCAAATATAAAAAATTTTTTGGGATCGAAGTTATAATAGACAACGAATGAAGGAAGGGTCAAAATAGGACGAAAAAGTTATAATAAAGAAAAAACCGTGGAAACAAGTATGTAAAGCTCAAAAGAACATCAAGCTAATGGTTTCAATGACCAAGCGGTTAACTGGACATAAAAATGGTTAGTTATCTTGGAATTTCCAATCTTGAGTACGAAACCTCAAAGGGAAGAATGTTGCTCTAAACAAATAAAGAGATAAAATCTAAGAATATACCCTGAAGTAAGGTATGTCTAGTTATGATAAACTCCATGGAGGGAGTAAATAATATAATGGAAAAGGAATTCCTTAAGTTAAGGTTGTAAAAAGGGCTAATTAGAAGGACAAGAGAAGAGTTTGCATGTTAAGCAAACACCAAAGGGGCATCAAAGGAAATGATTCTTCATACAAGGCTAATAATTAAGTTTTGGGGACAAAACTCCTAAAAGGAGGGAATAGTTGTAAACCCCACCCTTTTTAGCTAAGGAAAACTGGGAAAATAACCCGTCAAACCAAATGAGAAAACCGAACTGGCTCACAAACCTGATCATTTGTGAACGGGCAATTTGGGAATTTCCAACTCCCGGTTGATCCAAAGGGTTCATAATACCATGGAATAGAACCTTAGGATGAATTGGAAGAGAAATACCAGACCGGTTTAGATGAATCGGATCCAACTAGATTGAATCGATTTATGAACCGAGTCGATTCATGAACCGGAATCGATAGAGAACGAGCAAATCAGAGAAATTAAACTCCATTGTGCCCAAAGAAATTTATAAAACTTGGTAAGGAATCTTATAACAAAGTGGGAGAGAAAAACTAGATCGGTTTGGGTGAACCGGACCCGAACTGGATTAAGGACCAAGCCAATTTATGAATCGGAATCGATAAATAGATGGTAAACCGGAAATTTTATGGACCCTAAATGATCCAAGAGTTACAAAAGACATGGAAATGGACTTGTGAAGGAATTGGGGATGAAAACCAAACCGGTTCAGGTGAACCAGATCCGAACCGGTTTGAACCACTGATCCTAAATTCATTTTTCTAGGTGGCATAAATAAGTCAAATTTGAGATTTGAGGCCACCATTGGATAGAAAATAAATTTATATGAAGTTAGAAATTTTAGATTAGAAAAACTTGGTCGAATGAGGGGTGAAACAACCGGTTTAAACTTCGAACCCGATTCAGACCGGTTTGGTCCAGTTTGGAACAATGTCATCTTCTTCCTCAGGATGACACCACAGTTCACTCGCCGAAAAATCAAAGTAGCGCTGGCGAAAAAGAAACGTTTCCGTTCGGTACGTTTCAAGTCTTCAATGCATATCATAGAGGTGCCAAACGGATGACCAACGGGTCTCCGAGCTCCCTATATAAAGAGCCCCTCTCTATTTGTCCTCTCCACACCTGAAAAGCTCACTCTCTCTCAATTGCTTAGTATTCCCATGAAGCTCGAACCAGAGCTTTGATATAGGGACAATTCTAAGCTAAAGAAAGCGATGTCGGGTTCATTAGAACTGGGGAGAAGTCAGCTACACAGTGGTGGCATTCGTTCATTCCGAGAGTCGCTGGAGAAGCGCTGGCATGATCGAACAGTGAAGCAGCTTCGGTGGGCCGTAGCTGCCCTGTTTCAGCCAAGTTGAAATCAGCCAATTCGAGCCCTCCTTAGGCCAAATCAAGCTTTCCCAACACCTCCTCAGCCCTTCGATGGCCGAATTAGGACCGAAAGGTAAGCCAATTCGGCTCCCCGCATTGAATTGAGTAATGAATTGAGGTCCTATGATAAATTTTAAAGGTTTCGACACTTGATTTGAGGAAAAACTAACATTAGGGACCTAAAGATTTAAGAGAAATAACTTTAGTGACCTAATTACAAATAAATAAATGTTTGGTTTTCTCATTCATTTGGAATGAATGAAGGCTATTAGGCCAAGTGATAATGAAGCGAGATGTTCATATTGTGTAGGAACACGAGGTACCTGGAATGCCAGTAAGGACAAGCTTGTGTGAATGGAAAGAACCGGTCTAGTGGAATTCATTGCATTAACGGGTGAGTGGGTTTACTAACGTTATACCTGATTGGGATGATGAGCACAACTTAAAGTTAAAAACCACTTACCGGTTGTGAGTGGGATTTTATATCATACCCAGTTGGTAATGATATGTACCTTAAAATGAAAACCCACTACTAAGTGGTATTTTAAACATCACAACTTAGAAGAGTGATGTGAAAATCATGCGAAAAAACTATTTACCGATTGTATGTAGATCATACCTGGTTGGTATGATGAAACTTTCTCGAAGGAAGTTAAAAACCCGTTCATCGGTTATGAGCGGAGATGTCCTTATACCTGGTTGGTATAATGGACAGTTGAAAATATTTTTTTGTCGGAAGTGTTGTCCCCTAACCGTGTGCCAATGCTTAAACTATTTGGGTGACCTTCTTGACGAGAGCTCGAATAGCTCTGATAGGCCGGGGACCTCAATTTTGGAACTTAGGGGCTAATATGCCCGATTTTGAAAATCTCGTATAGTGGGCCCAAGGCCAGTTGGCACGATCTGAAGCTCGTAAACAAACATGAATTATATGCCATAATTCATGTTTATAGATATAGCCCCTAAAATAGGAACCAAATGGACCCACACTACCGCATACACCACTGGACACGTGAAAAACATTATCCCAAATAAGGGAATTAGCTTGGGAGTAGATGAGTCTAGGGGGACTCAAACTACTACACTAGGAGTAACCACCAAGTAGAATAAGCTCTATGACCACACAAAATCTAAAAACCTCTAGTGTCCACACACACCAGGTGACTTACACCTCTCTATAAATCGACAATTACTAGTGAATCAGACCACCGCATGAGGTGATTAAGGTGTTCATAAACTCATGGGGGAGTCAGCTACCCAATCCCACCACCGTCAATTGTTGCTACTTCCTCACTAGTGAGTTTCTGGCCAAAACCAGACTTTGTGTTTATTTTACAAAGAGAGAGCAATTGAGGCAAAAATGGCAATGTTTTGACCAAGCTTGGTTTGAAAGGTTATTAGTGTCTCTTTGAAATAGATAAAAGTTTAGGGACCAAATCACAAAATTTGGAAAGTTTAGGGACCAAATTATGATTTTCTAAAAATGGAGACATGAATGTGCTTCAGTCGAAGTATATGGACTTAAAGGAAAGTTTGAACAACTTAGAAACCTGAAATGGTAGCTTAGAATTTGCTAAGGACTCAAGTAGAACTTCTAGAAATGTTTAAGGGACCAAATGGTGATCTTGAAAAGTAAGAGGACCAAAATAAAATTTATGAGAAGTTAGGGACCACTACTGAGACCAAGAAAAGTTAAAGGACATGAGGTAGAATTTATTTCTGAAATCTAAGTCATAAAGGAGTAAATAGAAATTATAAGGACCAAAATATAATTTTGGAAAAGTTAGGGAATAATGTGCAATAAGTAGAAAGTTTAAGGACCTTAATGAAAAGGTAGAAAATGGCTTATAACCCACAAATGAGAGTCGTACAAACGGATTGCAAATATAAGATTTATGAAACTCCTGGCTCGAGTGGAAAACTATAATTTTTTGGAAATTATGGGATGGTACAATGATATAACATTTCGAACCAAACTTTGCCATGTTGTATTTATTTGAATTATGTCGCTTATACTGCTATGAATAGTCGTGTGGAATCATTGATACTAGATACTAAAAATTTGACCAAAACGAATATTTATCCGATGGTTTAGTGGATTTATAGATAACGAGTCCTATTGGACAAATCATCTTTTTTTATTAAGTTTTAATGAATTAATGTAAGTGGAAGAACATGATAGGCTTCATAAATGGAACATGAAATATGATGAGCATGATGCAACATGAATTGGTCTAAGAACCCGCGATGACAATATAAGAAGAGACCGAGATTTTCTAAACATAAAAAGAGAGCTGACTTTGTGTGCTTGATTAAGCTAATAATTAGTCAATAATGAATGAGTTGGTCCGAAGATCAAAACCATGAAATAATGATAATTTCGCTTAGCGGTATGAATGATGTAATGATAAAACAAGTAGTTTGGTCTGTTAGGTAGCATATCAAGCCTCGGGAAATTATGAAATAATGCATGTGATGTATTATGACTTTTGAGAGCAACAAGTGGTGGGGTCAGTCAGATAGCATACTAAGCCTCGATAATTAACAAAAATTATTACGTGCTATGATCTTAATGCATGCTAAAAAACATGAGTAACAAGGTCGATTAGATTGCATACCACACGCTTAAATAAGAATGATCATTATATTTTTTGATCATATGTATCATATGATTGAATGGTTGTGTTTTGATGTTGGCATGGCACCTATTATGATAGGTGTTGTGGAGTGTATAGAGAGGATTGGAAGTGGGTATACAAGTGAAATGTCAATTTCCCACGAACCCTAAGGGTGATTTATGGTAAGGGTTCAAGCATCACTTGTGATTTAGAGTTAGGCAAAGTTAGATTAATAGATTTTGGATATCAGATAACACATCATCTACATTCGTGTAAGGAGGCAGTCATCTTGAGATGTTCCTTGAGAGTGCGTCATGGAGGAAATATCTCTCACACCCTAAGTTCGCATGTGTACCAACTAAGTGGATCGTTTGTATGCATTTAATGTGTGAATTGTGAAATGAAAAATGAACTCTCAAGATAATGAATACAAAATAAAATACTATTGTGAACAATGAGCAAGTACCCATAAAAAGATGAAAATAAGATATAAATAAAATATAATAAAAAGATTAGGTAAGGAATCGGTCATAAGTTATGATATGGCTCGATGTCAGTAAACACATTCACTAAGTTGTGAGCTCACCCCTCCCCTAACCTTTTTCAAGAGCATCCAAGGAGCACAGAGGATCATGCACCAGCCACAACATCTATACACATGCAACCGAGGTATGGAACTCAAGAGGCATGTATGAAGGTTATCTTTATTTATCAACCACTTATTTTCCCAGGAAAAGATTATACCCACCATAGTAGCATCATGGTGACATGTTAGGTTGTCATTGGACCCCGACTCGGGAAATTGGGTCGGGGATTGACACAATGACCTTTATTCCACAAATCCATATGTTCTCTCATCCTCACTCTCCATCATCCCTTCTAATATTCTTGAAAGGGTTTAGGGTGAGCTAATGTCTAACGAGTGATATTACTAACAACTGAGTATTCATGTACTTGATCTTAGCATCTAATCAAAATGCCAACATGGTGTATTTTCCTTAATACTTGAATGTTTACAAAAGGTATTACCTTTTCACATTATTATAGTAATATTCTTCAAGATAATTGTATAAGCATAAAAGAACACATCTTAGCCAAAAATAATAGCTTGTGCTATCATAGCACTCAGTACACACAAGACGTCGTACCATACCACTTGTAAGACAACCTTTTAGGAGCACAAAACTTTTGATCAAATATTAAACCAGATGTGAAATAATTTTATCATAATAAGTATTCTTAATTTTAAAATCAAATTAATTTGATTGAGAATTGAATGTGAATTATATTGACTATAATTTAGTTATGAGATATGTAACACCAGACATTTCAGATCCACTTAGACCAAAAACCACTGTTGAATCGGGAACGGAGACATGAAAACACATGGTTGGAAGTAAACCAAGTTGGAAACCTTCAGAAACCGTAAAATTTGTAAAGTGGGTAAGTCCATGAATTGAGGGGTGGGAAAGGCTTGGGTAAAAACTGACCCAAATTGGGATCGAATCAATTTAAGAGAAAAGATCCTTGATTTTTTAAAGGATCTAAACAACCTATGAAAGGGGAGATCTTGAGCCCAATAAGACATAATGGGAAGATGAATTTTTTGAAAAATAGATTGTGCCAAGAACTAGCCGAATCGGAGGTGAACCAATCCTAGGATGGTTGAAATTGATCGAACTAGCTCAAAGTTGTAAAAAAACCCTAATTTTCAGAGAAGGCAAACCAAATCGAAATTAAGGAATTCTTAAATCCATTCAAGAAGGAATTGGACAAGGAATTTATAGAAACTTTTGTTGGGCTAAGAATCGACTTAAAATGGCATGAATCGACTAAGAAACGACCGAACCAACCAAGAAATTTATCAAAACCTGGTTCACCACAGTGAAAATTGATCAGTGTGCCATACACGTGGGGCATATGATACATAGACGAGCACGCGTGTCACTCCCCCGCACGACACCTAACTTGATTGAGGCTGAAAAACCCAGATTTTTCCCAACCACTTTCCAAAACCCACCGCTTTGAGAATTAATTTATTACAAGGGTCACAAGCTATGAAATGATGAAAGAAGGCTATGGTTGGGTAGTCACATAAGTCTAGAATCCAGACATTGAAAGCTTGGATGTTCCCTATCAGTTTTAGAATCAAAATTATTTTTGAAATTTGAAGTACTCAAGTTTCTAGTGGGAGTAGTTGCAGAGATCATCGTGCCTCAGTCCGACCACCAAACTTAATGCTCATGGTGTCCTTAGAAACCTGCGAGAGTCATATTTACAACATCACCCTCTCGATAGTCGATATTCATTCTACGATCACCGCAAAGATTGAATAGTACCTCACCAATGATGACCAGAAATAGAGAATTTGTTTCGAGGACCATTTTTGGCTGCACCAACAGCCAACTAAGTCTAGGAAAAATTCAGGAGAACACCACCTTCCTCACACACTTTGGGTAAGTGTAGAGGTAGACTAAAAAAGTTAAAGCTCAGATTTGCTTCATAAATAACAAAGTTTGGTAATATGTAGATTGTAGGCAGCTCAAACCTCCGTTGGGGGGAAAACTTGGTTTCTACAAACTCCTCTAGAAATCAACAATCAAATGACACTAGTACCGATGACTGAGACACTATCTTCGGTGAGTTTCCAGCCTTTACCCGACTTTGGTTCACTGATTTGGGTAGTTTTAATTAAATATGATCATCACTATTTTGGCTAAGCTTGACAAAACAAAGACCACGATGACCTTGGGGTAGGCCAAGTGGACCCCATACCTTAGTTTGGGAAATTTTAGGGGTTATTTAGTTAGGAAGAAAAGATTGAGGACTAATATATGAATAAGGAAAAGTTAGAGAACCCATTTGTGAATAGGTTTTATGCGGGGTCTTCTTAAGGGTCTAAATGATGTTTTGGGACCCTTGGAAAAGATTGGTGAAGTTTTGGATTTTGTTTGTCATATTTAGAATGTTTAAGGATCTAAAAGGAATAAAAATGAAACTTCAAGTGATAAAATGCAAATAAAAGAGTTTGCATGCGTATAAGTGATTTCTCAAAAATCTAACAACTTAGATGGGGTTAAAGTGAGTATAGAGACCTAATAGGAAGTTTTGAGAAATTAAGTGTCCTAGAAAGATGGATTTAAAGAATAGGGGCAAAATAGTAATTTTTTCCAAAATAAGGACCAAAATGTAAATAGTGGAAAATATGGCTAAGGAAGTATCCTAAGATATTTGGAGAACCTAAAAGGAGCATAAGGGTACTTAGGGACTCACCATGGTAGTATCGGGAGGATGTGACAGGTTGGCATGGGTATTCTACCCCATGAAATTAAGTGAGGGTGTGACAGCTCAAGTGGTATAAGATCCTAATTTTTGAAACCTAAAAAATGGAAATGAAAGTTTAGTAAACATTGGGCAAAAATGGGGAAGCATTAATTGGAAAGTCTCATGTATATTGTAAAAACTTATGTATGGGAAGTATTACAAATGGTTACTAATAAGAGGTAAAACACTTGTAGGAATGGGCCCTAGGAGAGGAGCTCATCGTAAACAACGGGTTATTGAACAACAACTTATTGAGTGCAACAGTGAACGAATGATCCAAAGCTCGATAAAGGAACAAGAAATCTGGTAGCAAAGCTTGAGTGGAGAGATTTTCGAACCAAAGAACCTCTTCAGCAATCGAGAAACCCCAAAGAGTGGGAAGAATACAATGATTGTGTGGAGGCTTATTTTAGTTAATTACAGGTACATGACAGTCCCCTACGAGCTAGGGAAGAAGTATCAGCAAGGGAGGCTGAAGGAGTACCTCCCGTAGAAGGGGCAATTGAGAGACCCAAGATGGGGAATGTACCTCCCCATGAAGCACCCAATATGCGCTACTTTGATATACCGTTGTGCTTGAAGTCACTTCGGATATTAGGGTGCAAAAGCTTCATTGGAGCGAAGAATGTTACTGTAGTCATTCAGTAGCTACGAACCATGGAGAAGCTTATGACAATCATGAAGATACCAACTACGAAGAAGGTAATCATGGTGGATTCATGTTGGAAGGCCATGCAAACCGTTGGTGGGAGAATACCTTAGCTACATCTTCTACCCCACCAACATGGGAGTACTTTGAGCAGAAGTTCATGGAAGAGTACCTGGCCCCACACCCAATGAATGAGAAGAAGTTGGAGTTCTGCAAACTCCAACAGAGCTCAGGTACTGTGAATGAATGAACTATGTCTATTTGCTTCAGATTTTGCTAGATCTCAATATGCCGATGTTCGTGGAGGGGTTAGAGCTCAATATTTGAAGGGTACTAGGAAGTGTGGGGAGACCCACAAATCTATCTCTGGTAATAAGTAAGGCTTACAAGTGTGAAAGCATATATTAAGTAGGGAAAATGCATTTTGAGAAAAGGAAGGAGATGGAAGGACCACTAGAGTATGAAATGAAACCAAAGTTAAAGACTAGGAACCTCTCATGGAGCCTCGTGTTAAGGAAATTGATGTGAGCCTCTATCGCTTGGATTGGTGACCAACACACACACTGACAAGAGACCAGGGAGGAGGGAATGGCTTTAGGAAATAGTACCATAAGTGTGACAAGTTATAAGGATGCATGTCGTCAATGCCAAAGGTACCATGGAGGACTCTGTCGCAACATTGCAACCTATTATGAGTGTGGACAACTAGGGCACATTTCCCAATATTGTCCATAGGGAAACTCAAAGCAAAAAATGGAGATAATACCTACTTCCCACTCTCTAGTGTACATAGATCCCCAAAAAGTGGAGGCTATTTCAAGAAGTAATGGTCCCAAGAAGTAACACAGGGGATGAAAGGCATCACCAAGGACTCGAGTAGAAGAGTCCAACAAGGTATCCAAAGATGGATTTAGAAATAAGATTTAATATTGGGAACCACTTTCGAACATTTCTAGGAAATAGGATCATGTAAGGAATGTACATAACTATTTTTGTAAGGCTGTAATGCTATGAAAGCTAAGAAAAAGGTATCTAGTTGTGAAATTTGGATAGAAGCAAGCTCTTCCGAAATAAATATTTAGCAAGTGAGTTGAGCAAAAAGGGACTAGAAAAATTTGATAGGGAAACAAAGCATGAAACCTCAAAAGCTGGGGACAAAACAAAAAGCTTTCCCAAAAAGGAGATAACATACCCCGACCAAAACTACAAGTTCATAATGTGAATAAATGCCTAGGACCATGAGGGTTAGACAAGCAAGCCCAAAGTAATTAAGGGTGTATAGAACCATAGACGAGCAAGTCATGGGATAAGATATAACCCAAGGGGCACATAGGTGTAGGTTATGTGTTGTGAGTTGAAAAGGGACATTGTCACGTCCCGACTCAGTTTGGTTGGATCCCCGTGAGCAACCCGCCACTCTCCCGGTTTATTAAGGGTTTTCCCCTTCTTTAAACTGTTAGGAGTAAGACGTCCTTTATACATGTACCTTTCCTGGAATGATATTAATTAAAACTAAATAAATTTAAACGTACATACCTGTCTTGCAGGTTTAGCTAGCGGAAGGTCTTTAAGTAAGCTTTTCCCTCGGTTTCCTAAAAAGGGATAGAGGGAGGGGGTGAGTTTGACAACTCAATGAATGGGTGTTTCAAAAGAGTTTCAATAAAATAATTTGGAGTGTGTCAGACTCCTTATTTTCTTTTAAACTATTTTGTCCTTAAGTATCCGGTTATTCAAAATCAATTTCCTCATAATCAGTGTGTTTAACAATCAACACACGTCCTTCATCATGAATGGATCACACATTCACAGGGCAGCCCATCCACTGCACCCACTTGTGGCATTGGAGCAACTTTATTGGCCATCTAGATAGAAGCCCGTTGACTTCTACCCTGGGAATCAGTGGATGTTCGTGACATCCAACCCTCAAACCTGAAAAGAAACTCTATGTACATATGAGGACAGAGACCTCATCCCGACCCCACCCTAGTCTCATGCGCATGAAGCAACGTCGAGCTTCCCTAACTACTGGCACGACAATATGTCCTTATCTCCACCATGTCGTCCAGTGGCCCTTAGGACGCTTAACTACCCCTCTTGGGTGTCTTGATGGTCCCAAAACTCAGTGCATGCACAAACAATAATTTCCCATATAAGCCATTAATCTATGGTGCCATTGGTCCAATGGCCCCGACCCTCAACTTGACCTGCAGCTGTTTGTCTAGATTGGTTCGTCAACCTGTCTTGTCACACTGCCGCCAGTCCATCTAGTGTGTCACTCCTATCTTGGTACCATGGCCAAATCATATCATTCATTAAAATTTTAAGGTTTAACATCATGTTTGTTTCTGAGCTTTTGCTCGTGCCAACTGGCTTTAGACCCACTGTACGAGATTTTCAAAATCAGGCATTCTAGCCCCCAAGTTCCAAAACCGATGCCTCTAGCCTAACTGAGTTATTCGAGCTCCCATCAAGAAGGTTTCCCAAAATCTTTAAGCAATGGCACACAATCAGGGGAAAACAATTCTAACAAAACATCTTTTCACTCGTTGATCACACCAACCAGGTGTAGGACATTTCCGCTCATAACCAATAAGCGGGTTTTCTAGTTTCTTATAGGAAGTTCATCATACCAACCGAGTTTGATCTACTTATAACCTGTAAGTAGTTTTTCTGCGTAGTTTCCACATCATCCTATCCAAGGGTGATGTTAAAATTCCACTTAGTAGTGGTTTTTCATTTTGAGGTACTCATCATCCCAATCGGGTATAATGTGAAAATTCCCACTTACCTGATAAGTGCAGTGTATTTTCCTCTTAACCGGCTCTTTGCCTCATGCGAGCTTATCCTTGTTGGCATTCCTAGTACTTCATATTCCTACACGATATGAACATGCTTGTTCATTAACCTTTGGCCTAATAGCCTTCATTTATCACAAATAAATAAAATGCCCAACTTTCAATTATTTGCATTTAGGTTCCTAAAGTTCTTTTTCTTTAACTTTAGGACCCTAATGCAAATTTTCCTCCAATTGAGTGCTGAAACTTTTAAAATTCACTTTTGGTTCTCAATTTATTCAAAATCACAAAAGGTGTTCAAGTTTCCCAAATTTCCAATTTGGTCCCCAACTTTTCAAAAATTACCATCTTGCCCGTACTTTACAAAAATGGTAATTTGAACCCAAAAATTCCAAAAATCAACCAATTGGTCCTCCAACATCTTTTTCAAGGCCAATTTGCCCTCAATTTTGGGAACTTGCACTTTCCTTCCACAATTTTACGAAATTCCCAAATTTCCCAAAAATTTTCCCCCTTTCAAATTGGCCGAAATTGATTTAATCAAATTGACCATTTAATCGGGTTTAATTATTGATATTGAAGTTAAAATTGAGTTCCTACACTTGCACATGATTCAATGGAACTTTGCATCACATCATTTGGATCCGAATTGAGCTAAAACGGAACTTAATCAGAAAACCCTGCAGCTCCCTATTTATTTTGTGACCACTTTCTATAATATGGCTAAAACCCCAACACATTGTACTACTCTATTAAGAAAGTACTTGAAATTTCTAAAATGCTATCTATCGATGAACTGATCTTGCTAGGAAGATGGTCCCAAGAATAGTAAACAAACAAACTCCCTTCACCATAAAAATTAGGGAGAATCCCATCCTAGTTAAGTAAGCTGACTTAGGGAATTAAGAAATATAAGAGGACTCCTAAAGGGACCATTTGGCAAAGAAGACTTAACAAGAAAACTCTTAAGGTAGGACGACGAAGCACCAAACTACCAGTAAACCCTAGAAAGGCCCCACAATACTTGAAGGAAAGGAGGAACTACATGGTCCACGCAATGGAATAACCTATTATAAGTGTGAACAATGGGGACACTATGTGAAGAAGTATCCAACCCTACTAAGGACAAGGACCCAACCTGTCATAAGTGTCAAGGAATAGGACAGGTAAAGGACTATTCCATACCTCATAGATTTAGGGTAATACCTCCTCAAAGGTCACGAAAGATATGAAGGACTAGTGACCAAAACCATGGAACATGTTAAGTAATGACGAGGTAAAACCAAATTTAAACTTTTTCTTAAGAAGGTCAAGTTGAGAAGGATACCACAAGAATGGAGGTAATAAAGTGTACCTAGAACCCCCTCATAAAAGGCAAACTTGTAAAAATGTCCTCCGGAAACTCTAGGAGTATGACACACTAAGAGTGAAGAGGAGAAGAAATACGCAATGCAAGGAAACTTTGGAGGGATGCATACGACTAAGTACCCTTTAAGGAATGATTGATGGGTGAATGGATACAATGTGGAGTGCAAGGAACCAACCCTTAATTCAGAAACTTTTCAAAGGAAGGAGGTATTGTGATGGCCCAATGTGACCTGTTTGGAGAGAGCAGAAGAACCAAATAACAATTTCAGGAGAACCAAGTAGAAAGAAGAAACTAGTAGCAACGGGATGGTCAAAGAAAATAAATAAAACCCTAAGAAAGGCTGGGAAGTAGTAAAGACTACACTCTATGAATGATAATAGAATGGGCATGAAGGACGAGTGATACAGCTACCCGGATAATTAGACAAGAAAAAATAGTAAGAATGAGATAGTTAAAGAACTGGACTTTGAGAGAACCATGGATTTAAACCGTGGCAAAGAAGGGAGAAGTGAAAAAGGCCGAAACTTCGGAAAAGAAGGACAAATGAAAACCCTTAAAGAAATTGATGGCCAAAACTGGATTTATAATTTAAAAGTCTTGAGACGATTAAGTGAGCCTCACGAAGGATGATCAAGAGATTTTGAAACAAGGAGGATGTGAACCCTCTTTAAAAAGGAAATAAGTTAACGAGTAAATAGGAAGTTAGCATCAAAAGATGTTGTTACAAGTAAGAATGAGTGAACTACCCATACTAAGGTAATAAAGGAAAGAACGTCTGAGAAACATTGGATAAGTAAGACCTCCAAATAAGATTTGGCTAAGGAGGAATAACCACAATTGGTAAGACGGGTCATAGTCCACACGCACATATGAAGCCTAAAGAGTAGATGACTGAGCATAGTGTGGAATGCACAGAATAAAACCAATAATTGGAAGTATCCCAAGTAAGGAATAAAGGATGAAACATAAGTTGTGGATAGAGAAGGATCCAAAGCAAACAAATGCCCTAACATAGATATGAGTGCGAAGAAAGGGAGCAAGAACCCTATAAGGATTGATAAGAAGGATGAGCATGTAACTCCTAAGATAGAAATCTCTATTGTGAGGGACAAAGTAGAGAACGAAAGTAGAAGAAAGGAACCTTCCCAAGCAAAGGAATTGACACATAGATCAAAAGCGATTATTGTATAATGAATAATTATGAAATGATTACGAGTAAGTAAAAGTGGATTAAGGAATAAGGAAAAAAACTCCAATTTTTTTGAAAGAAGGGCAAAATGGTAATTTTGGAAAAATTGGGGAACCAAATTGGAAATTTAGAAAATTAAACCCCTTTTTGGTGAAATTGAATAAATTGAGGTCCCACAATAAATTTTAAAAGTTACAGGACTCAATTTGAGGAAAAACCGACATTAGGGACTTAAAGTTAAAGAGAAATAACTTTAGGGACCTAATTGCAAATAACAAAAAGTTTGGGTTTTCTCATTCATTAATGAATGAAGGCTGTTATGCCGAGTAATAATGAACAAGATTGTTCATATCATGTAGGAACATTAAATATCGGAAACGCCAATAAGGAGAAGCTCGCGTGAATACAAAGAACCAGTTTAGGGGAATTCACGGCATTAACGGGTGAGTGGGTTTACTAACATCATACCCGGTTGGTATGATGAGCACAATTTAAAGTTAAAAACCACTTACCGGTTGTGAGTGGGTTTACAAACATCATACCCAATTGGGATGATGAGCACACCTTATAATTTAAAAACCACTTACCGGTTGTGAGTGGGTTTTCTATGATCATACCCGGTTGGGATGATGAGCACAATTTAAAGTTAAAAACCACTTACCGGTTGTGAGTGGGTTTACAAACATCATACCCGATTGGGATGATGAGCACACCTTATAATTTAAAAACCACTTACCGGTTGTGAGTGGGTTTACTGACGTCATAGCTGGTTGGGATGATGTGCACAAATTAAAGTTAAAAACCACTTACTAGTTGTGAGTTGGTTTACTAACGTCATACCCGATTGGGATGATGAGCACAAATTAAAGTTAAAAACTACTTACTGGTTGTGAGTGGGTTTACTAACATCATACCCGATTGGGATGATGAGCACAACTTAAAGTTAAAAATCACTTACCGGTTGTGAGTGGGTTTACTAACATCATACCCGGTTGGGATGATGACCACAACTTAAAGTTAAAAATCACTTACCGGTTGTGAGTGGGTTTACTAACATCATATCCGATTGGGGATGATAAGTGCCTCGATATAAAAACCCACTGTTTAGTGGTATTTTAATCATCACTACTTAGAGAAAGTGATGTAAAAGTTATGCAAAAAAACTACTTACAGATTGTAAGTAGATCATACCCGGTTGGTATGATGAGACTTCCTCGAAGGAAGTTGAAAACCCATTCATCGGTTATGAACGGAGATGTCCTTATACTGGTCGGTATGATGGACAGTAAAAACCTATTTTTGTTGGAAGTGCTCTCCCCTGATTGTGTGCCAATGCTTAAACAATTTGGGAGACCTTCTTGACGGGAGCTCGAATAGCTCTAATAGGCCGGGGGCCTCGGTTTTGAAATTTGGGGGCTAAATGCCCGATTTTGAAAATCTCGTACAGTGGGCCCAAGGCCAGTTGGCACGAGTAGGAGCTCGTAAACGAACATGATATATGTGCCATAAAACTTAATAAGTGAATTGTTTGGCCATGGTACCAAGATAGAACCGACATGCTCAGTCAACTAGCGGCAGTGCGACATGACAGGTCGACGGACTAGTCAAGACAAACAGTTGCGGGTTGAGTTGAGAGTCAGGGCCGTTGGACTAGTGGCACCACAAATTACATGGCAATATAAGAAAACATTGTTTCTGATGACAACACTGTTCACTCACCAGAAAATCGTGCAGTGCCGGCCAAGCGAAGAAGTCTCTGGCCAAGGAGTTTTAGGAAATGAATGACCGCTATTTAGGCTCCAATCAGATGGCTAAGAAGTCTCCGAGCTTCCTATATAAAGATTCCCTCCCTATTCATCGTCTCCACACCTGAAAGCTCCATTCTCTCTCAACTTCTCCTATTTCCGGTGATGCTCGAACCAGAGCTTTGACTTGGGCACTTTTGAGCCAAATAAGGCGAGGTCGGGTTCTTTAGAACTGGGGAGAAGTCAACCTACCGCTATTTGTCTTGACTAGTCCATTAACCTGTCTTATCACATTGTTGCTAGTCCATTGAGTATGTCGGTTATGTCTTTGTACCATGGCCAAACACACCATTCATTAAAGTTTTCATAGCTTAATCTCATGTTTGTTTACGAGCTCCTGCTTGTGCCAACTAGTCTTGGGCCCATTGTACGAGATTTTTAAAATCGAGTATTTAGCCCCCAAGTTCCAAAACCGAAGCCTCTAACCTATCTGAGCTATTCGAGCTCCCGTCAAGAAGGTCTCCCAAAATGTTTAAGGAGTGACACACAGTCAGGGAAGAGTACTTCTGACAAAAATAACTTTTCACCTGTTCATTACATCAACTGGGTGTGAAGACATCTATGCTCATAACCGATTAGTGGGTTTTCTACTTCCTTCTAGGAAGTTCATCATACCAACTGGGTATGATCTACTTATAACCGATAAGTAGTTTTTTCGCGTAATTTCCACATCACCCCATCTTGATGTGATGTTAAAAATTCCTCATAATAGTGGATTTTAAGTTCTGAGGTACTCATCATCCCAACCGGGTATGATGTGAAAATTCCCACTCACCCGTTAATGTTATGAATCCCTCTTAACCGGTTCTTTGCCTACACACGAGCTTGTGTTGGCTGGTGTTCCCGGTACTTCATGTTCCCACACAATATGAACATCCTTATTCATTATCCTTTGGCCTAATAGACTTCATTCATCACGAATGGATAAAATACCCAAACATTTCAAGTATTTGTAATTAGATCCCTAAAGTTCTTTTTCTTTAACTTTAGGTCCCTAATGCTAATTTTCCCCCAAACTAAGTCCCGAAATTTCAAAAATTTACTTTGGGACCTCAATTTATTCAAATTTACAAAAAGAGGTTCAAGTTTCCCAAATTCCCAATTTGGTCCCAGTCTTTTCCAAAATTACCATTTTGCCCCTACTTTACAAAAATGGTAAATTTCACTCCAAATTTTCCAAAAATTGACTAATTAGTCCTCCAACATCTTTTCCATGGCCAATTGGCCCTAAATTTTTCAAAATTGCACTTTAGTCCCTCAATTTTTAAATCCCCAATTTTTTCTCAATTTCAATCTTTCATCCTAAACGAATTTGAATTCATCAAATTGACCGATCAATCGAGCTTAATTGTTGAAATTGAAGGCAGATTTGAGTTCCTATACATTCATACAATTAAATTACAGTTTGAATAGCATGAATTGACACTGGAACGAGCTCAAAGGGAGCTTCGTTGGAAAATTGGACATAGAGAGAGAAAGCTTCGAAAGCTTACCGTCGTGAGCACGGTGGTTTGAGCTTTTGATCTGGACAGATAGTTCTTATCGTGAGGTTCCTACTAGAATCAAGAATCACCTCAATTCATGTCAAATTTAGGGAGAATTCGATCAATAAAGATTCGTCAATTCTCTCTCTAGCATCGATCGAAATTCATAGAGGGGAGCCAAATTGGCTTACCTTCCGCTCTAATTCGATCGTATGAGGGCTGAGGGATTGTTGGAAGGGCTTGGTTTTGCCTGAGGAGGGCTCGAGTGTGCTGATTTCAGCTCGACAGAAATAGTGCAGCTTCAATTCACCGGAGCTGCTTCACTGTTCAATCACGCCAATGCTTCTCCAGCGATCCTCGGAGTAATTGGAGACCACCGTCGGGTAGCTGACTTCTCCTCGAGTCTAGAGAGCTTGACCACGCTTTCTTTGGCTAAAAAAAGACCCTATATCGAAGCTTTGGTTTGAGCTTTATCGGAAAATAGAGTAGTTAAGAGAGAGTGAGATTTTCAGGTGTGTGGAGGATGAATGAAGGGGGGCTCTTTATATAAGGAGCTCAGGGACTCTTCGACCATCCGTTTGGCACCTTAATAGCAGTCATTGATGGCCTGAAATGTACTGAATGGAAATGTTTCCTCTTCATTAGTGCTGTCCGATTTTCTTGCAAGTGAAAAGTGTTGTCATTTGAATGAAGAAGACGAGACTGTTCCGAATTGGACCAGACCGATCCGAACCTGGTTTAACGCATAAATTGGTCGGTTCAGGCCTGATTCGACTGAGTTTTTTAAAATTAAAATTTTTAAATTCATTCTCTATTCAATGGTGGCCTCAATTCTTCAATTTGAATTTTTTAAGCCACCTAGAAAAATGAATTTAGCATTCGGTTCAATAGTGGTTCAAACCGGTTCAATTCGGTTCGGATCCAGTTCACTTCAACTGGTCTGGTTTTCTCTCCCAATTTGTCCTAAGGTCCCTTCCCAAGGTTTTTATAACTCTTTGGGTCACTTGGGAGTTATAATTTTCCCAATTTGCCCATTCTCTAGTGATTAGTGTTTGTGAACCGATCCAGTTTTCTCTCTCGGTTTGACCGGTTCTTTCCCCGATTTTCCTTACTCCAAAGGGCGGGGTTTACAGAACTCCTTGTACAACCTTAGGTGTTCTAAGCTAAGTCCAGGTGGGGTGGTTTGGGCTCCTTAGGGAGTTTCCACAGGTAGGGGTGGTTGGGTAATGTCGAGGACTGCGACTCTAGTTCTCTTAGTTCCTTTCTTGGGAGCCATCTTTAAATTTTAAAATTATCCATATCAGTTACTATGTTCTCTAGTCTTGATCATGTATTTGAGAAAATAGGCTCTGATACCACTCAAGTTGTCATGCCCTGACCCAGTTTGGTCGGATCCCCATGAGCAACCCGTCACTATTCTAGTTTATTAAGGATTTTCCCCTTCTTTAAACCGTGAGAAGTAAGGCGTCCTTTGTACCTATACCTTTCCTTGAATAGCATAAATTAAAACTGAAATAAATTAAATTTATACCTGTCTTGTAGGTTTTTCTAGTGGAATGTATGTAGGTAGGTTTTTACCTCGGTCACTGGAAAAGGGTAAAGGGAGGGGGTGAGTTCAACAACTCAATGAATGGGTGTTTGAAACATGAGTTTCAGAAAAAAAATAGTTTTAATTGGAGTGTGTTAGACTCCTTATTTTCTTAAAATCATTTCATCCTCAATTTCTCAATTTTCAAAACCATTACTCATCATTAACCACAGTCAATGTGATTAACAATCAACACACGCCCTTCATCATGAAGGGATCACACATTCGCAGGGCAGCTCATCCACTACACCCACTTGTGGCGTTAGAGCGACTTTATCGACCACCTAGATTGAAGTCCATCCACTTCTACCCTAGGAATGAGTGGATGTACGCGACATCTAACCTTCAAACCCGAAAAAAAATTCCATGTTCGTATGAGGATAGAGACCTCATCCCAACCCTACCCCGGTTTCATGCGCATGAAGCTACGTCGAGCTTCCCTAACTGCTGGCACGACAAATAGCCCTTATCTCCACTATATCGTCTAGTAGCCCCTAGATGGCATCACTATCCCTCTTGAGCATCTTGATGGTCCTAAACCTCAGTGCATGCACAAACAATAATTTTCCATATAAGCCATTAATCTTTGGTGCCACTATTCCAACGGCCCCGACTCTCAACTCGACTTGAAGTTGTTTGTCTCGACAGGTTTGTCAATTTGTCTCGTCACACTGCCACCAGTCCATCAAGTATGTCGGTCCTGTCTTGGTACTATGGCCAAATCACATCATTCATTAAAATTTTCATGGCTTAACATGATGTTTGTTTATGAGCTCCAGCTCGTGCCAATTGGCCTTGGGCCCACTGTACGAGATTTTCAAAATCAGGCATTCTAGTTCCAAGTTCCAAAACTGAGGCATTTGGCCTATCTGAGCTATTCGAGCTCCCATCAAGAAGGTCTCCCAAAATGTTTAAGGAGTGACACATAGTTAGGGGAGAGTACTTATGACAAAAATAACTTTCCACTTGTCCATTACACCAATCCGGTATGAGGACATCTACGCTCATAACTAATAAGTGGGTTTTCTACTTCCTTCTAGGAAATTCATCATACCAATTGAGTATGATCTACTTACAACCGATAAGTAGTTTTTCCACGTATTTTCTCACATCAGCCCCACTAGGTGTGATGTTAAATTTTCGCATAATAATATGTTTTAAATTTCGAGGTACTCATCATCCCATCCGGTTATGATGTGAAAATTCCCACTCACCTGATATTCGCAGTGAATTTTTCCTCTTAACTGACTCTTTGCCTCACGCGAGCTTATCCTAGTTAGCATTTTTGGTACTTCGTGTTCCTACATAATATGACCATCCTTGTTCATTAACCTTTGGCCTAATAGCCTTCATTCGTCACGAATGAATAAGATGCCAAACTTTTAATTATTTGCATTTAGATCCCTAAAGTTCTTTTTCTTTAACTTTAGGTCCCTAATGCCAATTTTCCCCCAAATTGAGTCCCGAAACTTCAAAATTCACTTTGGGACCTCAATTTATTCAATATCACAAAAAGGGGTTCAAGTTTCCCAAATTTTCAATTTGGTCCCCAACTTTTAAAAAATTACCATTTTCCCCCTACTTTACAAAAATAGAAAATTTGACCCCAATAGTTCCAAAAATTGACCAATTGGTCCTCCAACATCTTTCTCACGGCCAATTGGCCCTTAATTTTGGGAAATTGCTCTTTAGTCCCTCAAATTTTTTAAATCCCCAATTTTCCCCTTTTAAACTAGCCGAATTTGATTTTATCAAATTTACCATTCAATCGCATTTAATTGTTGAAATTGAAGGTAAAATTGAGTTTCTACACTTCCATATGATTCAATGGAACTTTGAATTACATCATTTGGATCCGAATTGAGCTCAAATGGAGCTCCGTCGAAAAACTGGACTTAGATAGAGAAAGCTGCGAAAGCTTACCACCAAGGGTGCGGCGGTTCGAGCTTTATATCTAGGCAGATAGCTCTCGTACTGAGGTTACTCCTAGGATCAAAAATTGCATCAATTCATGCTGAATTGAGGGAGAATTTGGTCAGTGAAGTTTCATCGGTTCTCTCTCTAACATTGATCGGAAATTATACAAGGGAGCCAAATTAGCTTATCTTTCAGCTCTAATTCAGTAGTATGAGGGTTGTGAAAGTGTTGGAAGAGCTTGGTTTGGCTTGAGAGAGGCTTGAATTAGCCATTTTTAGCTCGGTCAAAATAGGGCAGCTTTGGTCTGTCGGAGCTGCTTTACTATTCAATCACGCTGACGTTTCTTAGCGATACTCGGAGAAAATGGAGACTACCGTCAGGTAGATAACTTTTCCCCAAATCTAAGGAACCCGACGTCGCCTTCTTTGGCTCAGGAAAACCCCAATGTCGGAGCTCTAGTTTGAGCTTCACTAAAAAATGGAGCAGTAGGGAGAGAGAGGAGTTTTAAGGTGTGAGGAGGATAAATGGGGAGGAGCTCTTTATATAGGAAGCTCAAGAACTTCTTGGTCGTCCAATTGGTGCCTTGTGGCAGTCATTCATTGCCTAAAACTCCCTGACTAGAGGCTTTTCATCTTTACTAGCACTGTTCAATTTTTCGGTGAGTGAATAGAGTTTTCATCTGAAGGAAGAAGACAACATTGTTCCAAACCGGACTGGACCGATCCAAACCGGGTTCAATGCTTAAATCGGTCGGTTCAAGCCCGATTCGACCGAGTTTTTCAAAATTAAAAATTTATAAATTTTTCTAAATTCATTCTCCATCCAAAGATGGTTTCAATTCTCTAATTTAAATTTTCTAAGATACCTATAAAAATAAATTTAGAAACCGGTTCAATAGTGGTTCAAACCAGTTCAATCTAGTTTATGTCTAGTTCACCTAAACCGGTTTAGTTTTCACCTTTAATTCATCCTAAAATTCTTTCTCATGATTTTTGTGACTATTTACATAACTTAGAATTGATAAATTTTACAGTTTTCCCTTTCTGTATCGATTATTATTTATAAACCAACTCAGTTTTTTATTTTAAAATTACCGATTCTTTTTCTGGTTTTTCTTATTATTAAATGACGGGGTTGACAGGATGTGTTACGTGCAGCGATCTCATCTTTTTTATCATTGAATGCAATGGGATTTGGTAAATTTTTTAGTTGTTTTGGACAATTTTGGTATTTTTTTAATTGGTTCATGGTTAATTTGATTAATTTTTTATCCAATTAAATTTTCTAAAAGCTTTTTATCTCATTTCTATGAATTTAGAGTAAAAATTATTATTTTATTATTTTCAAAACTTTTTAAAAAATTCTATTAAATCTTTTGTACAAGTTATTCATTTTTATTAAATTTACTTTTCAATGGAATGTGTTTTCAATCATAAATTCTCAACCTTAGCTTAGAGTTTTTTATGGATCAGTTTATCTTTATTTTTATCATATCCTTCATTTCGACTCAACCGATTTTTTGATACAACCTAATTTAGTTAAAGCTTAAATATCAGTTTATCATTGAATCATTATTTTATTTGACCGATAGTGTAATCCCAGTTGTAGTTTTAAAATTGAATTTGAAAAAATGTTTAAATTAATTTATAAAATTGATGAAACTCATATATAATTATTTGTTATTGTTTAGAAGTATAGAACTAATACATATTAAGATAATATAACAGATATGATTATTTAAAAAAATAATATGAATAATATATTCTCTGTTGTGATATAAAATTTTATTATCAACAAAATCTCAAATTATTTTAATTTTCACACACAAAAGAATAGGCATGTCAATAATCTATATACACAAAAAAATAATATGTTATTAGCATAAATAAGTTTATACTTATATTGTTGGTTATATAGGTAAATTTATTTTATGTAGATACATAAATTTATAAATTTATATAAAATAATTTATAAGTGCGTGTATATATTAAAATATCTTGTATGCCAATATCTTTTGTACATATAAAATTATGTTTTATAAATATATGAGAATAAAAAATTATAAATTAAAATTCATACTATGCACAATTTTTGTTTTATGAATATATGGATTTTCATAAAAATATATAAATTATAAGTTTATACATAGAAATGTATAAATATATGTACATATAACAATCATATATTTTAATAATATATATATATATATATAATATTCAAAGTTTAGATTTTTTTTTTTGTCAATAACTGAAGTTTGTGCTAAAGAATAACCTATAGTTCAAACTTTTTTACAGTAACTCGAAGAATATTTTAGACTAGGAAATACTATGATTTGGGGCTTTTTTTTTTAAATTAACCCTACAAAATAAAATAAGAGGTTAAAGATGAGATGCTGGAAGGCCCTAAGATGAAGCAATCATTCTTGGGCCGACTATATTCTATAAAAGAGAACATACCCAGGGGCCAGGGTCATGTATATAGTTTTGAATCTAAATCTGGCTTTAATATCACACAATGACGATGACTGGAGCTAAAACTACAAAAAGACACACATTTAGCGAAAAATGAAAGGACAAAGTACACATATCATAAGCTAAGTAAGATTGAATCACCTTCGAAAGAAAACATACATGGAATAGACTCTGAGCATGACCAGGCTTGGCCCAGCTTTCCCCTTTTTCAACATCTGGGTAACCCTAAAATACAACGAGAGCAACCCATCAACAACAATTTCTGAATTTCCATCCCATGCCCTAGGCTACAACATAGATATATTCATTCACATACATGTGTGTCTATATGAACAGAACCAAAAGAAAAAAAACAATAAATAAAGGTTTCAAAACTATAGATAAGAAATTTCTGGAGTGATCTGAAATTCTGAATAGATTCTTCACATATTTGATTTCCATTTCTTTATTTGATGATGATGTCTATTTATACATGTTTTAATGGAAGTGGCTTTCAATTTAGTCAATTATATTCCTTCTTTGGCAAATTGTGGAGCAAAGTGACCCTAGGTCGATTTGTTTAAGATTTGATTGTGTGTTCGACAGCCTCTTAGATTCATAATTTTTTTTCTTGATCTAATTAGATGCACGTTTAAAAAAAGGCCTAAATGATGGTGGGCCGCGGAAGAAAATATAATGCAGGAGACATCGTCCACATGCACAAATTTATTCATAAAATTATTTTCTTCTTCTTATATTAAATATAGTATTGCTCGATTGTTCTTCACTCGGTAGTCTAGGCAATTAAATCTAATCAAAGGGAGAAGAAAGTTGAATATATTGATGGGATGTATCAGATTAGAAAAACCACAGGAACAAGACACAAAGCATCCACATGAGCCTGCTTTTAACGGTGTCATATGAGACTATGTCAATCACATTTCAACTATGTGGACTAAACCCAACTCAGTCTCCACAAAAACCTCCAGAGAGATCAATTGTTATCTGTCAGAACGTTACGATCGGATTCATTCTAAGGCGATTCTAACGCAAAATATCATCGATCATCATAGTTTTTAGTCGGAAAACAATTTCCTACTAAAATAATTTGGGAAATCACTTAAATTTAAGAAGGTGATACAATGTGGGTGGCAATTCGAGAACATTCCTAACATCATTCTTTTCTTTTCAACACCTTATTTTATTTTCCTTTTATATTGAGATTATTTTCTCTATTTTAAATTAGTGATACTCTTATCCTATACATTAAATAATTAGTAATATTTTTACTTTTATTTTACAAATCAAACTTATTTAAAATATTTATAATTTTCTTATTATATATTTAAACCATAAATCTATTATACACATCATTTTATCATTATATTAATTACTCTACTTTTAATTTTTTATTTGTTTATATTTTATTATTCGGTTGAACACGAAATAAAGTATTCTTTTATCAATACTTTTATACTTTTTGTTAAGATGGGTTGAAAGGTGTGAGTAAATTTAATAATTTTTATATAATTTTTTATTTTAAATTAAAATTAAATTTTATATCAATACTTTTATACGTTTTCTAATCAGTCGAAAAGTGTGAACAAATTTAATAATTTTTTATTTTAAATTAAAATTAAATTTTAATATCGCTAAATATATTAAAGTTGCAGAAAATAATATATATAATATTTAATATAAAAAATAACAATTAAAAAAAATAAATAGACAGTTATAATATAATTAATTTGTTATATTTAAATATATATATCTTAAATAAATAAAATTAATTATAATTATATTTTTTTCTATTAGTTATTTAATAAAAAAATATTTCACTTTTATTTGGCCAGTTAAGATCGAGTAATTATCCTATAATAGTGATTATATCAAATGTAATTAGTAAAACTCAGTTATTTTATACATCAATTATATATATATATATATATATATATATATGAAAATTAGCAAAATATGATTTAAAAATTATATAAGAGAATTTTCAAAACAAAAAAATATCTCCCCCATCATTAACAAAATAACACTATACTTATATTTGATTTAATATAAAATTATTATTTATTAATATTTACACTAATACAATTGAAATTTGTAATATTAAACTAAATGTTAACTATAACGTATGAATAAAGTATATTTTTTTCAATTTTAAACTCAAAATAACAATGAATTTAATAATTTTTCTTAATACTTGTATAAAATATAAGATAGATTTTTTATATTAAGAACTCACTAACTTTAATATTATATTAGCAAGTATTATTTCATTGATAAGTAATTATAATAAATTATTATAAGTGAAAATTATTTTAATCCCATCCACTTAAATGATGTAAATTGTATTGAATGAAAGGTAGAATGAAATATCAATATCAATCACAACCCGAGTAATTGTACTAGTAAAAGATTGAGCAAAAAAAATTGTACTAGTAAACGATAATGAAGAAAAATTGTAAATATTTTGAAGGAAAAAAGCTAGTCAAATAAAAATTGAATTCTCTAATTTCACATCTACCTTTTTTTGCCAAACATTACCGGTTTGTTGGTGGAGTCCTTTTATAGGTATATTTAATGAATTTATGTAATTTTTTATTTAATAATTCTATAAGTAGTAGCATAAATATAAAATAAAAGAAAGCTATAACTATACTTAAATAATATTATATTACTATATTATATATAGTTAACAATCACTGCATGTATATGTGTATATATATATATATATGCAATTTAAAAAAACTTCAACATAACCTAGATAACCATAAGAGAGTAAATGTCAACTTTTTATGAATTCTATGTATCATACACTTGTATTTAATCACCACATCACCTCACCCCATCTTTGATGGATGGGCTCAAATGGGGTCGGCTCATCCCCATAAGAAAACAGTCACATGGACTGGTAGGCCCCAACCCCACTCACATGGGTTCGTCCAATGGTATTCCTCTCCCCCTTCCCTTTTTTACCTAAAACCTTCCCATGCTCTATTATACCATTTAAAACCTTCCCTTTATTTACTTAAACAACTCATTTTATTTTTTTATTAGATGGTCTACTAGTATTCAAGTATTTCACTGATAATTTATTATATATTTTTTATTAAATATGATACAATAATACAAGAGATTTAATGGTTTACTTGACACATAAATATAAGTTGTCCATCTCACCATCTCTTAGGTGCCCCATTTCATTCTTTTTGTTTGGAAAATTTTCTTGTATCATTGCTACACTCAATTGTCAGCTTAATCCAGGGAAGTTGATCAGTTTGTATCTAACAAGTCACATAACTCGGTCCAGCAATGTTGATTCGCCTATTATTGTGAAATAATTTCAAGTTATTCTAATGTCAAATACAATACATAAATCATATAAAAATAATATTGTAAATAAGTTAACCCAAATAGATTACTTTATTGCACGCCATAGTAATATTCATGGGACCAAATAAATTTGGTTTCAGGTAACCAAAAAAGATGGAAAAAGATGGGCTGCTTCGACTCAAGAAACTGTTCAACAAAAGAGCAAAGAGAGGGCATGGAAGAGTTCCTTATTAGGGTTTGATCAATCCTTGAACATTATACTTCTTAAAGGTGAGCCAAGTGATGAAGGAGACCCGGTAAAAACAACCCTTGAACAGGATAAAATGCAATTGTTAATCTCACACCAAACCATATAAATACAAGCAATATATATCAGACACAATTGTATGCTAACTAACAAATAAAATATAATTGAATAATATACTACTCCAATCATATACATATTTATTATATATAATGATATTTTCCTTAATACTAGATTTTATTTATATTTTTAATACACGCCTTGTTACCATTATAAATGAACATATTTCCCTAATCAACTGTAATTATAATAAAGATATCCGTATGGGACAGTCTTGCGTGGACATGTATAGTCCAAGTATCAAAATACAATCTCTTCCTCATACAAACTCGGTTCAAAATATATAGAGTTTAATTGAAAAGAAATACAAGAAAGCAAGATGAGAAAGAAGAATGGAGAATAGTGTTGCAAAGAAAAGAAAAGGATGTGTTCTTTTCTTCGAAAATAATATTTTTTGCATTGGGAAACAGCTCCCGCGCTCTTTACGCGAGTCTTAGAGTGTCATTGCCACCCGCACTATGTTCAGACCAGACCCGAAATGACTGACTGACTCAGACTCTCTTTCAGTGAGAGAGACAGACAGAGTAGACCCACGGGGCCATACCCGATGACTCACTTTGTTATTTTGACTTACTTAAGTATAATATCTGAAAGCCATCTAGTTGTTCAATTCAATCACCATTGATTACTTGACACAAAACACTTCCCAAGTACTGTTAACTACAGCTAGTCATTAATTAGTCTATCACTGTAAGATAAATATAACTGTAAGAAATATGTCACTGTGTTGATATATACTCTTGTGAACGGATTCTCTTTGGAAATTAGTCCGCCTTTTTTGCATGCCTAACTTTTGTCCAAGTTTTACAAAGATTTATTTAGGCGATGATTTTGTCATTATATCAATAATCTGATCATATGTATAGCAATGATATCTAACATATATATACTTTAAAGTTTATTGTTTTGTTTTAAACCAACTCGTAATGATATCTAACATTTATATACTTTGATCTACCATGTAAAACTATATTTTTAGACAATTTAAAATTAGGGATATTATCACAATATATTTTTGTTATACTAGTTTGTTCTTGATCTTGATGTCTAGCAATTATCATAATCATAGAGTTTGACATCCGCGTGTATATGCTGCTACATACTATGTTTCTTTACTTGATAAAATAACTATAGGTTGTGTTTTTCGACGACCATGATATGCCCTTGTTTCCAAACAAAAAAAATATATCATGAGTTACTTTTCCTTTCCTTTGTATCTCCTAGAAAGTCAATCTTAGTGTTAGTGTAACCACAAAGTGAAAATGCTCTATTTTTCATATATAGTAATCCCATATCATGAGTTCGCTTTAAATATATGAATATTCTCTTTGTTGCTTATATGTCTTGTTCTTTCGGGTTTTCCATAAATCTCCTAATAAAACTTACTATTTACATGATATCAAGACGCTTAATAGTAACATATAGTAGACTTTCCACTATTTGCTTAAAATATGTAGCATTTACCTCTATATAAGTATTTTCTTTGGTAACTTTTGTTCCTGCTGGTATAACAGTTGAAACCGTTTTGTTCCTGCTTTGTTAAGAGTTGCAACTAGTTTATAGTCTGTCATGACAAAAATTTGCAGTGCTTCATTTATATATATATATATATATATTTATCAATTTATGAAGAACCCCTTTTCCATTGGTATAAACCTCAATTTCTAGAAAAATAATGTATTTTCCCCATATTTAATGTCACACTTAGAACCGATCCACTGATAAGATTGTCATACAATTACCACGTACTTTCGGTACTACGATAATGAGTATTTCATTATAGTAGAATGGAATTAGTACAATCTAACAAAATCCACTCAGAATTTAGACTTTTGTAAATGACTTTTTAAATTGAAATATGAACCATAACCAAATAACGGGTTGAAACACCTATTGTTAAACTCATGTACCTTATCTCGAGAATCTTACTCTGCAAAGTTCCTTTAGTGCTCATGCTCACCTCCTTTGTATGTTCCTGAAATGTGTTAGGGGGAGTAAGTGAACAATAATGCTCAGTGAGTGCGGAATCCACTCATTGGGTCGTTTATGGCCTTTATGTTGCCACAACTTAAAATGACTTATATAATTTTAAATACTCATCTTCTATGGGGGGGTTTATTATTGAACCTTCCAATCGTGCATTAATGCGAGTTATCCACCTGTACTATGCACATAACGTTGGATGTGAACTATCATTCAAACTAACTTAATTGAATGACTTTGATCAATGTACACTTGATATTGTGCTAGGGTATCTCTTATCACCTAGCACAATAATCCATGTTCATTATGGGAACTAATTTAGGATGTTGGACGGGATCTATCATCCAAACCAACTATAAGAGTGACATAAATCGTTGCATACTCAATATTATGTAAGGGTATTCTATTAGCACCATCTTCCATATTTATAACAAGAATCGAATTTGAAATGTTGGATGGGAACTATGTTTTGAACCAATTAACAATTGTACAAGAAATTGTGTATTGAGGATAACTTGTTAATTGATCATCTCCACTATTGATATCATTCTCAATTTAACCAATCAATGTTACAATTCATCACACGAGTATTATTTGATTGTAAAATAGCGGGTCATTGTCCTCCTTTCAAAATACATTCTTTTAGCTCATTTCTAAAAGTGGTGTAGAAATAGCTTATCAATACTGGGCCTTAGTCCCCTTTTGTATCCATCGGGCCTTAGCCCTTTACATATATTGAATGATGGGCCTCAACACCTTCATTCCTACCTTGTTATAAGGGGTTGGGTTTCACCCATTTTTAAACCCTTGAGTTCACACCCATATTTTTTCCACGGGTTATGGCCAACTCCTCAAATCATTCAGGATATTTCTTACCTTTTTATAACAATTTTCCGTATAACTTTCCTATGAGTTTTCTCAAAAAATTTTCCCAAAGTATTTATACCAACAACTTTTTGTAAATTGGTAAGTATTGATAACAAAGGTATAATTAGATGCAAAGACGAAAATCACACTTACCATTATAATTTGGACGTGTTCATCCCGACGATTTCTCGTTTAACTCAGGATGCGCAATTCCCATATGATTTTCTACTAGACCCTTCTATACAAATTAAATCATAAATTTAGGGGTTAGTTTTAAACTTTACTTTGTAGTTGTACACTACCCTATAATTTTCCCAAAAATAAGGGTTTTCCTCTCGGGCCCGATTCGCTTAATTCCCATGCATTGACAAACAAATTTCTACTAATCCCTGTCCATTAATTCCTTTATCTTATCTAAGGATATATTCTTGTTGGATTATATTTTCCAAAACGACAAAATGTCTTTAAGTTTCCCATTTATACAACTTTTTCAAAGTTTGCATTTTGGTCATTTAAGATGGGCAAAATAATCATTTTACTCTTCATGATCAAGACTCTAACTTTTGTGACCCTAAACTTCTCAAGTCTTTCTTAGGTCCTTGAGTTTCCCTTTGTTCCATTTCTTAAGTCCTCAAACTTCTCAAAAATTTCATTTTGGTCCAAATTTTACATTATTTACATTTTGGCCCTAAAATTTTCCTAAATTTTTATTTAGGTTTTTAGCCTCTTCCAAGCTACTTCTTCGAGTCCCTGAACTTTTTAAAACATCTTTTCAGGTCCCTAACTTCCACCAAGTCTCATTGGGGTTTCCATTTTCCCAAAATGGAACTTTGGCCCCTAAACGTTTCAAAATTTGTATTTAAGTCGACCAACTTTCTTCTCCTCCAAAACACCTCCAAAACTCCCTAAAAATAATTTATAGGTCTCTCATCTTATTCCCTAGGCCCCTATGATCACATTCTAGCTAGCCTTAGCCAGAACAATACCATTTTGGTCTCGATGGGGCCTTCACCGAAAATGTGACACAGTTCGGTAAAATGCCAGGAACACACTAGAGACAACGAATTGGTCATCGACATGGCTGGGGCTAGAAAGACAACTCCTTTACGCATTCATGGCCTCTTGAATCACCCCAAATATTGTTTAAGTAGCCTGGAACATATGATTTACAGAGGGTTCTTAACACAGAGGTGTTACTGGAGCTCCAAAGAATTATTAAAACCACGATATTGACCTTCAACTCGAATGGCCAGTGGTATTGGCTTAAGGGGACGGAGAGGAGTCTCTAGAATTAGTTTAGGCATGTTTGGCCATTAGGGAGGTTGGGGTAAGGTTAAGAAGTCCCTGCTCTATTTTCGGGTAAGGGAGCAATATAACTATTTGATCACATTGGCACTAGTTGAGACATGTCAGTGTCGGAGAGAGGTGCAGTTGGACTTTAGCACGCTTCCAATGCCATAAGAATGACCAAGTTTAGTGCTAAAAAAATGAAAGTTATGGGCTATGATAGTGAGTTCATCAAAAAATTGAGGGAACTATTTTCATTGAGAATTCTGGCCACCAAACAACGAGAGAGGGGCTGGGCTTCATATTGTTGGATAAGGGGATCAACGATCTATCATACCATGTTCATAGCTGGTTAGATGGGACCTTGTAAACCCCACTTTTCATTAAATTCTCCTCGGGGACATGATACTAGAAATCACACTGAGATCTAGTTATTTCTGAGTTTCAAGTTACGTTTCGGGTAATAAGTTAGAACGATCACACACATGCATGCGTGCTCCTAGCATAACACACCCCTTGGTTCACACTGTACCAAACTAGTTTCTGGCAAATAAATCGACCGGTTCAACCAATTTTTACCATTCTCTAGTTGGTTCATTTCCAATTCGATCTGTTCTTTGCCGAATTTATTTTTGTAATAATTCTTCATCTAATTTCCTATAAATTATGCTCAAGAATGCTTATTTTCTAAATTTTATAGCCCCTTATAAAAATCGGGTGTTTTAATGCTCTAAGTTAGTTCAATCAATTTTGGCTGTCTTTTGGCAAGTTTACCTCCAATTTGACTGGTTCTTGACCCAATTTATTTTTCTAAAAATTATTCATCCTATTCTATAATACTAGAACTTCCGAAATTAGAGTTTAAGACCAATTAAACTGGAAACCAGGGTTGAACTAGGAATAGAATATCTAATTGGGAATGAAAACCTAAATTAGGAATGTAATCGCAAATTAGGAATAAAAACCTAAATGGGGAATGAAACCAATAATGAAAAATCTTAAATTTCAGTAAAAGATGGGTAAAATGGTAATTTTGGCCATTTTAGGGATCAAAATGTAATTATTGGATTTTAGGGACCCAAATGAGATACTTAGGAATTATAGGGTCCAAAATGATAAAATTTTGATGAGTAAGGGCAAAATTGTATTTTTGCCCAACTTAAGGATTAAAATGCGAACTTTGAAAAAGTTAAGTTATCTATGTGGAGGAGCTTGGAGACTTTTGGTAAATATGGCCAAATGTGGGTTTAACATATGACACGTGGAATGAAATCATAGGCAAGGGTTAGTCAAAATTGATTCATCGATACCCGGGGCAAGAGATTTGAGCTCAGGGGGCAAAACCTTAATTTTGAAAAAAAATACAAGATAGTTTATAAGTACTAAGTAAATATTTTAATTGACATGAATTATACAACCTGATTCATGTAGAATGAATACTGTAACTGATTATACGAGGATCACACATCTCGATATTAAGGAAGAATTCGTTAGGATGAACAAGTCCCTATTATAATTGTGAGTGAGTGCATTGTCAGTAAGTCTGTTTGGACTAACCAATGTGCTTTACTATTTTTTGATAATACCATGAATATGCATGATATATGTTTTGGAAAATTATTTGAAAAATGATGAAAAATAACATGAATGTATGATCACTAAGAAATACATTTTTCTTGATTGTCTAACGAGATAAGTTTGATATACCTTGGGAAAACCATAGTCGCATGATAGGACTATGTCAATGATGGCATTGTGCCCCTTATTGATTATCTAATATGGAGTTGGTTTAATTAAGGACCAAACTTCTCATTGTTGAGATTTGAACATGCTTGTTACTTATTGATTGTTATGCATGCATCTGAGATATTGAGTTGGTCAGGTTGATGACTAGACTCTGTGATATTAAGAATTGAGCATGATTGCTTTGGAAACCACTTGGACGACCACTACGATACGATGAGTTGCATATGCCTTGGCTTCAAAATGCCAACCTCCTAGCCATCGCTTGTGCCCTCTCCAGTGAGTATTTCTAACAAGCCCTCCATTAGATTAATTCCAACCATTTTTGGAAAATGGACAAATTCGACGAACTAGGGTTAAGGTAAGACCCCTAACTCCTCCCAAGAGCACTTAGAAGATAAATGAAAGTACTTAGGGGACTAAAGTGAAAGCTTGTTGGAATTATTTTCAAATTTCGGGGACTAAAGTGAAAGCTTTAAAAAGTCAAGGGACTAGTTTGAAGAAAGAAAAAAACTTGTGGAATAGTCCCTAAGGGAAGTCTAAGGGGCTAGGAAGTGATTTTATGACAAATGGAGGTGTCAAATATGATTTTTGAGAGTTTAGAGGTAAAAATTTTTGGAAAGTGAAGGGTAAAATGGTAATTTTTTACCAAAAGTGGGAAAAATTGTCATTTTATATCATGGGGGGTAAAATTGTCAATTTTGACAATTTGTGAGTGAAACAATGATTTTGGAAAATAAAGGGGGTGAAAATGGAACTTTTGTAAGAAAAGGACAAAATAGTAATGAATGTAAAGTTTGGGGCCAAAATATAATTTTTAAAACTTGGGAACCTAAATGGGACTAAGGCATGATATGGGGACTAAATGAAAGATGTTGAAAGAAGAAAGAGTATTTTGGTAATTTATTAAAACTAAAGGGCTAAAATGGTAATTTTGAAAATTTGAAGTATAAGTTTTAAAAGTTTATAGATTTGGGGTCTTTTGAGTAAATGGAGGGAGGGGGGGGGGGGGGGGGGTCTTTAGAAATTATAAATATATGAGGAAAGGATAGCATGATGGTGTTTTCCTATCAGATATGAGCAAAATCAAGTTGTGGAGAGAAAATCACAAATTTAGAAATTTCATAATGATGTGAATATAACATGGTTTACCAAACCGAACATGACATTATAATATGATTTTTGTTAAGAAACGGGATCACACATATCACAAGGATGACACTTTCAGAGATAACTAGAAAGAAAGTCATGACAAGCGGGCCCTAGATATACGGTGAATGGGTTTATTGTTGGCCAGTACAATTAGACCGTTTATAGTTATTTACAAAATTTTATAATAAAAAACTAATATCATGCTTATGATTTGAAAAGACATGAAAAAGAAATGAAAAGCAAACTAAATGGTGATATACCATATATATATATATATATATATATATTGAAATGAGGAAGTGGTATCATAAGAATAAAACAGAATAACATATGGATCAACTATTAGGCTAAGAGAAACGTTGGTTGAGTCAGACATATGAGAAAATGAATTTCATGCAAATGTGAATTGAATAATTAATGTTATGTGGATGACAATATGTATTAGAATAATTTCCTCTTATTATGTGGTGCATTATTTTATGTTGGCATGCTTATCTTATATGTTATGTCATGATGAGCATTAAAATGACACCTATGAGAGGTAGTGTCGAGGGTCAGGGTTGACTGATTATAGAGTTATAAGTCGGTGTATATGATATGAAGGTTCCTATGTCACCCATGAAACTATGAAAAGTCTTGATTATGCCTTAGTGGGGGGCAAATGAGGATGGCTCTAATAGAGGTTTATAGTTGAATAAATTGGAGAGGAGCTAATAGGGATGCACATTGACTCTGGAGACACCTGATGTATTATTGATATTAAAACTACTTCAATATACTTAAGTGCATGAAGTCTCCTATTACATTTGGGATGTGAATCCTTTATAGGACACAAGGATGTCATCACAATGATAAATTACTAAAGAATATGGAAAGACGTAGAATCATATTAAGAAGTATCGAAGATCAAAACAATTAACATGGTCAAACTCTTAAAATAACTAGATTAACATTCAAAATAGTGGCCCAAACGACAGTGTGTCTAAAAGTGACCCAGACCACTAAGGGGGTACCAAGGATAGAGTGATACATCCTAAGTCAGTATGGTTGTGAAGGAAACCATAAGTACGACTCATGACATAAAATAAGGTTAGGTTTGTCATTAATTAAGAAGTAAGGAATGGACCCCATATACGTGAGAAAAATATGGGATGAAAGCTAGATAAAATTTTAGGATACTTTGAAAAGATACAAAGTACATATTTAATAGAAAACCTATTGGGTAGGGTTATATGATATGGATATGAGTAGTGATGAATCATAGCAACCCCTAAATACATGGAGGGTACCAATATAAATTTACGATTGGACCCAATAAAGAATCTGAGCGAATATGTCACATGTGGCTAGTTCGACTCAAGACTTTTAGTAAGGTTGAGTACCTTAAGGGTATAGTTTTATGAGGGATAGCTTTCCCAAATAAACCAAAAAGGTGTCCGATTGGAAAAGAATATATTATAAATATCCTCAAACAAGTCAACCATAGGTTGGATATGGTAGATTACTAGTATCATTGAACAAATGACACAAATAAATCATAGTCATATGAGGAGAACACTATAAATGGCATGATGGAATGAATATGAGAGACTAAAACTTGGTACCATCAGAATATAGAAGTACCTGCCAAGGGAAGTAACATGGATGAGAATGGTTGCATAAGAAAGAACAAATGACATTTTGGAAAAGAGACGATGTCATTGAAATAAGTTGGCAATTATGAAGAGTGTATTAATGAGTGGTAAGAACATACTGGGAGATGTCCTACTTAAATTGAAAAATGGCGAGGAGCCTACCAAAATGGTGAAAAAGGGAATGATGGGAAAACCCTTGCTACTCTTGGTAATGGGGACTAGAGCATATCATAAGTGTAATATGACTTAAGAAAGGAAAGCCTCAAAGTGAACCAATGTGAGAATGGCATCTTGGACAAAATACACAGATAAGTCAATTAGGTATTATTATGAAATTGTAAATAAGAGTAGGGAGTGTGAGGCTCATGTTATGGATATTGGAATAAGGGGTTAAAATTGGTTTTTCCAAAGGAGGGGAAAACCCTAATGAGTATAGGGACCCATGTAAGAAAGCATTGAAAGGGACAATATAGTGAAAATAATCTGATACACTCAACATGGGAGAAGTAAGACCTTATTGAGATAAAAATAAAAAGTCTAACACCCTAGTGAAAGAAGAGTGGAGAAAGAATGACACTAGAAAGATGAAAGGGATGTCTATGGTAGGAAGACCCAATGTTGCAACGAAAGTTCAACAAGTGAGGGAATAAGGCATGGCAACCATTTCCATACCAAATTATAGAGTGAGGAACTTTTATAAGTGGATCATGATATCTAAACCTACATGGACTAAGGCATGTTTCGGAAAAATAAATATCAACCCATTTTGTTATAAAGGTGGAAGTATTAAATGTGAGTGAATGGAGCAAGGAAATTCGAGGCATAAGGGTATATGGCCGCGAGGGTGTTGAAAGCATGACCAAGTATCATCAGAAATTTCATAATGCTTGTGTTATCAATGATGATCAAGTCATAGTGATGAAGTATACACGAAGAGGCGTAAGGTGAGAGAAGTTCCAAGTATTTTGAGAACTTAGAAGGCACAAGTAAGGTTATGATAACCAGGATTGACTGTTGTTCTGAGTTAAAAATAGAGGCAAGGTATCATCTTGGGACATCAGCCTAACGTTTGTTAAGCACTTACTTCATACTAGTCACTATCCTTTTCCTAGTAATCCTCCTAAGGTCTCCTTGGTATTTCCTATTACTGGTCCTTTACCACTCTAGTTTTATTTGTATAGGAGGTAACTTCTTAAATGGCCGTACATAATTTGCATAGGATTCCCAAAAGTTCTTCTCTGCTTCCTTTTGGGATTGTGTTAGGGCAGAGTTGTTGGCCTTGTTCTTGAATTGAGGTTTTGGTGGAGGTGTCTCATTTTTCACCGAATTTCGGAATGTTCTCTTCTTTTGGTGAATTTCCCTACATATATGGCATTTCCATAAGTTTATAGAAAATGTTTTAAGAGATATTTTATGCTATAATCATTTATGGTATTAAAAATATTACTCTAAAGTTTTGGATTTCCGAAAATAGTTTATTCAAAACTCAATTTTGAAATTTTTTTGTTATAATACCATTTTTGTTGTCACACTCGACCCGATTTGGTCGGAACTCTATAAACAATCCGCCACTCCTTCCTGTATTTTAAATAGTAATTTTTTACCATGGTCCTTGTAGGAGTTAGGCGTAAACCAAAAAATATTTTAAAATATTTTCAAGAAAATATCTTTTTATAAAATATACTATCATGAAAGCATAGTACCATGTAGGTAATTCTTCACAAGTGTTCCTCTTCATGGTTTATCCTCAAAGGTTTACGGAAGAGGGATAATTCCATAACTCAATGAGTAGGTTTCAAGTTATAGGGTTTAGAGAGATAATTGGATATCATTCATATCAACAAAACACCAATTTTCTTATAAAAAAGGTTCACTCATTCGCAAAACAAACCATGTGAGGCTACAACCTCAACTTATCCCACTTATGGCATAGAGTGTCTTTACCATACATCTTAGTGAGATGCTACAACCTCTACCACATTGGTGCGAGGCTACAACCTATACCATTTTCCTATGTGAGCACCATTGCCCAACCCCTAGACATTATCCGAATGAAGGTGTCCTCTATAGAGGGATGAAACCTCTCCTACTTCACATCAGTCTCAAATGTGCATAGGGACTCCCGGAGTCCCATGACATACTAGAACAGCAATGACTTCCTTTGTCCCAACCTTGCTATCCACTAGCCCTTAGAACCAACACTACCCCATACCAGACATCTCTTTGGTTTCGCAAAAGATTGCAATCACACAAAAGTAATTTTGGATATTAGATCCGTTCTCTTTAGGCTGTTAGCCCAACGGGCTTTGAACCGACTCATGACTTTGTAGCTTAAACACACATTATCCATTTGAGATAATATTATCATGATGAAAACTCAAGTTTTATCTACTGTACTAGGCATGTTTCTATTGGCCTTGGGCACACTTTATGAGTTTTCAAAATACAGCCTTGGGCCCACTAGGATAAAAGACATTTCAAAATAGAATCTATAGGATTCATGCTTCAATGAAAATAACCCCTAAAAATATTTAGAGTAGTGTCACACAGTTAAGAGAGATTATTTTCTAAAAAGGGGCTTATAAGCTTTAATCGGCATTACATCAGCCCAACCAAGCATGATGTCAGAAATCCCACTCACTCAAAAATAATGACTCATTCCTTAGAAAACATGTTATACAATTGAACTCTAGAATCATTAAATTCTAACTTTTTTAGCCTCTCTAAAAATTGGTGGGTTTTGTGACCCGAGTTGGTTCAAACTCGGTCCGAATCGATTCTTCCTCGGGTTTTTTTTTTTCAGATCATTGATTTTTCATACCAAAACATTCTCCCATGGTATTTTCATGACCATTTTCATTGCCCTACATCTCATTTTTGAACTTATTCCAAAACTGGTTTGATTTTAAATTCATTGGTCAAGTTTTCCTTCTCGACTTTGCCTTAGTTCCCAGTTTAGTTCGGGTTGGTTTCGGTTCAGGATTCCCATTGTTACAAACTCAAATCCCACTAATAGCATGAACCTTTTGTGATAACTTGAATCTCCTGATAATAACAAGAACCTTCTATGATAGCTTGAATCTTGTTGATGTCATGAATTGTTGTTGATATGAGCCATGTGATTGCCTAAATCTAATGATAGCATGAACCTTGATGAATTATTGATAACCTTGTGGTAGCACAAATCATGTTGCTAGATTCTATTCCCGATAGCATGATTCATGCTTGTGTTTATCCTGCTATCACAGGGGTCCAAGACCATTATTTTCTCAAAAGAAGTGGATCAAAGGTCGTGTTTTGAAAATACTCGTTAAGTAGGTCCAATGCTAATGGAAATGGTACTTGTCCTATAAATAGTACAAATATTATGATAGAGTTAGACAATTAATAAAACGTATGATAACTTGTTGTGTGAAATGAGATTTCTCTATAACTTCTATCGAGATAAGGTGAGCCTTGACTCAAAGGGCTAGTAGAAGATAGACAAGGCATTAAAGGCCAAAATGTGTACATGTGCTTGTTAAGCTAGATCACTTGTCAGTTGGTATAGTGTATTGATGATTCCAATGGCTACTGGATAACAAGGTTGGTACAAGACAAGTAACACTGGTCTAGTATGTCAAGGGCTCAAAGAATCTTATGTGCACAAGACCTTGACGAAGGGAAAAAGGTCTCATCCCTCACAGTTGACAAACTCGATTATGCATGCGAGTTGGACAGTTGTGTCACGTAGTTAGTTTGTCATGGACACCTTGGTCCTCACAAGAAGCTGGTCGGTAAAGGAGCTACATGCCACAAGTGGAACATAAGAGAGTTCTATTCTACGACTATCACACCCCAACTCGGTCTGGTCAGATCCTCGTGAGCAATTCGCCACTCTCCCGGTTTATTAAGAGTTTTCTCCTTTTTTAACCAGAGAGGAGTAAGACGTCCTTTAAACATGTACCTTTCTTGGAATAACATAAATCAAAATTGCATAAAAATTTGAACTTACATACTTGTCTTATAGATGTTACTAACATGAGATCTTTGGGTAGGTTTCCCTTGGTTACTTGAAAAGGGATATGGGAGGGGGGGGGATGTGAGTTCAACGACTCAGTGAATGGATTTTTAAAGTTTAACTTTTAGGAAAAATATTTGAATTAGAGTGTGCTAGACTCCTTATTTTCTTTTTAAAACAATTCATCCTTAAAATCTCGTTTTCATAGCCATTACTCAATCCTCAATCATAATTGGTGTGTTTATAAACCAACACACGCCCTTCATCACGAAGGGAACACACATTCCTAGGGTAGCACGCCCACTGCACCCACTTGTGGTATCAGAATGACTTTACCGACCACCTAGATAGAAACATGTCGACTTCTACCTTGAGAATGAGTGGATGCACACGACATCCGACCCTCAATCACGTAAAGAAAACTCCGTGCCCGTTTGAGGACAAAGACCTCATCCTGACCCCACCCCAGTCTCATGCGCATGAAGCTACGTCGAGCTTCCTTGACTGCTGGCACGACAATTTGCCCTTATCTCCACCATGTCGCCTAGTATCCCCTAGGATGCATCACTACCCCTCCATGGGATCTTGAAGGTCTAGTACCTCAGTGCATGCACAAAATAAGAATTTTCCACATAAGCAATTTAATATGTGGTGCCACTAGTCCAATGGCCCCAACCCACAACTCGACCTGCAGCTATATGTCTTGACTGTACCGTCGACCTATCATGTCGCATTACCGCCAGTCAATCGAGTATGTCGGTCGTGTCTTGGTACCATGGCCAAACAAATAATTCATTTTAAGTTTTCATGGCTTAAACTTATGTTTGTTTACAAGCTCTTACTCGTGCCAATTGGCCTTGGGCCCACTATACAAGATTTTCAAAATCGAGCATATAAGCCCCCAAGTTCCAAAACCGAGGCCTACGGCCTATCTAAGCTATTTGAGCTCATGTTAAGAAGGTATCCCAAAAGGTTTAAGCAGTGGTACACAGTCAGGGGAGAGCACTTCTGAAAAAATAATCTTTTAATCTGTCCATCACACCAACCGGGCGTGAGGACATCTCCGCTTATAACCGATAAGCTGGTTTTCTAATTCCTTCTAGGAAGTTCATCTTACTAACCTTTCATGGTTGTATAACTTCGTCTGGTAGTATATTATTGACTACCTTTCCTGTTATTCACTCATCCATCTTGGCTTTGATGTCATGTCTTACATAATTGTGTCAGCTTCCCTTACTTGCTCATCCTTCCCCAACTTATTTATTGGGTCTTTTCAGTTCCAATTATTGGGGTTTTCCCATGACCTACTGACACGCAGGGATTCTTCTCTTCTTATGCACTTCCTCATTTTCAGTGGTGTCCTTTACTCAAGTACTTTCCTTTTTCTTAATCCATTCTTACTCACTTGTGATTAGTTTCATGACTCTTTATCCTGAGTTATTCTCTTCCGGTCAATATGTCGATTACTTTGTTTGGAGAAGTTCCCTTCTTACGGATTTTGTTCTCTACTATGTCCTTCACAGTAAAGGCATCCACTTTGGGAGCTACATGCCCCACCTTCTTACTATTCCTTGAAAGTTTCTTTCTTCCTTTCTTCACACTCTTTTCTATATTGGTTATTTGCTCGCCTTTAATCCTCCATTGTCTTAAAATTCCCATTTCTTCCCTCATTCCTTATCTGGGGGACTTCTAGTTATTGGTCTTATTTAGTGTACTCCACCTTATGCTTAACCTTCCTCACTTTGGGCTACATCAAATGAGCGTGGAACACAACTAGTCTTGATGTCAGTGATCATTTAGTTTAGTCATTTCTTAATTGGAGGACTTACGTCTCCAAGATTTCTTAAATTTACTATATTCCCTTTTTATGGGCAGTTCACCCCTTTCTTACTCGTACAACATCTTTGATGTTATCTTCTGACTTACCTATTCCTTGTGTTTAACTTATTCCTTGGGTCCTCCTAGTATGCTTCCCTGGTCCTTTACCTCAGTATGCGCTTCATTTGCAAGTTCATCTCCCTATCCCTCTTCACTTAATTCCATTACCTCTCAGTTGGGATACATATGCATTTCTAGGGTTTCCTTCCTTGGTAGGACTCTTCCCTTTTTCTCTTGGAATTCCTTTTTCATTTACCATGGGGAATTTCTACCCTTAAATAACATCCTTTGATGTCGTAATCTCCTGTTTACCCTTGCTCTTGAAATCTTGCTGGCACATCCTTTGTACCCTATCGTCACCCCCGCTTGTACTTCAATACTCATCTATTTCCTTTAAGGAGAGCTCAAATCCTCATTGTTTCAAGATCTCTTGATCATCATGTGAGAGGCTTGCCTACCCCTCTCTTGGTTTGAGTTTAGTCGTTAATTTGGGCATTAGTCTTTTTAAGGATTTCTTTCATCCTTCTTTTTCCCAATGTTTGGCCTTTCCACCTCCCTCTTCTTTGTTGGAGCTTAAATTATGACATTCATGGGTATCAGTTCATTAACTACCTCGTCCTTACCATTCCCTTGGTCTAATTATCTTAGGGTAGTTGTTTCTCGAGTCTTATTGTCCTTAATGTACATCCTACTACCCTTTTAGAGTGTAGTCCTTTCTACTTCCTGATCTTCCTTAGGGTGTCGTTATTCTCCTTGACTATCTTGTTGTTACAACTTGTTTCCTTCCGCTATGTTGGTCCGAAACTCCTATTTGGCTTCACTGCTTTTTTCAAAGTGAGTTGTACTTGCAATCCCGAGGCATCCCATTTGTATTCAAATGCTCGTTGTTGTGGAATAAGAAGCCTTCGTATCTTAATGCATGTATTTAATTTATTCGGCGCTATTAGAGCGGGATCCACTTTTTTGGGAATATGAGTCGAAGCAATAACAAGAATATTTTTAGTGGAACATCTTTCACAATTTCTGGAGAGATAGTTCACTAATAGATCCATGCGTGCTCAAAGGGTAAAACTGTTACCCGGGAATTAGTCCAAGCAAATGTGCATTCCCCTCATTTTTTAGACAGAATAGACAAACCCTTTCTTCTTTTAATATCTCCGCGTTAGTCAAATTTATTTTAAAAAATTTGATAGATAAAAAATAAAAAAAATTACAAATTTTTTATTATATAGAAGAAGAGATAAAACCACTCAAAATAAAATGAGTGAACACGTTGCGCCGAATAGTCAATAAAACAAAATTTCTTCTTCCCCATTCCTCTTTTTTTTTTCTTACAATACGACAATATAAATCTGGATCCTCAAATTTTTCGAGCAAAACATTAATATGTGTTTGAGTGTCTTCTCTTGTGGAGTCACTCCCTTCTTTGCTCCCAAATGGCTAGAAATTTCTTCTTAAGGGAGAATTCTCTTCAACAACCCTTTGTTTTGTTTGTGGTTTATTGAGGTCCTACCTCCAGTCCTTTTTCCTTCCTACCACTATGCTAAGATCTTGAAGAGCTTCCTCCTAGATGTGGTTGAAATTCTGAGAAGGAGTTGTCTTTCTTGGGATGGTATCCTTTCGGATTCCTATAGCTGTGAGGGTATTTTTCTTGGAAAGTATTGTTCTAAATCCTTGTGGTGTGGAACAATGCTTCACTTCATGTCCCATTTCCTTTACACCTTGATATAAGTCATCTCATTGCCCAATTGTTACTCCAAGAGTTATCCTAAACTCCTTACCTTGAAGGTTTTCTTGTCATGCCTTCTTTGCCCTATAATTTTCATTGATTCATTCCTTTATTCGGGATGGAAATCTACTTGGTCTCTGTGATGTCTAGGGTAAAACGAGTTTGTTTGTTTACGTTTCTTAGGCAATCTTCCTATAGCTGAGGTACAATGTCACATTATTTTTGAGAGATATAGTTTTTAGGAACTTGAAATTCTTTATTAGTGGAGAAATAGTACAATATGTTGGGTCTTAACCCCATTACAAAAAGTGGTTATGCAATAGATGGGGAGTTACAGGGTGTTTGACAAGCGTCCTCCTTGGTAAGGTTATAAGCCCTTGATGGCGTTCCTGGCCTTAGGCTTGACTCTCTTCGTACTCAGGATTGTGATCTCAATAGGTCATGGCACCATCCTCCTAGATACTTCCCACTAACGTCTCTTGGTTCTTTTTGTATTCTCGGGTATTTTAGGGTGACCTTCCTACGGGGACAGAGTGTTGGGTGGTGTTGGAAATGCGAGTCCTAGTTTTCTTGGTTCCTCTCCCGGGAGCCATCTGAAAATTTTAAAAATTTATTTTAGTTACTATGTTATATAGTCTTGATAATGTATTCGAGAAAACATGCTCTGATACCACTCAAATTGTCACACCCCGATTAGGTTTGGTCAGATCCTTATGAGTAACCCGCCACTCTCCTGGTTTACTAAGGGTTTTCCCCTTCTTTAACCCAGGAGGAGTAAAGCGTCCTTTAAACCCATACCTTTCCAGGAATAAAATAAATCAAAATTGCATAAAAATTTTAACTTACATACACGTCTTGCAGGTGTGACTACCGTGAGGTCTTTGGGTAAGTTTCCTTTGGTTACCTAAAAAAGGGATATAAAGGAGGGTGTGTGAGTTCAACGACTCAGTAGGAGGGGGGTGTGAGTTCAACGACTCAGTGAATGGATTTTTAAAGTTTGACTTTTAAGAAAAATATTTAAATCAGAGTATGCCAGACTCCTTATTTTTTTTAAAACAATTCATCCTTAAAATCTCATTTTCATAGCCATTACTCAATCCTCAATCATAATCGGTGTGTTTATCAACCAACACATGCCCTTGATCATGAAGGGAACACACATTCCCAGGGCAACACGTCCACTGCTGCCACTTGTGGCGTCAGAGCGGCTTTACCAGCCACCTAGATAGAAGCACGTCCACTTCTACCTTGAAAATGAGTGGATGTACGCGACATTCGACCCTCAATCCTGTAAAGAAAAGTCCATGTCCATATGAGTATAGAGACCTCATCCTGACCCACCTCGGTCTCATGCACATGAAGCTACGTCAAGCTTCCCTGACTACTGGCACGACAATTTGCGTTTATCTCTACCATTCCATCCAGTTGTCGCTAGGATGCATCACTACCTCTCTTGGGCGTCTTGAAGGTTCCGTACCTTAGTGCATGCACAAAACAACAATTTTCCACATAAGCCATTTAATCTGTGGTGCCATTGGTCCAACGAGCATGACCCTCAACTCGACCTGCAGCTGTTTGTCTTGACTGGTTTGTTGACCTATCATATCGCACTATCGCCAGTCCAACAATTATGTCGATCTTGTCTTTGTACCATGGCCAAACTAATCATTTATTTTATGTTTACATGGCTTAAACTCAGGGTTTTTTTTTATGAGCTCCTGCTCATGCCAATTGTCCTTGGGCCCACTATACGAGATTTTCAAAATCGGGCATACAAGCCCCCAAGTTCCAAAACCTAGGCCTATGGCCTATCTGAGCTATTCGAGCTCCCGTCAATAAGGTCTTCAAAAAGTTTAAGCAATGGCACACAGTTAGGGGAGAGCACTTTCAATAAAATAATCTTTTAATTTGTCCATCACACCAACCGGGTGTGAGGACATGTCCGCTTATAATCGATAAGCGAGTTTTCTACTTCCTTCCATAAATTTCATCATACCAGCCGGGTATGATCTAAATACAACCGGTAAATAGTTTTTTTTTTCCGTGTAATTTCCACATCACACCTCTCTGGTGTGATGGTTAAAATAACACTTAATAGTGGGTTTTTATTTTCAATGTGCTTATCATCCTAACCAGGTATGATATAAAAATCCCACTCACCTGTGAATGTAATGATTTCCTCTTAACCAGTTCTTTGTCTTCACGCGAGCTTTGTATTCCCGGTACTTCGTGTTCCTACACGATATTTACATCTTTGTTCATTTTCCCTTGCCTAATAATAGCTTCATTCATCGTGAATGGATGAAATACTCAAACTATTTAATTATTTGCTATTAGGTCCCTAAAGTTATTTTTCTTTAACTTTAGGTCCCTTATGCTGATTTTCCCCAAATTGAGTCCCAAAACTTCTAAAATTCACCTTAGTACTCAATTTATTCAAAATCACATAAAGGGGTTCAAGTTTCCCAAATTCCAAATTTGGTCCCCAATTTTTTTTAAAATTACCATTTGCCCCAACTATAAAAAAATGGTAAGTTTTGCCCAAAAAATTCCAAAAATGCCAATTGGTCCTCCAACATCTTTATCATGCCTAATTAGCCCTCAATTTTATGAAATTGCACTTTAGTCACTTGAATTTTCAAAATCCCAAAATTTCTCCCAATTTCAACCTTCTAACTCAGCTAAATTTGATTTCATCAAATTGACAGATCAAGTAAGGTTGATTGTAGAAATTGAAGTTAGATTAGAGTTTCTACACCTTCATACAATTCAATTGCACTTTGAATCGTACGATTTGATGCTAGAATGAGCTCAAACATAGCTTCGTTAGAAATTTGAACGTAGAGAGAGAAAGTGTCAAAAGATTATTGTTGAAGGTGTGGCGGTCCGAGCTTTCGATCTGGGTAGATAGCTCTAGCCTTGAGGTTTCTCCTAGGATCAAGAACTGCATTAATTGATGCTAAATTAAGGGATAATTTAGTTAGTGGAAATCTACTGGTTCTCTCCCTAGCACTGGTTGGAATTTATAGAGGGAGCCAAATTAGCTTACCTTTCCGCTCTAATTCAACTATAGGAGGGCTGTGGAGGTGTTGGAAGAGCTTGATTTGGCCTGAAGAGGGCTCGAATTTACCATTTTCAGGTCGACCAAAATAGGGCAGCTTCACTATTCTATCATGCCGACATTTCTCTAGCGACCCTCAGAGCAAATGGAGACTATAGGCGTGTAACTGATTTCTCCCCAAATCCAAAGAAACTGACCATGCCTTCTTTGGTTCAGAAAAATGCCAAAGTCGGAGCTCTGGTTCTAATTTCACTGGAAAATGTAGCAGTAGGGAGAGAGTGGAGTTTTCAGGTGTGAGTAGGATAAATGAGGAGGGACTCTTTATATAGGAAGCTCGGGGACTTCTTGGTCATCCAATTGGCGCCTTAATGGCAGTCATTCATTGCCTGAAACTCCTTGGCCAAAGACTTCTCATCTTCACCGGCGTTGCTCAATTTTTTAGCGAGTGAACAGTGCTGTCATTTGAAGGAAGATGACGACATTGTTCCGAACCGGACCAGACCGGTCCAAACCGGGTTCAAAGCTTAAATTGACCGATTTTGGTCCGATTCGACCAAGTTTTTCAAAATTAAAATTTTTTAAATTTATCTAAATTCATTATCTATCCAATGGCCACAATTCTCAAATTTGAATTTTCTAAGCCACCTAGAAATGAATTTATCATCTGGTTCAATAGTGGTTCAAATTGGTACAAATCGATTCAATCTGGTTTGGATTCGGTTCACTTGAATTAGACTAATTTTCTTCTTCAAATTGTCCTAAAGTCCCTTTCCAAGGTTTTTATTACTCTTTGGGTCACTTAGGAGTTATAAATTTCTCAATTTGCTTGTTCTCTAATGATCGGGTTTGTGAACCAGTTCAATTTTTCTCACTCGTTTTGACCGATTCTTTCCTCAATTTTCCTTAGCTCCTAAGAGTGGAGTTTACTATGACTATGTGATCCCTCCTTGATGGATAGGAATTGTTATATTGAACCCTAAATTCTAAAGATAATGATTCCAATACCTATATCTCTAAACTCCTGAACCACTTTCTAAAAATGGAAACCCCCTTAAATATTTTAACCTTGATACATTGTATCTACACAAACCCTACTCACCAAGTTGTGAAATCACCCCTCCCTTAACCTATTTTCAGGTAGTAGATATGCCAAAGATGAAGCTTTACACTAACATACCAACTTGGTACGCTTCCTTTCTATATGCAATTTTATGCTTATTTCTATATATTTTGTGTATTAATAAAGATATTCTTGTATTCCGAGTCTTATCCATGTTAAGACTATGATGGTGGAAGTATTCACTATTGTAGGATCGGGAGGAGTGACAGGTTATTTGCAGGTCTAACTAGATAAGTAGGGCTAGGGTGTGATAACTTAAGTTGTAATAGAGCCCAAGTTTTCAAACCTTGGAATTTTGAAAATATTTTTGAAAATACTATAATATTATGTTGCATATGATCCCACCTATTTTAACCCACCATATGATCATTCTTATGGGAAAGTAACCAAGAAGAAGAGGTCATAATAAAGATCTATTGAAACTACTGCACCACCCACAAGACCCAATGAAAGCACCCGAAGAACAAACCCAACTAACCTAATAGGAAGTCGAAGATGAATTATGGAAAACTTGTGATAACTACATCATGGCTTTTAAGGAGCTACCACCAAACATGGTAAACCCAAAACTTGACCCATGAAGTACAACTTTTATGCAGTGAGCGTATGAAATTGAAGTTGTAGTACTCAAGAGATATGGAGTGTGGGTGACAAGAAACTACGAATCACGTGAAACTTTAAGCCATACCTCCTCACAAGAGTACAACAAACTTATTATGAACCCATGCACCAAATGTGATAAGTACCATGGAGCACCATGCCTAGTAAAAAACATAGTGCCAATACATAGTGTTGCTCCTGATTCAGATCTCCCCGGAAGGAAGATCCCTCTTCTCACCAAAAAGAAGTTTCGTAGGATCAGCATACCTTAGGATAGACTAGTACTTTCCCTTCTATAATAAAATTGATTTTACACCTAAGCATTCAGAAATAAAAGAACTTTATTTTTAGTATATACAATGGTATTAAAATTGAATTTAACACTTAAAGTCTAACATGGAAAAAACAAAGCATGAAGGATACAAACCCCTTGAAAGATTAAGCCTACATCGTAAGGATAAGAAAAATGATAAAGAGACTAACCCTAAGAAATCCCAGGAACTTCACTAAGAAAATAACTGCAAAAAGGGAATGTGACTACTGCCAATAAGAAAGTAAGACAAGACTCTAAATCTTGAAGAAGAACCAAGGAAAAACCTTTAAAACAATTCTTGTCAAGTAAGTTGAAGAATAAAGAGATGGGTGAAAGATTTTACCCTACAACAAGTTTGTACAGGAAACCTACAAAAAGACCAAGACCTTTACAACACATTAAGGATAAAACTTTCAAAAGAGAACATCATAGAAGAAGGAATGAGAAAAAAATCAAGGATGCAAGAGAGATGCAAGATTGACCAACAACTAGTGGAATGGATTATAAAGGACATGACCACAGTGGTTCATGAGTATAAGAGACTCGATAAAATATTGGACTTAAAAAAAAGGAGAAACAAGTGCATAACCTAAGTAAAATCAAGATCCACCACTAAGAAATCCTAACATTGGATAAAATACATGAATGGTGTATAATGTGCTCCAATGGAGAGAGGTCAAAGTAACAAGACTAACAAGGAACACATACCATATAATGATGGAACCATAAGTAAGTCTGATTCACGAGCCTAATGGAAAGGACTCACAAGAATTAAGAACCCAAGGAGTAAAATACTGGTAACTCAGACCATAATAGATTTGGGCAACTAAGATGACAAGGAAGTTACCTAGGAATGCTCAAATAAACACAACACGAACCCCAATGAGCAAAAGGATATTCTATGAAGGAGGATGCCCATGATGGGCCATCAAAAGGAAAGGTTGATCACAAGTAGCCAAAACAAAAACCTCTACTCTAATAAAATTCGAGTAAGAGAATGGAACAAGTATAAGAAATACTACCATGGAACATAAATGATATAAAGGTCTTTAGGACAAGGGAAAACTTATAGATGAACACCTCAAAGGATAACTACAAAAAGGTCGTGAAGATATACCATGATGAAAAGTGAAAGTACTTGAGGAAAGGAAACTCTTCGGGAGTGATAAGGGAATTAGACACAATCCTCCAATGATAAGGATCTCTACTCTAAAGGTCATATATAGAAGAATGGAAACACCTAAGGAAGTACGCCCCAATAAAACAAAGAAGTATGATGAAGATCAGTAGGGGTATGATTATGAATATGCCATCATGAAAGTTGAGGTATAATCTAGAAAAGCTGATAGGTCAAGCAAAAATGATCAATAAGAAAATTGGTAGGAGATAGACAAGTAAGGAATAACTAAGATGTCTAAAAAAATAACATACAAAAAGGTACACAAACTCCCTCATTGGCTAAGATGGCATCAAATGAAATTCCTAAGGAAATCAATAATTATAGCTCATTGGAAGGAACAAACGAGTAGTGAGATTGAGACTCACCAGTTATTAAGGAAAAATTTGTAACCACCGATAGACATGAGAATCATGACACTCAAAGGGAAGCTACAAAAGGTTATGCTTCCTAAGATATTGTCGATGCACGAGGTACAGAGGCAAGGGGCCAACTAGGTTGTAAGAGGTGTTTGACCTTACAACCTATAATGGTTATAAAGGAATGATTGCTAACCATGTAGGGCATGTGGTTATGTAACTATTTCTCATGCAAGAAGTGTTAGGAAATGACCATATGTTCCTTTATAAAGTCATAAAGGAATCTTGTTGGTGTGGCTTAAATGTGTTATCTCGTGGGGAAACCAGTAATCCCCATAAACAATGCACTGCAATAAGTGTTGTAACACTCAGGATGAAAGATAAATGAGATTGGGGAAGTAAAGAAAAGGAGAACCTAATAAAATTCTGAATAAATACTATTTATGGATAGAGTGGTGAAGGATTAATACTTGGTAATACTTAGTAGACAATAAGAAATTGTTAGTTAAATTAGTAATAACTAAGTACAAAGGAAGTACTCATTGAACATTAGTATAATGTTCAAAGATGTTTACCTTACCTTAAGGATTGACATGATCCAACAATCCTTACTGATCGATGAAGAAACATTTGGGGAAAATGTTATGGAAAGGCACTCCACCCATACTAAGACCACAAGATATGGGGGAATTGCCATCGTTTAAGTCATGATCATGTCAAACTGAAAACATAATACAATGTGAAAGTTAAGTAAATGACACAAACACCTCTAAAGAGATATGGTATAGATAAAGGTGAGACTGTAAGACAAGAGTCACCGAAAGAAGGACACACAAAGGGTGGGAACACAAGGTTCCCCAATTTATAGGGAATTATTCTAGATTGACAAGAAGAACGGTCGTCCTTTTAGGGAAAAGATGAATTACAATTGTTTTGGATGGACATACTGATATGAATTGATAACTTTAGACGAATGGCATAAAATGACTTTAAAAAGGAGCAAGATCGATAAGACATAAAGTTTAAAACAAGTACCACCAAAGTAGAACATGGGGATGCAAAGAGACATTGAATTATGAAGTATGAATAACATGGATAGAATGAATTATTATATGGCTCATCAACTAGAGCTACAAAATGTGGAAAATGGATTAACCATCATTGGTAGATATGATTAGCAAGAAAAGTTACCATAAATAAGAGACAAGAAAGAAAATGAGAAATTAAAGAAGGATAATATCAGGTGTGGAGTTAGTTACCATCTAATGTTACCTATACCCCCCCTCATATGTAATAACAAACTCAAAGGGTAATTGAGACTCTACCAACATTGTTGGATAAAATGGAAGGGAATGATTCCTAGCACACACCAAGTACCAAATTGCCAATACGGTGAAACCAATTGGTGAAGCAAAGGCAAGATGTATTGGATAAGACAACATACCATCATGCAGGAATAATAGTTACCACCCAAAAAAAAGACTCTAATGGTGTAGGGAGCAACAAAAGGTACATATATCCTAGAAAAGGATTTCACGATAAACTAATGTTACCATTAAGATCCATTTAGAATTATTGGGATAGGAAATCGTCGAATAAACATCTTGAGGATGCACCATAGGATCTATCCCAAGAGACAATCTTGGATGGATGTAACACCCAAAAAGGGGAAACAATGTAGCTAAAGAGGGTTAGCAGAGTATGCCCATCGAAAATTTGTGACTCCAAACAAAGGGAACATATAGGAATGAACCAATAAAATTAAGGGAAGAAAAGGTAAGGAAATGAATTAGTCTTATGAAGCTTAGAGTATTGACGAGCGCATTTTGAGGACAAAATGCCTAAAAGGAGGGGATTAGTTATAATCCCTATTTCATCTAAATAAAGAATAAAAAATGAGAACTAGAATATTTCAAAGGAAAACCGAGATCTTGATTGGACTATGATTGCCCGAAGTATCTAAAGTGGGATAAAAAGTAACCCAAAAACCCCAATAAGCAAGGAAATCAACCAATTGAGATAAAAACCAAACCTAACTAAGGTGAACCAGACCCAAACTAGATAGAACCATCCTAAATCAAGAGAATGGGATTGAAGATTCATTTTTTGGGGTGATTTAAAAATGACAATTTGGTAAACTATGGTCACCACTGTAATCCCCGTCCTTTAAAGATTAGAAAACCTGGGAAAGAACCGGTCAAGTCAAGAGAGAAAATCGAGCCAGTTCATAAACCTTAACCAATAGAGGAAGGGTAAAATGAGAAATCGATAAACCCCAAGTGACTCAAAGAGTCATAAAAAAGCATTGAAAAGAACCTTAGGACAATTGGGAAGAGAAAACCAGACCGGTTCGGGGTGAACCAAATTGAACCGATTTGAACCATACTTGAATCGATTCCTAAATTCATTTTTCTTGAGCTCAAAATGATCAAATTGGCAAAATGAAGCAATCATTAGATGGAAAATAAATTTAGATGAATTTAAACATTTTTAATTTTGAGAAAACTGGTCGAATCAAGCCTAAACTGGCTGATTTACGCATTGAATCCAATTGGACTGGTCCAGTCTGGTTCAGAACAGTGTCATCTTCTTCATCAGGATGATAGCATTGTTCATTCAATGCAGAAATGGATAACCCTGATGAAGCTTTCCGATTAGGCCATTTCAGGGCGAGTGTAAACCCCATCTCTTAAAGAAAAGGAAACCGAAGAAAGAACCGATCAACCCGAGTGAGAAAATTGAACTAGTTCATGAACCCCAATAATTAGAAAAAGGGAAAAACAAGAATTTTGAAAATCTCAAGTGACCTAAAAAGTCATGGAAAAGGATCTTGGGATGAATTGGAAGTGAAAAACAGTCTGGTACGGGTGAATCGTACTAGAACTAGATTGAACTAGTTTGAACCAACATTGATCTAATTTTTAAATTCATTTTTCTAGGTGGCTTAAAATATTCAAATTGGGGAATTGAAGCCACCATTGGACAGAGAATGAATTTAGATGAATTTATAAAATTTTAATTTAGAAAAACTCGATCGAATCGGGTATGAACTGGCCGGTTTAAGCATTGAACCCGGTTTGGATCGGTACAGTCGGTTTCGGAACAGTATCGTCTTCTTCCTTTAGATGACAACACTGTTCACTCGCCAAAAGATGAAAAGTCATTGTTCAGGGCATTTTAGGCTATGAATGATCACTACAAAGGCGCCAATCAGATGAACAGAGAGTCCCCAAGCTTCCTATATCAAGAGCTGCTCCCCATTTATCATCCTTACACCTAAAAACTTCTCTCTCTCTCTCTACTACTCTATTTTTTGATGAAGCTCAAAACAGAGCTCTGACTTAGGCATTTTTCTAAGCCTTAGAAGGCGAGGTCATGTTCTTTAGATTTGGGGAGAAGTCAGCTACCTGATGATAGTCTCCATTTGATTCAAGGATCGTCGAAGAAGTGCCGACGTAATCAAACAGTGAAGTAACTCCGATGGACCAAAGCTGCCTTGTTTCGACCGAGTTGAAATCATTCAAATTCAGCCCTACTCTAGCCAAATCAAGCTCTCCAAACATTCATACAACTCTTAGACAACCTTAATTGAGCTTAAAGATAAGCCAATTCGGCCATTCTCAATTGTTGCAGGTCGGAGTTAGAGAGAGAAACTGCAGAATTTTACACATGAAATTCTCCCATAAATTGGGGTCAATTGTAGGAATTCTTGATCATAGAAGACACGTCAGAAAGAGAGCTATCTTCTCTGATCGAGAAATCAGACCGCCGCACCTTTGACGGTAAGCTTTCGAATCTTTCTCTCTCAAAGTTTAGTTTTCTAGAGAAGCTCTGTTTGAGCTCAATTTAGACCCAAATGATGCAGTTCAAACTCAATTGAATTGTATGGAAGTATAGTAACTGATCCATACCTTCAATTGGAGCAATTAACTCTGATTGAATAGTCAATTTGATTAAATCAAATTCGGTTAGGTTGAAAGGGGGGAAATTTTTAGGGATTTCATAAAATTGAGGGACCAAATAGCAATTTCCTAAAATTGAGGGTCAATTGATCATTAAAAGGATGTTGGAGAACCAATTGATTGATTTTTTAAATTTATTGGGGTTAAATTGCCATTTTTGTAAAGTAGGGGCAAATTCACTTTGAACCCCTTAAACGATTTTGAGTATATTGAGGACCCAAAGTGAATTTTTGGAGGTTTTAGGACTCAATATGGGGAAAAGTTAGCATTAGGGACCTAAAGTCAAGGAAAAAGAACTTTAGAAACTTAAATGCAATTAATTGAAAATTTAAGGCTTAGTCATTCATACGTGAGGAACGAAGGCTGTTATGCCAAATATTAATAGATAAGAATGTCCAAATCATGTAAAGTACGAGGGACTAAAATGCCAGCAAGGGAAGCTTGCGTTGACTTGGAAACCAACCGAGGACGAACACATCATGATTAACAGGTGAGTTGGTTATTTCACATCATACTTAGTTGGGATGATGATCATATTAGAAATGAAAATCACTTTTATTTAGAATTTTGACATAATACCTGATTGGAGTGATGTAAGAACTATGTGGAAAAACTACTAACTAGTTGTAAGTAGAGAGATCATATCCTCTTGGTATGATGGACTTCCTGGAAGTAAGTAGAAAACCTGTTTACCAGTTGTAAGCAGATATGTCATCTGTCATGTTCCAACCTGGTTTGGTCAGATTCCCGTGAGCAACTCGCTACTCTCCTAGTTTATTAAGGGTTTTCCTCTTCTTTAAACCGTGAGAAGTAAGATGTCCTTTAAACCGGTACCTTTCCTGGAATAATATGTAGCTTGCTGAAGGTCTTTAGGTCATTTTTTTTCCCTCAATTTCCTGAAAGGGGTAAAGTTTTCCAAATTTCCAATTTGGCCCCCAACTTTTCAAAAATTACCATTTTGCCCCTACTTTACAAAAATGGAAAATTTTACCACAATAGTTCCAAAAATTGACTAATTGGTCCTCCAACATCTTCTCCATGCCCAATTGGTCCTCAATTTCTAAAAATTGCTCTCTAGTCTCTCGAATTTTTGAAATCTCTAATTTTTCCCAATTCTTTCCCTATGTCCCCCTTTCACACTCATCGATTAATCAAGGTTAATTATTGAAATTGAAGGTTAAATTGAGTTTCTACACTTTCACGTGATTCAATGGAGCTTTTGAATCACGTCATTTGTATCCAAATTGAGCTCAAACGGAGTTTTGTCAAAAATTTGGACTTAGAGAGAGAAAGCTTACTGTCGGGGGTGAGATGGTCCGAGCTTTCGATCAGGGCATGTAGCTCTCATCCTGTGGTTATTCCTAGGATCAAGAATCACATCAATTCATATCGAATTGAGGGAAAATTTGATCGGTGAAGTTTCCTTGGTTCTCTCTCTAACAGTGATCGGAATTTACATAAGGGAGCCAAATTGGCTTAACTTTCCACTCTAATTCGGTCGTATAAGGGCTTTGGAATAGCTATGAGAGCTTGGTTTGTCCTTAGAAGGGCTCAAATTGGTCGTGTTTTGCTCGGTCAAAAAAGGGCAGCTTCGGTCTGTCGGAGCTGCTTCACTGTTCGATCACGCCAATGCTTCTCTAGTGATCCTCGAAGCAAATGGAGACTACTGTCGGGTAGCTGGCTTCTCATCGAATCTAAGGAACCTGACCTCACCTTATTTGGATAATAAAAATGCCCAAGTCAAAGCTTTGGTTCAAGCTTCACCAGCAATTGGAGTAGTAGAGAGAGAGAGAGAGAGAGAGAGAGAGAGGAGTTTTCAGGTGTGAGGAGGATGAATGAGGAGGAGCTCTTTATATAGGATGCTCGGGGACTCCTTCATCATCTGATTGGTGCCTTTATAACAGTCATTCATTGCCTGAAACTCCTTAAACAAAAACTTTTCATCTTTGCCGGCGCTACTTGCCTGAAACTCCTTAAACTCCTTCATCATCTTGGTTTTACTTGTTCTTTCTCCGATTTTCTTACCTTGAAGGGGCAAGGTTTACATCATCACACCCGATTGGTGTGATGGATGAAAAGTGTGCGCCAATGCCTAAAAATTTTGGGAGACCATTTTAATGAGAGCTAGAATAGCTAAGATAGGCCAGATGCCTCGATTTTGGAACTTGAGGGCTAAAATGCCCAGTTTTGGAAAATCATGTATAGTGGGCCCAAGACCAATTGGCATGAGCATGAGCTCATAAACAAACATGTGATAATTATGCCTTGAAAATTCTAAATGAATGGAATGTGTGATTTTGCCATGGTATCAAGATAGGACTGACATAGTCGATGGACTAGTGGTAGTGCATCAGGACCATGTTGACAGACTGGTCTAGACAAACAATGATAGGTCGAGTTGAAGGTCAGAGCCGTTGGACCAGTGGCACTAAAGATAAATGGAATTTTGGAAAACTTATTATTTGTGCATGCACTTCGAGTGTTGGGACCATAAAGATGCCCAAGAGGGGTAGTGATGCGTCCTTGGTGCTACTGCATGACAAGGTGGAGATAAGGGTAGTTTGTTGTGCCAACAGTTAAGGAAGCTTGACGTAGCTTCATGCGCATGAGACTGAGGTGGGATCGGAATGAGGTCACCATCCTCACATGGACATGAAGCATTTTGGGTCTGAGGATGGTACGTTAGAGACGTTCACTTGGACTCCGGGTAGAAGTCAAGGACTTCTATTCAGGTGGATGGTAAAGATACTCTAATCCACAAGGCGTAACATCATCTCGCGAATATGTGTGTACCCTTCCTGATGAAGGGGTTGTTTGTGAAACACACCTAATATGGAAATGGGAAAAAGGTTATGAAAACCTTGGAAAAGATTTGAAAATCCTAGGAAAAAGAAATGGTAAATCCTTGGAATAAGGTTTGGAAAAGAAAATTTTGAAAGAAAATGTCACCCTTGGCACGATAAAGGTTTTGAAAACTGGAATTTTAGTACAGAACATTCTTAAAGAAATTAAAGAGTTTGGAACACTTCGATTAAAGATGTTATGGTTTATGAAAACTCCCTCCCAACACCCCACTCACTAAGTTGTCAAACTCATCCCCATCCCTTTTCCCTTTTCAAGTAACCAAGGGAAATCCCACTTGAAGACTTTTCGATAGCTGAACCTGTAAGACAGGTATGTTAGGTTAATGTATTCAGTTTTGATTAATGTTATTCTAGGAAAGACACATGAAAAAATGACGCCTTACTCCTCATGGTTTAGTGAAAGGGAAAACCCTTAATAAGTCGGGAGAGTGGCGGGTTGTTCACGAGGATCCGACCAAACCAGGTCGAGACGTGACAATGAGGATAAGCTTGACCCAATGGATGGTTGTCGGGCAAAGGGTCCTCGAGCTCCCTATATAATGAGCTCCTCTCCATTCATCCTCCACACATCTCAAATCTCCATTCTCTCTCAACTACTCTAGTTTTCGGCAAAACTCCAACTAAAGCTCCCATATAGGCACTTTTCTCAGCCTCAAGAGGCAAGGTTGGATTCTATAGATTCTAGGGGAAGTCAGCTACCTGACAACAACTTCCTTTGGACCCAAGGACCGTCGAAGAAGTAGTAGTAGAATCAAACAGTGAAGCAGCTTCGAAGGACTGAAGTTGCCCTATTTTGGCCGAGCTGAATTCGGCCAAATTCAGCCTTCCTTTAGCTAAACCAAGCCTTCCCAAGACCCCTATGACCCTCACACAACCGCAACAGAGTTGAAAGGTAAGCCAATTCGACCCTCTTCTGTCATTTTCGATCAGAGTTAGAGAGAGAAAGTGTGAAATATCATTGATTGAATTTTCCCTCAATTTGATGTCAAATGGAGATATTCTTAATCCTAGAATGAACCTCAGGACGAGAGCTACCTTCCTAGATAGAGAGCTCGGACCGCCACACCTCCGACGGTAAGCTTTTGAACCTTTCTCTCTCTATAAATGATTTTTCGACGAAGCTACATTTGAGCTCATTCCGACCTCAATTCAAGCGATTCAAAGCTCAATTGAATCGTATGGAAGTGTAGGAACAGATTTATACCTCCAATTGAAACAATTAACTCTGATTGAATGGTCAATTTGAAGAAATCAAATTTGGTTAGTTTGAAAGGGGAAAATTGGGGATTTCAAAAAATTGAGGGGCCTCTTTGCAATTTCCCCAAAATTTAAGGCCAATTGGCCATGAAAAAGATATTAGAAGACCAATTGGTCGATTTTTGAAACATTTGGGGTAAAATTGCCATTTTTGGAAAATAGGGGCAAATGGTAATTTTTGAAAAGTTGGGGACCAAATTTAAAATTTAGAAAACTTGAGCCACTTATGCAATTTTGAGTAAAATGAGGACTCAAATGGAATTTTAGAAACCTTGGGACTCAAAATTGGGGAAACATTTGCCTTAGGGACTTAAAGTTAGGAAAAATGAACTTTAGGGACCTAAGTGCAATTTATCGATAATTTGTGAGTGTAGGCTTTTATGCCAAACCAAATTGATAAGGCTGCCTAAATCGTGTAGGGACAAGTGTGTCCAGAATGCAAGCAAGAGAAAGCTCGCGTAGACTTGAAAAACCGACCAAGGACAAACACGTCTCGGTTATAGGGTTAGTGGGCATAATTACGTCATACCCGGTTGGGATGGAGAGCACTTAGAAATGAAAAACCACTTGTAAGTGGGACTTTAACATCATATCTGGTTGGGATGATGTGCGATTTAAGCTAAAACATACTTACTAGTTGTAAGTAGAGGAAATTATACCCAATTGGTATGATGAACTTCCTTAAAGGAAGGAGAAACCCGTTTGTCAGTTGTTAGCGGAGATATCATCATACTCGGTTGGTGGATGAAGTGAAAATATATTTTTGTCAGAAGTGTTCTTCCCTCTGTGTGCCAATGCTTAAACTATTTGGGAGACCTTCTTGACGGAAGCTAGAATAGCTCAGATAGGCCAGAGGCCTTGGTTTTTGAACTTAAGGGCCTAAATGCCCGTTTTTGAAAAATCACATGCAGTGGACCCAAGGCCAGTGGCCACGAGTAGGAGTTGGTAAACAAACTTGAATTGAGAAAGCCATGAACTCTCTAATGAAATTGTTGTGTGATTTTGCCGTGGTACTAAGTCAAGACCGACAGTACTCGATGGACTGGCGACAATGCGTTAGGGCCAGGTCGACGGACTGGCCTAGACAAACAACTCCAGGTCAGGTTGAGGGTCAGGGCCGTTGGACTAGTGGCACCAAAGATAAATGGCCAAATATGAAAACTATTGTTTTGTGCATGCACTTGAGGTACATGACCATCACGATGCCCAAGAGGGGTAGTGATGGGTCTTAATGGCTACCCGATGACATGGTGGAGATAAGGGCAGTTCCTTGTGCTAGTCAATCGGGAAACTTAGAGTAGCTTCTTGTGCATGAGACTGGGGTGGGGTCGGGATGAGGTCACTGTCCTCATACAGACATGGAGTGGCATTCGGGTTTGAGGTTCAGTTGTTGAGAACATTAACTCAGACACAAGGTAGATATGGATGGACTTCTATCTTGGTGGCAGATAAATATGTTCCGAGCCACAAGTAGGTACAGTGGATAGGTTGCACTTGCAAATATGTGTTTCCTTCCTAATGAAGGGTGTGTATTGTCTGCTAAACAAACCTAATGTGGAAATGAGAAAAAGGGTTTTGAAAACTGAATTTTGAGGATAACTTCTTTTAAAAGAAATGACATACCTTGGCACAATTTAAATGAAGCTATTTTTCTTAAAAACTCACTCCCTACACCCACTTACTAAGTTATAGAACTCACCTCCTCTCTTTTACCCCTTTCGGGAGTAAGGAGATTTAACCAATGAAACCCTAAAGATGTATCCTCCATCAGATATGCTTAAAATTTCTTTTAAGCTTGCATTTTGATTGATTTATGCTATTCCATGGAACAATATTCAAAATTACATATGGCTCCTCTTGATTAACAGAAGGGGAAACCCTCTAAACCAAGAGAGCGATGGGTTGATCACGAGGATCCGACCAAACTGAGTCAGGGCGTGACAACCACCATGTAGAAAATGAATTTAGATTAATTTGAAAATTATTAATTTTTAGAGAACTGATCTAATTGGATCTAAACTGACTAGATTAAGTCTTAGGTCCCCAAAAACTAGTTCAATTGAATAGGTCAACAATCAAACTTGGTCAATGAACTAGATGCCACATTGGCATGAGGACAACCTACGTGACCAATCAGCAAGTGACAGTGTGACGAGCACACCTGGTCAGTCGATAGGTTAATGTCTAGAAGCGTTGACTAATGATAGCATGACACATAGCAGAAGTCAACGATTCGACTAACCAAAATTCATGTTAGCAGAACTGACCAATTAGTGGACGACAAGTGTACAATACATTTAGTTAGTATGTGATAGGTATATTTGAGAGAACTAGCCAATCAATTGATGACAAATGGAAATATGCAACATATAACCCTAACCATTCTTGAAAGCCTAAATGGCAAGGGCGAATATTGACATATTTAAATCAACTAATCAAAGGACACCACATGGCAAGGTCACAATGGTCGTCTCACGACCAGATTCAGTTAGCAGCCACGTCAACCTTGGTGACCAATGAGAGGTCACCACGTGGAAAGTCAACAATTCAAATATTGACTAAGACTTTGAGTCGGATGCCACGTCATCCAACCTAACCAATAATTGTGTCATCTTCAACATCTTGCCATATACACAGTCCACTGAACAAGAAACTAAATATTTCCTTTCCATTTTTGGTGAGTAGAATGTTGCTCTAATAACGAAAATTCTATTGAGATAGGCTCTGTTATCTTGGAAACTAGTAGAGAAGATGATCCTCGAGCTATGTATATAAAGAGCTCATCCACTCTCATTCTCCTCACACTTCAAATCTTGAATTCCCTTCATCACTCACTTTCCCAACAACCTCCACACTAGAGGTTCGATAAGGGTCTTTTTCTCAACGAGAAGGATTAGCACCAGGTCTAGTAGATCCCGAATGAAGTTCTCCACCAAGCATCATCCTCCTTTCGATCTGAAGATGACTAAAAAAGCTTAGGCGTGATCGCACACTGATATGACTTTAGCCCTCGACTATGCCCAGGCCTGATTGAGCCAAATTTGAGCCCCTCTATGTCTACTCATGGTCAAACCAAGGCCCTCCACCGTCACTAATTGTGCCCACATCCTTTTTTCACCTCTTTGGTAAGTCACTATCGCTATTATACCTTGAAAAATCCCAATTACATTTAGTTTATGATAAGTATTGTTTCATTCAATTACAGATTGCTCAGGTCTCTGATTGAGGTACTAGTTTAATCAAGGAGACTCCCATCAACGAGCGCTAACTTTCTCCACCGTCAACTCTAGCTGAAGTGTCCTCACTATTAACCTACATAATCTTTCTTTCTCTAGACCCCGTTTTTTAGGAAAGCTCCATTCTCAATCAAATTTATGTCAAATGAAGTGATTCAAATTTTATAATTCTCATTAGGACTCAAAGAAGACAACTAATAGCATTATAGGACTGAATTAGGAAGAATTAAACATGTTTATGTGCAAACTAATTTTCAATCCTATACCCAAATATCTCACATAAACTGGTACATAGTTTATATTGTCCATTCTTATACGCAATGCAAAGTGAGATTTCATGACAAAAAAACTGTTGACATCAAATTTCAGCGTGCCCATTCCACAACAATTATTTTATTTTGTGATAATAGTTCCACAATCAACCTCTCCAAGTATCATATCTTACATAGTAGAAGTAAATTGACGCGAAGTTTTATTTTTTGCGTAAGTTATCTAAAGATGAAGTGTGTAATTGAGGCATTGTTCCATGGATGAGAAAATTGTAGACCTTATGACGAAAACCAGTAAAGTTGGATGCTTTCCGAGTAACGCCGAGGAAGCTTGAGTTATTAACAAATCTAGTGTAAACTAGTTCCAAGTTAGAACTAATTTAAGGGATGAAAGGTTAGGGCATTATTGATTTGTTATTATTCTTGCATATAGGTGAGTCCCTAAGGGATAGAGGATGAGATTTTGCAATTGTTTGGTTTGTTTAGAAGTTTCTTAGTACATTGATAATACTAGTAGTATAAAGTTATAGGCAGTGGAATAATGTTGTAAACTGAAGAAAACCCTTTAATACAAATATTTTCCCTTGAAATCTATCGTTTCATTTGCAAATCTTAACAAGGTATAATGCATCCTAAAATAAAAACCAAGTAGGAGCATGGGCCAACATATGCGCTCTGCACTATTCAAGAAAATAATAATAATGGTCAGTAGCTAAAGTTCATAATGTAGTAAAGAGGCATCCGCTAGAATTTCCTAATTGATGATCAGGGCGGAGGAGCAGCCAACAACGTCCGTCATCCGAGGACCCGGTGGATCTTAGTATCAAAGTAGTATTATCAAAATTATTGGAAAAAATGTAGTACTATCCAAATTATTCAAAAAATGTGGTATAGAAAATGACTAGAGGCATGGCCGGCGAGAAATGGGTCCAGACGAGAATCGGTAGGAGTGACTGTACAAAACGAAATTTCAACGGAAAACAGTGACAAATTTGTGATTACAAATATTTCTGACACCATTAATTCTACTGTTGTTGATTACTTGTTGCAGGGAACACCACCTGTGCTAATTAAACGTTCACAGATCAACCGTACTTACATACACGGATAATTGCAGCGGTGATCAGATTGGTTGATGAAACCATGCAGCAGCATTTTTATTTGAACGTCTGAACCCTTCAAATTGAGTGCTTGATCATCATATATATATATATATATATATATATACACACATACGCCGCTTGAATATATAATCATAATAGCTCCAGTTCCTTGAATGTGTCGTGATGATGTTGGCGATGTGATGTATCGTGAGGAAAAAAGTTGCAGAGGGGGGAAGACAAGAGTGACAAAGGAGAGAAGGGAAGGAGATATGGGTAACATTTGAGGGGTGGGGTGGGGGAGGAACTTTTGTGTTATATCCCGTGAAACTAGAGAATATTAACTTAATGTCCCTTTTGGGCGTCGTGTCATCTGCATATCTCTTATAGAGAGAGAATCAATCACCATCCCATCCACCTTACACCGAGAGTAAAGTGCAGAGGAGACCACCGGCGCCCCACCACTGCTCGCAATAACTCAGTAGTCTATCAGCAATCAGAAACAGAAGACCGACAAGGAAGCAGTCTTTCTCTCTCAACCTCACCTCACCCGCAGAAGAAATAGAGAGCGAATCGCCCGCAAGTCCCGCGCTCTCAAGCGTTTGTGTGGGGGAACCCATTCATTATTGATTGATTCAACAACATTATCAGAAAATGCTGGCATAAAATACAATACTTATATATATATATGCATATAAAATTTACTGTACCTCTTTGGGGATTATAAAATGGGAGATCTGAGAGCCGGGCTGATTCATGCACCTCGAGGTCATGAAGAACATTGACAATACATCCATTAGCCTCTACCAATAAATAATAGGTCCAAAATATATATTATATCATGAAAGTCAAAACAAACATTTATATGCAACTTTGTACGTTATGAGTGATGAGAGAGTCTAAAGAATTATGTTCATGGTACTACGGAGGTTTGGAGGGTGCGCTTGCTCCTTTTCTTCTTTAGAATCAATCCACTTTATGCACAGCTTGCCATATTTTTTAGGGAGGGTATCTCTGAATTGGATTAGATGTTTCCTAACAAATGGACGATTCAACAGCTGTCACGTACATGTAGTGTCATATATTATCCAACGGATAAATACATGTATTCTTATATTTTATTTTTTTTGGTTTTTCTATTATATATTTTATAAAATATTTTTAAAATTATATATATTTGTGAAAAATAACATTTTTAATTATATATGTGGTGTGTTGCTCTTGTGGTAGTGGTCATCCACACGACGGACTAGCAAGTGAGATGAAGCCTCCATACGGTGGTGGTCCTTGATGTGAGGGTAACTTTTCTTTGAATTATTAACAATATTACTCAACGGCAAGCCCAATAATAGATATTAAACATTGAGGTTGAAAGCTAAAGAAGTAAAAACGAGTAGTGGGAGCATCATTTGTGAGGAGATCAATTAATATGTTCACGAATAAAAATATAATTCGTATCGATTCATTGATTTTAGGATAAAACACATCTTACATGTTTAGTTATGAGATAAATATATAAATACTACCCTTATAAGGAGACATATACAGAAAAACTTAATGATTGTAACTAAATTATTTATATGATTGCATGGTCAAGAGTTTTATATTATACTTGATTGTTGGTACAACTAATACGGTGTTATTTTTTTTAAAACTTAATATCAAATTGTGATAAATGTTTTTTTTTTTACAAAACTAGTGATGGAATGATAATAATATGGATTACCACCTCTTTTAGAATAAAAATAATAGTGAATTAACTTTGATGAGAGTTTTATTACACATTGTCATACACCAAGTCAAGTTAACTTAAAAATAATTTGTCACCATAATTACAGTACAGTAGTAAATATCACACCAACTAACGTATTACCGAGATGAGTTAAGGTTATGAATAATTATAACACTATTTTTAATAAAAAATAATTTGATAAATAAATTGTAAAATTTTAGAAATAGCACAAAATCCTATAAATTAAATTATTGAATGAATTTCCAAAACATATGTACAGGATTATATCGAGATGGGTTATTAGTATAACTTACTCTACGTATATACTCATCTTCCTATGTTGGAATGTGGGTGTACTTATATTTACTGAGCAAGATATTTGAAATTGAGTATTCATATACTTTGAGTTAATTTCTACCCAAAATATTTAATACAAATATTTTTAATTTTTTTAAATATTTAATATAACATTTTATAAAATTCTCATTTTCTTTCTAAATATATGCTAAGGAGTAGGAGTTTACTTCCCAACCCATATTGTTTATTCAGCACTTACAAAACTTTCATGTTTTCCTTGTATCTTCGTACATGTTTTCCTTGTATCTTCATAATACAAACATGTATTTATATGTTTTCCTTGTATCTTCATAATACAAGTTGCAAGTTTATGAAAATAGGTAGAATATTGATATTATTTAGAGATTTCCATAGATATTAGGATATTATAAACACGAAGAGTACATAGGTAACCGATGAGTGATGTGCAATCTAGGATTATTAAGAGTACACTCATGATAACTAACTATATAAGAAGTCTTATAGTGAATGAAATAATATACCCGGAGCTTGTGTTGAAAAATCAAGTGGAGGGTGTTATTCCAAGTTGAAATAAATGATAATGCTAAGTTGAATAAAAATATTAGACAAAAATGTTTGTATAATGATAAGAATGGAGAATGATAAGAATATCTTATGGTATTAAGAACGTAATTGAAGAATTTAGGCATTTTGGCCAATAAGACCACATATGGATATATTTTCGATAGGTGAAAAGAATTCATAGAATGTGAATTAGTTAAACTAGGTAAGTCAAGTGAACCCAGTTCAAAGGGTAAATTTGTAATTTTGGAAAAAATTACGGGGTGACATTGTGGTTACCCAAGAAAACCCAATCTAACCTTGTTCATGTAATTTAATTTGTGTAGTGAAAATTTTAACACAAGCGACATGAGAGTACACACATATAGAGGCATTAAAAAAATTCTGAACAAGTTCCATATATAATTGTGAGTGGATTTATAGATGACGCAACCTAATGACGCAACCTATTGGACTGATTGTGGTGCTTTAAGCATTTTATAATAAAATTTATAGAATGTAGTGAACATAATAGGGTCTAAAGATAAATAGAGATATACATAGTGTATGCTAAACTATGAATGAGACTAGTGACCATGATAACATAAAAGAAAATTGGAACAATTTTTCACTAGTGATTTTTCAAAGAAGACTAATATGCCAAGAATTTCCTAAAAGACAAGGGGAGTTAGGCTCCATGTTAATCAATTAAGGAGATAAGAAAAATGATGATAAACTCCCAAATAAATAAGAACATGAGTAGTGAGGTTGGTCAGTTACCATCCCGAACCTAGTAAAATACAAAAACTTCAATATGTGATTGTGATGCATGCAAATATAAGTAAAGGGGTTGATCAGATAGCATACCACATGCCTAGATTAAAAATGCCAATATTTCTATTATTTCATATGCTTGATATGTTTAACATGATTATTTGGGTGGATGGGTTATGATGCTTGCATGACACTTAAAATAAGAGGTGGTGTCGACGTATTGGGAATACTATAAGTGGGGATACAAGGGAAGAGTGACTTTCAGAAATTTTGAGGACCTAAGGAGGTTTATGGTTGGGGTCTAAGCATCTCTTGTCATCTAGATGTAGGTGAAGTGGATCAAAGGATACAAAATATTACATGACACATAATCGACATTCCTAAGGAGGTTCATTAGGGACGTTCCAAGTATGTGTAGATATGTAACGTACAACATTCTCATAGCCATGAGTATTTTGTGTGTGAGTGCTTAGTGGATACGATGAAAAAGCCACTCGGTGTGATGTTGCCATGGTATGAGTCCCATCAACAACATCACAAGGGGGGATGTCATCAGGGATGACCCCACAAGTGTGAAATACGCACGCACAATTATCACTCCAACCCCAAAGGCGCATATGGATGACCTTCGAGGGTGCTTTATTTATTGTTGTGATAATTTGAACGTGATTGAAAGGATAATCTATTAGATATTCAAATACCTAAAATTGGCAATAAATGAAATGAGAAAAAACTTTGTACTTGGAAATAAGCTTAATAAGAAAATTTAGTAGAGACCGGGTATTAAGGTATGTCGTGGCTCGGCGTCGGAAAACACACTAACTGGACTATGAGCTCACCCCATTCCCAAAACATTTTAGGTATGTGTAAAGGTGCATCATGAAGTTTACACCAGCCTCAACTTCCAAAACATGCTAACGAGGTCCAAGATTTGAAGGGCGTGTATGAAGATTAATTTTTACTTATCAGTTGTACTATCTCCCATGGAAATATGTAACTTATTTTGGGGCACACTGTAAGTTTTATAAAAGCTTCAGTTTTCATTGAAAATTTTCTTTTTTCTGAGCCTTACATCATGTGAGCTCTCCCTTTGTCATACCCTGACCCGGTATGGTCGGATCTCCATGAACAACCCACTACTCCCTTTGGTCCATAAAGGGTTTCAACCTTTTCTAAATCGCGAGTAGTAAAGCATCCTTCTTTCTTGTTTTTCTTGGAATAACACTATACAAAACTGAATATCATAAAACTAACATACCTATCTTAAAGGGAGGTCTTTAAGTTTTGGTTTTCCCTTAGTTACTTGAAATGGGTAAAAGGGAGGGTGTGAGTTCTACAACTCAGTGAGTGGGTGTTGGGAGTGAGTTTTCACAATAGCCTTAGTTTATCCAAACCACACCAAGGTTATCATTTCCTTTAAAAAGAAAATTTCCTCAAATTTCGATTTTCAAACCTACCAAGGGTGACATTTTCTTTCAAAAGGGTTTCAAATTCAATTTCTTTTCCAAAACCTTTATTAAGGGTTACCATTCCTTTTTCCAAGGATTCTTAAATCTTTTCCAATGTTTTCAGAACATTTTTCCTATTTCCATATTAGGTGTGTTTCACAAACAACACATGCCTTTCATCAGGAAGGGAACACATATTCGCAAGTGTAGCCCGTCCACTACACCCGCTTGTGGCTTAGAGCATCTTTACCGACCACCAATATAGAAGTCCGTCCACTTTTACCCTAGGTCTGAGTGGATGTTCTCGACATCCGACCCTAAGACCTGAATACCACTCCGTGTCCGTATGAGGACACAGACCTCATCCCAACCCCACCTCGGTCTCATGCACAAGAAGCTACACCGAGCTTACCGATTGACTAGCATGACGAATTGACCTTATCTCCACCAGGTTGTCCAGTAGCCCTTATGTCACGCCCCAACTCGGTTTGGTCAGATCCCCGTGAACAACCCGCCACTCTCTTGAATTACTAAGGGTTGCTCCCTTCTTTTAAACTTTGAGGAGTAAGACGTCCTTTAAACCTACATCTTTCCTGGAAAAACATAAATCAAAACTGCATAGAATTTTAACTTTACATACATGTCTTGCAGGTGTAACTAATAGGAGGTCTTTGGGTAGTTTTCCCTTGATTACCTGAAAAGGGATATAAGGGAGGGGGTGAGTTCAAAGACTCAGTGAATGGGTGTTTTAAGGTATGACTTTCAAAAAATAGCTTGAATTAGAGTGTGCTAGACTCCTTATTTTCTTTCAAAACATTTCATTCTCAATTCTCAGTTTTCATAACCATTTCTCATCTTAACCGTGTGTTCATCAACCAACACACACCCTTCATCATGAAGAGAACACACATTTGTAGGCTAGCCTGTCCACTGTACCCACTTGTGGCATCAAAGCGACTTTATTGGCCACCTAGATAGAAGCACGTCCACTTTTACCCTGAGAATAAGTGGATGTACACGACATCCGACCCTCAATCCCGTAATAAAACCCCATGTTCGGATGAGGACAGAGACCTTATCCTGTCCCCACCCTGGTCTCATGTGCATGAAACTACGTTGAGCTTCTTAAGACTGCTAGTATGACTAACTGCCCTTATCTCCACCAGGTCGTCCAAAGCCCTAGGACGCATAACTACCCCTCTCGGGTGTCTTGAAGGTCCCGTTACACAGTGCATGCACAAATCAATAATTTTCCACATAAGCCATACAATATGTGGTGCCATTGGTCCAACAGTCCCGACTCTAAACTCAACCTACAACCGTTTGTCTCGACAAGTCCGTAGACATGTCTTGTTGCACTGCCGCTAGACCATCGAGTATGTTGGTCCTGTCTCCGTACCATGGCCAAACAATTCATTCACTTAAGTTTTCATGGCTTAAAATCACATTTTTTATGAGCTCCTGCTCATGCCAACTAGCCTAGGGCCTACGATTTGAGATTTTTAAAATCAGGCATATTAGCCCCCAAGTTCCAAAATCGACGCCATTGGCCTAACTGAGCTATTCAAGCTTTCGTCAATAAGGTCTCCCAAAAATTTTAAGCAGTGGCACATAGTCATGGGAGAGCACTTCCGATAAAATAAACTTTTATGTCACCCATCACACCAACCGAGTATGAGGACATCTCCGCTTATAACCGATAAGCGAGTTTTCTACTTCCTTCCAGGAAGATTCATCACATCAACCGGGTATGATTTACTTACAACCGGTAAGTAGTTTTTTTGTGTGATTTCCACATCACTCCTCTCTTTTATCATCTTTATCATGCCCAATTGGTCCTCCAACATCATTATCATGCCCAATTGGCATTCAATTTTATGAAATTGCAATTTAGTCCCTCGAATTTTCGAAATCCCCAAATTTCCTCAATTTTTCCCGCAATTTCAACCTTCTATCTCAGTCGAATTTGATTTAATCAAATTGACAGATCAAATGAGTTTAATTGTTTAAATTGAAGTTAGATTGGAGTTGTAAACCCCATCCCTTTAGGACAAGGAAACCGGGGAAAGAATTGGTCAACCCAAGTGAGAAAAACCGAACCCGTTCAGAGACCTGATCATCAAGAGAACTGACAATTTGGGAAATTTGCAACTCCTAAGTAACCTAAAGGGTTCATAAAAACTTTGAAAAGAACCTTGGAACAAATTGGAAGAGAAAAACTAGATCAGTTTAGGTGAACTGGATCCAAGTTGGATTGAACCAAGCTGGTTTATGAACCAAAAATGATAGAAAGAGGGCAAACTGGGAAATTTATGGCTCCCGAGTGATCTAAAGAGTCACACAAGTCATGAAAAAGGACTTTAGGATGAATTGGAGATGAAAATCAAACTGGTTCAGGTGAACCGGATCCGAACTAGATTGAACCGGTTTGGACTGCTTTAAATCACTATTGAACTAGATGCTAAATTTATTTTTCTTGGTGTCTTAGAAAATTCAAATTGGATAATTGAGACTACCATTGGATAGAGAATGAATTTAGAAAATTTTAATTTTGAAAAACTCGGTCGAATTTGGCATGACCTGGCCAGTTTAAGCTTTGAACCCGGTTTGGACCTGTTCGGTTCGATTCAGAACAGTGTCGTTTTCTTCCTTTAGATGACAGCACTGTTCATTTGTCAAAAAATCGAGCAGCACCGGCAAAGATGAAAAGTCTCCTTCCAGTGAGTTTTAGGCAATGAATGATAGCCATTAAGGTGCCAATTAGACAACCAAGAAGTCACCGAGCTTCCTATATTTAGAGTCCCACCTCATTCATCCTACGTACATGTTAAAACTCCATTCTCTCTCAACTGCTCCATTTTTTCGATGAATCTCAAACTAGAGCTCTAACTTGGGCATTTTTATGAGCCAAAGAAGGTGTGGCTGGGCTCTAACTTCGGCGGACCGAAGCTGCCCTATTTTGGCCAAGCTAAAATCAGCCAATTCAAACCCTTCTCAGGCCAAACCAAGCCCTCCCAACACCTCCACAGTCCTCCTACAACTGAATGGTAAGCAAATTTGGCTCCCTTATGTAAATTCTAATCGGTGCTAGAGAGAGAACCGACATAAGTTCAATGAATAAATTCTCACTCAATTCAGCATAAATTGATGCAATTCTTGATCCTAGGAGGAACCTCAAGACAAGAGCTATCAGCCTAGATTGAAAGCTTGGACCGCTGCGCCCTAACGGTAAGCTTTCGAAGCTTTGTCTTTCTAAGTTCAGTTTTTCGGCGAAGCTCTCTTTGAGCTCATTCCGATATCAAATTATGCGATTCAAAGTCCAATTGAATCATATCAAGATGTATGAACTTGAATCTAACTTCAATTTCAACAATTAAACTCATTTGATTGGTCAATTTAATGAAATCAAATTCGGTTGAGTTAGAAGGTTGAACTTGGGGGAAACATTGGGGATTTCAAAAATTTGAGGGACTAAAGTGCAATTTCATTAAATTGAGGGCCAATTGGGCATGATAAAGATGTTGGAGGACCAATTGAGCAAATTTTGGAATTTTTGGGGCAAAACTTACCATTTTTGTAATGTAGGGGCAAAATGGTAATTTTGGAAAAGTTGGGGACCAAATTAGAAATTTGGGAAAATTGAACCCCTTTTTTTGTGGTTTTGAATAAATTGAGGTCCTAAGGTGAAATTTAGAAGTTTTGGGACCCAATTTGGGAAAATATCGGTATTAGGGACCTAAAGTTAAAGAAAAAGAACTTTAGGGACCTAATTGCAATTAATCGAAAAGTTTGAGTAGTTCATCCATTCACGATGAATGAAAGCTATTAGGCCAAGAGATAATGAACAAGAATGTTCATATCATGTAGGAACACGAAATACTGGGAACGCCAGCAAGGATAAGGTCGTGTGAAGACAAAGAACCGGTAAATAAGAGGAGATCAATACATTATTGGGTGAGTGAGATTTAATATCATACCCAATTGGGATGATAAGTACCTCAGAGATGAAAACCCACTATTTAGTGGTATTTAAACCATCACACCAAAGAGGAGTGATGTGAAAATGACGCGAAAAAACTACTTACTGATTGTAAGTAGATCATACCCTATTGGTATAATGAACTTCTGAGAAGGAAGTAGAAAATCCACTTATTGGTTATAAGCAGAAATGTCCTCATGCCCGGTTTGTGTGATGAAAAGATGAAAAGTTTATTTTGTCAAAAGTGCTCTCCCTTGACTGTGTGCCATTGCTTAAACTTTTGGGAGTCGTTCTTGATGGGAGCTCAAATATTTCAGATAGGCCAGAGGCCTCGGTTTTGGAACTTGGGGGCTAATATGCCGATTTTGAAAATCTCGTATAGTGGGCCCAAGGCCAGTTGACATGAGCAGGAGCTCATGAACAAACATGAGTTTAATCCATGTTTGGCCATGTTACCAAGATAGGACTGATATACTCGATGAACTGGCGGCAATGCGACATGATAGGTCAACAGACCAGTTGAGACAAATAGCTGCAGGTTGAGTTGAGGGTTGGGGTCATTGGACTAGTGGCACCAAAGATTAAATAGCTTTTGAGGAAAACTTTTTCTATGCATGCACTTGAGGTTTGGGACCATTAAAATGCCCAAGAGGGGTAGTGATGCGTCCTAAGGACTACTGGATGACATGGTGGCGATAAGGGAAGGAGAAGCTACTGGGTTTGATTTTCTTGTCATACCAGTTAGTCATGGAGTTCTGTGTTTGTACTCCATAGAGTTTTTGTGTTTGGACTCCACGAAGCTACTATGTTTGGGGCTTCCCGAAGCTTCTATGTTTGAGTTTCATGTGCACAAGACCGGGATATGGTCTCTATCCTCATACGAACACAAAGTTTTATTTACAGGATTGAGGATTGGATGTCGCGTACATCCACTCATTCTTAGGGTATAAGTGAATGTACTCCTATCTAGGTGGCCAGTAAAGTCACTCCGATGCCACAAGTGTTTACAGTGGATGGGCTGACCTACGAATATGTGTTTCCCTCATGATGAAGTGTATGTGTTGATTGATAAACACACCAGTTATGATTGAGGATTGAGTAATGGCTATGAAAATGAGATTTCAAGGATGAATTGTTTTAAAAAGAAATTAAGGGGTTTGGCACACTTTGATTCAAACATTTTTCCTTAAAAGTCTAACTTTGAAAACCTATTCAAAGGATATGGTGATCCTGGCAAAGTTTTTCTTGGAAGCTAGTGTGAAGAGGTGGTGGGATAATGTCAAAAGCTTGCATGCCACCACCCTAACATGGGAGTAATTCGAAGAAAGATATACAGAGGAATACCTAGCTCAACATCTAATCAACGAGAAGAAACAAGACTTCCTTCCACTCCGGCAAGGGCTTAACTCTATCTTGGAGTATGAAACTAAGTTTAACGAGTTAAGACCCTTTGCCCCAAACCTAGCTGAACCTGCAGATGATTGGCAACGATTTGTGGACGATCTTAATATGGATATACAGGACTGAATGAGAGTATTAGGACGCCCCACGGATTTGGCTACTGTCATCAACATGGCCCATGAATGTGAGCATCTAGTACAGATGAGATGCCGCCAGGTAAAACAGATCCGTAGGAAAGAGGAAGGAGGCCAAGACAATCGAGGAAGACAAAAAAAGCTAGGTGGACAGAAATAGGGAACAAGAATGGGGCTCCCTAAGACAAAGGAAGGTTATCATACCCAAAGGGAGTCAAATACAGGCCCACCAAGGAGGAGCCCCTATTGTTCCAAGTACCAGAAAAATCGTGTTGATTTTCCTTACCCACTTGTCTTTTTCCAATTTCCTTATTGGGTCTTTCTGATTCCAATCATTTGGGTATGGACCACAATTAGTCTTGATATCAGTGGTCATTTACTTTAATCACTTCTTAGCTGGAGGGTTCACTTCTCCAAGTTTTCTTTTCTTGGTAGGATTTATACTCCTTTCTCCTAGAATTCTATTCTCATTTACCATTGAGGACATCTCACCTTGAATGACATCCTTTAATGTCATCTTCTGCTGCTTACCTTTACTTTTGAAACCTTACATGCACATCTCTTTTGCATCCCATCCTCATTCTCACTTGTGTACTAGTACAAGTCTATTTCCTTTAGGGAGAGCTTACATTCTCTTTATTTCAAGATCTCTTTAAGGTTTTGCCTTCATCCTTATTTCCCAATTATTTTGGCCTTTCCACCTTTCCTTTATTTGCTGAAGTTTTAACCTTCACGAAGGTCAGTTTATTAACTGTCTTGTTCCTATTATTCTAGTTGTTCAATAGTTTGGGCAACTGTGTCTTGAATTCACTCGTTCTTGATGCCCAATCATATTTCCCTTCTTAGAGTGTAGTAATTACTACTTCCCGATCCTTCTTAGGGTGTTGTTTATCCTCCTAGACCATCCAAATGTTACTAGTTGTGTCCCTCTATTAGGTTTTTCTAACATCCCTATTTGGTTCCTCTACTCTTCAAAGCAGGTCACATTTGGCTGTCTCAATACAACCTTAACTACTTATGCTCCTTAATGAGGTTTCCTATTTCGAATTAGTTCTCTTATGATCCACCTGTCCGTCACTTAGCTTGGAATGGTCCCACTTCCTATCTTTATCCTTCTACCTAAGGACTTCCGTCCTGGGAGTTTTATGTTCGACCTCCCAATTGCTCCATGAAGGCTTCTCCTTCTTTCTTTTCTTACACTCTTTTGATATCAACATGGGTATCTTCCCTTTATCTTTCCCTGTCCTCCAATTCCTTTTTATCTCTTATCCTTCCTTCGAGGAATTCCTAATCATGGGTTAGTTCCTAGCACTCTATTTTATGTCCAACCATCCACTCCTTAGGTACTATTTAAGCGAGTGTGGATTGTGACCAGTCTTGATGTCATTGATTGTTTTCTCCTTACCCACTTCCGAATTGGAGGGTTTACTTCTCCAAGGTTTTTCAAATGTTCTTTCAATTCGGTGTGCCTTTCATCTCCTCATTCTTCGTCACTTGGTACATTACTTCTTAGTTGGAACATGTATGCCTTTCCAGGGTCTCCTTCCTTGGGAAAGGTTCATGCACTATTTGCTCTAAGACTTCTTTGTGTGGGACTTACTAAATCCTCCTTATGGCTTACGTGTGGTCATCATTTCATTTTTGGCCATTTATGTCTTCAAGGATTTCCTTCATCCTTCCTTTCCACGATTCTGCCCTTTCCATCTCCCCTTTCTCACTAGGTTAGTCTACAACCTTACATGGTTCCTCTGTTTTTCCAAGGTAGATCATTCCTTACTATCTAGAGACATCCTATTTGTCTTTAATCGTTCGGCTTGTCTTCTATGGAGGAGGTGTTTCCTTCTTTGTTCCTAAGTGACTTGTTATGCCCCTCAAGGAAAATTCACTTTATCTACCTTCTTGTTATAACTAGATTTTCTTAAGGGGCACAACAAGTCACCTAGGAGCAAATAAGGAAACACCTCCTCCATAGAAGGTCCCAAAAGTTCATTTTCTTTAACTTTAGGTCTCTAATGCTGATTTTTTCCCAAATTAAGTCCCGAAACATCTAAATTTCACCTTAGGACCTTAATTTATTCAAAATCACAAAAAAAGGTTCAAGTTTCCTAAATTTCTAATTTGGTCCACAAATTTTCCAAAATTACCATTTTGACCATACTTTACAAAAATGGTAAGTTTTGCCCCCCAAAATTCCAAATTTTGATCAAATTGGTCCTCCAACATATTTATCATGCCCAATTGGCCCTAAATTTTATGAAATTGCACTTTAGTCCCTCAAAATTTTGAAATCCCCAAAATTTCCCCAATTTTCTCCTAATTTCAACCTTGTAACTCAGCCGAATTTGATTTCATCAAATTGACTGGCCGAATGAGTTTAATTGTTAAAATTGAAGTTAGATTGTAGTTCCTACACCTTCATACGATTCAATTGCACTTTGAATCACATGATTTAATGCTAGAACGAGCTTAAATGAAGCTTTGTAGGAAAACAGAATGTAGAGAGAGAAAGCTTTGAATGCTTATTGACGGGGCACGATGGACCAAGCTTTCAATATAGGCAGATAACTCTCGTCCTAAGGTTTCTCCTAGGATCAAGAATTACATCAATTGATGCCGAATTGAGTGAGAATTGTCAGGAGAATGGTGATAAAATGAAAGAGAGGGTGAAGATTGGAAAAAGGTGGAAACGCCAAAACATTGGAAAAAGAAGGATGAAGAAATAAATGGTCGAGAATTAATCGACAACCAAACTCAAGCCATGGAAGGGATTGAGTAAACTCTTAGAAGGAGATTTAGAAACCTCGAAAGGAAAGACATCAAAAATCCTTCCCTAATAGAAATAAAATTGTAGTGTGTACAAGTTGGAATAAAGATAAGGTACAAGGGATGTGCTAGCAAGATTCCCCGATGTAAGGGTAAGCAGGAGAGGATGACATCAAAGGATGTCATGAGGTTGGCTTAAAGATAGATACCCAAGAAGATAAAGGAAAGAGGAAATCTGGAAAAATAGGAGGAAGCCTACCAAAGAAGGGAGCCCTGAACAGACATACATATTCTAATAAAGAAATAACAAACCCAACTAAAGGGGAATAGAAGGTAAAATTGCAAATGGAATGCAAGTTGGGGATAAAGGAGCAATTATAGTGGATGTTAACAAAACCCAAAGAGTAAGTTAAACCCAAGGAATGAGTTGGTAGGAAGATAGTATCGAAAGATGTCATACAAGTAAGGAAAGGGTGGATTGCCCATAATAAGGAAATAGAAGAAAGAAAATCTGAGAAACCTTGGAGAAGTAAGCCCTTCAATTAGGAAATGGATAATGGAAATGACCACTAACAACAAGACTTGTCGTGGTCTGCAAGAGTGATGGCTAGGCATAGTGTGGAATACACAAAATAATCGAAAGTTTATTGGATAAGGAATAAGGGACAAAATGGGCATTTTAAGACAATGAATTATGTAAAGCGGGCAAATGCCCCAATATAAAAAGGGTGTAAGGAGATGAAGAAAGGAAATCTTCAAGAAATGATAAGAAGGAGGAATGTGTAACTTATAAGGTGGAAGTCTCCACCTTGGAGGACATAGTAGAGAATGAAACTATGATAGAGAACTCACCAAACAAAGGAATCGACACGTAGACCAAAAGGGATCAACTTATAAAAAGTGATGGTGAAATGGTCACGAGCGAGTAAGAGTGGATAGAAGGAAAGAAAGTCCTTGAGTGAAGGACGCCATTGGAAATGAGTAAGAGTCCCAATGTGTCGGTAAGTCATCAGGAAACCCGATAGTTGGAACCGAGGAAAAACTAATAAGGAAGTTGGTAAGGAATGAGTAGTTAAGAAAAGGCCGACACGATCATGTTGTCAAAATTTAAGTGACAATTGGATAACACTGAAGGTAGTTGGGGAACACTACCAGGTAATAAGAGAGGATGAAGCCACACGACTCCTAACGGTTGGAAATGCATAAATCATTATCGAGAAAATGTTCTAGAACTATAATAGACAAAGAAAATTCTAGAGCATGTCATGTTGTAAGGGACATAAAGGTCAAATAGTCACAGGAAAATGTGACTCAAGTAAGAAAGAGTACATTAGTTAAAGATGATGAAGCCAAACCTAAGAATTGAGACCGGAGTTGTAGTAAATGAAAAATGGAGGAATGACTGAAATAGGATAAAGAGGGGATCATATCTAAATCCATAGGGTTAAGAACAAAAATGTCTGAAAGTATGATGAGCTAAAAAGCATCAACAACTGAGGAAATAAATGGGAACAAGGACGATCGGACGTTGTAGAACATCCAACCCAATGACCTAAATAAAAACGCTCAAGAAGAAGAGTCTTACACTAAGCAGAGTAAGAAGTAGACCCAAGATGTACCTTTCGACCAGTGGGTAAGACATGTCTAATTATGATAAACCCCAAGGAGTGAGTAAATAGTGAAAGGAAAAGAATTTCTTAGGAACGTGGTCAAAAGGGGCAAGGTGAAGGAACCACCAAAGTGACAACATGTCAAACAAACCCCAAGAAGATGTCAAGGGAAAATTACTTCCGATGCAGGGGATTACTGACTTAGTTTCGGGGACAAAACCCTTAAAAGGAGGGGAGAGTTGTAAACCCCATTCTTTAAAGTCAAGAAAATCGAGAAAAGAATCGGTCAATTCCAAAGAGAAAATCGAGTCGATTCACGAACCATAATCGGAAGTGGAAGGGTAAAATGGGAAATTTCAAATCCCAAGTGACTCAAAGAGTCATAAACATCGTGGAAAAGAACCTTGAGGCAAATGGGAAGAGAAAACTAGACCGGTTCAGGGGGAACCGGGCCTGAACCGGATTGAACCAATTTAAACCATACTTGAACCGGTTTCTATATTCATTTTTCTTGGAGGCTTAAAATATTTAAATTGGGGAATTGAAGTCACCATTAGATAGAAAATAAATTTAGATTAATTTAGAAAATTTTAATTATGAGAAATCCGGTCGTATCGGGATTGAACTAGCCGATTTAAGCATTGAACCCGGTCGGATCGGTCTGGTATGGTTCAGAATAGTGTCATCTTCTTCCTCAAGATGAAACACTATTTATTAATGAAAAAAATGGATAACACCGACGAAGGAATAACGGCTCCGATCATGCCATTTCAGGGTGAGGATAAGCACAACCAAAATGGAAAGTGGTCGGGGAGAGTGTCACCGAGCTCCCTATATAAAGAGCTCCTCTCCATTCATCCTCCATACACCTCAAATCTCCATTCTCTTTCAACTACTCCATTTTTCAATGAAGCTCGAACCACAGCTCTGACATAGGCCTTTTTCATAGCCTCAAAAGGCAAGGTCAAGTTCTATAGACTCCGATGGAAGTCAACTACCTGACAGCAACCTCCTATCGACTCGAGGACCACCGGAGAAGCACCACGGAATGAAACAGTAAAGCAACTCCGAAGGACCGAAGCAACCATGTTTTGGCCGAGCTGAATTCAGCCAAATTCAGTCTTCCTCCGGTCAAACCAAGCCTCCCCGACACACCCACGACCCTCATACGGACTTAACAGATCTGAAAGATAAGCCAATTCGGTCCTACTCTATCATTGCTGGTCGGAGCTAGAGAGAGAAAGTGCTAAACTTTACTAATGCAATTCCCCCTCGATTGGATATCAATTGTAGTGCTTTTTGATCCTAGAAGAAACCTCAGGACAAGAGCTACCTCCCCAGATAGAGATCTCGGATCACCACATCTCTCACGGTAAACTTTCGAAGCTTTCTCTCTCTACGGACAATTTTTTACCAAAGCTCCGTTTGAGCTCTTTTCGGACCAATCCATGCAATTCAAAGCTCAATTGAATCGTATAGAAGTTTAGGAACTGATTTATACCTCCAATTAAATCAATTAACCCCGATTGAATGGCCAGATTGAAGAAATTAAATTCAATCAGTTTTAAGGGGAAAAATTGGGGAAAATTGGGGATTTCAAAAAATTGTGGGACCTCTTTCCAATTTCCCATAATTGAAGGCCAATTAGCCATGATAAAGATGTTGAGGGACCAATTGGTCAATTTTCGGAACATTTGGGGTCATATTACCATTTTTGGAAAGTATGGGCAAAATTGTAATTTTTGAAAAGTTGGGGACCAAATTGGAAATTTGGAAAACTTGACCCCTTTACACAATTTTGACTAAATTGAGTACCCAAAGGGAATTTTGGAAGCCTTGGGACTCAATTTTGGGAAAAAGTTGGCATTAGAGACCTAAAGTTAAGGAAACTAGCCATTAGGGACCTAAGTGCAATTCATTAACAATTTTGAGCATAATCGCTCATACGTGAGAAAACGATGTTTGTTATGCCAAACCTTAATTGATAAGGATGCCCAAATAGTGTAGGAATGCGAGAGGCCAGAAGCCAACAAGGAAAAGCTTGCGTGAAGTTGGAAACTGACTAGAGACAAATACGTCACGATCATCGGGTGAGTGGACATATTTACATCATACTCCGTTGGGATGGTGAGTACTTTAAAAATGAAAAGTCACCTGTGAGTGGGAGTTTTAACATCATACCTGGTTAGGGTGATGAGCGATTTAAGCTAAAAACCACTTACCGGTTGTGAGTGAGATTATCTAACTTCGTACCAGGTTGGGATGAAGTGTAACATCTTTAACTGATAAAACCTACTTAGCGGTCATAAGTAGAGGTAATCATACCCGGTTGGTATGATTAACTTTATTTAGGAAAGGAGAAACCCGCTTGCTGGTTGTAAGCAGAGATGTCATCACACTCAATTGGTGTGATGAAGTTGAAAATATACTTTTTGTCAGAAATGTTCTCCCCTGATTGTGTGCCAATTCTTAAAAGATTTGGGAGACCTTCATGTCTGAAGCTACAACAGCTCAGATAGGCTAGAGACCTCAGTTTTTGAACTCATGGGGCAAAATGTTCGATTTTGGAAAATCATGTGCAGCGGGCCCAATGCTAGTGGGCATGAGCAGGAGCTCGTAAACAAACATGAGTAAAGGAAAGCCGTGAAAATTTGTAATGAAATTGTTGTGTAATTTCGCCATGGTACCAAGTCAGGATTGAAAATACTTGATAGACTGTGGTAGTGTGTCAGGGCCAGGTCGACGGACCGGCCAAGACAAACAGCTGTAGGCCAGGTTAAGGGTCGGGGCCATTAGACCATTAGCACCAAAGATAATGACTATGTGTGAAAAATGTTGTTTGTGCATGCACTTGTGGTACAGGACCATCAAGACACCCAAGAGGGGTAGTGATGGGTCCTAAGGGCTACTGGAGGACATAGTGGAGATAAGGGCAGTTCATTGTGCTAGTCAGTCGGGAAGCTCAAAGTAGCTACTTTCACATGAGATCGGGGTGGGGTCGGGATGAGGTATTTGTCCTCATATAGATACGGAGTGGCATTCGGGTCTGAGGGTCGAATGTTGAGAACATCCACTCAGACCTAGGGTAGAAGTGGATGGGCTTCAATCTTGGTGGACATTAAAGATGCTCCAATCTACAAGTGGATGTAGTGGATGGGTAGCGCCTGTGAATGTGTGTACTTTTCCTGATGAAGGGCATGTGTTGTTTTCTAAAACGCACCTAATATGGTAATGGGAAAAACTTTTGAAAATAGAACTTTGAGGAAACCTTCTTTTAAAGGAAACAATAACCTTGGCCCTATTTAAATGAAGCTATTTTTCTTGAAAACTCAATACCAACACCCACTCACTAAGTTGTAGAACTCACCCCCTCTCTTTTACCCCTTTCAGGAGTAAGGAAATATGACAAAAGAAAACATGAAGATGTACCCTCTATCAAGGATGCTTAAAGTCACTTTTAAGGTTGCATGTTGATTGATTTATGCATTTCTAGGGAATAAGGTTTGAATAACGCATGGCTCCTCTTGATTAAAAGAAGGGGAAACCCCTCTTAAACCAAGGGAGCGGTGGGTTGATCACGGGAATCTGACCAAACCGGGTCAGGACATGACAACAAGGAACGAAGGGAGTTTAGTAAAGAAAAGACCTCGGGGGAAGTATATGTCCCTAACAAAAAGATGATGGACCCAACGGACCTAGGGAAAGCAATTTAACTCGCGCCTGAAAAATGGATGGGAATAAGAAGACCCAATAATCATAAATTCCTCACATAAGAGATGAAGGACAAAAGGGGAAATTCGAGGACAATGAAGGATTTAAGGATTGATAACTAGGCGGTAGAGAGGAGAGGAAGAGAAGACCTTCATGAAACGTAGAGGAGTAGGACTCGAGACTTTCAAGACAGAAATATCTTCATTGACGGATAAACGCAGGAAGTAAAATTCAGTTAAGGAACTGGTAGTAGAATCCTAAGAACCTTTATCTGACATAAGGAACCTAGAAAGGGGCATAATAGCTGAGGATGTACTAGAAGGAAGGAAATCCTTTTACAAGCATACCACTGGAAAAAAAAGAAAGAAAGGAATGGGAGAAAGGATCACAATAATTCAGTAAGTCTAGAATTGGATAGAAAACATAGAGGACGAAATTGGGAAATCCAATAAAAGAGGATCAAATGCATCCCAAAAGAGGACGTGATGTCCAGGAGAAAGGACGACTGGATAACATCGAGAATCGCCGAGAGACAGTATCAGGTGACAAGAAGGCATCATCTTAGTAGTAGTCCCTAAGATACCCTTCGTAGAGTGAGTGATTAACACAATATAAGAGAAGTCCCATTAATGCGTGGATTAGGAAGGACCGAGTAAAGGAACAACCAAAGGATAGCGTGTCAAGTAAAACCAAGTTGACACCAAGTGTGATTTCCCAAGGAGAAAGGAGGCGAAATTTGTTTTGGGGACAAAACTCCTAAAAGGAGGGGAGAGTTGTAACCCTATTCCTTTAAAGATAAAAAAAATTGAGAAAAGAACCGGTTGATTCAAAAGAGAAACTAAGTCGGTTAATGAACCCAAACCGGTAAAGAAATGGTAAAATGGGAAATTGGAAAATTCCAAGTGACTCAAAGAGTCATAAAATTCATATAAAAGAACCTTAGAACAAATGGGAAGAGAAAACCGGAGTCAACTACCTGACAGCAACCTCCCTTCGACCTGAGGACCGCCGGAGAAGCATCAGTAGGATCAAACAGTGAAGCAGCTCTGACGGACTGAAACTGACCTTTTTTGGTTGAGCTAAATTCAACCTAATTCAGACCTCCTCCGGCCAATCCAAGCCTCCCCGACTCCCTCATGACCTCAACAGAGCTGAAAGGTAAGCCAATTCAACCCTACTTTGTTGATGTATATCGGTGTTAGAGAGAGAAAGTGTTGAATTTCACTGATAAAACTTAACCTCATTTGGACTTCAATTTTAGCAGTTCTTGATCCTAGAAGGAACCTTAGGATGAGAGCTACCTCCTGAATCGACAGCTCAGACTATTGCACCTCCGATGGTAAGCTTTCGAAGCTTTCGACGGTAGAGATTGGTTTGGCCGGAGGAGGGCTGAATTCGGCCGATTTTAGCTTAGCCAAAACATGGCAGCTTCGGTCTGTCAGAGCTGCTTCACTATTTGATTACACTGATGCTTCTTCAGCGATCCTTAGATTAAATGGAGGTTGGTATCAGATAGCTGACATCCCTTAGAGTCTAAAGAGTCGGACCTCACCTTCTGAGGTTGAGAAAGATGCCCAAGTTGGAGCTCTGGTTCGAGCTTCACCAAAAAATGGAGCAGTTGAGAGAGAGAGAGGAGTTTTTAGGTGTGATGAGGATGAATGGGGATGAGCTCTTTATATAGGTGTAAAATTATTTATTAAATGAGGAAGATTTGTTACTACATTAGGGTTATTAATATTGCTAGTTATTCTCATTAAATGGGAAATTGATGGGTATTAATTCCAATATCTTATTTATCAATTGAATTTTAAACTTATAATACAATTCTAGAAAAATTTTTGACCGAAATTTTAGGTTACTAAAAACATGATGTGACAAGCCCCTTATACAATTTTGAGTAAATTGATGATCCAAGGAGGATATTGGAAACCTTGGGACTCAATTTGGGGAAAAGGTAGCATGAGGGACCTAAAGTTAAGAAAAAAAATGAACTTTAGGGATCTATGTGCAATAAACCAACAATTTTGAGCCTATTCGCTCAAACATGAGAAAACGATGGTTATCATGCCAAACCTTAATTGATAAGGATACCCAAATTGTGTAGGGACACGAGAGACCGAAACGCCAACAAGAAAAAGCTACATTGGACTTGGAAGCTGACTGGGGACGAACGCGTCACGGTCACCGGGTGAGTGAAAATTTTATACATCATACCGGTTGGGATGATGAGCTCACTTTTATGAAAAGAAAACCTACTTACCCATAGTGAGTGGGAATTTTGTACATCATACCGGTTGGGATGAAGAGTTAACTTTTATGAAAAGAAAACCTACTTACTGATAGTGAGTGAGAATTTTCTAACGTTATAACCGGTTGGGGTGATGAGAACTTTATTAAAGGAAAACCTACCTAGAAGTTGTGGGTAGGAATAAATGAACATCATACCTAGTTGGTATGATGAGTTTCCTTAAGGAAAGGAGAAACTCACCTACCGGTTGTAAGCGAAGTTATCATAACACCCAGTTGGTGTGATGAGTTAAAAAGAGAATTTTTTCAGAAGTGTTCTCCCCTTACCGTGTGTCAATGCTTAAAACATTTGGGAGACCTTATTGATGGGAGCTAGAATAGCTCAGATAAGCTAGGGGCCTCGATTTTGAACTCTTAAGGCTAAATGCCCAATTTTGGGAAACACGTGCAAAGGGCCCAAGGCTAGTGGGCACGAGCAGAAGCTCATAAACAAAATTGATTAAGAAGAGCCATAAAATTTCTAATTAAATTGATTGTGTATGCACCATGGTACTAAGTTAGGACTAATAATGCTCGATGGACTGGCAAAGTGCGTCAGGGCTAGGTTAATGGGTCAGCCTAGACAAACAGCTGCAGGTCGGGTTAAGCATCGGGGCCGTTGTATCTTTGGCATCAAAGACGATGGCTATTATGTGAAAACTCTTGTTTGTGCATGCACTTGTGGTACGGGATCATCAAGACGCCCTAGGGGGTAGTGATGGGTCCAAAGGGCTGTTCGAAAACATGGGGGTGATAAGGGAAGTTTGTCATTTAGTCAATCATGAAGCTCTAGGAGCTTCTTGCACATGAGACTCAGGTGGGGTCAGGATGAGGTCACTGTCCTCATACGGATACGAAGTGGTATTCAAGTTTGAGGGTCGGACGTTTGGGATATCCACTCAAACCCAAGGTAGAAGTGGACGGGCTTCTATCTTGGTGGATGGTAAAGACGCTCTGATCCGTAAGTGGGTGTAGTGGGCGGGCTGCATCTGTGAATGTGTGTACCCTTCCTGATGAACTCACCCCTTCTCTTTACCCCTTTTTTAGGAGTAAGGTGATAAAATGAAAGAGAGAGTGAAGATGTACCCTTCGTCAAGTATGCTTAAAGTTCCTTTTAAGCTTCTTTAGATTGATTTATGCTATTCCAGGGAACAATGTTTAAATTTACGCCTAGCTCCTATTGAATAAAAGATTGGGAAACCCCTCTTAAACTAAGGGAGTGGTGGGTTGATCACAGGGATCCGATCGAACCGAGTCAGGGCGTAACAGGTTTACCCTGAAGTGGTCTAGCTTTCACACCTAATTCTCCTCATGGTTCTTTTCCTTATGGTGTGAGATTTTGTTGACCCCTTGAGACTTCCTGATTTCTTGTTTTTACATTTATTTATTCGGGACCACTATGATCCTCATTTTTTAACCAGTTTCCTCTCTCGGCTTTCTCATTATGAAGAAACAGGGTTTACATGTTGAGTCTTGTATGAGGAGCTCAAAGAACCAAGTATCCATCACCCTATGTCCTTAGCTAGTCAAATTGGTCCTCATAGGTCTTCCTTTCTATTTAATTATCCTCGGGGGCAGGAAGTCAAATATTGCGTGTAATCATGTCATTGTGTAGGTTTTGGGTCTGGTTTTTGGGTTCAAGTTAAGGAGAGACGATGATGGCACACACGTGCATGTGCTCGACACAACATTTTGATCTGTTTGCACTATGTCAAATTTGTTTCCAACAAATAAATTAGTTATTTTAGTAGTTTTGTTTTTTCGGTTCACCACAAATTCGAATGCTTCGTGAACCAATTTATGTTTCTAAAATTTTTTTGTTCAATTCCCTGCAAATTGTGTTAAAAATCTTTATTTTCTAATTTATCTAGCACTTTCTAAAAATTAAGGGGGAGGGAAGTTCACTGCTACATGTTAGTTCAATCAATTTTGATTGTATTTTGGTTGATTTACCTCCAATTCGATTTGTTATTAGCCCAATTCACTTTACTAAAAATTACTTCTCTAATTTCATATCAATGGGTTTTCGAATTATTTTTTTCCGATTTGTATAACCCCTACTAGAAATTGGAATTTTTTTACCTTAAGTTAGTTCAATACCCATTCAAACTATTTTTCACATGTACTTTTTTCAATTCTTGATTTCTGATCAATTGAGGTTTTTTATGGTAATTTCCTGAATTTAGTTATTTACTAAGTTTACGATGTGAACTAGTTTCCAATCTGTCTTAATTCAAAATCTTAGTTTTCGGGTTTTTATTCATGTATCAACATCAATTTCTGGTTCAATTGGGCTGAAATCCTTGTTTTGAAACTTCCAGTCTTATAATTGTTATGAAAAATAGCGCGGATCTTAGTCAAGTTTTCTCTTGTAAACTCAACGGTGTATTCCTATTCCATTTATTTTACAATAACATCATTATATATGTTTCACTCTTTTCAGCATCTTTGAAAAGATTTTTAATCATGCTCTTTTTTACACTAATATTCATGTAAATTTTGTAAATAACCATGGTCGGTCCAATAGTAATTGTCATATATAAACTCACTCACATTTTTAACTAGGACTTGTTCATCCCAAGAGTATTTTCATGTCTTCCGGATCGACTAACTCTCGTGTATTGCTTGCAAAAGTATAACTACAATAGTCAAATAATATCAAATAATCAAATTTGGTTATCAACTATAATTTCTAGTATTGTCCCAAAAAATTTAAAATTACAATTTTGTCCATCGGAACTTGTTTTCTCAGTTTGTATGTTGACGAATACATTTATACAATCTCTTCCCACCTTATTTTTAATCTCTATATTTTTCTCTCATTATTTGGCCATATTTATTCTTAGGTTTAAAAATATTTTAAGTTTCTCATTATACACTTAACATTTCAATGTTTGAATTTTAGTACTTCATTTCAGGCACCCTAACTTCCTATAAGTTCATTTGGGTGCCTAAACTCTAAGAAATTATCTTTTTTGGCTCAAACCTTACAATATTTACAATTTGGCTCATAACTTCTTCCATAACATGCCAACTTATTCACATTTTAGTAAATTGGTTTCCGACAATTAAATCAGTTGGTTCGGTCGATTTTGGTAATTTCTTGACATGTTTATCTTAAATTCAATTAGTTTTTGGCCCAATTAATTTTTCTAAAATTTATTGTTAAATTACCTACAAATTAGTATATAAAACTTTTATTTTCCAATTTATCTAACATATTTTAAAATTTGTGAATTTCACTTCTACTAGTCAATTCAATCAATTTTGTCTATTTTTTATTGGTCCTTCAATTCAAGCTATTAATGATATAATTTATTTTAAAAAAATTCTTTCTAATTTTATATTAATTAGACTCAACAATTAATATTTTCTAACTTGTACAACAATTCATAAAAATTGAAGATTTTTTTTACTTAAAATCAGTTCAATCTCAATTATAATCGATTTTTACTTGAAATTTTTTCAATAATTTATTTTCGATTGGAGAAAGTACATACCATATAAAATTATAGTTCGAACTAATTTTTAATTATATTTTAGGTTTTGGTGTTGGATTCAATTTCATTTTTTATCCTTATTAAGTTATAATCCGAATTTTAAAATTTTTTATATTAAAATTATATATTAATAAAATATTTTTATTTTCTTTATAATCAAATTTATTTATTATATATTAGTAATTTTTCTATTTTATTAAATATATTATTATTTTTAACGGAACGCATTTGGCTTCATCAACAAAACAATTTCCAAAGGAGGGCCACTATTAACAAATACCTTTTCTCAAATTGGAAAACAACCTAATCACTCCAATTTGAAAACAACCTAATCGCTCCATTCAAGGCTTAAGTTCAACTTCTCTACTCCAAAGTTGACTACTTGGTCAATAAGAACATCTCGCACAAGAGTAGTCCTAAAACTTTTTATGATTTTGAAGTTAATTCATAAATTTTAGAAATAATTATTGGGTAATAAAAGTTTGATTATACGGTTACTATAAAAAAATATCATTTTATTATATTTCCGTTAAAATATTAATACAAAGTAAAATATAATCAGTGATATAAAAATCAAACTTCAACCCGTTAATGAAAATTTACAAAATTTAAAAAAAATGTGGGAGGAAGGCTGGGGAAGGTTTCTCGAGCTCATATATCTCAAACTCACATGGACTGCTTAAGGTATGGGTGGGAACTATTATTTATATATTAGTTTATTTATATTTTTTCGGGTAAAAAAATACATTCAATGAGATAGAAAAAAATATTATAATAGTTTATTTACGTTTTTGTTTCCCGCGATAAACATCCAAAATGATAAATGAAACGGAAACCAACATTCCATAGTCGCTTACAATAAATGAAACGGAAACCAACCCATCATGACGCATAATCCATCAATACTATTAATGAGGGGAGGCTTGGGGACTTCCGTGGTCACCCTCCCTCAGACGTGTTCATCCAAGAGTAGTCGAAGAGAGCCTCTCCTCCTTATCACTTCTTCCTCAAGATGCCTTTGTGCCGACGAGGGAGTCCCATAGAGGCCCCAAGCAACCCTTGGGGGATTCTTAATGAGTGTTGGAGAGGGTAGGGCCCTCCAACCACCACCTCCTTGTTGTTTTTAATTTTTTTTGTTTTTTTAATTAAATTGGTTTGGTTCACTATATTTATCATTGGTTCAATGTTTATCCAGCAACTTATTGAAGTTTTGACCAAAATATATTTTTTATGAAAGAGCTACCATTCTCATAAAATCAAAATTTTAGAATTAAAAGAGTAATTTTAAAGTTGGAAAAGGGGAGTTTAAAGATATGGAAAGATTTTGTAGCATATTTTTACTTTTACCAAAATAATTAAATTTGAATAATTATTATTTGACATTATTCTCAATAGCTCATAAATTTGGCTATTATTGATTGTAATTGAGATAATTTATAAAATAAAATTTGAATAATTGAACAGAATTTGAAATTTTATATGTCCATATATGATATCAATATAATAATTTTGTATAATTTTTCATATATTTGTAATTTTAAATTATAAAAAAATCATATTTGGCGAGAAATTGAATTAATATAAAATTAAAATTTTAATATTATTTAAGTTAATAAAAACATTTTGTAGAAAAATTAAGATAATGAAACATATTTGTGTAATATTTGTTTCTTTTTTATTTCTAAGTATATATATATTATATTATCATAAAATTTCAAATAAATTTTAAATAAACGTGAAAAGAGAAAGTATTTCCAACTAGAGCACCTGATGAGGGATATCTAACCAAATTTTGAAAACATGGGAGGACTATTAAGATAAATGACTAAGTTCCACGTATATCTAAAAAATATATGAACTAATAATACTTGTACAAATGCCGTTGTGTAAAACTAACAAGACTCATTTTTAGTCACTTTATTTGGGGAGTACATGTTATTGTGATACTTTTTAACTCTAATTAATTTTGTTAAAAATATTATAATAAATTAGATAAAAAATAATTATTTTATATTTATAAAATTGTAATAGTTCAATTAATTATACGTTATAATAGATGTAAGTTCGATCGATTATTCATATGTAATATATTTTTATATTATATTAGAGAAAGTGTATTTAAATTTATACTCGATTTAATATTAGAAATTTATATCATTTTCTCGATGAGAAAAATAATATATAACTTGTATATAATTGTTGAGTATTAAGCGTTACATTTAAGTTAATTTATATTATAAATATATATAGAGGGTAGTTTTAAAAATATTATTTAAAATTGGATAAAATAAATAAATATTATATATTTATAAAATTTAAATAGTTACATTATTTATTATTTATAAATTTTAATTATATATTAGTTAGATCTATTATATACCATACATTTTTACATATATTTTAGAAAAAAAACTACAAACCATGTGTATTCCGGGTAAAGAAGGTAATTAACAAGGCATAGAGTAAGCTAGGCGAAAAATGATAAAAATGATTGAGTTACGGTATAGTATCTTTAAAAAGAAAAATCAATTAATATAAAATTAAAAAAATTGCAATATGGTATATGGTGTAAATTTTAGGGAGACATGAACATGGGCTTTCAAAGAGCTTGCGGAAGGGAGGGAACAAGCCATGGGCGGGTTAGGACGTACCATTTTTTTTTTGTCTCTAATATTAGAGAGAGGTCATTAAGACGACCTAGAAGCGGCTGCAGCCCCCTTCCCTAGATCTCTCCCAAAATCCCCATACCATCAGCAAGATAGTCAGAGGGAGGGGCGAATGGTCAGTTACCCTGCATTTTCCGCCACCTTTTTCACTATCATTTTTATTTTATATATTTAAATATATGTTAACAAATATTATTGATAAAAGATTTATTTCAGATGTCATATCAACAATGAAATTGATCTATTGTATTACAGCTTAGGAGCCAGCGTTGCACGTCTAGTGAAAGTTCTTGTACCAATTGCATAAATTTCCCCAAAAAGTTGCTTGTCCCACAATAACTGCTATTGTGGAAAACTTGAGTAGGAGTCAGCCACGTACACTTACTTTTCTTTTATAAATAAAGGACCAATACTAACGGTTAATTTGATGCACAGTACCATTCCTCCAGTAGTTTCCATAACAATCGAAATTGTCTCATAACAATAAATTGCAACATTTGTCGAAATTATCATAGTGTACCTTTCACTATCCTACTAATGTATTGAAATATTTAAAATAATAAAAAAATTAAAATTCATTTTAAATTTAAACCTTTATAAAATAATTTTAAAATATATACAGTGACCGAATTATTTATTATCTCATATTTCCTTAAATTGTTTTTGATGTTTATATCTCACTTCCCTTGCATTTTCTTCTGCCCCTCTTTAATAACCTACTAAAATGGGTAATCGGGGGATTAGTTAAATTTTCACTTACTAAAATTACTCTCAACCAGATTTCATCGTATCATCTCATTATCTAATTAAAATTTACATATGCAATATTTATTATCTTTTAAATTTTAATCATAATTTTTTAAAGAGAGTATATATCTTCAAATAATTTTATAATTTTTTTCAATCACATTTTTTTGCATTGCAAGTGTCATTGGGTGCAAGCACACAAATCAATTAAACAAATGGGTTAAGTCACACTTCCAAATATTACTCATTCGACCTATTGCGGGTCTTATCCAATGTATTTAAGCGCACACAAGCAATCGAATGTGTGAGTTGTATAGCACCATCGAATCTCATTTATTTGACCATTGATAAATGATTAGTGGATTAATGTGCATGAGCATATCCTCACATTATTTATCATAGAAAATAACACTTACTTGAATATCGATGTCTCACCATTAATTATTCAGGTGACTATATTTAATACCAAACAATTTTAAAATTGATTTTGATAGACTATAGATCCGTAACGAAAAATCAACCTGGAATTTGAATTAAATTGGGATTAGGGGATGCATTTAATCGATAAGACCATACATAGTTGAATTTAACAAAATGACCCCCTAGAACCCCACATGGTCGGAATACAAGGATGGGAAAAGATGCGAGTGAAAATTAAACTGAATCGAAGGTAAATCAATTTGGGGAAAAGAGCCTCAATTTCTTTTAGAAGGAGTTGGCCAATTGAGAAATGGTGGTTCATGAGCCCAAGTAATGAGAAAATGGAGGAAACCCTTGAAAAAAAAATGGGGCCAAGAACTGGTCGTGTTGGTGGCAAACTGACCAAAACTAGTCAAACCGACATGGAGTAGTAAAACCCCTAACTTTTAGAAGGGGTAATATAATATGAATGACGTCGTTCTTGGATCTAAATTGTAGAAAATAAAAAAATAAATTAGGCCAAAAACTAGCCGAATTTGGGATGAAACAACCGAGAAACGGTCGAATCAGTCGATTTATTCACGAAAAATTAGTTTTCTACAGTACAAAGTGGACAATGTGTTGTGTCGGGTGCACACACATGCCACACGAGCGGGGCATGGAGTGCACCCACGCACGTGTGTGATCATCTTTCTCGCCTGACTTTTAACTAGAATACCCAATTTTCGACCTAGAATTACATGATACACAATGCAATTTTTGGTATCTTGTCTGTAAAATTAAATGCAAAGTGAGGTGTAGGAGGTTCCATTTGACCAAATATAGACATGGTGTGACAGACCATTGGCCCCCCTGTCATACCCCAACCTAGTTTCCCTAGGTTGATTTGCGAGCAAGCTACCACACCTCCCGATTCTATGAGGGTGAGTCTCATCATCAAAGCCCTGATAGGAATAAGACTCATAATAAGTACTTGAAAAACTTACAAAATATAATTTTAAAATAACTTTAATAATGTAACTATACTAATTAAAAGGTGTACCTGCTAGGCCTAGGACTTTACCGATCCCTTCTACTTCAATCCGAGTTTCTTACAAGTGTTTAGGGAGGAGGTGAGTTCACAATTCAGTAAGTAGGCTTTGTCTAGCAACAAAACATCATGAATTCCAATTAATAGTATGATATAATAGGTATGAGGGATTTTCATTTAAGGGAGGTATTTCATAGAGCTTTAGGTGCCGAAATTCTCGTCTTTAGTAATCCAAGGTTTAACAAAAATTTTATTCCATCATGGAGGGATGGTAAATACTTATAATAGGAGATGCTTTATTCAAGGGTTCACTTAGGTTTATTCCACAAGGATTGAGGTTTATGCATTGGGGGTTTACATTAAACAAAGGTTCACACATATCCACTCCATCATGGAGGGATCATATCGTTGTAGAACATAGTTCCATTATGTTCTACTTGTGGCCTAAAGCACCTTTACTAGCCACCCGTCTATAAGGACAGACTACTTACGAGAGCACCACTTCCCAGCCCACTAACTTAATCGAGTTTGTCCGCTATTGAGGAATGATAATTTTTCCCCTTCGCCAAGGTCTGGTGCACATAGTACTCCTAGAGCCCTTAATATATTGGACTAGCGTTTCTTCCCTTGTACCAATTGTGTTGTCCAACAACCCTTATAATCACCACTACCCCATATCGGACGTCTAACAATCCCGCTCAACAAACACATGCATGTATTTTGGTATATTATCAATTATATGTATTATACCAGCCTTCAAGTTTAGGTTCACCTTGGTGTAATAGAATTTATTGGGCAAGGCATATTTCATACAACCATTTAACATGTCTTTTATTAAGGCCCGACTCTAACAAAATAATCATGTTATTTACGAGACAAGGTTCGTTTCCATTGTTCTTGAGCCCACCTATCGAGTATTTTCAAAACATGGCATTAGACACACTTAATTTTAGAAAATGATAACCCTAGGCCCATTATGATATAAGGATAACATATAGGCAGTCTAGCAGCACTCTAATAACATGCTTCATGCTAACCTTAGGTTTAAACTATCACATAGCTTGCATGATCACAACTATCGCTATTAGTAGAATTCTTGCTATCACACAAAGTTCATGCTCTTATAGGGGTTTATTCTATCATATGTATGGGTCATTGGCCCAATCAGACTTGATGCCAAAAAATCACACTCACTTGGTATTCGTGATGTGTTTGTCCTGGCTGGATTTTCGATCTGTGATGTGCTCCTCTACACAGGTACTTAAACGAAAAACTCCTGCACGGTTCGGGTATACATGTAAGGAAAATTGGCATAAAAGACCTCATATTATTATGTATTTACATATAGGTCTCTAAGTTATGCCTTAATTACAATTATGCCCCTAAAGTTTATAACTCTATAATTTAGGTCCCTAATATTCACTTTATCATGAATTAGGTCCCTAAGGTTCCTAATATTCCCTTTAGGTCCCTAATATTCTCTTATTTCCATTCGCGTCCTCAACATTCACCTAATTGAAATTTAGTCATTAAGTTTCCAAAAATTGCAAATTAGTCCCTAAACCTTGATTCGTACAAAAACAAGTTTAAATCTCCCTAAATTAGTCATATCATGCCACTAATTGTATTCCCCAAGTCATTGCGATCATTCTCAGCTTTGAACTGATTCATTTGGCCTAGAATTGATCACAGGAAAATAAGGTCTAGAGAGAGCTTTTGTAACTTACAGGTGAGGGCATGACAACTAAAGATAAGGGTGGAGGAAGCTTGCTCTTATCCTCAGAATCCTTTCAGGGTCGATTGGGGGCTCGAACAGTGGCTAGAATGGTCTAAAATTGAATGGAACAATGCTTTTATTATCATAATGTAAACATAGAATTTTTCGGCGAACAACGGTGGTAGAGACTTATCAATGATGTGTAGAGTGGACTTGGGCATGACTAGGGATGGTGGGGGACCTTGGGTTTTTTGTAGGTGGCTGCAATGGGGTGTGAACTTGACTTGATCATGTCTCAACAGAGTCAGGGCTAGAGTTGGGTTATTGTGCGATCACCTCGGGATCTCTCCGTCCATCCTCGGGACGAAGGGAGGCTGCAGCTAGGTGGAGATCTTACTCTAAAATCTATTGGGATTGGTGTCGACCTTTCTCATTGAGAAAAAGGCCCTTTCCGGAGCTCTAGTATGGAGGTCATCGGGGAAGTGAGCAGCAGAGGAAATTTGATAATTGATGGTGTGAGGAGGATGAGAGGGGATAAGCTCTTTATATAGGAAGCTCAAGGACCCTTGGTTCTATCAGTTTCCAAATTGATCGAGCCTATCTCCCCTAGAATTGTCATTGTTAGAGCGAATATTCGCTTACCTGAAATAGAAAGAAAATATTTAGTTTTCGTTCTATGGTGAATAGTGTCATCATTTAGTTTCACCAGAAATGTAAAGAAAATATTTAATGGGAGCTACCACGTGGTACACAGTGATTGGTTGGGCTAGTAGACATGGTATCTCACTCAGCCTCTTTATCAACCTTTAACCCATTGACTTGCCATGTGGCGACCTCCCACTAGTCGTCAAGGTTGACATGGCTGCTGACTAGATTTTGACGGTTGATGCTTTGCCATGTAGCATACTCTAATTGGATCATTTAAATATGTTAATATTCCCTCTATAATATTCGTTTGTGCCATGTGGCCTCTCTAGATTGGTTGAGGTTTATGTCACAGATTGCCAAGTATTGCACTCTGATTGGTCGGTTCTCTCAGACGTCCTAGTTGTCTACTAACTCGGCACACCTTCCACATGTTGCCCTCTAATTGGTTCATTATATTGATGTGGATCTTGGTTAATCTAACCATTGACTTTTGTCATATGTCAGTCCCTGATTAGCCAGCACTTCCAAACACTAATTAAGCAATTGATAGAGTGCGCTCGCCATTTGTCACTCGCCATGTGTCTCTCACTAATTGGTTACATGAGCTGAATTGGCACCCACGTGGCATCTGGTGTAAAACCTGCCCTTTTGAGCTAAGGAAAACAGGGAAAAAAATTGATCAAACCAAGTGAGAATTCAGAACCGGTTCACAAACCCGATCATTTCTGAATGGGCAATTTGGGAATTTACAACTCTCGGGTGATCCAAAGAGTTCATTAAACCTTGGAAAAGAAACTTAAGACAAAATAAAAAATAAAAACTAAATTGGTTTAGGTGAACAAGATTCCATAAGAACTTTAAAGTTAAGCGTGCTTACTCGAGAGTAGTGTGAAATACGCGTTATCATAAATAACCGTAAATTAATATATATTTAATTATTGTAATTAATACCAATAATTTAATACCTAAATTAAATTATTGGAATTAATACAAATAATTTAATACTGAAATTAAATTATTGGAATTAATACCGAAATTAAATAATTAGAATTAATACCAATAATTTATGGCAATATTAATACTAGTAATAAATCTCTTTCATTTAATACACGAGTTTTACACCTATATAAAGAGGTCATCCCCATTCATTCTACTCACATCTGAACACTTCTCACTCTCTACTGCTCCATTTCTTAGTGAAGCTTAAACCAGAGCTTCGACTTCAACATTTTTCTTAACCTCGAAAGGAGAGATCGGGCTCTTTAGAATCGCGGAGAAGACACCTATCTAATAGCAAATTCCAGTCAATCCGAGAATCGTTGGAGAAGCGCCGGCATGATGGAATAGTGAAGCAGCTCCGGCGGACTAAAGCTGCCCTATTTCGGCCAAGCTGAAATCGACCATTTCAAGCCCTCAGGCCAAACCAAGCCCTCCCAACACTTACTCAGCCTTTCCACGACCGAATTAGGACCGAAAGGTAAGCCAATTCGGCTCCCCTTTATAATTTTTGATCGGTGCTAGAGAGAGAGTCGACTGAATTTCAATGATGAAATTCTAATCCAATTCCGCATCAATTGATGTAATTCTTGATTCTAGGATGAACCTCAGGACGAGAGCTATCTGCCCAGATCGAAAGCTCGGACGTCGTGCCTTCACTGGTGAGTAATCGAAGCTTTCTCTCTCTATAGTTCATTTTTCGGCGAATCTCCGTTTGAGCTCGTCCCGACGTTAAAACTTGTGATTCACATTTCTTAGAATTGTATGAACATGTAGAACTCAATTTCAACTCCAATATCAATAATTAGAAGTGTTTGATCGACCAATTTGATGAAATCAAATTCGGTAGTGTTGAAGAGTTGAAATTGGGGGAAAATTTGGGGTTTTTTGAAATTCAAAGGGCCAAAATACAATTTTATGAAATTGAGGTCAATTGGGTATGAAAATAATGTTGGAGGACTAAATGAGGAATTTTAGAGTTTTTGGGCCAAAACTTACCATTTTTGTAAAAGAAGGGCAAAATGGTAATTATGAAAAAAATTGGGGGACCAAATTGGAAATTTGGGAAATTAAACCCATTTTTGGTGAAATTGAATAAATTGAGGTCCCATGATAAATTTTAAAAGTTACGGGACTCAATTTGAGGAAAAACCGACATTAGGGACTTAAAGTTAAAGAGAAATAACTTTAGGGAACTAATTGCAAATAACTAAAAGTTTGGGTTTTCTCATTCATTGGAAATGAATGAAGGCTGTTATGCCGAGTAATAATGAATAAGGTTGTTCATATCGTGTAGAAACGCGAAATACCGGGAATGACAACAAGGACAAGCTCGCGTGAATACAGAGAACCAATCTAGTGGAATTCACGACATTAACGGTTGAGTGGGTTTACTAACATCATACCCGGTTGGGATGATGAGCACAAATTCAAGATAAAAATCACTTATTGGTTATGGGTGGAAATTTTATATCATACCCGGTACAGGGTGATAAGTAACTCGGTATAAAAACCCACTATTTAGTGATATTTTAATCGTCACCACTTAGAGAAAGTGATGTGAAAATTATGCGGAAAAACTACTTACCGGTTGTAAGTAGATCATACCCGGTTGGTATGATAAGACTTCCTTGAAGGAAGTTGAAAACCGGTTTATCGGTTATAAACGGAGATGTCCTTATGCCAGTCGATATAATGGATAGTAAAAACCTATTTTGTCGAAAGTGTTCTCCCCTAACTGTGTGCCAATGCTTAAACTATTTGGGAGACCTTCTTGATGGGAGCTCGAATAGCTCTTGTAGGCCAGGGGCCTCGGTTTTGGAACTTGAGGGCTAGAATGCCCAGATTTTTGAAAATCTCATACAGTGTACCTAAGGCCAGTTGGCACGAGCAGGAGCTCGTAAATGAACATGATATATGTGCCATAAAACTTAAGAAAGTTAATTGTTTGGCCATTGTACGAAGATAGGACCGACATGATCAGTCAACTAGCAGTAGTGCGACATGACAAGTCGACGGACTAGTCAAGACAAACAACTGCGGGTTGAGTTGAGAGTCGGGGCCATTGGACTAGTAGCACCACATATTACATGGCTTGATATGAAAACTTTGTTTGTGCATGCACTATGAGTGCGGGATCATCAAGACGCCCATGAGGGGTAGTGATGTGTCCTAAGGGCCCTGGACAACCCGGTGATTATAAGGGCAGATCGTCGTTCCAAGTGTCTGTGCGAAATTTGGAGTAGCACCAAGCGCATGAGACCGGGGTGGGGATAGGATGAGGTCTCTGTTCTCATATGGACACGAAGAAGTGATTTCGGGATTGTGGGTCGGATGTCGTGTACATCCACTCATTCCCAGGGTAGAAGTGGTCGTACTTCTATCCGGGTGGTAGAAAAAGTCACTCCGAAGCCACTAGCAGGTTCAGTAGTGATACTAACTTGCGAATATGTGTAACCTTCATGATGAAGGATGTGTGTTGGGTGATGACACATCGATAACCAAGAAATAATGGAAAAACCTAAATTTTTAAATGAAGGGATTTTTGAAAAGAAAGGAGTCTGGCACACTCCATATAAATGTTTTTTCTTAAAAGTTAAAAGTAGACCTTTAAAAACCCATTCACTGAGTAGTCGTACTCACCCCCTCCCTTATATCCCTTTCAAGAAATTCCGAAAAGCCTACCCTTAAAGACCGTCAACTAAGATGCCTGTAAGACAGGTATGTAAAGTTTTAAATTTCATGCAATTTTAATTATGCTATTCCAGGAAAAAGGTGCTAGTTAAAGGATGCCTTACTCTTTACAATTTACAATGAGGGGAAACCCTTTAATAAATTGGTAGAGTGGCGGGTTGATCACGAGGATTCGACCAAACTGGGTTGGGGCGTGACAACTAGAAAATATAGTAACTAATAGGATTTATCCTGAAATTTTCAGATGACTCCCAGGAGAGTAACCAAGAAAATTTGGAGTGGCTCTACTCAACACCCTACCTCCGTCGGTAGACAACCCTAGAAGCTTCCCAAATGCTTGAGACCGGGCTGAAATGTCAAAGGACCAAATGGGGAAGTATCTTGGAGAATGGTGCTAGGACCTATTGATGGCACAACTCAAAGTATGGAGGAAGACATTTATCAAGAATTCCATAGCTCCTTAGTTATTTTGCAACCATTTCCTATGATAGGGCTGAAAGCCTAGTCTTTTGTATCCCCCTATTAATAAAATACTCAAATTCTCAAAACTCTCTCTCCTGATGATGCAATCTTGTTGGGAATATGGCTTAAGGAAAATAAAGCAAACCCACACTATCTTGGAAGCTAAGGAAAAGTTACATCCCAGTTATGGAAGATGAATCATGGAATTAAGAAACCTAGGAAGACTCTTACCATGACCCTTTAGCAAAGGAGATTCAGTAAGAAAACTGTCAAAGTGATCAGACTCAAATAACGGTAGAGCACCAAACCAATAGTAACCCTGGAAATGCCCTACTTGAAGGAAAGAAGGGACCACAACAATCCATGTAAAGGAATAACCTATTACAAGTATGAACGATTGAGACATTACCTAAAGAAGTGCCCAACCCTACTAAGGACAAGTACCAAGATAAACTATTATAGGTGTAAGGAAAGAAGGGGTGTTTCACACCTCATAAATTTAGGGCAATAACTCCTCAAAGGCCACGAAGGACTGGAGACCGAAACCATGGAGCTGGCTAAGTAAGTAGTACACCAAGAGGTCAAGAAATGATGAGGTAAATGCAAAATTTAAATTTCTTCTTAAGAAGGTCAACCTGAGAAAGATACCTCAAGAGTAGGGATAAGGTACATGGGAAGTATATCTAGAACCCTCTCATAAGAGGAAAACACAGAGAAACGTCCTCTGGAAACTCTAGAGAAGGGCACAATGATAGTGAAGAAGAGAAGGAATACGTTGGGAAAGGGAACTTTGGAGGGATGCATACAACTAAGTACCTTGAAGGAATCATTGGATTGGCAGATGGACATAACGTGAAGTGTAAGGCATCGACCCACCGTTAGAAACTTATTGATGGAAGGATGTATTGGAGGCCAATTATGACTTGCCTTGGAAGAGTAATAGAGCCAAATAACGGGATGTATTGGAATGAATCACCTTGGAAAAAGTAATGAAGCCAAATAGGGTCAATGAGAATAAATGACACCCTAAGAAGGACTACATCCTAAAAAGGTCAGTGAGATGGATGTTAAGGACAGGAGGACTTGAGAAACAGCTGCCCTAAGAAACTTAGACTAAACAAATGGTGAAGGCAAAGCAGTTAACGAACAAATACTCGGGAAAGCCATAATGTAAGTTTTGACAAAGAAGAGAGAGGCGAAAAGGTCAAATACTCGGGAAAAGAAGGACGCAAGAGATGTGCCTACTTGATTTGAGGAGTAAAGGTAAATAGGAGAAGATGACATCAAGGGATGTCATTTAAGGGTAGAAATCCCCTAGAGTAAATGTTAGAAAAGAATGTCAGGGGAAAGGCAAAGAATCTTACCTAGGAAGGAAGCCTTGGAAAGACATGTGTATCCCATTTAAAAGGAAATGGAACCAACCCTTATTTAGGAAATGTTTTCCAAGAAAAGAAGTATTGTAATGGTCCAGTGTGACCTTTTTGGAGAGAATAGGAGAACCATCTAGAAAGAGGAAAACTAGTAACGACAAACAGCCAAAGATAATGAACAAAACCCTAAGAAAGGATGAGATGTAGTAAAGACTACACTCTATGATGGACAATAGGATAGGCATGAATACAGCTGCCCAGTCGATAGGACCAGAAAAATAAAGAGAAAGAGACAGTTAAAGAACTGATTTTCAAGAGAACCATCGATTTAAACCACAACAAAGAAGTTAGGAGTGAAAAGGCCAAAACATTGGGAAAGAAGAACGAAGGAAAATCCTTAAAGCAATCGATGGCCAAAACCGGGTTTATAGACTTGAGACGGTTAAGTGAGCCTCATGAAGGGCGAATAAGAGAATTTGAAACAAGGAGGATGTGAACCCTCCTTAAATGGAAATAATCTAACGAATTAGCACCAAAAGATGTTGTGACAAGTATGAATGAGTGGACAACCCATACTAAGGTAATACAGGAAAGAATGTTCGAGAAATGTTGTGAAAGTAAATCTCCCAAATAAGATGTGGCTAAGAAGGAATAACCACAATTGGTAAGACGGGTCATAGTCCACACGCGCATATGAAGCTTAAAGAGTGGACGGTCGAGCATAGGGTGGAATGTACGAATAAAACCAATAATCAGAAGTATCCTATCTAAGGAATAAGGGATAAAACAAAAGTTGTAGATAGAGAAGGATTCAAAGCAAACATATGCCCTAACATAGATAAGGGTGCAAAGAAAGGGAGAAAGAACCATACAATAAATGATAAGGAGGTTGAGCATATAACTCCTAAGATGGAAATCTCTATTGTAAGAGACATAGTAAAGAACATTGAGCTAAAGGTTTCAATGATCAAGTGGTTAACTAGACACAGAAATGGTTAGTTATCTTGGAATTCCCAATCTTGAATACAGGACCTCAAGGGGAAGAATGTCCTCTAAGCAAAGAAAGAGATAAAATCTAAGAACATACCTAGAGGTAATGTATGCCTAGTTATGAAAAACTCCATGGAGGGAGTAAATAATATTAAGGAAAAGGAATTTCTTAAGTGAAGGTTGTAAAAGGGACTAATTTCAAGGACAAGAGAAAAGTTTGCATCTTAAGCAAACACCAAAGGGGCATCAAAGGAAATGATTGCTCATGCAAGGATGATAACTAAGTTTTGGGGACAAAACTCCTAAAAGGAGGGGAGAGTTGTAAAACCCGCCCTTTTAAGCTAAGGAAAACAGGGAAAAGAACCGATTAAACAAAGTGAGAATTCAGAACCGATTCACAAACCCGATTATTTCTAAACGGGCAATTTGGGAATTTACAACTCTTGGGTGAACCAAAGAGTTCATTAAACCTTGGAAAAGAAACTTAAGACAAAATAAAAGACAAAAACCAAATAGGTTCAGGTGAACAAGATTCCATAATAACTTTAAAGTTAAGCGTGCTTACTCGAGAGTATTGTGAGGATGGGTGACCTCCTAGGAAGTATGAATTTTTTTGTAACCCGAAATTACGGTAAACAATTTTTATGTGAGTACATGTTATCATTTAATACAAATAATTTAATACTGAAATTAAATTACTAGAATTAATACCGAAATTAAATTATTGGAATTAATACCAATAATTTATGGCAATATTAATACTAGTAATAAATCTCTCCCATTTAATACACGAGTTTTACACCTATATAAAGAGGTCATCCCCATTCATTCTCCTTACACTCGAACACTTCTCTCTCTCTCTACTGCTCCATTTCTTGGTGAAGCTTAAACCAGAGCTTCGACTTCAACATTTTTCTTAACCTCGAAAGGAGAGGTTGGGCTCTTTAGAATCGCGAAGAAGACACCTATCTAATAGCAAATTCCAGTCAATCCGAGAATCGTTGGAGAAGCGCCGGCATGATGGAATAGTGAAGCAGCTCCGGCGGACTGAAGTTGCCCTATTTCGGCCAAGCTGAAATCGGCCATTTCAAGCCCTCCTCAGGCCAAACCAAGCCCTCCCAACACTTACTCAGCCTTTCCACGGCCGAATTAGGAACGAAAGGTAAGCCAATTCGGCTCCCTTTTATAATTTTTGATCGGTGCTAGAGAGAGAGTCGACTGAATTTCAATGATGAAATTCTAATCCAATTCCGCATCAATTGATGTGATTCTTGATTCTAGGATAAACCTCAGGACGAGAGCTATCTGCCCAGATCGAAAGCTCGGACGTCGTGCCTTCACCGGTGAGTAATCGGAGCTTTCTCTCTCTATAGTTCATTTTTCGGTGAAGCTCCGTTTGAGCTCGTCCCGACGTTAAAACTTGCGATTCACATTTCTTAGAATCGTATGAACATGTAGACCTCAATTTCAACTCCAATTTCAATAATTAGAAGTGTTTGATCGACCAATTTGATGAAATCAAATTCGGTAGTATTGAAGAGTTGAAATTGGGGGAAAATTTGGGGTTTTTTGAAATTCAAAGGGCCAAAATACAATTTTATGAAATTGAGGTCAATTGGGTATGAAAATAATGTTGGAGGACTAAATGAGGAATTTTAGAATTTTTGGGCCAAAACTTACCATTTTTGTAAAAGAAGGGCAAAATGGTAATTATGAAAAAATTGGGGGACCAAATTGGAAATTTGGGAAATTAAACCCATTTTTGGTGAAATTGAATAAATTGAGGTCCCATGATAAATTTTAAAAGTTACGGGACTCAATTTGAGGAAAAACCGACATTAGGTACTTAAAGTTAAAGAGAAATAACTTTAGGGAACTAATTGCAAATAACTAAAAGTTTGGGTTTTCTCATTCATTGGAAATGAATGAAGGCTATTATGCCGAGTAATAATGAACAAGGTTGTTCATATCGTGTAGAAATGCGAAATACCGGGAACGACAACAAAGACAAGCTCGCGTGAATACAGAGAACCAATCTAGTGGAATTCACGACATTAACGGGTGAGTGGGTTTACTAACATCATACCCGGTTGGGATGATGAGTACAAATTCAAGATAAAAACCACTTATTGGTTGTGGGTGGAAATTTTATATCATACCTGGTACGGGGTGATAAGTAACTCGGTATATAAACCCACTATTTAGTAGTATTTTAATCGTCACCACTTAGAGAAAGTGATGTGAAAATTATGCGGAAAAACTACTTACCGGTTGTAAGTAGATCATACCCGGTTGGTATGATGAGACTTTCTCAAAGTTAGTTGAAAACCCGTTTATCGGTTATAAACGGAGATGTCCTTGTGCCAGTTGATATAATGGACAGTGAAAACCTATTTTGTCGAAAGTGTTCTCCCCTAACTGTGTGCCAATGCTTAAATTATTTGGGAGACCTTCTTGACGGGAGCTCGAATAGCTGTTATAGGCCGAGGGCCTCGGTTTTGGAACTTGAGGGCTAGAATGCCCAGATTTTTGAAAATCTCATACAGTGTACCTAAGGCAAGTTGGCACGAGTAGGAGCTCGTAAATGAACATGATATATGTGCCATAAAACTTAAGAAAGTGAATTGTTTGGCCATGGTACCAAGATAGGACCGACATGATCAGTCAACTAGCAGTAGTGCGAGATGACAAGTCGACAGACTAGTCAAGACTAACAACTGCGGGTTGAGTTGAGAGTCGGAGCCATTGGAAGTATTCTCCCCTGACTGTGTGCCAATGCTTAAACTATTTGGAAACCTTCTTGACGGGAGCTCGAATAGCTCTTATAGGCTGGGGGCCTCAGTTTTGGAACTTGAGGGCTAGAATGCCCAGATTTTTAAAAATATTGTATAGTGGGCCCAATGCCAGTTGGCACGAGCAAGAGCTTGTAAATGAACATGATATATGTGCCATAAAACTTAATAAAGTGAATTGTTTGGCCATGGTACCAAGATAGCACCGACATGATCAGTCAACTAGCAGCAGTGCAACATGACAAGTCGACGGACTAGTCAAGACAAACAACTGCGGGTTGAGTTGAGAGTCGGAGCCATTTGACCAGTGGCACCACATATTACATGGCTTGATAAGAAAACATTGTTTGTGCATGCACTATGAGTACTGGATCATCAAGACGCCCATGAGGGGTAGTGATGTGTCCTAAGGGCCCTGGACGACCCGGTGAGTATAAGGGTAGATCGTCGTTCCAGGTGTCTGTGTGAAATTTGGAGTAGCACCAAGCGCATGAGACTGGGGTAGGGATGGGATGAAGTCTCTGTCCTCATATGGACATGAAGAAGTGATTTCGGGATTGTGGGTTGGATGTCCCGTACATCCACTCATTCCTAGGGTAGAAGTGGTCGTACTTCTATCCGGGTGGCAGGAAAAGTCGCTCTGAAGCCACTAGTGGGTTCAATAGTGATACTGACTTGCGAATGTGTGTAATGTTTATGATGAAGGATGTGTGTTGGGTGATGACACACCGGTAAATAAGAAATAATGGAAAAACCCAAATTTTTAAATGAAGGGATTTTTGAAATGAAAGGAGTCTGGCATACTCCATATAAATATTTTTTCATAAAAGTTAAAAGTAGACCTTTAAAAACCCATTCACTGAGTAGTCGTACTCACCCCCTCCCTTATATCCCTTTCAGGAAATTCCGGAAAGCCTACCCTTAAAGACCGTCAACTAAGATGCCTGTAAGATAGGTATGTAAAGTTTTAAATTTTATGCCGTTTTGATAATGCTATTCCAAGAAAAAGGTGCAGGTTAAATGATGCCTTACTCTTTACGATTTACATTAAGGGGAAACCCTTTAATAAACTGGGAGAGTGGCAGGTTGATCACGGGGATTCGACCAAATCGGGTCGGGGCGTGACATCTGGTCTAATGACTTGGTTTGACCGGTGACTCATTCAATTGAACCGGTTTTCGATGACCCGAGACTTAAATAGGCTGATTGAGGCCCAATTTGACAAGTTTTCTAAAAATTAAAAAAATTTAAATTAATCCAAATTCATTTCCTACATAGTAGTGACCTCAATTTACCAAATTGCCACTTTTGAGTTACCGCAAAAATATATATTTTTGAATTGTTTTCTCTCGGTTCAGTACGGTTCTATCTAATTATTTTCTCAGTTGGTTCAATCCTTGGCTAATTAGGGTACTAGGGTTGAGTTTTTGTCCCACATTGATCACTTGTTGTAACCATGGTTAAATCGAGACTTCGATTTCCTTACATATTTTTCGATTCACACTCTCAGTTCTTTTGTTTAAAGAAAGCATGACTTACAACTACTTCCCTCCTTTTAGGAGTTTTGTGCCCAAAACCTATTACACGGTAAATAAGTTAGGGTATTTAGTTATTATTGTGAACTCGATTGCCCACATTTTTCCTCCGTATGATCGTTGCGCCACCGTACCTTTAATATAGGAATTTTCTTGTTCCTGGGGTTTTTCTCCCGCCTATCAGGAATGCCAACGAGCTCCACTTCATACCGTAGGTTCTCTTCTAGCTCTGTTGGTAGTCATTCTAGCACGTGGTTGGGGTCAAGTTCGTATTTCCTTAGTAGGGACACATGGAATATGTCATGTATTCTCTAGAGTTCTAGTGACAACTCAAATCTGTAGGCTACAGGTCCAATCCTTTGCGTAATTTCGTAAGGGCCTATATATCTTGGTTTTAGCTTCTCTCGTTGTTGGAATCGAAATATGCCCTTCCTTGGTGATACTTTGAGGAATACCTTGTCTTCCATGCTAAACTCTAATTCCATCATGGCGGTGGTCAGCATAGCTGTTATATCAATCTTGTGCTGCCTTGAGTCAGTGTTAGATTAGTTTGATATTCTCCATGGCATCCTCCATAAGCTCGACTTTTTTGAGCTTTAATTCTCCCACCTCTTCCCAAAATAAAGGTGTGCGACACAATTTTTTGTATAGGGCCTCATAGGGTGCCATTTGTGTGCTAGCCAGGTAACTATTATTGTAGGAAAATTCCATTAGGCACATGTACTCCTCCTAGTTTCTATTGAGGTTCAAGACACATGCCTTAAGCATATCCTCTAGGGTTTGTATGGTCCTTTCCAACTATCCATTGGCTTGGAGGTTGAAGGTCATTCTCATATGAAGTTTGGTTCCTAATGCTTCCTGTAAGGTGGGCTAGAATTGGGATGAGAATCTGTGGTCTTGGTTAGAAAATATGGATATCGGGATTCCATTCAATTGCATGATTTCTCTTATGTATAGTCTCGTCATCTTCTCTATCAAGTATTTTGCTCGCATGGGCAAATTTTGTCAATATATCCACTATCACCAAGATAGTATCATTTCCTTTGGGGATTGGGATATGGGAGAGTTCTGGGTATGACTTTTATGGTGAAATCTAGTTGGCGTTCTATGGGTAGTCCCGGTAGACCATTTGGAAATTCATCAGAGAACTGATTAACAACCATGACTTTTTCTAGGCTCTTCATTGTTGTTACATTACTCTTGATGGTGGCTAAGAATGACTTATATCCCTTTCATAGCATGGCTTGGGCCTTGAGGTAAGAAATTAGGTGTATGGCTCGGTTACCCTTGCTTCCATGGAATACAACTCTGTCGGCCTCAGAGGTTTGAAAGGTTACAAGCTTATTTTGGTTGCCTACTTTGGCATGGTGTCATGACAGCCAATCCATCCCTAATATTATCTTAACTTTAGTTAGAGGGAGTAGGATAATGTCGGCCTTTAGTTGGATTTTTCATACTGTTAAGTCACAATCCATAAAGACTTGATTCTTGATGGTTTCTTCTTCCAATGAGGTGTAAACCAAGATGAAGATTTGGGAGAGGTTACTTCTTAGGGGACGTTGGAAACTATCTTTTCTTTGATGAAGGATTGATATGCTCTTGAGTTGATAAGGACAAATGTTTCTCTTCCATATAATTGGACGTAGCATGTTAAAAGTGTGGTGGAAAGATGTCATGTGTCGAAACAAAAGTATATTTATTATAATATTGTTGTGGAATACAACTTTATTCTAGACTCATAGGACTATTCTAAGGGACATTCTTATGGATGGTGTTTGGAAGTACCTGCTACTACTTTAGGGTTGACACAAGCTTCTTCTTTGGTTAGATTATACATCATGGCCGAAACTTGGTGTTCATATGGTGCATCTATTCTGCTGCTCCTAGTGTCGGGCTTCCATGCATTTGATAGGGTTGGATTCTTAGAAGGCGGGGCCATCTTCCCCTAGGAGGTGACTCTTGTTGCGGGGTAGTTCCTAGCTAAATGCCCGGTTATCCACACGAGTTAGAAGACATTTCCTTACAAGGTCCTTCATGGTTTCTTTGGCATTTGGAGTAGTACGAAAATTTTCTGGCCGAGGTAATGTTGCTTCAAACCATACTAATTATTGAGGGTCTAATCCCCTCGCTTCTCCTGGTCGTATTCTGCTTTTGGTTAAAGATTTGTCCTTTGGGAAATTCCTAGTTTCTTAGGAGCTAGAGTTTCCTTCCTCCTTCCTTTTGCCTGAGAGTTCTATCCTCCTATGTCGGACTTGTACTAGACGTTCACATTCATTAGCCATGCATATGGTAGAGGTTCGGTTGGTGGGTCGTCTAATTATTCTCATTCTGTGTTGAATGTCCAAATTAAAACCTTTTACGAACTTTTGGCAAATTTCAGTGGGGATAGCAAGGTCGGGTGCAAAGGGTCGTAGCATGTTAAATTGGGTTTCATATTTGGTTATGGTGTTTGAGCCTTGTCGTAGTCGGACAAATTATTGTTTTTTCTGATTCACCAGGTGTGAGGCGAGGTGATCCTCAAGGAATTTCCTCTCAAAGTCGCCCTATGTATGCATGACAGTTGTTAGTGTACTCATGTTTCCCCTCCAACACTTAGCACTTCCTTACAAAAAAAAAATTTGTCACGACAACCATTTCGACATAAGGCACTTTGACAACTCCCACTAGTCTTTTGCTACTAGTTAGCTAATACATAATAGCTCCAAAATCCTTTTCTCCTTTAGAGGGTTCATATCTTACTTGGCAAAGAAAATTCAAGTACTTTGGGATGTCAAAAGAGGATTCTTGAATGTCGGGTACGAGGGACATGGTTTGAGAGTGGGTTCATCCATCTTGGGTGGACGAGTTCCTATGAAATGGGATGTTTCCTTAGGGTTCAAGTTAGGAATGCCGAACACCCGGACAAAGTCTTGGTAGATCCTCTGGTGTTTAGAATAAATCTCGGGTGAGATTTCCTTGGTTGGTTTCTTTTTGTGTTATGGCTCTCCTAGGCTTAGTCCATCCTTGGGGTTGGGGTTTCTAACCGAATCAGCAGTCTAGTTTCCTTTCGAGGTGTGAGTGCATTTGGTCCTTCTTCTAGGGGCCATCTTTATGGGGCTGTAAAGTTTACCTTGGTTAGTACATTTGGTTTCATGGGCTAGAGAGTTTCTATTATATCAGACAATACCTTTCTAGTTTTTCCTTCACGTTTTAAATATAAAATTTGAAAGTAGATCTCACGCCCCGACCCGGTTTGGTAAAGGTCTGGTGAACAACCCGCCACTCTCTCGAACCTCGAAGAAAGACTCCTCTAGGAGATCAAGGAGAGTCAGGCATAGTACCTGTCATGTTTTCCCTGGACAACATTAAACAAAATTGAAACTTTATGTCTGCGTACCTGGGTTAGGGGCCGGGGAGGAAGAGGTTGTCGTAGTCGCATTCCTTCCTAAAAAAATGTTTAAAGGGTGGGGGTGAGTTTGACAACTTAGTGAGTGGGGGAAAATCTTTTAGGAAACGTTCGATTAAGCATTTTCAAATGTTTGATATTTCAACTGTTTCTTCTCAGATTTCTTTGTTCACATGATCTACAACCGCCCTCCTGTTATAGGAGGGATCACACGTTTGTAGAGCGGTCCTTGACCATTCCACTGTGGACTAGAGCGCCTTTACTGTCCACCTTGCTAGAGGTGCACTGCCTCAACCTGGAGTTTGAGTGGACATCAGTAGTCCGACCCTCAAACTCTGATCACTTCATTATGTTTGCTTTGTGGGACGATACGTCATTTCCCCTACTACCTCAGTCTCAGTGCGCAGGAAGCTCCTCAAGCTTCTCGACTTACTAAATGACATATTGCCTTTATGCATCCTGGGTCTTCCAACAGTCCTTGGGCTCCATCACTATCTCATGCTAGGTGTCCTGATGGCCCAAACATCATAGTGCATGCACAATCAACAGTCTTTTGAATTATAGCCTTTATCTTTGGCCCTCCAGCACAATGGTCTATTGGTTTGGCCACTCACCACGTGCACTGGCCTAACAGGTTCGACGACCTGGCTTCGGTAGAGTAGCGGTTTGGCCTAACAAGCTTGACAACTCAGACTTGACTTGATGGGTATCACACAAATTTCCCATTATTTGGATCTTTTAGTATCAATCATCATATACTAGTTTTGGACGGGTCTATACCCATATCCATCGGCCTTGGGCCCACTAGCATATTGAGCGAGCCTAAACCTTGAAATTAGTTCCCAAACATTTTAAGTAGAGTCACCCAGTCAGGGGAGGCTAATTCCGAGAAAATCATTTTCAAAAGAACCGTCCTTCCAACTGGAATAGACGTTATATCGATTCCCACTCACTTGGTAATCTCGGTGGGGCCATCCAAACGTAGTTTGGGTTCGCAATGTTCTTCCAGAAAATGATGCTCAAGTAGTCTACTCCTACAAGACACGAATATCCTGATTAGGGTACTAGACTAAGGGACCGCATCTCTTTGAGCATTTGCATATAGGCCCTCATAGTTTGCATTAATTACAATTTGGTCTCACATGTTTGTGCATTTACCTTTAAGTCCTTATTTACCCATTCCTTTCAATTTAGCCCCTAGGTTTTATAATTTTCTTTCTTGGGTCCTTATTTTTATGAAAATTTCCCATAGACCCCTCAATTTTATAAAATTGTAATTTAGTCCCCAATTTTTCCAAAATTACAATTTGACCCCAAACTTCTTAAACTTTGCAAATTAGTCCTCCATTTTATACAATTTGCCAATTGACCCTCAATTGGGAGGGAATTTCATGAAAATGCCCTTAATTTAATCAATTTTCCATTTGACCCCAATTTTTGAAAAATCACCAATTTACCAAAATTTCTCAAAATTTTCATTTTGGCCCGCAAACTCCATTTGATCAAATTGACCATCAAAACGTGGTTAATTGTCCCCATTTATGATTTGGATCACTTCCTTTATTTTTCCTTGTCATTTTAATCCCTAAACCGCACTATTTGACTTGGAAATGAGTTCTAATAGAGCTTTGCGAAAAAATACAGTATAGAGAGAGAAAGCTTCATTATCTTACCGGTGGGGGTTTGGTGACCAGAGCTTTGGCTCCCACTGTGTTGCTCCCTGGATCAAACCATGCCTCAATTGATGACTAGAGCAGTGTGAATTTCAGTGTTAAAATTTTTGTAGAACTCGGTTGTGAATAGTATTTTTCGACAAAGGGCGGAGGAGAGAGCTTACCTTCTTAGCTGGGGGGAAGGTTGGGACACCTCTAGGTGGGGTGTAGGGGGTTTGGTTTGGTTGCAAATGGCCAGGAGAAAGCTTGAAGTTGCTGTAAAGGGCTGAGCTGTTCTCTAGTCGAGGAGCGGCAGTACTGTTCGAGCTTCCTCGTTACTCCTCGGTGGCTCTTGAGTTTAATGGAGGGTAGAGCCAGGTAGAGGACTTCCTTCCAGTTCCAAAGACACCAAATGTGGCTTCGGAGGTTGAGAAAAGTTCCGTCATTAGAGCTCTAGTTTGCTGCTCATTGGAAAATGTACTGTTCTTCTTATTCGCTCGATTATGGGACTGCTCGTTGGAGCTGTGGTTTGCTGAGAATGAATGGAGGGGTGCTCTTTATATAAGGACCTCGACAACTATTTAGGCTATCCACCGGCTTAAGACTCAACCTCCCACTCAGCTGTTGGTGACCTGGCTGAAGAGTTTTTCAAGACGCCAGAGACTCTAGCTTTTTCGGCCTCTCTCTCTCCTTCGTTCTCTCTGTCAGCCGTTGAGGGTTGAAGATGATGATGTGGCAGTCTTGCCACATGGCGTGCTGTGATTGGCCAGTTTTTCTAACGTAGAAGTCAAGTTCGTCTGCCGCATGTGCTGTGATTGGCTACTCGTGTTTGTGTGGCATGTTGACGAGTTGCCAGCTGACAATTGACCAAACACGTGGCAGCCTTCCATTGGCTGCCCGTGTTTGTGTGGCTACTAACGGGGCACTGTTGACTGTTGACCGGTCTGGTCTGACCGGGTTCATTGTCCCGAATTCGAAAATGGGCGGGTACAGACCCGATTCGACTGATTTTCTAAATTTTAAAAAATTCTAAATTCATTTTATATCTAATGGTGGCCTCAATTTCATAAATTGACATTTTAAGCCACCTAGAAAAATGATTTATTGAACTAGTTCACCATGGTTCATCTCGGTTCATCCCGGTTCATCCTGAACCAAACTGATTCTATCATCAATTCCACTTCCCAATTCTTCCTTATAATTTTTGTGAATTTTTTGTCACTTGTAGTTTTCCAATTTTCCAGTTAACCATTTTTCATTCATTAATTGGCTTGTTTCTTCGCATATAAATTTCTACCGGTTCTTTTCCCAATTTTCTTTGGTCACAAAGGATGAGTTTTGTAACTCTCCCCTCCTTTTAGGATTTTTATCCTCAAAACTGTTACATATCAAATATTTGCGGGTATCTACCCTTTATAGTTGACTCAACCTCCCACATTTCCTCCTCCACATGACCATTTCGCTAGAGGATCTTTACCATGGGGATACTCTTGTTTTGGAGGTTCTTCTCACATCGGTCAAGGATCCGAACGGGTTCTACTTCATAGGTCAGGTCTTCCTCAATCTCTGGCGGTGGTTGGTCGAGCCTTGGCCGGGGTTGGGCTCGTACCTCCATAGTACTGACACGTGGAAGACATCGTGGATTCTCTACAGGTCCGAGGGTAACTCAAGTCGGTATGCTACTAGTCCGATCCATTGGGTTATGGCATACGAACCAATGTATCTTGGTTTCAACATTCCTCTCTATTGAAACCTAAGTATTCCCTTCTGTGGTTACACTTTAAGGAATACTTGGTCCCCGACCTCGAATTCCAGGTTCTTTATCATGTGGTCAACATAACTCTTCTACAGTTCTTGAGTTGCCCTGAGTCGGTTTCTTATTATCCGGATTTTCTCAGATGTATCCTCTATCAACTCGACCTTCTCAAGTTTCCTTTCCCCTACCTCCTCTCAGAATAGGCGCATGTGACAAGGTCGTCCGTAGAGGGCTTCGTAGGGTGCCATTTGAATGCTAGCCTGATAGCTATTGTTATATGCAAATTCCATAAGGCACAGGTAATCCTCCCAACCCTTATTCATTATTAGAATGCATGCTCGAAGCATGTTTTCTAAGGTTTGGATGGTCCATTTTAACTGTCCATCCGTGTGAGGGTGAAACACAGTGCTCATGTGGACTCTAGTCCCCTAGGCAGCTTGTAGACTGGGCCAAAACCGAGAGGTAAACCTCGGGTCCCGATCCGATACTATACTTACAGGGACCCCATGGAGCCGTACAATATCCCCTACGTATAGGGCGACCAACTTTTCTATTAGGTATGTCACCTAAATGGGTAAGAAATGTGCGTACTTAATCATCCAATTCATGATGACCCATATGGCATCTTGACCCCTTCTTGTTACCGGCAGCCCAATCATGAAATCCATGGTGACATGCTCCCATTTCTACTCAGGAATCGAGAGAGGCTATAGTAGCCTGGAGGGTTTCTAGTGTTCGACCTTGATTTGTTTGCATGATAGGCATCTGGCCACGTACTCAGCGATGTCCCTCTTCATCCCTTTCCACCATTATCCTTGTTTTAAGGTGAGGTACATCTTGGTACTACTCGGATGCATGGCATACATTGAGTTGTGTGCTTCCTCTAGTATCCCCCTTTTTAATTCTTGGTTGTTTGATACCCAGACCCTTCCTTTGAAGGTCATTATCTCGTCGCTCCTTACTGCGAGTTCTTGGGCTGGGCCGTCCACAATCTGTCTCTAATGGGGATGAAGCTCCTTGTCTTCCTTTTGTAGAGCTCGTATTTGGTCCACTAGGCCAAGCCACATGACTAGGTTAGCCACTAGGTTACCCCAATCCTCTTCCAAGTTGAGGTCCACTCTTAAGCTGTGTAGTTGGTTTAATAAGAGTAGGTAGCTAATACTTACTGAGGCCACTCCTGTGTTGTACTTGCGGCTGAGGGCGTCGACTACCATATTTGCCTTACCAGAGTGGTACTCGATTGTCAGGTAATAGTCCTTTACCAGCTCTAGCCACCTCATCTGCCGCAGGTTGAGCTCCTTTTGGGTTAGGAAGTATTTCAAGCTCTTGTGGTCAGTGTAGATATGACACTTCACTCCGTACAAATAGTGACACCATATCTTAAGGGAGAATACTATGGTAGCCATTTTGAGGTTATGGGTGGGGTAATTTTTCTCATGGGGTTTTAGTTGTCACGAGGCATAGGAAATAACTTTCCCCTGTTACATTAGGACACATCCTAATCCCTGTCCAGATGCATCACTATATACGGTGTACTCCCCGGCGTCCGCGTTGGGTAAGGCCAGCATTGGGTCCATTGTAAATTAGGATTTAAGCTTTTGGAAGGATTCCTCGCACTTGGCATCTCACTTATAGTCTACTCCCTTCCTCGTGAGGCAAGTTAAGGGAGCTGCAATCCTAGAGAATTCTTCCACAAACTTCCGGTAGTACCGGACGAGACCGAGAAAGCTACGTACCTCAGTCGGGTTGGTGGGAGCTTTCCAATTTGAAATGGTCTCTATCTTGGCTGGGTCCACCTTTACTCCATCCTTGGACACTATATGCCCTAGGAAGCACACTTCTTGTAGCCAAAATTCACACTTAGAGAACTTGGCGTACAACGAGTTTTCTCGTAGGGTACTTAGGGTTATCTCCAGGTGCGCCCGATGCTCATCTTCGGTTTAGGAGTAGATGAGGATGTCATCTATGAATACAATCACGAACTTGTCCAAGTATGGATGAAACACCTGGTTCATCAAGTCCATGAAGGCCGCAGGTGCGTTTGTCAGCCCAAAGGGCATTACCCTGAACTCGTTATCCTATATCGCGATCGGAAGGCGGTTTTCTGTATGTCCTCTTCCTGAATTTTCAATTGATGATATCCCGACCGTAGATCGATTTTGGAGAAGTAGGCTGCCCCTCTTAGCTGATCAAATAAGTCATTTATCCTGGGAGAGGGTACTAATTCTTAATTGTTACTTGGTTCAATTTCTAGTAGTTGATGCAGAGCCACATGCTTCCATCTTTCTTCTTGACGAACAACACCGGTGCACCCCACGGAGATTGGCTTAGGCGTATAAACCATTTCTCCAAGAGTTAATCCAACTAGTCCTTGAACTCCTTAAGTTCTACAGGCACCATGCAGTAGGGTGCTTGGGATATGGGGTGGGTCCCTAGCTCTACTTCCATCACGAACGCTAGTTGACGTTTCGGGGGTAGGTCGAGTAGTTCCTCTGGAAAGACGTTAGGATAATAGTTGACTATCGGGATTTCGGTGAACTCCTTTCCTGGTGGATCTTTGCAAGTGATTTGAGTGAGGAATACCTTATACCCTTTCTGTAGCAATTCTTGGGCCTCTCTACAGGATACCAGGTGTATTCCGACTTTTCCCTATCTTCTTCAAACACTGCCTCCTCCTTCCCAGGAGCATGGAAGGTTATCCTTTTCTTTTCGCAGTCTGCCTAGGTGTGATGTGTGCTCAACCAGTCCATTCCTAGAATGATCTCTACTTCTCTTAGCGGAAGGGGAATTATGTCTACCACTAGGGTGGTCCTTCCTATCTCCACTATGCAGGCCTTAATGTACTCGTGCTGCTCCAAAGCTTCTCCTAGGGGTGTGGGGATTTGGAGGGATGGCAGGAGGGGGGGGAGGGGTGGCAGTTCCTTAAGGAGTTCTGGGACTAGGTCTTCCTTGATGAAAGATCGTTCCGCCCTTGAGTCAAAGCGGGTTTACCTTTCCTTTTCGAATACTTGTACGAAGAAACATGAGTGGAAGTTAACAGAACTCTTAAAGGGATGTATTTTATTAAATTGAAAAGGGGGGACTACAAGACTTCGAGCTACAGACTCAATTTAAGAGGAGGGTTGGGACGTGCCAGCCACCATGCTGGTGTCCTTTTGAGCTTCTTCCTGGGTCAGGTTGTAGACCCTGGCTGGGACTCTGGTGGGTGCTTCCCTCCCCCTAGTAGGCGCCCTCTAGTTTGTGGGTGGTGGGAGTGGAGCATTTCGCAGGGTGTTGTCCCTTGTCCTCGGGCAATTTCGGATAAAGTGCCCAGATTGTCCACATCCGTAGCATATTTTAGACACCCCTTCATGGTTTATCTGGCACCGAAGACAGTAGGGGCTTCTACGTGGGACGGGTGCGTGTTCCTCCCTATGACTACGGTGGCCTTCCTCCCTCTGTGGCAACCTTGGTCGGTTCCCCCATCGTGTCCGACCCTATTGTCTCGGGCCTCCTCTACTACTCTGCCCCCTATCCTTCCTTCATCCACCTAGCTCTATCTGGCAGGGCCTCATTTGGACCAGTCACTCACATTCGTGTGCTATGCCAAATATGGCGTCTAGGTTGGTGTGGTGTCACAAAATCCCCATCCGTTCTCTTATATCCATATTAAGATCGTCGATGAATTTCTGGCAGAGGTCTACTGATCTTGCCAATTCTAGGGCAAAGGGTCTTAATTAATTTAATTTTGTCTCATATTCTAAGACCGTGCGTGCTTCCTGGAGGAACTGGAAAAATTCCACCTTCTTCTTGTTGATCAAGTGGGGAGCCATGTACTCCTCGTGTAGCTTCTTTCAAATTCTTCCCAGGTAGGTGTGGTCGAGAAGAGGCTCCTTACATTATCCCACCATCGTTTTGCACTGGACTCGAGGAAGAATTCTGCCAGCGTAACCATCTCCTCTAGGGGTATCCTGATGATACCCATGAACTTCTAGAGGTTCGCCAACTAGTCCATGGTGGCCCCGATCTTCTTCTCTTTGTAGAAGGGCTTGCACCCCAGTTGTTGGAGCGTCTTGAGGTACCTAGGAATGTCAAAGAGGGGTGAAATAGGTGCGGAAGGGGGCTGGGATTAGACCTCATCCTGGTGGGTCTAGGACTCGGAGTCCAGGTGGGGTTCCCCAAACACCCTTTTGAATTCTTCATATAGCCTTTGGTGTTTGGAGCTGATGCCCTGTGGGGCTGATGGAGCTCTTGGGAATTCTACCTCTGGGAGGGGATTTTTGGCGGAATTAGCGGTTGTTGCCCTCGTTCTCTTTACTACTCTCTTGGGTTCCATAGCTGGGGTAAAATTTTTTTATTAGTATTTATGCTATAAAATCTTGTTAATGTACTTGGGGAAACACAGGCTCTGATACCACTGAAGTTGTCATGCCCTGACCCAGTTTGGTCGAGGTCTAATGAATAACCTGCCACTCTCCCGAACCTCAAAGAAAGGCTACTCTTAGAGATCAAGGAGCGTCAGGCATAGTACCTGTCATGTTTTCCCTAGACAACATTATTCTTCATACTTGGGTTGGGGGCCAGGGAGGAAGAGGTAGGCATAGTTGCGTTCCTTCCTGAAAAAATGTTTAGAAGGAAGGGGTGAGTTCAACAACTTAGTGAGTGGGGGAAAATCTTTTAGGAAACGTTCAATTCAGCATTTTCAAATGTTTGATATTCCAACAGTTTCTTCTCAGATTTCTCTGTTAACATGATCAACAATTACCCTCTTATCATAGGAGGGATCACACATTTGTAAAATGGTCTCCGACCATTCCACTTGTGGATTGGAGCACCTTTACTGTCCACCCTAATAGAGGAGCACTACCTCTACTCGAAGTTTGAGTGGACATCAATAGTCCGACCCTCAAGCTCTGATCACTTCACTATATCCATCTTGTGGGATGAGACATCCTTTCCCTACTGCCTCGGTATCAATGCACTGGAAGCTCCTTTAGCTTCTCGACGTACTGGACGACATACCACCCTTATGCACCCTAGGTCATCCAATAGTCCTTGGGCTCAATCACTATCTCATGTTATGTATCCTGATGGCCTAAACATCATAGTGCATGCACAATCAACAGCCTTTTGAATTATAGCCTTTATCTTTGGCCCTTAAATGCAATGGTATGTTGGCTTGGCTTCGGCCCACGCATATTGGCCCAACAGGTTCGACAACCTGGCTTTGGCAAAGCAGCGGTTTAGCCTAACAAGCTTTACAATTCAAACTTGGCTCGATGGGTATCACACAAATTTCCCATTATTTGGATCTTTTAACATCAATCATCATATACTAGTCTTGAACGGGTCCACACCCGTATCCATCTGCCTTAGGCCCACTAGCATATCGAGCCTAAACCCTAGAATTAGCTCCGGAACATTTTAAGTAGAGTTACCAAGTCAGGAGAGGCTAATTCCAAGAAAATCGTTTTCAAAAGAACCGTCCTTCCAACCGGAATAGACGTTATGGCAATTGCCACTCACCCGTTAATCTCGGTGGGGCTGTCCCGACGAAGTTTGGCTTCGCGGTGTTCATCCAGAAGCGACGCTCGAGTAGTCTGCTCCTACATGGCACGAATATCCTGATTATGGTACTGGACTAAGGGTCCGCATCTCTTTGAGCATTTGCATATAAGCCTTCATAGTTTGCCTTAATTACAATTTGATCTCCCAGGTTTGTGCAGTTACCTTTAAGCCCTTATTTGACCCTTCCTTTCAATTCAGCCCCTAGGTTTTCTAATTTTATTTCCAGGGTCCTTAGTTTTATCAGAATTGCCCATAGGCCCCTCAATTTTACAAAATTGCCATTTAGTCCCCAATTTTCCCAAAATTATAATTTGACCCCAAACATCTCAAATTTTGCAAATTGGTTCTCCATTTTATCCAATTTGCCTATTGACACTCAATTGGGAGGGAATTTCACAAAAATGCCCCTTAATTTTATCAATTTTCTAGTCGGCCCCAAAATCTCCATTTCATCAAATTCATCAAAACGTGGTTAATTTTCCCTATTTATGTTTGGATCACTTCCTTTATGTTTTCCTCATCATTTTAAGCCCTGAATCACTCCATTTGGCTTGGAAATGAGCTCCAACAGAGCTTCATTGTAAAATACAGTATAGAGAGATAAAGCTTCGATATCTTACTAGTGGGGGTTCAGTTATCGGAGCTTTGGCTGCCACTACATTGCTCTCGTCGCGGGTATCCTCCCTAGATCAAACCACGCCTCAATTGATGACCTGAGCAGTGTGAGTTTCAGTGTTAAAAGTTTTGTAGAACTCGACCAGGAATAGTATTTTCCGGCGAAGGGCGGTGGAGGGAGCTTACATTCTTAGCTATGGGAAGGCTGAGACACCTCTAGGTGGGGTGTAGGGGGTCTAGTTTGGCTACAAATGGTTGGGGGAAAGCTCGAAGTGGCTCCAGGGTGCTGAGCAGTTCTCTAGCAGAGTTGCGACAGTACTATTTGAGCTTCCTCATTCCTCCTCAATGGCTCTCGAGTTGAACGGAGGGTAGGGCCACGCAGAGGACTTCCTCCTGGTTCCAAAGACACCAAATGTGGCTTCAGAGGTTGAGAAAAGTCCCATTGTTGGAGCTATGGTTTGCTGCTCGCCAAAATTTGTACTCTTCTTCTTTGCTCAATTGTGGGATGCTGAGAACGAATGGAGGGGTACTCTTTATATAAGGAGCTCGACAACTATTTAGGCTACCCGTTGGCATATGACTCAACCTCCAACTCGGGCATTGGCAACCTGATTGGAGAGTTTTTCGAGTAACCAAAGACTCCAACTTTTCCGGCCTCTCTCTCTCCTTCGTTTTCTCTGTCAATGGCTGAAGGTTGAAGACGGTGACGTGGCGGTCATGCCACGTGGCGCACTACGATTGGTCAGTTTTTCTGACGTGGAGGTCCACCTTAGCTACCTCGTCAGCCGTTGACCCGTTGACCAGACATGTGGCAGCCTCTCATTTGCTACTCGTGTATGTGTGGCATGCTACCGGGTCACCAACTAACCATTAATTAGACATGTGACAACCTCCCATTGGCTGCCCGTGTCTACGTGGCTGCTGACAGGGCACCGTTGACTGTTAATCGGTCTGGTCTGCTGACCGGTTTGACCATTGACCGATCTAACCGTTGACTGGTCTAGTTCATTGACTAGTCTGGTCCTACTGGGTTCGTTGTCCTGAATTCAAAAATTAGTACGTTCGGATCCGATTCAAACGGTTTTCTAAAATTTAAAAATTTCTAAATTCATTTTCTATCTAATGGTGACCTCAATTTCCTAAATTAACATTTTTAAACCACCTAGAAAAATGAATTATTTAACTAGTTCACTGCGGTTCATCCGCGTTCCGTCCGGTTCGGGTTCGGTTCACCTCAAACCGGTCTGGTTCGATCATCATTCCACTTCCCGGTTCTTTCTAACAATTTTTGTGAATTTTTTGTCATTTGGGATTTTTTAAATTCCCATGTTAATCATTTTTTGTCATTAACTAACTTGTTTCTTCGCATATAAATTTATACCGGTTCTTTTCCCAGTTTTCTTTGGTCCTAACGGACGGGTTTTATAATAGGGCTTGCATACCACTTAATTTGTCACACTCCAACCCAATTTCCTTGGCTGGACCTGCAAGCAATCGAATTGATAGAGAAGGGTTTGCTAGGCTTGGGACTTTAACGAGCCTGATTGCACTTAATTTTCTTGGCTTGAGACTTTAAGGATCCTGTCTACTTCAATCCGAGTATTCTAAAAGGGTTTAGGCACACATGCAAGTTCACAACTAAGTGAGTTGGCTTTGTCTTGTAACAATACATCATGGATTACATTTAATAGTAAGATATGATAAGTATGAAGAATTTCCATTTAAGCAGGGCATTTTTTAGAGTTTTAGGTTATGGGATTCTTGTCTTTAGTACTCCAATGTTTAACCGAAATTCTGCTCCATCATGGAGGGATGGTAAATACTTCCAACGGAAGATGCTTTATTCTACGGTTCACATGAGTTTATTCCACAAGGATCGAATTTTAAGAATTTGGGGTTTACATTCAACAAAGGTTCACACACATATATTACATCATGTAGGGATCACATCATCATAGAACAAAATTCCATTCTTTTCTACTTATGGTCTGTAGTGCCTTTACCAACCACCCGTCTATAAGGACACACTTTTTGCGTGAGCATCACTGCCCATCCCTCAAACCTAATTGAGTTTGTCCACTATTGAGTGACGTGAACTTTCCCTTTCACCAAGGTCGAGTGCGCATAGGATTCCAAAAGCCCTTGACACATTGGACTAGCATTTCTTCCCTTGTACTCGTTGTAGTGTCCAGTAGCCCTTGGAATCACCACTATCCCATACCAGTAATCTAGAAATCCTGTTTAACAAACACATGCATGTATTTTGGTCTTTAATCCATTATTTGTGTTCTACCCTTCGGGTTAAGGCCCACCTTGGCTCGGTAGAATTTATTGTGCAAGGCCCATTCATTTAACCAATTTTTATGTATTTTATTAAGCTCTAGCTCTAACATAATAATTGTGTTATTTTTAGAGAAGGCCCATCTCCATTGGCCTTGGGCCTACTTGATTTTAGAAAATGATGGCCTTGGGCCCACTCTGATATGAGGATAACATATAGGTAGTCTAGCAGCACTCTACTAACATGTTTCATGCTAATCTTGGGTTTAAGCTATTAGATGGCGTGCACCATCACAACTATCACTACCAACATAATTCATGCTATCACCCGAAGTTCATGCTCTTATAGGGGTTTAGGCTGTCACGAGGTTTATGCTATAATAGGTAAGGGTCAACGACCCAATTGGACTTGATGCTAAAAAAAGATTGGCATAAAAACTTTATACTACCATATATTTGCACATAAGTCCCTAAGTTATGCCTTAATATTACCATTAGGTTCCTAAAGTTTATAACACTTTAATTTAAGTCCCTAATATCCACTTTATCCTCAATTCCCTAAGGTCCCTAATATTTCTATCATGTCCGTAAGATTCTCTTATTTCCATTTAGGTCCTCAACTTTCACTTAATTATAATTCGATACTTAAATTTCCAAAAATTACAAAATTTTCCTCGGATCTTGATTCTCACAAGACAAGTTTAAATCTCTCCAAATGAGTTTTATTAGGCCACTAATCATCTTCCCCAAGTTCCTATGATCATTCTAAGCTTTGGATAGATTCATTTGGCTTATAATTGAATAAAAATAAGATTTGTCGGAAAACTAGGTTTAGAGAGAGAAAGCTTTTGTAACTTACCTGTGAGGGCACGTCGATAGGAGCTAAGGGTGGGGAAAGTTTGATCTTGCCCTAGGGATCCTTCTAGTATCAATCGGAGGCTAAAAAAATGGCCCAAACAGTCTGAAATTGAATGGAACAATGCTTTGATTATCAAAATGTAAACTTAGAATTTTCAGAAGAATGATGGTGGTTGGGACTTACCAAGGAGGTGTAGGGAGGACTTGGGTACAACTAGGGATGGTGGGGGACCTTGGGTTGGCCATAGGTAGCTGCGGTGGGGCTTGAACCTAACTTGATCAGGTTTGAGTAGAGTCAGGGATGGAGTTGGGTTATTGTGGGATTGCCTAGGGACTTCTCTGATTTTCCTAGGACCGAAGGGAGGTTGCATATGGGTGAAGAACATCTTCTAGAATCTATTGGGACTGGTAAGGACCTTTCTCATTAAGAAAAAGACCGTTGTTGGAGCTTTGGTATGGAGGTCATTAGGAAAGTGAGGAGTAGAGGAAATTTAGGACTTGAAGGTGTGAGGAAGATGAGAGGGGAGTAGCTCTTTATATAGGGAGCTCGAGAACCCTTGGCTCTACTGCTTTCTAAATTGGTCAAACCTATCTCCTCCAAAATTGCCATTATTGGAGTGAATATTCGCTTGCCGGAAATGGAAAGAAAATATTCAATTTTTGTTCTAGTGAATAGTGTCATTGTCTAATGATTGAAGATGACACTTTGCGTCCGTGTATGAGCTTCATATGCGCGAGCAACCACATGGTGTAGAGTGATTTACTAGGTTGGTTGACATGGAATCTGACTCAGGGTCTTGGTTAGCCTTTCACCTAGTTTTTGGTTGCTCATCAAACATTGACCTATTAAGTTGCCATGTGGAGGCCTCCCATTGGTCACCAAGGATGATGTGGCTACTGATTGTATTTTGACTGTTGTTGCTTTTCCATGTGGTATGCTCTTATTTGCTAATTTAAATATATTAATATTCTCTCTATAATATTCGTTCATGCCATAAGGCTTCTCTAGATTGGTTGAAGGTTTCTGTCATAGATTAAAACATGTCACACTCTGATTCGTTGGTATTTTCAAACGTTTTGTCTGTTGACTTAGCACAACTTCCATGCGTCACCCTCTAATTTGTCCATTTCGCTGATGTGGGTTTTGGTTTGTCTTAGCTTAAGTTTCACCATGTGTCACTCCATGATTTTCCAGCACTTCTAGATGCTAACCAAGTGGTTGACGGAGTGCGCTCGACACTCGTCGCTCACTAATTTGTCACGCTAGCTAACTTGACGCCTGTATGGCATTCAAATCGTTGACCTAGTCTGACTATTGAACGATCCAATTGAACTAGTTTCCAATGATCGGAGACTTAAATCGACTAGTTTAGGCCAAAATTGACTAGTTTTCTAAAAATTAAAAATTTCTAAATAAATCTAAATTCATTTCCTACTTGGGGATGATCTCGATTTATCAAATTGCCCCTTTTGGGTCACCCTAAAAAATATATATTTGAATTAGTACCACTCAGTTTAGTATGGTTCTATCCAATTCGAATTCGGTTCTATCAAACCCTGACCCGGTTTCCCTGGATGGACTTGTAGATAACCGCGCATCCTCCTGGTTTTACAATAATGGACACCTTATCATTATAAACCCAACAGGGTGCAAGACTCAAAACATAATGACTCAAATTATTTTTAAAAAGTAATAAATTATAATTTTGGAAAAATAAACATTAGAAACCACACTGACACCAAGTACATAATGTAAGGCATATCATGGAGTTATATGCAGCCTTCCAATTCTTCATGAATTCAGAAAGGATTTCCATTTCCTAAAATGGGTATTGGAGGAGAGTGAGTTCACAAACCAGTGAGAGAGCTTATCTGACATCGTGACTACATATCCACGATTCAGCACATACTCCAAATAGGATTACAAGTAGGTTTGGTGAAATAAGGGTTCACTACAGGTAAGTTTAGAGCTTAAAAGAAATAAACTTGTATATGACAAGTTTGTAATATGTTCACTTCATAAAAAAGAACCTATCATCAAGTTCATTTATAACATGTCTTTATAATTTACTTGTATTTGGTAAGCTTATTTCACATGCTCAAATATGCATAATGATACTTTTCCTTCAATTCCCAATGTGTTAGAAGATGAACTTAACAAGCTACTACTTGTTTTATCATTGAAAAATGTTTCACATGATTTTTTTAGTTAATTTCACTACAAGTATCTCACAAAATAAAATGTTGCTCTTTCCTACCTAGAATAACTTTTTATAATTTTCTTATGGTAAACCTTTCATAGGTTTGTATTAGAAAAATAAATAAATCAAACACCCTATCTCATTAAATGGAGCATTAGTTTGCATAACAGACCCTTGAAGGCTACAACCTCGATCTGTCTCACATATGGCCCAGAGCGCCTTTATTACCCACCGTGGTGAGATGCTATAATCTCTACCACATTAGTCCGAGGCTACAACTTTGACCATTTCTCTATATTAGAACTATTACCCAATCATGAGACTATCTGATATAAGATTTGTCTGCTATTGAGGGATAAGACCTCTTCTGCTTCCCCTTTGTCTCAATGCACATTGGGACTCCTAGAGCCATGTGACATACTGGACTAATGATATATTCCCTTGTTCCAACAATACTATCCAGTAGCCTTTAGAACCAACACAACCTTGTACTGAGCATCTTCTAGGGTCAAAATGATTGTAATCACAAACAAGAGTATTTTGATTTAAGACCTTTATCTTTGCGCTGGTAGCACCAACCCGATCTTGACTCAACAACTTAAGTAGACATTATCAATTTGTGATAACTTATGTCATGCTCTTAAATCAGAATCTTATATACAGGATTTGGACCAATTTCCATTTGAGTTAGGCCCACTTGTATGAGTTTAGAAAACACGGCCTTGGAATCACTTCTCTTTTCAAAACCGTTGCCTTTGGCCACTTTTCACAAAACAAAATCTAATCAATTTTTGTCGATCGTGGGTTCCACCCATATCCTGCATTGACAGTAAAATTAGATCATCCAATTAAAGTTCATCCACTTGCAACTTTCAAGGGTAGTCCTACTAACAAGATTCATGCACGCAATATAAATAAATCGTAAAATAGTTTAAGTAGTGTCAAACAGTCATGAGATTTTATTTCTGGAAAAAAGATTTTCAAATCTTTGTGAGTAATAATGTATCGCTAGTCCAATCTGACTCGATATAAGAAATATTACTCGCCGATATCTTGGGACATGCTCGTCCTATAGTGATACCCAAATCTTCATGTTCCTCTCACATAATCCATGCATTTATTACACTATATGGTAATATTCTAAAAATTTTGGTTTTTCTTTAACCCAAATTTCTTAATTAAATCTATTGCTATAAAATAAGGAAATAATTTCAAACCTTTGTATCTCCCACTCAAAATTTAGTACGTAAAGAATTAGTTCATTAATTGAGGCTTGTAATTTCCTTCGTATTCCAATTATGTCTTCTGGGACATTTTCATATTTTCGACATCCTGATCTTATTTACCCTCCAAAAAATGGCCTTGATGGCATTTTTGTGATTTTGTCATCTTTACAAGGGCATTTGGCCATTTTTTTAATGAGGATATTTTCGTCATTTTGAGATGTCAATGTTAGTGTTTGTAATTACACCACATCTTAGGGGTATTATTGTCCTTTTGTGGGGAAATGACATTCTTTTAATTATCCCCAAGTATATGGGCAATTTTGTCCATCGCCTATTAATTTATTCAAATAGTCCTAGGGGCTGTTTAGTTTTTTTCCTGCCCCATGACCATCATCCTTAGGTGCTCTGTTCACTTTGCATGATATCGTCATTAGCCTTCTGAGCTTCTCCTAGCTTAAGGGTGTTTGAAGGTGTCGCTATTTCCTCTAGTGCCCTCCATCCGATGTCCTCAAGTACATTTCCCTTACTTAGCTCCATTCCTTTGAAAATTCATTCTTTCCCTCTAAATCGTCTCCTTCCCCATAGTTCATTGGGGGTTCGATGCTTAATTCACCTAATACTCAACTGATCAAACCCTTAAATCATCGCTCATATTTCCATGGTCCTTAGTGCACATTGATCACTATAAGTGGTTATCCCTTTCCTTGATGATGATACTCGTAGGTGGGCTTTGTGTGCATTAGTTTTCCCTTCATCAGTAGTTTCTTTCCGTCAAACCCTTAACGCCATTGTATCAAATCTCCCTTATATGATGTCTTCATTCTGCTTGAGGCCCTCTCTTTTCGTGGCATTGTAATATGCTTGCAATGCCATCTTTCTAAGCAGTTCCACGACTCTTCTCCAGCTTGACCATTCCCTCTTCCATTCATTTGAGATTCCATACGAAGGTCATCAATTTCCCATTTCCCGTGATTGCTCTAGTAAGTCCTACTCTTACTAAATTCTCGACTCAATTCAAACTTTACTTAACTCGATTGATTCCTTGTGTTCATTTATTGTTACCAACATTTTGTCATGTCACTGATGCCACCCACTCTCTGTGTTTATAGTTCCTTCCACTCAAGGAAATCTTCTACTCATAGTTAATTGTTCCATTATGTAAGAGTGTTGGCATTTATGGCTTCTCTATTCGAGTTCTTTAGGTTAGTCAAGTAAATCTAATTCTTTTAATTGTATGGATAATAATTTCTAGAACTCTCATCTCTTGGTTTGCTTAAACCATTGTAAAAAATGTTTCTAGGATCTTTAATTTGGACATCGGTAAGGGAAAGAATTGGATGGTGTTTGTGCTCATATGGTCAAGCTCTCTACCCCTTTAATAGGAGAATATATGTCTGATCATATGAATGTAAACTTTATCTTTTTCTTTCAATGTTCTTTATTATTTACAATCTAATGAACAACTACGTTAGTTTGCATTCATCTTCATGAACTTGGAGGGATCCGAACCATTATCATTCTCATTCATGGTACCCTTAATCAATTTACTCATTAATTCAACTTTTAATTTTCTTATCATGTATTTCGCACGTCATATTTTTCTTTTGCCGAAGGACTGCTCATATGGGCTATCCACAATTCTTTCAGTCCAGCCCATTCCAATAAGGTTTGATACTCATCCAAGCCCGTGTAGGTTGAGAAATTAAATCAACTGAGTCATTAATCAGTAAGGGTTGCCCCCATTACGCGACCTTTAAACACACACATTGTTTTCCCTAAAATAGGGATTTAGCCCACTAGATTAGCCTATCATGCTTCAGTTCTACCTTATAATATGATTAGCTATAAGTTAATTCCCATTGAACCTTAGAGTAGCTAGCTATCCCAGCTTGTGATAGATTTCCATACATACTGCCCATTTGAACTAAATAAACAAATAACATAGTGTTATAGACACGAAAATGATCAAAGTTTTCAAGTAAATCTTATCTTTGAAGTTATGATTTTTTCTCTTTTTATTTAACTCCAATTTACTGAAAATTGTGTCCAAATATTTGAGAGGAATTAACTTGTCTACTTTCTTTTGATTGTAGGAGACAACTATCAAGCTCTCCCTCTTTTCTAGGCTTCCTTCGATTGCACAACAATAACCCCTTACTATTGGGAGGTTTTTAAGTTGGGTCATCTTCATTTGTTAATCATGTAAGGTACGCTGTATAACTTTTCCTTCATGTTATAGAATGGATCCTTGAGCTATTAAATATATGGAACTTTAGTTACTAATCATTAGATCCATTTAGGGATAATCGAAATTAGATGGTTGCAACTTAAGCTTGTAGGTTAGTTCAAGTTTAATTAACTCTTTTAGTCTACTGATCATTGTTTGATTTATTTTCTATAAGCCATACCATTAAACTGGATGATTTTATCTGTTTGGTCTTGGGCAAAACTGATTAGCTAAAGTAATAGAAATGGGATTTGCTATTGTATGCTATTTATATTTGTTTAGGAAAAGGAGGCTGATGGGTCAGGTTTTATGGATTAGTATTTGGACTTTATGAGCTGCACTTACCTTATGGAACCAACTATTTGCAGTTTATACTGAAATTGGATTTTATGAGCTAAAGCAAGAGTTCCTCCATAAATCATGCAAGTCATAAGTATTTAGGTAGTGTGATTGGTCCAAGTCTAAGAGTCCCTTCTTATTGATCTAAGTTTTGTATATCCTCAAGGTTTATACTTTGGGCAAGGGATACATGTTGGTTTTCAATTCCAATAAGTTGTGAGAGGCTTTAGATTAGATTATGGGTTGCATTATGTATACATGAGTTTATAGATAGATTATGGTCTATCTATAAACTTTATTATGTTAACTCATGTTACTAACATGGTTTCCTTGTTGATTTGTGTATTATTCATGTGCTCCATGAGCACCAATTTCATACTCGATCATTATTGATTGAATTTCCTTCTTTTCTCTTCTCCTTGGTCATTTCTTCTTACCAAGCTTTTAATATTCGTTTATAGATGGACTTCTTTAGAATTTTTAATCAAAGCACCTTCTTTTGACTCACATGAACTACCGTCTTAGCCCACTACCAACGGGGTGGATCCTCTCTTCACCTCCCGTGAATTTCATTTACGTCCCCTTACTAATGAGACTTGCATTAAAAATTGTCTTTGGAATCATTATTAAAGGTCTAGACTCAATACAAAGGTTTAGGTTTCTCTTTTGGCATCCATTCATTCCTTTTCCATCCCATTGGTACATTCCATGTGTAATACATGTTTCCTGGTTTATATAAGAAATAAGTTCGTCCAAATTTTATTTAAATTTTAGGATCCACTATGTGAATATTCACATTTAGCTTATTGAGGATAATAATTATACTCCATCCTTTGACATCATTTTTCTCTAATGATATCATTTATTATCATCTCGCTAATCCCATCTTAGGTATTGAGAGGGTGGTGCTCGAGACTTTATATTGCACATCACTTCCCCTGTTCTCACTCCACCATTGGAGCATTTGTTCACAGATTCATGCCACCATTATTGTTTGTAATATTTGTTGCATTAAGGTTGTGCTCTAACTTTTAACTTTTGCTCCTCCTTAAGTATCCCTTATTATACCTTACACACTTGATTATGTTTTGGGGTGTTGTAGGTTGATGGTAATTTGTCATGAAGATATTGACTTTTCTTGACCATCGTTTTCCATCCTTTAGGCTTATGCGCCATCACCTTTGTAATCGTTTGTGGTCTTCTATGTAATTATACCTCAAGTTGCTTCGTAAGGTTATTCCTCCTTTATTCACTTTTGAGATACTCTTATAGTTTATTTTCACTAATGATTATAAATTCCTTTCAAACTACTTGACTATCTCTTCCAGTTATTACTTTCTCTTATGAATTTTAGTTTAATACCTTCTTAACCAATGAAGCTCTTTTGGGAGATTTTCACAGATCTTTCCATGGGTTCATACTTCCATCATTCATCTATGTCTTACCACTTTTATTTTATGGGTCATTTTATATAGATACAGTAATATCTTTTGGGTCTATTAAACCATATACTATTTTAATCACGTGTACTTTTATCCTCCAACATTATACCTTCCTTTATGATGTGGCACGTCGAGACATCCTCCTCGAGTAGTCCCATTTTCCCCATATAATTACACTCTTGTTGTGGTGTATTTGTTCATAACCATCTAATGGTTATATTGTGATTTGTTCAATTTAAATCGCTCATTATCCAAAATACTTTATGTTATCGAGGTCATACTTCGTACCTCACATACTTGTCCCATCATTCAAATTGAATTATTTAAGATGAAATGTGACCCATTATTCCTTATTATCCCTTAAAGTAAAATATTTTCCAAGCTTCCATTGGTTCATAAAATTTGATCTCCATTGTTTGTTTATTGGGTCAAGTGGTCCCATCTTAGTGCCAAGATATGGTTTTCTCAGTTTACCCTTCTTGGTATTTTATACAGATATTTGTCATATTCTAGAGTTACATTCCTTCATTCGACCTTTCCATTAAACTTGTGTAACACACATTTTTATGGTTTTTGTGTTGGTCGTATAAAGTACGCTTCAATAATTTCACTATATGATGTTTTCTTACGTCTTATAATCATATTTATATCCCTTTAATCTTCTTTATAACATCCTTTTATGTCTTATTCTACCTTACCCATTATTTGGAGCATGACCCCTTTGGGGATTCCTAGGTGTATATTTCTTTCCTTCATATAAAATTATTGGTTTCTCTTATATTCCATTACAAGTTTATTCTTAGGAAAGGATTGAGTACTCTCACCAACCTCCAACTTCATCGTCGAGAAAACTTGTAGGGTTTACTATGTTTATCACTCTTTATTAAACTTGTAAGCCAAGTTTGTTCCTGAAAAATTTTGTAATTTCTGCTAAAACCATTGAATCATTTTTCTTATTTTGTGGAGAGTCTTACTTCCACTCCTCTCATTACACCTTGACATTCTCAAGTCAATAACTACTCGTGACCTTACTCTCTGAGTCCATTATTATATGAGATTGTAAAGTTAGATCTTATCTCAAGAGAAAATTTTCTTTTTCAATACTTGGTATTTCATTGAGGTTTCGTACATTGTTTCAAAAGATACTTTCTCGATTTCTTCTCAAAAGCTTTGTACTACTTTCTTTAGTACTTCTAATAATATTCTTGTGGAGGTTTTCTACGTTAGATTTCTCGATATCCTTGAGTTGGTATTCAATTATGACCTATTCCTCAAGGTCACTCCCATACTAGGTTCATGAAGCTAGTATTCCATTCAATAATGATATCTTTGGTTGGAGATTAATGATATTGAGTACTTTTGATAATAACATGTATAAGCTTTACACAATACTCTCCCAATACTTTACTTTTCGTAAATGTTTTCACTTCCCAAAATCCAAGTTGGAAAAATAATTTAGATCTGATACCACTTAAGTTGTCAAACCCTGATTGTAGACCCGACATGGTGCAAGGCTCAAAATAAAATAACTCAAATTATTTTCCAAAAATAATAAATTGGACTTTTGGAAAATAAACTTTAGAAACCACCCCTGGACAAATTACTTAAAGTATGACATACATCAGAGTTATATGAAGCTTTCCAATTCGAAAAGTAGTTCAATTTCTTGAAATTGGTATTAAACGGGAGTGAGTTCACAACTAAGTGAGAGGGTTTAGCTGACATTGTGGCGTCATGTACATAATTCAACACATACTCCAAACATGATTACAAGTAGGTTTGGTAAAATAAGGGCTCACCACAGGTAAGCTTAGAGCTTAAAAGAAATAAACTTGTATAAGACAAGTTTATAATTTATTCACTTCATAGAAAGTAACCTGTCATGTGGTTTATTTATAACAAGCCTTAATAATTTACTTGTATTTGGTAAGCATATCTCACATGTTTGAATATACATAAGGATATTTTCTTTTAATTCCCAATGTGTTGAGAGCTCAACATAACATGCTACTACTTGTTTTATCATTAAAAAATATTTCACATGATTTTCTAGTAAATTTCACTACTTGTATTTTAGAAGCTAAAACATTGTTCCTTCCTACTCGGAATTACTTTTCACGACTTATTTATGGTAAACTTTCCATAGGTTTGTATTAGACAAACAAACAAATCAAACTCCCTTTCTCATTAAAGGGGTCATTCATTCGTAGAACAGACCCTCAGATGCTACAACCTCGATTTATCCCACTTGTGGCTCAGAGTGCATTTACTGTCCACCATGGTGAGAGGATATAACCTCTACCATATTGGTGTGAGTCTACAACCTCAAGCATTTGTCCGTGTGAGCACCATTGCCCAATCCCCAGACTTTTCCAAAATGAGAATTGTTTGCTATTGAGGGACATGGCCTCTCCTGCTTCCCCTTGGTCTTAATGTGCATTTGGACTCCTAGAGCCCAACGATATACTAAACCAATGATAGCTTCCATTATTCCTACCTTGTTGTCCACCAATCCTTAGAACCAACACTACCCCATATCAGGCGTCTTCTTGGTTCCCAATGATTGCAATCACAAACAAGAGTCTTTTGATTTAAGACCTTTCTCTTTGTGCTGCTAGCCCCAACGAGAATTAACCCAATCTTGGCTCACCAGTTTAGGCAAACATTATCAATTTGTGAGGACTTTTATCATGTTCTTAAATCAAAATCTTATTTACTAGATAGGAACTCGGCTCCATTAGCCTTGGGACTACTTGTACGAGTTTTGAAAATATGGCCTTGAGCCTAATTCTCTTTTCAAAATTGTGGCCTTGGGCCTACTTTTTACTGGAGTAAATCTAATTAGCTCATTTTCAACCAATGGTCCCACTCATATCCTGTATCAACAATTAAATTAGATCATACACTTAAAGTGTATCCACTCACACCTTTCAAGGGTAGTCCTACTAACATGATTCATACTGACAATAGAAATATATCATAAAATAGTTTAAGCATAGTCATACGTTCATGGTATTTTATTTATGGAAAAGAGATTTTCAAATCTTTGGGATTAATAACGCATCATCGATCTAATCAGACACGATGTAATAAATCCCACCCACCGTTATCCGAGGACATGTTCGTCAAGGAGAGATTCCTAAATTTTGGTGCTACTCTCGCACGATCATGTATGTTTTGCTCCCTATAGATCATACATGGTTTCACAATTATTCTTCGAGTCATAATATGGGCATTTATTAAACTAAACCATAATATTCTTAAAATTATGGTTTTGCTCTTAGACCATATTTCCTTAATTAAATATATTTCTATGAAATAAGAAAATTATTTCTGACCTTTATACCTCCCACTCAGAATCTGGTACTTGAAGAATCTAGGTCAGTCATTAAGGCTTAGAATTTCCTTTGTATTCCAATTATGCCTTAAGTCCCATTTTCGTAATTTCAGCATCGTAACCTTATTTACACCCTCCCAATCATGCCCTTGATGCCATTTTTGTAATTTTGTCATCTTCACAAGGGAATTTTGGTAATTTTATTAATGGGGGTATTTTCCTCATTTGAGAAGTCAATGGCAGGATTTGTAATTACAACACATCTTATGGTTATTATTGTCCTTTTGTGGGATAAGGTCATTCTTATAATTATCCCCATGTATAGGGGCATTTTTGCCATCGCCCATTAATTTATTATGATAGTCTCATGGGTTATTTAGTCATTTTCCTACTCCATAGCCATCAGCCTTAGGCACCCTGTTCACTTTGCCTAATATCGTCATTAGCCTTCTAAGCTCTAAAGGGTCTTCGAAGGTGTCGCCATTTCCTTTGGTGCCCTCCATCCGATGTCCTCAGGTACATTTCCCTTACTCAACTCCATTATTCAAAATTTCATTCTTTCTCTATAAATCGTCTCTTTCCTCATAGCTCATTGAGGGTTCGACGCTTAATTCACCTAGTGCTCTACTGATTGAACTATTAGATCATCCCTTGTATTTTTGTGGTCCTTGGTGGACATTGATCAACGTAAGTGGCTATCCCTTTCCCCAGTGATGACACTCACAAGAGGGCTCTTCATGGGTTTGTTTTCCCTTCATCAATAGTTTTCTTCCATTGAACCCTTGACGCCATTGTATCAAATCTCTCCTTATCTAATGTCATCGTTCTGCTCTAGGCCATCTCTGTTCATGGCATTATCATCTGCTTGCAATGCCATCTTACTAAGCACTACCACGACTCTTCCCCCAGTTTGACCATTCCCTCCTCCATTCATTCTAGAGTCCATATAGAGGTTGCCAATTTCCCCTTTCCTGTGATTGCTCCGGTAAGTCCTACTCTTACTAAATTCTCAACTCAATTCGAACTATAGTTGGCTCAAATGATTCCTTACGTTCATTAGTTGTTACCAACATTTTTTCATGTTGTTGATGCCACCCACTCTAAATGTTTATAGTTCCTTCCATTCAAGAAAATGCTCCTATCATGGTTAATTGTTCCATTTTGTAGGAGTGCTAGCATTTGGGGCTTCTCTATTCGAGTTCTTCAGGTGAGTCATGTGTTTCCCAAAGACCCTTTCCTTTGGTTTTGAGTTGGTTTGATTTGGGAATTAAATATAATTCTTTTGATTATATGGGTAAGAATTTCCAGCACTCTCATCACTTGGTTTGCTTAAACCACTCTCACAAATGTTTGTTGGATCTTTAATTTGGACATAGGTAAGGGAAGAATTGAATGGTGTTTGTGCCCATCTAATCAAGCTATCATCCTCCTTTTATAGGAGATATATGTCCGATCATATGAAGGTAAAATTTATCTTTTTCTTTCAATGTTCTTTATCAGTTACAAGATAATGAATTGCTACATTCGTTTGCATTCATCTTCACGAACTAGGAGGAATCTAGCCATTTCTCATTCTCATTCATGGTGCTCCTAATCAATTTCTTCATTAATTCAACTTTTAATTTTCTTGTCATGTATTTCGCATGTCAGGTTTTTCTTTTGCCGGAGGACAACTCATATGGGTTATCCACAATTCCTTTGGTCTAACCCATTCCAATAAGGTTTGGTACCCATCCAACCTCTTGTATATTTAGAAATTATATCAACAAAGGCTTTAATGAGTAAGGGTTGGCCCCCATTAGATCACCTTTAAACCCAAACATTATTTTCCCTAAATCAGGGATTTAGACCACTAAATTAGCCTATCATGTTTCACTTCTACCTTGTAATATGATTTATAACACCATGTTTTTAGTAACTAGAAATTTAAAAAACATACTAGCACTAATGCAATGGTTCCCATCAGAATTTCAAAGTTAAGTGTGCTTAGGTGAGAGAAGTGCTAGGATGGGTGACTTCTACCTTGTAATATGATTTGTAACACCATGTTTCGCCCCCTCAATAGTTTTCACACCATGTTTCGCTCCCTCAATAGTTTTCACACCATGTTGTTTTAGTCACCCCCTTAATACCAGCACTAATGCATCATGCATCGGATCCCATCAGAACTCTGAAGTTAAGCTTGCTTAGTTGTCACACGATAATTTCGGTCAAGAGTTTTTATGGAATTGTATTATAAGTTTAAAATTCAATTGATATAATTGGAATAAATAAAATGAAAATTGTTGTTTTAATCGAAATAAATAAATACTTAGTAAATTCTTTTAGGTGAAAATAATAAGATAATTACTTGAATTTGGTTTAATTAGTATTAATCCTAAGCCCATATCATAAATACCCAAAATTAATACCTACATTTAATTATTGGAATTAATACCCATAATTTAATACCTATATTTAATTATTGGAATTAATACAAATAAATACCCATCAATTAACAATTTAATAAGAATAATGGCCATAATGTAGTAATAAATCTTCCCCAATTATACACCTAAATAAAGAGCTTATCCCCATTCATGCTCCTCACACTAGAAAACTCCTCTCTTTCTCTCTACTACTCCATTTTTTGGTGAACCTCGAACCAGATCTTCGACTTGGGCATTTTTCTCAACCTCAGAAGGTGAGGTTGGGCTCTTTAGACTCTGAGGGAAGTAAGCTATCTGATAGCAACCTCCATTCGAATATGAGAATCGCTGAAGAAGCGTCGACGTAATAAAATAGTGAAGCAGATTCGATAGACCGAAGTTGCCCTATTTCGACCAAGCTAAAATTGGCCGATTCGAGTCCTACTCAAACCAAACCAAGCTCTCCCAAGATCCCACAACCCACATATGACCCCAACGAAGCTGAAAGGTCAATAGTAGGAATTCTTGATCCTAGAAACTACTTTAGGAAGAGAGCTACCTTTCTCGATAGAAAGCTCAGACTGTCGCACCTCCGATGGGACAAGTGTGATCTGAACGCCAGCTCGCGTCAACTCGGAAAACCAATCGAGGACGAACACGTCACAATTTCAACTACTGAACACAACCGAATTTGATTTTATCAAATTGACCGATCAAACACTTATAATTGTTGAAATTGAAGTTAAAATTGAGTTCCTACATCTTCATATGATTCAATAGCACTTTAAATTACAAGTTTTGACATCAGAACGAGCTCAAATGGAGCTTCGCCGGAAAATAGATTATAGAGAGAGAAAGCTTACCGTCGGGGGCACAATGGTCCGAGCTTTCGATTTGCGTAGATAGCTCTTGTCTTGAGGTTCTTCCTAGAATCAAGAATTGCATCAATTTATGCTGAATTGAGTTAGAATTTCCTCATGAAAATTATGTCAGTTCTCTCTCTAACAACGGTAAAAAATTGCAGAGGGGAGCCGAATTGGCTTACCTTTTCATTCTAATTCGGTTGTGGGAGAGCTGAGGAAGGTTTTGGGATGGCTTGGTTTGGCTTGAGAAGGGCTCAAATTGGCCGATTTTAGCTCAGCCGAAATAGGGCAGCTTCGGTCCACTAGAGCTGCTTCACTATTCCATCACGCTGGCGCTTCTCCGGCGACCCTTAGAGCAAACGGAGGCTACAGGTGTGCAACAGACTTCTCCCTAGTTCTAAAGAACCCAACCTCACCTTGTTTGGCTTAGAAAAGTGCCCAACTCAGAGCTTTGGTTCGAGCTTCACCAAAAAATGGATCAATTGAGAGAGAATGGAGTTTTCAGGTGTGGAAAGGATGAATGGGGAGGGGGGCTTATATAGGAAGCTCAGGGACTTCTTGGTCGTCCGATTGGTGCCTTAATGGCAGTCTTTCATGTCTGAAACTCCCTGGCTGGAGTCCTTTCAGCTTTGCCAGCGTTGCGTGATTTTTCGGCGAGTGAACAGTGTTGTCATCTGAAGGAAGAAGATGACACTATTTCGAACCAGACCGAACTGGGTTCAAAGCTTAAACCAGTCGATTCACCCCCATTCGATCAAAATTTTCAAATCTAAAAATTTCTAAATTCATCTAAATTCATTTTCTATCCAATGTGGCCTCAAATCTCAAATTTGAATTTTTATGCCACCTAGAAAAATGAATTTAGAATTCGGTTCAATAGTGGTTCAAACTGATCTAAATCGGTTCAATCCGGTTCGGATCTAGTTCACCTGAACCAGTTTCGTTTTATTCTCTAATTCATTCTAAAGTCCATTTCCCTGATTTTGGGACTCTTTGGGTCACTTTGGATCCATAAATTTCCCGGTTTGCCCTTTCTCTATCGATTCTGGTTCATGAACTGACTTGGTTCATAAATTGGTTCAATCCAGTTGGGTCTGGTTCATCTAAACCGATCTAATTTTCTCTTTCAATTTGTCCTAAGGTTCTTTTCCAAGGTTTTATGAACCTTTTGGATCACCCGGGAGTTGTAAATTTCCAAATTGCCTGTTCCCAAATGATTGGGTCTGTGAACCGGTTCGATTTTCTTACTCGGTTTGACCAGTTCTTTTCCTGGTCTTCCTTAACTCAAAAGGGCGGGGTTTACAACTCTCCCCTCCTTTTAGGAGTTTTATCCCCAAAACTTAATTAACAACCTTGCATGAGGAACCAATTCCTTTGAAGTCCATTTGGTATTTGCTTAACATGCAAACTCTTATCTTGTTCTTTTAATTTACCCTTTTATATCATTCATTGAAGGAATTTATCTTCCTTTATATTATTTGCTCCCTCCATAGAGTTTATCATATCTAGACATATCTTACTTAAGGGTATATCCTTAGATTCACATTTTTCTTTGCTCAGAGTAACATTTTTTTCCTTTGAGGTTCCGTACTCAGGATTGGGAATTCCAAGATACCTAACCATTCCCGCGTCTAATTAGCCTCTTAATCGTTGAAACCCTTAGCTCGATGTCCTGTAGAATATTACATGCCTATTTTTACAGGTTTCCTTATTATTACCTTTTCATCCTTTTTTTACTCTTCCTTCGTTCGTTGTTCATTACAATTTCAGTCCAAATTTTATGTTTAACCTTGTCATGCTTACTAACTGACTCTTCCTTATTTTGAGTCATGTTTTCCTCGAGACTATTGGGTTTACATGCTCCCTTACTGCATGACACTTTCTAGACCTTGTCTTTATGTCCATTATATTTCTAGAACACCTCAGTTAAGTTTATTCCCAATTTTCTAACCTCTTCGGGTTGTATAACTTCATCCCTCTTTTCTTCTGGTAGTATTCCTCGACGATCATCACCGTTATCAAATCAACTTACACAACTGTGTCAGTTTTCCTTACCCATTCATCCTTTCTCAACTTCCTTATTGAGTCTTTCCGATTCCAATGATTGGGTTTTCCAATAATTTACTGACAAGCTAGGATTTCTTCCTTCTTAAGTCCTTGGCATTCTTTATTCAAGGATTTTTTTTCCTTTTTCCTTAATCCACTTTTTCTTACTCGTGATCATTTCATGATTCTTCATTCTTACAATAATCATTTTTGATCTATGTTACGCGTCTTTTGCTTAGGAAAGTTCCCTTCTTCTGTTTTGTTCTCTACTATGTCCCTCACAATAAAGATTTCCATCTTATGAGTTACATGCTTAATCTTCTTATCATTCCCTGTAGGGTTCTTTGCACCCCTATCTATGTTAGGGCATTTGTCTACTTTGGATCCTTCTCTATTCACAACTTCTGTTTCATCCCTTATTCTTTACTTGGGATATTTCCAACTATTGGTTTTATTCCGTGCATTCCACACTATGCTCAGTTGTCCACTCTTTAGGCTTCATATGCGTGTGTGGACTATGACTCATCTTACCAAATGTGGTTATTTCTCCTTAGCCACATCTTATTTGGATGGCTTACTTTTCCAACGTTTTCTCGGACGTTCTTCTTTATTTCCTTATTATGGGTATTCCACACATTCTTACTTGTCACAACATCTTTTGATGCTAAATTCCTATTTCCCCATTCCTTTTAACCTATTTCCTTGGGTCATCCCAGTATGCTTTCTTGGTTCTTTCACCTCAACTTGTGGTTCATTTATAAGTTTATCTCTTTGTCCCTTTCACTTGGTTCAATTATCTCTTCGTTGGGATATATATGCCTTTCCATGGTTTCCTTCCTCGGTAGGACTCTCCCTTTTTTCCTGGGAATATCTACCTTTAAATGGCATCCTTTGATGTCGTCCTCTTCTATTTATCCTTGCTCTTGAAATTTTGCGGGTATATCTTTGGTACTCTATCCTCATCATCACTCATACCATAGTACACGTCTATTTCTTTTAGGAAGAGTTTAAATTTCCTTTGTTTCAGGATTTCCTGACCATTATGTGAAAGGCTTACCTACTTCTTTCTTAGCTTGAATTCCATCGTTAATTTGGTCATTGGTCCTTTTAAGGATTTTTTTCATCCTTCTTTTCTCCAATATTTTACATTTCCACCTCTTCCTTCTTTACTAGAGTTTACTTTATGTCCCTCACAAGGGTAGTTTGTTACCTGCCTCACCCCTACTATTCACATTGTCTGATTTTCTTGAGGTAGTTGTCTCTCGAATCTTCTTGTCCTTAATTATCCTTCCAGTGCCTTTTTTAGGGTGTTTTCCTTACTACTTCCTGGTCCTCCTTAGGTTATCGTTCATTCTCTTTGACTATCTTGTTATTATGGTTTGCTTACTTTTGCTATGTTGATGAAAGACTCCAATTTTAACTTCTCTATTTTTTCCAAAAGAAGTTGTACTTGCAATCTCAGGACATCCCATTTATCGTCAATTGCTAGACTTATGTTCTCTTGTGGAAGTACTTCTTTCTTTGCTCCTAAATTGTTGGAATTTCTTCTTTATGAGAGGATTCTCTTCAGCTACCTTTTTGTTCAGTTTGTAGTTTTATTGAGATCCTACCTTTAGCTTTTTTTATTCCTTCCTGCCACTTTGCTAAGATCTTGAAGAGCTTCCTCATGTCTGTGGTTGAAACTATGAGCTGGAGTCATGTTTCTTGGGATGGTATGCTTTCGAATTTCCTATAGCTGTGAGGGTGTTTTTCTTGGGAAGTATTGTTCTAGATCCTAGTGGTGTGGGACAATCCTTCATGTCCTATCTCCTTTGTTCCTTATAATAGGTTGTTTCATGCTTAGTTACTCCAAGAGTTCTCCTATACTCCTTACCATGACGGTTTTCTTGTCATGCCTTCTTTGCCAAATAATCACTTTGATTTATTCCTTTATCCTTGATCTTCATGGCATCTAGGGAATCGCGGTTTTGTTTGGTTACTTTTCTTGGGGCCATCTTCTTAGCAATATTTCATCCTTAGAGAAATAGAGTTTTTAGGAATTGGGAGAACTTGATTTATAGAGGAGTACAATATGTTGGGGGTTTTAGCCCGATTACAGAAAGTAGTCATAGAATAGATAGGAAGCTACAGTTTTCTTGGCAAGTATCCTCCTTGGTAAGATTATATGTCCATACTAGCATTCCTGGTTTTAGGCTTGGCTCCCTTTGTGCATAGGATTGTGACATTAATATGTCCTAGCACCGTACTCCTTGGTGGTACTGGATATTTCACCATTTGGTCCTTTGGCGTTTCTACTATATCTCGAGTATTGGGAAACTTCTAGAGTTGTCTTCCTACGAGGATAGGGTGTTGAGTAGAGTCATTCCTAGTTCTCTTGGTTCCTCTCCTTGGAACAATCTAAAAATTTTAAGATAAATACTATTAGTTACAATATTTTCTAGTCTTAATTATGTATTTGAGGAAATAGGCTCTGATACCACTCAAGTTGTCACACCCCGACCCGGTTTGGTCGGATCTCTCTGATGAACTTGCCACTCTCTCGGTTTATTAAGGGTTGCCCCTTGTTTATAAACCATGAAGAGTAAGGCGTCCTTTAAACTTGCACCTTTCTTGGAATAGCATAAAATTTTAAATTAATTATACTTGTCTTATAGGTGTAACTAACAAGAGGTCTTGAGTAGGTTTTCCTTGGTCTACCTAAAAGGGATATAAGGGAGGGGGTGAGTATAACTACTTAGTGAATGGGTTTTCAAAAATTAACTTTTAGGAAAAAGATTTGTATTGGAGTGTGCCAGACTCCTTTCTTTCAAAAATCCTTTCCTTTTCATATCATGCCATATAATTTGTGGTGCCACTAGTCCAACGGCCACAACTTTCAACTCAACCTACAGCTGTCTGTGTTCACTAGTTCGGAGACCTGTCATGTCGCATTGCCACTAGTTGATTGATTATGTCAATCCTGTCTTGGAACCATGGCAAAATAATTCTTTTATTTAAAGTTTTATGGCATATAACTCGTGTTTGTTTATGAGCTACTACTCGTGCCAATTGGCCTTGGGCCCATTATATGAGATTTTCAAAATTGGGCATATTAGCCACCATTTTCCAAAATCAAGGCTCTCGGCCTATCAGAGCTAATCAAGCTCTAGTAAAGAAGGTCTCCCAAATCGTTTAAGCAGTGGCTCACAGTTAAGGTTGAGCACTTTCGATAAAAAAAAATTTCAACTGTCCATTATAACGATTGGGTATAAGACATCTCCGCTCATAACCGATGAATAGGTTTTCCACTTCCTTCGAGAAAGTTTCATCATACCAACTGGGTATGATGTACTTACAACCGGTAAGTAGTTTTTCCGCGTGATTTTCACATCACTACTCTAAGTTGTGATATTTAAAATATTACTAAGCAGTGGGTTTTCTTTTCGAGGTGCTTATCATCCCATACCAGGTATGATATAAAATCCCACTCACAATTGGTAAGGGGTTTTTAATCTTTAAATTGTGCTAATCATCCCAACCAGGTATGATGTTAGTAAGCCCACTCATCCGTTAATATAGTAAATTCCACTAGACCAGTTCTTTGTATTCACGCGAGCTTGTCCTTGCTGACGTTCCCGGTATCTCATGTTCCTACACGATATGAATATCTTGGTTCGTTATCCCTCGGCCTAATAGCCTTCATTCATTCAAAATGAATGAGAAAACTAAACTTTTTATTTATTTCCTATTAGGTCCCTAAAGTTATTTTTCTTTAACTTTAAGTCCCTAATGCCAGTCTTGCCTTAAATTGAGTTCTAAAACTTTTAAAATTCCCCTTGGGACCTCAATTTATTCAATTTCACAAAAGGGGTTTAATTTCCAAAATTTCCAATTTGGTCCCCCAACTTTTCCAAAACTACCATTTTACCCTTTCTTACAAAAATGGTAAGTTTTACCCAAAAAATACTAAAATTCCCCAATTGGCCCTTTAACATTCTTATCATGCCCAATTGACCCTCAATTTTATAAAATTACATTTTGGTCCTTAATATTTTGAAAATCCCCAATTTCCTCCAATTTCAATTCCTTAACACAACCGAATTTGATTTCATCAAATTGATCGATCAAACACTTCTAATTGTTAAAATTGAGTTCCTACATCTTCATACGATTCAATAGCACTTTGAATCACAAGTTTTGATGTCGAAACAAGCTCAAACGGAGGTTCACCAAAAAATAGATTATAGAGAGAGAAAGCTTTGGAAGCTTACCGTTGGAGGCATGACGGTCCGAGCTTTTAATCTAGACAGATAGCTCTTGTCCTGAGGTTCATCCTAGAATCAAGAATTGCATCAATTGATGCTGAATTGAATTAGAATTTCCTCATCAAAATTCTACTGGTTCTCTCTCCAACACCGGTCGGAAATTGCAGAGGGGACCTGAATTGGCTTACCTTTCCATTCTAATTTGGCTGTGGGAGGATAGAGGAAGTGTTGGGATGGCTTAGTTTGGCTTGAGGAGGGCTTGAATTGGCCAATTTCAGCTCAGCCAAAATAGGGCAGCTTCGGTCCGCCGGCGCTGTTTCACTATTCCATCACGCCGACTCTTCTCCGATGACCCTCGTAGCAAACGAAGACTACAAGCATGTAGCTGTCTTTTCCCTGGTTCTAAAGAACCTAATCTCACCTTGTTTGGCTCAGAAAAGTGCCCAAGTCAAAGCATTGGTTTGAGCTTCACTGGAAAATGGAGCAGTTGAGAGAGAATGGAGTTTTTAGGTGTGGAGAGGATGAATGGGAAGGTGGTCTTTATATAGGAAGCTTGGGGACTGCTTGGCCGTCCGATTAGCACCTTAATGGTGGTCATTCATTGTTTGAAACTTCTTAGCCAGAGACTTTTCAACTTCGCCAGTGCTGCGCAATTTTCCGATGATTGAACAATGTTGTCATCTGAAGGAAGAAGATGACATTATTCCGAACCGGACTGGACTGGACTGGTCCGAACCAGGTTGAAAGCTTAAACCAGTCGGTTCACACCCCATTCGACCAAAATTTTCAAATCTAAAAATTTCTAAATTTATCTAAATTCATTTTCTATCTAATGGTGGCCTCAAATCTCAAATTTGAAGTTATTAAGCCACCTAGAAAAATGAATTTAGAATTCAGTTCAATAGTGGTTCAAACCAGTCCAAATCGGTTCAATCCGTTCGGATCCGATTCACCTGAACCAGTTTGGTTTTAATCTCCAAATTTATTCTAAGTCCATACCCATGACTTTTGGGACTCTTTGGGTCACTCGAGATCCATAAATTTCCCGGTTTGCCCTTTCTCAATCGGTTCCGGTTCATGAACCGACTTAGTTCATAAACCGGTTTAATCCAATTAGATCTAGTTCATCTAAATCGGTATGGTTTTCTCTTCCAATTTGTCCGAAGGTTCTTTTCCAAGGTTTTATGAACCCTTTGGATTACCTGGGAGTTGTAAATTTCCAAATTGCCCATTCCCAAATGATCGTGTTTATGAAACAGTTTGGTTTTCTTACTTAGTTTGACTGGTTCTTTTCCTAGTTTTCCTTAACTCAAAATGGTGGGGTTTACAACTTAGAAGAGTGATGTGAAAATCACGTGGAAAAACTACTTATTGGTTGTAAGTAGATCATACACAGTTGGTATGATGAAACTTCCTCGAAGGAAGTGGAAAATCCATTCATCGGTTATGAGCGAAGATGTCATTATACCTGGTTGGTATGATGGACAGCTGAAAACATATTTTTGCCGGAAGTGCTCTCCCTTGACTATGTGCCACTGCTTAAATGATTTGGGTGACCTTCTTGATGGGAGCTCGAATAGCTCTTATAGGTCGGGGGCCTCAGTTTTGAAACTTGGGGGCTAATATGCCCGATTTTGAAAATGTCGAATAATGGGCCATAGGCCAATTGGCACGAGCAGGAGCTCGTAAACAAACATGAGATGCCATAAAACTTTAAGTAAATGAATTGTTTGGCCATGGTACCAAGACATGATCGACATATTCAGTCAACTAGTGGCAGTGCGACTTGACAGGTCTCTAGACTAGTCAAGACAAACAACTGTAGATTAAGTTGATGGTTAGAGCCGTTGGACCAGTGGCACCATAGATTATAAGGAATGATGTGAAAATATTGATTTTGCATGCACTGTATGTATGAAACCTTCAAGATGCCCAAGAGGGGTAGTGATGTGTCTTAGGGCCCTGGACAACCTAGTGGATATAAGGGCAGCTCAGCGGACTAGATGACCTTGTGAAGCTCGTCGTAACTTCATTGTGCACGAGACCGAGGTGGGGTCAGGATGAGGTCTCTGTCCTCATACGGACACAGAGAATTGATTTCGAGATTGAGGGTCGGGTGTCACGTATATCCACTCATTCTTAGGGTAGAAGTGGACATGCTTCTATCTAGAAGGCCGGTAAAGTCACTCCGATGCCACAAGTGGGTTTAGTGGACGGGCTGGCATGTGATTGTGTGATTATCCTTCATGATGAAGGTTGTGTGTTGGGTGATAACACACCGTGATTAATAAGAAATGGTTGTAAAAACCAAGATTTCAAAGGAAAGGATTTTTGAAAGAAAGGAGTTTGGCACACTCCAATACGTACCTTTTTCCTAAAAGTTAAAAGTTTTGAAAACCCATTCACTTAGTAGTTGTACTCACCCCCTTCCTTATATCCCTTTTAGGTAGACCAAGGAAAATCTACCAAAGACCTCCTATTAGTTACACTTGTAAGACAGGTATGATTAATTTAAACTTTTATGCAGTCTTGATTTATGCTATTCCAAGAAAGGTGCATGTTTAATTGATGCCTTACTCTTCATGGTTTATAAACAAGAGGCAACCCTTAATAAACCGGGAGAGTGGCGGGTTGATCACAGGGATCCGACCAAACCGGGTCGGGGCGTGACAATAGGTATGTCTATTTAAAAGATTATCAGTTTTGTATAATGTTATTTTAGGAAATACAAGAAAAAGAGATGCCTTACTCCTCGCGATTTAGAAAAGGGTGAAACCCTTCATGAACCAAAAGGAGTTGTGGGTTGCTCACAGGGATCCGACCAAATCGGGTCGGGGCGTGACCACTAGAATGGTATCAAAGCCTGTTTCATCAAATACATTATCAAGACTATATAACATAGTAACTAGGAGAAAGTTTTAAAATTTTCAGATGGGTCCTAAGAGAAACAAAGAAAACTAGGATTGATGTTGCCAACATTAGCCAACAATTTGTTCCTGTAGGAAGACCACCCTAAAAGTTCTCCAATGCCTAAGTTGTAGTAGAAAGTTATTGAAAATGAAACCATATAAGTGCTCAAAAAAAGGGTAAGAAGTAGAGACTAATGTTGCATGAGTTTTGGGGACAAAACTCCTAAAAAGGTGGGGAGTAATTGTAACACCATGTTTTTAGTAACTAGAAATAAAAAAAATGCCAGCGCTAATGCACCGGATACCATAAAAACTTCGAAGTTAAGCGTGCTAGGATGTGTGACCTCTTGGAAACATGTTGCACCTCCTCAATAGTTATCACACCATTTTATTTTAGTAACCTGAAATTAAAAAACATACTAGCACTAATGCATCCCAGCAGTAATTGTAACACCATGCATCGAAATAAATAAATACCTAGTAAATTCCTTTAGGTGAAAATAATAAGATAATTAGTGAATTTGGTTTAATTAGTATTAATCCTAAGCCCCTATCATAAATACCCAAAATTAATACCTACATTTAATTATTAGAATTAATACCCATAATTTAATACATATATTTAATTATTAGAATTAATACTAATAAATACACATCAATTTCCAATTTAATGAGAATAATGGTCATAATGTAGTAATAAATCTTCCCATATTCTAAAGAGCTCATCCCTATTCATCCTCCTCACACCAGAAAAACTCCTCTCTTTCTCTCTACTGCTCCATTTTCCGGTGAAGCTCGAACTAGAGCTTTGACTTGGGTATTTTTCTCAACCTCAGAAGGCAAGGTCGGGCTCTTTAGACTCCGGGGAAAGTCAACTATCTGATAGCAACCTCCATTCGATCTGAGGATCGCCGAAGAAGCGCATACATAATCAAACAATGAAGCAACTCCGATAGACCAAAGCTGCCCTGTTTCGGCCGAGCTAAAATTGGTCAATTCGAGTCCTACTCAGACCAAACCAAGCTCTCCCAACATCCCCACAACCCTCATATGACCTCAACAAAGCTAAAATTTCAATAGTAGGAATTCTTGATCCTAGAAGGTACTTTAGGAAGAGAGCTATCTTTCCTGATGGAAAGCTCAGACCGTCGCACCTTCAACGAGATAACTATGATTAGAACGCCAGCAAGAGAAAGCTCGTGTCAACTTGGAAAACTAACCGAGGACGAACACATCACAGTTAACGGGTGAGTGGGCTTACTAATGTCATACTCGGTTGGGATGATGAGCGCAGTTTAAAGTTAAAAAACACTTATAAGATGTGAGTGGGAATTTTAACATCATACCTAGTTGGGGTGATGAGCGAATTTAGCTAAAAATAATTACCAGTTGTGAGTGGGCTAATTTACACTTCATACCCGGTTGGAATGATTAGCACCTTTTCTAAATTGGAAGCCACCGTCAATGGGCTTACTAACGTCATACTCAGTTGGGATGATGAACACAGTTTAAAGTTAAAAACCACTTACCGGTTGTGAGTGAGATTTTTATATCATATCCAGTTGGGATGATAAGTACCTTGAAATGAAAACCCACTACTTAGTGGTATTTTAAACATCACAACTTAGAGGAGTGATGTGAAAATAACGTGAAAAAACTATTTACTGGTTATAAGTAGATCATACCTGGTTGGTATGATGAAACTTTCTCGGAGGAAGTGGAAAACCTGTTAATCGGTTATGAGAAGAGATATTCTCATACTCTAGATGTTGACCTAGCGGTTGACAGGCCACACTTCGCCATGTGTCACACATTGATTAGTCATGTGCGCTAACTATGTGATGACTTGGCAAGTAGTTCGTTGACCTAACTTGACTATTTATCAATTCGGTTGGACCAGGTTCGGTGACCCAAAATAAAAAATCGATCAGTTTAGGCCTGATTAGACCAATTTTCTAAAAATTAAAAAAAATATCTGAATTTCTTTTCTACATGGTAGTGATCTTAATTTTTTTAATTTAAGATTTTTAGTCACCGCAAAAAATGAATCTTTGAATCAAATATTCTCCATTCAATTTGGTTTAGTCTAATTCAGTCATGGTTTTCCCTGAACCGGTCTGATTCTCACTTCTAATTTACATTGAAAAATTTTCCTTAAATTTTGAAATTTTAATTAATACATATGATCACTAAATTTTTGTTTTACAAGTTTCTATTCATTATGAACTATGTTTTTCCATTCAAAAATTTCTAGTTCTCCATTACGACTTCTCTTATTTCAAGAAACACGATTTACAATAATAATGTGTATATTAGTAGCAAATATATACACTTACGTAATGATCAATCAAGTGGAGCACAATTATTTAGAGTACTTTTGGGTTGAATGAGTCCATAATAACATGTGAGTGGGATTTTCAATTTTGCGTACGATTGGACCAATGTAGTCAATTGTTACTGTTTTATAAAATATTGGTATGCATTTCTAAGGATGGGCAATGACCCGATATTTTTCTCAAGCAAATAAGATTCTTGTGATGTATTATGACCTTTATGGTCAAATTAATAATCATACCAATAGAGGGAATGGTTAGTTGGTAAGCCAATACACAATTGTTTGAATGAATGACTTGTTTAGCTAGTTATTTTTTGGCATGCATACGTCACATGGTGGATATGTGCAATCAGTAGTTTGACAAACACCTACTCGAGGGTGTGTCAACAACCAAGGATACCTAGAAAATAGAGCAAATAAAGAAGAGTGCAATTTCAATTTTCTAGTATACTAAGACCAAGGGAGTTATATGAAGTGGTCCATAAGTGCAACCTAGAGTCAGGTGGGATACGATCACTTGTATGATTGATGGAGAGGCATCAACATTCAAATTAGTGTGTTAGTTTATTGAAAGAATACAATTTCTGATCATACACATCTATCTTGTAACACCGAGAAATTTCCCAATTTACAAACCAAGAATAAATGAACTAGGGAAAAGGATCGAACTAGGAGATGGAGCTCAACTAGGGAATTCAATCCAACCAAAAAAGGAGAAAAGGATTGATAGAGGGGCTAAGAGGAGTAAATTGGAGCTTGGGAGAAACCTGGGATTGTCTAAGAGCATGAAGTTGATGATTTCGAGAATATCGGGAGAGAATCGATACGAACAAGATTTAGGCATGGGGGATTCTCAAAACCCCTAAATTTTAGAGGGTACCAAACAAGTCCAAAAGAAATGGTTCTTGAGTCCATTCAATAGCAAATGGAATGTAGAATTTTTAGGTATTTTTATTTTCTCAATAACTGGTCGGGCAAGGGTTGAACTAGGCAAAAAATCAATGAATTGGCCGAGAAATTCATCAGAAATCGATTCACTAAAATGCCAAAATGGTTAGTTGGGACACCGTGTGCACGCATGTACTGCACACACATCCACGAGCACGTGTGTCATCTTCCCCATGTGACAACTTACCAGGATTCCCCTATTTTTATGGGATGACTCACCGAGACAATTCGAATCCACCGTTTTGAGAAACTAATACATTCCTGAGGCCTTAGACTATGAAATGAAGAAAGAAGCCTATAAACCCCATTATTTCAAGGATAAGAAAAACTGGGACAAGAACCGGTAGTTTTTATGAGAAAATTGAGCCATTAAATGAACCAAAAAATGGTAAAGAAGTATTAAAATTAGAAAATTGAAAATCCAAAGTTACCAAGAAGTCATAAAAATCATGTGCAAGAACCATGAAGTGAATTGGAAGAGAAAACTGGATCGGTTCAGGGTTAACTAGGTTAAACAATGGTGAACCGGTTCAATAATTATTTTTTCTAGTTGGCTTAAAAGGATCAATTTAGAAAATTGAGGCCACCATTTGATAGAAAATGTATTTAGGTTAATTTAGAAATTTTTAATTTTGAGAAAAGTAGTTGAATTGAGCCTCAACCGACCAATTTTCATTTACGAGTCACCGAACCCGATTGGACCGAACTGGTCAACGGATCATTGATAGGTCAATGCCTAGTTAGCAGGCACGACCAATCAGTGCACGACGCATGGCAAAGCATGCCCAATCAGCCGCTCGGTTAGCTTTTGAAAGCATTAACCAATCAGAGAGAGACATGTATTCGGTCAACGGTTAACAGTTAGGGGACGCTTGGTTAGCAACCACACATACATGAGTAGCCAATGCGAGGCTACCATGTGTCCAGTCAATCGATCAACGGCTAACATAGTGGTTGAGTAGGATTGCCATGTCAGTTGAACCAACCAATCCCATGCTACCACGTGGTAGGTCCACATGTGCGAACCTTACACGTGCAGAACAATGTCGTCTCCCTCCTTCGTCCGATGAGGATAAACTCGACCAATATGGAAACTGGTAGAGTAGAGGGTCCCTGAGCTCCCTATATAAATAACTCTCCTTCATTCATCCTCCACACACCTCAAACCTCTAAAGAAGAAGAAGTGCTCAGTTTTCTGATGAAGCTCGAACTAGAGCTCCAACTTGGGACTTCTTTCTACCTTAGAAGGCAAATTTGATTCCTATAGACTCTAGACGAAGTAAGCTACTAAATGGCACCCTCCATCCGACCTAAGGATCGCCGGAGAAGCGCCAGCGACCCCGAACAGTGAAGTTGCTCCATAAGACACAAGGCTGGCCTGATATGTTCAGTTCAGATTTAGCCAATTCATACCTCATGAGGCCAAACTAAGCCTCTCATTAGCCTCTACAGCCTGCACTCGACCTCCCCAAAGAAAAGTGTAAGTCAATTCGGTCCTCCCTCATCAGAATAGTTCAATTCTAGAGAGAGAAAGTGCCCGAATTTCACTAACCAAACTCTTACTACTTAGAACACGAATTGTAGCGGCTCTTTATTATAGAAGGACCTTGTGGACAAGAGCTTTCTTCCTAAAGTGAAAGCTTGAATTGTCGCACCTCCGCTAGTAAGTTCTCAAAACTCTCTCTCTCTACATTCAGTTTTCTAGCAAATCTCTATTTGAGCTCGTTTTGGACCCAAAAACTGAAATTTAAAGCTCAGTCGGATCATATGGAAGTGAAGAGACTGATTGACACCATGAAAAGGATCAATTAACCCCATTTGATAGGCCAATTTGAAGAAATTGGATTTGGTCAATCGAAAAGGGTTAAAATGGGGGAACTTTTGGGGATTTCATAAATTGAGGGGTCTTTGTGTAATTTCTCTAAAATTGAAGGTCAATTGGGAAAGTAGAAGAAATTAGATGACCAATTGGTCATTTTTGGAAAGTTTGGGGTCGATTAGTAATTTTGGAAACTTGAGGGACCAATTGGAAATTTTGGAAAAAGTTTAGTTCCAAATTTGATTTTGAGAAAATTAAGGGCCCAAGGAGGATATTGGAAATCCTAGGGACTTAATTGTGGATAATTTAGCATTAGGGACCTAAAGCCAAGAGTATGAACTTTAGGGACCTAAGTGCAATAAGACAAAAATTAAGGCCTAGTTGCCAATACGTGAGAACAAGAGGCCTTTCATGCCAAACCTTTCTTGATAAGGGTACTCACATTGTGTAACGACAAATTTGAACAAGAACATGAGCAAGGGAGCACGATTCGGACTTGGAAAGCCGATTAGGGACGAACACGTCATAGTCATCGGGTGAGTGGGCATATTTATACATAATACCCGATTGAGGTGGTTAGCACCATTTTTAAACGAAAAACCACTTACCGGTTGTGAGTGGGACATTTTGAACATCACACCCGGTTGGTGTGATGGACACTTTTGCTTAAATGATAAACCCCCAAGAATGGGATTTTCCATCATCATGCTTGATTGGGATGATAAGTACATTTTAAGTTCAAAACTATTTTTCCAGAAATGTTCTCCCCTGACTATGTGCAAATGCTTAAAATATTTGGGAGACTTTTCTGATCAGAGCTAGGATAGTTCCAACAGGTTGGAAGCCTCGATTTTGATCTTATAGGGCCAAAAATCCCAGCTTTTGAAAAAATCATGAAGTGGGCCCAAGGCTAGTGGGCACGGGTTGGAACCCATAGACAAGCATAACGATGAAAAGCCATGAAAACTTTCATAACTAGCAACTTTATGTGTAACTCGCCACGGTACCAAATCAGGACTGACAAGATTGGATTGGCTAGTGGCAGTGTGCCAAGACTAGGTCGATGGACCGGTCGGGCAAACAACTATAGGCCCAAGTCTAGTGTGGGGAACGTTGGACCATTGGCACCAAAGATAATGGCAAAATTTTGCTAGGACTATTATTTGTGCATCCATTTTTATTTTGGGACCCTCGAGATGCCTAAGATGGGTAGTGATGGGTTCCAAGGGCTGTTGGATACCTAGATGTAATAAGGGCAGGTTTGTCATGCTAGTTAGTCATGAAGATCGGAGTAGCTTCTTGCGCACGAGACTAGAGTGGGGTTAGGATGAGGTCTACGTCCTCATATCAGACAAGAAGTACTATCGGGTCTTAGGATCGGACGCATGAACGTCCACTTAGACTTAGGCTAGAAGTGGTCAAACTTCTATTAGGGTGGACGACAAAGGCACGCCGATCCCCAAGTGGATGCAGTCGGAGACTGCACTCGTGAATGTTTGTACCCTTTTTATAAAGGGCATGTGAATGCTTGCTAAACGCCTCCTAAGTAGGGTGCAGTGTTAAAAGAATTAAATAAGAAATGTTTTTTTATGATCCTTTAAAAACTTTGTTTTCTTATAAAACTCACCCTAACACCCACTCACTAAGTTGTAGAAACCCACCCCCTCCCTTTTATCCTTTTTTTCAGGAAAGGTGACAAACTTTAAAATAATCCTCGAAGATGAACCCTAAGTCAGGTACACTTAAAATTTATTGAGTTTTGTATAATGCTATTCTAGGAAACAAGGACAAAAGATTATAACTGACTCCTCGTGGTCTTGAGAAGGGGTGATCCTTCTTAGACAAAAGGGAGTGGTGGATTGCTCACAGGGTTTCGACCAAACTGGATCGGGGCGTGACAACTTGAGTGGTATAAGAGCATGTTTCCCTGAATGCATTATAAAAACTATATAACCTTACACTAAACAAAATTTGTTCAACATGTAGGAAGAAGGATTCCTAGGAAATAAGCTGTCCGAACTTGCCTCACTCACGAACCCTTTAAAAAGGTCTCCACCTCAAGCAAGAAAAGCAACCAAGGAATATCAAATTCGAAAAGACTATACAAAAAGACATGATTGTAGACTATTGGAAACTCCTCAGGGAAGTACTAAAACACAACAACTTGCAGAATCCTCCCCAAGAGCGAGAAGAGCCTACACCTCTCAGAGAGACCCAACACCTCCCCCAGCAACAAAATAGCCGGAGAGGACCTCACCACAACAGGAGGCTTGGAACAATTAATAGGAGGCACATACAAATTATATGACGGTTTTTTAGGAGCCCCACCCACCCAAAACAGCTTTAAACCAACAAAAATGATAAGATGGGCATACGAGTATGAGGCTAAGATGCTAGGAAGATACATACTTGAAGTATTCAATGGAGTCAGAGCCGGCCCTAAGATAGATGTCTATAAGGAGAATGAATGGACATTCATGAGCTCGACGCCTTTGAAGCCATCTAACCAAGAGTCCCGTAACAATTCTGAGGCGGATTCTCGACCAATGACCTTGAAGGATTAGGAAGAGATTAGAAATAAATGCATGTAATAAGATGTGAATGGCAAGAACTACTTCTTTGATAAATAAAAGTCAGTAATTTTTGCAAAAGAAAAAAATGTCCCAAATACGATGGCCTTTCTTATTAAAGATAAATTATGACATAAACGTCAAAGGATTGGAATTTCGTTAGATAATTTCTAAAGGAAGAAAAATAAAATGATAGGGTAAGACAAATAGTGTAACGCCCCGACCCGACTCAGTCAGATCCCCGTGAGCAACTTGTCACTCCCCTTGGTTTAAGAAGGGTCACCCCTTCTCAAGACCAAGAGGAGTCAGGCGTAATTTCCAAACTTGTTCCATGGAATAACATTACTCAAAATGAAAGAAAAGCTTAAAAGAACTTTAAGCGTACCTGATTTAGGGTTCATCTTTGTGAGCTCTCTAAATTTGATCTCCTTTCCTAAAAGGGGTTAAAGGGAGTGGGTGAGTTTTTACAACTTAGTGAGCGAGTGTTGGGAGTGAGTTTTTAAAAATATAGTTTATTAGAAACCATTCCATAATTCTTTCTTCTAAGCCTTTCATCCTTTTAAAAAATCCTTTAATATTAAGTGTGTTTACTTCTCCTTGCTCGGGAGGTGTTTAGCATACATACACACGCCCTTTGTCATAAAGGGTACACAAGTTCGTAGGATAGTTCCAAACTACACCCACTTAGGGATCAATGCGACTTTGTTGTCCACCTTAATAGAAGTTCAACAACTTTTACACTAAGTCTGAGTGACACACCAAGCACCCAACCCTCAGACCCGAAATCACTTCGTCTCCGTATAAGGACAAAGGCCCCATCCCACCCTCACCCCAATTTCATGTGGAAGAAGCTTCATCCAGCTTCATAATTAACTAGTATGACGAACTACCCTTATCACCACCAAGTCATCCAGTAGTCCTTAGAACCCATCATTACCCCTCATGAGTGTCTCGATAATTCTGAACTAGAGTGCATGCAAAAACAATAATTTTTTTTCACATAATAGCCATCAACTTTGGTGCCGACAGTTCAATGGCCCCAACACTCAACTCGACATGTAGTTGTTTGCCTAACCGGTCCGTCGACCTAGTCTTGGGGCACTACCACTAAATTTCTAAATATTTTTAAGCCACCTAGAAAAATGAATTATTGAACCGGTTCACCATGAGTCACACCAGTTTAATCTGATTCAGGTTTGTTTCACTCTAAACTGGTCTGTTTTAACCCCTTTACCATTTTTAGTTAATTAAATGGCTCAGTTTCCTCATGTAAGTTACCAATTCTTTTCCTGATTTTCCTTGATATGAGAGTTTTGTCCTCAAAGCTTAATCATTCACCATTTTTATTGGACATGAGTTCTCTTGAGATTAACTTGAGATATGAGTTGTTATCCCCTCATTTTGGTTACCACCTTTCACTCAATTCTATAGGCCACCTACTTAAGGAATTTCCTTCCCTTCTGATCGTTCATTTATTCTCATGTATTTTGTCCCATTGACTTGTTTGGTCCTCATGTCCTAGAAATTTCTAGATCCAATGCTTCCTACCCTTTGGAGTAAGATCCTTTCTCTTTAAGGTCTTCATTTACTTCACTGGATTGGGTGTTCCTTAATCGTTCGATTGCCTCTGTTTCTATTTATTATCCTTGATCATTGAAGATCTTTAACTTTGCTTTTTTTTCAAGGGTTTCATCCTAATCTCTTGGGTTTTTGGTGTTATTCCCCCTTTTCGTCACATATTAGTCCTTCATTTATTCTTTCTTTACCACGACATCGGTCCATCCAACTACTTTTATGGGACGATATCAAGTTTACATTCTTGACTCTTTCCTAGTGAGTCACATTTCCTTATGATTATTGGACGTATATATCCCTTGTAGAAAGACATATTCTAAAACTTGTCTTTTCCATTACAATTCAAGATCATTTCTTGATGGTGGCTCATGCCTTTCCAACCTTTTGGTCACAAGGCTTCGCTCCTTCTTGTCATTTGGTAGTGCTCATCAACTACTTTTGGTGTTATCTAGTTGTCCCCTTTACATTGATGTTGTGCTTTTCGGTGAAGTTTGGTTCTCCTTATTTATTTGTCCTTCCCCGTCTTCCTTATTGGGTTTTCTCGATTCTATTCATCGGGTTTCCTATCCCCTTCCGGACTTGCTGACTTACTTGTGATTTTTCTACCTTCTATTCCTTCTCCATGTCCAATGGTGTCCTTACATAAGGATTTCCTTTCTCCAATCCATCTTTAATCACTTTTGACCCTTTTACAATTCCTTATTTCGAGTTGATCCCCTTATTTTCCACATGTCGATTCCTTAGCTTGGGAGATTCCCTTTTTATAGTCTCCTTCCCTACTATCTCTTTCAACATAGGGACTTCCACCTTGGAGTTTCATCTTCAACCTTCTTATTACTCTCTGAAGGTTTCCTTTCTCCCTTTCCTTGCACTCCTTTATATCTGTGTACTTGTCCGCCTTTAACCCTTCTTTGTCTTCCACTTCCCATCCCGTCCCTTGTTCCCCATTCGAGAAGTTCATGATTATCGGGTCTTATTCCGTGTACTCCACATTATGTCCAGCCTTCCAATCATGGTTCCCTTGAGTAGCCTTGAGTCATATACATCCTTCAAGGACTCTCTTTCCTAACACATTTCCTCCCTTCTTCACTTTTACAGATATTGACCCTAGAACAACTTGATATCATTTTCCATGTTTACCCTTTCTCGGGAAATCCTATGTGTAGGTCCAATCTACCCTATCCTTATTCTTAGTTGTACTCCTTTCAAGTTGACCTCCTTAAGGAGAGTGCTTAGATCCTCTTTGATTCGATATTTCTTGACCCCTTCGCGAGAGGCTCACGTAATTCGTTCTACAGTTTGTGTTTGATCACCAATCGTTTTGGTCATTGTATCTCTTTCCATGGATATTCCTCCTATTAACCATCTCCTTGGGTTTATCTTGTCCCATGGATAATCAAGAATATACTTCCCTTGTGTTTGGCCCTTTTCCACCTCAGCCTACACTTTGTCTGTGAGCTTATCTTCTCTTCCCAATTCAGTCGGGTCCTTTTCCTATTTGTTGGGATATGTCCTTTCCCATGACTCCCTTTCTTGGTAGGCTCCTTATCTTCCCAGAATTTATTCATAAAGTTATCAAACCTTTAATCTAACTTCATTGCCTTCTCCCCCTTTACTTATCTATGGAGATCTTGCAGACCGTCCTTGGTGCCCTTTCCTCCATCTTATCCGTACCCTTTACTTAGGCAAAGTTCGAGTCTCTTTGTGCTTGAAGTTCCTCGACCTTATTTGAGACTACCCGGGCTTAAGTTAGGTTATCCTAGAGTTATTAGTTAACACTAACTCCTTTGAAATCTTTCTACTCTTCTATTTCAGGGAGGTTTTTCCTATAGTCTTACTCTTCTCCTTGGGTGGTTCTACCTCTATTCCATGTACTACCTTGCTATTTGTCTTACCCAGTCACTCTACTCGGGAATTTTCTTATCGTCTAATGTGTGTGTGATAACTTAGCTTTATGAAAGGAGTTGTAGTATAAAAAGAAAATATGCCTTGATTCTTATTTATTAAGGAAGTAGTTCTTGTCATCCTCAGCTTATTACATGCATTTATTACTACTCTCATTCTAATCTCTTGAGGTCATAGGTCAGGAGTTCACCTTAGAATTGTTTCGGGATTCACGGTCCGAGGGCTTAAAAGGCGTAGACCTTGTGGATGACTATCCATACTACTGGTGGGCATCCCTGTTGGGGCGGACCCCATAGAATACCACGAGTCTGTATCATCCCAGCATTTCAGCCTCACACTCGTAGGCCCACCATATTCAGTTGGTGGGTTCCAGGTTAATTTGGGCTGGTGAGGGCTCCTGGAAAACCTTCATGTAATTCACATGAGCCTCCTAGTTATTGTTCTAGGCTTCCCTTTGTGTCGGGGTCCTTTCCTATTATCGTGGTGCTCGGGGAGGTGTTGTGTCTCTTCAAGGATGTGTGGGTTCTTCTTGTATTGGTGAATGATTTGGTAGGTTGGTGTGTTTTAGTACCTCTCCAAGGAGTTTCTTATAGTCCACGACCATGTCTTTTGGTACTTTCCTTTCGAACTCAGGAAGTCTTTGGCTGCTTATCTTACTTGAGGTAGGGACCTTTTTCAAAGGTCCGTGGGTAGGGTGAGTTCGAATAGCTTTGACAATTCTTTCTAGGGAAACCTAGCTCTGTTCCCACTCAATTTGTCACGCCCCAACCCGGCTCGGTTGGATCCCCATGAGCAACCCGCCACTCCCTTTGGTTTAAGAAGGGTCACCCCTTCTCAAGACCAAGAGGAGTTAGGCGTAATTTCCGAACTTGTTCCATGGAATAACATTACTCAAAACTAAAGAAAAGCTTCAAAGAATTTTAAGCGTACCTGACTTAGGGTTCATCTTCGTGAGCTCTCTAAATTTGGTTTACTTTCCTAAAAGGGGTTAAAGGGAGGGGTGAGTTTCTCCAAATTAGTAAGCAGGTGTTAGGAGTGAGTTTCTAAAAATACAGTTTTTCAAAACCATTCCATAATTCTTTCTTTAAAGCCTTTCATCCTTTTCAAAAATCCTTTAATATTATGTTTGTTTATTTATCCTTACTCAGGGGGTGTTTAGCGTACATACACACGCCCTTTATCATAAAGGGTACACAAGTTCGCAGGATAGTCGTAGACTGCACCCACTTGGGGATCAGCGTGATTTTGCTATCCACCTTGATAGAGGTCTGATCACATATACCATGAGTCTGAGTGATGCCCCAAGCGCCTAGCCCTTGGACCTAATATCACTTCATGTTCGTATGAGAACGGAGACCTCATCCTGCCCTCACCCTAGTTTCATTTGTAAGAAGCTTCGTCCAGCTTTATGACTAACTATTATGATGAAATTCCCTTATTGCCACCAAATCATCCAACAGTCCTTAGAACCCATCACTACACCTCATTGGCATCTTGATGGTCTCGAATGTCGACGGTCCAATGACCTCGACACTCGACTCAGCTTGTAGTTGTTTGCCTGACCAATCTGTCTACCTAGTCCTAGCGCACTGCTGCTAGTCCATCGAGCCTTGTCAATCATGACTTGGTACCATGGAAAATCACATAGAATTTTTAGTTTAATGAGAGTTTTCATGGCTCTTTTACTCATGTTTATCTATGGGCTTCAGCTCGTGCCCACTTGGCCTTGGATTCACTTCATGAGTGTATCAAAATTGGGCCTTGAGCCATGTAAGTTTAAAATCATGGCCTTCATCCTGTTAGAGCTCTTCCAGCTCTCATTAGAATGGTCTCCCAAATATTTTAAGCATTTGCACACAATCAGGGGAGAACATTTTTTACAAAATGGCTTTTATCTCAAATGTACTCATCATACCAACCGAGTATGATGATAGAGATATATCCACTCACAATCGGTGAGTGACTTTCATTTCAAAGAGGTGTTCATCATCCCAATCGGATATGATGTTAGTAAGCTGACTCACAACCGGTGAGTAGGTTTTTAGCTTTAAAATGGTGCTTATCACCACAACTGGGTATGATATTTAAAAGGTCTCTCTCACCCGATAATTGTGATATGTTCATCCCCGCTCGGTTTTCCAAGTCCGAGTTATACTCCCCTTTTTCAATTCCTGGTCCAAAGTGTTCCTACACGGTTTGAACATCTTTATAAGGAAGGGTTTAGCATGAAAGCCTTCTTTTTCTCACGTATTAGCAATTAAGCCTTAATCTTTGGTTTTATTGCACTTAGGTCCCCAAAGTTCATACTTCTTGACTTTAGGTCCCTAGGGCTCAATTTTCCCCCAATCAAGTCTCAAGATTTATAATAACCTCATTGGGTTCTTAATTTTTCTTAAAATTATAAAAACATCTCAAATTTTCCAAATTTCCAAATTGGTTCCTAACTTTTTCTAAAATTACCATTTTACCCCTAACTTCCAAAAATGGCCAATTAGTCTCAATTCTTTCAAAAATTGACCAATTAGCCCTCCAACATCTTCCTCATTTTCAATTGTCCTACAATTTTGAAAAATTGCATTTAGGTCCTTCAATTTATTGAAATCCCCAATTCCCCTCAAATTCCTCCCCAATTTGATTTCTTCAAATTGGCCATTCAAACAGGGTTAATTGCTCTAATTGTTGGCATGAATCGGTTTCTATATTTCCATACAATCCAATTGAGCTTTGAATTGTAGATTTTGGTCCGAAACGAGCTCAAACGGAGCTTCACTAGAAAATTAGACGTAGATAGAGAAAGCTTTGAAAGCTTATCGTTAGAGGCACGTCGATCCGAGTTTTTGATCTAGGGAGGCAGCTCTCATCCTCGAGGTCCTTCTAGGATCAAGAATTAGTACAATTGGTATTAGAATTAGTGGGAATTGGTCATTTAAATCTAGCACTTTCTCTCTCTAGAACTGAACTGTTTTAATGAAGAAGGGCAGAATTGGCTTACCTTTCTCTCCTAGAGCGATCATGTGGTGGTCGTGGGGCCAAGGGAGGACTTGATTCGACCATAGGAGGTCTAAATTGGCCGAATTCAGTTCAGCCAAAATAGGGTAGCTTCGAACCGACAGAGTTGCTTCACTATTTGATCTCACCGATGCTTCTCCTGCAATACTTGGGTTGGGTGGAGGTGGGCATCTGGTAGGTGACTTCCTCCCAAGTCTGTATGACTCGAATTCACCTTCTAAGGCTGAAGGAAGTGCCCAAGTCAGAGCTCTAGTTTGGCCTCCATTTCAAAAATGAGCACTTTAGAGGAAGAGGAGATTTGAGGTGTGTGGAGGAAGAATGGAGGGGAGCTCAAATAGGAAGCTCGGGGACTCTCTACCCTATAATTTTCCATACTAGTTGTGCTCATCCTAATCGGAAATTGCCCAAATCGGAGAAAATTTCTTTCATCGAAAAGGGAAAGAAATATATTTCCTCAATGAACAGTGTCAACAGACGGAGGAGGAAGATGACATTGTTCTGCACGTGCGGACCGGCAACGTGGCAGCGCGTCATTGGTTGGTCCAACTGACATGGCGATCCTACTCATCCGCCACGTCAGTCATTGACCGGTTGACCAAACACGTGGCAGCCTCTCATTAGCTACTCGTGTCTATGTTGCTGCTAACCAGGCATCTGTTGACTGTCGACTGTTGACCGGTTCAGTCTGATTGGGTTTGGTGATCCGAAAATGAAAATCATCCATTTCCGGCCCGATTCAACTAGTTTTCTAAAAATTAAAAATTTCTAAATTTATTTTCAATCTAATGGTGGTCTCATTTTTCTAAATTGATCTTTTCAAACCACCTAGAAAATTGAATTATTGAATTGGTTGACCATTGTTCAATCTGGTTCAGGTCTGATTCACCCTGAACTGGTTCGGGTTTCCCATCCAATTCGACTCATGGTTCTTCCTCATGACTTTTATGAATTTTTGGTCACTTGGGATTTTTCAATTTCTCATTTTAAACCCTTCTATACCATTTTTGGTTCATTAAACGGCTCAGTTTCCTCATGTAAGTCACTAGTTCTTTTCCTAGTTTTCCTTAATCTGAGAGGACGTGTTTAACGAATAGAAGGAGGCAGTATATGGAGATAGAAACCAAGGGAGGATGAACCATCCAAGGAAAGGAGGAAACACTGTAGAAGAAACCTCATCCATGTCAAAAGTTCCAAGAAAATGGAAGGATGAGGGAAATCAAGGAAAGAGAAGGAGTTGGTGTTAAATGATAACTGTAAGACAACCTCACTCGAGCCATGGGTAGTCTTAGATAGGGTCAAGAAATCTCAGAACAATTGAACCTGAACTCTTCTCTAAGCGGGTAAACTAGTAAGACAAATGATGGGATATAAAGGATGTACCGCATAGGCTTCCAAAGAATAATACAACTGGAATGGTGAATAGGAAGAGAAGGCCATAAAATAAATTCTAGGGTCCCATAACTATAGGGACACATAGCAAGGGGGTAGTGGTTCTTGACTCCCCCTAGCTCAGTCCCTTGATTGACCCTATTTCATATAAGGGTTCATAACTACTCCGATGAAAGTGGGTAGGGAGCTAAGACCAATGAAAGGACAACCACTAAGAGTAGCCTTAAATGTTGGCAAATGGACTATGAGGAGACCATACAGGATGAAAGACAGTGAATGGAACCCAAGTGAGTGAGGGTGGACTAAGGTATGAAAATCTTTAAGAAGATACTCGTTGAATATGAGGAAGGGCATAAGGGAGGGAAATCCAAAGTATGGCACAAGTTAGGGAGTGATTGCAAAATCCAAAGAGTAGAATCAGAATTACTCCAATAAGGATGTTGGTAAAGATGGGAGAATAGGAAAAAGTCCCAAATGATTAGGAAAAGCTAAGGTGGTGACAAACTCTCTCAATCGTAAGTATCAAACAGGGGCAGTTCAATTAAAGGTAAACTACCCATCCTTGTTACAATAATTGGGAGAGATGAAGGTGGACCTCAAAGTAGATAGCAAAGGAAAGTGTCTAATGGCTAACATAGCGGTAAGACCCAACCCAGTTGAGCAAATAAAGGTCCACCAAAAAGAGGACAAGGAACTCCAGCCACAGCTAGATTTGACCACCAAGAGAAAAACCCCAGACTTTACCCTTCGAAGCGATGGACTGCTGACCTACAAAAGAAAGATATGTGTGCCATAGGATAAGAAGTTGAGGAGACTAATACTAGAAGAAGCACATGACTTCGTGTATGCAATACATTCTGGTAATACCAAGATGTACCATAAAATCAAATGGGACTACTGGTGAAAGAAGATGAAGAATGACATTGCGGTATATGTGGCACGATGCTTATCCTGCCAGCAAATCAAGGTGGAGCACTAAAGACCCTTAGGACTACTACAAACACTACAAATCCCTAAATGTAAGTAGGAACATATTACCATGGTTGTTGCGATGGGACTACCGGTGTCACGCCCTGACCCGGTTTGGTCGGATCCCCAGGAACAACCCGCCGCTCTCTCGGTTTAAGAGGAGTTTCCCCCTTCTTTAACTCAAGAGGAGCCAGGCATATTTTCAACCTTGTTCCCTAGAAAAATATATATCAAATAAAATGCAAGCTTTAGAGTAATTAAGCATACCTGGCATAGGGTAAGGTTCGGTGTTATTTCTAGTCATATTCTCTTTTCCTAAAAAGGGATAGAAAAGAGGGGTGAGTTTCTACAACCTAGTGAATGGGTATTTTAAAAATAGAGTTTCTAAAAAAAATAGTTTTTAAGTTGGAGTGTACAAAAATCCTTAATTCCTTTAAATTTTCTCATCTTCAAATCTCAATTTTCAAAATTATTTCTTATTATCATGGTGTGTCATCACCTAATACACATCCTTCATCATGAAGGTCAAACACACAATCACAGGCCAACACGTCCACTGAACCCACGTGTGTCGTCGGAGCAACTTTACTCATCACCTAGATAGAAGTACGTCCACTTCTACCGTGAGAATGAGTGGATGTTCATGACATTTGGCCTTCAATCTGGTAACAAATCTCCATGTCCGTATGAGGACGGAGACCTCATCCTGACCCCAGCCCAGTCTCTTGTGCTTGAAGCTACGTCGAGCTTCGCAAGGCTTTTGGTACGACTAGCAGCCCTTATATCCACCAGGTTGTCTAGGGCCCTAGGATGCATCACTACCCCTCTTGGGTGTCTTGAAGGTCCCATAAAGATAGTGCATGCACAATCAACATTTTTCACATGATGCCATATAATCTGTCATTCTACTGGTCCAACGGCCCCGACCCTCAACTCAACTTGCTGCTGTTTATCTTGACTAGTTCGGAGACCTATCATGTCGCACTACCACTAGTTGACTGAGTATGTCGGTCCTGTCTTGGAACCATGGCCAAACAATTCAATTACTTAAGTTTTTATGGCATATAAATCATGTTTGTTTAGGAGCTCCTGCTCATGCCAACTGGCATAGGGCCTGCTGTTCGAGATTTTAAAAAATTAGGCATATTAGCCCCCAAGTTCCAAAATCGAGGCCTCCGGCCTAACAGAGCTATTCGAGCTTCCGTAAAAAAGGTCTCCCAAAATGTTTAAGCAGTAGCACACATCGAGGAGAGAGCATTTTCGATGAAAATAACTTTTCATCTGTCCATCACACCAACTAGATGTGAGGATATCTCCCCTCATAATCGACAAGCGGGTTTTCTACTTCATTCTAAGAAGTTCATCATACCAACAGGGTATGATTTACTTACAATCGGTAAGTAGTTTTTCTGCGTGATTTTCACATCACTCCTTTCAGGTGTGAAGATTAAAATACCACTTAGTAGTGGGTTTTCATTTTTGAGGTGCTTATCATCACAATCGAGTATGATATAAAAATCCTACTCACCCAATCATGCAGTTAAATTCCTCTTTATCGATTTTTCTCCCTTTCAGGCTAAATCTCAGCCAGCGTTCCTGATGTCTCATGTTCCTACATGAAATGAACATTATTGTTCATTATCATCTAGTTTGATCACCTTCATTCATTATGCATGACTAAATATTCAACTTTTCAAATATTTTCAATTTGGTCCCTAAAGTTATTTTCCCTTTACTTTAGGCCCCAATTAATGGTTTTTCCCCAAATTGAGTCCTAAAATTTTAAAATTCCCTTTGGGACCTCAATTTATTCAATTTCATAAAAAGGGGTTCAAGTTTCCCAAATTCCCAATTTGGCCCCTAATTTTCCCAAAATTACCATTTTTCCTTTCCCTTATAAAAATGGTAAGTTTTACCCCAAAATTTCTAAATTTGCTCAATTGGTCCTCTAGCACTCTTATCATGCCCAATTAACCTTAAATTTTATAAAATTGCATTTTGGTCCCTCGAATTTTCAAAAATCCCCAATTTTCGCCCAATTTCAACTTCCTAACACAATCAAATTTGATTTCATCAAATTGACTCATCAAACACATCTAATTGTTGAAATTGAAGTTAAATTTGAGTTTCTACATCTTCATATGATTCAATTACATTTTGAAACGTAAGTGTTGACTCCAGAATGAGCTAAAATGGAGTTACGCCAGAAAACATAACGTAGAGAGAGAAAGCTTCAATTGCTCACCGTCGAGGTTGCGACGGTCCAATCTTCCAATCTGGGCAGATAGCTCTCCTCCTGAGTATCCTCCTAGGATCAAGAATTGCATCAATTGATGCCAAATTGGGTGAGAATTCTATCATTGAAATTCTGTCGATTCTCTCTCTAGCACCGGTCAGAAATTGCAAAGGGGACCGAATTGGCTTACCTTTAAGTTCTAATTCAGTCGTAGGAGGGCTGAGTAGGTGTTAGGAGAGCTTGGTTTGGCCTGAGGAGGGCTCGAATTGGCCAATTTCAGCTAGGCCGAAATAGGGCAGCTTCGGTCCGCCGGAGCTGCTTCACTGTTCAATCACGTCGACGCTTCTCTGGCGACCCTCAAAGCGAATGGATGTTACCACCATGTAGCTGACTTCTCCTCGGTTCTAAGAAACTCGACCACACCTCCTTTGGTTCAAAAAAGACCCTATATCGAAGCTCTGGTTTGAGCTTCACTGGAAAAATAAGTACCTAATAGAGAGTGAGGTTTTTAGGTGTGGAGAGGATGAATGGAGAGGGGCTCTTTATATATGGAGCTCGGGGACTTGTCGACCGTCCGTTTGGCACATTTATGACAATTATTGATGGCCGGAAATGTACTAAATGGAATCGTTTCTTCTTCGCCGGTGCTGCTTCAATTTTTTGGCAAGTGAATAGTGTTGTCATTTAAAGGAAGAAGATGACACTATTCCGAACCGGACCGGACCGGTACGAACTAGGTTCAAAGCTTAATCCGTTCACCCCCAATTCGACCAAAATTTTCAAATCTAAAAATTGCTAAATTTATCTAAATTTATTTTCTATCTAATGGTTGCCTCAAACCTCAAATTTGAATTTTTTAAGCCACCAAGAAAAATGAATTTAGCTTCCAGTTCAATTGTGGTTCAAACCGGTTAGGATTCGGTTCCCCTGAACTAGTTTGGTTTTCATCCCCCATTCATCCTAAAGTCTTTTTTCTTGACTTATTTGACCCTTTAGGTCACTTGGGGTTCATATATTTCTCAGTTTTCCCTCTCTCTATCGATTGCAATTCATAAACCGACTTAGTTCATATACCGGTTCAATCTCGTTCAGATCCGATTCTCCCGAACCGGTCCGATTTTTTTCTCACACTCGGTTCTAATATTCCTTCCCAAGGTTTATGAATCTTTTTGGGTCACATGGGATTTAAAATTTCTCTAACTTGGAAAACTGACTGGGGACGAACACGTCACAATCACCGAGTGAGTGGGCATATTTATACAACATAACCAGTTAGGGTGGTGAGCATCGTTTTTAAACAAAAAACCACTTACTAGTTGTGAGTGAGACATTTTGAATATCACACCTGGTTGGTGTGATGGACACTTTTGCTTAAATGAAAAAGCCCCAAGAATGGGATTTTCCATCATCATGCTCGGTTGGGATGATGAATACATTTTATGTTCATAACCATTTTTCCATAAATGTTCTCCCTTGAATGTGTGCAAATGCCTAAAATATTTGGGAGACATTTCTGATGAGAGCTCGGACAGCTCCAATAGGCTAGAAGCCTTAATTTTGAATTTATAGGGCCAAAGCCCAACTTTTGAAAAACTCGTGAAATGGGCCCAAGGCTAGTCGGCATATGTTGGAACCCGTAGACAAGCGTAACAATGAAAGGCCATGAAAACTTTCAAAATTGACAACTTTATGTGTGACTTACCACGATACCAAATCATGACAAACAAGGCTCGATGGGCTAGTGGTAGTGCACCAAGACTAGGTTGACGGATCGATCAGGTAAACAACTACAGGCCCAAGTCGAGTGTCGGGGACGTTGGACCGTTGACACCAAAGATAATGGCTAAATGTTGCTAAGACTATTGTTTGTGCATACACTTTAATTTTGGGACCATCAAGACACCCGAGAGTGGTAGTGATGGGTTCGAAGTGCAATTGGACAACCTTGATGCAATAAGGGTAGGTTGGTGAGTCCCATCTGCCGACCTTCACCAGAAAATACTATTCATAGTGCATTTATACTAAAATTTAAACTGAGAAATTCACACTTATCAAGCCACAATTGAGGCGTAGTTTGATCTAGAAAGGATCCCCAAGAGCAATTTAGAGAAAGCAAGAGCTTCGGTCATCAGACCCTTACTAGTAAGATATCGAAGTTTTCTCTCAATTGACTAAGTTTTTCAATGAAGCTTCATTTGACCTCATTTCTCTGTCAAGTAAAGTGTTTCAAAGCTTAAAATGATGAGGGAGACTTAGGGAAGATGATTCAGATCACGAATGGGGGACAATAAACCAAGTTTTGGTGATCAATTGAACGAAATGATGTTTCGAGGACCAAATTGCAATTTTGGAAAAATTGGGCAATTTGGAGATTTTTGGAAAATTAGGAGCTGAATTGTAATTTAAGGAAAATTGGGGCATTTTTATGAACTTAACTCCCAATTGAGGCCCAATTGGGAAATTGGATGAATTGGAGTTGTGAAAAAACTATTATTTGTGCATGCACTTGAGGTTCGGGACCATTAAGATGCCCAAGAGGGGTAGTGATGCGTCCTAATAGCTATTGGATGATATGGTGGAGATAAAGGCAGTTTGTCATGCTAGCAATCAGGGAAGCTCGATGTAACTTCATGCGCATGAGACTAGGGTGGGGTCAGGATGAGGTATCTGGCCTCATACGGACATGGAGTTGATTTCGGGTTTGAGGGTCGGATGTTGCGAACATCCACTCAAACCCAGGGTAGAAGTGGATGGACTTCTATCTTGGTGGTTGGTAAAGTCGCTTTGAGCCACAAGTGGGTATAGTGGACGGGCTGCCCTACGAATGTGTGATCCCTTCCTGATGAAGGGCATGTGTTTGTTTGTGAAACGCCTCCTAAGGCAAGGGGATGGGCTAAGAAATCTAAACACACCTAATATGGAAATGGGAAAAAGGTTTCGAGACTTAAGAATCCTTAGAAAAGGAATGGTAAACCTTAGAAAAGGAATGGTAAACCTTAGAAAAAGGTTTTGGAAAGGAAATTAAATTTTAGTAAAACCCTTTTAAAATAAAATGTTACCCTTGGCATGGTAAAGGTTTTGAAAACCAAAATTTAGGAATAAATCCTTTTTAAAGAAAATGATAACCTCACCATGGTTTGGATAAACTAAGGCTATTTTGAAAACTCACTTCTAGCACCCGTTCACTTAGTTGTAGAACTCACCCCCTCCCTTTTACCCCTTTAAGGTAACCTAATGAAAAACCAAACTTAAAGACCTCCTTGTATGGGAACTGTAAAGACAGGTATGTTTGTTTAAAAGATTTTCAATTTTGTATAATGTTATTTCAGGAAAGACAAGAAAAAGAACACCTTACTCCTCGCGGTTTAGAAAAGGGAGAAACCTTTCATGAACCAAAGAGAGTGTTAGGTTGCTCATGGGGATCCAACCAAACTGGGTCGGGGCGTGACAAAGATCCTACATCGACTATCGGGAGCTGAATTAGGTAATCATTAAGAATAACTACCCTCTCCCTAGAATAGGTGATTGGTTTGACCAACTGCGGGGAGTAGCCTACTTCTCCAAGATTGACCTGTGATCTCGGTATCACCAGTTGAAAATTTTGGAGGATATATAGAAAGATTGCATTCTAATCATGATATGGGCACTACGAGTTTAGGGTAATGCCCTTCGAACTAACAAACGCACCTGCAGCCTTCATAGACCTGATGAATCGGGTGTTCCAACCAGCCTTCATATATCACTCCTCATATAAAAGAGGAGCATCGGGCGCACTTAGAGACCACGTTGAGTACATTACGGGAGAATCAACTCTACGCCAAATTTTCAAAGTGCAAATTTTGGCTACAAGAGGTGGGCTTCCTAGGGCATATAGTGTCAAAGGACGGAGTGAAGGTGGACCCAGCAAAAATAGAAACAACATCCAATTAGAAAGCACCCACCAGCCTAACAAAGGTACATAGCTTTCTCGAACTCACAGGGTACTACCGGAAATTTGTAGAGGATTTTTCAAAAATTGTAGCCCCATTGACCCACATCACATGGAAGGGAGTCAGCCACAAGTGGGATGCTAAGTGTGAGCAGTTGTTCCAAGAGTTGAAGACCCGATTGACGATGGCCCCGGTACTAGCATTACCCGAATTGAATGTAGGGGAATATACAGTGTATAGTGATGCATCTAGATAAGGATTAGGATGTGTTCTACTGCAATAGAGAAGAGTCATTACATATGCCTCTCGACAGTTGAAACAACACAAGAAGAACTACCCCACCCATGACCTCAAGTTGGCGGCAATAATGTTCGCCCTCAAGCTTTGGCGTCACTACTTGTATGGAGTTAAATGCCGCATATACACTGACCACAAGAGACTCAAATATTTCCTAACCCAAAAGAAGCTCAATCTGCAGCAACAAAGATGGCTGGAGTTGTTAAAGGACTATGACTTGATAATTGAGTACCACCCCAACAAGGCTAACATGGTAATAGATGTGCTCAGCCGCAAGTACCACACAGGAGTAAACTTGATGAGGGTCGGCTACCTACCTCTACTAAGATAGTTGCATAGCTTGGGGGTAAACCTCAGCCTAGATAAGGGTTGGAGTGGTCTAATGGCCAACCTAGTCGTTTGGCCAAGCATAGTAGACCAAATACAGACTCTGCAAAAGGAGGACGTGGAGCTCCGTTCGCATTGGAACCCATTTGTTAGCAAGCCAACCCAAGATCTTGTAGTCAGAAAAGATGGGTTGATGACCTTCAAAGGGAGGGTCTGGGTACCGAACAACCCAGAATTGAAGAGGATTATACTAGAAGAGGCACATGACTCAATATATGCCATGCGTCCTAGTAGTGCAAAGATGTATCACACCATAAAGCCATGATACTAGTGGAAGGGAATGAAAAAGAACATCGCGGAATATGTGGACAGGTGCCTGTCATGTCAGGAAATTAAGGCCGAACATCATAAATGCTCCGGACTACTTCAGCCCCTCCCAATCCTCGAATGGAAGTGGAAACACATCACCATGGATTTTGTAACCGAGTTGCCCATGACAAAAAGGGGTTGAGATGCGATATGGGTTATTGTAGATCGATTGACCAAGTATGCCCACTTCTTACCTATAAGGGTGACCTACCCAGTAGAAAGGCTAGCCACCTTATATGTAGGAGAAATTGTGAGGCTCCACGGGGTCCCCATAAGCATAGTATCGGATTGAGACCCGAGGTTCACCTCCCAGTTTTGGCCCAGCTTACAAGTTGCCCTCGGGACTATACTCCATATAAGCATTGCCTTCCATCCTCAGATGGATGGGAAATCCAAATAGACCATCCAAACCTTGGAGGACAGGCTCCGGGCATGTGTCTTAACGATGAACAAGGGCTGGAAGGACTATCTATGCCTCAGGAGTTCGCATATAATAACAGTCATTAGGCCAGCATACAGATAGCACCAAACAAGGCCCTCTACAGGCAACCCTATCGTACGCCCCTATTTTGGGAAGAGGAAGGGAAAAGAAGACTCGAGAAGGTCGAGCTAATATAGGATGCAACAAAAAAGATTCAAAAAATAGGGAGCCAAATCAAGATGGCTCAAGATTGACAGAAAAGTTATGCGAACCACTGAAGAAAGGACCTAGAATTTGAAGTAGGAGATCGAGTATTCCTCAAGGTGTCACCCTATAGAAGAATACTTAGGTTTCAATAGAGAGGAAAGTTGAAACCAAGGTACTTAGGTCCCAACATCATAATTCATAGGATTGGACCAGTGGCATATAAGTTGGAGTTGCCTCCGGACCTGTAAAGGATACATAACGAATTCCACGTATCGGTACTACAAAAATATGAGCCCAGCCCCAGCCATGTGCTGGATCAGCCACCACACAAGATAGGAGAAGACCTGGTCTACGAAGTAGAGCCAATATGAATCCTCAACCAATGAGAAAAGTACCTAAGGAATAAGAGGATTCCCATGGTGAAGGTCCTTTGGCGAAATGACCAAGTAGAGGAGGAGACATGGGAGACCGAGTCGGTCATGAGGGACAGATACTCACAATTTTTCAGCAACTAAAAGTTTTGAGGAAAAAACTCCTAAAATGAGGGGAGATTTGTGAAACCCATTCTCTCGTACCAAGGAAACCAAGGAAAAGAACCAGTGATTTTCATGAGAAAACCGAGTCGTTAAGTGAACCAAAAATGGTAAAGAAGGGTTAAATCGAGAAATTGGAAGATCCTAAGTAGCCAATAAATCACAAAAATCATGAAGAAGAAACCTAAGGTGGATAGGATGCGAAAACTGGAGTGGTTCAAGGTGAACCGGATTCGAAACAGATCAAACCGGAATGAATTGAGTTGAACCGGGAACACTATTTTATAGTTACAACTTTCCTCAAACAAGAGAAAGAAACAAACATTAAATTATTTATAGCTCTTTACAATATGTTTCCTAATCTAACTGGGTTCATGAATTATGGTCAACAAACAATACGAGCTGCAAGGTACATTGGACAAGGGTTCATGATTACCTTATCCCACGTAAACCGTTTACCTGTAACTATTCAATATCCTTATGAAAAATTGATTATGTTGGAACGTTTCTGTGGTTGAATTCATTTTGAATTTGAAAAATGCCTTGCTTGTGAAGTATGTGTTCATGTATGTCCAATAGATCTCCCCATTGTTGATTGGAAAATGGAAACCGGTAACTGGTTCAAAGATTCATTTTTCTAGGTAGCTTAAAAATATCAAAGTGGGAAATTGAAGCCACCATTAGGTATAAAAATAATTTAGATGAATTTAGAAAATTTTAATTTTTTATAAAACTGGTTGAATCGGGCCAAAACCGACCGATTTTCGAATTCGGGTCACCGAACCTGGTTGGACCAAACTAATCAACTGTCTAGCTGGTCAACGGACCAGACCGGTCAATGGTCAGCGGAAGCCCAGAGAGTAGCCATGCAGACATGAGCAGCCAATGGGAGGCTGCCATGTGTCCGGTCAGCGGACGCACAATCAACACGCCATGCAGACACGAGCAACTAATGCAAGGCTACCACGTGTCTGGTCAACCGATCAACAACTAATGTGGTGGCTTAGTGGGAATGCCATGTTAGAAAAACCGACCAATCACAGCGTGCCATGTGGCACAGTCACCTAACAAAAAGGAGAGAGAAGGGGAAGGTTAGCCTCTGGCAACTCAGGAAAAGCTCTAGTATGTACCCCGTCGACCGAGACTAGGGCCAAGTTCTATGTCGACTGGTAGCCCGGTCAGTTGTCGAGCTTCCTATATAAAGGGCAACCCTCCACTCGTCTTCCCCATCCCACAAATGAACGAAGAAGGTGAAGTGTTCCATTTTATGATGAGTAGCAAACTAGAGCTCTGACAGCGGGGCTTTCTTCGACCTTTGCTACTGCAATTGGTGTCTCTAGAACCAGGAGGAAGTTCTATATCCAACTACACCCTCCCTTCAGCCTGAGGACCAGTAGAGAGGAGCTAGAAAGCTTGCACAGTACCGCCACTCCTCGACAGTCGACAACTTGAGCTGCTTAAGCTCAATTCGAGCTATTCAAAGACCAATCTCAGCCAAACCAAGCTCTCTAGACCAAACCTAGAAGTGCCACAACCTTCCTTGAGCAAATATAGTGAGTCCCCTCCACCGCCCTTCGCCGAAAAATACTATTCACAATGCATATGTCACATTCTGACCCAATTTGGTCAGATCCCCATGAGCAGCCCACCACTCTCTCGGTTTATTAAGGGTTTTTCCCTTCTCTAAACCGTAAGGAGTAAGGCGTCCTTTTCACCTGTATATTTCCTAGAATAACATTAATCAAAACTAAATATATAAACCTTACATACCTTTCTTGCAGGTTCAGCTATCGGAAAGTCTTTAAGTGGGTTTCCCCTTGGTTACCTGAAAGGGGGTAAAGGAAGGGAATGAATTTGACAACTCAATGAATGGATATTGGGAGAGAGTGTTCATAATTAAAATATTTTTTATCGAAGTGTGTCAGACTCCTTATTTCTTTCAAAAATACTATTTCCTTAAATTCTCGGTTTTTCAAACCATTTTCCTCATTTCCACATCAGGTGTGTTTAACAATCAACACACGCCCTTCGTCAGGAAGGGAATCACACATTCGCAAGGGAGCCCGTCCACTACATCCACTTGTGGCATCGGAGCGACTTTACCGGCCACCTAGATAGAAGTCCGTCCACTTCTACCCTGGGAATGAGTGAATGTTTGCGACATATGACCCTCAAACCCAAAATCAACTCTGTGTCCAAGTAAGGATAGAGACATCATCCTGACCCCACCCCAGTCTCATGCACATGAAGCTATGTCAAGCTTCCTTGACTGTTGGCACGACAAACTACCCTTATCTCCACCATATCATCCAATATCCCTTGGGACGCATCACTACCCCTCTTGGGTGTCTTGATGGTTCCGAACCTCAAGTGCATGCACAAACAAAAAGTTTTCCGCGATGCCATTTATCTTTGGTGCCACTGGTCCAATGGCCCCGACCCTTAACCCAACCTGCAGCTGTTTTTCTAGACTAGTTCGTCGACCTGACCCTAACGCACTTTTGCCAATCCATCGACTATGTCGGTCTTGTCTTGGTACCATGGCGAAATCATGTTTGTTTATGAGCTCCTGCTCGTGCCAACTGGCCTTAGGCCCATTGTACGTGATTTTCCAAAACCAGGCATTTTAGCCCTCAAGTTCCAAAACTGAGGCCTCTAGCCTATCTAAGCTATTCTAGCTCTCGTCAAGAAGGTCTCCATAAATTTTTAAGCATTGCCACACAATCAAGAGACAACACTTCTAATAAAATAAACTTTTCATTCATCACACCAATCAAGTGTGATGATATCTACTCTTACAAATGGTAAGCAGGTTTTCTCCTTCCTTCTAGGAAGTCCATCATACCAAGCAGGTATAATCTACTTACAACCGATTAGTTTTTCCGTAAAATTTTCACAAAACTCCAATCGGATGTGATGTCAAAATTCCACATAGAAATGGTTTTTCATTTCCAATGTGCTCATCATCCCAACCGAGTACGATGTGAATAAACCCACTCACCTAATAACAGTAGTGTATTCCTTCTTAGTTGGGTTTTGCCTTCACGCTAGCTTATCCTTATTGGCATTTTGGTCCTTCGTGTTCCAACACAATTTTGGATATCCTTATCTATTAATATTTGGCCCGATAGCCTTCATTTCTCATGTATGAACAAAAATGCCCAAAATTTTCAATTAATTGCATTTAGGTCCCTAAAGTTCTTTTTCCATGCCTTTATGTCCCTAATGCTAAATTTTCCCCAAATTGAGTCCCGAAACATCCAAAATTCACTTTGGGTCCTCAATTTATTGAAAATTGTTTAAGGGGCTCAAGTTTTCCAAATTTCCAATTTGTTCCCTAACTTTTCAAAAATTACCAATTGCCCCTACTTTACAAAAATGGTAATTTGACCCCCATTAATTCCAAAAATTGACCATTTGGTCCTACAATATCCTTTTCATGGCCAATTGGCCCTCAAATTTTGTAAATTACAATTTAGTCCCTCAATTTTACGAAATCCCCAAAATTTTCCCCCGATTTCCCCCTTTCAAACTGGCCAAATTTGATTTCATCAAATTGACCATTCAATCGAGGTTAATTTTTGAAATTGAAGGTATACTTGAGTTCCTATGCATCCATACGATTCAATTGAGCTTTGAATCGCATGAATTGAGGCCGCAACGAGCTTAAACGGAGCTTCACAAAAAAATTGTGCGTAGAGAGAGAGAGCTTTGAATGCTTACCGTTGGAGGTGTGGCGGTCCGATCTCTCTATCAGGGAAGATAGCTCCCTTCCTAAGGTATCTTCTAGGATCAAGAATTTCTACAATTGACCTCGAATTGAGTGAGAAGTTTTTTAGTGAAATTATGTAGTTTCTCTCTAACTCCAACCTACAACGACTTAGTAAGGCCGAATTGGCTTACCTTTCAGCTCAATTGAGGTCGTCTAAGGGATGAGGGGACGTTGGGAGAGCTTGGTTAAGCCGGAGGAGAGCTAAATTCGGTCGATCGCTGTTTAATTATGTCAATGCTTTATAGGTGGTCCTCAAATCAAATAGAGACTATCGCCAGATAGCTAACTTCTCCCCAAATCTAAGGAACCCAACCTCACCTTCTAAGACTCATAAAAACCTCAATATCGGAGCTCTTGTTTGAGCTTTATCAGAAAACTAAGTAGTTGAGAAAGAGTGGAGTTTTTTTGTGTGAGGAGAAGGAATGGAGAGAAGCTCTTTATATAGGGAGCTCGGGGACTCTCTAGCCATTCGATTGGCATCTTTATGGCATTCATTCATCGCATGAAATGGCCTAAACAGAGACATTTCACCTTTGTCGGTGCTATTCATTTTTCTGACGAGTGAACAGTGCTGTCATTTTAAAGAAGAAGACGACACCAATCCGAACCATATCGGACTGGTCCGAACCGGGTTCAATGCTTAAACTAGACGATTTAGGCTCGATTCGACTAAGTTTTTCAAAATTAAAAATTTCCCAATTCATCTAAATTCATTCTTTATCCAATGGTGGCCTTAATTCTCCAATTTGAATATTTTAAGCCACCTAGAAAAATAAATTTAGAAACTGATTCAATAGTGGTTCAAATTGGTTCAATCCGGTCCAGGTCCGATTCACTTTAACCGATTTGGTTTTCCCTTCCAATTCATACCAAAGTCCTTTTCCATGAATTTTTTAGTCACTTGCGATTTGTAAACTTCTCAAATTGCTCTTTTTCTATCAATTGGGGTTTGTGAACCAGTTCAGTTTTCTCACTTGGGTTGACCGGTTCTTTCTCTGGTTTCCTTGTCTTTAAGGGACAAGGTTTACAACATTTATGCTAAAATTTAAACAGAAAAATTCACACTGCTCAGGCCTCCAATTGAGGCGTGGTTTGATCTAGGAATGATTCCCAAGAAGAGAGCAATTTAGAGAAAGCAAGAGCTCCGGTCGTCGGACCCTCACCAATAAGATATTGAAGCTTTCTCTCTCTAGACTAAGTTTTCTAGTGAAGCTTTATTTGAGCTCATTTCTATGAAATGAAGTGTTTCAAAGATTGAAATGATGAGGGAGACATAAGGAATATGATTCAGATCACGAATGGGGACAATTGACTGAGTGTTGGTAATCAATTGAACAAAATGATGTTTCAGGGACAAAATTGCAATTTTGGAAAAATTGGGTAATTTGGGAATTTTTGGAAACTTGGGGGCTGAATTGTAATTTAAGGAAAATTGGCATTTTAATGAAATTAACTCCCAATTGGGCAATTGGATGAAATGGAGGGTTAATTGGCAATTTTGTAAAAATTTAAGGACCAATTGGTAATTTTTGGAAATTTAAGGACCAATTGGCAATTTTGGAAAATTGAGGACCAATTGGTGATTTTGGAAAAAAAACTAAGACCCATGAGGGATAATTGAATGTCCTAGGGACTTAATTGAGATTATATGAAGATTAGGGACCTAAATGTAATTAAGGCATAATATGAGAACCTATGCACTAATACATGCAAGTATGAGGTCTCTTACATCAATTCTCCTAATGTGAATGCTCGAACCAAGTAGGAGTTAGTGGTCCAAGTACTTATGCAAAGGAGCGCACCACAAATTGAGATCTCACCAGGACAGCCACGTCACTACTACCGGGTGAGTGGGAAATCTACAACATTGGTTCCATTTGGGACGATGGCTTTACCTCTAAACTAATTTTCTTCTTGGAATTTGCCTCCATTGACTAGATGACTCTACTTAAAATATTTGGGAGCAAATTTGGAGACTTAGACTCATGATATAAGTAGGCCCAAGGCCGATGGGCATGGGTACGGACCCGTTAAGAATTAGCATGTTATGAACTGCTAAAAGTCCTGATAATGGATAATATTGTGTGATATCCACTAAGCCAAAGTTGTGATGTTGGGCTTGTTGGACCGACTAGCTGCTAAGCTGAAGCTAGATCGTCAAACCCGTTGGGCTAGTGCACATGGGCTGAAGCCGAGCCAACAAACCCTTAGGCTGGAGGGCCAAAGATAATGGCTATAAATGAATAAGATTCTTGATTGTGAATGCATGTGATGCGAGGTCATCGAGATGCCTGGTAAGGGGTAGTGGTGGTCCCAAGTGTTGTTGAACAACCTAGGGAGCATAAGGGCGGTCCGTCATGCAGTATGTCAAGAAGCTCTAAGAGCTTCCTACGCACGGAGACTAAGGCAGTAGGGGGAAAGAGGTCTCGTCCCACAAAGTAGACATGAAGTGTGGTTGGGGTTTGAGGGTCAGACATATAGGGTCCACAAAAACCTCAGGTAGAGGCTGTTAACCTCTATCATGGTGGACGATAAAGGTGATCTGGTCCATAAGTAGAATAGTCGGGTACCATTCTGCGAATGTGTGATCCCTTTCTATGATAGAAGGGATGGTTGATAAGTGGATGTTATGTGAATGATGGTTAATGAATGAAGCAACTAAATTAAAAGAAGCGATCATTATAGAAATTTCCTCCACTAAGTATATATATACTCACTCCCCTCCTCTCACCCTTTTAGGAATATTTAAAAGAATCGGGACAAGAGAGGCAAAAAGCTCCAAGTAAATGCTCGGACCCTCAAGGTACATTCCCCATCCCAAACTTATATTAAGGGAATGAATGTAGGTACACCTTTACCTTCTTCGAACAATCCAGATAGGAATGTTAGGATGGTTCAGGGAAGGGTGGCAGGTTGATCACAAGCCCCCGACCAAACCAAGTCGGGGTGTGACCCGTTGGGCCAGTTTTTTGAAATGGGAAGTCAGCTCTTGTAGAGTTGAGCTCCCAATGTTTGTGCACACTTATTAAGGGGAGACGACAGGAGAGGGTCTAAGCTCCCAATGTTTGTGCACACTTAATAAGGGGAGATGACAGGAGAGGGTCTAAGCTCCCAATGTTTTTCTATGTGTTAGCATGTTGATTGTTGTCTAAATTCTTGTGTGCGTAATGATGGGGAATTCGAGCATGAGTGCATCGAGCTCCTGGCAACGCAATGCCTGTAGCACCATTACAAGATATGGCCATGAGTTCCATAATTATAACCTGAAGTCATATGATCTTTATTTTTAATACCAATATGGGGGATTAGGTGCAATAGATGGACACCTTCATGGTAGTGTCGTCGCTCACGAGGAAAATAGAATGGAGATCGGGGAGTGCAAAGTGTAATCTTCCATGTTTCCCGGGACACTCGGAACACCTACGAGTATCATCCCAATACACCTCTGTGACGGGTAGATGGCTAGATGAGTTGTATGTTTAGGGGCCATGGGTTGGTGAGAGGCAAATTAAGCGTCAATGACCTAGGTGCTCAGACATCAATTGTGAGTAATAGAGAGTGTTCGCGACCCCCGTACTCCATTTCCCTATCTGGTGTCGTCCCAAGAGGGCGATGCATTTTGGGGAGGTTTTTAAATTGTGGGGTCCTAGTAACCCAACTGATGGGCAGGCCTGAGTAGCATATTTTGTGTAGGAGAGTGGCCACAAGGTAGCAAGGACCCTAGGGTGCTAAGGCACCAAGCTGTGAGGTGGCACAAGTGAAGTGTCGGTAGTGGGAAGAGAGCCTTGGGGCCTCCCACACTCTAGCTCCCAGTCTGGGATTGCACGAGTGGTGATCCATTCTAGGTGGAATATGATCGTGTTTAGGGCCATTGAGTGCCCATCATTATGTGCTAATGCCTAAGTTGCCAGGTTGAGGTACGAGTCATACTAACCCGGAAGTGTCGTCCGAGCGTAGGTTGTGTTTGTGTGCAGGACTAAGTCACATTGATTGCATTAATGAATTAAAGATTGTGAAAGCTATGAACTTAAAAAGGGGAGACCAAGCGTAACCCCGGTTGTATAATAGGGTACGAGTCGGAAACCCCGAGACTTGGTCTCAATGGGTGGAAGTAAACCACGGGGCTCACAGGGGTGATGCAAGCGTTAGATCTAGGTTATATTGCTAGGTGGTTTATGAGAAAGGTTTAGGTTGTGATCCATATAGTGGCACGACTTCAGTATCCCACTCACTGAGTTGTGAGCTCACCCTCTCCTCCAAACCATGTTACAAGTAAGCCTAAGTTGTGTGAGGTGAGAACAAAGGAGCATACTCCCGAGACACCTATTTTTCCAAGGTAACCTCATAACCTACCCATAAAATACAGCTTTTATCATATTGCAAATCTTTCTAGATTTTGATGGTAAATTAGTAAAGGGGCACATGTTGTACTTCGTGTATTAGAAAGTTTAAAGTTTCTTCTACTTTCACTAATGAGGGTTTACTCACCTAAGCCTGGATTCCATCAGTTTTTACCTTGGTAAAGGATCCTGGCTTTGTAACATTGAGGGAATCAACGAGGTGCACATGTCTTTGGCCAAAGAATATCGGGTCGGGGCGTGACATATTCACTCACCATCCTAAATAGTCGAGTAATCGACATTTAGTGATGAGGAACAATTGCATGCAAAGTGCTTCATTTATCCTATTTGTGCATTGACTTCATTGTGTTAAGGCATGTAATGGGTACTTGAGTAGCTATATGATAGACTACGAGTTATGCTCATATGCATCTATCCACTCATCATCCCAAATAATTGAGTGATTGGTATTTGGTGTTCAGGCACAAATGTGTGCAAAGTGCTATATTTCTCATTTGTGTATATTAAATGATTTGATTTAACTGTTGTAATGGCCATTAAAAATCATAAAACATTCTAAAATATGTTCTCATTATGAAAAAGGATGATTGTATTAGGAGATGGGAAATACCCCTGCACGAATACCCATATGAGCCATGCCTCTAAAGGTATCCGGTCGCCTTATATGTGACAATTAAGGATAGTGAAATCCTTTCTAAATGAACCCAACTCAAATTTGAGATCTGAGGGAAATGGAGATAACGAATGTGTGTCGATGGATGCCACTCGGTTAGTTGGTACGAATGAAAAATTCTCGACCAAAATTATGTTAATAGTATAAGCCAGTGATCTTTATTAATGTATGAACAGTAGGTTCAGTAATGAACTACCATAGAAAATGAGTCATCAAACTCTGTATTAGTTATTTTGAGTTACGGCAACATTGAAGCCATGAACGGCCTGATGAGAGGCCTCTGCACTCATTGAGCATTGCTCACCCCCTCCCCTAATATATTTTAGAAATATATGAAAGAGAGGATTACAAGGGAAGAGGACCCTCGCAGTGAAAGAAACCCAAGACATGATCCTCTATGCAAAGGAATATCCATGACAACAATTGAATCCAATACACCTCAAGATATACAAAGATTTCATTAGGGTGTTTGGGATATCATCCCTTAATACAGGAAGAGCACCTCTAGTGGAGACGACCGTGGAGGAGTCATATGATCACTCTCTATCAAAGAGAATTCCCTCGACACTAGTTCGAGAGAGATATTATTTTGATTTTCTGAGGTATCTGAACGATTTGAGGCAGTCGGATTGCCTAAGCTTCAAGGGCGAGAAGAATGCCATGACAGCCACTGATTTTCTCAAGGAAGTGAAGAGACACTTGATTATCCTCAATGTGCCAAAGATCCAAACACTCGTAATAGTCAATTACTTACTCAAGGCACAAGCACGCCATTCATGGGAGAACATAAGAGCCACATCTTCAATCACACGTTGAGTTGAATTCAAATGGAGATTCAATGAGGAATACCTAGCTCTTCACCTCATGAATGAGAAGAAATATGAATCTTCCAACGGTGACAAATTTTAGGCATTGTCATAGATTATGAGAGTAGCATTAATGAGTTCTAAATATTTACTCTTGATTTAGACAATTCGACAAACATATGCAAGCAGTTTGTAGAAGGGTTATCCATGAACATTCACGATAGAATGGGAAGCATAGGATGCCCTACCAACCTGATGGTGGTGATAGGTATGACCTAAGATTGTGATCGTCTCATCCAAGTTAGGCATGGACATGCTCAGAAAAGAAAGGAAAGCAAGGTGCCACTACTTACTACATGGGATTGCAGTCGATAGATAGGGAAAACCCTAGAAGGGTGAACCCTCTCATGTTTCCAGTTATCTCTCCATAGACAAGGAAAAGAGACCATTCAGGAGCCTACATGGACCAAATAGCATGAAACACTCTTGATTGAGTGATATTGGAAAATAATGCTAGTGTTCATAATGGACCCCCTAGTGTCATGAATGTGGGAGCCCGTATACTGGGTTATATCACCAGATAGTGTGCTACCACTATAGGCAAATAGGATGCATATCATGCAATTTCCCATGGGTGGACAACACCTAGCAATGACTACAGCCCATACCACTCATGGACCCCAAGGTGGACAAAGTATGGTAGCTGAAAGTGGTCCCAGGAATGGTGGACAAGAAATGCATCTACACCATCTCAGGGTCACGACTAGGGGTTATAACGTGAGACAGGTAGATGCTAGAGAAGACCTCAGTGTTGTAGTGGGTCCCTTTAAGAACCCTTGATTAGGCATGCTCTTTATCCTACCTTTGGATAACGGTGAAGTAATAATACCTTTTTGTAAAAGAGCATGATGACTCTAGTTCAAGTTATGCATTTTGGGCAAATTAATGCATGTGGTTCATTTTCACCATGGAAATAATCAATGGTCTTTGAAAATATAGCATTTAAAGGTATGTGGAATGTAAGCCTTCACTTTAATAGATTATGGGGCAGATCAGTTGTATCTACGAGAAGAATTGGTACACAAGGTAACATGAGCCCTATCCTCGTTGAGCCTAGAAAAGTCTAATTCGTATGCCACATGGAAAGGATGCACTAGGTGACACGATACTTAGGTCTTGTTTAGTGCGAATAGGGGAAAGGAAACTCGAGGAAGAATACATACCCCTACCCCTTAATGATCCAGACATCATCTAGGGGATGTATTGGTTGTCAAGGCATCACAACAAAGTGGATTATCAAGATAAGGTTGTGACATTTCACACCCACGACACCAACGGAACAACCTTCCAAGGGGATAGAAATAAGAGTCAACCTCACATAAAAGCTCAAGCATTAAGACTCAATAGAAAATGAGTAAGGAATGATGGGCAAACATATGCTACTCATGTGGTAGGGAAAGAGAGCATATCATAAGAGTGATATGAGTAAGCAACAAACACATCGATGTAAATAGACATGACGAGGAAACTCTTTGAATGATTATGTGTATGAGGTCCATCATGTATTACAATAAAATTTTAAAGGCAAAATAAAACATGAAAGAAAGGATGTAGTAAATTATTTGGAGTAAGGATCGTGAGTCTCAAGTTACAAATATTGGAAATAGGGTTTCAATTTAAACTTCCCTAAGGGAAGGGAGAACCCTATGAGTATATTGATGTATGCAAAAAAATGTTGAAAGGAATATGACCACAAGAAGTAAACTTGACACACTCGACATAGAACAAGTGAGACATTGTTGAGATAAAATGAATGGTCAGACACCCTAGTATAAGAGGGGTGGAGAAAGAACAATGCTAGAAAGAGAAAAGAAAGTCCTATAGAAGGGAAGGCCAAGAGTTGCAACAAACATGTGACGAGTTAAGTAAATGTGACACTACTACCATTAGTGAGTACATGTTATAACAATATGTGAATTGAAGCAACTCTTATAAGAGAATTATGCTATCAGATGTTGAAATGAGCTAAGGTATGATGCGAAAAAATACATACCAACCCATTTTTTATAAATGGGGAATAATTAAGTCTGGGTGAATGGAGCAAGGAAATTTGAGAAATGGAGGCTTGGGACCTTAAGGGAACCAAGTCATGGAAATTAGATATGTGTCAAGTGGCATACTGATGAGAATTGTCAAGTGTTCTCTAAGTCTAGAAGGAATATGGTAGGGCTATGTTAACTAAGATGGGTCATAGTCCAGATTTGAAAAATAATGTAAGGTATCATCCTAGAAATTGATCATTGCTAAGGAATCATACCCAAAGTTCTATGGACAAGAATATGGTGGTGATCTCTTAATCATCAAAAGTTAGAAAGGTAGAGGCCTTAAGTGTAACATTGCAAATAGAACCCCTATAGTACCAATGAATTAAGGTACAAGAACCATGGAACAAGGAACGAGAAGGAACCCTACACATGGATGTACGGATCCTGATAGGGAAAGAGGTGCTAGAAGTAGATCTCACATTTCAATTGTCTTGATGGAATATCGGACATGAACAAGTGAAAAGTGGATTGAAAGGATCCACCCAAGGATGAGTATCGCAAAGTAATGGAGATTTTTCTTGTTATTGGAAAATCGATAGAAATGATATCAACAAAACAATGCATGAAAGAAACCTCATGATGTATCAAGAATAAGACTTGAGAATCGAGGAAACAGAAAGAGTATCATCCATAGGTGATGAGAAACAAACAAATGTAGCTAGAATGTTATCAAGGAAAGCTAATAAAATGTTATATCGAGTTGGAAATCAAAATAGAGTCTAGAAAGTGATTTGGATTACTAGACCGTAAGAAAACAAATATGTCAAATGGAGACAGTGACTAAATTTTTCAAACCTTGATACATATTATGGGTCATCATGAGTCCATGTTAAGGATTAGTCCCTAAAGAGCACAATAAGGAACATGAATCGTGGGGGCAACGAACTAGAGAAATTAAATTGATAAAAGAGAAAAGTTTTGGGAAAGAGCCATGGTCACTATTATAAGTGTTGTACAAATCCAAGTGCAAGGTAAAAGGATGTGACACATCAGTGCACATCTTAGCACTAGTATGGCCAAAGGGACTCGTACCCCCTAGACACTGGTAAAAAAAAATTGTGTCCTTGGGCATAGGATATCTACCAAACACTTTCCCAATAAGTGTTATGAGTCATCCTGAGTAAAGTATGGTATGTGCACTTGGGCATAGGGAAGGAAACCACAAGGCAAAGTATGGAAATGTACTTTTGAGAGAAATCTTGTAGGTACTTACTAAAACTCAGGATATGAGGTGTTAGCCATGGATACCTCTAGGAACCAAATGTTATAAAGATAAAAGAGGGGATTCATAGTTGGCTTATAAGAATGATTTGGCAATCTAAGGAGATTGGTGGGAGCCTTCTAAGTATTACTCCAAAAGAAGATTTATAAGGAATGGTATGATATTAATGGAGGCTTAATGGAAAAAGGGTTATCTCAAGCCTAAAATAAATTATTATGCTAATTTGGATAATGAAATGGGGAAAAAGCGGGAGGCATAAGAATATAAATGGAAGATGATAATAATACATGATTACATAATGACCAAGTGAAATCAAAGAAAGCGTAAAGAACCAAGTTGACCATGAGAGAAAATAGTCTACCCTAGCGAATAAAATTTTTAATAACAAAACTTCTAAAAATGAGTGGAGTAGTTGTAATACCAAAATTTTCAAAACTGGGATTTAAACCTAATTGGTTTAGACAGGGGAGAGAACTTCCAACAAAATATATTTTCAACTGTCCATTATACCGACCGGGTATAAGGACATCTCCGCTCATAACCGATGAACGGGATTTCAACTTCCTTCGAGGAAGTTTCATCACACAAACCGAGTATGATCTACTTACAACCGGTAAGTAGTTTTTCCGCATAATTTTCACATCACTCCTCTAAGTTTGATGTTTAAAATACCACTTGGTAGTGGGTTTTCATTTCGAGGTACTTATCATCCCCAACTGGGTATGATATAAAATTCTACTCAACCGTTAATCCCGTTAATTCCACCTGTTAATGTCGTGAATGCTGGCATTCCCGGTGCTTCGTGTTCCTACACAATATGAACATCTCGATTCATTATCTCTCGACCTAATAGCCTTCATTCATTCCAAATGAATGAGAAAAACCAAACTTTTATTTATTTGTAATTAGGTACCTAAAGTTATTTTTCTTTAACTTTAAGTCCCTAATGCCGATTTTTCCTCAAATTGAGTCCCAAAACTTTTAAAATTCCCCTTGATACCTCAATTTATTCAATTTCACAAAAAGGGGTTTAAATTTCCAAATTTTCAATTTGGTCCCCCAACTTTTCCAAAATTACCATTTTGCCCTTCCTTTACAAAAATGGTAAATTTTACCCCAAAAATTCTAAAATTACTCAGTTGTCCCTCTAACATTTTTATCATGCCTAATTGACCCTCAATTTTAGGAAATTACATTTCAATCCTTTGAAATTTCAAAAATCCCCAATTTTCCCAAAATTTCCCCCCAATTCCAACTTTTTAACACAATCAAATTTGAATTTATCAAATTGACTGATCAAACATTTCCAATTGTTGAAATTGAAGTTGAAATCGAGTTTATACATGTTCATATGATTCTTTAGCAAATTGAATCACAAATTTTAACACCGGAACAAGCTCAAATAGAGCTTCGCGGGAAAATGAATTGTAAAAAGAGAAAGATTCGATTACTCACTAGTGAGGGCACGGCGGTCCGAGCTTTCTATCTGGGTAGGTAGTTCTCCTCCTGAGGTTCTTCCTAGGATCAAGAATGATATCAATTGATGTCGAATTGGATTAGTATTTCATCATTGAAATTCGGTCAACTCTCTCTCTAACACCAATCAGAAATTACAAAGGGGAGTCGAATTGGCTTACCTTTCTATCCTAATTCGACCGTGGGAGGGCTAAGGAAGTGTTGAGAGGGCTTGGTTTGGCCTAAGGAGGGCTCGAATTGAGCATTTTCAACTCGGTCGAAATAGGGCAGTTTCGGTCCGCCAGAGCTACTTCACTGTTCGATCATGCCGACGTTTCTCTAGAGACTCTCGGAACGAATGGAAGTTACCACTGTGTAGCTGACTTCTCCTCGGTTCTAATGAATCCGACCTCGCCTTTTTTGGCTTAGAAAAGTGTCCATGCGTGAGCTCTAGTTCGAGCTTCACCGGAAAATGGAGCAGTTAAGAGAGAATGAAGTTTTTAAGTGTAGAGAGGATGAATGGGGAGGGGCTCTTTATATAGGGAGCTCGGGGACTCGTTGGTCGTCCATTTGGCACCTTTATGACAAACATTAATGGCCTGAAATGTACCGAACAGAAATGTTTCTTCTTCACTGGCGCTACTTCGATTTTCCGGTGAGTGAACAATGTTGTCATCTGAAGGAAGAAGACAACACTATTCTAAACCGATCCGAACTGGGTTCGAAGCTTAAACTAGCTGGTTAACCCCTCATTCGACCGAGTTTTTCAAATCTAAAAATTTCTAAATTCATTTTCTTTCCAATGGTGGCCTCAAATCTCAAATTTGCATAGAAAAATGAATTTAGGATCCAGTTCAATAGTGGTTCAAACTGGTCCAAACCGGTTCGGATCCGGTTCACCTGAACAGGTTTGGATTTCATCTCCAATTCCTTCACAAGTCCATTTCCATGACTTTTGTGACTACTTAGGTCACTTAGGGTCCATAAATTTTTTGGTTTAGCATCTCTCTATCGGTTTCAGTTCATAAACTAGCTCGGTTCTTAAATCGATTTAATCTAGTTTGGGTCCGGTTCACCCGAACCAGTCTGGTTTTTCTCTCCCGCATTATTCTAAGGTTCCTTCCCAAGGTTTATAAATCTCTTCGGGTTACAAGAAATCCATAAATTTCCCTATTTGCCCTTTCTCTATCGGTTCTGATTCATTAACTGACTCGATTCATAAACCGGTTCAATCCAATTGGTTCAGTTCATCTAAATCGGTCTAGTTTTTTCTCTTCCAATTTGTCCTAAGGTTATTTTCCAAGGTTTTATGAACCCTTTGATTCACTGAGAGTTGTAAATTTCCAAATTGCCCATTTCCTGATAATCGGGTTTGTGAACCGGTTCAGTTTTCTCACTCGGTTTGACCGGTTCTTTTCCTAGTTTTCCCCAGCTCAAAAGGGCGAGGTTTACAAGCACCCTCCACCCTTATCCCTCATAGAAATTTGTAGTAGATGTACTTGGGAAAATAGACCAAATCAACCTGATATTTAGCCAAATTTCACATCACAAAGCTTATAATTAAGTTGACAACTCCAATATTGATTTTCTTATGAAATTAATTGAGTTATCCCTTCTCCCTTGATTTAATTTCTCTATTAAAGTTAAAAAACTCATTCTTGAATACGTATTAAGATCTGAATTTTCATCACTCAACCAACAAATGAGATGTTTTTTGTAATAAAATATCATTAAATGGACTTTTCTTGATTTTTGTGGTTAGATCCCAACCTGCAATTGGTTGAAAATGCCACATGGATGTCATTTTGGTTGACTCTGATTAGGGACAAAAAAACTATGTGGTGCCACCACCTTTTCAGAACCAAATTCGACCACCAGTCTGGTCAATATCGATTCCAAAAGAACTCCATGCATCTCTACCTTCCACAATCTTTGGTTGACCTCCGATAAAGGAACTTTCCACCACAACGAGTTGATTCCCTGTAGCGGGCTTATTCTAAAACTTATAGTCGTAGATGTTTGATGCCAAAATTTGTCCTACTCTAACAAACCCATTCTTATCCACCACTCTAAAACAAGTTGCATGTGTTTTAACATCAAAATGCTTACCCTCCTACTACTGGTGATCCCTTCTCGGATTAATATTTCCAACAAAATATTAAGTAAATCAGTTTCGGTCATTTTTTTAAAATGATCAAATTTGGTTGAGGTAATATCTCCAACTTCTCCCACCAACTTTTAGTAGATAAATGAAAATATTTATAGTGAATTTGTGAAATTTAAAATTGGTTTGAATTATTTTCAAATTTTGAGAAATAAAATATAAATTTTAAAAGTTTTTGGAATAGTTTTTTAAAATAGAAAAACTTTGAAAATAGTGCCCAAGTAAAACATAAGGAGTTATAAAATAATTTCAGGACAGATAGAGATTTTAAAATTATTTTTAGCATAGGGGGAAATTATTATTGTGGGTAAATGAAAGGTAAAAATGACAATTTGGTCTAATATAAATGGTAGGTAAAAATATAATTTTTACATAAATAAAAGTAAAATGTTAATTTTTTTATAAAAAAGATAAAATGATCATTTTTACTTAAATATGAAAAAAAATTAATAATTTTTCAGCGCTAGAGAAATAATGGTCCATTTTAATAAATTATGTGTGAAAAATAATAATTTTATAAAAATAAAAATTATTTAAAAATGACAAAATAATAATTTTTTAAATGTGAGTAATTTAATATAAATTTTGAAGAATAATAATCTAATCTTTATTTATTTTAAGAAAATTTTACCATTTAAAAAATCGAGTAAAATTTAATTATAAATTAAGTCGATTTAGGTTTTTTTTTTAGTAAGGAAATAGTCGAAGCGAAGATGGTGTATGGAGCGAGTACGACCTGCAACGCAACAAGTCTAGTTTATTTGTCCGTCTAATTAATATATTTATTTACATTCGTTTCAATATTACTTTTTTATCTTTTTTGTATTTTTGTTAATTTAAATGATATTTACGGTCATTTTATTTGGTTTAAACCAAACTTTCAAAAAACTCAATTTTTTTCTCATGGGAAATTTTGGTACGACACTTTATGAGTAGTAAAGCCGTAGCATAAAAAATCATTACAGTTTAAAGTCTACAAATCTAAATTAAAAAAAAAAAAAAAAGAGACCCTGTTAAGCCCACCATTCATATACGTGCAAAAAAGTCCACGAGTGATAGTTGTGAAGCCTTTCCCAAAATTTACTTGTTTTTTTTTTTTATCTCAGAAGGATTTACCTGTTAAAAGGACAGAATAGAGCTAAAAATTGCAGGGGACACTACAAAAATAGTCCACCAATTTGCTGTTGCAAATATAAGATGGGAAAGTAGGGTATGAGCAGAAGAAGTGCATAGTTCAGCGCATGATACTGGGATTGTCGGACTATATAGTTTGCACTGTTATCACTACAACAAAACTCTCAATAGTATCTGTTTATTTTCTATTTAATTTATATAGACACATTTTGCCTAGATTATGTCTTCTTTCTATTACTAGACAAGAGAGGAAAACAATTTATTTTTATCTATTTTTTGTGTACTTTATCTTTGCAGGCCTAGATGAAAAGTGAATATTTGATTTTAAATAATAGCAGAAAATTTTAATATTTTTTTTATTTTTTAAGAATCTTACACATTAATACATATTAGGGATGATTTTTAACTAAACATAATTAATGATGGAAGTTCTTTGTTGTTTCAATCATTTGTTAATTCAATATTGTATATATATATACACACATTATAGTTGAGTTACGTATATATATATATATATATATATATTCAATTATTTTTTATCACATATACTCATTAATAATAAAAAATATCATATTATATAATTTAATAATTATCAATAATTAAAATAAAAATAAAAGTGGAGATTTAAATTATTATTCAATTAATAATTAAAAAACATTTTTTAATATGCTGGGAGAAACCATTGTGACACTCAACACATGAATAAATGTAAATATTGACTCTATATTACTCAAATATGTGACTGAATAATAATAAATGGAAGATTGACAAATATGTTCTCTTCAAATTTTTATAAAATGAAAAGATATTTAAATAATATTAAGATTACGTGCCAATTTATCATTGGGTACTACTCAACGACGTATGACTTAGTAATATTAATCAAATATTTAGTCTATATTTAAATAAATATTTAAAAAATCTTTTAACTTTATTTATAGGAAAAACAGCTGCCAATATACAAAACATTTCAGACTTATAAAACTTTGGAAGAAACCTTTAAAGGTAACAGTTCAATATTTATAGTTTAAAAAACTGTTAATTCATTATACTATACAAACTGTCAAATTCATATAAATTTCATTAGTATATGTTGGCCTGCCTATATTAACATTATCAATATCGCTCACATGAAATTAAAAAATAATTAAAAATAAAATATTAAATCAATTAAATAATAAAACAAATTCAAAGAAGCCATGGTTCAAACCACACTCCTCATTGGAGTCCCCTCCTCATTCTCCATTGTACTCTACATTTCATCATCAACCTTTCGTCAATCCATCTAACCACTCTCCATTTCCTCTGTAATCTCTCATTTTCTCTTTATTTTCTTTCAATCTACCATCTTCCTCTCTTTATATAGATAACACGTTTTCAACAAGGTGAGGCCTGTGACCATAGATTGTGCACGTTGAACACCACCGACCATGGGTCACCACCCGCCCCTCTCAGGGTAGCCGACTCGGTCTTATTCTCACTCAATCTGAAACATACCAAGGGCCCACCAACTGCATTCTCTTCTCGGTCAGCATGATGATCCTGAATACAATGAAGATCGTGGTGTTGCCATACAACACGATGGACCTCCTGATCGTGAGGGTTTCCGTCCCTCCATACTATAGGCTCTCTCGAGTTCACCGTCCAACAGACGGGACTGAAGTGTCGCTGAGGGTGGCATCTCGGTTGTCATCCCTCCGTGGTTTCCCACCTCTGACTGGTGATAACGCCGGCTAAACAACAGCCAAAAATGGTGACCCATAAATTCGTAATAGTTATGATATTTTAAACTTATTATATATCATATATTGATTCAAATATATGTTTGTATTTCACATAAATGAATGCAAACAATTTTGTATTTCTATAATTGTTTATAAATGTTACTTTATTGTAATTTAAATATTTTATTTTAAAATTTATGTATTAAAGTGACATTTTAAAAAGGTTTTGCTGAACTCTTGTAATTTAATATGTTAGTGGGATGATGTCAAATCAGTAATTTCAATTAATTTATGTCACATCATATTCGATCTATATTTAGTAAAAAATATAAATGAAATAACATATGGTAGATATAACAATTTTCCTTTTATGAAAATACTATTAATAAAATTGCGTATACTTTTTCACTATTTATGATAGTGAAAGTTTGTCTATTTATCACTATTTGTGATAGACCCTATTTTGCACTTTTTGGTAGTGTATTAGCTTTTTATTGTATAAATATTACCATATTATTAAGAAAATGCAAAACCTTGAGGGTGTATATGTCATTTGCAATAATTTAGGATTTTACATATTTTAAAATGAATATGTGAATCCTATCAGGTATTGTTCCATTATGTATTTGGTTATATAATGTGTTAGAAATTATCAATATATATATATATATAATTCAAGTGTGTTATGAAACAATCACATAGGATAATTAAAAAAATAATTATACATAAAACTAGAATAATCATTCAAAAATATGAAGGACAAAATTCCATATATTTATAAAATGACATTTTAAATCCTATATATTTTAAAATAACTTTTTAAAACATATATTTGATAAAAGTAATACTTTTATTCCTAACATATATGATTTTTTAAGACTAAAATTTTATCAAATATATAATCCTTATAAAATCACTTTCAAAGGTATTTGACTAAAAATAACCTTTTTTCAAATATATATAACTGAAAATGTATTTTAAAGATATATGACTAACATGTGAAAACATTCAAACATATAAGACTCATTGTGCCATTATTCCAAATCTTTTGATAGAATTTGAATTGATACAAAATATTTCAAAACTTATCATATAGCATAAAAGTTTTAAAAACTATTTCACATTTCAATTATTGATGATATGTAAATTAATATTTCTTTATAATATATTATTATTTAAAAATTTTAAAAAAAAAACTTATAAATATGAGGGGGAGTGGATGTAAGGGGAGGCCATTTGGGGCAGTTAATAAGGCCCCCACAGCCTCCATTGGCCAATCAGATTTTTAATGTTTTCTTCATCTCTTTAAATATTATTATAGTACATGTTAATATTAAATATTAAATGAAGTGTTCTGTCAACATAACACTTCACAAAATTGACCATTATTAGTAAAAATTAAATTGTTTGTATGTAGGCAGACTAATTTAGCCATGCAAAATGATTAACAATTCGTAGGAGATCTACTTAGTGGCCATACAGATTTGGTAGCTTAATATTTAAGTGAAATCAACCCAACTGAAGTGAAGGATGAAAACAACAAACAAATTTTGGATGCTGGTTGCCCCATTACCCTTATCTCCTCTAGCTTTTTTTTATCAGATCTCCTCTAGCTAGCTTCGCTATTTTCATTCTCCATTTTTTTAATTAAAAAGCTAGATAATATATTTTTCTCTTTTCCCTTTACAGCGTCCGACGTCTTATCAAACCCCAAACTGACGCCGGTGCCGATCACTGTCTCCATCTCTTCCCCTACCCCACAAAACCAGCTTCAACCAATGCCCTTCATATCCATCTTCTCCTCCATTAACATGCCCAAGTTGAAGCAGCTGCTCGTGTAGCCCCTCTTCGATTTCTAGCTTCCCTTGTCATGTATTCCTCCATGGAAACCCCTCCCCGAAGCTACTCTACCCTTATATCCCCTCCCCTGTATGAAGACATTTAGAGGTTTCCCTGTCTTTCTAGTAGTCGTTCTCGATTTAGGGTTTTTGGTCGCCTTGGTTTTCATATGGAGGGATACAATCAGATGAACGGTGGAGGGGAACACAGAGGAAGTTTCCTCTATCCTTCCAGTCAGATACCCGTGGCCTTCAACCTTCAGTCTATGGCAGATCATCATAACCAGTGCTTCCAATCTCCAACTCATGTCAAATCAGAAGCTAATATTAACAATAGTCATCACCATCATCATCTCGGCCATCACCAGAAGCCCTGGAACTCCCTTCAAGGAACCACCTATCAGAGCTCGTCGAGCAATGAAGTCGAGGCCATCAAAGCTAAAATTGTGGCTCATCCTCACTACTCCAACCTCTTGGAAGCTTTCATGGACTGCCAAAAGGTTACGGTCTATGCTTATCTCTCCTAATCAATTTCCACATGTCCACAGAAATTTCTTTCCTTTTCCGTTCAGACCGAAATATATTATCGCTCTGTCAGTCGAGAATACTCCATGAGGTTCTTCTTCAAGTGGGTTCCATTTATATTCACCTCCGCCATCGGATGCATACAGCCTCTCGTTCGTGAAACATATGTATAATTGAAATATTGCCGCACATGTAATGGTGGATGCAGATCGGAGCGCCACCGGAGGTGATGGAAAAGCTAGCAGCGGCGCGACAGGAGTTCGAGGCGAGGCAGCGGTCTTTCTCGGCGGCCTCGGATGCTGCAAAGGACCCAGAACTCGACCAGTTCATGGTCTCTCTCTCTCTCTATGATTGCATCTAGAATCAGTCTTTCTACATGTGCTTAATTGAATTTTTTTTTTGTGTGGAAAGTATGATTAGAGGGTATACATAATATGAGCCATCATTCTTACATGAATAAGAACGATCTTGAAATATGTGTTGATATAGGAAGCGTACTATGACATGCTGGTGAAATACCGGGAGGAGTTGACACGGCCGTTGCAAGAAGCCATGGATTTCATGCGACGAATCGAAACCCAACTCAACCTGCTCAGCAATGCCCCAGTTCAGATCTTCAACTCAGGTAAATACACACTACATATATACCTATACCAGACATATATACACACTTTCTATACTTCGAGCTAGTCTTCCTTTCTCTTTTCCCCTTCTTCCATTTTCTCCACTCAAATACTTCGATTTTTTATTGTAAATTTCGATCCCTGCGGAGGTATTCTCTCGCTTTCATAGAGGAAAATCGTCTCCGAAATAGAACATCTTGGACTGTCTGCAAAGTTCATCAAAACCAGTGGTATTTTTTTTTATAAGAATAGGAGATTCTGTTACTTTAGTATAAACTCATTCACACATACATGATATTTTCTTTTCAAAATAAGTCATATAGTCTATGCAATATTGTTATTACCTTACTAATTCAGATTTAAACAGGGTTAATTATATAATATTTAAAATTATTTCCATATAATTATCTCCATCACAATATCTTGCTCAGGAAAAAAAAGAATATTACTACCTCAATAAGTATATTATAAGGTAACCACTTAGTATTTGTAGGGTGCAACCATTTCATTAAACAATTTTACAATCTTTTTATAGCAAATTTTATAATAAAATTTTCATTTCCCAAAATATAGAAAAATAGGGAATTTTTTACAATTTAAACTTTTATTAAATTCTTAAACTTTTTTTGCAATCCATTAGTTATAATTGGAGATTCACGTGTATGTTTACATGGAGATAACCTGAAATTATGGGCATTAGAAATGCATGATTGAACCCACAACTTAGTTGTTGATTATGGTGTTATGTGATTGCATAAAATAGTTGCACGTTTAAGGGAAAATGGGCTTCTAATGTCCACTCCAGATCACACAATTGAACTTCTACAAATATAAACAATTTATCTCAGAGTAATTATAGTATACAATTCATTATGAGAAGGTTAAAGAGGCCTCATGATTGTGCATGCAAAAATTTGCAGGTTTATTTTACACTAGAAAGCTGAACATATTTAGTATTTTTTGCAAAATCATGAAATGATTATTATTTCATAAAATTGATGGAATTTGATTTATACCCTAAGAAAAAGGTGTGACAAGGGAGAGGGAAATGGCAAGGAAAATGTCCATCCGGCACTGTTTGATCAGTTGTATGGCATAGGCTTCAGTTTAGGAACCTATATTTCCCGCTCAGTTTTCTAGGGAATTAAAATGCAAATAAAGCACAATACTATCATCATTTTCCCGGTGCTCCTTCTAAGCTAAAGGAGAAAGAGGGTCTCTGTTGAATGGACTTATTATTTCTAATTAAAGGGTTTTTTTCGTGTAGTTTATTTATTAGCCTTTTAACACCGGCTTATTATTTACCCTATATAATTAAGTAATAATACAGACAAAACAACATTTGTCAATCCCGTTTCTCGCCATTTTCCAAGAAATTCAGCTGTTTGTTCGGCTTTAGTGATGCAGAATAAAACGTATTAAAAAAACACATTGGATGCTGTTCAAGTCAGTGCTACACTACGGTCATGGTCATGTAGCACCCAGTACGGTCCTCTGTCAGATCCTTTTAAGAGTGTCGTTCTTTTCCGTTATGTGTTTCCCGAAGGTAATAAATATCTGCTCGTATACTCTTGAGAATTACTATAGTTTTCCACATTTACTTGCTTTTTAATTCTGACTTGTCCAAACGGAATGTACTGAAAATGTTTGTATCATGTACATCATATGTAGTTTAGGACCAATGCCGCCTGTTCAGGGGAATAATCTTTTGGGTGAAAAGTGTGAGATTTTCTTTTCAATTCTTGTTATATTTTAGTTCATGGATACTGAGAGACCATTGGAGATAAAGATGCATGCTGACCGGTTATATTTTAAATCTGCAGATGAGAAAGGCGAGGGAGATGGTTCTTCTGAAGGTGATCAAGAAAACAGCGGGGGAGAATCAGAGTTACCGGAAATCGATCCACGGGCTGAGGACAGGGAACTGAAGAACCACTTGCTGAAGAAGTACAGTGGGTACTTGAGTAGCCTCAAGCAAGAGCTATCCAAGAAGAAGAAGAAAGGCAAACTTCCCAAAGAAGCCAGGCAGAAGCTTCTTAGTTGGTGGGAGTTGCATTATAAGTGGCCCTATCCTTCGGTACATTCTCCTACTAAAAACTGTTCAGTTTTGGCCAAACTGCAAAAAAAAAAAAAAAATCTTTTTGAAGCTTTTCAACTCTAACTTGTTGGATTGCATTAGAAGAACGACATAAGTCTGCTATGCCTATGGAGTATATCATCTCTGCTTACCTGTTTAGATCTTACATGGGACAGCCTTATCTTATAAGGGCACGAACTCTAATCCGATGAGCACCATGGACAATTGCAGGAGACCGAAAAGGTGGCACTGGCGGAATCGACAGGCTTAGACCAGAAACAAATAAATAACTGGTTCATTAACCAACGGAAACGACATTGGAAACCGTCAGAGGACATACAGTTCATGGTGATGGATGGCCTACATCCGCCAAACCCTGCGGCTTTATACATGGACAATCACTACATAAGCGACGGTCCTTATCGTTTAGGTCCATGAGGGCGCCCCTTCACGAAGATCCATTCCGAGCTTGAGGCCTTGATCTGGGTCGACTGAGCAAATTATGATTATATGTTACAGCGAACATGACAGTCATCATACGATTAGAGAACTCTATAATGTAATATTTATGAAGGTATGTTCTTGTATGTCTTGATATAGCGTGTATCAGCACTGTCGTATGTATCTGATTTGAAGTTGCTTTGGTTTGTTATCCTTTAGTACAAAAACTCTTTCACAAACCAATCTTTGGTATGTATGGGATGTGTAAGATATAGTTTCAAGCTCATCTTGTTTCGTGAAGTTCACATGAAATAGGTTTATACTTATATATAGGTGCGTGTGGAGTATGATTATTTATAGTTTTGGAGAAGTAGGCCTCTCTCTCGTTTATCATATTTACAAAGTGTTTAATGGCAAAGCAAATGATCAATTGGACCTTATATATATGGTATCGGTGTATTCACTTCAACATTGGGCGGAACCCAATGCTTCGTGACAATAATGCTCCTTCCATTATCCTTATATTTTAAACATTATGTGGATAGATAAAGCTCCCTCCAAATAATGGGGGGTGAGAAGTCACTTGATAAGAAGATCAACTAATTAATTATTAGTACTAATGAAGTGGATGAGAAGTTAAGTCTAACTCATTCACCATTGAAATGATAATTGATCTAAATGTATATGGTACATATATTAAATATGAAATTAATGATTTAAGTAAAACACGGAGTTGTCACACAAAAAAGTGGGAGGTGTTGTAAGTGCTAACCTAAATTAGTTTATCAGGTATACTTTACAAGATTTTTATATTCTATTTGTGTTTCAGCAAACAACTATTCTTAGAACTCTTGTATATAAGATAGTGTACTTGTTTGATTCCCTGTGTTGAATCCTATAACAACTTATCATAGGCCTTAGTAATTTATCGTATTAGCCCTATTCCATAAATATGAGCCTTAACAATTTCTCATAAACATGATCCTAACCCTCTTTTACAAACGTGAACATTAACTATTTTTATAAATATGTATTTTTATTTCTTTTTTTTATAAATATATACCTTAGCTATTTCTCGCAAATATGGTAAATGATTAAATTTTTTATCAATTTTTAAACTCTCAAGCTCACAAGTCTACATATTAGCGTTTCTATATATTTTTTTCAAAATATTTTCAAAGTATGCATACTAGTTTCTTATAAAATGAGAAGTATTAATTAAATCAATTCAATTAAACACAAAGTTGAAATCTCATTCACCTATTATTTCGAACTTATTTATCCTGAAAGTATTTCAAATTTCCGTGCTTTATTTTGCATGATCACTAGGTAAATGTTTATATTCCTATAAACAATATATATACATTATTATTGTATATAAAACTTTTTGAAGTTGGTATATATCGGTATATATTATATTGTCTCATAATTTTTCATAATTATATTTTTGCTCATAATGCACAATTCATATTTTTTGTGTATAGTCAAACCATTTTTCACTAATATTTACTCGATTTTATTCAAATATTAAAATTTTCACAAAAGTTCTCCAAATGACCCTTATGTCATTTTTGTAAACCCTGTTTTATTAAAATAATAAATATAAAAATGAGAACCCAAAATTTTGAGAGAAAACCATATATCAAAGTGAACCGAAATTGATTAACATAAATTAAAACGGGAATTTAACAATCCAAAGTGATCATTGAATATAAAAAAAATTAAGAAAAATGATCATGTATCAAATTAGATGTGAGAACCAGACTAGTTTAGTGTGAACCAGACCTGAATCGCGAATAATCAATTCAAAAATTCATTTTTCTAGGTAACTCAACATTTTTCTAGATAATTAATTTATAAATTTTTAATTTTTAGTAAATTGGTCGAACCGGGATTGAACCGGCCGATTTTTTATTTCCGATCACTAAACCCGGTCCAACTGATTCGGTCAACGGTCCAACTAGACAACAGACCGTCTGCCAGGTCAGCGCCAAGGTAGTGTGCACGACCAATCAACACACAACATGTGGCAAAGCACGCCTCATTAGCCGCTAGGTCAACGTCCATGTCCCTAGTAAACAGTCAGATGAAGAAAATCCATGTCATCAGAAACTGAACAATTAGAGCTTGACACGTGTCATTAGTCAACGATTAATTGAGGAAAATCTCCGTCAGTAGGACTGACCAATGAGACGCTAACACGTGGCAAAGTGCCATGTAAGCAACCAACTAGGATGTCTGAAAAAGGTCGACCAATTAGGAGTCGACACGTGGCAAGGCCATGTCTGATGGCCACAACTAATCAAAGGAGCACACATGGCAATGGAACATTACGTCAGGTGGGGAAATTGATGAATTTAAATCAACCAATCAGAGGACACCACATGACACCGTCATCAGACGAACATATTCGGTCAACTACCACGTTGGACAGAGTGACTAATGAAAGGTCACCACGTGTCCAGTCAATGAGCTAATAGATGACTCAGAAGCTACATCAACAATGTCAACCAATCACAATGTGTCACATGCCAGTTCACACGTGCACGCACAATGTTATCTTTACCCTCTAATCAGTTAGGTAGAGGAAGGGCTGAATAGATGCCTTAACTCTGACGGCCATTAAATCTCTCTGATAAGGCCTTAAATTGAAGAGTTAATGGCCCATGGATGGATTACTGGATAGGAACGAAAGTTTCCAAGCTCACTATATAAAGAGCTCCCCTCCATTTATTCTCTTCATTCCTCAAAAGCTCAAAAAAGGGGAACTACTTCATTTTTCAATCACCCACAAACCAAAGCTCTGAGTTGGGCATTTTTCTTCACCTTAGAAGGTAAATTCGGCTTCCTTGGATTCTTGCAAAAGTCCTCTACATGACTACACTCTCCAATTGCATTGAGGATCGTTGGAGAAGCGTCGACAAGCTCGTACAATACTGCTGCTCCCTTGGTCGTTTACAACCAGAGAAACCCAAGCTTAATTCGAGCCATCATTGGACTATCTATGGCTAAACCAAGCCTTCCAGACCTTCCCAAGTGGAATCTACATGTCACACCCCGATTCGGTTTGGTCGGATCCCTGTGAACAACCTGCTACTCCCTTTAGTTTATGAAGGGTTTTACCCTCTTCAAAATTGCAAGAAGTAAGGAGTTTTTTTCCTTGTTTTTCCTAGAAGAGCATTATACAAAACTGAATATATTAAATATCACATACCTGTCTTTAAAGTTCGACTACAGGAAAGTTTTTAGGTTCGGTTTCCCTTGATTACCTGAAAAGGGGTAAAGGGAGGGGGTGAGTTCTACAACTTAGTAGATGGGTATTGGGAGTGAGTTTTCATAAACAAAACAACTTTAATCGGAGTGTGCCAAACTCCTTATTTCCTTTAAGAATGTTCTTTTCTCAAATTCCGATTTTCAAAACCCTTTTTCCTCATTTTCCACATTAGGTGTGTTTAACAATCAACACACGCCCTTCATTAGGAAGGGATCACACATTCGCAGGTCAGCCCATTCACTGCACCCACTTGTGGTGCGGAGCGACTTTATCGATTACCTAGATAGAAGACCGTCCACTTCTACTCTAGGTCTGAGTGGATGTTCGTGACATTCGACCCTCAAACCTGAAATCAACTTCATGTCCGTATGAGGATTGAGACCTCATCCCGACCCCACCTTGACCTCATGCATAAGAAGCTACGTTGAGCTTCCCGACTACTAGCACGACAAACTGCCCTTATCTCCACCATGTCATCTAGTAGCCCTTATGACGCATCACTACCCCTCTTGGGCGTCTTAATGGTCCTGAACCTTAAGTGCATGCATAAGAAATAATTTTTCCACAAAGCCATTTATCTTTGGTGCCACTAGTCCAACGACCCCGACCCTCAACTCGACTTGCAGCTGTTTGTCTAGACCGGTATGTCGACCTGGCCCTGACGCATTGCTGCCAGTCCATCGAGGATGTCGGTACTATCTTGATACCATGGTGAAATCACATAATCCATTCATTAAGAATTTTGATGGCTTTAATATATAATGTTTGTTTACGAGTTCCTCCTCGTGCCAACTAGTCTTGGGCCCACTATACATGATTTTCCAAAAATCGGGCATTTAGCTCTACAAGTTCCAAAATCGAGGCCCTCTATTCTATTTGAGCTATTCTAGCTCTCCTCAAGAAGGAATTCCAAAAATTTTAAGGATTGACACACAGTCACAGGAGAACACTTCAGACAAAATCATCTTTCAATTCATCACACCAACCAGATGTGATAATTCCTCTTCTTACAACCAGCAAGCAGGTTTTCTCCTTCCTTCAAGGAAGTCCTTCATACCAACTAGGTATAATTTTCTCTACTTACAACTGGTAAGTAGGTTTCCACTTAGTTCTCACATCACTCTAACTAAGTGTGACATTAAAATCCCACATATATGTGGTTTTTCATTTATGAGATTCTCATCATCCCAACCGGATATGATATAAATAAACTCACTCACCCATTAACCGTGATGTGTTCGTCCTCGGTTGGTTTTCTAAGTTGACGCGAGCTTCTCTTGTTGGCATTCCGATCACACTTGTCCCTACACAAATTGGGCAGTCTTTTCACTTTAGGTTTGACATAATAGTCTAGGCTCACAATTTATCAATAAATTACATTTAGTTCCCTAAAGTTTATTTTTCCTTAGCTTTAGATCCCTAATGTAAATCTTTGCCCAATTTGACTCCCAAAGTTTCCAAAATTCCCTTTGAGTCCTCATTTTACTCAAAATTATATAAGGGGCTCAATTTTCCCAAATTTCCAATTTGGTCCCCAACTTTTTAAAAATTATCAATTTGCCCCTACATTCCAAAAATGACAATTTTACCCCAAATGTTCCAAAAATCAACCAATTGTTCCTCCAACATCTTTTCCATGGCCAATTGGCCCTCAAATTTAGGAAATTGCACAATGGTCCCTCAATTTTACGAAATCTCCAAATTTCCCCCTTTCAAACTAGTTGAATTTGATTGTATCAAATTGATAATTCAATAGGGGTTAATTGCTCCAATTGAAGGTATGGATCAGTACCTACACTTCCATACAATTCAATTGAGCTTTGAACTACATCTATTGGGTTTAAATTAAGCTCAAACAGAGCTTCATTAGAAAATTATACGTTGAGAGAGAAAGCTTCGAAAGCTTATCATCGGAGGTGCGATGGTCTGAGATCTCTATTGGGAAAGGTAGCTCTCTTCATGAAGTACCTTCTAGGATCAAGAATTTCTACAATTGACCTCGAATCGAGAGAGAATTTCGTTTGTGAAATTTTGTAGTTTCTCTCTCTAACTTCGACCTACAATGACTGAGGAGGGCCAAATTAGCTTACCTTTCAGCTCAGTTGAAATTGGATGAGGGTTGTGGGGATGTTGGGAGAGCTTGGTTTGTCCCAAGGAGGGCTGAATTTAGCTCAGTCGAACTAGAACAGCTTCGGTCCATCAGAGCTGCTTTACTGTTTGATTTCATCGGCGCTTCTCTAGCGGTCCTCAGATTGAACGGAGTTTGCTATTAGATAGTTAACTTCCTCCGGAGTCTAAAGAACTCGACCTCGCCATCTAAGGTTGAGAAAACTTCCCAAGTCGAAGCTCTGGTTTGAGCTTCACCAAAAAATGGAGCAATTGAGAGAGAATAGAATTTTCACGTGTGAGGAGGATGAATGGAGAGAAGCTCTTTATATAGGGAGCTTGTTCTCTGCCTGATCGCTTAGCATCTTGGTCATGCTCATTCATGGCCTGAAACACCATGAAGGGAGGTGATTCATCTTCGTCGGCGCTATCTGTTCTTCCGTTGGATGAATAGTGCTATCATCTGAAGGAAGAAGATGACACTGTTCCGAATTGGACCGGATCAGTCCGACCGGGTTCAATGCTTAAACTAACTGGTTTAGGCCCAATTCGGTCGAGTTTTTCAAAATTAAAAATTTCTAAATTCATCTAAATTCATTCTGAATTCATTCTCTACCCAATGGTGGCTTAAATTACTCAATTTGAATATTTTAAGCCACCCAGAAAAATGAATTTAGCGACTGGTTCAATGATGGTTCAAGCTAGCTCAGACTAGTTCAAACCGGCTTAGACCGGTTCAATCTGGTTCACCTGAACCGACCTAGTTTTCTCTTCAAATTTGTCCCAAAGCCCTTTTACATGATTTTTATAACTCTTTAGGTCACTTCCAATTGATTTCCAATTTTTCCCTTTCTCTATCGATTACGGCTCGGTTTTCTCTTTGGAAATGATCGGTTCTTTTCCCGGTTTTCTTATCCTTAAAATAGGGGTTTTACACCACACCTTTCCTGCATCATCGTGGTAAGTCCCCATGGCAACCCTTCATCGAACTTTACTGTTCATAGTGCATTTTAATAGAAAACTAAACCGATGAATTTGTACTACTCATGCTATCAATTGAGGCATAGTTTAATCCATGGAGTATCCCTAGGAAGAGAGCAATCCATTGGTAATAAAAGCTTCGACAATCGGGCTCTCACCGGTGAGTAATTGAAACTTTCTCTCTTTAAAATGATTTTCCAGCGAAGCTCCGTTTAATCTCATTTCTAAGCCAAATTAGATGGTTCAAAGCTTGAAATGTTCCCAAGGACATAGGAAGATTATTAGAATCATGTTAGGACTTAAGTGAGAAGGTTTAAGATCGAATTGTTGATAATCAAGTCTCGAGGAATAAATTGCATTTTTTTAAAAGTTTGGGGATTTAATTGTAATTTTAAAAAATTGAGAATTTTTCTACAAATAGTGAGAAATCAATTACCTGATTGGAAACAATGAAAAATTAAGGACCCCAAGGGAATATTTGAGTATCTTAGAGACCAAATTAGAAATAATGTATAATTTAAGGGTTTAATCATAATTAACAAAAAGTTAAGGGACTTATGTATAAATACCTTATTATTTGGGATTTAATTTTCCAAATTTTTGTAGAAACGAATCACTTACAAGTTTGTACAAAGTAAAGGCACACCAAGCTTGAAAATCCCTCATGACTAACAAGTTTCGTAATATAGTTGATTGAGATTTTTGGCATCAAATCCAATAGGACCAATGACGTGTTACTACTCGCAATTTAAAATGATTGCATAGAAAATATCTTTTGCAGAAATATAATCATCTAACCATGTGAAATTGCTCAAACTATTTGGGATATATTTCTGAAAAAAAACATGAATAATTATTCTAGGACTACTCTTGAACAATGTGTGTGGTTGCACTTTAAGGGGATTGTCACACCCCAACCCGGTTTGGTCGGATCCCCATGATCAACTTGCCACTCTCTCAGTTTATTAAAGGGTTTTCCCTTATTATAGACCGTAAAGAGTAAGGCGTCCTTTAACCTGCACCTTTTCTTAGAATAACATAAATTAAAACTATATAATTGTCATGCCCCGACGCGGTTTGGTCAGATCCCCGTGATCAACCCGTCACTCTACTGGTTTATTAAAGGGTTTTGCCTTATTATAAACCGTACAGAGTAAGGCGTCCTTTAAACCTACACCTTTTCCTAGAATAACATAAATAAAAACTGCATAATATTTTAAATTTGTCATACCTGTCTCACAAGCATCTTAGTTGATGGTTTTTAAGGATAGGCTTTCCGAAATTTCCTGAAAGAGATATAAGGGAGGGGTGAGTACAACTACTCAATGAATGGGGTTTTCAAAACTTTTACTTTTATAAAAATGATTTGTATCAGAGTGTGCCAGAGACCTCATCCCGTCCCCCACCATGGTCTCATGCGCTTAGTGCTACTCCAAATTTCGCACGGTTACCTGGTAGGACGAACTAGCCTTATACTTGCCAGGTCGTCCAGGGCCCTTAGGATGCATCACTACCCCTCATGGGCGTCTCGATGATCCCATAATCATAGTGCATGCATAATTAGTATTTTCTTATCATGCCATATAATCTGTGGTGCCACTGGTCCGACGGCCCTGACCCTTAACTCAACCTGCAGTTATTTGTGTTGAATGGTTCGTCGACCTATCATGTTGATCTGTCGCTAGTTTACTAAGTGTGTCGGCCCTTGCTTGGGACCATAGCCAAACAATTCCTTTATTTAAAGTTTTATGGCATATAACTCATGTTTGTTTACGAGCTCCTGCTTATACCAACTGGCCTTGGGCCCACTGTACGAGAATTTCAAAATCAGGCATATTAGCCCCCAAGTTTCAAAACTGAGGCCCCTAGCCTATAAGAGCTATTCGAGCTCTTGTCAAGAAGGTCTCCCAAATCGATTAAGCATTGGCACACAGTCAGGGGAGAGCACTTCCGACGAAATATGTTTTTAACTGTCCATCATACCAACCAAGTATGAGGACATCTCTACTCATAACCGATGAATGGGTTTTCCACTTCCTTCAAGGAAGTTTCATCATAACAATCGAGTATGATCTACTTACAACCCGTAAGTAGTTTTTTCCGCATGATTTTCAGATCACTTCTCTAAGTTGTGATGTTTAAAATACCACTAAATAGTGGATTTTTCATTTCGATGTACTTATCATCCCCAACCGAGTATGATATAAAATCCAACTCACACCTGATAAGTGCCTTTTAACTTTAAGTTGTGCTCATCATACCAAGCGGGTATGACGTTAGTAAGCCCACTCACCCGTTAATGCAGTGAATTCCACTAGACCGATTCTTTGTATTCACGCGAGCTTGTCCTTGCTAGCGTTCCCGGTACTTCATGTTCCTACACGATGTGAACATCTCGGTTCATTATCCTTTGGCCTAATAGCCTTCATTCATTACAAATTAATGAGAAAATCAAACTTTCATTTATTTGTAATTAGGTCCCTAAAGTTATTTCTCTTTAACTTTAAGTCTGTAATGCCGATTTTTCCTCAAATTAAGTCCCGAAACTTTTAAAATTTATCATAGGACCTCAATTTATTCTATTTCACAAAAAGGGTTTAATTACCCAAATTTCCAATTTGGTCCCCCAACTTTTCCAAAATTACCATTTTGCCCTTCCTTTACAAAAATAGTAAATTTTACCCCAAAAATTCTAAAATTCCTCAATTGGCCCTCTAACATTTTTATCATACCCAATTGACCCTCAATTTTAGGAAATTACATTTTGGACCTTCGAATTTTAGAAAATCCCCAATTTTCCCCTAATTCCAACTTCTTAACATAGCCGAATTTGATTTCATCAAATTGACCAATCAAACACTTCCCATTGTTGAAATTGAAGTTGAAATTGACTTTCTACATGTCCATACAATCCTCTAGCAATTTGAATCGCAAGTTTTAACGTCGGAACGAGCTTAAACGAAGATTTGCAGGAAAATAGACTATAGAGAGAGAAAGCTTCAATTACTCACCGTCGAAGGCATGACGATCTGAGCTTTCAATCTGGATAGATAGCCCTCGTCCTAAGGTTCATACTAAAATAAAGAATTTCATCAATTGATGCCGAATTGAGTTAGAATTTCATCATTGAAATTCTATCGGTTCTCTCTCTAACACCGGTAAAAAATTATAGAGGGTGGCTGAATTGGCTTACCTTTCCATTATAATTTGGCCGTGGGAGGGCTTAGAAAGTATTGGGATGGCTTGGTTTGGTTTGAGGAGGGCTCGAATTGGCCGATTTCAACTTGGCCGAAATTGGGCAGCTTCGGTCCGCCGGAGCTACTTCACTATTCCATCATGCCGTCACTTCTTCGATGATTCTCGGATTGACTAGAGTTTGCTATTAGATAGTTGACTTCTCCCCAGTTCTAAAGATCCCCACCTCTCCTTCCAAGGTTAAGAAAAATGCTCAAGTCGAAGCTCTGGTTCGAGCTTCACCGGGAAATGGAGGTCACCCATCCTCACACAACTCTTGGGCAAGCACACTTAACTTCAAAGTTTTGATGGGATCCCGTTCACCTGAACCAATTTGGTTTTTATCTTCTAATTTGTCTTAAGTTTCTTTTCCAAGGTTTTATGAATCTCCTTGTGTCACAAGGGAGTTGAAATTTATGTAATTTTCCCATTACCCAATAAACGGGTTTATGAACCGGTTTGGTTTTCTTACTCAGTTTCATCGGTTCTTTTCCCAGTTTTCCTTAACTCAAAAGGGTGGGGTTTAAAATAATATTTTAATTTCATCATACCTATCTCATAGGCATCTAAGTTGATGGTATTTAAGGGTAGGTTTTCAGAATTTATTGAAAGGGTTATATGGGAGGGGGTGAGTACGACTACTCAGAGAATGGGTTTTCAAAACTTTTAACTTTAGGAAAAAGATTTGTATTGGAGTGTACCAGACTCCTTTCTTTCAAAAGTCATTTGATTTCAAATCTCAGTTTTTACCACAATTTCTTTATTTAATAACAGTGTGTCATCATCCAACACACATTCTTCATCATGAAGGTTAAACACACATTCGTAGGTTAGTACGTCCACTGAACCCACTTGTGACATCGGTGCGACTTTACCGACCACCTAGATAGAAGTACGTCCACTTCTACCATGAGAATGAGTGGATGTATGCGACATCCAAGCCTCAATCCTGAAATCAATTCTCCGTGTCTATATGAGGATAGAGACCTCATCCCGTCCCCACCCTAGTCTCATGCTCTTGGCGCTACTCCAAATTTCGCACGGTCACCTAGTACGACAAACTGCCCTTATACCCACCTAGTCATCCAGTGCCCTTAGGACGCATCATTACCCCTCTTGGGTGTCTTGATGGTCCTGTAATCACAGTGTATGAATGACTAGTATTTTCTTATCATGCCATATAATCTGTGGTGCCATTGGTCTAACGTCCCCAACCCTCAACTCAACCTGCAATTATTTGTCTTAACTGGTCCGTCGACTTGTCATGTTGCACTGCCACTAGTTGACTGAGTATGTCGGTTCTGTCTTGGTACAATGGCCAATCAATTCCTTTATTTAAAGTTTTATGGGATATAACTCATGTTTGTTTACGAGCTCCTGCTCGTGCCAACTGATCTTAAGCCCACTGTACGAGATTTTCAAAATCGGGCATATTAGCCCCCAAGTTCCAAAATCGAGGCCCCCAGCCTATAAAGGTGTTTAGCAAACAAACACATGCCCTTCATCAGGAAGTGTACACACATTCGCAGGTGCAGCCCGTCCACTAAACCCACTTGTGGCTCGGAGCGTCTTTACCGTCTACCAAGATAGAAGCTCGTCTACTTCTACCCTGGGTCTAAGTGGAATGTCCCAAACGTTCAACTCTCAGACTCGAATACAACTTCGTGTCTATATGAGGACGGAGGCCTCATCCTATCCCCACCCTAGTCTCATGCGCAAGAAGCTCCTAGAGCTTCATGATAAATTGGCACGACAAATTGCCCTTATCGCCCCCACGTCATCCAATGGTCCTTAGGACCCATCACTACCCACTAGGGCGTCTTGATGGTCTCGTACCATAAGTGCATGTATAAACAAGAGTTTTCCACAATAAGCCATTATCTTTGGTGGCAACGATCCAATGGCCCCGGCGCTTAACCTGACCTGCAGCTATTTGTCTAGGTCGGTCCGTCAACATGGCCATGACACACTACCACTAGTCCATTGAACATTATCGGTCTTAACTTGGTACCGTGGTGAAATTACACTATCAATTTCATTAGAAATTTTCATTGCCTTTTATAATCAATTTGTTTATGAGCTCATGCTCGTGTCCACTGGCCTTGGGCCTACTGCATGTGTGTTTCCAAAAACCGGGCACTTAGCCCCATAAGTTCAAAAACCGAGGCCCTTGGCCTATCTAAGCTATTTTAGCTCCCATTAAAAAGGTCTCCCAAATATTTTAAGTATTGGCACATAGTTAGGGGATAACACTTCTGAAAAAAAATTCATTTTTATTTCATCACACCAACCAGATGTGATGATATTTCCACTTACAATCGGAAAACGGGTTTCTCCTTTCCTATCATACCAATCGAGAATGATGTGAAATAATCCCACCCACAAGTGTTTTTTCATTTCTAAAATGCTCACCATCCCAACATGGTATGATTTATAATTAAGCCCACTCACCTGGTTACTGTGACGTATTTGTCCCTAGTCGGTTTACACATTCACGTGTACTTTCTCTTGCTGGCGTTCCGGTCACACGTATCCCTGCATGATTTGGATATCATTATCAATGAGTGTTCGACAAAATTGCCTTTGTTTGCTCACGTATGGGTGACTAGGCCCAAATTTTGATTTATTACACTTAGGTCCCTAAAGTTCACATCTTCTAACTTTAGGTCTCTAGTGTTAAATTTTTCTCAAATTGAGTCCCAAGGCTTCCATAATTCCCTTTGAGTCCTCAATTTACTCAAAATTGTATAAGGGGCTCAAGTTTTCCAAATTTTCAATTTGGTCCCCAACTTTTACAAAATTACAATTTTGCCCCTACTTTCCAACAATGGCAATTTGATCCCAAATGTTTCAAAAATTGACCAATTGGTCCCTTAACATCTTTCTCATGGCAAATTGGCCTTCCATTTTGGGAAATTGCAAAGAGGTCCCTCAATTTTCTAAAATACCCAAATTTCCCCAAAATCTTCCCCAATTTCTCCCCTTCAAATTGACCAAATTTGATTTATTCAAATTGGCCATTCAATTAGGGTTAATTGTTCTAATTGAAGGTATGGATCAGTTCCTACACTTCCATACGATTCAATGGAGCTTTAAATTGCATGATTTGAGTCTAAAACGAGCTCAAACGGAGCTTCGTCGAAAAACTATTTGTAAAGAGAGAAAGCTTTAAAAGCTTACCGTCGGAGATGCGACGGTCTGAGCTTTTCATCTGGAAAGGTAGCACTTGTCCTAAGGTTCCTTCTAGGATCAAGAATCAGGACAATTGCTGTCAGAATCAGTGGGAATTTGATCAACAAACTCTACTACTTTCTCTCTCTAGAATTGAATTGTACTGACAGAGGAGTGTTGAATTAGCTTACCTTTCAGCTCTATTGAGGCTATGTGAGGGTCGTGGGGGTGCTAGAGAGGCTTGGTTTGGCCGGAGGAGGGCTAAATTTAGCCAAATTCAGCTCGGCGAAAACAGGACACCTTTAGTCCTTGGGAGCTGTTGGGCTGATTGATTATGTCAGAGCTTCTTCGATGGTTCTCGGGTTGAAATGAGGTTGCTGTCAGGTAGCTGATTTCCCCTAGAGTCTATAGGACTCGACCTTGCCTTCTTAGGCTAAGAAAAAAGCCTTTGTCGGAGCTCTACTTCGAGCTTTGCTAGAAAATGGAGCGGTTGAAAGAGAATGACGATTTGAGGTGTGTTGAGGATGAATGGAGATGAGCTCTTTATATAGGGAGATCGGGGACCCTTTGCCCGACCACTTTCCATTTTGGTCGAGCTTATTCTTGCCTAAAAATGGCATGCTCGAAGCTATTACACCTTCACTAGATAAGAAAGTTTTCTGCATTTATGAATAGTGTTGTCATCATGAGGAAGAAGATGACACTGTTCCGAACTGGATTAGACCAGTACGACCGAGTTCAATGCGAAAATCGGCCGGTTCAGGCCCAATTCGACCGGTCTGGTTTACTCTTTCCACTTGTTCCAAGGTTTTTTTCCATGATTTCTATGACTCGTTGAGTCATTCGGGATTTATGAATTTTCTATTTTATCCTTTCTTTATCGGTTATGGTTTGTGAATTGGTTCAATTTTCTCTTTTGAAATGACTGGTTCTTTTCTCGGTTTTCTTATCTTTAAAGGATGGGGTTTACACTATAGCCCTAGGAATAAATTAATTTCCCCAAGTGGTGGCTGTCGGGTTTTCGGTCGATGTTTGTCGGTGAGACAGTGGTGTCTTGTTTTATTGAGCATATAAACTCATTTTAAAAGAAAAAGGAAAGTTCTATTTGAGTATGTGCTAAACTGTGTATAGGAAATCATGATGTCGTGTAAACCCTACTCATTGAGTTGTAAACTCACCCCCTTCCTTAGTCCTTTTAGGTCTCAAATATGTCAAGAATGACATCAGAAGATGAACTACCAAACCAGTGCATTATTTATCCTTATGAGTTTATGTACAATATTATATATTTTGGAAAATATAATTTGATGCACTGTTTTCCGTTGTTTTATGCCTTGCTCCTACCAATACTATGATAACAGAGGTAATATCTATTATAGTACTAGGAGGGGTGGCAGGTTGCTTACAGGGTTCCAACTAAACCTGGTCGGGGTGTGACATAAGGTGAGTGAGAGTATTGACGGTGAGTGCGATTGGACCGACCAAAGCATAGTGTTATGTTGCTAGAATGATTATTTGAAAATGATAGAAAGCTTGATCTTATAACTTGTATAAGAAGTGTAAAGTGACTAAGTGCATGTCCACTAAAATAAATGTTCCTTTAAAAGCTAAAAGTAAGGAATGGTGGTGTAACTGGTGTTTACTATTTTTGCTGAAGTCCATTGGGGTTGGGTATTTGGGGTAGAGTTCTCACTTTTCTTAATTGGGGAGAGGTTCGAATAACATAATGGGATCATGAAAATGATATGTTGTGTGTCTTGATTAAGATATGGTCAGAATAGGATCATACTCGATATGATCTTGAGTTGGGGTCGAGTGTGGCTTGTATATATGATTATTGTTATTTAAATTCTATATTTAGATACTGATATAGGAGGGGTGCAGAAGGACACCTTTTGTGGTAGTATAGTCACCCAAGGGAAATTAGAAAGGGAGGATAAGAGGAGATGTTGTGAATTTTTCTAAATTTCCTAGGACACCCGATTGATGTACGGGTACCGTCCCAGTACACATCTATGATAAGAAATGTTGGAATTGAGTCGCATGTGTAAGGGGCATGGGCCAGTGAGTGGGGACAGTTGCAACCATGACCCCATATGTTAAGAAATCCAACTGAGAGATAACACTTATGTAGCGTCGAGTGTAGCGGAGTGCATGTGGCTTCCACACTCTAGTTTATCTAATTTGGTATTGTCTAATACACTCTAATGCGTGTTTAGAGATGAATTGCCCATGTGTTTTGAGGGGCTGTGAGTAGCCTATGTGTGCGGACCTAAGTAGCTTATGTGTTGCATGGGATGTGAGTACTCCAAATGTGTGAGTCGTGAGCTACCCATGTGTAGGCGGGACCTGAGCTTCCAATGCTTGATTTATCACTTTGATATATATTGTGTTTCATATAGAAACAACTGGGGAGACAGAGAGTAACCCAACCATAGGGTAGACTATAGTTAGGGGTGGCTCGAGACAGGAGTCTCAAGAGGTATGATAAACCATGAGAACCATGATTGTATTTGAGGATCTAACTAAAAAATAAAAATTGTGTTAATTGGTTTATGAGAGATATCTAAGTCATAAGCTATGTAGTGGTCCGACTTTAGTGCCACATTCACTTAGTTGTGAGTTCACACTGTCCCCTAAATAATTACAAGTGAAAGCTGAGTTGGCTAGAGACGGAAGTAGGAGGACCTCCCTAAGGCAATCACCATATAAGGTAGCCCTCTTACGTGCCTACAAATATTTGATTATGTTCTTATCAAATTGCTATATTTCCCGTGATATTTATTTAAACCATTTTGGGTTCAAACATGAGACTTTATAGGAAAAGGTTTCAAATTTCCACTACAAAAATATATGTGGGTTTTATTGAAAGTCTTAGTCCCTCCGCTTTTACAGTGGTATAGGTACCCACCATGGTGAAATCAAAGGGGATTAACGAGGGGTTTACGGGACTCCAGTTGACAGAAATTTGTAGGGGCTAACCGGTTGGGAATTAATGGGAATTCAAATTTTTAAGGACTAACCTGTTGGGCAAGATAAGTATTGTCAATTCAACGTGACCCATAAGGCGTTTGGTACAAGGTAGTAATAGTTCTGAGAACTATTGATCAACAAGTATGATATAAGAGAAGTTATAGTTGAGCTAGTACATTGAGAGTTCTATGTGTCATGTGCGCATTAGATCTATTGAAGTTGTAATGTATAGTCCCTCTATAGTAGACAATTCAATCGATATACGATATGCGTAGTGGTTGAGTGATGGTGCTCATACAGACAGTCTGACATTGACAATATAACCCGATCAGATATGTGGTTGATGTTGTATTATCATACCAGGTTGGTTGGTAAATTAACTCTGAACTACAAGTAAAATAGATTAGATTTCTATTATGTGAATGTGTGATATTTTTCATAATGAAAAATATGTGTGTGATGTATAATATTTTTATCAAATACAAACCTATTTATTAAAACCTTAAATTTTTTATGGTTAAATTTTATTTTCTAAAATACCCCTTATAACTATTTTAGAGCATGTGATAAATTATGAATCTGATGTCACATGCTAGCAAACCCTACTCATTAAGTTATAAATTCATTATTTTCCAATACATTTTCAGGAAACTAATGTGTTTTAAGTACAAGTGATTAGTTAGAAAAAATCACAATATTCTAAATGTATACCCTACATTTAATACTTAATCTTGGTATTGTTTATTAAATTTATTTTTGGATTCCAAATGAATATTTTTTGAAAATAATCTGATTAATTTCATTGTGATATTTAAGTAATGTCGATTTTATAATAATTAGATGTCTATTATTATAAAATAAAAAAAATGTGACAAATTATATAGTGATGCTAGTGAAATAGGGTCGAAGTGTGACAGTTTTAATATTTTATCATATTAAATTAATCATTTTATTTATTTAGATATGATTATGTCAAGTCCGAATGAATACTATGTCAAATTTGGTAGATCAAAGTTAATAATTAACAAAAGTTTATTTTTGTACAAACAACTTTAATTAAGATATTATGTACATTTTTAGTATATTTAACTTAGTTGATGGTCCAAGTTATTTATGAGTTAAGGATTATATCTTTAAATTGATGCAAAATAATATTAAAACACAAAATGGATGTCATCTTAGAGACCAAATTGTAGACTCTAAATTATATTTTATAAAAATGATGGAGAGTATTAATATATACTTTACACTAGCTTAGCAGATTAATTATATAATTTCTCAATTATTAATAGTTTTATCTTTCAATTTTATTTTTTAAAAAATTAGTATTTTAATTTCATTTTTACCTATATTTTATCATTATATCTAAATATCGCAGTTATATAACTTAATTTAATTTTCCATATCAATATTTTAGACAAATATAATTAGAGAGATCAATGTGTTAGAGGAAAGTAATTATAATATTATATTATAATATATTATTATAAAATTATTTTAGATAATTATAATATATATATAATATAATATTATTTAGTGAATATTATAACATATATTAAATTTATTAAATATTTATTAATAAACGCCGATGATTCACGTGTATTATATATATTTATATATGGTCTAATAATTATATATTTCAACCTATTCTACTATTATATTTTAAATTTTTACACATTTAAAAATAATAAAAAATTTTATACGTGCAGCCGCCTAAATTGAATAACGAATTAATAACCGTAACTACTCAGCTTCAATGTTTGTATGGTTCCATAGAAGAAAACAAGGGAAAGAAACGAAAGGGCAGCTTGCTTTTCATGATTTTCAGAGAAGTTTCATGGATTCATATCACAATAAAATCAATAAACACTGACGATGAAGACGCCAATCAACTATATTTTTAACACCCACATAAACTGCAAGAAATCTTTTTAAATTACTATTATTATATCAATACAAAATATTTTTATATTTTATATTATATTATAATTTTTTTTGAAGATTTTGTACCTAAAACATAATTTGTGTTAGATGCTCTAATATCCAAAGGTGTTTTTCTATGTAGTATTTAAAATAAAATAACTAAATCACGACATAAAAACTTGTTTTGAAAATCTTCTGGGTTTTATTATGGCTACAAGTACGAAAGCTAGGAGATACCTACATATGTTTAAAGGCGACATAAATTTGACCCATCTTCCGTGTTGACTGATAACGCCTACGCGTCCATCGTGAGATCGACTTGTACACAGTAGTCAATCAATTTGGCCGGCAGCCTATTACTTCATTGGTTACAAGTGGAGTGAGTATACATCAATTTAAAAGAGTGCAGGTAACTTAACTATATTATTTTAACATTATATTATATTATTATAAAATAATTTATTGTTATTTTAATATTGTTGTAAAATTATGCATGTTTTTTTAACTAATTTCTTGAATAATTTATGGATTAAAATTATTGTGAGTTATGTGGATGATTGACCCCATCTAGCCATTAATATCTATCTTGTTCATTGGTATTTTAAATTTGGATACATGCACTTTGGATATTAGATGCTGAAGTTAGCACTGACCCACATAAGCTTTCAATGGCATCTTTTCATGGATTGACGATATCCCGGACACAGTAGGTCCAAATATGATCAAACTTTTGACTTCTGCTCATTAGGCTGAGTTATTTCACCACTATCCGGTTTCTAGCTTGGGATCCTGATCAGATTACTAGTCAGGTGGCGCACGCCCTAGCTGGCTAGAGAATCTATCATCAACCAAGCAGTAATTCCAAGATCGTCACTTTGCTCCACATAGATCGATCTTATACTTATCTCTAAACAGGACTATTCTGGGTGAAAGGGACACCCATACATAGATGACTTGGTCTCCTTTTCCCTTTTGTCTATTTCCTTCCAATTTTCGTATTAAAACCCAAACCCCCACCATCTTCCCTTAGCCATCCTCCTCATGTCTTATGTTCTTGGCTTTTAGGAGCTTGCTCCGTAAAATACAAGGCATACTGACCAAAAGTTTATTACATCAGTTCTACACCGATTTCCGATATTCAAGAAATGGGTAGAGGAAAAGTGCCCTTCTCGTGGGAGGAATTGCCTGGCGTCTCCAAGGCCGCTACAATTGATCAGCGGCAGCACCTGCCCCCCAACCATAAGCTACCGCTGCCACCATGCCGGCCGTCGCAGAGTCTGAGGAAGATTATGTCCTTCGAGATGCAGAACATCCCGCTTCCTCCCAGCACTTTCCAGCCCCCGTTGCAGGCGGTGACTCCTAGGATGTGTTCATCGATCAAGAGCGCGAAGAAGGACGATGACCCTTTCCTCGTGGCCTACCGAGAATGCACCAAAGGCTCCAGGGAGGCCAGCAATTCGTCCAAGCGTGGCATCAGCAGGCCGGCTGGGCTGTTCAGGAAACCGATGTCTGGCCTCCTTTCTTGTAAGGGGTCATGCAGCGTGAGGGACGGTAATCTGATCAGGATCTCTCACTCAGAATCATAGAAATAGAGAGTGATATACTTGCAGACAAGAATCATCCTCGTACGTGTATTAGACAGTAGCCATGTTGATCGAATACACGTAACCAGCCTACAAAAGATTAATATCAAAGGAAAAATCAATTCATTCAAAATCCAGATCGGGCTTTTAAATCAGCCCCCTCTCCTTCATAAAGCAAATCGAAAAAATAGATCTAACAACCATTAAATAACTCCTTAACGGAATCAACTACGAGCCATGTGCACAACACAACATCAGCACATCAAAACAAATAACTCAAACATATTTACAATCTCAACACTATAAATATGAACTGATAGAGCTAAAGTGAAGAAGGTAATAGGAAGAGAGTAGAGGTAATGTAAAAATTGAAGTATGGTCGCTCATTTTCTCGAGTATCTGTTATTATTTATAATACTAACAAAGAAATATTCCAATCGTACGATTGATGATGTTATTGCCCTTGAGGTGGTCCTCAATGTGCGGTTGGTGGTGGTCTCCTCGAATGCTCTGGATGTGGTACCGCATCTACAAGTAATATCAGGCTCTTACTCTCGTGTAAGCTTAAGAGTAGATTTTTGACATTGAAATTTAAATGTAAAATGTCAAAATGAGCATTCAAAGTAACAGTTGAGAATCAATGTCCAGCCAATGAGATTTGAAGCTTTCTAACACGCTATTGAACAAAATATAGTCAATCTTTGTGTTTAGTGCCCACATGGAATACAAGATTTGCATGTGTAAATAGCTTTGACACAATAGAGTTGGAGGTCTAGATTATGAGTAGTGAATTCCAAGTTAGTTCTACATCATTCTAACACTATAATAAATTGAAATTAAATTAAATTAAATTAGACTATAAATTGAAATTAAATTAAATTAAATTAATAGTTTAGTCTGAATCGAGATAAGAATTCGAAGAGATACTATAAATTTGATTATTATAAATTTAACTAAATTTGAAATAATTTAGGTGATTGAAAATTAAGTATAAAAAAATAATCAAGTAAAATTATATTAAAATCGAGTTTAATCAAATTAAATGGAGAGGATAAAGAATTTTTTGAGTAATCTAATAATGGTAAAAATGTAATTTTTGTATTAAGCACAAGAAAATGAATTAAAAATTTTTTAGAAAATATTTAAAGTCAGGAGTTGATCGGATTATGAGCAATTGAGTGAGTCGTTCACTTTACATTCACGTGATCATCTCCTTTGCCTGGCTTCGCTTGCACAACGCCACCCCATCAACAAGAATGAGAATTCTGACCTCCAAAATAGAGGGAAAATATTACAGGTGTTAGTTTATTTCGATTGATGGGACCCCACCCAACGTGATGGGAGATTGATCATTTATCCCTGCTCCCGAGCTTACTATAAAAGGAAAAGCTCTCTTTGTAACATCAGCATTCTGAAAATTAAGAGAAAATCGAAAATACAACCGAACTGAAAGTAGAAATTGAGTTGTAAAAAGAATTCAGTTGAACAAAAAATATGAAAATAGATTAGTACCTTAAAATTTTCCTTTCATATGACTTTCTTTCGGGGATCAAAATTGAGAAAATCATGAATGAGAATCGGTTTAAATCGGGACTAAATCGAGATAGGTCAACAAATATTAAAATATTTCTAAATTATTTTAAAATAAGAAAATAAAAATGGTTAAATTTAGATCATAAAAAATTACCAAATAATTTTTATAAAAATGCTAAAATTGGCGAGTTGGCCCCACTTATCACATGTGCATAGTTTCCCTAACTAAACTGGGTCTGAAGCCTGAATAACTCGTACACCATCACCCACTTTTGATAGAAATTATTCTTCAACACATAAAAGAGAATTTATTAGAAAACTTAGTTTTAGACCAAAGCCCATGTAATAAAAGTTATCATTCAATGAAAACTCGTCCATATATTTCTCTAAAAGAATATTTTTAAATTTATGGCCTCGTATATTTTGAAAGTAAAGAGAGAAGCTCTCTGGTGACTCTCCGACCCCTGATACTTCCGAGACAAAATTCTCTACCATTAGACTATTAAATCTAATTATTTTATTGTCTTTGTGCTTGTACGGAGTTGGTTTCACCTCCCATCAGTGTCCCACACTAATAGCCCCTCTATCGATGCTGGTGAGTTCGTAGAGTGACCGTCTTCTTTAAACTCAAAAGAGGCTCACACTTTTCAAAATCAAATTCTTTGTCCTCAAGCAACCTAAAATCCAACCAAAAATCCTACGGACTCCTCTCAACTCTGAGAACTGAAATCTAGTGGCCCTCGGGATGAAAGGTAAGTTTAGTGGTCTCATTTCATCGTGAAAGTTTTGGTAGTCCCCTATTTTTAATGCCCTCTACAAATCAAGTATTGCTAACAACTCTAACCACCTCTAAGGGTGATCAATGTGGTTTGGATTCGTGAGTAAGTCAACTTTTTAGCCCCATTAGTGCCAACTTTTACCGCACTCTCTCCGATGAGGTATAACCCTAAACCAAACACTCTATTACTTTTCGGCAAAAGGCCAAAAGTGGCATAAAACGACACTGTTTAGCTGTAGTAGATTGAAACACACTCGTGAGACCTTGGGAAACAAGATTAAGACCATGTGAAAGATAGTTTTCAAAATTATATGGGTGCTTTGATGAGAGAAAAAGTTGATGGATTAAAATACAAACTTTTAAAAGTTTGTGTCATTCGATAATTTCAGTAAAAAAAGGGCACCTAAGGAGAAGTCAGGGGACTATGTGGACCTAAGAAAAAAAATTAGAAAACTTAGTGACCCAAATTGATAGTTTTAGAAATGTTAGGGACATAAAAATAATTTATGTAAAGTTAAGGGTAAAATTATAAATAGAGTAAATAGTGGGGTCAAATGGTAATTTTAAGGAATTGTGGACTAAATTGTGACTAAGACAGTGTAGGGACAAAATGGAGAAATTTTTAAAGTTAAATCCTTAAATGGAAGAATTTTTAAGAGGAAGGGATAGTTTGGTAATTTATGAAAAGTTAAGAGCAAAAAGGTAATTTTGAAAAATTTATGTTTTAGAAACATGAAAGTGTAAATATGTAAGGGCTCATGGGTGAATAAGAGAAAATTGGGTAAACCACTATAGAAATTATAGATATAGGAGGGAAAGGATGACATGACTGGGTTCCATTAACATATAATGAGCGAGACCGAGTCGAGAGAGAGAACCAAAAATTTAGAACCTTCGGGACAATAAGGATTTACTGAGGTGGATCCAACTAATCACGGTGTTATAATTATATATGTGTAGCATACCGAGAACATACACTCACAGATCATGCTTTTCACCCAAATTCGAACAAAAAGCTATAACGAACGAGTTTTTATGGTTTTTGCTATATGGTGAGTGATTTTTTCATCACTGAGTTTGATTGGACTAGAATAATGTCGTTATGAACCCATTTGGGTCTTCATCCAAAAACTGCCATAGTTAGGAAAAAAAATAACAAGAACTTACTAGAGACGACAAGTCAATCGTCAGCATAGATAGGGTTGGAAAGCTAACTCATTTGTGCGTTTGTAACTTATTGAATCACTTTGAATGGTGGTCTAAGCAGTATGAAAACACGATTTATAGAGAATATTCAGGATAGGGGTATCACTAGAGCTTCCAAGAATTTTTATTACCATGAGACTTACCTTCAGCTCAAGCACCTAGTAGGGTTGGTGAGAGGGAACCAAGAGTAGTCTATAGAATTAATTTGAGCCATGTTAGCCATTAGGGAGGTCAGAGTTGGCTCGAAAAGGTACAAATCATTTTTCAACTAAGAGAGCAAGGTTACTATTGCATTGTCTTGGTGATGGTAGAGGGCACACAATGTTAAGGAGTTGTGGGGTTTGAAAGCTGACTTCTACTCGGTTCTAACACCATTGGAATGAACAAGTTTTGTGTTTGTAAATAAAAGTTATAAGATCTTGTGTCACGCCCCGCCCGGTTTGGTTGAGATCTTATTATCAACCCACCACTCTCCCGAACCTCCAAGAAGGACTCCTCTAAGAGATCAAAGAGAGTGAGGCATAGTATCTGTCACGTTTTCCCTGGACAACATTAAACAAAATTGAAACAGTAATTTCTTATAACTGGGATAGGTTCTGGGGAGGGAGAGGCTGACGTAGTCATGTTCCTTCCTGAAAAATATTTAGAGGAAGGGGGTGAGTTCGACAACTCAGTGAGTGGAAGAAATCTTTTAGGAAATGTTCACTTTAACACTTTCAAATAGTTGATACTTCATAAGTAGTTCCTTCTCAAGTTTTCCTTTTCACACAATCATTAACTACTCTCCTATCATAGGAGGGATCACACATTCGCAGAATGGTCCCTGACCGTTCCACTTGTGGACTGGAGCACCTTTACCATCCACCCTGATAGAGGTAGACTACCTTTACCTTGAGTTTGAGTGGACATTAATAGTCCAACCCTCAAACCCTAATCACTTCACCATGCCCGCTTAGTGGGAGGAGACGTTCTTTCCCCTACTGCCTTAGTCTTAGTGCGCGGGAAGCTCCTCGAGCTTCTCAACCTACTGAACGACATACTGCCCTTATGCACCCTAGGTCGTCTAGCAGTCCTTGGGCTCCATCACTACCTCGTTCCAAGTGTCCTAATGGCCCGATTCTCATAGTGAATGCACAATCAACAGTCTTTTAAGTTATAGCCTTTATCTTTTGCCCTCCAGCGCAGTGGTCTGTCGGCTTGGCTTCGGCCCATGTGTACTGACCCAACAGGTTCAACGACCTGGCTTCAGCAAAGCAGCGGTTTGGCCCAACAAGCTCAACAACTTAGACTTGGCTCGATGGGTATCACACACAATTTCCTATTATTTGAATCTTTTAGCATCATTTATCACATGCTAGTTCTGGACGGGTCCATACCTATATCTATCGGCCTTGGGCCTAGTGGCATACCGAGCCTAAGCCTAGAATTATTTAGGAGAGGCTAAAGTCACTCAGTTAGGGGAGGCTAATTCCGAGAAAATCATTTTCAAGTGAACCGTCATTACAACTGGAATGGATGTTATAGCAGTTCCCACTCACCCAGAAATTTCGACGGGTTTGTCCTAGCAGACTTTGGCCTCGCAACGTGCTTCTGGAAGTCGGCGTTCGAGTAGTCTGCTCCTAAATGGCACAAATATCCATATTAGGATGCTTTGACTAAGGATTGCATCTTTCCGGGCATTTGCACATAGGCCTCATATTTTACCATAATTGCAATTTGGTCCCTAAGGTTTGTACTTTTACCTTTAGGTCCTTAGTTTCAATTAAGCCCCTCAATATTTCTAATTATCCTTCTTGGGTACTTAGTTTTATCGAAATCGCCCATTTGCACCTCAATTTTCCAAAATTACCATTTAGTCCCTATGTTCTCTAATATTGCCATTTGACCCAAAACTTCTCAAAATTTGCAATTTGGTCCTCCATTTCATCCAAATTGCCCAATTGGCCCTCAATTAGGAGGGAATTTCATGAAAATGCCCTGAATTTTATCAATTTTTCATTTGACCCCCATTTTTTGAAAAATACCAAATTTGCCCAAATTTCTCAAAATTTACATTTTGGCCCCTCGAATCTCAATTTTGTCAAATTGACCATCAAAATATGGTTAATTGTCCCCGTTCATGATTTGCAGAATTTTGCCGTGAACAGTATTTTCCTATGAAGGGTAGCAGAGGGAGCTTTTCTTCTTAGTTTGGGGGAAGGTCAGGACACCATCAAGTGGCGTGTAGGGGGTTTGGTTTGGTCATAATCAATCATGGGAAAGCTCAAAGTGGCTGTAGTGGGTTGGGCATTTTCAGGCCGAGGAGTAGTAGTACTATTCAAGCATCCTCGTTCGTCCTCGGTGACTCTAAAGCAGAACAGAGGGTATGGCTAGGTAGTGGACTTCCTCCTGATTCCGAAGACACCCAATGTGGCTTCGAAAACTTAGAAAACTTCCGCCGTCAGAGCTCTGGTTTAGTGCTCGTCGGAAACTTGCACACTTCTTCTTCTTCGCTTGACTGTGGAATGCTAAGAATGAATGGAGGAGGTCTTTATATAGGGAGCTCAACAATTGTTCAGGCTACTTGCTAGCATAAGACTTGGCCTCCAACTCGACTGTCGATGATCTAACTGGAGAGTTAGCTTTTTCGGCCTCTCTCTCTCCTCCGTTCTCTCTGTCAAGGGCTGAAGGTTGAAGACAATGATGTGGCAGTCGTGCCACATGGCACGCTGTGATTGGCTAGTTTTTTTTGACGTGGAGGTCTAACATGGCTGTTGCGTCAGCTGTTGACCCATTGACCGAAGATATGACAACCTCTCATTGGGTGCCTGTGTCTGTGTGGCATGTTGACGGGTCACCCACTGACCGTTAACTGGACACGTGTAGCCTCTTATTGGCTACCTTTATCTGTGTGGCATGTGGCAGCCTCTCATTGGCTGCTTGTGTTTGCGTGGCTGTTGACAGGGTGCCACTAACCGTTGATCGGTCCGGTTTGTTCACTAGTGAGACCATTGACTAGTCCGACTGGGTTTAATTCGGAAAATCGGCCAATTCGGACCCGATTCAACTAGTTTTTTGAAATTTAAAAATTTCTAAATTCATCTAAATTCATTTTCTATTTAATGATGGCCTAAATTTCTCAAATTGACATTTTTAGGCCACCTAGAAAAATGATTTATTAAACCAGTTCACTATGGTTCATCCAAGTTCAGTTCGGTTCGAGTATGGTTCTATTCTCAATTCCACTTCCCTGTTCTTCCTTACAAGTTTTATGAATTTTTGGTCACTTGGGATCTTCCAATTTCCCACGTTAAGCCTTCTTCACAATTTTCGTTCATTAATTGGCTCGGTTCTTCCCATGTAAATCTCTACTGGTTCTTTTTCCGGTTTTCCTTGGTCCCAAAGGATTGGTTTTACAACTCTCCCATCTTTTAGGAGTTTTGTCCTCAAAACTATTACATACTAAATAGTTGTGGGTATCTACCCTTTATAGTTGACTCAACCTCCCAGTTTCCTCCTCCACTTGACCATTTTGCCAGAGGATCTTTACCATGGGGATACTCTTGTTCCAGAGGTTTTTCTCACATTAGTCATGGATCCGAATGGGTTCTACTTCATAGACTAGGTCATCCTTGATCTTTGGCGACGGTTGGTCTAGCACATGGCTGGGGTCGGGCTCGCACTTTCGCAGTACTGACACGTGGAAGACGTCGTGGGTCCTCTGTAGTCCGGGGGTAACTCTAGTTGGTATGCTACTAGTCCGACCCTTTGGGTTATGGCGTACGGACCAATATATCTTGGTTTCAACTTCCCTCTCTGTTGAAACCAGAGTATCCCCTTCCATGGTGACACCTTAAGGAATACTCGATGCCCTACCTCGAACTCTAGGTCCTTTCTCTAGTGGTCGACATAACTTTTCTGCCTATCCTGAGCCACCTTGAGTTGACTCCTTATTATATGGATTTTTTGGATACATCCTCTATCAACTCGACCTTCTCGAATTTTCTTACCCCTACTTCTTCCCAGAACAGGGGCATGCGACGAGGTCGACTATAAAGGGCTTCTTAGGAAGCTATCTAGATGTTGTCCTGGTAGTTGTTATTATATGTGAATTCCATGAGGCATAGGTAGTCCTCCCAACCCATATTCATTGTTAGGACACATGCTCAAAGCATGTATTCTAAGGTTTGGATGGTCCGTTCAGATTTTCCATCCGTTTGAGGGTGGAAGGTGGTGCTCATGTGGAGTCTAGTCCCAAGGGCAGCTTGTAGGCTAGGCCAAAACTGAGAGGTAAACCTCGGGTCCCGATCCAATACTATTCTTGCGGGGACCCTGTGTAGCCGTACTGTCATGCCCCGACCCAGTTTGGTCGGATCCTTGTGAGCAAACCACCACTTCTTTTAGTTCATGAAGGGTTTCACCCTTTTCTAAACCGTAATGAGCAAGGCATCTTTTTTTTTTTCCTATCATTCCTAGAATAACATTAATCAAAACTGAATAAATTTAACCTTACATACCTGTCATACATGTTCAGCTACAAGTAGGTCTTTAAGTGGGTTTTCCCTTGGTTACTTGAAAAGGGGTAAAGGGAGGGGGTGAGTTCAACAACTCAGTAAATGGATGTTGGAAGAGAGTTTTCAAAACATCTTTAATTAGAGTGTGTCTGTCACACCCCGACCCGGTTTGGTCAGATCCCCGTGAACAATGTGCCACTGTCTTGGTTTAAGAGGGGTTTTCCCTTTTTAATTCAAGAGAATCCAGGCATAATCTCAACCTTGTTCCCTGGAATAACATATATCAATAAAAATGCAAGCTTAAGATAATTAAGCATGCATGACATAGGGTAAGGCCTGGTGTTATCTCAAGTCATATCTCTATTTCCTGAAAAGGGGTAAAAAAGGTAGGTGAGTTTCTACAACTCAGTGAATGGATATTTAAAAAAAATAAAGTTTCAATAAAATAGTTTTTGAATTGGAGTGTGTTAGACTCCTTATTTTCTTTAAAATTCTTTCTTCCTTGGTTTCTCGGTTTTCAAAGCAATTTCTCATCATTAACCACAAATGGTGTGTTTAGCAACCAACACATGCCCTTCATCATGAAGGGATCACACATTCGTCAGGCAGCATGTCCACTGCACCCACTTATGGCGTAGGAGCGACTTTATCGGCCACTTAAATAGATGCCCATCCACTTCTACCTTGAGAATGAGTGGATGTATGCAACATCCAACCCTCAATCCCGAAAGAAAACTCCGTGTCCGTATGAGGACAAATACCTCATCTCGACCCAACCCCGGTCTCATGCGCATGAAGCTACGTCGAGCTTCCCTGACTGCTGGTATGACAAACTGCCCTTATCTCCACCATGTTTTCTAGTAGCCTCTAGGACTCATCACTACCCTCTTGGGCATCTTGAAGGTCCCGTATGTTAGTGCATGCAGAAAACAATAGTTTTCCTCATAAGTAATTTATTCTTTGGTGCCACTGGTCCAACGGCCCCGACCCACAGCTCGACCTGCAGTTATTTTTCTCGACTGGTCTATTGACCTATCTTGTCACATTGCCTCCAGTCCATTGAGTATGTCGGTTCTATCTTGGTACCATGGCCAAACACATCATTTATTAAAGTTTTCATGGCTTAATCTCATGTGTGTTTACGAGCTCCTGCTCATGCCAATTGGCCTTGGGCCCACTGTACGAGATTTTCAAAATCAGGCATTTTAGCTCCAATGTTCCAAAATCGAGGTCTTTGGCCTATCTAAGCTATTTGAGCTCTCGTCAAGAAGGTCTCCCGAAATGTTTAAGTAGTGGCACAAAGTCAGGGGAGAGCACTTCTGACAAAAACAACTTTTCAGTTGTCCATGACACTAACCGGGTGTGAGGATATCTCTACTTATAACCAATAAGCAGGTTTTCTACTTCCTTTTAGGAAGTTCATCATACCAATTGGGTATGATCTACTTACAACCGCTAAGTAGTTTTTTCGCATTTTTTTCTCACATCACCCCATCCAAGTGTGATGTTAAAAGCCCATATAGTAGCGGGTTTTCATTACTGAGTACTCATCATCCCAACCAGATATGATGTCAAAATTCTCACTCACCCGTTAATGAAGTGAATTCCTTTTAACCGTCTTTTTATCTCTACGCGAGCTTGTCAAGGTTAGTGTTCCCGATACTTCGTGTTCCTACACAATATGAACATCATTGTTCATTATCCTTTGGCTTGATAGCCTTCATTCATCATGAATAAATAAAATACCCAAACTTTTCAATTAATTTTAATTAGGTCCCTAAAGTTTTTTTCTTTAACTTTAGGTCCCTAATGCCAATTTTCCCCCAAATTGAGTCCCAGAACTTTAAAAATTTACCTTGGGACCTCAATTTATTCAAAATTGCAAAAAAGGGGTTCAAGTTTCCCAAATTCCCAATTCGGTCCCTAACTTTTCCAAAATTACCATTTTGCCCCTACTTTACAATAAAGGTAAATTTAACACGAAAAATTCTAAATATTTACCAATTGGTCCTCCAACATCTTTTTCATGGCCAATTGGCCCTCAATTTTGGAAAATTGTACTTTAGTCCCTCAAATTTTTGAAATCCTCAAATTATCCCTAAATTTCCTCCAATTTTAACCTTTCAACCTAATTGGATTTGATTTCATCAAATAGACCAATCAATTGTGGTTAATTGTTGAAATTGAAGGTGGATTTGAGTTTCTACACATCCATATGATTCAATTGCACTTTGAATCACATGATTTGACACCAGAACGAGCTCAAATGGAGCTTCACCGGAAAACTGGATGTAGAGAGAGAGAGCTTCAAAAGCTTATTGTCTAGGGTGCGATGGTCTGAGCTTTCGATCTAGGTAGATAGCACTTGTCACGCCTCGACCGGTATGGCCAAATCTCCATGATCAACCCGCCACTCTTTCAGCTTATTAAGGGTTTCCCCTTCTTTAAACCATGAGGAGGAAGACGTCCTTTAAAATGGTACCTTTCTTGGAATAATATTAATTAAAACTATGTAAAATTTAAACTTTCCATACCTGTCGTGTAGGTGTAGTTAATTGGAAGTCCTTGAGTAGGTTTTCCTTTGGTTACCTGAAAGGTGTATAAGGAAGGGGGTGAGTTTAACAACTTAGTGAATGGGGGTTTAAGACTTGATTTTCAAAAAGAATAGTTTGAATTAGAGTGTGCCAGATTCCTTAATTTCTTTAAAATATCTCATTCTTGAAATCTAAGTTTTTCATAGTCATTTCTCATCACAATTGTGTGTTTATCAACCAACACACGCTCTTCATCATGAAGGGAACACACATTCGTAGGCCAACCCATCCACTGTACCCACTTGTGGCATCGAAGCGACTTTACCGGCCACCTAGATAGAAGCACGTCCACTTCTACTCTTAGAATGAGAGGATGTACGCGACATCCGACCCTCAATCACATAAAAAAACTCCATGCCCATACGAGGACAGATACCATATCCCGGTCTTGTGCACATGAAACTCAAACGCAGTAGCTTCAAGAAGTCTCAAACACAGTAGCTTCAAGAAGTCTCAAACACAGTAGCATCGTGGAGTCCAAACATAGAAACTTCGTGGAGTACAAACATAGAACTCTATGTCTAACTAGTATGACGAGAAACACAAAACTAATAGCTTCTCTTTCCCTTATCGCCACCATGTCATGCAGCAGCCCTTAGGATGCATCACTACCACTCTTGGGCATCTTAATGGTCCTGAATCTCAAGTGCATGCAAAAACAAAGTTTTCCTCAAAAGCCATTTAATCTTTGGTGCCACTGGTCCAATGTCCTCGACCCTCAACTCGACCTGCAGCTATTTGTATCGACTGGTTCGTCGACCTGTCATATTGCACGACCGCCAGTTCATCGAGTATGTTGGTCCTGTCTTGGTACCATGGCCAAACATATCATTAATTTAAAGTTTTCATGGCTTAAACTCATTTTTGTTTATGAGCTCTTGCTCATGCCAATTGGCCTTGGGCTTAGTATACGAGATTTTCAAAATTAGGCATATTAGCCCCCATGTTCCAAAATCGAGGCCTCTATCCTATATGAGTTATTCGAGCTCCCGTCAAGAAGGTCTCCCAAAATGTTTAAGCAATGGCACACAGTTAGTGGAGAGCACTTCCAACACAATAAACTTTTAATCGTCCATCACACCAACCGGGTATGAGGTCATCTCTGCTTATATTCGATAAGCGAGTTTTCTACTTCTTTCCAGGAAGTTTCATCATACCAAATGGGTATGATCTACTTACAACCAATAATTAGTTTTTCTGTGTGATTTCCACATCACTCCTCTTAGGTGTGATGATTAAAATACCACTTAGCAATGGGTTTTCATTTCCGAGGTGCTTATCTTCCCAACAGGGTATGATATTAAATATTCCACTCACTACCGATAAGTAATTTTTAGCTTAATTCACTCATCTCCACAACCGGGTATAATGTTAAAACTCCCACTCACTCGTTAATTCAGTGAATTCCTCTCGAGTGGTTCTTTGTCTTCACGCGAGATTGTCCTTGCTGGCATTCCCAGTACTTCGTGTTCCTACACGATATGAACATCCTTGTTCATTATCTCTTGGCCTAATAGCCTTCTTTCATCGTGAATGGATGAAGTACTCAAACTTTTCGATTAACTATAATTAGGTCCCTGAAGTTCTTTTTCTTTAACTTTAGGTCCATAATGCCGATTTTTCCCCAAATTGAGTCCCAAAATTTCTGAATTTCACCTTAGGACCTCAATTTATTCAAAAAAACAGAAGCGGTTCAAGTTTCCCAAATTTCCAATTTGGTCCTCAAATTTTCCAAAATTACCATTTTACAGCTACTTTACAAATCCTACTCACCCGATCGTGCAGTGAATTCCTCTCAACCAGTTCTTTGTAATCACGTGAGCTTGTCCTTGCTAGGGTTCCTGGTACTTTGTGTACCTACACGATTGAATATCATTCTTCATTTTCTCTCGGCCTAATAGCCTTCATTCATTCCAATCAATGTGAAAACCAAACTTTTTATTTATTTGCAAAGAGGTCCCTAAAGTTATTTTTCTTTAACTTTTAGTCCCTAATGCCAATTTTTCCTCAAATTGAGTCCAAAAACTTTCAAAATTCACCTTGGTACCTCAATTTATTCAATTTCACAAAAAGGGGTTCAAGTTTTCAAATTCCCAATTTGGCCCCCAAATTTTCCAAAATTACCATTTTGCCCTTCATTTACAAAAATAGTAAGTTTTACCCCAAAATTTCTAAAATTGCTCAATCGGCCCTCTAACATTCTTATCATGCCCAATTGACCCTCAATTTTACAAAAATTACATATTGGTCCCTTGAATTTATGAAAATCCCCAATTTTACCTCAATTTCAACTTTCTAAGACAACCAAATTTTATTTCATCAAATTGACCGATTAAACACTTCTAATTGTTAAAATTGAAGTAAAAATTGAGTTCCTACATCTTCATATGATTCAATAGCACTTTGAATTACAAGTTTTGATGCCAAAACGAGCTCAAACAAAGCTTTGCCGGAAAACAGACTATTGAGAGAAAAAACTTCATTTACTCAGTGTCGGGGGCATGACAGTCCGAGCTTATAATCTGGGTAGATAGCTCTCATCCTAAGATTTATCCTAGAATCAAGAATTACATCAATTGATGCCAAATTGGATGAGAATTTTATCATCAAACTTCTATCGATTCTCTCTCTAGCACTGGTAAAAAATTACGGAGGGGAGCCGAATTGGCTTACCTTTTAGCTCTAATTCAGCTGTAGTAGTGTTGTGGAGGTGTTTAGAGGGCTTGTTTTGGCCTGAGAATGGCTCAAAATGGCCTATTTCAGCTCGACCGAAACAGGGCAACTTCGGTCCATCGGAGCTGCTTCACTGTTCCATCACGCCGATGCTTCTCTAGTGACCCTCAGAGCAAACGGAGACTACAGGGGTGTAGCTGACTTCTCCCTAGTTCTAAAGAACCTGACCTCAACTGGTTTGGCCTAGAAAAGTGCCCAAGTCAGAGCTCTAGTTTGAGCTTCACTGGGAAATGAAGTAGTTGAGAGAGAATGGAGTTTTCAGGTGTGGAGAGGATGAATGTGGAGGGGCTCTTTATATAGGAAGCTCAGGGACTTCTTCGCCGTCCGATTGGAGCCTTAATCGTGGTAATTCATTGTCTGAAACTCCCTGGTCGGAGACTTTTCAGCTTCACCAGCGCTGCACGATTTTTCGGCGAGTGAACAGTGTTGTCATCTAAAAATACTTTTCCAAACTTGACCGGACCAATCCGAACCGGGTTCAAAGCTTAAACTGGCCGGTTCACCCCCAAGTCGACCAAAATTTTCAAATATAAAATTTCTAAATTCATCTAAATTCATTTTCTATCCAATGGAGGCCACAAATCTAAAATTTTAATTTTTTAAGAAACCTAGAAAAATGAATTTAGAATCTGGTTAAATAGTGGTCCAAACCGGTTCAATCCGGTTCGGATCCGATTCACCTAAACCAGTTTGGTTTTAATCTTCAATTCATTATTATGTCCATTTCCATGACTTTTGAGACTATTTAGGTCACTTAGGATCCATAAATTTCCTTGTTTGCCCTTTCTCTATTGGTCAGGTTCATGAACCGACTCGGTTGATAAACTGGTTCAATCTAGTTGGATCTGGTTCATTTGAACTGATCTGGTTTCTCTCCTCCAATTTCTTCTAAGATTCTTTTCCAAGGTTTTATGAACCCTTTGGATCATCCAGGAGTTGTAAACTTCTAAATTGCCCGTTCTCAAAAGATCGGGTTTGTGAACCGATTCAATTTTCTTACTCTGTTAGACCGGTTCTTTTCCCAGTTTTCTTTATCTCAAAAGGGCAGGGTTTACACATAGAGAATGAATTTATATGAATTTAGAAATTTTTAATTTTGAGAAAACCGGTTGAATCGGGCTTGAACTGGCCAATTTATGCATTGAATCGGTCAGACCGATCCTGTCCCGTTCAGAACAGTGTCGTCTTCTACCTTCAGATGACAACATTGTTCATTCAATATCGAAATGGACAATGCCAGTGAAGGTAAAATGGCTCAGTTCAGGCTGTTTTAGGGTGAAGATAAGCTTGACTAAGTTGTGAAATGGTCGTGCAAAGAGTCCCCGAGCTCCCTATATAAAGAGCTCCTCTCCATTCATCCTCCTCACACCTGAAATCTCCATTCTCTCCTAACTGCTCCATTTTCCAATAAAGCTCAAACCAGAGATCCGACAAAGGCCTTTTTCTCAGCCTCGAAAGGTTGGGTCACATTCTTTAAACTCTAGGGAAATTCAGCAACCTCCGTTCGACCAGAGGAATGTTGGAGAAGCGCTAGCGGAATCAAATAGTGAAGCAGCTCCAAAGGACCGAAGCTGCTTGGTTTCGGCCAAGCTAAAATTGGCCATATTCAACACTCCTCTGGCCAAACCAAAGCCTCCTAACACCCTCATGACCCTCACACAACCGCAACAAAGGTAAAAGGTAAGCAAATTCGGCCCCTTCTATCATTTCCAGTCGAAGTTAGAGAGAGAAATTGAAAATTTTCACTAATGATATTCTCCATCAATTTGAGGTTAATTGTATTCTTGATCCTAGGAGGTACCTCAGGACGAGAGCTACCTACCCATATAGAGAGCTCGGACTGTCTCACCTCCGATGGTAAGCTTTCAAAGCTTTCTCTATTTACACATAATTTTCTGGCGATGCTCTATTTGAGCTCATTTTTGTCTCAATTCATGCGATTCAAAGATCAATTGAATCGTATGGAAGTGTAGGAACTGATTTAACCTCCAATTGAAGCAATTACCCTAATTGAATGATCAATTTGAAAAAATCAAATTTGGCCAGTTTGAAAGGGGGAAATTGGGGGAACCTTTTGGGGGGAAATTGGGGATTTTTTAAAATTGAAGGACCTATTTGCAATTTCCCAAAATTGTGGGCCAATTGGCCATGGAAAAGATGTTGGAGGACCAATTGTCAATTTTTGGAAACATTTGGGGCAAAATTGCCATTTTTGGAATGTGAGGGCAACATGGTAATTTTTGAAAAGTTGGGGATCAAATTGGAAATTTGGAAAACTTGAGCCCCTTAAGCAATTTTGAGTAAATTGAGGACCCAAAGAGAATTTTTGAAAGTTGGGACTCAATTTAGGGAAAAGTTAGCACTAGGGACCTAAGTGCAATTAACTAACAATTTTGAGCCTAGTTTGTCACACCCTGACCTGGTTTGGTCAGGGTTTGTGATCAACCCACCACCCATCCTCGTACTAATATAGTATTTCTACCAAATAGTCTGAGGAAGGTAAAGGCATTGCAGTACCTGTTTTCCATAACAAAGTTTACAAAACATAAAGTTACGTGATGGTGGTACCATTGGCTTCTTCTCCTAGCCTAGGCTTGTTGAGGCAAGGTGTTTCTCATGAAAAAGGTTAATGGGAGGGGGTGAGTTTCTACAACTCAGTGACTGGGGGTTGGGAAGTGAGTTTTCAAAACAATCAGTTTATCAAAAAAGTTTTATGCTTTTAATTTATTGTAATTTGAGTTCGTTTCTTCTTGAACATTTCCCCTTGCTTGGGAGATGCCTCAACAAACAATAACATGCCCTTTCTATCACAAAAAGGGATCACATGTTCGTAGAACAATCCCCGACCATTCCACTTGTGGTTCGACGCATCTTTGTCGTCCACCGAATAGAGGTGCACTGCCTCTACCCTACGTTTGAGGGGATATCAATAATCCAACCTTTCAAACCTTTATCATGTCTACTTGGTAGGACGAGACCTCATTTCTCCTCTAGCCTCAGTCTCAATGCTTCATCATGTTCACTTTGTGGGATGAGACATCATTTCCACTCTGGCCTCAGTCTCAGTGCGCAGGAAGCTATCAAAGCTTCATGATTGACTGGCACGACAGACCCGCCCTTATTGCATCCAGGTCGTGCAATAGCCCTTAGGACCCTTCGGCTACCCCTCTTGGGCATCTAGATGCTCCCGAATTCCTCATGCATGCATACAATAGTTTTGATTCATTAACCATGCTCTTTTGTGCCAACGGTCCAACGGCCTTGACACTTGACATGGCCTACAACTATTTTCCTTGACCAGCCTATCGACTTGGTCTGGGTGCATTACCACTAGCCCATCAAGCTTTGTTAATCCTGTCTTGGTCATGTGGCCAATCACATAACAATTTCGATTTTTCTGAGAGTTTTCATGGTTCTTATAGTTCATGTTTGTCTACGGGTCCAACCTGTGCACACTGGCCTTTAGCCCACTTCATGGATTTTCCAAAAACTGGGCCTTCGACCCTACCATTTTCAAATTCGAGGCCTCAAGCCTATTGGAGCAATCCCGACTCCTATCAGGAATGTCTCCCAAAATGTTTATGTAGGTTCACGCAGTCAGGGTGTCCTGGTGAGATGTTGACCCCGTGGTGCGCTTCCTTGCACCAATACTTGAACGATCAGCTCCTACATGGTTCGAGTACCCTTATCAGGAGAATCGACATATGAGACCTCATAGTCCTAGGTATTTAGGCATAGGTCCTCGCACTATGCCTAAATTATATTTAGGTCCCTCAACATTTATAACCTTACATTGAGGTCCCTAAATTTTCATTTGATCTCTATTAAATCCCTAGGACTCCTAATTATTCCTTATGGTCCTTAAACTTTCTAAAATTACTAATTGGTCCACAATTTTGTCAAAATTACTAATTGGTCCTTAACTTTCCAAAAATCGCAAATTGGTCCTTAAACTTTAAAAAATTACCAATTGTTCCTCCATTTCATCCAATTGCCAATTGGGTCCCAATTAGAAGTTAATTTCATGAAAATACCCGAATTTTCCTTGAATTGCAAATCAGCCCCCAATTTCCCAAAAATCACCAAATTGCCCAATTTCTAAAAAAAATTGCAATTTGGTCCCTGAATCACAATTTCATTCAAATGACCCATAAAACGGGGTTAATTGTCTCAATTGGTGATCTAAATTGTCTTCCTTACGTCTCCTTCATCATTTTAAGCTTTGAATTACTTGATTTGGCTCATAAATGAGCTCAAATGGAGCTTCGTTGAAAAATTTAGTCTAGAGAGAGAAAGCTTCGATTTCTTACTAGTGAGGGTTCGGCGACCGGAGCTCTTACTTTCTCTAAATTGTTCCACTCCCAAGGATTTTCCCTGGATCAAATCGTGCCTCAATTGGTGGCGTGAGTAGTGCGAATTTTAGCGTTGAAGTTTTTGTAGAAATTGGCCATGAATAGTGTTTTCCAACGAAGGGGCGGCGGAGGGGCTTACCGTGCTAGCTTAGGGGAAGGTCGGGGCACCTTTAGGTGGTGTTTGGGGGCTTGTTTTGGTGCCATGTAGCACACTGTGATTGGTCAGTTTTTCTAATGTGGAATTCCAATGTGGCTACCCTATCAGCCGTCGACCGTTGACCATTGCCCGTTGATCGATCTAGTCTGACCGGGTTCGGCAACCCAAATTCAAAATTTGGCCGGTTCGAACCCGATTCGACCGGTTTTCTGAAATTTAAAAATTTCTAAATTTTTCTAAATTTATTTTCTATCTAATGCTGGTCTCAATTTCCCAAATTGACATTTTTAAGCCACCTAGAAAAATGAATTATTGAATTGGTTCTCTATGGTTCATCCCGGTTCTGTTCGGTTTGGGTTCGGTTCACCCTGAACCGATCTGGTTCTCTCATCAATTCCACTTCCCAGTTCTTCCTCATGATTTTTATAAATTTTTGGTCACTTGGGATTTTCCAATTTTCCATTTTAACCCTTCTTTGTTGTTTTATTGGTCCTTTTTTTAGCTCGATTTTCTCAAAACTGTTAGTTCTTCCCCCGGTTTACTTGGTTCGAGGGTCGGGTTTCACATAGTCACTCATATGTGAGAAACAAAGACTATTATGCCAAACTTTAATAGATAAGGGTGCCTAAATTGTGTAGGAACATAAGAGACCGGAACGCCAGCAAGGACAAGCTAGTGTGGAGGCGAAAACCGACTAGAGAAGAATACGCCACGGTCATCGGGTGAGTGGGCTTATGTACATCATACCTAGTTGGGATGGTGAGCACATTAGAAACGAGAAACCACTTGTAAGTGAAATTTTGACATCATACCCTATTGGGGTAATGGACGAACGAAGCTAAAACCTACTTACTGGCTGTAAGTAGAGGAAATCATACTCGGTTGTTATGATGGACTTCCCTGATAGAAGGAGAAACCCGCTTCCTAGTTGTAAGCAGAGGTATCATCATACCTGGTTGGTGGGATGAAGTGAAAATTATATTTTTATCGGAAGTGTTCTCCTCTGACTGTGTGCCAATGCTTAAACTCTTTGGGAGACCTTCTTGAAGGAAGCTGAAATAGCTCATATAGGCCAAAGGCCTCGGCTTTTGAACTTGTGGGGCTAAATGCCCAGTTTTGTAAAAAATTACATGTATTGGGCCCAAGGCCAGTGGGCATGAGCAACAACTTGTAAACAAACTTGAATTAAGAAAGCCATGAAAACTCTAATGAAACTGATGTGTGATTTCACCATGGTACCAAGTCAAGACCGACAGTACTCGATGGACTGGCGGTAGTGCGTCAGGGCCAGGTCGACGGAACGATCTAGACAAACAGCTACAGGTCGGGTTGAGGGTTGGGGCCATTAAACCAATGGTATCAAAGATAAATGGCTTTGTGAAAAATGTTGTCTTGTGCATACACTTTAGGTATAGGACCATCAAGATGCCCAAGAGGGGTAGTGATGCGTCCTAAGGGCTATTGGACGACATGGTGGAGATAAGTGTAGTTCGTCGTGCTAGTAGTCAGGAAGCTCGACGTAGCTTCTTGCGCATGAGACTAGGGTGGGGTTGGGATGAGATCTTTGTCTTCATACAGACATAGAGTGTTATATGGATCTAAGGGTCGGATGTCACGAACATCCACTTAGACCTAGGGTAGAAGTGGATGGGCTTCTATCTTGGTGGTCAGTAAATACGCTATGAGCCAATAGTTGGGTGCAGTGGACGCGTTGCACCTACGAATGTGTGTTCCCTTCCGGATGAATGGCATGTGTTGTCTGTTAAACACACCTAATGTGGAAATGAGGAAAAAGGTTTTGAAAATCAGAACATGAGAAAAATATTCTTTAAAAGAAAATAACCACCCTAGCACAATTTAGTTAAAACTATGTGTTTTGAAAATTCACATCCAACCCCCACTCACTGAGTTGTAGAACTCACCCCCTCTTTTATATCCCTTTTCAGAAGTAGGGGAAAACATGACTAAAGAAACCACTAGGATCTACCCTTTGTCAAGTATGCTTAAAAGTTCCTTTAAGCTTACATTTTATTGATTTATGCTATTCCAGGGAACAAGGTTTAAATTACGCCTGACTATCGTTCAGCTCCATTACAGGTTTGATTTATTGGACTTGTGAATTCATAGTATTTTTAGTCAGATTCACATCATTCTTCCCCTCTTAAAAATGATTAATCCTCAAATCTTTAGTTCCATCATCACCTACATCAAAATACATTAAATTAGAAATATTTAAACTATAGCTAACAGAATGTTTGTTAGATAATTTCCTATTATAATTATTATTGATGAGTTTTAACACTTTAAATGATACCTCTGATTTAAGGAATTTTGAGAGTTTCCTCTCCATAAACCATTCATTCCTTAGATGTAAGCTAATCAAAATCCCTCGATAAAAAATGACCTTCTTGAAACTCTTGTTGGCAAGATTAATATTTTCTTGAGTCTGTCATTTTCTATCCAATAAATAAAAACCATAGATAATCTCCAATGGTGATAACTTAGTCAATAAATAAATATAATGATTATATGTAAACACAACATGTGGTAAACATACAATTGAAAATAGATGTTTTGTATCCAACAAAGTAATCCAAGTAAAACTAAGCAATTTAGTATCAATGATTGTAATTAAAACATACCTTCTAGATAAAGTATCAGCAACTACATTTTTTATACCTGGCTTACACTTGATCACATAAGTGGATGTAAAAATGAATTTCACCCAACTTGCATTAGGTTTATTCAGCATGTGTTGCCCCTTGATGTGCTTAAGATATTCATGATCTTTGTATATCTCAAACTCTTTTAGCCAAAAATTACGCGAAATATGAATTGGCCAATCTCGAATTGCCTTAATTTTCTTGTCAATATCAATCCCTTCAAAACTTATAATATATCTAGGAAATACAAGTTTATTCGAACACAATATGCAATTCTTCAAATTAGCAAACAACTAATTTTCCAAAAAACATGCAAGGCAATTCTTAAATATCTTTCAAGTTTATCTAAGTAATTGTTGTATATTATGATTTTATCAAAATATATGTTAACAAAGTTTTCAATAAAAGCATGCATGACATAATTTATTAACCTCGTAAAAGTGTTATGTGCATTAGTCAAACCAAAAATCATAACCAACCATTCATATAAACTATGTTTTACGTTTAATGCAGTTTTCAATCCATAATTACCTTTCATTCGAATTTGAGAATATTCACTCTTGTGATCAAATTTTGAAAACAAACAGTTTCCATGTAATTCATCTACCATAATATTTAACTAAGGAATAGGGTGAAGATACATTACCTTCATATGGTTGATAATTCGAAAATCAACACACTTTCACCAAATTTTGTTATTTTTAGGCATTTGCACAACACCTGAAATCATATTATCCTGTGCATATCCCAGTTTATTCAAATTTAGGGTTTAGTGTTGAATTTGATGCTTGATTTCAAGAATTGGTGACAAACTAGGAGTTATCTTCTTAGGAATGACAAGTTTGAATTCTTGCAAAAAGAGATAATATTGTTCGTAATAAAAAATAAATCCTTGTACATAAGTACTGTAAGGATAGATTCTAAAATTATATCTCTCTTGATCTTACTTTTTCTATTCATAAAATTGTTTTTACTCTCTTTTCTTTTTATTATGGCTTTTCTATCTTCTTTTTCAACCTTGCATTTTCTCTCATCATTTTCAATTCTGGTTTATCTCTCTTCTGTTTCAACTATGATTTCTCTCTCTTCTTTTTCAATGTTACATTTTCTCTCTTCATCTTCAATTTTGGCTTTTCTCTCTTCTTATTTTTCTGCTATTTTCTTTTCATTTATTTTTTCTTTTTCAACTTATCCTGAAAAACTTGTTGTAAAGTCAAAGGTACAAGAGATATTGGTCTATTCTTCATCACAAATGACTACTTATCTATTAATCTATCATATATAACTTGACAATCTAACTTCCAAGGTTCTCTCAATAAAATATGACATGTATGCATTGGAACTACATCACATAATACTTCACCTTAATATTTCCCAATAGAGAAGGAAACTATTATATGTTAGGTTACCTCGAGTTTGGGTTGATCATTCAATTTTCGAATTTGATATGGATTTGGATGCTTATTTATATGTAATGACAACTTTTCTACAAGCTCGGTGCTAGCAAAGTTAGTGCAACTTTCCCCATCTCTGAAAATAGAACAAACTTTATCTTTCATAGAACAACGGGTATGAAATAAATTCTCACGTTGGTTGTCTAAAATATCATCAATTCATGGTCTGTCCCAAGTAGTTTGTAGATTGAAGGAATTGAGCTTGAGGTTATCGCGATTATCTTGGAGATCATCGAACTCCCAAAGTTCCTATAGATCGAAGAATTAAGATCGAATCCTCAACAGTCGTTCAGTGGAAGTATGTTGATGTGAGTGTCATCTCACAACTTCCTCCAAGTGATCCATTCGCATATGAAGTGGCTCAAATTTAGAATTTACTATTTGTTACATTTTCACCCTATTCATTGTTTTCCACTCTGGGTTTTGAATGGGTGGAATGGAACCTTCTTTTCTCATAGTGTTTCCTTATCGTTGGGCCTTGTGATCCTGACAATTGTTAAAAAAAAAAAAAACCTCGCAACTCTCCCTCACATGTTTCACTTAAGCACTCCTGTTTCACACTAAAACAACTTTTTTTATATATTCAAAACACTCTTTCCTTATTCCACTCATTTGTCTTCTTTCAATCTTAATTGAACTTAAAAACAAATCATTTTTACGAAGTAGTTCAACTTGAGGAACAATCAAGACAAATCAATAAGATTTTTAAAAAGTAATTCCAAAATAATTTAAGTGATAGGTATGAATATACCCAGTCAAATAAGAAAAATGAATTAAATTTAGATAGATAAGAAAAATAAGAAACTTAGATGGAATGAAATAATAAATAAGAAGGAAACTCTCATAGAGTAGAATAAAAAATATACACAATTAAGAATGAAAATCAAGATAGAATTGTGTGCCTCTCTTTTTTTTTGCCCCTTTTTTCTGCACGATTATTTTTGCCTTTTTTTGCTCTATTTTTTTGGCACGAATTGTTTTTTTTTTACTTTTTCTCCACATTACTAAAAAGAGATAGATAGAAGAAGATGAGACTTTTTTATTTTTCTTTTATAGATAAAGTAAATATGTAGAGAAGATAAAAAAAAAGTACTAGATATGAAATATAGGATGAAACTTGTCGTGCAACCATGTGCTCTGATACCAACTGATGCTAACCTTGTCAATATGCTAACAACACCCTACACCAAATATGGCAAGACCCCAAGAATTTCATGATGCAAGAACGAAAATATGAAAATATACCTTGTTTATGTGCGAAACAAGGTATGAGATATGTAGATTTCACACCCAAATTCTTTAAGAACTCTTAGAAAACCCTAGTGATATGTCTGATTTCTTGAACGCCATAGGTAAAAACCTGATAAGTTTAAAAGTTCTTTCAAGAGAGAGAAGAAAAAACCTTACAAAATTGAATTTCAAAATGTCCCCTCCAATGCTATGGAGTGTGCCTTTTATAGGCATAAATAACAAATGAATAGCCTAAAAATAAGGAAAAAAGATATTATGGTTACATGCCAACCATTTCAATTTTTATTTAATTTAAATATCTTGGATATTTTAATAACTGCTTTAAAAATCTAAATTTGACTAATGAAATATCTAAGATTATTATTTCATATACTAAATGATTTATTATATTAATAAATCTCTCCTTATTAATTAAATATGAACCTTCTGTTGGGCTATTCTAATGGGCTTCTACTTGGATATTCTGTAATCTCTTTAATCAGCCCATATAAAGATTATTTGAATCTTTTAGCCCTAAACCTTTTGATTGGGCCCTCTTACAGTCTCAAATCATCATTTATCTCATTTGGTGACAAACTATTTAGCTCCATTGCAGGTTCAGTTAATTGGACTTGTGAATTCGTAGTCTATTTTTGGCACGAATTGTTTTTGGCTTTTTTTTTCCTTACTAAAAAGAGATAGATAGAAGAAGATGAGACTTTTTTATTTTTATTTTATAGATAAAGTAAATAGGTAGAGAAGATAAAAAAAAGAACTAGATATGAAATATATAATGAAACTTGTTGTGCAACCATGTGCTCTGATACCAACTGATGCTAAAATTGCTAATATACTGACGACACCCTACACCAAATATGGAAAGACCCCAAAACTTTTATGATGCAAGTAGGAAAATATGAAAATATACATTGCTTTTGCCTGAAACAAGGTGTGAGATATGTAGATGCCACACCCAAATTCTCTAAGAACTTTTAGAAAACCCTAGTGATAATTCTGATTTCTTGAACGCTAGAGGTAAAAACATGATAAGTTCAAAAGTTCTTTCAAGAGAGAAAGAAGACAAAATCTCACAAAATTGAATTTCAAAGTGTCCCCTCCAATGCTATGGAGTGTGCCTTTTAAAGGCACAAATAACAAATGAATAGCCTAAAAACAAGGAAAAAAGATCTTATGGTTACATGCCAAAAATTTCAATTTTTATCTAATTTAAATATCTTGGATATTTCAATAACTTCTTCAAAAATCTGAATTTGACTAATGAAATAACTAAGATTATTATTTAATATACCAAATGATTTATTATATTAATAAATCTCTCCTTATTAATTAAATATTGACCTTCTCTTGGGCTATTCTAATGGGCTTCTACTTGGATATTCTGTAATCTCTTTAATCAGCCAATATAAAGCTTCTTTGAATCTTTTAGCCATTAACCTTTTGATTGGGCCCTCTTGCAGTCTCAAATCATCATTCATCTCCTTTGGTGACAAACTATTTAGCTCCATTGCAGGTTCAGTTAATTGGACTTGTGAATTCGTAGTCTATTTTTGGCACGAATTGTTTTTGACTTTTTTTTTGCCTTACTAAAAAGAGATAGATAGAAGAAGATGAGACTTTTTTATTTTTATTTTATAGATAAAGTAAATAGGTAGAGAAGATAAAAAAAAGAACTAGATATGAAATATAGAATGAAACTTGTCGTGCAACCATGTGCTCTGATACCAACTAATGCTAAAATCGCTAATATACTGACGACACCCTATACCAAATATGGAAAGACCCCAAGACTTTTATGATGCAAGTAGGAAAATATGAAAATATACCTTGCTTTTGCCTGAAACAAGGTGTGAGATATGTAGATGCCACACCCAAATTCTCTAAGAACTTTTAGAAAACCCTAGTGATAATTCTGATTTCTTGAACGCTAGAGGTAAAAACATGATAAGTTCAAAAGTTCTTTCAAGAGAGAAAGAAGACAAAATCTCACAAAATTTAATTTCAAAGTGTCCCCTCCAATGCTATGGAGTGTGCCTTTTAAAGGCACAAATAACAAATGAATAGCCTAAAAACAAGGAAAAAAGATCTTATGGTTACATGCCAAAAATTTCAATTTTTATCTAATTTAAATATCTTGGATATTTCAATAACTTCTTCAAAAATCTGAATTTGACTAATGAAATAACTAAGATTATTATTTAATATACCAAATGATTTATTATATTAATAAATCTCTCCTTATTAATTAAATATTGACCTTCTCTTGGGCTATTCTAATGGGCTTCTACTTGGATATTCTGTAATCTCTTTAATCAGCCAATATAAAGCTTCTTTGAATCTTTTAGCCCTTAACCTTTTGATTGGGCCCTCTTGCAGTCTCAAATCATCATTCATCTCCTTTGGTGACAAACTATTTAGCTCCATTGCAGGTTCAGTTAATTGGACTTGTGAATTCGTAGTCTATTTTTGGCACGAATTGTTTTTGACTTTTTTTTTGCCTTACTAAAAAGAGATAGATAGAAGAAGATGAGACTTTTTTATTTTTATTTTATAGATAAAGTAAATAGGTAGAGAAGATAAAAAAAAGAACTAGATATGAAATATAGAATGAAACTTGTCGTGCAACCATGTGCTCTGATACCAACTAATGCTAAAATCGCTAATATACTGACGACACCCTACACCAAATATGGAAAGACCCCAAGACTTTTATGATGCAAGTAGGAAAATATGAAAATATACCTTGCTTTTGCCTGAAACAAGGTGTGAGATATGTAGATGCCACACCCAAATTCTCTAAGAACTTTTAGAAAACCCTAGTGATAATTCTGATTTCTTGAACGCTAGAGGTAAAAACATGATAAGTTCAAAAGTTCTTTCAAGAGAGAAAGAAGACAAAATCTCACAAAATTTAATTTCAAAGTGTCCCCTCCAATGCTATGGAGTGTGCCTTTTAAAGGCACAAATAACAAATGAATAGCCTAAAAACAAGGAAAAAAGATCTTATGGTTACATGCCAAAAATTTCAATTTTTATCTAATTTAAATATCTTGGATATTTCAATAACTTCTTCAAAAATCTGAATTTGACTAATGAAATAACTAAGATTATTATTTAATATACCAAATGATTTATTATATTAATAAATCTCTCCTTATTAATTAAATATTGACCTTCTCTTGGGCTATTCTAATGGGCTTCTACTTGGATATTCTGTAATCTCTTTAATCAGCCAATATAAAGCTTCTTTGAATCTTTTAGCCCTTAACCTTTTGATTGGGCCCTCTTGCAGTCTCAAATCATCATTCATCTCCTTTGGTGACAAACTATTTAGCTCCATTGCAGGTTCAGTTAATTGGACTTGTGAATTCGTAGTCTATTTTTGGCACGAATTGTTTTTGACTTTTTTTTTGCCTTACTAAAAAGAGATAGATAGAAGAAGATGAGACTTTTTTATTTTTATTTTATAGATAAAGTAAATAGGTAGAGAAGATAAAAAAAAGAACTAGATATGAAATATAGAATGAAACTTGTCGTGCAACCATGTGCTCTGATACCAACTAATGCTAAAATCGCTAATATACTGACGACACCCTACACCAAATATGGAAAGACCCCAAGACTTTTATGATGCAAGTAGGAAAATATGAAAATATACCTTGCTTTTGCCTGAAACAAGGTGTGAGATATGTAGATGCCACACCCAAATTCTCTAAGAACTTTTAGAAAACCCTAGTGATAATTCTGATTTCTTGAACGCTAGAGGTAAAAACATGATAAGTTCAAAAGTTCTTTCAAGAGAGAAAGAAGACAAAATCTCACAAAATTTAATTTCAAAGTGTCCCCTCCAATGCTATGGAGTGTGCCTTTTAAAGGCACAAATAACAAATGAATAGCCTAAAAACAAGGAAAAAAGATCTTATGGTTACATGCCAACCATTTCAATTTTTATCAAATTTAAATATCTTGGATATTTTAATAACTGCTTTAAAAATCTAAATTTGACTAATGAAATATCTAAGATTATTATTTCATATACTAAATGATTTATTATATTAATAAATCTCTCCTTATTAATTAAATCTGGACCTTCTCTTAGGCTATTCTATTGGGCTTCTACTTGAATATTCTGCAATCTCTTTAATCAGCCCATATAAAGCTTCGTTGAATCTTTTAGCCCTTAACCTTTTGATCTGGCCTTCTTGCAATCTCAAATGATCATTCATCTCATTTGGTGAAAAACTATTCAACTCCATTATAGGTTTAGTGGATTGGACTTGTGAATTCTTAGTCTATTTAGTCATATTTACATCGCCGTTCCACCTATGAACCGGAGCGCATTCACCATCCACCCTATTAGAGATGCACTGCCTCTACCCTAAGTTTGAGTGGACATCAATAGTTCGACCCTCAAACCCTAATACATTACCATGTTCGCTTAGTGGGATGAGACCTCCTTTCCCCTACTACCTCGGTCTCAGTGTGCAAGAAGCTTCTCGAGCTTCTCGACCTACTGAATGACATACCACCCTTATGCACCATGGGTCATCCAACAGTCCTTAGGCTCCATCACTACCTCATCCCAAGTGTCATGATGGCCCAAATCTCACAGTGCATGCACAATCAACAATCTTTTAAGTTATAGCCTTTATCTTTGGCCCTCTAGCGCAACGGCTTGTCGGCTTGGCTTCGGCCCATACATACTAGCCCAACAGGTTCGATGACCTAGCTTTGGCAGAGTAGTGGTTTGGCCCAACAAGCTAAACAACTCATATTTGGCTTGGCGGGTAACACACACAATTTCCCATTATTTGGATCTTTTAGCATCATTTATCACATGCTAATTCTAGACAGGTCCACAACTGTATCTATCAGCCTTAGGCCCACTGGCATATCGAGCCTAAGCCTAGAATTAGCTCCCAAATATTTTAAGCAGAGTCACTTAGTCAGGGAAGTCTAATTCTAAGAAAATCATTTTCGGGTGAACCGTCATTCCAACTAAATTGGACATTATAGCAGTTCCCACTCACTTGGGAATTTTGACGGGTCTCTCCTCGCGGACTCTAGCCTCGTAGTGTCCTTCTAGGAGCTGGTGTTAGAGTAGTTTGCTCCTACATTGCACAAATATCCATATTATAATGCTTTGAGTAAGGGGTTGCATCTTTCTAGGGCAATTGCACATAGGCCCTCATATTTTACCTTAATTGTAATCTGATCCCTAAGGTTTGTACTTTTACCTTTAGGTCCTTATTTGCCCCTTAGTTTCAATTATGCCCCTCAAGATTTCCAATTATCCTTCTTGGGTCCTTAGTTTTATCGAAATCGCCCATTGGCACCTCAATTTTCCAAAAATTCCATTTAGTCCCTAATTTCCCCAAAATTGCCATTTGACCCCAAACTTCTCAAACTTTGTAATTTGGTCCTCCATTTCATCCAAATTGCCCAATTAGCCCTCAATTAGGAGGGAATTTCATGAAAATTCCCTTTTTTATCAATTTTCCATTCGACCCCCAATTTTAAAAAAATCCCCAATTTGCCAAATTTCTCAAAATTTGTATTCTGGCCCCCAAATCTCAATTCCTTCAAATTGACCATCAAAACGTGGTTAATTGTCCCCATTCATGATTTGGATTAGTTCCTTTATGTTTTCCTTGTCATTTTAAGCCCTGAATCGCTTCATTTGGCTTAGAAATGAGATTAAACGGAGCTTTACCGAAAAATATAGTATAGAGAGAGAAAGCTTTTATATCTTATCGGTGGGGTCCGGTGACCAGAGCTTTGGCTACCACTGTGTTTCTCACATCGTGGGGATCCTCCTTGGATCAAACCACGACTCAATTGATGACATGAGCAATGTGAATTTCAATGTTAAAATTTTTGTAGAATTTGGCTGTGAATAGCATTTTCTTGTGAAGGGCAGCAAAGGGAGCTTACCTTCTTATTTCAGAGGAAGGTCGGGACACCTCAAGGTGGTTTGTAGGGTTTGGTTTGGCCGCAATCGACCGTGGGAAAGCTCGAAGTGGCTACAGGGGGTTGGGCAGTTTTTTGGCCGATGAGTGGCAGTACTATTTGACCTTCCTCATTCCTCTTCAGCGTCTCTCAAGCTGAACGGAGGGTATGGCTAGGTAGAGAACTTCCTCCTTATTCCAAAGACACCCAATGTGGCTTTAGAGACTAAGAAAAATTCCATCGTCATAGCTTTGGTTTGCTGCTCATCAAAAACTTGCACACTTCTTCTTCTTCGCTCGATTATGGGATGCTGAGAACAAATGGAGGGGTGCTCGTTATATAGGGAGCTTGGCAACTGTTCAAGCTACCCGTCGACTTAAGACTCAACCTCCGACTTAGCCACCGACAACCTAATCAGAGAGTTTTTCGAGTCGTTGGAGACTCTAGCATTTCTAGCCTCTCTCTCTCCTCTGTTCTCTCTGTCAGGGGCTGAAGGTTGAAAATGATGACGTAGCGGTTGTGCCATGTGGCTCACTATGATTGGCTAGTTTTTTTAACATTGAGGTCCAGCTCGACTGCCACGTCAGCCGTTGACCGGACCCATGGTAGCCTCTCATTGGCTGCTTGTGTCTATGTGGCATGTCGACGAGTCATCCGCTAATTGTTGACTGAACACATGGTAACCTCTCATTGGCTGCTTGTGTTTGCGTGGCCGTTGACAGGGCATCGTTGACCATTGATTGGTTCAATCGGGTTCGCTGTCCCGAATCTAAAAATTGACCAGTTCAGACCTGATTCGACCAGCTTTCTAAAATTTAAAATATTCTAAATTCATTTTCTATCTAATGGTGGCCTCAATTTCCCAAATTTATATTTTTAGGCCACTCAGAAAAATGAATTATTGAACCGGTTCACTATAGTTCATTCCAGTTCAGTACTGTTCAGGTTTGATTTACCCCAAACCGGTTCGGTTCTATTCTCAATTCCACTTCTCGGTTCTTCCTTACAATTTTTGTGAATTTTTGGCCACTTGGAATCTTACAGTTTCCCACGTTAACCCTTTTTCACCATTTTTCGTTCATTAATTGGCTCTATTCTTCCCATGTAAATCTCTATCGGTTCTTTTCCGGTTTTTCTTGGTCTCAAAGAAGGGTTTTACATCTTGTATTAATATCATTAGAAAACTAAGTATCCTCACTTTCCAAGAGAATTTCAACCACCGCCCAACGAGAGCAAGCCGAGTCTTATATGGACACATCGGGAGGACCAATGAACAATCACCCTATGTTAATAGTTGATCTGAATGGATACCAATATGCCTTACTTTCTTTTTAATTTTCCTCAGGGGTTAGGATGCTGAAACTCGTGCAAAAATTGGGTCACTATGCAGGTTTCAGGTTGGATTCGCATTTTAAGTTGGCTAAGAAGATGGTGTGTACTCGCATGGGTGCATTGCATGCCCCGTGCATGTGGAGCGTGCCATGCACTCGATGTACATGTCGATCAATTTGTGTTGTAGTAAACCAATTTTTGACGAATAAATTGGTTGGTTCGATCAATTTTGGATATTTTTTGCCGGTTCATCTCAAATTTGACCAATTTTTAACCCAAATTATTTTTCTAAAAATTATTTATCTAATTTTATAAAAATTAGGCTAAAAATATTCATTTTTTGATTTATATATCCCATTATAAAAATTAGAGGTTTTAATATTTTAATTTGGTTTAATCTCAATTCGAACCAGTTTTGAATAAGACTTTTCTCAATACTTGATTTTCGATCAAGTGAGTTTTATTGAGTTGTTAATGCACTTATCCAATGTTTAATTTGTGGCTCGAGCCGATTTCCAATCCAATCTAATTTTTAAATCTAGATTTAGATTTTCGTTCCTAATTCAATATTGATTTATAGTCCATTTGGGCTTAAATCCTAGTTTTAGAAATTCTGGTGTTGCACTTTCTCTCTGTAAAGGGTTTGTACCACTAATTTATTTATCTTGGTTATACGACATTTCAATCTACAATCTATGCATACCTCATCATATCTTATTCAAATAATTTTATTTGTGAGTAACAATTAGGCATGTTAATGGGACCCGGGTCCCGAGACCCGAGTCCCCACCCGACCCGAGTGGACTTGAGATATGTCGAGTTTGCTTTGTGTATGTCAACTACAAAAGGCATAGCTTTGTGTATCAAAAGGCATACGATTCCCTTTTCCACTTTCACTCTGGACCCACAGCTCCTCCGGACCAACATCCTTAATAACAATCATCTCTATCGAGCTCCCTTTTCTACTTCTCAAAAGTTCCAAAGGATGAAGAAGATGAGTGGGGCCTCTCAGTTGGTGAAGCCGATAATTGCCATTTCCACCTCCTTGATTAAGCTCCCCGTGATCACCGACTCCTCCCCGCAATCTCATTGATAAACAGTGAGACAAACGAGTCCTTTCAAGAAGGACCCAAGCTTCGGGTCCTTTTGGACTTGAGACTGCAAGTTCGGGTCTAGATACCTAGACTCGAGCGTCGGGTCCGTTCGGGCTTGAGTCCAGTAGACCAGAGCTTAAGTCGAGTCTAGACCTGACCAAGTAGACCCGAAGCTCGTGTCCACTAGGCCGCGGGTCCGTTTGTTCCGCCCTTGGGTCAAGCACGGGTCTACCAAAACCCGCCCCAACCTGAGCAATTGACATACGTAGTAACAATACAATTTTTACTTCATAACAATGGGGTTTCTATATTTTTTTGTTTAGCTAATTTAAGGCTTGACAGTTTAAATCTATTCTTACAAATTCTTTCTTGCCGATTGGGTTTTTTAGGGTCCTAAATTTTCTTTATATTAAACCTTGGATCCATATTCTTGAAAATAATTATTTTGTCTCAATTTCAAAAAATATATATTTAGCCCATCCCTACTCCAAACTTTCAAAATTCACATCTTTGCCCCTAAACAATCAAAATTTCTATATTTGCTCGGAACTTTTCAAAAATCACATCTATGCCCCTAAATTATTCAAAAATCCCCCTTTCATACCATAACTTATAAAATCTTCTTTTTGACCACTAAACTTCCAAAAATTACATTTCAGTCCTCGAGCATCTCCTCTAAAAAATATCTTTCTCTACGTTTCACATTTTTGCAAACTAATCCCCAAACTTTCAAAAGCTATTATTTTAATCCCCAATCTTCCAAAACCAATATAACATGGTGCTTAGACCCTCAAATCCATCCTAAACACTTATAATGATCTCCTCAAGGCTCTTAGGATGCGTTCGAGATCTTATCCAAGCAATTTTTATTGATTTTATGTCATTTTCAAAAGAGTTAAAATGCAATGTTCTATTAGAAAACTTAACGACAATGGTTGGGGTGGAGGCCATAGGTGTGGGGAAATGTAGTTGAGGTCCTTAGGAGCTTGTCGAGATTTTCCAATGGTCGTGAGGTCACCAAAGGAGGCGAGGGAGGTTGGAGAAGGTAGCTCGGTTTTTGTCCTAAAAACACAACTGCACTTTAGGGCTTGCTGAAGCTTTGACACCCAACATCTTGCCCAATAAAAACCACCATCATATATTGGAGCTCAAGACAATTCTATAGAGCAAGAGTCATTTGGTGGTTGGGAGAGAGCGAATTACATGTTTACATCTCGGTTCCCAAAAATCGTTCGCACAAATCAACACCAACTTTGAAAGTTGATATCGATCATATGCTAGGGAGAAAACTCAATTTCTCTTAAGCGAAGCTCGATGGAAGTTGTGAGCTTGCCAAATTTTTCTTGTTGCATGAAAAATGACCAAAAATTTATTTTTAATAAGGTTTTCCATGATAGGTACAAGTTAGAGACAACAAAAACCATTTTGCTGGTGGCCCAAAGTTTAGAGCTAATTTTTGCGCACATGTGGCGAATTGGCCAAAGAGGTCTTAAGAAGAATTGAGAGTTTAACCATATATTTTACGGGGTGAAAATTGATCAAGAGATAGACTTTCTACAACTTTTTTCTTGGTAGTGCATAATTCCTAGCACTTGCTCACAACTCTCATTTCTAAATCTGAGTCAGGCCAAATGTTTGGAAGATAACTCGATTCTTTTTAAGGGAAGCTTGGGAAGGGAGTAGCTAGCTAGTCCATGCCTTTGTGGCTTCTAATTTAAACTAAAATTGGGGGTTTTGGAGGAATTTTCAGATTGTATGTTGTAGAATGAAAACATAATAGTATATATGACACTTAGGTCAGGTGGGGAAGAAGGGTTGGCCCAAGTCCATTGACTTGGGTTGGCTCACCTTAACTGACTTCTTTTTTTTTAAAAAAAATTATTTCTCATTTCTTTTTATTTATATATTTTTACATTTAAAATTTTTTTATTTATTTTCATGTTTATATAAAAATTACATTTTTATCCCTTTTTGGTTCCTTTCATAATTAAATCATGATTTTTCCCTAATCTGGGTTGCCCTATTTTGACCTTTCTAAGATTCTCGTATTACAAGTTCTCCCTTCCTATTAAGAGTTTTAGCCCAAAGTTTTGTGTAGGTTAAAATCATTGAGTACTTGCCCTTCATAGCCTACTCACTCTTAGGTCTCTTCATCTAGTGTCATGAAGTCATTTGAGTCATAGTGTGATAACCTCAAAAAATCCAATAGGTCAAGCGAGCATTTGTAATAATTTCCTTTCTTTGTTGATCCTCACATTTTCTTATCATTTCCATAGCATCTTAGATGAGTTTTGTTCATCTTGATCATTTCGTTTATTATCTTCACCTCACGTTATGTGTGTACTAAACCTCTTTCCATATAACCATCCACACTAAGTTCACTCATATATTTGGTGCTATTTTTTTAACAATACTTGTCGGTGATTCATTTCCATACTTCTTATTAATTATACCACTTATAATGTTTGTATGTTTTCATTAGGTCCCTCCCAAGTCTTGTCTCACACTTATGGTACGTTCTTGCATTACTCAGGGTATTCATTTGCATCTTATTTCTCAAGGTTCCCTTGATTCCTCTCTATTTCCACATGTCACGAGACAAACATTGTGTTAGGGATCTTGTCACATCCAGATCTAGTACACTACTCCTAAACCTGAGGACTTTTATTTTCTCAAGATAAAAATATAATATAGTCAATAGGTTCACTCTCATGTTCACACTAAATTGTGCCCTATCAAGAAGTCATACCTAATATTTCCTTAGGTTTCTCTTTAGTCTCGATGCAAGCAATGTACAAAGGTCCTCTTCTTGCCTGAGACAGTTATCCAAATACCAAAATTTAAATATACCTATGAGATTCAATCCCCTAATATCATGGAGGGGTTAATTCTTGCATATAGTCTATTTATTTGAACATCTAATATTTTCCTATCATTCTCCTAACATCTTAATCCTTACTTTTAATTATTGGATTACCTTTCATTTTACTTAGTTAAGGAGATACCCTCCTTTGCCTCTCTTGCACACTACACCCCTTGACTTATAAAGTGTTTGCTCTTATTAAGCTTTTGACTCTTTCGATATAATTCTTTTAACTTCTCGTCCCTCAGGATGTTAACTAGGCATACAACATATACTAGGTCATACACCCTTCTAGAGTAGCTCATTTATTTGAGGTGTCTTCTGACATCATCATCTCTCTTATCATTAGGGTTAGCACTTCAATATTTCGGGTAGAATTTTCCATCCCCTTTTAGTTGATACTTGGTCTATAGATATCCTAAGATGTAATTTGTCTCTTGTCTTGTTTTATATACATCCAACCATCTTGGTCTGAACTATGACATGTTTCCAACTGGTGTTTATACCCTTGGTTGGCATCTTAGGATAAATGAGTTACTTATTTTTTACCCACATGTCATCCTGATACAAGTGAGGTTCCATGAATAAGTGTTTCGACTTATCATGTCCCTTTTTACTACCTGGTCCTTTTAAATGTTAGTTACCTATCATGTCACCATCCTTAAGTTTTTTTCCTCATATCGTTTACCTCTATATGTTCCACATCTTCATCTAAGCGCTTGCTCTAACTCCCTTAAAGTTAAAATACACTTCATGCTTTAGTGGTCTATATTTTCCTTTCAGGGCTTTGAGTGTGTCTGGTGCTTCCCTAGGAGAACCTCAATTCACATGTCCAACAATAGTTCTAGAAAAAATTGGGAAAATCATATGGAATTATACCCAAAATTTCATTCACTTTAGGTATATCCCTTACTCCTTGATTATGGGTGTACTAGTCTTAGGAGTTGGGAATGTCTAACACCCCTTTCTTATCACTTTTTTCTATCATCTCGAGCCTAAACTCTCATAACTTGTACGAGGTTGTTATTTCATGCATCATTTTCCATTTAGTTTATGGTGGCCAAAAGTTCATCATCTAGACAATTAACTTTGGTGTGTACCCTTTTAAATCTAAATCATTCTCATGATTGTACCCATGTCACACCTCAACCCAAGTACAGGTTAGACATTATAATCAACTCACCATACCCTTCCGACATTATAATATTCAGTTCCATACTATCGTAGTATCGTAAGAATAGTATCGTAAGAATATAAGGTTCATAATATAAAAACTTATGAAAATATTATTTTCAAGAATTTCATAACATGATAAAGAAAAGACATATTGAATTGACTTATTAATAATTAAGGCTTTCATTGTTTTCCTTTATTTACCTTTAAACACTTAAACTCTTATTATTCACAATTTGATCCATAATTTTTCCATTATTTATATTTAAATCCATATACTTTTATTAACCATATCTTTTAATCATCCATTTAATTCTATTAAATACTAGATATTTATAACTCGTAATTGTGGCTTTGGTCTCTTATTATTTATTAAATTCCTATACTTTCATTAATTACCATTAAGTATATAATTAAGATTAAATAATTAGTAACATATATACTCTTTTATTTATTATAATTGAACTTCTATTAATTATCCTTAAATACCTTATTTATAATTTAATATATATTATAATATTTACCCAATTAATTGAAATTATATCCTTAAATCTCTTTTAATTATCAAAATTCCTTAAACCTTTTCTAAACTCTTTCTTTTAATCCTTAAGCCTTTTTAGGGTCTCGAGTATTCTGAAACATGTATCTCTCTTTCTATCACCTCGTTAAAGAGATATCTCTAGACGTTCAACACGCCTCTTACTAGGTTACTATTGATTGTATCTCATCCGCTACATATACATGCATCCACCACAAACATTAATATCATAAATTAAGATCAATGATTGACCTCTTGTATGGCTACCTATATTATTCAATGATTCAAAATGACATCATCGGTTTTAATCACATTTCACACAAACATCATGCATTTATGAAAAGGGTAAGATATTGTCAACTTTTGAGTTCTTATCAAGTCAAGGCCCATCTTTTCTTCAAAATCAAGGGTCTCAACCATTCTTTCATAAATTATTGAGCTTAAGTTCAATTTTTAAATGTTTGGCTCGTGAACCAATTTTCAACATATTGGGCCCTTAGCCAATTTTTAAATTTGTTGCACCTAAATCCACTTTTCAATTTGATGATCCATAAGCATATTTCCAAATTTGTTGGACCTTAGTCATTATTAGAGTTTAGTTTGTTTGTCAAATCAGATTTTATCAAAACTCCTTCATTTAGTTTTCTAGACATTCCAAAATATTTCCAAAAATAAGTACATATTTCTAAAAATAAGTACATACACACAAAATAGTAGTGGGTTTTCCATATGGAGACAAGAGGATGTGAAGGGAAGAAAAAGTGTGCGTGAATCACCTCAATGTCGATACATGCCCTTTTGTCATATCGTCATATCTTGCTTCACTCGAAAAAAAATAGAGCAGACCCTAAAGAACTCTTAGTGATTTAAGAGCAAAATAATGGAAATATACCGATAGTAAGAGGTAATAGATAATAAATTATGTTGAAGCTAGAAGGTACCACAAGTCAAGAGATACAAGCCCCAATGGGTATTACCAAGAGACCATAAGACATGAGTCTGCACAAGCTCCAATATGCATTACTAAAAGATCATAAGACATGAGTCCGCATAAGTAAAGAGACACAAGCCCCAACGAGCATTACTAAGAGATCACAAAATATGAGTTCACACAAGTTAAGAGACACAAGCCTCAATGAGCATTACCAAGAGATTACAAGACATGAGTCCGTACAAGTCAAGAGACACAAGCCCCAACGAGTATTACCAAGAGATATGATCATATTCAGATACTGCTAGATTTCCATCAGATTATATTTAGATATTATTAGATTATGTTCGTGTAAAGTCTTTATAAAGCCTATATAAACCCATGAGATTGTACATAAATCAAATAAAGTATTACAACAATATTTACATACATTGTCTATCTGCCCTTCTTCCATTATCTATCTCTCATTCATTTGTTATTTGGTATTGGAACCTTATTGAGGAAAACTCTTGAAATACAATCCTATGGGGGTCGGGTGCAGCCACCCGGCTCCAAATTCATTCATCTTCATTATGTATAACACTTCTCAACCCGAGATCTCTATCATTTTATCACTTTCGTTGTAATTTTTATTTTTTTTCCTTTATCCTTTATGATATTTAAAAAAAGTTATAATTTTTTAGAAATTTTAAATTTAGCCTAAATCCAGTCAAATATTGACGCAATTTCTTTATTTCTCATTAGGTTTGTTCTTTTTTACCTTAATATCTTACTTATTATTCTAGCATAAATCTTTTTCATTTTAAAATATTTTTTCCATTTGGCTCATTCTACCTTCAATAAATTTTTTATCATTTTTTTCTTAGCGAATATATTCATTAATTTATCATGCATTAATTATTTAATTATTTTATTTATATACAATCTCAATTTTAGTTTGAAGTTTACAGGATAATAGACAATAAACCTATATAAATCTATAAGATTATATATAAATAAAATTAATTATTACAACAATATTTATATATATTGTCTACCTCCCCTTCTTTTATTATCTATCTACTCTTTTTTTATTTTTTAAACCTGGAGGATTTGAAGGGCAGAATCTGTAAATTATATCAATGTCCATACATGCCATTTCATCATATTGTCATATCTTGCTTCACTTGAATAAAAATAAAGCATACGCTAAAGAACTCTTAGTTATTTAAGAGCAAAAAAATGGAAATATACCAGTAATAAGAGAAAAATTCATTAACAGCGGAAGGAAGAGTAATTGAGAGGTTGGTTGTAGAATTTGGTTCAGGATTATTTTATTTTTGAGAGCATGGAATCAAAACAATGGGACAAGTGGGGAAATAGAGCTGGAGGATGGCAGCCGTCTATTTGAGTAATACATTATGACTCTTCCTAACTCACACACCGCTCTTCACTTGGTGGGATGGTGATTTTTTTTCAAATTTTAATTTTTTTATTTTCTCAATTGACAATAAAAAAATGTATAATTCATCATTGGTGTAAATGATAAGTATTAGATTATTAGTACTAAAAATTAGGAACTATATTATCAAAAAAAAATTAGAGCAATTATAATTGCATCATTGTTTGCATTCTGTTTAATTATTTTGGATGCTACCTAAAATTTTGATATTTTTTAAAATAATGAATCCGGATTGTACGATATGCCGATTCACGACTTCCGCGTTACATTTCAGATTTGTGCTTTTCTTTGTTTTTGTTCTTTCTTTTTGATCAGCTATATACTTTAGGTTACAAGAAGAGTTCATATCTTATCCATTGGAACAACCTCAACTTGTTTCAAATAAATGTCCTTTATTTGACTATTTCTTTTTACCTGAGGTCAGTCAGTCTCATATAGGCATGTTCTCCTGGTGCAGAAATCTAAAAGCAGCGGCAGGCAGTTTTCTGGGGTTGACCTTTCTTTGTTAATGAAGCGGTCACTGGTCACTGCTAAGCTTTAGTGAGCACACAGAAATAAAGTCCCACATTATAATTCTGTGGATTCACATCAATTTGAACGCCAAATTTAGAATAATAATTATAATTAAAAAAATATTACATGCAATATTACCTTTCTATTCATAGACACGCCACCATACTCAATTGATAGTTGGCGACTTGGTATGATGATGTCCCTAGGCTTTAATTGATGATGATGGTGATGGGTGGTTTTGAATAATTTCTTTCATAAGCCAATGACTGTTCATAAATTGATATGAATGTTTGATTTCCGAAAAGGTATTTCCAATTTTTTATTTAAAATAATATTTATGTGTATTTTATTGAATTTAGGATGCCCTAGTGGGCTGGTGATTGCTTAGTTTTGACTTGGTGAGACTCACAATTACACACAATTGAATCCCGGGGCCGCGTCGTCCAAAAATGGACTCAAAACAATTGGACGGAATTGAGCAGTCTGGAATGCAACATTATATACGCTTCTTTTTGAAGTATACACAAGTGGGGAAAATCTATTTATTTGGTAAAACTAAATAAAGTAATTTTAATCATTGGCCTTAATCTATTTTTTATCCAATTTAATGCATCTCATTTTTACTATAATAAGCATACACAATTTTTACTATTTTTAATCATATCTAATATAATTATTTTTTTTGCCAAAATGATAAGTGTGATAACTCGATTAATTGACACATAATTATTTTTATATATCTTAAGTTGTCGTCAAAAACATTATATTTGTCATACATCATTTTTGCCTGTCATTTATCCATTTTGACAAAAAAATAAACTTGTACTAGATTTAATAAAACATAAATGTTGTTTTAATATAAACAAAGACGGTTGCACAAGATTTAAAAAAAACTAAAAACAGTGTTTACATAGTTATTAATATTATATTATATTTAATTATATTATTCAAATATAAACTTTATTTATTAAAATGATTAGATTATCAAATGTTGAACAATTTATCAAATTTTAATTTTAGTTTATTATGTATCATAATCAAGTACAATTTTTAATATTTTTATAAAATTTAACATCATTTTATCAAAATTCTATACATAACATATAAAATACAATATTAAAAATTACACTTAACAACACATGAAATCAATTTTATAATAATATATTTAAATTATTAAATATATAATAAATTACCTTTTAGGTAATCATGGTAGTTATATTTGGAGATTTATTATTATTACAATAATAATTTTAAAATTTATCAAGTGTAATGTTTTAAGTATTTAATTATAATAGAGTTATTAATGTGTTACATATCCAATTTTTATAAAAAATGATATCATCATAAATCTAATAAATATAATAACATTTATGTATAATTAATAAATATAAAAATTGTACTAATTTTATTAAAATTATTCAATAAAAATAAATGCTATATATATATATATAATATGTTCAAATTCAATTCAAGCAAGTGAATAACTACATATGTATATAATATGAGCAAACTCAATTCAAGGAAGGGGTCTCATCTTGTTCTCTATATTTAAATGGGCAGAAGACTGCCATCCCATCTTTCTCATTACTAGAGCCTGATCTTATCTTCTTGCTTCCTTGGACTAAAGAAAGCCAATTTCAGCTCACGTTTCTTGGTTCTCTTCCCTCGTTGCGTCTATCCCAATTCCAGATTATTCATAATCGTGAATTATCCGAAGCAAATCGAAGAAGAATCACAACTAACACCGATCCAGAAATGAAGACCGGAGGCAGATTTCGGAGCCGGTTCATAAGAATCATATCCACGCCCATAAGGGTACTCTGCAAGGCGCGTGACCTCTATGTCCGGAGCCTGTCGGACTACGCCGACAGGATCGGTTTAGGCACCGTGGGCTGTCCTGTCGGCCACTACACGTCGCTGCCGAGGAGCTTCAGCGCGGTCCCTTCGAGGTCATCAAGCGGCGGTGATGACCTGAGGGAGCTCATCAGGGCCGCCTCCGCGAGGACATACGGCGACCGGATCGACGTGGAAGCCGTGATCGGGGGGAACTCGGGAGTGGTGAAGAGGCCGAGCCTCGGGTCCAGGGTTCTTCCCAAGAGCTCCAGCGTGGGGATGGGGAGGATCGACGAGGACGGCCCTTGCGACTTCGGGCAGGGGGGCGGGCTGCCTGTCACCAGAAGCTGGAGCTGTGCTGTTGCAGGTACGAGAGGGGGACAGCGTGTTGCGTAGGGGAGGTGGGTCCATTTGTTCTTTCTGTGCTCTACGAGATTTTCAATATGACCATAATTATACATGATATTGTCAAATATGATATGAAATTTCGTGTTATTTTCTTGTTCAAGCTTTTGGTGTTCTTTTTGTTCTTCCGAACCCACTATATCGCCATGCTCAGCTGAAGCCCCGACAATCAAAGTGGCGCACGGTACTTTGAATCATCTGTTTCAGATTCAGCAAATTCTTATTGTTCATATCTTACGTCAGTCTAGCTGGAAGAACGTAAATAGTCTGAATATGTCCTCAACTATGATATAAAGATCAATATTTTTATATTTTAATTAATGTAATAGTGAATATTTATTATTTTTCCGTACAATATTCGATGTGCAAACACATTCTCTTTCTCTAGATATTTTGAGCTTAACGGATGAATACTATAATGTAATATAATTTAGTGAAATATCTTATTTAAGAATAAGGAATTATAGGTTTGACTCACCGGATCCATCATTCGGTTGGGCTCATATTCGTGGCCCATTTAGACGATTGATCAAACATTTTGGGCCCAATGGTACGTACAGCATATAAAATTTTATGCATGGGCATGATTTGCCCCTATTTTCCCTTTTAAGCATCGGTATTTTGTATAGTTTGTCAAGAATTTTGTGATGACATGTGTTAATCAATTCCTCTTTAGATCGATAAAAAAACACCTTCCTTCTCATCAATATTTTATACTGTGTCAGTTTCTCTAGCAACTGCTGCCCCACTAGTTTGAATTAGAATCATTTAATCAAATAGAACGTCCAAAATTTCATGCGAATAATATTATGATAAATATTATTAAAATAATCAATTGTAGAGGCCAGGTTCATATATATATATATATATATATATATATATATATCGACTAAATTTTTCCTTCAACCACTCTCAATGGTTTGGAAACACAATAAACTAATTTAATTTTTAGGTAAATTATATATAATAAATATTATGATTATCCAACCGTACTTATAACTAACACTACTCTAATAATTTTGGTACTTATAAAAAATATTATTAAAATAATCAATATTAGAGGTTAAGATTTACATATTAATCATTTACTCTCGTTTTGAAATATAATAAATTAATTTAATTTTTAGATAAATTGTACATAATAAATATTATAATTAAGTTAATCACTCATATACTGATCTCATATTAGGATTATATATTATTTTTATTATATTAAATTTTAATTACAAATTCAAAAAAGCCGTACTTAGATACACTTGACTACTGAATTTTTTATTTCTAAATTTTCACAACTACCAAATGAATTAATTCTTATGTTAAAAGAATACAAATGGACTAATCTCGAGTTATTTGGTCGGGTTCTCACTCGAATTTGGTTGAAAATCACAACCACTACTCGGATCGGCATTGACACCAAAATAACTATATGTCTCTCCACTACATTCCACAAGTACACAAAAAAATTTTTGGCCACCCTAGACCAATTTTCAATGGCGATTTTCTATTTTAGAGGTAGTGTTGAATATTTGGGATAAAATGGAAACAAAAAAAATAAGGGGAGATAATTATAACTTACATGTTAGGCCCCTTACCGATTTCTTAAGATAAAAAACTAATAACAATCTATCACATACTCTCGATACTACAATTATATATATAGTACCGATAAGATAAATGATTTAAAATAAAACTTACAAAATTTAGCAGAAATATAAACTTTTCATAAAAATAAATAATGTGACAAAAAATAAGTACATCTTTTCCACTTGGTACATTTTCCCCACAGAATGTAACAACTAATTTGTAAATATAAAATTAGCTTTCATGCATGCTTTCAAGTCCATTCTTCGATTGTATACACTTAGGTGTTATGGCTATTGTTTGACCTTCTATGCTATTTTGCACACACTTGTAATTAGTTTGGGGAGTAGTGAGTGAATGTGTATGTGGATGTCGAGCCGCAATTCCCATTTCACAGTGCACGTATCAAGTTCACACAATTATCACATACAACTTCTGGGTGTGAGGGGTAATGTGTGTATGTATTTCGCACTCATAAGGAATATCATGAGATTATCTTACCCCGCGTACCATTGTTGATAGAATTCATGCCATCATAACATCACACATGGTGGCCCTGCCACCGTTAAAATCTCATACACGAGCATATCATGAGTATTAGTTTTATGTGCATTACATATTCATACTCACTTCAAAATATGTCATGATAAATTGTACTACTCATGCTAATGTCATTGATGTATCATCTAAAACCACTCATCCCTTGATCCCTGCTCAACCCATCTCCTAGATCACAAGTGATGACTGAACACCCTGCCATACGCCTCCTTGAGTTCATGGAAAGATCTTGAAGTTATCTCTCTTCCCTTGTACCACCGCTTCTAGTCCTCCCTATACGCTCGACATCACCTCTATACTAGGTGCCATGTCGGCGTGCTCACACGTATGCCCGATCATAACACAACATGTGATCACACAATAAAATAACATTCTTAATTTGGTATACAATATTCTATCTAATCAACCCCACAACTCATTTTTTAGCAAGCATATATCAACGTAACAAGCAATAACCTTTCTTTATATTCTCGGGGTTTGACATATTAGCCGACTCACCCTCATCACTTATTTTCATATATAGAAACTTATATCCTACGAGTATCCTTGAGAACTCATGGCTTTGACATTATACCCACTTATTCATTTTCAGCTATTTTGCCCTACTCATGAGATCTAGTTTTGTTCTAATGTTTAGAAGATAAATTTCGATATTTTCATATGTTGCCATTTATGGTTCTTATTGGTATTCAAGCGATATCATGCTCAACATTTTTGTGTTACACTTGTAAAACCTATCATTATATTATATTATTATTATTAAGTTAAGAAAACTTGGTAAAGAATCACTATTGGTCCAATGGTACTTGTCATCTATAAACCCACTCACCCGAGTATGCAGAACGCATCCTTTCTAGTGTTTCCAAGTATCTCTAATTGAGAAATCCGCTCATACCACTTGCAGCAGATACACAACAATATCCAAATAATATAACACATATTAAACTTGGTTCTATATAGTAATTCTAGTACTTCATAACTTTCCAAAAGTTACAGTTTTGCCCATTGGACTTGGTTTGCTCCACTTGCATGTCAATGAATCCACTTTTAATTAAGCCCCTTCTATGGTTTTATCCCACCTATTAAAGGTATATCTATATTTGGTCATTTTAGCCAAAATGCTTAATATTTCCAAGATTTTCACTTGGATACATAACATTTCCAAAGTTTCATTTTGGTCATCAAGTAGGCCAAAATTACAATTTTGCCATTATTCATCCAACTCTCTCATTTTGGATCCTAGACTTCCCAAGTCTCTCATTTGAGTTCTCAAATTTCATTTACACTTATTTGGATCTCTAAGTTCTCAAAGATTACTTATGGATCCCCAAGATTCATTTCTTTATACTTTGTCCACTAAAATTTTCCAAAATTACACTTTGGCCATTCTACTTTTCCATAATGCAATCATTTTGATACCGACAGGAGTCAGGCGAAATCCAGAACATTTTGAAATAATTTATAAAACATGCCGGAACATAATAGTTGCACAGAGCTTACCACGGGATATACTCCTCCCTAACACTTCTCTTCATATTGTCGTGAAAAAGGGTTTGAGGGAGGGGTGAGTTTAGAACTTAGTGAATGGGTAATATGGTATGTAAAAGTTCATGAGAATACAACTTATCATTTCCATTTTTCTTACTTTAGTTTAGCACACAAGCTAATATCCTTTATAATAAAAGAGATCATATGTTCATAGAGCAGTTCCCGACTGCTACACTTGTGGTTCAGAGCGCCTTTACCGACCACCCTGGTAGAGGGTCACACTGTCTACCACAAGTCTGAGTGAGCCTTACTGCACATCCCCCAGATCTGAATCACCTTCATGTCCACTATAGTGGGACGAGACCTCTTTCCCTTCTTCCTTAGTCTCAATGTGCATGAAGCTCCCATAGCTTCTCAACTTACTAGATGACAAAGCCTCCCTTATGCTCCCTCGATCATCCAACAACCCTTAGAACCAACACTATCCCATACCGGGTGCCTCGGTAGTTTAGTATCATAGCATGCACAAACAAAAGTTTTTTTAGTTAAGATCATTATCTTTGGTGCTACCAGCCCCACGAGCTTATTAACTTAGCTTTGGTTGAATAAGCACCATCCCAACGAGTTTGATAACCCAGCTTCGACTTAGTAGCTACTAGCTAAATGAATTCATCAACCCGACCTTGGCTCAATACCTATGTCACACAATTTACCATTTATGTAGATTTTTCACAGGCTCATAACTTGTCTATTTGTCTACAGGTTTAAGCTCGTGCTCATTGGCCTCGGGCCCACTAGAGCAACCCTAGCTCTTCTCGAAAATAGCCCCCAAATATTTTAAGCAGTTACACATAGTCAAGCGAGACTATTTTCGAAAAAATGGTTTTCAACGAGAAAGTATCCTCATCATCCCAACTGGGTGCGATGTCGGAAGTCTCACTCACCCGTATGTCATGACTTGCTTGTTTGGGCAAGGTTGTCAATACTTCGGGGGCATTCTATGGCTATAGGTAGGAGTCTCTCCTTTTCGTGCCTACATTATCACGAATAATGAATTATTTAGTTACCCGATTCATTTCACTTAAGTCACTAGGTTTCTCCTAATTGCAATTTCACCCCTTATAAAATTGACTAAATTACAGATAAATATATATAAATACTTTTAATTACAAATAAGTTCTTAAAAATTATTTTTAATTATAATTAAGTCCTTAGTTTCATCTTAATCACCAATTATCCCTCACTTGAGGTTAATTTAACAGAAATCCTCAATTTTCAAAAAATCCCTAATTTTCCCAATTTCACCAAAATTGCATATTGGCTACAAATTCTTGATATATCAAATTGAAGATTGAAATCTTGTTAATTCCCTCCTAGAATGCTACTAATCATTTCCCCCATCTTCGTCTAAGCATCCTGACCTTTGGAAGACTTCATTTGACCCAAAATTGAGCTCAAATTGAGCTTAATTGGAAAACTTTTCTAGAGAGAGAGAGCTTCATTTTCTTATCGGTAAAGGGGTGGTGGTCAGGGCTTTTGATATGGGCAGCAAGTGCTTGTTAATGGGGTTCTCCTAGGACCAGGTTTCACAACAATTGGTAGCTTGACAATGAGAATTAGATGAAAGAAGTTTTTCCCATTTTAAACTTTGCAACTCTACTATTACGATGGAGGGAGGCAGAATGGGCTTACCTTGAAGGTTCCAGAAAGCCGAGGGGCAATTGAGGAGGGCTGTGGGAGGGTTGGTCTGGTCGTAGAAGGTCGGAGGTCTCGGAGTTCAACTCGAGGGATTCTACTACTTTGGCACCGCTACCGGAGTGATGGTACTGTGCGAGCTCACCAGTGCTTCTTCGGTGATCCTCAAGCTGAAAGGAGGTTGCAGTAAGGTAGAGGACTTCTTTCCAGTTCTAGAGAGCCCAAATTTGCCTTATGAGGTTGCAGAAAAGGCCCACATCGAAGCTCTGGTTCATGCTTCGTCAGGAAATGGAGTGCTTCATCTTCTTTAATCATTTGAGAGATGGAAAGGATGAATGGGGAGTAGCTATTTATATAGGAAGCTCGACAACTGACAGGGCTACTCAACCGTCCTAGACTCAGTCCCCCATCCACAGTTAGATCGAAGAGGATTTTAGTGTTGTTGGAGACCAAGTAGTTCGCCTGGTCTCTCTCTCTATCATCTATTGGAGGAAGAAGACAACTTTGTGTAGTGCATGCGAGTTTCGGACATGTGAGCTGATATGTGGTGTACTGTGATTAGCTGGATTTACTGATGCGACTTCCTACTCAGTGTTTGAGTCATTCTTTGACTCATTGATCGACCACGTGGCATCCTCCCATTGGTCGCTCATTCCAATGTGGTTGTTGACCAGAATCGACTAGCTGTTTGACCGTGAAACGTGACGTCCTCTAATTGGCTGATTTAAATAAATTATATTTTTTAGTCACCTAGAAAAATTATTCTTTGAACTAGTTCTTCACGATTCAGTTTGGTTTAGTCTAGTTCGGGCCTAGTTCACCCTAATCCAATCTGATTTTCACATTCAACTCCATTCATGGTTCCTCTCTATGGTCTTTGGGAATTTATTGACCACTTGTAATATTCTAAAACCTCATTCTAGGCTTCTAATTAAACTTTTGGTTTAATTTAACCTTGGCTTTCTCTCGAAAGTTTTCGATTTTCATTTCAATTTTTCTTATTTTAAAAAAATAGGGTTCATAATTTCTCCACACCTTTACGGAGTTTTGTCACCAAAACTCATTATTACTTAATTGAATTAGGATATTCTTCCCTATCACACTTCTTATATCCTTCCTGGATCTACCCAGTAAGCTAGAATATCATTTCCCTTGGTATTTTTTTACTCTAAATATTATCCTTACACTGATAAAAAATTTGAACAGGTTCCATCTTATAAGGTGGATTCTTACCCTTCCTCCTCTTTTTTTTCCTTCAAACTCTCCACTTACCTTGAAATTCTTCCTTATCACCCTCACCTGAGAGTTATTTAAGGATATTGATTCGTGTGAGATTTCCTTTTGAGAACACTCTCATACCTTCCTTGTCTAATGGTCACAATAAAACCTCCCTTAAGGTTGGGCATGTGTTTTCTATATGGGGCGTCACTTACATATTCAATTTGTAAACTCTGTCCTCTTGGACTAAGGAACTGGAAAAGGGAACTGACAATTTTCATGAGAAAACCAAGAACCTAAGTGAACCGAAAATGGTAAAAAAGGGTTAGAACCAAGAATTTGAAAATCCCAAGTGGCCAAGAAACATACAAACGCCATGGAAAAGAACTATAAAGTGAATTAAAGGTGAAAATTGATTTGGTTAAGGGTGAATTAGATTCGAACCAGATTGAATCGAATTAAACCGTGAAAACCAGTTCAATAATTCATTTTTCTAGGTGGCTTAAAAACATAAAATTTAAAAATTTAAGCCACCATTACATAGGAAAGGAATTTATATGAATTTAGAAAATTTTAATTATTGGAAAACTGGTCAAATCGGGCCTGAATCGACCAATTTTTGATTTCGGGTCACTAAAGCTGGTCGGACTAGATCGGTCAACGGTCCAGCCGGTCAACGAACTGCTGCCAGGTCAATGCCCAATCAGCAGCATGTGACCAATCAGCGTGCGACACATGGAGAAGCGCGCCTATTCAACCACTCAGTCAACGCATGTAAACGCTGACTAATTAGAGCGTGACTTGTGTACTCGATCAACGGTCAAAGGAGAGAAATCCATGTTAGTGACGACCGACCAATAGGAGAGCAACACATGTCTCGTCCAATGGTCAATTTCGGAAAGGCTCAATCTGCAAGACTGACCAATGAGGAGCTGACATGTGGCAAGTACGCCACGTCAACATGTCGTAGAAATGACTAACCAATTATAGACTAACACGTGCTAGTGGCACGTTAGATGACCTCAGAAAATGAGAGGCTAACACGTGGCAGTAGCACTGTGCATCAGGTGGGAAATCTAACATATTTAAATTAGCCAATCAGAGGACGCCATGTGTCATGGTCAATGATCAACAACCACGTAAGCATGAGTAGCCAATGGACGACTGCCACGTGTCCAGTCAACGGTAAAAGGCTGACTAGCCTACTGAGTATGAAGTTGCATTAGGAAAGCCAGCCAATCATGGAGTGCCACGTGGCAAGTCTACACGTGCAAAGCTCGCAGGCGTGGAATAGTGTGGTCTCCCACCTTCAGATGATAACACTATTAATGGAATGATTCCATTTTCCATTTCTAGAGAGGGAATATTCGCTCTGACAATGGGAATTCATGAGAGGATAAGCTCGACCAATTTAGAAACTAGTAGAGCCAAGGGACCTCGAGCTCACTATATAAAGAGCTCCTCTCCATTCATTCTCCTCATCCCTCAAACACTCGAAAAATAAGAAGTGCTAAGTTTTTCGATGAAGCTCGAACTAGAGCTCCGACTTGGGCACTTTTCTCCACCTCCGATGGCAAATTCGGGTTCCATAGAATCATGAGGAAGTCAACTACCCAACAACATCCTCCATTTAGCTTGAGGATCACTAGAGAAGTGCTGGCATATTCAAACACTAAAGTTGTTCTGAAGGACTCGAAGCTACTCGATTCTACTTAGTCTAAGTTCGGCTATCCCCGATCTTGTGCGACCGAACCAAGCTCTCCCCAAGTTCTCCCAACCTACTCTCGACTCCCTGAAGTACACTCGTAAGTTAATTCAGCCCCCACTCATCAAAATAGCTTAGTTCTAGAGAGAGAAAGTGCCCCAATTTCACTGACCAAATTTCCACTACTTAGGACGGGAATTGAAGCTAATATTGACCCTCGAAGGACCACCTAGACAAGAGCTATCATTCAAAATCAAGAGCTCCAACCGCCACAGTTCCATCGGTAAGCTTTTGAAGCTTTCTCTCTCTATTTCTAGTTTTATGGTGAAGCTTCATTTGAGCTCGTTTCGAACTCAAAACTAGTGATTCAAAGCATGGTTAGATCGTAAGGAGGTGAGAAAACTGATTAGCACCATGATAGGGAGAAATTAACACAAATTGAGGTGTCAGTTTGATGGAAACACAATTTCAGGACAAAAAATGGGGCAATTTGGGGAAGAATGGGGTGAAAATTGAGTATTTTCGAAAATTAAGGGACTTATGAGCAATTTTCAAAAACTTGAGGACCAATTGACAATTTGAAAGAAACTAGGCACTAATTTGTGATTTTAAGGAACTTGGGGACCAATATGTCATTTTTGGGAAATTTGGGACAAATTGGTAATTTTGGAAAAATTGGGGACTAATGTACGATTAAGTAAAAATCTAGATTTTTGGTGAAGAATTACAAGATGGAAATTTATAATGTTAGTATTTATCTAGGGATTTGTTACCGTGAGGGTTGAATTTGAGAATTTTGGAATAAGTTGAGACTTATTGTTCCTTAACTGAAATGATGTAGGTATGAGAAGGAGCACATCAACCTACAATTGTGAAATACCATGGAAATACGAAAGAACTAGCTCGAGGGAAATGAGGCACTGCACACCGGGTGAGTGGGAATTTTTGACATTATACCCAGTTGGGATGATTAGTACTATTTTAAAGTTGAAAAACCATTTTCTAGGAATAATCTACCTTGACTACGTGAAACTGCTTAAACATTTCAGGAGATGTGTTGGGCTCATTCTCCTAAGCCCTCATTTTTCTATGTTAGAGTGGTCCATCACTCAGTTTCTCATTACATTATTCCTTGGAAGATATTAGCTTTATTTCACCTTATCATCTTTTGATCCTAAGTTCATCATCCCTTGAGGTAACCGTTAACATTGAACGAAGATATATTCTGGATGACTTTTCTCATTACATCTTTTGATCCTCACATAGTTGGCGTATGCCTCCTAGAAGTGCTTTTCTGCCTCTTCTTGGGCCTGGGTCCATCCTGACCCTTGGGGTTTTGGTGAAGATGTCTCGTCTTCCACTGACAGTTGGGTGTATCTTTTCTTGGAATGTTTCCTACAAATGTAGTATTCAGTATAAGTCTAATATTTTCTAGGGTAAGATTGATGTAGTAATTATTCCTGGCATGGTTTAAAAATATTTCCCCAGCTATCTCAATTTTCAAAAATCATTATTTTCCCTAAACTCAAGTTCAGAAATCTTTTGTTCTGATACCACTCAAGTTGTCATGCCTCAACCCAATTTGGTTGGATCCCTGTGATCAATCTGCCACTCCTCCCAGTGTACCTATAAACCCCGCTCTTTGGAGTTAAGAAAAATTGGGGAAAGAAACGGTCAAACCAAGTGAGAAAACCGAACCGATTCACAAACTCGATCATCAAAGAATAGGCAATTAGGGAAAGCTACAACTCCTGAGTGACCCAATGTGTTCATAAAATCTTGGAAAAGAACCTTAGAACAAATTGGAAGAGAAAAACCAAACCGGTTCAGGTGAATCTGATTAATACCAGATTGAACCGGTTTATGAACTGAAACCAATAGAGAGATGAAAAACCAGGAAATTATGGATCCCGAGTGACCGAACGAGTCACAAAAGTCATGAAAAAGGACTTTAAGATAAATGGGGGATGAAAACGAAACTAATTTAGGTGAACCGTATCCGGACCGGATTGAACTAATTTGGACCAGCTTGAACTACTATTGAACTAGATGCTAAATTCAATTTTCTAGGTGGCTTAGATAATTCCAATTTGAGAATTGAGGCCACCATTTAATAGAGAATAAATTTAGAAATTTTTAATTTTGAAAAACTCGGTCGAATTGGGCCTAAACCAGCCCGTTTAAACTTTGAGTTCGATTCGGACCGGTCCGGTTCGGTTTGGAACAGTGTCGTCTTCTTCCTTCAGATGACAGCACTGTTCACTCACCGGAAAATAGAACCAATGCTGACAAAGAGGAAACATTTCTGTTAAGTAAGTTTTATGCAATTAAGGACTGTTATAAAGGTGCCAAACGGACGATCGACAAGTCCCCGAGCTCCCTATATAAAGAGCCACTCTCCATTTATACTCTCCATACCCAAAAACCCCACTCTCTCTCAGCTACTCAGTTTTTCAGTGAAGCTCGAACTAGAGCTACGATACAGGGTTTTTTTCTGAGCCAAAGAAAACATGGTTGGGTTCCTTAGAATCAAGGAGAAGTCAGCTAGATGGTGCTAGTCTCCAAATGCTTCGAGGGCTGCTGGAGAAACACCGGCGTGATCGAATAGTGAAGCAGCTCCAGCAGACCAAAGTTGCCCTATTTTTGTTGAGCTAAAATCAAGAAATTTAAGCCATCCTCAAGCCAAACCAAGCTCTCCCAACACCTCCTCAACCCTCCTATGGCTGAATTAGAACAAAAAGGTAAGCCAATTTGGCTTCCCTTTGTAAATTTTGATCAGTGCTAGAGAGAGAACTGATAGATTTTCGATGACTAAATTCTCACTAAATTTGGTATTAATTGATGCAATTCTTAATCCTTGAAGGAACCTCAGGATGAGAGCTAAAGCTTGGACCGCCGCCCCCCGATGGTAAACATTCGAAGCTTTCTCTCTTTACGTTCGGTTTTCTGGTGAAGCTCTATTTAAGCTCATTTCGACGTCAAATCATGCGTTTCAAAGTACAATTGAATCATATGAAGATGTAGAAACTCCAATTTAACTTCATTTTCAACAATTAAACTCATTTTATTGGTCAATTTGATGAAATAAAATTCGGTTGTGTTGGGAAGTTGAAATTAGGGGAAAATTTGGAGAAAAATTGGGAATTTCAAAAATTTGAGGGTCTTAAATGCAATTTCATAAAATTGAGGGCCAATTGGGTAGATAAAGATGTTGGAGGACCAATTGAGAAAATTTTGGAATTTTTGGGGCAAAACTTACTATTTTTGTAAATGAGGGGCAAAATGGCAATTTTGGAAAAATTGAGGACCAAATTGTGAATTTGGGAAACTTGAACCCCTTTTTTGTGAATTTGAATAAATTGAGGTACTAAGGTGAATATTAAAAGTTTCAGGACTCAATTTGGGGAATAACTGACATTTGGGGCCTAAAGTAAAAGAAAAAGAACTTTAGGAACAAAATTGCAAATATTTGAAAAGTTGGATATTTTTACTCATTCATAATAAATGAAGGCTATCAAGCCAAATGATGATGAACAAGGATGATAATACTGTGTAGGAACATGAGATATCGGGAACGCCAACTAAATTAAATTTCTCAAGGAGACAAAAACCGGTTAAGAAGAGGTCACTGTGTAATTGAGTGAGTGAGATTTAATATCATACCCGGTTGGGATGAAAAGGACATCGAAAATGAAAACCCACTATTAAATGGTATTTTAACCATCTCACCTAAGAGTAGTGATGTGAAATTACACGAAAATTATATTTACTGGTAGTAAGTAGATTATATCCGGTTGGTATGATGAACTTTATGGAAGTAAGTAGAAAACTCAGTTATTGGTTATAAGTAGAGATGTCTTCATACCCATTTGGTACGATGGACAGATCAAAAGTTTATTTTGTTGGAAGGGCTCTCCCCTAACCGTGTGCCACTGCTTAAAACTTTTAGGACACCTTCTTAATAGGAGCTTGAATAGCTCAGATAGGCCGGTGGCCTTGGTTTTGGAGCTTGGGGGCTAATATACCCGATTTTGAAAATCTCATACAATGGGCCCTAGGCCAGTTGGCACGAGCAGAAGCTCATAAACTAACATGAGATAAGCCATGAAAACTTTAAATGAATGTTTCATTTGGCCATGGTACCAAGACAGGACTGACATACTTGATGGACTGGCAGCAGTGCGATATGACAGGTCGACGGACCCATCAAGACAAAGAGTTGCAAGTCGAGTTGAGGGTTAGGGCCGTTAGACGAGTGGCACCACATATTAAATGGCTTATGTGGAAAACTTTTGATTTGTGCATGCATTGTGAGACCTTCAAGACACCCAAGAGGGGTAGTGATGTGTCCTAGGGCTACTGGATGACATGGTGGAGATAAGGATAGTTAGTTGTTCCAGTAGTCTTGGAAGCTTGATGTAGCTTCATGCGCATAAGACTGGGGTGTGGACGGGATGAGGTCTTTGTCCTCATACTGACACAAAGTTTTATTTATGGGATTGAGGGTCAGATGTCACGTACATCCACTCATTCTCAGTGTATAAGTGGTTGTGCTTCTATCTAGGTGGTCGATAAAGTTGCTCCGACGCCTCAAGTGGGTACAGTGGACATGCTGGCCTGCGAATGTGTGTTCCCTTCATGATGAAGGGCATGTGTTGGTTGATAAACATACCATTGTGATGAGAAATGACTGAAAAATTGAGATTTCAAGAATGAGATATTTAAAGAAATTAAGGAGTATGGCACACTCCAATTTAAAAACTATTTTTTTTCTTTGAAACTTCATTTTTTGAAAATACCCATTCACTGAATTGTAGAAACTCACCCACCCTTTTTATCCCTTTTCAGGAAATAGAAAGATGACTAGGGATAACACCAAGCCTTTCCCTCTATCAGATATGATTAATTTCTCTTAACCTTGCATTTTAATTGATATATGTTATTCTAGGGAACAAGGTGGAAGGTACGCCTAGCTTATCTTGAGTTAAAGAAGGGGGAACCCCCTCTTGAACCAAGAAAGCGGTGAGTTGTTCACGGGGATCCAAACAAACCAGGTCGGGGCATGACGACTTGAGTGGTATCAGAGCCAGGTTCCCTTGAAACATTATCAATATTATGCCCTAACATTAATCAAACTTTAAACTATCGTGTAGGAAGGAGAATTCCTAGGAAGTTCACGGTGAAATCTAGCCCTCCACCCATAACCCTGAAAAAGACACCAAACCCATGGGAGGAAACCGTATAAAGATTACTAAAAGGCAAGAAAAGAGTACCCAAAGACATGGTGGAAGTCTACCGGAAACTGTTATGAGCCTTATTGGAATGAGAGGGCATCACATACCCTCCACCAAGACAAGAGGTACCAATATCTCCTCCTAGAAGCCTAACCCCTCCTCCAGTCCCACAACAATCGGAGAGGAATCCAACCAAGAAGGAGGCCTGGGATAATTACTAGGATGCGTATGCCACCTTCATGAAGGTCTACCAAGTACCTCCACCTACTCAACCTAGCTTCAATCCCTCCCAATGGGTGAAGCGCACCCATGAGTGTGAGGTTGAGGTACTAAGGCAGTACGGATTGGAGGCCATACATGAGATTCATCCTATAAGGGAATACAAGTGGACCCCAACTAGTTCCTTAGAACCTTTTGATCAAGAATCCCACAATCGCTCTAGGGTTAACTCGGAGCCTATGACCCCAAGGGATTAAGGGGTAGAAAATTCCTTTAATAAGCCAAATGTGGCAAACAAATATTTCTTGAATGAAGGAAAGTGAAATTTTTTATAAAACTTCTGAGTTTCTTGATAAAATTCAAAGCAAAAAGAGTGTGATAATAAAGATTAAAGTAAAAAGGTAGGAAAACACCCAAGGAAGAAAATATGGGTTATTTATAGTTAACCTCAATCCATAAGACTTTCCCTTAGAAGTACAATAAGGAAGAGTTCATCCAAGAGAAATCTTAACTAAGGAAGAAGAAGTTGGAATGAAGGGAAATGAACATAAAAGAGTATAGACTTATGGAGAGTTCAATGAGTTAGGAAAATGCTCAAGGAATAAGAGTAAGGAAAAAATAAGGAGTAGAATATCCCAAAGGGAACCAAAGGAATGGAAGCTGATTAGGAAGAAAGGAATGTAAGTGGTGGGGGAACACCAAGGATGTCAAAACCCTTAAAGCAAGATGAGAAGAAAATCTAATAACAAGAGAACCCAGGTATTACACCCACTTGTAAAGAACTAAGACACAAATTCTTAGGAACACCATAAAATAAAGAGACTTGTAGAAAGTAGAGGTATGAGACCAAAAGAAAGAAAAGCCAGAATGAATGAACCATATAAAATCCTTATGTATATGTGGAGACAAACAGAAGAATCTTTAAGGAACAGTAGTAAGATCGAACATAAAAATCCCCAAATAGGAGACACCAACAGAAGGATGAGAATAGGATGTGGATCGAGCAAGGAAAAAGCTTCAGGTTAAGAAAACTCAATAGAGGAAATGTCGCAAAAACGAAGCCGAATAAAGATTTCAATAAGAAGTATGAATGGCTAAGTTAGTGTTTGGGTAGGTTAAGTATGGTATACTTGCAAGAAGACATGGAAACCCAAATAAGAATTTTAGATGGATCCGATTGAAGGAAATAACTCATGTTGACCAAAACGTCTATAGGAGTAAACAAAGCTCTAATAAGAACTGGGGAGTAGTAAGGAATACACCCTAAAAGAGGTGAAGGGAGGAATACTAAGAACACAAAGATATGAAAGATTTTGACACAAGAGGGATACGAGGTCCACCTCAAAGGAATAAACAAATTCTGGAGCAAGTGAGAATGAGGTAAGATAAACAAAAAGTACTCATTGGATCTCAAGAGTGAAGGTAAGCTAGTGAAGATAATGGCAAAGAAGGACATTCCAAATTGAATATTTTCAACAATAAAACTAGAAGGGAATTCCAAGAGAAAATGAATGTGAAACTTACCAGAGAAGGGAATCTTGGGAAAACATAGGTGTATCATTAGGAGGAAATGGAACCAATAGAATTGGAAAAAAAAATATGCTCCTCATGAACAAGTTGCTGGATAGGGAAGGATCAAGTACAAAAGGAAAGTAATCATGAAGGGTCCAAGAGATAAGTCAAACCCAAGTAACGGGTAAATAGGAAGATGACATCAAAAGTTACCATATGAGTAAGAAAGGAACTAACTCGAAATAACAGATAGTGAAATGATCAAGATGTGAGTATGAATGGATTTAGAAAGAGAAGAGACCTTAAAAAGGAAGGACGCTAGTGGGAATGAGGAATGAAGTAAGAAAGGAAGAGTTTTAGTATGTTAGTAAGTTATCAGGAAGCTCAAGGACTTGAAAGTTGAATGATCGAATAAAGAAATCTGAAAAGGACGAGTAAGTAAGGAAGCCAATTCGATTATAGGGATGTGAAGTCAAAGACAAATTCCAAAAAATGTCATGTGGTAAGGGACATGTAAGCCAACTGTTCTAGGGAAAATGTGACTTAGGTAAGGAAGAGTTTATGATTAAGGCATGATGAAGTTAAGCGTTAAAATGTGGAACAAAAAAATAATAACCAAAGAATGAGGAAAGGGTCCATGTTGGATAAAAAAGTGATAATGCCAAAACCTGTGGAAGAAAATAACTGGAACTCCTAGTCCTGAAATCTTATGTAAAAGAGTTTGGAATGGAGAAATGGTGCCTTGGGGGAAAAGAAGGATGTAAACTAAACGATATGATTCTAAGTCTTCCAGGTAGATATGCTTATCTAAAGTAAGCTCCATGGAATGAGGAAAGGATGTAAATGAAACAAAAATCTTAGGTATGTGATGTAAGGGATGAACGGAAACAACCGAGAAGGTTGTAGGCCGATAAACTTGAAAAAAAATTTATATCAATGAAAATTTATTCTAGTACACAAAAAGTGTGAAATAAGTTTTGGGGACAAAACACCTAAAAGGAGGGGAGAGTTGTAAACCCCGCTCTCTAGAGTTAAGGAAAACCAGGGAAAGAAACGGTCAAATTGAGTGAGATAACCGAACTGGTTCACAAATCCGATCATTAGAGAATGGGCAATTAGGGAAAGTTACAACACCTGAGTGACTAAAAGGTTCATAAAATCTTGGAAAAGAACCTTAGAACAAATTGGAAGAGAAAAACCAGACCAGTTCGATGCTAGAGAGATAACTGATTGATGCAATTCTTGATGCTAGGAGCAACCTCAGGATGAGAGCTATCTGCCTAGATCGAAAGCTCGGACCGTCGCGCCCCCGACGGTAAGCATTCGAAGCTTTCTCTCTCTACGTTTTGTTTTCCAGCGAAGGTCCATTTAAGCTCGTTCTAGTGTAAAATTGTGCGATTCAAAGTGCAATTTAATAGTATGAAGATGTAGGAACTCCAATTTAACTTAAATTTCAACAATTAAACTCATTTGATCGGTCAATTTGATAAAATAAAATTTGGTTGTGTTTAGTAGTTTAAATTGGGGGGAAATTTGGGGAAAATTTGGGAATTTTGATAATTTGAGGGACTAGTCAAGACAAACAGCTGCGGGTTGAGTTGAGAGTCGGGGCCTTTGGACTAGTGGCACCACAAATTACATGGAAATATAAGAAAACATTGTTTGTGCATGTACTGTGAGTACGAGATCATCAAGACGCCCATGAGGGGTAGTGATGTGTCCTAAGGGCACTAGACGACCTGGTGGCTATAAGAGTAGTTCGTCGTTCCAGGTGTTTGTGCGAAATCTAGAGTAGCACCAAGCGCATGAGACTAGGGTGGGGACAAGATGAGGTCTCTATCCTCATACTGATATGAAGAAATGGTTTCGGGATTGTGGGTCGGATGTCACATACATCCACTCATTCCTAGGGTAGAAGTGGTTGTACTTCTATCCGGGTGGCAGGAAAAGTCGCTCTGAAGCCACTAGCAGGTTCAGTAGTGATACTGACTTGGGAATGTGTGTAACCTTCATGATGAAGGATGTGAGTTGGGTGATGACACACCGGTAACTAAGAAATAATGGAAAAACCCAAATTTTTAAATGAAGGAATTTTGTTTTGAAAAGAAAGGAGTCTGGCACACTCCATATAAATGTTTTTCTTAAAAGTTATAAGTAGACCTTTGAAAACCCATTCACTGAGTAGTCGTACTCACCCACTCCCTTATATCCCTTTCAGGAAATCCCAGAAAGCCTACCTTGAAAGACCATCAACTAAGATGCCTGTAAGACAGGTATGTAAAGTTTAAAATTTCATGCAGTTTTGATTATGCTATTCCAGGAAATGGTGCAGGTTTAAAGGACGCCTTACTCTTTACGGATTATAATAAGGGTAAACCCTTTAATAAACCAGGAGAGTGGCAGGTTGTTCACGGGGATCCGACCAAACCGGGTTGGGGCGTGACATGCGTCCTAGGGCAACTGGATGACATGGTGGAGATAAGGGCAGTTAGTTGTGCTAGCAGTCTTGGAAGCTCGATGTAGCTTCATTCACATGAGACCGGGGTGGGGACGAGATGAGGTCTCTGTCCTCATATGGACACAAAGTTTTGTTTACAGGATTGAGGGTCGGATGTCGTGTACATCCACTCATTCTTAGGGTAGAAGTGGACGTGCTTCTATCTAGGTGGCCGGAAAAGTTGCTTCGACGCCACATGTGGGTATAGTGGACATGCTGGCCTACAAATGTGTGTTCACTTCATGATGAAGGTCATGTGTTGGTTGATAAACACACCATTGTGATGAGAAATGACTATGAAAAATTGAGATTTCAAGAATGAGATATTTAAAGAAATTAAGGAGTCTGGCACACTCCAATTTAAAAACTATTTTTTTCTTCGATACTTCATTTTTTGAAAATATCCATTCATTGAGTTGTAGAAACTCATCCACCCTTTTTATCCCTTTTTAGGAAATAGAAAGATGACTAGAGATAACACCAAGTCTTACCCTTTGTTATGTATGCTTAATTTCTCTTAAGCTTGCATTTTAATTGATATATGTTATAATAGGGAATAAGGTTGAAGTTACGCCTGGCTTATCTTGAGTTAAAGAAGGGGGAAACCCCTCTTGAACCAAGAGAGCGGTGGGTTGTTCACGGGGATCCGACTAAACCGGGTCAAGGCATGAGAGTACCAATCATTTTGATATTGGAAAGAGTCCGGTGAAATTGATAACATTTTAAAATAATTTATAAAACATACTGGAACATAATTGGTCCATGGAGCTTTCCATGGTATGTACTCCCCCCTAGAGATTCTCTTCATATTGTCCAGAAAAAGGGTTTGAGGGAGGGGGTGAGTCTAGAACTTAGTGAGTGGGTAATATGTAAGGAAACGTTCTTGGTAATACAACTTATCATTTCCATTCTTCTTAGTTTAGTTTAGTACACAAGCAAACACCCTTTATCATAAAAGGGATCATATGTTTGCGGAATAGTCCCTGACAGCTCCACTTGTGGTCCAGAGCGCATTTACTGTCCACCCTAGTATAGGGTCGCACCTTCTACCATAAGTCTGAGTAAGCCTTATTGCCCACCCGGTAGACCTGAATCGCCTTCATGTCTGCTATAGTGGGACGACACCTCTCCCCCATCTTTCTTGGTCTTAATGCACATGAAGCTCCCAAAGCTTCTCGACTTACTAGACAATAAAGCTTCCCTTATGCTCCCTAGGTCGTCCATCAACCCTTAGAACCAACACGACCCTATACCAGACGCCTTGATGGTTTCGTATCTCAGCATGTACAAACAAGAGTCTTTTAGTTAAGACCATTATCTTTAGTGTTACCAGCCCCATGAGCTTGCCGACTCAAATTCGGCCCAATAACCACTAGCCCAATGAGTTTGATGACCCGACTTCAGCTCGGTAGCTACTAGCGTAACGAGTTAAATAACCCGGCCTTGGCTTGGTAGCTATGTCACTCAATTTACCATTTATGTAGATTTTTCACAGGCTTATAACTTGTCTATTTGTCTACGGATTTAAGTCCATGCCCATTGGGCCTAGCAACCATAGCTTTTCTCAGAAATAGCTCTCAAAACTTTTAAGCAGTTTCACGCAGTCAGGGGAGACTATTTTCGAAAAAATGGTTTTCAATGGGAATGTAAAACCCGCCCTTTTGAGCTAAGGAAAACCAGGAAAAGAACCGGTCAAACCAAGTGAGGATTTAGAACCGGTTCACAAACCTGATTATTTCTGAACGGGCAAGTTGGGAATTTACAACTCTCGGGTGATCCAAAGGGTTTATTAAACCTTGGAAAACAAATTTAAGACAAATTAGAAAATAAAAACCAAAGTGGTTTAAGTGAATTAGATTTCATAAGAACTTTAAAGTTAAGTGTGCTTACTTGGGAGTAATGTGAGGATGGGTGACCTCCTGGGAAGTATGAATTTTTTTGTAACCCGAAATTTCGGTCAAAAATTTGTATGTACGCCTTATCATAAATTAATATATAATTAATAGCAATAATTTAATACCAAAATTAAATTATTGGAATTAATACAAATAATTTAATACCGAAATTAAATTATTAGAATTAATACTGAAATTTAATTTATTAGAATTAATACCGAAATTAAATTATTGGAATTAATACCAATAATTTATGGCAATATTAATACCAGTAATAAATCTCGCCCATTTAATACCAGTTCATCCCCATTTCATTCTCCACACACCTGAACACTTCTCTCTCTCTCTCTACTGCTCCATTTCCCGGTAAAGCTCGAACGAGAGCTTCGACTTGAACAAAGGTCGGGCTCTTTAGAACCGGGGGGAAGACAGCTATCTGATAGCAAACTCCAATCAATCCGAGTATCGTTGGAGAAACGCCGACATGATGGAATAGTGAAGCAACTCCGGCGGACCGAAGCTGCCCTATTTCGGCCAAGCTGAAATCGGCCATTTCAAGCCATCCCAACACTTTCTCAGCCTTTCCACGACCGAATTAGGACCGAAAGGATGAACCTCAGGATGAGACCTATCTGCCCAGATCGAAAGCTCGGACCGCCGTGCCTTCACCGGAGCACGAAGTACCGGGAACGCCAGCAAGGACAAGCTCGCGTGAATACCAAGAACCGGTCTAGTGGAATTCACGGCATTAACGGGTGAGTGGGTTTACAAACATCATACCTGATTGGGATGATGAGCACACCTTATAAAGTTAAAAACCACTTACCGGTTGTGAGTGGGTTTACTAACATCATACCCGGTTGGGGATGATAAGTACCTCGATATAAAAACCCACTGTTTAGTGGTATTTTAATCATCACTACTTAAAGAAAGTGATGTGAAAATTATGCGGAAAAACTACTTACGGGTTGTAAGTAGATCATACCCGGTTGGTATGATGAGACTTCCTGGAAGGAAGTTGAAAACCCGTTCATCGGTTATGAATGGAGATGTCCTTATACCGGTCGGTATGATGGATAGTAAAAACCTATTTTTGTCGGAAGTGTTCTCCCCTGACTGTGTGCCAATGCTTAAACTATTTGGGAGACCTTCTCGACGGGAGCTCGAATAGCTCTGATAGGCCAAGGGCCTCGGTTTTGGAACTTGGGGGCGAAATGCCCGATTTTGAAAATCTCGTACAGTGGGCCCAAGGCTAGTTGGCACGAGCAGGAGCTCGTAAACGAACATGATATATGTGCCATAAAACTTAATAAGTGAATTGTTTGGCCATGGTACCAAGATAGGACCGACATGCTCAGTCAACTAGTGGCAGTGCGACATGACAGGTCGACGGACTAGTCAAGACAAACAGCTGCGGGTTGAGTTGAGAGTCAGGGCCATTGGACTAATGGCACCACATATTACATGGCAATATAAGAAAACATTGTTTGTGCATGCACTATGAGTACGGGATCATCAAGACGCCCATGAGGAGTAGTGATGCATCCTAAGGGCACTGGACGACCTGGTGGCTATAAGGGCAGTTCGTCGTTCCAGGTGTCTGTGCGAAATCTGGAGTAGCACTAAGCGCATGAGACCGGGGTGGGGACAGGATGAGGTCTCTGTCCTCATACGGATACGAAGAAGCGATTTCGGGATTGTGGGTCGGATGTTTCGTACATCCACTCATTCCCAGGGTAGAAGTGGTCGTACTTCTATCCGGGTGGCAGGAAAAGTCGCTCCGAAGCCACTAGCAGGTTCAATAGTGATACTGACTTGCGAATGTGTGTAACCTTCATTATGAAGGATGTGTGTTGGGTGATGACACATCGATAACTAAGAAATAATGGAAAAAGATGAATTTTTAAATGAAATGATTTTTTTTGAAAACAAAGGAGTCTGGCACACTCCATATAAATGTTTTTCTTGAAAGTTAAAAGATTTGAATCCCACTCACTGAGTAGTTGTACTCACCCCCTCCCTTATACCTCTTTTAGGAAGTCCCGGAAAGCCGAACCTTAAATGACTTGCGCAATTAAACGCCTGCAAGATTGGTACAACTAATTTAAATTACTATGCAGTTTTGATTTATGATATTCCTGGAAAAAGGTGCAGGTTAACGCCTTACTCTGTACGATTTATAATATAAGGGAAAACCCTTTAGTAAATCGGGAGAGTGGCGGGTTGATCACGGGGATCCGACCAAACCGGGTCGGGGCGTGACAGGGAAAGTATGCTTATTACCCCAATCGGGTGCAATGTCGGAAATCCCACTCACTCATATGTTGTGACACGCTTATTCGAACGGGGTTGCCAATACTTTAGGGGCGTTCTGCAGTTGTAGGTAGGAGTCTCCTTTTCATGCCTACATTATTACAGATAACAAATCATTCAGTTACCCAATTCATTTCACTTAAGTCCATAGGTTTTCTCCTAATTGCAATTTCACCCCTTTTATAATCAATTAAATTATTGATAAATCTATATAAATACTTTTAATTGTAATTAAGTTCCCAAAAATTATTTTTAATTGCAATTAAGTCCTTAATTAATCACCAATTTCCCTCAATTGAGGGTAATTTCACAAAAATCCTCAAAATTTGAAAAATCCCCAATTACCCCAATTTCACAAAAAATTGCATATTGGCCCTAAATTTTTGATTTGTCAAATTAAAGGATGAAATCTTGTTAATTCCCTTCTAGCATGCCACTAATCGTTTCTCCATCTTCCTACAAGCAACTTGTCCTTTGAATGACTTTATTTGACCCCAATTTGAGCTCAAACAGAGTTTCACCGAAAAACTTTTCTAAAGAGAGAGCTTCGTTTTCTTACTGGTGAATGGGTGGTGGTTGGAGCGCTAGATTTGGGCCACTATAGCTCATCAAGGGGGTCCTCCTAGGATTGGGTTTCACAGTAATTGGCAACCTAACAATGCGAATTGGATGAGAGAAATGTTTCCCATTTTAAACTCTGCAACTCTACTATTCTGATGGAGGGAGGTGAAATTGGCTTATCTCAAAGGTTCTTGGAGATCGAGGTGTGGTCTAGGAGGGCTGTGGGAGGGTTGGTCTGATCACTGGAGGTTAGAGGTTCCCAGAGTTCAGCTTGAGGTATGCTTCTTCTTTGGGACCATTGGAGTGACGGTACTTCGCGAACTAACCGACGCTTCTTTGCTGATCCTTTAGTCAAAAGGAGGTTGGAGTGAGATAGAGGACTTCTTCTCAGTTTCAGGGAGCCCGAATTTTCTTTCTGATGTGGTGGAAAAGGCCCACATCGAAGCTCTGGTTCTTGGTTCATTGGGAAATGGAGTGCTTCATTTTCTTCAGTCGTTTGAGGGATGGAGAAGACAAATGGGGAGGAGCTCGATAATTGACAAGGCTACTCAGTCGTCTTGGACTTAACCCCAATCTCGCCTGTCCATAGTTAGATCAGAGAGGATTTTTGGGTCGGCAGAGATCGAGTAGTTTGCCTAGTCTTTCTCTCTCCCAGATATTAGGGGAAGAGGACGACTTTGTGCAGCACGTGCAAGTTTTGCACGTGCGAGCTATGACGTGACACGTTGTGATTGGCTGGCTGTGCTGACGCGACTTCCTACTTAGTGTACGTGTCATCGTTTGACTCATTTACAGGCCACGTGGCATCCTCCCATTGGTCGCTCATTCCAATGTGGCTGCTGACCAAACTCAATTAGCCGTTTGACCATGACACGTGGCCTCCCCTGATTGGCTGATTTAAATAAATTAGATTTCCCTCTTGAAGTACTATGCCACTATCACATGTCAGACCCTAATTGGCTGTAATAATCTAACGTGGATCTGCCACGTGTCGACCTCTAATTGGTTGATCATTCTCCGACATTCTAGTCGACCACTAACATGACACCATTGCCACGTGTTAGCTCCTCATTGGCTAGCTTGGCTGAAGGGGTTCGCCTCAGTTGACCGTTAACTGAGGACACATGACGCTCTCTTATTGTTCAGTCATTGGTGATGTGGTTTTGACCCTTGACCGAGGATACATGTTACACTATGATTGGTCAACGCTTCCAGGCTTTCACTGAGCAGCTAAGTGGTTACATTTTGCCACATGTCACTTGTTGATTGGTTGCACCTACTGATTGGGCACTGACCTAGTAGGCGGTCCATTGACTAGTTGGACTATTGACCGGTTAAGTCAGACCAGATTCAGTGACCTGAAATTGTAAATTAGTCAATTGAGGACCAAATCAACCGGTTTTCTAAAATCTAAAAATTTATAAATGTTTCTAAATTAATTTTCTATCTAGTGGTGATTTAAATTTCCTAATTTGGCCTTTTTCGTCATATAAAAAATCAATATTTTAACTAATTCCTCACGATTCAATCCGATTCACACTTGGTTCACCTTGAACCAGTCAAGTTTTCACATTCAACTCCATTCATGGTTCCTCTATTTGTTCTTTGGGTCTTTATTGACCACTTGTAATCTTCCAAATCCTTGTTCTAGGCTTCTAATTAAACTTCTGGTTTGATTTATCCTTGGTTTTCTCTAAAAAAAATTTGGTTTTTCTTATTTTGAAGAAATAGGGTTCACATTGAGAGCCAAGTTATTTTCGGATCTTCTTGGGTTAATGGGTCTAACGTCTGGCTAAAAAGACAACTCATGCGCACACATGCACATGTCTATGCTTCGTGCGCCTCGCCCGAGCAGCATGTACGTGCAACCTTCATGGCGTGTCGGCCAGTTTGCATAGTAGTGAACTAGTTTTTGGGGAATTAATAAGCTGGTTCGACCAATTTCAGCCTTTACTTGGCTAGTTCACCTACAGTTCGACAAGTTCTTAACCCAATTTAGTTTTCTAAACATTTCTCATCCAATTTACTATAATTTGGTCACAATAACTCCCATTTTCTGATTTATATTATCCCTTTAAAAAATTAGGAGGTTTCACTGTTCCGAGTCGATTCAATCAGTTTTGGGCTTCTTTTGGCTGGTTCACTTCTGATCCTACCGGTTATTGGCCAAATTATTTTTCTAAAAATCATTCATTAGATTTCATGTTGATTGGGAATAAGAATTTCCATTTTTCAATTCATTTAATCAATCTTGAAAACCGGGGGCTTGTTTCCTTAGATATGCTCGATCCCGATTTGGACTTGTTTTCACTTGAACTTTTCTTGATCCTAGTTATCCTCTCAAAGGAGGTTCTTTGAGAGTAATTTTGTGAACTTACCCATTGTCCAAATTTGGGGTCTGAATTGTTTTTCAATCTGATTCAATTCCAAATCTCGGTTATGAAGATTCCATCCCTAGTTTAACATTAGTTTCTTGTCCAATTGAGCTTAAATCCCAATTTAGAAAATCCCGGTGTTACAACTTTTTCCCTCCTTGTTAGGAGTTTTGTCCTAAATACTTGTACTTATTGGGGGTAAAGGATTCCTTCGTAATAACCCAATAGACTCTTTCTACTTCCTCAAATTCACACAATCGTAATGCCATCGTGTAGGCCAACCGTCTTACATCCACATTCTTATGCCAACATCCTTTCGATCTAATTTTCTTGTTAGTCTTAGAGTCATCATTTATCTTAGGCTTGGGGTAGTCCCTTTCCCCTTGTCCTATCAAACATATGCCTTAATACTTCAAGTTAAATCATAACACTCGATCCAAAAGTGTTTGTTTTCTATCATGTGTCTCAGGGTATTACTTTCTCTACTATTTCTTGTTGTTTGTGTATAAACAGTCGTACTAGTGTTAAGATGTTTACTACTCTAACGCATCTTATCATCTTGTGTTAACCTTTCACAACACAGATAAAAGTGTGACCATTTGTTTTTTTCCAAGACTTTCACTTTTACATACTGAATTTCTTCTATTTGGTGTACTCACAATTTGTGCCTCTCATATTTCTTATTAGGTCCAATCCACCTCATCAATTATAATGTATTGCAACCTATCTTATGGTTGAGAATATTGACCTAATGTCCATTTGACATAATCTGTCATGCCCCAATTCGGTTTGATTGGAACCCCGTGATCAACCCACCACCCTTCTTGGTGGTAATTCCACCCCTATAATCTAGGATGGTAAAGGCTCACGAACTGAATGTTTTCACAATAAAAATTTCAAAACAATGCACATATACCTTTTACTTCTAGAAAGGTAGTTTTACTCATGGAATGATCTCTACTTCTGAAGTGTCAATTTCCTTGAAAGGGGTTTAGGGAGAGGGGGTGAGCTTGCAATTCAATGAGAAGAGTTATATGACATTGTGACTCCTTATCCCTGATTCAACATGTACTTCAACATGATTCATCCATTATCTTTTTATAATCATAGAAATACATGATAAACAAGTCACTACTTGTCTTATCATTTAGAAAAAAATGGGGTTCTTTTAAGTTTCACTGCTTGTTCTTACAAGCTTAGGATAGGTACCTTCATAATTGTAGGGATTTAATTATGCACACCTACCACGATTTGTTTCATATAAACACATAAGCACACTTTTTAGTAAGGGATCATAATTCGTAGGACAGAACCTCAGAGGTTATGACCTCGATCTGTCGTACTAGTGGCCCGGAGCGTCTTTATCGTCCACCCTAGTGAGATACCACAACCTCTACCACATTGTTTGTATCAGCACCATTGTCCAACCCACAAATATTATCGATTCTTCTATCCGTTATTGAAAGACACGGCTTCTCCCCCTTCTTTCTCAGTCTCAATGTGCATGAAGCTCCCAAAGCTTCAAAACATATTGGAACAACATAACTATCCTTGTGCCAACCTTGTTGTCCAACAACACTTAGAACCAACAGTACCTCGTATCGGGCGTCTCTTTGGTTTTGCATGATTGCAATAACATACATTATTTTTTTTATTTAAGACCTTTATCTTTGCATTACTTGCCAAACATGCTACAATTTGGCTTTGGATTAGTAGTTTCAGCAAGCATTATCCAATTTTGATAATTTTGTCAAGTTCTTAAATCAGAACTTATTTATGGGACTGGACGTGTTTTTCATTGGCATTGGGCCCACTTGTACGAGTTTTCAAAATGTGGCCATGGGCCACTTCACTTTCCAAAAACATGGCCTTGGGCCCACTTCCACAGAACTAGATTTAACCCACCATTATCGACCATAGGCCTTGCCCATTTCCTGCATCAACGATCGGACAAGACCATATCACCCAAAGTGTATCCATACACTATAAAAGGGTTGTCCTATAAATATACTTCATGCTTTCTTCAAAAATATAATCCCAAATAGTTTAAGCAGTTTCACAAAGTTAGGGGATTATACATATGGAAATTTAATTCAAAATAAAGCATGATTTGAAGTATGCGTTATCGGTTTAATCAGATGTAATGTTAGTATTCCCACTCACTTGAGATCTGTGACTCATTTGTCCACGTCAGTATTCCAATATCTTAGGTTGTATTCTCGATTGTAGGTCAGTGCCTTCCTTTTGCACCTACATGATCATGGATAACCGATCCATTAATTATCCGATATTTACACTTATATCCCTATGTTTTCTTTCCTTACACAAAAGTCCGTAAGTATATTTTCTTAATAAATAAATTCCAAAATATTTTCCATCATTTTCTCAATTTACTTTATTTGCAATTTTCTTCTAAAATAATTTTATTTAATATAAAATTATTTAAAATTACAAATACAACATTTTAATTACTTTTAATTGCAATTAAATTCCCCAAAAATTATTTTAATTGCAATTGAGCCTCTAATTTCATTTAAATCATCGATTGACCCACAATTTATCTCAATTGCACAAAAATCCCCAAATTTCCAAAACTCCCAAATCGATCAATTTCTCCAAAATTGCACTTTGGCCCCCAAAATCTCATTTCATCAAATTGACCACTTAAACTCGATTAATTGCATCCTATCATGCTGCTAATCATCTCCCCTACATCTCCACAATCATTTCAAGATTTGAATCAATCATTTTGGCCTAGATTTGAGCTTAAATGAAGCATTGCCAGAAAATATTTCTAGAGTGAGGAAGCTTCGAATTCTTATCAGCAAGGATGCGATTTCCAAAGAGACTATATTGTGCGGGCTCACTGACACTTCTTGGGTGATCCTTAAGCTGAAGGGAGTCTAAAGCAAGGTAGAGGACTTCCTCCTGGTTTTAGGGAATCTAAATATGCGATCAGAGGTGGAGAAAAGGGTCGATGTCGGAGCTCTAGATTAGGGGGGGTCGAAAACTGGAGTAGTTAATTTTTTTCGATGAATGAAGGGGATCTCTTTATATAGGGAGCTCGAGGACTAACCATTCTAGCTGTTTAAGGCTTGACAGAGCCATTTAAGTTTCATCAAAGTTAAGGCATCAATCTTTCTCATTTCTTGTTAAAAAATCTGAAGGAAGAAGATGATACTGTATGTGCTTGTGCAATCTTCGCACATGCAAATTGCCACAAGTCACACTATTTTTGTCGAATACCCGTGAACAACTTGCCACTCTCCTGGTTCATGAGAAGTTTCCCCCTTCTTTAACTCGAGAGGAGCTAGGCGTACTTTCGACCTTGTTCCCTGGAAAGACATATATCAAATAAAATGCAATCTTAAGAGAAATTAAGCATACCTGACAATGGGTAAGGCTCGGTTTTATTCCTAGTCATTTTCTCTTTTCTTGAAAATGGATAGAAAAGAGGGGTGAGTTTCTAGAACTCAGTGAATGGGTATTTTAAAAATGGAGTTCTATAAAAAAATATAGTTTTCAAGTCAGAGTGTGTCAGACTCCTTAATTCCTTTAAATTTTCTCATTTTCAAATCTCGGTTTTCAAAAACACATCCTTCATCATGAAGGTCAAACACACAATCACAGGCCAGCCCCTCCACTGAACCCACTTGTGTCATCGAAGCAACTTTACCGGCCACCTAGATAGAAGTACGTCCACTTCTACCTTGAGAATGAGTGGATGTTCATGACATCCAATTCTTAATCCCGTAACAAATCTTTGTGTTCGTATGAGGACAGAGACCTCATCCCGACCCTACCCCTGTCTCATGCGCTTGAAGCTATTCGATCTTGGCAAGGCTTCTGGAATGACTAACTGCCTTTATATCCAGCAGGTTGTCCAAGGCCCTAGGACACATCACTACCCCTCTTGGGTATCATGAAGGTCATGTAAACATAGTGCATGCACAATGAACATTTTTCACATGATGCCATATAATCTATGGTGCAATTGGTCCAACGGCCCCAACCCTCAACTCAACCTGCAGCTGTTTGCTTTGACTAGTCTAAAGACCTATCATATCACACTACCACTAGTTGATAGAGTATGTCAGTCCTATCTTGGTACCATGGCCAAACAATTCAATTGCTTAAGTTTTTCATGGAATATAAGTCATGTTTGTTTATGTGCTTCTACTCGTTTTAACTGGCATATGGCCCACTGTTCGAGATTTTAAAAATTGGGCATAATAGCCACCAAGTCCCAAAACCAAGGCCTCCAGCCTAACAGAGCTATTCGAGCTCCTGTCAAGAAGGTCTCCCAAATTATTTAAGCAGTGTCACATAGTTAGAGGAGAGCACTTTCGACAAAAATATATTTTCAACTGTCTATCATACCAACCGAGTATGAGGACATCTCTGCTCATAACCGATGAACGAGTTTTCCACTTCTTTCGAGTAAGTTTCATCAAATCAATCTGGTATGATCTACTTACAACTGGTAAATAGTTTTTCCGCGTGATGTTCACATCACTCCTATCAGGTGTGATGTTTAAACTACCACTTAGCACTGGGTATTCATTTTCGAGGTACTTATCATCCCAACCAGGTATGATATATAAATCCCACTCACTCGATCGTACAATGAAATTCCTCTTATTCGGTTTTCATCCCTTACGAGCTTAATCCCAATTGGCGTTCTCGATGTCTCGTGTTCCTATATGAAATGAACATTGTTGTTTATTATCATTTGGCTTGATCACCTTCATTCATTTTGAACGACTAAATTCTCAACTTTTCAAATATTTGCAATTTGGTCCCTAAAGTTATTTTTTTCTTTACTTTAGGTCCCAATTGAAAGTTTATCCCCAAATTAAGTCCCAAAACTTTTAAAATTCCCCTTGGGACCTCAATTTATTCAATTTCATAAAAAGGGGTTGTTTCGCAAATTCCCAATTTGGCCCCAAATTTTCCCAAAATTACCATTTTGCCCTACCTTTACAAAAAAAGGTAAGTTTTACCCCAAAAATTCTAAAATTTGCTCAATTGGTCCTCTAACACTCTCATCATGATCAATTGACCCTCAATTTTATAAAATTGTATTTTGGTCCCTCGAATTTTAAATTTTCCCCAATTCTAACTTTTTAACACATGCGAATTTGATTTTATCAAATTGACCGATCAAACACTTCTAATTGTTGAAATTGAAGTTAAATTTGAGTTTCTACATCTTCATACGATTCGATTGCACTTTGTATCGTAATTTTTGACGCCGGAACGAGCTTAAACAGAGCTTCACCAAAAAATAGAACGTAGAGAGAGTAAGCTTTAATTGCTCACCATCGGGGGTGCGGTGGTCCGAGATTCCAATCTAGGCAGCTAGCTCTCCTGCTGAAGTTTCTCCTAAAAATCAGAATTGCATCAATTCACGCCGAATTGAGTTAGAATTTTATCATCAAAATTTTGTCGGTTCTCTCTCTAGCACCAGTCATAGATTACATAGGAGAGCCGAATTGGCTTACATTTCAGTTCTAATTCGGCCATGAGAGGGCTGAGGAGGTGTTGAGAGAGCTTGGTTTGGTTTGAGGAGGGCTCAAATTAGCCAATTTCAGCTCGGCCAAAATAAGGTAGCTTTGGTTCGCCATAGCTGCTTCACTGTTTGATCACGACAGCGTTTCTACAGCGACCCTCAGGGCAAATGGATACTACCACCGTGTAGCTGACTTCTCCCTGGTTCTAAGGAACCTGACCACGCCTTCTTTGGCTAAAAAAAGACCCTATATTGGAGCTCTGGTTTGAGCTTCGCCGGAAAACTAAGCAGCTGAGAGAGAGTGAGATTTTTAAATGTTGAGAGGATGAATGGAGAGGGGCTCTTTTTATTGGGAGCTCAAGGACTCGTTGGCTGTCCGTTTGGCACCTTTATTTATGGCCAAAAACACTTTGAATGGAGACTTTTCATCTTTGTCAACACTGCTCACTTTTCCGGTGAGTGAACTATGTTGTCATCTAAAGTAAGAAGACGACAATGTTCCAGACTAGACCAGACCTATCCGATCCAGTTTCAATGCTTAAAATGGCTAGTTCAGGTTCGATTCGATTAAGTTTTTCAAAATTAAAAATTTCTAAATTCATTCTCTATCCAATGGTGGCTTCAATTCTCCAATTTGAATATTTTAAGCTACCTAGAAAAATAAATTTAGAAACCAGTTCACCTAAACTGGTCAGGGTTTCACTTCCAATTCATCCCAAAGTCCTTTTACATGACTTTTATGACTCTTTAGGTCACTCGGGATTTGTAAATTTCTTGTTTGGGTCTTTCTCTAAAGGTTGGGGTTCATGAACCTGTTCGGTTTTCTCACCCTAGTTAACCTGTTCTTTCCCAGTTTTCTCATCTTTAAGGGATGGGGTTTATATTGGGAGCTCGGGGACTCTCTGGCCGTCCGTTTGACACCTTTATGGCATCATTCATGGCCCTAAAATGCCCTGAACGGAGACTTTTTACCTTCGTCGATGCTGTTCATTTTTCCAGCGAGTGAATAGTGGTGTTATCTGAAGGAAGAAGACAATACTGTTCTGAACCAGGTTTAATGATTAAACTAGCCGGTTCAGGCTCGACTCGACTAAGTTTTTCAAAATTAAAAATTTTCTAAATTCATCTAAATTCATTCTCTATCCAATGGTCACTTCAATTTCCTAATTTGAATATTTTAAGCCACCTAGAAAAATGAATTTAGAAATCAATTCAATGATGGTCCAAACCGGTTCAAACTAGTTTAGGTCTGGTTCACCTGAACCGATTTGGTTTACTCTTCCAATTCATCTAAAAGTCCTTTTCGATGAATTTTATGACTCTTTAGGTCACTCAAAATTTGTAAATTTCTTGATTTTCCCTTTCTCTAATGGTTAAGGTTCATAAACCGACTTGGTTTTCTTATTTGGAAATGACTGGTTCTTTTCCTGATTTTCTTATTATAAAAGGATGGGCTTTACAAAATTGCTTATACAAATGGGGTTAAGGCCCAAGTTGTTCGTAAGAAATGGGTAATGGCCTTGTTTATAAGGAAAGGGTTACGACCTAATGTTCACCAGAAATTCATAAATTTTTGTTCATTTTTTTCTAAATAATTTATGACCAAAATATAGATAGCTCATGCCATCAATTGAGGTGTCATATTATCCTAGAGGAACCCCAAGGAGGAGATATTGCTTTCCATATCGATAACTCTAGTTGTCATGCCATCACCTATAAGAATTAGAAACTTTCTCTCTCTATAATTATTTTTCTTGCAAAGCTTTGTTCTCTATCATTTATAGGCCAAATTGAAAATTTCAAATCTTCAAATGATTGTGGGGAAGTATGGAAGATGCTTGGTATCATGTTAGGGACGAAATATGGAGATTTAAACTTGGTTTTATGATGAAAAGGGTATTGTAACTCTAGCTAAAGCTTCCCTAAGGGTAAAATCGTAAATTGTGGAGAATTATGGTACATTGAGAATATACCCCAAGAGCCAACCAAAATTATTTACAAATAATTGTACAAACCATTTTAGGGATTATCAACCTACATACTCATGTAAGGAAGCACACGGAGATATAGGAATCCGTCCATGACAACATGTCTATGAAATACAGGTGAGTGGGATTTTGGGCATCAAGTACGATTGTAGTGATGATGTGTTATCATTCACACTTTAGAAAGCATGAATACTACTTGAAAATATTTTGAAAATAAAAAAAAACTATATTGGGATATGTTTTGAAAATATTTTATATAGATAGGGCATAGTCCGGTACTCGACATATGAAATGGGTCAAGCCCATGGTCGACGAAAGTTGGTTAGTCCATTATTTATTGAAAGCAAGTCCAAGGAAATTTTTCAAAAGAAGTAGGCCCAATGCAATGTTTTGAAAACACTAGTGAAAATGGGCACAAGGCCGTATTTTGAAAGGGAGGGGCCATGATCGTAAATGAAAGTAGGTATAATCTAGTACTGTTTGAAAATTGGGAAATATGCTTGGTCCTGTAAATGACAATAGTAGTGGGATTGTCTAGATACCAAGCCAAGTCTCAATAATAAAACACTAAACAAACTTTTATGTGAAATGGGCCATGTGTTGTAATTACTATCGAGTTAGAAGAGAGTCTTGCCTCATAGGGCAGATAGTACCAAAGAAGAATTAAATTGGATTGGCTAGATAGTAAGACAACTCTCGAATGATTAAATCATTGTCGTATGTGTTAGTTATGTGTGGGATCATGAGAAACCTAATAAGGGGTAGTGATGATCGCAAGGAAAACTGGAAAGTAAGGCATGGACAAGGAAAGTGAATACTGCTCTAGTACATCGACATCTCCGAGAGTCCTGTGCACACTAGACCTATTGAAGGGAATTTCTTATCCCTCAAGTAGCAAACATAACATTTGTATGTTTGGGGTTTGGTAATTGGGCCCACACAGATGGTCTGACATGGGCACCTTTGTTTGTTTAGACATATGGTTGGGGATACGTCCTCATACCGGGGTGGTTGGTAAAGTAACTCTGAACCACAAGTAGAATGGAGGACAACTCCATTTTGTTACCGTGGGATCCTCCCATGATGGAACAAATGTGCTTATGATGGTTGTTTTTCCATACAAGACTTATTGGGTATGTTTAAAGGATTTAAAGCCTTAAATATATTCCAAGATAAACACCTTTGTCAAAAGATTGCTAAAACAATATAATTATGCATCCCATATAAATGTTTTAGAGTAGGTGTTGAATTAGGGACATGATGTCTCGATATTAGTTAACCTTATTCATTGAGTTGTAAACTCATCCGTCGCCCTTGTCTCTTTTCAGGACACACAATTACTAAGAGGAATCTAGAAGTAAACCGACATGCCTAGTATGTCCTTAACCATTGCATATTTATATTGAGCATGATATTATATTCTGACATGTTTTTCATTAGATATCTAAAAGTTCTTTGACAAGAAAGAGAAGGAAACTATCTTTTTATTTTAAGACTTAAGTTATGTAAAGTAAGTTTACAGTGATAAAGGTACCCATAATTATAAAACCTAGAGGATGTGGTAAGTTGATTGCATGTCTAACCAGAAAATCGGGTCCGAGTATGACAATCAAAGCCATGTAAAAGCTTGACATTAGTAAATTCAATAACTGATTTGTGATCTCACCCCATCCCCAAAACATTTTTAGGTAAAGGGAGAAGTAAAAGGATAGCTATAAATTCTAGATACAATATGCTACCTATTAGGGAGGTGCAAAATTTTGACATTCCAAGAGACTTAAAAGCCCTTTGACAGTTAGGGTGCAAAACATTCTTGAGTGAGAATGATATGTTGGTTACAATGATTTGGTTGAGAAACACTAAGAGAATGATGGACATAGTAATGGTGCCTATGGATTATCGAGTAACCATGATTGAGTTATTCATAGAAGAGAAGATGGATAGGATGCCCTCGTGTTGTTTGTACCTTATTTTACTAGCCCAACAAACATATGCTAGTGATTTCTGGATGGGATCTCCCCATAAATATGATGTTGTATGGGGAACATAGGGCGACAATCCATGGATTTGACTACCAACATTAGTTTCACTTACGAATGTGAGCACATCCTCCGTGCGACATGATACCATACCAAATGGGTTGGTAAGAGAAAGGAGAGTGAGGTTGTAATGCCCCGACTGAGTTTGGTCAGAACCCTGTGAGCAACCCACCACTCCCTTTAGTCTAGGAAGAGTTACCACATCCAAAACTATGAGGAGTCAGGCGTACCTTCTATCATTGTTCACTGGAATAACATTATACAAGACTAATAATAACAAATGAATTACATGAACTTATGGTCTTGACGTAAGGGTTCCTAAAAGGGGTTGTTTTCTTCCATGAAAAAGGTTTAAAAGGAGGGGTGAGTTTCTACAACTCAATGAGTGGGTATAAGGGTGAGTTATCAAAATAAAGTTTATAATCTCTCTTTTTTTTTTTTTCAGATTTGTGAAAAGAACTTTTCAATTTCTCCCTTACTCGAGATCGGTTTAACATATAACCATACTTGCCCTTTATCAAAATAGGATCATACATTTGCAGAGTAGTCCTCGACTACTCCACTTCTGGTACGAAGTGTTTTTACCGACCTCCCTAGTAAAAGGTTGCACCTCTTACCACTAGTTTGAGTGAGCCTTACTGCCCATCCCTCAGACATGATATTCTCTGTGTCTGCTATAGTGAGACGAGACCACTCTCCCTTCAACCTCGATCTCAGTGTGCATGAAGTTCCCGGAGCTTCTTGACATGTTGGATGATAGTCTTTCTTATACTCCTTGTGTCACAACCCAACCCAGTTTGATCAGACCCCATGAGCAACCTGCCACTTTCTCGGTTTATTAAGGGATTTCCATTTCTTTAAACTGCGATGAGTAAGACGTCCTTTATACTTGTACCTTTCCTGGAATAACATTATTCAAAACTAAATAAATTTAAACTTACATACCTATCTTGTAGGCTTAGCTAGCAGAAGGTATTTAAGTAGGTTTTTCCTTCGGTTACCGGAAAAGAGGTAAAGGGAGGGGGTGAGTTCAACAACTCAGTGAATGGGTGTTTGAAAAATGAGTTTCTATGAAATAGTTTTGAATTAGAGTGTACCATACTACTTATTTCCTTTAATATCATTTCTTCCTTGAATTCCCAATTATTTAAAACTAATTTCCACATTATCTACAATCCATGAGTTTAACAATCAACATACGCCCTTCATCATGAAGGGATCACACATTCATAGGGCAGCCCGTCCACTGCACCCACTTGTGGCATCGCAGCGACTTTACCGACCACCTAGATAGAAGCTCGTCCACTTCTAACCTGGGAATGAGTGGATGTTCACGACATCTAACCCTCAAACCCAAAAAGCAACTTTGTGTCCGTTTGAGGACAGGGACCATATCTTGGTCTCATGCACACGAAGCTCAAACATAGTAGCTTCATGAAGCCCCAAACACAGTAGCCTCATGGAGTTCAAATACAGTGACTTTGTGGAGTCCAAACACAGTAACTCCATGTTTAACAAGTATGATGAGAAACTCAAACATAATAGCTTCTCTTTCCCTTATCGCCACCATATTGACCAGTGGCCCTTAGGACGCATCACTACCCCTCTTGGGCATCTTAATGGTCTTGAACCTCAAGTGCATGCACAAACAATAGTTTTTTTTTTCTAAATAGGCATTTATCTTTGGTGCCTATGGTCCAATGGCCCCGAAACCCAACCTAGCGTGCAATTCTTTATCTGACTAGTCTGTCGACCTAGCCTTGTCACACTGTCGCTAGACCATCGAGCTTTGTCGGTCCTAACTTGGTACCATGGTGAATCACACATTAAATTCCACTTTCAATTAGAGTTTTCATGGCTTATCATCATGTTTGTTTATGAGCTCCTGCTAGTGCCAACTAGCCTTGGGATCACTATACGAGGTTTTCAAAAAATCGGGCATTTTAGGCCCCAAATTCCAAAACTGAGGCCTCTAGCCTATAGGAGCTATTCGAGCTCTCGTCAAGAAGGTCTTCCAAAATTTTTAAGCATTGGCACACAGTCAAGGGAGAACACATCTTACAAAATAAATTTCAACTCGTCCATCACACCAACCGGGTGTGATGACATCTCCGCTTATAACCGGTAAGCAGGTTTTCTACTTCCTTCCAAGAAGTTCATTATACCAACCGAGTATGATCTACTTACAATTGTTAAGTAGTTTTTCTGCGTAGTTCTCACATCACCCCAACCAAGTGTGATGTTAAAATTTCACATAGTAGTGATTTGGGTCATTTGGGTCTGAATTGAGCTCAAACGGTGATTCGTCGGAAAACTAAACTTAGAGAGAGAGCTTTAAAAGCTTACAATCGGAGGTACGACGGTCCAAGTTTTCAATTGGAGTAGGTAGCTCTCATCCTAAGGATCCTCCTAGGATCAAGAATCGCAACAATTCATGTAGAATTAAGGGTGAATTTGGTCAATGAAGTTTTGTCGGTTCTCTCTCTAACACTAATCGAAAATTACAGATGAGAGCCAAATTAGCACACCTTTCTGCTCTAATTTAGTCATATGAGGGCTGTGGAAGTGTTGGGAGAGCTTGGTTTGGCCTAAGGAGGGCTCAATTTGGCTATTTTCAGCTCAGCCAAAATAGGACACCTTCGGTCTACTAGAGCTGCTTCACTGTTTGATTATGTCGGCGCTTCTCTGGTGATCCTCAGATAGAATAGTGACCATCGTTGGGTAGCTGACTTCTCCCTGAGTCTAAGGAACTTGACCTCACCTTCTTTGGCTGAGAAAAATCCCAATGTTAGAGCTCTGGTTTGAGCTTCACTGGAAAATGGAGCAATAGGGGGAGAGAGGTATTTTTAGGTGTGAGGAGGATGAAAGAGAAGGAGCTCTTTATATAGGAAGCTCAGGCACTCCTTGATCGTCTGATTGGCATGTTTATGGCAATCATTCATGGTCTGAAATGCCTTAAACAGAGACTTTTCATCTTCATTGGTGTTGCTCACTTTTCCAATGAGTGAATAGTGTTGTCATCTAAAGGAAGAAGACGACATTGTTCCGAACCATACCGGACCGATCCAAACTGGGTTCAATGCTTAAACTAATTGGTTTAGGCCCGATTCGACCAAGTTTTTCAAAATTAAAAATTTCTAAATTCAAATAAATTCATTCTCTATCCAATGATGGCTTCAATTCTCCAATTTGAATTTTCTAAGCCACCTAGAAAAATGAATTTAGAAACTAGTTCAATAGTGGTTCAAATTGGTTCAATCCGGTTCAGGTTTGGTTCACCTGAACCTATCTGGTTTTCACTTCCAATTCATCCCAAAGTCCTTTTCCATGACTTTTATGAGTCTTTAGGTCACTCAGGATTTGTAAATTTCCCATTTTACCCTTCCTCTAATGGTTAGGGTTCGTGAATCAGTTCGGTTTTCTCACTCAGGTTGACCGATTCTTTCCCCGGTTTCCTTGTGTTTAAGGGACGGGGTCTACACCCTATGTAATCCAATTGCCCTTGAAACCAAACACTACCCCATGTTGGGTTCCTCAATGGTTCCAAACTCATAGCATGTACAAACAATAATTTTTGAAATTATTTCCATCATCTTTGGTGATATCGGCCCAACAAGCCTAACAACCCAGCTTCGGCTCCATAGTTGCTAGCCCAACAGGTTCGACAACCTGCCTTAGGCTCAACATCTACTAACCCATCGAGTTTGATGGACCAGCTTTGACATGGTAGCAGATGACACAAATAACTAGTTATGAATAAGTTTCATGTCTCATAAATTTATTTGTATACGGGCTTCATCCCGTGCCCATTGGCCTTGGGCCCACTTCACGAGTTTTCCAAAAATAGGCCTTTGACCCTACAAGTTCAAAATCGAGGCCTCCAGCCTATTAGAGCTATCCTAGCTCTCATCAAAAGTCTTCCAAAATGTTTAAGCAGTTTCACACAGTCAGAGGAGATCATTCCTGAAAAATATTATTTCAACTTTAAAATAGTTCTCATCATCCCAATTGGGTATGATGTCAAAAATTCCCACTCACTTGGCATGGAGTGCCTCATTTCTCTCAAGTTGGTTCTTCCATATTTTTGGGCTATTTCACGATTGTAGGTTGATGTGCTCCTTCCTGTACCTACATCATTTCGGTGAAGGAACATTAAGTCTCGGCTTATTGCAGAAATTCTCGAATTCCACCCTCACGGTAACTAACCCCCTAGATAAATATTAACATTATAAATTGTCATCCTATAATTCTTAACCAAAAATCAAGATTTTCACTTAATATTACTTTAGTCCCCAATTTTTCCAAAAATATCAATTTATCCCAAATTTCCCAAAAATGACAAATTGGTCCCCAAGTCCTTAAAATCACCAATTGACTCCCAACTTCCTTCAAATTTCCAATTAGTCCTCCATTTTCCAAAAATTGCACATAAGTCCCTTAGTTTTTGAAAATACTCAATTTTCACCCCCATTCTTCCCCAAATTGCCCCATTTTGTCCCAAAATTGTGATTCCATCACATTGACCCCTCACTCCATGTTACTTGCTCCCTATCATGGTGTTAATCAGTTTCCTCACCTTCCTACGATCTGACCATGCTTTGAATCACCATTTTTGGGCCCAAAACGAGCTCAAACGGAGTTTTGTTGGAAAATTGAAGTAGAGAGAGAAAGATTTAGAAGCTTACCAATGGAGCTGTGGTGATCAAAGCTCTTAATTTTAGATGATTCATCTTGTCCATGTGGTCCTTCGGGGATCAAGAGTAGCTCCAATTCTCATCCTGAGTAGAGGTAATTTTATCAATGAAATCGGGGCACTTTCTCTCTCTAGATCTAGGCTATTCCAATGAGTGGAGGCTGAATTAACTTACTTGTGCACTTTGGCGAGTTGCGAGTAGGCTCGAGGGACTTGGGGAGAGCTTGGTTTGATCTTAGAAGGTCAGGAATAGCCGAACTTTGACTGGGCAGAATCGAGCAGCTTCGAGTCCTTCGGAGCAGCTTTAGTGTTTGGATCGGCCGGCACTTCTCCAGTGATCCTCAAATTTAATGGAGGGTGTCGTTGGGTAGTTGACTTCCTCCAGATTCTAGGGAACCCAAATTTGCCTTTAAAGGTGGAGAGAAGTGCCCAAATAAGAGCTCTAGTTCGAGCATCGTCAGGAAATCAAGCACTTCTTCTTCTTCCGGTGTTTGAGGGATGAGGAGGACAAATGGGGAGGCCTCTTTTTATAGGAAGCTCGAGGTCCCTTGGCTTTACGGGTTTTCAAATTAGTTGAGCCTTATCTCTGAGAAATTTCCATTTTCAGAGGGGATATTCCCTCATCAAAAATGGAAAATGGAATTATTCCATGAACATTGCTCTCATCTGGAGGAAGACGTCACTGTTCTATCCGTGCGATCTTTGCATGTGTGGACTTGCCACATGGCACTCCGTGATTGGTTGGCTTTGCTGACGCGGCTTCCTACTCAGCAGCCTAATCAGCCTTTGACACATTGGTCGGACACGTGGCAGCCTCCTATTGGCTGCTCATGCATACTGTTCATCGTTGACCATGACACATGGAATCCTTTGATTGGCTAATTTAAATATGTCAGGTTTCCCATTTGGCACACAGTGCCACTACCATGTGTCAGCGTCTGATTGGTTGAGTTCATCTAACATGGCACTACCAGGTATCGACCTCTAATTGGTCGGTCATTACTCTAACATCCTTGTCGGTTGCTGATCCTTGCCCCATGTCAGCTTCTCATTTGTCGGTCATGCTAACTGAGCCTTTCCAACATTAACCATTGACTAGGACACTTGTCGCTCTCCTATTAGACATTCGTCATTGACATGAATTTTTCTCCTTTAATTGTTGACTAGAGACACGTGCTACGCTTTGATTGATCAATGTTTACAGGCGCTAACTGAGTGGCTGACTGGGCGCAGTTCACCACATGTTGTGCATTGATTAGTTGCACCTATTGACTGGTTGGACTGTTGACCGGTCTGGTAAAACTAGGTCTGGTGACCCAAAATTGAAAATCAGCCGATTTCAGCCCGATTCGATCAGTTTTCCAAAAATTAAAAATTTTCTAAATTTATCTAAATTTATTTTCTATTTATTGGCGGCTTAAATTTCTAAATTTGATATTTTTAAGCCGCCTATAAAAATGAATTATTGAACTTGTTCCTTCCGGTTTAATTTGGTACGTACTTGGTTCACCCTTAACCGATCCAGTTTTCACCTCCAATCCACTTCATATTCTTTTCCTTGGTGTTTGGATGTTTCTTGGCCACTTGGGATTTTCAAATTCCAGGTTCTCACCCTTCTTTACCATTTTTGGTTCACTTAGGTTCTTGGTTTTCTCATGAAAATTGCTAGTTCCCTTTTCTAGTTCCTTAGTTCGAGAGGACGAGGTTTATAGAGGTAGTGTTAACCACACCGTGGGAATATAATTGGGTGGTCGGACATTCGCAACAAAGCCATTTTCCAAGTATAACTTGCCATTTCTCTCAAACAAGGGGAAGATAACTTTTATGGATAGATGACCATCAAGTAGTATAAGGCAGCCCCACCTGAGTGAAGCACGAAGTAATACCAACATAAGGAATGTGCCTCCTCTGTGTTAGAAATGTGGAAGGGTGCCCCAGGGTTTCTGCCTGATCTCGACATGCCATGCGTGTAGGCAAGAGGGACACCTCGCTCGCCAGTGCCCGAATGTCAACCGCTTGGCCATAATCATTGGGCTTTTGAGACTCGACCCCACTATGCCTAGGATACTATGGAGGGCCTAGTGTATTGATAGGCAATGATGCAAGAAACGGGGGACTTGGAGCTCCAACACAAGTCTACAATTTGACCTAGGAAGAAGCCCAAGTTGACTTGAGTGTTGTTGTGGGTACATCTTGAGTCCTTGATTGAGAGGTTAATTATTCCACATTTGGAAATGGTAATGTAATCATGCCCTTTTTGTCATAATAAACATTTAAGACTATAAGTTCTATTTTGGATATCAGAGTAGTAGTTTTGAGTGTTTCATTTTGAAATGATGAATTCAATGAAAGGGTGTTGATTGATCCTTTTTATGTGGTATGTGGTATAAAATCTTTTACATCCATATGATGAATTCAAGAGTTGATTGATCCTTTTTATGGGAAACACTGGTCACAAAGTGCCACAAACGCTAACCCCTTTGAACCTTGGAATCTTAATTCATACACCTTTAGGTGAGGAGGTTAAAAGAGATACTGTACTATAGGCTTGCAAGGTAGAAATTAGGTTAAGAACACTTGAAGAAGACTTGGAACCCTTACCATTGAAAAATGTGGATCACATCATGGGAATGTTCTAGTTGTCAAAGGGCCATGTAGGGTGGATTTTCAATAGAATAAAGTGCCATTTAATCTTAAGCCTAAAGGTTGGGGAAGTGAATAAGAAGGGGTGTATGACATTCTTGTTGGCTTATGTTACTAGCATGCCAAAATGATACAATCACCAAAGGACATATCAAAGGAATGTGAGTTTGCAAATGTATTTCTAGAAGATCTACCTAGGCTTTCGCTAGTCTAATAGTTCAATTTTATTATTGACATTATACTAGGTACACATCCAATATCTCAAGCCCCATATCGAATGACACTAGCAATCAGCCCAATCGTTGGACCAGTGGCTCCAATCAGCCCATGCAATCCTTCTTTAATTCTTTTAGCCCTGAGAGGAATACTACCAACAGAAAAGAGGGATGAAGTTATACAATCCCTAAGAAGTTGAAAAGTTAGGAATAATCCTAAAGGAGGTGTTTTGGAAATCTAATGGACATAGAGACAAGATTTAGAAAATGTCATGCTATAAAGGGCAGGTAAACCCAACAATCCTGAGGAAAACATGACTCAAAATAAGGAAGAGTTAGTTAGTAAAAATGAAAATGTCAAACATAAAACTTGGACTGAATTGTAATGAGTAACAAATAAAGGAAGAGTCGAAATAGGACGAAAAGGTGATGATAAGGAAATCCTTGAAAACAAGTATGTAACGTCGAGCTAAGGGTTGCAACGACCAAGAGGTCAACTAGACATGAGAATGGTTTTGTATCTTGGATCTCCCAATTTTGAGTACGGGGCCTCAAAGGGAAAAATATTGCTCTAAGTAAAGAGAGATGTGAATCTAAGGATATACCCTTAAGTAAGGTATATCTAGTTATGATAAACTCCATGAAGGGAGTAAATCATATAAAGAAAAAGAAATTCCTTAAGTGAAGGATGTAAAAAGGGCTAGTTGGAAGAACAAGAGAAGAGTTTGCATGTTAAGCAAACACCAAATAGATATCAAAGGAAATGATTCCTCATGCAAGGTTGCTAATTAAGTTTTGGGGACAAAACTCCTAATAGGAGGGGAGAGTTATAAACCCCGCCCTTTTGAGTTAACAAAAATCGGGGAAAGAACCCGTGAAATCGAGTAAGAAAATCGAACCGGTTCACAAACCCGTTTATTGGGGAATGGGCAAATTAGAGAAATTAGAGATTTATAAACCTTGGGAAGGAACCTTAGAACAAAGTGGGAGAGAAAAACCAAACTGGTTCATGTAAACCAGACCCAAACCGGATTAAACTAGTTTAAGAACCGAGTCGTTTATGAACCGAAACCGATAGAGAGATGGTAAACTGGAAATTTTATATACCCTAAGTGATGTAAGGAGTCATAAAAGTCAGGGAAAAGGACTTTAGGGTGAATTGGAGATGAAAACCAAACCGGTTCAAGTGAACCAGATCCGAGCCGGATTGAACCGATTTGAACCACTATTGAACCGGATTCTAGATTCATTTTTCTAGGTGGCTTAAATAATTCAAATTTGAGATTTGAGGCCATCATTGGATAGAAAATGAATTTAGAAATTTTTAGATTTGAAAAACTCGGTGGAATGAGGGGTCAATCGACCGGTTTAAGCTTTGAACTCGGTTCAGACCGGCTCGATCCGGTTCGGAACAATGTCATCTTCTTCCTTTAGATGATATCAATGTTCACTCACTGGAAAATTGAACCAGTGCCAGTGAAGAAGAAATGTCTCTATTCAATACGTTTCTAGCCATCAATGTCTATCATAAAGGTGCCGAACGGATAGTTGACAAGTCCCCGAGCTCCCTATATAAAGAGCCCCTCTCCATTCATTATCTCCACACCTGAAAAGCTCACTCTCTCTCAGTTGCTTAGTTTTCCAGCGAAGCTCAAATCAGAGCTCCAATATACGGTCATTTCTAGGCCAAAGAAGGTAAGGTCGAGTTCTTCAGAACTGGGGAGAAATCAACTACATGCTTGTAGTCTCCGTTTGCTCCGAGGGTCACTTGAGATACGCTATCATGATGGAACAATGAAGCAGCTCCGATGGACCGAAGCTAACTTGTTTCGGCCGAGCTAAAATCGGCCATTTCGAGCCCTCCCAACACTTCCATAGCCCTCCCACGGCCAAATTAGGATGGAAAGGTAAGCCAATTCGGCTCCCCTCTACAATTTTTGATCTGTGTTAGAGAGAGACTCGACCAAATTTCAATGATAGAATTCTAATCTAATTTGACATCAATTCATGTCATTCTTAATCCTAGGAAAAACCTGAGAAGGAGAACTACCTGCCCAGATAGAAAGCTCAGACCGTCATGCCCTCATCGGTGAGTAATCAAAGCAATCTCTCTCTACAGTCCATTTTCTCGCAAAGCTCCGTTTGAGCTTGTTCCGACGTTAAAACTTGCGATTCAAATTGCTAGATAATCGTATGAACATGTAGAAACTCAATTTCAACAATTCGAAGAGTTTAATAGGTCAAATTTGATGAAATCAAATTCAGTTGTGTTAAGGAGTTGAAATTGGAGGAAATATTGGGGAAAATTGGGAATTTTCGAAATTCGAAAGACTAAAATACAATTTTATGAAATTGAGGGTCAATAGGGATGAAAATAATCTTAGAGGACCAATTGAGGAATTTAGGAATTTTTGGGGTAAAACTTACAATTTTTGCAAATGAAGGGCAAAATGGTAATTTTAGAAAAGTTGGGGGACCAAATTGGAAATTTGGGAAATTAAACCCCTTTTTGTGAAATGGAATAAATTGAGGTCCTATGATAAATTTTAAAAGTTTCGGGACTCAATTTGAGGAAAAACCAACATTAGAGACTTAAAGAGAAATAACTTTAGGGACCTCATTTCAAATAAATTAAGTTTGGTTTTCTCATTCATTTGGAATGAATGAAGGCTATTAGGCCGAAGGATAATGAACCAAGATGTTCATATCGTGTAGAAACATGAAGTACTGAGAATGCCAGCAAGGACAAGCTCATGTGAATACAGAGAACCAGTCTAGTGGAATTCAATGCATTAACGTGTGAGTGGGCCTACTAATGTCATACCCGGTTGGGATGATAATGTTCATATTAAAGTTAAAAACCACTTACCGGTTGTCAGTGGGATTTTATATCATACCCGGTTGGGGATGATAAGTACCTCGAAATGAAAACCCACTACTAAGTGGTATTTTAAACATCACAACTTAGAGGAGTGATGTGAAAATCATGCGGAAAAACTACTTACTAGTTGTAAGTAGATCATACCCGGTTGTATGATGAAACTTCCTTGAATGAAGTTGAAAACCTGTTCATCGGTTATGAGCGGAGATGTCCTTATACCCGGTCGGTATAATGGACATTTGAAAATACATTTTTGTCGGAAGTGCTCTCCCCTGATTGTGTGCCAATGCTTAAAAGATTTGGGAGACCTTCTTGATAAGAGCTAGAATAGCTCTTATAGGTTGCGGGCATCGGTTTTGGAACATGGGGACTATTATGCCCGGTTTTGAAAATCTCGAATAAGTGGGCCATAGGCCAGTGGGCACGAGCAGGAGCTCATAAACAAACATGAGATATATGTCATAAAACTTTAATAAATGAATTACTTGGCCATGGTACCAAGACAGGACCGACATATTCAATCAACTAGTGGCAGTGCGACATGACAGGTCTTCGGACCAGTCAAGGAAAACAATTGCAGGTCGAGGGTCGGTGCCGTTAGACCAATGGCACCACAGATTATATGGCATGATAAGAAAATACTTTTTGTGCATGCACTATGATTATGGGATCATCAAGATGCCCATGATGGATTGTGATTCATCCTAAGGGCCCTGGACGACCCGATGAGTATAAAGGCAGTTCGTCGTACCATGTGATCGTGCGAAATTTGGAGTAGCAACAAGCACATTATACCGGGGTAGGGACGAGATGAGGTCTTTGTCCTCATACGGACACGAAGAACTGATTTCGGGATTGAGGGTCAGATGTCACGAACATCCACTCATTCTCAAGGTAGAAGTGGACGTACTTCTATTTAGGTGGCCGGTAATGTCGCTCCAACGCTACAAGTGGGTTTAGTGGACATACTAACCTACAAATGTGTGTTTGACCTTCATGATGAAGGATGTGTGTTGGGTGATGACACACCGTGATTAATAAGGAAATGGTGGTAAAGACCGAGATTTTATATGAAAGGATTTTAGAAAGAAAGGAGTCTGGCACACACCAATACGATTCTTTTCCTCAAAGTTAATTTTTGAAAATCCATTCACTGTGTCGTTGTACTCACCCCATCCCTTATATCTCTTTCAGGAAATTCTAGAAAGCCTACCCTTAAAGACCATCAACTAAGATGCCTCTAAGACAGGTATGATAAATTTAAAGTATTATGCAGTTTTGTTTTATGTTATTGTAGGAAAATGACTCTTTACGGTTTATAGTAAGGGGGAACCCTTTAATAAATTTGGAGAGTGGTGGGTTGATAACTAGGATCCGACAAAATTAGGTCGGGGTGTGTCAACTAGAGTGGTGTCAAAGGCTATTTGCTCAAATACATAATCAAGACTAGAAAATATAGTAACTAATAGGATTTATCATAAAATTTTCAGATGGCTCCTAGGAGAGGAACCAAGAAAACTAGGAATGGCTCTACTCAACACCCTATCTTCGTAGAAAGACAGCCCTTGAAGCTTCCCAATGCCTGAGGTATGGTACAAGTCTCAAAAGCCAAATGAGGAAGTATCCAAGAGGATTGTGCTAGGACCTATTGAGATTACAGCTCAAAGTATGAAGGGAGCCAAGCATGAAGCCATAAACACCAGCAAAGGGCATATAACCTTATATAGGAGGAGGCTTATCAAGAATCCCGTAGCTCCCTAGTTATTTTGTGATCATTTTCTGTAATAGGGCCAAAACACCCAACATGTTGTACTCCTCTATTAATGAAGTACTCCAAATTACTAAAACCCTATCCCTCAAAGGATGTGATCTTCAAGGAAGATGGCCCCAAAGAAAGTGACCAAATAAGCCTGTACTACCATAGAAACTAAGGAGAATCCCATCCAAGTTAAGGAAATTAAATTAGGGAATCGAGAAATCTAGGACTCTTAGAGTGATCAAATGATAAAAAAGACTACATAAGAAAAACCCTCAAGGTATCTAGACTCAAGGATGAAGGAGCACCAAAACTAACAATTACCTAAAAAAATGCTAGGAGGAACCACTTATGTTCACATAATTACAAGTATGAACAATAGGGACACTGCGTGGAGAAGTGCCCAACCCTACTAAGGTCATGAATCAAGTTAACCTATAGGGGAATATGACACGTAGTGAAAAACTGTCACACGTTGCAAGGAGTCATGACAATATTTCCCAAGAATAATGCCCACACAGCTATAGGAAACCCGAAAGGATACCATCCTTAGAAATACAACTCCTGCTCAAAATTTCAATTACATCCAAGACTAAGCTCTTCAAGATTCTAGCATAATGGTAGGAAGAAAAAGAAAAAGGACTAAAGGTAGGACCTCGATAAACCACAAATAAAACAAAGAGAACTCTCCCTTGAAAGAAGAAAATTCTAAATATTGGGAGCAAAGAAGGGAGAGCAACCACAAGAGAGGACAAGATGAACATTTGACGACAAACGGGATGTATTGGGATCACATGAATGAATCACCTTGGAAAAAGCAACGAAGCCAAATTGGAATTTCAGAACAACATGACAAAAGAACGCAAGTCATTACAACAAGATAGTTAGAGAGAATAAATGACACCCTAAGGAAGACTGGGAGGTAGAAAGGACTACACCCTAAAAACAGTCAGTGAGATGGATGTTAAGGACAGGAGGACTCGAGAAATAACTGCCCTAAGAAACTTACACCAAAGGAATGGTGGAGGCGAGGCAGTTAATGGACTAATACACGAGAAAGCCATAATTTGAGTTTCAACAAAGAAGAGAGAGGTGGAAAGGCCAAATACTAGGGAGAAGAAAGATAAAAGAAATCCTTAAAAGGTCCAAAGACCAAATTAATGACTAAACTCAAGCCAAGAAAGGGATAGGCAAGCCTCTCACATAATTGTCAATAAATCTTGAAACAAGTAAGATTTGAATGCTCCATAAAGAAATAAAATATGAAAGTAAACTTTGGAGGGATGCATACGACTAACCACCTTTGAAGGAATTATTGATGAGCGAATGAACATAATGTGGAGTGCAAGGAACAAATGCTTAATTAGGAAATGTTTCAAAGGAAGGGAGTATCGTGATGGCCTAGTGTGACCTGTTTGGAGAGAGCAGGAGAACCAAGTAATAATTCTAGGAGAACCAAGTAGAAAGAAGAAACTAGTAGCAACAGACAGCCAAAGAGAATAAACAAAACCCTAAGAAAGGCTGAGATGTAATAAAGACTACACTCTATGAGGGAAAATAGGATGGGCATGAAGAACGAGTGATACAACTACCCAGACGATTGGACTAGAAAAATAAAGAGAAAGAGACAATTAAAGAACTGATCTTCAAGAGAACCATGGATTTAAACCACAACGAAGAAGGGAGAAGTGAAAAGGCCAAAATATTGGAAAAGAATAACGAAGGAAAATCCTTAAAGAAATCAATGGCCAAAACCGGATTTATAGTTTAAAGTCTTGAGACGGTTAAGTGAGACTCACGAAGGACGAACAAGAGATTTTGAAACAAGGAGGATGTGAACCCTCCTTAAACAGAAATAAGTTAATGGGTTAGCATCAAAAGATGTTGTGACAAGTATGAATGAGTGGACAACCCATACTATGGTAATAAAGGAAAGAATATTCGAGAAACGTTGGGAAAGTAAGTCCTCCAAATAAGATGTGGCTAAGAAGGAATAACCACAATTGGTAAGATGGATCATAGTCCACACATGCATATAAAGCCTAAAGAGTGGACGACTAAGCATAGTATGGAATGCACAGAATATAACCAATAATCAAATGTATCCCATGTAAGGAATAAGGGATAAAACAAAAGTTGTGGATAGAGAAGCATCCAAAGCAAATAGATGCCTTAACATAGATAGGGGTGCGAAGAAAGGGAGAAAGAACCCTATAAGGAATGATAAGAAGGTTGAGCATGTAGCTCTTAGAACGAAATTCTCTACCTCGAGGGACACATTAGAGAATGAAATTGTAAAAAGGGAACTCTCCGAACAAAACAATGGACTGAAAAGTGTCAAACAGGAATAATGAACTATGAAATGATTACGAACAAGTAAGAGTGGATTAAGGCCAAAGGAAATCCTTGAGTAAAGGATGTTATTGGGAATGAGGATGACCTAAGAAATGATGAATCCCAGCATGTAAACCTCGCCCTTTTGAGCTAAGGAAAAACTGGGAAAAGAATCAGTTGAACTGAGTGAGAAAACCGAACCGGTTCACAAACCAGATCATTTGTGAACGAGCAATTTGGAAATTTACAATGCATGGGTGATCCAAAGGGTTCATAATACTATGGAAAAGAACCTTAGGATGAATTGGAAGAGAAAAACTAGACCGGTTTGGATGAACCGGATCCAACTAGATTGAACCGGTTTATGAACCAAGTTAGTTCATGAACCGAAACCGATAGAGAAAGGGCAAACAGGGAAATTTATGGATCCCTTATGACCTGAAGAGATTTATAAACCTTGGGAAGGAACCTTAGAACAAAGTGGGAGAGAAAAACCAGATTGGTTCAAGTGAACCGGACTCGAACCAAATTGAACCAGTTTAAGGACCAAGTCAATTTATGAGCCGAAATCGATAAAGAGATGGTAAACTAGGAATTTTATGGACCCTAAGTGACCCAAGGAGTCACAAAAGACATGGAAATGGACTTGTGAAGGAATTGGGGATGAAAACCAAACCGGTTTAGGTGAATCGGATCCAAACCGATTTGGACTAGTTTGAACCACAATTGAACCGAATCCTAAACTCATTTTTCTAGGTGACTTAAATAATTAAAATTGGAGATTTGAGGCCACCATTGGATAGAGAATGAATTTAGATGAATTTAGAAATTTTTAGATTTGAAAAACTCGATTGAATGGGGGGTGAACCGAACGGTTTAAGCTTTGAACACAGTTCGGAATAGTGTCATCTTCTTCCTCAGGATGACAACACTGTTCACTCGCCGGAAAATCGAAGCAGCACCGGTGAAGAAGAAAATTTTCCATTCGGTATGTTTCAGGTCATCAATGGCTGTCATAAAGGTGCCAAACGGATGGCCAACGGGTCCCCGAGCTCCCTATATAAAGAGCCACTCCCCATTCATCCTCTCCACACTTGAAAAGTCCATTCTCTCTCAACTACTCCATTTTCGGGCAAAGCTCAAACCAGAGCTCCAATATGAGGACTTTTTTTAGCCAAACAAGGTGAGGTCAGGTCTTTAGAACTGTGGAGAAGCTAGCTATACGCATATAGTCTCCGTTTGCTTTGATGGTCGTCGAAGAAACGCCAGCGTGATGAAACAGTGAAGCAGCTCTGGCGGACCGAAGCTGCCCTGTTTCAACCAAGTGGAGATCAGCCATTTTGAGCCCTCCTCATGGCAAATCAAGCCTTCCCAACACTTCCTCAGCCCTCCCACGGCCGAATTAGGATTGAAAGGTAAGCCAATTTGGCTCTACTCTGTAATTTTTAGCCTGTGCTAGAGAGAGAACTAATAGAATTTCAATAATTAAATTCTAACTCAATTCGGCATCAATTGATGCAATTCTTGATTCTAGGATAAACCTCAGAAAGAGAGCTATCTGCCCAGATTGAAAACTCGCATCGCCATGCCCTCCTCGATGAGTAATCGAAGCTTTCTCTCTCTATAGTCTATTTTCCGGTGAAGCTCCATTTGAGCTTGTTCTAGCGTTAAAACTCGTGATTCAAAGTTCTATGGAATCATATGAATATGGAGAAACTCAATTTCAACTTTCAATTTCAACAATTATAGGAGTTTGATCGGTCAATTTGATGAAATAAAATTTGGTTGTGTTAAAGAGTTGGAAATGGGGGTTAAATTAGGGGAAATTAGGGATTTTCGAAAATTTGAAGGACTGAAATGCAATTTCCTAAAATTGAGGGTCAAATGGGCATGATAAAAATGTTAGAGGGCCAATTGAGAAATTTTAGAATTTTTGGGCAAAAAATTACCATTTTTGTAAAAGAGGGGCAAAATGGTGATTTTGGAAAAGTTGGGGGACCAAATGGGAAATTTGGAAATTTAAACCCCTTTTTGTGAAATGGAATAAATTGAGGTCCTTTGATAAATATTAAAAGATCGAGACTCAATTTGAGGAAAAACCGGCACTAGGGACTTAAAGTTTAAGAGAAATAACTTTAGGAACCTCATTACAAATAAATGAAAGTTTGACTTTCTAATTCATTTGGAATGAATGAAGGCTATTAGGCCCAAGGATAATGAACCGAGATGTTCATATCATGTAGAAACACGAAGTATCAGGAATGCCAGCAAGGATAAGCTCGTGTGAATATAAAGAATCAATCTAGTGGAATTCACGACATTAACGGGTGAGTGGGTCTACTAACATCATACCCGGTTGGAATGATGAGCACAACTTAAAGTTAAAAACCACTTACCAGTTGTGAGTGGATTTACTAACATCACACCCAGTTGGGATGATGAGCACAACTTAAAGTTAAAAACTACTTACCGGTTGTGAGTGAGATTTTATATCATACCCGGTTGGGGATGATAAACACATCGAAATGAAAACCCACTACTATGTGGTATTTTAAACATCACGACTTAGAGTAGTGATTTGAAAACCATGCGGAAAAATGACTTATTGGTTGTAATTAGATCATACCCGAATGGTATGATGAAACTTCCTCGAAGAAAGTTGAAAACCCATTCATCGGTTATCAACGGAGATGTCCGTATATCTGGTCGGTATAATGGATAGTGAAAACATATTTTTATCAGAAGTGTTCTCCTCTAACTGTATGCTAATGCTTAAACTATTTGGCAGACCTTCTTGACGGGAGCTCAAATAGCTCTAATAGGCCGGGGGCCTCAATTTTCTAACTTGGAGGCTAATATGCCCGATTTTGAAAATCTCGTACAATAGGCCCAACGCCAGTTGGCACGAGCAGGAGCTTGTAAACAAACATGAATTATATGCCATAATACTTTAAATAAAGAAATTATTTGGCCATGGTACCATGATATGACTGACATACTCAGTCAACTAGCAGCAGTGCGACATGATAGGTCGACAGACCAGTCAAGACAAACAACTGCGGGTTGAGTTGAGAGTCGAGCTCGTTAGACCAATGGCACTACAGATTACATGGCTTGATAAGAAAATATTGTTTGTGCGTGCACTATGAGTACAGGATCATCAAAACACCTATGAGGGATAGTGATGTGTCCTAAGGGCCCTGGACGACCCGGTGAGTATAAAGGCAGTTCGTCATTCCAAGTGATCATGTGAAATTTGGAGTAGCACCAAGTGCATGAAACCGAGGTGGGGACAGGATGAGGTCTCTATCCTCATACGAACACGAAGAATTTATTCCGGGAATGAGAGTCGGATTTTGTGAACATTCACTCATTCTCAAAGTAGAAGTGGACGTACTTCTATCTGGGTGGTTAGTAAAGTCACTCCGAAGCCACAAGTGGGTTCAGTGGACGTACTGACCTGCAAATGTGTGTTTAACCTTCATGATGAAGGATGCCTGTTGGGTGATGACACACCATGATTAAATAAGGAAATGGTGATAAAACCTGAGATTTTGAATGAATGGATTTTTGAAAGAAAGGAGTCTGGCACACTCCAATAATAAATGTTTTCTTAAAACACCAAACTTTTGAAAACCCATTCACTGAGTAGTTGTACTCACCCCTCCCCTATATCCCTTTTTAGGAAATTCTGGAAAGCCTACCCTTAAGGACCATCAATAAGACGCTTGTGAGACAGGTACATTTGATTTCAAATGCTATGTAGTTTTGATTATGCTATTCCATGAAATGGTGTAGGTTTAAAGGATGCCTTACTTTTTACAGTTTATAATAAGGGGAAACCCTTTAATTAAACTGGGAGAATGGCGGGTTGATCACGGGGATCCGACCAAACAGGGTCAGGGCGTGACACATCATGTTAGTAAAACATCTCGAAATCAAATAATTGGAACTAGAAAGACTCAATAAGGAAGTTGAAAAAGGATGAGTGGGTAAGGAGAAACCACACAGTTTTATAATTGATGTGGACAACAGTAAAGGTAGTCGAGGAATACCACCAAAAGAAAAGAGTGATGAAGTTATACAATCCCTGAAAGGTTGGAAAGTTAGGAATAATCCTAAAGGAGGTGTTCTGGAAATCTAATGGATATAAAGACAAGATCTAGAAAATGTTATGCTGTAAAGGGCAGGTAAAACCAACAATCCCAAGGAAAACATGACTCAAAATAAGGAAGATTCAGTTAGTAAAAATGAAAATGTCAAACATAAAATTTTGACTGAATTGTAATGAGTAACAGATAAAGGAAGAGTCGAAATAGGACAAAAAGGTGATAACAAGGAAATTCGTGAAAACAGGTACGTAACGCTGTAAAGGACGTCAAGCTAAGGTTGTAATGACCAAGAGGTTAACTAAATACGGGAATGGTTTGGTATCTTGGATCTCCCAATTTTGAGTACGGGACCTCAAAGGGAAAAATGTAGCTCTAAGCAAAGAGAGATGTGAATCTAAGGATATACCCTTAAGTAAGGTATATCTAGTTATAATAAACTCTAGGAAGGGAGTAAATGATATAAAGGAAAAGAGATTCCTTAAGTGAAGGATGTAAAAAGGGCTAGTTGGAAGAACAAGAGAAGAGTTTGCATGTTAAGCAAACACCAAATAGATATCAAAGGAAATGATTCCTCATGCAAGGTTGCTAATTAAGTTTTGGGGACAAAACTCTTAAAAGGAGGGGAGAGTTGTAAACCCCGCCCTTTTGAGTTAAGGAAAACCGAGAAAAGAACCGATGAAACTGAGTATGAAAACCGAATCGGTTCACAAACCTGTTTATTGGGGAATGGGCAAATTAGAGAAATTTCAACTACCTTGTGACCCAAAGAGATTTATAAACCTTGGGAAGGACCTAGAATAAAGTGGGAGAGAAAAACCAAACCGGTTCAGGTAAACCGGACCCAAACCGGATTAAAGCAGTTTAAGAACCATGTTAGTTTATGAACCGGAACCGATAGAAAGATGGAAAATCGGGAATTTTCTAGACCTTAAGTGACCTAAATAGTCATAAAAGTTAGGAAAAAGGAATTTAGGGTGAATTGGAGATGAAAACCAAACTGGTTCTGGTGAACCGGATCCGAACAAGATTGAACCGGTTTGGACCGGTTTGAACCACTATTGAACCAGATTCTAGATTCATTTTTCTAGGTAGCTTTAATAATTCAAATTTGAGATTTGAGGCTACCATTGGATAGAAAATGAATTTAGATAAATTTATAAATTTTTTAATTTGAAAAACTGGATGGAATGAGGGGTGAACCAGCTAGTTTAAACTTTGAACCCGGTTCAGACCGGCCCGCTTCGGTTCGGAAGAGTGTCGTCTTCTTCCTTTAGATGACAACACCGTTCACTTGCTGGAAAATTGAATTAGCACCAGCAAAGATGAAATGTCTCCATTCAATATATCTCTGGTCATAAATGCATGTCATAAAGGTGCCAAACAGACGACCGATGAGTCCTTGAGCTCCCTATATAAAGAGTCCCTCTCCCTTCATCCTCTCCACACCTATAAAGCTCAATCTCTCTCAGTTGCTTAGTTTTCTGGCAAAGCTCAAACTAGAGCTCTGATATAGGATCATTTCTAAGCCAAAGAAGGCAAGGTTGGGCTCTTTAGAACTGGGGAGAAGTCAGCTACACACCTGTAGTCTCCGTTTGCTCCAAGGGTCGCCGGAGAAATGCTGGCATGATGGAATAGTGAAGCAGCTCCGGTGAACCGAAGTTGCCCTGTTTTGGCTGAGCTGAAATCAACCATTTTGAGCCCTCCTCAGGCCAAACCAAGCCATCCCAGCACTTACACATCCCTCCCATGGCCGAATTAGGATGAAAAGGTAAGCCAATTCGGCTCCCCTCTGCAATTTCCAATCGATGTTAGAGAGAGAGTCGGTCGAATTTCAATGATAGAATTATAATCCAATTCGACATCAATTGATATCATTCTTGATCATAGAAAAAACCTCAGGATGAGAACTACCTGTCTAGATAAATCTCATACCGTCACACCCTCACCGGTGAGTAATCGATGCTTTCTCTCTCTATAGTCCATTTTTTGGCGAAGCTCTATTTGAGCTCATTCCAGCGTTAAAACTGGCGATTCAAATTGCTAGATAATCGTATGAACATGTAGAAACTCAATTTCAACTTCAATTTCAACAATTCGAAGAGTTTAATAGGTCAACTTTGATGAAATCAAATTTAGTTGTGTTAAGGAGTTGAAATTGGAGAAAATATTGAGGGAAATTGGGAATTTTTGAAATTCGAAAGACCAAAATACAATTTTATGAAATTGAGGGTCAATAGGGATGAAAATAATGTTAGAGGACCAATTGAGGAACTTAGGAATTTTTGGGGTAAAACTTACAATTTTTGCAAATGAAGGGCAAAATGGTAATTTTGGAAAAGTTGGGGAACCAAATTGGAAATTTGGGAAATTAAACCCCTTTTTGTGAAATGGAATAAATTGAGGTCCTATGATAAATTTTAAAAGTTTCGGGACTCAATTTGAGAAAAAACCAACATTAGAGACTTAAAGTTAAAGAGAAATAACTTTAGGGACCTAATTTCAAATAAATTAAGTTTGGTTTTCTCATTCATTTGGAATGAATGAAGGCTATTAGGCTGAAGGATAATGAACCAAGATGTTCATATCGTGTAGAAACATGAAGTACCGAGAATGCCAGCAAGGACAAGCTCACGTGAATATAGAGAACTAGTCTAGTGGAATTCAATGCATTAACGTGTGAGTGGGCTTACTAACGTCATACTCGGTTGGGATGATGAGCACAACTTAAAGTTAAAAACCACTTACCGGTTGTCAGTGGGATTTTATATCATACTCGGTTGGGGATGATAAGTACCTCGAAATGAAAACCCACTACTAAGTGGTATTTTAAACATCACAACTTAGAGGAGTGATGTGAAAATCATGCGGAAAAACTACTTACTAGTTGTAAGTAGATCATACCCGGTTGGTATGATTAAACTTCCTTGAAGGAAGTTGAAAACCCGTTCATCGGTTATGAGCGGAGATGTCCTTATACCCAGTCGGTATAATGGACAGTTGAAAATACATTTTTGTCGGAAGTGCTCTCTCGTGACTGTGTGCCAATGCTTAAATGATTTGGGAGACCTTCTTGATGGGAGCTAGAATAGCTCGTAGAGGTCGTGAGCCTCGGTTTTAGAACATGGGGACTATTATGCCCGGTTTTGAAAATCTCGAACAAGTAGGCCATAGGCCAGTGGGCACGAGCAGGAGCTCATAAACAAACATGAGATATGTGCCATAAAACTTTAATAAATGAATTGTTTGGCCATGGTACCAAGACAGGACCGACATATTCAGTCAACTAGTGGCAGTGCAACATGACAGATCTTCGGACTAGTCAAGGAAAACAATTGCAAATTGAGTTGAGGGTCGGTGCCGTTAGACCAATGGCACCACAAATTATATGGCATGATAAGAAAATGTTGTTTGTGCATGCACTATGATTACAAGATTATCAAGATGCCCATGAGGCATAGTGATGCATCCGAAGGGCCCTAGACGACTCGATGAGTATAAGGGCAGTTCGTCGTACCATGTGATCTTGCGAAATTTGGAGTAGCACCAAGCGCATTAGACCAGGGTGGGGAAAGGATGAGGTCTTTGTCCTCATACAGACACAAAGAACTAATTTTGGGTTTGAGGGTCGGATGTCACGAACATCCACTCATTCTCAAGGTAGAAGTGGATGTACTTCTATCTAAGTGTTGGTAAAGTCGCTCTGACACCACAAGTAGGTTCAGTGGACGTACTGACCTACGAATTTTTTTTTCCTTTATGATGAAGGATGTGTGTTGGGTGATGACACATCGTGATTAATAAGGAAATGGTGGTAAAAACCGAGATTTGATATGAAAAGATTTTTGAAAGAAAGGAGTCTGGCACACTCCAATATGATTCTTTTTCTCAAAGTTAATTTTTGAAAACCCATTCACTGAGTCATTGTACTCACCCTCTCCCTTATATCACTTTCAGGAAATTCTGGAAAGCCTACCCTTAAGGACCATCAACTAAGACTCCTGTAAGACATGTATGATAAATTTAAATTATTATGCAGTTTTGATTTATGTTATTCCAGGAAAAGGTGTGGGTTTAAAGGATGCCTTACTCTTTACGGTTTATAGTAAGGGGAAACCCTTTAATAAACCGAGAGAGTGATGGATTGATCACAAGGATCTGACCAAACCGGGTTGGGGCATGACAGCCCTTTGTAAATTGAACCTTACTGATAGCTCCAACCACTGTAGAACAAGATCTAGGTGTCCATGGTCTCGTGGAAGAGTTAGCTAAAAAATGCCCTACTGTCCTTGATTATCATCACTTCCTCTCTGGTGAGTTACCAGCCAAAATCCAAATTTGTGTTCATATTACCCAAAGTGGACAATGATGGCTAAAACAACACTATTCCGGCCAAGGCTAGTCGGAAAATTACTATAGGGACCTAGGGAAGAAGATGAGGAACCTAGATAGGATTTTTGAAGTGCCATTGGTATCGTTTTGAAAGAGATAAAAGTTTAGGGACCAAACTTTTATTTAGACCTAAAGGAAAGATGGAAAATAGGGATCCAAATAAGTTTTAGTAGAAGTATAGATACCTAAAGGAAAGTTGGAAAACGTTATAGATCTTAAGATTTTAAGTCACCATTTAAAGAAGGATTGCATGGGCTAATTGGAGCAATTACGAATACTATCTATCATATAAATAAGAAAATAAAATATTATGGTTGACATGCTAACAACTAATTATTTATATAGAAAATATTACTAAGAGATTTATTGTACATTTATTTTGAGATGTCTAAAATAATGAAAATTCTAAACTTAGCATATTATCTTAAACATATCTAGGAAATATGTTAAATACATTATTAAACTTAATAATTCTCTCATTCAAATTGCATCCTTAAGTTGGACTCTTGTTGTACTCTTCTATTGGGCTTCCAGTTTGGTTTTCTACAATTGCTCCAATTAGCCCATGCAATCCTTCTTTAATTTTTTTAGCCCTTGTCATGGCGTCATGCCAGGTGGGTGTAGTTCATTGAAACATTCTCATATGTGATCAAATATAAACAAGGTAAGGAAAATATAGTTGTCAATGTGCTATCACGAATGTACGCTAGGCTTGCAATCCTTGAGTCTAAATTTCTTGGTTTTTATTATATTAAGGAATTGTATGCAAAAGATCCAAATTTTTGTAATGTGATTAGAAATTGTACAAATGGTGGATTTGAAAATTTTTATTTGCACAATGGATTTGTTTTTCGAGAAAACAAATTGTGCATGCATCAATCTTCTTTACATGAGTTACTTGTTAGGGAAGCACATGTTGGAGGACTTGCAAGAGATTTTGCAGTAGCTAAGACCATGGCAATATGGCATTAACATTTATTTGGCCCTACATGAAAAAGAATGTTGAGAAAATCTGTTTCCGATGCATTACATGTAAGGAGTATAAGTCTAGGCAACAACCTCATGGTCTGTATATACCTCTTCCAATTCCTAGTGCACCTTTGATTGATATCTCCATGGATTTCATTTTAGGATTACCAAGGACTAAGAGGGGGAGTGGTTATGTATTTGTGGTTGTTGACTGATTTTCAATGATGGCACATTTCATTCCATATCATAAAACTGATGATGCCTTGAATGTTGTCGATTTGTTCTTTAGAGAAGTTGTTAGATTGCATGGTATGTCTAGAACTATTGTTTCTGAACGTGATTATAAATTCTTGAGTTACTTTTGGAAGACTTTATGGGGTAAATTGGGAACTAAACTTTTATTTTCAACAGCATGTCACCCACAATTTGATGGTCAAACAGAAGTAAACAATAGAACATTAGGTACTTTATTACTAACTTAATAGCAATGTAAAGACATATTTTTTATTTTAATAATATTGTGAGATTTATGTTTTCTTTCTCTTTTAAAATAACTTTTAAAATTATTAGATTTTTACTTGTGGTGTTCAAGCAATCAGACTTTTATCACTAGGGTTTTCTAGAAGTTCTTTTTATTGGATTTGGGTGTGGCGTCTACATCTATTCGTACACTGTTTCTCAACCAAACAAGTTATATTTCATTATTTTTACTTGTGTCATGAAAATCTTGGGGTATTTTTCATATTTGGTATAGGGTGTCATCAGTATATTAGCGGGGTTCGCATCACCATCCCTCCCAAAACCGTTTTGGTTGTAAATTTTTTGTTTTGAAAACACAGGTCTAATACCACCGAAAGGGCTATCATGTCCCGTCCCAATATCCCTTGGCCAAGGACCCATGAAAACCCTGTCGATTCCCCTGATATTACCAAGGTGGGATCCATCGCCAAGGTAAAGCCAACATAATCCAGGCATAAACCAATAAACCTCTTGTTGAAAGTAGTGGAAATTTCAAACTGTTTATTATGAAATGCAACATGAGCCCACTTGCGCTTTTACCATTACAAACCCCAAGAATATTAGTAAAATGATAAGTAATTACTCTGTGTGCAAGTTATGAGGTTACCTGGGCAATAGGGTGCCTCGGGTGTAAACTCATCATCCTTTCCTCGAGTCGCTTAGATTTACCTGCAACATGGAGCTCAATGAGTGAGACGCTAACATCATTACATGGCTTACAATCCAAACCTTTCCAATAAACCACCTATTATACATGGTCTACTCTAATTGCTCATATCCCCCAAATGAGCCTTGTGGTTTACTTCCTCCCTTTCGAGACGTAGTCTCAGTTCATCAAACTAGCCTCGATCTTATGGCTGGGATATTCTCGATCTTGTCCTTATCGGGCATTCACGTATTTGATTCACATATTTCAAACAAAGGACATGGTTCCACACAATCACATAGACAAATAACGACCCTTACCCTAGCCCGACAACTTAGACAAATAACAGAAAATAAGGGCCACTCATGGCCCTAAACACACAAGCACAATCCTCCCGAAATGGATAGCCATTCAGAAAATCCCATACTAGGAGTTGAAGTGTGGGAGGCCACATGGCTCTCATCCCCACCACCAGAACCTCACATGTGTCGCCTTCAAGCTCGTTGCCTTGGCACCTTGAGCTCTTAGCAGCCTTACAATTGCTCTCCCGCACAACATGGCACTCAGGCCCACACAACACTTTTGGGCTACTTGGGCCTCACATAACATAATAACCTCCCCACAAATCACCGCCTTCTCTCAAGACAACACCAGATATGGAACTGGAGTAAATGGGTTACGAACCTTCTCCATACTCGTAGCCGGTGTCTCTGCACCTAGGTCATGGTCGTCTTCCTACCACTTGCTGGCTTATGGCCCCTAAACTTATGACTTATCCCATCATCTACCTATCACAGAGGTGTACTGGGACAGTACCCATACGTATTCTAGGAGTCCCGAGAAAACATGGAAGTATCACACCATGCCTCCCCCGTTCTCCTTTCCATTTTTCCCTCGGATGACAACACAACCTCATAGGCACACCTTCGTCATCCCCATCTCCTATACCGATATTCATAAATTAAATAACATGGCACACATTCATAAGGTGGCACTCATGGAAATTACTCGTAATGGTGCCACATGCACAACACTACCGAGAGCTTGTTGCAACACATGCTATCTCACAATTACTTTGCATACCGTATGCATCTCATAACTTTTATGCTAAAATATGGTTAAACGTGGGAGGTTGGACCTTATCGGTTGTCTCCCATTTTTGAATGAATGCACCAACACCGGTAGTTTGACTTTACATGAGCCGACTTCCCTTTTCAACCAACTGTCCTAACGACCTCGGGCCCGGGTTTCACCACATAACCCGACCTGATCGTTGTCATAGTAAGAAAAGTACACATATCGGGAGTCCGACCCTCAACGGCCCTTTCCCCAATTCACACATGGAATAAGCCAAAACATACTATTTTTCCCCAGTTTCTCAAAATGGGCATTCATCTTACCTCTTAATTCTCATGACCGGTTCTTTCTTTCACTTTCAAAATGATCTTTGATTTAGTGGGTATTCTTTTACCAGTTCACACTTCTTATATAAGTTCTAAAAATGTAGCTCCCTACTTAGTACAAAAGTCACATCAAATCAATTAATCGGGCTTGGTTGGTCCAATAGGATGCGTTGTCAATGATAAATAAAACCCACTTACCCAATTCACGGAACGTGTTCATCCCATGGGGTATCTCAAAATCCCACTCTATATCCTAATTGATGACCTTTATTTTATTTGTAAAGGTAGCACAATATGATCAGGTCCACTTCTAACCATCACACTTGATCCACCGTACTCATTTCTATGGTATTAGGCCTAAGTCATCTCTGAGGTCTCGACTAACAGGATCACCAACCGATGACCCACCACTTGGCCGAACTTTTTCTATGGAATCTCCTTAGCTCATACTTAGGTTCATTCCATTGAGCACTCACTAATAATTCACTACCTCCTTTACTGACCATATAGGGGCTTCATTTTACTAAATTACCATTTGGTCCTCCCTTTTTGGCAAAAATTATCGTTTTCCCTTTTCTCTTAAAATTTTTACTCTTTGGAACTTAGACTTTTCTAAATCTTCCATTTAGGTCCACCAAGTTTCCTTGAGACCCATTTAGGTCCTTGATGACCACTTTAACATTTCAACCATACTTTCTTGAAATTACCTAAATGCCCCTAAGTTTTAACAAAATTACACTTTTACCCTTTTTCCTTAAAAATTAGGTTTCAAGGTTACTCAAACCTCCAAATTCCTCATTTAGGTCCCCAAACTCTTTTAGCTCACGTTTGGGTCCTTAGGTTTAGCAAAACTTGCCTTTTGGCGATGCAAAACCATATTTTTGTATTTAGGTCCCTAACTTTACATTATTTGTAAATAGGTCTCTAATCTTTTAAAAATAGCCAACTCGGTCCCCAACCATCCCCAAACCTTCCTATCAACCCCAAAACTTTATTTTATCTATTAGGAAGACCCCATAAAAATCTCAATTGCATTTGGGTCTCCTAACTTTTAAATATTTATATTTTGGCCCCTCGTCGTTGATCCAAATTTAAACTAACTCCAAAAATTACCAAAATAGGTCGGGATGTCTTCCTAGCTTCCCTCAAGGCTGTTGTAAGGTTGGTTTCATTGGGGTCAGCCATAGGCGCTCCAATCAGACACAATCATAAACATGCATGCAAATGTAGTAGAGTCAGGTGGGAGCCAAGATCTTAGTAGATGTGGCACGTCGGTTATTGAGGCTAGTGGGGGATTGGAAAGCTGAATCCCCTAGGAACATTTAGCAATTTGAATTACCTTAAATGGTATTTTATAGCTCCTACAATTCATATTTTAGTCAATTGGGCTCTCAAAGCCATGATTTGAAACTTGGATTATTTAATTCATCCTTAAATCAGGCAAAATTAGAGACTATGGAAAGTTTGAGGCTCAAGGGACTCAACTAATTTTTTCCAATTCGTGAGGGTCATCATGACCATCTAAACTAGCCACAAAAAGAGCTGATTTATTTCGAGTTGTCAGAGATTAGGTACTCTGCGATCTTGCCGGCGATGACAAAAGAAGAGTAGAGGGTCGAGAAGTGTGGCAATGAAAAGTTGAGATTCTCAGTTTTCCATTGATATCAAGAACATCATTGGAGATGGCGGGACGATGGAGAAATTCTCTCTGGTATTCAAGACACTAGAAAAGGGAGCAATTAGTGGTTGAGACAGTATTCTAAGCTCATTCCGACGATGGAGGTGATCTAGACCTCCGTGGTAATCTAGATAGACTTCTCTCTTCATTTCATAAAATGAGCATTCGGGAATAGATTAATTTTCCTAAACGGTGAATTTGTGGGTGAGTTGTCAAGTAAAAACCTGAGAATACGGGTAAATTGTCGGGCGAGAAAGATAACAAGCGCACATGTGGTCACACGTGCAGCGTGTGCGTGAGCCCGACATCCTAGCTTACTTGTTTGACACTGTAACGAATCGATTTTCGATGAATTTCTCGGCCTATTCAGTGATTTTTGGCTCGATTCATCAATTTTCCAACTTGTTCTTGAGAAAATAAAAATAACTAAAATTTTCTCATTCAATTTCATATTAAATGAAACCAAAAACCATTTCATTTGCATTTTTTTACCACTCAAGAATTCGAGTAGTTTTGTTACTCCCCTAGCCCGAATGTTGTCTAAATCATTTTTTTTTTCAGTTTCTTTTTAATCCTTCATTTCTTGTTTCAGGCCACACTCAAGTGACTACCAAGTTCCAATTTATCACCCTTGGCTCTTCAATCGATCCTTTTTTTTTTTTTCTATTATAGCTCGATTTAAGTCTCTAGTTGACGTTCAATCTTCTGGTTCGATCCTTTCTCCCAATTTATAGTTTCTCGATTTATACCTCCGGCAGCCAACAACGCACTTCATGCTATCAAAATGGGGAAGGCAATTGGATTATATGCTATTTCCCTTGAATGAGACTCTAATATCATTTACTATGCCTTAATTTAGTTGTCTTATTCATGCCATTGGCAGATTATTTTGCACATACAAGTGATTAGTGTAATACTTGTGGTAACTCTTCTTCTAGTACTACTTTATGCAACTAAAAGATAAATGGGAGCTCAATTAGAATTTTTACTGAACACATCCGACCTAGAGAGAAGAGAATCTGTGTTTGGGGGCAATATTCTAATGCTGAGACTTGAGTTTACATTTGTTAATGAAATTCATTTATGTGCAAAAAAATTCATATTTAGAGCAATGACCTTGCGTGTCGGCATTCATGCGTATGACTAAGTTCTGGGTGATATCAAGAGAGGAAATCATTCGTAATTAGAGCACAATTGCATGCATATATGAATAAAAGTATTATATATCACATATAAAACTACCACACCTTACCTAGTTTTACATATTATGAATTCAATTATTTAATTAGGTATATAAGATTTAATGATATGTTCTACGTAGTATAATATAGATTATTCAAATATTACGATATTTAAATATTCGTACAATACTAATATAAAAAAATAAAGAGAAAATATATTGATCCTTTCACGCTTAGCATTATTGCCTCAGGTAATTATACATTGACACCTAATAATCATGACAAGTGAGCATATGAAAGCTCACCCTACGCATAAATTCCAAGTCTTCCAAGGTCGGCAATGTCACGACAGTGCAAGCCTCAAACGGCAATATTCATACCAAGACACGATCATCGAGCCGGTAGGCCACCGCGGTCCAGGTTCGCCAGAAATATGAAAATTAAACTCTACCTATCTATTCGATACAGATGGCGGGACCAGCGCACGTGTCTCAAAAAGCACTTTTGAAGTATACTATGCACATATTCGACAATATACATTATATATGTACCTCAGTGTAGTAGGTGATCATATCATATGCCCCGGAGAAAACTCCGAAGCATATTTATTTTGCCCAAAATTGGAAGGCATATGGTCGTCGTTTTCTCCCATTCCAAAATGGCCTCCTAGAGGTGAGTGATGATGCTCAGATTGGAGTTAGGCTCTACTAGCAAATCAATTCAACATTACTGAAATTACACTTGACAGCAAGACATAAGTGTATTTTTTTTCTGAAAAGAGCAGGATATAGATGTTTTAATACAATATACTAAGTGGATATCATCCGAGATTCAGTTAAAATTTGATTTAAGTCATATATATTTAATTATAAATTTGAACGTACCATCTTGGACTCATTAAACACACATGAAAATAAGTTGCTAATTAACTATTAGTTGCCAGACTCATATGACCATAATTCATTCTTGTGAAAGGAACTATATTGGAAAAGCTATCTTCATTTGGATAAAGTAACTCCAAGACATGTAAATGTAGAGATGTGTTATGTGGATACAAACAAAACTAAATGCGCTGCTATTATTGGAGCCATCTTTATGTTATTTATGGCAAGTGGGAGACGATTTGCTCTATGTGGGTGACATTATTTGAATGTTGAAGTAGGGACCGTTTGTTCTTCTTGGCTTCTTTTGGTGGAATACCAAAGTAACCTTTTATGTGCAGTGCCTTTCTACCTTTAAATTTATATCCCACTGCAATTCCCATTTGCAATATAAATATAGGGTTGCATATCGTGATCGGGTTGGAAGAGACACGATTATTGGGGCTCCCGTTCACGATAAGGGTTGGTGATATTGCAGATATTTTCGATATCTAAGCCATTTCCTACCTGCAATTCTACCTTGACTGTACTGACTTTCTAAAGTCCTCAACGTGGACAGCTCATATCACAGTAAAAAAATGGTAACATCCTCGTATCAACCACGTCCATTTCAATTAAGGCCACTTGTTGTAATGGGAAAATACCGCACCCGATGATGGGTAACATCTTGTTCTTTTCACTCTTATCCATACATGGTTTTCTTTTTCTTAGACATTGGTGTAGAATAGTTAGAGAAGAATGGGGGCCATTGAAGGTTAGTTGAGCTAGCTAGGGCATGTGCTGCAGAAAACGGAAAACAAATGCTTGTATTTTTTCTCCATTTTCTTGCCTCTTTTTCCTGGAAAATTTTGCTTAAAGACAGTGTGGCTCAATCAATGGGCTCTCTTTTGTTTGGTGTTCATGTTGCTGGCCCCCTCTCATTCCTTGTCCTCATCCGCTGGTCCTGGGAAACACACTCTGTCGTCCATTGAACCACGAGTTGATTTCCATGATGAAATTCTTCAAAAAGAAGCAAGAGTTTTTTTTTCCCTTTGGAATCATAAGATCAAGAACATAATTGTGATCTTCAGTAACTTTTTTCTTTGATATTACTTAAATTACCTAACATAATACTTAATATTATCCAACCAGATGACTTGTATGTAAATTATTGACATTGATCCCTCAAAATAAATTTGTTGTAAATGGAGATAATTTACTAAAAGGATTTCAACATTTATATAACTCTGAATTTGGATTAGTATGATGCCTAGATACTAGCTCATTATACCTAAAAAATTAGGATATAAATTAGAGTGATGATTAGAGGCCACTAGAAAGCTCAAAATAAACCTATATGGAGCAAAAATGTCAAAAGGTGGATATTTGCCATAAGGGCATCTTTGATCAATGGCCCTTTCCTATTGATCTAAAATGAAGAAATTCTACTTATAAGTTTTGTTTAAACTATTCATGGAAATCATCATCTTGACGCTAAAACAAATTAATGACAAACAGAAGCAGCCAGATGGAGGGAGCAACCCGAGGATAATATCATCTAGTTAATTTGGATTTTTTAAATCTTAAGGTTGTTTCCCACTTTGTTGACAGGAGAATATCCAAAAGAAAAAAAAAAGTGACATAACACCGGGAAAATGGTGAAAAAGATGGACAATCATTAGATTATGCATGCGGAAAAAGCTTATGAAAATGATTTATTATAATGGGATCCTCATATTCATAGTATTAAGGTTATTGATTTGATATTCTTAGGCGAACAAATTTCTTCATTTCATGTTTCTAGACATATGGTTCTTGTTAATGCAAATGTAGAACAGATGATCATTCTTGTTAACTAATTAAACAGGACTAACTGTTTAAAATTATTTATTCCATATCAAATAAGGCATAAGAGGACCAAGAAAATTGAATACAACTAGTAGCATAGAAAAGGATGAACAAGATCTTTCTTGGGATGGAGTGCCCACATCTTTTTTAATAAATTTCATGAAATCAAAGCCATTGTCTCCCCTCCTCTTCACTGTAACTTGCAACATGCACCAATCAGTTTTGCCATCCCATACATCACTTCCCCCAAATCATGGAACAATCTAACTCCCACTGAATTTGTCCATCTCAAACAACACTCTCCTTGTTTGCTTCCTTCATTGGCAAATCACACATTACCTTTTTCCAGACTGGTTTTCCTTCTTTGAAGTTGATTTCTCATCCGCTGCAGGTGGTTGGAGACCGTAGTAGTGCTTCTTCTCATTCTCTCGTTTGGTCTGAAAATGGTAGTGAATGAACCAGCATACTGGATAAGACGATCCTCTTGACATCAAATAATGTGCAGAAAAGGCTAAGCATGACTAACAAGGTAATGTACCTGGAGGTTGGGAATCGAGTAGGACCGGGAAAAGTTGTATAGAGCATGTTTCTCTTGAGAATAGATGTTGGGTACCTTCGAATTCTTCTTCTGAAGTACATGACATAGGATAATCTCATATTTTCATGGCATAATCGATGAGAATGACACTAGACTAAGGAAGACAAAAAAAAAACAAAAACAAAAACCAAACCGGATATTGAGAGCTGGCGGTGTCCTCATAATGCGGATGCCTTCCTCCGGCGTCCGCCTGCAGCCGCGTCGTGTTCTTATCCATACCGCTTTTCCGCCCCGAGCCGGCGGCAAAGCCTCCTCCCCGGTTCAGGTGGCAGCTCCAGTCTTCGATCTCGTAGTAAGGGGGCCCAGAGGAAGCATCGGACACCATTGACAAGCTCTCGTTGTTTGCATCCTCGTCCTTCCAGTTCCAGCTCTTTCCTGCCGGCCCGTAGCCTACAGCCCGAGGAACTCCCCGGAACAGCTGGACGGGACCGGACGAATCTACCTCATCTTCGTCGTCCAAGTAGAGAGTCCATCCAGATTCACCGCCGCTGCTGCACTGCGAAATGCCGACATTGCTCATCTTCCCCAATTATATACTGAAGATATTAAGGGAAGAGCAGTGTGGGGAGAAAGATCAAGCTCAAAAGGAGAGAGATCACTCTCTCGAAATCTTCTACTTGTTTTGTCCCTTACTGGCCTTTCTTAAATATTATCCACACGTACACATGCATGTGCAAATAATGTATACGTGTAGAATATTAAGTGTATTTGTACTGTATTATAGTGATGAATCGATAGTGCCAGTTGGATCGTACACATGCATCCAGTCTCTGAGCGCCTTAGTGGGGGAGAAGAGAGAGACGGCATCCAATAATAAATTGGTTCATAGAATGCATTGTCATGCATTTCTCAAATTTATTACTTCCTCCAATATTCACTATTGATACAATTTTTTTATTTCCGGTTAATACAAAATCTCTTTAAAGTTTATTCAGTTTATACAAATGGTTACAATTGACTAAAAAACAGAGCTTTCATGACTCGTGAGTCAGCATGGCTTGGGATTGATTGTTAAGCTTTCAGATGCAATGTAAATCGGTATACATAAGTTAAATGGGAAATTTATATGGTTGTTAAATCAGTTATACGAAGGGCATGAACCCTAGATCTTTAAAGGCACATACTGCCATGAGATTGGGGTTAATAAATTTGTTTACCATTAATCCGCCATCTTCTTACTCTTCTTTATTTTACATAGTTGTTAATAACAATATAATTTAATATTGGATAAAATAGATAATTATTATAATTTTATAATTTTTAAAATGTTTTATCAGTTAATAATTATAAAATTTAAATACATATTTATTCGAACCATTATCACTACACAATATATTCCTATATAATATTAGAGTAATTACATCACAGCTACTCTATTCATACTACTATACCAAATTTATAACTTGTTATTCCTAATATTTATTTTTTTTATTTATTTGTTGAATATTGTTGAGTGAATACTACAAATCAATCAAGCCAATATAAGTTACCTTGTTAAAAAATAATGATTCAAAACTATCGTCACTCTATTCGGCCTTCTCCCCACTATCATTCCTTCACACTTTTACTTATCTCGCTTCGTAACTTCTCTCAACCCTAATCAAATAATGAACGTAAATGAAAACTCGCGTGTATAGGGGCGGACGACTTCAAACGGGATTAAACCTCACTCTCATTATCAGTCTAGATCTACCTTAAGAAATTATAGATCGAAGTTGTATCAATACTTTAATTCGGATAATATGAGTTTTAATCAGCCCACTTCTTTTGACATCACAGGACAACAGACCACTCATCTCACTTCTTAGTCTTTGGAGCCATGTCAACTTTATGGCAAAAATGGATATTTAGCTCATTATTATCCTTCCTATAAATTCAATACTCCATCTTCAACTACTCAAGTTCTTTCTCTAACTACTCAAGTTCTCTCTACTTAAGACAATGAAGATTGTACTTATTATCTTGATTGGTATGTTGATTCATGAGCGACCACTCATGTTACTAATAATTTATTTCACATATCTATTTAGGAGAATGAGTCACTTCATATTCATATACTAATTGGAAACGGGACAAGTTTACCATTTTATCCTCCGGATCCACCTGTCTTAGATCTTCTACTCATCGCTTTTATCTCAACAATATCTACTATTTTCCTCAAATATCCATTAATTTACTCACTGTCTCCCAATTTACTAAAGGTAATAATTGCTATTTTGAATTTCACCATGCTTAGTTTCTTATCAAAGATGTTTCTCATCAAGAGTTGCTACGTATAAGTCGCAAGAGAGGATTGTACTATCTTCGTACCTGTCATAATCCTTCTACCTTATCTCGAGTTGATTGTGTGAGTCATACTAAATTGGCTTCATTATGGCATCAACATTAAGGACATCCCACTTTTCCTATAGTTAGTAGTGTGCTTTCTAAACATTTATCAATGAAAACTATCTCCCCTTTATCATTATGTGATTTATGTTCTTGTGGCAAAATCTCTCGTCATTCTTTCCCTTTAACTCGCCATGTTAGCACTCGTTCTCTTTAGCTAATTCATACCAATATATGAGGACCCATTATTGTTACATCCCACATTGGTCATCTTTATTATGTTAATTTCCTTTATGACCATAGTAAGTTCTCATGTTTCTTTGTCATGAAAAAATGTTCAGATATTCTATGTATTTTTCGAACCTTTTTTTTTGCAAGTTGAATATTTGCTCGACTGTAAAATTAAATTTCTTCAATTAGATGGTGCCAATAATTTATTTCTACCTCCTTTTAGTTCGAACTTCAGCTTGCTAGCATCAATCACCACCTCTCATGCCCACACACGACCTAACAAAATAGATCAGCTAAGCGTAAACATCATCATATTGTGGAAATGGGACTCACTCTCTTAATTCATTCTCATGCTCCATCAAAATTTTAAGATTTTATCTTTGATACATTTGTCTATCTAATTAAATGCCTTCCTACTCGGTCCCTAGGGGTTCATTTTCCTTATGAGGTACTTCATCATACCCCTTCTGATTATAAATCTATGCATGTGTTTGGGTGTCTTTGTTTTCCCTACCTGTCTCACAAACTTCAACCCCGATTTGCTCCTTGTATTTTTTTTGCTATCCTTCTAATTATTCTGGGTACCACATTTTGAATCCTCGTACTAATCGCATCTTCACTTGTCCCACTGTTCTTTTTAACAAAACATTATTTCCCTTCTCTATAGGCAGTACGCCTCCCTTTGATTTCGTGGAGCGCTCTGATGTTCCCCTCCTTGTCCCCATCCTTTCCCAACTACAGTTTTAGACTCGGGTATGTCACCTCACTCTTCTCCTACTACACATGTTGACCCTCATTCTCCAGTTGTCTTTCCTATTGGCCAAGAACATGTTGTGACTCCTCCTCATATAGTTACTCGCTCACAAGATGACTCTCTGCTCTTGCAACGTTTTACTATTGACCCTTTTGTATTTTTTGCAACTCCACAAAAACCTTGCAGTTACACACATACTTATCACCATGCCCCCTTGGGTGTATGCTATGCAAGAAGAATTCTCACACATGAGATTTGATGCTTACACCGCCTGGTAGACCCATTGTTGGTTGCAAGTGTCTCTACAAAATAAATGAAAATACTAATGGTTCTATTGCTCGATACAAGACTTGTCTTGTTGCCAAAGGATTCTCCCAATAATATGGGCTTCATTATAATGAGACCTTCAGTACTGTTATTAAGTTAGTAACAATTTGAGTGGTTCTTTCTATTGCAGTTACATTTCATTGGCATATTCGCCTTATGGCCATCTTGCTGAAGAAGTCTACATGCAACAAACACCAGGTTTCGTTGACTCTCTTTTTCCTCATTATGTTTGCCGACTTCGTAAATCACTTAATGGCCTCAAACACGCGTGGTTTATGTGCCTTAGCTCTTTTCTCACTCAATTTGACTTTAATGGTTCTATTGCGGATAACTCTCTTTTCATCTATCGTACATCTACATTTATCATGTTTTTACTCATCTATGTCGACTGTGAAACCCGCCCTCTCGGACCAAGGAAACCATGAAAAGAACCGGCAATTTTCATGAGAAAATCGAGCCATTAAATAAAACAAAAATGTTAAACAATGGTTAAAATGAGAAATTGAAAAATTCTAAGTAACCAATAAGTCATAAAAATTATGGGGAAGGACCATGAATTAAATTCGATGGAAAAACCAGACCAGTTCAGGATAAACAGAACCTGAACCAGATTGAACCAGGTTGAACCATAGTGAACCAGTTCGATAATTCATTTTTCTAGGTGGCTTAAAAATTTCAATTTGAAAAATTGAGACCATCACTAGATATAAAATAAATTTAAATTAATTTAGAAATTTTTAATTTTTAGAAAACTGATAGAATCGGGCCTGTACCAATCGATTTTTGTTTTTGGGTCACCAAACCCGGTCGGACCAGACCGGTCAACGATCCAACTGGTCAATGTACAATGTCATCGTCTTTCTTAGGATGGCAACACTAATCATGGAAGGATTACACCTTCCATTTCTAGTGAGGGAATATTCCCTCTGATTATGACATTTTCTATGAGGATAAGCTTGACCAATATGGAAAGTGGTAGAGCAGATGATCCCTAAGCTCCCAATATAAAGAGCTCCCATTCATTCATCGTCCACACACCTGAAACACCCGAAAAAGAAGAAGTGCTCCATTTGTCAACGAAACTCGTACCAAATCTCTCACTTAGGCACTTCTTTCCACATTAGAAGGAGAATTTGAGTCCTATAGATTTCAGAGGAAGTTAGCTACCTAATGGCACCCTTCATTCCGCTTGAAGATCACAAGAGAAGTGCCGACGAGTCTAAACAGTGATACCGCTCTATAGGACCCGAAGCTTCCCTGTTTTGCTCGATCTAAATTCGGCCAATTTAGACCTCATGCAACCAAATCAAGCTTTACCTAGTCTCCTCAGCCTACACTCGACCTCCCCAAGGAAAAGGGTAAGTCAATTTGACCCTCCCTCATTGGAATAGTTTGATTATAGAGAGAGAATGTGTCCAAATTTCACTAACTAAATTACCACTGCTTAGGACAACGACTCTTGATCCAAAAAGTATCATGTGGACGAGAGCTTTCTTCCTAAATCGAAAGCTCAGACCGCTGCATATCCGAAAGTGAGTTCTCGAAGCTTTCTCTCTCTACTTTCAATTTTCCAGCGAAGCTCCGTTTGAGCTCGTTTTGGACCCAAAAAATAAAATTCAAAGCTTGGTCTGATCATAAGGAAGTGAGGAAATCAATTAGCGCCATGATAGGAAACACTTAACATGAATTGAATGGTCAATTAGATATGATCAAATTCGGGTCAAATGGAAAAGATGAATTGGGGTAAGTTTTGGGGAAAAATTGGGATTTAAAAAATTGAAGGGCCTTTGTGCAATTTTTCAAAAATTGAAGGTTAATTGGCAAATTAGAAGAACTTGGAGGATCAATCGGTCATCTTTGGAAGAAAGGGATCCAATTGATCATTTTTGGAAAATATGGGGTCGATTGGTAATTTTGGAAACTTAAGGGACTAATTAGAAATTTCGGAAAAAAGTTGAGCCCCAATTATAATTTTGAGAAAATTAAAGACCTAAGGATGATATTGGAAATCCTAGGGACTTAATTGAAGATAATTGAGCACTTGGAACCTAAAGTAAAAGATTATGAACTTTAGGGACCTTAGTGCAATAAGACAAAAATCAGGGCCTAGTTGCCAATACGTGAGAACAAGAGGGCTTTCAAGCCAAACCTTTCCTTATAAGGATACTCAAACCATGTAGGGATAAATTTTGACAAGAACGTGAGAAAGGGAGCATGACTCGGACTTGGAAAGCTGAATGGGGACGAGCACGTCACAGTCATTGGGTGAGTGGGATTATTTAACGTTATACCCGGTTGAGGTGATGAGTAATTTTAAGCTAAAAACCACTTATCGATTGTGAGTGGGCTTATTTAAGCATCATGCCCGATTGGTGTGATGATATCTTTTACTAAAATGAAAGGCCCCAAGAGTGGGATTTTCTATCATCATTCTTGGTTGGTATGATGAGAGCATTTTAAGTTCAAAACCATTTTTCCAGAAATGATCTCCCGCGGCTGCATGCCAATACTTAAAACATTTGGTAGACTTTTCTGATGAGAGTTGGGATAACTCCAACAGGCTGGAGGCTTCATTTTTGAACTTCTAGCGCTCAAGGCCCAAATTTGAAAAACTCATAAAGTGGGCCTAAGTCTAGTGGGCATGGGCTGGAGCTAGTAGACAAACATGATTATAAGTGCCATGAAAACTCTCATAACTGGCAATTTTGTGTGTGACTTGTGACGGTACTAAGTTAGGACTAACAAGGCTCGATGGGCTATTAGGTGTGTGTCAGGACTAGGTCAACGGACCAGTCAAGCAAACAACTATAGGCCAAATCGAGTGTTGGGGTTATTGGTCCGTTGGCACCAAAGATAATGGCTTATGATTCAAAAACAATTGTTTGTGCATGCACGAGGATCTGGGAGCATCTAGACACCCAAGAGGGGTAGTGATGGGTCCCAAGGACGGCTGGATGACCTGGATGCAATAAGGGCAAGTTGTCGTGCTAGTTAGTCATGATGCTCGAAGTAGCTTCTTGCACATGGGACTGGGCAGGGTCAGGATGAGGTCTCCGTCCTCATATCAGACATGAAGAATTTCAGGTTTGAGAGACGAAAAGTTGATTTTCAATCAGACCTAGGTAGAAGTGGTCGAACATCTTTTAGGGTGGACGGTAAATACGCACTCATCCCCAAGTGGGTGCAGTCGGAGTACTGCATCTACGAATGTTTGTACCCTTTATGATAACGAGCATGTGAATATTTGCTAAACACCTCCTGAGCATAGGGAAGTGCTAAAAGAATTGCACATATATAATAGTGAATTTAAAAAGGATAAAATGTTATTATAAACTATTTTTGAAAACTCACCCCCAACACCCGCTCAATGAGTTATAGAAACTCACCGCTCCCTTTAACCATTTTCAGAAAAGGAGACAAAACCTTAAAGAATTTCTCGAAGATGAATTCTAAGTCAGGTATGCTTTAAAATTTTCTTTTAAGTTATTAAATTTTATATAATGCTATTCCAGGGAGCAAGGTCAGAAGTTACGCCTGACTCCTCGCGACCTTGAGAAGGGGTGATCCTTCTTAGACCAAAAGGAATGGCAGGTTATTCACGGGGATCCAACCAAACTGGATCAGGGCATGACAACTTGAGTGGTATCAGAGTCTATTTCCTCTAATACATTATTAAGACTATATAACATAAGAATTAAACAAAAACTACCTACCTTGTAGGAAGATGGCCCCAAGAAAAGTAGCCAAACAAACCTGCACTACCCTCGCCACCACGAAAACTGAGGAGAATCCTATCCCAATTAAGGAAATGAACCAGAGAACTAAGTCTATGAGGACTCTTAGAGTAACCATTGGGCAAAGAAGACTCGACAAGAAAACCTTAAAGGTGTTCGGGCTCAAGGACGGCTAAGCATAGAACCACCAGCAATCCCCTAGAAAGGCCCCCAATGCTCAAAGTATAGGAGGAACAACAAAGGTCTACACAAGGAAATGACATGTTATAGGTGTGGACAATGGGGACACTACATGAGAAAGTACCCCAACACTACTAAGGACAGGTACCAAGATAACCTGTTATAGGTGTAGAGGAATATGACATATGCAAAAGGACTGTCCCACACTGCAAGGATTTAGGGTAATACCATCCAAGAACAACACCTCCTCAACTACAGGAGTCCGAAAGGATACCACCCCAAGAACCACGACTCCTGCTCGGAATTTCAGCCACACCTAGGAGGAAGCTCTTCGAGATCCTAGTATAATAGTGGGTACTTCCCAACCTTTCATTTTAACAATCTCCCTTAAGAGGTGATAAAACCCCATATGTGTTCTTGCTTTGATAATGAATAAGAAAAAAAATCTAAGTTATGAAAAAGTTTATGTCTCTCAAATGATGATGCAATTTTATGCGTCAACTATATGAGTATGGGTCACGAAATACAAGAAAAAACCCGAAGGAAGGACCCTAAGAAGCTACAAACATAGCAAAACATAGAAACATAAATGAAGAGAAATTTCCACTTAGAGGGTTACAAGCCACATAGGAGCAAGGAAGAAACACCTCCACAAGAGAAGACAAACCCCGAAGGTTGGACGCCAAATAGGATGTATCAGGATGGCGAAGTGTGATCCACTTTGGAAAAATGGAGGAATCAAATAGGGTTACAAACGAACCTAGCGGTAGAAAGTGACTTGTAACTATGGGATGATCCTAAGAAGGACTTGGAAATAGTAATGACTACACCCTAAAAAGGGTGGCTGAATGGGCATCAAGGACATATAAACTCGAGAGACAACTGACTCAAGAAAATTGGACAAGGAGAGTAGTAGGGACAAGGCAGTTAACAAACCGACCCTCATGAGAATCATGGATTTAAACCCCAATGAAGAAGGGAGAAATGAAAAGCCCAAATGACGGAAAAGGAAGGATGAAAGGAATCCTTAAAGCGACCAATGGCGAAACAAGATTGGCGACCACAATAAAGCCATGAGAAGGAATAATTAGCCTCTCGTAAGGTGACCAAGAGACCTTAAAAAGAAAGGATTTAAACTCCTCCCTAATTAAATAAACTAGTAATGAATACAAGTAGGAATAAGGAGAGGGTAGAAAGGAGGTGTCCAAAAAATTCCAAAAGAAAGGTAAGCAGGAGACGATGATATCAAAGAATGTCATGAAGTTGATTTAAGGTCAAATAACCACAAGGACAAATAAAAATGGGAACTTTCGGGAAGAGAAGGAGCCTACCAAGGAAGGGAGTCCTAAGGAAGTATATATCCCAACAGAGAGGCGATGGACCCAATTGAATTGGAAAAAGAAGATAAGCTCACAAATGAAATGCTGGTTTGAGGTGAAAAGACCAAGTACAAGGGAAGCATACTCATGAGGGTACACGAAGTAAGTTAAACCCAATGAACAGGTAAAAAGGAAGATAGCATCAAATGATGCCATAACATGTGAGAATGGGTGGAATACCCACAATAAGGAAACAAAGGAAAAGATATTCGAAAAACCTTGGAGAAGTACACTTTTCAATTTAATAGGTGATTAAAGGAAACAACCACGGACATCAAGTCTGGTTGTGGTCCACGCTCGCTTAATGGAGCCTAAGATTGGATGGCTGGGCATATTGTGGAGTACATGAAATAAGACCCAATAATTGGAAGTTTCTCGGATAGGGAATAAAGGAACAAGTGAGAATTTAAATACAATGAATTATTAAAGGTGGGCAAATGCATCAATATAAATATGGTGTAAAGGAGTTGAAGAAAGGAAACTTTCAAGGAATTGTAAGAAGGTTGAACGTGTAGCTCCCAAGTTGGAAGTCTCTACTTCGAAGGACATAGTAGAGAATGAGACTAACAAAAGGAAACTTCCCAAGCTAAGGAATCAAAAAGTAGACCGTAAGGGATCAACTCAGAATAAAGAACCATAAAATGGTCATGAGCGAGTAAGGATGGACTAGAGAAAATATATCCTTAAGTAAAGACACCATTGGACATGAGGAAGGACAAAAGGGAGGAAAAACCCCAAGTATGTCAGTAAGTCAAGAAGTGAATGGGAAGCTCAATGGTTGGAATCGAGAAAGCCCTATATGGAAGTTGGTGAAGGACTAATAAATAAGGAGAACCCAAATGCTAATGAAAGGCATGGTGTAAAATGTGAAGGGACATTATGTGCATGAAAGAGATGCACGAACCAGAATCGAGTTGTGAAACACTCTAACAACGCAAGAAGAAGAATATGGGAACATACTCTAAGGAAAGAAGTGGAAGAATTCGGTACTGAGTGGTCCAAACCTCAAAGTAAGGAGGATTTTGAGTCTAATGAGAAATAACCAAATGCAAGAGTTATGCACAAGTGACGATTGGATAACACCGGAGGTATTTGGAGAACACTACCAGGTAACAAGAAGGAATGAAGCCACTTGTTTCCTAAAAGGTTGGAAAGAAATGAACCGTTATGGAGGAAACGTTCATGAACTATAATGGACAAAGACAATTCTAGAACATGTCTTGGTGTAAGGGACATGTAGGTTCAATAGTACTAGGAAAATGTGACTTAAGTAAGAAAGAGTTCGTTAGTTAAGCATGATGAGGTCAAACAAAAAAAATTGCATCGAAGTTGTAATAAACAAAGGATGGAGAAAGGACCAAAATAAGAAAAAAAGGGGGATAAGACCAAAACCCACGTGGTTAAGGATGAAAAGCCCAAAAGGATGTTGAGCTAAAGAGCTTTGTAGACTAGGGGAATAAATGGAAACAGGGACGATCAGACATTTTGGAACTCCCAATCTTGTAATTCCAGACCAAAACCCTCAAGAGTAAGGGTCTTACCCGAAAATGACAGAAAGAATTGGATCTAAGAAATTACTTGGACACAGGCGTAAGACAAGTCAAAGGAACTAAGTTCAAGGGAGTAAATGAATGAACCAAATGGAAGGAAATTCCATAAGTATGTTGCTTGCGAGACTAAGTGAAAGGGATAACTAAAGTGGTAGGGTATTAAATTGAACCCCAAGTTGACCGCAAGGTAATTAATTCCCGATGTAAAGGGTGAATAACTAAATTTTGGTTACAAAACTCCTAAAAGGAGTGGAGAGTTGTGAAACCCGTCCTCTCGGACCAAGGAAACCGTGAAAAGAACCTGTAGATTTCATGAGAAAACCAAGCTATTAAATGAACCAAAAATGGTATAGAATTGTTAAAATGGGAAATTGAAAAATCCCAAGTAACTAGGAAGTCATAAAAATCATTAGAGAACCATGAAGTGAATTGGATGGAAAAATAGATCGGTTCAGGCAGAACTAGACCTAAACTAGATTGAACCAAGTTGAGCCATGGTGAACTAGTTCGATAATTCATTTTTCTAGGTGGTTTAAAAATGTCAATTTGGAAAATTGAGGCCACCACTAGATATACAATGAATTTAGATTAATTTAGAAATTTTTAATTTTTAGAAAATCGGTCGAATTGAGCCTGAACCGATCAATTTTCATTTTCATTTTCAGGTCACCGAACCCGATTGGACCAAACTAGTCACGATCCAAATGGTCAATGAACAGTGTCATTGTCTTCCTTAGGATGTTATGTCATGCCCCAACCCGGTTTGGTCGAATCCCCGTGATCAACCCGCCACTCTCTCTATTTATTAAGGGTTGCCCCTTGTTTATAAACCATGAAGAGTAAGGCATCCTTTAAACCTACATCTTTCATGGAATAACATAAATCAAAACTGCATAAAATTTTAAACTGATCATAAATGTCTCATAGGAGTATTAGTTGATGGTCCTTGGGGTAAGCCTTTTGGGATTTCCTGAAGGGATATAAGGGAGGGGGTTAGTACAATGATCCAATGAATGAGTTTTCAAATTTTAATTTTTAGGAAAAATGTTTGTTTTGGAGTGTGCCAGAATCCTTATTTTCTTTTAAAAATCTTTCATTTCAAATTTCAATTTTTATCACCATTTCTTATTAACCACAGTTTGTCATCACCCAACACACATGCTTCATCATGAAGGTCAAACACACAATCGTTGGTCAGTATGTCCACTGAACCCACTTGTAGCGTTGAAGTGACTTTACCAGCCACCTAGAGAGAAGCATGTCCACTTCTACCCTGAGAATGAGTGGATGTTCGCGACATCGGACCCTCTATCCCGTAACAATTCTCCATGTTACGCCCCAACCCAGTTTGGTCAGATCCTCGTGATCGACCCGTCACTGTCCCCAATTATTAAGGGTTTCCCCTTGTTTATTGTAAACCCTGCCCTTTTGAGCTAAGGAAAACCAATCAAACCGAGTGAGAAAACCGAACTGGTTCACAAACCCGATCAATTGTAAATGGGAAATTTAGGAATTTACAACTTCTAAGTGATCCAAAAGGTTCAGAATACAATGGAAAAGAACCTTAGGATGAATTGGAAGAGGAAAACTAGATCAGTTTGGATGAACCGGGTCCAACAAGAATGAATCAGTTTATGAACCGAGGCGGTTTATGAACCATAACCAATAGAGATCGGCAAAAGCAGAGGAATTCAACTCCATTGTACTCCATAGAAATTCATAAACCTTAGGAAGGAACCTTAGAACAAAGTGAGAGAGAAAAACCAAACCGGATTGGGTGAACCAGACCCAAATCGGATTAAACCGGTTTAAGAACCGAGCCGGTTTATGAACCAAAATCGATAAAGAGATGTTAAACCAGCAATCTTATGGACCCTAAGTGACCTATGGCGTCACAAAACTTGTGAATGAATTGGGGATTAAAACCAAACCGGTTCAGGTGAACCGGATTCGAACCAGTTTGGACCGGTTTGAACCACTGTTGAACTGAATCCTAAATTCATTTTTATTGGCGGCTTAAATAATTCAAATTAGAGATTTGAGGCCACCATTGGATAGAGAATGAATTTAGATTAATTTAGAAATTTTAGATTTGAAAAACTCGGTCGAATGGTGGGTGAACCAGCCAGTTTAAGCTTTGAACCCGATTCGGACTGGTACGGTCCGGTTCGGAACAGTGTCATCTTCCACCTCATGATGACAGCACCGTTCACTTGTCGGAAAATCGAAGCAGCCCCGGTGAAAAAGAAATGTTTCCATTCAGTACATTTCAGATCTTCAATGCCTATCATAAAGGTGCCAAGCGGACGGCCAACGGGTCCCCGGGCTCCCTATATAAAGAGCCCCTCCCCATTCATCCTCTCCACACCTGAAAACTCCATTCTCTCTCAACTACTCCATTTTTTGTCAAAGCTCGAACCAGAGCTCCGATATGGGGTCTTTTCTAAGCCAAACAAGGTGAGGTTGGGTTCTTTAAAACCAGGGGGATGTTAGCTACACGCCTGTAGTCTCCATTTGCTCGAGTGTCACCGGAGAAATGCCGGTGTGATGAAACAATGAAGCAGCTCTGGCGATGCTGCCCTATTTCGGCCGAGTTGAAATTGGCCATTTTGAGCCCTCCTTAGGCCAAACCAAGCCTTCCCAACACTTCCTTAGCCCTCCCACGGCCGAATTAGGACTAAAATGTAAGCCAATTTGGCTCCCCTCTACTCTGGCCGGTGCTAGAGAGAGAACTAACAGAATTTCAATGATGAAATTTTAACTCAATTCGGCATCAATTGATGTGATTCTTGATTCTAGGATGAACCTCAGGATGAGAGCTATCTACCTAGATCGAAAGCTCGGACTGCCATGCCCTCACCGGTGAGTAATCGAAGCTTTCTCTCTCTACAGTCTATTTTCCAGCGAAGCTCCATTTGAGCTCGTTCCGGTGTTAAAACTCATGATTCAAAGTTCTATGGAATCATATGAACATGGAGAAACTCAATTTCAACTTCAATTTTAATAATTAGAGTTGTTTGATCAGTCAATTTGATGAAATCAAATTCGGCCATGTTGAAGAGTTGGAATTGGGAGAAACTGAGGATTTTCAAAAATTTGAGGGACCAAAATTCAATTTTCAAAAATTTAGGGTCAATTGGGCATGATAAAAATGTTAGAGGGCCAATTGAGGAATTTTAGAATTTTTGGGGTGAAACTTACCATTTTTGTAAAGGAAGGGCAAAATGTTAATATTGGAAAAGTTGGAGGACCAAATTGGAAATTTGGAAATTAATTCCCTATTTGTGAAATGGAATAAATTGAGGTCCCGTGATAAATTTTAAAAGTTTTGGGATTGAATTTGAGGAAAAATTGACATTGGGGACTTAAAGTTAAAGAGAAATAACTTTAGGGACTTAATTGCAAATAATTGAAAGTTTGACTTTCTCATTCATTTGAAATGAATGAAGGCTATTAGGCCAAATGATAATGAACCGAGATGTTCATATCATGTTGGAACACGAAGTACCGAGAACGCCAGTAAGGACAAGCTTGCTGAACACAAAGAACCGATCTAGTGGAATTCACGGCATTAACGGGTGAGTGGGTTTACTAACATCATACCTGATTGGGATGATGAGTACAACTTAAAGTTAAAAACTACTTATTAGTTGTGAGTGAGATTTTATATCATACCCGATTGGGAATGATAAGCATATCAGAATGAAATCCCACTATTATGTGGTATTTTAAACATTACAACTTAGAAGAGTGATGTGAAAACCATACCGAAAAACTAGTTACTAGTTGTAAGTAGATCATACTCGGTTGGTATGATGAAACTTCTTTGAAGAAAGTTGAAAACCCGTTCATCGGTTATAAGCGAAGATGTCCTTATACCCGGTCAATATAATGGACACTTGAAAATATATTTTGTTGGAAGTGCTCTCGCCCGACTGTGTGCCAATGCTTAAACTATTTGGGAGACCTTCTTGATGGGAGCTCGAATAGCTCTTATAGGTCGGGGGCCTCAGTTTTAGAACTTGGGGGCTAATATGCCCGATTTTGAAAATCTCGTACAGTGGGCGCAAGGCCAGTTGGCACGAGTAGAAGCTCGTAAACAAACATGAATTATATGCCATAAAACTTTAAATAAAGGAATTGTTTGGCCATGGTACCAAGATAGGACCAACATACTGAGTCAACTATTGGCAGTGCGACATGACAGGTCGACGGACTAGTCAAGACAAACAACTGCGAGTTGAGTTGAGAGTCGAGGCTGTTGGATCAGTGGCACCACAAATTATATGGCATAATGAGAAAATATTGATTGTGCATGCACTGTGAGTACGGGACCATCAAGACGCCCAAGAGAGGTAGTGATGCGTCTTAAGGGCATTGGACGACCTAGTGAGTATAAGGGCAGTTCATCGTACTAGGTGACCGTGCAAAATTTGGAGTAGCACTAAGCGCATGAGACCGAGGTGAGGATGAGATGAGGTCTCTGTCCCCATAACGGACATGGAGAATTTATTCTGGGAATGAGGATCGAATGCCGCGAACATCCACTCATTCTCAGAGTAGAAGTGGATGTACTTCTATTCGAGTGGCCGGTAAAGTCGCTCCGAAGCGACAAGTGGGTTTAGTGGACGTACTAACCTGCAAATGTGGGTTTAACCTTCATGATGAAGGATGTGTGTTGGGTGATGACACATTGTGATTGAATAAGGAAATGGTGATAAAACCCGAATTTTTTAATGAAGGGATTTTTGAAAGAAAGGATCTCGCACACTCCAATAATAAATGTTTTCTTAAAAGTACAAACTTTTGAAAACCCATTCACTGAGTTGTCGTACTCACCCCTCCCTTATATCCCTTTCAGGAAATCCTGGAAAGCCTCCCCTTAAAGACCATCAACTAAGAAGCCTGTGAGATAGGTATGATGAATTTAAAATATTATGTAGTTTTGATTATGTTATTCCAAGAAAAAGGTGCAGTTTTAAGGGATGCCTTACTCTTTATGAATTATAATAAGGGAAACCCTTTAATAAATCGGGAGAGTGGCGAGTTGATCATGGGGATCCGACCAAACCAGGTCGGGGTGTGACATTTATAAACACTAAAGAGTTAGGCGTCCTTTAAACCTGCACCTTCCCTAGAATAACATAAATGAAAACTGTATAAAATTTTAAACTGATCATACTTGTCTCATAGGAGTATTAGTTGATGGTCCTTAGGGTAGGCTTTCCAGAATTTCTTGAAAGGGATATAAGGGAGGGTGTGAGTACAATGACTCAGTGAATGGAGTTTCAAAATTAAATTTTTAGGAAAAATGTTTGATTTGGAGTGTGCTAGACTCCTTCTTTTCTTTTAAAAAGCTTTATATTCAAATTTCAATTTTTTATCAACATTTCTTATTAACCATGGTGTATTACCACCCAACACACATCCTTCATCATGAAGGTCAAAACACACAATCACAAGCCAGTATGTCCATTGAACCCACTTGTGGCATTTGAGCGACTTTACTGGCCACCAAGATAGAAGTACGTCCACTTCTATCCTAAGAATAAATGGACGTTCACGACATCCAACCCTCAATCCTATAACAATTCTCCGTGTCCGTATGATGACAGAGACCTCATCCTAACAGACCTAAGAAACTTCTTATTTCTGCAGGATTTTTCGAAGCCTTCCAATTCGATATAGCTTCCACGTTGGCTAGATCTACTTAAATCCATCCTTGGACACTATGTGTCTTAAGAATCCTACTTCCTACAACCAAAACTCATACTGGAAGAATTTTGCATATAATTGATTTTCCTTTAATATTCCCAAGGTGATTGCTAGATGCTCTTCATGTTCTAACCTAGTTTGTGAATATATAAGGATGTCATCTATGAATACTATCACGAATTTGTCCAAATGGGGTTGGAACATACGGTTCATCAGATCAATGAAGACTATAGAGGCATTCATCAATCCGAACGGCATCACTCTGGAATCATAATGTTCATATCTAGATCGGAATGTCGTCTTAGGGATGTCCTCTTCTTGAATCCTGAGTTGATGATAGCCCAACCAAAGATCTATTTTGGAGAAGTAAGATGCTCCTTTTAATTGATCTAATAGATCGTCTATCCTCAAAAGTGGGTATCGATTCTTGATGGTGATCTAGTTCAGCTTTCTGTAGTCAATGCATAGAGTCATTCTTCCGTCCTTTTTATTTACGAATAGGACAGGAGCACCCCATGGAGACTAACTTGGATGTATGAAATCCTTCTCCAGTAATTCGTCCAATTGTTTCTTCAACTCCGTCGGAGCCACACGATATGGGGCTTGGGATGTGGGGTTTATTCATGGGATTTTTTCTATGTTTGACTCCACTAGCTGGCTTAGAGGTAGTCCGGGTAATTCTTCTGGAAATACCTCCGGGTAGTGTATAACTACCAGAATGTCTTCTGCTTTTCATCTATGACCATGGCCAGGAAAGCTGCACAACCTTTATGTATCAACTTTTGAGCTTTTAGATGGGACACCATTTGTACCTCACTTTTTCTTCTATCTCCTTGGAACTTTAATCCTTTCATGTTGGGAGTGTGGAAGGTTACTGTCTTCTTTCTGCAGTCCATCCTCGCCTGATGGTTACTCAGCCAATCCATCCCTATAATTACTTCAACTCCTTTAATTGTAATGGGATCAAGTTTGCTTCAAGTTGGATTCCTCTAATCTTTATCTCACATCCCCTTAATTGTTTATTCCAGTTTAAACCTTCTCCGAAAGGTGTAAGGATATTAAGGCTTTGTTCTAGTGGAGTGAGCTTTAGGGGTACTCTTGAAACCAACTCTTCCTTGATGAATGATCTCTTAGCTCTAGAGTCAAAGAGGGCATAAACTTGTTGTCCCCATAGTTGTATATACCCTAATGGCGAAAATTTATTGTTTAGAAGAAAATTTCCTTTATTGAATCAAAATGATCTTTAGTTTACATGACTCTCTTAAACTAATTCAGAGGGTTTTAGGATGTACCTAGTACAATTCAAGGGTCTCTTCTAGCCTCCTCCTGGGTGAGGTTGTATACCCTAGCTGGTACTCTTGCTGTAGCATATGGCCTAGGGTTTTTGGGATTCCCTTGAGGTGGTCCAAGGGTATTCCTCGGTCTGTTCACCCTAAGGGTGGGACAATCCTTAGCAAAGTATCTCATTTTCCCACATGCAAAGTAGGTAAGGCATGCTCCCTCATGGTTCCTTTGACACTTTGCACAACGAGAGTTTCCTCTAGGTAAGGTGGGAACTACTCTAGGAGGAGGTGGTGGCATGTAAAACCTGCCCTTTTGAGCTAAGGAAAACCAGGAAAAGAACCGGTCAAACCAAGTGAGGATTTAGAACCGGTTCACAAACCCGATTATTTCTGAACGGGCAAGTTGGGAATTTACAACTCTCGGGTGATTCAAAGGGTTCATTAAGCCTTGGAAAAGAAACTTAAGACAAATTAAAAAATATAAACCAAAGTGGTTCAAGTGAACTAGATTCCATAAGAACTTTAAAGTTAAACATGCTTACTTGAGAGTAATGTGAGGATGGGTGACCTCCCGGGAAGTATGAATTTTTTTTGTAACCCGAAATTTCGGTCAAAAATTTGTATGTACGCCTTATCATAAATTAATATATAATTAATAGCAATAATTTAATACCTAAATTAAATTATTGGAATTAATACAAATAATTTAATACCAAAATTAAATTATTAGAATTAATACTGAAATTTAATTTATTAGAATTAATACCGAAATTAAATTATTGGAATTAATAACAATAATTTATGGCAATATTAATACTAGTAATAAATCTCGCCCATTTAATACACGAGTTTTACAACTATATAAAGAGTTCATCCCCATTTCATTCTCCACACACCTGAACACTTCTCTCTCTCTCTACTGCTCCATTTCCCGGTAAAGCTCGAACGAGAGCTTCGACTTGAACAAAGGTCGGGCTCTTTAGAACCAGTGGGAAGACAGCTATCTGATAGCAAACTCCAATCAATCCGAGTATCATTGGAGAAACGCCGACATGATGGAATAGTGAAGCAACTCCGGCGGACCGAAGCTGCCCTATTTCGGCCAAGCTGAAATCGGCCATTTCAAGCCATCCCAACACTTTCTCAGCCTTTCCACGACCAAATTAGGACCGAAAGGATGAACCTCAGGATGAGAACTATCTGCCCAGATCGAAAGCTCGGACCGCTGTGCCTTCACCGGAACACGAAGTACTGGGAACGCCAGCAAGGACAAGCTCGCGTGAATACCAAGAACCGGTCTAGTGGAATTCACGGCATTAACGGGTGAGTGGGTTTACAAACATCATACCTGATTGGGATGATGAGCACACCTTATAAAGTTAAAAACCACTTACCGGTTGTGAGTGGGTTTACTAACATCATACCCGGTTGGGGATGATAAGTACCTCAATATAAAAACCCATTGTTTAGTGGTATTTTAATCATCACTACTTAAAGAAAGTGATGTGAAAGTTATGCGGAAAAACTACTTACGGGTTGTAAGTAGATCATACCCGGTTGGTATGATGAGACTTCCTGGAAGGAAGTTGAAAACCCGTTTATCGGTTATGAACGGAGATGTCCTTATACCGGTCGGTATGATGGATAGTAAAAACCTATTTTTGTCGGAAGTGTTCTCCCCTGACTGTGTGCCAATGCTTAAACTATTTGGGAGACCTTTTCGACGGGAGCTCGAATAGCTCTGATAGGCCAAGGGCCTCGGTTTTGGAACTTGGGGGCGAAATGCCCGATTTTGAAAATCTCGTACAGTGGGCCCAAGGCCAGTTGGCACGAGCAGGAGCTCGTAAAAGAACATGATATATGTGCCATAAAACTTAATAAGTGAATTGTTTGGCCATGGTACCAAGATAGGACCGACATGCTCAGTCAACTAGCGGCAGTGCGACATGACAGGTCGACGGACTAGTCAAGACAAACAGCTGCGGGTTGAGTTGAGAATCGGGGCCGTTGGACTAATGGCACCACATATTACATGGCAATATAAGAAAACATTGTTTGTGCATGCACTATGAGTACAGGATCATCAAGATGCCCATGAGGGGTAGTGATGCATCCTAAGGGCACTGGACGACCTGGTGGCTATAAGGGCAGTTCGTCGTTCCAGGTGTTTGTGTGAAATTTGGAGTAGCACTAAGCGCATGAGTCCGGGGTGGGGACAGGATGAGGTCTCTGTCCTCATACGGACACAAAGAAGTGATTTCGGGATTGTGGGTCGGATGTTTCGTACATCCACTCATTCCCAGGGTAGAAGTGGTCGTATTTCTATCCGGGTGGCAGGAAAAGTCGCTCCGAAGCCACTAGCGGGTTCAGTAGTGATACTGACTTGTGAATGTGTGTAACCTTCATTATGAAGGATGTGTGTTGGGTGATGACACATCGATAACTAAGAAATAATGGAAAAAGATGAATTTTTAAATGAAATGATTTTTTTTGAAAATAAAGGAGTCTGGCACACTCCATATAAATGTTTTTCTTGAAAGTTAAAAGATTTGAATCCCACTCACTGAGTAGTTGTACTCACCCCCTCCCTTATACCTCTTTCAGGAAGTCCCGGAAAGCCGAACCTTAAAGGACTTGTGCAATTAAACGCCTGCAAGATTGGTACAACTAATTTAAATTACTATGCAGTTTTGATTTATGATATTCCTGGAAAAAGGTGCAGGTTAACGCCTTACTCTGTACGATTTATAATATAAGGGAAAACCCTTTAGTAAATCGGGAGAGTGGCGGGTTGATCACGGGGATCCGACCAAACCGGGTCGGGGTGTGACATGGCATGTCCCTTTTGCTTTGGAATGCCATTTTGTTTTCGCATCTTGGACCATTATGCTTCTTCCATCCTCCCTGACAGTTTGGAACCTTATCCTCCTTTCTGGTCATCTGCTCCATTTGATGACATCGAGTTTGTACCAGTCACTCACATTCATGAGCCATACTAATTATAGTTGTCAGGTCCATGGGGCATCCTAGTATTCCCATACTGTCTCGAATGTACATATTAAGACCGTCCACAAACCCTTGGCATATGTTTGTTGGCCCAGCTAGGTTAGGAGCAAAGGGTCTTAACTATTTTATCTCATACTTCGATATGGAGTTACACCCTTGCCGAAGCTAGATGAACTCTTGCTTCTTTTCGTTTATCAAATGGGGCACCAAGTACTCCTCTAAGTACATCTTCTCAAATTGTTCTCAAGTGGGGATGGTGGTATGCAAGTTTCGGACATTCTCCCACCACCGTTTAGCGCTTCCCTCTAGGAAGAATTCTATTAGTATCACCATATCCTCTAGTGGTATCTTGACGATTCCCATTAGCTTCTTTATGTTAGCCAGCCAATCCATGTTGGCTCTAACATCCTTTTCTCTAAGGAAACGTTTACATCCTAATTGTCGGAGAGTCTTGAGGTTTCTGGGAATGTCCATTAGAGTGGGATGGTTAACAGGGGGAGGGTGAGATTGTACTTCCGCTGGTTCAATCCGAGAATTGGTGCCTGCCTCAAGGACGAGGTTAGGTTGCCCAAATACACGAGTGAAATCCTCTTACAATCTCTAGTGGTCCCTATTGAGTCCAGGAGGAGTTGTCTGGGCTTCTCTAGGAGTTTCTACCGGTAGGGGTGGTTGGGCAGTGTTGGAGATTGCAAGCGTAGTTCTCTTGGTTCCTTTCTGTGGTGCCATTTCTAAAAATTTTAAAATTAATCATACTAGTTACTACATTTTATAGTCTTGATTATACATTAGAGGAAATAGACTTTGATACCACTCAAGTTGTCACGCCCCAACCCGGTTTGGTCGGATCCAGGTGATCAACCTGCCACTCTCCTAGATTATTAAGGATTGCCCCTTGTTTATAAACTGTGAAGAGTAAGGCATCCTTTAAACCTGCATCTTTCGAGAAATAACATAAATAAAAACTGCATAAAATTTTAAACTGATCATACCTATCTCATAGGAGTATTAGTTGATGGTCCTTGGGGTAGGCTTTCTGGGAGCCATCTGAATACTAGCTTGATAAATATTATTGTAAGCAAATTCCATTAGACACAAGTATTTTTTCTAGCCTTTATTCATGGTGAGTACGCATGCTCTCATCATGTCTTCCAAGGTTTTGATGGTTCGCTCAGATTGTCCATCTATCTGAGGGTGAAACGCCATGCTCATGTGAAGATTGGTTCCCATGGAATTTTGTAAACTTGGCCAAAAACTTAAAGTAAATTTCGGATCTCTATCCAATACTATACTCTCTAGAACACCATGGAGTCTTACAATTTCCTTCATGTATAATATGGCCAGTTGTTCTACTGGTCAATCTATCCACGATGACCCAAATCACATCTCGACCCTTTCTTGTCACCAGTAGTCCCGTGACAAAGTCCAAGGTGGTGTGCTCCCATTTCTACTCCGGAATTGGCAAAGATTATAGTAGTCCTTACGGTTTCGGATGCTCCGTTTTTATCTGCTAACAGGACAAACATCGGGCTACATATTCCGCAATGTCCCTCTTCATACATTTCCACTAGTATCCTTGTTTGAGGGTGCAATACATTTTGGTACTGCCTGGATGTATAGCATACACTGAATCGTGTGCCTCCTCTAGAATTAATCTCTTAACTTCCTTACTTTGAGGCACACATACCCTACTTTTATAGGTCAACACTTCGTCACTACATGGATTGTAGTCTGGTTTAGTTTCTCTATTAACTGAATCTAGATAGGGTTGAAGCTTCTTATCTGCTTTTTGTTGAGTCTGGATCTGCTCAGTGAGACAATGTCTTACTACCACATTTGCCACCAAGCACCCTTTCCACTTGTCCATTTTCAGGTCCACCTCCATTTTTCCCAATTGTTGCAACATGGGTATGTAATTTGTCTTTACTTGCGTCGCCTCAGTTTGGTACTTGCGACTCAAAGCTTCTGCTACTCCGTTTACCTTTCCAAAATGATATTCTATCACAAGGTCATAATCTTTAACCAATTCCATCCATCTCCTCTGGCGGAGATTCAACTCTTTCTGAGTTAGGAAGTACTTAAGATGCTTGTGATCAGTGTATATCCTACACTTAATTCCATAAAGATAGTGTTGCCATATCTTTAAGGCAAACACTATTGTAGCTAATTCTAGATCATGAGTCGGGTAGTTTATTTCATGTACCTTTAGTTGTCATGAGGTATAAGCGACAACCTTCCCTTGTTGCATTAAGACACATCCGAGTCCTTGTCTAGATGCATTGCTATAGATAGTGTACTCTCCTGCATTAGAGTCAGGTAAGGAGAGTACTAGTGCAGTTGTCAGTTGAGTCTTTAACTCCTGAAAAAACTTCTCACAGCTCTCATCCCACTTATACTCAACTCCTTTCCTAGTGAGTTGAGTTAGAGGAGCTGCTATCTTAGAAAAATCTTGCACAAACCATCTATAGTATCCCGCCAGACCTAAGAAACTTCTTATTTCTGTAGGATTCCTTGGAGCCTTCCAATTCAATATGACTTTTACCTTGGTTGGATCTACCTTAACTCCATCCTTAGACACTATGTGTCCTAAGAATCCTACTTCATGCAATCAGAATTCACACTTGGAGAATTTTGCATATAATTGATTTTCCTTTAATATTTCCAAGGTGATTGCTAGATGCTCTTCATGTTCTAACCTGGTTCTTGAGTATATAAGGATGTCATCTATGAATACTATCATGAACCTGTCCAAATTGGGTTAGAACATACGGTTCATCAGGTCCATGAAGGTTGTAGAGGCATTCGTCAATCTGAACGACATCACTCTAAACTCATAATGTTCATATTTGGATTGGAATGCCATCTTAGGGATGTCCTCTTCTTGAATCTTGAGTTGATGATAGCCCGATTGAAGATCTATTTTGGAGAAGTAAGCTGCTCCTTTTAATTGATCAAATAGATCATCTATCCTCGGAAGTGGGTATCGATTCTTGATGGTGACCTAGTACAGCTTTCTTTAGTCGATTTATAGACTCATGTTTCCATTCTTTTTCTTTACGAATAGGACAGAAGCACCCCACGAAGACTAACTTAGATGTATGAAATACTTCTCCAGAAATTCGTCTAGTTCTTCCTTCAATTCCTTCAATTCCGTTGGAGCCATGTGATATGGGGCTTGGGATGTGGGGTTTGTTCATGGGATTATTTCTATGGTGAACTTCACTTGCCGACTTGGAGGTAGTCTGTGTAGTTCTTCCTCAAGGTAGTATCTAACTACCAGAATGACTAACAATCTCTTCTCTTCGGACTTTTCATCTATGACCATGTTTAGGAAAGTTGTACAACCTTTCTATATCATCATTTAAGCTTTCAGATGGGACTCCATTTGTACCTCACTTTTTCTTCTATCTCCCTGGAACTTTAATCCTTTCATCTTGGGAGTGTGGAAGGTTATCGTCTTCTTTCCACAATCCATCCTCATTTGATGGTTACTCAGCCAATCCATCCCCAGAATTACTTCAACCTCCTTTAATGGTAATGGGATCAAGTCAGCTTCAAGTTAGATTCCTCTAATCTTTATCTCACATCCCTTTAATTATTTATTCTTGTTTAAACCTTCTCCCAAAGGTTTAAGGATATTATGGCTTTGTTCTAGTCGAGTGAGCTCTAGGGGTATTCTTGAAACTAACTCTTCCTTGATAAATGATCTCTCAGCTTCGGAGTCAAAGAGGGCATAGACTTGTTGTCCCCATAGTAGAATATACCCTGATGGAGGAAATTTATTGCTTAGAAGAAAATTTCCTTTATTGAATCCAACATATTTTCAGTTTATATGACTCTCTTGAATTAATTTGGAGGGTTTTGGTATGTACCTACTAGAGTGCTAGGGTCTCTTCTAGCCTCCGCCTGGGTGAGGTTGTATAAGCTAGCTAGTACTCTTGTTGTAGCATATGGCCTAGGGTTTCTAGGATTCCCTTAAGGTGGTCCAAGGGTATTCCTTTGCCTGTTCTCCTTGAGGGTGGGACAATCCTTTACAAAGTGTCCCACTTTCCCGCATGCAAAGCAGGTAAGGCACGCTACCTCATGGTTCCTTTGACAATTTGGACAACGAGAGTTTCCTTGAGGTAAGATGGGGACTACTCTTGGAAGAGGTGGTGGCATGTCCCTTGTCCTTTGGAATGCCATTATGTTTCCCCATTGGACCATTATGCTCCTTTCATCCTCCCAGACGGTTTGGGCCCTTACCCTCCTTTATGGGCATCTACTCCATTTGATGATGTTGGATCTACACCAGTCGCTCACATTCGTAATCCAAACTGGTTATAACTGTCAGGTCCATAGGGCATCCTGGTACTCCCATACAGTCTCGAATGTCCATATTGAGACAGTCCACAAACCTCTGGCATATGTCTGCTAGCCCAACTAGATCAGGAGCAAAGGGTCTTAACTCGTTGAATTTTATCTCATACTTCGATATGGAGTTAAGCCCTTATCAAAGCTGAATGAACTCTTGCTTCTTCTCGTTTATCATATGGGGCACCAAGACTCCTCTAAGTAACTCTCCTCGAATTGTTCCCAAGTGGGGATGGTGATATGCATGTTTCGGACATTGTCCCACTACTGTTTAGCGCTTCCCTCCAAGATGAACTCTCTGAGGATCACCAAATCCTCTAGTGGTATCCTAATGATTCCCATCAGCTTCTTAACGTTAGCCAGCCAATCCATGGCGGCTCTAGCATCCTTTTCTCCAAGGAAAGGTTTACATCCTAAATGTCGGAGAGTCTTGAGTTTTCTAGGAATGTCCATTCAAGTGGGATGGTTAATAGGGGAAGGGTGAGATTGTACTTTCTCTTGTTCAACCATAGAATTAGTGCCTGCCTCAAGATGAGGATAGGTTGCCCAAATACACGGGTGAACACCTCGTATAATCTCTAGTGCTCTCTGCTGAGTCCATGAGGGGTTGTCTGGGCTTCTCTAGGAGTTTCTACTGTTAGGGGTGGTTGGGCAGTGTTGGAGGCTGTAACCTTAGTTCTCTTGGTTCCTTTCTAAGGAGCCATTTCTGAAAATTTTAAAATTAATTATATTAGTTACTACATTTTCCAGTCAAGGAAACAAGCTCTGATACCACTCAAGTTGTCACGCCCCAACCCGGTTTGGTCAGATCCCCATGATCAACCCGCCACTCTCCTGATTTATTAAGTGTTGCACCTTTTTTATAAACCGTGAAAAGTAAGGCATCCTTTAAACCTGCACCTTTTCTAGAATAACATAAATCAAAACTATATAAATTTTAAACTGATCATACCTGTCTCATAGGTGTATTAGTTGATGGTCCTTGGGGTAGCCTTTCCGGAATTTCCTAAAAGGGATATAAAGGAGTGGTGAGTACAATGACTCAATGAATGGGTTTTCAAAATTAAATTTTTAGGAAAAATATTTGATTTGTAGTGTGCCAAACTCCTTCTTTTCTTTTAAAAACTTTTCTTTTCAAATTTTGGTTTTTATCACCATTTCTTATTAAACATGGTATGTCATCACCCAACACACATCCTTCATCATGAATGTCAAAACACACAATCACATGTTAGTTTATCCACTGAACCCACTTGTGGCGTCGGAGCGACTCTACCAACCACTTCTACCTTGAGAATGAGTGGACGCTCATGACATCCGACCCTCAATCTCATAACATATCTGTGTGTCCGTATGAGGATAGAGACCTTATCCCGACCCCACGTCGGTCTCATGCGCTTGAAGCTATGTTGAGCTTTGTAAGGCTTCTAGTACAACTAACTGCCCATATATCCACAGTTCGTCCAGGGCTCTATGACACATCACTACCACTCTTGGGAATCTTGAAGGACCCGTAAAAATAGTGCATGGACAATCAATCATTTTTCACATGATGCCATATAATTTGTGGTGCCACTAGTCCAATGGCCTCGACCCTCAACTCGACCTGCAACTGTTTGTCTTGACTAGTTCGGAGACTTGACATGTCGCACTACCACTAGTTGATTGAGTGTGTCGGTCCTGTCTTGGTACCATGGCCAAACAATTCAATTACTTAAGCTTTTATGGCATATAAATCATATATGTTTATAAGCTCCTGCTCATGCCAACTGCCCTATGGCCTACTGTTCGAGATTTTCAAAATCGGGTATATTAGCCCCCATGTTCCAAAATTGAGGCATCTGTCCTAATAGAGCTATTTGAGCTCCCGTCAAGAAGGTCTCCCAAAATGTTTAAGCAGTGGCACATAGTTAGGATAAAATACTTCTGACAAAAATATATTTTGAACTGTCTATCCTACCAACCGCATATGAGGACATCTCCGCTCATGACCGATGAACCGGTTTTCCACTTTCGTTGAGTAAGTTTCATTATACCAACTGGGTATGATCTACTAACAACCGGTAAGTAGTTTTTCCGCATCATTTTCACATCACACCTCTTAGGTGTGATGTTTAAAATACCACTTAGCACTGGGTTTTCATTTTCAAGGTACTTATCATCCCAACCGGGTATGATATAAAAATCTCACTCACCCAATCGTGTTGTCAAATTCCTCTAAGCAGACTTGTTGTCCTTACTCGAACAAGTTTTAGCTAGCGTTCTCGATACTTCATGTTCCTACACAATATAAACATTCTTTTTTATTATTATTTGCCCTCATTCATCCCAAATGAATGAGAAAGCCAACTTTTCCTTTATTTGCAATTAAGTCCCTAAAGTTATTACTCTTTAACTTTAAGTTACTAATACCAGTTTTTTCTTAAATTGAGTCCTGAAACTTTTAAAATTTATCTTAGGAGCTCAATTTATTCAAATTCACAGAAGGGGTTTAATTTCTCAAATTTCCAATTTGGTCCCCCAACTTTTCCAAAATTACCATTTTACCCACACTTAACAAAAATGGTAAGTTTTGCCCCAAAAATACCAAAAATTGCCCAATTGGTCCTTTAACATCTTTATCATGCCCAATTTGTCCATAATTTTATGAAATTGTAATTTAGTCCCTCTAATTTTTAAAATTCCCAAATTTCCATCAATTTTTTTACCCAATTTCAACCTTCTAACTCTACCAAATTTGATTTCATCAAATTGACTGATCAAATGACTTTAATTGTTCAAATTGGAGTCCCTATACATTCATACAATTCAATTGCATTTTGAATCTCACAATTTGGTGCCAGAATGAGCTTGAACGGAGCTTCGCCAAAAAACTAGACTTAGAGAGAGAAAGCTTTGAAAACTTACCGTTAGGGGCTCAGCGGTCCGAGCTTTCGATTTGGAAAGATAACATGTGTCCTGAGGTTCCTCCCAGGATCAAGAATTGCATCAATTGATGCCGAATTGAGTGAGAATTTCATCATCGTAGTTCTGCCAGTTCTCTCTCTAGCACTGGTTGGAAATTATAGAGGGTAGCCGAATTGGCTCACCTTTCATCTCTAATTTGAATATGGAAGGGTTGTGGAGGTGTTGAGAGGGTTCAGTTTGGCCTAAGGAGGGCTCGAATTGGCCAATTTTAGCTCGGCCAAAATTTGGCAGCTTCGCTCCGCCGGAGTTGCTTTACTATTTTATCACGCTGGCATTTCTCCGGCGACTCTCGGAGCACATGGAGACTATAGGCGTGTAGCTGACTTCTCTCCAGTTCTAAAGAACCCGACCTCACCTTGTTTGGCTCAGATAAATGCACAAGTTAGAGCTCTGGTTTGATCTTCACCGGAAACTGGAGCAGTTGAGAGAGAATGGAGTTTTCAGGTGTAGAGAGGATGAATGAGGTGGAGCTCTTTATATAGGAAGCTCAGGGACTTCCTGGCCATCCGATTGACACCTTAATGGCGCTCATTCATTGCCTCAAAAACCCTGGGCAGAGGCTTTTTAGCTTCACTAGTGCTGCACAATTTTCCAGCGAGTGAACAGTGCTATCATCTAAAAGAAGAAGATGACACTATTTTGAACCGGACCAGACCGGTACGAACTGGGTTCAAAGCTTAAACTGGTCGTCAGTTCACCCACAATTCGATCAAATTTTTTTAATCTAAAAATTTCTTAATTTATCTAAATTCATTTTCTATCCAATGGTGGCCTCAAATGTCAAATTTGAATTTTTTAATCTACCTAGAAAAAATAAATTTAGAATTCATTTCAATAGTGGTTCAAACCAGTTCAATAAGGTTCGGATTCGGTTGACCTGAACCAGTTTGGTTTTCTTCTCCAATTCCTTCTTAAGTCCATTTCCATGACTTTCGGGACACTCGGGATACATAAATTTCTCGGTTTACCCTTTCTCTATTAGTTCTTGTTCGTAGACCAACTCGGTTTTCAATTTGAAAATGACTGGTTCTTTTCCCGATTTTCTTATTATCAAAGGACGAGGTTTACACTCCGTGTTCGTATGCGGATAGAGACCTCATCCTGACCGCATCCCGATGTCATGCACTTGCTGCTACATCAAGCTTCGCATGGCTTCTGGTATGACTAATTACCCTTATATCCACCGAGTCGTCCAGGGTCTTAGGATATATCACTACCCCTCTTGGGCATCATGAAGGTCCCGTAAACATAGTGCATGCACAATCAACATTTTTCACTTGATACCATATAATCTATGCAGCCACTGGTCCAACTGCCCTGATCCTCAACTCGACCTACAATTATTTGTCTTGACTAGTCCAAAGACCTGTCATGTCGCACTAGCGCTAGTCAACTGAGTATGTCAATCCTATCTTGGTACCATGGCCAAACAATTCATTAACATAAGTTTTCATGGCATATAAATCATGTTTGTTTATGAGCTCCTACTCGTGCCAACTGGCCTAGGGCCCACTATACGAGATTTTCAAAATTGGGCATAATAGCCCACAAGTTCTAAAACTAAGGCCTCCGGTCTAATAGAGCTATTCGAACTCCTATCAAGAAGGTCTCCCAAATTATTTAAGTAGTGGCACACAGTTAGGGGAGAGCACTTTCGATAAAATATATTTTCAACTATCCATCATACCTACCGAGCATGAGGACATCTTAGCTCATAACTGATGAACGGGTTTTCCACTTCCTTCGAGAAAGTTTCATAATACTAATCAGATATGATCTACTTACAACCGGTAATTAGTTTTTTCATGTGATTTTCACATCACTCCTTTCAGGCATGATGTTTAAAATACCACTTAGCAGTGGATTTTCATTTTCGAGGTGCTTATCATCTCAATCGGGTATGATATAAAAATCTCACTTACTCGATATTGAAGTGAAATTCCTTTTAGCTGGCTTGTTGTCCATACTCGAACTCGTCTTAGCTGGCGTTCTCAGTACTTCATGTTCCTACATGATATGAACATTCTTGTTCATTATTCTTTGGCCTAATAGTCCTCATTCATCCCAAATGAATGAGAAAACCAACTTTTGCTTTATTTGCAATTAGGTACCTAAAGTTATTTTTTTTAAAATTTAAGTTCCTAATGCTAGTTTTTCCTCAAATTGAGTTCCAGAATTTTTAAAATTTATCTTAGGACCTCAATTTATTCAAATTCACTAAAAGGGGTTTAATTTTCCAAATTTCCAATTTGATCCCCCAAATTTTCCAAAATTACCATTTTGCCCCTAATTTACAAAAATGGTTAGTTTTGCACCAAAAATTCCAAAAATTGCCCAATTGACCCTCCAACATCTTTGTCATGAACAAGTGGTCCTCAATTTTATGAAATTGCACTTTAGTCCATCTAATTTTCGATACAATTCAATTGCACTTTGAATTGCACGATTTGGGGCTAGAATGAGTTCAAATGGAGCTTTGCTGGAAAATTAGACTTAGAGAGAGAAAGCTTTGAAAGCTTACTATCGGGGTGCAGCGGTTCGAGCTTTTGATTTGGGCAGATAGCTTGTCTACTGAGGTTTCTCCTAGGATCAAGAATTGCATCAATTGATGCTGAATTGAGTGAGAATTTCATCATCAAGGTTCTGCCGGTTCTCTCTCTAGCACTGGTCGGATACTATAGAGGGGAGCTGAATTGGCTTACCTTTCAGCTCTAATTCGGCTGTAGGAGGGCTATGGAGGTGTTGAGAGGGCTCGGTATGGCCTGAGGAGGGCTCAAATTGGCTGATTTCAGCTCAGGAAAAATAGGGCAGCTTTGGTCCGCCGGAGCTGCTTCACTGTTGTATCACGACAACGTTTCTCCGGTGACTCTCGAAGCAAATGGAGACTATAGGCGTATAGTTGTCTTTGCCCAAGTTATAAAGAACCTGACCTCACCTTGTTTAGCTTAGAAAAATGCCCAAGTTGGAGCTCTAGTTCAAGCTTCATCAAAAATTGGAGCAATTGAGAGAGAATGGAGTTTTTTGCTGTGGAGAGGATGAATGAGGCGGGGCTCTTTATATAGGAAGGCCGGGCACTTACTAGCCGTCCGATTGGCACCTTAATGGTAGTCATTTATTGCCAGAAACTTCCTAGCCAGAGGCTTTTCAGCTTTGTTGGTGCTGCATGATGTTCCACCGAGTGAACAGTGCTTTCATCAGGAGGAAGAAGACGACACTGTTATGAAATGGACAGAACCAGTCTAATTAGGGTTCAAAGCTTAAACCCGCCGGTTCACCCCTAATTCAACCAAAATCTTCAAATCTAAAAATTTCTAAATTCATCTAAATTCATTTTCTATCCAATGGTGCCCTCAAATCTCAAATTTGAATTTTTAAAGCCACCTAGAAAAATGAATTTATAATCTGGTTCAATAGTGGTTTAAACCAGTCCAAACTGGTTCAATATGATTCGGATCCGGTTCACTTAAACCGGTTTGGTTTTCATCTCCAATTCATTCTTTAGTCCATTTCCATGACTTTTGGGACTATTTGGGCCACTTAGTGTCCCTAAATTTTCCAATTTACTCTTTCTCTATTGGTTCCGGTTTGTAGGTCAATTCAGTTTTCAATTTGAAAATAATCAGTTCTTTCCCTAGTTTTTCTTATTATCAAAGGAAGGAGTTTAGATGACAACATTGTTCATGGAAGGATTCCACCTTTCATTTTTGGTGAGGGAATATTCCCTCCAATTATGGCATTTTTCGATAAGGATAAGCTCGACCAATATGGAAACTGGTAGAGTAGAGGGTCCACAAGCTCCCTATATAAAGAGCTCCCCTTCATTCATCCTCTCCACACCACAAACACCCGAAGAAGAAAAAGTGCTCCATTTTTTGAAGAAGCTCGAATCAAAGCTCCGACTTGGGTACTTCTATCCACCTTAGAAGGAAAATTCATGTCCTATAGATTACGGAGGAAGTCAGCTACCTAACGACACCCTTCATTCCATTTAAGGACCACACGAGAAGCGCCAGTGTGTCCAAATAGTGATGCCACTCCATAGGCCCTGAAGTTGCCCTATTTTGCTCGATCCAAACTCAGCCAATTCAGACTTCCTGCGGCCAAACCAAGCTTCCCTTAGCCTCTCCAGCCTACACTTGACCTCCCTAAGGAAAATGGTTAGTTAATTTGGCCCTTGCTCATCGGAATAGTTCGACTCTAGATAGAGAAAGTGCCTAAATTTCACTAACCAAATTCCCACTGCCTAGGACACGAATTGTAGTAGCTCTTGATCCTAGAAGGACCCTGTGGATGAGAGCTTTCTTCCCCAATCATAAGCTTAGACCGCTGCACCTCCGACAATAATTTCTCAAAGCTTTCTCTCTTTAAATTGAATTTTCCAACAAATCTTCATTTGAGCTTGTTTCGGACCCAAGAACTACAATTCAACGCTTGGTCTGATCATACGGAAGTGAGGAAATTGATTAGCACCATGATAGGGAACAATTAACACAAATCGAAGGGTCAATTGAATGTGATCAAATTCAAGTCAAATGGAAAAGATGAATTGGGGGAAATTTTGGAGAAAATTGGGCATTTCGAAAATGGAAGGCCTTTGTGAAATTTTTAAAAAATTGAAGGTTAATTGGAAAAGTAGAAGAACTTGGAGGACCAATTGGTCATTTTTGGAAGAAAGGGGACCAACTGGTCATTTTTGGAAAATTTGGGGCCGATAGGAAATTTTGGAAACTTAAGGGACTAATTAGAAATTTCCAAAAAAGTTGAGTCCCAATTATAATTTTGAGAAAATTAAAGACCCAAGGAGGATATTGGAAATCCTAGGGACTTAATTGAAGATAATTAAGCACTAGGGACCTAAAGTCAAAGATTATGAACATTAGGGACATAAGTGTAATAAGGTAAAAATTAGGGCCTAGTTGCCAATATGTGAGAACAAGAGGGATTTCATGCTGAAACTTTCTTTATAAGGATACTCAAACCATATAGGGACAAATTTGGACAAGAACGTGAGCAAGGGAGAACAATCTGGACTTGGAAAGGCAACTAAGGACGAGCACGTCATAGTCATCGGGTGATTGGAATTATTTAACATCATACTCGATTGGGGTGATAAGTAATTTTAAGCTAAAAACCACTTACCAATTATGAGTGGGCTTATTTAAGCATCATGCTTGATTGGTGTGATGATATCTTTTACTAAAATGAAAGGCCCCAGGAGTGGGATTTTCTATCATCATACCTGGTTGGTATAATGCAGCATTTTAAGTTCAAAACTATTTTTCTATAAATGATCTCTTCTGATTGTGTGCCAATTCCTAAAACATTTGAGAGACTTTTCTGATGAGAGACGGGACAACTCCAACAAGATGGATGCCTTATTTTTGAACTAATAGGGCTCAAGGCCCAATTTTGAATAACTCATGAAGTGTGCCCAAGGCTAGTGGGCACGGACTGGAGCCTGTAAATAAACATAATTATAAGAGCCATGAAAACTATCATGACTAGCAATTTTGTGTGTGACTTGTCACGATACCAAGTCAGGACTAACAAAGCTCGATGGGCTAGTAGTAGTGCACTAGGACTAGGTCGATAGACCGATCAGACAAACAACTACAGGCCAAGTCGAGTGTCGGGGCCATTGGACCGTTGGCACCAAATATAATGGCTTATGATTGAAAAGCTATTGTTTGTGTATGCATGAGGATCCGTGAGCATCTAGACACCCAAGAGGGGTAGTGATGGGTCCCAAGGACTATTGGATGACATGGATGCAATAAGGGCAGATTGTCGTGCCAATTAGTCATGAAGCTCGGTGTAGGTTCTTGCACATGAGACAAGGGCGGAGTTAGGATGAGGTTTTTGTCCTCATATTGGACACGAAAAATTTCGTGTCTATGGGTCAGACAATTGATTTCCACTTAGACCTAGGGTAGAAGTGGTAGAACTTATATTAGTGTGGATGGTAAAGACACACCAATCCCCAAGTGGGTGCAGAAGGAGTACTGCATCTACAAATATTTATACCCTTTATGATAAAATGCGTGTGAATATTTACTAAACGCCTCCCGAGAAAGGGGAAGTGCTAAAAGACCTGCACACATATAATAGTGAATTAAAAAGGACACAATGTTTTGATAAACTATTTTTGAAAACTCACCCCCAACACCCGCTCACTGAGTTGTAGAAAGTCACTCACTCACTTTAACGCTCTTCCAGAAAGGAGACCATACCTTAAGGAATTTCTCGATGTAGGATCCTAAGTCAAGTATGCTTCAAAAGTTTCTTTTAAGTTATTATGTTTTGTATAATGCTATTCCAGGGAGCAAGGTCAGAAGTTACGCCTGACTCCTCACGACCGTGAGAAGGGGTGATCCTTCTTAGACCAAAGGAAGTAGCGGGTTATTCATGAGGATTCGACCAAACCGGGTCAGGGAATGACATCGACGATATCATTATTATTGGATCTCCCAATGCCACTCTCAACTCCACTCTGCATGCTCTACAATGGGAATTCTCCATTAAAGATCTGGGTCCTCTCCATCATTTTCTTTGTATTGAAGTCCAGAATCATTCTCGCGGTATTTATCTCACTCAATCCAAGTACATTCGATAATTATTATTTAAAGCTACCATGTACACTTTTAGGTCTGTATCATGACTCTCTCTCAAGTTTGGGATACCTCTTTCAGATCCCACTCCGTTTCATCAGAATGTGGGTTAACTTAAGTATCTCACTATCACTTGTCTTGATCTTTCCTATGTCGTGCATTAGGTATATCAATTTAGGCATCAACCTACTGATATTCAGTGGATTGCTGTCAAACGCATAATTCACTACCTTCAAGTAACTATTCATCTTGGTCTTACCCTTTGGAACCACTCCCCTACAACTCTCCATTGCTTCTCTGAGGTCGACTGGGTCGGGAATCCTGATGATATTGTTCTATCAATAGATATGCTATTTTTCTCGGTCGCAATCTTATTTATTGAAGTTCTAAGAAGTAGCGCATTGACGCACGTTCTAGTACAATAACTGAATATAAGAGTATTTGCAATGCAACAGTTGAACTTTATTTGGATCCGATCTCTTCTCTAAGAACTTGATCTACCTCTTTCCACATCTCCTACACTCGGGTGCAACAACCTATCAACTATCTACCTCACAACAAATCCTATTTTTCGTGCTCACACCAAACACATTGAGATCGACTATCACTTTATTTGTGAACAAGTAAGTCGTGGTCTTCTTAATGTTCGTTTTATTGGTACTAAAGCTCAACTAGCTGATCTACTCACCAAAGGTTTATCATCCACTCACTTCCGCTTTTTTTAGGACAAGCTCAATCTTCCTAAACTCCCTTTAAGCTTGTATGGGAGTAATATCGATGCTAAACATGAGAAGAAATGTTAAAATATTATAATATATTATTATGATATTATTTTATGTTGTTATAATATATATGATATAATCTTTACTAGTTAATATTATATCATATATATATGCTTTCTCGTATTGTTTATTTATATATTTATATTATCATTAACCTATAAATAGGTGAAGCTATATGTAATTTATTCAGTCATTTAACAATAAACAGTTTTAATACCCTCACACATATTATCAAAGCGATTGGGCCTACACCGGTACCCGACCCAAGACTGGAAGCCCAACTTGTGGTATGCCCGAGTATGGAGGAAAAATACCAAACTTGACGTCATTGTTCCCTCTCATAAGAGAAGGGAAGAATAATACATGACTCGTAAATAGTTGCTGAGGACAAGTTTAAAATTGCACATGGTAAGTGTCATGCCTCGACCCGGTTTGATTGGCTCCTCGTGAACAACACGCCACTCTTCCGGTTTATTAAGAATTTTACCCTTCTTTAAACCGTGAGGAGTAAGGCATCCTTTATACATGTACCTTTCCTGAAATAACATTAATAAAAAAATTAATAAATTAAACTTACATACCTATCTTGAAGGTTTAGCTAGAGGAATGTCTATAGGTAGGTTTTTCCCTCGGTTACATGAAAAGTGGTAAATGGAGGGGGTGAGTTCGACAACTCAGTGAATGGGTGTTTAAAACCCGAGTTTCTATAAAATAGTTTAAATTGGAGTGTGCCAAACTCCTGGTTTTCTTTAAATCCGTTGTTTCCTTGAATTCCCAGTTATTCAAAACCAATTTCCTCACAATCAGTGTGTTTAACAATAAAAAATGCTCTTCATCATGAAGGGATCACACATTTGCAGGGCAACTCGTTCACTGCACCCACTTTTGGTGTCAGAGCGACTTTACCGACCACCTAGATAGAAGCACGTCCACTTCTACCTTGGAAATGAGTGGATGTTCAAAACATTCGACCCTCAAACCCAAAAAGAAACTCTTTGTCTGTTTGAAATAGACCTCATACCGACCCTACCCCGGTCTCATGCACATGAAGCTATGTCGAGCTTCCTTGACCATTGGCACGACAATCTACCCTTATCACCACCATGTTGTCCAGTAGCCCTTTGTACACATCACTACCCCTCTTGGGTGTCTTGATGGACCCGAACCTTAGTGCATTCACAAACAAAGTTTTCCACATAAGCCATTAATCTTTGGTGCCCTTGGTCCAACAACCCCGACCCTCAACTTGACATGCAGCTATTTGTCTAGACCGGTTTGTGGACCTGGTCTTGTTGCCCTACCACCAATCCATCGAGTATGTCGGTCCTATCTTGGTACCATGTCCAAATCACATCATTCATTAAAATTTTCATGGATTAACATCATGTTTTTTTACGAGCTCCTATTTGTGCCAACTAGCCGTGGGCCCACTATATGAGATTTTCAAAACAGGACATTTTAGCACCCAAGTTCCAAAACCAAGGCCTCCAGCTTATCTGAGCTATTCGGGCTCTCGTCAAGAAGGTCTCCCAAAATTTTTAAGCAGTGTCACACAGTTAGGGGAGAACACTTCTAACAAAATAACTTTTCACTCGTCTATTACACAAACCAGGTGTGATGACATCTCCGCTTACAACCTGTAAACGGGTTTTCTACTTCCTTCTAGGAAGTTCACCATACCAACTGGGTATGATAAACTTACAACCAGTAAGTAGTTTTTCTGCATAGTTTCCACATTACTCCAACCAGGTGTGATGTTAAAATTCCACATAGTAGTAGTTTTTCATATCTGAGGTACTCATCATCCCAACCAGGTTTGATGTGAAAATCCCACTCACCTGATAAGTGTAGTGTATTTTCCTCTAAACCGGCTTTTTGCCTCCACGCGAGCTTATCTTTGCTTTGGTTCCCGGTCCTTCGTGTTTCTGCAGGATATGAACATCCTTATTTATTAGCATTTGGCCTAATAGCCTTCATTTCTCACGAATGAACAAAATGCCCAAACTTTTAATTATTTGCATTTAGGTCCCTAAAGTTATTTTTCCTGAACTTTAGGTCCCTAATACTAATTTTCCCCAAATTGAGTACCGAAACTTCTAAAATCCACATTTGATCCTCAATTTATTCAAAATCACAAAAAAGCCTCAACTTTCCCAAACTTTCAATTTGGTCCCCCACTTTTCAAAAATTACCATTTTGCCCCTACTTTACAAAATTTGCAATTTGACCCCAATAATTCCAAAAATTGACCAATTGGTCCTCCAACATCTTTTTCATGCCTAATTGGCCCTCAATTTGGGGAAATTTCATTTTGGTCCCACAATTTTACGAAATTCCCAAATTTACCCAATTTTCCCTTTTCAAACTGGCTGAATTTGATTTCATCAAATTAAACATTCAATCGGGTTTAATTGTTGAAATTGAAGGTAAAATTGAGTTCCTACACTTCCATACAATTTAATGGAGCTTTGAATCGAATCATTTGGATCCAAATTGAGCTCAAATGGTGGTTCGTCAGAAAACTAGATTTAGAGAGAGAGCTTTGAAAGCTTATCGTCGGGGTTGCGATGGTTAGAGCTTTTGATCGGGGTAGATAGCTCATGTCCTAAGGTTTCTCCTAGGATCAAGAATTGCATGAATTCATATCGAATTGAGGGAGAATTTGGTCAGTGAAGTTTTGTCGATTCTCTCTCTAACACTAATAAAAAAGGAGCCAAATTGGATTACCTTTCTGCTCTAATTCAGTCGTATGAGGGCTGTGAAAGTGTTGGGAGAGCTTAGTTTGGCCTAAGAAAGGCACAAATTAGCCATTTTTAGCTTAGCCTAAATTGGGCAGCTTCAGTTAACTAAAACAACTTCACTATTCGATCACGGCGGCACTTCTCCAATGATCTTTGGAGCAAATGGAGACTATTGTCAGGTAGCTAACTTCTCCCCAAATCTAAGAAACTTGACCTCACCTTATTTGGCTAAAAAAGCCCTAATGTCGGAGATTTAGTTTGAGCTTCGCTAGAAATTGAAGTAGTTGAGGGAAAGAGATTTTTTCAAGTGTGAGAAGGATGAATGAGGAGGAGCTCTTTATATAGGAAGCTCGGGGAGACTTTGATCATCCCATTGCCACCTTTATGGAGATCATTCATGGCCAAAAATACCCTAAATGGATGCTTTTCATCTTCACTGGTGCTGTTAGCTTTTCCGGCGAGTGAACAGTGTTGTCATCTAAAGGAAGAAAATGACACTATTCCGAACCAGACTGGACCGGTCCAAACCAGGTTCAATGATTAAATCGGCCGATTTAGACCCAATTCGAACAAGTTTTTCAAAATTAAAAAATTTATAAATTCATTCTCTATCCAATGGTGGCTTCAATTCTCTAATTTGAATTTTTAAGCCACCTAGAAGAATAAAATTATTAGTCGATTTAATAGTGGTTCAAACCGGTTCCGCTCTAGTTCACCTGAATTGGTTTGGTTTTCACTTCCAATTCATTTTAAAGTCCTTTCTCATGACTTTTGTGACTCTTTAAATCACTCGAGATTTATAAATTTCCCGATTTGCCCTTTTACAATTTTTTCTTTTTTTTTTATCAAAAGACAGTGTTTACAACTCTACCCTCCTTTTAGGGGTTTTGTCCTCAAAACAGTTACATGTCAAATAATTGAGGGTAACCATCCCTCATTACACTCTTGGTTGCCCATGTCTCTTCTTGCACGGGTTCGTTTTGCCAAAGAACTTTGACCATAGGAATTCTCTTATTCCTTAAGTTCTTATCCCTTTGGTCAATGATTCATACCAATTCTGTTTGATAGGTCAAGTTCTCTTCCAATTATGGTGGAGGTCGGTGCAACACATGGCTAGGATCAGGCTGGTATTTTTGAAATACTGAAATATGGTACAAATTGTGTATTATCTGCAAGTCTGGAGGTAGTTCTAATTTATAGTCCACAAGTACTATCCTTTGGACGATGGGATAAGGACCGATATACATTGATTTCAACTTTTCCCGTTGTTGAAACCTAAGTATTCCCCTCCATGGGGATACCTTTAGAAATACTTAGTCTCCCACATCAAACTCCAGTTCTCTCCTCTGATGGTCCGCATAACTCTTTTGCATGTTCTGAGCGGCCTTAAGGTGACTCCTAATTAACTTGATTTTCTCTGTGGCATCCTCAATTAACTTGACCCTTTCCAGCTTCCTTTCCCCCACTTCTTCCCCAAATAAAGGGGAATGACAAGGTCGTCCCTAAAGGGCTTCATAAGGAGCCATCTAAATACTGGCCTGATAGCTATTATTGTAAGCAAATTCCATTAGACACAAGTATTCCTCCCAACCTTTGTCCATGGTGAGTATGCATCCCTCAGTATGTCCTCCAAGGTCTGAATCATTCACTTAGACTGTCCATCGGTATGAGGATGAAACGTTGTACTCATGTGGAGCTTGGTTCCCAAGGCACTTTGTAAGCTTGGCCAGAACTTTGAATAAATCTAGGGTCTCTATCAGATACTATGCTCATTGGGACGCCATGGAGTCTTACTATCTCTCTCATGTATAAGGCGGCCAGTTGTTCCACTGTATTCATAGGTAGTCCTGTGACAAAGTCCATGGTAATGTGCTCCCATTTCCATTCCGAAATTGGCAAGGGTTGTAGAAGTCTTGATGGTTTCTGATGCTCAACCTTTATTTGCTGACAGAACAAGCATCGGGCTACGTGTTTCGCAATGTTCCTCTTCATTTCCTTCCACCAATATCCTTGTTTGAGGGTGCAGTACATCTTAGTACTCCCCGGATGCATTGCATACACTGAATCATGTGCCTATTCTAGAATTAACGTCTTTAGTTCCTTATCTTGAGGCACATACTCTACCCTTGTAGATTAGCACTCCGTCGCCTTGCAAGTCGTAATCTGGTTTCCTCCCTCTGTTAATCTGGTCCAAATAGGATTGGAGCTCCTTATCGGCCTCAATCTGCTTGGTCAGACAGGGTCTCACCACCACATTAGCCAACAAGCATTTATCTTGCTTGTCCATCTTCAGGTCCACCTTCATTCTCCCCAAATGTTACAACAAGGGTATGTAACTTGTCTTTATTTGTGTTGCCTCAATTTGGTATTTGTGAATTAAGGCATCTGCCACCACATTTGCCTTTCAGGGGTGATACTCTATCACAAGGTCATAGTCTTTCACCAATTCCAGCCATCTCCTCTGGTGGAGATTTAACTCTTTCTGAGTTAAGAAATACTTAAGACTCTTGTGATCAGTGTATATCCTACACTTAACCCCGTAGAGGTAGTTTTGTCAAATCTTTAAGGCAAACACTATCGAAGCTAATTCCAAGTCATGGGTTGGGTAATTTCTCTCATGTACCTTAAGTTGTCACGAGGCATAGGCGATAACCTTTCCTTGTTGCATCAGTACAAATTTGAGTCCTTGTCCGGATGCATCACTATAAACAGTGTACTCTCCCACATTTGGATAAGAAAGGGAGAGTTAGTGCGGTTGTCAATTGAGTCTTCAACTCCAAGAAAGATTTCTCACATCTTTCATCCCATTTATACTCAACTCTTTTCCCAGTGAGCCGAGTCAGAGTGGCTACTATCTTAGAAAAATCTTACATGAACCATCTGTAGTATCCTGCTAGACTTAAGAAACTTTGTATCTCCAAAGGATTCCTGGGTGCCTTCCAATTAGATATGGCTTCCACTTTTGCTGGATCTACCTTGACTCTATCCTTGGACACTATATGTCCTAAGAACCATACTTCCTATAGCCATAACTCACACTTGGAGAATTTTGCATATAAGTGGTTTTCCCTTAATATCTCCAAGGTGATTGCCAAATGTTCTTTGTGCTCTAACCTAGTTTGTTAGTATATGAGAATATCATCTATTGATACTATCAGGAACCTGTCCAAGTGTGGTTGGAACACTCGGTTCATTAAATCTATGAAAGTTGCAGGGGCATTTGTTAATCCGAATGGCATCAGTTTAAACTCGTAATGTCCATATTGGGACTAAATTGTTCTTTTAGGAGTGTCCTCCTCTCATATCCTAAGTTGGTGATAGCCTGACCAAATGTCTATATTAGAGAAGTAGGCTGTTCCTTTTAGTTGATCGAATAGGTCATCAATCCATGGAAGTAGGTACCTATTCTTCATGGTGACCTGATTCAACTTCCTATAATCTATACATAGTCTCATTCTCTCATCCTTTTTCTTCAAGAATAGGACTGGTGCACCCCACGGAGACTGGCTAGAATGTATAAAGTCTTTCTCCAATAGCTCATTCAATTGTTCCTTCAATTCCTTCAGTTCTACTAGAGCTAAACGATAAGGGGCTTGAGATATGGGGTTTGTTCCTAGGATAATTTCTATGGTGAATTTCCAGATCTCCATGAACAACTCGCCGCTCTCTTGGATTAAGAGGGGTTTCCTCCTTCTTTAACTCAAGAGTAGCCAGGCGTAATTTCAACCATGTTCCCTAGAATAACATATATCAAATAAAATGCAAGCTTAAGAGAAATTAAGCATTCCTGATAAAGGGTAAGGCTTGGTGTTATCCCTATATGAGCTATTCGAGCTTCCATCAAAAAGGTCTCCCAAAATGTTTAAGCAGTGGCACACAGTCAGGGGAGAGCACTTTCGACAAAATGAACTTTTAGCCTACATCACACCAACTGGATATGAGGATATCTACTCTTAGAACCGATAAGAGGGTTTTCTACTTCTAGGAAGTTTCATCATACCAATCGGGTTGATCTACTTACAATCAGTAATTAGTTTTTCTATGTAATTTCCACATCACTCCTCACAGGTGTGATGGTTAAAATTCCACTTATTAGTGGGTTTTCATTTCTGAAGTGCTTATCATTTCAACTAGGTATGATATTAAATCTCACTCAGCCGATCGTGTAGTGTATTTCCTCTAAATCGGCTTTTGTCCCTTGCGAGTTTTGTCTCAGCTGGCGTTCCCAATATCTCGTGTTCCTACACAGTATGAACATCCTTGTTCATTATCATTTGGCTTGATAGCCTTCATTCATTATGAATGACTAAAAATATCTAACTTTTCAAATGTTTGCAATTTGGTCCCTAAAGTTCTTTTTATTTTTCTTTACACCGCAATTGTTGATTTTTCTCCAAATTGAGTCCCAAAACATTTAAAATTTACCTTGGGACCTTAGTTTATTCAAATTCACAAAAAGGGGTTCAAGTTTCCCAAATTCCCAAATTGGTCCTCAATTTTTCCAAAATTACCATTTTGTCCCTCCTTTACAAAAATGGTATATTTTAACCCAAAAATTCAAAAATTTGCTTAATTGGTCCTCCAACACTCTTATTATGCCTAATTGGTCCTCAATTTTATAAAATTACATTTTAGTCCCTCAAATTTTCAAAATCCCCAAAATTTCCCCAATTTCAACTTTCCAAAATAGCCGAATTTGATTTCATTAGAATGACCAATCAAACAAGTTTAATTTTTGAAATTGAAGTTAAATTGGAGTTCCTACATCTTCATACAATTCAATTGCACTTTGAATCACACGATTTGATGTCGAAATGAGGTTAAATGGAGCTTCGTCAGAAAATAGAACGTAGAGAGAGAAAGCTTCGAATGCTTACCGACAGAAGCACGATGGTCCGAGCTTTCGATTTGGGTAGATAGTTCTCATGCTTAGGTTCCTCCTACGATCAAGAATTGCATCAATTTATGCCGAATTGAGTGAGAATTTAGTCATAAAAAATCTACTGATTCTCTCTCTAGCATCAATCGGAAATTACAAAGGGGAGCTAAATTGGCTTACTTTCAATTCTAATTCAGTCGTAGGAGGGTTGAGGAGGTGTTGGGAGAGCTTGGTTTGGCCTGAGGAGGTGTTGGGAGAGCTTGGTTTGGCCTGAGGAGGGCTTGAATTGGCCAATTTTAGCTCAACAAAAATAGGACAGCATCGGTCTGTCGGAGCTGCTTCACTATTCGATCATGTCGACACTTCTCCAGCAACCCTCAGAGCAATTGGAGACTATCACCGTGTAGCTAACTTCTCCTCGTTTCTAAGGAACTAGGACACACCTTCTTTGGCTTAGAAAAAACCTTATATCATAGCCCTAGTTCGAGCTTCACCGAAAAACTGAGTAGTTGAGAGAGAGTGAGGTTTTCAGGTGCGGAAAGGATGAATGGAGAGGGGCTCTTTATATAGGGAGCTCGGGGACTCATCGGCCATCCATTTGGCACCTTTATGACATTCATTGATGGCTTGAAATGTACTGAAAGGAAATGTTTCGTCTTCATCGGTTCTGGTTTAGTTTTTCAGCGAGTGAACAGTGCTGTCATCTGAAGGAAAAGTTAGAACTATTCCAAACCGGACCGGACCGGTCTGAACTGGGTTCAAAGCTTAAATCGGCTGGTTTAGTTATGATTCAACTAAGTTTTTCAAAATTAAAAATTTATAAATCTATCTAAATTCATTCTCTATCAAATGGTGGTCTCAATTCTCAAAATGGAATTTTCTAAGCCACCTAGAAAAATGAATTTAGCATCCGGTTCAATAGTGGTTCAAATCGGTCCAAACTAGTTCAATCTGGTTTGGATCCGGTTCACCTGAACCGGTTTGGTTTTCATCCCCCATTCATCCTAATGTCCTTTTTCATCACTTTTGTGACTTGTTAGATCACTCGAGATCCATAAATTACCTGGTATTCCCTCTCTCTATCGATTCCAATTCATAAACCTACTCAGTTCAATCTGGTTCAGATTTGTTTCACCCGAACCGGTCTAGTTCTTCTCTCCCAATTTGTCCTAAAGTTCTTTTCCAAGTTTTATGAACCCTTTTAGGTCACTCTAGAGTTGTAAATTCCCCAATTTTCCATTTCTTTGATGATTGGGTTTGTGAACCGGTTCTATTTTCTTACTCTGTTTGACTGGTTCTTTTCTCGATTTTCCTTATCTCCAAAGAGAGGGGTTTACAACTCTCCCCTCCTTTGAGGAGTTTTGTCCCCAAAACTTATTTCACATGTTTTGCATACTGGAATAAATTTTCATTGATATATAAATGTTTTTCTAGTTTATCATCTTACAACCTTCTCAGTTGTTTCCGTTCATCCCTTACATCACATACCTAAGATTTTTGTCTCATTCACATCCCTTCTTCATTCCAAGGAACTTACTTTAGCTAAGCATATCTCCTTGTTAGACATAGAATCATATCCTGTAGTTACATCCTTCTTTTCCCAAGGCACCATTTCTCTATTCCAAACTCCTTTACCTAAGATTTCTGGATTAGGAGATCCAGTCATTTTCTTCCACAGGTTTTGGCGTCTACCACCTTTTCATCCTGCATGTATCCTTTCCTTATTCTTTGGTTATTACTTCTTCGTTCTACTTTTTAATGCTTAACTTTGCCATGCCTTAATCATAGACTCTTTCTTGCCTAAATCATATTTTTCCCTAGGAGAGTTGGGTTTACATGCCCCTTACCACATGACATTCTTCGGAACTTGTCTTTGACTTCACATTCCTATAACCGTATTGGTTTCCTTACTTACTCATCTTTCCCAGATTTCTTTATTCGGTCATTCAACTTTCAAGTCCTTAAACTTCCTCATAACTTATAGAATTACTAAAACTCTTCCTTATTCCATTGGCGTCCTTCCTTTTTAAGTTCTCTTCTCTTTCTAAATCCATTCTTACTCTCATGGTGATCCTTTCACTGTCCTTTATTTTTAGTTAGTTCCTTTCTAACTCATATGGCATCTTTTGATGTTGTCTTCCTACTTACACATTAATTGGGTCTGACATATCCCTTGGATCTTCACGATTTCTTTCCCCTTATACTTGATCCTTACATCTCCAGCATCTTGTTCTTGAGGAGCTTGTTCTTTTTCCAATTTCATTGGTTCCATTTTCTCCTAATTGATACACCTATGTTTTTCCATGATTCCCTTCTAGTTTTATCATTACACATATTCAATCTAGAATGTCCTTCTTTGTTGTTATCTTAACCAACCTACCTTTACTCTTCGGATCCTATGAGTAATTTTCATTTATCATTCCTCATTCTTACTTATTCTAGCATCTATTTATTCCTTGAAGTGGACTTCGCATCCCTCTTGTGTCCTAAATCTTTCATATCTTTGTGTCCTTGTATTCCTCCCTTTGCCGCGTTTAGGGTGTATTCCTTACCACTCCCCAGTTCTTATTAGAGCTTCTTTTACTCCTTAGGACGTTTTGATCAATAGGAATTATTTCCTTCTATCGGATCTGTAAAAAATTCCTATTTGTGTTTCCATGTCTTCTTGCAAGTAGATCATACTTTAACCTGGCCAAAACACTCACTTAGCCACTCGTACTTCTTGTTGAGGTCCTTATTTTGGCTTCAGTTTTGCGTCATTCCTTTGATTGATTTTCTTAACCTGGAGCTTTCTCCTTCCTCGATCCAACTTCCTATTCTCATCCCTTTTCTAATGTCTCCTGTTCTGGTAATCTCACGTATGATCTCCCTACCATTCAATAGAAGTTCTTCCTTTTTAATCTTCACTTATACTTTAGGATCTTGTATGGTTTATTCACTCTAGCTTTTCTTCCTTTTTGATTCCTTACCTATGCTTTCCACAAATCTCCTTATTTTATGGAGTTCTTAAGAAATTTTGTTTTAGTTTTTTACAAGTAGGTGTTATACCTGGGCTATCTAGTTATTCTATTTTCTTCTCATAGGTCCACTTCACCCATTGGGAGGGATTGAAGCCAGGTTGAGTAGGTGGAGGTACTTGGTTGACCTTCATGAAGGTGGCATACACATCCTAGTAGTTATCCCGGGCCTCCTTCTTGGTTGGAATCCTCTTAGGTTGTTGTTGGACTAGAGGAGGGGTTGGGCTTCTAGGAGAAGATACCAGTTCCTCTTGTCTAAGAGGAGGGTATATGATTCATTCAGGTTCCAATAAGGCTCCTACTAGTTTCTAGTAGTCTTCCACCATGTCTTTGGGTACTCTTTTCTTGCCCTTTAGGAATCTTTGTATGGCTTCCTCCCTTGGGTTGGATGTCTTTTTCAGGGTTATGGGTGAAGGGCTGGATTCCACCGTTAACTTCCTAGGAATTCTCCTTCCTACATGATAGTTTAAAATTTTTATTAATGTTAGGGCATAATATTGATAATGTTTCAAGGGAACTAGGCTCTGATACCACTCAAGTAGTCATGCCCTAACCTGGTTTGGTCGGAACTCTGTGAACAACCCGTCGCTCTCTTGGTTCAAGAGGGGTTTCCTCCTTCTTTAACTCAAGAGGAGCCAGGCGTAATTTCAACGTTATTCCCTAGAATAACATATATCAAATAAAATGCAAGCTTAAGAGAAATTAAGCATACCTGACAAAGGTTAAGGCATGGTATTATCCCTAGTCATTTCCTCTATTTCCTAAAAGGGATAAAAAGGGTGGGTGAGTTTCTACAACTCACTAAATGGGTATTTAAAAAAAATGAAATTTCAATAGAATAGTTTTCAAATTGGAGTGTGCCAGACTCCTTAGTTTCTTTAAAATATCTCATTTTTCAAAATCTTGGTTGTCATAACCATTTCTCATCTCAACAGTGTGTTTATCAACCAAAACACACCCTTCATCTTGAAGGGAACACACATTCACAAACCAACACGTCCACTGTACCCACTTGTGACATCAGAGAGACTTTACATGCCACCTAGATAGAAGCACGTCCACTTCTACCTTAAGAATGAGTGGATGTATGTGACATACAACCCTCAATCTCATAACAAAACTCCATGTCTGTATGAGGATAGAGACCTCATCTCATCCACACCCCGGTCTCTTGTGCATGAAGCTACTACATCAAGCTTCTCAAGAATGCTGGTATGGCTAATTGCCTTTATCTCCATCATGTCGTCTAGAGCCCTAGGACATAACACTACCCCCCTTGATCATCTTGAATGTCCCATAACATAGTGCATGCACGAATCAATAATATTCCACATAAGCCATATAATCTGTGGTGCCACTGGTCCAACGGCTCCGACCCTCAACTCTACCTGTAGCTGTTTGTCTCGACTAGTCCATAGGCCTGTCATGTCGCACTGCCTCTAGTCCATCGAGTATGTCGGTCCTGTCTCAGTACCATTGTCAAACAATTCATTAACTTAAGTTTTCATGGATTAAAATCATGTTTGTTTATGAGCTTCTGCTCATGTTAACTGGCCTAGGGCCCACTGTGCGAAATTTTCTAAAGCGGGCATATTAGCCCTCAAGTTCCAAAACTAAGGCCTCCGACCTATATGAGCTATTCGAGCACCCATTAAGAAGGTCTCCCAAAATGTTTAAGCAGTGGCACATAATTAGGGGAGAGCACTTTTGAAAAAAATGAACTTTTAGCTGTCCATAACACCAAACGGGTATAATGACATCTCTGCATATAACCAATAAGTGGGTTTTGTACTTCCTTCTAGGAAGTTTCATCAAACCAACAAGATATGATCTACTTAAAATCGGTAAGTAGTTTTTATCATAATTTCCACATCACTCCTCACAGGTGTGATGTTTAAAATGCCACTTAGTAGTCGGTTTTTATTTTCTGAGGTGCTTATCATCCCAACCGAGTATGATATTAAATCCCACTCACTCTATCATGTAGTGTATTTCCTCAAAATCAGCTTTCGTCCCTTACGGGTTTTGTCTCAGTTGGTGTTCCTAATATCTCATGTTGCTACACGGTGTGATGGTTAAAATGCCACTTAGTAGTGGGTTTTCATTTCCGATGTGCTTATCATCCCAATCGAGTATGATATTAAATCCCACTCACTCTATCGTGTAGTGTATTTCCTCAAAATCGGCTTTCGTCCCTTACGAGTTTTGTCTCAGTTGGTGTTCCAGATATCTCATGTTCCTACATGGTATGAACATCCTTGTTCATTATCATTTTGCTTGACAGCCTTCATTTATTATGAATGACTAAAAATATCTAACTTTTCAAATGTTTGCAATTTGGTCCCTAAAGTTCTTTTTCTTTTACTTTAGGCCTCAATTGTTGGTTTTTCTCCAAATTGAGTCCCAGAACTTTTAAAATTCACCTTGGAACCTCAATTTATTCAAATTCACAAAAAGGGGTTCAAGTTTCCCATATTCCCAATTGGGTCCTCAAGTTTTCCAAAATTACCATTTTGCCCCTCCTTTACAAAATTAGGTCCTCAAGTTTTACTGCAAAAATTCCAAAATTTGCTCAATTGGTCCTCCAATGCTCTAATTATGCCCAATTGGCCCTCAATTTTATAAATTTTCATTTTAGTCACTCGAATTTTTGAAATTGCCAATTTCCCCCAATTTCAACTTTCAAACACAACCAAATTTGATTTCATGAAATTGACCGGTCAAACAAGTTTAATTACTGAAATTGAATTTAAATTGGAGTTCCTACATCTTCATACGATTCAATTGAACTTTGAATCGCACAATTTGATGTCGGTACGAGCTCAAACGAAGCTTTGCCAAAAAATAGAACGTAGAGAGAGAAAGCTTCGAATGCTTACCGACGGGGCGCGACGGTCCGAGCTTTCGATCAAGGAAGATAGCTCTTGTCTTAAGGTTACTCCTAGTATCAAGAATTGTATTAATTTATGCCAAATTGACTGAGAATTTAGTCATAGAATATCTGTCGGTTCTTTCTAGCATCGATCTGAAATTACAGGAGTAGCCAAATTGACTTACCTTTTAGTTCTAATTTGGTTGTAGGAGGGCTGAGGAGGTGTTGGGAGAGCTTGATTTGGCCTGAGGATGACTTGAATTGGCCAATTTTAGCTCGACAAAAATAGGGCAGGTTCAGTACGTCGTAGCTGCTTCATTGTTCGATCACGCTAGCGCTTCTCCAACAACCCTCGGAGCAATTGGAGACTGCCATCGTGTAGCTGATTTCTCCCCAATTCTAAGGAACCTGATCATGCCTTCTTTGGCTTAGAAAAGACCCTATATTAGAGCTCTGGTTCAAGCTTCAATGAAAAACTGAGTAGCTGAGAGAGAGTGAGATTTTCAGGTGTGGAGAAAATGAATGGAGAGGGACTCTTTTTATAGGGAGCTCGGGGACTCGTTGGTCATCCATTTGGCACTTTTATGACAGTCATTGATGGCCTAAAATGTATTGAACAGAAATGTTTACTCTTTTCTGGCGCTGGTTTAATTTTCCGGTGAGTGAACAGTGCTGACATCTAAAGGAACAAGAGGACACTATTCTGAACCGGACCGTACTAGTCCAAACCGGGTTCAAAGCTTAAACTAGCCAGTTTAGGCCCTATTTGACTGAGTTTTTCAAAATTAAAAATTTTTAAATTCATTCTCTATCAAATGGCGGCCTCAATTGTCAAATTGGAAATTTTTAAGCCACCTAGAAAAATAAATTTAGCATCCAGTTCAATAGTTGTTCAAGTCGGTCCAAACCAGTTCAATCCAGTTTGGATCTGGTTCATCTAAACCGGTTTCGTTTCATCCCCCATTCATCCTAAAGTTCTTTTTATGACTTTTGTGACTCGTTAGATCACTCAAGATCCATAAATTTCCCAATTTGCCCTCTCTCTATCGATTCCGGTTCATAACTCGGCTCGGTTCATAAACCAGTTCAACCGAACTGGTCTCAGTTTTCTTGCCCAATTTGTCCTAAAGTTCTTTTCGAAGGTTTATGAACCCTTTTGGGTCACTCGAGAGTTGTAAATTTCCCAATTTGGCCATTCTCCAATGATCAGGTTTGTGAACTGGTTCGGTTTTCTCACTTGGTTTGACCAGTTCTTTTCTTAGTTTTTCCTTAACTCCAACAAGCGGGGTTTACAGTGTTTAAACACCGAAACATCTTCAAGTCCCTTGTTTTTAGACTTCTCATGGATAACCATGGCCAGAAAAGTTGTACAGCCTTTTTGTATCATCTTTTAGGCCTTCATATGGGATACCATTTGTACTTCACCCTTCCTTCGATCTCCTTGGAATTTTAGTTCATTTGTCTCGGGAGTGTGGGAGGTTATAGCCTTCTTTCCACAGTCCATCCTATCATGATGGTTACTTAACCAATCTATCCCATGGATTACTTCTACCTCCCTTAGAGGCAATGAAATCAAATCTGCTTCGAGTTTGATTTATCCAATATTTATCTCACATTCCTTAAGTTATTTATTCCTATTTAACCCTTCTCCTAAGGGTGTGAGAATGTTGAGACTTTGTCATAGAGGAGTGAGTTCTAAGGGTAAACATGGTATTAAGTCCTCTTTGATGAAGGATCTCTCAGCTACTAAGTTGAAGTGGGCATAGACCTTTTATCCCCACAATATTACATACCCTAGTTGGAGAAACACATGCTTTTAGAGGAAAGATTTTCTTTATTGAATGCAATTTCAATTACATGGTTTTTCTTAATCTAATTGGGAGGGTTTTGGGATGTACCTGCTACATTACTAGGGTTTTTCCTAGCCTCTTCCTATGTGAGGTTGTATACCCAAGCCAGTACTCTAGCTGTAGCGTCTAGCCTAAAATTCTTGGGGTTCCCTTGTGGTGGTCCAAGTGTATTCCTTTGCTTGTACTCCCTAAGAGAGGGGCATTCCTTTGCAAAGTGCCCCACTTGTCCAGATGCAAAACAAGACAAGCATGCTCCCTCGTGGTGCCTTTGGCACCTAGGACATTGAGGGTTTCCTTGTGGCAAGGTGGGGATTACTCTCTGGGGAGGTGGTGGCATATCCTTTCTCTTTTGAAATGCCACTCTATTTCCCCATCTTGGACCATTATGCTCCTTCCGCCATCCTGACGGTTTTGGCCCTTGTCCTCCTTCTAGGTTGTCTGCTCCATCCGACGGCATCTGGTTTGCACCAGTCGCTCACACTCGTGAGCCATACTAATTACCACCGCTAGGTTTATGGGGTGTCCTAGTACTCCCATATGGTCTCATATGTCCATATTGAGATCGTCCATGAACCGCTGGCATATACCTGCTGGTCCAGCTAGGTCAGGAGCAAAGGGTCTTAACTCATTAAATTTAGTTTCATACTCCGATATAGAGTTAAGCCCTTACTGAAGCCGGAGAAAATTGTGCTTCTTTTGTTAATAAGATGAGGAGTTGGGTACTCTTCTGCGTATCTCTCCTCAAGGTGCTCCCAGGTAGGTGTGGAGTTATGCAGGCTACGGACATTGCCGCACCATCTTTTGGCACTTCCCTTCAGGAAGAATTCTGTCAAGATCACCATGTCCTCTAGTGATATCCTGATTATCCTCATCAGCTTCTTGACATTTGCTAGTCAATCCATGGTGACATCAGCATCTTTCTCTCTAAGAAAAGGCTTACACCCCAGTTGATGGAGAGTCTTGAGATTTTTGGAAATGTTAATTCGAAAGGGATGGCTAACAGGATGAGGATGGGATTGCACTTCCTCCGATTCAGCCTGAGAATTGGTGCCTGCCTTAGGGATGAGGTTAGGTTGCCCAAATACATAGGTGAACTCCTCATACAACCTTTAGTGTTCTGAGCTAAGTCCATGTGGGTTTGTCTGGACTTATTAAGCAAATGAAACACTTACATTTGGTCCTAAGTTCCATTCCCCACTCGCACAATTATATTTCTACAAGTTGTATGATAGTATACTTTAGAAGAAATCAAGAGGTTTCATATAATAGATCCAAAATAGATCAAGTAAGTAGGTTCTCTCAATCAAAGCATGGGTCGACAATTTCTTCAAATTAGAAAGAAAGATGGTAACCCGTTGTAGCGCTTTGTACAACATGCTATTGCTATAACCAAGTTTATGGTCCTTATACTATAAGAATTTCAAGTGAAATCTTCCTATTTCAACTTATTGATAGCACGGTCATAGGAACCATATTGGATGGAATTCCATCAAAAGTAATTCGAATGACCCACTAAAATGAAAAGAGCTCAACTACAAGTGTTGCGAGATCTTGGCAATGAAGGGGAGAGGGTTTATGTAATGCCATCTAAAAAGAGATTTAAATATAATTGGATTGGAAATAAAAACTAAAGAGATGATTTGTATTGAATTGGGACAATAAATTGAACCTATGTCAAAAATCGGTTAGAGTCATGAAGCTATAGGGTTGTAAGTTACATGAAACAAACCTTAAATGAAACTGGAGTGAACCAATTCGTACTAAAAATGAAATAATTTTTTATAATTGGCCTCAAAAGGGCAAAAATATCATTATTGACCTTAAGTTATAGAAAATTAGTTGAAAAGGTTTATAAAAATAAATTGAGTCAAGAGGTTGAATTTAGAGAACTAACCAATAAAAACACTAAAAAAGTGGTTTAACACAATGCAAGTTAGTCAATGATCAAGGGGTGGGGTGGGGTGAATAGCATATGACTTCCTTACACAATGCACCATATTTGCTCAATTTCCCGACCCATATTTAGCCGAAAAAGCCGATTTACTATCATAGGACACACAATTAACTAGACCATGCCATGTACACATGGTCTTTTGACCCATGAAGCTCCCCATAAAGCACGGTCGCCCTCTCATTGGCAATTCATCATAATTCTCTCTAAAACTCACCCTTAGTTTTTTGATAACCTTGCTACTAGAGGCCATAATTTCTGATACCGACCACTAAACTTAGTGATTCTACTGGCATTAGAAGCACATAGAAATTAACTTTCATTCCCATCTTTATTCAACACCGATGATCCCTCTATCAAAATCGGTGTGATAAAATAATACCTATGCTCAAAAGATAAAAAAATGACACCCTTTCTTCCAAAGCAATTTTCAATGCCCCGATAATCAAACGAGGCTGGAAAAATTTCACAAGCTTCTCATGACTCCTCCTATCAAACTCCACCTTCCATCAAGCTGAAGGTAAGTATAATATTCGTACTCCGCTGTGAAAGTTCTAGTAGTCTCTAGAATCTCATAAAGTTTAGTAAAACTTGAATTACATGCGACTCATACCTTTGTTTAAGGTGAAACAAGAGCCAAAAGATACACACAAGAGTTAGCTTTTAAACACCACGTACATCATCGATTAACATACTATCTCCAGTGAGTTCCCAACCTTTTTTCGAACATTGTCATTTTTTGGGAGAGCCTTAAAACTAGTCTAAAATGATATGTCTTCGACCTAACCAGGAAAATCATAACGGGGATATGATAAAGGTGTTTTAGTGCATGATAGGATTTATTCATGAATTTATGAATGAGTTTTGGAGGGGTATGGAAATTGGTAAAATTTTGGTAAAGTTGGTGCACCTATCGGTAATTAAGAAATCTTAGGGGATGAAAATGAAACCTAAGTCTTGGAGACATAAGTAGGGGCCCATATTGTGACCCTAAGTACTAGTATATGGTCATAAAATGATCTATAACATGACATCAACCTTTAATGAGTGGTTCAATCTATATTAAATACATATATTTGGTACTCTCGTGCATCAAACCACTCTTGGTTCTCGAATGGTCATTCTTACAACATTCGGTAGCATGGACCAGTCCATGCATTTGTTTAATATGGTTTGTTTTCAAAGGATTGACCATGATTTTGATTATGCTTATGTCAGAAAGAAATCATAAGATTTCTCTTTGGAAATGCTACTACTTATTTGTGAAAAAGTAAGAACTGTACAAATGTTTGAAAGATGAGAAATACGCCATATTAGAATTTTTTAGTAGAGACTGAGATTGAGTATATAAATATTCGATTGTCAATAGCCTAACTCATTGGAAAATAACTCTCCCATCTTCCTAACCCCTTTCATGAGTTTTCCAAGAAGAATATAGGTATACAGGATAAACTTCTTAAGTGAAGGTGAACCAATGTAAGACCCTTGAATATAACTCATGGAGGTCCAAGGCAACTATTGTTGTCCTTGGGATTTTTGTAAAGAATCTAAGTTAATTTATGAAACTTTAATTTCATTGTGGATTTTGGAAACGATTCACTGTTATAAGTCTTACACTCGGTTGATTCTACTTTGGTGAGACACCCACAATTGTAACATTGAGAGGGCATGACAATTGTTATGTCGATGAGACTTGGGAATTGGGCCATGGCATGACAATTTATGAGTGTTTCTCGAGAATGCTAGTTTTAGTAAATAAGATACAAATGTATGGAGGGATGATGAAACAATTAATGATTTTAGAAATGAACTTGAGATCCATGACGTAAGATTGAATTACGTAGTGTGTTCTATTGAATAGTACAATGATTCTAATCTCTTGACTATGGATGGGTTGCAAAGTAATATTCTTGTGTAAAATGTGGCCTATGCAAGGGAACATGGAAAATGATTATGCCTTTAAAATTCTAGGGTACAAAACCTAATGAGGTACTAGTGGTGAAAGGGCTGAGAGCAAACCATTTTTGAGTTACTAATATAGAGTAAGTTGAGTTATTCAAAACAATTTTTGGGAAATGAACATATGAATCAAAAGATAATTTTATAATCAACCCTACAACAAATATCAATTTGAGTGTTACAGATATCATGACATGGGGAATTTGCAAAATGAGTGTCCTATGCTTCAAATGTTTAACACTAGGATTTCCCAAGGGTAGAATATGGCTTAGTTGAATTGAGAATTAAAGTGGAATAAAGAATGGTAATTCAAACAAAAAAGTTGAGATCAAATCAGATGAGAAGACATTTCTTGAACAAGGAACCAATATTTATGTATAGTTGGTTTAAACTAGTAAGTACAAAAATGGGGATGATTTGAATTATCGAGAGGACCCGAAGAGGGAAAAAAGGTAATTTTGAAAATATATTAAATTATAAAAAATGGAGAAAAATAGGTCATCGAATCGAGTTACGAATTCAACCCAACTCCCCACAATCAACCCAACTTGCTACCCCTCCACCCACTTCGCTAATAGAATTTTGTTGCATGACACCGATTGGAAACACACCAAATTGACTCAGTTTTTGCATCAAATTGAACACAACAAAGCATGGGAATAATTTGATAACTCTCATGTTGACCTCCATTAAAATTAGTTATCTTCTCTCCATCAAATAAAATTTTCACTCTCAAACATGGAAAATGGTTTCCAGAAATGCTCCTAACACCCGAGGGGTTGATCGAGCAATATTCCCTCTTCCAACCACCAACTTAGGGGATTTTAGTGTCCAAATACTACTTAGGAAGTCCAATTGAAGTCTGTGGCCAAGTCTAACCTGCAAGTGGCTAAACAATGCTGCATGAGGGCTATTTTGGCCAACTCTAGCTTAGGACAGAGAAACCATGTGACGCTGCCACCATTTCGGGGATGAATTCAACCGGCTCTAGACACCTCCCTCATTAACACCGGTTCTAAATAACCTTCCCTCTCCTCTACCTCTCACTTGACAAGGTCGACCTTTGGCAAGGGGCATTTAGGCCACCATTAGCCGATTTTCTCTAGTGGGTCTATTTTGGAATGTCCAACCACCTCACTTCCGGGGCAAAATTTGAAATGTTCCGATGAACACATGGACAACCAACACCACATAACACATCACTTATGCCTTGGCTTCAAAATGCCTACCCTCTTGCCATAGATGATACCCTATCGGGTGAGTGTATCTAACCAACCCTCAGTTAGCTTAGTTTTGTCCATTTTTGGAAAATGACTAAATTTAGTCAAATGAAATCGGGGTAAAACCTCAAACTTCTCCCATAAGCACTTATGAGATAAAATGAAGGTATCTCAGGTGGAGTTAATAAATTTGAAGTTTATTAGATTTTTTTTCAAATTTTGAGGATTAAAGTGCAAGCTTTAAATAGTTTGTGGACTAGTTTGCAAAGAGGGGAAAAGTTGTGAAATAGTCCATAAGGAAAGTCTCTAAGGTAAGCCAATCCTTGAATCTTTATTTTTGCATCGCATGATATCGTTTATATTGCAATTGCATTGTCGATAGGAATAAATGTAAGAAAGGTTATTCATAAAACCATAGACTATGATAAGGGGGAGATAATAACTATAAATGTTGACTATGATAAGGGGGAGATAATAGCTATAAATGTTGACTATGATAAGGGGGAGAAGAGATTAAAATATGTGGACTACGATAAGGCTAACACTTGTGTGAGGGTTCACATTGGATTATCTCGTGGAAATTTATTTTCATACCTGGATTGTATTAAGGGTGACACTTGTGTGTGGGTTTATATTGCATTATCATGTGGAAAATTATTTACATATTTACATACCCTTGGGGGGGGGGGGGGGGGGGGGTGGGGGTGTGGGGGGTGAGTTTCTACAACTTAGTGAGCGGGTGTCAGGGTGATTTCAAAACACATCTTTCAAATTATCATTTTAATTCACTGTTATGTGAGTTCAGCTCTTTTAACACCCCCCCTTGCACGTGAGGTTTTTAGGAAACAATCACATGCCTTTTATCATAAAGGCTACAAACATTTGCAGATGAAATACTTTGATTGTACCCACATGGGGATCGAAGTATCTTTACCATCCATAGTTGTTTGCCCAACCAGTCCGTCGACCTAGCCTTGACGCACTACTACTAGCCCATTGAGTCTTGTTGGTCCGGATTTGACACCTTGGCGATTAACATAATTAGTCGATAATTAAAGTTTTTTATAGCTCTTTTAATCATATTTTGTCTACGGGCTCTAGCCTGTGCCCACTAGCCTTGGGCCCATTTCATGAGTTTTTCCAAACTAGGTCATAGGCCCTATATGTTCAAAACCGAGGACTCTGACCTGTTAGAGCAGTCCCAACTCTCACCAGAAAAGTCTTTAAAAAAGTTTAAGCAGTTGCACACAGTCAGGGGAGATCATTCCTAGAAAATGGTTTTCAATTTTTAAAGAGAGCATTCATCAACCCAACCGGGTAGAATGCTGATAACCTCCACTCATAGTGGTTTTAAATTTAGAAAAAATTGCTCATCACCCCAACTGGGTATGATGGTTTAGAAGGTCTAATTGACCCAATAACTTTGACTTGTTCATCCACAGTCGGATTCCCAGTCCCTGTTATGCTCCCTTACATACGTCCTTGTTCACTTGTTCCTATATAGTACAAGCATTCTCATAAGGAAAGTTTTGGCATGAAAGGCCCCTTTTATTTTCACGTATTTGCAACTAGGCCCCAACTTTTTTTGGCTTATTGCAATTAGGTCTCTAAATTCATAATCTTTGACTTTAGTTCCCTAATGCTCAATTAATTTCAATTAAGTCCTTAGGATTTCCAATACCACTCTTGGGTTCTTAATGTTTCAAAAATCACCAATTGAGACTTAACTTTCCAAAAAATTTTAATTGGTCCCTTAATTTTCCACTATTACTGATTGGCTCCAATTTTCCTAAAAATGACCAATTGGCCCCAAGTTTTCTAAAAATGCCCAATTGGTACTCTAGGTTGCTCTAAATTGCTTATTTACCTTCAATTTTAGAAAAAAAATTGTACAAAGGTCCCTCAATTTTTTAAATCCCCAAAAATTTCCCAAGTCATCCCTTTTCATTGACCCGAAGTTGATTTCATCAAATTGACATTTTGAATTGTCTCAATTATTCCCTATCATGGTGCAAATTGCTTTCCTCACTTCCTTATGATCTAACCAAGCTTTGAATCATCATTTTTGGGTCCGAAACAATCTCAAACAAAGCTTCATTAGAAAATTGGATGTAGAGAGAAGAAGCTTGAAAAACTTACTGACGGAGTTGCAGTGGTCGGATCTCTTGATTTGGGATGAAAGCACTTATCCACGGGGTCCTTCAAGGATTAAGAGTAACCCCAATTCTCATCTTGAGAAGTGAGGATTTGATTAGTGAAATCGAGGCACTTTCTCTCTCCAGAATTAGGTTATACCGATGAGGGAGGACCGAATTGACTTACACGGTTACTTTAGAAGGTCGAGTGTAGGTTGGAGAGGCTTGAGGAAGGCTTGATGAAGGCTTGGTTTGGATGCAGGAGATCAGGGATGGCCAAATTGGGACTAGGCAGAACATGGGAGCTTCGAGTCATTAGGTAGCTGACTTCCTTTGAAATCTGTAGGACACGAATTTGTCTTCTAAAGAGGATAGAACTGCCCAAGTCAGAGCTCTAGTTTGAGCTTCATCAAAAAATCAAGCACTTCTTCTTCTTTGTGTGTTTGAGGTTTGAGGAGAATGAATGAAGGGGAACTCTTTATATAGGGAGCTCAGGGACCCTCATCTCTATCAGTTTCCATACTAATCAAGCCTATCATCTTAGGAAAATGCCATTGTTTGAGGGAATATTCCGTCACTAGAAATGGAAGTTGAAAATCCTTCCATAAATAGTGTCATCATATGAAGGAAGGCGACGACACAGTTCCGCACGTGAGCTTTGTAGGTGCGGACTTTCCACATGGCAGTCCATTATTGTCTGACTCTACTAACACGGCTTCCTACACAGCCACCTAATCAGCCATTGACCCATTGATTGGACACACGACAGCCTTCCATTGGTCATCTATGTCTACGAGCTATTGACTCGTTTCTGTTGACCATTGACTAGGACACGTGTCACCCTCCTATTGGTTGGTCGTTGCTGATGTGTATTTTTCTTCTTTGACGGTTGACCGATGTCACGTGTCGTCATCTAATTGGTAGTGCTTCCAAGCGCTGACTGAACGAATGACTAGACACGCTTTGCCACATCTCACACACTAATTGGTCACGTCTGCTGACTAGGCACTGACCTAGCAGTGATCCATTGACCAACTAGACCATTGATTGATCCTGTCAGACTGGGTTCTATAACAAGAAATAAAAAATTGATCAGTTGAGGCCCAATTCGATAGATTTTCTAAAAATTTAGAATTTCTAAATTTATCTAAATTAATTTTCTATCTAATGGTGGCCTCAATTTTTAAATTGACATTTTAAAGCCACCAAGAAAAATGAATTATTAAACTGGTTCCTCCTGGTTCAATTTGGTTCGAACCGGTACGGGTCCAATTAACCTTGAACCTATCTAGTTTTCACATCCCATACACTTCATGGTTCTTATTCACGTCTTTTATGATTTCTTGGTTACTTGTGATTTTCCAAATTCCCATTAACCCTTATTTAACAAATTTTGGTTCACTTAGGTTCTCAGTTTACTCTTGAATATTCACGGTTTCCTTTGTCCTAGAGGACCAATTTCACAACTCTCCCCACCTTTTAGGAGTGTTGTCCACCAAACTTTGTTATGCATCCTTTACATTGTGAATATCTTCCCTTGATGTCCAATTGGGGTTTACTTCGCTATAACACTGTGGGGTACGTCCCCATCTTGGTTGTATCTGCTTTGGACATTCCTCATGCCTGTCCGCCCTTTGGGCGTATTTCTTTTCCATGTCTTGGGGTGTCTTCTTATCCCTTGTTTTCCACCACTCTTAATGACACTATTTGGTATTCACACCTGAGGAGAAGAATTATGTGGTGATCCAACCTCTTACTTCCATTTTCTTTGGGCGTTTACTTGCTCAAACGCTTTTTCTCTAGCCAAAATACCACTATGATTTCATCTATCATTTAGTCCTTTAGATAATGTACTTAAGGGATGTCTTTTCCCTTCGCCCATCTACTTATTCCATGGAACTTATTATGATAATCTTGGCCATTTAGTGAGAGACTTACCTGAGCCTATTCTTGGCTTGAGTTTGGTTGCCCTAGAGTTATCAGTTAATACTATCCACTCTTGGTTGCTCTAAGGCTTTTCCATCAAATTCCTTCTCTATTCATTGCCTATCCACTCTTCCTTCTTATCTCAAGGATTAAATCCTTATTTCTTAGGAGGATTAGTTAGTTAACTGCCTCATCCCCTACTACCTTTGTTGCACATTGGTCTTGTGCAGTTATCTGTTCGCGTCCCTTTGGCCTGAGTGTATTTTCTACCTCAGTTTTAGTGCAAAGTGCTCTTCACTACTTCCTTACCGTTTTCTTAGGCCATCGTTTCATCCCCCTAGGTCTTCTCGCAGTTACCAGTCATTCCTAGTTTTAGGTGCATTTAAAATCTTACCTAACTTCTCTTCTCTTTGACTATAGTGGATGGTTCCTTCTTTATTGGTCTTTACCTATCTGTGTTGTCCCCAGGCCTTCCTTATCATGTTTTCCCTTTCCTCCATTGTTTCTACTTGTTTTCAGCCTTCTATGACCCTTTTGTCTTCCTTTTGTGATGGAATTATCTTTTCTATCGTGAGTCAAACTTCTAGTCTTCTTGGAGGAAGTCCTGAATAAGTTATTTTTAGGGGAAGGGCTATTGGATTTGAAACCTTTTTGTCCCATTGCAGGATTTAATCTTTAGGGAAAGAATTTTTACATAAAGGTTCTTTTATTTATCAAAGAAGATATTTCTTGCCGAAATTTGCTTATTACAGGCACTCATCTCACTCCCATCCTAGTCCTTTATGGTCATCTATCGGGAATCTGCCTTTGACTTGTTCCTGGACACCTTGTCTGATGGATCTATGGTTGACGAGCTTATGTATGTTCCTTCACACCCCTTGTATGGGCTCATGCTAGGTTCCCTAGGGTGAGCTTTGACTTCATGAGTTACTTCCATTCCATATCTTTCTAGCACCACGACTTCCTACTTGTATGCCCATCTCATCATGTTTGTGGATTTGGAATTTTTTCAGATGGGTGGGCGCACATGAAAAACCCTCACATAGTTTGCATATGCCTCACAATAGCTCTTTCAGGCCTCCTCTTGTGTTAGGGTTCTTTCCGGCTATTGTTGTGTTGTGGGAGGTGTCGGGTCTCTCTATGGAGATGTAGGTTCTTCTCTTTCTTGGGGAGGATTATGCCGGTTGATTATATTTAGTATCTCCCCACAAAGTGCCCTATAACATACAACCATGTCCTTCGATATTATTCTTTTGAACTCAGAAGTTCCCTTGCTATTTTTCATGCTCAAGGTGGTGATCTTTTTCAATGGTTTGTGGGTTGGACGGGTACGTGTGGAAAAATCTCTTGGAGCCATTATTCATATAGGGTGAATATACTCCATTTAGTTTTGTATTATATAGTTTTGATAATGAATTTGAGTGAACCTATCTCTGATACCACTCAAGTTATCACGCCCCGACCCAGTTCAGTCATAACCACATGAGCAACCTGCCATCCCTTTTGTTTAGGAATAGTCACCACTTTACAAGACCACAAGGAGTCAGACGTATTTTCTGACCTTGTTCCCTAGAATAACATTATAAAAAATTTAATAGCTTAAAATTTTTTAAAATACATAAATAAAGGGTTCTGTCCTCAAAATTTCTTTAAGTGTTGTCTTCTTTCCTAAAAAACATTTAAAGGGAGGGGTAAGTTTCTATAACTCAGTGAGCGGGTGTTAGGGTGAGTTTCAAAACACACCTTTCAAATCATCATTTTAATTCAATGTTATGTAAGTTAAGCTCTTTTAACACTTCCCCTTACATGAGAAGTGTTTAGCAAACAATCACATGCCCTTTTATTATAAAGGTTACAAATGTTTACAGATGCAGTACTTTGACTACACCCACTTGGGGATCAAAGAGTCTTTACCGTATACCTTGATAGAAGTCCTTAACTTCTACCCTAAGTCTAAGTGTACATTACCCAAAAGTACTTTGTGCCTGCTATGTGGGATGAGACCTCATCCTAACCCTGCCCCGGTCTTAGTACGCAGGAAGCTACTCCAAGCTTCATGACTCCCTGGCACAACAATACTATAGTTATCTTATCTGGGTCGTCCAACAGCCCTTAAAATAACCACTACCCCACTAAGCATCTCGATGGTCCCATATCACAGTGCATACAGAAACAACAGTTTTAGGATTATGATACTTTATCTTTGGTGCCAACGGCCCCAACTCTCAACTTGGTTCCATAGGTGTTAGCCCAATCGGTCCGTCAAACTAGCCTTGATGCACTAATACTAGTCCATCGAGTCTTGTCAGTCTAAATTCGGCACCATGGCGATTCACACAGTTAGCCGATCATGAATATTTTTCATGGCTCTTTTAATCATATTTTGTCTACGGCCTCTAGCACATGCCCACTAGCATTGGGCCCACTTCAAGAGTTTTTCAAAACTGGGCCTTAGGCCCTATAAGTTCAAAATCGAGGCCTCCAGCCTGTTGGAGCTTTTCTAGCTCTCACGAGAAAAGTCTCCCAAAATTTTTAAGTAGTTGCACAAGTCAGGGCATATCATTCCTAGAAAATGGTTTTCAATTTTTAAAGAGCATTCATCAACCCAATGAGGTAGTATGCTAAAAATCTTCACTCATAGTGGTTTTAAATTTAGAAGAAAGTGATTATCACCCCAATCGGGATGACAATTTAGAAGGTCCCACTGACCCGAATATTGTAACGTGTTTGTCCTGAGTCAAATTCCTAGTCCCTATTGTGCTCCCCTACACACGTCCTTGTTCACCCGTTCCTACATAGTTCGGGCATTCTCATAAGGATAGTTTTGGCATGAAAGGCCTATTATTTTCACGTATTTGCAACTAGGCCCTAACTTTTTAGCTTATTGTAATTAGGTATTTAAAGTTCATAATCTTTGGCTTTAAGTTCCTAATTCTCAATTAATTTTAATTAAGTCCCTATGATTTCCAATATCCCACTTGGGTTCTTAATTTTTAAAAAATCACCAATTGGGACTTAGCTTTTCCAAAAATTTCCAATTGGTCGCATAATTTTTGCAAAATTACTGATTCACACCAATTTTCCCAAAAATGACAAAATTTCCCCAATTGTTCTAAAACTACCCAATTGGTCCTCCAGGTTCCTCTAAATTTCTAATTGACATTCAATTTTAGAAAAATTGCACAACGATCCCTCAATTTTTGAAATCCCTAAAATTTCCCTAAAATTTTCCCAATTAATCCCTTTTCATTGACATGAAGTTGATTTCATTAAATTGACCTTTTGAATCATGTCAATTGTTCCCTATCATGGTGTAAATTAGTTTCCTCACTTCCTTACGATCACCAAGCTTTGAATCATCATTTTTTGGTCTAAAACGAGCTCAAACGGAGCTTCACCAAAAAATTGGACGTAGAGAGAGAAAGCTTTTGAGACTTACCAACGGATTTGCGACGGTCGAAGCCCTTGATTTGGGATGAAAGCTCTTATCCGTGAGGTCCTTCGAGCATCAAGAGTAATCCAATTCTCGTCCTAAGTAGTGGGGATTTGGTTAGTGAAATCGAGACGCATTCTCTCTCTATAATTAAACTATTTCGACGAGGGAGGACCAAATTGACTTACACGGTTACTCCGGGAGGTCGAGTGTTGGCTAGAGAGGCTTGAGTAAGGGCTTTTTTTTTCCATAGGAGGTCGGGGATGGCTGAATTGGGACTAGACAAAACAGACATCTTCGAGTCCTACGAAACAACTTCACTATTTGAACCAACCAGCGCTTCTTTGGTGGTCCTCATGCTGAAAGGAGGGCACCGTTAGGTAGCTGACTTCCCCTAGAATCTGTAGGACCCGAATTTTCCTTTTAAGGTGGAATGAAGCACCCAAGTTAGAGCTATGGTTCAAGCTTCATCGTGAGACTGAGCACTTCTTCTTCTTCGTGTGTTTGAGGTTTAAGGAGGGTGAATGAAGGGAAGCTCTTTATATAGGGAGCTCGGGGACCCTCGGTTCTTTCAGTTTTCATATTGGTTGAGCCTATCCTCTTCGAAAAATGCCTTTCTTGGAGTGAATATTCCCTCACTAGAAATGAAAGGTAGAAATCCTTCTATGAACAATGCCATCATCTTAAGGAAGGAGATGAAACTGCTCCGCTTGTGCGGACTTGACATGTGGCAGTCCTTGATTGGCTGGCTATATTGACATTGCTTCCTACTCAGCCGCCTAATCAGCCATTGATAGGACACGTGGCCACCTCCCATTGGCTGTCTATGTCTACATGGCTATTGACAAGTTTTCAATGACCTTTGACCGAGACACGTGTCACTCTCTTATTACTTAGTTCTTGTTGAGGTGGATTTTCCTCCTCTTACCGTTGACCGAGGACACGTGTCACCATCTAATTGGCCAGCACTTCTAGTCGCCAATTGAACAACTAACTAGGCACTCTTCACCACGTGTCACACGCTGTGTAAACCCCGTCCTTTAGTAATGAGAAAAACCGGGAAAGAACCGATCAATGTTATCTATAAACCGAATTGGTCTACAAGCCCAACTATTAGGGGACGAGCAAATTCAAAAATTTCTAACTCCCATGTGACTAAAAAATATTCATAAACTTGGGAAAAGAGCCCTAGGGTGATATGAGGAAGAAAGACCAAAGCAGTTCAAGAGAACCGAGTCCAAACTGGATATAACCGGTTTATAAATCAAGTTGATTCATGAACCGGAACCGATTGAGAATGTGTTAACCAAGAAGTTTATGGATTCATTGTGATTTATAATTCTTGGGAAGGAACCTTAGAACAATGTGGGAGAGAAAAACCAGATCGATTCGGGTGAACTGGACCCGAACCCGATTAAACTAGTTTAAGAACCGAGCCGGTTTATGAACTAGAATCGATTAAGAGGTGGTAAACCGGGAATTTTATGGACCCTAAGTGACCCAAGGAGTCACAAAAGACATGGAAATGGACTTGTTAAGGAATTGGGGATGAAAACCAAACCGGTTCAGGTGAACCGGATCCGAACCGGTTCGGACTAGTTTGAATCACTATTGAACCGAATCCTAAATTCATTTTTCTAAGTAGCGTAAATTATTCAAATTGGAGATTTGAGGCCATCATTGGATAGAAAATGAATTTAGATGAATTTAGAAATTTTTAGATTTGAAAAACTTGGTCGAATGAGGGGTGAACCAACCGGTTTAAGCTTTAAACCTAGTTCGGATCGGTCCGGTCTGGTTTAGAACAGTGTCATCTTCTTCCTCATGATAACAGCACTATTCACTCTGAAGAAACATCGACAAAGAAGAAACGCCTCTGTTTGGTACGTTTCAGGTCATCAATTCTTGTCATTACGGTGCCAAACGGACAGCCAACGAGTCCCCAAGCTCCCTATATAAAGATCCCCTCTCCATTTGTCCTCTCCACACTTGAAAAGCTCACTCTCTCATAGTTAGTTAGTTTTTCGGTGAAGCTCGAACTAGAGCTCCGATATAGGGTCAATTATGAGCCAAAGAATGCAAGGTCGGCTTCATTAGAACCGGAGAGAAGTCAGCTACACGGTATTAGCATCTATTCGTCCCGAGAGTCACCAACGTGATCAAATAGTGAAGCAGCTCCGACGGACTGAAGCTGCCCTATTTTGGCTGAGTTGAAATTGGCCAATTTGAGCCCTCCTCAGGCCAAACCAGCCTCTCCCGACACCTCCTCAGCCCTTCCACCGCCGAATTAGGACCGAAATGTACGCCAATTTGGCTCCCCTTTACAATTTCAGATCGTTGTTAGAGAGAAAGTCGGCCGAATTTCAATGAAGAAATTATAATCCAATTCAACATCAATTGGTGCATTCTTAATCCTAGAAAGAACCTCTAGAGGAGAACTACCTGCCTAAATAGAAAGCTCCGATCGTCGCGCCCTCACTAGTGAGAAATCAAAGCTTTCTCTCTCTATAGTCTATTTTCCGGCGAAGCTCCATTTGAGCTCGTTGCGGCATTAAAATCTGTGATTCAAAGTTCTTAGAATTGTATGAACATGTAGAAACTCAATTTCAACACCAATTTCAACAATTAGAGGTGTTTGATCGGCAATTTGATGAAATCAAATTTGGCAGTGTTGAAGAGTTTAAATTGGGGGAAATTTGGGAATTTTCAAAAATTCAAAGGACCAAAATGTAATTTTCTAAAATTGAGGGTCAATTGGTCATGATAAGAATATTAGAGGGCCAATTGAGAAATTTTAGAATTTTTGGGGCAAAATTTTCATTTTTCTAAAGAAGGGGCAAAATGGTAATTTTAGGAAAATTGAAGGACCAAATTAGAAATTTGGGAAATTAAACCCCTTTGTGTGAAATCAAATAAATTGAGGCCCTAAGATAAATTTTAAAAGTTTCAGGACTCGAATTTAGGAAAAACCCGACAATAGGGACTTAAAGAAAAATAACTTTAGGGACCTAATTGCAAATATATGTAAAGTTGGGTATTCTCATTAATTTGGAACGAATGAGGGCTATTAGGCCAAAGAATATTGAACAATTATGTTCATTTCGTATAGGAGAATGAGACATTGGGAACGCCAGTCGAGGTCCGGCTTGCTAAGGATGAAACCTAACTAACTGGAATTTCACTGCACTATCGAGTGAGTGGGATTATATGTCATACCCGGTTGGGGATGATAAGTACCTCGGTATAAAAACCCATTGTTTAGTGGTATTTTTAATTATCACCACCTAGAGAAAGTGATGTGAAAATTTTGCGGAAAAACTACTTACCGATTGTAAGTAGATCATACCCGGTTGGTATGATGAGACTTCCTCAAAGGAAGTTGAAAACCCATTCATCGGTTATGAATGGAGATGTCCTTATACGGTATAATGGACAATGAAAACCTATTTTATCAAAAGTATTCTCTCCTAACTGCGTGCCAATGCTTAAACTATTTGGGAGACCTTCTTGATGGGAGTTCAAATAGCTCTTATAGGCTGGGGGCCTCGGTTTTGGAACTTGAGGGCTAGAATACCCAGTTTTTGAAAAACATGAATAGTGGGCCATAGGCCAATGGACACGGGCAAGAGCTCGTAAAAGAACATGATATGTATATGTGCCATTAAAACTTAATAAGTGAATTGTTTGGTCATGGTACCAAGGCAGGTCCTACATACTCAATCAACTAGTAGCAATGCGACATGACAGGTCTTCGAACCAGTCATGGCAAACAGCTACATGTTGAGTTGAAGGATAGGACCATTGGGACAAATGGCACCACATGTTACATGGAAATTTAAGAAAACTTTGCTTGTGAATGCACTATGAGTACGGGATCATCAAGATGTCCATGAGGGGTAGTGATGTGTCCTAAGGGCCCTGGACGACCTGGTGAGTATAAGGGCAGATCGTTATTCCAGGTGTCTGTGCAAAATTTGGAGTAGCACCAAGCGCATGAGACCAAGCTGAGGATGGGATGAGGTCTTTTTCTTCATATGGATACGAAGAAATGATTTCGGGAATGAGGGTCGGATGCCGTGTACATCCACTCATTCCCAGGGTAGAAGTGGTTGTGCTTCTATCCAGGTGACAAGTAAAGTCGCTCCGAAGCCACTAGTGGGTTCAGTAGTTGTACTGACCTACGAATGTGTGTAACCTTCATGAAAAAGGATGTGTGTTGGGTGATGACACACCAGTAACTACGAATAATCGAAAAACCTGAATTTTTAAATGAAGGGATTTTTTAAAAGAAAGGAGTTTGGCACACTCTATATAAATGTTTTTTTCTTAAAAGTCAAAAGATTTGAATCTCATTCACTGAGTAGTTGTACTCACCCCCTCCCTTATGCCCCTTTCAAGAAGTCCCAGAAATCCGAACCTTAAAAGACTTGTGCAATTAAACGCCTGCAAGATAGGTATGATTAATTTAAATTACTATGTAGTTTTGATTTATGATATTCTTGAAAAAAGGTGCAAGTCTAAAGAATGCCTTACACTTTACTATTCATAATATAAGGAGAAACTCTTTAGTAAATCGGAAGAGTGGCGGGTTGATCACGAGGATCCGACCAAACTGGATCGAGGCATGACACGCTGATTGGTCAGGCCTTCTGAATGGGTGCTGATCTGGTAGCGGTCTGTTGACCCGCTGGGCCATTGACCAGTCCGGTCAGACTGGGTTCGGTGACTAGAAATAAAAAATCGATCGATTCAAGCCAAATTGGACCAATCTTCTAAAAGTTTTAAATTTATAAATTAATCTAAATTCATTTTTTATCTAATGGTGGCCTTAAGTTTCCAAATTGAAATTTTTAAGTCACCTAGAAAAATGAATTATTAAACTGGTTCTTCCTAGTTCAATCCAGTTCGAATTGGTTCGGTTATGGTTTACCATGAACCTGTCCAGTTTTCACATCCAATCCACTTCATGGTTCTTCTCCATTACTTTTATGATTTCTTGGTTATTTGGGTTTTTTTAATTCCAATTTTAACCATTTTTAACAAATCCGGTTCACTTAGGCTCTCGGTTTACTCTTAAATATTTTATGTTTCCTTTTCCAATTTCCTTGGTTCAAGAGGATGAGTTTCATAGAGGTTGACATTGAGATAGAGACCCTTAATGAGAGGTGCTCAAAGATATTCTATTCATTAATTAATTTTGTTCATCGGAGTTTCAAATGTTTGTAAATTTCTACTTATATTTCTGAAAACTTTAAATTTTTAGTAAAAATGAAAGTGTTTTAGATTAGTCTTTTGTCTTATCTTTCCTGCAATGGTGAAGGTACTCACTATTGTAGTATCGATGAGATGTGGTAAGTTATTATTGGATCTTGAAACAGGGAATTAGTCTATGGCTTGATAATTTAAGTGGTATCAAAGTCAGATTTTTAAAACCTATAGTTTTTTAAAATGAAGTATTGGGAAATGTGGGCATGTGGTGGGGGGAGGGGAAGCACTTGTCCACATGACAATGAGCAATAACATGTTGTAGAAATAAAATTAGTAATAGAAAGTAAATACTTAAAAAAATAACACTAATGAAGATAAAACTCTTGTAGAAATATGACTTAAAAGAGGAGCATGATGAACCAACATGTTGCTGAGCAATAACCTGAGAGGGTGCGAAAACCTCTGGTGGAACAAACACTCGAATTGGTTGAAGTACCGACCCACAAAGACACAAGATCTGAGGCAAGGGAGTTCCTTGTGGGGACACCCTAGAAACCCACCATGAACCCCGAATACATTTGTTCATATTTGGACATTATGAGGGTTCTCAATATGAACCATGGAATAGCTGCACCACAGCACTTTGCCGAATCATTTGAAGTAAGAGCACCTGGGCTAATGCTGCCCTAGAAACCACTTTGAGAAGAGTACATGCTGACAAATGTGATTAATGAAAAGAAGCTGGAATTTTTTTATTTGTGCTAGGGCTCACATTATGTAACTGAGTATGAGAATCGATTCAACACTCTCAGATTGTCCGTGCCTAATTTCTTAGGCCACATAGTAATTTGCTAATGCTTCTTGGATGTCATATCACCAGAGATCTGATGTTGTATGGGAAGAATAAGGCAGCTCATGAACTTGGCTAAGGTGATTAGTTTTGCTTATGAATGTGAGTGCATCCTCCATGCCACTCATTGATCAATCAAGGAATCAAGAAAAATAAAGGAGAGAGAAGTCTACTTACCTTGCACGAGGGAACCTACATATAGTATAGGTAAGTCCTCAAGGAATGATATATCAGGGGGACCGACATGTGACTATCACGTGGGACGGTGGACACTACTCCTATAGGCATGAGACTCTAACTGAAGGACCTTTCCGAAAAAAATGACACTAAGAATTAGATGAACACAATAAACAAGGCATCAATATGGCTCATATAGTAGAAGTATCATGGGGGATGCTGCTAGAGCATCATAACCTACTATGCATGTAGACAACCAAGGTGTGGGGATCAGATCAAAAGTCATTTCTTAAACAAGGAATCAAGATTTGGGTAATGATGATTTAGACTAGTCGGGATTGGAAAGAGCCTTGATTTAAATTACTTATAAGAACCAAAGAGGGCAAAAGGTAATTTTGAAATTATAAAAAATAAAACTCTTGAAACAAGTGTACAAATAAGTTTTACCAAATTGTTATCGTGAACTATTTAAGGTAACTTACTATAGGAAGGGAAAGATGTAGTAAGTTATTTAGAGTAAGGGGAAAGATGTTTGAGTTATGAATATTGGAGAAAGGTGATCGATCCGACTTGTACAAAAAGGAGGGGAGAACCCAATATGTATAAGAACGTGTATAAGAAAACATCAGAAAGCTTATGCCCACAAGAGGAAAACTTAACGAATGGGACACAAAATGAGGTGATACCCCACTAAGATGAAAAAAAGGTTCTAACACCCTAGTGTAAGAGGAAGTCCATGCATCATCTAGAAGAAACTAACAACCATGTTATCATAGGTAACCAAGTCATGGTAATGAAGTATATGTTAATAGGCGTAAAGGGAGAGAAGAGTCAAGTGCTCTGAGAAATAGTAAGACATAAACAAGACTACAACATCTGAGATGGATCTTCATCTGCACTCAAAATAAGATGAGAGGTATTGTGATGAAAATTGTGGATTATTAAAGAATCACAACCAAATTTTGGATGACAAGAAAGTGTGGTAGAAGCTGAAACACTAGTATTAAGGCAACTAGGAGATTGAACAGTTAATTGATAGGGATAGCTAAATGTGCTATGATAATGTCAGGGATTTCTTACAATGGTTTCCATGAAGAAAAGTATTGAGAAATTATGTAATAATCTGAAGTCATGTAATCAAAAAAGCATTTCGAGCATAAGATATGTGAGGAGACAATAAAAACAAGGAGATTGGACTAAAGTAGAATCAATCTTAAGAAGGGGTAAATTGGAAATATCGAGAATGCACGATAGAAACGCAACTATGTGAAAATAGTAATGGTGAATGATCAATGGGGAATTGCCTTTACTAGTGAATAAATGTTTTAGGGACAAAACTCATAAATGTATGGAGAAGTTGTAATATCAAGATTTCCCAACAGTAGAATCTAACTCAAATGAAATGGGAATAAAGGTGGCACTAATAATGGGATTTCGAAGCAAAAATCTGGAATCAGATTAGATTGTAAGTCATTTCCCGAAAAGGGAACTAAGATTTATGCAAAGCTGATTTACACTAACTATGACCAAAAGGGGCCTGATTTAAATTACTAAGAGGACCAAAAGATTTGACATTTGGGTCACAAATCTGACTAACTCCATGCAACTAACCCAACCTATCTCCCCTCCACCCATTTCTCTAATAGAATTTAACCGCACCTCACTAGTTGGAAACACAAAAAATTGACTTCATTTTTCATTAAATTGCACACAACAAAGCTAAGATCGACTTGACAACCCCCTTACTAACATGCCTATGAAATTAATTGAGTTATATACTGCCCATCAGATAGAAGTTCACTCCTAAAGTTAAAAAATTTTTTTTTGAAAATGCTCTCGGCACCCAAGTGGTGGACTAGCAATACTCCCTCATCTAACCACCAAATTAGGTGATTTTGGTGTTAAAATGTTGTTAAGAAAGTTGTAAAACCAAGGAAATTTTCTACTTTCATAGTTGGGATGGATCAAAGCCAAAAGAAGGATCCAACTAAGATCCAATGGGTGAACGAGGAATAGGCCAAACTAGAATGTGGGAAGAGGTTAATGAGAAGCCATGAGAAATGAAATAGGGCCAGTAGAAACCCTTAGGAGGATTATTGGACTCAAAATCAAGGACTGGGTGAAAATCGAGAAGAAACCGATTTGAACAAGATTCAAGCTAGGTGGAATCACAAAAGCCCCAAAATTTTAAGGTATTAGAACAAACCCAAATTTGGCAGTTCTTAAGTCCATACTACAGAAAATCGAATGTAGAATTTTTAGGTATTTTTATTTTCACAAGAACTGGCCGAGAAGAGTGTGAACTAGGCAAAAAACCACTGAACTGACTGAGAAATTTGCCAGAAACGGGTTCACTACTATGTCAAATAGGCCAACAAGGAAGTTGGACACACACATGCACTGCATGCGTAGAGTACGGGGCCCATGAATGTGCAATCACGAGCATAGGTGTTGTCTTCCTTCCCCAACTCCCCGTCTCGGATCCCCTATTTTACCCGATGCATCATCCATTGACCTACCAACTCCACCGCTTGGGGAAATTAATTCATTACCAGCACCACAAAATATGAATTAATGAAAGAAAGCTATGGATTGATTACCACTAAGGTCTAGAACCCAACCATATAAATTAGGGCTACTACTTTGCCAGCAATTGCTTAGAATTCTCTCCCAACCACTGACTTCTCCCAACTCTGGCATCCTCACTACAAGAAACCACAACTTCACCATTTGACCATCTCTGATTATGTTCTAGGTATCCCTGGAAAGGTAAGGTCTTCAACTCTCCATCGCCACCCTATCGACCTCCAACACTTCCTCTACCGGCGACAACGAGATCGCATAATAACCAATCTCCGACAAGTAGAAATAGAGCACCTATTTTTAGGGTCAATTTCGATGGCCTCGACACCACTCATGATATGAGAAAAATATGGGGAGTCCCATGCATCACCAGCTTTCCATAGCCATAGGATTTACCCGAAATGATTTAGAAATTTCTATAAATTAAATCTAGGAACAAATGTGTATGCCCCGCCCCTTGAGGATAAGGAAAATGGGAAAAGAACGGGTCAACTCGAGTGAGAAAACTAAACCGGTTCATGAACCCTAACCATTAGAGAATGGACAAAATGAAAAATTTACACATCCCGAGTGACCCAAAAAGGCATGAAAATCATGGAAAGGGACTCTAGGACAATTTGGGAGAGAAAACTAGACCGGTTCAGGTGAACTAGATTGAAACGGTTTGGACCGGCTTGAATCATCATTGAACTATATGCTAAATTCATTTTTCTAGGTGGCTTAAAATATTCAAATTGGAGAATTGAAGCCACCATTGGATAGAGAATTAATTTAGAAATTTTTAATTTTCAAAAACTAGTTCGAATCGGGCCTGAACCGGTCGGTTTAAGCATTGAAACCGGTTCAGACCAGTCCAGTCCAGTTTGAAACATTGTCGCCTTCTTCCTTTAGTTGACAACACTGTTCACTCTCTAGAAAAATGAGCAGCATTGGTTGAAAGGAAACATTTCTGTTTGGTACGTTTCAGGCCATCAATAAGTGCCAATAAGGTGCCAAACAAACGGTTGGAAACTCTCTAAGCTCCCTATATAAAGAGCCCTCTCCATTCATACTCCACACACTTGAAAAATTCACTCTCTCTCAGCTACTCAATTTTTCGATGAAGCTCTAACCAATGCTCTAACATATAGATTTTTTGAGGCAAAGAAGGCGAGGTCGTGTTCCTTAGACTCGGGGAGGAGTCAACTACCCGAAGGTGGTCACCATTCGATCTGAGGATCGGCGGAGAAGTGTTGGCGTAGTCAAACAGTGAAGCATCTTCGACAGGTCGAAGCTGCTCTATTTCGACCAAGCTAAGATTGGCCAAATTGAGCACTCTTCATGCCAAACTAAACTCTACCAACAGTCCCTCAACTTTCATACGACCGAATTAGAGCGGAAAGGTAAGCTAATTTGGCTCCCCTCTGTAAATTTTGATCATCATTAGAGAGAGAAATGGTGAAACATTACTAACCAAATTCTCCCTCAATTTGACATGAATTATTGTAATTCTTGATCCTAGGAGGAACCTCAGAACGAGAGCTACCTGTCTCGATCGAAAGCTCGGACTGTCGCACCTCTAACGGTAAGCTTTCGAAGCATTCTCTCACTAAGTTCAATTTTCCAACGATGCTCCATTTAAGATCATTCCGACCTCAATTTATGTGATTCAAACATCAATTAAATCATATTGATGTGTAGGAACTCAATTTTACCTTTCATTTCAACAATTAACCTCAATTGAATGGTCAATTTGATGAAATCAAATTCGAATAATTTGAAAAAGGGAAATTGGGGATTTCAAAAAATTGAGGGACCAAAGTGCAATTTCCCAAAATTGAGGGCCAATTGGCCATGAAAAGGATGATGGGGAACCAATTGGTCAATTTTCAAAATTTATTAGGGTCAAATTGTCATTTTTGTAAAGTAGGGGCAAAATGACAATTTTTGAAAAGATGGGGACCAAATTGGAAATTTGGGAAACTTGAACCCCCTTTGTGATTTTGAATATATTGAAGACCCAGAGTGAAGTTTAAAAGTTTTGGGACTGAATTTGTGGAAAAATTCGCATTAGGGACCTAAATTTAAAGAAAAAGAACTTTAGGGACCGAAATGTAAACAATTGAAAAGTTTGGGGCATTGTGTTCATACGTGAGGAACGAAGGAATGTTAATGAATAAGGATGTCCAAAAATCATGTAGGAACACGAAGGACTGGCACGCCGACAAGGATAAGCTCGCGTGGAGGTAAAAATTTGATTAAGAGGAATACATTGCACTTATCGGGTGAGTGGGATTATTCACATCATACCCGGTCGGGATGATTAGTACTTCGAAAATGAAAAGCCACATCTATGTGGAATTTTAGCATCACAGCTTGTTGGAGTGATGTAAAAACTACATAGAAAAACTACTTATCGGTTGTAAGTAGATCATACCCGGTTGGTTTGATGAACTTCTTGGAAGGAAGTAGAAAACTCGCTTACTAGTTATAAGTGGAGATGTTATCACACCCAACTATTATGATGGATGAGTTGAAAAGTTATTTTGTCAGAAGTGTTCTCCCCTAACTTTGTTCCAATGCTTAAAAATTTTGGGAGACCTTCTTGACGAGGGCTCGATTAGCTCAGATAGGCTAGAGGCCTCGGTTTTGGAACTTGGGGGCTAAAATGGCAGGTTTTGGAAAATCACGTACATTGGGCCCACAGCCAGTTGGCACGAGTAGAGGCTCATAAAAAAACTTGATGATAAGCCATGAAAATTCTAAATGAAATTTGGCCATGGTACCAAGATAGGACCGACATACTCGATTGACTAGAGGTAGTGCGACAAGACCAATTCGACGAACCGGTCTAGACAAATAGCTGCAAATCGAGTTGAGGGTCGGGGCCATTGAACTAGTAGCACCAAAGATAAATGGCTTTATGGAAAACTTTGTTTGTGCATGCACTTGAGGTTCCGGACCATCAAGATGCCCAAGAGGGGTAGTTATGCATCCTAGGGGTTACTAGATGACATGATGGAGATAAGGGTAGTTGGTTGTGTTAGCAATAAGGGAAGCTCAACATAGCTTCATGCGCATGAAATCAGGGTGGGGTCGGGATGAGGTCTCTGTTCTCATATGGAAATGGAGTTGCTTTTTCGGGTTTGAGGGTCGGATGTCGCGAATGTCCACTTATTCCTAGGGTAGAAGTAGGTAGGCTTCTATCTAGGTGGCTGGCAAAGTCGTTTCGATGCCACAAGTGGGTGCAGTGGATGGGTTGTCCTGCGAATGTGCGATCCCTTCATGATGAAGGGTGTGTGTTGATTGTTAAACACACCTATTATGGAGAATATGAAAAAGTGTTTGAAAACTAAAATTGAGGAAGAAATTATCTTAAAGAAAATAAGGAGTCTGACACACTCCAATTAAAAACTATTTTAAATAAACTCTTTTTCAAACACCCATTCTATAAACAACGCTCTTTGGAGTTAACAAACACCAGGAAAAGAACCAGTCAAACCGAGTGAGAAAACCGAACTGGTTCACAAACCTGATTATTAGAGAACAAGCAATTTGGGAAATTTACAACTCCTGAGTAACCCAAAAGGTTCATAAAAACCTTGGAAAAGTACCTTTGGACAATTTGGGAGAGAAAACTAGATCGGTTCAAGTGAATTGGATCTGAACCGGATTTAACTACTTTGGACCGGTTTGAACCACTATTGAACCAGATGCTAAATTCATTTTTCCAAGTGGCTTAGAAAATTTAAATTTGAGAATTGAGGCCACCATTGGATAGAGAATGAATTTAGACACTTTTAATTTTGGAAAAATCGGTCGAATCGGGCCGGAATCGGCCGATTTAAGCTTTGAAACCGGTTCGAAATAGTATCGTCTTCTTCCTTCAGATGACAACATTATTCACTCGCCAAAAAATTGAGCAGTGCCATCGAAGATGAAAAGTATCCGGCAAGGGAGTTTCAGGCAATGAATGACCACCATTAAGGTGCCAATTGAACGACAAAGAAGTCCCTGAGCTTCCTATATAAAGAGCCTCTCCTCATTCATCCTCATCACATCTGAAAACTCCACTCTCTCCCTACTGCTCCATTTTTTGGTGAAGCTCGAACCAAAGCTCCAACTTGGGCATTTTTCTGACCCAAAAAAGGTGAGGTTGGGTTCATTAGATTCAAGGAGAAGTTAGCTACCCCGGCGGACCGAAGGTGCCTTGTTTTGGCTGAGCAGAAAACAACCAATTCGAGCCCTTCTCAAGCCAAAACAAGCTCCCCCAATACCTCCTCAACCCACCTATTGCTAAATTAGAATGTAAAGGTAAGCCAATTTGGCCCCCCTCTGTAAATTCCAATCATTGCTAGAAAGAGAACCGGCAGATTTTCACTAACTAAATTTTCCCTCAATTTAGCATCAATTGATGCAATTCTTGATCCTAGGAGGAACATCAGGACGAGAGCTATCTGTTCAGATCAAAAGCTCGGACCTCTACAGCTCTAACGATAAGCTTTCAAAGCTTTCTCTCCCATTTGAGCTCATTCTAGCACCAAATTGTGTGATTCAAAGTGCAATTGAATCGTATGAAGGTGTAGGAAATCTAATCTAACTTCAATTTAAACAATTAAACTCATTTGATCGGTCAATTTGATTAAATCAAATTCGGCTGAGTTAGAAGGTTGACATTAGAGGAATATTGAGGAAATTTTGTGGATTTCAAAATTTCGAGGGACTAAAGTGCAATTTCATAAAATTAAGGCCAATTGGGCATGATAAAGATGTTCGAGGACCAATTGGACAATTTTTGGAATTTTTGGGGCAAAACTTACCATTTCTGTAAAGTAGGGACAAAATAGTAATTTTGGAAAAATTGGAAATTTAGGAAACTTGAACCCCTTTTTTGTGATTTGGAGTAAATTGATGTCGTAAGGTTAATTCTAGAGTTTCGAGACTCAATTTGGGGGAAAACTAACATTAGAGACCTAAAGTTAAAGAAAAATAACATTAGGGACCTAATTGCAAATAAATAAAAAGTTTGGTTATTTCATTCATTATAGATGAATGAAGGCTATTAGGCCAAAGGATAATGAACAATGTTGTTCATACCGTGTAGGAACACGAAGTACCTGGAACGCCAACTAAGACAAGTTCATGTGATGTCAACAAGCCAGTTCAAGGGAAATTTACTGCACTATTGGGTGAGTGACATTTTATATCATACTCGGTTGGGATGATAAGCACCTTAGAAATGAAAACTCACTATTAAGTGGTATTTTAACCATCAAACCTGAGAGGGGTGATGTGGAAATTATGTGGAAAAATTACTTTCCGATTGTATGAAGATCATATCCAGTTGGTATGATGAACTTCCTAGAAATAAGTAGAAAACCCGCTTATCGATTATATGTGGAGATGTCTTCATACTCGGTTGGTATGATGGACAGCTGAAAGTTTATTTTGTCGGAAGTGCTCTCCCCTAACTTTGTGCCACTCCTTAAAACTTTTGGGAGACCTTTTTAATGGGAGCTCAAATAGCTTAGATAGACCGGAGGCCTCAATTTTGGAACTTGAGGGCTAATATGCCCGATTTTGAAAATCTTGAATAGTGGGCCATAGGCCAATTGGCATGAGCAGAAGCTCGTAAACAAACATGATTTTTAGCCATGAAAACTTAAATGAATGAATTGTTTAGCCATGGTACCGAGACAGGACCGACATATTCGATGGATTGGCGGTAGTGCGACATGATAGGTCTACGGACCACTCAAGACAAATAGTTGCAGGTCAAGTTGACGGTCAGGGCCGTTGGACTAGAGGCGCCACAAATTATATGGCTTATGTGGAAAATTATTGATTTGTGCATACACTAAGTTTACGGGGCCTTCAATATGCCCAAGAAGGTAGCGATGTGTCCTAGGGCTCTGGATGACTTGGTGGAGATAAGGGCAGTTAGTCGTACCAGCAGTCTTGGCCATGGTACCAAGACAGGATCAACATATTCGATGAACTGGCGGTAGTGCGACATGATAGGTCTACGGACCAGTCGAGACAAATAGCTGCAGGTCTAGTTGAGGGTCGGGGTGATTGGACCAGTGGAACCACAAATTATACGGCTTATGTGGAAAATTATTGATTTGTGCATGCACTGAGTTTACGGGACCTTCAAAATGCCCAAGAGGGTAGCGATGTATCCTAGGGCTCTAGACGACCTAGTGGAGATAAGGGCAGTTAGTCGTACCAGTAGTCTTGAGAAGCTCGATGTTGCTTCATTGCGAAAGAGACCGAGTTGGGGACGAGATGAGGTATTTGTCTTCATACGGAAATGGAGTTTTGTTTACAGGATTGAGGGTTGGATGTCACGTACATCCACTAATTCTTAGGGTAGAAGTGGACGTGTTTCTATCAAGGTAGCCGATAAAGTCACTCTGACGCCACAAGTGGGTATAGTGAATGGGTTGGCCTGCAAATGTTTGTTCCCTTCATGATGAAGGGCATGTGTTAAGTGATAACACACCATTGTAAAGAGAAATGGCTAAAAAAATCAAGATTTGATGATTAAATGTTTTAATGGAAAATAAAAATTCTGACACACTCCAATTCAAACTATTTTTTTTTTGAAAATCAAGTCTTAAACTCCCATTCACTGAGTTGTTGAATTCACCCCCTTCCTTACATCCCTTTTCAAATAACCAAGGGAAACCTACCCAAAGACTTCCTATTAGTCACACCTACAAGACAGGTATGTAAGTTAAAATTTTTATGTAGTTTTGATTTATGTTATTCCATGAAAGGTATAGGTTGAAAGGACACCTTACTCCTCTCGGGTTAAAGAAGGGGAAAACCCTCAGTAAACCGAGAGAGTGGCGAGTTGTTCACGGGGATCCGACCAAACTGGGTTGGGGTGTGACACATTCATTAAGTTGTAGAAGCTCACCCCTCCCTTTTTATCCCTTTTCAGGAGTAGAGAAAATGACTAGAGGTAATACCAAGATCTACCCACTCACCTGATAGTGTTGTGAAACCCTTCCTGAACCAAGGGAGTGATGGGTTGATCATTGGAATCCAACCAAATCTTATCGAGGCATGACAACTTGAGTGGTATTAGAGCTAAGTTCCCGTGAAACATTATCAATATTATGCCCTGACAATAATAAAACCTTAATTACCATGTTAGAAGGAGAATTTCTAGAAAGTTCATCGTGAAATCCAATCCTCCAGACCTCACCTTGAAAAAGATGCCTACCTCTAGGGAGGCATCTGTTAAACGATTTATGAAGGGCAAAAGGAAAATGCCCAAACATATGGTGGAGGGTTATCGAAAACTTGTGGGAGCCTTCCTCTAAAAGGAACTTGTTCCTTCCTCTAGGAGCCCAACACCTCCTCCAGCCCCACGACAACCAGAGGAAAATCCCACTAAGAAAGAGGCTTGGGACAACTACTGGGATGCATATGCCACCTTCATGAAAGTCCACCAAGTACCCCCACCTACTATGTTCGACTTCAATCCTTCTCAATGGATGAGGTGGACATATGAGTGTGAGGCTTAGGTGTTAAGGCAGTATAGACTGGAGGCCATACATGATGTTCATCCCAAAAGGGAATATGGATGGACTTCAACCAGTTCCTTAGAGCCATCTAATCATGAATCCCACAATCTTTCCAAGGCTAACTCCTGGCCTATGACCCCAAGGGACTAGGGGGTAGAAAATCTCTATAATAAGCCAATTATGATAAGAAATTATTTCTTGAATGAATGAAAAGTCTAATCTTTCTTTAATAATATTTGGGTCTCTTTGATGAATTCAACTAACAATGGGAGTATGCCAATAAGGATCGAAGTAACGGGTAGAGAAGAGATCACCTAAAGAAGGAAAAATGAGGAGTCACGACTAGTTAACCCAATCCTTTAAAGTAGCCAAGAAAGTTTCCCTATCTAGAGAATGGAAAAATAAGATAATAAGACTTGGAAAGAACTTCCAGAAAAATCTACCTAAAGTCCACCAAGGAAGACCTATCCTAAGATAAGGAAGAAGAAGTCTAGTGCAAGGGAAGGGTACAAGACTAGTGGAAGGGTTAAGGAAAGACTGTACATATAAAAGTAAGGAAACAAGAACAATTGGACTATTCCAAGGGAAACCAATGGAATGGAAGTTGACCAGGAAGAAAGTAAGAAAGATATGGGAGCACTAAAGATGTTAAGTCAATTGGCTAAGAAAATGGGTGCACTGAAGATATGGGTACTCACAATTGTGATGAGAAATGGCTAAGAAAATTGAGATTTGAGGATGAAATGTTTTAAAGGAAAAGGAGTCTGACACACTCCAATTCAAACTTTTCTTTTTGAAAATTATGTCTTAAACCCCCATTCACTGAGTTGTCGAACTCACCCCCTCCCTTATATCCTAATTCAGGTAACCAAGGGAAACCAACCCAAAGACTTCCTGTTTGTCACACCTGCAAGACAGGAATGTACGTTAAAATTTTTATGCAGTTTTGATTTATATTATTCTAGGAAAGGTATATGTTGAAAGGATGCCTTACTCCTCCTTGGATAAAGAAGGAAAAAACCCTTAGTAAACTGGGAGAGTGGGAGGTTGCTCACAGGATCCGACCAAACCGGGTCGAGGCGTGACAACTTGAGTGGTATCAGAGCCTATTTCCTCAAATACATTATCAAAGCTAGATAATATAGTAACTAATAGGAATAAATTTAAAATTTTTAGATGGCCCCAAGAAAAGTAGCCAAACAAACCTGCGCTATCTTAGCCACCCCAGAAGCCACAGGAAACCCCATCCCAAGGGAGAAAATGAACCAAGAATATAGGACCCTTGGAGTAACCCCGGGTCAAAGAGGACTCAACAAGAAATCCTCCAAGGTGTTCAAGCTCAAGGATGGCAAGGCATTGAACCATCAACAATCCCTTAGAAAGGTTCCATAATTCTCAATGTATAGGAGGAACTAGAAGGGTCTACGCAAGGATATGATCGGTTATAAATGTGGGTAATGGGGACACTAAATTAGAAGATGCCCGACATTTCAGAGGACAAGACCCAAGATGATCTACTTTGAGTGTAGGAGGGTGGGACACATAGTAAGGAATTGTCCCACATTGTGAGAAATCCATGTGATACCTTCCAATAAGGACACCTCCACCCCTAGAGAAGCCCGAAGGGATAACATTACAAGAACTACAATTGCGGCTAGGGAACCCAATCTCACCCAGGAAGGAATCCCTCCAGGTCATAGTTTAGAAATGAGTATTCCCCAACCCATCATTGTAACAATCTACCTCAAGAGATGTTAAAACCCCAAAACTGTATTCTTACTTCAATAAATAAAATTCTAAGTTCCTAAAAATTTCTTTGTCCCTTAATAATACAATTTCATTACTTAATTACCTGAGGAAATATCATGAAAAGATGATCAAGAGTAGGACCTTGAGAAAATCCAGAAATATTAGAATATAGATAAAGGGAATTTTCCTTAAGGAGCACTACAAACCACCTAGGAGCAAAGAAGGAAATACCTCCTCCATAGAAGACAAGTCGAATGATGAAAGACAACTAGGTTGTCTCAAAATAGTAAGATATGATCCACTTTGGAAAAATAGAGGAGCCATGTAGGGATGTAGACTAACCTAGCAAGGAAAGGGGAGGTGGAAGGGCCAGAAAAGTGGAATGGAAGGATGAAGAAAATCCTTGAAGAAATAAATGTTCAAAAATGAAATGATGACTACACTCAAGCCATAAGGAGGATTTAGCAAGTTCCGCACAAAGAAGTCTTGGAGAAAATAGTGTTTGAACCTTTCCCAAGGAAGGAAACACTAGGAAGGCAAACATGTTCCAACTAAGAAGTAATGGAAAAAGTGATGAAGGATGGGGAGATGAAGTGCATGCCGAAGTGAAAGAACCAAGGGAGGCACACTAAGAGGACTCGAGGTGAAAGTTAAACCCAAGGAATGGGTAAGTAGAAAATAACATTAAAGAATGCAGTGACAAGTAAGAATGAGTGGGCTACCTATAATAAGGAAATAAAGGAGAGAATATCCAAAAAAACCATGGAAAAGTAAGCCCTTCAGTTCGGAAGTGGGTAAAGAGAAAGCAACCAATGAGCTCTTCGAAGAGAGGAGGAACAAAAAGGAAATGGAGGACAGTGAAGGATAAAGAGCGGGCAACAACACCGATCTTAGAAGGGTGTAAGAAAGGAAAGAAGGAAAAGCATTCAAGAAGCATTAAAGAGGTTGAACCAGGACATGAATCCTTAGGTAAAAGATACAAGTAGGAAGTGGGACCTCAAAAAGGGAAGTTCCAAAGATAAGGAACCATTAGATGGATCCTAAGATGATTAAACCGACATAAAGAACCTCATAAAGAACAATAAGTGGTTAAGGGTATATCAGGATGACCAAAGTCCTACCTAATTTGGAAGAGCAAAGAAGCCAATTAGTGATTTTTTACAAACCTAGAAAAAAGAAACCTTCAAGGAGTAGTAATAAATTTAAACATCTAGCACCTAAAGGGAAATCTCTACTTTGAAGTACATAGTAGAGAATGAAAATCATTAAACGAGAACTCCCTAAAATAACGGAATCGTGAAATGGTCACAAGTAGGTAAGAGTGGGTTTAGGGGAAAGGAAAATCCTTGAGTAAAGGACACCACCAGAAATGAAGAAAGGCATAAGAAGGGAAAATCCCAACATGTCAGAAAGTCATCAGGAAATTCAATGATTGGCATCATAGAGACCCAATAAAGAAGTTGGGAAAGGATGAGTGGGTAAGTAAAACTGACACGGTTATGTAAAACATGTTGCCAAGGCATGAAGGATGATTGGATAACGGTAAAGGTAGTCAAGGAATACTACCCGATGAAAAGAGGGATAAAGTTATACAATCTTTGAAAGGTTGGAAAGTTGGGAACAACCCTAAAGGAGGTGTTATAGAAGTCTAATGGATAGAGACACGTTCTGGAATATGTCATGTCGTAAGGGACATGTAAGCACCAACAATCCCAAGTAAAATGTGACTCGAGTAAGAAAGAGTCAGTTATTAAGCATGACAAGGTCAAACATAATTTTGAGCTAAGTTGTAATCAATGACGGATGAAGTAAGGTTCACATTAAGACGAAGGGATAATAATGCCAAAACCTTTATCTAATGCTCGAAAGAATGTCGAGCTAAGGGTTTCAATGATGAAGAGAATAACTAGACAAAGGAACGATTAGGCATCTTGGAACTCCCAAACTTGAAATCATGAGTAAAAACCTCAAAGGGAAGAATCTTGTCCTAAGTAAAGGGAGATGTGAACCTAGGCATATACCTTTGGATTTGTGGGCAAGACATACTAGTTATGATAAAACTCCATGGGAGGAGTAAACAATGTAAAGGCAAAGAAATCTCTTAAGTGCATGATTTAAGTGGGCTAAGTGAAAGAACAACCAAAGCATTAACATGTCCAAGTTGACATTTAGGAAAGTTTATCCAGGAGAGAAAAATACTGATTTAGTTTTGGGGACAAAACTCCTAAAAGGAGGGGAGAGTTGTAAACCCCGCTCTTTGGACGTAAGGAAAATCGGAAAAAGAACCGGTCAAACTGAGTGAGAAAACTAAACTGATTCTCCAACCCGATTATCAAAGAATAGGCAATTTGGGAAATTTACAACTCCCAAGTGACCTAAAGGGTTCATAAAAACCTTGGAAAAGGACCTTAGGACAATTTGGGAGAAAAAACTAAATTAGTTCAGGTGAACCGGATCTGAAACAAGTTGAACCGGTTTGAACCACTATTGAACCAGAGCTCGAACCAGAGCTCTGACTTGAGCATTTTTCTAAGCCAAAGAAGGTGTGGTTGGGTTCTTTGTATTTAGGGAGAAGTCAGCTACACGCCTATAGTCTCCATTTGCTCTGAAGGTCGCGGGAGAAATCCAATGTGATAGAATAGTGAAGCAGCTCCAACGGACCGAAGCTAACCTATTTTGGTTGAGCTGAAAATGACCAATTCGAGCTCTTCTTAGGCCAATCCAAGCTCTCCCAACACCTCCTCAACCCTCTTACAACTGAATTAGAATAGAAAGGTAAGCCAATTTGGTTCCTCTCTATAAATTTTGATCGGTGCTCGAGAGAGAACTGACAGATTTTCACTAAATAAATTCTCCCTCAATTTGGCATCAATTGATGCAATTCTTGATCCTATGAGGAACCTTAGGGTGAGAGCAACATGCCCTGATTGAAAGTTTAGACCACCGCACCTCCAATGGTAAGCTTTCGAAGCTTTCTCTCTCTACGTTCTACTTTCCAGCGAAGCTCTGTTTCAGCACATTCTGGCATCAAATCATACAATTCAAAGTGTAATTCAATCATATGAATGTGTAGGAACTTCAATCTAACTTCAATTTCAACAACTACAGTAATTTGATCTATCAATTTGATGAAATCATATTCAGCTGAGTTTGAAGGTTGAAATTGGGGGGAAATTTTGGGATTCCAAAAATTCGAGAGACTAAGGTGCAATTTCATAAAATTGAGGGCCAATTGGGTATGAGAAAGATTTTTGAGGACCAACTGGGCAATTTTTCGGGCAAAACTTACCATTTTTGTAAAGTAAGGGCAAAATGGTAATTTTGGAAAAATTGGGAACCATATTGGAAATTTGGGAAACTTGAACCCCTTTTTGTGATTTTGAATAAATTGAGGTACTAAGGTGAACTCTAGAGTTTTGGGACTCAATTTGGGGAAAATTGGCATTACGAACTTTACAAACTAAGGTGCAATTTCATAAAAAACCCTAAAAGAAAAATAACTTTAGGGTGCAAATTGTAAATAAATGAAGAGTTTGGTTATTTCATTCATTTGTGATGAATGAAGGCTAGTAGGACAAAAGATAATGAACAAAGATGTTCATATCGTGTAGGAACACGAAGTACCGGGAATGCTATCTAATACAAGTTCGCGAGAAGGCAACAAGCTGGTTAAGGGAAAATTCACAATACTATCAGGTAAGCACCTCAAAAATGAAAACCTACTACTAAGTGGTATTTTAACCATCACACCTAAGAGAGCTGATGTGGAAATTATGTGGAAAAACTACTTATTGGTTGTAAGTAGATCATACTCGGTTGGTGTGATGAACTTCCTGGAAGGAAGTAGAAAACCCGCTTATCGATCATAAGTGGAGATGTCTTCATACCTGGTTGGTATGATGGACAACTGAAAGTTTATTTTGTTAGAAGTGCTCTCCCATGACTGTATGCCACTACTTAAAATCTTTGAGAGACCTTCTTAATGAGAGCTCGAATAGCTTAGATAGGCCAGAGGCCTCGTGTCACGCCCTAACTCGGTTTGGTTGGATCCTCGTGAACAACACACCACTCTTTCTCGGTTCAAGAGGAGTTTCCCCCTTCTTTTAGACGAGAGGAGCCAGGTCAAATTTCAACCTTGTTCCCTGGAAGACATATATCAAATAAAATGCAAGCTTAAAGAAAAATTTAAGCATACCTGATAAAGGGTAAGGCTAGTGTTACTTCTAGTCGTTTTCTCTTTTCTTGAAAAAGGGTAGAAAAGAGGGGTGAGTTTCTACAACTTAGTGAATGGGTTTTTCAAAGCTCTACTTTTAACTTTTAAGAAAAATATTTATATGAAGTGTGCGAGACTCCTTTCTTTTAGTAATCCCTTCATTTAAAAATTTGAGTTTTTCCATCATTTCTTAGTTAACACGGTGTGTCATCACCCGACACACATCCTTCATCATGAAGGTTACACACATTCACAAGTCAGTACAACTACTGAACCCACTAGTGGCTTCGGAGCCACTTTACCAGCCACTCGGATAGAAGCACGACCACTTCTACCCTAGGAAAGAGTGGATGTATGTGACATCCGACCCTCAATCCCAAAATTGATTTTTCATGTCTGAATGAGGACAGAGACCTCATCATGTCCCTACCCCGGTCTCATGTGCTTGGTGCTACTCCAAATTTCACACAGACAATTAGAATGACGATCTGCCCTTATACTCACCGAGTCGTCCAGGGCCCTTAGGACACATCACTACCCCTCATGGATGTCTTGATGACCTCATACTCATAGTGCGTGCACAAACAAAGTTTTCTTAAATTGCCAAGTAATATGGGGTGCCATTTGTCCCAACGGTCCCGACCTTTAACTCAACCTATAGCTATTTGTCTTGACTGGTCTGGAGACCGGTCATGTAAAACCAGCCCTTTCGAGCTAAGGAAAACTAGTAAAAGAACCGGTCAAACCAAGTGAGGATACAGAAGCGGTTCATAAACTCGATCAATTGTGAATGGGCAATTTAGGAATTTACAACTCCCACGTGATCCAAAGGGTTCAAAATACTATGAAAAAGAACCTTAGGATGAATTGGAAGAAGAAAATTAGACCGATCTGGATGAACCGGGTCCAACAAGATTGAACCGGTTAATGAACCGAGCTAGTTCATGAACTGAAATCGATAGAGATCAGGCAAAACAAAGGAATTCAAGTCTATTGTACTCCAAGGAAATTCATAAGCCATGGGAAGGAACCTTAGAACAAAGTGGAAGAGAAAAACCAAACTGGTTCGGGTGAACCAGACCCGAACCAGATTGAACAGGTTTAAGAACCAAGTCGGTTTATGAACCAGAATCGATAAAAAGATGGTAAACTAGGAATTTTATGGACCCTAAGTGATCCAAGTACCAAACCGATTCAGGTAAACCGGATCCGAACCGGTTTAGACCGGTTTGAACCACTATTGAACCGAATCCTAAATTTACTTTTCTAGGTGGCTTAAATAATTTAAATTGGATATTTGAGGCCACCATTGGATAGAGAATGAATTTAGATGAATTTAGAAATTTTTAGATTTGAAAAACTCGATCAAAAGGGGGGTGAATCGGCCGATTTAAGCTTTGAACCCGGTTCGAACCGACCTGGTCCAGTTCGCAATAGTGTCATCTTCTTCCTCAGGATAACATTCTTGTTCCTAGGAAGAACCTCAGGAGAAGAGCTACCTGATAGAGAGCTTCGACTGTCGTGCCTACACCAGTGAGTAATCGAAACTTTCTCTCTCTATAGTCCGTTTTCCGGCGAAGCTCCTTTTGAGTTCATTCTGGCGTCAAAACTCACGATTCAAAGTTCTATGGAATCGTATGAACATGGAGGAACTCAATTTCAACTTCAATTTCAACAATTAGAGGTGTTTGATTGATCAATTTGATGAAATCAAATTCGTCTGTGCTAAAGAGTTGGAATTGGGGGAAATTAGGGATTTTCAAAATTAAAGGACCAAAATGCAATTTTATAAAATTGGGGGTCAATTGGGCATGAAAATAATGTTGGAGGACCAAATGAGGAATTTTGGAATTTTGGGGGCAAAACTTACCATTTTTGTAAAGGAAGGGTAAAATGGTAATTTTGGAAAAGTTGGAGGACCAAATTGGAAATTTGGGAAATTAATCCCCTTTTTGTGAAATGGAATAAATTGAGGTCCTATGATAAATTTTAGAAGTTTCGGGACTCAATTTGAGGAAAAACCGGTATTAGGGACTTAAAGTTAAAGAGAAATAACTTTAGGGACCTAATTGCAAATAAATGAAAGTTTGACTTTCTCATTCATTTGGAATGAATGAAGGCGATTTGGTCGAAGGATAATGAACCGAGATGTTTATATCGTGTAGGAACATGAAGTACCGGGAATGCCAGCAAGGACAAGCTCGCATGAATACAAAGAACCGGTGTAGTGGAATTCACGACATTAACAGGTGAATGGGTTTACTAACATTATACCTATTTGGGATGATGAGCACAACTTAAAGATAAAAACCACTTACCAGTTGTGAGTGGGTTTACTAACATCATACCCGGTTGGGATGATGAGCACAACTTAAAAATTTTTAACCACTTACCGGTTGTGAGTGGAAATTTTATACCATACCCGGTTGGGAATGATAAGTACCTCGATATGAAAACCCACTATTAAATGGTATTTTAAACATCACTACTTAGAGGAAGTGATGTGAAAATCATGCGAAAAAACTACTTACCGGTTGTAAGTAGATCATACCCAGTTGGTATGATGAGACTTCCTCAAAGGAAGTTGAAAACCCGTTCATCAGTTATGAACGGAGGTGTCTTTATACTCGGGCGATATAATGGATAGAGAAAACATATGTTTTGTCATAAGTGCTCTCCCCTAACTATGTGTCAATGCTTAAACAATTTGGGAGAACTTCTCAACGGGAGCTCGAATAGCTCTAATAGTTCGGGGGCCTCAGTTTTGGAACTTGGGGGCTAAATGCCCGATTTTGACAATCTCATACATTGGGCCCAAGGGCAGTTGGCACGAGCAGGAGCTCGTAAATGAACATGATATATGTGTCATAAAACTTAATAAGTGAATTGTTTGTCCATGGTACCAAGATAGGACCGACATCCTCAGTCAATAGCGACAGTGCGACATGACAGGTTGATGGACCAGTTAAGACAAACAACTGTGGGTTGAGTTGAGAGTCAGGGTCGTTGGACTAGTGACCCCCACAGAATACATGGCAATATGAGAAAACAATGTTTGTGCATGCACTGTGAGTACAGGATCATCAAGACACCCATGACGGGTAGTAATACGTCCGAAGGGCACTGGACGACCTGGTGGCTATAAGGGTAGTTCGTCGTTCCAACTGCTTGTGCGAAATTTGGAGTAGCACCAAGCGCATGAGACCGAGGTGGGAACAGGATGAGGTCTCTGTCCTCAAACGGATACGAAGAAGTGATTTCAGGATTGTGGGTCGGATGTCGTGTACATCCACTCATTCTCAAGGTAGAAGTGGTCGTGCTTCTACCCGGGTGAAAGGAAAAGTTGCTCTGAAGACACTAGCGGGTTCAATACTAACTTGCGAATGTGTGTAACCTTCATGATGAAGGATGTGTGTTGGGTGATGACACACCGTGGTAACTATGAAATGATGGAGAAATCCAAATTTTTAAATGAAGGGATTTTTGAAAAAGAAAGTAGTCTGGCACACTCCATATAAATATTTCTTTCTTAAAAGTTAAAAGTAGTCCTTTGAAAACCCATTCACTGAGTAGTCGTACTCACCCCCTCCCTTATATCCCTTTCAGGAAATCCTAGAAAGCCTACCCTTAAAGACCATCAACTAATATGCCTGTAAGACAGGTATGTAAAGTTTAAAATTTCATGCAATTTTGATTATGCTATTCCAGCAAATGGTGCAGGTTTAAAGGATGCCTTACTCTTTACGGCTTATAATAAGGGGAAACCCTATAATAAACCGGGAGAGTGGCGGGTTGTTCATGGGGATCCGACAAACCGGGTTAGGGAGTGACAGGTCATGTCGCACTGCTACTAGTTGACTAAGAATGTCGGACCTGCCTTGGTACCATGACCAAATAATTCACTTATTAAAGATTAATGGCACATATATATATATATATATATATATCATTTTCTTTTACCAGCTCCTTCTCGTGTCCATTGGCCTATGGCCAACTGTTCGAGTTTTTCAAACACAGGGCATATTAGCCCTCAAGTTCCAAAATCGAGGCCCTCATCCTATAAGAGCAATTTGAGCTCTCGTCAAGAAGGTCTCCCAAATAGTTTAAGCATTGGCACACAATCAGGGGAGAACACTTCCGACAAAATAGGTTTTCACTGTCCATTATACTAATCGGTAAAAGAACATCTCTGTTCATAACCGATGAACGGGTTTCCAACTTCTTTCGAGTAAGTCTCATCATACCAACTGGGTATGATCTACTTACAACTGGTAAATAATTTTTTCTGCATAATTTTCACATCACTTTCTCAGTTGTGATGATTAAAATACCACTAAATAGTGGGTTTTTATACCGGGGTACTTATCATCCCCAACTGGATAAGATATATAATCCCACTCACCCGATAGTGTAGTAAAATTCCACTTGGTCGGGTTCCGTCATTAGTAAGCTGGACCTCGACTGGTGTTCCCGATGCTTCGTTCTCCTATCTGAAAATGAACATGGTTGTTCATTATTCTTTGGCCTAATAGCCTTCATTTGTTACAAATGAAAGAGAAAACCCAATTTTACATATATTTGCAATTAGGTCCATAAAGTTATTTTTCTTTAACTATAAGTCCCTATTGCTGGGTTTTTCCCTAAATTTGAGTCTCGAAACTTTTAAATTTTACCTTGGGACCTCAAATAATTTAATTTCACACAAAGGGGTTTAATTTCCAAAATTACCATTTTGCCCCTTCTTTAGAAAAATGGTAAATTTTTGCCCCAAAAATTCTAAAATTTCTCATTGGCCCTTTAATATTCTTATAATGACCAATTGACCCTCAATTTTAGAAAATTACATTTTGGACCTTCGAATTTTCTAAAATTCCTAAATTTCCCCCAATTTCAACTCTTCAACACTACTGAATTTGACTTCATCAAATTGACCGATCAAACACCACTAATTTTTTAAATTGGAGTTGAAATTGAGTTCCTACATGTTAATACAATTCTAAGTAACTTTAAATCGCAGATTTTAATACCGGAATGAGTTCAGATGGAGCTTCACCAGAAAACAGACTGTAGAGAGAGAAAGCTTCAATTTCTCACCGATGAGGGCGCGGCAGTCAGAGCTTTCTATTTGGGCAGGTAGCTCTCCTCTAGAGGTTCTTCCTAGGATCAAGAATGACATCAATTGATATCAAATTGGATTATAATTTCTTCGTTGAAATTCGGCCGAGTCTCCTTCTAATAATGATCTAAAATTGTAAAGGGGAGCTGAATTGGCTTACCTTTGGTTCTAATTCGGCCGTGGAAGAGCTGAAGAGGTGTCGGGAGAGCTTGGTTTGGCCTGAGGAGGGCTCGAATTGGCCAATTTCAACTTGGCCAAAACAAGGCAACTTTTGTCTATTGGAGCAGCTTCACTATTTGATCACGTCGGTGCTTCTCCGGCAAATCTCGGGATGAATGGACGCCACCACTGTGTAGCTGACTTCTCCCCGGTTCTAATGAACCCGACCTCACCTTCTTTGGCTTAGAATTGACCCTATATCAGAGCTCTAGTTCGAGCTTCACCGAAAAACTAAGCAACTGAGAGAGAGTGAGCTTTTCAGGTGTGGAGAGTACAAATGGAAATGGGCTCTTTATATTGGGAGCTTAGAGACCGATTAGCTGTCCGTTTTGCACCATTATGATAGGAATTGAAGACCTGAAACGTACCAAACGGAAGCGATTCTTCTTCGCTGGCATTTCTTGAGTTTCCCAGCGAGTGAACAGTGTTGTCATCCTGAGGAAGAAGATGACTTTGTTTCGAACCGGACTAGATCGGTCCGAACCGGGTTCAAAGCTTAAACCGACCGATTCACCCCTGATTCAACCGAGTTTTTCAAATCTAAAAATTTTCAAATTCATCTAAATTCATTTTTATCCAATGGTGGCCTCAAATCTCAAATTTGAATTATTTAAGCCACCAAGAAAAATGAATTTAGGTTTTGGTTCAATAGTGGTTCAAACCGGTCCAAACGGATTTGGATTTGGTTCACCTGAACCAGTTTGGTTTTCATCCCCAATTCCTTCACAAGTCCATTTCCATGCCTTTTGTGACTCCTTAGGTCACTTAGGGTACATAAAATTCCTAGTTTACAATCTCTTAATTGATTCCGGTTCATAAATAGGCTCAATTCTAAAACCAATTTAATCCAGTTCGGGTCCGGTTCACTCGAACCGATCTGATTTTTCTCCCCCACATTGTTCTAAGGTTCCTTCCCAAGGGTTATAAACCTCTTTGAATCTTAAGAGATCCATAAGCGTCTTGGTTTACCCATTCTCTATCAGTTCCAGTTCAACGAATCAACTCGGTTTATAAACTAGTTCTATTAAACTGCTTCGGTCTTTCTTCCTCATTATGTCCTAAGGTTCTTTTGCCCAATTTTATGAACCCTTTTGTGTCCCATGGGAGTTAGAAATTTTCAAATTTGCTCATCGCCTAATTTTCAGGCTTGTAGACCAATTCAGTTTAAAGATCACATTAACCGATTCTTTCTCGGTTTTTCTCAATACTAAACGATGGGGTTTACAACTCACCCCTCTTTTTAGGAGTTTTGTCCTCAAAATTACACGTTAAATAATTGAGAATAACTCTCCCTCAACATAAACTTGATTTCCCATGTCTCTTCCTGCACGGGTCCGTTCTGCCACAACACCTTGACCATAGGAATTTTCTTATTCCTCCAATTCTTGCCTCTCTGGTCGATGATTTGTATCGGCTCTGTCTGATAAGTCAGGTTCTCTTCCAATTCCACTGGAGGTTGGTCCAGTATGTGACTAGGATCAAGCTGATATTTCCGAAGTATTGAAATGTGGAGTACATCATGTATTCTCTGTAAATCAGGAGGCAGTTCTAATTTATAATCTACTAGTCCTATCCTTTGAATAATGGCATATGGACCAATATATCTGGGTTTCAACTTTAATATTTGTTGAACCCTAAGTATTCCTCTCCATGGAGATACTTTGAGGAATACCTGATCGTCCACTTCGAACTCCAAATCTTTCCTTCGATTGTTTACATAACTCTTCTGCCCATCCTATGCAATCTTAAGACGACTCCTTATTAATTTTATCTTCACTATTGCATCCTCTATTATCTCGGTTTTCTCTAACTTTCTTTCCCACACTTCTTCCCAAAATAAAGGGGTATGAAAGGGTCATCCATAAATGGCTTCATAGGGAGCCATCTAGATACTAGCCGATAACTATTATAATATGCAAATTCCACCAGGCATAAGTATTCTTCCCAGCTTTTATTCATGGTGAGTACACACGCCCTTAGCATGTCTTCCAAGGTTTGGATGGTTTGCTTAGACTGACCATTTGTTTGAGGGTGAAATGTCGTACTAATGTGGAGTTTGGTTCCCAAGGTGTTTTTGAGACACGGCCAAAACTTGCAAGTAAATCCCGGATCTCTATCCGATACTATACTCACTGGGACACTGTGGACTCATATTATTTCCTTCATGTATAGGATGGCCAGCTGTTCTACTGTGTTCGTCACTCTTATGGGAAGGAAATGAGCTGATTTGGTCAATCAATCCACAATTACCCAAATCGCATCTCGACCTTTACCAGTCACCGGCAGGCCCGTGACGAAATCCATGGTGATGTGCTCTCATTTCCACTCCGGAATTGGTAAGGGTTATAGTAGTCCTGACAGTTTCTAATGCTCTCCTTTTTTTTCTGTTGGTAGAACAAGCATCGGGCTACATATTCCATAATGTCCCTCTTCGTACCCTTCCACCAACATCCTTGTTTGAGGGTGCGGTACATCTTATTACGCTCATCCGCCCATTCTTTAGGCTCCATTAAGTGAGCATGGACCACACACCCGTCCAAACGTCAGTGGTCATTTTCCCGAATTGATTTCTTAATCGAGGGATTACTTCTCCAAGATTCCTCCTATATTCTTTCTTTTACTCTCTTATTATTGTAGTCCACCCACTCTTATTCGTTACGACATTCTTTGATGTTGCCATGCTATTTATCCATTCCTTTGGTTTAATTTACTTCTTAGGACATCATGAGTACTTTTCCTTGGTATTCGATCTTTCCATCTCAACCAACATTCCATTTGTGACCTTATCGTTCTTTCCAGTTCGGTTGGGTCCATTCCCTCTTAATTGGGATACGCATGTCTTTCCTAGGTAGGATTCTTTCTATTCGTCGTGACATTATCATTTGCTTTAGGGGATTTCTACCCTTAAATGACATCCCTTGATGTCGTTTTCTCCTATTTACCTTTACTCTCAATAATTACAGGCACATCCTTTATACTCTATTTGCATCCTCATTCACACCCAATACTTATCTTTTTCTTTAGGGAGCGTACAAATCTTCCTTGTTTCAAGATTTTTTGACCATATTGTGAGAGTCTTATCTATCCCTTTCTTGGCTTGAGTTTAGTTGTTAATTGGCCTTTGGTCCTTTTAAGGGTTTTCTTTCATCCTTCTTTTTCCCGAGTATTTGGTCTTTTTGCCTCTCTCTTCTCAATTATTGTAACAAGATATGTAATTTGTCTTTACTTATGTCATCTCACTTTGATACTTCCGATTTTAAGCATCTTCTACCACATTAGCCTTTCAAGGTGTTATTTTATTGCAAGATCATAATCCTTCACCATTTTCAATTGTCTCCCCTGACGGGGTTTAGTTCCTTTTTCGTTAGGAAGTACTTATAGCTCTTGTGATCTTTGTGTATCCGGTACTCAATCCCGTGAAGGTAGGGGTATCATATCTTTAGGGCCAACATTATCGTGGCTAATTCTATGTCATGAGTCAAGTAATTTCTTTCTCCGATGAGCTTTCCATTCCCCTTCCCTCCGTATTTCCTTCTAATTCTACCATTGAGCTCCTTAAATTTTGAGCTTATTCTTGCTCTTCGGATCCAGTAGTACCTTCGTTTGACCTTGCTTTATTCCACTCGCTTCCATATTTGCCTACTCCCTTGAGGTGGTTCTCTTATCATTTTCAAAGCTTTTGTACCTTTATATCCCTAGTGTTTCCTCTTTTTGTTGGTTGTGTATATTCTCCCACTATTCTCCCTCTCCGGTTAGACTTCGCTTACTCCTCCAAGTCTTTTGGTTCAAATAAATTATTTCCTTACATAATATTCCTTTGATGTTTCTAATTCGAGTTTTTCAGGCCTTCTTGTAGTGGATCATGCTCAACCTCCTAACACTCTTACCTAACCACTCGTACTCTCTGATGTTTGATCACCTTATTCTATGGAAATTTCTCTCCAATCTTGTAGGCTTGGCATGCCTCCTCTACTCTTGTTTTTCTTCAACTCAAACTCTGCCTTCCATCCATTTCTTATCTTCTTAAATTTCTAAGAAATTTGTTACGCTTGGGGCTTCCTGTCATTGCACTTTCCCTTCATATTTGCCAGGTGAAATCTTAATATCTTTTCTCTATCGATTAGCTTCTATTCTTGTGGTCATACTTCTTCTTGGGTCTCTCGAAAGTTATGTGTCCATGAATGGTTGCTCTTCCAAATCCATTTTCCTTTCTTTACGATATCCACCAGATGAATTTCTCCTTTTCTAAGTCCTAAAGTTTGAGTTTAACTATCCATAAGCCATTCTTCCTTAGGAGGATTTTCTTCTCTTAAACTTTTATCTACTTAGATTTTTTCTAAAGGAACTTAGGAGTTTTAATAAACTTCTAATTTATTCAGGAAATATTCTCTTGCCAAAAATTTGGCTTATTACATGACTTCTCTACCCCCTAATCCCTTGGGGTCATAGGACTAGAGTTAACCCTAAAAAGATTATGAGACTTTTGGTCGGAAGGCTCTAAGTAATTGATTGGGGTCAATTCGTGCTCCTCAATAGGACGAATTTCATATGTGGCCTCCAATCCATACTGCCTTAGTACTTCCGCCTCGCACTCATATGTCCATTTCATCTATCAAGATGGATTGAAGTCAGGTTGAGTGGGTGGATGTACTTGGTGGACCTTCATGAAGGTGGCATAAGCATCCCAATAATTATCCCAGGCCTCCTTCTTGGTGGGGTTCCTCTTCTGTGGTTGTAGTATTGGAGGAGGGGTTGGACTTCTAGGAGGTGGTGATGGTTCCTCTTGTCTGGGAGGAGGGTATATGTTGCCTTCTGGTTCTAGTAAGGCTCCAACTAGCTTCCAGTAGTCCTCCACCATGTCTTTGGGTACTCGTTTTTTGCCCCTTAGGAATCTCTGAAAGATTTTTTCTCTTGGGTTGGATGTCTTTTTCATGCTTATGGGGGAAGGACTACATTTTCTTACAAATTTCCTAGGGATTCTCATTCCTACAAGATAGTTTAGAGTTGGATTAATATCAGGGCATATTATTGATAATGTTTCAAGGGAACTAGGCTCTGATACCACTATAATTGTCATGCCCCAACCCGGTTTGGTTGGATCCCCGTGAACAACCCACCGCTCTTTCTTGGTTCAAGAGGAGTTTCCCCCTTTATTTAGTCGAGAGGAGTCAGGCGAAATTTCATCCTTGTTCCCTGGAAGACATATATCATGCAAGCTTAAAGAAAAATTTAAGCATACATGATAAAGGGTAAGGCTCTGTGTTACTTGTAGTCATTTTCTCTTTTCCTGAAAAGGGGTAGAAAAGAGGGGTGAGTTTCTACAACTCAGTGAATGGGTTTTTCAAAGGTCTACTTTTAACTTTTAAGAAAAATATTTATATGGAGTGTGCCAGACTCCTTTCTTTTCGTAATCCCTTCATTTAAACATTCAAGTTTATCCATCATTTCTTAGTTACCACGGTGTGTCATACCCAACACACATCCTTCATCATGAAGGTTACACACATTCGTAGGTCAGTACAACTATTGAACCCACTAGTGGCTTCGAAGCGACTTTACCGGCCACCCGGATAGAACCACGACCACTTCTACCCTAGGAAAGAGTGGATGTACCCAACATCCAACCCTCAATCCTAAAATTGATTCTTCGTGTTCGAATGAGGACAGAGACCTCATCCTATCCCCACTCTGGTCTCATGCACTTGGTGCTACTCCAAATTTTGCACACACACTAGGAACAACGATTTGCCCTTATACTCACTGGTCATCTAGGGCCCTTAGGACACATCACTACCCCTTAGCGGCGTCTTGATGATTACGTACTCATAGTGCATGCACAAACAAAGTTTTCTTAAATTGCCATGTAATATGTGGTGCCATTTGTCCAACGGTCCCGACCTTCATCTCAACCTGTAGCCATTTGTCTTGACTGGTCCGGAGACTAGTCATCTCGCACTGCTACTAGTTGACTGAGAATGTCAGACCTGCCTTGGTACCATGACCAAACAATTCACTTACTAAGGTTTAATGGTACATATATATGCCATGTTCTTTTACGAGCTCTTGCTCGTGTCTATTGGCCTAACGCCCACTGTTCGAGTTTTTAAAAAACAGGGCATATTAGCCCTCATGTTCCAAAACCGAGGCCCCCGGCCTATAAGAGCTATTCGAGCTCTCGTCAAAAAGGTCTCCCAAATAGTTTAAGCATTGGCACACAGTGAGGGGAGAATATTTCCTACAAAATAAGTTTTCACTATCCATTATACCGACCGGTATAAGGACATCTCCGACCATAACCGATTAACGGGTTTTCAACTTCATTCGAGGAAGTCTCATCATACCAACTGGGTATGATGTACTTACAACTGGTAAGTAGTATTTTTCGCACAATTTTCACATCACTTTCTTAGTTGTGATGATTAAAATACTACAAAACAATGGGTTTTTTTACCGGGTATGATATATAATCCTACTCACCCGATAGTGCATGAAATTTCACTTAGTCAGGTTCTGTCCTTAGTAAGCTAGACCTCGACTGGCGTTCCCGATGCCTCATTCTCCTACAGGAAAATGAACATGGTTGTTCATTATTCTTTGGCCTAATAGCCCTCATTCATTCCAAATGAATGAGAAAATCCAACTTTACATATATTTGCAATTATGTCCCTAAAGTTATTTTTCTTTAAATTTAAGTCCCTATTGCTAGATTTTTACCTAAATTTGAGTTCTGAAACTTTTAAAATTTACCTTGGGACCTCAAATTATTTAATTTCACACAAAGGGGTTTAATTTCTGAAATTTCCAATTTGGTTCCTCAATTTTTCCAAATTTACCATTTTGCCCCTTCTTTAGAAAAATGGGAAATTTTTGCCACAAAAATTCTAAAATTTCTCACTTGGCCCTCTAATATTCTTATCATGACCAATTGACCCTCAATTTTAGAAAATTACATTTTGGTCCTTCAAATTTTCAAAAATCCCCAATTTCAACTCTTCAACACTGCTGAATTTGATTTCATCAAATTGACTAATCAAACACCTCTAATTGTTGAAATTGGAGTTGAAATTGAGTTCCTACATGTTCATACTATTCTAAGGAACTTTGAATCATAGATTTTAACATTGGAACGAGTTCAAACAGAGCTTCCCCGGAAAATAGACTGTAGAGAGAGAAAGCTTTGATTTCTCACCGATGAGGGCGCGGCAGTCGGAGCTTTCTATCTGGGCAGGTAGCTATCCTCCAGAGTTCTTCCTAGGATCAAGAATGACATCAATTGATATCGAATTGGATTACAATTTCTTCATTGAATTTCGTCCGACTCTTTTTCTAACAACGATCTGAAATTGTAAAGGGGAGCTGAATTGGCTTACCTTTCAGTCCTAATTCACCCGTGGAAGGGCTAAGGAGATGTTGGGAGTGCTTGGTTTGGCTTGAGGAGGGCTTGAATTAGCCGATTTCAACTCGGCCAAAACATGGCAGCATTGGTCCGTCGGAGCTACTTCACTGTTTGAACACACCGGCGCTTCTCCAACGACTCTCAGGATGAACGGACACCACCACCATGTAGTTGACTTCTTCCAGGTTCAAATGAACCCAACTTCACCTTCTTTGGCTTAGAATTAACCCAATAATAGAGCTCTCATTCGAGCTTCACCGGAAAACTAAGCAACTAAGAGAGAGTGAGCTTTCTAGGTGTGGAGAGGACAAATGGAGAGGGGCTCTTTATATAGGGAGCTCAAGGACCCATTGGTCATCTGTTTGGCAACATTATGACAGGAATTGAAGACCTAAAATATACCAAATGAAAGTGTTTCTTCTTCGTTGGTGTTTCTTCAATTCTTGGTGAGTGAACAGTGCTATCATCCTGAGGAAGAAGATGACACTATTTCGAACCGGACCGAACCGGTCTGAAACGGGTTCAAAGCTTAAACTGGCCGATTCACCCCTCATTCGACCAAGTTTTTCAAATCTAAAAATTTCTAAATTCATTTTCTATACAATAGTAGCCTCAAATCTCAAATTTGAATTATTTAAGTCACCTAGAAAAATGAATTTATGATGTTCAAACCGGTCCGAACCGGTATGGTTTTCATCCCCAATTACTTCACAAGTCCATTTCCATGTCTTTTGTGACTCCTTGGGTCACTTAAGCTCCATAAAATTCTCGGTTTACCATCTCTTAATCGATTCTGGTTCATAAACAGGCTTAGTTCTTAAACCGGTTTAATCCGGTTCGGGTCCAGTTCACCCAAACTGATCTGGTTTTTCTCTCCCACATTGTTCTAAGGTTCCTTCCCAAAGGTTATAAACCTCTTTGAATCTTAAGGTATCCATAAGCGTCTTGGTTTATCCATTCTCTATCGGTTCCAGTTCAGTGAATCAACTCAGTTCATAAACCGGTTCTATTGAACTAATCCGGTCTTTCTTCCTCATTCTGTCCTAAGGTTCTTTTGCCCAAATTTATGAACCCTTTTCTATGCCATGGGAGACTTGGCCAAAACTTGGAAGTAAATCTCAAATCTCTATCTGATACTATACTCACTGGGACACCATGAAGTCTTATTATTTCCTTCATGTATAGGATGGTTGTTTTGATCTACTGTGTCTGTCACTCTTATGGGAAGGAAATGAGTTGATTTGGTCAATCAAGCCACAATTACCCAAATCGCATCTCGGCCTTTTCGGGTCACCGACAGGCTCGTGACAAAATCCATGGTAATGTGCTCCCATTTCCACTCTGGAATTGGTAAGGGCTATAGTAGTCCTGACGGTTTCTAATGCTCTCCTTTCTTTTGTTAGTAGAAAAAGCATCGGTCTACATATTTCACAATGTCCCTCTTCGTACCCTACCACCAGCATCCTTGTTTGAGGGTGTGATACATCTTATTACACTCATCTGCCCATTCTTTAGGCTCCATTAAGTGAGCATGGACCACACACCCGTCCTGACGTCAGTGGTCATTTTCCCGAATTGATTTCTTAATCGAGGGCTTACTTCTCCAAGATTCCTCCTATATTCTTTCTTTTACTCTCTTCTTATTGTAGTCCACCCATAGTTATTTGTTACATCATTCATTGATGTTGCCATGCTATTTTTCCATTCCTTTGGTTTAATTTACTTCTTAAGACCTCATGAGTACTTTTCCTTGGTATTCGATCTTTTCATCTCAACCAATATTTCATTTGTGAGCTTATCATTCTTTCAAGTTCAGTTGGGTCCATTCCCTCTTAATTGGGATACGCATGTCTTTCCGAGGCTTCCTTCCTAGGTAGGATTCTTTCTATTCGTCGTGACATTATCATTTGCTTTAGGGGATTTCTACCCTTAAATGACATCGCATGATGTTGTTTTCTCCTATTTACCTTTACTCCTCAATTCCTGCAAGTACATCCTTTATAGTCTATATGCATCCTCATTCGCACCCAGTACCTATCTTTTTCTTTAGGGAGCGTACAAATCTTCCATGTTTCGAGATTTCTTGACCATATTGTTGGAGTCTTCTCTATCCCTTTCTTGGCTTGAGTTTAGTCGTTAATTGGCCTTTGGTCCTTTTAAGGGTTTTCTTTCATCCTTCTTTGTCCCGAGTATTTGCCTTTCTGCCTCTCTCTTTTCAATTGTTGTAACAAGATATGTAATTTGTCTTTACTTATGTTGTCTCAGTTCGGTAATCGTGATTTTCAGCATATGCTACCACATTAGCCTTTCTGGGTGTTATTTTATTGCAAGATCATAATCCTTCATCATTTTTAGTCATCTCCCTAACGGGGTTTAATTCCTTTTTAGTTAGGAAGTACTTATAGCTCTTATGATCTTTGTGTATCTAGTACTCAATCCCGTGAAGGTAGGGGTATCATACCTTTAGGGCCAACATTATCGCGGCTAATTTTAAGTCATGAGTCAAGTAATTTCTTTCTCTGATGAGCTTTCCATTCTCCTTCCCTCCGTATTTCCTTCTAATTCTACCATTGACCTCCTTAAATTTTGAGCTTATTCTTGCTCTTTGGATCTAGTAGTACTTTCATTTGACCTTGCTTTATTCCATGTGCTTCCATATTTGCCTACTCCCTAGAGGTGGTTCTCATATCCTTATCATTTTCAAAGCTTTTGTACCTTTATATCCCCAGTGCTTCCCTCATTTTGTTGGTTGGGGTATATTCCCCAACTATTCCCCATCTCCGGTTAGACTTCGCTTACTCCTCCGAATCGTTTGGTCCAAATAAGTTATTTCCTTACATAATATTCCTTTCATGTTCCTAATTCGAGTTTTCCAGGCCTTCTTGTAGTGGATCATGCTCAACCTCCTAACAGTCTTACCTAACCACTCGTACTCTCTGATGTTTGATCTCCTTATTCTATGGAAAATTCTCTCTTATCTTGTAGGCTTGGTATGCCTCATGTACTCTTGTTTTTCTTCAACTCACACTTTGCCTTCCATCCATTTCTTATCTTCTTAAATTTCTAAGGAATTTGTTACACTTGGGGCTTCCTGTCGTTGCACTTTCTCTTCATATTTGCCAAGTGAAATCTTAATATCTTTTCTCTATCGATCAGCTTCTATTCTTATGGTCATACTTCTTCTTGGGTCTCTTGAAAGTTATGTGTCCATGAATGGTTGCTCCTCCAAATGCATTTTCCTTTCTTTAGGATCTCCACCAAATGAATTTCTCCTTTTCTAAGTCATAAAGTTTGAGTTTATTTATCCATAAGCCATTCTTCCTTACGAGGATTTTCTTCTCTTAAACTTTTATCTACTTAGATTTTTCTAAAGAAACTCAAGAGTTTTAATAAACTTCTAATTTATTTAGGAAATATTCTCTTACCAAAATTTTGGCTTATTACATGACTTCTCTACCCCCTAATCCCTTGGGTTCATAGGACTAGTTAACCCTAAAATGATTATGAGACTCTTGGTCGGAAGGCTCTGACTAATTGATTGGGGTCCATTAGTGCTCCTCAATAGGACGAATTTCATGTGTGGCCTCCAACCCGTACTGCCTTAGTACTTCTGCATCACACTCATATGTCCATTTCATCCATCAAGATGGATTGAAGTCGGGTTGAGTGGGTGGAGGTACTTGGTGGACGTTCATGAAGGTGGCATAAGCATCCCAATAATTATCTCAGGCCTCCTTCTTCGTGGGGTTCCTCTTTTGTAGTTGTGGTATTGGAGGAGGGGTTGGACTTCTACGAGGTGGTGATGGTGCCTCTTGTTTGGGAGGAGGGTATATGTTGCCTTCTGGTTCTAGTAAGGCTCCAACTAGATTCCGGTAGTCCTCCGCCATGTCTTTGGGTACTCATTTTTTGCCCCTTAGGAACCTCTGAACGGCTTTCTCCCTTGGGTTGGATATCTTTTCCATGCTTATAGGGAAAGGACTAGATTTTCTTACGAATTTCCTAGGGATTCTCATTCCGACAAGATAGATTTGAGTTGGATTAATATCAAGGCATATTATTGATAATGTTTCAAGGGAACTACGCTCTGATACCACTCCAGTTGTCATGCCCCAACCCGGTTTGGTTGGATCCCCATGAACAACCTGCTGCTTTTTCTCAGTTCAAGAGGCGTTTCCCCCTTTTTTTAGTCGAGAGGAGCCAAGGGAAATTTCAACCTTGTTCCCTGGAAGACAAATATCAAATAAAATGCAATCTTAAAGAAAAATTTAAGCATACATGATAAAGGGTATGGCTCAGTGTTACTTCTAGTCATTTTCTCTTTTCCTGAGAAGGGGTGGAAAAGAAGGGTCAGTTTCTACAACTTAGTGAATGGGTTTTTCAAAGGTCTACTTTTAACTTTTAAGAAAAATATTTATATGGAGTGTGATAGACTCCTTTCTTTTATTAATCCCTTCATTTAAAAATTCAAGTTTTTCCATGATTTCTTAGTTACCACGGAGTGTCATCACCCAACACACATTTTTCATCAAAAAGGTTACACACATTCATTGGTCAGTACAACTACTGAACCCACTAGTGGCTTCGAAGCGACTTTACTGGCCACCCGAATAGAAGCACGACCACTTCTACCCTGGGAATGAGTGGATGTACGCAACATCCGACCCTCAATCCCAAAATTCATTCTTTGTGTCTGAATGAGGACTGAGACCTCATCCTGTCCCCACCCTGGTCTCATGCGCTTGGTGCTACTCCAAATTTCGCATAGACACCTGGAACGATGACCTGCCCTTACACTCATCGGGTCGTCCAGGCCCCTTAGGATACATCAGTACCCCTCATGGGTGTCTTGATGATCCCGTACTCATAGTGCTTGCACAAACAAAGTTTTCTTAAATTGCCATGTAATATGTGGTGCCATTTGTCCCAGCGGTTCCGACCTTCAACTCAACTTTTAGCTATTTGTCTTGATTGGTCCGTAGACCAGTTATGTCACACTGCTACAAGTTGATTGAGAATGTCGGACCTGCCTTGGTACCACGACCAAACAATTCACTTATTAAGGTTTAATGGCACGTATATATGTCATGTTCTTTTACAAGCTCCTGCTCGTGTCCATTGGCCTATGGCCCATTGTTCGAGTTTTTCAAAAATAGGGCATATTAGCCCTCAAGAACCAAAACCGAGGCCCCCGGCCTATAAGAGCTATTCGAGCTCTCGTCAAGAAGGTCTACCAAATAGTTTAAGCATTGGCACATAGTCAGGGGAGAACACTTCCGACAAAATACATTTTCACTGTCCATTATACCAACCGGTATAAGGACATCTCCGTTCATAACCGATGAACGGGTTTACAACATTCTTCGAGTAAGTCTCATCATACCAATCGGGTATGATCTACTTACAACCGGTAATTAGTTTTTTTCCGCAAAATTTTCACATCACTTTCTCAGTTGTGATGATTAAAATACTACTAAATAGTGAATTTTTTTACCAAGGTATTTATCATCTCCAATCGGGTATGATATATAATCCCACTCACCCGATAGTGCAGTTGGACCTCGACTAGCGTTCCGTCTTTAGTAAGTTTGACCTCAACTGGCGTTCTCGATGCCTTGTTCTCCTACACGAAAATCAATATGGTTGTTCATTATTCGTTGGCCTAATTGCCCTCATTCGTTCCAAATGAATGTGAAAACCCAACTTCACATATATTTGTAATTAGGTCCCTAAAATTATTTTTCTTTAACTTTTAGTCCCTTTTGCCAGGTTTTTCCCTAAATTTGAGTCCCGAAACTTTTAAAATTTTCCTTGGGACTCAAATTATATAATTTCACACAAAAGGGTTTAATTTCCCAAATTTCTAATTTGGTCCCTCAATTTTTCCAAAATTACTATTTTGCCCCTTATTTAGAAAATTGGTAAATTTTTGCCGCAAAAATTCTAAAATTTCTCAATTGGCCCTCTAATATTCTTATCATGACCAATTGACCCTCAATTTTAGAAATTACATTTTGGTCCTGCAAATTTTCAAAAATTCCTAAATTTTTCCCAATTTCAACTTTTAAACATTGTCGAATTTGATTTAATCAAATTAACCTACCTATGAAACACCTCTAATTGGAGTTTAAATTGAGTTCCTACATGTTCATGCGATTCTAAGGAACATTGAATCGCAAATTTTAATGCTGGAACGAGCTCAAACGGAGCTTCACCGGAAAATAGACTATAGAGAGAGAAATATTTGATTTCTCACCGGTGAGGGCGCGGCGGTCAAAGCTTTTTATCTGGGCAGGTAGCTCCAAAAATTCTTCCTCGGATCAAGAAAGACATCAATTCATGTCAAATTGGATTAGAATTTCTTCATTGAAATTCGCCTACAATCTCTCTCACAACGATTTGAAATTGTGAAGTGGAGCTGAATTTGCTTACCTTTTGGTCCTAATTCGGCCGTGGAAGAGCTGAGGAGGTGTCAGGAGAGCTTGGTTTGGCTTGAGGAGGGCTCGAATTGGCCAATTTCAACTCGTCTGAAATCGGGTAGTTTCGGTCCGCTGGAGCTGCTTCACTATTTGATCACGTCAGGGCTTCTCTGGCGACTCTCGAGACTAACGGACACCACCACCGTGTAGCTGACTTCTCCCCGGTTCAAATTAACCCGACCTCACCTTCTTTGGCTTAGAATTGACCCTATATTGGGGCTCTGGTTCGAGCTTCACTTGAAAACTAAGCAACTGAGAGAGAGTGAGCTTTTCAGATGTGGAGAGGACGAATGGAGAGGGGCTCTTTATATAGGGAGCTTGGGGACCCGTTGGCCGTCGATTTGGCACCATTATGATAGGAATTGAAGACCTGACATGTACCAAATGGCAGCATTTCTTTTTCACTGGCATTTGTTCAGTTTTCTAGCGAGTGAACAGTGTTGTCATCTTGAGGAAGAAGATGACACTATTCCGAATCGGATCGGACCGGTCTGCACTAGGTTTAAAGCTTAAACCGGCCGATTCACCCCTCATTCGACCGAGTTTTTCAAATCTAAAAATTTCTAAATTCATCTAAATTCATTTTCTATCCAATGATGGCCTCAAATCTCAAATTTGAATTATTTAAGCCTCCTAGAAAAATGAATTTAGGATCCAGTTCAATAGTGGTTCAAACTGGTCCGAACTAGTTCAGATTTGGTTCACCTGAACCGGTTTGGTTTTCATCCCCAATTCCTACACAAGTCCATTTCCACGTCTTTTGTGACTCCTTGGGTCACTTAGGGTCCATAAAATTCCCAGTTTACCATCTTTTAATCGATTATGGTTCATAAACAGGCTTAGTTCTTAAACTAGTTTAATCTGGTTTGGGTCCGGTTCACCCGAACCGATCTGGTTTTTCTCTCCCACATTGTTCTAAGGTTCCTTCCCAAGGTTTATAAACCTCTTTGAATCTTAAGGGATCCATAAGCGTCTTGGCTTACCCATTCACTATCAATTTCGGTTCAATGAATCAACTCGGTTCATAAACTGGTTCTATTGAATTGCCTCGGTCTTTCTTCCTCATTCTGTCCTAAGGTTCTTTTGCCCAAGTTTATGAACCTTTTTGTGTTCCATGGGAGATAGAAATTTTCAAATTTGCTCGTTCGCTAATAGTCGGGCTTGTAGACCAATTCGATTTAAAGATCACATTGACCAGTTCTTTCCCGATTTTTCTCAATACTAAAGGACGGGATTTACACCTCGATTTTGGAACTTGATGCCTAATATGCCCAATTTTGAAAATCTCGAACAATGTGCCCTAGGCCAATTGGCATGAGCAGGAGCTCGTAAACAAACAAGATTTTAAGCCATGAAAATTTAAGTGAATGTATTGTTTGGCCATGTTATTGAGACAGGACCGACATACATGATGGACTGGTGACAAAACGACATGATATGTCTACGGACCAGTCGAGACAAATAGCTACAGGTCGAGTTGAGGGTCGGGGCCGTTTCACCAGTGGCACCACAAAGTATATGGCTTATGTCATGCCCCAACCCAGTTTGGTCAAATCCATATGATCAACCCGCCACTCTCCCGATTTACTAAAGGGTTTCCCCTTATATTATAAACCGTAAAGAGTAAGTCGTTCTTTAGACCTGCACCTTTTTCCAAGAATATCATAAATCAAAACTGCATAGTAATTTAAATTAATCGTACTTGTCTTTCATGCATTTAATTGCACAAATCTTTCAAGGTTCGGCTTTTCGAGACTTCCTGAAAGGGGTATAAGGGAGGGGTGAGTACAACTACTTAGTGAATGGGATTCAAATCTTTTGAATTTCAAGAAAAACATTTATATGGAGTGTGCCACACTCCTTTCTTTTCAAAAATCCCTTCATTAAAAAAATTTGGGTTTTTCCATTATTTCTTAATTACCAGTGTGTCATCACCCAACACATATCCTTCATCATGAAGGTTATACATATTTGCAAGTTAGTATCACTACTGAACCCGCTAGTGGCTTCGGAGCGACTTTTCCTACCACCCGGATAGAAGTACGACCACTTCTACCCTGGGAATTAGTGGATGTACACGACATCCGACCCATAATCCCGAAATCACTTCTTTGTGTCCGTATGAGGACAGAGACCTCATCATGTCCCCACCACAGTCTCATGCACTTGGTGCTACTCTAGATTTTGCACAAACACCTGGAACCACGAACTGCCCTTATAGCCACCAGGTCGTCCAGTGCCCTTAGGACGCATCACTACCCCTCATGGGCATCTTGAGGATCCCGTACTCACAGTGCACGCACAAATAATGTTTTCTCATATTGCCATGCAATCTATGGTCCTAAGGACCCGACTCTCAACTCAACCCGTAGTTGTTTGTCTTGACTAGTCAGTCGACCTGTCATGTCACACTGCCACTAGTTGACTGAGCATGTCAATTCTATCTTGGTACCATGGCCAAACAATTCACTTATTAAGTTTTATGGCACATATATCATGTTCGTTTACGAGCTCCTGCTCGTGTACTGGCCTTGGGCCCATTGTACGAGATTTTCAAAAAACTAGGCATTCTAGCCCTCAAGTTCCAAAATTGAGGCCCCTGGCCTATAAGAGCTATTCGAGCTCCCGTCAAGAAGGTCTCCCAAATAGCTTAAGCATTGGCACACAGTCAAGGGAGAACACTTCCGACAAAATAGGTTTTCACTGTCCATTATACCAACTAGTATAAGGACATATCCATTCATAACCGATGAACGTGTTTTCAACTTCCTTCGAGTAAGTCTCATCATACCAACCGGGTATGATCTACTTACAACCAGTAAGTAGTTTTTTTTCGCATAGTTTTCACATCACTTTCTCTAAGTGGTGATGATTAAAATACCACTAAACAGTGGGTTTTTATACCGAAATACTTATCATCCCCTACCGGGTATGAAATAAAATTTCCACTCACAACCGGTAAGTGGTTTTTATCTTTAAGTTGTGCTCATCATCCCAACCGGGTATGATGTTAGTAAACCCACTCACCCGTTAATGCCGTGAATTCCACTAGACCGGTTCTTGGTATTCAAGCGAGCTTGTCCTTACTGGCGTTCCTGGTACTTTGTGTTCCTACATGATATGAACATCTTGGTTCATTATCCTTCGGCCTAATCACCATCATTCATTCCAAATGAATGAGAAAGTCAAACTTTCATTTATTTGCAATTAGGTCCCTAAAGTTATTTCTCTTTAACTTTAAGTCCCAAATGCCGGTTTTTCCTCAAATTGAGTCCCAAAACTTCTAAAATTTATCATAGGACCTCAATTTATTCCATTTCACAAAAAGGGGTTTAATTTCCCAAATTTCCAATTTGGTCCCCCAACTTTTCCAAAATTACCATTTTGCCCTTCCTTTACAAAAATGGTAAATTTTGCCCCAAAAATTTCAAAATTTCTCAATTAGTCCTCCAACATTATTTTCATCCCCAATTGACCCTCAATTTCATAAAATTTCATTTTGATCCTTTTAATTTCGAAAATCCAAAATTTTCCCCCAATTCCAACTTCTTAACATAGCCGAATTTGATTTCATCAAATTGACCCATCAAACATTTCCAATTGTTGAAATTGAGTTTCTACTTGTTCATACAATTCTTTAGAAATGTGAATCGCAAGTTTTAATGTCGGGACGAGCTCAAACGGAGCTTCGCCGAAAAATGAACTATAGAAAGAGAGCTTCGATTACTCACTAGTGAAGGCATGGCAGTCCGAGCTTTCGATCTGGGTAGATAGCTCTCGTCCTGAGGTTCATCCTAGAATCAAGAATCGCATCAATTGATGCGGAATTGGATTAGAATTTCGTTATTGATATTCTATCGACTCTCTCTCTAGCATCGATCGAAAATTGTAAAGGGGAGCCAAATTGGCTTACCTTTCGGTCCTAATTTAGCCGTAGAAAGGCTGAGTAAGTGTTGGGAGGGCTTGAAATGGCCGATTTCAGCTTGGCCAAAATAGGGCAGCTTCGGTCCGCCGAAGCTGCTTCACTATTCCATCATGCCGGCGCTTCTCCAACGATTCTCGGATTGACTGGAGTTTGCTATCAGATAGTTGTCTTCTCCCCGGTTCTAAAGAGCTCGACCTCTCCTTACGAGGCTAAGAAAAATGTTTAAGTCAAAACTCTGGTCCATACTTCCCAGGAGATCACCACATCCTTACACTACTCTAAGGCAAGCACGCTTAACTTCAAAGTTCTTATGGATTCTAGTTCACCTAAACCAGTTTGGTTTTTCTCTTCTAATTCATCTTAAATTTCTTTTCCAAGGTTTAATGAACCCTTTGGATCACTCGGAAGTTATAAATTTCCAAATTAATTGTTCCCAAATAATCGAATTTGTAAACTAGCTCGGTTTTCTTACTCGGGGTTTACAGCTTATGTGAAAAATTATTGATTTTTGCATACACTAAGTTTATGGGACCTTCAAGACGCCCAAGAGGGGTAGCAGTGTGTCCTAGGGCTCTAGACGACCCGGTGGAGATTAGGGTAGTTAGTCGTACCAGCAGTCTAGAGAAGCTTGACGTAGCTTCATTGCGCATGAGACTGGGGTGGGGACGGGATGAGGTCTCTGTCCACATACGGACATGGAGTTTTGTTTTTGAGATTGAGGGTTGGATATCACGTACATCCACTCATTCTTATTGTAGAAGTGGGCGAGCTTCTATCTATGTGGCCGGTAAAGTCACTCTAACGCCACAAGTAGGTATAGTGGATGGGTTGGCCTGTGAATGTATGTTCACTTCATGATGAAGGGCATGTGTTGTGTGATAACACACCATATTGATGACAAATAGCTAAGAAAATCGAGATTTTAGGATGAAATGTTTTAAAGGAAAATAAGGAGTCTAACATACTCCAATTCAAACTATTCTTTTTTAAAATCAAGTCTTGAACCCCCATTCATTGAGTTGTCGAACTCACCCCCTCCCTTATATCCCTTTTCAGGTAACCAAGGAAAACCTACCCAAAGACTTTTTGTTAGTCACACCTGCAAGACAGGTATGTAAGTTAAAATTTTTATGTAGTTTTGATTTATGTTATTATAGGAAAGGTATAGGTTGAAAGGATGTCTTACTCCTCCTGGGTTAAAGAAGGGGAAAACCCTTAGTAAATCGAGAGAGTGACGGGTTGCTCAGGAGGATCCGACTAAATCGGGTCAGGGTGTGACACATTCACTAAGTTGTAGAAACTCACCCCTTCCTTTTTATCCCTATCCAGGAGTAGAGAAAATGATTAGAGATAATACCAGGATCTACCCTTTGTCAGGTATGCTTAAAAGTATTCCTTTTAAAGCTTGCATTTTTATTTATACATGTTATTCTAGGGAACAAGGTTGAAATTTTGCATGGCTCCTCTTGATTAAAGAAAGTGGGATACCGTTCCTGAACCAAGAGAGCCATGGGTTGATCACTGGGATCCAACCAAATCTTATCGGGGCGTGACAACTTTAGTGGTATCAGAGCTAAGTTCTTGTGAAACATTATCAATATTATTCCCCGACAATAATAAAACCTTAATTACAATGTTGGAAGGAGAATTCCTAGAAAGTTCATCGTGAAATCCAATCCTCCAAACCTGACCTTGAAAAAGATGCCTACCTCTAGGGAGGCATCTGTTCAATGATTTATGAAGGGCGCAAGGAGAGTGACCAAAGATATGGTGGAGGATTATCAAAAACTCGTGGGAGCCTTACTAGAACGAGAGGGCATTACATACCCTCCTCCAAGGCAAGAGGAACTTGTTCCTTCCTCTAGGAGCCCAACACCTCCTCCAACCCCACGGCAACCAGAGGAAAATCCCACTAAGAAAGAGGCTTGGGACAACTATTGGGATGCATATGACACCTTCATGAAAGTCCACCAAGTACCCCCACCTACTATGTTCAACTTCAATCCTTCTCAATGGATGAGGTGGCCATATGAGTGTGAGGCTCAGGTGTTAAGGCGGTATAGACTGGAGGCCATACATGATGTTCGTCCCATAAGGGAATATGGATGGACTTCAACCAATTCCTCAAAGCCATCTAATCATGAATCTCACAATCTTTCCAAGGCTAACTCCCAACCTATGACCCCAAGGGACTAGGGGGTAGAAAATCTCTATAATAAGCCAAGTATGACAAGAAATTATTTCTTGAATGAATGAAAAAGCCAATTTTTCTTTGATAAAAGTTTGGGTCTCTTTGATGAATTCAACTAACAATGGGAGTACGCCAATAAGGATCGGAGTAACGGGTAGAGAAGAGATCACCTAAAGAAGGAAAAATGACGAGTCACGACTAGTTAACCCAAACCTTTAAAGTAGCCATGGAAGTTTCCCTATCCAGAGAACGAGAAATAAGATAATAAGACTTGGAAAGAACTTCTAGAAAAATTTACCTAAAGTCCACCAAGGAAGACCTATCCTAAGACAAGGAAGAAGAAGTCTAGTGCAAGGGAAGGATACGAGACTAGTGGAAGGGTTAAGGAAAGACTATACGAATAAAAGTAAGGAAACAAGAACGATTGGACTATACTAAGGGAAACCAATGGAATGGAAGTTGACCAAGAAGAAAGTAAGAAAGATATGGGAGCATTGAAGATGTTAAGTTAATACAAGATAAGACAAGGAGAAAAGAGAGAGGAAAGAAGTATGGTAGGAAGAAAACCACATGAATAATAGAAGTACCCTTAAAAGAATTTTTGATAGGTAAGACACAAATCACCAGGAACTCAACAACAACTAGAAACTTCTCAAAGGAAGGATTTTGGGAGTCAAAGAGGCATCAAGGGTGAATAACCCTAACAATGATGGAATGGTCTAAGAAGAGAAGATGGGTAAAACTTTCATGATATCCTTAAGAGGATAAAACGTGAAATTTCCACTATAGAAGTCCATAGAAAAAGTCCCAAGATAAATAACCGATAGATAAATTATTAGAAGTTAGAACCAAAATAAGATCCTCATTAGAAGGCATTGACGATTAAGGATGTACCAGGATAGGCAAGTGTGATCTACTATAGAAAGGTAGAAAAAGCTAAATAGGGATTTCGGATGGACTTAGTTGAAGGAAATAACCAATAACAATATAGTAAATAGGAGAAATAAATCACACCCTAAAATAGACAGGGAAGTAGTGAGGATTATGCCCTAAAAGAAATGAGATGGACATTAAGAATAAAAAGATTTAAGAGACGACGGCCTCATGATCACTTGACAGGGGGAATGATAGGATCAAGACAGTTAATGAATGGACCCTTGTGAAGGTCAATACTCTAATTAAGAAATGAGAGGTAGAAAGGTGAAAAACACTTGGGGAAAAGAGGATGAAGGAAAGCCTCAAAGGGATTAATGGTTGAGACAGGAGTAACGATCAAAAGCCATGAGAATGCTAAGCAAAGCCTCCTGTAGGACGATTAAGTGATCGTAAAACCAAGAAAAAGGTGAAATACACCTAAAAGAAATGGATGGGTACTAGGAACGAGTGAGAAGCAAGAAAAGGTACACAAGAAGTACACGTAAAGTTTCATGAGCAATGGGAAGAAGGAGCAAATGAAATCAAAGAAGGTCACTTAATGATTGATGTTTTCAATGGTAAAAATTTAAGAGAAATTAGAATAAAGAATTATAAATTCTATCAAGGGAGGAAGCCTTGAAAGTACATATATGTCCCAACCAAGAAGTAATGAAATCAACCAAAGTGGAAAAGAAGATAAAATCAAGAATGATCTGCCGATGGAGATAGAAAGATCTAGCACAAAGGAAAGGTACTCAAGAGAACCCATAGAGTAAGCAAAGTCCAAGTGACGTATATGTAGGAAAACAACATCAAAAGCTATCGTACGAGTAAGAAAGGGGTGGACTGCCGTAAAAGAAGAAACAGAGGAAAACACACCTAGGAACCCCTGGAAAAGTTAACCCCTCAATTAGGAAGGCATTTAAGTAAAAGATCACAAATATCAAAACTGGTAGTGATCAACGCTCAAATTGATAGAGCCTAAAGAGAAAACGACTAGACATAGTGTGGAGTACACTAAATGAGATCGATAATTGGAAATATCTCAGAGAAATAATAAGGAAAAAGACCAAAATTTTAGTTAGACAAGAATTCAAAAGGACCGGTATAATCTGGTTCGAAACAGTGTCATCTTCTTCCTTCAGATGATAGCACTGTTCACTCCTAGAAAATCGAGCAGCGCTGGCGAAAATGAAAAGTCCCCATTCAAAGTGTTTCAAATGAATGATCACCATAAAGGCGCCAATCAGATGGCCAAGGAGTCCCCGAACATCCTATATAAAGAGCTCTTCCTCATTCATCCTCCTCACACCTAAAACCTTCTCTCTCTCCCTACTACTCCATTTCTTGGTGAAGCTCGAACTAGAGCTCTAACATTGGAGTTTTTCTAAGCCAAAGAATGTGAGGTCAGTTTCCTTAGACTTGAGGAGAAGTCAGCTACTTGACAGTGGTCACCATTCGATCTGAGGATTGCCGAAGAAACGCCGACATAATCCAACAATGAAGCCACTCCAGTGGACTGAAGCTGCCCTATTTTGGCTAAGCTAAAAATGGCCAATTTGAGCCCATATTAGGCCAAACCAAGCTCTACCAACACTTCCACAGCCCTCATACGATCAAATTAGAATGGAATGGTAGGCCAATTTAGCTTCCTCTATAATTTCATATAAGTGTTAGAGAGAGAACCGGCGAAACTTCACTGACCAAATTCTCCCATAATTCAACATCAATTGTCGTAATTCTTGATCATAGGAGGTACCTCATAACTAGAGCTATCAACCCGAATCAAAAGCTCGAACCTGCGCACCCTCGACAATAAGCTTTTGAAGTTTTCTCTCTCTAAGTTTAGTTTTCCGATGAAGCTCCATTTGAACTCAATTCGGAACCAAATGACATTATTCAAAGCTCCATTTAATCGTGTGGAAGTGTAGGAACAGATCCATACCTTCAATTGGATCAATAAACCCCGATTGAATGGTCAATTTGATGAAATCAAATTCGGCTAGTTTGAAAGGGGGAAATTGGGAAAATGTGGGAGAAATTAGGGATTTCGTGAAATTGAGGGACCAAAGTGCAATTTCCCAAAATTGAGGGCCAATTGGCCATGAAAAAGATGTTGGAGGACCAATTGGTCGATTTTTTAAATTTATTTGGGTCAAATTGCTATTTTTGAAAAATAGGGGCAAAATGGTAATTTTTGAAAAGTTGGGGACCAAATTGGATATTTGGGAAACTTGAACCCCTTAAGTGATTTTGAAAAAATTGAGGACCCAAAGTAAATTTTAGAAGTTTTGTGACTCAATTTGGGGAAAATTAGTAATAGGGGCCTAAAGTTAAAGAAGAAGAACTTTAAGGGCCTAAATGCAAATAATTAAAAGTTCGGGCATTTTGTTCATACATGAGGAATGAAGGCTATTATGCCAAATGTTAATAGACAAGGATGTCCAAAATCATTAGGAACACGAAGAACTAGAATGCCAACAAAGATAAGCTCGTGTGGAGGTAAAAAGTCGTTCAAAAGGAATAAACAACACTTATAGGTTGAGTGGGATTTTTCACATCATACCCAGTTGGGATGATGAGTACCTCGGAAAGGAAAAATCACTACTAAGTGGAAATTTTAATATCATGCCTGGTTGGGGTGATGTGAGAAATACACAGAAAAACTACTCACCGATTGTAAGTAGATCATACCCGGTTGGTATGATGAACTTCCTGGAAGGAAATAGAAAACCCGCATATTGGTTATAAGCGGAGATGTCATCACACCTAGTTGGTGTGATGGACAATTGAAAAAGTTATTTTGTTAGAAGTGCTCTCCCCTCACTGTGTACCAATACCTAAAAATTTTGGGAGACCTTGATGAGAGCTCGGATAGCTCAGATAGGCCAGAGGCCTCAATTTTGGAACTTGGGGGCTAAAATGAACAGTGTTAAAAATCTCATACAGTGGGCCCAAGGCTAGTTGGCATGAGCAGGAGCTTGTAAACAAACATGAGGATAAGCCATGAAAACTTTTAGTGAATGAATGATGCGATTTGGCTGTGGTACTAAGACAGGACTGACATACTCAATGGACTAGCAGCAGTGCGATAAGACCCGGTCGACGGATCAATCTAGACAAACAGCTGCAGGTCGAGTTGAGGGTTGCGGTCATTGGACTAGTGGCACCATAGATTAATGGCTTATGGAAAACTTTTTTTGTGCATGCACTGAGGTTCGGGACAATCAAGACACTCAAGAGGGATAGTGATGTGTCCTAAGGGCTACTGGACGACATGGTGGAGATAAGGGCAGATTGTCGTGCTAGCAATCTGGGAAGCTCGATGTAGTTTCATGTGCCTAACACTAGAGTGGGGTCGGGATGAGGTCACTATCCTCATACGGACAAGGAGTTGTTTTTCAGGATTGAAGGTCGGATGTCACGAATATCCACTAATTCTCGTGGTAGAAGTGGATGGGCTTCTATCTAGGTGGTCGGTAAGGTTGCTCCAATGCCACAAGTGGGTGCAATGGATGGGCTACCCTGCGAATGTGTGATTCCTTCATGATAAAGGGTATGTGTTTATTGTTAAACACACCGATTATGGATAATGAGGAAATTGGTTTGAATAACCAAGAATTCAAGGAAGGAATGATTTTAAAGAAAATAAGGAGTCTGGCACACTCCAATTCAAACTATATTATAGAAACTCATGTTTCAAACACCCATTCACTAAGTTGTCGAACTCACCCCCTCCCTTTACCCCTGTTTAGGTAACCGAGGGAAAAACCTACCTACAAACATTCTGCTAGCTAAACCTGTAAGACAGGTATGTAAGTTTAAATTATTCAAATTTGATTAATGTTATTCTAGGAAAGGTACAGGTATAAATGACGTTAATAAAACGAGAGAGTGGCAGGTTGGTCACAGTTTAAAGAAGGGGAAAACCCATAATAAACCGAGAGAGTGGCGGGTTGGTCACAGGCATTAGGGACCTAAAGTTAAGAAAAATAAACTTTAGGAACCTAAATGCAATTTATCGATAAATTGTGAGCCAAGGCTTTTATGTCAAACCTTAAGTTAAAAGGCTATCCAATGCGTGTAGGGACAAGTGTGATCGAAACGCCAGTAAGAGAAAGCTCACGTCAACTTGGAAAACCAACCGAGGACGAACACGCCATGGTTAATGGGTGACTGGGCTTATTCACATCATACCCAGCTAAGATGATGAGCACTTTAGAAAGGAAAACCACTTGTAAGTGAGACTTTGACATCACACCCAATTAGAGTGATGTGCGAACTAATAAAAAAACCTACTTACCATTTGTAAGTAGAGATCATACCTGGTTGGTATGATGGACTTCCTTAAAGGAAGGAGAAACTCGTTTGCCGGTTGTAAGCGGAGGTATCATCACACCCAATTGGTGGGATGAAGTGAAAATGTTATTTTGTCAGAAGTGTTCTCCCCTGACTTGTGTGCCAATATTTAAACCTTTTGGGAGACCTTCTTGATGGGAGCTAGAATAGCTCAGATAGGTTAGAGGCCTCAGTTTTTTAACTTGTGGGGCTAAAATGCCCGATTTTGGAAAATCACGTATAGTGGGCCCAAGGCCAATGGGCACGAGTAGAAGCTCGTAAACAAACATGATATATGAAAGCCATGAAAATTCTTAATGCAATGGATATGTGATTTTGCCATGGTACCAAGATAGATCTGGCATACTCGATGGACTGGCGGCAGTGCGTTAGGGTCAAGCCAACGGACTAGCCTAGACAAACAGTTGTAGGTCGGGTTGAGGGTCAGGGTCGTTGGACCACAGGCACCAAAGATAAATGGCTTTGTGGAAAAACTATTGTTTGTGCATGCACTTGAGGTATAGGGCCATTAAGATGCCTAAGAGGGGTAGTTATACATCCTAAGGGCTACTAGATGACATGGTGGAGATAACCCAAGAGGGGTAGTTATGCGTCCTAAGGGCTACTAGATGACATGGTGGAGATAAAGGTAGTTTGTCCTGCCAGCAGTCAAGGAAGCTCAACGTAGCTTCATGCGCATGAGATGGGAGGGTCAGAATGATGTCTCCATCCTCATATGGACATGAAGTATTTTTGGGTATGAGGGTTGAACATCTAAGATGTTCACACAAACTCCAGGTAGAAGTCAGGGACATCTATCAGGGTGGATGGTAAAGACGCTCCGATCCACAAGTGGGTGTAGTTGGCTTAACTACATCTCACGAATGTATGTACCCTTCCTGATGAAGGGTGTGTCATGTGTTGTTTGTGAAACACACACAATATGGAAATGGGAAAAAGGTTTGAGAACATTGAAAAGGATTTGAGAATCCTTGATAAAAAAAATTGGTAAACCTTGGAAGAAAGTTTTGGAAAAAAAAAAGAGAATGAAAATTTAGGAAAAAACCTTTTAAAAGAAAATGTCGACCTTGGTAGGGAAAAGGTTTTGAAAACCGAACTTGGAAGAAAAACCTTATGTATAAAGAAATTATGACCTTGGTATGGCTATATCTAAACTCACTCTCAACACCCACTTACTGAGTTATAGAACTCACCCCCTCCCTTTTACCCCTTTCAGGTAACCAAAGGGGAAACCAAAATTTAAAGGCCTCCTTGTAAGATTGCTATGTCAATTTTAAGATATTCAGTTTTGTATAATATTATTCCAAGAAAGATATTAAGTCTAGGCCCATGATATTAAGTCAATTTTAAAGGTTTGTTTTGGCTTCCTTATTTCATTAAGTCCAGGCCCATGATTTGGCTACATTATCCTTTTTCCATTTCCTTTTTATCACTGCAAAGGTATTGATTCATATAATTGGGTTGACACGCAAAACACGCCATTTTATCATTAAAAGGGATCACACATTAGCAGCATAGTACTGGGCCGTTCCACATGTAGACCGAAGCGTCTTTAATGTCCACCCTGATAGAAGTTCACAACTCCTACCAAAGTCTGTGTGGGCATCAATCGCCCGATCCCCAAACTCGAGTTCATACTTTGTGTCTGCAAATATGGGATGAGACCTCTCTCCCTTTGAGCTAAGTCTCAATGCACATGAAGCTCATCGACCTTCCCAACAAACTGAATCACAAAGCTTCCCTTATGCTCCATGGGTCGTCCAGCAACCCTTAGAGCCACCACAACCCCATACCAAGCGCCTCGATAGTTTTATAACACGGCATGCACAATTAACAGTCTTATTTTGATTGACCATTATCTTTGGTGCTACCAGCCCAATGAGATTACAGGCTAGGTAGCTAATTCACACAATCACTTGATTATAAAACTCTTTTAAGTATGTAGACTCTAACTTGTTTACGGGCCTAAGCTCGTGCCCATTAATCTTAGGCCCACTCGAGTAAGTCTAGCTCTAATATTGCATGATTCATGCACTCATCACAAAAGTCTACCAAAAAGTTTAATCTGGTTCAAGAGTCAGGGGAGATCAATTCTGGAAAATCATTTTCAATTTGGGAAGGTGCATTCATCAGCCCAACTGGACGTGATGCCAAAACCCACTCACCCAGTACATAGTGACTCGTTCCCTACTGGATCTTCGTCGGCTTTAGGCTCCACTGCATGACTCCTTGAATCACCTGTCCTACATGGTCCAAGTGTTCACATTAGTAAAATTGGCATGAAGGTCCTCACATTTGCATGTATCGGCACCTAGGTCCTTAATCATGCCTTAATCGTAATTATGTCCCTAAAGTTCATAATTTTTCCTTTAGGTTCCTAATGCACAATTTATCTTCAATTAGGTCCTTAAGGTTTTCAATTTCTCTCTTAGGTTCCTAATTTTCTCTTATTTTCACCCAAGTTCTTAATTTTTCCTTAATTGCAATTTGGACCCCAATTTTCCAAAAATTCCCGATTTCACCCAATTTTTTTCTAACATTGCACTTTGGCCCTTGAATCTTTGTTTCATCAAATTAATTGTTCAACTTGGTTAATTGTCCCCAATCATGCTACTAATCGCTCTCCCTCCTCTCTACGAGCATTTAGGTCTTTGAGTCACTTCATTTGGTGAAGATTTGAGCTCAAATGGAACCTTGTTGAAAAAGGTTCTTAGAGAGAGAAAGCTTAGTTTTCTTACCGGTGAGGGGGCGATGGTCGGAGCTCTCAATGTGGGCGACTAGTGCTCTCCCATGAGGTCCTTCTTAGATCAAGTTACGGGTCAATTGTCTATTTTAACACAACAAATTTTGATGAGAAAAATTTGTGTGTTCTAGCTGATGTGACTTTGAAACTCTAGTGACACAGGGAAGAATTGGCCTACCTCGAAGGTTGTAAGTAGTCAAGAATCGGTCGATGAGGGTTGGGGAGGGATCAGCCTAGTTGTAGAAGGTCAGGGGCGACTAGAGTGCAGCTTGGAGAGTTTCGGCCTTTTCACGACCGAAGGAGCAGTGGTGCTGTTTGAGCTCATTAGTGCTCCGATAGTGTTCCTTAGGCCGAACTGAGGTTACAGTGGGGTGGGGGACTTCTTCCCAGTTCTAGGGAGTACAATTGCGGTGTCGTAGGCTCAGAAAAATGTCGATGTCAAAGCTCTAGTTCACCTCTCCCCGAAAAACTAAGCACTCTCTATTCTTCAATCATTTGTGGGATCAGTAGGACAAGTGGGGATGAGCACTTTATATAGGGGGTTTAGCAACTGACCAAGTTACTAGTATGCCCACATCTCGGACCCCGAATCGCCAGTTCATTGTCATATCTGAGAGATTTTTGGTCGCTCGAGATTGACCGGCAAATCCTTCATCCTTATCTGCCAGCGTTCTAAGGAGGAAGACAATGGTGTACCGCACGTGTGAGTTGGCCATGTGGTGCGCTGTGATTGGCTAGCTTCACTAACGTGGCTTCCCACTCAACGTTAGAGTTAATCGTTGACTTGCTGACCGGCCACGTGGTGGCCTCCCATTGATCGTTCATTTCAATGTGGATGCTGACCGTATTTCTATCAACCATTGACTGTAACACATAGCGTTCTCTAATTGGTCAATTTAAATATGTTAGATTTTTCTCATGACTCACAGTGTCACTGCCATGTGACAGCCTCTGGTTGGCTGAGGCTATTCGATGTGGCTCTGCCACATGTCGACCTCTGATTGGTTGACCTTTTCCCTAACATCCCAGTCAAATTCTAACATGGCACCTTTGCCACATGTCCACTTCCCATTGATCCATCTAGTTGATGGGCCTTCTCCAACATTCATCATTGATCGAGGACACATGTTGTTCTCCTATTGATTGGTCGTCGCAGAGGTGGATTTTCCTCTTTTGACCGTTGATCAAGGATATGTGTTATTGTCACGCCCCGACCCGGTTTGATCGGATCCACATGAGCAACCTGCCACTCTCCCGGTTTATTAAGGGTATTCCCTTTCTTTAAACCGTGAGTAAGGTGTCCTTTAAACTTGTACCTTTCCTGGAATAACATTAATCAAAATTGCATAAAATCTGAACTTACATACATGTCTTGTAGGTTTAGCTAGCTGAAGATCCTTAGATTGATTTTTTCCTCTGTCTCCTAAAAAGGGGTAAAGAGAGGGGGTGAGTTCAACAACTTAGTGAATGGGTGTTTAAAATACAAGTTTCGGGAAAATAGTTTGAACTGGAGTGTGTCAAACTCCTTATTTTATTTAAAACCCTTTCTTCCTCAATTTTCTTGATTTTCAAAACCATTATTCCTCATTAACCACAGTCGATGTGTTTAACAATCAACACACACCCTTCATCATGAAGGGATCACACATTCGCAAGGAAGCCCGTCCACTACACCCACTTGTGGCATCAAAGCGACTTTACGGGCCACCTAGATAGAAGCCTGTCCACTTCTACCCTGAGAATAAGTTGATGTACACGACATCCAACCATCAATCCTAAAAAGAAAACTCTGTGTCTGTATGAGGATAGAGACCTCATCCCGACCCCACCCCGGTCTCATGTGCATGAAGCTACGTCGAGCTTCCTTGACTGTTGGTACGACAAACTACCCTTATCTTCATCATGTCGTCCAGTAGCCCCTAGGACGCATCACTACCCCTCTTGGGTGTTTTGAACATCTCGTACCTTAGTGCAGGCATAAAATAATAGTTTTCCTCATAAGTCATTTAATCTTTGGTGTCACTGGTCCAACGGCCCCAACCGTCAACTCGACCTACAGCTGTTTGTCTCGACTAGTCCGTCGACCTATCTTGTCTCACAGCCGCGAGTCCATCGAATATATCGGTCCTGTCTTGGTACCATGGCCAAACACACCATTCATTAAAGTTTTAATGGTTTAATCTCATGTTTATTTATGAGCTCCTGCTCAAGTCAACTGTCCTTGGGCCCACTGTACGAGATTTTCAAAAATCAGGCATTTTAGCCCCCAAGTTCCAAAACCGAGGCCTCCTGCCTATCTGAGCTATTCGAGCTCCCGCCAAGAAGGTCTCCCAAAAGGTTTAAGTAGTGGCACACAATTAGGGGAGAGCACTTCCGACAAAATAATCTTTTCATTCGTCTATCACACCAACCAGGTGTGATGACATCTCCGCTTACAATCGGTAAAGGGGTTTTCCACTTCCTTCCAAAAAGTCCATCATACCAATCGGGTATGATCTACTTGCAACCGGTAAGTTATTTTTCCGCGTAATTTTTACATCACCCCACCCTGGTGTGATGTTAAAAATTCCACATGATAGTGGGTTTTAAGTTCCAAGGTACTCATCATCCCAACCAGGTATGATGTGAAAATTCCCACTCACCCATTAATACAGTGAATTCCTCTTAATTAGCTCTTTCCCTCCACGTGAGCTTGTCTTTGCTGGCATTCTAGGTACTTCATGTTCCTACACAATATGAACATCCTTGTTCATTATCCTTTGGCCTAATAGTCTTCATTCATCATGAATGAGTAAAATGCCCAAACTTTTAGTTATTTGCATTTAGGTCTCTAAAGTTCTTTTTCATTAACTTTAGGTCCCAAATGCCAATTTTTCCCCCAATTTGAGTTCTGAAACTTCTAAATTTTACATTGGGACCTCAATTTATACAAAATCCCAAAAAGGGGTTCAAGTTTCCATTGGGTAGCTGACTTCTCCCTGAATCTAATGAACTAGGTATCGCCTTATTTAGCTAAGAAAAATGCCCAAGTCTGAGTCTGGTTCAAGCTTCAACGGAAAATGGAGTAGTAGGGAGAGAGAGGAGTTTTTAGGTGTGAGGAAGATAAATGACGAGGAGCTCTTTATATAGGAAGCTCGAGGACTTCTTGGCTATCCGATTGGTGCCTTTATGGCGGTCATTCATTGCCTGAAACTCGCTAGCTAGAGACTTTTCATCTTCGTCGACGCTGATCGATTTTCTGACGAGTGAACAATGCTGTCATGTGAAGGAAGATGATGACACTGTTCTAAACCGGACCTGTCCGAGCTGGGTTCAACTCTTAGACCGGCAGGTTCAAGCCCGATTCGACCAAGTTTTTCAAAATTAAAAATTTCTAAATTGATTTAAATTCATTCTCTATCCAATGATGGCCTTAATTCTCCCATTTAAAATTTTTAAGCCACGTAGAAAAATGAATTTAGAAATCTGTTAAATAGTGGTTCAATCCAATTCAGGTCCGGTTCACCTGAACCAGTTTGGTTTTCACTTCCAATTCATCCTAAAGTCCTTTCTTATGACTTTTGTGACTCTTTAGGTCACTCAAAATTTATAAATTTCCTAGTTTACCCTTTCTCTAATGGTTGGGGTTCATGAACCAGTTCGGTTTTCTCACCTGGGTTAACCATTTTTTCCCCAATTTTCTTATCCTAAAGGAGCGGGGTTTATAGTCGTGCTATGATTGGTTAGCGCTTCCAGGTGCTTACTGGGCGTGCTTCGCCATGCATCATGTGCTAATTAGTCGCGCCTGCTGACTGGGTGCTGACCTGGCAGCGGTCTGTTGACCAGCTAAACTGTTGACCGATCCGGTCAAATCAGGTTTAGTGACCCAAATTCGATAATCAATTAGTTCAGGCTTGATTCGTCTAGTTTTTTTAAATTTAAAAATTTATAAATTCATGTAAATTCATTTTCTATACCAATGTGCCTTCAATTTCTCAAATTGATGTTTTTAAGCATCTAGAAAAATGAATCTTTGAATCGGTTCCCTACGGTTCATCCCAGTTCGATCCGATTCACTTTTAGTTCACCCCAAACTAGTTTGGTTCTCACACCCAATTTCATTCATGGCTCATTTCCATGTTTTTTTTTGTATTTATTAACTAATTGAAAATTTTTAATTTCCCGTTTTGACTCTTATTTATAAATTATACTTTTTTTTCTAAATCCGACTTTCTTATTATGTGAAAACGGGGTTTACACCAAATCCCATTTTTGGGTTTCATCCCTAGTTCAGGATTTCATTCCTAGGTTGAACTCGATTTCCAGTCCAAGTGGCTTAAAATTGTGTTTCAAAAATTTTCAATATTACAAGTAATGTATTAATTGACAATAAATCCAATTGTAGCTAAAATACACAAGTCAGCATAAGTTAAAAGATACAAGCCCCACCGGTTCTTCCAAGAGACATGAATTACTCTTATACTACTAGATTCTCATAAGATTCTCCTTAGATATTGCTAGATTCTCTTCCTAGCTTTAACATAATGTGTATATTTAGGTAAATTCTTGATTAATATTATATAAATTTCTCACATTGTACAAATTAATTATTCAATATTGAAATAATATTACATACATTATTTATATTATTCATCTATTGTTGTCCTGGTATTAGAGACTCATTGAGGAAAACGTATTCATTACAATTATGACTTACCAACTAATCAACTCTCTCATTTTGTTGTTTTCATTGTAATCTCAAAAAATGAAGGTTAGAAACTCTCATAGGCTTGGATGGAGATTTTGTCTTGAAACTTTTTGACTTAACTAAAATTTTAATCCTATTTCTAAATTCTTAAAGGTGATTTCAGATTTTTTTTAATTTGGTTATGCCTTAATTTCTATTAAAAGCTCAACACAATTCAAATCCGTTCTTTCAAATATCAAAAAATTTTCACTAGGCCCTCTCTTTTAACACATTTATTCACTTTAATCCAAATTCATCCAAATATTGACACTTTTTTTTATTTCTCAATGTGTTGCTTATTTCCTATATTCCTACTAGGCTCCTTCTAGCTTATCTTTATTTTTAAAAAAAAATTTCATAATTTTAATATACTTATTATGTTCAACATCAGCATGATCACTCTATCAAAATCTAGTTCAATTTTTTTATTTTTTCATCAACAAAAATTGTCAATATCTATATAAATTATTACTTCATTTGTCACAATGTCTTATTCTTATTTGATACATTTTACCTTCCTTTCAACAGACTTCGTTCTCCTTTTTTTCCTTAACATATTCAATTAATTCAAATATTTATCTCAGTATAATTTACCTGTATAAGTTTTTTTAAGATTTTTCTTATAGTTTTCAGTAATGATCCATTTTTCATGAAGCCCAAATAATTTCTTTCATAAATTATTAATTCTTTAATTATCTTATTTATATCATATCTCGAGATTTTTTTGCTCTACTTGAGTTTGTAAGTGTGTAATAAACAATAAATCAAATTGGAACTAGAAAACACAAGTAGGAACAAGTAAAGAGACACAATTCACACTAAGTTATTCCTATATACATGAACTCATTATATACTACTAGATTTTGCTTAAATTATGCTCAAATATTAATATATTATATTTGTAAAATTTCAATATATTGTGTCAATTTAGGTAAAAAAAAATCATTAACCATATATAAATCTCTCATATTGTACAAATCAAGCATTTAGCATGACAATAATATTATACAGATTATTTTTATTAATTTTCTATTATTTTCAGGAATAATATGATTGGCACATGAAAATATATATCCGATGGATGATATGCATTATATGGAAGCTTACGTTAATTTCACATTATTTATGTAAAAAAATGGCATAAAAATAATGGTCTAGGCAATATATTAAATGGCTCCTCAAATCCTCACTATTGAAAATCAAATGCACTTAAATGAATATATTTTTTGTTTAAATCATCTAATGTTTTGAACAAATATTTTGTGGGTGATACTTAATTTTGTAGACAAATATGAGCAAAGGGAAAATAATAAATATGTTTTTTTAATTTTAAAAATTTATGTGTCAACTTATTATTTTGATGTTACTCAATGATACGTGACTGTGTAATAAGTATTGAATATTTAGTTATAATAACTAAAAAATGAAATTTTGAGTGATAAATATTTGAACCGGTAAAAATTAGAGGCATAAATCTAATGTCTTATAAATATGGCTTATTTATGTCTGTAAATAAAGATATTAAATGTCATTAGACTTCATTATAATAACAATACATGATTAGGCTAGGGAGTGACCATACATGGTCCTCTCATAAGTCATTGTATTAGCAAGGTACAAATGGTTTCTTTTCCCCACTTGTGTTTGCATGGTCATGGAAGTTGACAAAAGTGATATTATTACCAGCTTTCTTTATTTTGGCTAGGGTTAGCATAGTAGAAAATAATTTGAGATCCCTCTTGATGACAAAGAAATATTAAGGGTCAGATTGTTGGGCAGTTAAAATATCGAGTACAATTTTATAGGTTTACTTGATAGAAAAATATTCAATCATAATTTGTGTGCAGGTCATGGATGAACTGATCATATCAAACACATATTTTGACATTGATAATTAGCCAAGCATCTCTTCTTTTCTAGCTCAAGTACATTGAATGTAAATTTTGTGTAGTTTTAACAAGTCTCATCATAACAAGTTGGAGCATGTACTGCTGAGCTCATATCACCTATCCAAATTTAGAGACATCTTGGTGATAGGGTTTGAGTATGAGAAAGTCGATATCTATTATAGTATTATTATAGTGGTGTAATAAATGGAATAAGTGTATTAACCCCATTGGGAAGGGGAGTAAGCAATGCTATAATTATAATTTTATAAATTATGTTATCCTATGTAATTATAGGAAAGGAAGTCAAACATCGTTTTCAGTGTCCCATTTTTTTATACATTTAATCATGTTGTCAATTGTCCTAAAACATAGCACATTCATATGTCTGTTCGTCGTGTTTCCCCATGACAAATCCTAACGGCAGAAGAAACGTGCAAATGTTTGGGGATCGAGAAGGAAACCAAAAAAGAAAGGTGAGATTGCAACAAATTCTCTTGATCCAAGAGACCATTTGTTATAATTCTGAAAATTGTGCAATTTGACGTGAGATTGGTTGAATAATTATGCATTTTGTGTCATATGATATTCCTTTTGTGGAACTCATATAATTAACTCTCTACCAATATAATTTAAATATGTAGTCACCCACGGAAAATAAGTCTTTGCCATATGCATCTAGTGTACTATAATAAACTATAAACCTAGATTTGAATAATGTCTTTGGTGAGAAATTTTTACTTAATTAATATTTAGTGTCATAAAATTTATTAAATCATGAATAATTAATATTTAATGCATGAAATAGAAAAAAAGTATCACAATTTTAATTTTCTTAATTAGACTCATCTCATGTCTTGTTCAAGGGTACGGTGAAATCTATTTAGGAACTTACGAATTCATTGATATAAAATTATCTAAAAAGTGAATGGATTTCATTCACATCAATCTCTCAAAGGGTCAAAATCCCTTTTCGGATCTAAATTATCATGGCATATTGTTTGTTTTATTGCCTATCTCTGTCGATCTTTTTTGTGATATTAAAAAGAAATATCGTTTAATTTATATATTAATAAAATACTAGAAATGGGTAATTATATTGAACAATATAATAGTGAAGATATATTATATTGTCAATTGACATAAAGGAAGTTAAGAATAATAAACTGACTGAGAGTGAATTGTTTAAGAAACAGACTGACATGCTATGAAGAGGTATGTGGGTTATGGTTTAAATATCAAAGTGGGGATGTATTGCAGAGAATATTTACAGAGAGCACCGAAGATAAACTATATAATATATGCCTTTAAGAAGGGTTAGGATTAAAAATGAGAGAGATGAGAAGCATATATATATATATAGGGTCATTAATGTGCATTTGTAAAGTATTGTTTTTTTTGGATCATGACAGTATTGTAATTAAGATGGCTTTTAGATCTTGTGTCATTTTGGATTGCCTCTTGCTCTTCAAATGAGAGTGGATGTTGATACTAAAATAATATTTTTAAAATATAAGACTAAAAACACAATTATAGATGAGATGTTTTTCCATTGTCAATCAAGTTGTCTTTATTTAGGCAAAAAATAAAGTTGCCTTTATATTTTTCTAATATTTATAAAATTAAAAAACCTTCAATTTTGCATTATGGTTGGGTTTATACTCAAGTATGGTAACTTTCTACAAGTACAAAAATTTAAAGCAATGTAACTAAAAATAAAGTGACGTGGAAGAGCCTTATTATATGTTAAATTCATTGGATGTGCTATTTGTCATTGTTTTCTCCCCATCCTTGTTTTCTTCGTTGATAAGTGATACCCAGCATGCTCTTGACATTGTGTATTGATTCCAATATTTGCACATAAAACAGAAAACCAGTACGAGGAATCATGGAGACAAAAAAAAATAGTCAGTGGTTTAATTTCCTCTAGATTCCCATATATGGAATCTCAAAATTAATGCATCCCTATTTATTGATCTAAGTTATGATCGATTATATTGGTAATTGGCCATTTTGAGGTGATGCCATGTCTTCTAATTTTGGGCATTGATCTATATAGTGACATTTCTTATATTTCTTTTAGAATAGATGGAAAATAGAAAAGGAAAATGTTGAAATATTAATATATTGTCAAATGGGAAGATATAGTTATCTTCTCATGCTCATCACAATAATACTTTTTTTAAACATCATAAATATATTTATAATAAGAAATATTTTAATACTGGCTAATTTATATTCCAATTAACAAATCATTTTTAATAATCAGACAAATAATCTCAATAAAATTAAATTAGCCCTCCAAATAATCTTAAAAAATGACACTGATTAGATTTAATTTACAAGTAGGAAAAAATATTGTTAGGAGTCAGAATCCTATACTAATTTCAGTAAATAAATTAATGTATTGATGAATATAGGCTCAATCAGATCATCTAACATTTTCTTATATTTGGAAGGTCACTCGGATTGAGGCAATGATTCCATTAAAGAGCATTATCATCATCATCTAGATCGCCCCCCAATTTTCTCACTATTTGATTTCAACCCCTATATGTGGCATTTTGCATTTAGATACATCAGGCCATTATATCTATTACTAGAGGTTGAAGTGAGACAAAATAAAAACTGTAGGGGAGGAATCAGCGGTGGAACAAAATTCAGGGATCAAAGGCGAATAAAAATACTCGTGCCATTTCAAGATTATTGTTCTTTTTCGCAGCAAGGAACTTAAATAGCACGTGGCAGCGTATTATTGACGGCATAGGCCATTCGCTCTCTGAGTTGTTTTACCAGTTAGTACGTCTTCCCGTACCCGCTATCTGAAGACTCGTTCCCATTGGTCCGTGAGTTGCACGCGTATTGATCAACACTTCCATTGAGGACCGAATCGCTAGCATCTCTCGGTCAAAACTCGGTCTTCCTTTCCATCACAAAGAGAACAGTGAAGCGAGAGCACCACCGAATCCCATAAAAAGTGTACTCTCTCTGCAAAAACGTGGAAGGAGGAAAAGATAACTGCTAATGGAAACTAACCCACTTCCTTATCTTCTCCCTACAATCTCACATGTTCGTTGCTGAAGTCTGTTCCGTCTACAATCGTGGGATTCTATCTCTGACGCCCCTTTCTTCTATTGCCCCGAAATGACTCTTATTGTCCCATAAGATTCCTTTTCCCTGTTTCTTCTCAAGGCGAGCTGAGGAGGAAAGGGAGAAAGAGGTTGGGCTGACGACAGAGATACGAAGAAATGGAAGACGACGACTCTCTCTCCTCCTTCCTCTGCGAAGAGAATGATTCCTGCTTGGATCACGACGAGGAGGAGGAGAAAGCGGAAGCCTTGATCGACCATGATTCAATCTCAAACAGCTTCCTTACGGATCACTGCGTCCAGGAAGAAGATGGAGAGTACATCAGAATGCTTCTAGACAGAGAAACAAGCTCTGGGTGGTTCGGAGGAGATCCCCAAAGCAATCATCTTCACCATAGTGATCGCCTGTATTTGGGAGATTGGATCAAACGCGCCCGATTCAGTGCCTTCTCTTGGATCCTCAGAGTTGGTTCCTTATCCCTCTAATTTTTTTCGACAAGATTCAAGACCCATTTCTTCCCAGAGTGTTGCTTTAATATTATCCAACTCTAACGCCATGTTTGTGTATCGGTTCAAGACTCGAGCTTCGTTTGGGTTTCAGTTCCAGACCGCGTATCTATCGATGACTTACTTCAACCAGTTCCTCTCTAGGAGGTCCCCCATTGTAAGTCCGTTATCACTCCCTTCACTTCAATTGACTGACAGTCTTTTGTTTCGTGGATTTTATACTTAGCCGTCCCTATGAGATAAATGGATGTGCAGAGTGAAAACGAGTGGGCAATCAGGCTGCTAGCAGTGGCATGCCTTTCTCTAGCAGCGAAAATGGAGGAGGTTAATGTCCCATTACTGCCGGAGTTCAACGCTAAAGATCACAGCTTTCGGTGTGAAGCAGTGCAGGGCATGGAGCTTCTCGTGATGAAGACACTCGAATGGAGGTTGGAAGCCATCACTCCCTTTCTTTTCCTCCATTTCTTTGTCCCCAAGCTGATCAATCATCCAGTTGATGTCGTCAACATTGCCCCCAAGGCAGTCCGATATATCCTCGGTATGGCCAAAGGTATCAGTATGAATAAAGTTACAGCCCATCTAATTATTATTGACTCTTGACAAATGGCTAATCTCAAATTGAACTGCTTTAACCATCATTATACGGAATGCAGAAAACGATATACTCGATTATCGACCTTCAACGATAGCAGCAGCTGCAGTCATTTCTGCATCTAGCATTGACATAACGAAAGAGGCTCTCGGTTGTTGCCTGGATCGTGATTCCTTCTCTGGTCAGATCGACATTGTGAGCTATTGTCCCCTTTTCGATTTACTCACTTGATCGTTTGCTCGGTATTTGTTATGATACCCGCCCTTTTTTCTGGCTTTTCATTACAGGATGATGTATTTTCCTGTTATGGAACAATGCGAGGATTGGACTTGGACAGCATATTAAACGTCAGTCCGGTGGTTCCGCAAGACCCGACCAGCCCAGCTGCTTCGCCCAGGAGCTCTGTCTCTGTCTTTACTTCGCCTTTTGTTAGCAGTATTAGGAAGAGGAAGAGGCTCTCCTTTGATGACAATGATTCAAGCTGTGAACGTGATGCACCTGATAATAAGAAGTGACATTTGCCTAGAAATCACATGGAAGAGGGATAAAAGATAGGATTTTTAATGCAAAAATTAGAAAAAAGATGACTTGGGGATGTGCACAATAAGGGGATGATTTATTACTAGCCGGGAGGAAATGCAGCTGGAGAAGTCCCTCATAGGATAGAAGTCTGCCCCTTCTCAGAGGGTCCAGATTTATGCAGATTTATTTTCCTAGGTCCCTTTCCCCTTCATTTTTTTTCTTGAAGAAAATTCATTTGGTTTTATTGATTTATTTGAATTATTCATTTGTTTTTTTTTTTGTTAAAAGTCCAGCTAAGTAGCATGCCTACCTTTTGATGGGGGTGCTAAAAGAGAGGGCTGTTGTAGAGTGATGTGATTTAAGTGAACTGGATTTTTCAGCCGAACTCTTTTGATCTGTTATCTTTTTGAGGCTCCTGGGAGCTATTTAATTTGTGGGGACTATCTGAAGTCAAGAAATGCAGTTGCCCCTATCACATAACAACAGCTCAAGCTGGTAGTAGTACAGAACAGTGCTTGAGTTTATGGCAGTGCATTCATGGTAACTAGCATTGTTGCCGGGGCTCGTCTTCCTGCCAGATGCATCAGTTGTTCAGGGCACAGCCGAGTAGCTTCGATTTGACATAAATTGAGCAAACTATAACAGTATAATACCCTGGCATGGTATCTTGATGATGTATGGTCATATCAATTAGTTATAATGCATGTAAGAAGTGATAACTATATGAGGAGAGAGCACTCTGATATGGGGGGAGGGGGAGGGCAGGTTTGCAGAGTATAGTTTGTTTTCTAGCAGATATTCATTGCAGCAGTGGCAATGTTTCCTGGCAAGTCAAAGGACTCACAACTGGCCAACATTAAAGTCACTAGCTGTAACAGTGCTAGCTTCAGAGAAATTTCTCTTCTTCACTGTATTGCAGACATTGTCTCCACAATGTAGCAGAAGTCCATAAAAAATTACTCAAAATTTTGTCTATGCATATATGATCACCAGACTTGAATCATGAATAGATCTTCTTACATACTTGCATTTTCAGAGCGCCAGACACATTCTAAGACCAAGCCGACCTGAATAGAGGTTTAACTGCATGGCCAGAACACATGGAACAGCATAGTGACTAATTTGAAGTGTATGAACGAACAACTTTGATCATTGAATATGAGGTGAATTTATGGCTTCAAATGATAAAAGATCAGGCACTGATAAAAATTGATTCACAGATCAGGGCATGGGAAACTGCACTGGCAGTTTTGAGAATTATCAAAAAGAACCAAGTAGGAGTCGGTCCTCAGCTTGTTTGGTCCAGCAAAATGCATCCTTACTCTAATTCTCCAGAATTCTTCTACTCACGGAAATGGAAGCTTGAGTCCTTGCCACTACTTGAATAGTCTGAAGACAATTAAATAATGATTGGAGATGATTATTACGATACTAAATGTGGATAAAATATGAGCCACAGTTGTCCGTTTGCAGGCCCACTCACAGCAGCAGCAATAGAGATGCAGAGGAATCCAAGCAAGATGCTGACAAGCCTCTGGCACAGGCTCAAACTGAGAGGTTTAAGTGCATGCTACAGTCCATAATAATTTGATGATTATGATCTGCAACAGACAGACTGTATAAGAATTTAGAGATTATTTTTTTTAATATAACTGTGAAATATTTGTATGTGATATGGATCCAGGCTCAAACTGAGAGGTTTAAGTGCATGCTACAGTCCATAATAATTTGATGATTATGATCTGCAACAGACAGACTGTATAAGAATTTACAGATGATTATTTTTTTAATATAACTGTGAAATATTTGTATGTGATATGGATCCAGGCTCAAACTGAGAGGTTTAAGTGCATGCTACAGTCCATAATAATTTGATGATTATGATCTGCAACAGACAGACTGTATAAGAATTTACAGATGATTATTTTTTTAATATAACTGTGAAATATTTGTATGTGATATGGATCCAGGCTCAAACTGAGAGGTTAAGTGCATGCTACAGTCCATAATAATTTGATGATTATGATCTGCAACAGACAGACTGTATAAGAATTTACAGATGATTATTTTTTTAATATAACTGTGAAATATTTGTATGTGATATGGATCCAATAAATTTACACTTGAATTGAACCACTCTATTATTCTTTATGATTTTAGCCTAATTTGGAGGACAAAACCGGTCCACGCAGCATGAGGCACTTTTCAGAGACAACTCAGCTATGATATGGCATAATGCAACCAAGTTGAAGTTTCCTCCTTTCCTACGGACATGAGGCCTCCACAGTGTCCGTGATAAGCTGACCAACTAGAAACTGCAGGAAGAGAGACATGCATTTCAATTACAATAGGTGATCATAAGGATTAAGGATAGGGAAAATGGATGGAAGAAAATAGGCAACCAGAAAATGGCATTGTACTGCACATGATATGAATTGAACCCACAAAGTCTTGGTTGTTAGTCAGAGTGAAATGCCACTGTACTGCACATGAAAGAAAAGCCAACTGGGTGTAAGAAAATAGGTAACCAGAAAACAAAGACACTGCATGGGTCCAGTAAATGTAATTTCTATACGCATCTATCTACTAAAGAGCAATTGGCGCTATCAAAGCAATACCAATTGCAAGTCCGATTTGTGTTTCCTGCCGGGCCAGACTATTGCTATTTGCTAGGCCCATCCATGGCAAGTACTTCTTTGAAGGGTAGTGGTCTCTTAGTGCTCGCAAATTTATACTTGTCCTAATGAAAAAATATTACAAGAAACTATGGACTCTCGTTGAATTTACCATCTTAACTTTGTGGTTCAGTTTTTTTTTGCACCATTGTGGTTCAGTTCATTAAGGCTTTAAGACTTCACCATGGCAAACAAACTAGACTGCCACCCGCTTCTTCAAAATTAGGATGACCTATCCTTCACAAAGGCATATGTACTTCCCAAGCTTCAAAGTAAACTCTGAAAAGGCCCCCCTTTTGACTATAATTGTTCGCTGCCCAAATCTAAAACTGGAATTTCCAACCTTTACTTATCCATGCTCATCTATTTGTACTTAAGACTATTCAAAGTTGGTTATTTTTTAGGTTACATATCGCAAGTCCATACTCCTAAGGGATAGGGGACTTGGAACTCATAATCTAATCTACGATAATGTATAGAATTAATAACACAACACTTTCTCAACAATCAAAATGTTGTGAATTTGATTCTTAAGGAATTTATTTACCCTTAGTATCTATCGTATTCCTATTATTTTTCTAGACACATGCCCAACTATGGTAATCAAGAAACAAACCTATATATAAAATGATTGCCTTCAACTTGAGAGTCAAACAACACTCTACATGCAAACAACATTAAAATGAAAGGAGAAGGATGGAAACATATATAAAGACGCCTGAAAGTCCACATGGAACGCAATAGGGATATATCATTTGGTAAAGTTAGCAGTAAATTGGTCCGGGTGGGGGAGGGGATCACATCAGTTAGCTCTGACCTGGACAAGAAGGATATGCGAACAAATTTGGGCAGGACCTGATCACCTACTTCTAGACTTGAGCCTTGAAGATAAGAACTAATCCGAGTTAAACTGACTTTTCCTATCATGAACTTTTGGAAGTTGAATATGAGACTGGCGAAGACACCTTGGTTAGTTCGTGGACTTCTTTGAAGCTGCCCGTGTGATCATGGATTTGAGCAAATGACTTGCATTAGAATATCTACAGTTTTATCGATCAAACTTACTCTTAAACAGGCAGCAGATTGAATACTATTCCAGATGTATGTCAAGATACGTAGAGAAGACAGAAAATTTTCAAAAATTGAGCTTATAAATAATAATATTATAATAAATTCAAATGATTATAATGGTAGGTGTAGGAGACTCCTGACCCGTATGTGTTCCCCATTCACATTCACACACGCACCCAAACAATATTTATTATATATAGATCGTCCCAGCCTATACGTTTTAGAAGACCTAAATAAGGTGATGGGATACGACGACGACAGTACACCCACGGTTTCAACGACCAAAATTAGACAAGTCGTTGAATGAAAAGAGAACAAGGACAAATATTTCTTCCCCGTCCGAGCGAGGGTCATAGCCCGCATTATGTTTCTTTCTTTATGAATCTAACAACCCGTGTACTTTATTTATTAATCATGGTTAACGAAAACATTACTCATCCGTCTCTATTCTAACGAGATTAAATGATTTATCTACCTAGTTAAAATAGTAAAATAATTGAGTAATAATTTTTCTTGGACACATTTGCAGCACAAGAATTTATACTTACCTTAACTTTGTTGGTTTGGGTTGATATTCTACTTGAACTCCTCCAAAATAGAGTTTAATTTGCCATTGCTATGTCATTTACTTTTTTTTTTTGTTTAATTCTTGAGATGAAGCTTGTGGCATCAACCTCTATTATGACTTCTTTTTTAAACTATTGAGCAAGCTTTATTGCTTGAGCAATTATTATAGCTTCTAGTTCAACATGATTGTGACATTTGAATTGATTATTGCCTCTCAACTATCACAATTTATTTTGGCTCACGGTATCCAACATTTTAATTCGCGTCTTTATCTTCTTTGGGCGTGTTTCTTAATTTTTTTTCGCTTGGCTACTTGTGAACCATCAAATTCATATACACTCTTAAGTTGATATCTATGGTTTTGTCATGAAAGGGTGTATTGATGAAATATCACTTGAATTTCTTTTTAAATTGTCAAACAAATTGTAGCGATCTTTAAATATATCAATACGTATTCTACATCATGTAAACTAGGCAAGTTTTACCTATACCATTATAACAACATATGTTTTATTGTTTTTGTTTTATTATTTTCTTATCTCATAAATCAAGTAGACATAATTATTATGCAAATTACCTTTCATTAAATTAGATCTAATGATAGCTAGATTATTTGTACAAGCATATTAAATAATCTTTTTAATTTTTTGTTGACACTTTGTAACACCATTATCACATAAATTGAATGAGACTAGAAGTAAAAGTTAAAGAAGGATAAAAAATCAGATAAGTCGTAGAATGAATTCAAATTAGTATATTAGAAAATGGTCAAAATAGGTTGTATGGAATCCAAAAGCATCTCATTAATTGAAAACCAATGATCATAAATCTTATAATTAGAAAATATATCAAACTTGTCAAGATTTAATTCACCCTAAAGACTTAAAAATAGAAAAAGTATAATTTTGGATCTAAAGTCTGAACAAATAACTTGAGAATTGGTTGAACCAATTAATAATCAGTTAAAACAATGTCAAAATTAGTCAAAATGGCTAAAAAAATTGACCAAATCAAATCAAATCACTGGTCAAAGTGAAGTTAAACTACTCAAACCAATTAGAAAACTGATTGAACCAATAAGAAATCGGTCAAAACAAGCCAAACTAGTTGAATCGGGTCAAACTGTGCGAATGTCACACGCGACACATGCATGTGTACAAGTGATCAGTAAGGTTTTATGCACAAGATCGTCTCCCTCACTAATTCATCGAAATAGTGGTGTTGACCCCCTATTTCTGGTAACATGCACCGTTGAGAAAATTCAATGCAAAGATGTCATTCCTGGCTGATTGGATGTGAACCCAAGGTATGGGCAAACTCATGTAAGGTCAACCTCCTCTCATCGGCATTAGGCCAAAATGTCCTCTAAAATCCAAGTAAGTTAGTTTTTCGATGACCTATCTTCATAGCTCTAGTGAGAACTATTTCAACCATAAGAGAACCCACTCTTTGGCTTTACAAAACCCCTCAACCTCCTCTACATTCCTACAACCTTGTTCGAGCTTGATAGTGATCGAAAAAGGTTCAACGTGATAAAATAGTAAACTTGCCCTCTGTAAAACCCGTTATTTCGGGAAAAAAAATAAAAAAATGAATCGGTATAGATTTATATGCGAATAAACGAGCTGATTAATGAACGAAAAATAGTTAACATGGGAAATTGGAAAATCCCAAGCGACCAAAAATTCACAAAAATTACAAGGAAGAACCGAGAAGAGAAATTGAGGATAGAACTAGACCGGTTCAGGGTGAACCAGACCCGAACCAGACTGAATCGGGATGAACCATAGTGAACCGGTTCACAAATTTATTTTTCTAGGTGACTTAAAAATGTCAATTTGGGAAATTGAGGCCATCATTAGATAGAAAATGAATTTAGATCAATTTAGAAAATTTTAAATTTTAGAAAACTAGTTGAATCAGGTTTGAACCGGTCAAATTTTGAATTTGGGTCACTGAACCCGGTTGGACCAGACCAGTCAATGGTCAACGATCAACGGTTAACGATGCCCCGTTAGCAGCCACACAAGCATGGGCAATCAATGGGAGGCTGCCATGTGTCCAGTCAACAGTTAATGGATGACTAGTTAGCATGCCACACAAACACAGGCAACCAATGGGAGGTTGCCACGTGTCCGCTCTATGGGTCAACGACTAACATGGCGGTTGAGTTGGACCTCCACATTAGATAAACTGACCAATCACAGAGCGACACGTGGCATGTCTGTCATGTCATCGTCTTCCACCTTCAGATGTTGACAGATTAAACGGAGGAGAGAGAGATGCCGAAAAAACTAGAGTCTCCAACGACTTGAAAAACTCTCCAGTCAGGTCATCGACAACTAATTTGGAGGCCAAGTCTTACTCCGGCGAGTATCCTAAACAGTTGTTGAGCTCACTATATAAAGAGCTCCCCTCCATTCATTCTAAGCATCCTACAATCAAGCAAAGAAGAAGAGTGCATTTTCTAGCGAGCTGCAAACCAGAGCTCTGAAAACAGGACTTTTCCCAGCCTCCGAAGCCACATTGGGTATCTTTGGAATTGAGAAGAAGTTCTCTATCCAGCCCTACCCCCAGTTTAGCCAGAGAGCCACCAAGGAAGAACGAGGAAGCCTGAATAGTACCGCTGCTCCTCAGCCAGGAAACTGCTCAACCCTCTGCTACCACTTCGAGCTTCCCCACGGTCAATTGCGGCCAAACCCGACTGCTACACCCCACCTAGAGGTGTCCCGACCTTTCCTTGAGATAAGAGGGTAAGCTCCCTCCGCAACCCTTCACCAAAAAATAATGTTCACAACTGATTTCTACAAAAATTATAACACTAGAATTCGCACTGCTCAGGTCATCAATTGAGATGTGGTTTCATCCAGGGAGGATCCCTACGATGAGAGCAACACATTGGTAGCCAAAGCTCCGATCGTCAGACCCTCACCGGTAAGATATCAAAGCTTTCTCTCTAGATTTTATTTTTTAGTGAAGCTTCGTTTGAGCTCATTTCCGAGCCAAATAAAGCCGTTCAAGGCTTAAAATGAGGGAAACATAAAGAAGTGATCCAAATCATGAATGGGGACAATTAACTATGTTTCGATGGTTAATTTGAAGAAATTAAGATTCGGGGGCCAAAATGCAAATTCGAATCAGTGTTAGAGAGAGAACCAATGAAACTTCACTGACCAAATTCTCCCTCAATTCAGCATGAATTGACATGATTCTTGATTCTAGGAGAAACCTCAAGATAAGAGCTATATGCCCAGATTTAAAGCTCGGACTGCCGCACCCGCGACAATAAGCTTTCGAAGCTTTATCTCTCTAAGTCCAATTTTCTGACGAAGCTCCGTTTGAGTTCAATTTGGATCCAAATGATGTGATTCAAAGTTCCATTGAATCGTGTGGAAGTGTAGGAACTAATTTTACCTTCAATTTCAACAATGAACCTCGATTGACCGATCAATTTGATGAAATTGAATTTGGCCAGTTTGAAAGGGGAAATTGGGGGAACATTTTGGGGGAAATTTTGAATTTCAAAAATTTGAGGGACTAAAGTGAAATTTCCCTAAATTGAGGGCCAATTGGCCATGGAAAAGATGTTGGAGGACCAATTGGTTAAGTTTTGGAATTATTGGGGTCAATTTTACCATTTTACTAAAGTATGGTAATTTTTGAAAAGTTGGGGACAAAATTGGAAATTTGGAAAACTTGAACCCCTCTTTGTGATTTTGAATAAATTGAGGTCCCAAAGTAAATTTTAGAAGTTTTGGGACTCAATTTAGGGGAAAGTTGGCATTAGGGACCTAAAGTTTAAGAAAAAGAACTTTAGGTACCTAAATAAAATTAACTAAAAGTTGGGCATTTTATTCATTTATGATGAATGAAGGCTAGTTTTCCAAAGGATAATGAACAATGGTGTTCATATCGTGTAGGAATATGAAGTACCGAGAACGCCAACAAAGACAAGCTCGCGTGGAGGCAAAGAGCCGGTAAAGAAGAATTCACTGCATTATCGGGTGAGTGGGATTTTCACATCATACCCGGTTGAGATGATGAGTACTTTGGAAAGAAAAACCACTACTAAGTGAAATTTTAACATCACACCTTAATGGGGGTCATGTGGAAACTATGCAGAAAAAACAAATTACCGGTTGTACGTAGATCATACCTAGTTGGTATGATGGACTTCCTGGAAGGAAGTGGAAAACTCGTTTACCTGTTGTAAGTGGAGATGTCACCCGGTTGGTGTGATTGATGAATGAAAAGATTATTTTCTCAAAAGTGCTCTCCCCTGATTGTGTGCCACTACTTAATAATTTTGGGAGACCTTCTTCACGGGAGCTTGAATAGCTCTGATGGGTCGGAGGCCTCAATTTGGGAACTTGGGGGCTAAAATGTTCGATTTTAAAAATCACGTACAGTGGGCCCAAGGTCAGTTAGCACGAGCAGAAGCTTGTAAACAAACATGAGATTAAGTCATAAAAACTTTAATGAATGATGTGTTTGGCCATATTACCAAGACATGACTAACAAACTCGATGGACTAGCGGCAGTGCGACAAGACAGGTCGATGGATTAGTCGAGATAAACAGTTGCATGTCGGTCTGAGGGTCAGGGCCATTGGACTAGTGGTACCAAAGATTAAATGGCTTATGAGGAAGACTATTGTTTTGTGCATGCACTATTGTTCGGGTCCATCAAAATGCCCAAGAGGAGTAGTGATGCGTCATAGGGGCTATTGGACGACATGGTGGAGATAAGGGCAGTTTGTTGTGCCAGCAGTCACAAAAGCTCAACATAGCTTCATGCGCGTGAGACCAGGGTGGGGTTGGGATGAGGTCTCTATCCTCATACGGACATGGAGTTTCTTTTCGTGTTTGAGGGTCGGATGTCATGTACATCCACTCATTCCCATTGTGAAGTGGACGAGCTTCTATATAGGTGGCCAATAAAGTCGCTCCGATGCCACTAGTGGGTGCAGTAGACGAGCTGCTCTACAAATGTGTGATCCCTTCATGATGAAGGGCATGTGTTGATTATGAAACACACTGACTGTTGTTAATGAGGAATAATGGTTTTGAAAATCGAGAAATTGAGGAAATGATTTTAAGAAAATAAGGAGTCTAGCACACTCCAATTAAAACTATTTTATGAAAAATCAACTTTTAAACACCCATTCACTGAGTTGTCAAACTCACCCCCTCCCTTATACCCCTTTTAAGGTAATCAAGGGAAAACCTACCTAAAGACCTCTAGTTAGCTACACTTGAAAGACAGGTATGTATGTTTAAATTTCATGTAGTTTTGATTTATGTTATTCTAGGAAAAATGTACAAGTTTAAAGGACTCCTTACTCCTCACGGCTTAAAGAAGGGGAAAACCCGTAATAAACTGGGAGAGTGGCAAGTTACTCACGGGGATTCAACCAAACCAGGTCGGGGCATGACACCTCATCCTGACCACACCTTGATCTCGTGCGCAAGAAGTTACTTTGAGCTTCAAGACTGACTAGAATGATGAACTACCCTTATATCCACCATCTCGTCCAATAGCCTTTAGGACCGACCAAACCAGGTCAGGGTGTGACACCTCATCCCAACCACACCCTAGTCTCATGCACAAGAAGTTACTCTGAGCTTCAAGACTGATTAGCATGATGAACTACCCTTATATCCACCATCTCGTCCAGTAGCCCTTAGGTCCCATCACTACCCCCTAGGGCGTCTTGGTGGTCCCGTGCCATAAGTGCATTAAAAAACAACATTTTTTCTCATAAAGCCATTATCTTTGGTCCCAATGGACCAACAACCCACATGCTCAACCGCACCTATAGCTGTTTGTCTTGGTCAGTTCGTCAACCTAGCTCGGTACCATAGCGAAATCACACAACAAATTTCATTATAACTTTTTATGACTTTCTTTAATCAGGTTGGTTTACGAGCTCCTGCTTGAGCCCACTGGCTTTGTGCCTACTACGTGTGTTTTTCCAAAATCGGGCATTTAGCCCCATGAGTTAAAAAACCGAGGCCTCTGGCATATCTGAGCTGTTCTAGCTCCCATCAAGAAGGTCTCCTAAATATGTTAAGCATTTGCACATAGTCAGGAGAGAACTCTTCTGACAAAAAATCATTTTTAAATTCATCACACCAACTGGGTGTGATGGTATTTGTAAACCCCATTCCTTAAATATAAGAAAAACTAGGGAAAGAACCGGTCAACCCAAGGGAAAACACCGAACCGGTTCACGAACCTCATTCGTTAGAGAAATGGCAAATTGGGAAATTTACAAATCATGAGTGACCTAAAGAGTCATAAAAACCATGAAAAGGGACTTTGGGACAAATTGCAAGAGAAAACTAGACCAGTTCAGGTGAACCGTATTGAACCGGTTTGGACCAGTTTGAACCATCATCAAATTGATTGCTAAATTTATTTTTCTAGGTGGCTTAAAATATTTAAATTTGGGAATTGAAGCCACCATTGGACAGAGAATGAATTTAGATTAATTTAGAAAATTTCAACCTAAACCAGTCGGTTTAAACATTGAACCTGATTCGTACCTGTCTGGTCCAGTTCGGAACAGTGTCATCTTCTTCCATCATATGATGACAGTTTTCATTCAACGGAAGAACAGACAGCACCGATGAAGATGAACTGCCTCTATTCATGGCATTTCAAGTCATGAATTAGCCCCATCAAGATGACAAACGGTCTGGTAGAGAGTCCCCAAGCTCCCTATGTAAACCCTATAGTTTTGAGTTAAGAAAAACCGGGAAAAGAACCGGTCAAACCGAGTAAGAAAACCGAGCTGGTTTACATTTGAGAACACGCAATATGGAAATTTACAACTTTTGGGCAATGTAAAGGGTTCATTAAACCTTGTAAAAGAAATTTAAAAAACTTTATTAAACCTATCTGCTCAGATCGAAAGCTCGGACTGCCGTGCCTTCACCGGTGAGTAATCGAAGCTTTCTCTCTCTACAGTCTATTTTCTGGCGAAGCTCCGTTTGAGCTCGTTCTGGCGTTAAAATCTGCGATTCAAAGTTTCTTAGAATCGTATGAACATGCAGGAACTCAATTTCAACTCCAATTTCAATAATTAGAAGTGTTTGATTGGTCAATTTGATGAAATCAAATTTGGTAGTGTTGAAGAGTTGAAATTGGGGGAAAATTTGGGGATTTTCAAAATTCAAAGGGCCAAAAAATAATTTTATGAAATTGAGGGTCAATTGGGCATGAAAATAATGTTGGAGGACCAGTTGAGGAATTTTGGAATTTTTGGGGCAAAACTTACCATTTTTGTAAAAGAAGGGCAAAATGGAAATTTTGGAAAAATTGGGGAACCAAATTGGAAAATTTGGAAATTAAACCCCTTTTTGGTTAAATTGAATAAATTGATGTCCCATGATAAATTTTAAAAGTTACGGGACTTAATTTGAGGAAAAACTAACATTAGGGACTTAAAGTTAAAGAGAAATAACTTTAGGGACGTAATTGCAAATAACTAAAAGTTTGGGTTTTCTCATTCATTGGAAATGAATAAATGTTGTTATGCCAAGTAATAATGAACAAGGTTGTTCATATTGTGTAGGAACGCGAAATACCAGGAATGCCACCAAGGACAAGCTCGCATGAATACAAAGAACCAGTCTAGTGGAATTCACGGCATTAATGGGTGAGTGGATTTACTAACATCATACCCGGTTGGGATGATGAGTACAACTTAAAGATAAAAACCACTTACCGGTTGTGAGTGAAAATTTTATGTCATACCCGGTAGGGAATGATAAGTACCTCGGTATAAAAACCCACTATTTAGTGGTATTTTAATCATCACCACTTAGAGAAAGTGATGTGAAAATTATGCGGAAAAACTATTTACCGGTTGTAAGTAGATTATACTCGGTTGGTATGATGAGACTTTCTCGAAGGAAGTTGAAAACCCGTTCATCGGTTATGAACGGAGATGTCCTTATACCGGTTGGTATAATGGATAGTGAAAACCTATTTTGTCGGAAGTGTTCTCCCCTAACTGTGTGCTAATGCTTAAACTATTTGGGAGACCTTCTTGACGGGAGCTCGAATAGCTCTTATAGGCTGGGGGCCTCAATTTTGGAACTTGTGGGCTAGAATGCCCAGTTTTTTGAAAATCTTTTACAGTGGGCCCAAGGCTAGTTGGCACGAGCAGGAGCACATAAACGAACATGATATATGTGCCATAAAACTTAATAAGTGAATTGTTTGGCCATGGTACCAAGATAGGACCGACATGCTTAGTCAACTAGCGGTATTGCGACATGACAAGTCGACGGACCAGTTAAGACAAACAACTGCGGGTTGAGTTGAGAGTTAGGGCCGTTGGACCAGTGGCACCACATATTACATGGCTTGATAAGAAAATATTATTTGTGCATGCACTGTGAGTATGGGATCATCAAGACGCCCATGAGGGGTAGTGATGTGTCCTAAGGGCACTGGACGACCTGGTGGCTATAAGAGTAGTTCGTCGTTCCAAGTGTTTGTGCGAAATCTAGAGTAGCACCAAGCGCATGAGACCGGGGTGGGGACAAGATGAGGTCTCTGTCCTCATACAGATATGAAGAAGTGGTTTCGAGATTGTGGGTCGGATGTCACGTACATCCACTCATTCCTAGGGTAGAAGTGGTTGTACTTCTATCTGGGTGGCAAGAAAAGTCGCTCTGAAGCCACTAGTGGGTTCAGTAGTGATACTGACTTGGGAATGTATGTAACCTTCATGATAAAGGATGTGTGTTAGGTGATGACACACGGTAACTAAGAAATAATGGAAAAACCCAAGTTTTTAAATGAAGGGATTTTGTTTTGAAAAGAAAGGAGTCTGGCACACTCCATATAAATGTTTTTCTTAAAAGTTAAAAGTAGACCTTTGAAAACCCATTCACTGAGTAGTCGTACTCACCTCCTCCCTTATATTCAGGAAATCCCGAAAAACCTACCTTGAAAGACCATCAACTAAGATGCCTGTAAGACAGGTATGTAAAGTTTAAAATTTCATACAGTTTTGATTATGCTATTCTAGGAAATGGTGTAGGTTTAAAGGACGCCTTACTCTTTATGGATTATAATAAGGGGAAACCCTTTAATAAACCAGGAGAGTGGCAGGTTGTTCACAGGGATCCGACCAAATCGGGTCAGGGCGTGACACCCTATATGAAAAGCTCCTCTCCATTCATCCTCCTCACACTTGAAAAATTCATTCTCTATCAATTGCTCCATTTTCTGGTGAAGCTCCAACTAGAGCTCTGACTTGGGCAGTTTTCTCAACCTCAGAATGCGAGGTCGAGTTCTTTAGACTCCAAGGGAAGTAAGATATTTCATAGCAACCTGTGTTTGATCCGAGGACTGCCCGAGAAGCGCTAACAAAATTAAATAGTGAAGCAGCTCCGACGGACCGAAGCTACCCTGTTTTGGCCGAGTTGAATTCGGCCAAATTCAGCCCTCCTCTGGCCAAACCAAGCTCTCCCTACATCCCTGCAGCCCTCATACGACCTCAACTGAGCTGAAATGTAAGCCAATTCGGCCCTCCTCAGTCGTTGGAGGTTGAAGTTAGAGAGAGAAACTACAAAATTTCACTGATGAAATTCTCCCTCGATTCGGTGTCAATTGTACGAATTCTTGATCCAAGAAGGTACCTCAAGAAGAGAGCTACCTGCCCAGATAGAGAACTCGGATCTCTGCACCTCCGACGGTAAGCTTTCAAAGCTTTCTCTCTATACACTCAATTTTTCGGCGAAGCTCCATTTGAGCTCAATTCGGAGCGAAATAATGCGGTTTAAAGCTCAATTGAATCACATGGAATTGTAGGAACTGATTCATACCTTCAATTGCAATTAACCACTATTGAATGGTTAATTTGATGAAATCAAATTCAGGCAGTTTGAAAGGGGGAAATTAGGGTAAATATTTGCGGAAATTTGGGGATTTCGTAAAATTGAGGGACCATTTTGCAATTTCCTAAAATTGAGGACCAATTGGCCATGGAAAAGATATTGGAGGACCAATTGGTCGATATTTTGAACATTTGGGGTCAAATTACCATTTTTGGAAAGTTGGGGCAAAATGGTAATTTTTTAAAAGTTGGGACCAAATTGGAAATTTGGCAAATTTGTGTCCCTTATACATCTTTTAGTAAAATGAGGACTCAAAGGGAATTTTGGGAGTCAAATTGTGCAAAGGTTTGCATTAGGGACCTACAGTTATGAAAAATAAACTTTAGGGACATAAATGCAATTTATTGATAAATTGTAAGCCTAGGCTATTATGCCAAACCTTAAGTGAAGAGAATGTCCAAATTGTGTAGGAATACGAGGGACCGGAGTGCCAGCAAGGATAAGCTAGCATGGAAGCAGAAACTCACTGGAGAAGTATACACTTCAGTTTTTGGGTGAGTGGGTTTATTCACATCATACCCGGTTGGGATGATGAGCATACCAGAAATGAAAAACCACTTATATGTGGGATTTTAACATCACACCCAGTTGGAGTGATGTGAGAACTAAGCGGAAAACTACTTAAGGGTTGTAAGTAGAGAAAATCATACCCGAATGGTATGATGGACTTCCTTGAAGGAAAAAGAAAACCCGCTTGCTGGTTGTAAGAGTAGATATCATCACACTCGGTTGGTGTGATGAATTGTAAGATGATTTTGTCAAAAGTGTTCTCCCTTGACTATGTGCCAATGCTTAAAAATTTTGGGGGACCTTCTTGACAAGAGCTAGAATAACTTAGATAGGCCAGAGGCCTCGATTTTGGAACTTAAGGGGCTAAATGCCTGATTTTGGAATGTATAGTGGGCCCAAGGCCAGTTGGCACAAGTAGGAGCTCGTAAACAAACATGATATATTAAACCCATGAAAATTCTTAATGAATGGATTATGTGATTTCACCCTGGTACCAAGACAGGACTGACACACTCGATGGACTAGCTGTAGTACGTTAGAGCCAGGTTGACGGATCGGTCTAAAAAAATAGTTGTAGGTCGAGTTGAGGGTTGGAGCCATTGGACCAGTGGCACCAAAGATAAATGGCTTTGTGGAAAAATATTGTTTTGATTAATGCTATTCTAGGAAAGATACAAGTTAAAGGACGCCTTACTCCTCGTGGTTTAGAAAAAGAGAAAAACTCTTAATAAACTATGAGAGTGGCGGGTTGATCACAGGGATTCGACCAAATCGGGTCGGGACGTGACAACTTGAGTGGTATGAGCGCCTCTTTCCTCGAATACATTATCAAGACTATATAACATAAAGAATTTAACAAAAACTACCTATCTTGCAGGAAGATGGCCCCAAGAAAAGTAGCCAAACAAACCCGTGCTACCCTAGCCACCCCATAAACTAGAAGGAATCCCATCCCAAAGGAGGAAATGAACCAGGGAACTAAGGAGTATAGGAGGACTCTTGAAGTAACCCTTGGTAAAAGAAAACTCGATAAGAAAACCTTCAAAGTGCTTGGGTTCAAGGACAGTGAAACACAAAACCACCAGAAATACCTTAGAAAAGCCTCGCAATGCTTGAGGTATAAGAGGAACCACAAATGTCCTCTTATAGATATGGACAATGGGAACACTACATGAGAAGGTGCCCAACATTACGGAGGACAGGTCCCAAGAGAACTTGTTATGAGTGTAGAAGAGTAGGACATATAGCAAAGGACTATCCCACATTGTAAGGAATCAAAGTGATACCTCCCAATGAGGACACTTCCTCACCTACCAATGATCGAAGGGATAATACTACAAGAACCACGATTTTGGCTAGGGATTCCAACCTCACCTAGGAAGAAATTCTTCTAAACCTTAGCATAGTAGTGAATACTTCCCAATCCATCAATGTAACAATCTCCCTTAAGAGGAGTTAAATCCTAAACCATATTCCTCTTCAATGATGAATAAAGAAAGTTCTGAGTTCCTAAAAATTTTTCAGTCTCTCAATAATGAGATTATGTGCCTCAATTACATGAGGAAGGATCATGGGAAGAAGACTGAGGGTAGGACATGTTAAGTGTGAAGAAGGGAACTCTAAAGAAGTGTATATGACTAAGTACCCATTGAAGGGACCATTGATGGGTGGTTGGACATTAAATGGAGTGCTAGGAACCAACCCATAGTCAGAATTCCTCAAAGGGAGGATAAAGAACAAAAAGAGAGCTGGAGGACAGGAAAGTATAAAGAGCGGACAACCATACCAATATCAGAAGGGTTGTAGGAAAAAAAAGGAAGTAAAAGCCTTCAAGGAGCGTTAGGGAGGTTGAACATGAAACTCCTAGGATAGAAGTCCTTAGGTAGAAAGATGAAGGTAGAAAGTGAGACCATAAAAGAGAAGTTCCCGAGCTAAGGAACCGACAGGTGGATCATAGGAGGCTCAACCCAAAATAAGGAACCTCATGCAGGGGCATAGGTGGTTAAGGGTGTATAAGGATGGCCAAGTGTGACCTGCTTTGGAAGAGCGGAGGAGCCAAATAGGGATATCGGATGAACCTAGCGGAAGGAAGCAACTAGTAGCAATGGGATGGTCAAGAAGAATAAATGATGCCTTAGAAGGACAGGGAAGTAGTAAAGACTACACTATAAGAAAGGCAATAGGATGGGCATCAAGGACGAGTAAATTCTAGAGATAGCTGCCCCAGACAGTTGGACAACAAAATAGTAGGGACGAGGCAGTCAACGAACTGATATTTAGGAGAACCATTGATTTAAGCCCCGACAAAGAAGGGAGAAATGAAATGGCCAAAACATTGGATAAAAGAAGGATGAAGGAAATCATTAAGGAGATCAATGGCCAAGACTGGATTAGTGATCAAAAGCCATGAGATGATTAAGTGAGCCTCTCGAAGGATGATCAAGAGGATGTGAGCTCTCCCTAAAGGAGATAGACATGTACTAGGGTACGAGTGAGAATGAGGATGGAGTACGAAGGACGTACATGCAAGATTTCAAGAGTAAAGGTAAGCATGAAAGCATGGCATCAAAGGATGTCATTTAAAGTTAGGTGCCCTCAAAGGTGAATGAAAAAGCAATTTCGGGAGAAAAGGGTAAGAATCCTCCCAAAGAAGGGAACCCTGGGAAGGATACTTGTCTCAACTAAGGGGAAATGGAACCAAGTGATGAGGGATGAGGAGACGAATTTGCAAATGAAGTGCATGTTGAGGTGAAAGGAACCCAAGGAAGCATACTAGGAGGATCCAAGAAGTAAGTTAAACCCAAGGAACGGGTAAGTAGGAAGATAACATCAAAAGATATCGTACAAGTAAGAAAGGGGTGGACTGCCCATAAAAAGGAAATAGTGTAAAGCACATCTAAGTAATCTTGGAGAGGTAAGTCCTCTATTAAGAAGTGATTAAAGTAAATGATCACTGACATCAAGACTGGTTATGGTCCACACTCAATTTTTGGAGCCTAAAGAATGGACGGCTGGGGATAGTGTGGAGTACATGAAATAAGACCAACAATCGAAAATTTCTCAGATAAGGAATGTAATGGAAATTTTAGACGAGGAAAGATTCAAAGAGGGAAAATGCCCCAATAGAGAAAGGGGTGTGAAGAAATGAAGAAAGAAATCATCAAGGAATGGTAAGAAGGTTGAGCATGTAGTTTCTAAGGTGAAAGTCTCCACTTTAAGGGATATAGTAGAGAACGAAGACAAAAGAAGGGAATAATCCTAGCGTGTTGGTAAGTCACCGAGAAATACAATGATTGGAACAGGAAAAATTTAATAAGGAAGTTGGGAAAAAATGAGTAGGTAAGGAAAACTAACACGGTTATACTGGATAATGGTAAAGGTAGTCGAGGAATACTACCAGACAAAAAGAGGAATGAAGTTATATGATCCCTAAAAGGTTGGAAAGTCGAGAACAACCCTCAAGGAAGTGTTCTAGAAATCAAATGGACAGAGACATATTCTAGAAAATGTCATGCTGTAAGGGACATGTAAGCCCAACAGTCCCGAGGAAAATGTGACTCGAGTAAGGTAGAGTCTGTTAGTAAGCATGACATGGTCAAACATAAAAATTTAGATAGAAGTTGTAATAAGCAACGGATGGAGGAAGGGTAGAAATAGGAGAAAAAGATGATAACACCAAAACCCGTGAGAAACAAGTACGTAACGCTCGAAAGAACACTGAGCTAAGGGTTTCAACGATCAAGAGAATAACTAGACACAAGAACAATTATGCATTTTGGAACTCTCAATCCTAATGTCTTAGGCAAGAACCTCAAGAGGAAGAATCTTGCACTAAGAAGAGGAAGAAGTAAACCTAAGGATGTGCCTTTGGAATAGTGGGTAAGACATGCCTAGTTATGATAAACTCCATGGAATGAGTAAAAAATGGAAAGGAAAAGAAATTCCTTAAGAGCAAGTTATAAAGGGGCTAAGTGAAAGAACAACCAAAGTGTTAGCATGTCAAGCAAACTTCAAGTTGACATCAAGGGAAGTTATTTCTGATGCAAATGTTGCTGATTAAGTTTTGGGGACAAAACCCCAAAAAGGAGGGGAGAGTTGTGAACCCCGTCCCTTAAAGATAAGAAAAATCTAGGAAAGAACCGGTCGACCCAAGGGAGAAAATCGAACCGGTTCACAAACCTCAACCATTAGGGAAAGGGCAAATTGGGAAATTTACAAATCCCGAGTGATCAAAAGAGTCATAAAAACCATGAAAAGGGACTTTGGGACAAATTGGAAGAGAAAACTAGACTAATTAAGGTGAATAGAATTGAACCGGTTTGGACTAGTTTGAACCATCATTGAATTGATTGTTAAATTCATTTATCTAGGTGGCTTAAAATATTCAAATTGGGGAATTGAAGCTACTATTGGATAGAGAATAAATTTAGAAATTTTTTATAATGAAAAACTTGGTCGAATCGGGCCAGAATCGACCGGTTTAAGCATTGAATTTGGTTCGGATCGGCCCGGTCCGGTTCAAAATAGTATCGTCTACTTCATTGAGATGATGACACTATTCGTTCAATGGAAGAACAAACAATGCTGAAATACTACTTAACAGTGAGTTTTTATTTTCAAGGTGCTTATCATCCTAACCGGGTATGATATTAAATTTCCAATCACCCGATCATGCAGTGTATTTCCTCTAAGTGAGCTTTCATCCCTTGCGAGCTGAATTTTGACTGGCATTCCAGATATCTTGTGTTCCTACACGAAATGAACATTTTTGTTCATTATCATTTGGCTTGATAACCTTCATTCATTATGAATCACTAAAATATCTATCTTTTTAAATATTTGCAATTTGGTCCCTAAAATTCTTTTTCTTTTACTTTAGCCCCCAACTGCTGATTTTCCCCAAATTGAGTCCCGAAACTTTTAAAATTCACCTTGGGACCTCAATTTATTAAATTTCACAAAAAGCTGTTTAAGTTTCTCAAATTCCCAATTTGGTCCCCAATTTGCTTCCAAAATTACCATTTTTCCCTTCATTTACAAAAATGCTAAGTTTTAACCCTAAAATTCTAAAATTTGCTTAATTGTTCCTATAACACTCTCTTTTCATGTCGAATTTACCCTCAATTTTATAAAATTTCATTTTAGTCCCTCAAATTTTTGAAATCCACAATTTCCCCCAAATTTACCCCATTTTCAACTTTACAAAATAGCCGAATTTGATTTCATCAAATTGACTAATCAAAAAAGTTTAATTGTTGAAATTGAAGTTAAATTGGAGTTCCTACATCTTCATACGATTCAATTGCACTTTGAATTGCAAGTTTTGATGCGGGCACGAGCTCAAACGGAGCTTCGTCGAAAAATAGAACGTAGAGAGAGCAAGCTTCAAATGCTTACTATCGGGGGCGCATCGGTCGAAGCTTTCAATCTAGGCTGATAGCTCTCCTTCTGAGGTTCCTCATAAGATTAAGAATTGCATCAATTGATGCCGAATTGGGTGAGAATTTTATCATCGAAATTCTGTCAGTTGTGTCTCTAGCACTAGTCGGAAATTACAGATGAGAGTTGAATTAGCTTACCTTTCAGTTCTAATTCGGCTGTAGGAGGGCTGAGGAGGTGTTGGGAGAGCTTGGCTTGTCCTGAGAAGGGCTCGAATTGGCCAATTTAAGCTCGGCTGAAATAGGGTATCTTTTGTCTGCCAGAGCTGCTTCAATGTTCGATCACGCTGGTGCTTCTTCGGCGATCCTCAGAGCAAATGAAGACTACCACTGTGTAACTGACTTCTCCCTGGTTCTAAGGAACCCGACCATGCTTTCTTTGGTTGAGAAAAGACCCTATATCGGATCTCTGATTTGAGCTTCACCGAAAAAATGAGTAGCTGAGAGAGATTGAGGTTTTCAGGTGTAGAGAGGATGAATGGAGAGGGGCTCTTTATATAGGGAGCTCATCCATTCATCGACCATCCATTTGGCACCTTTATGACAGCCATTGATGGCATGAAATGTTAAACGGAAACATTTCTTCTTGATTGGCACTGCTTCGATTTTCTGGCAAGTGAACAGTATTGTCATCTAAAGGAAGACGACAACACAGTTCTGAACTGGACCGAACCAGGTTCAAAGTTTAAACCGGCCGGTTCAGGCCCGATTCGACTGAGTTTTTCAAAAATAAAAATTTCTAAATTCATTATCTATCCAATGGTGACCTCAATTCTTAAATTGGACTTTTCTAAGCCACATAAAAAACTGAATTTAGCATCCGGTTCAATAGTGTTCCAAACCGGTTCAATTTGTTTTGGATCCGGTTCACCTAAACCGGTTTGGTTTTCATCCCTCATTCATCCTAAAGTCCTTTTTCATGACTTATGTGACTCTTTAGATCACTTGGGATCCATAAATTTCCTAGTTTGCCCTCTCTATCAGTTCCGATTCATAAACCTGTTCAATCCGGTTCAGATCCAGTTCACCCAAACTGGTCTGGTTTTTCTCTCCCAATTTTTCCTATGGTTCTTTTCCAAGGTTTATGAACCCTTTTGGGTCACTTGAGAGTTGTAAATTCTCCAATTTTCCTGTTCCCTAATAATCTGGTTTGTGAACCGGTTCGGTTTTCTCAGTCGGTTTAACCAGTTTTTTTCCCAATTTTCCTCAACTCCAAAGAGCAGGGTTTACAACTCTCCCCTCCTTTTGGGAGTTTTGTCCCCAAAACTTATTTCATGCTTGTTGCGTACTAGAATAAACTTTCCTTGACTTACAAATTTTCTAGTTTATTGTCTTACAACCTTCCTGGTTGTTTTCGTTCATACCTTACATCACAAACCTAATATTCTTGTCTCATTCTCATCATTTACTCATTCCATGGAACTTACTTTAGCTAAGCATATCTCCCTGGAATACTTAGAGTCATTTCCTTTAGTTACATTCTTCCTTTCCTAAGGCACTATTTCTCCATTCCAAACTCCTTTACCTAAGATTTCAAGACTTTGAGTTCCAGTCATTTTCTTCCACAGGTTTTTGGTGTTTATCACCTTTCCATCATGCATGGATCCTTTCCTCATTATTTGGTTATTACCTTTACGCTTGACTTCGTCATGCCTTAATCATAGATCCTTCCTTGCCTAAGTCATATTTTCCTTGGGATAGTTGGGTTTACATGCCCCTTTATCGCATGACATTCTTCGGAACTTTGTCTTTGACTTTACACCACTATAGCTGTATTGATTTCCTTACTTGTGTTTTCTGACTTATATATTTGGTCATTCATTCTTCTTGTCCTTGAGCTTTCGATAACTTATTTCATTTCTCTCTTTCCACTGGCGCCCTTCTTTTTAAGGTCTCTTCTCCTTTTAAATCCATTTTTAATCACATCGTGATCATTTCACGATCCTTTATTCCAGTCAGTCCCTTTCTTACTTGTATGACACACCTTTTGATGTCGTCTTCTTGTTTACGCGTCACTTGGGTTTGACTTATCTCATGGATCTTCACAATTTCTTTCCCTTTGCACTTAATCCTTTCATTTCTAGTAGTTTGTCTTTTAGGAGATTATCTTCTTCCCAATTTTGTTGATTCCATTTCTTCTTAACTGGTACTCATGTATCCTTCCACGGTTTCCTTTCTAGTAGGTTTTACATTTCTTTTCTTCCGAAAATTTCTTCTAAACTTTACCATTGCGAATACTCACTATCAAATGTCCTTCCTAGCCACTGTCTTCACCTGCTTACCTTTACTCTTGAGGTCCTACAAGTACTTTTCGTTTATCTTACCTCATTCTCATTTGCACTTAGAACATAGTTATTCCTTTGTGGTGAACCTCTCATCCCTCTTGTATTAAAATCTTTCGTATCTTCGTATCCTTGGTATTCCTCCCTTGTCTCGATTAGGGTGTATTCCCTTATACTCTCCAGTTCTTATTAAAGCTTCGTTTACTCTTCCGGACGATTTGGTCAATAGGAGTTTATTTCCTTCAATTGGATCTATCTAAAATTCCTATTTGAGTTTCCATGTCTTCTTGCAAGTATGTCATACTTAACCTTCCCCAAACACTCACTTAGTTATTTGTACATCTTACTGAAGTCCTTATTCGGCTCAATATTTTGCGACACTTCCTTAATTGTTTTTCTTAACTTGGAGCTTTCTCCTTCCTCAATCCAACTTCCTACTCTCACCCTCCTTCTAGTTTCTTCCATTTTGGGATTCTTTTGTTTGATCACCCTACCATTCTTTAGAAGTTCTCTCTTTTTAAATCTTTACTTAAACTTAAGGATCTTGTATGGTTCATCCACTCTAGCTTTTCTTCCTCTTTTGTTGTTTTCCATAAGTCTCCCTATCTTATGGAGTTCCTAATGAATTGTATCTTAGTTCTTTACAAGCAGTTATTATACTTGGGCCTTCTTGTTATTTTACTTTCTTCCCATCTTTCATTGGTGGTCTTGACAATCCTTGGTGTTTCCCCATACTTATTTCTTTTTTTTCTTGATCAGCTTCTATTCTTTTGGTTCCCTTTGAAATATTCTACTCCTCCTTGTTTTTCCTTACTCTTATTCTTTAAGCCTATCTTTAACTCCTTGGACACTCCATGAACCTGTACTCTTTGATGATTGCTTCCCAAGTTCTTTTTCCTTTTCTTAAGATCTCCCTTGGATGGATTCTTCCTTATCATACTTCTGAAGGTAAGTCTTAAGGGTTGAGGATAACTATAACTAACTCATCTTTTCTTTCTTAGGTGATTTACTGCCTTTTACTTAAATTTTTATTATCATACTCCTTTTGTTTTGAATTTATCAAGAAACTTAGCAGTTTATAACATAAATTTCACTTTCATTCATTCAAGAAATATTTTCTGGCCATACTTGGCTTATTACAGGAATTTTCTACCCCTAATCCCTTGGGGTCATTAGACTAGAATTAACCCTTGAACGGTTGTGGAACTCTTGATCAGAAGGCTCTGAGGAATTGGTTGGGGTCATTCGTATTCCCTAATAGGATGAATTTCATGTATGGCCTCTAATCCGTACCGCCATAGTACCTCAACCACACACTCATAGGTCCACTTCACCCATTGGAAAGGATTGAAGCCAGGTTGAGTAGGTTGAGGTACTTGGTGGACCTTCATGAAGGTGGCATATGCATCCCAGTAATTATCCCATGCCTCCTTCTTTGTTGGATTCCCCTCCGGTTGTTGTGGAACCGGAGGAGGAGGGGTTGGGCTTCTAGGAGATGATACTGGTTCTTCTTGTCTAGGAGGAGGGTAAATGATGCCTTTCGGTTCTAGTAAGTCTCATACTAGTTTTCGGTAGTCTTCCACCATGTCCTTGGGTGCTCGTTTCTCACACTTTAGGAACCTTTGTACAGCTTCCTCCCTCAAGTTGAGTGTCTTTTTCAGGATTATGGGTGGAGGAATGGATTTCACCATGAATTTCCTAAGAACACTTCATCAGACATAATATTGATAATGTTTCAAGGGGACTAGGCTCTAATACCACTCAAGTTGTCACTCCCCGACCCGGTTTGGTTGGATCCTTGTGAAAAACCCACCCTTCTCTTGGTTCAAGAGGAGTTTCCTCCTTCTTTAACACAAGTGGAGCCAGGCATACTTTCAATCTTGTTCCCTGGAAAGACATATATCAAATAAAATGCAAGCTTAAGAGAAATTAAGCATCCCTGATAGAAGGTAAGGTTTGGTGCTATCCCTTGTCATTTTCTCTATTTCCTAAGAAGGGATAAAAAGAGGGGTGGGTTTATACAACTTTGTGAATGGGTATTTCAAAAATGAAGGTTCAAAAAAATAGTTTTCAAAATTTGGAGTGTGTCAAACTCCTTAATTTCTTTAAAATTTTTCATTTTTAATTCTCAGTTTTCGCAACAATTTCTCATTCACAACGGTGTGTTTATCAGTCAACACATGCCTTCATCATGAAGGAACACACAATCGCAGGCCAGCTCGTCCACTAAACCCACTTGTGGCATCGAAGCGACTTTACCGGCCACCTAGATAGAAGCACGTCCACTTCAACCCTTAGAATTAGTGGATATTCACGACATTCAACCTTTAATCTTGTATCAAAACTTCATGTCTGTATGAGGACAGAGACCTCATCCTTTCCCCACCACGGTCTCATGTGCTTGAAGCTACGTCGAGCTTTACAAGACTTTTGGTATGACTAATTGCCATTATACCCACCAGGTCGTCTGGAGCCCTAGGACGCATCACTACCCATATTGGGCGTCTTAGAGGTCCCATAACACAGTGCATGCACAATCAACAATTTTTCTCATAATGTCTTATAATCTGTGGTGACACTGGTTCGATGGCCCAGTCCCTCAACTCGACCTGCAACTTTTTGTCTTGACTAGTCCGAAGACATGTCATATCGCGCTGCCACTATTCCATCAAGTATGTCGGTCTTGTCTTAGTACCGTGGCCAAACAACTCCTTTGCTTAAGTTTTCATGGCATATTAATCATGTTTGTTTATGAGCTCCTGCTCGTGCCAACTGGCCTAAGGCCTACTGTTCGAAATTTTTAAAATCGAGTATATTAACCCGCAAGTTCTAAATCTGAGGCCTCTGGCCTAACAGCGCTATTCAAGCTCTGGTAAAGAAGGTCTCCCAAAATATTTAAGCAGTGGTATACAGTAAAGGGAGAGCACTTCCAACAAAATATATTTTTCAACTGTCCATCATACCAACCGAGTATAAGGACATCTCTGCTCATAATCGATGAACAGGTTTTCCACTTCCTTTGAGGAGGTTTCTTCATACCAATTGGATATGATATACTTACCACCAGTAGGTAGTTTTTCTTCTTGATTTCCACATCACTCCTCTCAGGTGTGATGATTAAATAACCACTTAGTAGTGGATTTTTCATTTTCGAGGTACTTATCATCCCAACCGAGTATGATATTAAATTCACTCTCACCCGATCATGTAGTGTATTTTCTCTAAGTCGGCTTTCATCCCTTGCGAGCTTAATTTTGGCTGTCGTTCCCAATATCTCATGTTCCTACACGAAATGAACATTTTGTTCATTATCGTTTGGCTTGATAACCTTCATTCATTATGAATGACTAAAATATCCAACTTTTCAAATATTTGTAATTTGGTCCCTAAAGTTCTTTTTCTTTTACTTTAGGTCCCGATTGCCGATTTTTCCCCAAATTGAGTTTTGAAACTTTTAAAATTTCCCTTTGGGACCTCAATTTATTAAATTTTACAAAAAGGGATTTAAGTTTCCCAAATTCCCAATTTGGTCCCCAATGTTTTTTCAAAATTACCATTTTGCCCTTCCTTTACAAAAAAATGATGAGTTTTACCCCAAAAATTCTAAAATTTGCTCAATTGGTCCTCTAACACTCTTATCATGCCCAATTGACACTCAATTTTATAAAATTACATTTTAGTGACTCAAAATTTTGAAATCCCCAATTTTTTCCCCAATTTCAACTTTCTAACACTATCGAATTTGATTTCATCAAATTGATCGATCAAACAAGTTTAATTGTTGAAATTGAAGTTAAATTGGAGTTGCTACACCTTCATACGAGTTAATTGCACTTTGAATCGCAAGTTTTCATGCCGGCACGAGCTCAAACAGAGTTTTGTCGAAAAACAGAACGTAGAGAGAGAAATCTTTAAATGCTCACTGTTAGGGGCATGGCGGTCCGAGCTTTCAATCTGGACCGATATCTCTCCTCTTGAGGTTCCTCCTAGGATTAAGAATTGCATCAATTGATGCTGAATTGGGTGAGAATTTTATCATTGAAATTCTGTCGGATCTCTCTCTAGGATCAGTCAAAAATTATAGAGTGGAGCCGAATTGGCTTATCTTTCAGTTCTAATTTGGCCATTGGAGGAATGATGAGGTATTGAGAGAGCTTGGTTTGGCATGAGGAGGGCTCGAATTGGCCAATTTCAGCTTAGCCAAAATAGAGCAACTTCTGTCCACCAGAGTTGCTTCATTATTCTATCATGTCGACGCTTCTCCGACGACCCTCAGAGTGAATGAAGACTACGATGGTGTAGTTGACTTCTCCCGAGTTCTAAGGAACCCGACCACGCCTTCTTTAGCTCAGAAAAGACCCTATATCAGAGCTCTGGTTTGAGCTTCACCCAAAAACTAAGTAGCTGAGAGAGAGTGAGGTTTTTAGGTGTGGAGAGGATGAATGGAGAGGGGCTCTTTATATAGGGAGCTCGGGGATTCGTCGGTCGTCCGTTTGGCACCTTTATGACAGTATTGATGTCATAAAAGGTACTGAACAGAAATGTTTCCTCTTCACTGGCATTGCTTCGATTTTCTGGCAAGTGAACAATGTTGTCATCTTATAGAAGAAGACGACACTATTCCGAACTGGTCCAAACTGGGTTCAAAGGTTAAACCGGCCAGTTTAGGCTTGATTCAACCGAGTTTTTTAATATTAAAAATTTATAAATTCATTATCTATCAAATGGTTGCCTCAATTCTCAAATTGGAATTTTCTAAGCACCTTAGAAAAATGAATTTAACATCTGGTTCAATAGTGATTCAAACCGGTTCAATTCAGTTTGGATCCGATTCACCTGAACTTGTTTGGTTTTCATCCCCCATTCATCCTAAAGTTCTTTTTCATGAATTATGTTACTCTTTAGGCCACTTGGGATCCATAAATTTCCAAGTTTGCTCTCTTTTTCTCTGTTCCAATTCATAAACAGGCTCAGTTCATAAACTCTTTCAATCCAGTTTGGATCAGGTTCACCCGAATCGGTTTGGTTTTTCTCTCCCAATTTGTTCTAAGGTTCTTTTCCAAGATTTATGAACCCTTTTGGGTCACTTGAGAGTTGTAAATTCTCCAATTTTCCCGTTCCCTAATAATTGAGTTTAAGAACTGGTTCGGTTTTCTCACTCGGTTTGACTAATTCTTTTCCCGATTTTCCTTAACTCCAAATAGCTCAATGTAAACCCCGCTCCTTTAGGAAAGAGAATCGGGGAAAGGTATGCCAATTTAGCTCCCCTTTGTAATTTTCGACCGTTGCAATAAAGAGAATCGGCAGACTTTCAATGACAAAATTCTCACTCAATTCAGTATCAATTGATACAATTCTTGATCCTAGAATAAACCCCAGGACAAGAGCTATCTACCCAAATTGAAAGCTCGGACCGTCGCGCCCCCGATGGTAAGCTTTCAAAGCTCTCTCTCTCTAAGTCCAGTTTTCTGGCGAAGCTCCATTTGAGCTCTTTTCGGCCTCAAATCGTGCGATTCAAAGTGCAATTGAATTGTCTAGATATGTAGGAACTTAAATTGACGTTCAATTTCAATAATTAACTTTGATTGATCGGTCAATTTGATGAAATCAATCTGGTCATGTTGAAAGGTTGAAATTTCGAGAAAATTTGGGAATTTCAAAAATTTGAGGGACAAAAGTGCAATTTCCCAAAATTTAGGGCCAATTGAACATGGAAAAGATGTTAGAGGACCAATTGGTCAATTTTTTGAATTTTTAGGTGAAATTTACCATTTTTGTAAAGTAGGGGCAAATTGGTAATTTTAGAAAAGTTGGGGACCAAATTGGGAATTTAGGAAACTTGAACCATTTTTTTGTAATATCAACTAAATTGAGGTCCCAAAGAGAATTTTAGAAGTTTTGGGACTCGATTTAGAGAAAAATTAGCATTAGGGACCTAAAGTTAAAGAAAAAGAACTTTAGGGACCTAATTACAAATAATTGAAAAGTTTGGGTATTTTATTCATTCAGGATGAATGAAGGCTATTAGGCCAAAGGATAATGAATAAGAATGTTTATCTCATGTAGGAACACGAACTACTAGGAATGCCAGCCAAGACAAGCTCGCGTTGAGTCAAAAAGTCGGTTAAGAGGAATTCACTACATTAACGGGTGAGTGGGATTTTCATGTAATATCCGGTTGGGATGATTAGCACCTCAAAAATAAAAACACACTACTAAGTGAAATTTTAAACATCACACTTGGATGGAGTGATGTGGAAATTACGTGGAAAAACTACTTACCAATTATAAGTAGATCATAACTAGTTGGAATGATAAACTTCATGGAAGGAAGTAGAAAACCCTCTTATCGATTATAAGCGGAGAGATCCTCACACCTGGTTGGTGTGATGGACAGATCAAAAGAATATTTTGTAAGAAGTACTCTCCCCTGATTGTGTGTCACTGCTTAAACTTTTTGGGAGACCTTGACGGGAGCTTGAATAGCTTAGATAGGCCGGAGGCCTCGGTTTTGGAACTTGGGGGCTAAAATGTCCAATTTTGAAAATCTTGTACAGTGGACTCAAGGCTAGTTGGCACGAGCAAGAGCTCATAAACAAACATGAGTTTAAGCCATGAAAATTTTAAATAAATGATGTGTTTGGTCATGGTACCACATCAGGACCGACATACTCGATAGACTGGCGGCAGTGCGATAAGACAGTTCGATGGACCAATCGAGACAAACAGCTGCAGGTTGAGTTAAGGGTCAGGGCTGTTGGACCAAGTGGTACCAAAGATTAAATAGCTTATGAGGAAAACTATTGTTGTGTGCATGCACTAAGGTACGCGACCTTCAAGACTCCTAAGAGGGTTAGTGATGCATCCTAGGGACTACTGGATGACATGGTAGAGATAAGGGCAGATTGTCATGCCAACAGTTAAGGAAGCTCATTGTAGCTTCATGCACATGAGACTTGGGTGGGCTCGAGATGAGGTCTCCATCCTCATATGGATATTGAGTTTTTTACGGGATTGAGGGTCGGATGTCGTGTACATCTAGTCATTCTTAGGGTAGAAGTGGATGGGCTTCTATCTAGGTGGTCGGTAAAGTCGCAAAAATGCCACAAGTGGGTGCAGTGGACATGCTACCCTACGAATGTGTGATCCTTTCATGATGAAGGGCATGTGTTGAATGTTAAACACATTGACTGTGGTTAATGAGGAATAATGGTGTTGAAAACTGATATTTTGAGGATGAAATGTCTTAAAGAATATAAGGAGTTTGACACACTCTAATTCAAACTATTCTTCTGAAAGTCATGTTTTAAACACCCATTCACTAAGTTGTTGAACTCACCCCCTCCCTTATACCCCTTTTTTGGTAAACAATGGAAAACCTACTAAAAAAACCTCCAGTTAATTACACTTGTAAGACAGGTATGTTAAGTTTAAATTTCATGCAGTTTTGATTAATGTTATTTTAGGAAAAGTACAAGTTTAAAGGACGTGCTACTCCTCATGGTTTAAAGGAGGGGAAAACCTTTAATAAACCAGGAGAGTGATGGGTTGATCATGGGGATCTAACCAAACTGGGTTGGGGCATAACAACTTTAGTGATATCATAGCCTATTTCCTCAAATAAATTATCAAGACTAGATAAGATAGTAACTGATATGATTAATTTTCAAATTTTTAGATGGCCTCAAGAAAAGTAGCTAAGCAAACCCGCGCTAACTTAGCCATCCTGGAAGCTAGGGAGAACCCCATCCTAAGGGAGGAAATGAACTAGGAATATAAAAGAACCCTTGGAATAATCCCGGGTCAAAGAGGACTTGACAAGAAAGCCTCTAAGGTGTTCAGGCTCAAGGACGAAAAGGCATCGAACCATCAACAATCCCTTAAAAAGGCCCCACAATGCTCAAAGTATGGGAGGAACCACAAAAGTCCACACAAGGAGATGACTTGTTATAAATGTGGGCAATGGGGACACTACATTAGAAGATATCTGACATTTTAGAGGACAAGATCCAAGAGGATCTGTTATTAATGTAGGAGGGTGGGACACATAGTAAAGAATTGTCCCATATTTCAAGGAATCCAAGTGATACTTTTCAATAAGGATACCTCCACCCCTACAGAAGCCCAAAGGGATAACATTACAAGAATCACAATTGCGGCTAGGGAACCCAATCTCACCAAGGAGGAAGTCTGCTAGACCATAGTTTAGTACTAAGAATTCCCCAAATCGTCATTGTAACAATCTCTCTCAAGAGATGTTAAAACCCCAAAACTGTATTCTTACTTCGATGAATAAGATTCTAAGTTCCTGAAAATTCCTTTGTCCCTTAATAGTACTATTATATGCCTCAATTACCTGAGGAAGGATCATGGGTAAAACCTTATGAAAACCCAGAAATAGTAGGATATAAATAAAGGGGAATTTTCCTTTAAGGAGTACTATAAGCCACCTAGGAGCAAAGAAGGAAACACCTCTTTTATAGAAGACAAGACGAACGATGAAAGGCAACTAGGATGTCTCGAGACAACAAGGTATGATCTACTTTGGAAAAACAAAGGAGACAAGTAGGGTTGTAGACTAACCTAGCGAGGAAGGGAGAGGTGGAAAGTCCAGAACAGTGAGAAGGAAGGATGAAGGAAAACCTTAAAGAAATAAATGGCTAAAAATGAAATGATGATTACACTCAAGCCATAAGGAGGATTTAGTAAGTCCTGTACAAAGAGGTTTTGGGGCAAATAACACCTGAACCTTTCCCAAGGAAGGAGACACTAGGAAGGCATACATGTTCCAACTAAGATGTAATGGACCAATTGACAAAGGATGAGAAGATGAAGTGCACGCCGAGGTGAAAGAACCAAGGGAAGTATACTAAGAGAACTCAAGGAGAAAGTTAAACTCAAGGAACGAATAAGTAGGAAATAGCATCAAAGGACGCAGTGACAAGTAAAAATGGGTGGGCTACCCATCATAAGGAAATAAAAGAAAGAACATCCAAAAAACCTTGGAAAAGTAAGCCCTCAAATTCAGAAATGGGTAAGGAGAATACAACTAATGACATCAAGATTGATTGTGGCCCACACTCGCTTAATAGAGCCCTATGAGTGGATTGTTGGACACAAAACAGAGTGCTAGGAACCAATCTATCAATAGGAGCTCTTCGAAGAGAGGTTAAGGAACAAAAATAAAATGGAGGATAGTGAAGGATAAAGAGCGGGCAACAATGCCGATCTTAGAAGGGTGTAAGAAAGGAAAGAAGGAAAAGCCTCCAAGAAGCATTAGAGAGGTTGAACCAGGATGAGAATCCTTAGGTAAAGGATACAAGTAGGAAGTGAGACTTCAAAAAGGAAAGTTCCAAAGCTAAGGAACCACCAGATGGATCCTAAGAGGCTTAAACCAACATAAAGAACCTCATAAAGAACCATGAGTGGTTAAGGGTATGTCGAGATGGCCAAATTATTACCTGATTTGGAAGAGCAAAGAAGCCAATTATAGATTTTTGACGAACCTAGAAATGAAGGAAGCAACTAATAGCAACGAAATGGTCAAGGAGAATAAACGAGACCCTAAGAAGGGTCGGGAGTGGAGACTACACTCTAAAGAAGGGTAATAGAGTGGGCATAGTATTGAGTACATGAAATAAGACCCGACGATCGGAGATACCTTGAGTAGGAAAGTAAAAGTTGAACTAGGAAATTATAATCGAAAAATAATTAAAGGTGGACAAAAACCCTAATTCAAAAGGATGTAAGAATGCGAAGGAAGGAAACCTTCAAGGAGTAGTAAGAAATTCAAACATCTAGCACCTAAAAGGGAAATCTCTACCTTGAAGGACATAGTAGAGAATGAAAATCTTTAAAGGAGAACTCCCCAAAATAAGGGAATCGTGAAATGGTCACAAGCAAGTAAGAGTGGGTTTAGGGGAAAGGAAAATCCTTGAGTAAAGGACGTCACCAAAAATGAAGAAAGACATAAGACGGGAAGAATCCCAACATGTCGGTAAGTCATAAGAAAATTCAATGATTGGCATAAGAAAGAGCCAATAAAGAAGTTGGGAAAGGACGAGTGGGTAAGGAAAACTAACACGGTTATGTAAGACATGTTTTCAAGGCATGGAGGATGATTGGATAACGATAAAGGTAGTCGAGGAATACTATCCGATGAAAAGAGGGAGGAAGTTATACAATCCTTGAAAGGTTGGAAAGTTGGGAACAACCCTAAAGGAGGTGTTCTAGAAGTCTAATGGATAGAGATGGGTTCTGGAATATGTCATGTCATAAGGGACATGTAAGCACCAACAGTCTCGAGTAAGAAAGAGTTAGTTAGTAAGCATTACCAGGTCAAACATAATTTTGATTGAAGTTGTAATCAATAACGGATGAAGGAAGGGTCAAATTAGGATGAAGGGATAATAACACTGAAACATGTGAAAACAAGTACATAATGGTCAAAAGAATGTTGAGCTAAGGGTTTCAACAATGAAGAGAATAACTACACAAAGGAACGATTGGGCATCTTGGAACTCCCAATCCTGAAATCTTGAGTAAGAACCTCAAAGGGAAGAATCTTGCCCTAAGTAAAGGGAGATGTGAACATAGGGATATACCTTTGGACTCGTGGGCAAGACATACTAGTTATGATAAAATCCATGGAAGGAGTAAACAATGTAAAGGAAAAGAAATTCCTTAAGTGTGTGATTTAAAGTGGGCTAAGTGAAAGAATGACCAAAGTATTAACCTATCCAAGTTGACATTAAGAAAAGTTAATTCTAGAGTGAAAATTGCTGATTTAGTTTTGAGGACAAAACTCCTAAAAAGGAGGGAAGAGTTGTTAACCCCACTCCTTTAGGATAAGAGAATTGGGGAATGAACCGGTCAACCCGGGTGAGAAAATTGAACCAATTCACGAACCCAACCGATAGAGAAAGGGTAAATTGAAAAATTTATGGATCCCGATTGATCTAAAGAGTCACAAAAGTCATGAGAAAGGACTTTAGGATGAATTCGAGGTGAAAATCAAACCAGTTTAGGTGAATTGGACCTGAACCGAATGGAACCAGTTTGAACCTATCATGCCCCTACCTGGTTTGGTCAGATCCCTGTGAGCAACCCGCCACTCTCCTAGTTTATTAAGGGTTTTCACCTTCTTTAACCCGGGATGAGTAAGGAGTCCTTTAAACTAGTACCTTTCTTGGAATAATATAAATCAAAACAACATAAAAATTTTAACTTACATACCTGTCTTGCAGGTGTGACTAATAGGAAGTCTTTGGGTAGGTTTCCCTGGGTTACTTGAAAAGGGATATAAGGGAGGGCGTGAGTTCAACAACTTAGTGAATGAGTTTTTAAAGTTTGACTTTTAGGAAATGTGTTTGAATTAGAGTGTGCCAGAGTCCTTATTTTCTTTTAAAACAATTCATCTTTAAAATCTCGTTTTCATAGCCACTACTCAATCCTCAAAAATAATCGGTGTGTTTATCAACCAACACATGCCCTTCATCATGAAGGGAACAGACATTTGTAGGCTATCATATCCACTGTGCCCACTTGTGGCGTCGGAGTGACTTTTCTGGCCACTTAGATAGAAGCACGCCCACTTCTACCCTAAGAATGAGTAGATGTACACAACATCCGACCTTCAATCCTGTAAAGAAACTCTGTGTTTGTATCAGGACAGAGACCTCATCCCATCCCCACCCCAATCTCATGCTGTTGAAGCTACATCGAGCTTCCAAGATTGCTGGCATGACTAACTACCCTTATCTCCACCATGTCATCCAGTAGCCCTAGGACACATCACCACCCCTTTTGGGTGTCTTGAAGGTCCCATAACTCAGTACATGCACAAAACAACAGTTTTCCAAATAAGCCATTTAATCTATTGTGCCACTGGTCTAACGGCCCCGATCCTCAACTCGACCTACAATTGTTTGTACTAACTGGTCCATAGACCTATCATGTTGCACTGCCACCAGTCCATCGAGTATGTCAGTATTGTCTTGGTACCATGGCCAGACAATTCATTTATTTAAATTTTTTATGGCTTAAACTCATGTTTGTTTACGAGCTCCTACTTGTGCCAACTGGCCTATAGCCCACTGTACGAGATTTTCAAAATCGGGCAAATTAGCCCCCAAGTTCCAAAACCGAGGCCTCCGGCCTATCTGAGATTTTCGAGCTCCCATTAAGAAAGTGTTCCAATAAGTTTAAGTAGTGGCACACAGTCAAGGAAGGGCACTTTCGATAAAAATAAACTTTTAGCCATCCATCACACCAACTAGGTATGATGACATCTACGCTTATAACCAATAAGCGGGTTTTCTACATCCTTCTAAGGAGTTTCATCATATCAACCGAGTATGATCTACTTACAACCGGTAAGTAGTTTTTTTTGTGTAATTTCCACATTACTCCTCTCAAGTATGATGATTAAAATACCACTTAGTATTGAGTTTTCATTTCTGAGGTGCTTATCATTCCAATCGTGTATGATATAAAATTCCACCCACACGATAGTGTAGTGAATTTCCTCTTAACTGGTTTGTTGCCTCCACGCGAACTTATCTTAGCTGGTGTTTCCGGTACTTCATGTTCTTTCATGATATGGACAACCTTGTTCATTATTCTTTGACCTAATAACCTTCATTCATCACGAATTAATGAAATAACCTAACTTTTCATTTATTTGCAATTAGGTCCATAAAGTTATTTTTTAAACTTTAGGTCCCTAATATTGATTTTTCCACAAATTGAGTCCTGAAACTCTAGAATTCACCTTATGACCTCAATTTATTCAAAATCATAAAAAGAGATTCAAGTTTCCCCAAATTTCCAATTTGGTCCCCAATTTTTCCAAAATTACCATTTTCTCCTACTTTACAAAAAATGGTAAGTTTTGCTCCAAAAATTCAAAAAAATTGCCCAATTGGTCCTCAAACAACTTTACCATGCCCAATTGGTCCTTAATTTTATGAAATTGCACTTTAGTTCCTCGAATTTTTGAAATCTCCAAAATTTCCCCAATTTTCCACCAATTTCAACCTTCTAATTCAGCCGAATTTGATTTCATCAAATTGAACTATCAAATGAGTTTAATTGTTGAAATTGAAGTTATATTGGAGTTCCTACACCTTCATACGATTCGATTGCACTTTGAATCGCATGATTTTATGCCAGAATTAGCTCAAATGGAGCTTCACCAGAAACCTTAATGTAGAGAGAGAAAGCTTCAAAATCTTACCGTTGGAGGTGCGGTGATCCGAGCTTTCAATTTAGGCAAATAGCTTTCATCCCGAGGTTCCTCCTAGGATCAAGAATTGCATCAATTGATGTCGAATTGAGAGAGAATTTAGTTAGTGAAAATCTTTCGGTTCTCTCTAGCACCGATCGAAATTTATAGAGTGGAGCCAAATTGGCTTACCTTTCCATTCTAATTTAGCTTTAGAATGGCTGAGAAGATGTTGGGAGAGCTTGGTTTGTCCTAAGGAGGGCACGAATTGGTTGTTTTCAACTTGGCCAAAATAGAGCAGCTTCAGTCCGCCGAAGGTGCTTCATTGTTCTATCACGCCGGCGTTTCTCCAATAACCCTTGGAGCAAATGGAGACTACAGGCGTGTAGCTGACTTCTCCCCAAATCCAAATAACCTGACCATGCCTTCTTTGCCTCAAAAAAATGTCCAAGTTAGAGCTCTGGTTCGAGCTTCACCAAAAAATGGAGCAGTAGAGCGAGAGTGGAGTTTTCAGGTGTGAGTAAAATGAATGAGGAGGGGCTCTTTATATAAGAAGCTCAGGGACTTCTTGTTCGTTTGATTGACACCTTAATGGTGGTCATTCATTACCTGAAACTCCTTGGCTGGAGACTTTTCATCTTCACCAACGTTGCTCGACTTTTCGGCTAGTGAAAAGTGCTGTCATTTAAAAGAAGAACTCGGTCAAATTGGTCTTGAACCAGTCGATTTAAGCATTGAACTCGGTTCAGACCGGTCTGGTCTGGTTCGGAACAATGTCGTCTTCTTCCTTCAGATGACAGCATTGTTCACTCGCCAGAAAACTGAGCAGCATTGGCGAAGATGAAAAGTCTCCAGCCAGGGTGTTTCAGGCAATGAATGACCACCATTAAGGTGTCAATCAAATGGCCAAGAAGTCCTCGAGCTTCCTATATAAAGAGCCCCTCCTCATTTATCCTCTTCACACCTGAAAACTACACTCTCTCCCCATTTCTTCATTTTTCGGTGAAGCTCGAACTAAAGCTCCATCTTGGACATTTTTATGAGCTAAAAATGGTGCGGTTGGGTTCTTTAGATTCATAGAGAAGTCTGATACATGATAGTAGCCCCAATTTGCTAAAAGGATCGCCAAAGAACCATCAGCGTCATAGAACAGTGAAGTAGCTCCGACGGATCGAAGCTAGCCTATTTTGACCGAGCTAAAAATTGCCAATTTGAGTCCTTTTCAGGCCAAACCAAGCTCTCCCAATACTTTCATATCCCTCGTACAGCTGAATTAGAGCGCAAAGGTATGCCAATTTGGCTCCCGTCTATAATTTCCGATCAATGCTAGAGAGAGAACTGATGAAAATTCACTAACTATATTCTCCCTCAATTCAATATCAATTGATGTGATTCTTGATTCTAGGAGGAATCTTAGGAGGAGATCTATCTGCCTATATTGAAAGCTCGGACCACCGTACCTTCGATGGTAAGCTATCGAATCTTTCTCTCTCTAAGTCCAATTTTTCGACAAAGCTCCATTTGAGATCATTACGGCATCAATTCATGCGATTCAAAGTGTAATTTAATCGTGTGGATGTGTAGGAACTCAAATCCACCATAAATTTCAATAATTAACTTCAATTGATCGGTCAATTTGATAAAATTAAATCTAGTCATGTTGAAAGGTTGAAATTGGGGAAATTTTGGAAATTTTAAAATTTTCAGGGACTAAAGTGCAATTTCCCAAAATTGAGGGCCAATTGGGCATGGAAAAGATGTTGGAGGACGAACTGATCAATTTTTGGAATTTTTGGAGTGCAATTTACCATTTTTGTAAAGTAGGGGCAAAATGGTAATTTTGGAAACGTTGGGGACCAAATTGGGAATTTGGGAAACTTGGACCCCTTTTTGGGATTTTGACTAAATTGATGTTACAAAGTGAATTTTAGAAGTTTTGAGACTCAATTTGGAGAAAAATTGGCATTAGGGACCTAAAGTTAAATAAAAAGAACTTGAGGGACCTAATATCAAATAATTGAAAAGTTTGAGTATTGTATTCATTTGGGATGAATGAAGGCTATTTGGCTAAAGGATAATCAACAAGAATATTCATATCGTGTAGGAACACGAAGTACCAGGAACTCCAGCTAAGACAAGCTCACGTGGAGGCAAAAAGTCAAATAAGATAAATTTACTACATTAACGGGTGAGTGGGATTTTCACGTCATACCAGGTTGGGATGATGAGCAACTCGGAAATAAAAATTCACTACTAAGTGGAATTTTAAACATCACACCTGGATGGAGTGATGTGGAAATTAAATGAAATAACTACTTACTGGTTGTAAGTAGATCATATGCGGTTGGTATGATAAACTTCCTAGAAGGAAGTAGAAAACCCGCTTATAGGTTATAAGCGGAGATGTCCTCACACCCTATTGGTGTGATGGACAGATGAAAAGAATATTTTGTCAGAAGTACTCTCCCTTGACTGTGTGCTACTACTTAAAATTTTTGGGAGACCTACTTGATGGGAGCTCAAATAGCTCTAATAGGCCGGAGGCCTTGGTTTTGGAACTTGGGGGCTAAAATGCCCGATTTTGAAAATCTCGTACAGTGGGCCTAAGGCCAGTTGACACAAGCAAGAGTTCATAAACAAACATGGGTTTAAGCCATGAAAATTTTAAATGAATGATGTGTTAATGAGGAATAATGGTTTTGAAAACTGAGATTTTGAGGATGAAATATCTTAAAGAAAATAAGGAGACTGGCATACACCAATTAAAACTATTTTTCTGAAAGTCAAGTTTTAAACACACATTCATTAAGTCGTTGAATTCACCCCTCCCTTATACCCCTTTTCAGGTAACCAAATGAAAACCTACCCAAAGACCTCTAATTAACTACACCTGTAAGACATATATTTTAAGTTTGAATTTAATGCGATTTTGATTAATGTTATTTTAGGAAAAGTATGAGTTTAAAGGACGTCTTACTCCTCACAGTTTAAAGGGCAAAGCCCTTAATAAATTGGTAGAGTGGCGAGTTGATCATGGGGATCTGACCAAACCGGATTGGGGCGTAACACTCGGGGACTTTTTGGTCATCCAATTGGCGCCTTATTGGTGATCATTCATTACCTGAAACTCCCTCGCCAAAGTCTTTTCATCTTTATTGGCACTGCTTGATTTTCCAGTAAGTGAATAGTGTTGTCATCTGAAGGAAGAAGACAACACTGTTCCGAACCAGACTGCACCAGTCTGAACTGGGTTCAACGCTTAAACCGGTCGGTTCAGGCCCGATTCAACCGAGTTTTTCAAAATTAAAAAATTTTCAATTCATCTAAATTCATTCTCTATCAAATGGTGGCCTAAATTCTCAAATTTGAAGTTTTTAAGCACCTAGTAAAATGAATTTAGAAACCAGTTCTATCTAGTTCAGGTCTGATTCACCTGAACCAGTTTGGTTTTCACCTCCAATTCATACTAAATTTCTTTTTCATGACTTTTGTGACTCCTTAGGTCACTCGAGATCCATATATTTCCCGATTTGCCCTTTCTCTCTTGGTTCCAGTTTATAAACCGGCTCAGTTTTCTCTTTGAAAATGACTAGTTCTTTTCCTGGTTTTCTTATTATCAAATGATGAGGTTTACATCTCCTGCCTAATTTTCTCAACATCCTACTCTTATGGATTATTAATTTCAAATGCTACACTTTCATCAAGTGCTTGTCCTTCTTCTTGACTTTGCTATTAATCTATACCATCCTCATGTACCTTCACTATATTATCTTCTGCTGCATTGCAGGGGAAGAGTTGAGTACAACGAGATTGCCTTTATGGAGCCCACTTGATCCCCCAAATTTCCAACCTCTTTATTGATCTTGCGGCAAGCATCCTTTATTTCTTCTTCACTAGTAAGAAAAACAAGTATATCCCCCGAGCCTTCAAGCATATGTATCTATACAATAGTACGAATAACATCCTCCAGGTAATCCCTCTCTAGCTCTGAAGTATAGAAGACTTCTATGGGATGAAGTCTCCTAGGTACTTTCATAAGAGGTGCCCCATTAAAATAACCTTGATCAACTTCAAGGGTAGCACTCATCACGACAAGCTTCAGATCATGCCTATTTTTTAGGATTTCTTTCAAAAGACCAAATAAAACATCAGTTGCTAAAGTTCTCTCATGGGCTTTATCAAGGATGATACCCTTTTAGCATTCCAGTAATGGATTTGTCATAGCCTCTCTTAATAGCATTCCATCAGTGAGGTATTTTAAGATAGTTCTTATACTACTGCAGTCTTCAAAATGAATGATAATAGACTTCTAGGACAACCTGAGGTATATGATAAATGTCCATCATGGTGATTATTTCTAGAAAGGGCAAATACTGATACGAGAGATCCATCATCCTTCGATGTGCTGCGGTAGTGGACCCAGGATCCCCAAGCGGAGGAGTAAGGCTCGCCAATATATTAAGGGAGGTCCTTCACGTCGATGCAAGATCTAGCCACCACTCCCTTGAGGAACTTGAACATTTGCCCTTAATTTTTCACCTCGTATTCGCCCCAATTTCTCTTTAGTAAGCCGAAATTCAGCTCTGATGGAATCAATTACAGTAGTGTGCTAGAGGTATGGAGAAGAGTGAGATCTATGAACAATGAGACAAAGAGGAGGGAGGGAGATGAAGCTCCCCCTATACCACTGACTACAAGCTACCTATCTCCTTTCCTCCCTCTGTCGAACAAACTCAAGATGGGAAGCAGGGGAATCCCCTCATGCAAGAACATGAACACGAAACACACACAATGTCACACCCCGACCTGGTTTGGTCAAATTCCCATGAACAACCCGACGCTATCTTGGTTCAAGAGGGGTTTCTCCATTTTTTAATACAAGAGGAGCCAAGCATAATTTTAACCTTATTCCCTGGAATAACATATATCAATAAAAATGAAACTCAAAATTATTAAGTATACTTGAGAAAGGGTAAGGTATGATGTTATCCCTAATCATTTCTTTATTTCCTGAAAAAGGATACAAAGGGTGGGTGAGTTTCTACAACTCAATGAGTGGGAGATTTTTTTAAAAAAAATAGCGTTTCAATAAAATAGCTTTTGAATTGGAGTGTGCCAAACTCCTTATTTCCTTTAAGATATTTCATTCTCAAAATCTCAATTTTTCAAAGTCATTTCTTATCAACACCCTTCATCAAGAAGGGATCACACATTTGCAAGGTAGCACGTCCACTGCACCCACTTGTGGCATCAGAGCGACTTTATCGGCCACCTAGATAGAAGCCCATCCACTTCTACCCTGAGAATGAGTGGATGTATGCGACATACAACCGTCAATCCCATAAAGAAACTCTGTGTCTGTATGAGGACAGAGGCCCCATCTCGACCCCATCCAGATCTCATGCGCATGAAGCTATGTCGAGCTTCCTTGGCTATTGGAACGACAAACTGCCATTATCTCCACCATGTTATCCAATAGACACTAGGATGTATCATTACCGCTCTTGGGCATCGTGAAGGTCTCGTAACTCTATGCATGCACAAAACAACAGTTTTCCTCAAAAGCCATTTACTCTTTGGTGCCACTGGTCTAATGGTCCCGACTCTCAACTCGACTTGCAGCTATTTGTCTCAACTAGTCCGTCGACATGTCTTGTTACACTGCCACCAGTCCATCGAGTATGTCGGTCCTGACTTGGTACAATGGCCAAACACATAATTCATTGAAGTTTTGATGGAATAAATTCATGTTTGTTTATGAGCTCCCGCTCGTGCCAACTGACCTTGGCCCATTGTAGTCCCAAGTTCCAAAATCGAGGTCTCTAGCCTATATGAGCTATTCAAGCTCTTGTCAAGAAAGTCTCCCAAAATTTTTAAGTAGTGTCACACAGTCAGGGTAGAATATTCTGACAAAAATAACTTTTCACGCGTCTATCACACCAACTAGATGTGATGACATCTTCATTTACAACTAGTAAATGGGTTTTTCACTTCCTTCCAGAAAGTTCATCATACAATCCGGGTATGATCTACTTACAACGGGTAAGTAGCTTTTTCGTGTAGTTTCCACATCACTCTGACCAGGTGTGATGTTAAAATTCCACATAGTAGTGGTTTTTCATTTCCGAGGTACTCATCATCCCAACTGGGTATGATGTGAAAAATCTCACTCACTTGTGAATGCTGTGAATCCTTCTTAATCGGCATTTTGTCTACTCGCGAGCTTGTCTTAGCTGGCGTTCTTGGTACTTTGTGTTCCTACACGATATGAACCTCCTTGTTCATAATCGTTTAGCTTGATAGTCTTCATTCATCACAAATGAATAAAATACCCAAACTTTTCAATTAATTGCAATTAGGTCCCTAAATTTCTTTTTCTTTAACTTTAGGTCCCTAATGCCTATTTTTCCCCAAATTGAGTCCCGAAACATCAAATTTTACTTCGGGACCTCAATTTATTCAAAATTATAAAAAGTTGTTCAAGTTTCCCAAATTCCCAATTTGGTCCCCAATTTTTTCAAAATTACCATTTTGCCCCACTTTACAAAAATGGTAAATTTCCCCAAAAAATTTGAAAAATTGACCAATTAGTCCTCCAACAACATTTCCATGCCCAATTGGCCCTCAATTTTAGGAAATTGCACTTTAGTCCCTCGAATTTTCAAAATCCCCAATTTTCCCCTAATTTCAACATTTCAACCTGGTCAAATTTGATTTATTTAAATTGATTGGTCAAACGAGGTTAATTGTTAAAATTAAAGGTAGAGTTAAGTTCCTACACATCCATTTGATTCAATTGCACTTTGAATCACATGAATTGATGTCAGAACAAGCTCAAATGGAGCTTCTTCAAAAAATTGAACGTAGAGAGAGAAAGCTTCGAAAGCTTACCGTCGGGGGCGCAACGGTCCGAGCTTTCAATATGGGTAGATAGTTCTCATCCTAAGGTTTTTCCTAGAATCAACAATCACTTCAATTAATGTCGAATTGAGGGTGAATTTGGTCAGTAAAAATCTGTCGGTTCTCTCTAGCACCGATCAGAATTGATAGAGAGGAGCTAAATTGGCTTACCTTTCAATTCTAATTCGATCGTAGAAGGACTGAGAGAGTGTTGGGGCAGCTAGGTTTGGCCTGAGAAGGGCTTGAATTGGCTATTTTCAGCTCGGCCAAAACAGGGCAGCTTCGGTTCGCCAAAGCTGCTTCACTATTCTATCACACCGACACTTCTTCGGCGATCCTTGGAGCAATTGGAGACTACCACCGTGTAGCTGATTTCAACCTAAGTCTAAGGAACTTGACCATGCCTTCTTTGGCTAAAAAAAGACCCTATGTCAGAGCTCTAGATCAAGATTCATCGGAAAAATGAGTAGCTAAGAGAGAGTGAGGTTTTTAGGTGTGTAGAGGATGAATGGAGAGGGGCTTTTTATATAGGGAGCTCGGAGACTCTCCAACTGTCCGTTTGGCACCTTAATGAAAGTCATTAATGGCCTGAAATATACTAAACGAAAATGTTTCTTCTTCATCAGCGCTGTTCGATTTTTCAGTGAGTGAACAGTGCTATCATCTAATGGAAGAAGACGACATTGTTCCGAACTGAACCGTACCGGTCCAAACTAGGTTCAACGCTTAAACCAGTTGGTTCAAGCCCGATTTGACCGAGTTTTTCAAAATTAAAATTTTCTAAATTCATCTAAATTTATTCTCTATCCAATGGTGGCCACAATTCTCCAATTTGAATTTTCTAAGCCACCTAGAAAAATGAATTTAGCATTCAGTTCAATAGTGGTTCAAACCGATCCAAACAGGGTCAATTTGGTTCGGATCTAGTTCACCTGAACCGGTCTGATTTTCTCTCCTAAATTGTCCTAAGGTACTTTTCAATGGTTTTTATGACTCTTTGGGACACTCGGGAGTTGTAAATTCCCCAATTCGCCTATTTTCTGGTGATCGGGTTTATGAACCGGTTCAGTTTTCTCACTTGGTTTGACCGGTTCTTTCCCCGATTTTTCCTTAACTCCAAAGGGTGGGGTTTACAACTCTTCCCTCCTTTTAGGAGTTTTGTCCCCAAAACTTATTCCACATCCTTTGTACTAGAATGAACTTTCATTGATTTCAATTTGTAGTTTATCGACATACAACCTTCCCAGTTGTTTCCGTTTATCCCTTATATCAGATACACTTAAGATTTTCTTTTCATTTACATCACTTTCTCATTCCATAGAGTTTACTTTAGCTAAGCACATCTCACTGGAAGGTTTAAGGTCATATCCTTAATTTCACATTCTTCGTTCCTTAAAGCACTATTTCTCCATTCTAATGTCCTTTACTTAAGATTTTAGGATTGGGAGTCTAAAATACCCAATCCTTCTTGTATCCGGTTATTCTCTTTATTGTTGATCTCCTTAGCTCAGTGTCCGTTCAAGCACCACGTACATTCTTCCACATGTATTGGTGTTATCACCTTTTTATCCTACATTGATCCTTCCCTCATTCATTGGTTATTACAACTTCGTTCCATAATTAATGTCTGACCTTGTTATGCTCAAATCGTAGACTCTTCTTTACCTAAGTCATATTTCCCTAGGACAATTGAGTTTACATGTCCCTCACAGCATGGCATTTTCTGGAACTTGTCATTAATGATATAACGCTTTTAAAGCACTTCCATAATGGCTATTCTCACTCCTTCTATTTTTAAGGGATGGTATAACATCATTCCTCTTTTCGTTTGATGGTATTTCTTGACTATCATCATTGTTATCCAATCGTCCATTTTGCCTTTGATGTCATATCCTTTATAACTGTATTGGTTTCCTTGCTTACTCGTCTTTTCCCAACTTCTTTATTGGATCATTCAAATATCAAGTCTTTGAGTTTCCCGATACTTAATAACATAATGAAACCCTTCCTTTGTCACGCCCCGACCATGTTTGGTCGGATCCCATGAACAACTCGCCACTCTCCCGGTTTATTCAAGGTTTTCCCCTCTTCTAAACTGTGGGGAGTAAGGCATCTTTTTTACCTGTACCTTTCTTGGAATAACATTAATCAAAACTGAATATAAAATTTACATACCTGCCTTAAGGTTTTTTAGGGGGTGTGTTCGAAAACTTAGTGAATGGGTGTTTGAAAAATGAGTTTCTTATAAAAGAGTTTGAATTGGAGTGTGTCAGACTCCTTATTTTCTTTTAAAGCATTGTTTTCTCAAATTCTAGTTTTCAACACCTTTTCCTAAGGTTTACCAACTATTTTCCAAGGATTCTCAAATCATTTCCAAGGTTTTCATAACCTTTTTTCCATTTCCATATTCAGTGTGTTCATAAATCACACACCCTTCATCATGAAGAGATCACACACACATTCGCGAGATGTAGTTACGCCGATTGTACCCACTTGTGGATTGGAGCATCTTTACCATCCATCCTGATAGAAGCCTCTAACTTCTACCCGAAGTCTAAGTGAACGTCTTTGACGTCCTACCCTCAGACCAAAATACTCTGTTTCCATATGAGGACAGAGACCTCATCCTATCCCCACCCCGATCTCATGCGTAATAAAGCTACGTCGAGCTGCGCAAAACTTCTGGTACGACTAACTGCCCTTATATTCACCAGGTCGTCCAGAGCCCTAGGACGCATCACAACCCTTCTTTGGCTTCTTAAAGGTCCCGTAAACACAGTGCATGCACAATCAACAGTTTCTCACTTAATGCCATATAATTTGTGGTGCCACAAGTCCAACGGCCCCAACCCTCAACTCAACCTGCAGCAATCTGTCTTGACTAGTCTGGAGACCTATCATGTCGCATTGCCACTTAGTTGACTTAGTATGTCGGTCCTATCTTGGTATCATGATCAAACAACTCATTACTTAAGTTTTCATGGCATATTAATCATGTTTGTTTATGAGCTCCTACTTGTGTCAACTAGCCTAGGGCCTACTATTCGAGATTTTCCAAATTGGGCATATTAGCCCCCAAGTTCCAAAACCGAGGCCTCCGGCCTGATAGAGCTATTTGAGCTCCCATGAAAAAGGTCTCCCAAAATTTTTAAGAAGTGGCACACAGTCAAGGGAGAGCACTTCTGACAAAATATACTTTTCAATTGTCCATCATACCAACCGAGTATGAGGACATCTCCACTCATAACCAATGAACAGATTTTCCACTTCCTTCGAGGAAGTTTCATCATACCAATCGGGTATGATCTACTTACAACCGGTAAGTTATTTTTCAGCTTGATTTCCACATCACTCCTCTCAAGTGTGATGATTAAAATAGCACTTAGCAGTGGATTTTCATTTTTGAGGTGCTTATCATCCCAACCAAGTATGATAATAAATTTTCACTCACCATGGCTTCCAATTTAGAAAAAATGCTCATCATCCCAACTAGGTATAAAGTGTAAATTAACCCACTCACCCGTTATTGCAGTGAATTCCTCTCGATCGGTACTTTGTATTCACGCGAGCTTGTCCTTGCTGGCGATCCTATTACTTCGTATTCCTACATTATATGAACATCCTTGTTCATTATCCCATTGCCTAATAGCCTTCATTCATTCCAAATGAATGAGAAAACCAAACTTTTCATTTATTTGCAATTAGGTCCCTAAAGTTATTTTTCTTTAACTGTAAGTCACTAATACCATTTTTTCCTTAAATTGAGTCCCAAAACTTTTAAAATTCACCTTGAGATCCCAATTTATTCAAATTCACAAAAAGGGGTTGAATTTCCCAAATTTCTAATTTGGTCCACCAACTGTTCCAAAATTACCATTTTGCCCCTACTTTACAAAAATGGTAAGTTTTGCCCCAAAAATTCCAAAATTTCCCAATTGGTCCTCTAACATCTTTATCATGCCCAATTGGTCCTCAATTTTATGAAATTGCACTTTAGTTCCTAGAATTTTTGAAATTCCCAAATTTCCCCCAATTTTTCCCCTAATTTCAACGTTCTAATACAATCGAATTTGATTTCATCAAATTGACCAATCAAAAGAGTTTAATTGTTGAAATTGATGTTAGATTGGAATTTCTACACCTTCATACAATTCATTTGCACTTTGAATTGCACGATTTGGTGTTACAATAAGCTCAAACGGAGCTTCGCCGGAAAACTAGACTTAGAAAGATAAAGTTTTGAAAGCTTACTGTCGGGGGTGCGACGGTCTGAGCTTTTAATCTGGACAGATAGCTCTCGTCCTGAGGTTCCTCCTAGAATTAAGAATTGGATCAATTGATGCTGAATTGAATGAGAATTTAGTCATCGAAGTTCTATCGGTTCTCTCTCTAGCACTGATCGGAATTTATAGAGGCGAGCCAAATTGGCTTACCTTTCTACTCTAATTCAGTTGTAGGAGGGTTGTGGAGGTGTTGGGAGGGCTTGGTTTGGCCTGAGAAGCGCTCGAAATGGCCAGTTTCAGCTCAACCGAAACAGGGCAGCTTTGGTCTGCCAGAGCTGCTTCAATGTTCGATTACGCTGGTGTCTCTCCGGCAACCCTCGAAGCAAATGGAGACTATCATCGGGTAGCTAACTTCTCCCCAGTTCTAGAGAACCCAACCACACCTTCTTTGGCTCAGAAAAGACCCTATGTCAGAGCTCTAGTTCGAGCTTTAATAGAAAATGGAGTAGTTGAGAAAGAATGGAGTTTTCAGGTGTGAAGAGGATGAATGAGGAGGGGCTCTTTATAAAGGAAGCTCAGGGACTTCTTGGCCATCCATTTGGCACCTTAATGTGGTAATTCATTGCTTGAAACTCCCTAGCTAGAGACTTTTCAGCTTTGTCGACGCTGCACGATTTTCCGGTGAGTGAACATTGCTGTCATCTGAAGGAAGAAGACGACATTATTCTGAACCGGATCGGACTGGTCCAAACCAGGTTCAAAGCTTAAATCAGCTGGTTCACCACCGATTCGACCAAATTTTTCAAAATTAAAATTTTCTAAATTCATTTTCTATCCAATGGTGGCCTCAAATCTCAAATTTAAATTTTCTAAACCACCTAGAAAAATTAATTTAGTATCCGGTTCACTTGAACCAATTTGATTTTCATCCCCAATTCATCCTAAAGTCCTTTTTCCTAACTTTTGTGACTATTTAGGTCACTTGGGATCCATAATTTTCCCAATTTTCCCTTTATCTATTAGTTCCGGTTCATGAACCGACTCGGTTCATAAACCAGTTAAATCAAGTCGGATTCGATTGATTTGAATCGATCTGGTTTTTCTCTTCCAATTTGTCCTGAGGTTCTTTTCCAAGGTTTTATGAACTCTTTGGGTCACTCAGGAGTTGTAAATTTCCCAAATTACCTGTTTCCTGATAAATCGGGTTTGTGAACTGGTTCAGTTTTCTCACTCTGTTTGACCAGTTCATTTCCCGGTTTTCCTTAATTCAAAAGGGTGGGGTTTAGATCCTTTCTTATGCCATTCTATATCTCCCATTGCATCCTTACTCCAAAAACTTTCCTTTTTCTTACTCCACTCTTACTCACTTGGGCTCATTTCACGATTCTTTTTTCCAAGTTAGTTCCTTTCTTACTCGTAAAACATCTTTTGATGTTGTTATCCTACTTACCCATTACTTGGGTTTAAATTACCCCCTTAGACCCGTACGATTTCTCTTCTTTTGCCCTAGATCCTTTCATCTACAACAACTCATCTTTTAGGAGCTTATTTTCTTCCAATTCTATTAGTTCCATTTTCTCTTAATTGGAACACGTATGTTTTTTTCATGGTTCCCTTCCTTGGTAAGTTTTATACTCCTTTTCTCCCAGAATTCTTTCATAGTTTTACCATTGCAAATGTCCAACCTTAAATAACTTTTCCTGGATGCCATCCTTTCCTACCCACCTTTACCCTTAAGAACTTATGGTTACTCCTTGTATACCTCATCTTCATTCTCACTTGCTCCCAATATTCATCTATTTCATGGAGGTGAAGTTTACATCCTCCTTCATTTCACACTCTCTCATCGTCCTACAGAGAGCTTATTTAACCTTCTTATAGCCATTAGGCCGTCACTCCTTATCGTTGTCATTGATCTATTTATGGCTTTCCTCTGTCCTTATTTCTCAAAGGTTTTGGCCTTTCCATCTTTTCCTTCTTTACTAGGATTGTGACATTCCCAAGGGTTAATTCATTAACCGTCTCGCTCATTTTTTTCTCATAGTTTAATTATTTTGAGAGGATTATCTCTCAAATTTTCTTGTCCTTGGTATCCATCCCTTTTCTCTACTTAGGGTATGATCCTTACTACTCCCCAAATCCTTTTTGGAGTGGAGTTTTATTATTATTATTATTAGGATTTTTAGGATTTTTTTTCCCAGATGATCTGGTTGTTATGGGTTATTTTCTTCAACTAGGTCCATTGAGGATTCCTATTTGGTTTCCCTACTTTCTTGCAAGTAGTTCATACTTAACCTCTCCAAGCACTCACTTAACCACTTGTACTTTTTAATAAGATCTTTATTTCAACTCTACTTTTGTGATATTTCCTCTATTTGTTTTCTTAATTTAGACCTTTCCTCTTCCTTGACTCCTACTTCCTATTCTCACCCTTCTTCTCGGGTCTTCCATTCAGGAATTCTTATGTTCGATCTCCCTACTGCTTCTTAAAAGTTATTTCTTCATTCCTTTCTTATACTTATGAATCTTTGTGTGGTTTATTCACACTGAATTCCTTCTTTTTGTTCTATATCCCCACTTCCCTAAGTTCCCCTATGTTATGGAGTTCTTAAGAAATTATATCCCAACTCTTTCCAAGTATTATTCCTAGGCTTTCTTATTATTGTATCTTGTCATGTGTTAATTGTCTTAACATCCTCAGTGTTCCCTATAGTCTTCTTTCCTTCTTCCCGATCAGCTTTCATTCCTTTGAATTGGTTAATTACTTCTTATTTTCCTTACTCTTATTCTGTTAGCCTTTTCTCAACTCCTTAATCTCTTTCTAATCCCATGCTCTTTGATGCTCACTTTCCCAAACTTCTCCTCCCTTTCCTTAGGATTTGTCTCCCTTGGGTAAACTCTAAGAGTCTCTTCCTTGCCCAAATTTTATTGTACTTTGAGGGAAAATCTTAAAGGTTAAGGTTAACTAAAAATAAATCATTTTCCATCCTTAAGTGATTTCCTACCTTTTACTTTGATCTCTATTAGCATGTTTGAATTTATCAAGGAGACTTAGAATTTTTATCAAGAAAATTAACTTTTAGAAACATTTTCTTGGCTTATTATAGAAACATTTTCTTGCCATACTTGGCTTATTATAGAAATTCTCTACCCCCTAATCCCTAGGGGTCATAGGCCGAGAGTTAGCTTTAGAACGGTTGTGGGAGTCTTGATCAGATGGCTCTAAGGAACTAGTTGGGGTCCACTCGTATTCCCTAATAGGACGAATTTCATGTATAGCCTCCAATCTGTACCGCCTTAATACCTCTACCTCACACTCATACGTCCACTTTATCCATTAGTAGGGATTAAAGTTAGACTGAATAGGTGGGGGTACTTGGTGTTCCTTGATGAAGGTGGCATACGCATCTCAGTAGTTATCCCAGTCCTCCTTAGATGGATTCCTCTCTAGTTGTTGTGGGGTTGGAGGAGTTGGGCTCCTAGGAGGAGGTACAGGTTCCTCTTGTCTGAGAAGAGGGTATGTGATGCCTTCTGGTTCCAATAAGGCTCCCACCAATTTCTGGTAATCTTCCACCATATCCTTGGGTACTCTTTTCTTGCCCTTTAAGAATCTTTGAACGGGTACCTTCCTTGGGGTAGGTGTTTTTTTTCAGGGTTATGGGTGGAGGATTGGATTTCACAACGAACTTCCTAGGGATTCTATTCCCTACACGATAGTTAAGGTTTAATTAATGCCAGTGCATAATATTGATAATGTTTCAAGGGAACTTAGCTTTGGTACCACTCAAGTTGTCACACCCCAACTCGGTTTGGTCAGATTCCCGTGAACAACCCGCCGTTCTCTTGCTCAAGAGGGGTTTCTCCCTTCATTAATTCAAGAGGAGTCAAGCATAATCTTAACCTTGTTCCCTGGAATAATATGTATCAATAAAAATAATTCTCAAAATAATTAAGCATAACTGACAAAGGGTAAGGCCTACTGTTATCCCTAGTCATTTCTCTATTTCTTAAAAAGGGATAAAAAGGGTGGGTGAGTTTCTACAACTCAAGGAGATTTAAAAAAAATAGGGTTTCAATAAAATAGTTTTTGAATTGGAGTGTGTCAGACTCCTTATTTCCTTTAAGATATTTCATTCTCAAAATCTTGATTTTTCAAAGTCATTTCTCATCATTAACCACAAATGGTGCATTTAGTAATCAACACATGCCCTTCATCAAGAAGGGATCACACATTCACAAGGTAGCACGTCCACTACACCCACTTGTGGCGTCAGAGTGACTTTACCGGCCACTTAGATAGAAGCACATCTACTTCTACCCTGAGAATGAGTGGATGTATGCGACATCCAAACCTCAATCCCGTAAAGAAACTCTATGTTCGTATGAGGACAAAGACCACATCCCGACCCCACCCCAGTCTCATGCGCATGAAGCTATGTCGAGCTTCCCTAACTACTGGCATGACAAACTACCCTTATCTCCACCATGTCATCTAGTAGCCCCTAGGACACATCACTAACTTTCTTTGGTATCTTGAAGGTCCCCTACCTCCTTGCATGCACAAAACAACAGTTTTCCTCATAAGCCATTTAATCATTGGCGCCACTGGTTCAACGGCCCCAACTCTCAACTCGACCTATAGCTATTTGTCTCAACTGGTCCGTTGACCTGTCTTGTCACACTGTCGCCAGTCCATTGAGTATGTCAGTCCTAACTTGGTACCATGGCCAAATATGTCATGCCCTGACCCAGTTTGGTCGGATCCCCGTGTACAACCTGCTACTCTCTCGGTTCAAGAGGAGTTTCCCCCTTTTTTAACTCGAGAGGAGCCAAGCATACTTTCGACCTTGTTCCCTGGAAAGACATATATCAAATAAAATACACGTGTAAGAGAAATTAGGCATACCTGACAGGGGGTAAGGCTCGGTAATATTCCTAGTCATTTTCTCTTTTCAGGAAAAGGGATAGAAAAGAGGAGTGAGTTTCTACAACTCAGTGAATGGGTATTTTAAAAATGGAGTTCCTATAAAAATATAATTTTCAAGTTAGAGTGTGTTATACTCTTTATTTCCTTAATATTTTTTGCATCTTCAAATTTCGGTTTTTAAAAACACATTCTTTATCATGAAGGTCAAACACACAATCAAGCATCATGAAGGTCAAACACACAACTCAGTACGTCCACTAAATCTACTTGTGGCATCGAAGCGACTTTACCGACCCCATAGATAGAAGCACGTTCACTTCTACCCTGAGACTGAGTGGATGTTCGCGACATCCGACCCTCAATCATATAATAATTCTCTGTGTCCGTATGAGGTCAGAGACATCATCCTGACCCCACCCCAGTCTCATGCACCTGAAGCTACGTCGAGCTTCCCAAGTCTTCTAATACGACTAACTACCCTTATATCCACCAGGTTATCCAGGGCCCTAGGACACATCACTACCCCTCTTGGGCATCTTGAAGGTGTTGTAAACACAGTGCATGCACAATCAACATTTTTCACTCGATGTCATATAATATGTGTTGTCACTGGTCCAACGGCCCCGACCCTCAACTCAACCTGCAGCTGTTTGTCTTAACTAGTCCGGAGACCTGTCATGTCACACTACTACTAGTTGCCTAAGTATGTCGGTCATGTCTCAGTACCATGGCAAAACAATTCAATTACTTAAGTTTTCATGGCATATAAATCATGTTTATTTATGAGCTCTTGCTCATGCCAACTGGCCTAGGGCCCACTGTTCGAAATTTTTAAAATTGGGCATATTAGCCCCAAATTTCCAAAACCGAGGCCTTCGGCCTATCAGAGCTATCCGAGCCCCTGTCAAGAAGTTCTCCCAAATTGTTTAAGTAATGGCACACATTTAGGGGAGAACACTTCCGACAAATTATATTTTTAATTGCCCATCATACCAACAGAGTATGAGGACATCTCTGCTCATAACTGATGAATAGGTTTTCCACTTCCTCCGAGAAAGTTTCATCATACAAACCGGGTATGATCTACTTACAACCGGTAAATAGTTTTCTTGCGTCATTTTCACATCACTCCTCTAAGTTGTGATGTTTAAAATGCCGCTTAGCAATGGGTTTTCATTTTCGAGGTACTTATCATCCTAATTGGGTATGATATAAAAATCCCACTCACCTTATCGTGTAGTGAAATTCCTCTTAGTCGATTTTCGTCCCTTACGATCTTAATCCCAGCTAGTATTCCCGATGTCTTGTGTTCCTACACGAAATGAACATTGTTGTTCATTATCATTTGGCTTGATCACCTTCATTCATTATAAATGACTAAATATTAAACTTTTCAAATATTTGCAGTTTGGTCCCTAAAGTTATTTTTCCTTTACTTTAGGCCCCAATTGACAGTTTTCCCCAAATTGAGTCCAGAAACTTATAAAATTCCCCTTAGGACCTCAATTTATTCAATTTAATAAAAAGGGGTTCAAGTTTCCCAAATTCCCAATTTGGCCCATAATTTTCCCAGAATTACCATTTTTCCCTTCCTTTACAAAAATGGTAAGTTTTACCCCAAAAATTCTAAAAGTTGCTCAATTGGTCCCCTAACACTCTTATCATGCCCAATTGACCCTCAATTTTATAAAATTGCATTTTGGCCACTCAAATTTTTGAAAATCCCCAATTTTCCCCAATTATAATACAATTGAATTTGATTTCATCAAATTGTCAGATGAAACACTTCTAATTGTTAAAATTGAAGTTAAATTTGTGTTTCTACATCTTCATATGATTTAATTGCACTTTGAATAGTAAGTTTTGAAGCCAGAACAAGCTCAAACGGAGATTTGTCAAAAAATAGAACGTAGAGAGAGAAAGCTTCAATTCTCACCGTCGGGGGCATGGCGGTCTGGGCTTCCAATCTGGGTAGATAGCTCTTCTTCTAAGGTTTCTCTTAGGATCAAGAATTGCATCAATTGATGCCAAATTGAGTTAGAATTTCATCATCAAAATTCTGTTGGTTCTCTCTCTAGCACCAGTCGGAAATTATAGAGGGGAGCCGAATTGGCTTACCTTTCAGTTCTAATTCAGCCATGGGAAGGCTGAGGAGGTGTTGGGAGAGCTTGGTTTGGCCAGAGGAGGGCTTGAATTGGCAAATTTCAGCTCGGCCAAAACAGGGCAGCTTCAGTCTACCAGAGATGCTTCACTATTCGATCATGCCGGCACTTCTCCGGCAACCCTCAGGGCAAATGTACTACCACCGTGTAGCTGACTTCTACCCAGTTCTAAGGAACCCGACCATGCCTTCTTTGGTTCAGAAAAGACCCTATATTAGAGCTCTGGTTCGAGCTTCACTGAAAAACTAAGCAGCTGAGAGAGAGTGAGATTTTCATGTGTGGATAGGATGAATGGAGATGGTCTCTTTACATGGGGAGCTCGGGGACTCGTTGGTCGTCCGTTTGGCACCTTTATGACTATAATTGATGGCCTAAAACATACTAAAAGGAAACGTTTCTTCTTCATCGGCGCTACGTCGATTTTCTGATAAGTGAACAGTGTTGTCATCTGATGGAATGAGACGACACTATTATGAACCGGACTGGTCTAAATCGTGTTCAAAGATTAAACTAGCCGGTTCACCCCCAATTCGACCGAATTTTTCAAATATAAAAATTTCTAAATTCATTTTCTATCCAATTGTGGCCTAAATCTCAAATTTGAATTTTTTAAGCCATCTAGAAAAATGAATTTATCATCCAGTTCAATAGTGGTTCAAACTGGTCCAAATCGGTTCAATTCGGTTTGGATCCGGTTCACCTAAACTGGTTTTCTTTTCATTTATGATTCATCCTAAAGTCCCTGTTCATGACTTATGTGACTTTTTAGGTAACTTGGGGTTCATATATGTCCCTGTTTGCTGTCTCTCTATTGGTTTCAGTTCATAAACCGACTTGATTCCTAAATCGGTTCAATCTGGTTCAGGTCCAGTTCACTTGAACCGGTCTGGTTTTTCTCTTCAAATTTGTCCTAAAGTTCTTTTCCAAGGTTTATGATTCTATTTGGGTCACATGGGAGTTGAAATTTCTCGAATTTTCCTGTTCCTCAATAAATCGAGTTTGTAAACCGGTTCAGTTTTTCTCACTTGGTTCGATCGATCCTTCCCGATTTTCCTTAACTCCAAAGAGCGGGGTTTACAACTCTCCCTTCCTTTTAGAAGTTTTGTCCCCAAAACTTATTTCACATTATTTTCATATTTGGCTTAAAATTTTTATTGTTATGAAATTTTCTATTTTAACATCTTACAACCTTTTTGGTCATTTTCGTTCATCCCTTTCATCACATACCTAAGATTTTTGCCTCATTCTCATCCTTTCCTCATTCCCTGGAATTTACTTTAGCCTAGAATATCTTTCTTGAAGAACTAGGATCATTTCCTTTAGTTACATCTTCTGTAAACCCCACCCTTTTGAGTCAAGGAAAATCGGGAAAAGAACCGATCAAACTGAGTAAGAAAAACCAAACCGGTTCACGTACCTAATCAATTGGGAACAGGAAAATTGGAAATTTACAACACCCATGTGATCCAAAGGATTCATAAAAACCTTGGAAAAAAACCCTAGGATAAATTGGAAGAGAAAAATCAGACTAGTTTAGATGAACTAAATCTAATTGGATTGAACTAGTTTATGAACCAAGTTGTTTCATGAACCAGAACCGATAGAGAAAGGGAAAACAGGGAAATTTCTGGATCCCTTATGACCCGAAGAGATTTACCTTGGGAAGGAACCTTAGAACAAAGTGGAGAGAAAAACCAAATCGGTTCGAGTGATCTGGACCTGAACTGGATTGAATCGGTTTAAGGACAGAGTTGGTTTATGAACCGGAATCGATAAAGAGATGGTAAACTGGGAATTTTATGGACCCTAAGTGACCCAAGTAGTCACAAAAGACAAGGAAATGGACTTGTGAAGGAATTGGGAATGAAAACCAAACTGGTTCATGTAAATCGAATCCGAACTAGTTTAGACTGGTTTAAACCACTGTTGAACCGGATCCTAAATTTATTTTTCTATGTGGCTTAAATAATTCAAATTTGATATTTGAGGCCACCATTGGATAGAAAATGAATTTAGATGAATTTAGAAATTTTTATATTTGAAAAACTCGGTCGAATGAGGGGTGAACCGGCAGGTTTAAGCTTCGAACACGGTTCGGACTAGTCCGGTCTAATTCGGAACAGTGTCATCTTCTTCCTCAAGATGACAACACTGTTCACTTGCTGAAAAATTGAAGCAGCACCGGCAAAGAAGAATCGCTTCTGTTCAGTACATTTTAGGTCTTCAATGCCTATTATAACGGTGTCAAACGGATGGCCAACATGTCAAACCCCGACCTGTTTTGGTCGGATCCCCGTGATCAACCCGCTACTCTCCCGGTTTATTAAAGAGTTTCCCCTTATTATAAACCATAAGGAGTATGGAATCCTTTTACCTGCACCTTTTACTATAATAACATAAATCAAAACTGCATAATAATTTAGATTTATCATACTTGTCTCACAGGCGTCTTAGTTGATGATTTAAGAGTAGGCTTTCTTAAATCTCCTGAAAGGGGTATAAGGGAGGGGTGAGTACGACTACTTAGTGTATGAGTTTTCAAAACTTTTTAACTTTCAATAAAAACATTTATATTGGAGTGTGCCAAACACCTTCCTTTCAAAACCATTTCATTTTAAATCTCGGGTGTTATCACCATTTTCTTATTTAATCATGGTGTGTCATCACACAACACACAGCCTTCATCATGAAGGTTAAACACACATTCGTAGGCTAGCTCGTCCACTGAACCCACTTGTGGCTTTGGAGTGAATTTACCGGCCACCCAGATAGAAGTATGTTCACTTCTACCCTGAGAATGAGTAGATGTGTAAACCCCGCACTTTTGAGTTAAGAAAAATTGGGAAAAGAACCGGTCAAACCGAGTAAGAAAACCGAGCCGGTTTACATTTAAGAACACGCAATATGGAAATTTATAACTTATGGGTGATCTAAAGGGTTCATTAAACCTTGGAAAAGAAATTTAAGAAACTTTAGAAAACAAAAACCAAATTGGTTCAGGTGAACTAGATTTCATAAGAACTTTAAAGTTAAGCGTACTTACTCGAGAGTAGTGTGAGAATGGGTGACCTCTTCAGAAATATGAATTTTTTTTGTAACCCGAAATTTCGGTCAAAAATTTTTATGTACGCCTTATCATAAATAACTATAAATTAATATATATTTAATTATTGTAATTAATACCAATAATTTAATACCTAAATTAAATTATTGGAATTAATACAAAAATTAAATTATTGAAATTAATACAAAAATTAAATTATTGGAATTAATACCAATAATTTATGGCAATATTAATACTACTAATAAATCTCGCCCATTTAATACACGGGTTTTAGCCTATTCATCCCCATTCATTCTCCTCATACCCAAACACTTCTCTCTCTCTACTACTCCATTTCCCAGTGAAGCTTAAACCAGAGCTTCGACTTTAACATTTTTCTTAACATCGAAAGGAGAGGTCGGGCTCTTTAGAACCAGGGAGAAATCAGCTATCTGATAACAAACTCCAGCCAATCCGAGAATCATTAGAGAAGTGCCGACATGATGGAACAATGAAGCAGTTCTGGTGGACCGAAGCTGCCCTATTATGGCCGAGCTGAAATTGGCCATTTCAAGCCCTCCTCAGGCCAAACCAAGCCTTCTCAACACTTCCTCAGCCCTCCCACGGCTGAATTACGACTGAAAGGTAAGCCAATTCGGCTCCCCTCTGCAATTTTCGATCGGTGCTAGAGAGAGAACCGATAGAATTTCAATAATGAAATTCTAACTCAATTCGGCATCAATTGGCATGATTCTTGATTTTAGGATTAACCTCAAGATGAGAGCTATCCGCCTAGATCGAAAGCTCGGACCGTCGTGCCCTCACCGGTGAGAAATCGAAGCTTTCTCTCTCTATAGTTTGTTTTCCGGCGAAGCTCCGTTTGTGCTCGTTCCGACATTAAAATTTGTGATTCAAAGTTTCTTAGAATTATATGATCATGCACGAACTCAATTTCAACTCCAATTTCAACAATTAGAAGTGTTTGATCAGTCAATTTGATGAAATCAAATTCGGTAGTGTTGAAAAGTTGAAATTGGGGGAACTTTTGGGGATTTTCAAAATTCAAAGGGCCAAAATACAATTTTATGAAATTGAGGGTCAATTGGGCATGAAAATAATGTTGGAGGACCAATTGAGAAATTTTGTAAAATTTGGGGCAAAACTTACCATTTTTGTAAAGGAAGGGCAAAATGGTAATTTTGGAAAAATTGGGGGATCAAGTTGGAAATTTGGGAAATTAAACCCCCATTTTGGTGAAATTGAATAAATTGAGATCCCAATATAAATTTTAAAGCTTACGGGACTCAATTTGAGGAAAAACTGACATTTGGGACTTAAAGTTAAAGTGAAATAACTTTAGAGACCTAATTGCAAATAACTAAAAGTTTGGGTTTTTCTCATTCATTGGAAATGAATGAAGGTTGTTATGCTAAGTAATAATGAACAAGGATGTTCATATCATGTAGGAACGCGAAATACTGGGAACGCAAGCATGGACGAGCTCGCGTGAATACAAAGAACTGGTCAAGTGGAATTAACTGCGTTAACGGGTGAGTGGGTTTACTAACATCATACCCGGTTGGGATGATGAGCACAACTTAAAATTTAAAAACCACTTACTAGTTGTGAGTGGGATTATATATCATACCCGATTGGGGATGACAAGTGCCTCGGTATAAAAACCAACTGTTTAGTGGCATTTTAATCATCACCACTTAGAGGAAGTGATGTGAAAATTTTGCAGAAAAACTACTTACCGGTTGTAAGTAGATCATACCCGGTTGGTATGATGAGACTTCCTCGAAGGAAGTTGAAAACCCGTTCATCGATTATGAACGGAGATGTCCTTATACCGGTTGGTATAATGGACAGTGAAAACCTATTTTGTCGGAAGTGTTCTCCCCTAACTATGTGCCAATGCTTAAACTATTTGGAAAACCTTCTCGATGGGAGCTCGAATAACTCTGATAGGCCGAGGGCCTCAGTTTTGGAACTTGGGGGCTAAATTCCCAATTTTGAAAATCTCGTACAGTGGGCCCAAGGCTAGTTGGCATGAGCAGGAGCTCGTAAATGAACATGATATATGTGCCATAAAACTTAATAAACAAATTGTTTGGCCATGGTACCAAGATAGGACTGACATGCTCATTCAACTAGCAATAGTGCGACATGACAGGTCGACGGACCAGTCAAGACAAACAACTGTGGGTTGAGTTGAGAGTCGGGGCCGTTGGACCAGTGGCACCACATATTACATGGCAATATGAGAAAACATTGTTTGTGCATGCACTGTGAGTACAGGATCATCAAGATGCCCATGAGGGGTAGTGATGCGTTCTAAGGGCACTGGACGACCTGGTGGCTATAAGGGCAGTTCGTCGTTCCAGCTGTCTGTGCGAAATCTGGAGTAGCACCAAGCATATGAGATCGGGGTGGGGACAGGATGAGGTCTCTGTCCTCATATGGACAGGAAGAAGTGATTTCGGGATTGTGGGTCGAATGTCACGTACATCCACTCATGCCCTGGGTAGAAGTGGTCGTACTTCTATCCGGGTGGCAGGAAAAGTCGCTCCGAAGCCACTAGCGGGTTCAGTAGTGATACTGACTTGTGAATGTGTGTAACCTTCATGATGAAGGATGTGTATTGGGTGATGACACACCGTGGTAACTATGAAATAATGGAAAAACCCGAATTTTTAAATGAAGGGATTTTTGAAAACAAAGGAGTCTGGCACACTCCATATAAATATTTTTCTTAAAAGTCAAAAGCTTTTAAAAACTCATTCACTAAGTAGTCGTACTAACCCCCGCTCTTATATCCCTTTTAGAAAATCCCGAAAAACCTCCCCTTAAAGACCGTCAACTAAGATGCCTGTAAGACAGGTATGTAAAGTTTTAAATTTCATTTAGTTTTGATTATGCTATTCTAGGAAAAAGGTGCAGGTTAAAGGACGCCTTACTCTTTACAATTTACAATAAGGGGAAACCCTTTAATAAACTGGGAGAGTGGCGGGTTGATCACGGGGATCCGACCAAACCGGGTCGAGGCTTAACAAGATGTTTGCGACATCCAACCCTCAATCCCAAAATCAATTCTTTGTATCCCTATAAGGACAGAGAACAAATCTCGTCCCCACCCCGGTCTCATGCGCTTGGTGCTACTCCAAATTTTACACAGTCACCTGGTATGAAAAATTGCTCTTATACTTAACGGGTCGTTCAGTGCCCTTAGGACGCATCACTACCCCTCTTGGGCATCTTGATGGCCTCGTACTCACAGTGCATGCACAATAAATATTTTTTCATTATGCCATATAATCTGTGGTGCCACTGGTCCAACGGCCCCGACTCTCACAGTTGTTTGTCTTGATTGGTCTGTCGACCTGTCATGTCGCACTGCCGCTAGTTGACTGAGTATGTTGGTCCAATCTTGGTACCATGGCCAAACAATTCCATTATTTAAAGTTTTTTGGCATATAATTCATGTTTGTTTACGAGCTCTTGCTCGTGCCAACTAGCCTTGGGCCCACTATACGAGATTTTTAAAATTGGGCATATTATCCCCCAAGTTCCAAAATCGAGGCCCCCAACCTATCAGAGCTATTTGAGCTCCCATCAAGAAGGTCTCTCAAATAGTTTAAGCATTGGCACACAGTCAGGGGAGGGCACTTCTGACAAAATATATTTTCAACTATCCATTATACCGACTAGGTATAAGGACATCTTCGCTCATAACCGATGAATGGGTTTTCAACTTCCTTCGAGGAAGTTTCATCAAACCAATCGGGTATGATCTACTTACAACCGGTAAATAGTTTTTTTCGTAGGGTTTCCACATCACTCTTCTAAGTTGTGATGTTTAAAATACCACATAATAGTGGGTTTTCATTCCGACATGTTTATAATTCCCAACTGGGTATGATATAAAACCCCACTCGCAACCGGTAAGTTATTTTTAACTTTAAGTTGTGCTCATCATCCCAACCGGGTATGATGTTAGTAAACCCACTCACCCGTTAATTTAGTGAATTCCAATAAACTGTTTCTTTATATTCACGCGAGCTTGCCCTTGTTGGCGTTCTCGATACTTCTTGTTCCTACACGATATGAACATCTCGGTTCATTATCCTTTGGCCTAATAGCCTTCATTCATTCCAAATGAATGAGAAAGTCAAACTTTCATGTATTTGCAATTAGGTCCCTAAAGTTATTTCCCTTTAACTTTAAGTCCCTAATGCTAGTTTTTTCTCAAATTGAATCCTGAAACTTTTAAAATTTATCATAGGACCTCAATTTATTCCATTTCACAAAAAAGGGGATTAATTTCCCAAATTTCCAATTTGGTCCCCCAACTTTTCCAAAATTACCATTTTGCCCTTCCTTTACAAAAAATGGTAAGTTTCACCCCAAAAATTCTAAAATTCGTCAATTGGCCCTCTAACATTTTTATCATGCCCAATTGACCCTCAATTTTAGGAAATTGTATTTCGGTCCTTCGAATTTTCAAAAATCCCCATGAATTTTCAAAAATCTAATTCTCCTCCAAATCCCTTGGTCCATATAAGTTATATTCATAAGTCGGATCCGTCTAGAGTTTCTATTTGGGTTTCTAGGTCTTCTCATGGTAGATCATGCTGAATCGGTTTACAAGCTCAATTATTTGGAAATTGGCAAATTGAGAATTTACAACTTCTATGTGACTCAAAATGGTTCATAAATCTTGAAAAAGAACCTTAGGATGAATTGGGAAGAAAAACCGGACCGGTTCAAGTGAACCGGATCCGAACCAGATAGAACTAGTTTATGAACCGAGTCGACTCATGAACCGGAACCGATAGAGAAAGGGATAAATCGAGAAATTTATGGATATTGTGTAACCGAAAGAGTCCCAAAAGTCATGGAAATGGACTTGAGAAGGAATTGGAGATGAAAAACCTAACCGGTTCTAGTGAACCGGATCCAAACCGGTTCAACTGGTTTGGACAAGTTTGAACCACTATTGAACCGAATTTTAAATTCATTTTTCTATATGGCTTAAATAATTCAAATTTGAGATTTGATGCCACCAATGGATAGAAAATGAATTTAGATGAATTTATAATTTTTTAGAATTGAAAAATTCAGTCGAATGGGGGGCGAACTGGCCGGTTTCAGCTTTGAACCCGGTTCAAACCGGTCCGTTCCAGTTCGGAACAGTGTCATCTTCTTCCTTTAGATGACAACACTGTTCACTCACCGGAAAATTGTGCAGCGCCAAGAAGTTGAAAAGTCTCCAACCAGGGAGTTTCAGGCAATGAATGACTACCATTAAGGCGCCAATCGAATGGCCAACAAGTCCATGAGCTTCCTATATAAAGACCCCCTCCTCATTCACCCTCTCCACACCTGAAAAAGCTCTCTCTCTCTCTTTGTTGATTAGTTTTTCGGTGAAGCTCAAACTAGAGCTCCGATATAGGGTCATTTCTGAGCCAAAGAAGACAAGGTCATGTTCCTTAGAACTGGGGAGAAGTGAGCTACACGATGGTAACATCCATTCATTCCGAGAGTCACCAGAGAAGTGCCAGCATGATCGAACAATAAAGCAGCTCTGATGGACTGAAGCTACCTTATTTCGACCAAGTTGAAATCGGCCAATTCGAGCCCTCATCAGGCCAAACCAAGCCCTCCCAACACTTCCTCAGCCCTCCCACAGCCGAATTAGGACCGAAAGGTAAGCTAATTTGGCTCCCCTCTACAATTTTCAATTAGTGTTAGAGAGAGAGTCGGCCAAATTTCAATGACAAAATTCTAATCTAATTCAACATCAATTGATGGCATTCTCGATCCTAGGAGGAACCTCAGTAGGAGAGCTACCTGCATAGATAGAAATCCTAGACCACCGCACCGTCATCAGTGAGCAATCAGAGCTTTCTCTCTCTATAGCCTATTTTCTGGCGAACCTCCGTTTGAGCTCGTTCCAGCATCAAAACTTACGATTCAAAGTTCTATGGAATCGTATAAACAAGTAGAAACTCAATTTTAACTTCAATTTCAACAATTATAGGGTTTGATTGGTTAATTTGATGAAATCAAATTCGGCTATATTAGTGAGTTGAAATTGGAGGGAAATTTGGGGAAATTGGGGATTTTCAAAAATTCAAAGGACCAAAATTCAATTTTCTAAAATTGAGGGTCAATTGGGCATGATAAGAATGTTAGGGGGCCAATTGAAGAATTTTAGAATTTTTGGGGTGAAACTTACCATTTTTGTAGAAGAAGGGCAAAATGGTAATTTTGGAAAAGTTGGGGGACCAAATTGGAAATTTGGGAAATTAAAACCCTTTTTTTTAATTTGTATAAATTGAGGTCTTAAGATAAATTTTAAAAGCTTTAGGATTCAATTTGAGGAAAAATCGGCATTAGGGACTCAAAATTAAAGAAAAATAACTTTAGGAACCTAATTGCAAATAAATACAAAGTTTGATCTTCAAATTCATTTGGAATGAATGAAGGCTATTAGGCCAAAGAATAATGAACAACTATGTTCATTCGTGTAGAAAAATGAGACATCAGGAATGCCAGCTGAAGTTAAACTTGCTAGGGATGGAAACCGACTAAGTTTCACTACACAATCGAGTGAGTGGGATTTTATATCATACCTGGTTGGGGATGATAAGTACCTCGAAATGAAAACCCACTACTTAGTGGTATTTTAAACATCACAACTTAGAGGAGTGGTGTGAAAATCATGTGAAAAAACTTATCACCGAGTGTAAGTAGATCATACCCGGTTGGTATGATGAAACTTACTCGGAGGAAGTGGAAAATCCCTTCATCGATTATAAGCAGAGATATCCTTATACCCGATTGGTATGATGGATAGTTGAAAATATGTTTTGTCAGAAGTGCTCTCCCTTGACTGTGTGCCACTGCTTAAACAATTTGGGAGGCCTTCTTGATGGGAGCTCGAATAACTCTTATAGGCTGGGGGCCTCGATTTTGAAACTTGGAGGCTAATATGCTCGATTTTGAAAATCTCAAACAGTGGGCCATAGGCCAATTGGCACGAGCAGGAGCTCGTAAACAAACATGAGATATATGCTATAAAAATTTAAGGAAATGAATTGTTTGGCCAGGTACCAAGATAGGACCGACATATTCATTCAACTAGTGGCAGTGCGACATGATAGGTCACCAGACTAGTCAAGACAAACAGCTGCAGGTTGAGTTGATGATCGGGACCGTTGGACCAGTGGCACCACAGATTATAAGGCATGAGATGAAAATACTGATTGTGCATGCACTGTGTGTATGGGACCTTCAAGATGCTCAAGAGGTGTAGTGATGTGTCCTAGGGCCCTGGATGACCTGGCGGATATAAGGGCAGTTCATCGGACCAAGTGACCTTGCGAAGCTCGATGTAGCTTCATGGGCACAAGACCGGGGTGGGGTCTAGATGAGGTCTCTATCCTCACATGAACATGGAGAATTGATTTCAGGATTGAGGGTCAGATGTCACATACATCCACTTATTCTAAAGGTAGAAGTGGACGTGCTTCTATATAGGTGGTTTGTAAAGTCGCTTCGACGCCACAAGTGGGTTTAATGGATGGGCTGACATACGATTGTGTGTTTTGACCTTCATTATGAAGGATGTGTGTTAGGTGATAACACACCGTGATTAATAAGAAATGGTGATGAAAATAGAGATTTGAAATAAAAGGATTTTTGAAAGAAAATAAGGAGTCTGGCACACTCCAATATAAATCTTTTTCCTAAAAGTTAAATTTTGAAAACCCATTCACTCAGTAGTAGTGCTCACCCCCTCCCTTATATCTCTTTTAGGAAATCCCGAAAAGCCTACCGTCAAGTACCACTAATGAATACGCCTGTGAGACAGGTATGATAGATTTAAAATTTTATATAATTTTGATTTATGCTATTCCATAAAAGGTGCAGGTTTAAAGGACGCCTTACTCTTCATGGTTTATAAACAAGGGGCAACCCTTAATAAACCAGGAGAGTGGCAGGTTGATCATGGGGATCTGACCAAACTAGGTCGAGGCATGATAGGCTTCCTCCCTTGGGTTGGATGTCTTTTTCAAGGTTATGGGTGGAGGATTAGATTTCATCGTGGATTTCCTAGGGACTCTCCTTCCTACACAATAGTTTAGAGTTTGGTTTATGTCAGGGCATAATATTGATAATGTTTCAAGGGAACAAGGCTTTGATACCAATCTAGTTGTCACGCCCCGACCCGGTTTGGTCAGATCCTTGTGAACAACCCGCCGCTCTCCCACTTCAAGAGGAGTTTCCCCCTTCTTTAACTCGAGAGGAGCCAAGCATACTTTCAATCTTGTTCCCTGGAAAGACATATATTAAATAAAATGCAAGCTTAAGAGAAAATAAGAATACCTGAAAGGGGATAAGGCTTAGTGTTATTCCTAGTCATTTTCTCTTTTCCTGAAAATAGATGGAAAAGAGGGGTGAGTTTCTACAACTTAGTGAATGGGTATTTTAAAAATGGAGTTTCTATAAAAATATAATTTTCAAGTTGTAGTGTGCCAGACTCCTTAATTCCTTAAAAATTTTCTCATCTTCAAATTTCAGTTTTTAAAAACACATTCTTCATCATGAAGGTCAAACACATAATCGTAGGCCAGTACATCCACTGAACCCACTTGTGGCATCAGAGCGACTTTACCGGCCATCTAGATAGAAGCATGTCCACTTCTACCCTAAGAATGAGTAGATGTTCGCAACATCCGATCCTCAATCCCATAACAATTCTCTGTGTCCGTATGAAGACTAAGACCTCATCCCAACCCCACGCCGGTCTCATACACTTGAAGCTAGGTCAAGCTTCACATGGCTTCTGGTACGATTAACTACCCTTATATCCACCAGGTCATCCATGACCTTAAGGCACATCACTACCCCTCTTGGGCGTCTAGAAGGTCTTGTAAACATAGTGTATGCACAATCAACATTTTTCACTTGATGCCATATAATCTTTGGTGCCACTGGTCCAACAGCCCCAACCCTCAACTCAACCTACAACTGTCACGCCCTAACCTGGTTTTGACGGATCCCCGTGATCAACCCGCCAATCTCCTAGTTTATTAAAGGGTTTCCCCTTATTATAAACCGTAAAGATTAAGCCATCATTTAAACCTGCACATTTTCCTAGAATAACATAAATCAAAACTTCATAATATTTCAATTTTATCATACCTATCTCACAGGCGTCTTAGTTGATGGTCTTTAAGGGAAGCCTTTCCAGAATTTCCTGAAAGATATATAAGGGAGGGGGTGAGTACAATGACTCAGTGAATGGGTTTTCAAAATTTTTAACTTTTGGTAAAAAAAAAAGAATTATATTGGAGTATAACAGACTCCTTTGTTTAAAAAATCCTTTCATTTCAAACCTCGGTTTTTACCAACATTTCTTATTAATCACGGTGTGTCATCACCCAACACACATCCTTCATCATGAAGGTCAAACACACATTCGCAGGTTAGAACGTCCATTGAACCCACTTGTGGCATTAGAACGACTTTACCGGCCACCTAGATAGAAGCACGCCCACTTCTACCCTAAGAATGAGTGGATGCTCGCGACATCTCACCCTCATTCCCATAACGATTATCCGTGTCTGTATGACGACAAAGAGCTCATCCCGTCCCCACCCCGGTCTCATGCGCTGCATGCTACCCTAAATTTCGCATTGTCACCTGGTACGACGAACTGCCTTATACCTACCAGGTCGTCCAGGGCCCTTAGAACACATCACTATCCCTCTTGGGCATATTGATGGTCCCGTAATCATAGTGCATGCACAATTAGTATTTTCTTATCATGCCATATAATTTATGGTGCCACTGGTCCAACGACCCCAACCCTCAACTCAACCTGCAGTTATTTGTCTTGACTAGTCTGTCGACCTGTCATGTCGCACTGCCGCTAGTTGAGTGAGTATATCAGTCCTATCTTGGTACCATGGCCAAAAAATTTATTTATTAAAGTTTTATGGCACATATCTCATGTTTTCTTATGAGCTCCTGCTCGTGCCCATTGGCCTATGGCCCACTATTCGAGATTTTCAAAACTAGGCATATTATCCCCCAAGTTCCAAAACCGAGGCCCCAAGCCTATAAGAGCTGTTTGAGCTCTCATCAAGAAGGCCTTCCAAATCATTTAAGGATTGGCACACAATTAGGGGAGAGCACTTCCGACAACAATTAGTTTTCAACTATACATCATACCAATCAGATATGAGGATATCTCCGCTCATAACCGATAAACGGGTTTTCCACTTCCTCCAAGTAAGCTTCATCATACTAATCGGGTATGATCTACTCACGATTCATAAGTAATTTTTTCGTGTCATTTTCACATCACTTCTCTATGTTGTGATGTTTAAAATACCATTAAGTAGTGGGTTTTCATTTCGAGGAGCTTATCATCCCCAACCGAGTATGATATAAAATCTCACTCACAACTAATAAGTGGTTTTTTTAACTTATTTTACTCATCACCCCAACTGGGTATGATGTTATAAGTCCCACTCATGTTGACTTCTAATTTAGAAAAGGCGCTCATCATCCCAACCGAGTATGATTTGAATAACCCACTCACCCGTTAATGCAGCGAATTCCACGAGACCAGTTCTTTGTATTCACGTGAGCTTATCCTTGTTGGCGTTCCTGGTACCTCATGTTCCTACACGATATGAACATCTCAATTCATTATCCCTCGACCTAATAGCCTTCATTCATTCCAAACGAATTAGAAAGCCAAACTTTTATTTATTTGCAATTAGGTTCCTAAAGTTATTTTTCTTTTACTTTAAGTCCCTAATACCAATTTTTCCTCAAATTGAGTCCCAAAACTTTTAAAATTCCCATTGGGACCTCAATTTATTCAATTTCACAAAAAGGGGTTTAATTTCCCAAATTTCCAATTTGGTCCCCCAAATTTTCCAAACTTACCATTTTGCCCTTCCTTTACAAAAATGGTAAGTTTCACCCCAAAAATTCTAAAATTCCTTAATTGGCCCTCTAAATTTTTTATCATGCCCAATTGACCCTCAATTTTTCCCCCAATTTCAACTCTTTAACACAGCCGAATTTTATTTTATCAAATTGACCGATCAAACACACTTAAATGTTGAAATTGAAATTAAAATTGAGATCCTACATCTTCATACAATTCAATAACACTTTGAATCGCAAGTTTTAAAGTCGAAACGAGCTCAAACAAAGCTTTGCGTGAACACAGGCAGTAGAGAGAGAAAGATTCGATTTCTCACCGGTGAGGGCATGGCGGTCTAAGCAGTTAACTCTCATCCTGAGGTCCATTCTAGAATTAAGAATTGCATCAATTGATGCCAGATTGAGTTGGAATTTATCATCAAAATTCTGTCGGTTGTCTCTCTAGCACCGGTTGGAAATTGTAGAGGGGAGATGAATTGACTTACCTTTCAGTCCTAATTCAGCTGTGGGGGCTGAGGAAGTGTTGGTAGGGCTTGGTTTGGCCTGAGGAGGGCTCGAATTGGCCGATTTCAGCTCGACTGAAATAGTGCAGCTTCGGTTCGCTGGAGATGCTTCACTGTTCCATCACGCCGGCACTTCTCCAATGACCAACGGAGCAAACGGAGACTACTAGCATGTATCTAACTTCTCCCTAGATCTAAAGAACCCAACCTCACCTTGTTTGGCTTAGAAAAGTGCCAAGTCGGAGCTCTAGTTTGAGCTTCACCAAAAAATGGAGCAATTGAGAGAGGATGAGCTTTTCAGGTGTGGAGAGGATGAATGGAGAGGGGCTCTTTATATAAAGTGCTCGGGGACTCGTCAGACATCCGTTTGGCACATTTATGACAGACATTGATGGCCTAAAATGTACTGAATGGAAACATTTCTTCTTCTCTAGCGCTGCTTTGATTTTCCGGTGAGTGAACAGTGCTGTCATTTGAAGGAAGAAGACGACACTATTCCAAATCGAACCATACCGGTCCGAACCGATTTCAAAGCTTAAACCGGCTGGTTCACCCCCCCCCCCCCCCCCCCCCATTTGATGGAGTTTTTCAAATATAAAAATTTCTAAATTCATTTCCTATCTAATGGTGGCCTCAAATCTCAAATTTGAATTATTTATACTACCTAGAAAAATGAATTTAGAGTCCGGTTCGATAGTGGTTCAAACCGGTCCAAACTTATTCAACCTGGTTCGGATCTGGTTCACCTAAACCGGTTTGGTTTTCATCTCCAATTCACCCTAAAGTCATTTTTCATTAATTTTATGACTCCTTAGGTCACTTAGAGTCCATAAATTTCCCGGTTTACCATCTCTCTATTGGTTCCGATTCATAAACCATCTCGGTTCTTAAACCAGTTTTATCCGGTTCAGGTCTGATTCACCCGAACTGTTCTGGTTTTTCTATCCCACTTTTTTCTAAGGTTCCTTCCCAAGGTTTATAAATCTCTTTAGGTCATAAGGGAGTTAAAATTTCTCTAATTTGCCCATTCCATAATAAACAGGTTTGTGAACTGGTTCGATGTTTCTCACGTAGTTTAACCGGTTCTTTTCCTAGTTTTCCTTAACTAAAAAGGGTGGGGTTTACAACTCTCCCCTCCTTTTAGGAGTTTTTTCACCAAAAATTAACCAATATATTCCACATTAGAAATAATTTCCCTTAATGTTAACTTGGGTTTTCTTGACATGCTAACACTTTGATTGCTCTTTTGCTTAGTCCCCATAATCATTCATCTAAAGAATTTGAGGCTACTCTTACAAATGTTTTTTCACAAATTTTATCATCTTTGCAATTTGCCCCAAAACTTTCCACAATTACACTTTAGTCCCTAAACTTTAAACTCAGTCAAGTGAACTTCTAAATTCACAATTCACTCCCAAATGACACCATTATACTCCTAATGGCTTGTGAGAGGAGTGGGGAGTCCTACCCCCACCAACCACGACTAAATTTGGTTGTTTTCCAAAATTGGCTCAAATAGAGCTATTGAGGGAGTTGTCGGAAATTCTCACCGGAAATGGTCAGAACTTCGGTGTTTTGTAGCCAAGGTCCAGGTAAAACCTTTTACGGTGGTGGTTGACCAAGTAGTCGTCGTAGTTGGGAGAATTTGGATGTTGACTAATTGCGATCGAATGGAACTCGACACACCCACTAGTGGAAATTTACTCGTGCCAACCAATTTTCCCCTTGTTGGGGGTCGTCCCTTGCCATGAGGAGGTAGGGGGAGGTAGGCGGTCACTTTGGAACTAGTGGTCACTGGAGTGGTGGTTAGAGGTGACCAAATTTGGCCCCAAAAGGTCATCGGCGGTGGACAAAATTTGTATCCCAAAGCGACACTCATGCTGCATTTTTTTGCCATTAATTGGTCATAACCCATACATAGATCTCAAGAGAAGTCCATATGCTTCATTTTGACATTAAGATCGCTCTATTTGGTGATCAGAAAAGGCAGAATTGCTCATTTGTTTAGAAGAAATTAATGCAATTAACTATATAGAGGGACTAGTAGCTCAATTTTTTTAGTTGACGATACAACAAAATTTTTGTTGGAGTTGGGCGGTGGACGGTGACAAGCAAATGAGTCGGGTTGATATAAATCAGTTCTAACTAACCCAACTCCCCTTAGTTTTTACAATTTAAATTACCATTTTGCCATTTTTAAGTCACTTCAATAAATAAATCCAAAATGATCATATTTAGGTGAAAATTGACTTTCTCCAAAGATTTGGACTTTAAACTTTTGTGTTCAAGAATTCAATCCCACGTGTGGATCATTAGTTCCCAGTTTCATTTCTAATTTCCAAAATGGGGTTATGATCTAATTTAAGTTTCCAAATTCTAACTTAGTTTCCATTCAGGTTTAGGTTTTTATTTTTTGTTCAAGATTTTATTCTCGTTTTAGATTTATTCTCAATTTAGGATTTAATTTTCTAATTTATATTTTTATTTTCAATTCAAAATTTTATTCCCAATTTAATCTACATTTTGGGATCCACTTGAGTTTAATTAGGATTGCTAAAGTTCATGTATTATGGGAACCACCCATAAATTGGATCTATGGTGACAACTATTAGTTTAGTAGAGGCCTACCTTCCATTACCAGCTACAAAGATTCCACCAAACTTTAATTGATTAGTACAAATAGTGGTATGTTTTTGTTATGTAAAATTTAGGCTTGAATTTATGTGGATTAAAAAAATAATGTTGAGAGAGGACTTCATGAGATATGAATGTCTATGTATGATAGACTTCTAAATATATGATAATTTAATATTAATATAAAGTAAATATAATATAATATAAATATTATTATGTATAAGAAATTATATGAGACAAATGTGAAAGAATAAAATTATAAAATTAACTAATAAATGGTGACAAAAGAAATTTGAAAAAAATGTACAATTTGATAGGATAATTCAATTTGAATGTAAATCTTTTATTTGAATTAATTTAGATACAAAACTTTTGTTAATTGTTCAATTCAATTATACACATTTATTTATAAAAAATGAGTTTTATTGTATATGATTTAAACATAAACAAAATTTATTTGTGATTTGAACCATTAGTGATAATTTTGTGTGAATTGAACTAAATAAAATATATGTATCTAAATTGAATTATCACCTAAAATTTTGTATCTTAATTAAAATTTAATCTAAATAAAATGAAAGTGGGAATAAATATAAGTGTAACTAGTAAAAAATTATTGTTAATTAAACTAATTCAATCTTAATTTATTATTTATAGGGTGTAACTAATTATCAATTCTCAAAAACAGATAAAAGATTGATTGAATGTTGGCATATACCATGGATATGTACACGTGTGCAATAGTTTTATCATTGAAAATCATCTCTTGAGCGAAAGATGCTTCTAGCCATCTTAAGCATCATTAGAAGCCATCTTAAGCATCATTAGAAGCCATCTTAAGCATCATTAGAGCTACTTATATTTATATCTAATATAGAGAATACAAAAAGTAGACTTGAAAGTGCTTGTCATAACGGGCTTATAAATGGCACAATCATTAACTACGACAGTTGATGGAATTACTTGGAAAATATTAGTCTAAACCAAGGAGAATCCGGCTGGAAGATCTTTCAAGGTTTACTTATTATCCGGGAAAACAAAGAAAATGGAACGAGAGGCTCAGACAAAAGATAGAATAGAAAACGATGATTCTCTTTTCGCGCAACTCCACTACAATCGTTCCAACAAGGGAAAACGATGTTTCTCTTTTCGGGGAACTCCACTACAATCTTTCCAGCATCCTTTATAATTTTCAAACTATATATATATATATATATAATTACAAAAAAATTCAAAGTCGTGCATGTGTGAATATTGTATGGGATGGTTGACCACTCAACACTTTATACATTTATTGTTATTATCTTACAATATCATCTAAATTTTAATATTAAAACTACTGTAAACATTATTTTCAACTCTAATTTTTAGATATTAATAATAGGGTCGAAAAATAAAATGGTGTATACACTGAATTGTTCTGTCAAACACAAGGCAGGCAGTGACAATAATCTCGATCAATCTATCCGTCTTCTCTCTCCCCATAAAGCTTTTCTTCCTTTCATTTATTCTTTTACCTAATCATTCTTTCTTGATTTCCACTGCTTAACAAGATTAAGCTTTGGATGAATCTCACGGCCACACATAGGACCCTGCAGAGCCGCCGGATCTCTTTCGTAGAAGCTCTATCAATTTCTCTGTCTACAAAGGCATAAGGATTAATTCCTTATTCAGAGAGTTTAAAAAGAGGAATCAACGGGATAATCAAGTTCAAATCATCTTCTTTTAAGGACAGTAAATTTTAAAATAATATCTCACTTGCAAGTATTTTGGCATTTTTTCAAAGACAAGGACAGTTTGGTCAGCTAAACTCATTCAAAGAGGACAAGAAATGTACATCAATTTCTAGGAGACTATAATTTTGTCGCCAACCCACCAAATTAATTATCCTCCTAATTTACCACAAGGAAATTTAATTGAAGACCGATCATCTTTTTAAAAAGTGAGAAAGCAAGATGAATGAAAATATGGATAACATTATCCTAAAATATATTTAAAAAAACTTGTGATATTTGAAAAAATATATAATTAATGAATTTATATTTGAGCCATAATTACCAGAGTAAATTTTGGTGTATTTTTCTTATAAAAATATTATTTTTAGTATGTAGATTATATTATTGGGTTTAAATTAATGGAAGAGGACACTTAAATTAGTATTGATTATGTCCCACATATAAATCATTTATGATTTTGGCGTAACTGATGGTCGTGTTTTCCTCCCGTATCTTTTTTTTTCCTCCCGTTTCATTATGCACTTATGTGCAAAAAAAAATTCTGTCATTTACCATTTTACCCCTATCAAAGCTCTCCTTTCGAAATTCCTGTCGGGACGAATGAAAGACAAGTGTCTGGAAGGGCAAGGAATTGAGTTTTACCTTTTGCTTGGCCCGTCTGGTTCTGCTCTGGGAGAGGGCCACGAGGGGCGGCACCGCCCCCTCGCGGACCACCATGGTCCGGTAGACGGCGCTGTCCTCGCACAGCTCTAGTAGCATCACCACCGCGATCTCCTTCTGCCTCTGCGACCCCACCTCTACGATCTCCACTAGCACCGGGATCCCTCCTTCTTCCACCAGGGCTGCTCTGGCCTCCTCCAGCCCGGTCACGAGTACGCTGGCCACGAACGCCGCCTTGTCCACCATGGTTGATTCGAGGTCCGCCATGAGCTCCACCAGCGTCTTCATCAGCCCTGCCTGCACAGCTCTGACCTTGTTCTCCTTCAACGAGCAGAGCGAGTAGAGGGCCGTGGCGGCGTCATTCTTCCCCCGAGGCCCACCTCCCTCGAGTAGACCGACGAGCGGAGGTATGGCCCCGGACCGACCGATCTCTGCCTTGTTCTGCTCCATCTGGGAGAGACGGAGCAGGGCACATGCGGCGTTCTCCTTGGCCGTGGAGGTGCCCACCCTGAGAGCCTTGACGAGCGGTTTCACCGCCCCCAAGGCGACGATGGCCTCCTTGTTCTCGTCGCAGAGGGAGAGGTTGAGGATGGCCGTCACGCTGTGCTCCTGGAGGATGGGGTCGGAGGCGGAGGAGATGATCGAGATCAGGGGCTTGATCGCGCCAGCCTGGGCGATCCTGTAACGGTCGTTGGGGTTGTTCTTTGCCAGGAGGCGGATCTCCATGACGGCCAACCGCTGTTCCTCGATAGAACAGGATGCGAGGTCGGAGACGAGCTGGCTGATGAAACCGTCGTTCGGGCTGTCGGAGGCTGTCGTGGGTGGGACAGAAGTGCAGCCCGCGAGTAGCCGCCGCCTTGCTTGGGTGGATGATGAAGGGAACTGATCACTGCTGTAGTCACGGAAGGCGGAGGGGGAGAATGGCTCACCACCACCGAGGCCTAAATCGCAGAAGCTCAAGCTCCTGTTAATCCGCCTGCTCTGCAGGTGGGCTAGATCAACTGGATTCTCAGTTTCCATGGCTGTGTGTCCTCTTAACAAAGCACCGCATCCACTGGTAACCCTAATTCGAGAGCTAGAGGAAGAGAAGTTCCAATTGAGGACTCTGGAGAGAATTTGTCCGCGGAGGAGAGGGAAGAATGGTGAAATCAGGTTGGGGTTTTAGGATGATGAAGTGGGTGGGGCGAATGTACCAGACAAACATTATATATAATATGGTGATACGTGTTGTTGATGAGACCAATGATCTCTCTGGCTCCACTCAATTGTGGGTTCTCTAAATTCTTATTTTAAAAAGAGAAATAGGTATTGTATAAAATAAAATAAAGATGATAAGAGGATAATGTGAAACAGTGGGCTAACCTTCATATCAAAAGTGGCGTCGTTTACTAAGGTTATTGGGTGATTCTTGGTACTTAACACTAACATAGCTATGCAGTTCAAGTTCATTGAATAGAATATTCTCATTCATAGAATTAATTTTACTATTTTAATAATTCAATTTAGCTCAAATTGTTTTAATTGTGAGTTAATGTATTTTTAGGATAGAAGTAATTCTATAATTCATTATCACAAAAGGGTTTTTTTTTTTTGGAGAATTTCAAATTTTAATGTGGCTGTAATGAATACCGAAAAAAAAATGTAATTTCATTAATCAAGCAAATTAGATATAATGATATCTAAGCATGTTAGGACGGGTTTTAGTAGATTTGCACCTGACCCGAGTGTGCCTGACCCGAGTGCTGATCTAACGTACGCACGGACTAGTAGACCCGATTCTTAAGTTCACTTGATATGGTACAAACCCACCTGAACTTTAAATCGACTAGACCCGAGCCCGAACGGACTCGGGTCCAAAGACCCAAAATTCGGGTACAAGTTTCTAGACGGTAACATGCAGTATTTTTGTACAGGAGTCGGGTCCTTCATAAAAGGACTCAGAGCCTTTTATACAATCATAAATATATGCAATCATAAGAGTACTATTAATAAATATATAAAAGAAGTGCTAGAAAAATTTAACATGACTCAGGCCAATTATAAAAGTACCATTCATAAATATATAAAAGATTTACACATGATTCACTCTAACAGTTAAATTTTCCCTAATATATAAACGAGTAGGCATAACTGGTAAGGCTAGAAAAAAGGAAGATTATAAGTGCAGGAACATTAAAGTACTGCTGTTTTAAAATACGTTGTTCAAAGGAGAACAAACAGAAGAAAAGACAGGTCTACTACTCTACAAAGACCACTGGAAACGCTGCATGCACATAAGTACAGATAACATCCCCTGGACATCGTCGTCTACATAGCTGCAAAAGAGACAATAGAAAATTACTGAGGCGGAGAAACAAGATTGATTCTTTCCCGCAGAAAAAGGAAGAAGCACAAGGGCAGAGCCCACATAGAGAGCATCATCGAAGCAACAATGAAGAGTGAATAAAAATCACAGAGTGCCTGCTTATATAGAAGCAACCAAGGGACAAGCAGTACATGAGAAGCTCACCCATTGGCTCTCGGTGCGGCTCAACAGAAAATCTCTACAAATCTGATACCATTTATTGCATCATCGACTGAAGAAGACAAACGTCATAAATTCCTCTAATACGAGAGATCCTGTGAAGGCAAACGAAGACAAAAAGGGAGGTTTTCACTAGAAGATTACCACGAGGCATTCAATTCACTCAAGAGCATTGAACGATACATCAACCATATCCTTTGATAAAATTAAAGGGAAAACAGTGTCCCATAAGAAATCAAATTAGACAAAATAAAAGTTTGTTATAAAAGGATTCTCAATTAAAGCATGTTACTTCTTGTGGTGTTATTTTTGCTCAAGGAAAAACTCATTATCAGCAAGATTCTGTTCCACTGTATCTTCCAACAAACATTAATAAAAATAGTATTAAGGAGAAGAGAGAGACAGAGACGGACCTGGAGGTGGCTTGCCGCCGACATGTCGGAACGGAGCTTCTCCTCAGGGGAGGGCGAAGAAGCCCCTCGCGAGCCTTGTCATGTCCTACACAAGCTTCGTGTCCACCACCTTGAAGACGCCCCATTACTCGTAGGCCTCAACGATCTTCCGGCAGATCTCGGCCCTGCCAGCCCCAGACTCATCGTCGATCCCGTGGAGGCGTCCCTGAATACACTACATTCTATCGCTCTATCAGTGTCCCTGTGGGCCGTGGCTGCCCTTAAAAAACCCTATAATGGCGGGTCCAAATGGACCCAAGCTTCGGGCCCAGAAATGTTGACCCGTACCGCTGGACCCCATCATTGGGTTCAGTCAGCGGGATCCGAATTTTCGGCATGTCTCGAGTCCAAGATCCGAACCTGAGGCGGCGGACCCAATCAAATTCCATATATCAGGACATATCTCGAGTATTACTCGGGTCGGACAGGTACTTGGATCTCGTTCCCAAGTACCACTGACATGCCTAGTGACTGAAAAAAACTGTAAATCATGACCAAAGTTACTAATAATTAAATCAACACAATAGTTCAAAATTACGCGTAAATATGATAGATTAAAGAAAGAGAGTGTTAAAGAGTTTATGTGTCCCAAATAGATGGTATTTTTTTTGCACAATCAAATAGATGGTGTTACTTTACCATACATTTTCAATTAAACGATGTCCCACTAATATATGAATTTATTACCATACCTCGTATAATAACTTAATTATTTTATTTTATTTTCATTTTTCAAGTCTATTTGGATTCCTATGCATGAAATTCTTTTATATTAATGGTCTTTCGACAAATATATATATATAATTATTAAACTTCACTTTAGGAGAGATACAGTGTATAAAACAATACTTAAAATCACAAATGAGATTTGATACAAAATTATTGTATTCTTATTCTCATTTTTATTTTTACAGTAAAAAAATATGTATTTATTTAATCACTAATTTCAGTTCTTTATAATAAATAAATACTAAATTACAATTTTGCATTCAAAACACCTTTCAAATCAATCTTTCTTTAGAATCAAACATTTAAAATATTATATTTTAAAATAAAAAATTTTAATAAAATAATTATTCTATCAATAATTTTAACTTATATCAAATTTTGCTTAAATTAATTTAGTAATTTATTATATAAATTGCCACATCATACTTTTTATGAATATATTAAGTGATTAACGTGTAATATAAATATAAAATAATAATTATTTAGAGAATTAAACTTGAATTTTCTAATTAAAATATCAAAATTATAGCTAAAAGATATATTTAAATTTCTTAATTAAATTTCACTTATAATATATTAGTTTTTACTATCAATATAAATTATATTAAAAATAATAGATAATATTATATTTAAATTAAATTATTTATATATTTAAAATATATATTAATTAAATATATATTTTTACTTAGTTAAATTATAAGTAAAAAGGATATATAATTAATATTTATTATAAGTAAAAATGATATACAATTAATATTTTTAATTAATTTGAAACAATAAAATATAAATATATTTTTTTATTTTTTATAATAATATAATTTTAGTATAATTAAAATATCAATTTTAAGTTTTTTTGGTATAATATTATAATTTATATTTAATAAAATATTTAAACTAATTTAAGTTAAATAAAAAATATATAAATTATAATATTATACAAATAAATAAATTAAATTTAACATTTTAATGAAAACTTTAATGCAAGAATATTAATAGAATAATTATGTGATTTTTTTTTATTTTTTGAAATTATTATATTAATAGTTTGTTTGAAACTCAGTGACTTCGACTTCGTGTATACTACATTTATATGATACCCATAGTTGTAGTTTAACGACAGTTAGTATGGTTGTACACATGTACAACCACTACATTGCGAATTAGGATTCAGATGTAATAATCAATAATGCTCACAATTTTATTCTGGACACTTTCGAATGTACATTAGTTGAAAAAGCTTGTATTTTTGTCTCTCTATTAACCATTTGACTCCTCATCTATGTTGGCAAAAAAATTTTATTGCCTCCATGCGTGGTTTAACTTGCTAATTAATTACCTTCCAAATCTCACTTGGCATTCGGGAATATAATTGTTGGAGGTAATATGCATGTATATGATGTCTGATTGGACATTTCTAATACAGTGCGACTGCATTTAAATAAACAATCCCAAATTCTATTAAGTTGTGCACACAAATCATGTAAATTTCACACTCTAGTGGAGTTCCATGCCCTTTTCCCCAGCTCGATTTTTCGGGTCGGAAAATTGATGACAACCTCGTTTGGATATTTTCATTAAAATAATATAAATAAGATAAAAACTTTAAAATAAAATTTTAAAATATTCATAAAAATTAGTAATTATCCAAAAAAATAAGTAAATATTTCTCAAATAAATAAATATAGCAATTAATAAGTAAATATAAAATTAGTTTTTATGCACGCTTTTCAAGTTCCATTCCTCGATTGCATACTTTAGATGTTACAGATATTACAACTCACAACTCAGTGAATATGTTTACTAATGTCGAATTACAACATTACTTACGATCCATTCTTTCCTCAAACTTTTTATTAGATTTTTATTAATATCCTACTTACATCTTTTTAGAGTACTTATACTTTACTCTTCCTCGTAATAGTCTTTTAATCTATATTTCTTAAACTCGGGAATTTAATTCCTATTTCATAAGGCACTACCAAGGATCATTTGAAGATGACTACCCCTCTTATTGTTGTCAATTATGTCTTCGTCATCACAACTTCACACATAGTGACCTTACTACCATATCCACTGAGATCTCACACACGATCATCTCAAGTGTATGAGAGGTATATGCGTTATATATCTGCAATGCCATGGAAACATCTCATGATGAATTGTCTCACTTATACGAATGTTGATGATATATCATATGACATCCTGTATCATTTGATCTAGTTCAGTCCATATTCTTGATCACAAGTGATGACTAAACCCCTTTCATAAACCTCCTTGTATTCGCAGAAAGATTTTGGAGTCAACCTTCCCTTGTACAGTCACTCTAGTTTTTCTCGTTCTGGTTAGAATCAACTCTATTTCTAGGTATCATGTTGACGGTATAAGCATACTCTCAATCATATCACAATAATATAAACACACAATAAAATGACCATTCTTATTTAGACGTGTGGTATGCTATCTGCCCGACCCCACAATTCATGATCTTTAATATATATTTAACAACACAATAAGCAATAGTCTTTCTTTAACTTCTCAGGATTCGACTGACCTTATCACACCCCAATCTGGTTTGGTCAGAGTCATGTGATCAACACGCTACACTTCCTCATACTAATTTAGTATTTCTACCAAATAGATCGAGGAAGGTAAAGGCACCGGAGTATCTATTTTTCATAACAAAATTACAAAACATCTAAATGGTAATTTACCTGTTTGTAGTACCCTTGGCTTTCTCCCCTAGCTTATGTTCTCCTTCACGATGTATTTCTCCTGAAAAAAGTTTAATAGAAGGGGATGAGTTTCTACAATCAGTGAGGGGGGTTGGGAAGTGAGTTTTCAAACAAACAGTTTTATCAAAATATTTTATCCTTTTAGTTTGGTTGTAATATGAATTCATCTCTTCTTGAGCACTTCCCCTTGCTCGAGAGGTGTTTCAGCAAACATTCACACACCTTTTCTATTATAGAAATGGATCACATATTCGTAGAATAGTCCCCAACTATTTCACTTGTGGATCGGAGCACCTTTACCGTCCACATGAGTTTGAATGGACATCAATAGTCTGACCCTCAAATCCCTTGAGTTTGAGTGGATATCAATAGTCCGACCCTCAAACCCTAATCATGTTCGCTTTATGGGATGAGACCTCATTTCCCCTCCGGCCTCGATCTTAGTGCTTTATCATGTCCGCTTTGTGGGACAAGATCTCATTTCCCCTTTGGCCTTGGTCTGAGTGCACAGGAAGCTATCAGAGCTTCTTGACATACTAGATGCCAAACCGCCCTTATGCACCCTTGGGTTATCCAACAGCCCTTGGGACCCATCATCTATCCCCTCTTAGGTGTCTAGATGCTCCAAGATTCCTTATGCATGTATATAATAGTTTTGAATCATTAACCATGATCTTTGGTACACAATTTTTTTTAAATTTCAATTCGGCCCCCAATTTTTCAAAAATACATAAATTTTCCAATTTCTTAAAAATTGCAATTTGGTCCCCGAATCACAATTTCGTTCAATTGACCTCCGAAACTCAGTTAATTGCCCCCGTTTGTGATCTGAATCTTCTTCCCCATGTTTTACTCATCATTTCAAGCTTTGAACCACTCAACTTGGCTCATAAATGAGCTCAAACGGAGCTTTACCGAAAAATGCAGTCTATAGATGGAAAGCTTCGATATCTTACCGATGAGGGTTCAGCGACCAGAGCTCTTGCTTTCTGTGAGTTGCTCTCCTCCCTAGGCTCCTCCATGGATCAAACCGTGCCTCAATTGGTGGCATGAGCAGTGTGAATTTCTTAGTTTAATTTTTTTTTTACAGAATTATGCTGTGAATAGTATTTTTTGGTGAAGGGGCGGCAGAGGGGCTTACCGTATTAGCTCGGGGGAAGGTCGAGGCACCTATAGGTGAAGTTTGTGGGGCTTGGTTTAGCCAGAATTGGCCTGGGGACGGCTCGGCTTGAGCTCGAGCAGCTCGGGCTGCTGACAGCCGAGGAGCGACGTCACTATTTGAACTTCCTCGTTCTTCTACAATGGTTCTCGGGTTGAAGGGAAGGTGTGGTTGGGTAGAGGACTTCCTTTTGGTTCTAAAGAGACCGAATGCAACTTTAGAGATGGAGAAAAGCCCCAATGTTAGAGCTTTGGTTTACTGTTCGCCGAAAAACTAAGTATGTCACCTTTTTCGCTCAACTGTGTGATGTTGAGAACGAATGGATGGGTGCTCTTTATATAGGGAGCTCGGCAATTGACCGGGCTACCGGCTGACGTAGGACTTGGCCGCCAATAGCCAGATCAAAGCATTTTCTTAGTCACCGAAGACTTCCCCTTCCTTCACTCTCTCTCTCCTCTTTGTTCTCTCTTTCAGCGGTCGAAGGTTAAAGACAATGACTTATTGGTGTGCCACATGGCACGCTGTGATTGGTCAGTTTTTTTGACGGGGCGTTCAAACTCAACCGTCGCATCAGCCGTTGATCGGTTGATCGAACATGTGGCAGCCACCCATTGGCTGCCCGTGTCTGCATGTTAGGGTGATCGGTCATTCGCTGACCATTGACCGGTCATGACAGTTGGCCGGCTGGACCGTTGACCGGTCCGGTCCGACTGAGTTTAGTGACCCAAATTAAAAAATTAATTGGTTCAGGTCCGATTCGACTGGTTTTCTAAAATTTAAAAATTCATTTTCTATCTAATGGTGGACTCAATTTCCTAAATTGACATTTTAAGCCACCTAGAAAAATGAATTATTGAACTGGTTCATTATGATTTAATACGGTTCAAGTCTGGTCCACCCCGAACCAGTCCGGTTCACCACGAACCGATCCGATTTTCCTACTCAATCCACTTCATAGTTCTTCCCCATGATTTTTATTAATTTTTGTTCAGTTGGGATTTTCCAATTTGTCAATTTAACCCTTCCTTATGATTTTTGGTTCATTTATTGACTCATTTTTCTCAAAATCGTCGGTTCTTTTTCCAATTTCCTTGGACCGAGGGATGGGTTTCACAGACCCCATCACTTATTAATCTCTTTTTCATGATTCATATCACATATGTTTCTATCAAAATTTCATGGCTATTTGGCCAACTCGTTCATTTCCGGCTAGTTAACCAAACTCATGAAATCTTATCTCTATTTCATGTTTAGAGATAATCTCGATTTCTTCATATAGTTATATGGCGATACTTACTTCTAATCACGCGACATCATGTTCATCATATTTCATGTTCCATATGTGAATCCTATCATACTCTTCTACTCGTTATTTACTTTGAGAAAAATTGGATAAAGAACCACGATCAGTCCAATAGGACTCACCGTCTATAAACCCACTCACCTGAGTATACGAAACATGTTTGTTCCATTGTGTTTCCAAGTATCTCTGGTCAATAAGTCTGCTTGTACCACCTATAGCAGCTACCTTGACTCAATTTGCTCGACTCTAGCATGTTGATAAACTTGTCACGGCTAACTCATTTTCGTTATTTCTTCCCACTACTTTAGGATTACATCTATATGGGGTTATATTTTCCAAAATGCCCCTAGGAATCTTAGTTTCTCAATAAGATTCTCAACGTTCCCCCTTTTGCATTTTGGTCCCTAAATGGAACAAACATGTTTTGAAAAAACATAATTAGTTTCCCATAATTACCATAATGCCCTTATACTTTTCATTTGTCCATTTGGAAAAACCTAACTCTTCTGTGAGTTCATTTCAGATTTTCTTAGCTTTCTCTAGTATTATTTGGGTACTCACATTCTTAAAAATTCCATAGTTGGCCCAAACGTTTCAATATTTACAACTTTTTCCAAATTTACACTTTGGTCCCACAACTTTCTCCTTATTTATTTTTGGAGTTAAACTTAGATCTTATTTTTTATTAGGTCCTCTGACCTTTCCTAAGTTTAGTAGAGGTCCCTAACTTTTCTTAAATTCCATTTTGATTCTCAAACTTTTCAAAATTACCTTTAGGCCCCTTAAACATTCCTAAGGGTTTCATTTGGGTCCCTAGCCTCTCCCAAGATATCTTTTTGGATCCATAAGTTTTCTCCAGCTTCCAATCAGGTTCTTAGACTACTATTGAGTCTCATATATGTCCTAATTTTTATGAAATTGCATTTTGACCCCTACACTTTTAAAAAATTACAATTTAGTCCTCAAGCTTTTATATCATAAAAACAACTCCTTCAATCCCCTAAAAGCCTTTTGTATGTCCCTCATCAACTTCCTTAGGTCCTCATGGTCTCTTTTTTACTAGCCTTGGCCAAAACAATGTCGATATGACCTTTATAAGACTATCATGTCCCAACCTGGTTTGGTTGGATCCCCGTGAACAACCCACCGCACTCTTGGTTCAAGAGGAGTTTCCTCCGACTTTAACTCGAGATGAGTCAAGTGTAATTTCGACCTTGTTCCCTGGAAAGACATATATCAAATAAAATGCAAGCTTAAGGAAAATTAAGCATACCTGACAGAGGGTAAGACTTAGTGTTATTCCTAGTCATTATCTCTTTTCCTAAAAAAGGGATAGAAAAGAGGGGTGAGTTTCTACAACTCAGTGAATGGGTTTTTAGAACTTTTAAATTTTAGGAAAAAGATTTATATTGGAGTGTGCCCGACTCCTTTTTTTCAAAAAAACTTTTATTTCAAATCTCGGTGTTTACCACCATTTCTTATTAATCATGGTGTGTCATCACCCAACACACGTCCTTCATCATGAAGGTCAAACACACATTTGCAGGCCAATACATCCGCTGAACCCACTTGTGGCATTGGAGCGCCTTTACCGACCACCTAAATAGAAGCACATCCACTTCTACCCTGAGAATAAGTGGATGGACGTGACATCCGACCCTTAATCCCAAAATCAATTCTCTGTGTCTGTATGAACACAGAGACCTCATCCCGTCCCCACCCCGGTCTCATGCGCTTGGTGCTACTCCAAATTTTTCACGGTCACCTGGTACGACGAATTGCCCTTATACTCACTAGGTCGTCCATGGCCCTTAGGATGCATCACTACCTCTCTTGGGCATCTTGATGGTCTCGTAATCTTAGTGCATGCACAATCAGTATTTTCTTATCATGTCATATAATATGTGGTGCCACTAGTCCAATGGCTCCGACCTTCAACTCAACCTGTAGCTATTTGTCTTGACTGGTCCAGAGACTTGTCATGTCGCACTGCCACTAGTTGACTGAATATGTCGGTCTTGTCTTGGTACCATGGCCAAACAATTCTTTATTAAAGATTTATGGCACATATCTCATATTTGTTTACAAGCTCTTGTCCATGCCCACTAGCCTATGGTCCACTTGTTCGAGATTTTCAAAACCGGGTATAATAGCCCCGAAGTTCCAAAACTGAGGCCCCCAACCTATAAGAGCTATTCGAACTCCTTTCAAGAAGGTCTCCCAAATTGTTTAAGCATTGGCACACAGTTAGGGTAGAGCACTTCCAAAAAAATATATTTTCAACTGTCCATCATACCAACTGAGTATGAGGACATCTCCACTCATAACCAATGAACGGGTTTTCTACTTCCTTCGAGGAAGTTTTATCATACCAACCGGATATGATCTACTTACAACCACTAAGTAGTTTTTCCGCGTGATTTTCACATCACTTCTCTAAATTGTGATGTTTAAAATACCACTAAATAGTGGGTTTTTGTATTTCAAGGTACTTATCATCCCCAATCGAGTGTGATATAAAATCCCACTCACCCGTTAATGTAGTGAATTCCACTCGATCGATTCTTTGTGTTCACGCGAGCCTGTCCTTGCTGGCGTTCCCGGTACTTCGTATTCCTACACGATATGAACATTTTTTTTTCATTATTCCTCGGCCTAATAGCCTTCATTCATTCCAAATGAATGAGAAAACCAAACTTTCTATTTATTTGCAATTAGGTCCCTAAAGTTAATTTTCTTTAACTTTAAGTCCCAAATGCCAATTTTTGCTCAAATTTAGTCCTGAAACTTTTAAAATTTATCTTAGGACCTCAATTTATTCAAATGCACAAAACGGGTTTAATTTCCCAAATTTCCAATTTGGTCTCCCTATTTTTCCAAAATTACCATTTTGCCCTTCCTTTACAAAAATGGTTTCACCCCAAAAATTCTAAAATTCCTCAATTGGTCCTCTAACATTCTTATCATGGCAATTTGACCATCAATTTTATAAAATCACATCTTAGTCCTTCGAATTTTTGAAAATCCCTATATTTTCCCCCAATTTCAACTTCCTAACACAACTGAATTTTATTTCATCAAATTGACCGATCAAACACAACCAATTATTGAAATTGAAGTTAAAATTGATTTCTACATGTTCATATAATTCTCTAGCACTTTGGATTGCAAGTTTTAACGCCAGAATGAGCTCAAACGGAGCTTCGCCAGAAAATAGACTGTAGAGAGAGAAAGCTTCGATTACTCACTGGTGAGGGCGCGACGGTCTGAGCTTTCTATCTAGGCAAGTAGTTCTCCTCCTGAGGTTCTTCCTATGATCAAGAATGACATTAATTGATATTGAATTGGATTAGAATTCTGTCATTGAAATTCGGTCGACTCTCTCTCTAACACTGATTGGAAATTGCAGAGGGGAGCCAAATTGGCTTACCTTTCGATCCTAATTCGACTGTGGAAGGGATGAAGAAGTGTTGGGAGGGCTTGGTTTGGCTCGAGGAGGGTTCAAATTGGCCAATTTCAACTCTGCCGAAATATGGCAGCTTTGGTCCACTAGAGCTACTTCACTATTGGATCACGTTAGTGTTTCTCCAGCGATTATCGTAACGAGTGGATGTCACCACAATGTAGCTGAATTCTCCTCGGTTCTAAGGAACCCGACCTCACCTTCTTTGAATAAAAAATGACCCTATATCGGAGCTCTGGTTCAAGCTTTGTCGGAAAACTAAGCAGTTAAGGGAGAGTGAGCTTTTCAGGTGTGGAGAGGATGAATGGAGATGGTCTCTTTATATAGGAAGCTTGGGGACTTCTTAACCATCCAATTGGTGCCTTAATGGTGGTCATTCATTGATTGAAACTCCCATACTAGAGACTTTTTAGCTTCGTCGGCGCTGCACGATTTTGCGGCGAGTGAACAGTGCTGTCATCTGAAGGAAGAAGGCGACACTGTTCCGAACCAGAACGGACCGGTCTGAACCGGGTTCAAAACTTAAACTGGCCGGTTCACCCCCCCCCCCCCCATTTCACTGAATTTTTCAAATCTAAAAATTTCTAAATTTATTTAAATTCATTTTCTATCCAATGGTGGCCTCACACCTCAAATTTGATTTCTTTAAGCCACCTAGAAAAATGAATTTAGAATCCAGTTCAATAGTGGTTCAAATCGGTCCAAACCGGTTCAAATCGGTCCAAACCAGTTCAAACCGGTTCATTTGAATTGATTTGATTTTTTTTATCTCCAATTCCTTCTCAAGTCCATTTCCATGACTTTCGGGACTCTTTGGGTCACTCGGGATTCATAACTTCCCCAGTTTACCCCTTTCTCTATCGGTTCTGGTTCATGAGTCGACCCGATTCATAAACCGGTTCTATCTAGTTCGGACTCGGTTCACCTGAACCAGTTTAGTTTTTCTTCCCCATTTTGTCCTAAGGTTCTTTTTTAAGATTTATGAACCATTTTGAGTCACATGGGAGTTGTAAATTCTCAAATTTTCCAATTTCCTAATAATCGGGCTTGTAGACCGATTCAGTTTTAAAATTTAAAATTGACCGGTTCTTTCCCTAGTTTTCTCACTATCAAAGAATGGGATTTACAAAGACTCTAACTGGAAAATAGACACATATTCATGTTTTGGTCAGAACCTCACGAAGAAGAAGCAATGACATTCGACAACGTGGAGTTGTGTACCTGTCTCTCTTACGAGTTTGTGGACACCTAGATCTGGCACTGCGATGGCCGAAATCGCTTGTAATACCCGATTTACACATTGTTGTAAAAATAGCGGGTTACTGAAGATTCTTAGAGTTTTCGTGGTCAAGAGGCTAACTTTCACCCGAAAGGCTGATGGGGTTGTATAGAGGGGACTCAGAGGAGCTTCCAACTTTAATTTGGGTCATGTTTAACCATCAGAGAGGTCTGAGTGAGCCTCAAAATCTACTACTTTATCTTTGGTCGATGGAATAGTGTTATTGCTCCGTTGAGACTGTTGCTAGATGTCATATTAGTGGCCAAGAGGGGTGGAGTTCGAAAGCTAACTCTCCTACAATTCTAATCACAACTATTTGGCCAAGCTTGGTGGCCATTTGAGATAATGGAAATCTCTAGCTTGAAGGTCATCAGGAAGCTGACTATCTGACCTTCTAGAGAGAATTTCAGCTTACTGCGGATGAGAGGTGGGTCGACACTTACATAGGGAGCTCGGGGGACCAACGCTCTATTAGGTCATGTCCATAACTGACTAGACGGACTCTCTAGGCTCTACTTTTCATTTAATTTTCTTGGGGAAGAACTATGAAGAAAATCTCTTGACAACTCGGTTATTTATGAATCCAGGTCAGATAAACGGTCAAATTTCAGGCGAAGAAGACGACAGTCATACGAATGAATGTGCACTCGACATGGCAAGCCGACCGATTCAGATATAGCAAACCAGTTTTCGACAAATTAATCATCTAGTTCGACTAATTTTGGCCTTTACTTGGCCAGTTCACCTCCAATTTGGTCGCTTATTGGCCCTATTTTTCTAAAAATTTCTCATCCAACTCCCTATAATTTAGGCACAATAACTTCTATTTTCTGATTTATATTGTCACTTCTAAAAATTGAGGGGTTTTACTGCTACGAGCCCATTTGATCGGTTTACTTTTGAACCCACTGGTTCTTGGCCCAATTCTTTTTTTTAATTCATTGATTACATTCCAATTTGATTGGGATCAATAATTATCATTTTCCAATTCATTTAACCTATCTTAAAAATCGGGGCCTTTTTGCCTTAAATCAGTACGATTTTGATTTGGACTGGTTTTCACTTGGACTTTTCTAGATCCTTGATATCCTTTTAAAGGAAGTTATTTGATGGTAATTTCATGAACTTACTGATTGTCCATGTTTAGGGTGTGAACTAATTCCCAATCCGGTTTGATTTCAAATCTCAGTTATCGGGTTTTCATCTCTGATTTAACATTGATTCCTGATCCTATTAGGATTAAATCCCAAATTCATAAATTTTGGTGTTATGACTTCTCCCCTCCTTTTTAGGTGTTTCATCCTTAAAACTTGTACTTACTGGGGGGGGGGGGTGTGTGTGTAAAGGATTCACTCTCATTCTCCCCACATGCTCTTTCTATTTCTTTGTATTCTTATGGTGGTAACACCATTGTGTATGCCTATCACCTTTCATTCAAAGTCTCATGCCCACATCCTTTTGGGTCTGATTTTCTTATTAGACCTAGCCTCACCATTTATCTTAGATTCACAGTCTCACATCTTTTACCAAAGTTTAGGAGACAAGTGTAAAGTATGTATTCTAAAGTTTGGATCGTCCTCTTGGACTGGCCATTTATCTGGGGAAGAAATGCCTTGCTCAAATTCAACTTTGTCCTAAGTGAGCTTTGTAGACTTGGCCAGAATTTGGAAGTAAACCTCGCATCCTAGTCCAATAATATAGATTATGGTACTCTGTGCAAGCGTACAATCTCAGCTATGTACAACTTGGCCAATATTTTCCACCGAGTCTACCAGTATGATCAGTAGGAAGTGGGCAACTTTTGTAAGCCAATCCACGATGACTCAAATCACGTCATACCCTTTTATAGATGGGGGCAATTCCATCACAAAGTCCATCGTGATCTTTTCTCATTTCCATTCAGGGACAAGGAGCAGTTGGAGGAGTCTTGCCAGATTTTGATACTTGACATTTATCTATTGACAGGACAAACGCCTGGCAACGTACTCTACGACCTCTCTTTTCATTCCTGACCACTAGTAACCTTCCTTTAAGGTTTTGTATATCATGGTGCTGCCAGGGTGAATTGCGTATAAAGAGTTGTGTGCCTCTTCGAGTATGACATTGTTTAGTCATGCATCATTTGATACCACTACTCAACCTTAAAGGTGAACAATTCGTCTGCTCTTATACATAAATTAGTGGTGGTGGCCTCCATGATGCTATCAACATATATCTTTAACCCCATGTCAGTTCTTTGTTTTACCCGTATATGGTCCGCAAATGTAGGTCAAACCACTACATTTGCTACCAAACAAGGGGTTTCGACATCGGTCTAAAGAGATGCATATATGTTTCATCTATTCCAGCACATGTAGGTACATTAACCTTATATGAGTCACACTCACCTCGTGCTTGTGACATAGGCCATCAACTACGACATTCACCTTTCCCGAATGGTACTCAATAATTAGGATGTCTTTTATTAGCTCCATCCATTACCTCAGCCTTAGGTTTATCTCCTTTCACGTCAAGTTGTACTTGTGACTCTTATGATTAGCGAAGATCCGACATGTAACCCCATATAGGTAATGCCTCCATATTTTGAGAGTGAATACGATGGCTGCCAATTCTGGGTCATGAGTCGGATAGTTACACTCATGCTTCTTTAGTTTTCTTAATGCATACGAGATCACCTTTCCTCGTTGCATCATCACACATCCTAGCCCATACCCAGATGCATCGTTGTATACCGTATACTCTCCCTCATTCATATCTGAGAGGACAAGTATGGGAGTTGTAGTGAGTCTCTTCTTGAGTTCCTCACATGTAGCGCTCCACTCATACTTGATACCTTTATGAGTCAGTTGTGTAATTGGGGCTACTAAGATGGAGAATTTCTCCACAAACTTCCTATAGTATCTAGCTAACCCTAGAAAAATCCATACTTCTGTAGGGTTCTTTAGTGCCTTCTAGTTGGACACCACCTCAATATTTTCCGGATATACTTGGATTCCATTCCATGATATCACATGTCCAAGGAATCCTACTTCTTGTAGCCATAATTCACAATTCGTGAACTTGGAAAATATTTGCCCTTTTTATAATGCTTCTAGCACTACTCGTAGGCGCATCTCATAATCCGATTCCATTCGAAAGTATACTAGTATATCGTCAATGAATACTATGATAAACTAGTCAAGGTATGGTTGGAACATTCAGTTCATTAGGTCTATAAAGACAGCTGGTGCATTGGTTAGTGAAAATGACATTACTCTAAATTTATGATGTCCATACCTTGTTTTGAAGGCAATTTTCTATATATCTTCTTTCACTTTCAACTGATGATAGCTAGACTATAGGTCAACCATGGAGAAGTAAGAGGTTCCTATCAACTAATCGAACATATCGTCAATCCTAGGGAGTCGGTAGTGATTTTTTTATTATGGCATAGTTCAAGTGACGATAGTCTATGCATAGTCTCATGCTCCCATCCTTTTTATTTACAAACATAACTAGGGCACCCCAAGGAGAATGACTAGGTATGATAGCCCTCTCTCCAATAGCTCTTCGAGTTTCTCCTTCAATTCTTTAAGCTCGGCTAGTGCCATCTGATATGGAGCTTGTGATATCGGGTTGGTTCCTGGGATGAAGTTGATTACAAAATGAAACTGTCGATCCATGGGTAGTCCATGTAACTTGTAAAATCCGTCCTTTGGGACCAAGGAAACTGAAAAAAGAACTGGTAAATTTTTCATGTGAAAACCGAGCCAGTTAATGAACGAAAAATTGTAAAGAAGGGTTAACATGAGAAATTGGAAGACCACAAGTGACCAAAAATTCACAAAAAAGCTTGAGGAAGAACCAGGAAGTGAAATGGAGGAGAGAACTGAACCAGTTCGGGGTGAACCATAATGAACCATAGTAAATCGGTTTAATAATTCATTTTTCTAGGTGGCTTAAAAATATCAATTTGGGAATTTGAGGCCACCATTAGATAGAAAATAAATTTAGATAAATTTAGAAAATTTTAAATTTCAGAAAACTAGTCGAATCAAGTTCGAACTGACTGATTTTCGAATTCGGGTTACCAAACCCAGTTGGACCAGACCGATCAACGATCCAGCTGATCAACAAACCAGACCAGTCAACGATCAATGCGCTCTGTCAGCAGCCATGCAGACACAAGTAGCCAATGGGAGGCTGCCACATGTCTGGTCAATGGTCAGCGGGCGACCCATCAGCCTGCCACGCAGACACGAAGAACCGATGGGAGGCTGCCACGTGTTTGGTCAACTGGTCAATAGCTGACACGATGGTCGAGTTGGACCTCCACATTAGAAAAATTGTTCAATCATAGCATGCCATGTGGCACGCCTGCCACGTCATCATCTTCAACCTTAGTTCGCTGATAGAGAAGAGAGAGAAAGGCCGGGAAAGAGTGAGTCTTCGATAACTCGAAAATGCCTCCGATTAGGTCACTACTAGTGGGCTAGGGGTTGAGTCTCACGTCGGCCGGTAGCCTGAACAGTTTTCGAGCTCCCTATATAAAGAGCACCCCTCCATTCATTCTTAGCATCCCAGAATCGAGAAAATAAGAAGAAGTGTACTAGTTTCTAATGAGCAACGAACTAGAGCTTCGACAATGAGACTTTTTTCAACCTCTGAAGCCATATTCGGTGTCTTTGGAACCAGGAGGAAGTCCTCTACCTAACCATACCATCCTTTCAGCTTGAGGACCACCGAGGAGGAGTGAGAGACCTCAAACAATGCTTCCACTCCTCGGCCAGAAAACAGCCCAACCTTCTTAAGCCCGAATCGAGCTTTCTCCCAACCAATTACGGCCAAGTTAGACCCCCCCTCCCCCGTCACACACACACTCCACCTTGAGGTGTCTTGACCTTTCCCCGAGCTGAGAAGGTAAGACCCCTCTACCGCCCTTCATCAAAAAAATACTATTCATGACCAAATTCTACAAAAAATTTAACTAAGAAATTCACACTACTCAAGTCATTAATTGAGGTGTGATTTGATCCAAGGATGATCTCCACGATGAGAGCAATGCAGTGACAACCAAAGCTCCGATCAACAGGCCCCCATTAGTAAGATATCAAAGCTTTCTCTCTCTAGGCTGTATTTTTCGGCGATGCTTCGTTTGAGCTCATTTTTGAGCCAAATGAAGTGGTTTAGGGCTTAAAATGACAAGGGAAACATAAGGAAGGTGATTCAAATCACAATCGGGGGGCAATTAACAATGTTTTGATGATCAATTTCATGAGATTGTAATTTAGGGGCCAAATTACAATTTTTGAGAAATTTGGGCAAATTGGTGATTTTTCAAAAATTGGGGGCGGAATGGAAAATTGATGAAATTGAGAGCATTTTCATGAAATTCACTCCCAATTGAGGGCCAATTGGGCAATTTGAGCAAAATGAAGGACCAAATTAGTAATTTTGAGATTTTTGGGATCAAATTGCAATTTTGGTGAAATTGAGGACGAAATGGCAATTTTGGAAAAATTAAGGGCTAATGGGTGATTTTGATAAAACTAAGGACCCAAGAAGGATAATTGGGAATCACTGGGGCTTAATTGAAACTAAGGGGCAAATGAGGACCTAAAGATAAAGTACAAACTTTAGGGATCTAAATGCAATTAAGGCATTATGGGAGTGCCTATATATAAATGCCCAAAAATATGTGGATTCTTAGTCAAAGCATCATGATATAGATATTTGTGCCGTGTATGAGCATACTACTCGAGCGCTGGCTCCCAGAAGCACGCTGCGAAGCTAGACTCCGCCGGGACAACCTTGTCGAGATTACCAGGTGAGTGGGAATTCTATAATGTCCTTTCTAGTTGGAATTATGGTTCGTTTTGAAAACAATTTTCTCGAAATTAGCCTCTCTTGACTAGGTGACTCTACTTAAAACATTTGGGAGCTACTCCCAGGGCTTAGGTTCAGTATGCAAGTGGGCCCAAGGCCGATGGACACTAGTATGGACTCATCCAAAACTAGCACGTGATGAGTAATGCTAAAATATCCAATTAACGGGAAAATTGTGTGTGATACCCGCCGAGCCAAGTCTGAGCTATTGGGCTTGTTGGGCCAAATCGTTGCTAAGCTGAAGTCAGGTTGTCAAATTAGTTGGGCCAATACGCATGGTCGAAGGCAAGCTAACATACCATTGTGCTGGTGGGCCAAAGATAATGGCTATAACTGAAAAGACTCTTGATTGTGCATGCACTGTGACATTCATGCCATCAAGACACTTGGTATGAGGTTGTGATGGATTCCAAGGGCTGTTGGACGACCTAGGGTGCATAAGGGCAGTTTGGCGTCCAATAGGTTGAGAATCTCGGGGAGTTTCCTACGCATTGAGACTGAGGTAGTAGGGGAAAGGAGGTCTCGTCCCACAAAGCAGACATCAGGAAGTGATCAGGGTTTGAGGGTCGGACTATTAATGTCCACTCAAACTCAGGGTAGAGGCAGTTAATGTAAACACCGCCCTTTTGAGTTGAGGAAAACTGGGAAAAGAACTGGTCAAATCGAGTGAGAAAACCAAACCGATTCACAAACCCAAGTATTAGGAAATGGGAAATTTGGAAACTTGGTACCATGAAAATTAAAATATAATTAGAGAATAAGTAGGTCATTGATATTTAGTTTTCCGGTTCATAAAAAGTGGGGGAAAGTAGACTGTGGTTAAATATTATTTTAATTTTCCTATTGAGATAGGTCCATTTTAGAATTTAGCCCATCATATTAAATATCATGTCTTGGTACCATGGCCAAACACATCATTCATTAAAGTTTTCATGACTTAATCTCATGTTTGTTTACGAGCTCCTGCTCTTGTCAACTGACCTTAAGCCCATTGTACGAGATTTTCAAAATCGGGCATTTTAGAACCCCAAGTTAAAAAATCGAGGCTTTCGACCTATCTAAGCTATTCGAGCTCCCATCAAGAAAGTCTCCCAAAATTTTTAAGTAGAGGGACACAATCAAAGGAGAGCACTTCTAACAAAAATAATTTTTCAACTATCTATCATACCAACCGGCTGTGAGGACATCTTCGCTCATAACCGATAAGCGGTTTTCTACTTCCTTCTTGGAAGTTCATCATACCAACCGGGTGTGATATACTTACAACCGATAAGTAGTTTTTCAATGTAGTTTCCACATTACTCCATCCATGTGTGATGTTTTAAATTCCACTTAGTAGTGTTTTTTCATTCTGAGGTACTCATCATCCCAACCAAGTATGATTTGAAAATTCTCACTCATCCAATAGTGAAGTGAATTCCTATTAAAGCGGTTTCTGCCTCCACGCGTGCTTACCCTTGTTGACGTTTCCTGGTACTTTGTGTTCCAACACAATATGAACATCCTTGTTCATTATCCTTTTTTTTTTGCCAAATAGCCCTCATTCATCACGAATGACTAAAATGCCCAAACTTTTAATTATTTACATTTAGGTCCCTAAAGTTATTTTTCTTTAACTTTAGGTCCCTAAAGCCAAAATTTCCCCCAAATTGAGTCCCAAAACTTCTAAAATTTACTTTGGTACCTCAATTTATTCAAAATCACAAAGAGTGGTTCAAGTTTCCCAAATTTCCAATTTGGTCCCCCAACTTTTCCAAAATTTCCATTCTACCCCTACTATACAAAAATGGTAAATTCACCCCAAAAATTCCAAAAATTGACCAATTGCTCCTCCAACATCTTTTCCATGCCCAATTGTCCATTAATTTTGGAAAATTGCATTTTACTCCCTCGAATTTTTTAAATCCCCAATTCCCCCTTTCAACTTGGTCGAATTTGATTTCATAAAATTGACCGATCAATTGAAGTTAATTGTTGAAATTAAAGGTAAAATTGAGTTCCTACACTTCCACACAATTTAATGGAACTTTGAATTGTGTCATTTGGATCTGATCTGAGCTTAAATGGAGCTTCATCGAAAAATTAGACTTAGAGAGAGAAAGCTTTGAAAGCTTACCGTTGGGGGTGTGGTAGTTCGACCATTTAATCTGGGCAGATAGCTCTCATCTTGAAGTTTATCCTAGGATCAAGAATCACATCAATTCATGCCAAATGGAGGGAGAATTTGGTCAGTTAAATTTCATCGGTTCTATCTCTAACACTGATTGAATTTAACAAAGGGGAGCCAAATTGGCTTACCTTTCAACTCTAATTCAGTTGTATGAGGGTTGTGAAAGTGTTGGAGAGCTTAGTTTGGCCTGAGAAGGGTCTGAATTGGTTGTTTTCAGCTCGGCCAAAATAAGGCAGCTTTGGTCCACCGGAGCTGCTTCACTGTTTGATCACGTTGCATTTCTTCGACAATCCTCGGAGCAAATGGAGACTACCGTCGGGTAGCTGATTTCTCCCTGAATCTAAAGAATCCGACCTTGCCTTATTTGGCTTAGAAAAATGCCCAAGTTGGAGCTTTGGTTCTAGATTCATCGAAAAATGGAGCTATAGGGAAAGAGAGGAGATTTCAGGTGTTCGATTGGCTTCACCGAAAAATCGAGCAGCACCAAAAAATGAGGAGCTCTTTATATAGGAAGCTCGGGGACTTCTTGGCCGTCTGATTGGCGCCTTTTTGGCAGTCATTCATTTCCTGAAACTCCCTGGCAGGAGACTTTTCATCTTCGTCAGCAGATAGCTCTCGTCCAAAGGTTCCTCCTAGGATCAAGAATCACATCAATTCATGCCGAATTGAGGGAGAATTTGGTTAGTGAAATTTCATCGGTTCTCTTTCTAGCATTGATAAAAAATTATAGAGTGGAGCCAAAGTGGCTTACCTTTTAGCTCTAATTCAGTCGTATGAGGGTTGTGGAAGTGTTAGGGGAGCTTGGTTTAGCCTGAAAAGGGCTCAAACTGACCATTTTTAGCTTGGCTGAAATAGGGCAGCTTCGGTCCACTGGAGCTGCTTCACTGTTTGATCATGCCAACATTTCTCCGGTAACCCTAGGACAAAATGGAGACTATTGTCGGGTAGATGTCTTCCCCCCAAATCTAAAGAACCCGACCTTGCCTTATTTGGCTAAAAAAAATGCCTAAGTCAGAGCTCTGGTTCGAGCTTCACAAGAAAATGGAGTAGTAGAGAGAGAGTAGAGTTTTTAGGTGTCCGATTGGTGTCACTGGAAAATTGAGCAGCACCGGAAAATGAGGAGCTTTTTATATAGGAAGCTCGGGGACTTATTCGCTGTCCGATTGGCACCTTTATGGCGATCATTCATTGCCTGAAACTCCCTGACCGGAGAATTTCAATCTTCGTTGGTGTTGCTCAATTTTCAGACGAGTGAACAATGTTGTCATCTGAAGGAAGAAGAAGACATTGTTCTGAACCGGACCGGACCGGTCCAAACTGTGTTCAATGCTTAAACTGGTTGGTTCATGCCCGATTCAACCGAGTTTTTCAAAATTAAAAATTTCTAAATTCATTCTCTATCCAATGGTGGCCTCAATTCTCTAATTTGAATTTTTTAAGCCACCTAGAAAAATAAATTTAGCATCAAGTTCAAAAGTGGTTCAAACCGTCCAAACTGGTTCAATCCGGTTCGGATCCGGTTCACCTAAACCAATCTAGTTTTCTCTCCCAAATTATCCTAAGGTCCCTTTACAAGGTTTTTTTTTACTCTTTGGGTCACTCGGGAGTTGTAATTTTCCCAATTTGCCCATTCTCTGGTGATCGGGGTTTGTGAACCGGTTCGGTTTTCTCACCAAGTTTAACCGGTTCTTTCCCTGGTTTTCCTTAACTCCAAAGACAGGGTTTATAGCTCTCCCCTCCTTTTAGGAGTTTTGTCCGCAAAACTTATTCAATGTTTTTCCACTAGAATGAACTTCCCTTGATGTCCATTTGTTGTTCATAGACATTCAACATTCTCGGTTATTTTCATTTATCCCTTATATAACATACACTTGAGATTTTCTTTTCCTTCCCATCACTTTCTCATTCCACGAAGCTTACTTTAGCTAAGCATATTTCACTAGATGGTTTAAAGTCATATCCTTAATTTCACATCCTTCATTCCTTAAAATACAATTTCTCTATCCCAAGATTCTTGACTTAAATTTTTAGAATTGGGAGTCCCAAAATGTCCAATCATTTTTGTATCTAGTTATTCTCTTTATTGTTGACAACCTTAGCTTAGTGTCCATTCAAGCACCATGTAAATACTTCCACAAGTGTTAGTGTTCTCACCTTTTCATCCTATATTGATCCTTCCTTCATTCATTAGTTATTACAACTTCATTCCAAATTTAATGCCTAACCTTGTCATGCTCAATTAACAGACTCTTCCTTACCTGAGTCATATTTCCCTAGGACTGTTGAGCTTACATGTCCCTCACTGTATGACATTCTCTAGAACTTGTCTTTGACCATCTAACATTTTTAAAGTACTTCCATAATGGTCATTCTCAATTTTTCTATCTTTTAGGGATGGTATAACGATGTCCCTCTTGTCATCTGGTGGTATTTCTTGACTATCATTATCGTTATCATATCGTCTGTTTTGCCTTTGACGTCATATCCTTTATAACCGTATTAGTTTTCTCGCTTACTCGTCTTTTCCCAACTTCTTAATTGGGTCTTTAAATTTCAAGTTTTTGAGTTTCTCGATAACTTACTGACATATTGAAACTCTTCTCTTCTTAATCCATTCTTACTCGTACGACATCTTTTGATGTTGTCTTCATATTTACCCGTTACTTGGGCTTAACTTACCCCTTGAACCTTCAAGATTATTTTTCCTTTGCACTTGATCCTTTCATCTACAACAACTTATCTTTGAGGAGCTTATCTTACTTGCTCCTAGTACTCATCTATTTTAAAGAGGTGGTGTTCACATCCCTTTAGTTTCACAATTTCTTGATCGTCTTGTAGAAAGCATATTTAGCCTTCTCATAACTTTTGGGTCATTACTCCTGTTCTTATTATATCCATTGATCTCTTTAAGGCTCTCCCCTGTCCTTATTTCCCAAAAGGTTTTTGGCCTTTCCATCCTTTCCTTCTTTACAGGGATTATGACCTTCACAAGGGTCAATTTGTTAACTGTCTCGCTCGTATTATCCTCTTAGTTTAATTATTTTGAGAGGATTGACTCTCGAATCCTCTTATCTTTGGTACCCATCCATTTGCCCTATTTAGGATATAGTCCTTACTACTCCCCAATCCTTCTTGGAGTATAGTTTATTCTCCTGGATGATCGGGTTGTTATGGGTTATTTTCTTCAACTGGGTCTATCTAAAATCCCTATTTGGTTTTCCTGCTTTCTTGCAAGTAGATCATACTTAACCTCTCCAGGTACTTACTTAGCCACTTATACTTTTTATTGGGGTCCTTATTTCGGCTCCAGTTTTTGCGATATTTCCTTTGTTGATTACCTTAACTTGGAACTTTCTCCTTCCACAATCCTACTTCCTATTCCCATCCTTCTTCTAGAGTCTTCCGTTCTAGGATTCTTATGTTCAATCTACCTACTGCTCCTTAAAAGTTCTTCCTTCATTCTTTTCTATTACTTATGGATCTTTGTATGGCTTATTCACACTGGATTCGTCCCTTTTTGTTCCATATCTCCGCTTCCCATAAGTCCTCCTATTTTATGGAGTTCTTAAGAAATTGTATCCTAACACTTTCCAAGTAGGCATTATTCCTAGGGCTTTCTTTCTATCGTACTTTCTCCTTGTCCTGTCTTAATTGTGATAACATCCTCAATGCTTCCTAACATTCTTTTTTTCTTCCTAGTCTGCTTCCATTCCTTTGGTTTCCTTTTGAATAGCCTATTCCTTCTTGTTTTCTTTACTCTTATTCTTCGAGCCTTTCCTTAACTCCTTAGACTCTCACTAATCCCATGCGCTTTGATGCTCACTTCCTTTGTTCTAAATTTCTCCTTCCTTTCCTTAGTTAGAATTTGTCCTCCTTGGGTGAACTGTAAGAGTCTCTTCCTTGTCAAGTTTTATTGTACCTTGGAGGGAAAATTTTAAAAGTTGAGGTTAACTAGAAATAACTCGTTTTCCTTCCTTAGGTGATTTTCTACCCTTTACTTTGAACGATTATGGGATTCTTGATCAAATGGCTCTAAGGAACTAGTTGGGGTCCATTCATATTCCCTTATGGGATTAATTTCATGTATGGTCTCTAATCTATATCGCCTTAATACCTTTGTCTCGCACTCATATGTCTACTTCATCCATTGGTAGGGATTAAAGCTGGATTGAGTAGGTGAGGGGTACTTGGTGGACCTTCATGAAAGTGGCATATGTATCCCAGTAGTTGTCCCAAGCCTCTTTTTTAGTTGGATTCCGCTCCAGTTGTTGTGGGGCTGGAGGAGGGGTTGGGCTCCTAGGAGGAGGTACATGTTCCTCTTGCTTTAGAGGAGGGTTTGTGATGCCTTCTGGTTCTTGTAAAGCTCCCACCAGTTTCCAATAGTCTTCTACCATGTCCTTGGGTACTCTTTTCTCTTCCTTTAGGAACCGTTGAACAGCTACTTCCGTTGGTGCCGAGTGTCGTTTTTAGGGTTATGGGTGGAGGATTGGATTTCACAGCAAACTTCCTAGGGATTCTCCTCCCTACATGATAGTTAAAATTTGATTAATGTTAGGGTATAATATTGATAATGTTTCAAGGGAACTTAGCTCTGATACCACTCAAGTTGTGACGCCCCAATCCGATTTGGTTGGATCCCCATGAACAACCCGCCACTCCCTTAGTTCAAGAGGGGTTCCCCCCTTCTTTTATTAAAGAGGAGTTAGGCATAATCTTGACCTTATTCCCTGTAATAACATAAATCAATAATAATGCAAGCTTAAGAGTAGATTAAGCATACCTGATAAAGGGTAAATCCTAGTGTTATCCCTAGTCATTCTCTAATTCTTGAAAAGGGATAAAAAGAGGTGGGTGAGTTCCTAAAACTCGGTGAATGGGTATTTAAAAAAAAATTTCATTAAAATAGTTTTTGAATTGGAGTGTGCCAAACTCCTTATTTCCTTTAAAATTCATTCTTTCTCAAGTTCTCAGTTTTCAAACCCATTACTCATCATTTATGACAAACAGTGTGTTTACCAACCCAACACACGCCCTTCATCATAAAGGGATCACACATTTGCGGGGCAGCCCGTCCACTACATCCACTTGTGGCACCGGAGCGACTTTATCGGCCACCTAGATAGAAGCCCATCCACTTCTACCCTGAGAATGAGTAGATGTATGTGACATCCGACGCTCAATCCTGAAAAGAAACTCTATATCTATATGAGGACAAAGACCTCATCCCAAGCCCACCCCCGTTTCATGTGCATGAAGCTACATCAAACTTCCCTGATTGCTAGCACGACAAACTACCCTTATCTCCACGATGTCGTCCAGTAGCCTCTAGGATGCATCACTACCCCTCTTCGGCATCTTGATGGTCACGAACCTTAGTGCATGCACAAAACAATAGTTTTCCTCATAAGCTATTTAATCTTTGGTGACACTGGTCCAACGGCCCCGACCCTTAACTCGTCCTACAGCTGTTTGTCTCAACTGGTCCGTCAACCTGTCTTGTCGCACTACCACCAGTCCATTGAGTATGTCGGTCATGTTTTGGTACCATGGCCAAACACATCATTTATTAAAGTTTTCATGGCTTAATCTCATGTTTTATGAGCTCTTGCTCGTGCCAACTCGCCTTAGGCCCATTGTACGAGATTTTCAAAATCAGGCATTTTAGCCCCTAAGTTCCAAAACCGAGGCATCCGGCCTATCTCAGCTATTCGAGCTCCTATCAAGAAAGTCTCCCAAAATGTTTAAGCACTGGCACACAGTCAAGGGAGAGCACTTCTGACAAAAATAATTTCTCAGCTATCCATCACACCAACCGGGTGTGAGGACATCTCCACTCATAACCGATATATGGGTTTTCTACTTCCTTCAAGGAAGTTCATCGTACCAGTCATGTATGATCTACTTACAACCGATAAGTAGTTTTTTCGCATGTTTTCTCACATCACCCCATCTAGGTGTGATGTTAAAATGCCACTTAGTAGTGGTTTTTAAATTCTGAGGTACTCATAATCCCAACCGGGTATGATGTGAAAATTCTCACTCACATGTTAATATAGTGAATTCCTCTAAACCGACTCTTTTCCTCCATGTGAGCGTGTCTTTGTTGGCATTCCCAGTACTTCGTGTTCATACACGATATGAACATCCTTGTTCATTAAACTTTGGCCAAATAGCTTTCATTTATCATGAATGAATAAAATGTCCAAACTTTTAGTTATTTGCATTTAGGTCCCTAAAGTTCTTTTTCTTTAACTTTAGGTCCCTAATGCCAAAAATTCTCCCAAATTGAGTCCCGAAACTTCTAAAATTTTCTTTGGTATCCCAATTTATTCAAAATCACAATCAGGGGTTCAAGTTTCCCAAATTTCCAATTTGGTCTCCAACTTTTCCAAAATTACCATTTTGCCCATACTTTACAAAACTGGTAAATTTCACCCCAAAATTCCAAAAATTGACCAATTGGTACTCCAACATCTTTTATATACCCAATATGTCCTCAATTTTGGAAAATAGCACTTTCGTCCCTCGAATTTTTTAAATCCCCAATTTCCCCCAAAATTTTCTTTCAATTTTCTCTTTCAACCTAGAAAATTTTGATTTTATCAAATTGACCAATCAATCAAAGTTAATTATTGAAATTGAAGGTAAAATTGAGTTCCTACACTTCCACATGATTAAATGGAACTTTGAATCGCGTCATTTGGATCTGATTTGAGCTTAAATAGAGCTTTATCAGAAAATTGGACTTAAATAGAGAAAGTTTTGAAAGCTTATAGTCGGGGGTGTGACGGTCCGAGCTTTCGATCTAGGTAGATAGCTCTCATCCTAAGGTTACTCCTTCGATTAAGAATCACATCAATTCATGCAGAATTGAGGGAGAATTTGATTAGTGAAGTTTCGTCGATTCTCTCTCTAGCACTGATTAGAAATTATAGAGGGGAGCCAAATTGGCTTACAGTTCTAATTTAGTCGTATAAGTGTTCTGGAAGTGTTAGGTGAGCTTGGTTTGGCATAAGAAGGGCTCGAATTGCTCATTTTTAGTTCAGCTGAAACAGGGTAGCTTCAGATCGTCAGAGCTGCTTCACTGTTCGATCACACCGACGTTTCTCCAGTGACCTCCGGAGCAATGGAGACTACCATCGGGTAGCTGACTTCTACACAAATTTAAAGAACCCAACCTCACTTTATTTTGCTTATAAAAATGCCCAAGTCGGAGTACTGGTTTGAGCTTCACCAAAAAATGGAGCAGTAGGGAGAATGATAAATTTTCTGGTGTGAGGAGTGTTGTTGTCTGAAGGAAGAAGACAACACTATTCCAAATCGGACTGGTCTGGTCCGAACCAGGTTCAACGCTTAAATCAGCCGGTTCATGCTCGATTCAACTGAGTTTTGCAAAATAAAAAATTTCTAAATTCATCTAAATTCATTCTCTTTCCAATAGTGGCCTCAATTCTCCAATTTGAATTTTCTAATCCGCCTAGAAAAAGGAATTTACCATCTGGTTTAATAGTGGTTCAAATAGGTCAAAACCGGTTCAATCCATTTTAGATCCGATTCACCTAAACTAATTTAGTTTTCTATCCCAAATTGTCTTAAGGTCCCTTTCCAAGGTTTTTATGACTCTTTGAGTCACTCGGGAGTTGTAATTATTCCAATTTGCCCATTCTCTAGTGATTGGGGTTTGTGAACCGGTTGGGTTTTCTCACTCCGTTTAATCAGTTCTTTCCCAGGTTTTCCTTGCTCCAAAGGGCGGGGTTTAAACAGTTGGTGTGATGGACGAGTTGAAAAAACTAATTTTGTTAGAAGTGTTCTCCCCTGACTGTGTGCCAATGCTTAAAAATTTTGGGAGATCTTTCTTACGAGAGCTCGAATAGCTCAGATAGGCTAGAGTCCTTAATTTTGGAACTTGGGGGCTAAAATGCTCAGTTTTTGAAAAATCATGTACAGTGGGCCCAAGGCCAGTTGGCTTGAGCCGGATCTCGTAAACAAACATGATGATAAGCCATGAAAATTCTAAATGAATGATTTTTGTGATTTGGCCATGGTACCAAGACAGGACTGACATACCCAATGCACTGACGGTAGTGCGAGAGGACTAGGCCGACGGACCGGTCTAGACGAACAGCTTCAGGTCAAGTTGAGGGTCAGGATCGTTGGACCAGTGGCACCAAAAATAAATGGTTTTGTGGAAAACTATTGTTTGTGCATGCACTTGAGGTTCGGGACCACCAAGATGCCCAAGAGGGTTGTGATGTGTCCTAGGAGCTACTGGATGTCATGGTGGAGATAAGGGCAGTTTGTCATGCCAACAGTCAGGGAAGTTTGACGTAGCTTCATGCGCTTGAGATCAGGGTGGGGTCAGGTTGAGGTCTCTATCCTCATATGGACATGAAGATGATTTTGGGTTTGAGGGTCGGATGTCATGAACATCCACTCATTCCTAGGGTAGAAGTAGACAGGCTTCTATCTAGGTGGTCAATAAAGTTGCTCCGATGCCAAAAGTGTGTGTAGTGGATAGGCTGCCCTGCGATTGTGTGATCCCTTCATGATGAAGGGCGTGTGTTAATTGTTAAACACACCGATTGTGGATAATGAGGAAATTGATTTTTGAATTATCGGAAATTTAAGGAAGAAATTATCTTAAATGATATACGGAGTCTGGCACACTCCAATTTAAAAAAACTATTTTATAGAAACTCATTTTTTAAAACACCCATTCACTGAGTTGTAGAAACACCAAAATCTATACTCTATCAAGTATGCTTAAAAGTATTTTCCTTTTAACCTTGCATTTTTATTTATATATGTTATTATAATGAACAAGGTTGATATTTCGTCTAGCTTCTCTTGATTTAAGGTAGGGGAAACCCCTCTTGAACCAAGGGAGCGACAGGTTGATCACGAGAATCTGACCAAACTGGGTCGAGGCATGACAACTTGATGGTATCAGAGCTAAGTTCCCTTAAAACATTATCAATAATATGACACTACTAAAACTTTAACCACCAGGTAGGAAGGAGAATCCCTAGAAAGTTCATCGTGAAATCCAATCCTCCACACCTGACCCTGAAAAAGACGCCTACCTCCAGGGAGGCAGCTGTTTAACAATTCCTAAAGGGCGAGAAGAGAGTGCCCAAATATATGGTGGAGGATTATCGAAAACTCGTGGGAGCCTTACTAGAACCAGAAGGCATTACATACCATCCTTCAAGGAAAGAGGAACCTGTTCCTTCCACCAGGAGCCCAACACATCCTCCAGCCCCACAACAACCGGAGAGAAATCCCACTAAGAAGGAGGCTTGGGCAACTGTTGGGATGCTTATGCCACCTTCATGAAAGTCCACCAAGTACCCCCCACCTACTCAATCCAGCTTCAATCCCTCTTAATGGATGAAATGGACATATGAGTGTGAGGCTGAGGTATTGAGGTAGTACGGATTGGAGGCCATACATGAAGTTCATCCCATAAGGGAATATGGATGGACTTCAACCAGTTCCTCAAAGCCATTTGATCATGAATCCCACAATCGTTATAAGGCTAACTCCCGACCTATGACCCCAAGGGACTAGGGGGTAGAAAATCTCTATAATAAGCCAAGTATGGCAAGAAACTATTTCTTGAATGAATGAAAATATAATTTTTCCTAATAAAAGTTTTTTGGGTCTCTTTGATGAATTCAAATAATAAGAGTATGCCAATAAGGATTAGAGTAACGGGTAGGGAAGAGATCACCTAAGGAAGGAAAAACAATGGGTTATTACTAGTTAACCCAAACCTTTAAAGTAAGTTTACCATCCAAAGAAGGGAAAAACAAGAGAATAAGACTTGACAATGAAGTGATTACCAGAGTTCACCCAAGGAAGAAAAATCCTAACTAATGAAAGGAAGAAAAAGTCTGGAGCAAGGGAAGTAAGAACCAAAGAGTATGGGACTAGTGGAAGTCTAAGGAGTTAAGGAAATACTCTATAGATAAAAGTAAGGAAACAAAAAGGATTAGACTATCCCAAGGAAAACCAATGGAATGGAAGCTGACCAAAAGGAAATTAAGAAAGATATGGGAGCACTGAAGATGTTAAGTCAATTGATAAGACAAGGAGAGAGGAGAAGGGAAAGAAGTACGATAGGAAGAAAACCCTAGGAATAATACTAGTACTTGGAAAGAGTTAGGACACAAATTCTTAGGATCTCAATAATAATAAGGGGACCTTTTGAAGCAAGGATATGGAATAACAAGGAATAGAAGATAGGGAAGAAATCTAGAGTGAATAACCATAAAAAGGTTGGAAAGTATAAGAAAAGAATAAAGGAAGAACTTTCAAGAAGCAGCAGGGAGATTGAACGAGAAAATCCCAAAACGGAAGTCCCTAGAAGAAGGATAAGGATAGGAAGTGGAACCATGGAAGGAAGAAGTTCCAAACTCAGGTAACCAACAAATGAACTGTCATAAAACTAAAGCCGAAATAAGGACCTTATTAAAAAGACAAAGGTAGCTAAGGAGATACCTAGATGGCCAGGTGTGATCTACTTTCAAAAGAGTAGAGAAACCAAATAAGGATTTCAGACAGACCCGATTGAAGGAAATAAATTTATAACAAGAAGATAATCCGGGAGAATAAACGACGCCTTGTGATGGACCAGGAAGTAGTGAAGACTACGCCCTAAAAAGGGAAATGCGATGGATATTAGGGACAATACGACTCAAGAGATGACAACCTCAAGATCATATGATAAGGAGAATGATAAGATCAAAGTAATTAATGAACTGTCCCTTGGAAAGATTATAAATTTAAACTCTAGTAAAGAAGGGAGAGATGGAAAGCCCAAACATGTGGTAATTAAAGATGAAGGAAAAATCTTAAAAGAGATCAATGACCAAGACTGGATTAATGACCAAACTCAAGACAGGAGAAAATTAAGTAAGCCTCTCTTAAGATAATCGTGAGATCTTAAAATAAGGAAGATGTGAATCCCATCTAAAAGAAATAGATGGATATAGGAAAGAAAGGAGAATGAAGATGAAGTACATGTAAGATATCAAGAGTATTGTAAATAGGAAAGAATGGCATCAGGAATACCTTATAAAGTTAGATATTCTAAATAGCAAAACGGAAAGAGAACCCAAAGAAGGAAACCTTGGAAGGACAAAAGTGTTCCAATTAAAAGGTAATGGGATCAACAGAAATTGAGACGAGATAAATTTGTCCAAGATATGCTAGTTGAGATGGAAAAATCAAGTACAAAGGAAAGGCACATAGGACGACTCAAGGAGCAAGTTAAGTCCAAGTAATGTGTAAGTAGGAAAACACATCAAAGGATGTCATGCGAGTAAGGAGGGGTGGATTGCCCATAAAAGAGGAAACAGAGAAAAACACATCTAAGAACCCTTGGAAAAGTTAACCCCTCAATTAGGAAGGGATTTAAGTAAAGGATCACTAACATCAAGACTGGTAGTGATCAACGCTCAAATTGATAGAGCCTAAAGAGAAAACGACTACACATAGTGTGGAGTACACAGAATGAGATCGATAATCGAAAATGTCTCGGGTAAAGAATAATATAAGAGACCAAAATTTTAGTTAGAGAAGGATTCAAAAGGATAAATACCCTATTATAAGAAGGGGTATGAAGAAAGGAAGAAATGAAATCTTCCCAGAAATGATAAGAAGGTTGAATATGTAGTTCCTAAGGTGAACGTCTCTACTGTAAGGGACATGATAGAGAGCAAAACCGAAATAAGGGAGCTTTCACAAATAAGCAATCGACACTTAAGACTGAAGAAGATTAACTCTTATAAGAATTTTGAAGTGATCACAAGAGAATAAGAGTGGACTAAAAGAAAAGAAAGTTTTTTAGAAAAAGACGCCATTGAAATAAAGGACATAAGAAGGGTAAAAACTAGATAAAAGAAATTAACACCAAAATCTATGAAGTGAGTAGGTGGTGCTCGAGAGGAACTCGAGCTAAGGGTTTTAATGAAAAAGGAAGTGACTACACACACGAATGAGTGTGTATCTTGGAACTCCCAATCCTGAAATCCTGAGTAAAGAACCTCAAGAGAAATAGTTATGCTTTAAGTAAAGAGGGACATGAATTTAAGGATATAACCTTAAACTTTAAAGTAAGGTATGCTTAGCTAAAGTAAGCTCCATTTAATGAGTAAGTAATGGGAAGGAAAAGAAAATTTTTAAGTGTGTGTTATAAAGGGGCTAAGTGGAAATAACCGAAATGGTTGTATGTCAATAGACTACAAGATGATATCACGGGAAGTTATTTCCACTGCGAAGGATGTTGAATAAGTTTTGGGGACAAAACTCCTAAAAGGAGGGGAGAGTTATAAACCTCATCCTTTGGAGTTAAGGAAAACTAGGAAAGAACCGATCAACCCGAGTGGGAAAACCAAACCAATTTACGAACCCCAACCATTAGAGAATGGGCAAATTAGGAAATTTACAACTCCTGAGTGACCCAAAGAGTTATAAAAACCATGGAAAGGGACTTTAGGATAATTTGGAAGAGAAAACCAGACTGGTTTAGGTGAACCGGATTGAACAGGTTTGGATCGGATGCTATATTCATTTTTCTAGTTGGCTTAAAATATTCAAATTTGAGAATTGAAGCCACCATTGGATAGAGAATGAATTTATATGAATTTAGAAATTTTTTATTTTGAAAAAATCGGTCGAATTGGGCCTAAACTGGCTGATTTAAGCATTAAACTCGGTTCGGGCTGGTCTGGTCTAGTTAGGAACAATGTCGTCTTCTGCCTTTAGATTACATCACTGTTCTACTTTTGTCGGATCTACCTTAACTCTATCCTTGGACACTATATGTCCTAATAATCCTACCTCCTGCAACTAAAACTCACACTTGGAGAATCTTGCATATAAGTGGTTCTCCTTCAATATTTCCAAGGTGATTGCCAAATGTTCTTTGTGATACAACCTAGTTCATGAGTATATGAGGATATCATCTATGAATACTATCACGAACCTGCCCAAGTGTGGTTGGAACACAAAACTCATAATGTCTGCATCTAGATAGAATGGCATTACTCTAAATTCATAATGTCCATGAAAGTTGCAAGGGCATTTGTCAAACCGAATGGCATTACTCTAAATTCATAATGTCCGTATCTGGACCGAAATGTCGTCTTAGGAATGTCCTCCTCTCTGATCTTGGGTTGGTGATAGCTCGAATGAAGGTCTATCTTGGAGAAGTATGCGGCTCCTTTAAGTTGGTCAAATAGGTCATCGATCTATGGGAGTGGGTACTGGCTCTTTATGGTGACATGATTCAACTTCCTATAATCTATGCACAGTTTCATGCTTCCATCCTTTTTCTTTACAAATAGGACTGGTGCACCCCATGGAGACTGGCTAGGATGTATAAAATCCTTCTCCAATAGTTTATGCAGTTGCTCTTTCAATTCTTTCAGTTCCACTGAAGCCATGCGATAAGGGGCTTGGGATATGGGGTTTATACCTGGGATAATTTCTATGGTGAATTCCACTTGTCGACTAGGAGGTAGTCTAGGTAGCTCTTTTGGAAATACTTTTGGATAGTGTTTAACCACCAAAATGTCTTCGAGCCCCTTCTCCTCAGACTTTCCATTGATGATCATGGCCAAAACAGCTGTACAGCCTTTCTGTATCATCTTTTTTGCCTTCATATGGGACACCATCTATACTTCACCCTTCTTTTGGTATCCTTGGAATTTTAATCCATTTGTCTTGGGAGTGTGGAAGGTCACTATCTTCTTTCCACAATCCATCCTAACCGAATTTGATTTCATAAAATTGAATGATCAATTGAGGTTAATTGTTGAAATTGAAGGTAAAATTGAGTTCCTACACTTCCACATGATTCAATGGAACTTTGAATCGCATTATTTGGATCCGATTCAAGCTCAAACAGAGCTTCATCAAAAAATTGGACTTAGAGAGAGAAAGCTTCAAAAGGTTACCGTTGGGGTTGCAGCGATCTAAGCTTTCGATTTGGGTAGATAGCACTCATCCCGAGGTTCCTTCTAAGATCAAGAATCGCATCAATTCATGTCGAATTGAGAGAGAGTTTGGTCAGTGAAGTTTCATCGGTTCTCTCTCTAATACAGATCGAAATTAACAGAGGGGAGCTAAATTGGCTTAACTTTCAGCTCTAATTTAGTCGTATGAGGGTTGTGGAAGTATCGGGAGAGCTTAGTTTGGCCTGAGAAGGGCTCGAATTGGCTGCTTTTAGCTTGGCCGAAACAGGCCAACTTTGGTTCGTCAGAGCTGCTTCACTGTTCGATCACGTCGCCGTTTCTTCGACAATCCTCGGAGCAAATGGAGACTACCGTCGGGTAGTTGACTTCTCCCCGACTCTAAAGAATCTGACCTCACCTTATTTGGCACAAAAAGGTGCCCAAGTCGGAGCTCTGGTTCTAGATTCACCGGAAAATGGAGCAATAGGGAGAGAGAGAGGAGTTTTTAGGTGTGAGGAGGATGAATGAGGAGGAGCTCTTTATATAGGAAGCTCGAGGATTTCTTGGTCGTTCGATTGGCACCTTTATGGCGGTCATTCATTGCCTGAAACTCCCTAGTCGGAGACTTTTCATCTTTGCTAGTGTTGTTCGATTATCTAGCGAGTGAACAGTGTTGTCATCTAAAGGAAGAAGACGACATTGTTCCGAACCGTACTAGACCGATCCAAACCAGGTTCAATGATTAAACCGGCTAGTTCAGACCCTATTCGACCGAGTTTTTCAAAATTAAAAAATTGTAAATTCATCTAAATTCATTCTCTATCAAATGGTGGCATCAATTCTCAATTTGAGTTTTCCAAGTTTCCTAGAAAAATTAATTTAGAAACTGGTTCAATAGTGATTCAAACCGGTTCAAGTCTGGCTCACCTGAACTGGTTTTGTTTTCACCTCCAATTCACTCTAAAGTCCTTTCTCATGACTTTTGTGTCTCTTTAGGTCACTTGGGATCCATAAATTTCTCGGTTTTCCCTTTCTCTATCCGTTACAGTTTATAAACTGACTAGGTTTTCTTTTTGGAAATGGTTAGTTCTCTTCTTGATTTTCTTATTATCCAAGGATGGGGTTTACAATTCAGGTCATCAATGAGTGTCATTCATGTGCCAAACGGATGACCGAACAGTCCTCGAGCTCCCTATATAAAGAGCCCCTCTCCATTCATCCTCCACACACCTAAAAACTTCACTCTCTCTATCAGCTACTCAGTTTTCTAACAAAGCTTGAACTAGAGCTCCGACATAGGGGGTTTTTTGAGCCAAAGAAGGCGAGGTTAGGTTTCATAGACTCGGGGAGAAGTCAGCTACCCGACGGTGGTCACCATTCAATCCGAGGATCATCGAAGAAGTGCCGACATAATCAAACAGTGAAGTAGTTCTGGCAATCTAAAGCTACCCCGTTTCGATCGAGCTAAAAATGGCCAAATTGAGCCCTCCCCATGCCAAACCAAGCTCTCCCAACACTCCCTTAGCCTTCATACGATCAAATTAGAGCGGAAAGGTAAGCCAATTTGGCTCCCCTCTATAAATTTTGATCACTGTTAGAGAGAGAACCGATGAAACTTCACTGACCGAATACTCCCTCAAATCGACATGAATTGTTGTAATTCTTTATCCTAGGAGGAACCTTAGGATGAAAGCTACCTAAGTTCAGTTTTTTGACAAAGCTTTGTTTGACCTCGTTCCGGCCTCAAATCATGCAATTCAAAGCTCAATTGAATCATATGGATGTGTAGGAACTCAATTTTACCTTCAATTTCAACAATTAACCTTAATTGAATGATTAATTTGATGAAATCAAATTCGACTAGTTTGTATGGGGGGAATTGGGGGAAAATTTTGGGGGAAATTGGGGATTTCGTAAAATTGAGAGACCAAAGTGCAATTTCCCAAACATTGAGAGTCAATTGGCCAAGAAAAAGATGTTGGAGGACCAATTGATTAATTTTTGAAATTTTTTGGGGCCATTGCCATTTTTGTAAAGTAGGGGCAAAATGGTAATTTTTGAAAAGTTGAGGACCAAATTGGAAATTTGGGAAACTTGAACCCCTTAAGTGATTTTGAATAAATTGAGGACCCAATGTGAAGTTTAGATGTTTGGGGACTCAATTTGGGGAAAAGTTTGCATTAGGGACCTAAAGTTAAGGAAAAGAACTTTAGGAACCTAAATATAAATAATTGAAAAGATTGGGCATTTTGTTTATATGTGAGTAATAAAGGCTATTATGCCAAATGTTAATAAACAAAAATGTACAAATCATGTAGGAACACGAAGGACCGGAACACCAGCAAGGATAAGTTCGCGTGGAGGCAAAAAAAGCCGATTTAAAGGAAATACACAACAAATATCGGGTGAGTGGGATGTTTTCATATCATACTCGGTTAGGATGATGAGTACTTCGGAAATGAAAAACCACTACTATGTAGAATTTTAACATCACACCTGGTTGGAGTGATGTGAGAACTACGCAGAAAAACTACTTACCGATTGTAAGCAGATCATACCTGATTGGTATGATAAACTTCCTTGAAGGAAGTAGAAAATTCGCTTTCTAGTTGTAAGCAGAGATGTCATCACACCCGGTTTGGTGTGATGGACGAGTTGAAAAAAATAATTTTGTTAGAAGTGTTCTCCTCTCACTGTGTGCCAATGATTAAAAATTTTGGAAGAACTTATTGATGAGAGCTCGAATAGCTCAAATAGGTCAGATGCCTTAGTTTTGGAACTTGGGATTAAAATGCCCAATTTTTTGAAAATCACATACAGTGGACCCAAGGCTACTAGGCAAGAGCAGGAGATCATAAACAAACATAATGATAAGCCATGAAAATTCTAAATGAATTTTTTTTGTGATTTGGCCATGGTACCAAAATAGGACCGACATACTCAATGGACTAGCGGCAGTGCGACTGGACCAAGTCAACGAACCGGTTTAGACAAAGAGCTGCAGGTCAAGTTGAGGGTCAAGGTTGTTGGACCAGTGGCACTAAAGATAAATGGCTTTGTGGAAAACATTTATTTGCGCATGCACTTCATGTTTGGGGCTACTGGACGACATGGTGGAGATAAGGGTAGTTTGTCATGCCAACAGTTAGGGAAGTTTGACATAGCTTCATGCGCATGAGATCGGGGTGGGGTCGGGATGAGGTCTCTATCCTCATACGGACACGAGGATAATTCTGGGTTTGAGGGTCAGATGTCGTGAACAATTACTCATTCCTAGGGTAGAAGTGGATGGGCTTCTATCTCAATGGCCGGTAAAGTCGCTCCAATGCCGCAAGTGGGTGTAGTGGATAAGTTGTCCCACGAATGTGTGATCCCTTCATGATGAAGGGCGTGTGTATATTATTAAACACACCAATTATGGATAACGAGGAAATTGATTTTTCAATAACCAGAAATTTAAGGAAGAAATTATCTTAAAGGAAATAAGGAGTCTGACACACTCCAATTAAAAAAAACTATTTTATAGAAACTCATTTTTTTAAACACCCATTCAATAAGTTGTAGAAACTCACCCCTCCCCTTCTATACCTTTTTAGGAGTAGAGAAAAATGATTAGAGGTAACACTAGGATCTACCTTCTATTAGGTTTGCTTAAAACTCTTTTCTTTAAAAGATTTCAATTTTATTGATATATGTTATTCCAGGGATCAAGTTTGAAATTTTGACTGACTTCTCTTGATTTAAGACAGGGGGAAACCCCTCTGAAACTAAGAGAGCGGCGGGTTGATCACGAGGACCCGACCAAATCAAGTCGGGGCATGACACGCTCGGTGAGCGTCTTAGAGCACTAACCAATCAGAGAGCGTCCAGTCAATGGTCATCGGATGCCCGGTCAACAGCCATGTCGTCATGCCCCAACCTGATTTTGTAAACCCTACCCTTTGGAGTTATGGAAAACCAGGAAAAAAGCTGGTCAACCCGAGTGAGAAAATTGAACTAGATCATGAACCCCGACCACTAGAGAATGGGAAAATCGGGAAATTTACAACTCCCAAGTGACAAAAGAGTCATAAAAACCTTGGAAAGGGACTTTAGGACAATTTGGGAAAGAAAACCATACTAGTTCAGGTGAACCGAATCCGAACCGGATTGAACTGGTTTGTACTGGTTTGAACCACTATTGAACTGGATGATAAATTCATTTTTCTAGGTGGCATAGAAAATTCAAATTGAAGAATTGAGGCCACCATTGAATAGATAATGAATTTAGATAAATTTACAAATTTTTAATTTTGAAAAACTTGATCGAATCGGGCCTAAACCAGCTGGTTTAAGCATTGAACCCAGTTTTGACTGGTCCAGTCCTATAAACCTTGCTCTTTGGGTTAAGAAAAACTGGGAAAATAATCGGTCAAATCGAGTGAGAAAATCGAACAGGTTCACAAAACCAATTATCAAGAAATGGAGAATTTACAACTACCAACTGACTCAATGATTCATAAACCTTGGGAAAGAACCTTAGGAGAAATTGAGAGAGAAAAACCAGGCTAGTTCGGGTGAATCGAATTCGAACTGGATTGAACCAGTTTATGAACTGAGCCCATTTATGAACTAGAACCGATAGAGAGAGGGTAAATCGGGGAATTTATGGATTCCAAGTGACCTAAAGAGTCACATAAACCATGAAAAAAAGACATTAGGATGAATGGGGGATGAAAACAAAACGGTTCAGGTGAAATGGATTTGAACCGGATTGAACTAGTTTGGATGCTAAATTTAGTTTTCTAGGTGGCTTAAAAAACTCAAATTTGAGATTTGAGGCTACCATTAGATAGAAAATGAATTTCGAAATTTTTAGATTTGAAAATTTCAGTCAAATTGAGGGTGAACTAGTCGGTTGAAGCTTTGAACCCGGTTCGGAACATTGTCGTCTTCTTCCTTTAGATGACAACACTATTCACTCGTCAGAAAATCGCACAGCGCCCGTAAAGCTGAGAAGTCTCTAACCAAGGTGTTTCAAGCAATGAATGACTACCATTAAGGTGCCAATCGGATGGTCAAGAAGTCCTCGAGCTTCCTATATAAAGAGCCCCTCCTCATTCATCCTCTTCACACTTGAAAACTTCATTCTCTCTCAACTGCTCCATTTTCCAATGAAGCTCAAATCAGACCTCCGACTTGGGCACTTTTATGAGCCAAACAAGGCGAGGCTGGGTTCTTTAGAACTGGGGAGAAGTCAGCTACACGCCTGTAGTTTCTGTTTGCTCCAAGGGTCACCGAAGAAGCGCCGGCGTGATCGAACAGTGAAGCAGCTCCGATGGACCGAAGCTGCTCTATTTTGGCTGAGCTGAAATCGACCAATTTGAGCCCTTCTCAAGCCAAACCAAGCCCTTCCAACACCTCCACAACCCTCCTACAACTGAATTAGAATAAAAGGTAAGCCAGTTCGGCTCCCCTCTGCAATTTTGAACTGGTGTTAAAGAGAGAACCGGTAGAAATTTGATGATAAAATTCTCATTCAATTTGGCATCAATTGATGCAATTCTTGATTTTAGATGAACCTCAAGACGAGAGCTATCTGCCCAGATCGAAAGCTCGAACCGCCATGCCCCCGATGGTATGATGAAACTTTCTCGGAGGAAATGGAAAACCTGTTCATCAGTTATGAGCGGAGATATTCTTATACTTGGTTGGTATGATGGAAAGTTAAAAAAAATATTTTTTTCAGAAGTGCTCTCCCCTGACTGTGTGCCACTACTTAACGATTTGGGAGACCTTTTTTATGGGAGCTTGAATGGCTCTGTTAGGCCGGAGTCCTTGGTTTTGGAACTTGGGGGCTATTATGCCCAATTTTGAAAATCTTGAACTGTGGGCCATAGGCTAGTTAGCATGAGCAGGAGCTCGTAAACAAACATAAATTATATGCCATGAAAACTTGTATAATCGAATTGTTTGGGCATGGTACAAAGACAGGACTGACATACTCAATCAACTAGCGGCAGTGCACATGACAGGTCTCCAGACTAGTCAAGATAAATAGTTGCAGGTTGAGTTGAGGGCCGGGGCCATTGGACTAGTGGCACCACTGATTATATGGCATGATGTGAAAATACTAATTGTGCATGCATTGTGTTTAACGGGACTTTCAAGACGCCCAAGAAGGGTAGTGATGTGTCTTAGGGCCCTGGACGACCTGGTGGATATAAAGGTAGTTAGTAGTACTAACTGACCTTGCGAAGCTCGACGCAACTTCAAGCGCATGAGATCGGGGTGGCGACAGGATGAGGTCTTTGTCCTCATACGGACACGGAGAATTGTTACGGGAATGAGGGTCGGGTGTCGCAAACATCCACTCATTCTTTGGGTAGAAGTGGACGTACTTCTATCTAGGTGGCTGGTAAAGTTGCTCCGATGTCACAAGTGGGTTTAGTGGACATATTGGCCTGTGATTGTGTGATTGACCTTCATGATAAAGGATGTGTGTTGTGACACACTGTGATTAATAAGAAATGGTGATAAAAACTAACATTTGAAATGAAAGGTTTTTAAAAGAAAATAAGGAGTGTGACACACTTCAAAACCAACACTTTTCCTAAAACTTAAAATTTTGAAAATCCATTCACTAAATCATTGTACTCACCCCCTCCCTTATCTCCCTTCTTAGGAAAGCCTACCCCAAAGGACCTTGAACTAATATGCCTGTGAGACAGGTATGAATTGTTAAAAAAAATTATGCAGTTTTGATTTATGTATTCCAAGAAAGGTACAAGTTTATAGGATACCTTACTCTTCACAATTTATAAACAAGGGAAAATCCTTAGTAAACCGGGAGGGTGGCGGGTTGATCAGGGGAATCCGACCAAACCGGGTCGGGGCGTGACAAGTCCGGTTCAGAATAGTGTCATCTTCTTCCTTTAGATGACAGCATTGTTCACTCGCTGGAAAATCGAACTGTAAACCCCGCACTTTTAAGTTAAGGAAAACCAAGAAAGAACCGGTCAACCTGAGTAAGAAAACCGAGCCAATTTACAAGCCCGATCATTTGGGAACAAGCAATCTGGAAATTTATAACTTCCGGGTGATCCAAAGGGTTAATTAAACCTTGTAAAATAAATTTAAAACAAATTAGAAGAGAAAAACCAAATTGGATCAGGTGAACAAAAATCAATAAGAACTTTGAAGTTAAGCGTGCTTGCTCGAGAGTAGTGTGAGGATGATTTTTTTTGTAAACTGAAATTTCGGTCAAAACTTTTTTATGCGTATGCCTTATCATAAATAGCCATAAATTAATATATATTTAATTATTAGAATTAATACAAATAATTTAATACCGAAATTAAATTATTGGAATTAATACCAATAATTTATTGCAATATTAATACTAGTAATAAATCTCTCCCATTTAATATACTATTTTACACCTATATAAAGAGATCATCCCCATTCATTCTCCTCACACCCGAACACTTCTCTCTCTCTCTCTTTCTCTGATGCTCTATTTCCCGGTGAAACTTAAACCAGAACTTCGACTTGAAAATTTTTCTTAACCTCGGAAGGAGAGGTCGGGCTCTTTATAATCGGGGAGAAGTCAGCTATCTAATAGCAAACTATAGTCAATCCGAGAATCACTAGAGAAGCGCCGACAGGATGGAATAGTGAAGCAGCTCCTACGGCCTGAAGCTACCCTGTTTCGGCTGAGTTGAAATTGGCCATTTCGAGCCCTACTTAGGCCAAACCAAGCCTTCCCAACATTTCCTCTACCCTCCCACGGCCAAATTAGGACTGAAAGGTAAGCTAATTCGGCTCCACTCTACAATTTCCCGTCGGTGTTAGAGAGAGAACCAATAGAATTTCAATAATGAAATTCTAACTCAATTCGGCATCAATTGATGCTATTCTTGATTCTAGGATGAACCTCAAGATAAGAGTTATCTACCTAGATCGAAAGCTCGAACCAAACTGCCCTCACCGGTGAGAAATCAAAGTTTTCTCTCTCTACAATCTATTTTTCAGCGAAATTCCGTTTGAGCTCGTTCCAGCGTTAAAATCTGCGATTTAAAGTTTCTTAAAACCGTATGAACATGCAGGAACTCAATTTCAACTCCAATTTCAATAACTAGAAGTGTTTGATCGGTCAATTTGATGAAATCAAATTCAGTAGTGTTGAAGAGTTGAAATTGGGGATTTTTGAAATTTAAAGGGCCAAAATGAAATTTTATGAAATGAGGGTCAATTGGGCATGAAAATAATATTGGAGGACCAATTGAGGAATTTTGGAATTTTTGGGGCAAAACTTACCATTTTTGTAAAGGAAGGACAAAATGGTAATTTTGGAAAAATTGGGAGACCAAATTGGAAATTTGGGAAATTAAACCCCTTTTTGGTGAAATTGAATAAATTGAGATCCCAAGATGCTCGATTTTGAAAATCGATTTTGGAACTTGGGTGTTAAAATACCCGATTTTGAAAATCTCATACAGTGGGCCCAAGGCCAATTGGCATGAGCAGGAGCTCGTTAACAAACATGATATTAAGCCATGAAAACTTTAATGAATGATGTGATTTGGCCATGGTACCAAGACAGTACCGACATACTTGATGGACTGGCGGTAGTGCGATATGACAGGTCGACGGACCAGTTAACACAAATAGTCGCAGGTCGAGTTGAGGGTCGAGGCTGTTGGCCCAATGACACCAAAGATTAAATGGCTTATGAGGAAAATTATTGTTTTATGCATGCACTGAGATTCGAGACCATCAAGATGCCCAAGAGAGGTAGTGATGCATCCTAGGGGCTACTGGATGACATGGTAGAGATAAGGGCAGTTTGTCGTACCAACAGTCAAGGAAGCTCGACATAGCTTCATGCGCATGAGACCGGAGTGAGGTCGGGATGAGGTCTCCATCCTTATATGGACATGAAGTATTATGGGTCGTCGTAGACGTTCACTTAGACTTTAGGTAGAAGTCAAAGAATTCTATTACGGTGGATGGTAAAGAAGCTCTGATCCACAAGTGGGTGCAGTTGGTGTAACTGCATCTCGCAAATATGTGTGAACCCTTCCTGATGAAGGGTGTGTGATGTTTTTGTAACACACCTAATATGAAAATAGAAAAAGAGGTTTAAAAACCTTGGAAAGTATTTGAGAATCCTTGGAAAATAATGGGTAAACATTGGAAAAAGGTTTTGAAATCTAAAACTTGAGAAAAATATTTTTAAAGGAAATAAGGAGTTTGGCACACTCCAATTAAAGTTATTTTTTGTGAAAACTCGCACTAAATACCCATTCACTGAGTTGTCGAACTCACCCCCTCCATTTACCCCTTTTCAAGTAACCGAGGGAAAAACCTACCCAAACACCTTCAGCTAGCTAAACCTGCAAGATAGGTACGAAAGTTTTAATTTTATACAGTTTTGATTAATGTTATTCTAGGAAAGGTACAAGTATAAAGGACGCCTTACTCCTCATGATTTAAAATAAGGGGAAAACCTTAATAAACTGAGGGAGTGGCGGGTTGCTCACGAGGATCCGACCAAACCAGGTCGGGGCATGACAACTTGAGTGGTATGAGAGCCTGTTTCCTCAAATACATTATCAAGACTATATAACATAAAGATTTAATTAAAACTACCTGCCTTGTAGGAAGATGGCCCTAAGAAAAGTAGCCAAGCAAACCTGCGCTACCTTAGCCAACCCGAAAACCCAGGAGAATCTCATCCTTGATGAGAAATTGAACTCGTCAAAGGGGACTCGACAAGAAAACTTTCAAGGTATTCAGGCTCTAGGACGGTGAGACACCGAACTACCAACAATCCCTAAGAAAGGCCCCACAATGCTAAAAGAATGGGAGAAACCACAAAGGTCCATACAAGGAGAGGACCTGTTATAGATGTGGGTAATGGGGACACTACATGAGAAGGAGCCCAACATTAGGGATGACAAGGCCTAAGATAACCTGTTATGAGTGTAGAAGAGTAGGACACATAGCAAAGGACTATCCCACACCACAAGGAATCAAAGTGAGTCCTTCCAATAAGGACACCTCCACCTCTACAGAAGCTTGAAGGGATAACACTACAAGAACCACAATTCTGGCTAAGGATCCCAATTTCACTCTAGAAGAAATCCTTCTAGACACTAGTATAGTAATGAGTACTTCCCAAACCGTCATTGTAACAATCCCCTTCAAGAGATGTTAAAACCCCAAAATTGTATTCTTACCTCAATGAATACAATTTTGAGTTCTTAAAAATTTCTCTAGCCCACAATAGTACAATTGTATGCCTCAATTACATGAGGAAGGATTATGGGAGGAAGACCAAGGGTAGGACCTTAAGAAAACCCAGTTATAGCAGAATGTAGATACAAGGAATTTTCCCTTAAGGAGCACTACAAGCTATCTAGAAGCAAAGAAGGAAACACCTCATCCATAAAAGACAAGCCTAAATGATGTAAGACAACTAGGATGTCTCGAGATAGTAAGGTGTGACCTACTTTGGAAAAACAGAGGAGCCAACTAGGGTTGTAGACTAACCTAGCAAAAAAGGTGTAACTAGAAACTTCGGGAGAAGACACCCTAGAAAGAACTGAAAAATAGTAAGGATTACACCCTCAAAAGGATGATGGGATAGGTGTCAAGGGTGAATAAAATTGAAGGACAACTGTCCCGAGGCAAGTGAACTAGGAGAATAGTGGGGATTAGACAATTAACGAACTGACCCTCGAGAAGGTCATAAATCTAAACCCCAACAAGGAAGGGGGAGGTGGAGATGCCAGAATAATAGAAAGGAAGGATGAAGGAAATCCTTGAAGAGATAAATGGCCGAAAAATAAAATGATGACCACACTCAAGCCATAAGGAGGATTTAGTAAGACTCGCACAAGGAGGTCTTGGAGCAAATAGTGTTGGAACCTTTCCCAAGGAAGGAGACCCTGGGAAGTCATACAAGTCCCAACTAAGAAGTAATGGATCAAGTGATGAAGGATGAGGAGATGAGGGCATGCCAAAGTGAAAGAATCAAGGGAAGCATACTAAGAGGACCCAAGGAGAATGTTAAACCCAAGGAACAGCTAAGTAGGAAATAAAATCAAAGGATGCAGTTACAAGTAAGAATGAGCAGGCTACCTATAATAAGGAAATAAAGGAAAGAACATCCGAAAAACCTTGGAGAAGTAAGCCCTCCAATTCAGAAGTGGTTAAAAGAAAAACAACCAATGACATCAAGACTGGTCGTGGCCCACACTCGCTTAATAGAGCCCAAGGAGTAGACTGTTGGACATAAAATAAAGTGCTAGGAACCAACCTATAAACAAGAGTTCATCGAAGAGAGAATATGGAATAAAAAGGAAATGAAGGATAGTGGGGGATACAGAATGGGCAACAATACCGATCTTAGAAGGGTATAAGAAAGGAAAGAAGGAAAAGCCTCCAAGGAGCATTAAGGAGGTTGAACTAGGACAAGAGTCCCTAGGAAGGGAAACCTTAAAAAAGGAAAGTTCCAAAGCTATGGAACCGCCAGATGAATCCTAAGAGGCTTAACCCAACATAAGGAACCTCATAAAGAACCATAAGTGGTTGAGAGTATATCGGGATGGCCAAGTGTCATCTGTTTTGGAAGAGCAAAGAAGCCAATTAGGGATTTCCGATTAACCTAGCCGAAGGAAGCAAAGAGTAGCAACAGGATGGTCAAGGAGAATAAACTAGACCCTAAGAAGGACTAGGAAGTAGTGGATACTACAATCTAAAGAAGGGTAATAGAGTGGGCATAGTATTAGGTACAGGAAATAAGACCCGATGATCGGAGATACCTTGAGTAGGGAAGTAAAAGGTGAACTGGGAAATTATGATCGGCAAATGATTAAAGGTGGACAAAAACCCTAATTCAAAAGGGTGTAAGAATGTGCAGGAAGGAAACATTCAAGGAGTAGTAAGAAATTCAAACATATGGCGCCTAAAGGGGAAATCTCTACTTTTATGGACATAGTAGAGAATGAAAAAATCATTAAAGGAGAACTCCCCAAAGCAACAGAATCATGAAATGGTCACAAGCAAGTAGAGTGGGTTTAGGGGAAAGGAAAATCCTTGAGTAAAGGACATCACTAGAAATGAAAAAGACATAAGAAGGGAAGAATCCTAGTATGTCAGTAAGTCATCAGGAAATTCAATGATTGGCACCTAAAAGACCCAATAAAGAAGTTGGGAAAGGATGAGTGGGTAAGGAAAAAACCGACATGGTTATGTAAGACATTTTGTCAAGGCATGAAGAATGATTGGATAATGGTAAAGGTATGTCGAGGAATACTATTCGATGAAAAGAGTGATGAAGTTATATAATCCTTGAAAGGTAGGAAGGTTGGGAACACCCAGTAAGAAAGTGTTCTTAAATTTTAATGGTCAAAGATAGATTTTGGAGCATTCTCATGCTGTAAGGGACATGCAAGCCCAACAACCCAGGGAAAGATATGACTAAACTAAGGAAGAATCAGCATAATAAGGTCAACATTGAATTTGGACGAAAGATGTAATAAATAACGGATGAGGGAAGGGTCAAGATAAGATAAAAAAGTGATAACATAGAGACTTGTGAAAACTAGTACATAATGCTCAAAAGAACACCGAGCTAAGGGTTTCAACGACGAAGAGCATAACTAGACATGAGAACGATTGGATATCTTGGAACTCTCGATCTTGAAATTTTAAGTAAATAATCTCAAGAGAAAGGATTATGCTTTAAGGATAGAGGGACACAAAGTTAAGGATATAGCCTTAAACCCTCGAGTAAAGTATGCCTAGCCTAATTGAGCTCCATGGAATGGATAATGAGAAGGAAAAGAAATTTATAAGGGTGTGTTATAACGGGACTACATGGAAATAACTGAGAAGGTTGTTTGTCAATAAACAACAAGTTGATATCAAGGGAAGTCCTTTCCAATACGAAGGATGTCAGATAAGTTTTGGAGATAAAACTCCTAAAAGGAGGAGAGAGTTGTAAACCTCGCCCTTTGAAGTTAAGGAAAACTGGGAAAAGAACCTGTCAACCCAAGTGAGAAAACTGAACCGGTTCACGAACCTCGACAACTAGAGAACAGGAAAATTAGAAAATTTACAACTCCCCAGCGACCCAAAGAGTTATAAAAACCTTACAAAGGGACTTTAGGACAATTTGGGAAAGAAAACCAAACTGGTTCAGGTGAATCGGATCCTAACTGGATTAAACTAGTTCGGACCGGTTTGAACCACTATTGAACCGGATGCTAAATTCATTTTTCTAGGTGGCATAGAAAATTCAAATTGGAGAATTAAGGCCACCATTGAATAGACAATGAATTTAGATGAATTTACAAATTTTTTATTTTGAAAAACTTGGTCGAATCGGGCCTGAACCGGTTGGTTTAAACATTGAACCCAGTTCGGATTGGTTAGATTCAGTTCAGAATAGTGTCGTCTTCTTCCTTCAAATAACAACACTATTCACTCGCCAGAAAATCGAGAAGCACCGGTGAAGCTAAAAAGTCTCCATTTAGGGAGTTTCAGGAAATGAATTACTGCCATAAAGGTGGCAATTAGACGGTTAAGAAGTCCCTGAGCTTCCTATATAAAAAGTCACTCCTCATTCATCCTCCCCACACCTAAAAACTCTTATCTCCCTCTACTGCTCCAATTCCTGATGAAGCTTGAACTAGAGCTCCGACATTGGGGTTTTTCTAAGCCAAAGAAGGTGACATCAGGTTCATTAGATTCAAGGAGAAGTCAGCTACCCAACGATAGTCCCCATTTGCTTTGAGGATCACTGGAAAAGCACTGGCGTGATAGAATAGTGAAGCAGCTCCTACGGACCAAAGCTGCCCTGTTTCGGCCAAGCTAAAAATGGCCAATTCGATCCCTTCTCAGGCCAAACAAAGCTCTATTAATACTTCCACAGCCCTCATACGACTAAATTAGAGCTGAAAGGTTAGCTAATTTGGCTACCCTCTGTAAATTTCGATCAGTGCTAGAGAGAGAATTGGCAAAACTTCACTGACCAAATTCTCCCTCAATTCAGCATGAATTGATGCGATTCTTGATACTAGTAGAAACCTCAGGATGGGAGCTATCTGCTCAGATCGAAAGCTTGACCGTCGCACCCCCAACGGTAAGCTTTCGAAGCTTTCTCTCTCTAAGTTCAGTTTTTCGACAAAGCTTCATTTAAACTCAAAATTTTAAATCTATTAGTTATACACAATCCAATAAAAAATGTCATTGAACCCACAAAAACATATGTTGTACTATTAAAGGAGAAAGAATTGACCTTGGATGGAGAAATTAGGATTCGAGGAGGGGTTCAATGATTGACGGGAAACTAAAAGTTTCGAGTTCGACGAGGTTGCGGTGAAGGAGCTTTGGATTCAACGAAGCGATTCTTCGATTAGAGGCTTTAGACGAATTAGGGGGATTGCGAGCAATGGACAATTATGGAGTTACGATTGAGAGTATGATTTTCTAAGAAAAAATCTAACATTTAAAATGAAATCATGTTTTTAAATTACTTCCTTTAAAATGAAATTATGTCCTTTATTTCATTTGAGAGGGCGGAAAAAAATAATGAAAGTGAGTTCAAATGTATTTGGATCTCAACGTTGTTATCCGATCCAAGGAAATTGACTCGAATTCGGTCGTCGAATTCATGTACATGAAACCGAATCTAATTATCGGATTAATATCGTTAAACCCGGATTCAGTCGTTAGATCTATTGACATGTCTACACATTAGAAAGATATATGTGAATTCTTTACCATGGATTCATGTTAAGTTGCTCCTACTTTATTAAATGAGTTGATCAATGATAAATATTTGATAGGATGGTGAAATGAGGTGGAAGTCATCAAAATAATTTTTTATACCCATAATTGATTGTGACATGTAGTGGGCTTACATATTGATTGTAAAGATGATTCAAGTACGGTTATATGAATCTTCGCAATTTTTTTAGGTTTATAGCATGAGTTTTGGAATTCCTATCTATCAATACAAGAATAAGTTTTTTTTGGGTTGATCACCCTAAGATCATGGTAGGAAATAATGGGTAGAATGAAGTCATGCTAAGATATTAAGTGTATTTTACCTTTATTATACTAAAATACTTGTCAAATATAATTACATATTAATTATCTCTAATCTTAATATTATGGGAGTGAAATTTTTTAATTATTTATGAGAAATACTATTAGGAAGGAGTGAAAATACAGTTTAATAAAGGTAAAATTGTAAAATTTGAGAAAATTTAGTACAAAATCTTTAATAAAATGAGTAAGTTGGTGACAAAAATATAAAAAAGAGTCAATTGTAGGCCTTAAACTCGTGACTAATGGTTGAGCAAAAAAAAACTCGTAATTACAAGCTTAAATTTGTGATCTGCCCACTAAACTAGAAATTCTTAGATTTTAAAGTATAGTTATTTTAAAAATAACCACAGCATAATATAGATTTATAATTTTAAAAATAAAAATTTCATAATATTCTTAATATCAATATTTTTTATTAATAAAAGTTTGAAAATGTATTTGTAAATTAAATATTTAGTGGATATTACTTAATAATATTAATAAAAGAAAAAAATAAATATAATATTTTTATTGTGCTGCGTAATACGAGATAAAGAAAGGTATCAATATGAGTTATAAGAGATTCCCTTAAATAAAATTTACATATTTAATATATATTATTTAATTATTTTTTTATTGAGATTTATTCATATAATTGTTATGATTATTAAAATTTTAAAAATTTTAAAACATTATATTTGTATCTTGTATTTTACACCATTGAGTAATATCTACTAAACATTTAGTCTTTAAATATTTAGATTATTACGTAATTGTTAATTTTAAAATTATAAATCTTTATTATATAGTGATTATTTTTAAAATAATTATAATTTGACATTATACGATCTAATTCAATCTCTAGAGTACGAGATTCTTAAACTATTTTTTGTCGCCCGTAAGCTTATAAAATTAGCATACGAGCTAATTAAAGTTTTGTACTACTAGGAAATGTTTCTATTCTAATTAAATTATTCATAAATTTTAAAATTATATTATAAAGTATCGAAATATAATAATGTTACATGCACATATTATCACATTAGCCAATTAAACAAAATAAATTGCTATTATTATAATCTAATCATAAATTTTGGTGACAACTAACCGTATCAAAATAAAAAAATGAGTAATATATATATATGTAAATAACTCTATTTTTTTAATATATTATAATTTTTAAATATTTAAATAATGCAATTCATTTACATATAAACTATAAAAAATTTTACAAAACAAAATATAGTAATGATTAAGGAGATCGTTCATCAAAACCATTTATCTTGTTGATTGATTAAGAAATTTATCCATTATACGATTAAATGATATTTTTCCTTAAAATGTCATTCATTAATAATAAAACTTATTAACTAATTTATTAAAACAAATATATAATATTAAAATATTTTTAGATTAATATATTATATTTAAAATATTTTATCAAAATTATATCAATAAGAAATAAATGAAAAGTGATATATCATTATTTTGCAAAAGGATTATATCATTAAACAAAAAGAAAAAAAAGCGCACAACTAAGTAATAATTTGTGAAAAATTATATCATTAAGTAACAAATGAAAGGAAATGCCTGATCCGTCCTTATCCACACGGGTTGGCTTATGTTGCAGAAAGATCAGATCGCGTACATCAAATAGGCGCAAATCCAGAAAATTTGTTATTTTTTTTTCTTTGGGAAAAAGGTTTATATCTTATCAGCACTCTACTAGTTGCGGTCGGAGTCTGCTGGTTTCGTGAGAATCATCTCACTTTTTTTGTAAAGTGAAAAAGAAAGTGTCTTTTATTTGTTTTCGGCAGTGGACTTTGTTTTGTTTTTCGCAGTAAACTTTGATTTGAATCGGGAACTCTGGATGGAAGACTTCAAGCTCCCTGAGGATGCCCTTTTTCTGGGTCTGGACAGTTCCACTCAGTAAGCCATGTTCTTGATTGGCATTGTCTCCCTATGATCCAGATCTAAAATTACGTCTTTCACCGATTATCCTTCTGGGTTTTCGTGATTCCGTTTAGTTCCTTTGCTGGGCAATTGACATTGCGATAAATTATCTACCAGTTAGCATCCATGTTTAGTTTGAATGGGATGAGAATTCGATTGTTTTATTAGGTCGTTGAAGGCTACTGTGCTGGACTCGAATCTGAATATAGTTGCCACGGAGCTGGTTCGCTTTGATTCTGATCTGTCCCATTACAAAACCAAGGATGGGGTCTACAGGGACCCTTCCGATAGTGGCAGGATTGTCTCTCCCACCATCATGTGGGTTGAAGCCCTCGACCTCATGCTCGAGAAGCTTTCGAAATCAAGCTTGAATTTTGGGAAGATCGCTGCCATCTCGGGCAGTGGTCAGCAGCATGGAAGTGTCTACTGGAACCCTGGCGGTTCTGCAATTCTGTCATCACTGGACCCTGAGAAACAGCTGGTTTCTCAATTGCAGGAGGCCTTCTCGATAAAGGAGTCACCGATTTGGATGGACAATAGCACGACTGCAGAGTGTCAGGAGATTGAGAAAGCTGTTGGTGGTGCGCTGGAGCTAGCACGGATCACTGGCTCACGAGCTTACGAGAGGTTTACTGGTCCTCAGATCAGAAGAATGTACAAAACTCGGCCTGATGATTATGAGAACACAGAGAGGATTTCCCTTGTAAGCTCCTTCATGGCTTCTATACTCATTGGGGCTTATGCTTGCATTGATGAAACAGATGGTGCCGGGATGAACTTGATGGACATTGGCAAGAGGGACTGGTCTGAAGTTGTCTTGAAGGTCAGTTTGTTGCACAGTTGTTTCTGAAATGAAACCAGTGTATTTATCAAGAAATCAGTGCATGATGTTTTTAAACAACAACAGTGGTTCTTGTGGTTTTCTTGTACTATCTTGTCTCTTTGCTATCTCTATTTAAGTTTGATAATAATTTTCTTAGGGAACAGCACCAGGTTTGGAGAAAAAACTTGGAAAGTTGGCACCTGCCTATGCTGTTGCAGGTCATATAGCACCCTACTTCGTGCAAAGGTTGGAAACTCAACCATCTTTTCTCTCTCTTTACCCATTTTGTCAAGTGAACTAAATAGCAGCATAGGAAAAGAAAACACAAAGCAATGATCAATTACTTTTAACAGTATCTTGCCTCTTTTCATCAAAGAAACTGAAATGCTGAGTTGTATGCACTCAGGTTCAAGTTCAACAAGAATTGCTTGGTTGTCCAGTGGTCAGGAGACAACCCCAACAGCTTAGCAGGTGAATGATTTTTTTTACCATCTTTTTCTCATTTTTTGCTTGATAAGTATAAACCAATAAATTAATTCGATGTAACTTGTTTAATCCAATCTTTATAACTTGATCAATCAGATATCTTATGAAATAGATATAAATTTGCAGGCCTATCACTGAGCAAACCTGGGGATTTGGCAGTTAGTCTCGGCACTAGTGATACTGTATGCAATAAAGCTAACCATTGCAAGCATTCCTGTCTCTGATTTCAATATTCATTCAGAGCCAAATATTTTGTTATAACGTGAAATATTTTGAGAGAAAGTTATAATTAGTTATCATTTGTATTTCCTCTCCTTTCTTTCTATCATTTTTTCCATGAGATTTTCATCTCTTTCATGTAACTCATCTCTTTCTTTCTTTCATGTAATGTGACGAAGTTCTGATCCGCTCAGGTTTTTGGAATTAGTTCTCATCCTAATCCAAGACTGGAAGGGCATGTTTTCCCCAATCCAGTAGACAAGGAAGGATACATGATAATGCTGGTTTACAAGAATGGATCTCTTACACGTGAAGGTATATTGTCATATTACAGCGAATCTACTTAATTTTATCACGAAAAGTGTTATTATTAAAAACTTCTCTTAAATCTAGAAATTCGCAACAAGTACGCAGAGAAGTCATGGGATACTTTTAACAATTATCTGCAGAAAACACATCCTCTAAATGGTATGTGACCTTAAACTCTTCAAAATATGTGGGAACATATTATCTGTTGCATTGCTTATATTCAGCATATTGCAACAGGTGGAAAGATTGGTTTCTATTACAAGGATCATGAAATTCTTCCTCCCCTTCCAGGTGGATTCTTAACTTTCTTGTGCTTCTTTCACTCTCTCAGAAATTTATTTATTTTTCTTTAATGAATTATCATGAAAACTTGTAGTATCATGGAGTTTTATACAAGTACTATTTCCTTCATTGTTGAATCACATAAATAATAGTGCTTTATAATCTGAAATAAATGGTTTTGAGTATGCAGTGGGTTTTCATCGGTATGTCATTGAGAATTTTTCTGGCGAAACATTAGAAGGTGTGAAAGAATGTGAAGTTCAGGAATTTGATCCTCCTTCAGAGGTTAGAATCTCTTTTGAATATTGAGATCCCGCCTTTTTTCTGTTAGTTTGTTACTCTTATTTTTATGAATTAATTTGCAGGTCCGGGCATTGATTGAAGGCCAATTTCTATCAATGAGGGGGCATGCAGAAAGATTTGGGATGCCCGCCCCTCCCAACAGGATAATAGCAACAGGAGGAGCTTCCGCTAATACAGCCATCCTTGGCTCTCTTGCTTCCATTTTCGGCTGTGATATCTACACAGTCCAAAGACCTGGTACTCATATCTGTCTTATCCAATCTTAAAGAAACAAAAATATCTATGAGCATGAAATGATATCCTTTAATTCAATGGAATAGATCATATAGTGAATATGGGCTGCCTTCATTAGTACACTGTCTACTCTGGAATCTTACTTGTAAATATTCTGATGTGAAATAGATTCGGCTTCTCTTGGAGCTGCGCTAAGAGCAGCCCATGGATGGATGTGCCACAAGAAGGGTGTATTTGTACCAATATCAGGTATGTACATGGGCAGGCTGGAAAATACATCTCTTGGATGTAAGCTTGCAGTGGCAACCGGTGATCCTGAACTGGTCACAAAGTATGCAGTCTTGATGAAGAAGAGGATGGATATAGAGAACCAACTCATCCAGAAGCTGGGACGGCGCTAGATTGATGAAATTCCTCTTTGGAGATTATTATCTTCTTTTTTGTTTTGGAATAAGTAACGTTTGGGGACGCCTTTTCTGTGCATATTCAAGAGTGCATAGACATTTTATGGATGAGGATGAGATTACCACAGTTGCATATAGATGAACATTATATTATGGCATCAGGTAGGGAGGGGGTTGTTTTATCCTAATAAAGTGAAATCTCCCATCAGGTTTTGCAGTCTTAAGATCTTTTGCCGAGGGAATAATAACACAGCTGAAACCCAGAGTTCAAAGTATGCTAGAAAGAACTCTTCAATCTACATTGTAGCTCCCCAGGCAACTACAGCAGTAAGAGATAATCTAGAGGGGGCCGCTACAGTAGTAAGAGATTATCAAATAAGATTTTAACCAAATTTATACTTTCATTTCTTGGTATCTATGTCTGGGGAATCAAAATGATTCAACCAGGTGACCACGTGATGCTCTTATCTATGGGCAGCCATTACTGTATAAAAAAACATATATTAACTTAATTTGAGAGTCATTCTCACACAATCCTTATGTGAAACTCTTTTTATTCTTATTATAAAGGAAAATCTTCCGAAAATCCAATCTAGAACTTCTAGAAGATGTGGATTAGTGGTAGCCGAGAATGCCCATAAAGTCGTGAGCTAAAAGTGGATTAGTGGTGGGCCATTAGCACTCTCTGTCACCCGGAATCCCCATAAATACTTGTAAATAAAGGACGATTCCAAATGCTAGAAAATATAATAATACTACATAGTCCCATTGAGGACTCCTTGACACTTTAAGGTAAAACCTAAACAAAAACCCCGGCTTCAACGGACGGATTATTTACTGCTATGGACTATTTTCTTGTAATTAATCCGATTTCCAGCGTTTGAACTGCCTGCCTTACGGTCCGGACGAAATCCGGTCGACCCCAATGGATCATATAGTTAAGTCAACTTTGCTGGCTCTGTCACTAAAGCCGCCTTACCGGAGTCATCCTTCTCAATGAAGACCCTCACAAACTTGCACGGTTCGGCACCCTCCAGCATCTGCACCACGCTCCTCATTGTCGGCCTCTGGGCCGGCAAGGTTGCCGTGCAGAGGATCGCGATCTTCAGCACCTTCAACGCCTCTTCCCTTAGGGGATCCGGAATCCGTGAGTCCACGAGGCCCAGCACTCTCGCCCGGGTCTTGAGCTGACTCGAAACCCAGTTCACAATATCGTTCTTCTCACCGAATTCTGGCTCGATTGGCCGCTTGCCGGTCACTAGTTCCATCAGGACGACTCCAAAACTGTACACGTCACTCTTCTCATTCACCTTGGAGGAGTATCCATACTCTGCAAAACATGTATAAAATTAGCTATTAACATTATACCACAAAGAATGTTAAATAAAAGCATAAACTTTTTACTTTCAAATTTAAAATTTTAACTTATATGTAAACCTTTATTTAATTTTAGTTAATTTATATACAAATATTTTATTAACCATTTATTTTAAAGAGTTTTTTAGACAAATTAATATATTCACAAAATTTATTTTTCATTCATGTGAGACAACTAAAATTCACAGTATTTGCACTGTCTTACCAGGAGCGATATACCCGTGAGTGCCGGCAATAAGATGGGTCGAGTCCTTCGAGCCATCGGTCTGGACGACCTTGGCGAGTCCGAAGTCGGCTATTCGGGGTTTGAGGAACTCGTCAAGGAGGATATTACTGGACTTGACATCTCGGTGGATGACGGGCCTCTCGCAGCCATGGTGGAGGTACTCGAGACCCTTGGCAGCCCCGAGGGCGACCTCGTATCTGGCATCCCAGTCGAGCTCTGTCTTGCCTCCGCCGCCAACTCCCATGTGGAGCTGATCCCACAGGCTCCCCTTGGGCAGGTACTCGTACACCAGCAGGCTCGAGTCCTCGCTCGTGATGCTGCAGTAGAGCTTTACCACGTTCACGTGCCGGATGGAGCTGAGCGTCTCTACCTCCGACTCGAACTCCCTCGACTTACCATAGGCTGACCGGCCTAGCATCGGAGAGCTCATGCGCCGCCCCTTCCAGTAGCCACTACGCCGGTCTCCTGGAGGACCGCTCCTCCTCCATATGTGCTTCACCGCAAGCTCCTTTCCATTTGGTAGAGCCACCTTGTAGACGTTGCCGGAGGCACCCTTTCCGATGAGATTCTCCGGCTTGATGGAATTGAGGATCTCGTCCTCGGTGAAGCTTAGCACACTGAATGACTTCACATCCCATGATTCTTCCTTGAGGGAATAGTTCTCGCGCTTTTCTTCCTTCCTGTGCATGTAGAGGAATATCCCCAGCAATGTCATCACGAACACGATGCCCACTATTAAGCAGATGATGAACGTCCGGGTATTTTTCGAGAGGTGAGAGGTTGAGGGGCACCGGCGGAACGTGACGGCAACTGCCTCGCTGCTGCAGAGGCCTGGGTTTCCCGCGAAACTTCCCTTGTATGCTTCGACTAGTAAGGAGTGTGGGATTGGACCAGTCAGAAGGTTATGGGAGAGGTCAAGGAGGCTGAGCCGGAGAGACGACAGTGTCGAAGGAATCTGGCCGGAGAGCTTGTTGTTGGAGAGGTTGAGAGAGTTCATCACGGGCAATGATCCTATCGACGGAGGAATCTCTCCGGAGAGGAAATTCTGGGCCATGTTCACGTCGCTGAGGGACGTGCAGGAGCCGAGCCCATCCGGAATCGACCCTGAGAACTTGTTGTTATCAATGTTGAGAGATCCAAGCTTCTTCAGCTCCCCCATGGTGGACGGAATCTCGCCGGAGAATTTATTATGGCTCAGGTCGATCGCGACTAAAGATCCCGCCATGGAGATCTCATGGGGGAGATGGCCGGAGAGCTGGTTGTGCGAGACGAACAGCTGCCCGAGCGATCTCGCATTAGCTATGTCCGCCGTGATGGGCCCCTCGAGGCGGTTCGTCGCCACGTCGATGATGTTCAGTGACGGCAGCCCCCAGATTCCGCCGGGGACGCTGCCGGAGAGGGAGTTGTTGCTGACGCGGAAACGTTTGAGTGTCTTGCAGTCCCCGTAGGTAGCCGGAATTTCTCCCGTGAACCCGTTCTGGAGCATGAGAAGCTCCTTCATCTTCCCTTGCTTGCACATGTCCGGCGGGATCGGGCCGGTCAGGAAATTCTCCGACACATCGATGAAGTCGAACTCCGCCCAGGACCCAAGCTTCTGCGGCAGCGGTCCGGTCAGCATATTCGTGTAGAGGGACAGATTGACAAGCTTCCGAAACTCCCCAAACTCCGCCGGAACTCCGCCGGAGAAGCCGTTCATGAAAAGCTGCAGCGATACGAGATTGGTCAGGAACCTCAGCTCCGACAGGTCACCGTTGAGGTTGTTCATGGACGCATCGAATAGCTCCAGCTTTGTTAGGTTCCTCAGCCCCACCGGAAGCCTCCCCGTGAGACTGTTGTTGTAGAGCTCGAGCTGCCACAGGTTCGTCAAGTTGCCGATTTCCGGCGGGATTTCGCCGGTCAGGGTGTTGTCGGAGAGCTCGAGATTGATGAGCTCCGTCAGTCCTCCGATCGCCGGGGGGATTTCTCCGCCGATGCTACTGTTGGACATGTAGAGCCAGTTCAGATGGCGGAGGCTGAGAATCTGCTCGGGGAATGGAGAGCTGTCGAAGAGGTTGTCTCCTACGCTCAAGGTGACAAGGTTAGTCATCGCCGTGAGGGAGCCCCACGGGAAGGCGCCGGAGAGGCCGCTGTTGTTAAGATAAAGGTAACGGAGCTCGACGAGGGTTGATAAGTCCGGGACCGGACCGTTGAACTGGTTGTTGGCCAGGTCCAGGTATCGCAGACCGGTGCAGCCGCTTAGCCCGTTTGATAGGATTCCGTGCAAGGAATTGTACCCGAAGGCGATCTTCTCAAGGGACCTGAGCTGGCAGATAGAATCCAGAGGGAGCTCGCCGGAGAGATGTTTGCTGGAGAGGTCGATTTCGATGACAGAGCCGTTGGAATTGCAGGTGACACCGGCGAAGCTGCAGAGGGGACTGTCGGGTGTCCAGGAGGCGAACGGCGAGGAGCTCAGGGAGGACTGGAGGGCGGTGGCGAGGTTGAGCAGGATCTCTAGCTCGTCGGCAGAGGAGGAGGATGAAGGGAAGAGGAGGCAGAGGAGGAGGCAGAGAAGGCCAGCGGTGGACATGGCGGGGGATGGACGGGGTAGAGGGAGGAGATGGGGATAGGATGGGAAGGAGACGAGCTTTCCGGTGGAGTGTCCTTTTTTTCTTCTACTGAAGTAGAAAGCTTATCTTCATACTAAAAACCGGAGGTGGACATTGGAAGAAGAAAAAAACCAGCGCAATTTAAACTGCAAAGCTATGGTGGATGCATGCATTTGCTTCCACTAGTAAGATTCTGATTACCTATTCGTGCTCGTATATCTCGCTATTTTAAATAAAAGGTTAATGATAACTAGTTGCCTTGAATATTGATCATTTGATATTCTAAATGATGATGAATATGTTCATAATATTGTGTGGGTCTAAGTATAATTTTTATGGTTCATAGATTTTACTGTGTACAAAATCAATTTCTACATGTTATATGAGATTGTATTGTATTGACTATTGAACTGAACCCTACATGGAACATGTGGTAAACCATAATTTTGTAGATTACCATTATAACTTGTAGTCCAAATAAGAGGGTGATTTTTGTGCAAAAAAAGAGGGTGGTTGTTTTATCTTTGTTTATGACGTTAATAAGTAGAGCAATAAAGTATTAATTGATTAAATAGACTAATTCATTCCTAATAATGAATTTTATATTGATTATTTTTTTTTGCATCAGCATATTCACTCAATACATTAAAATTATACATATACGTTAGTTATATTATATTTAAATCAATTAAAATTAATTTAATTTTGTCATTTTTATCAATTTGGTTATCTAACTATTTGCATCACTTTTATCCTAACGTTTAAATCATTTATGTATATCTATTAATGTTACTTTAGATGGAGGAATTGCAAATATGCCCATCCTTGAAAATACCTCATAGATACACCATATCCTAATAAACCAAGTGATGATTAAGACCAATTGAAAATCTTTGTGATAGTAAATCAATGAAAAATTCTGTGTATGCATCAGGGGATAACACTCAAAAAACGGAAATACGGATATACTTAACATACGGCAAGTAGAGTCACCCATAAAAAAGGATGACTCCTAAGTGAAGATAACTAACAAAATTTAAGGAAATCAAGTAAAATATAGAATTTATCTAAAGAAATTTACAATATATAGAGAAAAATTTTATAAGGTATGATTCTTTTAAATAAATAATTGAAAAAATTTTAAAGGAATTTCGATAATCCAATTCAACTATAATTGTCCAAAATAACTAATATAAGATAAAAATTAACCCCAAAATCCTAATAAGCAAGTAAATCAATCCATTGAGTTAAAAATCATATAAAATTGAAGCGAACTCGATTAAATTATACCAACAGAGAGTAACCTATTGGGATATTCATTTTTTAAAGTGACTAAAAAAAGTAATTTGTAAAATTGAGATAACTACCAAGTAAGAAATTAGTTCAGATTAATTTAAAAATTTTTAATTTTTAAAAATCCGGTTGATTTGGACCTTAATCGACCGATTTAGGTCTCGATTTACTGAAGATCGGTTCAATTCATATTAGATAAACGGATCAGATGCCATGTTGGCTTCAGGTCAACCTGCATGATCAATTAGCGAGCAACGTGTGGCGAGCGTTCCTTGTCAGCCACTAGTTTAGTGCTAGGAAGTGCTAACTAATTAGAGGATGACACGTGACAATCATCAACGGTCAACTAAATAAATTCGACATCAACCATTTATGACCAATTAAAGAGTGACACATTGAGATCGTCAACAATCAATTAAGAATAATCACGTCAGAAAAACTGACTTAATCTAAAGGTGATACGTGGACGATGCGCCAAGTGAGTAGATGACTATGACACATGATAGAGCTAGCCAATTAATAGACAACACATCACAATGAGAGAACCCCCGCCATTCCTTAGAGGGCGCGGGACAAGGGCTAATGTAGAAGGAATATTGACATATTTAAATTAACTAATCAAATGACGCCACATGAAAAAGTCTCAACAATAGTTTAACTACCAAATCCACTTAGCAACTACGTAAACCTTGGTAACCAATGGAAGGTCACCACGTGGCAAGTTAATGGATCAAAAGGTCTCCACATTTCCATTTATTCCATTTAAGTCTACTAATTTATCACAATTTCATAATTACCCCAAATTGTAGTTTAATCAAATTCCACTATTAGCACTTCAATTTACTCCCACCAAGCCACCTATCATCTCTCTAATCCTCCTAAAACCATTCTAAGCTTTGAATAGACTGTTTTGACCCCATATATTCCTTGACCGAAGCTTCGCCGAAAATTGCATAGCTGGCACAATTAACCAGAATCTCGCTGGCGACGGCGAGTTGGCCAACGCCACAGAGTGAGGAAGTTAGGGGACCTTCGAAGTGACCTTCTTGGATCAAAGACCATCCTAATTGGTCACTGGATTTGCCTAAATTTCTGACTTAACTACCCTCCTAAAACCGAACAAAAAACTTTAAGGAAAAATGAAGGACAAAGACCAAATTGACTTACCTTAGATCCTTCCCAATCACGAGAGAGGAAGAAGGAAACTAAGGGGATCTCATAGACTTTTCCCAAGTCGATTTGACCGTCGAAAGGAGTTAGGAAGCTTTAGGAAAACATATGCTCTATTTTCTGCATGGGAGGCATGATTAATGTTTGGCCTTGCTGGCAATGCTTTGGTCACTAGTGGACTCCGATGTGTATTCAACAATCGTTTAACGACCATATCCACTTAGTAACCACGTTAACTTGGTAACCAATGGAAGGTCGCCACATGGCAAGTTAATGGGTCAAAAGGTCTCCACATTTCCACTTATTCCATTTAACTCTACCAATTTATTACAATTTGCACAATTACTCCAAATTGTAGTTTCATCAAATTCCACCATTAGCACTTCAATTTTTTCCCACCAAGCCTCCTATCACCTCTTTATAAAACCATTCCTAGCTTTGAATAGACTGTATTGACCATGTTTATTCCCTGACCGAAACTTCGCTGAAAAATTGCATAGCTTGCACAATTAACTAGAATCTTGTTGGCGACGGGGAGTTGGCTGGGGCCACTGTGTGAGGAAGTTAGGGGACCTTCCAGGTGACCTTCCTAGATAAAACACCATTCTAATCGGTCACTGAATTTGTCTAAAACTCTAACTAAAGTACCCTCCTAAATCCGAACAAAAAACTTTAAGCAAAAATGAGAGATTAAGGCTGAATTGGCTTACCTTAGATCCTTCCCAATCACGAGAGAGGAAGAAGGAAACTTAGGGGATCTCAAAGACTCTTTCCAAATCGGTTTGACTGTTGGAAGGAGTCAGGAAGCTTCGGGAAAACATATGCTCTATTTTCAGTATGGGAGACATGACTAATGTTTAGCCTTGATGGTAGTGCTCTAGTCACTAGTGGGCTCCGATGTGTGTTCCTTGAGATAGAGAAGGCTCCCACTAAACTCTTGATGTATATTCGAACTTTCCTAGTTCCCTTAGTAGCTCAAGTTTAATCTCAAAATTCAGTTCGCCAGAAAATTTAGGTACTGACTTTTAGGGTGAGAATCCGATGAACAAGGGAGGAGAGGAGAGGAGAGTTGTTTTATTAGCTGAAGCTTCCTAGTTTGGTGGTGAATTCACAAACTGTGAAGTTAGGTGTCGATTTGCCACGGAGTTGGAGCTTATTTGTATCACGAAAAGATTTTCAAAAATACACTGGTGATCTTCACATGTTTTTGGTTTGAATTCATCAAGAAAATTTTAAAAGGACAACTCATATTCCAATTGAACTATGGTTGTCTAAAGTAAATGTTGTGGGATAAAAATTAACCCCAAAAGCCCAATACGCAAGGAAACCAATTAATTGAGTTAAGAACCATACAAAACCGAAGTGAATTGATTAAACTATACCGAACCAAGAGTAACCAATTTAAATTTTCATTTTTCAGAGTGACTAAAAAAAGGTATTTTGCTAAATTGAGGTGACCACCAAGTATGGAATAAATTTAGATTAATTTAGAAAATTTTAATTTTTAGAGAACCTATCGAATTAGGTATGAATCGATAGCTTTAAGTATTGGGTCACCGAAAACTAGTTCAATTGAACTGACCAATAATGAGAGTAGGTCAATGAACGGGATGCCACGTTGGTGCCATGTCAGCCTACACGACCAATTAGCGAGTGACGTACGGTGAGCGTTCCCCGTCAACCACTAGTTTAGTTCTTGGAAGTGCTGACCAATTAGATGATGACAAGTGACAATTATCAACGGTCAACTATAAAAATAACATATCAGCCAAGTATGACCAATTAGAGAGTGACACATTTTAATCATCAACGGTCAACTAAGAATAACCACATCAGTAGAACTGACTAATCTGAAGGTTACACGTGGACGGTGCGCTGAGTTAGGAGATGACTCTGATGTATGATAGAGCTAGCCAATCAACAGATAACACGTCGCAATCCACATGAGAGGACCCCATACAATCCTGAGAGGGCATATGGAAAGGCCAATATTGTAGAAGGAATTTTGACATATTTAAATTAGTCTATCAAAAGACTACGCATGACATGGTCTTAATAGTCATTTAACAACCAGATCCAATTAGTAACCACGTTAACCTTGGTGAGAAATGGAAGGTCGCCATGTGACAAGTTAATGGGTAAAAAGGTCTCCACTTTTCCACTTATTACATTTAAGTCTCCCAATTGATCACAATTTGCACAATTACCCCAAATTACAATTTCGTCAAATTCCACCATTAGTACTTCAATTTGCTCCCACCAAGCCTCCTATCATCTCTCTTATTCTCCTAAAACCATTCCAAGCTTTGAATATATTGTTTTGACCCTATTTATTCTCTGACAGAAGCTTTGCCGAAAAATTGCATAGCTGGCACAATTAACCGGAATCTCAGTGGTGACGACGAGTTGGTTGGGGCCATTGAATGAGAAAGTTAGGGGACTTTCTTGGTGACCTTCCTGGATCAAACACCACCTTAATGGATCACTTGATTTGCCTAAAACTCCGACTGAACTAGCCTCCTAAAATTGAACAAAAAAACTTTAAAGAAAAATAAAGGACAAAGGCCGAATTAGCTTACCTTAGATCTTTCCCAATCACGAGAGAGGAAGAAGGAAACTTAGGGGATATCATAGACTCTTCTCAAGTCAATTTGACTGCCAAAAGGAGTTAGGAAGCTTCGGGAAAACATATGCTCTATTTTCAGCATGGGAGGCATGACTAATGTTTGGCCTTGCTCGTAGTGCTCTAGTCACTAGTGGACTCCGATATGTGTTCCTTGAGATAGAGAAGGCTCCCACTAAATGCTTGATGTATGTTCGGACTTTTCAAATGCCTTTAGTAGATCGAGCTTTGTCTCACAATTGAGTTTGCCATAAAATAAAGCTACTGACTTTTAGGGTGAGAATCCGATGAACAAGGGAGGAGAGGAGGGTTATTTTATTAAGTGAAGCTTTCTTGTTTGGTGGTAAATTCACTGATTGTAAAGTTAGGCATCGATTTGCCACGGTGTTAGAGTAGATAAGTATCATCAAAAGATTTCCAAAAATACATGGTCATATTTTATTTTTTTCGGTTTAGATTCATCGTGAAAATTTTAAAAGGAAAATTGAGATTCCAATTGAGCTATGGTTGCCCAAAGTAACTATTGTGGGATAAAAATTAACCCCAAAACCCCAATAAGCAAGGAAACCAATCAATTGAGTTAAGAACCATACAAAACCGAAGTGAACGTGATTAAACTATACTGATGTGAGAGCAACCAATTCAATTTTTCATTTTTTAGAGTGACTTAAAAAAGGTAATTTGCTAAATTGAGGTGACCACCAAGTATGAAATAAATTTAGATTAATTTAGAAAATTTTAATTTTTAGAGAACCGGTCGAATTGGGCATGAACCGACCGATTTAGATATTGGGTCACCGAAAATCGGTTCAATTGAATTAGCCAATGATCAGACTAGGTCAATGAACCAGATGCCATGTTGCGCTAGGTCAGCCTGCATGACCAATTAGCGAACAACGTGTTGCGAGCATTCCTTGTCAGCTATGAGTTTAGTGTTTGGAAGCGCTGACCAATTAGAGGATGATATGTGACAATCATTAACTGTCAACTAAAAAATCCCACATAAGCCAATTATGACCAATTAGAGAGTGACAAATGGTGATCATCAATGGACAACTAAGAATAACCACCTTTGTAAACCTCGTCCTTTCATAATAAGAAAATCGGGGAAAGAACTGATCATTTTCAATTTGAAAACCAAGTTGGTCTACAAACTGGAATCGATAGAGAAAGGGAAAACCGGGAAATTTATGGATCCCGAGTGACACAAAGGGTCCCAAAAGTCATGAAAAAGGACTTAGAGATGAATTGGAGATGAAAACCAATCTGGTTCAGGTGAACCGAATTGAATCAGTTTGGACTGGTTTGAACCACTATTAAACGAGATGCTAAATTCATTTTTCAAGGTGGCTTAAAAAATTCAAATTTGAGATTTGAGGCCACCATTGGATAGAAAATGAATTTATAAATTTTTAATTTTAAAAAATTCGATCGAATCGGGCTTGAACTGACCGGTTGAAGCTTTAAACCCGGTTCGGTTAAAAAAAATCAATTATATGCAAAATTATCCAAGTGTGAGTTCTAGCGACATGAAGTAGAATTTTTATGACACCTAGTGTCCAAGGATGGAGTTAAAGTAGATCTAACCAAGGTGGAAGCCATATCAGATTGGAAGGCTCCAAGGAATCCTACAGAAATAAGAAGTTTCTTAGGTTTGGCAGGATACTATAGACGGTTTGTGCAAGACTTTTCTATGATAGCAGCTCCTCTAACTCAACTGACCAGAAAAGGAGTTGAGTACAAGTGGGATGAAAGTTGTGAGAAGTCTTTCCCGGAGTTAGAGACTCGATTGGCAACTGCAACAATACTCTCCATACCTAACTCTAATGCGGGAGAGTACACCGTTTATAGTGTGCATCCGGACAAGGACTCAGATGTGTTTTAATGTAACAAGGGAAGGTTATCGTCTATACCTCGCGACAACTTAAGGTACATGAATGAAACTACCCAACACATGATTTGGAATTAGCTGCAATAGTGTTTGCCCTAAAGTTTTGGCAATACTACCTTTACGGGGTTAAGTGTAGGATATACACAAATCACAAGAGTTTTAAGTACTTCCTAACTTAGAAGGAGTTAAATATCTGCTAGAGGAGATGGCTGTAATTGGTTAAGGACTATGATCTTGTGATATAATATCACCCAGAAAGCCAAATGTGGTAGCAGATTCCTTAAGTCGCAAGTACCAAACTGAGGCGACACAATTAAATACGAGTTACATACCCTTGTTGCAATAATTAGGAAGAATGGAGGTGAACCTGAAAATGGACAAGTGGGAAATGTGCTTGGTGGCTAACATGGTAATGAGGCCCAATCTAACTAAATAGATCCAAGATCAACAAAAAGCAGATAAGGAACTTTAACTCTACCTAGATCTGGTTAATAGAGAAACTAAACTGGATGACGACCTGCTTAGTGATGGGGTGCTGACTTACAAGGGTAGGGTATGTGTGCCTCAAATTAAGGAACTAAAGAGGTTAATTTTGGAGGAGGCACATGATTCAGTGTATGCTATGCACCTGGGCAGTACCAAAATGTACTGCACCCTCAAGCAAGGATATTGGTGGAACGGTATGAAGAGGGACATTGTGGAATATGTAGCCTGATGCTTATCCTGTCAACAAATAAAAGTGGAGCATTAGAAACCGTCAAGGCTGCTGCACCCCTTACGAATTCCAGAATGGAAATGGGAGCAGAACACCATGGACTTTGTCATGGGACTACTAGTGACAAGAAAGGGTCAAGATGCGATTTGGGTCATCATGGATAGATTGACCAAATCAGCTCATTTCCTTCCTATAAGAGTGATGGACATAGTGGAACAACTGGCCGTTTTATACATGAGGGAAATAGTGAGACTCCATGGCGTTCTGGTGAGTATAGTATTAGATTGAGATCCAAGATTTACTTCAAGGTTATGGCCAAGCTTACAAAGTACTATGGGAACCAAGCTCCACATGAGCACGATATTTCATCCTCAGACAGATGGACAGTCTGAGCGAACCATCCAAACCTTGGAGGACATGCTGAGAGCATGTGTACTCACTATGAACAAAGGCTGGGAAGAATACTTGTGCATGGTGGAATTTGCTTACAATAATTGTTATTAGGCTAGTATTTAGATGGCTCCCTATGAAGCCCTTTATGGACGACCAAGCCGTACCCCTCTATTTTGGGAAGAAGTGGGGGGAAAGAAGGCTAGAAAGGGAAGAACTAATCGAGGATGCCACATATAAGATAAAACTAATTAGGAGTCACCTTAAGACTGCACATGATAGGCAAAAGAGTTATGCGGACAATCAAAGGAAAGATCTGGAGTTTGAGGTGGGAGATCAAGTGTTTCTCGAAGTGTCCTCATGGGGGGGATACTTAGGTTTCAGTAAAGAGGAAAGTTGAAACCAAGATATATTGGTCCATATCCCATCATTCCATGGATAGAATGAGTGGCCTATAAATTGGAACTACCTCTAGACTTGCAGAGAATACATGATGTATTCCACATCTTTGTGCTTCGAAAGTATCAGCTTAATCCTAGTCATTTATTGGACCGACCTCCATTAGAGCTGTAAGAGAATCTAACCTATCAAATAGAACCAGTACGAATCATCAACCGGAAGGACAAGAATTTAAGGAAATAAGAGTGTCATGCCCTGACCTAGTTTAGTCGGATCCCCGCGAGCAAGCCGCCACTCTCCCGATTTATTAAGGGTTTCCCCTTCTTTAACTTGGTATGAGTAAGACATCCTTCAAACTTGAACCTTTCCTAGAATTACATAAATCAAAACTGTATAAAATTTTAAATTTATCATACCTATCTCATAGGCATATTAGTTAGTGGTCCTTGAGGGTAAGCTTTCCGAGATTTCCTGAAAGAGATAAAAGGGAGGGGTTGAGTACCACTACTTAGTGAATGGGTTTTCGAAATCTAACTTTTAGGAAAAGATTTGTGTTAGAGTGTGCCAGACTCCTTATTTTATTTCAAAATCCTTTTATTTCAAATTTCTATTTTATCACCATTTCTTATTAATCACGGTGTGTCATCACCCAACACACATCCTTCATCATGAAGGTCAATCACACAATTGCCGGTCAGCATGTCCACTAAACCCACTTATAGCGTCAGAGCGACTTTACTGGCCACCTAGATTGATGTACGTCCACTTCTATCCTGAGAATGAGTGGATATTCGCGACATCCAACCCTCAATCCCATAACAATTCTTCGTGTTCGTATGAGGATACAGACCTCATCCTGTCCTCACCCGTTCTCGTGTGCTTGAAGCTACTCCAAGCTTCACAAGGTCACCTGGTCCAACGAACTGCCCTTATACCCACTAGGTCATCCAAGGCCCTATGACACATCACTACCCCTCTTGGGTGTCTTGAAGGTCCCATAAACACAGTGCATGCATAATCAGTATTTTCACATCATGCCTTATAATCTATGGTGCCACTCGTCTAGCTGCCTCAACCTTGAACTCAACTTGTAGTTGTTTGTCTTGACTAGTCCGGAGACCGGTTATGTCGCATTGCCGCTAGTTGACTGAGCATGTCAGTCCTGTCTTGGTACCATGGCCAAACAATTCATTTATTTAAAGTTTTATGACACATATCTCATGTTTGTTTACGAGCTTCTACTCATGCCTACTGGCCTATGGCCCACTGTTCGAGATTTCCAAAACTGAGGCTTTCAGCCTAATAGGGCTATTCAAGCTCCTATCGAGAATGTCTCCCAAAATCATTTAAGCAGTGGCACACAATCAGGGGAGAGCACTTTCGACAAAAATAAAATTTCAACTATCCATCATACCAACCGAGTGTGAGGATATCTCCGCTCATAACCGATGAACGGGTTTTCTACTTCCTTAGAGGAAGTTTTATCATACCAGCCGGGTATGATCTACTTACAATTAGTAATTAGTTTTTCCATATCATTTTCACATCACGTTTCTAAGTTGTGATGTTTAAAATACTCCTAAGTAGTGGGTTTTTATTTCGAGACACTTATCATCCCCAATCGGGTATGATATAAAATGACACTCACAATTGATAAGTGGTTTTTTGTTTAATTCGCTCATCACCCCACCAGGTATGATGTTAAAAGTCCCACTCACCCGTTAATGTAGTGAATTACACTAAACCAATTCTTTGTATTCACGTGAGCTTGTCCTTGCTGGCATTCCCTGTACTTCGTGTTTCTACACTTTATGAACATCCTTGTTCAATATCCCTCGGCCTAATGGCCTTCATTCATTCCAAATGAATGAGAAAAACCAACTTTTCCTTTATTTGCATTTAGGTCCCTAATCCCAGTTTTCCTCAAATTGAGTCCCAAAACTTCTAAAATTCCTCTTGGGATCTCAATTTACTCAATTTCATAAAAAGGGGTTCAAGTTTCCCAAATTCCCAATTTGGCCCCCAAAATTTCCAAAATTATCATTTTCCCCTTCCTTTACAAAAATGGTAAGTTTTACCCCAAAAATTCTAAAATTGCTCAGTTGGCCCTTTAACATTCTTATCATGCCCAATTGACCCTCAATTTCATAAAATTGTATTTTGATCCTTCGAATTTCGAAAATCCCCAATTTTCCCCCAATTTCAACTCCTTAACACAGCCGAATTTGATTTTATCAAATTGACCGCTCAAACACTTCTAATTGTTGAAATTGAATTTAAAATTGAGATCCTACATCTTTATACAATTCAATAGCACTTTAAATAGTAAGTTTTAATACCAAAACGAGCTTAAATGGAGCTTCATCGGAAAATAGACTATAGAGAAATGAAGCTTCAAAAGCTTACTGTCGAGGGCGCAGCGGTCTGAGCTTTCGATCTGGGCATATAGGACTTATTTCGAGGTTCATCCTAGGATGAAAATTTTGCATCAATTGATGCCAAATTGAGTTAGAATTTCATCATCGAAGTTTAGTCGGTTCTCTCTCTAGCACCGGCCGAAAATTGCTAAGGGGAGCCAAATTGCCTTACCTTTTAGTCTTAATTCAACTGTAGGAGGGCTATGGAGGCATTGGGAAGGCTTGGTTTGTGTTGAGAAGGGCTGAATTCGACCAATTTTAGCTAGGCCGGAATAGGGCAACTTTAGTCTACCGAAGTTATTTCACTGTTCGATTTTGTCGGCACTTGTTCAGTGATCCTCAGATCGAATGGAGGTTGCTATTAGATAGTTTACTTCCCCTAGAATATAGAGTGCCTGACCTCTCTTTTTGAGGTTAAGAAAAATTTCCAAGTTGAAGCTTTGGTTCGAGCTTCACTGAGAAATGGAGTAGTAGAGAGAGAGAGAGAAGAGTGTTCAGGTGTAAGGAGGATGAATGGGGATGAGTTTTTTATATAGGTGTAAAATTGTGTATTAAATGGGGAAGATTTATTACTACATTACTAGTATTTATGTTGCCATTATTCTTGGGAAATTAATGGGTATTTATAGTATTAATTCTAATAATTAAATGTAGGTATTAAATTATGGGTATTAATTCAAATAATTAAATATAGTTATTAATTTATGGTTATTTATTCCAATAACTAAATATTGATATTAATTTTTGGGAATTTACGGGAGGTCATCCATCCTAATACTACTCTCACACAAGCACACTTAACTTTGAAGTTTTGATGGTATCTAGTTCATCTGAATCGATCTAGTTTTTTTCTAATTAGTTTAAAGGTTCTTTTCCAAGGTTTTATGAACCCTTCAATTATTGGGTTTGTGAACCGGTTCAGTATTTCTCACTCGATTTAACCGGTTTTTTTCTTGATTTTCTTTAACTCAAAAGAGTGTGGTTTATAACTCTCCCCTCCTTTTAGGAGTTCTGTCCTCAAAACTTAATCCACATATTTCACATTTGGGTTAATTTCCTTTAATGTCCACTTCCTCCTCTACTTAAGACAAGATTTCTCCTCTTAAGTGTTCTTTACCAGGATTTTTGGGAGTTCCAAAATACCCAACCATTCCCGTGTCTAATTATTCTCTTGGTAGTTTAAACCCTTAGCTCGATGTTCTTTCAAGCATTACGTACTTGTTTTCAAGATTTTCTTTGTTATCACCGTTTTGTCCTATTTTTACCCTTCCTCCGTTTGTTGTTTATTATAACTTCGGTCCAAATTTTTATATTTGACCTTGTCATGCTTACTAGCTAGCTCTTCCTTACTTTGAGTCATATTCTCCTCGGGATTGCTGGGCTTACAGCCCCCTTATAGCATGGCATTTTCTAGGACATGACTCTGTCCATTAGATTTCTAGAACATCTCCTTGAGGGTCTCTATTAGCTTTCCGACCTTTCAGGGATCGTATAACTTCATCCCTCTTTTCTTTAGATAGTACTCCTCAACTATCCTTTTACCATTATCCTCTCATCCATCATGCCTTTGAAGTTATGTCTTACATAACCATATCGATTTCTCTTACCTACTCATCCTTTCCCAACTTCTTTATTAGGTCTTTTCGATTCCAATCATTGGGTTTCCTAATGACTTATTGACATATGAGGATTTTTCCCTTCTTATGTCCTTTTCTCTTCTTTCGTGGCATCCTTTATTCAAGGACTTTCCTTTTTCCTTAATTCGCTCTTACTTGCTCGTGACCATTTCACGATTCATTATTTCGAGTTGATCTCTTTTTGGTATATGCATTGATTGTTTTGTTTGCAGAGTTCGCTTGTTACGGTCTCATTCTTTACTGTATTCCTTAAAGTAGAGGTTTTAACCTTAAGAGTTACATGTTCAACCTTTTTACCATCCTTTGGAGATTTCTTCCTTCATTTCCTTACACCTTCTTCTATGTTGTGGCAATTGGCCACTTTAAATCCTTATTCATCTTAAAATTTCCTTTCATTCCTTATCTAAGAAATTTCTGATTGTTGGTCTTTTTCATATACTCTACATTATGTTCATCCATCCATTCTTTAGGCTCTATTAAGTGAGCGTGGACCACGACCCATCCTGATGTCAATGGTCATTTTCCCTAATTTATTTCTTAATTGAGGGCTTACTTCTCCAAGATTTCTCATATATTCTTTCTTTTATTATGTTATTATTGTAGTCCACCCACTCATATTTGTTACGACATTCTTTGATGCTACCATGCTATTTATCCATTCCTTTGATTTAATTTACTTCCTAGGCCCTCATGAGTACTTTTCCTTGGTACTTGATCTTTCCTTTTCAACCAGTATTTCATTTGTGAGCTTATCATTCTTTCCATTTCGGTTGGTTCCATTTCCTCTTAATTGGGATACATATGTCTTTCCGGGGCTTCCTTCATTGGTAGGATTCTTTCCCTTTCTCCCAAAATTCCTTTTTCATTTGCTCTAGGGAATTTCTACCTTTAAATGACACCCTTTGATATCGTCTTCTCTTGTTTACCTTTACTATTGAAATCTTGCGATCACATCTTTTGTACTACATCCTCATCCTTACATGTATGTCAGTACGTGTCTATTTCTTTTAGGGAGAGCTCATATCTTCCTTATTTCAAGATCTCTTGATCATGCGAGGGGCTTACTTACTCCTCTCTTGGCATATGTTTGGTCGTTAATTTGGCCATTAGTCTTTTTAAGGATTTTCCTTAATCCTTCTTTTCCCCAATATATGGCCTTTCCACTTCTTCTTTCTTTCTTGGAGTTTAATCTATGACCCTCACGAGTGTTAGTGTGTTACCTGCCTCGCCTATACTATTCACCTTGTCAAATTCTCTTGATGTTGTTGTCTCTCGAATCTTCTTATCCTTAATAACTCTTCCAGTGCCTTTTTAGGGTGTATTCCTTACTACTTCCTGGTCCTCCTTAGGGCATCGTTCATTTTCTTTAACTATCTTATTGTTATGGTTTGCTTACTTCTGCTACGTTGGTCAGAGACTCTAATTTTGAATTCTCTACTTTTTTTTCAAAAGATGTTGTACTTGCAATCTCAAGATATCCCATTTGTCATCAAATGCTCGACTTATCTTCTCTTGTGGATGTACTCCATTCTTTGCTGCTAAATTGTTGGAATTTTCTTCTTTAAGGGAGATTCTCTTCTGCTACCTTTTGTTCTGTTTGTGGTTTTATTGAGTTCCTACCTTTAGCCCTTTTTCTTTCCTACCACTTCGCTAAGATCTTGATGAGCTTTCTCTTGTTTGTGGTTAAAACTATGAGCTGGAGTCATGTTTTCTTGGGATGGTATTCTTTCGGATTTCCTATAGCTCTTGGAAAGTATTGTTCTAAATCCTAGTGGTGTGGGACAGTCCTTCATTTCATGTCCTATTTCCCTTGTACCTTATAATATGTTGTTCCTTGCTTAGTTACCCAAGAGTTCTCCCAAACTCCATACCATGACGGTTTTCTTGCCATGCCTTCTTTGCCCAATAATCTCCTTGATTCATTCATTTATCCTTGATCTCCGTGGTGTCTAGGGAATTGCAGTTTTGTTTGGTTACTTTTCTTGGGGCCATCTTTCTAAAAAGATTACATCCTTTGAGAGACAAGGTTTCTAGGAATTGGGAGTACTTCATTAATAGAAGAGTACAATATGTTAGGGGTTTTTTTGCCCTATTACAAAAAGTGGTCACAAAATAAATAGGGAGCTATGGGATTCGTGATAAGCATCTACCTAGGTAAGGTTATATGCCCTTTGTTGGCGTTTATAGCTTCACGCTTGGCTTCCTTTGTAGTTAGAGTTGTGCCCTTAATAGGTCCTAACATCATTCTCCTTGATACTTCCCCATTTGGTCTTTTGAGATTCCTACCATGCCTCATGCATTGGAAAGCTTCTAGGGTTGTCTTCCTATGAGGACAGGGTGTTGAGTAGAGTCATTCCTAGTTTTCTTGGTTCCTCTCCTGGGAGCCATCTAAAAATTTTAAGATCAAGCCTATTAGATACTATATTTTCTAGTCTTAATTATGTATTCGAGGAAATATGCTCTGATACCATTTAAGTTGTCACGCCCCGACCTGGTTTGGTCGGATCCATGTGAGCAACCTATCACTCTCTCGGTTTGTTAAGGGTTTCCCCTTCTTTAACCCGTTATGAGTAAGGCATCTTTTAAGCCTACACCTTTCCTGGAATAAAATAAATCAAAACTACATAAAATTTTAAATTTATCATACCTGTCTCACAGGCGTATTAGTTAGTGATCCTTGAGGGTAGGCTTTATGAGATTTCCGGAAATGGATATAAGGGAGGGGGTGAGTACAACTACTCAGTGAATGGGTTTTTGAAATCTAACTTTTAGGAAAATATTTGTATTAGAGTGTGCCAAACTCCTTATTTTATTTCAAAATCCTTTCATTTCAAATTTCTAATTTATCACCATTTCTTATTAATCACAGCGTGTCATCACCCAACACACATGCTTCATCATGAAGGTCAATCACACAATCGCAGGCCAGCATGTCCAGTAAACCCACTTGTGGTGTCGAAGCGACTTTACTGGCCACCTAGATAGAAGTACGTCCACTTCTACCCTGAGAATGAGTGGATGTTCATGACATCTGTCCCTCAATCCTGAAACAATTCTCCATTTCCGTATGAGGGCAGAGACCTCATCCTGTCCCCACACTAGTCTCGTGTGCTTGAAACTACTTCGAGCTTCGCAAGGTCACCTGGTGCGATGAACTGCCCTTATACCCACTTGGTCGTCCAGTGCCCTAGGACGCATTACTACCCCTCATGGGTGTCTTGAAGGTCCCTTAAACACAATGCATGCAAAATCAGTATTTTCACATCATGCCATATAATCTGTGGTGCCACTGGTCCAATGGCCCTGACCCTTAAATCAACCTACAATTGTTTGTCTTGACTAGTCTGGAGACCAGTCATGTCACACTACCGCTATTGATAGAGCATGTCGGTCTTGTCTTGGTACCAAGGCCAAACAATTCATTTATTTAAAGTTTTATGGCACATATCTCATGTTTTTTTACGAGCTTCTGCTCGCGTCCACTAGCCTATGGTCTACTATTCGTGATTTTCAAAATCTGGCATATTAGCCCCAAGTTCCAAAATTGAGGCTTCCAGCCGAACAGAGCTATTCGAGCTCCCATCGAGAAGGTCTCCCAAATCATTTAAGTCGTGGAATACAGTCAGGGGAGAGCACTTCCGACAAAAATAAAATTTGAACTATCCATTATACCAACCGAGTATGAGAATATCTACACTCATGACCGATGAACGGGTTTTCCACTTCCTCCGAATAAGTTTCATCATACCAACCGGGTATGATCTACTTACAATCAATAAGTAGTTTTTTCGTGTCATTTTGACATCCCATTTCTAAGTTGTGATGTTTAAAATACCAATAAGTAGTGGGTTTTAATTTCGAGTCACTTATCATCCCTAACCGGGTATGATATAAAATCCCACTCACAACCGATAAGTGGTTTTTAGTTTAATTTGCTTATCACCCCAACCGGGTATGATGTTAAAAGTCTCACTCACCCATTAATGTAGAGAATTCCACTAGATCGATTCTTTATATTCACGCGAGCTTTTTCTTGTTGGCATTCCTGGTACTTTGTGTTCCTGCGCGATATGAACATCCTTGTTCAATATCCCTCGGCCTAACGACCTATTCATTCTAAATGAATGAGAAAATCCAACTTTTCCTTTATTTGCATTTTGGTCCCTAAAGTTATTTTTCTTTAACTTTAAGTCCCTAATGTCGGTTGTTCCTCAAATTGAGTCCCGAAACTTTTAAAATTTCTCTTGGGATCTCAATTTACTCAATTTCATAAAAGGGGTTCAAGTTTCCCAAATTCCCAATTTGACCCCCAAAATTTCCAAAATTACGATTTTCCCCTTCCTTTACAAAAATGGAATGGTTTACCCTAAAAAATCTATAATTGCTCAATTGGCCTTCTAACATTCTTACCATGCCCAATTGTCCCTCAATTTCATAAAATTGCCTTTTGGTCCTTCAAATTTAAGAAATCACCAATTTTCCCCCAATTTCAACTCCTTAACACAGCCGACTTTGATTTAATCAAATTTACCATTCAAACACTTCTAATTGTTGAAATTGAAGTTAAAATTGAGATCCTACATCTTCATGCGATTCAATAGCACTTTATATCGTAAGTTTTAATGTTGGAACGAGCTTGAATAGAGCTTCATTGGAAAACAGATTGTAGAGAGAAAAAACCTTGAAAGCTTACCATCGGGGGTGCGGTGGTCTGAGCTTTCGATCTGGGCATATAGCTCTCGCTTTGAGGTTTATCCTAGGATCAAGAATTTGCCTCAATTGATGCTGAATTCAAATAGAATTTCATTATCGAAGTTCTGCCAGTTCTCTCTCTTGCACCGGTCGAAAATTGTAGAGGGGAGCTGAATTGGCTTACCTTTCAGTCTTAATTCGGGTGTAGGAGGGCTGTGGAGGTGTTGGAAGGGCTTGGTTTGGCCTGAGAATGGCTAAATTTGACAAATTTTAGCTAGGCTGAAATAGGGCAGCTTCGGTCTGCTGGAGCTGTTTCACTATTTGATTATGTCGGCACTTCTTCGGCGATCCTCGGATTGAATGGAGGTTGTTATCAGATAGCTGACTTCCCTCGAAATCTAAAGAGCCCGACCTCTCCTTCTGAGGTAAAGAAAAATGCCCAAGTCGAAGCACTGGTTGAGAGAGAGAGAGAGAGAGTGAGTAGTGTTCAGGTGTAAGGAGGATGAACTCTTTATATAGGTATAAAATTGTGTATTAAATGAGAATGATTTATTACTACATTATGGGTATTAATGTTGCCATAATTCTTGTGAAATTGATGGGTATTTATTAGTATTAATTGTAATAATTAAATATAGGTATTAAATTATGGGTATTAATTCTAATAATTAAATATAGCTATTAATTTATGGGTATTTATTCCAATAATTAAATATAGGTATTAATTTATGGGTATTTACGGTAAGACGTACGATTAATAATAATTAAACCAAATTCACTTAAAAAGTTTTGACCGAAATTTTGGGTTACACAAAAAAAAAACATACTTCCCCATTCTAGCACTACTTTCGCACAAGCACGCTTAACTTTGAAGTTCTGATGGAATCTAGTTCATCTAAACCGATCTAGTTTTTCTTTCCTAATTTGTTTTAAGGTTCTTTTACAATGTTTTATGAACCCTCCAATTATCGGGTTTGTGAATCGGTTCGGTATTTCTCACTCGGTTTGACTAGTTTTGTTCCTGGTTTTCCTTAACTCAAAATAGCGGGGTTTACAACTCCTATGGTCAAGGTTTTGTGATAGAACGAAAGTGTGTTGAGGGATAATTACCCTCAATTATTTAGTATGTAACTGTTTTGGGGATAAAACCCCTAAAAGAAGGGGTGAGTTGTAAACCCCATCCTTTAATAATAAGAAAATCCGGAAAATAACATGTCATTTTCAATTTGAAAACCGAGTCGGTCTACAAACTGGAATCGATAGAGAAAGGGCAAACCGGGAAATTTATGGATTCTCAATGACCGAAAGGGTCCCAAAAGTCATGAAAGAGGACTTAAGGATTAATTGGAGATGAAAACCAAACTGCTTTAGGTGAACCGGATCCGAACTAGATTGAACTGGTTTGGATCGATTTGAACCACTATTGAACCGGATGCTAAATTCAATTTTCTAGGTAGCTTAAAAATTCAAATTTGACATTTGAGGCTACTATTAGATAGAAAATTTTAATTGTGAAAAATTCTGTCGAGTACGGCGAGAACCTGTCAGTTTAAGCTTTGAACCCATTTCGGATCGATCTGGTCTGGTTTGGAACTGTGTCGTCTTCTTTCTTCAGATGACAACACTGTTCACTCGCCGAAAAATTGAGAAGCACCAATGAAGCTGAAAAGTCTCTGGCTAGGGAGTATTATGCAATGAATGATCGCCATTAGGGCACCAATCGGATTGCCAAGAAGTCCCCGAGCTTCTTATATAAAGAGCACCTCATTCATCCTCTCCACACCTAAAATCTCCATTCTCTCTCAACTGCTCCAATTTCTGGCGATGCTAAAACCTGAGCTCTAATATAAGGTCTTTTTTGAGCTAAAGAAGTTGTAGTCGGGTTATATGGATTCGGGGAGAAGTCAACTACACACCTATAGTCTCCATTTGCTCCGAGGGTCGCCCGAGAAGCGCTGGCGTGATCGAATAGTGAAGCAGCTCTGATGGACCGAAGCTGCCCTATTTTGGTCAAGTTGAAATTGGCCAATCGAGCCCCTCTCAGGCCAAAGCCCTTCAAACACCTCCATAGCCCTCCTATAGCCAAAATAGAGTTGAAAGGTAAGCCAATTCGGCTACCCTCTATAATTTCTGACCAGCGCTAGAGAGAGAACTGACAGAACATTGATGATAAAATTCTCACTCAATTTGACATCAATTGATGCAATTCTTGATCCTAGGAGGAACGTTAGGACAAGATCTACCCAAATTGAATGCTCAGATCACCATGCCTCCGACAATAAGCTTTCAGAGCCTTCTTTCTTTAAGTCCAATTTTCTAGCGAAGCTCCATTTTGGCTCATTTCGGCATCAAACCGTGTGATTCAAAGTGCAATTGAATTGTATGAAGGTGTAGGTACTCCAATCTAACTTCAATTTCTACAATTAAACTAATTTGATTAGTCAATTTGATAAAATCAAATTTGGCTGACTTATAAGGTTGAAATTGGGGGAAATTTGGGAAATTCGAAAACTTAAAGACTAAAGTGTAATTTCATTAAATTTAGGACCAATTGGTCATGATAATGTTGTTGGAGGACCAATTGGGAAAATTTTGAATCTTTGGGGCAAAATTACCATTTTTATAAAGTTGGGGCAAATTGGTAATTTTGGAAAAGTTAGGGACCAAATTGGAAATTTGGGAAATTAAACCACTTTTGTGAATTTGAATAAATTGAGGTTCCAAGGTGAATTTTAAAAGTTTCGGGACTCAATTTATGGAAAAAATGCCATTATGGACATAAAGTTGAAGAAAAATAACTTTAGGTAACTAATTGCAAATAAAGGAAAAGTTTGGTTTTGTCATTCATTTGGGATTTATGAGCTCTATTAGGCCAAATGATAATGAACATCGTTCATATTGTGTAGGAACAAAAAGTACCAAGAATTCCAGCTAAGACAAGTTCTAGAAAGGACAACAAGTCGGCTAAGAGGATGTTCACTGCACTATCGGGTGAGTGAGATTTTTATATCATACCCGGTTGGGATGATAAGCACCCCGGAAATGAAAACCCACTACTAAATGGTGTTTTAGACATCACACCTGAGAGGAGTGATATGAAAATCACGCGGAAAAACTACATACTGATTATAAGTAGATCATACCTGGTTGGTATGATAAGACTTCTTGGAGGGAAGTGGAAAACCCATTTATTAGTTATAAGCGGAGTTGTCTTCATACCCGATTGGAATGATAGACAAATGAAAGGTTTATTTTGTCGGAAGTGCTCTACCATAACTATGTGCCACTGCTTAAAATTTTTGGGAGACCTTCTTGACAGGAGCTCGAATAGCTCATATAGGCCGGAGGCCTCAGTTTTGAAACTTGGGGGCTAATCTACCTGATTTTGAAAATCTTGAACAGTGGGCCCTAGGCCAGTTGGCACGAGTAGGAGCACATAAACAAACATGATTACTAAGCCATGAAAACTTACGTAAATGAGTTGTTTGGCCATGGTACCAAGATAGGACCGACATACTCAATGGATAAGCGACAGTGCGACATGATAGGTCTTTAAACTAGTCTAGATAAACATATGCAGGTCGAGTTGAGGGACAAGGCTGTTGGACCAGTGACACCACATATTATACGGTATCATGTGAAAAATGTTAATGGTGCATGTACTATGTTTACTATACCTTCAAGATGCCCAAGAGGGGTAGTGATGTATCCTAGGGCCCTGGACAACCTGGTGGATATAAGGGCAGTTAGTCATACCAGAAGCCTTGCGAAGCTCGATGTAGCTTCAAGCGCATGAGACCGAGGTGGAGTTGGGATGAGGTCTTAGTTCTCAAACGGACATGGAGAATTATTACAGGATTGAGGGTTAGATGTCGTGAACATCCACTCATTCTCAGGTTAGAAGTGGACATGATTCTATCTAGGTGGCCGATAAAGTCACTCCGACGCCACAAGTGGGTATAGTGGATGGGCTGGCCTGCGATTGTGTGTTTTACCTTCATGATGAAGGATGTGTGTTGGGTGATAAACACACCGTGTGAATGAGAAATGGAATTATGTGAAAAATTGTTAATTGTGCATGCACTGTGTTACGGGACCTTCAAGATGCCCAAGATCAGTAGTGATGCATCCTAGGGCTCTCGACGACCTGGTGGATATAAGGGCAATTAGTCATACCAGAAGTCTTGCGAAGCTCGACGTAGCTTCAAGCACAAGAGACTGGGGTGGGAACGGGATGAGGTCTCTATCCTCATACGGACACACAGTTTTGTTACGAGATTGAGGGTTAGATGTCGTGAACATCCACTCATTCTCATGGTAGAAGTGGACGTGCTTCTATCTAGGTGGCCAGTAAAGTCTCTCCGATGCCACAAGTAGGTATAGTGGATGGGCTGGCCTTCAACTGTGTGTTTTACATTTATGATGAAGGATGTTTGTTGGGTGATAAACACACCGTGTTAATGAGAAATGGTTATTAAAAAACAAATTTGAGAATGAAACATTTTCAAAAAAGAAAATAAGGAGTCTGACACCTTTGATTCAAACACTTTTCCTTCACTGAGTCATTGTACTCACCCCTCCCTTATACCCCCTTCAGGTAATCTTGGAAAGCTTACCCAAAGACCAACAACTAACGCACCTGTAAGAAAGGTATGATAAGTTTAAAATTTGGTGCAGTTTTGATTTATGTTATTCTAGGAAATGGGCAGGTTTAAAGGACGTCGTACTCCTTACGATTTATAAGAAGGGGAAACCCTTAGTTAACCAGGAGAGTGGTGGGTTGATCATGGGGATTCGACCAAAACGAGTCGGAGCATGACAACCTTTGCAGAACTGACCAATTCGAAGGTGACCCTTGGACATTGCGTCGAGTTAGCAGATGACTATCACGTTTGATAGAGCCAGTCAATCAATAGACAACATGTCGCAATCCATAGGAGAGTACCCCAACCAATCCTGAGAGGCCACATGGCAATGGATAATATTGCATAAGGAATATTGGCATATTTAAATTAGCAAATCAATGTACGCCACAAGGCAAGGTCTCAACAATTGTTTAACAACGAGATTTAGTTAGCAACCACGTCAATTTGGATGACCAATGGTCCGTCACCACGAGGCAAGTTAATGGGTCAAAAGTTCTCAACATTTTCACTTATTCAATTCAAGTCTTCTAATTTATGATAATTTACACAATTTCACCTATATTGTAGTTTCATCAAATTCCACATTAGCACTTCAATTTGCTCCCTCTAAGCCTCTTATCATCTCTCTTATCCTCTAAAAATCATTCCATGCTTTGAGTAGATTGTTTTGACCCCGTTTATTCCCTGATCAATGCGTCGCTGAAAAATTGCACAACCGGCACAATTAACTGGAATCTCGTTGGTGATAGTGAGTTGGTCGGTGCCATCAACTAAGAAAGTCAGGGTGCCTTCCAAGTGACCTTCCTGGGCTAAACATCACCCTAATCGGTCACTGGATTTACCTAAAACTCCTATTGTATTTGCCACGTGGTGTTCGAGAGTTGGTCACAACCGTTGATGTGGTAGTATAGTCCCCACCCATTAGTCAGTACTATTTAGACCAATTTTTGACAAAGTTTTTGGTCAATTTAGCCAATTTTGATCTTTTTTGGCACGATTTACCAAACAAGTGATCGGTTCTCAACCCAATTTATTTTCCTAAACATATTTTGACTTTTTTTCTCAATTTTAGAGCCAAGGATTATATCTTTACCCTTTTTGGATTACCTCAAAAAATTCATGATATTATATGATTGACTAGGTTCATTCCAATTTTAAAACGATATTTTTTTTTCAATTATTCCACACATCGTATTCAAGGTTCCTTATCTTTCATTCCCTATAAAGGATGACTTCTTATAAATCATTCCTTATCTTCTTATAAAGTTTTCTAAAGGCCAACCACGTCCTATAATCCCGGTGCAAATCAATTTCCTCATTCAACTCGGTTCCATTTCCAATATTGCTTGATTTCTAGTCATGAACTTTTTCAAATAATTTTATAAGAAAAGAATTGGATGCTTGTAAACCCCGCCCTTTGGAGTTAAGAAAAACCGGGAAAGAATCGATCAACCCAAGTGAGAAAATCGAACCTGTTCACGAACCCTAACCACTAGAGTACGGGCAAATTGGGAAATCTATAACTCCCGAATGACCCAAAGAGCCAAAAACCTTAGAAAGGGACTTTAGGACAAGTTGGGAAAGAAAAGCAGACCTGTTCAAGTGAACCAGATCTATATCGGATTGAACTGGTTTGGACCGGTTTAAATCATCATTGAATGAGATGCTAAATTCATTTTTCTAAGTAGCTTAGAAAATTCAAATTGGAGAATTGAGGCCACCATTGGATAGAGAATGAATTTAGAAAATTTTAATTTAGAAAAACTCGGTCGAATCAGGCCTGAACAGGCCAATTTAAGCGTTGAACCCAGTTTGTAACAATGTCGTCTTCTTCCTTTAGATGATGGCACTGTTCACTCGTCGGAAAATTGAACAGTGCTGGCGAAAAGGAAATTTTTTTGTCTAGGATGTTTCAGCCCATAAATAACTGTCATTAAGGTGCCAAACGGATGACCGAAGAGTCCCCAAGCTCCCTGTATAAAAAGCCCCTCTCCATTCATCCTCCACACACTTGAAAACTTAATTCTCTCTCTGCTACTCAATTTTGCGAAGAAGCTCGAACCAGAGCTCTGACATAGGGGTTTTTCAGAACCAAAGAAGGTGAGGTTGGGTTCCTTAGACTTGGGGAGAAGTTATCTACCGATGGTGGTCACCATTTTATCTGAGGTTCATCGGAGAAGCGCCAGCGTAATCAAACAATAAAGCAGCTCTGGCAGACCGAAGCTGCCCTATTTCTATCGAGGTTAAGACAATCAAATTGAGCCCTACTCATGCCAAACCAAGCTCTTCCGACACTCCCTCAACCCTCATACGACCGAATTAGAGCGGAAAGGTAGGCCAATTTGGCTCCCCTCTGTAAATTCAGATCCGTGTTATAGAGAGAACCGATGAAACTTTATTGACAAAATTCTCCTCAATTCAACATGAATTGATGTGATTCTTGATCCTAGGAGAAAACTCAGGACAAGAGTTATCTACCCAGATCGAAAGCTTGGACTGCCATACCCTCAACGGTAAGATTTCTAAGCTTTCTCTCTCTAAGTCTAGTTTTCCGGTAAAGCAAAGTTTGACCTTATTTTGACATCAATTCATGCGATTCAAAGCTCAATTGAAACGTATGGATGTGTAGGAACTCAATTTTACCTTCAATTTCAACAATTAACCTTGATTAATCAGTCAATTTGATGAAATCAAATTCAACCAGTTTGAAAGGGGGAAATTGAGGGAATATTTTGGGGAAAATTGGGGATTTTGAAAAATTGAGGTACCAAAGTGCAATTTCCCAAAATTGGGGGCCAATTGGCCATGAAAAAGATGTTGGAGGACCAATTGGTTGATTTTTTTAGAAATTTTGGGTTCAAATTGCCATTTTTTTAAAGTAGGGGTAAAATGGTAATTTTTGAAACTTTGGGGACCAAATTGGAAATTTTGGAAAAGTGAACCCTTTTTGGGATTTTGGACAAATTAAGAACCCAAAGTGAAATTGTGAAAGTTTCAGGACTCAATTTGGGGAAAATTGGCATTAGGTACCTAGAGTTATGAAAAAGAGAACTTTAGGGACCTAAATGCAAATAATTAAAAGTTTGGGCATTTCGTTCTTTCGTGAAGAATGAATGCTATTAGGCCAAATGTTAATGAACAAGGATGTTCATATCGTGTAGGAACATGATGGTCCGAGAACGCTAGCAAGGATAAGCTTACGTTGAGGCAAAAAGCCTCTTTAAGGGAAAAATACACTGCACTTATCGGGTAAGTGAAAATTTTCATATCATACCCACTTGGCATGATGAGTAACTTGGAATGAAAAACCTCTAATATGTGGAATTTTAAACCAGATGCTCGTAATCAAACATGATGTTTAGACATGAAAATTTTAATGAATTATGTGATATGGCCATAGTACCAAGACAGGACTGACTTACTCGATGGACTGGCGGCAATGCGACAAGTCTAGGTTGATGGACCGATCTAGACAAACAATTGTAGGTCGAATTGAGGTCAGGGCCATTGGATCAGTGGCACCAAAGATTAATGACTTATATGTAAAACTTTATTTGTGCATGCACTTGAGGTTTGAGACCATTAAGACGCCCAAGAGGGTTAGTGATGCATTCTAAGGGCTATTGGACGACATGGTGGAGGTAAGGATAGTTTGTCATGCTAGTAGTCAGGGAAGTTCGACGTAGCTTCATGCGCATGAGACTGAGGTGGGGTTTAGGATGAGGTCTTTGTCCTCATATGCACACGAAGTTGCTTTTCAAGTTTGAGGGTCGGATGTCACGAACATCCACTCATTCCCAAGGTAGAAGGGGCTTTTATCTAGGTGGCTAGTAAAGTTTCTTTGACGCCACAAGTGGGTGCAGTGGATGGGCTGCCCTGCGAATGTGTAATCCCTTCATGATGAAGGGTGTGTGTTGATTGTTAAATACACCGATTGTGGATTATGGTTTTGAAAACTGAAAATTTGAGGAAGGAATAATTTTAAAGGAAATAAGTAGTTTAACACACTCCAATTCAAAACTATTTTATTGAAATATTTTTAAAATACCCATTCACTTAGTTGTAGAAACTCACCCACCCTTTTTATCCATTTTCAGGAATAGAGAAATGGTTAGGGATAACACCAAAATTTACCCTCTATCAGGTATGCTTAATTTCTTTTAAGCTTGCATTATTATTAATATATGTTATTCCAGGAAGAAAGGTTGAGATTTTGCTGGGCTACTCTTGAATTAAAGAAGGGGGAAACCCCTCTTGAACCATGGGAGCGGCGAGTTGCTCACGGGGATCTGACCAAACTAGGTCAGGGCATGACAACTCGAGTAGTATCAGAGCTAAGTTCCCCTAAAACATTATCAATACTATGCCCTGACACTAATAAAACTTTAACTACCGTATAAGAAGGAGAATTCCTAGAAAGTTCATTGTGAAATCCAATCCTCCACACCTAACCCTAGAAAAGACCCCTACCCCTAGAGAGACAGCTATTCAATGGTTTCTAAAGGGTGAGAAGTGGGTGACCAAGGATATGGTAGAGGAATACCGTAAACTTGTGGGAGCCTTAGTAGAACCAGAAGACATTACATACCCTTCTCTAAGGCAAGAAGAACCTATTCCTTCTCCTAGGAGCCCAACCCCTCCTCTAGTCCCACAACAATCAGAGAGAAATCCCACTAAGGAGGAGGCTTGGGACAACTATTGGGATGCGTATGCCACCTTCATGAAGGTCCACCAAGTACCCCCCACCTACTTAGTCCAGCTTCAATCCCTCTCAATGGATGAAGTGGACATATGAGTGTGAGGCAAAGGTATTAAGGCGGTATGGACGGGAGGCTATACATGAAGTTCATCCCATAATGGAATATCGATGGACTCCAACTAGTTCCTCAGAGCCATATGATCAAGAATCCCACAACTATTCTAAGGCTAACGCCCGGCCTATGACCCCAAGGGATTAGGGGGTAGAAAATTCCTGTAATAAGCCAAGTATGGCAATGAAATATTTCTTGAATTAATAAAAGTTTAATTTCATGATAAAATTTCTGGGTCTCCTTGATGAGTTCAACAATAAGAGTATGCTAATAAAGATAAAAATAAATGGCATAAATCACCTAAGTAAGGAAAAATGGGTGGGTCACTACTAGTTAACCTCAACCTTTAAAGTAAGATTTCTCTCAAATGGACAATAAGATTTAGCAAAGAAGAGACTCCTAGAGTTCACCCAAGGGAGACAAATTATAAACTAAGGAAAGGAAGGAGAAGCTGGAGTAGGAGAAGTAAGTATCAAAGAGCATGGAAATGGTGAGAGTCTAAAATGTTAAGGAAAGACTCAAAGAATAAAAGTAAGGAAACAAGAAGGATTAGACTATTCCAAGGAAAACCAAAGGAATGGAAGCTAACTAGGAAGAAAGTTAGAAGGATATGGGAGGCTCTAAGGATGTTAAGACAATTAGGACAGGACAAAGAGAGAGGAGAAAATCTCAGAAACGTAAGTCCCTTAGAAGAAGGGTAAGGATAGGAACTAGAATTGTGGAAGGAGGAAGTTCTAAGCGCAGGTAACCAACAAACAAACCGCCATAAAATTTAAGGCCGAAATAGGGACCATATTAAAAGAGACATATGTGGCTAAGGACATATGTAAACCCTATCCTTTGATAACGAGAAAATCGGAGAAAGAACTGGTTATTTTCAAATTTAAAATCGAGTCTGTCTACAAACCCGATTATCAGGAAACAGGCAAAATTTGAGAATTTACAACTTCCAAGTGACTCAAAATGGTTCATAAACCTTGGAAAAGAATCTTAGGACAAACTGGGGGAGAAAAACCAGACCAGTTTGGGTGAATCGGATCCAAACTGGATTGAGCCGGTTTATGAACCGGAACCGGAACTGATAGAGGGAGGGTATACTGGGGAATTTATGGACCCCGAGTGACCTAAAGAGTCATATAAGTCATGAAAGAGGACTTTAGGATGAATAGGGGATGAAAACCAAACCGGTTCAGGTGAAACGGATCCAAACTGGATTGAATTGGTTTGGACCGGTTTAAACCACTCTTGAACCAGGTTCTAAATTCATTTTTCTAGGTTGCTTAAAAAATTCAAATTTGAGATTTGAGACCACCATTTGATAGAAAATGAATTTAGAAATTTTTAGATTTGAAAATTTTGGTCGAATCGGAGGACAAACCAGCTAGTTTAAGCTTTGAATCCTGTTCGGACCAGTCTGGTACAGTTTAGAACAGTATTGTCTTCTTCCTTCAGATGATAGCACTATTCACTTGCCAAAAAATTGTACAGCACTGATGAAGCTGAAAAGTCTCTAGCTAGGGAGTTTCAGGCAATAAATGACTTCCATTAAGGTGCAAATCGGATGGCCAAGAAGTCCTAGAGCTTCCTATATAAAGATCCCCTCCTCATTCATCCTCTCTACACCTAAAAATTCCATGCTTTCTCAGCTGCTTAGTTTTTTGACAAAGCTCAAACAAGAGCTTTGATATAGGGTCATTTCTGAGCTAAAGAAGGTGAGGCCGGGTTGCTTAGAACCGGGGAAAAGTTTGCAACACGCATGTTGTCTCCGTTTAATTCGAGAGTTGCCGGAGAAATGCCGGTGTTATAGAACAGTGAAGCAGCTCTCGTGAACCGAAGCTGCCCTATTTTGACTAAGCTAAAATCGACCAATTTGAGCCCTTCTCAGGACAAACCAAGCTCTCCCAACACTTCCTTAGCCCTCCCACGACCGAATTAGGACTGAATGGTAAGCTAATTCAGCTTCACTCTACAATTTTCGACTGGTGTTAGAGATAGAGCCGACAAAATTTCAATGACAAAATTCTAACTCAATTCGGCATCAATTGATGCCATTCTTGATCCTAGGAGGAACCTTAGGAGGAGAGCTACCTGCCCCGATAGAAAGCTCAGACTGCCACGCCCTCACGGGTGAGTAATTGAAGCTTTCTCTCTCTATTGTCTATTTTCCAGCACAGCTCCGTTTGAGCTTGTCCTAACATTAAAACTTACAATTCTAAGTGCTATGGAATCATATGAAGATGTAGAAAATCAATTCCAACTTCAATTTCAACAATTAGAAGGGTTTGATTGGTCAATTTAATAAAATCAAATTTGGCTGTGTTAGGGAGTTGAAATTGGGGATTTTCGAAAATTCAAAGGACCAAAATGCAATTTTATAAAACTGAGGGTCAATTGGATAGGACAAGAATATTAGAGGGTCAATTGGGCAATTTTATAATTTTTCGGGTAAAACTTACCATTTTTGTAAAGGAAGGGCAAAATGGCAATTTTGGAAATTTGGGTGCCAAATTGGGAATTTCGGAAACTTGAACCCCTTTTTATGAAATTGAGTAAATTGTGGTCCCAAAAGGAATTTTAAATGTTTCAGGACTAAATTTGGGGAAAAACCGGCAATTGGGGCCTAATGTAAAAGGAAAAAATAACTTTAGGGTCCAATTTATAAATATTGGAAAAGTTGTGAATTTAGTCAATTATACTGAATGAGGTGATCAAGCCAAATTATAATTAACAACAATGTTCATTTCATGTAGGAAGATGAGACATCAGGAACTTTAGTTGAAGTTAAGCTCGCTAGGGATGGAAACTGACTAAGTGAAATTTCATTGTATAATTGGGTGTGTGGGATTTATATATCATACCCGATTGTGATGATAAGTATCTCGGAAATGAAAACTCACTATTTAGTGGTATTTTAAACATCACAACTTAGTTAAGTGGTGTGAAAATGACACAGAAAAACTACTTATTGTTGTAATTTTATCATACCCGATTGGTGTGATGAAACATTCTTGGAGGAAGTGGAAAACCCATTCATCGGTTATGAGCGGAGATATTCTCATACTCGGTGAGTATGATGGATAGTTAAAAATATATTTTTGTCGGAAGTACTCTCCTTGACTGTGTGCCACTGCCTAAATGATTTGGGTGACCTTGACAAGAGCTCAAATAGCTTTGTTAGGCCGGAAGCCTCGGTTTTGGAACTTGGGGGCTATTATGCTCAATTTTTTGAAAATCTCAAACAATGGGCCATAGGCCAATTGGCATGAGCAAGAGCTCGTAAACAAACATGAGTTATATACCATAAAACATTAAATAAATAAATTATTTGGCCATGGTACCAAGACAGGACCGACATATTCAGTAAACTAGTGGCAGTGCGACATGACAGGTCTCCGGACTAGTCAAGACAAACAACGGTGGGTTGAGTTAAAGGTTGGGGTCGTTGGGCCAGTGGCACCAGATATTATATGGCATGATGTGAAAATACTGATTATGCATGCACTGTGTTTACATGACCTTCAAGTAGCCCAAGGGGGGTAGTGATGTGTCCAAGGGCCTTAGACGACCTGGTGGGTATAAGGGCAGTTCATTGGACCAGGTGACCTTGCGAATCTCGGAGTAGCTTCAAGTGCATGAGACCGATGTGGGGATAGGATGAGGTATTTGTCCTCATATAGACATGAAGACTTGTTAAGGGATTGAGGGTTGGATATCACGAACATCCACTCATTCTTAGGGTAGAAGTGGATGTACTTCTATCTTGGTGGCTGATAAAGTCGCTCCAACGCCACAAGTGGGTTCAATGGACGTATTGGCATGCGACTGCATGATTAACCTTAATGATGAAGGATTTTTTTTTAAACTGAGATTTTTAAGTGGAGAAAATTGAAAGGAAATAAGGAGTGTTGCACACTTCAAACAAATCTCTTTCCTAAAAATTAAATTTTGAAAACTCATTCACTGAGTCGTTGTACTCACCCCCTCCCTCATATCCCTTTTCAAGAAATCCTGAAAAGCCTACCCCAAAGGACCTTCAACCAATTCGCCTGTGAGACAGGTACTAAATGTTTAAAATTTTATGCAGTCTTGATTTATGTGTTCCAGGAAAGGTACAAGTTTATAGGACACCTTACTCTTCATGGTTTATGAATAAGGAGAAACCCTTGGTAAACTGGGAGAGTGGCAGGTTGATCATGGGGATCTGACCGAACCAGGACGGGATGTGACAACATTCCTGGATGGCCAAGTGTGATCAACTTTTAGAAAGAGCAGAGAATCAAATAATAATGTTAGACAAACATAGTTGAAGAAAACTACTCATAATAACTAGATCATCTGGATGAGTAAAAGACGCCTTGAGATGGACCAAAAAGTAGTGAAAACTACACCCTAAAGAGGGTAATAAATGGATTACTAAGGACAATATGACTCAAGAGATGATGCTCTCAAGATCATATGAGAAGATACCACTCACAACCGGTAAGTGGTTTTTAAATTTTAAGTTGTGCTCATCATCCCAACTGGGTATGATGTCAGTAAACCCACTCACCCGTTAATGCTGTAAATTCCATAAGACCGGTTCTTGGTATTCATGCGAGCTTGTCCTTGCTGGCGTTCCCGGTACTTCGTGTTCTTACACGATATGAACATCTTGGTTCATTATCCTTCAGCCTAATCACCTTCATTCATTCCAAATGAATGAGAAAGTTAAACTTCCATTTATTTGTAATTAGGTCCCTAAAGTTATTTCTCTTTAACTTTAAGTCCCAAATGCTGGTTTTTCCTCAAATTGAGTCCCGAAACTTTTAAAATTTATCTTGGTACCTCAATTTATTCAATTTCACAAAAAGGGGTTTAATTTCCCAAATTTCCAATTTGGTCCCCTAACTTTTCCATTTTGCTCTTCCTTTAAAAAAAATGGTAAATTCTGCCCAAAAAATTTCAAAATTCCTCAATTGGTCCTCCAACATTATTTGCATGCCCAATTGACACTTAATTTCATAAAATTTTATTTTGGTCCTTTAAATTTCGAAAATCCCCACTTTTTCCCCAATTCCAACTTCTAAACACAACTGAATTTGATTTCATCAAAATGACCCATCAAATGTTTCCAATTGTTGAAATTGAAGTTGAAATTGAGTTTCTACATGTTCATATGATTCTTTAGAAGTGCAATCGCAAGTTTTAACGTCGGGACAAGCTCAAACGGAGCTTTGCTAGAAAATGAACTATAGAGAGAGAAAGCTTCGATTACTCACCGGTGAAGGCATGACGGTCTGAGCTTTTGATCTAGACAGATAGTTCTCATCCTAAGGTTCATCCTAGAATCAAGAATTGCATCAATTGATGTGGAATTGGATTAGAATTTCATCATTGAAATTCGGTCGACTCTCTCTCTAGCACCGATAAAAAATTGTAAAGGGGAGCCGAATTAGCTTACCTTTCAATCCTAAATCGGCCGTGGAAAGGCTGAGGAAGTGTTGGAAGGGCTTGGTTTGGCCTAAGAAGGGCTTGAAATGGCCGATTTCAGCTTGGCCAAAATAGGGCAGCTTCGATCTGCCGAAGCTGCTTCACTATTCCATCATGCCGGTGCTTCTCCAACGATTCTCGAATTGACTGTAGTTTGCTATCAGATAGTTGTCTTCTCCACGGTTCTAAAGAGCCCGACCTTTGTTCAAGTCAAAGCTCTAGTTCGAGCTTCACCGAAAAATGGAGCAGTAGAGAGAGAGAGAGAGAAGTGTTCAGGTGTGAGGAGAATGAATGGAGATGACCTCTTTATATAGGTGTAAAATCGTTTATTAAATAGGAGAGATTTATTACTAGTATTAATATTAACATAAATTATTGGTATTAATTCCAATAATTTAATTTCGGTATTAAATTATCTGTATTAATTTCAATAATTTAATTTAGGTATTAAATTATTGATATTAATTATAATAATTAAATATATATTAATTTATGGCCATTTAAAGGCATACGTTGGCAAAATTTTTTTACCGAAATTTCACGTTACAAAAAAATCATACTTCCCAGGGTTAAAAATTTTTAACTTCAAAGTTTTTATTGGATCTTGTTCACCTAAACCAATTTGGTTTTTCTCTTTTATTTTGTCTTAAATTTCTTTTCCAAGGTTTAATGAACCCTTTGTATCACCCGAATGTTGTAAATTTCCAAATTGTTTGTTCCCATACGATCAGGTTTGTAAACCGGCTCTATTTTCTTACTCGGTTTGACCGGTTCTTTTCCTGGGTTTCCTTAACTCAAAAGTGTGGGGTTTACAAAAGGTTAGTGAGATGAACGTTAAGGACAGGAGTACTCGAGAAAACAACTACCCTAAGAAAACCTAAACCAAGGGACTGGTGGAGGCGGGGTAGTTAACAAGCTAATATGCGGAAAAACCATAATGTAAGTTCTGACAAAAAAGAGAGAGGTGGAAAGGTCAAATACTCAGAAAGAGAAGGATGAATGAAATCCTTAAAGGGACCAAAAGGCCAAATTAACAACTAAACTCAAGCCAAGAAAAGAATAGGCAAGCCTCTCACATAATGAATAAGAAATCTTAAAACAAGGAAGATTTGTACACTCCCTAGGGAAATAGACAAGTATTGGGTATGAATAAGGATGCGGATAGAGTATAAGAGGTGTTCTTGCAAGATCTGAGGAGTAAAGGCAAATAGGAGAAGATAACATTAAGGGTAGAAATCCCCCAGAGCAAATGTAAAAAGGAATGTCAGGAGAAAGGGAAAGAATTCTACAAAGGAAGGAAGCCCCGAAAAGACATATGTATCCCAATTAAGAAATAATGGAACCAATCGAAATAAAAGGAATGATAAGTTCACAAATGAAATGTTGATGGACGGATGGACATAATGTGAAGTGCAAGGAACCAACCCTTGAGATGGTTAAGTGAGCTTCACGAAGGACAAATAAGAGATTTTGAAACAAGGAGGATGTGAACCCTCCTTAAACGAAAATAAGTTAACGGGTTAGCATAAAAAAATGTTGTGACAAGTATGAATGAGTGGACAACCCATACTAAGGTAATAAAGTAAAGAATGTTCGAGAAACATTGGGAAAGTAAGTCCTCCAAATAAGATGTGGCTAAGGAGGAATAACCGCAATTGGTAAGATGGTTCATAGCCCACACGCGCAAATGAAACTTAAAGAGTGGACGACCGAGCATGGTGTGGAATGCACGAAATAAAACCAATAATCAAAAATATCCCATCTAAGGAATAAGAGATAAAAAAAAAGTTGTGGATAGAGAAGGATCCAAAGCAAACAGATACCCTGACATAGATAAGGGTGCGAAGAAAGGGAGAAAGAACCATACAATGAATGATAAGGAGGTTGAGTATGTAACTCCTAAAATGGAAATCTCTATTGTAAAGGACATAGTAGTGAAGAAAACTAGAAGGAGGGAACCTTCCCAAGCAAAGTAATCAACACATAGATCGAAAACAATTATTGTAGAATGAAGAATCATGAAATGATTATGAGTAAGTAATAGTGGATTCAGGAAAAAGAAAAAACTCTTGAATAAGGAATGCCAAGGACTTAAGAAGGAAAGAATCCCAATTTCTTGGTAAACTATTGGGAAACCAAATAATTGGCACCAGAAAGACCCAATAAAGAAGTTAGGAAAGGATGAGTGGGTAAGGAAAATCGACACGATTATGTAAGACATGTTGTCAAGATACGAATGATAATTGGGTAACAATAAAGGTAGTTGAGGAATACTACCCGATAAAAGGAGGGATGAAATTATACAGTCCCTAGAAGGCTGGAAAACTGGAAACAACCCTAAAAAAGGTGTTGTAGGAGTCTGATGGACTGAGACAGGTTTAGAACTATGTCATGTCGTAAGGGACATATAAGCACCAACAATCCCGAGTAAAATATAACTCAAGTAAGAAGGAGTCAGTTGGTAAACATAACAAGGTCAAACATAAATTTGACCAAGTTGTAATCAATGATGGGTGAAGGATGGGTCAAATTGGGATGAAAGAATAATAACACAAAAACTTGTGAAAACAAGTATGTAATGCTCGAAAGAACGTTGAGCTAGGGGTTTACAAACCCGATCATTTGGGAACAAGCAATTTGTAAATTTACAACTTCTGGGTGATCAAAAGGGTTCATTACACCTTGGAAAAGAAACTTAAGACAAATTAGAAGAGAAAAACCAAATTTTTTAAGGTGAACGAGAATCCATAAGAACTTTGAAGTTAAGCGTGATTGCTCGAGAGTAGTGTAAGGATGGGTAACCTCCTGGAAGTATGATTTTTTTGTAATCTGAAATTATCTCTCCTATTTAATAAATGATTTTACACCTATATAAAGATCATCCCCATTCATTCTCCTCACACCTGAACACTTCTCTCTCTCTACTGCTCCATTTCCCAGTGAAGCTAGAACCAGAGCTTCAACTTGAAAAATTTTCTTAAACTCGGAAGGAGAGGTCGGGCTCTTTAGAACTGAGGAGAAGATAGCTATCTAATAGCAAACTCTAGTCAATCTGAGAATCATTGGAGAAGTGCCGACATGATAGGACAGTGAAGCAGCTCTGAAAGATCGAAATTGCCTTATTTTGGCCTAGCTAAAATCGGCCATTTTGAGCCCTCCTCAGACCAAACCAAGCCCTCCCAACACTTCCTCAGCCCTCCCTCGACCGAATTAGGACTGAAAGGTAAGCCAATTCGGCTCCTCTCTACAATTTTCAATCGGTGCTAAAGAGAGAACCGGTAGAATTTCAATGATGGTATGATGAGACTTCTTGGAAGGAAGTTGAAAACCCGTTCATCGGTTATGAACGGAGGTGTCCTTATACCCGATAGGTATAATGGATAGAGAAAACATATGTTTTGTCGGAAGTGTTCTCCCCTAACTGTGTACCAATGCTTAAAAAATTTGTGAGACCTTCTCGACAGGAGCTCAAATAGCTCTGATAGGTCGGGGCCTCGATTTTGGAACTTGGGGGCTAAATGCCCAATTTTGAAAATCTCGTACAGTGGGCCCAAGGCCAGTTGGCACGAGTAGGAGCTCGTAAATGAACATGATATATGTGCCATAAAACTTAATAAGTGAATTGTTTGGCCATGGTACAAAGATAGGACCGACATGCTCAGTCAACTAGCGGCAGTGCGACATGACATGTCGACGAACCAGTCAAGACAAACAACTGCGGGTTGAGTTGAGAGTTGGGGTTGTTGGACCAGTGACACCACAGATTACATGGCAATATGAGAAAATATTATTTGTGCATGCACTGTGAGTATGCGATCATCAAGACGCCCATGAGGGGTAGTGATGTGTCCTAAGGGCCCTGGACGACCCGATGAGTATAAGGGTAGATCGTCGTTCTAGGTGTCTGTGCGAAATTTGGAGTAGCATCAAGCGCATGAGACTAAGGTGGGGACAGGATGAGGTCTCTGTCCTCATATGGACACGAAGAAGTGATTTCAGGATTGAGGGTCGGATGTTGTGTACCTCCACTCATTCCCAGGGTAGAAGTGGTTGTGCTTCTATCTGGGTGGCCGGTAAAGTCTATCCAGGTTCAGTAGTCGTACTCACCTGCAAATATGTGTAACCTTCATGATGAAGGATGTGTGTTGGGTGATGACACACCGTGGTAAATAAGAAATGATGGGAAAACCTGAATTTTTAAATGAAGTGATTTTTGAAAAGAAAGGAGTCTGGCACACTCCATATAAATGTTTTTCTTAAATGTTAGTAGACCTTTAAAAACCATTCACTAATTAGTCATAGTCACCCCCTCCCTTATATCCCTTTTAGGAGGTTTCGGAAAGCCCTTAAAGACCATCAACTAAGATGCCTGTGATACAGGTACGATAAATCTAAATTTTTATGTAGCTTTGTTTATGTTATTCATAGAAAAGGTGCAGGTTTAAAGGACGTCTTACTCTTTACGGTCTATAATAAGGGAAAACCCTTTAATAAACCGGGAGAGTGGCAGGTTGATCATGGGGATCCGACCAAACAGGGTCGGGGCATGACAAATATGAAGTAAAATAAGATAGAGTAGAATAAATAAGAATGAAAATTAAGATAGAAATGTATGCCTCTTTTTTTTTGTTTTTTTTTTGCACGAATTTTTTTGCTCTTTGTTTTTGCCTTTTTTGTCTCTTTTTTTCTTTTCTTGGCATGAATTAGTTTTGGTTTTTTCTTCTTTTTTTTTGCACTTACTAAAAAGAAGATAGATAGAAGAAGATGAGACCTTTTTTTGTTTTATATATGATAGAAATAGGTAGAGAATATATATATATATATATATATAAAAGATAGGATGAAACTTGTCGTGCAACCGTGTTCTCTAATACCAACTGATGCGAACCTTTCTAATATGCTGACGACACCCTACACCAAATATAACAAATACCCCAAGGCTTTCACAACGCAAGTATGAAAAGATGGAATTTACCTTCTTTATGTGATAAACAATGTATGAGATATGTAGACACCACACCCAAATACTCTAAGAAGAACTCTTAGTAAACCCTGCTGATAAGACTTGATTGCTTGAATGCCACAGGTAAAAACCTAATATGTTCAAAAGTTCTTTCAAGAGAGAAAAAAGACAAAACCTCACAAAATTGAATTTCCAAAGTGTCTACTCCAATGTTGTGGAGTATGCCTTTTTAGGCACATATAATAATTGAATAGTCTAAAAACAAGGAAAAATATATCTTATGTTTACATGCCAACCATATATAATCTCAATAACTAGGATATTTTAATAACTACTTCAATAATCAGAACTTGACTAATTAAATATCTAATATTATCATTTAATACCCTAGAAGCTTTATTATATTAATAAATCTCTACTCATTAATTAAACCTTAACCTGCTTGTGGGCTTTTCTTGGGCTCTTCAATTGGGCTTCCACTTTGATTTTCTGCAATCTCTTTAATTAACACATATAAAGCTTCTTTAAATCTTTTAATCCTTAACCTTGTCATTGGGCCCTCTTCTAGTCTTAAATAACCTTTCAACTCATTTTCTAACAAAGTATTCACCTCCTTTGCAGGTGATGTTGATCAGACTTTTGAATTCGTTGTCTCTTTAGTTTGATTCGCATCATTTGCTAAGTCTTATTATCTTGTTTTCCCTTCTCTAGATGGTAAACTTACTTTAAAGGTTTGGGTTAACTAGTAATGACCCGTTTGTTTTTCCTCCATTGGGTGATTTCTTTCCTACCCATTACTCTAATCCTTATCAGTATACTCTTAATATTTGAATTCTCAAAGAGACCTAATTTTTTTATCAGGAAAAAAAATAGACTTTCATTTATTCAAGAAATAGGTTCTTTCCATACTTGGCTTATTACAGAGATTTTCTACCCCTAGTCCCTTGGGGTCATAGGCCGGGAGTTAGCCTTATAATGGTTATGGAATTCATGATCAGATGGCTCTCAAGAATTGGTTGAAGTCCATACAGATTCCCTTATTGGTGGCCTCAAATCTCAAATTTGAGTTTTTTAAGCCATCTAGAAAAATGAATTTAGAATCTGCTTCAATAGTGGTTTAAACCTGTCCAAACCGGTATAATCCGGTTCACCTAAACTTGTTTGGTTTTCATTCCCTATTCATCCTAAAATCCTTTTTCATGACTTATATGACTCTTTAGATCACTCGAGATCCATAATTTCCCCGGTTTACTCTTTCTCTATCGGTTCTGGTTCATAAATCGGCTTAGTTCATAAACCGGTTCTATCTGGTTCGGATCTGGTTCACTCGAACCAGTCCAATGTTTTTCTCCCATTTTGTGCTAAGGTTCTTTTCCAGGGTTTATGAATAATTTTGAGTCACATGGGAGTTGTAAATTCTCAAATTTTCCTATTTCCTAAAAATCGGGCTTGTAGACCGACTTGGTTTTAAATTTTGAAACTGATCGGTTCTTTTCCTGGTTTTCTCATTATCATAGGATGGTGTTTAAAATTCTGCCCTCCTTTAGGGGTTTTATCCTCGAAACAATTACATGTTAAATAATTGAGGGTAACTATCCCTCATCATACTCTCAGTTTCCCATATCTCTTCTTGCACGGGACCATTCTACCATAAAACCTTTGTCACGCCCTGACCCAGTTTGGTCGGATCCCTGTGATCAACCCGCCACTCTCCCGATTTACTAAAGGGTTTCCCCTTATATTACAAACAGTAAAGAGTAAGGCGTTCTTTAGACCTCCACCTTTTTCCAGTAATATCATAAATCAAAACTTTATAGTAATTTAAGTTAATCGTACCTGTCTTACAGTCGTTTAATTGCACATGTCTTTTAAGGTTTGGCTTTCTGGGACTTCCTGAAAGGGGTATAAGGGACGGGGTGAGTACAACTACTTAGTGAATGGGATTCAAATCTTTTGACTTCCAAAAAAAAACATTTGTATAGAGTTTGCCATACTCCTTTCTTTTAAAAAGTCCCTTCATTTAAAAATTCAGGTTTTTTCTTTATTCTTAGTTACTAGTGTGTCATCACCCAACACACATCCTTCATCATGAAGGTTACACAATTACACAGGTCAATATGACTACTGAACCCACTTGTGGCTTCAGAGCGACTTTACCTGCCACTCGGATAGAAGCACGACCACTTGTACCTAGGGAATGAGTGGATGTACACGACATCTGACCCTCAATTCTCGAAACTGCTTCTTCGTATCCATATGAGGATAGAGACCTCATCCTGTCCCCACTCCGGTCTCATGCGCTTGGTACTACTCCAAATTTCGCACAAACACCTAGAATGACAATCTGCCCTTATACTCAACGGGTCATCCAGGGCCCTTAGGACACATCACTACCCATCATGGGCATCTTGATGATCTCGTACTCATAATGCATGCACAAGCAAAGTTTTCTTAAATTTGCCATGTAATATGTGGTGCCATTTGTCCCAACGGTCCTGACCTTCAACTCAACCTGTAGCTGTTTGTCTTGACTGATCTAGAGACCCGTCATGTTGCACTGCTACTATTTGGCTGAGTATGTCGGACCTACCTTGGTACCATAACCAAACAATTCACTTATTAAGTTTTATGGCACATATATCATGTTCGTTTACGATCTTCTACTCATGTCCATTAGCCTATGGCCTATTGTTCGAGATTTTCAAAAACAGGGCATATTAGCCAGCAAGTTCCAAAACCGAGGCCCCCGACCTATAAGAGCTATTCGAGCTCCCGTCAAGAAGGTCTCTTAATTAGTTTAAGCATTGGCACACAGTCAGGGGAGAACACTTCCGACAAAAAAAATAGGTTTTCATTGTCCATTATACCGACTGGTATAAGGACATCTCCGTTCATGACCGATGAACAGGATTTCAACTTCATTCGAGGAAGTCTTATCATACCAACCAGGTATGATCTACTTACAACCGGTAAGTAGTTTTTCCGCATGGTTTTCACATCACTTTCTCTAAGTTGTGATGATTAAAATTCCACTAAACAGTGGGTTTTTATACCGAGGTACTTATCATCCCCAATCGGGTATGATATATGTAATCCCACTCACCCGATAGTGTAGTGAAATTTCACTTAGTTGGGTTCCGTCCTTAGCAAGCTGGACCTCGACTGGCGTTCCCAATGTCTCATTCTCCTACATGAAATGAACATAATTTTTCATTATTCTTTGGCCTAATAGACTTCATTCCTTCAAAATGAATGAGAAAACCCAACTTTACATATATTTGTATTTAGGTCCCTAAAGTTATTTTTCTTTAACTTTAAGTCCCAATTGTCAGGTTTTTCCTAAGTTCGAGTCCCAAAACTTTTAAATTTTATCTTAGGATCGCAAATCATTTGATTTCACACAAAGGGGTTTAATTTCCCAATTTTCCAGTTTGGCCCTTCAATTTTCCCAAAATTACCTTTTTTCCCCTTCTCTAGAAAAATGGTAAATTTTGCCCCAAAAATTCTAAAATTTCTAAATTGGCCCTTTAATATTCTTATCACATCCAATTTACCCTCAATTTTAGAAAATTACATTTTGGTGCTTCAAATTTTCAAAAATCCCCAAATTTCCCCAATTTGTAAAGGGGGCCGAATTGGCTTACCTTTCGATCCTAATTCAGCCGTGGAAGGGCTGAGGAGGTGTGGGGAGAGCTTGGTTTGGCCTGAGGAGGGTTCAAATTGGCTGATTTTAACTCGGCCGAAATAGGGCAGCTACGGTCCACCGAAGCTGCTTCACTGTTCGATCACGCCGGTGCTTCTCCGGCGACTGTTGGGATGAACAGATGCTACCACTATGTAGTTGACTTCTCCCTAGTTCTAATGAACCTGACCTCGCCTTCTTTAGCTTAGAATTGACCCTATATCAAAGCTCTAGTTTGAGCTTCACCGGAAAACTAAGCAACTGAGAGAGAGTGAGCTTTTTATATGTGGAGATGATGAATGGAGAGAGTCTCTTTATATAGGGAGCTCGGGGACCCGTTGGCCATCCATTTGGCACCGTTATGACAGGAATTGATGACCTGAAACATACCAAATAGAGGTGTTTCTTCTTCATCGACATTTCTTCAGTTTCCCGGTGAGTGAACAGTGTTGTCATCCTGAGGAAGAAGATGACATTGTTTCGAACCGGACCGGATCGATCCAAACTGGGTTCAAAGCTTAAACTGGCCGGTTCACCCCTCATTCGACCGAGTTTTTCAAATCTAAAAATTTCTAAATTCATTCTCTATCCAATGGTGCCTCAAATCTCCAATTTGAATTATTTAAGCCACCTAGAAAAATGAATTTAGGATTCGGTTCATTAGTTGTTCAAATCGGTCTAAACCAGTTCGGATCCGGTTCCCCTGAACTAGTTTGGTTTTCATCCCCAATTCCTTCACAAGTCCATTTCCATGTCTTTTCTGACTACTTGGGTCACTTAGGGTCCATAAGATTCCCGGCTTACCATCTCTTTATCGATTCTGGTTCATAAACTGGCTTGGTTCTTTAACCGGTTCAATCCGATTCGGGTCCGGTTCACCCGAAGTAATCTGATTTTTCTCTCCCACTTTGTTCTAGGGTTCCTTCCCAAGGTTTATAAATTTCTTTGGGGCACAAGGGAGTTGAATTTTTCTAATTTTTCCATTCTCTATCGATTCCAGTTCATGAACCAACTTGGTTTATAAACCAATTCTAACCCGGTTCTCTTGAACTGCTTTGGTCTTTCTTCCTCATATCATCCTAGGGTTCTTTTCCCATGTTTATGAATATTTTTTACTCACATGGGAGTTAGAAATTTTTGAATTTGCTTGTCCCCTCATAGTTGGGCTTGCAGACCAATTCAGTTTAAAGATCACATTGATCGGTTCTTTCCCGATTTTTTCTCATTACTAAAGGATGGGGTTTACAACCTTGACCATTGGAATTTTCTTATTCCTCAAATTCTTGTCTCTCCGATCGATGATTCGTATTGGTTCTGTCGGATAGGTTAGGTTCTCTTCTAGTTCCATTAGAGGTCGGTCCAGTACATCACTAGGATCAGGCTGATATTTCCGAAGCACTGAGATGTGGAATATATTATGTATTATATGTAGATCAGGAGATAGTTCCAATTTATAAGCTACATGTCCTATCCTTTGAATGATGGGATATGGACCGATATATCTTGCTTTCAGCTTTCCTATTTGCTGAAACCTAAGTATTCCCCTCCATGGGGATACTTTGAGGAATACTTGATCTCCCACTTTGAACTCTAGATCTTTCCTTCAATTGTCCGTGTAACTCTTTTGCCTGTCCTGTGTGGTCTTAAGACGTCTCCTTATTAATTTTATCTTCTCCATGGTATCCTCAATTAATTCTTCCCTTTCTAACTTCATTTCCCCCACTTCTTCCCAAAATAGAGGGGTACGACATGGTCATCCATAAAGGGCTTCATAGGGAGTCATCTTAACACTAGCCAGATAATTATTATTGTAAGCAAATTCCATAATGTAGAAGTATTCATCCCAGCTTTTATTCATGGTGAGTACGCATGCTCTCAGCATGTCTTCCAAGGTTTGGATGGTTCGCTCAGACTACCCATCTATCTGAGGGTGAAATGTCGTACTCATATGAAGTTTGGTCCCCATAGCATTTTGTAAACTTGGCCAAAACCTAGAAGTAAATCTTGGATCTCTATATGATACTATACTCACCGGGATGCCATGGAGTCCTACGATTTCCTTCATGTATAAGACAACCAGCTATTCTACAGTGTTCGTCACTTGTATATGAAGGAAATGAGTTGATTTGGTCATTCTATTCACTATGACCCAAATCGCATCTCGACCCTTTCTTGTCACTGGTAGACTCGTAACGAAGTCCATGGTGATGTGTTCCCATTTCCACTCCGGAATTGGTAAGGGTTTGTAGCAGTCCTGACGATTTCTAATGCTCTACTTTTATCTGTTGACAGGACAAACATCGGGCTACATGTCCCGCAATGTCCCTCTTCATGCCCTTCCACCAGTATCCTTGTTTGAGGGTGCGGTACATCTTAGCACTGCCCGGATGCATAACATACACTGAATCGTGTGCCTCTTCCAAAATTAATCTCTTCAATTCCTTATCTTGAGGCACACATACCTTACCCTTATAGGTTAGTACTCTGTCACCTCGCATGTAGTAGTTCGATTTTCTTTCTTAGTTAACTGTGTCCAAATAAGATTGAATTCTTTGTCAGTCTTTTATTGAGCCTTAATATGCTTGGTTAGACTAGCCTCACTGCCACATTAGCCACCAAGCATTTTTTCTACTTGTCCATCCTTAGGTCCACCTCCATCCTTCCCAATTGTTGCAACAAGGGTAGGTAACTTGTCTTTACTTGTGCCACCTCAGTTTGATACTTGCGACTTAAGGCATCTACTACCACATTTACCTTTTCGGGGTGATATTCTCTCCTCTAATGAAGATTTAACTCCTTTTGAGATAGGAAGTACTTAAGTCTCTTGTGATCTGTGTATATCTTGTACTTAACCCCGTAAAGGTAGTGTCGCCATATCTTTAGGGCAAACACTATTGCAGCTAATTCCAAATCATGAATGGGGTAATTTCTTTCATGTACCTTCAGTTCTCGTGGGGCATACGCGATAACCTTCCCTTTTTGCATTAATACACATCCAAGCCCCTGTCTAGAGGCATCACTATAGATTGTGTACTCTCCTACATTAGGATCAGGTAAGAAGAGTACTGGTGTGATTGTTAGTCGAGTCTTTAACTCTTGAAAAGACTTCTCACAACTCTCATCCCATTTATACTCAACTCCATTCCCGATGAGTCAAGTTAGAGGAGCTGCTATTTTAGTAAAGTCTTGCACAAACCGTCTATAGTATCCTACCAATCCTAAGAAACTTCTTATTTCTATAGGATTCCTTGAAGCCTTCCAATCTGATAAGGTTTCCTCCTCTAGCTCAACCCGAGAATTGGTGCCTACCTCTAGGACGAGGTTAGGTTGTCCAAATACACGGGTGAACTCCTCGTACAATCTTTGGTGCTCCCTGCTGAGTCCAGGAGGAGTTGTCTGGGCTTCTCTAGGAGGTTCTATAGGTAGGGATGGTTGGGCAGTGTTGGAGACAGCAACCCTAGTTCTCTTGCTTCCTTTCTTTAGAGCCATTTTTGTAAATTTTTAAATAAAACCTATTAGTTACTATATTTTCTAGTTTTGATTATGTATTCGAGGAAACAAGCTCTGATACCACTCAAGTTGTCACGCCCCAACCCGATTTGGTCGAATCCCCGTGATCAACCCGCCACTTTCCTAGTTTATTTAAGGGTTTCCCCCTTGTTATAAATCGTAAAGGGTAAGGCATCCTTTAAACCTGTACCTTTCCTAGAATAACATAAATCAAAACTGCACAAGATTTTTAAATTAAACTTACCTATTTCACATGTATATCAGTTGGTGGTCCTTAAGGGTAGGCTTTCCAGAATTTCCTCAAAAGGGATGTGAGGGAGGTGGTGAGTACGATGACTCAGTGAATCAGTTTTCAATATTTGACTTTTAGGAAAAAAAAAGTATATTTGGAGTTTCAAGACTCATTATTTTCTTAAAAAAACTATCATTTCATTTATAATCATCATTTCTTATTAATCACAGTGTGTCATCACCCAACACACACCCTTCATCATGAAGGTTAAAAACACACAATCGCAGGCCAGCCCATCCACTGAACCCACTTGTGGTATCGGAGCGACTTTACCGACCACCTAGATAGAAGCACGTCCATTTCTACCCTAAGAATAAGTGGATGTACATGACATCTAACCCTCAATCCCAAAATCAATTCTTCGTGTCCGTATGAGGACACAAACCTCATCTCGCCCCACCCCGGTCTCGTGCACAAGGTCACCTGGTCCAACGAACTGCCCTTATATCAACTAGGCTGTCCAAGGCCCTAAGACACATCACTAGCCCTCTTGGGTGTCTTGAACGTCTCGTACACACAGTGCATTCACAATTAGTATTTTTACATCTTGCCATATAATCTGTGGTGCCATTAGTCTAACAGCTCTGACCTTCAACTCAACATGCAGCTATTTGTCTTTACGAGTATAGAGACCTATCTGTTGCACTGCCACTAGTTGATTGAATATGTCGGTACTGTCTTGGTACCATGGCAAAAAAAATCATTTATTTAAAGTTTTATGGCATATATATCATGTTTGTTTATGATTTTTTGTTCATGCCAATTGGCCTATGGCCTACTGTTCGAGATTTTCAAAACCGAGCATATTAGCCCCTAAGTTCCAAAACCGAGGCCTCCGGCCTGTAAGAGCTATTCGAGCTCCTATCAAGAAGGCCTTCCAAATCATTTTAGTAGTGGCTTACAGTTAGGGAAGAGCACTTCCGACAAAAATATGTTTACAAATGTCCATCATACCAACCGAGTACGAGGACATTTCCTCTCATAACTAATGAACGGGTTTTCCGCTTCCTTCGAGTTAGTTTCATCATACCAACCAAGTATGATCTACTTACAACTGGTAAGTAGTTTTTTTGCGTGATTTTCACATCACTCCTCTAGGTTGTGATATTTAAAATACAACTAAGTAATGGGTTTTCATTTTGAGGTACTTATCATCCCCAATCGGGTATGATATAAAATCCCACCTACCCGATCTTGCATTGGAATTCCACTTAGTCGGTTTCCATCCCTAGCAAGCTTAACTTTAGCTGGCATTCCCAATATCTCATTTTCCTACACAAAATGAACATAGTTGTTCATCATTCTTTGGCCTAATAGCCTTCATTCATTCCAAATGAATGAGAAAAACTAATTTTTCCTTTATTTACATTTAGGTCCCTAAAGTTATTTTTCTTTAAGTCCAAAAATGCCGATTTTTCCTCAAATCGAGTCCCAAAACTTTTATAATTCTTCTTGGGATCTCAATTTACTCAATTTCATAAAAAGGGGTTCAAGTTTCCCAAATTCCCAATTTGGCCCCCAAAAGTTTTCCAAAATTACCATTTTGCCCTTCCTTTACAAAAATGGTAGGTTTCACCCCAAAAATTATAAAATTTCCCAATTGGCCCTCTCACATTCTTATCATGTCCAATTAACCCTCAATTTTATAAAAATTACATTTTGGTCCTTCAAATTTTTGAAAATCCCCAATTTGCACAAAATTTCCCCAATTTCAACTCCCTAACATAGCTGAATTTGATTTCATCAAATTGACCAATCAAACACTTCTAATTGTTGAAATTGAAGTTAAAATTGAGTTTCTACATATTCATACGATTCCATAGCACTTTAAATTGTGAGTTTTAACACCGGAACGAGCTCAAACGGATCTTCACTGGAAAAAAGACTGTAGAGTGAGAACGCTTTGGTTGCTCACCAATGATGGCATGGTAGTCTGAGCTTTCTATCTGGGCAGGTAGCTCTCCTCCTGAGGTTTCTCTTAGGATCAAGAATGACATCAATTGATGTCGAATTAGATTAGAATTCTATAATTGAAATTTGGTTGACTCTCTCTCTAACACCTATTGGAAATTGAAGAGGGGAGCCGAATTAGCTTACCTTTCGATCCTAATTTGGCTATGGGAAGATTGAGTAAGTGTTGGGAGAGCTTGGTTTGGCTTGAGGGAGCTCAAATTGGCCAATTTTAGCTCGGCCAAAATAAGCCAGCTTCAGTCCGTCGGAGCTACTTCACAATTCTATCACGCCGGTGTTTCTCTAGCGACTCTCAGTGCCAACGGAGACTACATGCATGTAGCTAACTTCTCTTTGGTTCTAAGGAACCTGACCTCACCTTCTTTGGCTCAGAAATGACCCCATTTCAGAGTTCTAGTTTGAGCTTCATTGAAAAACTAAGCAGTTGAGAGAGAGCGAGTTTTTCAGGTGTGGAGATGATGAATAAGGAGGGGGTCTTTATATAGGATGCTCGAGGACTTCTTGGTCGTCTGATTGATGCTTTAATGATTGTAATTCATTGCCTGAAACTCCCTAGCCAAAGTCTTTTCAGCTTCGCTGGCGCTGCGCGATTTTTCAGTGAGTGAACAGCGCAGTCATCTGAAGGAAGAAGACGACACTGGTCCGAACCAGACCTGACCGGTCCGAATCGGGTTCAAAGCTTAAACAGGCCGGTTTACCCGCCATTCGACTGAATTTTTCAAATATAAAAATATCTAAATTCATTTTCTATCCAATGGTTGACTCAAATTTGAAATTTGAGTTTTTTAAGCCATTTAGAAAAATGAATTTATAATCCAGTTTAATAGTGGTTCAAACCAGTCCGAACTAGTTTAATCCGGTTCAGATCCGATTCACCTTAACCAGTTTGGTTTTCATCCCCTATTCATTCGAAAGTCCTTTTTCATGACTTATATGACTATTTAGGTCACTCGGAATCCATAGATTCCCCGGTTTACTCTTTCTCTATCAGTTTCGATTCATAAATTGATTCTATTCGGTTCATATCCATTTCACTCGAACTAGTCAGGTCTTTCTCTCCCATTTTGTCCTAAGGTTCTTTTCCAGGGTTTATAAATCATTTTGAGTCACATGGGAGTTGTAAATTCTCAAATTTGCCCATTGCCTAATAATCGAGCTTGTAGACCAACTCAGTTTTCAAATTTGAATTTGACAGGTTCTTTCATCAGTTTTCTTATTATCAAAGGAAGGGGTTTACACCTATAGTCCATACCGCCTCAATACCTCAACCTCACACTCATATGTCTACTTCATCCATTGAAAATTTGAATCTGACAGGTTCTTTCATCAGTTTTCTTATTATCAAAGGACGGGGTTTACACCTATAGTCCATACCGCCTCAATACCTCAACCTCACACTCATATGTCTACTTCATCCATTGAGAAGGATTGAAGCTAGATTGAGTATGTGGAGGTACTTGGTGGACTTTCATTAAGGTGGCATAAGCATCCCAGTAGTTGTCCCCAAGCCACCTTCTTAGTGAGATTTTCTTCTGGTTGCCGTGGGGCTAGAGGAGGTGTTAGACTCCTCGAGGAAGGAACAGGTTCCTCTTGTCTTGGACGAGGATATGTAATACCCTCTAGTTCTAGTAAGGCTCCCATGACTTTTCAATAATCCTCAACCATATCTTTGGACACTCTCTTCTCGCCCTTTAGGAACCGTTGAACAACAACCTCCCTAGGGGTAGTGCTCTTTTTCAGGGTCAGGTGTGGAGGATTGGATTTCACGGTGAAATTTCTAGGGATTCTCCTTCCTACACAATAGTTAAAGTTTTATTAGTGTTAGGGCATAGTATTGATAATGTTTCAAGGGAACTTAGCTCTAATACCACTCAAGTTATCACACCTCGACCCGATTTGGTCAGATCCCGATGATCAACCCACCGCTTCCTCAGTTCAACAAGGGTTTCCCCCTTTCTTTAATCAAGAGGAGCTAGGAGAAATTTAAACTATGTTCCCTAGAATAACATATATCAATAAAAAAAAATGTAAGCTTAAAAAAATTTAGCATACCTCATAGAGGGTAAATCTTGGTGTTATCCCTATTCCTTTCTCTACTCCTCAAAAAGGATAGATAAGGTGGGTGAGTTTCTACAACTTAGTGAATGGGTGTTTGAAAAATGTGTTTCTATAAAATAGCTTTCAAATGGAGTGTGTCAGACTCCTTATTTCCTTTAAAATCATTTCTTCCTTGAATTCTCATGTCACGCCTCAACCCGGTTTGGTCGGATCTCTATGAGCAACCCGCCACTCCCTTTTGTTTATGAAGGGTTTCGCTCTCTTCTAAATCACTTGGAGAAAGTCATCATTTTTCCTATCTTTCCTAGAATAACATTATACAAAACTAAAAATCTTTTAAACAGACATACCTGTCTTTAGAGTTCTCATACATGGAGGTATTTAAGTTTGATTTTTCTCTTAGTTACTTGAAAGGGGTAAACGGAAGGGGTTGAGTTCTACAACTCAATTAACGGGTGTTGGGAGTGAGTTTTAAAAATAGCCACACCAAAGTTATCATTTCTTTAATAAGAAGGTTTTTCCTCAAAGTTTGGTTTTCAAAACCTTTACCCTACTAAGTGTGTCATTTCCTTTCAAAAGGATTTTAATTTCTTTTCCAAACCTTATTCCAAGGTTTTACCATTTCTTTTTCCAAGGATTCTCATATCCTTTCCAAGGTTTTCTTAACCTTTTTCTCATTTCCCCGTTAGGTATGTTTAGCAAACAACACACACCCTTCCTCGGGAAGGGAATCACACATTCATAGGGCAGCCCAACCACTACACCGCTTGTGGCATTGGAGCGACTTTACCAGCCACCTAGATAGAAACCCATCCACTTCTACCATGGGTCTGAGTGGATTTTCACAACATCTGACCCTCAAATCCAAAATGCAACTCCACGTCTATATGAGGATAGATGCCTCATCCCGACCCAAACCCGTTCTCATGCACATGAAGCCTCATCGAGCTTCCCTAACTGTTGGCACGACAAACTGCCCTTATCTCCACCATGTCATCCAATAGCCCCTAGAACGCCCTCAATTTTGGGAAATTGCAATTTGGTCCCTCAATTTTAAGAAATCCCCAATTTCCCCCAAAAATTTCCCCCTTTTAAATTGGTTGAATTTGATTTCATTAAATTGACCAATCAATCGAGGTTAATTGTTTAAATTGGAGGTAAAATTGAGTTCTTACACCTCCAAACAAATCAATTGAGCTTTGAATCGCATGAATTGACACCGGAACAAGCTCAAATGGAGCTTTGTCGGAAAACTGAACTTAGAGAGAGAAAGCTTTGAAAGCTTACTGTCGGGGGTGCGACGGTCCGAGCTTTTGATTGGGGTAGGTAGCTCTTGTCCTTCCTAGGATCAAGAATCACATCAATTCATGTCGAATTGAAGGAGAATCCAGTGAGTGAAGTTTTCTCGGTTCTCTCTCTAACACTAATACAAAATTATAGAGGGGACCTAAATTGGCTTAACTTTCCATTCTAATTCGGTCGTATGATAGCTCAGGAAGTGTTGGGAGAGCTTGTTTTGGCCTGAGAAGGGCTCAATTTGGCCATTTTCAGTTTGGCCAAAACGGGGCAGCTTTGGTTTGCCAAAGCTGCTTCACTGTTTGATTACGCCGGCGCTTCTCCAGCGATCCTCAGATCGAATGGTGACCATCGTCGGGTAGCTGACTTCTCCCTAAGTCTAAGGAACTCTACCTCACCTTCTTTTGCTTAGAAAAACCCATATGTCGAAGCTTTGGTTTGAGCTTCATTGAAAAACTAAGTAGCTGAGAGAGAGTGGAGTTTTTAGGTGTGTGGAGGATGAATGGAGAGTGACTTTTTATATAGGGAGCTCGGGGACTCTCCAGCTGTTTATTTAGCACCATAATGACACTCATTGATGGCCTGAAATGTCCTTAATGAAAATGTTTCCTTTTCGCCAGCGCTGTTCATTTTTTTTCGGTGTGTGAACAGTGTTGTCACCTGAAGGAAGAAGATGACTTTGTTCTGAACCAGACCGAACCAGTCCAAACCGGGTTCAATTCTCAAACTAGTCGGTTTAGGTCCGATTTGATTAAGTTTTTCAAAATTAAAATTTTCTAAATTAATCTGAATTCATTCTCTATCCAATGGTGCCTTCAATTTTGTAGTTTGAATATTTTAAGCCACCTAGAAAAATGAATTGAGCATCCAATTCAATGATGGTTCAAACTTATCCAAACTGGTCCAATCCAATTCAGATCCGGTTCACCTGAACTGATCTGGTTTTCTCTCCCAAATTGTCCCAAAGTCCCTTTGCAAGGTTTTTATAACTGTTTGGGTTACTCAATAGTTGTAAATTTCCTAATTTACCTGTTCTCTAGTGGTTGGGGTTTGTGAACTAGTTTGGTTTTCTCACTTGGGTTCATCGGTTCTTTCTCGGTTTTCCTTAACTCCAAAGGATGGGGTTTACACTAGAGGCCTCGGTTTTGGAACTTATGGGGCTAAATTTCTGATTTTGGAAAAATCATGTACATTGGGCCCAAGGCCATTGGCACGAGCAAGAGTTCGTAAACAAACATGTAATATTTATGCCATGAAAATTCTAAATGAATGGAATGTATGATTTCGCCATGGTACCAAGACAAGAGCGACATACTCGATGGACTGACGGTAGTGCGTTAGGGCGAGGTTGACGGACTGGCTTAGACAAACAGTTGTAGGTCGAGTTGAGGTTCGGGGTCGTTGAACCAATGACACCAAAGATAAATGGCTTTGTGAAAAAAACTATTGTTTTTGCATGCACTTGAGGTTTGAGACCATTATGACGACCAAGAGGGGTAGTGATGCTAAGTGCAATTAATCAACATTTTTTTGCCTAGTCATTCGTACGTGAGAAAATGATGGTTGTCATACCAAAACTTAATTGATAAAGATGCACAAATTGTGTAGGGACACGAGAGATCGGAACACTAACAAGGAATAGCTAGTGGACTTGAAAAATTGACCGAGGATGAACACATCACGGTCATCAAGTGAGCGGGATTATCTAACTTCATACCGGTTGGGTTGAGGAGTACCATCTTTAACTGATAAAAACTACTTATTGGTCGTAAGTAGAGATAATTATACCCGGTTGGTATGATGAACTTCTTTTAGGAAAGTAGAAACCCGCTTACTGATTGTAAGTGGAAATATCATCACACCCAATTCATGTGATGAAGTTGAAAATAAAGTTTTTATTAGAAATATTCTTCCTTTACTATGTGTTAATGCTTAAAAGATTTGGGAGACCTTCTTGACAGGAGCTAGAACAGCTCAGATAGGCTAGAGACCTTGGTTTTTGAACTCATGTGACTAAATGCCCGGTTTTGGAAAAACACGTGCAATGGGCCCAGGGCTAGTGGGCACGAGCAGAAGCTCATAGACAAACTTGATTAAACAAAACCATGAAAATTTCTAATGAAATTGGTTGTGTGATTTCATTATGGTACCGAATTAGGATCAATAGTATTCGATGGACTAGCGGTAGTGCATCATGCCAAGTTGACGAACCGGCCTAAACAAATAACTACATGTCGAGGGGACATTTGACCCTAAGACCCAAGTGCCATTCCGTGTCCGTGTGAGGACAAAGACCTCATCTCAACCCCACCCCGATCTCGTGAGTAAGAAACTACTTCGAGCTTCCAAACTGACTGAAACGATTAACTGCCCTTATCTCTACCATGTCGTCCAGTAACCCTTAGGACCCATCACTATCCCTATAAGACATCTTGATGGTCCCGTACCATAAGTGCATACACAAACAATAATTTTCACATATAACCATTATCTTTAGTGGTAATGGTCCAACGGCTCCCAACCTCACTCTTATCATATTCCTGGTTTCTATTCAGACTTCTGCACTTACCGACCGTGAGTGAAATGTGAGATCAAATATGGGATCAAGTAATAAGCAAGTTATGATATAATAAACCTAAGGTGATAATTGTAAAAGAAAATATTGACATACATTTAAAAATTCATAAAATACTACTCTTTCATTCACATTGTGTATAGTATTTATATAAGTTTTTGGCCACTAAGACAAATATTATCAGCTAGTACAGGTTCATTGGTGTAATTTATTATGAGCAAATAGTGGTGAAGATGATTCGTCATGGTGTCAATTCCTACTTAATCATCTTTGGGAGCACGTAGTTCGGTGCATAGGCATTTAGATTGTATTAAGCTACTAATTTTTTTTGTTGATTGTATTTGGCACACTCTAATAAAAAGTATGGCTCTCCCTCTCCTCATACTGTTCCGTGATTAGGAATATCGAGAACTATATTGCAAACTTATATATAATAATAATAATAATAAAAAATAATAATAGAGAGGGAAGAGAATGTGCCCCTACGTCTTCACCTAATCTCTTCTCCCTCCCTGCAATTTAAAAAGAGCGCAAATCCCAAATAATAATTTAAGAATTTATACATTATAATATATTTTTCTATTTATTTTATTATTACCAAATTTGTAATTTTATTTTTTATTTAAAATTCAATTTATTTTTTATCACAAGATAAAAGTATTTTATAATTTACATATTATATGCATCATACAAAATAATGATGAAAATTGATCACTTTTGCTAGTTAAAATATGTATTTAAAATTATATTTTTAATTAAACTAAATTATACTTCAATTATGTAATAAATAACCTAAGTTAAATAGGATAACAATAGAAAATAATATATGACATATTATATTAGTCAATTAGATAGATTAAATTAATATTATATTTTTAAAAAATTGAGTATTTGTAAAATGAAGTAAAACTAAAAATTTGATACTAATAATATGAATGGAAAATAATTGTGCTAAAATAAAGGAAAATGGTAAATTTTGTACTCTTATAATTAACTTACAAAAAAAAAATGCGTATGTGTTATATACTACTAATTAGGTGTAGGACACATGCATATAGTAATTGTTGAAGTTTGATTAGTTTCAAGGGAGCTCTTAAATCAGGTAAAAATGAATAAAGAAGCGACTGAAGGCCGCGAGACTTTCATATTTCATTGGTCAATCCGTTGATGATGCAAGATGCCCCAAATTGCTAAAAGGTTCAGCCAATGGATCCATATGGGATCACAACTCATGTGCAAATGACAAAATATTCAAATGTTCAACAGATCAACTTCGATGTTATCATTAAGTGATGACGTTGCCATCACAACTCAAGTCCATAATTAGGTCCCATCTTGATACATATATGTATATGAACTTTATAGCCATTTGTTTGTTCGTTTATACCCATTTGGTCCATGGGTGAAGATTTATTTTTTGTGGACTTGGTCGTCCACATCTTGTCCCCACTGTATGAAAAAAAATGTCCATAATTGAAAAAGTTGTTGACTGACATTGAAAAGTAAAAGTGGGCTTATTATATATATATAGAGAGAGAGGATGAATTGAAGTTGCATTAGATATGGTGGTCCAAAAATATATAAATTTTGTATATTTTCCTAATTATATTATAAAATGTTTTTATTATAATATAAAAATCCTGTAGAAAGGAATATGCCATCATTTTTAAATTTTATGGTAGAAATAAAAAAACTGTTAAGTTTATATATTTTCATAGTATTTACACTTATAATATACATGATATAAAAATTCCATAACTTAATACTGTGGGGTATGTTCATTGTATGTGTACAGTAATATATAACATTGATATAAGTTGACGCGCCAATAATGCGTCCTTTCCTTTTTGTCTGCGTGTCATGAATTGACCCAAATTATGAAAGGCACCACCATCTGATGTCTTCGCGGACTGCAAGATTGGCCACCCAACCTACAAGCACGTGTCTATTTGTTGGATCATGTCCAAAAGGTAGATCTATATAATAAAGGAACAATAATTGGCAGTGGAAGGAGCATTTGTGCGAGGATTCAATCGAATCTAAACTATTTATTTTCATAATAATATAATCCGGAATCATTGGAATCCAGTTATCTCGCCAAAAATCCAAGAGGATTCCATATGCTTCGCTAGAGCTGTCTCGGATCTTCGATGAGGCCGCTGAATGGGGCAATTGCCCGTCCCTCCCCGATCCCCTCAGCTCCTTAACAAATTAAAGAGTAGGAGGGCTCGAGAGATTCACCCGTGAGCTCCCTATCACTGTCGGTGTCACGGCAGGTCCTAGAAGACTTGGCTATCTCGTTGGAGCAGCATGAGATCTTCTGCGAGTGAGGGGGCGCCCAGCAGCCTCTCCATCAAAATTTTAGTTCTTTTTTAAATAATATTTAGTGGTAAAATAGCATTCGGAAAATTATAATAATTTGTCAAAAATGCTACACAAACACCACTCTTAGTTAATTATAATTATTTTTTAGGTTAAATAAATAAAAATATCAAAGTAATATATTTTTGTAGTGTAGACACTAAAATAGTACCCATAGGGTACAAATGTTACACAGAAAATATGTAAAGTTATTGCTTGAGACTTCTATCTAGAATTGCCTAATTAATTAGTGTTCAACTTTTAGTTTATTAACATTCTATATTCACCATAAACGAGATTAGGGAGTGATGGGTATAAAACTTAGTGATTGTGAATAATATTAATATCAATTGGTCGTGTATTAATGTGCAAAAAAAAGTTGTGCGAGTATGATTACTGCTAAAAATATTATATAAAGATATTTTCCATAAAAAATTAAGTTTATTCACAAGAATATATATATATATATATATTATATTTTACAATTATTATTCAGTTCAAAATAGAATCAATAGAAAGTATATAATTTATTTTTTTCAATCATTCATGCTCAAAAGATAAATTTATAGTCAAAATAATTACTATTTCAAAATATAACATTAATGCAAGTACTAGGTTAAACATTTAATAATAACCATAAATTATTTATAAAAAAATAGTTTTGTTAGTTATAAGTTTGTTACTGTTACCAACTAATTATTTAATGCACATCACTCGATTTGACCTGGATACTAAATAGTTTATTGGTCATAACGGGCCAATGCACGCACAGAGACCAAAACTTAGTTTTTAGTAAAAATAGTTTATTGGTTTAACGATTAAATCCGATATTTTCATTTGGACCAACATTACAATCGCTACGGTCTCCGTAATAGTGAGTTTCTTAACTCTGTATAACCCGTAGCTTGCAAAACACAAAAAAACATAAAATATAGTTTTATTTTATAAAAACTTTAAACAAGATTTCATAAGTAATGCATACAAAAATATTTTTTTTTTGTAAAATAATTCATAACAAAAAAATTCTCAACTTATATAAAGAATTCTATATTTTTTGTCGATGTTATTTAATTCGAGTTTTGTACCGTAAACACTTCAAGAATCCTATTGTTCAATTCGAATGGTATATGAAATAGGATTAAGGAGATGGATGAACCGTTAAACTCAGTTAATAGACCATTTACGTCAGAAAATCATGTTATTGAACATAACTTCTACTAAAATATTAATATGAAATATAAAACTTTTTAAAATATTTCCCTATTTTAAAGCATGTATATTTTTTAATTAGTACTTATTATGAGAATAAGTTTCCATTCGTATAAGCCCACATCACAGCATAGCAATTAGTCATGTATTGCTTTACAAACCGTATTATTACCATAACCACAATACTTGTACATCAAGTTTATAACCTAGTAATGGGGTGATGACTCTCTCTACCAATACCTAGTGGCTGATCTAAGCTACACTCCACTAGCCATCAATTAATCTCATTATGAAGAGTGCTCTCTCGTACTCTACAAGGTACGAAAGAATACTGACACTGTCCAAACACCGTCGAGTCAATCACTCAATACCACCATATGACTCCCATGTAGTGCATATTTGGAATAAAAATATATTTACTTATTACCTCACCTCCCAGATATCCCTTAGTACCTAACACTACCACTTTATACATGTCACATCCCGACCCGATTTGGTCAAATCCCCATGAATAACCCGCCACTCTCCCGATTTATTAAACGGTTTTCCCTTATTATAATCCGTAAAAAGTAAGGCGTCCTTTAAACCTGAACCATTTTCTAGAATAGTATAATCAAAACTGCATAAAATTTTAAACTTTATATACCTGTCTTAAAGGCATTTTAGTTGATTATCTTTTAGAGTGGGCTTTCCAGAATTTCCTGAAAGGGATATAAGGGAGGGGATGAGTACGACTACTTAGTGAATGGGTTTTTAAAGGTCTACTTCTAACTTGTAAGAAAAATATTTATATGGAGTGTGCCAAAATCCTTTCTTTTTAAAAATCCATTCATTTAAAAATTTGGGTTTTTCCTATTATTTCTTAGTTACCGGTGTGTCATCACCCAACACACATCCTTCATCATGAAGGTTACACACATTCGTAAGTCAGTATCACTACTGAACCCACTAGTGGCTTCGGAGCGACTTTTCTGGCCACTCGGATAGAAGTACGACCACTTCTACCCTGGGAATGAGTGGATGTACACGACATCCGACCCATAATCCCGAAATTACTTCTTCGTGTCCGTATGAGAACAAAGACCTCATCCCGTCCCCACCCCGGTCACATGCGCTTGGTGCTACTCCCAAATTTCTTATTAAGCCATGTAATATGTGGTGCCACCGATCCAATGGCCCCGACTCTCAACTCAACCCGCAGATGTTTGTCCTGACTAGTCCATCGACCTGTTATGTCGCACTGCCGCTAGTTGACTGAGCATGTCGGTCCTATCTTGGTACCATGGCCAAACAATTCACTTATTAAGTTTTATGGCACATATATCATGTTCGTTTACAAGCTCCTGCTCGTGCCAACTAGCCTTGGGCCAACTGTATGAGATCTTCAAAAAACCGGGCATCTAGCCCTCAAGTTCCAAAATCGAGGCCTCTGGCCTATAAGAGCTATTCGAGCTCCCATCAAAAAGATCTCCCAAATAGTTTAAGCATTGTCACACATTCAGGGGAGAACACTTCCGACAAAATAGGTTTTCACTATCCATTATACCAACCGGTATAAGGACATCTCCGTTCATAACCGATGAATGAGTTTTCAACTTCCTTCGTGTAAGTTTCATCATACCAACCGAGTATGATCTATTACAACCGGTAAATAGTTTTTCTGCATAATTTTCACATCACTTTCTCTAAGTGGTGATGATTAAAATACCACTAAATAGTGGATTTTTATACCGAGGTACTTATCATCCCGTACCGGGTATGATATATAATTTTCACTCACAACCAGTAAGTGGTTTTTATCTTTAAGTTGTGCTCATTATCCCAACTGGGTATGATGTTAGTGAACCCACTCACCCGTTAACGCAGTGAATTCCACTTGACCGGTTCTTTGTATTCATGCGAGCTTGCCCATGCCGGCGTTCCCGGTATTTCGCGTTCCTACACAAACATCCTTGTTCATTATTACTTGGCATAACAGCCTTCATTCATTTCCAATGAATGAGAAAACCCAAACTTTTAGTTATTTGCAATTAGGTTCCTAAAGTTATTTCTCTATAACTTTAAGTCCCTAATGTCAGTTTTTCCTCAAATTGAGTCCCGTAACTTTGAATATTTATCTTGGGACCTCAATTTATTCAATTTCTCCAAAAAGGGGTTTAATTTCTCAAATTTCTAATTTGGTCCCCCAATTTTTCCAAAATTACTGTTTTGCCATTCCTTTACAAAAATGGAAAGTTTTGCCCCAAAAATTTTAAAATTCCTCAATTGGTCCTCCAACATTATTTTCATGCCCAATTGACCCTCATTTTCATAAAATTGCATTTTGCACCTTTGAATTTAAAAAATCCCCAATTTTCCCCCAATTTCAACTCTTTAACACTACCGAATTTGATTTCATCAAAATGACCGATCAAACACTTCTAATTATTGAAATTGAGTTGAAATTGAGTTCCTACATGTTCATACGATTCTAAAAAACTTTGAATCGCAAATTTTAACGCCGGAACGAGCTCAAACGGAGCTTCGTCGGAAAACAGACTATAGAGAGAGAAAGCTTTGATTTCTCATCGGTGAGGGCACGGTTGTCATGCCCTGACCCGGTTTGGTCGGATCCCCATGATCAACCCGCCACTCTCCTAATTTACTAAAGGGTTCCCCTTATATTGTGAATCATAAAGAGTAAGGCGTTCTTTAGACCTGCACCTTTTTCTAGGAATATCATAAATCAAAACTGCATAGTAATTTAAATTAGTTGTACCTGTCTTGCAGGTGTTTAATTGCGCAAATCCTTTAAGGTTCGGCTTTTGGGATTTCCTGAAAGGGGTACAAGGGAGGGGGTGAGTACAACTACTCAGTGAATGGGATTCAAATCTTTTAACTTTCAAGAAAAATACTTATATGGAGTGTGTCGGACTCCTTTCTTTTCAAAAATTCTTTCATTTAAAAATTCGGGTTTTTCCATTATTTCTTAGTTATCGGTGTGTCATCACCTAACACACATCCTTCATCATGAAGGTTACACACATTCGCAAGTCAGTATCACTACTGAACCCGCTAGTGGCTTCGGAGCGACTTTTCCTGCCACCCGGATAAAAGTATGATCACTTCAACCCTGGGAATGAGTGAATGTACGCGACATCCGACTCACAATCTCGAAATCGCTTCTTCGTGTCCATATCAGGACAAAGACCTCATCCTGTCCCCACCCCGGTCTCATGCACTTTGTGCTACTCCAAATTTCACACAGACACCTAGAACGACGATCTGCCCTTATTCTTACTGGGTCGTCCAGGGCCCTTAGGACACATCACTAACCCTCATGGACGTCTTGATGATGCCGTACTCATGGTGCATGCAGAAACAAAGTTTTCTTAAATTACCATGTAATATGTGGTGTCATTTGTCCCAACAGTCCCGACCTTCAACTCAACCTGTAGCTGTTTGTCTTGACTGATCTGAAGACCAGTCATGTTGCAATACTACTAGTTGACTGAGTATGTCAGACCTGCCTTGGTACCATGACCAAACAATTCACTTATTTAGTTTTATTAGCAGACACACACACACACACACACACACACACACACACATATATATATATATATATCATGTTCTTTTATGAGCTCCTGCCCGTGTCCATTGGCCTGTGGCCCACTGTTTAAATTTTTCAAAAACTGGGCATTTTAGCCCTTAAGTTCCAAAACCGAGGCCCCCGGCCTATAAGAGCTATTTGAGGTCCTGTCAAAAAGGTCTCCCAAATAGTTTAAGCAATTGTACACAATCAGGGGAGAACACTTTCGAAAAAATAGGTTTTCACTATCTATTATACCAACCGGTATAAGGACATCTCTATTCATAACCGTTGAACGGGTTTTCAACTTCCTTCGAGGAAGTCTCATCATACCAATCGGGTATGATCTACTTACAACCGGTAAGTTGTATTTTTTTTTTGCAAAATTTTCGCATCACTTTCTCTAAGTGGTGATGATTAAAATACCACTAAATAGTGGGTTTTTATACCGAGGCACTTATCATCCCCAACCAGGTATGGTATATAATCCCACTCACTCGATAGTGCAGTGAAATTCCACTTAGTCAGGTTCCATCCTTAGCAAGCTGGACCTTGACTGGCATTCCTAATGTCTCGTTCTCCTACATGAGATGAACATAATTGTTCATTATTCTTTGGCCTAATAGCCCTCATTCGTTCCAAATGAATGAGAAAACTCAACTTTACATATATTTGCAATTAGGTCCCTAAAGTTAATTTTCTTTAAGTTCCTATTGCTGGGTTTTTCCTAAATTCGAGTCCCAAAACCTTTAAAATTTATCTTAGGACCTCAAATTATTTGATTTCAGACAAAGGGGTTTAATTTCCCAAATTTCCAATTTGGTCCTTCAATTTTCCCAAAATTACCATTTTGCCCCAAAAATTCTAAAATTTATTAATTGACACTCTAATATTCGTATCATGACCAATTGACCCTCAATTTTAGAAAATTACATTTTGGTACTTCAAATTTGATTTCATCAAATTGACCAATCAAACACGTCAAATTGTTGAAATTGGAGTTCCTACATGTTCATACGATTCTAAGTAACTTTGAATCACAGATTTTAAAGCTGGAACGAGCTCAAACGGAGATTCATTGGAAAACAGACTGTAGAGAGAAAAAGCTTTGATTTCTCACCTGTGAGGGCGCGGCAGTGGAGCTTTTCAATCTGGGTAGGTAGCTCTTCTCCAGAGGTTCTTCCTAGGATCAAGAATGACATCAATTGATGTCGAATTGGATTAGAATTTCTTCATTGAAATTCATCCGACTCTCTCTCTCTAACAACGATCTAAAATTGTAAAGGGGAACCGAATTGGCTTACCTTTCGCTCCTAATTCGGCCGAAGAAGGATTGAGGAGGTGTTGGGAGGGCTTGGTTTGGTTTTAAGAAGGCTCAAATTAGCCGATTTTAGCTTAGCTGAAATAGGGTAGCTTTAGTCCGCTGGTGGTGCTTCACTGTTCGATCATGCAAACGCTTCTCCAGCGATTCTCGGATTGACTGTAGTTTGCTATTAGATAGTTGTGTTCTCCCCGATTCTAAAGAGCCCGACCTCTCTTTCCGAGGTTAAGAAAATGTTCAAGTCGAAGCTCTGGTTCGAGCTTCACCAGGAAATGGAGTAGTAGAGAGAGAGAGAGAGAGAGAGAGAGAGAGAAGTGTTCAGGTGTGAGGAGAATGGATGGGGATGACCTCTTTATATAGGTGTAAAATCGTGTATTAATTGGGAGAGATTTATTACTATTATTAATATTGCCATAAATTATTGGTATTAATTCCAATAATTTAATTTTAATATTAAATTATTTGTATTAATTTCAATAATTTAATTTAGGTATTAAATTATTGGTGTTAATTACATTAATTAAATATGTATTAATTTACGCCTATTTATGATAAGGCGTATAAAAATTTTTGATCGAAATTTTGGGTTACAAAAAATCATACTTCCCAAGAGGTCACCCATCCTCACACTACTCTCGAGCAAGCACGCTTACCTTTAAAGTTCTTATGAAATCTCGTTCACCTAAACCAATTTGGTTTTTCTATTTTAATTTGTCTTAAGTTTCTTTTCCAAGGTTTAGTGAACCCTTTGGATCATTCAAAAGTTGCAAATTTCTAAATTGCTTGTTCCCAAATGATCGGGTTTGTAAACCAGCTTGGTTTTCTTACTCGGTTTGACCGGATCTTTTCCCAGTTTTCCTTAACTCAAAAATGCGAGTTTTACTACTCTCCCCTCCTTTTAGGGGTTTTGTCCCCAAAGTAGTTACACGTTAAATAACTGAGGATAACTATCCCTCATTTGAGACTCGGTTTCCCATGTCTCTTCCTGCTTGGGTCCGTTTTGCCACAACACCTTGACCATAGGGATTTTCTTGTTCTTTAAATTCTTGTCTCTCCGGTCGATGATTTGTACCGGCTCTGTCTGATAACTCAGGTTCTCTTCCAATTCCATTGGAGGTCGGTCTAGTACGTGACTAGGATCAGGCTGATATTTCCGTAGTACTGAAATGTGGAATATGTCATGTATTCTCTACAAATCAGGAGGCAGTTCTAATTTATATGCTACTGATCCTATCCTTTGAATAATATGATATGGATCGATATATCTGGATTTTAACTTTCCTCTTTGCTGAAACCTAAGTATTCCTCTCCATGGAGATAGTTTGAGGAATACCTGATCACCCACTTCGAACTCCAAATCCTTCCTTCGATTGCCTGCATAACTCTTCTACCTATCTTGTGTAGTTTTAAGACGACTCCTTATTAATTTTATCTTCTCTGTGGCATCCTCTATTATCTCGGTTTTCTCTAACTTCCTTTCGCCCACTTCTTCCCAAAACAAAGGGGTACGACAAGGTCGTCCATAAAGGGCTTCATAGGGAGCCATCTAGATGTTGGCCTGATAACTATTATTATACGCAAATTCCATCAGGCATAAGTATTCCTCCCAGCTTTTATTCATGGTGAGTACACATGCCCTTAACATGTCTTCCAAGGTTTGGATGGTTCGCTTAGACTGACCATCTGTCTGAGGATGAAATGTCGTACTCATGTGGAGTTTGGTTCCCATGGCGTTTTGTAGACTCGGCCAAAACCTGGAAGTAAATCTTGGATCTCTATCCGATACTATACTCACTGGGACACTATGAAGTCTTATTATTTCCTTCATGTATAGGATGGCCAGCTGTTCTACTGTGTCTGTCACTCTTATAGGAAGGAAATGAGCTGATTTGGTCAATCTATCCACAATTACCCAAATCGCATCTCGACCTTTTCTGGTCACCGGCAGGCCTGTGATGAAATCCATGGTGATGTGTTCCCATTTCCATTCCTAAATTGGTAAGGGTTGTAGTAGTCCTGATGGCTTCTGATGCTCTGCTTTTATCTGTTGACAGGTAAGCATCGAGTAACATATTCCACAATGTCCCTCTTCATACCCTTCCACCAGTATCCTTGTTTGAGGGTGTGGTAATTTTAGTACTGCCCGGATGCATAGCATACACTGAATCGTGTGCCTCTTCCAATATTAATCTCCGTAACTCCTTGTCTTGAGGCACACATACCCTACCCTTATAGGTTAGTACTCCATCACCTCGCAAATCATAGTCCAGTTTCCTTTCTCTATTAGTTGAATCCAAGTAGGACTGAAGTTCTTTATCAATCTTTTGTTGGGCCTTTATATCCTCGGTTAAACTGGGCCTTATCGCTACATTCGCCACCAAGCATTTTTCCTGTCGGTCCATCCTTAGACTCACTTCCATTCTTCCCAATTGTTTCAACAAAGGTAAGTAGCTTGTCTTGACTTGTGTCACCTCAATTTGATACTTGCGACTTAAGGCATCTGCTACCACATTTGCCTTTCCGGGGTGGTATTCTATCACAAGATCATAGTCCTTCACTAATTCTAGCCATCTCCTCTGATGAAGATTTAACTCCTTCTGAGTTAGGAAGTACTTAAGGCTCTTGTGATCTGTGTATATCCTGCACTTAACCCCATAAAGGTAGTGTCACCATATCTTCAAGGCAAACACTATTGCAGCTAATTCCAAGTCATGAGTCAGGTAATTTCTCTCATGTATCTTCAGTTGTCACGAGGCATACGCAATAACCTTCCCTCATTGCATTAAAACACATCCCAGTCCTTGTCCCGAGGCATCACTATAGACTGTGTACTCTCCTGCGGTAGGATTGGGTAAGGAGAGTACTGGTGCGGTCGTTAGTCGAGTCTTTAACTCCTGAAAATACTTTTCACAATCCTCATCCCATTTATACTCAACTCCCTTCCTGGTGAGTCGAGTTAGAGGAGTTGCTATTTTAGAAAAGTCTTTCACAAACCACCTACAGTATCCTGCCAATCCTAAGAAACTTCTAATTTCTGTAGGAATCCTTGGAGCTTTCCATTCTGATATAGCTTCCACCTTGGTTGGATCCACCTTAACTACATCCTTAGATACAATGTGCCCTAAGAATCCTACTTCTTGCAACCAGAATTCACACTTGGAAAACTTTGCATATAATTGGTTTTTCTTCAAGATTTCCAATGTAATTGCTAGATGCTCTTCGTGTTCCGACCTGGTTCATGAGTATATAAGGATATCATCTATGAATACTATCATGAACCTGTCCAGATGAGGTTGGAACACGCGGTTCATCAGGTCCATGAAAGTTGCAGGGGCAGTTGTCAATCCGAATGACATCACTCAAAATTCATAATGTCCATATCTAGATCGAAACACTGTCTTAGGGATGTCCTCTTCTCTAATCCTTAGTTGGTGGTAGCCTGATCGAAGATCTATTTTTGAGAAGTACGCTGCTCCTTTTAACTGATCAAACAAATCATCCATCCTTGGAAGTGGGTATCGGTTCTTGATGGTGACCTGATTCAGCTTCCTATAGTCAATACATAGTCTCATACTCCCGTCCTTTTTCTTCATGAACAAAACAGGAGCACCCCATGGAGACTGACTTGGACGTATGAAATCCTTTTCCAATAATTCGTCGAGTTGTTCCTTTAGTTCTTTTAGTTCTGCCGGAGCCATGCGATATGGGGCTTGGGATATGAGGTTGGTTCCTGGGGTTATTTCTATAGTAAACTCCACTTGGCGACTTAGAGGTAGTCTAGGTAGCTCTTCTGGAAAAACTTCTGGATAATGCCTGACTATCGGAATGTCTTCCATTTTCTTCAAAATCCTCATTTACCACCATGGCCAGCACAACTGTACATTCTTTCCGAATCATCTTTTGAACCTTCAGGTGGGACACAAATTTTACTTCACTTTTTCTTTTATCTCCCTGGAACTTTAGTCCCTTAGTCTTGGAGGTATGGAAAGTTGCTGTCTTCCTTCTACAGTCCATCCTTGCCTGATGATTACTCAGCCAGTCCATCCCCAAGATTACTTCCACTTCTCTTAAAGGTAACATAATCAAGTCAGCTTCAAGTTTGATTCCTCCAATTTTTATCTCACACCCCTTTAGTTGTTCATTTCTATTAAGACCTTCTCCTAAGGGTGTAAGGACGTTAAGGCTTTGTACAAGAGGATTGAGCTCCAGGGGTATCTTAGAAACCAACTCTTCCTTGATAAATGATCGTTCTGCTCCAGAGTCAAAAAGAGCACAAACTGGTTATCCCCATAGCTGTATATACCCTGATTTAAGAAACGTATATTTTAGAATGAATTCTCTTTATTAATGTAAAAGACCTTTAGTTTACATGACTCTTTTGGACTAGTTGGTAGGGTTTTGGGATGTACCCGCTACAATGCTAGGGTCTCCTCTAGCCTCCTCCTGAGTGAGGTTGTATACTTTAGCCGGTACTCTTGTCGTAGCTTTTGGTCTGGGGTTCCTGGAGTTCCCTTGAGGTGGTCCAAGAGTATTTTTCTGTCTGTTCTTCCTAAGAGTAGGACAATCCTTCACAAGGTGTCCCGCTTGTCCACAGGCGAAATCGATATGGCATGCTCCCTCATGATTCCTTTGACACTTCGGACAGTGAGGGTTTCCTTGGGGTAAGGTAGGGACTACTCCGAGAAGGGGGGAGGCATGTTCCTTCTCTGTTGCAATACCTTTTTGTTTCCTCCCCTTGAGCTGGTATATTCTCTTCGTCCTCCTTGACAATTTGAATCTTTATCCCCCTTTCTAGTCGTCTGCTCCATTCGACGACGTCGAGTCTGTACCAATCGCTCGCATTCATGAGCCATACTAATTATAGCTGCCAGGTCTGTGGGGTGTCCTAGTACTCCCATACGGTCTTGAATATCCAAGTTGAGACCGTCCACAAACCTTTGGCATATGTCAGCTAGTTCGGCTAGGTTGGGAGCAAAGGGTCTTAACTCGTTAAATTTTGTTTCATACTCTACTATGGAACTAAGCCCTTGTCAAAGTATGATGAATTATTGTTTCTTCTCATTTATTAGGTGGGGTGCCAGGTATTCTTCCGAGTATCTTTCCTCAAATTGCTCCTAAGTGGGGGTGGCGACAAGTAGATTTCAGACATTATCCCACCATCGTCTAGCGCTCCCTTCCAAGAAGAATTCAATCAAGATCACCTTATCATCTAGTAGTATTCGGACAATTCCCATTAACTTCTTGATATTGGCCAGCCAGTCTATGGTGGTTCCAGCATCCTTTTCTCCGAGGAAGGGTTTACATCCTAGTTGTCAGAGAGTTTTGAGATTTCTAGGTATGTTCGTTGGAGTGGTTGGATTAGCAGGGGGAGGGTGGGACTGCACTTCCTCGGGCTCAACCTATGAGTTGGTACCTGCCTCAAGAGTAAGGTTACGTTGCCCTAATACACGGGTGAACTCCTCATACAATCTTTAACGCTCCCTGCTGAGTCCAGGAGGAGTTGTCTGGGCTACTCTAGGAGTTTCTACCGATAGGGGTGGTTGGGCGGTGTTGGAGACGACAACCCTAGTTCTCTTGGTTCCTATCTTTTGAGCCATTCTATCAAATTTAAAAATAACGCTATTAGTTACTATATTTTCTAGTCTTGACTATGTATTCAAGGAAATAGGCTCTGATACGACTCTAGTTGTCACGCCCCAACCCGGTTTGGTCGGATCCCCGTGATCAACCCGCCACTCTCCCGATTTACTAAAGGGTTTCCACTTATATTGTAAATTGTAAAGAGTAAGGCATTCTTTAGACATGCAACTTTTTCCAGGAATATCATAAATTAAAACTGCATAGTAATTTAAATTAGTTGTACCTGTCTTGCAGGCGTTTAATTGCGCAAGCCCTTTAAGGTTCGACTTTCCGGGATTTCCTGAAAGGGGTATAAGGGAGGGGGTGAGTACAACTACTCAGTGAATGAGATTCAAATCTTTTAACTTTCAAGAAAAATATTTATATGGAGTGTGCCAGACTCCTTGCTTTTCAAAAATCCTTTCATTTAAAAATTTGGGTTTTTCCATTATTTCTTAGTTATCGGTGTGTCATCACCCAACACACATCCTTCATCATGAAGGTTACACACATTTGCAAGTGAGTATCACTACTGAACCCGCTAGTGGCTTCAGAGCGACTTTTCTTGCCACCCGGATAGAAGTACGACTACTTCTACCCTGGGAATGAGTAGATATACGCGACATCCAACCCACAATCCCGAAATCGCTTCTTTGTGTCCATATGAGGACAGAGACCTCATCCTATCCCCACCCTAGTGTCATGCGCTTTGTGCTACTCCAAATTTCGCATAGACACCTGGAACGACGATATGCCCTTATACTCACCAGTTCGTCGAGGGCCCATAGGACACATCACTACCCCTCATGGGCGTCATGAGCTATTTGTCTTGACTGGTCCGAAGACCCGTCATGTCGCACTCTACTAGTTGATTGAGTATGTCAGACCTGCCTTGGTACCATGACCAAACAATTCACGTATTAAGTTTTAATGGCACATATATATCATGTTCTTTTACGAGCTCTTACCCATGTCCATTGGTTTATGACCCACTATTCGAATTTTTCAAAAATTGGGCATTTTAACCCTCAAGTTCCAAAACCGAGGTCCCCAGCCTATAAGAGTTATTTGAGCACCCGTCAAGAAGGTCTCCCAAATAGTTTAAGCAATTGCACACAATCAAGGGAGAACACTTCCGACAAAATAGGTTTTCACTGTACATTATACCAACCGGTATAAGGACATCTCCGTTCATAACTGATGAACGGGTTTTCAACTTCCTTAAAGAAAGTCTAATCATACCAACTGGGTATGATCTACTTACAACTAACAAGTAGTTTTTTTTTCGCAAAATTTTCACATCACTTTCTCTAAGTGGTGATGATTAAAATACCACTAAACAGTGGGTTTTTATACTAAAGCACTTATCATCCCCAATCGGGTATAATATATAATCCCACTCAACCGATCGTGCAGTGAAATTCCACTTAGTCGAGTTCTGTCCTTAGCAAGCTAGACCTCAACTGGTGTTCCCGACATCTCATTCTCTTACACGAGATGAACATAATTGTTCATTATTCTTTGGCCTAATAGCCCTCATTCGTTCTAAATGAATGAGAAAACCCAACTTTACATATATTTGCAATTAGGTTCCTAAAGTTAATTTTCTTTAACTTTAAGTTCCTATTGCCAGGTTTTTCCTAAATTTGAGTCTCGAAACCTTTAAAATTTATCTTAGGACCTCAAATTATTTGATTTCAGACAAAGGGGTTTAAATTTCCAAATTTCCAATTTAGTCCTTCAATTTTCCCAAAATTACCATTTTGCCCCTTCTTTAGAAAAATGGTAATTTTTTGCCCCAAAAATTCTAAAATTTATCAATTGGCACTCTAATATTCATATCATGATCAATTGACCCTCAATTTTAGAAAATTACATTTTGGTCCTTCAAATTTCCAAATATCCCCAATTTCCCCAACTTTTTTTTCCCAATTTCAACTCTTCAACACTGCCAAATTTCATTTCATCAAATTGAGCAATCAAACACCTCAAATTGTTGAAATTGGAGTTGAAATTGAGTTCCTACATGTTCATACTATTCTAAGGAACTTTGAATAATAGATTTTAACGCTGGAACGAGCTCAAACGGAGATTTGTCGGAAAACAGGCTATAGAGAGAAAAAGCTTTGATTTCTCACCAGTGAGGGTGCAGCGGTGCAGCTTTTCAATCTGGGCACGTAGCTCTCTTCCATAGGTTCTTCCTAGGATCAAGAATGATATTAATTGATGTCGAATTAGATTAGAATTTCTTCATTGAAATTCAGCTGACTCTCTCTCTAACAACGATCTGAAATTGTAAAGGGGAACTGAATTGGCTTACCTTTCGGTCCTAATTCGGCCGAGGAAGGACTGAGGAGGTATTGGGAGGGCTTGGTTTGGTTTTAGGAAGGCTCAAAATGGCCGATTTCAGCTTAGCTGAAATAGGGCAACTTCAGTCCGCCAGAGCTGCTTCAGTGTTCGATCATGCAGACGCTTCTCCAGCGATTCTCGGATTGATTGGAGTTTGCTATAAGATAGCTGTCTTCTCCCCAATTCTAAAGAGCCCGACCTCTCCTTTCGAGGTTAAGAAAATATTCAAGTCGAAGCTCTGGTTTGAGCTTCACCGGGAAATGGAGCATTAGAGACAGAGAGAAGTGTCCAGGTGTGAGGAGAATAAATGGGGATGACCTCTTTATATAGGTGTAAAATCATGTATTAAATGGGAGAGATTTATTACTAATATTAATATTAACATAAATTATTGGTATTAATTCCAATTTCGGGTTACCAAAAATCATACTTCATAGGTGGTCACCCATCCTTACACTACTCTCGAGCAAGCACGCTTAATTTCAAAGTTGTTATGGAATCTAGTTCACCTAAACCAATTTAGTTTTTCTGTTTTAATTTGTCTTAAGTTTCTTTTCCAAGGTTTAATGAACCCCTTGGATCATTCGAAAGTTGTAAATTTCTAAATTGCTTGTTCCCAAATGATCGAGTTTATAAACCGACTTGGTTTTCTTACTCGGTTTGACCAGTTCTTTTCTCAGTTTTCCTTAACTCCAAAATGCAGGTTTTACAATGGTGGTTTGAGCTTTCGATCTAGGAAAATAGCTCTCATCTTGAGGTTCATCCTAGAATCAAGAATCACATCAATTGATGCTGAATTGAGTTAGAATTTCATTATTGAAATTCTACTGGTTCTCTCTCTAACATCGGCGAGAAATTGTAGAGTGCAGCCGAATTGGCTTACCTTTCAGTCCTAATTCGGCCGTGGGAGGGCGGAGGAAGTGTTGGGAAGGCTTGGTTTGGCCTAAGTAGGGCTCGAAATGGCCAATTTCAACTCAGCCGTAACAGGGCAGCTTCGGTTCACCGGAGCTGTTTCACTATTCCATCATGTCGACGCTTCTTTAGTGATTCTCGGATTGATTGGAGTTTGCTATCAGATAGCTAACTTCTCCTCGGTTCTAAAGAGCCTGACATCTCCTTCCGAGGTTAAGAAAAATTTTCAAGTCGAAGCTCTGGTTTAAGCATCACCGGGAAATAGAGCAGTAGAGAGAGAGATAGAAGTGTTCGGGTGTGAGGAGAATGAATGGGGATGACCTCTTTATATAGGTGTAAAATCATATATTAAATGGAGAGATTTATTACTAGTATTAATATTGCCATAAACTATTGATATTAATTCCAAGAGGTCACCCATCCTCACACTACTCTCGGGCAAGCACGCTTAACTTCAAAGTTCTTATGGATTCTTGTTCACCTGAACCAATTTGGTTTTTCTCTTCTAATTTGTCTTAAATTTCTTTTTCAAGGTTTAATGAACCCTTTGGATCACTCGAAAGTTGTAAATTTCCAAATTGCTTGTTCCCAAATGATCGGGTTTGTAAACCGGCTTGGTTTTCTTACTCGGGTTGGCCGGCTCTTTCCCGATTTTCCTTAACTCAAAAGTGCGGGGTTTACAATACATGTCACGCCCCAATCTGATTCTCCTGATCGGAACCTGTGAACAACTCGCCACTTCTCTTAGTACTACAATGGTAGTAGATATCATAGTAGTCCTAATAGTAGTAAAACTCATAATATCTATATTATCAACTTTTCAAAACGTACTTATAAAACATTTAGGAAACATTAATTGTATGAATGCTATATGGTTCATGTACCTTAGGTTTTTGGATATATGGTAGAGATCCTTCTTTTGTGTTCCAAAGATCCTATAGGGGTATTGGAGGGGGTGAGTTTAAAACTTAGTGAGTAAGAAAGGTTGATATTCATTTTCATGATTCATCATATACTCTAAAAGAGCCTTATAAGAAATAATTATAAAGTTCCATTGGGTGGAGATTTTAGATTTCAGTTAAGGTTATATTCAGTCACACACAACATCACAGGCATCCTTTCTATCGTGAAAGGGGTCATATATTCACATAACATAATTCTTATTTATCCCACTTGTGGTTCAGAGTGACTTTACCGACTAACTTAGTACAAAGCTATGACCTTGATAATTCATGTGATAAGATCAGACTATCTATGTGGGTACATTACCCCCATCTACAGACTCATTGATTGAATTGTCCACTATTGAGAGACTAGACATTTCTACTCTACAAGGTCTAATGCACATAAAACTCCTAGAGCCATTGACATATTTGTCCAACGATAGCTTCACTTATATCAACGTTGCTGACCAACAGTCATCATAATAATTAGTACCCTGTACCAGACATCTTCTGTCCCGTTTATAATTATACACAATAAAAATTCTTAGATTAAGACCCTCATTTTTGAACTATTAGACTTATGGGATGATACCCATCTCTTTCTCGATTATATTTACTAGGCATGACTCATTTAAACAAAATCACATGTTTTAGTATCTTGACATACTCTTAATTTATAATCATAATTATTTATGGGACTTGATCTGTTTTAATTGGGCATAGGCCCACTTTGACAAGTTTTCAAAATATGGCATTTAACCCACTTCTTTTTAAACCATGTGCCTCAGGCCCACTTCTCAAAACATGGATCAAACCCAATTCCATCGATCATGAGCTTGGTTCATTCTCGACATCGAGGAATGGAGTTTAGATCCTACCTTTGAAAAAGATTTTCACAACAATTGATTTCAAAAGAAACACATGATCTGGATTCATATTCTTATTATGAATATATTTCTAAAAATGTTTTCAATGAAGTTCATACTATCAAAAAGAATATATCTCGTCAAAAGTTTTAATCAATACATGCTATCAAGTATGTGAATATTATAGCTACATCGAACTAATCATATTCAATAACAAAAATCTAACTCACCTGTGTTTCGAGAGTCGTGTGTCTCACGAATTTCTGAATCCTCGTGCCTTCTCTTGCATGTGTATGTAGGTATTCAATTTCTACATTAATTTGAACATTTAAGTTCTAATAGGTATTTAATGACACTTAAGCCCTTATATTTTTCATTTTTTACATGTACGTCCCTAAGTTTATTTTATTTCTAATTACATACATAAGATTCTCAAATATTCCCTTTATGCCCCTAATCAATATTTATTTCCATTTGGGTACTTAATTTATCACTATTTGAAGTGAAATCCCTATCTTTTTAAATTTTACATTGTAATCCCCAAAACTTTGATCTTTAAGAAATCATGTCAAATCTTCTTGATTTCATCCTAACATGACATTAATCATCTTTCTATGCGTCTATGATCGTTCTGGGTGGCCTGGACATAGCTTAAATTAAGCTTGAATTATTATGGATGCGGTCGGTCATTTGAGTCATGGTACTGTGTGAGCTTGCCTGTCACGCCCCGACCCAGTTTGCTCGGATCCCCATGATCAACCTGCCACTCTCCCGGTTTATTAAAAGGTTTCCCCTTATTATAAACTGTAAAGATTAAGTCGTCCTTTAAACTAGTATCATTTCCCAGAATAACATAATAAAAACTGCATGAAATTTTAAATTTATCATACTTGTCTTATAGGCATCTTAGTTGATGGTCTTTAAAGGTAGGTTTTCCTAAAAGGGATATAAGGGAGGGGGTGAGTACGACTACTCAGTGAATGGGTTTTCACAGGTCTACTTTTAAATTTTTAAGAAAAACATTTATATGGAGTGTGCTAGACTCTTTTCTTTTAAAAAATCTCTTCATTTAAAAATTCGGGTTTTTCCATCATTTATTAGTTACCACGGTGTGTCATCACCCAACACACATCATTCATCACGAAGGTTACACACATTTGTAGGTTAGTATAACTATTTAACCCACTACTGGCTTCGGAGCGACTTTACCGGCCACCCGGATAGAATCACGACCACTTCTACCCTAGGAATGAGTGGATGTAGGCGACATCCAACCCTCAATCCCAAAATAGCTTTTTTCGTTTCCATATGAGGACAGAGACCTCATCCTGTCCCCACCCCAGTCTCATGTGCTTAGTGCTACTCAAAATTTCACACAGACATCTGGAACGATGATCTGCCCTTATACTCACAGGTCGTCTAGGGCCCTTAGGATGCATCACTACCCCTCATGGGCATCTTGATGATCCCGTACTCATAGTGCATGTACAAACAATGTTTTCTCATATTTCCATGTAATCTTTGGTGCCACTGGTCCAACAGCCCCGACTCTCAACTCAACCTGCAGTTGTTTGTCTTGACTAGTCCGTCGACTTGTCATGTCACACTACTGCTAGTTAACTGAGCTTGTCGGTCCTATCTTGGTACCATGGCTAAACATTTCACTTATTAAGTTTTATGGCATATATATCATGTTTTTTTTATAATCTCCTGCTCATGCCAACTAGCCTTGGGCGCACTGTACGAGAATTTCAAAATCAGGCATTTAGCCCCCAAGTTCCAAAACCGAGGCACCCAACCTATAAGAGCTATTCGAGCTCCCGTCAAGAAGGTCTCCCAAATAGTTTAAGCATTGGTACACAGTCAAGGGAGAACACTTCTGACAAAATAAGTTTTCACTGTCCATTATACCAACTGGTATAAGGACATCTTCATTCATAACAGATGAACGGGTTTTCCACTTCCTTCGGGGAAGTCTTATCATACCAACCGGCTATGATCTACTTACAACCGGTAAGTAGTTTTTCCACAAAATTTTCACATCACTTTCTCTAAGTGGTGATAATTAAAATACCATTAAATAGTGGGTTTTTATACCGAGGCACTCATCATTCCCAACCGGGTATAATATATAATCTCACTCACAACCTGTAAGTGGTTTTTAATTTTGAGTTGTGCTCATCATCCCAACTGGGTATGATGTTAGTAAACTCAATCACCCGTTAATGCCGTGAATTTCACTAGACCGGTTGTTTGTATTCACGCGAGCTTGTCCTTGCTGGCGTTCCTGGTACTTCGTGTTCCTACATGATATGAACATCTCGGTCCATTATCCTTTGGCCTAATCGCCTTCATTCATTCCAAATGAATGAGAAAGTCAAACTTTCATTTATTTATAATTAGGTCCCTATAGTTATTTCTCTTTAACTTTAAATCCCTAATGCTAGTTTTTCCTAATACTGAGTTCCAAAACTTCTAAAATTTACCATAGGACCTCAATTTATTCCATTTCACAAAAAGGGGATTAATTTCCCAAATTTCCAATATAGTTCTCCAACTTTTCCAAAATTACCATTTTGCCCTTCCTTTACAAAAATGGTAAGTTTTGCCCGAAAAATTCCAAAATTTCTCAATTGGTCCTCCAACATTATTTTCATGCCCAATTAATCCTCAATTTCATAAAATTTCATTTTGGTCCTTTGAATTTCGAAAATCCCCAATTTTCCCCTAATTTCAACTCTTCAACACTGCTGAATTTGATTTCATCAAATTTACCTATCAAACGCCTCTAATTGTTGAAATTGTAGTTGAAATTGAGTTCCTACATGTTCATACAATTCTAAGGAACCTTGAATCGCAGATTTTAATGCCAGAACAAGGTCAAACGGAGCTTCACCCAAAACTAGACTGTAGAGAGAGAAAGCTTCGATTTCTCACCAGTGAGGGCACAACGGTCCGAGCTTTCGATTTGGACAGATAGCTCTCATCTTGAGGTTTATTGTAGAATCAAGAATCACATCAATTGATGTCGGATTGAGTTAGAATTTCAGGAATGAAGTTATGTCGGTTCTCTCTCTAGCATCGACCGAAAATTGCAGAGGGGAGCCAAATTGGCTTACTTTCAGTCCTAATTCGGCCGTGGGAGGGCTAACGAAGTGTTGGGAAGGCTTGGTTTAGCCTGAGGAGGGCTGGAAATGGCCAATTTAAACTCGGCTGAAAGAAGGCAGCTTCGATCCACCGGAGCTGCTTCATTGTTTCATCACGTCGGCGACCCTCGGAGTGAACGGATACTACAAACATGTAGCCGACTTCTCAACGGTTCTAAAGAACTCGACGTCGCCTTGTTTGGCTTAGAAAAGAGTCCATGTTAGAGCTCTGGTTCTAGCTTCGCCGAAAAATGGAGCAGTTGAGAGAGAATGGAGTTTTTGGGTGTAGAGATAATGAATGGGGAGGGGCTCTTTATATAAGGAGCTCGTAGACCAGTTGGCCATCTATTTGGCACTGTTATTACTAACATTAAAGACCTGAAACGCCCCAAATAGAAGCGTTTCTTCTTCGCCGATGTTTCTTCAGTTTCCCGGCGAGTGAACAGTGCTGTCATCCTAAGGAAGAAGATGACACTGTTCCAAACAGGATCGGACCGGTCCGAACCGGGCTTGAAGCATAAACTGGCCGATTCACCCACCCATTCGACCGAGTTTTTCAAATATAAAAATTTCTAATTCCATCTAAATTCATTCTCTATTCAATGGTGGCCTCAAATCTCCAATTTGAATTATTTAAGCCACCTAGAAAAATGAATTTAGGATTTGGTTCAATAGTGGTTCAATCCAGTCTGAACCGATTCGAATCCGGTTCACCTGAACCAGTTTGGTTTTCATCCCCAATTCCTTCACAAGTTCATTTCCATTTCTTTTGTGACTCCTTGGGTCACTTAGGGTCCATAAAATTCCAGGTTTACCCTCTATTTATCGATTTCGGTTCATAAACCGGCTTGGTCCTTAAACCGGTTTAATTCGGTTCAGGTCCGGTTCACACAAACTAGTCTGGTTTTTCTCTCCCACTTTGTTCTAAGGTTCCTTACCAAGGTTTATAAATTTCTTTGGAGTACAATGGAGTTAAATTCCTTTGTTTTGCCCGATCTCTATCGGTTCCGTTTCATGAACCGACTCGGTTCATAAACCGGTTCAATCTAGTGGGATTCGGTTCATCTAAACTGGTCTGGTATTTCTCTTCGAATTCATCCTAAGGTTCTTTTCTATGGTATTATGAACTCTTTGGAACACTCAGGAGTTGTAAATTCCCAAATTGTCTATTCACAAATGATCGGGTTTGTGAACCGGTTCAGTTTTCTCATTGGTTTGATCGGTTCTTTTCTCAATTTTCCTTAGCTCAAAAGGGCAGGGTTTATAACTCTCCCCTCATTTTAGGAGTTTTGACCCCAAAACTTAGTTAGCAACCTTGCATGAGTGATCATTTCCTTTGATGCCCCTTTGGTGTTTGCTTAAGATGCAAACTTTTCTCTCGTCCTTTCAATTAGCCCCTTTTACAAGCTTCACTTAAGGAATTCCTTTTCCTTTATACTATTTACTCCCTCCATGGAGTTTGTCATAACTAGACATACCTTAATTCATGGTATGTTCTTAGATTTTATCTCTCTCTTTGCTTAGAGCAACATTCTTCCCCTTAAGATTCTGTACTTAAGATTGAAAATTCCAAGATAACTAACCATTTTCGTGTCTAGTTAACCGATTGGTAATTGAAACCCTTAGCTCATCGTCCTATAGAGCATTTCGTACTTATTTCCACGGTTTTCTTTATCATTACCTTTTCGTCCCATTTTGACTCTTCCTTCATTCGTTGCTCATTACAAATCGGTCCAAATTATGTTTGACTTTGTCATGCTTATGAATTGACTCTTCCTTATTTTGAGTCATGTTTTCACCGGGATCATTGGGTTTTCTTATCCCTTACATCATGACATTTTCTAGATCTTATCTCTATATCCATTAGATCTCCAAAACACTTCCTTTAGGGTTATTCCTTATTTTTCAACCTCTTAGGGATATCATAACTTTATCCCACTTTTCCTCTGGTAGTATTCCTCGACTACCTTTACCGTTATTAACTTAATTTACACAATTGTGTCGGTTCTCCTTACCCACTCATTCCTTTTTGACTTCCTTATTGAGCATTTCCGATTCCAATTAATTAAATTTCTAGATGTTTTACCGACATGCTAGGTTTCATCCTTTCTTAGGTCCTTCAACATTCCCAATGATATCCTTTACTCATGTGTTTTCCTTTGGCATTAATCCCCTCTTATTTGTTTGTAACCATTTCACAATTCTTTATACCGAGTTGATTCCTTTCATTTTACATGTCGTTTGCTTGGTTTGGGGAGTTTCCCCTTTTTATGGTTTCATCTCTACTAATTCCTTCAAGATAGAGACTTTAATCTTAGGAGATATATGTTCAACCTTCTTACCATTTGTTGAAGGTTTCCTTTCTTCATCTCCTTACACCCTTTCCATATTGGGGCATTTCCCCCTTTTTGTCCTCAATTGTCTTAAAATTTTCTCATTCCATCTATTATTCCTTATTTGGGTAGTTTAGTAATCTTATTTCGGATCCTTCATATTATGCTTAGCCGTCCAATCTTTAGGCTTTATTATACGTGTGTGGACTACAGCCTGTCCTATCAATCGCGGTTATTCCTCCATAACCACATCTTATTTAGAGCGCTCACTTTCCCAACGTTTCTTAGACATTCTTTCCTTCCTTACCTTATTATGGATAGTCCACTCATTCTTACTTGACACAACATCTTTTAATATGTTTCCTTGGGTTTCTTTCACCTTAGCATGCATTTTATTTGTGGATTTGTCTCCTCACTTCTCGCCACCAGGTTCTATTTATTCTTTATTACGTCATGTACCTTTCTTAGGATTTCCTTATTTGGGAGGATTCTTACCCTTTTCTCATGTAATTTCTTTTTCATACATCCTTGAAGACACCTAGCTTTAAATGATGCCCCTTGATGTTATTCTTGTATGCTTACCTTTACTCTTGAGATCCTACGGATACATTTTTCGTACTTCATTCTCATTCTCACTTGTATCTTAGCACAAGTCTAGAGTTCGCATCCACCTAGTTTCAAAATCCCTTAATTACCCTTCGAGAGGTTCATTTAACTGTATCAAGACTTTATAGTCCCGGTTCTGGCCATTGATTTCTTTTTAAGGATTTTCCTTTGTTTTTCCTTTTAAAATATTTCCTTGGATCGCTCAAGCATGCTTTCTTGGTTCCTTCACATTGGCTTGCGCTTCATTTGCAAGTTTATCTCTTTGTGCCTTTCTCTTGGTTCCATTATCTCTTAGTTGGGATGTATATGTTTTTCCAAGATTTTCTTTCTTGGTAGGACTATCCCATTTTTCTTGGTTCTGCAGAATATCTGCCTTTACATGGCATCCTTTGATTATCATCCTCTTCTGTTTATCCTTTCTCTTGAAATTATGCAGATATATCTTTGTTTCCCTATCCTCGTCCTTACTCGTACCACAATACACGTCCATTTCTTTTAAGGAGTTTAAAATTTTCCTTGTTTCAAGATATCCGAACCATCATGTGAAAGGCTTACTGTAAACCCCGCACTTTTGAGTTAAGGAAAACCGGGAAAGAATCGGTCAACTTGAGTAAGAAAACCGAGCTGGTTTACAAACCCGATCATATGGGAACAAGCAATTTGGAAATTTCAACTTCTGGGTGATCCAAAGGGTTCATTAAACCTTGGAAAAGAAACTTAAAACAAAATAAAGATAAAAACCAAATTGGTTCAAGTGAACGAGATTCTATAAAAACTTTGAAGTTAAGCGTACTTGCGTAGTGTGAAGATGGGTGACCTCCTGGGAAGTATGAATTTTTTTGTAACCCGAAATTACGGTAAAAAATTTTTATGTACGCCTTATCATAAATAACGATAAATTAATATATATTTAATTATTGTAATTAATACAAATAATTTAATACCTAAATTAAATTATTGAAATTAATACCAATAATTTATGGCAATATTAATACTACTAATAAATCTCGCCCATTTAATACACGGGTTTTACACCTATATAAATAGGTCATCCCCATTCATTCTCCTCACACCTGAACACTTCTCTCTCTCTCTCTACTACTCCATTTCCCAGTGAAGCTTAAACCAGAGCTTCGACTTCAACATTTTTCTTAACCTCGAAAGGAGAGGTCGGGCTCTTTAGAACTGGGGAGAAGTTAGCTATCAGATAGCAAACTCTAGTTAATCCAAGAATCACTAGAAAAGCGTCGTCATGATGGAACAGTGAAGCAGCTCCGGTGGACCGAAGCTGCCCTATTTCGGCCAAGTTGAAATTGGCCATTTCGATCCCTCCTCAGGCCAAACCAAGCCTTCCCAACACTTCTTCAGCCCTCCCACGACCAAATTATGACTGAAAGGTAAGTCAATTCGGCTCCCCTCTACAATTTTCGGTATGTGTTAGAGAGAGAACCGACATAATTTTAATAATGAAATTCTAACTCAATTCTGCATCAATTGATGCAATTCATGATTCTAGGATGAACGTCAAGATGAGAGTTATTTGTCTAGATCGAAATCTCGAATCGCAGATTTTAATGCTGGAATGAGCTTAAACAGAGCTTCGCCTGAAAACAGAAGGGCAAAATGGTAATTTTGGTAAAATTGGGGGACCAAATTGGAAATTTGGGAAATTAAACTGCTTTTTGGTGAAATTGAATAAATTGAGGTCCTAGGATAAATTTTAAAAGTTACGGGACTCAATTTGAGGAAAAACCGACATTAGGGACTTAAAGTTAATGAGAAATAACTTTAGGGACCTAATTGCAAATAACATAAAGTTTGGGTTTTCTCATTAATTGGAAATGAATGAAGGTTGTTATGTCGAGTAATAATGAACAAGGTTGTTCATATCGTGTAGGAACGCGAAATACCAGGAACACCAGCAAGGACAAGCTCGTGTGAATACAAAGAACCGGTCTAGTGGAATTCACGGCATTAACGGGTGAGTGGGTTTACTAACATCATACCCGGTTGGGATGATGAGCACAGCTTAAAATTTAAAAACCACTTACCAGTTGTGAGTGGGATTATATATCATACCCGATTGGGGATGATAAGTGCCTCGGTATAAAAATCCACTGTTTAGTGGTATTTTAATCATCACCACTTAGAGGAAGTGATGTGAAAATTTTACGGAAAAACTACTTACCGGTTATAAGTAGATCATACTTGGTTGGTATGATGAGACTTCCTTGAAGGAAGTTGAAAACCCTTTCATTGGTTATGAATGGAGATGTCCTTATACCAGTTGGTATAATGGATAGTGAAAACCTATTTTGTCTAAAGTGTTCTCTCGTGACTGTGTGCCAATGCTTAAACTATTTGGGAGACCTTCTCGACGGGAGCTCGAATAGCTCTAATAGGCCGGGGGCCTCGGTTTTGGAACTTGGGGGCTAAATGCCCAATTTTGAAAATCTCGTACAGTGGGCCCAAGGCCAGTTGGCACGAGTAGGAGCTCGTAAATGAACATGATATATGTGCCATAAAACTTAATAAACGAATTGTTTGACCATGGTACCAAGATAGGACCAACATGCTCAGTCAACTAGCAGCAGTGTGACATGACAGGTCGATGGACCAGTCAAGACAAACAACTGCGGGTTGAGTTGAGTGTCGGGGCCGTTGGACCAATGGTACTACAAATTACATGGCAATATGAGAAAACATTGTTTGTGCATGCACTGTGAGTATGGTACCATCAAGACGCCCATGAGGGGTAGTGATGTGTCCTAAGGGCACAGGACGACCTGGTGGCTATAAGGGCAGTTCGTCGTTCCAGGTGTCTATGCAAAATTTGGAGTAGCACCAAGCACATGAGACCGGGGTGGGGACAGGATGAGGTCTCTATCCTCATACAAACAGGAAGAAGTGATTTTGGGATTGTGGGTCTGATGTCGCGTACATCCACTTATTCCCAGGGTAGAAGTGGTCGTACTTCTATCCGGGTGGCAGGTAAAGTCGGTCCGAAGCCACTAGCGGGTTCAGTAGTTATACTGAGTTACGAATGTGTGTAACCTTCATGATAAAGAATGTGTGTTGGGTGATGACACACCGTGATACGACACCTTTCCTAGTATAACGTAAAAACCAAAACTGCATAAAATTTTAACTTATCATACTTGTCTCATAGGTGTGTTAACTGGTAGTCTTTAGGTTGGCTTTCTTTGGGATTTACCTGAAATGGGTATAAGGGAGGGGGTAAGTCCAACGACTAAGTGAATGAGTCTTTAAAGATGACATTTATAAGATAGTTAGAATTGGAGGGTGCTAGACTCCTTATTTTTCCTTTAAAACTTTTCATTCTCAAATCTCGGTTTTTAATAGCCATTTCTCATCTCAGTGGTGTGTTTATCAACCATGAAGGGAACACACATTCGCAGGCCAACACATCTACTGTACCCACTTGTGGCATCGGAGCGACTTTACCAGCCACCTATATAGAAGCACGTCCACTCCAACCTTGAGAATGAGTGGATGTACGCGACATCCGACCCTCAATCCCGTAAAAAAACTCCGTGTCCATATGAGGATAGAGACCTCATCCTGACCCCACCTCGGTCTCATGTACATGAAGCTACGTTGAGCTTCCAAGGCTGCTGGCATGACTAACTACCATTATCTCCACCATGTCGTCTAGAGCCCTAGGACGCATCACTACCTCTCTTGGGTGTCTTGAAGGTCCTCTAACAATAGTGCATGCATAAATCAATAATTTTTCACATAAGCCATATAATATGTGGTGCCACTGGTACGACAATCCTGACCCTCAAACCAACTTGCAACTGTTTGTCTCGCTGGTCCATAAACATGTCATGTCGCACTACTACCAATCTATTGAGCATGTCGGTCCTGTCTCGATACCATGGCCAAACAATTCATTCATTTAAATTTTCATGGCTTAAATCATGTTTGCTTACGAGCTCCTGCTTATGCCAATTGGCCTAGGGCCCATTGTATGAGATTTCCAAAATTGGGCATATTAGCCCCCAAGTTCCAAAACCAAGGCCTCTGGCCTATTTGAGCTATTCAAGCTCCTATCAAGAAGGTATCCCAAAACTTTTAAGCAATGACAAACAGTTAGGGAGAGCACTTCCGACAAAATAAACTTTTTATCTATCCATCACACCAACTGGGTATGAGGACATCTCTACTTATAACCGATAATCAAGTTTTCTAATTCCTTCTAGGAAGTTCATCATACCAACCGGGTATGATCTACTTAGAACCGGTAAGTAGTTTTTTCCGCGTCATTTCCACATCACTCCTCTTAGGTGTGATGGTTAAAATACACTTAATAGTGGGTTTTCATTTCCGAGGTGCTTATCATCCTAACTAGGTATGTTATTAAATCCCACTCATTCGATAGTGTAGTGAATTTCCATCTAGGGCGTGGCGGTCCAAGCTTTCGATCTAGGCAGATAGCTCTCATCTTCTTCGATGATGCTCGGAGAATTAGAAGACTGCCACTATGTAGCTGATTTCTTCCCGAGTGTAAGGAACCCGACCACGCATTCTTTGGCTTGAAAAACGCCCAAGTCGGAGCTCTAGTTTGAGCATCACCGGAAAATGGAGCAGTAGGGAGAGAGTGGAGTTTTGAGCTGTGAGGAGGATGAATGAGGAGGGGCTCTTTATATAGGAAGCTCGGGGGACTTCTTGGTGGTCGAATTGGCACCTTAGTGGCGGTCATTCATTACCTAAAACTCCCTAGATGGAGACTTTTTATCTTCGTTGGCGCTGCTCGATTTTTCGGTGAGTGAATAGTGTTGTCATCTAAAGGAAGAAGATGACACTGTTCTGAACCGAATTGGACCGGTCTGAACCAGTTTCAAAGCTTTAAACGGGTTGGTTCAAGCCTAATTCTATTGAGTTTTTCAAAATCAAAAGTTTCTAAATTCATTCTCTATACAATGGTGGCCTGAAATCTCAAATTTGAATTTCCTAAGCCAACTAGAAAAATGAATTTAACATCTGGTTTAATAGTGGTTCAAACTGGTTCAATCCGGTTCAGATCAAGTTCACCTGAACTAGTTTGATTTTCATCTCCAATTCATCCTACAATCTTTTTTCACGATTTTGTGACTCCTTAGGTCACTCAGGATCCATGAATTTTCCTGTTTGCTCTTTCTCTATCGGTTCAGGTTCTTGAACCGACTTGGTTGTCTATTTGGAAATAACCAGTTCATTCCCAATTTTCTTATTATTAAAGGACAGGGTTTACAACTCTCCCCTCATTTTAGGGGTTTTGTCACCAAAACAATTACATGTCAAATAATTGAGGGTAACTACCCCTCATTACACTTTCTTTTTTCCATGTCTCTTCCTGCACAAGTCCGTTTTGCCACAAAACCTTGACCATAGGAATCCTTTTATTTCTTAAGTTCTTATCCCTTTGGTTGATGATTCGTACTGGTTCCATTTGATAAGTCAAGTTCTCTTCCAACTCAAGTGGAGGTCGGTCCAATACATGGCTAGGATCACGTTGATACGTCCAAAGCATAGAGATGTGGAATACATTGTGTATTCTCTACAGGTCTTGAGGTAGTTCTAATTTATAGGCTACCAGTCCTATCCTTTGAATGATGAGATATGGGCTGATACACCTCTGTTTCAACATTCCCCTTTGTTGAAATCCATGGGGACACCTTGAGGAACACTTGATCCCTCACATCAAACTCTAGATCTTTCCTTCTATGAACCACATAACTCTTTTGTCTGTCCTGTGCCGTCTTAAGACGATTCCTGATTAATTTTATTTTCTTCGTGGCATCCTTGATCAGTTTTGCCCTTTCCAATTTCCTTTCCCCAACTTCTTCCCAATATAGAGGGGTATGGCATGGTCATCCATAAAGGGTTTTGTCACGCCCTGACCCGGTTTGGTCAGATCCCCGTGATCAACCCACCACTCTCCAGGTTTACTAATGGTTACCCCTCGTTTATAAACCGTAAGGAATAAGACACCCTTTAAACCTGCACCTTTTCTGTAATAACATAAATCAAAACTACAAAAAATTTTAAACTTATCATATCAGCCTCACAAGCATCTTAGTTGATGGTCTATAAGGTTAGGCTTTCAAAAATTTCCTGAAAGGGATATAAGGGACGGGATGAGTACAATGACTCAGTGAATAGATTTTTAAGATTTTTAACTTTTAAGAAAAAGATTTGTATTGGAGTGTACCTGACTTCTTTCTATCAAAAATCCTTTTATTTCAAATCACGATTTTTACCACCATCTCGTATTAATCACGATGTGTCATCACCCAACACACATCCTTCATCATGAAGGTCAAACACACATTCACAGGCTAGTACGTCCACTTAACATACTTGTGGTGTCGGAGCGACTTTACCAGCCACCTAGATAGAAGCACGTCCACTTCTACCCTTAGAATGAGAGGATGTTCATGACATCCGACCCTCAATCCCGTAATTATTCTCCATGTCCGTATGAGGATAGAGACCTCATCCCATCCCCACTCCAGTCTCATGCGCTTGATGCTACTTTAAATTTCGCATGGTCACCTGGTATGATGAACTGCTCTTATACCCAACAAGTCATTCAAGGCCCTTAGTACGCATCACTACCTCTCTTGGGCGTCTTGATGGTCTCACAATCATAGTGCATGCACAATAAGTATTTTCACATTATGCCATATAATATGTGGTGCCACTAGTCCTACGGCCCCGACCTTCAACTCAACCTGCAGATGTTTGTCTTGACTAGTCCAAAGACCTATCATGTCGCACTACCACCAATTGACTAAATATGTAGGTCCTGTCTTGGCACCATAGCCAAACAATTCATTTATTAAAGTTTTATGGCACATATGTCATGTTTGTTTACAAGCTCCTACTCGTGCCCACCGGCCTATGACCCACTGTTCGAGATTTTCAAAACCGGGCATAGTAGCCCTAAGTTCCAAAACCGAGGCCCTTGGCCTATTAGAGCTATTTGAGCTCCTGTCAAGAAGGTCTCCCAATTGGTTTAAGCATTGGCACACAGTCAGAGGAGAGCACTTCCGACAAAATATGTTTTCAACTGTCCATCATACCAACTGAGTATGAGGACATCTTCGCTCATAACCGATGAACGGGTTTTCCACTTCCTTCGAGGAAGTTTTATCATACTAACAGGGTATGATCTACATACAACGGGTAAGTAGTTTTTCCGCGTGATTTTCACATCACTTCTCCAGGTTGTGATGTTTACAATACCACTAAATAGTGAGTTTTCATTTCGAGGTACTAATCATTCCCAATCGGGTATGATATAAAATTTCCACCCACAACTAGAAAGGGGTTTTTAACTTTAAATTGTGCTCATCATCGCAATTGGGTATGAAGTGTAAATTAGCACACTCACCCGTTAATGTAGTGAATTCCACTAGACCAGTTCTTTGTATTCACATGAGCTTGTCTATGCTGGCATTTACGGTACCTCGTGTTCCTACATGATATGAACATCTTGGTTCATTATCCTTCGACCTAATAGCCTTCATTAATTCCAAATGAATGAGAAAACTAAACTTTTATTTATTTGCAATTAGGTCCATAAAGTTATTTTTTCTTTAACTTTAAGTCCCTAATGCCGATTTTTCCTTAAATTGAGTCCCAAACCTTTTAAAATTCCCCTTGGGACCTCAATTTATTCCATTTCACAAAAAGGGGTTTAATTTTCCAAATTTCCAATTTGGTTCCCCAACTTTTCCAAAATGATCATTTTGCCCTTCCTTTACAAAATGGTAAGTTTTACCCCAAAAATTATAAAATCCCTCAATTGCATCTTTAACATTTTTATCATACCAAATTGACCATCAATTTTATAACATTGTAGCTTGATCCTTCGAATTTTCAAAAATCCCCAATTTTCCCCAATTTCAATTCCTCAAAACACCCGAATTTGATTTCATCAAATTGACCAATGAAAAACATCTAATTGTTGAAATTGAAGTTCAAATTGAGATCATACATCTTCATACGATTCAATAGCACTTTGAATCGCAAGTTTTGACATCAAAACGAGCTCAAACGGAGCTTTGATGGAAAATAGACTTTAGAGAGAGAAAGCTTCGATTTCTCACTAGTGAGGGAGTGGCAGTCTACGCTTTCTATCTAGGCAAATAGCTCTCGTCCTAAAATTCATCCTAAAATCAAGAATTGTATCAATTGATGCCGAATTGAGTTAAAATTTCATCATCGATATTCTACTAGTTCTCTCTCTAGCACCGGTTGGAAATTACAGAGTGAAGCCGAATTGGCTTACCTTTCAGTCCTAATTCGGCCATGAGAGGGCTGAGGAAGTGTTGGGAGGGCTTGGTTTGGCCTGGGGAGGGCTTGAATTGGTGGATGTCATCTTGGCCGAAATAGGTAGCTTCGGTCCACCGGAGCTGCTTTACTATTCCATTATGTCGGCGCTTCTCCGACAACCCTCGGAGCAAACATAGACTACAGGCGTGTAGCTGACTTCTTCTTAGTTCTAAAGAACCTGACCACACCTTGTTTGGCTTAGAAAAGTGCCGAAGTTGGAGCTCTAGTTTGAACTTCACCAAAAAATGGAGCAATTAAGAGAGAATGGAGTTTTCAGGTGTGGAGAAGATGAATGGGGAGGGGGTCTTTATATAGGAAGCTCGGGGACTTCTTGGTCATCTGATTGGCACCTTAATGGTGGTCATTCATTATCTAAAACTCCCTGGCCGAAGACTTTTCAGCTTAACCGGCGTTGCTTGATTTTTCGGCGAATGAACAGTGCTGTCATCTAAAGGAAGAAGATGACACTATTCTGAATCAAACCGGACCGGTCTGAACTAGGTTCAAAGTTTAAACCGACCGGTTCAACCCCCATTTGATCGAGTTTTTCAAATGGAAAATTTTCTAAATTCATTTTCTATCCAATGGAGGCTTCCAATCTCAAATTTGAATCTTTTAAGCCTCCTAGAAAAATGAATTTAGAATTCGGTTCAATAGTGGTTCAAATCGGTTGAATCCAGTTCGGATCCGGTTCACCTGAACCAGTTTGGTTTTCATCTCCAATTCATTCTCAAGTCCATTTTCATGACTTTTGGGACTCTTTGGGTCCCTCGGGATCCACAAATTTCCCATCTTGTCCTCTCTCTATGGGTTCCGGCTCATAAACCGGCTCAGTTCCTAAACTGGTTCAATCTGGTTCGATTCTGGTTCACTCGATCCGGTTCGGTTTTTCTCTCCCATTTGTCCTAAGGTTCTTTTCTAGGGTTTATGAATCCTTTTGAGTTACAGGGGAGTTGTAAATTCTCAAAATAGCCCATTTCCTGATGATTGAGCTTATAGATTGACTCAGTTTTAAAGTTTGAACTGATCAGCTTTTCCTGGTTTTATCATTATCAAAGGATGGGGTTTACATGACCAATCAGCATGTGATGCATGACAAAGAGCACCCCATCAGCCGATCGGTCAGCACTTGAAAGTGCTGACCAATCAGAGAGAGACACTTGTCTAATTAACGGTCAACGGTCAACGGACGCCCGGTCAGTAGGCACGTAGACATGAGTAGCCAATGGGAGGCTGCTACGTGTTCGGTCAACGGTTGACACGACGGCTGAGTAGGATTGCCATGTCAGTCGAACCAACCAATCCCATGTTGCCATGTGGTAGGTCCACACGTGTGGAACATTGTCATCTTCCTCCTCCACCTGATGACACTATTCAACGATGCAACTTTTCTTTCCTTTTTCCAACGAGGGAATATTCCCTCCAATTCAGGCATTTTTCGATGAGGATAAGCTCAACCAATATGGAAACTGGTAGAGCAGAGGGTCCTCGAGCTCCCTATATAAGGAGCTCCCCTCCATTTATCCTCCACACACCTCAAACCTCCGGAAAAGAAGAAGCGTCCAATTTTTTGATGAAGCTCAAACCAGAGCTCCAACTTGGGCACTTCTCCTAACTATAAAAGGTGAATTTAAGTCCTACAGACTCCATGGGAAGTCAGCTACCTAACAGCAACCTCCATTCGACCTGAGGACCATCGTAGAAGCACCGATGGACACAAATAGTGACGTTGCTCCATTGGTCCCAAAGTAGCCCTATTTTGCCCAATCCAAATTCAGCCAATTCAGAAGTCCTATGACCAAACCAAGCCTTCCTATAACATCTAACGCCCATACTCAACCTTCCCCGAGAAAAGAGTAAGTCAATTTGGCCCTCCATCGTCGGAATAGCTCAATTCTAGAGAGAGAAAGTGCCTAAAATTCACTAACCAAATTCCCATTGCTCAGGGCACGAATTGCAGTGATTTTTTTATCCTAGAAGAAACCTAGGGATGAGAGCTTCCTTCCCAAATCATGAGCTCAGATAGCCACACCCCCGACGGTAAGTTCTCAAAACTTTCTCTCTATGTTTAGTTTTCTGGCGAAGCTTTGTTTGAGCTCATTTCATAACCAAAAACTACAATTCAAAGCTCGGTCGGATCGTGTGGAAGTGAAGGGACCAATTAACACTTGTAAAATGATCAATTAACCCCATTTGAAAGACCAATTTGAAGAAATCATATACGGTCAGTAGAATAGAGTAAAATTTGGGGAAAATTGGGGATTTAAAAAATTGAATAACCTTAGTACAATTTTCCCAAAATTGAAGGTCAATTGGCAAATTAGAAGAAATTAGAGGGCCAATTGGTCATTTTTTTGAAAGAATTGGGGTCAATCAGTAATTTTGGAAACTTAAGGGATCAATTAGAAATTTTGAAAAAAGTTGAGTCTCAATTCCAATTTTGAGCAAATTAAGGACCCGATGAGGATATTAGAAATCCTAGGGACTTAATTGAAGATAATTGAGCATTAGGGACCTAAAGTTAAAGGTTACGAACTTTAGGGAACTAAGTGCAATAAAATAAAAATCAAGGCCTAGTTACCAATATGTGAGAATAAGAGGGCTTTCATGCAGAACCTTTCCTTATAAGGATACTCAAACTATGTAGGGACACTTTTGGATAAGAACGTGACAAGGGAGCATGACCCTAACTTGGAAAGCTGACTGAGGATGAACATGTCACAATCATCAGGTGAGTGGGACATTTAAAACGTAATACCCGATTGGGGTGATGAGAAATTTTAAAGCTAAAAACCACTTACCGGTTGTGAGTGGGCTTATTTAAGCATCATGCCCGGTTGGTGTGATGAACTCTTTTACCTAATGGAAAGGCCGCCAACAGTGGGATTTCTTATCATCATACCTGATTGGTATGATGAGTTCATTTAAGCTTAAAAATTGCTTTTCCGTAATTGATCTCCCCTTACTATGTGTCAATGCTTAAAACATTTGGGAGACTTTTTGATAAATTTAGAAACTTTTAATTTTGGGAAAATCGCACCTGAATTAGCCAATTTTTGTCTTTGGGTCACCGAACCTGGTCGAATCGAACCAGTCAATGGCCTAGCCAATCAATGGACTGCTACCAATTCAGCGTCCAATCAGGGACTCGTCAGTGCCTAGTCAGTGCGTGGTCAGTCAACGACCTATCATCGTGTGGCACGTGGCGAAGTGTGCCTAGTCAGTGCCTAGAAGTGCTGGGCAATTAGTACGTGACACGTGTCCCTGGTCAACGTTTAAAGGAGGAAAATCAACATCAGCGATGACTAATCTATAGGAGAGCGACACGTGTCTCGAGCAACAGTCAATATCGGAAAAGCCCCATCAGCAAAGACTGACCAATCAGAGGTCAACAAATGGTAGTGCCACGTCGAATAACCTCAACCAATTAGGGACTGACATGTGGCAGTGGCACTGTGTGTCAGGAGGGAAATCTGACTGATTTAAATCAGCCAATCAGGGGATGCCACGTGTCATGGTGAACGGTCAAGAGAAATCTAGTCAGTAGCCATGTAGGAGGGAGGCTGGCACGTGTTCAGTTAGTGAGTCAATGATTGACTAGGCTACTGAGTAGGAAGCCGCGTCAGTAGAGCCAGCCAATCACAGAGCACCACATGGCAAATCCGAACGTAGAGCCAGCCAATCACTAGTGTCATCTTCAACCTTGGACTAATGGCAACACGCAATCGTCAGAAAGAGACCAGATCTTCTACGTCCGAAAAATTGGCTACCGTAGACAGAATAGGGTAATTCAGACGCTGAAACTGATGCCAACAGGTAGCCTTGTCGGTTGCCTAGATCCCTCCCACTCAGCCTCCCCACCGCTCGAGCGCCCCCTGAAGACAAACAATCCACTTTTTGACAAAGTGCATACCAAAGCTCCAATGACAGGCCTTTACTCAACCAAAGCTTTGACTAGCCACACCCTCAACCCAACCTGACGACTTCCCAGGGAGCACTGGATTGATTGCACAGTGAAGCTACTTTGACAACTCGAAACAATGAATCTCTGACCAACATAATTTAGGACATCTTGGACCTCCTACAGCTTAAATCGACCTCCCACGACTCTCCTCAGACACCTCCTGATCCCTTTCAGTCTCCAGGTAAGCCAATTTTGCCTCTCTTCGTAGGAACAATAAAGTTGTAGAACTCTGTAGAGGAAGAACTTCTCTCTTCTAATTCCTGTTGTCTGACGACCAATTGCTGCAAGACTTAATTATGGTAGGGCACCCTCACAAGTACTAGCTACCCATATTTAGAGCCCCAGCCACCGTCCCTCCACTGGTAAGAATGCTAAGCTCACTCCTCTCTAAGTTATGTTTCCGGTGAAAGCTCTATTTGAGCTTGTTTCAGGTCCAAAACCCATAATTGAAAGTATAGTTTGATCATTCGAGGGTAAAGAAAACTATTAGAATCATGCTAGGAGGAAATTAGCAAAATATTGGTTGTCAATTTGACGAAATGTGATCTTGGGGCAAAAAGGTGATGAATTGGGGAAGAAATTGGGGGTTTTAAGAAATTGAAGGACCTATATGCAAATTTTAGAAAATTTGAGAGCTAATAAGCAATTTCAAAGAAATTGGGAGCTAGTTGACCATTTTTTAGAAAATTTGGGGTAATTCCATAATTTTTGGAAAATTGGGGTAATATATAGTAATTTTAGAAAATTATGGCCAATTAGGGATTTTCAAAAAGTTCAAATTTCAATTTTTTAATATTTAAAGGCTTGGGTCATGTAGGATGGGTTATATGAGGACTTGTACTGAGGTGCACGCTACAAATTAGAACCTAGTCAGACGAACGCGTCGTGACTACCAGGTGAGTAGGAATTTCCAGCATCAATCCTGATTAGGAAGATGGTCATGCTTTTATATTAAACCCATTTTCCCGAAATTAGCCTTACTTGACTGAGTGAACCTACTTAAATGATTTGTGAGCTAATTTCGGGGGTGAGCTAGAACGATGCAAGTGGACCCAAGGTCGATGGGCACGTGATCAGACCCGTTGAGAATTAGCAATTAAGGACCCCATTAAAACTTTTATAATGGATAATTGTGTGTTACACCTATCAAGCCAAGGTCAGGTTATTGGGCTTGTTGGGCCAAACAAGTAGTCGAAGACGGGTCGCCGAACCCATTGGACTGGTGAGCAAGGGCCAAAGCTGGGACAAGAGACCCGTGGGACCGGTAGGCCAAAGATAATGGTCATAATTGATAGGATTTTTTATTGTGCATACAAGAGATGCGAGACTATTGAATCACCCGGTATGGGGTAGTGGTGGTTCTGAGGGTTGTTGGATGACCTAGGGAGCAAAAGGCGGTTTGTCCTCCAGTATGTCAAGAAGCTCCAAGAGCTTCACGTGCACTGAGATCGAGGTTGGTTTGAGGGTCTTGTCCCATATTGCGGACATGAAGTATGGCTAGGTTTGAGGGTCAGACAATAAATGTTCACTCAAACTCAGGGTAAAGGTCACCAACCTCTATTAGGGTGGACAGTAAAGGCGCTTCAGTCCACAAGTGGAACAGTCAATGACTATATGTATGACTAATCAATTGATGTAGAAATTTCCCCCTCATTGAGTTGTACACTCACTCCCCTCCTTTCACCACTTTCAGGAAAAAGGGTTGAATCAGGTATAACTGAAGTCTGAGTGAAGGCTCGAACCATCAAAGTATGACCTATACTATGAATCCCAAAATTTTAAATTGTTATGGAAAACATGCATCAGTACGCCTTTACATTCCTTAAACCATCGAGGTAGGAATACCAGGATGGTTCATTGAAGGGTAGCGGATTGATAATAGGATTCTGACCGAACCAGGTCGAGGTGTGACAATATGACATTCGTTAACATGACATCATTCGGTACTACTACCCGACCTTTAAAAACAAGTAATTCATCATTCCTTATGATAAGTCGGTAGTTGTCATGTCAATGATCTTTTTAATATATTTCGTCAAACTTAGGTTAGTCTTTTGTTTATTCCATATATGCCAGATCAACTTAGTCCGGACCGTCATATTTGCCTAAATGCATGAATAATCTATGTTTGTATCCAAGGAGATATAAGTTGATCCATTTGTTCTAGCATGGTTAAGTATACCTACCTCATGTGGGAAAGACTCACGTCATGCTTGTGACTGAGTGCATCACCTACCATGTTTGTTTTTTCCTGGGTGGTAATCAATTATAAAGCCATGGTCTTTAATCAATTATATCCATCTCCTTTATTTCAAATTCAATTCCTTATGGGTCATGATCTTGAGGATTTTCTGATTTGTGAAGATTATGTATGTGACCCCATAAAGGTAGTGCCTCCAAACCTCAACGACAAATACTATATCTACCAATTTCAAGTAGTGAGTATGGTCGTTACACTTATTCTTTTTAAGTTGTGTTGATGCGTGCGTACACAATTACCTTTCCCTTTTGCATTAGTACACATCTGAGTCCATGTCAAGATGCATTGCTATACACTATATACTCTCCACCCTCCAAATTTGGGAGTGTGAGGATCAAGGTCATAATGAGCCTTTTCTTAAATTATCCAAAGGTCGTCTCACATTTCCCATTCCATTCATATTCAATACCTTTCCATGTTAGTTTGTTGGAGCAATTCTAGTTCCCATCAGGAACATCTCCCAAAATGTTTAAGCAGTTTCACATAGTCAGGGGAGACCATTCCTGGAAAATTAAATCGAAGTAGTTGGGAAAGATGGAAGTGGACCTTGAAGTAGACAAAAAAGAAAGGTGCCTAGTGGCTGACGTAGTAGTAAGACCCAACCTAATGGAGCAAATCAACATCCATCAAAAAGGGGATAAGGAACTTCAGCCCTACTTAGATTTGGTCAATGGGAGAACAAACTTGTACTACAACCTTCGAGGCGATGGATTGCTGACCTATAAAGGTAGGGTGTGTGTGCCTCAAGACAAGGAACTGAAGAGACTAGTATTGGAAGAGGCACATGACTGTTCTATCAACATATCAAAGTTGAGCACCATAAACCCTCCTGATTGCTACAACCCCTACCAATTCCCAAATGGAAATGGGAGCACATCACTATAGACTTCATCACAGAACTACCAGTGACTAGGAAGGGGCGAGATGCAATTTTGGGTCATTGTGGATAGGTTGACCAAATCTGCCTACTTCTTACCAATAAGGGTGATCAATTCTGTGGAACAACTAGCTACTCTATAGATAGGGGAGATTGTGTGAGTTCATGGCATCCCATTAAGCATAGTGTCGGATTGGGACCCTAGGTTTATGTCAAGGTTGTGGCCTAGTTTGCATAGTACCTTGGGAGCCAAACTCCACATGAGTACAACATTTCATCCTCAGACCGATGGATAGTCCAAGCAAAAAATCCAAACCCTAGAGGATATGCTATGAGCATGCGTACTCACCAAGAACATGGGTTAGGAGCAATACTTGTGCCTGATAGAGTTTGCCTATAATAACAATTACCAAGCCAATATTCAAATGGCTCCTTATGAGGCCATTTATGGATGACCATGCCATACCCCACTTATTTTGGGAAGAGATGGGAGAAAGGAAGCTCGAAAGGGTTGAGCTAATAGAAGACATCATAGAGAAAATTAAGAATATAAGGAGTCACTTAAGGCAGCTCAGGACAGACAAAAGAGCTATGCAGACCATCGGAGAAGGGACATGGAATTTGGTGTGGGAGACCAAGTATTTCTCAAGGTATACCCATGGAAGGGAATACTTAGGTTCCAACAATGGGGGAAGTTGAAACCTAGGTACATCAGTCCCTACACCATAATCAAAGTATAGGGCCAGTGGCCTATAAACTGGAACTGCCTTCTGACTTACAAAGAATACATGATTTCATGTCTCGGTACTCCAAAAGTATGAGCTAGATCCCAGTCATGTGCTGGACCGACCCCCACCCGAATTAGAAGAGAACCTAATCTATCAAGCAGAACTGATGCAAATCATAGACTGGAGAGACAAGAACCTAAGGAACAAGAGGATTCCCATGGTCAAGGTTCATTGGCAAAATGGACTAGTACAAGAGGAGACCTGGGAAACTGAGAGTGTTATGAGGAATGGGTACCCCCAACTATTTGGGATGTAAACGTTTTTGGAGACAAAACCCCTAAAAGGAGGGGATAGTTGTAAACCTCGTTACTTTAAGGATAAGAAAATTCGGGAAAAGAACTGGATGATTCAAAAGAGAAAAATCGAGCCATTTAATGAACTGAAACCAGTAAAGAAGGGGTTAAATGGGAAATTGGAAAAAATCATAGGGAAGAACCATTGAAAAAATTGAAAAAGAAAATCGGACCATTTCAGGGTGAATGAACTAAACCGAATTGAACTAGTTTGAACTATACATGAATCGGTTTCTAAATTCATTTTTCTTGGTAGCTTAAAATGATCAAATTGGGAAATTGAAGCCACCATTGAATGGGAAATAAATTTAGATGAATTTATAAATTTGTAGATTTGAGAAAATCGATTGAATCAGGCCTGAATGACCAATTTTTGCCATTGAACCCGGTCGGACTGGACCGATGTGGTCTGGAACAGTGTCGTCTTCTTCCTCAGAATGACAACACAGTTCATCGATTAAAAAACTTTCCTTCTCTGGGCAAGGAATATTCTCTCCAATTTAGGCACTTTCTAAAGAGGATAAGCTTAACCAATATCAAAACTAGTCGGGCAGTGGGTCCTCAAGCTCCCTATATAAAGAGCTCCCCTCCATCCATCCTCCACACACCTCAAATCGCCTTTCTCTCTCAAGTGCTCCATTTTCTGGTGAATCTTGAACCAAAGCTCCGACTTGGGCACTTTTCTCAGCCTTAGAAGGAAAGGTCGGGTCCTACAGACTCTAGGGGGAGTTAGCTACTTGACAGCAATCTTCCTTCAACCCGAGAACCGCTAGAGAAGCATCGATAGAATTAAACATTGAAGTAGTTCCGACGTACCTAAGTTGTCCTATTTTGGCTAAGTTGAATTTGGGCAGATTTTGATGCCCTCCAGCCAAATTGAGCCTCTCCAGCGTCCTCACGACCCTCACACGACCTCCATAGAGGTGAATATTAATCTAGTTTGATCCTCCTCTGTCGTTGCTAATCGGTGTTAGAGAGAGAAAGTGCTGAATTTCACTAACAAAATTCACCCTTGTATGGAGTTGAAGAGCAGCAATTCTTGATCCTAGAAGTATCCTAAGGACGAGAGCTACCTCACCAAATCGAGAGCTCGGACCGTCGCACCTCTGATAGTAAGCTTTCGAAGCTTTCTCTCTCTATGAACAATTTTTCGGTGAATCTCCGTTTAAGCTCATTTCGTCCACAAATTATGCAATTCAAAGCTTCATTTGATTGTATGAAAGTGTAGGAACCGATCCATGACATCAATTGGAGCAATTAACCCCAATTGAATGACCAATTTAAAGGAATCAAATTCGGGCGAAGGGCGGCGGAGGGAGCTTACCTTCCTAGCTCGGGGAAAGGTCGGGGCACCTCCAAGTGGGGTGTAGGAGGTCTGGCTTGTCCACAATTGGCTATGGGAAAGCTCGAAGTGGGATGCAGAAGATCGGCTGTTTTCTAGCTTAGGAGCAACAACACTATTTGAGCTCCCTTGGTTGAAAGGTGGGTATAGTTAGGTAGAGGACTTCCTCCAAGTTCTAAGGACACCGAATGTGGCTTCGGAGGTTGAGAAAAGTCTCACGAACTTCTAGTAATACCCAATCATCATAAAAAAAAAAAAGCTTTACTTCCATGGGATTCATTAGCGGTATCCATATTGACATTACCTAAATCTTAGTTGGATCGACTTGTATACATTCTCATGAGATGACATGTCCAAGAAATCCAACTTACGACACAAAAATTTGCACATGAAAAACTTGTAAAATAATTGGTTTTCCTTTAGCAGTTGAAGCACTATCCAAAGATGTGCTTCATGGTTTATCTCAGAGCTAGAGTATACTTGGATGCCATCAATAAATATGATGACAAACTGATCCATGTAGGGTCGGTATGCCCTTTTCATTAGGTTCATAAATGCATCATGGGTGTTTGTTCGATTGAAAGACACTACTTGTGCAAACCCTGTCTTTCCTAAAAAAGAAAACTAGATAGGAGAACAAAAAAAATCAAAATAAAACCAAGGTTTAAATTGAACTAAGATCGTAAACAGAGATCAAATGAGATCTAAAGTGATCCAAGTGGAACTTAAATTACCAAAATTTCAAATGAAATTAATCCAATTAGAAATTTGAAGTGAGAATCGAGTTGGATAAATGTAAATCATGATTAAAGCAGATTAAATCGAACTATATCAAGAGAAAATAGTTTGAATATTCATATTTTGGGTAATACAAAAAAGGAAAATTGGTAAATTGAAGTCACCATTATACAAAAAATGAATTTATAATTTTTTTATTTTTAGAAAAATGGTCGAATCAGACCTAAACTAGTTAATTTTTTTATTTCGGGTCATCAAACTTGGTTCAATCGGAACGATCAACAATCCAACTGAGTCAACAGATCACTTGCCAAGTCAATGCCCAATCAACACGCACAACTAATCATCGTGTGATGCATGGTGAGCGTGCTCAATCAACCGACAGATTAGACTATAGAAGCACTGACCAATCAAAGAGCGACATTTTTCTATCATTAATAGTCAATTGATTTAAATCCATGTTTGCTAGACTAACCAATCAAAGATCACCACATTTCATTGGTCAATGGTCAAATAATAGAATTCCATGTTAGTGGGATTGACCAATCATAGGTTGAAACGTGGAAAGAAGGCCAGGTGAGCAACCAACTTGAACGTAAGAGAACTATTGACGAATCAATGATTGACATGTGGCATTGTGACATCAGCAATCCCTAGCTAGTCCTGAAATGACATGTTTCATTGTGATAGGACATCATATGGGAAATTTGAAATATTTAAATCAGCTAATTAGAGGACATCACGTGGTAGAGTCTTAATGACCATCTAACATTCATATTCGGACAACCGCCACATTGGATTAAAAGATCAATGAGAGGTCGTCACGTGTCAGGTCAAATGGTCAAAGTGTGACATGACCACTGAGTCAGATGCCCCATCTATAATCTCAATCAACCATAGTGTGCCATGTGGCAGCTCGCACATGTGAAGCTCACACGTGTGTGTGCACAGTTTCATCTTCAACATTCGGACAAATAAATGAAAGGAAGGAAAGGCTGCCATAACTCTGGCGAGCAGTAAATTGTTATAAAAAGGCCTTAAGCAGGAGAGTTAATGGTTGGTGGATGTTGAAATAGATAGGATTGAGAGTTTTCAAGCTCTCTATATAAAAAGCTCCTCCTATCTACTCTTCTTCACACCTCAAAAGCTCAGAGAACCTGTACTGCTCTAATTTTTTATTGCCTATAAACCAAATCTTCGACATCGACCCTTTTTCCACCTCAGATCATTAATTCAAGTTTCAAAATATTATGAGAAAGTACTCTACCCAACAGTACACTCTATTTAGGTCTAGGATAACCGGAGAAGCACTGGCAAGCCTCCACAGTAGCCTTTCTTAGATGCACGGATACTACATGAATAGTTCGAGCTCAATTTGAGCCACCTCCAGACCACTTGCAACCAAGACCATGGTTTTAAGTGGGCTTCAACAAGAAGTAAAACATAAAATTTAAGCCACCTCTAGACCACAATCCCAAGGGCATAGTTTTCAATAAGAAGTAGGCCCAATACCATATTTTAAAAACTTGTGGAGTGATAAGGATGGATCTTATTCCATAGAAAATTTTGTTATATGAATTAAGATTCAATTGATCATGTGAATTAATTACTATCGAGCTGGAAATGGGTTATGTCCCATAGGATTGATAGTACAAAGATAATGATATTAAGATGCATGTATGTGTTTGTTCTATAAATAGGACTGTAAGATGCCTGAAATGGGGTAGTGATGTTAGTCCGAAAGTTTAGTATTAGAGAAGCTATCGCTGATCTATTATGTCAAGGGCTCTATGAGTTTTATGTGTAGTAGACTGGGTGAAGGTGAAAGGTCTAGTCCCTCATTTGGAGACAACTAAATACATAATTTTGTGGGAGGGGCAATGTGTCCACATAAAAGGTCTAATCATCATACTAATGGATGAGTTTGTAACCTTGTACCATTGTGGTATGTAAAGATGCTCAGAACTACAAGTGGGACAGATAAGATTTATGTTATCAATCCTCTCATAGTTATCAAACCATATTTTCTTAGTAACCCAAAATTAAATAACATACCAGCACTAATGCACTGGATCCTATCAAAACTCCGAAGTTAAGCGTGCTAGGAAGTTGTTGTCTTAGTAACTCGAAATTTCAGTAAAAAATAGTTTATGAAATTATATTATAAATTTAAAATTCAATTGATATAATTGGAATAAATAAAATGAAAGATGTTGTTTTAACCGAAATAAATAAATACCTAGCAAATTCCTTTAGATGAAAATAATAAGATAATTATGTTTTTTTGTTTAATTAGTATTAATCTTACCTCCCTACCATAAATATTATAAATTAATACCTATATTTAATTATTAGAATTAATACCCATAATTTAATACCTATATTTAATTATTGGAATTAATACTAATAAATACCCATTAATTTCCCAATTTAATGAGAATAATGACAACATTAATACTATAGTAATAAATCTTCCCATTTAATACACAATTTTAGACCTACATAAAGTGATTATCCCCCATTTATTCTCCTCACACCTAAAAACTCCTCTCTCTTTCTCTCCACTACTCCATTTTCTCAGTGAAGCTTGAACTAGAGCTTTGACTTGAGCATTTTTCTTAACCTTAGAAGGAGAGGTCGGGCTCTTTAGATTTTAGGGGAAGTTAGCTATCTAATAGTAACCTTCATTTGATTCGAGGATTGCCGAAGAAGCGCCAACATAATCTAATAGTGAAACAGCTCCGACAGACCGAAGCTTCCACGTTTCGGCCTAGCTAAAATTGGTCGAATTCAACCCTTCTCTAGCCAAACCAACCTCTCCCAACATCCCCACAATTCTCATATGACCTCAACGATGCTGAAAGGTCAATAGTAGGAATTCCTTATTCTATAAGGTACTTTAGAAAGAGAGCTACCGTTCCCGATAGAATGCTTGGGCTGTCGCACCATCAATGGCACAAGTGTGATTGGAACGCTAGCAAGAGAAAGCTCGCGTCAACTTGGAAAACCAACAGAGGATGAACACGTCATGGTTAACGGGTGAGTGGGACTTTTAACATCATACTCGGTTGGGGTGATGAGCGAATTAAGCTAAAAACCACTTACTGGTTGTGAGTGGGCTTACTAACATCATATCTGGTTAGGATGTTGAGCACAATTTAAAGTTAAAAACCCCTTACCAGTTCTAAGTGGGCTTACTAATGCCATACCCGGTTGGGATGAAGAGTACAATTTAAATTTTAAAACCCCTTACCAGATGAGTTGAAAACCCACTACTTAGTGGTATTTTAAATATAACAACTTAGAGGAGTGATGTGAAAATGACGCAGGAAAACTACTTACAGATTGTAAGTAGATCATACCCAGTCGGTATGATGAAACTTCCTCGGAGGAAGTGGAAAACCTGTTCATCGGTTAAGAGCAAAGATATCCTCATACTCGGTTGGTATGATAGATAGTTGAAAATTAATTTTGTCGGAAGTACTCTCTCTTGATTGTGTGCCACTACTTAAATGATTTGGTAGACCTTCTTAACGAAAGCTTGAATAGATCTTATAGGCCGGAGGCCTTGGTTTTAGGACTTGAGGGCTATTATGCCCAGTTTTAAAAATCTCAAACAGTGGGCCATAGGCTAGTGGGCACGAGTAGGAGCTCGTAAACAAACATGAGATATATGCTATAAAACTTTAAATAAATGAATTGTTTGGTCATGGTACCAAGACAAGATTGACATACTCGATAGACTAGTAGCAGTGCGACATGACAAGTCAACGGACCAGTCGAGACAAACATCTGTAGGTCAAGTTGAGGGTCGGGGTCGTTGGACCAGTGGTACCAAAGAATAAATGGATTTTAAGTAAAACTTTGTTTGTGCATGCACTTGAGGTTCGAGACCATTAAGATGCCCAAGAGGGGTAGTGATATGTCCTAAGGGCTGATGGATGACATGGTGGCGATAAGGAAAAAGAGAAACTATTGGGTTTGTGTTTCTCATCATACTAGTTAGTCATGGAGTTCTAAGTTTGTACTTCACAGAGTTCTATGTTTGTACTCCCCGAAGTTCTGTGTTTGTACTCCACGGAGTTTCTGTGTTTAGATTCTATGAAGCTGCTATGTTTGGGGCTTCCTGAAGCTTATGTGTTTGAGCTTCATGCACACGAGAGCAGGATAAGGTCTCCATCCTAACATGAAGTATTTTGGGTCTAAGGGTAGGATGTTAGAGATGTTCACTCAAACTTCAGTAGAAGTCAAGGACTTCTATCAGGGTGGATGGTAAATACGCTCTGATTCACAAGTGGGTGCAGTCGGCGTAACTGCATCTCGCGAATGTGTCTACCCTTCATGATAAAGGGTGTGTGTTGTTTGTTAAAAGCACCAAATGTGGAAATGGGAAAATGATAAGAAAACCTTGGGAAGGATTTGAGAATCCTTGAAAGAAAATGGTAAACCTTGGAAAATGGTTTTGGAAAAAGAAATTGAAATTGAGGAAATTTTTTTAAAGAAAATATTACCCTTAGCACGGGTTGGATAAAGTTGTTTTTAAAACTCACTCCCAACACCCGCTCACTAAGTTGTAGAACTCACCCCCTCTCTTTTACCCCTTTCAGAAAACCAAAAGAAAACCAATCTTAAAGACTTCCCTGTATAGGAACTATAAAATTAGGTATGTCTATTTTTTAGTTTTGTATAATGTTATTCCAAGTAACATGCAAGTTTAAAGGACACCTTACTCTTTACGGTTTACAACAAGGGGAAACCCTTAAGTAAACCAAGAAGAGTGACGGGTTGCTAACGGGGATCCGACCAAACTAGGTCGGGGTGTGACAAGAAAAATTAGGGAAAGAACCAGTCAACCCAAAGAGAAAATTGAACTAGTTCATGAACCTTAACTGATAGAGAAAGGGTAAAATGGGAAATCAACAAACCCCAAGTGACTAAAAGAGTATAAAATCATTGAAAAGGACCTTGGGACAAATTGGAAGGGAAAACCAGACCGGTTCAGGTGAACTGAACCTGAACCGGTTGGTAAATTTATTTTTCTATGTGGCTAAAAATATTCAAATTGGAGAATTGAAGCCACCATTAGATAGAGAATGAATTTAGATAAATTTAGAAATTTTTAATTTTGAGAAAATTGGTCGAATCGGACCTGAACCAACCGATTTAAGCATTTAACCTAGTCGGACTGGTCCAGTCTAGTTTAGAATAGTGTCGTCTTCTTCCTTCAGATAACATCACTGTTCATTCAATGTAGAAATGGATAACGCTAATGAAGCTTGAATTGCTTCGATCAGGCTATCTCAAGATGAGGATAAGCTTGACCAAGAAGGAAAGTTGTCGGACATAGGTTCCCCGAGCTCCCTATGTAAACTGCTCATCTCAATTCGTACTCCACACATCTCAAATCTCCATTTTCTCTCAACGGCTCCAGTTTCAAATGAATCTCGAACCAAAGCTCTGACATTGGCATTTTTCTCAGCCTTCGCTGGAGGTCCTCGGGTTGGGTTCTTTAGACTCTAGGGGAAGTCAGCTACCTGACAACAACCTTTAGTGAAGCGCTGTTGGAATCAAACAGTGAAGTAGCTCCAAAGGATCGAAACTGCCCTATTTTAGTTGAGTTGAGTTCGACCAAATTCAATCCTCCTCTACCCAAACCAAGCCCTCCCAATACCCTTACGGCCCTCACACGACCACAACAGAGCTAAAAGGTAAGTCAATTCGGCCTTACTTTGTCATTTCTTGTTGGAGTTAGAGAGATAAAGTGCAAAACTTCACTGATAGAATTCTTCCTCAATTCGATGTTAATTGTAGCAATTATTGATTCTAGGAGTAACTTCAGGATGAGAGCTACCTGCCTAGAGAGAGAGCTTGGACCGCACCTTTGACGGTAAGCTTTTGAAGCTTTCTCTCTCTATGTACTGATTTCTGGCGAAGCTCCATTTGAGCTCGTTCCAGCCTCAATTCAAGTGATTCAAAGCTCAATTGAATCATATGGAAGTGTATGAATCGATTTATACCTCCAATTGAAGCAATTAACCCTTATTGAATGGCAAATTTGAAGAAATCAAATTTAGACAGTTTGAGAGGGTGAGATTGGGGGAAACTTTTGGGAAAAATTATCGATTATAAGTAGAGGAAATTATACCTGGCGGGTTTATCACGGGAATCCAACCAAACCGGGTCGGGGTGTGACAACTTGAGTGGTATCATAGCATTGTTCCCTTGAAAGCATTATTAATAATATGCCCTAACACTAATAAAAACTTAACTACCCTGTAGGAAGAAGAGTTCCTAGGAAGTTACTCGTGTGAACCAAACCCCCACATGAGATCGTGAAAAAGATGCCTACCACTTGAGAGGCAGTCATTCAAAGATTCCTAGAGGGTGGAAGGAGAGTATCCAACGACATGGTCAATGACTATAGGAAACTTGTTGGAGCCCTATTAGAGCCAGAAGGCATTGTATATCCTCCTCTAAGGTGGGAAGAACCTATCCCTCCTCCAAGGAGGCCGACACCCCCTCCAGCCCCACAATAGCTAAAAAGGACTTCAACTAAATAGGAGGACTCAGATAACTATTGGGATGCCCACACCACCTTTACGAAAGTCCACCAAGTATCTCCACCAGCTCAATCCAACTTCAACCATTCCCAATGGATAAAGTGGAGCTACGAGTGCGAGACTGAGGTGTTGAGAAGGTACAGACTCGAAGCAGTCCATGAAGTTTGTCCTATCAGGGAAATTTGAAGGGAGTATGGATGGACTTCAACTAATTCATCAGAGCCTTCAGACCAAGAATCCCAAAACAATTTAGAGGCTAACTCCCAGCTTATGACTCCGAGGGACTAGAAAGTAGTGAATTCCTGTAAGAAGCCGAGTACAACAAGAAACTACCTTTTTGAATAAATAAAGCTCATTTTTTAATTTAAAGTTAATCTTTCTGATAATGACAAGTGCAACTAACAGATTAGAGTATACCAATCATCACTGACGTAGTAGATGGAGAAAAATGTCACCTAATGAGGAAGACTACCGGTCACCTCCAATTAACACTAATCCTGAGATAGCCAACCTAAATATTTTGCCCCACAAGAACTAGGAACGTCGAGTAACAATGCAACAAGACTTGAAAAAGAGCTTCAACGCTGGCCTAGAAAGGGAGTCATTACAAAGGACATACCCTAATAAAAGGAAGAATGGAAAGAGGGAAGAAAACATTAAAAGATGCAGGAAGAGTGAAGGAAAGCCTAAGGACCATAAGGGACAAAAAAAGAGCTCTCATACAAGAGTTATGAAACCAAGAGGAATTGGGTTACCTCTGAGAGGAACCTGTTTATGAAAGATAACCAAGAGGAGATGTAAGGTACAAGAAAGAAGTGGGAGTACGGAAAGTGCTAGGCAACTCTAGGATAAGACACGGTGAGAGGGGAAGAGGAAAAGAAGTGTGTTAGGAAGAGAACTCTAGAGGAATACACAAGTACCCTTGAAAGAGTTATTGATAGATAGATGAACATAATGTAAAGTATTAGGAACCCACCAAGAATCAGGAACTTCTCGAAGGAAGGATAAGGAACAAAAAGTGAACTAGAGGACGAAAAGGAATAAAGGGCGAATAATCGTACCGATGTCAGAAAGATGTACGAAAGGAAAGAATGGAAGGTTTAAAAGGAGAGTTGGAGTGGTTGAACGTGGAAAAGCCCAGGACAGAAGTCCCTAAGGAAAAGGATGAAGGTTGGAAGTAACACCATGAGAAGAAAATCCCAAGCTAAGAAATTGAAGAGTGGATCATAAAAGGCATCACCCGAAATAAGAGAACCAAGAAGGAGCATAAGTAAGTAAGGATGTCTGTCAATGATAGGTGCGACTTGCTTTGGAAAAAGGAGAGTAGTCAAGTGGGAGACAACCAGAAATAACGAAATGATCATGGTAAATGAATGACACACTCTGAAGGACCGGAAAATAGTAGGGACTATACCCTAGAAAGGACAATGGGATAGGCCTTTAGAACGAGTAAACTCAAAGGACTACTATTCCAAGACAAGTGGATTAGGAGAGGAGTGGGAATGAGGCAGTTAATGAACTGACCCTCAAGACGACCATAAATTTAAATTCCAGCAAGGAAGGGAAAGTTACAAAGGCCAAACATTTGGAAAAAGAAGGATGAAGAAATCCTTGGAGAAATAAATAACCGAGAACTAACTGATGACCAAACCCAAACCATGGAAGGGGATGGAACAACCCCGAAGGGGAAAAGATTGAGAACCCTTCACCTATAGGAATAAAAATTGTAGTAAATAACAAGTTGGGATAAAAGACAATGATAAGGAGTGTGCTAGCAAAACTCCCAACGTAAGGATAAGTTGGATGGGATGACATCAAGGGTGTCAAGAGGTTAACTTAAGATAGATAATCAAGAGGATGAAGGAAAGAGGAAATCCATGGGAAAGAGGAGGAAGCCTACCAAGGAAAGAAGCCTTGAAAAGGCATATCTATTCCAATAGTGAAGTAATGAACCCAACTAATATGGAATAGAAGGAAAATTTCAAATGGAATGCAAGTTGGGAATAATGGACCAATTACAAGGGAAGTTTACCCAAAACTCAAAGAGTGGGTTAATCTCAAGAAACGGGTGGAGAAGGAGATAACATCGAAAGATATCGTATAAGTAAGGAAGGGGCGGATCGCCCATAATAAGGACATAAAGGAAGGACTAACTAAGAAACCTTGGGAGAAACAAGCCTCAAATTAAGAAGTGGATAATTGAAATGACCACAGACATCAAGACTTGTCGTGGTCCATGTTCACTTAATGGAGTCTAAAGGATGACAGTGAAGCATAGTGTGGAATATACGAAATAAGACCTAAAAACCAGAAGCGCATTGGATAGGGAATAAGGGATGAAACAAAAATTTAAGGCAATGAATAATTAAAAGTGGGCAAATGTCCCCAAATTAAAGAGAGTGTAAGGAAGTAAAAGGAAGGAACTTTCAAGGAACTAAAAAGAGGATTGAAGGTATAACCCTAAAATGGAAGTCTCTACCAAGAAGGACATAGTAGAGAATGAAAATCATAAAAGGGGAGATCTCCCCACAACAAGGAATCAATACGTAGACTAAAAAGGGTTAACTCAGAATGAGAAATAGTGAATGGTCATAAGCAAGCAAGAAAAGATTGAGGAGAGGAAAGTCTTGAGAAAAATATGCCAATGTAAATGAGGAAGAACATGAATGAGAAAGGATCCCAATGTATCAGTAAGCTGGAAAATCAATGGTTGGAACCAGGGAGAAACCATAGGAAAGTCAGTAAAAGATTGAGTAGATAAAGGGAACCAACACAATTATGATATTAAGAAAATCAAAGGACAATTTGAACTACATAGAAATTAGATGGGAAACACTATTTAGTAGTAGGAAGGAACAAAGTCCTATGACTCCTGAATAGATGAAAGGACATAAACCGTTATCTATGATATAGATTTTGGAAACTATAAGGGGGAAAGATAATTGCATAATAGATCATACTGTGAGGAACATGTGGTGCCAATAGTTCCAAGTAAGGTTACTCAAGTAGGACCGAGTCCGATGGTCCAACTTAAGAAATGGAACCAGAATCGTAATAAACCCAAATATGGAGGAAGGACCAAATAAGATAAGGAAGATAAAATATCAAAACACACGGGATTAAGGACGAAGAGTCATAAAGGATGCTAAATTGAGAGTAGCAACAATCTAGAAAATGAAGGGAAAGCAGGGACAATCGGATGTACATGGAACATCCAACTCAATGATACGAATAAGAACCTTAAGAAGAAAAGTTTTACCTTGAGTACAGTATGTAGGAGACCTAAGAAAGTACCCGGGGATGGGGAATTTGGACATGACTAACATGATCCACTCCGTGGAGTGAGTGAAAGATATAAATGAAGAAAGACTACTCAGGTACATGGCTAAGAGACCAGATGAAAGGAATAGCCAAAGAGATAAATACCAAGCAAACCCTAAGAGGACATAAAGGAAAGTCACCCTCAAAACAAATAACTGCTGACTTAAGTTTTGGGGACAAAACCCCTAAATGGAGGGGAGAGTTTTAAACCTCGTCCCTTAAAGATAAGAAAAATCAGGGAAAGAACCGGTCAACTCAAGAGAGAAAACCGAAATAGTTCATGAACCTTAAGTGATAGAGAAAGGGCAAAATAAAAAATCGAAAAACCCCAAATAACTCAAAGAGTCATAAAAGTTATGGAAAAGGATCTTGGGACAAATTGGAAGAGAAAACTAGACTAGTTCAAGTGAATTGGACCTAAATCGGTATGAACCACCTTAAACTAGTTGCTAAATTCATTTTTCTAGGTGGCTTAAAATATTCAAATTTGAGAATTGAAGTCACCATTAGATAGATAATGAATTTAGAAAATTTTAATTTAGAGAAAACTGGTCGAATTGGGCCTAAACTGGCCGATTTAAGCATTTAACCCGGTCGGACCGTTTCGGTTCAGTTTGGAATAGTGTCATCTTCTTCCTTCAGATGATATCATTGTTCATTCAATATAGAAAAGGATAACACTAACGAAGCTTTAATTGCTCTGATCAAGTCATTTTAGGATGAGGATAAGCTCGACCAAGAAGGAAAGTTGTCGAGTAGAGGGTCACCAAGCTCCATATATAAAGAGCTCATCTCCATTCATCCTCCACAGACCTCAAATCTCCATTCTCTCTCAACTGCTCCAATTTCCAGTGAAGCTTCAACTAGGGCTCCGACATAGGCATTTTTCAGAAACTTGGAGACCAAATTGGAAATTTGAAAAACTTGAGCCCACTATACAATTTTGAGTAAAATGAGGACTCAAAGAGAATTTTGGAAACCTTGGGACTCAAAATTGGGGAAAAATTGGCATTAGGGACCTAAAGTTAAGAAAAAGGTACTTTAGGGACCTAAGTGCAATTTATAGATAATGTGTGAACCTATGCTTTTATGCCAAACCAAAATTTATAAGACTGCCCAAATTGTGTAGGGACAAGTGTGTCCGGAATACAAGCAATATAAAGCTCGAGCAAAGTTGAAAAACCAACCGAGGACGAACACGTCACGGTTATTGGTGAGTGAGCTTATTTACATCATACCCAGATGGGATGGTGAGCACTTTAGAAACGAAAAACCATTTGTGAGTGAAACTTTAACATCACACCCAATAGGGGTGATGGGCGAACTAAGGTAGAACCTACTTACTAATTGTAAGTAGAGTAAATCATACCTGGTTGGTATGATGGAAGGAGAAACCTGCTTGTCGGTTGTAAGCGGAGGTATCATCACACCAGGTTGGTGGGATGAAGTGAAAATACATTTTTATCAGAAGTGTTCTCCCTTGAATGTGTGCTAATGCTTAAACCATTTGGGAGACCTTCTTGACGGGAGCTAGAATAGCTCAGATAGGCTAGAGGCATCAGTTTTTAAACTATAGGGCTAAAATGCCCAGTTTTGGAAAATCAAGTGTAGTGGGCCCAATTCTAGTGGGCATGAGCAGGAGCTTATAAAAAACTTGAAATGAGAAAGCCATCAAATCTATAATGAACATGTTGTGTGATTTCGCCATGGTACCAAGTCAGGATCGACAATACTCGATGGACTGATGGCAGTACGTCAGGGCCAGGTCGACAGACCATCCTAGACAAACATATGCATGTCGGGTTGAGGGTCGAGGCCATTGTACCAGTGGCACCAAAGATAAATGGCCAAATGTGAAAACTATTGTTTTGTACATGCACTTGAGGTACATGACAATCAAGATGCCCAAGAGGGGTAGTGATGGATCCTAAGGGCTACTGGACGACATGGTGGAGATAAGGGCAGTTCGTCGTACTAATAGTCGGGAAGCTCAGAGTAGCTTCTTATGCATGAGACCGAGGTGGGGTTGAGTTGAGGTATCTATACTCATATGGACACGGAGTGACATTTGGGTCTGAGGGTTAGATGTCGCGAACATCTACTCAAACCCAGAGTAGAAGTGGACGGACTTCTATCTTGGTGGCTGGTAAAGATGCTCCGAGCCACAAGTGGGTGCAGTGGACTGACTACACCTGCAAATGTGTGTTCCCTTTCTGATGAAGGGCGTGTGTTGTCTATTAAACACACCTAATGTGGAATTGAGGAAAAAGGTTTTGAAAACCAAAACATGAGGAAAACTTTCTTTCAAAGAAAACAACAACCCTGTCACAATTTAGTTAAAACAAATTGTTTCGAAAATTTACTTCCAACTCCCACTCACTGAGTTGTAGAACTCACCCTCTCTTTTATATTCCTTCTCAGGAGTAGGGAAACATGACAAAAGAAAATACTAGGATTTACCCTCTGTCAAGTATGCTTAATGTCACTTTTAAGCTTGCATGTTTATTGATTTATGCTATTACATGGAATAAGGTTTGAATTACGCTTGGCCCCTTTTGGTTAAAAAAAAGGGGGAAACCCCTCTTAAACCAATAGAGCAACAGGTTGATCATGTGCTTCCGACCACATCGTGTCAGGGCATAACAGAGTTGTCAACCCACCCCTCTCTTAAACTTTTAAGGCATCATGGAGAGAAATCTTTACGCTAACATTCCTACATGGTAATTATAAAATTACAGATTTATGTACATCATATACTCATATTATTTTGGTATATTTATTTATGAAATAAATCATTGAAAGTACACTAAATTTTTGTATCATTATTTTGAGTTTTACTCCTACCGAGACTATAATAGTAATTGCTATTATAATATCGGGAGGAGTGATAGGTTGTTCATAGGATCCCGACCAGCCAAACCAGGTTCGAGCATGACAACTTAAGTGTTATCATAACCGAAGTTTTCAAAAACTAAAATTTTGAAAATATTTTTGGAAAATGAGGAAAGTAACATGCTATATAAAAGTCTAAATAGCCACAAACTCATCATCTGATCATTCTTTTAGGAGAATCACCAAAAAGAATATGACTACACATAAATCTATTTAAGATTAAACACCTCCACCAAAACCTCAACTTGAAAATGAAGTTGCAAATCTAGATCATACACTTATCCAGAAAGAGGATGAAAAGAACTTATGGGAAGCTTACGGCAACTATGTTATAACTTTCAAAAAGTTACCGCCCATTAGGATAAATACAGAATTCGGAGAAAGAAACCTTATGCGACAAGCATATTAATCTGAGTCCATAGTGCTAAAAAAATATAGTGTTCATAACCCAAAAGGCCAAATTTTGAAACTCTTCTAGTGAAATATCTTCTTCAGAATACAATGAACCCAACATAAATAATTGCACCATATATCTTAAAGATCTTGAAGGACCATGCCCAACACATAATCCAACACGACTGTGTATCAATTTTCTAAACATTGAACTCCTAGAAGAAATATCTCGAGCTACATCCATGAAGATCTCTGAGCTAGTTAACAAGCATGGCTATAGATGATGTATTTTCTTTCTTTTGTAGTAACTCTGAGTCAGAAGTAATGTCTTGAATCCCATTATGTATGCTAACCAATATTTCTCGGAGAACCTATACTCAAATTCAATACAACATGTGAGGGGGACGTGGCCTATATGTTAAGCTACCATCTTTGTAGGATCTCTTCCAAGACTAACTCAACCATGTTCACACTTTTCGCAATTGGTACATTCACAATATCAATCAGCCTATTACCATTTCTCAGCCAATTCATAGTTGCTACAATACACTTCTCGACCAAGAAGGTCTTGCATTCACATTACATTAGCGACTTCAGATTCCTAGGAATGTTGTAGTCATGGACATTATGGTATAGGCTGGAGGCATCTCTTAGGTTGGTGCAACCTCTGACACTCTTTTCTCAGATGGCTCAGTTGGGAAAGACGCTCTAACCAGACTAGGGTTCATCCTATGATCTAGTACTATTTCATCATGGCTCATTCTCTAATTTCCCATGATCAGGTCCCCCAATTGACTCATTAGTATGCTTCGTCGGGCGTTCCCTAACATGTTCAACTGAGTACTTGATAGATGGGCTTCAATTCATAGGAAGAATAATAATGGGCTCAATGTCCATGTTAACTATAAAGTTGATAGATGGGCTCCAAAGACTGAGAAATGGGTTGAGTGGTTTGTTATCCTACGATGAAAAGGAAGTGAGTGGATTATAACCCGTATTACATGGATTAAAATATTTACACGACATTAGTTCAAAATATTTTAGGAAGGTCGAGACTTATAATTAGAGTAAGTTCCAATCCTAGGTAAAGTTGTGCGCTCCTATACATGCGAGTTTTTATTTGCGCTCATTCTTTGATTATGGTTGAGAGAAGCTATGAGGTGAGGCGATAAAGGGCGATCAAAATGTTTATGGCGCACGATGACAGGAGCAGTGAAAAGGATAGAGAGAAAGACGATAGGCTCGGAGCCATATTTTTTAACACAATAAAATCATATTAACTTGTTTGATTTGTATAATCCTCAAAAAGTATTCAAAAGAATTTTAAAAGAAATAGAGATTAAGAGTAATTAATTATGGATTTGAAGTAGTAAGTATCTTAGTGATCGGATGAATAGAATAGCTTTGATAATCTAAAATAGTATAGTAGAATATATTAAATGATTGATCCGGTAGACTATGCTATTAAACTAAATTAATAACTTTTTTCTATAAAATAATAATATATATTTTTTTAACTAATAATATTATATCATATATTATAATTATCTAAAATATTATTATAACACTATATCATATTATTTCATCTATTTTTCTCAATATAATCATAATTATTAACACTAAACATAACTTATCTATTTAATATTAAATAAAAGATATCAATTCTAAATAATTTCAAGTTAAATAACCACATTGCAATTTAGCCTAAAAAATATAATTGCATATTCGAGCTTGTTTTTACAAAGATATAACTTATTTTCTTTCAAGACGATTGATCACTTTTCCTATAAACAGCCATATTGTCCTGATCATACTTAATAGAAGAACAAACGCCCTCCATATCCATTGAACTGAGCATTTCTATATTGGCTGCAGTTCATATTAGAGTTGGAACTTACTCTCTCACTTGTTTTTGGGCGGTCCTTGCCTAGCAGGTGAGGGACCTCCTCAGATGCGATGATATTTACTTAAAATATTATTTTAAATAATTAATATATTTTATTTAATTTATATTATATTATAATATTTCAAAATTCTTTATATCTTAATTTAACAGATTTGATTGAAAAAAAAAAGAAGAAAGAGAGGTGATGGGTGGGTCCCTTCCCATGCCTACATTTTTATTTTATTTTTCATCCAATTGCTGGCAACTTGGGAAGGGCTTTTCCAAGAGTAGTTGACCCCCAAACAAGGCAGCCAAAGGGAAGGGGCGATTGGGGAGGGTCCCCATTCCCAACCCTCCCCTCCTCTAAACCTACTTATTGGAAGGTCGATCACCGTCCGTCAGTCCTGCAATAGTGACGAGGGGGCGGCATGGGAGGGTCCTCAGATTCAATAGGTCTCAAATTTTGAGATCGAAAGTTCAAAAAAATGTAAAGCTTTGATACCAGTCATATTTTAACCCCAATATACATGTTATGTCCAAATATGTATATTATTAGGGCATGTTCATTGTTTTTTTTTTTTCTAGAATAGGTAGATAAGTCTACTATTATGCCTTTGATATTGAGTTAATCAATAATTATTATTATGTAATCGAGGAAGGCAATCGTTATCAATAAGAAGGTTCGTACAATTAATTATTGTCCCCTTAATTGTGAGATTGGGGACTCACGTAGACCATGAAAAGAAAAAGATATTGCTAAATTTAATAGTGGGCCGCTAGGCACTTCTTGATGGGTTGTGGGAGGAGACAAAACAATTATTTGATTTTTAATTGAGAGTTTGACTGAAAGTGGAGAACCAAAGAATCTTCACATGCTGGAGTCCTTAATCATTATCTCAAGAATATAAATGCTTCATAATATATTTAGTGGAAACAACCATATCACATATAAATAAGTGAATTATATACGAGTCTTAAAGAAAATAAAATTTATATTATAATTAGAAATTTGTATTTATTTGGGTTCTTAGGTCTAATTTAGAAATAATGTTAGAAAAGCATACTTAGTTATATACTTTTTTTATTTTAATCCTTAAATCTTATGTATTTAAAAGTAATTTTCTTAATAATACATATTTGAAAAGTTTATTATTTTATATTTATATCTTTAAAATTAATTTTTAAAATAGTATATGATATGGTGGAAATGTATGGGATGACGTGATTATTAAAAAATATAAAAAATAGTAATTTAGTTGTACTACAATTTGTTCCAACCCGTGACTTGATATGCATGACTATTATCAAATATTAATAACAAACTTGATTACTTAGTAATGGATCTATCATGGGTTTCCAAGAAAATAAAACACGCAAAACACAACTATGAATCTTCTCAACCGGACAACAGAAATGAAAATAAGTTAAATTACAGTATCACCCTGGTCGGTTGGCAGTTCTCTCCATGCAGCACGCATAGGAATCAAATTGTACTTTGTAAATTGTACAAAATATTATGTTATTTCGTTTTTTCGTGATGACCAAATCATAAATAGTCATATGTGAAGTAAAGTGTACCGAATATTCAATGATATTACCGCATCTTTGCATCTCATTATCCTCAAGTCACAACAAGCTTACTCTACTCAAATCAGCATCACTGTGCATATGCCTCTCCAACTTGCATTGCATTGTGCTCTCTACTACCTGATTGATCTCTGAATGTGTTGTTGCTTGCCTCTATTATGATATTACTACTTTTGTCGGCAATATAAGCACAACTGATACTCTTCCTATTTCACTAATAAATTTAGTAATTAAATTGGACAGCACCCATTACCACTTTTAATGCAATAATATTAGTAATCTACTGTACATAACTCATAATATGGATTAACAAACTCTCACAAATTTAGTATAACAACAATACTTGTATTTCTATTAATTTAAATAAATTTATAGATTGTTGGAACTCTTACCTCAATTAGAGCATGACAATTACCGAAAATTATGTATCATTCTCATGTTATATTAGTGTACATAAAGATATTTTGAATAAAAAGTGAGAGAATTATAGAAAAAAAAAATTTAATCCATGGTTATCAAACACAAATTATTTGATAGTTTAAATCAATAATGGAAAACTCTCGCCTTACCATGTCACCCATGCTCGAAAGCTATCTCTCGACTCACTCAAAAAGCCACTCATTGGTTATGATACTAGATAATACATTGTGTCACTTTCTAGGTTCCTTAGCTGCTCAACAAATCAATACTCCTATTATTGATGTTTCATGGGCACCTAGTATTCTTCAAACTCTGATGACATCGTAAACATATTTTATCGATCACCCTTCTTCATCGCACCTAAGAGGTTTTTCGAAGCTTAATCATAAAATTAGGGGCATTTCATGTGTGTGGGGTCGATCAATTGGGTTACATGGCACCTTTTCTAGGCTCAATTCTAGACATCACTCAAATGGGTTGCACCTCCATTTTTGACGCATTTCAATATTGGATACAAACTAGTCAAATTTGGTCAACCTTCGTGTCACGTTGACATACTCATTCCTATAAATTAAACGAAGCGACATGATTTCAACCCACTATAAGAACATCTCGTCCTATTTATTAGCTTTGTGGACTTTCTAGATATTTGACTTTTCAAGTTTACCAATTTGGTCATAGGGTTCCACTTATCAAAATTTTATAACTCATCATTTTAGTCTTACTAATATATATTATGTTCTCAAAATCTCTCTTAACTTACTATAAATATCTCAATTAACCAAAGATAATTCTTGTTAATTTAAATTTCATACTAAATTCTTTCTTATGAGTGACCTTTATCACCTTGTTACAGGACGTATGTACACTCGTCCCAACATCTCTATTATTTTTCCAATTACTTATGTTAGTCATATTGAGTTTATTTATATTTGTCATTAATGTTTGGGTCTTCTCGATTTTCCAATTATCCGTTGTAATGTCCCGACCCAAATTTGTCGGTTCATTTTGCTTTCAACTCGTCATGTCAGCCCCAACCCGATTTAGTTGGAACCTCATGATCAACCCGCCACCCGTCCGTGTACTAGAATGATATTTCTACCATTATAGTACAAGAAAGGTAAAACTTATAAACATGAATGTTTTCCATAACAAAATTTGTAAAACAAACTTAAAAAAAATTAACTCTCCTTGGTAACTTAATCTACTTGTAGAGTTGTCTTCTTTTCCTAGAGTGAAACCTTTCTTAAAAGGGGTTTAAGGAGACGGTGGTGAGTTTGTAACTTAGTAAACATGCTTTTAATTACACTGTGACTTCTTGTTCACCATTCAGCACATACTCAAAATATAAGAAATTTTCTTTTCATTAAGCAAAAGGTTTAAATAACCCGATATACAAACTACAAATTGTCTTATCTTTTAGAAAATGGTTTCTCATTTAAATTCACTATTTATTTTTCACAAACTCAAGATAGGTTCCTTCCTAATTTGAAGATTTTTCTTAAATATTTTATGTCGAATCTACCATGGGTTTGTATCACACAAATACACAACAAATATTTCTCAATAAAAATGATCAAATATTCGCAAAACAAGCCCTTAAAGGCTACAACATTGATTTGTCCCACTTGTGGCCCGAAGCACCTTTATGTCCACCGTGGTGAGAGGTTACAACCTTTATTCCATTGTTTGTGTGACCACCATGACCCAACCTCCAGACATTATTGATACTTATATCTGCTATTGAGGGACGATACCTCATTCTTCATTTCCCTCGGTCTTAGTACGCAGGAAGCTCCTATAACTTTAAGACATACTAAAATAACAAAACTTTCCTTGTACCAATATTGTTGTCTAATAACCCTTATAACCAACACTACTTCTTATTGGATGTCTCCTTGGTTCTGAATGATTGCAGTAACAAACATTATAATATTATGATTTAAGGCCTTTATCTTTGTGTTGCTAGCCTAACAGGCTCCAACCCGACTCTAACTCGACAATTTCAACAAACATTATGAATATTTTATCAGCCTCTTAAATCATAACTTATTTATAGGATTTGACATATTTCCATTAGCCTTGGGCCCACTGTTTAAGTTTTCAGCAGCGAACTAGGGTGTCAAAAAATGGTCAACCAATCAAAGGTTAACACATGGCAAAACCACGTCGAATGACCACATCAAACTAGAGGCTAACACGTGGCAATGGTACCAATCAGCGCTGGAGAAGAAGAAACACCTCCGTTCAATACATTTCCAGCCATCAGTGCCTATCATAAAGATGCAAAACGGACGACCAACGAGTCCTCGAGCACCCTATATAAAGAGCCCCTCTCCATTAATCCTCTCCACAGCTGAAAAGCTCACTCTTTATCAGTTGCTTAGTTTTCTGGTGAAGCTCCGATATAGGGTCATTTCTAAGCGAAAGAAGGCGAGGTCGGGTTCATTAGAATCAGGGAGAAGTTAGGTACACGGTAGTGACATCCATTTGTTCCGAGAGTCACTAGAGAAGCGTCGGCGTGATCAAACAATGAAGCAGCTCCGATGGAGCGAAGCTGCCCTATTTCAGTCGAGTTGAAATTGGCCAATTTGAGCCCTCCTTAGGCCAAACCAAGCCATCCCAACACTTACTCAGCCCTCCCATGGCCAAACTAGGATGGAAAGGATGAACCTTAGGAGGAAAACTACCTAGCTAGGTAGAAAGCTCGGACCGTCATGCCCTCACTGGAACATGAAGCATCAGGAACGCCAACAAGGAAAAGCTCACGTGAATACAAGGGACCGGTCTAGTGGAACCCACTACATTAACGTGAGAGTGGGTTTACTAACTTCATACCCGGTTGGGATGATGAGCATAGCTTAATGTTAAAAACCACTTACCGGTTGTGAGTAGGATTTTATATCATACCCAGTTGGGGATGATAAGTACCTCGAAATGAAAACCCACTATCAAGTGGTATTTTAAACATCACAACTTAGAAGAGTGATGTGAAAATCATGTGGAACAACTACTTACTGGTTGTAAGTAGATCATACCCGGTTGGTATGATGAAACTTCCTCAAAGGAAGTTGAAAACCCGTTCATCAGTTATGAGCAGAGATGTCCATATACCCGGTCGGTATAATGGACAGCTGAAAATATATTTTGTCAGAAGTGCTCTCCCCTGGGGGCTCGGTATAATGGACAATTCGAAATAAATGGACAGCCGGGGGCCTCGATTTTGGAACTTGGGGGCTATTATGCCTGATTTTGAAAATCTCAAACAAGTGGGCCACAGACCAGTGGGACGAGCAGGAGCTCGTAAACAAACATGACAAGTACGAAGATAGGACCGACATATTTAGTCAACTAGTGGTAGTGTGACATGATAGATCTCCGGACTAGTCAAGACAAATAGGTGCAGGTTGAGTTGAGAATCAGGGCCGTTGGACCAGTGGCACCACAAATTATATGGCATGATAAGAAAATACTGTTTGTGCATGCACTATGGTTACAAGATCATCAAGACACCCATAAGGGGTAGTGATGCATCCTAAGGTTCCTGGACGACCTGGTGAGTATAAGGGTAATTTGTCGTACCAGGTGACCATGAGAAATTTGGAGTAGTACTAAGCGCATGAGATCGGGGTGGGGATGGGATGAGGTCTTTGTCCTCATACGAACACGGAGAATTGATTTTGGGATTGAGGGTTGGATGTCACATACATCCACTCATTCTTAAGGTAGAAGTGGACACACTTCTATCTAGGTGGCCGGTAAAGTCACTCCGAAGCCACAAGTGGGTTCAGTGGACGTGCTGGCCTACGAAGGTGTGTTTAACCTTCATGATGAAGGCTGTGTGTTGGGTGATGACACTCAAGGAGCCCTATTAGAACCAGAAGGTATCATATACCCTCCTCTTAAACAAGAAGAACCAACAACACCTCCTAGAAGTCCAACCTCTCCTCCTCCAATGCCATAACAACTGAAGTGGAATCCCACCAAGAAGGAGGCCTAGGATAACTATTGGGATGCATATGCCACCTTTATGAAGGTCTACCAAGTACCTTCACCCACTCAACCTAACTTCAACTCGTCTCAATGGGTGAAGTTGACTTATGAGTGTGAGGAGGAAGTACTAAGGCGGTACGGATTGGAGGCCATACATGGAATTCACCCTATTAAAGAGCATGAAAAGACCCCAATAAGTTCCTCAGAGCCTTCTAATCAAGAGTCCCATAATTGTTCTAGGGTTAACTCTAGCTCTATGACCCCAAGGGATTAGGGGGTAGAGAATTCTTGTAATAAGCCAAATTTGGCAAAAAGATATTTCCTAAATAAATGAAAGTAAAGTTTATTAAAACTCCTAAGTTACCTTTAGAAAAATTAAGTGTAAGATATTAAGAGTTTAAATAAAAAGGGAACCCCTTAAGGAAGAATGGGTTATGGGTAGTTAAACTCAACCCTTAAGACTTACCTTAGAAATACAATAAATTCATCTGATGGAGATCCTACGAAAAGGAAAAGAGTTGGAGGAGCAACCATCCAAGAGTACATGACTTTTTGAGAGACCAAGAAGTTCTGAGAATTGAAGATACAGGAAGAAGTATGACATCCCAAAAAGGAACCACAAGAATAGAAGCGGATCGATAAGGAAACGAAATTAAGTATAGAGTCCACCACGGAAAGATGGAGAGAAAGTACAACAACAAAAAGTCCTATGTGTAACAAACTATAGAACTAAGATACAAAATTCCTTAGAAATTTCAAAGAATAAGAGACATGTGAAAGGTAAAGTATGAGTCAAAGAAGGAAGAAAAACAAGAAGTAAATGAATTGTACTAGGTCCTTAAGTTTCGGAGAAAGTTTCCAAAGGATAGGGTGATCAAACACTAGAAAGTACGAGTCGTTAGGTGAATGTATAGGGAGGTTGAGCATGATCTACTACAAGAAGGCCTGGAAAACTCAAAATAGGAACTTCAAAATAATCCTATATTGGGAAATAACTTATTTGGACCAAATTATTTGAAGAAGTAAATGTAGTCTAACCAGAGATGGGGAATAGTGGAATAATACACCTCAACTAAGACAAAAAGAGAAATACTGGGGATATAAAGGTATGAAAGGTTTGGACACGATGAGGAGGAGAGACCCACCTCAAAGTAATAGGCGAATATTGAACCGAGTGGAAATGAGGCAAGATCAATAGAAGGTAATCCTGGATCCAAAGAGTAAGGATAAGTTGGTGAAAATATCGGCAAAATATACTTCAAAAATTTAAGGATTTCAATAGTAGATCTAGAAGGAAATATAAAGGGAAAAAGGAATGAAAAGCTCATCAGAGAAAGAAATCTTGGAAAGACATTGGCGTATCAAGGAAAGAAAGTGAAATAAATGAAATAAGCAAGAAGATAATTCCTCAAAAACAAGATAATGGGAAGGAAAGAATCATGTACAAAGAGAGAGAAATTACCTGACTCATGACTGGAAATTTGCTACAATAGTGTTGCCCTAAAGATATGGCGACACTACCTCTACGGGGTTAAGTGCATGATATACACATATCACAAGAGCCTTAAGTATTTTCTGACTCAGAAGGAGTTAAATCTTCGTCAGAGGAGATGGATGGAATTGGTGAAAGATTATGATCTAGCAATAGAATATCACCCCAGAAAGGCTAATGTGGTAGTAGATGCCTGAAGTCGCAAGTATCAAACTGAGGCGGCACAAGTAAAGACAAGTTACCTACACTTGTTACAACGATTGGGAAGGATGGAGATGGATCTGAGGATAGACAAGCAAGAAAAATGCTTGGTGGCGAATGTGGCAGTAAGGCCCAATCTAACCGAGCATATTAAGACTCAATGAAGGACCGATAAAGAACTTCAGCCTTATTTGGATCTGGTAAATAGAGAAAGGAAACCAGACTATGTCATACGAGGTGATGGAGTACTAACCTATAAGGTTCGGGTATGTGTGCCTCAAAATAAGGAGATGAAAAGATTAATTCTAGAAGAGGCACACGATTCAATGTATGCTATGCATCTGGGCAGTACTAAGATGTATCGCACCCTCAAATAAGGATACTGGTGGAAGGGTATGAAGAGGGACATTACGGAATATGTAGCTCGATGTCTTGTCAATAGATAAAAGCAGAACATCAAAAACCGTCATGACTACTACAACCCTTACCAATTCCGAAGTGGAAATGAGAGCACATCACCATGGACTTCGTCACGGGCTTACCAATGACCAAAAGGGGTCAAGACGTGATTTGGGTCATAGTGGATAGATTGACCAAATCAGCACATTTCCTTCCTATAAAAGTGACGGACACGGTAGAACAGCTGGTCGTCCTATACATGAAGGAAATCATAAGACTCCATGGTGTCCCGGTGAGTATAGTATCGGATAGGGATACAAGATTTAGCTCTAGGTTTTGGCCAAGTCTACAAAATGCCATGGGTACTAAACTTCATATGAGCACGACATTTCACCCACAGACAGATGGTCAGTCGAAGTGAACCATCCAAACCTTAGAAGACATGCTAAGAGCGTGCGTACTCACCCTGAATAAAAACTGGGAGAAATACTTATGTTTGATGGAATTCGCTTACAACAATAGTTATTAGGTCAATATTCAAATGGCTCCCTATGAAGCCCTTTATAGACGACCATGTCGTACCCCTTTATTTTGGGAAGAAGTAAGAGAAAGGAAAATAGAAAGGGCATAATTAATTGAGGATGCCATCAAGAAGATAGAATTAATAAGGAGTTGTCTTAAGACCGCTCAGGACAGGCAAAAGGGTTATGTAGACAATCGAAGAAAAGAGTGTCCCCCTAGAGGGGAATACTTAGGTTCCAGCAAAGAAGAAAGTTGAAACCAAGGTATATCGGTGCATATCCCATCATTCAAAGGATAGGACCAGTAGCTTATAAATTGGAACTACATCCTAACCTGTAGAGAATACATGATGTATTCCATATCTCAATACTTTAGAAATATCAGCCTTATCCTACTCATGTATTGGACCGACCTCTAATGGAACTAGAAGAGAACCTAATCCATTAGGCAGAGCCGGTACGAATCATCGACCGAAGTGACAAGAATTTGAGGAATAAGAAAATTCCTATGGTCAAGGTGTTGTGGCAGAACGGACCTGTGCAAGAAGAGACATGGGAAACCGAGTCTATGATGAGGGATAGTTACCCTCAATTATTTAACGTGTAACTGTTTTGGGGACAAAACCCTTAAAAGGAGGGGTGAGTTGTAAACCTTGTCCATTGATAATGAGGAAACCGGGGAAAGAACCAGTAAGTTTTGAATTTTTAAACTAGATCTGTCTACAAGCTCGATTAATAGGAAAGGGGCAAATTGAGAATTTACAACTTCCATGTAACTCAAAATGGTTCATAAATCTTGGAAAAGAACCTTAGGATGAATTGGGAAAGAAAAACTGGACCGTTTTAAGTGAACCGGGTCCGAACCGATTTATGAACCGAATCGACTCATGAACCAGAATTGATAGAGAGAGGGTAGATCGGGAAATATATGGATTCCAAGTGACCCTAAGAGTCCTAAAATTCATGGAAATGGACTGGAGGAGGAATTGGATTTGAAAACTAAACCGGTTTAGGTGAACCAGATCCGGACTGGTTTTGACCAGTTTGAACTACAATTGAACCGAATTCTAAATTCATTTTTCTAGGTGGCTTAAAAAATTCAAATTCAAGATTTGAAGCCACTATTGGATATAAAATGAATTTAGATAAATTTTGAAATTTTTAGATTTTAAAAATTCGGTCACATGAGGGGTGAACCGGCTAGTTTAAGCTTTGAACCCAATTCGGACTAGTCCAGTCTAGTTCGGAACAGTGTCGTCTTCTTCCTTCAGATGACATCATTGTTCACTCGCTAGAAAATTGAAGTAGCGCCGGCAAAGAAGAAACGACTCCATTCAATACGTTTCTTGCCATCAATGACTATCATAAAGATGCTAAACATGAAAAGCTCACTCTCTCTCAGTTGCTTAATTTTCTGGCAAAGCTCGAACCAAAGCTTCGATATAAGATCATTTCTGAGCGAAAGAAGGCGAGGTTGGGTTCATTAGAACTAGGGAGAAGTCAGCTACACAGTGGTAACATCCATTCATTCCGAGAGTCGCTGGAGAAGTGCCGACTTGATCGAACAATGCAGCAGCTCCGGTGAACCGAAGCTACCTTGTTTGGGCCGAGTTGAAATTGGCCAATTTGAGCCCTCCTCAGGCCAAACCAACCCATCCCAACACTTCCTCAGGCCTCCCACGACCAAATTAGGATTGAAAGGAAGAACCTCAGGAGGAGAACAACCTGCCCAGATAGAAAGCTCGGACCGTCGTGCCCTCACCGGAACATGAAGCACCGGGAACGCCAGCAAGGACAAGCTCGCATGAATACAAGGAACCAGTCCAGTGGAATTCACGGCATTAACGTATGAGTGGGTTTACTAACGTCATACCCGGTTGGGATGATGAGCATAACTTAATGTTAAAAACCACTTACTGGTTATGAGTGGGATTTTATATCATACCTGGTTGGGGATGATAAGTACCTCAAAATGAAAACCCATTACCAAGTTGTATTTTAAACATCACAACTTAGAAGAGTGATGTGAAAATTATGTGAAACAACTACTTATCAGTTGTAAGTAGATCATACCCAATTGGTATGATGGAACTTCCTCAAAGTAAGTTGAAAACCCATTCATCGGTTTTGAGTGTAGATGTCCTTATACCCGGTCGGTATAATGGACAGTTGAAAATATATTTTGTTGGAAGTGCTCTCCCTTGACTGTGTGCCAATGCTTAAATGATTTGGGAGACCTTTTTGACGGGAGGTCGAATAGCTCTTATAGGCTGGGGTCTCAGTTTTGGAACTTGGGGGCTATTATGCCCGATTTTGAAAATCTCGAACAAGTGGACCATATGCCAGTGGGCACGAGCAGGAGCTCGTAAAAAAACATGAGATATGTGCCATAAAACTTTAATAAATGAATTGTTTGGCCATGGTACCAAGATAGGACTGACATATTCAGTCAACTAGTGGCGGTGTGACATGATAGGTCTTAAGACCAATAAAGACAAACAGCTACAGGTTGAGTTGAGAGTCTGGGTCGTTGGACTAGTGGCACCACAAATTATATGGCATGGTAAGGAAATAATGTTTGTGCATCCACTATGGTTATGGGATCATCAAGATGCCCATGAGGGGTAGTGATGCATCTTAAGAGCCATGGACAACCTAGTGAGTATAAGCGCAGTTCGTCGTTCCAGGTGATCGTGCAAAATTTGGAGTAGCACTAAGAGCATGAGACCGGGGTGGCGACGGGATGAGGTCTCTGTCCTCATACGAACACAGAGAATTAATTTCATGATTTAGGGTCAGATGTCACGTACATCCACTCATTCTCAGTGTAGAAGTGGATGTACTTCTGTATAGGTGGCCGGTAAAGTCGCTCCGATGCTACAAGTGGGTTCAGTGGATGTGCTAGCCTGCAAATGTGTGTTTAACCTTCGTGATTAAGGTTGTGTGTGGGGTGATAACACACCATGATTAAATAAGGAAATGGTGGTAAAACCTGAGATTTTAAATGAAATGATTTTTGAAAGAGAAGAGTCTGGACTCCAATAGAATTCTTTTCTTCAATGTTATTTTTTGAAAACCCGTTCACTGAGTAGTTGTACTCACCCCCTCCTTTCTATCCCTTTTTTAGGAAAAGAGAAAATGACTAGGAATAATACCGAGCCTTACCTTCTGTTAGGTAAGCTTAAATTTTCCTTAAGCATGCATTTTATTGATATATGTCTTTCCAGGGAAAAAGGTCGAAATTACGCCTAGCTCATCTCGAGTTAAAGTTGGGGGAAAACTTCTCTTGAACCGAGAGAGTGACAGGTTGTTCACGGGGATCCAACCAAATTGGGTTGGGGCATGACAGGTACAATGCGTTAGGAGGTAAAACTAATGGATTTAAATCAGCCAATCCGAGGATGCCACATATCACGGTCAACGGATTGTCAAATTTGGTTAGCGGCAATGTTGGAACAAGCGACCAATGGGAGGTTACCACGTGGCCAGCCAACGAGTCAACATATGACTTGGATGTTGAGTGGGAAGTTGCGTCAGTGAAACCAGCCAATCATAGTGCATCACATGACAAGCACACGCGAACACGATATCGTCTTCTTCCTTTAGAATTTTGAATAGTAGAGAAGGAGGATGGTCGCCATTACTCTAGAGGCCAATAAATCTCTTTGACAAAGGAGTAAATCAGAGTGTTGATGGCCAGTTGATAGATGACCAGATAGGAATGAAAGTTCCTGAGCTCCCTATATAAAGAGTTTCCTTCCATTCATCATCTCTACACCATGAAAGCTAAGAGAACACAGTTGCTCCATTTTCCGATCAAGCATGAACTAGAGCTCCAACTTAGGTATTTTTCTACACCTCTGAAGGAAAATTCGGGTTCCCTAGAATCCTGTGGAAGTCTACTACATGACTTCATACTACGTTCACCTCGAGGATTGTCGTAGAAGCACATACGAGCTCTCATCACCAACTCGGCAATCTGCAACAAGAGTCAATCAAGCACAATTTGAGCCACCCTCAAGCCAACCACATCCAAACCAAGCCCTCCAGACCTTCCCTAGAGGAGACCACACCATCCCTAAACCGTTGTGGCAAGTCCCCTCTGCCGCCCTTCACCGAAATCTGCACTGCTCAGGCCACTAATTGAGGCATGGTTTCATTCAGAAAAGATCACCACGAAGAGAGCAATCCATTGGAATCAAAAGCTTTGATCATCGGACCCTCATCGGTGAATAATCTAAGCTTTATCTCTCTAGAATAATTTTTGATGAAGCTCCGTTTAAGCTTATTTCTAAGCTAATTTTAGTGATTTAAAGCTTAAAATGATTATGGGTACATAAGGAAGATGATTAGAATCATGTTAGGATTAAATTGGAAAGGATTAAGGTTGAATTGATAATATACAAAGTTTGATGACTAAATTTCACATTTGGAAAGTTCGAGCACTTAATTAAAATTTTTAAAAAATTGGGCATTTTCTATAATTAGCAAGAAATATTGTACCCAATTGGAAATTTGAGTAATTAGGGACTCAAATGGAAGATTTAACAATCTTAGGGACCTAATTGGAATTAAGGACTAACTTAAGAGCCAAATCATTATTATTGGATAGTTACGGGTATTAAGTATAATTACATTATTTTTTGGGGCTTAATTGCCCAATCTATTGTAGGAACTAATCATCTACAAGTTCATGCAAAGGAAAGGCAGACCAAGCTCGGAAATACCTGGGACGAACAAGTCTCGTAATACGGGGTGAGTGAAATTTCTAACATCGGTTGCTCTCACCCATATGGCTGCTGACCGAATTTCATTGACCGCTGACTGTGACACATGGCATCCTATGATTGGCAATTTTAAATGCATAAGATTTCCCTCCTCACGCATAGTGCCACTGCCACGTACTAACCCCTAATTGGCTGGGGTCATCCAGCGTGGCGCTGCCATGTGTCGGCCTCTAATTAGTCAGTCATTTTTCTAACACCCCTATCGAATGTTGACATGGCATTTTTGCCACATATCAACTCCTCATTGGTCAGTCTTTGTTGACGAGGCCTTTTAGACATTGACTGTTTATCGGGACACGTGTCATTCTTCTATTGGTTAGTCATCGTTGAGGTGTATTTTCCTCCTTTAACCGTTTACCGGGGACACGTTTCATGCTCTGATTGGCCAGCTTTGCCACATGTCGCACACTGATTGGTCACACTTGCTGACTGGGCGCTGACCTGGCAGTGGTCCGTTGACTTGTTGGACTGTTAATTGGTCTAGTTCGATTGGGTTCGTTGACCCGAAATCGTAAATCGGACGGTTCATACTCGATTCCACCAGTTTTTTAAAAATTAAAAATTTCTAAGTTAATCTAAATTCATTTTCTATCAAATGGTGGCTTCAATTTTCTAATTTGATATTTTTAAGCTACCTAGAAAAGTGAATCTTTGAACCGGTTATTCACGGTTCAACCCAATTCACTCTGGTTCAATCCGGTTCATCTTGAACTAGTCTAGTTTTCACGCCCAATCCTCTATATGGCTCTTCTTCATGATTTTTGTGATTTATTGGCTACTTGGGATTTCCCAAATTCTCGTTTCAACCCTTATTTACAAAATTTTGTTTTGTTTTAGCTCTCGATTTTCTCTCTTTCTCTCTCTCTCTCTCTCTCTCTTCAAAGTTTGCAATTCTCCTTCCTAGTTTTCTTTGTCCTAGAAGATGGAATTTACAATATGAAATATAATAAAATTATCTATTAATGTAGAATTTATAAAATTTAGCAACCATCCTTTAACGCTAACATTATCATTTCACCATTTTGGTCGGAGATTGTGAGGGGAACTCATGATTGATGTACTACAATTTGTCTTTTTCTAAGATGTACATCTCAATAACTTGGGAACATAAAACAAAATTGGAGCCATCCAATTTGACACCAATCTAGGAAACCATGAGTTTAGACATTAAAGTTAGAATATTGATTTTGGACAAATTTCTTGTCATTTTGTCAAAAAAAAGTGACAATAGGAGAGCACCTTGGTTAGAGTTGGTAAAAAGTTGGTATTTCGGTGTCTTTCATGGGGCTATCAATTGAAAAGAGTCTTATTAGGAGGATATCAATAGAGAAAAAACCAAGATCATCATTCTCTAATACTATATTGAATATTGTTGTATGTGATAAAATGGAGGAGCTCCTTACATATATACACGATTCAGTCATAAACGGATAACCAAATTACAAATGACCAAAGGAATATGTACAACCAGTAAATTAAGTGGTGTGGTATATCCAAAGGAATATGTACAATAAGTACATTCAATGGTGTGGTATATCATGTGGTTGTAGGTGGTCCCCACTACTGACCTGATTGGTTAGATGTGGTGTCCTAGCTATTACTCCCTCGCAAGCTCAAGGGGAGTTTACAGATGTTGAGCTAGTTTCGTAAAAGAGAGAGATGAGTAAAATGGAGACCTTTAGTGAGCAAATTCACTAATTGAGTAGTGGTTTCGATAAAATAGATAATGAGGGAACTTTGATGGAGTTGCTCATGGACAAAATGGAAATCAATCTCAATATGTTTGGTATGAGCGTGGAAGATGGGGTTATCAGTGAGATAATTGGCTAAAATATTATCACACCAAAGGACATGAGAGTGAGTGGGAGAGATGTCAAGTTCTTGAAAAAGAGACTGAAGTCAGATTAGCTGAGCAGTTTCAATGGCAAGCCTTTTGTACTCAGCCTCAGTGTTGGATGGAATAAATGTTTGTTGTTTCTTAAAGCTCCAGGAGGTAAGATTGGAAAGAGAAAAATTGTAAAACCACTAATAGAGTTTTGTTCATATGGATTTGTGGCCTATTCAGCGTTAGAAAAACACAAAAGACCAGAAGGAGGATGGCGTTAGAGAGTAAGACCATGATGAAATGTTACTTGAAGATAGTAGATGATGTGCTTAATATTTGTCAAATGGGTAGTAGTGGGACGATGCATAAATTGACAAACCTAATGAATGGCATAGACGATGTCAGAATAAGTGATAGTGAGATACTACATAGAGCCCACAAGTTGATGTTATTTAGTGGGTTCAGGAAGGGCAAGTCCATCATGTTGTGAAAGTCGAGGACAAGAGGCAACTAGCATTGATATGGGCTTACATGTATTCATGGAGGCCTATGAGATAAGATCGCGAATATATTTCTACTTGGTGATATATAAACCATGAGAGTGAGTGGTGACCTCAATGCCCAAAAAATGATGAAGGGGTTAAGATCCTTAATAGAGAGTTCCATATGAAGGATACAATGGATGGACCCAATGGGCATAGCAGAAAAACCAACGAGAATAATATTATCAACATAGATACATAGAAAAATGAAAAACTCGGTTGTGTAATAGATAAATTGAGAGCTATTATCTGTAGAGCTAGAAAAGCCAAGGTGATGAAGGTTGGAACTGAGGTGGAAGAACCAAGCATGAGGAGCATATTTGAGGCCATAGAGAGATTTGTGGATGTGACAAATATGGCTAGGAAAGCAAATATCGACAAATGTGAGGGTTGATCCAAATAGACTTTCTTAGTAAGATAACCATGATGAAAAAAATTATACACACCAAGATAACAAATGGGCCAATTGAAAGATATGACAAGGGATAGAATTACCTGAATAGTGATAGGCTTAATGACGGGGCTGCATGTATCATCATAATCAAGACTAGAGTGCTAAGAGTAGCCCTTGACGACAACACAAGCCTTATATCGAGCCACTAGACTGCCAGAATGATGCTAGATTTTTTAAAATCATATGCACCCCATAATAGGCTGCCTAGGTGGAGCAAATACGAGTTCTCAAGCCCGGTTGTGAAGAAGAGTAGTGAACTTAGTATGCATGACCTAGACCCAAAATGAATGGCAGGAAGATTGGGAATAAGTATAGGGTTTCGTATTAGCAATGGACACTTTAGGATCAATAGTGAAGCATTGGGGGCAGACTACCATACACGAGACTAGAGGTGGGGTAGGAGGAGGATCAAACGTAAAAGAGGAAGAGGGTGCAACAAGGTCATCCACAACAGAAACAACATGTGAGTCAACTTGTGCTTGTATAGGATATTAGGGAAACATAATTGAGTCATGAGGTAGAGATGAGATAGGTGTGGAGAGATATGTGTCACATGAGGAGAGGAAGGCACACAAGTGGGCATAGAAGAAGCAAATGGAAAATCATATTCATCAAAGTGGAATGTGTGACCAATAAATATGTGTCATGTGTGAGTATCAAGACAACGATAGCTAACATAATTGGAGGGATGCCTAAGAAGCACACAAGTAGTAGAATGAGGTTGAAGTTTGTGAGAAAGATAGGGACGAAGGGTTTAAACCTTGTTCCCTGGAATAACATAAATCAATAAAAATGCAAGGTTAAAAGAACTTTTAAGCATACCTAACAAATGGTAGATCCTACTATTTTCTTTAGTCATAGTTTCTCTACTCTTAAAAAGGTATATAAAAAAGGGGTGAGTTTCTACGACTCAGTGAGTGGGGGTTGGAAATAAATTTTCAAAACATGTAGTTTTAACTAAGTGTGACGAGGTTATTGTTTTTCCTCCAAATGAGGTTATCCTCAAAATTCAGTTTTTAAAACCCTTGTTTCCCAATTCCATATTAGGTTTGTTTACAACACACACCCTTCATCAGAAAGTGAACACACAATCACAGGAGCAGCCTACCCACTGCATCCACTTGTGGCTTGAAGTGTCTTTACCAGCCAACAATATAGAAGCCCGTCCACTTCTACACTAGGTTTGAGTGGATGTTCGCAACATCGGACCCTCAGACAACTCCGTGGACGTATGAGGATAAATACCTTATTCTGACCCCACCTTGTTCTCATGCGCAAGAGGCTACGTCGAGCTTTCTAACTATTGGCATGACAAACTGCCCTTATCTCCACCATGTCGTCCAGTTGCCCTTAGGACCCATCACTACCCCTCTTAGGCGTCTTGATGGTCCTATACCTCAAGTGGATGTAGAAACATAATTTTCACATAGCAATTTATCTTTGGTGCCACTGGTTCAATGGTCCCGACCCTCAACCTGACTTGCAGCTTTTTGTCCAGGTCAGTCCATCGAGTACTATTGATCCTGGCTTGATACTATGGGGAAATCACATAATAATTTCATTAAGAATTTTCATGGCTTCTATACTCATGTTTGTTTACAAGCTCCTGCTCGTGCCCACTGGCCTTGGGCCCACTGTACGTGATTTTCCAAAATCAAGCATTTAGCCCCACAAGTTCCAAAACCGAAGCCTCTAGCCTATCTGAGATAATCTAGCTCCCATAAAAAAGGTCTCCCAAAGAGTTTAAGCATTGGCACACAGTCAAGGGAGAACACTTCTAACAAAAATAAAATTTTCACTTCATAACACCAACTGGGTGTGATGATACCTCAACGTACAACGGTAAGCGGGTTTCTCCTTCCTTCAAGAAAGTCCATCATACCAACCGATTATGATTTCCTCTACTTACAACAGGTAAGTAGGTTTTAACATCCTTTGTTCATCACTCCAATAGGGTATGATTTAAAAATTCACTTATAAGTGGTTTTTCATTTCTAAAATGCTCATCATCCTAACCAGGTATGATGTAAATAAGCCCACTCACCCAATAACCGTGGTGTATTCCTTTCAAGTCGATTTTCACCTCCACGCTAGCTTATCCTTGCTGGCATTCCGGTCTCTCATGTTCCTATACATTTTGGGCACCCTTATCTATTAGAGTTTTGGCATAATAGCCTTCGTTTCTCAAATAGGAGCGACTAGGCTCAAAAGTTTTAGTTAATTGCACTTAGGTCCCTAAAGTTCATTCTCCTTGACTTTAGGTCCCTAGTGCTAATTTTTCCCCAAATTGATTCCTGAAACTTCCAAAAATTCACTTTGGATCCTCAATTTACTAAAAATTGTTTAAGGTACTCAAGTTTTCCAAATTTCTAATTTGTTCCCCAATTTTTAAAAATTACCACTTTGCCCCTACTTTCCAAAAATGGCTATTTGACCCCAATTATTTCAAAAATTGACCAATTAGTGCTCCAACATCTTTTTCATGGCCAATTGGTGCTAAAATTTGGGAAATTACAAAGAAGTCCCTCAATTTTATGAAATCCCCAATTTTCCCCAAAATTTTCCCCTTTCAAACTAGCTGAATTTGATTTCATCAAATTGCCATTCAATCAGGGTTAATTGCTTCAATTGGAGGTATAGGTCAGTTCTTACACTTCCATACGATTCAATTGAGCTCTGAATCACATGAATTGGGACCGAAACTAGCTCAAACGGAGCTTCACTGGAAAACTATGCGTAGAGAGATAGAGCTTCGAAAGCTTGTTTTTGGAGGTGCGGCGGTCCGAGCTTTCTATCGGGGAAGATAATTCTCTTCCTGAGGTGTCTCCTAGGATAAAAAATTCCAAAAATTGAGATAGAATTGAGGGAGAATTTCATCAGTGAAATTTCATATTTTCTCTCTCTTTAACTCCGACTAAGAATGATAGAGGAGAGGCCAAATTGGCTTAATTTTCAACTCAGTTGAAGTCATATGAGGGCTGATGGGATGTCAACAGGGCTTGGTTTGGACGGAAAGGGCTGAATTTGGCCGATTTCAGCTCAACCGAAACAAGGCAACTTTGGTTCTTCGAAGATGCTTCACTATTTTATACTGGCTCTGCTTCTCTAGCGATCCTTGGATCGAACGGAGATTGCTCTGAGGTAGTTGACTTTGCCCATAATCTAAAGAACCCTACCTCACTTTTTGAGGCTAAAAAAATGCTAATGTTAGAGCTGTGGTTCGAGCTTTGCCAGAAAATCGAGCAGTTGAGAGAGAATGGAGATTTCAGGTGTGAGGAGGGTGAATGGAGAGGAGCTCCTTATGTAGGGAGCTCGGGGACTCTCTACCTGACCATTTCACATCTTCGTCAAGCTTATCATCGACATGAAACAACCTAAATGAAGGTGTTTTCTCTTTGTTGGCGTTGTCCATTCATGCATTGAATGAACAGTGTCATCATCTGAAGGAAGAAGATGACACTATTTCGAACCGGAATTGAATGGTCTGATTGGGTTCAATGGTTAAACCAGCCAGTTCAAGCCCGATTCGGCCGATTTTCTCAAAATTAAAAATTTTCTAAATTCATCTAAATTCATTCTCTATCCAATGGTGGATTCAATTCCCCAATTCAAATATTTAAAGCCACCTAGAAAAATGAATTTAGCAAACGATTCAATCATGGTTCAAACTGATTCAATTCGGGTCAGGTCCAGTTCACCTAAACCGGTTTGGTTTTCTCTTTCCAAAGTCCTTTTTCATTATTTTTATGACTCTTTAGGTCATGAGAGATTTTTAAATTTTCCATTTTGCCCTTTCTCTATTGGTTAAGGTTCATGAACGGACTCAGTTTTCTCTTTGAAAATGACCGGTTTTTTCCTGGTCTTCTTATCCATAAGGGACGGGATTTACAACTCTCCCCTCCTTTTAGGAGTTTTGTCCTCAAAACTTAATCAGCATCTATTGCATCGAGAATAATTTCCCTTGATGTCAACTTGGATTCATGCCAACACTTTGGTTGTTCTTTCACTTAGCCCCTTTTAAATCGTGCACTTAAGATATTTCTTTTTCTTTTCATTGTTTACTCACTCCATGGAGTTTATCATAACTAAGCATGTCTTGCCCGCGAGTCCAAAGGTATATCCTTAGGTTTACATCTTCCTTTGCTTAGGGCAAGATTCTTCCTCTTAAGGGTTCTTGCTCTAGATTTCAAGATTGAGAGTTCCAAGATGCCAAATCATTCCCTTGTCTGCTTATTCTCTTTATTGTTGAGACCCTTAGCTCGGTGTCCTTTCAAGTGCTACGGACTTGCTTTCATGCGTTTTAGTGTTATCACCTTTTTGTACTATTTTTAACCCTTCCCTCATCCATTGTATATTACAACTTTGGTCCAAATTTGATGTTTGACCTTGTGATACTTAACTAACTAACTATTCCTTAGTTGAGTCATATTTTCCCTCGTGCTATTGAGCTTACATGTCCCTTACAACACGACATGCTCTATTCGACCAAGAAGATGACACTATTCAGAATCGGACCGGACTTGTCCGAACTGGGTTCAATGCTTAAACCGACCGGTTCAGGCTCGATTCGACCGAGTTTTTCAAAATTAAAAGTTTGTAAATTCATCTAAATTTATTATCTTTCCAATGGTGGCCTCAATTCTCAAATTTAAATTTTCTAAGCCACCTAAAAAGATGAATTTAGAAATCAGTTCAATAGTGGTTCAAACTAGTTCAATCTTATTCAGGTTCGGTTCACATGAACCGGTTTGGTTTTCACCTTTAATTCATCCTAAAGTCATTTATGATGACTTTTGTGACTCTTTAGGTCACTCGGGATCCATAAATTTCCCGGTTTATCCTTTCTCTATTGGTTTTAGTTTATAAATTGATTAAGTTTTCTCTTTGGAAATGATCAATTTTTTTCCCGGTTTTCTTATTATCAAAGAACGGGGTTTACAACTCCCCCCTCCTTTTAGGCGTTCTGTCCCCAAAATAGTTACATGTTAAATAACTGAGGGTAGCCTTCCCTCATTACACTTTTAGTTTATCATGTCTCTTCTTGCACGGGTCCATTTTGCCATAGAACTTTCACCATAGAAATCCTCTTATTCCTCAAGATCTTATCCCTCTAGTCAATGATTCATACCGATTCTGTTTGATAGGGCAAGGTCTCTTCCAGTTCTAGTGGAGGTCGGTCCAACACATGGCTAGGATCAAGCTAGTACTTCCGAAGTACCGAGATATGGAATTTGTTGTGCATTCTCTGCAAGTCTGGAGGTAGTTCCAATTTATAGGCTATCGGTTCTATCTTCTGAATGATGGGATATGGACCGATATACCTCAGTTTCAACTTTCCCCGTTGTTGAAACCTAAGTATTCCCCTCCATGGGGATACCTTGAGAAACACTTGATCTTCCACATCAAACTCTAGATCTTTCCTTCGATGATCCACATAACTCTTTTACATGTCCTGAGCAGTCTTAAGACAACTCCTGATTAATTTTATTTTCTCCGTGGCATCCTTGACTAGCTCTGCCCTTTCTAGTTACCATCCACCACTTCTTCCCAAAATAGAGGGGTATGGCATGGTCATGCATAAAGAGCTTCATAAGGAGCCATTTGAATATTGGCCTAATTGCTAATATTGTAAGAAAATTCCATTAAGCATATGTATTCCTCCGAACCTGTATTCATGGCGAGTACGCATGCTCTTCCTCCAAAGTCTGAATAGTTCACTCGAACAGCCCATCAGTCTGAGAATGAAATGTCGTACTCATGTGGAGGTTGGTTCCCATGGTACTTTGTAAGCTCGACCAGAACCTTGAAGTGAATCTTGGATCTCTATCTTATAACACTATGGAGTCGTACTATCTCCCTTATTTATAAGATGGCCAGTTGTTCCAATGTAACTATCACTCTTATAGGGAGAAAATGAGCAGATTTGGTCAATCTATCCACGATGACCCAAATTGCGTCTTGGCCCTTCACTGTCATAGGTAGTCTCATGACAAAGTTCATGGTGATGTGCTCCCATTTCCATTCTGGAATTGGTAAGGATTGCAACAGTCTTGACGGCTTCTAATGCTCAGCTTTTATCTACTGACAGGACAAGCATCGGGCTACATATTCTACAATGTCCCTTTTCATCCCCTTCCACCAATATCCTTGCTTGAGGGTGTGGTACATCTTGGTACTACCCGAATATATTGCATACATCGAATCGTGTGCCTTTTCCAGAATTAATATCTTCAATTCCTTATCTTGAGGCACACATTGTCATGCCCCAACCCCGTTTGGTCAGATCCCTATGATCAACCCGCCACTCTTCCAGTTCACTACGGGTTGCACTGTATTTATAAAGCGAAAAGAGTAAGACGTCCTTTAAACCTGCACCTTTCCTATAATAACATAAATAAAAATTGTATAAAATTTTAAATTGAGCATACTTGTTCTACGGGCGGAATAGTTGGTGGTCTTTAGGGTAGGCTTTTTGGGATTATCTGAAAGGGATATAAGGGAGGGGTTGAGTACAATGACTCAGTGAATGGGTTTTCAAAATTTATCTTTTAGGAAAAATGTTTGATTTAGAGTGTGTCAGACTCCTTATTCTCTTTTAAAAACCTTTCATTTCAAATTTTGGTTTTTATCACCATTTCTTATTAACCACAGTGTGTCATCACCCAACACACATCCTTCATCATGAAGGTCAATCACACAATCGCAGGCCAATACATCCACTGAACCCACTTGTGGCATCAGAGCGACTTTACGGTCACCTAGATAGAAGCACGTCCAGTTCTACCTTGAGAATGAGTGGATGTTCATGACATCTGATCCTCAATCCCATAGCAATTCTCCATATCTATATGAGAACAGAGACCTCATCCTAACCCCACCCCGATATCGTGCGCTTGAAGCTACATCGAGCTTGGTAAGGCCTCCTGGTACGACTAACTACCCTTATATCCTCCAGGTTGTTCAGGGCCCTTAGACACATCACTACCCCTCTTAGGAGTCTCGAAGATCCCATGAACATAGTGCATGCACAATCAATATTTTCACATGATACCATATAATTTTTGGTGCCACTGGTCCAACGGCCCCGACCCTCAACTCAACTTGCAGCTATTTGTCTTGACTAGTCCAGAGACCTGTCATGTCGCACTGCCGCTAGTTAACTGAGTATGTCAGTCCTGTCTTAGTACCATGGCTAAACAATTCAATTATTCAAGTTTTCATGGCAAATAAATTCATGTTTGTTTATGAGCTCTTGCTCATGCCAACTGGCCTAGGGCCCATTGTTCGTGATTTTCAAAATTGGGCATAATAGCCCCCAAGTTCTAAAACTGAGGCCTCCGGTCTAACAGAGCTATTCGAGCTCCCATTAAGAAGGTCTCCCAAATGGTTTAATCAATGACACATAGTCAGGTGAGAGCACTTCCGACAAAATATATTTCCAACTGTCCATCATACCAATCGAATATGAGGACATCTATGCTCATAATCAATAAATGAGTTTTCCACTTCCTCCGGCAAATTGATACCAAATGGAGTGAGAATTTTATCATCCAAGTTCTGCGAGTTCTCTCTCCAGAACTAATCGAAATTTATAGAGGAGAGCCAAATTGGCTTACCTTTCAGCTCTAATTTAGCTATAGAAGGGTTGTGGAGGTGTTGGGAGGGCCTGGCTTAGCCTGAGGAGGGCTCGAATTAGCCTATTTCTGCTCAGCTGAAATAGGGCAGTGTTGATCCGTCAGAGATGCTTCACTATTCGATCACGCTGACGCTTCTCCGGCTACTCTCGAAGCAAATATAGACTACAAGCGTGTAGCTGACTTCTCCCCGGTTCTAAAGAATTTAACCTCGCCTTGTTTGGCTTAGAAAAATGCCCAAGTTGGAGCTTTGGTTCGAGCTTCACTAGAAATTGGTGGAGTTGAGAGAGAATAGAGTTTTCAGGTGTTGAGAGGATGAATGAGGAGGGACTCTTTATATAGGAAGCTCGGGGACTTAATGGACCTCCGATTGGCACCTTAATGGCTGTCATTCATTGCCTGAAACTCCCTGGTCGGAGACTTTTTAGTTGGTGCTGCGCAATTTTTCGACGAGTGAACAGTGATGTCATCTGAAAGAAGAAGACGACACTATTCCAAACTGGACCGGACCGGTCTAAACCGTGTTCAAAGCTTTAACCGACTGGTTCACCCCCAATTCAACCAAAATTTTCAAATCTAAAAATTTATAAATTCATTTTCTATCCAATGGTGGCCTCAAATCTCAAATTTGAAAATTTTAAGCCACCTAGAAAAATGAATTTAGCAAATCGGTTCAATCCGGTTCAGATCCGATTCACCTGAACCGGTTTTGTTTTCATCTCCCATTCATTCTTAAGTCCATTTACATGACTTTTGGGACTCTTTGTGTCACTTAGAATCTATAATTTTCCTAGTTTGCCCTCTCTCTATCGGTTCCGGTTCATAAACCAGCTTAATCCGGTTCGGATCCGGTTCACTAGAACTGGTTTGTTTTTCTTCTCCCAATTTGTCCTAAGGTTCTTTTCCTAGGTTTATGAACCATTTTGAGTCACTTGGAAGTTGTAAATTCTCCAATTTACTTGTTTCCTGATAATCGGGTTTGTGAACCGGTTCGATTTTCTCACTCGATTTGACCAGTTCTTTTCCCAGTTTTCCTTAACTCCAAAGAGTGAGGTTTACAACTCTGCCCTCCTTTTAGGAGTTTTTCCCCAAAACTTAATTAGAAACCTTTGCACAAGGAGCAATTTCCTTTGATGTTCGTTTGGTATTTGCTTAACATGCAAACTCTTCACTTGTTTGTTCAATTAGACCTTTTTATATCATTCACTTAAGGAATTTATTTTCATTTATATTATTTACTCCTTCCATGGAGTTTGTCATAACTAGACATACCTTACTCAAGGGTATATCCTTAAATTTACATCTTTCTTTGCTTAGGGCAACATTTTTCCCTTTGAGATCTTGTACTCAAGATTTGGAGTTCCAAGATAGCTAACCATTCCCGTGTCAAATTAACCTTTTTGTCGTCGAAACCCTTAACTCGATGATCTTTAGTATGGAAAACCATTCCCGTGGGTATGGAAAACCGACACAATTATGTAAGACACGATGCCAGGACATGAAGGATAATTGAATAATAGTATAGGTAGTCAAGGAATACTACCTGATGAAAGGAGGGATGAGATTATACAATCCCTGAAAGGTAGGAAAGTTGAAAGCAACTCTAAAGGAGGTATTGTAGAAGTATGAGGGACAGAGATAGGTTCTAGACTATGTCATGTCATAAATAACATATAAGCACTAACAGTCCCAAACAAAATGTGACTTGAGTAAGAAAGAGTCAGTTAGTAAGTATAACAAGGTCAAACATAAATTTTGATCAAAATTGTAATTAATGACGGATGAAGAATGGGTCAAATTGGGACGAAGTAATAATAACACCGAAACCTATGAAAACAAGTATGTAATGCTGGAAAGAACATCGAGCTAAGGGTTCCAACGATTAAGAGAATAACTAGACAAAAGAATGATTCGGCACATTGGAACTCCCGATCCTAAAATCTTGAGTAAGAACCCCAAAAGGAAGAATCTTACCCTAAGTAAAGGGAGATGTGAACATAAGGATATACATTTGGATTAATTAGCTAGACATACCTCGATTTTATAACTCCATGGAAGGAGTAAGCATTATAAATGAAATGAAATTCCTTAAATGAATGATTATAAGGACTAAGTGAAAGAGCAATTAAAGTGTTAGGATGTCAAGCAAACCCAAGTTGACATTAAGGGAAATTATTCCCGATGTGGAATATACTGGTTAAGTTTTGGGGACAAAACTCCTAAAAGGAGGGGAGAGTTGTAAGCCATGTCCTTTTGAGTTAAGAAAAATCAGGAAAAGAACCGGTAAAACCAAGTGAGAAACACCAAACCAATTCACAAACCCGATCATCAAAGAATGGGCAATTTGGTAAATTACAACTCCTGAGTGACCCAAAGTGTTCATAAAGTCTTGGGAAAGAACCTTAGGGTAAATTGGAAGAGAAAAACTAGACAGGTTCAGATGAACTAGATCCAACTAGATTTAACCAGTTTATGAATCGAGTCGATTCATGAAACGGAACCGATAGAGCAAGAGCAGACTGGGAAATTTATGGATCTTCAAGTTTGAACAACTATTGAACTAGATGTTAAATACATTTTTCTAGGTGGCTTAGAAAATTCAAATTTGAGATTTGAAAAATTCAGTCGAATTGGGTGTGAACAGGTTGGTTTAAGCTTTGAACTCGGTTCAGACCGGTCCGATCTGGTCCGTAATAGTGTCATCTTCTTCCTTCAAATGACAGCACTGTTCACTCGCTGGAAAATTACGCTGTGCCGACGAAGCTGAAAAGTCTTCAACCAGGGAGTTTCACACAATGAATGACTGCCATTAATGCACCAATCGGATAGCCAAGAAGTGCTCGAGCTTCCTATATAAACAGGCCCTCCTCATTCATCCTCTAAGCACCTAAAAACTCCATTCTCTCTCAACTGCTCCATTTTTCGATGAAGCCCAAACTAGAGTTCTGACTTGGGCATTTTTCTTAGCCAAACAAGGCGAGGTTGGGTTCTTTAGAACTAGGGAGAAGTCAGCTACATGACTATAGTCTCCATTTGCTCCAAGAGCAGCCGGAGAAATGCCAGCGTGATAGACTAGTGAAGCATCTCCGGCGGACCGAAGCTGACTTGTTTTGCTCGAACTAAAATCGGCCAATTCGAGCCCTTCTTAGGCTAAATCGAGCCTTCCCAACACCTTCATAGCCTTCCTACAACTAAATTAGAGCTTAAAGGTAAGCCAATTTGGCTACACTCTTTAATTTCTGATCGGTGCTAGAGAGAGAACTGACAGAACTTCAATGATGAAATTATCACTCAATTCTGCATCAATTGTTGTAATTCTTGATCATAGAAGTAACCTCAGGACATGAGCTATCTGCCTAGATTGAAAGCTCGGATCGCCGCACCCCCAATGATAAGCTTTCAAAGTTTTCTCTTTCTAAGTCCAGTTTTCCAACAAAGCTCCATTTGTGCTCATTCCAGCACCAAATCGTGCAATTCAAACTGCAATTGAATCGTATGAAGGTGTAGGAACTGCAATTTAACGTCACTTTCAACAATTAAACACATTTGATCGATCAATTAGATGAAATCAAATTTAGCAAAGTTAGAAGGTTGAAATTGGGGGAAAATTTGGTGGAAATTTAGGAATTTCAAAAATTTGAGGGATTAAAGTGCAATTTCATAAAATTGTGGACCAATTGGGCATGATAAATATGTTGGAGGACCAATTGGGCAATTTGGTAAATTTTGGGGCAAACCTTACCATTTTTGTAAAGTAGGGGCAAAATGATAATTTTGAACGATTTGGGGGACCAAATTGGAAATTGAACCCCTTTTTGTGAAATTGAATAACTTGAGGTCCCAAGGTGAATTTAAAAAGTTTCAAGACTAAATTTGAGGAAAATTCGTCATTAGGGACTTAAAGTAAAAGAAAAATAACTTTAGGGACTTAATTACAAATAAATAAAAAGTTGGTTTTCTCATTCATTTGGAATGAATGAAGGTTATTTGGCTGAGGATAATGAACAAAGATGTTCATATCGTGTAGGAACATGAAGTACTAGAAAAGCAAGCAAGTATAAGATCGCGTGAATACAAAGAACCGGTCGAGAGGAATTCACTACATTAACGGGTGAGTTGCATTTTTATATCATACTCGATTGGGATGATAATTATCTCGAAAATGAAAACCCACTGTTAAGTGGTATTTTAAACATCACACCTAAGAGGAGTGATCTGAAAATAACATGGAAAAACTACTCTCCGGTAGTAAGTAGATCATACACGGTTGGTATGATGAAACCCGTTCATCAGTTATAAGCGGAGATGTACTCATACTCGCTTGGTATGATGGACAGTTGAAAAATATATTTTTGCCAAAAGTACTCTCCCTTGACTGTGCACCACTGCTTAAACATTTTGGGAGACCTTCTTGTCGGGAGCTCGATTAGCTCATGTAGGTCGGAGGCCTCAGTTTTGGAAAATTCAGGGCTAATATGCCCGATTTTGAAAATCTCTTATACTGGACCCTAGGCTGGTTGGCACGAGCGAAAGCTCATAAACAAACATGATTTATATGCCATGAAAACTTAAGTAATTGAATTGTTTGGCCATGGTACCAAGACAGGACCGACATACTCAGTCAACTAGCAGCAGTGCGACATGACAGGTGTCCGAATTAGTAAAGACAAACAACTTCATTATTCCTTTAAATTTTCCCATCTTCGAATCTAAAAAAAATCATTTCTTATTACCATGGTGTGTCATCACACAACACACATACTTCATCATGATGGTCAAACACATAATTGTAGGCCAGCCCATCCATTGAACCCACTTGTAGCATCGGAGTGACTTTACTGCCCACCTAGATAAAAGCACGTCCACTTCTTCCTTGAGAATGAGTGGATGTTTGCAACATCGTATCCTCAATCTCGTAAGAAATCTTTGCATCCATATGAGGACAGAGACCTCATCCTGACCACACCCGGTCTCATGCGCTTGTAGCTACTCTAAGCTTCGCAAGACTTCTAGTACGACAAATTGCCCATATATCCACCAAGTCGTCCAGAGCCCTAGGACGCATCCCTACCCCTCTTGGACATCTTAAAGGTCCCGTAAACACAGTTCATGCACAATTAACATTTTTCACATGATGCCAAATAATTTGTGGTGTCACTGGTGGAACAGCCTCGACCCTCAACTCGACCTGCAACTATTTGTCTTGACTAGTCTATCGACCTATCATATTGCACTACCGCTAGTTGATTCAGTATGTTGGTCATGTCTTGGTACTATGGCCAAACAATTCATTTACTTAAGTTTTCATGGCATATAAATCATGTTTGTTTATGAGCTCCTACTCATGCCAATTGTCCTAGGGCCCACTGTTCGAGATTTTCAAAATTTGAGCATATTAGCCCCCAATTTCCAAAACCAAGGCCTCAAGCCTAACAGAGCTATTTGAGCACCCGTCAAGAATGTCTCCCAAATTGTTTAAGAAGTGGCACACAGTCAGGGGAGAGCATTTCCGACAAAATATATTTTTCTAATGTCCATCATACCGACCGAGTATGAGGAAATCTCCACTCATAACCGATGACCGGGTTTTCCACTTCCTTCTAGGAAGTTTCATCATACCAACTCGGTATAATCTACTTACCACTAGTAAGTAGTTTTTCCACATGATTTTCACATCACTCCTCTCAAGCGTGATGTTTAAAATATCACTTAGCAGTGGGTATTCATTTTTGACATTCTTATCATCCCAACCGGTTATCAAATAAAAATCCCACTCACCCGATCATATAGTGAAATTACTCTTAGTCTATTTTTGTCCCTTGCGGGTTTAATCTCAGCCAGCATTCTAATGTCTCATGTTCCCACATAAAATGATGATTGTTGTTTATTATCATTTGGCTTGATCACCTTCATTCATTATGAATGACTAAATATTAAACTTTTCAATTATTTGCAATCTGGTCCCTAAAGTTATTTTTCCTTTTGTTTAAGCCCCAATTGATAGGTTTCCCCCAAATTAAGTCTCAAAACTTTTAAAATTTTGGTTGGGACCTCAATTTATTTAATTTCATAAAAAGGGGTTCAAATTTCCCAAATTCCCAATTTGGCCCACAATTTTCCCAAAATTACTTTTTTGCCATTCATTTACAAAAATGGTAAGTTTTACCCCAAAAATTCTAAAATTTGCTCAATTGGTCCCCTAACACTCTTATCATGCCCAATTGACCCTCAATTTTATAAAATTGCATTTTGATCCCTCAAATTTTTGAAAATCCTCAATTTTAACTTCCTAACATAGTCGAATTTAATTTTATCAAATTGACCGATCAAATACTTCTAATTGTTAAAATTGAAGTAAAATTTGAGTTTCTACATCTTCATGCAAATCAATTGCACTGTGAATCACAAGTTTTGACGCAGGAACGCGCTCAAACATGGAGCTTCGCTAGAAAATAGAACGTAGAGAGAGAAAGCTTCAATTGCTCACCATTGGGGGCGCAGCGGTCCGAACTTCCAATCTGGGCAGATAGCTCTCCACCTGAGGTTTCTCCTAGGATTAAGAATTACATCAATTGATGCTGAATTGGGTGAGAATTCTATCATCGAAATTCTATTGGTTCTCTCTCTAGCATCGGTCGGAAATTACAAAGGTGAGTAGAATTGGTTTACCTTTCAGTTCTAATTTGGTCGTGGGAGGGCTCAAGAGGTGTTGGGAGAGCTTGGTTTGGCTTGACTAGGGCTTGAATTGGCCAATTTTAGCTTGGTTGAAATAGGGCGGCTTTGATTTGCCAAGGCTGCTTCACTATTCAATCACGCCGACGCTTCTTCAGTGACCCTCGGAGCGAATGGATACTACCACCATGTAGCTAACTTCTCCCAGTTCTAAGGAACCTAAGCACGCCTTCTTTGGCTTAGAAAATACCCTATATCAAAGCTCTGATTCCAACTTCACCTGAAAACTAAGCAGCTGAGAGAGAGAGTGAGGGTTTCAGGTGTAGAGAGGATAAATGGAGAGATGCTCTTTATATAGCGAGCTTAGGGACTTGCCAGCCATCCGTTTGGCACCTTTATGACAGTCATTGATGGCTTGAAACAAACTGAACGAAAATGTTTCCTCTTTGTCCGCAATGCTTCAATTTTCTAGCGAGTGAACGATGTTGTCATCTGAACGAAGAAGATGACACTGTTCCGAACTGGACCATACCGGTCCGAACTTGGTTCAAAGCTTTAACCAGCTAGTTCACCCCCAATGCGACTGAATTTTTCAAATCTAAAAATTTCTAAATTTATCTAAATTCATTTTCTATATAATGGTGGCCTCAAATCTCAAATTTGAATTTTTTAAGCTACTTAGAAAAATGAATTTAGCATCTAGTTCAATAGTGGTTCAAACCGGTCCAAACTGGTTCCATCCGGTTCGGATCCGGTTCATCTAAACCAGTCTGGTTTTCATCTCCAATTCATCCATAAGTCCTTTTTCATGACTTATGTGTCTCTTTAGGTCATTTGGGATCCATAATCTCACTAGTTTTCCCTTTCTCTATCAGTTCCAGTTCATGAACCATTTAGGTTGATAAACTGGTTCAATCCGGTTTGGATCCAGTTCACATGATCTGGTCTAGTTTTTCTCTCCCAATTGGTTCTAAAGTTCTTTTGCAAAGTTTATAAATCTTTTGGGCCACATGGGAGTTGTAATTTCTCCAATTTTCCTGTTTCTCAATAATTCAGTTTGTGAACCGGTTCAATTTTCTCACTCGGTTTGGCCGGTTCTTTCCCGGTTTTTCCTTAACTCCAAAGAGTGGGGATTATGACTCTCCCCTCCGTTAAGGAGTTTTGTCTCCAAACCTTATTCCACACTTTTTGCCTATTGACTCAAACTTTTGATTGATATGTAATTTTTTTTATTTATTTCACCTACAACCTTCTCGATTGTTTTCGATCATACCTCACACCACATACCAAAGATTCTCATCTCCTCCTCATCCTTTCCTCATTCCATGGACCTTGATTTAGCCTAAAATATCTTCCTGGAAGATCTAAGATCATCTCTTCTAGTTATATCCTTCCTCCCCAAGGCACCATTTCCCATTCCAAGCTTCTTTTACCTAAGATTTTAGAACTATGAGTTCCAGTCACTTTTCTTCCACATGTTTTGGCATTTATCACCTTTTCATCCTGCATGGATCCCTTCTTCATCCTTTGGTTATCACCTTTATGCTTGATTTCATTATGCCTTTTTCATAGACTTTCCAGGCCATATTTCCCTTGGATGTTTACGATTTCCTTCCCCTTGTACTTGATCCTTTCATCTCCAGCATCTTGTTCATGATGAGATTATTCTCTTTCTTATTGTATTGGTTCCATTTCCACTTCATTGATACACCCATGTTTTTCCAAGATTCCTTTCTCTGGTAAGCTTCACATTACCTCTCTCTTGGGATTTCCTTCTTGTCCTACCATTGAAATCATTAAATTATGGAATGTCTTTTGCTGATATCTTCACCAGCTTACTTTTACTCTTCGAATCCATGAGTATCATTCGTTTATCTTGCTCCATTCCCACTTGCTCTAGCATTTGTTTATTCCTTTGAGGTAGACCTCTATCACACCCTGACCTGGTTTGGTCGGATCCCCGTGATCAACCTGCCACTCACCGGTTTACTAAGGGTTGCCCCTTATTTAAAAATCATGAAGAGTAAGGCATCCTTTAAACATGCACATTGCCTAGAATAACATAAATCAAACCTACATATAATTTTAAAATGATCATACCTATCTTCCATGCGTATTAGTAGTTGAAAGAGATATAAGGAAGGGGTGAGTACAAGAATCAGTGAATGTGTTTTCAAAATTTATCTTTTAGGAAAAATGTTTGATTCAGAGTGTGTCACACTCCTTATTCTCTTTTAAAAACTTTTCATTTCAAATTCTGGTTTTTTTTATCACCATTTCTTATTAACCACGATGTGTTATCACCCAACAAACATCCCTAATCATGAAGGTAAAACAAAAAATCGCAGGCCAGCCCGTCCAATAAACCCACTTGTGGCATCGGAGCGACTTTATCGGCCATCTAGATAGAAGCACGTCCACTTCTACCCTAAGAATGAGTGGATGTACCCAACATCTGACCCTCAATCCCATAACAAATCTTTGTGTCCATATGAGGACAAAGACCTCATCCAGACACCACTCCGGTCGCATGCGCTTGAAACTACTCCGAGCTTCGCAAGACATCTAGTATGACAAACTGCCCTTATATCCACCATGTCGTCTAGAACCCTAGGACGCATCACTAACCCTCTTGGGCTTCTTGAAGGTCCCATAAACACAGTGCGTGCAAAATCAATATTTTTCACATGATTCCATATAATCTATGGTGCCACTGGTCCAACGGCTACGACCCTCAACTCGACCTACAAATGTTTGTCTTGACTAGTCCGTAGACATGTCATGTCGCACTGCCCCTAGTTGATTGAGTATGTCGGTCCTGTCTGGGTACCATTGCCAAACAACCCATTTACTTAAGTTTTCATAGCATATAAATCATGTTATTTTACGAGCTCCTACTCGTGCCAACTGGCCTAGGGCCAACTGTTTGAGATTTTCAAAATTGGGCATATTTGCCCCCAAGTTCCAAAATTAATGCCTCTGGCCTAATAGAGCTATTCAAGCTCCCGTCAAGAAGGTCTCACAAATTATTTAAGCAATGGCACACAGTTAGGGGATAGCACTTTCGACAAAATATATTTTTCAACTCTCCATCATACCAACCGAGTATGAGGACATCTCCGCTCATAACTGATGAAGGGGTTTTCCCCATCCTTCGAGTAAGTTTAATTATACCAAACGGGTATGATCTACTTACAACCGTTAAGTAGTTTTTATGATTTTCACATCATTTCTCCTAGGTGTGTTGTTTAAAATATCACTTACCAGTGGGTTTTCATTTTCGAGGTGCTTATCATCCCAAATGAGTATGATATAAAAATCCCACTCACCCGATTTTGCAGTGAAATTCCTCTTAGCCGGCTTGTTCTCATACTCGAACTCGTCTTAGTTGGTGTGCTCGGTACTTCATGTTCCTACATGTTATGAACATTATTGTTCATTCTTCTTTGGCCTAATAGCCCTCATTCATCCCAAATGAATGAGAAAACCCAACGTTTCCTTTATTTGTAATTAGGCCCCTAGAGTTATTTTTCTTCAAGTTCCCAAATGCCAGTTTTTCCTCAAATTGAGTCCCGAAACTTTAAAAATTCATCTTATGACCTTAATTTATTCAAATTCACAAAAGGGTTTAATTTCCCAAATTTCCAATTTTGGTCCACGAAATTTTCCAAAATTACCATTTTGCCCCTAATTTACAAAAATGGTAAGTTTTGCCCCAAATTTTCCAAAAATTGCCCAATTGGTCCTCCAACATCTTTATCATGCTAAATTGGTCCTCAATTTTATTAAATTGCACTTTAATACCTCTAATTTATAAAATTACTAAATTTCCCCCAATTTTTCCACAAATTTCCACCTTCTAACTCTGCCGAATTTGATTTCATCAAATTGACCAGTCAAATGAGTTTAATTGTTGAAATTGAAGTTAAATTGGAGTTCCAACACCTTCATACAATTCAATTGCACTTTGAATCGCACGATTTGGAGCTGGAATAAGCTCAAATGGAGCTTCGCCGAAAAACTAGACTTAGAGAGAGAAAGCATCGAAAGCTTACCATTGGGGGCACGAAGGTCTGAGCTTTCAATCTGGGCATATAGCTCATGTCTTGAGGTTCCTCCTAGGATCAAGAATTGCATCAATTGATACCGAATTAAGTGAGAATTTCATCATTGAATTTCTATCGATTCTCTCTCTAGCACCGGTCGAAAATAATAGAGGGGGATCGAATTGGAGTACCTTTGAGCTCTAATTCAGCTGTAGAAGGAATGTGGAGGTGTTGGGAGGGCTTGATTTAGATTGAGAAAGGCTCAAATAGGGCATGATAGGGCAGCTTCGGTCCGTCGGAGCTGCTTCATTGTTCTATCACGCCGCCACTTCTCCAGCGATCCTCGGAGCAAACGGAGACTACAGCCATGTAGCTGACCTCTCCCCGATTCTAAAGAACCCAACCTCACCTTATTTTGCTTAGAAAAATGCTCAAGTTGGAGATCTAGTTTGAGCTTCACCAGAAATTGGAGCAGTTGAGAGAGAATGGAGATTTCAGGTGTGGAGAGGATGAATGAGGAGGGGCTCTTTATATAAGAAGATTAGGGACTTCCTAGCCATACGATTGGTGCCTTAATTGCAATCATTCATCGCATAAAACTCTCTGGTTTGAGACTTTTTAGCTTCGTCAGCACTACGTGATTTTTCGACGAGTGAATAGTGTTGTCATATGAAGAAAGAAGATGACACTGTTCCGAACTGGACCACACGGGTCCAAACTGAGTTCAAAGTTTAAACTGACCAGTTCGCCCCCAATTCGGCTAAATTTTTCAAATCTAAAAATTTCTAAATTCATTTTCTATCCAATGGTGGCCTTAAATCTCAAATTTGAATATTTTAAGCCACCTAGAAAAATGAATATAACATCATATTCAATACTGGTTCAAACTGGTCCAAACCAGTTCAGATCCAGTTCACCTGAACTAGTTTGGTTTTCATCCCCAATTCATTGTTAAATACATTTCCAAGACTTTTGGTACTCTTTGGGTCACTCGGGATCTATAAATTTCTCAGTTTGCCCTTTCTCTATCGGTTTCGGTTAGTAGACTAACTCGGTTTTCAAATTGAAAATGACCAGTTCTTTCCCCAATTTTCTCATATTAATGGAGAGGGTTTACAACTCTCCGCTCCTTTTAGGGGTTTTGTCCCCAAAATAGTTACATGTTAAATAATTGAGGGTAACTATCCCTCATTACACTCTTAGTTTCCCATGTCTCTTCCTGCACGGGTCCGTTCTACCCCAGAACCTTGACCATAGGAATCCTCTTATTCCTTAAATTCTTGTCCTTTTGGTCAATGATTTGCACTAATTTTGTTTCATAGGTTATGTTCTCTTCTAGCTCTAATGGAGGTCAGTCCAATACATGACTAGGATCAGGCTGATATTTCTAAAGCACAAAGATGTGGAATACATCGTGTATTCTCTGCAGGTTTAGAGGTAATTCCAATTTATAGGCTACCAGTCTTATCCTTTGCATGATGGGATATGGACCAATATACCATGGTTTCAACTTTCCTCTTTGCTGAAACCTAAGTATTCCTCTCCATTGGGACACTTAGAGGAATAATTGATCTCCCACCTCAAACTCCAGATCTTTCCTTCGATTGTCTACATAACTCTTTTGCCTGTCATGTGCGATCTTAAATTCTTGTCCTTTTGGTCAATGATTTGTACTAATTTTGTTTCATAGGTTAGGTTCTCTTCTAGCTCTAATGGAGGTCAGTCCAATACATGACTAGGATGAGGCTGATATTTCTAAAGCACAGAGATGTGGAATACATCGTGTATTCTCTGCAAGTTTAGAGGTAGTTCCAATTTATAGGCTACCGGTCTTATCCTTTGAATGATGGGATATGGACCAATATACCATAGTTTCAACTTTCCTCTTTGCTGAAACCTAAGTATTCCTCTCCATTGGGACACTTAGAGGAATAATTGATCTCCCACCTAAGTATTCCTTCGATTGTCTATAGAACTCTTTTGCCTGTCATGTGCGATCTTAAGATGACTCCTTATTAGTTTTATCTTCTCCATGGCATCCTTAATTAGTTCTGCACTTTCTAACTTTCTTTCTCCCACTTCTTCCCAAAATAGAGGGGTACAACATGGTCGTCCATAAAGGCCTTCATACGGACCCATCTAATACTGGCCTGATAACTATTATTGTAAGCAAATTCTATTAGGAACAAGTATTCTTCCTAGCCTTTATTCATGATGAGTATGCACACTCTTAGCATGTCTTCCAAGATTTGGATGGTTCACTCAGACTTTCCATCTGTTTGAGGATGAAATGTTGTGCTTATGTGAAGCTTGGTCCCATGGCACTTTTTAAACTTAGCCAAAACCTTGAAGTAAATCTCATATCTTTATCTGATACTATACTTATTGGAACACCATGGAGTCTTACGATTTCCCTCAAGTAGAAGACGACCAGTTGTTCCATTGTGTCTGTCACTCTTATAGGAAGGAAATGAACTGATTTGGTTAATCTATCCACGATGACCCAAATCACATATTGACACTTTCTTGTCACTTGTAGTCCTATGATAAAGTTCATGGTGATGTGCTTCCATTTCCACTCCGGAATTGGTAAAGGTTGTAGCAATCCTGAAGGTTTCTAAGGCTCCACTTTTATCTATTGATAGTACAAACATCGGGCTACATATTCTGCAATGTCTATCTTCATACCCTTCCACCAGTATCCTTGTTTGAGGGTGCGGTACATTTTGGTATTGCCCGGATGCATAGCATACACTAAATCGGTACCTCTTCTAAAATTAATCTCTTTAGTTTCTTACCTTGAGGCACACATACCCTATCCTTGTAGGTTAGCACCCCATCACTGCGTGGGTTGTAGTCTAATTTAGTTTTCCTATTAACCAGATCCAGATAGGGTTGAAGTTCCTTATCTGCTTTTTGTTGAGCTTGGATCTGCTTAGTGAGACTGGGTCTTACTACCACATTAGCCACCAAGCACCCTTCGCACTTGTCCATTTTTAGGTTCACCTCCATTCTTCCCAATTGTTATAATAGGGGTATGTAATTTGTCTTTACTTGTGTAGCCTTAGTTTGGTACTTGCGTCTCAAAGCATTTGCTCCCACATTTGCCTTTCCGGGGTGGTATTCTATCAAAAGGTCATAGTCCTTAACCAGTTCCAGCCATCACCTCTAATGGAGATTCAACTCTTTCTGAGTTAGGAAGTACTTAAGACTCTTGTGATATGTGTATACCCTACACTTAAACCTGTAAAGGTAGTGTCACCATATTTTTAAGGCAAACACTAACGTAGCTAATTCTAGATCATGAGTTGGGTAGTTTCTTTTGTGTACCTTCAGTTGTCATGAGGCATAAGCGATAATCTTCCCTTGTTGCATCAAGACACATCTGAGTCTTTGTCTAGATGAATCACTATAGAAAGTGTACTCTTCTGCATTAGATTCAGGTAAGGAGCATATCGGTGCGGTTGTTAGTTGATTCTTTAACTCCTGAAAAGACTTCTCACGGCTCTCATCCTAGTTATACTCAACTCCTTTCCTGGTGTGTCAATTTAGAGGAGCTGTTATCTTAGAAAAATCTTGCACAAATTGTCTATAGTATCCTACCAAACATAAGTAACTTCATATTTCTGTAGGATTCCTTGGAGCCTTCCAATCCGATATGGCTTCCACCTTGGTTGGATCTACCTTAACTCCATCCTTGGATACTATGTGTCCTAAGAATCCTACTTCCTGCAACCAGAACTCACACTTAGAGAATTTTGCATATAATTGATTTTCCTTTAATATTCCTAAGGCGATTGCTAAATGCTCTTCATGTTCCGACCTGGTTCGTGAGTATATAAGGATGTCATCTATGAATACTATCACGAATCTGTCCAAATGGGGTTGAAACATACGGTTCATCAGGTTCATGAAGGTTGCAGAGGCATTCATCAATCCAAACAGCATCACTCTAAACTCATAATGTCCATAAATAGATCGGAATGTCGTCTTAGGGATGTCCTCTTCTCAAATCCCGAGTTGATGATAGCCCAACCAAAGATCTATTTGGGAGAAGTATGTTGATCCTTTTAATTGATCGAATAGATCATCTAAGGCTCCACCATTGTTTGGCACCTCCATCTAGGAAGAATTCTGTTAGGATCACCATATCCTCTTGTGGTATCCTGACGATTCCCATCAGCTTCTTAATGTTTGCCAGCCAATCCATAGCGGCTCCAACATCTTTTTCTCAGAGGAAGGGTTTACACCCTTGTTGCTGGAGAGTCTTGATATTTATGGGAATGTCTATTGGAGTGGGATGGTTAACAAGAGGAGGATGGGATTGCAGTTCCTCTATTTCAACCTAAGAAACAGTGCCTACCGTAGGATGAAGTTAGGTTACCTAAATACATGGATGAAGTCCTTGTACAATCTTTGGGGCTCCCTACTGAGTCCAGGAGGAGTTGTCTGTGCTTCTTTGGGAGTTTCAACTGATAGGGGTGGTTAGGTAATGTTGGAGACTGTAGCCCTAGTTCTCTTGGTTCCTTTCTTTGGAGCCATTATATAAATTTTAAAATCAATCCTATTAGTTACTATATTTTCTGGCCTTGATTATGTATTCGAGGAAACAAGCTCTAATACCACTCAAGTTGTCATGCCCCGACCTAGTTTGGTCAGATCCTTATGATCAACCTACCACTCACCCGATTTACTAAGGGTTACCCCTTTATTTATAAACCCTGAAGAGTAAGGCATCCTTTAAACATGCACCTTTCTTGGAATTACATAAATCAAAATTGTATATAATTTCAAACTAATCATACATGTCTTACAAGCATATTAGTGGTTGGTCTTTAGGGTAGGCTTTATGGGGTTAACTGAAAGGGATATAAAGGAGGGGTGAGTACAACGACCCAGTGAATGAGTTTTCAAAATTTATCTTTTAGGAAAAATGTTTGATTCAGAGTGTGCCACACTCCTCATTAACTTTTAAAAACTTTTCATTTCAAATTCCAATTTTTTTATCACCATTTCTTATTAACCATGATGTGTCATCACCCGACAAACATCCTTCATCACGAAGGTAAAACACAAAATCGCAGGCCAGCCCGTCCACTAAACCCACTTGTGGCGTTGGAGCGACTTTACCGGCCATCTAGATAGAAACACATCTACTTCTACCCTAAGAATGAGTCGATGTACCCGACATCTGACCCTCAATCCTGTAACAAATCTTTGTGTCCGTATGAGGACAGAGACCACATCCAGACCCCACCCCCGTCTCATGCACTTGAAGCTACTCCGAGCTTTGCAAGACTTCTAGTATGACAAACTACCCTTATATCCACCATGTCGTCTAGAGCCCTGAGACGCATCACTAACCCTTTTGGTCGTCTTGAAGGTCCCATAAATACAGTGCATGCAGAATCAACATTTTTCACACGATGCCATATAATTTATGGTGCCACTGGTCCAATGGCCACGACCCTCAACTCGACCTATAGATGTTTGTCTTGACTAGTCCGTAGACCTGTTATGTCGCACTGCCACTAGTTGATTGAATATGTCGGTCCTGTCTTGGTATCATGGCCAAACAACTCATTTACTTAAGTTTCCATAGCATATAAATCATGTTAGTTTACAAGCTCCTACTCGTGCCAACTGGCCTAGGGCCAATTGTTTGAGATTTTAAAAATTGGGCATATTTGCCCCCAAGTTCCAAAACTGATCCCTCCAACCTAATAGAGCTATTTGAGCTTCTATCAAGAAGGTCTCGCAAATTGTTTAAGCAGTGGCACACTATTAGGGGATAGCACTTCCGACAAAATATATTTTTCAATTGTCCATCATACCAACCAAGTATGAGGACATCTCCACTCATAACTGATGAATGAGTTTTCCACATCCTTCGAGTAAGTTTCATCATACCATCTAGGTATGATCTACTTACAACCGATAATTAGTTTTTATGCATGATTTTCACATCACTTCTCTCAGGTGTGATGTTTAAAATACCACTTAGTAGTGGGTTTTCATTTTTGAGGTGCTTATCATCCCAAATGGGTATGATATAAAAATCCCACTCACCCGATCGTATAGTGAAATTCCTCTTAGTCGGCTTGTTGTCCTTACTCAAACTCGTCTTAGCTAGGGTTCTCGGTACTTCATGCTCCTACATGGTTTGGACATTCTTGTTCATTATTCTTTGGCCTAATAGCCCTAATTCATTCCAAATGAATGAGAAAATCCAACTTTTCCTTTATTTGTAATTAGGTCCCTAAAGTTTTTTTCTTTCACTTTAAGTCCCCAAATGCCAGTTTTTCCTCAAATTGAGTCCTAAAACATTTTAAATTCATACTAGGACCTCAATTTATTCAAATTCACAAAAAGGGTTTTAATTTCCCAAATTTCCTATTTTGGTCCCCTAAATTTTCGAAAAGTACCATTTTGCCCCTACTTTACAATAATGGTAAGTTTTGCTAGAAAAATTCCAAAAATTTCCCAATTGGTCCTCCAACATCTTTAGCATGCCCAATTGGTCCTCAATTTTACGAAATTGCACTTTATTCCTTCTAATTTTTTAAATTCCCAAATTTACCCAAATTTCTACCTTATAACTATGTCGAATATGATTTCATCAAATTGACCGATCAAATGAGTTTAATTGTTGAAATTGAAGTTAAATTGGAGTTCCTACACCTTCATACGATTCAATTGCAGTTTGAATCACACGATTTGCTACTAGAATGAGCTCAAACGAAGTTTCTCCAAAAAATTGGACTTAGAGAGAGAAAGCTTCAAAGCTTACCGTCGGGGGCGCGGTAGTTCAAGCTTTTGAGCTGGACAGATAGATCATGTCCTGAGGTTTCTCTTAGGATCAAGAATTGTATCAATTGATGCCAAATTGAGTGAAAACTTCATCATCAAAGTTCTGCTAGTTCTCTCTCTAGCACTGGTCAGAAATTATAGAGGGAAGCCAAATTGGCTTACCTTTGAGCTCTAAATCAGCTGTAGGAGGGCTATGGAGGTGTTGGGAGTGCTGAATTTGGCTTGAGAAAGGCTCGAATTGGCCAGTTTTAGCTCGACAGAAATATGGCAGCTTCGGTCCACCGAAGCTGCTTCACTATTCAATCACGTGACCCTCGGAGCAAATGGAGACTATATGTGTGTAGCTGACCTCTCCCCGATACTAAAGATCCCTACCTCGCCATGTTTAGCACAGAAAAATGCTAAAGTCGGAGCTCCAGTTCAACCTTCACCATAAATTGGAGCAGTTGAGAGAGAATGGAGTTTTCAGGTGTGGAGAGGATGAATGAGTAGGGTCTCTTTATATTGGAAGCTCGAGGACTTCCTGGTCATCCAAATTGGACCTTAATGGTGGTCATTCCTAGACTAAAACTCCCTAGCCAAAGACTTTTCAGCTTCACCAGCGCTGTGCGATTTTATGGCGAGTGAACAGTGATGTAATCTGAAGGAAGAAGACGAAACTATTCCGAACTAGATCAGACCAATCAAGACTAGAATTAACCATAGAATGGTTGTGGGACTCTTGATCAAAACACTTTGAGGAATTGTTTGGGGTCCATTCATGTTCCCTAATAGGATGAATTTCATGTATAGCCTCCAATCCATACCGCCTTAGTACCTCAACTTTACACTCATAGGTCCACTTCAACCATTGGGAGGGATTGAAGCTAGGTTGAGTAGGTGGAGGTACTTGTTGGACCTTCATGAAGGTGGTATACGCATCCCAATAATTATCACTGGCCTCGTTCTTGGTTGGATTCCCCTTCAATTGTTGTGGGACTGGATGAGGAGGGGCTAGACTCCTAGGAGGTGATATCGGTTCTTCTTGTCTAGTAGTAGGGTATATGATGCCTTCTAGTTCCATTAAGACTCCTACCAATTTCCGGTAGTCTTCCACCATGTCCTTGGGTACTCGTTTCTCGCCTTTTAAGAACCTTTGTATGACTTCCTCCCTCGGATTAGGTGTCTTTTTCAGGGTTATGGGTAGAGGACTGGATTTCACCGAGAACTTCCTAGGGACTCTCCTTCTTATACAATTGTTTAAAGATGGATTAATGTCAGGGCATAATATTGATAATGTTTCAATGGAACTAGGCTTTGATACTACTCTAGTTGTTACGCCCTGACCCAATTTGGTCGGATCCTCGTGAACAACCCGCCGCTCTCTCGATTCAAGAGGAGTTTCCCCCTTCTTAAACTAAAGAGGAGCCAGGCGTACATTTCATCTTGTTCCCTATAAAAACATATATCAAATAAAATGCAAGCTTAAGAGAAATTAAGTGTAAAACCCGCCCTTTTGAGCTAAGGAAAACCAAGAAAAGAACCGGTTAAACCAAGTGACACTTCAGAACCGGTTCACAAACACGATTATTTCTGAATGGGCAAGTTGGGAATTTACAACTCTCGGGTGATCCCAAGGATTCATTAAACCTTGGAAAAGAAACTTACGACAAATTAGAAAACAAAAATCAAAGTGGTTTAGATGAACTAGATTCCATAATAATTTTAAAGTTAAGCGTGCTTGCCCAAGAGTAGTGTGGTGGGAAGTATTAATTTTTTTGTAACCCGAAATTTCGGTCAAAAATTTGTATGTACCCCTTATCATAAATTAATATATAATTAATACCAATAATTTAATACCTAAATTAAATTATTGGAATTAATACAAATAATTTAATACCAAAATTAAATCATTGGAATTAATATCAAAATTTAATTTATTAGAACTAATACCGAAATTAAATTATTGGAATTAATACCAATAATTTATGGCAATATTAATACCAGTAATGAATCTCGCCTATTTAATACACGGGTTTTATGACTATATAAAGAGGTCATCCCCATTTGATTCTCCTCATACCTAAACACTTCTCTCTCTCTCTACTGCACCATTTCCCGGTAAAGCTCAAACCAGAGCTTCGACTTGAACAAAGGTCGGGATCTTTAGAACCGGGGAGAAGACAGCTATCTGATAGCAAACTCTAGTCAATCCGAGAATCGTTGGAGAAGCGCCGACATGATGGAATAGTGAAGCAACTCCGGCAGACCGAAGCTGCCCTATTTCGGCCAAGTTGAAATCAGCCATTTCAAGCCCTCCTCAAGCCAAACCAAGCCCTCCCAACACTTCATCAGCCTTTCCACAGCCGAATTAGGACCGAAAGGTAAACCAATTCAGCTCCCCTTTACAATTTTCGATCGGTGTTAGAGAGAGAGTCGACCAAATTTCAATGACGAAATTCTAATCCAATTCCGCATCAATTGATGCAATTCTTGATTCTAGGATGAACCTTAGGACGAGACCTAATATGTTGGGTCCATCATCCTAAGTGGGTATGATGTGAATAAACCGACTCACCCGATAACCATGGTGTATTCCTTTCCAATCAGTTTTCACCTCCACGCTAGCCTATCCTTGTTGTCATTTCGGTCTCTCATGTTCCTACACGTTTTGGGCACCCATATCTATTAGAGATTTGGCACAATAGCTTTTGTTTCTCACATATGAGTGACAAGGCTCAAAATTGTTAGTTAATTGCACTTAGGACCCTAAAGTTCATTCTCCTTGACTTTAGGTCGCTAGTGCTATTTTTTTACCAAATTCAGTATCGAAACTTCCAAAAATTCACTTTGGGTCCTCAATTTACTCAAAATTGTTTAAGTTGCTCAAGTTTTCCAAATTTCCAATTAGGTCCCCAACATTTCAAAAATGACCAATTTTCCCATACTTTCCAAAAATGGCAATTTGATCCCAATTATTTCAAAAATTGATCAATTGGTCCTCCAACATTTTTTTCATGGCCAATTGGCCCTAAATTTTAGGAAATTGCAAAGAAGTCCCTCAATTTTATGAAATCCCCAATTTTCCCCAAAATTTCCCCCCAATTTCCCCCTTTTAAACTGGCCAAATTTGATTTCATCAAATTGACCATTCAATCACAGTTAATTACTTCAATTGAATGTATAAATCAGTTCCTACATGTAAACCTCGTCCTTTGATAATAAGAAAAATTGGGAAAAGAACCGATAATTTCCCAAGAGAAAACCGAGTCAGTTTATAAACTATAACCGATAAAGAAAGGGCAAACTGAGAAAATTATAAATCCTGAGTAACTAAATTGTCACAAAAGTCATAGGAAATGAATTTAGGATAAATTTGGAAGAGAGAACCAAACCGGTTCAGGTGAACCGGACCTGAATCGAATTGAACCGATTTGAACCACTATTGAACTAGTTTCTCAATTTACTTTTCTAGGTCGCTTAGAAACTTCAAATTGGAGAATTTAAGCCACTATTGGATAGAGAATGAATTTATAAAATTTTAACTTTGAAAAACTCAGTCGAATTGGGCCTGAATCGATCGGTTTAACTATTGAACCCGATTCGGACCAGTTCGGTACAGTTCAAAAGAGTGTCGTCTTCTTTTTTCAGATAACAACACTGTTCACTCGCTGGAAAATTGAGCAGCACTGGAGAAGATGAAAAGTCTCCATTCAGGGAGTTTCATGAAAAGAATAACTGCCATAGAGGCACCAATTAGACAGCCAATCAGTCCCCGAGCTTCCTATATAAAGAGCTACTTCTCATTCATCCTCCTCACACTTGAAAACTCCTCTCCCTCTCTCTCTCTATACTACTCAAATTTTCGGTGAAACTCGAACCAGATCTTTGACTTGGGCATTTTTATGAGCCAAATAACGTGAGGTTGGATTCCTTAGATTCGGGGAGAAGTTAGCTACTCAACGGTACTCTCCATTTGCTCTGAGGGTTACTGGAGAAGTGCTGGCATGATCGAATAGTGAAGCAGATCCGACGGACCGAAGCTACACTATTTCAGCCGAGCTAAAAATGGCCAATTTAAGCCCTTCTCAGGCCAAACAAAGCTCTCCCAACACTTCCACATCCCTCATATGGCCGAATTAGAGCTGAAAGGTAAGCCAATTTGGCTCCCCTCTATAATTTTTTATCAATGTTAGAGAGAGAACCAATGAAAATTTACTAATCGAATTCTCCCTCAATTCAATATGAATTGATGCAATTCTTGATCCTAGAAGAAACCCCACGACTAGAGCTATCTGCCCCGATCGAAAGCTCGGACCGCTACATCCCTGACGATAAGCTTTTGAAGCTTTCTCTCTCTATGTCCAATTTTTCAACGAAGCTTTGTTTGAGCATAATTCGAATCCAAATAATGGAACTCAAAGTTCCATTGAATCATGGATAAGTGTAGGAACTCAATTTTACCTTTAATTTTAACAATTAACCTCAATTGATCGGTTAATTTGATGAAATCAAATTTGGCCAATTTGAAAGGGGGAAATTGGGGATTTTAAAAAATTGAGGGACCAAAGTGCAATTTCCCAAAATTGAGGGCCAATTGGCCATGAAAAAAATGTTGGAGGACCAATTGGTCAATTTTTGGAATTATTGGGGTCAAATTTCCATTTTTGTAAAGTAGGGGCAAAGTGGTAATTTTTGAAAAGTTGGGGACCCAATTAGAAATTTTAGAAACTTGAACCCCTTTTGTGATTGTGAATAAATTGAGGTACCAAAGTGAATTTTAGGAGTTTTGGGACTCAATTTGGGGAATAATTAGCATTTGGGACCTAAAGTTAAAGAAAAAGAACTTTAGGGTCCTAAATGCAAATAATTAAAAGTTTGGTCATTTTGCTCATTCGTGAGTAATGAAGGCTATTAGGCCCAATATTAATCAACAAGGATTGTTCATATCGTGTAGGAACATGAAGGACTAGGAACGCTAGTAATGATAAGCTCGTGTGAAGGCAAAAGCCGCTTTAAGGGAAAATACACAACACTTATCGAGTGAGTGGGATTTTCACATCATACCCGATTGGTATGATGAGTGCCTCGCATATAAAAAACCACTACCATGAGGAATTTTAACATCACACTTGTTTGGAGTGATGTTGAAACTAAGCAGAAAACTACTTAACAATTATAAGTAGATCATACCCTGTTGGTATGATGAACTTCCTAGAAGGAAGTGAAAAACTCGTTTACCGGTTGTTTGCGGAGATGTCATCACACCTGGTTGGTGTGATAAATGAGTGAAAAGTTATTTTTTCAGAAGTGCTCTCCCCTAGCTGTGTGCCAATGCTAAAAAATTTTGGGAGACCTTCTTGACGAGAGCTCGAATAGCTTAGATAGGCCAGAGGCCTTGGTTTTGGAACGTGGGAGCTAAAATGCCCAGTTTTGGAAAATCTCATACGGTGGACCCAAGGCCTATTAGCACGAGGAGGAGGCCGTAAACAAACATGATGGTAAGCGATGAAAATTTTAATGAATTATGTGATTTGGAAATGGTACCAAGACAAGACTAACATACTTAATGGACCGGCAACAATGCGACAAGACTTGGTTGACGAACAGTTGTAAGTCGAGTTGGGAGTTGGGATCGTTGGACTAGTGGCACTGAAGATTAATGGCATATATGGAAAACTTTGTTTGTGCATGCACTTGAGGCTCATACCATCAAGACACACAAGAGGGGTAGTGATGCATCCTAGGGGCTACTGGATGACATGGTAGAGATAAGGGCAGTTTCTCGTGCCAGCAGTCAGGGAAGCTCGACGTAGCTTCATGCGCATGAAACAAGGGTGGGGTCGGGATGAGGTCTCTATCCTCTAATGGACATGGAGTTTCTTTTCTGGTTTTAGAGTCGGATGTCGTGAACATCCACTCATTCCTAGGGTAGAACTACACAAGGCTTTTATCGAGATAGTCGGTAAAGTCGCTATGACGCCATAAGTGGGTGCAGTTGTCATGCCCCGACCCGGTTTGGTCGGATCCCCATGATCAACCTGCCACTCTCCCGGTTTATTAAAGGGTTTCCTCTTACTATAAATCGTAAAGAGTAAGGCATCCTTTAAACTTGCACCATTTCCTGGAATAGCATAATCAAAACTGCATGAAATTTAAAACTTTACATACCTGTCATACAGGCATCTTTATTGACGATCTTTAAGGGTAGGCTTTCCGGGATTTCCTTAAATGGATATAAGGGAGGGGGTGAGTACGACTACTCAGTGAATAGGTTTTCAAAGGTTTACTTTAAACTTTTAAGAAAAACATTTATATAGAGTGTGTGGACTCCTTTCTTTTAAAAAATCCCTTCATTTAAAAATTTGGGATTTTCCATAAATTCTTAGTTATCATGGTGTGTCATCACCCAACACACATCCTTCATCATGAAGGTTACACACATTCACAAGTCAGTATCACTACTAAACCCGCTGGTGGCTTCGGAGCGAGTTTTCCTGCCACCCGGATAGAAGTACGACCACTTCTAACCTGGGAATGAGTGGATGTACTTGACATCTGACCCACAATCCTGGAATTATTTCTTCGTATGTGTAAGAGGATAGAGACCTCATCATTTCCGCACCCCGGTCTCATGCACTTGGTGCTAGTCCAAATTTCGCACCGACACTTGGAACGACGATCTGCCCTTATACTCACGGGGTCGTCTAGGGCCCTTAGGACACATCACTACCCCTCATGGGCATCTTGATGAATCCGTACTCATGGTGCATGCACAAACAATGTTTTCTTATCAAGGCATGTAATATGTGGTGCCACTAGTCCAACGGCTGCGACTCTCAACTCAATCCGCAGTGGTTTGTCTTGACTGGTCCGTTGACCCGTCATGTCGCACTACCACTAGTTGACTGAGCATGTCGGTCCTATCTTGGTACCATGGCCAAACAATTCACTTATTATGTTTTATGGCACATATATCATGTTCATTTATAAGCTCCTGCTCGTGCCAACTAGCCTTGGGCCCATGTACAAGATTTTTAAAATCTAGGCATTCTAGCGCTCAAGTTCCTAAACCGAGGCCCCTGGCCTATAAGAGCTATTAAAGCTTCTATCAAGAAGCAAGTAGTTTAAGCATTGGCACATAGTGAGGGGAGAACACTTCCAACAAAATAGATTTTTACTGTCCATTATACTGACCGGTATAAGAACATCTCTGTTTATAACCGATGAACGGGTTTTCAACTTCTTTCGAGGAAGTCTCATCATACCAATCGGGTATGATCTACTTATAACCGCTAAGTAGTTTTTCCGCATAATTTTCACATCACTTTCTCTAAGTGGTGATGATTAAAATACCACTAAACAGTGAATTTTTATACCGAGGTACTTATCATCCCCTACCGGGTATGATATAAAATTTCCACGTAGAGCTGGTAGGTGGTTTTTTATCTTTAAGTTGTGCTCATCATCCTAAACGAGTATGATGTTAGTAAACCCACTCACAACCAGTAAGTGGTTTTTAACTTTAAGTTGTGCTCATCATCCCAACCGAGTATGATGTTAGTAAACCAACTCACAACCAGTAAGTGGTTTTTAACTTTAAGTTGTGCTCATCATCCCAACCGAGTATGATGTTAGTAAACCCACTCACCTATTAATATAGTGAATTCCACTAGACCGGTTCTTTGTATTCATGCGAGCTCGTCCATGCTGGTGTTCCTGGTATTTCGTGTTCCTACACGATATGAACATCCTTGTTGACTATTACTCAACTTAACAACCTTCATTCATTTCTAATGAATGAGAAAACCCAAACTTTTTAGTTATTTGCAATTAGGTCCCTAAAGTTATTTCTCTTTAACTTTAAGTCCCCAAATGTCGATTTATCCTCAAATTGAGTCCCGAAACTTTTAAAATTTATCTTGGGACCTCAATTTATTCAATTTCACAAAAAGGAGTTTAATTTCCCAAAATTCCAATTTGGTCCCCCAACTTTTCCAAAATTACCATTTTCCCCTTCTTTTACAAAAATGGTAAGTCTTGCCCCAAAAATTCCAATATTCCTCAAATAGTCCTCCAATATTATTTTCATGCCCAATTGACCCTCAATTTCATAAAATTGTATTTTGGTCTTTTGAATTTCGAAATTCCTGAATTTTTCCCCCAATTTCAACTCTTCAACACTGCTGAATTTAATTTCATCAAATTGACCGATCAAACACCTCTAATTCTTGAAATTGGAGTTGAAAGTGAGTTCCTACATGTTCATACAATTCTAAGGAACTTTGAATCGCAGATTTTAACTCCAGAACAAGCTCAAACGGAGCTTCGCCGAAAAATAAACTGTAGAGAGAGAAAACTTCGATTTCTCATTGGTGAGGGCACAATGGTCCAAGCTTTCGATCTAGGCAGATTGCTCTCATCTTGAGGTTCATCCTAGAATCAAGAATCACATCAATTGATGTCGAATTGAGTTAGAATTTTATTATTAAAATTTCATCAGTTCTCTCTCTAGCACCGGCCAAAAATTGCAGAGGAGAGCTGAATTGGCTTACCTTTCAGTCCTAATTCAGCTGTGGGAAGGCTGAGGAAGTGTTGGGAAGGCTTGGTTTGGCCTGAGAAGGGCTCAAAATGTCCAATTTCAACTCGGCCGAAACAGGGCAACTTCGGTCCGTCGGAGTTGCTTCACTATTCTATCATGTCAGCGCTTCTCCAGTAATTCTCGGATTGACTTGAGTTCGCTATCAAATAGCTGACTTCTCCCCGGTTCTAAAGAGCTCGACCTCTCCTTCTGAGGTTGCAAAAATTGTTCAAGTCAAATCTCTAGTTTAAGCTTCACCGGGAAATGGAGCAGTATAGAGAGAGAGAGAAGTGTTCAGGTGTGAGGAGAATGAATGGGGTGACCTCTTTATATAGCTGTAAAACCGTGTATTAAATGAGAGAGATTTATTACTAGTATTAATATTGCCATATATTATTGGTATTAATTTAATATTTTAATTTCAGTATTAAATTATTTGTATTAATTTCAATAATTTAATTTATTGGTATTAATTACAATAATTGAATATATATATATATATATATATATGAATTTATGGCTATTTATGATAAGGCGTACGTTAGCATAAAAATTTTTTGACTGAAATTTCGGATTATAAAGAAATCATATTTCCCAAGAGGTCACCTATCATCAAACTACTCTCAAACAAGCATACTTAACTTCAAAGTTCTTATGGATTCTCGTTCACCTAAACCAATTTGGTTTTTCGCTTATAATTTGTCTTAAGTTTCTTTTCCAAGGTTTAATGAACCCTTTGGATTACCTGTAAGTTGTAAATTTCCAAATTGCTTATTCCCAAATGATCAGGTTTGTAAACCGGCTCGATTTTCTTACTTACTTTGACCTATTCTTTTCTCGGTTTTCCTTAACTCAAAAGTGCGGGGTTTACAACTCTCCCCTCCTTTTAGGAGTTTTGTCTCCAAAACTTAGTTAGCATCCTTGCATGAGCAATCATTTCCTTTGATGCCCCTTTGGTATTTGCTTAAGATGCAAACTTTTCTCTCGTCCTTTCAATTAGTCCCTTTTTCAACTTTCACATAAGGAATCCCTTTTCCTTTATATTAACTACTCCCTCCATTGGAGTTTGTCATAACTAGACATACCTTACCTTAGGGTATGTTCTTAGATTTTTTTCTCTCTCTTTTCTTAGTGCAACATTCTTCCCCTTAAGGTCTTGTACTCAAGATTGGAAATTCTAAGATAACTAACCATTTTCGTGTCTAGTTAACCGCTTGATCATTGAAACCCTTAGCTCGTCATCCTATAGAACATTTCATACTTATTTTCATGGATTTCTTTATCATCACCTTTTCATCCCATTTCGACTCTTCCTTCATTCGTTGTTCGTTACAAATTGGTCCAAATTATGTTTGACTTTGTCATGCTTATGAACCGACTCTTCCTTATTTTGAGTCATGTTTTCATTGGGATCGTTGGGTTTCTTGTCCTTTATAGCATGACATTTTCTAGATCTTATCTCTATATGCATTATATCTCTGAAACACCAACTTTAGGGTTATTTTTCAACCTCTCAGGGATTACACAACTTCATCCCTCTTTTCCTCTGGTAGTATTCCTCGACTACCTTTACCGTTATTAACTCAATTTACACAACTGTGTCGGTTCTCCTTACCCACTAATCCCTTTTTGACTTGAGTATTTTCGGTTCCAATCATTTGATCCCAGATGTTTTACTGACATGCTGGGACTCGTCCCTTCTTAGGTTTATCATCACTCCCAATAACATCCTTTACTCAAGGATTTCCTTTGGCCTTAATCCGCCCTTACTTGTTTGTAACCACTTCATAGTTCATTATTCCCATTTGACCCTTTTTAGTCTATTTTTTTTTCGGGGAGTTCCCTTTTTACTTTCAATCACTAATGTGTCCCCCAAGGTAGAGACTTTCATTCTAGGAGCTACATGTTCAACCTTCTTACCATTGCTTGAAGGTTCCCTTTTTTTCCCTTTCTTCATACCCTTATCTATGTTAGGGTATCTGTTTTGCTTTGGATCCTTCTCTATCCATAACTTTTGTTTTATCTCTTGTTCCTTACATAGGATACTTCTTTGCTGGAGTTTACTCTATGACCCTCACGAGAGTAATTCGTTACCTGTCTTGCCCCTACTTTTCACCTTGTTTAGTTTTCTTGAGGTAGTTGTCTCTCTAATCTCCTTGCCTAGTAGTCACTATCAGAGTTCTCACTCTTTCATCTCCTTGTCAATTTTCTTGGCGAGCCTTCTCTACCTACTAATTTTCCCCTAATAATTCTCCTAGACTCTTTAGTCTTTTGGTTCATTTCCTTATTTGGGATGGATTCTCCTTGGTCCCCGAGGTTTGTTTGGTTACTTTTCTTGAGGCAATCTTCCTACAGTTGAGACGTAGGCTTACATCCTTGTTTAGAGACATGGTTTCAAGAACTTAGAATTCTTCATTAACGGAGAAGGAGTACAATATATTAGGGTCTCAACCATATTACAAAGAGGTGGTCATGAAATAAGTAGAGGACTATGGGGTGTGTGCTAAGCATCCTCCATGGTAATGTTATAAGCCCTAACTGGCATTCCTGGTCTCAGGATTCGCTTCCTATGTACTCGGTGTGTGACCTCAACAGGTCCAAGCATCATCCTCTTGGATACTTTATCATTTGGTCCTTGGGGATTTCTACCATTCCCCAGGCATTTGGGGAGCATCTAGAGTCATCTTCCTACGAGGACAGGGGGCTGAGCAGAGTCATCCTTAGTTTTCTTGGTTCCTCTCCTGGGAGCCATCTGTAAATTTTAGGATGGATCCTATTAGTTACATCATTTTCTAGCCTTGATTATGTATTCAAGGAAACAGGCTCTAATACCACTCTAGTTGTCACGCCCCTACCCGGTTTGGTCGGATCCCCATGATGACCCTCCACTCTCCCAGTTTATTAAAGGGTTTCTCCTTACTATAAATCATAAAGAGTAAGGCGTTCTTTAAACCTACACCAGTTCCTAGAATAGCACAATCAAAACTGCATGAAAATTAAAACTTTACATAGCTGTCTTACAGGCATTTTAGTTGACGATCTTTAAGGGTAGGCTTTCCAAGATTTCCTGAAAGGAATATAAGGGAAGGGGTGAGTACGACTACTTAGTGAATAGGTTTTCAAAGGTTTACTTTTAACTTTTAAGAAAAATATTTATATGGAGTGTGTCAGACTCCTTTCTTTTCAAAAATCCCTTCATTTAAAAATTTGGGTTTTTTCATAAATTCTTAGTTATCACAGTGTGTCATCACCCAACACACATCCTTCATCACAAAGGTTACACACATTCGCAAGTCAGTATCACTACTAAACCCACTAGTAGCTTCGAAGTGACTTTTCCTTCCACCCGGATAGAAGTACAACCACTTCTACCCTTGGAATGAGTGGATGTATGTGACATCCGACCAACAATCTTGAAATCACTTCTTCGTGTCCGTATGAGGACAGAGACCTCATTCTGTCCCCACCCCGGTCTCATACGCTTGGTGCTACTCCAAATTTCACACAGACCCCTAGAACGATGATATGCCCTTATACTCACCGGGTCGTTCAGGGCCCTTAGGACACATCACTACCCTCATGGGCGACTTGATGATCTCGTACTCATGGTGCATGCACAAACAATGTTTTCTTATCAAGCCATGTAATATGTGGTGCCACTGGTCCAACGGCCCCGACTTTCAACTCAATCCACAGTTGTTTGTCTTGACTAGTCTGTCGACCCGTCATGTCGCACTACCACTTGTTTACTGAGCATGTTGGTCCTATCTTGGTACCATGGACAAACAATTCACTTATTAAGTTTTATGCACATATATCATGTTCGTTTACGAGCTTCTGCTCGTGCCAACTAGCCTTGGGCCCACTTATTAGGTTTTTCTTCAAATTTAGTCTCGAAACTTTTAAAATTTATCTTGGGAACTCAATTTATTCAATTTCACAAAAAGGGGTTTAATTTCCCAAATTTCCAATTTCGTCCCCCAACTTTTCCAAAATTACCATTTTCCCTTCCTTTACAAAAATGTTTTGCCCCCAAAATTCCTCAATTAGTCCTCCAACATTATTTTCGTGCCCAATTGACCCTCAATTTCATAAAATTGCATTTTAGTCCTTTGAATTTCGAAAATACCCAATTTCAACTCTTCAACACTACCGAAGTTGATTTCATCAAATTGACCGATCAAACACCTCTAATTGTTGAAATTGAGTTCCTACATGTTCATATGATTCTAAGGAACTTTGAATCGCAAATTTTAACGCCAGAACGAGCTCAAACTGAGCTTCGCTGAAAAATAGACTATAGAGAGAGAAAGCTTCGATATCTCACCGGTGAGGGCACGACGGTCTGAGCTTTCGATCTGGGCAGATAACTCTCATCTTGAGGTTCATCCTATAATCAAGAATCACATCAATTGATGTCGAATTGAGTTAGAATTTTATTCTTGAAATTCTATCGGTTCTCTCTCTAGCACCGGCCAAAAATTGTAGAGGGGAGTCGAATTGCCTTACCTTTCAGTTCTAATTCAACCGTGGGAGGGCTGAGGAAGTGTTAGGAAGGCTTGGTTTGGCCTAAGGAGGGGTCGAAATGGCCAATTTCAACTCGGTCGGAACAGGGCAGCTTCGGTCCGCCAGAGCTGCTTCACTGTTCCATCATGTCGGTGCTTCTCTAGTGATTCTTGGATTGACTTTGAGTTTGCTACCAGATAGCTAACTTTTCCTCAGTTCTAAAGAGCCTGATCTCTCCTTCCGAGGTTAAGAAAAATGTTCAAGTCAAAGCTCTAGTTTAAGCTTCACCGGGAAATGGAGTAGTACTGAGAGAAAGAGAAGTGTTCGTGTGTTAGGAGCATGAATAGGGATGACCTCTTTATATAGGTGTAAAACCATGTATTAAATGGGAGAGATTTATTACTAGTATTAATATTGCCATAAATTATTGGTATTAATTTCAATAGTTTAATTTTGGTATTAAAATTTTTTGATCGAAATTTGGGATTACAAAAAAATCATACTTACGAGGAAGTCACCCATCCTCAAACTACTCTCAAGCACACACGATTTACTTCAGAGTTCTTATGGATTATCTTTCACCTAAACCATTTGATTTTTCTATTCTAATTTGTCTTCAGTTTCTTTTACAAGGTTTAATGAACCCTTTGGATCACCTAGAGGCTGAAATTTTCCAAATTGCTTATTCCCAAATGATCGAGTTTGTAAACCGGCTCGGTTTTTTTACTCGGTTTGACCGGTTCTTTTCCTGATTTTCCTTAACTCAAAAGTGAGGGCTTTACAGCAGTGGACAGGCTGCTCTGCGAATGTGTGGTTGTAAACCCCGCACATTTGAGTTAAGGAAAACTGGGAAAAGAACTGGTCAAACCGAATAAGAAAACAAAACCGGTTTACATTTGGGAATAAGCAATATGAAAATTTACAACTTTCGGTTCATCCAAAGGATTTATTAAACATTGGAAAAGAAACTTAAGACAAACTATAAAACAAAAACCAAATTAGTTCAGGTGAACTAGATTCCATAAGAACTTTAAAGTTAAGCGTGCTTACGTGGGTCAAAAAAATTTTATGCGAATATACGACTTATCATAAATAGCCATCAATTAATATATATTTAATTATTGAAATTAATACCAATAATTTAATAGCTAAATTAAATTATTGGAATTAATACAAATAATTTAATACCGAAATTAAATTAATGGAATTAATACCGAAATTAAATTATTAGAATTAATACCAATAATTTATGGCAATATTAATACTAGTAATAAATCTCGCCCATTTAATACACAGGTTTTATGACTATATAAAGAGGTCATCCCCATTTCATTCTCCTCACACCTGAACACTTCTCTCTCTCTCTCTACTGCTCCATTTCCCGGTAAAGCTCAAACCAGAGCTTCGACTTGAACAAAGGTCGGGCCCTTCAGAACCGGGGAGAAGACAGCTATCTGATAGCAAACTCCACTCAATTCAAGAATCGTAGGAGAAGCGCCGACATGATGGAATAGTGAAGCAACTCCGGCGGACCGAAGCTGCCCTATTTCATTCAAATCGGCCATTTCAACCCCTCCTCAGGCCAAACCAAGCCCTCCCAACACTTCCTCAACCTTTCCATGGCCGAATTAGGATCGAAAGGTAAGCCAATTCAGCTCCCCTTTATAATTTTCGATCGGTGCTAGAGAGAGAGTTGACCAAATTTCAATGACGAAATTCTAATCCAATTCCACATCAATTGATACAATACTTGATTTTAGGATGAACCTCAGACGAGAACTATCTGCCTAGATCGAAAGCTCGGACTGTCGTGCCTTCATCGGTGAGTAATCGAAGCTTTCTCTCTCTACAGTCTGTTTTCCGGCAAAGCTCCGTTTGAGCTCGTTCTGACGTTAAAATCTGCGATTCAAAGTTTCTTAGAATCGTATGAACATATAGGAACTCAATTTCAATAATTAGAAGTGTTTGATCGGTTAATTTGATGAAATCAAATTCGGTAGTGTTGAAGAGTTGAAATTGGGGGGAAATTTGGGGATTTTGGAAATTCAATGGGGCCAAAATACAATATTATGAAATTGAGGGTCAATTGGGCATGAAAATAATGTTGGAGGACCAATTGAGGAATTTTGGAAATTTGGAAAATTAAACCCCTTTATGGTGAAATTGAATAAATTGAGGTCCCACAATAAATTTTAAAAGTTACGGGACTCAATTTGAGGAAAAACCGACATTAGGGACTTAAAGTTAAAGAGAAATAACTTTAGGGACCTAATTGCAAATAACTAAAAGTTTGGATTTTCTCATTCATTAATGAATGAAGGCTGTTATGCCGAGTAATAATGAACAAGGTTGTTCATATCGTGTAGGAACGTTAAATACCGGGAACGCCAGCAAGGACAAGCTCACGTGAATACAAAGAACCAATCCAGTGGAATTCACGGCATTAACGGGTGAGTGGGTTTACTGACATCATACCCGGTTGGGGATGATAAGTGCCTTGATATAAAAATCCACTGTTTAGTAGTATTTTAATCAACACTACTTAGAGAAAGTGATGTGAAAGTTATGCGAAAAAACTACTTACGGGTTGTAAGTAGATCATACCTGGTTGGTATGATGAGACTTCCTCGAAGGAAGTTGAAAACCCGTTCATCGGTTATGAACGGAGATGTCCTTATACCGGTCGGTATGATGGACAGTAAAAACCTATTTTTGTCGGAAGTTCTCTCCCCTGACTGTGTGCCAATGCTTAAACAATTTGGGAGACCTTCTCAACGGGAGCTCGAATAGCTCTAATAGGCCAGGGGCCTCGGTTTTGGAACTTGGGGGCTAAATGCTCGATTTTGAAAATCTCGTACAGTGGGCCCAAGGCCAGTTGGCACGAGCAGGAGCTCGTAAATGAACATGATATATGTGCCATAAAACTTAATAAGTGAATTTTTTGCCATGGTACCAAGGTAGGACCGACATGCTCAGTCAACTAGCGGCAGTGCGACATGACAGGTCGACGGGCTAGTCAAGACAAACAATTGCGGGTTGAGTTGAGAGTCAAGGCCGTTAGACTAGTGGCACCACAAATTACATGGCAATATAAGAAAATATTGTTTGTGCATGCACTGTGAGTACGGGATCATCAAGACGCCCATGAGGGGTAGTGATGCGTCCTAAGGGCACTGGACGACTTGGTGGCTATAAGGGCAATTCGTCGTTCCAAGTGTCTGTGCGAAATCTGGAGTAGCACAAAGCACATGAGACTAGGGTGGGGACAGGATGAGGTCTCTGTCCTCATACGGAAATGAAGAAGTGATTTTGGGATTGTGGGTAGGATGTCACGTACATCCACTCATTCCCAGGGTAGAAGTGGTCGTACTTCTATCCAGGTGGCAGGAAAAGTCGCTCCGAAGCCACTAGCGGGTTCAGTAGTGATACTGACTTGCGAATGTGTGTAACCTTCATGATGAAGGATGTGTGTTGGGTGATGACACACCATGGTAACTAAGAAATAATGGAAAAAAAACACAAATTTTTAAATGATGGGATTTTTTGAAAACAAAGGAGTCTGGCACACTTCATATAAATGTTTTTCTTAAAAGTCAAAATCTTTTAAAAATCCATTCACTGAGTAGTCGTACTCACCCCCTCCCTTATATCCCTTTCAGGAAATCCCGGAAAGCCTCCCCTTAAAGACCGTCAACTAAGATGCCTATAAGAAAGGTATGTAAAGTTTTAAATTTCATACAGTTTTGATTATGCTATTCTAAGAAAAAGGTGCAAGTTAAAGGATGCCTTACTCTTTACTATTTACGATAAGGGGAAACCCTTTAATAAACCGGGAGAGTGGCGGGTTGATCATGGGGATCCGACCAAACTGGGTCGGGGGGTGACAGTGGTCCTTTCATGATGAAGGGCATGTGTTGATTGTTAAACACACCGATTGTGAGGAAATTGGTTTCAAATAACTAGGAATTCAAGGAAAGAATGGTTTTAAATAAAATAAGGAGTATGGCACACTCCAATTCAAACTATTTTACAGAAACTGATGATTCAAATACCCATTCACTAAGTTTTCAAACTCACCCCCTCCCTTTACCCTTTTCAGGTAACCGAGAGAAAAACCTACCTACTGACATTCCACTAGCTAAGCCTACAAGACAGGTATGTAAATTTATTTTATTTAGTTTTTATTAATGTTATTCCAAGAAAGGTACCAAGGATGCCTTACTCCTCACGATTTAAATGAAGGGGAAAACCCTTAATAAACAAGAAGAGTGGCGGGTTGCTTACGGGGATCCGACCAAACCGAGTCGAGGCATGACACTACACTTCCATACGATTCAATTGAGCTTTGAATCACATGAATTGGGGCCAAAACGTGCTCAAACGGAATTTCGCCGGAAAACTGTGTAGAGAGAGAGAGCTTCGAAAACTTACCGTCAGAGGTGCGGTGATCTAAGCTTTCAATTGGGGAAGATTGCTCTCTTCCTTAAGTGTCTCCTAGAATCAAGAATTCCTACAATTGACCTCAAATTGAGAGAGATATTTGTCAGTGAAATTTCACAATTTCTCTCTTTAACTCCAACCGGGAATGACAGAGTAGGGCTGAATTGGCTTACCTTTCAGCTCAGTTGAAGTCGTATGAGGGCTGTGTGGATGCCGGTAGGGCTTGGCTTGGCTAGAGGGTGCTAAATTTGGAAAATTTCAACTTGGCCAAAATAGGGCAACTTCGGTCTTTCAAAACTACTTCATTGTTTGATTCTACCAGCGCTTCTCCGGCAGTCCTCGAATCGATTAGAGATTGCTGTTAGGTAGCTAACTTTCCCTAAAATCTAAAGAACTCGACCTTGCCTTCTAAGGCTTAGAAAAATGCCAATGTCGGAGCTCTAGTTTGAGCTTTGCCACAAAATGGAGAAGTTGAGAGAGAATGGAGATTTCACGTGTAAGGAGGATGAATGGAGAGGATCTCTTTATATAGGGAGCTCGAGGACTCTCTGCTTGATCATTTCGGATCTTGGTCAAGCTTATCCTTGATCTAAAACAGCCTGAACAGAGGCGTTTTCTCTTTGTCAGTGTTGTCTGTTCATGCATTGAATGGGGTTTACACCTTTTCTTATCCATAAGAACTGATTCTTTTCTCGCTCTTCTTATCCATAAGAAACGGGGTCTACACCTATGGTCCATGACTGGAGAAGGTAGCGACATGAGAAGCAACCTAAGAAGAACCTCTAAGTAGGTTAGAGAGTGGCGCACCACTAGAGCCAAAGTTAGGACTAGATTTTTGACATGTCGGATGTCTTGGGCGAGGAGAAGGGCCTTCAACAAATCAATAGTTATTGCTTCAAGGACAAACGACATTGAAAGGGTAAGAGCTTCTCATTCTTGATCTAAATCATCAATTAAGTTGTTATTGATTTCATGATCTAGTTTCAGATGACCGATTTGAGCAAAGGGGGTAGCTAAGGTGGAAATGGTTATCAAATACGATGACATGTGTTGGTCTCCCTTTTATTGCTCCCTTCATTACTAATAAAGGAATCCTTCCAAGCACGGGTTTGGGAGCTATACAAAATTTTGAGTTGGCACTAGGCGTCTACAAAGGTAAGAGCTCCAATTACTTATAAATTCACCTAAATTGATAGAGAGGCAATTATAAATGTTAGAGTGAACTTATTTAGGATAGTCCATGCTTCATATTCCAGGTTGATTACTTCAAAATCAATATCTTATTCTTTTATCATCAAAGTGGGTTTAGGTTGAGAGATATTTTCATCTGCATAGCTAAATAACTAAGCAAATTTGTAATATTGTTGCTCCAAAAATAGTAATTAGTATTATCTAACTTGATAGGTAAGATTTATAATAAATTAAATAGGATTACTATAGTAGAGGAACTAATTGTTGTATAAAATGATGAGAAGATTGATAATAAATAAGAAGAGTGGTTTTTATTCAAGAGTTTTCAATAGTATGTATTAGAAATATCATAGAGTGACGAATAAGTACTTGAACGTGTGTTGTTGATTTCCAATGATGGAAGAATGTTGTGGAGTTTTAAAATCGCTCTGATATCATAATGGACAAGATGGAATGTCATAAGAGAAATAACACACTTAGGTTTGTGGTTGTAAAATGTAATATATAATTTAGTGGAGGACTCCTTACATACACAATTTAGTTGTAAACGGACAAAGGAACAAATGAATATGTACAATTAGTACATTAAGTGTTGTGGTAAATTCAAAATAATATGTTCAATCACTAAATTAAGTTGTTTATTATTTTCAAAATAATATTATATTCAATGATGTGATATACCATGTAATTGTAATGGTTTCTACTGCTTACATTGGTGGTGAATTGTGATATCTCGCTATTAATATACATTTATACCATAAAATTATTAATATTTTTCTTAGTATGCATATATTCTGAAATTGATTTTTTGGAAACATACATTTTAGTTATCTTTTTCATTTTATTTATTAATTTGATGAATAAGATTCAAGTAATATGTCTGAATGCACTTATTCCTACTAAGTATTTGTAGGAGTATATCATGTCAAATAATATGAGAAAAAATTCTAGTCAATTTAATATATACTTGTAAATGATCTTTGACTTCAAATAATTTAATTTTAAAATTTTAATTATTAATAAAAAAATAAGATATAATTCTGTTTGCCAATTCTAAAGGATAAATGATGTGGCAATATTATCCCATCATCCATTTTGGATGGCTTGTTAGTGTATATGTGTGTTAATGCTTCAAGCTTCTTTTTGGGTTTAATGGTGAAAAAAGAGAACATTTTAAAGTGCAAACGTGTCATCAAAAAGGGAAAATGCAACAAAGTTGAGAGATTTTAAGACTCAAACAAGGATGAAAACAATCACAAGTGCGGGTTGCATGGGAATCCAATGTTGACTAGAGCCACTCATCTATCATGCCAAAGTGGATTTTTTTTCGGAGTCATTCAATGCATTATATTTCTTTTAATAGATCCCATTGGAAGGAAATCATACCCCTATATCGAATATCATCATGGAAACCTTTGGATTGACTGCTTATGTAACTAAACCCATTAGGTGTATTAAAATTCTGAAGGGCATATTTCCGTTGAATCCATGATGGATCCCATAAAGCATATCCACAGCGGAACAAGATAGTGTAATGGTAGGATGATCTAGTGGGATAGCAATGAAGCCCAACTCCAAGCAGGATAAGTAGTTCTGTACAAAAAAAAAAGCAGGATAAGTAGACAGGACAGGTATGATGCCCGACACAGGAGATAAGGAAGGCAACAACTTTTGGCACTACAAATGGTGTGCACACTAGCCAATCAGCTTGCCCTGTGTGCCTAACTATTCAACAATCCTACTTCACTATGCATTAAATGCGATAAATAATGTACCAAATTTGATGTAAATATACCTGGTAATAATAGAAAGAAAGAAGTTGGAAAATTTTCTGCCGCTTTCTTCATTCCATCTGTGCCCACTCCATGATGGCGAGGACTGCACGGTAAGTCATAATTTAGATGTAATTATTTTATTTTGTTTAATATATATAATTAATAATGATTTAAAATAATTATTTATTAAAATTGGGTTGTTAATAAAATTTATATTTGTAATTTAAATTATTACTGAAACTTTTATGTAATAAAGGAGAATATTTATTATAGTGAAATAATCAGGGGAAACAAAAATTATAATGAAGTTTCATGCACATATACCATGCTCATATCTCGTAATTGACGATATTTTGGGGAGCCCAAAAGATGGGCTCATTTGTCGGGGATTCGTATAGACCATAGTGGCTCTCAGTTCAAAAATTTTATACATTGAATCCTCATAAAAACGGCATATTTGATGCATGATTATAAGCACCAAATTTATTGTTGAAAATTCATTTATATAATACTATATTACATACAAGTCTCTAATATGTACACATAATTTTCTCCGTTTTGAATTTTAGAATAATAACTTATTAATATAATAAATTATGAAATATTAAATCGTATTATTTCTTAACTAAGGAGTAAATGAAAGAAATATAATGGAAAGTGATTTGAATAATATTTTTATTGATTATACATTAAAAAGGTATGGATGTAATTAGTTTATAATATTATTTTCTTAATATGGAATCACAATATTTTGTTCATTGGTAAATCATATAATACCCAAATCTCAACCTTTAAATATTTAAATTGGATCAAATTAATTTAAAATAAACAAATAAAATAATGAGGGTGAGAGATAAAAGAAGAGGGATACAAAGTTGAGGAACCTTTTACTCTTCCAATAAGCGTACCAAGGTAAGGGGTGGTCAATTATCTTATCTTTAGCAATGAGACTAAATCCGGATTCAACTAGTCCAATCTGTACTTGGTTGGGCTCTACCAATTCCTTTCCATACATCCCGTACCATATGTTATATGGGCTGATTTCGAATCATCCATTTTAAATTCTTGGGCTAAATTTGGTTCTATACCATCAAATTCGAATCAGATCACCCGCTTGGCTGTGATGGTTACCCACCTGCCCCAACTACTTCACAATAAGAAGAGAGAACAAAACCCCGTCACTTTCTCACTAAAATTTTTAGATAAAATTAATACAATACGATCATAATCACATAGGTTGCATTAGTATGTTAACCAAGATGGAATAAAGTAAATAGAATTGTCGTAATTAAAATTTTAAGATTGAAATAACTATTATAATGCCATAGGACAAGTTTAAAAGTGTAAGTTTTAAAATTATTAATGTCATATTTGAGAAAATTAAGATTTAAAATGAGAAAGGAAGGAAAAAGAAACACCAAATTTTACGTGCACTTCATTTATTATATAATGTATATATATATATGGTGAGAATTTATATTAATAAAATAAATATTAAACTATCTAAATGAAATATTTGTGATTTAAATATATTTGATCGGACAAACAAGATTAATAGTGAGAATTAATTTATAATTAAAAAATAAAAGAGTTTATTAGTGAAATTAATGAGAATTTTATATTTAGCATTAGTAATAGTGTGTGTCATAATTCGTTGTTCGTTTGAACTCTAAAAAAAATAAGATTTTAACTAAAAGAACAAACAACTTACCGAGATCATTTGATTTGTCGATCTAATTTGAATAATATAAACAATGTAGGAAAAAGACAAATAGTAGTGCAAAAAGAATATTTTATAGTGAATAGCACCCTCAATATACAAGAGAATGTAATTGATGGTATATCGGAAAGTAGTTGTTAGTCGATATATAATGTTATATCCCAACTATTTTTCTTATACCTATAAACAACTCATCACATATTATTTATTTTATACTGTAATTTATAATTTTAAATATAATAGAGTGTTATATTCAAAATATAATAACTCAAGTTATTTTCTAAAAATAATAAAATAAAATTTATAAATCGCATCAAGTATTTAATATAAGTGATACATTTGAGATATTTGATATTTTACATTTTTTATATATTTCAAAAATATTTCAATTCATGTGATGGGTATTAGAGCGAAGTGAATTTACAACTCAATGAGAGTGATTAGACAACGTGATACTCTAAATTATTATGAAATAATGTTTAGTAAATCAAGACTTAACCATAAAAAGGTTAACCATTTTAATAAAATAAACTTGTAATTGATAAACTTACATTTTTTTCAATCCATCAATGAGAAACATATCACTAGATTTATTCACAATAATGTTTAAATGTTTGATTTATAATGCTTGTATTCGATAAGTATAGCACACATATTTTCCCACTAATTAAGAAAGTCACACATTCGTAGAACAAACATCTTATCTGTTTAGGAAACCGAGGGAAAGGCACACTTAAATACGTTCTCCTAGCTAAACCTGTAAGATAGGTACGAAAATTTAAATTTATTTAGTTTTGATTAATGTCATTTTAGGAAAGGTACAAGTATAAAGGATGTTTTACTCCTCACGGTTTAAATAAGGGGAAAACCCTTAATAAACTAGGAGAGTGGCGGGTTGATCACGGGGATCCGACCAAACCGGGTTAGGGTGTGACAACTTGAGTGGTATCATAGCCTATTTTCTCGAATACATTATCAAGACTAGAGAACATAGCAACTAATAGGGATGATTTAAAAATTTTAAGATGGCTCCCAAGAAAGGAACCAAGAGACGCAGTCTCCGACACTGCCCAACCACCCCTACTTCTGAAAACTCCCTGAGGAGCCCAAACAACCCCACTTGGACTTAGCTCAGAACACTAGAGGTTGTACAAGTAGTTCACTCGTGTATTTGGGCAACCTAACCTCATTCCTGAGGCAGACAACAACTCTCGGGCTGAACCGAAGGAAGTACAATCCCATCCTCCTCCTATTAGCCATCCCCCTCTAGTTGACATTCCCAAAAATCTCAAGACTCTTTGTCAAATGGGGTGTAAGCCTTTCCTCGGAGAAAAAGATGCCGGTGCCGCCATGGATTGGCTGGCTAATGTCAAGAAGCAGATGGGGATAGTTAGGATATCACCAGAGGATATGGTGACCCTGATAGAATTCTTCTTGGAGGGAAGTGCCAAAAGTTGGTGGGACAATGTCCGAAACCTGCATACCTCCACACCCACCTGGGAGCAATTTGAGGAGACGTACACAAAGGAGTATCTGGCTCCTCATTTGATTAATGAGAAGAAGTAAGATTTCCTTCGACTTTGGCAAGGGCTTAACTCAATATCAGAGTATGAGACCAAATTTAACGAGTTAAGATCCTTTGCTCCTGACCTAGCTGGGCCAGCAGATATATGTCAGCAATTCGTGGATGGTCTCAATATGGACACACGAGACCGTATGAGAGGACTAGAATGCCCCCATAGACTTGGCAATAGTAATCAGTATGGCTCACGAGTTTGAGCGACTAGTGCAAACCCGATGCCATGGGATGGAGTAGATGACCCGGAAGGAGGATAAGGGTCAAAATCGTCAAGGAGGACGAAAGGAGCATAATGGTCCAAGATGGGGAAATAGAGTGACATGCCACCACTCCCTAAAAAGTAATCCCCACCTTGCCCCAAGGAAACCCTCACTGTCCTAGGTGCCAAAGGCACTACGAGGGAGCATGTTTGACTTGCTTTGCATAAGGATAAGTGGGGTACTTTGCAAAGGAATGCCCCACTCTTAGGGAGAACAAGCAAAGGAATACACTTGGACCACAACAAGGGAACCCTAGGAATTCCAGGCTAGACACTATAGCCAGAGTACCAGCTAGGGTATATAACCTCACCCAAGAAGAGGCTAGGAAAGACCCTAGTACTATAGTAGGTACATCTCAAAACCCTCCCAATTAGCTTAAGAAAAATCTTGTAATTGAAAATTTTTATTCAATGAAGAAAGCCTTTTTCTCTAAAAATATACGTTTCTTCAATGAAGAAAATCTTGTTTAAGGATATGACCTTAAACATTACAGTGAGATATGCTTAACTAAAGTAAGCTCCGTGGAATGCGAAAGTGATGGCAAGGGAAGGAAAACCTTAAGTGTGTGTGATATAAGGGATAAATGGAAATAACCGAGAAAGTTGTATATTGATAAACTACAAGCTAATATCGAAGGGAAGTTCTTTCCAATGCAAAGAACGTTGAATAAAGTTTTGGGGGAAAAAACACCTAAAAGGAGGGTAGAGTTGTAAGCCCCGCCCTTTTCAAGTTAAGGAAACTAGGAAAAGAACCTAACAAACCGAGTGAGAAAACCGACCGGTTCAAAAACCCGATCATTAGATAACGAGCAATTTTAGAAATTTACAACTCCCAAGTTACCCAAAGGGTTAAAAAAACCTTGGAAAAGGACCTTAGGACAATTTGGGAGAGAAAAACAAACCGGTTCAGGTGAACTGGATATGAGCTAGATCGAACCGATTACTAAACCTGGTCGGTTCATGAACTGGAACCTATAGAGAAAGGGTAAACTAGGAAATTTATGGATCCCGAGTGATCCAAGGAGTCACAAAAGTCATAAAAAAAACTTTAGGGTGAATTGGAGATGAAAATTATACTGGTTCAGGTGAACCAGATCCGAAGCAGATTAAATCGATTTGGACTGGTTTGAACCACTATTGATTCAGATGCTCAATTCATTTTTCTTGGTAGATTAGAAATTTCAAATTTGAGATTTGAGGCCACCATTGGATAGAGAATGAATTTAGGAAATTTTAATGTAGAAAATTTTGGTCAAATCAGGCATGAATAAGCCAGTTTAAGCTTTTAACCCAGTTCAGACCGGTTTGGTCAGGTTTAGAACATTGTCGTCTTCTTCCTTCAGATGACAACACTGTTCACTCGCTAGAAAATCGAGTAGCGCCATCAAAGCTGAAAAGTCTCTAGCCAGGTAGTTTCAGGCAATGAATGACCATTATTAAGGTGCCAATCGAACGACCAAGAAGTCCCCGAGCTTTCTATATAAAGAGCCCCTCCTCATTCATCTTCTCCACACCTAAAAACTCCATTCTCTCTCAATTGCTCCAATTTTCGACGAAGATTGAACTAGAGCTCCGATATAGGATTTTTTTTAAGCCAAAGAAGGTGTGGTCAGGTTCTTTGGATTTGGGTAGAAGTCAGCTACATGGCTATAGTCTCCATTTTCTTCGAGGGTCGCCAGATAAGCGCCAGTGTGATTGAACATTGAAGCAGCTTTGGCGGACCGAAGCGGCCCTGCTTCGGCCAAGCTAAAATTGGGCAATTCGAGCCCTTCTCATGCCAAACCATACCCTCTCAACACCTCCATGGTCCTCCTATAGCTAAAATAGAGCTGAAAGGTAAGCCAATTCAACTCCCCTCTGTAATTTCTTACTAGTGCTAGAGAGAGAACTGACATAACTTCGATGATAAAATTCTCACTCAATTCGGCATCAATTGATGCAATTCTTGATCCTAGGAGAAACCTCAGGACAAGAGCTATTTGCCCATGTTGAAAGCTTGGACGGCCGCACCCCTAACGCTAATCTTTCGAAGCTTTCTCTCTCTAAGTCCATATTTCCAATGAACCTCCGTTTGAGCTCATTCCGACATCAAATTGTGCACTTCAAAGTGCAATTGAATCGTATGAAGGTGTAGGAACTCCAATCTAACTTCAATTTCAACAATTAAACTCATTTGATTGGTCAATTTGATGAAATCAAATTCTACTGAGTGAGAAGGTTGAAATTGGGGGAAATTTGGGAATTTCAAAAATTCGAGGGACTAAAGTGCAATTTCATAAAATGGAGGGTCAGTTGGGCATTGTTTGAGGACCAATTGAGCATTTTTTTTTGGAAATTTTGGGGTAAAACTTATCATTTATGTAAAGTATGGGCATAATGGTAATTTTGTAAATATTTAGGACCAAATTGGAAATTTGGGAAATTAAATGACTTTTTGTGAATTTGAATGAATTAAGGTCCCAAGGTGAATTTTTAATAGTTTAAGGACTCAATTTGAGGAAAAATGACATTAGGGACTTAAAGTCAATGAAAAATAACTTTAGGGACCTACTTGCAAATAAAGGAAAAGTTTGGTTTTCTCATTTATTTGAGATGAATGAGGGCTACTAGGCCAAAGGGTAATAAACAAGGGTGTTCATATCATGTAGGAACACAAGTACTAAGAATGCCAACTAAGACAAGTTCGAGAAAGGACAACAAGCCGTCTAAGAGGATATTCACTGCACTATCGAGTGAGTGGAATTTTTATATCATATCTAGTTTGGAAGATAAGCACATCAAAAATGATAACCCACTGCTAAGTGGTATTTTAACCCTCACACCTGAGAGGAGTAATATTAAAATCACGCAGAAAAACTACTTACCGATTGTAAGTAGATCATACCCAGCTGGTATGATGAGACTTCTTGTAAGGAAGTGGAAAACCCGCTTATCGGTTATAAGTAGAGATGTCCTCATGCACAATTGATATGATGGACAATTGAAAAGTTTATTTTGTGGGAAATGCTCTCCCATGACCATGTGCCACTGCTTAAAATTTTTAGGAGTCTTTCTTAACAGGAACTCGTATAGCTCATATAGGTTAGGGGCCTCAGTTTTGGAACTTTGGGGCTAATATACCTGATTTTGAAAATCTTGAACAGTGGGCCCTAGGCCAGTTGGCACGAGTAGGAGCTCGTAAACAAACATGATTAATATGTCATGAAAACTTAAGTAAATGAGTTGTTTGGCCATGGTACCAAGACAAGACCAACATATTCAATGAACTAGTAGTGGTAATGCAAAATGACAGGTCTTCGGACTTGTCAAGACAAACAGCTATAGGTCGAGTTGAGGGACGGGGCTGCTAGACCAGTGGCACCATAGATTATATGAAATTATGTGAAAATCTGTTGATTGTGCATGCACTTTGTTACGGGACCTTTAAGACATCCAAGAGGGGTAGTGAAGCGTCCTAGGGCTCTAGACGACCTGGTGGGTATAAGGGCAGTTAGTCATACTAGAAGTCTTGCAAAGCTCGATCTAGCTTCAAGCTCATGGGACCGGGGTGGGGATGGAATGAGGTCTTTATCCTCATACGGACACAGAGTTTTGTTACGGGATTGAGCGTTGGATATCACAAACATCCACTTATTCTAAGGGTAGAAGTGGACGTGCTTCTATCTAGGTGGCTAGTAAAGTCGCTCCGACACCACAAGTAGGTACAGTGGACGGGCTGGCCTGCGATTGTGTGTTCCTTCATGATGAAGAGCATGTGTTGGTTGATAAACACACCATTAAGATGATAAATGGTTATGAAAATTGTCACGCCCGGACCCGGTTTGGTCAGATCCCTGTAATCAACCTACCACTCTCCCAGTTTATTAAAGGGATTCCCTTATTATAAACCATAAAGAGTAAGGCATCCTTTAAATTTGCACATTTTCCTGGAATAACATAATTAAAACTATATAACATTATAAATTTAGCATACCTGTCTCACAGGTGTCTTACTTGATGGTCTTTAAGGGTAGGCTTTTCGAGATTTCTTGAAAGGGATATAAGAGAGGTGGTGAATATGACTACTCAGTGAATGGGTTTTCAAAACCTTCAACTTTGGGAAAAAGACTTGTTTTGGAGTGTGCCAGACTCCAATATTTCAAAAACCATTTTATTTGAAATCTTGGGTTTTATCACCATTTCCTTATTTAATCATGGTGTGTCATCACCCAACACACATCCTTCATCATGAAGGTTAAATACATATTCGCAGGTCGGTACGTCCACTGAACCCACTTGTGGCTCAAGAGTGACATTTTCGGCCACTAAGATAGAAGTACACCCACTTCTACCCTAAGAATGAGTAGATGTTCGTGACATCTGACCCTCAATCCTAAAATCAATTCTTTGTGTCCGTATGAGGACAAAGACCTCATCCCGTCCCCACCCTGGTCTCATGCGCTTGGTGCTACTCCAAATTTCGCATGGTCACCTGGTATGGCAAACTGCCCTTATACTCACCAGGTCGTCCAGTGCCCTTAGGATGCATCACTACCCCTTTTGGGCGTCTTAATGGTCCCGTATTCATAGTGCATGCACAATCAATATTTTCTCATTATGGCATATAATATGTGGTGCCACTGGTCCAACGGCCCCGACTCTCAACTCAACCTGCAGTTGTTTGTCTTGACTAGTCCGTCGACCTATCATGTCGCACTGCCGCTAGTTGACTGAGCATGTCAGTCCTATCGGCCAAAAAATTCCTTTATTTAAAGTTTTATGGCATATAACTCATGTTTGTTTATGAGCTCTTGCTCATGCTAGCTGGCCTTGGGCCCACTGTATGAGATTTTTAAAATCGGGCATATTAGCCCCCAAGTTCCAAAATCGAGGCCCCCGGCCTATAAGAGCTATTCGAGCTCTCGTCAAGAAGGTCTCCCAAATAGTTTAAGCACTGGCACACGGTCAAGGTAGAGCACTTCCGACAAAATATATTTTTAGCTATCAATTATACCGACCGGGTATAAGGACATCTCCGCTTATAATCGATGAACGGGTTTTCAACTTTCTTCAAGAAAGTTTCATCATACCAACCGAGTATGATCTACTTACAACTGGTAAGTAGTTTTTTCATATAGTTTTTACATCACTCTTCTAAGTTGTGATGTTTAAAATACCACATAATAGTGGGTTTTCATTCCGATATGCTTATCATTCCCAACTGGGTATGATATAAAATACCACTCACAACAGGTAAGTGGTTTTTAACTTTAAGTTGTGGTCATCATCCCAACCGGGTATGATGTTAGTAAACCCACTCACCCGTTAATGTAGTGAATTCCACTATACTAGTCATTTGTATTCACGCGAGCTTGTCCCTGATGGCATTCCCGGTACTTCGTGTTCCTACACGATATGAATATCTCGGTCCATTATCCTTCGGCCTAATAGCCTTCATTCATTCCAAATGAATGAGAAAGTTAAACTTTCATTTTTTTGCAATTAAGTCCCTAAAGTTATTTCTCTTTAACTTTAAGTCCCTAATGCCGGTTTTTCCTCAAATTGAGTCCCAAAACTTTTAAAATTTACCATAGGACCTCAATTTCTTCAATTTCACAAAAAGGGGTTTAAATTTCCAAATTTCTAATTTGGTCCCCCCAACTTTTCCAAAATTATCATTTTGCCCTTCCTTTACAAAAATGGTAAATTTTACCCAAAAAATTCTAATATTTCTCAATTGGCCCCCTAACATTTTTATAATGTGCAATTGACCCTCAATTTTAGGAAATTTCATTTCGATCCCTCAAATTTTCGAAAATCCCCAATTTCCCCCCAATTCCAACTCTTTAACATAGCCAAATTTGATTTCATCAAATTGACTGATCAAATGCCTCTAATTGTTGAAATTGAGTTTCTCCATGTTCATACGATTCCATAGAACTTTGAATTGCGAGTTTCAACATCGGAACAAGCTCAAACGGAGCTTCGCTGGTAAAGAGACTATAGAGAGAGAAAGCTTCAATTACTAATCGGTGAGGGCACGACGGTCCGGGCTTTCGATCTGGACAAATAGCTCTCATCCCGAGGTTAATCCTAGAATCAAGAATCGTATCAATTGATGCCAAATTGAATTAGAATTTCATCATCAAAATTCTGCCAGTTCTCTCTCTAGCACCGGTCAAAAATTGTAGAGGGGAGCCGAATTGGCTTACTTTTCGGTTCTAATTCAGCTGTGGGAGGGCTGAGAAAGTGTTGGGAGGGCTTGGTTTGGCCTAAGTAGGGTTCGAAATGGCGAATTTCAACTCGGCCGAAATAGGGCAGCTTCGGTCCGTCGGAGCTACTTCACTGTTCCATCACGCCGGCGCTTCTCCGGCAACTCTCAAAGCAAACAGAGACTATTGTCGTGTTGTAAACCCCGCACTTTTGAGTTAAGGAAAACCGAGAAAGAATCAGTCAACCCGAGTAAGAAAACCGAGCCGTTTTACAAACCCGATCATATGGGAACAAGCAATTTGGAAATTTCAACTTCGGGGTGATCCAAAGGGTTCATTAAACCTTGGAAAAGAAACTTAAAACAAAATAAAGACAAAAACCAAATTGGTTCAAGTGAACAAGATTCCATAAGAACTTTGAAGTTAAGCGTGCTTAATTTTTTTGTAATCCGAAATTTCGGTAAAAAATTTTTATGTACGCCTTATCATAAAATAACCATAAATTAATATATATTTAATTATTGTAATTAATACCTAAATTAAATTATTGGAATTAATACAAATAATTTAAAACCGAAATTAAATTATGGTAATTAATACCAATAATTTATGTCATTATTAATACTGGTAATAAATCTCACCCATTTAATACACGAGTTTTACGCCTATATAAAGAGGTCATCCCCATTCATTCTCCTCACACCCGAACACTTCTCTCTATCTCTCTCTCTCTACTACTCCATTTCCTGGTGAAGCTTAAATAGAGCTTCGACTTCAATATTTTTCTTAACCTTGAAAGGAGTGGTCGGGCTCTTTAGAATCGGGGAGAAGTCAGCTATCAGATAGCAAACTCCAGTGAATCCGAGAATCACTAGAGAAGCGTCGACATGATGAAACAGTGAAGTAGCTTCGGTGGACTGAAGCAGCCCTATTTCGGCCAAGTTGATATTGGCCATTTCGAGCCCTCCTTAGGCTAAACCAAACCTTCCCAACACTTCCTCAGCCCTCTCATGGCCGAATTACGACTGAAAGGTAAGTCAATTCGGCTCCCCTCTACAATTTTTGGTCGGTGTTAGAGAGAGAACCGACAGAATTTTAATAATGAAATTCTAACTCAATTCTGCATCAATTGACGCGATTCTTGATTCTAGGATTAACCTCAAGATTAGAGTTATTTGGCTAGATTAAAATCTCGGACCGCCGTGCACTTACCGGTGAGAAATCGAAACTTTCTCTCTTTATAGTCTATTTTTCAGCGAAGCTCCGTTTGAGCTCGTTCCGGCATTAAAATCTGCGATTCAAAGTTTCTTAGAATCGTATGAACATGCAGGAACTCAATTTCAACTCCAATTTCAATAATTAGAAGTGTTTGATCGATCAATTTGATGAAATCAAATTCGGTAGTGTTGAAGAGTTGAAATTGGGTGAAATTTGGGGATTTTCAAAACTCAAAGGACCAAAATGAGATTTTATGAAATTGAGGGCCAATTAGGCATGAAAATAATGTTGGAGGACCAATTGAGAAATTTTAGAAATTTTGGGGGCAAAACTTACCATTTTTGTAAAGGAAAGGCAAAATGGTAATTTGGGAAAAATTGTGAGGACCAAATTGGAAATTTGGGAAATTAATCCCCTTTTAGTGAAATGGAATAAATTGAGGTCCTATGATAAATTTTAGAAGTTTCGGGACTCAATTCGAGGAAAAATTGGCATTAGGGACTTAAAGTTAAAAAGAAATAACTTTAGGAACCTAATTGCAAATAAATGAAAGTTTGACTTTCTCACTCATTTGGAATGAATGAAGGCAATTAGGCCAAAGGATAATGAATCGAGATGTTCATGTCGTGTAGGAATACGAAGTACCAGGAATGCCACCAAGGACAAGCTTGCGTGAATACAAAGAACCGATCTAGTGTAATTCATGACATTAACGGGTGAGTGGGTTTACTAACATCATACCCGGTTGGGATGATGAGCACAACTTAAAATTAAAAACTACTTACCGGTTGTGAGTGGGATTATATATCATACCCGGTTGGGGATGATAAGTATCTCAGTATAAAAATCCACTGTTTAATGGTATTTTAATCATCACCACTTAGAGAAAGTGATGTAAAAATTATGCGAAAAAACTACTTACTGGTTGTAAGTAGATCATACCCAGTTGGTATGATGAAAACCCGTTCATCGGTTATGAACGGAGATGTCCTTATACCGGTTGGTATAATGGAAAGTGAAAACCTATTTTGTCAGAAGTGTTCTCCCCTGATTGTGTGCCAATGCTTAAACTATGTGGTAAACCTTCTTGACGGGTGCTCGAATAGCTCTTATAGGTCGGGTGCCTCGATTTTGGAACTTGAGGGCTAGAATGCCCAATTTTTTTGAAAATCTCGTATAGTGGGCCCAAGGCCAGTTGGCACGAGTAGGAGCTAGTAAACAAATATGATATATGTGCCATAAAACTTAATAAGTGAATTTTTGGCCGTGGTACCAAGATAGGACCGACATGCTCAGTCAACTAGCGGTAGTGAGACATGATAGGTCGACGGACTAGTCAAGACAAACAATTGCGGGTTGAGTTGAGAGTCAGGGTCGTTGGACCAGTGGCCCCACATATTACATGGCTTGATAAGAAAACATTGTTTGTGCATGCACTATGATTACGGGATCATCAAGACGCCCAGAGGGGTAGTGATGTGTCCTAAGGGCCCTGGACGACCCGGTGAGTATAAGGGCAGATTGTCGTTCTAGGTGTCTGTGCGAAATCTGGAGTAACATCAAGCGCATGAGACTGGGGTGGGGACAGGATGAGGTCTCTGTCATCATACAGACACGAAGAAGTGATTTTGAGATTGTGGGTCGGATGTCATGTACATCCACTCATTCCCAGGGTAGAAGTGGTCGTACTTCTATCCGGGTGGCAGGAAAAGTCGCTCCGAAGCCACTAGCGAGTTCAGTAGTGATACTGACTTGTGAATGTGTGTAACCTTCATGATAAACGATGTGTGTTAGGTGATGACACACCGTGGTAAATAAGAAATGGTGGAAAAACCCGAATTTTTAAATGAAGGGATTTTTTAAAACAAAGGAGTCTGGCACACTCCATATAAATGTGTTTCTTAAAAGTAAAAAGCTTTTAAAAACCCATTCACTGAGTAGTCGTACTCAGCCCCTCCCTTATATCCCTTTCGGGAAATCCCGGAAAGTGTCCCCTTAAAGACTGTCAACTAAGATGCCTGTAAGACAGGTATATAAAGTTTTAAACTTCATGCAGTTTTGATTATGCTATTCCAGGAAAAGGTGCAGGTTAAAGGACACCTTACTCTTTACGGTTTATAATAAGGGGAAATCCTTTAATAAATCGGGAGAGTGACGGGTTGATCATGGGGATCTGACCAAACCGGGTCAAGGAGCTCCAATCCTATTTGGACCTGGTTAACAGAGGGACGAAATCGGACTACCACTTGCGAGGTGATGTCATGCTCATCTACATGAGTCCCAATGGGTAATTTTAAATGTTTCGGGACTCAATTTGAGGAAAAACAAGCATTAGGGACTTAAAGTTAAAGAAAAATAACTTTAAGGACCTAAATCAAATAAATAAAAGTTTGGTTTTCTCATTGATTTAGAACGAATGAAGGCTATTAGGCCGAGTGATAATGAACTGAGATATTCATATGGTGTACGAACATGAAGTATCAGGAGCGCCAACAAGGACAAGCTCGCGTGAATACATAAAATCGGTCTAGTAGAATTCACTACATTAACAGGTGAGTGGGCTATTAACATCATACCAAATTGGGATGATGAGCATAGTTTAAAGTTAAAAATCACTTACCAGTTGTGAGTGAGATTTTATATCATAGTCGGTTGGGGATGATAAGTACCTCAAAATCAAAACCCACTACTTAGTAGTATTTTAAACACCACAACTTAGAGGAGTGATGTGAAAATGATGCGAAAAAACTACTTATAGATTGTAAGTAGATCATACCCAGTTGGTATGACGAAACTTCCTCGGAGGAAGTGGAAAACCCGTTCATTGGTTATGAGTAGATATATCCTCATACTCGGTTGTTATGATGGATAGTTGAAAATTTATTTTTGTCGGAAGTGCTCTCCCCTAACTGTGTGCCACTACTTAAATGATTTGGGAGACCTTTTTTATGGGAGCTCGAATAGCACTGATAGGTCGGAGGCCTCGATTTTGGAACTTGATGGCTAAAATGCCATTTTTGAAAAATCACATAGAGTAGGCCCAAGGTGAGTGGACACGAGTAGAAGATTATAAAAAAACATGAGATATATGCCATAAAACTCTAAATAGATGAATTGTTTGGCCATGGTACCAAGACAGGATCAACATATTCAGTCAACTAGTGGTAGTGCGACATATCAGATCTTCGGACTAGTCAAGACAAACAGCTGCAGGTTAAGTTGAGGGTCGGGGCTATTGGACTAGTGGCACCATAGATTATATGGCATTATATGAAAATACTGATTGTGCATGCATTATATTTACGGGACCTTCAAGACACCCAAGAGGGGGAGTGATGCATCCTAGGGCCTTGGGCGACCTGGTGGGTATAATGGCAGTTTGTTGGACCAGGTGACCTTGTGAAGCTCGACATAGCTTCATTGCGCATGAGATCGAGGTGGGGTTAGGATGAGGTCTCTGTCCTCATACAGACATAGAGTATTTTTGGTCTAAGGGTAGGATGTTAGGGATGTTCACTCAGACTTCAGGTAGAAGTCAGATACTTCTATCAGGGTGGATGGTAAAGACGCTCCAATCCACAAGTGGGTGCAGTCGGCGTAACTGCATCTCACGAATGTATGTGTGATCCCTTCATGATGAAGGGTGTGTGATTTGTGAAATAAGCTGAATACGTAAATGGGAAAAGGTTATGGAAACATTGGAAAGGATTTGAGAATCCTTAGAAAAATAATTGGTAAACCTTGAGAAAAGGTGTTGAAAACTAGAATTTGAGAAAAGAATATTTTAAAAGAAAATAAGGAGTCTGACACACTCCAAATCAAGTATTTTTCATAAAAGATAAATTTTGAAAATCCATTCACTGAGTCATTGTACTCACCCCCTCCCTTATATCCCTTTTCAGGTAACCAAAGGAAGCCTACCTAAAGACCTCCTATTAGTCACACTTGCAAGATAGGTTTGTAAGTTAAAATTTTTATGCAGTTTTGATTTATGTATTCCAAGAAATGTATAGGTTTAAAGGATGCCTTACTCTTCACGGTTATTTAACAAGGGGCAACCCTTATTAAACCGGGAGAGTGGCAGGTTGATCACGGGGATCCGACCAAACCGGGTCGGGGCATGACATCAATCTGGTTTGGAATTGTGTCGTCTTCTTCCTTTAGATGACATCACTATTCACTCACTAGAAAATCGAGCAGCTTTGATAAAGATGAAACGTCTCAATTCAGGGAGTTTCAGGCAATGAATGACTGTCATAAAGGTGTCAATCAGACAACCAAGGAGTACACAGGCTTTCTATATGAAGAGCCCCTCCTCATTCATCCTCCTCACACCTGGAAACTCCTCTCTCTCCCTACTGCTACAATTCTAGTGAAGCACGAACCAGAGCTTCGACATTGGGGTTTTTCTAAGCCAAAGAAGGTGAGGTCATGTTCCTTAGATTATTCAGAGAGAAGTTAGGTACCCAACGGTAGTCTCAATTTGCTCCGAGGATCATCGGAGAAGCTCTCGCGTGATCAACCAGTGAAACATCTCCAGCATATCAAACACTTTCACAACCCTTATACGATTGAATTAGTGTGGAAAGGCTAGTTAATTTGGCTTCTCTATGTAATTTTCGATCAATGTTGGAGAAAGAATCGGCGAAACTTCACTAACCAAATTCTCCCTCAATTTCACATGAATTGATGCGATTCTTGATCTTAGGAGGAACCTCAGGACAAGAGCTATCTGCCTATATCAAAATCTCGGATTGTCGTACCCCCGACGGTAAGCTTTCGAAGCTTTCTCTCTCTAAGTCCAGTTTTTTACAAAGCTCCGGTTTAGCTCAATTCGGATCCAAATGACGTGATTCAAAGTTCCAATGAATTGTGTGGAAGTGTAATAACTCAATTTTACCTTCAATTTCAATAATTAAACCCAATTGAATGGTTAATTTGATGAAATCAAATACGATCAATTTCAAGGGTAAATTGGGGGAAATTTGGGAATTTCAAAAAATTGAGGGTCCAAAGTGCAATTTCCTAGAATTGATGGTCAATTGGCCATGAAAAAGATGTTGGAGGTTTTTGGGGCCAAATTGCCATTTTTGTAAAGTTGGGGCAAAATGGTAATTTTTGAAAAGTCAGGGACCAAATTGGTAATTTGGGAAAACTTGATTCCCTTTTTGTGATTTTGAATAATTGAGGTACCAAAGTGAATTTTAGAAGTTTTGAGACTCAATTTGGGGAAAAATTGGCATTAGGAACCTAATTGTAATTAATTAAAAGTTGGTTATTTCATTTATTAGAGAAGAATGAAGGCTATTAGGTTAAATGTTAATGAACAAGAATGTTCATATCGTGTAGGAATACGAAGTATCAGGAACGCCAGCAAGGATAAGCTCGCGTGAGGCAAAAAGCCAGTTAAGAGGAAAAGTACACTACACTTATCGGGTGAATGAGAATTTTCATATCATACTCAGTTGGGATGACGAGTAACTAAAAATGAAAAACCATTACTAAGTGCAATTTTAGCATCACACCTGGATGGGGTGATGTGGAAACTAAATGGAAAAAATATTTACCGGTTGTAAGTATATCATACCCGGTTGGTATGATATCCTATAAGGAAGTGAAAAACCCATTTACCAATTGTAAGCGAAGATGTCATCATACCCAGTTGGTATGATGTACGAGTGAAAACATATTTTGTCAAAAGTGTTCTCCCCTTACTGTGTGCCACTGTTTAAGGATTTTTGGGAGACCTTTTTGATGGGAGCTCGAATAGCTTAGTTAGGCTAAAGGCCTCGGTTTTGGAACTTGGGGGCTACAATGCTAGATTTTGAAAATCTTGTACAATGGGCCCAAGGCCAGTTGGCACGGGTAGGAGCTCATAAACAAACATGATGTTAAGCCATGAAAATTTTAATGAATGATGTGATTTGGCCATGGTACCAAGACAGGACCAACATACTCGATGGACTTGCGGCAGTGCAACAAGACCCGGTCGACGAACTGGTTTAGACAAACAAGTGCAGGTCAAGTTGAGGGTCGGGGCCATTGGACCAGTGGCACCAAAGAATAATGGCTTATTGGGAAAATTATTGTTTGTGCATGTATTGAGGTTTGAAACTATATAGATGCCCAAGAGGGGCAGTAATGCATCCTAGGGGCTACTGGATGACATGGTGGAGATAAGGGCAGGGAAGCTTGACCTAGCTTCATGCGCATGAGACCGGGGTGGGGTTAGGATGAGGTCTCTGTCCTCATACGGACACAAAGTGTTTTTTGGGTTTGAGGGTCGGATGTCGCGTACATCCACTCATTCCTAAGAAAGAAGTGGACATGCTTCTATCTAGGTGGCCTGTAAAGTCGCTCTAACGCCATAAGTGGGTGTAGTATACAGGCTGCCCTACGAATGTGTGATCCCTTCATGATGAAGGGCATGTGTTGATTATTAAACACACTGATTATGAGGAAATTGGTTTTGAATAACCAGATATTCAAGGAAAGAATGATTTTAAAGAAAAATAAGGAATCTGGCACACTCCAATGCAAACTATTTTTAGGAAACTAATGTCTAAAAAAATCCCCATTCACTAAGTTGTCGAACCCTTCCCCTCCCTTTACCCTTTTTTAGGAAACCGAGGAAAAAGCTTACCTAAAGACCTTCTATTAGCTAAACCTACAAGATAGATATGAAAGTTTAAATTTATTCAATTTTGATTAATGTCATTGTAGGAAAGGTATAGGTATAAAGGATGTCTTACTCCTCACAGTTTAAAGAAGGAGAAAACCATTAATAAACTGGGAGAGTGGCAGGTTGCTCACTGGGATCCGACCAAATGGGGTCGGCGTGTGATAATAAATATACAAGTTGAGAACATGGAAAGAGACATTCCCAAGCTAAGTAATCAACAAATGAACCATAAGAGGCTTTAACCAAAATAAGGAACCTCATTAAAGGGCATATGTGGTTAAGAACGTACTAGGATGGCCAGGTATGACCTGCTTTGGAAGAGTAGAGAAGCCAAATAGGGATTTCAAATGAACCTATCAAAAGGAAATAACTAATAGTCAAGGAGAATAAACAATGCCCTAAGAAGGATCGGGAAGTAGTAAGGACTACCCTCTAAAAAGGGGCAATGAGATGGACATTAAGGACAAGAAGACTCGAGAGACAATTGTCTCAAAATAGTTAAACCAAGAGAATAGTAGTGGTGAAACAGTTAACAAACTAACCCTTACAAAGGTCAAAACTCCAATAATGAAGGGTGAGGTGGAAAGGCCAAAACCTTTGGTAAATAAGGATGAAGGAAAACCTTAAAGAGATCAATGGCCAAGACAGGATTAACGACCAAAAGCCATGATAAGGTCAAGTAAACTTCTCGTAGGATGATCAAGAGATCTAGAAATGAAGAGGGTGTGACTTCTCCCAAATAGAAATAACGGGTAAGTAGGAGGATAACATCAAAAGATGTTGTACAGGTAAGAAAGGAATGGATTGCCCATAAAAAGGAAACAAAGGAAAGCAAATCTAAGAACCCTTGGAAAGGTAAGCTCTCCAATTAAGAAGTGACTAAAGTAAATGATCACTAAAATCAAGACTGGTTGTAGTCCATACTCAATTGTTGGAGCCTAAAGAGTGGATTATGTAAAAGGAAGTCTTTGAGGAAATGACACCACTATAAATGAGGAAGGATATAAGAAGGAAAGAATCTTCGTGTGTTGGTAGGTTATAGGGAGACCCAATGATTGGAATCGGAAAGACCCAATAAAGGAGTTGGGAAAGGATGAGTAGGTAAGGAAAAACTGACGCAGTTATGTATGATATGATGACAAAAGCAAGATGGATGATGAGATAACGGTAGAGGTAGTCGAGAAACACTACCAGATGAAAAAGAGGGACGAAGTGATACGATCACTGAACGGTAGGAAGGTTGAGAACAACCATTGAGGAAGTGTCCTAAGATTTTAAATGGCCAAATACAGGTTCTAGAGCATGTCATGTTGTAAGGGACATGTAAACCCAAAAGCCGAAGGAAAAATATGACTCAAGAAAGGATTAGTTTGTTAGTTTAGCATGACAAGGTCAAACATTAGATTTTGATCGAATTTGTGATAAATAACATATGAGGGGAGGGTCAAAATAGACGAAAAGGTAATAATACTGAAACCTATGAAAGCAAGTACGTAGCGCTCAAAAGGACACCAAGCTAAGGGTTTCAATGATAAAGAGAATAACAAGACACAAGAACGATTGGGCATCTTGGAACTCCCAATCCTAAAATCTTGAGTAAGAACCTCAAGGGGAAGAAACTTGCCCTAAGCAGGGGAAGATGTGAACCTAAGGATATACCCTTGAACTCATAGGTAAGACATGCTTAGCTATGATATACTCCATAGAATGAGTAAACAATGGAAAAGAAAAGAAATTCCTTAAGTGCGTGTTATAAAGGGTCTAAGTGAATGAACAACTGAAGTGTTAGCATGTCAAGCAAACTCCAAGTTGACATCAAGGGAAGTTATTTAGTATGAAAAGGTTACTAATTAAGTTTTGGGGATAAAACTTCTAAAAGGAGGGGAGAGTTGTAAACCTCGTCCCTTAAAGATAAGAAAATCGGGGAAAGAACAGGTCAACCCAAGGGAGAAAACCAAACCGGTTCACCAGCTGCAACCATTAGAGAAAGGGAAAAATTAGGAAATTTACAAATCACAAGTGACCCAAAGAGTCATAAAAACCATGGAAAGGGAATTTGGGACAAATTGGAAGATAAAACTAGACCGGTTTAGGTGAATCAGACCAAAACCAGATTAAACAGGTTTGAACCATCATTGAACAGTTTGCTAAATTCATTTTTCTAGGTGGCATAAAATATTCAAATTGGGTAATTGAAGCCACCATTAGATAGATAATGAATTTAGATATTTTTAATTTTGAAAAACTCGGTCGAATTAGGCCTAAACCAACCGGTTTAAGCATTGAACTCGGACCGGTTTAGAACAATGTCATCTTCTTCTTTCAGATGACGACACTATTCATTCAATGGACGAACAGACAGATCCGACGAAGATGAAACATCTCTGTTCAAGGAGTTTCAAGTCATGAATGAGCTTGACCAAGATGTCAAATGGTCGAGTAGAGAGTCCCCGAGCTCCCTATATAAAGAGCCCCTCTCCATTCATTCTCCTCACACCTGAAATCTCCAATCTCTCTCAACTACTCAGTTTTCCAGCAAAGCTCAAACCATAGCTCTAACATAGGGGTTTTTCTGAGCCTTAGAAAGCGAGGTCGGATTCTTTACATTCCAGGAGAAGTCAGCTACCTGACCGCAATCCCTATTCAATCTGAGGATCGTGGGAGAAGTACTGGCAGAATCAAACAATGAAACAACTCTAATGGACCGAAGATGCTCTATTTCAGTCGAGCTGAAATCGGCTGAATTTAGCCTTCCTTAGGCCAAACCAAACCCACCTAACATTCCCACCACCCTCATACGACCTCAATTGAGCTGAAAGTTAAGCTTATTCGGTCCCCCCTTTATCATTTCTAGTCGACATTAGAGAGAGAAACTATAGAAATTCATTGATAGGATTCTCCCACAATTTGGGGTGAACTACCTGCCCAGATAGAGAGCTCGGATTGCCACACCTTCGACGGTAAGATTTCGAAGCTTTATTTCTCTACGCGCAGTTTTTTGGCGAAGCTCCATTTGAGATCATTTCGACTTAATTCATGTGATTCAAAGCTCAATTGAATCATATGGAAGTGTTGGAACTGATTTACACCTCCAATTAAAGCAATTAACCCTGATTAAATGGTCAATTTGATAAAATCAAATTCGGCTAGTTTGAAAGGGGGAAATTGAGGGAAAATTAGTGGAATTTAGGGGTTTCGTAAAATTGAGGGACCATTTTGCAATTTTCTAAAATTGAGGGCCAAATGGCCAAGTAAAAATGTTGGAGGACCAATCAGTCAATTTTTTAAAGATTTGGGGTCAAATTGCCATTTTTAGAAAGTATGGGCAAAATGGTAATTTTTGAATTATTGGGGACTAAATTGGGAATTTGGAAAACTTTAACCCCTTCAATAATTTTGAGTAAATTGAGGACCCAAAGTGAATTTTTGGTTGTGTCGGGACTCAATTTGGGGAAAAGTTAGCACTAGGGACCTAAAGTCAAGGAAAATGAACTTTAGGGACGTAAGTGCAATTAACTAAAAATTTGGAGACTATTGTTCACATGTGAGAAACAAAGGTTGTTATGCCAAATATTAATAGATAAGGATGTCCAAATTGTGTAGGAACAAGAAGGACCAGAACGCTAGCAATGATAAGTTAGCATGGAGGCATAAACTGACTGAAAAGGAATACACCACGATTATCAGGTGAGTAGGTTTATTCACATCATACCTGGTTGGGATGATGAGCACCTCATAAATGAGCATCTCATTCACTGAGTAGTTGTACTCACCCCCTCCCTTATACCCCTTTCAAGAAGTCCTGGAAAGCTGAACCTTAAAAGACTTGTGCAATTAAACGCCTGCAAGACAGGTATAATTAATTTAAATTACTATGCAGTTTTGCTTTATGATATTCCTAGAAAAAGGTGCAGGTCTAAAGAACACCTTACTTTTTATGGTTTATAATATAAGGGGAAACCCTTTATTAAACTGGGAGAGTGGCGGGTTGATCACGGGGATTCGACCAAACTGGATCGGGGCATGACAACTAGAGTGGTATCAGAGCATGTTTCCTCGAATACATAATAAAGACTAGAAAATATAGTAATTAATAGGATTTATCCTAAAATTTTTAGATGGCTCCCAGGAGAGGAACCAAGAAAACTTGGAAGGGCTCTACTCAAAACCGTACCTTCATAGGGAAACAACCCTAGAAGCTTCCCAAATCCCTGACACCTGGTAGAAATGTCGAAAGACCAAATGGGGAAGCATCCTGGAGATTGGTGCTAGGACCTATTGATGGCACAACCCTAAGTATAAAGGAGGATGCTTACCAAGAATTCCATATCTCCCTAGTTAATTTGTGACCATTTTCTATGATAGGGCTGAGAGCCCAACCTTTTGTATCCCCATGTTAATAAAAGATTCAAATTCCCCCAAAACTCTATCTTCTGAGGATATGATCTTACTAGGAATATGGCCTAAGGAAAATAAAATAAACCCACACTATCCTAGAAACTAAGGAAGAGTCGCATCCCAGTGATGGAACATGAATCATGAAACCTAGGAGGACTCTTACCATGAACCTTAGCAAAGATAATTCAGCTAGAAAACTGTCAAAGTGATCAGACTCAAGAACGGTAAAGCACCAAACCAATAGTAACCCTGGAAAAAGCCCCACTCGAAGGAAAGGAAGAACCACAACAATCCGTGTAAGGGAATAACGATGGGACATTACCTAAAGAGATGCCCGACCCTACTAAAGGACAAGTACCAAGTTGAACTATTATAGGTGTAAGGAAAGAAGAGGTGTTCCACACCTCATAGATTCAGGGCAATACCTCTTCAAAGGTTACGATAGACATGAAGGATTGGAGACCAATACCATGGGGCGGGTTACATAAATAATTCAAAAAGAGGTCAAGAAAAGGCAAGGTAAATACAAAAACTTCTTAAGAAGGTCAAACTGAGAAGCATACTTAGAACCCTCTTATAAGGGGCAAACACAGAAAAACGTCCCCCAAAACTCTAGGGAATGACACAGTGAGAGTGAAGAAGAGAAGGAATATGCTGTGAAAAGGAATCATTGGTGGCAGATGTACAAGGAGCCAACCCCTCATCAAAAACTACTTGAAGGAAGGAAGTATCAGAGGCCAAGACTAACCTACTTTGGAAAAGTGATATAATTTTAAAGTACTACCTCTTTTGGAAAAAGTAGAAGAGTCAAAAATCAAAGTCTCTGACCAACATACCTAAGGAAGACTGAGAAGTAGAAAGGACTACATCCTAAAAAGGCCAGTGAGATGACATTAAGGGCAGGAGTACGCGAGAAGAAAATTACCCTAAGAAGACCTAAACCAAGGGACTGGTGGAGGCGGGGCAGTTAACCAACTAATACGTGGAAGAACCATGATGTAAGTTCCGACAAGAAAGAGAGGCGGAAAGGTTAAATACTCTGAAAGAGAAGGATGAAAGAAACCCTTAAAGGGACCAAAAGGCCAAATTAACAACCAAACTCAAGCCAAGAAAGAAATAGGCAAGCTTCTCACATAATGGTCAAGAAATCTTGAAACAAGGAAGATTTGTACGCTCCCTAAGGAAATAGACAGATATTGGGTATGAATGAGGATGAGGATAGAGTATAAAAGATGTACTGCAAGACCTAAGGAGTAAAGGTAAACAGGAGAAGACAACATCAAGAGTAGAAATCCCCAGAGCAAATGTAAAAAGGAATGTCCGTAGAAAGGGAAAGAATTCTACAAAGGAAGGAAGCCTGAAAAGGCGTGTATCCCAATTGAGAGGAAATGGAACCAACCAAAATAGAAGGAATGATAAGCTCACAAATGAAATGTTGGTTGAGATGGAAAAGTCGAGTACCAAGGAAAAATGAGGTCCTAAGAAGGAAATTAAACTAAAGAAATTATTGATGTGCGGATGGACACAATGTGAAGTGAAAGGAACCAACCCTTAATTAGGAAATGTTTCCAAGGAAGGAAGTATCGTAATGGCCTAGGCTGACCTGTTTGGAGGGAACAAGAGAACCAAGTAGAAAGATGAACACTAATAACGATAGACAGCCAAATAGAATAAACAAAACCCTAAGAAGGAATGAGATGTAGTAAAGACTACGCTCTATGATGGACAATAGGATGGGCATGAAGAACGAGTGATACAACTGCCTAGATGATTGGACCAGAAAAATAAAGAATTGTGAAATGGTTGCGAACAAATCAGAGGGGATTAAGGCCAAAGGAAAACCCATGAGTAGAGGATATCATTGGGAATGATGATAGATCTAAGAAAGAACGAAACCCAACATGTCAGTAAAACATCTGGGAATTTAATTAATTGGAACTGGAAATACAAATCGAAAAGGAACGAGTGGGTAAGGAGAACCAACACAATTGAGTAAGTGGAGTTAATAATGGTAAAAAAAAATTATAGTTGAGGAATACTATCAAAAGAAAAGAGGAATGAAGTTATACGAACCCTGAAAGGTCTAAAAGCTAAGAGAGACACTTCAGGAGATTTTCTAGAAATAAAATGGACAGAGACGGGTCCTAGAAAATGCCATGCTATAAGAGCATGTAAGCCCAACAACCCGAGGAGAATATTACTCAAAGTAAGGATGAGTCTGCTAATAAGCATGACTAGGTCAAATATAACAATTTGGACTGAAGTTATAATAGACAACCAATGGAGAAAGAGTCTAGATGGAACGAAAAGGTGGTGATAAAGAAATTCGTGGAAATAAGTACGAAATGCTCTATAGGACGACAAGCTAAGGGTTTCAATGATCAAGCGGTTTACTAGACACAAAAATGGTTAGTTATCTTGAAATTCCCAATCTTGAGTACAGGACCTCAAGGAGAAGAATGTTACTCTAAGCAAAGAGAGAGATAAAATCTAAGAACATACCCTGAGGTAAGGTATGTCTAGTTATGACAAACTCCATGGAGGGAGTAAATAATATTAAGTAAAAGAAATTTCTTAAGCGAAGGTTGTGAAAGTGACTAATTTCAAGGACGAGAGAAAAGTTTATATCATAAGCAAACACCAAAGGGGCATCAAAGGAAATGATAGCTCATGCAAGGATGTTAACTAAGTTTTGGGGACAAAACACCTAAAAGGAGGGGAGAGTTGTAAACCCCGCACTTTAGAGTTAAGGAAAACCGAGAAAAGAACTGGTCAAACCGAATAAGAAAATTGCACTTTTGGGTGATCCAAAGGGTTCATTAAACCTTGGAAAAGAAACTTAAGACAAACTAGAAAACAAAAACCAAATTGGTTCAATGAACTAGATTCCATAAGAATGTAATTAATAGCCATAAATTAATATATATTTAATTATAGTAATTAATACCAATAATTTAATAACCAAATTAAATTATTGGAATTAATACAAATAATTTAATACCGAAATTAAATTATTGAAATTAATACCAATAATTTATGCTAATATTAATACTAGTAATAAATCTCTCCCATTTAATACACGGTTTTACACCTATATAAAGAGGTCATCCCCATTCATTCTCCTCACACCTGAACACTTCTCTTCCTCTCTCTACTGCTCCATTTCCCGATGAAGCTCGAACCACAGTTTCGACTTAAACATTTTTCTTAGCCTCGAAAGAAGAGGTCGAGCTCTCTAGAACTAGGGAGAAGTAAGCTATCGGATAGCAAACTCCAATCAATCCAGGAATCACTAGAGAAGCGCCGACATGATGGAAGAGTGACGCAGCTCCGGTGGACCGAAGTTGCCCTATTTCGACGAAGCTAAAATTAGCCATTTTGAGCCCTCCTCATACCAAACCAAGCCCTCCCAACACTTCCTTAGCCCTCCCACGACCGAATTAGGACTGAAAGGTAATCCAATTCGACTTCCCTCTGCAATTTCCGGTAGGTGCTAGAGAGAGAACCGACAGAATTTCAATGATGAAATTCTAACTCAATTTGACATCAATTGATGCAATTCTTGATTCTAGGATGATCCTCAAGATAAGAGCTATCTGCCCAGATCAAAAGCTCGGACCACCATGCCCTCACTAGTGAGAAATCGAAGCTTTCTCTCTCTATAGTCTATTTTCTGGTGAAGCTCCGTTTGAGCTTGTTCCAACGTTAAAATCTACAATTCAAAGTTTCTTAGAATCATATGAACATGCAGGAACTCAATTTCAACTCCAATTTCAATAATTAGAAGTGTTTGATTAGTCAATTTGATTAAATCAAATTCGGTAGTGTTGAAGAGTTGAAATTGGGGGAAAATTTGGGGATTTTCAAAATTCAAAGGGCCAAAATGCAATTTTATGAAATTGAGGTTCAATTGGGCATGAAAATAATGTTGGAGGACCAATTGAGGAATTTTGGAATTTTTGGGACAAAACTTACCATTTTTTGTAAAAGAAGGGCAAAATGGTAATTTTGGAAAAATTGCAGGACCAAATTAGAAATTTGGGAAATTAAACCCCTTTTTGGTGAAATTGAATAAATTGAGGTCCCAGGATAAATTTTAAAAGTTACGGGACTCAATTTGAGGAAAACCCGACATTAGGGACTTAAAGTTAAAGAGAAATAACTTTAGCGACCTAATTGCAAATAACTAAAAGTTTGGGTTTTCTCATTCATTGGAAATGAATGAAGGCTGTTACGCTGAGTAATAATGAACAAGGTTGTTCATATCGTGTAGGAACGCGAAATACTGGAAACGCCAGCAAGGACATGCTCACGTGAATACGAAGAACCGATCTAGTGGAATTCACGGCATTAATGGGTGAGTGGGTTTATTAACATCATACCCGGTTGGGATGATGAGCACAATTTAAAATTAAAAACCACTTACCGATTGTGAGTAGAAAATTTATATCATACCCGATTGGGAATGATAAGTACCTCAGTATGAAAACCCACCATTAACTGGTATTTTAAATATCACTACTTAGAGGAAGTGATGTGAAAATCATGCGGAAAAACTACTTACCGATTGTAAGTAGATCATACCCGATTGGTATGATGAGACTTCCTTGAAGGAAGTTGAAAACCCATTCATCGGTTATGAACGGAGGTGTCCTTATACCCGGGCGGTATAATGGATAAAGAAAACATATGTTTTGTTGGAAGTGCTCTCCCTTGACTGTGTGCCAATGCTTAAACAATTTGGGAGACCTTCTCGATGGGAGCTCGAATAGCTCTGATAGGTCGAGGGCCTCGGTTTTGGAACTTGGGGGCTAAATGCCCGATTTTGAAAATCTTGTACAGTGGGCCCAAGGCTAGTTCGCACGAGTAGAAGCTCGTAAATGAACATGATATATGTGCCATAAAACTTAATAAGTGAATTGTTTGGCCATGGTACCAAGATAGAACCGACATGCTCAGTCAACTAGCGGCAGTGCGACATGACACGTCGACCGACCACTCAGGACAAACAATTGCGGGTTGAGTTGAGAGTCAGGGCCGTTGGACCAATGGCACCACATATTACATGGCAATATGAGAAAACATTGTTTGTGGATGCACTGTGAGTACGAGATCATCAAGATTCCCATGAGGGGTAGTGATGCGTCCTAAGGGCACTGGACAACCTGGTGGCTATAAGGGCAGTTCGTCGTTCCAGGTGTCTGTGCAAAATTTGGAGTAGCACCAAGCGCATGAGACCGGGGTGGGGATAGGATGAGGTCTCTATCCTCATACGGACAGGAAGAAGTGATTTCAGGATTGTGGGTCGGATGTCGCGTACATCCACTCATTCCCAAGGTAGAAGTGGTCGTACTTCTATCCTGGTAGCAGGTAAAGTCGGTCCGAAGCCATTAGCGGGTTCAGTAGTTATACTAAGTTACGAATGTGTGTAACCTTCATGATAAAGGATGTGTGTTGGGTGATGACACACCGTGGTAAATAAGAAATGGTGGAAAAACCCAAATTTTTTTATAAAGGGATTTTTGAAAAGAAAGGAGTTTGGCACACTCCATATAAATATATTTTTTTTAAATTCAAAAGATTTGAATCTCATTCATTGAGTAGTTGTACTAACACCCTCCCTTATACCCCTTTCAGGAAGTCCCAGAAAGCTGAACCTTAAAAGACTTGTGCAATTAAATGTCTGCAAGACAGTACGATTAATTTAAATTACTATGCAGTTTTGATTTATGATATTCCTGGAAAAAGGTGCAGGTCTAAGGAACGCCTTACTCTTTATGGTTTATAATATAAGGGGAAACCATTTAATAAACTGGAAGAGTGGCGAGTTGATCACGAGGAACCGACCAAACCGGATTGGGGTGTGACAAGTGATGTGAGAACTAAGCAAAAAACTACTTACCGGTTGTAAGTAGAGAAAATCATATCTGGTTGGTATGATGACTTCCTTAAAGGAAGAAGAAAACTAGTTTGCATATTGTAAGAGGAGATATCATCACACCCGGTTGGTGTGATGAATTGAAAGATATTTTTGTCAGAAGTGTTCATGTCACACCCTGACCTAGTTTGGTCAGATCCCCATGATCAACCCACCACTCTCCTGATTTATTTTAGGGTTTTTGCTTGTTATAAACCATAAAGAGTAATGCATCCTTTAACATACACATTTCCTTGAATAAAATAAATCAAAGTTGCATAAAAATTTTAAATTTTGTCATATTTGACTTACATGCATGTTAGTTGGTGGTCCTTGAGGGTAGGCTTTCTAGGATTTTCCTGAAAAGGGGTATAAGGGAGGGGGTGAATACAACGACTCAATGAATGGGTTCTCAAGATTTAACTTTTAGGGAAAATATTTGATGAGGAGTATGCCAAACTCCTTATTTTCTTTTAAAAACCTTTCATTTCAAATTTTGGTTTTTATCACCATTTCTTATTTATCACGGTGTATCATCACCCAATACACATCCTTCATCATGAAGGTCAAAAACACACAATCACAGGCCAGCCTGTCCACTGAACTCACTTGTGGCATCGGGGCTACTTTACCGGCCACTTAGATAGAAGTACATCCACTTTTACACTAAGAATGTGTGGATGTTTGTGACATTTGACCCTCAATCCGGTAATCAATTCTCTATGTACGTATGAGGTCAGAAACCTCACACTGTTCCCTCCCCGGTCTCATGCGCTTAAAGCTACTCCGAGCTTCGTAAGGTCACCTAGTCTAACGATCTACCCTTGTACCCACCGGGTTGTTTAGGACCGTATGACACATCACTACCCCCTCTTGGGTGTCTTGAAAGTCCCGTAAACATAGTGCATGTACAATCAGTATTTTCACATCATGCCATATAATTTGTGGTGTCACTCGTCCAACGGCCCTAACCCTCAACTAAACCTATAGCTGTTTATCTTGACTAGTCTGGAGACCTGTCATGTTGCACTGCCACTAGTTCATTGAATATGTCAGTTATGTATTGTTACTATGGCCAAACAATTCATTTATTTAAAGTTTTATGGCATATAACTCATGGTTGTTTATGAGCTTCCGCTTGTGCCAACTGGCCTACGACCCACTATTTGAGATTTTCAAAACCGGGCATATTAACTCCCAAGTTCCAAAACTGAGGCCTCGGGCCTATCAGAGTTATTCGAGCTCCTGTCGAGAAGGTTTCCCAAATCGGTTAAGGAGTGGCACACAGTCATGGGAGAGCACTTCTAACAAAATTGTATTTTCAACTATCTATCATACCAATCGAATATGAGGATATCTCTACTAATAACCGACGAACGGGTTTTCCACTTCCTCCAAGGAAGTTTCATCATACCAACCGGGTATGATCTACTTACAATCAGTAAGTAGTTTTTCCGTGTCATTTTCACATCACTCCTCTAAGTTGTGTTGTTTAAAATACAACTAAGTAGTGGGTTTTCATTTTTTGAGTTACTGATCATCCCAACCGGGTATGATATATAAATACCACTCACTCGATCGAGCAATGAAATTCCACTTACTTGGTTTCCATCCCTAGCAAGCTTAACTTCAATTGGCGTTCCCAATTTCAACTTCTTAACACAACCGAATTTGATTTCATCAAATTGACCGACCAAACACTTCTAATTATTGAAATTGAAGTTAGATTGGAGTTCCTACACCTTAATAAGATTCAATTGCACTTTGAATCACGCGATTTGGTGCTAGAATGATCTCAAATGGAGCTATGCTGAAAAATTGCACTTAGAGAGAGAAAGCTTCGAAAGCTTACCGTCGGTGACGCGGTGATTTGGGCTTTCGATCTAGGCAGATATCTCTCATCCTGAGGGTTATCCTAGGATCAAGAATTGCATCAATTGAGCCGAATTGAGTTAGAATTTCATCATCGATGTTCTATCGGTTGTCTCTCTAGCACTGGTCAGAAATTACAGAAGGGAGATGAATTGGCTTACCTTTCATCTCTAATTCAGATGTAGGATGGCTTTGGAGGTGTTGGGATGGCTTGGTATAGCCCGAGGAGGGCTCGAATTGGCTGATTTCAGCTCAACCAAAATAGCGCAGCTTCAGTCCACCGAAGCTGCTTCACTATTCCATCACGTCGGTGTTCCTCTAGCGACCCTTAGAGCAAATGGATACTACAGTCGTGTGGCTGACTTCTTCCCAGTTCTAAAGAACCCAACCATGCCTTGTTTGGCTTAGAAAAGTGTGCAAGTCAGAGCTCTAGTTCGAGCTTCATCAAAAAATGGAGCAGATGATAGAGAAAGGAGTTTTCAAGTATGGAGAGAATGAATGGGTAGGGGCTCTTTATATAGGAAGCTCGGGGACTTCTTGATCGTCTGATTGGTACCTTAATGGTAGTCATTCATTGCCTGACACTCCCTAGCCGAAGACTTTTCTGCTTCGCCGGTGCTACATGATTTTCCAACGAGTGAACAGTGCTGTCATTTAAAGGAAGAAGACGACACTGTTCCTTACTAGCCCGGACCGGTCCGAATTGGGTTCAAAGCTTAAACTGGCCGGTTCACCCCCAATTCGACCGAATTTTTCAAATCTAAAAATTTCTAAAATTATATAAATTCATTTTCTATCCAATGATGGCCTCAAATCTCAAATTTGAAATTTTTAAGCCTTCTAGAAAATTGAATTTAGAATCAGGTTCAATAGTGGTTCAAACAAGTCCAAATCGATTCAATCTGGTTTGAATCTAGTTCACATGAATCGGTTTGGTTTTCATCTTTCAAGTCCATTTCCATGACTTTTGGGACTCTTTGGATCACTCGGGATCATAAATTACCCAGTTTGCCCTTTCTCTATTGGTTACGGTGCATGAACCGACTCGGTTCATAAATCGGTTCAATTCAGTTGGATCCGGTTCATCTGAACTGGTTTGATTTTTCTCTTCCAATTTGTCCTAAGGTTCTTTTCCAAGGTTTTATGAACCCTTTAGATCACCCAGGAGTTGTAAATTTCCAAATTGCCTGTTCTCTAATGATTGGGTTTGTAAACTGATTCGATGTTTTCACACTTGGTTTGACCGGTTCTTTTCCTGATTTTTCTTAACTCAAAAGAGTGGTGTTTACAACTCTCCCCTCCTTTTAGGAGTTTTGTCACCAAAACTTATTTTGTATATTCCACATCTGGATTAATTTCCTTTAATGTCCTCTTCCTCATCTACTTAGGACAAGATTTTCTTCTTGAGTGTTCTTGGTCCCCCCTTTAATGTCCTCTTGGTCCTTCAAAATTTCAAAAATCCCCAATTTTACCCAAATTGTCCCCCCATTTCAACTTTTTAACACAGCTGAATTTGATTTCATCAAATTGACCGATCAAACACTTCTAATTGTTGAAATTAAAGTTAGATTGGAGTTCCTACACCTTCATACGATTCAATTTAACTTTGAATCGCGCGATTTTGTGCTAGAATGAGCTAAAATGGAGCTCTGCCGGAAAACTGCACTTAGAGAGATAAAGCTTCGAAAGCTTACCGTTGGGGACGCGGTGGTCTAAGATTTTGATATGGGCAAATAGCTCTCATCCTGAGGTTTATCCTAGGATCAAGAATTACATCAATTAAGGCCAAATTGAGTTAGAATTTCATTATCAATTTTCTACCAGTTGTATCTCTAGCACCGATCAGAAATTGTTGAGGGGTGCCGAATTGGATTATCATTAAGCTCTAATTCAACTATAGAAGGGTTGTAGAGGTGTTGGGAAGGCTTGGTTTGGCCTGAAGAGGGCTCAAATTGGCCAATTTCTGCTCAGCCGAAATAGGCAGCTTCAGTCCGCCACAGCTGCTTCACTATTCCATCTCGTCGGTGTTCCTCTATCGACCCTCAGAGCAAATGGAGACTACAGGCATGTAGCTAACTTCTCCCTGGTTCTAAAGAACCTGACCTCACCTTCTTTAGCTCAGAAAAGTTCCCTAGTCAGAGCTCTAGTTCGAGCTTCACTAGAAAATGTCTCAATTGAGAGAGAATGGAGTTTTCAGGTTTAGAGAGGATGAATGGGGAGGGGCTCTTTATATAGGAGCTCAAGGACTTCTTGGTCATCCGATTGGCGCCTTAATGGTGGTCATTCATTGCTAAAACTCCCTGGCCAGAGAATTTTCAGCTTTTCTGGCACTGGACGTTTTTTCGACGAGTGAACTGTACTGTCATCTGAAGGAAGAATACGACACTATTCCGAACTGGCATGAATTGGCCCAAACAGGTCCGAACCGGGTTCAAAGCGTAAACCGTCCGGTCCACCCCTATTCGACCGAATTTTTCAAATCTAAAAATTTCTAAATTTATCTAAATTCATTTTCTATACAATGGTAGCCTCAAATCTAAAATTCAAATTTTTTAAGCCTCATAGAAAAATGAATTTAAAATCTGGTTCAATAGTGGTTCAAATCAGTCCAAACCGGTTCAATCTGGTTCGGATCTGGTTCACCTGAACTGGTTTGGTTTTCATCTCCTATTCATTCTCAAGTCTATTTTCATGACATTTGAGACTCTTTGGGTCACTTGGGATCCATAAATTTCCCGGTTTGCCCTTTCTCTACTGGTTCCAATTCATGAACCAACTCGGTTCATAAATAGATTCAATCCAGTTGGATCCGGTTCTTCTTAACCAGTTTGGTTTTTCTCATCCAATTTATCCTATGGTTATTTTTCAAGGTTTTATAAACCCTTTAGATCACCTGGGAGTTGTAAATTTTCAAATTGCCCGTTCTCTAATGATCGGGTTTGTGAGTTGATTCGGTGTTTTCTCACTTGGTTTGATTGGTTCTTTTCCCGGTTTTCCTTAACTCAAAATAGTGGGGTTTATAGTTCTCCCCTAACTATGTGCCAATACTTAAATCTTTTGGGAGATCTTCTTGACAAGAGCTAGAACATCTCAAATAAACAAGTGGCCTCAATTTTGGAATTTGTAGGGCTAAATGCTCGATTTTCAAAAATCACGAATAGTAGGCCCAAGGTCAATTGGCACGAGCAAGAGCTCGTAAACAAACATGAGATATTAAAGCCATGAAAAACTCATAATGAATGAATTATTTGATTTTGCCATGGTACCAAGACAGGACTGACATACTCGATGGTATAGCGGCAGTGTGTCAGGGCTAGGTTGACAGACCGACCTAGAAAAATAGCTGTAGGTCAAGTTGAGGGTCAGGGCTGTTGGACCAGTGGCACCAAAGATAAATGGCTTTGTGAAAAACTATTGTTTGTGCATGCACTTGAGGTTCAGGACCATTAAGATGCCCAATAGAGGTAGTGATGCATCCTAATGACTATTGGACGACATGGTGGAGGGGTAGTTTGTCATGCTAGCAATCAGGGAAGCTCGACGTAGCTTCATGCGCATGAGATCAGGGTGGGGTCGGGATAAGGTCTCTGTCCTCATACAGACACGAAGTTGTTTTCAAGTTTGAGGGTCAGATGTCACGAACATCCACTCCGACCTAGGGTAGAAGTGGACAGGCTTCTATCTTGGTGGCCGGTAAAGTTGCTCCAAGCACAAGTGGGTGTAGTGGACGGGTTGCCCTGCAAATGTGTGATCCCTTCATGATGAAGGGCGTGTTTAAACACACCTAATGCGGAAAATGAGGAAAAAGGATTTTTTGAAAATTGGAATTTGACAAAAGAATATTCTTAAAGGAAATAAGGTGTTTGGCACACTCCGATTTTAAGCAATTTTTTTTATGAAAACTCACTCACAACACCTATTCACTAAGTTGTAGAAACTCAACTCTCTTTTATATCCCTTTTCAAGAGTAAAGAAAATGACTAAGGAAAACACCCAGATTTACCCTTTGTCAAGTATGCTTATAAGTTATTTTAAGCTCCCATTTTTATTAATTTATGCTATTCCGATTTAAATTACGTCTGACTCCTCTTGATTAAAGAAAAGGGGGAAACCCCTCTTGAACCAAGGGAGCGGTAGGTTGATCACGGGGATCCAACTAAACCAGGTTGGGATATGACACAAACCAAGTAAACTAGGGAAAGAACCGACGATTTTGAGAAAATTGAGCCAAAAAAGGAACCCAAAATAATAAAGAAGGGTTAAAAAGGGAAATTTGAAAATCCCAAGTGATAAACAATTCACAAAAATAATGGGGAAGAACCATGAAGTAAATTGGATAGGGGAATTAGACCGGTTCAAGGTGAGAAAGACCTGAACCAGACTGAACCAGATTGAACCATAGTGAACCAGTTAGATAATTCATTTTTCTAGGTGGCTTAAAAATGCCAATTTGGGAAATTGAGGCGACCATTAGATAGAAAATGAATTTAGAAATTTTTAAATTTCAGAAAACCGGTCAAATCGCGTCTGAACCGGAAGATTTTTGAATTCAGGTCACCGAACCTGGTTAGACCGGATAGATCAATGATCCAACCGGTCAATGAACTAGGCCGATCAATGGTTCAGATTTGTCAACGGTCAAGACCAGTCAACATTCTAGATTGGTCAATGGTCAATAGAGCCTAGTTAGTAGCCACGCAAGCACAGACAGCCAATGGAAGGCTGCCACGTTTTCGGCCATGGGTCAACAGATGACCATTCAGCATGCCACGCAGACAAGAGTAGCCAATGGAAGGCTACCATGTCATGCCCTAACCCAGTTTGGTCGAATCCTCGTGAACAACCTGAAGCTCTCTTAGTTCAAGAGGAGTTTCCTTCTTATTTAACTAAAGTGGAGCCATACATACATTCAACCTTGTTCCCTAGAAAGACATATATCAAATAAAATGTAAGTTTAAGAGAATTTAAGCATACCTGACATAGGGTAAGGCTTGGTGTTATCCCTAGTCATTTTCTCTAATTCCTAAAAAGGGATAAAAAGAGGGGTGTGTTTCTACAACTCAGTGAATGGGTATTAAAATTTTTAAGTTTGATGAAAATAGTTTCTAAAATGGAGTGTGCTAGACTCCTTATTTTCTTTAAATTTTCCATCTTCAAATTTTAGTTTTTAAAAATCATTTCTCATTACAACGGTGTGTCATCGTCCAACACACATCCTTCATCAAGAAAGTAAAATACACAATCGCAGGATAGCCCGTCCACTGAACCCACTTGTGGCATCGGAGCGACTTTACTGGCCACCTAGATAGAAGCATGTCCACTTCTACCCTGAGAATGAGTGGATGTTCGTGACATCCGACCCTCAATCCCATAATAAATCTCTATGTCCATATGAGGACAGAGACCTCATCCTGACCCCACCCCAATCTCATGCACTTGAAGCTACTTCGAGCTTCACAAGACTTCTAGTACGACAAACTGCCCTTATATCCACCAAGTCATCTAGAGCCTAGAGATGCATCACTACCCCACTTGGGCATCTTGAAGGTCTCGTATAATCTGCATGGACAATCCACATTTTTCACATGATACCAGATAATCTGTGATGCCACTGGTCCAACGGCCCCGACCCTCAACTCGACATTGTCATTAGTTGACTGAGTATGTCAGTCCTGTCTTGGTACCATGGCCAAACAATTCATTTACTTAAGTTTTCATGGAATATAAATCATATTTGTTTACGAGCTCCTGCTCATGCCAACCGGCCTAGGGCCCTCTGTTCGAGTTTTTCAAAATTGGGCATATTAGCCCCCAAGTTCCAAAACCAAGGCCTCCGGCTTAATAGAGCTAGTCGAGCTCCTTTCAAAAAGGTCTTCCAAATTGTTTAAGCAATGGTACACAATTATGGGAGAGCACTTCCAACAAAATATATTTTTCAACTATCCATCATACCAACCGAGTATGAGAACATCTCCGCTCATAACCGATGATCGAGTTTTACACTTCCTTTAAAGAAGTTTCATCATACCAACCGGGTATGATCTACTTACAATTGGTAAGTAGTTTTTCCACATAATTTTCACATCACTACTCTCAGGTGTGATGTTTAAAATACCACTTAGCAGTGTGTTTTCATTTTCGAGATGCTTATCATCCGAACTGTGTATGTTATAAAAATCTCACTCACCCGATCGTGTAGTGTATTTCCTTGACATCGGTTTTTGTCCCTTGCGAGCTTAATCTCAACTACCATTCCCAATATCTTGTGTTACTACACGAACTAAACATTTTTGTTCATTATCATTTGTCTTGATAACCTTCATTCATTATAAATGAGTAAAGTTTTCAACTTTTCAAATATTTGCAATTTGGTTCCTAATTTTTTTTTTTACTTTAGGCCCCAATTGCCTGTTTTTCTCCAAACTCAGTGCCAAAACTTTTAAAATTACCATCGGGACCTCAATTTATTCAATTTTATAAAAACGGATTCAAGTTTCCCAAATTTCCAATTTGGCCCCCAATTTTTCCAAAATTACCATTTTACCCTTACTTTACAAAAATGGTAAGTTTTACCTCAAAAAATCTAAAATTTACTCAATTGGTCACCTAACACTCTTATCATGCCCAATTGACCCTCAATTTCATAAAATTGCATTTTGGTCCCTCGAATTTTTGAAATCCCCAATTTTCCTCAAAACTTCCCCCAATTTCAACTTTTTAACATAGCCGAATTTAATTTAATTAAATTGATCGATCAAAAACTTTTAATTATTGAAATTGAAGTTAAATTAAGTTTCTACATCTTCATATGATTCAATTGCACTTTGAATCGCAAGTTTTGACGCCGAAACGAGCTCAAACGGAGCCTCGCCAAAAAATAGAACGTAGAGAGAGAAAGCTTCAAATGCTCACTCTGGGAGGCGCGACGGTCCGAGCTTTCACTCTGAGCAGATAGCTCTCCTCCTGAAGTACCTCCTAGGATCAAGAATTGCATTAATTGATGTCAAATTGGGTGAGAATTCTATTATCAAAATTATGTCATTTCTCTCACTAGCACTGGTCAGAAATTATAAATTAAAGCCAAGTTGGCTTACCTTTCAGTTCTAATTCAGCCGTAGGAGGATTGGGGAGGTGTTGGGAGAGCTTGGTTTGGCTTGAGGAGTGATCGAATTGGCTTATTTCAGCTCAGTCGAAACAGGGCAGCTTTAGTACGTCGGAGGTGCTTCACCGTTCGATCACGCCGGCGCTTCTCTGGCGACCCTCAGAGCGAATGGATACTACTACCGTGTAGCTGACTTCTCCCCGATTCTAAGGAAATTGACCACGCATTCTTTGTCTAAGAAAAGAGCCTATATTGGAGCTCCGGTTCAAGCTTCGTAGGAAAACTAAGTAGCTGAAAGAGAATGAGGTTTGCAAGTGTAGAGAGGATGAATGGAGAGGGGCTCTTTATATAGGGAGCTCGGGGACTCGTCAACCATCCATTTGACACCTTTATGACAGTCATTGATGGCATGAAACGTACTGAACGGAAATGTTTCCTCTTCATCATCGCTGCTTCGATTTTCCGACGAGTGAAGAGTGTTGTCATCTGAAGGAAGAAGACGACATTGTTCCGAACCAGGTTCAAAGCTTAAACTAGCTGGTTCACCCCCGATTCGACCGAATTTTTCAAATCTAAAAATTTATAAATTCATTTTCTATCCAATGGTGACCTTAAATCTCAAATTTGATTTTTTTAGCCACCTAGAAAAATAAATTTAGCATCCGGTTCAATAGTGGTTCAAATCAGTCCAAACGGTTCAATTTGGTTCATATCAGGTTCACCTGAACCGGTTTGGTTTTCATATCCAATTCAACCATAAGTCTTTTTTCTTGACTTATGTGACTCTTTAGGTCACTTGGGATCCATAATTTCCCTAGTTTGCCCTATCTCTCTATCATTTTTTATTCATAAATCGGTTCAATCCGGTTCGTATTCAATTCACCCGAACCGGTCTGATTTTTCTCTCCCAATTGGTTATAAAGTTCTTTTCCAAGGTTTATGAATCTTTTTGGGTCACATGGGAGTTGTAATTTCTCCAATTTGCCCGTTCCTCAATAATCGGGTTTACATACCACGTGTCTGGTCAACGGCTGATGTGGCAGCCAAGTAGGACCTCCACGTCTGAAAAATTGGCCAATCACAGCGTGCCACATGTCATGCCTGCCACATCATTGTCTTCAACCTCCAGCCACTAATAGAGAATAGAGAAGAGAGTGAGGTCGAAAAAGCTGGAGTATCCAACGACTCGAAAATCTATCTGGTCAGGTCACCAGTGGCCGAGTTGGAGTCCAAGTCTCATGCCAGCCTATAGCCTGAATAGTTGCCAAGCTCCCTATATAAAGAGTACCCCTCCATTCATTCTCAGCACCCCACATTCAACTAAAGAAGGAGAAGTACTCAATTTTCTGGTGAGCAGCAAAACTAGAGCTTCGACATCGGGGCTTTTCTCCACCTCGGATGCTGCATTCGGTACCATTAGAACCGAAAGGAAGTCTTCTAAATGGCTACACCCTCCTTTCAGCCCGAGGGCCACCGTATTAGAGCGTGAAAGCTCAAATAGTAATGTCGTGCCTCGGTTGTCAGCAGCCCGAGCTACTCGAGCTCAAGTCGAGTCATCCCTAGGCCAATTTTGGCCAAACCAAGCCCCCAAACTCCACCTAGAGGTCCCCTGATCTTCCCCCGAGCTAATACGGCAAGCCCCTCCGCCGCCCCTTCATCGGAAAACACTATTTATGAGACATTTTGGTGAAAAATAAAACTAAGAAATTCACATTGCTTATGCCGCCAATTGAGGTGCAGTTTGATCCAAGGAGGATCCCTAGGAGGAGAGCAATTTAGAGAAAGCAAGAGCTCTAGTCATTAGACCCTCACCCGTAAGATATAAAAGCTTTCGACAAAGCTCCTTTTGAGCTCATTCCCGAGACAAATAGAGCGATTCAAAGATTGAAATGATGAGAAAAATATAGAGAAGATGATTTAAATAAAAAATGAAAGCAGTTAACCAAGTTTTGTGGTTCAATTGAACGAAATTGTGATTCAGGGTCCAAATTGCAATTTTTGAGAAATTGGGCAATTTGGGAATTTTTGGAAAATCGGTGGCCAAATTGTAATTTAAGGAAAATATGGGCATTTTCATGAAATTAACTTCCAATTGGTGCCCAATTGAGGAATTGGATGAAATGGGGGACCAATTGGAATTTTTTGAAATTTTAGGGACCAAATGGTAATTTTTGGGAAGTTAAGAATCAATTGGTAATTTACGAAAAATTGAGGACCAATTGGTAATTTTGGAAAAATTAAGGACCCGTGAAGAAAATTTAGAAGTACTAGGGACTTAATAAAAAATAAGTTGAGAATTAGGTACCTTAAGTCAAAATTTATAAACTTTAGGGACCTAATCGTAATAAGGCATAAGGCACGAGTAGGAGCTCGTAAACGAATATGATATATGTGCCATAAAACTTAATAAGTGAATTGTTTGGCCATGGTACCAAGATAGGACCGACATGCTCAGTCAACTAGCAGCAATGCGACATGACAAGTCGACGGACTAGTCAAGACATACAGCTGTGGGTTGAGTTGAGAGTCGGGGCCGTTGGACTAGTGGCACCACAGATTACATGGCAATATAAGACAATATTGTTTGTGCATGCACTGTGAGTACGGGATCATCATGACGCCCATGAGGGGTAGTGATGCGTCCTAAGGATACTAGACGACCTGGTGGCTATAAGGGCAGTTCGTCGTTCCAGGTGTCTGTGCGAAATCTGGAGTAGCACCAAGCGCATGAGACTGGGGTGGGGATAGGATGAGGTCTCTGTCCTCATACGGACACGAAGAAGTGATTTCAGGATTGTGGGTCGGATGTCACGTACATCCACTCATTCCTATGGTAGAGGTGGTTGTACTTCTATCCGAGTGGCAGGAAAAGTTGCTCCGAAGCCACTAGCGGGTTCAGTAGTGATACTGACTTGCGAATGTGTGTAACCTTCATGATGAAGGATGTGTGTTGGGTGATGACACACCATGGTAACTAAGAAATAATGGAAAAACCCGAATTTTTAAATGAAGGGATTTTTGAAAACAAAGGAGTCTGGCACACTCCATATAAATATTTTTCTTAAAAGTCAAAAGCTTTTAAAAACCCATTCACTGAGTAGTCGTACTCACCCCCTCCCTTATATTCCTTTCAGGAAATCCCGAAAAGCCTCCCCTTAAAGACGATCAACTAAGATGCTTGTAAGACAGGTGTGTAAAGTTTTAAATTTCATGCAGTTTTAATTATGCTATTCTAGGAAAAAGGTGCAGGTTAAAAGAAGCCTTACTCGTTACAGTTTACAATAAGGGAAAACCCTTTAACAAACCAGGAGAGTGGCGGGTTGATCATGGGGATTCGACCAAACCGGGTCAGGGCGTGACACAGCAGGCACAGCCAATCAACATGTGACATATGGTGAAGCGCGCCCAGTCAGTCGCTCGGTTAGTTCCTGGAAGAGCTGACCAATCAGAACACAACACTTGTCCTCTGTCAATGGTTAAAGCCACGTCACCGACAATCGACCTACGGAAGAGCGACACATGTCCTTAGTCAATGGTCAATTGAGGAGAAGCCTCGTCAGCTAGGGTGGCCAATGAGAAGCTGACGTGTGGCAAGGATGCCACATCAACAACCGATTAGGACATTGGAGAAATGGTCAACCAATCAGAGGTTCACACATGGCAAAGCCACATCAGATGATTTCAGCCAATTAGAGGCTGACACGTGGTAGTGGCACATGTCATGATTTTGCCAGGAAGAAAATCTGATTTATTTAAATCAGCTAATTAGAGAATGCCACATGTCACGGTCAAACGGCTAGTTGAGCACAGTCAACGACAATGTTGGAATGAATGACCAATGGGAGGCTGCCACGTGGCCGGTCAATGAGTAAAAGGATGCCTTGGATTCTAAGAGGGAGGCCACATCAGCATATCCAGCCAATCACTTCATGCCACAAGGCATCTCACATGAGCAGCACAATGTCATCTTCTTCCTTGGAACACTAGTAGAGAGAGACGAGCGAACTACTCGGTCTCCAACGACCCAAAATGCTCTCCGATCTAACCAAGGAACGACAAGATTGGGGCCGAGTCAAGAACGATGGAGTAGTCTTGTCAGTTGTCGAGCTCCTTATATAATGAGATCCTCTCCATTTGTCCTCCTAATCCCTCAAACGATTGAAGAAGATGAAGTACTCCATTTTTTAGTGAGGCATGAATCAGAGCTCCAACAAGGGCCTTTCTTGCTACCTCAGAAGCGGAATTTGGGTTCCCTAAAATTGAGAAGAAGTCTTGTACCTTATTGCAACCTCCTTTCAGCTTGAGGATTGCATAGTGAACATTCTCCCTTGGTCATCCACAACGAGTGTAAACCCTGTCCCTTTTAAAACAAAGAAATTGGGGAAAGAACTGGTCGACCCGAATGAGGAAAACCGAATTGGTTCACAAAACCGATCATTAGGGAACAGATAATTTAGGGAATTTACAACTCTTGAGTGACCCAAAGGGTTCATAAAACCTTGGAAACGGATATTAGGACAATTTGGGAGAGAAAATTAGATTGGTTCATGAGAATTGGATCTGAACTAGATTAAACCGGTTAATGAACCAAGTTGGTTCATGAATCAGAACCGATAGACAAAGGGCAAACCGAGAAATTATGGATCCCAAGTGACCTAAAGAGTCACATAAGTCATGAAAAAGGACTTATGGGTGAATTGGAGATGAAAACCAAATTAGTTTAAGTGAACTAGATCTGAAATGGATTGGACCGGTTTGGATCTGTTTGAGCCACTATTGAACCGAATGCTAAATTTATTTTTCTAGGTGTCTTTTCAAATTTGAGATTTGAAACCACCATTGGATAGAAAATGAATTTAGAAGTTTTTAGATTTAAAAAATTCGATCGAATTGGGGCTGAACAGGCCAGTTTAAGATTTGAACTCAGTTCGGACCGGTCCTATCACGACCCGACTCGGTTTGGTCGGATCCTCGTGATAAACCCGCCACTCTCCCGGTTTACTAAGGGTTTCCCCTGTTTATAATCTGTGAGGTGTAAGGCATCCTTTAAACCTTCACCTTTCCTCGAATAACAAAAATCAAAAGTGTATAAAGTTTTAAACAATTCATACATGTCATATAGGTGCGTTAATTGGTGGTCTTTGGGGTATTCCTTCTGGAGTTACCTAAAAGGGATATAAGGGAGGGGCTAAGTACAATGACTCAGTGAATGAGTTTTCAAATTTTTTTTGTACAAAAATGTGTATTTTGGAGTGTGTCAAACTCCTTATTTTCTTTTAAAAACCTTCCATTACAAAATTTTAGTTTTTACCACCATTTCTTGTTAATCACGGTGTGTCTTCACCCAACACACATCCTACATAATGAAGGTTGAACACACAATCGCAGGCCAGTATGTCCACTAAACTCACTTGTGGCATCGAAGCGACGTTACAGGCCACCTACATAGAAGCACGTCCACCTAGATAGATTCAGTGGATGTACACGACATCTGACCCTCAATCCCGTAACAATTCTCCGTGTCCATATTAGGACAGATACCTCATCTCGTCCCCACCCCAGTCTCATGCGCTTGAAGCTATGTCGAGCTTCGCAAGGTCACTTGGTACAACTAACTGCCCTTATATCCACCAGGTCATCTAGGGCACTAGGGCACATCACTACACCTCTTAGGCATCTTGAAGGTCCTGTAAACATAGTAAATGCACAATCATTATTTTCACATCATGCCATATAATATATAATACCACTAGTCCAACAGCCCCGACCCTCAACTCAACCAGCTGCTATTTGTCATGATTAGTTTGGAGACCTGTCATGTCGCACTACCACTAGTTTATTGAGTCTGTCGGTCCTATCTTGGTACCATGGACAAATAATTCAATTATTCAAATTTTCATGGCATATTCTTCATGTTTGTTTAGAGCTACTACTCATGCCAACTAGCCTATGGTCCACTATTTGAGATTTTCAAAATTGTCATTATAGCCCCAAGTTCTAAAATCGAGAACTCCGGCCAAATAGAGCTATTCAAGCTCCCGTCAAGAAGGTCTCCCAAATCATTTAAGCAGTAGCACACCGTTAGGGGAGAGCACTTCCAACAAAAATATATTTTCAACTATCCATCATACCAACCGAGTATGAGGATATCTCTGCTCATAACTAATGAATTAGTTTTCCACTTCCTCCGAGAAAGTTTTATCATAGCAATCGTGTATGATCTACTTACAATCAATAAGTAGTTTTTCCGTGTCATTTTCACATCATACCTCTAAGTTGTGATGTTTAAAATACCACTAAGTAGTGGGTTTACATTTCTAAGATACTTATCATCTCAACCAGGTATGATATATAAATCCCACTCACCTGTTAATGCAGTGAATTCCATTCAACCGGTTCTTTGTATTCACGTGAGCTTGTCCAGGTTGGAGTTTGTGGTAGTTAGTCTTCCTACACGATATAAACATCCTTATTCATTATCCTATTCATTCCAAATGAATGAGAAAACCAAACTTTTTATTTATTTGCAATTAGTTCCCTAAAGTTATTTTTTTTTAAGTCCCTAATGCCTGTTTTTCCTCAAATTAAGTCTCGAAACATCTAAAATTTATCTTAGTACTCAATATATTCAAATTAACAAAAAGGTGTTTAATTTCCCAAATTTCCAATTTGGTCCCCAAACTATTCCAAAATTACCATTTTGCCCTTCCTTTACAATAATGGTAAGTTTTACCCCAAAAATTCTAAAATTTCTCAATTAGCCCTCTAACATTCTTAGCATGCCCAATTGACCCTCAATTTTATAAAAATTGCAATTTGGTACTTCAAATTTTCAAAAATCCCTAATTTTCCCCAACGTTTCCCCCTGATTTCAACTTTGTAACACAATTGAATTTGATTTCATCAAATTGACCGATCAAACAGTTCTAATTGTTGAAATTGAAGTTAGATTAGAGTTCCTACACCTTCATATGATTCAATTGCACTTTAAATCTCCCGATTTGGTGCCAGAATGAGCTCGAACAGAGCTTTGCCGGAAAACTAGACTTAGAGAGAGAAAGCTTCGAAAGCTTACCGTTGGGGGCGCGACGGTCTGAGCTTTCAATCTGGGTAGATAGCTCTAATCTTGAGGTTCATCCTAGGATCAAGAATTGTATCAATTGATGTCGAATTGAGTTAGAATTTCATCATTGAAGTTTGGCCAGTTCTCTCTGTAGCACTAGTCAAAAACTGTAGAGGGGAGCCGAATTGGCTTTGTTTTCAGCTCTAATTCAAATGTAGGAGGGTTGTGGAGATGTTGGGAAGGCTTGGTTTGATCTAAGAAGAGCTCAAATTGGCCGATTTCAGCTTGGTTGAAACAGGGCAGCTTCAGTTTGCCGAAGCTGCTTCATTGTTCGATCACGTCGGCTCTTCTCCGATAACCCTCAGAGCAAATGGAGACTATAGGCATGTAGCTGACTTCTCCCCGATTCTAAAGAACCAGACCATGCCTTCTTTGGCTTAGAAAAGACCCCAAGTCAGAGCTCTGGTTCGAGCTTCGCCAGAAATTGCTGCAGCTGAGAGAGAAAGGAATTTTCAGGTGTTGAGAGGATGAATGAGGAGGGGCTCTTCATATAGGAAGTTGGGGGATTTCTTGCTCATCTGATTGGCACTTTAATGGCAGTCATTCATTGCCTGAAACTCCCTGGCCGGAGACTTTTCAGCTTCGCCGGTGCTATGTGATTTTTCGGTGAGTGAACAATGTTGTCATCTAAAGGAAGAAAATGACACTATTCCGAAACGGACCGAATCGGTCCAAACCGGATTCAAAGTTTAAACTGGCTGATTCACCCCTGATTCAACCGAATTGTTCAAATTTTAAAAATCTAAATTCATTTTCTATCTAATGGTGACCTCAAATCTCAAATTTGAATTTTCTAAGCCACCTAGAAAAATGAATTTAGAATCTGGTTCAATAGAGGTTCAAACTGGTCTAATCTGGTTCGGATCTGATTCACCTGAACCGGTTTAGTTTTAATCTCCAATTCATTCTTAAGTCCATTTTCATGACTTTTGGAACTCTTTGGGTCACTCGGGATGTAAACCCCACCCTTTTGAATTAAGAAAAATCGAGAAAATGACCTGTCAAACTAAGTGAGAAATACCGAACCGATTCACAAACCTGTTTATTGGGAAATGAGAAAATTGGAGAAATTTTAATTCCCAAGTGACCCAAGAAGGTTCATAGACCTTGGAAAAGAACTTGATGATAAATTGCCAAAAAAAAACCAAACCGGTTCAGGTGAACCAAACCTGAACCGGATTGAACTAGTTTAAGAACCGAGCCAGTTTATGAACCAAAACTGATAGAGGGAGGGCAAACCAGGAAATTTATGAATACTAAGTGACCCAAAGAGTCCCAAAAGTCATGAAAATGGACTTGAGAATGAATTGGAGATGAAAACCAAACCAATTCAGGTGAATTAGATTCAAACCGGATTGAACCGATTTTGACCGGTTTGAACCACTATTGAACCGGATTCTAAATTAATTTTTCTAGGTAGATTAAAAAAATTCAAATTTGAGATTTGAGGCCACCATTGGATAGAAAATGAATTTAGAAATTTTTAGATTTAAAAATTAGGTCAAATTGGAGGTAAACCGGTCAGTTTAAGCTTTGAACCCAATTCGGACCTATCCAGTCCGATTTGGAACAGTATCGTCTTCTTCCTTCAGATGACAACACTATTCACTCGCCGGAAAATCGCACAGTGCCGATGAAGCTAAAAAGTCTCTGGCCAGTTAGTTTCAAATAATGAATGACTGCCATTAAGACGTCATCGGACGGCTAAGAAGTCCCCCAGCTTCCTATATAAAGAGCCTCTCCTTTTTCATCATCTCCACACCTGAAATCTCCATTCTCTCTCAGCTGCACCAATTTTCGGTGAAGCTCGAGCCAGATATCTAACTTGGGGTCTTTTCTAAGCCAAAGAATTCATGGTTAAGTTCTTTAAAACGAGGGAGAAGTCAGCTACATGCCTGTAGTCTCCATTTGCTCCGAGGGTCACCGGAGAAGAGCCGGCGTGATCGATCAGTGAAGCAACTTCAACAAATCGAAGCTACCCTCTTTCGGCTCCTCTCTACAATTTATGACCGGTACTAGAGAGAGAACCAACCAAACTTTGATGATGAAATTCTAACTTAATTCAGCATCAATTGATGCAATTCTTAATCCTAGGATGAACCTCGGGACAAGAGCTATTTGCCCAGATTGAAAACTCAGATTATCGCGCCTCCGACGATAAGCATTCGAAGCTTTCCCTTTCTGAGTCCACTTTTCCGATGAAGCTTCGTTTGAGCTCATTCCAGCACCCAATCGCGTGATTCAAAGTGCAATTGAATTGTATGAAGGTGTAGTAACTCTAATCTAACTTCAATTTCAACAATTAAAAGTGTTTGATCGGTCAATTTGATAAAATCAAATTCAGTTATGTTAGGAAGTTGAAATTGGGGAGAACATTGGGGATTTTAAAAAATTCGAAAGAGCAAAATGCAATTTTTATAAAATTGAGGGTCATTAGGCATGATAAGAATGTTAGAGGGCCAATTGAGAAATTTTAGAATTTTTGGGGTAATTTTGTAAAGGACGGAAAAAAATGGTAATTTTAGAAAGTTGGGGGACCAATTTGGAAATTTGGGAAATTAAACCCCTTTTTGTGAATTTGAATAAATTGAGGTACTAAGATTAATTTTAAAAGTTTTGGGGCTCAATTTGAGGAAAAACCGATATTAGGGACTTAAAGAAAAATAACTTTAGGGACCTAATTGCAAATAAATAAAAAGTTTGATTTTCTCATTCATTTGGAATGATGAAGGCTATTAGGACTGGGGATAATAAACAAGGATGTTCATATCATGTAGGAACACGAAGTACTAGGAACGCCGACAAGGACAAGCTCGCATGAATACAAAGAACCGGTTAAGTGGAATTCACTGCATTAACGGGTGAGTGGGATTTATATATCATACCCGATTAAGATGATAATTACCTCAAAAATGGAAACCCACTACGTAGTGGTATTTTAAACATCACAACTTAGAAGTGTGATGAGAAAATGACATGGAAAAACTACTTACTAAGAAAGTGGAAAACATGTTCATCAGTTATGAGCGGAGATATCCTCATACTCGATTGGTATGATGGATAGTTGAAAATATAATTTTGTCGGATGTGCTCTCCCCTAATTGTATGCCACTGCTTAAACAATTTGAGAGACCTTCTTGATGGGAGCTCAAATAGCTTTGATAGGCCAAAGGCCTCAGTTTTGGAACTTGGGGGCTAATATGCCCAATTTTAAAATTTTTGAACAGTGGGCTATAGGCTAGTTGGCACGAGCAGGAGCTCGTAAACAAACATGAGTTATATGCCCTAAAACTTTAAATAAATGAATTGTTTGGCCATGGTACCAAGACAAGACCGACATATTCAATTAACTAGTGGTAGTGTGACATGACAGGTCTTCGGACTAGTCAAGACGAATAGCTGCAGGTTGAGTTGAGGGTCAGGGTCATTGGATCAGTGGCACCACAGCTTATATGGCATGATGTGAAAATATTGATTATGCATGCACTGTATTTACGGGACCTTCAAGATGCCCAAAAGGGGTAGTGATTTGTCCTAGGGTAATAGGCGACCTGGTGGGTATAAGGGCAGTTTGTCGAACCAGGTGACCTTGCGAAGCTTGGAGTAGCTGCAAGTGCACGAGACCGGGGTGAGGATGGGATGAGGTCTCTATCCTTATACGGACATGGAGAATTGTTACATGATTGAGGGTCGAGTGTCACAAACATTAACTTATTCTCAAGGTAGAAGTGGACATACTTCTATCTAGGTGGCTGGTAAAGTCACTCTGACGCCACAAGTGGGTTCAATGGACGTACAGACCTACGATTGTAGGTTTGACCTTCATGATGAAGGATGTGTGTTGGGTAATAACACACCGTGATTAATAAGAAATAGTGATAAAAAATGAGATTTGAAATGAAAGGATTTTTTAAAGGAATTAAGAAGTCTAGCACACTCCGAACAAATCTTTTTCCTAAAAGTTAAAATTTTGAAAACTCATTCACTGAGTCGTTGTACTCACCCCTCCCTCATATCTTTTTTCAAGAAATCTCGGAAATCCTACCCTCAAGGACCACCAACTAATACGCCTGTGAGACAAATATGTTAAATTTAAAATCTTATAAAGTTTTTATTTATGTTATTTTAGGAAATGTATAGGTTTAAAGGACACCTTACATTTTACGGTTTATAACATGGGGAAACCCTTAAATAAACTAGGAGAGTGGCGGGTTGATTACGGGGATCTAACCAAACCGGGTTAAGGCGTGACAACTTGAGTGGTATCAGAGCCTATTTCTTTGAATACATAATCAAGACTAGAAAATATAGTAACTAATAGGATTGATATTAAAATTTTCAGATGACCCCCAGGAGATGAAACAAGAAAACTAGGAATAACTCTATTTGACACCCTATCCTCGTAGGAAGGCAACCTTAGAAGCTTCTCAATGCCTGAGCCATGGTAGAAGTCTCAAAAGACCAAATGGGGAAGTATCCAAGAGCATGGTACTAAGACCTATTGAGGTCACAACTCTAAGTATGAAGCAAGTCAAGCATGAAGCCATAAACACCAGAAAAGGGTATATAACCTTACCTAGGAGGATACTTATCAAGAATTTCATAGCTCCCTATTTATTTTGTGACTATTTTCTGTAATAGGGTCAAAAACTCCAATATATTGCACTTCTTTATTAATGAAGTATTCCAAATTCCTAAAAAGATTGTCTATCAAAGGATGTGATCTTCAAGGAAGATGGCCCTATAGAAAGTGACCAAACAAGCTTGTACTACCATAGAAACTAAGGAGAATCCCATCCAAGTTAAGGAAACTGAATTAGGAAATCGAGAAATCTAGGAGGACACTTAGAGTGATCAATTGACAAAGAAGACTCAATAAGAAACTCTCAAGGTATCCAGACTCAAGGATGAAAAAGCACAAAACTAATAATTCCCTAGAAAAATGCTAGGAAGAACCACTTATGTCCACGTAATTACATGTATGAACAATAGGGACACTGCATGGAGAAATGTCCAATTTTATTAAGGATATGAATCAAGTTAACCTATAGGGGAATAAGATATGAAGTGAAAGACTGTCACACATCGCAATGATTTAGTACAATATTTTACAAGAATAATGCCCCCATAGCTATAGGAAACCCGATAGGATGTCATCTCTAGAAATACAACTACTGCCCGGAACTTCAATTACATCCAGGAGTAAGCTTTTCATGATCCTAGAATAATGGTATAATGGAAAAATAACTAAATGTAGGACTTCGATAAACTGCAAGTAAGGACAAAGTGTAACTGCAGAGAGCAAGCGTAGGCGAGATAGCCTCCGTGCGCTAGCAACAAAACAAGAATCCGACAAGAACGAAACGAACTCTATACGCTCGCACTAGCATGCTGAGGCTTTTAAGCCGGAGCTTGCTGCTACAGCTTTCAAGCATACTTTTTCTTATTTTGCTCTCTTGCTCGCTCCAGGTCATTTCGAACCTCCACTTGCTAGGCTCGAAAGCCATAGCTGCAAGCGTAGGCGTTAGAAGCGAAGCGTGCCAAATAACAAGTAGAGGCTCGAAAGCTAGAGCAGCAGGTGAGAAAACGGAGCACGCTCCGGCTTTCAAGCCTTCGCTTGCTAGTTCTCAAGCCATAGCAGGAAGCGAGAAAATGGAGAAAGCACAAATACGAACGAGAAAACGGAGAGCGCAGACACACGCGTAGGCTTTCTATTAGAGCCTCCGCTTGCTCTCTTGCTCGCATAAGGTCGTTCCGGACCTTTGCTTGCTGCTCCGGCTTTCGAGCTAGCAAGCGGAGGCTCAAAAGCCAGAGCGTACTAGTGCGCGTAGCTTTCTCGCTTGCTCTTTGGCGTACTTCGGGTCCTTTCGAACCTCCGCTTGCTGGCTCGAAAGCCGGAGTAGCAAGCGATGCAGACTCTATATGCACGCACTAGTGTGCTTTGGCTTTCGAGCCTTGGCTTGCTATTTTGCTCGCTCCGGGTTGTTTTGGACCTGCACTTGCTCGTACGGTCGTTTCTCCCCAGCAAGCTCTGGGGAGAAAGGACCCGAAGTACGTCAAAGACCAAGCTATAGAGAGAAAGGACCGAAGTGTGACAAAACACAAGCTCCGAAAAAAAAGGATTGAAGCGCACCAAATAGGAAGCTACGGTTCAAAAGAGCGCACTTGTACGCGCTCCATTTTCTTACTAGCTCTCAAGCCTACGCACGCTAGTGTGCGCTCCATTTTCTTGTTCGCATCTATGTTCTAACTTTTCTTGAAAGACTACATGCGAATACTACTTTTTCTAGAGAGCGTCTACACTCTTGTAAACGACACGCACTCAAGAAGGGTTTTTTTTAACTTGTGAAGTACGCGCATACTACATTTGTTTGCAGGCTCTCAAACTACGATCTCGTTCGCTAGCTAGCTTTCCGTTTTCTGGCTTGCTTCAACATACGGCGGTTATCTATGTTGGCAGGGCGGAAATGAACGAAAAATATTAACGTGCTATTTTCAAATCGATTGATAGATAGCCTTATCTGTTCTGATAGATCGAAAGAGTAGAAATGGATAGAGTGGGAATCTCAGTTTCAAGGAAAATCTCTTTCTATCTAATGATGGATACAACTATCCATTCTTGATCCATTAGAAAGAGATCCATATGTATCTGATAGAGTCTATATCGTATGTATAGCGACCAAGCGTTTTTTGGGCAAGCTCAATTCTCTTATCCATCGGTCCAATGCACTGGGCTCATCTCATGGAGGGAAAAGCCAAAATGTAGTTGTGTTGTTGTTGTTGGCCGCCTCCATGCATTCCCTTCTCCCCTCGGCATCGTCCCACACAGAAAGAAAGAGCGTAGAGCCCCAGCCCGACCTCTAGGTCCACTAACGTAAAGCGAGGAGTTAAGCCTGAACTGGCGAACCGAAGTCACTTTCGGAACCGTACTTCCTACCGTTAACACGTGTGCAGTCCAGCGGGATCGCGCAACGCAAACGAACGTGAGCTGATATACCGAATCCCCCGCTGGCCAGCGGGGACCGAGTGATAAGGCCATGATCTGCAGGGGAACGGATCACTCATTCTTCCATTGGGGACAGGTGCACGAACGACAACTCCAAACGTCACACATCCGCCGACTACCTACCGTTTAGGTGGCACAAGCGATATCCAGCTAAGGTAAGGTACTTCCTGTCGCGGCTGCCCCACTCCGCGCTGCGGTCTCATGAACTGAACTTCGTTGCCTTCCCGCGCGCGAAGCGAATGGGCACTGTGCTGTGGGTCAATTTCGGGGCGGGGGGTGAAGAGAGACCAGAAGAATGATTCATTTGGATTGACGAGCTTTTTCAGCCCCAAAACTGACGAATCAATGGAATGGCTGTCTATCCATGAACATCTATTCTATCCGTATATCTAGGGGATCTGATCTCTCTATACATAAAGAAATCTTTTATGGCATGATATGATCGCCTAGCCGTAGCCGTATATCAGCTGCGTTCAATATGCGGGTTGGATCAGATCTTTCGCTTTGACGGAAGCTTTTGGACCTAGCGAAAAGGAAAGCCTTCGCGCAAGCAAGCGCGAGAGAAGCAAGAAAAGTAGAAGAAGTTTTGCCAGAATCAAGATGAGGAAGCGCACCAAGACGAGGAAACGGAGAGCGCGCTAGCGCGTAGACGTGAGAGCTTCCCCGATCGACTCAAATACAAGAGTCGAGACCTACTTGGATTCAAAAGAAAGGCTCTGGCTTTGGCAACAAGCAAACGGCTTTCTATCATGCAAGGTTCCAAACCTTAACTACAACCTTAAGTACCAAAGGCTGCTTTGGTTGGTTTCATAAGGGGGCTGTTCACTACAAGCTATCAGCGCTGTCAACGATTGAATGGCAATAAGAGTTGTCGACGTTCAATCTCTAAGGCGGGTTTCCGCTGAGAACGGAATAGTGTTCGTGTCCAAAGGTGAACAACGCTCTAGCTTCTAGCGTTCGCTGCTTTTCCCAGGCTGGAGAAGGGCTCGCCTTTGTTTGATATGTTCATTCAGTACCAATACAAAGAACAACTATACCAAAGTGGAAGGGCCACTATAGAAGCTAGAAGTAGCCTATAGTATAGTAGTCGGCCTAACCAAATCGTCACGACAACATAAAAAGACTCTTATGAATAGAATCTTTAGTGGGGGCTAAGTATTCTGAGCTGGAAGGAGGCAAGCAAATGAAGAGAGGCATTACCGGCCTACTACAAGAAGCAAAGCTTCGCAGACTCGACAAGCCGCTTATAGAAGGCCGACCACTACATAAGTCGCTGGCGGAGAAAGTGAGAAAGCTGGAACACCAAGGTAGGTTCGAAAGGATCCAAAACCTGTCAAAAAGTAAGCGTAGGGTTCGAAGAAAACCAGCAAGCAATTCGAACTTTATATACTTGCACTAGAGCGATTTTTCGAACCTACGCTTGCTTTTTGGCGCGTTTCGCTTCCAACATCTACGCTTGCCGGCTCTAAACTTATGCGCCCGTATGTGCTATTTATTTGCGCATATGTGCTATTCATTTTCTCAAGAGTGTCTGCGCTTTCCGTTTTATAATTCGTGTCGAATTCTTGTTTTCGTAGTTTACTAGCGTGTGTAGGGTCGTTCCGGACATCTGCTTATTTGCTGCTCCGACTACACTTACACGAGCAACCGGAGTGAGTAAAAGAACAAGGGGAGATTAGACCGAAGCGAGCAAGAGAGCAAGTAGAGGCTATTCAATAGAATAAAAAGCGATAGTAGCAAGCGAGAAAACGGATAAAGGTAGATAGCGCGCTCTGGCTATAAAGCCTCCGCTTGCTGGCGTGCTGCAGGTCCTTCCTTTCTCCCCTTCGCATACTTTTTGGCGTGCTCCCCTTCTAGCACCTATGCTTGCTGACTCTCTTTACTCTATATTTTCACGAGAATATCTGCTCTTATACTATATTTTCTCGTTCTCTCGTTCGTTCGTTAGCAAGTTTTCTCCGTTTGCTCGCTCTATTGCTCTCCGTTTTCTCGCTTTATTGTACCCTTCATTCGCTTCGCGGGAGCCGCACAGCACATAGCTGGAATGAAGAGGGCCCTAACTACCTGCCCCTTCGCTCCGAGGGACTGTAGATCGGAAAGCGCCTTCTAAACCACCACATTCATCCAAAGGAGAAGGGAAGGGGCCTATGTCTTTGCATGACTCCTGCATATTTGACCCTATCTACACCCGGAGCCAATCCCCTATCGGTCTTGCCACCACGCCGCAGAGCGGGAGCTGTTGAGAGGTTCCATATTGCCAAGCCTGGGCAGCACTTCTGTACGTGATCGTAGTATGTCACGTCGTCTCGTCCCCGCTGCATTGAAGAGTACCTATGCACTATGTTCCGGTTCACTGATAAGGAAGATAGAGTTGGGGTGGGGTCTACGATGTGATACTAAAGTATGACCCGGAGAGAAAGATGCTAACTATGGGTAGGAAGCAGGAAGCCATTTTCAAATAATTTCGGGGGTTACAGATCTCTTTTACTACCATCGATCGACAGAGCGGAACGACCAGAAAAAGAAGTGAAGTTAGAAAGCCTTATGATAGGTGGTAACTATCTTGTACGGTTCGGGGGGTAATCGGCGTACTCCGGGGGGAATCTTTGGCTCTATCGAACATACAGGGAATTGGAGGTAGCATTCCACCGATGTTAAGTCATGGACTGGTTTCTTCAGCCCTTTTTCTCTGTGTTGGTGTTCTATATGACCGACATAAGACTCGACTTGTTAGATATTACGGAGGTTCAGTGAGCACCATGCCGAATCTCCCTACCATTTCCTTCTTCTCTTCCACTTTGGCCAATATGAGTTCACCTGGTACTAGCAGCTTTATCGGAGAATTTCCCATCTTAGTAGGAGCTTTCCAAAGAAATAGGTTAGCAGCCCGATTTCCTCCAAAAATTCTCCTAGAAGCTTCCATATTTATATCTTTTCTTGTTGGAGGGGCGACCGTCCGTTGAACTACCAAAGAAAAAAGGGTAAACCAATGTGATCATGACATTGTAGGTGCTTGCGATGGGACGGATGCGACTTCCCATTCTTGGTTTGGGTGGCATAGCCCGTTGCAGAAGTCCCCTTTTTTTAATCCATTTCTTTAGTCTTTAGCTTTCTTATCTTCTCTGCCTCTTTGTCGTGTTTTGTTTTCAGCGTCTATACTTGCTGCTTTCATGTTTAAGCGCGCAAAAAAGTAAGCGGAGAGGCTGGAAGTCCTACGCGACCAAGAGAGCAAAAAAATAAGAGTATACTCGAAAACTATAATCAAGCGAAAAAACGAAGAAAGTGCAAATGCTCTCGAGAAAATGAAGAGGGCATATGCGCACGGAAATTTTCGTGCCAGTGAGCTCCGGGGAGAAAGGATCGTAGGCTTGCTCTCGGGCAAGCTACGACTTGAGATAGAAAGCCTACGTGTGTAACTTATTTTGTTGTCATCACGCTCCGGGTCCTTCCTCCCAGCAAGGGGAGGTCCGAAAGGATCAGAAGTGTGCCAAAGAACAAGCTAAGACTCGAAAAGCGGAGTGCGTTAATATATGTTTATACAGTACGTAGCTCGCTGCTATTATTCAAATTCTCCGCTTGCTATTTGGCGTGTTTCACTTTAGGTGGCTCCAATTACTAGTTCTCACACTTATACTTGCGTTTGCACTTTCTCCGTTTTCTCGCTTATTAAAAAAATAAGACTCTCGCCTGAGCCTTTTTTTTGGCTGAGCCTTTTTTTGGCTGAGCCATATCTTATTGGGTGGGACCGAGAGAAAGAAAGGACGGGGGCAACCATGCATGGTACTTCTCGACCGTGTCTCCGAGGAACAGTTGAACGAACAACTCATGAATGCTGCCAGAATGGACGAGCCAATAACTCGAACGCGTTCGATCTCTTTTTTGAGCAAGAATCACAGCGTTACCTTACCTTCACCATGATACGGACTCCAAGTTCTTATGGCAGAAGCACGAGGAGATTTTTCATCAATATGATGATGGGAATGGAAACCAGAAGCACGACCGGAGTCTTCGTGGTCCAAGATAATAAAACCATCGGTAAGAGTAACGTAAGCATGAGACTTTTTAGTAGTACCGGTGAACCAGATGGCCGGCGATGGAATCTGGGACGGAGGACTCGTAGTATCTCTATAGATCTGGCAAAAACGAAAGACCCCCTAACGTAACTCGAATGGGGACTGACCACTGAGCCCACTCTGGGCTCGCAGGGCGGGCTCCTGTGGTTGCGAGCTGGAGCTGCCATAACTTATGGCTAGAGCAATAGGAGTGGGCCCCAGCAGAGAAAACAGTCAAGATAACCAGCGCTCCGCCCGCTTGGTGGGCGGCAAGAGCAGCGGGCAAGTTCTTGGTAGGCCAACAGCCCAGTGAACCGGGCGGGGCACTCGACGAAAGGGGGCACGCTGAGCGAGTACGGCCCCGCTCCGCTTTATTATAAGCGAGGACCACTACGGGAGGTCAAACTAAGCGAGAAAATTATATATGCGCACTTGTTGTTTGAGAAGCTGTAATACGTTTGCAACAAAATGAGACGCGCACTCCGGCTTGAGAGACTTTGCTTGTTACCGAATGAGACAACGGAGAAAAAGCGCTAGCGAATGAGAAAATTACGCGCGCATTATTGCGTTCCGGTACGAGAGCCAGCAAGCATAGGGAGGAACGACCTACGCGAGTAAAAAAGTAAACGGAGGTCCAAAACAATCTTACGCGAGCAAGAAAGCAAGCGGAGGGGAGGAACGACAGAGGCCCTTTCCTCGCTTGCTGCTCCGGACGCTTGCTCTTTGGCATGCTTTGGGTACTCGGATCTTGTTGGGCGCAAATGCTCTGGAGAAAAGGGAGAGTCTAGACGCACGCAGAGGCTTTCAAGCCAACAAGCTCCGGGGAGAAAGGACCATAGGCTTGCTCTCGGGCAAGCTACGGTTTGAGATAGAAAGCCTATGCGTGCATCTTCTTTTGTTGCTAGCGCGCTCCGGGTCCTTCCTCCCAGCAAGTGGAGGTCCGAAAGGGGACCTGAATTGCGCCAAATAGCAAGCTAGTACTCGAAATGCAGAGCGCGCTAGTGCAAGCGTACAGAATTCGCATTGATTGCTGCTACGACTTTCTCTTCTATCCTCTGCTTGCTTGAGAGTAATCGAGAAAACGGAGAAAGTGCGCTAGCGAACGAAGCGGACTCTATAAGTATTCGCGCACTAGCGAGCTCCCGCTTTCAGGCCTCCGCTTGCTGGGGAGAAATGATCCGAAGCGTGCCAAGCTACGGCTCGAAAGAGTGCGCTCTGTTTTCTCGCTTGCTGCTACGAATTTCTATTAGAGCATCCGCTTGCTCGAGAGCAAGCCTATAGTGCACACGCGATAAAAGCATGATGGATTGAGAGCCAGCGAGCTCCGGGGAGGGACAGGAACGACCTGCAGCGAGCTCCGGGGAGGGAGTGGAATGACCTGCAGCGAGCAAGCAAGGGGAGGCTTTCGAGCGAAAGCCTCCGCACGCGTCTTAGCGAATTCTTGTTTTCTACTATTGCTAGCGTGCGTAAGCTTGAGAGCCAACAAGCGAAGGTTTAGAACGACCCTACGTGTGCTAGCATACTTGTTTTCTCATTCAGACGTGCACTCTCTCAAGCCTTCGCTTACTTGCTCGCTCTGGCTTTCTTACCTCCGCTTCCTTGTTAGTGTGGATGATTTGAAAGAACTAATTCGAGAGAATGTATGGTTAAGTTCAATTTGTATATTTGGTAGAATTTGGCATATCTTAACTAAACCTTTTGTATGGGCCCGTCCCACACTTGTATAGTCGAGGAGGCTTATTTGTCTTATAATTTAAATGCTTTTATGTGTTTTTGGTTTTATTGCTTGTTGCTTTGTCTAGTTCAATAATATCATTTATCCATCTTCATTTGAAGGACCTTCTGGACTAGAAGCTTCTCAAGCTCACGCATTTACTTTTCTAGTTAGAGACCAATGTCAACGTGGGATCCGCTCAAGAACCTACTGGTTTAGATAAATATCTAATGCTTCTCTTATTGGAGAATGGAGGGTAAAGGTTGCCTTTTTTGGATGCTCCTAATAACCAACGAATGACAAGTATTTTTCCTTCAGTAGAACCTATTTCAATAGGAAATGATTTGATCTACCTATACGTCTTGCTTTTATTGTTATAGAACTTCAGTAGATCCTATTTCAATAGGAAATGATTCGATCTACCTATACGTCTTGCTTTTATTGTTATAGAAGGACTTACTCTACCTAATAATGTCAAATGGATAGTGTATTTCTTTCTATCTTTTGTTGATTGATAGATAATTTGATAAGCCAATAATTTAATTCCGTGTTTCAGAATACGGTTAACTAATTGATTACGAGAAATTGGATCGAATTTTATAGTTTTTTCTTCTGTAGCACCTTGTTGTTATGAGAATTCTTAATTCATGAGTTGTAGGGAGGAACTTATTTCACCACAAACAGAGACTAAAGCAAGTATTGGATTCAAAACTGGTGTTAAAGATTATAAACTAACTTATTATACTCCTGAATATAAAACCAAAGATCTTGATATCTTGGCAGCATTCCGAGTAACTCCTCAACCTGGAGTTTCGCCTGAAGCAGGGACAGCAATAGCTGTTGAACCTTCTACTAGTACCTAAACAACTGTATGGACGGACGAGCTTACCAGCCTTGATCGTTATAAAGGAAGATGCTACAACATCGAGCCTATTTCTAGAGAAAAAATATATGTCATGTAGCTTACCCCTTGGACCTTTTTGAAGAATGTTCTGTTACTAATATGTTTACTTTCATTCTAGGTAATGTATTTGGGTTCAAAGTCCTGCGTGCTCTACGTCTGGAGGATCTTCTAATTCCTACTGCCTATCTTAACTTTCCAAGGCCCGTCTCATGGTATCTAAGTTGAGAGAGAAATTGAACAAGTATGGTTGTCCCCTATTGGGATGTACTATAAAACCTAAATTGAGATTATTTGCTAAGAACTACGGTAGAGCGATTTATGAATGTCTTCGTGGTGGACTTGATTTTACGAAGGATGATGAGAACGTGAATCACAACCATTTATGCGTTGGAGAGACCCTTTCTTATTCTGTGCCGAATCAATTTATAAAGCAATGAATGAAACTGGTGAAATCAAAGGGCATTACTTGAATGCTACTGCGGGTACATGCGAATAAATGATCAAAAAGATTGTATTTACTAGAGAATTGGGAGTTCTTATCATAATGCATAACTACTTAACAGGGGGATTCACTGCAAATACTAGCTTGGCTCATTATTACCGAGATAATGGTCTACTTCTTCACATCCACCATACAATGCATGCAATTATTGATAGACAAAAAAATTATGGTATACATTTCCGTGTACTAGCTAAAGCCTTACGTCTGTCTGGTGGAGATCATATTTACTCTGGTACCATAGTAGGTAAACTTGAAGAAGAAAGAGAGATTACTTTAGTTTTTGTTGATTTACTACGTGATGATTATACTGAAAAAAGATTAAAGCTGCAGTATTTAGTTCATTCAAGATTGGGTCTCTCTACCAGGTATTTTGCCTATGGCTTCTGGGAGCATTCACGTTGGTATATGCCTGCTCTGACTGAAATCTTTGGGGATGATTTTGTACTATAGTTTTGTGGAGGAACTTGAGGACACCATTGGGGGAATGCACCGGGTGTTGTAGCTAATCGAGTAGCTCTAGAAGCGTGCGTAAAAGCTCGTAATGAGGGACGTGAACTTGCTCGTGAAGGTAATGAAATTATTTGCGATGCTAGTAAATAGAATCATGAACTAGCTACTGCTTGTGAAGTATGTAAGGAGATCCACTTTGACTATTTAGATTGAGCCAAACATAAAGATTCTATTATAGATATAAGATATACATATATATCTAGTATATTTAGACTCTATATCTAGATATAAAAGATTTCAAAATACAAAATACAAAACTCAAATGCTTCTGTTTGTTGTGTTGGATCCACAATTCATCCTATGGATCTTTAGGATTGGTCTATTCTTTTATATTATTTAGTTTCGGTCATGATTGAGGCATGTATTACAATTTCTTCTACCCATCTTGTATGTTGGAATAAAAATTTATTCCATTAGTAATTGGCGAGATTTTATAAAAAAAATGATCAATAACATAAGAGAGAATAAATATTTCTTTTTTTCGATGTGAATTTGACACAAAAAGAAAGAAATCCCTATTTTGATTTAGAATTTAGAAATTTGGATAAAAAATGGATTTCATTCAAGATGGAGTTCCATCATATATGTCATCCTTAATATCCTATGTAGTTATAGGGAAGGAATATACTCGGTTCTTACAAAATCAAATCATTTTCTTTTTTCAATAATCACTCCTTATTTTAGTAGTTAATAATCCTATTGATTGGATCCATATGCTTATTCTCATAGCAAATGAAATATTGAAATAATTTTTCATCGAATGACTATTCATTTATTGTATTTTCATGAAAATAGGGACAAGAAAACTCTATGGAAAAATGGTGGTTCAATTTGATATTGTCTAAGGGGAAATTCGAATTTAGGCGTGGTCCAAGTAAATCAAGTGATAGGCTTTGTCCTATTGAAAATACCAGTGTAAATGAGGATGTGGTTATAAATGATACGATTCATAGTTGGAGTGGTAGTTCTAGTTACAGTAATGGTGATCCTTTAATAGGTGTTAGGGACATTCGAAATTTGATCTCTGATGACACCTTTATAGTTAGAGATAGTAATAGAGATATATATTCCATATCTTTTGATATTCAAAATCCAATTTTTTAGAATTACAATGATCCTTCTTTACTGAGTGAACTATAAAGTTCTTTTTTTAGTTATTGTAATTCTAGTTATAATGGATCTAAGAATAATGATTCCCACTTGTTACATGTATGATACTAAATATAGTTGGAATAATCACATTAATAGTTGCATTGACTCTTATCTTTGTATCCATAGTTCCATTTTAAGTGGTAGTCACAATTAGAGTTCTAGTTACATTTATAAAACCATTTATGATGAAGGTAGAAATAGTAAAGAAAGGGACAACTCAAATATAAGAACGGTCAAGAATACTATTGATTTCAATATAAAAGAAAATTTTACTAATTTCTATTTCACTAAAAAATATAGGCATTGGTGGGTCTATGCGAAAATAGTGTAGGATGAAATTATAGGAAATTTTGGAAGTAAAAAATGAATATTTGTGAACAATGTGGATATCATTTGAAAATGAGTAGTTCAGATTGAATCAAACTTTTGATTGATTTAGGTACTATGGATCCCATGGATGAAGACATGGTTTCTTTGGATCCTATTGAATTTTATTTGGAAGAAGAACCTTATAAAGATCGGATTGATTCTTATCAAAGAAACACATGATTAACCGAAGTTGTTCAAACGGGTACAAGTCAACTAAATAGTATTCCTATAGCATCTTCTTCTGGAAATCCTAGCTATTCTTAGCATGATATTGGGGAATCTCATTACTATTACTCAAAAAAGCATGAAATATATGCTTGCATATTCGTCTATAGGTCAAATTAGATATTTAATTATTGGAATAATTGTTGGAGCTGAAATGGTGGATATGCGAGCATGATAACTTATATGTTGTTCTATATCTCCATGAATCTAGGAAAACTCAACAATCTGTTTGGTCCCAAGGTAAGGAATAACCAATTAGGTGTGAAATCCCATTGTATTTGACGAGTCAAGGATTTGCTGGGAATTCCGGATCGAAGAAGGAGAGGAATCATTCCCACGGTATGAACAAGGATGTTCATACCGTGTAGGAACACAAGATATTGGGAATGTCAGCTAAGACAAATCTCGAAAGGGACGAAAGTCAATTTAGAGGAAATACACTGCACGATCGGGTGAGTGGGATTTAATATCATACACGGTTGGGATGATAGGCACCTCCGAAATGAAAATCCACTATTAAGTGGTATTTTAACCATCACACATGAGAGGAGTGATGTGGAAATTATGCAAAAAAACTACTCACCAGTTGTATGTAGATCATACCTGGTTGGTATGATGAACTTTCTAAAAGGAAGTAGAAAACCCACTTATCGATTATAAGTAGAGATGTCCTCATTCTTGGTTGGTATGATGGATAGATGAAAAGTTTATTTTTTTTGGAAGTGCTCTTCCCTGACTATGTGCCACTACTTAAATCTTTTGGGAGATCTTTTTGATGGGAGCTCGAATAGCTCAGATAGATCAGATGCCTCAGTTTTGGAACTTGGGAACTAATATGCCCGATTTTTAAAATCTCGCACAATGGGGCATATTTAAATGAATGAAATGTTTGGCCAAGGTATCGATACAGGACTGACATACTCGATGGACCGGTGGTAGTGCCTGTCATAAAGGCCCCAATCGGACGGCCAAGGAGTCCCTGAGCTTCCTATATAAATACATTCTCTCCATTCATCCTCTTCACACTTGAAAAGCTCACTCTCTCTTAGTTCCTTAGTTTTCCGGTGAAGCTCGAACCAGAGCTCCGATATAAGGTCTTTTCTAATCTAAAGAAGGCGAGATTGGTTTCTTTAGAACTAGGGAGAAGTTAGCTACACGCCTGTAGTCTCCGTTTGCTCCGAGGGTCGCAGGAGAAACGCTGGCTGATGGAACAGTGATGCAGCTCTGGCGGACCGAATTTGCTCTATTTCGGCCGAGTTGAAATCAGTCATTTCGAGCCAAGCCCTCCCAACACTTCCTCAACCCTCCCACGGCTGAATTAGGACCGAAAGGTAAGCCAATTCAGCTCCCCTATGCAATTTTCGGCCGGTGCTAGAGAGAGAACCGATAGAATTTCGATGATGAAATTCTAACTCAATTTGGAATCAATTGATGTGATTCTTGATTCTAGGATGAACCTCAGGATAAGAGCAATCTGTCCAGATCAAAAGCTCAGACCGTCGTGCCCTCACCAGTGAGTAATCGAAGCTTTCTCTCTCTGTAGTTCATTTTTCTGAAGCTCCATTTGAGCTCGTCCTGACGCTAAAACTTGCGATTCAAATTGCTAAAGAATTGTATGAACATGTAGAACCTCAATTTCAACTTCAATTTCAACAATTGGAAATGTTAAAAACCACTTACCGGTTGTGAGTGGAATTCAAAGAACCGGTACAGTGGAATTCACTGCATTAACAGGTGAGTGAGTTTACTAACGTCATACCCGGTTGGGATGATGAGCACAACTTAAAGTTAAAAGCCACTTACCGGTTGTGAGTGGGATTTTATATCATACCAGGTTGGGAATGATAAGCATATCGGAATGAAAACCCACTATTATGTGGTATTTTAAATATCACAAATTAGAAGAGTGATGTGAAAATCATGCGGAACAACTACTTACCGGTTGTAAGTAGATCATACCCGGTTGGTATGATGAAACTTCCTCAAAGGAAGTTGAAAACCCGTTCATCGGTTAATGAGCGGAGATGTCCTTATACCCAGTCAGTATAATGGATAGTTGAAAATATATTTTATCGGAAGTGCTCTCCCCTAACTGTGTGCCAATGCTTAAACTATTTGGGAGACCTTCTTGACGGGAGCTAGAATAGCTCTTACAGGCCAGGGGCCTCGGTTTTGAAACTTGGGGGCTAATATACCCGATTTTGAAAATCTTGTACAGTGGGCCTAAGGCCAATTGGCACAAGTAGGAGCTCTTAAACAAAAATGAGTTATATGCCATAAAACTTTAAATAAAGGAATTGTTTGGCCATGGTACCAAGATAGGACCGACATACTCAAACAACTAAAGGTAGTGCGACGTGACAGGTCAATGGACCAGTCAAGACAAACAATTATGGTTTGAGTTGAGAGTCGGGGCCGCTGGACTAGTGACACCACATATTATATGGCATAATGAGAAAATATTGATTGTGAATGCACTGTGAGTATGAGACCATCAAGATGACCAAGAGGGGTAGTGATGCGTCCTAAGGGCACTGGACGACCTGGTGGGTATAAGGGCAGTTCGTCATACCTGGTGACCGTGCAAAATTTGGAGTAGCATCAAGCGCATGAGACCGGGGTGGGGACGGGATGAGGTCTATGTCCTCATACGGACATGGAGAATTGATTTCGGGATTGAGGGTCAGATGTTGCATACATCCACTCATTTTTAGGGTAGAAGTGGACGTGCTTCTATCTAGGTGGTTGATAAAGTCACTCCGAAGCCACAAGTGGGTTTAGTGGATGGGCTGGCCTACAAATGTGTGTTTGACCTTCATGATGAAGGATGTGTGTTGGGTGATGACACACCGTGATTAACAAAGAAATGGTGGCAAAAATCGAGAATTGAAATGAAAGGATTTTTTTGAAAGAAAGGAGTCTGGCACACTCTAATACAAAGATTTTTCTCAAAAGTTAAAAGCTTTGAAAAACCCATTTACTGAGTAGTCGTACTCACCCCTCTCTTATGTCCCTTTTCAGGAAATTCTAGAAAAGCCTACTCTTAACAACTATCAACTAAGATGCCTGTGAGACAGGTACGTTTAATTTAAAATATTATGTAGTTTTGTTTTATGTTATTACAGGAAAATGTGCAGGTTTAAAGGACGCCTTACTCTTTACAGTTTATAATAAGGGGAAACCCTTTAATAAACTAGGAGAGTGGCGGATTGTTCACAGGGATCCGACCAAACCAGGTCGGGGCGTGACAACTAGAGTGGTATCAAAGCCTGTTTCCTTGAATACATAATAAAGACTAGAAAATATAGTAAATGATAGGATTTGACTTAAAATTTTCATATGGCTCCTAGGAGAGAAACCAATAAAACTAGGAATAACTCTACTCAACACCCTGATCTCATAGGAAGACAACTCTAGAAGCTTCACAATGCCCGAGATATAGTAGAAGCCCCAAAGGACCAAATGGAGAAACATCCGGTACCACCAAGGAGTACGGTGCCAGGACATGTTAAGATTACAGTCTTGTGTACAAAGGAAGCCAAGCCTAAAGCCAAGAATGCTAGTACGGTCGTATAATCTTACCAAGGAGAATACTTGTTGAAGAAAATCGTAGCTTCCTACCTATTATGTGACCACTTTATATGATTGGGCTAAATGCCCAACCTTTTGTATCCCCCTATTAATGAAATACTCAAATTCTTAAAACTCTATCTCCTAATGATGTGATATGGCTAGGAAGATGGCCTAAGAAAAATGAATCAAACAAACCCACACCATCCTAGAAACTAAGGAAAATTTACATCTCAGTTATGGAAGATGAATAAGGGAATTTAGAAACCTAGGAGGACTCTTACCATGACTCTTTAGCAAAGGAGATTTAGTAAGAAAACTGTTAAAGTGATTAGACTCAAGAACGGTAAAGCACCAAACCACTAGTAACCCTAGAAATGCCCCACTCGAAGGAAAGAAGGGACCACAATAATCCATGTAAGGGAATAACCTATTACAAGTATAAACGATGGAGACATTACTTGAAGAAGTGTCCAACCCTACTAAGGACAAGTACCAAGATAAACTATTATAGGTGTAAGGAAAGAAGGGGTGTTCCACACCTCATAAATTTAGGGCAATACCTCCTCAAAGGTCAGAAAAACATGAGGGACTGGAGACTGAAACCATGGAGTAGGTTAAGTAAGCGGTTCAACAAGAGGTCAAGAAATGATGAGGTGAATGCAAAATTTAAACTTCTTCTTAAGAAGGTCAAACCGAGAAAGATACCTCAAGAGTAGGGGTAAGGTACATGGGAAGTATATCTAGAACCCTCTCATAAGAGGCAAACACAGAAAAATGTCCTCTGAAACTCTAGGGAATGACACAGTGAGAGTAAAGAGGAGAAGGAATACGCTGGGAAAGGGAACTCTGGAGGGATGCATACAACTAAGTACCTTGAAGGAATAATTGGTTGGCGGATGGACAAAATGTGGAGTGAAAGGAACCAATCCATCATTAGAAACTACTTGAAGGAAGGATGTATCAAAGGCCAAGATTGACCTGCTTTGGAAAAGTGATAGAATTTTAGGTACAACTTCCTTTGGAAAATGTAGAGGAGTCAATATTGGAGATTTAGAGCAACATAACAAAAGTAAGCGAACCGTGACAACAAGATGGTCAAAGAGAATGAATGACACCCTAAGGAGAACCAAGAAATAGTATGGAATACACCCTAAAATAGGCACTGGAAGGATCATTAAGGACAAGAAAATTTGAGAGACAACTGCCTTAAGAGAATTAGACAAGGTGAATAGTAGGGGCATGGTAAGTAACGAACTACACTCGTAAGGGTCATAGAGTAAACTCCAGCAAAGAAGGAAGAGGTGGAAAGGCCAAATATTGGAAAAAGGAATGATGAAAGAAATCCTGAAAAGAACCAATGACCAAATTAACAACGGAATCCAAGCCAAGAAAGGAGTAGTTAAGCGTTTCACATAATGGTTAGGAAATCTTGAAACAAGGAAAAATATTTTAAACTCTCCCTAAAAGAAATAGATGTGTACTTGTGGTATGAATAGGGATGAGGATAGAGAACCAAAGATATTCCTGCAAAAATTTTAGGTGAAAGGGAAAGAATCCTATCAAAGAAGGAAACCCCCAGAAAGACATATGTATCACAATTAAGAAGAAATGGAACCAACCAAAATGGAAAGAACGATAAGTTTACAAATGAAATACTAGTTGAGTTGGAAAGATCGAGTACCAAAGAAAGTACTCATGAGGTCATAAGAAGTAAATTAAACCAAAAGATAGAATATATGCGAAATGGAATTTTAAGATGGGAAGGATTCTAAGCAAGCAAATGCCACAGTATGAAACTACCTGGCCAAAAACTTTTCATCTTCGCTGATGCTGCTCGATTTTGCGATGAATGAACAGTGTTGTCATTTGAAGGAAGAAGACGATACTGTTCTGAACCGGATCGAACCTGTCCGAACCGGGTTCAATTCTTAAACATGCTAGTTCAGCCCGTTTCGACCGAGTTTGTCAAAATTAAAATTTTTTAAATTCATTCTCTATCTAATGGTGTCTTTAATTCACTATTTTGAAATTTCTAAGCCACATAGAAAAATTAATTTAGAAACTAGTTCAATAGAGGTCAAATCGGTTCAGGTTCAGTTCACTTGAACTGGTTTGGTTTTCTCTACCAATTCATTCTAAAGTCTTTTTCCATGCCTTTTCTGACTCTTTAGGTCACTTGAGATCTATAAATTTCCCCGTTTACCTTTTCTCTAATGATTGGGGTTCGTGAACTGGTTCGATTTTCTCACCCAAGTTGACCGGTTCTTTCCCCCGTTTTCTTTTCCTATAGGAGTGGGGTTTAGAACTCTCCCCTCCTTTTAGGAGTTTTGTACCCAAAACTTAATCAGCATTTTTCACTCCAAGATAAACTTCCCTTAATGTCAACTAGGACATGTTAATACTTTGGTCGTTCTTTCACTTAACCCACTTTATATCACGTGCTTAACCTTTACATTGTTTACTCTTTTCATGGAGTTAATCATAACTAGTATGTCTTGCCCACGAGTCCAAAGGTATATCCATAGGTTCACTTCTCCCTTTACTTAGGGCAAGATTCTTCCCTTTGAGGTTCTTACTCAAGATTTAAGGATTGGGAGTTCCAAGACGCTCAATCGTTCCTTTGTATAGTTATTCTCTTAATTGTTGAAACCCTTAGATCGGTGTTCTTTCGAGCATTACGTACTTGTTTTCACAGGTTTCGATTGTATTACACCTTCATCCTAATTTGACCCTCCCTTCATCCGTTGTTGATTATAACTTCGGTCAAAATTATATTTGACCTTGTCATGCTTACCAACTAACTCTTTCTTACTCAAGTCACATTTTACTCGGGACTGTTGGTGCTTACATGTCCCTTACGACATGACATATTCCAGGACATGTCTTTGTCCATTAGACTTCTACGACACCTCCTTTAGGGTAGTTCCCGACTTTCCAACCTTTCAGGGATTGTATAACTTCATCCCTCTTTTCATCGAGTAATATCCTTTAACTACCTTTACCATTATACAATCATCCTTCATGCCTTGACAAAATGTTCTACATAACTGTGTTGACTTTCCTTTCCCATTTGTCATTTCCCAACTTCCTTGTTAGGTCTTTCTGGTGCAAATCATTATATTTCCTGATGACTTACCCACACGTTGGGATTCTTCCCTTCTTATGTCTTTCTTCATTTCTGGTGACATCCTTTACTCAAGGATTTTCCTTTTCCCTAAACTCCCTCTTATTTACTTGTGACCATTTCATGATTCCGTTGTTTGAGGAGTTCTCTTTCAACGATTTTCATTCTCTGCTATATCCTTCAAAGTAGAGATTTCCCCCTTAGGCACTATCTAATCGTATTTTTTACTACTCCTTCAAGGTTTCCTTCCTTTGCATTCTTACACCCTTTTGAATTAGAGCTTTTTGCCCACCATAATCATTTGCCTACCATAATTTCCCAGTTCACCCTTTACTTTCCTACCTAAGTTATCTCTGATTGTCGGGTCTTATATCATGTACTCAATACTATTTCCACTTTATTACCCCTCTTTAGAGTGTAGTCTCCACTACTTTCTTATCCTTCTTAGGGTCTCGTTTATTCTCCTTGACCATACTATTGCTACTAGTTGCTTCCTTTTTCTAGGTTTGTCAGAAATCTCTAATTGGCATCTTTGCTCTTCTAAATCAGGTAATACTTTGGCCATCCTGATATACCCTTAACCACTTATGGTTTTTTATGAGGTTCTTTATGTCGAGTTAAGCCTCTTAGGATCCATCTAGTGGTTCCTTAGGTTTGGAACTTCCCTTTTTGAGGTCTCACTTCTTACTTTTATCCTTCTACCTAAGAATTCCCATCTTGGTTTAATCTCTCTAATGCTTCTTGGAGGATTTTCCTTCTTTCCTTTCTTATACCCTTCTAAGTTCGGTATTGTTGCCGGCTCTTTATCCTTCACTGTCCTCGATTTCCTTTTTGTTCCTTATCCTCTCTTCGAGGAGCTCCTATTGATAGATTGGTTTCTAGCACTTTGTTTTATGTCCAACCATCCACTCCTTGGGCTCTATTAAGCGAGTATGGGCCACGACCAGTCTTGATGTCATTGGTTGTTTTCTCTTTACCCACTTCCAAATTGGAGGGATTACTTCTCCAAGGTTTTTTGGATGTTCTTTCCTTTATTTCCTTATTATGGATAGCCCACCCATTCTTACTTGTCATTGCGTCCTTTGATGATATATCCTACTTACCCATTCCCTGGGTTTAACTTTCTCCTTGGGTCATCTTAGTATGCTTCACTCGGCTCTTTCACCTCGGCGTGCACTTCATCTCCTCCTCTTTCGTCACCGTGTCCATTACTTCTTAGTTGGAACGTGTATGCCTTCCCAGGGTCTCCTTCCTTGGGAAAGGTTAAGGCACTATTTTCCCCAAGACCTCTTTGTGCAGGACTTAGTAAATTCTCCTTATGGCTTGAGTGTGGTCATCATTTCATTTTCGACCATTTATTTCTTCAAGGATTTCCTTCATCCTTCCTTTCCACTATTCTTGTCTTTCCACCTTCCCCTTCCTCGCTAGGTTAGTCGATAACCCTACTTGGCTCCTCTGTTTCTCCAAAGTAGATCATACCTTGCTGTCTCGAGATATCCTAGTTATCTGTCATCATTCGACTTGTCTTCTATGGAGGAGGTATTTTCTTCTTTGCTCCTAGGAGGCTTGTAATGCTCCTTAAGGGAAAATTCCCCTTTATCTATATTCCACTCCTTCTGGGTTTTTCTTTAAGGTTCTACCCTTGATCTTCTTTCCGTGATCCTTCCTTGGGTAATTGAGGCATACAATCATATTACTAAGGGACAGAGAAATTTTCAAGAACTTAGAATCTTATTCATTGAAGTAAGAATACAGATTTGGGGCTTTAACATCTCTGAAGGGAGATTGTTACATTGACGGTTTGGGAAATACTCAGTACTAAGCTATGATCTAGAAGGATTTCTTCATGGGTGAGATTTGGTTCCCTAGTCGCAATTGTGGTTCTTGTAATGTAATCCCTTCGAGCTTCTTTAGGGGTGGAGGTAACCTTATTGGAAGGTATCGCTTGGATTCCTTGCAATGTGGAACAATTATTTGCTATGTGTCCCACCTTCCTACACTCATAACTGATCCTCTCGAGTCTTTTCCTTTGAAATGTTGGGCATCTTCTAATGTAGTGTCCCCATTGCTCACATCTATAACAAGTCATCTCCTTGCATGGACTTTTGTGGTTCCTCCTATACTTTGAGCATTGTGAGGCCTTTTTAAGGGATTGCTGATGGTTTGATGCCTTGTCATCCTTGAGCCTAAACACCTTGGAGGCTTTCTTATCAAGTACTCTTTGACCCGGGGTTACTCCAAGGGTCTTCTATACTGCTAGTTCATTTCCTCCCTTGGGATGGGGTTCTCCCTAGCTTCCGGGGGGGGCTAAGGTAGCGTAGGTTTGTTTGGATACTTTTCTTGGGGCCATCTAAAAATTTTAAAATTATTACTATCTGTTACTATGTTATCTTGTCTTGATAATGTATTCGAGAAACTAGGTTCTGATACCACTCAAGTTGTCATGCCCTGACCCGGTTTGGTTGGATCCCCGTGAGCAACTCGCCACTCACACAGTTTATTAAGAGTTTCCCCTTCTCTAAACCGTGAGGAGTAAGGCATCCTTTTACCTATATCTTTCCTATAATAGCATTAATTAAAACTGAACATAAATTAAACATATCTGTCTTAAGGTTCAGCAATAGACAAATCTTTAAGGTTGATTTCTATTAGTTTCCTGAAAAGGGGTAAAGGGAGGGGGTGAGTTCAACATCCTAATGAATGGGTGTTGGGTATGAGTTTTCATTAAAATTACTTTAATCGAAGTGTGCCAGTCTCCTCATTTCATAAAAAATTTTTATTTCAATTTTGGTTTATCAAAAACCTTTTTCTAAGGCTTACAAATTCATTTCCAAGGATTTTCAAAACCTATTTCCCATTTCCATACTAGGTGTGTATCAGAAATAACACACACCCTTCATCGGGAAGGGTTCACACACATTACGAGATGCAGTTACGCCGACTGTACCCACTTGTGGATCAGAGCGTCTTTACCATCCACCCTGATAGTAGTATGTGACTTCTACTCGAATTCAAAGTGAACGTCTTTGATTCCTACCCTCAGATCTAAAATACTTCATGTCCATATGAGGATGGAGACCTAATCTCAACCCCACCCTACCTGATTGATGGCATGACAAACTACCCTTATCTCCACCATGTCATCTAGTAGCCCCTAAGACACATCACTACCCCTCTTGGGCGTCTTAATGGTCTCGAACCTCAGTGCATGCACAAAACAATAGTTTTCCTCATAAGCCATTTAATCTTTCGTGCCATTGGTCAAACAGCCCTGACCCTCAACTTGACCTGAAGCTGTTTGTCTCGAATGGTCCGTCGACCTATCTTGTCGCACTACCGCCAGTCCATCGAGTATGTCAGTCCTGAGTTTGTATCATGGCCAAACACATCATTCATTAAAGTTTTCATGGCTTAATCTCATTTTTATTTTTGAGCTCCTGCTCATGCCAACTAGCCTTGGCCCCACTATACGAGATTTTTCAAAATAGGGCATTTTAGCCCACAAGTTCCAAAAATGAGGCCTTCAGCCTATTTGAGCTATTTGAGCTCCCGTCAAGAAGGTCTCCCAAATAGTTTAAGCAGTGGCACATAGTCAGGTGAGAGCACTTCTAACAAAAATAACTTTCCAGCTGTCCATCTGTCATGCCCCGACCTGGTTTAGTCGGATCCCCGTGATAAACTTGCCACTCTTCCAGTTTATTTATGGGTTTCCCCTTGTTATGACCCGTAGAGAGTAAGACGTCTTTTAACTAGCACCTTTCTTATTATAACATAAATTAAAACTGTATAAAATTTTAAATTTATCATAAATGTCTCACAAGCATATTAATTGGTGGTCTTTGAGGGTTGGCTATCCCAAATTTCTTGAAAAGGGATATGAGGGAGGGGTGAGTACAATAACTCAGTGAATAGATTTTCAAAATTTGTCTTTTAGGAAAAAGATTTGTTTGGAGTGTGCCAAACTCCTTATTTTCTTTAAAAAACCCTTTAATTTCCAATTTCTATTTATCACCTTTTCTTATTAATCACAGTGTGCCATCACCTAACACACATCCTTCATCATGAAGGTCAATCACACAATCGCAAGCCAGCTCGTCCACTAAACCCACTTGTGGCGTTGGAGTGACTTTATAGGCCACCTAGATAAAAGCACGTCCACTTCTACCCTGGCAATGAGTGGATGTACGCGACATCAGAACCTCAACCCTGAAATTAATTCTCCATGTCCGTGTGAGGATAGAGGCCTCATACCCATATCATCCTAGTCTTGTGTGCTTGAAGCTACGTCGAGCTTCGCAAGGTCACCTAGTCCGACGAACTACCCTTATACCCACCAGGTTGTCTAGGGCCCTAGGACACATCACAACCCCTCTTGGGCATCTTGAAGGTCCCGTAACACAGTGCATGCATAAATATTATTTTCACATCATGCCATATAATCTGTGGTGCCACTAGTCCAATGGCCTCGGCCTTTAACTTAACATGTAGCTGTTTGTCTTAACTAGTCTGGAGACCTGTCATGTTGCACTGCTAGTAGTTAACTGAATATGTCAGTCCTGTGTTGGTACCATGGCCAAACAATTCATTTATTTAAATTTTTATGGCATGTAATTCATGTCTATTTACGAGCTCCTGCTCATGCTAACTGGCCTATGGTTCACTGTTCGAGATTTTCAAAATTGGGCATATTAGCCCCCAAGTTCCAAAACCGAGGCCTCCGACCTAATAGAGCAATTTGAGCTTCTGTCGAGAAGGTCTCCCAAATCGTTTAAGAAGTGGCACATGGTCAGGGGAGAGCAATTCCGACAAAAATAATCTTTTCATTCATCTATCACACCAACTAGGTGTGATGACATCTCTGCTTACAACCGGTAAATGGGTTTTCCACTTCATTCGAGGAAGTTTCATCATAACAATCGAGTATGATCTAGTTACAACCAGTAATTAGTTTTTCCATATCATTTTCACACCACTCCTCCAAGTTGTGATGTTTAAAATACCACTAAGTAGTGGGTTTTCATTTCTGAGGTATTTATCATCCCAATTGGGTATGATATAAAATCCCACTCACCCATTCGTAAAGTGAATTTCCAATTAATCGATTTTTGTCACTCGTGAGCTTAACCTTAGCTGGTGTTCCCGATTTTTTGTGTTCCTACACAAAATGAACATCGTTGTTCATTATCATCTAGCTTGATTATCTCATTTATTATAACTGACTTTATTCACAACTTTTCCAATATTCGCAAATTGGTCCCTAAAGTTATTTTTCCTTTTTTACTTTATGCCACAGTTGCCGATTTTTCCCCAAATTGAGTCTCGGAACTTTTAAAAATTCTCTTCGTACATCAATTTACTAAATTTCTTAAAAAGGGGTTCAATTTTCCCAAATTCCCAATTTGCCCCCAAATTTACCAAAATTACCATTTTGCCCTTCTTTTACAAAAATTGTAAGTTTTACCCCAAAAATTCTTAAATTGCTCAATTGACCCTTTAACATTCTTATCATGCCCAATTGATCCTCGATTTTATAAAATTGCATTTTGGTCCTTCAAATTTTTTGAAAGTCCTTTTTCATGACTTTTATGACTCCTTAGGTCACTTAGGGTCGATAAATTTCCTGGTTTGCCCTCTATCTATCAGTTCTAGTTCTTAAACCGTTCAAATCTAGTTCAGGTCTGGTTCACCCGAATCGGTTTGGTTTCTCTCTCTCCATTTGGCCTAAAGTTCTTTTCCAAGGTATATGAACCTCTTTGGGTCACTTGGGACTTAAAATTTGTCCAATTTGCTTATTCCCCATTAACGGGTTTGTGAACCGGTTTAGTTTTCTCACTTAGTATGATCAGTTCTTTTCCTAATTTTCCTTAACTCCAAAGAGCAAGGTTTACATCAGCTATATGATGGTGACCCCATTAGCTTTGAGAATTGCTGGAGAAGCACAGATGTTATCGAATAGTGTAGTAGCTCTGGTGGACTGAAGTTGCTCTATTTTGGCTGAGCTGAAATCGGCCAATTTGATCCCTCCTCAGGCCAAACGAAGCTCTCCCAACACTTCATCAGCCCTTCCATGGCCGAATTAGAATTGAAAGGTAAGCCAATTTAGCTCTCCTCTACAATTTACAACTGGTGCTAGAGAGAGCCTGCTGAATTTTGATGACAAAATTCTTATCCAATTTAGCAACAATTGATGCAATTCTTGATCATAGGAGGAATCTTAGGATACAAGCTACCTGCCCAGATAGAAAGCTCGAACTACCCGACCTCACCAGTGAGAAATTGAAGCTTTCTCTCTCTAGAGTCTCTTTTCCGGCGAAGCTCCATTTGAGCTTGTTTCAGCGTTAAAACTTACCATTCAAAGTGTTATGGAATCGTATGAAGATGTAGAAACTCAATTTCAACAATTACAAGTGTTTGATCGATCAATTTGATAAAATCAAATTCGGCTTTGTTAGGAAGTTGAAATTGGGAGAATATTTGGGGCTTAAAGAAATTTATCGACCCTAAGGGATTTTTGAAAAATTTGAAGGACCAAAATGCAATTTTATAAAATTGAGGGTCAATTGGGCATGATATGAATGTTAGAGGGCCAACTTAAAATTTTTAGAATTTTTGGGGTAAAACTTACCATTTTTGTAAAGGAAGGGCAAAATGGTAATTTTGGAAAATTTGGGGGCCAAATTGGGCCCCTTTTTTTATGAAATCGAGTAAATTGAGATCACAAGAGTAATTTTAAAAGTTTCGGGACTCAATTTGAGGAAAAACCGACATTAGGGACTTAAAGAAAAAGAATTTTAGGGACCTAAATGCAAATAAAGGAAAAGTTATTTTTTTCATTAATTTGGAATGAAAGAGGGCTATCAGGCAAGGAAAATGAGACATCGAGAAAGCCAGCTGAAGTTATGCTTGCTAGGGATGGAAATTGACTAAGTGGAATTTCACTACACGACCGGTTGGGTGAGATTTTATATCATACCCGGTAGGGGATGATAAGTATCTCAAAATGAAAACCCACTACTTAGTGGTATTTTAAACATCACAACTTAGAGGAGTGATGTGAAAATGACACGGAAAAACTACTTAAAGATTGTAAGTAGATCATACCCGGTTGGTATAATGAAACTTTCTCGGAGGAAGTGGAAAACTAGTTCATCGGTTATGAGCAGAGATATCCTCATACTCGGTTGGTATGATAGATAGTTGAAAAATTATTTTGTGGGAAGTGCTCTGCCTTGACTGTGCCACTGCTTAAACAATTTAGGAGACCTTCTCGAAGGAGCTCAAATAGCTCTATTAAGTCGGAGGCCTCGATTTTGAAACTTGGGGGCTAATATGCCCAAATTTTGAAAACCTCGAGCAATGGGCCATAGGCCAGTTGGCACGAGTAGGATCTCATAAACAAACATGAGTTATATGCCATAAAACTTTAAATAAATAAATTGTTTGGCCATGGTACCAAGATAGGACCAATATATTCAGTCAACTAGTAGTAGTGCGGCATGACAGGTCTTCGGACTAGTCAAGACAAATAGCTGCAAGTTTAGTTGAAGGTTGGGGCCGTTGGACCAGTGGCACCACAAATTATATGGCATGATGTGAAAATACTGTTTGTACATGCACTGTGTGTATGAGACCTTCAAGATTCCCAAGAGTGGTAGTGATGTATCCTAGGGCCCTAGACGACTAGGTGGGTATAAGGGCAGTTCGTCCGACTAGGTGACCTTGCGAAGCTCGACGTAGCTTCAAGCGCACGAGACCAATGTGGGGGTCCGGATGAGGTCTCTGCCCTCATACGTACATAGAGAATTGATTTCATGATTGAGGGTTGGATGTCACGTACATTCACTCATTGTTGAGGTAGAAGTGGGCGTACTTCTATCTAGGTGATTGACCTTCATAACCGGTAGGGTCGCTCTGACGCTACAAGTGGGTTTAGTGGACGTGCTGGCCTGTGACTATGTGATTGACCTTCATGACAAATGATGTTCTTTTGAAAACCGAGATTTTTAAAGTAGAAAAAAAATATAAAAGGAATTAAGGAGTCAGGCATACACCAAACTTGAAACATTTTTTTACTCCATTTTTTTAGAAATAGTCATTCACTGAGTTGTAGAAACTCACCCATCTTTTCTGTCCCTTTTCAATAAAAGAGATAATGACTAGGAATAACACTGAGCCTTATCCTCTGTTAGGTATGCTTAATTTCTCTTAATCTTGCATTTTATTTGTTATATGTCTTTCCAAGGAACAAGGTTGAAAATACGCCTGGCTCATCTCGAGTTAAAGAAGGGGGAAACTCCTCTCTAACCGAGAGAGCAGCGGGTTGTTCACGGGGATCAAACCAAATTGGGTTGGGATGTGACAACTAGAGTGGTATCAAAGCTTAGTTCCTTTGAAACATTATCAATATTATGTCATGACATTAACCCAACTCTAAAGTATCGTATAGGGAGGAGAATCCCTATGAAATTTGTAGTGAAATCTAGTCTTCCACCTATAACCTCGAAAAAGACATCCAACCCAAGGGAGGAAGTCGTCCAAATGTTTCTAAAGGGTGAGAAAAGGGTAGCCAAGGACATGGTGGAAGACTACTGGAAACTAGTAGGAACCTTACTGGATCTAGAAGGCATCCTATACCCTCCTCTCAGACAAGAGGAACCAGCATCACCTCCTAGAAGTCAAACACCTCCTCCTCCAGTCCCACCACAACTAGAAAGAAATCCTACCAAGAAAGAGGCTCAGGATAACTATTGGGATGCGTATGCCACCTTCATGATGGTCCAACAAGTACCTCCACCCACTCAACCTAGCTTCAATCCCTCTCAATGGATGAACTGGACTTATGAGTTCTTTGGTAAAATTTAAGACAAAGGAATATGATAATAAAAGTGTAAGTAAAAAGAAGTTGGGGAAGCAACCATCCAAGAGTTTTGGAAAAAAAGTTAAAACTAGGATCTAAGGATAAAGGATAAAGGAAAACTGGGAGAAGTAGAACATCCCAATGAGAACCACAAGAATAGGTGCAAATCGAGAAGAAAGTAATAAGTATAGAAGTCCACCAAGGAAAGATGGAAGAAAGGTCCAGGTGTAACTAAGATATAGTTCCTTGGGAACTCCAAAGGATAAGGGGATATGTGGAAGGCAAAGGAATGAATTAAAAGAGGAAAAGAAATAGGAGTAGATGAGTCATACAAGACCCTTAAGTTAGGAGAAGACTTAAGGGAATAAATACCTAAAGAGTAATAAGAAGATTAAATAAAAGGGAATCCTAGAATGAAAGATACAAGGAGGATAAAAATAGGAAGTTGAGGCAAGGAAGGGAAATTTTCAAGTAAAGACAAACAATCGAGGGAAGGTTGCAAACTGGAGAAGAAATACGATCCTCAGTAAGAAGTACGAGTGGCTAAGTGAGAATATTGGGAGGTCAACCGTGATCTACTATCTGAAGACCTTGAATATCAAATTAGGAACTTTAGGAAATTTTGATATAAGGAAATTACTTATATCGACCAAATTATCCGAAGGAGTAGACGAAGTCTAATAAGAGATGGGGGTAGTAAAAGAATACATCCTAACGAAGACAAAAGGGGAATACCAAGGACATGAAGGTACGAAAGGTTTGGGCACAATTAGGATGAGAGGTCTACCTCAAAGGAATAAACAAATACTGAAGTAAGTGGGAATGAAGCAGGATCAACAGAAGGTACTCATGGATCCAAAGAGTAAGAGCAAGTGGGTGAAAATATCGACAAAAAGATACTCCAGAATTTAAGGATTTCAATGGTACAACTAGAAGGAAATACCAAGGGCAAGAGAATGTGAAGCTCACCAGAGAAATAAATCTTGGGAAGATATGGGAGAGAAAATGGAACCAACGTAATAAGAAAGAGAATAAGCTCCTCAAGAACAAAATGCTGGAAATGAAGGGATCATGAACAAGTAGAAGGAAATTGTAAAAAATTAAGGGATAAGTCAAAACCGAAGTAACGTATAGGTGGGAAGATGACATCAAAAGATGCCATATGAGTAAGAAAGAAACTAAACTCAGAATGAATAATAGTGGGAGGAACTTTGATAAGGGAAAGTAGGGATTTAGAAAGAGAAGAGATCAGAAGGGGGAAGGACACTAGTGGAAATGAAGAATGAAGTAAAAGATCAGAAATTTTAAATGTTATTGAGTATCGAGAAATTTAAGGATTTGAAGGCAGAATGACCGAATAAAGAAATTTGGAAAAGACGAGAAGTACGAAAACCAATACTGTTATAGGGACATAAAGTAATGACATCATGAAGAACGTGATGCGGTAAAGGGGTAGGTTAATCCAACTGACCTAGAGAAATATGACTCGGGCAAAGAATGGTGTGTGAATATGGCATAATGAAGTCAAGCCTAAAGGTGATAACCAAAGAATGAGGAGGGAATCCATGTTGGATGAAAAGGCAATAAACGTCAAAATCCGTGGAAGAAAAATGACTGAAATTTTAAGTTATGAAATTTAGGTAAAAGAAGCTTGGGATGGGAAATGGTGCCTTTGGAAGGAAGGACGTAACTATGGGAAATGATCATAGATTTTCAAGGAAAATACTCCAGGATAAGGTAAGTACCATGGAATGAGGAAAGGATGAGAATAAAATGAGAATCTTAAATACGTGATGAAAGGGAAGAAAGAAAATAATTGAGAAGGTTGTAGGACGATAGAATAGAAAGTTGTATAACAATAAAGAGTTGAGCCAACACACAAATAATGTGAAATAAGTTTTGGGGACAAAACTCCTAAAAGGAGTGGAGAGTTGTAAACCCCACTCTTTGGATTTAAGGAAAACCAGGAAAAGAACCTCATATTGAGTGAGAAAACCAAACCAATTCACAAACCCATTATTGGGGAACAAACAAATTGGAGAAATTTTAACTTCCAAGTGATCCAAAGTGGTTCATAATCCTTGGAAAAGAACTTTAGGCCAAATGGAGAGAGAGAAACCAGATCGGTTCGGGCAAACTGGACCTGAACCAAATTGAACCGGTTTAAGAATAGAGCGAGTTTATGAACTGGGACCAATAGAGAGAGGGTAAACCAAGAAATTTATGGACCCTAAGTGACATAAGGAGTCATAAAAGTCATGAAAAGAACTTTAGGGTGAATTAGAGATGAAAACCAAACCGGTTTAGGTGAACCAGATTGAACCGATTTGGACTGTTTGAACCACTATTGAATAGGATGCTAAATTCATTTTTCTAGATGGCTTAAAAAATTCAAATTTGAGATTTGAGGCCACCATTGGGTAGAAAATGAATTTAGAAATTTTTAGATTTGAAAAATTCGGTAGAATTGGTGTGAACCAACCGGTTTAAGCTTTGAACTCGGTTCGGACTGGTCTAGTCCGATTCAGAACAATGTCACCTTCTTTATTCAGATAACAACATTGTCCACTCACCGAAAAATTGAAGCAGCGCCGGCGAAGAAGAAATGTTTTCGTTCAGTACCTTTCAGGCCATCAATGTCTATCATAAAGGTGCCAAATGGACGGCCGACGAGTCCCCGAGCTCCCTATATAAAGAGCCCCTCTTCATTCATCCTCTCCACACCTAAAAAGCTCACTCTCTTTCATTTGGTTAGTTTTCCAGTGATGCTCAAACCAGAGCTCCGATAAAGGGTCATTTCGGCTCCTCTCTGTAATTTCTGACTAGTGTTAGAGAGAGAGTCGACCAAATTTCAATGATAGAATTCTAATCCAATTCGACATCAATTGATGTCATTCTTGATCCTACGAGGAACATCAAGATGAGAGCTAGCTACCCAAATAGAAAGCTCAGACTATCGCGCCCTCATTGGTGAGCAATTGAAGCTTTCTCTCTCTATAGTCTATTTTTCGGTGAAGCTCCATTTGAGCTCGTTCCAGCGTTAAAACTTGTGATTCAATGTGCTATGGAATTTTATGAACATGTAGGAACTCAATTTCAACTTCAATTTCAACAATTAGAAGTGTTTGATCGGTCAATTTGATGAATTCATATTTGGTTGTGTTAAGGAGTTGAAATTGGGGATTTTTGAAAAATTTGAAGGACCAAAATGCAATTTTATAAAATTGAGGGTCAATTGGGCATGATAAGAATGTTAGAGGGCCAATTTATAAATTTTAGATTTTTTAGGGTAAAACATACCATTTTTGTAAAGGAAGGGTAAAATGGTAATTTTGGAAAGTTTGGGGGCCAAATTGGGAATTTGGCAAACTTGAACCCCTTTTTATGAAATTGAGTAAATTGAGAACCCAAGAGTAATTTTAAAAGTTTTGGTACTCAATTTGAGGAAAAACTAGCATTAGGGACTTAATGTTAAAGAAAATAACTTTAGGGACCTAAATGCAAATAGAGGAAAAGTTATTTTTTTTCATTTATTTGGAACGAATGAGGGCTATCAGGCCAAAGAATAATGAACAAATATGTTCAATTCATGTATGAAAAAGAGACATCGGGAAAGCCAATTGAAGTTAAGCTTGCTAGGGACGGAAACCGACTAAGTGAATTTTACTGCACGACCGGGTGAGTGGGATTTTATATCATACCCAGTTGGGAATGATAAGTATCTCGAAATGAAAATTCACATTTTAGTGGTATTTTAAACATCACAACTTAGAGGAGTGTTGTGAAAATGTCACGAAAAAACTACTTACAGATTGTAAGTAGATCATACCCTGTTGGTACGATGAAACTTGGAGGAAGTGGAAAACCCGTTCATTGGTTATGAGCGGAGATATCCTCATACTCGGTTGGTATGATGGATAGTTGAAAATTTATTTTGTTGGAAATGTTCTCCCTTGACTTTGTGCCACTGCTTAAACGATTTGGGAGACCTTCTCGACGGGAGCTCGAATAGCATTTTTAGGCTAGCGGCCTTGATTTTGAAACTTGGGGAATAATATGCTCAAATTTTGAAAACCTCGAACGGTGGGCCATAGGCCAGTTGGCACAAGTAGGAGCTCGTAAACAAACATGAGTTATATACCATAAAACTTTAAATAAATTGATTGTTTGGCCATGGTACCAAGACAGGACTGACATATTCAGTCAACTAGTTGCCATGCGACATGACGCGTTGATAGATTAGTCAAGACAAACAGCTGCAAGTTGAGTTGAGGGTCAGAGCCGTTGGACTAGTGGCACTACATATTATATGGCATGATAAGAAAATACTAATTGTGCATGCACTATGATTATGGGACCATCAAGATGCCAAAGAGGGGTAGTGATGCATCCTAAGGGCCCTGGATGACATGGTGGGTATAAGGGCAATTCGTCGTACTAGGTGACCATGCAAAATTTGGAGTAGCATAAGACTAGGGTGGGGATGGGATAAGGTCTCTATCCTCATCCGGACACAGAGAATTGATTTTAGGATTGAGGGTCGGATGTCACGCACATCCACTCATTCTCAGGGTTGAAGTGGACCTGCTTCTATCTAGGTGGTCGTTAATGTCACTCCGACGCCACAAGTGGGTTTATTGGACGTATTGACCTGTGAATGTGTGTTTGACCTTCATGATGAAGGATGTATGTTGGGTGATGACACACCATGATTAATAAGAAATGGTCATAAAAATTGAGATTTGAAATGAAAGGATCTTTGAAAGAAAGGAGTCTGACACACTCCAATACAAATCTTTTTCCTAAATGTTAAATTTTGAAAACCCATTCATTGAGTTGTTGTACTCACCCCCTCCTTTATATCCCTTTTAGGAAATTCTGGAAATCCTACCATTAAAGACCATCAAAATTATGTGACAGGTATGATAAATTTAAAATATTATGTAGTTTTAATTTATGTTATTCTAGGAAAAGGTGTAGGTTTAAAGGACATCTTACTCTTTACGATTTATAATAAGGGGAAACTATTTTATAAACTAGGAGAGTGATGGGTTGATCATGGGGATCCGACCAAACCGGGTCGAGGCGTGACAGGTCAGCTACATGGGGGTAGTCTCTAACTGCTCTGAGGGTTGCCGGAGAAGTGCTGGCGTGATCGACTAGTGAAGCAGCTCTGGCGGACCGAAGCTACCCTATTTCTATCGAGCTAAAATCAGCCGATTCGAGCCCTCACTAGGCCAAACCAAGCTCTCTCAACACCTCCTCAGCCCTCCTATGGCCGAATTAGTGCGGAAAGGTAAGCCAATTTGGCTCCCCTCTGTAAATTTCAATCGGTGCTAGAGAGAGAACAGATAGATTTTCACTAACTAAATTCTCCCTAAATTTGGCATCAATTGATACAATTCTTGATCCTAGGAGAAACCTCAAAATGAGAGCTATATGCCCAGATTGAAAGCTCGGATCGTCACACCCCCGACGGTAAGCATTCGAAGCTTTCTCTCTATACGTTTAGTTTTCTAGCGAAGCTCTGTTTGAACTCGTTTCGACATCAAATCGTGCGATTCAAAGTGCAATTGAATTGTATGAATGTGTAGGAACTACAATCTAACTTCAATATCAACAATTAAACTCATTTGTTTAGTCAATTTGATGAAATCAAATTCAACTAAGTTAGAAGGTTGAATTTTGGGGAAAATATGGAGATTTCAAAAATTTGAGGGACTAAAATGTAATTTCATAAAATTAAGGGCAACTTGGGCATGATAAAGATGTCGGAGGGCCAATTGGGCAAATTTTGGGGAAAATTACTATTTTTTAAAGTAGGGGCAAAATGGTAATTTTGAAAAAATTGGGGACCAAATTGGGAATTTTTCTTAAAGTTGAATCCTTTTATGTAATTTTGGAATAAATTGAGGTCCCGAGGTGAATTTTAAAAGTTTTGGGACTTAATTAGGGAAAAAATTGGCATTTGAGGCCTAAAGTAAAAGAAAAAAAAACTTTAGGAACTAAACTGCAAATATTTGAATAGTTGGATATTTTTATTCATTTATAATGAAAAAGGATGTTCATACCATGTAGGAACATGAGGAATCGAGAACACCAACTAAGACAAAGCTCACAAGGAGATGAAAATCGGTTAAGAGGAAATCATTGCATTTACGACTAAGTGAAATTTTTATATTATACCTAGTTGGGATGATAAGCACTTCGAAAATTAAAACCTACTAGTAAGTGGTATTTTAACCATCACACCTGAGAGGTGTGATGTGGAAATTACACGGAAAAACTACTTACCGATTGTAAGTAGATCATACCCGATTGGTTTGATGAACTTCCTGTAAGGAAGTAGAAAAGCCGCTTATTGGTTATAAGCGGAGACGTCCTCATACCCGGTTGATGTAATGGACGACTAAAAAATATTTTGTTTGAAGTGCTCTCCCTTGACTGTGTGCCACTACTTAAACATTTTGGGAGACTTTTTTAATGGGAGCTCAAAATGCTCATATAGGCCGGAGGCCTCGGTTTAGGACCCTGGGGGCTAATATGTCCAATTTTGAAAATCTCACAAATTGGGCCCAAGGCCAGTTGGCACGAGCAGGAGATGATAAACAAACATGAGTTTAAGGCATGAAAACTTTATATGAATGATATGTTTGGCCAGGGTACCAATACATGACTGACATACTTGATGGACTGGCGGTAGTGTGACATGACAAGTCGACGGACCATTCGAGATAATTAGCTACAAGTCGAGTTAAGGGTCAGGGCCGTTGGATCAGTGGCACCACAGATTAAATGGCTTATGGGGGAAAACTATTGTTTTGTGCATGCACTGAGTTAGGGGACCTTCAAGATGCCCAAGAGTGGTAATGATGTGTCCTAGGGCTATTAGAATACATGGTGGAGATAAGAGCAATTAGTCGTGCTAGTAGTCTTGGAAGCTTGACGCAGCTTCATGCACATGAGACCAGGGTGGGGTCGGGATGAGGTCTCTTTCCTCATACAAACATTGAGTTTTATTTACGGGATTTAGGGTCAGATGTCATATACATCCACTCATTCTCAAGGTAGAAGTGGATGTGCTTCTATCTAGGTGGCTAGTAAAGTCGCTCCAATGCCACAAGTGGGTGCAGTGGACGTGCTGCCCTACAAATGTGTGTTCCCTTCATGATGAAGGGCGTGTGTTGGTGAATAAACACACCGGTTATGATTGTGGATTGAGAAATGGCTATGAAAACCAAGGTTTTGAGAATGAGATACTTTAAAGAAAATAAGGATTCTAGCACACTCCAATTTAAAAATTATTTTATTGAAACTTCATTTTTTTGAAAATAACCATTCATTGGGTTGTAGAAACTCACCCATCCTTTTTATCCCTTTTCAAGAAATAGAGAAATGACTAGGGATTACACCAAGCCTTATCCTCTGTGAGGTGTGCTTAATTTTTCATAACTTTGCATTTTATTTGATAAATGTTATTCGAGGGAACAAGGTCGAAATTATGCATGACTCCTCTTGAATTAAAGAAGGGGGCAACCCCTCTTGAACCAAGAGAAGTGACGAGTTGTTCACGAGGATCCGACCACACCGGGTTGGGGCGTGACAACATTAGTGGTATTAGAGCTAAGTTCCCTTGAAACATTATCAATATTATGCCCCGACATTAATCAAACTTTAAACTATCGTGTAGGAAGGAGAATCCCTAGTTCGTTGTGAAATCCAACCCTCCACCCATAACCTTAAAAAAGACACCCAACCCAAGGGAGGAAGCCTTTCAAAGATTCTTAAAAGGTGAGAAAAGAGTAGCCAAGGACATGGTGGAAGACTACAAAAACTGGTAGAAGCCCTATTGGAACCAGAAGGCATCACCCACCCTCCTCCAAGGCAAGAGGAACCTATACCTCCTCCTAGGAGCCCAATCCCTCCTTTAGCCCCACAACAACCGGAGAGGAATCCCACCAAGAAGGAGGCCTCACATAACTATTGCGATGAGTATGCCACCTTCATGAAGGTCCACCAAGTACCTCCACCTACTCAACCTAGCTTCAATCCCTCCTAATGGATGAAGTGGACCTATGAGTGTGAGGTAGAGGTAGTAAGGTGATATGGACTGGAGGCCATACATGAGATTCGCCCTATAAGAGATTATGAGTGGACCCCAACTAGTTCCTCAGAGCCTTCTAATCAAGAATCCAACAACCGCTCTAGGGCTAACTCTCGGCCTATGACCCCTAGGGATTAGGGGGTAGAAAATTTTGTAATAAGCCAAGTATGGCAAGAAAACTTCTTGAATGAATGAAGTGAAATCTTTCTTGATAAAATTTCTGAGTTCCTTGACAAATTCTAACAATAAGAGTATACTAATAATGATTAACATAAAAGGATAGAAAATCAACCAAAGATGGAAAATGAGTTATTTCTAGTTAACCTTAACCTTTAAAAATTTCCTCAAAGTACAATGAAATTTGGAAAAGAAGGAACTATCAGAGTTCACACAAGAAAGATGAATTCTAATTTAGGAAACAAGAAGAAAGTTCAAACAAAAGGGAAGTAAGCATCTAAGAGCAGAGGATTAAGGAGTTAAGGAAGAGTTCAAATAATTAGGGTAAAGAAAACAAATAGACTATTCTAAAGAAAAAGTCGGGGGGAAAGAAAGGAAGAAAGTTAAAGAAAGCACAGAAGATGTTAAGACGAGTAAGAAAGGACAAGGAAAAGAGAAGAGAAAAGAAGTACGATATAAAGAAAACTCTGGGAATAATTCCAACACTTGGAAAGGGGTAGGATACACACCCTTAGGAACCCGGTAGTAATAAAGGACTTGTTTGGTGATAAGGATAGGGAACCAAAAGGAATAGAAGATCAGGGAGAAAAGCCAAAGTGAATCACCATGTGAAGGTAGAGAAGCATAAGAAAGAATGAAGAGAGAACTTTCAAGGAGCAATAAGGAAAATGAGCGTGAAAATGTTAATATGGATGTCCCAAAATAAAGAATGAAGATAGGAAGTGGAATCGTAGAAAATGTTCAATCAACAGATGAGATATCGTAATTGGACAAGAACCAGAACCTCATTAAAGGACATAGGTGACCAAGAAAATACCTGGAAGGCCAATCATAATATGATTACAAGAGAGCAAGGAACCAAATGAAGGTTTTAGATTGATCCGATTGAAGGATATAACTCCTATTGATCAAATCATCTGAAATAATAAACTAAGCTCTAATAAGAATTGGGGAGTAGCAAGGACTACACCATAAATGATGCAAAGGGAGGAATACCAAGGACACGAAGATACGAGAGATTTTGACACAAGAGGGATGTAAGATTCACCTCAAAGGAATAAACGAGTACTAGGAGCAAGTGAGAATGAGGTGAGATAGACGAAAGGTACTCGTTGGATCTCAAGAGTAAAAGTAAGGAGGAGAAGATAGCATCAAGGACATTCAAGGTTAAATATTTGCAATAGAAAAACTAGAAGGAAATTCCAGGAGAAAAGAAGTGTAAAACTTACTAAGGAAGGGAACCTTGGAAGGACAAGTGTATACCAATTAAGAGGAAATGGAACCAATGCAATTGAGAAGAAGATAAACTCTTCATGGACAAGTTGCTGGGGATGAAATGATCAAGTGCAAAGGAAAAGTAACTGTGAAGATCCAAGGGATAAGTTAAACCCAAATAACAGGTAAGTAGGAAGACAACATTAAAATATACCGTACGAGTAAGCAAGAAACTAAGTCAAAAAGGAGAATCATGAAATGATCACAAGTAAGAATGGATTTAGAAAGAGAAAAGACCTTAAAAGAAATGATGCCAACGTAAATGAGGAATGACAGAAGAAAGGACGAGTTTTAGCATGTCAGAAAGTTATTGGGAAATTCAAAGACTTGCAAGTCGAGTGACCTAATAAAGGAGTTTGAAAAAGATGAGTAAGTGAGGAAACCATTACGGTTAGGAGGATGTGAAGTCAAAGTCAAGTCCCAAAGAATGTCATGTCGTAAGGGACATGTAGCTCAACTGTCTCAGAGAAATATGAATTTGGTTAGGAAGAATTTATGATTTGAGCATGATAAAGACAAAAATTAATTGTAGAACAAAGTTGTAATACCCAAGAAATGGGAGGAGGATCAATGTAGGAGGAAAAAAAGTGACAACACCAACATCTGTGGAAGTATGTACGTGATATGGGAACATACACTAAGCCAAGAACGTTAACAATAAAGGAAATAAACAAATGCAAAAAGGATTGGGTATTTTGGAACTCCTAATCCTGAAATTTTAAGTAAAGGATTTTGGAATGGAGAAATAAGTGGTTTGGGAAAATGAAGGATGTAAATTTAAGGATATGACCTTAAGCCTTCTACTAAGATATGTTTATCTAAAGTAAACTCCTTGGAATGAGAGAAGGATATGAATGAAAAGAAATTTTTAAGTATGTGATATAAGGGATATACGGAAATAACCAGGAAGGTTGCATATCGATAAACTACAAAATATATATCAATGAAGGTTCATTCTAATGCAAAAAGTGTGAAATAGGTTTTGGGGACAAAACTCCTAAAAGGATGGGAGAGTTATAAAGCCTTCTCTTTAGAGCTAAGTAAAAACTGGGAAAAGAACCGGTCAAACCGAGTGAGAAAATCGAACCGTTTCACAAACCCGATCATCAGAGAATGGGCAAATTGAGAAAATTACAACTCCCGAGTGACCCAAAGGGGTTCATAAAAATATTGGAAAAGGACCTTAGGACAATTTGGGAGAGAAAACTAGACCGGTTCAGGTTAATTGGATCCGAGCCGGATTGAATCGGTTTATAAACTGAGTCGATTTATGAACTGGAACTAATAGAGAAAGGGTCCCGAGCTCCCTATAGAAAGAGCCCCTCTCCATTCATCCTCTCTACACCTGAAAACCTCACTCTCTCTCAGCTACTCAGTTTTTCAATGAAGCTCAAACTAGAGCTCCGATATAGGGTCTTTTCTAAGCTAAAGAAGGTGTGGTCAAGTTCCTTAGACTTGGGGAGAAGTCAGCTACACAATGGTATTCTCTAATTGCTCGAAGAGTCACTAGAGAAGTGCCAGTGTGATCAAATAGTGAAGTAGCTCCAATGAACCTAAGCTGCTCTATTTCTATTGAGTTAAAATAAGCTAATTCGAGCCCTCCTCAGGTTAAACCAAGCTCTCCCAACACCTCCTAAGCCCTCCTACGACCAAATTAGTGCAGATCGGTGCTTGAGAGAGAACTAGCAAATTTTCACTAACTAAATTCTCCCTCATTTCGGCATCAATTGATGCAATTCTTGATCCTAGGAGAAACCTTAGGATGAGAGTTATCTGCCCAAATCGAAAGCTCGGACCGCCGCATCTCCGATGGTATGCGTTCGAAGCTTTCTCTCCCTACGTTAAGTTTTCGGGCGAAGCTTCGTTTGAGCTTGTTATGGCATCAAATTGTGCGATTCAAAGTGCAATTGAATCGTATGAAGTGTAGGAACTCCAATCTAACTTCAATTTCAACAATTAAACTTATTTGATTGGTCAATTTGATAAAATCAAATTCAGCTAAGTTAGAAGGTTGAAATTGGATGGAAAATTAAAGAAAAATTGGGGATGACAAATATTTGAGGCACTAAAATGCAATTTCATAAAATTAAGAGCCAATTGGACATGATAAAGATGTTGGAGTTGGGAAAATTTTGGAATATTTGGGGCAAAAATTACCATTTTTGTAAAGTAGGGGAAAAATGGTAATTTTGGAAAAATTGGGGACCAAATTGGGAATTTGGGAAACTTGAACCCCTTTAGGTGATTTTGAATAAATTGAGGTCCCAAGGTGAATTTTAAAAGTTTCAGATTCAATTTGGTGATGAACAGCATTTGGGGCCTAAAGTAAAAGAAAAGGAACTTTAGGGACCAAATTGTAAATATTTGGAAAGTTGGATATTTTTTTTCATTTATATTGAATGAAGGCTATCAAGCCAAAAAATAATGAACAAGGATGTTCATATCGTGTAGGAACAAGAGGTATCGGGAACGCCAGCTATGACAAAGCTCGCAAGGAGACAAAAACTGATTAAGAGGAAATCTCTGCATTTACGGGTGAGTGAGATTTTTATATCATACACGGTTGGAATGATAAGCATCTCAGAAATGAAAACCCACTACTAAGTGGTATTTTAACCATCACATCTGAGAGTAGTGATGTGGAAATTAATGAAAAAACTAATTATCGGTTGTAAGTAGATCATACCCTATTGGTATGATGAACTTCCTGGAAGGAAGTAGAAAACCGCTTATCGGTTATAAGCGGAGACGTCCTTATACCCGATTGGTGTAATGAACGACTAAAAAATAATTTGTTTGAAGTGCTCTCCCCTGACCGTGTGCCATTGCTTAAATGTTTTGGGAGACCTTTTTAACGGAAGCTTGAAATGCTCATATAGGTCGGAGGCCTCGGTTGTGGAACCTGGGGGCAAATATGCCCGATTTTGAAAATCTCAAGAGTGGGCACAAGGCTTGTTGGCATGAGTAGGAGATCGTAAACAAACATGAGTTTAAGCCATGAAAACTTTATATGAATGATATGCTTGGCCATGGTACCAAGACAAGACCGACATACTCGATGGACTAGCGGTAGTGCGACATGACAGGTCGATGGACCAATTGAGACCAAACCGGGTCAGGGCGTGATAGCGGGGTTTACATTGGGGACCCTTTACCTGACAACTTTCCCTTTTGGTTGAGCTTATCCTCACCCTGAAATGGTCTGAACTGAGCCATTTTTCTTTTGACAGTGTTATTCATTTTGTAAACCTCGTCCCTTTAAAACTGGGAAATCGAGGAAACAACCGGTCAACCCATGTGAGAAAAACTAAACCGGTTCACAAACCTGATCATTGGAGAATGGGCAATTTGGGGAAATTACAACTCCCGAGTGACCCAAAGGGTTCATAAAACCTTGGAAAAATCTTAAGACAATTTGGGAGAGAAAACCAAACCAGTTCAGGAGAACAGGACCCGAGCCAGATTGAACTGGTATATGAACCAAGTTTGTTCATGAACCGGAACCTATAGAGAAAGGGAAAACCTGGAAATTTATGGATACTGAGTGACCTAAAAAGCCACAAAAGTCATGAAAAAGGACTTTAGGATGAATTGGTGATGAAAACCAAACTGGTTCAGGTGAACCGGATCTGAACCGGATTGAACCGAATTGGATTGGTTTGGACCAATATTACACTAGATGCTAAATTCATTTTTCTAGGTGTCTTAGAAAATTCAAATTTGAGATTTGAGACCACTATTGGATAGAGAATGAATTGGAAAAATTTAGAAATTTTTAATTTTGAAAAACTCGGTCGAATCAGGCCTACACCGGGTGGATTAAGCTTTGAACCCGGTTCGGAATAGTGTCGTCTTCTTCGTTTAGATGACAATACTATTCACTCACCAAAAAATCACACAACACTGGTGAAGATGAAAAGTCTTCGGCCAGGGAGGTTCAAGCAATGCATGTCCCCTAATAAGGCACCAATTGGATGACAAAGAAGTCCTGGAGCCTCCTATATAAAGGACCCCTCCTCATTCATCCTCCCCACACCTGAAACTCCATTATCTCTCAACTGCTCCATTTTCTAGCGAAGCTCAAACCAGAGCTCTGATATAGGCTCTTTTCTGAGCCAAAGAAGGCGTGGTCATGTTCTTTGGATTTAGGGAGAAGTCAGCTACACGCTTGTAGTCTCCATTTGCTCCGAGAATCGTCGGAGAAACGCTGGCATGATAGAACAGCGAAGTAGCTCTATCGAACCGAAGTTGCCCTGTTTCGGCTGACCTGAAATCGGCCAATTCAAGCCCTTATCAAGCCAAACCAAGCCCTCCCAATACCTCCATAGTCCTCTTACAACTGAATTAGAGCTGAAAGGCAAGCCAATTTGGCTCCCCTTGGAAATTTCTGACCGGTTCTAGAGAGAGCTAGTAGAACTTTGATGATAAAATTCTCACTCAATTCGACATCAATTGATGCAATTCTTGATGCTAGGAGAAACCTCGGGATGAGAGCTATCTACCCAGATTAAAAGCTAGGATCGTCGCGCCTTTGACGGTAAGCTTTCGAAGCTTTCTCTCTCTCTATGTCTAGTTTTCTAGTGAAGCTCCGTTTGAGCCCATTCCAACACCAAATCATGCAATTCAAAGTGCAATTGAATCGTATGAATGTGTAGGAACTCTAATCTAACTTCAATTTCAACAATTAAACATATTTGATTGGTCAATTTGATTAAATCAAATTCGACAGACTTAGAACATTGAAATTGGGGTAAAATTAGGAATTTCAAAAATTCAGAAATTTGAAGGATTAAAGTGTAATTTTAAAAAAATGGAGGATCAGTTGGGCATAATAAAGATGTTGGAGGACCAATTGGGTAATTTTAGAATTTTGGAAAAGTTAGGGGACCAAATAGGAAATTTGGGAAATTGAAGCCCTTTTTTTGAAATTAAATAAATTGTGGTCCTAAGGTAAATTTTAAAATTTTTGGGACTCAATTTGTGGAAAAACCGGCATTAGGGACTTAAAGTTAAAGAAAAATAACTTTAGGGACCTAATTGCAAATAAATGAAAAGTTTAATTTTCTCATTCATTTGGAATGAATGAAGGCTATTAGGCCAAGGGATAATGAACAAGGATGTTCATATCTTGTAGGAACATGAAGTATTAGGAATTCCAGCAAGGACAAGCTGGTGTGAATACAAAGAACCGGTCGAGAGTAATTCATTGCATTAATGGGTGAGTGGGAATTTAATATGATGCCGGATTGAGATGATAAGCCCCTAGAAAATGAAAACCCACTGCTAAGTGGTATTTTAATCATCACATTTGAGAGGAATGATTTGGAAAACAAGCGGAAAAAATATTTACCGGTTTTAAGTAGATCATACCCGGTTGGTATGATGAAACTTCCCCGAAGGAAGTGGACCTCAAGAGTTCTGTGTTTGTACTCAGTTGCTAGTTAGTCATCATACTAGTTAGTCATGGAGTTCTGTGTTTGTACTCCACAGAGTTTCTATGTTTGGACCTCAAGAAGCTGCTGTGTTTGGGACTTCCTGAAGCTTTTGTGTTTGAGTTTCATGTGCATGAGACCGAAATATGGTCTCTGTCCCTATACGAACAAGATGCTTTATTCATGTGTGTTCTTTTCATTATGAAGGGCGTTTGTTAGTTGATAAACACACCGGTTATGGTTGAGTAGTGAGTAATGGCTATAAACAGACATTTTGAGTATGAATTATTTTAAAAGAAAATAATGAGCTCGACACACTCCAATTCAAATATTTTCCCTAAAAGTCAAACTTTAAACACCAATTCACTGAGTCGTTGAAATCACCCCCTTCCTTTATATGCCTTTTCAAGTAACCAAGGACAACCTACCCAAAGGCCTCATGTTAAATCACACTTGCAAGATAGGTATGTAAGTTAAAAAGTTTATGCAGTTTTGATTAATGTATTTCAGAAAAGGTACAAGATTAAAAGACACCTTACTCCTCAAGGTTTAAAGAAGGGAGAACCCTTAATAAACCGAGAGAGTAACGGGTTGCTCACGGGGATCCGACCAAACTTAGTTGGGGCGTGACAACTTGAGTGGTATAAGAGCTTTTTTCCTGGAATACATTATAAGGACTAGAGAACATAGTAACTAATAGGAATAATTTTAAAATTTATAGATGGATCCCAAGAAAGGAACCAAGAGAACTAGAGATGCAGACTCTAACACTGCCCATCCAACCGAGCCTATGGAAACTCCTCGAGGATCCTAGACAACCCCACTTGGATTAAGCTTGTAATATCAGAGATTGTACGAAGAGTTCACCTGAGTGTTTGGACAACCTAACCTCACTCCTAAGGTGGATACCAACCCTCGAGTTGAGCTTGAGGAAGTACAATCCAATCCCTCTCCTACTATCATTCCTCCTCAAACCCTCAGACAATTAGGATGTAAACCATTCCTAGGAGAAAATGATGTGGGGCTACTATGGATTGGCTAGCTAGCATCAAGAAACTCATGGGGATAGTCAAGATTTCACCAAAGGATATGGTGATCCCGACAGAGTTTTTCCTGGAAGCTAGTGCGAAGAGGCGGTGGGATAATGTCATAAGCTTGCATGCCACCACCCCCATATGGGAACTATTTGAAGAAAGATATTTGGAGGAATATCTAGCTCCACATCTAATCAAAGAGAAGAAACAAGACTTCCTCCGACTCCGACAAGGGCATAACTCTATCTCAGAGTATAAAACCAAGTTTAACGAGTTAAGACCCTTTGCCCCTAACTTTGCCGGACCTACAGATGTTTGCCAATGATTTGTGGATGGTCTTAATTTGGACATATGGGACCGAATGGGAGTTCTAGGACACCCCACGGATTTAGCTACTGTCATTAGCATGGCCCATGAATGTGAGAATTTGGTACAGACAAGACACCGCCAGGTAGAAGTGACAGGTAGGAAAGAGGAAGGAGGCCAGGACAGCTGAGGAAGATAAAAGGAGCTAGGTGGACAGAAATGGAGAACAAGAATGAGGTTCTCTAGGACAATGGAAGGATATCATACACAAAGGGAGACAAATACAGTTTCACCAAGGAGAAGTGTCACACCTCGACCCAGTTTGGTCGGATCCTCGTGAGCAACCCGCCACTCTTCCTGGTCTACCAAGGGTTTTCCCCTCTTTTAAACTAGGGAGGAGTAAGGCGTCCTTTAAACATATACCTTTCATGGAATAACATTATACAAAACTAAAAAACAAACATACCTGATTTTATAGTTTCCATACAGGGAAGTCTAAAAAATTGGTTTTCCCTTGGTTTCCTGAAAGGGATATAAGGGAGGGGGTGAGTTCTACAACTCAATGAGCGAGGCTTGGGAGTGAGTTTTCATAAACAAAATAACTTTAATCGAAGTGTGCCAAACTCCTTATTTTCTTTTAAAATATCCTTTCCTCAAATACTAGTTTTTAAAACCTTTAGCCTACCGAGGGTGACATTTTCAAGTTGGAGTGTGCTAGACTCCTTAATTTCCTTTAGATTTTCTCTACTTTAAAATCTTGATTTTTCACCATTTCTTATTAATCATGGTGTGTCATCACCCAACACACATCCTTCATCATGAAGGTCAAAACACACAATCACAGGCCAACCCGTCCATTGAACCCAGTTGTGGCGTCGGAGCGACTTTACCAGCCACCTAGATAGAAGCACGTCCACTTCTATCCTGAGAATGAGCGGATGTACACGACATCTGACCCTCAATCCCAAAATCAATTCTTCGTGTTCGTATGAGGACAAAGACCTAATCCCATCCCCACCCCGGTCTCATGCGCTTAGTGCTACTCCAAATTTCGCACGATCACATAGTAGGACGAACAACCCTTATACCCCCCAGGTCGTCCAGTGCCCTCAGGACGCATCACTACCCCTCTTGGGCATCTTGATGGTCCCATAATCACAGTGCATGCACAAATAGTATTTTCTTATCATGCCATATAATCTGTGGTGCCACTAGTCCATCGGCCCCGACCCTCAACTCAACCTACAGCTATTTGTCTTAATTGGTTTGGAGACCTGTGATCTCGCACTACACTAGTTGACTGAATATGTCGGCCCTATCTTGGTACCATGGCCAAACAGTTCATTTATTAGAGTTTTATGGCACATATCTCATGTCTATTTTTGAGCTCATGCTCATGCCCACTAGCCAATTGCCCACTTGTTTGAGATTTTTAAAACCAGGCATAATAGCCCCCAAGTTCCAAAATCGAGGCCCCCAGCCTATAAGAGCTATTCGGGCTCCCGTCAAGAAGGTCTCCCAAATCATTTAAGCATTGGCACACAGTTAGGGGAGAGCAATTTAGACAAAAATATGTTTTCAACTGTCCATTATACCGATTGGGTATAAGGAAATCTCCGCTCATAACCAATGAATGGGTTTTTAACTTCCTCTGAGGAAGTTTCATCATACCAACCGAGTATGATCTACTTACAACCGGTAAGTAGTTTTTCCACATGATTTTCACATCACTCCTCAAAGTTATGATGTTTAAAATACCACATAGTAGTGGGTTTTCATTTTGAGGTGCTTATCATCCCCAACCAGGTAGGATATAAAATCCCACTCACAACTGGTAAGTGGTTTTTAACTTTAAGTTGTGCTCATTATCCCAACCGGGTATGACATTAGTAAGCCCACTCACAATGACTTCTAATTTAGAAAAGTAGCTCATCATCCCAACCGGGTATGATGTTAATAACCCACTCACAATAACTTCTAATTTAGAAAAGGTGTTCATCATCCCAACTGGGTATGATGTGAATAACCCACTCACGGTGGCTTCTAATTTAGAAAAGGTGCTCATAATCCCAACTGAGTATGATGTGAATAACCCACTCACCCGTTAACTGAGATGTGTTCGTCCATGGTTGGTTTTCCAAGTTGATGCGAGCTTTCTCTTGCTAGCGTTCCGATCACATTTGTCCCGTCGGAGGTGTGACGGTTCGAGCTTTCTATCGGGAAAGGTAACTCTCTTCCTAAAGTACCTTCTAGGATCAAGAATTCCTACTATTGACCTTTCAGCATCGTTGAGGTCGTATGAGGGTTGTGGGGATGTTGGGAGAGCTTGGTTTGGCTAGAGGATGGCTGAATTCGGCTAATTTTAGCTAGGCTGAAATAGGGCAGCTTCAGTCTACCAGAGTTGTTTCACTGTTTGACTATGTCAGCGCTTCTTCGATGATCCTCAGATCGAATGGAGGTTGCTATCAGATAGTTGACTTCCCCTAGAATCTAAAGAGCCCGACCTCTCCTTCTTAGGTTAAGAAAAATGCCTAAGTCGAATCTCTAGTTCGAGTTTCAACGGGAAATGGAGTACTAGAGAGAGAAAGGAGTTTTCAGGCGTGAGGAGAATGAATGGGGATGAGCTCTTTATATATGATAAAATAGTATATTAAATGGGGAGGATTTATTACTACGGTGTTAATGTTGTCATTATTCTCGGGAAATTGATGGGCATTTATTAGTATTAATTCCAATAATTAAATATATATATATTAAATTATTTGTATTAATTTCAATAAATAAATATAGCTATTTATGATATTTACATTAGGGAGACGTAGGATTAATAAATATATATATATATTTATCACATTATTTTACCTAATAATTTACACTTTTTATTTTATTTATTCCAATTATATCAATTGAATTTTAAACTTATAAATTAATTCCATAAACTACTTTTGACCGAAATTTCGAGTTACTAAAAAAAACTTCCGAGGAGGTCACCCATCTTAACATGCTTAACTTCAATGTTTTGATAGGATTTGGTGCATTTGTGCTAATATGTTATTACATTTTAGGTTACAAAAAAATATGGTTTAACAACTATTGAGGGGATACAACATTAATACTTCCCAATAAGTCACCCATCCTAGCACTACTCTCACCATGCACGCTTAACTTCAAAGTTCTAAAGGGATCCTACATTAGTGTTGGTATATTTTTAATTTTGGATTACTAAAAAAATAATATTTGACTACTATTAAAAGGGTGCAACCCTACATGAATACTTCGCAACTTTGGAGTTCTAATAGCATATTTGTGCATTGGTGTTGGTAAGTTATTTAATTTTAAGTTACTAAAAAATATGGTTTGACAACTATTGAGGGGATGCAACATGAATACTAACCAGTAGATCACCTATCCTAGTACTGCCCTCGCCCAAGCAAACTTAACTTTGGAGTTCTTACTAAAACAATATGGTTTGACAACTATTGAGAGAATGCAAAATGAATACTTCCGAGTAGGTCAACCATCCTAACACTACTCTAGCCCAAGCGCATTTAATCTTGGAGTTTTGATAGGATCCGATGCATTAGTGCTAATATGTTATTTAATTTTGGGTTACTAAAACAATATTGTTTGACAACTATTAAGAGAATGCAAAATGAATACTTCCCGAGGTCACCCATCCTAACACTACTCTCGCCCAAGCACACTTAACCTTGGAGTTTTGATAGGATCAGATGCATTAGTGCTAGTATGTTATTTAATTTTGGGTTACTAAAACAATATGGGTTGAAAACTATTGAGAGAATGCAAGAGGTCACCCATCCTAGCACTACTCTCACGCAAGCACGCTTGACTTTAATATTCTAGTGAGATCGAGTTCATCTGAAACAATTTGGTTTTTCTATTCTAATTTTTTTTTGTTACTAAAAACATGGTGTTACAATTACTCCCCATCTTTTTAGGAGTTTTGTCCACAAAACTCATGCAACATTATTCTCTACTTCTTACCCCTTTTTTTGCACTAATATGGTTTCATTTTCAATAACTTTCTACTATACCTTACGAATTTGGAGAACTTTTAGGGTGGTCTTCCTAGGGGAATAGATTGTTGGGTAATGTTGGTGACATAAGTCCTAGTTTTCTTGGTTCCTCTCTTGGGAGCCATCTGAAAATTTTAAAACTTTTTCCTAGTTACTATGTTATATAGTCTTGATAATGTATTCGAGGAAACAGGCTTTGATACCATTTTAGTTTTCATGCCCCGACCCGGTTTGGTCGGATCCCCGTAAGCAACCAGCCACTCTTCCTGGTTTACCAAGTGTTTTCCCCTCTTTTAAACCCGAGAGGAGTATGGCATCCTTTAAACCTATACCTTTATTGGAATAACATTATACAAAACTAAAAAATAGACATACCTAATTTTATATTTCCTATAGAGGGAAGTCTTTAATATTAGTTTTCCCTTAATTTCCTGAAAGGTATATAAGGGAGGGGGTGAGTTCTACAACTTAGCGAGCGGGGGTTGGGAGTGAGTTTTCATAAACAAAACAACTTTAATTGGAGTGTGCCAAACTCCTTATTTTCTTTTAAAATATCATTTCCTCAAATACTGGTTTTTAAAACCTCTACCCTACCGAGGGTGACATTTTCAAGTTCGAGTGTGCCAGACTCCTTAACTTCCTTTAGATTTTCTCCACTTTAAAATCTCAATTTTTTACCATTTCTTATTAATCATGGTGTGTCATCACCCAACACACATCCTTCATCATGAAGGTCATAACACACAATCGTAGGCCAGCCCGTCCTCTAAACCCACTTGTGGCGTCGGAGCGACTTTACCGGCCACCTAGATAGAAGGATGCCACTTCTACCCTAAGAATGAGTGGATGTACACGACATCCAACCCTCAATCCAAAAATCAATTCTCTGGGTCCATATGAGGACAAAGACCTCATCCCGTCCCCACCCCGGTCTCATGCGCTTAGTGCTACTCAATATTTCGCACGGTCACCTAGTACGACGAACTGCCCTTATTCCCACCAGGTCGTTCAGTGCCCTTAGGACGTATCACTACCCTTCTTGGGCATCTTGATCGTCCGGTAATCATAGTTCATGCACAAATAGTATTTTCTTATCATGCCATATAATATGTGGTGCCACTAGTCTAATGGCCCCTACCCTCAACTCAACCTGCAGCTATTTGTCTTAACTAGTCTAGAGACCTATCATGTCACACTGCCACTAGTCGACTGAATATGTCGGCCCTTTCTTGGTACCATGGCCAAACAATTCATTTATTAGAGTTTTATGGCACATATCTCATGTTTCAACTGTCCATTATACAGACTGGGTATAAGGACATCTCTACTCATAACCAATGAACGGGTTTTCAACGTCCTTCGAGAAAGTTTCATCATACCAACTGGATATGATCTACTTACAACTGGTAAGTAGTTTTTCCGCATGATTTTCACATCCCTCCTCTACGTTGTGATGTTTAAAATACTACTTAATAGTGGGTTTTCATTTCGAGGTTCTTATCATCCCCAACCGGGTATGATATAAAATTCCACTCATAACCAGTAAGTGGTTTTTAACTTAAAGTTGTGCTCATCATCCCATCCGAGTATGACGTTAGTAAGCCCACTCACAATGACTTCTAATTTAGAAAAGGTGCTCATCATCCCAACCGGGTATGATGTGAATAACCCACCCACGATGACTTCTAATTTAGAAAAGGTGCTCATCATCACAATCAGGTATGATGTGAATAACCCACTCACCCGATAACCATGATGTGTTCGTCCGCGGTTGGTTTTCCAAGTTAACGTGAGCTTTCTCTTGCTAGCATTCCGATCACACTTCTCCCATTGGAGGTGCGACTGTCCGAGCTTTCTATTGGGAAAGGTAGCTCTCTTCCTAAAATACCTTCTAGGATCAAGAATTCCTACTATTGATCTTTCACCATTGTTGAGGTCGTATCAGGGTTGTGGACATGTTGAGAGAGCTTGGTTTGGCTAGAGTTGGGCTGAATTTGGATAATTTTAGCTAGGCTGAAACAGGTCAGCTTTGGTCTACCGGAGCTGTTTCACTATTTGACTACGTCGGCGCTTCTTTGGTGATCCTCAAATCAAATGGAGGTTGCTATCATATAGCTGACTTCCCCCGGAATCTAAAGAGCCCGACGTCTCCTTCTAAAGTTAAGAAAAATGTCTAAGTCAAAGCTCTAGTTCGACCTTCACCAGGAAATGGAGTATTAGAGAGAGAAAGGAGTTTTCAGGTGTGAGCAGAATGAATGGGGATGAGCTAAGTAGAATTGCGTATTAAATAGGGAGCATTTATTACTATGGTATTAATGTTGTCATTATTCACTAGAAATTGATGGGCATTTATTAGTATTAATTCCAATAATTAAATATATGTATTAAATTATTTAATTAATTTCAATAAATAAATATAGGTATTTATGATATTTACATTAGGGAGACGTAGGATTAATAAATATATATATATATATATATTTATCACATTATTTTCACCTAATAATTTACAATTTTTATTTTATTTATTTCAATTATATCAATTAAATTTTAAACTTATAATATAATTCCATAAACTACTTTTGACCGAAATTTTGGGTTACTAAAAAAGACAACTTCCTAGGAGGTCACCCATCCTAGCAAGCTTTACTTCAATGTTTTGATAGGAACTAGTGCATTAGTGCTAGTATGTTATTAAATTTTGGGTTAGAAAAAAAATATGGTTTGACAACTATTGTGGGGATTCAACATGACTACTTCCTAATAAGTCACGCATCCTAGCACTACTCTCACCAAGCACGCTTAACTTCGAAGTTCTAAAGGGATCCTACATTAGTGTTGGTATGTTTTTTATTTTGGATCACTAAAAAAAATATGATTTATCAACTATTGAAAGGGTGCAACCCTACATGAATACTTCCAGTAGGTCACCTATCCTAGCACTACCCTCGCCCAAGCAAACTTAACTTTAGAGTTCTTACTAAAACAATATGGTTTGACAACTATTGAAAGAATGCAAAATGAATACTTCCCAAGAGGTCACCCATCATAACACTGCTCTAGCCCAAGCACATTTAACCTTGCAGTTTTGATAGGATCCGATGCATTAGTGCTAGTATGTTATTTAATTTTGTGTTGCTAAAATAATATGGTTTGACAATTATTGATAGAATGCAAAATGATTACTTCCTGAGGTCACCGATCCTAACACTACTCTCGCCTAAGCACACTTAACCTTGGAGTTTTGATAGAATCAGATGCATTAGTGCTAGTATGTTATTTAATTTTGGGTTACTAAAACAATATGGATTGACAACTATTGAGAGAATGCAAAATGAATACTGAGGTCACCCATCCTAGCACGACTCTCACACAAGCACGCTTAACTTCGGTATTCTAATGGGATCGAGTTCATCTAAACCAATTTGGTTTTTCTATTCTAAATTTTTTTTTCTGATTACTAAAAACACAGTGTTGCAAGAAGACCCTATTGTTCCAAGTACCAGAAAAACCATGAAGGACTATGCTGAATATGCTACGAATGTTGACAGCTTGGCCATTTTGCGAAGAACTGTCTAGCCCTTCAGGGTAATACACAACAAATTACCCACCTACTACTTCAATGAAACCGAAGGGCACTAGACAGAGGGCAAGACATCACCACTACATCAAGGGTCCCAACTAGAGTATACAACCTCACCCAAGAAGAAACACGGGAACACCCTAGTACCATAGTTTGTACTTACCAAAATTCCCTTGAATAAATATAGCTAATGACTGTAATTCGTTATCTTCATAATGAAAGTTATATTTCCTACAAAGATAAAGTTGTGATACAAGTAAGAGAAAATACAAAGGACGTACCCACAAAATTTCAAGGAGTAAACAGGAAAGGATATCATTTAAGTACGTCACTTAAGGATAGATACACTCAAGGACACTTAGAATTTTAGAAGAAAGGGGAAGAATACTACCAAGGAAGGAAAACTCTAGGGAATCATACACATCCTAACTAAGAGGTAATGGAAGCAAGTGACGAGGGATAAGAAAATGAGGTTCCAAAGGAAGTGCATGCTGGGGTGAAAAAATTAAAAAAGGCATGTTAGGATGATCCAAGAAAATAAGTTAAACCCAAGGGAACGATTGGATAGCTTGGAACTCTCGACCTTGAAAATTTGAGCAAGAATCCTCAAGAAAAAGAAACCACCCTAGGTAGAGGAGGAAGTGAATATAAAGATATTCTTTTGGACGTGTGGGTAAGACATGCCTAGTTATGATAATCTCCGGGAAGTGAATAAACAACGGAAAGGAAAAGACATTCCTTAAGTGCGGGATTCAAAAAGAGGAAAGTGAAAGAACAACCAAAGGGTTGGCATGTCAAGCAAATCCTGAATGAACATTAAGGGGAGTTATTCCCGATACAAAGGATGTTGATTTATTTTTGGGGAAAAAACTCCTAAAAGGAGGGGAGAGTTGTAAACCCCATCCCTTTTAAACAAGGAAACCGGGGAAAGAACCGGTCAACCCGAATGAAAAAAACTGAACCGATTCACAAACCCGATCATTAGGGAATGGGCAATTTGGGAATTTACAATTCCAGAGTAACCCAAAGATTTCATAAAACCTTGGAAAAAGATCTTAGGAAAATTTGGGAGATAAAACTAGATCTGTTCAGGAGAACCGGATCTGAACCAAGTTAAACTGGTATATGAACCGAGTTGGTTCATGAACTAGAACCGATAGAGAAAGGGAAAACCAAGACATTTATGGATCCCGAGTGACCTAAGGAGTCACAAAAGTCATGAAAAAGGACTTTAGGATGAATTTGAGAGGAAAACCAAACTGGTTCAGGTGAACCGGATTGAACCGGTTTGGACCGGTTAGAACCACTATTGAAGTTGATGTTAAATTCATTTTTCTAGGTGGTTTAAAAAATTCATATTTGAGATTTGAGGCCACCACTGAATAGAAAATGAATTTATAAATTTTTAGATTTCATAAATTTGGTCGAATTATAGGTGAACCGGTCGGTTTAAGCTTTGAACTTGGTTCGGATCGGTCTAGTCCGGTTCAGAACAGTGTCGTTTTCTTCTTTCAGATGACAGCACTGTTCATGGGTTGGAAAATCATGCAGCACCGATGAAGCTTAAAAGTCCCTAGCTAGGGAGTTTTAGGCAATGAATGACCACCATTAAGGCATCAATCGGATGGCCAAGAAGTCCCCAAGCTTCCTATATAAAGAACCCCTCCTCATTCATCCTCCCCACATCTGAAAACTCTATTCTCTCTCAACTGCTACATTTTTCTGATGAAGCTCGAATCAGAGCTCCGACTTGGGCACATTTTTTAGCCAAAAAAGGTGAGGTTGAGTTCTTTAGAAATGGGGAGAAGTCAACTATGTGCATGTAGTCTCTGTTTGCTCTAACAGTCACCAGAGAAGCGCTAGCGTGATTGAACAGTGAACAGCTCCGGTGGACCGAAGCTGCCCTGTTTCGGCTGAGCTGAAATTGGCTAATTCGAGCCCTTCTTAGGCCAAACCAATCCCTCCCAACACCTCCACAGTCCTCTTACAGCTAAAAGGTAAGCCAATTTGGCTGCTCTCTACAATTTCCGACCGGTGCTATAGAGAGAACTGGTATAACTTTGATGATAAAATTCTCACTCAATTCGACATCAATTGATGCAATTCTTAATCCTAGGAGGAACCTTAGGACGAGAACTATCTGCCCAAATTCAAAGCTCGAACCAGCATGCCCCCGACGGTAAGTTTTCGAAGTTTTCACACAATGCTCTGTTTGAGCTCAGAACGACACCAAATCGCGTGATTCAATGTGCAATAGAATCGTATGAAAGAGTAGGAACTCCAATTGGCATAATAAAGATGTTGGAGGACCAATTAGGAAATTTTGGAATTTTTGGTGCAAAACTTGTCATTTTTATAAAGTAGGGTCAAAATAATAATTTTGGAAAATTAGGGGACCAAATAGGAAATTTGGGAAATTGAAGCCCTTTTTGTGAAATTGAATAAATTGAAGTCCTATGGTAAATTTAAAAATTTTTGGGACTCAATTTGAGGAAAACCCGTCATTTGGGACTTAAAGTTATAGAAAAATATCTTTAGGGGCCTAATTGCAAATAAATGAAAAGTTTATTTTTCTCATTCATTTATAACAAATGAAAGCTATTAGGCTAAGGGATAATGAACAAGGATGTTCATATCGTGTAGGAACATGAAGTACCAGGAATACCAATAAGGACAAGCTCGCGTGAATACAAAGAACCGGTCAAGAGGAATTCATTGCATTAATGGGTGAGTGGGAATTTAATAAATACCCGATTGGGATGATAAGCACCTCAAAAATGAAAACCCATTGCTAAGTGGTATTTTAATCATCACATTTGAGAGGAATTATTTAGGAAACAAGTGGAAAAACTATTTACTAGTTGTAAGTAGATCTTACCTGGTTGGTATGATGAAACTTACTCGAAGGAAGTGGAAAACTCGTTCATCGATTATGAGCGGAGATGTCTTCATACTCGATTGGTATGATGGACAGTTGAAAAGTATATTTTGTCAAAAGTGCTCTCCCCTGATTGTGTGCCACTACTTAAACATTTTGGGAGACCTTCTTGACGGGAGCTTGAATAGCTCTGTTAGGTCGAAGGCCTCGATTTTGGAACATGGGGGCTAATATGATCGATTTTGAAAATCTTGAATAGTGAGCCCTAGGCTAGTTGGCACGAGCAGGAGCTTGTAAAGAAACATGAATTTTAGCCATAAAACTTAAATGAATGAATTGATTGGACGATATACTTAATAGACTAGTAGTAGTGTGACATGATAGGTTAACGGATCAGTCAATACAAACAGCTGCAAGTCGAGTTGAGGGTCGGGGCCGTTGGACTATTGACACCAAATATTAAATGGCTTTTGAGGAAAACTTTGTTTGTGCATGCACTTGAGGTTTGGGACCATTAAGATACCCAAGAGGGGCAGTGATGCATCCTAAGGGTGGCTGGATGACATGGTGGCGATAAGGGAAAAGAGAAGCTACTGGGTTTGTGTTTCTTGTCATACAAGTTAGTCATAGAGTTCTGTGTTTGTACTCCATGGAGTTTTGTATTTGTACTCCATAGAGTTCTATGTTTCTACTCCACAGAGTTCTGTGTTTGTACTCCACAAAGTTTCTGTGTTTGGACTCTAAGAAGCTGCTGTGTTTGGGACTTCCTGAAGCTTTTATGTTTGAGTTTCATGTGCACATGACCAAAATATGGTCTCTATCCCCATACAGACATGAAGCTTTATTCATGTGTGTTCGCTTCATGATGAAGGGTGTGTGCTAGTTGATAAACACACCGGTTATGGTTGAGGAGTGAGTAATGGCTATAAACCGAGATTTTGAAGATGAATTATTTTAAAAGAAAATAAAGAGTCTAGTACACTCCAATTCATATATTTTCTCTAAAATTCAATCCTTAAACATCCATTCATTGAGTTGTTGAACTCACCCTCTTCCTTATATCCCTTTCTAGGTAACCAAGGACAACCTATCCAAAGACCTCCTATTAAATCACACCTGCAAGACAAGTATGTAAGTTAAAATTTTTATGCAGTTTTTATTTATGTATTCCATGAAAGGTACAGGTTTAAAAGATGCCTTCTCTTGCAACAGACAGCCTCGCCACTTCGCAAAGAACTCCCCAGCTCTTTAGGGCAATACACAACAAAGTACCCAACTACCACTTAAAGGAAACCCAAGGGCACTAGACATATGGCAAGATATCGCCACTACATAGTGGGACCCAACGAGAGTATACAACCTCACCCAAGAAGAAACACAGGAAGACCCTAGTACCGTAGTTAGTACTTACCAAAATTCCCTTGAATAAATATAGCTAAAAACTATAATTCATTATCATCATAATGAAAGTTATATTTCCTACATAGATAAAATTGTGATATAAGTAGGAGAAAATACAAAGGATGTACCCACAAAATTTCAAGGAGGAAATGGGAAAGGATGGCATCTAAGTATGTCACTTTGAGGATAGATACACTCAAGGACACTTAGAATTTCAGAAGAAAAGGGGAAGAATACTACCAAGGAAGGAAACCCTAGGGAATCATACATATCCTAACTAAGAGGTAATGGAACCAAGTGATGAGGGATAAGGAGATGAGTTTGAAAAGAAAGTGCATGTCGAGGTGAAAGAATTAAAGAACGCATGCTAGGATGATCCAAGAAAGTAAGTTAAACCCAAGGGAACGATTGGAGAGCTTGGAACTATCAATCTTGAAATTTTGAGCAAGAAACCTCAAGAGGAATAATTCTGACCTAAGTAGAGGAGGAAGTGAATCTAAGGATATCCCTTTGGATTTGTGGGCAAGACATGTCTAGTTATGATAAACTCCAGGAAGTGAGTTGGGGACCAAATTGGAAATTTGGGAAACTTGAACCCCTTTATGTAATTTTGAATAAATTGAGGTCCCATGGTGAATTTTTGAAATTTCGAGTCTCAATTTGAGGAAAAAAATGACATTAGGGACCTAAAGTTAAAGAAAAAGAACTTTAGGGACCTAATTGCAATAAATTGAAAAGTTTGAGTATTTCATCCATGCATGATGAATGAAGGCTATTAGACCAAGGGATAATGAACAAGAATATTCATATCATGTAGGAACACGAAGTACTGGGAACGCCAACAAGGACAAGCTCGCGTGAACTCAAACAACCAGTCGAGAGCAATTCACTGTATTAATGGGTTAGTGGGATTTTTATATCATACCCGGATGGGATGATAAGCACCTTGGAAATGAAAACCCACTATTAAGTGAAATTTTAACTATCACATCTGAATAGAGTGATGTGGAAATTACGCGGAAAAACTACTTACCGGTTGTAAGTAGATCATACTCGATTGGTATGATGAACTTTATCTAATGGTGGCTTCAATTCTCTAATTTGATCATTTTAAGACACCAAGAAAAATGAATTTAGAAACCAGTTCAAGTATGGATCAAATCGGTTCAATCTGGTTCATGTCCGGTTCACACTGAACATGTCTAGTTTTCTCATTCCATTTGTCCCAAGGTTCTTTTCCATGATTTTTATGACTCTTTGAGTCACTTGGGATTTTTTAATTTCCCATTTTACCCTTTCTCTACCAGTTAAGGTTCATGAATCGACTCGATTCTATTGTGAGTTGATCTGTTCTTTTCTCGATTTTCCTTATATTTAAAGGAAAGGTTTAGAACTCTCCCCTCCTTTTAGGGGTTTTGTCCCCAAAACTTTAGTCAGCCTTCATTTGCATTGGAAGTGACTTTCCTTGATGTCCTCCTGGGATTTGCTCGGTATGTTATCTCTTTCGCTATTGCTTTCATCAAGTTCTTTAGCCACGAGAAGTCTTTCTTCCTTTATATCTTCCTCTCACTCCATGGAGTGTATCATGATTAGTCATGTCTAAATTACCCATCCCTAGGTACTTCCTTAGGTCTCCTTCTTAGTCTGCTCAAGGTAAGACTCTTCTTCTTAAGGGTTCTTATTCGTGTCATTGGGTTGGATGTTCCATATACATCCGATCATGCATGTTTTCCCCTCATTTGTTAGATTGTTGATGCTCTTAGTTTAGCATCATTTCTAACTCTTGGGTTTTGATATACTTTCTTCCTTATTTTATTTGGTCCTTCCTCCATTATTGGTTTACCATGATACTAGTTCCATTTCTTAGGTTTGACCATCGGACAAGATCGTACTTGGTTCACCTTGCTTGGAAGTGTAGGCAATACATGTTTCTTACAATATGATATATTATGGAATTATCTTTTCCCCTTATGGTTTCTAGAGTGTGTATCATTGATAATGGTTTATGCCCTTCCATTTGTGTAGGAGTCATAGGGCTCCATTCATTCCCACTGCTCGGTAGTGTTTCCCAACTACTTCCTATGTAGTCCAATTGTCCATTAATTTTCTTAATATCAAAATCGTGTTGGTTCCCTTTATCTACTCATTCTTTACCAACTTTCCTATGGTTTTTCCCAGTTCCAATCGTCGATTTTCTAGCTTACCGACACATTAGGATCCTTTCTCTCTCATGTCCTTCCTCATTTACAGTGGTGTATTTTACTCAAGGGCTTTCCTTTCCTCCATCGTTTCTTGCTTGCTTATGATCATTCCGCATTTCTCATTTTGAGTTGAACCTTTTTCTGATCTACGTAATATTTCTTTGTTTTAGGGGAGGTCTCCCTTTTAAGGTTTCTCTTCTCTACTATGTCCTTCAATGTAAAGACTTCTATTTTACAATTATACCTTTGATCTTCATACTATTCCTTGACAGTCTCATCCCTTTACTTCCCAATACTTTCTTTATTTTGGGACATTTTCCTGCTTTTAATCCTCTATTGTCTTAAAATTCCCATGTCATCCCTTATTCCCTATCCAATGAACTTCTGGTTTTCAGGTCTTATTTCATGTATCACTATGCCCAGCCATCATCCTTTACACTCCATTAAGTGAATGTGGACCACGACAAGTCTTAATGTCTATGGTTGTTTCAATTATCCAGTCCTTAATTGGAGGGCTTACTTCTCCCAAGATTTTTTAGGTAGTCTTTCTTATATGTCCTTATTATTGGCAATCCACCCCTTTTTTACTTATATGGCATCTTTCGATGCTATCTCCTTCTCTACCCATTTCCTGAGATTAACTTACTCCTTGGTTTCTGGGTAAACTTCCCTTGTAACTGGTCCTTTATTGTCAACTTGCATTCCATTTGAATTTTTCTCCTCTATTCCACTTTAATTGGGTTCATTACTTCTCCATTAGAATATGTATGCCTCTTCAGGGCTCCTTTCCTTGGTAGGCTTCCTCCTCTTTTTTTTGGATTTCTTCTTCCCTTCGTCTTCTTGGTTATCTATCTTTAAGTTGACCTCATGACATCCTTGATGTAATCCCATCCCACTAATCCTTACTTTGGGGAGTTTTTTGCTAGCACATCCCTTATCCTTGTCTTTATCCCAACTTGTTATTCACTATGATTTTTATTCCTAGTGGTGAAGGGTTCTCGGTCATTTTCCTTTCAAGGTTGCTCCATTCCCTTCTAAGAGCTTATTTAATCCCTTCCGTGGATTGGGTTTGTCGTTGATTCGTTCTCGGTCATTTATTTCTTCAAGAATTTTTTCATTCTTCCTTTCCAATGTTTTGACCTTTAAACATTTCCCTTCCTTGCTATTGTCAATAGAGGATTAATTGCCTCGTCCCCACTATTCTCCTTGGTCACTTGTCTTGGTACAATTGTCCTTTAAGTTCACTTGTCCTCAATGCCTATCCCATTGTCCTATTTAGGGTGTAATCCTTACTATTTTCTGGTCCTTCATAGGGCGTTGTTTATTTTCCTTGATCATTTCATTATTTCTTGTTGTCTCTCACTTGACTACTCTCCTTTTTCCAAAGCAAGTCATACCTATCATTCAGAGACATCCTTAACTACTTATACCCCTATTTGGTTCTCTTATTCCGAGTTATGCCTCTTATGATCCACCCTTCAGTTCCTTAGCTTGGAAATTTTCTTCTCATGGTCTCACTTCCTACCTTCATCCTTTTTCTTAGGGACTTCCATCCTGGGATTTTCATGTTCAACCTCCCTAATGCTCCTTGTGGGTCTTTCCTTCTTTCCTTTCGTACACCCTTCCGACATCAGTATGGTTGTTCACCCTTAATCCCTTTCCGTCCTCTAATTCCCTTTTTGTTCCTTATCCTTCCTTTGAGTAGTTCCTGATTGTTGGTGGGTTCCTAGCACTTTATGTTATTTCCATATGCATATCAATGGTTCTTTCAAGGGTACTTATACATTCCTCTAAAGTTCTCTTTCTTAGCACATTTCTTTTCCTCTTCACTCTTACCATGTCCTATCCTAGAGTTACTTGAAGAGGTTTTCTGTGTTCACCCTTTTTTAGGGGGGTTCTTGTACCTTACCTCTCCTCTTGATTATCTTTCATACAACTGGTTCTTCTTAGAGGCAACCCAAATTCCTCTAGGTTCCCTAAACTCTTGTATGAGGGCTCTCTCAACCCCTTATGGTCCTTAGCCTTTCCTCCACTCTTCTCGCGTCTTTTAATGCAACCTTCCCTTTTTCCCATATTCACCCCATTCCCTGACTCTTCCCTTATATTGGACCCCTTATGAACACACTATTTCCATCCTTGGTATGTCCTTTCTGATGACTTCCTTTTTAGGTAGGCTCTTGGTTCTTCTCAGGAAACTCCTTTCCTAGGCGTTTGTCTTGTTGCCTTGTTACTTGGTGTTTCCTAGTTCTTATGGGGAACCATCTAAGTTGACTATCTTGGGGTTAGTGTTAACTAGAAGTGACTGGTAGTCTTCCTCCTTAGGTGGCCTTCTTTCCATTTATTACCCAAGGTCCTGATTGGTGTATCTAATTTGTTAGTTGTGTTTGTTGTTAACAGGGAAAAACTAACTATATAAATAAAGAAAATAGTCTTTATTCATTAAAGGAGGTAGTTTATTTTTGTACTCAACTTATTAAAAGAATTTCTCACTACTTCCTAGTCCCTCGGAGTCATAGGTCGAGAGTTAGCCTCCGAATGGTTTTGGGATTCGTGGTCCAAGGGTTTTCAGGAACTAGTTGATGTCCATCCATATTCTTGTCAGGCTTCCCTGATACGACGAACTTCATGAAATGCCTCGAGTCCGTACCTTCGTAGCACATCGGCCTCACACTCATAGGTCCACCTCATTCATTAGGAAGGCTTGAAGTTAGACTGAGTTGGTGGGGCTACTTGGTGAACTTTCATAAAGGTGGAGTGGGCATCCCAATGGTTATCCCATGCCTCCTTCTAAGTTTGAGTCTTTTTAGGTTGTTGTAGGGCTAGTGGGGGTGTCGGGCTCCTTGGAGGAGGATATGTGATGTCTTCTAGCTCTAATAAGGCTCCAGCAAGTTTCCTATAGTCTTCAGCCATATAATTGGGTACTCTCTCTTTTCAACCTCTAAGAACCGTTGGACGGCTGCCTCTCTAGAGGTAGACATCTTTTTCATGATCTCGTGTGTAGGTTTGGTTGGCAGTGTGAATTTCCTAGGAACTCTTCTTCCTATAGGGTAGTTAAGTTTTTATTAGGGTCAGGGCATAGTTTTTATAATGCTTTCAAGGGAACATGGCTCTGATACCACTCAAGTTGTCATGCCCCGACTTGCTTTGGTCGGATCCCCATGATCAACTCACCGCTCTCTTGGTTTAAGAGGGGTTTCCCCCTTGTTTTAATAAAGAGGAGCCATGCGTAATTCAAACATTGTTCCCTGGAATAGTATAAATCAATCAACATACAAGCTTAAAAGTGACATTAAGCATACCTGACGGAGGGTACATCTTTGTGTTTTCTTTTGTCATGTTTTCTTACTCCTAAAAAGGTGTATAAGAGAGGGGGTGAGTTCTACAACTCAGTGAGTGGGTTTTGGGAGTGAGTTTTTAAGAAAAATAGCTTCGTTTAAATCATGCCAAGGTATATCGTTTCTTTTAAAAGATGTTCTCCTTAAAATTTCATTTTCAAAACCCTTTTTCTTATTTCCATATTAGGTGTGTTTAGCAGACAACACACACCCTTTATCAGAAAGGGAACACATATTCACAGGTGCAGCTCGTCCACTGCACCCACTTGTGGCTTGGAACGTCTTTACTAGCCACCAAGATAGAAGTCCATCCACTTCTACCCTGGGTCTAAGTGAATGTTCTTGACATCCAACCCTCACACCCGAATACCACATCATGTCCGTATGAGGACAAAGACCTCATCCTGACCCCACTCGAGTTTCATGTGCAAGAAGCTACACTGAGCTTACTAGCTGACTAGCATGACGAATTGCCCTTATTTCCACCATGTCGTCCAGTAGTCCTCAGGACCCATCACTACCCCTCTTGAGCATCTTGATGGTCTTGTACCACAAGTGCATGCACAAAATAATAGTTCTCTCATATAACCATTATCTTTGGTGTCACGCCCTGACCTGGTTTGGTCAGATCCCCATGAGAAACATGCCACTCTCTCGATTTATTAGGGGTTTTCCCCTTCTTAAAACCGTGATGAGTAAGGCATCCTTTTTACATGTACCTTTCCTGAAATAACATTAATAAAAACTGCACCCACTTGTGGCGTCGGAGCGACTTTACTAACCACCTAGATAGAAGCCCGTCCACTTCTATCCTAGGAATTAGTGGATGTTCACGACATCCAACCCTCAAACCTAAAATCAACTTCATTTCTGTATGAGGATAGAGACCATATCCCTATCTCATGAGCATGAAGCTCAAACACAGTAGCTTCAAGAAATCCCAAACACAGTAGCCTCGTGAAGTTCAAACACAGTAACTCTGTTGTAACACCATATTTTTAATAACTAGAAATAAAATAAAACATACTAGTACTAATGCATTGGATCCCATTAGAATTCTGTAGTTAAGCGTGCTTGGGCGAGAGTAGTGCTTAACTCTTATGTTAAGTGTGCTTGACCTCTTGGGCAATAGTAGTCCTCGAAAGCTGATTTTTTTAGTAATCCGAAATTTTGGACAAAAATATTTTATGGAATTATATTATAAGTTTAAAATTCAATTGATATAATTAGAATAAATTAAATGAAAAGTGTTGTTTTAACCGAAATAAATAAATTACTTTAGGTGAAAATAATAATATAATAATATTTTTTTAATTAGTATTAATCCTAAGCCCATAAATACCCCTCAATAGTTGTCAAATCGTATTTTTTAGTAACCTAAAATAATAAAAACATATCAGCACTAATGTACCGGATACAATTAAAACTCTGAATTTAAGTGTGCTTGGGTGAGAGTAGTGCTAGGATGGGTGACATCCTCGGAAGTTATTTTTTTAAGTAATCCGAAATTTCAGTAAAAAATATTTTATGAAATTATATTATAAGTTTAAAATTTAATTGATATAATTTGAATAAATAAAATGAAAAGTGTTGTTTTGACCGAAATAAAGAAATTACTAAAGGTGAAAATAATAATATAATTATGTTTTTTGGTTTAATAAGTATTAATATGCCCGTAAATACCCATAAATACCTATATTTAATTATTGACACAGATTATTTTTGGTATGAGGGTAGGACGTCAGGGACGTTCACTTAGACTTCGAGTAGAAGTTAGAGACTTCTATCAGGGTGGATGGTAAAGATACTTCAATCCACAAGTGGGTGCAATCGGTGTAACTGCATCTCGTGAATGTTAATTGACCTTCATAATAAAGGATATATGTTGGGTGATGACACACCGTGATTAATAAGAAATGGTGAAAAACTAAGATTTTTAAATTGGAGAAAATCTAAAGGAAATTAAGGAGTCTGGCACACTCCAACATGAAAATGTCATCCTTGGTAGGGTAAAGGTTTTAAAAACTAGTATTTGATGAAAGAATATTCTTAAAGGAAATAAGGAGTTTGGCACACTCTGATTAAAGTTGTTTTGTTTATGAAAACTCACTCCCAAACTCCGCTCATTGAGTTGTAGAACTCACCCCCTCCCTTTTACCCCTTTTCGGAAACCAAGGGAAACCCAATGTTAAAGACTTCCCTGTATAAAAAATATAAAATCAGGTATATCTATTTTTTAGTTTTATATAATGTTATTCCAGGAAAGGTACAGGTTTAAAGGACGCCTTACTCCTCCCGAGTTTAAAAGAGGGGAAAACCCTTAGTAAACTGAGAAGAGTGGAGGGTTGCTCACGAGAATCCGATCAAACTGGGTTGGGGCATGACATCTGTGGAGTCCAAACACAGTAACTATATGACTAACTGGTATGACGAGAAACTGAAACACAGTAGCTTCTCTTTCCCTTATAGCCACCATGTCATCCAATAGCCCTTAGGACGCATCACTGCCCCTCTTGGGCGTCTTAATGGTCCTGAACCTTAGTGCATGCACAAATAAAGTTTTCCATATAAGCCATTAATCTTTTGTGCCACTTGTCTAATGGCCCTGACCCTCAACTCGACCTATAGCTTTTTGTCTTGTCCAGTTCGTCGACATGGTCCTGTCACACTACCGCTAGTCCATCGAGTATGTCAGTCCTATCTTGGTACCATGGCCAAATCACATAATGTCATGCCCCGAACCGATTTGGTCGGATCCCCATGATCAACCCACCACTCTCCCAGTTTATTAAAGAGTTTCCCCTTATTATAAACTGTAAAGAGTAAGGTGTCTGTTAAACCTGCACCTTTCCTAGAATAACATAAATTAAAACTGCATAAAATTCTAAATTTATCATACATATCTCGCATGCATCTTAGTTGATGGTCTTTAAAGGTAGGCTTTTTGAAATTTCCTGAAAGGGATATAAGGGAGGGGGTGAGTACGACCACTCAATGAATGAGTTTTCGAAATTGAACTTTTAGGAAAAAGATTTGTATTGGAGTGTGCTAGACTCCTTATTTTCTTTCAAAAATCCTTTAATTTCAATTCTCTATTTTGATCGCCATTTCTTATTAATCACGGGGTGTCATCACCCAACACACATCCTTCATCATGAAGGTCAAAAACACACAATCGCAGGCCAACCCATCCACTGAACCCACATGTGGTGTCGAAGTGACTTTACTGACCACCTAGATAGTGGCACATTCACTTCTACCCTTAGAATGAGTGGATGCACGTGACATCCGACCCTCAATCCCGAAATCAATTCTCCATGTTTGTATGAGGACAGAGACCTCATCCCGACCCCACCCTGGTCTCGTGCTCCTCTAAGTTGTTATGTTTAAAATACCACTAAGTAGTGGGTTTTTATTTCGAGGTACTTATCATCCCAAACCAGGTATGATATTAAATCCCACTCACCTGTTAATACAGTGAATTCCACTCGACCGGTTCTTTGTATTCACATGAGCTGGTCCTTGCTGGCATTCCCGGTACTTCGTATTCCTACACGATATGAGCATCCTTGTTCATTATCCCTCGTCCTAATAGCCTTGCTATCAGATAGCTCACTTCGCCTGGAATCTAAAGAACCCGACCTCTCCTTCTAAGGTTAAGAAAAATGCCCAAGTCAAAGCTCAGGTTCGAGCTTCACTAGGAAATGGAGCAGTAGAAAGAGAGAGAAGTGTTCAGGTGTGAGGATAATTAATGGGGATGAGCTCTTTATATAGGTGTAAAATTGTATATTAAATGGGGGAGATTTAATACTAGTATTAATGTTGTCATAAATTGATGGGTATCTATTAGTATTAAGTCAAATAATTTAATTTAGGTATTAGATTATGGGTATTAATTTTAATAATTAAATGTATGTATTAATTTATGGGTATTTATGTTAGGGCATACAATTAATACTAATTAAACCAAATTCGTAAAAAAAAATTACCAAAATTTCAGGTTACAAAAAAAAAACATACTTTCCAAGAGGTCATCCATCCTAGCACTACTATCACACAAGCATGCTTAACTTCGGTGTTTTGATTGGATCCATTTCATTTGAATCAGTCTAGTTTTTCTCTTCTAATTTGCCTTAAGATTCTTTTCCAAGGTTTTGTGAAACCTCAAATGGTCGGGTTTGTAAACAGGTCCAGTATTTCTCACTTGGTTTGACCAGTTCTTTTCCCGGTTTTCCTTAACTCAAAAGAGTGGGATTTATACAAAATCATTCATTTAGAAGTTTTCATGGCTTATCAACATGTTTGTTTACGAGCTCCTACTCATGCCAACTAGCCTTGGGCCCATTGGACGAGATTTTCAAAACCAGGCATTTTTGTCCCCCAAGTTTCAAAACCGAGGCCTCTAGCCTAACTGAGCTATTCAAGCTCCCGTCAAGAAGGTCTCCCAAAATCTTTAAGCAGTGGGACACAATCAGGGGAGAGCAATTCTAACAAAAATAACTTTTCATATATCCATCATACCAACCGGGTGTGAGGACATCTCTGCTCAATGCTTAAACCGGTCGGTTCAGTCCCAATTCGACCAGTTTTTTAATAAACTTATTGGGTCTACGATACCATGTACTTTTATATTTACTCCATCATTCATCACCATGCCCTTCCTCATGGCAAGACATATTGGTATATCATTCTCCAAGATTTTTCATTCTTTACATACTTTTGTAATGAGGTATTTGTTTATAATCATTTTGTTTTTCTCAATTACGACTTATTACTTTATAAGTCATTATTTTTTTTAAGAATTTCATCTCATTGGACTTATTTTGTACATTTGGTTCCATTGGTTTATAAAATTTTATCTCGGTCATATGTGATCGCCTTTCCTTTAATGCCCTCCCAAGGAATTTCCCACTTTAGGAACTAATTTCATTAGTATTTGAGGATTTCACTCTCGTTCGAAGTTGTCATTGGTTGCATCCATTAATCCAAATCAAAGTACTCTATGCATATTGCATGAGTATTTGGTTTATTTAACCTTTGTCTCACATTTCCTAGAACCTCTTATTTTATACTCATGATCTAGATCTGTTACATCTCATCAATTGGGTTAGGCTCTTATAAGTTTTCCATAACATCCCTACGATTATCATGGATAGTCAAGCAAGTTTCTTATTACTTGCAATAAAATTTCCCTACATGGGTTGCATTTAGTATAAATTTTTGGTAATTCAAATGAAAGTACTTATATTTAGGGTGTTCCATATGTAAAGGTTTATGGTAAGGAAATTACATATTCCTTTTTATTTCCTTTGGCTCCTTTGTCGAGTATCATTCATAAGGTTTCTTGTATATATTTTCAGCTTTCCAAACTTTTGATGAATCCTTTATAAGGATATTTTCCAATTTCTCCCTGAAATCCACATTTCACATTCTTAATAACACTCATGCTACTCTTGTGGTTGTTTCCCTACTATAGGTTTCCCGACAACCCTTTTCATTCGCCCTTGAGGATATCCAACCTTAAATGACATCTTTTAATGCCATCATCTCCTACTTACCTTTACTCTTGAAGCCTTGTTGGCATGTCTTTTGTACCCCATCTTCATTCCCACTTGTACATCAGTACACATCTATTTCTTTTAGGGAGAGCTCAAATTCTCCTTGTTTCAAGATCTCTTGATCATCCCGTGAGAGGCTTACTTAACCTTCTCATGGCTAGAGTTTGGTCATTAATCCTATCTTGGCCATTGATCTCTTTAAGGATTTCCTTCATCCTTATTTACCAAATGTTTGGCCTTTCCACCTCTCCCTTCTTTGCTAGAGTTTACATTTATGACCTTCCCAAGGGTCAGTTGGTTAACTACCTCGTCCCTATTATTCTCCTTGTCTAATTATCTTGAGACAGTTGTCTCTCGAGTCTACTTGTTTATAATGTCCATCCTATTGCCCTTTAGGGTGTAGTCCTAATTACTTCCCGATCCTTCTTAGGGTGTCGTTTCTTCTCCTTAACCATCCCGTTTTTACTAGTTACTTCCTTCTGCTAGGTTCGTCTAAAGTCTCCATTTGACTCCTCTACTTTTCCAAAGTCAATTACACTTGTCCATCTCGATACATCCTTAATCACTTATGCCCCTTTATGAGATTTCTTATTTCAGGTTAAGCCTCTTATGATCCATCTGTCGGTTCCTTAGCTTGGGTATTTTCCCTTTTATATGGTCTCACTTTCTAGAGACTTATATCCTATGAGTTTTACGTTCAACCTCCCTAACACTCCTTGAAGGCTTTTTCTTCGTTTCTTTCTGACATCCATCAGTCATTTGCCCTTAATCCTTCACTGTCATCCAATTCCCTTTTTGTTCCTTATCCTTCCTTCGAGAAGTTCCTAATTATGGGTTGGTTCCTTGCACTCCATGTTATGTCCAACCATCCATCAATGGTCCCTTCAAGGGATACGTAGTCATATATATAAACCTCACCCTTTGGAGTTAAGGAAATCGGGGAAAGAACTGGTCAACCTGAGTGAGAAAACCGAAAGGGTTCATAAACCCCAACCACAAGAGAATAGGAAAATGGGGAAATTTACAACTATTGAGTGACCCAAAGAGTCATAAAAACCTTGGAAGGGACCTTAGGATAATTTGGGAGAGAAAACCAGACCGGTTTAGATGAACTGGATTCAAACCGAATTGAACCAGTTTGAACCACTATTAAACCGGATGTTAAATTCATTTTTCTAGTTGACTTAGAAAATTTAAATTGGAGAATTGAAGCCACCATTGGATAGAGAATGAATTTAGAAATTTTTAATTTTGAAAAACTCGGTCGAATCGGGCATGAACCAGCTGATTTAAGCATTGAACCTAGTTTGGACCGGTCTGGTCCAGTTTAGAACAGTATTGTCTTCTTCCTTCAGATGACAACACTGTTCACTCACCGAAAAATCAAACAGCGCTGGTGAAGAGGAAACATTTCTGTTTAATATGTTTCAGGCCATCAATGACTAATATTAAGGTGCTAAACAGATAGACGAAGAGTCCCTGAGCTCCCTATAGAGCCCCTCTCCATTCATCCTCCACACACTTGAAAACCTCAATCTCTCTTAGCTACTAAATTTTCTGATGAAGCTCAAACCAGAGCTCCGACATAGGGGTTTTTCTGAGCAAAAGAAGGCATGGTCAGATTCTTTAGACTCGGAGAGAAGTCAGCTACATGATGGTGGTCTCCAATTGCTTCGAGGATAATTAGAGAAGCACTGCCATGATCGAACAGTGAAACAGCTCCAGTAGACCGAAGCTGCCCTGTTAATGTCGAGCCAAAATCAGCCAATTCCAACCCTACTCAGGCCAAACCAAGCTCTCTCATCACTCCCTCAGCCCTCATAAGACTAAATTAGAGTCGAAAGGTAAGCCAATTCTGCTCCCCTCTATAAATTTTGATCGGTGCAAGAGAGAGAACCGATGAATTTTACTGACCGAATTCTCCCTCAATTCTACATGAAATGAGGTGATTCTTGATTCTAGTAAAAAAATCTCAGGACGAGCTATTTGCCCTGATCAAAATCTAGACCACCGCACCCCCGATAGTAAGCTTTCGAAGCTTTCTCTCTCTATGTTCAATTTTTCGGTGAAGTAACGTTTAAGCTCGTCCCAACATCAATTCATGCGATTTAGAGCACAATCAAATCGTATGGATGTGTAGGAACTCAAATCTACTTTCAATTTTAACAATTAACCTTGATTGATCGGTTAATTTGATGAAATCATATTCGGCCAGGTTGAAAAGGGAAAATTGGGGATTTCAAAAATTCGAGGTAATTAAGTGCAATTTCCCAAAAATATGGGCCAATTGACAATGGAAAAGATGTTGGTGGACCAATTGGTCAATTTTTGGAATTTTTGGTGTCAAATTTACCATTTTTGTAAAGTAGGGGCAAAATGGTAATTTTTAAAAGTTGGGGACCAAATTGGAAATTTTTGAAACTTGAACCCCTTTTTATGATTTTGAATAAATTGAGTTCCCAAAGTAAATTTTAGAAGTTTAGGACTCAATTTGGGGGAAATTGGCATTAGGGACTTAAAGTTAAAGAAAAAGAACTTTAGGGACCTAAATGCAAATAACTAAAAGTTTGGGCATTTATTCGTTCATGATGAATGAAGACTATTAGGCCAAATGATAATGAACAAGGATGTTCACATAGTGTAGGAACACAAAGTACCGGGAACGCCAGCAAAGACAAGCTACTGTGGAGGCCAAGAGCCGGTTAAGAGGAATTCACTACATTATCGGGTGAGTGGGAACTTTCACATCATACCCAGTTGGGATGATGAGTACCTCGAAATGAAAAACCACTACCAAGTGGAATTTTAAACATAACACCTGGATGGGGTGATGTGGAAACTACGCAGAAAAACTACTTATCGGTTGTAACTATATCATACCCGGTTGGTATGATGAACTTCCTAGAAGGAAGTAGAAAACCCGATTATCGGTTATGAGTGAAGATATCCTCACATCCGATTGGTGTGATGGACAAATGAAAAATTATTTTGTCAAAAGTGCTCTCCCTTGACTATGTGACATTGCATAAACATTTTGGGATACCTTCCTGATGGAAGCTCGAATAGCACAGATAGGCCAAAGGCCTCGGTTTTTGAACTTGGGGGATAGAATGCCCAAATTTGAAAATCTTGTACAATAGGCCCCAGGCTAGTTGGCACGAGCAGGAGCTCGTAAACAAACATGATGTTAAGCCATGAAAACTTTATTGAATGATGTGCTTGGCCATGGTACCAAGATAGGACCGACATACTCGATGGACTGGTGGTAGTGTGACAAGACAGGTCGACGGATCAGTCGAGACAAATAGATGCATGTCGAGTTGAGGGTTGGGGCGGTTGGACCAGTGGCACCAAATATTAAATGGCTTGTGAGGAAAATTATTGTTTTGTGCATGAACTGAGGTACAGGACCATCAAGATGCCCAAGAGGGATAGTGATGCATCCTAGGGGCTACTGGACGACATGGTGGAGATAAGGGCAGTTTGTCATGCCAGCAGTCAGGGAAGCTCGATGTAGCTTCATGTGCATGAGACCAAGTTAGTGTCGGGATGAGGTCTGTGTACTCATATGGACACAAAGTTTCTTTTTGGTTTGAGGGACGGGTGTTATGTACATCCACTCATTTCTAGGGTAGAAGTGGACGAGCTTCTATCTAGGTGGCCAGTAAAGTCGCTCCGACGCCACAAGTGGGTGCAATGGACTGGCTGCCCTACGAATGTGTGATCCCTTCATGATGAATGGCATGTGATGAGTGTTAAACACACCAACTGTGGTTAATGATGAGTACTAGTTTTGAAAACTGAGAAATTGAGGAAGAAATGGTTTAAAAGGAAATTAAGGAGTCTGGCCCACTCCAAAATTATTTTATTGAAAACTTTGTTTTCAATCACTCATTCACTAGGTTGTAGAAACTCACCCACCCTTTTTATCCATGTTTAGGAATAGAGAATGACTTGGGATAACAAAAGGATTTACCCTCTGTTAGCTATGCTTAATCTTCTCTTAAGCTTACATTATTATTGATATATGTTATTCTAGGGAACAAGGTTAAGATTACACCTGGCTCGTCTTCAATAAAAGAAGGGTAAACCCCTCTTGAATCAAGGGAGCGGTGGGTTGTTCACAGGGATCCAACCAAACTGGGTCGGGGCGTGACAACTTTAGTGGTATCAGAGCTAAGTTCCCTTGAAACATTATCAATACTCTGCCCTAACATTAATAAAAGTTTAACTATCGTGTAGGTAGGAGAATCCCTAGGAAGTTCTCTATGAAATCCAATCCTCCACCCATAACTCTGAAAGAGACACCTACCCCAAGGGAGGCAACCGTTCAATGGTTCTTAAAGGGCGAGAAAAGAGTACCCCAGGACATGGTAAAAGATTATCGAAAACTTGTGGGAGCCTTATTTGAACCAGAAGGCATCACATACCCCCATCCAAGACAAGAGGAACATGTACCTCCTCCTAGGAGCCCAACCCCTCCTTCAACCCCACAACGACCAGAGAGGAATCCAACTAAGAAAAGGGCTTGGGACAACTACTAGGATGCATATGCCATCTTCATGAAGGTCCACCAAGTACCCCCACCTACTCAGTCCAACTTTAATCCCTCCCAATGGATGAAGTGGACATATGACTGTGAGGCAGAGGTATAAAGGTGGTATGGACTGGAGGCCATACATGAAGTTCATCCCATAAGGGAATATGGATGGACTCCAACTAGTTCCTTAGAGCTATCTGATCAGGAATCCCACAACTGTTCCAATGCTAACTCTCGGCCTATGACCCCAAGGGATTAGGGGGTAGAAAATTTTGTAATAAGCCAAGTATGGCAAGAAATACTTCTCGAATGAATGAAATTATGATTTTCCTGATAAAATTTTGAAGTCTCCTTGATGAATTCAAGCAATAAGAGTATGCGAGTAAGATCAAAATAAAGGGGTCATTTCTAGTTTAACCTCAATCTTTAAAGATAGATTTCCCTCAAAGGGGCAGTAAGGTTTGGCAAGGAAGAGACTCTTAGAGTTCACCAAGGGAGACAAATCCTACATAAGGAAAGGAAGGAAAAGTTTAAAGTATGGGAAGTGAGCATAAAAAAGCATGGGATTAGTGAGTGTCTAAGAAGTTAAAGAAAGACACAAAGAATAAAAGTAAGGAAACAAGAAGGAATAAACTATTCCAAGGAAAAACCAAGGAATGGAAGTTGAGAGGAAGAAAGAAAGAAGGAGCACTGAAGATGTTAGGACAATTAAGAAAGGACAAGGAGAAATGAGGAAGGAAATAGATACGATAAAAAGGAAGCTTTAGGAATAATACCTACTTGGAAGGAGTTAGGATACAAATTCTTAGGAACTCCAGGAAAATAAGGGGACTTGCTGAAAGCAAGGATATGGAACAAGAAGGGAGAAATCTAGAGTGAATAAACCATACAAAGATACTTAAGTATAAGTAAAGAATTAAAGAAGAACTCCTAAGGAGTAGTAGGGAGATCAAATGTAAGAATTCCAGAACGGAAGACACTAGAAGAAGGATGAGAATAGGAAGTGAGATCGTGGAAGGAGAAAAGTTCCAAGTTAAGGTAATCAACTGAGGAAATATTGCAAAACTGGGGCTGAAATAAGGACATCAGTAAAAGGTATAAGTGGCTAAGTAAGTGCTTGGAGAGGTTAAGTGTGATCTACTTGCAAGAAAGCAGGGAAACTAAATAGGGATTTTAGACGAACCCAGTTGAAGGAAATAACCCATAATAACCAAATCATTCAAGAGAATAAACAATACTTTAAGAAATATTGAGGAGTAGTAAGGACTACACCTTAAATAGTGCAAAGGGATGAATACTAAGGACAAGAAGATTCGATGGACGACCATATCAAAATAATTAAACTAAGTGGATAATATGGGTGAGGCCGCTAACGAACGAGCCCTTGTGAAGGTCACAATTCTAGTAAAGAAAGAAAAGATGGAAAGGCCAAAACCTTTGGGAAATAAGGACAGAGGGAGGCCATAAAGAGATCAATGGCTAAGACCGGAGTAATGACCCAAAAGCTAAGAGAAGGTTAAATAAGCTTTCTGTAGGATGATCAAGAGATTGTGAAACAAAGGGGATGTGAACTCCACGTCTGAGAAATAGATGAGTAATGGGAGCAAGTGAGAATGAGGATGAGGTATACAAGAAGTACCTGTAGTGTCTCAAGGGTAAAGGTAAGCATGAGAGGATGGCATCAAAGAATGTCATTTAACGTTAGACATTCGCAATGGTAAAATTAGAAGAGAATTCCAAGAGGAAAGGAGTATAAAACTTACCAAGGAAGAAAACCTTGGAAAAATATGTGTTCCAATTAGGAGGAAATGGAACCAACAAAATTGGAAAGAAGATAAGCTCCTCAAAGATGAGTTGTTGTAGATGAAAAGATCAAGTGCAAAAGAAAAGTAATCATAATGGTCCAAGGGGTAAGTTAAACCTAAGTAACGGGTAAGTAGGAAGTCAACAATAAAGAGAATAATTGGATACATGAATGATTGGTTATTTTGGAACTCCCAATCCTGAAATCCTAAGTAAAGAATCTTAGGATGATGAAATTGTACTTTAAGTAACGAAGAATGTGAATTTAAGGATATGACCTTAAACCTTCCAGTTAGATATGTTTAGCTAAAGTAAACTCCATGGAATGAGAATGTGATGAGAAGGAAAAGAAAATCTCAAGTGTATGCTATATAAGTGATGAATGAGAATAATCGAGAATGATGAATGTCTACGAACAACAAATTGACATCAAGGGAAGTTTATTCTAGTGCGAAGAACGTTGAATAAGTTTTGGGGACAAAACTCCTAAAGGATAGGAGAGTTGTAAACCCCGCCCTTTGGAGTTAAGGAAATCAGGGAAAGAATCAGTTAACTCGAGTGAGAAAACCAAACCGGTTCGCAAACCTCAACCACTAGAGAATGGGCAAATTGGGAAATTTACAACTCTTGAGTGACCCAAAGAGTCATAAAAACCTTGGAATGGGATCTTAGACAATTTGGGAGAGAAAACCAGACCAGTTTAGGTGAACCGGATTAGAACCGGATTGAACCGGTTTGGACCCGTTTGAACCACTATTAAACCGGATGCTAAATATATTTTTCTAGGTGGCTTATAAAATTTAAATTGGAGAATTGAGGCCACCATTAGATAGAGAATGGATTTAGAAATTTTTAATTTTGAAAAACTTTGTCAAATCGGGCCTGAACCGACCGGTTTAAGCGTTGAACCCGGTTCGGACCGGTCCGATTTGTAACAATGTCATCTTCTTCCTTCAGATAACAGCATTGTTTACTCATTGGAAAATTGAATAGCACCAACGAAGAGGAAATGTTTCCATTTAGTATGTTTCAGGCTATCAATGACTATCATTAAGGTGCCAAACGGATGGCCGGAGAGTCCCTGAGTTCTCTATATAAAGAGCCCATCTCCATTCATCCTCCATACACCTAAAAACCTCACTCTCTCTCTCTCAGCTACTCAGTTTTCTTATAAAGCTCGAACAAAGCTCCGACATAGGGGTTTTCCAGAGCCAAATAAGGCCTGGTTAGATTCTTTAGACTCGGGGAGAAGTCAACTACTCGATGGTGGTCTCCAATTACTCTGAGGATCGTCAAAGAAGCATAGGCATGATCAAATAGTGAAGCAACTCTGGTGGACCAAAGCTACCCTATTTCTGTCAAGATGAAATCAACCGATTCGAGCCCCCCTCAGGCCAAACCAAGCTCTCCCAACACTCCCTCATACGACCAAATTAGAGCGGAAAGTTAAGCCTATTTCGCTCCACTTTGTAAATTCCAATCGGTGATAGAGAGAAAATCGGTAAATATTACTGACCGAATTCTCCCTCAATTCTACATGAATTGAGGTAATTCTTAATTCTAGGAGAAACCTCAGGAAGAGAGCTATTTGCCCAGATCTAAATCTCGGGCCGCTGCACCCCCAACGGTAAGCTTTCGAAGTTTCTCTCTCTATGTCCAATTTTCCAATGAAGCTAACTTTGAGCTCATCCCGACGTCAATTCATGCTAATCAAAGTGCAATTGAATCTTATGGATGTGTAGGAACTCACATCTACTTTCAATTTCAACAATTAACCTCGATTCATTGGTCAATTTGATGAAATCAAATTCAACGAGGTTGAAAGGGGGAAATTAGTGATTTCAAAATTTTGAGGGTCTAAAGTGCAATTTCCAAAAATTGAGAGCCAATTGGCCATGGAAAAGATGTTGGATGACCAATTGGTCAATTTTTGGAATTTTTTGTGTCAAATTTACCATTTTTGTAAGTAGGGGCAAAATGGTAATTTTTGAAAAGTTGGGGACCAAATTGGAAATTTGGGAAACTTGAACCCCTTTTGTGATTTCGAATAAATTGAGGTCTCAAATTAAATTTTAGAATTTTGAGACTCAATTTGGGGGAAAATTGCCATTATGGACCTAAAGTTAAAGAAAAAGAACTTTAGGGACCTAAATGCAAATAACTAAAAGTTTGGGCATTTATTCATTCGTTATGAATGAAGGCTATTAGGTCAAAGGATAATGAACAAAGATATTCATATCGTGTAGGAATACAAAGTATTGGGAACGCCATCAAAGACAAGCTCACGTGGAGGGTAAGAGCTAGTTAAAAGGAATTCACTACATTATCGGGTGAGTGGAAAATTTCACATCATACCTGGTTGGGATGATGAATACCTTAGAATAAAAAACTACTACTAAGTGAAATTTTAAACATCACGCCTAGATGGGGTGATGTGGAAACTACGCGGAAAAACTACTTATCAACTGTAAGTAGATCATACTCAGTTGGTATGATGAACTTCTTGGAAGGAAGTAGAAAACCTGCTTATCGGTTATGAGCGAAGATTTCCTCACACCCGATTGGTGTTATAGACAGATGAAAATTTATTTTGTTAGAAGTGCTCTACTATGACTGTGTGCCACTGATTCGAATAGCTTAGATAGGCCAGAGGCCTCAATTTTTGAACTTCGGGGGCTAAAATGCCCAATTTTAAAAATCTCGTACAATGCGCCCAATGCCAGTTGGTAGGAGCAGGAGCTCATAAACAAGCATGATATTAACCCAAGAAAATGTTAGTGAATGATGTGTTTGGCCATTGTACCAAGACAGGACCGGCATACTCAATGGACTAGTGGCAGTGCGACAAGACAGGTTGATGGACCAATCGAGACAAACAGCTACAGGTCGAGTTGAGGATCGAGGCCGTTGGACCAATGGCACCAAAGATTAAATGACTTTTGAGAAAAATTATTATTTTCTGCATGCACTGAGGTACGGGACCATCAAGATGCCAAAGAGGGGTAGTGATGCATCCTAGGGGTTACTAGATGATATGGTGGAGATAAGGGCTGTTTGTCGTGCCAGCAGTCAGGGAAGCTCAATGTAGCTTCATGCGCATGAGACAGGGTGGGATCGGGATGAGGTCTCTATCCTCATACGGACACAAAGTTTCTTCTCGGGTTTGAGGGTCGGTTTTCATGTACATCCACTCATTCCCAGGGTAGATGTGGACGGGTTTCTATTTAGGTGGCCTGTAAAGTCGCTTCTACGCCACAAGTGGGTGCAGTGGATGGACTGCTTTGCGAATGTATGATTCCTTCATGATGAAGGGCATGTGCTTAGTGTTAAATACACCGGTTGTGGTTAATGATGAGTACTAATTTTGAAAATCGAGAAATTGAGGAAGAAATGATTTAAAAGGAAATTAAGGAGCCTAGCACACTCGAAAATTATTTTATTGAAAACTTTGTTTTTAATCACCCATTCACTAAGTTATAGAAACTCATCCACCTTTTTTATCCCTTTTCAGGAATAGAGAATGACTGGGGATAACATAAGGATTTACCCTCTATCAGGTATGATTAATCTTCTCTTACGCTTGTATTATTATTGATATATGTTATTCTAGGGAGCAAGGTTAAGATTACACGTGGCTCCTCTTGAATAAAAGATGGGGAAACCCCTCTTGAATCGAGGGAGCGGTGGGTTGTTCATGGGGATCCAACCAAACCAGGTCAGGGCGTGACAGTATACATCCCCCTAGAGTTCCCTTTCCTAGCACATTTCATCCATCTTCACTCTTTCCGTGTCCTACCCTAAAGTTGTGGGAGGACATTTTCTGTGTCTACCCTTTCTGAGGGGGTTCTAGGTGTACTTCACATGTATCTTACCTCAATTCTTTTGGTATTCCTCTCTTATTGGACCTTCTTAAAAAAAAAGTTTGAATTTTTTTATCATGCTATTTCCTGACCTCCTTGCAAACAGCTTACTTAAGTCGCTCCATGGTTTTGGTTACCGGTCCTTCCTTGATACTTGCATTTCTCATCCAAGACATTCCTCCTTCTTCACTTTTCCTTTTATCTATATTCTGCATCGTTGTATTTCCTCTAGTCCTTCTTATCTTCCATGACCACTCTTCATATAGTTGAGGTATGAGAATGCAACTTTGTTTGACGGACAAAGTTTTGGAAAAATTAGAATTTTTATTAATAAGGGGTACAATACGTTTTAGGCATTATCCCTATTACAAGAAGTAGTTTCAGCTTGTGGAGCTACTATACTAGGTTCTTAGTAATCGTCCCTCTTGGTTATAAGTCCCTTGCAATGTCCTTGGTGTTAGGTTGGCTCTCCTCTTACTCATGGATGTGACCTCAATAGGTGCTGGCACCACATTCCTTGGTGGCATTGGGTACTTCCCCATAATGCCTCTTGGTCCTTTGTGACTTCTACTACACCTCAGGCATTGGAGAGCTTTTAGCGTGGTCTTCCTACGATGATAGATTGTTGGGTAATGTTGGCGACATCAGTCCTAGTTTTCTTGGTTCCTCTCTTGGGAGCCATCAAAAAATTTTAAAACTTTCTCTTAGTTACTATGTTATATAGCCTTGATAATGTATTCTAGGAAACAGACTATGATACCACTCAAGTTATCATGCCCCGACCCGGTTTGGTCGGATCCACGTGAGCAACCCACCACTCCCTTTGGTTCATGAAGGGTTTCGCCCTTTTCTAAACCGCGAGTAGTACGATATCCTTTTTCCTATCCTTCTGGAATAATATTATACAAAACTGATAATCTTTTAAATAGGCATACATGTCTATACAGTTCCTAAATAGGGAGGTCTTTAAGTTAGGTTTTCCCTTGGTTACCTAAAAGGGGTAAAAGGGAGGGGGTGAGTTCTACAACTTAGTGAATGGGTGTTGGGAATAAGTTTTCATAAGCAAAATAGCTTTAATTGAATTGTGCCAAACTCCTTATTTTCTTTAAGAATGTTTTTTTCTCAATTTCCGGTTTTCAAAACCTTTAGCCTTCCAAGGGCTACATTTTCTTTTAAAAAGGGTTTATTCTCAATTTTTAATCTCTTTTCCAAAATCTTTTTTACCAATTCTTTTCCAAGGATTCTCAAATCCTTTCCAAGGTTTCCAAAACCTCTTTCCCATTTCCAAATTAGGTATGTTTTACAAACAACACACACCCTTCATCGAGAAGGGTACACACATTTGCGAGATACAGTTACGCCGACTACACCGACTTGTGGATCGGAGTGTCTTCACCATCCACCCTAATAGAAGTCCTTGACTTCTACCCAGAGCCTGAGTGAACATCTCATATGTTCAACCCTCAATCCCAAAAATACTTCATGTCCATATGAGGATGGAGACCTCTTCCCGACCCCACTCTAATCTCATGCACAAGAAGCTATGTCGAGCTTTCCTACTGCTGGCATGATAAATTGCCCTTATCTCCACTATGTCGTCTAGTAGCCCTGAGAACACATCACTACCCGTCTTGGGTGTCTTAATGGTCCTATACCTCAAGTGCATGCACAAACAATAGTTTTTTCACATAGCCATTTAGTTTTGGTGCCACTAGTCCAACTCGACCTACATATGTTTGTCTAGGTCGGTCCGTTGACCTGGCCCTAATGCACTGTCGCCAGTCCATCAACTATGTTGGTCCTGTCTTGGTACCATGGATAAATCACATAATCCATTCATTAAGAGTTTTCATGGCTCAATATTTCATGTTTGTTTACAAGTTCCTACTCGTGTCAATTTGCCTTAGGCCCACTGTACGTGATTTTCCAAAATCGGGCATTTTAGCCCACAAGTTCAAAACCGAGGCCTCTGGCCTATCTCAGCTATTCTAACTCTCGTCAAGAAGGTCTCCCAAAAATTTTAAGCATTAGCACACAGTCAGGGGATAACACTTCTGACAAAATCATCTTTCAATTCATCACACTAACCGGGTGTGATGATATCTCCACTTACAACTAGCAAGCAGGTTTTCATCTTCCTTCATGTAAATCCATCATACCAATCGGGTATGGTTTTCTCTACTTATAGCCGGTAAGTTATTTTCCGCTTAGTTCTCACATCACTCTGACCGAGTGTGATGTTAAAATCCCACATATAAGTAGTTTTTTCATTTCTGATGTGTCCATCATCCCAATCATGTATGATGTGAATAAACCCACTTATGGTGGCTTCCAATTTAGAAAATATGCTCATCATCCCAATCGGATATGAAGTGTAAATTTTCCAACTCACCTTTTATCCAGAGACATATTAATTATGGAGGGATTCCCATGTACACGTCCCTAATTGGTCTTATTGGTGTTTCTCTGCTATAATACTTCCCCATTTTCCATAAATTTTGTTGTTGCATGGTGGATGTCGAGATTGAGAATGTCATAGGTAGGGAGTATTAATTTGGTAGATCTAATGTGATCATGGCAACTCACCTTCTACTCGAATTACTCTCTTAGCTCAGTTGATGTCGCTCTCATAAATTGTTCTAAACTCCTTATATAGTAGTAAAATTGTTTGTTAAATGGGGAAAATTTATTACTACATTTTGGCTATTTAAGGGTATTAATGTTATTAGTTATTCTCATTAAATTGGGAAATTGATGGGTATTAATTCCAATAATTGAATGTATGTATTAATTTATGGATATTTTTAGGTATTAATTTATGGGCATTATGGTAGGGGCTTAGGACTAGCTAATAAACCAAATTCACATAATTATATCAATATTTTTATCTAAAGGAATTTAATAGGTATTTACCCTATCCATTCCATCAAGTTATTTATTTTGGTCAAAACAACACTTTTCATTTTATTTTAAATCAAATTTATTCCAATTATATCAATTCAATTTTAAACTTATAATACAATTCTAAAAACACATTGTGACAATATAAATATGCTCACTCACCCAATAATCGTGACGTGTTCGTTCTCGGTCGGATTTTCAAGTCTACGTGAGCTTTCTCTTGCTTGCGTTCTAGCCACACTTGTCCCTACACGATTTGGACAGTCGTATAAATAATGGTTTGGCATAAAAGCCTAGGCTCACAATTATCGAATAATAGCACTTAGGTCCCTAAAGTTCATTTTTCTTAACTTTGGTCCCTAATGCCAACTTTTGCCCAATTTCAGTACCAAGGTTTCCAAAATTCCCCTTTGAGTCCTCATTTTACTCAAAATTGTATATGGGGCTCAAGTTTTCCAAATTTATAATTTGGTCCCCCAACATTTCAAAAATTACCATATTGCCCCCACTTTCCAAAAATGGCAATTTGACCCCAAATGTTTCAAAAATTGACCAATTTGTCCTCTAACATCTTTTTCATGGCAATTGGCCTTCAATTTTAGGAAATTGCAAAGAGGTCTCTCAATTTTTTCAAAATACCCAATTTTTCCCAAAAACATTTTCCCCAATTTCTCCCCTTCAAACTGACCGAATTTGATTTATTCAAATTGGCCATTCAATCGGGGTTAATTACTCCAATTGAAGGTATGGATTAGTTTCTACACTTCCACATGATTCAATTGAGCTTTGAACCACAGCATTTGGGATTGAATTGAGCTCAAATAGAGCTTCACCAGAAAACTACTCATAGAGAGAGAAAGTTTTGAAAGTTTATCATCGGAGGTGCAGCGGTCCGAGCTCTCGATTGGGGAAGCTAGCTCTTGTCCTAAGGTTCCTTATAGGATCAATAATAACTACAATTGATATTGAATTGAGGGAAAATTTTGTTAGTAATATTTAGCACTTTTTCTCCCTAACTCCGATCTACAACGACCGAGGAGGGCCGAATTGGCTTACCATTCAACTCTGTTGAGGTCGTATGAGGGTTGTGGGGGTATTAGGAAGGCTTGGTTTGGCCGGAGGAGGGCTAAATTTGGTCGAATTCAGCTCGGCCAAAATAGTGCATCTTCGGTCCGTTGGAGCTAGTTCATTATTTGATTCTGCCAGCACTTCTCCGGTGAAACTCAGGTTGAAAGGAAGGTGTTATCAGGTAGCTGACTTCCCCCGAAGTCTGTAGGACCCGACCTTGCTTTCTAAGGCTGAGAAAAATGCCTATATCAGAGCTCTAGTTCAAGTTTCACTAGAAAATGGAGCAGTTGAGAGAGAATGGAGATTTTAGGTGTGTGGAGGATGAATGGAGAGGAGTTCTTTATATAGGGAGCTCGGGGACCCTCTATCCAACAACTTTCCATTTCGGTCGAGCTTATCCTCACCCTGAAATAGTCTGAACAGAGTCATTTTTCCTTTTCCAGTGTTATCCATTTCTGCATTGAATGAACAGTGTTGTCATCATGAGAAAGAAGACGACACTGTTTCAAACTAGACCGGACCGGTCCAACTAGGTTCAATGTGTAAATCAGCCGATTTAGGACCGATTCCACCGGTTTTCTAAAAATTAAAAATTTCTAAATTCATCTAAATTCATTCTCTATCTAATGGTGGCTTCAATTCCCCAATTTGATCATTTTAAGCCACTAAGAAAAATGAATTTAGAAACCGGTTCAAGTATGGATCAAACTAGTTCAATCCGGTTCGCCTTGAACCGATCTGTTTTTCTCTTCCCATTTGTCCCAAAGTTCTTTTCCATGATTTTTATGACTCTTTGATATACTTGAGATTTGTCGATTTCTCATTTTACCCTTTCTCTATCGGTTAAGCTTCACGAACAGGCTCGGTTCTATTTTGAGTTCACCGATTCTTTTCTTGGATTTCCTTATATTTAAAGGATGGGGTTTACATCGCTCATACGTGAGAAAACGATGGTTATTATTCCAAACCCTTATTGATAATGATACCCAAACGGTGTAGGGACACGTGAGATAGGAACGCAAGTAAGAGAGAGCTAGAATGGACTAGAAATTTACTAAGGATGATCATGTCACAATCAATGGGTGAGTGGGACTTTTATACATAATACCAGTTAGGATGATGAGCACTATTTTTAAAGACTAAAACCTACTTATTGATTGTGAGTAGGAATAAACAAATATCATACCTGGTTGCTATGATGAGCTTCCTTAAGGAAAGGACAAACCCGCATATCGATTGTAAGTAGATTTATCATCACACCCGGTTGATGTGATGAATTAAAAATGATTTTTGTCAAAAGTGTTATCCCCTCACTATGTGACAACTGCTTAAACAATTTGGGAGACCTTCTTGACGAGAGCTAGAGCAGCTTTAACTATTGGGGGGAGGAGGGCCTTAGTTTTTTAACTCATAGGGCTCAAGGCTGAGTTTTGGAAAAACACGTGCAGTGGGCCCAAGGCAAGTGGGCACGGGCTGGAGCCCATAAACAAACATGATTAGGAAGAGACATGAAAGCTACCATTTAAAATGGAAAATTGATTGTGTGATTCACCATGGTATCGAGTTAGGACCGACAATGCACAATGGTATGGCGGCAGTGCATCAGGGCTACGTCGATAGACAAGCCTAAATAAACAGTTGTAGGTCGGGTTGAGTGTCAGGGCTGTTATACAGTCGACACCAAAGAGAATCTCTTAATCATGAAAAACTATTTTTTGTGCATGCACTTATGGTATGGGACCATCAAGATGCCCTAGGGGGTAGTGATGGATTTCAAGGGCTACTGCACGATATGGTGGAGATAAGGGCAGATTGTCGAGCCAAATAGTCATGAAGCTCTAGGAGCTTCTTGTGCATGAGACCAGGGTGGGATCATGATGAGGTCTTCGTCCTCATACGGACACGAAGTGGAATTCCACTCAGACTCATGGTAGAATTCTGAGACTACTGTCTGAGTGGACAATAAACTCGCGCTAATCCCCAAGTGGATGCAGTCTGTGACTAGCCTACAAATGTGTGTACCCTTCCTAATGAAGGGCATGTGTTTGTTTGCTAAACGCCTCATGAGGCAAGGGGATGGGCTAAGAGAGCTAAACACACCTATTATGGAAATGGAAAAAGGTTCTGAGATTTGAGTTTGACAAAAATACATGAAAAAGGAATAGTAAACCTTGGCAATGGTTTTGACAAATAAAGCATATTTTTTGAAAACTCACTCTCATTATCCGCTCATTGAGCTATAGAAACTCACCCTCTCCCTTTAACCCCTTTTCAGGAGAAAAGAAGACCAAGTTTAAAGACCTATCATAGTTAAACCCTAAGACGGGTATGTAGATTCTAAATATATTGAGTTTTGTATAATGTTATTTTAGAAAAAAATAGGGAAAGGACGCCTAACTCCTAGTGGTTTAGAAGGGGGTGGAACTCTCTTGGACCAACAATAGTGGCAGGTTGCTTACAAAGATCCGACCAAACTAGGTTAAGGCATGGCACCCTCTACCATGGTGCAACCTCATTTCAGCTTGAGGATATCCGAAAAAGTGACGGAGAGCTCGCATAGTGAACATGCTCACTCGGTCGTTTGCGACCAGATATGGTTGAGCTTCATTTGAGACACTCTCAAATCAACCACCGCCAAACGAAGCATTCTTGACTACACCTAGTGGAGCCCTAACCTTCCCTAAACCATATGGATAAGTCCCATTCACCGCCCTTCACCAGAATTCACTGTTCATAGTGTACTTTTCCCAAGAACTAAACTTAGAAATTCTTGATGCTCATGCCACCAATTAAGACACTATTTGATCAAAGAAGAATCCTTAGGAAGAGACCACATTAGAATTAAAAGCTCTGATAGTTGGATCCTCATAGGTGAGGCTCAGTTTGAGCTCATTTCTAAACCAAAATGAGTTGTTCAAAGCTTGAAATGAATCGGGGGCATAAGGAAGATGATTAGTACCATCTTGTGACCCAATTGGGAGGAATTTAGGTCGAAATGATGAAATTTTAGTTTAAGGACCAAATTGTAATTTTTGGAAAGTTTGGGGACTAAATTGCAATTTTAAAAAAAAAATGGGTATTTTCTATAATTAAGAGAATTATAGTGTGTCAATTGGAAATTTAAAGAAATTAGGGGCCCAAATAAAAGATTTGATAATCTTAGGGACTAATTGAAAATGAGGTATACTTAAGGACTAAAACATAATTATTTGAAAGTTAAGCCTTAAGTATAAATATCATATTGTTTGGGACCTGATTGCCTAATTAATGGTAGGAACGCATCACCTACAAGTTTGTGCAATGGAAAGGCACGTCAACCATGGAAATCCCCGAGATGACCTAGTCTCGCAATACTAGTGAGTAGGATTTCCAACATCACACCCAATTGGAATGATGAACACTTTTTTTAATTGAAAACTATTTTCCAGAAATAGCCTCCCCTTATTGTGTAAATCTACTTAAACCTTTTAGGAGATGTTTCTATTGAGAGCTAGAAATGCTCTAGTGGGCCCAAGGCATCGGTTTTGAAACTAATAGGGCCTAATGCCAAGTTTTGGAAAAATTTGTGACATGTGCCCAAAGCCAATGGGAATGGGCTTAAACCCGTAGATAAAATCTTGATTTTAAGCCTTATGGAAATTTACCATAAATGGTTAAATTGTGTGATAATGCCACCCAGTCGAAGTCAGATCATAGAACTCATTGGGCTAGTAGTTAATGAGCCAAAGTCAGGTCGTCGAACTCGTTGGGCTAGTAGTTAGCAAGTCAAAGTTGGGTCATCAAATTCGTTGGGTTGGTGGCATCAAAGATAAATATCTAAATTAAAAGACTTTTGTTTGTGCATGCTGAGATACAAAACCAATGAGGCACTCGATATCGGGTAATATTGGTTCTAATGGCTGTTGGACAACTCAGGGTGCATAAGGGAAGCTTTGCCGTCCAGTATGTGAGGAAGCCTTGAGGGCTTCACGCGCATTGAGACCGAGGATGGAGGGGGAGAGGTCTGATCACATAATAGTAGACACGAAGGAAATCTAAGTTTGGGTACTAGGCAATTAATGCTCACACAAACTTGTGGTAGAAGGTGTAACCTCCTACCAAGGGTGGACAGTAAAGTCGCTCCGGTCCACAAGTGGAATAGTAGGGGATTGTTCTATGAACGTATGATCCCTTGATGATAAAGGGTGTGTGTTTGATTGTTAAACCAAATACTTAAAGGAAAAAGGTTAAATATTCCCTTTTAATGATAAAGGGAAATGAGAAAATTTAATTACTTGAGAATGAGTATGAAGATAAAATACAATCGCTTATTTACTTTACTACCCACCCACTGAGTTGTCAAACTCATCCCCTCCCTTAAACACCTTTCAGGGAAGCTTTTACATCACGAAGAGGGAAAGCATGTGAAACAAGATGAGATTTCCACGAACAAATAAGTTTTCATTTAGTTATTTTGTAAAATTTGTTCTATAAAACATATATGCTGGTAAGACTTTATCTTTACTGGCCTATCTTGGTAGGAATACAATCTTACTGCAAGAAGGGGTGGTAGGTTGATCACGGGATTCCAACCAAGCCAGGCTAGATGTGACAATATCTCCTCCAATCACCTCTTCATTTTCCCTTGGATGATGGTGCAACCTCTTAGGTGCCCCTCCATCACCCCCTTCCCCAAATACCAGTATAAACAATAAAATTTACAATTCAGGACAAGGCACTCAAGGCTATTTCTTGTAATGGTGTCACTCAAACAACGTTATCGGGAGCTTATGCAACACATGTTATCTCCACATCAATTAAGCTACCAAATGCATTCCATGGTTTTCACCTAAAATGTGCTTTAGGCATGGGAGATCGGACCTCTTCGAATGTCTCCCCTTTTCTTTTTATGAATGCACAAACACCAGGAACTCAACTCTGTGACTAGGCTTCCCTTCTCAAGCAATCGGCGCAATGACCCCAAACTCGGGTTTCACCTCTTAACCCGGCCTGATCACAATCACAACAAGCATAGAACATACAGCGGGAGTCCGAACCTCAGCAACCTCCTCCCTAATTCCACACAAGGCACAAGTCAATTCTATGCTTTTCCTTAGTTTTACAAAAATCGGGATTCATCTAGCCTCCAGTTATTATGATCAGTTCCTTTCTTTACTTTCAAAATGATCTTTCATTTAGTTGGCATGCTTATTATTGATTCACATTTCTTATACTAGTTATCAAAGTGCAACTTAAATAAAGCATATAGGGCCACACAAAGGCTCGATCTGTCCAATAGGATGTGTCACACCCCGATCCAGTTTGATTGGAGTTCATGATCAACCCGCCATCCTTTGTTGCATCATTTGGGTAGGTACCCAAATGAGACAGGGAAGGTAAAGGCGTGTTTACGTTCAAACCCTTACTTTAAGTTGGGGGTAGGAAGCGTACCTTGAGGGCCCAAGCGCATCGGGGAACTTTCCATCTCGGTGTTATCCTATAAAAGGGCTGAGAGAGGGGGTGAGTAAAAATACTTAATGAGGGAGACCATTATAAGTTTACTTGAATTCATCTTTTCTAAAAATTAATTATTTCTTCGTTATTTCACACATTTCACATGGTCAACAACTGCCCTCCTATCATAGGAGGGATCACACGTTTGCATAATGGTCTTCGATCGTGCCACTTGTGGATCATAGCACATTTACTATCCATCCTAGTAGAGGTGCACTGCCTCTACCAGGAGTTTGAGTGGACATCAATAGTCCGACACTCAAACGATAATCACTTCATCATGTTTGCTTAGTGGGACAAGACCTCATTTCTCATATTACCTCGGTCTCCATGTGCAGGAAGCTACTTGGCTTCACAACCTACTAAATGACAGAACTGCCCTTATGCACCCTAGGTCGTCTAGTAGTACTTGGGCTCCATCACTACCTCATGCCAGGTGTCTTGATGGCCCGAACATCATAGTGCATGCACAATCAACAGTCTTTTTAAATTATAACCTTTATCTTTGGCCCTCCAGCGCAAAGGTATGTCGGCTTGGCTTCAGCCCACGCGTACTGGCCTAATAGATTCAATGACCTAGCTTCAGCAGAGTAACGATTCAGTCCAATAAGCTTGACAACTCAGACTTGGCTCGATGGGTATCACACAAAATTCTCATTATTCAAGCCTTTTAGCATCATTTATCACATGTTCATTTTGGACGGGTCCACACTCGTATCCATTGGTCTTGGGCCCACTAGCATATAGAGCCTAAGCTCAGAAATAGCTTCCAAATGTTTTAAAAAGAGTCACCCAATCAGGGGAGGCTAATTCGAGAAAATAGTTTTCAAAGATGAACCGTCATTTCAACCAGAATTGACGTGATAGCGATTTCCACTCACCCAGTAATTTCAGTGGGGCTGCGCCGGCAGAGTCTCTCTCCAAGGTGCGCTTCTGAGGGCCAGTGCTCAAGAAACTCGTTCCAGCATGGTACGAGTGTTATATCAGGGCATGGTGACGAAGAGGTCACATATTTTCTCATATTTGCACCTAGGGCCCCGTACTTTGCTTAAATTGCCCCTAGGTCCCTAATTTCTCTTTAATCTCTATTAAGCCCCTTGGGTCTCCAATCATTCTTTTATGACCCTAATTCTTTTAATTTCACCAATTTGCCCTTAATTTCTCAAAATTTCCCTTTTGTTCTTAATTTTTTAAAAATTGCAATTTGGTCCCCAACTTTTTGAAATTTCCAATTTACCCCCAAATTTTCCCAAATTGCCCAATTGGCCCTCAATTGTAGTGAATTTCATGAAAGCACTTTCAATTTCAAAAATTTACCATTCAATCCTTCAATTTTTTTGAAAATTACACAAAAGTCCCCAAATCCCCAAATTGAACTTCATCTTCTTCCCTAATTCAAGCATATGAAGCTTCAGCTCTTACCTCGTCCAATTGGTGACCTATAAGTCCTTAATTGCTTCAGTTTTTGCTTCTATTAGTCTCCTCCAATCCCCCTCGATCATCCTACACTTTGAATTTTTGAATTTGGTTAAGTTTTAGGCCTCGTCGGAGCTTCCTTGGAAAATTTACAATAGAGAGAGAAAGCTTGTGTATCTTTTCGACAGAGGGGTGGTGGTCGGAGCTTGAGGTGGGGGCAGCTAGTGCTCGTTGAGGAGAACCTAGTAGGACTAAATCTTGCTACAATTCATCATTGTCCTACGGGAATTTGAAGAGAGAAGTTTCAGCGGTGCAGCTCTGAAACTTAGAAATTCCAACGAGGAGAGGTTGAATTGAGCTTACTAGAGTCTGTAGGCGTGTTGTGGAGGGTCTTAGGTGGTAAGAGACGGCCAATGTAGGCATCGGATGGGTCGAGAAGATCGAGGTTGGGTCTGCCAGGAGCTCGCTGTTTTGAGCTCCAAAGCACTTTCACTATGAGATCCCTTGTACATTTCTCGGGGTGTTCTCTCATCATTTTAATAGTGTCTGGAGTTAGAGCACTCTTCCCCGGTTTTAATGCCACCCTTCAAAGCTTCGTTCGTCAAGATTTCGCACGTCGTCGGAGCTCTAGTTTGCAACTTGCCGAAAAAGGCACTCTTCTTGTTCTTCACTCAATTGTGGGATGCTGAGGATGAATGGAGGGGTGCTCTTTATATAGTGAGCTCAACAACTATTTAGGCTATTCACAAGCATAAGACTCAACATCCGACTCAACCGCCGGTGACCACACCAAAGAGTTTGTCGAGTCACCGGAGACTCTAGCTTTTCGGGCGTCTCTCTCTCCTCCCTTTTCTCTGTCAGCTTCAGAATTTTGAAGGCGATGACATGGCAGTCGTGCCACATGGTGCGCTATGATTGATCAATTTTTCTAACGTGGAGGTCTAGCTCAGCTGCTGCGTTAGCCATTGACTCATTGACATGTGTTTGCTCGGGTTCCCATCTCCGGTCTTTTCATGTTGGGCCTTTTCCCTGATGCGATTTTTGGTCTACCTTCTTACCTTCAATCTTAACATCCCCTTTTTGGTCTTTGATCCTATCTTAGGGTTCTTGCTAGCTTGCTCATGATATCTCCTCCTAACTTCTTCTACAAGGTTTCCTATTTTGCCCATAAGGGGACGGCCATGGTTTACCCCTCCTTAAGTCCGACTTTCCGTTGTCCTTTAGGATTCTCCTTGGGGTCTCTTGTCATCCTAGTCTTGTTAGGTGGGGTACAAATATTGGAGGGGACAATCAGATTACCCTAGGTTGGCTTCAGGTCTTGCTTACTCCTTTAGGGTTCCTTGGCACTCTGGTGCCTTTGTCTCCCCTTATTGTAGTTCCATTGTTTCGAGGGTCGGTTAAGAGGTTTGGGTGCTTCCTTTAAGAATATTTGAAATCTTTTATTTATTGGACCAGAAAACCTCGGTCAGGGTTTATTACAATCGAAATTTGTAGAATCTATTGCCTCTCTCCTACCCTCTTCAATTGACCAACCTAGAGTTATACCTTGGTAGGTGGTGAGATTATGCATCAGGTGTCTGGATGTGCCTCCTCCTCCTAGGCGGGCATTCTCCCTTGTGGTATCTTCCGCAGTGGGGGCACAGATTCATGTCCGATTCTTTGAACTCCGTGGATGCCGATATGATAGGGGCCCTCCTGGCCTACACGGGTGGTGTTATGTCTATCCCATATAGGCGTAACACAACAGCGTCATGGGCATGTTGCGTGGGGCCTACAGTACACGCAATGTTGTTTATTGGGTGGAGTCGGTGAAAAATCCTCACATAATTAGCATATGCCTCCCATAAATTTCTTTCTGTCTCCGCTTAAATCTGATCCAGGTTTGGTTCCCTAGGTGGGGATACTTCATCCTCCATCGAGTAAGGAGGGGTCCTATCTCGAGGTGTATCCCATGGGATGGGCTCTTCTAGTGCCTCAACCCTCTGTTCCATGGTGTATCCATGGGATATATTCTTTCGGAGCATTCTCGTTTATGTTTTTGCAAGGGTTGTCGAGAATCAGGGATTATGATAGGTTGGGATAAACCTATCAGCAAGGTTATGCTATGATACCACTCAAGTTGTCATGCCCCAATCCGGTTTGATCAGAGTTCATCATCAACCTACCACCCTTTGCTACATTATTTGGGTATACCTACCCGAATGAGACAGGGAAGGTAAAGGCGTGTTTACATTCAAACCCTTATATTAAGTTGGGGGTAGGAAGCGTACCTTGAGGGCCCAAGCATGTCCGGGAACTTTCTGTCTAGGTGTTATCCTGTAAAAGGGCAGAGAGAGGGAGTGAGTAAAAATACTTAGTGAGGGATACCACTTTAAGTTTACTTGAATTCATCTTTTCTAACATTAAAATTATTTCTTCATTATTTCACAAGGTCAAAAACCGCCCTTCTATCATAGGAGGGATCACACATTCATAGAACGGTCTTCGACCGTGCCACTTGTGGACCATAGCACCTTTATCGTCCACCCAAGTAGAGGTGCACTGCCTCTACCCGGAGTTTGAGTCGGCATCACTAGTTCGACACTCAAACCCTGATCACTTCATCATGTTCTCTTAGTGGGATAAGACCTCATTTCCCCTACTGCTTCGGTCTCTATGCATAGGAAGCTACTCAGCTTCATGACCTATTGAACGATAGAACCACCCTTACGCACCCTAAGTCATCCAGCAGTCATTGGGCTCCATCACTACCCATGTCAAGGGTCCCGATGGCTCAAACATCATAGTGAATACATAATCTATAGTCTTTTTAAATTATAACCTTTATATTTGGCCCTCCAGCACATCGGTGTGTCAGCTTGGCTTCGACCCACGCATATTGGCTCAACAGGTTCGATGACCTAGCTTCGGTAGAGTAGCGGTTCAGCTCAACAAGCTCAACAGCTCAGACTTGGCTCGATGGGTATCACACAAACTTTCCATTATTCAGGTCTTTTAGCATCATTTATCACATGTTCATTCTGGACGGGTCCATACCCGTATCCATTAGCCTTGGCCCACTAGTATATCGAGCCTAAGCCTAGAATTAGCTCCCAAATATTTTAAGCATAGTCACCCATTCAAGGGAGGCTAATCCTGAGAAAATAGTTTTCAAAGGTGAACCGTCATTCCAACCGGAATTGATGCCACAGTGGTTCCCACTCACTCAGTGCTTTCGGTTGGGTTGTGCAGCAAAATCTCTCCACTTGGTGCGCTTCTAAGGGCCAGCAGTTGAGAAATCTGTTCCCACAGGGTATGAGTGCTATATTAAGGTGTGGTGATGAAGATGTCACACATTTTCTCATATTTGCTCCTAAGGTCCCGTACTTTGCTTAAATTACCCTTGGATCTCTAATTTCTCTTTAATCTCTATTAAGCCCCTTGGGTCTCCAATGATTCTTTTGGGTCCCTAATTCTTTTAATTTCTCCAATTGGCCCTTAATTTCTCAAAATTTTCCTTTTGTTCTTAATTTTTCAAAAATTGCATTTTGGTCCCCAACTTCTAGAAATTTCCAGTTTGCCCCCTAATTTGCCAAAATTGCCCAATTGGCGCTCAATTGGGGTGAATTTCATGAAAACACCTTCAATTTTGGAAATTTACCGTTCGGTCCTTCAATTTTTTAGAAAATTGCACAAAAGTCCCCAAAATCCCCAAATTGAACTTCATCTTCTTTCCCTATTCAAGCATAGCTTTAGATCTTACCTCGTCTAATTGGCAGCTTGTACGTCCTTCATTTCTTCGATTCTTTCTTTTATTCATCTCCTCTAGCTGCTTGTCTCCCCCCCCCCCCTCCCCTCGATCGTCCTACACTTTGAATTTTTTAATTTGATTGAGTTTTAAGCCTCGTCGGAGCTTCACCGGAAAATTTACAGTGGAGAGAGAAAGTTCGTGTATCTTACCAATGGAGGGGTGGTGATCGGAGCTTGAGGTGGGGGGTGCTAGTGCTCATTGAGGGGAACCTAGCAGGACTGAATCCTACTGCAATTCGTCGTTATCCTACAAGAATTTGAATAGAGAAATTTCGGGGGTGCAGCTCTGAAACTTAGAAATTCCAATGAGCAGAGGCAAAATTGTGCTTACCGGGGTTTGTAGGAGTTGTGGAGGGTCTTAAGTGGTCAGGGACGACCAATGTGCGCGAAGGAAGGGCCAAGAGGATCGAGGTTGGGTCTGGCAGGAGCTTGCTATTTCGAGCTCCAGAGCAACTTCATTGTGTGATCCCTTGTACACTTCTCGAGGTGTCCTCTGGTCGTTCTGAGAGTGTCATGAGTTAGAACATTCTTCCATGGTTCTAATGCCATCCTTTAGAGCTTCATTGGTGGAGATTTCCCCCATCATGGAGTTCTGGTTTGCAGCTCACCAGAAAATGCACTCTTCTTCTTCTTCGCTCAATTGTGGGATGCTAAGGATGAATGTAGGGGTGCTCTTTATATAGGGAGCTCAGAAACTGTTCAGGCTACCCATTGGCCTCTGACTTGGCCACCAATGACCTAACTGAAGAGTTTTTTGAGTCACTGGAGACTACAACATATCCAGCGTCTCTCTCTCCTCCCTTTTCTCTATCAGTGTTAAAGATGATGACGTGGCAGTCATGCCACATAGTGTGCTATGATTGGTCAGTTTTTCTTACATGGAGGTCCAGCTCATCTGTCGTGTCAGCCGTTGACTCGTTGACCTGACACGTGACAACCTCTCATTGGTTGCTCATGTCTGCATGGCATGCGGATGGGGCGCTAGCTGACCATTGATCAGGCATGTGGAAGCCTCCCGATGGCTGCCCATATCTATGTGGCAACTGATGGGGCATCAGCTATTCATTGACCCTTGACCGTTGACCGCTATCTATTGTCCGTTGATCGGTCGGACCTTTGACCGGTCCAATCCAACCGGGTTCGTTGTCCAAAATTTAAAAATTAGCCAGTTCGACCATTTTTCTGATATTTAAAATTTTCTAAATTTATTTTCTATCTAATGGTGGTCTCAATTTCCCAAATTAACATTCTTAAGCCACCTAGAAAAATGAATTAGTGAACCGGTTCACTATGGTTCATCCTAGTTCTGTCCGGTTCGAGTCCGGTTCTATCCTCAATTCCACTTCCCAGTTCTTCCTCACAATTTTTGTGAATTTTTGGTCACTTGGAATTTTCTAATTTCCCATATTATCCCTTCTTTACTATTTTCTATTGATTAAATTGGTCTGGTTTTTCTACAATAGTGTCGGTTCTCCTCTTAGTTTTCCTTGGTCTGAGGGGACGGGTTCCACAGGATGTGCCATCAACTATGGCATTAAACCAAAACTCACGCACCTGAAATTAAGCTTCTAGAATCCTGTTTGATAACATGTGTTGTATCTGTAAGGGTAGCTAATCAAGGTCAGGTTCACTTCTAACCACAATACCTACCCTACTGTATTCGTTCCCTTGGCTTTGGGTCAAAGTCATTGTAGAGTCCCAACTAACCAATTTGATAACTAATGGCTCACCTCTTGGCTAAGCCTTTTCCATGGGACCTCCTTAGCTCAATAATCAGGCTCATCCTATTGAGCACTCACTAAGTCATTTCCACCTCTTTACTGACCATCTAGGTGTTTCATTTTACCAAATTACCATTTGGTCCTCCTATTTGGCAAAAAATATCGTTTTGTCATTTTCTCTAAAAACTTTCATCTTTGGACCTTAGACTTTTCTAATTCTTCCATTTAGTTCCTTCAAGTTTCCTTGAGTCCCATTCAGGTCCTTAATGACCAATTTAAACATTTTAAGACAGACTTTGTTGAAATGACCAAAATGCCCCTAAGTTTTACAAAATTACACTTTTTTCCCTTTTTCATTATAACTTAGATTTTGGGGTTCCTCAACCTTCAAATTTCTCATTTGAGTCCCCAAACTCTTTTAAACCACATTTGAATCCTTAGGTTTCCCAATGGTTTCCTTTTAGCCATGTAAAATCTTATTTTTGCATTTAGGTCCAAAACTTTATATTATTTACAAATAGGTCCCTAATCCTTTAAAAATAGGCAACACCGATCCCAACGTTTCCCAAATATTTTCTATTAGCCCCAAAACTTTATTTTGCCCCTTAGGAAGACCCCATAAAAATTTTAGTTGCATTTGGATCCCCTAACTTTCAAATATTTACATTTTGGTCCCTAACCTAAGACCCAAAATTAAACTAACTCCAAAAATTACCAAACTATGCGGTCAAGTCCCCCTGGGCTCCATTTAGGCTATTTGGTCAGGGAGGTCCAAAACTTTGTGTTATTTACAAATAGGTCCCTAAGTGGGGAGGTCCCTCAAGGTTAGTGGGAGGTGCTCTGATCAAGCATGATGAGAAGTTTGCATGTAGACATAGTAAAGTCGGGTCGGAGTTGGGATCTTATCTAAGATGACATGTTAGCCATCAAAGCCAGTAGGATTAGAAAGATTACTCTCTCAGGAACTTCTAGCAACTTGAATGACCTTAAATGGTGGTTTGTAGCTCCTTCAATCCATGTTTTAGTCAGCTCGGCTCTTAGACCCACGATTCAAAATTTCGATGATTTAATAACTATTCGAATCTGACTCAAATCGAGCAAAATTGGAGCCTATAGAAACTGGAGATTCAGGCAACTCACCTAATTTTTCTCAGCTCCTGAGGGTCATCGTGGCCATCAGAATTAGCCCCAAAAATAGTTGTTTTGTTTTGGGTTGCCAAAGATCATGTATTATGTGATCACGTCGACAATGACAGGGTAAGAGTTGTAGGTCGAGAGGGGTGGCAATGGAAAGATGAGGTCCTTAGCTTTCTAGAGATACCAACAATATCATCGGAGGTGGTTGAACGATAGAGATATTCTCTCAAGTATGGAGGTCATAAGAAAAGGGAGCAGTGAGTGGCTTGGAGAGAATTCTAATCTCATTCCAACAAATGAGCGACCCCATTTTATATAGAAGTGATCTAGACCTCTATGGCAATCTAGCTATAGGCTTCATTCTTCATTTCATAAAATCTCATGAACGGATTAATTTCCCCAAGCGGTGGATTCGGGTTGTCGGGATGAGCCGTCGGGTAAAAATAGAGGAATACGGGTAAATTGTCAAGTGAGGTAGATGAATATGGGCAATTGGGGGGGGGGGGGGGGGGGGGGGGGGGGGGGGGTCTGTTTGTGACTCCCCTAAGCCCGAACCTGGTTTGAACCAATTTCCTCCCAGTTTATTTCCAATCCTTGTCTTCATGTTCCAGGGCACTCCCAATTGCCTCACATGCTCCAATTTATCCCTCTTAGTTCTTCCATCAATCACTCTTCTCCATTTTAGTTTCAGTTTCATTCCCCGATTAGCCTTTTGCCTCCTAGTTCGATCATCTTTCCTATTTCATCTCTTCCTGATTTATGCCTCAGGAAATTCTCTGTGTTACACTTTCACCATGAATCAGATATGAAGACCAATCATGCTACCCTTTCCATATATTCATAATTCTTAAAATCTCCCCCTCTTTTTGTACATTTATTCTACCACCCCCAAATCTATAGACTTTTAAAACTTATACTTCAAATTTTCCAAAATTAGTTTTTATCCCCTTAAATTTTTGTAAATTACCAAAATGCCCATCATTTTCTTAATTTCTTCCATTTAGGATTCTATCTTTCAAAACATCTTTATTTAGTCCCCATACTGTGCCTTAGTCTCATTTGGGTCTCTAATACTTAAATATTACATTTTTGCCCTAGCTTTTACACTATTTTCCATTTTTCCCTTTTTTCAAAACTTCCATTTTTGCCCCTTTATTTTTCAAAATTATTATTTTTACCCATAGCTTGTTAAAATTGTCCTTTGTGCCCCTAAATGGTGCAAAATGACCATTTTGCCCCCTTTAGGCAACAATTACTAATTTACCCTTCAATTTCTACAAATGAACGTTTTTCGCCTAAACTCCCAAAAATCATATTTGACCCCTCCATTTGTCCTAAAATTACCACCTAGCCCCTTACACTTCCCTTATGGACTATTCTACAAGTTTTCCATTTTGCAAACTAGTCCTCAAACATTTTAAAGCTTTCACTTTGGTCCTTAAATTTTGAAAACAACTACAACCAACTTTAAATTTTGCAAATACACCCCTAAGTACTTTCATTTATCTACTAATGGTTCGTGGGACAAGTAGAGGGTCTTACCCTGGTCACATTTGACCGAATTTTGTCATTTTTCAAAAGTGGTCAAAGGAGTTTGGAAAATATTTGCCCCGATCAACTACAGTAAGAGGTTTTATAATGGATCCGCCAAAACCGATCAAACCAAAACAGACCATTCAAATTTCAAAAAATAGTGATTCTTGAGTCCAATAAATATGAAAGTGGATGAAGACTTTATAGAAAAATAAATTGGGCCAAAAATCGGTCTAATCGAAGGTGAACCAGCCAACATCAATCAAATCGGATCATAGTACTAAAACCTCTCAATTTATAAAATGGGTTATATAATTTAGAATATAAATGTACTTGAGCCTAATTTATAGGAAATTGGATGAATAATTCCTAGAAAAATAATTTGGGCTAATAATGTTCCAAATTAGCGATAAACTGACCAGGTGAAAGCCAAAATCAGTTGAACCTACTAATTTATTCACTAGAAACCAATTTGCTACCATGCGAACTTGATAGGTATTATGCTTAGAGAACGCACATGATCATCTCTATAATATCAAGAATCTCGAACTGGAAATCATACTGAACCAAATCAAGAATTAAAGAAAAACTAAGAAGGAAAATCAAACCCAAGAATTTAAAAATGAATCCGCTTTGGAATATGTTTCAAAACTAAGACATAGGACAATGACAATGATAATGAAAATAACATTAGAAAATATCACAAGATTATAAATCAAGGATCGAGAAAATATCGGAGGAAGAACTAGTTTGGATCAGGTTTAAACCGACTCAGGTCACAAATCCCCCCTCTCCCGATTTTTTGAGTGGGCTAAACAAGTCAAAATTTAATGAATTTTTAGAATTTTTTATTGGGATAAGAACTGACCAAATTAAGGGAGATCCGGCCAAGAAAGAACCAAACCATCCAAAACATTTGTTAGAAACCAGTTTGGAATAGTATCGAACCGGCTGAACTAGTCAAAGGGTCTAAAAGCGCGTCGCATGCACAAGCGCATGCTCGTCCCCTTCGCCCACACCGTTGTTATGAGAAACTGAGAAATTGAGTTGCATGTGGAAGAGCAATGTACATGGAGTTGGCGTGTTATAGTCAGTTTCTTTGGATGCTAAGACATCCAAATGTGAGATGAACCTAAGGTGTATCAACTATGGAGAGTACACGTGGCTCACACACTCTCATTTTACCCAATTAAAATTATAGCATAACTTTCGGGTATGGCTTGGGCCATTAGTTGTCAATATGTGTGATTGTGTGCATACCATAAATAATTGATATGATTTTTTAGAAGAGAGAGAGTTGACCCAATGTAAACCTCATCCCTTAAAGACAAGGAAACCGACAAAAGAACCGGTCAACCTGGGTGAGAAAATCGAACGAGTTCACGAACCCCAACCGTTAGAGAAAGGGAAAATTGGGAAATTTATAAATCCTGAATGACCTAAAGAGTCAAAAAAGTCATAAGAAAGGACTTTAGGATGAATTAGAAGTAAAAATCAAACCGATTTAGGTGAACCGGACCTGAACTAGTTTGAACCACAATTGAACCAGTTTCTAAATTCATTTTTTCTAGATGGCTTAGAAAATTCAAATGGGAGAATTGAAGCCAACATTGGATAGATAATAAACTTAAATGAATTTATAAATTTTTAATTTTAAAAAACTCGGTCGAATTGGGCCTGAACTGGCCGGTTTAAGCATTGAACCCGGTTCGGAATAGTGTCGTCTTCTTCCTTCAAATGACAGCACTGTTCACTTGCCAGAAAATCGAGCAGCGTCGGTGAAGATGAAAAGTCTCCGGCCACGGAGTTTTACACAATGAATGACCGCTATTAAGGCACCAATTGGATGGTCAAAAAGTCTTTGAGCTTCCTATATAAAGAGCCCCTCCTCATTCATCCTCCTCACACTTGAAAACTTCACTCTCTCCCCGTTGCTCCATTTTCTAGTGAAGCTCGAACTAGAGCTCCAACTTGGGCATTTTTCTGAGCCAAAGAAGGCATGGTTGGGTTCTTTAGATTCGGGGAGAAGTTAGCTACACGACTGTTGTCTCCATTTTCTCCGAGGATTGCCAGAGAAATGCCCATTTATTCAGGGAGAACCAATTTATAAAAGTCAAATTTTAACACCCATTTACTGAGTCATTGAACCCACCCCCTCCCTTATACCCCTTTTTAGGTAACCAATGGAAAGCCTACCCAAAGATCTAAAGTTAACCACACCTATAAGACAAGTAAGTTAAGTTTAAATTTCATGTAGTTTTGATTAATGTTATTCAAGGAAAGGTACATGTTTAAAAGACAACTTACTTCTCACAGTTTAAAAAAAGGGAAAAACATCACGGGGATTTGACCAAACCGAGTCAGGGCATAACACCCAAAGAAATAATGAATTACAGTTATGGATGGTCTGAGCGAGTAGTATCAAGGAGTCGGATAAAACTATGAACAATGAATAATTTTGTAAAAATTGTAAATAAATCTACATGTTATAATTTTATAAGAAGTGTAAAGTTATAAACCATGTAGTGGTCCGACATCAATACCTCATTCACTAAGATATGAGCTCACCCACTCCAATAAACAATTATATGTGAAAATCAAGATTTCACGAGCATAAGCCAGGACATCACCTAAATCAAGCCCCACCTAAGATGTTTTTCAGTCGATTTAGGTGTGATTAGATCAATTTTTTAATTTATTTTATTTTATAAAATTATTTACTTATATTTTAAATCCAAAATTATTATTTTATCATTTTTTTTGTGTTTTTTATCAAATAAATCCCAATTACATCTAATTCGATTCGATTTATTCTAACATTTTATCTAATTAATTTTGATTTTCACTTGAAAGTTTTGATTCTTATTTCTCAATCAAAATTTTTTTTCTAAAAATGACTGATTTATAAGATCCAAGTTTAAACTGATTACACGTTCAATTCGTACTTTTTTATTCTCAACTTATCTAATCTATTTATAAAAATTTAGGTGTACATAAAGAACATTTTCGGTAAATTTGAAAATTTAAGAAAGTTATGGTTGATTTATAAATTAAGATAGATCGTTGAATTCATAGAACCCTGTCATAATGTAATAAAGCATAAATATAAAAAATTTTAATAAACAATATAAGTAATACCCATAAGACCAGACCAAATACTCAAATGTGATAATGATCATAATACATCTTATATAGGTTAAACGAAATAGTGATCATGTAATAGGTAACAAATGGAGCACTTAAGGGATAATATGATTCCAAGTTATAACGAGTGTAGTTACTAATGTGGAGTACAATTATACCATTTAAAATAATTTTTTTTATTTTTATGTGAATTGATAGATAAATATTTCTAAATATTTAAAGTATTTTTTAAAAAACCCTTAAATTATCTTGTATTTTGAGTGGTACTTAGATTGAGTTTATAATAATTTAACATCAAGTCACGCACTAAATTACATATTATTTGCCCCATAAACTAAAATTTTTGTGGTCTCAATAAAACTAATAATTTTTTAGTTAGCACGAGGGATTTAGGTTATAGTACAACCAAAATAGGAATAAAATTTGTATAGATTGATGGTACACTTTCTCATGTCATATTATAAGAATAATTTGAAATAATATATGTAATTCTCTTTAAATTTCAATTATAATTGTGATTTGTTAATTTATAGGTATTTGTGGGATTAGAATATGTGTATTATGGATATGTTAAAGTAATGTGTTATAGGTATACTATAATTGTCATGTATCATTAACAACACAATGTTATCATGTATGTATGAATTCAAGTTGTGGTTTGGGGCATGCAAGCTATTGGATAGTAGATATCCCCCTTTATGGTTGTAAGGTGCTAGGTGCATCTCATGCAAGTACAAATTGACTATATGCGGGATGCATTTTTGTACATGGCATATAGATATTTACAGGACGGGAACATGGAGGAAAAAATTATGCAGATTGCATTTGTGGGCTTGGAGGAAGAAATTTTGCAGAATGCGGATTATGACAAGGAAGAAATTCCACAAATATGAGATAAATCCTACGCGTGTTGTTTTGCGTGTGAAGAAAAGGTTGTGATGTTATCTTGACCATGGTATAATGTTCCAGATTGATGAAGTGTTCCCTGCAAAACAATGGAGGGTTGGGACCCGAATACCAAATCGACCCTTACCCAGATTCCATTATTGACTGTTAAGGCCGGACCTAGGGACGGTGCATGGGCGCAGCGGCTGAAGGAAGAGTACAAGGCCCTAATCGCCTACACGCAGATGAACAAGTCCAACGACAACGACTGGTTCCGGATCTCCGCTGCCAATCCGGAGGGGACACGCTGGACCGGGAAGTGTTGGTACGTACACAACCTCCTCAAGTACGAATTCGACCTCCAATTCGACATCCCTGTTACGTATCCCGCCACCGCCCCCGAGATCGAACTCCCTCAGCTCGACGGAAAGACCCAAAAGGTCACACGCAACCACCGGCTCTCCCAATTACTACGTTTTTTCTCTCATTCCAATTGAATTCATTCTATGGATTAGCCTCTGGTCTGTTTCTGAGCATCCGTTGGTGACTTCAATTTCCAAGTAATTGCATGATTGTTTTGCGTAGTACAAATTTCAGATGCAATTGAGATTGTGGAATCGGATTTAATGAGTTGCCTCTAGTGGCGGATGATAATTCCATTGCTTTTAAAGGCAAAATAAACCATCCCAATTGTATAGTTGGGAAGAATTACACCTTTGACAGGGAACTTCGGTTTTGTTTAGCTATCTAGAATTGAAGTTACATTTTTTTTCACTTTTCAGTTGTTAGATTTGCTACCAGGAATGATGTCAATTGTTTCTGGATCTTTGCAGATGTATAGAGGAGGGAAGATATGCTTAACCGTGCACTTCAAGCCTCTGTGGGCCAAGAATTGGTAATTTCAAGATCTCCATGGACCATAATTATCCCATTCAAGTTGTTAAGAAAGTCGGATTGGCCTACAAAATAGATAAGATCCTTTTACAAATCTTTTTCCATAGCTAGTACTGTTTAAGGATTCAACCTCAAAGCTCAGGCATCTCGGATGAGAAGGTACTGTTTAAATCTATAGCATTGGCTGACAGAGTTAATATAAATCCAGTTGAAGTTGGAAGAAAGTGTGAAGCAAAACTGGAGTCGGAGTTCTGGAACTCCTAGTCAGGGAAAGGAAGATATAGAAATGCATTAAGAACAGGAAACCAATGAGTATAGGAGTGAATCTTGCTGTAATGTTAGAAGTGTCTAAAGAAAAACAGAGTATGCCTGCATTGACGCCTCCTAATGCATTTTAAGCATTCAGCAGATCTTAATACTCGAAAACCTGTATGCCCATGGTTGTGATTTTCTCACTTGTGAGATCTTGTTAAGCAATTTTCATTGAAAGCTAGTTACCCCTCCCTTTACAGTATTTAACCTGGCATGAGCCAGTTCACATCATATCATTTTGAAGTTTCATTCCCATGAATGTGTAAGAATATGGTCTGGCCATGCATCATTTAATTAAGAGAGTACCCTTCAGTCTATGAACTAATAAGAGAGAGTAGAAAGGACAATCTTATATTTTGCAACATTGATGTTTCTGGTAGAAGGATGAAATTTATTCTTCAGTGATGATTGGAAATTTATGCTTTGCTTCTTAGAGTAGTTTGTTCCTGCTTCATCTAGGAAAGAATCTGTTGCATTTAACTAGTGATCCTCCTGGTATTCATTTCCTATTTGAGTCAATTTTCTTGAACCTCAAGATAGTTTCTAGATGTCTGTGCCTTGTTCTTTATTTGGGATTCCCTTCCTTTTCCCCTTCCAACTAAAGAATCATGATTCAGTCATTGTTCTTTACTTCTTACAAGCTCTTAAAATTTACTTTGCCAGTCCTCGGTTTGGAATAGCTCATGCGCTCTGCTTAGGACTAGCCCCATGGCTTGCTGCAGAGGTTCCCATATTAGTTGATTCTGGTATGGTCAAGCACAAGGATGACGCTGCATCTTCAGCGGAAGCATAAGCTGATCTTAAGATTGTTGGGGATAACAGAGTAGCAGATCCCATTCATACCTCTATAATTACTTTAGAGAAAAAGAAGTATGCACTGCAGCTCTATAAACTATTTGAACCACTGTATACCTGCAATTCTTGAAACTGTCATATATAATACTTGATTGATCACATGAAGACATAATCAGATTTTCTGTGAGTGAGCTAAGAAATGTTGTCTCCATGAATCTTAATTGGATTGTTAGTGTTTCTGGAAGTACTTTTACAGAATCATAAGCTCTAAACTAGATTTATCATTTTAACATTGAACTAAGGAACATATTCATTGTATAAGATCCACTTCATAAGTACAACTATACGGGTCTTTTACATGCTCTATTATTCAGGATTCTAACCTTATTCCTTATATAAGACTGTAGTTTTACCAGCCAAGCTCAGATGCTTGATTTGATATCTTCCACATGCAACAAGGCCTTCAGGGATGGGTTCCTTGGAAGAAAAGTATCCTGCATAGAAACGTGAGTCCTTGTTAGCTCAAGGAAAGAATCCGGTGAATCAATCAGTGTTTGATTAGCCAGGTAATATAGAGAAGCATCTATCAAGCTGGAACCATCTTTGTCTCCAAAGCATCAGCGCAACTGAGAACTGGCAAGGTGATTCCCAAGCAACTGTGTCTCAAATTTTCTAGTTCTCTTTCATGGAAGACAGCAATGAATACTTCAGGCTCATCAATCATTCTCTTTTCATTTCCAGACTGTATGAAGCCAGGATAAATAAACACAACAGCTAGCCATCGAACTAAGTTCAAAGTTAATTCCTTATATTTTTGAGCTATAGACGGCTTACATCAAGCTTCCTCCTACGAGGCATCAATCAGAGGCCTGGCTCGGATGGCTACGAATATTTCTCATAAAGAGAGGGGTTGCCAATAACGTTGGAATCTTGTTCAATTCACCACAATTCGAGTAGGTGTTCGATGATTTGCCTGAAAGAAATCCTCTACTCCCAGTGATATTGGGCATCGATAAAAACAGTCCAGAAACAACGACAAGGAGTGGACAATAATTTGCATCGGATAAATCTACAAAATTTTATCAAATAAAACCCAATTTGGAAGGCAAGAAAATGGGAGGAAATGAACTGACCGAGACGTAAGTGCAGGTGGGAATGACGGACATAGAGTGAGACTTAGCGTGGTCGAACGCGGCGACACAGAGGAGAGACGCCAAGCCCAGGCCCCTCTTCGATGGCGGCACGAAGGTGTGTATTATGTCCATCACCTGCCCGCCGTCCCTGATGACGTACTCCAGGTAGGCTTTCCTGTCTTCCGTCTCGAACCTCTGCTGGCTCTGGTTCCACACTATCTTCGGAGCCTCTGACGCTGATCTAGCTCCTCCTCCTCCTTCCGCCGCTGCCGCCATCTTGTTGCTTTCCTCTGCCTCGGCTCTTGTCTTAGGACTTATTTTTCCCTCTTTCCTCCTGTCATTTTCGCTTTACCTTTGAACATGTTACGGGGTCTCTTTTTCAAACCCGCGTTTCTCTTGTCATAGTTGACCCGATCTGGGCCAGTCCGATATATGTGCTCTTGTGTGCTTGCGTGGATGGGTTGAACTGGACCCATCCCTCTGCTTGTGGTTGTGTCCGATCGAGCCCAAATCCAAATCCTCGTGTGTGCGCTCATATGGGTGGGTTCTACCCCACCCCCTCCTCGACCATGTTCTGGCAGGTGTCTTAGAGTCATCCCTCCCGCTGTCTTTATTCATGCGGCTCTTCATACGCGTGGGCCGTGTGCTTGAGCTTAGAGTATTACTCATTCACTTAATCATGCAAAGTTATTATATTACCTTGAAAATGCTCTGGAAAGTTATTATATTACCTTGAAAATGCCGTTAATTGTGTGGAAAGTTATTATATTACCTTCAAAATTTACTTTTCCGTGTGCTTTGAAAGTTTATAATATATTGTGTAACCGTCTAATATTGAAAATAAAATTAAATTGAGATTTATTTGATTAAATTATTGAAATTTAATAAATTTTAAAATTTTAGATTAAATCTAATAATAATAATAATAAAACAAATGAAGTTAAATCAGTCGAACCCCTCGTCACACATGCTGCTCCCCCTGATTTTATGGGTAATGTGTCAACTCTCACCCATTCTTTAGGGTTCACTCAAATTCTTGGAGAACAATCTCTTTAAAGTTGAAATCGTGATTGGGTGTCAACTGAGTTTCAAAATATTAACACTCAAAAGCACTTTTATAAATATTTCTCTCTAATATGGCATATTTATAAAATAAAGTTAAATAGAGTTGTTTCAAAAAATTGATATAAATAAATAATGAAAAATAAATTAATTTGAAAATTAGTTTGAATAAGTATCTCATAAATTAATTAATTAATTTGGACCAAACCAATACTAGTATTTTAAATAAAAAATTAGAAACATGAGATAATACGATTGAGTAATTGAAGAAAAATAGATAAAATCATATTGAATTCGATTAATATTTAAAACTTTCAGAAAAATTTCAAAGTGGTAAAATGGTAATTTTAGATCTTAAATATAATTAAATAAATTTAAAAAATTAAAAATTAACCGATCAAACTAAGATTGAACCAGCCATTAAACTAGCTAGATCATTGAAATATGGTCGAACCGGATTGGTTAAAATATCCAAATCGTCTTAATAGAAATTAAACTAGACAAGACCAATTGAATAGTAAAAGACACAAACGGATGACCACGTCAAAGTAAATGACCAATGTCCGTGTGTCGTGTGGAAAGCACAAATAATTAGTAGAGAATGAACCTAATCAAGTAGAATTAGCCAAACACTACACGCTAAATGAAAAGTTCAAACGGTCAAATGGAGTTGAATCTAGTCACTCAACCATGTTAAAATAAGTAAAATATATGTCTTTAATTAATGTCTTATTGCAATTAGGTACCTAAAGTTCATAATTTTGATATTAGGTCCAGGAGAACACCCTAAAAATAATAGAATCGTGAAATGGTCACAAGTAAATAAGAATGAATTTAGGGAAAAGGAAAATCCTTGAGTAAGGAACGTCACTAGAAATGAAGAAAGACATAAGAAGGGAAGAATCCCAATATGTTAATAAGTTATCAGGAAATTCAATAATTGGCACTAGAAAGACCCAACAAATAAGTTGGGAAAGGAAGAATGGGTAAGGAAAACCGACACAATTATGTAAAGACACGTTTTCAAGGTATGAAGGATAAGGGGCTAACAATAAAGGTAGTCGAAGAATACTACCCGGTGAAAGGATGGATGGAATTATACAATTCCTGAAAGGTAGGGAAGTTGGAAGCAACCATAAAGGAGGTGTTGTAAAAGTCTAAGGGACAAAGACGAGTTCTAGACTATGTCATCTTGTAAGGGACATATAAGCACCAACAGTCTCGAGTGAAATGTGACTCGAGTGAGAAAGAGCTAGTTAGTAAGCATAACAAAGTCAAACAAAATTTTGACCAAAGCGGTAATCAATGATGGAGGAAGGAAGGATCAAATAGGATGAAGTGGTAATAATACTGAAACCTGTGAAATTAAGTACGTAATGATCGAAAGAACGATGAGCTAAGGGTTTCAACGATGAAGAGAATAACTAGACAAAGGAACAATTGGGCACCTTGGAACTCCCAATCCTGAAATCATGAATAAGAACCCCAAAGAGGAAGAATATCGCCCTAAGTAAAGAAAGATGTGAACCTAGGGATATACCTTTGGACTCACATGCAAGATATACTAGTTATGATAAAACTCCATGGAAGGAGTAAACATCATAAAGGAAAATAAATTCTTAAGTGCACGAATTAAGGTGGACTGGGTGAAAGAACGACCAAATTACTAACTTATCTAAGTTGACATTAAGGGAAGTTATCCCAAATAGAATTTTAGTTTTGGGGGAAAAACTCCTAAAAGGAGGGGAGAGTTGTAAACTCCACCCTTTTAAATTAAGGAAAAACCAGGAAAAGAACCGTTCAAATCGAGTGAGAAACACTGAACCAGTTCTCAAACCGATCATTAGAGAACGAGCAATTTGGGAAATTACAACTCCCGACTGACCTAAAGGATTCATAAAACCTTGGAAAAGAACCTTAGAACAAATTGGAAGAGAAAAACTAGACCGATTCAGATGAACTAGATCAAATAGGATTGAACTGATTTATGAACCAAGCCGGTTTATGAACCGGAACTGATAGAGAAAGGAAAAGCCTGCCTTACCCTCATCCTTGGTTGATGATCTTCCTACTAAAGGTCGTCGACTTTTGATGCATCGTTGGCTCATCTACGGTGCCTCATCCTAGCCTATTTCGTATGATTCCATTTTGATCTTTCTAAGCTCATTATGGCTTACTTTGTTGGGTCTAAACTTTCCCCATCCTTCGGGTTCTCCTTCAAGGTCCTCCTACCCCTTTCTCTAGCCTATCCTAGTTCAGGTGTCTTCACTTGGGGCATTTAGTACAAAGGTTGGTCCACCCCACATTTGGCTAGCTTCGTGTCTTGTCCCATTCTCCTAGGGTTTCTCGGCACCCCGTGCCTCATTTATATTCCCCCTTTCTATCGTGCGATTCAAAGTGTAATTGAATCATATGAAGGTGTAACAACTCTAATCTAACTTCAATTTCAACAATTAAACTTAATTGATCGGTCAATTTGATGAAATCAAATTCGACTAAGTTAGAAGGCTTAAATTAAGGGAAAAATTAGGGGAAATTTGGGAGTTTTGAAAATTGGAGCGACTAAATGCAATTTTATAAAATTGAGGACCAATAGGGCATGATAAAGATGTTGAAGGATCAATTAGGAAATTTTGGGGCAAAACTTACCATTTTGTAAAGTAGGGGCAAAATGGTAATTTTAGAAAAGTTGTGGGACAAATTAGAAATTTGGGAAATTGAACCCCTTTTATGAAATTGAATAAATTGAGGTCCCAAGGTGAATTTTAAAAGTTTTGGGACTCAATTTGAGGGAAAAACGACATTAGGGACTTAAAGTTAAAGAAAAATATCTTTAGGGACCTAATTACAAATAAATGAAAAGTTTAGTTTTCTCATTCATTTGGGATGAATGAAGGCTATGAGGCTGAGGGAAAATGAACAAGGATGTTCATATCATGTAGAAACACGAAGTGCCGTAAACGCCAGCAAGGACAAGCTCACGTGAATACAAACAACCGGTCGAGAGAAATTCACTGCATTAACGGGTGAATGGGAATTTTCACATTATACCCAGTTAGGATGATGAGTACCTCGAAATTAAAAACCCACTATTATGTGGAATTTTAATCATCACACCTGGGAGGAGTGATGTGGAAATCAAGCGAAAAAACTAATTATCGGTTGTAAGTAGATCATACATGGTTAGTATGTTTGTTACTAGATTAAGGGTCGGATGTTACGAACATCCACTCATTCTCATGGTAGAAGTGGTCGTGCTTCTATCTAGGTGGTCGATAAAGTCGCTCTGAATGCCACTAGTGGGTTTAGTAGACATGCTGGCCTACGATTGTGTGTTTTACCTTCATGATGAAGGATGTGTTTGTTGGGTGAGGATACATCGTGGTAATAAGAAATGGTTATAAAAACCGAAATTGAAAATGAAAGGTATTTTTAAAAGAAAATAAGAAGTCTAGCACACTCCGAATCAAACATTTTTCCTAAAAGTTAAAATTTGAAAACCCATTCACTGAGTAGTTGTACTCATCCCCTCCCTTATATTCCTTTCAGGTAATCCCGGAAAGCTTACCCCAAAGACCACCAGTTAACACACCTATAATACAGGTATGATATGTTTAAAATTTTGTGCAATTTTGATTTATGTTATTCTAAGAAAAGTGCAGATTTAAAGAATGCCTTACTCCTCACAGTTCATAAACAAGGGGCAATCTTTAGTATACTGGGAGAGTGGCGAGTTGATCATGGGGATCTAACCAAACCATGTCGGGGCGTGACATCTCCCCTCCTTTTAGGGTTTTGTCCCCAAAACTAAGTCATTCATCATTTGCATTAGAAGTGACTTTCCTTGTTATCCACCTGGGGTTTGCTCAATGTGTTATCTTTTTGGCTACTCCTTTCATCAAGTTCTTTAGCCACGTACTTGAAAAGTCTATCTTCCTTTATATCTTCCATTCACTCCATGGAGTGTATCATGATTAGTCATGTTCAAATTACCCATCCCCAGGTATTTCTTTAGGTCTCCATCTTACTCCACTTAGGGTAAGACTCTTTTTCGTAAGGGTATTATTCATGTCATTTGGTTAGATGTTCTATATACATCCGATCGTCCCTATTTTCCCTTCATTTTTTTCTAGAATGTTGATGCTCTTAGTTTAGTACATAAGAGACCGTATGGGTGTGCTTGGACACCCCACGGATCTGGCGGCTGTGATCAGTATGACTCACGAATGTGAGCAACTGGTACATACCCGATGCCACCGAATGGAGCAAACAACTCGGAAGGAGGACAAGGGCCAAAACTGTCAGGGAGGATGGAAGGAGCATAATGGTCTAAGATGAGGAAATAGAGTAGGATTTCAAAAGAGGAAAGATATGTCACCACCTCCCAGAGAGTAATCCATACCCTGCCACAAGGAAACTCCCGTTGTCCTAAGTGTCAAAGGTACTGCGAAGGAGCGTGCTTGTTCTATTTTGCATGAGGACAAGTTGGGCACTTTGCAAAAGAATGTCCCACTCTTAGGAAGAATAAGCAAAGGAATACGCTTGGACCGCCCCAAGGGAACCCTAGGCAGGACGCACGGCTAGAGTACCAGCTAGGGTATACAACCTCACTCAAGAAGAGGCTAGGAAAGACCCTAGTATCGTAGCAAGTACTTCCCAAAACCCTTCCAATTAGATTAAAAAAAATCAAGTAATTGAAATTTAATTCAATAAAGAAAATATTTTCTCTAAAATATGCATTTCTCCAATCAGAGTACGCGCATTTATGGGGACAAAAGGTCTATGCCCTCTTCAACTTAAGAGCAGGGAAACTCCTGAGACAAATGGACTAAAACTCCAAGGAGATCGAAGGAAGGACGAAGTATAGATGGTGTCCCATATAAAGGCCCAAAAGATGATAAAAAAGGTTGTATGACTTTTCTGGCCATGGTCATCAATGAGAAGTCTGAGGAGAAGGGACCTAAAGACATCCCGGTGGTTAAACACTATCCATAAGTATTTTTGGAAGAATTACCTAGACTACCCCCAAACCGGTAATTGGAGTTCACTATAGAAATCATTCTAGGTACAAACCCCATATCCCAAGCCCCTTATCGCATGGCTCTAGTAGAATTGAAGGAATTGAAGGAGCAGCTGGATGAGCTATTAGAGAAGGACTTCATACGTCCTAGCCAGTCTCCATGGTGTGCACCAGTCCTATTCGTAAAGAAAAGGGATGGGAGCATGAGACTATTCATAGATTATAGGAAGTTGAACCAGGTCACTATCAAGAACATATATCCACTTCCATGGATCGATGATCTATTTGACCAACTAAGAGGAGCAACTTACTTCTCCAAGATAGATCTTCGGTCTAGCTACCATCAACTCAGAATTAGGGAAGAAGATATTCCTAAGACCGCATTCCGATCCTGATATGGGCATTACGAGTTTAAGATGATGGCTTTTGGCTTAACCAATGCCCCTGTAGCCTTCATGGATTTAATGAAACGAGTGTTCTAATCACACTTGGACAGGTTCATGATAGTATTTATAGATTATATTCTCGTATACTCACAAATTAGGTTAGAGCATAGAGAACATTTGGCAATCACCTTGGAGATACTGAGGAAAAAATGCTTATATGCAAAATTCTACAAGTGTGAGTTCTGGCTACAGGAGGTAGGGTTCATAGGACACAGTGTCCAAAGCTGGATTCAAAGCAGACCCGGCAAAAGTGGAAGCCATATCCGATTGGAAGGCACCTAGGATTCCTTCGGAGATACAAAGTTTCTTAGGTCTAGCAGGTTACTACAGATAGTTCGTGCATGATTTTTCTAAGATAACATCCTCTTGATTTGGCTCACTAGGAAAGGAGTTGAGTATAAATGGGATGAAAGCTGTAAGAAGTCTTTCTTGGAGTTGAAGACTCAATTGACAACTGTATCGGTACTCTCCCTTCCTGACCCAAGAGCGGGGGTGTACACTGTCTATAGTGATGCATCTGGACAAGGACTCGGATGTGTACTGATGCAACAAGAAAAGGTTGTCGCCTACGCCTTGTGACAACCTAAGGTACATGAGAGGAATTACCCTACCCATGATTTAGAATTAGCAGAGATAGTGTTCGCCTTAAAGATTTGGCGACACTACCTCTACGAGGTTAGGTGTAGGATATACACAGATCACAAGAGTCTTAAATACTTTCTAACTTAGAAGGAGTTGAACCTCCGCCAGAGGAGATGGATGGAATTGGTAAAGGATTATGACATTGTGATAGAGTATCACCCCGGGAAGGCAAATGTGGTGGTAGATGCCCTAAGTCGCAAATACCAAACTGAGGTGGTGCAAATAAAGATAAGTTACTTACCCTTGTTGTAATAGTTAGGGAGAATGGAGGTGGACCTAAAGATGGAAAAGAAGGAGAAATGCTTGTTGACTGATGTGGTGGAGAGACCAATCTAACAGAGTAGATTAAGGCTTAACAAAAGGTTGATAAGGAACTCCAATCCTATTTGGACCATGTTAATAGAGGGACAAAACTGGACTATGACTTGTGAAGTGATGGAGTGCTAACTTAAAAGGGTAGAGTGTGTGTGCCTCAAGATTAGGAACTGAAGAGGTTAATTTTGGAAGAGGCACACGATTGTGTGTATGCGATGCATCTGGACAGTACTAAGATGTACCACACCCTCAAACAAGGATATTGGTGGAAAGGAATGAAGAGGGATATTGCAGAATATGTAGCCCAATGCTTGTCATGTTAGCAAATTAAAGTTGAACATCATAAACCATCAGGATTGCTGCAACCCTTACCAATCTCGGAATGGAAATGGGAGCACATCACTATGGACTTTGTCACGGGGTTACCTGTGACAAGAAAGGGACTAGATGCAATTTGGGTCGTAGTGGACCAATTAACCATGTCCGCCCATTTCCTACCAATAAGAATGATGGATTTAGTAGAACAACTGGTCATCATATACATGAGGGAGATAGTAAGACTTCATGTGTTCCGGTAAGCATAGTATCAGATAGAGACCATAGATTTACTTCATGGTTCTGGCCAAGTTTGAAAAGTGCCTTAGGAACCAAGCTCTACATGAGTACGACATTTCATCCTTAAACCGACGGACAGTCTGAGCGAATAATCCAAACCTTGGAAGACATGCTAAGAGCATGCGTACTCACCATGGATAAGGGTTGGGAGGAATACTTGTGCCTAATGAAATTTGCTTACAATAATAGCTATCATGTCAGTATTTAGATGGCTCCTTATGAAGCCCTTTATGGATGACCATGCAGTACCCCTTTATTTTGGGAAGAAGTGAGGGAAAGAAAGTTGGAAAGGGTCGAACCAGTGGAGGATGCCATAGAAAAGATGAAGCTAATCAGGAGTCGCCTTAAGGCTGCTCAGTACAGGCAAAATAGTTATGCAAATCATCGAAGAAGAGATCTTGTCATGCCCCGACCCAATTTGGTTGGATCCATGTAAAAAACTCGTCACTCTCTCGGTTTATAAAAGGTTTCTCTAAACTGCAAGGAGTAAGGAGTCCTTTTCACTTGTACCTTTCCTGGAATAACATTAATAAAATCTGAATAGAAATTTTACATACCTGTCATAATGTTCAGCTACAGAAAAATCTTTAAGGTTGGCTTCCCTTGGTTTCCTGAAAAGGGGTAAAGGGAGGGAGTGAGTTTAACAACTCAGTGAATGGGTGTTAGGTGCGAGTTTTCTCTAAAATAACTTTCATTGGAGTGTGTCAAACTCCTTATATCCTTTAAAAACAATATTTCCTCAAGTTATGGTTTTCAAAACCTTTTTCCAAGGTTTACCAATTATTTCCAAGGATTCTCAAATACTTTCCAAGGTTTTCAAATCTCCTTCATGTTTCCATATTAGGTGTGTTTCACAAACAACACACGCCCTTCATCAAGAAGGGTACACACACATTTGCGAGATGTAGTTACACCGACTGCACCCACTTATGGATCGTAGCATATTTACCATCCACCCTGATAGAAGTCCATGACTTCTACCTGAAGTCTGAGTGAACGTCTCTGATGTCCTACTCTTAGACCTAAAATACTTCATGTTCATATGAGGACAGAGACCTCATCCCAATCCCACCCGGTCTCATGCGCATGAAGCTACATCGAGATTCCTTGACTGTTGGCACGACAAACTACCCTCATTTCCACCATGTCATCTAGTAGCCCTTAGGACGCATCATTACCCCTCTTGAGAGTCTTAATGGTCTCGAACCTCAAGTGCATGCACATACAAGAATTTTTCCATAAAGCCATTAATCTTTGGTGCCACTGGTCCAACAACCCCAACCCTCAACTCGACCCGCAACTATTTGTGTTGATTGGTCCGTCGACCTGTCTTGTCGCACTACCACCGATCCATTAAGAATGTCGATCATGTCTTGGTACCATGGGGACTTGCCACATGGCACTTCATGATTGGTTGGTTTTGTTGGTGTGGCTTCCTACTCAGGAGTCTAGTCAGCCTTTGACTCGCTGATCGGACATGTGGTGGTCTCCCATTTGTCACTCGTTCCAATGTGACTATTGACCATGTTCAGTTAGTCGTTGACTGTGACATGTGACATCCTCTGATTGACTGATTTAAATTATCAGATTTCCCTCCTGGCACAAAGTGCCACTGCCACATGTTAGCCTCTGATTGGTTGAGGCCATCTAATGTGGCTCTGCCACATGTCGACCTCTAATTGGTCATCCATTTCTCGGATGTAGACATAGCATCTTTGCCACGTGTCAGTTCCTTATTGGTCAATCTTGCTAACGGGGTCTTTTTTACATTAACCATTAACTGGGGACAGGTGTTGCTCTCCTATTAGTCGGTCATTGCTACGGTGGATTTTCCTTTTTTGACCGTTGATTGAGGACACGTGTCACCTTTTAATTAGCTAGTGCCTCCAAGCATTGACTGAATGGTTGACTGAGCGCGCTTCACCACATGTCGCTCTTTGATTGTCATGTATGTTGACTGGGCACTGACCTAGCAGCAAACCTTTGACCGGGTGGACTATTGACTGGTCCGGTTCGACAAGATTCGGTGACCCGAAATCGAAAATCGGCCAGTTCAGGCTCGATTCAACCGATTTTCCAAAAATTAAAATTTTCTAAATTCATTTTCTATCTAATGGTGATTTCAATTTTCCAATTTGACATTTTTAAGTTACCTAGAAAAATAAAATTTTGAACCGGTTATTCATGGTTCAATCTAGTTCAAGTTTGGTTCACCCTAAATCGATCTGATTTTCACACACAATCTACTTCATGATTCTTTTCCATAATGTTTAGGTATTTCTTGGTCACTTGTGGTTTTTCAAATTTCAGTTCTAACCCTTTTTTTTTACCATTTTCAGTCCAATTAGATTCCGATTTTCTCTCAAAATTTTCCAGTTACTATTTCTGATTACGTATTCTGAGAGGATAGGGCTTACATGACCACTAGGTTCCTCCTTCTGTACCCGGAGCCAACCACCAATCAAGTCTATTTTGTTGGACCCAGATCCAAATCCCTTAATCTCATGATTCGATGGATTATAGTCGACTCTGACGAGTCCGATTAAGGGTCCCAATCATTATGTTTGATATTATCCCTTGAGTATCTCATGGCTTATGCTTCATTTGTGCATGATTATGCACTACTCTAGTAATACCCAAAAAAAGCTTGTATAATTCCTTATTTATTCTCCTCTCATTCTTTAATTTTAGAATTTTTTTAGTGCGTGTCATGTTAGTCACCCTCACTCTTCACTTAATTCTAGCTTGTTGTCGTAAAAAATTTCCCTTTTCCGTATGGAGTTTGTATATTATGTTTATTAAATTTTGCTATATTAACTCTAACTCTTGGGTGTCTATATGTCTTAGACACCTAGTGAACTCATGCACTTCTCTATCAGCGTTTAGTTTATTTAGGACCTCCATTTAATGACCTTCTTACCCATCCAACTCAAAATTTGACAAAATGTTCCCAATTTCTTAATGGGCCATTGTCCATCTCACCTTTACTATATCTTGTTTGCATTTTATTTACCTTATGTTTGGATTGAGGGTGAAGGGATTTAGAGAGTGAATCATTTATAGTGGTGGATAAATCACTAATTTAGTAAAATAAATGAAGGGATTTGGAGGGGCGCATAATTACCTCCAAACCCTTTCAAATCTTTCATTTATATTAAAATATAATCTATCTAAAAGTGGGGTATTTTGAGTGATTGTGTAATTTATTACTTAAATTATTTTAATATCCTTATTTATTGTTTATATTATTTATTTATTTTTATATAATTTAAATAGATTTATATATTAATAATATTTTATATAAAATTATATAATATAAATACTATAAATAAAAAATTATTATATAAAATATTTTTAATATAATTTAATTATATATAATAGTTAATAAATTATTTAATTTAATTAAAAAATTATTTTTCTAATTTTTTATTAATAATATTTCATCTTATTTTACCTTTATACAAACTACAAATTATTAAAAATTATTAATATATTTAAATCAATCAATTAAATTCTGCTCCAAACATTTCTGAGTACTTCATCTCCAAATTACTAGAAACTCCTTAAAGGGGTAAAGTTCATTTGTATTTGATGTGAAATAGCTACTCTTTTTGAATTGCACATTAATATATATAATAGTAAGAGAGAAATGGATAAGTCATCAATATTCATGTAAGACTAGTGTTTTTTGGAAAAAAATTTTCCATGATGCTTAAGTAGTAAGAGAGAAATTGGGTCTGCCATACCATTTTTTATTACATGGGAGGCCCATGGACTAGAATAGCCCATATTATTTTACAAAACTATTTTTATTACTAATATACAATAAATGCACTGATCCATATATATATATATATAAATATATATAAATAATGGCGAGCCATTATCGGTGGAAATCTTTCCCATCTCTTTCTATCCATTTGGCTCTATATAAATGGTTCTAATGTCTTCTATCACTTGAGTACTACTTGAATAATCACTCGAGATGATTATCCTGTAATAACTAAAGTCAATCGATGGATTTAGAAGATTTGATGTGCTTGGGTCACAAATTGGTTTTGCCTACTAAAAATTTCATGTATTAAGAATTGACATGTATACTTAAGAGTAACTGGATGATCTTCAAGTCAATATGCGTGTCCATCGATGGATTGATTTTTTTTTACCGAGTAGAAGCATACATCCAATATGGGTCTACCATCCCTACTCCTTATCACACCCACAAAAAAAAAAAAAAACAAAGCAGAAGATGCGTCTACAATCTTGAAAATGATAACTTTATTTGATCAAACACGCTCTTTGGAGAGGGAATTGTATTTCAACGGAGATTTTTCTTTCCCTTGGCCCCACTCACATCGGGAGCTTTGAATTGATGATGATGCGTATGTTTGTATATCTATAAGGTGGGATCATAAAATTTCAAACGGTATGGAGTGGGGGAGAGAGAGGTGGCCCCCGGTAGTGTCTCCATAGTGGGAAGCACCAAAGGTCACCCATTCAATCTTTACACTATTTTTGGGTGAGGTATTTGGAAAGAGGCGCATTGAGTTGTTTGTATGATATCTAAAAAAACTCTAAATACTACTACGAACAATAAAGTGAATGTGTAAATTACTAATAATTTTAATATATAATTATATTCTTATTAATTAAATTTAATAATTTTATATTTATTCATTTATATATAAATAAATTTAATTATATTATTATAAATTATTTTGTACATTAATAAATAATATAATAATGTTTCAATATAAATATTTAAAAATAATATATTTAATAAAATATATTATATAACATTTTTATATAAAGTATATATATACAAAATATTTTGTTTAACTATATTTTATTGTCATAAAATTTTATAACATAAATCAATTAATATTTTATTTATAAAATAAATAAATAATAATTTAATTATTTTTTATAATTATTATGTATACTTATATTACATGTATTTTAAAAATAACACAAATAATATATAAAGTGGTAATAAATAATTTTTATTATGACTAATAACTAAAATATTATTTAATTATGGTATATATTAATATGCATTTATTATAATATTTAATGTATTGATTTATTATGACATTTAATGTAGTATGATCTTTTTATTATTTATTATTAAATTGTATATAGATAGTACATTAAATAATAAAACACAATATACAATTTCATATTTATTTAGTGCACTCTTTCTCTTCTAGATTTTTTTCATGGTATCAAAGCTTAGCTTAAAGCTTCACAACATTATTTCAGCTTTGAAAATCTATAACACACTTGCAAGTAATCATCCATCACTCTTTGTATTTTTTGCTGCCTACTATTAAAGACTCTTGAACAAAAACTACATCCTGTTCAAAATCAATCTTCTCCGCACGTGTTATCAATCTTCTCATCCTTATCTACAAAAATAAGTTCCTCTATCACAGTAATCCTTCCTACTTTACTCCCTACATTGCCTATCAAGTTAGACAATGCTAATTACTATCTTTGGAGGAACAATATTACAAATTTGCTGCAAGCATATTTGTTATTTGGATATGCAGATGGTAATATCACTCAACTCAAACCCACTGTGATGATGAAAGAAGGAGCTACTGAGCTTGAAATAATCAACCAGGAATATGAAGAATGGACTATCCGAGATAAGTTCACTTTAACAACTATAATTGCCTCTTTATCTACTGAGGTGAATTTATAGATAATCGGAGTTGTTACCTCTACAGACGCCTGGAGCCGGCTTGAAATTTTGTACTGCTCCCAAACCTGCGCTCAAAATGATATCCTTGATCAACAATGGAGGGAGCTGAAGAAGGGAGAACAGCCTATGGCATCTTATTTGGCAACCATTTCCAACTTAGCTACTTCTTTTTCTCAAATCGGTCATTCGAAACTAGATCATTAAATCAAGGAAAAATTATTTGATGGTTTAGATAGGGAATGGGAAGCTCTTACCCTTACAATGTCACATGTTCTCGAAGCAATGACTCTTGATTCGCTGAAGGCCCTTCTCCTTGCCCATGATGCTTGACGATTTCAAAAATGTAAACCCCGCTCTTTTGAGTTAAGGAAAACCTGGAAAAGAACCGTTTGAGTGTTCATAAAACCTTGGAAAAGAACCTTAAGATAAATTAGAATAGAAAAACCAAATTGGTTTAGGTGAACAAGATCTCATAAAAACTCTGAAGTTAAGCGTGCTTGCTCGAGAGCAGTGTCAGATCTCATAAAGACTTTCCGGTCAAGCTTCGACTTGAGTATTTTTCTTAACATCAGAAGGAGATGTCAGGCTCTTTAGAACCTAGAAGAAGCCAGCTACATGTATGTAGTCTTTGTTTGCTTCGAGGGTCGCCGGAGAAATACCGGCATGATGGAACAGTGAAGCAACTCCGACAGACTGAAGTTGCCTTATTTTGGCTGAGTTGAAATTGGCCATTTCGTGCCCTCCTCAGGCCAAACCAAGCCATCCCAACACTTCCTCAGCCCTCCCACGGTCGAATTAGGACTGAAAGGTAAGCCGATTCGGCTCCCCTCTGTAATTTCCGGTCGGTGCTAGAGAGAAAACCAATAGAAATTTGATGATGAAATTCTAACTCAATTCGGCATCAATTGATGCGATTCTTGATTCTAGGATGAACCTCGGGATGAGAGCTATCTGCCCAGATTGAAAGCTCGAACCGCCATGCCCTCACCGGTGAATAATCGAAGCTTTCTCTCTCTACAGTTCATTTTCCGATGAAGCTCCGTTTGAGCTCGTCCTAGCATTAAAACTTGTGATTCAAATTGCTAAAGAATCTTATAAACATGTAGAAACTCAATTTCAACAATTGGAAACGTTTGATCGGTCAATTTGATGAAATTAAATTTAGCTATGTTAAAAAGTTGGAATTGGGGGAAAAATTGGGGAAAACTGGGAATTTTCGTAAATTCAAAGGATCAAAATGTAATTTTCTAAAATTGAGGGACAATTGGGCATGATAAAAAATGTTAGAGAGCCAATTGAGGAATTTTAGAATTTTTGGTGTAAAATTTACCATTTTTGTAAAGGGCAAAATGGTAATTTTGGAAAAGTTGGGGGACCAAATTGGAAATTTGGAAAATTAAACCCCTTTTTGTGAAATGGAATAAATTGAGGTCTTATGAAAAATTTTAAACGTTTCAGGACTCAATTTGAGGTAAAATCGGTATTAGGGACTTAAAGTTAAAGAGAAATAACTTTAGAGACCTAATTGCAAATAAATGAAAGTTTGACTTTCTCATTCATTTGGAATGAATGAAGGCTATTAGGGCGAAGGATAATAAAACCAGATGTTCATATCATGTAGAAACATGAAGTATCGGGAACGCTAGCAAGGACAAGCTCGTGTGAATACAAAGTTAAAAACCACTTACCGGTTGTGAGTGAAATTTTATATCATACTCGGTTGGGGATGATAAGTACCTTAAAATAAAAACCCAATATCAAGTGGTATTTTAAACATAACAACTTAGAGAAGTAATGTGAAAATCATGCGGAAAAACTAGTTACCGGTTATAAGTAGATCATACTCGGTTGGTGTGATGAAACTTCCTCAAAGGAAGTTGAAAACTCGTTCATTGGTTATGAGCAGAGATGTCCTTATACCCGGTCGGTATAATGGACAGTTGAAAATATATTTTTGTCGGAAGTGCTCTCCCCTAACTGTGTGCCAATGATTAAACTATTTGGGAGACCTTTTTGACAGGAGCTTGAATAGCTCTTATAGGCCTGGGGCCTCAATTTTGAAACTTGGGGGCTATTATGCCTGGTTTTAAAAAAGTCTCGAACAGTGGGCCATCGCTTAGTGGGCACGAGGAGGAACTCGTAAATAAATATAAGATATGTGCCATAAAACTTTAATAAATGAATTGTTTGGTCATGGTACCAAGACAGGACCGACATACTCGGTCAACTAGCAGCAGTGCGACATGACAAGTCTCCAGACCAGTCAAGACAAATAGTTGCAGGTTGAGTTGAGAGTCGGGGTCGTTGGACTAGTGGCACCACATACTATATGGCATGATAAGAAAATACTATTTGTGCATGCACTATGATTATGGGATCATCAAGACACCCATACAGGGTAGTGATTCATCATCCTAAGGGCCTTGGACGACCTGGTGAGTATAAGGTCAATTTTTCGTACCAGGTGACCGTGCGAAATTTGGAGTAGCACTAAGCGTATGAGACCGGGGTGAGGATGGGATGTGGCCTCTGTGCTCATACGGACATGGAGAATTGATTTCAGAATTGAGGGTTAGATGTCATGTACATCCACTCATTCTCAGGGTAGAAGTGGACTTACTTCAATCTAGGTGGCCGATAAAGTCGCTCCGAAGCCACACGTGGGTTCAGTGATCGTGCTGGTCTATAAATGTGTGTTTGACCTTCATGATGAAGGTTGTGTGTTGGGTGATGACACACCGTGATTAAATAAGGAAATGGTAATAAAACTCGAGATTTTAAATGAAAGGATTTTTCAAAGAAAGGGGTTTGACACACTCTAATACAATTCTTTTCCTCAAAGTAAATTTTTGAAAACCCATTCATTGAGTAGTCATACTCACCCCCTCCCTTATATCCCTTTCAGGAAATTCTGAAAAATCTACCCTTTAAGACCATCAACTAAGATGCCTGTGAGACAAGTATAATAAATTTCAAATATTATACAGTTTTGATTTATGTTATTCTAGGAAAAGGTGCAGATTTAAACGACGTCTTACTTTTTATGGTTTATAATAAGGGGAAACCCTTTAATAAATCGGGAGAGTGATAGGTTGTTCACGGAGATCCGACCAAACTGGGTCGGGGCATGACAAAATATCGTACTGACTCCGGCTCCAGCAGTGCACTGCTCTCTAGCCTCCTCGGAGGTTTTTCTATGTCTGCTTCTCCTACCACTGCCTTCTCCAGTAACGGACCACGGGGACTCCTTCCAACTCCGCCTTGTCCTCACTTTAGTGATCTCAGAAACTATAATCATAGAGGAGAATGCAATGGAGGAACTGATAGAGGCCGGGGAAAACCTCTTGAAAATCGTGGGAATTTTTCTTTGCAGTGATTTAAACTCCGCGGATCTAGACCACATTTTAGCCCACATTAGACGGATGTCCACCCCATTATACATTCTACAATTCGGCCCACTTCTCCTAAACTCAACTCTTCTTATAGTGTGATATGCCATTTATGTGGGCTCACTGGCCACTCGGCCTATCACCGTCCATCATTTGAATTAAAGCCCACATCATCTACTACTTAGGCCCATTCATCTTATGTCCACATCTTCTAGACTGGTATGTCGATTTAGGTGTTACTAGTCATATTCCACTCATTTTCTTATCAAAGATCTATTTTCTCATTAGGAGTTGCTGCGCAGGAGTCGTCGAAACAGTCTCTACTATTTGTGCACACGTCGTAATATTTATTCTATTGCTTATATTAGTTGAATAGAGACTTTTCCCCGATGGCATCAACATTTTGGTCGCCCTTCTTTTCAAATTATGAGTCGTGTACTTTCAGATCATTTATCAATGAGTAATATTTCTCCCTTACCATTTTGTGACTCATGCTCTTGTGGTAAAATTACTCAACAACCATTTCTAGTCACTCACCATAAGAGTACCCATCCTCTCGAATTAATTCACACATATGTTTGGAGACCATCCCCATTATTTCCTCTACAGGTCATCGCTATTATGTTTATTTCTTAGATAATTATACCAAATTTTTATGATATTTTGTTATGAAACAACGATCTGATGTTCTCTCTATTTTTTGTGCCTTTCATTTACAAGTTGAAAATTTACTTGGTCAACGGATTAAATCTCTCCAATCTGATGGTGCTAAAGAATTTATTTCTAGTGCTTTCCAATCTGAGTTACAATCTGCAGGTATTCTCCACCGGATCTCCTGTCCACACACAGCTCAACAAAATGGGTCTGCCGGAACGTAAGCATCGTCACATTATTGATATGGGTCTTACTCTTCTTATTCACTCTCATGTTCCCACCAAATATTGGTTGTTTGCCTTTGAGTCCGCTGTCTTCCTTATCAATCGCCTTGCCATAAGATCTCTCCACTTTCGACCCCCCTATGAAGTACTTCACCATTCTACTCCTGATTATAAGTTACTTCAAATTTTTTGTTGTCATTGCTTTCCTTATCTCCGCCCATATCTTGCTCACAAACTTCAACCTCGTTCCACTCCTTGTGTATTTCTTGGATATCCCTCCAATTATCTTGGATATCGTTGTTTTGATACTCAAACATGACGCATATTTCTCTATCGCACGGTCCATTTTGATGAATCTGTTTTTCCATTTGCCTCCTCGAGTTCCACATGTATGCCTTCCCATCCTCCTGTAGTGTACCCTCTTGTGGTAACTTAGGTATGTTGCCCCAATCTCTTGAACAAACACAAGTTGACTCACCTATTGTTTCTGTTGAGGATGATCATGCTGCACCATCTTCTTCTCCTATATTGGATCATGCTCTTGCTCCACCTCCAGTTTCATGTACGGTGACTCGCTCTCAAGATGGCAGTCTACCTCAACGGCGCTTCACTATTGATCCTACAGTGTTCATTGCCTCTATGGAACCCCGTACTTATTACCAAGATTTTTGTCACTCCTTTTGGGTTAAGGTTATGCATACTGAGTTTTCCGCTCTTCTATATATCTAGACTTGGGATCTCGTGTCTGCTCCACCTAGTCGACCTATTGTAGGGTGCAAATGGGTTTACAAAATCAAGCATCATTCTGACAGCTCAATAGCTTGATATAAGGCTCGTCTTGTCGCTAAGGGCTACTCACAATGCCCTAGTCTCGATTATGATGATACCTTCAACCCCATTATTAAACCTGCCACTATCTGAGTAATTCTTTCCCTTGTTGTGTCTTTCAATTGGCCCATTCGTCAGCTTGATGTGGATATTACTTTTCTTCATAGTTATCTCAATGAGAAAGTTCATATGTAAAACCCGCGCTTTTGAGCTAAGGAAAACCGGGAAAAAAATCGGTCAAACCAAGTGAGGATTCAGAACCGGTTCACAAACCCAATCATTTCTGAACAGGCAATTTCAGAATTTATAACTCTTGGGTGATCCAAAGAGTTCATTAAACCTTCAAAAAGAAACTTAAGACAAATCAGAAGAGAAAAACCAAATTGGTTCAGGTGAACGAGAATCCATAAGAACTGTGAAGTTAAGCGTGCTTACCCGAGAGTAGTGTGAGGATGGTCAAAAAATTTTTTATGCGAACGCCTTATCATAAATGACCATAAATTAATATATATTTAATTATTATAATTAATACCAATAATTTAATACCTAAATTAAATTATTGGAATTAATACAAATAATTTAATACCAAAATTAAATTATTGGAATTAATATCAATAATTTATAGTAATATTAATACTAGTAATAAATCTCTCCTATTTAATACACGAATTTTACATCTATATAAAGAGATCATCCCCATTCATTCTCCTCACACCTCAACACTTCTCTCTCTCTCTCTCTCTACTGCTCCATTTCCCAAGTTCGAACCAAAGTTTCGACTTGAACATTTTTCTTAACCTCGGAAGGAGAAGTTGAGCTCTTTAGAACCGAGGAGAAGACATCTATCTAATAGCAAACTACAGTCAATCCGAAAATTGGTGGAGAAGCGCCGACATGATGGAACAGTGAAGCAACTCTGGCAGACCGAAGCTGCCCTATTTCGGCGAATCTGAAATTGGCCATTTCGAGCCCTCCTCATACCAAACCAAGCCCTCCCACGACCAAATTAGGACTGAAAGGTAAACCAATTCGGCTCCCCTTTACAATTTTTGACCAGTGCTAGAGAGAGAACCGACATAATTTCAATGATGAAATTCTAACTCAATTCGGCATCAATTGATGCGATTATTGATTCTAGGATGATCCTCAAGATGAGAGCTATCTACTCAGATCAAAAGCTCGGACCGTCGTGCCTTCACCTGTGAGAAATTAGAGCTTTCTCTCTCTACAATCTATTTTATGGCGAAGCTTCGTTTGAGCTTGTTTCGGCGTTAAAATCTACGATTTCAAAGTTCCTTAGAATTGTATGAACATGTAGTAACTCAATTTCAACTCCAACTTCAACAATTAGAGGTATTTGATCGATCAATTTGATGAAATCAAATTCGGTAGTATTGAAGAGGTGAAATTGGGGGAAATTTGGGAATTTTCAAAATTCAAAGGACAAAAATGAAATTATATGAAATTGAGGGCCAATTGGGCATGAAAATAATGTTGGAGAACCAATTGAGAAATTTTAGAATATTTGGGGCAAAACTTACCATTTTTGTAAACGAAGGGCAAAATGGTAATTTTGGAAAAGTTGGAGGACCAAATTGGAAATTTGAGAAATTAATCCCCTTTTTGTGAAATGGTATAAATTGAGGTCCTATGATAAATTTTACAAGTTCTAGGACTCAATTTGAGGAAAAACTAGCATTTGGGACTTAAAGTTGAAGAGAAATAACTTTAGGGACCTAATTGCAAATAAATGAAAGTTTGACTTTCTCATTCATTTGGAATGAATGATGGCAATTAGGTCGAAGGATAATGAACCAAGATGTTCATATCGTGTAGGAACATGAAGTATAGGGAACGCCAGCAAGGACAAGCTCACGTGAATACCAAGAACCAGTCTAGTGGAATTCACGGCATTAACGGGTGAGTGGGTTTACTAACATCATGCTTGGTTGTGATGATAAGCACAACTTAAAATTAAAAACCACTTACCAGTTGTGAGTGGGATTATATATATATCATATCCGATTGGGGATGGAAAGTACCTCGGTATAAAAACCCACTGTTTAGTGGTATTTCAATCATCACCACTTAGAGAAAGTGATGTGAAAATATTGCGGAAAAACTACTTACCGGTTGCAAGTAGATTATACCTGGTTGGTATGATGAGACTTCCTCGAAGGAAGTTGAAAACCCGTTCATCAGTTATAAACGGAGATGTCCTTATACCGGTTGATATAATGGACAGTGAAAACCTATTTTGTTAGAAGTGTTCTCCCCTGACTGTGTGCCAATGCTTAAACTATTTGGGAGGCCTTCTTGATGGGAGCTCGAATAGCTCTAATAGGCTGGGGGCCTCGGTTTTGAAACTTGGGGGCTAAATGCCCGATTTTGAAAATCTCGTAAAGTGGGCCCAATGCCAGTTGGCACGAGCAGGAGCTCATAAACGGACATGATATATGTGCCATAAAACTTAATAAGTGAATTGTTTGGCCATGGTACCAAGATAGGACCGACATGCTCAGTCAACTAGCGGTAGTGCGACTTGACAGGTCGACGAACTAGTCAAGACAAACAACTGCGGGTTGAGTTGAGAGTCGGGGCCGTTGGACTAGTGTAACCACAGATTACATGGCAATATGAGAAAACAATGTTTGTGCATGCACTATGAGTACGGGATCATCAAGAAGCCCATGGGGGGTAGTGATCCGTCTTAAGGGCACTAGAAGACCTGGCGGCAGTTCGTCATTCCAGGTGTCTGTGCGAAATTTGGAGTAGCACCAAGCGCATGTATCACGCCCCGACCCAATTTGGTCGAATCCCCGTGATCAACCTGCCACTCTCCCAATTTATTAAAGGGTTTCCCCTTATTATAAACCGTAAAGAGTAAGGCGTCCTTTAATTTGCACCTTTTTCTTAGAATAGCATAATTATAACAACATGAAATTTAAAACTTTACATACCTGTCTTACAGGCATCTTAGTTGACGGTCTTTAAGGGGAGGCTTTTCGAGATTTCCTAAAAGGGATATAAGGGAAGGGGTGAGTACAATTACTCAGTGAATGGGTTTTAAAAGCTTTTAACTTTTAAGAAAAATATTTATATGGAGTGTGCCAGACTCTTTTGTTTTCAAAAATTCCATCATTTAAAAATTCTGGTTTTTCCACCATTTCTTATTTACCACGGTGTGTCATCACCCAACACACATCATTCATCATGAAGGTTACACACATTCATAAGTCAGTATCACTACTGAACCTAGTAGTGGCTTCGGAGCGACTTTTCTTGCCATCCGGATAGAAGTACGACCACTTCTACCCTGGGAATGAGTGGATGTACATGACATCCGACCCACAATCCTGAAATCCCTTCTTCATATCCGTATGAGGATAGAGACCTCATCCTGTCCCCACCTCGATCTCACGCGCTTGGTGCTACTCCAGATTTCGCACAGACACCTAGAACAATGAACTGCCCTTATAGCCACCAGGTTGTCCAGTGCCCTTAGGACGCATCACTACCCCTCATGGGCGTCTTGATGATCTCGTACTTATAGTGCGTGCACAAACAATGTTTTCTTATCAAACCATGTAATCTATGGTGCCATTGGTCCAACGACCCCGACTCTCAACTCAACCCACAGTTGTTTGTCTTGACTAGTCTATCGACCTGTCATGTTGCACTATCGCTAGTTGACTAAGTATGTCTGTCCTATCTTGGTACCATGGCCAAAGAATTCAGTTATTAAGTTTTATGGCACATATGTGATATTCGTTTACGAGCTCCTGCTCGTGCCAACTGGCCTTGGCCCACTGTACGAGATTTTTAAAAATTGGGCATTCTAGCCCTCAAGTTCCAAAATCGAGTCCCCCGGCCTATAAGAGCTATTCGAGCTCTCGTCAAGAAGGTCTCCCAAATAGTTTAAGCATTGGCACACTATCAGGGGAGAACACTTCTGACAAAATAGGTTTTCATTGTCCATTATACCAACAAGTAAGAGGACATCTCCGTTCATAACCGATGAACGAGTTTTCAACTTCCTTCGAGGAAGTCTCATACCAACCACGTATGATCTACTTACAATCGGTAAGTAGTTTTTTCGCATAATTTTTACATTACTTTCTCTAAGTGGTGATTATTAAAATATCACTAAATAGTGGGTTTTTATACCGAGGTGCTTATAATTTCCAACCGGGTATGATATAAAATCCCACTCACAACCGTTAGTAAACCCACTCACCCGTTAATGCCGTGAATTCCATTAGACCGGTGATAAAGAAATCCGTGGAAATAAGTACGAAATGCTCTATAGGACAACGAGCTAAGGGTTTCAATGATCAAGCGGTTAACTAGACACGGAAATGGTTAGTTATCTTGGAATTCCCAATCTTGAGTACAGGACCTCAAGGGGAAGAATGTTGCTCTAAGCAAAGAGAGAGATAAAATCAAAGAACATACCCTGAGGTAAGGTATGTCTAGTTATGACAAACTCCATGGAGGAAGTAAATAATATTAAGGAAAAGGAATTTCTTAAGTGAAAGTTGTAAAAGGGACTAATTTCAAGGATGAGAGAGAAGTTTGTATCTTAAACAAACACCAAAGGGGCATCAAAGGAAATGATTGCTCATGCAAGGATGCTAACTAAGTTTTGGGGACACAACTCCTAAAAGAAGGGGAGAGTTGTAAAACCCGCCCTTTTGAGCTAAGGAAAATCGGGAAAAAAACTGATCAAACCAAGTGAGGATTCAGAACCGGTTCACAAACCTGATAATTTCTAAACGGGCAATTTGGGAATTTACAACTCCCGGGTGATCCCAAGAGTTCAATAAACCTTTGAAAAGAAACTTAAGACAAATTAGAAGAGAAAAACCAAAATGGTTCAGGTGAATAAGAATCCATAAGAACTATGAAGTTAAGCGTGCTTACCCGAGAGTAGTGTGACGACAGGTCACCTCCTGGGAAGTATGATTCTTTTTGTAACCCGAAATTTTGGTCAAAAAATTTTTTATGCGAACATATGCCTTATCATAAATGGCTATAAATTAATATATATTTAATTATTGGAATTAATACCAATAATTTATGACAATATTAATACTAGTAATAAATCTATCTTATTTAATACATAATTTTTACACCAATATAAAGAGGTCATCGCCATTCATTCTGCTCACATCTTAACACTTCTCTCTCTCTTCTATTCCATTTCGCGGTGAAGCTCAAACCAGAGTTTCGACTTGAACATTTTTCTTAACCTCGGAAGGAGAGTTCGAGCTCTTTAGAGCCGAGGAGAAGACAGCTATCTAATAGAAAACTCTAGTTAATCCGAAAATTGCTGGAGAAGCGCCATCATGATGGAACAATGTAGCAACTCCGGCGGACCGAAGCTGCCCTATTTTGGAAAATCTGAAATCAGCCATTTCGAGCCCTCCTCATACCAAACCAAACCCTTTCAACACTTCCTCAGCCCTTCCACGGCCAAATTAGGACTGAAAGGTAAGCCAATTCAACTCCCCTCTACAATTTCCGACCGGAGCTAGAGAGAGAACTGACAGAATTTCAATGATAAAATTATAACTCAATTTGACATCAATTGACACGATTCTTGATTCTAGGATGATACTCAAGATATGAGCTATCTGCCCAGATCGAAAGCTCTGACCGTTGTGCTCTCACCGGCGAAGCTCTGTTTGAGCTTATTCCGACGTTAAAATCTGTGATTTCAAAGTTCCTTAGAATCGTATGAACATGTAGGAACTCAATTTCAACTCCAACTTCAACAATTAGAGGTGTTTGATTGGTCAATTTGATGAAATCAAATTTGGTAGTGTTGAAGAGTTGAAATTGGGGGAATTTTTGGAATTTTCAAAATTTGAAGGACCAAAATGAAATTTTATGAAATTGAGGGCCAATTGGGCATGAAAATAATGTTGGAGGACCAATTGAGAAATTTTAGAATATTTGGGGCAAAACTTACCATTTTTGTAAAGGAAGGGCAAAATGGTAATTTTTGAAAAGTTGGAGGACCAAATTGGAAATTTGAGAAATTAATCCCCTTTTTGTGAAATAGAATAAATTGAGGTCCTATGATAAATTTTAGAAGTTTTGGGACTCAATTTGAGGAAAAACCAGCATTTGTGACTTAAAGTTGAAGAGAAATAACTTTAGGGACCTAATTGCAAATAAATAATAGTTTGACTTTCTCATTCATTTGGAATGAATGAAGGCAATTAAGCCAAAGGATAATGAACCAAGATGTTCATATCGTGTAGGAACACGAAGTACCGGGAACGCCAGCAAGGACAAGCTCGCGTGAATACCAAGAACCAGTCTAGTGGAATTCACGACATTAACGGATGAGTGGGTTTACTAACATCATACCCGGTTAAGATGATGAGCACAACTTAAAATTAAAAACCACTTACCGGTTGTGAGTGGGATTATATATATCATACCCGGTTGGGGATGAAAAGTACTTTGGTATAAAAATCCACTGTTTAGTGGTATTTTAATCATCACGGCTTAGAGAAAGTGATGTGAAAAAATTACGGAAAAACTACTTATCGGTTGTAAGTATATCATACCTGGTTGGTATGATGAGACTTACTCTAAGGTGGTTGAAAATCCGTTCATTGGTTATGAACGAATAAGTCCTTATACTAGTCAGTATAATGGATAGTGAAAACCTATTTCGTCAGAAGTGTTCTCCCCTGACTTTGTGCTAATGCTTAAACTATTTGGGAGACCTTCTCGATGGAAGCTCGAATAGCTCTGACAGGCTGGGGTCCTCGATTTTGGAATTTGGGGGCTAAATGCCTGATTTTGAAAATCTTGTACAGTGGGCCCAAGGCCAGTTGGCACGAGCAGGAGCTCGTAAATGAACATGATATATGTGCCATAAAACTTAATAAGTGAATTGTTTGGCCATGGTACCAAGATAGGATCGACATGCTTAGTCAACTAGCGGTAGTGCGACATGACGGGTTGACGGACTAGTCAAGACAAACAGTTGCAGGTTGAGTTGAAAGTCGAGGCTGTTAGACTAGTGGCACCACAAATTACATGGCAATATGAGAAAACATTATTTGTGTATGCACTGTGAGTACAGGATCATCAAGACGCCCATGAGGGGTAGTGATTCGTCCTAAGGGCACTAGACGACTTGGCGGCAATTCGTTGTTCCAGGTGTCTGTGCGAAATCTGGAGTAGCACCAAGCGCATGAGACCGGGATAGGGACAGGATGAAGTCTCTGTCCTCATACAGACACAAAGAAGTGATTTTGAGATTGCGGGTCAGATGTCATGTACATCCACTCATTCCCAGGGTAGAAGTGGTCGTACTTCTATCCGAGTGGCAGGAAAAGTTGCTCTGAAGCCACTAGAAGGTTCAGTAGTGATACTCACTTGCAAATATGTGTAACCTTCATGATAAAGGATGTGTGTTGGGTGATGATACATTGATAGCTAAGAAATGGTGGAAAAACCCGAATTTTTAAATGATGGAATTTTTGAAAAAAAAGGAGTCTGGCACACTCCATAGAAATATTTTTCTTAAAAGTCAAAAGCTTTTAAAAACCCATTCATTGAGTAGTCGTACTCACCCCCTCCCTTATATCCCTTTCAAGAAATCCTAGAAAGCCTCCCCTTAAAGACCGTCAACTAAGATCCTTGTAAGACAGGTATGTAAAGTTTTAAATTTTATGCAGTTTCGATTATGCTATTCCAGGAAAAGGTGCAGATTAAAGGATGCCTTACTCTTTACAGTTTACAATAAGGGGAAATCCTTTAATAAATCGGGAGAGTGGCAGGTTGATCACGGGGATCTGACCAAACTGGGTCGGGGCGTGACATTATATGGATTAACCCCCCTTGATTTGTTGATCCTTGCTTTCCTAGCCATGTTTGTCGCCTATGAAAATCTCTCTATGGACTCAAACAAGCTCCTCATGATTGGTTCTTCTGCCTAAGTTCCTACATTCATCAACTTGATTTTTGTAGCTCTGTTGCTGATAGCTCTCTATTTATCTACCGCGCAAGTGAGTTTGTCATTTTTCTACTTATCTATGTTAATGATATTATTCTCACTAGTTCTTCTGCTACACCCGGAACATTCTTCTTGCCCTTCTTAAAGAATTTTTATTAAGGATATTGGTCCACTTTATCATTTTTTAGGCATTGAAGTTACTGCTCACTCTCATGGTTTATATCTCACCCAACAGAATTATATTCATGATCTTCTCTCCCAGGCCGCCATGAGTACTTGTAAGCCCATTTCCACGTCAGTTGCCTCTTGTCCTCGACTTTCACAATATAATGGACTCCTCTTCCTGATCCTACTAAATATCGTCAACTTATGGGCTCTCTACAGTATCTCACTCTCACTTGACTTGATATCGCATATGCGGTTCTTCAAGTTTGTCAATTTATGCATCGTCCCACCACTACCCATTGGACTTCCGTTAAGCACATTCTCCGCTATCTTCAATGGACACTTCATCATGGTCTTACTCTCTAGCGACATTCTCCTTCTGGTCTTCACTGTTTTTCTGATGCTGACTGGGCCGGAAATCCGAATGATCGATGCTCTGTCAGTGATTTTGCAATTTTTCTTGGCCATAATCTTATCTCATGGAGTTCTAAGAAAAAATGAATAGTCACTCGATCTAGCACTGAGGCCAAGTACAAAAGTCTTGCCAATACAACTGCTGAACTAATCTAGCTTCAGTCTCTTCTTAAAGAACTCGACATCTCTTCCACTCATTCTCCAGTTTTGTGGTGAAATAATCTTTTAACCATTTATCTCATTACCAACCCCATCTTGTATGCCCGTACCAAACATATTGAGATTGATTTCCATTTTGTTCGTGAACAAGTGTGTCAAGATTTACTTAGTGTTCATTTTATCGAAACTACTGCTCAATTAGCGAATTTGCTCACTAAAGGTCTCTCTTTTACCAATCTCTCTTTTAGTAGACAAGCTTAACATTCATGAACTTCACTTGAGTTTAGGGGGAGCAATAACCAAAATATTACTATATATTAATATGTATTTACCACACCATTTAATTATTGATTTATTACGGTACTTAATATAATTTTTGTAACTATTTATTATTTATTAAAGAACACAATATACAATTTCATATCTCTACTAGTTGTGCTCTTTCTCTTTATTATTTCTATTCTAGATTTCTTCATTTACTTTAATAACAATATAATATATTACTTTACATATATTCAAAAAAATCAAATAAGATATAAAATGATCATGGTAAGACGATTTAAGAGATTTTATAGTAAAATAGTTATAACCAAAAATAAAAACTAAATATATCATTCATAAAAATAATGAATATGAATAATAAAAATTAAATAATACTATATAAAAATTGATAATTATAAAATTTTGCACATAAAAGAATAAAAAACTACCTATATATAAAAATATGATTAATTATAAGTTTTTTTAAATATAAAAATAAAAACTAACTTTAAATCTTACGTAGGAATGAAAGAATAAGAAAAATATGCAGAAAAGAAAATAAAAAATAAAATAAAATAACGTTTTATGTTATATATATATAAGGGTATTATTATACTTTAATATTATTTTAATTAAAAAATTACAATTTTTCCAAAACACAAAAAAATATACTAATACTTAATCTCTCCAAGCCCCTAAGCCATTTTTAACTCTCCAAACCATCCATCCATGAGCCCCATGATGGTTATCTTCTACCCCCAGTGATTTAGTGTGACATCCCTTTTATCGTGCAAAAAAAAAAACTTTCCTTTTATTTTTTCTAATTTAAAAGAAGAGATAGAGAGTATACAATTTTATATAAGAATGGTTGGTACGAGATCTACTATTAAATTAAAATATTTATATATTATACCAAAAAATCTATCAATTACATTAAAATATCTATAAATTATACCAAAAAATTTACAAATTATTTAAGTATATAAATATTATACTATTTCATTTTCAATTAAATAATATAATAAAATACTAGATTATACTGAATTCAATAAAATCAATCAAAATATTTAATTTTATCAAAAGATATATATATTAAAATAAATATTCCTAGTATTTATACGTTTATATTTATTATAAATTTAAAATTTTTTAATTAATATAAAACTAGTAAAATAATATATATTTTATTATATTTTTTTCCTATTATTTAATATCATATATATTTGATCCTTATAAAAACATAATTTTCATGCTTATATATATTTTTTCTCTTGTTCAAATTCCTGGTTTTTCCATGAACAAAAAGAAAATGTGGTTAGTTATAAGCTACATTACGATATAATTAGTATTATATATGTGTGAGTTGGTGAGGAATTTCGATAACCTAACTGATAAAGTACTAATCAGTTAGTATGATTTTAAATGTTATGAATTTAATGTTTTGCGTTAGTATTTGGGGTGTAATGATAAATATTATGTTTTTAATATAAAGTCAAGTAAAATACTTAGTAATACTAGGACAATTACATTCTATCGATATTAAAAAAATGTGGGAAAAGTGGCATGCATATCTTCTAGTTAGGGTTTTTATCTGCCCCACTCTCTTATATATATTTATTTAAAAAAACTACATTTCAGTTGCTGCTCTTTCGTTAAGTTACCTTTGTCCGGTGTCTCGTTGTCACCATTGACGAGATTTGATCTCGAAGTACCTCTGGCAGCACCGCCGGAAAAGACAGATGACAAACAGTCTTGGCCCTTTTCGAAGTTTGAATTTTTTTGATGTTTTTATATATTATTTACGATATTATCTACTGATATCTTGGTCGATTCTTTTGAAATTTTCAATATTTTTAAAAAACAATTCACACTCAATTTGGTTTCCTAGGTGTAATAAATGGCATGGCCCATCAACTGCCCTATGGCTATGACCCTCAAACTCCACTCAACGGCCATGCGTTGGTTATTGGGTCCACTAGCATGAGAGCAATTATCATATTTTGGTTGAATTGATTTCTTATTCATTTTTTTTCATTAGACGAAATCAATCGTCTCCTACACACTTAATCCATTTGACCCATGCCTCATAATATGTCATAACCAGTCATAAGATCAATGTGGAGTAGTCCATTACAATACCTATGAGCAACTAAGAATGAATCCTCTTTTTTTATTATTAAGAGACTAGTGAGCTTTTGCAATGTATGAGAAAGAGTATCAATGGTTCCGAAAAATCTTACCCTACATATAGAATTTATAATATTTTATCACTTAAATATACCAGTTGGATCTTAGTTAGGGTTGGAGTGCCACATGTCACCCGGTGGAAGCGGCCACTTTAGGGTGGAGTCACTTACACACAGATTATTATTTTTTTATTGCAATAACTAGCATGCCATAGGGAATGGCAAGTGCAATAATGAAAAGCTAAGATTCCTCCTTTGGATTTTAAATTTATTTTATACGTAAAAAGGGGTAAAAACAATGACATTTTCTATTTTCTATTCTCAAATTTTTCATAATTTAATTTCTTGCCAAAATCCTTTTCTAGTTTAAGGCTAGGGCTTGCTGCACGCGAAGTTACCGAAGTCATAGCTCTTGCCTGATTCATGCCATAGGTGAGAAAACAAGGTAAGTTTATTCTTTCATATTGGGTAATTAGGGGTCAGATTGACGAGTGTAGATACATGGGAAGCAAAGCAACAATCGTCGACCTAGCTGTCATCTTTCAGTTTCAAAATTGAAGTATGGAGTTGGATTCTAGTTAAAAATGAAAAAAAAATACAGCTATTACCTAATTGGAACTTGAATCAATTATAATTTATATTATTGTTTATACATGAAAATATATAAATAAACATAATTGCATGGTATCTACGTAATTATAATTAATTTACAAAAAAATAAAGAATTGATAGTCAAATCACACATATTACACCACATTCAAAAACTATAATTAGCTTTCAAAAACTATAATACCATAAAATTAAATTTTATTAATTTAAAATATTCGAGTACACTCACTAATAATTTAAAAAAATGATGGTTTATTTTTTATGTTAAAATCAATCAAATTTTGTATAAACTTGATCAAACCACTGATAGGTACTCCGAGTGACTACTTAATGTCAATGATCTCGATTGGAGTTTAAAAGTCGTCCGGTTTTATGAACTCGAGTAAAGAAAAAAATTAAACTTAAAAAAATTTGAGAAAAAATTCCAAAAATAGAAGATTAGTAGTTATTATACCTTATTTTGAAAATAAAACTAAACTAATATTTGAATTAGAAAATTCAAGAAAACACTAAAATATTATTTAAATTGGGATGACAAGAGATAATTAACCTATAATAATTAATATTATGAGTGAAATAGAAAATTATAAATTATGATGTAAACAGTTAATTGAACAATTGTAAGAAAAATTTGATCTCAACTGTAACGAATAGTAGTAGTGAATCAATTCAAAAATTTAATTTTTGGGTGACCCAAAATATAAAAATGATCATATGAGTTTATCAATATATAGAAAATAAATTTAAAAAATTATAAATATTAAGAAATTAGAAAACCGATCGAACTAGACCCAAACTAGATGAAAAACGATTTTGGTCATCGAAATCTGGTTTAATTGAACTGCCCAACCGTTCAACCTAGTCTATAACACATGAAATTTACCAACCATAGAGTTAAACACTAATGGATCAAGAATTCAAGATGAATCGATAATGAGAATAAGAGCTAGAAATTTGGGATTAGATTGGATCAAAATTATTTCTCAAACAAGAAGCTGAAAATTTTGGAAGGTCGTTTAAGAGAGTCGAACTTGAAAAAGAGTATAATTCAAATTATCGAGAGAACCTAAAGAGTCAAAAGTGTAATTTTGAAAAGAATGAGAATGAGGGTCACCACATCGGGTCGAATTCAACCTGACTTTTGTTGATTGACTTGACTTGTGTATATTCAACCTGACTCCTTCCTACTATCCACTCCCGAATATTGCATATGACAAGTTATGGAAATACGTCTAATTGATCCAATTTTTAATAAATTTCATGAAATCAGACTTGACAATGAATTGACAACTTCCTAAGTGGCCTTCACAAGTTAATTGCATTTTTATCTCCCCATCAGATTGAATTTTATCCGAGAAATCTAAAAACCTAACTTTAGAACCTCTCTCGACACCCGAGTCTTTCAAGGGCCAATTCTCTCTCACCCAACAATCAAATTTGGGCATTTTGATGTCAAAATGTCGTTAAGAGAGTAATCTTGAAGTCTATGGTTGGGTCTCGATCAATAAGTGATCGAAAAACATTACATGAAGGTCATTTTGGCCAACTCCAGCACGAGACATTGAATATGCATGGTGCTAGCACCCTTTCGAGGCTGAATTCAGTTAACTTCGACCACATTTTTGAATGATACCTGTCACGCCCTGACCCTGTTTGGTCGGATCCCCATGATCAACCTGCCACTCTCCCGGTTTATTAAAAGGTTTCCCCTTATTATAGACCATAAAGAGTAAGTTATCCTTTAAACCTGCACATTTTTCAAGAATAACATAAGCAAAACTACATAAAAATTTAGATTTATCATACCTGTATCACAGATGTCTTAGTCGATGGTCTTTAAGGGTAGGCTTCCCGAAATCTCCTGAAAGGGATATAAGGGAGGGGGTGAGTACGACTACTCAGTGAATGGGTTTTTCAAAAGTTTTGACTTTTAAGAAAAATATTTATCATTGGAGTGTGCCAGACTCCTTTCTTTAAAAAATCCCTTGATTCCAAAATCTCAGTTTTTCCATCATTTCCATATTTAACCATGGTGTGTCATCACCCAACACACATCCTTCATCATGAAGGTTACACACATTCGCAGGTCAGCACGATCACTGAACCCACTAGTGGCTTCGGAGTGACTTTACCGACCACTCGGATAGAAGTACCACCACTTCTACCTTGGGAATGAGTGGATGTACGCGACATCCGACCCTCAATCCTGAAATTGATTCTTCATGTCCGTATGAGGACAAAGATTAGTGCTACTTCAAATTTCGCACGTTGTGCTTAGTGTTATTCCAAATTTTGTACAGACACCTAGAACGATGAACTGCCCTTATACTCATTGGGTCGTCCAGGGCCCTTAAGACGCATCACTACCCCTCATGGGCGTCTTGATGATCCCGTACTCATAGTGCATGCACAAACAATATTTTTTTTATCAAGCCATATAATCTATGGTGCCACTGATCCAATGGCCCCGACCCTCAACACAACTCGTAGTCGTTTGTCTTGACTGGTTCATTGACCTGTCATATCGCACTGCCGCTAGTTGACTGAGTATGTTAATCCTATCTTGGTACCATGGCCAAACAATTCCTTTATTTAAAGTTTTATGGCATATATTTCATGTTTGTTTATGAGCTCCTACTCATGCCAACTGGCCTTAGGCCCACTGTATGGGATTTTTAAAATCGGGCATATTAGTCCCCAAGTTCTAAAACCGAGGCCCCTGACCTATAAGAGCTATTCGAGCTCCCGTCGAGAAGGTCTCCCAAATTGTTTAAGCATTGACACACAATTAGGGGAGAACACTTTCGAAAAAAAATATGTTTTTACTGTCCATTATACTGGTCTGGTATAAGGACATCTCCGTTTATAATCGATAAATGGGTTTTCAACTTCCACTCGAGGAAGTTTCATCATACCAACCGGGTATGATCTACTTACAACCGGTAAGTAGTTTTTTTTGTGCATGATTTTCACATCACTTCCTCTAAGTGGTGATGATTAAAATACCACATAATAGTGGGTTTTCATTCCAATATGCTTATCGTTCCCAAATGGGTATGATATAAAAATCCCACTCACAACCGGTAAGTGGTTTTTAACTTTAAGTTATGCTCATCATCCCAACCGGGTATGACGTTATTAAACCCAGTCACCCGTTAATGCCGTGAATTCCACTAGACCGGTTCTTTGTGTTTACGCGAGCTTGTCCTTACTGGCGTTTTCGATACTTCATGTTCCTATACAATATGAACATCTTAGTTCATTATCCTTTGGCCTAACAACCTTCATTCACTCCAAATGAATGAGAAAGTCAAACTTTCATTTATTTGCAATTAGGTCACTAAAGTTATTTCTCTTTAACTTTAAGTCCCTAATGCCGATTTTTTTCTCAAATTGAGTCCCAAAACTTCTCAAATTTATCATAGGACCTCAATTTATTCCATTTCACAGAAAGGGGTTTAAATTTCTAAATTTCCAATTTGGTCCCCCAACTTTTCCATAATTACCATTTTCCCTTCCTTTGAAAAAATGGTAAATTTTACCCCCAAAATTCTAAAATTTCTCAATTGGCCCTCTAACATTTTTATCAAGCCCAATTGACCCTCAATTTTAGGAAATTGCATTTCGGTCCCTCGAATTTTTGAAAACCCCCAATTTCCCCCCAATTTTTCCATAATTCCAACTCTTTAACACAACCAAATTTGATTTCATCAAATTGACTGATCAAACACCTCTAATTGTTGAAATTGAAGTTAAAATTTAGTTTCTCCATGTTCATACGATTCCGAGGTTAAGAGCCCGACCTCATTTTTCCGAGGTTAAGAAAAATGTTCAAGTCGAAGCTCTGATTCGAGCTTCACTAGGAAATGGAGCAGTAGAGAGAGAGAAGTGTTCAAGTGTGAGGAGAATGAATGGGAATGACCTCTTTATATAGGTGTAAAATTGTGTATTAAATGGGAGAGATTTATTACTAGTATTAATATTGCCATAAATTATTGGTATTAATTTTAATAATTAAATATATATTAATTTATGACTATTTATGATAAGGTGTCCGAAATTTTGAGTTACAAAAAACATCATACTTCCTAAGAGGTCACCCATCCTCACACTACTCTTGGGCAAGCACACTTAACTTCATAATTGTTATGGAATCTTGTTCACCTGAACCAATTTGGTTTTTCTTTTCTAATTTGTCTTAAGTTTCTTTTCTAAGGTTTAATAAACCCTTTGGATCACCCGAAAATTGTAAAATTTTAAATTACTTGTTCCCAAATGACTGGGTTTGTAAATCAGCTCGGTTTTCTTACTTGGTTTGACCAATTTTTTCCCGGTTTTCCTTAACTCAAAAGTGCGGGGTTTACAATACTAGTGCCAAAAGAACCCCTTATCTCAACTCTATCTCTTCATGGCCTTGTCCAACCTCCTACGAGGGAAGTTTTAACTGCCACGAGCCAATCTTCTTCGATGGGTCTATTTTTGTAAAACCCGTCCTCCCATACCAATGAAAACTAGTAAAATAACCAGCAAAATTTTCCTTTGAAAAAAAACTAAGTTAATTAATGAACCCAAAATAGTGAAGAAGGGCTTATATGGGAGATTGGGGAATCCCAAGTGACAAAAAATCATGGGAAAGAATCATGAAGTGAATTGGATGGAAAAATCGGACTGGTTCAGGGTGAATCGAATCGGATTGACCCATAATTGTAAAACCTGTCCTCTAGGACCAAGGAGAACCGGAAAAAGAAGGGTTAAAGTGGGAAATTAGAATATCCCAATTGACCAAAAATTCACAAAAAACATGAGGAAGAACTGGAAAGTGAATTGGATGAGAGCACCAGACTAGTTTGGGGTGAACCAAACCTGAACTAGACTAAATTGGAATGAACCATAGTGAACCGGTCCAATAATTAATTTTTCTAGGTTATTTAAAAATATCAATTTGGAAAATTGGGGCCACATCAGATAGAAAATAAATTTAGATGAATTTTTAAATTTTTATATTTCAGAAAACTGGTCAACGAACTGGACCAGTTAACGGTCCAATTGGTCAACAGACCGGACTGATCATCGATCAACAACGCCATGTCAGCAACCATGTAGACACGGGCAACCAATGGGAGGCTGTCACGTGTCCGGTTAACTGCTAACGTGGCGGCTGAGTTGGATCTCCACGTTAGAAAAAACAGACAATCATAGCGTGCCACATGGCACACCGACCACGTCATCGTCTTCAACCTCAGTTTGTTGACAGAGAAGAGAGAGAGGCTGGGAAAGAGATAGTCTCCGATGACTCAAAAATATCTCTAGTCAGGTCACCGGTGAGTGGGGCAGGGGCCGTGTCTTCCACTGGTCGGTAGCCTAAATAATTGTTGAGCTCCCTATATAAAGAGCAACCCTCCATTTGTCCTCAACATTACACAATCGAGTGAAGAAGTAGAAGTGTGCCAGTTTTCGATGAGCAGCAAACCAGATCTTCGACGCTGGGACTTTTCTCAACCTCTGAAGCCACATTCGATGTCTTTGGAACTAGGAGGAAGTCCTCTACCTAGCCATACCCTCCTTATAGCTTGAGAACCATCGAGGAGGAGCGAGAAAGCTCAAATAGTGTTACTACTCCTCAGACAAAAAATAGCCTGACCTTCTGCAACCTGAATCAAGCAATCTCTTGGCCATTTCTGGCCAAGCCAGACCTCCCACACTTCGTCTATACGTGCCCCAACCTTTCCTTGAGCTAAGAAAGTAAGTCCCCTCTGCCGCCCTTCATCGAAAAATACTATTCATGGCCAAATTCTACAAAAACTTTAACTAAGAAATTCACAATGCTCAGGTCATCAATCAAGGCACGACTTAATCCAGGGAGGATCCCCACTAAGAGAGCAACGCAATGATAGCCAAAGCTCCAGTCAATGGGCCCCCACCGGTAAGATATCGAAGCTTTCTCATTCTAGACTGTATTTTCCGGCAAAGTTCTGTTTGAGCTCACTTCTGAGCCAAATGAACTTATTCATGGCTTAAAATGATGAGGGAAACTTAGGGAAGGTGATTCAAATCATTAACGGGGCCAAATAACAATTTTTTGATGATCAATTTAATGAAATTGTAATTCGAGGGCCAAATTGTATTTTTTTGAAAAATTTGGGGACTTTTTGAAAATTGGGGGCTGAATGGAAAATTAATGAAATTGAGGGCATTTTCATGAAATTCATTCCCAAGTGTGGGCCAATTGGGAAATTTGGGCATAATGGAGGGCCAATTAGCAATTTTGAGAAGTTTGGGGTCAAATTGTAATTTTGGGGAAATTAGAGACTAAATAGCAATTTTTGAAAATTAAGGGCCAATGGGTGATTTTGATAAAACTAAGGACCCAAGAAGGATAATTGGAAGTACTAGGGGCATAATTGGAACTAAGGGGCAAATAAGGACCTAAAGGTAAAAGCGTTAACTTTAGGGACCTAAATATAATTAAGGCATAATATGAGGGCCTATGTGCAAATGCCCAAAAAGATGCGGCCTCTAAGTCAAAACACCCTGATATGAATATTCGTGTCGTGTAGGAGCAGAGTGCTCGAGCACCAGCTCCCGGAAGCACGCCGCGAAGCCAGACTCCGCTAGGACAATCCTCTCAAGATTACCGAGTGAGTGAGAATTCTATAACATCCATTACGGTTGGAATGATGGTTCACATTGAAAATGATTTTCTCGGAATTAGCTTCCTCTAACTAGGTGACTCTGCTTAAAACGTTTGGGAGCTAATTCCATGCTTAAGCTCGAAATGCAAATGGGCCCAAGGCCGATGAACATGGGTATGGACCTGTCTAGAACCAACATGTTATGAGTAATGCTAAAAGATCCAATTAACAGAAAATTGTGTGTGATACTTGCTGAGCCAAGTTTGAGATGTTGGGATTGTTGGGCCAAACAGTTGCTAAGCCGAATCTAGGTCGTCTAACCTGTTGGGCCAGTATGCGTGGGCCAAAGCCAAGCCAATAGATTGTTGTGCAGAGTGCCAAAGATAATGGCTATAACTAAAAAGACTCTTTATTGTGCATGCACTGTGATATTTGGGCCATCGGGACATCTGGTATGTCACGCCCCTACCTAGTTTGGTTAGATCCCCATGATCAACCCGTCGCTCCCTTGGTTTAAAAGGGGTTTCCCCATTCTTTTAATCAAGAAGAGCCAGACATAATTCTAATCTTGTTCCTAGATGAATTTACAAAATTTTAATTTTGAAAAACTCGGTCGAATCGGGTCTGAACCGGCCGATTTAAGCATTGAACCTAGTTTGGATCGGTCCGGTCTGGTTCGGAACTGTGTCGTCTTCTTCCTTCATATGACCACACTATTCACTTGCTGGAAAACTAAGCAGCACTAAAGAAGATAAAAAGTCTCCGGCCATGGAGTTTCAGACAATGAATGACCGCTAAAAAGGCACCAATCGGATGACCAAGAAGTCCCTGAGCTTTCTTTATAAAGAGCCCTTCCTCATTCATCCTCCTCACACCTGAAAACTCCTCAATCGTCCTATTGCTCCATTTTTCGGTGAAGCTCGAACAGGGCTTCAATTTTCCCAAATTTCCAATTTGGTCCCCAACTTTTCAAAAATTACCATTTTGCCACAACTTTAAAAAATAGCAATTTGACCCCCAAAAATTCTTAATTTTGACCCATAGGTCCTCCAACATCTTTTTCATGGACAATTGGCCCTCAATTTTTGGAAATTGCACTTTAGTCCCTCAAATTTTTGAAATCCCCAATTTTTCCCAAAATTTCACCCCTTTCACACTGGCTGAATATGATTTCATTAAATTGAATGATCCATCGAGGTTAATTATTGAAATTGAAGGTAAAATTAAGTTCCTACACTTTGACACGATTCAATGGAACTTTGGATCGTGTCATTTGGATTTGAATTGAGCTCAAACAGAGCTTCGTTAGAAAGCTGGACTTAGAGAGTGAAAGCTATGAAAGCTTACTGGGTGCGGCGGTTTGAGCTTTCGATCTGGGCAGATAGCTCTCATCCCATGGTTCTTCCTAGAATCGAGAATTGCTACAATTCATGTCAAATTGAGGGAGAATTTGGTCAGTGAAGTTTCATCAGTTCTCTCTCTAACACTAATAAAAAAATTACAGAGTCGTGCCAAATTGGCTTACTTTTTCGCTCTAATTTAGTTGTATGAGGACTGTGGAAGTGTTGGGGAAGCTTGTTTTGGCCTCAGAAGAGCTCAAATTGGCCATTTTTGCTTGACCAAAATAGGGCAACTTCGGTCTGTGGAAGTTACTTCACAGTTCAATCATGATGGCATTTCTTCGGCGACCCTCGGAATGGAGACTACCATTGGGTGGATGACTTCTCCTTGAATCTAATGAACCTGACCTCACCTTCTTTGGCTCAAACAAATACCCAAGTCGGATTGGTACTCAATTTGAGGAAAAATTGGCATTAGGTGCCTAAAGTTAAAGAAAAAGAACTTTAGGGACCTAAATGCAAATAACTAAAAGTTTGGGCATTTTATTCATTTGTGATGAATGAAGGATATTAGGCCAAAGGATAATAGTCACGCCCCGACCCGGTTTGGTTGGATCCCCGTTAATAACCTGCCACTCTCTCGGTTTATTAAAGTGTTTCCCCTTATTATAAACCATAAAGAGTAAGGCGTCATATAAACCTCCACCTTTTCCTAGAATAAAATAAATAAAAAAATGCATAATATTTTAAATTTATTGTACCTGTCTCACAGGCGTCTTAGTTGATAGTCTTTAAGGGTAGGCTTTCCAAAATTTCCTAGAAGGGATATAAGGGAGGGGGTGAGTATGACTACTCAATGAATGGGTTTTTTCAAAACTTTCAACTTTTAGGAAAAAGACTTGTATTGGAGTGTGCCAGACTCCTTTATTTCAAAAATCCTTTCATATCAAATCTTAGTTTTTACCACCATTTCCTTATTAATCACGGTGTGTCATCACCCAACACACATGCTTCATCATGAAGGTCAAACACATGTTCATAGGTCAATATGTTCACTGAACCCACTTGTGGCATTGGAGTGACTTTATCAGCCACCCAAATAGAAGAATATCCACTTCTACCCTAAGAATGAGTGGATGTCTGTGACATCTGACCCTCAATCCATAAATCAATTCTCTGTGTCCATATGAGGACAAAGACCTCATCCCATCCCCATTCCGGTCTCATGCGCTTGGTGCTACTCTAAATTTCGCACGGTCACCTGGTACGACGAACTACTCTTATACCCACCAAGTCATCCAGTGCCCTTGGGACGCATCACTACCCCTCTTGGGCGTCTTGATGGTCACGTAATCATAGTGCATGTACAAACAATATTTTCTTATCATACCATATAATCTGTGGTGTCACTGGTCCAACGGCCCCAACCCTTAACTGAACATGCAGCTGTCTGTCTTGACTAGTCCAAAGACCTGTCATATCACACTTCCACTAGTTGACTAAATATGTCGGTTCTATCTTGATACCATGGCTAAACAATTCATTTATTAAAGTTTTATGGCACATATCTCATGTTTGTTTATGAGCTCCTGCTCATGCCCACTGGCCTATGGCCCACTTGTTCGAGATTTTCAATACCATGCATAATAGCCCCTCAAGTTCCTAAACCGAGGCCCCCGACCTATAAGAGCTATTCGAGCTCCCATCAAGAAGGTCTCCCAAATTATTTAAGCATTGGCACACAGTCAGGGGAGAGCACTTCCGAAAAAAATGTGTATTAAACTGTCCATTATACCGACCGAGTATAAGGACATCTCCACTCATAACCGATTAACAGTTTTTCAACTTCGTTCGAGGAAGTTTCATCATACCAATCGGGTATGATCTACTTACAACCGGTAAGTAGTTTTTCCGCATGATTTTCACATCACTCCTTTAAGTTGTGATGTTTAAAATACCACTTAGTAGTGGGTTTTCATTTAGAGGTACTTATCATCCCCAACTAGATATGATATAAAATCCCACTCACCCGTTAATGTAGTGAATTCCACTAGACCGGTTCTTTGTATTCACGCGAGCTTGTCCGTGCTGACGTTCCTGGTACTTCGTGTTCCTACAAGATATGAACATCTCGGTTCATTATCATTGAACCTAATAGCGTTCATTCATTCCAAATGAATGAGAAAACCAAACTTCATTTATTTGCAATTAGTTCCCTAAAGTTATTTCTCTTTAACTTTAAGTCCTCAATGCCGATTTTTCATCAAATTGAGTCTCAAAACTTTTAAAATTTATCATAAGACCTCAATTTATTCCATTTCACAAAAGGGGTTTAATTTCCCAAATTTCCAATTTGGTACCCCAACTTTTCCCAAATTACCATTTTGCCCTTCCTTTACAAAAATGGTAAATTTTACCCCAAAAATTCTAAATTCCTCAATTGGCCCTCTAACATTTTTATCATGCCCAATTGACCCTCAATTTTAGGTAATTACACTTTGGTCCTTTGAATTTTTGAAAACCCCCAATTTTCCCCCAATTCCAACTTCTTAACATAGCCGAATTTGATTTTATCAAATTTACCAATCAAACACTTCCAATTGTTGTAATTGAAGTTGAAATTAAATTTCTACATTTTCATACGATTCTCTAGCAATTTGAATTGCAACTTTTAATGTCGGAACGAGCTCAAATGGAGCTTTGCTGGAAAATAGACTGTAGAGAGAGAAAGCTTCGATTACTCACCGCTGAGGGCACGACGATCTGAGCTTTTTATCTAGGCAGGTTGTTTTTGTCCTGAGGTTCATACTAGAATCAAGAATTGCATCAATTGATGTCGAATTGAGTTGGAATTTCATCATCAAGGTTTGGCCAAAGAAGGCTTGGTTTGGCTAGAGGAGGGCTCGAAATGGCCGATTTCAACTCGGTCGAAACAGGGTAGCTTCTGTCTGCCGAAGCTGCTTCATTATTCCATCATGTCGGCATTTCTCCGGTGACCCTCAGAGCAGATGGAGACTACAGGCGTGTAGCTGACTTCTCCTCAGTTCTAAAAACCTGAGCTCGCCTTCTTTGGCTCAGAAATGACCCTATATCAAAGCACTGGTTCAAGCTTCACCGAAAATCTAAGCAACTGAGAGAGAGTGAGCTTTTTAGGTGTGGAGAGAATGAATGGAGAGAGGCTCTTTATATAGGGAGCTCGAGGACTCATCGACCATCTGTTTGGCACCTTTATGATAGACATTGATGGCCAAAAATGTATTGAACGGGGACGTTTCTTCTTCATTGGTGCTGCTTCAATTTTCCGGCAAGTGAACAGTGTTGTCATCTGAAGGAATAAGATGACATTGTTCCGAACCGGACCGGGCCAGTCCGAACCAGGTTCGAAGCTCAAATTGGCCGGTTCATCCCATTCGACTGAGTTTTTAAAATATAAAAATTTATAAATTCATTTTCTATCCAATGGTGGCCTCAAATCTCAAGTTTGAATTATTTAAACTACTTAGAAAAATGATTTTAGAATCTGGTTCAATAGTGGTTCAAACCGGTCCAAACTGGTTCAATCCGGTTCGAATCTGATTCACTTGAACCGATTTGGTTTTCATCTCCAATTCACCCTATGTCCTTTTTCATGACTTTTATGACTCCTTAGGTCACTTAAGGTCCCTAAAATTCCCGGTTTACCATCTCTCTATCGGTTCTGGTTCATAAACCAACTCGATTCTTAAGCCGGTTTAATCTAGTTCGGATCCGGTTCACCCGAACTGGTCTAGTTTTTCTCTCCCACTTTGTTCTAAGGTTCCTTCCTAAGGTTTATAAATCTCTTTGTGTAAACCCACCCTTTTGAGGTAAGGAAAATCGGGAAGGGAACTGGTCAAACCGAGTGAGAAAATCGAACCGGTTCACAAACCTGATCAATTGTGAATGGGCAATTTAGGAATTTACAACTCCCAAGTGATCCAAAGTTTCATAATACTATGGAAAAGAACCTTAGGATGAATCGAAAGAGGAAAATTAGACCAGTTTGGATGAACCGGGTCCAACAAAATTTAACCGGTTTATGAACCGAGTCAGTTCATGAAACAGAACCGATAGAGATCGGGCAAAACAAAGTAATTCAACTCCATAGTACTACAAAGAAAATCATAAACCTTGGGAAGGAATCTTAGAACAAAGTGGGAGAGAAAAACCAAACCAGTTTGGGTGAACCGAACTCGAACCAAATTAAACCAGTTTAAGGACCGAGTCGATTTATGAACCAGAATTGATAAAGGAATGGTAAATCGGGAATTTTATGGACCCTAAGTGACCTAAGGAGTCACAAAAGTTAGGGGAATGGACTTGTCAAGGAATTGGGGATGAAAACCAAACCAGTTCAGGTGAACCAGATTTGAACCAGTTTTGACCTATTTGAACCACTATTGAACCGAACCATAAATTTATTTTTCTAGGTGGCTTAAATAATTCAAATTGGAGATTTGAGGCTATAATTGGATAGAAAATGAATTTAGAAATTTTTAGATTTGAAAAACTTGGTCAAATGAGGGGTGAACCGGCAAGTTTAAGCTTTGAACCCAGTTCAGACTGGTCTGTTCCGGTTCAGAACAGTGTCATCTTTTTCCTTAGGATGACAACACTGTTCACTCGCTGGGTTTTAAAGAAACACCAGCGAAGAAGAAACACTTCTGTTCTGGGCGTTTCAGCTCTTCAATGTCAGTCATAACGGTGCCAAATGGACGGCCAACGGGTCCTCGAGCTCCCTAAATAAAGAGCCCCTCCCCATTCATCCTCTCAACACCTAAAAACTCCATTCTCTCTCAACTGCTCCATTTTCCGGTGAAGCTCGAACCAGAGCTCCGACATAGGGTCTTTTCTAAGCCAAACAAGGTGAGGTCGGGTTGTTTAGAACCAGGAAGAAGTCAGCTACACGTCTGTAGTCTCCGTTACTCCGAGGGTCACTGACAAGACACCGGTGTGATGAAACAGTAAAGCAGCTCCGACGGACTGAAGCTGCCCTGTTTTGGCTTAGTTGAAATCGGCCATTTCAAGCCCTCCTCAGGATAAACCAAGCCTTCCCAACACTTCCTCGCCCTCCCACGATCGAATTAGAACTAAAAGGTAAGCCAATTCGACTCACCTCTACAATTTCCGGTTGGTGCTAGAGAGAGAACCGACAGAATTTAAATGATGATATTCTAACTCAATTCGGCTTCAATTGATGTGATTCTTGATTCTAGGATGAACCTCTAGATGAGAGCTATCTGCCCAGATCAAGCTCGGATGGTCATGCCCTCACCAATGAGTAATCGAAGCTTTCTCTCTCTACAATCTGTTTTTCGGCGAAGCTCCGTTTGAGCTCGTTCTGGCATCAAAACTTGTGATTCAAAGTGCTATTGAATTGTAAGAGGATGGAGGAACCAATTTTTTAACTTCATTTTCAACAATTAGAGGTGTTTGATTGGTCAATTTGATTTCATCAAATTCAACTGTGCTAAGGAGTTAAAATTTGGGGGAAAATTGGGTATTTTTGAAATTTAAAGGATAAAAATGCAATTTTATGAAATTGAGGGTCAATTGTGCATGAAAATAATTTTCGAGGACCAATTGAGGAATTTTGGAATTTTTGGGGCAAAACTTACCATTTTTGTAAAGGGCAAAATAGTAATTTTGGAAAAGTTAGGGGACCAAATTGGAAATTTGGGAAATTAAACCCCTTTTTGGTGAAATTGAATAAATTGAGGTCCCAAGATAAATTTTAAAAGTTTCGGGACTCGGTTTGAGGAAAAACTGACATTAGGGATTTAAAGTTAAAGAGAAATAACTTTAGGGACCTAATTGTAAATAACTAAAAAGTTTGGATTTTCTCATTCATTTGAAATGAATGAAGGCTGTTATGCCAAGTAATAATGAACAAGGATGTTTATATCGTGTAGGAACATGAAGTACCGGGAACGCCAGCAGGGACGAACTCGAGTGAATACAAAGAACAGGTATAGTGGAATTCACAATGTTAACGGGTGAGTGAGAATTTTATATCATACCCGGTTGGGGATGATGAGTACCTCGGTATGAAAACCCACTACTATGTAGTATTTTAAACATCACAACTTAGAGAAAGTGATGTGAAAATCATGTGGGAAAACTACTTATCGGTTGTAAGTAGATCATACCCGGTTGGTATGATGAGACTTCCTCGAAGGAAGTTGAAAACCCGTTCATCGGTTATGAATGGAGGTGTCCTTATACCCGAGCGATATAATGGATAGAGAAAACATATGTTTTGTTAGAAGTGTTATCCCCTAACTGTGTGCCAATGCTTAAACTATTTGGGAGACCTTCTTGACGGGAGCTCGAATAGCTCTTATAGGTTAGGGGCCTTGGTTTTGGAAGTTGGGGACTAAATGCCCGATGGTGAAAATCTCGTACAGTGGGCCCAAGGCCAGTTGGCACGAGCAGGAGCTTGTAAACGAACATGATATATGTGCCATAAAACTTAATAAGTAAATTGTTTGGCCATGGTACCAAGATAGGACCGGCATGCTCAGTCCACTAACGGCAGTGCGACATGACAGATCGATGGACCAGTGAAGACAAACAACTGCAGGTTGAGTTGAGAGTCGGTGTCGTTGGACTAGTGGCACCACAGATTATATGGCATAATGAGAAAATATTGATTATGCATGCACTATGAGTACAGGATCATCAAGACACCCAAGAGGGGTAGTGATTCATCCTAAGGGCCCTGGACGACCCGGTGAGTATAAGGGCAGTTCGTCGATCCAGGTGTCTGTGCGAAATTTGGAGTTGCACCAAGCGCATGAGACTAGGGTGGGGACAAGATGAGGTCTTTGTCCTCACAACGGACATGAAGAATTTATTCCTGGAATGAGGGTTAGACGTCGCGAACATCCACTCATTCTTAGGGTAGAAGTGGACGTACTTCTATTCGGGTGGCCGGTAAAGTCACTCTAAAGCCACAAGTGGGTTCAGTGGTCATGCTGACCCACGAATGTGTGTAACCTTCATGATGAAGGATGTGTGTTGGGTGATGACATACTGTGGTAAAAAGAGATGGTGATAGACACGAGAATTTGAATGAAATGATGATTTTTGAAAAGAAAGGAGTTTGGCACACTCCAATAATAAATGTTTTCTTATAAGTCTAAACTTTTGGAAAAACCCATTCACTAAGTAGTCGTACTCACCCCCCTCCCTTATATCCCTTTCAGGAGATTTCAGAAAGGCTACCCTTAAAGACCATAAACTAAGACGCTTGTGATACAAGTTTGATAAATCTAAATTATTTTGCAGTTTTGTTTATGTTATTCCTGGAAAAGGTGCAAGTTTAAAGGACGCCTTACTCTTTACAGTCTATAATAAGTGGGATCCGACCAAACAGGGTTAGGGCATGACACTTTGGGTCATAGGGGAGTTGAAATTAATCTAATTTGCATGTTCCCTAATAAACGGGTTTGTGAACTAGTTCAGTTTTCTTACTCAGATTCACTGGTTCTTTTCCCTATTTTCCTTAACTCAAAAGGGTGGGGTTTACAACTCTCCACTTTTTTTAGGAGTTTTATCCCCAAAAATTAATTAGGAACCTTTTATGAGGAATCATTTCCTTTGATATTCATTTGGTGTTTGCTTAACATGCCAACTCTTCTCTTGTTCTTCCAACTAGCCCTTTTTACTTCACTCACTTAAGGAATTTCTTTTCCTTTATATTATTTACTCCCTCCACGGAGTTTATCATAACTAGATATACCTTGCTTAAGGGTATATCCTTAGATTCATATCTTTCTTTGCTTATAGCAATATTTTTCTCTTTGATGTCACGTACTTAGAATTGGGAGTTCCAAGATACCTACCATCCTCCTGTCTAGTTAACCTCTTGGTCGTTGAAACCCTTAGCTCGACATCCTTTAGAGCATTACATATATTTTTTCACGAATTTCCTTGTTATCACCTTTTCGTCCTATTTCGACTCTTTTTTCATCTGTTGCTCATTACAATTCAATCCAAATTTTATGTTTGATATTGTCATTTTTTACTATCTAACTCTTCCTAATTTCAAGTCATGTTTTCCTCGGGACTGTTGGGTGTACCTGCCCCTTATTGCATGACGTTTTCTAGATCTTGTCTCTATGTCCATTAGATTTCCAGAACACCTCCTTTAGGATTATTCTCAATTTTCCAACCTCTCAGGGATTGTATAACTTCATCCCTATTTTCTTTTGGTAGTATTCCTTGACTACCTTTACCATTATCCACATCAACTTACAAAACTGTGTCGTTTCTCCTTACCCACTCATCCTTTTTCAACTTCCTTATTGAGTCTTTCCGATTTCAATTATTTGATTTCCAAATATTTTATTGACATGTTGGTATTCATCCTTTCTTAGGGCCATCATCATTCCCAATGACATCCTTTACTCAAGGATTTTCCTTTGGCCTTAATCCACTCTTACTTGTTTGTATTCATTTCATAGTTCATTATTCCCTTTTGACCCTTTTTCAGTTTATTGTTTTGTTCAGGGAGTTCACTTTTTACAATTTCATTCTCCAATATGTCCCTCAAGGTAGAGACTTTCATTCTAGGAGCTACATGCTCAACCTTCTTACCATTTCTTGAAGGTTTCTTTCTCCCTTTCTTCGCACCCTAAGTATGTTAGGGCATCTATTTGCTTTGGATCCTTTTCTATCCACAACTTTTGTTTTACCCCTTATTTCTTACATGGGATACTTCCGATTATTAGTTTTATTCCATGCATTCCACACTTTGCTTAGTCGTCCACTCTATAGGCTTCATATGCGCGTGTGGACTATGACCCGTCTTACCAATTATGGTTATTCCTCCTTAGCCACATCTTATTTGGAGGACTTACTTTCCCAATGTTTCTCGAACATTCTTTCCTTTATTACCTTAGTATGGGTTGTCCACTCATTAATACTTTTCACAGCATCTTTTGATGGTAACTCGTTAGCTTATTTTCATTTAAGGAGGGTTCACATACTCCTTGTTTCAAAATCTCTTGTTCATCCTTCGTGAGGCTCACTTAACCGTCTCAAGACTTTAAACTATAAATCTAGTTTTGGCCATTGATTTCTTTAAGTATTTTCCTTCGTTCTTCTTTTCTAATATTTTGGCCTTTTCACTTCTCCCTTCTTTGTTGTGGTTTTAATCCATAGTTCTCTCAAATACTAGATCTTTAACTGTCTCTTTCTCTCTATTTTTCTAGTCCAATCGTCTAGGTAGTTGTATCACTCGTTCTTCATGCCCATCCTATTGTCCTTCATAGAGTGTAGTCTTTACTACATCTCAGCCTTTCTTAGGGTTTTGTTTATTCTCTTTAATTTTTCGTTGCTACTAGTTTCTTCTTTCTACTCGGTTCTCCTTGAATTATTACTTGGTTCCCCTACTCTCTCCAAACAGGTCACACTGGGCCATCACGATACTTCCTACCTTTGAAACATTTCATAATTAAGGGTTAGTTCCTTACACTCCACATTATGTCCATTCGCCCATCAATATTTCCTTCAAGGGTAGTTAGTCATATGCATCCATCCAAAGTTTACTTTCATAATGTCTTTCTTTATTGAGCATTCAAATCTTCTTTGTTTCAAGATTTCTTGACAATTATGTGAGAAGCATGCCTATCCCTTACTTGGCTGGAGTCTAGTCGTTAATTTGGCATTTGGTCCTTTAAAGGATTTCTTTTATCTTTCTTATCCCAAGTATTTGGCCTTTTCGTCTCTATCTTCTTTGTTGGAACTCAAATTATGGTTTTCCTGGGTATTAGTTCATTAACTGCCTCGCCTCCACCATCCCTTTGGTTTAAGTTTCTTAGGGCAATTGTTTTCTCGAGTCCTCGTATCCTTGTAGTCCTTTCTACCTACCGGTCTTCCTTAGGATGTCATTTATTCTCTTTGACTATCTTGTTGTAACGACTTTCTTTCTTTTGTCATGTTGGTCTGAAATTCCTATTTGACTTCATTGCTTTTTCCAAGATGATTCATTTCTGTAACCCCAATACACCCCATTTGTCATCAAATGTTCATCTTGTCTTCTCTTGTGGTTGCTCTCCCTTCTTTGATCCCAATATTTAGAATTTTCCTCTTTAAAGGGAGAGTTCACTTTGTTCTATTTGTGTTTTATCGAGGTCCTACCTTTAGTCCTTTTTCTTTCTTTCTACCATTATGCTAGGATCTTGAAGAGCTTACTCTTGGATGTAATTGAAGTTCTGAGCAGGAGTTGTATTTCTAAGGATGGTATCCTTTTAGATTTCATATAGCTATGGGGTCATTATTCTTGGGAAATATTGTCCTGACTCCTTGCGGTGTGGGACAGTTTTTCACTTCGTGTCCTATTCCCCTATAAGTTAACTTGATTCATGTCCTTAGTAGGGTTGGGCACTTCTCTACGAAGTATCCCTATTGTTCATACTTGTAATTACGTGAACATAAGTGGTTCCTCTTGGCTTTTTTTTCTAGGGAATTGTTAGTTTTGGTGCTCCTTCATCCTTGAATCTGGATACCTTAAGAGTTTTTCCTTTGGAGTCTTCTTTGTTAATTGATTACTCTAAGAGTCCTTCTAGTTTTCTCGATTCCCTAATTCAATTTCCTTAATTTGGGTGAGATTCTCCTTAGTTTCTATCGTAGTACAGGCATATTTGATCACTTTCTTTGGGGCCATCTTCCTTGAAGGTCACATCATTTGAGGGACATGGTGTTTAGGAATTTGGAGTACTTTATTAATAGAGGAGTACGGTATGTTGGGTGTTTTGGCCCTATTACAGAAAATGATTACACAATAACTAGGGAGCTATGGGATTCTTGATAAGTGTCCTCCTATGTAAGGTTATATGCCCATTTGCTTGTATTTATGGCTTCATGCTTGGCTTCCTTTATACTTAGAGTTGTGCCCTCAATAGGTCCTGGCACCATTCTCCGGGATACTTCCCCATTTGGTCTTTTGAGATTCTTGCCATGCCTTACGTATTTGGAAAGCTTCTAGTATTGTCTTCCTACGAAGATAGAGTGTTGAGTAGAGCCATTCCTAATTTTCTTGGTTCCTCTCCTGGGAGCCATCTGAAAATTTTAGGATAAATCCTATTAGTTACTATATTTTCTAGTCTTGATTATGTATTTGAGGAAACATGCTCTGATACCACTCTAGTTGTCATGCCCCAACTTGGTTTGGTCGGATCCCCGTGAACAACCTGCCACTCTCCCTGTTTATTAAAGGGTTTCCCCTTATTATAAAACATAAAGAGTAAGGCGCCTTTTAAACCTACACCTTTTCTTGGAATAACATAAATCAAAACTACATAATATTTTAAATTTATCGTACCTGTATCACAAGTATCTTAGTTGATGGTCTTTAAGGGTAGGCTTTCCGAAATTTCCTGAAAGGGTGTGAGTACGACTCAGTGAATGGATTTTTTCAAAACTTTTAACTTTTAGGAAAAAGACTTGTATTGGAGTGTGCCAAAATCCTTTCTTTCAAAAAACCTTTCATATCAAATCTCGGTTTTTACCACCATTTTCTTATTAATCATGGTGTGTCATCACCCAACACACATCCTTCATCATGAAGGTCAAACACACGTTCGTATGTCAGTACATCCACTTAACCGACTTGTGGCATCAGAGCGACTTTACTGGCCACCCAGATAGAAGTACGTCCATTTCTACTCTAAGAATGAGTGGATGTCTGCGACATCCGACTCTCAATCCTGAAATCAATTTTTCGTGTCCGTATAAGAACAGAGACATCATCTCGTCCCCACCCTGGCCTCATGCGCTTGGTGCTACTCCAAATTTCGCACGGTCACCTGGTACAACGAACTGCCCTTATACCCACCAAGTCATCCAGTGCCCTTAGGACACATCACTACCACTCTTGGGCATCTTGATGGTCCCATAATCATAGTGTATGCACAAACAGTATTTTCTTATCATGCCATATAATATGTGGTTCCACTGGTCCAACGGCCCTAACCCTCTACTCAACCTGCACCTGTTTGTCTTGACTGGTCCAGAAACTTATCATGTAACACTACCACTAGTTAACTGAATATGTCGGTCCTATCTTGGTACCATGGTCAAACAATTCAATTATTAAAGTTTTATAACATATATCTCATGTTTGTTTACAAGCTCCTGCTCGTGCCCACTGGCTTATAGCCCACTTGTTCGAAATTTTCAAAACCAAGCACAATAGCCCCCCAAGTTCCAAAACCGAGGCCTCCGACCTATAAGAGCTATTTGAGCTCCCGTCAAGAAGGTCTCCCAAATCATTTAAGCATCGGCACACAGTTAGGGGAGAGCACTTCCGAAAAAAATGTGTTTTCAATTGTCCATTATACCGACCGGATATAAGGACATCTCCACTCATAAACAATGAACGGGTTTTCTACTTCCTTCGAGGAAGTTTCATCATATCAACCGAGTATGATCTACTTACAATCGGTATGTAGTTTTTCCGCATAATTATCACATCACTCCTCTAAGTTGTGTTGTTTAAAATACAACTTAGTAGTGGTTTTCATTTCGCGGTACTTATCATCCCCAATCGGGTATGATATAAAATCTCACTCACCCGTTAATGCAGTGAATTACACTAGACCGATTCCTTGTATTCACGCAAGCTTGTCCTTGCTAGTGTTCCCGGTACTTTGTGTTCCTACATGATATGAACATCTCGGTTCATTATCCTTCGGCCTAATAGCCTTCATTCATTCCAAATGAATGAGAAATCAAACTTTCATTTATTTGCAATTAGGTTCCTAAATTTATTTCTATTTAACTTTAAGTCCCTAATGCCGATTTTTCCTCAAATTGAGTCCCAAAACTTTTAAAATTTATCATAGGACCTCAATTTATTCCATTTCACAAAAGGGGGTTTAATTTCCCAAATTTCCAATTTGGTCCCCCCAACTTTTCCAAAATTACCAGTTTTCCCTTCCTTTACAAAAATGGTAAATTTTACCACAAAAATTCTAAAATTCCTCAATTAGCCCTCTAGCATTTGTATCATGCCCAGTTGACCATCAATTTTAAGAAATTGTATTTCAGTCCTTCGAATTTTTGAAAATCCCCAATTTCCCCAATAGAAACTTCTTAACACAGCTGAATTTGAAATTGATCGATCAAACACTTCCAATTGTTGAAATTGATGTTGAAATTGAGTTTCTACAGGTTCATAAGATTCTCTAGCAATTTGAATTGCAAGTTTTAATGCTTGAACGAGCTCAAACAGAGCTTCATCGGAAAACGAACAGTAGAGAGATAAAGCTTCGATTACTCATCGGTGAGGGAACGACGGTCTGAGCTTTCTATCTAGGCAGGAATTTCTCATCCTGAGGTTTATCCTAGAATCATGAATCACAACAATTAATAGCGAATTGAGTTAGAATTTTATCATCAAAATTTTGTCGGTTCTCTCTCTAGCACCGATTGGAAATTGCAGAGGGGAGCCGAATTGGCTTACCTTTCAGTCCTAATTCAGCCGTGTGAGGGTTGAGTAAGTGTTGGAAGGGCTTGGTTTGGCCTAAAGAGGGCTCAAAATTGCCAATTTCAACTCAGCCGAAACAGGGCAGCTCCGGTCTATCGGAGTTGCTTCACTGTTCCATCACGCCGACATTTCTCCAGCAACACTCAGAGTAAACGGAGACTAAATGTATGTAGCTGACTTCTTCCCGGTTCTAAAGAGGGAGAAGTCGACTACATGCATGTAGTCTCCATTTGCTTTGAGGGTCGCCAAAGAAACGCTGTCGTGATGGAATAGTGAAGCAGCTCCGAAAGATCGAAGCTGCCCTGTTTCGACCGAGTTGCAATCGGCCATTTTGAGCCCTCCTCAGGTCAAACCAAGCCCTCCCAACACTTACTCAACCCTTCCACGGATGAATTAGGACTAAAAGGTAAGCCAATTCGGCTCCCCTCTACAATTTTTGACCGGTGCTAGAGAGATAACCGACAAAATTTTGATGATGAAATTCTAACTCAATTTGGCATCAATTGATGTGATTCTTGATTCTAGGATAAACCTCGGGACGAGAACTACCTACTTAAATTGAAAGCTCAGACTGTCATGCCCTCATCGGTAAGTTATCGAAGTTTTCTCTCTCTACAGTTCATTTTCCGGTGAAGCTCTGTTAGAGCTCGTTCCGGCATTAAAACTTTCGATTCAAATTGCTAAAGAATCGTATGAACATGTAGAAACTCAATTTCATCTTCAATTTCAACAATTGGAAACATTTGATCGGTCACGTTGATAAAATCAAATTCAGTTGTGTTAAGAAGTTGGAATTGGTGGAAAATTGGGGATTTTCGAAAATTCGAAGGACCAAAATGCAATTTACTAAAATTGAGGGTCAATTGGGCATGATAAAAATGCTAGAGGGCCAATTGAGGAATTTTAGAATTTTTGGGGTAAATTTTACCATTTTTAGAAACCACAGCTGTAGGTTGAGTTGAGAGTCGGGGCCGTTGGATCAATGGCACCACATATTATATGTCATGATAAGAAAATACTATTTGTGCATGCACTATGATTACAGGATCATCAAGATTCCCATGAGGGGTAGTGATGCGTCCTAAGGGCCTTGGATGACCTAGTGAGTATAAGGGCCATTTGTCGTACCAGGTGATTGTGCAAAATTTGGAGTAACACTAAGCGCGTGAGACTAGGGTGAGGACAGGATGAGGTCTCTGTTCTCATACGGACACAGAGAATTGATTTTGGGATGGAGGGTCAGATATCACGTACATCCACTCATTCTCAGGGTAAAAGTGGACATACTTCTATATAGGTGGTTTGTAAAGACACTCCGAAGCCACAAGTGGGTTCAGTGGACGTGTTGGCCTACGAATGTGTGTTTAACCCAAATGAAGAGCCTAAGATGAGCCCAAGAGAAGGTCTAGATTTAATTAATAAGGAGAGATTTATAAATATAATAAATCTCTTAGGATAATATTAGGTAGTTCAGATTTTAAAATTAGTTATTAAAATATCCTAGATATTTAGATTAGTTATGGTTAGTTTATAACCATAATAGATTTTTTTCTTTATTTTGTGGGCTATTCGGTTGTTTTCTGGGCCTATAAAAGGCATACTCCACAGAATTGGAGAGACACACTTTGAAATTTCAATATTGTGAGGTTTTGTCTTCTTTCTATCTTGAAAGAGCTTTTTGAACTTATCAGGTTTTTACCTGTGGCATTCAAGCAATCGAGACTTATCATCCAAGGTTTTCTAAGAGTTTTTCTTAGAGGATTTGGGTGTGGCGTCTACATATCCCATACCTTGTTTCTCACATAAACAAGGTATACTCCATCTTTGTGTACTTGCGTCGTGAAAGTCTTGGGATCATTGCCATATTTGGTCTGGGGTGTCGTCAGCATATTAGCGAGGTTCGCATCAATATTGTACTACTTTATTAATGAAGTACTCCCAATTACTACAAACCTTGTCTCCCAAAAGGATGTAATCTTGTTAGGAAGGTGGCCCCAAGAAAAATAACCAAACAAAACTGCGATTCTCTAGACACCACGGATATTAAGGATAAAGGAATAAACCAAGGAGATTATTATGCAAAGAAGGCATGACAAGAAAACCGTCATGGTAAGGAGTGTAGGAGAATTTTGGGGTAACTAAACAAGGAGCAACCTATTATAAAGTACAAAGGAAATATGACATGAAATGAAGGACTATCCCACACCACTATGATTTAGAACAATACCTTCCGAGAATAAACACCCCACAAGAAACATGACTCCCACTTGTAATTTCAACCACAAACAAAAGGAAACTTTTCAAGATCATAGCAAAGTGGCAGGAAGGAAAAAGGGCTAAAGGTCGGACCTCGATAAAATCATAAACATAACAAAAGGTAGCTGAAGAGAACTCTCCCTTGAAAAAAAATTTTCCAATAATTTAGGAGGAAAGGAGGGAGTGCAATCACAAGAGAAGACAAGACGAACATTTGACGATAAACGGGATGTATTGGGATTATAGGAATGAATCACCTTGGAAAATAAAATGAAGCCGAATAGGAATTTCGAACCAACGTGACAAAAGAAATCAAGTCATTACAACAAGATAGTCAAAGAGAATAAATGACATCCTAAGGAAGACTAGAAGGTAAAAAGGACTACACCCTAAAAAGGTCAGTGAGATGGACGTTAAGGACAGAAGGACTCGAGAAAACAACCGCCCTAAGAAACTTAAACCAAAGGAATGGTGGAGGTGAGGCTGTTAACGAACTAATACACGGGAAAAACCATAATTTGAGTTCCAACAAAGAAGAGAGAGGCGGAAAGGCCAAATACTCAGGAAAAAAAGGATGAAAGAAATCCTTAAAGGGACCAAAGGCCAAATTAACGACTAAACTCAAGCCTACAGAAGAATAGGCAAGTCTCTCACATAATTGTCAAGAAATCTTGAAAAAAGGAAGATTTGAACTCTCCATAAAGAAATACACGATGAAAGTAAACTTTGGAGGGATGCATACAACTAAGTACCTCAAAGGAATCATTGGTTGGCGAATGGACATAATGTGGAGTGCAAGGAACAAACCCAAAATTCAGAAATGTTTCAAAGGAAGGAAGTATCATGATAGTCCAATGTGACCTATTTGGAGAGAGCAGGAGAACCAAATAATAATTCCAAGAGAATCAAGTAGAAAGAAGAAACTAGTAGCAACAGGACAGCCAAAGAGATTATACAAAAACCTAAGAAAGGCTGAAATGTAGTAAAGACTACACTCTATGAAGGACAATAGAATGGGCATGAAGGATAATAGGATGAGCATGAAGGACGAGTGATACAGTTGTCCAGATGATTGGACCATCGAAATGCAGAGAAAGAGACAGTTAAAGAACTGGCCTTCGAAAGAACCATGGATTTAAACCACAACAAAGATGAGAGAAGTGAAAAGGCCAAAACATTAGAAAGAAGAAAGAAGGAAAATCCTTAAAAAAATCGATGGCCAAAACTGGATTTATAGTTTAAAGTCTTGAGATAGTTAAGTGAGCCTCACAAAGGACAAACAAGAGATATTGAAACAAGCATGATATGAACCCTCCTTAAATGGAAATAATTTAACAGGTTAGCATCAAAAGATGTTGTGACAAGTATTAATGAGTGGATAACCCATACTAAGGTAATAAAGGAAAGAATGTTTGAGAAACATTAGGAAAGTAAGTCCCCCTAATAAGATGTGGCTAAGAAGGAATAACCGCAATTGGTAAGACATGTCGTAATCCACATGCGTATAATGAAGCCTAAAGAGTGGACGGTTGAGCATAGTATGAAGTACACAAAATAAGATTTATAAGTTCCTCAAATAAAGAATAAGGGACGAAATGAAATTTTAAGATGGGGAAGGACTCTAAGCGGGCAAATGCCATAGTATAGAAGGAAAAGTAAGGAAAACGGAGGAAGAAACCTTTAAGGAATGGTAAGAAGGTTGAGCATGTAGCTCCTAGAACGAAAGTCTCTACCTTGAAGGACATATTGGAGAATGAAATCGTAAAAAGGGAAACTCCCCGAACAAGCAATAGACTGAAAAAGGGTAAAATGGGAATAACGAACTACGAAATGAACAAGTAAGAGTGGACAAAGGCCAAAGGAAAATCCTTGAATAAAGGATGTCATTGGGAATGATGGTGGGCCTAAGAAATGAGGAATCCTAGCATGTCAGAAAAACGTCTGGAAATAAAAAAAAATTGGAACCGGAAAAACTCAATAAGGAAGTTGAAAAAGGATGAGTGGGTAAGGAGAAACGACACAGTTTTATAAGTTGATATGGACAATAGTAAAGGTAGTCGAGGAATACTACCAAAAGAAAAGAGGGATGAAGTTATACAATCCCTGAGAGGTTGGAAAGTTCGAAATAATCCTAAAGGAGGAGTTTTGGAAATCTAATGGACATAGAGACAAGATCTAGAAAACGTCATGTTGTAAAGGGCATGTAAACCCAATTGTCCTGAGGAAAACATGACTCAAAATAAGGAAGAGTCAGTTAGAAAAAATGACAATGTCAAACCTAAAATTTGGACTGAATTGTAATAAGCAACATATAAAGGAGGACAAAAAGGTGATTAAAAGGAAATATGTGAAAAGAGATATGTAACGCTCTGAAGGACATCGAGCTAAGGGTTACAACGTCCAAGAGGTTAACTAGACATGGGAATGGTTTGGTATATTGGAACTCCCAATTTTGAGTACGGGACCTCAAAGGGAAAAATGTTACTCTAAGCAAAGAGAGATGTGAATCTAACGATATACCCTTAAGTAAGGCATATCTAGTTATGATAAACTCCATAAAGGGAGTAAATGATATAAAAGAAAAGAAATTCCTTAGGTGAAGGATGTAAAAAGGGCTAGTTGGAAGAACAAGAGAAGAGTTTGTATGTTAAGCAAACACCAAATTGATATCGAAGGAAATGATTCCTCATCCAAGGTTGCTAATTAAGTTTTGGGGACAAAACTCCTAAAAGGAGGGAAGAGTTGTAAACCTCACCCTTTTGAGTTAAGGAAAACCGGAAAAAGAACCGGTCAAACCGAGTAAGATAATTGAACCAGTTCACATACCCAATCAATTGGGAACAAGCAATTTAGAAATTTACAACTCCCGGGCAATCCAAAGGGTCCATAAAAACTTGGAAAAGAACCTTAGGACAAATTGGAATAGAAAAACCAGATCGGTTTAGATGAACCGGATCCAATTGGGTTGAACCGATTTATGAACCGAGTCGGTTCATGAACCGGAATCAATATAGAAAGGGAAAACAGGGAAATTTATGGATCCCTTGTGACCTGATGAGATTTATAAACCTTGCGAAGGAGCCTTAGAACAAAGTAAGAGAGAAAAACCAGACTGGTTCAAGTGAATCGGACCCGAACCGGATTAAACCAGTTTAAGAATTGAGTCGGTTTATGAACCAAAACTGATAGAGAGATGGTAAACTGGGAAATTTATGGACCCTAAGTGACCTAAGGAGTCACAAAACTCATGGAAATGGACTTGTAAAGGAATTGGAGATGAAAATCAAACCGGTTCAGGTGAACTAGATCCGAACCGATTTGAACTGGTTTGAACCATTATTAAACCAGATCCTAAATTGATTTTTCTAGGTGGCTTAAATAATTCAAATTTGAGATTTGAGGCCACCATTGGATAGAAAATAAATTTAGATGAATTTATAAATTTTTATATTTGAAAAACTCCGGTATGGTCCTGTTCGGAATAGTGTCATCTTCTTCTTTCAGATGACAGCACTATTCACACGCTAGAGAATCGAAGCAGCGCCGGTGAAGAAGAAACATCTTCATTTAAAACATTTCTGCCATCAATGTTTGTCATAAAGGTGCGAAATGGACGATTGATGAGTCCTCGAGCTCCCAATATAAAGAGCCCCTCTCCATTCATCCTCTTCACACCTGAAAAGCTCAGTCTCTCTCAATTGCTTAGTTTTCCGATGAAACTCGAACTAGAGCTCCAATATAGGGTTTTTTCTAAACAAAAGAAGGTGAGGTTGGCTTCTTTAGAACCAGGGAGAAGTCAGCTACACACCTGTAGTCTTCGTTTGCTCCGAGGGTCGCCGGAGAAACATCGGCGTGATGGAAAAGTAAAGCAGCTACGACGAACCGAAGCTGCCCTGTTTCGGCTGAGTTGAAATCGGCCATTTCGAGCCCTCCTCAAGTCAAACCAAGCCCTCCCAATACTTCCTCAGCCCTCCCACGGCCAAATTAGGACTGAAAGGTAAGCCAATTCGGCTCTCCTCTACAATTTCTAACCAGTGCTAGAGAGAGAACCGACAAAATTTTGATGATAAAATTCTAACTCAAGTCGGCATCAATTGATGCGATTCTTGATTCTATGATGAACCCTAGATAGAAAGCTCAGACCACCATTCCCTCACCGGTGAGTAATCGAAGCTTTCTCTCTGTACAGTTTATTTTCCGGCGAAGCTCCATTTGAGCTCATTCCAGCATTAAAACTTGCAATTCAAATTACTAAAGAATCGTATGAACATGTAGAAACTCAATTTCAACTTCAATTTCAATAATTGGAAACATTTGATCATTCAATTTGATGAAATCAAATTCAGCAGTTTTAATAAGTTGGAAAATTGGGAAAAATTGGGGAAGATTGTGGATTTTCAAAATTTTGAAGGACCAAAATGCAATTTCCAAAAATTGAGGATCAATTGAGCATGATAAAAATGTTAGAGGGTCAATTGAGGAATTTTTGAATTTTTGGGGTAAAATTTACCATTTTTGTAAAGGAAAGGCAAAATGGTAATTTTGGAAAAGTTGGGGGACCAAATTAGAAATTTGGGAAATTAAACCCTTTTTGTGAAATGGAATAAATTGAGGTCCTATGATAAATTTTAAAAGTTTTGGGACTCAATTTGAGGAAAAATCAGCATTAGGGACTTAAAGTTAAAGAGAAATAACTTTAGGAACCTAATTGCAAATAAATAAAAGTTTGAATTTCTCATTCAATTGGAATTAATGAAGGCTATTAGGTCGAAGGATAACAAACTGAGATGTTCATATCGTGTAGGAACACGAAATACCAGGAACGCCAGCAAGGATAAGCTCGCGTGAATACAAAGAACCGGTCTAGTGGAATTCACTGCATTAACGAGTGAGTGGGTTTACTAATGTCATATCTGGTTGGGATGATGAGCACAACTTAAATTTAAAAATCACTTACCGGTTATGAATGAGATTTTATATCATACCAGGTTAGAGATGATAAGTACCTCAAAAATGAAAACCCACTACTAAGTGGTATTTTAAAAATTACGACTTATGAGGATAGAGACCTCATCATGTCCCCACCCTAGTCTCATGCGCTTGGTGCTACTCCAAATTTCGCACAGATACCTAGAACGACAATCCGCTCTTATACTCACCAGGTCCTCCAGGGCCCTTAGGACATATCACTACCCCCTCATGGGAGTCTTGATGATCCCGTACTCATAGTGCATGCACAAACAAAGTTTTCTTAAATTTCCATGTAATATGTGGTGCCATTAGTCCCAACGGTCCTGACTTTTAACTCAACCGGTAACAGTTTGCCTTAACTGGTCTGGAGATCGATCATGTTGTACTACTACTGGTTGTCTGAGTATGTCAGGCCTGCCTTGGTACCATGACCAAACAATTTACTTATTAAGGTTTAATGGCACATATATATCATGTTCGTTTACGAGCACCTGCTTGTGTCCATTGGCCTATAGCCCACTTTTCGAGTTTTTCAAAAACTGGGCATTCTAGCCCTCAAGTTCCAAAACCGAGGCCCCCGACTTATAAGAGCTATTCGAGCTCCCGTCAAGAAGGTCTCCCAAATATTTTAAGCATTGGCACACAGTCTGGGGATAAAATAGTTTAAGCTATTCGAGCTCTCTTTGATGTTTTCTTAACATGCAAACTCTTCTCTCATTCTTTCAACTAGCCCTTTTTACAACCTTCACTTAAGGAATTCCTTTTTTCTTTGTATTATTTACTCCCTACATGGAGTTTTTCATAACTAGACAAACCTTACTTCAGGGTATGTTCTTAAATTTTATCTCTTTCTTTGCTTAGAGCAACATTCTTCCCCTTGAGGTTCTGTACTCAAGATTGGAAATTCCAAGATAACAAACTGTTTTTGTGTCTAGTTAACCACTTGGTCATTGAAACCCATAGCTTGACATCCTTTAGAGCATTACGTACCTATTTTCACTGATTTCTTTATCATCACTTTTTCATCCCATTTTGACTCTTTCTTCATTTTTTGCTCATTACTAATCAGTCCAAATTATGTTTGACTTCGACATGCTTATGAACCGACTCTTCCTTATTCTTTGTTTCAAGATTTCTTGACAATTGTGTGAGAGGCTTGCCTATTCTTTTCTTGGCTTGAGTTTAGTCGTTAATTTGGCCCTTGGTCCTATTAAGGATTTCTTGCATCCTTCTTTTCTTGAGTATTTGACCTTTCTGCCCCTCTCTTCTTTGTTGGAACTCAAATTATGGCTTTCCTGTGTATTAGTTCGTTAACTGCCTCGTCACCACCATTACTTTGGTCTAAGTTTCTTAGAGTAGTTGTTTCTTGAGTCCTTCTATCCTTAACATCTATCTCACTGATCTTTTAGGTTGTCGTCCTTTCTACCTCTCGGTCTTCCTTAGGGTATCATTTATTTCCTCTAACTATCTTGTTTTTTTATAGTTTTCTTACTTCTGCTATGTTGGTCAGATACTCTAATTTTTAACTTCTCTACTTTTTTCCCAAAAGAGGTTGTACTTTAAAATTATATCACTTTTCCAAAGTAGGTTAGTCTTAGCCTGTGATACTTCCTCCCTTCAAGTAGTTTATAATGAGGGGTTGGCTCCTTGCACTCCACGTTATGTCCATCTGCCAACCAATGATTCCTTCAAGGCACTTGGTTGTATGCATCCCTCCAGAGTTTCCTTTCACAACATATTCCTTCTGTTCTTCACTCTCACTGTGTCATTCCCTAGAGTTCCGGGGGATGTTTTTATGTGTTTTCCCCTTATGAGAGGGTTCTTAAGTATACTTCCAATGTACCTTATCCTTATTTTTAAGGTATCCTTCTTGATTTGACCTTATTAAGAAGTTTTTGCATTCACCTTGTCATTTCTTGACCTCTTTATGAATCGTTTACGTAACTTGCTCCATGGTATCAGTCTCCAATCCTTCATGTCTTTCGTGACCTTTGAGGAGGTATTGTCCTAAATCCATGAGGTATGGAACACCCCTTCTTTCCTTACACCTATAATATTTCATCTTGGTACTTGTCCTTTAGTAGGGTTGGGCATCTCTTCAAGAATGTCCCATCGTTATTCCCTTACATGGATTGTTGTGGTTCCTTCTTTCCTTCGAGTGGGACCTTTCCAGGCTTATTAGTGGTTTGGTGCTTTACCGTTCTTGAGTCTGATCACTTTGACAGTTTTCTTGCTAAATCACATTTGCTAAGGGTCATGGTAAGAGTCCTCCTAGGTTTCCTGATTCATCTTCCATCACTAGGATGCGACTGTTCCTTAGTTTATAGGATAGTGTGGGTTTGTTTTATTTTCCTTAGGCCATATTACTAGTAAGATCACATCCTCAGAAGATAGAGTTTTGGAGAATTTGAATATTTTACTAATATGGGGATACAAAAGGTTGGGCTCTCAGCCCTATCACAAAAAATGGTCACAAATTAACTTGGGAGCTATGGGATTCTTGATAAGCATCCTCCTTTATACTTAGGGTTGTGCCATCGATAGGTCCTAGCACCATTCTTCAGGATATTCCCCATTTGGTCTTTCGAGATTTCTGCCAGGTCTCAAGCATTTGGGAAGCTTCTAGGATTGTCTTCCTATGAAGATAGGTTGTTGAGTAGAGCCATTCCAAGTTTTCTTGGTTCCTCTCCTAGGAGCCTTTAGAAAATTTTAGGATAAATCCTATTAGTTACTATATTTTCTAGTCTTGATTATGTATTTAAGGAAACAGGCTCTGATACCACTCTAGTTGTCATGCCCCGACCTTGTTTGGTCGAATCCCCATGACCAATCCACCACTCTCCCAGTTTATTAAAGGGTTTCCCCTTATTATAGACCGTAAAGAGTAAGACATCCTTTAAACCTGCACTTTTTACAGGAATAACATAAACAAAACTACATAATAATTTATATTTATCATACCTGCATCACAGGCGTCTTAGTTGATGGTCTTTAAGGTTAGGCTTTCCAAAATCTCCTGAAAGGGATATAAGGGAGGGGGTGAGTAGGAATACTTAGTGAATGGGTTTTCCAAAAATTTAGAGTTATAAGAAAACATTTATTATTGGAGTGTGCAAGACTCCTTTCTTTTAAAAAAAATCATTTCATTCAAATTCTCGTGTTTGTCACCATTTCTTTTTATCCACGGTGTGTCATCACCCAACACATATCCTTCATCATGAAAGTTACACACATCTGCGGGTCAGCACGACCACTGAACCCACTTGTAGCTTCGAAGCAATTTTACTAGTCACCCAGAGAGAAGTACGTTCACTTCTACCTTGAGAATGAGTGGATGTTCACGACATCCGACCCTCATCATACCAACCGGGTATGATCTACTAATAACCGGTAAGTAGTTTTTTCGCATAATTTTCACATTACTTTCTCTAAGTGGTGATGATTAAAATACCACTAAATAGTAGGTTTTTTATACCAAGGTACTTATCATCCCCAATCAGGTATGATATATAATCCCACTCACCCGTTAACGCAATGAATTCCACTAGACTGGTTCTTTGTATTCACGTGAGCTCGTCCATGCTGGCATTCCTAGTACTTCGTGTTCCTACACGATATGAACATCCTAGTTCATTATTACTCGGCTTAACAACCTTCATTCATTTCAAACGAATGAGAAAACCCAAACTTTTTAGTTATTTATAATTAGGTCCCTAAAGTTATTTCTCTTTAACTTTAAGTCCCCAAATGCCAGTTTTTCCTCAAATTGAGTCCCAAAAATTTTTAAATTTATCTTGGGACCTCAATTTATTCAATTTCATAAAAAGGGGTTTAATTTCCCAAATTTCCAATTTGGTCCCACATCTTTTCAAAAATTACCATTTTGCCCTTCCTTTACAAAAATGGTAAGTTTTTCTCCAAAAATTCCAAATTTCCTCAATTGGTCCTCCAACATTATTTTCATTCCCAATACCCTCAATTTTATAAAATTGCATTTTGGTCCTTCGAATTTCAAAAATCCCCAATTTTCCCCAAATTTTCCCCCAATTTAAACTCCTTAACACATCTGAATTTGATTTTATCAAATTGACCGATCAAACACCTCTAATTGTTGAAATTGAAGTTAAAATTTAGTGCCTCCATCTTCTTAAGATTCAATAGCACTTTGAATTGTATGGTTTGACGCCAAAACGAGCTCAAACAGAGCTTCACCGGAAAACGGACTATAGAGAGAGAAAGCTTTGATTACTCACTGGTGAGGGCACGGTGGTCCGAGCTTTCAATTTGGGCAAATAAATCTCATCCTGAGGTTGATCCTAGAATCAAGAATCACAAAAATTGATGCCGAATAGAGTTAGAATTTTATCATTAAAATTTTGTCGGTTCTCTCTCTAGCACCGGCCGAAAATTGTAGAGGGGAGCCGAGTTGGCTTACCTTTCAGTCCTAATTCAGCCATGCGAGGGCTGAGGAAGTGTTGGGAAGGCTTGTTTTAGCTTGAGGAGGGCTTGAAATGGCCGATTTCAACTCATCCAAAATAGGGCAGCTTCGATCCGCCGAAGCTACTTTACTGTTTCATCACACCGGCATTTCTCTGGCGACCCTCGGAGCAAACGGAGACTACAGCGTGTAGCTGACTTCTCCCTGGTTCTAAAGAACCCGACCTCGCCTTGTTTGGCTTAAAAAAGACCCCATATTGGAGCTCTGGTTCGTGCTTCACTGGAAAATGGAGCACTTTAGAGAGAATGGAGTTTTCAGGTGTGGAGAAGATGAATGGAGAGGGGCTCTTTTTATAGGGGCTCGAGGACTCGTTGGCCGTCCGTTTGGCATCGTTATGACAGGAATTGAAGACCTGAAACATAACAAATGGAAGTGTTTCTTCTTCGCTGGCATTTCTTCAATATCCCAGTGAGTGAACAGTGTTGTCATCCTGAGGAAGAAGATGACACTTTTCCAAACCGGACCGGACCGGTCTAAACTAGGTTCAAAGCTTAAACCGATCGGTTCACCCCACCCCCTCCCCATTCTATCGAATTTTTTAAATCTAAAAATTCTAAATTCATTATCTATCCAATGGTGGCCTCAAATCTCCAATTTGAATTATTTAAGCCACTTAGAAAAATGAATTTAGGATTTGGTTTAATAGTGGTTCAAACCAGTCTGATCCGGTTTACCTGAATCGGTTTGGTTTTCATCCCCAATTCCTTCACAAGTCCATTTCCATGTCTTTTGTGACTCCTTGGGTCACTTAGGGTCTATAAAATTCTCGGTTTACCATCTCTTTATCGATTCCGATTCATAAACTAACTCGGTCCTTAAACCAGTTCAATCTAGTTTAGGTCTGGTTCACCCGAGTCGATCTGATTTTTCTCTCCCACTTTGTTGTAATGTTCCTTCCTATGGTTTATAAATCTCTTCGAGTCATAAGGGATTCATAAATTTCTTGTTTACCCTTTCTCTATCAGTTTCGGTTCATAAATCGGTTCAATCCTGTTGGACCCAGTTCATAGTATTATGAACCCTTTGGATCACCTGGGAGTTGAAAATTCTTAAATTGCCCATTCACAATTGATCGAGTTTGTGAACCGGTTCGGTTTTCCCACTCGGATTGATCGGTTACCTTCCCGGTTTTCCTTAGCTCAAAAGGGCGGGGTTTACAGGGGGTGTCCTTATACTCAGTCAATATAATGGACAGTTGAAAACATATTTTTGTCAGAAGTACTCTCCCGTGACTGTTTGCCAATACTTAAACAATTTGGAAGTCCTTCTTGATGAGAACTTGAATAGCTCTTATAGGCTGGGGGCCTCGATTTTGGAACCTTAGGGCAATTATGCCCAGTTTTGAAAATATCGAACAAGTGGGCCATAGGCCAATGGGCACGAGCAGGAGCTCGTAAACAAACATGAGATATATGCCATAAAACCTTAATAAATAAATTGTTTGGCCATGGTAACAAGATAGGACTGACATATTTAGTCAACTAGTGACAGTGTGACATGACAGGTCTCCGGACCAGTCAAGACAAACAGTTGTAGGTTGAGTTGAGAGTCGGGGCCGTTGGACCAGTGGCACCACAGATTATATGGCATGATAAGAAAATACTGTTTGTGCATGCACTATGATTATGATATCATCAACATGCCCATGAGGGGTAGTGATGCGTCCTAAGGGCCCCCGATGACCCAGTGAGTATAAGGGCAGTTCGTCGTACCAGGTGACCGGGCGAAATTTGGAGTAGCAATAAGCACCTGAGACTGGGATGGGGACGGGATGAGGTCTCTGTCCTCATACAAACATGGAGAATTGATTTCGGGATTGAGGGTCAGATGTCACGTACATCAACTCATTCTCAGGGTAGAAGTGGACGTACTTCTATCTAGGTGGCCGGTAAAGTCGCTCCGAAGCTACAAGTGGGTTCAGTGGACGTGCTGGCCTGCAAATGTATGTTTAACCTTCATGATGAAGGTTGTGTATTGGGTGATGACACACCGTGATTAAATAAGGAAATGGTGGTAAAACCTAAGATTTTAAATATAATGATTTTTTAAATAAAGGAGTCTCGAACACTCCAATACAATCCTTTTTCCTCCAAGTTATTTATTGAAAACCCATTCACTTAGTAGTCATACTCACCCCCTCCCTTATATCCCTTTCAGGAAATTCTGGAAAGTTTACCCTTAAAGACCATTAACCCAGACGGGCTGACCTGCGATTGTGTATTTGACCTTCATGATGAAAGATGTATGTTGGGTGATGACATACTGTGATTAATAAGAAATGGTAATAAAAACCAAAATTTGAAATGAAAGGTTTTTAAAAGAGAATAATGAGTCTGGCACACTCCAAATCAAGCATTTTTCCTAAAAGATAAATTTTGAATACCAATTCACTGAGTGGTTGTACTCACTCCCCTCCCTTATATTCCTTTTAGGTTACCCCTGAAAGCCTACCCCAAAGACCACCAGCTAATACGCTTGGACGACAAGTATTATTAGTTAATATTGTATGTAGTTTTCATTATGTTATTCCAGGAAAGGTGTAGGTTTAAAGAACGCCTTACTCTTCACAGTTTATAAACAAGGGGCAACCCTTACTAAACCGAGAGAGTGACGGGTTGATCACGTAGATCCGACCAAACCGGGTTGGGGCATGACAACTTGAGTGATATGCGAACTTGTTTCCTCGAATACATAATCAAGACTATAAAATATAGTAACTAATAGGATTGATCTTAAATTTTTCAGATGGCCCCATGAAAAGTAGCCAAATAAACCCACACTACCATAGCCACCCTAGAAGCCAGGGAAAACCCCATCCCAAGGGAGGAAATGAACCAAGAGTATAGAAGAACCCTTGGAGTAACCCCAGGTCGAAGAAGACTCGACAAGAAAGCCTCCAAGGTGTTCAGGCTCAAGGATGGCAAGGCGTCGAACCATTAACAACCCCTTAGAAAGGCCCCACAATGCTCAAAGTATGGGAGGAACCATAAAGATCCACACAAGGAGATGACATGTTATAAATGTAGGCAATGGGGACACTACAGTAGAAGATGCCCGACATTTCAGAAGACAGGACCTGAGAGGATCTGCTATAAGTGTAGAAAGATGGGACACATAGCAAAGAATTGTCTCACACTGCGAGGAATCCAAACAATACTTTCTAATAAGGACACCTTCAGCCCTATAGAAGTTCGAAGGGATGACATTACAAGGACCACCATTGCGACTAGGTAACCCAATCTCACCAAGGAAGAAATCCCTCTAGACCATAGTTTGGTAGTGAATACTCCTCAAGCCATCATTGTAACAATCTCCCTCAAGAGATATTAAAACCCCAAACTGTATACTTCAATAAGATTATGAGTTTCTAAAAAAAATTTCTTGTAACCTAATAATACGATAGCATGCCTCAATAGCCCGAGAAACAATCACGGAAAGAAGATTAAGGGTAAGACCTTAAGAAAACCCAAAGATAATAAGATATGGATAAAGGGAATTTCCCTTAAGGAGCACTACAATCCACCTAGGAGCAAAAAAGGAAACACCTTCTCCATAGAAGATAAGCTGAACGATGATAGATAACTAGAAAGCCTCGAGACTGTAAAATATGATCTACTTTGAAAAAATAGAAGAGCCAAGAAGGGTTGTGGACTAACCTAGCAAGGAAGGGGGAAGTGGAAAGGCCAGAATAGTGGAAAGGAAGAATGAAGAAAACCCTTGAGAAAATAAATGGTCAAAAATGAAATGATGACTACACTCAAGCCATAAGGAGGATTTAGTAAGTCCCTCGCAAAGATGTCTTGGAGCAAATAAGTGCCTGAGCCTTTCCCAAGGGAGGAGACCCTAGGAAGGCATACATGTTCCAATTAAGAAATAATGGACCAAGTAATGAAGGATGAGGAGATGAAGTGCACACCAAGGTGAAAGAACCAATGGAAGTACATTAAGAGGATCCAAGGGGAAAGTTAACCCCAAGGAATGGCTAAGTAGAAATAGCATCAAATGATGCGGTAAAAATGTGAAAATGGGTGGGCTAGCCATCATAAGGAAATAGAGAAAAGAACATATGGAAAACCTTGGGAAAGTAAGCCCTTCAATTCAGAAGAGGGTAAGGAGAAAATAACCAATGATATCAAGACGGATCATGGTTCACACTCACTTAATAGAGCCCAAGGAGTGTATAGTTGGACATAAAGGGTGCTAGGAACCAATCTATCAACTAGAGCTCTTTGAAGAGAGGATAAGGAATAAAAATGAAATGGAGGACAGTGAAGGATAAAGAACAGGAAATAATACCGACCTCATAAGGGTTTTAGAAGGAGGCAACTAGTAATAACAGGATGGTCAAGGAGAATAAATGAGACCATAGAAAAGATAAGGGAGTAGTAGAGACTACACTCTAAAGAAGGGTAATAGAGCGGGTATAGTGTTAAATACACGAAATAAAACCCGACGATCAGCAAATGATTAAAGGTGGACAAAAGCCCAAATTCAAAAGAGTGTAAGAATATGAAGGAAGGAAACCTTTAAGGAGTAGTATGAAATTCGAAAATCTAGCACCTAAAGGGAAATCTTTACTTTGAAGGACATATTAGAGGATGCAAATCATTAAAGGAGAACGCCCTAAAAATGATGGAATCGTGAAATGATCACAAGTAAATGAGAATGAGTTTAAAGAAAAGGAAAATCCTTAAGTAAAGGATATCACTAGAAATGAAGAAAGATATAAGAAGGAAAGAATCTCAGGATGTCAGTAAGTCATTAGGAAATTCAACAATTAGCACTAGAAAAACCCAATAAAGAAGTTGGGAAAGGATGAATGGGTAAGGAAAATCAAAATGGTTATATAAGACATGTTGTCAAGACACAAAGGATAATTGAATAATAGTAAAGGTAGTCGAGGAATACTACCTAATGAAAGGAGGGATGAGATTATATAATCCCTGAAAGGTAGGAAAGTTGGAAGCAACCCTAAAGGAGGTGTTGTAGAAGTCTGAGGGACAAAGATAGGTTCTGGACTATGTCATGTCGTAAGGGACATATAAGCACTAACAGTGCTAAACGAAATGTGACTCAAGTATGAAAGAGTCAGTTAGTAAGTATAATAAGGTCAAACATAAATTTTTATTGAAACTATAATCAATGATGGATGAAGGATGGGTCAAATTGGGATGAAGGAATAATAACACCTAAACCAGTGAAAACAAGTATGCAATGCTCAAAAGAACATCGAGCTAAGGGTTTCAACGATGAAGAGAGTAACTAGACAAAGGAACGATTGGGCACCTTGGAATTCCCAATCTTGAAATCTTGAATAAGAACCCCAAAAGGAAGAACATTACCCTAAGTAAAGGGAGATGCAAACCTAAGGATATACATTTGGATTAATGAGCTAGAAATGCCTCATTTTTATAACTCCATGAGAGGAGTACGCAATATAAATGAAAATAAATTCCTTAAATGAATGATTACCGGGACTAAGTGAAAGAACAATCAAAGTGTCAGCATGTCAAGCAAACCCAAGTTGACATTAAGGGAAATTATTCCTGATGTGGAATAAACTGGTTAAGTTTTAGGGACAAAACTCATAAAAGGAGGTCGGAGGTGTAAAGCCCACCCTTTTGAGTTAAGACAAACTGGGAAAAGAACCAGTCAAATTGAGTGAGAAACACCAAACCGGTTTACAAACCCGATCAACAAAGAATGGGCAATTTAGGGAATTACAACTCCTGAGTGACCCAAAGGGTTCACAAACTCTTGGAAAAGAACCTTAAGGAAAATTGGAAGAGAAAAACCAGACAGTTCAGATGAACTAGATCTAGATGGATTGAACCGGTTTATGAATCGATTAAGTTTATGAATTGGAACCGATAGAGAAAGGGCAAACCGGAACATTTATGGATCCCGAGTGACCCAAATAGTCCCAAAAGTCAAGGAAATGGACTTAAGAATGAATTGGAGATTAAAATCAAACCGGTTCTGGTGAACCGAATCTGAACCGATTTTGACCGATTTGAACCACTATTGAATCGGATGTTAAATTCATTTTTCTAGGTGGCTTAAAAATTTTTAATTTGAGATTTGAGGCTACCATTGGATAGAAAATGAATTTAGATGAACTTAAAATTTTTAGATTTGAAAATTTGGTCGAATTGTGGGTGAACAGGCCAGTTTAAGCTTTGAACCCGGTTGGGACCGGTCCGGTCCGATTCGGAACAGTGTCGTCTTCTTCCTTCATATGACAGCTCTGTTCACTCGCCAAAAAATTACACTGCATTGGTGAAGCTGAAAAGTCTCCGGATAGGAAGTTTCATGTAATAAATAACAGCCATTAAGGCACCAATCAGACAACCAAGAACTCCCAAGCTTCCTATATAAATAGCCCCTCCTCATTCATCCTCTCCACACCTAAAAACTCCATTCTCTCTCAACTACTCCAATTTTCGGCGAAGCTCGAACCAGAGCTCCGACTTGGGCATTTTTCAAAGCCAAACAAGGTGAGGTCGGGTTCTTTAGAATCGGGGAGAAGTCAGCTACACACATGTAGTCTCCATTTGCTCCAAGAATCACCGGAGAAGCGCTAGCATGATCGAACGGTGAAGCAGCTCTGGCAGACCAAAGCTACCCTATTTCGGCCGAGCTGAAATTGGCCAATTCGAGCCCTTCTCAAGCCAAACCAAGCCCTCCTACAGCTGAATTAAAGCTGAAAGGTAAGCCAATTCGGCTCCCCTTTGTATTTTCCAACCGGTGCTAGAGAGAGAAACTATAGAACTTCGATGATAAAATTCGACATCAATTGATGTAATTCTTGATCCTAGGAGGAACCTTAGGACACAAGCTATATACCTAGATCAAAAGCCCAGACCACCACGCCCCTGACGGTAAGCTTTTGAAGCTTTCTCTCTCTAAGTCTAATTTTTCGGCAAAGCTTCGTTTGAGCTCATTCCAACACCAAATCGTGCAATTCAAAGTGCAATTGAATCGTATGAACACGTAGGAACTCCAATTTAACTTCAATTTCAACAATTAAACTCATTTGATTGGTCAATTTCTTGAAATCAAATTTGACAAAGTTAGAAGGTTGAAATTGGGGGAAATTTGGGAATTTTGAAAATTAGAGGGAATAAAGTGCAATGTCATAACATTCAGTACCAATTGGGCATGATAAAGATGTTGGAGGACCAATTTGGCAATTTTTGGAATTTTTGGGGCAAAACTTACCATTTTTCTAAAGTAGGGGCAAAATAGTAATTTTGGAAAAGTTGGGGGACCAAATTGGAAATTTGGGAAATTAAACCCCTTTTGTGAATTTGAATAAATTGAGCTCCTAAGATCAATTTTAAAAGTTTTGAGACTCAATTTGTTGAAAAATCGACATTAGGGACTTAAAGTTAAAGAAAAATAACTTTAGGAACCTAATTGCAACAAAAGGAAAAGTTTGGTTTTCTCATTCAATTGGGATGAATGAGGGCTGCTAGGCCAAAGAATAATGAACAATAACATTCATATCGTGTAGGAACACGAAATACCAAGAATGCCAACTAAGACGAGTTCGAGTTAGGGCAACAAGCCGTTTAAGAGGAATTTCATTGCATGATAGGATGAGTGGAATTTTTATATCATACCTAGTTGGGATGATAAGCACCTCGAAAATGAAAACCCACTGCTAAGTGGTATTTTAAACATCACACCCAAGAGGAGTGATGTGAAAATTATGCAGAAAAACTACATACTAGTGTAAGTAGATCGTACTCGGTTGGTATGATGAAACTTACTTGAAGGAAATGGAAAACCCGTTCATCAGTTATGAGCAGAGATATTCATATACTCGGTTGGTATGAAGGACAGGTGAAAATATATTTTGTCGGAAGTGTTCTCCCTTGACAGTGTGCGACTGCTTAAACAATTTCGGAGACCTTTTTTACGAGAGCTCGAATAGCTCTGTTAGGCTAGAGGCCTCAGTTTTGGAACTTGGGGGCTATTATGCCCAATTTTGAAAATCTTGAACAGTGGGCCCTAGGCTAGTTGGCATGAGCAGGAGCTCGTAAACAAAAATGATTTATATTCCATTAAAACTTGTGTAACTTAATTGTTTGGCCATGGTACCAAGACAGGACCAACATACTCAGTCAACTAGCAGTAGTGCGACATGAAAGGTCTCCAGACTAGTCAAGACAAACAGCTATAAGTTAAGTTGAGGGTTGGGGCCGTTGGACCAGTGGCACCACAGATTATATGGCATCATGTGAAAAATGTTGATTGTTCATGCACTATGTTTACGGGACCTTCATGACGTCCAAGAGGGGTAGTGATACATCCTAGGGCTCTAGACGACCTAGTGGATATAATGGCAGTTAGTTGTACCAGAAGCCTTACGAAGCTCGACTTAGCTTCAAGCACAAGAGACTGCAATGGGGTCGGGATGAGGTCTCTGTCCTCATATGGACACAAAGATTTGTTACAGGATTGAGGGTCAGATGTCGCAAACATCCACTCAATCTTAGGGTAGAAGTGGATATGCTTCTATCTAGGTGGTCGGTAAAGTTACTCTAACGGCACAAGTGGGTTCAGTGGACGGGCTGACCTTCAATTGTGTGTTTGACCTTCATGATAAATGATGCGTGTTGGGTGATGACACACCGTGATTAATAAGAAATGGTGATAAAAACCAAAATTTGAAATGAAAGGTTTTTAAAAGAGAATAAGAAGTCTGTCACACTCCGAATCAAACATTTTTCCTAAAAGATAAATTTTGAAAACTAATTCATTGAGTCATAGTACTCACTCCCCTCTCTTATATCCCTTTCAAGTTACCCTTGAAAGCCTACCCCAAAGACCACCAGCTAATACGCCTGGACGATAAGTATTATCGGTTAAAATTGTTTGTAGTTTTAATTATGTTATTTCAGGAAAGGTGTAGGCTTAAAGAACGCCTTACTCTTCACAGTTTATAAACAAGGGGCAACCCTTAGTAAACCGAGAGAGTGGTGGGTTGATCATGGGGATCCGACCAAATCAGGTTGAGGCGTGATAAGAGCTATCTGCCCAGATAGAAAGCTCTGACCGCCGCACCCTTGGAAGTAAGCTTTCGAAGCTTTCTCTCTACGTTCAATTTTCCTACGAAGCTCCATTTGACCTCGTTCCAGCATTAAATCGTGCGATTCAAAGTGAAATTGAATAGTATGGAGGTGTAGGAACTTAAATATAACTTCAATGTCAACAATTAATCTCATTTGATTGGTCAATTTGATGAAATCAAATTTGCCCAAGTTGAAAGGTTGAAAATGGTGGAAAATTGGGGATTTCAAAAATTTGAGGGACTAAATTGTAGTTTCATAAAATTGAGGGCCAATTGGACATGGAAAAGATGTTGGAGGACAATTGGTCAATTTTTTTTATTTTTTGGGGTGAAATTTACCATTTATGTAAAGTAGGGGCAAAATGGTAATATTGGAAAAGTTAGGGACCAAATTGGAAATTTGGGAAACTTGAACCCCTTTTTTTATTTAGAATAAATTGAGGTTCCAATGTGAATTTTAGAAGATTTGGGACTCAATTTGGGTGAAAATTGGCATTAGGGACCTAAAGTTAAAGAAAAAGAACTTTAGGACCTAATTGGAATTAATTGGAAAGTTCGAGGATTTCATCCATTCATGATGAATGAAGGCTACCATGCCAAGGAATAATGAACAAGGATATTCATATCATGTATGAACATGAAGTATCATGAATTCCAGCAAGGACAAGCTCGCGTGAAGACAGTACCGATTAAGAGGAAATCACTACGTTATCGGGTGAGTGGGATTTTTATATTATACCCGGTTGGGATGATAAGCACCTCAGAAATGAAAACCCGCTATAATGTGAGATTTTCACATCACACCTGGATGGAGTGATGTGAGAAAATACACGGAAAAACTAATTATCGGTTGTAAGTAGATCATACCTAGTTAGTATGATAAACTTCCAAGAAGAAAGTATAAAACTCATTTATCGATTATGAGCGGAGATGTTCTCACACCCGATTGGTATGATGAACGGCTGAAAGATTATTTTTGTAGAAAGTGCTTTCCTCTAACTGTGTGCCACTACTTGAACCTTTTGGGAGACCTTGATGGGAGCTTCAATAGCTCAGATAGGCCGGAGGCCTCGGTTTTGGAACTTGGGTGTTAAAATTCCCGATTTTGAAAATCTCGCACGGTGGGCCCAAGGCTGGTTGGCATGAGCAGGAGCTCATAAACAAACATGATTTTAAGCCATGAAAACTTTAAATAAATGATATGTTTGGTCATGGTACCAAGACAGGACCGACATATTTGATGGATTGGTGGTATTGCGACATGACAGGTCGACGGACCAATCGAGACAAACAGTTGCAAGTCAAGTTGAGGGTTGGGGCTATTGGACTAGTGTCACTAAAGATTACATTGCTTATGAGGAAAACTATTGTTTTTTGCATTCACTGAGGTACAAGACCTTCAAGATACCCAAAAGGGATAGTGATGCGTCCTAGGGGGTACTAGACAACATGGTGGAGATAAGGGCAGATTATTGTGCCAGCAGTTAGGGAAGCTCAACGTAGCTTCATGCGCATGAGATCGGGGTGGGGTCAAGATGACGTCTTTGTTCTCATAAGGACATGGAGTTTCTTTATAGGATTGAGGGTTAGATGTCACATACATCCACTCACTATTAGGGTATAAGTGGATAGGGTTCTATCTAAATGGTCGGTAAATTCGCTCCGACGCCACAAGTGGGTGCAGTGGACGTGCTGCCCTGCGAATGTGTGATCCCTTCATGATGAAGGGCATGTGTTGAATGTTAAACACATCTACTATGGTTAATGAGGCATAATGGTTTTAAAAACTAAGATTTTGAGGATGAAATGTCATAAAGAAAATACAGAGTCTAGCACAATCCAATTCAAACTATACTTCTAAAATTCAAGCTTTAAATACCCATTCACTGAGTCGTTGAACTCACCCCTCCCTTATACCCCTTTTCAAGTAACCAAGGGAAAACCTACCCAAAGATGTCAAGTTAACTACACCTGTAAGATAGGTATGTTAAGTTTAAATTTCATGAAGTTTTGATTAATGTAATTTGAGGAAAAGTATAGGTTTAAAGGACGCCTTACTCCTCATGGTTTAAAAAAAGGAAAACCCTTAATAAACCCGGAGAGTAGCGGGTTGATCATGGAGATCTGACCAAATCAGGTTAGGGCATGACAACTTGAGTGGCATCAGAGCTTGTTTACTTGAATACATTATCAAGACTAGATAAAATAGTAACTGATAAGAATAATTTTAAAATTTACATATGGCCTCAAGAAAAGTAGCTAAACAAACCCGACTACCTTAGTCATCCTGGAAGCTAGGAAGAACCCCATCCCATGGGAGGAAATGAACCAGGAATATAGAAGGACCCTTGGAGTAATCCCGGGTCAAAGAGGACTCGATAAGAAAGCCTCCAAGGTGTTTAGGCTCAAGGACGACAAGGCATCGAACCATCAGCAATCCCTTAAAAAGGCCCCAGAATGCTCAAAGTGTGGGAGGAACCACAAAGGATCATGCATGGAGAAGACTTGTTATAGATGGGGGCAATGGGGACACTACATTAGAAGATGACCGGCATTTCAGAGGACAAGACTAGAAAGGATCTATTATGAGTGTAGGAGGGTGGGACACATAGCAAAGAATTGTCCCACATTACAAGGAATCCAAGCGATACCTTCCAATAAGGACACCTCCACCCCTACAGAAGCCCGAAGGGATAACATTTCAAGAACCATGATTGTGGCTAGGGAACCGAATCTCACCAAGGAGGAAGTCATGCTAGACCATAGTTTAGTACTGAGAATTCTCCAAACCGTCATTGTAACAATCTCCCTCAAGAGATGTTAAAACCAAAAAAATTGTATTCTTACTTTGATGAATAAGATTCTGAGTTCCTGAAAATTTTTCTATCCCTTAATAATATGATTATATGCATCAATTAACCGAGTAAGGATCACGGAAATAAGATCGCGGGTAAAATCTTATGAAAACCCGAAAATAGCATAATATAAAAGGGAATTTTCCTTTAAGGAGCACTACAAGCCATCTAGGAGCAAAGAAGGAAACACCTCCTCCATAGGAGACAAACCGAACAATGAAAGGCAACTAGGATGTCTCGAGACAGCAAGGTATGATCTACTTTGGAAAAACAAAGGAGCCAGGTAGGATTGTAGACTAACCTAGCAAGGAAGGGAGAGGTGGAAAGACTAGAATAGTGGAAAGGAAGGATTAAGGAGAAGCTTGAAGAAAAAAATGGTCGAAAATGAAATGATGACCACACTCGAGCCATAAGGAGGATTTAGTAAGTCTCGCACAAAGAGGCCTTGAGGCAAATAACACCTGAACTTTTTCCAAGGAAGGAGACCCTAGGAAGGCATACGCATTCCAACTAAGAAGTAATGGACCAAGTGATAAAGGATTAGGAGATGAAGTGCACGCCGAGGTGAAAGAACTAAGGGAAGTATACTAAGAGGACCCAAGGAGCAGGTAAGTAGGAAATAACATTAAAGGACACAGTGACAAGTGAAAATAGGTGGGCTACCCATCATAAGGAAATAGAGGAAAGAACATCCAAAAAACCTAGGAAAAGTAAGCCCTCCAATTCAGAAGAGGGTAAGGAGAAAACAGCCAATGACATCAAGACTGATCGTGGCCCACACTTGCTTAATAGAGACCAAGGTGTGGATGGCTAGACATAAAGAGTGCCAGGAACCAATCTATCAATAGGTGCTCTTTGAAGAGAGGATAAGGAACGAAAAGAAAATGGAGGACAATGAAGGATAAAGAGCGGGCAACAATACCAATCTCAGAAGGGTGTAAGAAAGGAAAGAAGAAAAAGCCTCCAAGAAGCATTAAGAGAGGTTGAACCAGGACAAAAATCCTTAGGTAGAGGATACAACTAGGAAGTGAGACCTCAAAAAGGGAAGTTCCAAAGCTAAGGAACCACCAGATGGATACTAAGGGGCTTAAAACTGATATAAAGAACCTCATGAAGAACCATATGTGGTTATGGGTATGTTGGGATGGCAAAAGTATTACCTGATTTGGAAGAGCAAAGAAGCCAATTAGAGATTTCCGATGAACCTAGAATAGAAGGAAGCAACTAGTAGCAACAAGATGGTCAAGGAGAATAAACGAGACCCTAAGAAGGATCGGGAAGTAGTGGAAACTACACTCTAAAGATGGGTAATAGAGTGGGCATAGTGTTGAGTACATGAAATAAGACCCGACAATCGGAGATACTTGAGTAGGAAAGTAAAAGGTGAATTGGGAAATTATGATCGACAAATGATTAAAGGTGGACAAAATCCCTAATTCAAAAGGGTCTAAGAATGCGAAGGAAGGAAACCTTCAAGGAGTAGTAAGAAATTTGAACATCTAGAACCTAAAGGGAAATCTCTACTTTAAAGGACATAGTATAGAATGAAAATCATTAAAAGGGAACTCCCCAAAACAACAGAATCATGAATTGGTCACAAGTAAGTAAGAGTGGGTTTAAGGGAAAGGAAAATCCTTGAGTAAAGGACATCACCCATAATGAAGAAAGATATAAGAAGGGAAGAATCCCAACATGTCGGTAAGTCATCAAGAAATTCAATGATTGGCACTAGAAAGACTCAATAAAGAAGTTGGGAAAGGATGAGTGGGTAAGGAAAACCGACACGGTTATGTTAGACGTTGACAAGGCATGAAGGATGATTGGATAATGGTAAATAGTCACAAATAAAACCCGATGAAAAGAGGGATGAAGTTATACAATCACTGAAAGGTTGGAAAGTTGGAAACAACCCTAAAGGAGATGTTGTAGAAGTCTAATAGATATGGACATGTTCTGGAATATGTCATGTCGTAAGGGACATGTAAGCACCAACAGTCCTGAGTAAAAATGTGACTTGGGTAAGAAAGAGTCAATTAGTAAGCATGACAAGGTCAAACATAATTTTAACTGAAGTTGTAATCCATGACGAATGAAGGAAGGGTCACATTAGGATGAAGGGATAATAACATAGAAACCTATGAAAACAAGTACGTAATACTCAAAAGAACATCAAGTTAAGGGTTTCAACGATGAAGAGAATAACTAGACAAAGGAATGATTGGGCATCTTGGAAGTCCCGATCCTAAAATCTTGAGTAAGAACCTCAAAGGGAAGAATATTGCCCTAAGTAACAGGAGATGTGAACCCAGGGATATACCTTTGGACTTGCGGGCAAAACATACTAGTTATGATAAAGCTCCATGGAAGGAGTACAATGTAAAGGAAAAGAAATTCATTAATTGTGTGATTTAAAGTGGGCTAAGTAAAAGAACGACCAATGTATTAATATGTCCAAGTTGACATTAAGGGAAGTTTATCCTAGGGTGGAAAATGCAGATTTAGTTTTGGGGACAAAACACCTAAAAGGAGGGGAGTGTTGTATACCCCGCTCCTTTAGGATGAGAACACAAGGGAAAGAACCGGGGAAAGAACCGGTTAACCCCACTGAGAAAATTGAACCGATTCACAAACCCTAACCGATAGAGAAAGGGTAAATCAGGAAATTTATGGATCCCTAGTGACCGAAAGAGTCACAAAAGTCACAAGAAAGGAGCTTAGGATGAATTGGAGGTGAAAACCAAACCGGTTCAGGTGAACCGTACTTGAACCGGATTGAATCAGTTTGAACTAGTTTGAACGACTATTGAACCGATTTCTAAATTCTTTTTTTCTAGGTGGCTTAGAAAAATTCAAATTGGAGAATTGAGGCCACCATTTGATAGATAGTGAATTTTGATGGATTTACAATTTTTTAATTTTGAAAAACTCGGTCAAATCAAGCCTGAACTGACTGGTTTATGCATTGAACCCGGTTTGGACCGGTACGGTCTGGTTCGGAACAGTGTCGTCTTCTTCCTTTAGATGACAGCATTGTTCACTCCCCGAAAAATCTAGCATTGCCGATGAAGATGAAAAGTCTCTGGCCAAGGAGTTTCAGGCAATGAATGACCATCATTAAAGTGCCAATTGGACGACCAAGAAGTCCCCGAGCTTCCTATATAAAGAGCCCCTCCTCATTTATCCTCCTCACACCTAAAAACTCCACTCTCTCCCTACTGCTCCAGTATTCGGTGAATCTCGAACTAGAGCTCCAACTTGGGCATTTTTTGAGCTAAAGAAGGACTGGTTGGGTTCTTTGGATTCGGGGAGAAGTCAGCTACATGCATGTAATCTCCATTTGCTCCGAGAGTCGCCGGAGAAATGCCAGCATGATAGAACAATGAAGCAGCTCTGGCGGACCAAAGCTACCCTACTTTGGCTGAGCTGAAATCATCCAATTCGAGCCCTTCTCAAGCCAAACCAAGCCCTCCCAACACCTCCACAACCCTTCTACAGCTGAATTAGAGTGGAAAGGTAAGCCAATTTGGCTCACCTCTGTAAATTCCAATCGGTGCTAGACAAAGAACTGGCAGATTTTTAATGACTAAATTCTCACTAAATTTGGCATCAACTGATGCAATTCTTAATCCTAGGAGGAACCTCAGGATGAAAGCTATCAACCTAAATTGAAAGCTTAGACCACCGCACCCCCGATGGTAAGCATTCGAAGCTTTCTCTCTCTACGTTCAGTTTTCGGGCGATGCTTTGTTTGAGCTTGTTCTGTTGTTAAATAGTGCGATTCAAAGTGCAATTGAATCGTATGGAACTGTAGCAACTTAAATCTAACTTCAATTTCCACAAATAAACTCATTTGATTGGTCAATTTGATGAAATCAAATTCAGCCAAGTTAGAATGTTCAAATAGGGGGAAATTTTGGAGAATTCGAAAATTCGAGGGTCTAAATTGCAATTTCATAAAATTGAGGGCCAATTGTGCAGGGAAAATATGTTGAAGGGCCAATTGGTCAATTTTTGTAATTTTTGGGGTGAAATTTACCATTTTTGTAAAGTAGGTGTAAAATGGTAATTTTGGAAAAGTGGGGGACCAAATTTGAAATTTGGGAAAATTGAACCATTTTTGTGATTTGGAATAAATTGAGGTCCCAAGGTGAATTTTAGAAGTTTCAGGGCTCAATTTGAGGAAAAATCAACATTAGGGACCTAAAGTTAAAGAAAAAGAACTTAAGGGACCTAATTGCAATTAATTGAAAAGTTTGAGTATTTCATCCATTTATGATGAATGAAGGCTATTAGGCCAAAGGATAATGAACAAGGATGTTAATATTGTGTAGGAACATGAAGTACCGAGAATACCAGCAAGGACAAGCTCATGTGAAGACAACAAACTAGTTAAGAGGAAATAACTGTGTTATCAACTGAGTGGGATTTTTATATCATACTAGATTGGGATGATAAGCATATCAGAAATGAAAACTCGCTACAATATGGGATTTTAACATCACACCTGGATGGAGTGATGTGAGAAAATACACGGAAAAACTACTTAACGGTTGAAAATCTCATAGAGTAGGCCCAAGGCCAGTTGGCACGAGGAGGAGCTCGTAAACAAACATGATGGTGAGCCATGAAAACTTTAATGAATGATGTGATTTGGCAATGGTACCAACATAGGACTGACATACTCGATGGATTGGTGGCAGTGCGACAAGACAAGTCGACGGACCAGTCGAGACAAATAGCTGCAGGGCGAGTTGAGGATCGGGGCTGTTGGACTAATGGCACCAAAGATTAAATTGCTTATATGGAAAATTATTATTTTGTGCATGCACTTAAGTTTGGGACCATCAATACGCACAAGACGAGTAGTGATGCGTCCTAGGGGCTATTGGACGACATGGTGGAGATAAGGGTAGATTGTCATGCCAGCAGTCAAGGAAGCTTGACGTAGCTTCATGCGCAAGAGACTAGGGTGGGTTGAGATGAGGTCTCTATCCTCATACGGACATAGAGTTTCTTTTTTATTTTGAGGGTCGAAGTTTGCGTACATCCACTCATCCCCAGGGTAGAAGTGGACATGCTTCTATCTAGGTGGTCGGTAAAGTCACTCTGACGCCACAAGTGGGTGTAATGGACGGGCTGTCCTACGAATGTGTGATCCTTGCATGATGAAGTGCGTGCGTTGGTTGTTAAACACACCGATTGCGGTTAATGAGGAATAATGGTTTTGAAAATTGAGAAATTGAGAAAGATAAGGGTCAAAATCGTCAGGGAGGGCGGAAGGAGCATAACAGTCCAAGATGGGGTAATAGGGTGGCATTTCAAAAGAGAAAGGACATGCCACCACCTCCCCCAAAGAGTAATCCCCACATTTCCCCAAGGAAACCCTCGTTGTCCTAAGTGCCAAAGGCACCACGAGGGAGCATGCTTGACCTGCTTTGCATGCGCACATTGGGGCACTTTGTGAAGGAATGCCCCACTCTTAGGCAGAATAAGCAGAGGAATACACAAGGACCACCACAAGGGAATCTCAAGCCAGACGCTACAGCCAAAGTACTAGCTAGGGTATACAACCTCACCCTGGCAAAGCCTAGGAAAGACCCAAGTACTGTAGTGGGTACATCCCAAAACCCTCTCAATTAGTTCAAGCAAAACTTGTAATTGAAAATTTTATTCAATAAAGAAAACTTTTCCTCTAAAACTATACGTTTCTACAATCAGGGTATGTGCATTTATGGGGACAACAGGTCTATGCCCTCTTCGACTTAAGAGCTGAGAGATCCTTCATCAAAGTGGACTTAATTCCATGTTTACCCTTAGAACTTACTCCTCTAGGATAAAGTCTCAACATCCTAACACCCTTAGGAGAAGGGCTAAATAGGAACAAACAATTAAAAGGATGTTAGATAAAAATTGGAGGAATCAAACTTGAAGCAAATTTGATTCCATTGCCCCCGAAGGAGGTAGAAGTAATCCTTGGGATGGATTGGTTAAAATAGTGACCTTCCACACTCCCAAGACAAATGGATTAAAATTCCAAGGAGAGTGAAGGAAGGGTGAAGTACAAATGGTGTCCCATATAAAGGCACAAAAGATGATACAGAAGGGCTGTACGACTTTTCTGGCCATGGTGATTAATGAAAAGTCTAAAGAGAAGGGACTCGAAGACATTCCAGTAGTTAAACAATATCCGGAAGTATTTCTGGAAGAATTACTTGGACTACCTCCAAGTCGACAAGTGGAATTCACCATAGAAATTATCCCAGGAACAAACCCCATATCCCAAGCTCCTTATCGCATGGCTCCAGCGGAACTAAAGGAATTGAAGGAAAAACTAGATAAACTATTGGAGAAGGATTTTATACATCCTAGCCAGTCTCCATGGGGTGCACCAGTCCTAATCGTGAAGAAAAACGATGGAAGCATGAGACTGTGCATAGATTATAGGAAGTTGAATAAGGTCACCATCAAGAACAGGTACCCACTTCCCCGAATTGATGACCTATTCGACCAACTAAAAGGTACAGCCTACTTCTCCAAGATAGACCTTCAGTTGGGCTATCACCAACTCAGGATCCGAGAGGAGGACATTCCTAAGACAACATTTCAGTCTCGATATAGACATTACGAATTCATACTAATGCCATTCGGATTAATAAATGCCCCTGCGGCCTTCATAAATTTAATGAACCGTGTGTTCCAACAACACTTGGATAGGTTTGTGATAGTATTCATAGATGATATTCTCATATAGTCAAGAACTAGGTTAGAGCACGAATAACATTTGGCAATCACCTTGGTGATATTGAGGGAAAACCACTTATATAAAAAAATTCTCCAAGTGTGAGTTCTAGCTGCAACAGGTAGGATTCTTAGGACATATAGTGTCCAAGGATGGATTCAAGGTGGATCTAGCAAAGGTGGAAGCCATATCTGATTGGAAGGCACCCAAAAATCCTTTAGAGATACAAAGTTTCTTAGGTTTGCAAGATACTATAGATGGTTCGTGCAAGACTTTTCTAAGATATCAACCCCTCTGACTCAACTCACTAGGAAAGGAGTTGAGTATAAATGGAATAAAAGCTGTGAGAAGTCTTTCCTAGAGTCGAAGACTCGATTGACAACCACACCGATACTCTCCCTTCCTAACCCAAGTGTGGGAGAGTACACCGTCTATAGTGATGTATCTGGAAAGGGACTTAGATGTGTACTAACGCAACAAGGAAAGGTTATCGCATATGTGTCGTGACAACTTAAGGTACATGAGAGAAATTACCTAACCCATGACCTGGAACTAGTTGTGATAGTGTTTGCTTTAATGATTTGGCGACACTACCTCTGCGGGGTTAAGTGTAGGATATACACTGATCACAAGAGTCTCAACTACTTCTTAACTCATAAGGAGTTAAATCTCTGCCAGATAAGATGGCTGGAATTGGTGAAAGACTATGACCTTATGATAGAGTATCACCCTAGAAAGACAAATGTGTGGCAGATGCATTAAGTTGCAAATACCAAACTGAGGTGGCACAAATAAAGACAAGTTACATACCCTTGTTGCAACAGCCGGGGAGAATGGAGATGAACCTGATGATGGAAAAGCAGGAGAAGTGCTTGTTGGCCAATGTGGTGGTGAGGTCCAGTCTAACCGAGCAGATTAAGGTTCAACAAAAGGCTGATAAGGAATTCCAACCTTATTTGGATCCGGTTAACAAAGAAATGAAATCGGACTATGATCTACGAGGTGATGGAGTGCTAACCTACAAGGGCAGGGTATGTGTGCCTCAAGATAAGGAGCTGAAGAGGTTAATTCTAGAGGAGGCACATGATTTGGTGTATGCAATTAATCCAGGTAGTACTAATATGTATCGCACCCTCAAACAAGGATATTAGTGGAATAGAATGAAGAGGAATGTTACAGAATATGTAGCTCGATGCTTGTCCTGTCAACAGATAAAGGTTGAGCATTAGAAACCATCCAGAATGCTCCAACCCTTGCCAATCCCAAAATCTAAATGGGAGCACATTACCCTGGACTTTGTCACAGGACTACTTGTGACGAGGAAGGGTCGGGACACAATTTGGGTCATCGTAGATAGATTAACCAAATCCGCTCATTTCCTCCCTATAAGAGTGACAAATACAATGGAACAACTAGTCGTCTTATACATGAGGAAAATAGTAAGACTCCATGGCATCCCGATGAGAATAGTATCAGATAGGTACACCTAATTTACTTCAAGGTTCTGGCTAAGTCTACAAAGTGCCCTGGGAACCAATCTCCACATGAGTACAGCGTTTCACCCTTAGACCGATGGACAGTCTGAACGAATGATTTAGACTTTGGAGGACATGTTGAGGTCATGCGTACTCACCATGGGAAGAATACTTGTGCCTAATGGAATTTGCTTGCAATAATAGCTATCAGTCCAGTATTCAGATGGCTCCTTATGAAGCCCTTTATGGAGAACCTTGTTGTACCCCTTTATTTTGGGAAGAAGTGGGGGAAAGAAAATTGGAAAGGGCCGAGCTAATCGAGGATGCCATAGAGAAAATTAAGTTAATTAGGAGTCGCCTTAAGGCCACCTAGGACAGGAAAAGGAATTATGCGATCATCGAAGAAGGGATCTAGAGTTTGATGTGTGGGACTAAGTGTTTCTCATGGTATCCTCATGGAGGGGAATACTTAGGTTTCAACAATGGGTAAAGTTGAAACCAAGGTATATCGGTCCTTATCCCATCATCCAAAGGATAGGACCGGTGACCTATAAATTGGAACTACCTTCGGACTTGTATAGAATACATGATGTATTCCTTATCTCTGTGCTTCGGAAGTACCAACTTGATCATAGCCATGTATGAAACGGACCACCACTAGAGCTAGAAGAGAACTTGACCTATCAAATAGAATCGATATGAATAATTGAACGGAGGGATAAGAACTTGAGGAATAAGAAGATTTCTATAGTCAAAGTTCTTTAGCAAAACGAACACGTGCAAGAAGAGCCATGGGAAATTGAAAGTGTAATGAGGGAACGTTACCATCAATTATTTAACATGTAACTATTTTGGGGACAAAACCCTTAAAAGGAGGGGAGAGTTGTAAACCGCGTCCTTTGATAATAAGAAAACCCAGGAAAAGAACTGGCCATTTCCAAAGAGAAAATCAAGTCAATTTATAAAATGAAACTGATGGAGAAAGGGAAAACTGAGAAATTTATCAAAGAACTGGCCATTTCCAAAGAGTCATAAAAGTCATAAGAAAGGACATTAGGATGAATTGGACATGAAAACCAAACCGGTTCAGGTGAACTAGACCTGAATCGGTTTGAACTACTATTGAACCAGTTTCTAAATTCATTTTTCTAGTTAGCTTAGAAATTCAAATTGGAGAATTAAATCCACCGTTGGATAGAGAATGAATTTAGATGAATTTACAAATTTTTAATTTTGAAAAACTTGGTCGAATTGAGCCTGAACCTACTGGTTTAAGCATTGAACCCGGTTTGAACTGGTTTGGTCCGGTTCGGAACAGTGTCATCTTCTTCCTTCAAATCACAGCACTGTTCACTCGCCAGAAAATCGAGCAGCGCCCGCAAAGATGAAAAGTCTCTGGCCAGGGAGTTTTAGGCAATGAATGTTCGCCATAAAGGCGCTAATCGGATGGCCAAGAAGTCCTCAAGCTTCCTATATAAAGATCCCCTCCTCATTCATCCTCCTCACACCTGAAAACACCTCTCTCTCCATACTGCTCCATTTTTTGGTGAAGCTCGAACCAGAGCTCCAACTTGGGTATTTTTCTTTGCCAAAGAAGGTGAGGTCGGGTTCATTAGATTCGGGGAGAAGTCAGATACCCAACAGTAGTCTCCATTTTCTCCGAGCGTCACCAAAGAAATGCCAGCGTGATCTAACAGTGAAGCAGCTCCGACGAACCGGAGCTACCCTATTTCGGTCGAGCTATAAATGGCCAATTTGAGCACTTCTCATGCCGAAACAAGCTTCCCCAACACTTTCACAGCCCTCATACAACTGAATTAGAGTGAAAAGGTAAGCAAATTTGGCTCCCCTCTATAATTTCATATCAGTGTTAGAGAGAGAACCAACGAAAATTCATTGACCAAATACTCTCTTAATTTAGCATGAATTGATGCAATTCTTGATCCTAAGAAAAACCTCCGGATGAGCGCTATCAGCCCAGATTGAAAGCTCGAACTACCACACCCCCAATGGTAAGCTTTCAAAGCTTTCTCTCTATAAGTTCAGTTTTCCGACAAAGCTTTATTTGAGCTACATTCATATCCAAATTACGCGATTCAAAGTTCCATTGAATCGTGTGAAAGTGTATGAACTCAATTTTACCTTCAATTTAAATAATTAACCTCAATTGATCAATCAATTGGATGAAATCAAATTTGGCCAGTGTGAATGGGAGAAATTTTGGGGAAAATTGGGGATTTCAAAAATTTGAGGGACTAAAGTGCAATTTCCCAAAATTGAGGGCCAATTGGCCTTGAAAAACATGTTGGAGGACCTATGGGTCAAAATTTGGAATTTTTGGGGGTCAGGTTGCCATTTTGTAAACTTGGGGCAAAATGGTAATTTTTGAAAAGTTGGGGACCAAATTGGAAATTTGGGAAACTTGAATCCTTTTTTGTGATTTTGAATAAATTGAAGTCCGAAAGTGAATTTTAGAAGTTTCAAGACTCAATTTGAGGAAAAATTTGCATTAGGGGCCTAAAGTAAAAGAAAAGGAACTTTAGGGACCTAAATGCAAATAACTAAAAGTTTGGGTATTTTATTCATTCGTGATAAATAAAGGCTATTAGGCTAAAGGATAATGAACAAGGATGTTCATATCGTGTAGGAACATGAATTATCGGGAACACCAACAAAGACAAGCTCGCATGAAGGCAATGAGTCGGTTAAGAGGAATTCACTATATTATCAGTTGAGTGGGAATTTTTACATCATACCTGGTTGGGATGATGAGTACCTCGGAAAAGAAAACCGCTACTATATAGAATTTTAACATAAAACCTAGATGGGGTTATGTGAGAAAACACACAGAAAAACTACTTACTGGTTGTAAGTAGATCATACCCAGTTGGTATGATAGACTTCTTGGAAGAAAGTGGAAAATCCGTTTACCGGTTGTAAGCAGAGATATCATCACACCTGATTCGTGTGGTAGATGAATGAAAAGATTATTTTTGTCAAAAGTGCTCTTGACCTTCTTGATGGCAGCTCAAATAGCTCAGATAGGTCGGAGGCCTCGGTTTTGGAACTTGGGTGCTAAAATTCTCGATTTTGAAAATCATGTATAGTGGGCCCAAGGCCAATTGGCACGAGCAAGAGCTCGTAAACAAACATGATGATAAGCCATGAAACCTTTAATGAATGATCTAATTTCAAGACCGGTCCAACATACTTGATGGATTGTTAGCAGTGCAACAAGAGAGGTAGATGGACCAGTTGAGACAAACAGCTGCAGGTCAAGTTGAAGGTCGGGGCCGTCGGACCAATGGCACTAAATATTAAATGGCTTATGTGGAAAATTATTGTTTTGTGCATGCACTAAGGTTTAGGACCATCAAGACAACCAAGAGGGGTAGTGATGCTTCCTAGGGGCTACAGGACGACATGGTGGAAATAAGGGCAAATTGTCTTGCATGCAATTAGGGAAGCTCGATGTAGCATCATGCGCATGAGACCGGGGTGGGGTTGGGATGAGGTCTTTGTCCTCATACAGACACGGAGTTTCTTTTTGGGTTTGAGGGTCAGATGTGGCGTACATCCACTCATTCCCAGGGTAGAAGTGGACGGGCTTCTATCTAGGTGGCGGGGAAAGTTGCTCCGACACCACAAGTGGGTGTAGTGGATGGGCTTCCCTATGAATGTGTGATCCCTTCATTCTGAAGGGCATGTGTTGGTTGTTAAACACATCGACTATGGTTAATGAGGTATAATGGTTTTGAAAACTGAGAAATTGAGAAAGAAATGGTTCTTAAAGAAAATAAAAAGTCTGGCACACTACAATTCAAATTATTTTTTGAAACTCATATTTCAAACACTCATTCACAGAGTTGTCAAACTCATCCCCCCTTTTACCCCTTTTCAAGAAACCAAGGGAAAAATCGACCTAAAGACCTTTAGCTAGATAAACTTGCAACACAGGCATGTAAGTTCAAATTTTATGCAGTTTTGATTAATGTTATTCTAGGAAAGGTATAGGTTTAAAGGACGCCTTACTCCTCACGGTTTAAAGAAGGGGGAAAAACCCTTAATGAACTGGGAGAGTGGTGGGTTGCTCACGAGGATCCGACCAAACTGGGTCGGGCATGACAGTACATCTTCATGTTTTCTTTTGTCATGTTTTCTTACTCCTGAAAGGAGTATAAGAGAGGTGGTGAGTTCTACAACTCAGTGAGTGGGTGTTGGGAGTGTATTTTTAAGAAAAATAGCTTCATTTAAATTGTGCTAAGATATATCATTTCTATTAAAAGAAGTTCTCCTCAAAATTCGGTTTTCAAAACCCTTTTTCCCATTTCCATATTAGGTGTGTTTAGTAGATAACACTCGCCCTTTATCATGAAGGGAACACACATTCAAAAGTGCAGTCCGTCCATTGCACCTGCTTATGGCTTAGAGCGTCTTTACCGGCCTCTAAGATAGAAGTCCATCCACTTCTACCCTGGTTCTAAGTGGATGTTCTCGACATTCAACCCTCAAACCCGAATGCCACTCCGTATCTGTGTGAGGACAGAGAACTCATCCCAACCCCACCCCGATCTCATGCACAAGAAGCTACTCCGAGCTTCATGATTGACTGGCACGACGAACTGCCCTTATCTCCACCATGTTGTCTAGTAGCCCTTAGGACCCATCACTACCCTCTTAGGTGTCTTGGTGGTCTTGTACCACAAGTGCATGCACAAAACAATATTTTTCACATATAGCCATTATCTTTGGTGCCATAATAAGGAATTAGAAGAAAGACTACCTGAGAAACATTGGAGAAGTAAGCCCCCCAATTAAGAAGTGAATAATGGAAATGGTCATTAACATCAAGACTTGTCGTAGCCCACGCTCACTTAAGGGAGCCAAAAGGATGATGATCAGGCATGGTGTGGAATACATGGAATTAGACCTAGAAATTAGAATTTCATTAGGAAATAAGGGACGAAATGGAAAATTTATGACAACAGAGAATTTAAAAGCAGGCAAATGTCCCAAAAATAAAGAGAGTGTAGGGAGAGGGAAGTAACTTTTAAGGAATTGTAAGAAGATCGAAGGTATAACCCTAAAATGGAAGTCTCTGCTTTGAAGGACAAAGTAGAGAATGAAAACAATTAAGGGGAGACCTCCCCAAACAAGGAATCAATATGTAGACTGAAAAAGGGACAACTCAGAATGAGGAATGGTGAATGATCACAAGCAAGCAAGAAAGGATGGAGGAAAGGAAAGCCCTTGAGTAAAAGACACTAATGTAAATGAGGAAGCACATAAGTGAGAAAGGATCCCAATGTGTCGACAAGCTAGAAAACCAACGATTGGAACTAGAGGGAAAACCCATAGAAAAGTTGGTAAAGAATGAGTAGATAAAGGGAACCAACGCAATTATGATGTTAAGAGATTTAAAGGACAATTGGACAACATAAAATGTAGTAGGGAAACACTACCGAGTAGTAGAAATGAATGGAGCCATATGACTCCTAAATGGATGGAAAGGCCTGAACCGTTATCAAGGATATACATTCTGAAACCATAATGGGCAAAGATATTTCCAAAATGGATCATGTTGTAAAGAACATGTAGTGTTAATAGTTCCAAGAATGGTGACCCAAGTAAGAGCGAGTTCAATAATCAAGTCTAAGAAATGGAATCATAATCGTAAGAAACCAAAAATGGAGGAAGGACCAAAAATAAGATAAGGAAGAAAGTATGTCCAAACCCAAGGGGTTAAGGATGTGGAGTCTGAAAGGATACTAAACAAAGAGCATCAACAATCTAGGAAATGATGGAAAAACAGGGACAATAGGATGTATATGGAACGTCCAACCCAAAGACATGAATAAGAACCCTTAAGAAGAAGAGTCTTACTCTGAGTGGAGTGAGAAGGAGACCTAAGGTGGCACCTCAGGATGGGCAATTTGGACATGACTGATCGTGATACACTTCGTTGTGTGAGTGGAAAATATATAGGAAGAAGACTTCTCAAGTATGTGGCTAAAAGACTAAGTGAAAGGAATAGCCAAAGTGATAATATACCAAGCAAACTCTAGGAGGACATCAAGTAAAGTCACTCCTAACGCAAATGATTATTGACTTAAGTTTTGGGGACAAGACCCCTAAAAGGAGGGGAGAGTTGTAAACCTCAACCTTTAAAGACAAGGAAAATTAGGAAAAGAACTAGTCAGCTCAATAGAAAACCGAGTCGGTTCATGAACCTTAACCGATAGAAAAAGGGAAAAAATGGGAAATCAACAAATCCTAATTGACTCAAAGAGTCATAAAAATCATGGAAAAGAACCATGGGACAAATGGTAAGAGAAAACCATACTGATTCAAGGCGAACCGTACATGAACTGAATTAAACCGATTTGATCCACACTTGAACCGGTTGCTAAATTCATTTTTCTAGGTGGCTTAAAATTTTCAAATTGGAGAATTGAAGCCACCATTAGATGGATAATGAATTTAAATTGGTTCCATTGGACAAGTAGCACCAAAGATAATGGATGTATGTGAAAACTATTGTTTTGTGCATGCACTTGTGGTATAGGACCATCAAGACACCCAAGAGGGATAGTGATGGGTCCTAAGGGCTACTGGAAGACACGGTGGAGATAAGGGTAGTTCATCATTCCAATTAGTCTTGAAGCTCAAATTTGCTTCTTGCGCATAAGACCGGGATGGTGTTAGGATGAGGTCTTCGTTCTCATACGAACACGAAGTATTTTGGGTATGAGGGTTGAACATCTGGGATGTTCACTTAGACTTCGGGTAGATGTCAGGGACTTCTATCAGGGTGGATGGTAGCAACGCTCCGATCCACAAGTGGGTGCAGTCGTCGTAACTGCATCTCACAAATATGTGTACCCTTCCTAATGAAGGGCGTGTGATGTTTGCTAAATGCCTCCTGAGGCAAGGGGATGCAATAAGAAAGCTAAACACACCTAATGTGAATAAGGAAAAATGTTTTGAAAACCTTGGAAAGGATTTGAGAATCCTTGGAAAAAGGAATGGTAAAACTTGGAAAAAGGTTTTGGAAAAGAAATTGAATTTGAAACCCTTTTGAAAGAAAATGTCACCCTTAGGCAAGGTAAGGGTTTTGAAAACCAAAAATGAGGAAAGATCCTTCTTAAAAGAAATGATGACCTTGACACACTTTGAATGAAGCTATTTCTTGAAAACTCACTCCCAACACCCGCTCACTAAGTTGTAGAACTCACCCCCTCCTTTTTACCCCTTTCAGGTAACCAATGGGAAACCAAAACTTAAAGAACTCCTTGTAAGACAAGTATTTCAGTTTTAAGATATTCATTTTATATAATGCTATTTCAGGAAAGATTAGAAAGAAGTACACCTTACTCCTCATGTTTTAAAAAGGGTGAAACCCTTTAAGGACCAAAGGGAGTGGCAGGTTGCTCATGAGGATCTGAACAAGGTCGAGACGTGACAACTTGAGTGGTATCGGAGCCTATTTCCTCAAATGCATTATCAAGACTATATAACATAGTAACTAAGAGGAAAAAATCTTAAAATTTCATATTGCTCCCAAGAGAGGAACCAAGAGAACAAGAGCCATAGTTTCTGACACTGCCCAACAACCCCTCCTTGTAGAAACTCCTAGAAAAGCCCCCAACGAGTCCACCTAGACTAAGCTCGGAACATCAAAGACTATATGAAAACATCACCCGAGTGTTTGGAAGGACCAACCTCACCCAGAGGTGGACACCCTCTCCCAAGCCAAGCCCGAGTAAGTACAATCACATCCTACTTTTGTCAACATCCCTCATATAATTGATATCCCCAAATACCTCAAGACCATCCATCAATTAGGATGTAAATCATCCCTGGGAGAAGGATACTGGAGCCGTTATGGACTGGCTAGCCAGCATTAAGAAACTTATGGGAATAATCAGGATTCCACCAAAGGAGATGGTGATCCTAGTAGAATTCTTCCCAAAAGCTAGTGCAAAAAGGTGGTCGCACAACATCAGGAGTCTGTACACCACGACACTTGTCACGCCCCGACCTAGTTTGGTCAGATCCCTGTGAGCAACCCGCCGTTCCTTGGTTTAAGAGGTTCCCCCTTCTTTAATTCAAGAGTAGCCAGGTAAAATCTCAACCTTGTTCCCTAGAATAACATATATTAATAATAATGCAATCTTAATAGAAATTAAGCATACCTGACAGAGGGTAAATCCTGGTGTTATCCCTAGTTATTCTCTATTCCTAAAATGGGATAAAAAAAATGTTGATGAGTTTCTACAACTTACTGAATGGGTGTTATAAAAGAAATAGATAAAGTTTCAATAAAATAATTTTGAATTAAAGTGTGCCATACTCCTTATTCGAAAATCATTACTCGTCATTCATCACAAACAGTATGTTCAGCAACAAACACACACCTTTTATCATGAAGGTATCACACATTCGTAGGGCAGCCCGTCCACTACACCCACTTGTGGCATCGGATAGACTTTACCGGCCACCTAGATAGAAGCCCATCCACTTCTACCCTGGTTGTCATACCCCGACCCGGTTTGGTTGGATTACCGTGAGCAACCCGCCACTCTTCCCTATTTACTAAGTTTTTCCCCTCTATTAAACCTAGGAGAAGTAAGGCATCCTTTGAACCTGCACATTTTTCCTAGAATGACATAAATCAAAACTGCATAGTATTTTAAATTAATCATACCTGTCTCTCAGGCGTTTAACTTTACGGGTCTTTAAGGTCAGGTTTTTTCGGGACTTCCTAAAAGGGATATAAGGGAGGGAGTGAGTACGACTACTCGGTGAATGGGTCTTTCAAGAAAATATCTTTTAGGGAAAGAGTTGTATTGGAGTGTGCAAGACTCCTTTCTTTCAAAAATCCTTTGAATTTCAATTGTCGGGATTTTCCATCATAACCAAGGTGTGTCATCACCCAACACACATCCTTCATCATGAAGGTTCAACACACATTCACAGGCCAATACGACCACAAAACCCATTTTTGGCTTCGTAGTGACTTTACCGGCCACCTAGATAGAAGAACGTCCACATCTACCCTGAGAATGAACGGATGTCTGTAACATCTGACCCTCAATCCTAAAACTGATTCTTCGAGTCCATATGAGGACAAAGACCTCATCCCGTCCCCACCCCAGTCTCATGCGCTTAGTCCTACTCCAAATTTCGCACGGTCACCTGGTACGACGAACTGCCCTTATACTTACCGGGTCGTCTAGGGCCCTTAAGATGCATCACCACCCCTCATGGGCATCTTGATGATCCTAAAATCATAATGCATGCACAGACAATATTTTCTTATCATGCCATGTAATATATGGTGCCATTACTCCAACAGCCACGACCTTCAGCTCAACCTGCAGCTATTTGTCTTGACTGGTTCGGAGACTAGTCATGTCGCACTACTGCTAGTTAACCAAGTGTGTCGGTCCTATCTTGGTACCATGACTAAACAAGTCATTTATTAAATTTTTATGGCACATATCTCATGTTTGTTTATGAGTTCTTGCTCGTTCCCACTAGCATATGGTCCACAGTTCGAGATTTTTAAAACCGGGCATAATAACCCCCAAGTTTCAAAACCGAGGCCCCGAGCCTTTAAAAGCTATTCGAGCTCCCGTCAAGAAGGTCTACCAAATAGTTTAAGCATTGGCACACAGTTAGGGAAGAGCACTTACAAGAAAATATATTTTTAATTGTTCGTTATACTAACCGGGTATAAGGACATCTCCGCTCATAACCAATGAACAGGTTTTCAACTTCCTTTGAGGAAGTTTCATCATACCAACCGGGTATGATCTACTTATGACCAGTAAGTAGTTTTTCTGTATGGTTTTCACATCACTCTTCTATGTTGTGATGTTTAAAATAACACTTGATAGTGGGTTTTCATTTCGAGGTACTTATCATCCCCAACCAGATATGATATAAAATCCCACACACCCGTAAATGCCGTGAATTCCACTAGACCAGTTCCTTAATTTCACACGAGCATGTCCTTGCTGGCGTTCCCGGTGCTTCGTGTCCCTACATGATATAAACATCTTAGTTCATTATCTCTCGGCCTAATAGCCTTCATTCATTCCAAATGAATGAGAAAAACTAAACTTTTATTTAATTGCAATTAGGTCCCTAAAGTTATTTTTCTTTAAGTCCCTAAATGCTAGTTTTCCCTCAAATTGAGTCCCAAAACTTTTAAAATTCTCCTTGGGATCTCAAGTTATTCAATTTCACAAAAAGGGGTTTAATTTCCCAAATTTTCAATTCGGTCCACCAACTTTTCCAAAATTACTATTTCGCCCTTCCTTTAAAAAAATCGTAAATTTTACCCCAAAAATTCTAAAATTCCTCAATTGGCCCTCTAATATTTTTATCATGTCCAACTGACCCTCAATTTTAGAAAATTTCATTTTGGTCCCTCGAATTTTTCGAAAATCCCCAATTTTCCCCAATTTCAACTCTTTAACACAGCCAAATTTGATTTCATCAAATTGACCAATCAAACACCTCTAATTGTTGAAATTGAAGTTGAAATTGAGTTTCTCCATGTTCATACGATTCCATAGAACTTTGAATCATGAGTTTTAACATCGGAACGAGCTCAAACGAAGCTTCACCGAAAAATAGACTATAGAGAGAGAAAGCTTTGATTGCTCACCTGTGAGGGCATGATGGTTTGAGCTTTCTATCTCAGCAGGTAGCTCTCCTTCAAAGGTTCTTCCGAGGATCAATAATTACATCAATTGATGTTGAATTGGATTAGCATTTCGTCATTGAAATTCGGTCAACTCTTTCTCTAACACAGATCAGTTGCAAAGGGGAGCCGAATTGGCTTACCTTTCGGTCCTAATTTGGTCGTGGAAGGGCTAAGGAGGTGTCGGAGGGCCTGGTTTGGCCAGAGGAGGGGTCGAATTGACTGATTTCAACTCAGCTAAAATAGGGCAGCTTTGGTCTGTCGGAGCTGCTTCATTATTTGATCACGCCGGCACTTCTCTGGTGACTCCCGGAACGAATGGATGCCACCACCGTGTAGCTGACTTCTCCCCGGTACTAAGCAACCCGACCTCACCTTCTTTGGCTCAAAAACAACCCTACATTAGAGCTCTAGTACGAGCTTCACCGAAAAACTAAGCAACTGATAGACAGTGAGCTTTTTAGGTGTGGAGAGGATGAATGGGGAAGGGGTCTTTATATAGGAAGCTCGGAGACTTCTTGGCCATATGATTGGCACCTTTATTGTCACGCCTCAACCCGATTTGGTCGGATCCCCGTGATCAACCCGCCACTCTCCCGGTTTATTAAAGGGTTTCCCCTTATCGTAAACCATAAAGAATAAGATGTCCTTTAACTTGCACCTTTTTCCTAGAATAGCATAATCAAAACTTCATGAAATTTAAAACTTTACATACCTGCTTATAGGCATCTTAGTTGACAGTCTTTAAGGGTAGGCTTTTTGGGATTTCCTGAAAGGGATATGAGGGAGGGGGTGAGTACGACTACTCAGTGAATGGGTTTTTAAAGGTTTACTTTTAACTTTTAAGAAAAATATTTATATGGAGTGTGCCAGACTCCTTTCTTTTCAAAAATCCATTCATTTAAAAATTTGGGTTTTTCCATTATTTCTTAGTTACCGGTGTGTCATCACCCAACACACATCCTTCATCATGAAGGTTACACACATTCGCAAGTCAGTATCACTACTGAACCCGCATGTTCATACAATTCTAAGAAACTTTGAATCGCAGATTTTATCGACAGAACGAGCTCAAACGAAGCTTCGCCGGAAAATAGACTGTAGAGAGAGAAAGCTTCGATTACTCACCGATGAAGGCACGGCAGTCTGAGCTTTCAATCTGGGCAGATAGGTCTCATCCTGAGGTTCATCCTAGAATCAAGAATTACATCAATTGATGCAGAATTGGATTAGAATTTCGTCATTGAAATTCGGTCGACTCTCTCTCTAGCACCGATCGAAAATTGTAAAGGGGAGCCGAATTGGCTTACCTTTCAGTCCTAATTCGGCCGTGGAAAGGCTGAGGAAGTGTTGGGAGGGCTTGGTTTGGCTTGAGGAGGGCTTGAAATGGCTGATTTCAGCTTGGCCAAAATAGGGCAGCTTCGGTCCGCCGGAGTTGCTTCACTATTCCATCATGTCAGCGCTTCTCCAACGATTCTCGGATTGACTATAGTTTGCTATCAGATAGCTGTCTTCTCCCCGGTTCTAAAGAGCCCAACCTTTGTTCAAGTCGAAGCTCTGGTTTGAGCTTTACCGAGAAATGGAGTAGTAGAGAGAGAGAGAAGTGTTAAGGTGTGAGGAGAATGAAATGGGGATGACCTCTTTATATAGGCGTAAAACTCGTGTATTAAATGGGTGAGATTTATTACTAGTATTAATATTGCCATAAATTATTGGTATTAATTCCAATAATTTAATTTCGGTATTCATCCTCACACTACTCTCAGGCAAGCACGCTTAACTTTAAAGTTCTTATGGAATCTAGTTCACCTAAACTAATTTGATTTTTGTTTTCTAATTTGTCTTAAGTTTCTTTTCCAAGGTTTAATGAACCCTTTGGATCACCCGAAAGTTGTAAATTTTTATATTGCTTATTCCCAAATGTAAATCGGCTTGGTTTTCTTATTTGGTTTGACCGGTTCTTTTTCCGATTTTCCTTAACTCAAATGTGCGGGGTTTACATTTATGACAGGCATTGATTGCCGGAAACGTATCGAACAGAGACGTTTCCTCTTCATCGACGCTGCTTCAATTTTCTGGTGAGTGAACAGTGTTGTCATCTAAAGGAAGAAGACGACACTGTTCTGAACCGGGTTTAAAGCTTAAACCGGCCGATTCACCCCTCATTCGATTGAGTTTTTCAAATCTAAAAATTTCTAAATTCATTTTCTATCTAATGGTGGCCTCAAATCTCAAATTTGAATTATTTAAGCTAATAGAAAAATATATTTAGGATTTGGTTCAATAGTGGTTCAAACCGGTCTAAACTAATTCAAATCTGGTTCACCTGAACCAGTTTGGTTTGCATCCCCAATTCTTCACAAGTCCATTTCCATGTCCTTAGTAACTCCTTAGGTCACTTAGGGTCCATAATTTCTCCGGTATACTAAAAAATGACAAGTGTTACACCTGACTCTCCCTGATCTCATGGAGGAGCCCATCTTCGAGATCTGGGAGAGTGGCGGGTTGATCACAAGACCTCAACCAAACTAGGTCGAGACGTGAAAATAATGAATCGATTCAATGATTTATTTTTTTAGGTAGCTTAAAAATGTCAATTCGGAAAATTGAGGCTACCATTAGATAGAAAATGAATTTAGATAAATTTAGAAATTTTTAAATTTGAGAAAATAGGTTGAATCAAGTCTAAAACGGCCAATTTTTTAATTCGGGTCACCGAACCCGGTCGGACCGAACCGGTGAACAGTACAATCAGTCAATAGTCTAGTCAGTTAATAGATCATACCGGTCAACGATTAGCGGCACCCAGTCAGCAACCACATAGATAACGGTTAATTCGTATTTATAATTTTGTAAAATAAAATATTTTATTTTACTCATTTTTCATTTGAAGTGAAAGTAGATTATTATATATTTATTTTATATAATATAATTTTATTAATTAAAATTATATTTTAATATTATTTATTTTTATATTTTTATTATTATAAGTTTATAAATAAGTGTTTCTCTATTTAATTCAATAAATAACATAAAAATAAAAAGTTAATTTTATAGATTATTTTAGATTTATACTTGAAGCAATTTTACGAATAAATAGTTGGTGCAAATACACTAAGTATTGAATTTAGAAGAGGAAGCTCATGGTATAGAGTAACACAAATGCCATAGATGGAAGCTAGAACAAGCCAACTTTGTGGCAAGAAGTGCATATCCTTACCATTGAGCTTATGTGTTCTATAGGTTAATATAATAGCTTAATATAATAGTTTATGAATCTAATAATTTGGAGTGAGATTCAATCACCGGATCACAAATTCATCCAATAAACCCGAAGCCCAAATCCTTAAATCTAATTGAGTTCCAAATTTTTTTGACAACCATACTTACATAGCTGATCTCCAATTTAGGATTATTGTTTTGTTACAATAGATCAGCCTCCTACCGAAGCATGAGCACCCTTCTTTTTTGATACTATGCTATTGTTTTACCACATAGTGAACTGGACTGACTAATATTCAATATGACGAGATATTATCTCACCATTAGAATCCACTATTACATTAAAGTGGAATATTAAAAAGACAAGTGACTACAATGTAATCCAACTAAAAGCTCTTATTACTTTATGGGGATTATATTTTCTTCCTTTTTCCATTCACTTTCTTTTCCTCTTATTATATTCTACCATTGAAACAGTGACAAATCCAATCAATCTATGCACCTTTCTCATTCTCTCTCCCCTGCTTCAATCAAGCAGAAAAGAGGCAAAGAAAGGGGACCCTCCATCCATAGTCTTCTTTTTTTTTCTTCCAAATTCCCTGTTTTACTTTTTTTTCCACCCTTCCATGGATCATGCCAGGGACGCTACTAAGCAGCCACCACAGAAAGCTTCAGACTTCTTGAATCGACCACAGCCGCATCAACCCAGCAACAACATGAACGCAGTTGAGCCCAACAACAGCATCAGCAATAAACCCTCGGAGGTTAAAGACTCTCGGATTGCTTTAGTGGACAAGGACGAGGCTACCAAGAAGCAATTGGCCCCCAAGCGCAGCTCCAACAAGGACCGCCACACGAAGGTCGAGGGTCGTGGTCGGAGGATAAGGATGCCTGCCCTTTGCGCCGCTCGGATCTTCCAGCTGACCCGAGAATTGGGTCACAAATCCGACGGTGAGACGATTCAGTGGCTGCTCCAGCAGGCGGAGCCGTCCATAATCGCCGCCACGGGCACGGGCACCATCCCGGCCTCCGCCCTCGCGGTGGCGGGACCCGCTGCAGCGTCGTCTCAGCACCCTGGGGTCTCGATCTCCGCGCCATGGGCAGCTGTGGCCCGAATGGGCCCCACCTTGCAGCACCACCACCTGGGATCCACCGGATTCTGGCCCCCTTCCTCCTCTGGCCAATCGATCCTGGGAGGTGAAGGGTTCCACCCCACCAGTACGGCCACTGTGGGTACTAGTGGGAACATTAACTTGAACAACATGGGGCTCATGAGCTTCGCGTCTATCCTCAGCAGCCCGCCGCAGGTGGTGGTGCCGGGGCTCGAGCTGGGGCTATCCCACCAGGAAGTGGACCATCCCCATCACGGTGGAGGCTGTGGCGCTGGGGTCCTCCTCAATCCTCACACATTGAATCAGATATACCAGCAGATTGGGCAGTCCAGGATTAATAATCAACCCCAACAACCGCCTTCTAATGAAGGTTCCCAGGGCTCTGCAGGAAATTAAGTCTATTCCAAAGAAAATGTTAGGGGGATAGAGCAAGACTTGAGGAATGTTCATTTGGGGATGGGGGCGGGGACTGGAAGAAGAAGGACCCCCTGATGGAGTGGAGTTAATTTTGGGCATTTGCCTTGTTTTCCTTCTTTTTTTGGGTATTTAGGATCTTGCCCCTGGTTTGAATCTTTTCTCTGCAGCACTGGAGCTGCTTGTCTGCAGGTGCTGCTTCAGATAATCTCTCTTTTGTATATTTTGGTACTGCTGATCAGTTTTGATGTTTGCCGATATCTGATGCTTTCTTTGTTGGTGCATTTGCAGGTGGAGTTGTTGCACAGACAATATAGATTTCTCATATTTGGAGCTTTCACTGTTCTTATTTGATTTGGAGGTGTGCTGATATTGTAAGTTCATATAAATTATTGTGATTTTTGCTTAGGAGCCTTATTGGTTTGTATTTGATTCTCATAGATGGAGTTCTATAATGATACAATGACAGTTTAGATGCAGTATAATACTGATTTTTTTTTGTGGTGCAGTCTAATCATTTCCTTTTGCATACCATTTACATTTCAGTCAAACTCCAACTGATGAGCACATCTTTGAGCACTTTGTCAAACTCATGTCTCAGTATAGTATCAGTTGTCATTCAATTCTTGGCTTTCCTATCTAATATTATTCTCTTCATGTTATTTGGAGCCAACACAACCTATTTACATCTATTTGTTGGCAATTATATCCATTTGGAAGTAGTCCTTCCAATTTTTGGGGCTTTCTTGCTGCACATTGTAATTTCATTGGATTCATTACTTCTTTTCTTCTGTGTAATCATACATCCAACTTCTATAAACTTGTGGAAAATTTTCTTCATTGACTGTGTCACATGTTTCTTTTCGTGTTATGCCTACTTTCATTTTTTCCAATTTGAAAGACTTGAGAATTACACCATTGTTATTAATTTGGTCTGAACAGTGTCCAGATTCTTCATCACATCTTTCAGATCCACCATGTGATCAATGAATCTCTATTCTGCCACTGAAAAAAGCCTCTCATTATTTTTCAATCGCATGACTATTAGTCAAAGCTACCCTGCACTTTCAAATCATTTTAGAGGAAGAACATTAGACTGGTAGACAAGTCTTTGATATTGGTCAATGTGAATCATCGTTGTTCCTGAGGTATGTAAGCTAATTCTGAACAGAAGATAGGATAACTATAGCTGATGGGTTTTCCAACTAGTAGTGGGGAGTTGAAGTTGATGCTTTTACTGATTCTGACCCAAAGTTGAGAAGGAGAATATTGGTTGACTCTATCCAATAAGTCTTCACAGTCTTCTTGAATCTCTAGTACTTTTCACTTTCAGGATTGTCTAATTGTCTCTTACCCTCATCTGGTTTGTTCCCTTTTGCTTGTACGAAAATGCTTACCGCCCAGGACTGACAGATCCGGGAGGCTGACAGGAAAGACCTGCTGCACTTATGGAGTTGGTTGGAATCCTTGAGGAAACCCTGTGTGTGGCCTCTCAGCTGGGAGGTGATATTTCCATCTTGAGTCAATTCCTCTTGACCTTTATTTAGGCCATTTACCTTGCCTTAGAACCCTAGAGCAAAGGAAAGAAAGGTGAGAGAAAAAGCATTCAAACATCAAACTTGTCCATCAAAAGAGCACGTTTTTTAACATTCTCAATTCCATTGCAGCTATCATTTACCACCATATTCCATATCAAACTGTTGGATCATTAAATTTTCTGGTCTATCCTTGTGTTCTTAGGTTCAACCTTTTCCTTTTTAAGATAGGTTTGCCCTCTTTGGTTGGACTTCCGGTTATAAATACTTCAAAATCACTATCAAATCATGAGTGGCAACCAATGTTCTTTCAAGTAAAAATTACAATAATTTAAACCAGTTTTATTTTGATAACATTTCTTGTAGTAATTTTGTTTGAACAATATGACGTGAATTATTGTCTCACTACATAATATTGCTTTAACATAGTATATGTGTTATCACTATGTAATCTTGTATAATAATCCAATTAAAAGTATATAATATTTAATAAATGGTTAACCAATTAATCCAATGGAAAAAATTTTGATTTTTAATTGTTAATTTTTTTTCTCCAAATCGAATCCAAAATTCAAATCAAATATAAATAATATTTTTATTTCAAATCAAATCACATGAGCTATCTCTGGATAGCCTTACAGTTCAATTTTAAGTACAAGGTCCAGTGTATTTAATTGATCTTTCATGTACTCCATCTTATTATCTACACTAAAAAGTACAAAAAAGTAAATTATTAATCAAAATTTATTTCTGAATTATGGTTAATAAAAATTTATTAAACGACTTGATCTATTGGTCAAATTGGTCAATTGCTTTTTTACCATAATGTGAGTAAAAGCTCCAACTTTATGGAAAGTTCTAGTTTTGGTAGGAATTCTAATTGTTGTCTTAAAAGTGAATGAAACTTGATTTTTATACTTAATTATAGTCAATGGTATTGCATAATATTCAAAAGTGTATTATTATCATAATAAAATAGAATAAAATAAAAACAAAAAAAATTAAGAAGAAAAATGACCATAATAGGGAGGATATTACCACGGTGCTTTTGATTTTATTTTTACTTTCATTTTAAATTACAAAATGATAAAAATAAATATTTCTTAAATATTATTATAAACGTTAACCAAAATTAGCATAATAATATATTTTAAATCAGTTCAACTTAAAAATATATTTTAAAAATAAGTAAACCTAATGTAGAGACTATTTAAGGCAAAAATAAACACATTAAAGTTGTCCCAATATTTGGCTCTTCTTATATATAATATGTGATTTTGTTCAGACTGAGCGAGTGAGTCTAAAGTCTTAGACTCTTAGTATCTGAAATTGCGTGTACGCACAGATCTGCGATGTCCGGATCAACTTCACTTAAATTTGTGGACATGCCAGTAGTCACATAACCAATGTCTTCCTTGACGCAATAATTATTAAAAAAATGTGTAATGCGTCCGAATTTGCATTTATTTTTCAACTGTCCCTTTTACACGCATCCCGTTATTCGCGCCGGATAGTCAATGGATACTTCCTAAGTTACGCTCTCCAAATGGGAAGGATGCCTTTGATAATGAACAAACACTAGGAGTGTTAATATGCTCCAATAGAACCGGATCCCGTGGGTTGGGGAGGTCAAACAGATAGTGGGATCTATGAAATAGGTGGTGGTACCGGTACGGGACAAAATTAATGTATTTGTATTTTATTTGTATAATATATATTTAAAATATATTTATTTTAGTATTAATAAATTTTGATGATGTATATATCATAATAGGTTGTTTTTATAAGCGGAATTGATAATAATTTTGTTATATATTAAAAATATAAATATTATACAAATTAATTATCTAAAAAAATTTAAAAATAAATTTTAGTCAATATAGTTTTTAATTTTCGTATAAATAATTATTTATATTTTTAATAAATAAAAAAAATTAATAATAACTAAATGAATATATTATCAATTTTAATATTTATAAATTGTAATTTTACATTTTCTTAAAAACGAAATATATTATGAGCAACAATTTTAATGGAAGTCGATTAAATACAATTTTTTATTATATGATTAATAAATGCAAAATGAGTAAGAGTTGGAATTTGGATATGAGTTACATGGTAATGATAATAAATTCAATTTTTTATTATATGATTAAAATAAAATCCTCCATAATAAAGAAATAGTTGAAGAGGTGATAAAATTAATTTTTTTCATTACAAAATCAATAAACAATAAAAAGATCGATTATTTTATGAAATAATTTTTAGTTATATAAAAAGTGTAATTTGTACTCGTGAAAATTATTGAGTGATTGCAGATTAAAAAGAAGATCTGAAATTTTGTAAATAATGCTTGTGATTATCATCCTTGTGATTACCATCCATAATCGTACTGTACAGCAACTATCCTTCTTTAATCCCACTTGATGTGCTATTTTTGGTCCTAGACGTGCTTGCCTAGGCGGACACGAGGGATTGAATTTGAATTGGGCATGGGACCACGTGTCACTTGATCAATCAAGTATCCATCTATCCATCAATCTATCATCTTGCAATTGATTTTTTTTGTAAGTTGACAAAGTAACCTTAGAGAGAAAATAAGTATTTCTTCACTTAGGAGAGAATATCTTATTTTTCTCAACCCTGCGCTAAATATCTCTGGCCCCGAGCAAGATTCCAGTTACCGCTCACAAAAATATCTTTGGGATGGTGGTAGGGTGTGTATATAAAAAGGCAGTCAACCAGCTAGATCTCCCCATTGCATAATCTGCCCCACCCGTTTCCCCATAGACGAGAGTACAAATAGTCAATCTTATCCCATTTTAAAAACTACGGGGTTAAGTGATTTCCACTTATAATATTAGGTTAGATTATTATAATAATATTTTAATTAATTATAATATTTAATATATTGTTAATTAGTTTAAATTATATTGTACTATTATAATATTATTTAATTATATATTTGTATAATTATAAATTTATAAATGAAATGGTAACTAATATAATTTATTAATTTACTTATCAATAAACTTTTATTTTTATAGTTTAGACTATCTTTCAATATTTATTTTTTTATCTCCCATATTTTAAATTTAACATGTTATTAAAGTTAATTTTAGTGGATGATTATGATGTATAAGAAATTATACATATGAGTTTCCTACCATATGGTACAACTCAAAATAAAATTATATATTATATGATATTAGAAGAGAAAATAATTTACTTTATTCATTATAGCAATAAAATATGAAATAATTTATAGTGTTCGTTTCAATTTTCTGTATCATGTGAACATAACAATCCATTTACCCTAGGATCTTTAATTACTAAATAATTGCCATGACATATTTCTTATTACAGAACCATTAAGAGTTAGGGACGTTAATAACTTGATTCACTCTTGCCCGATCCGAGATCGAGTTCAGCCATCGAAGTTCGCCTGCACCCGATCTCATTGCTTTGTGTTCATCTATTTTTTAATATATATTTTTTATCAATAATAAAAAATTTCAAATTATTGTAATATTATACATTTATTATATTATTTTTTGAAAGATTTTTTTTATACATTTAGCTAAAAAATTATATTACATAAATAAAATTTAGTTACAAAAATAAAAAATAAATATAAATATAAGAAAAAAGTTCAACCAATTAATATAAATGAAAATTTTAAAAATAACTTTTATTTTTATATTAGTATAAATTCAAATAATAACTATAATAATAATGATATATAATCGATAATTTCTAAAAAAAAATAAAGTTTTACGACAATAATATAATATAATTAAATATATCTAATCGGATACTAATTGATATTTTCAATATACGTATTTTAATCACTTTTAATTTATTTTATACTCAACTCTTGGCTGCATAATCTAATCTGGATGTACCATTTTGAACAAACGTGTTTTAAATTGATTGACAGAGTTGAGTAATACTTCAAGAAAGCAGTTGCGGTGGAGCCACCAGATGCGGAGTCATTGAATAAGTATACGACCTTTCTTTGGAGAGATATGGGCTGCTGAAGAGACTTACTTGGAAGCCATCTCTGCAAACACGACAAAATCTTTTCTATGCTGTAAATTACGCACATTTCCTGTGGAATACAGGTGGTGCAGACACTTGCTTGCCTCTCGCATCCATGAACGAGGACACTAGCCACCCGGGAGAGGCTTAGTGGAAGAAGAATGTGAGGTTGATATGAACGAATAGCATGTACCCTTTCTCTGCCGTGGGTTAGCGTTAGCAGTGTAGGGAATATAGGTGTGGTGGAACTTGAGGGTAGGGAAAGAGAAATTTCTCATGTGGTGAATGAATCAATATTGGCCAGATGTGGGTTTGAGAATGAATAATTATCCTATTATAAATGGAAAAAAGAGCAAAGTAGGTGCTATCAAACGAGCAAAGTAGGTGTTGTGCTATCTTAGGGTCTGAAAATTAATCTTAAATGAATTGAACGCATTAAAATTATTGAGATATTCCACATTGGGTAATGTCTTGTGACTCTCTAATCTACATCACAAATGCTCTCCTAATTAGCACAGAGGAAAGAAACTACCAGCCATCCATCCTCCTTTTTCTTTATACGGTGGTGACTGCATAGATGATCAACTATGATCATGTTGCGAACACCAATATTGAAAATAATTAAGCTTGGGGAGGAGAGGATCGACACACGCTGGTGGAATCCTGGGTTTCAAGTGCCAAGACCGGGAGGCAATTAGCTAAAGAACTAAAAAAAATAAAAGACACTCATGGTAATACCATATGAGAATTATGTTACAAAACAAAAATCACACGCAACAAGATACTGATCAAAATGAGTGCAGTTTCCTGCCTTATGCTCCAGCTCTCACAAAAAAAAAACTGCACTTCTTTCCATAAAATTGCTCTACTCTAAGCATGCCTGTATCTCAACTGAACCTTTATGGCATATTACAAATCACACATGACTTTTAAAATCACCAACTGTTCACCATTCTCATGCTTCATCACAAGATTTTCCATGCTCACCATCTCCACTTCTCTTGCATCATTGTCCACTGTAATTGGAGCACCAATAAATAGTTCTAATGTGAATGAAGTTCATTCAAAATAAAAACTCAAATTTAATTCATTCCCCTACATGTCTATGATGTTTTGGCAGTAGCAATCATCCAAAAATAAAAGCATATTAACAATTATCTCGCCCCTAATATTTTGAAAGCTACAAACCATGCATATTTCCATACTCAACTAATCACATACAACCTCAAGAATATTATTTAGCGCCATTACCGTAAAAAAAAATAATACCAGTACCATGACAATACAACATTTAGTTGGATGGATAGATACCCATTTTTGTCAAGTTCCAACTCCAGGCTTAATGAGGTAGTAGATGATGATATACAAGAACGAGAGAGCAAAATCTACAGATTACCATAATACAAGAACCGGGCCATGCACCGTGATACAGCATTAGATTACGGGACTATTTACGGGACAGGGCTAGCTAGAGATCAGCATACATACCTACAGTGTAGCTCGAGCGGCGACGGAAAGTTCGGGGGCGACGGCCAACAGCTCAGAGGCGACAGGCGGCAGCTCGGCTGGCGGGAAGCTCGAGGGCGGCGGGCGGTAGCTCGGGGGCATTTGCGGGAAGTACAGGATCGGCTAAGTGAAGCAAAGATGTGGACGGGAAGCTCGGGGTCCTGTCGGAAAGATCGGTGGCGGCGGATGGCAGCTCAATCGCGCCGTTTTTAATTTGAATCTTTAGATTGTTACATGAAGAGAGATTCAAGTACTCGCGGTCGGGTTGAAGGCAAACTCAACGTCGCTGTTTTTAATTTTTTTTGGATTCACTCTTCGGGTTTATTCGGTCCACTTTTATGGACCTCTGGCTCGGATTCAGCCAGTGAGACCTGAACCCGATGAAACCAAACCTCGGGTCCAGTCATCGGAATCCAAGGCTCGAGTCTCGGGTTAAATCTATGGATCCGAACCTAAGAGTGAACCCGAACAGACTTGATGTTTCTAGGATCGGGTGAGGTCGGATCTCGGTTTCCATTGACGTGCCTAATTAAAAGTGGTATTTAAACAGTTTAGCACGCGCTTTTACGTGCGCGTATGGGACAGGGGATATGGCATGACGCGATGGACTAGCAAGAGTGATGAGCTCAAACAGCACTCACCGTGGACGCCCCCGCCCCCACATGGCAACGGCTCTCTGCTCTTAATGAGAGAGAAAAGAGGGAGGGAGGAGAAGAAAGGGAAAGGAAAGATCTGTTCAGTGTTATCCACAAGGATCTCATTTTTTTTATATTTTTTTATGTTCAAAATTTTCTGTCTTCTTCCTTGCATTTCCAACCCGATATCATACGTCGTCCCACCCACCACAACAAGGTCCACAACCGTCCAGCCACCGCTTAAAAGGAAAGCTAGAGGGAGAGAACAGGCTGCCCATTGTTGCCCTGAGTGTAGCTAGTCTCTAACCATGGTCTATCCATGGGGGTCCCCTTCTTTGCTGCATTTCAGTCAGAACCTTTAATCTCTCCCTATGCTTCTCTGATACCAGCTCATTAAAATTTTCACCTTCTGAGTTCCCTATCCTGTCCTTTTCTTGAAAGTGGAATTGCGTTGATTTTGCTACGCCTTGAATTAGGTGATGGCTTTTTCTCTATGAATATATGGATGGGACAATGTTAAGAAGATGCTTGGTGCTAAAGTCTCAGTTAAAGCTTGATGGATTGGTGAGAGTCGGATGGATCTTGTGCCTTTCATCTTCTCTGCCTTTCCTGTCTTCCTTTCAACTCCAAAGCTTCTCAGGGTTTGTCACCGCCTTTCTCACCTGATCCTCTAGCGTACCCCTTTCTGTCTCTTCTGCTACTCCTCTTAGTTTTTTTTTTCCTATTTCATAACTCACAGCTTATTCAATCTGTGTGAAAAACATAATCTTTTTCGGTGGTTTTGTTTGGCTTGTTCCCGTCTTCTCGGAGATCTGGCCCTCTTTGGTTGGACTTCCGTTTATAAATACTTCAAAATCACCATCAAATCATGAGTGGTAACCAATGTTCATTCAAGTAAAAATTACAATAATTTAAACCATTTCTATTTTGATAACATTTCTTGTAGTAATTTTGTTTGAACAATATGACGTGAATTATTGTCTCACTACATAATATTGCTTTAACATAGTATATGTGTTATCACTATGTAATCTTGTATAATAATCCAATTAAAAGTATATAATATTTAATATATGGTTAACCAATTAATCCAATGGAAAAAATGATTTTTAATTGTTAATTTTTTTTCTCCAAATCGATTCCAAAATTTAAACAATATATTTTTTTTTATTTCAAATCAAATCACACGAGCCATCTCTGGAATTTTCCACATTTTTTTGTCAAATTAAGTTTCCACAACAAGAAAATTAAAAGAGGAGAAAAAAGAAAGGAAAATGAGAAAAAGGCTCCTGCATGCAACAGATATACTTTACAATTATTTTTCTTGGGGGCTAAAATCCTAAGTACGCAGGAGCCACAGATCCATTTGAACAAATTAAGTTCTTTGGGATAAAATTCAAATTTGTTCATAAACTTTGCATAATAGTCAAATTTAGGGGAAAATTTTTAAGTTTTATTTCAATTTAAGTACAAGGGTTGTGTATTTAATTGATCTTTCATGTCCTCAATTTATTATCCGCACTAAAAAGTACAAAAAAGTACAAAAAAGTGGATTATTAATAAAAATTTATTTCTGAATTATGGTTAATAAAAGTTTATTAAAGGACTTGATCTATTGGTCAAATTGGTCAATTGTTTTTTTTTACCTTAATGTGAGTAAAAGCTCCAACTTTATGGAAAGTTCTAGTTTTGGTCCGAATTCTAATTGTTGTCTTAAAAGTGAATAAAACTTGATTTTTATACTTAATTATAGTCAATGGTATTGCATAATATTTAAAAGTGTATTATTATTAAAATAAAATAAAATAAAAACAAAACTTTTTAAAGAAGAAAAATGACCATAGTAGGGAGGATCTTACCACGGTGCTTTTGATTTTATTTTTACTTTTATTTTAAATTAAAAAATGATAAAAATAAATATTTCTTAAAAATTATTATAAATGTCAACTAAAATTAGCATAATAATATATTTTAAATAATTTCAAGTTAAAATTTTATTTTAAAAATAGATATCATCCCTTTTTTCTTTAGTGCAGACACATTAAAATTGTCCCAATATTTGGCTCGAATATATAATATGTGATTTTGTTCAGACTATACGAGTCTAAAGTCTTAGTGTCTGAAATTGCGTGTACGCACACATCTGCGGATGTCCGGATCAACCTTGTGTAAATTTGTGGAGTTTCGTGAGAAAATGTGAGGCCAATAGTCAAATAATCAATGTCTTCCTTGACGCAACCAAATCAATAATCGATACTTCCTAAGTTACGCTCTACAAATGGGAAGGATGCTTTTGATAATGGACAAACACTAATATGCTCCAATAGAACCGATTACTAAATTACGTTCTCCAAATGAGAGGATGCATTTGAGAATGAACAAACACTAGGAGTGCTAATATGCTCCAATAGAACCAGATCGAGTTCGTGGGCTGAAGAGTTCAAATAAATAGTCAGATTTATGAGATAATTGGTACGGGCACATGGAGAAAATGGTTGTACTTATATTTTATTTGTATAAAATATATTTATAATATATTTATAATATATTTATAATATATATTTATAGTGCATGTACAAATAATTTTTTCTTATTAACCTATTTAATATGTGGTGCCACTAGCTCAACGGTCCCGACTATTACTTCAACCCGCAGTTGTTTGTCTTTACTAGTCCGTCGACCAGTCATGTTGCACTGCTGCTAGTTGACTAAGCATTTCGGTCCTATATTGGTACCATGGTCAAACAATTTACTTAATAAGTTTTATGGCACATATATCATCTTCGTTTACGAGCTCCTGCTCGTGCCAACTGGCCTTGGGCCCAGTGTACGAGATTTTCAAAAAACTAGGCATTCTAGCCCTCAAGTTCCAAAATCGAGGCCCCCCTATAATAGCTATTCGAGCTCCGGTCAATAAGGTCTCCCAAATAGTTTAAGCATTGGCACGCAATTAGGGGAGAACACTTCCGACAAAATAGGTTTTCACTGTCCATTATACCAACCGGTATAAAGACATCTCCGTTCATAACTGATGAAAGGGTTTTTAACTTCATTCGAGAAAGTCTCATCATACCAACCAGGCATGATCTACTTACAACCGGTAAGTAGTTTTTTCGCATCACTTTCTCTAAGTAGTGATAATTAAAAATACTACTAAGTAGTGGGTTTTTATACCGAGGTACTTATCATCCCTAACCGGGTATGATATAAAATTTCCACTCATAACCGGTAAGTGGTTTTAAAATTTTAAGTAGTGCTCATCATTCCAATCGGATATGATGTTAGTAAACCCACTCACCCGTTAACGCAGTGAATTCCACTTGACCGGTTCTTTGTATTCACGCGAGCTCATCCATGCTGGCGTTCCTGGTATTTCGCGTTCCTACACGATATGAACATCCTTGGATAGAAAATGAATTTAGATGAATTTAGAAATTTTTAGATTTGAAAAATTTGGTCAAATGGAGGGGAGGGGTTTGTGAACCGGCTAGTTTAAGCTTCGAACCCGGTTTGAACCGGTCCGGTCGGGTTCGGAACAGTGTTGGCTTCTTCCTTTAGATGACAGCACTGTTCACTCGCCGAAAAATTGAAGCAGTGCCACCGAAGAGGAAACGTCTCCATTCAATACGTTTCTGGCCATCAATTCCTATCATAAAGGTGTCAATCGGATGACCAAGAGGTCCCCGAGCTTCCTATATAAAGATCCCATCCCCATTCATCCTCTCCACATCTGAAAAGCTCACTCTCTCTTATTTGCTTTAGATGAAAGCACTGTTCACTCGCCGGAAAATCAAAGCAGTGCCACCGAAGAGGAAATGTCTCCATTCAATACGTTTCTGGCCATCAATTCCTGTTATAAAGGTGCCAATCGGATGACCAAGATGTCACGCCCCGACCCGGTTTGGTCGGATCCCCATGATCAACCCGCCACTCTCCCGGTTTATTAAAAGGTTTCCCCTTATCGTAAACCATAAAGAATAAGCTGTCCTTTAACTTGCACCTTTTTCCTGGAATAGCATAATCAAAACTATTTGAAATTTAAAACTTTACATACCTGTCTTACAAGCATCTTAGTTGACAGTCTTTAAGGGGAGGCTTTCCGGGATTTCCTGAAAGGGATATAAAGGAGGGGGTGAGTACGACTACTCAGTGAATGGATTTTTAAAAGCTTTTGACTTTTAAGAAAAACATTTATATGGAGTGTGCCAGACTCCTTTGTTTTAAAAAATCCCATCATTTAAAAATTTGTGTTTTTTTCCATTATTTCTTAGTTACCACGGTGTGTCATCACCCAACACACATCCTTCATCATGAAGGTTACACACATTCGCAAGTCAGTATCACTACTGAACTCGCTAGTGGCTTCGGAGCGACTTTTCCTGCCACCCGGATAGAAGTACGACCACTTCTACCTTGGGAATGAGTGGATGTACGTGACATCCTACCCACAATCCCAAAATCACTTCTTCATGTCCGTATGAGGACAGAGACCTCATCCTGTCCCCACCCCGGTCTCATGCGCTTTGTGCCACTCCAAATTTCGCACAGACACCTGGAACGACGAACTGCCCTTATAGCCACCAGGTCGTCCAGTGCCCTTAGGATGCATCACTATCCCTCATGGGCGTCTTGATGATCCCGTACTCACAGTGCATGCACAAACAATGTTTTCTTATATTGCCATGTAATCTGTGGTGCCACTAGTCCAACGGCCCCGACTCTCAACTCAACCCGCAGCTGTTTGTCTTTATTAGTCCGTCGACCTGTCATGTCGCACTGCCGCTAGTTGACTGAGCATGTCAGTCCTATCTTGGTACTATGGCCAAATAATTCACTTATTAAGTTTTATGGCACATATATCATGTTCATTTACGAGCTCCTGCTCGTGCCAACTGGCCTTGGGCCCACTGTACGAGATTTTTAAAATTGGGCATTTAGCCCCCAAGTTCCAAAACCGAGGCCCCTGGCCTATTAGAGCTATTCAAGCTCCCGTCGAAAAGGTCTCCCAAATTGTTTATGCATTGGCACACAATCAGGGGTGAGCACTTCTGACAAAAATAGGTTTTTACTGTCCATCATACCGATCGATATAAGGACATCTCTGTTCATAATTGATGAACGGGTTTTCAACTTCCTTCGAGGAAGTTTCATCATACGAACCGGGTATGATCTACTTACAACCCGTAAGTAGTTTTTTTCGCATAACTTTCACATCACTTTCTCTAAGTAGTGATGATTAAAATACCACTAAACAGTGGATTTTTATATCGAGGCACTTATCATCCCCAACCGGGTATGATGTTCGTAAACCCACTCACAACCGGTAAGTGGTTTTTATCTTTAAGTTGTGCTCATCATCCCAACCAGGTATGATGTTAATAAACCCACTCACCCGTTAATGCCGTGATTTTCACTAGACTGGTTCTTTGTATTCACGTGAGCTTGTCCTTGCTGGCGTTCCTGGTATTTAACGTTCCGGTGAAGGCACGACAGTCCGAGCTTTCGATATGGGCAGATAGATCTCATCCTGAGGTTCATCCTTTTGGTCCTAATTTGGCTGTGGAAAGGCTGAGGAAGTGTTGAGAGGGCTTGGTTTGGCCTGAGTAGGGCTTGAAATGGCCGATTCCAGCTTGGCCGAAATAGGGCAGCTTCGGTCCACCGGAGTGCTTCACTATTCCATCATGTCGGCGCTTCTCCAACGATTCTTGGATTGACTGGATTTTGCTATCAGATAGCTGTCTTCTCCCCGGTTCTAAAGAGCCCGATCTTTGTTCAAGTCGAAGCTCTGGTTTGAGCTTTACCGGGAAATGGAGTAGTAGAGAGAGAGAGAGAAGTGTTCAGGTGTGAGGAGAATGAAATGGGGATGACCTCTTTATATAGTCGTAAAACCCATGTATTAAATGATCAAGATTTATTACTAGTATTAATATTGCCATAAATTATTGGTATTAATTCTAATAATTTAATATATATTAATTGATGGCTATTTATGATAAGCCGTACGTTCGCATAAAAATTTTTGACCGAAATTTCGGGTTTCAAAAAAATCATACTTCCCAAGAGATCACCCATCCTCACACTACTCTCAGGTAAGCATGCTTAACTTTAAAGTTCTTATAGAATCTAGTTCACTTGAACCAATTTGGTTTTTGTTTTTTAGTTTGTCTTAAGTTTCTTTTCCAATGTTTAATAAATCATTTGGATCAACCAAAAGTTGTAAATTTTCATATTGCTTATTCCCAAATGTAAACCGGTTTGGTTTTTTTTTTATTCGGTTTGATTGGTTCTTTTCCTAGTTTTCCTTAACTCAAATGTGCGGGGTTTACACAAGAGGTCCCCGAGCTTCCTATATAAAGATCCCATCCCCATTCATCCTCTCCACATCTAAAAAGCTCACTCTCTCTTATTTGCTTATTTTTTCGGTGAATCTCGAACTAGAGCTTAGATATAGGGTAATTTCTTAGCCAAAGAAGGCAAGGTTAGGTTCTTTAGAACTAGGGAGAAGTCAACTACATGCTTGTTGTCTCCATTGCTCTGAGGGTCGCCGGAGAAGCGTCGGCGTGATGGAACAATGAAGCAGCTTCGACGGATTGAAGCTGCCCTATTTCGGCCGAGTTGAAATCGACAATTTCGGGCCCTCCACAGGCCAAATGAAGCCTTCCCAACACTTCCTCAACCCTCCCACAGCCGAATTAGGACTGAAAGGTAAGCCAATTCAACTCCCTTCTGCAATTTTCGACCGGTGCTAGAGAGAGAACCAATAGAATTTCGATGATGAAATTGTAACTCAATTCAGGATCAATTGATGTGATTCTTGATTCTTAGGATGAACCTCAGGATGAGAACTACCTGTCCAGATAAAAATCTCAGATTGCCGCACCCTCATCGGTAAGTAATCGAAACTTTCTCTCTCTATAGTCCATTTTCAGGCAAAGCTCCGTTTGAGCTCGTTTCGACGTTAAAACTTGTGATTCAAATTGCTAGAGAATCTTATGAATATGTAGAAACTTAATTTAAACTTCAATTTCAACAATTAGAAGTGTTTGATCGGTCAATTTAATGAAATCAAATTCGGCAGTGTTAAGGAGTTGAAATTGGAGGAAAAATTGGGGATTTTTGAAAATTCAAAGGACCAAGATGCAATTTTATAAAATTGATGGTCAATTGGGCATGATAAATATGTTAGAGGGCCAATTGAGAAATTTTAGAATTTTTGGGATGAAACTTACCATTTTTGTAAAAGAAGAGCAAAATGGTAATTTTGGAAAAGTTGGGGGGACCAAATTGGAAATTTGGAAAATTAAACCCCTTTTTTTGTGAAATTGAATAAATTGAGGTCCCAATGGAAATTTTAAAAGTTTTGGGACTCAATTTGAGGAAAAACTGGCATTTGGGACTTAAAGTTTAAGAAAAATAACTTTAGAGACCTAAGTGCAAATAAATAAAAGTTTCATTTTTCTCATTTATTTGGAATGGATGAAGGCTATTAGGCTGAGAGATAATGAACCGATATGTTCATATCGTGTAGGAACATGAAACACCGGGAATGCCAGTGAGGACAAGCTCACGTAAATACAAGGGACCGATCTAGTTGGAATTCTTTGATTTGACGGGTGAGTGGCATTTTATATCATACCCGGTTGAGGATGATAAGTACCTCGAAATGAAAATCCACTACCAAGTGGTATTTTAACCATCATAACTTAGAAGAGTGATGTGAAAATCATGCGGAAAAACTACTTACCGGTTGTAAGTGGATCATAACTGGTTGGTATGATGAAACTTCCTCGAAGGAAGTTGAAAACCCGTTCATCGGTTATGAGCGGAGATGTCCTTATACCCAGTTGGTATAATGGATAGTTGAAAACATATTTTGTCAGAAATGTTCTCCCCTGACTCTGTGCCAATGCTTAAACGATTTGGGAGACTTTCTTGACGGGAGCTTGAATAGCTCTTATAGGTCAGGGGCTATTATGCCTGATTTTGCAAATGTTGAATAAGTGGGCCATAGGCTAGTGGGCATGATCAAGAGCTCGTAAAAAAAACATGAGATATGTGCCATAAAACTTTAATAAATGAATTGTTTGGCCATGGTACCCAGATAGGATCGACATATTCAGTAAACTAGTGGCAGTGTGACATGACAGGTCTCCGAACTAGTAAAGACAAAATGGCTGCATGTTGAGTTGAGAGTCGGGGCCGTTGGACTAGTGGCACTACATATTATATGGCATGATAAGAAAATACTATTTGTGCATGCACTATGATTACGGTATCATCAAGATGCCAATGAGGGGGTAGTGATGCATCTTAAGGGCCCTGGACGACCAGGTGAGTATAAGGGCAGTTTGTTGTACCAGGTGATCGTGCAAAATTTGGAGTAGTACTAAGTGCATGAGATCGGGGTGGGGACGAGATGAGGTCTCTGTCCTCATACAAACACGAAGAATTGATTTTAGGATTGAGGGTTGGATGTCACGTACATCCACTCATTCTCAGGGTAGAAGTGGATGTGCTTCTATCTAGGTGGCCGGTAAAGTCACTCTGAAGTCACAAGTGGGTTCAGTGGACGTGCTAGCCTGCGAATGTGTGATTAATCTTCATGATGAAGGTTGTGTGTTGGGTGATGACACACTGTGATTAAATAAGAAAATGGTGGTAAAACCAGAGATTTTAAATGAAATGATTTTTGAAAGAAAGGAGTCTGGCACACTCCAATACAATCCTTTTTCCTCAAAGTTATTTATTGAAAACCCATTCACTAAGTAGTCGTACTCAACCCCTCCCTTATATCCCTTTCAGGAAATTTTAGAATGTCTACCCTTAAAGACCATTAACCCAAACGCTTGTGAGACATGTATGATAAAAATTAAAATATTATGTAGTTTTGATTTATGTTATTCCAAGAAAAGTGCAGGTTTAAAGGATGCCTTACTCTTTACGATTTATAACGAGGGGAAACCTTTTAATAAACCGGGAGAGTGACGGGTTGATCACGGGGATTCGACCAAACTGGGTTGGGGCGTGACATAAAGAAGGAGGAAACTCCTCTTGAACCGGGAGAGCGGTGGGTTGTTCATGGGGATCCAACCAAATTGGGTTGGGGCATGATTACTAGAGTAGTATCAGAGCTTAGTTCCCTTGAAATATTATCAATATTATGCCCTGACATTAACCCAACTCTAAACTATCATGTAGGAAGGAGAGTCCATAGGAAATTCGCGGTGAAATCCAGTCTTCCACCCATAAACTTGAAAAAGACATCCAACCCAAGGGAGGAAGCTGTACAACGGTTTCTAAAGGGCGAGAAAAAGGCGCCCAAGGACATGGTGGAAGACTATCTAAAACTAGTAGGAGCATTACTGGAACTAGAAGGAATCATATACCTTCTTCCCAGATAAGAGGAGCCAGCATCACCTCCTAGAAGTCCAACCCCTCTTCCTTCAGTCCAACAACAATTGAAAGGGAATTCCACTAAGAAAGAGGCCTGGGATAATTATTGGGATGCCTATGCCACCTTCATGAAGGTCCACCAAGTACATCCACCCACTCAACCTGGCTTCAATCCCTCTCAATGGGTGAAGTGGATTTATAAGTGTGAGGTTGAGGTACTAAGGCGGTATGGATTGGAAGACATACATGAAATTCGTCCTATTAGGGAGCACAAATAGACCCCAATCAATTACCTAGAGCCTTCTGATCAAGAGTCTCATAATCGTTCTAGGGTTAACTCTAGTCCTATGACCCCAAGGAATTAAGGGGTAGAGAATTTCTGTAATAAGCCAAATTATGGTAAGAAAAATATTTTTTAAATGAATGAAAGTAAAAGTTTTACTGAAACTTCTGAGTTATTCAAAGCAAAATAGCATGATAATTTAAGTAGGAAATCATATAAGGAAGAAAATACGAGGAAATCTCAACCCTTAAAACTTACCCTTAGAATACAATAAGAAAGAATCCATCTAAGAAAGATCTTGATAAAAAAGAAAAAGAAGGAAAACAATCATCAAAGAGTATGGAATCATGTAAAGCCCAAGGAGTTAAAAATGAGCTTAGAGAATGAGGAGTAAGGAAAAACAAGGGGAGTAGAACATTTGAAAAGGAACCACAAGAATACCAGGAAGAAAAGAAATAGAGACTACCATGGAAATATGAGAAGAAAATAGAACAATAGGAAGACCCAAGTATAAAAACTTTAAAATAAATTAAGATACAATTCCTTAGGAACTTCGTAAGAGAGAAAGACATGGGGAAGGCAAAGGTGTGAATCAAAAGAGGAAGAGAAACAGGAGTGGAGAAGTCATATAAGACCCTTAAGTCAGGAGAAAATTTAGAGGAATAGATTTCTAAAGAACGATAAGATGATTAAACAAAAAAAGAAATCCCAGAATGGAAGATACAAGAAGGAGGATAAAAAAAAATAGGAAGTTGTGGGGAAGAAGGAGGAAGCTTTAGGTTAGGACAATCAATTGAAGGAAGGTTGTAAAACCAGAGATGAAATACGGTCCTTAGTAAGAAGTACGAGTGGCTAAGTGAGAGTATTGGGAGGTTGAGCGTGATCTACTACAAGAAGATCTAGAAACTCAAAATGGAAACTTTAGACATATCCGATTTAAGGAAATAACTTATATGGACACAATAATTCAGAGGAGTAGATGAAGTCTAATAAGAGATGGGGAGTAGTAAAATAATACACCCTAACCAAGACAAAAGGGGAATACCAAGGACACGAAGATATGGAAGGTTTGGACACAATAAGGATGAGAGGTCCACCTCAACAGAATAAACAAATGCTGGAGCAAGTGGGAATGAAGCAAGATAGACGGAAGGTACTCATAGATCAAAAGAGTAAAAGTAAGCTGGTGAAGATATCAACAAAAGAAACTACAAAGTTTAATCATTCCAATAGTAGAACTAGTAGGAAATCTTGAGAAAAAGAGAATGTGAAGCTCACCAGAGAAATAAATCTTGGGAAGACATGGGTGTATCAATAAAGAGGAAATGGAACCAACGAAATAAGTAAGAGAATGAACTCCTCCAGAACAAGATGCTGGAAATGAAAGGATCATGTAAAAGGAGAAGGAAATTTTAAAGAATCAAGGGATAAGTCAAACCTCGGTAATGGATAGGTAGGAAGATTATATCAAAAGATGTCAAATGAGTAAGAAAGGAACTAAACTCAGAATGAATAATAGTGTGAGGAACATTGATAAGAGCAAGGATGGATTTAGAAAGAGAAGAGATCTTAAGGAAGAAGGACACTAGTGGGAATGAGGAATGAAGTAAAAGATCAGAAATTTTAATATGTCAATAAGTATCGGGAAATTCAAGGATTTGAAGGTTGACTGACCAAATAAAGAAATTTGGAAAAAAAGATGAGAAGTATGGAAACCAATACTGTTATAGGGACGTAAAGTTAAAGACATCATAAAGAATGTCATGCGGAAAAAGGGCATGTAAATCAAACTGACTAAGAGAAATACGACTTAGGAAAGGAATGGTCTATGAGTAAGGCATAACGAAGTCAAGCATAAAGATGATAACCAAAGAATGAGGAAGGAATCCATATAGTATGAAAAGATAATAAATTCCAAAATCCATGGAAAAAAAATGACCGAAACTAATAGTTCTGAAATTTTGGATAAAAAAAGCTTGGGATGGGAAATGGTGCCTTAGGAAAGAAGGACGTAACTAAAGAAAATGATCATAGATCTTCAAAGAAAATATTCCAAGATAAGGTAAGTTCCATGGAATGAGGAAAGGATGAGGATCTTAGATATGTGATGAAAGGGATGAATGAAAATAACCGAGAATGTGGTAGGACGATAAAATAGAAAATTTCATAAAAATAAAAAGTTTAAGCCAACACGCAAACAATGTGAAATAATTTTTGGGGACAAAACTCCTAAAAGGAGGGGAGAGTTGTAAACCCCGCTCCTTGGAGTTAAGGAAAACTGAGAAAGAACCGGTCAAAACGAGTGAGAAAACCAAACTGGTTCATAAACTCATTTATTAGGGAACGGGAAAATTGGAGAAATTTCTACACCCAAGTGACTAAAAAAGGTTCATAAACCTTGGAAAAGAACTTTAGAACAAATTGAGAGAGAAAAACCTGATTAGTTCGGGTGAACTAGACCCGAACTGGTTTAAGAACCGAGCTGGTTTAAGAACTGAGCTGGTTTAAGAACCGAGCTGGTTTATGAATCGGAATCGATAGAGAGAGGGCAAATCGGGAAATTTATGGACCCTAAGTGACCTAAGGAGTCATAAAAGTCATGAAAAAGGACTTTAGGATGAATTGGAGATGAAAACCAAATCAGTTCAGGTGAACCAGATCCGAACTGGATTGAACTGGTTTGGATCGGTTTGAACCATTATTGAATTGAATGCTAGATTCATTTTTCTAGGTGGCTTAAAAAAAATTCAAATTTTAGATTTGAGGCCACCATTGGATAGAAAATGAATTTAGAAATTTTTATATTTGAAAAATTTGGTTGAATCGGGGGTGAACCGGTTGATTTAAGCTTTGAACCCAGTTTGGACCGGTCTGGTCCGGTTCGGAATAGTGTCGTCTTCTTCCTTCAGATGACATCACTGTTCACTTGCTGGAAAATCGAAGCAGTGCTGGTGAAGCAGAAACATTTCCGTTCAATACATTTCAGGCCTTCAATAACTGTCATAAAGGTACCAAACGGATGACCGATGAGTCCCCGAGCTACCTATATAAAGATCCCATCTCTGTTCATCCTCTTCACACCTGAAAACCCCACTCTCTCTCAGCTGTTGAGTTTTCCAGTGAAGCTCGAACCAGAGCTCCGATATAGGGTCATTTTTGAGCCAATGAAGGCGTGGTGGGGTTCCTTAGAACTAGGGAGAAGTCAGCTACACGGTCCGAGCTGAAATTGGCTGATTCGAGCCCTCCTCAGACCAAACCAAGCTCTCCCAACACCTCCTCAGCCTTTCCACAGCCGAATTAGGATTGAAAGTTAAGCTAATTCGGCTCCCCTCTACAAATTCTGATAGGTGCTAGAGAGAGAGGTGACAGAATTTCGATGAAAAAATTCTAATCCAATTTGGCATCAATTGATGCAATTCTTGATCCTAGAATAAACCTTAGGAGGAGAGCTATCTGCCTTGATTAGAAGCTCGGACCGCCGCGCCCCCGCCGGTGAGCAATTGAAGCTTTCTCTCTATACGTTCTGTTTTCTGGCAAAGCTCCCTTTGAGCTCGTTCCAGTGTCAAAACTTACGATTCAAAGTACTATTGAATTGTAAGAAGATGTAGAAACTCAATTTTAACTTAAATTTCAACAATTAGAAGTGTTTGATCTATCAATTTGATGAAATCAAATTTGGCTGTGTTAGGAAGTTGAAATTGGGGGGAAAATTGGGGATTTTCGAAAATTTGAGGGACCAAAATGCAATTTTATAAAATTGAGAGTCAATTGGCATGATAAGAAAGTTAAAGGACTAATTGAGTAATTTTAGAATTTTGGGGTAAAACTTGCCCTTTTTGTAAAGAAATGGAAAAATGGTAATTTTGGGGGCAAAAGTGAGAATTTGGGAAACTTGGATCCCTTTTTATGAAATTGAGTAAATTGAGGTCCCAAGAGGAATTTTAAAATTTTTGGGACTCAATTTGGGGAAAAATCGACAACTGGGGGCTAAGGTAAAAGGAAAAATAACTTTAGGGATCAATTTGTAAATATTGGAAAAGTTCTGGATTTAGTCATTGATATTGGATGAGGTGATCAAGCCAGATGATAATGAACAACGATATTCATTTCGTGTAGGAACACGAGACATTAGGAACACCAGCTGAGGTTAAGCTCACAAGGAATGAAAATCGACTAAGTGGAATTTCAGTGCACGATCGGGTGAGTGAGATTTTTATATCATACTCGGTTGGGATGATAAGTACCTTGCAAATAAAAAACCACTAAGTGGTATTTTAAACGTCACAACTTAGAGGTGTGGTGTGAAAATGACACAAAAACTATTTACTGGTTGTAAGTAGATCATACCCGATTGGTATAATGAAACTTTCTTAGAGGAAGTGGAAAACCCGTTAATCGGTTATGAGCAGAGATATCCTCTTACTTGGTTGGTATGATGGATAGTTGAAAATATATTTTTGTCGGGTGTGCTCTCCCATGACTGTGTGCCACTGCTTAAACGATTTGGGAGACCTTGTTGACGGGAGCTCGAACAACTCTGTTAGGCCGGAGGCCTCGGTTTTGGAAACTTTGGGCCATAAGCTAGTTAGCACGAGCAGAAGCTCGTAAATAAACATGAATTATATGCCATGCAAAATTGAAAAATTGAATTGTTTGGCCATGATCCCATAACAGGACCGACATACTCTATCAATTAGAGGCAGTGCAACATGACAGGTCTCCGGACCAGTTAAGACAAACAACTATAAGTTGAATTGAGGGTCGGGGCCGTTGGACTAGTGGCACCACATATTATAGAACATGATGTGAAAATATTGATTGTGCATGCACTGTGATTACGAGACCATTAAGACGCCCAAGAGGGGGTAGTGATGCGTCCTAAGGGCCCTGGACGACCTGGTGGATATAAGGGCAGTTCGTCGTACCGAGTGACCTTGTGAAGCTCGACGTAGGTTCAAGCGCACGAGACCGGGGTGGGGATGGGATGAGGTCTCTATCCTCATACGAACAAGGAGCATTGTTACAGGATTGAGGGTCGGATGTCGCGAACATCCACTCATTCTCAAGGTAGAAGTGGACGTACTTCTATCTAGATGGTCGGTAAAATTGCTCCGATGCGACAAGTGGGTTCAGTGGACATACTGGCATGTGTATGTGTGTTTGACCTTCATGATGAAGGATGTATGTTGGATGATGACACATCGTGATTAATAAGAAATAGTGGTAAAAACCGAGATTTGAAATGAAAGAATTTTTGAAAGAAATGAGTCTGGCACACTCGATTGTTACATGATTGAGGGTCGGATGTCGCGAACATCCACTCATTCTCAAGGTAGAAGTGGACGTACTTTTATCTAGGTGGTCGGTAAAGTCACTCCAATGCCACAAGTGGGTTCAGTGGACATACTGGCCTGCGAATGTGTGTTTGACCTTCATGTTGAAAGATGTATGTTGGATGATGACACATCGTGATTAATAAGAAATAGTGGTAAAAACCGAGATTTGAAATGAAAGAATTTTTGAAAGAAAGGACTCTAACACACTCCATTGTTATATGATTGAGGGTCGGATGTCGCGAACATCCACTCATTCTCAAGGTAGAAGTGGACGTACTTCTATTTAGGTGGCCGGTAAAGTCGCTCCGATGCCACAAGTGGGTTCAGTGGACATATTGGCCTGCAAATGTGTGTTTGACCTTCATGTTGAAGGATGTATGTTGGATGATGACACATTGTGATTAATAAGAAATTGTGGTAAAAACCGAGATTTGAAATAAAAGAATTTTTGAAAGAAAGGAGTCTGGTACACTCCAATACTATTTTTTTTCCTAAAAGTTAAAAATTTTGAAAACCCATTCACTGAGTCGTTGTACTCACCCCCTCCCTTATATCCCTTTCAGGAAATTCTAGAAAGTCTACCCTTAAAGGCCATCAACTAAGATGCCTGTAGGATAGGTATGATAAATTTAAAATATTATATAGTTTTGATTTATGTTATTCTAGGAAAAGGTGCAGGTTTAAAGGTCCCCTTACTCTTTACGGTTTATAATAAGGGAAAACCCTTTAATAAATCGAGAGAGTGGCGAGTTTATCATGGGTATCCGACTAAATCGGGTCGGGGCATGGCAATTAGAGTTGTACCAGAGCCTGTTTCCTCGAATACATAATCAAGACTAGAAAATATTGTTACTAATACAATTGATCTTAAAATTTTCAGATGGCTCCCTAGAAAGGAACCAAGAAAACTAAGAATGACTCTACTCTACACCCTATCCTTGTAGGATGACAACCCTAGAAGCTTCCTAATGCCCGAGACATAGTAGAAGCCCAAAGGACCAAATGGGGAAGTATCTAGTACCACCAAGGAGTACAGTGCCAGGGCATATTAGGGTCACAGTCCTGTGTACAAAGGGAGCCATGCCTAAAGCCAGGAAGTCTAGTATGATCATATAATCTTACCAAGGAAGATACTTACCAAGAAAATCGTAGGTTCCTATATATCCTATAACTATTTTTGTAATAGGGTTTAGACTCAAACCTTTTGTACTCCTCTAATAATGAAGTACTCAAAATTTCAAAAATCATATCTCTCAATGACTTGATATTACTAAAAAGACGGTTCCAAGAATAGTAAACAAACAAACCACCATTACCATAGAAATTAGGAAGAATCCCATCCCAATAAAGAAATCTGAATCAGGGAATTTAGAAAAATAGGAGGACTCCTAGAATGACCATTTGTCAAAGAAGAAAACTCTCAAGGTATTCAAGGATGGCAAAGCACCAAACCATTAATAACCCCTAGAAAGGCCCCATAATACTCGAAGGAAAGGATGAACTACAATGGTTCACACAAGAAAATAATCTATTACAAGTGTGAACAAGAGGGATACTACATAAAGAATTGCCCAACAAGTACCAAGATAACTTGTTATAGGTATAAGGGAATAGGACAGGTAAAGCAGGACTGTTCCACACCTCATTGATATAGAGCAATACCTCCTCAAGGGTCATGAAAGACATGAAGGACTGGTGACCAAAACCATAAAGCAGTTTTAGTAAGCGATCCATAAAGAGGTCAAGAAATAGTGGGGTAAAAGCCAATTTAAACTTTTCCTAAGAAGGTCAAGCCGAGAAGGATACCACAGGAATGAAGGTAAGAAAGTATACCTAGAACCCCCTTATCAGGGGCAAACGTGGAAAAATGTCCTTTGGAAACTCTAGGGATATGACATAGTAAGAGTGAAGAGGAGAAGAAATACCTTATGAAAGGAAACTTTGGAGAGATGCATACAACTAAGTACCCTTGAAGGAATCATTGATGGGTGGATGGACAGAATGTGGAGAGCAAGGAACCAACCCTTAATTAGGAAACTTTTCAAAGGAAAGAGGTATCATGATGGCCCAGTGTGACCTATTTGGAGAGAGCAGAAGAACAAAAGCAAAAACAATTCTAGGAGAACCAAGTAGAAAGAAGAAACTAGTAGCAACGTGATGGTCAAAGAGAATAAACAAAATCCTAAGAAAGACTAGGAAGTAGTAAAGACTATACTATATGAAGGACAATAGGATGGGCATGAAGGACAAGTGATACAACTACCCAGACAATTAGACAAGAAAAAAATAGTAAGAAGGAGACAGTTAAAGAACTAGACTTCGAGAGAATCATGGATTTAAACCGCGACAAAGAAGTGAGAAGTGAAGAAGGGCAAAACATTTGAAAAGAAGGACGAAGGAAAACCCTTAAAGAAATTAATGGCCAAAACCAAATTTATAATTTAAAAGTCTTGAGACGGTTAAGTGAGCCTCACAAAGGATGATCGAGAAATTTTGAAACAAGGAGGATGTGAACCCTCCTTAAAAGGAAATAAGTTAACGAGTAAATAGGAAGTTAGCATCAAAATATGTCGTGACAAGTAAGAATGAGTGGACTACCCATGCTAAGGTAATAAAGGAAAGAACGTCTGAGAAACATTAGGAAAGTAAGCCCTCCAAATAAGATGTGGCTAAGGAGGAATAACCACAATTGGTAAGACGGGTCATAGTCCACATATGCATATGAAACATAAAGAGTGGACGACTGAGCATAGTGTGGAATGCACATAATAAAACAAATAATCAAAAGTATCCCAAGTAACGAATAAGGGTTGGAACAGAAGTTGTGGATAGAGAAGGATCCAAAGCAGACAAATGCCCTAACATTGATAGGGGTCCGAAAAAAGGGAGAAAGAACCCTACAAGGAATGATGAGAAGGTTAGGCATGTAACTGTTAAGATAAAAATCTCTATTGTGAGGGACACAGTAGAAAATGAAATCAGAAGATGGGAACCTTATCAAGCAAAGGAATCGACACATAGATCGAAAGCGATTATTGTAAAACAAAGAATAATGAAATGATTACGTGTAAGTAAAAGTGGATTATGGAATAAGGAAAAATCCTTGGATAAAGAACGCCAAGGACTTAAGAAGGACAGAGTCCCAACTTGTCGGGAAATTATTGGGAAACCAAATCATTGAAACAAAAAAGACTCAATAAGGAAGTGGAGAAAGGATGAGTGGGTAAGGAGAACCTATACAGTTTTGTAAGTTGATTGGATAATGGTAAAAGTAGTTGAGAAATACTACCAAAAGAAAAGAGAGATGAAGTTATACAATCTCTAAGAGGTTGGAAAGTTAGGAATAACCCTAAAGGAGGTGTTCTAGAAACCTAATGTACATATAAACAAGAAAATATCATGCTGTAAGGGGCATGTAAACCCAATTGTCCCAAGGAAAACATGACTCAAAATAAGGAAGAGTCAGTTAGTAAGCATGACAAGGGCAAACATAAAATTTGGATGGAAATGTAATGGATAACGTGTGAAGGAAGAGTCAAAATAGGATAAAAACAAGTATGTAATGCTCTAAAGGATGTTGAGCTAAGGATTTCAATGACCAAGAGGTTAGCTAGACATGAGAATGGTTAGATATCTTAGAATTCCCAATCCTAAGTATAGGACCTCGAAGGAAAAAAATGTTGCTATAAGAAAAGAAAGATCTGAATCTAAGGATATACTCGTAAGTAAGGTATGCCTAGTTATGATAAACTCCATAGAAGGAGTAAATAATATAAAGGGAAATAAATTCCTTAAGTGAAGGATGTAAAAATGGCTAGTTGAAAGAATAAGAGAAGAGTTTGCATGTTAAGCAAACGCCAAATGGACATCAAAGGAAATGATTCCTCATGCAAGGTTGCTATTTAAGTTTTAGGGACAAAACTCCTAAAATGAAGGGAGAGTTGTAAATCCCACCCTTTTTAGTTAAGGAAATTTGGGAAAAGAACCAATCAAACCGAGTGAGAAAACCAAACCGGTTCACAAACCCGATCATTTGGGAATGGGCAATTTGGAAATTTACAACTCCTTGGTGATCTAAAGGGTTCATAAAACTTTGGAAAAAAACTTTAGGACAAATTGGAAGAGAAAAACTAGACCAGTTTAGATGAACTGGGTCCAACTGTATTGAACCGGTTTATGAACCAAGTCGATTCATGAACTAGAATCTATAGAGAAAGGGAAAATCGGGAAATTTGTGGATCCCGAGTGACACAAAGAGTCCCAAAAGTCATGAAAATGGACTTGAGAATGAATTAGAGATGAAAATCAAATCAGTTCAGGTGAATCAGATCTAAATCGAATTGAACCGGTTTGGACCAGTTTGAACCACTATTGAACCAAATTCTAAATTCATTTTTCTAGATGGCTTAAAAAATTAAAATTTGAGATTTGAGGCCACCATTAGATAGAAAATGAATTTAGAAAATTTAGATTTGAAAAACTCGGTCAAATGGGGGGTGAGCCGACCGGTTTAATCTTTGAACCCGGTCCGGTCTAGTTTGGAACAATGTCATCTTCTTCCTTCAAATGACAACACTCTTCACTCGCTGGAAAATCGCGCAGCGCTGACGAAGCTGAAAAGTCTCTAACCAGGGACTTTCAAACAATGAATGACCATCATTAAGGTGCCAATCGGTCGGCCAAGATGTTCCTGAGCTTCCTATTTAAAGACCCACTCCCCATTCATCCTCTCCATACCTGAAAACTCTATTCTCTCTTAGCTGCTCCATTTTCCGGTGAAGCTCGAACTAGAGTTCCGACTTGGGCACTTTTTTGAGCCAAACAAGGCGAGGTCAGGTTCTTTAGAACTAGGGAAGAGTCTGCTACATGCATGTAGTGTCCGTTTTCTCCGAGGGTTGTCGGAGAAGTGCCAACATGATGGAATAGTGAAGTTGCTCCGGTGAACCGAAGCTGCTTTGTTTCGGCTGAGCTTAAATCGGCCAATTTGAGCCCATCTTACGCCAAACCAAGCCCTCCCAACACCTCCACAGCCCTCTCACGGTCGAATTAGGATTGAAAGGTAAGTCGATTCGGCTCCCCTCTACAATTTCCAGCCGGTGCTAGAGAGAGAACCGACATAAATTCGATGATGAAATTCTAACTCAATTCGGCATCAATTGGATCAATTCTTGATTCTAGGATTAACCTCAGGTTGAGAGCTATCTGCCCAGATAAAAAAATCAGATCGTCTTGCCCTCGATAGTGAGTAATTGAAAGTTTCTCTCTCTATAGTCTATTTTTTGGCGAAGCTTCATTTGAGCTCGTTTCGACGTCAAATCTTGCGATTCAAGTTTCTATTGAATCGTATGAAGATGTAGAAACTCAATTTCAACTTCAATTTCAACAATTATCAGTGTTTAATAGGTTAATTTGATAAAATCAAATTCAGCTATGTTAGAAAGTTGAAATTGGGGGAAAAGTTGGGGATTTTTGAAAATTTCAAGGACCAAGATGTAATTTGATAAAATTGAGGGTCAATTGGGAATGATAAGAATGTTAGAGGGCCAATTAAGGAATTTTAGAATTTTTGGGGTAAAAATTTACCATTTTTGTAATAAAAGGGCAAATTGGTAATTTTGGAAAAGTTGGGGGACCAAATTGGAAATCTGAGAAATTAAACCCATTTTTGTGAAATTGAATAAATTGTGGTCTCAAGGTGAATTTTAAAAGTTTTGGGACTCAATTTGAGGAAAAATTGGCATTAGGGATTTAAAGTTAAAGAAAAATAACTTTAGGGACTTAATTACAAATAAATAAAAAGTTTAATTTTCTCATTCATTTGGAATAAATGAAGGCTATTAGTCTGAGAGATAATGAACAAGAATGTTCATATCGTGTAGGAATACGAAGTACCGAGAACACCAATAAGGACAAGCTCACGTGAATACAAAGAACCAGTCTAGTGGAAAACCCGTTCATCGGTTATAAGCGTAGATGTCCTCATACTTGGTTGGTATAATGGACAGTTGAAAATATATTTTTGTCAAAAGTGCTCTCCTCTGACTGTGTGCCAATGCTTAAATGATTTGGGAGACCTTATTGACGGGAGCTCAAATAGCTCTTATAGGCCGGGGGTCTCAGTTTTGGAACTTGGGGGCTATTATACCCGGTTTTGAAAATCTCGAATAGTGAGTCATAGGCCAGTGGGCACGAGCAGGAGCTCGTAAACAAACATGAGATATGTACCATAAAACTTTAATAAATGAATTGTTTAGACATGGTACCGAGACAGGACCAATATACTCAGTCAACTAGCGGCAGTGCAACATGACAGGTCGATGGACCAGTCAAGACAAACAATTGTAGGTTTAGTTGAGGATTGGGGCCGTTGGACCAATGGTACCACATATTTTATGGCATGATAAGAAAATATTGATTGTGCATGCACTGTGATTACGGGACAATCAAGACATCCAAGAGTGGTAGTGATGCGTCCTAAGGGCCTTGGACGACCTGGTGGGTATAAAGGCAGTTCATCGTACCAGGTGACCATACGAAATTTGGAGTAGCATCAAGTGCATGAGACTGGGGTGGGGACAAGATCAGGTCTCTGTCCTCATACGAATAAGGAGAATTGATTTTGGGATTAAGGGTCGGATGTTGCGTACATCCACTCATTCTTAGGGTAGAAGTGGACGTGCTTCTATCTAGGTGGCCGGTAAAGTCGATCCGATGCCACAAGTGATTTCAGTGGATGTACTAGCCTGCAAATGTGTCTTTGACCTTCATGATGAAGGATGTGTGTTGGGTGATGACACACCATGATTAATAAGAAATAGTGGTAAAAGCTGAGATTTGAAATGAAAGGATTTTTGAAAGAAAGGAGTATGGCACACTCCAATACAACTCTTTTTCCTAAAAGTCTGGCACACACCATTGTGACGTCCCGACTCGGTTTGGTCAGATCCCCGTGAGCAACCCACCACTCTCCCAGTTTATTAATGGTTTTCCCATTCTTTTAAACCGTGAGTAGTAAGGCATCCTTTAGACCTGTTCCTTTTATGGAATAACATTAATCAAAACTACATAAATTTTAACTTACATACTTGTCTTGCAAGTATAGCTAGCTGAAGGTCCTTAGGTAGGTTTTTTCCTTGGTTACCTAAAAAGGGGTAAAGGGAGGGGGTTAGTTCGACAACTCGTTGAATGGGTGTTTGAATCATGAGTTTCAGAAAAATAGTTTGAATTGGAGTGTGCCAGACTCCTTATTTTCTTTAAAACTATTTCTTTCTCAATTTCTTAGATTTCAAAACCATTAACCCCGATCTTTGTTTTTAACAATCAACACACGCCCTTCATCATGAATGGATCACATATTCATAGGTCAACCCGTCCACTACACCTACTTATGGCATCGGAGCGACTTTACCGACCACCTAGATAGATGCCTGTCCACTTCTACCCTATGAATGAGTGGATGCAAGCGACATCTGACCCTCAAACACGAAAAGAAACTCTGTGTCTGTATGAGGACAGAGACCTCATCTCGATCCCAACCCGGTCTCATGCACATGAAGCTACGTCGAGCTTCCCTAACTGCTAGCACGACAGATTACCATTATCTCCACCATGTCGTCTAGTTTCCCCTAGGACAGATCACTACCCCTCTTGGGCATCTTGATGGTCCCGAACCTCAGTGCATACACAAAACAATAATTTTCCACATAAGCCATTTAATCTTTGGTGCCATAGGTCCAATGGCCCTGACCTTGAACTTGACCTGCAGCTATTTGTATAGACTGGTCTGCTGACTTATCTTGTCACACTACCGCAAGTCCATTGAGTATGTTGGTCCTGTCTTGGTGCCATGGCCAAATCACATCATTCATTAAAATTTTCTTGGCTTAACATAATGTTTGTTTATGGGCTCCTGCTCATGCCAATTGGCCTTGGCCCCAATGTATGAGTTTTTCAAAATCGGGCATTCTAGCTCCCAAGTTCCAAAATCGAGGCCTCTGGCCTATTTGAGCTATTCGAGCTCTCGTCAAGAAGGTATCTCAAAATCTTTAAGCAGTGGCACATAGTCAAAGGAGAGCACTTCTGACAAAAATAACTTTTCATCTGTTCATTACACCAACTGGATGTGAGGACATCTCCGCTCATAACCGATAAGCAAGTTTTCTACTTCCCTCTAGGAAGTCCATCATACCAATCGGGTATGATTTACTTACAACTGATAAGTAGTTTTTCTCACATCACCCCAATCATGTGTGATGTTAAAATTCCACATAGTAAAGGATTTTCATTATCGAGGTCCTCATCATCCCAATCGGATATGATGTGAAAATTCCCACTTAGCCGATAGTGTAGTGAATTCCTCTTAAAACGGTTTCCACCTCCACACGAGCTTAGCCTTGCAGGCATTCCTGGTACTTCGTGTTCCTATACGATATGGACATCCTTATTCATTATCCTTTGGCCTAATAGCCTTCATTCATCACGAATGAATAAAATGCCCAAAGTTAGTTATTTACATTTAGGTCCCTAAAGTTCTTTTCTTTTAACTTTAGTTCCCTAATGCCAATTTTCCCTCAAATTGAGTTCCAAAATTTCTAAAATTTACTTTAAGTTCTCAATTTATTCAAAATCACAAAAAGTGTAAGTTTCCCAAATTTCCAATTTGGTCCCTAAATTTTTAAAAATTACCATTTTGCCCCTTCTTTACAAAAACGGTAAATTTGACCCCAATAATTCAAAAAATTGACCAATTGGTCCTCCAACATATTTTTCATGGCCAATTGTCCCTTAATTTTGGGAATTTGCACTTTAGTCCCTCAATTTTTCAAAATCCCCAATTTCCCCTAAAATTTTCCCCCCAATTTCTCCCTTTCAACTTGGCCGAATTTGATTTCATCAAATTGACCAATCACTCGAGGTTAATTATTAAAATTAAAGGTATAATTGTGTTTCTACACTTTCGTACGATTCAATGGAACTTTGAATCGCGTCATTTGGATCCGAATTGGGCTCAAACGGAGTTTCATTGGGAAAAAGTGAACTTAGAGAGAGAAAGCTTCGAAAGCTTCGAAAGCTTACCGTCGAGGGTGCGGCGGTCTGTGCTTTTGATCTGGGAAGATAGCTCTGATATTGAGGTTTCTAGTTCATGCCAAAAAGAGGGAGAATGTGATCAGTGCTGTCATCATTTGGCTTATATTTTAGTTCTAATGCAATCGTATGAGGGCTGTGGAAGTATTGGCCATTTTTAGCTTGGCTAAAATTGGGCAGCTTCGGTCCATCGGAGCTGCTTCACTGTTCGATCATACCAGCGATCCTCGGAGCAAATGGAGACTACAGTAGGGTAGCTGAATTCTCCTCGAATCTAAAGAACTCGACCTCGTCTTCTTTGGTTAAGAAAAACCCCAATGTCGGAGCTCTGGTTCGAGATTCATTGAAAATGGAGTAGTAGGGAGAGAGAAGAGCTTTTAGGTGTGAGGATGATAAATGAGTAGGGACTCTTTATATAGGAAGCTTGGGGACTTCTTGGCCATTTGATTGGTGCCTTTTTGGCAGTCATTCATTGCCTGAAACTCCCTGGCCAGAGACTTTTCATCTTCGCTGGCGCTGGCGCTATCATCTATAATAAGAAGATGACATTGTTCCGTACTGGGTTCAATGCTTAAACCGGCCGGTTTAGGCCTGATTCGACTGAGTTTTTCAAAATTAAAAATTTGTAAATTTATCTAAATTCATTCTCTATCTAATGGTAGCCTCAATTCTCCAATTTGAATTTTCTATGCCACCTAGAAAAATGAATTTAGAAACCAGTTTAATAGTGGTTCAAACCACTTCAGGTCTGGTTCACCTGAACTGGTTTGGTTTTTACTTCCAATTCATCCTAAAGTCCTTTCACATGACTTTTGTGACTCTTTAGGTCACTCAAGATTTATAAATTTCTCGTTTTGCCCTTTCTCTATTTATCACAGTTTATAAACCGACTCAGTTTTCTCTTTAGAAATGACCAGTTCTTTTCTCGATTTTTCTTATTATCAAAGGACGGGGTTTACAACTCTCCCCTCATTTTAGGGATTTTTTGTCCAAAACAGTTACATGTTAAATAGTTGAGGGTAACCATCACTCATTACACTTTTGGTCTCCCATGTCTCTTCTTGCACGGGCCCATTTTGCTAAATAATTTTGACCATAGGAATTCTCTTATTCCTCAAGTTCTTATCCCTCCGGTCGATGATTTGTACCGGTTTTGTTTGAGAGGTCAAGTTCTCTTCCAGTTCTGGTGGAGGTTGGTCCAACAGATGGTTCAGATGAGGCTGGTACTTCCGAAGTACCGATATGTGGAATACATTATGTATTCTCAGCAGGTTTGAAGGTAGTTCCAATTTATAGGTCACCGATTCTATCCTTTGGATGATGGGATAAGGACTGATATACCTCAGTTTCAACTTTCCCCATTGTTGAAACCTAAGTATGCCCCTCCATAGGGATACCTTTAGAAATACCTTGTCTCCCACATCAAACTCTAGATCTTTCCTCTGATGGTCAACATAACTCTTTTGTCTGTCCTTAGCGACCTTAAGACAACTCTTGATTAACTTGATTTTCTCTGTGGCATCCTTGATTAGCTCTGCCCTTTCCAACTTCCTTTCCCCCATTTCTTCCTAAAATAAAGGGGTACATGATGGTCATCCATAAATGGCCTCATAAGTAGCCATCTGAATACTGGCCTGATAGCTATTATTGTAAGCAAATTCCATTAGGCATAGGTATTCCTCCCACCCTTTATCCATGGTGAGTACGCATGCCCTCAACATATCCTCCAAGGTCTGAATTGTCCGTTCAGACTATCCATCGATATGAGGATGAAACTTCGTACTCATTTGGAGCTTGGTTCCTAAGGCACTTTGTAAACTTGTCTAGAACCTTGAAGTAAATCGGGGGTCTCTATTTGATACTATACTTACCAGGACTCCATTAAGTCTTACTATCTCCCTCATGTATAAGACAACTAGTTGTTCTATTGTATGCATCACTTTTATAGGGAGGAAATGAGCAGATTTGGTCAATCTATCCACGATAACCCAAATGGCGTCTCGACCCTTCCTGGTCATAGGTTGTCTTGTGACAAAGTCCATGGTAATGTGCTCCCATTTCCATTCCGGGATTGGCAAGAGTTGGAGTAGTCTTGATGGTTTATGATGCTTTGCCTTTATCTATTGATAGGACAAGCATCGGGCTACGTATTCCGCAATATCCCTCTTCATTCCTTTCCACCAATATCCTTGTTTGAGGGCGCGGTACAACTTAGTACTACTCGGAAGCATCGCCTACACTAAATCCTGTGCCTCTTCCAGAATTAACCTTTTTAGCTCCGTATCTTGAGGCACACATACCCTACGCTTGTAGGTTAGCACTCCATCACCTCGTAAGTCGTATTCCAATTTTGTTTCTCTGTTAACCAGGTCAAAAGAAGATTGATGTCCCTTATCAGCCTTTTGTTAGGCCTTAATTTGCTCGGTTAGACTAGGTCTCACCACCACATTAGTCAAAAAACAATTCTCCTGTTTGTCCATCTTTAGGTCCACCTCCATTCTCCCTAACTGTTGCAATTAAGGTATGTAACTTGTCTTTATTTGCACATCCTCCATTTGGTATTTGCGACTTAAGGCATCTGCCACCACATTTGCCCTTTCGAAGTGATACTCTATCACAAGGTCATAGTCTTTCACCAATTCCAGCCATCTCCTCTGGCGGAGATTTAACTATTTCTGAGTTACGAAATACTTAAGACTCTTGTGATCAGTGTATATCCTACACTTATCCCCGTAGAGGTAGTGTCGCCAAATCTTTAAGGAAAACACTATCTTAGCTAGTTCTAGGTCATGGGTTGGGTAATTTCTCTCATGTACCTTAAGTTATTGTGAGGTATAGGCAATAATCTTTCCTTGTTGCATCAGTACACATCTAAGTCTTTCTTTGCATGCATCACTATGATGGTGTACTCTCCCGCACTTGGTTCAGGAGGGGAGAGTACCGATGCGATTGTCAATCGAGTCTTCAATTCTAAGAAAGACTTCTCACAACTTTCATCCCATTTATACTCAACTCCTTTCCTGGTGAGCTGAGTCAGAGGGGCTACTACCTTAGAGAAATCTTGCACAAACCGTCTATACTATCCTGCCAGACCTAAGAAACTTCATATCTCTGAATGATTCTTTGGTGCCTTCCACCTTTGCTGGATCTACCTTGACTCCATCTTGAATACTATATGTTTTAAGAAGCCTACCTCCTATAGCCAGAACACACACTTGTAGAATTTTGCATATAAGTGGTTTTCCTTCAACTTCTCCAAGGTGATTGCCAAATGTTTTTCATGCTCCAACCTAGTTTGTGAGTATATGAGAATATAATCTATAAATACTATCACGAACCTGTCCAAGTGTGGTTGGAACACTCGGTTCATTAAATCTATGAAGGCTGTAGGGACATTTGTTAATCCGAATGGCATCACTCTAAATTCGTAATGTTTGTATCTGGACTAGAATGCCATCTTAGGAATGTCCTCCTCTCGAATCTTGAATTGGTGATAGCCTGAATGAAGCTCTATCTTGGAGAAGTAGGTTGTTCCTTTTAATTGGTTGAATAGGTCATCGATCCGTGGGAGTGGGTACTTGTTCTTGATGGTGACCTGATTCAACTTCCTATAATCTATGCACAGTCTCATGCTCCCATCCTGTTTCTTCACGAATAGGACTGGTGCACCCCATGGAGACTGACTAGGATGTATAAAATCCTTCTCTAATAGTTCATCCAGTTGCTCCTTCAATTTCTTTAGTTCAGCTGAAGCCATGCAATAAGGGGCTTGAGATATGGGGTTTGTTCCTCGGATAATTTTTATGGTGAATTCCACTTGCTGACTTGGAGGTAGTCTAGGTAGTTCTTCCGGAAATACTTCTGGATAGTGTTTAACTTGTAGAATGTCTTTGAGTCCCTTCTCTTTAGACTTTTCGTTGATGACCATGGCCATAAAAACCATACAACCTTTCTATATCATCTTTTGGGCCTTCATATGGGACACCATGTGTACTTCACCCTTCCTTTGGTCTCCTTGGAATTTTAATCCCTTTGTCTTGGGAGTTTGGAAGGTCACTGTCTTCTTTCCACAATCCATACTAGCCTGATGGTTACTTAACCAATCCATCCTAAGGATTACTTCTACCTCCTTTAGGGTCAATGAAATCAAATTCACTTCAAGTTTGACCCCTCAATCTTTATCTCACATCCATTTAATTGTTTGTTCCTATTTAACCCTTCTCCCAAGGGTGTGAGGATGTTGAGACTTCATCCTAGAGGAGTAAGTTCTAGAGGTAAACTTGGAATTAAGTCCTATTTGATGAAGGATCTCTCAACTCTTGAGTCGAAGAGGGCATAGACCTGTTGTCCCCATAAATTCACATACCTTGATTGAAGAAATGTATATTTTTAGAGGAAAGGCTTTCTTTATTGGATAAAAATGACAAGATATTTCTTAAGCTAATTTGGAGGGTTTTGGGATGTACCCTCTACAGTACTAGGGTCTTTCCAATCCAAGGGAGCTCCGACAACTTTCTTGTCGAGGAAATGCTTACATCCCAGTTGATGAAGAGTCTTGAGATTTTTGGGAATGTCAATGGGAGGGGGATGTCTAATAGGAGGAGGATGGTATTGTACTTTCTCTAGTTCAACTAGAGAGTTAGTGCTTGCCTCAAAGACGAGGTTAGGCTACCCAAATATACGGGTGATCCCCTCATTCTGAGCTAAGTCCAGGTGGGGGGTTGTTTGGGCTCCTCAGGGAGTTTCCACAGGTAGGGGTGGTCAGGCACTGTCGGAGACTACGACTCTAGTTCTCTTGGTTTCTTTCTTGGGAGACATTTGAAAATTTTAAAATCATCCCTATTAGTTACTATGTTCTCTAGTCTTGATAATGTATTTGGGGAAGCAGGCTCTGATACCACTCAAGTTGTCACACCCCGACCCAGTTTGGTTGGATCCCTGTGAGCAACCCATCACTCTCCCGGTTTATTAAGGCTTTTCCCTTTCTTTTAAACTGCGAGGAGTAAGGCGTCCTTTAGTCTCGTACCTTTCTTGGAATAACATTAATCAAAACTGGATAAATTTTAACTTACATAACTGTCTTGCAGGTTTACCAAGCTGAAGGTCCTTAGGTAGGTTTTTCCCTTGGTTACTTGAAAAGGGGCATAGGGAGGGGGTGAGTTCGATAGCTCAGTGAATGGGTGTTTGAAACATGAGTTTCAGAAAAATAGTTTGAATTGGAGTGTGCCAGACTCCTTATTTTCTTTAAAACGATTTCTTCCTCAATTTCTTAGATTTCAAAACCATTAACCATGATCTTTGTGTTTAACAATCAACACATGCCCTTCATCATGAATGGATCACACATATTCATAGGGCAACCCGTCCACTGCACCTACTTATGGCATCGGAGCGACTTTACCAGCCACTTAGATAGAAGCCTGTCCACTTCTACCCTGGGAATGAGTGGATGTACACGACATCCGACCCTCAAACCCTAAAAGAAACTCTGTGTCCGTATGAGGACAAAGACCTCATCCCGACCCCATCTCGGTCTCATGCGCATAAAACTACATTGAGCTTCCCTGACTGCTGGCATGACAAACTGCCCATATCTCCACCATGTCGTCTAGTAGCCCCTAGTACACATCACTACCCATCTTGGGCATCTTGATGTTTCCAAACCTTAGTGCATGCACAAAACAAAATATTTTCCACATAATCCATTTAATCTTTGGTGCCACTTGTCTATTAGCCTCGACTCTCAACTCGACCTGCAACTGTTTGTTTAAAAAGGTCCGTCAATCTGTCTTGTCGCACTGCTGCCAGTCCATTGAGTATGTTGGTTCTATCTTGGTACCATGGCCAAAACACATCATTCATTAAAATTTTCATGGCTTAACATAATATTTGTTTACGAGCTTCTGCTCGTGCCAACTGGCCTTGGGCCCAGTGTAGGAGATTTTCAAGACTGGGCATTCTATCCCCCAAGTTCCAAAACTGAGGCCTCCGGCCTATCTGAGCTATTCGAGCTCCCGTCAAGAAGGTCTCCCAAAATCTTTAAGCAGTGGCACATAGTCAAGGGAGAGCACTTCTGATAAAAATAACTTTTCATCTATCAATCACACCAACCATGTGTGACAACATCTCCGCTCATAACCGATAAGCGGGTTTTCTATTTCCTTCTAGTAAGTTCATCATACCAATTGGGTATGATTTACTTACAATTGATAAGTAGTTTTTCTGTGTTTTTCTCACATCACCCCAATTAGGTGTGATGTTAAAATCACACATAGTTGTGGGTTTTCATGACCAAGGTGCTCATCATCCCAAACAAGTATGATGTGAAAATTCTCACTCACCCGATAGTGTAGTGAATTTCTCTTAAAGCAGTTTCTTTCTCCATGCGAGCTTAGCCTTGCTGGCGTTCCCGGTAATTCATGTTGATATACGATATGAACAATCCTATTAATTATCCTTTGGCCTAATAGCCATCATTCATCATGAATGAATAAAATGCCCAAACTTTTAGTTATTTGCATTTAGGTCCCTAAAGTTCTTTTCTTTTAACTTTAGTTCCCTAATGCCAGTTTTTCCCCAAATTGAGTCCCAAAACTTATAAAATTTACTTTAAGACCTTAATTTATTCAAAATCACAAAAAGGGTTGAAGTTTCCCAAATTTTCAAAAATTACCACAATAATTGCCCCTAGTTTACAAAAATGTTAAATTTGACCACAATAATTCCCAAAATTGATCAATTGGTCCTCCAACATCTTTTTCATGGCCAATTGGCCCTCAATTTTGGGAAATTGCACTTTAGTCCCTCAATTTTTTGAAATCCCCAATTTCCTCCTTTCAACTTGGCTGAATTTGATTTCATCAAATTGACTGATCAATCAAGGTTAATTGTTGAAATGGAAGGTAAAATTGAGTTTCTATACTTCCATACGATTCAATGGAACTTTGAATCGCGCCATTTGGATTTGAATTGAGCTCAAACAGAGCTTCGTTGGGAAAACTGAACTTAGAGAGCTTACCGTCCGGGGTGCAGTGGTCCGATCTTTCAATTTGGGTTGATTGCTCTTGTCCCAAGGTTCCTCATAGGATCAAGAATCACATCCATTCATGTTGAATTGAGGAAGAATTTGGTTAGTGAATTTCATCGGTTCTCTCTCAAACACTAATTGGAAGTTATAGAGTGAAGCCGAATTGGTTTACCTTTTAGCTCTAATTCAGTCGTATGAGGGCTGCGAAAGTGTTAGGAGAGCTTGGTTTGGCCTGAGAAGGGATCAAATTGGTTGTTTTCAGCTCGGCCGAAATAGGGCAGCTTCGATCCGCTGGAGCTGCTTCACTGTTTGATCACACCAGCATTTCTCCGGTGATCCTCGAAGCAAATGGAGACTACTGTTGGGTAGCTAACTTCTCCCCGAATCTACAGAACCTGACCTCACCTTCTTTGGCTAAGAAAAACCCCAATTTCAGATCTCTAGTTTGATCTTGACCAAAGAATGGAGCAATAGGGTGAGAGAGAAGTTTTCAGGTGTGAGGAGGATGAATGAGGAGGGGCTCTTTATATAGTAAGCTCGGGGACTTCCTGGCTGTTCGATTGGTGCCTTTATGGCATTCATTCAATGCTTGAAACTCCCTAGTCAGAGACTTTTCATCTTCATCGATGCTGCTCTATTTTCCGACATGTGAACAGTGCTGTCATCTGAAGGAAAAAGATGACACTGTTTCGAACAGGATTGTACTGGTCTGAACCAGGTTCAATGCTTAAACCGGCTGGTTCAGGCCCAATTCGATCGAGTTTTTCAAAATGAAAAATTTGTAAATTCATCTAAATTCATTCTCTATCCAATGGTGACCTCAATTCTCCAATTTGAATTTTCTAAGCCACCTAGAAAAATGAATTTAGAAACTGGTTCAATAGTGGTTCAAATCGATTCAATTCGGTTAAGATCCAGTTCATTTGAACCGGTTTGGTTTTCACTTCCAATTCATCCTAAAGTCCTTTTTTATGACTTTTGTTACTCTTTTGGTCACTCAAAATTTATAAATTTCCCGGTTTGCCCTTTCTCTATCGGTCACGATTTATAAACTGACTCGATTTTGTCTTTGGAAATAACTGGTTCTTTTTCTATTTTTTCTTATTGTCAAAGGACGGAGTTTACAACCATCATGTCATTCATTGTTCATTTTCGTCTATCGAGGGAGGAGCAATCTCAGTAACTTGCGGAATTCTACAAAAGACCTATATATGTCCAATGCATGTACGAATTTGTTGCGGGTTCATTCAATAGTGGTGAGGTTTCCTAACATGGATCTCCCTTCTCTCATTCTTCCTTCACTGTCCCTCGACTTCTTGGGTCAGATAGCCCACTAATCTATAGTGTGTTCCTCAGGGATTTATTGCTAAACAGCTGGTTGTGTGGTTCGTTCTACTGTTCTCGAACAATTTCTACAAAAATTTTTTATTTCATATTAGTACATTTGAGTACTTCTTTTCCATACGAATGTTTTCATGTTATAAACGGAGATTTCCAAATAGTGTTTTCCCCACTTTCCTAAGTTTTATAATATTTTCTTTTCAAAACCCTAGGTTTTGAAATTTGGGCTCTAATAACACTAAAGTTGTCATTACCCGATCCAATTTCCAGGAATAGGGCCCAAAAACAACCCACCATGCACTCTCAATGCTAAAATAGTGAGTACCTTCACCATTGTAGGACATACATAAAGTAAGGCTCAAAATATAAAATACATCCAATTTAGGTAAAAATTTGAAATTTCATAAATGTAGTGTACAAGTTTACAAAATATTTGAAACCTTGGGGAAAACATGTAGTATTAAATGGAAAGCCTTCATGTAATTCTCTTCGAGTATCTCTATCTTAATCTCGACCTCGGTTATAGTTGTGTTTCGATGCTCGGGGTCTTCTTCCCTTTCTTCATTTCTTCTCTTTTCCCCGAAAAAGATGTTAGATGAGGATGTGAGCAATGCTCATTGAGTGTGAAGGCCAATCATTAGGTCATTCATGACATCAATGTCGTCTCTACTCAAAATTGCTAATACAAAATTTTAAAGTTTTCTTTCCTTTTTCAAGACTATTTAAAAGTCAATAGACCACACTACAATGTATTTAAAAAAATATCCTTATCTATTGTGGTTCATCACTAAATTTATGATCAATATAATAATTTAAGACATTATCATATCTTATTCACACATCATTGATCGAAAATTCTCCTTTTGTACCAATTAATAAATTCGTATCGAATTCATCTGTAGAGGATTTCTCTATCCTCATTTGTCACATTTATTGTGACCGAATACACTTAAGAGGTGTGACTCATACAAGTATTTACCGATACTTAAATCATGATGTCTAAATCAAACTGAATTTTCGAGAAGAGGTGTGACTCATATAGAAATTCATCAATTCAATCACAATGATATAAAATCTCTCCAAATCATAGGTACCACTCTTATCACTATATACATAGGTAACTCATATGGGAATTCATTAAATCACTCAAAATAAGGTAAGGATTCCAAAATCTCAAGTGTCATCCTTAGCACTATCTATGAGAATGTCTAAAATTATAGCAAAATATACATAAGATGATGTTGATCTTTTTGTAATAAACAAAATTCTTTGTGCGGGGCACATGAGTATCTCCCTAGGGCTGCCTCTGGGTTTTTTTTTTCAATAAAGCTATTTTCTGCTCTCTAGGAACAATTCTTCTGTCCAACTTCATCAGACAATCTCTCTTTTTCACAATTCACCTTAGGGCTATTAGAGTGATGGAGAGGAGCGACCTTGTACTAGACCTCTAGCTAGCTATAGGGGCACTCCACAACACGATATAGGTGGCCAAGATCGTCGGTAAGACAGGCACCCCATCCATTCCATCTACAGCTCCCTATTCAATTCCATTTGTTTTCTCCCAAATTAAAGGTCATCAGATTGTCATCTTCCTCCTCATTCACCGCTTAATTAACCCTTGCTTAATCAAGCTTGGCCCTGCTATTTAAGTATGCGTCTATGTATTTTTGTCCAAAATGTTGAGTGCTCTAGGGTCACAGTATGTTGACACCATATTATCACTTATTGTGCCTAATTGCCCTAAATGGAATATTGTGCTATTAGGAAAGTTGTGGCTAAGTGAAAAGTAAATGGGGATGATTAAGGGAGTTTTAAAATGGTCTTAGAGAGGTGTTGGTCTGGTGAAAGTAGAAATGATACCTAATAATATCTTTAGTTTTGCATTTGAAGACCACTATGTGGCTACTCGCATCCTAAATGATAGTTCCTAGTCATTGGATGGTTGTAGCCTCTTTCTATATGATTGGGAAGGGGATCAGAGTGTTGATCAAATGGATCTAGCTCGACTACCAATCTGGGCTCCGATCCACAGGCTTGCCCGAAACCAAGTAGTGACTGGCAATGCATGGCAAATTGAAAGAACTAGTTTGGAAGTCCTCTATGTTGATGAGCCTTTACAAAGTGGTGTTTGGAGTGTTATCACTAAAGGGGAAGATATTTGGCTACAATTCAAGTATGAGTGACTATCTTCATTTTTCTTTAGATGTGACAGGATGAATCATACCATAAAGTTTTGTGTAAAGAGGAGCCATGTGATTCTAACCAATATGTCCCATGACTACAAGCTAAAGCTCATAAATGGTGGTGATCAATAGAAGGGAAAAAATGGGATCTTTAGAACACTTAGCCAAGGCAGGAATGGAAGCTGCAAGGGTGTTTGATACCAATACCAAGGAAGGGCATCATATTCAAGATGTAAAGGAGACCCACCACTAGCTTGAACCAATGGAATGAAAACCATATTTGTTCTCAACCTCATGTTAAAAATATTGAAAAGGCCAAGGTATGTGATGATAAAGTTATGGAGACAGTCGAGGAGGGATCAAGTGCGACCATGCCCCTAATTCAGGAGGTACTAAGCATGGATAAGGGGGCACCACGAAGTATACAGTCGAACTCCCAACAAAAGAAATACCTAGTACACAATCCATTGTCCCATGCTCATTTTATGATTTTTTTAGTAAAATGTCCTTGAAAAGCGGATGCGAGTCTAAGGAGGGGTAGGGTATTATGTTTGAAGAGCAGGGCAATTGAAAGAAGCACAAAGAAACAATCATCAGTAATTCACAGGCCCTTGTTTTAAATGACATCCAATCCCTGGGAGGGATAGCTCTCAAAATCGTTAAATGTGCAAAAGGGACTATGATGGGCATAGGAGAGTCATCTTTGAAGGATTTCCATGCAGTCACAATTGTGGAAATGACTCCACATGACTTACAATTCTATAAAGGTTGTAGTGGCTAGCTCTCAACAATCACACGATCACCATGAAGCTGATGTCATGGAACTGTCAAGGTTTGGGACCCCCTCCCCCCTTAACAGTCCATTCACTAATGGATTTTATGAGGCGGTCAATGCTACAAATTATCCTTTCGATGGAAATAAGAAATAAAGTTAATAATGTGGAGCAAATAAGGAGGAATCTCACCTTTAGTCAAGACATCGATATCTCACCCTAAGGCATAGGTGGAGAGCTATCTTTGTGGTGGTTGGGGTAACATGGGGAGATAGTAACAACCAAAGATTATATGATTGATACGAGAATATGACATATGAGGTCAAACGGTTGGATTAAAATCACTTGGGTTCATTATCATACCAACTATTAGGTATATATTCTCTAGCGGGACGAGTTACAATCTATGGCTTTAACTATATAGGAATCGTGGATGATAATATGGGACTTCAATACTATCCTCTCACAGAATGAGAAAACTGGGTTATGACCAAAGGAAGAAAGGTGTATAAGTTGCTTCCACGAACTTCTTTTTGATACACAACTACAGGATGATGGCTTCAAATGCCAATCTTATACTTGGTCCAACATGAGGGATGAGCCACATCATGTGATGGAGAGGCTTGATCGGGCCTTATGCAATGATGAATGATGAAGAATATTTCTGTATATGAGGGTGTTACACGGTTTGTGGCAAGGGTCACATCACGTTCCACTTACTGTAGTTTGCAATTAGACTCAAAGGTATAATATCTATAGGTTTCATTTTGAGAACAAATGGAAAAATCGGCCAGACTATAAGGAGTGATTGAGACAGTGTGGAACAACTGTCGAGTCCATGATTTACAGGAAATTTACACTAAAATCAGTGATGCCATAGAGAGACTTTAGATTTGGAGCAAGTTCCAAGTGGATAATGCTCAAGAAACTATTCAATCTCTTCTATCTCAACTAGAACAAATTATATCGGGATCTATGGGGGCTCAAGAAGCAAGAAAAGTTGTACTTTATAAGTTGAATGTGTCATAGAGAGATGAAAAGCTATATTGGCAGCAAAGATCCAAAGTTAAATAAATTACTGAAGGGGACAGAAATACCAGCTTCTTCCATCAAAGAACAAAACAGAGGATAGAATATAACTGTGCTATATGTATATGAGACCAAATTTGAGATTGGATATGGGATGAAGATTAGATTTCCCATGGGGTTTTCAAATTTTTTTAAAAACATCTTCAAAACTGGTGGCCCCTACACTACTAATCATATACTATAACTCGATACAAAGGGATTACAAATGTGATAAATTATTGTCTTACAACAACAATATCTAATGAAGAAGTTAGGACAAATGCATTCCAACTAGAGGCAAAAAAATAATATAGGTCTAGATGGGTTTAATGAGACATTTTATCATAATTACTAGGACATAACATATTCGGACATGATTGATGATGTGTAAGATTTCTTTAAGACATGTTGTCTGCCTAGGGAACTCAATGAAATAGATATTGTCTTAACCCATATGGTATCATCCCACATTGAGATGTCTCAATTTCAATCTATCTCTTTGTGTAACTTTTTGTATATGATTATTTTAAAAGTCCTTGTCAATAGGCTAAGACCTTTTATGGACCTGCTAGTATCGTGTCAACAAAGTGCCTTTGTCATAGTTAGGGTCATCTGGGATAATATTGAGGTAGCACATGAGTTTTCCATTTTTTAGATTCAAGAAAAAGATGGAAAAAAGAATGGTCTAGGATTAAGTTAGACATGTCTAAGACTTATGGCCAAGTGGAGTGGAGATACTTACAGAGGTTACTACAAAAATGAGTTTTTATGCAAAATTCATCTCATGGATTATGTGTTTTGTTACCTCGATCTCTTATAGGATAGTTATCAATGACGCTCGATCTCACCATCTCTAGCCCTGACGAGGTCTTAGATAGAAAGATCCTATATTACGTTTTTTTTATTTTAGTTGCTGAAGTTTTATTAAAAATATAGTAGATACATGTAGGGCTAACAATTTACACAGACTTAAAATGTTGAGGGCATGCCCGATCGTGTCCCATTAATTATTTTACAAATGATGCTCTCTTCTTTTTGGAAGAAAATGTGGTTAATGTGCAGTGTTTAAAAATATCTTGAACCAATATTGTATGGTATCACAGCATGAACTTAATGTATCTAAGTCTGTTGTTTATTTCAGTTAAAATAATAGGAGCAGTACTAGACATGACATTTTATCACTTCTACAAATGAGGGTTGGAGAGCGAACAGACAGGTACCTCGGACTCCCTATCTTATAGGGTTGGAACAAAACATGCACTCTGCAATTCCTATCTAAAAAGACACGAAAAAGCTATAAGGCCAGAAGAGTAACCACCTTACTCAGAGTGGAAAGAATTACTCATTAAATTTTATTCATGCTATCCCTACATATACTATGAACTATTTTTTACTCTCGCAAGTTTGGTGTAATACTATATCCAACATGGTAGCATGGGTTCTAGTGGGGAAATGAGGGAGTGATGTGAATCTGGTTAAAGAGACTATGAATTCACAAGTCCAATCAACTGAACCTATAATGGAGTTGAACAGTTTGTCACCAAATGAGATGAATGATCATTTAGGATTGCAAGAGGGCTCAATCACAAGGTTCAGGGTTAAAATATTCAAAGAAGCTTTATATGGACTAATTAAAGAGATTGTAGAAAATCCAAGTGGAAGCTCAATAGAAGAGCATAAGAGAGGTCCATATTTAATTAATAGGGAGAGATTTATTAATATAATAAATATTCTAGGATATTAAATAATAATATTAGATATTTAATTAGTTAAAATCATATTTTTAAAGTAGTTATTAAAATATCTTAGTTATTTACATTAGATGAGAAGTGATATGGTTGACATGTAACTATATATATATATTTTCCTTCTTTTTAGGCTATTCATTTATTATTTTAGCCTATTAAAGTCACACTCCACATCATTGAAGGACATCGGAAATTCAATTTTGTGAGATTTTTATCTTTTTTCTCTATAGAAAGAACTTTTGAACTTATAAGATTTTTACCTATGGCGTTCAAGTAATCAGACTTATCACTTGGGGTTTTCTAAGAGTTTTTCTTAGAAGATTTAAGTGTGACGTCTACATTTTGCATACCTTGTTTCTCACATAAACAAGGTATATTTTCATCTTTTCATACTTATGTCTTGAAAGTCTTAGGGGCTTACCATATTTGGTGTAGGGTGTTATCAACATATTGGCGAGATTCACATCAGTTTGTATTAGAGCACCTGGTTGCACGACAAGTTTCATCATTTCTTTTATATCTGGTTCTTTTTTTTCTTCTCTACTTATTTCTATTCTCTATTAAAAAAATACAAAAAAATGTCTCATCTTCTTCTATCTATCTTCTTTTAAGTAAGGCGAAAAAAATCGTGCCAAAAAAAAGAAAAAGATTAAGTAAAAAAAGAGCAAAAAATTCGTGCAAAAAAAGTGCAAAACAAAAAGAGACGCACACCATTATATCTTGATTTTCATTTTTATTTGAGTATATTTATTTATTCTGCTTTATCTAAGTTTACTTCTTATTTATTACCCTTTGAGTTTAATACTCCATTCCATCTAAGTTTCTTATTTTTCTTCTCTATCTAAATTTCATAATTCTTTCTTATCTCACCGAGTTTATTTGTTCCTCTCACTTAAATTATTTTGGAATTGCCTTTTGAAAACCTTATGGATTTGTCTTGATTGTTCCTCAAGTTGAATTATTTCATAAAAATAATCAGTTTTTAAGTTTAATTAAGATTGAAAGAAGACAAATGAGTGGAAAAAGGTAAGAGTGTTTTGAATCTATAAGAAAAAGCCATTTTATTGTGAAACATTAGTGCGTGAGTGAAACATGTGAGGGAGAGTTGTGAGGTTCTTTTGTTTCTACTAATTGACATGATCATAAGGCCCAACGACGAGGAAATACTATGAAAGAAGAGGGTTCCATACCACTCATTCAAAACCTACAGTGGAAAGCAATGAAGAGTGAAATGAAACAGATAATGAAGTCTGAATTTGAGCCAATTCATACGTGAATGGTTCGCTTGGAGGAAGGTGCGAGATGACGTTCACATCAATATAATTCCACTGAATGACCTTGGAGCATTCGATCTCGGTGTTTTGATCCACATGAACTCAAGGAGTTAGATGATCTCCAAGTTAATAGTGACAACCTTGTGCTCAATTCCTTCAATCAATATTCTACTTGTGACAGACCATGGATTGATGATATCTTGGACAACCAACATGAGAATTTATTTTATACTCGTTGTTTTATGAAAAATAAGGTTTGTTCTATTATCATAGATGGGGAAAACTGCACTAATTTTGCTAACACCAAACTTGCAGAGAAGTTGGCATTACATACAATGAAGCATCCAAAGCCATATCAAATTTTAAGGCTGAATGATCAACCCAAACACGAGGTAACCCAACATGTTATAGTGTCTTTCTCTATTGGAAAATATCATGATGAAATATTATTTGATATAGTACCAATGCATGCATGTCATATTCTATTAGGAGAACCTTAGAAGTTAGATCGTCAAATTACATATGATAGATTAATAGATAGATACTCATTCGTGATAAATAATAGATCAATATCTCTTGTACCTTTGACTTTATAACAATTTTTTCTGGAGCACTTGAAAAAGAAAAAGGTAAATGAAAAGAAAAACACAATAATATAGAAAAGCCAAAATTGAAGAGGAAGAGAGAAAAGAAAATATTGAAAAAGAAGAGAGAAAAATCAATGTTGAAATTGAAAAGAGAAAAGCTAGAATTGAAAATGGTGAGAGAAAAGACAAGGATGAAAAAGAAGAGAGAAAAACCATAATAAAAAGAAAAGAGAGTAAAAATAGTTTTATGGAGAGAAAAAGTGAGATCAATAGAGATATAATTTCAGATCCTATCATTACAGTACTTATGTAAAAGAATTTATATTTTACTAACCATATTGTCAGATATTTGTTGAGCAGTAGTTCTCTTCTACAGCAAGTCAAGAATGTCATTCCTAAGAATATAACTCCTAGTTTTCCACCAGTTCGAGAAATCAAGTATCAAATTCAACAACAAATCCTAAATTTGAAAAGGCTAGGATATGCATGAGATAACATGATTCCAGATGTTGTGCAAATGCCTAAGAATGATGAAATTTGGTGAAAGTGTGTTGATTTTCGAGTCATCAACAGCATGAAGGTAATCTATCTTCACCCTATTACTCAATCAAATATTATGGTAGATGAGTTGCATGGAAACTGCTTGTTTCCAAAATTTGATCACAAGAGTGAATATTCTTAAATTTGAATGAAAGGTAATTATGGATTGAAAACTGTATTAAAAGTAAAACATGGTTTATATGAATGGTTGGTTATGTTTTTTTGTTTGAGTAATTCATCTAACACTTTTATTAGGTTAATAATTTATGTTGACGTATATTTTGATAAAATCATAATATACAACAATTAGTTAGATAAATATGAAGGATATTTAAAAATTGCCTTGCATGTTTTTAGGAAAGATCAGTTGTTTGTAAATTTGAAGAATTGCATATTATGTTAAGGTAAACTTTTATTTCCTAGATATGTTATAAGTTTTGAAGGAAATGGCATTAACAATGAAATTAAGTCAATTTGAGATTGGCCAATGTCACATAATTTATGGCCGAAAAAGTTTGCGATTCAAATAGATCATGAATATCTTAAGCACATCATGGGGCAACACATGTTGAATAAACGTAATGCAAGGTGTGTGGAATTCATTTATACATCCACTTATGTGATCAACTATAAGAAAGATATAAAAAATATTGTTGCTAATACATTATCTGGAAAGTACGTTTTGCTTACAATCATTGATACTAAATTGCTTAGTTTTGCTTGGAATACTTTTTTGGATACAAAACTTCTATTTTCAATTGCATGTTTACCATATGTTGTGTTTGGATATAATCGTTATATTTATTTAGTGACTAAATTATCATCATTGGAGATTATCTATGTCACACCTCGACCTAGTTTGGTCGGATCCCGGTGAGCAACCCACCACTCGATTTATTAAAGGTTTTCCCATTGCTTAAACAGTGACGAGTAAGACATCCTTTATATCAGTACCTTTCCTAGAATAACATTAATTAAAACTAAATAAATTAAACTTACATACTTGTTTGCAGGTTTAGCTAGTGGAATGTCTGTAGATAGGTTTTTCCCTCGATTACTTGAAAAGGGGTAAAGGGAGGGAGTGAGTTCTACAATTTAGTGAATTGGTGTTTAAAACATGACTTTCTATAAAATAGTTTCAATTAGAGTATGACAAACTCCTTATTTTCTTTAAAACCATTCTTTCCTTGAATTTCCAGTTATTCAAACCAATTTCCTCATAATCAGTGTGTTTAACAATCAACACACGCCCATCATCATGAAGAGATCACACATTCTTAGAGCAGCCCATCTGTTACACCCACTTGTGGCGTTTGAGTGACTTTACCGGCCACCTAGATAGAAGCCCGTCCACTTCTACCCTGGGAATGAGTGGATGTTCGTGACATCTGACCCTCAAACATGAAGAGAATACCATGTGTGTATGAGGACAAAGATGTCATCCCGATCCCATTCAGGTCTCATGCGCATGAAGCTCTGTCGAGCTTCCATGACCACTAGCATGACAATTTGCCCTTATCTCCACCATGTCATCCAGTAGCCCTTAGGACGCATCACTACCTGTCTTGGGTGTCTTGATGGTCCCGAACCTCAGTGCATGCACAAACAAAGTTTTTTTTTTTCATATAAGCCATTAATCTTTGGGGCCACTGGTTCAACGGCCCTAACCCTCAAAACCTGCAACTATTTGTCTAAACCAAAGGGTTGACCTGGTCTTGTTGATATTTTCAATGGCCCATTGTACGATATTTTCAAAATCAGGCATTTTAGCCTCCAAGTTCCAAAACCGAGGCCTCTTGCCTATTTGAGCAATTCGAGCTCTTGTCAAGAAGGTCTCCCATAATTTTTAAGTAGTGGTACACATTTAGAGGAGAACACTTCTAACAAAATAACTTTTCACTTGTCTATCACACCAACCCGGTGTGATGACATCTTTGCTTACAACCGGTAAACGGGTTTTCCACTTCCTGGTACGATCTACTTACAACGATAAGTAGTTTTTCCATGTAGTTTCCACATCACTCCAACTAGGTGTGATGTTAAAATTCCACGTTGTAGTGGTTTTTCATTTCGAGTTACTTATCATTCCAACCGGGTATGATATGAAATTCCCACTCACCCGATAAGTGTAGTGTATTTTCCCCTAAAGCGGCCTTTTACCTCCATGCAAGCTTATCCTTGTTGGCATTCCCGGTCCTTCGTGTTCCTAAACAATATGAACATTCTTGTTCATTAACATTTGGCCTAATAGCCTTAATTCCTCACGAATGAACAAAATGCCCAAACTTTTAATTATTTGCATTTAGGTTCCTAAATTCTTTTTTCTAAACTTTAGGTCCTTAATGCTAAATTTTCCCCAAATTGAGTCCCAAAACTTTTAAAATTTACTTTGGGACATTGATTTATTCAAAATCACAAAAAGGGTTTCAAGTTTTCCAAATTTGTCCCCAACTTTTCAAAAATTACCATTTTGCTCCTACTTTACCAAAATGGCAATTTGACACCAATAAATTCCAAAAATCAACCAATTAGTCCTCTAACATATTTTTTCATGGCCAATTGGCACACAATTTTGGGAAATTACACTTTGGTCCCTCAATTTTTTGAAATTCCCAAGTTTCCCCCCATTTCCCCCTTTCAAACTGGCCAAATTTAATTTTATCAAATTGACCAATCAACCGGGTTTAATTGTTGAAATTGAATAAAATTTAGTTACTGCACTTCCATAGGATTCAATTGAACTTTGAATCGCGTCATTTGGATCTGAATTGAGGTCAAAAGGAGCTTCGTTAAAAAATTGGACTTAGAGAGAAAAAGTTTCGATAGCTTTTTGTTGGGGGTGCGGCGATATGAGGTTTCAATCTGGGTAGATTTCTCTTGTCTGAGGGTTATCCTAGAATCAATAATTGCATAAATTCATATCGAATTGAGGGATAATTCAATCAGAGAAATTTCATCAATTTTATCTCTAACACTGATAAAAAATTACAAAGGGGAGCCAAATTGGCTTACCTTTTCACTCTAATTCGGTTGTATGAGGGCTATGGAAGTGTTGGGAGAACTTGGTTTGTCCTGAGAAGGGCTCAAATTGGTCGTATTAAGCTCAGCCGAAACAGGGTAGCTTCAGTTTGCCAAAGCTGCTTCACTGTTCGATCACGCAGGTGCTTCTCCGTTGATCCTCGGAGCAAATGGAGACAACCATTGGATAGTTGTCTTTTGCTCGAATCTAAGGAACCTGACCTCACCTTATTTAGCTCAGAAAAATGTCCAAGTCAGAGCTCTAGTTCAAGCTTCATCGAAAATTGGAGCATTAGAGAGAGATGAGTTTTTAGGTGTGAGGAGGATGAATGAGGAGGGGCTCTTTATATAGGAAGCTCGAAGACTTGTTGGCCATCCAATTGGCACCTTTATGGCAGTCATTCAATGCATGAATGTAAACCCCACTCTCGAAAATTAAAGAAAATCGGGAAAGAAATAGTCAAATCGAGTGAGAAATTCGAACCGGTTCACAAACACGATTTTTGTGAACAGGCAAATTGGAGAAATTTCAACTTCCAAGTGACCCAAAAAGGTTCATAAACCTTGGAAAAAAACTTTAGGACAAATTGGGAGAGAAAAACCAAACCAGTTCGGGTGAACCAGACCCAAACCAGATTGAACCGGTTTATGAACCAAGCTAGTTTATTAACCGGAACTAATAGAGAGGGGCAAATTGGGAAATATATGGGCCCCAAGTGACCTAAAGAGTCACATAAGTCATGAAAAAGGACTTTAAGATGAATGGAGGATGAAAACCAAACCGGTTCAGGTGAATCGGATCCGAATCGGATTGAACCGTTTTTTTACCAGTTTGAACCAGATGATAAATTTATTTTTCTAGGTGGCTTAAAAAATTCAAATTTAAGATTTGAGGCCACCATTGGATAGAAAATTAATTTAGAAATTTTTAGATTTAACAAATTCAGTTGAATCGGGGGTGAATCGGTTGGTTTAAGCTTTGAACCTGGTTCGGACCGGTCCAGTTCGGTTCAGAACAATGTCGTCTTCTTCCTTTAGATGATAGCACTGTTCACACGTTGGAAAATTGAACCAGCACCGATGAAGAGGAAACATTTCCATTCAGTACATTTCAGGCCATCAATGACTATAAAAAGGTGTCAGACGGACGACCGACAAGTCCTCGAGCTCCCTATATAAAGACCCCCTGTCCATTCATCCTTTCCACACCTAAAAACCTCACTCTCTCTCTACTTCTTAGTATTTCGGCGAAGCTCGAACCAAAGCTCCGATATAGGGTCTTTTCTAAGCCAACAAAGGTGTGGTTAGGTTCCTTAGAACCAGAGAGAAGTCAGCTACACAGTAGTAGCATCCATTCATTCCGAGGATCACTAGAGAAGCACCAACGTGATATAACAGTGAATTAGCTCCAACGGACTGAAGCTGCCTTGTTTTGGTTGAGCTAAAATCAGCCAATTCGAGCTCTCATCAAGCCAAACAAAGCTCTCCCACCTCCTCAACCCTTATACGATCGTATTAGAACTGAAAGGTAAGCCAATTTGGTTCCTCTTTGTAATTTTCAATCGGTGCTAGAGAGAACTAACAGAATTTCGACGATAGAATTCTCACCCAATTCGGCATCAATTGATGTAGATCTTGATCCTAGGAGCTCAGGAGGAGAGCTATCTACCCAAATTTGAAGCTCAGACCATCACGCCCCCGACAGTGAGCAATTGAAGCTTTCTCCTCCTACATTCTATTTTCAGACGAAGCTTCGTTAAAGTTTGTTCTGACATCAAAACTTGCGATTCAAACTGCAATTGAATCATATGAAGATGTAGCACTGTTCACACGTTGGAAAATCGAAGCAGCACCGATGAAGTGGAAACATTTCCATTCAGTACATTTCAGGCCATCAATGACTATAAAAAGGTGCCAGACGGACGACCGATGAGTCCTCGAGCTCCCTATATAAAGACCCCCTCTCCATTCATCCTTTCAACACCTAAAAACCTCACTCTCTCTCTGCTTCTTAGTATTCCAGCGAAGCTCGAACCAGAGCTCCGATATAGGGTCTTTTCTAAGCCAACGAAGGTGTGGTTAGGTTCCTTAGAACCGGAGAGAAGTCAACTACACAATAGTAGCATCCATTCGTTCCGAGGATCGCTAGAGAAGCACCAACGTGATATAACAGTGAATTAGCTCCAGCAGACTGAAGCTACCTTGTTTTGGTTGAGCTAAAATCAGCCAATTCGAGCTCTCATCAAGCCAAACAAAGCTCTCCCACCTCCTCAACCCTCATACGACCGTATTAGAACTGAAAGGTAAGCCAATTTGGTTCCTCTTTGTAATTTCCAATCGGTGCTAGAGAGAACTGACAGAATTTCGATGATAGAATTCTCACCCAATTCGGCATCAATTGATGTAGATCTTGATCCTAGGAGCTCAGGAGGAGAGCTATCTGCCCAAATTTGAAGCTCAAACTGTCACGCCCCCGACAGTGAGCAATTGAAGCTTTCTCTCCCTACAGTCTGTTTTCAGACGAAGCTTCGTTAGAGTTTGTTCCGACATCAAAACTTGCGATTCAAACTGCAATTGAATCATATGAAGATGTAGAAACTCTAATTTAACTTCAATTTCAACAATTAAAAGTGTTTGATTGGTCAATTTGATGAAAATAAATTTAGTTATATTAGAAAGTCAAAATTAGGGGAAAAATTAGGCAAAATTTGGGGATTTTAAAAATTCGATGGACCAAAATGCAATTTTATGAAATTGAGGGTCAATTGGGCATGATAAGAGTGTTTGGGGACCAATTTAGCAAATTCTTGAATTTTAGGGGTAAAACTTACCATTTTTGTAATGGAATGGCAAAACGATAATTTTGGAAAAATTGGGGGCCAAATTGGGAATTTGGGAAACTTGAACCCCTTTTTATGAAATTGAATAAATTGAGGTCCCAAGGGAATTTTAAAAGTTTCGGGAGTCCATTTTGGAGAAAAATCGACAATTGAGGTCTAAAGTAAAGGAAAAATTACTTTTGGTACCAAATTACAAATATTTGAAAAGTTGAATATTTTAGTTATTTATAATGAATGAAGGTTATCAAGCCAAATGATAATGAACAAAAATGTTCTTTTCATGTAGGAACACGAGATATCGGGAATGCCAGCTAAGATTAAGCTCGCAAGGGATGAAAACTAACTTAGAGGAAATACACTATACGATCGAGTGACTGAGATTTTTATATCATACCCGGTTGTGATGATAAGCTCCTAAAAAAATGAAAACCTACTGCTAAGTGGTATTTTAAACATCACACCTATGAGGAGTGATGTGAAAATCACGTGGAAAAACTACTTACCAGTTGTAATTAGATCATACCCACTTGGTATGATAAAACTTTCTTGAAGGAAGTGGAAAACCCGTTCATTAATTATGATCGGAGATGTCCTCATACTCTGTTGGTATGATGGACAGTTGAAAATATATTTTATCAGAAGTGCTCTTCCCTAATTGTGTGCGACTGCGACTGCTTAAACAATTTGGGATACTTTCTTGACGGGAGCTCGAATAGCTCTGTTAGGTCGGAGGCCTTAGTTTTTGAACTTGGGAGCTAATATGACCAAATTTTGAAAATCTCGAATAGTGGGCCCTAGGCCAGTTGGCATGAGCTGAAGCTCATAAACAAACATGAATTATATGCCATGAAAACTTAAGTAAATGAATTGTTTAGCCATGGTACCAAGATAAGACCGACATACTGAGTCGACTAGCGGTAGTGCGACATGACAAGTCTCCGGACTAGTCAAGACAAACAGCTCTAGGTTGAGTTGAGGGTCATGGCTGTTAGACCAGTGGCACCATAGATTATAAGGCATCATGTGAAAAATGTTGATTGTGCATATACTGTGTTTACGAGACCTTCAAGACGCTCAAGAGGGGTAGTGATGTGTCCTAGGGCCTTGGACGACCTAGTGGATATAAGGGCAGTTAGTTGTACTAGAAGCCTTGCGAAGCTCGACATAGCTTTAAGAGGAATGATATCGGGGTGAGGTCAGGATGAGTTTTCTGTCCTTAAATGGACACAGAGATTGTTACGGGATTAAGGGTTGGATGTCGCGAGCATCAACTCATTCTCAGGGTAGAAGTGGACGTACTTCTATCTAGATTGTAAACCCCGCACTTTTGAGTTAAGGAAAATCGGGAAAAGAACCGGTCAAACCGAGTAAGAAAACCGAGCTGGTTTACATTTGAGAACACGCAATATGGAAATTTACAACTTCCAAGTGATCTAAAAGGTTCATTAAACCTTGGAAAAGAAATTTAAGAAACTTTAGAAGACAAAAACCAAATTGGTTTAGTTGAACAAGATTCCATAAGAATTTTAAAGTTACATGTGCTTGCTCAAGAGTAGTGTGATGATGGCTGACCTCCTGGGAAGTATGAATTTTTTTTGTAACCCGAAATTTCAGTCAAAATTTTTTTATGTATGTCTTATCATAAATAACCATAAATTAATATACATATTTAATTATTATAATTAATACCAATAATTTAATACGTAAATTTATTGGAATTAATACAAATAATACTGAAATTAAATTATTAGAATTAATAACGAAATTAAATTATTAGAATTAATACCAATAATTTATGGTAATATTAATACTATTAATAAATCTTGCCCATTTAACACACGTGTTTTACATCTATATAAAGAGGTCATCCACATTTCATTCTCCTCACACCTAAATACTTCTCTCTCTCTATACTGCTCCATTTCTCAGTAAAGCTCGAACCAGAGCTTCGACTTGAACAAAGGTCATGCTCTTTAGATCTGGGGAGAAGACAGCTATCTGATAGCAAACTTCAGTCAATCCGAGAATCGTTGGAAAAGCGCCGACATGATGGAATAGTGAAGCAACTTCGGCGGACCGAAGCTGCCCTATTTCGGCCAAGCTGAAATCGGCCATTTCAAGCCCTTCCAACACTTCCTCAGCCTTTCCACGGCCGGATTAGGACGGAAAGGTAAGCCAATTCGACTCCCACTATTAAGTGGTATTTTAAACATCACTACTTAATGGATGAGACTTCCTCAATGGAAGTTAAAAACCCATTCATCGGTTATGAACACAGGTGTCCTTATACTCGGACGGTATAATGGATAGAAAAAAACATATGTTTTGTCGGAAGTGCTCTCCCCTGACTGTGTGCCAATGCTTAAACAATTTGGGAGACATTCTCGATGGGAGCTCGAATAGCTCTGATAGACTGGGGGCCTCGATTTTGGAACTCGGGGGCTAAATGCCCAATTTTGAAAATCTCGTACAGTGGGCCCAAGGCCAGTTGGCACGAGCAGGAGCTCGTAAATGAACATGATATATGTGCCATAAAACTTAATAAGTGAATTGTTTGGCCATGGTACCATGATAGGACAGACATGCTCAGTCAACTAACGGCAATGTGACATGACAGGTCGACGAACCAGTCAAGACAAACAATTGCGGGTTGAGTTGAGAGTTGGGGCTGTTGGACCAGTGGCACCATAGATTACATGGCAATATGAGAAAACATTGTTTGTGCATTCACTGTGAGTACGGGATCATCAAGACGCCCCTGAGGGTTAGTGATGTGTCCTTAGGGCACTGGACGACCTGGTGACTATAAGGGAAGTTCGTCGTTCCAGGTGCCTGTGAGAAATCTGGAGTAGCACCAAGCGCGTGAGACCGGGGTGGGGATAGGATGAGGTCTCTGTCCTCATACAGACATGAAGAAGTGATTTCAGGATTATGGGTCGGATGTCACGTACATCCACTCATTCCCAGGGTAGAAGTGGTCGTACTTCTATCCGGGTGGTAGGAAAAGTCGCTCCGAAGCCACTAGCGGGTTCAGTAGTGATACTGACTTGCGAATGTGTGTAACCTTCATGATGAAGGATGTTTGTTGGGTGATGACACACCTGTAACTAAGAAATAATGGAAAAAACCCAAATTTTTAAATGAAGGGATTTTTGAAAAGAAAGGAGTCTAACACACTCCATATAAATATTTTTCTTAAAATTTAAAAGTAGACCTTTAAAAACCCATTCACTGAGTAGTCGTACTCACCCCCTCACTTATATCCCTTTTAGGAAATCCCGGAAAGCCAACCCTGAAAGAGCAAATGAGGAAGTAACCCAGAGAATGGTGATAGGACCTATTAAGGTCACAACTCTAAGTATAAAGGAAGCCAAGCGTGAAGCCATAAAAGGGGGCATATAACCTTGCATAGGAGGATGCTTATCAAGAATCCCATAGCTCCCTAGTTATTTGGTGACCATTTTTTGTAATAGGGCCAAAATCACCAACATGTTGTACTACTCTATTAATGAAGTACTCCAAATTCCTAAAAACCCTATCCCTCAAATGATGTGATCTTCAAAGAAGACTCCAAAAAGAAAAAAAAAACTCTCATGGTATCCAGACTTAAGGACGAAGGAGCACCAAAACTAACAATTCCCAAGAAAACGCCAGGAGGAACCACTTATGTTCATGTAATTATAAGCATGAATGATAGGGACACTACGCGGAGAAGTGCCCAACCTTACAAAGGACAAGAATCAAGTTAACCTAGAGGGGAATAGGACACGAAGTGAAAAACTGTCCCACATCGCCAGGAGTCAGGACAATATTTTCCAAGAATAAACACCCCATAACTATAGGAAATCTAAAAGGATACCATCCCAAGAAACGTGACTCCATTTGCAACCACAGATAAGAGGAAACTCTTCAAAATCTTAGCAAAGTGGTAAGAAGGAAAAAGGGGTAAAGGTAGGACCTCAATAAAACCACAAGCGGAACAAAGGATAGCGGAAGAGAATTCCCCCTTCAAGAAGAAAATCCAAACAATTTAGGAGCAAAGAAAAAAGTGCATCCACAAGAGAAGAAAAGATGAACATTTGATGACAAACCGGACGTATTGGGATTACAAGAATAAATCACCTTGGAAAAAGCAACTATGTCAAATAGGAAGTTCGGACCAACAGGACAAGAGAAAGCAAGTGATTACAACAAGATAGTCAGAGGGAACAAATGACACCCTAAGGAAGACCAGGAAGTAGAAGGGGCTACACCATAAAAAGGTTAGTGAGATGGACGTTAAGGACAAGAGTACTCGAGAAACAACTGCCCTAAGAAACTTAGGCCAAAGGAATGGTGGAGGTGAGACAGTTAACAAATTAATACACGGAAAAACCATAATTTGAGTTCCAACAAAGAAGAGAGGGGCGAAAAGGCCAAATACTCAGGAAAAGAAGGATGAAAGAAATCCTTAATAGGACCAAAGGCCAAATTAACCAAGAAAAAAAATAATAGGCAAGCCACTCACATAATTATCAAGAAATCTTGAAACAAGGAAGATTTGAACGCTTCATAAAGAAATACACTATGAAAGTAAACTTTAGAGGGATGCATACGACTAACTACCCTTGGAGGAATTTTGATGGGCGGATGGACATAATGTGGAGTGCAAGGAACCAACCCTTAATTGGGAAATGTTTCAAAGGAAGGAAGTATCGTGATGGCCCAGTGTGACCTACTTGGAGACAGCAGGAGAACTAAACGATAATTTCAGGAGAACATAGTAGAAAGAAGAAACGAGTAACAACGGGACGACCAAAGAGAATAAACAAAACCCTAAGAAAGGCTGAGATGTAGTAAAGACTACATTCTATGAAGGACAAAGGATGGGCATGAAGGATGAGTGATACAACTGCCCATATGATTGGAAAAAAAATGGAGAGAAGGAGACAGTTGAAGAACTGGTCTTCGAGAGAACCCTGGATTTAAACCACGACAAAGAAGGGAGAAGTAAAAAGGCCAAAACATTGGAAAAAGAAGAATGAAGGAAAATTTTTAAAGAAATTAATGACCAAAATTGGATTTCTAGTTTAAAGTCTTGAGATGGATAAGTGAGCTTCACGAAGGATTAACAAGAGATTTTGAAACAAGAAGGATGTTAACCCTCCTTAAACGAAAATAAGTTAACGGGTTAGCATCAAAAAGATGTTGTGACAAGTATGAATGAGTGGGCAACCCATATTAAGGTAATAAAGTAAAGAATGTTCGAGAAACATTGGGAAAGTAAGTCCTCCAAATAAGATGTGGCTAAGGAGGTATAACCGCAATTGGTAAGACGGGTCATAGTCCACACGCGCATATGAAGCTTAAAGAGTGGACGACCGAGCATAGGGTGGAATACACGGAATAAAACCAATAATCGAAAGTATCCCATCTAAGGAATAATGGATAAAACAAAAGTTGTGGATAGAGAAGGATCCAAAGCAAACAGATGCCCTAACATAGATAGGGGTGCGAAGAAAGGGAGAAAGAACCATACAATGAATGATAAGGAGGTTGAGCATGTAACTCCTAAGATGGAAATCTCTATTTTAAGGGACATAGTAGAGAACAAAACTGGAAGGAGGGAACCTTCCCAAGCAAAGTAATCGACACATAGATCGAAAGCAATTATTGTAGAATGAAGAATCATGAAGTGATTATGAGTAAGTAAAAGTGGATTAAGGATAAAGGGAAAACACTTAAATAAGGAATGCCAAGGACTTAAGAAGGAAAGAATCCCAGTTTGTTGGTAAACTATTGGGAAACCAAATAATTGGCACCAGAAAGACCCAATAAAGAAGTTGGGAAAGGACAAGTGAGTAAGGAAAATCGACACGATTATTTAAGACATGTTGTCAAGATACGAATGATAATTGGGTAACAGTCAAGATAGTTGAGGAATACTACCCAATGAAAGGAGTGATGAAATTATAAAGTCCTTGGAAGGCTGGAAAGTTGGAAACAACCCTAAAAGAGTTGTTGTAGGAGTCTGATGGATTGAGTCAGGTTCAAAACTATGTCATATCATAAGGGACATATAAGCACCAACAATCCCGAGTAAAATGTAACTTGAGTAAGAAGGAGTTTGTTGGTAAACATAATAAGGTCAAATATAAATTTGACCGAAGTTGTAATCAATGACGGATGAAGGATGGGTTAAATTGGAACGAAAGAATAATAACACAAAAACCTATGAAAACAAGTATGTAATGCTTGAAAGAATGTCAAGCTAGGGGTTTCAACGATGAAGAGAATAACTAGACAAAGGAACGATTGGGCACCTTGGAACTCCCAATCCTGAAATCTTGAGTAAAATCCCCAAAAGGAAGAACCTTATCCTAAATAAAGGGAGATGTGAACCTAAGAATATACATTTGGATTAATGAACCATACATGCCTCGTTATTATAACACCATAGAAGGAGTAAGCATGATAAATGAAAAGAAATTCTTTAGATGAATGATTACGGGGACTAAGCAAATGAGCAATCAAAGTGTTGGCATGTCAAGAAAACCCAAGTTGATATTAAGGAAAATTATTCCTGATGTGGAATATATTGGTTAAGTTTTGGGGATAAAACTCCTAAAAGGAGGGGAGAGTTGTAAACCCCGCACTTTTGAGTTAAGGAAAACCGAGAAAAGAACCGATCAAACTAAGTAAGAAAACCGAGCCGGTTTACATTTGAGAACACGCAATATAGAAATTTACAACTTTCGGGTGATCTAAAGGGTTCATTAAACCTTGGAAAAGAAATTTAAGAAACTTTAGAAGATAAAAACCAAATTGGTTTAGGTGAACAAGATTCCATAAGAACTTTAAAGCTAAGTGTGCTTGCCCGAGAGTAATGTGAGGATGGGTGACCTCCTAGGAAGTATGAATTCTTTTTGTAACCCGAAATTTCAGTCAAAAAATTTTTATGTACGCCTAATTATAAATAACCATAAATTAATATATATTTAATTATTATAATTAATACCAATAATTTAATACATAAATTAAATTATTAGAATTAATATCGAAATTAAATTATTGGAATTAATACCAATAATTTATGGCAATATTAATACTAGTAATAAATCCCATTCATTTAATTCACGGGTTTTACGCCTATATAAAGAGGTCATTCCCATTTTATTCTCTTCACACCTGAACACTTCTCTCTCTCTCTACTGCTCCATTTCCCGATAAAGCTCGAACCAGAGCTTTGAATTGAACAAAGGTTGGGCTCTTTAGAACTAGAGAGAAGACAGCTATCTGATAGCAAACTCCAGTCAATCCGAGAATCATTGGAGAAGCACCGACATGATGGAATAGTGAAGCAACTCCGGCGAACTGAAGCTGCCCTATTTCGGCCAAGCTGAAATCGGCCATTTCAAGCCCTTCTCAGGCCAAACCAAGCCCTCCCAACACTTCCTTAGCCTTTCCACGACCGGATTAGGACTGAAAGGTAAGCTAATTTGGCTCCCCTTTACAATTTTTGATCGGTGCTAGAGAAAGAGTCGACCGAATTTCAATGATGAAATTCTAATCCAATTTCGCATCAATTGATGCAATTCTTGATTCTAGGATGAACTTTAGGACGAGACCTATCTGCCTAGATTGAATGCTCGGATCATTGTGCCTTCATCAGTGAGTAATTGAAGCTTTCTCTCTCTATAGTCTGTTTTTCGGCGAAGCTCTGTTTGAGTTCATTCCAGCGTTAAAATCTGCGATTCAAAGTTTTTTAGAATCGTATGAACATGCAGGAACTCAATTTCAACTCCAATTTCAATAATTAGAAGTGTTTGATCAATTTCAATTTGATGAAATCTATTGACCGAAAGGAATTAAGGAGTCTTGCACACTCCAACTTGAAAACTATTTTTATCGAAACTTCATTTTTTTTTTAAATACCCATTCATTGAGTTGTAGAAACTCACCCCTCTTTTTATCCCTTTTCAGAAAATAGAGAAAATAACTAGGAATAACACCGAGCCTTACCCTCTTTCAGCTATGCTTAAATTCTGTTAAGCTTGCATTTTATTTGTTAAATGTCTTTCTAGGGAACAAGATATAATGTACGCCTGACTCCTCTCTAGTTAAAGAAGGGGGAAACTCCTCTTGAATCGGGAGAGCGGCGGGTTGTTCATGGGGATTCGACAAAAACGGGTCGGGACATGACAATGAAACTCCCTGGCTAGAGAGTTTTCATCTTCGCCGGTGTTGCTCGATTTTTCCCATGAGTGAACAATGTTGTGATCTGAAGGAAGAAGATGACACTGTTCCGAACTAGACCAGACCAGTCCGAACCAGGTTCATTGCATAAACCGGTCGGTTCAGGCCCGATTTGACCAAGTTTTTCAAAATTAAAATTTTCTAAGTTCACCTAAATTCATTCTCTATCCAATGGTGGCTTCAATTCTCTAATTTAAATTTTCTAAGCCACCTAGAAATATGAATTTAGAAACTAGTTCAATAGTGGTTCAAAGCTGTTCAAGTCCAGTTCACCTGAACCGATTTGGTTTTCACTTCCAATTCATCCTATAGTCCCTTCTCATGACTTTTGTGACTCTTTAGGTCACTCGAGATTTATAAATTTCTCAATTTTCCCTTTCTCTAATGGTTAGGATTCATGAACCGGTTCAATTTTTTCACCCGAGTTGACCGGTTCTTTTCTCGGTTTCCTTGTCTTTAAGGGACGGGGTTTATAACTATCCCCTCCATTTAAGAGCTTTGTCCCCAAAACTTAATTAGCAACCTTTGCATCATGAACAATTTCCTTTAATGTCAACTTGGTGTTTGCTTGACATGCTAACTCTTTGCTTATTCTTTTAGTTAGCCTTTTTATATTATTCACTTAAGGAATTTCTTTTCCTTTATATTATTTACTCCCTCCATGGAGTTTATCATAACTAGTATGTCTTGCCTGTGAGTCCAAAGGTATATCCTTTGGTTCACATCTTCCTTTGTTTAGGGCAAGATTCTTCCTCTTGAAAGTTCTTACTCAGTATTTCAGGATTGGGAGCTCCAAAATTCCCAATCATTCCTATATTCAGTTTTTCTCTTTATCATTGAAATCCTTAGCTTAGTGTCCTTTCAAGTGCTACGTACTTACTTCCACAAGTTTTGATGTTATCACCTTTTCGTCCTATATTGACCTTTCCCTCATTTGTTGTTTATTACAACTTTAGTCCAAATATAATGCTTGACCTTATCATGCTTAACTATCTGACTCATCCTTAGTTAAGTCATATTTTCCTTGGTACTGTTGGGCTTACATGTTCCTTATCGCACGACATACTCTAGAACCTGTCCTTGACCATTTAAAATTTTAGAACACTTCCATAATGGTTGTTCTCAACCTTCCAACATTTCAGGAATAGTATAACTCCGTCACTCTTTTTATTCTAGTAGTATTTTTCGACTACCTTTACTGTTATCCAATCCTCCATCTTACCTTTGACATCATATCTTACCTAATAGTATCGATTTTCCATACATACTTGTCATTTTCCAACTTCCTTATTGGGTCTTTCCGGTTTCAAATCATTGGGGTTCGTAATGATTTGCTGACACGTTGGAATTCTTCACTTCTTCTGTACTCCCTCATTTCCAGTGGCATCCTTTCCTCAAGGACTTTCCCTTTTCTTAATCCACTCCTACTCTCTTGTGATCATTTCACGATTCTTTATTCCAAGTTAATCACTTTTGGTCTATGTGTCGATTCCTTTGCTTAGGAAGGTTCCCTTCTTTCGGTTTTGTTCCCTACTATGTCCCTCATAGTAGAGATTTCCATCTTAGGAGCTACATGCTCAACCTTCTTATCATTCCTTTAAGGGTTCTTTCTTCTTTTCTTCACACCCTTTTCTATGTTAGGGCATTTGCCTGCTTTGGATCCTTCTCTATCTACAACTTCTATTTCATCCCTTATTTCTTACTTGAGATACTTCCGATTATAAGTTTTATTCCATGTACTTCACACAATGCTCAGCTGTCCACTGTTTAGGCTCCATTATGCATATGTGGACTACGACCCGTCTTACTATTTGTGGTTTTCCCCCTTAACTACTTCTTATTTGGAGGGCTTGCTTTTCCAATGTTTCTCAGACGTTCTTTCCCTTATTTCCTTATTATGGGTAGTCCACTCATTCTTACATGTCACATCATCTTTTGATGCTAACTTCCTACTTACCCTTTCCTTGGGTTTAACTTATTTCTTGGGTCCTCCTAGTATGCTTCCATTGGTTCTTTCACCTCAGCATGTGTATTTGTCACCAAATGCTCGGCTTGTCTTCTCTTGTGGAGGCACTCCCTTCTTTGCTCCTAAATGGTTGGAAATTTTTTCTTAAGGGAGAATTCTCTTCAGCTACCCTTAGTCCTTTTTCCTTCTTGCCACTACGCTAGGATCTTGAAGAGCTTCCTCCTGACCGTGGTTGAAATTACGAATAGGAGTCGTGTTTCTTGGGATGGTATCCTTTCGGATTCCTATAGCTGTAGGGGCGTTATACTTGGAAAGTATTGTTCTAAATCATTGTGGTGTGGGACAGTTCTTCACTTCATGTCCCATTTCCTTTACTCCTCGTAATGGGTTGTTTCCTTGCCCAATTATTAGTCCAATAGTTCTCCTAGACTCCTTACCTTGATGGTTTTCTTTGCCATGCCTCCTTTGCCTAATAATTTCCTTGATTCACTCCTTTATTTGCAATGGGAATCTCCTTAGTCTATGTGGTGTCTATGGTAACGTGGGTTTGTTTGGTTACTTTACTTGGGTAATCTTCTTACTGTTGAGGCGCAAGGTCATATCATTTTTGAGAGATATGGTTTTTTTTATGATATTGGAATTCTTTTTTTTTTGGAGACATAGTACAATGTGTCGGGGTCATAGCCCCATTACAAAAAGTGCTTGCTAAATAGATGGGGGGTGTAGGGTGGGGAGGGGGGCTAGGGGCTACAGGGTTCTTGATAAGCATCCTCCTTGGTAAGGTGATACACCCTTGCTGGCGTTCCTGGCTTCAGGCTTGGCTCCCTTCATACACAGGACTGTGACCCTTACATATCCTGGCACCATACTCCTTGGTGGTACTGGATACTTCCCCCATTTGTTCCTTTGGGGCTTCTACTATGTCTCGGGCATTTGGGAGCTTCTAGGGTTGTCTTCCTACGAGGATAGGGTGTTGATAGAGTTAGTTCTAGTTTTCTTAGTTGCTCCACTAGGAGCCATATGAAAATTTTGAAACTTTCTCTTAGTTACAATGTTATATAGTCTTGATAATGTATTCTAGTAAATAGACTCTGATACCACTCAAGTTGTCATGCCCCGACCCGGTTTGGTCGGATCCCCGTGAGCAACCCACCATACTCCTGGTTTATTAAAGGTTTTCCCCTTCTATAAACCGTAAGGATTAATGCGTCCTTTTATACCTGCACCTTTCCTAGAATAACATTAATCAAAACTAAATAAATTAAAGTTACATAACTGTCGTGCAGGTTTTGCTAGTAGAATGTCTGTAGGTAAATTTTTCCATCGGTTACCTAAAAAGGGGTAAAGGGAGGGGGAGGGGGGGAGAGGGGGGGGGGGGGGGGGGGGGGTTAGACAACTCAATGAATGGGTTTTTGAAACAAGACTTTCTATAAAATAGTTTGAATTGTAGTGTGCCAGATTCCTTATTTTATTTAAAACCATTCTTTGCTTGAATTTTTGGTTATTCAAACGAATTTCCTCACAATCGGTGTGTTTAACCATCAACACATACCCTTCATCATGAAGGGATCACACATTCATAGGGCAGCCCGTCCACTGCACCCACCTGTGGTGTCGGAGCAACTTTATCAGCCACCAATATAAAAGCCCGTCTACTTCTATCCTGGGAATGAGTAGATGTTCACGACATCCGACCCTCAAACCCAAAAAGAACTCTATGTCCGTATGAGGACAGAGACCTCATCCTGTCCCCACCTTGGTCTCATGTGCATGAAGCTACGTCGAGCTCCCCTGACTACTAGCATGACAATCTGCCCTTATCTCCACCATGTCATCCAATAGCCCTTAGGACGCATCACTATCCCTCTTGGGCATCTTGATGGCCCCAAACCTCAGTGCATGCACAAATAAAGTTTTTTTTTTCATATAAGCCATTAATCTTTGGTGCCACTGGTTCAACATCCCCGACCCTCAACTCGATCTACAGTTGTTTGTCTAGACTGGTCTGTCAACCTCGTCTTGTCGCACAACCGTCAGTCCATCGAGTATGTCGGCCCTATCTTGGTACCATGGTCAAATCACATCATTCATTAAAATTTTTATGGCTTAATCTCATGTTTGTTTACAAACTTCTACTCTTGCCAACTGGCCTTGGGCCCACTTTACAAGATTTTCAAAATCAAGCATTTTATCCCCCAAGCTCAAAAAATGAGGCATCTGGCCTATTTGAGCTATTCGAGCTCTCGTCTAAAGGTCTCCCAAAATTTTTAAATATTGGCACATAGTCAGGGGAGGACAGTTCTGACAAAATAACTTTTCTCTCGTCTATCACACCAATCGGGTGTGATGACATCTCCGCTTACAACCGGTAATGCATTAGAACATACACTCCTTAAAAGTTCCTGGCCTTAGGAACACACCTTACCTTCCATATATCGGCCCACACTTTCGTAGACATACTATGGGATGTGGAACATACCTAGATAGGTAAGCTCAAACTGTCGCACCCTCAATGGTAAGCTTTCAAAGCTTTCTCTCTTTATGCACAATTTTTTGGTGAAGCCTCGTTTGAGCTTGTTTCGGCATCAATTTGTTCGATTCGAAGCTCCATTGAATTGTATGATGTATAGGAACCGAATTATACCTTCAATTTCAAAATTAACCTCGATTGAATGGTAAATTTGATGAAATCAAATTTGGCCAGTTTGAAAGGGGGAAATTTGGGGATTTCGTAAAATTGAGGGACCAAATTGCAATTTCCCAAAATTGAGGGCCAATTGGCCTTGAAAAGGATGTTGGAGGAACAATTGGTCAATTTTTTAAAATAATTGGGGTCAAATTGCCATTTTTGTAAAGTAGGGGCAAAATGGTAATTTTTGAAAAGTTGGGGACCAAATTGGAAATTTGGAAAACTTGAACCCCTTAAACGATTTTGAATAAATTGAGGGCCCAAAGTAAATTTTTGGAAGTTTCGGGACTCAATTTGGGAAAAAGTTAGCATTAGTGACCTAAAGTCAAGGAAAAAGAACTTTAGGGACCTAAATACAATTAACTGAAAACTTTGAGTTTAGACGTTTATTCGTGAGAAACAAAGGTTGTTATGCCAATTATTAATAGATAAGAATGTCCACATCATGTAGGAACACGAAGGACTGGAACGCCAGCAAGGATAAGTTAGCGTGGAGGCGAAAATTTGATTAAGAAGGAATACACCGTGCGTATCGGGTGAGTTGGCTTACTAACATCACACTTAGTTGGAGTGATGTGAGAACTAAGTAGAAAAACTACTTAATGGTTGTAAGTAGAGAGATCATACTCGGTTGGTATGATAGATTTCCTGGAAGGAAGGAGAAAATCTACTTACCGGTTATAGGCGGAGATGTCATCACACCCGGTTGGTGTGATAAGTTCAAAAATTATTTTTGTCAGAAGTGTTCTCCCCTGACTGTGTGCCAATGCTTAAAATTTTTGGGAGACCTTCTTAACAAGAGCTATAGCTCAGATAGGTTAGAGGCCTCGATTTTGGAACTTGTGTGCTAAAATGCCTAGTTTTGAAAAATTACGTACAGTGAGCCCAATGTCAGTTGGCATGAGTAAGAGCTCATAAACAAACATGTGATATTTATGCCATGAAAATTCTAAATGAATGGAATGTGTGATCTCACCATGGTACCAAGACCGACATACTTGATGGACTAGCGGTAGTGCGTCAAGGCCAGGTCGACGGACCAGCCTAGACAAATAGCTGCAAGTCGAGTTGAGGGTTATGGCCATTGGATTAGTGGCACCAAAGATAAATGGCATTGTGGAAAAATTATTGTTTACACATGCACTTGAGGTTCAGGACTATCAAGACGCCCAAGAGGGGTAGTAATGCGTCCTAGGGGCTACTAGACGACATGGTGAAGATAAGGGCAGTTTGTCATGCCAACAGTCAAGGAAGCTCAACGTAGCTTCACGCGCATGAGGCCGAGGTGGGGTCGGGATGAGGTCTTTATCCTCATAAGGACATAGAGTTGAATTCGGGTTTGAGGGTCGGATGTTGCGAACATCCATTCATACCCAGGTAGAAGTGGATAAGCTTCTTTCTAGGTGGCCGGTAAAGTTGCCCCAATACCACAAGTGGGTGCAATACACAGGCTGACCTGTGAATGTGTGAATCCCTTCCTAATGAAGGGAGTGTGTTGACTGCTAAACACACTTATTGTGGATAATAATGAAAGAAATTATGAAAACTCACTCCCAATACCCACTAACTGAGTTGTAGAAACTCACCCCTCTTTTCTATCCATTTCTAGGAGTAAAGAAAATAACCAAGGAAAATACCTAGACCTACTTATTGTCAGGCACGTTTTAAATTTATTTTCAAGCTTGTATTTTTATTTATTTATATTATTCTAGTGAACAAGGTTAAATTACGTATGGTTCCTCTTGATTAAAGGGGGAACCCTTCTTAAACCAAGGGAGCGGCGGGTTGTTCATAGGGATCCGACCAAACCGGGTCGGGGCGTGATTGGGCACCTTGATGGTTTCGAACTCATGGCATGCAAAATCAATAGGCTTATTAATTATGACCATTATCTTTGGTGCTACGAGCCCGACAACTCGGCTTCGGCTTCGTAACTATTAGCCCAACAAGTTTGACAACTCGACATCGGCTCTGTCACACATCGACCTAGTTTGGTCAGATCACCGTGAACAACTCGCCACTCTCCCGGTTCAAGAGGAGTTTCCCCCTTCTTCAACTCAAGAGGATCCAAGCGTTCTTTCAACCTTGTTCCCTAGAAAGACATATATCAAATAAAATGCAAACTTAAGAGAATTTAGTCATACCTAACACCTCGGAAGGCTTGATGTTATTCCTAGTCATTTTCTCTAGTTCCTCAAAAGTGATAAAATGAGGGGTGAGTTTTTACAACTAAGTGAATGGGTATTTTAAAAAAAAATGAAGTTTTGATAAAAATAGTTTTCAAGTTGGAGTGTGTCACACTCCTTAATTCCTTTAAATTTTCTCATCTTCAAATTTCGGTTTTCAAAATCATTTCTTATTACCACAGTGTGTCATCACCCAACGCACATCCTTCATCATGAAGGTAAAACACACAATCACAGGCCAACCCATCCATTGAACCCACTTGTGGCATTAGAGCGACTTTACCGGCCACCTAGATAGAAGCACGCTCACTTATACTCTAAGAATGAGTGGATGTTCGCGACATCTGACCCTTAATCTCATAATAAATCTCCATGTCCATATGAGGACAGAGACCTCATCTTGTCCCCACCCCGGTCTCATGCGCTTGAAGCTTCTTCGAGCTTCACAAGACTTCGGGTATGATGAACTACCCTTATATCCACCAGGTCGTCCAGAGCCCTAGGATGCACCACTACCCCTCTTGGGCATCTTGAAGGTCTTGTAAACACAATGCATGCACAATCAACATTTTTCACATAATTCCATATAATCTATGGTGCCACTAGTCCAACAACCCCGACCCTCAACTCGACCTGCAGCTATTTGTCCTAACTAGTCTGGAGAACTGTCATGTTGCACTGCCACTAGTTGACTAAGTATGTCAGTCCTGTCTTGGTACCATGGCCAAACAATTCATTTACTTAAGTTTTCATGGCATATAAATCATGTCTATTTATGAGCTTCTGCTCATGCCAACTAGCCTAGGGCCCACTGTTCGAGATTTTCAAAATTGGGCATATTAGCCTTCAAGTTCCAAAACCGAGGCCTCCAGACTAATAGAGCTATTCGAGCTCCTGTCAAGAAGGTCTCCCAAAAATTTTAAGCAGTGGCACATAGTTAGAGGAGAGCACTTCTAATAAAATACTTTTTTATTGACCATCATACCAGTCGAGTATGAGGACATCTCCGCTCATAACCGATCAACGGGTTTTCCACTTCCTTTGAGGTACTTAGGTGTGATGTTTAAAATACCACTTAACAATGGGTTTTCATTTTTGAGGTACTTATCATCCCAACTGGGTATAATATAAAAATCCCACTCACCTGATCGTGTAGTGTATTTCTTCTAAGTCGATTTTCGTCCCTTCCGAGCTTAATCTCAGTTGCCGTTCTCGATATATCATGTTCCTACAAGAAATGAATATACCCATTATCATTTGGCTTGATAACCTCCATTCATTATGAATGACTAAAATATCCAACTTTTCAAATATTTGCAATTTGGTCCCTAAAGTTCTTTTTCTTTTACTTTAGGCACCAATTGCCTATTTTTCCCCAAATTGAGTCCCAAAACTTTTAAAAATTCCCCTTGTAACCTCAATATATTCAATTCCATAAAAGGAGGTTCAAGTTTCCCAAATTCCTAATTTGGCCCCCAATTTTTCCAAAATTACCATTTTGCCCTCCCTTTACAAAAACACTAAGTTTTACCCCAAAAATTCTAAAATTAGCTCAATTGGTCCCCTAACACTCTTATCATGCCAAATTGACCCTTTGTTTCATAAAATTACATTTTGGTCACTCAAAATTTTGAAATCCTCAAATTTTCCCCAATTTCAACTTCGTAACATAGCCGAATTTGATTTTATCAAATTGACTGATCAAACATTTTAAATTGTTGAAATTGAAGTTAAATTAGAGTTTTTACATCTTCTTACGAATCAATTGCACTTTAAATCGCAAGTTTTGACGTCGAAACGAGCTCAAACAGAGCTTCGCTAGAAAACAAAATGTAGATAGAGAAAGCTTCAATTTCTCACTATCGGGGGCATGGCGGCCCGAGCTTCCAATATAGGCAGATAGCTCTCCTCCTGAGGTTTCTCCTAGGATCAAGAATTGCATCAATTGATGCTGAATTGGGTCAGAATTCTTTCATTGAAATTCTGCCAGTTCTCTCTCTGGCATAGGCCAAAAATTATAGAGGAGAGCTGAATTAGCTTACCTTTTAGTTCTAATTCGGTCGTAAGAGGGATGATGAGGTGTTGGGAGAGCTTGGTTTGGCCTGAGGAGGGCTCTAATTGGCCAATTTTAACTCGGCTGAAACAGGGCAGCTTCGGCCTGAGGAGAGCTGCTTCACTGTTCATTCACGTCGGTGCTTCTCCGGCGACCCTTGGAGCGAATGGATGCTACCATCATGTAATTGGCTTCTCCCTTATTCTAAGGAACCCAACCACACCTTCTTTGGCTTAGAAAAGACCCTATATCAGAACTCTAGTTTGAGCTTCACCGAGAAACTAAGAAGTTGAGAGAGAGTGAGGTTTTCAGGTGTGGAGAGGATGAATGGAGATGAGCTCTTTATATAGGGAGCTCGGGGACTCATCGGTCGTCCGTTTGACACCTTTATAACATTCATTGATGGCTTGAAATGTACTGAACAGAAACGTTTCCTCTCTGCCAATGCTGCTTCGATTTTTCAGCGAGTGAACAGTGATGTCATTTGAAGGAAGAAGACGACATTGTTCCGAACCGTACCGTACTGGTTCGAACTGGGTTCAAAGCATAAACCGGCCGGTTCACCCCGATTTGATTGAATTTTTCAAATATAAAAATTTCTATATCCATTTTCTATCCAATGGTGGTCTCAAATCTCAAATTTGAATTTTTTAAGGTACTAGAAAAATATATTTAACATTTGGTTCAATAGTGGTTTAAATCGATCCAAACTGGTTCAATCTGGTTCACCTAAACTAGTTTGATTTTTCTCTCCCAATTGGTTCTACAATTCTTTTCCAAGGTTTATGAACCTTTTTGGGTCACATGGAAGTTGTAATTTCTCCAATTTTCTCATTCCTCAATAATCGATTTTGTGAATTGGTTTGGTTTTCTCATTCAGTTTGACCAGTTCTTTCCCGGTTTTCCTTAACTCCAAAGAACGGTGTTTACAGGCTCAGTAGCTACTAACCCAAAGAGTTCGATGACCTAACTTTGGCTTAGTAGCTAATTTTCACAATCAACCGGTTATGTTAATCTTTTAATCATATGGACTTAAACTTGTTTATAGGCTTAAACCCATCCCCATTGGCCTTGGGTCCACTTGAGTAATCTAGCTCTATCCTAGCATGATCCATGTCCATATCAAAAACATCTCCCAAAACATTTAATTTGATTCACACGATCAGGGGAGATCATTTTCAGAAAATGGTTTTCAATTAAAGAGGAGCGTTTATCAGTCCAACCAGACGTGATGTCAAAAACCCACTCACTCGGGGTGTCGTGACTTGTTTTCGACGGAATATCAATCGGCCATGCGTTCCTTTGCATGATTCCTTGATCCATCTGTCATACATGGCCTAAGTATCCACATCAGTAAAATTGGCATGAATGACCTCACACTTGTAGGTATTGGATACTCGGTCCCTAATTATGCCCTAATTGTGATTAGGTCCCTAAAGTTCATAATTTTACCTTCAGATCCCTAATGCCCCATTTATCTTCAATTAGTTCCCTAAGGTTTCTAATTTCCCTTTTTATTCCCTAATTTCATCTTATTTCCACTCAAGCACTCAATTCTCTTTAATTGCGATTCGGCCCCCAATTTTTCCAAAAATCCTCAATTTCACCCAATTTCCTCAATTCTTTGCATTTTGATCCCCGAATCTGTATTTCATCAAATTGACCCTTCAAATCAAGTTAATTTCTCCCTAGCATGATACTAATTATTTTCCCCACCTTCCTACAACTTAATCATACTTTGAATCATTGATTTTAACTCCAAAACAAGCTCAAACAGAGCTTTATCGAAAAACTAGACTTAGAAAGAGAAAGCTTCAAAAGCTCACCATCGAGGGTGCGCTTGTCGATGCTCTGAATTTGGGAAGTTCGCTCTCATTGGGGTGGTCCTTTAAGGACTAAGAATGACCTCAATTAACGTCCTAGGCAGGGAGAATTTGATCTTGAAATTTTTTCATTTTCTCTCTCTAAAGCATAATTGTTCCAACGAGTATAGGTAGAGGGTACTTACGTGAAAGCTCCAGGGAGGTCGAAGGTTAGTTAAGAGGACTAGTGGGAGGGTTGGTTTGACAATAGAAGGCCTAGGGTGGCTGAAATTTGGCCCGACTAAAATATGCTACTTCGGATCCTTTGGAGCAACTTCACAGTTTAGGCCTTTCGGCATTCCTCCAGCGGTCCTTGGGTTGGATGGAGGGTGCCGCTGGTTGGAGGACTTCCTCCCGGATCCAATGGCTCCTCTGGTAGTGTCAAGGGTTGAGAAAAAGGCCAACCTCAGAGCTTTGGTTCATGCCTTGCCAGAAAATGGAGGGTCTTCCCTTCTTCGCTCGTTTGCAGGATGAGGAGGATGAGGGCGGAGGAGCTCTTTATATAGGAAGCTCGACAACTGACAGGGTTACTGGTCAACATAGGACTCGGCCCCCATTTCCCTCGTCGGCGATCAAATTAGAGCATTTTTTAGGTTGTTAGAGACCACCCCCTTCTCCCTTATTCCTTTTTGCCAACTATCCTAAGGAGGAAGACGATATTATGTTACGCGTGCGAGCTTCACATGTGCGGACTTGCACATGGCGCTCCGTGACTTATTGGCTTTACTGATAAGGCTTCCTACTCAGCAGCCTAGTCAACCTTTGACTCGTTGATTAGACACGTGGCGGCCTCCCATTGGCCGCTTGTTCCCACGTGGCTACTGACCATATTTCTATCGACCATTGACCGTGACACGTAGCATCCTATGATTGGCCACTTTAAATACATTAGATTTCCCTCCTAACGCACAGTGTCACTACCACGTGTCAGCCTTTGATTGACTAAGGCTATCCGATGTGGTTCTGCCATGTATTAACCTCTGATTGGTTGACCATTCCTTTGATATCCCAGTTGAACACTAATGTGGCACCTTTGCCACGTGTCAGCTTCCTATTGGTTGACCCGACTGATTGGGCTTCTCCAACATTGATAATTGACCAGGGACATGTGTCGCTTCCCGATTGGTCAATGCTAACTAGGCGTTGACTCGACACACTTTGCCACGCATCATGCACTAATTTCTTACACCGGCTGACTGGGCGCTAACCTCGTAGCGGTCTATTGACCTGTCTGGTCAGTCCGGGTTCGGTGACTCGAAATTGAAAATAGGCTGGTTCAGGCCCGATTCAACCAGTTTTCTAAAATTTAAAAATTTCTAAATTCTTGTAAATTTATTTTCTATCCAATGGAGGCTTCAATTTTCCAAATTGATGTTTTTATACTACCTAGAAAAATGACTCTTTGAATCGATTCCATACAGTTTATCCTAGTTCAATCCGATTCAGGTGTAGTTCCGCATGAACCGATTTGATTCTCACACCCCATTTTACCCATGACTCATTTCCATGATTTTTTGGTATTTATCGGCCACTTGAGATTTTCAAATTTCTTATTTTGTCCCTCAGTTATCGATTTCTGGTTAGGTTTAAGCTCGGTTCTTACTCAAAATTTCCCGATCCTCTAGCCCGACTTTCTCATTATGTGAAAATAGGATTTACATCATAGGTAATACTATGAATGCTTTTCATGAGTATATGAATTATGAGATAAGAATAGGGAGTGAGACTAAACCGCCATCCCAACCTTTGGTAAAGTGCTGCTATCTAAGAATGATATTACAATATGATGCAATGAGATTTTTTGATATATTATCCACATGTGCATGTGCATGTGACAATATAATAAAGGAGCTGGAAAGGGAAGGATTTGTTTTTAGGAGCAACTTGTGGTTAGAACCGGAAGCAGCAAGGGTGCTACTTGAAGGGATGAGGTACGCAATCGAGAATAGATGACTATGAGTGCATTTTCAAGTTGACCTACAAGTTCTTGCCAACATTATAACAAAGCCAGATATGGTCACTTGGCAAATATATCCCTATTTAAGGGATATAAAAGCTCCATTATCTATTTTTGAATATTTTAAATTATTTTATATACATAGAGCTTTGAACTCTCGTGATGATACTATGCAAAGCTTCAAGGAGAGATTAGGTACTAATTGGTATTGTTTTGATACACCTATATCTCTCCTTTTTGAGATGAGGAATGATACTTTTATTATGAACATAGATCAAAACTTTGTATTATTTGTAAGTGATAATAAAATTTAGTTTGTTTGTGTAAAAAAATATACTTATCGATATCCATAATTATAGCTATTATTTCCCCTTATCATAATTAATATTTTATAAATAAATTTTCTCTCCATTATCACTATCAACAATGCAAATATCATGCAAATTATGATATGCAATATATAATAAAGATTTAAAGTATTATCTTCCTATCTCACCAATTCTTCTACTAACATGCACAGGGCATTCAATCCATTTTACTTTTACTAGGAAAAATACACTATGTGAGAAACTATTGAATTTCTACCTATATTTAAAACTTACTTAAGACACTCCTATTATTTATTAAAATCACATGGACAATTATCCATTAACATATTAAGTTTTGGGTCAATTTTTTAGTAGCAAGCATAGCATATTTCTTGCCATTTTTCTTTAATGGGGGTCCTAGTCTATCGTTAAACTTTTTGAACTTCAATACATTTTCTAATATTATGTGATATTTTTTTTTTATAAACATTAGGCATTAGCTTATTTTAAAAATAGTATTTCTTAACCCATTTTATAAATATTAATTTCTAACTTAATATATAAAATTGGACCTTAACAATTTTAATAAATATTAAGCTTATTCTATTTTTGTAATAATCTAGCTTTACCCTCTTTCCCATAAATAATTTAGGCATTACCCCATTTTTATAAATAATTAGGCATTATTCCATTTCATATAAATAATTATAATTTTATTCATTTTTTATAAACACGGTTATTATCCCCTTGCTTATAAATAATTAAAATTTAGGCCATATCTTATAAACAATTGGGATTTACCTCTTTATTATAAACATGCTACCATCTTTCTTACAAATAATTAGATATTAATAAATTTATTATAAAAAATTGAACCTTAGTCATTTTTATAAATACGGTGCCTTCACATATTTTATAAACATTATGTATTAGATTTTTTTTATAAACATTTTAAAGGTTTAGATTCTTATTCACTTTAAAACTCTCAAATTTACACCTATATTATTATGTATACTAAGTTTCAATTTATTTTTTAATATTTCTTATGACATCTAACATATTTTAATAAAAATGCTATGCCCAGCTTTTCTATTTACTTTTTTAAAATGTTTACAAATCATGCATATAATTATTTTATAAATTGGTAAGTATTTATTTTAATGTTACAATTAAATCGATGCCGAAAATTTCACACACCTATTATTTGGAACACACTTCAATTTTAACACCTCACTTACATAATTATTTAATATGTATAAATATTCCTACAAAAATAAATATACATCATTATAATATTTACAATTATTTTGAGTATGTCTATATTATTATATTTATATTATTTCATAATTTTAAATAACTATGGTTAAGGTACAGTTCACTTAATTTGCACATGTACTAACCATTTTACATAAATTTTTGTTTGATCTCATTCAAATTATAAAGTTTTCTCAAAATTAATAAAATGATTCTTACTTTTTATTATTCAAAAATTACATCAATACCATCATATTTGTAAAATTACCATTTTATCTTTATACTTAAAAATTGACCATAACTTGTAAAAATTTTCATTTTTATCTATTTACTTAAAAATTTATTATTTTACCTTTTTACTTAAAAATTTATCATTTTAACTCATTTTCAAAATTATCATTTTACTAATTACATGAAAAAATTACCATTTTTTACTTATTACTTTCAATATTATAATTTTACCTCTTAAAAAAATTATTTTTACCTCTTTACTTGTAAAATTGTCATTTTGCATGCTTAGTTGTAAAATTATCATTTTACATTTTTATACAAAATTACCATTTTACTTCTATTTATGCAAAAAAACATAAGTATTTTACAATTTATTTAACAAAATAACTATTTTATCTCTTATTTGCAAAAGTAATTATCATTTTACCCATTACTGAATTTTTTTTCATTTTTATCTCTTTTCTTTCAAAATTATCATTTTACCTTATTACTTACAAAATTACTATTTTACCCATTTCTAGTAGAAATTATAATTTTTGCTTTTTTACTTTCAAAATTATCATTTTTATCTCCTTACAAAATTATCATTTATGCTTTCATTTATAAAAGAAATGATCAATTTTCTCTTTATTTATGTAAAATGATTATTTTTCTTTTTTATACAAAAATAATCATTTTACACTCTATTTATACAAAATAATTATTTTTTCATTTTATGTAAAAATGACCATTTTATACTATATTTACCAAAATTAACTACTTTACCTATAGTTTACAAAAAAAAAAATTATTTTACCACATTTTTGTAAAAATGACAAAATTCCCCTTGATATAAAAATGACAATGACCATTTTATACTATATTTACCAAAATTAACTACTTTACCTATAGTTTACAAAAAAAAAATATTATTTTACCACATTTTTGTAAAAATGACAAAATTCCCCTTGATATAAAAATGACAATTAGAAATAGATTCGACATTATGGATAGAATATAATTCAATTAATTTTAAAAGTATATCAATATTAGAATTGTTAACTCAATTATAATTTTTGTTGAATAAAATTTAGCAAAATATCAGATCCATTTGATGTATTACCAAAGTTGGACAACAAATGTGTGGAAATTAGTGGCATTAGAAGGGAGAGTTGTGTAGAAAAGATAAGCGTGAACCAAAATAATATTTATTATTATTTTTTATATTATTTGTAAAATTATATTTTCTCTATTTTTGTACATTTTCATTAATTTAAATAATATTTTTGTAAATCCGAATTGATTTAAGCTGAATTTCTAAATTTTTAATTTTTTTGTTCAAAGTAATCAAATTATTATCAAATTGATTTCTTTGGATTTATATTCCCGTTTTAAATTTTATTTTTGGTCCAATTATATTTAAGTTCACTTTTAAAAATAATAACGTTAAATTAGAAGTTATAAGTAATAGTTTAACTTATATAATTTATTTAATCACTTATTAATAAAATATTATTATTGTGATTTATATATCTTTTAACCCATCTAATTTATATATTTAGTATTTTAAATTTAGGAGTATCTAAATATATTTTTTAAAACTTTTAAATATATATATATAACTCAAATTTTTTTCAATTTTTTAACCAAAGTAACATCAACCAAATAGCTAATTCTCATGCAACTTGGGAAATAAAGAAAAAAGAAAATTAGCTTACAAGGGAAGGGGCCAAAAATCGAAAGGAATGGGCATCCAAAGAAGGGCCAATAATGCACTTCCGTGGAACTATGAAAATGGTGTGCTATATCTTCCAGCCAACTATTAAAAGTTGCTCGGCTACCGTGGCTTTATTCTCCTCGCTGTCATTGTGTCCAGCCAACCGTCCATCCATCCTTAGATATTTCGCACACGCTACCCACTCCCTAAATTATTTCTTGGGAGAGTGATGCCATTCACATTCCAAAAATGGAATGACAGTAACGCCCCTCTAAATAAAGAAGTGGTGGGTAGGGTGGCCATCCCACCTCTTACACCCTAGGGTCCAACGGAGGCCAACTCGGATTTTTTTTTTACTTTCAAATAATATAAAATATATTTTAATATCAGTATAATTTCAACAGACAAATCTTTTTTTACCTGAAATAATATAAAATATATTTTAAAATTATAAGCAAAATACAAATACTATATTATAAAATTTATTTTTATATTAAATTTAAAATTAATAGAAAATTTATATTATAAATAAATAATAAAATAAATTATATCTCAATTGTTTGAGCTATTCAAATTTAATTGAATATAAAATATATTTTGAAAAATAAGTAATATCCAACCCAAATGAGTGATTCAATTTAATGGTGGGATATGAGAGTAAATGGATAGAATCACATAATACCACCAACGATCGTTCGAGTCACACAATAAGGATCCAAGATCGAGGTCGAATCCGCATGTTTGGATTCACTACTTCTGCCCTTTAGGAAGTAAATTAGCATTTTAGGCTTTTCTCGTAAACTTAAAATATCCTAAAAATTAAACCTTTAATTCTTTAGTGTGAGCAAAAAATTTCCTTAGTAAAATTAATTTATAAGCCTATACTATTATAAATTAATAATATAACTTAAAATTTGAGTGATTTATCATCATTTAATTAAATTCTTATAAATTTTTTTGTGTACTTATTGCCATGATTGGCACTTTCATTTGAACCTAATATAAATACAATCTCATTCACTTCATTTTCAAAGTAACTTCAACAATAAAATATTTAAATGTAAAATTTGTGTTAATTAATTTCATATTTATGCAAATTTTTAATTTTTATCAAATATAAATTTTAATTTTAATGTAAAATAATATTATATTCATGCATAATCATAAATAAAACCACTAAATATCTCTTAATAAAATCCTAATTTGTGGATTAATTCGTTGATAAATCCTCATATTTTTAGTCATAATAATATGACTACTAGTCCATGATCTTATTCCATTGAGGCTAGAAGATTTGGGATGACGATCCAGATTCCGGGGCTACCTCTGAACTGAATGGAGAAGTGAGGATCCAAATTGGACTAGCGGGTGGCTAATCAGCTTTTTGACCAGTCACAGGGACGTCGGAATATGGTTGCATAGTGACAGACTATAGAGGTGCAGAAACCCCCACGTTTGTGGGTTCTGCATCACTGTTGTACTTATCAGTAACAATCATCCGATAAGATTATCTCGAGACTGTCGAGCAGTCAAGCAGTGGAACGTGGAAGCCTTGGCACCCAGAAAATAGCGCATGCCCATTTCGGAAACCTATCCTATCGGATATAATTTAATTCACTCTCACATGACCCACAGGTCGGTGAATCTAAGATCGGCGTAGATGGATAGAATATGAGTCGATTCGACTGACTAATTGTATATTATTATATTTGCTATAAATGTTATTGGTTTTTTTGCTCAATGCATATGTTATTGGTTGGCCGGATCTTATAGATAGGATATGGATGACTTGTGCTTTAAGTGATGCCTTTCTTCGACCTAAACCTTTTTTTGGTATTTAGAATTGCTTTTTTTTTTGCACAGAAAAAATATATTTCTCATTAATCGAGTAAAATTAATGTTGTGTGATAAAGCCAATGTATATGTAGCAAAAGATCTATAAACTTATTTATCTTCTAGTATATGAATAGAAGAATGTACTCTAATTAAATATTGATACTATCCATAGCAACGTGCAATAACATATGATAGTTCAATTCTAGATATATATTACAAATGAAAAAACTAATAAAATTGTAATAGAGTATTTATACCTCTAACATTTAGATATATCTGCTAAGAAATAATCTCCCATTTCAACAATATTTTGATCAAAATTTGTGAATCCATATAAAATAGTACTCCTAGTTATGATCGTTTCACGGTGCATGCAACCATTGGATCTCGCTTCCACCTCGAATGAGAGCTACTTCTCAATGAACATTCTCCCTGTACTACTTCTTGTAATAAAGGGTTATTATCGAAAAAATTTAAACCTGCACAATCATTTATTTTATCAACACTTCATCACAACTAATAATAACACATTCTCTAGAAATTTTTTAGTGGAGTAAGAGGAATCATTGCACAATTTTTACATTCTCTAAATAAGACTTAATGCTTATATTTAGAGTAAATAATACGAGGTAGCAAAACTAATGCTATTGATAAGAGTGATTTGCTGTACTACAGCTGGCTAGAGTGAAGTGCATGCCCCTCAAGAATGGTAACCATTTATTCCTAATACTATGATTGGATTCCCATCTACAACTTGATATAAAAGTTAATCCTTAAAGATATCATTAACTGTACATATACTTTTTCATACTCATTAAGTTCTTCAACCTACAAAATTAGACAATAATTCATATTTATTATAAATAATTCTCCATATTATTTATTTTCTAATTTGTATAACCATTATTAAAAATTGGAGATTTTTGTATTAAATTTATTCATTCCCAACTTGAACTAGTTTTTACTTAATATTTTCCCGATTCTTAATTTCTAATCAAGTGTGGATTTTTAGAATAATTTCCTAAATTAATTTATTATCTTAGTTTATGGTTTGAACTGATTTTTAATTTGACCTAATTCTAAATCTTAATTTTCAGGTTTTCAATTTCAGTTAATCATCGCTTCACAATCCGATTAGGTTCAAAACCCGATTTCAAAATTTTTCAATTTTACAAATTCTCCAATCTTTTTTATAAGTTTTGTGCTAAAAACTTTTGCAATCTTATTAACCAACTGTTTCATGTTACATTTCAATAATATGGGGCATTTTTCTCTCATGCCCCTTTAGATTCCATAGTCTCCTTTCCTACATGGTCAATTCATCACAACACCTTTACCATAAAAATCTTTTTTTTGAAGTTTTTTTCTTGACGATCCATAATTGTCATCGGCTCCACTTTGTAGGTTAATGCCTTTTCTAAGTCGGGTGACACATGATTTAACACGTGCCATGAATTTGGATAATATTTACTTAATATCGACATATGCAATACATTATGTGTCACACACCAATCCGATTCATCGATCGACGGATTCGTGCAATTCGTCAATCTCCTCGATATTAAAGTGGTATGATCTTTCACCAAAGTAAAATCAATAGGACTAAGACTCAAAACATAAAAATATTATCTATTTTTCAGTTAAAATTTGAAAATTTTCTTAAGAGCATGATACCCCAAAAGTAATTTGACAAGAATCCGGGAAAACAACAATTGATAAATAGTAAATTAAAACCTTCGTGAGTAGGGTAGGAGGCTACCTTGGATGGTGAGTGACTTGAGAATGTCTTCCCGTATTCATCGGTATTCGTCCTTAGTCTCATTAATTTTCACCTGCAATAGTTTGGGGGGGAGGGGAGGAGGAGGAGGAGGGTGAACTTACAGTTTAGTTTGTGGGATGCTAATGTCGCGTTGCTACATGGCTTACGATTTAGATCTTTTCCAAAATCACGTAGCATGATATACTAATTGCTTCATTCGTATTTGCCTATATGAGCTTCGTGGTTTATTTTTGCCCCTTGAGACCTACGTCTTATGCCATCCAACTCATAGTCTAAGCTACAGTAAGGTTATCATCGGTCTCCTGTTTCCCTCTTACACTTCTAGTTCATTAGATACAAACACTAGGACATAGTCCCACACCGGGCTAATCACAACCTATGCCTCGACCCGGCAACTCAAGCATCAAAACAAAAGCATGAGCAACTCATGGTTCCAAAGCCAATAAAACACATGCCCGAAATGGATCGCCACTTTTGTAATCTTAGCCGAAGAAGCTGGGGTATGGGAAGCCTAACGCTCTCTTCCCACCACTGGCACCTTATCATTCCTTCTCATAGCTTGCTGCCTCAACACCCTAGGGTTACTCAAGCCCCCAAACAACACAACACTTGGGGCTACTCAAGATCCACTTGTTGACTTTCATACCTCATTCATGGATGTTGAGGACGTGTCCTTGCCCATCCGTAAAATTTGGTTGTCCATTCCTGCCACACACACGACTATATATATACTCCGGTTGTGAAACCCGTCCCCTTAGACCAAGGAAATCGAGAAAAGAACCAACAATTTTTTTAAGAAAATTGAGTCAATTAATGAACCAAAAATAGTAAAAAAGGGGTAAAATGAGAAATTGGAAAATTCAAGTGACCAAAAAGTCATAAAAATGATGGGGAAGAACCATGAAGTGAATTGGATGAGAAAACTAGACTGGTTCGGGGTGATCGGAACTAAATCGGATTGAACCATGGTTAACTGGTTAAATGATTCATTTTTCTAAGTGGTTTAAAAATGTCAAATTGAAAAATTGAAGCCACCATTAGATAGAAGATGAATTTAGATGAACTTAGCAATTTTTAAATTTGAGAAAACCGATTGAATTGAGCCTAAACCGACTAATTTTTGAATTCAAGTCATCGAATCTGGTCGGACCGGACTAGTCAATGGTCCAACCGGTAAACGGTCCGGTTGGTCAACAGACCAGACCAGTCAACGATCAGCGGATGCCCAATCAACAACCATGCAGACATGGGCAACCAATAGGAGGCTGCCACGTGTTCAGTCAATGGTCAGCGAACAACCGGTTAGCCTACCATGCAGACACGAGCAACCAATGGGAAGTTGCCATGTGTTTGGTCAACCGGTCAACGGTTGACGCGACGACTAAGTTGGAAGGCAATGTTAGACAAACCAACCAATCACCGCGTGCCATGTGGTACGCTTGCCACACCATCATCATCTTACTCAATTAGCTGACATAAAGGATAGAGAGAGGGAGGGCGATTCCTCCAGCGACCTAGGAAGAGCTCCAATATGACCGCCGACGACTAAGTTGGAGGCCAAGTCCTATGCTAGCCAGTAGCCCGGTCAATTGCCGCGCTCTCTATATAAAGAACACCCCTCCATTCGTTCTTAATATCCCATAATTGAGCGAAGAAGGTGAAGTGTCCTAGTTTCTGGCGAGCAGCAGACCAGAGCTCCATCCGTAAAATTTGGTTGTCCATTGCTGCCACACACACAACTATATATATACTCCGGTTGTGAAACCCGTCCCGTTAGACCAAGGAAATCGAGAAAAGAACCAACAATTTTTTTAAGAAAATTGAGTCAATTAATGAACCAAAAATAGTAAAGAAGGGGTAAAATGAGAAATTGGAAAATTCAAGTGACCAAAAAGTCATAAAAATGATGGGGAAGAACCATGAAATGAATTGGATGAGAAAACCAGACTGGTTCAGGGTGATCAGAACTAAATCGGATTGAACCATGGTTAACTGGTTAAATGATTCATTTTTCTAAGTGGTTTAAAAATGTCAAATTGAAAAATTGAAGCCACCATTAGATAGAAGATGAATTTAGATGAACTTAGCAATTTTTAAATTTGAGAAAACCAATTGAATTGAGCCTAAACCGACTAATTTTTGAATTCAAGTCATCGAATCTGGTCGGACCGGACTAGTTAATGGTCCAATCGGTAAACGGTCCGGTTGGTCACTAGACCAGACCAGTCAACGATCAGCGGATGCCCAATCAACAACCATACGGACATGGGCAACCAATAGGAGGCTGCCACGCGTTCAGTCAATGGTCAGCGAACAACTGGTCAGCCTACCATGCAGACACAAGCAACCAATGGGAGGTTGCCATGTGTTTGGTCAACCGGTCAACGGCTGACGCGATGACTGAGTTGGAAGGCAATGTTAGACAAACCAACCAATCACCGCGTGCCACGTGGTACGCTTGCCACACCATCATCATCTTACTCAATTAGCTGACATAAAGGATAGAGAGAGGGAGGGCGATTCCTCTAGCGACCTAGGAAGAGCTTCGATATGACCGCCGACGACTAAGTTGGAGGCCAAGTCCTATGCTGGCCAGTAGCCCGGTCAATTGCCGCGCTCCCTATATAAAGAACACCCCTCCATTCGTTCTTAATATCCCATAATTGAGTGAAGAAGGTGAAGTGTCCTAGTTTCTGGCGAGCAGCAGACCAGAGCTTCATCCGTAAAATTTGGTTGTCCATTGCTGCCACACACACAACTATATATATACTTCGGTTGTGAAACCCGTCCCCTTAGACCAAGGAAATCGAGAAAAGAACGAACAATTTTTTTAAGAGCTCCAACAGTGGGACTTTTCTCAACCTCTAAAGTTGCATTTGGTGTCTTTAGAACTGGGAGGAAGTCCTCTACCCAGTTGCACCCTCCTTTTAGCCTAAGAACCATCGGAAAAGAGCGGGAAAGCTCAAATATTGTCGACACTCCTTGATCAGTCAGTAGCCCGAGTTGTTAGAGCTCAATTCAGGCCATCCCCAAACAAATTCTGACCAAACCAAGCTCCCTAGACCCCACCTACAGGTGCCCCGACCTTTCCTCGAGCTACGACAGTAAGTCCCTTCCACCCCCCTTCACTGGAAAATACTATTCACAATGCGTTTCTATGCGTAGAGAGACCAAAATGAGCTAAAATGGAGCTTCGCCGTAAAACTGTGCATAGAGAGAGAAAGCTTCGAAAGCATATTACCGGAGGTGTGATGGTCTAAGCTCTATATCGGGGAAGGTAGCTCTCTTATTTAAATTCCTTCTAGGATCAAGAATTTCTACAATTGACCTCGAATCGATGGAGAATTTTGTTAGTGAAATTTCGTAGCTCCTCTCTCTAACTCCGACTGGAAATGATAGAATGGGACCGAATTGGCTTACCTTTTAGCTTTGTTGTGGTCGTGTGAGGGCCGTGAGAGTGTTGGGAAGGCTTGGTTTGGCTGAAGGAGGGCTGAATTTGTTCAATTTCAGCTCGGCTGACATAGGGCAGCTTTGGTCCTTTGGAGCCGCTTCACTGTTCGATTCCGTCGGCGCTTCTTCAGTGGTCCTCAGATCAAACAGAGGTTGTTGTCCGATAGCTGACTTCCCCTAGAGTCTAAAGAACCTGACCTCGCCTTCTATGGCTGAGAAACATGCCTATGATGGAGCTCTGATTTGAGCTTCATTGGAAAATGGAGTAGTTGTGAGAGAATGGAGATTTCATGTGTGAGGAGGATGAATGGAGAGGAGCTCTTTTTATAGGGAGCTCGAGGATTCTCTGCCCCTATCATTTCACATCTTGGTCAAGCTTATCCTTACTCTGAAATTCCCTGAATGGAGCCATTTTTCCTTCATTGATGCTGTCCATTTTTGTATTGAATGAACAGTGTTGTTATCTGAAGGAAGAAAATGACACTGTTCCAAATCGGAACGGACCGATCTAATTGGGTTCAATGCTTAAACTTGCCGATTCAGGCCCGATTCAACTGATTTTCTTAAAATTAAAAATTTCTTAATTCATCTAAATTCATTCTCTATCCAATGGTGGCTTCAATTCCCCAATTTTAATATTTTAAGCCACTTAGAAAAATAAATTTAGCAATCGGTTCACTGATGGTTCAAACCGATTCAAGTCCAATTAATATGAACCGTTTTGGTTTTCTCTTCCAATTTGTACCAAAATCCTTTTCCATGATTTTTATGACTCTTTGATTTACTTGGGATTTGTCAATTTTCCATTTTGCTCGTTCTCTACTGGTTACTGTTCATGAATCGGTTCAGTTTTCTCTCTTTAGTTGTCCACTTCTTTTCCCGGTTGTCTTATCTTTAAGGGATGAGGTTTACACTCATAGTTAGAAACGATGGGTTGATGACCTTCAAAGGGAGGGTCTGGGTGCCGAACAACCTAGAACTGAAGAGGATGATACTGGAGGAGGCACATGACTCAATATATGCCATGCTTCCTGGCAGCACAAAAATGTACTGCCCCATAAAGCTAGGATATTGGTGGAAGGGGATAAAAAAAGGACACCGTAGAATATATGGCCAAGTGCTTGTTGTGCCAGCAAATTAAGGCCGAACATCAAAAACCCTCTGGACTACAACAACCCCTCTCAATTCCTGAATGGAAATGGGAACACATCACTGTGGATTTCGTAACTAGGCTGCCCGCAACAAAAAGGGCTTGAGATGTGATATGGGTTATCGTAGACTGACTAACCAAGTCCAGCCACTTCCTACCTATAAGGGTGACCGACCGAGTAGAAAGGCTAGTCGCCTTGTACGTAAGGGAAATTGTGAGACTCCATGGAGTCCCTATAAGCATAGTATCGGATCGGGACTTGAGGTTCACCTCTTGGTTTTTGCCTAGCTTACAAGCTACACTTGAGACTAAACTACATATGAGCACTGCCTTTCATCCTTAGATGGATGGGCAATCTGAATGGACCATCCAAGCCTTGGAAGACTTGCTCCAACATGTGTTTTAATGATGAACAAAGGATGGGAGGACTATCTATGCCTCATCAAATTCATGTACAATAATAGCTATTAGGCCAACATACAGATGGCACCCTACGAGGCCCTCTACGGGCGACCCTGTCGCACGCCCCTATTTTGGGAAGAGGTAGGGGAAAGAAGACTTGAAAAGGTTGAGCTGATAAAGGATGCAACAAAAAAGATCTGAATAATAAGGAGTCGACTCAAGGTGCTCAGGATCGACAAAAGAGTTATGTCGACCATCGGAGAAAGGACCTAGAATTCGAAGTAGGAGACCGAGTATTCCTCAAAGTGTCACCATGGAAGAGAATACATAAGTTTCAATAGAGAGGAATGTCAAAACCAATGTACATAGGTCCGTACATCATAATTTAGAGGATTGGACCAGTGTCATACAAGCTTTAGTTGCCCCCAGACCTACAAAGAATACATGACATATTCAACATGTCGGTGCTACGAAAATATGAGCCCGACCGCAGCCATGTGCTGGATTATCCGCCAACCAAGATAGAGGTACATCTGGTTTACGAAGTAGAGCCAATACAAATCCTTGACCGATGAGAGAAGAATCTAAGGAATAAGAGGATTCCCATGGTGAAGGTCTTTTGGCGAAACGACCAAGTAGAGGAGGAGACATGAGAGATCGATTCGATCATAAAGGGTAGATACCCGCAATTGTTTATTATGTAAAAATTTTGAGGACAGAACTCCTAAAAGGAGGGGAGAGTTGTAAAACCCATCACCTTAAACCAAAGAAATTGGGAAAAGAACCGACGATTTTTTTTGAGAAAATTGAGTAAATTATTTAACCGAAAATACTAAAGAAGGGGTAAAATGAGAAATTGGAAAATCCTAAGTGACCAAAAAGTCATAAAAATCAGGGGGAAGAACCATGAAGTGAATTGAATGAGAAAATCAGACCGGTTCGGGGTAAACCAAAACTGAACCAGATAGAACCGTGGTGAACTGGTTCAATGATTCATTTTTCTAAGTGGCTTAAAAATGTCAAATTGGGAAATTAAAGCCACCATTAGATAGAAAACGAATTTAGATAAATTTAAAAATTCTTAATTTTGAGAAAACTGGTCGAATTGGGCCTAAATCGACCAATTTTAGAATTTGGGTAACCGAACCCAATTGGACCGGACTAATCAATGGTCTAGCCGGTTAATAGACCGGACCGATCAATAGTCAGCAGGTGTAAAGTTAGTAGCCACGCAGACACAGATAGCCATTGGGAGGCTGCCATGTGTCCGGTCAACTGAAAGGCGGACGACCAGTCAGCCTGCCATGTAGGCACGGACAACCAATGGGAGACTACCACATGTCTAGACAACCGGTCAACGGTTGATGTGACTACTGAGTTGGAAAGCCATGTCAGAAAAACAAACCAATCACAACGCGCCACTCCTGCCATGTCATCATCATCTTCCTCACTCAGCTGATAATAATGATAGAGAGAGATTGAGGGTGACTCCTCTGGCGACCCAGGAAGAGCACCAATATGACCGCTGATGGCCGAGTCGGAGGCCGAGTTCTGTGCTGACCAGTAACCCGGTCAATTGCCAAGCTCCCTATATAAAGAGCACCCCTCGATTCATTCTCAACATCCAATAATCGAGCGAAGAAGGTGAAGTGTCCTAATTTCCGATGAGCAGCAAACTAGAGCTTTGACAGTGGGACTTTTCTTAATCTTTGAAGCTGCATTTGGTTTGTTCAGAACCAGGAGGAAGTCCTCTACCTAGCTACATGCTCCTTTTAGCCCGAGGACCACCAGAAAAGAGCGATGAAGCTCAAACAGTGCCACCACTCCTTGACTGGTCAATAGCTCGAGCTGTTGGAGCTCAATTCGAGCCATCCCCGGACACATTTAGGCCAAACCAAGATCCCTAGATCCCACCTAGAGGTGCCACAACCTTCCCCCGAGCTAAGACAGTAAGTCCCCTCCGCTGCCCATCGTCGGAAAATACTATTCACAGTGCATTTCTGTAAAAAATTTAAATTGAGAAATTCACACTACTCACACCACCAATTAAGGCGAGGTTTGATTTAGGGAGAATCCCAATGACGACAACAATTCAGAGAAAGTAAGAGTTCTGGTTGTTGGACCTTCGTCGGTAAGATAACGAAGCTTTCTCTGTCTAGATTTAGTTTTCTGGTAAAGCTTCGTTTGAGCTCATTTCTGAGCCAAATGAAGTGCTTCAAAGCTCGAAATGACGAGAGAGATATAGGGAAGATGATTCAGAACACTAATTGGATAATTAATCGAGTTTTTGGGATCAATTGAATGAAATGATGATTCGGGGACCAAATTGCAATTTTTGAAAAATTGGGCAATTTGGGGATTTTTGGAAAATTGGGGGTTGAATTGTAATTTAAGGAAAATTGGGGCATTTTCATGAAATTAACTTCCAATTGAGGCCCAATTGGGCAATTGAATGAAATGGAGCGACAATTGGAAATTTTTTAGATATTAAGGGCCAATTGGCAATTTTTGGGAAATTATGGACCAATTGGCAATTTTGGGAAAATTAAGGGCCAATTGGGGATTTTGGGAAAAACTAAGGACCCAAGTGGGATAGTGGGAAGTCCTAGGGACTTAATTGAGATTAAAGGAAGATTAGAGACCTAATTGTGAAGTTACAAACTTAAGGGATCTAAATAAAATTAATGCATAATGGGAGGACCTATGCGCAAATACACAAAAGTATGCGAACTCTTATGCTAATTCTGTTTATATGGATACTCGTACCATGTGGGAGTTGATTGCTCAAGCACCTGTGCATAGGAGAGCACCATGAAGCGAGTTCTCACTGGGACAATCACGTCACTGTTATCGGGTGAGTGAGAAATTTACAACATTAGTCCCGATTGGGACGATAGCTTTGCTTCAAAAATGATTTTCTTGTAATTAGCCTTCCTTAACTAGGTGACTCTGCTTAAAATATTTGGAAGCTAATTCTGAGGCTAAGGGTCGGTGATACAAGTGGGCCCAAGGTTGAAGGATACTAGTATGGACCGGTTAAGAATGTACATGTTATAAATTGCTAAAAGTCCTAATAATGGATAAATTTGTGTGATGCCCACCGAGTCAAGGTTGAGATATTGGGCTTGTTGGGTCAAATAGCTACTAAGCCGAAGTTAGATTGTCGAATCTGTTAGGCTGGTACACATGGGCTGAAGCCAAAACAATAGACCCTTGAGCTGAAGGGACAAAGATGATGGCTATAAATGAATAATACTCTTGATTGTGCATACAATGTGATGCAGGACCATTAGGACACCTGGTACGAGGTAGTGGTGGTCCCAAGAGTTGATGAACGACCTAAGGAGCATAAGGGCAGTCTCTCATCCAGTATGTCAAGAAGCTCTCAGAGCTTCCTATGCATTGACACCAAGGCAGCAGAGGTAAAGAGCTTATCTCACAAAGCGGACACGGAGCGGACCGAAGTGCCTTTGCTATCAACCTTGATAGAGGTTAGCAACCTCTACCTCGAGTTTGAGGGTTAGATGATCAATGTCCACTCAAACTCGGGGTAGAGGCTGTTAACCTATATCATGGTGGACGGTAATGGTGCTCCGGTCCACAAGTGGAATGTTTGGGGACAAATTTGTGAATGTGTGATTGTGTGCCAACCCGAGAAGGGGTAGAAAGTGAAATATAATACACCTGATGACACATAATTAAATACCCCCGAAAAAGGGGTAGAAAGTTAAATATTGTGTGCAATGCTTAAAACATTTGGGAGACATTTTTGACAAGAGCTGGAACATGCTCCAACAAGCCAGATGTGTCATTTTTTAACTTATAGGGCTCAAAGCCCAGTTTTGAAAAATACTCATGAAGTGGGCCCAAGGCCAATGGGCACGGGCTGGAGCCCCGTAGACAAACATGAGTAAAAGAGACATGAAATCTTTCATTAAAACTAGGATTTTTTTGTTACTTAACACGGTACCAAGCCAGGACTGCTAAGGTTTGATGGGCTAGTGGCAATGCGCCAGGACTAGGTCAACAGACCGGTCAGACAAACAACTATAGGCCAAGTCGAGTGTTTGGGCCATTAGACAGTTGGCACCAAAGATAATGGCTAATATGCTAAGATTGTTGTTTGTGCAGGCACTATGATTTAGGACCATCGAAATGCCCATGAGGAGTAGTGATGGATTCCAAGGACTGTTGGATGACCTGGTGGTGATAAGGGCAAGTTGTCGTGCCAGTTACTCATGAAGCTGGTTAGAGCTTCTTGTGCATGTGACCAGGGCGGGGTCATAATGAGGTCTCTGTCCTCATATCGGACACGAAGTATTTTAGGTATGATGGTCAGACAATTGATTTCCACTAAGATTCAGGGTAGAAGTGAGGGACTTCTATCAGGGTGGATGGTAAAGATGCTTCGATCCACAAGTGAGTGTAGTCATCGTAACTGCATCTCGCAAATGCTTGAACCCTTTATGAGAAAGGGCGTGTGGTTGTTTGCTAAATACCTCCCGAGCAAGAGGAAAATGTGTGAAACCATTGTGATAAAGGGGCACGTATGATTGTACGTGAAACACTTCCCGAGCAAGGGGAAGTGCTAAAAGAGTTGAACTCACATAACAGTGGATGAATTTAAAAAGGATGAAATGTTTTAATAAACAATATTTTTTGAAAACTCACTCCCCAACACCCACTCACTGAGTTGTAGAAACTCACCATCCCTTTAACCCTTTTTTAGGAAAGGTGAATACCCATAAGGAAATTTGAGAATAAGCCTTAAGTCAGGTGTGTAAAGTTTTTAAAATATTGAGTTTTATATAATGCTATTCCAGGGAACAAGGACATAATTTACGCCTCACTACTTGCAGTCTTAGAAAGCGGTAACTCTTTTTAGACCAAAGGGAGTGGCAGGTTGTTCACGAGGTTCCAACCATACAGGGTCAGTGTGTGATAACTTGAGTGGTATTAGAGCCTGTGTACTCGAATACATTATCAAGACTATATAACATAAAAACTAAATGAATGACTACCTAATTTTTTAGATGTCTCCCAGGCAAGGAACCAAGGAAACTAGGACTGATGTCACCAACACTACCCAAAACCCTATTCTCATAGGAAGATGACCCTAAAAGCTCTCCAATGCCCGAGGTATAGTAGAAGTCACAAAGGACCAAGAAACATTATGTGGGGAAGTGTCACGTAATGTGGTGCTAGGACCTATTGAGGTCACATCCCCGAGTACGAAGGGAGCCAAGCCTGATGCCCAGAAAACCAGCAGGGGCTTATAACCTTACCAAGGAGGATGCTTAACAAGAACCTAATAGCTTCCCAATCTAATTCGCAACCACCTCTTTGTAATGGGGACAAAGCCCAAACATATTATAGTCCCTCCTAACTAATAAAAACTCTAAGCTTCTAAAACTTTGCCTACCATATAATGATACGATTTTGTGTCTCAACTATATAAGGAAGGAATCACGAAATACAAGAAAACCCAAAGGAAGGACCTTGAAAAGCAATAAACAGGGCAAAATAGAGAGATGTAAATGAAGAGGAATTTCACTTAGAGGGTTACAAGACATCTAGAAGCAAAGAAGGAAGCACCTCCACAAGAGAAGACAAGCCCTGAACATTTGACGACCAATAGGATGCCTCAGGATAGCAAAGTGTGACCTGCTTTGGAAATGCAAGAGGAGCCAAGTAGGGTTACAGATGAACCTAACAGAAGGAAGCAACTAGTAAACTATGGTATGATCAAGGAGAATAAATGATGCTCTAAGAAGGACTGGGAAGTAGTAACGACTACACCCCAAAAAGGGCGATAGGATGGGCATCAAGGACAAGTAAACTTGAGAGATAACTGACTTAAGACAATTGGACAAAGAGAGTAGTAGGGACGAGGCAATTAATGAACTAACCCTCATGAGAATCATGTATTTAAACCCCAATGAAGAAGGGAGAAGTGAAAAGGCCAAATGTTGGAAAAGAAAGATGAAGGAAATTCTTAAAGAAATCAATGGCTGAAAACATATTGGTGACCAAACTCAAGCCATAGAAAGGATTAAGCAAGCTCTTAGAAGGAGGTTAAGAAAACTCAAAACAAAAAGAGATCGAAACTTGTCCCTAATGAAATAAAATTGTAGTGATTACAAGTAGGAATAAAGACGAGGTACAAGGGGTGTGCCAGTAAGATTCTCAAAGTAGGGGTAAGTAGGAGAGGATGTCATGAAGTCGATTTAAGGTCAGATACCCTCGAAGACGAATGAAAAAGGAAATTTCGGGGGAAAAGAGGAAGAAGCCTACCAAGGAAGGGAGCATTGGAGAGGCATACATACCCCAACAAAGAAGTAATGGACCCAATTGAAGTGGAATAGAAGGTAAACTTGCAAATGGAAGGCATGTTGGGATAAAGTATCAATTACAAGAGAAGTGTTCCCAAAGCCCAAGGAGTAAAGTTAAACCTAAGGAACATGTAGTAGGAAGATAACCTCAAATGATGTTGTAACATGTGAGAATGGGTGGAATACCCATAATAAGGAAATAAAGGAAAGAATATTTAAGAAATCTTGGAAGAGTAAGCCCTTCAATTAAAGTGATTAAGGGAAAAACCATGGATATCAAGATTGGTTATGGTCCACCTCCACTTAATAGAGCATGAGATTTGATGTCTGGGCGTAATGTAGTAAACATGAAATAAGACTCGATAATCGGAGATTACTCGAATAAGAAATAAATGATGAAATGGGAATTTAAGTCAGTGAAGGACTTAAGATGAGCGAAAGCACCAATACAAATGGGTGTAAGGAGATGAAGGAAGGAAACCTTCAAGGATTGGCATGAAGGTTGAATGTGTAGCACCTAAGGTGTAAGTCTCTACTTTGAAGGACATATTAGAGAATTAGACTATCAAAAGGGAACTCCGCAAACAAAAGAATCGACATGTAAGTTGAAAGGGATCAATTCAGAATAAGGAACCATGAAATGGTCACGAGTGAGTAAGGAAGGAATGGAGAAAAGAAATCCTTAAGTAAGCACGTCATTAGACATGAGGAAAGACAAAAGTGAATGGGAAACCTGGTTGTTGGAACCGAAAAAGCCCAATAAGGAAGTTGGTGAAGGATGAGTAGATAAGGAAAAAAAATTGACACGATCATGATATACATGGCGTCAAAGGTAAAAGGGATGAGAGGATAACACTGGAGGTAATTGAGGAATACTGCGAGATGTTAAGAAGGGACGAAATCATGCGATCCCCGAAAAGTTGGAAAGTCAAGAACAACCATCGAGGAAATGTTCTAGAACTATAATGAACAAAGACAATTTTAGAACATGTCATGCTATAAGGGACATGTAAGTCCAACAGTCCTAGGGAGATGAGACTCAAGTAAGAAATAGTCAGTTAGTTAAGCATGACAAGGTCAAACATAAAAATTTGGACCAAAGTTGTAATAAACAAAGGTTAGAGGAAGGAACAAAATAAAAATAAAAGGTGATAATACCAAAACCCACGAGGTTGAGAACGAAATAGCCTGAAAGGATGCTGAGCTGAAGATTTAACGACCAAGGAAATAAATGGAAACGGGGATGATCAGACGTTTATGGAACTCCCAACCTAGTGATCTGGATAAAAACCCTCAAGAGGAAGGGTCTTACCCTAAGTGTCATGAGGATTTAAGAGCAAAGAAATAACATTGGACATAGGGGTAAGATGAGCCAATGATAATAAGTTCCATGGGCTAAGTGAATAATGGAAGGGAAAGGAAATCCCTTCAGCACGGTGCCTTAGAGACTAAGTGAAAGGGGTAAACCCATGTGGTAAGATACCAAAGCAAACTCCAGTTGAAGTCAAGATAACTGATTCCCAATGGGAAGGGGGCATAATTAAGTTTTGAGGACAAAACTCCTAAAAGGATGGGAGAGTTGTGAAACTTGTCCTCTTGGATCAAGGAAACCAATAAAAGAACCGAAAAATCTCATGAGAAAATCGAGCCATTAAATTAATAAAAAATGGTAAATAAGGGTTAAAATGGGAAATTGGAAAATCATAAGTGACCAAGAAGTCATAAAAATCATGTGGAAGAACCATGAAGTAAATTGGATTGAAAAATCAGACCGATTCAGGGTGAACCGGACTAGAACCAGATTGACCCATGGCGAACCAGATTTGATAATTCATTTTTTCTAGGTGGCATAAAAATGTCAATTTAGAGAATTGAGGCCACCACTAGATAGAAAATGAATTTAGATTAATTTAGAAAATTTTAATTTTTAGATAACTTGTCGAATCGGGCCTAAACCGACTGATTTTTGTCCCCAAACCTGGTGGGACCAAACTGGTCAATGGTTCGACTAGTCAATGAACAGTGTCATCATCTTCCTTAGAATGACAACACTGTTCATTGAGGCAGTAATACTTTCTTTTTCTGGTGAGGGAATTTTCCCTCAAATTATGACATTTTTCGATAAGGATAAGCTCAACCAATATGGAAACTAGTAGAGTGGAGGGTCCCCGAGCTCCCTATATAAAGAGCTCCCCTCCATTCATTCTATACACACGTCCAACCTTCGAAGAAGAAGAAGTTCTCTATTTTTCGATGAAGCTCGAACCAGAGCTTTGACTTGGGCACTTCTCTCAACCTCAGAAGGTGAATTCGAGTGCTATACATTTTGGAGAAAGTCAGCTACCTAACGACACCATTCATTCCGACTAAGGACCACTGGAGCAACATCGGTGGGTCCAAATAGTTATGCAATTATGTCTCTTCCAAAGCTACACTATTTTTGCTGATGTGAATTCAGCCAATTCAGACCTCATGCGGCTGAATCAAGGCCTCCCTTAGCCCCCATAGCCATCACATGACCTTCCTAGAGGGAAAAGGTAAGCCAATTCAACTCTTCTTCGTCGGAGTTGTTCGGTTCTAAAGAGAGAATATGGAAAATTTCACTAACCAAATTCCCACTGATCCTGAAATGAATTTTAGCAATTATTGTTCCTAGAAGGACCTTGGGGACAAGAGCTATCTCCCCAAATCAAGAGCTTAGATCGCCACACCTCTGATAGTAAGTTCTTAGAGCTTTCTCTCTCTACACTTCATTTTCCAGCGAAGCTCCATTTGAGCTCGTTTCAGACCCAAAAAATAGTGATTCAAAGCCTGGTCTAAAAGTAAGGAAGTGAGGAAATCGATTAGCACCATGATATGGAGCAATTAACATGGATTGGAGGGTCAATTTGATGTGGTCATATTCGGCCAATAGAAAAAGGGGAAATTGGGGGAAATTTTTGGGAAAAATTGGGTTTTTGAAAACTTGAAGGACCTTTGTACAAATTTTCTAAAATTGAGGGTCAATTGGCAAAAAAGAAGGTATTGGAGGATCAATTGATCATTTTTGAAAGAATGGGGACCAATTGGTAATTTTTGAAAAATTGAGAGACCTATTGAAAATTTCGAACATATGGAGTCCCGATTACAATTGTAAGGAAATTAAGGACCCAAGGAGGATATTGGAAATCCTAAGGTCTTAATAGAAGAAAAAAATAGCATTTGGTGACCTAAAGTCAAGGTGTATTAACGTTAGGGACCTAAGTACAATAAAACCAAAGATTTGGGCCTAGTTGCCAATATGTGAGAATAATAAGGCTTTCATGTTGAGCCCTTCCTTATAAGAACACTCAAACTGTGTAGGGACACTTTGGACTAGAACGTGAGCAAAAGGGATCAAAACTTGGACGTGGAAAGCCGACTAGGGACGAACACGTTACAGTCATCGGGTGAGTGAGCTTAATTATACATCCTACCCGATTGGGGTGGTGTGCACACTTTTGAAATGAAAAACCACTTGTGAGTGAGACCTTTTAATCATCATACCTGATTGGTACGATGAACTCCTTTACTGAAATGGAAGGCCACCAAGAGTGGGATTCTCTATCATCACACCCAACTGGTATGATGAGTGCATGTTGAGCTTAAAAATCATTTTTACATAAATAATATCCCCTAATTGTGTGCCAATGCTTAAAATATTTGAGAGATATTTTTTACAAGAGCTAGAACATGCTCCAACAGGCTAGAGCCCTCATTTTTGAACTTATAGGGCTCAAAGCCTAGTTTTGAAAAAAAACTCGTGAAGTGTGCCCAATGCTAGTGGGTACGAACTGGAGCCCGTAGACAAACATGAGTAAAAGAGAAATGAAAACTTTCATTAAAACTAGAAATTGTGTGACTTGCCACGTTACCAATTCAAGACTAACAAGGCTTAATGGGCTAGTGGCAGTGCGCTAGGACTTGGTCGATGAATTGGTAAGGTAAACAACTACAAGCCAAGTCGAGTGTCAGGGCCGTTGGACTATCAGTACCAAAGATAGTGGCTAATATGTTTAGAATGTTATTTGTGCATGCACTCTGATTTGAGACCATCAAGATGCCTATGAGGGGTAGTGATGGATTCCAAGGACTGTTGGATGACATGGTGGCGATAAGGTCAAGTTGCCATGCTAGTTAGTCATGAAGCTGGTCGGAGCTTCTTGCGCATGAGACTGGGGTGGGGTTAGGATGAGGTCCCCTCTCCTCACCAAACCTTCCCATCAGCCCCAAAACTTCATTCAGCCCCTTAGGAAGATCCTATAAAAGTTTTATTCCTATTTGGGTCCTTTAAGTTTCACTTATTTTCCTTCTAGTCCCTGACCTTTGACCCATGACCAAAGTATCTCAAAAAATTATGAAATTTAGTGGAGAGGTCCTTCTAGCCTCCCTCTACCCCGTCCTAAAATCGAGCTTGATAGGGAAACTTAACAAAAAGAAAGTAAAAGTTGGGTCAAGGCCAAGAACTCAACGAAGACAATACGTCAGCCATTGAGGCTAGTGGGATTGGAAAGTTGACTCACCTTGATTAGTGGCATGTAGCTCATGTAATATCCATTTTAGTAAGCTCACCCACTTATCCCAAAAATTAGAATTTGAATATATTAATTCTCCTTTTATACTCACTCAAATCAAGCAAGGTCAGTCGCTATGGAAAGCTGGTGGTTTGAAAAATCTATTGAATGGTTTTCAGTCATCGAAGGCTATCAAGGCTTCCAAAATTGGTTCTCAAAGCAATTGCTCTATTTCCAGCCACCGGAGCTCCATCACTTTGTGATCACAGTAGTGCCAGTAGATTGAGAGTTGATGGTCGGTTGAGGTGTCATTGGAAAACTAACTTCCTCAACTTTCCAAGGACACCAAGATCATGTTTAGAGGTGGTCAGACGATAGAGCTAGGCTCTCCACAAGTCAGGTCACCATAATTTAGAGCTGTCTATGTTCCAGATAGGATTTTGGTTGAATTTTGATGATGGAACACCTAAAATTTATATGGTTAGATTCTAGACTTCTATGGCAATCCAACCATTACTCTCTTTCATCAATCCATATAATATAGCCCTAGGAATGAATTAATTTCTCCAAGTTATGGTCACCAAGTTGTTTGCCAATGTTTATCAATTTTCTAAGTAAAATTCACGTTGGTTTGGGTGATTAAGATGATACACGTGCACGTGGTTGCACGTGCGCATGCTCGTCGTGAGGCACCGACTGGTCTACACTCTATCAAACCTGTTTCTGGTGAATGTCTTGCCCAATTCATTGGTTTTTGGCCTAGTTCACCTTGGAATATAAAAATACCTAAAAAATTCTATATTTAGTTTCCTTTTAAATGGACTCTAGAACCACCTCATATAGGTTTGTTTAGCACCATCAATCATTTGAGGGATTTTACCTCTCTAAGCTAGTTTGATCGGTTTTGGCCCTTCTAGGGTCAGTTCATCTACGACTATACCAGTTCCTGACCTAATCAAATTTTTTAAAAATCATCCTTCTAATTCTCTATTGATTGGCCTTAAGATCCCCCATTTTATGGGTTGTTTAGGTCCTCTTAAAAATTAGGTGCATTTTCCTATAATTCAGCTCCATCCCATTTTGAGCAGTTTTCACTTTGTGCTTTTGCATCTCTAAACTCATGATCGTTTGGGGGGTTTTTGAGACTCATCTATTCATTTATTTGAAATGACTCTCAAAATCCTGGCTCAGGTTCCATTCCTAGTTCGGGCTCTGTTCTTAGTTTTGGCCTTTTGCCTCTAGTTTAAATTTTCCTTCTCGATTTCATATTCCTTTTCGGGCTTAGAGTTTTATTCTTAGTCTGAGATTTCATTCCCGGTTCACACTCGGGTTTCAGTCCACTTGGGCTTGACCAAGGTTTCGAAAGTTCCAGTATTATAACTTCACCCCTCCTTATAGTAGTTTTGTCCTAAAAACCATTCTGCACTTAAGGGACAATAGTCTCCTCTCCGGATCAACTTGAGCATTCACTATTTCTCATTATTTCACTTGATTGCTCCTTCCTTCATGTATTCTCATTGCTCCTTCCTCACATTCCCAACTGATATCCTTCTCATTAGACTTAGCCTCAATATTTGAGCTTGGAGAACTCCCTTTTTGGCTCTTTGCACGTGGTGAATACCCGTGTGCCCCTTGAGTGTACACTTCATCACATGACTTTACCTTCTATGATTCTCTACAACCTTATTTATTTCATGCTGGCTTGCCTGACCCTCATGATCATGGGCATTCACTCCCAGTACCACCTTAAAATCCCTCATTATAGTGTATTATCTCTACTTCAGGAAAGATTCGGGTTCCTTCCCTAGTCCTTAAGGCTTTATACCTCGTTCTTCCCTATGGGCTTTTCTAGTCCTTCATGTTCAACTTGCTTGTTACTGGTTCATTCCAAACGACTCCGTTTACTAGTCATGTTTGAAAATCATCCACTTCCTCTCAGTTTCATGGCACGGTTGCCTTACCAAAGTGGTTATTTCTAACTTTTAACCACCATACATACCATATCATATCTTATCAGTATGACTTTTGGTGAATCGCTCATTATCGTACCACCGTTACCACCGGTATATAAGCATTGGTCTTTTCCAATGGTTCTAGTCTTGTTCGTGTATCCTTAAGATCCTTAGGTCTTTATTTCTTTACTTTATTCCCTTGTACCATGGAATACCTTAACAACTTTAGGCACTTGGCCCATCACACTAGCTTTGCAACTATCCCACTACACTAACCATAATATTTCACTTTAGTACATTTCCCAAATTTTCAAGTAACTTTACTATACCACTTGATAACACACAAGTGTTTCATCATCCTATTACACAAAAAGAAAAATGCTAATATCCTTAGTCAGCTTGCTAAGATATTCTTACTACCAAACTTGGGTTAGCTCTACCTTTTCCTCGCATCATAGTGTAGACTCTTAGGTAGGATTTCTGAGCCTTGGTGGAAGGAGCTTTAGATCCCCCACTTTGTTGTACCACTACCTAATGCTTGATCTATCCTTGCTTGGGACCTTTGGGGTAGTGGAATTCGAGCCATTGAGGTCTCAACAGTGTCAGTTGAGTACTAGACATACATGCAGTTACATGTGAAGTGTCCTGATTGTTCATAGACGTAACATACTGTGCCCCAATAGACACCTGGGTGAATCTTCCTGCACTTCCAACATCGAGATGCCTTAGTCCCCATATGATCATTACTTTTATCTCTCTTCCTCGAAGAATACTTAGTACCACTCGGTGCTCACCGGGTCTCCCAATTGTGCATTCCTGGAGTGACTAGTATTACTTCACTCTCCTTCCTCCTTCCAACTCCTCTCGTTGGAATTTTGTTGGTCAACATGATGCATTCACACTCATGTGTTGAGTTAATGACTGCTGCTAGGTCCGTTGGTTGCCCTAGGTGCCCCATAAAGCATCGAATCTCTAGAGATATTCTGGTCACAAACTTTTGGAAAATATCAGTCGGAATAGCTAAATCCTGTGCAAAAAAACCTAAGGGCATCAAATTTGTTCTCGTACTCGACCATTGATCCTAAGCCTTATCATAATAGGAGGACCTCATTCACCATGTATGGCAACAAGTTTTCCTTCATAAACCTGGCCTCAAACTCGGTTTAGTTTGGGGGTGACAAGGACTTGTCGCATAGCTTTATCCACTGTTTGTCAACATTTTCTTCCAAGAAGAATTCGACAATGGTTACACTAGCTATCTCAGGAACATTTACCATGTCCATTAGTCTCTTTGCATTCCTTAGCCAATCCATGGCTTTAACTTTGTCTTTTTTGCCTATGAAGGTCTTGTATCCCAATTGCCTTAGAACCTTTAGGTTCATGGAAATGTCAAATTCTTAAACATTTCAGTCCTGGGGTAGTGCCACCTAGTGCACTCTCACCTTTAGGAGTTCAACCAATGTGATAACCCGATCAATGCAAAGTTGATTTTGATATGCATTATGATATCCCTATAGGCTCGGACATACTCTGGAGTTATTACATTTTCCTGGGAGTTCTCAAAAGGAATTTCCCTTCCTTCATTCCCTAGTTCTCCATGATACGACCCTTCCACCGTTTCATTGTCATGCTTTATTGGGATTTCCCACGTATGCATGAATGAACATATCTTTAACATTCTCATTATCTACAAAAATGGTTGTTATAGTAAGAACCCTTTCGTATTATTTCATACTTCTTTAATAATGCACATATTATTAATATTTCTCAAAGTACACTTAGGTCTCATCCAAGCCCTCCCCTTAGTAGACTCAAGTACCATGGTGGCAATTTCCCAAACATGTTACAACACAAAATGAACTGACGGTTCAATTCCACCCCTATGAGGTTCTTATTATGTCTCCTATATAAAAAGATGTGAATGTAAACCCTTCCCACTCCTTTCATAGAAGGGTTCGAGGAGGTTTCCACCACACTGGAGGGGGAGGTATCTAAACTCTGAACACCCCATGGATTTTTCTTTCTAGTTCCTTGGTGATGGACTCCCCCTATGGTTCTACTTTCCCATCAGACTCGTTGTCGATCATAATTCCCTTTATTTTTTGAGTGTCTCTATGCACCGGTGAGTATGGTAGCAATGACACTTGTGGTTGCGGTTGGAAGTTGCCCATTAGACAATCTTGAACCATGTGCACTCATTGACTGCAACCAAAACATATCACTACCCCTTTGCAGTGTCCCTTGTGACCCTTTTTACATTTAGGGCACGAAAATTGCCCTATGACCCTGCACAATGCTTTTGCAATGCCCTTAACCTTCTTTGGCTAGATTTGGATAGTTCTACACTCTTGGGCCTTGTGCCTCGGTCGTTCACACTCAAAAAACTTACTCGTCCCACATAGCCCTTTGTGGAACCGGTCGTAGCATGGGCATCAAGGTGATTTACATCGAACACTCTGTAGATTTACCAGGGTAGGTCTTCTACTCAGGCCAATTGACATACCAACTATTACACTTGGAATTATCCTTCCCCTCTAAGCCATTTTTGACTCCATTCTCTTGTTCCACCTTGCCATAGTCCATTCCTCAACTTTCATTTGAAAGTCATGACCCTTGGAATTCTCTCAGTCTTTTTGTGAGACACCTAAGAGTCCTTAGTAGTTGCTCCCAATGAAGGTAGCCACATACATCGGTGGTGTGATCACCTAACGTATGGCTCCATCTCATTAGCCCTCCTAGGGCATTTTTTTACCTCTTTGGCCGGTAGCACACAAACCGCTCCAAGCTCTATTGCTCCATCTCAATTTAGGTGGCTTAATTTACATTTTCGGACTCCTCTTTACAAGCAAATTTCCTTTTATTATTATTATTATTCTAGAATACTTTTCCCCTACATTAGTTATTATGTTATAAATGAAGACCTTATTAATGCAATTCCCATCTTTCCATCCACCTAACTTGTTTTGTTTCCAAAAACTCTTGCTTTGAAAACTCAGCTTTGATACCACTAGAAGTTGTCATGCCACCGCCCAATTCATTGACTAGCGGACCCGAGCAACTCGCCAATCCCCTCGATGTTATAGGGGTGGGATCCCTCACCAAGGTAAAAATGACGAGACAAAGGCTTAGAACATAAATCATTATCTCTTTTTTAGTGGAAATTTGGAAATTTTCTTAAGAGCATGACACCCCAAAAATGGTTTAACAAGAATACAGGAAAACAGTAGTTGATAAGCAGTAAATTACAACCTTCGTGAGTAGGGTAGGAGGCTACCTTGGACAGTGAATAGTTTGGGAATGTCTTTCCGCATTCATCCCTAGTCTCCTTGACTTTCACCTTTATTAATTTAGGAGGGGGAGGTGAGCTCACAATTTAGTGATTGGGACACTAACATTGTGCCGCTACATGGCCTATAACCCGGATATTTCCCAAAACCACATATCATGATATACTAATTGCTTCACTTGTATTTGCCTATACGAGTTTCATGGTTTATTTTTTCCCTTGAATTGCATATCTTATGCCATCTGGCTCATAGTCCAAGCTAGAGTCGGGTTATCCCCGTTCTCCCCTCTTATTCTTTTACACTTCGAGTGCATTAGATACAAACACCGGGATAAAGTCCTGTACACACGCATGACTTATGCTTAGGCGGCACTACTAGGCTACTCACAACCTATGCCTTGATCCGACAACTTAGTCATCAACAAAAAAAGCATGGACAACTCATGGATCCAAAGCAAATAAAAAACATGCCCAAAATGGATCACCACTTTTGAAATCAAGCCTGAGAAGTTGGGGTGTGGAAGGCCCAAGGATCTCTTCCCACCAAAGGCACCTTACTCGTGCCTTCTCACAGCTTTGTGCCTTAACACCCTGAGGCTACTCCAACCCCCAAACAACACAACAATTGGGGCTACTCATGCCCCTCTTTTTTTACTTTCATTTTTCATCCGTGGATATCGAGGACATGCCCTCGCCCATCCATATACTCTAGTTGTCCCATGCTGCCACACGCATGAGTATAAATATACCCCGATTATCCCTTACTGCCAGACACAAAAGTATACAAGGAACCCAAGGATTCGGAAGTATGACTTACATCCTACTTACTTCACTTCTTGTCTTACCCTGGGCATCATTACTACCCCTTCAGGTGTGTTGATGACACCCATTTTCACAATCACTGATATATATACTATTACTAGAATAAAACATGAATGACCATTATCGAAACAATGCTACAGGCACTACATTACCGGGAGCTTGGTGCATAGGTGCCAAACTTTCCCCATCATTATGTACCAAAGAATTCACACAACAATTAACATGTTTAACATGGATAAACAGTGGGAGTTTGGACCCTCTCTCGTTGTCTACCCTTATTGACATGTGCACAAACACTAGGAGCACGACTCTACAATAGCAGGCTTCCCTTTGCAAACAACATGCCTAATGACCCAAACTCGAGTCTCACGGCATGATACTTGACCCGATCACTACGATAATAATGCACAAATACTAAGAGTCTAGCCCTCATTGGCCTTCTCCCCAATTCACATAATGTAATGGCACTAAGCCAAAATTTTTATTTCCTGGATTCACAAAAGTTGGTATTCTTTTCATACCCCAGTCCATATGCCTGATTCTTACTCATATTTCAAAAATGGTATATGCTTTAGTGGGCATGCTATTATTGATTCACACTTCTTATTTGAGCTTACAAGATACATCTTGCTACTTTACCCACACGGTTACACAAGCAAGCAATTAAGGAACTCTTTCGGTCCAATAGGATGCATTGTCAAAACAACCCACTCACCTCAAGTTTGTAACATGTTTGTTCCGGGGGTTTAGGAGATCCCGCTTATAAACCCTGTTTCCACAAAATGAGAAAGTTGAGCTAGAGGAAAAGGAAATTTTTAGTAAGAACCGAGGTTAAACCTAACCTAAAATCGATAACTGAGGGTAAAAACGGGAAATTTGAAAATCCCAAGTGGCTAATAAATATCCAAAAATCATGGGAAGGGGCCATGGGTGAAATGGGGTGTGAGAACCGGACCAGTTCAAGCCGAACTAGAATTGAACTAGGATGAACAGTGATGAACCGTATGGAACCAGTTCAAAGATTCATTTTTCTAGGGGCATAAAGACATCAAGAGGTTGAAACATGGCAAAACCATGTAAGATAGCCTCGATCAACCTAAGGCTGACATGTGGCAGTGGCACTGTGCGTCAGGAGGGAAATATGATATATTTAAGTGGCCAATCAGAGGACACCATGTGTCACGACCAATGGTCCACTGAAATATGGTCAGTAGGCACATGGGAACGAGTGACCAATTGGAGGCCGCTATGTATCTGGTCAGCAAGTCAAAGCCTGACTAGGGTGTTGAGTAGGAAACCGCGTTAGTAAGACCAGTCAATCACAAAGCACGACGTGGCAAGCCCGCACATGTGAAGCTCACACGCACGACACAGTGTCATCTTCCTCCTTAGGATAGCTGACAGAAAGGGATAATAGAGAAGGGGGTGGTCTTTGGTGATCCATAAAATTCTCTAATCTGACCATCAATGAGCAAGACAAGTGTCAAGTTCTATGCCGACCAGTGGCCCTGTCAGTTGCCGAGCTTCACATATAAAGAGCTCCTTCCCCATCGTCCTACTCATTCTGCAAATGAGTGAAGAAGGGAAGACACTCCATTTTCCGGCTAACTGTGATTCAAAGCTTCGACGTCGGCCCTTTTCTCAACCCCTAATGCTACTTGAGGACCCATTGGAACCAGGAGGAAGTCCTCCAACTAATCACACCCTCCATCCGACCAGAGGACCACTGGAGGAGTGCTGGAAGGCCTAAATAATGAAGTTTCTCCAAAGGACCCGAAGTAGCGTGTTTTAGTCGGGCCAAATTCTGGCAACCCTAGGCCTTCTGTAGCCAAACCAACCCTCCCACTTGTCCTCTCGGCCAACCCTTGACCTCTCTGGAGCTTTCATGTAAGTACCCCTTACCTCCACTTGTCGGAATAGTTAAGTTGTAGAGAGAGAAAGTGACAGAATTTCACTAATCAAATTCTTCCCCAATACTTTAATTGAAGCCATTCTTGATCCTCAAAGGACCACCCCAATGAGAGTGAACTTCCTAAATCCAGAGCTCTTACAACCGCACCCCCATCGGTAAGCTTTCGAAGCTTTCTCTCTCTAAGTCTAGTTTTCCAGCAAAGCTCCGTTTGAGCTAGGGAGACACTAACTAGATTTGAAGGGCCAATTTGATGAAACACAAATCTGGGGATCAAAATGCAAAGAGTTAAGGAAATTGGGTGAAGTTGGTGATTTTTGGAAAAATTGGGTGCCGAATTTCAATTAAAGAGAATTGAGTGCTTAAGTAGAAATAAGATGAAATTAGGGATTTAAAAGGTAAATTGAAAACCTTAGGGACTTAATTGAAGATAAATGGGGCATTTAGGACCTAAAGGCAAAATTATCAACTTTAGGGACCTAATCACAATTCGGGCTTAATCAAGGACCGAGTTGCCAATACATGCAAGTGTGAGGTCCTTCATGCCAATTGTACTAGTGTGATTACTCAGGCCATGTAGGATAGGTGGTTCAAGGAATTGTGTAAATGAACACATGGCTGATCAAGATTCCGCTGGAAACAAGTCATGACACCCTAGGTGAGTGGGTTTTTAATATCACGTCCGATTGGACTGATGAATGCTTAGTTTTAATTGGAAACCATTTTCTAGAAATGATCTTCCTTGATTGTGTGAATTAGCTTAAACTTTTTGGGAGTTGTTTCTGATATGTGCATGGATCATGCTAGGATAGAGCTAGATCAGTCAAGTAGAGCCAAGGACAATGGGTATGAGTTTCAACCCGTAAACAAGTTTAAGTCCGTATGATTACAAGATTACCATAATCAGTTGATTGTGAAAATTAGGTACTAAGCCAAAGTCGGGCCCTCAAACTTGTTGAGTTAGTAGCTACAAAGCTGAAGTGGGGTCGTCGATCTCGTTGGGCTAGTAGTTATAGAGCCGAAGCCAGCTTGTCAGACTCGATGGGCTGGTAGCACCAAAGAAAATGGTCATAACTAATAAGGCTATTGATTGTGCATGCCATGACTTTGTAACCATCGATGTGCTTGATATGGGACAGTAGTGGTTCCAAGGGTTGTTGGATAACCTAGGGAGTATAAGGTAAGTTTGTCGTCCAATATGTCAGGATGCTCATGGAGCTTGTCATGCCTCGACCTGATTTGGTCAAATCCCCGTGACCAATCCACCACTATCCTAGTTTATTAAAGGGTTTCCCCTTATTATAAACCGTAAAGAGTAAGGCGTCCTTTAAACCAGCACTTTTTCCTAGAATAACATAAATCAAATCTGCATAATATTTTAAATTTATCATACATATCTCACAAGCGTCTTAGTTAATGGTCTTTAAGGGTAGTCTTTCTGGAATTTTCTGAAAGGGATATAAAGGAGGGGTGAGTATGACTACTCAGTGAACGGGTTTTAAAAACTTTTAACATTTAGGAAAAAGATTTATATTGGAGTGTGCCAAACTCCTTTCTTTCAAAAATCCTTTCATTTCAAATCTCAATTTTTACCACCATTTCTTATTAATCACGATGTGTCATCACCTAACACACATTCTTCATCATGAAGGTCAAACACACAGTCACAGGCTGGTACATTCACTGAACCCACTTGTGGCATCGAAGCGACTTTATCGGCCACCTAAATAGAAGCATGTCCACTTCTACCTTGAGAATGAGTGGATGTTCATGACATCTGACCCTCAATCACGTAACAATTCTCCATATCCGTTTGAGGACAGTGACCTCATATCGTCCCCACCCCGGTCTCATGCGCTTGATGCTACTCCAAATTTCGCATGGTCACGTGGTACGACGAACTGCCCTTATACCCACCAGGTCGTCCAGGGCCCTTAGGATGCATCACTACCCCTCTTGGGCGTCTTGATGGTCTCATAATGATAGTGCATGCACAATCAATATTTTTACGCCATGCCTTATAATTTGTGGTGCCACTGGTTCAACGGCCATGACTATCAACTCAAACTGTAGCTGTTTGTGTTGACTGATCCATCGACCTGTCATGTTGCACTGCCGCTAGTTGACTGAGTATGACGGTCTTGTCTTGGTACCATGGCCAAACAATTCATTTATTAATATTTTTTTGGCACATATCTCTTGTTTTTTTACGAGCTCTTGCTTGTGCTCACTAGCTTGTGGCCCACTGTTCGAGATTTTCAAAATTGGGCATAATAGCCCCCAAGTTCCAAAACTGAGGCCCCCGGCCTACAAGAGCTATTCGAGCTCCTGTCAAGAAAGTCTCCCAAATCATTTAAGTATTGACACAGTCAGGGGAGAGCACTTCCGAAAAAAATATGTTTTCAATTGTCAATCATACCAACCGAGTATGAGGACATCTCCGCTAATAACCGATGAACGGGTTTTCCACTTCCTCCAAGTAAGTTTCATCATACCAACCGGGTATGATCTACTAACAACCGGTAAGTAGTTTTTCCGCATGATTTTCACATCATTTCTCTACGTTGTGATGTTTAAAATACCACTAAATAGTGGGTTTTTATTTCGAGATACTTATCATTCCCAACCGGGTATTATATAAAATCACACTCACCCTTTAATATAGTGAATTCCACTAGACCGGTTCTTTCTATTCACATGAGCTTGTCCTTACTGGCATTCCTGGTACCTCGTGTTCCTAAACGATATGAACTTCTCAGTTCATTATCCCTCAGCCTAATAGCCTTCATTCAGTCCAAATGAATGAGAAAACCAAACTTTTATTTATTTGCAATTAGGTCCCTACTATTAATTTTCTTTAACTTTAAGTCCCTAATGCCAATTTACCTCAAATTGAGTCCCAAAACTTTTAAAATTCCCCTTTGACCTCAATTTATTCAATTTCACAAAAGGGGTTTAATTTCCTAAATTTCCAATTTGGTCCCCCAACTTTTCCAAAATTACCATTTTGCCCTTCCTTTACAAAATGGTAAGTTTTACCCCAAAAATTCTAAAATCCCTCAATTGGCTCTCTAACATTTTTATCATGCCCAATTGACCCCCAATTTTGTAAAATTGCATCTTGGTCCTTCAAATTTTTGAAAATCCCTAATTTTCTCTCAATTTCAACTCCTTAACACAACCGAATTTGATTTCATCAAATTGACTAATCAAACACATCTAATTGTTGAAATTGAAGTTAAAATTGAGATCCTACATAGCACTATGAATCGCAAGTTTTGATGCCAGAACTAGCTCAAACAGAGCTTCGTTGGAAAATAGATTGTAGAGAGAGAATGCTTTGATTTCTCACCGATGAAGGCATGACGGTGTGAGCTTTCTATCTGGATAGATATCTCTCGTCTTGAGGTTCATCCTAGAATCAAGAATTGCATCTATTGATATCGAATTGAATTAGAATTTCATCATCGAAATTCTGTCTGTTCTCTCTCTAGCATCGGTCGGAAATTGTAGAGGGGAGTCAAATTGGCTTAACTTTCAGTCCTAATTCCATTGTGGGAGGGTTGGGGAAGTGTTGGGAGTGCTTAGTTTGGCCTGAAGAGATCTTGAATTGGCCGATTTCTGCTCAGCCGAAATAGGGTAGCTTCGGTCCGTGGGAGCTGCTTCACTATTCCATCACGTCGGCGCTTCTCTGGCGACCCTCGAAGTTTTTATATAGGAAGCTCGGGGACTTCTTGGCCGTCCGATTGGCACCTTAATGGTGGTCATTAATTATCTGAAATTCTTGGGTTGGAGACTTTTCAGCTTCACCGGCACTGCGTGATTTTTCGGTGAGCGAACAGTGCTATCATTTGAAGGAAGAAGACGACATTGTTTCGAACTGGACTAGACTAGTCTGAACCGGGTTCAAAGCTTAAACTGGTCGGTTCAAACCCCACCCAATTCAACTGAGTTTTTCAAATCTAAAAATTTCTATATTTATATAAATTCATTTTCTATCCAATGGTGGCCTCAAATCTCAAATTTGAATTTTTTAAGCCATCTAGAAAAATGAATTTAGAATTCGGTTCAATAGTGGTTCAAACTGGCAAAACCGGTTCACATGAACCGGTTTGGTTTTCATCTCCAATTCATTATCAAGTCCATTTCCATGACATTTGGGACTCTTTGGGTCACTCGAGATCCATAAATTTCCTAGTTTGCCCTTTTTCTAATGGTTCCGGTTCATGAACTGACTTGGTTCATAAACTAGTTCAATCCAATTGGATCCGGTTCATCTAAACCAGTCTGGTTTTTCTCTTCCAATTGGTGCTAAGGTTCTTTTCCTAAGTTTTTTGAATCCTTTGGATCACTCGAGAGTTGTAAATTTCCAAATTGCCGGTTTCCTTATAATCGAGTTTGTGAACCAATTCGGTTTTCTCACTCAGTTTGACCGGTTCTTTTCCGGGTTTTCCTTAACTAAAAAGGGCGGGGTTTAAAACTCTCCCCTCCTTTCAGGAGTTTTGTCCCCAAAACTTAATTAGCAACCTTGCATGAGGAATCATTTCCTTTGATGTCCATTTGGTCTTTTCTTAACATGCAAACGCTTCTCTTATTCTTTCAACTAGCCCTTTTTACATCCTTCACTTAAGGAACTTCTTTCCCTTTATATTATTTACTACTTCCATAGAGTTTATCATAACTAGACATACCTTACTTAAGGGTATATTCTTAGATTCACATCTTTATTTTCTTAGAGCAACACTTTATTTTCTTTGAGGTCCTATACTGAGGATTGGGAGTTCCAAGATACCTAACCATTGTCTTGTCTAGTTAACCTCTTGGTCATTGAAATCCTTAGCTCGACATCCTTTAGAGCATTACATACCTGTTTTCATCCTATTTTGGCTCTTCCTCCACCCATTGTCCATTACGATTCCATCCAAATTTTATGTTTGCCCTTGTCATGCTTACTAATTGACTCTTCCTTATTTTGAGTCATGTTTTCCTTGGGACTGTTGGGTTTACATGCCCCTTACAGCATGACATTTTCTTGTTTCTATGTCCATTAGATTTTCCAGAACACCTGCTTTAGGGTGATTCCTAACTTTTCAACCTCTTAGAGATTGTATAACTTCATCCCTCTTTTCTTTTGGTAGTATTTTTCAACTACCTTTACCATTATCCAATCAACTTACAAAACTGTGTCGGTTCTCCTTACCCACTCGTCCTTTCTCCACTTTGTTATTGAGTCTTTCCGGTTCCAATGATTTGTTTTCCCAATAATTTACTGATAAGCTGGGATTCTTTCCTTCTTAAGTCCTTGGCATTCTTTATCCAAGGATTTTTCCTTATTCCTTAATCCACTTTTACATACTCATAATCATTTCATGATTCTTCGTTCTAAAACAATCACTTTTAATCTATGTATCGATTCCTTTGCTTAGGAAGGTTCCCTTATTTTGGTTTCGTTCTCTACTATGTCCCTCACAATAGAGACTTCCCACTTAGGAGCTACATGCTCAACCTTCTCATTATTCCTTTTAGGGTTCTTTCTTCCCTTCTTCGCACCCCTATCTATGTTAGAGCATTTGCACATATTGGATCCTTATTTATCCACAACTTATGTTTCATCCCTTATTCCTTATTGGAGATACTTTCTATTTTTGGTCTTATTCTGTACACTCCACACTATGCTCAGTTGTCCACTCTTTAAGCTTTGTATACACGTGTGGACTATGACCTATCTTACCAATTGTGGTTATTCCTCCTTAACCACATCTTAGTTGGAGGGTTTACTTTCCCATCGTTTCTCAGACATTCTTTCCTTTATTACCTTATTATAGATAGTCCACTCATTCTTACTTGTAACAGTATCTCATGATGCTAACTTCCTACTTACCCTTTTCTTGAGTTTAACTACTCCTTAGGTTCTCTTAATATGCTTCCCTAGGTTTCTTTCACCTCAGCATGCATTTTATTTGCACATTTGTCTCCTCACCTCTCGTCACATGGTTTCATTTCTTCTTTATTAGGTTATGTATCCTTTCTCAAGATTTCCTTATTTGGGAGGATTCTTACCCTTTTCTACCGTAATTTCTTTTTCATTCATGTTGAAGACACCTAACTTTAAATGACGTCCCTTGATACTATTCTTTCATATTTACCTTTACTCTTGTGATCCTATTGGTACATCTTTCGTACTCCATCCTCATTCTCACTCGTACCCCAGTACATGTCTATTTCTTTCTAGGGAGAGCTCACATTCACCTAGTTTCAAAATCCCTTAATCATCCTTCGAGAGGCTCACTTAACCATCTCATGGCCTTTTGATCGTAAATCCGGTCTTGGTCATTGATTTCTTTAAGGATTTCCCTTATCCATTTTTTTCCAACATTTTAGCCTTTTTCACCTCTCCCTTCCTTGTCATGGTTTAAATCCATGGTCCTCCTGAAGGTCAGTTCATTAAGTGCCTCGTTCCTTCTATTTTTATTATCCAACTATCTAGATAGTTATATCACTTGTCTTTCATGTCCATCCTATTATTACTAGTTACTTCTTTCTACTAGTTTCTCTTGGAATCGTTATTTGGCTCTATTACTCTTCCAAAGCAAGTCATACTTGGCCTTTGATACATCCTTCCTTCAAGAAGTTTCTAACGACGGGTTGATTCCTTGCACTCCACATTATATCCATCCACCAACCAATGATCCCTTCAAGAGGGTACTAAATCGTATACATCCCTCTAGAGTTCATTTTTGTAACTCCTTTCTTCTTTTCTTCATTCTTATTGTATCATACCCTGACATTTTTGGAGAACGTTTTTCGTGTTTGCCACTTTCTAAGGGGGTTCTTGGCATACCTTCCATATATCTTACCTCTATTCTTGTGGTATTACTCTATGGTTGACCTTTTTAAGAAGAAGTTTGAATTTCCTTTCTTTACCTCGTTATTTCTTGTCCTCCTTGTGAATAGCTTACTTAACTCGCTCCATAGTTTTTGGCCTTTGGTCCTACAAGTATTCCATGTCCTTGGACTTCGATAGTCGGCATGGTCCTTAGGTGGCATTGCCCTCAACCCATGTGGTAGGAAATTGTCTTTGACTACCTGTCTTATTCTCTTATTCCATATTATGTTATTTCTTGTGTGAACCGATGTGGTTCCTTCTTAACTTCAAGCATTTTTGGGTCTTTCTAGGGTTGTTGGTGGTTTGTTGCTTCGCTATCTTAGAGTTTGAATACTTTGATAGTTTCCTTGTTGAGTCTCCCTTGCTAAGGGTCATTCTAATAGTCCTTCTGGGTTTCTTAATTCCCTGATTCAATTTCCTTAACTAAAATAGAAAATTTCCCTAGTTTTTATGGTAGTGTGGATTTATTTAGTTATTTTCCTTGGGGAAATCTTCCTAGCAAGATCATATCATTGAGCGATAGGAATTTAAGAATTTGAGTACTTCATTAATAGGGGGATACAGAAGGTTGGGGTTTTAGCCCTATCACAAAAAGTAGTTACAAAATAGAGAGAAAGCTACAGTTTTCTTGGCAAGTATCCTCCTAAGTAATGTTATACGCCCTTTGCTGGCGTTCATAGCTTCACGCTTGGCTTCCTTTGTACTTAGAGTTGTGCCCTCAATAAGTCCTAGCACCATTCTCCTAGATACTTCCACATTTAGTCTTTTGAGATTCCTACCATGCCTCAGGCATCGGGAAGCTTCTAGGCTTGTCTTCCTACAAACACAGTGTGTTGAGTGGAGTCATTCCTAGTTTTCTTGGTTCCTCTCTTGGGAGCCATCTAAAAATTTTAAGATCAATCCTAGTAATTACTATCTTTTCAAGTTTTAATTATGTATTCAAGGAAACGGGCTCTGATACCACTCTAGTTATCACACCCTAACCCAGTTTGGTCAGATCCCCGTGATCAACCCGCCACTCTCCCGATTTATTAAAGGGATTCCCCTTATTATAAACCGTAAAGAGTAAGGTATCCTTTAAACCTGCACTTTTTCCTATAATAACATAAATAAAAACTGCATAATATTTTAAAATTATCATACCTGTCTCACGTGCATCTTAGTTAATGGTCTTTAAGGGTAGGCTTTTCGGAATTTCATGAAAGGGATATAAAGGAGGGGGTGAGTATGACTACTCAGTGAATGAGTTTTTAAAACTGTTAACTTTCAGGAAAAAGATTTGTATTGGAGTGTGCCAGACTCCTTTCTTTCAAAAATCCTTTCATTTCAAATCTCAGTTTTTACCACCATTTCCTATTAATCATGATGTGTCATCACCCAGCACACATCCTTCATCATGAAGGTCAAACACACAGTCGTAGGTGAGTACGTGCACTGAACCCACTTGTGGCGCTGGAGCGACTTTATCGGCCACCTATATAGAAGCACATCCACTTCTACCTTGAGAATGAATGGATATTCATAACATCCAACCCTCAATCCTATAACAATTCTCCATGTCCGTAAGAGGACAGAGACCTCATCCCGTCCCCACCTCGGTCTCATACGCTTGATGCAACTCCAAATTTTGCATGGTCACCTGGTACGATGAACTGCTCTTATACCCACCAGGTCGTCTAGGGCCCTTAGGATGCATCACTACCCCTCTTGGGCATCTTGATGGTCCCGTAATCACAGTCCATGCACAATCAGTATTTTTACACCATACCTTATAATCTATGGTGCCATTGGTCCAATGCCCCCGACCCTCAACTCAACCTGCAACTATTTGTCTTGATTGGTCCGTCGACCTGTCAGGTCGCACTACCCCTAGTTGACTGAGTATGTTGGTCCTGTCTTGTTACCATGGCCAAACAATTCATTTATTAAAGTTTTTTTGGCACATATCTCATGTTTATTTACGTGCTCCTACTCGTGCCCATTGGCCTATGGCCCACTGTTTGAGATTTTCAAAACTTGGCATAATAGCCCCCAAGATCCAAAATTGAGGCCCCCGACCAACAAGAGCTATTCCAGCTCCCGTCAAGAAGGTCTCCCAAATCGTTTAAGAATTGGAACACATTCAGGGGAGAGCACTTCCGACAAAAATATGTTTTCAACTGTCCATCATACCAACCGAGTATGAGGATATCTCCACTCATAACCGATGAACAAGTTTTCCACTTCCTCCGAGGAAGTTTCATCATACCATCCGAGTATGATCTACTTACAACCGGTAAATAGTTTTTCCGTGTGATTTTCACATCACTTATCTAAGTTGTGATGTTTAAAATACCACTAAATAATAGGTTTTCATTTCGAGGTACTTAACATTACCAACTAGGTATGATATAAAATCCCACTCACTCGTTAATGTAGTGAACTCCACTAGACTGATTCTTTGTATTCACGCGAGCTTGTCCTTACTGGCGTTCCCGGTACCTCATATTCCTACATGATATGAACATCTTGGTTCATTATCCCTCAGCCTAATAGCCTTCATTCATTCTAAATGAATGAGAAAACCATACTTTTATTTATTTGCAATTAGGTCCCTAAAGTTATTTTTCTTTAACTTTAAGACCCTAATGCTGATTTTTCCTCAAATTGAGTCCCAAAACTTTTAAAATTCCCCTTTAGACCTCAATTTATCCAATTTCACAAAAAGGGGTTTAATTTCCCAAATTTCTAATTTGGTTCCCCAACTTTTCAAAATTTACAATTGTGCCCTTCCTTTACAAAAGGGTAAGTTTTACCCCAAAAATTCTAAAATCTTTCAATTGGCCCTCTAACATAAGTATCATGCCTAATTGACCCTCAATTTTATAAAATTGCATCTTGGTCCTTCGAATTTTTAAAAATCCCCAATTTCCCTAATTTCAACTCCTTAACACAGCTGAATTTAATTTTTTTCAAATTGACCGATCAAACACATTTAATTGTTGAAATTGAAGTTAAAATTGAGATCCTACATCTTCATACGATTCAATACCACTTTAAATCGCAAGTTTTGACGCGAAACGAGCTCAAAGGGAGCTTTGTCGGAAAATAGACTGTATAGTGAAAGCTTTGATTTCTCACCATTAAAGGTGCAGCGGTTTGAGCTTTCTATCTGGGAAAATAGCTCTCATCCTGAGGTTCATCCTAGAATCAAGAATTGCATCAATTGATGCCAAATTGAGTTAGAATTTCATAATCAAAATTCTGCCTGTTCTCTCTCTAGCACCGAGTGGAAATTACAGAGGGGAGCCGAATTGGCTTACCTTTCAGTCCTAATTTGGTCGTGGGAGGGCTGAGGAAGTGTTGGAAGGGCTTGGTTTGGCATGAGTAGGGCTCAAATTGGCCAATTTTAGCTCGGCCGAAACAAGGTAACTTCGGTCCATCGGAGCTGCTTCGCTGTTCCATCACGCTGGCGCTTCTCTGGTGACCCTCGGAACAAACAGAGGCTATAGGGATGTAGCTGACCTCTCCTCGGTTCTAAAAAACCCGACCTCACCTTGTTTGGCTCAGAAAAGTGCCCAAGTCAGAGCTATGTTCGAGCTTCACCAGAAAATGGAGCAGTTTAGAGAGGATGGAGTTTTCAGGTGTGGAGAGGATGAATGGGGAGGGGTTCTTTATATAGGAAGCTCGGTGATTTCTTGGCCGTCCGATTGGCACCTTAATGCTGGTCATTCATTATTTGAAACTCCCTAGCTGGAGACTTTTTAGTTTCGTCGGTGTTGCGCGTTTTTCCGGCGAGTGAACAGTGCTGTCATCTGAAGGAAGAAGACGACACTATTTTGAACCGGACTGTACTAGTCCTTATCAGGTTTAAAGCTTAAACTGGTCGGTTCACCCCCCATTCGATCGAGTTTTTCAAATGTAAAAATTTCTAAATTCATCTAAATTCATTTTCTATCCGATGGGCCTCAAATATCACATTTGAATTTTTTAAGCCACCTAGAAAAATGAATTTAGAATTTGGTTGAATATTGGTTCAAACCGGTTCAATCCGGTTCGGATTCGGCTCACTTGAACCGTTTGGTTTTCATCTCCAATTCATTCTCAACTCCATTTCCATGCCTTTTGGGACTCTTTGGGTCACTCGGGATCTATAAATTTCCTGATTTGCCCTTTCTCTATCGGTTCCAATTCATGAACCGACTCGGTTCATAAACCGGTTCATCTAAACCGGTCTGGTTTTTCTCTTTCAATTAATCCTAAGGTTCTTTTTCAAAGTTTAATGAACCATTTGGATCTCCCGAAAGTTGTAAATTTCCAAATTGCCCATTTCCTGATAATCGGGTGTGAACCGATTCGGTTTTCTCACTCGGTTTAATCGGTTCTTTTCCCAGTTTTCCTTAATTAAAAAGGGTGGGGTTTATAGAGCTCCTCATGCACTAAGAACGAGGTGGGAGGGGAAGAGGTCTCATCCCACATTTGCGGACACGAAGTTTGACGCGGATCTAAGGGTCGGGTAATTGATACCCACTCAAACTCTTGGTAGAAGTCATGGATTTCTACCAGGGTGGACGGTAAAGGTGCTCTAGTTTATAAGTGTAACAGTTGTAGACTATTCTACAAATGTGTGATCCATTTTTTTTATAAAAGGGCGTGTGCGTGTCAACTCAGTTTTGCGAATAGAACACCTCATGATGATAATGAGAAAATGACATAAAGCATAAGTATGAATATGATGAAATTAAAGAGGTACAAATAGACCCATCCTTATGATACTCGCTCACTAAGTTGAAAGACTCTCCCCTTCCTATTTTCCTTTTTCCATGAAGGGGGGCATCACCAGAACTCGATAGTCGGATCCTTCAAAACTAGGTACTTCATTAATTGAGATTTCTTGATATAACAGTTTTGATAGTGTCATTCCAGGGAATCCATAATAAGAAGTACGCCTAACTCCCCAAGGTTTTAGTGGGAACGACTCCTTTGGGCCGGATGGAGTGGCAGGTTGCTTACGTGGTTCCAACCAAACTGGGTTGGGTGTGACAACTTAAGTCAAAACAAAGTCGGGTTTCCTTAAATATATTATCAAAACTTTATAACCTAAAGATTAATAAAAAAAAATTTTAAAACCCAGAGATGGCACCTAACAGAGGAACCAAGAGAACCAGGGTGACAACTGCATACTCCGTCGGAAACCCCATCTAGGAAGGTGAGTCCAGAGCGGCCCAGCCAACCCTACTAGGACTAATCTTGGAACACTAGTGGAAATATGAAGAGTTCACTAGGGTGTTTGGAAAACCCAGCCTTGACCCCGAAACCAACTTGGACACTAAGTCTCACACCTAGCCTGAGGAAGTGCAATCCTAATCCACCTCTGCCCTGCCCCTCCACTCTTCGACATCTCAAAATACTTGAAGACACTTTGGTAGCTAGAGTGTAAGCCATTCCAAGGGGAGAAAGATGTCGGGGTTGCTATGGACTGGATAGCCAGCCTCAAGAATTTCATGGGGATAATAAGGATGCCACTGAAAGAGATGGTGACCCTAATCGAGTTCTTCCTAGAATCTAGCACAAAGAGGTGGTGGGACAATGTGAGGAACCTCTCCACTGCTATACCCACATTGAGAGAATTTGAGGAAATGTATTTAGAGAAATACTTGGCCCCACCTGATTAACAAAAAGAAGTAGCTGTTCTTCGGACTCCTACAAGGATCAAGCACCATCTCGGAGTACGAGACCAAGTTCAATGAGCTAAGGCCCTTCGCTCCTAACTTGGCTGGACTAGAAAATATCTGCCGAAGGTTCTTAATTGCGGTCATCGACACTACCCAAAATCCTATTCCTTTTGGAAGATGACCCTAAAAGCTCTCCAATGCCCTAATCATAGTAGAAGCCACAAAGGACCAGGAGATATTATGTGGGGAGATGTCTAGTACCACCAAGGAATGTGGTAGCAGTGCCTATTGAGGTCAATCCACGAGTATGATGGTAGCCAACCTGGCGCCAAGGACACTAGCAAGGGCTTATGACCTCACCCAAGAAGAAACTCAATAAGAACCTAGTTGCTTTCCAATCTACTACATAACTACCCCATGTAATAGGGATACACACAAAACATATTGTACTCCTTCCCAATTAACTAAAATCTAAGTTCCTAAAACTTTGCCTCTCAAATATGGATGTGATCTTGAGCATCAACTATACGAGGAGGGGTCATAGAAGGCAAGAAGGACCTTGAGAAACCGTAAAATGGGGCAGAGTCTAAATAAGAGGAAACTTTTCCTTAAGGGTAGTTACAAGCCACCTAGGAGCAAAGAGGGAAGCACCTCCACAAGAGAAGACAAACTTTGAATGTTGGGTGCTGAACAGAATGTCATGGACTGACGAAGTGTAACCTTCTTTAGAAAAGTGGAGGAACCAAGTACGATTACTGACAAATCTTGTGGTGGAAGCGACTAATAACTATACAAGATGCCCTAAGAAGAACAGAGAAGTAGTAACAACTACACCAGAAATGGCGACAGGATGAGCTTCAAGAATGAGTGAACCTAAGAGACAACTGTCTCAAAACCATTGGACAAGGAGAATAGAAGGGATGAGGCAGTTAACAAACTAATCTACATAAGAGTCACATATTTAAAATATTGGTAAAGAAGAGAGGAGTGGAAAGGCCAAATGTCGAGAAGAAAGGATGAAGTTAAAGAAACAAATGGTCGAAAAGGATTTATGACAACTTTAAGGCCACTAATTAAGGCGTGCTTTGATCCAGTAAGGATCACCAAGAAGAGAGCGATCCTTTGGGAATGAAATCTCCAATCACCGGGCTCTTAATTGGCCAATAATCGAAGCTTTCTCTCTCTAGAACTATTTTTCGACGAAGCTTCATTTGAGCTCATTTCTGAGCCAAATGAAGTGCTTCAAAGCTTGAAATGACGTGTGAGACATAGTAAAGATGATTATGATCATTAATGGGAACAATTACCCATGTTTGGGTGGCCAATTGAATAAAAGAAGTTTTCGGGGACAAATGGCAAATTTGGGGAAAATTGGGCAATTTGAGAATTTTAGGAAAATTGGGGACCGAATTGTAATTTACGGAAAATTGGAGGATTTCATGAAATTTACTCCCAATTGATGTCCAATTGGGCAATTGGATGAAATTGAGGGCCAATTGGAAATTTTTGAAAAAATTAGGACTAATCGGTAATTTTGGAAAATTAAGTGGTCAATTAGAAATATTTGGAAAAGTTAACTCCCAATTGGTGTTTTTTGAAAATTAAGGAGCCAAGGAGGATATTGGAGATACTAGGAACTTAATGGGAAATAATTGAGCATTAGGGTCATAAAGTTGGCTGAGTGGGCTTATTAGCGTCATACCTGGTTGGGGTGATGATGACGTTTTTAATTAAAAAACTACTATGAGTGGGCTTACTAGCATCATACTTGGTTGGGGTGATAAGCAAATTTTTAATTGAAAAACCACTATGAGTGGGCTTACTAGCGTCATACCTGGTTGGGGTGATAAGCAGATTTTTAATTGAAAAACCACTATGAGTGGGATTTTTCAACTTAATACCCGGTTGGGGTGATTAGCACTTTTGCTAAATTAAAACTACTATGAGTGGTGATTTTTGGCATCATACTAGGTTAGTGTAATGAATGCACTCTTTGAAAATAGAAAACTGTTTTCCAAAAAAGATCTCCCCTGACTATGTGCAACTACTTAAAAATTTTGGGAGACTTTTTTATGAGAGTTAGGACAACTCCAATAGGCTAGAGTCATTGGTTTTAAATTTATTGGGCCTAAGGCCTCATTTTGAAAAGAACTTGTGAAGTGGGCATGGGCTGGAGCCAATAGACAAAATATGATTAATTGGAGGATTTCATGAAATTTACTCCCAATTGATGTCCAATTGGGCAATTGGATGAAATTGAGGGCCAATTGGAAATTTTTGGAAAAATTAGGACTAATCGATAATTTTGAAAAATTAAGGGGTCAATTAGAAATATTTGGAAAAGTTAACTCAGAATTGGTGATTTTGAAAATTAAGGACCCAAGGAGGATATTGGAGATACTAGGAACTTAATGGGAAATAATTGAGCATTAGGGTCCTAAAGTCGGATTATGAACTTTAGGGACCTAATTGCAATAAGGCAAAAGTTGGGGCCTAGTTGCAAATACATGGAAATTGAAGGCCTTTCATGTCGAAACTTTCCTTACGAGAATACTCAAACTGTGTAGAGACGAATTAAATAAGAAAGTGATCAGGGGTGCATAATAAGAATTTGGAAATCGGAGTGGGACGAACATGTTACAGTCATCGGGTGAGTGGGCTTATTAGCGCCATACCCGATTGGGGTGATGAGGACGTTTTTAATTAAAAAACCACTATGTGTGGGCTTACTAGCGTCATACCTGGTTGGGGTGATAAACAGATTTTTAATTGAAAAACCACTATGAGTGGGATTTTTCAACTTAATACCCAGTTTGGGGTGATTAGCACTTTTGCTAAATTAAAACTACTATGAGTGGTGATTTTTGGCATCATACCAGGTTAGGGTAATGAATGCACTCTTTGATAATAGAAAACTATTTTCCAGAAAAGATCTCCCCTGACTGTGTGCAACTACTTAAAAATTTTTGGAAACTTTTTTATGAGAGTTAGGACAACTCCAATAGGCTAGAGGCATCGGTTTTAAACTTATTGGGCCTAAGGCCTCGTTTTGAAAAGAACTTGTGAAGTGGGCATGGGTTGGAGCCATTAGACAAAATATGATTAAAAGTGTCTTGAAAAACTTTCATAATTAGCTAATTGTGTGAATTGTCATAGTGCTAAATCAGACTAACATGACTCGATGGGCTAGTGGCAATGCGGTAGGGCCTGGTTGACGGACCGGTCAAGCAAACAACTATGGAGACCAAGTCGAGAGTCAGGGTCATTGGCACCAAAGATAATTGATCATAAAACCCAAAACTGTTGTTTGTGCATTCACTATGATACGGGACCATCGAGACCCCCAAGAGGGGTAGTGTTGGTTCTAGGGTTGCATGACAAACAAGGTGAGATTAGGGCAGTTTTGCTGCGCCTGTGAGTCATGAAGCTCGGAGTATCTTCCTATGCGCTGAGACCAGGGCGGGGTCAGGATAAGGTCTTGTCCCACATAGCGAACACGGAGTACATCCGGGTTAGAGGATCAGACGGGTAACATCCACTCGGACTCAGGTTATAAGTTAAGGACTTCTATCTGGGTGGACGGAAAAGGCACTTCGATCCCCAAGTGGGTGCAGTCAGAGTATTGCACTTGTAAACGTTTATACCCTTTTATGATAAAGGGTGACTATTTGCTAAACACCTCTTGTGCAAGGGGAAGTTTTAAAAGAATTAAACTCACAAAACGGTGAATTAAAATAATAATTCAAAAGATGTGTTTTAAAACTCACCTTAACACTCGCTGAGTGAGTTGTAGAAACTCATCGCTCCTTTTACACCTTTTTTAGGAAAGTAGACAACCCTCAAAGAGTCTTGTTGCCAAGCCCTTAATTTAGGTATCTTAAGCTATCAGTTTTGTATAATGATATTCCAGGTAATAAACGACAGAGATACATCTAACTTCTTACGGTGGCGGGTTGATCATAGGGTTCCGACCAAACCGGGTCAGGCATGACCACTTGAGTGGGATTAGAGCCAAGTTTTGTTGAATGCATTATCAAAATTATATAACATAAGAATTAAAGGAAAGATTACCTAATTTTTTCAGATGGCTCCTAGAAAAAGGAACTAAGAAAACTACGACTATCGTCATGGACACTGCCCAAAATCCTATTCCTTTTAGAAGATCACCCTAAAAGCTCTCCAATGCCCAAGGTATAGTAGAAGCCACAAAGGACCAGGAGATATTATGTGGGGAGGTGTCCAGTACCACCAAGGAATATGGTGGCAACGCCTATTAATGTCACATCCATGCGTATGATGGGAGCCAACCCGATGCTAGGGACACTAGCAACGACTTATGACCTCACCCAAGAGAAGACTCATTAAGAACCTAGTAGCTTCCCAACATACTAAGTACCTCTTGTAATAGGGATACACCCAAAACATATTGTACTCCTTCCCAATTAATAAAAATTCTAAGTTCCTAAAACTTTGCCACTCAAATACTAATGTGATATTGTGCCTCAACTATACGATGAGGGATCATAGAAGGTAAGAAGGACCGAAGGTAGGACTTTGAGAAACCACAAAACAGAGTAGAGTCTAGATGAGAGGAAACTTTTCCTTAAGGGCAGTTACAAGCCACCTAGGAGCAAAGAGGGAAGCACCTCCACAAGAGAAGAGAAACTCCGAATGTTGGGTGTCGAACAGAATGTCATGGACTGACGAAGTGTAAACTTCTTTGGAAAAGTGGAGGAACCAAGTATGGTTACTGACAAACCTTGTGGTGGAAGCGACTAATAACTATACAAGAAGCCCTAAGAAGAACACAGAAGTAGTAATGACTACACCCGAAATGGCAACAAGAATGAGTGAACCTAAGAGACAACTGTCTCAAAACCATTGGACAAGGAGAATAGTAGGGACAAGGCAATTAAAAAACTAATCCTCATAAGAGTCACGGATTTAAAATCCCGGTAAAGAAGAGAGGAGTAGAAAGGCTAAATGTCGGGAATGATGGATGAAGGAAAACCTTAAAGAAACCAATGGTCGAAAAGGATTAACAACCACTCTTAGGCCACCAATTGAGGCATGGTTTCATCAAGAAGGATGATGGCAATCCTTTGGAACCGAAAGCTCCGATCACCAGCTCTTCACCGATCAGTAATCGAATCTTTCTCTCTTTAGAACTCTTTTCCGGCAAAGCTTGATTTGAGCTCATTTTTTAGCCAAATGAAGTGTTTCAAAGCTTGAAATGACAAGGGAGATGTAGGGAAGATGATTCCGATCATGAATGGGAACAATTGCCCACATTTGGGTGGCCAATTGAATAAAACAAGTTTTCCGGATCAAATGGAAATTTTGAGAAATTTTGGCCAATTTTTTAATATTAGGAAAATTGGGGACAAAATTGTAATTTAAGGAAAATTGGAGGATTTTCATGAAATTTACTCCCACTTGAGGTCCAATTAGGCAATTGGATGAAATTGAGGGCCAATTGAAAACTTTCAGAAAATTAAGGACAAATCGGTAATTTTGGAAAATTAAGGGGTCAATTGGAAATATTTAGAAAAGTTAACTCCCAATTGGTGATTTTTGAAAATTAAGGACCCATGGAGGATATTGGAGATACTAGGGATTAATGGAAAATAATTGAGTATTAGGGACCTAAAGTCTAGGATTATTAACTTTAGGGACCTCATTGCAATAAGGCAAAAGTTGGGGCCTAGTTGCAAATACATGGAAATTAGAGGCCTTTCATGTCGAACCTTTCCTTACGAGAATACTCAAACTATATAGAGACGAATTGGATAAGAATGTGAGCAGGGGTGCACAATAAGGATTTGGAAATCAGACTGGGATGAACACGTCACAATTATCGGGTGAGTGGGCTTACTAGCATCATACCTAGTTGGGTTGATTAGAAAGTTTTTAATTGAAAAACCACTATGAGTGGCCTTACTAGCGTCATACCCTATTGAGGTGATAAGCACATTTTTAATTGAAAAACCATTGTGAGTGGGATTCTACAATAACATACCCGGTTAGGGTGATGAGCACTTTTGCTAAATTTAAAACCACTATGAGATAAGGTTTTCGGAATCATACCAGGTTAGGGTAATGAATGCCCTCTTTGAAAACTGAAAATCGTTTTCCAGAAAGGATTACCCCTGACTATGTGTAACTGCTTAAAATTTTTTTAAGGCTTTTCTAATGAGAACGGGGATAGCTCCAACAAGCAAGAGGTCTCAGTTTTAAACTTATAGGGTGTAAAGCCCTATTTTGAAAAGAACTTATGAAGTAGGCTCAAGGCTAGTTGGCACGAGCTAGAGCCCGTAGGCAAAAGAGGATTAAAAGAGACTTGAAAAACTTTCATAATTGGCTAATTGTGTGAATTGTCATGGTGCTAAAGTTAGACTGACATGACTCGATGGGCTAGTGGTAGTGCGGTAGAGCCTGGTCGATGGACTGGTCAAGCAAACAACTATGGAGCCCAAGTCGAGAGATGGGGCCGTTAACACCAATGATAACGGATCAAAAATCCCAAAATTGTTGTTTGTACATACACTATGATACGAGACCATCGAGATGCCCAAAAAGGGTAGTGTTGGTTCTAAGGGCTGCTGGATGACCAGGGTGCGATTAGGTTAGTTTTGTTGTGCCAGTGAGTCTTGAAGCACAAAGTAGCTTCCTATGTGCTCAGACCAAGGCGGGGTTAGGATAAAGTCTCGTACCACATAGTGGGCACGAAGTACATTCGGGTGTTAGGGTTGGACGAATCGGTTTGATCAGATCCCCCTGATCAACCCGCCCCTCTATGGGTTCAAGAGGGGTTTCCCCCTTCTTTAATTCAAGAGGAGCCAAGCACAATCTCAAACTTGTTCCATGAAATAACATATATCAAATAAAATGCAAGCTTAAGAAAGCTAAGAAAAATTGACAGAGGGCAAGGCCTAGTGTTATCCCAAGTCATTTCTCTATTTCTTGAAAAGGGATAAGAAGGGTGAATGAGTTCTACAACTCAAAGAATGGGTGTTTTAAAAAAAATAAACTTTCAATAGAATGGTTTTTAAGTTGGAGTGTGCCAGACTCCTTATTTCTTTAAAATCAATCCAGCTTTAAAATCTTGGTTTTCATAACCATTTCTCAATCATTAATCACAACTTGTGTGTTTATCAACAAACATACGCCCTTCATTATGAAAGGAACACATATTCGCAGGGCAACACATCTACTGCACCCACTAGTGGCGTTGGAGCAATTTTACCGGCCACCTAGATATAAGCACGTCCACTACTACCCTGAGAATGAGTAGATATACGCGACATCCAACCCTTAATCTCATAAAGAAGACTCTGTGTTCATATGAGGACAGAGACCTCATCCTGACCCACCCTGGGCTCATGTGCATGAAGCTACGTCGAGCTTCCTAGACTATTGGCACAACAAACTGCCCTTATCTCCACCATGTCATCTAGTAGTCCTAGGACACATCACTAACCCTCTTGGGTGACTTGAAGGTCTCGTACCTCAATGCATGCACAAAACAACAGTTTTCCACATAAGCCATTTAATATGTGGTGCCACTGGTCCAACGGCCTCGACCCTCAACTCGACATGCAGTTGTTTGTCTCGACTGGTCCGTCGACTTATCATGTCGCACTACTGCCAATCCATCGAGTATGTCGGTCCTGTCTTTGTACCATGGCCAAACAAATCATTCATTTAAAGTTTTCATGGCTTAACTCATGTTTGCTTGTGAGATCCTACTCATGCCAACCGGTCTTGGGCCCACTGTGCAAGATTTTCAAAATCAGGCATATTAGCCCCAAGTTCCAAAACCGAGGCCTCCGGCCTATCTTTGATATTCGAGCTCCTGTTAAGAACGTCTCCCAAAATGTTTAAGCAGTGGCACGTAGTTAGACGAGAGCACTTCTGAATAAATAATCTTTTAATCTATCCATCACACCAATCGAGTGTGAGGACATCTCCGCTTATAACCGATAAGCGGGTTTTCTTCTTCCTTCTAGGAAGTTCATCATACCAACCGAGTATGATCTACTTACAAATAATAAGTAGTTTTTCCGCATAAATTCCACATCACTCCTATCAAGTGTGATTATTAAAATACCACTTAGTAGTGGGTTTTCATTTCTGAGGTGCTTATCATCTCAACAAGGTATGATATAAAAATCCCACTCACCCGATAATGTAGTGATTTCCTCTTAACTGGTTCTTTAACTTCACACGAGCTTGTCCTTACTAGAGTTCCCGGTACTTCATGTTCCAACACGATATGAACATCCTTGTTCATTATCTCATGGCCTAATAGCCTACATTTATCATGAATGGATGAAATACTCAAACTTTTCCATTAATTGCAATTAGGTCCCTAAAGTTCTTTGTCTTCAACTTTAGGTCCCAAATGCCAATTTTCTCACAAATTGAGTACCGAAACTTCTAAAATTCACCTTGGCACCTCAATTTATTCAAAATCACAAAAAGGGGTTCATGTTTTCCAAATTTCCAATTTGGTCCCCAACTTTTCCAAAATTACCATTTTGCCCCTACTTTACAAAAATGGTAAGTTTTGCCCCAAAAATTCCAAAAATTACCCAATTGATCCTCCAACATCTTTATCATGCCCAATTGGTCCTCAACATTATGAAATTGCACTTTAGTCCCTCAAATTTTTGAAATCCCCAAATTTTCCCTAATGTTTCCCCCAATTTCAACCTTCTAACTCAACCGAATTTGATTTTATTAAATTGACTGATCAAATGAGTTTAATTGTTGAAATTAAAGTTAGATTGGAGTTCCTACACATTCATACAATTCAATTGCAATTTGAATCGCACGATTTGATTCCGTAATGAGCTCAAACGAAGCTTCACCAGAAAACTGAATGTAGAGAGAGAAAGTTGTGAAAGCTTATGGTCAGTGGTGCGGCGGTTCGATCTTTTGATCTGAGCAGATAGCTCTCATCCTGAGGTTCCTCCTAAGATCAAGAATCACATTAATTGATGCCGAATTGAGGGAGAATTTAGTTAATAAAAATCTATCGGTTCTCTCTCTAGCACCGATCCGAATTTATAGAGGGGAGCAAAATTGCCTTACCTTTATTCTCTAATTCAGCCATATGATGGTTGCGGAGATGTTGGGAGAGCTTGATTTAGCCTGAGGAGGGCTCAAATTGGCCGTTCTCAACTCAGCCAAAATAGGGTAGCTTCGGTCCGCCAGAGCTGCTTCACTATTCTATCACGCCAGCTTTTCTCAGGCGATCCTCGAAGCAGATGGAAACTACTGGCGTGTAGCTGACTTCTCCTTGAATCTAAAGAACCCACTGCACCTTCTTTGGCTCAGAAAAATTCCCAAATTAGAGCTCTGGTTTGAGCTTCACCGAAAAATGGAGCAATAGGGAGAGAGTGGAGTTTTTAGGTGTGAGGAGGGGCTCTTTATATAGGAAGATTGGGGACTTCTTGGCCATCCAATTGGAACCTTAATGGCAGTCATTCATTGCCTGAAACTCCTTGGCTGTAGACTTTTCATCTTCACTGGCACTGCTCAATTTTCTGGCATGTGAACAGTGCTGTCATGTGAAGGAAGAAGACGACACTGTTCTGAACTGGACAGGACCGGTTCGAATCGAGTTCAAAGCTTAAACTGGTCGGTTCAGACCCAATTCGACCGAGTTTTTCAAAATTAAAAATTTCTAAATTCATTCCCTATCAAATGGTGGCCTTAATTCTCCAATTTGAATTTTCTAAGCCACCGAGAAAAATGAATTTAGCATCTGGTTCAATAGTGGTTCAACGGTCCAAAGCGGTTCAATCCAGCTCGGATCCGGTTCACTAGAACCAGTCTATTTTTCTCTCCCAAATTTTCCTAGGGTCCTTTTCCAAGGTTTTTATGAACCCTTGGGTCACTCAGGAGTTGTAAATTTTCCAAATTTCTCATTCTCTAATGATTGGGTTTGTGAACCACTTCGATTTTCTCACTCGGTTTGATAGGTTATTTTCCTAGTTTTTCCTTAACTCCAAAGGGCGGGGTTTACAACTCTCCCCTCCTTTTAGGAGTTTTGTCCCCAAAACTTATTCCACATCGTATGTACTAGAATGAATCTTCATTGATATAATTTGTAGTTTATTAACCTTCTCGATTGTTTCCATTTATTCCTTATATCACATACTTAAGATTTTCTTTTCATTCACATCCCTTTTTTCATTCCATGGAGCTTACTATAACTATGCATATCTTACTCAAAGGCTTAAGGTCATATCCCTAAATTTACATCCTTCGTTTTCCCAAAGCACTATTTCTCCATTCCAAGATCCTTTAATTAAGATTTTAGGATTGGGATTTCCAAAATACCCAATCCTTCCTACATCTGGTCATTCTTCTTATTATTGACCTCCTTAGCTTAGTGTTCATTCAAACACCACGTACATACATCTGCAAGTGTTGATGTTATCAACCTTTACATCCTACATTGATTATTTCCTCATTCAATGGTTTTTACAACTTTGTTCCACCTTTTAACGCCTGACCTTGTCATGCTCAAATCATGGATTCTTCCTTACCTAAGTCATATTTCCCTAGGACAATTGAGTTTACATGTCCCTCACATCATGATGTTCTCTGGAACTTATCTTTGACCATATGACATTTTAAAGCACTTCCAGAATGACTATTCCCAATCTTTCTATCTTACAGGGATGGTATAACGTTGTCCCTCTTTTTGTCTGGTGGTATTTCTTGACTTTCATCATTGTTATCCAATCGTCCATTTTGTCTTTTGACACCATATCCTTTATAACCGTGTTGGTTTCATCACTTACTCGTCTTTTCAACATTCTTTATTAGGTCCCTCAACCTTCAAGTCTTTGAGTTTCTCAATAACTTACTGTCATGCTGAAACTCTTCCATTCTTACAACATTCCTCATTCTCAGTGGTGTCCTTTCCTTTAAGGACTCTTCTCTTTCTTAATCCATTCTTACTCACTCGTGATCATTTCACAATTCTCCTTTCTGACTTAGTTCCTTTCTTTCTCGTACAACATCTTTTGATGTTGTCTTTCTACTTACCCATTACTTGTGTTTCACTTATCCCTTGGACCTTCACGATTACTTTCCCTTTGCACCTGATCCTTTCATCTCTAACAGCTTGTCTTTGAGGACTTTTTCTTCCTTCCAATTCTATTGGTTCCATTTCCTCCTAATTTGAGCACATATTTTTTTCCAAAGTTCCCTTCCTTAGTAAGTTTTACAATTTTCTCTCATAATTTCCTTCTAGTTTTACCATTGCGAATATCCAACCTTGAATGACATTCCTTGATGCCATCTTCTCTTGCTTACCTTTACCCTTGAGATCCTATGATTACTTCTCGTCTATCTCACCTCATTCCCACTTACTCCCAGTACTCATCTATTCCTTTGAGGTGGAGTTCACATCCCCTTTGTTTCAAAATCTCTCGTTCATCGTATAGAAAATCTATTTAACATTTTCACAGCTTTTGGGCCATTACTCCAATCTTAGCCATTGATTCTCTTTAAGCTTTCCTCTTCCCTTATTTCCTAAAGGTTTGGGTCTTTCCATCCTTTCCTTCTTTACTGGAATTGTGACTTTCACAATGGTTAGTTCGTTAACTGTCCCATATGTATTATCCTCTTAATTTAATTGTTTGAGATGGTTGTCTCTCGAATCTTCATGTCCTTGGTATCCATCCTTTAGCCTTATTTAGAGTGTAGTCCTTACTACTCCCCAGTTCTTATTAGAGTGTAGTTTATTCTTCTGGATGATTTGGTTATTATTGGTTATTTTCTTCAATTGGATCAGTAAAAAATCCCTATTTGGTTTCTTGCTTTCTTACTAGTAGATCATACTTGGCCCTCCAGGTATTTACTTAGTCATCTATGTCCTTTAATAAGATCCTAATTCCTGCTCCAGTTTATGATATCTCATCTGTTGATTACCTTATGTTGGAAATTCCTCCTTTCCATGACTCCACTTCTTATCTTCATTCTTCTTCTAGGGACTTCCATCTTGAAATTTTCACATTCATTTCCCTCTATTTCTCCTTGAAAGTTCTCCCTTCATTCTTTTCTTATACTTCCCAACCTGTGTATGGTGATTTACCATGCCTTTCTTCCTTATCTTCTATTCCTTTTTGTTCTACATCCTTATATCCAAACAAAGTCCTTTATTACTATCGAGTTACTAAGTATGTGTGTCCTAACTCTTTTCCAAGTATTGGTATTATTCTAGAAGTTCCTTTCTATCGTACTTCTTTCCCTTCCCCTTTCTCCTTGTCCTGTCTTAATTATCTTAACATCTTCAATGCTCCCCCTAACCTACTTTCTTTCTTCCCGATCAACTTTCATTCCTTTAGTTTTCCTTGGAATATTCTATTCTTATTTGTTTTCCCTACTCTAATCCTTTGAACCCTTCCTTAACTCCTTAGATTTTACTAATTCCTTTTCTCTTTAATGCTCACTTCCTTTTGTTCTAACTTCTCCTTCCTCCCTTTAGTTAGGATTTGTCTTCCTTGGGTGGCTCTAAGAGTCTCTTCCTTGCCAAATTGTACTTCTAAGGATAATTTTAAAGATTGAGCTTAATTGGAAATAACTTGTTTGTCCTTCCTTAGGTGATTTCCTATCCTTTTATGTTGATCTTTATTTGCATACATTTATTTTTGAATTTATCAAGGAAATTCAAAAGTTTTAGCAAGAAGAATTTAGCTTTCATTCATTGGAGAAATATTTTCTTGCCATACTTGGCTTATTATAGAGATTTTCTAGCCCTAATCCCTTGAGGTCACAGGTCGAGAGTTTGCCTTAGAACGGTTGTGGGACTCTTGATCAGAAGGCTTTGAGGAACTAGTTGGGGTTTATTCGTATTCCCTTATGGGACAAATTTCATGTATGGCTTCCAATCCGTACTGCCTTAGTACCTCTACCTTACACTCATATGTCCACTTCAATCACTAGGAGGGATTAAAGCTGGACTGAGTAGGTGGGGTATAAAGTGGACCTTCATGTAGGTGGCATACACATCCCAGAAGTTATCCCAAGCCTCCTTTTTGTTTGGATTCCTCTCCGATTGTTGTGGGGTTGGAGGAGGGGTTGGGCTCCTATGAGGAGGTACATGTTCCTCTTGTCTTGGAGAAGAGTAGGTGATGCCTTCTGGTTCTAATAGGGCTCCTACTAGTTTCCAATAGTCTTCCACCATGTCCTTGGGTATTCTTTTCTTGCTCTTCAGGAATCTTTGAATGGCTTCCTCCCTTGGGTTGGGTGTCTTTTTCAGGGTTATGAGTGAAGGGTTGGATTTCACCCCGAATTCCTAGGGATTATCATTCCTATATGATAGTTAAAGTTTGATTAATGTTAGTGCATAATATTGGCAATGTTTTAAGGGAACTTAGCTCTAATACCACTCAAGTTGTAACGCCCTAACCCAGTTTGGTCAGATCCCCATGATCAACCCACCGCTCTCTTGGTTCAAGAGGGGTTTCCCCCTTCTTTAATTCAAGAGGAATTAAGCGTAATCTCAACCTTGTTCCCTGGAATAACATATATAAAATAAAATGCAAGCTTAAGAAAGTTAAGCATACCTGACAAGAAGGTAAGGCCTAGTGTTATCCCTACTCATTTCTCTATTTCCTGAAAATGGATAAAAATGTTGGATGAGTTTCTACAACTCAGTGAATGGGTGTTTTAAAATAATAAACTTTCAATAAAATGGTTTTTAAGTTGGAGTATGTCAAACTCCTTATTTCTTTAAAATCAATTCATCTTCAAAATCTAGGTTTTCATAGCCATTTCTCAATCATTAATCACAACCGATGTGTTTGCCAACCAACACATGCCCTTCATCATAAAGGGAATACACATTCGCAGGGCAACACATTCACTGCACCCACTTGTGGCGTTAGAGCAACTTTATGGACCACCTAGATAGAAGCACGTCCACTTCTACCCTGAGAATGAGTGGATATACACGACATTCGACCCTCAATCCCATAAAGAAGACTCTGTGTCCATATGAGGACAAAGACCTCATCCCAACGCCACCCTGGTTTCGTGCGCATGAAGCTATGTCGAGCTTCCCAAACTACTGGCACGACAAACTACCCTTATCTCCCCCATGTCGTCCAATAGCCCTAGGATGCATCACTACCCCTCTTGGGTGTCTTGAAGGTCTTGTATCTCAATGCATGCACAAAACAACAGTTTTCCACATAAGCCATTTAAGTTGTGGTGCCACTAGTCCAACGGCCTCGACCCTCAACTCGACCTGCAGCTGTTTGTCTCGACTGGTCCGTCGACTTATCATGTTGCACTACTGCTAGTCCATCAAGTATGTTCGTCCTATCTTGGTACCATGGCCAAACAAATCATTCACTTAAAGTTTTCATGGCTTAGCTCATGTTTGCTTATGAGCTCCTGCTCATGCCAACTGGCCTTGGGCCCACTGTACGAGATTTTCAAAATCGGGCATATTAGCCCCAAGTTCCAAAACCGAGGCCTCCACCCTATTTGATTATTCGAGCTCCTGTCAAGGAGGTCTACCAAAAAGTTTAAGCAGTGGCACACAGTCTGGGAAGAGCACTTCTGACAAAATAATCTTTTAATCTATCCATCACACAAACCGGGTGTGAGGACATTTTCGCTTATAACCAATAAGCGGGTTTTCTACTTCCTTCGATGAAGTTCATCATATCAACCGGGTATGATCTACTTACAACCGGTAAGTAGTTTTTACACGTAATTTTCACATTACTCCTCTCAGGTGTGAAGGTTAAAATACCACTTAGTAGTGGGTTTTCATTTTCGAGGTGCTTATCATCTCAATCAAGTATGATATAAAAATCCCACTCACCCGATAACACAATGATTTCCTCTTAACAGGTTCTTTGTCTTCATGCAAGCTTGTCCTTGTTGGCGTTGCCAGTACTTCGTGTTCCAACATGATATAAACATCATTGTTCTTTATCTTAGGCCTAATAGCCTTCATTCATCATGAATGGAAGAAATACCTGAACTTTTCCATTAATAACAATTAGGTTCCTAAAGTTCTTTTTCTTTAACTTTAGGCCTTTAATGCCGATTTTCCCACAAATTGAGTCTTGAAACTTCTAAAATTCACCTTGGGTCCTCAATTTATTCAAAATCACAAAAAGGGGTTCAAGTTTCCCAAATTTCCAATTTGCTCCCCAACTATTCCAAAATTACTATTTTGCCACTACTTTACATAAGTAGTAAGTTTTGCCCCAAAAATTCCAAAAACTGCTCAATTGACACCCCAACATCTTTATCATCCTCAACTGGCCCTCAGTTTTGTGAAATTGCACTTTAGTCCCTCGAATGTTTGAAATCCCCAATTTTTCCCCAAATTTCAACCTTCTAACTTAACCGAATTTGATTTCATCAAATTGATCGATCAAATGAGTTTAATTGTTGAAATTGTAGTTATATTGGAGTTCCTACACCTTCATACGATTCAATTGCACTTTGAATTGCACAATTTGATGTCGGAATTAGCTTAAACGAAGCTTCATCAAAAAACTGAACGTAGAGAGAGAATGCCTCAAAGGCTTATCGTCGGAGGTGTGGCGGTCCAAGCTTTTGATCTGGGCAGATAGCTCTCATCCTGAGGTTACTCCTAGGATAAAGAATCACATCAATTGATGTCGAATTGAGAGAGAATTTAGTTAGTGAAAATATGTCGGTTCTCTCTAGCACTAATCGGAATTTACAGAGCGGAGCCAAATTGGCTTACCTTTCCACTCTAATTAAGCCATAGGAGGGCTGTAGAGGTGTTAGGAGATCTTGGTTTAGCCTAAGGAGAGCTCGAATTGGTCGTTTTCAGCTCGGCCAAAACAAGGCAGCTTCGGTTTTCCGGAGCTGCTTCACTGTTTGATCACGTTGGCGTTTCTCCAGCAATCCTCGGAGCTAATAGAGATTACAGGCCTGCCTTCTTTGGCTCTGAAAAATGACCAAGTCGGAGCTCTGGTTCGAGCTTCATCGGAAAATGGAGCAGTAGGGAGAGAGTGGAGTTTTTAGGTGTGAGCTTCAGTTTGACCTGTTCTTTTCCCGATTTTTCCTTAACTCCAAAGGGCAAGGTCTACAGGTAACGTCCAGTTAGATTCAAGGTAGAGGTCAAGGACTTCTATCTGGGTGGACGGTAAAGGCATTTTGATCCCCAAGCTTGCAGTCGGAGTATTGAACCTGCGAATGTTTGTACCCTTTATGATAAAGGGTACAAATGTTTGCATGTGTAGTACTCTGTGGTAAAGGGCGAGTAATTGTTTGCTAAACACTCTCGGTCTTGGAAGTGGAAATTCTTCATGGACCAATAGGAGTGGCGGGTTTCTTACAAGGTTCCAACCAAACTGGGTCGGGGCATAACAACTTGAGTGGTATGAGAGTCAAGTTCTCTAAAATGCATTATCAAGACTATATAACATAAGAATTAAAGGAAAGACTACCTAATTTTTTTAGATGGGTCCTAGGGAAAGGAATTAAGAAAACTAGGACTACCATCACCGACACCGCCTAAAATCTTATTATTATAAGAAGATGACTCTAAAAGCTCTCGAATGCCCGAGGTATAGTAGAAGCCACAAAAGACCAGGAGATATTATGTAGGGAGGTGTCCAGTACCACCAAGGAATGTGGTGGCAGTGCCTATTGAGGTTGCACCCACGAGTATGAAGGATCCAACCCGGCGCCAGGGACACTAGCAAGGGCTTATGACCTCACCCAAGAAAACACTCATTAAGAACCTAGTAGCTTCCCATCATAGTATGTAACTACCTCTCATAATAGGGATATGCCCCAAACATATTGTACTCCTTCCCAATTAATAAAAACTCTAAGTTCCTAAAACTTTGCCTCTCAAATAATGATGCGATCTTGTGCCTCATCTATACTAGTAGTGTTCAAGGAAGGCAAGAAGTACCGAAGCTAGAACCTTGAGAAACGGCAAAACAGAGCAGAGTCTAGATGAGAGGAAACTTTTCCTTAAGGGCAGTTACAAGCCACCTATGAGTAAAGAGGAAAGCACCTCCACAAGAGAAGACAAACTCCGAATGTTAGGAGTTAGAAAGAATGTCAAGGACTGATGAATTGTGACATACTTTGGAAAAGCGGAGGTGCCAAGTAGGGTTACTGATGAACCTAGCGGTGGAAGTGACTAATAACTATGGGATGATCAAGAAGGATACAAGATGCCCTAGGAAGCATAGAGATGTAGTAATGAATACACCTGAAATGGTGACAGGATGAACTTCAAGAATGAGTAAACCCGAGAGATAACTGTCTCAAAATCATTGGACATGGAGAATAATTGGGATGAGGTAGTTATCGAACTAATCCTTGTAAGAGTCACGAATGCTAGGAAGGAAGGATGAAGGAAATCCTTAAAGAAACCAATGGTCAAAAATCATTGACAACCACTCTCAAGCCATAAGGATAACTATGTAAGCCTCTCACAAGGAGGTCAAGAAATCCCTAAACAAAAACGATATGAACCCTCCCTAAAGAAGTAGTCTTGTAATGGGATACAAATAGGAATAAGGATAGGGTACCAAGGGCGTGCCCACAAAATTTCCAAAGAAAGAGTAGATAAGAGAAGAAGAAGCCTATCAAGGATGGGAAGCCCTGAAGGGGTATATACCCCAATGGAGGAATAATTGATCTAATTAAACTAGAATATGAGGTAAACTTGCAAATGGAATGCAGGTTGGGATAAAGGACCGATTACAAGGGAAGTATACTTAGAAGAGTCCAAGGAGCAAGTTAAATCCAATAAATGGGAAAGCATGAAGATAGCATCAATTCATGTCATAACAAGTGAGGATGGGTGGCATACCCCTAATAAAGGAATCAGGAAATGGAGTCTGAAGGAAGTGGAGTCTCGAGAAAGAATGCACTCCAGTTGAGATGTGATTAAAGGAGTAACGATGAACACAAAGATTTCTTCCGGTCCACGCCCACTTAATAGAGCTTAAGATTGGACATATGGGCATACTATAGAGAACATGAAATAAGACTCTATAATTAGAGATCACTCGGATAGGAAATAAAGGGTGGAATAGGAATTTAAGTCAGTGAGGCATTAAAGGTGAATGAAAGCACCAATACAAAAGGGTATAAGGATATGAAGGAAGGAAACTTTCAAGGAATGGTAAGAAGGTTGAATGTGCAATCCCAAAGATGGGAATCTCTACTTCAAAGTATGAGAGTAGAGGACAAAACCAACAAAGGAAGCTCTTATAGGTGAATTCAAGGAATGGAAAAGTAGACAATAAGGAATCAACTCAGAATAATGAGTTGTGAAATGGTCACGAGCGAGTAAGGATTGATTGAAGAAAGGAAATCCTTGTGTGAGGACGCCACTGGATATGAGTAAGGACATAAGGGAGGAAAATCCCAAGTATGTCGATAAGTTAAGAAGTGATCGGGAAACCCAATGGTTGGAATCGGGATAGCCCAACAAGGAATTTGATAGGGGATGAGTAGATAAGGAAAACCGACACAATCATGAAAGGCATGACATCAAATGTAAATGGACATGTAGGTCCAACAGTCTCAAGAGATTATGACTAGAGTAAGGAAGAGTCAATTAATTAAGCTTGATGTGGTCACACAAAAGTATTTGGGTGGACCGGAGTTTTAATAAATAAAGGATGGAGGAAGGACCAATATAAGATACAAAGGGGATAATACCAAAACCCGCGAGGATTAGAATGAAAAGCTCGAAAGGATGTCGAGCTAAAGATCTTCAACTACCAAGGAAATAAATACTAATAGGGATGATCGAATGTTTATGGAACTCCCAATCCAATGATTAGGATAAGAACACTTGAGAGGAAGGGTCTTACCCTTAACTGGGTAAGAATTTGACCTAAGGAAGTACTTTTAGACTATTGGGTAAAGATATGTTTGATCGTAATAAACTCCATGGAGAAAGTGGATGATGGAAGGTAAGAGAAATTCCTTAAGCGCATTCTCTAAAGGACTAGGAGAAAGAATAACCACAGTGGTAGCATATTGAAGCAAAAATCCCAAGTTAATATTAAGGGAAATTATTCCCGATGTAAAGGATGCATAAATAAGTTTTGGGGATAAAACTACTAAAAGGTGGGGAGAGTTGTGAAACCCATCCTCTTGGACCAAAGAAAATCGAGAAAGGAAACCAGAAATTTTTCAAGAGTAAACTAAGAACCCAAGTGAAGAAAAATTGTTAAAGAAGGGTTAATATGGGAATTTGAAAAATCCCAAGTTACAAAGAAATCACAAAAATCATGGAGAAGAACCATGAAGTGGATTGGATGTGAAAATCAGACTAGTTCAAGATGAACTGGATCGAACTGGATTGAACCATAGTGAACTGGTTCAATAATTCATTTTTTTAAGTGCCTTAAAAATTTCAATTTGAAAAATTGAGGCTACCATTAGATAGAAAATAAATTTAGATTAATTTAGAAATATTTTATTTTTATAAAACTAGTCGAATCGGGTATGAACTGGCCTATTTTCATTTTCAGGTCACTGAACCCGGTCCGACCAGACCGGTCAATGGTCAAGCCGATTAACGGACTGCTGTCAGGCCAGCGCCCAATCATCAAGTGCGACCAACTAGCGTGTGACACGTGGCGAAGTGTGCCCAATCAGCCGTTCAATCAGTGCCTGGAAGCGCTAGCCAATTAGAATGTGACACGTGTCCTCAATCAATGGTGAGAGGAAGAAAATTCACCTCATCAATGACTAACTAATAGAAAAGTGACACATGTCCCAATTAATGGACATCAAAAATCTGGTAAGCAAGCATGTCGACATTGACAGCTAATGGGAGGCTGCCACGTGTCCGGTCAATGGGTCAACAACTTACTAGGTTGCTGAGTTAGAAGCCACGTCAGCAAAGACAAGCAATTAGGAGGCACCACATGGCACTTCTACATGTGCAAAGCCATATGTGCGGAATAGTGTCATCTTCAACCTAGCAGCTGAGAGGAGAGAGAGGACAATCTGGCCGCCGGAAATTCGACGACCAATAAATGCCTCTGATTTTGGCCATAAATGCAGCAATTGAGGTCAAATGATTGGGGAATAATAAGTTTTTCAGTTCTGGAGCTCCCTATATAAAGAGCTCCTCCCCATTCGTCTTCCTCATCCCTCAAATGTCTAGAGAAGAATAAGTGCTCAGTTTTTCGGTGAAGCTCAAAACAAAGCACCGATTTAGGCCCTTTTCTTCACTTGAGAAGGTGAATTTGGGTTCTTTAGAATCCTAAGTAAGTCAGCTACCCGACCATAGTCTCCATTTAGCTCGAGGATTGTTGGAGAAGCGTTGGCGAGCTCATACAGTACCGTCGCTCCATGGTAATCGATAACCCAAGCTGCACAAGCCCATTTTGAGCCCTCGCCCGACCAACTCCGACCAAACTAAGCTCCCCATACCACCCTTTGAGGTGCCCCAACCTTCCCTGAGCTAAGTTGGTAAGTCCCCACTGCCGAAAAATATTGTTCACAGTTCATTTGTACAAAAAGTTAAAATTACAAAATTTACATTGCACAAGCCACCAATTGAGGTGTGGTTTGATTCAGGAAGATTCACCAAGAAGAGAGCAATTCTTTGTAACCAAAAGCTCCGATCGCCGACTCTTCACCGTGAGTAATCGAAGCTTTCTCTCTCAAGAACTATTTTCTGGTGAAGCTTCGTTTGAGCTCATTTCTAAGCTAAATGAAGTGTTTCAAAGCTTGAAATGACGAGAAAGACATGGTGAAGATCATTTCGATCATGAATGGGAACAATTGCCCAAGTTTGGGTGGCCAATTGAATGAAACGAATTTTTGGGGTCAAATGGCAATTTTGTGGAAAATTGGGCATTTTGCGAATTTTGGGGAAATTGGGGGCTAAATTGTAATTTAAGGAAAATTGGAGGATTTTTATGAAATTAACTCCCAATTGAGGTCCAATTGGGCAATTAGATAAAATTGAGGGCCAATTGGAAATTTTTGGAAAAGTTAAGTCCCAATTGGTGATTTTTTAAAATTAAGTACCCAAGGAGGATATTGGAGATCTTAGGGATGTAATGGAAAATAATTGAGCATTAGGGACCTAAAGTCAAGGATTATGAACTTTAGGGACCTAATTGTAATAAGGCAAAAGTTGGGGCCAAGTTGCAAATACATGGAAATTGGAGGCCTTTCATGCCGAACCTTTACTTCAAGAATACTCAAACTGTGTAGGGATGAATTAGATAAGAAACTAAGTAGGGGAGCATGATAAGGATTTGGAAATACGACTAGGACGAAAAATGTCACAGTAATCGGATGAGTGAGCTTACTAGTGTCATATCCGGTTAGGGTGATAAGCACGTTTTTAAATAAAAAAACCACTGTGAGTGGGCTTACTAGCATGATACATAGTTGGGGTGATGAGCACGTTTTTAATTGAAAAACCAATGTGAGTGGGATTTTCCAACATCATACCTGATTGGGGTGGTGTGCACTTTTGCTAAATTAAAAACCAATATTAGTGGAGGTTATCGACATCATACTTGGTTAGGGTAATGAATACTCTCTTTGAAAACTAAAAACCATTTTCCAAAAAAAATCTCACCTTACTATGTGCAACTGCTTAAAAATTTTCATAGACTTTTCTAATTAGAGCTGGGACAGCTCCAACAGGCCGGAGGCCTCGATTTTAAACTTATAGGGCCTAAGGCCCCGTTTTAAAAAGAACTCATGAAGTGGGACCAAGGCTAGTGGGCACTTGCTAGGGCTCGTAGACAAAATATGATTAAAATAGTCATGAAAATCTTCCATAATTGGCTAATTGTGGGAATTGCCATGGTGTCGAACCTAGACCGACAAGACTCGATGGGCTAGTAGCAGTGCGCTAGGGCTAGGTTGACGAACCGGTCACGCAAAGAACTATGGAGCCCAAGTTGAGAGTGGGAGTAGTTAGCACCAAAGATAATGGATCATAAATCACAAAATTATTTTTTGTGCATGCACTATGAAAGGGACCATCGAGACGCCCAAGAGTGGTAGTGTTGGTTCGAAGGGCTGTTGGACGACTAGGGTGTGATAAGGGCACTTTTGTCGTGTCGGTGCATCATGAACCTTGGAGTAGCTTCCTATGTGCTAAGACCAGGGAGGGGTCAGGATGAGGTCTCATCCCACATAGCGGACACGGAGTACATTCGGGTCTAAGGGTCTGAACCAATCCAACTGAACCAAATGAAACCAGAAAAAGAACCGATATAAGTTATACATGAAGAATTGAGTCGTTTAATGAATGAAAAATAGCTAACATGGGAAATTGGAAAACCCCAAGTGGCGGTCGAGCTGGCATCACACGTTAGAAAAACTAACCAATCACATCGCGTCATGTGGCATGACTACCACGCCATCGTCTTCAACCTCCTGACACTGATAAAGAATATATATATATATATATATATAGAGAGAGAGAGAGAGAGAGACGGAGTCAGCAGAAAAACTGGAGTCTCCGACGACTCGAAAAATGCTCTGGTCAGGTCTCCCGCAGAGTCTTACATCAGCCATTAGCCTAAGCAGTTGTCGACCTCCCTATATAAAGAGCACCCCTCCCCTCCCCTCCCCCCATTGATTCTTAGCATCCCACAATCAAGCGAAGAAGAAGAAGAGTGAGTTTTCTGATGAGCTTCAAACCATAGCTCTGACAACAGGCGAAACCTCTACCAAAGGAGCTTCGAAGGTTAGCATTGAACCGGAGAAGAATCCTCTAGCTCCAGAACTCCTCAAAACAACCAAGGAGTTCTTGAGGAGATCGCACAATAAAGCTGCTTCGGAGCTCAAAGCAGTGAGCTCCTGCCCAATGCCACCTCGCCCCGACCGGCCATTCCACTACCCACCCTGGGCACCATTGACTGCCTAAGACCCTCCACAACACCCTTACAGGCCCTGGAAAGCTCAATTTTGCCTCCACTCATTGAAATTTCCGAATTTCAGACCTGCACCGACCAGAACTTCTCTCTTCAAATTCCCGCAGAGTAGCAGCAAATTGTAGCAAAACTCAATCCTGCTAGGTTAGCCTTGACTAGCTCTAGCCGCCCCCACCTCAACCTCCGACCACCGCCTCTTCATCGGTAAGAAATGCAAGCTTTCTCTCTCTATTGTAACTTTTTCGGCGAAGCACCGATAGGGCACAAAACTTAGACGTATTTAGAAATTCGAAGTGCAGGATGATCGAGGGAGGCTGTAGGAAGTGATTAGAAGAAAGAATTGAAGAAAATAAGGGCTTACATACTGCCAATTGGACGAGGTAAGATCCAAAGTGTCATATGCTCAAATTGGGGAAGAAGGTGAAAGACGATTTGGGGATTTGGGGGGACTTTTGTGCAATTTTCAAAAATTGGAGGGCTAAACGATAATTTCATGAAATTGAGGGTGTTTTCATGAAATTAACCCCAATCGAGGGTCAATTGGGCAAATTGGACAAATTTGGGGCAAATTGGAAATTTTGAAAAGTTGGGGGACCAAATTGTAATTTTTAGAAAATTAAGGACTAAAAGACAAAATTGGTAAATTAAGGGCAAGTTAGTGAAATTAGAAGATTTAAGGACCCAAAAAAAGAATAATGGGGAACCCAGGGGACCTGATAAAGATTAAAGAGAAATTAGGGACCCATATGCAATTTAAGCAAAGTACGGGGCCTTAGGTGCAGATATGAGAAAGTATATGACCCATTTGTCACCACCTCTTAATACCAACACTCGCTCCTTGTAGGACCAGATTACTCGAGCGTCAGCCATAAAAGCGCACCAAGGAGGGAAATTCTGCTGGCACGACCCCGCCGAGATCTCCAAGTGAGTGGGAACCGCTATGATATCCATTCCGGTTGCAATGATAGTTTAAGCTTTGAAAAGTTGTTTTCTCGAAATTAGCATCCCCTGACTGGGTGACTATGCCTAAAATATTTAGGAGTTAATTCTAGGCTTAGGCTTGAGATGCTAGTGGGCCCAAGGCCGGTGGATACGGGCATGGACCCATCCAAAACGAACATGTGATACATGAGGCTAAAATACCTAAATAGTGGGAACTTGTTTAATACCCATCGAGCCAAGCTGAGTTGTCGAGCTTGTTGGGTCGAACCGCTACTCCATCAAAGCCAAGTAGTCGAACTTGTTGGGCCAGTACACGTGGTGGGGCCGAAGCCAAGCTGACAGACCATTGTCCAAGAGGGCCAAAGATAATGGCTATAACTTAAAAAGCTTATTAGTTGTGCATGCACCATGATGTTTGGGCCATCAGGACACCTGACATGAGGTAGTGATGGGACCTAAGGACTGTTAGACGACCCAGGGAGCATAAGGGCAGTATCATCGTTTAGTAGGTCAAGAAGCTGAGAGCTTCCTGTGCATGGAGACTAAGGAAGTAGGGGGAATGACGTCTCGTCCCATTGAGCAAACATGGTGGAGGAACTTGAGTTTGGGGTTGGACTACTAAGGTCCTTACAAATTCCAGGTAGAGGCATCATCCCTCAATCAGGGTGGATGGTAAAGTCGCTTCGGTACACAAGTGGCATGGTTAAGGACCGTTCTGCGAATGTGTGATCCCTCCTATGATAGGAGGGTGAATGTTAATCTTGTGACTGTGTGAAATAATGGAAATGAATTGAATTTAAGAAAAATAAGAATGAATTCAAGTAAACCGTTATATTAGTTCCCCACATTGAGTATTGTACTCACCCCCCTCCCTCAACCCCTTTGCAGGACATCACCCCAACAAGAAGTTCTGGACGTGCTTAGGCCCTCAAGGTATGCTTCCTACCCCTAACTTAAGTAAGGGTTTGAACGTGGACACGCTTTCACCTTCCTTGCCCCATTCAAGTAGGTATACCTAAATGATACATGGAAGGGTGTCAGGTTGATCACGGACTCCGACCAAACCGAGTCAGGGCATGACAACTTGAGTGGTATTAGAGCATAACTTTCCTAATTAGTTTTTCCCAACCCATCCTAACCATGATTCCCAACAACCTTGTAGAAAATATGAATGAAAACACTTCCGAAGAATATATTCCCTGATCCATGCTATGGAACAACGAGTGGAGGCCCTAGAAGAGCCCAATCCCTAGGACGCACCCCGAGATAGGATCCCTCCTTACTCGGTGGAAGATTAAGTGTCTCTGCCAAGGGAGCTAGACCTGGCCCAAATTCAGGCAGAAGCTTAAAGGAATTTTTGGGAAGCCTATGCTAACTATGAAAGGGTTTTTCACTGACTCCCCCCAGTTCACAATAGTACATGTACCATAGGCCCCACCAAACATGCCCACGATGTAGCTATCCTACGCTGATATGGCATAAATATCGCTCCTCCCGTGTAGGCCAACAGGGCCCTAAATCTGTCAGCATCAACAGAATTCAAGGAGCCCAACATGAATTTGTATCCTCGTTACGGTAGAAACCATGGAGGCGAATGCCCACCCAGGGGGAGAAGACGCCTCGAGACACCTGATGTAGAGTCTCGCAACCCGCATAGGTATAATTCTAGGTCAAACAACTGGTGGGGATAGAAAGGGGTAGGAGATTCTAGAAACATCTATTGTAATAAACCTTGGCCGGAGTTTTTTCCGGTCCAACAAATAAAGAAGAGTTTCTTTTCCAAAAAGAGAATCCAAATCTCTAAATCATTTCCTGAAGAACGACGGGAGCTTTAAGAGTACTAAGAACCCCAAAAAGAATCCCCTTCCAACACCTATACCCTTGAAACGAGCCTCGGATGGCCAGAGAAATGCCTTACAAAACCACCAATGACCAACCTAGAAAATAGAGTAGGAAACTAGATAACCCTAGCAACCTGGAGATGAGCCAAAGGAAAGCCACATCAAGAAAGGTGACTCTGAAAAATAAGGATGAAGGACTTGAACCAGGATTGGCGGCAGGGCAAAATGTCACACCCCAACCAGGTTTGGTTGGATCCCCATGAACAACCCGCCGCTCTTTCTCGGTTCAAGAGGAGTTTCCTCCTTTTTTTTTTTCTCGAGAGGAGACAGTCAAAATTTCAACCTTATTCCCTGGAAGACATATATCAAGTAAATGAAAGCTTAAGGAAAAATTAAGCATACCTGATAAAGGGTAAATCCATTCTTCGTGTCCATATGAGGATAGAGACCTGATCCCGTCCCCACCCCAGTCTCATGTGCTTGGTGCTACTCCAAATTTTGCATGGCCACTTGGAACGACGAACTGTCCTTATACTCATTTGGTGGTCCAGTGCCCTTAGGACGCATCACTACCCATCATGGGCATCTTGATGATCCCATATTCATAGTGCATGCACAAACAATGTTTTCTTATTATGCCATGTAATCTATGGTGTCATTAATCCAACGATCCCAACTTTTAACTCAACCTGCAGCTGTTTGTCTTGACTAGTCTAGAGACCAGTCATGTCGTACTACTGCTAGTTGATTGAGAATGTTGGACCAGCTTTGGTACCATGACCATACAATTTACTTATTAAATTTTTATGGCACATATATTATATTCGTTTACAACTCCTGCTCATGCCCATTGGCCTATGGCCCATTGTTCGAGATTTTCAAAACCAGGCATATTAGCCCCCAAGTTCTAAAAAAAATCGAGGCCCCTGGCCTATAAGAGCTATTTTAGCTCCCGTTAAGAAGGTTTCCCAAATTATTTAAGCATTGGCACACAGTCAGGGGAGAACACTTCCAACAAAAATATGTTTTTACTGTCCATTATACTAACCCAGTATAAGGACATCTCCGTTTATAATCGATAAATAGGTTTTCAACTTACTTCGAGAAAGTTTCATCATACCAACCGAGTATGATCTACTTACAATAAATAAGTAGTTTTTCTGCATGGTTTTCACATCACCACTCTAAGTTGTAATGTTTAAAATACCACATAGTAGTGGGTTTTTATTCTGATTTGCTCATCATCCCCAACCGGGTATGATATAAAATTCCACTCACTACCGGTAAGTGGTTTTTAACCTTAAGTTGTGCTCATCATCCCAACCGGGTATAATGTTAGTAAACCCACTCACCCGATCGTGTAGTAAAATTCCACTTAGTCAAGTTTCGTCCCTAGCACGCTGGACCTCGACTGGCGTTCCCAATGTCTCATTCTTCTACACGAAATGAACATAGTTGTTCCTTATTTTTTGGCCTAACAGCCCTCATTTATTCCAAATGAATGAGAAAACCCAACTTTATATATATTTGCAATTAGGTCCCTAAAGTTATTTTTCTTTAACTTTAAGTCCATATTGTCTGGATCTTTTTCTCAAATTAAGTCTCGAAACTTTTTAAAATTTTTCTTAGGACCACAATTTATTAAATTTTGCAAACAGGGGTTTAATTTCCAAATTTTCCAATTTGGTCCCTCAATTTTTCCAAAATTACCATTATGCCCTTTCTTTACAAAAATGTTAAATTTTGCTCCAAAAATTCTAAAATTTCTCAATTGGCCCTCTAATATTCTTATCATGACCAATTGACCCTCAATTTTAGAAAATTTTATTTTGGTCCCACGAATTTCGAAAATCCCCAAATGTCCCCAATTTTTCCCCCAATTTCAACTCTTTAACACAGTCGAATTTGATTTCATCAAATTGACCAATCAGCCACCTCAAATTGTTGAAATTGAAGTTGAAAGTAAGTTTCTACATGTTCATACGATTCTATAGAACTTTGAATTGCAGGTTTTAACGCCGGAACGAGCTCAAACAGAGCTTCGCCGGAAAACAGACTCTAGAGAGATAAAGCTTCGATTTCTCACCGGTGAGGGTGCGGCGATCTGAGCATTCTATCTGAACAGGTAGCTCTCCTCCAGAGGTTCTTCCTAGGACCAAGAATGACATCAATTGAGGTTAAATTGGATTAGAATTTCGTTATTGAAATTCGGCTTACTCTCTCTCTAACACTGATCAAAAATTGCAAAGGGAAGCCGAATTAGCTTACCTTTCGGTCCTAATTCGGTCGTGGAAGGGCTGAGGAGGTGTCGGGAGAGCTTGGTTTGGCCTAAGGAGGGCTCGAATTGGCCGATTTCAACTCGGCCGAAATAGAGCGGCTTCGGTCCGCCGAAATAGAGCGGCTTCGGTCCGCCGAAGCTGCTTCATTGTTCGATTCTTCTGGCAGTTCTCCGTCGACTCTCAGAATGAACGAATATCACCACCATGTAGATGACTTCTCCCTAATTCTAATGAACCTGACCTCGCCTTTTTTGGCTCATAATTGACCCTATATCAGAGCTCTTGTTCGAGCTTCACCTAAAAACTAAGCAACTAAGTGAGAGTGAGCTTTTTAGTTGTGGAGAGGACGAATGGAAAGGGGCTCTTTATATACGAAGCTCGAGGACCCGTTGGGAGTTAAAAATTTTCAAATTTGCTCATCCCCTAACAATCAGACTAGTAGACCAATTCAGTTTAAAGATTCAAATTTACCGGTTCTTTCCCCGGTTTTCTCATTACTAAAGGACGGGGTTTACACAAAAAGTTGAATTACCCAAAGACTCTAACCTAACACCGTGAACAAACCCAGGGTAGACCTAAAGTGAAGGTAACCAAAAAATTATAGCATAGTACCCTAGGGGTGAGGGACAAGCGAGCAAAACCTTAATGAAAAAGCTTGACCCTCTTGGTTAAAGAAGGGCAGAAGGCAGAAGTCAGTAAGCGGGGAAGTTATAAAGTTAATGGAACAACTATGTAAGGGAGTCACATCGAGAAACTTGGAAGTGGATAGGGACGCCGAGTGGAAAGGGCAAACTAATCACAAGACGAAAAATAAAGGAGAGGCATGAATCCCAACACGTGAAGAGGAACACAAACCCTAGTAGGGAGGATCAATACCTAGAACTACTAGCCCCAAGAGAGGAATGGTTAGAAGGACGAGTTGAAATAAAGCAACTCCCTAGACGAAGCCACCAAGGATCCGTAGGGAGGGACCCCAGGTCCTCAAGGATGAAACCTGATACCCTACCTCAGAGCAAGTAAGGAAAGACTCCGGGAAAACCAATTCCATGCAGGCCACAGACTCCACCAGGAAGAGGAGTCCCCTAGGGGTGACGTGGATGAGAAAGGGATAACCCTGAAGAACTACAACTACTACACATTGGCAAGTGTAATGAATCATAGGCCAAGAAAGAAGAGAGGAATCAAAAAGAAGGGACCCCCTCGCTAGTCGGAGAACGCCGACCACAACACAAACGAACGAACATAGGAGGACTAGTGAGTCGACGGGGTCCGCCCAGGCCCGAAAACCTAATCGCAAGGACGGGCAACCATGAAAAGGAACAATGGGATAAAACAAATAAACCTAGGCAACCCAAACTCACGTGAAGAGCTGGACACTTATATTCTTAATAACATCAAAGAATGGGTAGAACACAAGGGATCACAACTTAAGGAGTAATGGAAGTCTAGCAAGGAAGTGATCTATACAACGTAAAGGATGAACTTAAAGGAGAATCCACACTAATGATAGGAATGGAAGGGACATGATCCCAACCACAAAGCAGGTCGGGCCTGAGGCTCAGAGTAAAACCACTAGATATGGGGGTTGTACCGCTAGGGGTAACGAGGTTCAGATTGCCACCCATGAGGGAACCCAAGTGTTGTAGGAGGGACTAAAAGGCCACAGCAGGGGAAGTAATGCAACAAGAGATAAACGCAATAGCTGACGATGGAGTGGACGAACCCAGGAATGGCGGGATGTATAGAAACATCAAACTCATATAAATACCCATGACGCAAGTCCAACCCCCCACCCTATCAAAAGTATTGGGCAGGTAAGGCTCTACGAATGTCAAGAAAAAGGGATAAGTCAACCGACCGAACCCCAATACTTATTCCCATGCTCAATACTTTTGATAAAAACCTAAGATCGAATATATCGAACTAGGAATTTAACTCGAGTAGATTGGGAAAATTAATATTGAACCAATAATAAAAACCTAAGATCGAATATATCGAACTATGTGGGGAAAAACTGTGCATACCCTAATATTGAAAATGGGAAAGTCCACCCAAATAACCCAAAGAAAACCTCATTCGATGAGAAATCGAGAATTGAGAAAAGAACAAGTGAAAATCGGGCCAAATTAGGACTATGGGTATTTAAGTAAATAAGGCCCCCAATTTTTAATAGGATCTAGATAAATAAATAAGGAGATAATATTGAACCCAATCAATAGGAAATGGGAATAAGGATTTTTAGAAATTTGAGCATGGCAAAGAACTAGTCAAATTTGAGAAAGGAGTGGCAGTAAGGATGAAGGTTACCAAGAGTTTTGTAGGGTTTTCATTCTAGTTCAAGAGAATGAAGTGTGCAAGTTTTCATTTCAGTTTAGTAGTGGTAAGATGTTAATCATTTCTCATTTTGTTAACCATGATGAATTAGGAATGGAAAAATATAGGGTAAACTATATACTAGTGAAGGAATAAGATTAATTTAAATATTTAGAAGTTGTTACAAATACTCCAAATTTATAGTTAATATAAACTTGAAAAAAGAACTTACTTTTTTAATTAAATTTAATAATTTATTAAATAATATATATATATATATATAAATTATATTACACTATATTTACTATAAAATAAAAATCTATAATATTAAATATAATATATATTTATATTATATATAATAAATTATAAGTATTACATTATATTATATAATTAAATTATATAAAATAATTGAGTTGTTATTACAATAAAAATTAAATGAATATTAATTATATAATAATAGTTATATATAAATATTATATAATTATAACGAGAAATAATATATGTATGACATATATTTTTATATATACTATTTTTATTATTTATTTATATTATATAATTTTATATAAACTATTATTAATATATATTTATTTTAAAATATAAAAAACAATAATATAAATATATAAAATAATATTAAAGTCATTTAAATAAAAAAATACAACTCCAAATTCCAAAAAAACTCTCATTTGCTCGATTTTAAAGAACTACTCAACATATATACATTACTCCAAATCCAAATATAGTGTTATTGGAAAATTTAATCTTAAACTGATATTGAACCACCGGTCTCAGCGACCTAACGTTTGTTTTAGTCAGTTACGTAGTGGTTGGCTGTGTGCGCAAATAAACCGAAAAATTACTCACGCAGATGTACTGCCTATGTCGAATCGACCGTCAGATCCAATGGGAAATGTCAATGTGAGCATCACAAGCGTCCGTTAAGTGCTCTCTCTCTTTGTTGGGCAATTAGAGCACGTGGTTTGAACCATAGTTTTAAAACTAGATAGAACCGGCCAGTTCAACTTTAAACCGGGTACCAATCCGGGTCGATTAGTTCACAGAATTGCTTAGTTGAACCTAAAAATCAGAAATCTAGGTGTGAGTTCCTACTAGTTCTCATTTAAAACTATGGTTTGAAGTGCTAAAGCTTTCTACACAAAAAAAACAGCTAAAGCTTGTTTATTTTTTACGTGAAAAAAAAACCGCTATAGCTTGTATATCCTTACTCTCTCTAGTTGTAGGTGGAGTTATTCCTCGTATGCTGGAGCAGAGAGTTGTAGCTCCTCCACTCCTCTCCTCCTCAGTGGGTGTGTGTAGATAGACATTCATATTCCTTCGCTGCTGTCTGCGGTGGCTTCTATTCTTCCTCACCTTCTTCCATTTCTTTAAAGACGATCTCTATTTCCGTGTAATAAAATTGAATCTTTCGGTTGTTTCCATCATGGATGATGAATACGCCAAGCTCGTCAGAAGGATGAACCCTCCCAGGTACTTGTTCCCTCTCTCTCTCTCTTGCGCGCTGTCTCTCTCCCTCCTTCTCTCTATTACCTCTGGATTTTGATCTCTGGGCTAAATTTTCTAGCGGTAGATCCCTATTTGTACTTAATGTTGCTTTTTTCTTTAAGCTTTGAAGAAATACCTAAAACTCCTTAACGAATTCTATTATGAACAGCGTTTCATTCATAGAAGTTTTTACGGTTTTGGATTTCTCGAGTACATCTTCCCAATTCCACTTCTCACTAACATGTAAATAGCTCTGTTCCCTGCCTGTCCTCTTAAATGAATCGAGTGATTTCCTGTGTTTGGTAAAGATAGTTACTCGACATTTGGAATAATATTTTTGCGGATACTTGATGTTCCTGTTGCTTATATGCAGAGTTGTGATAGATAACAAGTCTTGCTCTGATGCAACCGTCATACAGGTATAGATTGCTTCAAAAGTTCATAGACAGGAAGAACATATTATTTGTGCCCATATTTATGGGCAACCCTAGTTGCGGTGGAATATTATGTTAGTTGTTCCATTATCCAGGTTGATAGTGTGAACAAACACGGGATTCTCCTAGAAGTTGTCCAAGTCCTTATAGATATGAATCTTGTTATAACCAAGGCGTACATATCCTCTGATGGTGGATGGTTCATGGACGGTAAGCTTTGCCCTTAGCTTAAATTATCTTAGAAGCAATACAGCTCTCTCTACTTAATTTCTCATTTCCTTTTTGTTGTCATTAATTGTCAGTGTTCAATGTGATCGATCCAGAGGGAAAGAAAATCAAAGATGAGCAAACAATTGAATATATTAAGAAGGTAAGTGTTGATATATGGGGATTTGTCCATCATAAGCTTTTTTTCACTGTTCCTTTACATTCATTCCATGGAAGAATCGAGTGTATTAATTTCCTTCCCTCAATTAACAGTTCAGTTTATGTTATTGGTACACTTGTCCACTCTCAATAACTGTCTATAAACTAGGCATAATTATTTCCAGTTGGGTACTTTTATTACCTATTGGGGTTAACCACAAGTTCGAATATGGATCAAATGTGAGCTCACTCATTCTGATACAATGTGAACTTTGTATACTTATAAGTAATTACACTCATATTCACTCAAAAAACTTAAAATGATTAGTGGTACACTTGTATTCTTACAATGGCACAAGGATTGTATTTTCAACCTACTCTGTATTGTACTTACATATTTCCCTGATTTTCATGTAAATTCATTTTTTCTGTTTGTATTTGCATCATATATGTAAAATAAAATAGTAATTGATTTTACTGTAGTTCATTCCATACAAATGGCAGAGAGGGTCAAACACATACATTCAGTTGCAGTTATTTCTGGTTTCAATGCAATGTAAATTGGCCATCAATAATGGTCTCATGAATGAGATGGCTCTTATTTATTCTGCAGAAGATTGAGAACAATGTCAGCATCTCTCCTTCACTGAGAAAGTCCATGGTGGGACTTGTGCCCTCAGAGGACTATACTTCAATCGAGCTTGCTGGCACTGACAGGCCTGGTCTGTTGTCTGAAGTGTGTGCTGTCCTTGCCGACCTGCAGTGCAATGTTGTAAATGCTGAGATATGGACTCATAATGCCCGGGCTGCAGCAGTGGTCAATATAACTGACTCTTGCACTGGCCTTGCAATTGAGGACCCAGGGCGCCTTGCCACTATAAGGGAGCTCCTGTGCAATGTCCTTGGAAGACTTGGAGATGCTACGGCTGCAAAGACAAATTTCTCACCTCCAATCATTGTGAACCGAGAGAGAAGGCTGCATCAAATCATGTTTGCAGACAGGGATTATGAGAGAGTTCAGAGAGTGGGGCCAGGGATGGATGTGGAGAAGGGATCAAGGCCCTTGGTGACAGTTATGGATTGTGATCAGAAGGACTACACAATAGTGACTATGAGGTCCAAGGACCGGCCAAAGCTATTGTTTGACATCATTTGTGCTCTGACGGACATGCAATATGTGGTATTCCATGGTATGGTTGACACTGGGAAGAAGGAAGCTTATCAGGTGAGGCTGAAAAAACTTACTTATGATTGTGTGCATGTTGCTGTCTAGCTTTGTCCAGAAATTGCCATGAAATCTGAGAAATTTATATCAGTGCCTTTTTTCTTTAGTGGGTTTAATAGGGAGCCAATTATCGGAGAAGTTTTCTCTTCATTCGAAGGAATAGGCTGTTTTAAGTAATGAGATTATTGCTTCTTGAAAATGATATGTCTGATCGTTTAGCAGCCCATAGTTTCTTATGTCTCCCATTTTAGTTATCTCTGAAATCTGGAATGGTGTAGGAATTTTACATTCGGCACGTTGATGGACTCCCTATAGGTTCAGAAGCTGAGAGAGAGCGCATCATACAGTGCCTTGAAGCAGCTATTGAGAGACGAGACTCGGAGGTGTGTATAGCACGTCATTGAGAAAATCCATTAATTAATACCAGAAATATGATATGTAAAACAGTTTGAAAGGAATCATGTCTTTGCAGGGTTTGGAGCTTGAACTGTACACGGATGATCGAGTCGGGCTTCTATCAGACATCACAAGGTTATTCCGGGAGAATGGTCTATGCATAAAAAGAGCTGAAATTTCCACAAGAGGTGGGAAAGCCAAGGACACATTCTATGTGGCAGATGTGACTGGAAATCCAGTGGACCTCAAGATCATCGACTCAGTCTGCAGCCAGGTCGGGCCAACTGTCCTGCAAGTGAAGCATAATCCAAACATCTCATCCAATCAGACTGATCAGGGGACTGCAACGAGGTTCCTCTTTGGTAACTTTTTCAGGGCTCGGGCGTTCCAAAACTTCAAGCTCATTAGGTCTCACTCCTAACTGCTCCCCTGAGGTACGAAAACTCTTGTCCCAGTTGAATAACTCCACCAGGGAAGAGAAAATATTGTCAATAGCTCTGTAAATACTCTCTCCTCTCTAATATGTTGAAGTACAGACAATAGCATTGTACAGGTCGAAATGTTTCTGGACATACAACCAGAGACCTTCCACATGGGTAGATTGGTGATGGTGGGTGGTTTCTGGTATATGTTAAAATTCGGGTAAGTAGATATTGCTTAGTGTACAGTGCCATGCTACATCTTAGGTTTTGTACAGAACTAAAATTCTTAGACCAATGAAGCAATCAGTGTGAATATATTGGTAGTGTTAATTGTCTTCTCTGGTTTCAACTGGTGTGTGCTTGGAAGTTGGAGCTTTGAATTGAAGATACACTTTGTTGAGGAAGAATACAATTTCTGCCATAATTTCAAATAAGTTTTAAAACTTTGTACTATAATTTAATTTATATTATTATTTTTTATTTTACTTAATATATATATATATTACTAAATAATGTCATCATTTATCATACTTTAACCTCTTTGTCAAAAATACTATATTATTTTTTTCTCACAATAACTAGAATTTTATGATTTAGCTAGTGGGAGAAACGTTGGCCTCTAATTCATATAACAACATATCTAATAGAAATAAAGTATTAAAATACTCGACTACATTAGTATAACAATTAATTGAGTATTGTTTTTTCCTATAGACACCCTAAATTGCGTTTATGCATGAATTAACATGTCTAACTACTAAGTTGATTGTCTATGTGTGATTTTATTTGCGGAGGGACATTGGAAGGTATCTCAAATCCCTTGGAATAGAACTTTTTGCATCCACTATTATTATTATTACTATCTTGTGAGCTGCTTCTAGGGTAGGTTGCGTGTGATTTGAGATCCTCCTCCAAAAAGTAATTATCTTTTGACATTCTATTTAATAAAAACATGTTACATTTCTATCGGCTTATCATATTAGATTGGTATAACTACCCTACAGTAAACCTGATTTAAAATATAAAATATAATAATTTCAATAAAAAATTGAATATTTATAAAAATATAAGTTAAAATGTTTAATCACTTGTAACAACATAATTTTCCAAAAATGAAAATTTAATCATTTAAACTAGAAGTTAAAGTTAATCATGTAAATTTGGGTCAAACTTAAAATATTAATTAATTTAAATTTAAAAAATTGATCGAATTAAGATTTTAAAAATAGCATTTCCACTTAAACCTAATATGTATGGATTTCAATGATCGGTAGTCAAACCCTAAAAAACCTTAATCAATTGTTAGAAAAAATTTGATAAAAGTCTAAATTGAATGAATCATGATAAATTTTTAAAAGAATTTATAAAAGGTAAAAAAATAATTACTTGCCCTAAAATCAAGAAATGAGTGAGAGAATTTAAAAAAATTAATTGGGATGAAAATCGGTTAAATTAATAGTAAACCGACTGTATAAAGATAAAAATTGGTCGTTATAAAATTTACCATAAATTAATTTAAATTGTATCAGTTAATGATTTTGAATTAATGTATGAAATCAGATTGAATAAGCCATGTAACATGCTCTACCGATCCACACTTGTTAGATGGCAAGCTCATATAATTAGTAGTTGATAAACCACACTAGCAGAGGCTACCAATATATGGGTGTTGCGTGGCAATTGCATATAATTAAAAGTGACTAAACAGAATAAGGACACACGTTCGATTTGATTTCGCGGGTCAAACCGATATAATAACTTTTATATTCTCTTAATTCTACTATAGTTGATACATACTATTGTATAATTAATTTGATATAAAACTCAAAATAATAAAAATAGTTTCTAATTTTATTAATAACTTAAATTTTTCATAAATTAAGTAGTAATATTTATAAAAAAAATCTCAAATTCTTAAGTAAGTAACTCACATAGATCTCCTTATATTATTTTTGAGTAACTTACCTTGGTTTTCTTTTGCTAGTTGGCTCTCCTACCTTGATACTACTATTATTTTAAAATTTTTATAAGTTGTTAGAGAAGGATGAGTTTAAAATATACTGAAGTTTGTAACAAAGAAATGTCATGGCTCCATCTCTATCTCTAATCAAAATAACTTATATTAAATACTTTACTCATCTTTCCAAATTAAACATTTATTTCCTTTTCTAAAAAGGTGGGGTTCCATAAAATCTTTTGTTTCCTTAAAATACAAGCATTATCATACTTAATAGGCAATATCTATAAAATGAAACATAACATTATTACAACCCAATTCATTAGTACTATATAATCACTATAAAACACTGATATTCCCTTATATTTAGGTCACATGGTGCTATCTAGTTCAGTGAATTAGGCTTCACACAATCATGATAAACTGAATGATTTCGTTGCTCGAATGTTGCACAGTCATGATAAACTATTTAGGCAAGTTGATACTATAAAGACTTGTCTACGTATCATATAATCACGATAAATACTTCATACCATGTTGGTTTAACCTTAGTTATTCACCCACAATCTTTATCAATAAAAAATTGGTTTAGTCATCCACACACATCAAACATAACTCATGGTTGACTGGATATATGGTCAAAGTCTCCCTAATATCCCAAATCAATACAACATATTGACTTGTTTAAAACCAAATCATTATAAGTTAATGATTCACTTACTATTTGGTCATCATTGCTACGGATATTTACATCAACTAATTTTTAAGAAGTTCATCATTTTCACACAAATATTAGTTACTAATAAAGATATTGAGTCGTTTCTCGTTTATTATATTATACGTAAATTTCATTCTTTTAGAATAAGAAAATCGGGAAAGAAAATCGATAATTTTCATGATAAAACCAATAACCTAAGTGAACCGAAAATGGTAAAAAATTATAAGAACTAGGAATTTGGAAATTCCAAGTGGTCAAGAAACACCTAAAAACCATGTAAAGGAACTACGAAAGGGATTAGAGGTAAAAATCGGGCTGATTTAGGATGAACCAGATCCGAACCGGATTAAACCTTGAATAATCAGTTCAATAATTCATTTTTCTAGGTGGCTTAAAAATATCAAATTAAAAAATTGAAGCCACTATTAGATAAAAAAATTAATTTAGAAATTTTTAATTTTTGAAAAACCGGTTGAATCAGACCTGAATCACCCGATTTTCGTTTTTGGGTCATCAAACTCAGTCGGACTTCGACTGGTCAATGGTTTAGCTGGTCAATGGACTGTTACTAGGTCAGCGCCCAGTTAGCAAGTACGATTAATCAGCACGCGATGCATGGTGAAGCGCGCCCCGTTAGTGTACTGTTGACACCTGAAAGCGCTGGACAATCAGAAAGCGACACGTGTTCTCGGTCAATTGTTAGAAGAGCGAAATCCACGTCAGCGATGATCGACCAATAGTAGAGTGACACATGTCCCTGGTCAATGGTCAATGTTAGACAAGTCTTATTTGCAATGCTGACCAATGATGAGCTGACACGTGGTAAGGATGCCACATTAGCATCCAACAAGGATGTTAGAGAAACGATCAACCAATTGGAGGCCGACATGTGGTGCCACATTGGATGACTCCAGCCAATCAGAGGCTAACACATCACACTGACACTGTGTGTCAGGAGGGGATTATGACACATTTAAATTAGCCAATCAGAGGATGCCACGTGTTATGGTCAACGGCTGTCCGAACACGACCAGTAGCCACGTCGGAACGAATGACCAATAGTAGGCTGCCATATGTCCAATCAACGGGGGAGAGGTTGACTAGGAAGCCACGTTAGCAAAGCTAGCCAATCACAGAGCACCACATGGCAAGTTCGCACATGTGAAGCTTGCACTCGCGACATAGTGTCGTCTTCTACCTTTGGCCTAATAGGATAAGGCCGACAAAGTGTCCACTAGAATCTCGGTGACCTGAAAATTGCTTTGTTACGACTATAAATGAGCGAGATTGAGGCCAAGCAATTTATGAATGGATAGACCTGTCAGTCCCCGAGCTTGATATATAAAAAGCTCCTCCCCATTCGTCTTCCGCATCCCTCAAATGCTCGAAGAAGAAAAGTGCCCAGTTTCCAACAAAGCTCAAACCAGAGTTCTGACTTGGGCATTTTTCTCCACCTCCAAAGGCGAATTTGAGTTCTTTGGAATCTTGAGGAAGTCAGCTACATGACTGCATACTCCGTTCAGTTCGAGGATTGTTGGAGAAGCACTAGCGAGCTTGCACAATACCGTCACTCCTCAGTGGTCTGTAATCAAAATTGCTTGAGCTTAATTCAAGCCACCTCCAGGCTAATTCCGACCAAACCAAACTTCCTAAACCACCCCTAGAAGTGCTCCGACCTTTCCTAAGCTAATATGGTAAATCCCCTTCGCCGCCCTTCGTCGGAATCCATTGTTAATAGTCGGTTTTGACTAAAAACTAAATTGTGAAATTCACATTGCTTAGGCCACCAATTGAGACGCAATTTGTTCCAAGAAGGGTCTCTAAGAAAAGAGCAATCCATTGGAATCGAAAGCTCTGATCGTCCGACCTTCACCGAAGAGTAAGCAAAGCATTCTCTCTCTAGACCAATTTTTAGGAAAAGCTTCATTTGAGCTCATTTTAAAGCAATTTTTAGCATACCAAAGCTTGAAATGACAAGGGAGATATATGGAAGATGAATAATATCATGAAAGGGGCCAATTACCCAAGTTTGAGGGGTCAATTGAATGAAATGGGATTTTGGGGGTCAAATTATAATTTTTGAAAATTGGACAATTTTTGGATTTTTGGAAAATTGGGAGGTTTTCATGAAATTAACCTCCAATTGAGGGCCAATTGGCAATTTGGATGAAATTGAGGACCAATTAGTGATTTTTGGAAAAAAAGGACCAATTGGTAATTTTGGAAAAATTAAGGACCTAAGAGTGATATTGGAAACCTTAGGGGCTTTATTAAAAATAAGTTGAGTATTAGGGACCTAAAGTCAAAATTATGAACTTTAGGGACCTAATTGCAACAAGTCATTAATTTAGGACCTATATGCAAATACTTGGAAATAAGAGGTCTTTTATGCCAAATCTTCCTTATGTGAATACTCAAATCATGTTGTAACTCATTGTGTGAGTACTTGTGCAAAGAAGCACATCCGTGATCGAAATCTAGTTGAGACGAACACGTCATAGTACCCGGTGAGTGGGATCTTCCAACATCATAACCGGCTGGGGTGATGAGTGCCGTTTTCAGTTTTGAAAACCATTTTCTAGAGCTTTTCTCCCATGATTGTGTGAAACTGCTTAAACATTTTGGGAGACATTTCGGATGAAGGTTGGATTAGCTCTAGTAGGTCGGAGGCCTCAGTTTTGAAACTTATAGAGCCTAAGACGTAGTTTTGAAAAACTCGTGAAGTGGGCCCAAGGTCAATGAGCACGAACTGAAGCTTGTAGACAAATAAGTTATGGAACTATAAAAATCTTTCATAACCAGTTATTTGTGTGAACTGCCACTATGTCGAAGTCATGCCATCATACTTGATGGGTTAGTAGCTGTTGAGCCAAAGCCAGGTCGTCGAACCTGTTGGGCTAGCAACTATTGAGCGGAAGCAGAGTTGTCGGGTTCGTTGGGCCAGTAACACCAAAGATGATGGAAATAATTTCAAAAATTATTGTTTGTGCATGCTATTAGTTCAGAACCATTGAGGTGCCTAGTATGGGGTAATTTTGGTTCCAAGGGCAGTTGGATGACCCAGGGAGTATAAGGGAAGCCTATCATCCAACATGTCGAGAAGCTCCAGGAGCTTCATGCGTACTAAGAACAAGGTGGAAGGGGGAGCGGTCTCATTCCCCTATAGTAGACACGAAGGATATCGTGGTTTGAGGGATGAACGGTAAGGCTCATTCAGACTTGTGGTAGGAGGTGAAACCTTTTACTAGTGTGGTCGATAAAGATGCTACAGGCCACAAGTGGAGTAGTTAGTGACTACTCTACGATCGTGTGATCCCTTTTTGATAAATGACAAGTATGGATGTATGTTAAACCCATCACGCAAGGGAAAACATTGAAAGTTCTTTTCACAAAAATACAAAAAAGGGAGATATTATAAACTATGTTTTGAAAACTCACCCTAACACTCATTCACTAAGTTGTAAAATTCGCCCCCTCCCTTTTAATGTTTTCAAGAAAAAGGATGACCTTTAGCAAATTTCTAGCCACTAAATCCAGGCAAATTATTTTAAACTATCAGTTTTGTATAATGTTATTTCTAGGGAACAATGAAAGGTGATACACGTGACTATTCGCTGTCTTAGGAGTGGTAACTCTTAATAGACCAATGAGAGGTACGAGTTACTTATGGGGTTTCAACCAAACCAATCGGGGTATGACATTATATTGAGACAAGACCCTATCATTTTTAAAGTATTGGGCATTGGTTTGTTTCAAAATATTGGGCCTTAATTCAATTTTTTACATATAAAGCCTTGGCCCAATTTTAAAATATTGGTACTTAGCCCAATTTTAAAATATTGGTACTTAGCCCATTTTTCAAAATATTTGGCCTTATACCCATTTTTAAAATATTGGGCCTTAAGCCCATTTTTAAAAATATTATGCTTTAATCCATTTTTAAATATTGCCCCATGTAGTTTTTCTAATATTTTTAAGGTATTTCAAACAAACACACACACACAATATTTTATAAAATCATAAAGTGTCGAGGTCAGTTCAATTGGACTTGTAGTAAAAAAATACAGTCACCGTTTTTATTTAGAACTTACTTGTCCTTACAAATTTTTAAATCTCTGTGTTCCCTGCATAATCACTTAGAATATTACCCTACAAGTACTATATAAAATCATAGTTATATTTCATATGGGTAATTATGGTCGGTCTATACTGGTATTTCTCATATCGTTTCATAATTTTACAAAGTTAAAATTTTCCCTTAAATTCCATTTTGTTCGATTTTCACATCGACGAACCCGTATATACTACTCAACTCTTAATTTCTTCCAAATTCTAAAATTTTCCTAATACTTGGTGATGTGAACCTTGTCAATACACTAATGACACCATACACCAAATGTGGAATAGACCCTAAGATTTTTATGACGCAAGTAAGAAAAAGATTAATTATAACTTGTTTCGGTGAGAAATAAGGTGCAAGATAGATGTAGATGCCACACTCAAATTCTCTAAAAATAACTTTTAAAACCATAGTGATAAGTCTAATTGCGTGAATGCCACAAATAAAAACCTAATAAGTTCAAAAGTTATCTCAAAAGAGAAATAAAATATAAATATCACAATATTATTGAAATTAAAGATTTTTCCTTACAAGTCTATGAAGTGATCATTTTATATGCCCTTATAAATACTAGCTATCCTATAAATAAGGAAATAAAATATTATGGTTGACATGCCAACCACTAAATATTTATATATAAAATATTTTTAAGATATTTGTTGTATATTTTTAAAAAAATATCTAAGATAATGAATATTCTAAATTTAGTTGGTTATCTTAGAGATATATAGGAAATATATTATATTATTTTCTCAATATTCTAAAATATTTATTATGTTAATAAAAATCCCCTTAAATTTTGAATTTGAATTCTTTGTGTGCTTGTACTCTTATTTTGGCTTCCATTTGGGTTTCTACAGTTACCCCAATCATCCCATGCAATGCTTCTTTAATTCTCTTATCCCTTAACTTGTGAATCACAACATGTCCAATTTGATTCACATCACTCTCCCCCTCTTGAAAATAATTTGTACTCAAATTTTTAATATTTTTGTCACCTACATAAATAGATATTAAATAGGAAATATTGAAACTATAATTAACCTCATACTTACCAGATAACACCCTCTTATGAGTATTATTGATGAGTTTCAACACTTCAATTGATTTATCTCATCTATGAATGAGTTTAACCCAAATTTATGGATAATATACGATCTTCTTAAAGCCCTAATTAACATTATTTTCATACGCTTGAGTCTACTGCTTTATATGCATATTTGTCTTCTAAATTTGTTTAAGAAACTCAACTTTACTCTTTCTATCTAAATTTACAAACTCAACAATAATAATTAATATTAAATCTAGATGAGACAATAAATAAAAACCATAAACAATTTCAAATAATGAAAACCTAACCGTAGAAAGAATATAAAGATTACATGTAAACTCAATATCATGTAAATATTTAGTTGAAAATAAAAGTTTTCTTTCCGTTTTACTTCACAAAATATTCCAAAAGTAACTAAGTAATTTATAATCTTAAGCATATACAATAGTTCTATGAATACAATATAATATAGCAACTTCTCTAAAAAATAAATCAGCAATATTTGAAGACAATAGACACACCAAGACATGGAAAGGAAAGATGCCCAAAGGGCGGACATGCATAATGGATGCCCAAAAAAGATGCAACTAGGATGGGGGCATACCCCATGGTATCAAATCAGAGCGAATTACATGTTAAAAGTAAGGGAAATCATTCACTATGTAAGGAAGGCATAACTAGTTTTAGGGACAAAATTCCTAAAAGATTGGGAGAGTTGTAAACCCCGTTCTCTCATACCAAGGAATCAGAAAAGGGAACCATAAAGTTTTGAGAGAAAAACCGACTAGCTAAGTGAACCAGAATTAGTAAAGAAGGGTCAAAATGGGAATTTAGAAAATCTCAGGTAGCCAATAAATCACAAAAAATTATGGAGAAGAACCATGAAGTGGATTGGATATGAAAACCACACCGGTTTAGGGTAAACCGAACCTGAACCAAATTAAACCGTGAATAACCGATTCAAAGATTTATTTTTCTAGGTGACTTAAAAATATCAAATTGGAAAATTGAAGCCACCATTATATAGAAAATGAATTTAGAAATTTTAAAATTTTGGAAAACTGATTGAATCGGGCCTGAACTGGTCGATTGAGTCACCAAACCTGGTTGGAACGGTCCAGCCAGTCAACGAACCTCCACCAGGTTAGCGCCCAGTTAGCAGACACGACCAATCAGCGCGCGACATGTGGTGAAGCGCACCCAGTCAGCCGCTGAGTCAGCGTTGGCCAATTAAAAGGCGACACATGTCCTCGTTCAATCATTAGAAGACCAGTCAATAGGAGAGCGACACGTGTCCCTGGTCAATGGTCAATGTCAAAAAGGTTCCATTAGCAAGATCGACCAATGAAGAGTTAACACGTGGAAAAGATGCCATGTCAGCATCTGACAAAGATTCAACCGACCAATCACAGGTCTACACGTGGCAAAGTCACATCGGATGACCCCAGCCAATCAGAGGCCGGCATGTGATAGTGGCACTATGCGTCAGGAGGGAAATCTGATGGATTTAAATGAGCTAATCAAAGGATGCCACATGTCATGGTCAACGATTGACCGAACATGGTCAACAGCCACGTTGAAACAAACGGCCAATAGGAGGTTGCCACGTGTCTAGTCAATGGGTCAAAGGTAGACTAGGATGCTCAGTAGGAAGTCACATCAGCAAAGCTAGCCAATCACGGAGCACCATGTGGCAAGTCCGCACGTGCGAAGCTCGCACACGCGACATAGTGTCATCGTCTACCTCTAGACGGGCATGAGAGATAAAGCCAAAATAGTCGCCATTACTCTAGAGGCCAATAAACCCCTTCGACAAGGCCTTAAATTGGAGAGTTAATGGTTGATCGGTGGAGAAACTCATAGAATGGTAAATCTTGAGGTCTTTATGTAAAGAGCTCCTCTCCATTCGTCCTCCTCATTCCTCAAACGCTTGGAGAAGAAGAAGTGCTCATTTTTTGACAAAGCACAAACTAGAGCTTCGACTTGGGCACTTTTCTCCACCTCCAACGGCAAATTTGGGTTCTCTAGAATCCTGAGGAAGTCAGATACACTACTACATACGCCATTCAGCTCAATGATCGCAAGAGAAGCACTGACGAGCTTGCATAATACCAATTTTGGAAAAATTGAGCACTTTAGGGATTTTGGAAAATTGGGGGCCGAATTGCAATTAAAGGAAAATTGGGAGACTTTTATGAAATTAACTCCCAATTGTGGGCCAATTGGTGATTTTGAAGAAAAGTGGGGACCAATTGGCAATTTTAGAAAAATTAGGGACCTAAAAGGGAAATTGGAAACCTTAGGGACCTAATTAAAAATAAATTGAGTATAAGGCAAGATTATGAACTTTAGAGACCTAATTACAAAAAGGCATAAATTATGGACGTATATGCAAATACATGGAAGTACGAGGTCTTTTATACCAAACCTTCCTTACGTGAATACTCGAATAATGTAGGAACTGGTTGCACAAGTACTTGTGCAGAGGAGCACATCCGTGATTGGAATCTAGCTGGGATGAACACATCACAATTATCCGATGAATAGGATTTCTAACATCATAAACGGTTGGGGTGATGAACACCTTTTTGAAATTAAAAACTATTTTCCAGGAATGGTCTCCTCTGATTGCGTGAACTTGCTTAAACATTTGGGAAGATATTTCTGATGAGAGCTAGAATTGTTTTTGTGGGACTGAGACCTCTATTTTTAAACTAATAGTGCCCAAGACCCAGTTTTGGAAAAATTCATGAAGTGGGCTCAAGGCCAATGGGCACAGGCCAAAGCCCATAGACAAGTAAGAATATGTGCTAAGAAACCTTTTCACAATCAGTTAATTGTGTGAACCGCCATTGTGTCGAAGCCGAGCCATCAACTTGATGGGCTAGTAGTTGCTGAGCTGAGGCAAGGTGGTCGAACTTGTTAGGCGTAGCAATTATGGAGCCAAAGCCGAGTGTTAGGCTCGTTGGGCCAATAGCCCCAAAGATGATGAATATAAGTATTAAAAATATTGTTTGTGCATGCATTGAGTTCAAAACCATTGAGGCACCCGATATGGGGAAGTGGTGGCTCTAAGGGTTGTTGGATGACCTAGGAAGTCTAAGGGAAGTCCGTCATCCAATTTGTCAAGAAGCTCAGGGAACTTCATGCATACTGAGACTGAGTTCGAGAGGGGGAGATGTCTCGTCCCACTATAGTGGACATAGAGAAAATTAATGTATGATGAATGGGTGGTATGGCTGACTCAAATTGGTGGTAGAAGGTGTGACCTTCTACCAGGGTGGTTGGTAAAGATGCTCCAAACCACAAGTGGAGTAGTTAGGGACTACTCTATGAACGTGTGAACCCTTTTCTTATAAAGGGCGTGTGGCTAGAAGCTAAACCAAACCCGAGTAATGGGAAGTATTGAAACATTTTTCTAAGAAGAGATTGAACCTACTTAACCTATGAACAAGAAAAGATTTTACTTTTATGAAAACTCACCCTAACACCCTTTCACTGAGTTGTAAAACTCATCCCCCCCTTTAAAACTTTTTCAGGAAAGAGACGATCTCTAAAGAGTTCTTTCGCCAAGCCTCTAAACCCAGGTATTTTATTTTTACACTATTAGTTTTGCGTAATATTATTCTAGGGAACGATGACATAAATTATGCATGACTCCCCATGGTTTCAGAGGAGGAGATTCCTCTAGACTAGATGGAGTGGCAGGTTGCTCAAGAGGTTCTGATCAAACCGGGTTGGGGCGTGAAACATTGTGTGATGCGGCATTAATAGGATACATGTTTAGAGTTGTGACGACATCATTGGTAGAATAGAAGCGTTGAATAAGAATGAAGATGTGTTAGCATCCAGATCACCTTAGACTAGTGAGGGGGTCCACAAATACCTTAGTTCAGGGAGGATGGTGGATTGCTGTAGAATAATGTAAACCCCATCCCTTTGAAATGAAGAACTAAACCGGGGGAAAACCCCAAATACTTCCAAAAGAAAACTAGGTGTCTATTAGGACAAAAAATGGGTAAAATAAAGGTTTAAGATGAGGATTTTTAACATCCCAAGTAGCAAATAAATCACAAAAATCATGGAGAAGAACCATGAAGTGGATTAGGTGAGAAAACAGGACCGGTTCAGGGAGAACTAGTCCTGAACGGGATCGAACCAGGTTGAACCATGAAGAACCGGTTCAAAGATTCATTTTTCTAGGTTGCTTAAAATATCAAATTGGGAAATTGAGGTTACCATTAGATAGAAATTAAATTTAAAAAATTTTAATTTTTTGAAAGCCAATCGAATCGGGCCTGAACCGACTAATTTATGATTTCGGGTCATCGGACTCTATCGGACTGGACCAATCAATGGTCTAACCGGTCAATGGACCACTGCCATGTCAACGCCCAATTAGCAGGTGCGACCAATCAGCACACGACATGTGGCGAAGCGCACGTAGCCAACCACTCTATAAGTGTTTGTAAGTGATGGCCAATTAGCGAGTGACACGTGTCCTCGGTCAACGATAAGAGGAGGAAAATCCCATCAGCGATGATCAACCAATAGGGGAGTGATGCGTGTCCTGGACAACGGTCAATGTCGGACAAGCCCCATCAGCAAAGGCTGACCAATGGGGAGCTAACACATGGCAAAAGTGCCATGTTAGCATCCAACTAGGATGTTAGAGACATGACCGACCAATCCGAGGCTGACGTGGGAGTGCCATGTCGGATGGCCCCAACTAATCAGAGGCTAATACATGGCAGTGGCACTGTGCGCTAAAAGAGAAATCTAACGTATTTAAAAATAGCCAATCAGAGGATGCCATGTGTCATGGTCAATGATCAACGAAATCCAGTTAGCAACTACGAAGGAAGGAGCAACCAATGGGAGGCTGCCACATGTTCGGTCAATGAGTCAAAGGCTGACTGGGCTGTTGATGAGGATGCTATGTCAGTAAAACTAACCAATGACGACGCACACGTGGTAAGTCGGCATGTGCGAAGCTCGCACGCATGCCATAGTATTGTCTTCCTCAGATGGGTTGGAAGTCTCCAGTGACTTGGAAAAAGCTTCGATCCGGTCACCGGCAAGCGAGGCGGGGGCCAAGTCTTATGTCGACAAGTAGCCTAGACAGTTGTCAAGCTCCATATATAAAGAACACCCCTCCACTCACATTCCTCATCCCATAATCCATCGAAGAACTTGAAGAGGTCCATTTTCTGGTGAGATGGAGACAAGAGCTTTGACAAGGAATCTTTTTATAGTCTCAGAAGGTGCATTCGGGCTCTGTGGAACTGGGAAGAAGTCCTTTACCTCGCGCCCACCTCCTTTCAAACCAAAGATCATTGGAGAAGCGTCGGGAAGTTAGTACAGTACCATCACTTCGGCGATCTCAAAATGACCGAAAAACTGGAGTTGAATTCCGACCACCTCTAACATCATGTGATTCGACCAAACTCCACACGACCAACCCCCAACTTCCAGGAACCTTCGAGGTATGTCAATTCTGCCCCATTTCACCAGAACAGTGAAGTTGCAGAAAATGAAACACAGAGACTTCTCTATTCAAATTCTCCATGCTTAGGCAACCAATTGACCTGAGGTTTATCCTAGGAGACTCCCCTCAATGAGCATTAGCCACCCTCATACAGAGCTTAAACCATATCCCCCTCATTGATAAGAAAATCAATCTCTCTCTGTCACGTTTTGGCCCAGTTTGGTCAGAACCCCGTGAGCAACCCACCACTCCTATTAGTCTAAGAAGGATTTCCTTTCTTCTAGATCACGATGAGTCAGGCGTCCTTCTAACCTCGTTTCCTAGAATAGCATTATAAAAACTTGAGTAATTAAAGACTTTTAAGCATATATGTCTTAAGGATCAACAATGAGGAATCTTCTAGGGTTTTGTCTCCTATTCCTGAAAGGGGTTAAAAGGGAGTGGGTGAGTTTCTACAACTCAGTGAACGAGTGTTGGGATTGAATTTTAAAAGCAACAATTTATCAAAACATTCTTTCTTCACATGACTTTGGGTTTTTCTTTATCTTAGAAAAAATTTCCATCCTTTTTAAATTCCTTCACCATTATGTGAGTTCATCTCTTTTAACACTTCCCCTTGCTCGGGAAGTGTTTCAAGCATTCGTGAGATGCAGTTACTACAACTGCATCCACTTGTGGATAATATCATCTTTACCATCCACCCTGATAAAAGTCACTGACTTCTACTCAGATTCTAAGTGGAAATCAATTGTCCGACCCTCAAACCCAAAATACTTCATGTATGTATGAGGATGGAGATCTCATCCTATCCCCACCCCAGTCTCATGCGTAAGAAGCCCAAACATAGTAGCTTCACAAAGCCTAAACATAGTAGCTTCACAAAGCCTAAACACAGTAGCTTCATGAAGCCCAAACACAGATGCTTCATGACTATTTGGTACGACAAACTTCCATTATTGCAACCAGGTCGTCCAGCAGTACTTGAAACCCATCACTACCCCTCTTAGGCGTCTTGATAGTCCCGAATCAGAGTGCATGCACAAATAACAGTTTTCACATAATATCCTTTATCTTTGGTGCTGACGGTCCAATAGCCCCGCCACTCGATTTGGCCTATAGTTGATTGTCTAATCGGTCAGTTGACTTAATCCTGACGCATTGTCACTAGCCCATCGAGCCTGGTCTATCTTGACTTGGTACCATGGAAAATCACACAACATTTCCATTTTAGTGAGAGTTTTCATGGCTTCCATTTACTCATTTTTGTCTACGGGCTCCAGCCCGTGCCCACTGGCCTTGTACCCACTTCACGAGTTTTTTTTTCAAAAACTGGGCCTTGAGCCCTATGAGTTCAAAATTGAGGCCCCCGACCTATTGAGCTGTACTAGTTGTCATCGAGAAAGTCTCCAAAATTGTTTAATCATTTGCATACAATTAAAGGAGAACATTTTCGACAAAATTACTTTTAGCTCAAATGCATTCATCATACCAATCGGGCATGATAATAGGGGGTATATCCACTTACAACTAAGTGGGTTTTATTTCAAATAGTGTCCATCATACCAATCGGGTATGATGTACAAAGGATCCCACTCACATTGGTTTTTCATTTCTAAAATGGTGCTCACCACCCCAACCGGGTATGATGTATAAATATGCTCTCTCACAATCTGTAAGTAGGTTTTTAATTTTTTTAAAATGTGCTCATCACCCCAACCGGATATGACATTAAAAATGTCCCACTCAATTGATGATTGTGACGTGTTCATCCCCAATTGGTTTTCCAAGTCCTGTTCAAGCTCCTTTGCTCCCGTCCTTACCTGAATTTGTTCCTATATGGTTTGAGTATCCTTATAAGGAACGACTTGACATGAATAACCCTTCTATTTCCATGTATTTACATTTAGGCCCTTATTTTTACCTTATTGCAATTAGGTCCCTAAAGTCCATGATCTTTGATTTTAGGTTCTTTAATGGTCAATTATTTTCAATTGAGTCCATGGGGTTTCCAACATCCCTCTCGTGTCCTTAACTTTCTCAAAATTGTAAATGGGGCTCAAAATTTCCAAACTTGCCCCAACTTTCCCAAAAGTACCTTTTTGCCCTTAACTTCAAAATATGGCCAATTGGTCTCAATTCTTTCAAAAATTGACCAATAGGTCCTCTGACATCTTTCTCATTGCCAATTGACCTTCAATTTTGAGAAATTACATTAAGGTCCTTCAATTTTTTGAAATCCCCAAATTCGCCCAAATTCTTCTCCCAATTTCACCCCTTTCTACGGGCTGAATTTGATTTCTTCAAATTGGCCATTCAAATGGGGTTAATTTCTCAAATTGGTGGCATTAATAAGTTTCTATACTTCCATAAAATCCAATTGAGCTTTGAATTGTAGAATTTGGGTCCGAAACGAGCTCAAATGGAGCTTTGCTGGAAAACTATATGTAGAGAGAGAAAGTTTCGAAAACTTACCTTTGGAGGCGCGGCGATCCAAGTTCTTAATCTAGGAAGTTAGCTCTTGTTCTCAAGGTCCTTCTAGGATCAAGAATTTGGATAATTGGTGTTAGGATCAATGGAAATTAATCAAAGAAATCTGTCACTTTCTCTCTCTAGAACTGAACTACTCCGATGAAGGGGAGTTAAATTGGCTTACCATTTTCCTTGGGGAGATCGAGTGTGAGCTGTAGAGGCTAGGGGAAGGATCAATTTTGACATAGGAGGTCTGAATTGGTCGAATTTAGATTGAAAAAAATAGGGCAGCTTCAGGACCAACGAAGTTGCGTCACTGTTTTGACCTGTTGATGCTTCTCTTGTGGTCCTCAAGCGGAATGGAGGGTGCCGTTAGGTAGCTGACTTCCTCGGGAGCCTATAGAACCTGAATTTGCCTTCTAAGGTTGAGAGAAGTGCCCAAGTCAGTGCTCTGGTTTGAGCTTCATCAAAAAATGGAGCACTTCTCCTTCTTTGATGGTTTGAGGTGTGTGAAGGATGAATGAAGTAGAGCTATTTATATAAGGAGCTCATAGACCCTCTACTCTACCAGTTTCCATATTTGTTGAGCTTATCAACTTCAAAAAATGCCATAATCAGAGGGAATATTCCCTCACTGGAAAAGGATGATTTTTTTGCCATTGATAAACAGTGATGTCATCATAAAGAAGACGATGACACTATTCTAGACCGGACCTGTCATGCCCCGACCCGGTTTGGTCGGATCCCCGTGATCAACCTGCCACTCTCCCAGTTTATTAAAGGGTTTCCCCTTATTATAAATTGTAAAGAGTAAGGCGTCCTTTAACCTGCACCTTTTTCCTGGAATAACATAATCAAAACTGCATGAAATTTAAAACTGTACATACCTGTCTTACAGGCATCTTAGTTGATGGTCTTTAAGGGGAGGCTTTCCAAGATTTCCTGAAAGGGATATAAGGGAGGGGGTGAGTACGACTACTCAGTGAATGGGTTTTTAAAAACTTTTGACTTTTAAGAAAAATATTTATATGGAGTGTGCTAGACTCCTTTGTTTTCAAAAATCCATTCATTTAAAAATTTGAGTTTTTCCATTATTTCTTAGTTATCACGGTGTGTCATCACCCAACACACATCCTACATCATGAAGGTTACACACATTCGCAAGTCAGTATCACTACTGAACCCGCTAGTGGCTTCAGAGCGACTTTTCCTGCCACCCGGATAGAAGTACGACCACTTTAAACCCAGCCATGGCACCTATGAGAGGAACCAAGCGAACAAGAGCAGCAGTTGTGGACTCTACTAGCAACCCCCTTCTAGAAGAAGAATCCCTGGGGGCCTAGCCAACCCCACAAGGTCTTTTCTCAAAACACTAATGGCTGTATGAGCAGTTCACAAGGGTATTTGAAAAACCCAACCTCAACACTAAACCCCACTTGGATTCTGAGTCCCACACTCGGCTTGGGAAGTACAATCACAGTCTACTTCCACCCATGCCCCACCTCTCTTTGACATTCCAAAGTACCTGAAGACACTCCGATAGCTGGGGTGCAATCCTTTCTAAGGGGAAAAGGATGCTGGGGCAGGAGATGGTGATGCTGGTCGAATTCTTTATGGAGTCCAATGCTAAGAGATGGTGGGATAACGTGAGGAGCCTCTTCTCTGCCATCCCCATATGGGAGGAGTTAGAGAAAAGGTACTCTGAGGAGTACCTGGCTCCCCACTTAATCAACGAGAAGAAACTAGAGTTCTTCTAGCTATGATAAGGAGCGAGTAAGGTCTCTGAGTATGAGACCAAGTTTAATGAGTTATGGCCATTCAACCCTGACTTGGCCAGATCGATAAATATCTGCCAAAAGTTCATATACGGACTCAATGTGGACATGAGAGACCGGATGGGGGTATTGGGACGCCCCATAGATCTAGCTTCCATTATCAACATGGCACATTAGTGCAAACGTCTAGTGCAAATGAAATGCCACAGGATGGAGCAGACCGGATGAAGGGAGGAGAGGGGCCAAAGTAGCAAGAGAGGCCGGAGAGAGCAAGGTGGGTCATGATGGGGGACCAAGACAAGGTTCTCGAGAAGAGGGGGGGGTTATCAAACCCAGAGAGAGGTGAATGCACCCTCTCAGAGGAAGGGCCCCTATTGCCCCAAGTGCTAAAGGACCCATGAAGGGATGTGTCCAACATGTTTTGGGTGCGGACAACTTGGGCACTATGTGAGGAACTACTTGACCCTTCAGGGCAACGCCTAGTGAAATGCCTTGCAACCACCGCCCGAAATTAGAGGGCACCCAACGAGGGGAGGGAGGCACCCACCCAAGTCACGACTAGAGTCTACAACCTCTCTTAGGAGGATGTCCGGAAGGACCCCAATGTAGTAGCTAGTATGCCCCAACCACTCCCTTAGATCAAGTCTGTAACCCTGAGTCGTGTAGTCCCTATTCATGAATCAATAAAGTTTGTTTTCTTAAGAAATTTTGTTAAATCTCACTTAGGTCACACACAATTATACAGAAGAGAGATATACGCTCTCTTCGACTTAGGGGTCGAGCGATCCTTCGTCAAGGAGACCCTAGTTCCAATCCTTCCTAGGAAGCTCACACCTCTCACGCCACCCCTCAACATCCTCAAGCCATTAGGAGAGGAACTAGCATGACACGAGCTCCTCGAGGCATGCAAAATCCAGATAGGAGGAGTAACCTTGGAAGCAGATCTAATTCCCCAACCGCTACGGGAAGTGGAAGTCATCCTAGGGATGGATTGGCTAAGCACGCACCAGGCCAAGGTAGGCTACGGGAATAAGTAGATAACATTCCACGCTCCAGGAAAGGAAGGGGCATTATTCGAAGGGGACAAAGGGAGATCCAAAGTGCACCTAGTGTCCTGCATGGAGGCACGAGACATGCTGCGGAAGGGATGTAAGTTGTTCCTTGCACAAATCACTCATAAGGATTCAAAGGAGAAAGGACTAGGAGAGATCCTGATAGTGAACCTCTACCTGGATGTATTCCTTGAAGAGCTACCAGGATTACCTCTAAATCGCCAATTAGAGTTCAAGATTGAGATAGTGCCAGGGACACACCCCATATCACAAGCTCCCTATCGTATGACACCTGTGGAACTTGAGGACCTTAAGGAACAATCATACACCCAAGAAAATCCCCTTGGGTCGTGCCAATCCTGCTCATCAAGAAAAAGGATGGAAGTATGAGGCTTTGTATCGACTATCGAAAGCTAAACCAGGTAACCACCAAGAATAAGTAGCCTCTCCCGAGAATAGATGATTTTTTTGACCAACTGTGGGGGGATGCATACTTTTCCAAGATTGACCTGTGATCAAGGTATCACCAGTTGAAGATCCGGGAGGAGGATATACAGAAGACTGCATTCTGATCACAATATGGACACTACGTGTTTAGGGTGATGCCCTTCGGCCTGATAAATGCGCCCGCAGCCTTTATGGACCTGATGAACCGGCTGTTCCAACCTTACCTGGATAAAGTCATTATAGTCTTTATAAATGATATCCTCATATACTCTAGAACAGAAGAAGAGCACAATGCAAACCTAGAGACCACTCAGGCACACTATGGGAGAATCAACTCTATGCCAAATTCTCAAAATGTGAGTTTTGGCTACAAGAGGTGGGCTTCTTAGGGCACATCGTGTCTAAGGGCAGAGTAAAGGTGGACCCAACAAAGATAGAAACCATATTAAACTGGAAGACACCCACCAGCCTAACTGAGATACGTAGCTTCCTTAGACTTATGGGATACTACTAGAAGTTCATAGAGGATTTCTCCAAAATTGCAGCTCTATTGACCCACCTCACAAGGAAGGGGGTCAAATACAAGTGGGATGCTAGGTGTGAGAAGTCCTTCCAGGAGCATATGTCTCGTTTGACGACGACCTCGGTGCTGGCATTACCCGACTCGAATGCGGGGAATATATGGTATATAGCAATGCGTCCGGACAAGGATTGGGATGCCTTTTAATGCAGCAGCAAAGGGTCATCACGTAAGCCTCCTGACAATTGAAAATACATGAGAGGAATTACCCCACCCGTGATCTCGATTTGGCAGCAATAGTGTTCACCCTAAAGATTTGGCATCACTATTTGTGTGGAGTCAGGTGCCACATATACATAGACCACAAGAGCCTCAAGAACTTCCAAACCCAAAATGAGCTCAATCTACGATAGAGGAGGTTGTTAGAGTTAGTAAAGAATTATGATCTAATGATAGAATACCACTCTGACAATGCTAACGTGGTAGCGAATGCACTTAGCCATAAGTATCACATGGGAGTAGCCTCAATAAGGACCGGTTACTTGCCCTTACTAAGGCAATTGTGTAGCTTGAGGGTAAACCTCAACATGGGTAGGGATCAGAGAGGCCTAATGGCTAATATAACCATATGACTCAACCTATTAGATCAAATACGGGTCCTACAAAGGGAGGATTCGGAGCTCCGGCTGCACTGGGACCAGCCTATCAGCGAGCTAACCCAAGACCTTGTAGTCACATCGGGTGAGTGGAAAATTTCACATCATACCTGGTTGGGATGATGAGTACCTTAGAATAAAAAACCACTACTAAGTGGAATTTTAAACATCACGCCTAGATGGGGTGATGTGGAAACTACGCGGAAAAACTACTTATCAGCTGTAAGTAGATCATACCCAGTTGGTATGATGAACTTCTTGGAAGGAAGTAGAAAACCTGCTTATCGGTTATGAGCGAAGATTTCCTCACACCCGATTGGTGTTATAGACAGATGAAAATTTATTTTGTTAGAAGTGCTCTACTATGACTGTGTGCCACTGCTTAAACATTTTGGGAGGCCTTTTTTATTAGAACTCGAATAGCTTAGATAGGCCAGAGGCCTCAATTTTTGAACTTCGGGGGCTAAAATGCCCAATTTTAAAAATCTCGTACAATGCGCCCAATGCCAGTTGGTAGGAGCAAGAGCTCATAAACAAGCATGATATTAACCCAAGAAAATGTTAGTGAATGATGTGTTTGGCCATTGTACCAAGACAGGACTGGCATACTCAATGGGCTGGTGGCAGTGCGACAAGACAGGTCGATGGACCAATCGAGACAAACAGTTACAGGTCGAGTTGAGGATCGAGGCCGTTGGACCAATGACACCAAAGATTAAATGACTTTTGAGAAAAATTATTATTTTCTGCATGCACTGAGGTACGGGACCATCAAGATGCCAAAGAGGGGTAGTGATGCGTCCTAGGGGTTACTAGATGACATGGTGGAGATAAGGGCAGTTTGTCGTGCCAGCAGTCAGGGAAGCTCAATGTAGCTTCATGCGCATGAGACAGGGTGGGATCGGGATGAGGTCTCTGTCCTCATATGGACACAAAGTTTCTTCTCGGGTTTGAGGGTCGGGTTTCATGTACATCCACTCATTCCTAGGGTAGATGTGGACGGGCTTCTATTTAGGTGGCCTGTAAAGTCGCTCTTATGCCACAAGTGGGTGCAGTGGATGGACTGCTTTGCGAATGTGTGATTCCTTCATGATGAAGGGCATGTGCTTAGTGTTAAATATACCGGTTGTGGTTAATGATGAGTACTAATTTTGAAAATCGAGAAATTGAGGAAGAAATAGTTTAAAAGGAAATTAAGGAGCCTAGCACACTCCAAAATTATTTTATTGAAAACTTTGTTTTTAATCACCCATTCACTAAGTATTTGAGGATACGGGTGGAAGGGAATGAAGAAGGACATTGCGGAGTATGTGGAAAGATGTTTATTGTGCTAACAAATTAAGGCCGAACATCAAAAACCCTCTAGACTGTTGCAACCCCTACCAATCCCTAAATGGAAGTGGGAACATATCACCATGGATTTTGTTACCGGATGACCCATAACCAAAAGGGGGCGGGATGCGATATGGATCATTGTAGACAGGTTAACTAAGCCCACCCATTTCCTACCCATAAAGGTAACTGATCCCAGAGAAAAGTTGGTCGCATTGTATGTAGGGGAGATTGTGAGGCTCCAAGGGGTCCTAGTAAGCATAGTATCAAATCAGGATGCGAGGTCCAACTTCTAGTTTTGGCCTAGCCTGTACGATGCCCTTGGGACCAAACTCCACATGAGCACTATCACACCTCGACCCGGTTTGGTCAGAAACTCATAAGCAACCTGCCACTCCCGTTGGTCTAAGAAGGATTTCCTTTCTTCTAGACAACGAGGAGTCAAACGTCCTTCTAACCTGATTTCATGGAATAGCATTATACAAAACTTAACTAAATACAGATTTTTAAGCATACTTGTCTTAAGGTTCAACTTCGAAGAATCTTCTAGGGTTTTGTCTCCTTTTTCCTGAAAGGGGTTAAAAGGGAGTGGGTGAGTTTCTACAACTCAATGAGCGGGTGTTGGGAGTGAGTTTTAAAAGTAACAGTTTATCAAAACATTCTTTCTTGACATGACTGTGGGTTTTTTTCTATCTTCGAAAAACATCCATCCTTTTTAAATTCCTTCACCATTATGTGAGTTCAACTCTTTTAACACTTCCCCTTGCTCAGGAAGTGTTTCACATAGTACAACCGTATGTGCCCCTTTACCACAAAGGGTTTACATGTATTTTTCCAATAACTAGTTTATTAGAAACACCTTTTTTTTCACAGCCTTTTTATCATTTCTACTTATAGTGTGTTTAGCTCTTTTTTGCACTTCCCCTTTCCTCGGGAGGCATTTAGCACACATACACATGCCCTTTCTCATAAAGGGTACACACATTTGTAGGGCAATCCCATACAGCAGCCACTTGGGGATCATCATAACTTTGTTATCCACCCTGATAGAAGTTCGACCACTTCTACCTTGAGTCTGAGTGACGCCCCAAGCACCCGACCCTTAGACCCAAAATCACTTCATGTCCGTATGAGGATGGAGACCTCATCATGTCCCCACCCTGGTCTCATAAGCAAGAAGCCCAAACACAGTAGCTTCAAGAAGCCCAAACACATTAGCTTCAAGAAGCCCAAACACAATAGCTTCAAGAAGCCTAAACAAAGTAGCTTCATGACTAACTAGTACGACAAACTTCCCTTATCACCACCAAGTCGTCCTATAGTCCTTGGAATCCATCACTACCCCTTATGGCATCTCGATGATCCTGAAATCAAAGTGCATGCACAAACAATAGTCTTAGCATATTAGCCATTATTTTTGGTGCCGACAGTCCAATGGCCCCGACACTCGATGTAGTATGTAGTTGTTTGCTTGACCAATCCATCGATCTAGTCCTGGCGTACGACCACTAGTCCATCGAGCCTTGTCAGTCAAGACTTGGTACTATGGCAAGTATCATAGAAAATTCCAGTTTAATGAGAGTTTTCATGGCTCCTTTTTACTCATGTTTGTCTATGGTGTCACGCCTCGACCTAGTTTGGTCGGAATCTCATTAGCAACCCGCCACTCCCTTTGGTTTAAGAAGGATTTCTCTTCCTTCTAGACCATGAGGAGTTAGATGTCCTTTTTACTTGGTTTCCTAGAATAGCATTATAGAAAACTTAATAGCTTAAAAACTTACATACCTGACTTAGGGTTTAGTTCTGAGAGATCTCTAAGGTTGGTTTCCTTTTTCCTAAAAGGTTTTAAAGGGATGGGCTGAGTTTCTACAATTCAGTGAGTGGGTGTTGGGGGGTGAGTTTTAAAAAATATTTAGTTCATAAAAAACTATTTCAAAGTTTATCACCATTTTCAAAGATTTTCTCCAATCTCAAAGCCTTTCACCATTTTCACTTATTATGTGTGTTTAGCTCTCTTAGCACATCTCCTTGCCTTGGGAGGCATTTAGCAAACAAACACACATCCTTTATCGTAAGGGGTACACACGTTCACTGGTGCAGCATGCCCATTACACCCACTTGTGTATCAAAGTGTCTTTACCGTCCACCATGATAGAAGTCCCTAACTTCTAGCTGAGTCTGAGCAACGCCCTAGATGTTAGGTCCTCAGACTCCACATAACTTTATGTTCGTTTGAGAACGGAGACCTCATCCCGCCTCTACCCCAATCTCAATGCACAAGAAGCTCCCGGAGCATCATGAATAACTGACCCGACAAACTACCCTTATAGCCACTAGGTTGTCCAGTAGTCCTTGGAACCCATCACTACCCCTCTTGGGCATCTTGATGGTCCCAAATTCAAAGTACATGCACAAACAATAGTTTTCATATATTTAGTTGTTCTCTTTGGTGGCAACGGTCCAACGGCCCTAACACTCAACCCGATCTGCAATTGTTTGACTAGCCAGTCTGTTGACCTGTCCATGACGTACTGCCACTAGCCCATCAAGCCTTGTCGGTCCTAACTTGGTACCATGGAGAATTATAGAATTATTTCCACTTTTAATGAGAGTTTTCATGGCTTTTCCTATTCATATTTGTTTACGTGCTTCAGCCTATTCCCACTAGCATTGGGCCCACTGCACGCATTTTTCAAAACTGGGCCTTGAGCCATATGAGTTCAAATTCGAGGCCCTTGGCCTGTTAGAGCTATTCTAGCTCTCATCAAGATTGTTTCTAAAATAGTTTAATCAATGGCACACAGTTAGGGGAGAACACTTCTGATAAAACTCCTTTTAACTCATTGCACCAACTTGGTGTGATGATAAAGATAGGTCTGCTTATAACTAATATGCGAGTTTTTCCTTTCAGTAAAGAAGTTCATCATAACAACTGCCCCAATCGGGTATGACGTTAGATAATCCCACTCACTTGATGATTGTGATGTGGTCATCCTCAGTTAGATTTCCAAATCCTGTTCGAGCTCCTTTGTTAACATCCTTATCTGAATTCGTTCCTACATGGTTTGGGTATCTCTACAAGGAACGACTAGGCATGAATAACCCTTCTATTTCCATGTATTTATACTTAGGCCATTATTTTTTCCTTATGGAAATTAGGTCACTAAAGTCCATAATCTTTGACTTTAGGTCCCAAACGTTCAATTATTTTTAATTAACTCCCTGGGGCATCCAATATACCTATTGAGTCCTTAATTTTCTCAAAATGGCACATGGGGCTCAAATTTCCCAAATTTGCAAATTGGTCCCCAACTTTTTCCAAAATTATAGCTTCACCCCTAAGTTCCAAAAATTGCCAATTGGTCCCAATTCTTTCGAACATTGACCAACTCTTCCTTCAACATCTTTCTCATTGCCAATTGACCTTCAATTTTGAGAAATTGCATTTAGGACGTTCTATTTTTTGAAATTCCTAATTTTCCCCAAAATTTCCCCGAATTTTTCCCCATCTCTACTGACAGAATTTGATTTCTTCAAATTGACTACTCAAACAAGGCTAATTGCTCTAATTGATGGCATGGAACAGTTCCTACACTTCCATACAGTTCAATTGAGCTTTGAATTGCAATATTTGGGTCCGAAATAAGCTCAAATGGAGCTTCACCAAAAAATTGTATATAGAGAGATAAATCTTCAAAAGCTTACCATAAGGGGCGCAACAGTCTAAGCTCTAGATCTAGGAAGGTAGCTCTCATCCTTAGGGTCCTTTTAGGATCAAGAATTGCTACAATTGATGTCAAGATCAGTGTGAATTTGGTTAGTGAAATTCAACACTTTCTCTCTCTAGAACCGAACAACAACAACGGAGGGTGACTAAATTGGCTTACCTTTCTCCTATATAGAGGTCATGTGGTGGCCTTGGGGGCTGAGGGAAGTCTTGGTTTGGTCGTTGGAGGCTTGAATTGGTAGAATTCAGATTGGCCAAATAGGGTAGCTTTGAGTCGACAGAGCTACTTCACTATTCGATCTCTCCGTCGCTTCTCCGATGATCCTTGGGTCAAAGGGAGGTTGCTGTCAGGCAGCTGATTTCCCCTGGAGTCTATAGGACCCATGTAAACCCTGCCCTTTTGAGTTAAGAAAAACCGGGAAAAGAACTAGTTAAACCGAGTGAGAAACACTGAACCTATTCACAAACTAATCATTAGAGAAGAGGCAATTTGGGAAATTTCAACTCCCGAATGACCCAAAGGATTCATAAAATCTTGGAAAAGAACCTTAGAACAAATTAGAATAGAAAAGCTAGACCGATTCAAATGAACCGAATCTAACAAGATTGAACCGGTTTATGAACGTTGGTTCATGAACTAGAACTGATAGATAAAGAGCACATCGGGAAATTTATGGATCCCGAGTGACCTAAATAGTCACAAAAGTCAAGGAAAATGACTTTAGGATGAATTGAAGATGGAAACCAAACTGGTTCAGTTGAACCGGATTGAACTGGTTTTGGACCATTTTAAACCAATATTGAACTAGATGCTAAATTCATTTGTCTAGGTAGCTTAGAAAATTCAAATTTGAGATTTGAGGCCAATATTATATAGAAAATGAATTTATAAATTTTTAGATTTGAAAATTCGATCGAATTGGGGGTGAACCAACTGGTTAAAACTTTTAACTCAGTTCGGACCAGTCTGGTCCGGTTCGAAACAGTGTCGTCTTCTTCCTTTATATGACAACACTGTTCACTCGCCGAAAAATCGCGCAACATTGGCGAAGCTAAAAAGGCTTAGGCCATGGAGTTTCTAGCAATGAATGACTGCCATTAAGGACCCAATTTGATGACCAAGAAGTCCTGAGCTTCCTATATAAAGAGCCCCTCCTCATTCATCCTCTCCACACCTGAAAACTCCATTCTTAGGCCAAACCAAGCCCTCCCAATGTCATGCCCCGACTCGGTTTGGTCAGATCCCCGTGATCAACCTACCACTCTCCCGATTTATTAAGTGGTTTCCCCTTATTATAACCCATAAAGAGTAAGGCATTCTTTAAACCTTCACCTTTTCCTCGAATAACATAAATCAAAATTGCATAATATTTTAAATTTATCATACCTATCTCACAGGCATCTTAGTTGATGGTCTTTAAGGGTAGGCTTTTTAGAATTTCCTGAAAGGGATATAAGGGAGGGGGTGAGTATAACGACTCAGTGAATGGGTTTTCAAAATTTTTAACTTTTAGGAGAAAGAATTGTATTGGAGTGTGCTAGACTCCTTTCTTTCCAAAAATCCTTTCACTTCAAATCTTGATTTTTACCACCATTTCTTATTAATCACGTGTGCCATCACCCAACACACATCATTCATCATGAAGATCAAACACACATTCGCAGGCCAGTATGTCCACTGAACCCACTTGTGGAGTCACAGCGACTTTACCAGCTATCTAGATAGAAGCACGTCCACTTCTACCCTAAGAATGAGTGGATGTTCGCGACATCCGACCCTCAATCCCGTAACGATTCTTCGTGTCCGTATGAGGACAGAGACCTCATCCCATCCCTACCCTGGTCTCATGCGCTTGATGCTACTCCAAATTTCATATGGTCATCTGGTCTGATGAACTGCCCTTATACCCACCAGGTCATTTGGGGCCCTTAGAATGCATAACGACCTCACTTAGGAGTCTTGATGGTCCCATAATCATAGTGCATGCACAATCAGTATTTTACGTCATGCCTTATAATCTGTGGTGCCACTAGTCCAATGGCCCCAACCCACAATTCAACCAGCAGCTGTTTGTCTTGATTGGTCCGTCAACCTGTCATTTCGCACTACCGCTAGATGACTGAGTATGTCAGTCCTGTCTTGGTACAATGGCCAAACAATTCATTTATTAAATTTTTATTGCACATATCTCATGTTTGTTTATGAGCTCCTGCCCGTGCCCATTGGCCTATGGCCCACTATTCGAGATTTTCAAAACTAGGCATATTAGCTGTAAACTCCATCCTTTGATAATGAGAAAATCAGGGAAAGAACCGGTCAGTTTCAAATTTTAAAACTGAATTAGTCTAGCTCAATTATTAGTAAATGGGCAAATCGAGAATTTACAATTCCCATGTGATTCAAAATGGTTCATAACCCTTAGGATGAATTGAGGAAGAAAAATTGAACCGGTTCAAATGAACCGAGTCCAAACCGGATAGAACTGGTTTATGAACCGAGTAGACTCATGAACCAGAATCGATAGGGAGAGGGTAGACCAAGAAATTTATGGATCCCAAGTGACCCAAAGAGTCCCAAAAGTCGTGGAAATGGGCTTGAGAAGGAATTGAAGATGAAAACCAAACCGGTTTAGGTGAACTGGATCCGAACCTGATTCAACCAGTTTGGACCGATTTGAACCACTATTGAACCGGATTCTAAATTCATTTTTCTAGGCTTAAATAATTTAAATTTGAGATTTGAGGCCACCATTGGATAGAAAATAAATTTAGAAATTTTTAGATTTGAGAAATTTGGCCAAATGGGGGTGAACCGGCCTGTTTAAGCTTTGAATCGTCGTGCCCTCACCAGTGAGCAATCGAAGCTTTCTCTCTCTACAATCTATTTTCCGATAAAGCTCCGTTTGAGCCCGTTCTAGCATTAAAACTTGCGATTCTAAGTGTTGGAGAATCATATGAACATGTAGAAACTCAATTTCAACTTCAATTTCAATAATTGGAAGTGTTTGATCGATCAATTTGATGAAATCAAATTTGGTTGTGTTATGAAGTTGAAATTAGGGGGAAATTGGGGATTTTCCAAAATTTGAAGGACCAAGATGTGATTTTATAAAATTGAAGGTCAATTTTGCATGATAAGAATGCTAGAGGGCTAATTGATGAATTTTAGAATATTTGGGGTGAAACTTATCATTTTTGTAAAGGAAGGGCAAAATGGTAATTTTGGAAAAATTGGGGGACCAAATTGGAAATTTGGGAAATTAAACCCCCTTTTGTGAGTTTTAATAAATTGAGGTTCTAAGATAAATTTTAAAAGTTTCGGGACTCAATTTGAGGAAAAAATGGTATTAGGGACTTAAAGTTAAAGAAAAATAACTTTAGGGACCTAATTGCAAATAAATAGGAAGTTTGGTTTTCTCATTCATTTGGAATGAATGAAGGCTATTAGGCCAAGGAATAATGAACAAGGAGATTCATATCATGTAGGAATACGAAGTACCAGGAATACCAGCAAGGACAGGCTCGGATAAACACAAGGACTCGGTTGAGTGGAATTCATTGCATTAGGTGAGTGGGATTTTATATCATACCCAGTTGGGGATGATAAGTATCTCAAAATGAAAAACCCACTATTTAGTGGTATTTTAAATGTCACAAATTATAGAAGTGATGTGAAAATCATGTGGAAAAACTAATTAATGGTTGTAAGTAGATCATACTTGGTTAGTATGATGAAACTTCCTCGAAAGAAGTGGAAAACCCATTCATCAGTTATGAGAGGAGATGTCCTCATACTCGGTTGGTATGATGGACAGTTGAAAACTTATTTTATCGGAAGTGCTCTCTCGTGACTGTGTGCCAATGCTTAAATGATTTGGGAGACCTTCTTGATGGGAGCTCGAATAGCTCTTATAGGCAGAGGGTCTCGGTTTTGGAACTTAGGGGCTATTATGCCCGATTTTGGGATAAGAAAATCGGGGAAAAAACCGGTCAACCCGAGTGAGAAAATTGAACCGGATTACAAACCCCAACCATTAAAGAAGAAATTTATAAATCCCAAGTGACCTAAATAGTCACAAAAGTAATGAGAAATGACTTGAGGATGAATTGGAAATGAAAACCAAACCGATTTAGGTGAATCGAACTTGAACCGGATTAAACCGGTTTGAACCACTATTGAACCAATTTCTAAATTCATTTTTCTAGGTGGCTTAAAAATTCAAATTGAAGAATTGAGGCTATCATTGGATAGATAATGAATTTATAAATTTTTAATTTTGAAAAACTCGGTCGAATCAGGCCTAAATCAGCCGGTTTAACCATTGAACCTAGTTCGGACCGGTCCAGTTTAAAATAGTGTCATCTTTTTCTTTCACATGACAGCACTGTTCACTCGTCGAAAAATCGAGCAGTGCCAATGAAGATGAAAAGTCTCCAGCCAGGGAGTTTCAAGGAATGAATGACCGTCATTAAGGCACCAATTGGACGGCCAAGAAGTCCCCGAGCTTCCTATATAAAGAGCTCTTCCTCATTCATTCTCCTCACACCTAAAAACTCTACTCTCTCCCTACTGCTCCATTTTCTAGTAAAGCTCGAACTAGAGTCTAACTTGGGCATTTTTCTGAGCCAAGGAAGGCTAGGTTAGGTTCTTTAGATTTGGGGAGAAATCAGCAAGACATGTATGAAGACTATTAGGCCAAAGGATATTGAACAAGGATGTTCGTGTAGGAACATAAAGTACTGGGAACATCAGCCAAGACAAGCTCGCGTGAGGGAAAAAGTTGGTTAAGAGGAATTCACTTCATTAATAGGTGAGTGGGATTTTTCAAATCATACCCGGTTGGGATGATGAGTACCCCGTAACTTAAAACCCACTATCATGTGGAATTTTTAACATCACACCAGGATGGGGTGATGTGGAAATTACTCGGAAAAACTAATTAACAGTTGTAAGTAGATCATACACGGTTGGTATGATGGACTTCTTGAAAGGAAGTGGAAAACCCGTTTACGGATTGTAAGTGGAGATGTCATCACACTTGGTTGATATGATAGACAAATGGAAAGATTTTTTTGTTGGAAGTGCTCTCTTATGATTGTGTGCCACTACTTAAACCTTTTGGCAGACCTTCTCGACGGGAGCTCGAATTGCTCGAATAGGCCGGAGGCCTCTATTTTGGAACTTGGGGGCTAAAGTGCTCGATTTTGAAAATCTCATATAGTGGGCCCAAGGCTAGTTGGCACGAGCAGGAGCTCGTAAATAAACATGAAATTAAGCTATGAAAACTTAATGATCTATTTAGCCATGGTACCAAGATAGGATCAACATACTCGATGGACTGATGGCAGTGCAATAAGACATGTCGACATACTAGACGAAACAAACAGCTGCAGGTTGAGTTGAGGGTCGGGGCCGGTTCACTAGTGGTACCAAAGATTAAATGGCTTATGAGGAAAACTATTGTTTTATGCATGCACTGAGGTTCAAGACCATCAAGACGCCCAAGATGGGTAGTGATGCATCCTAGGGGCTACTAGAGGACATGGTGGAGATAAGGGCAGTTTGTCGTGCCAGCAATCAGGGAAGCTCGACGTAGCTTCATGCACATGAGACTAGGGTGGGGTCGAGATGAGGTATTTGTCCTCATATGGACACGGAGTTTCTTTTCGGGTTTGAGGGTTGGATGGCACATACATTCACTCTTTCCCAAGGTAGAAGTGGGTGGGCTTCTATCCAGGTGGTTGGTAAAGTCGCTATGATACCACAAGTGGGTGCAGTGGATGGGTTGCCCTGCGAATATGTGATCCCTTCATGATAGAGGGCATGTGTTGATTGTTAAACACACCGACTGTGGTTAATGAAAAATGATGATTTTGAAAATCAAAGAATTGAGGGAATGGCTTTAAGAAAATAAGGAGTTTTGGCACACTCCAATTCAAACTATTTTACTGAAAATCAAAATTTAAACACCCATTCACTGAGTTGTGGAACTCACCCCCTCCCTTATACCCCTTTTTAGGTAACCAAGGGTAAAACTACCTAAAGCCTTCCAGTTAGCTACACCTACAAGACATGTATGTAAATTTAAATTTTACATTGTTTTGTTTAATGTTATTCCAGAAAATGTATAGGTTTAAAGAATGCATTACTCCTCACAGTTTAAAGAAGGGAAAAACCCATAATAAACTGGGAGAGTGGCGGGTTGCTCACGGGGATCCAACCAAACTAGGTCAGGGCATGACATCTGAGCAACCTACAAAATATGTTTTATTAAACTATGTTATAATTAAAATCTAACAATGGCTTCTCTTAATTTATTCGACCTCAATACTTACCCAAAATTTATGAGGTTAGTGGCATTCTAAAGCTGGGATCAAGAGAGGTTTGTGGTATTTTTGTGGCCCTTGTTGTTAATTGAGGCCACTGAAAATGGTCTAAGAAATAGATACTCTATTTCTTCCTAGCGGGGTGCATGTAATGTTAGATCATGCTGGCAACGGTATAGGCTAAAAGTGGTTGTAGTGGAAAGTTTACTCGAGTAGCTTGTTAGGGACATTTGAATCACTAATTTTGGTGGTCGGGAGAGGAATTTTTGCTCTCTACAATTTAGATCAACAAAAATCGGAGATACAAAGGTTTTAGAGAGAATTTTGATGAGTTGTTGAACAAGAGACATCTAAGCCTTATATGTCTGTAATCTATACTTAATTAGCTATCATATCATTGCCTCATTTCATCATTTTATAACATATAACTCTCTAAAAGATATAATTAGTTTGTAGTGGGTTTTGGAATGCGGTGAGGGTTAAAATCAGGTTATAATCCGGTTTTTGGACCCTTAGTCGAGTGGAGGTGATGTCACACATGTGGCGCTTGGCATTATCACGCGTGTCTTGCCCATTCGGTCAGTCCGTCACTGTTCTGAACTAATTTCTAGTGGATTTCTCGACCAATTCAACCAATTTTAATTGTTTTTTTGCCGGTTCACCCACAATTTGACAAATTCTTATCCTAATAATTTTTTCTAAAAATTCCTTATTAAATTTTCTAAATAATAGGCTCAAAGAATCACTAAATTATTATTTGTTTAAACTACTCTAAAAATCATGGGGATTTATGGTAGAGGCAGGTTCAATCCTAGTTTGAATGATTATTTCTCGAAATTTTCTCAATTCTTGATTTCGGATCAGGTGAGGTTCTTTGAGGGTATTTCATGATACTAATTCATTATTTAAAATTATGATTTTGAGTTAGGTTTTCCTTCTTAGTTTGGTCTCGATTCTTAGTTTAGTTCAGCTCGATTTTTTATTTAAAATGTCTGGTGTAACAATAGCACTCTTGAAAGAAGCCCACGGGAGGAGAGTTCAATCTACCCTCTACAGTTTTTATAACATCCAAGGGAAACATCAATTTCAATCCACTTTCTTGTCTAGCTGATTAATCAAAGGTACAAATCTCCTAGTAAACTAACCAAAGAGTAAGGATAGGATAGCGAGATAGGATTTTTTAGCGTACATGGGACAAAGTAAGTGAAGATAGTCGCACAAACCTTCTAGTAATATAACAAAGATGGCTCATCAGTAGCATAGAATAACACAATTACCTGAAAAGCCGGAGGATTAGTTAGACTTATACTAACTTATTGGACTGACAAGTAAAAACCCATTGCAACTAGATCATAGCAGACAGGATATGAAGGCAACCAACGAAAAGAATAGAGTGTGTACCATTTGGAAGGGATTTTGCCAATAAGCAGATGAAAATTTCACATCAATTGACCTCCCATGAAACAAACAAGTACTATAAGGCTTAGAACAATCATATCTACATAATATACAGAGACAAATTTAAAAATTGTTTTATATTAAAACTATCATAGAGAACAAAGGGGAAATGATATGGGTTTAGAACTGACTGAGACATTTTTAGCCACAGAAACCTGTTAGCATCTATCTCTAGAAAACTATGTAATTTCTCGAGTAAGGAGTTTCAGAAAAAGAGAGAGACTTACTAGGTGATGCTAAGATGGCCATAAGCAAATGGATTTTCACCACATATAAGATGAGAATTATTTCCAGTTTGGAGTGTCATCTACCCCTATCTCCATATCCCTAAGAAGGAGAATTAGCATTTCTCCTCTAGCTGAATGGCTATCCCCGCAAATCAAAGGGCTATCTCTACCCTTAGCTCACCCCCACCCTTAGCTTATAGTCACGTAGAGAGCACTTTAACTAAATGCCCTACTAAACTTTTGGGTTTTGTACAGGTGATTTTATGCTTCCCTCCACTAGTTTTATTAACCAAATTTCTCACCTTAATCTTTTCTTTGCCTACCCCGAATTACATTTACTCTAACTGAATAAATTTTTTTTGTACAAGCTCAATTTTGGTAATATGACGTATCCATGCCATCATGTCATTTAATCTACTTAACAAAGCTTGAAAGATGAATTTAATATTGTAATAAAACCAAACTTTACTAGTCATTATGGGCTGAATAGTAATAGTAGACACTTAAGATCAACTTCGCAGTAAAATTTCGTTCAAACCGTTTCTATTTCAAGACAGCCCATTTTTGGCACCATAATGTTTGATCAACTCATCCACTCCATCTTTGCCATTTATCAATGGACAGAGACTAAATTTATGAGATCCCGCACCTACCCAGGAACTCTATTTATGGACGCTGGTTGGATCTAGAAACCAAAGAACACATAACTTTACTCTCAAATACTACTTTTGGCAGTTCAGATCTGCAATTATTATGCTGTCTTTCGAACAAGAAACTGGTACAATAAGATATGAAGGGGACTAAGCAAGAGTCATGACATTATTGTATGCACAAGATATGCAGTTTAGACTAGGGGGAACTTGAAGTAAGCTCGATCTTGTTTTCCTGCCAAAATGGTTATCATGGTTTCAATACATATCTTCCTGATCCTTGAGGTGCTCTTTCAGTGTCTGGCTTTCTATTTCCCAACTCTCACGGTCCCACGCTGGGTCCATCTCAGGCAGTCGGTAGTCATTGGGTCTAAGTGACAACTGAAACTCAGGTAAGTCGGGCAGTACTTGCAGACCCCTGCAATTTTTGGAACCATTAGATCCTACCTAGGTTCATTATCTATCCATACACTAACATACATCTTCACAATTCTATTTATGTCAAAATATGTCTTACTTTTCCTGCTCCAAGAGGTACCCATACATCTGAGACTTTTTCAGTGCAACTTCAGGGATCTTCTGATTCAGATACTTCATAGAACCCCAGAATGGAGGTATCCTGATGAAGAATAGAACACCCACAGAAACATTAGTTTTGAAGATCATGGGTCGAGTCTAATTTCTTTGTGACTGGTCATTGTTTGGCCTTCAGAACTAACCTGGATACAGGATTTGCAAGGCAAAAGCTCAGGCAAGCCTTCTTGCTCTCTGTAAGAAGTTCCTCAGCAGCAGCAAAACAACAAACTGCACTTATGCTACTTGATGGATCGGTTCCCTTGTCCATGATCAATCCATGGTAGTAGTAAGCAGCTGCCTGATGGATGCCAGTGCCAAATTTTAAGTTACTGAACAGAGAAAAATAAGCTCAATCTTAGCTTTTACTTGGATATTCTTGGGTTAAGAAGCAGAGAACCTTTGCTTCGAGGAACTTCCACTTGATGAACCAGAGGTGCTTCTTCCCATACCCGTGGCTCAGATCACACTGGGACAGGCAGCCATATGCCTGAAAACTTGAAAACAGGATGGATGAACAGGAGATATCATCACTGCATTTTGAGCCTTAGCTAAAGAACATTCTATTCTAGTACTGAACCTGACTAAAGTAGCTCAGCTGCTCACAGGCTAACCTCCTCTTCACTGACAAACTTGCCTTTTGGCTTTCCATGGCCAACCCAAGTTGGATTTCAGTGCCCTGAACCCCTTGAAGACATTACTTATGACAACAAACATAAATATGCCGATAAAACTCTATAACTATAGCTCTTTCTATTTACATCCTTCCATGTAGATTGACACAAGTCACATTTTAGTGAGACATTAACATTCTATACCTGACCTAGAGCTTGGATTGATAGAGCTTCAAGTATGCCTTCCTGCAAATCTTTTGGCAGACTTCTCCTTCATAGATAGATGATTCATTAGAATTCATAAAAATTTAAATAATTAATCAAGAAAATAACTCATATTTAAGCTTTACATACTTTGTTTCAGGAGGTATGCGGACCAAAATCTCATGGATGCAAAATTCTATGTATCCTGATGCCTTCAGAAGTAAATCAACAGCATCCCTCTTGGAATCTGATCACAGAGAAGTCATTTCATAACTTCAAAAGGAAATGAAACAGACTAACTGCTTAATACAGGACACATGGAATCTTGCTGGACCTGTGGAGACAGTCCTGATCTCAGAACCCAAATGTTCCTCTGGAATCAATAGGGAGTTGGCCTCTGATAATGTGAGCACGGTCATCATGTGAATCACAGAGAGTAATTCAAACCATGAATTCGACAAAGAGGCTTCCTGCTTCAGCAAAAACATATAGGAAAGAGGGGAAAATAGACTTAAGGCTATCAATATTATGGATTCAGTGTCAACTCCATAGGACATATTAGATCTTACTTGGTGTCTCGTGACAGTTTTCCATTTGAATTCAACCAATTCCTCGAGACCATGATCTGCATTATAGCCACATTACTTGCTTTGAAAAGAAGATCAGGGAGAGCAACCAAACATCAGATGCATATTGGGAAGCTTAAGCTGTAACCTTTCTCAGTCAGTCCTATTAGGACTGGCAAGTACTCTTCTAGCACTGGCCAAATTTGGGTAGTTGAAGATCCATCTAAACCATAAAAGAAGTGACTCTTCACACGAAATTCATTACTTACAACTTCCAGAAGTACCACAAAGAAGCAACAAAAATAAGAAATTCTCAAAGTGAAGTTCTGAGCTCAAAGGTTATAATTTAGCAGTATTATGTTTCTTCCTCTACCTACATTTCTATTGTGACAATGATGCGAATAAAAAACACGATCTTGAATTATGTTCTGCAAAACTAATAGGAAATTCGTGGATTTTTTCATATCTGAAAATGAACAAGTAATGATAAAGATGTATCAATCTAACTGCATCTGTATCACCTTGTGATCACATAAATTTCACAGCCTGCAAATCTAATGAAAGACATGGAAAAGCTGGATTACCGGTATCCTCGGTCAATAAGAGGATCTGATTCCGGAGGGATGACAGCTTATCGAGAAGATCATTAGGAACCAGGCCCTTGAGTGATCTCTGAATATTGGACTTCGCCGGAATTCGCATCAAGGGGACGAATACTGAGACCTCAGGGATGTTGGGCTTCTTCTTCCTCATTCCTAGTACAGAGACGGAGCACCCCATGATCTCTCCAACTAAGCCAAGCTGTCAGCATCCTATACAGAAGACCAAGAGCCTCAAAGGTGGAGCCTTTAATGGCCTTTCGGGAGCTCAAGTTATGGCAGCCGTGAGGGGCGGAGTAAATGCCAGAACATGGTGAAACAGCAGAAACAAAAACAAATAAAAAGGAAGCAACAAAATAGTTGAAGAAGATCGGGCTTACTGAAAGCTTACAGAGAGGAGAAGGGGCAGAGAGACAGTTGAGAAGCTTCGTGGGATGGATTAATAATAAGTACGGAGATGATACAGGACGATCTGCATCTTCTTCAGTCTGTGAGAGTGACAGGCAGAAGACAGAGAGTGAAGCGCAGGGACCGAGACAGGACTCACATGGCGAAACCTTAGGGAGACGTGATGTGATGTAAGGAGGGTCCTTGCATTGCACCTGCTGTTGAAAACCACGGCGTCTGGAAAATCCTCTGACCGCTTTCAGTACATTTATGGCATTGTTTGCCGCTGCAGAATACGCTTTTGTTTGCAATCTGTGTAAATAGACACATAACCCAGAGCAGTCACTGTGGGTTAAGTAAATAATTGTAAATCAAGAGATCTAAGTGGCTCAAATTTTTATATTTTATTTAAATTTTCATCAATTTTTAATAATAAAAATCACTTAAAAAGTCGGACCTTAAATAAAAAATGGTTGGCTCACGTGACACCACCCTAAATTTATTTAGTAAATTTAAAATTTTAATTGTTAAATTATAAATATATACCTCAATAATTATTTTATTTAATTATTTAATTATTATTCATATTATGTATTCATTTATTATATTATAGTTTAAATATTAGTAGATAAAGTTTTTTAAAAGTTCATATATTATATATATTATGCAGTTCCGAATAAGAAATTAATCATTGATTAATTAGAATTGTGAATATTCGCCCATGTGAATGTGGGCTTCATCCAATGAGGTCTCTTTACTCTTATCCCAGATATATCTCAAAAGTCGAAACATGTTTCCCTTGGTCAACAAAATAAACTTTATTTTCTTGTTTCTCTAGCTATACGGTCAACAACATAATCTTGCATTATACTAAACAAAAGCACCTTGAGATCACATCTCTTCATAAATAGAGTAATTTGATGATCTCCTATGTAAACTATAATACCATGACTAATTTCAAGTTGGGTCAATACATATGAAATTATGATCAAATATGGAATGTTTTAAAATAATATTTTAGATTTATAAAAAATTATTTATTAGCTTAGATATATAAATAAAATCGAATATAATTTAGTATAATCCCACAATAATTCAACAAATTAGAATTTTAGGTAAAAATTAAAATAATCCCACAATTGCAGATTCAGATGGATGTCGTATGGGGTACTTGACAGACCATCATCCGCCCAGGGTCTACCGTCCGTTCGCAGCAATTGCAGATTCAGATGCATGTCGTATGGGGTACTTGACAGACCATCCAACCCTGCCTGCATTTCCATTGTCAGTCACACTTTTGTCGAACCGTATGTCTGCCATCCGTTTGCCCATTCGGCTGGGCCTATCATCCACCCGCCCATCCCTTTCCCTTCTATCCCCCGAGATCTAGCACGTTTCACCTCCCTCTCCCCCAAATCTCGCCCCCGTGTCTTCTCCATACCTGACCGCCTGATTCCTCCATATCTCGTGTATTTGTCTGTACCTCTACCCTATAGGTCTACTAACTCAGCCTCTTGACCACCTTTGCTTAACCATTTCTCATTCGTTCATTGTTCGAATAATCACATGTTTGTCCTCCCTCACCCATATTTGCTCGTCCGCCTCATTGAACAAGCCGCTCAACCCACATATATTCCCGTAGTCCAGCATGTTGTCGTCTCTCCCAAATTTGCATGGTCCATTGTTTCACCCCTCTTCCCCAATGGTCAAAGGAGGAAACCTCAATGGTCACTGACCTCCAATAACTTGCATGCGGACGTTGACATGGGCTCACTATGTCAGGGCCTGGAGAAGGCAAAAAAACATTTGATTTCAAGAATACACTTCATCCATGGTAAGAAGCAGTGAAAAACTACCTTAATGGGTTACTTCATTAGTGGCAACCTAGAAATGAAGGACATAATGAGTTTGTGAACAATATGGGCTAGTATAGTTGGCCGAGAAAGGATTATGAAACATATTTTATTTCATTAACCTTCACACAACACTAGAATGTAAGAAAGAGCTCACACGCAATATCAACTAGAAAAAAATATACAAGTGTGGCTAGTTTTGTGTGACATGCCAATGTGACTTTACATGGATGAATGCTAAATCATAGCCAATAGTTTAGGCACTCCCTTATTTTTTTATATATATATATATATTAAAACACCACACTTTATCAAAAATCAAAATTTAACCTATTAAGCTTGAAATCATTCTGTCATATTAGAAATCAATTATTTCATATTGAACCAAACCTAAATATAATCTATTAATAGAAAATCACAATTTAGGAAACTTCCGATTAATAACCGAATCAAAATAAGATTGAACTAATGGTATAGAAAATAAGATAAAATTTTTGAGTAAATTTATAAATGAAAAAAATATAATTTTTATCCTAAAATAAAAAAATTAGTTGAAATTTTTTTTAAAAATAAATTCAGTAATTAACTAATTAAATTGGTAGTGAAACGACCAAAAAATGTAAAAAATTGTCGAATCAGTCGAAAACTTTGTTAATAACCAGTTCAAACAATATTGGTCAATGGTTTGGGATAAGTCACACTAGTGGACATAACCAATCCACTTGGACCACTTGGCAAGCTCACACAATTAGTAAAGACTAAACTTAATTAGACATGCACTACCAATCAATACTGTTACGCGCTTGCTCACACGGTCACTGAAAACTGAAGCCCACTCAAATAGTCACGTTAGAATGGCATGGTTAATCACTATGTGTCACGTGGTAGCTCAAATGTGTACATACACACAATGTCATTTTAAATCTTTGTTAGAACTTGATTCCTAATTGGCAGTCCCATGTAACTCGTCAATCCGCTCGATATTACAATGGTACCTTCACTAAAGTAAAAGCAAAGGGACTAATGTTCATAATAAATAAGGATACCTAATTTTCTACAGAAATATAATTTTTTTAATAAATAATGTGCCCAAAAAATTATATAAATAATATATGAATATAGCAATTGACAAAAAAATAATTTAAAATATTTGTATGCAAGATTTGAGAAATACCTCAAGCTGCATTCGTTATGTAGGTGATGTCCTGACTTGTGCTTCATGTAACCTCGACTTCCACCTGTATTTGTTTGGGGGAGGGGGTGAGTTTAGAGCTTAGTGAATTAGATACCAATGTCAGGCCACTACATGTCTTATTACTTCAAACTTCACATAAAATTCTAACATGGAGATTTATTCTCGATTTTTTACAAATTATTCACTGTCAATAGATTTACACGACCCCTTGATACTTCTGTCTTGGGTCATCTAGAATCGTAATTCATCATTACGTTGGTTCCAACTCTCTCTCCCAAAAATGTAGATTAATGTTTTATGGTATGCATGCAATAGCACATATTGACAACTTATGGCCTAAGTCATGCCCGAAAATCATGTCATAATTCCAATAAGGTAAGATGAGAGTGTGTGAGTTACGTGTACTCTCTACAACCGATACCACTCAAGTTCATCTCCCATTTCAATTTCATAGCATTTTAGTACATGACCTTAACTCGCTCAACTCCATGTGTCACACCCCAACCTAGTTTGGTTGGAACCTCGTGATCAATCCGCTACTCTCCCAGACCACGAGGAGGGGTTCCTCCCCTCGATCATGAAGAGTTAGGCATATTACCTATCATGTTTTCTTGGAATAACATTAAATAAAATTGAAAATATAATTTGTACCCGGTTCGGGTCTTGGTGAGGGAAGGCTTTCATGCAATTTCTCCCTTCCTAAAAAATGTTTAGGGGAGGGGGTGAGTTTCACGACTCAGTGAGTGAGAGAAATCTTAGGGGTGTATTTAATTATGTGTCATTAGGTTTATTGTCACGCCCCGACCCGGTTTGATCGGGGTTCGTGATCAACCCACCACTCTTTCCTATATCATCTAGGTATTTCTACCTAATGATGTAGGGAAGGTAAATGTGTGTCTACATTCAAACCCTTACTATAAGTGGGGGTAGAAAACGTACCTTAAGGATCCAAGTTTGTCCGAGAATTTTTTGTCTTGGTGCTATACCTGAAAGAGTGAGAGGAGGGGAATGATTACATAATATTCAGTGAGGCAAACTACTATAATATTTACTTTAATTCATTTATCTGTTCATTAAATTTTTCTATTTTCCATTATTCACACACTTTACAAAGATCAATAACTGCCCTCCTATCATAGGAGGGATCACATGTTCGCAGAACAGTCCTTGACCGTGCCACTTATGGACGGGAGCGCCTTTACCGTCCACCCTGATAGAGGTGCACTGGCTCTACCTGGAGTTTGAGTGGATATCAATAGTCTGACCCTCAAACCCTAATTACTTCATCCTTTCCGCATAGTGGAACGAGAACTCATTTCCCCTACTGCCTCAGTATCAATGCACAGGAAGCTCCTCGAGCTTCACGACGAAGCTGCCCTAATGCACCCTGGATTGTCCAACAGTCCTTGAGCTCCATCACAATCTCATGCTAGGTGTCCTGATGGCCTGAACATCACAGTGCATACACAAGCAACAACCTTTTTAAATTATAACCTTTATTTTTGGCCCTCTAGCACAATGGTCTATCAGCTTGGCTTCAGCCTACATGTACTAGCCCAACAGGTTCGATGACTTGGCTTCGGTAGAGTAGCGGTTTAGCCCAACAAGCTCGACAACTTTGGATTGGCTCGATGGGTATCACATAAAATTTCCATTATTCATATCTTTTAGCATCATTTATTACATATTCATGCTAGACGAGTCCATGCCCGTATCCATTAGCCTTGGGCCCACTAGCATCTTAAGCTTAAGCCTAGAATTAGCTCTCAAATGTTTTAAGCAGAGTCACCCAGTTAGGGAAGGCTAATTCCAATAATTTTTTTTCAAAGCTGAACCATCATTCCAATTGGAATTGACGTTATAGCGATTCCCACTCATTTGGTGATTTCAGCAAGGTTGTGTCGGCAGAGTCTCTCTCCTTGGTGCGATCCTGGGGGCTGGCGCTAGAGTAATCTGTTCCTATAGGGTCAAGACGTGGTGGCGAAGAGGTCACACACCCTCTCATATTTGCACTTAGGGCCCGTACTTTACTTAAATTGCGCTTGGGTCCTTGGTTTCTCTTTAATCTCTATTAAGCCCATTAGGTTTCCAAATTATTCTTTTTGGGTCCTTAACCCTTCTTATTTCATCATTTGACCCTTAATTTACCAAAATTGCCCTTTAGTCCTTAATTTTCTAAAAAATTACAATTTGGTCCCCAACTTTTCAAAATTTCCAATTTGCCCCCTATTTTGCCATAATTGCCCAATTGACCCTCAATTGGGGTGAATTTCATGAAAACAACCTCAATTTCATGAAATTGTAGTTTAGTCCTCCAATTTTTCAAAAATTGCATAAAGGTCCCCAAAATCCCCAAATTGAAGTTCATCTTCATCCCCAATTCAAGCATATGAATGTTCAGATCTTACGTTGTCCAATTGGCAGCCTGTAGGTCCTTAATTTCTTTGATTCTTACCTCTACTGGTCTCCTCCAACTCCCCTTGATTGTCCTACACTTCAAATTTCTAAATTTGGTTGAGTTTTATGCCGCGTCGGAGCTTCATCGGAAAATTTACAGTAGAGAGAGAAAGCTTGCATATCTTACCGATGGAGGGGCGGTGGCCGGACCTTGAGGTGGGGGCAGCTAGAGCTAGTTGAGGGGAACCTAGCAGGACTGACTCCTCCTGCAATGCACCATTGTCTTGTGGGAATTTGAAGAGAGAAGTTTTGGGGGTGCAACTCTGAAACTTAGAAATTCCGACAAGGAAAGGTGAAATTGAGCTTACCGAAGCTATAGAGGTGTTGTGGAGGGTCTTAGGCGGTCAGAGATGACCAATGTGGGCAGTGGAAGGGCCGAAAGGGTTGAGGTTAGGTCAGGTAGGAGCTCGTTGTTTTGAGCTCCGGAACAACTTCACTGTGCGATCCCTTGTACACTTCTTGGGGCGTTCTCTGATCGTTATGAGAGTGTTTGGTTCTAGAGCACTCTTCCTGAGTTCCAATGCCACCTTTCAGAGCTTCCTTAGTGGAGATATCGCCTGTCATCGGAGCTCTGGTTTGCTACTCATCGGAAAATGCACTCTTCTTCTTCTTCATTCAATTGTGGGATGCTGAGAATGAATGGAGTGGTGCTCTTTATATAGGGAGCTCGACAACTGCTCAGGCTACCCATCGACGTAAGACTAGGCCTCCGACTCGGCCACCGACGACATGATCAGAGAGTTGCTCGTGTTTGCATGGTGTGCTGACAGGGCACCAACTATCCATTGACCGAACACGTGGTAACCGTTAACCAGTTAATTGACCGATCGGACCGTTGATAGGTCCAGTCCGTCCGAGTTTAGTGACCCGAATTTAAAATTTGGTTAGTTTGGACCAGATTTGACCTATTTTTTGAAATTTAAAAATTTTAAATTTAAAAATTTCTAAATTTATCTAAATTCATTTTCTATCTATTGGAGGCCTCAATATCCCAAATTAACATTTTTAAGCCACCTAGAAAAATAAATTTGTGAACTTGTTCACTATGGTTCATCCCGGTTCGGTCTAGTTTGGGTCTGGTTCACCCTGAACCTGTAAAACCTATCCTTTGGGATCAAAGAAAAATCGAGAAAAGAGCCAGTATAGGTTTACACATGAAGATAAAATGGTTCAGGGTGAACTAGACCCCAATCAGACTGAACTGGCATGAACCATAGTGAACCGGTTCACATATTCATTTTTGTAGGTGGACTAAAAATGTCAATTTGGGAAATTAAGGCCATTATTAGATAGAAAATAAATTTAGAAAATTTTAAATTTCAGAAAAATGGTCGAACTGGGTTCGAACTGGCCAATTTTTGAATTTTGGACAGTGAACCCAATCGGATTGGTCAACGGATCGATCGACGGACAACATACAATGATCAACAGTCAATGATAGCTAGTGCCCCGTTAGTTGCCACGCAGACACTGGCAACCAATGGGAGGTTTCCACATGTCCAGTCAATGAACGGTTGGCGCTTTGTTAGCACACCACGCAAACATGAGCAGCCAATGAGAGGCTAACACGTGTTTGGTCAACGGGTTAATGGCTGACGCGACGGCCGAGCTGGCACTCCACATTAGAAAAACTAACTAATCATAGCATGCCACATGGCAAGACCGCCACATCATCGTCTTCAACCTTGATACGCTCACAAAGAAGAGGGAGGAGAGAGAGTCGCCGGAAAAGCTAGAGTCTCCCATGACTCTTAAAACATTTTGGACAAGTCATCGACTGCCGAGTCGGAGGCCGAGTCTTACACCGATGGGTAGCCTGAACAGTTGTCGAGCTCCCTATATAAAGAGCACCCCCTCATTCATTCTCAGCATCCCACATTCGAGAGAAGAAGAAGAAGAGTACATTTCCCAGCGAGTTGCGAACCAGAGCTCCAACAATGGGACTTTTCTCAACCTCTGAAGCCACATTGGGTGTCTTTGGAATCAGGAGGAAGTCCTCTACTTGACCACACCTTCCATTCAGCTTGAGAGCCATTGAGGACCCCCCCAGGTAATTGCAGCCAAGCCAGAGCCCCTATGCCTCACATGGATGTGTCTCGACCTTCCCCCAAGCTAAAAAGGTAAGATCCCTTTGTCACCCTTCACCGGAAAATACTATGCACGACTGAATTTTGCAAAAACTTTAACACTAAAATTCACATTGCTTAGGTAATTAATTAAAGCATGGTTTGATCTAGGGAGGATCCCCGTGATAAGAGCAACACAGTGGTAGCTAGATCTCTGATCACCAGACCTTCACCGGTAAGATATCAAAGCTCTCTCTCTAGACTGTACTTTCCAGTGAAGCTCCGTTTGAGCTCATTTTTGAGCCAAATCGAGCAGTTCAAAGCTTGAAATGATGAGAAAACATAGACAAGATGATTCAAATTGAGGAGGGCAATTAACCAAGTTTTGGGGGTCAATTGAATGAAATGGTAATTTGAGACCAAAATATAATTTTTGAAAAGTTTGGGCAAATTGAGGATTTTTCAAAAATTGGGGACCTAATGGCAAATTGACAAAATTGAGGGTCCTTTCATGAAATTCCCTCCCAATTGAGGGTCAATTGGCAAATTGGATCAAGTAGAGGACCAAATTGCCAAATTTTATAATTTAGGGCCAAATTGTAATTTTGGGAAAATTTGGGGCTAAATGGAAATTTTAGAAAATTGAGGGGCCCAAGGGAGATTTTGATATAAACTATGGATCAAAAAAGATAATTGGAAAACCTAGGGACTGAATTGAAGAAAAATGGGAAATTAGGGGCTTACAGGTAAATACACAAACCTCAAGGACCAACATGTAATTAAAGCAAAATATGAGGGCCTATATGCAAATGTGCGGAGAAATGCGATCCATTGGTCTAATACCCTAATGGTTACATTCGTGCCATGTAGGAACAAACTACTCAAGCATCGGCTTCCAAAAAGAGCCCATGAGGCTAGACTTCGCCTAGACAACCCCGCTGAATTACCGGGTGAGTGGGAACCACTATGATGTCCATTCCGGTTGGAATGAGGGTTCAACTTTAAGAACTACTTTCTCAAAATTAGCATCCCCTGACTGAGTGACTCTGCTTAAAACATTTGGGAGCTAATTCTAGGCTTAGGCTTGAGATGCCAGTGGGCCCAAGGCCAATGGATACGAGCATGTACTCGTCCAAAATGGACATGTGATATATGATGCTAAAAGACATGAATAATTGGACCCTTGCGTGCTACCCATCGAGCCAAGCTAAGTTGTCAAGCTTGTTGGGCTGAACCATTGCTCTACCAAAGCCAAGTCGTCGAACCTGTTGGGCCAGTACATGTGGGTCGAAGCCAAGTTGATAGATCGTTGTGCAAGAGGGCCAAAGATAAAGGCTATAATTCAAAATATTGTTGATTGTGCATGCATTGTGATATTTAGGCTATCATGACATCTGGTATAAGGTAGTGATGGAGCCCAAGGACTACTAGACGACCCAGGGAGCATAAGGGTGGTTTTGTCGTTCAGTAGGTTGTGAAGTCGAGGAGCTTTACGTGCATGGAGACCGAGGCAATAGGGGAACTGAGGTCTCACCCCACTAAGCGGACATGGTGAAGTAATTGGGGGTTTGACGTGTTAGACTATTGATGTTCACTAAAACCCCGTGCAGAGGCAGTATACCTCTATCAAGGTGGATGGTAAAGGCGCTCTGGTCCACAAGTTGCACGGTCAAGCACCGTTCTGTGAATGTGTGATCCCTCTTATGATAGGAGGGTAGTTGTTGATTTGAGAAACCAAAGAGGAAACTATTGAATTATCAAACAATCAAAATAGCTAAATTAAGCCTTCATAAAAGAGTTTTCTCCCACTCACTTAGTTGTTGAACTCACCCCCTCCCTCTAAACATTTGTAGGAAGGAACGCAACTACACCAGCTTTTCGTCCCCAGACCCTAATTGTCACGCCCCAACCCGGTTTGGTTGGATCCCCGTGAAAAACCTGCCGCTCTTTCTCGGTTTAAGAGGAGTTTCCTCCTTGCTTAACTCGAGAGGAGCTAGGCGAAATTTCAACCTTGTTCCCTGGGAGACATATATCAATTATAATGCAAGTTTAAGGAAAATTAAGCATACCTAATAAAGGGTAAGGCTCGGTGTTACTCCTAGTAATTTTCCCATTGTTCGAGATTTTCAAAATCGGGCATATTAGCCCCCAAGTTCCTAAACCGAAGCCCCCGACATATAAGAGCTATTCGAGCTCCCGTCAATAAACTCTCCCAAATTGTTTAAGCATTGGCACACAGTTAGGGAAGAGCACTTTCGACAAAAATATATTTTCATTGTCCCTTATACTACCCAGGTATAAGGACATCTCCATTTATAACCAATGAACGGGTTTTCAACTTCCTTCGAGGAAGTTTCATCATACCAACTGGGTAAGATCTACTTACAACCAGTAAGTAGTTTTTCCACATGGTTTTCACATCACTAATCTAAGTCGTGATGTTTAAAATACCACATAGTAGTGAGTTTTCATTTCGATGTGCTTATCATCCCCAACTGGGTATGATATAAAATCCCACTCACCCGATCGTGCAGTGAAATTCCACTTAGTCGAGCTTCGTCCCTAGCAAGCTAGACCTTGACTGGCATTCCTGATGTCTCATTCTTCTACATGAAATGAACATAGTTGTTCATTATTCTTTGGCCTAATAGCCCTCATTCGTTCCAAATAAATGAGAAAACCCAACTTTATATATTTGCAATTAGGTCCCTAAAATTATTTTTCTTTAACTTTAAGTCCCTATTGCTAGGTTTTTCCTCAAATTAAGTCCCGAAACTTTTAAAATTTATCTTTGGACTTCAATTTATTAAATTTCGTAAAAATTGTTTTAATTTCCTAAATTTCCAATTTTGTCCCTCAATTTTTCTAAAATTAACATTTTGCCCTTTCTTTACAAAAATGGTAAATTTTGCCTAAAAAATTCTAAAATTTCTCAATTGGCCCTCTAATATTCTTATCATAACCAATTGACCCTCAATTTTAGAAAATTTCATTTTGGTCCCTCAAATTTTTGAAAATCCCCAAATTTCCCCAAAATTTCCCCCAATTTCAACTTTTTAACACAACTGAATTTGATTTCATCAAATTGACCAATCAAACACCTCTAATTGCTGAAATTGAAGTTGTAATTGAGTTTCTACATGTTCATACGATTCTATAGAACTTTGAATCGCATGTTTTAATGCCGGAACGAGCTCAAATTGACCAATCAAACACCTCTAATTGTTGAAATTGAAGTTGTAATTGAGTTTCTACATGTTTATACGATTCTATAGAACTTTGAATCGCATGTTTTAATGCCGGAACGAGCTCAAATTGACCAATCAAACATCTCTAATTGTTGAAATTGAAGTTGTAATTGAGTTTCTACATGTTTATACGATTCTATAGAACTTTGAATCGCATGTTTTAATGCCGGAACGAGCTCAAATGGTGAGGGCGCAGCGATTTGAGCTTTCTATCTAGGCTGGTAGCTCTACTCTAGAGGTTCTTCCTGGGATTAAGAATGACATCAATTTATGTGAAATTGGATTAGAATTTCATCATTGAAATTCAGTTGACTCTCTCTAACACTGATCGGAAATTTCGAAGGGGAGCTGAATTGGCTTACCTTTTGGTCCTAATTTGGCCGTGGAAGGGCTGAGGAGGTGTCGGGAGAGCTTGGTTTGGCTTAAGGAGGGCTCGAATTAGCTGATTTCAACTCGGCCAAAACAGGGCAGTTTCGGTCCGTTGGAGCTGCTTCACTGTTCGATCACGCCGGTGCTTCTTCGGCGACTCTCGGAATGAACAGATGTGACCACCGTGTAGTTGACTTCTCCCTGATTCTAATGAACCCGACCTCACATTCTCTGGCTCAGAATTGACCCTATATTGGAGCTCAGGTTTGAGCTTTGCCGAAAAACTAAGCAACTGAGAGAGAGTGAACTTTTCAGGTGTGGAGAGGACGAATGGAGATGGGCTCTTTATATAGGGAGCTCGGGCACCTGTTGGCCGTCTCTTTGGCACCGTTATGACAAACATTAAAGACCTGAAACGTACCGAACAGAAGCGTTTCTTCTTCGCCGATGTTGCTTCGATTTTCCAGCGAGTGAACAGTGCTGTCATCCTGAGGAAAAAGATGACACCGTTCCGAATCGGACCGGACAGGTCCGAACCGGGTTCAAAGCTTAAACCGACTGGTTCACCCCTCATTTAAGTAAGTTTTTCAAATCTAAAAATTTCTAAATTTATCTAAATTCATTTTCTATCCAATGCTGGTATCAAATCTCAAATTTGAAAATTTTAAACACCTAGAAAAATGAATTTAGCTTCCGGTTCAATAGTGATTCAAACCGGTTCGGATTCGGTTCACCTGAACCGATTTGGTTTTCATCTCCAATTCATTTTCTTGTCCATTTTCATGACTCCTCTGACTCCTTAGGTCATTTAGGATCTAAAAAATTCCTACCTTACCATCTCTTAATCGATTCTGATTCATAAACCGACTCGGTTCTTAAACCGATTTAATCCGGTTTGGGCTCGGTTCTCCCGAACTGACTTGATTTTTCTCTCCCACTTTGTCCTAAGGTTCTTTCCCAAGGTTTATAATCTTTTTGAATCACAATGGATCCATAAACTTCTCAGCTTACTCATTCTCTATCGGTTTCGGTTAGTGAGTCAACTTGGTTCATAAACCGATTCGGACCCGGTTCTCTTGCATCACTTCAGTTTTTCTTCCTCGTTTCGTCCTAAGGTTCTTTTCCAAGATTTTTGAACCAATTTGAGTCACATAGAAGTTGTAAATTGTCAATTTGCCCTATTTCCAATTAATCGAGCTTGTAAATCGTGTCGGTTTAAAATTCAACATTGACCAGTTCTTTCCCCGGTTTTCTCATTATCAAAAGACGGGGTTTACAACTCTCCCCTCCTTTTAAGGGTTTTGTCCCAAAAACAGTTTACATGTTAAATAATTGAGGGTAACTATCCTTTATCATAAACTCAGTTTCCCATGTCTCTTCCTGCACGGGTCCGTTCTACCACAACACCTTGACCATAGGAATTTTCTTGTTCCTCAAATTCTTGTCTCTTTGGTCAAAGATTCCTACCAGCTCTGTCTGATAAGTTAGATTCTCTTCTAGTTCCATTGGAGGTTGGTCCAGTACATGACTAGGATTAGGCTGATATTTTTGAAGCACTGAAATGTGGAATACATCTTGTATTCTCTACAAATTAGGAGGCAGTTCTAATTTATAGGCTACCGGTCCTATCCTTTGAATAATGGGATATGGACTGATATATCTAGCTTTCCTCTTTGCTCCTAAGTATTCCTCTCCATGGAGATACTTTGAGGAATACCTGATCTCCCACTTCGAATTCCAGATCTTTTCTTCGATTGTCCGCTTAACTCTTTTGTTTGTCCTATGCAGTCTTAAGACGACTCCTTATTAATTTTATCTTCTCTGTGGCATCCTCTATTATTTCTGTCCTTTCTAACTTTCTTCCCCCACTTCTTCCCAAAATAAAGGAGTACGATAAGGTCTTCCATAAAGGGCTTCATAGGGAGCTATTTGAATATTGGTCTGATAACTGTTATTGTAAGAACTTTCCAATAGGCACAATTATTCCTCCCAACTTTTATTCATGGTGAGTACGCACGCCCCCATCATATCTTCCAATGTTGGACGGTTCATTCATATTGCCCATCTATCTGAGGGTGAAATGTTGTGTTCATATGAAATTTTGTTCCCAGAGCATTTGTACGCTTGCCCAAAAACCTGGAAGTAAATCTTGGATCCCTATACGATACTATACTCACTGGGACACCATGGGGTCTTATAGTTTCCTTCATGTATAGGACGACCAACTGTTCTCCAATTTTCCCCTTGACTCTCTATGGTCATCGGTAGGCCCGTGACGAAGTTCACGGTGATGTACTCTCATTTCCTCTCGGGAATTGGTAAGGGTTGTAGTAGTCCTGATGGTTTCTAAGGCTCTACTTTTATTTATTGATATTAGAAACATCGGACTACATATTCTGTGATGTTCCTCTTCATCCCCTCCACTCGTATCCTAGTTGGAGGGTGTGGTGCATCTTGATACTGTTCAACTACCTAGTATGCATCGAATCATGTACCTCTTCCAGAATTACTCTCTTTAATTCCTTATCTTGAGTCCCTCATACCCTACCCTTATAAGATAGTACTCCCTCACCTCGCACGTCGTGGTATGGTTTCCTTCCTTTGATTACCAGGTCCAAATAATACTAGAGTTCTTTATCAGCCTTTTGTTGAGTCTTAATATGCTCGATTAATTTGGGTCTTACCGTCGCCTTAGCCACCAAGCATTTTTCTGCTTGTTTTCCCTTAGATCAGCCTCTATCCTTCCCAATTGTTGTAGCAAGCTATGTAACTTGTCTTTACTCATGTCGTCTCAATTTAATACTTGTAATTTAGAGCACCTGCTACTCATTAGCCTTTCTAGGGTGGTATTCTATTGCAAAATCATAATCCTTCATCAATTTCAGTCATCTCTCCTGACGGAGGTTTAATTCCTTTTTGAATTCGGAAGTACGTAAAGCTCTTGTGATCTGTGTATATCTCGCACTTAATCCTGTAAGGGTAGGAGCGCCATATTCTTAGGAAAAACACCATGGCAGCAATTTTTAAGTCATGAGTCAGGAAATTTCTTTCTCTTTGTACAAGATTCTTCTCATTCTCCTTCCCTCCATATATTTCTTTCTAATTCTACTATTGAATTCCTTGAATTTCTAGAGTATATCTTTCCAATATTTTTAGCAACTTATTCTTATTCTTTGGATTCAGGAATATCTTCTATCGACCTTGTTTCAGTTCCACTCGCTTCAATATTCGCATATTCCTTTGATGTGGGTCTCTTATCCCTATCGTGTTCAAACCTTCCGTACCTTTACATCCCTGATGCTTCCCTTTTTGTCTTGGTTGAGGTGTATTCTTCCCACTATTCCCCATCTCTAGGTAGTCTTCGTTTACTCCTCCAATTCATTTGGTTCAAATAAGTTATTTCCTTATTTATTATTTCTTTGACTTCCAAATTTGAGTTTTCCAGGCCTCCTTGTAGTAGATCATGCTCCACCTTCCAATACTCTTACCTAACCAGTCGTACTTTATGGTGTTTGATCGCCTTATCCTTTGAAAATTTTTCTCCTAAACTTTAGGGACTTGTACGCTTCTTCTATATCTTGTTTTTCTTCTTTCCTTAACTCACACCTTACCTTCCATATGTATCTTTATCCTTTGGAATTTCTTAGGAATTTGTTACACTTGGGACTTCCTGTCTTTGTACTTTCTCTTCATCTTTAGGGGTGGACTCTAAATCTCTTTTCCTTATCGATCAACTTCTATTATTGTGGTTCTTTCTGGGATGTTATACTTCCTCTTGAGTTTTTCTCAAAACTTCTTGATCTCTCAAAAGTTATGTACTCTTGGATGGTTGTCCCTCCAACTTCCTTTTCCTTTCCTTAGGATCTCTATCAGATAAATTTTTTTTATACACTTATATTTTCTTCAGGAACCCAAGGTTTTAATAAACTTCTAATTCATTAAGGAAATATTTTCTTGCCACAAATTTGGCTTATTACATGACTTCTCTACCCCCTAATCCCTTGGGGTCATAGGGCAAGAGTTAACACTAGAATGATTATGGAACTCTTGGTCATAAGGCTTTGAGTAATTGATTGGGGTCCATTTGTGCTCCTCAATAGGAAGATTTCATGTATGGCCTCCAACCTGTACCGCCTTAGTACTTCTGCCTCACACTCATGTCCATTTCATCCATCGAGACGGATTGAAGTCAGGTTGAGTGAGTGGAGGTACTTGGTGGACCTTCATGAAGGTGGCATAAGCATCCCAATAATTATCCCAGGCCTCCTTCTTGGTGAGGTTCCTCTTCTATTGTTGTGGTTTTGGAGGAGGGGTTGGACTTCTAGGAGGTGATGATGGTTCTTCTTGTTTGGGAGGAGGGTATATGATGCCTTCTGGTTCTAGTAGGGCCTCAACTAGTTTCCGGTAGTCCTCCACCATATCTTTAGGTACTCGTTTTTCGCCTTTTAGGAACCTTTGAACAGCTTCCTTCCATGGGTTGGATGTCTTTTCACCCTTATGGGGGGGAGGGGAGGGGACTAGATTTCTTTGCGAATTTCCTAGGGATTCTCATTCCTACGATGTTTCAAGGGAACTAGGCTATGATACTACACTAGTTGTCACGCCCCAACTCAGTTTGGTTGGATCCCTGTGAACAACCCACTGCTCTTTCTCGGTTTAAGAAGAGTTTCATCCTCGCTTAACTTGAGAGGAGCCAGGTGAAATTTCAACCTTGTTCCCTGGAAGACATATATCAATTATAATGTAAGGTTAAGGAAAATTAAGCATACCTGATAAAGGGTAAGGCTCAGTGTTACTTCTAGTCATTTTCCCTTTTTCCTGAAAGGGATAGAAAAGAGAGGTGAGTTTCTATAACTTAGTGAATGGGTTTTTCAGAAGTCTACTTTTAACTTTTAGGGAAAAAGACTTGTATTGGAGTGTGCTAGACTCCTCTCTTTTTAAAAATCCCTTCATTTTAAAATTCGGGTCTTTCCACCATTTCTTATTTATCTCGGTGTGTCATCACCCAACACATATCATTTATCATGAAGGTTACACACATTTGCAGGTCAGCACTACCATTGAACCCACTTGTGGCTTCGGAGAGACTTTACCAATCACCTAGATAGAAGCACGTCCACTTCTATCCTCAGAATGAGTGGATGTACACAACATCTAACCCTAAATCCTGAAATCGATTCTTCGTGTCCGTATGAGGACAGAGACCTCATCCCATCCCCACCCCGGTCTCATGCGCTTGGTACTACTCTAAATTTCACATGGTCACCTGGAACGACGAACTGCCCTTATGCTCACCGGGTTGTCTAGGGCCCTTAGGATGCATCATTACCCCTCATGGGTGTCTTGATGATTCTGTACTCATAGTGCATGCATAAACAATGGTTTCTTATTATGCCATGTAATATGTGGTGTCATTAGTCCAACTGTCTCGACCTTCATCTCAACTTGCAGCTGTTTGTGTTGACTGGTCCGGAGACCGGTCATGTCGCACTCTGCTAGTTGACTGAGAATGTAGGACCAGCCTTGGTACCATGACCATACAATTTACTTATTAAAGTTTTAGGGCACATACATCATGTTCATTTACGAGCTCCTGCTCGTACCCATTGGCCAATGGCCCACTATTCGAGATTTTCAAAACTAGGCATATTAGCCCCCAAGTTCCTAAACCGAGGCCCCTAGCCTATAAGAGCTATTCGAGCTCCCATCTAGAAGGTCTCCCAAATTGTTTAAGCATTGGCATACAGTCAAGGGAGAGCACTTCCGACAAAAATATGTTTTCATTGTCATTTATACCGCCCGGGTATAAGGACATCTCCGTTCATAATTGATGAACGGGTTTTCAACTTCCTTCGAGGAAGTTTCATCATACCAACTGGGTATGATCTACTTACAACCGATAAGTAGTTTTTCCACATGGTTTTCACATCACTACTCTAAGTCGTGATGTTTAAAATACTACATAGTAGCGGGTTTTCATTTTGATGTGCTTATCATCCCCAACCGGGTATGATATAAAATCCCACTCACCCGATCGTGCAATGAAATTCCACTTAGTCGAGTTTCGTCCCTAGCAAGCTGGACCTTAACTGGCATTCCCGATGTCTCATTCTCCTACATGAAATGAACATAGTTGTTCATTATTCTTTGGCCTAATAGCCCTCATTCGTTCCAAATGAATGAGAAAACCCAACTTTATATATTTGCAATTAGGTCCCTAAAGTTATTTTTCTTTAACTTTAAGTCCCTATTGCTAGGTTTTTCCTCAAATTAAGTCTTAAAACTTTTAAAATTTATCTTTGGACCTCAATTTATTAAAATTCACAAAAAGGGTTTTAATTTCCTTAATTTCCAATTTTGTCCCTCAATTTTTCCAAAATTACCATTTTGCCCTTCCTTTACAAAAATGGTAAATTTTGCCCCCAAAACTCTAAAATTTCTCAATTGGCCCTCTAATATTCTTATCATGACCAATTGACCCTCAATTTTAGAAAATTTCATTTTGGTCCATCAAATTTTTGAAAATCCCCAAAATTTTCCCCAATTTTAACTATTTAACACAATCGAATTTGATTTCATCAAATTGACCAATGAAACACCTCTAATTGTTGAAATTGAAGTTGTAATTGAGTTTCTACATGTTCATATTATTCTATAGAACTTTGAATCGCATGTTTTAACGCTGCAACGAGCTCAAACAGAGATTCGTCGGAAAACAGACTATAGAGAGAGAAAGTTTTGATTTCTCACTGGTGAGGGTGTGGCGGTCTGAGCTTTCTATCTGGGCTGGTAGCTCTTGTCCAGAGGTTCTTCCTAGGATTAAGAATGACATCAATTGATGTCGAATTGGATTAGAATTTCATAATTCAAATTCGGTTGACTCTCGCTAACACTGAATTGAAATTGCTAAAGGGAGCTGAATTAGCTTATCTTTCAGTCCTAATTTGGTTGTGGAAGAGCGAAGAAGGTGTCAGGAGAGCTTGGTTTGGCCTGAGGAGGGCTTGAATTGGCCGATTTCAACTCGGCGAAAACAGGGCAGCTTCCGTCCGCCGAAGCTGCTTCACTGTTCAATCACGCTGGTGCTTCTCCGACGACTCTCGGAACGAATAGATGTGACCACCGTGTAGCTGACTTCTCCCTGGTTCTATTGAACCCGACCTCACCTTCTCTGGCTCAAAATTGACCCTATATCGGAGCTCTAGTTCGAGCTTCGTTGGAAAATCAAGCAACTGAGAGCGAGTGTGCTTTTTAGGTGTGGAGAGTATGAATGGAAAGGGGCTCTTTATATAGGGAGCTCGGGGACTTGTTGGCCATCCATTTGGCATCATTATGATAGACATAGAAGACCTGAAGTGTACCGAACTGAAGTGTTTCTTCTTCACTGGTGCTGCTTCGATTTTTTGGTGAGTGAACAGTGCTATGATCTTGAGGAAGAAGATGATACTATTCCAAACTAGATTGGACTGGTCCGAACCGGGTTCAAAGCTTAAACCGGTCGGTTCATCTCCCATTCGACCATTTTTCAAATCTAAAAATTTCTAAATTTATCTAAATTCATTTTCTATCCAATGGTGGTCTCAAATCTCAAATCTAAAAATTTTAAGCCACCAAGAAATATGAATTTAGCATCCAGTTCAATAGTGATTCAAATCGGTCCAAACCGGTTTGGTTTTCATCTCCAGTTCATTCTCTATTCCATTTTCATGACTTCTCTGACTCTTTAGGTCATTTAGAATTCATAAAATTCCTGGCTTACCATCTCTTAATCGATTCTGGTTCATAAACCAAGGTTTATAATCTTTTTGAATCACAATGGATCCATAAACTTCTCAACTTACCCATTCTCTATCGGTTCCGGTTAGTGAATCAACTTGGTTCATAAACCAGTTCTATCTGGTTCAGACCTGGTTCTCTTGAATCTCTTCGGTTTTTCTTCCTCATTTCATCCTAAAGTTCTTTTCCAAGTTGTAAATTGTCAATTTGCCCTGTTTCCAATTAATTGAGCTTGTAGACCGTCTTAGTTTAAAATTCAACGTTGACCGGTTCTTTCCTAGGTTTTCTCATTATCAAAAGATGGGGTTTACACTAAACCAGGTACATAACTTTAAAAGTTTCAATGTTGCTTAATGTTATTCAAGGAAAACATGGCAAGTAATATGCTTGACTCTCTTGTCCTCCCTAAGGAGCCCCTCTTCGAGACTCAAGAGATTGGCAGGTTGTTCACCTAACCCTGACCAAACCGGGTTAGGGCATGACAACTTTGGTTGTAAACCCCATCTTTTGACAATTAGATAACTGGGGAATGAACCGGTCATTTTCAAATTGAAAATCAAGTCTGTCTACAAACCAGAACCAATAGAGAAAGGGTAAACCATGAAATTTATGGATCCCGACTGACCCAAAGAGTCCCAAAAGTAATGGAAATGGACTTAAGAATGAATTGGAGATGAAAACCAAATCGATTCAGGTGAATCGGATCCGAACCGGATTGAATCGAAATGAACCACTATTGAACCAGAATCTAAATTCATTTTTCCAGGTGAATTAAAAATTTCAAATTTTAGATTTGAGGCCACCATTGGATATAAAATAAATTTAGAAGAATTTAGAAATTTTTAGATTTGACAAATTCAGTCGAATTGGAGTGAACTGACCGGTTTAAGCTTTGAACACGGTTCGGACAAGTCCGGTCCGGTTAAGAACAATGTCGTCATCTTCCTTTAGATGACAACACTGTTCACTTGTTGAAAAATCGTGTAGCGCCGGCGAAGCTGAAAAGCCTCTAGCTAGGGAGTTTTAGACAATGAATGACCACCATTAAGGTGCCAATCGGACGGCCAGGAAGTCCCCAAGCTTCCTATATAAAGAGCCACTCATTCATCCTCTCCACACCTGAAAACTCCATTCTCTCTCAACTGCTCCAATTTCCGATGAAGCTTGAACCAGAGCTCCAACTTGGGCATTTTTCTTACCCGACTTGGACAACAAGTCTATGCACTCCTTCAAGAGTACCCTAGAGCTCACTCCACTAGAACAAAGTCTTAATATCCTTACACCTTTAGGAGAAGATTTAAATAGGAATAAACAATTAAAGGGATGTGAAATAAAGATTAGAGGAATCCAAGTTGAAGTCGACTTGATCCCGCTACCATTAAAGGAGGTCGAAGTAATCATGGGGATGGATTGGCTAAGTAACCATCAGGCGATGATGGATTGTGGAAAGAAGATGATAACCTTCCACACTCCTAAGACAAAAAAGATTAAAGTTCCATGGATATAGAAGAAAAATTGAGGTACAAATGGTATCCCACCTAGAAGCTCAAAAGATGATACAAAAAGTCTGTACAACTTTCCTAACCATGGTTATAGACGAAAAGTCTGAAGAGAAGAGGCTGGAAGATATTCCAGCAGTTAGACACTACCAAGAGGTATTTCCAGAAGAACCACCCAGAATACCTCCAAGTCGGCAAGTGGAGTTTACCATTGAAATAATCCCAAGAACAAACCCCATATCCCAAGCCCCATATCGCATGGCTCCGATGAAGTTGAAGGAATTGAAGGAACAATTGGATGAATTACTGGAGAAGGATTTCATACGTCCAAGTCAGTCTTTGTGGGGTGCTCCTGTCTTATTTGTAAAGAAAAAGGACGGAAGCATGAGACTGTGCATTGACTATAGAAAGATGAACCAGGTCACCATCAAGAATCGATACCCACTTCCGAGGATAGATGATCTATTCGATCAATTTAAAGGAGCAGCTTACTTCTCCAAAATAGATCTTCGGTTGGGCTATCATCAACTCAAGATTCAAGAAGAGGACATCCCTAAGATGCCATTTTGATCCAAATTTGGACATTATGAGTTCAGAGTGTTGTCGTTCGGATTGACGAATGCCCCTGCAGCCTTCATGGACTTGATGAAACGTATGTTCCAACCTCATTTGGACAAGTTCGTGATAGTATTCATAGATGTCATCCTTATATACTCATGAACTAGGTCAGAACATGAAGAGCATTTGGCAACCACCTTGGAGATATTAAAGGAAAATCAACTACATGTAAAATTCTCCAATTGTGAGTTATGGCTGCAAGAGGTAGGTTTCTTAGGGCATATCGTATCCAAGGATGGAGTCAAAGTTGATCCAGCCAAAGTGGAAGCCTTATCAGATTGGAAGGCTCCAAGGAATCCTACATAAATAAGAAGTTTCTTAGGATTGGCAGGATACTATAGATGGTTTGTGCAAGATTGTTCTATGATGGCAACTCCTCTAACTCGACTCACCAAGAAAGGGGTTGAGTATTAGTGGGATGAGAGATTTTTCAGGAGTTAAAGATTCGACTAATAACCGTACCAGTACTCTCCTTACCTGACTCTAATGTAGGTGAGTACACTGTCTAGAGGGATGCATCCGGACGAGGACTCAAATGTGTCTTGATGCAACAAGGGAAGGTTATCGCTTATGCCTCACGACAACTGAAGGTACATGAAAGAAACTACCCGACTCATGAACTAGAATTAGCTACAATAGTGTTTGCCCTAAAGATTTGGCGACACTACCTTTACGGGGTTAAGTGTAGGATATACACAGATCACAAGAGTTTTAAGTATTTCCTAACTCAAAAAGAGTTGAATCTCCATCAGAGGAGATTGCTAAAATTGGTTAAGGATTATGACCTTTTGATAGAATATCACCCTAGAAAGGCAAATGTGGTAGCATATGCTTTGAGTCGCAATTACCAAACTGAGGTGACACAAGTAAAGACAAATTACATACCCCTGTTGCAACAACTAGGAAGAATGGAGATGAACCTGGAAATGGACAAGCATGAAGGTTGCCTGGTGACATATGTGGTAGTAAGACCCAGTCTCACTAAGCAGATCCAAACTCAATAAAAAGTAGATAAGGAGCTTTAACCTTATCTAGATCTGGTTAATAGAGAAACTAAACCGAACTACAACCTACACAGTGACGCGGTGTTGACCTATAAGAGTATGGTATGTTTGCCTCAAAGTAAGGAACTTAAGAGATTAATTCTAGAGGAGGCACATGATTCAGTGTATGATATGCATCCGTGCAATACCAAAATGTACCGTACCCTCAAACAAAGATATTGGTGGAAAGGTATGAAGAGGGACATTGTAGAGTATGTAGCACGATGCTTGTCTTGTCAGCAGATAAAAGCGGAGCATTAGAAACCATCAAGACTGCTACAACCTTTACCAATTTCGGAGTGGAAATGGGAGCACATCATCATGGACTTTGTCACGGGACTACCAGTGACAAGAAAGGGTCGAGATGCGATTTGGGTCATTGTGGATAGATTGACCAAATCCGCTCATTTCCTTCATATAAGTGTGACGGACACAGTGGAACAACAACTGGTCGTATTATACATGAAGGAAATCATAAGACTCCATGGTGTTCTGGTGATTATAGTATCGGATAGAGATCTAGCATTTACTTTAAGGTTTTGGCCAAGTTTATAAAATGCCAAGGGAACCAAGCTTCACATGAGCACGGCGTTCCACCCTCAAACAAATGGACAGTCTAAGCGAACCATCCAAACCTTGGAAGACATGCTGAGAGCATGCGTACTCACCATGAACAAAAGCTAGAAGGAATACTTGTGCCTGATGGAATTTACTTACAATAATAGTTATCAGGCCAATATTCAGATAGCTCCCTATGAAGCTCTTTATGGACGACCTTGCTGTACCCCTCTATTTTTGGAAGAAGTGGGGGAAAGAAGGCTATAAAGGGCAAAAATAATCGAGGATGCCATAGAAAAGATAAAATTAATCAGGAGTTGCCTTAAGATCGCACAAGACAAGCAAAAGAGTTATGCGGACAATCGAAGGAAAGATCTGGTGTTTGAGGTGGGAGATAAAGTATTTCTCAAAGTGTCCCCATGGAGGGGAATACTTAGGTTTCAGCAAAGAGGAAAGTTGAAACCAAGGTATATTGGTCCATATTCCATCATCCAAAGGATAGGACCGGTGTCCTATAAATTGGAACTACCTCCAGACATGTAGAGAATACATGATGTATTCCACATCTCGGTGCTTCGAAAATATCAGCCTAATCCTAGTCATGTATTGGACCGACCTCTATTAGAGCTAGAAGAGAACCTGACCTATCAAGCAAAATTGGTACAAATCATTGATCGGAGGGACAAGAATTTAATGAATAAGAGAATTCGTATGGTTAAGGTTTTGTGGCAGAACAGACTCGTGCAAGAAGAGACATGGGAAACTGAGAGTGTGATTAGGGAGAGTTACCCTCAATTATTTAACATGTAACCATTTTGGGGACAAAACTCCTAAAAGGAGAGGAGAGTTGTAAACCCTGTCCTTTGACAATAAGAAAATTGGGGAAAGAACCGGTCATTTTCAAATTAAAAATCGAGTCGGTCTACTAACCGGAACCAATAAAGAAAGGGTAAACCGGGAAATTTATGGATTCTGAGTGACTCAAAGAGTCCTAACATTTATGGAAATAGACTTAAGAATGAATTGGAGATGAAAACCAAATCGGTTCAGGTGAACCAGATCTGAACCAGATTGAACCGGTTTGGATTGATTAGAACCACTATTGAACCGGATTCTAAATTTAGATGAATTTACAAATTTTTAGATTTGAAAAATTTGGTCATATTGGGGGTGAACCGTCTGGTTTAAGCTTTAAACCCGGTTCAGTCCGGTTTAGAAAAGTGTCGTCTTTTCCCTTTAGATGACATCACTATTCACTTGCCGAAAAATCGTGCAATGCCGGTGAAGCTGAAAAGCCTCTGACCAGGGAGTTTCAGGCAATGAATGACTGCCATTAAGGCACCAATCAGATGGCCAGAAAGTCCCCGAGCTTCCTATGTAAAGAGCCCCTCCTCATTCATCCTCTCCACACCTAAAAACTCCATTTTCTCTCGACTGCTCCAATTTCCAGTGAAGCTCAATCTAGAGCTCCGACTTGCGCATTTTTCTGAGCCAAATAAGGCAAGGTCAGGTTCTTTAGAACTGGGGAGAGCTCGAATTGGCCGATTTCAGCTAGGCCAAAACAGGGAAGCTTCAGTCCGTGCTTCTATCTAGGTGGCCAATAAAGTCACTCCGGTGCCACAAGTGGGTTTAGTGGACGTATTGGCCTACGATTGTGTGTTTGACCTTCATGATGAAGGGTGTGTGTTGGGTGATGACACACCATGGTTAATAAGAAATAGTGATAAAAACCGAAATTTGAAATGAAAGGTTTTTAAAAGAAAATAAAGAGTCAAGCACACTCCAAAAAAAACATTTTTCCTAAAAATTAAATTTTGAAAACTCATTCACTAAGTCGTTGTACACACCCCCTCCCTTATATCCCTTTCAAGAAATCTCGGAAAGCCTACCCTAAGGACAATCCACTAATACGCCTGTAAGAAATGTATGATTAGCTAAAAATTTTATGGAGTTTTGATTTATGCGATTCCAAGAAAGGTGTAGGTTTAAAGAACGCCTTACTCTTCACTGTTTATAAACAAGGCGAAACCCTTAATAAATCGGGAGAGTGGTGGTTTGATCACAGGGATCCGGCCAAACTGGGTCGGGGCGTGACATTGGTGGTATCAGAGCATGTTTTTTTTTGATACATTATTAAGATTCTATAACCTAAATACTAATTAATGGGCGTGACATCCGGCCAAACTGGGTCCAGATGAGGCGTTGTCGGATGGAGATGGGTTGACGTAGGGAGGACCGTGGATAGGGCAACAAAGGAGGCTTGAGGGTACTGGGCCAGCCCTGATGGAGGAACCCACCAAGATTTCCCCGAAGGGAGGATGGCCATTGTGGCCCAAGGGAGATGGACACACTCCCTCCGAAGAGAGGCCCCTATTGCCCCCGGTGCTAGAAAAACCATGAGGGAGCATGTATAACATGCTACAGGTGTGGGCAGTTCATACATTACATTAGGAGTTGCCTGAGGACACAGGAAAATGCCCCATGAAATGCTTTACCACCACCACCCAGAAATTAGAGGCCAACCAATGAGGGATGGGAAACACCCATAGGAGTTCCAGCCAGGGTCTACCATCTGACCTAGGAAGAAGCTTGAAAGGACCCTAGCATGGTGGCTAGTACGTCCCAACCCTCCTCCCCATACATCCTAGAGTCATGTAGTCCCTTCTTTTGGAATTAATAAAATGCATTCCCTGAAAATTCTCATTAATTTCCACTTAGGTTTCATCCAAGTATTCGGAGAGGAGAGATACACCCTCTTTGACTCAAGGGCTTAACGATCTTTCGTCAAGGAAGCCTTAGTCCTGGAATTTCCAAAGGAAACCTCCCCTCTCCTGCCACCCCTCCGCATCCTCACCCCTCTAGGCGAAACACTAGAAAGGCACACGAACTATAAGGCCTGCGAATTACGAATAGGAAGGACTACTCTAGAAGCCGACATGATTCCTCTTTCGCTAAGAGAAGTTGAAGTCATTTTGGGGATGGATTGGTTAAGCACACATCAAGCTCAAGTAGATTGTGGAAATAAGAGGATACCTTCCATGCCCCTAGAAAGGAAGAAGCTGTATTTGAAGGGGACAAAGGAAGAACCGAAATACACCTAGTGTGTTGTATGGGAGCTCAAGACTTACTATGAAAAGGATGTAAGGTATTCCTCATGCAGGTCACTTGCAAGGACTCGCCGGAGAAGGGTCTAGAAGAGATTCCAGTGGTTGACTGTTATCTGGAAGTTTTCCCAGAGGAATTACCTGGCTTACCCCCAGATTGTCAACTAGAATTCATAATTAAAGTAGCGCCAGGCACCCACCTTATATCCCAAGCACCCTACCATTTGGCGTCCACAGATCTCAAGGAGTTGAAAGACTAGTTGGACAAACTTTTAGAGAAAGGATTCATATGCCCAAGCCAGTCCCCGTGGGGTGCACTAGTATTATTCGTCAAGAAGAAAGATGAAAGTATGCAGCTTTGTATTGATTACCAGAAATTGAACCAGGTAACAATAAAAAATAAGTACCCTCTACCCATGATAGATGACTTATTTGATCAACTCAAAGGGGTCGCTTACTTCTCCAAGATCGACCTACGGTTGAGGTATCACCAACTGAAGATTCAGGAAGAGGATATCCACAAAACCACTTTCTGATCACGATACATGCATTATGAGTTCAGGGTAATGCCCTTTGAACTGAAATGAACCCATGACCTTCATGGATCTGATGAACCGGGTGTTCCAGCCATACTTGGACAAGTTCGTGATCGTATTTATAGACGATATCCTCATATACTCCCGAACCGAAGAGGAACATCGGGCACACCTGGAAATAACCTTGAGTACCCTACGAGAAAATCAGTTGTACACCAAATTCTCTAAGTGCGAGTTATGGCTGCAAGAGGTGAGCTTCCTAGGACATATAGTATCCAAAGATGGAGTAAAGGTGGATCCGACCAAAATAGAAACTATCTCAAATTGGAAGGCTCCGACCAATCCAACCGAGATCTGTAGCTTCCTTGGCCTCGCTGGATACTACTGGAAGTTTGTCGAGGACTACTCTAGAATAGCAGCTCCCTTAACTCACCTCACAAGGAAGGGAGTGACACCAAGTTCGAGTAGTCCTTCCAAAAGCTCAAATCTCAACTAATGACAGCTCCAGTACTGGTCTTACCCGACGCAGATGCTAGGGAATACACGGTGTATAGCGATGCATCTAGACAAGGACTAGGATGCGTCCTGATGCAACAAGGAAAGGTTATTGCCTATGCATCACAATAGTTGAAGTACCACGAGAAGAATTACCCCACCCATGACCTCGAGTTGGCTGCAATAGTGTTCACCCTCAAGATATGGTGCCACCATTTGTACAGAGTAAAGTGCCGCATATATATTGATCATAAGAGCTTGAAATACTTCCTAACCTAAAAGGAGCTCAACCTATGACAGAGAAGGTGGCTAGAACTAGTGAAGGACTATGATATGACGATCGAGTATCACCCCGGTAAGGCCAACATGGTGGTAGATGCCCTCAGCCGCAAGTACCCCACGGGAGTGGCATTAGTCAGTACCAGCTACCTGCCCTTACTAAACTAGCTGCGCAACTTGAGGGTGGACCTCCGCATGGATAGGGGTCAAGGTAACCTAATAGCTAGCCTAGTAGTATGACCCGACCTAGTGGACCAAATATAGGCTCTACAAAAGGAAGATGAGGAATTCTGTCCCCATCGGGAGTAAAACAAGGATAGCTCAACGCTAGACATCGCGGTCAGGAGTGACGGGGTAATGACCTTCAAAGGGTCTGGGTACCAAATAACCGGGAATTAGAAAGGGGGATACTAGAAGAAGCCCATGACTCGATGTACACTATGCAGTTGGGCAGTACAAAAATGTATCACACCCTAAAACATGGATATTGATGGAAGGGAATGAAGAGGGACATCATGGAGTACGTGGCCAGATGCCTATCATGTCAGCAAATTAAGGCCAAACACTAGAAACCCTCCGGACTGCTACAATCTCTCCCGATTCCATAGTGAAAATGGGAGCACATCACCATGGATTTCGTGATCGAGATGCCATATGGGTTATAGTGGATCGACTAACCAAGTCCTCACATTTCCTACCCATTTGGGTGACAGACCTGGTAGAAAAGCTCACTGCCCTATACACGGGTGAAATCGTACGACTCCACAGAGTTCCGGTAAGCATAGTATCGGACCAAGACCCGAGGTTCACCTGTCGATTCTAGCCCAATCTGCAAGCAGCATTATGGACCAAACTTCACACGAGCACAACTTTTCACCCTCAGATAGATCGACAGTCTGAACAGACTATCCAAGCTTTGGAAGACATGCTATGGGCATGCGTTCTGACGATGAAAATGAATGGGGAGGACCACCTATGCCTCATAGAATTCGCGTATAACAACAGCTACCAGGCCAACATCCAGATGGCGCCCTACAAGGCGCTCTATGGATGACCTTATCACACGCCATTATTTTGGGAGGAAGCAGGAGAAAGAAAACTCGAGAAAGTAGAGTTGATAGAGGACGCATCGGAGAAGATCTGAATCATAAGGAGCCAACTTAAGGTAGCCCAAGATAGGTAGAAAAGTTATGCCGACAACGAGAGGAAGGACATAAAGTTTGAGGTCGGGAATAGAGTATTCCTAAAGATGTCAACTTGGAAAGGGATACTCAGGTTTCAACAAAGAGAGAGAGTTGTGAAACCCGTCCTTTGGGATTAAAGAAAAATCGAGAAAAGAACCAGTATAGGTTTAGACATGAAGAACGAGATGTTTAATGAATGAAAATTAGTTAACTTGGGAAATTGGAAAATCCCAAATAACCAAATATTCACAAAAATCATAAGTAAGAACCGAGAAGTGGAATAGAGGATAAAACCAAACTGATTAAAGGTGAACCAGACCTGAACTGGCATGAACCATAGTGAACCGGTTCACAAGTTCATTTTTCTAGGTGGCTTAAAAATGTCAATTTGGGAAATTGAGATAGATAAATTTAGAAAATTTTAAATTTCAAAAAAATGATCGAACTGTGTCCGAATCAGGCCGGACCGGTCAACAGTCTGACTGAACCGATTAACGGACCGGTCGGCGGACAACAGACAATGGTCAACAGTCAATGGTCAACACTAACAAGTACCCACATCAGTATGCCACGCAAACACGAGCAGCCAATGAGAGGCTACTACGTGTCTAGTCAACGGGTCAATGCTTGACACAGTGGCCGAGCTAGCACTCCACGTTAGAAAAACTAACCAATCACAGCGTGCCATGTAGCACGACCGCCACATGATTGTCTTCAACCTTAAGACACTGACTGAGAAGAGGGAGGAGAGAGATAGTTGCCGGAAAAGCTAGAGTTATCAGCAACTCGAAAGACTCTCCGGTGAGGTCATCATTGGCTGAGTCGAAGGCTGAGTCATACGCTGGTGGGTAGCCTAAACAGTTGCCGAGCTCCCTATATAAAGAGCACCCCCTTCATTCATTCTCAACATCCCACAATTAAGGGAAGAAGAAGAAGAGTACATTTTCCGGCGAGCTATGAACCAAAGCTCTGGCAATGGGACTTTTCTCAACCTTCGAAGACACATTGTGTGTCATTGGAATCAGGAGGAAGTCCTCTACCTGACCATACCTTCCATTCAACTTGAGAGCCACTTAGGGGGAACGAGGAAGCTCAAACACTGCTGTCACTCCTCAGCTGAAAAATAGACAACCTCCTGCTGCCCACTTCAAGCCTCCCCTAGCCAATTCGACCAACCCAAACCTCCTACGCCACACTTGGAGGTGTCTCGACCTTCCCTTGAACTAAGAAGGTAAGCTCCCTCCCTTGCCCTTCACCGAAAAATACTATGCACGACCAAATTCTGCAAAAACTTAACACTAAAATTCACACTGCTTAGGTCATTAATTGAATTGTGGTTAGATACAGGGAGGATCCCCATGACAAGAGCAACATAGTGGTAGCTAGATCTCTGATCACCGGACCCTCACCAGTATGATATCGAAGTTTTCTCTCTCTAGACTGTACTTTCCAGCAAAGCTCCATTTGAGCTCATTTCCAAGCGAAATCGAGTGGTTCAAAGCTTGAAATGATGATAAATTATAGAGAAGATGATTTAGATTGAGAAGGAGGGCAATTATCCAAGTATCATGAGTCAATTTAACGAAATTGTAATCTAGGACCAAAATGCAATTTTGGAAAAGTTTAGGCAAATTGGGGATTTTTTAAAAATTGGGGACCAAATTGCAAATTGACAAAATTGAGGGTCCTTTCATGAAATTCCCTCCCAATTGAAGGTCAATTGAGAAATTTGGATCAAATTGCAAAATTTGAGAATTTAGGGCCAAATTGCAATTTTGGAAAAATTTGGGGCTAAATGGCAATTTTAGAAAATTAAGGGGCCTAAGGGAAATTTATATAAAACTAAGGATCGGAAAAGACAATTGGAAAACCTGGGGACCAAATTGAAGAAAAATGGGAAATTAGGGGCTTACAAGTTAATACACAAACCTTAGGGACCAACGTGTAATTAAAGCAAAATACGAGGGCCCATACAAAAATGCGCAAAGAAATGTGATCCATTGGTCTAATACCCTAAGGAGGACATTCGTGCCATGTAGAAACAGACTGCTCAAGTGTCGGTTTCTAAAAAGAGCCTACGAGGCTAGACTTCGCTGAGACGACCCCGTCTAATTACCGGGTGAGTGGGAACCGCTATGATGTCCATTTCGGTTGGAATGATAGTTCAACTTTGAAAACTACTTTCTCAGAATTAGCATCCCTTGATTGGGTGACTCTACTTAAAATATTTGGGAGCTAATTCCAAGCTTAGGATCGAGATGCCAGTGGACCCAAGGATGATGGATATGGGCATGGACCCGTCTAAAATGGACATGTCATTTATGATGCTAAAAAACCTGAATAATGGGAACCTTGCGTGATACCCATCGAGGCAAGTTGAGTTGTCAAGCTTGTTGGGTCTAACTACTGCTCTATCGAAGCCAGGTCGTCAAACTTGTTGGGCTAGTACGCATGGGCCAAAGCCAAATTGACAGATCGTTATGTAAGAGGGCCAAAGATAAAGGCTATAATTCAAAATATTGTTGATTATGCATGCATTATGATGTTCGGACCATCAGGACACCTGGCATGAGGTAGTGATGGAGCCCAAGGACTGTTGGACGACCCAAGGTGTATAAGAGCATTTTCGTCATTCAGTAGGTCATGAAGCCAAGGAGATTCCTATGCATGGAGACCAATGCAGTAGGGGAAATGAGGTCTCGTCCCATTGAGTGGACATGGTAAAGTAATTGGGGGTTTGATGTGTCAGACTATTGATGTCCACTCAAACCCTGAGTAGAGGTAGTAACCCTCTATTAGGGTGGACAGTAAAGGCGCTCTGGTTCACAAGTATCACGGTTAAGGACCGTTCTACGAATATGTGACCCCTCCTATGATAGGATTGTAGTTGTTGATTTGAGAAACCCAAGAGGAAACTGTTGAATTATTAACCAATTGAAATAGCTTAATTGAGCCTTCAGAAAAGAGTTTTCTCCCATTCACTGAGTTGTCGAACTCACCCCTCCCTGTAAACACTTGTAGGAAGGAACGCAGCTGCACCAACTTTTCCTCCCCAGACCCTAAAACAGGTACACAACTTTAAAATTTTTAGTTTTGCTTAATGTTGTTCAGAGAAAACATGGCAGATAATATGCCTAACTCTCTTGACCTCCTTGAGGAGCCCCTCTTTGAGACTCGAGAGAGTGGTGGGTTGTTCACCTTACCCCGACCAAACCGAGTCGGGGCATGACAAAACCGGTCTGGTTTCACTCTCAATTCCACTTCCCAGTTCTTCTTCATAATTTTTGTGATTTTTTTTGTCACTTGGAATCTCCCAATTTCCCACGTTAACCATTCTTTATTATTTTTCTATTGATTAATTTGGCTCAAATTTTCAACCATGGTGTTGGTCCCCCTCCTAGTTTCCTTAGCTCGAGGGGATGGGTTCCATAACTCTCCCCTCCTTTTAGGAGTTTTGTCCCCAAATGTCACGCCCCAACCTGGTTTGGTCGGATCCCCGTGATCAACCCGCCACCCTCCGGGTTTATTAAAGGGTTTTCCCTTATTATAAACTGTAAAGAGTAAGGCATCCTTTAAACCTACACCATTTCCTAGAATAGCCTAATCAAAACTGCATGAAATTTTAAACTTTACATACCTATCTTACATGCATCTTAGTTGATGGTCTTTAAGGGTAGGCTTTCCGGGATTTTCTAAAAGGGATATAAGGGTGGGGATGAGTACGACTACGCAGTGAATGGGTTTTCAAAGGTCTACTTTTAACTTTTAAGAAAAACATTTATATGGAGTGTGCCAATCTACTTTCTTTTAAAAAATTCCTTCATTTAAAAATTCAAAATTTTCCATCATTTCTTATTTACCACGGCGTGTCATCACGCAACACACATCCTTCATTATGAAGGTTACACACATTCATAGGTCAATACGACTATTGAACCCACTAGTGGCTTCGGAGTGACTTTACTAGCCACTCGGATAGAAGCACGACCACTTCTACCTAGGGAATGAGTGGATGTACTCGACATCCGACCCTCAATCCCAAAATCACTTCTTCATGTCCATATGAGGACAGAGACCTCATCCCGTCCTCATCTCGGTCTCATGCGCTTGGTGCTACTCCAAATTTTGCACAGACACCTGGAACGACGATCTACCCTTATACTCACTAGGTCGTCCAGGGCCCTTAGGACACATCACTTCCGACAAAGTAGGTTTTCACTATCCATTATACCGACCGGTATAAGGATATCTCTATTCATAACCGATGAACGGGTTTTCAACTTCCTTTGAGGAAGTCTCATCATACCAACTGGGTATGATCTACTTACAACCGATAAGTTATTTTTCCGCGTGGTTTTCACATCACTTTCTCTAAGTTGTGGTGATTAAAATTTCACTAAAAAGTGGGTTTTTATACCGAGGTACTTATCATCCCCAATCTGGTATGATATATAATCCCACTCACAACCGGTAAGTGGTTTTTAATTTTAAGATGTGCTCATCATCCCAACCGGGTATGATGTTAGTAAACCCACTCACCCGTTAATGTTGGAATTCCACTAGACCGGTTCTTTGTATTCATGCGAGCTTGTCCTTGTTGGTGTTCCTAGTACTTCGTGTTCCTACACGATATGAGCATCCTTGTTCATTATTACTCGGCTTAACAACCTTCATTAATTTGAAATGAATGAGATAACCCAAACTTTCTAATTATTCACAATTAGGTCCCTAAAGTTATTTCTCTTTAACTTTATGTCCTTAATTCCGGTTTTTCCTCAAATTAAGTTCCGAAACTTTTAAAATTTATCTTGGAACCTCAATTTATTCAATTTCACAAAAAGGGTTTTTAATTTCCCAAATTTCCAATTTGGCCCCTCAACTTTTCCAAAATTACCATTTTGCCCTTCCTTTACAAAAATGGTATGTTTTGCCCCAAAATTTCTCAATTGGTCCTCCAACATTATTTTCATGCCCAATTGACCCTCAATTTCATAAAATTGCATTTTGGTCCTTTGAATTTTGAAAATCCCCAATTTTTCCCCCTATTTCAACTTTTTAACACAGTCGAATTTGATGTCATCAAATTGACCGATCAAATGCCTCTCATTGTTGAAATTGAAGTTAAAATTGAGTTCCTCCATCTTCTTATGATTCAATAGCACTTTGAATCGCATGTTTTGTTGTCGGAACGAGCTCAAACAGAGCTTTGCCAGAAAATGAACTATAGAGAGAGAAAGCTTCGATTTCTCATTGGTGAGGGCACAACAATCTGAGCTTTCTATCTGGGCAGGTAGCTCTCGTCCTGAGGTTCATCCTAGGATCAAGAATTGCATCAATTGATGCCAAATTGAGTTAGAATTTCATCATTGAAATTCTGTCAGTTCTCTCTCTAGCACCGGTCGGCAATTGCAGATGGGAGCCGAATTGGCTTACCTTTCAGTCCTAATTCGGTCATGGGAGGGCTCAGGAAGTGTTGTGAAGGCTTGGTTTTGCCTGAGGAGAGCTCGAAATGGCCAATTTCAGCTATGCCTAAATAGGGCAGTTTCGATCCGTTGGAGCTACTTCACTGTTTCATCACGACGGCGACTCTCAGATTGAATGAAGACTATAGACGTGTAGCTGACTTCTCCCAAGTTCTAAAGAACCCGACTTCGCCTTGTTTGGCTCAGAAAAGACCCCATGTCAGAGCTCTGGTTCGAGCTTCATCAGAAAATGGAGCAATAGAGAGAGAAGGGAGTTTTCAGGTGTCGAGAGGATGAATGGGGAGGGTCTCTTTATATAGGGAGCTCGGGGTCTCGTTGGCCATCCATTTGGCACCGTTATGACTGACATTGAAGACCTGACACGCCACGAATAGAAGCATTTCTTCTTTGCCAGCATTTTCTTCAGTTTCCCAATGAGTGAACAGTGCTGTCATCTTGAGGAAGAAGATGACACTATTCCGAATCGGACCGGACCGGTTCAAACTAGGTTCAAAGCTTAAACTGACTGGTTCACCTCCCATTCGACCGAGTTTTTCAAATCTAAAAATTTCTAAATATATCTAAATTCATTCTCTATCCAATGGTGGCCTGAAATCTCCAATTTGAATTATTTAAGCCACCTAGAAAAATAAATTTAGGATTCAGTTCAATAGTGGTTCAAACCAGTTCGAACCGGTTCGAATCTGGTTCACCTGAACTGGTTTGGTTTTCATCCCCAATTCCTTCACAAGTCCATTCCCCTAACTTTTGTGATTCCTTAGGTCACTTAGGGTCCATAAAATTCCAGGTTTACCATCCCTCCTTTCTTCTGGTAGTATTACTCAACTACCTTTACCGTTATTAACTCAATTTACACAATTGTGTCAGTTCTCCTTACCCACGCATACTTTTCGACTTCCTTATTGAGTATTTTGGTTCCAATTATTTTGAATTTGAGATGTTTTACTAACATGCTGGTATTTGTCCTTTCTTAGGTCCATCATGATTCCCAATATCATCCTTTATTCAAGGATTTTACTTTGGCCTTAATCCACTCTTACCTATTTGTAATCATCTCACCATTCTTTATATCGAGTTGATTCCTTTTGGTCTACATGTTGTTTTCTTGGTTTTAGAAGTTTCCCCTTTTTTTACAGTTTCATTCTCTACTATTTCCTTCAAGGTAGAGACTTTCATCTTAGGAGATACATGTTCAACCTTCTTACCATTTCTTGAAGGTTTCCTTTCTTCTCTCCTTACACCCTTTCCATATTGGGGCATTTGCCCACTTTTAGTCCTTCATTGTCTTAAAATTTTCCCATTCCATCCCTTGTTCCTTATTTGAGTAGTTTATTAATCTTATTTTGGGTACTTCATATTATGCTCAGTCGTCCACTCTTTTGGCTTTATTATACGCGTGTGGGCTACGACCTGTCTTATCACATCTTAATTGGAGGGCTTACTTTCCCAACATTTCTCATATGTTCTTTCCTTCCTTACCTTATTATGGATAGTCCACTCATTCTTACTTGCCACAACATCTCTTAATATGCTTCATTGGGTTTCTTTCACTTTAGCATGCATTTTTATTTGTGAATTTGTCTCTTCACCTCTCGTTACCAGGTTCCATTTATTCTTTATTATGTCATGTATCCTTTCTTAGGATTTCCTTATTTGGGAGGATTCTTTCCCTTCTCCCCTGAAATTTCTTTTTCATACATCCTTTAAGACACCTTACTTTAAATGATGTCCCTTGATGCTATTCTTTCATGTTTACCTTTACTCTTGAGATCCTACGGATACGTCTTCCATACTCCATCCTCATTATCACTCATACCTCAGCACAGGTCTAGAGCTCGCATCCACCTAGTTTCAAAAATCCCTTGATTACCCTTCGAGAGATTCATTTAACCGTCTCAAGACTTTATAGTTCCAGTTCTGGCCATTGATTTCTTTTAAGGATTTTCCTTCATTCTTCTTTTCCAATGATTTGCCCTTTTCACTTCTCCCTTCTTTATCGTGGTGTAAATTCCTGGTTCTCTCGAAAGCTAGTTCTTTAACTACCTCCTTCACACTATTTTTCTGATCCAATCATCTGGGCAGTTGTATCACTCTTCCTTCATGGCTATTCTTTTGTTCTTCATAGAATGTAGTCTTTACTACATCTCAGCCTTTCTTAGGATTCTGTTCATTCTCTTTGGCTGCCCTCTACTACCAGTTTCTTCTTTCTACATGGTTCTCCTGTTCTCTCCAAACAGGTCACACTGGGCCATTACGATACTTCCTTCCTTGGAAACATTTCCTAATTAAGGGTTGGTTCCTTGCACTCCACATTGTGTCCATCTGCCCATCAACATTTTATTTGTGAGCTTATCATTCCTTCTATTTCGGTTGGTTCCATTATCTCTTAATTGCGATACACGTGTCTTTTCAGAGCTTCCTTCCTATGTAGAATTCTTTCCCTTTCTCCTGACATTTTTTTTACATTTTCTATGGGGGATTTCTACCCTTGATGTTGTCTTCTCCTATTTACCTTTACTCCTCAGATCTTGCATGCACATCTTTTATACTCTATTCGCATCCTCATTCATACCCAACACCTGTCTATTTCCTTAGGGAGTGTACAATTCTTCCTTGTTTCAAAATTTCTTGATTATTATGTGAGAGGCTTATCTATTCCTTTCTTGGCTTGAGTTTAATTGTTAATTTGGCCTTTTGGTCCCTTTAAGGATTTCTTTCATCCTTCTCTTCCCGAGTATTTAACCTTTCCGCCTCTCTCTTCTTTGTTGGAACTTACATTATGGTTTTCCGTGTTTTAGCTCGTTAACTGCCCCGCCACCACCATTCCTTTGGCTTAGGTTTTTCTTAGGGTAGTTATCTTCTCGAGTACTCCTGTCCTTAACGTCCATCTCACTGACCTTTTTAGGTGTAGTCCTTTCTACCTTCTGGTCTTCCTTAAGCTGTCATTTATTTTCTTTGACTATTTTGTTGTCACGGTTTGCTTCCTTCTGTTATGTTACTTAAAATCTCCAATTTGACTTATGTACATTTTTCCAAAGGAAGTCGTACTTGAAATCCCAAGACATCCCATTTGTCGTCAAATGCTTGGTTTGTATCTCTTGTGGATGCACTCCCTCCTTTTTTCCTAAATTATGGGAAATTTCTTTTTTAAGGGAGAGTTCTCTTCAGCTACCTTTTGTTATGTTTATGATTTTATCAAAGTCCTACCTTCATCCCCCTTTTTTTTCTTCCTACCACTTTGCTGTGATCTCGAAAAGTTTCCTCCGGTCTATGGTTGAAATTACAAGCGGGAGCCGTGTTCCTTGGGATGGTATCTTTCTCGGTTTGCCCTTCTTAAGAAGAAGTTTAAATTTGGCATTCACCTCATCATTTCTTGACCTCTTTGTGAACCGCTTACTTAACCTGCTCCATAGTTTCGATCTCAAGTCCTTCATGTCTTTAGTTATCTTTGAGGAGTTGTTCCCCTAAATCTATGAGGTGTGGGACACTCCTTCTTTCCTAAGGTTAGGCATCTCTTCAGGTAATGTCCCATCATTATTCCCTTACAAGGATTGTTGTGGTTTCTTCTTTCCTTTGAGCGGGGCTTTTCCAGGGTTACTAGCAGTTTGGTGCTTTACCGTTCTTGAGTCTGATCACTTTGACGGTTTTCTTGCTGAATCACCTTTGCTAAGGGTTATCGTAAGAGTCCTCCCAGGTTTCTTGATTCATCTCCCATCACTGGGATGTGACTTTTCCTTAGTTTCCAGGATAGTAACTAATAGGATTTTCTAGTCTTGATTATGTATTCAAGGAAACAGGCTCTGATACCACTCTAGTTGTCACGCCCCGATCCAGTTTAGTCGAATCCCCGTGATCAACCCACCACTCTCCATTAAAGGGTTTTCCCTTATTATAAACTATAAAGAGTAAGGCGTCCTTTAAACCTGCACCATTTCCTGGAATAGCATAATCAAAACTGCATGAAATTTTAAACTTTACATACTTGTCTTATATGCATCTTAGTTGATGGTCTTTAAGGGTAGGCTTTCCGGGTTTTCTTGAAAGGGATATAAGGGTGGCGGTGAGTACGACTACTCAGTGAATGGGTTTTCAAAGATCTAATTTTTAAGAAAAATATTTATATGGAGTGTGCTAGACTCCTTTCTTTTCAAAAAAACCCTTCATTTAAAAATTCGGATTTTTCCATCATTTCTTATTTACCACGGTGTGTCATCACCCAACACACATCCTTCATCATGAAGGTTACACACATTTGCAGGTCAATATGACTATTGAACCCACTAGTGGCTTCGAGCGACTTTACCAGCCACCCGGATAGAAGCACGACCACTTCTACCCTAGGAATGAGTGGATGTACACAACATCCGACCCTCAATCCCGAAATCGCTTCTTTGTGTCCATATGAGGACAGAGACCTCATCCCGTCCCCACCTCAGTCTCATGCACTTGGTGCTAATCCAAATTTTGCACAGACACCTGGAACGACGATCGGCCCTTATACTCATAGTCCCCTTCCAACATCTATAGCAGTCCCCTTCCATGTCCACTCTCGGGACTGAACGACGATCGGTCTAGGGCCCTTAGGACACATCACTACCCCTCATGGGCATCTTGATGATCCCGTACTTATAGTGCATGCACAAACAAAGTTTTTCTTAAATTGCCATGTAATATGTGGTGCCATTTGTCCCAAGGGTCCCGACCTTCAACTAAACTTGTAGCTATTTGTCTTTACTGGTCCGGACACCAGTCATGTCACACTGTTACTAGTTGACTGAGTATGTCGGACCTGCATTGGTACCATTACCAAACAATTCACTTATTAAGGTTTAATGGAACATATATATCAAGTTCTTTTACGAGCTCTTGCTCGTGTCCATTGGCCTATGGCCCACTGTTCGAGTTTTTCCAAAACAAGGCATATTAGCCCTCAAGTTCCAAAATCGAGGCCCCCAGCCTATAAGAGCTATTCGAGCTCCCGTCAAGAAGGTCTCCCAAATAGTTTAAGCATTGGTACACAGTCAGGGGAGAACACTTCCGACAAAATGGGTTTTCATTGTCCATTATACCGACCGGTATAAGGACATCTCCGGTCATAACCGATGAATGGGTTTTCAACTTCCTTCGAGGAAGTCTCATCATACCAATCGGGTATGATCTACTTACAACCGGTAAGTAGTTTTTCTGCATGGTTTTCACATCACCTTCTCTATGTTGTGATGATTAAAATTCCACTAAATAGTGAGTTTTTATACCGAGGTACTTATTATCCCCAACCTATTATGATACATAATTTCACTCACAACCGGTAAGTAGTTTTTAATTTTAAGTTGTGCTCATCTTCCCATCTGAGTACAATGTTAGTAAACCCACTCACCTGTTAATGTCATGAATTCCACTAAACCAGTTCTTTGTATTCACACGAGCTTGTCCTTGCTGGCGTTCCCAGTACTTCATATTCCTACACAATATGAACATCCTTGTTCATTATTACATGGCTTAACAACATTTATTCATTTCAAATGAATGAGATAACCCAAACTTTTTAATTATTTACAATTAGGTCCCTAAAGTTATTTCTCTTTAACTTTAAGTCCTTAATGTCGGTTTTTCCTCAAATTGAGTCCCGAAACTTTTAAAATTTATCTTGGGACCTCAATTTATTCAATTTCACAAAAAGGGGATTTAATTTCCCAAATTTCCAATTTGGTCCCCAACTTTTCCAAAAATTACCATTTTGCCCTTCCTTTACAAAAATGATAAGTTTTGCCCCAAAAATTCCAAAATTTCTCAATTGGTCCTCCAACATTATTTTCATGCCTAATTGACCCTATATTTCATAAAATTGCATTTTGGTCCTTCAAATTTCAAAAATCCCCAATTTCCCCTATTTTCCCCCCAATTTCAACTTTTTAAAACAACCGAATTTGATTTCATCAAGTTAAAATTGAGTTCCTCCATCTTCTTACGATTCAATAGCACTTTGAATTGCAAATTTTGATGAAGGAACGAGCTCAAATGGTGCTTCGCCAGAAAATGAACTATAGAGAGAGAAAGCTTCGATTTCTCACTGGTGAGGGCACGACAGTTTGAGCTTTCTATCTATGCAGGTAGCTCTCATCCTGAGTTCATCCTAAGATCAAGAATCAAATCAATTAATAGGAATTGAGTTAGAATTTCATCATTGAAATTTTGTCGGTTCTCTCTTTAGCACTAGCCGGAAATTGCAGAGGGGAGCTGAATTAGTTTACCTTTCAGTCCTAATTTGGTCGTGGAAGGGTTGAGGAAGTGTTGGGAAGTCTTGGTTTGGCCTGAGGAGGGCTTGAAATGGCCAATTTTAGCTCAGCCGAAATAGGGCAGCTTTGGTCCACTGGAGCTGCTTCATTGTTTCATCACGCCGGCAACTCTCGGAGTGAACGAAGACTACAGACGTGTAGCGGACTTCTCCCTGATTCTAAAGAAACCAACTTCGCCTTGTTTGGCTCGGAAAAGACCCCATGTCAAAGCTCTGGTTTGAGCTTCACCGGAAAATAGAGCAGTAGAGAGAGAATGGAGTTTTCAAGTGTCGAGATGATGAATGGGGAGGGGCTCATTATATTGGGAGCTTGGGGACCCGTTGGCCATCTGTTTGGCACCGTTATGACTGACATTGAAGACTTGAAACGCCCCCAAATAGAATCATTTCTTCTTCACTGGCATTTTCTTCAGTTTCCTGGCGAGTGAACAGTGTTGTCATCCTGAGGAAGAAGATGACACTGTTCCGAATAGACCGGACCGATCCGAACCGGGTTCAAAGCTTAAACCGGTCGGTTCACCCCCCATTTGACCGAGTTTTACAAATCTAAAATTTCTAAATTCATTTTCTATCCAATGGTAGCCTCAAATCTCCAATTTGAAATATTTAAGCCACCTAGAAAAATGAATTTAGGATTCAGTTCAATAGTGGTTTAAACTGGTCCGAACCGGTTCGAATCCTGTTCACCTGTACCGGTTTGGTTTTCATCCCCAATTCATTCACAAGTCCATTCCCCTTACTTTTGTGATTCCTTAGGTCACTTAGGGTCAATAAAATTCCCGGTTTACCATTCCTTTATTGATTCCGGTTCATAAACTGACTCAGTCCTTAAACCGGTTCAATTCGATTTGGGTTTGATTCACCCGAACCGGTCTGATTTTTCTCTCCCACTATGTTTTAAGGTTCCTTCCCAAGGTTTATGAATTTCTTTGGAGTACAATGGAGTTGAATTCCTCTATTTTGCCCGATCTCTATCGGTTCCGATTCTTGAACCGACTCGGTTCGTAAACTGGTTCATCCAAACCGATCTAATTTTCCTTTTCCAATTCATCCTAAGGTTCTTTTCCATAATATTATGAACCCTTTGGATCAACTAGGAGTTGTAAATTCCTTAATTGCCCATTCACAATTGATCGGGTTCGTGAACTGGTTCGGTTTTCTCACTCTGTTTGATCGGTTCCCTTCCCAGTTTTCCTTAGCTCAAAAGGGTGGGGTTTACACCAAAACTATATCGTTCCCCTTTTTCTCTCTAAAGAGATCCCTGAGCGGTTTTTTTACGATGTAAGTCGATATCCTATCGATTTGAGTTACTTTCTATGCCTAACTTCCTTTACTCTTCGGGATTTCGTCAATTTGACTCATCCCCTTTCCCAAGGTCAAACTTTCATCTCGGGGGTGCTGTCTAGATTCGAGGTTCTAAAACGTCCAACTGCACCTAGGTTCATTCATCCCTTTGTTGATTAGAACTTTTTGGCACTCTTTCCCTCCGGGTATTGCATTTTCCCTCATTGGCATTGCTTCCCTCTCTTAGTCCTCTGGTCCATCCTTTAGTGCTCGAGTTCCCTCGTGTTGGCGGTCGACTTAGTTGTCCCCGGCAGTAGAACTCATGCGCCCTGTGGTTCTACCCTAGGCCTAAGGCCCGACTTGTCTTGCGGTTGAAACCACATCCTCTCGCCCTTGTCCTTAGAGTGTACTCCCTCTAGTTTTCGTCCTTTGCATTATATAGGTCACTTCGTTGCTTGACTATTTTACTCCTTGGGTTGTGCTTCCATACGTCCCTCCCATGCCCCGAGGTCTCGAGAATATAGATGTTAGATGTTGTACATGAGTTTGGGGTTTTCCCGTATTTATTCGTTCTATTCCACTCCCTCTATTGAGTTTACTCATCTCCCACTGTCGGGTTTCCAAGCTCATGTTGATCCCATTAACCTATCGGTTCTCCTACCTCCGTCCATTCGTGCATTTACTAGCGTTCTCCTACTAGTGAGAGGTCCTTTTTTTTTCTTGTTCCTCTCTTCTCTCTTGGCCTAGGAGTCATCACGCTTGTCGATTTGTAATGACTGGACTCCTTCGAATTTATCCATTTCTTATCAAAGTCGTCCTATAGGGACTTCTCCCTCTTACGATGTACACCTTCCACATGGGACTAGTGAGGCTTTTGGGAGGTTTTCCCCCACTTGTTATGAGGTGTGGTCTTAAGTTCCGCCCTCGAGGACTTGAGGGTCCCCAGTTGCTCTATTTGGATCATCATCTCATTTCAACTCGTCAAGCTACCCACTCCTCACTTGAGGTTGTCATGCCTATGTGTCGATCCTTCCTCCCTTGGTTTGTGTTCCTCTTCATTTTTTAGGGTTCATGCCTCTCCCACGCCTTCTGTCTTATGTGTTGAGTTCTCCTTCTAATTTGGTGTCCTCCTTGAGTTATGAGTCTCTTGGTATAACTCCCTTATGTAATATGACTTTAGGATCTCCATGCTTGCCTTCTCCTTCCTTTTTGCCTTCCCTTGGTCTCTGGTGTCGGGATGTTCCATACATTTGTCACGGGCTTGCTTCTCAGTCCCTCGTTATTGGGGTACAGTGTTGTCATCCCTTGGTTATCTTGGCTTATTCCTTGCTAGGGTCCTATGGGGTGATTATATCTATTCTTGGTTTGTCCTTGACTGTCTTCCATTTTTCTCGGGTCCCCATCTCTAGGAATTTCAAGTTGATCCTTTGCCCTACTGCCCTTCTTGGTCCATATTCCTTCTATCTTGACATTCCTTTGGGGTCGCCTTCCTCTCTCTTGATATGGTTCCCTTTTAGGTCATTGGTCCTATCTTAGGGTCCTTTTTGGCTTGCTAGTGGTGTCTCATCCTAACCTATTCCGTAAGGTTCCCCACTCTGCCCTTCGGGCTGACCATGGTTTACCCCATTAGGTCCAACTTTCCTTTGTCCTTTAAGGTACTCCTCGTGGTCTCTTGTCATCCCAGTCCCATTATGTGGGTTATAGATGTTGGAAGGGAACTGCTAGCCAATCCAAAGTGGGCTTCAAGTCTTGTTTACTTCCTTAGGGTTCCTTGGTACTCCGAGTGCTTTTATAGTTCCATGGTTTTGAGTGTTAGTTAAGAAAGTTGGGTTCTTTCTTTGAGAATACATGAAATTATTTATTCATTGGACTGGAAAACCCCGGTCATGGTTTATTACAATCCACGTCCCTAAAATTTATTGATGCTTTTCTATCCCCTCCAATTGACCGACCTAGAGTTATACCTAGGTGGGTTGCATGATTCTGCATTTGGGGTTTGGATGTGCCTCCTTCTTCTAGGTGGGCACTCTCCCCCATGGTATCTTCTGTCGCGAGGGCACGGGTTCATGCTTGGTTCTTCAAACTCCATGGATGCTGACATGCTAGGGGCCCTCCTGGCCTGCACGAGTGGTGCTATGTCTATCCCATATAGGCGTAAGACAACAACATAATGGGTGTGTTGTGGGGGACCTACAGTACATGCACTACTGTGGATCGAGGGGAGTTAGTGAAAAACCCTTACATAATTTGCGTATGCCTCCCAAAAATTTCTTTCAGCCTCAACTTGAATATGAGCCAGGTCTCGTTCCCTAGGTGGGGTTACTTCGTCCTCCATCGAGTAGGGAGGGGCCCTATCTTAGAGTGTATCCCATGGGATGGGCTCTTCTAGCGCCTACCCGTTGTTCCATGGTGTGTATCCAGGGGATATATTCTTCGGGGATATTCCTATTCATGTTTTCTACAAAGGTTGTTAGGAATCAATGATTAGGATGGGTTGGTAGAAAAACTAATTAGGAAAGTTATGCTCTGATACCACTCAAGTTGTCACGCCCCAACCCGGTTTGATCGAGGCCCATGATCAACCCGCCACCCTTTCCTATATCACCCGAGTATTCCTATCCTAATGATGTAGGGAAGGTAAAAGTGTGTTCACATTCAAACCCTTACTTTAGGTGAGGTAGGAAACGTACCTTGAGGGTCCAAGCTTGTCCGGGAATTTTTTGTCTTGGTGCTATACTTGAGAGGGTGAGAGGAGGGGAATGAGTACATAATACTCAGTAAGGGAAACTACTATAACATTTACTTTAATTCATTTATCTATTCATTAAATTTTTCCATTTGCCATTATTCATACGCTTTATAAGATCAACAACTACCCTCCTAATTTCGAGAAAATTGTTTTCAAAGCTGAACCGTCATTCCAACCGGAATTGACGTTATAGTAGTTTCCACTCACTTGGTGATTTCGGCGGGGTCGCACTAATAGAGTCTCTCTCCTTATGTGCTTCTAGGGGCCAACGCTCGAATAATCCGTTCCTGCAGGGTACGAGGATTCGTATTAGGACGTGGTGGCGAAGAAGTCACACACCCTCTCATATTTGCAACTAGGGCCCCACACTTTGCTTAAATTGCTCCTAGGTCCGTAATTTCTCTTTAATCTCTATTAAGCCCCTTGGATTTTCAAATTATTCTTTTTGGGTCCTTAACCCTTTTAATTTCATCAATTGGCCCTTAATTTACCAAAATTGCCCTTTAGTCCTTAATTTTCCAAAAAATTGCAATTTGGTCCCCAATATTTCAAAATTTCCAATTTGCCCCTATTTTTCCCAATTGACCCCCAATTAGGTTGAATTTCATGAAAACACCATCAATTTCATGAAATTGTAGTTTAGTCCTCCAAGTTTTCAAAAATTGCATAAATATCACCAAAATCCTCAAATTGAACTTCATCTTCTTCCCTAATTCCAGCATATGAATGTTCAGATCTTACCTCGTCCAATTGGCAGCCTATAGGTCCTAAATTTCTTCGATTCTTGCCTCTATTCATCTCCTCTAGCTCCCCTCGATCATCCAACACTTTGAATTTCTAAATTTAGTTGAGTTTTACACTGCATCGGAGCTTCACCAGAAAATTTATAGTAGAGAGAGAAAGCTTGCATTTCATACTAAAGGAGGGGCGGTGGCTGAAGCTTGAGGTGGGGGCAACTAGAGCTAGTTGAGGGGAACCTAGCAAGAATAAATCCTACTACAATTCGTCGTTGTCTTACAAGAATTTGAAGAGAGAATTTTCGGGAGGTGTAACTATTAAACTTAGAAATTTTGACGAGGAGAGGTGAAATTGAGCTTATCGGGGATTGTAGAGGTGTTGTGGAGGGTCTTACGCGGTCAAAGATGGCCAATATGGGTGGCGGAAGGGCCAAAAGGGTCGAGGTTGGGTTAGGTAGGAGCTCGCTATTTCGAGCACCGAAGCGACTTCACTATGCAATCCCTTGTACACTTTTTGGGACGTCCTCCGATCATTCTAAGAGTGTCTGGACCTAGAGCGCTCTTTTCCGATTCCAATGCCACCCTTGAAAGTTCCCTTGGTGGAGATTTTACCTGTCGTCGGAACTCTAGTTTGCTGCTCACTGAAAAATGCACTCTTCTTCTTCTTCGCTCGATTGTGGGATGATGAGAACCAATGGAGGTGTGCTCTTTATATAGGGAGCTCGACAATTGCTTAGGCTACCTGCCGATGCAAGACTCGCCATTTTTGAGTCGTCAAAGACTACAGCTTTTTCGATATCTCCCTCTCCCTCGTTCTCTCTGTCAGTGTCTAAAGGTTGAAGACGATGATGTGGTGGTTGTGCCACATGGCTCACTATGATTAGTTAGTTTTTTCTTACTTTGTGTGCCACCTCGACTACCGTCCATTGAGTCGTTGACTAGACGCGTGGCATCCTCTCATTGGCTGCTCATGTCTACGTGGCATGCTAATGGGCGCCAGCTATCCATTGACCGGACATATGCCAGCCTCTCATTGCTGCTAGTGTCTACGTGACAACTGAGTCTAGAAGGTGGGAAAACTCTCCAGAGGCCGAGTCTTACGCCGATGAGTAGCTTGAACAGTTGTCGAGCTCCTTATATAAATAGCACCCCTCCATTTGTTATCTGCATCCCACAATCAAGCGAAGAAGAAGAAAGGTTCATTTTTTGGCGAGCTGCAAACCAGAGCTCCGACAACGGGCAAAATCTCCATCAAAGGAGCTCTAGAAGGTGACTTTGGAACCAGGGAGGAGTGCTCTTGCACAAGACAATCTCAGAATGAATAGAGGACACCCAAAGAAGTGTACAAGGGATTGCACAGTGAAGTTACTCTGGAGCTCGAAATAGCGAGCTCTTGCCCAACCCAACCTCGGCCCTTCCATCGCCCACATTGGCCATCTCTGACCGCCTAAGACCCTCCACAATACCTCTATTGGTCCCGGTAAGCTCAATTTCGCCTCTCCTCATCGAAATTTCTAAGTTTTAGAGTTGCAGCAAATTTCAGCAGGATTCGGTCCAGCTATGTAAACCCCACCCTTTTGAGTTAAGGAAAACCGAGAAAAGAACCAGTCAACTGGAGTGAGAAAATCAAACCAGTTCATGAACCTCGAGAACTAGAGAATGGGAAAATTGGGAAATTTACAACTCCTGAATAACCTAAAAAGTCATAAAAACCTTGGAAAGTGACTTTAGGACAATTTGGGAAAGAAAACAAGACCAGTTTGGGTGAACCATATCCATACCAAATTGAACCGTTTTGAACCACTATTGAACCAAACGCTAAATTAATTTTTCTAGGTGGCTTAGAAATTTTAAATAGGAGAATTGAGGCCACCAATGGATAGAGAATGAAATTAGATAAATTTACAAATTTTTAATTTTGAAAAACTTGGTCGAATCGGGCTTGAACCAGTCGATTTAAGCGTTGAACCCGGTTCGGACCAGTCCAGTCCGGTTTGGAACAATGTCGTCTTCTTCCTTCATATGACAACACTGTTTACTCGACGAAAAATCAAGTAGTGTCGGCGAAGATGAAAAGTTTCCGGCTAGAAGTTTTAGGCAATGAATGACCTCCATAAAGGCACCAATCGGATGGCCAAGAAGTCCCCGAGCTTCCTATATAAAGAGCCCCTCCTCATTCATCCTCCTCATACCTGAAAACTCCACTCTCTCCCTACTGCTCCAATTTCCAGTGAAGCTCGAACCAGAACTCTGACTTGGGCATTTTTCTGAGCTAAAGAAGGTGAGGTCGGGTTCTTTAGATTTGGGGAGAAGTCAGCTACATGAAGGTAGTCTCCATTTGCTCTGAGGGTCGCCGAAGAAACGCCAGTGTGATAGAATAGTGAAGTAGCTCTGGCAGACCGAAGCTACTCTGTTTCAGCCAAGCTAAAAATGACCAATTTGAGCCCTTCTCAAGATAAACCAAGCTCCCCCAACACTTCCATAGCCCTCATACGACTAAATTAGATCTAAAAGGTAAGCCAATTTGGCTACCCTCTGTAATTTCCGATCAGTGTTAGAGGGAGAACTGGCGAAACTTCACTGACCGAATTCTCCCTCAATTCGGCATGAATTGATGCAATTCTAGATCCTATGAGGAACCTCAGGATGAGAGCTATCTGTCTAGATCGAAAGCTTGGACCATTGCACCTCTAACGGTAAGCTTTCTCTCTAAGTTCAGTTTTCTGATGAAGCTCTATTTGAGCTCAATTCAGATCCAAATGACGTGATTCAAAGTTCCATTGAATTGTGTGGAAGTGTAGGAACTCAATTTTACCTTCAATTTCAATAATTAACCTTGATTGATCAGACAAAATTATCCATTATCATGACTTTTAATGGTTCAGAACGTGCTCATTCTTAACGAGTTTGTATCCATGCCCATCGGCCTTGGGCCCACTTGTATCATCGAGCCTAAGTCCCGGAATTAGCTCCCAAATATTTTAAGTAGAATCACCCAGTCAAAGGAGGCTAATTCTGAGAAAAACTAATATAGAGGAAAAGCCATCATCCCAATTGGAACTGATGTTGTAGATTTCTCACTCACCCAGTAACAGTGGCACGGCCGTCTCAGTGTGATCTCAATTTGTGGTGTGCTACTTTGCACTGGTACTTGGACAATCAGCTCTTATCTAGTTCGAGTATCCACATCAAGAGAGTTGATGTAAGGGAACTCATACTTTCATGTATTAGCACATAAGTCCTCACATTATTACCTTAATTGCATTTAGGTTCCTTAGAGTTTATACTTTACATTTAGGTCCCTAATCTTCATATAATCTTAATTAAGTACCTAGGACTTCCAATTACCCCTCATGGGTCCTTAGTTTTTCCAAAATCACCAATTGGTCCTCAATTGTTTCAAAATTTCCAATTGGTCCTTAAATTTCCAAAACTTGCCAATTGGTCCCTAAATTTCAAAAAATTAACAATTGGCCCTCCATTTCATCCAATTGCCCAATTGGGCCTCAATTAGGAGTTAATTTCATAAAAACATCCCAATTTTCCTTAAAATACATTTCGACTCTCAATTTTCCAAAAATCTCCAAATTGCCCATTTTTTCAAAAATTACAATTTGGTCCCTGAAACATCATTTCTATCAATTGATCACCACACCATAGTTAATTATCCCCATTTGTGATCTGAATCATCTTCCCTATGTCTCCCTCATCATTTCAAGCTTTGAAACATTTCATTTGGCTAAAAAATGAGCTCAAACAAAGCTTTGCCGAAATACTTAGTCTAGAGAGAGAAAGCTTCGATATCTTATCAGTGAGGGTCCGACGATTGGAGCTCTTACTTTCTCTAAATTGCTCTTCTCTCGGGGATCCTTCCTAGATTAAACCACGCCTCAATTGGTGGCCTGATCAGTGCGAATTTCTTAGTTTAAATTTTAGCATAAACGCACTATGAATAGTCTTTTTCGGTGAAGGGCGACAGAGGAGACTCACCGTATTAGCTCAAGGAAGGTCGAAGCACATCTAGGTGTGGTCCAGGGAGGTTGGTTTGGTCAGAATTGGTCTGGTGATGGCTCAAATTGAGCAAAGTAGCTCGGGTTGACGACCGTCGAGGAGCGGCGGCACTATGCGAGCTTCCTGGCTCTTCTCCGATGGTCCTCGGGCTGAAGGGAGAGTGCAACTGGATAGAGAACTTCCTCTCGGTTCTAGGGACAAGAGGTTGAAGAAAGCCTCGATGTTGGAGCTCTGGTTTGCTACTCACCAAAAAATGGAACACTTCACCTTCTTTGCTCATTTGTGGGATGGGGAAGATGAGTTGAGTAGTGTTCTTTATAGGACCGGGCTACCGGCCGACATAGGATTGGGTCCTAGACTCGGTCACTGGTGGTCAGACCAGAGCTCTTCCAGGGTCGCTAGAGGACTCGTCTTCACCTTCTCTCTCTCCTTTCTTTCATCTAACTGAGGAGGAAGATGATGATGTGTCAAACATGCCACGTGGTGCACTATGACTGGTCAGTTTTTTTTACATGGCATTCCCACTCAATCGTCGCGTCAACCGTTGACCGTTGACATGTCTGGTCCGACCGAGTTTGAAGACCAAAATTCAAAAATCGGCCAGTTCAAGCCCGATTCGACCAGTTTTCTAAAAATTACACATTTCTAAATTCATCTACATTCATTTTTTTTCCTAATGGAGGCTTCAATTTTCCAATTTGATATTTTTAAGCCACCTAGAAAAATGAATCATTGAACTAGTTCACCATGGTTCAATTCGGTTCAGGTCCTGTTCACCCCGAACCGATTCAGGTTTCCCATCCAATTTACTTTATGGTTCTTCCCCATGATTTTTATGACTTCCTGGATATTTGGGGTTTTCCAATTTCCCATTTTTACCCTTTTTTACCATTTTTGGTTCACTTAATGGCTCGGTTTTCTCCTGAAAATTACCAGTTCTTTTCCCAGTTTCTTCAGTCCGAGAGGACGGGTTTCACAACTCTCCCCTCCTTTTAGGAGTTTTGACCTCAAAAATTTCACATGCAGAACAATTGTGGGTATTTATCCCTCATGACTGACTCGGTCTCCCATGTCTCCTCCTCTACTTGGTCGTTTCACCAAAGGACCTTCACCATGGGAATCCTCTTATTCCTTAGGTTCTTCTCTCATTGGTCGAGTATTCGTATTGGCTCCACTTCATAGACCAAGTCTTCCTCTATCTCGGGTGGTGGCTAATCCAACACATGGCTAGGTTCGAGTTCATATTTTCATAGTACCGATACATGGAAGATGTCATGTATCATTTGCAAGTCTGGAGGCAACTCCAGCTAGTATGCCACTGGTCAAACCCTTTGAATTATGATGTACCTATGTACCTTGGTTTTAACTTAACTCTATATTGAAACTTATGTATTCCCCTCTATGATGACACCTTGAGGTATACTCGGTCTCCTACTTCGAATTCTAGGTCCTTTCTCTGGTGGTTCGCATAACTTTTCTGTCGATTCCGAGTCATCTTGAGTCGGCTCCTTATTATTTGGATCTTTTCTGTCGCATCCTCTATTAGCTCGACCTTCTCAAGTCTTCTTTCCTCTACCTCTTCCCAAAATAGGGTCATACAATAGGGTCGGTCGTAGAGGGCCTCGTAGAGTGCCATTTGTATGTTGGCCTTGTTCATCGATAAGACACATGCCTGAAGCATGTCCTCTAAGTTTTGGATGGTCCATTCAAATTGCACATTCATCTGAGGATGGAAGGGGGTGTCATATGGAGTTTAGTCCCAAGTGCAGCTTATAAGCTAGGCCAAAACTGGGAGGTGAACCTCGAGTCCCGATTCGATACTATGCTTATGGGGACCCCGTGAAGCCTCAAAATTTCCCCTACATACAAGGTAGCTAGCCTTTCTACTGGGTTGGTCATCTTTATAGGTAGGAAGTGGGTAGACTTAGTTAACCGGTCTACGATAACCCATATCGCATCTTGACCCCTTTTTGTCACGGGCAGCCTAGTTACAAAATCTATGGTGATGTGTTCCCACTTCCATTCGAGGATTGCGAAGGGCTGCAGTAGTCCAAAGGGTTTCTGATGTTCGACCTTAATTTGCTAGCATGATAGGCACCTGGCCACATATTTCACGATGTCCTTTTTCATTCCCTTCCACTAGTATCCTAGCTTTATGGTGCGATACATCTTTGTGCTTCCAAGATGCATGGTGTATATTGAGTCGTGTGCCTCTTCTAGTATCATCCTATTCAATTCTAGGTTGTTTAGTACCTAGACCCTCCCTTTGAAGGTCATCAACCCATCTTTTCTTACTACAAGATCTTGGGTTGGCTTGTTAACATACTAGTTTCAATGCGGATGGAGCTCCCTGTCCTCCTTTTGTAGAGTTCATATCTAGTCTACTAAGCTGGCCATATGACCAGGTTGGCCATTAGGCCACTCCTACCCTTATCTAGGTCGAGGTTTACCCTTAGGCTACTCAACTGTCTTAGTAGAGGTAGGTAGTCGGTTCTCATCAAGGCTACTCTCATGTGGTACATGCGGTTGAGCGCATCCACTACCACGTTGGCCTTGCCAGAATGGTACTCGATTGTCAAGTCGTAGTCCTTTAACAACTCCAGCCACCTCTGTTGTCGCAGGTTGAGCTCCTTTTGAGTTAGGAAATATTTGAGGCTCTTGTGGTCAGTGTATATGCGACATTTAACTCCATACAAGTAGTGACACCAAATTTTGAGGGCAAACACTATTGCTGCCAACTCGAGGTCATGTGTAACATCAATATTTTCGAAAAGCAATTGATAGCCAGTTTAAATAACTGAGGAATGGGGTTAAATCTAAGAAATTGGGTGGAAATAAATATTTTAGAAATAAATATTTATTAAATATATGTATATAAAGTTTTGAATGAGAAATTAAATAATATAAATGCACATATATTAATTGGGTGGAGGCATATTAATTACAAATAATATAAATTCTATTTTAATTTTCAAATAAATATAAATAAATAATAGGTAAGTCCTAGCCCACCACAAGTGGACCACAAGTGAGTCTTCCTATAAATACCTTCTCATGATAAAATCCTAGCATTTTTTATCATTTTACAAAACCTAAGTGCCACTCTCTCCTCCACAAACCACTCCACAAACCACTGTATCATCGAACACTAGAATGGGCTCCCTCTATGCCCTCAGATTTTGTAGAATTTCATCCTGCGGCTTGGTGTTCCATCCCCAAGTCATTCCGCCAAGTGTAAGCCCCATCCCCAAGTCATCTCTGCCGAGTCTCCAGTTCCAATTTCCAGACTCGGGCGATCGAAATGCTGCCTTTTAGATTCATCTCATGGAAGAATGTTAAGCTGGATCTGTTTAATGCTCGTCGGTTGCCTATTGATGTTGTAACCTGTTAATTGGTTATTTTCAGAAGGAATGTTATTCCATTCAATGAATCGGATGGTTCAGCTGATCGAACGAATGCAAAATCTCACAAAGCCAGGTAATTTTGTGGCGGAAAGGTACCTTTTGGATTGTCAGTGAAGCTTTTACCTTGCTCTATGGTTATTCTCATAGAGATTTCTTGAAACTTAAGGATACGAGGTCCATATAATTTGTTCCTCCGGACTGCTGTTCATGTTTATTTAATAGATCAAAAGTTTGACTTTATTGTGATATTGGAACTTGGGTTTTTATTTGAAGTCACATAAATGGATTGACATCAGGATTTGACATGGTAGGGTCAATTTTATGATTTGAAAAAAAAATAGGGTTGTAGGAGCTAATCTATCACATACATTCATCAACCTAGAAGATAATTATGAGAATATCTCAATAGATGAAGATGAAAGTTTGGATAATGTGAAATAGATTATCAATGGGAAACCCCTACATCACCTCTCTGTTGTTCAACTTTGTGTGACCTTGGCTAAGTTGCCCTTTGAAACTGACCTGAAATCAGATGATTCTGGCAATGACAATAGTTCTCTCTCTAATGAAAAAAATCCAACTCACAAGATGCTATGCTGAATGAGGGCCGAAAGATTTCATGGATGATGAACACATAGGTATTAATAATCTTGTTGACCATCTGGGTGAAACCACTTATTGCCCTTCCCCAAGAGCATTTTATGGGGTGTTCAATGGTCATGAAGGTACAGATGTTGCATTATTTTTTCGTGATAACATCCTTAGGTTCATTCTTGAAGATGCCCACTTTCTAATAGGCAACCAAAAGTTCTTTTCTGAAGACAGATCATGCATTTGATGATGTGACTTCTTTAGATATCTCTTCTAGGACCATAACTTTGACCACTCTCATTTTTGGAAGAAACATTGTGGTTGCTAACTTGGGGGATTGTCATGTTGTGCTTGGCAAACGGGGGAGGGCGGTCGAACTGTCCAATGATCACAAGCCAACTGTATGTTTGAAAGGCTAAGGATTGAGAGGCATGGAGAGAGCCCAACGCCCTATAAGTCAGTGAAGTTATATGGGAGGATGGTTTTTATCGAGGCCAAACCTGATGAGTACACTTATTTTATCCCTTGAATATTTCATCAAATCTGGGAGACTATTTAGAGTCGGGAAGCAGGTGCATGGGACGGTTTTGAGAAGTGGGTACTGCTCCAACGTGACGATCTTAATTTGGATATATGAACTACATGGAGGAGATGATGAAATCGTCGAGGCCCACATGGTGTTCAATGAAATGGGTTAGAGGAATGTCATACTGTGTAATACGTTGCTCTTTAGGGGTGGAGGGATATTAATACAGCATAGTTTCATGGACAACCTTAATAGCTGGTTGTGCAAAGAATGGAAATTGTAAGAAGGTTCTCATCATTGTAGCTTGTGCGGAGCTGGGAGACTTGAATTTTGGTAAGTGGATTCACTCCTATGTAGTAGAGAAATTTTGTGCTAACAATAAAGTTGTGTTAGTTTCTCTCAGCAATGAAATCATACACATGTATGCTAGTTGTGGCTTGATAGATCGAGCTTATCAAGTGTTTAGGCTTATACCAATGAGGGGTTAGGTTATAGTTTGGAAAAAGATCAATGATTGGAACAAAAAAAATGTATTCAAAAAGAGAGAGGAGCATGGATAGGGCATATGTTATTAAAAGTAACAGGGAAAGAGATAAATTGACTGGTGAGAGTAGAAGGGAGAGGGAGAATGATCAGAGTAGGGATAGGACCAGAGAAACCGAGAGGGAAAAGTATGGTGAAAAGGGAAATAATTGATAGGCAAAGGAACAAGGAGAAGGAAAACAAATTGGAGAAGAGCAACTCAGATGATAGAAATAGTGTTAGGCATAGGGTTGTTGAAAGCATTGAAGGAAAATATGAAACTATTAAATATGGTCATGTGAATGAAAATAGGTTCAAAAGCTCAAAACACATGAGAGGTGATACTCTATATCATCGAGATGCAACTAGAGAAGATAATATAGTAAAAGTACATGAGGATGGTATAGATTCTCAGCAAAGTCAAGAAGAAGAAGGACAAGAATTTGATGAAAATGTTGCATTTGAAATTAATGAGCCAAAAGAGGAGGATGTTAAGAAAATCATAGAGGAGAGTAGAACACGGAGGCAAGCAATATTAGAACAATACAAAAATAGCATAAATTGGAGTGTGAATCAGATTCCGCACTGATTGAGGTCTACAAGCTAGTGTCGATATATGCATGCAGCTGCATGAGAAAGGGCTTTTACCGAAAAATTATTATCTTCGTATTTACGAGTTGCACAGGGAACATTCACACATGATGGTGCAGGAGGAACCTCGTACACTCAAGATCCCTCCGGGATGAACATGTCCTAGGATGAAAAGTGAGTGAGATTTCTGACATTGGTACTGATTGGACCGATTATGCAATAATACTTGAAATTTTCTATCTTTTATTAAGTAAAACATTTTGAAAATATATTTTCCCTTACTTGTGAACCAAGCTAAAAAAATTATTTTGAGGAAATATATTATGTATGGGGATTAAAATGTCCCAATGGGCCCTATGCCACTATTTTTAAAGAGAAATGGGCCTAATGCCATGTTTTGGAAATCTTGTGAAAGTGGGCCCAAAGCCAATAGGTACGAGTGTAGGCCCGTCAACAAGATAAGGCTTTTGTGCTTAAAAACTCTTATAAAAATTGGTGAATTGTGTGTGATCTGGTTATAGTGCCAAATCCAGACAGACGAACTCATTATGTTAGTTGTTGTTAAGTTGAAGCCGGTCATTGAACTCGTTGGGCTAGCAATTGCGAAGCCGAAGCCGGGTTGTCGAGTCCATTAGGCTATTAACACCAAAGATAATGGCCATAATGAATAAAATTTCTTTATTATGCATGCATGAGATGGAGACCAATGAGATGTTCAGTATGGGGTAGTGGTGGTTCCAAGGGCTATTAGACGTCCTAGGGAGCATAAGGGCGGTCTATCGTATAGTGTGTCGAGAAGCTCTGGGAGCTTCCTACGCATTGAGACCGATGCAGCAGGGGGAAAGTGGTCTCGTCCCTCAAAGCGGACATGAAGTATGAATGGGGTTTGAGGGTCGGACACGTGAGGTCCACTCAAACTCAAGGTGGATGGTAAAGGCGTTTCGGTCCACAAGTGGAATAGTCGGGGACTGTTCTACGAATGTGTGATCCCTTTGATGATAAAGGGTGTATGATTGTGTGTTCTAAAGGTGAAATAATAACTTAAGATCGTATGAAATGATTTTCAATAATAAACACGTGATGACTTGTTAAGTGGAATCCCAACTAATAGGGATTTGTGGAAAAGTTGTATGTATGAATATTCAGGCGTGTGGGTTGTTGCTCATTTTGAGTACAACTAAACCTTTGAGACCTGTTATGTTGGACTAGATGATAACTTTCTTTTGGTGAAAGGAATGAATTTCAAACTTTTCAAATACAAGTCAATTCTTTAATATCTCAAGCTTATCTATGGTCACCCCTAATTTATCCAAACCTTCTTGAAACCCTATTTGGAGTATGAGCTGAATCATGGATATGAAGTCACGATGTCAGCAAAGCCCTCTCACTAAGTTTTCAAACTCATTCCTCTCAAATTACCCCTTTCAGGTAAAAATGGTGAAGGAGGACATGTGTTGATGAGGAATGCATAGCCTAAATCAAAGGTATGTCTTACATTCAGTATATAGTCCCATTATATGATTTCTAAAATTTATTCTCCAAAAGTTCAATTTATTAATTTGGAAAAATAATTTAAGATATTTTGTTTTGAGCATTGCGCCCTATCGATTTTACGGTGATGAGGCGCCCATCGTTGTAAAGCCGGGAAGATGCGGCAATTGTCAACAGGTCCGACCGAGGAAACTGGGTCGGGGTGTGACATTATGGGTGGGGTATTTCTTCTCGTGGATTTTCAACTGTCAAGAGGCATATGCAATGACTCTTCCTCACTACATTAGAACACATCCCAATCCTTATCCGGAGGCATCACTATACATTGTATACTCCCTCACATTCGAGTCGGGTAATGCCAGTACCAGGGCCATCGTCAATCGTGTCTTCAGCTCCTGGAATGACTGCTCACACTTAGCATCCCACTTGTAGTCGACTCCCTTCCTTGTGACGCGGGTCAACGGGGCTGCAATTTTTGAAAAATCCTCTACAAATTTTTGATAGTACCCTGGGAGTTCGAGGAAGCTACGTACCTTACTTGGACTGGTGGGTGCTTTACAGTTTGATATTATTTCTATTTTTGTTGGGTCCACCTTTCACTCCATCCTTTGACACTATATGCCCTAAGAAGCCCATCTCTTGTAGCCAAATTTACTGTTCGAGAGTATATGAGGATATCGTCTATAAATACAATCACAAACTTATCCAAGTATGGTTGAAAAACTTGATTCATCAAGTCCATGAAGGTCGCGGGTGCACTCATTAGTCCGAAGGGCATTACCCTAAACTCGTAGTACACATATCGTGAATGAAATGCATTTTTTTGTACATCCTCCTCCCAAATTTTCAACTGGTGATACCTAAACTACAAGTCTCTCTTGGAGAAGTAGGTTGCTACCTATAGCTGCTCGAACAAATCATCTATTCTAGGATTTTGCCCTACTAGCGGACCAAAATGTAACATTGGAAATGTTGAGTATCCAAGTGAGAATATTGGAGACATTAAGCATATTGGCTAATATAACCAAATATGGGTATACTTTTGATAGGTGGAATGAAACCACTAAAGGGGGCTTAGTTAGAGCGAGATTGATAGAGGCGCGAGTCGAGCGACCCTGGCCTAAGGGGCAAAAACTATATTTTTTGGAAAATTACTTGGCGACACTATAGTTATCCGAGTAAACCGAATCTGACCTTGTTCATGCAACTTGATTTGTGTAGTGAAATTTTCATTCAAGCGATATGGGAGTACACGCACCCAGAGGCATTCAGAAAACCCTCTAGGATGAACAAGTTTCGGATATAACGGTGAGTGGGTTTATAGACGACAAGTAATATTTTAACGATCGTGGTTGTTTACATGTTTTACATTACAACTACATAACGTAAAAAGTATGATAGGGCTTACCTAAGAAAAACAAATATATGAAATGTGCATGCTAAGTCATGAATTAGATTAATTATACACGATGACATGAGAGAAACACTTGGACTATGTTTCATGTATGATTTTCCAAAAAAAGGCTAATATATTGGTCGACTATAGCGGAAAGACTAAAGTTGAGAATTTTTCTAAAGTAAAAGGAGGACTAGGCTTCAAGTGTATTAATTAAGTAAATAAGAGAAAATAATGATGAACTAATTGGTTAGAGATTCAGAACTCGTATATATCAAGTATTAAGCACATTGACTACTCGAATAAGTGTTTTGAGAACATGAGTAGTGGGTTCGTTTAGATAGCATACCAAACCTCATAAATTGAATATAATACTATATGCTTTAATATGATTCATGCATGAGAATAATTCATTTGGTCAGTCAAATAGCATGTCATACGTCTGAATTTAAAATTACCATTGTTATTATTATTATCATATGTGTGATATGATTTATTGGGTGTATGAGTTATGATGCCAACATGACACCTGAAATAAGAGGTAGTGTCGATGTATAAGGATTAATGGAAATGGGGATAAAATGGAAGAGTTGGCTTCCAAAAATTCACAAGACCCTGAGAGGTTTATGGCTAGGGTAAATGCATAACATGTTATCCAAGTGTAAGGTTGTATAGATCATAGGATGCATGATGTTAGATAACACATCATATGCATTCATATGAGGGAGACGATTCATCAGGAATATTCTAAGTGAGTGTGGATATATAACGCACATACCCTTCATAGCCATAAGAGGCTCGTGTGTGAGATCTCACTGGATACGGTAGCAAGGCCACCTTGTGTGATGTTGTGATGGCATAAGTTTCATTAACGATGCTACATGGGGAAGGTCTAATGAGTGCGAAATACATATGTAAATTACCTATTATACCCCGAGTTCGCATATGTACGAACTCCGAGGGTGTTTTGATAATTGTTATGATAAATTGAATGATATAGTGAGGATAAACTCCAGGTTAACAAATACCTAGAAATTGTATTATGTCAAAAATGAGGAACTAAGTACTTCTTAATAAGTAAAGATTAAATACGACTTAATAAGAAATTAAGTAGAGACTGGGTCGTAACCCATGTCATGGCTTGGCGTTAGTAAATACATTCATTGGATTGTGAGCTCACCTCACTACTCAAAACATTTCAGGTATGTGCAAAGGTGCACCGAGTGGTTTACATCAACCTCAACATCCAAAATACGCTAACCATGTAGATGACTCAAACGATGTGCACAAAAGTTAATTTTTACTAATCAATTTTATTATTCCTGATGGTAATTTGTAACTGATTTTGGGGCTCACTGTATGTAAACCCCGTGCATTTTAGTTAAGGAAAACTGAGAAAAGAACAGGTCAAACCGAGTAAGAAAACCGAATCAGTTCACAAACCTGAGCATTTGGAAATGGGAAAATTGGAAATTTATAAATCTCGGGTAATCCAAAGGGTTCATAAAACCTTGGAAAAGAACCTCAGGACAAAATGGAAGAGAAAAACCAAACTGGTTTAGATGAACCAGATTCAATTGGATTGAACTAGTTTATGAACCGAGTCGGTTCATGAACCGGAACCGATAAAGAAAGGGAAAACAAGGAAATTTATGGATCCTGAGTGATCCAAAGAGTCTCAAAAGTCATGGAAATGGACTTGAGAATGAATTGGAGATGAAAACCAAACTGGTTCAGGTGAACCGGATCTGGACCAGATTGAACCGGTTTGAACCACTATTGAACTAGATTTTAAATTCATTTTTCTAGGTGGCTTAAAAATTTAAATTTCAGATTTGAAACCACCATTTGATAGAAAATGAATTTAGAAATTTTTAGATTTGAAAATGTTGGTCGAATGGGGGGTGAAATGACCGGTTTAAGTTTTGAACCCGGTTCGGAATAGTGTTGTCTTCTTCCTTTAGATGACAGCGCTGTTCACTAGTAGGAAAATCGCGCAGCGCCGGAGATGCTGAAAAGTCTCCAGCCAAAGAGTTTTAGGCAATGAATGACCACCATTAAGGCTCCAATCAGATAGCCAAGAAGTTTCTGAGCTTCCTATATAAAGAGCCCCTCCCTATTCATCCTCTCCACACCTGAAAAGTCCATTCTCTCTTAATTGCTCTATTTTTCAGTGAAGCTCGAACCAGAGCTCCAACTTGGGGAGATGTCAGGGGAGATGCACTATTTCCCAACAAGTATACAGTGAACCCAACAAGGTGTCAGGGGCTCACTGTATGTAAACCCAACAAGGTGAGGTTGGGTTCTTTAGAACTGGGGAGATGTCAGTTGCATGTTCGTAGTCTCCATTTGCTCCGAGGGTCATTGGAGAAGTGTCAGCGTGATGGAACAGTAAAGCACCTCTAACGGACCAAAGCTACCCTATTTTGGCCGAGCTGAAATCGACCATTTTGAGCCCTCCTCAGGGCAAAACAAGACCTCCCAACACCTCCACAGTCCTCCTACAGCTGAATTAGAGTGAAAAGTTAAGCCTATTTGGCTCCACTCTACAATTTTCGACTGGTGCTAGAGAGAGAACCGACAGAAGTTTGATGATAAAATTCTCATCCAATTCGGCATCAATTGATGCAATTCTTGATTCTAGGATGAACCTCGGGATGAGAGCTATCTGCCCAGATCGAAAGCTCGGACCGTCGTGCCCCCAACGATAAGTAATTTAAGCTTTCTCTCTCTACAGTCTATTTTCCGGCGAAGCTCCGTTTGAGCTTGTTTCGGCGTTAAAACTTACGATTCAAAGTGCTATTGAATTGTATGAAGATGTAGGATCTCGATTTTAACTTTAATTTCAACAATTAGAAGTGTTTGATCTGTCAATTTGATTAAAGCAAATTCGACTATATTAAGGCGTTGAAATTGGGGATTTTCAAAATTCAAAGAACCAAAATGCAATTTTATAAAATTGAGGGTCAATTGGGCATGATAAGAATGTTAGATGGCCAAATGAGGAATTTTGGAATTTTTGGGGTAAAACTTACCATTTTTGTAAAAAAAGGGGCAAAATGGTAATTTTGGAAAAGTTTTGGGACCAAATTGAAAATTTGGGAAATTAAACCCCTTTTGGTGAAATTGAATAAATTGAGGTCCTAAGGTGAATTTTAAAAGTTTGAGGACTCAATTTGAGGAAAAATCAGAATTAGAGACTTAAAGTTAAAGAAAAATAACTTTATGTACCTAATTGCAAATAAATAAAAAGTTTGGTTTTCTCATTCATTTGAAATGAATGAAGGCTATTAGGCCAAGGGATAATGAACAAAGATGTTCATATTGTGTAGGAACACGAAGTATCGGGAATGCCAGCAAGGACAAGCTCACGTAAATACAAAGAACCAGTCGAGTGGAATTCACTACCTTAACGGGTAAGTGGGCTTACTAACGTCATACCCGATTGGGATGATGAGCAAAATTTAAAGTTAAAAACCCCTTACCAGTTGTGAGTGGGATTTTATATTATACCCGGTTGGGGATGATAAGTATCTCAAAATGAAATCCCACTACTTAGTGGTATTTTAAACATCATAACTTAGAGAAGTGATGTGAAAATGACATGGAAAAACTACTTACTAGTTGTAAGTAGATCATACCCGGGTGGCATGATGAAACTTCCTTGGAGGAAGTGGAAAACCCTTTCATCGGTTATGAGCAGAGATGTCCTCATACTCGGTTGATATGATGGACAGTTGAAAATTTATTTTTATCAGAAGTGCTCTCCCTTGACTGTGTACCACTGCATAAACGATTTGAGAGACCTTATTGACGGGAGCTCGAACAACTCTAATAGGTTTAAGGCCTCGGTTTTGGAACTTGATGGCTAAAATGTCGTTTTTGAAAAATCACGTACAATGGCCCCAAGGCTAGTGGACACAAGTAGAAGCTCGTAAACAAACATGAGGTATATGCCATAAAACTCTAAATAAATGAATTGTTTGGCCATGGTACCAAGACAGGACCGACATATTCAGTCAACTAGTGGCAATACGACATGACAGGTCTCCAGACTAGTCAAGACAAATAGCTGCATGTTAAGTTGAGGGTCGGGGCCGTTGGATCAGTGGCACCACAGATTATATAGCATAATATGAAAATACTGATTGTGTATGCACTATGTTTACGGGACCTTCAATATGCCCAAGAGGGGTAGTGATGCGTCCTAGGGCCCTGGATGACCTGGTGGGTATGAGAGCAGTTCGTTGGACTAGGTGACCTTGCGAAGCTCAACGTAGTTTCATTGCGCACGAGACCGGGGTGGGGTCTGGATGAGGTCTCTATCCTCATACGGACACGAAGTATTTTTGGTATGAGGGTAGGACGTTAGGAACGTTCACTCAGACTTTTAGTAGAAGTCAGAGACTTCTATCAGGGTGGATGGTAAAGATGCTCCAATCCACAAGTGGGTGCTGTCAACGTAACTGCATCTCGCGAATGTGTGTGTGATCCCTTCATGATGAAGGGTGTGTGATTTGTAAAACACACTGAATATGGAAATGGGAAAAAGGTTATGGAAATCTTGGAAAGGATTTGAGAATTCTTGAAAATATAATTGGCAAACCTTGGGAAAAGGTGTTGAAAACCAGAATTTGAGTAAATAATATTTTAAAAGAAAATAAGGAGTCTAGCACACTCCGAATTAATCATTTTTCCTAAAAGATAAATTTTGAAAACTCATTCACTAAGTCGTTGTACTCACCCCCTCCCTTATATCCCTCTTCAGGTAACTAAGGGAAACCTACCCAAAGACATCCTATTAGTCACACCTACAAGATAGGTATGTAAGTTAAAATTTTTATACAATTTTGATTTATGTATTATAGGAAATGTACAGGTTTAAAGGATGCCTTACTCTTCACAATTATTAAATAAGGGGCAACCCTTAGTAAATCGGGAGAGTGGCAGGATGATCACGGGGATCCGACCAAACTGGGTCAGGACGTGACATTGTAGATTTATTTAAAACTTTAAATTTCCATCGAAAGTCGTGTATATTTTTTTATGAGTCTTACATCTTGTCGGCTCTAATTTAATGAACGTACTCACTATTGTAGAGTTGAATGGATGTGTGGTTGCCACGGGTACCTAGGCTCAAGGATTCGGGTCGGGACATGACAATAGGCTTAAGGAGCTTGAAAAGTAGCCAATTGCAGACAAATAAGAACAATGTGATCATTTTGCCCATATAATTGACAGGGGTAACTTGAAGAAGATTCACATTGTTGATCATCATAAGAAAATTTTATAGATTTGTGCTAATTGGGTCAAGGTAAAAGTCCTGGAGCTGAATTTCGGCCTCCTTGTGTGAAGCCAAAATGTGAATGGCCTAATAGAAGGAAGGCCCATTGTTGTGGCCTGTCTACGTGAAAGCTCATCCTCATAAGAGAATTTTGTAGATTTGTACTATTTGGGTCAAGATAGAAGTCGTGGAGCTGAATTTCAGCCTCCTTATGTGAAGCCAAAATGTGAATGGCCTAATAGGAGGAAGGCCCATTTTTGTGGCCTATCTACTTGAATCCTCATCCTAAACGACCCTGAGGACACCTACCCCGTAACCAAAAGGTAATGTGTTGTTGATACTCTTCCTCAAGATTCTGAAGATTGAGAAGTAATTTGTGAAGGTCAGGAATTTCAACCTTCAATCCTAGTGTCCGACTAGGAGTGATCAAAGTGGATGAGCTGAAGGAGACTTTGATAATGAGAGATTGTTGTAATAGGAGCTTTGTGGTTGTTCATTCCATAAGACCTAAAGAGATGAGCACTCAGGTTGTTCATTCCATATAGAAGACCTAAGAGATGAGCACTCAGGTTGTTCATTCCATATAGAAGACCTAAGAGATGAGCACTCAGGTTTGTCGATCCATATAGGAAGGTGTGACCCACCTCATGAGTGTGGAGAAGCGATTTTAAAGTGTCGATTGTCATTGAATCCAATGTTACTTACAGTATCAAGGTAATAGATTCCCACTCATACCTATCTCGGCTAGCATGTTATTCTTGATTTACTTTGGGGTCTTAGGGTATCCAATATGAGCAAGACTATAGTCAAGAAGCTAATAGAGAAGAGATAGGTAGACATGAAACTATGAGTTTATTGGGATCTCTCCATTGATGATTTAGTGTGTCTTGTTTAGCACGTATTTGAAAACTGAAAATGGTTTCCAATTGTTGTCATACTTGATCCATAAGAAGGTTGGCATCTTGAAATCATTTCCTTATTTAGTCATATAGATGATAAATAGAGTAGGAGTAGAGAAGGAACTATCAGCATATTTTCTTGCAGAAAATGACTCTGTATTATTTCTCCGGAGATGGTAATTTGATCTTAACTGAAAATGTGGGGGAAAGAAACCTGAAATGATTGTGTTTTCTTCTTGCTCATTGTGTTTTCTTGTTGCTTGCGGATGAAGAGGATATTGATGAATGTCACCTAAAAGAAAGTAGTTGTAGTAGAAAATTTCAGGTATGACCCTTATGATATAATGCAATATTATACTATGAAAACTTTGTATAATATTTAGAGGGAGATTTAGGTCATTCCATTGTTAGCTTGATTATATTTATACAAGTTGTGTACTAAAATACAAATTCTAATAAGGAAAGTTTTGTATAATTTCTATTATATGTTAGGTAAGGTAGGAGATACGGTGAAGTAGTCAAGTGGTTAAAAATCATCCATGAGTCATGCGGTCCATTTGGTTTATACTCTAACTATTTTATACTTTCAATATAAATTTTTATTACATATAATACTCTAATTCGACAGTTATTTTATAGTAAAAGACTCCTTATGCATCTCAATCAAATTGGTATTTGGTATATCTAATCGACTAGGATAGACAAATTGATAATAGCAGTCTCACTACTATTGATCTTCCATGTAACTTTACAAAATCCCACAATACCAAGGGAATGGTGAAAAGCCCAGCGTAGATCTCAGAAACCTCAAAGACAGCACTTGAAAAGTAGCATGCATCAAATACTTGCATACCACCATGATCAAAGGCTATCGCGCGTGTTTCATGCACGTACATCAGTACTGCGTTCATTTTATCATCCTCTGAACTTCAGAAACTCAATATCTGCAATGAAAACCATTTTCATCAACCCCGCAGAGTAAATAGTCATATAAACAATAAAGGAATAAGGAAATTGATATTTCAATAAAGTTTTTTTAATAGCCCTACATGCTATACACCAGGAAGATATACCATATGTAAATAATGAACACGATACATCATAAGCGATTAAATGATACATTATATAAAGCAATGAGAGTTCGGCAGAAGATTGTCAACAACTTAACTGTACATATCTCAAACATCAATGTCTGAACTAAATGGCTTACACTATTTTTTGTTGTCAGGTCATTTGACTTGAATGCTACTCAAGACTGAAACCCTTAATTAAATCTTAATAACCTAAATTTTCATAGAACTTAAGCAACTATTACATAGGTAGAGTTTTTTTTCGAAGAATAGCATCCGTTTTCTTGGAGTATTTTGTTCGTCATAAATGGAGAGTGAGGTCGAGATTATCAAGACGGTCGGTTTCAATGGGGCCAGTGATGGGAGATAGACCGTTGGGAGCTGTATAAGGTGGAGGAGGAGGAGTGGTCAGGCTACTGTGGTGGATCTGCTGGACTTGCTCGGCTGATCCGTTTTGGCCGATGTGCAGTTGCATCTCAAGGGGTGAGATAAAGAAGCCACGAGCAGCAGCTCGCTCGAACCTGTGGGCGTTCTGGTGGCCGCCGAGGGCCTGGGAGGTGTAGAACATGCGGGAGCAGTATGGGCAAGAGAAGAGACGAGTGGGGATAGGAATATTATGATGGCTTGGCAAGGATGGCTGGCCGGATATCTTCTGCCTCTCCAAAACGGTCGATATGGGAGTGGGTGACTGCGGTCTGTCGAGGAAGTCGTAGATGCAATGGTTGTGCGCCATTAGAGGAGAGGATAAGGAATATGAATATGATGTCAAGAAGGTGGCCGTGACGATGAGGATGAGGTTTCTGATATGAGTTTCAGTGGAGGAGAGGAGAAGAGGGGAGCTATGTTTATAAAGGAGGTTTAGGGCTTTGTCTATGGAAGTGCAGAAAACTTGGAGTCAAATGTTTGGTTTAGTGGAAATGGCCAAATTGTGCCTTCATTGTTATTATATTAAACGCAAATTTGGTATACATACATATATTTTTAAGGGATATAAGAAGTTTAACAGTAAATTAAGTGGATCATCTTTTAGTTGCTAGATAAATTATTATAATAATATAATATATACTTGTTCAGAGAAAATATATTAAAAGCAAAATACGGAGAACCTTTTTTAAGCATTTAAGTTGGGTAATTGGGTATAAATGGAAAAGTTGGTCGCTACATTTGGGTATAAAAATGTACCTTAGACGACGTTGAAAAGCTCAAAGGACTGCAACAAAAAGGAAAAAAATGCATAGACGCTATCATTTGTCTTTTCAATAACCACTCGATTGTCTATGAAAAAAAAAACACTTCATTGTCTATGCAAAAAAAACCACCCCATTTTGTAACTTTTAAGCTAGTTAAATTCAATTTAACTCTCAATTATTCACGATATTATAGATAAAAAATGGATAAATTATTAAAAATAATTGGGTTTCTTTCCTAATGATTTTTTGTGCCATGTTTTTTTTTCTATACAGAAAAAATAAAAAGAGAGAAGATTGCAAGGAATTTAGAGAATTAAGTGAGAGAAAGATAGAATTTTGTTGTAATTATATGGCATTTTGCCTCGAGTATTATAGGGTGGAGAATGGAGATTCAATGCTCTTCAAATGCATATGCATCAATTTATTTCTATGCCTAGTCTCACGGAAGAAAATAAAGATATAAATGGTTTTTTCCACTGAGAAATTGGTTGATTTTAAGGGAAAAAAAACAAGAGATGTGCGATAGTCCATTCTAGAAAAAGATCAATATGGAAGATGAGTTGGCATCACAATTCATTTCTTGGATAAGTTTTGAAACTCGATTATTTTTAATAAAATTAATTATTACTAAAATTTACCATTTATAGGGATTAATTCTGACATAAACCTTAATTAATCCGGAAAAAAATGTATTTAGGGATACCTTAACACCTGTAAAAATAATAAGTCTGTAAGCTTATTAATTTAAATTTAAATTAATCATCATTTTATGTGATTTATATGCTTTAAAAAAAATAACAGGTATTGAATGCAAACACGTGGATGCGCCCCAATTTCTCTAGAATAATTGGCATAGAACTGAGTTTTCAATCTGATGACATTAGACATTGCTTTAGAGCTTTAGGGCTGTCCTCATATATCCCAAACTAGGATTAGGCCGTATCTCCATACAAAGATGTTGATCTATGGAATCCTACCCCCCTCCCCCAGAAATGCATCTTTGAAGAGGATATATAATTGGCCTCGTAGATTCTATAGCCATGTCAATGTGAAGAAATCATTGTTGATCATAATCTTTTGCATCCACCAACACTAGGAGAGATATTGGACTTTCTGTGCGCAGTATGGGAGATAGGCTTGTCCATTTCTGCATCTATAGAACTATTCCTCCCCTTGCCCCTCTCTCCCGGTTAGTTCATCCTGTAGCTAGATATAATGTATCATATCAAAATAGCATAATAAATAATAGTATGACAATTTTATTATACAGACATTCTGTTATTGATAAGACATCACTACAACAATATTTTTATTGATGATTTATTTGTAAATTGAAAATAAAACATAACGCGAAGTTATCTTTATTTGTACTATCCGAGCAACACATGATTATTAGTGGGTAGATGGAAGGAGAAGAGATGAGTAGTGATGTGTGGCCATTCCAAAAGGCTGGCTTGGTGGTGGGGGGCAGAACGGAGGCATGCCCTGGAGCTGGAGCTGTGTGTCCACGTCAAAACAAGCATTTGACCCTTAAAAGGATATGCTAGAAGAAGAAGGCTAGGAAGTCTGTGCATTGTATCCAGAAAAAGGAAAAAAGGACAAGGACAATTATTATGGTCTTCTCATTTCACACTAAATCCAGTGGCCCAACAGGTTCTACAGATATTCGAATGATATTTCCCAATAACTTATTTTCTCAATCTTAAAATATCTAGGATTTTATTCCCTAATGCCATTTTTTATAGGATAAAAATAAATGAAAAAAATCTGAGAGACCCGTCCCGCTATAGCAGATAAAGGACACGTACCCAGGAGGATGACTGGGCCCAATTAGCCAGGTTGCACAAGTTGTTATTAATAAGAACAAATAAAATAGTGTACCTGGACGATATACATTTAATCAATAAAAAAATTCAAGATCACAAAATATTTTAGCATATTATATTATAGGTTCAGCGCTAACATAAATTTATTTATCATATTTAAGATATTAAACTCATTTATATATTTACTAGAAATAATCAAGCATATTTTCCTCTATTATATTCTTGAATAATTTGTATTAGAAAAACATGTATACATTAAAAATATTTTAGCATACTATTTGAACGTGGTGGTGGATGATGCATGCGGCTATCTCAACTTGGAATTTTGAATTGCCCAACTGGAGTTTTAATAGGAAGTGCCATTTTTGTACAGAAAAATCATTGTCGGCGTATGTCCAGTGGGAGCAACAGCGAAATATGTCATAGCCCTGCCCATGTGGAACTCATATTTAGACTCAAGCATAGAAAGTTTCTTGGATAGAAGTGCTTATAATTAATCTGCTGTTAGAAAAGAACCCGTTCCATGTTAGAGTGATCCTCAACTAGTAGTTCAAAATACCTCTCACCATGTTTTGATCGAGAGTTTTAGACTATTATAACATTTTCTAATTAATTTACTGAATAATTTAATTTTAATCATATACACATAATTTAATTAAAATATACTTCTATAAATTATGTTATATATAATAAAATATCAATACAAAATAAAAGACGTGAAATAAAATATATATGATTTTAATATAATTATTTCATACATAATAAAAATTATAGAATTAATAATTATTTTACATGCAATAAATTATGTTAAATACTATTATATATATAATTAAGAAAATTTTAATATATATTTTAATTACATATATTTTAGCAATAAGAAAATAATATATAAAATAATAATGTCATAATGTATAATACATGCATAATGTGTATAAACTGAGATAAAGTTGCTACATATTTAGCCAAAAGAAAAACTTCCATTGAACAATTTGTGACTTTGGTGCCACCACTTCTATTCCCTACGTCACCACTTCAGTTAATTAAATATGTACATTTTTTTCTTTGGAAAAGTGGCATATCTGTTGCTAGAGGTGGAAAAGTGGCATATCTGTTGCTAGAGAAATAAACTAGCCTGAGAAATAAAGATGGAGTAGTGGTATTGGAGATCTCAATTCTTGAAAAAATATGTGCATGATGTGAAATTTATGGTTGAAATTATTAGAGTTGATTCATTGTATCCTAATTAGAAATGAGAATATGAGTGTCTAGTTTGAGCTCCACGATGAATACATGCATGAACTTCTTTCATATTCTCAAGCCTATTTCTCAGGTGGCAGCCGACCTTTACCACTGTATTGTTGAGTTGGCCTGTGTGATCCATATCTTTATCTTGAGAAACCTCTCTAATTTTCAGCTAGGGGTTACCTTTGATCAAGTAGATGTGGTCATTAGGTTCAAAAGAATATATAATTAGGTGGCACAAACATACATGATTTAAGTTACATATCAGTTCCTTTTATTTGTTAAATTGCTAGTGTAAGTGTGAGATAAAAGATAGAGATCACTTATTCTCTTAATTCATATGAAATACAATATTACGAACTATTAAACTTTGAAGGTCGAGAGGTGCGCAAGAAGTTGAATATAATTGAATTGGTTAACAACTTGATCCATTAATATATAAGTTTTTGTTAGCATATCATATTTATATGGTGTGGTGGGAGATTAATTATTATTTTTTCACTATAGAGTTTCCTTGGAATATTTCTTTTTGGACTGCATTCTATAGATTTTATTCTACAAATAATAACATTATATTAGATCAAATTGGAGCCTGAGTCTATACGGACATGGTGTTTACACGACTCAACCAAATCATATAACTTAACCAAATCATTAGAAATAAATGTCTAGATTGATCGGATATACTAGTAAAATATCTATTTAACCCACGGCATACTATGTACAGTCCCTACCGCATATGCACAATAGTTTGCATTTCTATTCAATATACTCAATGATATTTTAAGAATACTTGGAGCAATGGAATGAAATTCCTTCACATGATAAGGATATTCCAAGGGATCTTTGTATGGTCTCTTTGACCACTTTCAAATACTCTCTTAAAATATGTCTCAAATATTACATTCTCAAATACTTAGCTCGTGGCTAAGTTGTGGTTGCACATCATAGGCCCACCACTTTCCCACAAGTCCTAGCTAACATCATTGACTCCTACATGTGCTCTGACTAGATGAAGGATTCATTACAATTGACCTTGATTGCATCACGGGGAGGGACTATATCACGCTCTAACTCGACTTGGTCGGATTTCCGTGATCAACCCGCCACCCTTCCGGTTTACTAAGGTTTTCCCCTTATTTATAAATCGTGAATAGTAATACGTCCTTTAAACCTGTACCTTTTCTAGAACACATAAATCAAAACTGTATAAAATTTTAAACAATTAGTACTTGTGTTCATAAGCATATTAGTTGAAGGTCCTTTGGGGTATTTCTGGGATTTCCTGAAAGGGAGATAAGGGAGGGGGTGAGTACAAGAATGAATGAGTTTTCAAGATTGAACTTTTATGAAAAATATTTGTTTGGAGTGTGCCAGACTCCTTATTTCCTTTCAATTTTCTCCACTTTAAAATCTCGATTTTCAAAAGAACACCCTTCATCATGAAGGTTAATCACACAGTTGCAGGCCAGTACGTCCACTGAACCAACTTGTGGCGTCAGAGCGAATTTACCGACCACCTAGATAGAAGTACCTCCACTTCTACCCTGAGAATGAGTGGATGTTCGCGACATCCGACTCTCAATCCTGTAACAATTCTTCGTGTCCGTATGAGGACAGAGACCTCATCCCGTCCCCACCCTGGTTTAGTGCGCTTGAAGCTACTCTAAGCTTTGCAAGGTCACCTGGTCCGATGAACTGCCCTTATACCCACGAGGTCATCTAGGGCCCTAGGACAAATCACTACCCCTCTTGGGCGTCTTGAAGATCCCATAATCACAGTGCATGCACAATCAGTATTTTCACATCATGCCATATAATATGTGGTGCCACTGGTCCAACGGCCTCGACCCTCAACTCAACTTGCAGCTATTTGTCTTTATTAGTCCGGAGACCTATCATGTCGCACTGCCACTAGTTGATTGAATATGTTGGTCCTGTCTTGCTACTATGGCCAAACAATTCATTTATTTAAAGTTTTATGACATATAACTCATGTTTGTTTACGAGCTCCTACTCGTGCCAATTGGCCTATGGCCCACTGTTTGAGATTTTCAAAACCAGGCATATTAGCCCCCAAGTTTCGAAACTAAGGCCTCCGGCCTATCAGAGCTATTCGAGCTCCCGTAAAAAATGTCTCCCAAATCATTTAAGTAGTGGCACATAGTTAGGGGAGAGCACTTCTGAAAAAAATTATATTTTCAACTATCCATCATACCAATTGAGTATGAGGATATCTCTGCTCATAACCGATGAAAGGGTTTTCCACTTCCTCCGAAGAAGTTTCATCATGCCACCCGGGTATGATCTACTTACAACTAGTAAGTAGTTTTTCCATGTCATTTTCACATCACTTCTCTAAGTTGTGATGTTTAAAATACCACTAAGTAGTGGGTTTTAATTTCCGACGTACTTATCATCCCAACTGAGTATGATATATAAATCCTACTTACCCGATCGTGCAGTGAATTCCTCTCGACTAGCTCTTTATATTTCACGTGAGCTCATCCTTGCTGGCGTTTCTGGTACTTCGTGTTCCTACACGATATAAACATCCTTGTTAATTATTCTTTGGCCTAATAGCCCCCATTCATCCTAAATGAATGAGAAAACTAACTTTTCATTTATTTGTAATTAGGTCCCTAAAGTTATTTTTCTTTAACTTTAAGTCCCTAGTGCCGATTTTCACTCAAATTGAGTCCCAAAACTTTTGAAATTCCTCTTAGAACCTCAATTTATTAAATTTCATAAAAAGAGGTTTAATTTCCCAAAATTTTAATTTGGTCCCCCAGCTTTTCCAAAATTACCATTTTACCCTTCCTTTACAAAAATGGTAAGTTTCACCCAAAAAATTAAAATTTCTCAATTGGCTCTATAACATTCTTATCATGCCCAATTGACCCTCAATTTTATAAAATTGCATTTTGGTCCTTCAAATTTTTGAAATCCTCAATTTTTCCCCAATTTCAACTTCCTAACATAGCCGAATTTGATTTCATCAAATTGACCAATTAAACACTTCTAATTGTTGAAATTGAAGTTAAAATTAAGTTTCTAAGTCTTCATATGATTTAATTGCACTTTGAATTGCAAGTTTTGACACCGGAACGAGCTCAAACGAAGTTTTGCTAGAAAATAAACTATATAGAGAGAAAGCTTCAATTACTCACCGTCGGAGGCGCGATGATCTGAGCTTTTTATCTAGACAGATAGCTCTCCTCCTGAAGTTCTTCCTAGGATCCAGAATGACATCAATTGATGCTGAATTGGATTAGAATTTTGTCATCAAAATTCTGCCGATTCTCTCTCTAGCACCAATTGGAAATTGTAGAGGGGAGCTAAATTGGCTTACCTTTCAGTCTAATTTTGCTGTGGGAGGGCTAAGGAAGTGTTGGGTGTGCTTGGTTTGGCATGAGGAGGGCTCGAATTGGCCAATTTCAGCTTGGCCGAAACAGGGCAGCTTCGGTCCGCCAGAGCTGCTTCATTGTTCGATCACGCCAGCATTTCTCCAATGACTCTTGGAGCAAATAGAGATTATAGGCGTGTAGCTGACTTCTCCATGGTTCTAAGGAGCCCAACCTTGCCTTCTTTGGCTCAGAAATGACCCTATATCATAGCTCTGGTATGAGCTTCACTGAAAAACTAAGCAGCTGAGAGAGAGTGAGCTTTTCAGGTGTAGAGAGGATGAATGGGGAGGGGCTCTTTATATAGGAAGCTCGAGGACTTCTTGGTCATCCAATTAGTGCCTTAATGGCGGTCATTCAATACCTAAAACTCCCTGGTCAGAGACTTTTCATCTTCATTGACATTGCACAATTTTCTGGTGAGTGAACAGTGTTGTCATCTGAAGGAAGAAGACGACACTATTCCGAACCAGACCAGACCAGTCTAAACCAGGTTCAAAGCTTAAACCGGCCAGTTCACCCCCAATTCGACCAAATTTTTCAAATTTAAAAATTTTGAAATTCATCTAAATTCATTTTCTATCCAATGATGGCCTCAAATCTCAAATTTGATTTTTTTTAGCCACCTAAAAAAATGAATTTAGAATTTGGTTCAATAGTGGTTCAAACCGATCCAAACTATTTCAATCTGGTTCTAATCCGGTTCACCTAAACCGGTTTGGTTTTCATCCCCCACTCATCCTAAAGTCCTTTTTCATGGCTTATGTGACTCTTTAGGTCACTTGGGATCCATAGATTTCCCGGTTTGCTCTCTCTCTATCGGTTCTGGTTCATAAACCAACTTGGTTCATAAATTGGTTCAATCCGGTTTACCCGAACCGGTCTAGTTTTTCTCTTCTAATTTGTCATAAGATTATTTTCCAAGGTTTATGAACTATTTTGAGTCACTTGGGAGTGGTAAATTCCCCCATTTATCTATTTCCTGATAATCGTGTTTGTGAACCGGTTCGGTGTTTCTCACTTGATTTGACCGGTTCTTTTTCCCGGTTTTCCTTAACTCAATAGGGCGGGGTTTACAACTCTCCCTTGCTTTTAGGAATTTTGTCCCCAAAACTAAATCAGCATTTTTCACTCCGGGAAAAACTTCCCTTAATGTTGACTTGAACATGTAAACACTTCGGTCGTCCTTTCACTTGGACCACTTTAAATTTTGCGCTTAAGAAGTTCCTTTCTTTTATATTGTTTACTCCTTCCATGCAATTTATCATAACTAGTATGTCTTGCCCGTGAGTTTAAAGATATCTCCCTGGGTTCACATCTTTCTTCGCTTAGGGCAAGATTCTCTCCCTTGAGGTTCTTACTCAAGATTTCGGAATTGGGAGTTCTAAGATGGCCAATCTTTATTGTGTCTAGTTATTCTCTGCATCGTTGAACTCTTAGCTCGCTGTTCTTTCATGCACCTTATACTTGTTTTTAACATGTTTCGATATTACTACCCCTTTGTCCTATTTTGACTCTTTCTTCGTCCGTCATTTATTTCAACTTCAGTCAAAATTTTGATTGACTTCGTCATGCTTACCCACTGACTCTTCCTTTCTTAGGTCCTTCCTCATTCCCAGTGACATCCTTTACTCAAGGATTCTCTTTTTTTCCTTAATTCACTCTTACTTGCTCGTGACCATCTCACGATTCATTATTTTGAGTTGATCCCTTTTTGGTCTATATTTGGGGAGTTCCCTTCTTATGGTTTCATTCTCTACTATGTCCCTCAAAGTAGAGATTTTTAACCTTAAGAGTTACATGTTCAACCTTCTTACCATTCTTTGAAAATTTCTTCCTTCATTTCCTTACACCTTCTTCTATATTGAGGCATTTGTCCTCTTTGAATCCTTCTTCGTCTTAAATTCTATTTCATTCCTTATCTGAGGAATTTCTGATTATTGGTCTTATTTCGTGTACTCCACACTATGCCAATCCGTCCATTCTTTAGGCCCCATCAAATGAGCGTGGACCACGACCCGTCCTGATGTCAGTGGTCATTTCCATAATTTATGTCTTAATTGAGGACTTACTTCTCCAATATTCCTCATGCATTCCTTCTTTTATTCTCTTATTGTTGTAGTCCACTCATTCCTACTTGTTACAACATCTTTTGATGCTACCATCCTATTTACCCTTTCCATGAGTTTAATTTACTTCGGCCCTCATGAGTACTTTTCCTTGGTACTTGGTCTTTCCGTCTCAACCAACATTTTATTTGGGAGTTTATCTTTCTTTCCATTTCAGTTGGTTCCATTTCCTCTTAATTGGGATATGTATGCCTCTCCGGGTCTTACTTACTTGGTAGGATTCCTTCCTTTTCTCACAAAATTCTTTTTTCATTCGTTTTTTTTGAAATATCTAATCATTAAATGACATCCTTTGATGTCGTCCTTCCCATGCACCCTTCCTGGGAAATCTAGCGGTGCATCCTTATACCATTTTCCTCAATTCTACTTGTATCCTGCACAAGTTTTCTTACTTGGAAAAAGTGCAAACATAATTTATTTCAAGACCTCTTTGTGCGAGGCTTACTTAACCTTTTTCTGGCTTTGAGTTTGGTCGTCAATTTGATCTTGGTTTATAAATCTCCTTAAGGATTTTTTCCATCCTTCTTTTGCAAGTGTTTGGCCTTTCCTTCTTTCCATTCTTCACTAGAGCTTAATCTATGACCCTCACGAGGGTTAGTTCATTACCTACCTAGCTTCTACTATTCACCCTATCTAATTCTCTTGAGGCAGTTGTCTCTTGAGGCTCCTTGTCCTTAATGACCATTCCATTACCCTTTTTTAAGGTGTATTCCTTACTACTTCCCGGTCCTCCTTTGGGCGTCATTCATTCTCCTTGACCATCTTGTTGTCACGGCTGCTTACTTCTACTATGTTGGTCCAAAACTCCAATTTGACTTCTCTACTTTTTCCAAAGGAAGTTGTACTTGAAATCTCAAGACATCCCATTGTCGTCAAACGCTTGGCTTGTCTTCTCTTGTAGATGCACTCCCTTCTTTGCTCCTAAATTGTTGGAAATTTCTTCTTTAAGGGAGAGTTCTCTTCAGCTACGTTTTGTTATGTTTGTGGTTTTATCGAGGTTCTATCTTCAGCTCTTTTTTTTCCTTCTTGTCACTTTGCTAAGATCTTGAAGAGCTTCCTCCTATCTATGGTTGAAATTTCAAGCGGGAGTTATGTTTCTTGGGATGGTATCCTTTCGGATTTCCCATAGTTGTGGTGGCGTCATTCTCGGAAAGTATTATTCTAAATCCAAGTGGGACAACCCTTTATTTCATGTCCTATTTCCTTTGCACCTTGTAATAGGTTGTTTCCTTGCTTAGTTGTTACTCTAGGAGTTCTTCTAGACTCCTTACCTTGATGGTTTTCTTGTCATGCCTCTTTGCCTGATAATTTCCTTGATCTTGGGTCTCTGTGGTATCTAGGGTATTGTGATTTTGGTGGGTTACTTTTCTTGGGGCCATCTTCCTTGAGAGATCACATCCTTTGAGACATAGGGTTATAGGAATTTGAAGTACTTTATTAATAGAGGAGTACAATATGTTGGGGCTTTTAGCCCTATTATAGAAAATGGTCACAAAATAAATAGGAAACTACGAGATTCTTGATAACCATCCTCCTAGTTTAGGTTATATGCCCTTTGCTGGCATTTATGGATTCATGCTTGGCTTCCATCGTACTTAGAGTTGTGACCTTAATAGGTCCAAGCACCATCCTCCTGGATACTTCTCCATTTGGACTTTTGAGACTTCTACCATGCCTCAAGCATTGAGAAGCTTCTAGGGTTGTCTCCCTACGAGGACAAGGTGTTGAGTGGAGTCATTTCTAGTTTTCTTGGTTCCTCTCCTGGGAGCCATCTGAAAATTTTAAGATCAATCCTATTATTTACTATATTTTCTAGTCTTGATTATGTATTCAAGGAAATAGGTTATGATACCACTCAAGTTGTCACGCCTCGACCCGGTTTGGTCAGATCCCCGTGATCAATCCACCACCCTTCTAGTTTACTAAGGGCTTCCCCTTATTTATAAATCATGAAGAGTAAGGTGTCCTTTAAACCTATACATTTCTTGGAACACATAAATCAAAACTGCATAAAATTTTAAACAATTAGTACCTGTCTTGACAGGCATATTAGTTGAAGGTCCTTTGGGGTAAGCTTTCCGGAATTTCCTGAAAGGAAGATAAGGGAGGGGGTGAGTACAATGACTCAGTGAATTAGTTTTCAAGATTTAACTTTTAAGAAAAAGATTTGTTTGGAGTGTGCCAGACTCGTTATTTCCTTTCAATTTTCTCCACTTTAAAATCTCAGTTTTCAAAAGAACATTCTTCATCATGAAGGTTAATCACACAGTCCTAGGCCAGTATGTCCAATGAACCCACTTGTGGCGTCGGAATGACTTTACCGACCACCTAGATACAAGTACGTCCACTTCTATCCTAAGAATGAGTGGATGTTTGCGACATTCGACCCTTAATCCCGTAACAATTCTCTATGTTCGTATGAGGACAAAGACCTCATTCCTTTCCTACCCCGATCTAATGCGCTTGGAGCTACTCCGAGCTTCGCAAGGTGACCTAGTCCGACAAACTGCCCTTATACACACCAGGTCGTCCAAGGCCCTAGGACACATCACTACCTCTCTTAGGCATCTTGAAGGTCCCGTAATCACAATGCATGCATAATCAGAATTTTCACATCAGGCCATATATTATGTGGTGCCACTAGTCCAACGGCCCCAACCCTCAACTCAACCTCTAGCTTTTTGTCTTGATTAGTCTGGAGACCTGTCACGTCTCACTGCCACTAGTTGATTGAATATGTTGGTCCTGTCTTGGTACTATAACCAAACAATTCATTTATTTAATGTTTTATGGCATATAACTCATGTTTATTTACGAGCTCCTGCTTGTGCCAACTGGCCTATGACCCACTATTCAAGATTTTCAAAACCAGGCATATTAGCCCCCAAGTTCCAAAATCGAGGCCTCCGGCCTATCAGAGTTATTCGAGCTTCCATCAAGAAGATCTCCCAAATCGTTTAAGTAGTGGCACACACTCAGGGGAGAGCACTTCCGACAAAATTATATTTTCAACTATCCATCATACCAATCGAGTATGAGGATATCTCTGCTCATAATCGATAAACGGATTTTTCACTTCCTCCGAGAAAGTTTTATCATACCAACTGGGTATGATTTACTTACAACTAGTAAGTAGGTTTTCCATGTCATTTTCACATCACTCATTTAAGTTGTGATGTTTAAAATACCACTAAGTAATGGGTTTTCATTTCCAAGGTACTTATCATCCCAACCGGGTATGATATATAAATCCCACTCGCCCAATCATGTAGTGAATTCCTCCAGACCGGTTTTTTTTTTGTATTTCACGTGACCTCATCCTTGCTGGCGTTTCTGGTACTTCATGTTCCTACATGATATGAACATCCTTGTTCATTGTTCTTTGGCCTAATAGTGCTCATTCATCCTAAATGAATGAGAAAACCAACTTTTCCTTTGTTTGCAATTAGGTCACTAAAGTTATTTTTCTTTAACTTTAAGTTCCTAATGCTGATTTTCACTCAAATTGAGTCCAAAAACTTTTGAAATTTCCCTTAGGATCTCAATTTATTCAATTTCATAAAAAGGGGCTCAATTTCTAAAATTTCCAATTTGGTCCCCCAACTTTTCTGAAATTACCATTTTTCCCTTCCTTTACAAAAATGGTATGTTTCACCCCAAAAATTCTAAAATTTCTCAATTGGCCCTCTAATTAACCCTCAATTTTGTAAAATTGTATTTTGGTCCTTTGGATTTTCGAAAATCACCGATTTCCCCAATTTTCCCCCCAATTTCAACTTCCTAATACAACCAAATTTGATTTTATCAAATTGACCGATCAAACACTTCTAATTGTTGAAATTGAAGTTAAAATTGTGTTTCTACATTTTTATATGATTTAATAGCACTTTGAACCGCAAGTTTTTACGCTGGAATGAGCTCTAACGGAGCTTTGCCGGAAAACAGGCTATAGAGAGAGAAAGCTTCAATTACTCACTGTTGGGGGCGCAACGGTCTGAACTTTCTATCTGGGCCGATTGCTCTCCTCCTAAGGTTCTTCCTAGGATTAAGAATTACATCAATTGATGCCAAATTGGATTAGAATTCTGTCATAAAAAATCTCCTTGTTCTCTCTGTAGCACTAGTCATAAATTGTAGAGGGGAGCCGAATTAGCTTACATTTTAGTCCTAATTTGGCTGTGGGAGGGTTGAACAAGTGTTGATAGAGCTTGGTTTGGCTTGAGGAGGGCTTGAATTGGCTAATTTCAGCTCGGCTGAAACATGGCAGCTTCTGTCCGCCGGAGCTACTTCACTATTTGATCACGCCGACGTTTCTCTGGTGACTCTCAGAGCAAATGGAGACTACAGGTGTGTAGCTGACTTTTCCTTGGTTCTAAGGAGCCTGACCTCACCTTCTTTTGCTTGGAAATGACCCTATATTAGAGCTCTGGTTTGAGCTTCACCGGAAAACTAATTAGCAGAGAGAGAGTGAGCTTTTTAGTGTGGAGAGGATGAATGGGGAGTGGCTCTTTATATAGGAAGCTCGGGGACTTCTTGGCCATCCGATTGGCATCATAATTGCTATCATTCATTGCCTGAAACTCCCTAGCTAGAGACTTTTCAGCTTCATCGGCGTTGCGCAATTTTTCGACGAGTGAACAGTGCTGTCATCTGAAGGGAGAAGATGACATTGTTCCGAACCGGACCGTGCGGGTCTAAACTGGGTTCAAAGCTTAAATTGGCCGGTTCAATCCCAATTCGACCGAATTTTTCAAATCTAAAAATTTATAAATTCATCTAAATTCATTTTTTATCCAATGGTGGCCTCAAATCTCAAATTTGAATTTTTTAGCCACCTAAAATAATGAATTTAGAATCTGGTTCAATAGTGGTTCAAATAGGTCCAAACCGGTTCATTTCAGTTTGGATCTGGTTCACCTAAACCGGTTTCGTTTTCATCCCCCACTCATCCTAAATTCCTTTTTCACGGCTTATGTGATTCTTTAGATTACTTGGGATCCATAGATTTCTTGGTTTGCCCTCTCTCTATAAACCGGCTTGGTTCATAAATCAGTTCAATCCGGTTTACCCGAACCTGTCTGGTTTTTCTCTTCTAATTTGTCCTAAGGTTCTTTTCCAAGGTTTATGAACCATTTTGAGTCACTTGGGATTGGTAAATTCCCCCATTTGCTCGTTTCCTGATAATCGGGTTTGTGAAGTAGTTCAATGTTTCTCACTTGATTTGACCAGTTCTTTTTCCCGGTTGTCCTTAACTCAAAAGGGTGGGGTTTACATACTAGTTTGTAGGAAGCTATATGGGCCACCATTATGTAAATCTACTCTCACGCCATGACCTGATTCTCGTTTGATGGTTCTATACATCTCGCCAATCCCTTTGATATCACAATGGTGAGTAATTTCACCAAACTAAAATCATAGATACTGAAACTCATAATAAACAAGTATAACTTGAATTTATCTATAAATTTAAACTTTTATTTCATAATTGGTGTGCCCAAAAAGTTATACAAATAACCCATTAATATAATAATTGATAAATAATAATTTAAAACCTTTGTGAGCAAGATTCAAGATCTACCTCAATCCGTGCTCATTCTGTAGGTGATTTCTCGACTTGTACCTTACGAAACTTCGACTTTCACTTGTAATTATTTGGGGGATAGTGAGCCCATCACTTAGTGAATTAAATACTAATGTCAAACCACTACATGACCTATGACTTTAGAATTCACATAAAATTTTAACATTGAGATTTATTCATTATTTTACAAAATTATTCAGTGTTTATAGTTTTACCTCACCCCTTAAGATACCTATATCAGGCCATCCATAACTGTAATTCATCATTATGTCAGGTTAAACTCTCTCCCCCCCAAAAACCACATCAATGATTTATGACATGTACTATCACACCCCGACCCAGTTTGGTCGGATCCCCATGATCAACCCGCCACTCTTCCGGTTTATTAAAGGGTTTCCCCTTGTTATAGACCATAAATAGTAAGGCATCCTTTAAACTTGCACCTTTTTCCAGGAATAACATAAACAAAACCACATAAGAATTTAGATTATCATACTTGTATCATAGGCGTATTAATTGATGGTCTTTAAGGGTAGGCTTTTCCAGTATTTCCTGAAAAGGGATATAGGGGAGGGGTGAGTAAAACTACTTAGTGAATGAGTTTTTCAAAAGTTTTGACTTTTAAGAAAAACATTTATCATTGGAGTGTGCCAGACTCCTTTCTTTCAAAAATCCCTTGATTAAAAAATTTCGGTTTTTCCACCATTTCATATTTAACCACGGTGTGTAATCACCAAACACACATCCTTTATCATGAAGGCTATCCACATTCGTAGGTTAGCACGATCACTAAACCTACTAGTGGCTTTGGAGCGACTTTACCGACCACCCGAATAGAAGCACGACCACTTCTACCCTAGGAATGAGTGGATGTACGTGACATCCGACCCTCAATCCCAAAATTGCTTCTTTGTGTCCATATGAGGACAAAGACCTCATCTCGTCCCCACCCCGGTCTCATGCGCTTGGTGCTACTCCAAATTTCACACAGACACCTAGAATGACGATCTGCCCTTATACTCACCGTGTCATCCAGGGTCCTTGGGTTGCATCGCTACCCCTAATGGGCGTCTTGATGATCTCGTACTCATAGTGCATGTACAAACAGAGTTTTCTTAAATTTCCATGTAATATGTGGTGCCATTTGTCCTAACGGCCCCGACTCTCAACTCAACCCGTAGTTGTTTGTCTTGATTGGTCCGTCGACCTGTCATGGCCTATCAGAGCTATTTGAGCTCTCGTCGAGAAGGTCTCACAAATTGTTTAAGCATTAGCACACAGTTAGGGGAGAGCACCTCCAACAAAACGTATGTTTTCTCTATTCATTATACCGACCGGGTGTAAGGACCCCTCCGTTCATAACCAATAAACGGGTTTTCAACTTCTTTCGAGGAAGTCTTATCATACCAATCGGGTATGATCTACTTACAACCGGGAAGTAGTTTTTCCGTATGATTTTCACATCACTTCCTTTAAGTTGTGATGTTTAAAATACCACTAAATAGTGGGTTTTCATATTGAGGTACTTATCATCCCCAACCAGGTATGATATAAAATCCCCACTCACCCGATAGTGCAATGAAATTCCACTTAGTTGGGTTCCGTACTTAGCAAGCTGGACCTCAATTTCTGTTCTCGATGTCTCATTCTCCTACACGAAATGAACATAATTGTTCATTATTCTTTGGCCTAATAGCCCTCATTCGTTCCAAATGAATGAGAAAACCCAACTTTACATATATTTGCAATTAGGTCCCTAAAGTTATTTTACTTTAACTTTAGGTCCCTATTGCCGGGCTTTTTCCTAAATTTGAGTCCCGAAACTTTTAAAATTTATCTTATGACCTCAAATTATTTAATTTCGCACAAAGGGGTTTAATCTCCCAAATTTCCAATTTGTTCGCCCAACTTTTCCAAAGTTACCATTTTGCCCTTCCTTTACAAAAATGGCAAGTTTTGCCCCAAAAATTCCAAAATTCCTCAATTGGTCCTCTAACATTATTTTCATGCCCAATTGACCCTCAATTTCATAAAATTGCATTTTGGTCCTTTGAATTTAGAAAATCACCAATTTTCCCCAATTTTCCTCCCAATTTCAACTCTTCAACACTACCGAATTTGATTTCATCAAATTGACTAATCAAACACCTCTAATTGTTGAAATTGGAGTTGAAATTGAGTTTATGCATGTCGAATCACATTAATTTCATTATTGAAATTCTGTCAGTTCTCTCTCTAGCACAGACCGGAAATTTCAGAAGGGAGCCGAATTGGCTTAACTTTCAGTCCTAGTTTGGTCGTGGGAGAGCTGAGGAAGTGTTGGGAAGGCTTGGTTTGGCCTGAGGAGGGCTCGAAATGTCCAATTTCAACTCGGCCGAAACAGGGCAGCTTCGGTCCATTGGAGTAGCTTCAACACTACCGAATTTGATTTCATCAAATTGACCAATCAAACACCTCTAATTGTTGAAATTGGAGTTGAAATTGAGTTCCTGCATGTTTATACGATTCTAAGAAACTTTGAATAGTAGATTTTAACGCCGGAGCGAGCTCAAATGGAGCTTTGCCGGAAAATAGAGTGTAGAGAGAGAAAGCTTCGATTTCTCACCGGTGAGGGTATGGCGGTCCGAGCTTTCAATCTGGGTAGATAGCTCTCACTTGAGGTTCATCCTAGAATCAGGAATCACATCAATTGATACTAAATTGAGTTAGAATTTTATTATTGAAATTCTGCTAGTTCTCTCTCTAGCACTGACTGGAAATTTTAGAGGGGAGCCGAATTGGCTTACCTTTCAGTCCTAATTCGGCCGTGGGAGGACTGAGGAAGTGTTGGGAAGGCTTGGTTTGGCTTGAGGAGGGCTCGAAATGGCCAATTTCAACTCGGCCGAAACAGGGCAACTTCGGTCCGCTGGAGCTCCGCCGGAGCTGTTTCACTGTTCCATCATGTCGGCGCTTCTCTAGTGATTCTCAGATTGACTGGAGTTTGCGATCAGATAACTGACTTCTTCCCGGTTCTAAAGAGCGCAACCTCTCCTTCCAAGGTTAAGAAAAATATTCAAGTCGAAGCTCTGGTTTAAGCTTCATCGGGAAATGGAGCAGTATAGAGAGAGAGAGAGAAGTGTTCGGGTGTGAGGAGAATGAATGGGGATGACCTTTTTATATAGGTGTAAAACCGTGTATTAAATGGGAGAGATTTATTACTACTATTAATATCGACATAAATTATTGGTATTAATTTCAATAATTTAATTTCGATATTAAATTATTTGTATTAATTACAATAATTAAATATATATTAATTTATGGCTATTTATGATATGGTGTACCACAAAAACTTTTTTGACCGAAATTTTGGGTTACAAAAAAAATCATACCTCCCAAGAAGTCATCCATCCTCACACTACTCTCAGTAAGGCAAGCACACTTAACTTTAAATTTTTTATGAATTCTCATTCACCTGAATCAATTTGGTTTTTCTATTCTAATTTGTTTAAGTTTCTTTTACAAGGTTTAATGAACCCTTTGGATCACCTGGAGGTTGTAAATTTCCAAATTGCTTGTTCCCAAATGATCGGGTTTGTAAACCGGCTCAGTTTTCTTACTTGGTTTGACCTGTTCTTTTCTCGATTTTCCTTAACTCAAAAGTGTGGGGTTTACATGTACACAATAACACATATTGACAACTCATGACCCAAGTTATGCACAAAAGTTATGCCATGATTTCGATCGGGTAAGATAAGATTGTGTGAGTCACATGTACTCTCAACAACCAATACCCATCGGGTTAGTCTCTCATTTGGATGTCTTAATATTTGAGGACATGATATTAACTCGTACAACTCCATGTACATAATTCATACACATGCGACTCAATTTTTTCATTTCTCATTGTGGTGGTGTAGCCTTGGGACCACACTCGTACATCATTGAGGGATTTTAGAAAATTTGGAAGCACTATTATTAATCCCCCCGTATCCGCCACTTCCTATCCCCCTAGGCATCGACACCAACTCGATATGTGTTCTGTCAACTCCCTAAACTTTTAATCAGTATATAAATATACACATATACATATCATAGAAACTTGCACATAGATAGCACTTATGCTCATCTCACATATCACTGAGTATGGTCCTCATTCTAACTATCTCCATTCAGAAGCATGTAGATGCCATATCAGGGCCGTGCTAGAAACCAAGAACTCGGAAAGATCCGAAGTTTTATTCAGTCTAGACTCTGCCTGTAAAACCCACCCTTTTGAGCTAAGGAAAACCAGGAAAAGAACCGGTCAAACCAAGTGAGGATTTAGAACCGGTTCACAAACCCGATTATTTCTGAACGGGCAAGTTGAGAATTTACAACTCTCGGGTGATCCAAAGGGTTTATTAAACCTTGGAAAAGAAACTTAAGACAAATTAGAAAATAAAAACCAAAGTGGTTCAAGTGAACTAGATTCCATAAAAACTTTAAAGTTAAGCGTGCTTACTTGAGAGTAATGTGTGCTTACTTGAGAGTAATGTGACGATGGGTGACCTCCTGGGAAGTATGAATTTTTTTTGTAACCCGAAATTTCGGTCAAAAATTTGTATGTACGCCTTATCATAAATTAATATATAATTAATAGCAATAATTTAATACCTAAATTAAATTATTGGAATTAATACAAATAATTTAATACCGAAATTAAATTATTAGAATTAATACTGAAATTTAATTTATTAGAATTAATACTGAAATTAAATTATTAGAATTAATACTGAAATTTAATTTATTAGAATTAATACTGAAATTAAATTATTAGAATTAATACCAATAATTTATGGCAATATTAATACCAGTAATAAATCTCGCCCATTTAATACACGGGTTTTACAACTATATAAATAGTTCACCCCCATTTCATTCTCCTCACACCTGAACACTTCTCTCTCTCTCTCTCTACTGCTCCATTTCCCGGTAAAGCTCGAACGAGAGCTTCAACTTGAACAAAGGTCGGGCTCTTTAGAACCGGGGGGAAGACAGCTATCTGATAGCAAACTCCAATCAATCCGAGTATCGTTGGAGAAACGCCGACATGATGGAATAGTGAAGCAACTCCGGCGGACCGAAGCTGCCCTATTTCGGCCAAGCTGAAATCGGCCATTTCAAGCCCTCCCAACACTTTCTCAGCCTTTCCACAACCGAATTAGGACCGAAAGGATGAACCTCAGGATGAGACCTATCTGCCCAGATCGAAAGCTCAGACCGCCGTGCCTTCACCGGAACACGAAGTACCGGGAACGCCAGCAAGGACAAGCTCGCGTGAATACCAAGAACCGGTCTAGTGGAATTCACGGCATTAACGGGTGAGTGGGTTTACAAACATCATACCTGATTGGGATGATGAGCACACCTTATAAAGTTAAAAACCACTTACCGGTTGTGAGTGGGTTTACTAACATCATACCCGGTTGGGGATGATAAGTACCTCGATATAAAAACCCACTGTTTAGTGGTATTTTAATCATCACTACTTAAAGAAAGTGATGTGAAAGTTATGCGGAAAAACTACTTACGGGTTGTAAGTAGATCATACCCGGTTGGTATGATAAGACTTCCTGGAAGGAAGTTGAAAACTCGTTCATCGGTTATGAACGGAGATGTCCTTATACCGGTCGGTATGATGGATAGTAAAAACCTATTTTTGTCGGAAGTGTTCTCCCCTGACTGTGTGCCAATGCTTAAACTATTTGGGAGACCTTCTCGACGGGAGCTCGAATAGCTCTGATAGGCCAAGGGCCTCGGTTTTGGAACTTGGGGCGAAATGCCCAATTTTGAAAATCTCGTACAGTGGGCCCAAGGCCAGTTGGCACGAGCAGGAGCTCGTAAACGAACATGATATATGTGCCATAAAACTTAATAAGTGAATTGTTTGGCCATGGTACCAAGATAGGACCGACATGCTCAGTCAACTAGCGGCAGTGCGACATGACAGGTCGACGGACTAGTCAAGACAAACAGCTACGGGTTGAGTTGAGAGTCGGGGCCGTTGGACTAATGGCACCACATATTACATGGCAATATAAGAAAACATTGTTTGCGCATGCACTATTAGTATGGGATCATCAAGACGCCCATGAGGGGTAGTGATGCATCCTAAGGGCACTGGACGACCTGGTGGCTATAAGGGCAGTTCGTCGTTCCAGGTGTCTGTGCGAAATCTGGAGTAGCACTAAGCGCATGAGACCGGGGTGGGGACAGGATGAGGTCTCTGTCCTCATACGGACACGAAGAAGTGATTTCGAGATTGTGGGTTGGATGTTTCGTACATCCACTCATTCCCAGGGTAGAAGTGGTCGTACTTCTATCCGGGTGGCAGGAAAAGTCGCTCCGAAGCCACTAGCGGGTTCAGTAGTGATACTGACTTGCGAATGTGTGTAACCTTCATTATGAAGGATGTGTGTTGGGTGATGACACATCGATAACTAAGAAATAATGGAAAAAGATGAATTTTTAAATGAAATGATTTTTTTGAAAACAAAGGAGTCTGGCACACTCCATATAAATGTTTTTCTTGAAAGTTAAAAGATTTGAATCCCACTCACTGAGTAGTTGTACTCACCCCCTCCCTTATACCTCTTTCAGGAAGTCCCGGAAAGCCGAACCTTAAAGGACTTGCGCAATTAAACGCCTGCAAGATTGGTACAACTAATTTAAATTACTATGCAGTTTTGATTTATGATATTCCTGGAAAAATGTGCAGGTTAACGCCTTACTCTTTACGATTTATAATATAAGGGAAAACCCTTTAGTAAATCGGGAGAGTGGCGGGTTGATCACGGGGATCCGACCAAACCGGGTCGGGGTGTGACACTGCCCCTACAGTCCTTAATAAGAAGAGAAAGCTAGTAGGAAGGATTGTGGTGGAGAGGACAATGAGTTGGGGGACTCTAAAAGGAGTGCTCCAATAAGCATGAAGGAGCATCGAGCCAGTAGATATAGTGAGTCATGGAGCAAACTTTTACTCCTTCGCCTTTGATGACTCTAAGGATGCAGACAAAGTGCTAAGAGAAAGCCCATAGATAGTGGAAGGAACTTTTATTGGAACTTTATAATAGGCATATGAGGTTTGATCGTTGTTTTATGTTTTATCAAAAGCATGAATCTGTCGAACATTTATTGGTACTATGAGAAGGTATTGTAGACCGATAAGGGGTCGGGCCCATGTCTACTTAAAAGTCATGACTTGTAAGTAGTGGTACCTTTCCGACCTTATAAACCCACAACACTTCTCTATATTATCCAATGTGGGATCTTTATTCTCAACAGGTACATTGTAATTGGACCCGAGCGGTGTGGCTCGCGGTATGTGGTATTAGAATATATGATGTGCCTATTGCTTGTTTTCGTAGATAGATGGAGAACTGGAAATTGGAAGGGATACAGTCAAAAGAGGATCAATTGGAACAGGCAAGGAGAATGGCCATAGATTGTTGGAATATTTGGAAGGAATGCAATCGTGCAAAGCCGGAAGGGATTCTACTTGATCCTATGCGAGTCTTATAAGCAACACATATATCCATACAGGAATGTGCAGAGATAAGGAGTAGGAAGACTAACACAAGCAAGTCGTAAGGCTTCCTCACCCAAGAGATGGCAACGACCCCCAGAAGACAGTGTAAAAATTAACTGTGACAGTTCTTTTTTCATGGGGTAGAATGTAGTGGGAATATGAGTAATAACTTGGGACAAGGAAAGAAGGTTTCTTTTTGGTGGTGGACAAAAAGTCAACTATAGCAGTGCCTTGGAAAGCGAGATGGCTGCTATAGTTTTTGGTGTACAATTAGCTAGAGAATACAATATCAAAGACATCATTACAGAGACCGATTCCACTAGAGTATTCCAAAGTATTACGTAGGAGACATGCAATAAGAATTGGAGAGTTGTTCCTTTCTGGAATGATCTTCAAGTTATTTTTATTGGATTTAATCGACTTAGATTTAGTTTGGTTAATAGGGAAGCTGATGGATGTGCCGATGCTATCGCACGATAATATCATGCAAATCAGGGTTCAAGTAGGTGTTTTACAATTGTACCCAATTTTTTATCACATTTATTATTTCAAGATGATGAGATACAATCATCGGAATACTTTGATGAAATGTACTACACTTTAAATCTCTAATATATGGATGAGGTTATTGTTCAAAAAAATTTCAGGAGCATGTATCAAAAAAACAACAACCAATATGCGTGATCAATTAATCAAAGGGAGCTTGGTCCATTACTCGACCAACTCTGTCATGCCCCAACCCGATTTTCTTGGTTGGAAATTGTGATCAACTTATCACTTCTCTTAGTACTAAAATAGTAGAAATTACCATAGTAGTACTAGTAGAAGAAACTTAGAATATACAAAAGATTAACTTTTCAAAACATATTTACCAAATATCTGGGAAAAATTAATCGTGTGAATCTTTTAAGGTTCATGCACCTTAGGTTTTTGATAATATGCCAAGAGATTTACCTCATGTTTGAGATCCTATAGAGGTATATGAGGGGTGAGTTTATAATTTAGTGGGCAAGATATACATAAATTGTGGCGTCATATACATGATTTATCTTATACTAAAATGTTTTATAAGAAATAAGTTTAAGTTTTCATTTTAAATTAAGATTGTATTTAGTCACAACATTTCACATGCTCTTTCCATCTTGGAAGGGATCACACATTCGCATAACAAAAATCATATCTATCCCACTTGTAGTTCGAAGCAACTTTTCCAACCACCATGTACAAGGTTACAACATTGTCCATTTGCTTGGCAAGATCAGACTGTTTGTATAGGCACATTGTCCCCACCCACAGACTTGATGATTTGGTTGTCCGATATTGGAGGACTAGACCTTTCACCTTTACCAAGTCTGATGTGTATAGGACTCTTAGAGCACTTGACAAACTTGCCCAATGATAGTTTCCCTAGTACCAAACTTGCTGACTAGAAGTTCTGAAAACCATCACTACCTCATACTAGATGTCTTATGGCCCCATTTATGATCATACACCATAAAAAATCACCTGTCTTTGTACTATTAGCCTTACGAGATGAGACCCATCTCTAACTCGATAGTATTTACTGGGCATGACCCATTTCACACAAAATCACATATTTTAGTGTTTTGACATTCTCATAGATAATTATCACATTTTTTTACAAGACTTGGCCCATTTCCATTAGCCTTAGGCCCATTGAACAAGTTTTCGAAAGGTGACCTTGGGCCCACTTCTATTAAAATGCTAGCCTTGGACGCACTACTCAAAACATGAATTTAACTTCCATCAATAATGAGCTTGACCCATTTCCGGCATTGAGGAAAATAGAGTTCATATCCTACCTTTGAAAAGGATTTTCACAATAATGATTTTAAAACTACTTCAAATCATAATTCATTCTCTTATCGGGAATATATTCCTATAAATCAATTTCAGGGGTATTCATGCTATCAATAAGAATATATCCCATCAAAATTTTAAGGTTGTTCATGTTATAATGTATGCAAGTTTTACTGCATCATCGACCCAATCGGACTTGATACCATAAATCTCACTAACCCATGTTCCTCAACTTGTTCGTCTCAGGGGATTTTCGAATATTCATGCACTTCCTTGTATGTGTAAGTAGGTGATCACTCTCTACAATAAATCTGACACTTAATTCCTATAACTTAAGCTAATTACGTTTAAAACCCTTAACTTTTCATTGTATTAATATGGGTCCCTATGTTATACCTTATCTATTAAAACCCTAAGATTCTTAAATCTTTCCTTTAGGTCCCTAATCTCCCTTCATTTCCATTTGGGTCCTTCATTTATCACTATTTGTAGTTTAGTCCTCAACTTTGTAAATATTGCAATTTAGTCCTGAACTTTCTAAACTTTGTAATTTAGTCCCTAAACTATGATTATCCTAAAATCATATTTACACCTTCCCAATTCATCCCTAACATGATATTAATCATCTTTCATATGTCCACACGATCTTTCTAAGCAATGATTCATCCAATTTGGCCAAGAAATGACCCAAAATGGAGTTTTGATGGAAATCCAATATAGAGAGATAAAGTTTCATTTTCTTACTGACGAGAGTGCAACGACTAGTGTTCTTGGTTTTGGAGCTACCTCTCTCCAATGGGATACTTATAGGATTGAATGACAACTCAATTGGTAGCCTTAGCAATTATAATTTGTTTGAAAACATTTTTAGTCAAAATTGCTCTGTAATTTGAATATTAATGCAATGGGCAACAGAAGGGAGTTACCACTAGGATATAGGGAGGATGAAGCTCAACTTGGGATGGTCAGGGAGGATTGGCTCAATAGTGGGTGGCCTATAGCGTAACCCTATTTTTCATAAACAAGAAAATTGGATAGTAGAACAAATTTTTTTTGAAACAAAACTGAGGCTCAAATTGAACCGAGATCATAAAGAGAGAACAAACAAGATCCAAAGTGATTCAAGTGGAGCTTAAATTGCCACAATTTTTAAAGGAAATTGAATCAATTGGAAATTTAAAGTTAGAGCCAGATCAAATCAAGGTAAACCGAGATTGAACTAGATAAAACCAAACCAAATCGAGAGGAACTAGTTCAAAAATTCATATTTTTTGGGTGACACAAAAAGGGCAAATTTGTAAATTGAGGTCACCACCATTTAAAAAATAAATTTATCAATTTTTAATTTTTAGAAAACCAGTTGAATTTGGCTTGAACCGACTAATTTTTTATTTCAGGCCACCTAACTCAGTTCAATTAAATCGGTTAATGGTCAAGTCGGGTCAACAAACTGACGGCTAGGTTAGCGCTCAATCAGCATGTGCGACGCGTGGCGAGTGTGCTTAGTCAACCCACATATCATCGCCTGGAAGAGCTGTCCAATATGAGAGTGACAAGTGTCTATCATCTACTAATGAAAATTAATGAAAGTTGGGTTGACCATTAAAGATCGACATGTGTCAATCGTCAACGGTCAACTAATAGAATTCTACGTCAATGGGATTAACCAATTAGAGGACAACACATGGGTAGTAGGCCAGGTTAATAGCCAACTCAGACCGAACTATTGACCAATCGACGAATGATATGTGGTGTTACCACATCAAAAACCCCAACCAATACTAAGAGGATTCATCGCATTGGAATAATATATTTGATAGGGCATCTGACTCATTTAAATTAGACAAATATTGGATGCCATGTGGCAGGGTCTTAACGATCGTCTGACGAGCATATTCGGTCAATTACCACGATGGATTAAGCAACTAATGAGTGGTTAGCACATGTCAGGCCAGATAGTAAAATGTTGACATGGATATCCAATCAAATTCCATATCAATAATTCTAACCAATCACAATGCGCCACACAATAGCTCTTACATGCAGAATTCACACATGCGTGCACAATGTTGTCTTCTACTTTTAGATGTCTGAATGGAAGAGGAGAGGGGAAGCTGCCATAACTCCACTAAGTAGTAAATTACTCGGACAAGGCCTTAAACTAGAGGGCTAATGGACAGCAGATGGTGGAAGGAATAAGACCGAGAGTTCTTGAGCTCTCTATATAAAAAGATCCTTCTCCATCGTCTTCTACACACATCAAAAGCTTAGAGCACCTGTACTGCTCCATTTTTCGATCACCTACAAACCAAAGCTTCGATATCGACTCTTTTCTCCACCTCAGATCGTGAATTCAGGTTCCATAGAATCCTGAGGAAGTTCTCGATCCAATGGTACTACATTCAGCTTGATGGTCACTAGAGAAGTGTTGACGAGCGTGCACAGTACCCTTGCCCAGACTCCCGAACACTCTCTAAATAATTTGAGCTCAGAGTCAGCTCCGGACCACCTACAATCGAGCCGATCCTCATCGTCCATCCTCAACTAAGCCCCATCCTCCATGGATCCTAGTGGTAAAGTCCCTACCATCGCTCTTTATCAGAATAATCGATTTATAGATTGAATTCATTGAAATTTTACTAAATCGAATTCTCACCACTCATGCCATCAATTGATGTGCCATTTGATCCTAGAAGGATACTCTTGGAGAGAGATAGCTTTCCACACCAAGAAGTTTGGCTGTCGCACCCTCACCAATAAGAAAACAAAGCTTTCTCTCTCTAGAATGATATTTTCGATGAAGCTTCATTTAGGGTCATTTATAGGCCAAATTTGACAAACCAAATCTTCGAATGATCATAGGGACATGAGGAAGATGATTAGTATCATGATAGGATAAAGTTAAGGTATTTTAACTTGATTTATTAAAGATGAAATTTTGGGGACTAAAATATAATTTTTAAAAAGTTAGGGACTTAGTTGCAAATTTTGAAATGATGAGGTTTTAAGTGTAATTAATGATAAAGCAAGGTCCCAAATGGAAGTAAAGAATAATTAGGGACCTAAAGGAGAAATTTGAGGATTTTAGGGACTTAATTATAAATAAATTATACTTAGAGGCCTATATGTAAATAAAGGAAAATATAGGGACATAAGTGCAATTTCAAAGCCCATGGGAGCACCTTTAGAACAGGACCCTATCCAACAGAATCAGGCTCGTGCATGGCAACACCTTTAGAATGTATCAAAGCCCATGCTTTAAAAAAATGGGAATTTGGAAATGAAAATATTTTGGGATGGATGGAAAATTAGGAATAGTAGTGATAAGGCATTCCTTTATAAGTGGAGAAGTTTACTTCCTTACTAATGAAACCAAAAACTTTCGGTAGACTATGGAGCACCCTAAAGAATCTGTGGGAGGACCGAATTGGGAAATAGCTGGTACATGGTAAGGAGCTGTTCTGATGGGGAACTCTCATGCATGAGCTACAACATCTGCATACATCTAGTCTTACCAAAGTTTCATGTGGGATTATGGCTTAAATCTAGAGTTGGCAGGAGTAACCCTCCCCACAACTTCCCTATTAGTGGGAGTAACAGAGGTAGTACCTGCTTTAGATGTAGTGTCAAATTTACAACTCCTGAGTGACCCAAAAAGAGTTCATAAACCTTGGAAAAGAACCTTAGGACAAATTGGGAGGAAAAAACTATAGCGGTTCAGGTGAATTGAATCCGAACCGGATTGAACCAGTTTATGAACCGAGCTAGTTTATGAACCGAGCCGGTTTATGAACTGGAACCGATAGAGAGAGGGTAAACCGGGAAATTTATGGATCCCAAGTGACCTAAAGAGGCACATAAGCCATGAAAAAGGACTTTAGGATGAATGGGGGATGAAAACCAAACCAGTTCAAGTGAACTGTATCCAAACCGGATTGGACCGATTTGAACCACTATTGAACCAGATGATAAATTCATTTTTCTAGGTGGCTGAAAAAAAAATTCAAATTTGAGATTTGAGGCCACCATTGGATAGAAAATGAATTTAGAAATTTTTAGATTTGAAAAATTCAGTCGAATTGGGGGTAACTGACCCGTTTAAGCTTTGAACTTGGTTCGGATTGGTCCGGTCCGGTTCGGAACATTGTCATCTTCTTCCTTCAGATGACATCAATATTCATTCACCAGAAAATTGAAGTAGCACCGGTGAAGAAGAAAATTTTCTGTTCAATACGTTTTAGGCCATTAATGACAGTTATAAAGGTACCAAACAAACGATCAACGAGTTTTCGAGCTCCCCATATAAAGAGCCCCTCTCTATTCCTCCTCTCCACAGCTGGAAACTCCATTCTCTCTCAAGTGCTACATTTTTTAGTGAAGCTCGAAACAAAGCTCCTATTTGGGCACTTTTTTGAGCCAAACAAGGCAAGGTTGGGTTCTTTAGAATCGGGGAGAAGTCAGCTACAAGTCTCTAGTCTCCGTTTGCTCCAGCGTGATCAAACAGTGATGCAGCTCCAGCGGACCGAAGCTGCCTTGTTTCGGTTGAGCTGAAATTGTCCAATTCAAGCCCTCCACAAGCCTCCTACAGTTGAATTAGAGCTTAAAGGTAAGCCAATTTGGCTTCAATTTGTAAATTCTTATCGGTGCTAGAGGGAGAACCAACATAACTTTGATGATAAAATTCTCACTCAATTTGGCATCAATTGATGCAGTTCTTGATTTTAAGATGAACTAGAGCTATCTGCCCAGATCGAAAGCTTGGACCGCCATTTCCCCGACGGTAAGCTTTCGAAGCTTTCTCTCTCTAAATCTAGTTTTTTGGCGGAGCTCCTTTGAGTTCATTTCGACACAAAATTGTGCGATTTAATGTGCAATTGAATTGTATGAAGGTGTATGGACTCCAATTTAACTTCAATTTCAACAATTAAACTCATTTGATAGGTCAGTTTGATAAAATCAAATTCGGTAGAGTTAAAAGGTTGAAATTGGTGGAAATTTGGAAATTTCAAAAATTAAAGGGACTAAAGTACAATTTCATAAAATTGAGGTCCAATTGGGCATGATAAAGATGTTGGAGGACCAATTGGGTAATTTTGGAATTTTTGGGCAAAACTTACCATTTTTGTAAAGTAGGGTCAAAATGGTAATTTTGAATAATATGGGGGACCAAATAGGAAATTTGGGAAATTAAACTCCTTTTTGTGAATTTGAATAAATTGAGATCTTAAGATGAATTTTAATAGTTTTGAGACTCAATTCGAGGAAAAATTGGCAATAGGGACTTAAAGTTAAAGAAAAATAACATTTGGGGACCTAATTACAAATAAAAGAAAAGTTTAGTTTTCTCATTCATTTGTGATGAATGAGGGCTATTAGGCCAAAGAATAATGAACAAAAATATTCATATCGTATAGGAACATGAAGTACCGAGAATGCCAGCTAATACGAGTTCAAGTAAGGACAACAAGCAGGCTAAGAGGAATCTCAGTACATAATCGGGTGAGTGAGATTTTTATATCATACCCGTTTAGGATGATAAGTATCCAGAAATAAAAACCCGCTACTTAGTGGTATTTTAAACATCACAACTTAGAGGAGTGATGTGAAAATCACGCAAAAAACCTACTTACCGGTTGTATGTAGATCATACCTGGTTGGTACGATGAAACTTACTCAAAGGAAGTGGAAAACCCGTTCATCGATTATAAGCGGAGATGTCCTCATACTCGGTTGGTATGATGGACAACTAAAAATATATTTTGTCAGAAGTGCTCTCCCCTGACTGTGTGTAACTGCTTAAACGATTTGGGAGACCTTCTTGATGGGAGCTCTAATGGCCCTATTAGGTCGGAGGCCTCGGTTTTTGGAACTAGGGGGCTATTATACTCAATTTTAAAAATCTCGAACAGTGGGCCATAGGCCAATTGGCATGAGCAAGAGCTCGTAAACAAACATGAGTTATATTCCATGAAAATTTAAATAAATGAACTATTTAGCCATGATACCATGATTGGACTGACATATTTAGTCAACTAGCAGTAGTGCAACATGGCCTGTCTACGAACTATTCAAGACAAACAGTTGCAGGTTGAGTTGAGGGTTAGGGCCATTGGGCAAGTGGCACCACATATTATATGGCATGATGTGAAAATACTGATTGTGTATGCACTGTGTTTACGGGACCTTCAAGATGCCCAAGAGGGGTAGTGATGTGTCCTAAGACCCTGGACGACTTGGTGGATATAAGGCTAGTTAGTCATACCAGGTGACCTGGCAAAGCTCGACGTAGCTTCAAGCGCACGAGACTGGGGTGGGGACGAGATGAGGTCTCTGTCCTCATACGGACATGGAGAATTGTTATGCGATTAAGGGTTGGATGTTGCGAACATCCACTCATTTTTAGGGTAGAAGTGGACGTGCTTCTACCTAGTTAGAGAGAAAGCTTTGAAAGCTTTTTGTCGGAGGTGCGGTGGTCTGAGCTCTCCAATTCAGAAGGTAGCTCTCGTCCTGAGGTTTCTTCTAGGATCAAGAATTGCTATAATTGATATTGATTCGAGGGAGAATTTCATTAGTAAAATTTTGCACTTTCTCACTCTAACTCCGACCAGAAATGACAGAGGAGGGTTGAATTTACCTTTCAGCTTTGTTGCGGCCATGTAAGGGTCTAGAGGTGTTAGGAAAACTTGGTTTGATTGAAGGAGGACTGAATTTGGCCTAATTTTGCTGGGCCAAAACATGGTAGCTTTGGTCCTTTGTAGTTGCATCACTATTTGATTATGCCGACACTTCTCCAACGGTCCTTAGGTCAAAAGGAAGTTGTTGTTTGGTAGTTGACTTTCCCTAGACTCTATTGAACCCGACCTTGCCTTGTGAGGCTAAGAAAAAGGCCTATATCGAAGCTATAGTTTGAGATTTGCCGGAAAATGGAGCAATTGAGAGAGAATGGAGATTTGAGGTGTATGGAGGATGAATGGAGATGAGCTCTTTATATAAGGAGCTCGGGGACCCTCTACCCGACCACTTTCCATTTTGGTCGAACTTATCCTCACCCTGTAATGGCCTGATCGGAGCAATTTCAGCTTCGTCGGCGTTATCCATTTTCTACCTTAATGAACAATATTGTCATCTTGAGGAAGAAGATGACACTATTCCAAACCGGATCGGATCGGTCCGACCGGGTTCAATGCGTAAATCGGTCGGTTTAGTTTCGATTCAACCAATTTTCTCAAAATTAAAAATTTCCAAATTAATCTAAATTCATTCTCTCTCTAATGGTGGCTTCAATTCCCCAATTTGAATATTTTAAGCCACCTAGAAAAATAATTTAGGAACCGATTGAAGTATGGTTCAATCTAGTTCATGTCAGGTTCGCCCTGAACCAGTCTTGTTTTCTCTTCCCATTTGTCCCAAGGTTTTTTTCCATGATTTTTATGACTCTTTGAGTCACTTGGGATTTGTCATTTTTCCCATTTTACACATTGTTTATCAGTTAAGGTTTTTGAACTGGTTCGGTTTTCTCTTTTGAAATGACCAATTCTTTTCCTGGTTTTCTTATCTTTAAATGATGGGGTTTACAACTCTCCCCTCCTTTTAGGGGTTTTGTCCCCAAAACTAAGTCAGCCATCATTCGCACTGAGAGTGACTTTCCTTGATGTCCTCTTGGGGTTTGTTTGGTATGTTAACACTTTGGCTATTCCTTTCACTTAATCCTTTAGCCATGTATTTGAGAAGTCTTTCTTCCTTTCTATTTTCCACTCATTGCACAGAGTGTATCAAATCTGTCATGTCCAAACTATCCATCCCAAAGTACTTCTTTAAGTCTACTTCTTATTCTACTTAGGGTAAGACTTTTTTTCTTAAGGATTCTTATTCATGTCATTGGGTTGAACATTCCATATACATCCAATCATCCTTGTTTCCCATCACTTCCTAGATTGTTGATACTCTTAGTTTTGCATCCCTTGGGACTTTTTGTCCTTAACCCCTTTGGTTTTGATATAATTCCTTCCTTATCTTATTTTGGTCCGTCCTCCATTTTTGGTTTACCACGGTTCTAATTCCATTTCTTGGATTTAACTAACGGACTCGGTCTTACTTGGGTCACCTTTCTTGGAAATGTTGGCACTACATGTTCTTTACAACATGATCTGTTATGGAATTATCTTGGTTCATTATGGCTAAAAAATGTGTATCCTTGATAACGGTTCATGCCTTTCCAACGGTTTGGAATCATATGGCTTCGTTCCTTCTTATTAATCAATAGTGTTCCCCAACTACCTTCGGTGTTATCCAATTGTCATTTAAATCTCTTAATATCATAATCATGTCGGTTCCCTTTATCTACTCATTCTATATCAACTTTTATGTGGGTTTTCCCCTGTTCCAACCGCCAGGTTTTTGATGACTTACTGACACGTTAGAATTCTTCCTCTCTTATGTCCTTCTATCTACTCTTACTCGCGTGTGACCACTTCACCATCACTTATTCCGAGTTTGATCCCTCTCGGTCTATGTATTGATTTCTTGTTTGAGGGTCTCCCCTTTATTATTTTCATTCTCTACTATGTCCTTTGAGGTAGAGACTTCCATTTTAGGGTTATGCCTTCGATCTTCTTACCATTCCTTGAAGGTTCCTTCCCTTTACCTCCCAACACTCTCTTTATTTTGGGACATTTTTCCGCTTTTAAATTCTCTATTGTCTTAAAGTTCCCATTTTGTCCCTTATTCCCTATTGAACTTATGATTTTTGGGTCTGATTTCATGTATTTCACACTATGCCCAACCGTCATCCTTTAGGCTCCCTGAATTGAGCGTGAAACACGACAAGTTCTTGATGTCTGTCATCGTTTCCAATATCCACTTCTTAATTGGAGGCTTACTTCTCCAAGGTTTCTCAGGTGTTCTTTCTTCTATGTCCTTATTATGGGCAATCCACTCATTTCTTATTTGTACGACATCTTTCAATGCTATCTTCCTATCTACGTGTTTCTTAGGTTAAACTTACTCCTTCCGTTCTAGGTAAACTTCCCTTGTAACTGGTCCTTCATTCCCAACTTGCATTCTATTTGCAATTTTACCTTCTATTCTACTTTAGTTGGGTTCCTTACTTCTTCGTTGGAATATGTATGCCTCTCGAGGGCTTCCTTCCTTAGTAGGCTTCCTCCTCTTTTCCCAAATTTCCTCTTTCCTTCGTCTTCTTGGGTATCTATGTTTACGTCAACTTCATGACATCCTTTAACGTCATCCTCTCCTACTTTCCCTTACTTTGAGGGATCTTGTAGGCACATCCCTTGTACCTTGTATTTATTCTACCTTATACTCACTAATTTTTTATTTTCTATTAGGGAAGGGTTTTTCGATCTTTTTCCTTTCGGGTTTCTCAATTTACTTATGTAAACCCTGCACTTTTGAGTTAAAGAAAACCGGGAAAAGAACCGGTCAAACTGAGTAAGAAAACCGAGCCGATTTACAAACCCGATCATTTGGGAACAAGCAATTTGGAAATTTACAATTTCCGAGTGATCCAAAGGGTTCATTAAACCTTGAAAAAGAAATTTAAGACAAAATAGAAGAGAAAAACCAAATTGGTTCAGGTGAATAAGAATCTATAAGAACTTTGAAGTTAAGTGTGCTTGCCCTAAAGTAGTGTGAGGATTGCTCCTCACACCTGAACACTTCTCTCTCTCTCTCTACTGCTCCATTTCCCGGTGAAGCTCAAACCAAAATTTCGACTTGAACATTTTTCTTAACCTTGAAAGAAGAGGTTGCACTCTTTAGAACTGGGGAGAAGACAACTATCTAATAGCAAACTCTATTCAATCCGAGAATCGCTGGAGAAGCGCTGACATGATGGAATAGTGAAGCAGCTCTGGCGGACCGAAGCTGCCCTATTTCGGCCAAGTTGAAATTGGCCATATTGAGCCCTCCTTAGACTAAACAAAGCCCTCCCACGACCGAATTAGGATAGAATGGTAAGCTAATTCGACTTCTCTCTGCAATTTTCGGTCGGTGCTAGAGAGAGAATCGACAAAAATTCAATGATCAAATTCTAACTCAATTTGGCATCAATTAATGCCATTCTTGATTCTAGGATGAACCTTAGGATGAGAGCTATCAGCCCAGATAGAAAGCTCGGACCGCAGTAATCAAAGCTAGGATGATTCCGGCGAAGCTCCGTTTGAGCTCGTTCTGGCGTCAAAACTTGTGATTCAAAGTGCTATTGAATCATAAGAGGATGGAGGAACTCAATTTTAACTTCAATTTCAACAATTAGAGGTGTTTGATTGGTCAATTTGATGAAATCAAATTCGGTTGTGCTAAGGAGTTGAAATTGGGGGAAAATTTGTGGAAAATTGGGGATTTTCGAAATTTAAAGGACCAAAATGCAATTTTATGAAATTGAGGGTCAATTGGGCATGAAAATAATGTTGGAGGACCAATTGAGAAATTTTGAACTTAAAGTTAAAGAGAAATAACTTTAGGGACCTAATTGCAAATAGCTAAAAAGTTGGGTTTTCTCATTCATTTGAAATGAATGAAGGCTGTTATGCCGAGTAATAATGAATAAGGATGTTCATATCGTGTAGGAATGTGTAGTATCAGGAACGCCAGCTTGGACGAGCTCACGTGAATACAAAGAACCGATCTAGTGGAATTCACTACGTTAACAGGTGAGTAGGAATTTTATATCATACCTGGTTGGGGTTGATAAGTACCTCGATATGAAAACCCACTACTAAGTGGTATTTTAAACATCACTACTTAGAGGAAGTGATGTGAAAATCATGCAGAAAAACTACTTACTGGTTGTAAGTAGATCATACCCGGTTGGTATGATGAGACTTCCTCGAAGGAAGTTGAAAACCCATTCATCGGTTATGAATGGAGGTGTCCTTATACCTAGGCGGTGTAATGGATAGAGAAAACATATGTTTTGTCGGAAGTGCTCTCCCCTGACTGTGTGCCATTGCTTAAACAATTTGGGAAACCTTCTTGACGGGAGCTTGAATAGCTCTGATTGGCCGGGGGCCTCGGTTTTGGAACTTGGGGGCTAAATGCCCAATTTTGAAAATCTCGTACAGTGGGTAGGAGCTCATAAATGAACATGATGTATGTGCCATAAAACTTAATAAGTTAATTGTTTGGCCATAGTACCAAGATAGGACTGACATGCTCAATCAACTAGCGATAGTGCGACATGACAGGTCGACGGACTAGTCAAGACAAACAACTGTGGGTTGGGTTGAGAGTCGGGGCCATTGGACCAGTGGCACCACATATTACATGGCAATATGAGAAAACATTGTTTGTGTATGCACTGTGAGTACGGGACCATCAAGATGCCCATGAGGGGTAGTGATGCGTCCTAAGGGCACTAGACAACTTGTTGGTTATAAGGGTAGTTCGTCGTTCCAGGTGTCTATGCGAAATTTGGAGTAGCACCAAGCACATGACACCGGGGTGGGGACAGGATGAGATCTTTGTCCTCATATGGACATGAAGAATTTATTCCGGGATTGAGGGTCGAATGTCGCCTACATCCACTCATTCCTAGGGTAGAAGTGATTGTGCTTCTATCCGGGTGGCCGGTAAAGTCGCTCCGAAGCCACTAGTGGGTTCAGTGATTGTGATGACCTGTGAATGTGTGTAACCTTCATGATGAAAGATATGTGTTGGGTGATGACACACCGTGGTTAAATATTGAAATGGTGTTAAAACCTGAGATTTTGAAATGTAGAGATTTTTGAAAAAAAGGAGTTTGGCACACTCCAATAATAAGTGTTTTCTTAAAAGTCTAAAATTTTGAAAACCCATTCACTGAGTAGTCATACTCACCCACTTCCTTATATCCTTTTCAGGAGATTTCGGAAAGCCTACCCTTAAAGACCATCAACTAAGGCGCCTGTGATACAAGTATAAAAAATCTAAATTATTATGCAGATTTGTTTATGTTATTCCTGGAAAAGGTGTAGGCTTAAAGAACACCTTACTCTTTACAATCTATAATAAGGGGAAACCCTTTAATAAACTGGGAGAGTGGTGGGTTGATCACGGGGATCCGACCAAACAGGGTCGGGGCGTGACAACTTATGAGAGCTTACTTCATCCCTTTCGTGTCTTGAGTTTGGTCGTTGATTTGTTCACAGTTCTTTATTCCTTCAAGGACTTCTTCATTCTTCCTTTCTAATATTTTGACCTTTACACCATTCCCTTCCTTGCTAAAGTTTAAATTTATGGTCTTCTTGAGAGTTTGTTCGTTAACTGCCTTGTCCCCACTTTTCTCCTGGTTCACTTGTTTTGGAATAGTTGTCCTTTGAGTTTATTCGCCCTTATTGCCTATCCCATTGTCCTTTTTAGTGTGTAGTCCTTGCTATTTCCCGGTCCTTCATAGGACGTCATTTTTTTCATTGATCCTTCCATTGTTTCTAGTTGTTTCCTACTTGACTACTTATGCCCCTTTTTAGCTTTCCTTATTTCGAGTTATGCCTCTTATGATCCGCTTATCGGTTCCTTAGCTTTGGAATTTCCCCTTTTGTTCCTTATCCTTCCTTCGAGGAGTTCTTGCTTATGGGTTGGTTCCTTGCATTCCATGTTATATCGAGTCGCCCATCAATGATCCTTTCAAGGGGTACTTAGTCCAATACATTCCTCCATATTTCCCTTTCCCAGTACATTTCTTTTCCTCTTCACTCTTACTATCCTATCCTAGAGTTGCCCGAGGAGGTTTTCTGCATTTGCCCTTCTTGAAAGAATTTTTGTACCTTACCCTTCTTCCTTGTTGTCTTTCATCCAACTGGTTCTTCTTAGAGGCGACTTAATTCCTCTTGGTTTCTTAACTCCTATACAAGTGCTCGCTCAACCCCTTAGGGTCCTTAGGCTTTCCTCCTACTCCTCCTACATCTATCGATGCTGCCTTCCCTTTTTCTAGATTTATTCTATTCCGTGACTCTAGTTTCCCTATACTAGACCCCTTAAGAGCACACTCTTTCCGTTTTTCCTATCCTTGATTAGGGTATGTCCTTTCTGATGACTCCCTTTCTAGGAAGGCTCTTTGTTCCTTTCTAGAAACTTCCTTCCTAGTCCTTTGTCTTGTTACCTTGTTACTTTGCATTTCTTAGTTCTTATGGGGGAACTATTTAGCTATATTAAGTTAGTGTTAACTAGAATTAGCCTTCCTCCTTAGGTGGCCTTCTCTCCATTTATTACTATGGTCATGGTTGGTATACTCCAATTTGTTAGTTGTACTTGTCGTTATTAGGGAGTCTAACTTTTACTCAAGGAAAAATGAGCTTTATTCATTCAAAGAGGTAGTTTCTTTCCGTACTCAGCTTATTACAAGAATTTTCTCACTATTTCCTAGTCTCTTGGAGTCATAGGCCGAGAGTTATCCTCTGAATGGTTTCGGGATTCGTGGTCCAAGGGCTTTTATGAACTGATTGATGTCCATCCATACTCCCGTCGGATTTCCCTAATAGGTCAAACTTCATGGGACACCTCAAGTCCGTACCTCCTTAGTACCTTAGCATCACACTCATAGGTCCACCTCATCCATTGGGAAGGGTTAATGTCACACCCCGACTCAGTTTAGTCGAAGCCAAGCATAATTTTAAACCTTGTTCCCTAGAATAGCATAAATCAATCCAAATTCAAGCTTAAAAGTAATTTTAAGCATACCTGACAGATGATACATCTTCAGGGTTTCATTGGTTAAATCTCCTTACTCCTGAAAGGGGTAAAAGAGAGGGGTGAGTTCTACAACTCAGTGAAGGGATGTTAGGAGTGAGTTTTCAAGAAAATAGCTTTATTCAAAGTGTGCCAAAATCCTTATTTATTTTAAGAAGGATCTTTCCTCAAATTCCAGTTTTTCAAAACCCCTTTGCATTGCCATTTGGTGTGTTTAGCAAGCAACACATGCCCTTAATCATGAAGGGTACACACATTCGCAGGTGTAATTCGTCTACTGCACCTACTTGTGGATCGGAGCATCTTTACCGTCCATCAAGATAGAAGCTTATCCACTTCTACCCTAGGTTGGAGTGGATGTTCTTGACATCCGACCCTCAGACTCGAATGCCATTCCATATTCGTATGAGGACAAAGACCTCATCCCGACCTCACCCCAGTCTCATGCGCAAGAAGCTACTCCAAGCTTCCCCACTGACTGGCATGACGAACTGCCCTTATCTCCACCATGTCGTCCAGTAGCCTTTAGGACCTATAACTACCCCTCTTGGGTGTCTTGATGGTCCTGTACCAAGTGCATGCACAAATAATAATTTTTCACATATGGTCATTATCTTTGGTGCCACTTGTCCAACGACCCCGACCCTCAACCCGACCTTCAACTGTTTGTCTAGGCGAGTCTGTTGACCTAGCCTTAACACACCGACGCCAGTCCATCGGGTAATGTCAGTTCTGACTTGGTACCATGGTAAAATCATACAACCATTTCATTAGAAGTTCCATGGCTTTCTTCGCTCAAGTTTATTTACGAGCTCCGGCTCGTGTCCACTAGCCTTGGGCCCACTGTACGTGATTTTCCAAAATTGGACATTTAACCCCATGAGTTAAAAACTCGAGGCCCCTGACCTATTTGAGCAGTTCTAGCTCTCGTAAAGAAGGTCTCCCAAATAGTTTAAGCAATGGCACATAGTCAGGGGAGAACACTTTTGACAAAAAGTACATTTTCCACTTCATCACACCAACCAAGTGTGATGATATCTTCACTTACAACCCAAAATAGGTTTCTCCTTTCCTTAAGAAAGTTTGTCATTCCAATCGGGTATGATCATCTCTACTTACGACCAGTAAGTAGATTTTCTTTTCATAAAAGTAAGCTCATTATCCCAACTGGGTATGATGTGATTAAGCCCACTCACAACCGGTAAGTAGGTCTTTACTTTTAAACTTGCTCATCACGCCCAACCGGGTATGACGTTAAATATGCCCACTCACCCAATGATTGTGATGTGTTCGCCCCTAGTCAGTTTTCTAAGTCTACACGAGCTTTTTCTTGCTTGCGTTCCAATCACACGTATCCTTACACGATTTGGGCAGCCTTATCAATTACGGTTTGGCATAAAAGCCTAGGCTCACAAATTATCGATTAATTGCACTTAGGTCAGTAAAGTTCATTTTTCTTGAGTCCTTAATTCAAACTTTTCCCCAAATTGAGTCCCAAGGTTTCCAAAATTCACTTTTGAGTCAGCAATTTATTCAAAATTGTATAAGGGACTAAAGTTTTCCACATTTCCAATTTGGTCCCTAACTTTTCAAAAATATCAATTTGACCCCAAATGTTCCAAAAATTGACTAATTGGTCCTCCAACATCTTTCTTATGGCCAATTGGCCTTCAATTTTTGGAAATTACAAAGAGGTCCCTTAATTTTTCAAAATTCCCAAATTTTCCCCAAAATCTTCCCCAGTTTCTCCCCTTCAAATTGACCAAATTTGATTTTTTTTCAAATTGTCTATTCAATTGGGGTTAATTGCTTTAATTGGAAGTATGGATCAGTTCCTACACTTCCATACGATTCAACTGAGCATTGAACCACAACATTTAGGTCTGTATTAAGCTCAAACGAATCTTCGCCAGAAAACTACTCGTAGAGAGAGAACGCTTCGAAAGCTTACCATCAGAGGTGCAGTGATTCGAGCTCCCGATTTAGGAAGGTAGCTTTTATCTTGAGGTTCCTTCTAGGATCAAGAATCGCTACAATTGATATCAAATCGAAGGTGAATTTAGTTAGTGAAAATTAGCACTTTCTCTCTCTAACCTCGATCAACAACGACTGAGGAGGGTCAAATTGGCTTACCTTTCAGCTCTGTTGAGGTCGTATGAGGGCTGTGGGGGTGTTGGGAGGCTTTGTTTTGACTGGAGGAGGGCTAAATTTGGCCGTCGGAGTTGCTTCACTGTTTGATTCCGCCGGCGCTTCTCTCATCGTCCTTGAGTCGAATCTTATTAGGAAGCTAACTTCCCCCGTAGTTTATAGGACGCGACCTTGCCTTTTGAGGCTGAGAAAAAGGCGTATATCGGAGCTCTGGTTTGAGCTTCACTAGAAAATGAAGTAGTTAAGAGAGAATGGAAATTTGAGGTGTGTGGAGGATGAATGGAGAGAATCCTTTTATATAGGGAGCTCGGGGACCCTCTGCCCGACGACTTTCCATTTTGGTCAAGCTTATCCTCGTCCTAAAATAGCTTGGTCAGAGCTGATATTCCCTCATCAAAGTTTATCCATTTTCTGCATTAATTAACTGTGTTGTCATCTAGAAGAAGAAGGTGGCATTGTTCTTAACTGGACCGGACCGGTCCGATCGGGTTCAATGTGTAAATCGGTCGGTTGAGGCCCGATTTTACCAGTTTTCTCAAAATTAAAAATTTTTAAATTCATCTAAATTTATTTTTTATCTAATGGTGGCTTCAATTCCCCAATTTGATCATTTTAAGCCACCAAGAAAACGGAATTTATAAATCGGTTCAAGTATGGATCAATCCGGTTCACCATGAATCAACTTGGTTTTCTCCTCCCACTTGTCTCAAGATTCTTTTCCATGGCTTTTATGACCCTTTGAGTCACTTAGGATTTGTTGATTTCCCATTATACCCTTTCTCTATCGATTAAGGTTCATGAATCAGCTCGGTTTTCTCTTTTGAGTTGACCGGTTCTTTTCCTATTTTTCCTTGTCTTTAAAGGACGAGGTTTATAGTTAAAGTTGTATTGAGCTGGTGGGGGTGCCTGGTGGACTTTCATAAAGGTTGTGTTTGCATTCCAATAGTTATCCCATGCCTCCTTCTTAGTTGGAACCCTTTTTGGTTGTCGCGGGGCTACTAGGGGTGTCGGGCTCCTTGGAGGTGGGATAGGTTCTTTCTATCTTGGAGAAGGATATGTGATGCCTTTTGGCTCTAATAATGCTCCAATAAGTTTCCTATAGTCTCCGACCATATCTTGAGGTACTCTCTTCACGATCTCGTGTGTGGGTTTGGTTCGCTCAACAAATTTCCTAGGAACTCTTCTTCCTATAGGGTAGTTAAGTTTTTATTAGTGTCAGTGCATAAGTATTGATAATGCTTTCAAGGGAACAATGCTCTGATACCACTCAAGTTGTCATGCCTCAACCCGGTTTGGTCGAATCCCTGTGATCAACTTGTCGTTCCCTTGGTTAAAGAAGGGTTTCCCCCTTTTTTTAATCAACAGGAGCCATGCATAATTTTAAACCTTGTTCATTGGAATAGCATAAATCAATTAAATGCAGGCTTAAAAACAAAATTTTAAGCATACCTGATGGAGGGTACATCTTCACAAATTCTTTTGTTAAATCTCCTTACTTTTGAAAGGGGTAAAAGAGAGGGGGTGAGTTTTACAACTCAGTGAGTGGGTGTTGTAAGTGAGTTTTTGGGTGTTGTAAGTGAGTTTTCAAGACAAATAAATTCATTTAAATTGTGCCAAGGTTATCATTTCCTTTAAAAGAAAGTTTCCTCAAAGTTCAGTTTTTAAAACCTTTTTCCCATTTCCATATTAGGTGTGTCTAGCAAACAACACACACCCTTCATTAGGAAGGGTACACACATTAGCAGGTGTAGTCCATCCACGGCACCCACTTATGGATCAGAGCATCTTTACCGTCCACCAAGATAGAAGTCTGTCCACTTCTACCCTGGGTCTAAGTGGATGTTCTCGACATCTGACCCAAATGCCACTCCATGTTTGTATGAGGACAGAGACCTCATCCCGACCCCACCTCGATCTGATGCGCAAGAAGCTACTCCAAGCTTCCTAACTAACTGGCACGACGATTTGCCCTTATCTCCATCATGTCATCTAGTAGCACTTAGGACCCATCACTTCCCATCTTGGGCATCTTGATGGTCTTGTACTACAAGTGCATGCATAAACAATAATTTTCACATATGGCCATTATTTTTGGTGCTAATGGTCCAAGGTCTCGACCCTCAACCTGACCTGTAGTTGTTTGTCTAGGCCGGTTCATCGACCTGGCCCTAATGCACTACCGCCAGTCCATCGAGTACTGTCAGTCCTGACTCGATACCATGGCGAAATCACATAAACAATTTCATTAGAAATTTTTCATGGCTTTCTTAACTCAAGTTTGTTTACGTCCTCCTGCTCGTGCCAACTAGCCTTGGGCCCATTGCACGTGATTTTTCCAAAAGTAGGCATTTAGCTCCATGAGTTCAAAATCCAAGGCCTCTAGCCTATTTGAGTTGTTCTAGCTCCTGTCAAGAAGGTCTCCTAAATCTTTTAAGCATTGACACACAATCAGGGGAGACTAATTCTGACAAAAAGGTTGTTTTCAACTTCATCACACCAACCGGGTGTAATGATGTCTCCACTTACAACTGGTAAGCAAGTTTCTCCTTTCCTTAAGGAAGTTTGTCATACCAACCAAGTATGATCATCTCTACTTAGTACTAGTAAGTAGGGTTTCTTTTCATAAAAGTAAGCTCATCATCCCAACTGGGTATGATGTCATTAAGCCCACTCACTCGATGATCATGTCATATTCTTCCTTAGTCTGTTTCCAAGTTCATGCGAGCTTTTCCTTACCGAAATTCTATCTCTCATGTCCCTACATTTTTAAGGCATTTTTGTCAATTAAGGTTTGGCATGACAGCCGTCGTTTTCTCATGTGTGAGCAACTAAGCCCAAAATTCTCTTTTGAGTCCTCAATTTACTAAAAAATGTATAAGTTGCTCAAGTTTTCAAAATTTCCAATTTGATCCCCAACTTTTCAAAAATTACAATTTTGCCCCTACTTTCCAAAAATGTCAATTTGACCCAAATTTTCCAAAAAATGACCAGTTGATCCTCCAATATCTTTCTTATGGCCAATTGGCCTTCAATTTTGGGAAATTGCAAAGAGGTCCCTCAATTTTCCGAAATTCCCAAATTTTATCCAATTTCCCCCTTCAAACTAATCGAATTTGATTTATTCAAAATGGCCATTCAATCGGGGTTAATTGTTTCAGTTGGAGGTATATATCAGTTCCTACACTTCCATATGATTCAATTAAGCTTTGAATCACATGATTTAATTCCAAAACGAGATCAAACAAAGCTTTGCCGGAAAATTGTTCATAGAGAGAGAAAGCTTCAAAGCTTACCGTTGGAGGTGTGGCGGTCTAAGCTCTCTATCTAGGATGGTATCTCTTATCCCGAGGTTCCTTCTCGGATTAAGAATTGCTACATTTGATATTGATTCGAGGGAGTATTTCATCAGTAAAGTTTCGCACTTTCTCTCTCTAACTTCGATCGAAAATGAAAGAGGATGGCCGAATTGGCTCATCTTTCAGCTCTATTGCGGCCGTGTAGGTGTCAGGGTGGCTTGGTTTGGCCAAATGAGGGCTGAATTTGGCCAAATTTAGCTCGACCAAAACAGTGCAGCTTCGGTCCTTCAAAGCTGCTTCACTGTTTAATTCCGCCAAAGCTTCTCCGGTGGTCCCTAGGTCGAAAGGAAGTTGTTGTCAAGTAGCTAACTTCCTCAAGAGTCTATAGAACTAGACCTTGCCTTCTGAGGTTGAGAAAAAGGCCTATATCAGAGCTCTGGTTTGAGCTTCACCAGAAAATGGAGCAGTAGAGAAAGAATCAAGATTTGAGGTGTTTGGAGGATGAATCGAGAGGAGCTCTTTATATAGGGAGCTCGAGGACCCTCTACCCGACCACTTTCCATTTTGGTTGAGCTTATCCTTGCCCTATAATGGTGGAACAATTTTAGCTTCGCTAGCATTATCCATTTTCTATATTAATGAACGGTGTTTTCATCCTAAGAAAGAAGATGACACTGTTCTGAACCAGACTAGACTAGTCCAAGCTGGTTCAATGCAAAAATTAGCCGGTTCAGGCCCAATTCGACCGATTTTCTTAAAATTAAAAATTTCTAAATTAATTTAATTTCATTCTCTCTCTAATGGTGACTTCAATTCCCCAATTTGAATATTTTAAGCTACCTAGAAAAATGAATTTAGCAACTGGTTCAAGTATGGTTCAATCTAGTTCATGTCCAGTTCATCCTAATCAACTCTGGTTTTCTCTTCCCATTTGTCCCAAGATTCTTTTCCATGATTTTTATGACTCTTTGAGTCACTTGGGATATGTCATTTTTCCCATTTTACCCTTTCTTTATCAGTTAAGGTTTATGAATCAGTTCAATTTTCTCTTTTGAAAGGATTAGTTCTTTTCCCAGTTTTCTTATCTTACAACCTATATTTTATTTAAACCCCATCCCTTGAAGATAAGGAAATTGGGAAAAGAACTGGTTAACCAAAGGGAGAAAACTGAACCGGTTCACGAACCCCAACCATTACAGAAATTGCAAATTGGGAATTTTATAAATTTTGAGTGACCCAAAGAGTCATAAAAACCATGTAAAGAGTCTTTGGGACAAATTGGAACAGAAAACCAAGTCGGTTCAGGTGAACCGGATATGGATCAGATTGAATCGGTTTGGACGATTTTGAACCATCATTAAACCCGTTGCTAAATTCATTTTTCTATGTAGCTTAAAATATTCAAATTAGAGGAATTGAAGCCATTATTGGATAGAGAATCAATTTATATGAATTTAGAAATTTTTAATTTTGAAAAACTCGGTCGAATCAGACCTGAACCAACCAGTTTAAACATTGAACCCGGTTTGGAACAATGTCATCTTCTTCCTTTATGTGATGACACTATTCATTGACTGGAAGAATGGACATCGTTGGGAGATGAATCGCCTCCATTCAGGGCTTTTCAGGACATGAATGAATGTCATAAAGTGTCAAACGAATGGCTAGAGAGTCCCCGAGCTCCCTATATAAAGAGCTCTTCTCCATTCATCCTCTTTACACCTAAAAACTTCATTCTCTCTCAACCGCTCCATTTTTTGGTGAAGCTCAAATCAGAGCTCTGACTTGGGTAGTTTTCTCAACCTGACAGAAGAGGTTGGGCTCTTTAGACTCTTGAGGAAGCTAGCTATCTCATAGCAACCTCCGTTCGATCCAAGGACCGCTGGAGAAGCACCGGCGGAATCAAACAATGAAGTAGCTCCGGCAGACCAAAGCTATTCTATTTTGGCTGAGCTAAAATTGACCAAATTCAGCCCTCCTCATGCCAAACCAAGCTCTCCCAACATCCCCACAGCCCTTAGATGATCTTAATTGAGCTGAAAGGTAAGCCAATTTAGCACTCCTCAATCGTGGCAGGTCGGAGTTAGAGAGAAACTACATAATTTCACTGACGAAATTCTCCCTCAATTCTCCCTCAATTCAAGGTCAATTTTTGAAATTCTTGATCCTAGAAGATATCTCAGGAAGAGAGCTATCTTTCCCGGTAGAGAGATCGGACCACCGCACCTCCAACGTTAAGCTTTCAAAGGTTTCTTTCTCTATGCTTAGTTTTCTGGCGAAGCTCTATTTGAGCTCAATTCGGACCCAAATGACATGGTTCAAAGCTCAATTGAATTTTATGGAAGTGCAGGAACTGATCCATACCTTCAATTGGAGCAATTATCCTCGATTGTAAGTAGAGAGATCATACTCGGTTTGTATGATGGACTTCCTGGAAGGAAGGAGAAAGCCCGCTTGCCAGTTGTAAGCGGAGATGTCATCACACCCAGTTGGTGTGATGAATGGAAAGATTATTTTGTCACAAGTGTTATCCCCTAACTATGTGCCAATGCTTAAAATTTATGGGAGACCTTATTAACGAGAGCTAGAATAGCTCAAATAGGCCAAAGGCCTCAGTTTTGGAACTTGTGTGGCTAAATGCCCGATTTTGGAAAATCACATACAATTGGCCCAAGGCTAGTTGGCACGAGCAGGAGCTCGTAAACAAACATGTGATATTTATGTAATGAAAATTCTAAATGAATGGAATGTGTGATTTCGCCATGGTACTAAGACAAGATCGACATACTCGATGGACTAGTTGTAGTGTGTCAAGGCCAGGTCAATGGACCAGCCTAGACAAACAACTTCAGGTCGAGTTGAGGGTCGGGGCATTTGGACCAATGGCACCAAAGATAAATGACTTTGTGGAAAAATTATTGTTTGTGCATTCACTTAATGTTTGGGACCATTAAGATGCCCAAGAGGGGTAGTGATGCGTCCTAAGGGCTACTGGATGACATGGTGGAGATAAGGACAGTTTGTCGTGCCAGCAGTCAGGGAAGCTTGACTTAGCTTCATGCCCATGAGACCTGGGTCGAGTCGGGATGAGGTCTCATCCTCATATCGACATGGAGTTGATTTCAGGTTTGAGGATCGGATATCGCAAACATCTACTCAGACCTAGGGTAGAAGTGGATGGGATTCTATCTTAGTGGCCACTAAAGTCGCTATAATGCCACAAGTGGGGGTAGTGGACAATTTGCCCGATGAATGTGTGATCTCTTCCTGATGAAGAGTGTGTGTGTTGACTGTTAAACACACATAATGTGGAAAATTAGGAAAAATTATTTTGAAAATAAAAAATTGATGAAAGAATATTTTTAAAGGAAATAAGGATTCTAGCACACTCCGGTTAAAAATATATTGTTTGTGGAAACTCTCTCCTAACAACCCATTCACTAAGTTGTCGAACTCACCCCTTCCCATTAGCCCTTTTCAGGTAACCAAGGGATAACAAACCTAAAGAACTTTCCTATAGCCAAACCTGCAAGACAGGTATGTAAGGTTTAATGTATTCAGTTTTGATTAATGTTATTCCGGGAAAGATACATGTGAAAAGGACGTCTTACTCCCCACGATTTAGAAAAGGGGGAACTCTTAATAAACTGAGAGGGTGGCGGGTTACTCACGGGGATCCAACCAAACTGGGTCGGGGCATGACAACTTGAGTGGTATCATAGCCTGTTTCCTTGATTGCATTATCAAAACTATATAACATAGTAACCAAGAGGGATAAATCTTAAAATTTTCAAGTGGCTCCCAAGAGAGAAACCAAGAAATCTATGACTGATGTCATCAACACTACCCAACACTCTGCCTCATAGGAAGACAACCCTACAAAGCCATCTAATACCTGATATGTAATGTAAACCCCACATTTTTTAGTTAAGGAAAAACCGGGAAAAGAATTGGTCAAACCACATAAAAAAACCGAGCCGGTTTACAGACCTGATCATTTGGGAACAATCAATTTGGAAATTTACAACTTTCGGGTGATCTAAAGAGTTCATTAAACCTTGGAAAAGAAACTTAAGACAAATTAGAAGAAAAAAACTAAATTGGTTTAGGTGAACAAGATTCCATAAGAACTTTATAGTTAAGTGTGCTTGCTCGAGAGTAGTGTGAGGATGGGTGACCTCTTGGGAAGTATTATTATTTTTATAACCTGAAATTTTGGTCAAAAATTTTTATGTGAAATCTTAAATAGCCATAAATTAATATATATTTAATTATTGTAATTAATACAAATAATTTAATACCTAAATTAGTTTTACACCTATATAATGAGGTCATCTCTATTCATTCTCCTCACACCCGAACACTTCTCTCTCAATACTCCTTCATTTCCCAGTGAAGCTCAAACTAGAGCTTCGACTTGAACATTTTTCTTAACCTCAGAAGGAGAGGTCAAGCTCTTTAGAACCTAGGAGAATTCATCTATCTAATAGCAAACTCCAGTCAATCTGAGAATCGTTGGAGAAGCGTTGGCATGATGGAATAGTGAAGCAGCTCCGGCGGACCGAAGATGCCCTATTTCGGCTAAGCTAAAATCGGCCATTTCGAGCCCTCCTCATGCCAAACCAATCCCTCTAAACACTTCCTCAGCCCTCCCACGGCCGAATTAGGACTGAAAGGTAAGCCAATTTGGCTCCCCTATATAATTTTCGGCCGGTGCAAGAGAGAGATCTGACAAAATTTCAATGATGAAATTCTAACTCAATTCGACATCAATTGATGCAATTCTTGATTCTAGGATGAACCTCAGGATGAGAGCTATCTGCCTAGATCAAAAGCTCGGACCGTCGTGCCCTCACCGGTGAGTAATCGAAGATTTCTCTCTCTACAGTCTATTTTCCGGTGAAACTTCGATTGAGCTCGTTCCAGCGTCAAAACATACGATTCAAAGTGCTATTGAATTGTAAGACAATAGAGGAACTCAATTTTAACTTCAATTTCAACAATTAGAAGCGTTTGATCAGTCAATTTGATGAAATCAGATTCGACTATGCTAAGGAGTTGAAATTGGGGATTTTCGAAATTTAAAGGACCAAAATGCAATTTTATGAAATTGAGGGTCAATTGGGCATGAAAATAATGTTGAAGGACCAACTGAGGAATTTTGAAATTTTTGGAGCAAAACTTACCATTTTTGTAAAGGAGGGGCAAAATGGTAATTTTAGAAAAGTTGGGGGGACCAAATTGGAAATTTGGGAAATCAAACCCCCTTTTTGGTGAAATGGAATAAATTGAGATCCCAAGATAAATTTTAAAAGTTTCAGGACTCGATTTGAGGAAAAACCGACATTAGGGACTTAAAGTTAAAGAGAAATAACTTTAGGGATCTAATTGCAAATAACTAAAAAGTTTGGGCTTTCTCATTCATTTGAAATGAATGAAGTATGTTATGCCGAGTAATAATGAACAAGGATGTTCATATCGTATAGGAATACAAAGTACCGGGAACACCAGCATGGACGAGCTCACGTGAATACAAAGTACCAGTCTAGTGGAAATCATGGCCTTAACGGGTGAGTGGGTTTACTAACACATGAGACCAAGGTGAGGACAGGATGAGGTCTTTGTCCTCATAAGGACACGAAGAACCGATTTCAGGATTGAGGGTCGGATGTCGTGTACATCCACTCGATCTCAGGGTAGAAGTGGTCGTGCTTCTATCCGGGTGGCCGGTAAAGTTGCTCTGAAGCCACTAGTGGATTCAATGGACGTAATGACCTACGAATGTGTCTTTAACCTTCATGATGAAGCATGTATGTTGGGTGATAACACACCGAGATTAAATAAGGAAATGGTGATAAAACCCAAGATTTTGAATGAAGGGATTTTTGAATGAAAGGAGTCTAGCACACTCCAATAATAAATGTTTTCTTAAAAGTCCAAACTTTTGAAAACCCATTCACTAAGTAGTCGTACTCACCCCCTCCCTTGTATCCCTTTCAGTAAATTCCGAAAAGCCTACCCTTAAAGAACATCAACAAAGACACCTGTAAGACAGGTATGTAATGTTTAAAATTTAATGTAGTTGTGATTATGCTATTATAGGAAAAGTTGTAGTTTAAAGGACGCCTTACTATTTACGGTTTAATATAAAGAGGAACCCTTTAATAAACCGGGAGAGTGGCAGGTTGATCATGAGGATCTGACCAAACTGGGTTGGGGCGTGACATGTAAACCCCGCCCTGTTGAGCTAAGGAAAACCGGGAAAAGAACTGCTCAAACCGAGTGAGAAACCGAACCGGTTCACAAACCCGATCATTTGTCAATGGGAAATTTGAGAATTTACAACTCCCGAGTGATCTAAGAAGTTCATAATACCATGGAAAAGAACCTTAGGATGAATTGGAAGAGAAAAACTAGACCGGTTTAGATGAACCGGATCCAACTAGATTGAACCAATTTATGAACCGAGCCAATTCATGAACTGGAACCGATAGAGAACAGGAAAATCAGAGAAATTCAACTTCCTTGTGCTCCAAAGAAATTCATAAATCTTGGGAAGGAACCTTAAAACAAAGTGGGAGAGAAAAACCAGACTGGTTCAGGTGAACCAGACCCAAACCAGATTAAACTGGTTTAAGAACCAAGCCGGTTTATGAACCGAAATCGATAAAGAGATGGTAAACCAAAAATTTTATGGACCCAAAGTGATCCGAGGAGTCACAAAAGACATGGAAATGAACTTGTGAAGGAATTGGGGATGAAAACCAAACTGGTTCAGGTGAACCGAATCCAAACCGGTTTGGACCGGTTTGAACCACTATTGAACTGGATCATGAATTCATTTTTCTAGGTGGCTTAAATAATTCAAATTTGAGATTTGAGGCCACCATTGGATAGAAAATGAATTTATAAATTTTATATTTGAAAAACTTGGCCGAATGAGGGTGAACCAGCCAGTTTAAACTTTGAACCCGGTTCAGACCGGTCTGGTCCAGTCTGGAACAATGTCATCTTCTTTCTTAGGATGACAGCACTGCTCACTCGCCGGAAAATCGAAGTAGCACCGGCGAAGAAGAAACATTTCCATTTGGAACATTTCAAGTCTTCAATGTTTGTCATAAAGGTGCCAAACGAACGGTCAACGGGTCTCCGAGCTCCCTATATAAAAGCCCCTCCCCATTCATCCTCACTACACCTGAAAACTCCATTCTCTCTCAACTGCTCCATTTTCCGGAGAAGCTCAAACCAGAGCTTCGATATGGGGTCTTTTCTAAGCGAAACAAGGTGAGGTCGGGTTCTTTAGAATCAGGGAGAAGTCAACTACACCCTTATAGTCTCCATTTGCTCCGAGGGTGATCGGAGAAGCGCTAGCGTGATGGAACAGTGAAGCAGCTCTGGTGGACCGAAGCTGCCCTGTTTCGGCAGAGCTGAAATAAGCCATTTCGAGCCCTCCTCAGGCCAAACCAAGCCTTCCCAACACTTCCTAAGCACTCCTACGGATGAATTAGGACTAAAAGGTAAGCCAATTTGGCTCCCCTCTACAAATTTTCGGCCGATACTAGAGAGAGAACTGACAGAATTTCAATGATGAAATTCTAACTCAATTCGGCATCAATTGATATAATTCTTGATTCTAGGATGAACCTCAGGATGAGAGCTATCTTCCAAGATTGAAAGCTCGAACCGTCGTGCCCTCATTGGTGAGAAATTGAAGCTTTCTCTCTCTACTATTTGTTTTCTAGTGAAGCTCCGTTCGAGCGATTCAAGGTGAGCTCGTTCCAACGTTAAAACCTGCAATTCAAAGTTCTATAGAATTGTATTAACATGTAGAAACTCAATTTCAACTTCAATTTCAACAATTAGAGGTGTTTGATAGGTGAATTTGATGAAATCAAATTTGATGTGTTAAAGAGTTGAAATAGGGGAAAAATTGGAGAAATTTGGGGATTTTTTAAATTTGAGGGACCAAAATAAAATTATCTAAAATTGATGGTCAATTGGTCATGATAAGAATATTAGAGGACCAATTGAGAAATTTTAGAATTTTTGAGGCAAAATTTACCATTTTTGTAAAGGAAGGGCAAATTGCTAATTTTAGAAAAATTGAGGGACTAAATTGAAAATCTGGGAAATTAAACCCCTGTTTGCGAAATTTAATAAATTGAGGTTCCAAGATAAATTTTTAAAAGTTTCGGGACTCAATTTGATGAAAAATCTGGCAATAGGGACTTAAAGTTAAAGAAAAATAACTTTAGTGACCTAATTACAAATATATATAAAGTTGGGTTTTCTCATTTATTTGGAATGAATGAGGGCTATTAGGCCAAAGAATAATGAACAATTATGTTCATTTCATGTCAGAGAACGAGACATCAAGAACTCCAGTCGAAGTCCAACGTGCTAGGGATGGAACTCGACTAAGTGGAATTTCACTACACAATCGGGTGAGTGGGTTTACTAATGTCATACCCAGTTGGCATGATGAGCATAACTTAAAGTTAAAAACAACTTATCGGTTGTGAGTGGTATTTTATATCATACTTGGTTGGGGATGATAAGCACATCAAAATAAAAACCCACTACTATGTGGTATTTTAAACATCACGACTAAGAGTAATGATGTGAAAACCATGTAGAAAAACTACTTATCGGGGATAAGTAGAACACACCCGGTTGGTATGATGAAACTTTCTCGAAGGAAGTTGAAAACACGTTCATTCGTTATCAACAAAAATGCCCTTATATTGGGTCAGTATAATGGATAGTAAAAACATATTTTTGTCGGAAGTGTGCTCCCCTAACTGTGTGCCAATGCTTAAACAATTTGGGAGACCTTCTTGACGGGAACTCGAATAGCTCTTATAGGCTGGGGCCTCGGTTTTAGAACTTAGGGGCTAATATGCCCGGTTTTTTAAAATCTCGAAAAGTGAGCCATAGGCCAATGGGACCGAGCAGGAGCTCATAAATGAACATAATATATGTGCCATAAAACTTTAATAAGAAAATTGTATGGTCATGGTACCAAGGCTGGTCCGACACTCTTAGTCAACTAGCAGCAGTGCGACCTGACCGGTCTCCAGACCAGTCAAGACAAACAGCTGCAGGTTGAGTTGAAAGTTGGGACCATTGGACTAATGACACCACAAATTACATGGCATAATAAGAAAACATTATTTGTGCATGCACTATGAGTACGGGATCATCAAGACGCCCATGAGGGGTAGTGATGTGTCCTAAGGGCCCTAGATGACCCGATGAGTATAAGGGTAGTTCGTCGTTCCAGGTGACCGTGCAAAATTTGGAGTAGCACCAAGCGCATGAGACCGGGGTGGGGACAGGATGAGGTCTATGTCCTCATATGGACACAAAGAATTTATTTCGGGAATGAGGGTTGGATTTTGCAAACATTCACTCATTCTCAGGGTAGAAGTGGACGTACTAACCTGCGAATGTGTGTTTAACCTTCATGATGAAGAATGGGTGTTGAGTGATGACACACCGTGATTAAATAAGGAAATGGTGATAATACTCAAGATTTTGAATGAAATTATTTTTGAAAGAAAGGAGTCTGGCACACTCCAATACAAATCTTTTTCATAAAAGTAAAAGTATTGAAAACCCATTCACTGAGTAGTCGTACTCACCCCTCCCTTATATCCCTTTTAGGAGATTTCGAAAAGCCTACCCTTAAATACCATCAATTAAGATTCTTGTGATATAGGTACGATAAATCTTTATATATTTTTGTTTATGTTATTCCTAGAAAAGGTGCAAGTTTAAAAGATGCCTTACTCTTTATGATCTATAATAAAGGGAAACCCTTAAATAAACCGGGAGAGTAGCGGGTTGATCACAGGGATCCAACCAAATAGGGTCGGGGTGTGACAACTAGAGTGGTATCAGTGCATGTTTCCTCGAATACATAATCAAGACTAGAAAATATAATAACTGATAGGATTTATCTTAAAATTTTCAAATGGCTCCCAGGAGAGGAATCAAGAAAACTAGGAATGACTCCACTTAGCACCCTGTCCTCGTAGGAAGACAACTCTAGAAGCTTTCCAAATGCCTGGGGCATGGTAGATATCTCCAAGGACCAAATGACAGTCTCCAAGAGGATGATGCTTGGACCCGTTAAGGTCACACCCCCGAGTATAAAAGGAGCCAAGCATGAAACCAAGAACACCAGCTAGGGCTTATAACCTTGCCATGGAGGATGCTTATCAAACACCCTGTAGCCCTCTATCTATTTCATAAGCACCTCTTTGTAATATGGTTAAGACCCTAACATATTGTACTCCTTCTCCATAATGAAGAATTCCAAGTTCCTGAAACCATGTCTCTAAAAAAGGATGTAAGCCTACGCCTCAACTATAGGAAGATTGCCTCGAGAAAAGTAACCAAACAAACTACGGGGACCAAGTAGAATCCCATACCAAATAAGGAAATGAACCAAAAGACTAAAGAGTCTAGGAGATCTCTTAGGGGGAAACTAATAGGTAGAGAAGGCTTGACAAGAAAACTGACAAGGAGACTAAGGAGTGAGAACTCTGGTAGTAACTACTAGGCAAGGAAATGACCTGTTACAAGGTGAGGACAATAAGAACACTACTTGAGAAAGTGTTCAACACTACTAAGGACAAGTATCAAGATAACCTTTTATAGGTGCAAGGGAAATGGGGCATGAAGTGAAGGATTGCCCCCACATCGCAAAGAATTAGAACAATACCTTCCAAGAACAATGCCTCTATAGCTAAATGAATCTGTAAGTATTCCACCCCATGAAATATCACTCCTGCTCGAAACGTCAACCATACCAGGAGGAAGCTCTTCAAGATCCTAACATAGTGGTGGGTACTTCCCAACCCAATCACCTTTAAGAAAAGATAAAGCCCCAAGTTGGTACTCATATTTCAAAAGTAAATTTTGAGTTCCTAAAACTTTTTATCCCTCAATGATGGTGTAATGGTGTGCCTCAACTAGATGAGGGAGGAAAAGGGTGGAAGTTAGGACCTCAATCTACCACAAATAAAACAAAGGGTAGATGAAGAGAATAATTCCTTAAGAAGAAATTTCCAGCCATCTGGGGGCAAGGAAGGAAGCACCTCTACAAGAGAAGACAAGCCGAGCATTAAACGACAAATGGGATGTTTTGGAATGATAAGTCCGACTTGTTTTAGAAAAAGCAAAGAAGTCAAGTTTCGGACCAACATAGCGGAAAGAAGCAAATCGTAACAACAAGATAGTTAAGGAGAATAAACAAAACCCTAAGGTGGATTGAGAAGTAGTAAGGACTATACCCAAAAAAGGACAATGGGATGGGCATTAAGGACAAGAAGACTCGAGAGACAACTGTTTCAAGATAATTAGACAAGGAGAATAGTAGGGACGAGTCAGTTAACGAACTAACCCTCGTGAATGTCATAAATTTAATCTCCAGTAAAGAAGGGAGAGGTGGAAAGGCCAAATATTTGGAAAATATGGATGGAGGAAATCCTTAAAGAAATCAATGGCCAAAAACGGATTGACGACCAAACTCAAAGCCAGGAGAAGATTAAGTAAGCCTTTCGTAGGATGATTAAGAGATCTTGAAACAAGGAGGATTTGAGCTCTACTTAAAGAAAATAGACGTGTACAGGGGTACAAGTTGGAATGAGGATGGGGTACAAAGAATGTACCCACAAGATTTCAAGAGTAAAGGTAAACGGAAGGGGATGGCATCAAAGGACGTCATTCAAGGATATATACATATGAAAATGAATGAAGAAGGAATTCCGGGAGAAAGGGGAAGAATCTCACCAAGGAAGGAAACCCTAAGGAGGGATACATGTCCCAACTAAGAGGTAATGGGACCAAGTGACGAGGGATGAGGAGACGAACTTGCAAATGAAGTGCATGGTGAGGTGAAAGAACCAAGGGAAACATACTAGGAGAATATAAGGAGTAAGTTAAACCTAAGGAATGAGTAGGTAGAAAGATAGCATCAATAGATGTCGTAACAAGTAAGAATAGGTAGACTACCCATAATAAGAAAATAAAGGAAATAACATCCGAGAAACCTTGGAAAAGTAAGCTCTCGAAATAAGAAGTGATTAAGGGGGAACAACCACTAATATCAAGATGGATTGTGGTCCACACTCGCATAATAGAGCCTAAAGAGTGGATGGCTGGGCATAAGGTTGGAGTACACGAAATAAGACCGATAATCGAAAGCTACTCAAATAAGGAATAAGGGATGGAATGAAAAATTTAAGACAATGGAGGACTGAAAGCGAGAAAATACCCTAATATAGAGAGGGGGTAAGGAGATGAAGAAATGAAACCTTCAAGAAATGGTAAGGAAGTTGAACATGTAACTCCTAATGTGAAAGTCTCTACTTTGAAGGAAATAGTAGAGAATGAAACTGTAAAAAGGGAAACTCCCCAAACCAAGCAAATCGACATGTAGACTGAAAGGAATCAACTCGGTATAAAGAATTGTCAAATGATTATGAACAAGTAAGAGTGGATTAAGGCCAAAGTAAAACCCTTGAGTAAAGGATGTCATTGGGAATGAGGATGGACCTAAGAAAGAAAGAATCCCAACTTATCGATATAGTATTAGAAAACCCAATCAATTGGAACCGAAAAGATCCAATAAAGAAGTTGGGGAAGGATGAGTAGGTAAGAGGAATCCATGCGGTTATGTGAGACATAACTTCAAAGGCGTGATGGAGGAGAGGATAATGGTAAAAAGGATAGTTGAGGAATGCTATCAAAAGAAAAGAGGGATGAAGTTATACGATCCCTAAAATGTCAAAAAGCTAAGAGAGATCCTCAAGGTGATGTTCTAAGAATTTAATGGACAGAGATAGGTACTAGAAAATACCATACTGTAAGGGGTATGTAAACCCAACAATCCCAAGGAGAATATGACTCAAAGTAAGGAAGAATCGGCTAATAAGCATGATAAGGTTGAATATAAAAAATTTTGGACCAAAGTTATAATAGACAACAAATGAAGAAAGGGTCAAAATAGGACAAAAAAAGTGATAATAAAGAAAAACTGTGGAAACAAGTATGTAACGCTCGAAAGAACATCGAGCTAAAGGTTTCAACTACCAAAAGGATAACTAGACACGGGAATGATTAGTTATCTTGGAATTCCCAAATCTTGAGTACGGTATCTCAAAGGGAAGAATGTTGCTCTAAGCAATGAAAGATATGAATCTAAGGATATACCCTGGAATATGGTATGTCTAGTTATGATAAACTCCATGGAGGGAGTAAATAACATAAAGGAAAATAAATCCCTTAAGTGAAGGAGGTAAAAAGGGCTAATTGAAAGAACAAGAGAAGAGTTTGCATGTTAAGCAAACAACAAATAGACATCAAAGAAAATGGTTACTCATGCAAGGATGCTAATTAAGTTTTGGGGACAAAACTCCTAAAAGGAGGGGAGAGTTGTAAACCCTACCCTGTTGAGCTAAGGAAAACTGGGAAAAAAACCGGTCAAACTGAGTGAGAAACTGAATTGGTTCACAAACCCGATCATTTGTGAACAGGAAATTTGAGAATTTACAACTCCTGGGTGATCCAAAAAGTTCATAATACAATGGAAAAGAACCTTAGGATGAATTGGAAGAGAAAAACCAGACCGATTTAGATGAACCGAATCCAACTGAATTGAACCAGTTTATGAACCGAGTCGGTTCATGAATCAGAACAGATAGAGAATGGGAAAATAAGAGAAATTCAACTCCCTTGTGCTCCAAAGAAATTCATAAACCTTGGGAAGGAAGCTTAAAACAAAGTGGGAGAGAAAAAACGGACCTGTTCGGGTGAACCAAACCCAAACTGGATTAAACCGGTTTATGAACCGTAATCGATAAAGAGATGGTAAACCGGAAATTTTATGGACCCTAAGTGATGCAAGGAGTCACAAAAGACGTGGAAATGGACTTGTGGGGGAATTGGGCATGAAAACCAAACCAGTTCAGGTGAACCGGATCCGAACTAGTTGGACCGGCTTGAACCACTATTAAACCAGATTATAAATTCATTTTTCTAGGTGGCTTAAATAATTCAAATTTGAGATTTGAGGCCAGCATGGGATAGAAAATGAATTTAGATTAATTTCCGGGAGAAGTCAGCTACATGCATGTAGTCTCCATTTGCTCTGAGGGTCATCGGAGAAGCGCCAACGTGATAGAATAGTGAAGCAACTACTACAGAACGAAGCTACCCTGTTTCGGCTTAGCTGAAATCGACCATTTTGAGGCCTCCTCAGGCCAAACCAAGCCTTCCCAACACTTCCTCAGCCCTCCCACGACCGAATTAGGACTGAAAGGTAAGCCAATTCGGCTCCACTCTGCAAATTTCTGGCCGGTTCTAGAGAGAGAACTGACAGAATTTCAATGATGAAATTCTAACTCAATTTGGCATCAATTGATGCGATTCTAGATTCTAGGATGAACCTCGGGATGAGAGCTATCTACCCATATTGAAACCTCGGACCACCGTGCCCTCACTGGTGAGAAATAGACATTTGTTCTCCGTCTATTTTCCAGCGAAGCACCGTTTGAGCTTGTTCCGGCATTAAAACATGCGATTCAAAGTTCTATAGAATTGTATGAACATGTAGAAACTCATTTTCAACAATTAGAGGTGTTTGATCGGTCAATTTGATGAAATCAAATTCGGTTGTGTAAAAGAGTTGAAATTGGAGGAAAATTTGGTGAAATTTAGGGATTTTCGAAATTTGAGGAACTAAAATGAAATTTTCTAAAATTGAGGGTCAATTGATCATGATAAGAATATTAGAGGGCCAATTGAGAAATTTTAGAATTTCTGGGGAAAAATTTACCATTTTTGTGAACGAAGGGCAAAATGGTAATTTTGGAAAAATTAAGGGACCAAATTGAAATTTTGGGAATTAAACCCATGTTTGTGAAATTTAATAAATTAAGGTCCTAAGTTAAATTTTAAAAAGTTTTAGGACTCAATTTAAGGAAAAACCCGGCAATAGGGACTTAAAGTTAAAGAAAAATAACTTTAAGGACCTAATTACAAATATATAAAGTTGGGTTTTCTCATTCATTTGGAACGAATGAGGGCTATTAGGCCAAATAATAGTGAACAATTATGTTCAATTCCTATAGGAGAATGAGACATTAGGAACGCCAGTCGAAGTCCAGCGTGCTAGAGACAGAACTCGACTAAGTGGAATTTCACTGCACGATCGAGTGAGTGGGTTTACTAACGTCATACCCAGTTGGGATGATGAGCATAACTTAAAGTTAAAAATCACTTACCAATTGTAAGTGAGATTTTATATCATACCCGGTTGGGGATAATAAGCACATCGAAATAAAAATCCACTACTATGTGGTATTTTAAATATCACGACTTAGAGTAGTGATGTGAAAACCATGCGAAAAAACTACTTACCGGTGGTAAGTAGATCATACCCAGTTGGTATGATGAAACTTGCTCGAATGAAGTTGAAAACCCATTCATCGGTTATGAATGGAGATGTCCTTATATCGGGTCAGTATAATGGACAGTGAAAACATATTTTTATTAGAAGTGTTCTCCCGTAACTGTGTGCCAATGCTTAAACAATTTTGGAGACCTTCTCGACGGGAGCTCGAATAGCCCTTATAGGCCGGAGACCTTAGTTTTGGAACTTGGGGGCTAATATGCCCGGTTTTTTAAAATCTCGAACAGTGGGCCATAGGCCAATGGGCACGAGCAGGAGCTTGTAAATGAACATAATATATGTGCCATAAAACTTTAATAAGAGAATTGTATGGTCATGGTACCAAGGCTGGTCCTACACTCTCAGTCAACTAGCAGCAATGCGACCTAACCAGTCTACGGACCGGTAAAGACAAATAGCTGCAGGTTGAGTTGAAAGTTAGGATCGTTGGACTAATGACACCATAGATTACATGGCATAATAAGAAAACATTGTTTGTGCATGCACTATGAGTACGGTATCATCAAGATGCCCATGAGGGGTAGTGATGTGTCCTTAGGGCCCTAGACGACCCGGTTAGTATAAGGGTAGTTCGTCGTTCCAGGTGACCGTGCGAAATTTGGAGTAGCACCAAGCACATGAGGCCATGGTGGGGACAGGATGTGGTCTCTGTCGTGAACATCCACTCATTCTTAGGGTAGAAGTGGACATACTTCTATAAGGGTGGCCGGTAAAGTCGCCCCAAAGCCACGAGTGGGCTTAGTGGACGTACTGACCTGCGAATGTGTGTTTAACCTTCATGATGAAGGATCGGTGTTGGGTGATGACACAATGTGATTAAATAAAGAAATGGTGGTAATACCCGAGATTTTGAATAAAATGATTTTTGGAAGAAAGGAGTTTGGCACACTCCAATACAAATCTTTTTCACAAAAGTAAAAGTATTGAAAACCCATTCACTGAGTAGTCATACTCACCCCCTCCTTATATCCCTTTCAGGAGATTTCAAAAATTCTACCCTTAAAGACCATCAACTAAGAGGCATATGATACAGGTATGATAAATCTTTATATAGTTTTGTTTATATTATTCCTCGAAAAGGTGCAGGTTTAAAGGACACCTTACTATTTATGGTCTATAATAAGGGGAAACCCTTTAATAAACCGAGAGAGTGGCGGGTTGATCACGGCGATCCAACCAAACAGGGTCAGGGCGCGACACGAGATATAGTAGAAGTCCCAAAGAACCAAGAAACAGTTGGAGGAAGTATCTAGGAGGATGGTGCTAGGACATATTGAGGTCACAACCCTAAGTATCTAGGAGCCAAGCCTCAAGCTAGGAATGCCAGCAAGGGCATATAACCTTACCACGCTACCCTAACCACTATAGGAGAATCTCATCCCAGCTAAGGAAACTAAATCAAGGAATTACGAAATCTAGAAGGACTCTTAGAGTGACCCTTTGGCTAAGAAGATTCCATAAGAAAACTCTCAAGTTATCTAGAATCAAGGACGTCGAAGCACCAAACCACCGACAATACCCTAGAAAGATGCTAGGAGAAACCACTTAGGTCCACACAATTATAAGCATAAATGATAGGGACAGTACGTGAAGAAGTGCACAACCCTACTAGGGACAGGTATCGAGTTAACATGTTATAGATATAAGGGGATAGAACAGGTGAAGGACTATCCCAAACTTCATGGATTTAGGGCAATACCCCTTGAGAAACACGTTGACTACAAAAGATCAAAAGTCATAGAAGTAGGAAGGACCAAAGGTCGAACCTAGAGAAACAACAAATGGAACATACTATAGATGAACGGAATCTCCCCTTAAAGAGAGCCACAAGCCATCTAGGAGCAAATAAGGAAGCACCTACACTAGAGAAGACAAGCCCCGAATGTTGAGAGATAAATAGGATGTCTCGGGATAGCAAGGAGTAACTTGCTTTGGAAAAGCAGAGGAGCCAAGAAGAATCTAGCGAAAAGATGTAATTAGTAACTAGGGAGGAGGCATCCTAGGAAGGACTAGAAAGTAGTAAAGACCACACTAAAATAGGGGCGATAGGTAGGCACCAAGGACAAGTGAACTCGAGGGGCTACTGACCCAAGACAAGTGAACAAGGAAAGTAGTAGGGATGAGGTAGTTAACGAACTAACCCTCGTAGGAATTATGGATTTAAACCCAGGCGAAGAAGAGAGAAGTGGAAAGGCCAAATGTTGGAAAAGAATGATGAAGGAAATCCTTAAAGGAAATTATGGCCGAAAATGGAATGGGGACCATACTCAAGCCATGAGGAGGATTAAATAAGCCTCGCACAAAGAGGTCTTGAAACAAACCATGGCTGAACCCTTCTCAAGGAAGAAAACTTGTGCAGGATACATGTAGAATTAAGGAAAAGGTACAAGGACGTACCACCAGATTTCTAAGGAAGGATACACGGGAAGGACGACATCAAAGGATGTCATTTAAGGTTAGATACTTCCAAGAATGAATGAAAAAGGAATTCTGGGAGAAAGGGGAAGAATACTACCAAGGAAGGAAGCCCGGAAAGGCATACATATCCCAAGTAAGAGGTAATGGAACCAACCGAAGTGGAAAAGAAAGATACGCTCACCAATGAAATGTTGGTTGAAATGGAAAGATCAAGTACAAAGGAAAAGTACTCATGAGGGCCCAAGAAGTAAGTTAAACCCAAGGAACGAGTAAATAGGATGGTAGCATCAAAAGATGTCGTAACAATTAGGAATGGGTGGACTACCATAATAAGGGAAATAAAGGAAAGAACGTCTGAGAAATGTTAGAGAAGTAAGCCCTCAATTAAGAAGTGATTTGGTGAAACGACCACTGACATCATGACTGGTCGTGGTCGAAGCTCACTTAATGGAGCCTAAAGAATGGACGGATGGGCATAGTGGAGAGTACACGAAATAAGACCCAACGATTGGAGATACCTCGGATAGGAAGTAAAGGGTAAACTCGAAAATTATGGTCGGTGGATAATTAAAGGTGGTCGAAAGCTCTAAAATAAAAGGGCGTAAGAATGTGAAGGAAGTAAACCTAAAAGAAGAAAGTAAGAAGTTCGAACGTATAGCGCCTAAGGGGGGAGTCTCTACTTTGAAGGACATAGTAGAGAATGAAAATCGTAAAAGGAGAACTCCCCAAACAAAGGAATTGTGAAACGGTCACAAGCAAGTAAGAGTGGGTTAAGGAAAAATGAAAATCCTTGAGTAAAGGATGCCACCGGAAATAAGGAAGGACATAAAAAGGGAAAAAATCCTAGTGTGTTAATAAGTTATCGAGAAACCAAATTATTCGAATCGAAAAGACCCAATAAGGAAGTTGGGAAAGGACAAGTAGGTAAGAAAAATCAACGCGGATAATGATAAAGGTAGTCGAGGGCAAGAAGGATGATTGGATAATGATAAAGGTAGTCGAGGAATACTACGAGATGAAAAGAGGGACGAAATTATACGATCCCCGAAAGGTTGGAAAGTTGAGCACAATCATCAAGGAAGTATTCTAGAATCCTAATGGACAAAGACAGGTTCTAGAATATGTCATGTTGTAAGGGACATGTAAGCCCAACAGTCCCATGGAAAAATGTGACTCAAGTAGGGAAGAGTCAATTAGTTAAGCATGACAAGGTCAAACATAAAATTTGGACCGGAGTTGTAATAAACAACGGATGAAGGAAGGGTCAAAATAGGACAAAAAGGTGATAAGACTGAAATCCGTGAAAACAAGTACATAATGCTTGAAAGAACAACGAGCTGAGGGTTTCAAACAATCAAGAGTATAACTAGACACTGGAATGATTGGGCATTTTGGAACTCTCAATCCTAAAATCCTAGGCAAGAAACCTCTAGAGTAAGAATTCTGCCCTAAAACAGAGGAAGAAGTGAACCTAAGGATGTGCATTTGGAATAGTGGGTAAGACATGCCTAGTTATGATAAACTTGATGGAGTGAGTAAACTCGATACTTAGACATGCATAGGTGGCCGATAAAGTCGCTCTGACACCACAAGTGGGTTCAGTGGACATGTCGGCCTACGATTGTATGATTGACCTTCATGATGAAGGATGTGTTATTGAAAACCGAGATTTTAAAACAGAGAAAACTTAAAGGAATTAAGGAGTCTATTACACTCTAACTTGAAAACTATATTTTTATAGAAACTCCATTTTTTTTAATACCCATTCACTTAGTTGTAGAAACTCAACCACTTTTTCTATACCTTTTTAGGAAAAGAGAAAATGACTAGGAATAACACCTAGCCTTACCCTCTATCAGGTATGCTTAATTTCTCTTAAACTTGCATTCTATTTGATCTATGTCTTTCCAAGGAACAAGGTTGAAAGTACGTCTGGCTCGTCTCAAGTAAAAGATGGGGGAATTTCCTCTTGAACCTAGAGAGCAATAGGTTGTTCATGGGGATCCGACCAAATCGAGTCAGGGCATGACAACTAGATTGGTATCAGAGCCAAGTTCCCTTGAAACATTATCATTATTATGCCCTAACAATAACCCAACTCTAAACTATCGTGTACGAAGGAGAGTCCCTAAGAAATTCTCGGTGAAATCCAGTCCTCCACCTATAAACTTGAAAAAGACATCCAACCCATGGAAAGAAACTGTATAAAGGTTTCTAAAGGGCGAGAAAAGGTGCCCAAGGACATGGTGAAAGACTATCGGAAACTAGTTGGAGCTTTATTAGAACCGGAAGGCATCATATACCCTCCTCCTCCAGTCCCACAACAATCGCAAGGGAATCCCATCAAGAAAGAGGCCTGGGATAATTATTGGAATGCGTATGCCACCTTCATGAAGGTCCACCAAGTACCTCTACCCACTCAACCTGGCTTCAATCCCTCCCAATTGGTGAAGTGGACTTATGAGTGTGAGGTTGAAGTATTAAGGCAGTACGAATTGGAGGCCATACATGAAATTTGTCCTATTAGGAAGCACGAATGGACCCCAATCAATTCCTTAAAGCCTTCTGATCAAGACTCTCATAATCATTCTAGGGTTAACTCTAGTCCTATGACCCCAAGGGATTAGGGGGGAGAGAATTTCTGTAATAAACCAAATTATGGCAAGAAAAATATTTCTTGAATCAATGAAAGTAAAAGTTTTATTAAAACTTCTGAGTTATTGAAAACAAAAGAGAATCATAATCTAAGTAGTAAATCATCTAAGGAAGAAAATACGAGTAAATCTCAACCCTTAAAACTTACCCTTAGAATATGATAAGGAAGAATCCATCTAAGAAAGATCTTAAAAGAGAAAGAAAACAATCATCAAGGAGTATGGGATCATGAAAAGTCCAAGGAGTTAAAAATAAGCTTAGAGAATAAGAAGTAAGGAAAAATAGGGGGTAGAACATTCCAAAAGGAACCATAGGAATAACAAAAAGAAAAAGAAATAGAGACCACCAGGGAAAGATGAGAAGAAAATAAGAATAATAGGAAGGCCCAGGTATAAAAACTACATAATAAATTAAGATACAATTCCTTACGAACTTCGTACAAGAGAAAGACTTGGAGAAGGCAAAGGTATGAATCAAAAGAAGAAGAGAAATAGGAGTGGATAAGTCATACAAGACCCTTAAGTTAGGAGAAGATTTAGAGAAATGGATTTCTAAAGAACGGTAAGTTGATTAAACAAAAAGGAAATCCCAAAATGGAAGATACAACAAGGAGGATAACAATAGGAAGTTGGGGCGTGGAAGGAGGAAGCTCTAGGTTAAGACAATCAATCAAGGGAAGGTTGCAAAATTGGAGTTGAAATAAGGTTCTTAGTAAGAAGTATGGGTGGCTAAGCGAACCGGATCCGAACTAGATTGAATCGGTTTGGACCAGTTTGAACCACTATTGAACTGGATGATAAATTCATTTTTCTAGGTGGCTTAAAAAATTAAAATTTGAGATTTGAGGCCATCATTGGATAGAAAATGAATTTATATAGATTTAGAAATTTTTAGATTTGAAAATTTCGGTCGAATCAGGGGTGAACCGGCCAGTTTAAACTTTTGGAATAGTGGCGTCTTCTTCCTTCAGATGACATCACAGTTCACTTGCCGGAAAATTAAAGCAGCGCCGATGAAGAAGAAACGTTTCTGTTTAGTACATTTCAAGCCATCAATGATTGTCATAAAGGTGCCAAATGGACGCCCGACGAGTCCCCAAGCTCCCTATATAAAGAGCCCCTTTCCATTAATCCTCTCCACATCTAAAAATCTCACTTTCTCTCAGTTGTTTAGTTTTACGGTGAAGCTCGAACCAGAGCTCTGACATAGGGTCTTTTCTAAACCAAAAGAGATGTGGTTGAGTTCCTTAGAACTGGGGAGAAGTCAGCTACACGATGGTAACATCCATTTGCTCTAAGGGTCATCGGAGAAGTGCCGACGTGATCAAACAGTGAAGCAGCTCCGATGGACCGCAGTTACCCTATTTCAGCCGAGCTGAAATTGGCTGATTCGAGCCCTCCTTAGGCCAAACGAAGCTCTCCCAACACCTCCTCAGCCCTCCTATGCCTAAATTAGAACTTAAAGGTAAGCCAACTCGGCTCCCCTCTGCAATTACTGACCAACGCTAGAGAGAGAACCGACAGAATTTCAATGATAGAATTCTCATCCAATTCAATATCAATTGATGCATTTCTTGATCCTAGGAGAAACCTCAAGAGGAGATCTATCTACCTAGTTTGGAAGCTCGGATCGTCGCACCCCCGATAGTGAGAAATTGAAGCTTTCTCTCTCTATGTTATGTTTTCCGATGAAGCTCTGCTTGAGCTCGTTTCGACGTCAAAACTTATTATTCAAAGTGCTATTGAATCATATGAAGAAGTAGAAGTGCAAAGTTAACTTCAATTTCAACAATTAGAAGTGTTTGATCGGTCAATTTGATGAAATCAAATTCGGCTATGTTAGGAAGTTGAAATTGGGGAAAATTGGGGAATTTTGAAAATTAGAAGGATCAAAATGTAATTCTAAGAAATTGAGGATCAATTGGGCAGAATAAGAGTGTTAGGGGACCAATTGAGCAATTTTAGAAATTTTGGGGAAAAACTTACCTTTTTTTAAGGGAAGGACAAAATGGTAATTTTGGAACATTTGGGGGCCAAATTGGGAAATTGGGAAACTTGAACCCCTTTTTATGAAATTGAGTATATTGAGGGCCAAAAGATTAAAAGTGTCGGGACTCAATTTGGGGAAACCGACAATTGGGGCTTAAAGTAAAATGAAAAATAACTTTAGGAACCAATTTGCAAATATTTGAAAAGTTGAGAATTTAGTCATTCATACTGAATGAGGTGATCAAGTCAAATGATAATGAACAATAATGTTCATTTCATGTAGGAACATGAGACATCAGGAACGCCGGCTGAGGTTAAGCTCGCATGAGACGAAAACTGACTAAGTGGAATTTTACTACACGATTGGGTGAGTGAGATTTTTATATCATACCCGGTTGAAATTGGGTGATTGACCTTCATGATGAAGGATGTGTTATTGAAAACCAAGATTTTAAAGCGGAGAAACTTAAAGGAATTAAGGAGTCTAGCACTTTCCAACTTGAAAACTATATTTTTATAGAAACTCCATTTTTTTAATACCCATTCACTGGGTTGTAGAAACTCAACCCCTATTTTCTATCCCTTTTCAGGAAAAGAGAAAATGACTAGGAATAATACCGAGCCTTACCCTCTGTCAGGTATGCTTAATTTCTCTTAAGCTTGCATTCTATTTGATATATGTCTTTCCAGTGAACAACGTCGAAAGTACGTCTGGCTCCTCTTGAGTAAAAGAAGGGGGAAATGCCTCTTGAACTAGGAGAGCGGTGGGTTGTTCAGGGGGATCTGACCAAATTGGGACGGGGTATGACATGTCCTACCCTAGAGTTGTCAGAGGTTGTTTTCTTCATTTGCCCTTTTTGAGGGGGTTCTAGGTGTTCTTCCAATGTACCTTACCTCTATTCTTCTGATATTCCTCCTCAGTTAACCTTCTTAAGAAGAAGTTTGAATTTTTCTTTTCCTTGCTATTTCTTGACCTCCTTGCAAACATCTTACTTAACTCGCTCCTTAAGGGAAAATTCCATTTATCTACATTTGGCTTTGTCTGGGTTTTCTTAAGTTCCTACCCTTGGTTTTCTTCACATGATCCTTCCTCGTGTAATTGAGGCACACAATCACATCATTGAGGGATAGAAAATGTTTTTTCGGAACTAAGAATTTTCTTTATTCATCATTGAAGTAGGAATACAGTTTGGGGTTTTAACCTCTCTTAAGGGAGATTGTTACAATGACGGGTCGAGAAGTACTCACTACGATGCTAGTGTCTAGAAGAATTTCTTCTTAGGTGAGGTTGAAATCCCTAGCCATAATTATGGTTCTTGTGGTGTTGTCCCTTTGATCTTTCGTAGGTGAGGAGATCTCCTTATTGGAAGGTATCGCTTTGATTCCTTGCGGTGTGGGATAGTCCATTGCTATATGTCCAACTCTTCTACACTCATAACAGGCTCTCTTGGGACCTGTCCTCTATAATGTTGGGCACCTTCTCATGTAGTGTCCCCATTATCCACATCTATAACAAGCCATCTCCTTGCGTGGGCCTTTGTGGTTCCTCCTATACTTCATGCATTACAAGGCCTTTCTAAGGGATTGGTAGTGGTTCGGTGCTTCGCCATCCTTAAGCCCAAACACCTTGAAGGTTTTCTTATTGGGTCTTCTTTGACTAGGAGTTACTCCAAGAGTCCTCCTATACTTCTTAGTTCCTTGGTTCATTTCCTCCTTTGGGATGGGATTCTCCCCGGTTTCCGGGGTGGCTAGGGTAGCACAGGTTTGTTTGGCTGCTTTTCTTAGAGCCATCTTCCTACAAGGTAGGTAGATTTTGTTTAATTCTTATGTTATATAGTCTTGATAATGTATTTGAGGAAACATGCTCTGATACCACTCAAGTTGTCAAACCCCAACCTAATTTGATCGGATCCCCGTGAGCAACTCGCCACTCCCTTTGGTCCATGAAGTGTTTCACCCTTTTCTAAACTACGAGGAGTAAGGCATCCTTCTTTCATGTCTTTCCAGGAATAGCATTATGCAAAACTTAATATCTTAAAACAAACATACTTGTCTTACAGGGAGGTCTTTAAGTTTGGTTTTCCCTTGGTTACCTGAAAGGGGTAAAAGGGAGGGGGTCAGTTCTACAACTCAGTGAGTGGGTGTTGGGAGTTAGTTTTCAAAATAGTTTTTGTTTATCAAACCATGCTGAGGGTATCATTTCCTTTAGAAAGGGTTTTCATCAATTTCAGTTTTCAAAATATATTTCCAAGGTTTACAATTCCCTTTTTTTCAAGGATTCTTAAATCTCAAAATCCTTTTTCCCATTTCCATATTAGGTGGGTTTAGCTCTATTAGCTCATCTCCTTCCCTTTGGAGGCGTTTAGCAAACAAACACACACCCTTTCATCAGGAAGGGTATACACATTCGTAGGTGTAGCATGCCCACTGCACCTACTTGTGGATCGGAGCGTCTTTACAGTCCACCAAGATAGAAGCCCGTCTACTTCTACCCTAGGTCTGAGTGGATGTTCTTGACATCTGACCCTCATACCCGAATGCCACTCTGTGTTCGTATGAGGATAGAGACCTTATCCTGACCCCAGCCCGGTCTCATGCACAAAAAGCTACTCTGAGCTTCAAGACTTGGCACGACAAAATACCCTTATCTCCACCATGTCATCCAGTAGCCCTTAGGACCCATCACTACCCCATAGGGAGTCTTGATGGTCACATACCACAAGTGCATGCACAAACAAGAGTTTTTCATATCATAGCCATTGTCTTTGGTGCCACAGCCCCAACGCTCAACTCAACCTACAACTATTTATCTAGATCAGTCCGTCGACCTAGCCCTAACACAATACAGCCAGTCCATTGAATACTGTCAGTCCTAACTTGGTATCGTGGTAAAATCATATAACCAATTTCATTAGAAATTTTCATGGTTCTTTCTTAATCAAATTTGTTTACGAGCTCCTGCACGTGCCCACTGGCCTTGGGCCCACTGCACGTATTTTTCCAAAATTGGGTATTTAGCCCCATTAGTTAAAAAACCAAGGCCTCTGTCCTATATAATCTGTTCTTCCTCCCATCAAGAAGGTATTCCAAATATTTTAAGAATTGGCACATAGTCAGGGGAGAACACTTCTGACAAAAAATCATTTTTCATCTTATCACACCAATAGCGTGTGATGATATATCCACTTACAACCGGTAGGCAAGTTTCTTCTTTTCACAAGGAAACTCATCATACTAACCGTGTATGATTATCTCTACTTACAACTAGTAAGTAGGTTTTATCCATTAAAGGTAGTGCTCCTCATCCTAAATGGGTATGAAGTTAGATAATCCCACTCACCCGATGACCGTGACGTGTTTGTCCCTAGTCAATTTCCGAGTCCACGCTAGCTTTTTCTTTTTGACATTCCGGTCTCTCGTGTCCCTACACACTTTGGGCATCTATATCAATTAAGGTTTAACATGATAGCCATTATTTTCTTATGTATGAGCGACTAGGTTTAAAATTGTTGGTTAATTGCACTTAGGTCCCTAAAGTTCATTTTCCTTAACTTTAGGTTCCTAATGCTAACTTTTCCCAAATTGAGTCCCAAGGCTTCCAAAATTCCCTTTGGGTCCTCAATTTACTCAAAATTGTATAAGGGGCTCAAGTTTTCCAAATTTCCTATTTGGTCCTCAACTTTTCAAAAATTACAAATTTGGCCCCACTTTCCAAAAACAGCAAATTCACCCCAATTGCAAAGAAGTCCCTCAATATTTTGAAATCCCTAATTTCTCCCCTTCAAACTGACCGTATTTGATTTCTTCAAATTTTCCATTCAATCAAGGTTAATTGCTCCAATTTATGATATGGATCATTTCCTACACTTCCATACGATTCAATTGAGCTTTGAATTGCATGGTTTGGGACAAAAACGGAGCTTTGCTAAAAACATTGTTCGTTGAGAGAGAAACCTTCAAAAGCTTACCGTCGAAGGTGCGGCTGTCCGAGCCCTCGATCGAGAAAGGTAGCTCTTGTCCTGAGGTTCCTTCTAGGATAAAGAATCACTCCAATTGAAGTTAAATAGGATGAATTTAATTAGTGGAATTTTGCACTTTCTCTCTCTAACCCTGATCTACAATGATTGAGGAGGGTCGAATTGGCTTACCTTTCAGCTCTGTTGAGGTTGTGTGAGGGTTGTGGGGGTGTTGGAAAGGTTTGGTTTGGTCGGAGGAGGGCTGAATTTGGCCGAATTTAGCTCGGCCAAAACAAGGCAGTATCAGTCCATTGGAGGTGCTTCAATGTTTGATTTCAACGGTCCTTCTCCAATTGTCCTTAAGTCGAAAGGAAGTTGCTATCTGGTAGTTGACTTTCCCTACAGTCGGTAGGACCTGATCTTGCCTTCTAAGGCTAAGAAAACTGCCCAAGTTGAAGCTCTGCTTTGAGCTTCACCAAAAAAATGTAGTTGAGAGAGAATGGTGATTTGAGGTGTGTGGAAGAAAAATGGAGAGGAGCTCTTTATATAGGGATCTTGAGGACCCTCTTCCCGACCACTTTCCATTTTGGTCGAGCTTATCCTTGCCCAAAAACGGCCTAATCGGAGCAGTTACACCATCACCAAAGAAGGAAATTTTCTGCATTTATGAATAGTCTTGTCATCCTGAGAAAGATGATGACACTATTCCGAACTGAACCGGTCCGGTCTGACCGGGTTTGATGGAGAAAATCGGTCGATTTAGGCCAATTCGATCAGCTTTCTCAAATCTAAAAATTTCTAAATTCATTTCCCCTCCAATGGTGGCTTTCATTTCCCAAATTGATCACGTTAAGCCACCACAAAAAATGAATTTACAATCCAGTTCATGCATGGTTTAAACCGGTTCAACCAATTTAGGTCTGGTTCACCCTAAACTAGTCTAGTTTTCTCATCCCATTTGTTCCAAGGTTCTTTTCCATGATTTGTATAACTCTTTGAATCACTTGGGATTTCCTATTTTATCCTTTCTTTACCGGTTTGGATTTGTTAACCGACTCGGTTTTCTCTTTTGAATTTACCGATTCTTTTCCCGGTTTTCTTATCTTTAAAGTACGGGGTTTACACGTGGTGTCTTACTGAGCATCTGAGTCATCTATTAACTCGTTGACCGAACATGTGGTGACTTCCCATTGGTTACTTAATCCATCATGGTGCTTGATCGAATATGACCATCAGTTGACCATGACACGTGGCATCCTCTTATTGGTTGATTTAAATTCATCAGTTTTCCCACGTGATGCATTGTGCCATTGCCACATGTCAGGCTCTGATGGGTTATGGTCATCTAATGTGGCTTTGCCATGTGTCAACTTTTGATTGGTCGACCGTCCTTTGACATCCTAGTCGGCCGCTGACTAAGCACTCTTGCCATGTGTCAGCCTCGCATTGGTCAGCCCAGCTTGATGAGGATTCTCCTAAGTTGATCATCAACTTAGGGCACATGTCACACTCCCATTAGTCAGTTTCCAATTATGTGGATTTTTCTTCGTCTGTTGACTAGCGACACGTGTCATGCTCTAATTGGTTAGCGCTTTCAAACACTCACCGAACGACTTATTAGGCGTGCTTAGCCATGTGTTGCACACTAATTGATCATGTGTGCTGACTAGGCACTAACATGGTAGGCTGTTCATTCACCAGCTAGACCGTTGACTGGTTCGATCGGACCGAGTTCGATGACTTTAAATAGAAAATCGGTCAGTTCATGCCCAATTCGACTAGTTTTCTCAAAATTAAACATTTCTAAATTTATCTAAATTTATTTTCTACACATTGGTGACTTCAATTTCCCAAATTGATATTTTTACATCACCTAGAAAAATGAATCTATGAACCGGTTCTTCCCAGTTCAAGCTAGTTCAACTTGGTTCAGGTCTGGTTCAACTGGGTTCAGGTCTGGTTCACTTTGAAGCGATCCATTTGGTTCTCACATCCATTTTGGTTCATGATCCATTTCCATTGTTTTTGGATCTTTATTGAACACTTGAAATTTTTCAATTCCTGTTTTGACTTTCTCTTTACCAATTCCGGTTCACTTTGAACCATGGTTTTCTCTCAAATATTTTCGGTTCACTTTTTTAGTTTTCTTATCTTTGAGAGAATAGGGCTTACAAGCATACATGATCTTACAACTGCTAGAACTAGATTGGATCCATGATGTCTTTCACGTGTCAGTACTAAGAAAATACGAACTTGATCTGAGACACATCCTGAACTACCCTCCTCAGGAGCTAGAAGAAGCTCTGACCTACCTAGTATAGTACGCCTACTCAACCAACAAGAGAAGAGTCTTCGACAAAAGAAGATCCCCATGGTCAAGGTCTTGTGGTGGAATGATCAAGTAGATGAGGAGACTTGGGAACACAAGGTGAGGATGAGAGAGAAATATTAGAGGTTGTTCAGACTCTCCCTCGATCCAAGTATGTAAATTGACTTGTATCCCTTGAATTGATAAACAAGAGTACAACTAGTTTTGAGGACAAAACTCCCCAAAATGAGGGGACAATTTTAACACTGGGAAATCTCAAATAAAAAATTAGGAAATGGGATCAAACAGGGAAAGTAATATGAACTCGGAGTTTGAATCGAACCTGACCGAGAGAAAGATTCGAAAGAGTGTTCTAGAGGGATGAAACGAGTCATGAGAGACCTTAGAAAACGTCACGGGATCTAAAACAAGGATCAGGAAAGAACCGATTCAAACTAGGTTTGGACTCACTCAGGTAACAAAACCACCTAATTTTTAAAGGGTGTAAACAAATTGGAATGAGGTGATTCTTGGGTCCATTCAATAGGAAAATAAATGTTTAATTTTTAGCTACTTATATTTTCTCAAGAATCGGTTAGAAAATGGGTGAACTCGTGAAGTAACTGTTGAACCAGTCAAGAAATTTTCTAGATATCGGTTTGCTATAGTGCAAATCGGTTGATGTGCTATGTTGGGCATACGCACACATTGTATGCACAACCATGTACACACTATCGTCTTCTTCGCCCGACTTCAAACCCGCCAACCCGTAAATAACTCGATAAACTCCATCAAACAATTTAAAACCCATCGTTTGGGAAATTATTTCATTCATAGAGCTACAAGCTATGGAATGATGCAAGGAATCTATAGATATATAGTCATGCAAGTCTAGAATCCATCTATATAAATCATGGATGTCCCCTTGTCGGTTTTGGATTAGAATTCTCTCTAAAACCTGAGTAGCTCCAATTTCTAGAGATCACATTTGTAGAGAGTATTGTGTCGACGTCTAGCCACCCCCTCAGGCGATCTTGGTATCCCTAAAAAGCTACGAACGTCAGCTTTCTATTGCCACCTCTCTCAACCCTCAACTCTCTGTCTATCAACAACGACGATATAGCATAGAAACAGACCCATGCTAGCTAGAAATAGAGCAACTATTTTGGAAGCGATTTTTGATGGCTTTGGTAGTGCTCAACGACACTAGAAGGCTTAAAAAATTCAATGGAATCCTTGTGGCACTAGTTTATCATAGCCATCGGCCTCACATGAACTGGATAAGTGTAGAGGTAGAATTAAATCCTTCAATTTTTAATTTTTGAGAGAAATCGCATAGCTGACTAAAATGAGCACTCCATGTGGCTCATTCCACCAATTGACGTAGTTCAAGTGGCCACAAACTCCTTGAGTAGCCAACTTTTGAACTACACCGTTCTCAATGACTAATGAGTCATCCTAGGTGAGTTCCTGGCCTTAACCTGACTCTTGCTTGTTCTATTTTTAGTTCATGATCAAGTCCAATTGACACTATTCTGATTGGCCCCAGCAAAATATGATGACCTAGAGGGAGGCCAAGGGAACCTCGTACCTTTTTTGAGAATTTTTGGAGATGGTTTGTCCAGGGACCAAAGGTTTGGTGCTAAAATGCAAATAAGTAAAAGTTAGAGGACCCAAAAGTGAATATGCTTTCTTTGGGGTATTCTTAAGAGGGTAAATAAAGTTTGAGGGCCAATTGGAAAGTTTGATAAAGTTCGGGGATTAGGTTGGTATGTTTTAGAATGCCTAGCACCTAATTGTAATAAAAGAAAAGTTAAGGAGTAAAGTACAAATAAAGGTATTTATGCAACCAAAAGGAAATTTTTGGGCAGTTTAAAGACCTAAACTAAATTAAAGAATGTTTAGGGACCTAAATGGAAAAAAATAAAGGATCAAATGAGTTTGGGATGTTAAGTGGTAAAGAAAAAAAGTAAAATAGTAATTTTGCCCAACATAGGGACCATTTTGTAAATTTTGAGCAATAAGACTTAGAAATGTCCCGAGGCTTATTGCGGACCAGAATATGACTCAAGGAAACTTGGGGACTCAAATGGAAAACTTGGGAAAGTCTAAGGTCCAAAGAAGGAAGTTTTAAATTATAAGGGAAAATGGTAATTTTTCTCAAGTTAAGGGTCAAATTGTAAATTTGGAAAATTAAGGCCATTATGTGGTAAATAAGGAAAATTTGAGCACTTAAGCAAGTGTAAAGTTGAAAGATGATGACCTTAAAGCCCTAGGGACTAACCTTTGGGAAGGTTAGAATAAGGGTCGGTTCTTTGACTAGTAGGTCAGGTAAACTAGGCTCGTGAGGGCGAAACCATAAATGTGTGAGGGAAATTCGATATGTTAGTTTAAGAGTTCTAAGAGTAGGAAGAAATCTCATTGTCTTGCTAAAAATTGTAGAGGAGAAAGACATTGCTCGAGCAGGACCACTAGAGCGGAAATATTGGAACCCACTAGAAACGAACGCATTTCGGAATACTAAGGTGAGTGAGAGTATTAACGACGAGTCCAATTGGACCAACTGGAGCACTTTGGATGCATGAATGATTGCTTCAAATGAATAGAAATCTTGACTTTATAACTCGTATAAGAAGTCTAAAATTACTAAGTGTATGTCTACTAAAACAAATGTTTCTTTAAAAGCTAAAAGTAAGAAAAGATTGTGAGACTAGTGTATTGTTTTGTTGAGGACCATTAGGATCAGATATTGGGGTCGTGTGCCCACCTTGTGATTTTGGGATATTGTTGAAAAATAGACTAAACTCCGTATATGATATGATGTGTGCATTGTGTGGAGGTGGTTCGGTTAGGGATCATGCTCGTAAGATATTGAATTAGGGTTGAGAATGACTTGTGAATATGATTATTGTGTTTTATTTATGTATTGAGATACCGGAATAGGAGGGGGTGCGGTAGGACACCTTCTAAGGTAGTGTCGTCACTCAAGGGAAATTGGAAAGAAGTTTAGGGAGATAATGTGTGATATCTTCCAGATTTCCCGACACACCCGATTGATGTACGGGTACCATTCCAGTACACCACTACAATGAGAAATAACAGAATTGAGTTGCATGAATAAGGGGCGTGTGCTGTTGAATGGTAGTTGTTTTGCCATGACCCTTAGATGTAAACCCATCCAACAAAGAGACGATGCTACTAGGGGCAAGTTGTGGTCGAGCGCACGTGGCTCACACACTTTCAGCTGGCCCAATTTGGTATCGTAAGATACACTCCGAGGAATGAATAGAGTCAAGTAGCCCGTGTGGTTTATGGGTCATGAGTAGCCCATATGTGCAGGTTGTGAGCTACCCATGTGTATGTGAGACTTAAGTTCCCAGTGAATGTTATCATGCTATGATTTATAGTGTTACATATGAAAACGATTATGGAGACTGAGAGTAACCCAACCATAAAATAAGCTACGATTAGGGGTGGCTCGAGATAGGAGTCCCAAGGGGTGAGATAAACCATAGGAATCATAGATGTATTGAGAAACCATAAAAAGGGAAATCATGTTATGTGGTTTAAGATGGGGATGTCTGAGTTGTAAGCCATGTAATAGCGCGGTGTCAATGCTCCATTCACTAAGTTGTGAGCTCACCACTCTCCTAAATAATTGAAGGTAAAAGCTGAGGTGACTAGATATGCAAGTGGAAGAACAAACCCAAAATGATCGCCATCTAAGGTAGCCCTCTTAACCAGCAAACGAAGGTTTGATTATCCTTTTTATGAAATTGCTATTTTCTCTAGATATTTATGTAAATAACTTTGGAATCGAACCTAAGGATTTAAAGAAAAGTTTCAAATTTTCACTACAAAATAAAGAGAAGTTTTATCGGAAGCCTTAGTCCCTCTAGTTTCACTCTTGTGAATGTACCCACCAAGGTGACATCAAGGGGGATCAACGGGAGATTTACGGGACCCCAGCTGATAGAATCGGGTCAGGGCATGATAATATAGCTTTGTGAATGAATTAATTTCTCAAGCACTGGATTTTGTATTATCGGGTGGAGTTTTTAGGGCTTTTTCCGAGTTAGAGGGCTGGTATTCGGGCAAAGAAGACGATACGTTTGTGTATGGTCACATGTCTGTACACTCCGTGCTCCACACCTGCAGTGCATGTCTATGCCCAGAGTGGCACACTGACCGGTTTGCATTGTAGCGAACTAGTTTCCAATGTATTTCTCGGTTGGTTCAACTAGTTCAGCTGTTTCTTAGTCGGTTCACCCCTTTTCTGACCAATTATTGGAAAAATAAAATATCTAAAATTTCTTCATTTAATTTCCTATTTAATTAACTAAAGAATCACATTCTAATTTGTTTAATCCCCTCTAAAAATTGGGGGGTTTGTGACTTGAGTCAGCCCAAACCTTGTTCGAATTGGTTCTTTCTCAGGTCTTTCACGATCCTTTATTTCAGAACTAGGGATGTTTTCTAGGGTATATTATGACCCTTCTCACCACCTTAAGACTCCTTCTCGAACCCCATTCTTAGCCCAGTTCAATTCATGATCTCGATTTATGTTTTCTTCCTTGGATTAATCTCATTTTCTGGTTCAGTTCGGTTTGGTTTCCAATTCAGGATTTCCAAGTGTCATAGATATAGTTCGTATAGGTCGAGGGTTACCAAAAAGCGTCGACGAGCCTACACAATACCCTTACTTAGATGCATGAACATTCCTTAAATAATTCAAGTTCAATTCAAGCCACCTGCGGCTAAGCCAATTTTCCTCAACCATCCTTAGCTGAGCCCCGTCCTCCCTAGATCCTAGTGGTAAGTCCCAACCGTCGCCATTCACCAAAATAATCTATTTATAGAGTGAATTCACTAAAATTTTTCTAAATCGAATTATCACCACTCATGCCATCAATTGAGGTGTCATTTGATCCTAGAGAGATGTTCTTGAAGAGAGCTAGCTTCCCACACCAAGAACTCAGGTCATCGCACCTTCGTTGGTAAGAAAACAATGCTTTCCCTCATTAGAACGATATTTTTTTCGAAGCTCTATTTAGGTTCATTTCTAGGCTAGATTTGACAATGGGATTTTTAATGATGATCATAGGGACTTGAGGAAGATGATTAGTATCATAATAGGATGAAATTAATGGAGTTTAACATAATTTATTGAAGATCATGTTTTGGGAACTAAAATATAATTTTTAAAAAGTTAGGGACTAAGTGATAATTTTTGAAATGATGAGGTTTTAAGTGTAATTAATGATAAATCAAGGGCCCAAGGGAAGTAAAGTATAATTAGGGTCCTAAAGGAGAAATTTGAAGATTTTAAGGACTTGGTTATAAATAATGTAAACTTAGGGACCTATATGTAAATAAAGGAAAATATAGTGACATAGGTGTAATTTCATATATAATAGAACTTAATTGTTTGTAATACTGTAGGACGGAATTACCTACGTATGTGTGCAAGCAAAGACATAGGAATTTAGAAATCTATCTAGAACAAACAAGTAATGGGCTCTAAGTTAGTGAGATTTCTAACATGAGTCTAGTTGGAATGATGATACATCAACACCGATATAAAGTAATAGCATGTAATGCTAAAACCTTTTTCCAAAAATATACTCTCGTGGGTGTATAAATACCATTCAAAATTATTTTCGAGATATATTTTTGTTATGAGCATGAATCATGAATATTTAGATATGAGCATGAACCATGTTACTGAAGTGGGTCAAATGCCATCTTCTGAAAACTCGTTAAATAATAGGGACGAACCTTATTTCGTAAAATGTTTTTATATAATTAAGATTCAATTGATTGTGTGAATTAACTACTATCAAGCTAGAAGTGGATTCTGTCCCGTGGGGCTAATGGTACAAATACGATAATCTTAAGAAAAAATACTTGTATGCATTTGTTTTATAAACAGGATGGTAAGACGCCCATTATTGGGTAGTGATTGCCCTATGACTATTGGTAAGTAAGGTTTGTACAAGGAAAGATATGATTGGTTCAGTATATCAAGGACTCTATGAGTTCTATGCACATTAGATTGTGTGAATGTGAAAGTTCTAGTCCCTCATTAGCAAACAACTAATTAAATAAGTTGTGGGAGGGTGCAAGGTATCCACATAGAAAGTCTCAACTTATCGGACTAATAGATAAGCTTGTAGCCTTGTATTATGGTGGTCGGTAAAAATATTTTGAACTACAAGTGGAACAGATGAAATTTTTATTTTGCAATTGAGTGATACCTTACATAATGGAATGAGCGTTTGTGTTATTTGCTATAATTTTTCCAATAATAATCTCTATAAATACCAATTTATAACATGTATTATTCTTTCTATATATTATAAAACCATATAGAGAAAATGATAAGATTTGAAACAAAGATATTATTACTCACTTAATTTTTGAACTCACCCCTCTTACAACATTTTCATCAATCATAAATAAAACCTTTTAGGTTGGTATTCTTACGAGGGGCGTACGTATAAAATTATAGAATTTATATATAACATATATTTATATTATTTTAAAATATTTATTTATGAAATAAATATTTTAAAAATTAAATTTTTATATCATTATTATAAATATTACAACTAAAGAGACTATAATGATAGTTAATATTATACTAATGCCAGAAATGATGGATTGTTTCTAAATGATTAAACTAAGTTGTGACGTGATAAAATAAATAACAAATGAGGTGCCATAATAATAAAACAAATATGGGTGATAGGTTCCATCCAACCACCAATCAAGTTTCTTTTTTTTTTAAATTTTATTTATTTATATATTTTAACCAAAAGATAAATTTTTTTCTATTTGAATTTTTTGAAAAATAAAACTTGATTTGATTTAATTTCTCATGTTAGATTTGATTTTCCATTTAGTTTAATTTTATTCAATTCAATCTTATTTCTTATTTAGTTTGATTTGATTATAATTTGATTTAATTTCTAAAATCTTGATATTAAATTGAGTTAATAATCACTCAATTTTACACTCAACTCAATTTTACAAGTTCAACACGCCCCATAATAACAAATATTTTTAAAGTTAGTTTGTTATTATAACAGTGTTCTAAAATGAAAAAATTTATGAAATTAATATCCTATTTAACCATATACTAGAACATAATATATTGAGATTTATGAAAAATCTCACGCGTCAATAATATGAATAATATTATCCTATGTCTATATGAATTTATAATTAATTTTATGAAGTTATTTATTTTATAGAATATACTATATATAATTCAAGAGAGATTATTATAATTGAATTGTATGATTTTTATTTATGAAATTATTATGTTAATTATTTTTTTTGAAGTTTATGATAATTATTATACTGCAGTTGTGTAGCAGACATAAAAAATTAATTTAATGTGGTTGAATATTAATTCAAAACCTCTCATTAGGAAAAGCAATTTGGACCTACCCATTTTATCTTTACTCGGACTTTAAAGGTTTATTCAAGCATGCACATTAAGAGTTGGGTTGAGGTTGTTCATTCCAAATATTTACTCGTTCTCCTATAAAACCCTAAAAATATGTAAGGGATAAACTCAATTGAACTTGTTAATACTAAATCAAATGAAAGTAGTATTATGATTATTAGGTAAATACTTCTTGTATTTAGAGATAGGAAAAGATAATAATCAATCCTATACAAATATTTCTTTCAATTGAGTGACTTAATGAAACTATAGTAAAAATAAGGATATGAGGATAAACTATGCAACTTTTAAAATGGAAGTTCCAAGATGAGCTTGCCATGGCAACATTTACAATCGGAAGTTCTAAGATGAGCTTGAAATGGTAACAAGACTCTTCAAATCATTTATCGTGGCAAAAAAAATGAAACAAGCAAATTACACTAAATAACAAAGATATTCTAGTTGCAATATAACTCAATCAAGTTTTAAAAAATGTCAAAACTGAGACTCAATATGCATTCATTAGTTTAATTCTCGGATGACCAATGTGAAGTGGATTGTAGCAGGTAAAGAATTACGTTTATAGTAATAGTAATAATATCTCAATGGATCATATCACTTTTCAGCTCATTCTAAGCTATCTCAGTCCATAGAAGCATACCAATATCAACCGTTTGCTCATCATCTTACCCTATACATTGGTGGTTTTACACTACAAATTATAAATTTATCTTTAGTATGTTTATTTTATTGTCAGATCAATTATATAAATATGTAAACAAATCATCAAAAGAAAATAAGTAGGATAATATTGAAATACCTTACTCTCTCATTCTTTCGTCTTTTCATCACTTGATTCTTTATGATATTAGAGCTGAAAATAGTTTTATAGCTCATTCTTGATCCTACCAACTAAATACTGATCCATAAAATTGAAATTTTCTCAAGGCATATGAAAACTTTAGGTGCTGTGAGGCACTTAGCTATTGATATTGGCCACTTTTCTCTCATTCTCTACCTTACTGCAATTTTCTATCGCATCTGCAAATCATGAGTTTATCAATAAGATCAATAAGTGTCATTTTGTCCAGTTCACTCCCCTACTCTATCTATTAAGATGGACAATTTCAATTATTACTTTTGGAAAACAACATGACTTACCTATTGCATTCTTATGGATTGCTTGTGTATGCTGATGGGACAATTCCCATACCACCTACTACAATATACATCAAAGAAGGAGATGAAGAATTGAGCAAATCAACCTAGAATACAAAAGTTGGGACATTCATGACAGCTTCACTCTAATAGCCATCTTATCATCCCTACATCCCTCTTAGCCCAATTCCAGCTTTAGTGGAGCTCATGCTCACAAGTCACTTCGCCTTCCTTGACAATTATGTGGCTAATATGGACATGCAACACCAATGTTTCCTCAAATCCTAACATTTTAGCTCCCTTATGCTCACTTTACATCTATTGGATCTTTCGAACACCAACTTAACTAGTGTGTTGACTCAGGAACGAGTACTCACATCACTAATGATGTCTCCCATTTATCTATTCAAAAAAATTAGACACTTCCTAAGCATCCGCTGATTAGGGATGGAATAGGATTTCACATTTGAAACTGTTGTTTTCCTCATCAATTATATTCCCACATATTCTTTGGGTCTCAAAACTCCTTACCAACTTCTCTATCATACCACTCCTCAATATCAAATTATTTGTATTTTAAGGTGTCTTTGTTTTCCCTATCTCCGTCCCTATTAAACTCATAAGCTCCAACTTCTATCAACTCCTTGCATTTTTCTTAGGTACCCCCACCGACTATCTCGGATATTACTGTCATAACTATCGGACTGAACGTATCTTTTTGTGTCGCACCGTCCACTTTAACGAATTCATCCTCTCATTTTCCTCTTCTATAACTAGTACAATTCTCACATTACCCGCGTCCCTTTACCCACCCCCACCCTTGTCCTCACCCACCCCCCATCTGACCCATATATGTCTCCTTCTCTAGATACTCCTGCGAATTTCTTATCATCGGCTAACCCAAGTACATTGGCTTATCACTCCCCTCTTGACGACTCTCTCTTCACGCCCCTCAACTAAGTCACCCGAGCCCCTCCTCCTAGCATGATCACTCATTCTAAACAATTTTGATTTCATCCCTAACTATCTTAGTCCAAGTTGGTTGCTCCACCATCTCACCTCATATACGGGTGGTGGTACAATGCAAATTGTTAATTTATATTTAGTGTATTTATTTTATTATCAGATTAATTATATAAATATGTAAATAAATTATCAATATAAAATAACCAGCACAATATTAAAATGCTTATACTCTCCTTTTTCCCTCTTTCAATCCTTGGTTGTTCAATATTATTAATAAAGTTTACTAAAATTATTATAAAAATAACAAAGTTGCAAATTGAATGATATTAAATATATAAACACATTCAATTTTAATAATAAAATACATTGAGTTTATGATATAACAATAAATATACAAGTTGGTAATGTTAAATATTTGAACATGCATTTAGTTTTAATAATAAAATTGGCCCAATTTATATTAATAATAATAAAGTTATAAAATATATAATATTAAATATATAAATATTATTAATTTTTTTTGCAATAAAACCTATTAGTTTATAATTTATAGTAATAACATGTAGTTGACAAACTATTGTTTGAAAAGTATTATTAAATTTATGTATTATGAATTAAGCTATCAAAATTTTGTCTTCACTTAATGTACTTGAAGGAATGTTTCATGCTAGTCTAACCCTATATGAATAAGGCCAATAAACATTGAGTTATCACTTAATTTTATTTCTCTAATTTGAATTATTAATAAAATATTTGCCATGAATTGTGTTAGATAAAAAGTTTATACATAAATTGAACAGTTGTGCAATGTTTTTATATCTTATTTAAAAGTTAACCTTAGATTTATACCCACTAACAATGTGAAAATGTCCAAAAATCTACCACATCAAGCATGGTTATTTTAAGTAGTGCCAATAGACCCTATCATATACCTTATGTGGGTTGATCTTGATGCTATATATATGTCTATCTATTACAAAAATAGGGCTTTGGTCTCATACTAGCCAACGTTTGTATCAAATAAAAAAAGTTCCCATTCTCCATCCAATGTCTAAAAATTGAAAGAGGTTTGGCTGGCAACTGCAGCTAACTTAGGAGGGTTGGACAATGAATGGATAAAGAGAGGTGTCTTTGAAATGGTCCAACATAGGTCCATTGTTCACTAACGAAATGCGGTCCAATTTACATGGTTGGGATTCTTCTGACCTTTGGTTAGACCATCTTAAAAGATTGCTGGTGAGTTGATGATCAAACAAGTAGGAGCTCAACAATAACCCTCCAATTTCACCAAATATATATATATATATAGCAACACATACTTCATTAAAGTCAAAAGGCACCAATGGCCATTCACAGTGTTCTCAGCAGACCTCCCTCCAAATTGATGACTGTCAATACCTCATTTTGGGATATCTCATTCGACTAGCACACTCCATTGACCACTCGGATCCCACAGTTGCTCCCACAACCTTAGCCTTCTAGTGTTGGCTTCAAGCCACCCATTAATGACCCCTCTTGGCATTCTTCTGCTTTCATCAGCTTCCGACCGTCCTTCCTTCCACCCTTCACATGACCAAGGTCCTAACCAATTCCGTCCACGTGCAACCTCCCTCGACCATGTGTGACAACCTCCTACCAAATATTCGTCCTCAGACCTCTTTGACCGCCAACCGAGCCTTTGGTGTACTATTGACCCCAAGGCAACCCTTCCTTTCGACATTGTTTAACCACATGACTAGAGAAGCCACAAGCATACACCACAATCCCTAAGCTGGAAACTTAGGCACTCGCATTGCCACCATCCACCTTGATGAAATCAAAAAAAGGAAACCAGAGAAAAATAGTCGACCCATGACCCATGATCGATATTGGTTGGCGAAAGGCAACCCAGCGCTAGCTAGCCCAATCTTCAAAGGCTTAGACAAGGCCATATAGGCTAGGGGTCCTTGGGTTGAATGGCCATGTCATGAAAAAAACGAAAAAGGGAGACAAGGCTTACCAAAATCCTAATCAGGGATTGTGTCATGACCGGTGTTAAGCCATGAGCAAATGGGTTAGGACCCCGTGGGATGGCAGACCAATTCAGTAAGCCCAATTAGGGGGTCCATCTTATGGATATTTCTAGAAAATTTTTATTTCTCCATGCATCCAACCCACTAAAGTTAAATAACTTTGAGATCCACTTCACATAAATTAAATAACTAGGGTTGGGCTATAAGTTATTCATGAAATCAAAATTGTTTATTAGTTAGTAATAGGATGATTCTATACAAACATAGTTTTCAAACATAAAGTATACTTTCAATATAGGATTCACATCAAACATAACATACTAATGATTTATGCATAAGACTATGTTATATATATAATCAACTTAATTGTGCACCCGAATCCATAAAATTAGACCTAATTCTATATGGCATAATCATGGATAAGACTGTATTATGCATATAATAAGTTAATTGTGCACATGATTCCCTAAATTATACATAATTCCACATCAAGACATGAAAAACCCTATTTAGTCTTCTTTTAAAAAACCATTGGAATTTCAATTAGGAATAACCTTGCATACAATTTGTCCGCCTTTAGACCTTGATCTTTGTAAAAACATGAGAGGATTAAGTACAAAGAAATTATATATAGGTACAAAACAACACACCCATCCCACCACCTCAACTCAAACTCAATAGTAATGTGAATGGATTGGTCATTTACTTTACAAACCATTAACTTCACTTCCCACTTCCAAATAAGCCAAATTGGACGATTTCTCGATTATTTTCTTGCATCCTATCTTTCCACCTCCTCTCCATAGTCAACCGTTTACTATGTCTTAACAGTGTTTCAAGCAATGCCATAATACCAGTACCTTTACATTGAACATGATGATAAACGACCGCCAATATTTCAAGTGGACATATTCATGCTGGGAATGTTGAAGGTTTATCCGTCATCCCTTTTTTTTCTACCTCCCTTTTTTTTATCTCTTACATTGTCTTTAACCATGTTTCAAGCTGGAGGTTTACCCTTCAGTGTAATTTTTTACTAATTAGAGAACTGGTTCCACGTTCTAAAGACAGCAAAATATAGACACATGAAGTTATTCTTTGGAATGTTTCTCCATCTATTTATAGCTTTGATGCAGTATAGTATGAAATTGCTGATAAGTTCATATACTGAATTTTCTTAAAAAAATATAACATGTCTCATAGATTGTCAATAACACTTAATAATGCACACGAAATCTTGAATCCACTTGTAATGTGTCAAAATATCAAATGTAGTTAAATATTTTTCTGTCAAACTCAAATGAAGGGAGCAATATCAAGTAGTCACTTATGAGCACATAAATGATACAAAGTCCATTTTACTTGGATAAATTATTGTATTCAATATTTTTATTAGCTTATAAGAATTGTTTTTCAACTTTGATGGTATTATAAGAGATCGAGACAAGATTAGGATGAGCAAGCAATGGTTAAGGAGTAGACATTATAGGTCAAACGAATGACAGGGACATGCTCTAGTAGCTAGTAGTAACCTCTGGAAGCATATATAAACAGAGTTCGTGGGGGCCAATATGATATCCTATAGATCTCATGTTCCCATTGTAAACCAAGAAATCAGATAAATCCAGCTGACAAATTGCCTATTGGAGCCCATCCATTATTTATGGTGTTGTTGTCGTGTCTTAGGCTTTTGATATGCCCGAGATATAATTGACATAGACGTAGTAGAATACCTCACATGTTAATCTTATGCACGACTTTCCATGCTACTAGGCTTCGGCATTTTTGGCCGCTATTCGAAGGAAAAAGTGTGTATGTACGGCTAGATATGCACCGCATGTCACAAAAGACAGTAAACTTTGGCATGCCCGAGTGATTGAAAGAATATATGCAAATTAAAAGAGTATCAATATGCAAATTACATGGGAGGTATCTAATATTTGATGTATATTACGCTTAGATTTATAAGAAATATCGGGACATGAAATGTGATTGTATAAATTTATGGAGGTGAATTAAGACAATTTTGTCAAAATTACGCAATAAAATTTATTTCTCTCTCTTTAAATATGTAATTACTCTAAAACTTGTGAAACTTTAAATTCTTATTCAATCCTATTACTTCCATCATATTAAACTTATTTGTCAATTTATCATCAAATTTAGTCATGATTGTATGTGATATTTACGAAAAATACATTCTATTTTCTGTCACAAATTTAAAAGTGATGTGACGGTTTTGAATGGAAACGTTGTTTTATTAGCATACAAGAAATAAAAAATTATGTACTGAGGGCGTCTTTAAAATTAAGTACTCCAAGCGTAGCATCAATCAAATTTTAGTGAGCCCCTTTGTGATATTGCATGTGAAATATATATTAGGTGGGCTCTCATGTTAAAGTAGCACACTCACTAGTGAATCCTATAATTTGATTGCAAGCATAAAAAATTTCATGTATCAAAGCGTAAGCATGGATGATCTCACGTAGTACCTACCTTTCTTTCGCAGAAAATAATCTTTCCTTCTTACATCAACTTTATCTTTGGTTCTACCGCTAAGCACAACCACCATCAACATAGTTATGTCTCAGGTTCCTTCGCCAATATTCCCCTGAAGCTTGAATATAGAGCAGAAATGTCATTTTGGTGGAATAATATGATTCCATTATTTGAAACCTATAGATTTTGAGATAGGTTAATAAATTCATCCTATTCGAAATCAACTCTAAATTTGAAAATTGACATGCCTTTCATCAGTTTGCGTTTACTGACATTCTCTTTTCCTTAAATTCGTTTGCCTTTCATCAGTTTGCGTTTGTGTTTAATGCCTTTCATCATTTAAATTCGAGCCAAATGTTATATGATAGACCAACCTTGGTGTGACCTGAATAAAAAAGATATGTCCACTTACCTCAATGTTGTTGCCTCCATTGTCACAGATTTTGCTCAAATTAGGTATTCGAAGCAGAGGTGAATGACAGCATAATTACAGGACTTGATCGTGATCGGGAGCTATTGAGCCTGACACTCACTCCCACACTCTCTTGAATCTGGAAGACATTAGGTTGGCACACTCCCGCTAGATTTTTCCTCTAACACTGTTATCGCTTTCTGTTAGGGTCTGAGACGCACGATTTCAATCAATCTTCAGCTGGTCATGGGTCATCTTATCCCCATTGAATCGCTCATCGTTTTCATGCGCATGATTTTAATCTTGCTTTTCACATGGTTTCTCCCAATAGAGTGAGAGAGTAAGATGAAGCTCATTTAATACCATAATTTTTGTAAATAAAATTTTAAATCAATTTGACAAAAAATCAATATTTAACTGATAGTTATTATTGGATTTGATTAAAAATTGTTTTGCAAACAAAAAAAATATAATTTTTGAAAAGTCAATTTAAAATATTTGGAATGAAAGGGTATATAGTTTAAATTCAAATAATTTTTTAATAGGGTATTAATATAATTTTAGAAAAATAATAAATTGTATTTAAAAAAATAAAGAGTTATCTAGTCGAGTCACCGGACCTTTTCCTACATGAATTCCCCTCACACCCCTCCACCCACTTGTAATCGAAACTATGTAAATATGCTTTATGGAAATCACTCAATTTAACTTAATTTTTAGCCTAATTAAATGCAACAAAACCCATGTTTGAGTTGACAATTTCCATACCACTCTTTCTAGGAGAGTTATCTCACCGTCATAAAAAAATAATAAACAAATTGAGCAAAAAAAACTCACTATCATCATATAATATATCTCTTCCAAAGTCGAAAAATTGATTTCGGATTCACTCCTAACTACCAGAGTTTCGACCTTCAAATTGTCACTTAGCCAGCCACCAAATAAAATATTCATTGTCACAAATTCTCACTAAAAGACTTCTTTTGAGTTAGCTCAATTCTCAATTGAAAGTGATAGAAACCCACAACTTGAGGGTTGTATTTCCGACTATATTTATTGGAAAAAACTTGTGCACTACCACTGGTTATTTAGAGCCACATTCTGCAACCTACAGCGACCCCCCAAAAGAACCCCTATCTCTCCTTTACCTTTCACAAGCTTTGCCTGACATATGACAATGCAACTTTTAGTTGCGCTTGGAAAGTAAGATGTCTAAGTGGTAGATTAAGTATTTCTAAGCTATAGACAAGTATAACTACAAGGTGAGACCCTAAATCCTATAAAATAATAGTGGTCCAAGGAAAAACTTTTACTAGACAAGAAAGCTAGATAATAAGAGGATGGAGGAAAGCCTTTACCTTACAACAAGTTTTTACATGAAACCCAAATAAGAATAAGATCTTTACATGAAGTAAAAGAAATTTACGGAAAATTTTGCTTTAAGTAATAGCACATTAAAGATAAAGCTTCCACAAGAGTACATTGTGGAAGAAGAAATCTAAACAAATAAAGGATGTAAGAAAGATGCTAGATTGACCAACAATCACTGGCATGGACCATAATTGTTATGTCCCGACCTAATACTATTGATAGGAGATCCGTGCCCCTCTGTCGATCCCTATTAATAACCACTATGGTGGGTACCATCACCATAGTTAGAACTAGATGAACTAAGGCTTCTAATAAATGCAGTGGAAAATTGTAACTTTTCTTTCGAAGTTTCATGTGGGAGCCCATAAAACAATTTATTAATTTTACCGAGAATCAAAGCAATATGATAAAACATAATCATCATTCATGAGTAGGGTGCGATGTTACCTTGGCGAACGTGCACCTCGGGAAGTTCCTTCCCTTCTCTACCTCATGCCTTCTTAGCTTAGGATGCAACATGTTTAGGGAAGTCGGTGAGCTCATTGCTTAGTGAATGAGACATTAACGTCGTGCCACTACATGGCTCATGACCTAGATATTTCACCTCGTATACCACCTAGCATGAATTTCTATCATATTACTTGTACTTAACCCTTCCAAGTTATGTGGCTTATTTTTCCCCATAAGACAACCAATCTCGGGCCATCAAACATGTAGTGTATGCTACGGTCGGGTTATCCTTGGTCTCTCCCTTTTGGTTTTCCCGAACCAAAATTGCATTAATGCTATTTTAAGGACAAAACTCCTAAAAGGGAGGAGATGGCTACATCACCAGGGAAATTCTAACTCATGAACCGACAAGAGGTGAACCAGGGAATGGGATCGAACCGAAAGATGAAATGTTAACCGGGGAGTCCAACTAGAGTAGAAAGGGAGAGAGGGATCAATAGAGGGGCTAAGAGGGGTTAAATTGAAGGTTAGGAGATGGTTGGAAGTTCCTCGGAGCACAAAGTTGAGGATTGGGAGGAATTTGGAAGAAAATCGGTTTTCACGGGTAAGGGAGCCCCAAAACCCCCCGAATTGTTTATTATGCTAAATAATTCCAAATTGGGCAGTTATTGAGTCCATTCAATAGAAAATTGAATGTAAAATTTTTATTTTCTTAAGAACTTGAAAGGGGTTAACAAGGCAAAAAATTGCTAAACCTGTTATGCCCCAACCTGGTTTGGTCGAATCTTCGTGAGCAACCTACCACTCCTTTTGGTCTATGAATGATTTCACTTCATTCGCTAAACCACGAGGAGTCGGGCATCCTTTTTACCTAATTTTCCTGGAATAACATTATAAAAAATTGAATATGTTAAAACACAAACACATATTTTTGTCTTAAGGGTTTGGCTTTGTGGTATTCCTTAAGGCTTTTTCTTCCTTCCTAAAAAGGGATTAAAGGGAGGGGAAGAGTTTCTATAACTCAGTGAGCAGGTGTTGGAAAATGAGTTTTTTGAAAGTACTCTTTCTTCACTAAAATCTTAGTGTTTCTCTTCGTCTTAGAAAAACAAATCATCCTCTTAAAATTTCTTCACCATTATGTGAGTTTAACTCTTTTAACACTTCTCCTTGCTCGGGAAGTGTTTCACATAGTACGACCGTACATGTTTTTAAAACATTTCACCATTTCACTTATTATATATGTTTAGCTCTTTTAGCACATCACCTTGCCTCGGGAGGCATTTAGCAAATAAACACACACCCTTTATCATAAAGGGTACAAACATTCGCAAGGCAGTCTCAGACTGCACCCACTTGGGGATTAGCACAACTTTGCCATCCACCTTGATAGAAGTCCTAGACTTCTACCCTAAGTCTGAGTGGACGTCCTAGATGTCCGACCCTTAGAACCAGAATTCAATTCATGTCCGTATGAGGACAGAGACCTCATCATGTCCCCACTCCGGTCTCATGCGCAAGAAGCCTGAACATAGTAGCTTCGAGAAGCCCAAACACAATAGCTTCGTGGAGCCCAAATACAGTAACTACATGACTAACTGGTACGACGAAAAGCCCAAACATAGTAGCTTCTCCTTCCCTTATCGCCACCATGTCGTTTAGCAATCCTTGAAACCTATCACTATCCCCTTGGGTGTCTTGATGGTCCGGAATCAAAGTGCATGCACAAACAATAATTTTCATATACTTAACCATTGTTTTTGGTGCCGACGGTCAAACGACCCCGACACTCAACCTGGCCTACAGCTGTTTGTTTGGCCAGTATGTCGAATTGGCTTTGACGTATTGCCACTAGCCCATCGAGCCTTGTCGGTCCGAACTTTGCATCGTGTCGAATCACACAATTATTTCCAATTTTAATGAGAGTTTTCATGGCTCTTCCTATTCATGTTTGTTTACGAGCTTTAACCCATGCCCACTGGCCTTGGGCCCACTACATGTGTTTTTCAAAACTGAGCCTTGAGCACTATAAGTTCAAAACCGATGATCCTTGCCTGTTAGAGCTGTTCTAGCTCCAGTCAAGAAGTTCTCCCAAATAGTTTAAGCAATGACACACAGTTAGGGGAGAACGCTTCCAACAAAATCTATTTTTTCAACTCATCACACCAACCTGGCGTGATGATAGGCTTGCTTACGACCGGTATGCAGCCTTTGCTTTCAAAAATTCATCATACCAATTGGGTATGATGTTTTATATAATCCTACTTACAATATGATAAGTAGGTTTTCAGTTCATAAAAGTAAGCTCATCACCCTAATCAGTATGATGTATAAAAGTCCCACTGACAGTGGATTTTTAGTTTAAAATGTGCTCATCACCCCAACCAGGAATGATATGTAAATAAACCCACTCACCCGATAATTGTGACGTGTTCATCCCTAGTCAGTTTTCCAAGTCCATGTTAGATCTCTTACTTTCGTTCCGGTCCCAAGTGTCCCTACACGGTTGGGTATCATTATCAGGAAGGATTCGACATGACAACCTTCTTTTTGTCACGTTTGGTCAACTAGGCCCAAATCTTGGTTTTATTACACTTAGACCCCTAAAGTTCATACTTCTTGACTTTAGGTCCGTAGTGTTCACTTGTTACCAAATCAAGTCCCAAGGGTTTCCAATATCCTCCTTGGACCCTTAATTTTATTAAAATTATATATGGGGCTCAAATTCTCCAAATTTCCAAATCGGTCCCCAACATTTCCAAAATTACCGTTTTGCCCCTATGTTCCAAAAATGAACAATTGGCCCCAATTCTTTCAAAAATTGACCAATTGGTCCTCCAAGATCTTTCTCATTGCCAGTTGACTTCAATTTTGAGAAATTGCATGGAGGTCCCTCATTTTTATGAAATCCCCAAAACTTTCCCAATTTCTACCCCTCTCTATTGACTGAATTTGATTTCTTCAAATTGGCCATTTAAATGGGGTTAATTGCTTCAATTGATGGCATGGATTAGTTCCTACACTTCCATACGATTCAATTGAGCTTTGAATTGCAGCATTTGGGTTCAAAACGAGCTTAAACGAAGCTTCGCCGGAAAATTGTACGTAGAGAGAGAAAGCTTTGAAAGCTTACCGTCAAAGGTACGACGGTTGAAGCTCTCAATCTAGAAATGTAGCTCTTGTCCTTAGGGTCCTTCTAGGATCAAGAATCTTTACAATTGATGTTAGGATCAAGGTGAATTTGGTTAGTGAATTTCAATAGTTTCTCTCTCTAGAACCGATCTGCAACGACGGAGGAAAGCCGAATTGGCTTACCTATTACCTCTGTAGAGGTTGTGTGATGGTCGTGGGTTCTATGGGAGGGCTTCGTTTGGTCGTAGGAGGGCTGAATTGGTCAAATTCAGGTCAGCCAAAGTAGGGCAGCTTCGGTCTAATCGAGCTGCTTGATTGTTTGATCTCACCGATGCTTCTCCTACGATCATTGGGTTGAAGGGAGGTTGCTGACAAGTAGTTGACTTCCCCCGGAGTCTGTAGGACACAACTTTGCCTTCAAAGGCTGAGAAAAGTGTCCAAGTCAGAGCTTTGCTTTGATCTTCACCGGAAAATGGAGCACTTTGGAGGAGGATAGGATTTGAGGTGTGTGGAGGATGAGGAGGGGAGCTCAAGGACCCTTTGTCGTACTAGTTTCCATATTGGTCAAGCTTATCTTCTTTAGAAAATGTCAAAATCGGAGGGAATATTCTCTCATCAGAGAAGGAAATTTTTTTTGCCATGTGAACAGTGTTGTCATCCTAAGGAAGAAGACGACACTGTTCTAGACCAGACTAGACCGGTCCAACCAAGTTTAATGGAGAAAATTGGCTGATTCAAGCCCGATTCAACCAATTTTCTCAAAACTAAAAATTTTTCAAAATTTCAAAATTTATTTTCTATCTGATGGTGGCCTCAATTTTTCAAATTGAGATTTTCATGCCACCTAAAAAAATTAATTTTCCAATCCGATTCATTATTGTCCAACCTAGTTTACTCCAGTTTATGTTCGGTTCACCCTAAACCGGTCCAGTTTTCCCATCCAATTTACTTCATGGTTCTTCCCCATAAATTTCATGACTTTTTGGTCACTTGGGATTTTCCAATTTCCCATTTTTACCCCTATTTATCATTCTTGGTTCCTTTAGTGGTTTGGTTTTCTCATTTAATTGTCTGGTTATTTACCAGCTTTTCTTGATCTGAGGTGACGGGTTTTATAGAACCGATCAAGAAATTTGCAGGAAATCAGTTTGCTACAATGCCAAACTAGCCAGCTGGTATACTAGGCATGCACATGCTCTATACGCGCAGCCACGCGTGTGCGTGTCATCTTCCTCGCCCGACAACGTACTCGGATTCCCTCATTGTTACCCAATGACTCACCTAGACAATTTGAATCCACCTCTTAGGGAAATTAATCCATTCCTGAGGCCTTAGGCTATGAAATGGAGAAAGAAGCCGATGGCTAGATTTTCACAAAGGTCTAGATCACCTCCATATAAATTGGGGTCGCTCCCTCATTGAAATTTTCTTAGAATCCTTTCCCAACTACCGACTACTCCCTTTTTTGGTGCCCATTTCTTCACCATCTGGCCACCTCCGATGACATTCTTGGTACCTCTAGAAAGTTGAGGATCTCAGTTTTCCATCACCACCCTCTCGACCCTCGACTCTACCTCTACCATCACTGGTGAGATCGCACTATATCTGATCTAGTATCTGTTTTAGGAGCTAAAGAAAATTAGGTGAGTCCCTTGAACCTCAAGCTTTCCATATCCATTGACTTTGCACAATTTGAGTTATATTTGAGTATGAATTAAATCATCCAAGTTTCAAATCATGGGTCCAATGGCCGAGTTGACTAAAATGTAAGTTGCAGGAGCTACAAACCACCATTTAAGGTCATTTAAGTTGCTAGAGGTTCATGGGAGAGTCTACTTTCCAACTCTACCAGCCTCAATGGCCGCCATGCCTCCTTCGGTAAGATCCTGGCTTTGACATGACTCTAACTCGTCCACATGTAAACTTCTGATCAAGCCTGATCGGAGCGCCTCTGGTTGAACCCAGCCAAACTGATTTTACAATGACCTAGAGGGAGGCCAGTGGGACCTCCCCACTTAGTTTGGTAATTTTTGGAGGTATTTTAGATATGGGTAAATGCTCGAGGGCCAAAATGTAAAGAATTAAAAGTTAGGGTGGGGTGGTAGGAAATTTTGGTGAAGGTTGGGGATCAAGGTTGCCAAAAGAGGAAAGACTATGGGGGCAATTTGCTATAAATTCAAAGTTAGGGACTTAAGTGCAAAAACATCTTTTTACATGGCTAAAAGGCAACCTTTGGAAGGCGAAGGACCCAAACTTAACTTATAAGTGTTTAGGGACCTAAATTAGGAATTTGGGTGTTAAAGTAACCTCGAAACAAAAGTTTTAAGGAAGAAGGGCAAAAGTGCAATTTTACTAAAAATTAGGGGCTTTTTGGTAATTTCAAGAAAGTATAGCTTGAAATGTTTCAAATGGTTATCAAAGACCTAAATGGGACTCAGGAGAACTTGAGGGACCCAAATGATTGACCTAGAAAAGTATAAGCTCCAAGGATTAAAAGTTTTAAAACAAAAGGGAGCAAAATGTTTTCCTAAGTGGAAGATCAAATGGTAATTTGGTGAAAATGAAACCACTAGGTGGTCAGTGAAGGAAATGGTTATTCTTAATAAATTGCTCAATAGATTGAACCTAAGTATGATCCAATGAAGTCCCATAGAGAAGGCTCGGCCAAGGGGCGGGTCACTGGTTATCGAGCCGAATAATTGAAACCTCGGAAAGAGCCTAAACCGTAAGACTGTAAAGAGTAATATGGTAGTTTAAGTGTTAGTGGTCAAAAGTATATCTGACCTTATTGTTCTACCCCATGCAGATAAAGTAAGAGTCATCAAGTGGGATTTCTAGGATATCCCATGAGATGAACACATTCCGTGAATTGGGGGAGTGAGTGTGTTTGACGGCGTGTCCTATTAGACAAAACGAGTTCCGATCATTTTGTGCTTGTTTGACCTTGTGTGTTTAGGTAACAAGTAGTATTTTAAAAGCTCATATAAGAAGTGTGAATTGTAATAGCATGCCCACTAAATCAAATATTATTTCAAAAGTGCAAGTAAGAACGAGGCATAAGTACTGGGGGATGAAATAAATACCAGTTTAATGAAACTGAGGAAAACTATTTTGTCTTAGATTGATTAATGAGGGTCGGACTCCCAATATGTGTGCATTGCTATTATAGTGACCGGGTTAAGGATCACTCGGGGAGACCCGAGTCCAGAGCCATTGGTCCAGTTGTTTGCAAAAGGGAAGCTAGTTCTCGTAGAGTCGAGCTTCCAGTGTTTGTGCATACGACATTTAAGGGGAGATGAACAGTAAGGGTCCAAACTCCCGATGTTTACCCATGCTTTAGAATATTGATTGTTGTGTTAATCATTGTGTGCACGGTGATGGGGAGTCAAACACATGTGCGCCGAGCTCTCGGTAACGCAGTGCTTATAGCATCGTTATGAGAAATGGCCTTGAGTGCCACGAGTATGACTTGAAGTCATATGGTTTTTATTTTGAATACTGGTATGAGAGAACATGGGCAATGAATGAATGCCTTGTTGGTTGTGTCGTCGCTCACATGGAAAATGGAAAGAAGATCTGGGAGTGCACACTACAATATTTTATGTTTCCCAGGACACCCAAAATATGTTTGGGGTATTGTCCTAGTACACCTCTGTGTTAGGGAGATGGTGGTATGATTTGTATGTGTAGGGGCATAGGCCGATGAAAGAAGATTATGTGGTTATGATTCACGACACCCGCACTCCAATTCCCTATTTAGTGTCGTTCTGTGAGGACAGATTATTATGGGGATGTTTTATATGTGGGGCCCAAGTAGCCCAAATTGTTGTGTAGGCCTGAGGCCACATTGTGTGGGAGAGCGACTATAAGGCTGTTAGGACCCTGGGATGCTAATGCCTCGGGTTTGAGGCAGTGCATGTGAGGTGCCAGATGTGGTAAGAGAGCCCTAGGACTCCCACACTCAAGCTCCTTGTCTAGGATCGCACGAGTGGTGATCCATTTCGGACATAAATGTTAATGTGTGTTTAGGTCCATGAGTTACCCCTTGTTTTGTGTTGATACCTAAGTTGTCGGGTTGAGGCAAGGGTCATGCGTAACTTGGAAGTGCCACCCAAGCATAGGTCATATTGTTGTGCGGAACCATGTCCCATGTTTGCATTAAATGAATTAAAGGCGTAAATACCCAAAAGGGGGGAGACTGAGGATAACCCGGTCAAAGAATAGGGACGAGCCAAGATTCTATCTCAAAGGGGCAGAAATAAACCATAGGGCTCATATGGGTGATGCAAGCATTAAGAGTAGATTTTGCTACTAGGTAGCTTATGGGAAAGGTCTTGGTCATAAGCCATGTAGAGGCACGACGTCAGCATCCCACTCACAAAGTTGTGAGCTCACCCCTCCCCCAAATCATGTTGTAGGTCGGCCTAAGCGGTGTAAGGCGAGGATGAAGGAGCATACTCCCGAGTTACCCGACTGCCCAAGGTAATCTCGTAACCTACACATGAAGCACAGTTCTTATCATATTGCTAATATTCCTGGGTATTAATGGTAAAATAGTAGATGGGCTCATGTCATATTTCTTATATGAAAATGTTTGAAATTTTTGTTGTTTACTCTAAGGTAGTGTACTGATGTAATCCTTAATTCTGTTGATTTTATCTTGGTTAAGGATCTCGCCTTTTTAACGTCGAGGGAATCGGCGGGGTGCACGGGTCCCCAATTGAAAGAGATTCGGGCGGGGCATGACATATAAGAAGTGCAAAAAAGAATAAGTATATGCCCACTAAAGCACATGTGATTTTAAATGTTAAAGTAAGAACTAGTGATGAGATTGCGACATGTGGCGTGAATACGGTTACGAGGAATTGGGAAAATTGTTGGGTATTGAGACATAAAAGGTGTTCGTATGATTTGGGGAGATGGTATCATGATAGGTTGGGCTCCCCATAAGTGTCATTGTTGTGCTTATATGTTGATTGAATGACCGGGGCACGAAGTATGCCATGAGATATGAGTCTAGGGCTGGATGCCAATCCATATCATATGGGGAGATGACCTACTAACGGGTTGGGCTCCCTGAGATTTATTAAATTGTGTGGGGAGTCGGTCTACTGAAGGACTGGACTCCCAAGTATATCTATATTTTATGCATGTTGATTTGATGCATGGGTATGGTGTGTATTGTGGGGAGTTGGACAAATGATGCACCGAGCTTTCGGTTATGAGATGCGGTATGCACCATTACGCGATCTAGCCATGAGTGCTACGAGTATGACCACGGGTCATGATATGTCTTACTGTTAATGCCGATATAGGAGAGGGGGTGACAGGTGGACACTTGATGAGGTTGTACCATCACTCAAAGGAAAAAGGAAAGGATATTGAGGAGTGTTTTGTAAAATCTTCTATGTATCCCAAGACATTCAGTTGATATATGGGTACCGACGCAATACACCATTATGACAATATGATTGTGGAATTGATTTGCATGTGTTGGGGATATGTGCCGGTGAGTGGCAATAATATAGCTATGACCCCGAATGCTTGAGACACCATTTGCGAGATGACACTCGAGAAGTGTTAGTTGTGGTAGAGCAATTGCACACCTCCCACACTCTAGTTTTCCTAAACTTGTATAGTCCAAGCAGCGGTACACTCTGGGAGCAATTTATATTTGGGGCCCGAGTAGCCCATTGTGCCCATTGAATTGGGCCTGAACTGACCGATTTTCATTTTTGGGTCATCGAACCTAGTCGGATCGGATCGGTCAATGGACCGCTGACAGGTCAGCACCCAGTCAACACACGTGACCAATCAACGGACATTACGCTGCCCTATTTCGACCAATTTAGACCTCCTACGGCCAAACAGAGCCTCTCCCTAGCCTCTCCAGCTTGCACTCGTCCTCACTTAGGAAACTTGTAAGTCAATTCAGCCTTCCCTTATCGAAGTAGTTCCATTTTACAAAGAGAAAGTGCCCGAATTTCACTAACAAAATTCCTACTGCTCAGAACATGAATTGTAGCAGCTCTTGATCCTAGAAGGTCCTTGTAGACGAGAGCTTTCTTCCCAAATCTAAAGCTCAGACCGCCGTACCTCCAATAATAAGTTCTCGAAGCTTTCTCTCTCTACGTTTAGTTTTTTTGAGAAGCTCCATTTGAGCTCGTTTCAGACCCAAAAACAGCAATTCAAAGCTTGGTCATATTCTATGGAAGTGAAGAGACCGATTAGCACCAAAAAAAGGAAAATTAACGCCATTTGAAAGGCCAATTTGAAGAGATCAGATTTGGTTAATACAAAGGGGTGAAATTGGGTGAAAATTTAGGGAAAAATTGGCGATTTCGAAAATTGAGGGACCTTTATGCAATTTTTCAAAAATTGAAGGTCAATTAGCAAAGTAGAAGAACTTGGGGGACCAATTGGTCATTTTTGAAAAATTTGGGGTAGATTGGTAATTTTGAAAGTTATGGGACCAATTGGAAATTTTGGAAACATTGAGTTCCAATTGCGATTTTTGGGAAAATTGAGGACACAAGAGGGACATTGGAAATCATAGGGCCTTAATTAAGGATAATTGAGCATTAGGGACCTAAAATAAAAAAAATTATGAACTTTAGGGAGCTAAGTGCAATAAAACAAAAAATTATGGCCTAGTTGCCAGTACATGAGAACATGAGGCCTTTCATGCCTTACCTTTCTTTAAAAAGATACTCATACCATGTAGGGACAAATTTGGACAAGAACGTGATCAAGGGAGCACGACAAAGATTTGGGAAGCTGAGCGGGTACAAACACGTCACAGTCATCGGGTGAGTGAGACATTTTAAACATCATACACAGTTGGGGTGATGAGCACTTTTGCTAAATTGGAAAACCACCATGAGTGAGATTTTCAATCATCATGCCGGGTGGGATGATGAGTGCATTTTAAGCTTAAAACCATTATTTCTAGAAAAGATTTCCCTTGACTGTGTGCAACTACTTAAAATATTTGAGAAACTTTTCTAATGAGAGCTGGGACAACTTAAACAGGTCGGATGCTTGATTTTGAACTTATAGGGCCTAAAGCCTAGTTTTGAAAAACTCGTGAAGTGGGTCCAAGGCCAGTGGTCATGGGTTGGAACCCGTAGACAAGCATAATGATGAAAGCCATGAAAACTCTCATAACCGACAATTTTTTGTGTGTGACTCGGCACGATACCAAATCAGGATTGACAAGGCTCGATGGGCTAGTGGTAGTGTGTCGAGACTAGGTCGACGGATAGGTCAATCAAACAACTACATGCCCAAGTTGAGAGTCGGGGCTGTTGGATTGTTGGCACAAAAAATAGTGGCTAATGATTCTATAACTATTGTTTGTGCATGTACTTTGATATGGGACCATCGAGACACCCAATATGGGTAGTGTTGGTTCTAAGGGCTACTGGACAACCTGGATGCAATAAGGGCAGATTTGTCATGCTAGTGAGTCATGAAGCTCGGAGTAGCTTTTTGTGCACTAAGACTGGGGCGGGGTCAGGATGTGGTCTTTTCCCCATATCACGGAGATGAAGTACTTTCGGGTGTGAGGGTCAGACGTGTAAACATCCACTTAGATTCATGGTAGAAGTGGTCAGACTTCTATTAGGGTGGACGTAAATGCGCACCGATCCCCAAGTGGGTGTAGTCAGAGTACTACATCTGCGAATGTTTGCACCCTTTATGATAAAGGGCATGTAAATGTTTGCTAAATGTTTCCCAAGCTAGGGGAAGTGTTATAGAACTAAACTCACATAACAATGAATTAAAAAAATGATGATCCTTTAAAAGCTTGTATTTTATTTTTAAAAAACTCATTTTAATACTCGCTTACTGAGTTTTAGAAAACTCACCCACTCCCTCAAACCCTTTTCAAGAAAATAAATAAATCTTAAAGAATCCTTGAAGATGAACCCTAGGTCATATATGTTTAAAATTCTTTTAAAGTTATTGAGTTTTGTATAATGCTATTCTAGGAAACAAGGACAGAGGATTACGCCTATGTAAAACCTGTCCTCTTGGGCCAAGGAAACTGGGAAAAGAACCAGCAACTCTCATGAGAAAACTGAGTCACTAAATGAATCGAATATGATAAAGAAGGGCTAAAATGGGAATTTGGAAAATCCCAAGTAACCAAAAAGTCATAAAAGTCATGGGGAAGAACCATGAAGTAAAATGGATTGGAAATCCGAACCGATTCAGGATGGACCGGACCTGAACCCGATTGAACCAATTTAAACTGTACATGAACCGATCTCTAAATTCATTTTTCTTGGTGGTTAAAAATCTCAATTTGGAAAATTGAGGCCACCATTAGATAGAAAATGAATTTAGATTAATTTAGAAAATTGTAATTTTGAGAAAACCGCTCGAATCGGGCCTGAATCGGCCAATTTTTGCCATTGAACTGCCTCGAACTGCCATACCTTCGATGGTAAGCTACCTCCTCAAATCAAGAGCTCGAACTGCCATACCTCCGATGGTAAGCTTTCAAAGCTTTTTCTCTCAAAGAATAGTTTTCTGGCAAAGCTCCATTAGAGCTTATTTTGGACCTGAATTCAACAATTCAAATCTCCATTTGATCGTATGGAAGTGTAGGAATCGATCCGTGCCATCAATTGGACCAATTAACTCCGATTGACCGGCCAATTTGAAGAAATCAAATTCAGTCATTTAAGGGGGTAGAAATTGGGGATTTCAAAAAATTGTGGGACCTCCATGCAATTTCTCAAAATTGAAGGTCAATTGGAAGTGAGAAAGTTGTTGGGGGACCAATTGGTCAATTTTTGAAAGAATTTGTATCAATTGGCTATTTTTGGAAAGTAGGGGCAAAATGGTAATTTTTGAAAAATTAGGGGACCAAATTGGAAATTTGGAAAACTTGAACCCCTTACACAATTTTAAGTAAATTGAGGATCTAAAGAGGATATTGGAAACCTTGGGATTTGATTTGGGGGAAAAGGTAGAATTAGAGACCTAAAGTCAAGAAAAAGGAACTTTAGGGATCTAAGTGCAATAAACCGAGAATTTGGGCCTAGTTGCTCATACGTGAGAAAACGAAGGCTGTTATATTGAACACTTATGGATAATGATACCCAAACCGTGTAGGGACACGTGTGACCGGAATGCAAGCAAGAGAGAGCTAGTGTGGACTTGGAAACTGACTAGGGACGAACATGTGATAATCATTAGATGAGTGGGCTATTTTACACTTCATACCTAGTTGGGATGATGAGCACCTTTTCTAAATTGGAAGCCACCCTGAGTGGGACATTCTAAATATCATTCCTGGTTGGAATGATGAGCACGTTTGAAAAGCAAAAAACCTACTTACCGATTGTGAGTAGGATTAAATAAACATCATACCAGTTGGTATGATGAGCTTCCTTAAGGAAAAAAAAACCCGCATACCGGTGTTATGCGGATCCATCATCACACCCGTTTGGTGTGACAAATTAAAAGAGATTTTTTCAAAAGTGGTATCCCCTAACTATGTGATAACTACTTAAACAATTTGGGTGACCTTCTTGACAAGAGCTAGAGTAGCTCTAACAGGCCTAGTGCCTCGGTTTTGAACTCATAGGGCTCAAGGCCCAGTTTTGAAAAATACGTGTAGTGGGTCCAAGGGCACGGGTTGAAGCCCATAAACAAACATGAATAGGAAAGCCATGAAAACTCTCATTAAAAGTGGAATTAACTATGTGATTCGCCACAGTACCAAGTTAGGATCGACAAGGCTTGATGGGCTAGTAATAGTGCATCAAGGCCAGGTCGACAAACCGGTTAGACAAACAACTGTTGGCTAGGTTAAGTGTTAGGGCCGTTGAACCATTGACACCAAAGAGAATGACTAAATATATAAAAAGCTATTGTTTTGCATGCACTTATGGATTCAAAGCCATCAAGATGCCCTAGGGGGTAGTGATGGGTTCCAAGGGCTACTGGACAACATGGTTGCGATAAGGGAAGGAGAAGCTACTGTGTTTGGGCTTCTTGTCGTACTAGTTAGTCATGGAGCTATTGTGTTAGGGCTCCACGAAGCTAATGTGTTTGGGCTTTTTAAAGCTACTATATTTGGGCTTCAAGCACATGAGACCGGGGTAGGGACAGGATGAAGTCACTATCCTCATATGGACACCAAGTGGAATTCGGGTCTGAGGATCAAATGTCTGGGATGTCCACTCAGACTCAGGGTAGAAGTCTTGGATTTCTATCTGGGTGGACAACAAAGTCGAACTGATCCCCAAGTGGGTGTAGTCTGACACTACCGTGTGAATGTGTGTTCCCTTCCTGATGAAGGGCATGTGTTTGTGTGCTAAACGCCTCCTGAGGCAAGGGGATAGACTAATAGAGCTAAACACAGCTAATATGAAATGAAAAAAATCATAAGATTTTAGGTTTGAGAAAAATCCTTTAAAAAGGAATGGTAAACCTTGGCAATAGTTTTGATAAATAAAGCATGCTTTTGAAAACTCATTTCCCAACACCTACTCATTGAGTTGTAGAAACTCACCCCTTCCCTTTAACCCCTTTAAGGAAGGAAGGCAAACCCTTTAAAAATACCTCGAAGCCAAACCCTTAAAAAAAGATAGGTATGTAAGTTTTAACATATTCAGTTCTTTATAATGTTATTCTTGGAAACAACAAGGGTTCGTAAACCATGGGAAAGAACCTTAGGACAAATTGGGTGAGAAAAACTAGACCGGTTTGGGTGAACCAAATCCAAATCGGATTGAACCAAATTATGAAACGAGCCGGTTTATGAACCGAAACTAATAGAGAGAGCAAACTGGAAAATTTATGGAATTCCAAGTGACCTAAAGGGTCACATAAGTCACGAAAAAGAACTTTAGGATGAATGGGGGATGAAAACTAAACATGTGCAGGTGAACTAGATCTAAATCAGATTGAACCGGTTTGGACTTGTTTGAACCACTTTTGAACCGAATGCTAAATTTATTTTTCTAGTTGGCTTAGAAAATTCCAATTTGCATCATTTGATAGATAATGAATTTAGATAAATTTATAAAATTTTAATTTTGAAAAACTCAGTCGAATAGGGCTTGAACTGACCAGTTTAAGCTTTAAACCCGGTTCGGACTAGTCCTGTCCAGTTCGAATCAGTGTGGTCTTATTTCTTCACATGACAGCACAATTCATTTGCCAGAAAATTGAAGCAGCACGAGCAAAGAAGAAATATTTTCGTTTAGTACATTTCAGGCCATCAATAACTGTTATAAAGGTGCCAGATGGATGACCGATGAGTCCCGAGCTTCCTATCTAAAGTGCCCATCTCCGTTCATCTGCTCCTCACTTAAAAACCTTACTCTCTCTCAACTACTTAGTTTTCTAATGAAGCTCGAATCAGAGTTCCGATATAGTGTATTTTTTTAGCCAAAGAAGGTGTGGTCGAGTACGTTAGAACCAACGAGAAGTTAGTTACACAGTGGTAGTCTTCATTCACTCCAAGGGTCACCGAAGAAGTGCCGGCGTGAACGAACATTGAAACAGCTCTGGCAGACTAAAGCTGCCCTATTTCTGTTGAGCTAAAATTGGCTAATTCTAGTCCTCATCAGGCTAAACCAAGCTCTCCCAATACCTCCTCAGTCCTCCTACGGCCGAATTAGAACTAAAAGGTAAGTAAATTTGGCTCCCCTCTATAATTTCTGACCAGTGCTAGAGAGAGAACTGACATAATTTTGATGATAAAATTCTCACCCAATTTGGCATCAATTGAGGCAATCTTGATCCTAGGAGGAACCTCATGATGAGAGTTATCTACCCAGATTGAAAGCTGGGACCACCATGCCTCCGATGGTGAGCATTTGAAGATTTCTTTCTCTATGTTCTGTTTTTAGGCGAAGTTCCATTTGAGCTCGTTCCGTCGTAAAAAATTACGATTCAAAGTGCAATTAAATTGTATGAAGATGTAGAAACTACACTTTAACTTCAATTTCAACAATTAAACTTGTTTGATCGGTCAATTTGTTAAAATCAAATTCAACTATGTTGTAAAGTTGAAATTGCAGGAAAAATATGGGAAAATTGGGGATTTAAAAAATTCAAGAGATAAAAATACCATTTTATAAAATTGAGGGTCAATTGGGCTTGATAAGAGTGCTAGAGGACCAATTGAACAAATTTTAGAAAATTTAGGGGTAAAACTTACCATTTTTGTAAAGGAAGGGCAAAATGGTAATTTTGGAAAAATTGGGAACCAAGATGGGAATTTTGAAAACTTGAACACCTTTTTGTGAAATTTAATAAATTGAGGTTACAAGGGGAATTTTAAAAGTTTTGGGACTTAATTTAGTGAAAACTCGGAATTTAGGGCCTAAAGTAAAACAAAAAGAATTGTAGTGACCAAATTGCAAATATTTGAAAAGTTTGGTATTTTTAGCCATTCATAATGAATGATGGCTATCAAGCCAAATGACAATGAACAAAGATGTCCATACCGTGTAGGAATATGAGATATCGGAAATGCCAGCTGAAGCAAAGCTTGCAAGAGACGAAAGCCAATTTAGAGGAAATACACTACACAATCGGGTGAGTGAGAATTTAATATCATACGTGGTTGGGATGATAAACACCTCAAAAATAAAAACCTACTGCTAAGTGGTTTTTTAATCATCATACGTGAGAGGAGTGATGTGAAAATCACATGGAAAAACTACTTATTGGTTGTTAGTAGATCATACCTGGTTGGTATGATGAAACTTTTTGGAAGGAAGTGGAAAACCCACTTATCGATTATAAGTGGAGATGTCCTCATACTCAATTGGTGTGATGGATGACCGAAAATTTTATTTGTCAGAAGTTCTTTCCCTGACTGTGTGCCACTGCTTAAATAGCTCAATTAGGCCAAAGGCCTCGGTTTTGAAACTTGGGTGCTAATATGCCCGATTTTGAAAATCTCGAACAGTGGGCCCTAGGCCAGTTGGCATGAGCAAGAGCACGTAAAAAAAACATGATTATCAAGCCATGAAAACTTAAGTAAATGAGTTGTTTGGCCATGGTATCGAGTCAGGATTGACATACTCGATGGATTAGCAGCAGTGTGACATGACAGGTCTACGTATCAGTCAAGACAAACATCTATAAGTTGAGTTGAGTGCCGAGGCCATTGGACCAATGGCACAACATATTATATGGCTTATGTTAAAAACTATTGATTTTTGCATGCACTGTGTTACGGGACCTTCAAGATGCCCAAGAGGGGTAGTGATGCGTCCTAGGGCTCTAGACGACTTGGTGGATATAAGGGCAGTTAGTTGTACTAGAAGTCTTGTGAAGCTCGATGTAGCTTCATGCGCATGAGACTAGGGTGGGGACGGGATGAGGTCTCTATCCTCATACAAACATGGAGTTTTATTATGGGATTGAGGGTCATATATCGTGAATATCCACTCATTCTCAGGGTAGAAGTGGACGTACTTCTATCTAGGTGGCTGGTAAAGTCGATTCGATGCTACAAGTGGGTTTAGTGGATGGGCTGGCATGCGAATGTGTGTTTCCTTGATAATGAAGGGTGTGTGTTGATTGATAAACACATCGTTGTAAGTGAGAATTGGTTATGATAATTGAGATTTGAAAAGGAAAAAATTAAAGGAATTAAGGAGTCTAACACAATCCAAAATTTGAAAACTATTTTTTTTACCAAAACTTCATTTTTGAAATATCCATTAACTGAGTTGTAAAAACTCACCCCTCTTTTTATCCCTTTTTAGGAAATAGAGAAAATGACTAGGGATAACGCCAAGCCTTACCCTCAATCAGGTATACTTAATTTCTCTTAAGCTTGCATTTTATGTGGTATATGTCATTCTAGAGAACAAGGATGAAAGTATGCCCAGCTCCTCTTGAGTTAAAGGAGGAGGAAACTCCTCTTGAACTAGGAGAGCGGCGGGTTGATCACATTGATCCGTCCAAATCGGGTCGAGGCATGACAACTTGAGTGGCATTAGAGCCTAGTTCCCTTGAAACATTATCAATATTATGCCCTAACATTAATCCAACTCTAAACTATTGTGTAGGAAGGAGAATTCCTAGGAAATTCGTGGTGAAATCCAATCCTCCACCCATAACCCTAAAAAAGACACCCAACCCAAGGGAGGAAGCCATAAAAAGGTTCCTAAAGGGCGAGAAATGATTACCCAAGGACATGGTGGAAGACTACCGGAAATTGGTAGGAGCCTTACTAGAACCGGAAGACATCATATACCCTCGTCCCAGACAAGAGTAACCAGTATCACCTCCTTGAAGCCCAATCCCTCCTCCTCCAGTCCCACAACAACTGGAGGGGAATCCAACCAAGAAGGAGGCCTGGAATAATTACAGGGATGCGTATGTCACCTTCATGAAGGTCCACCAAGTACTTCCACCTACTCAACTTGGCTTCAATCCCACCTAATGGGTGAAGTGAACATGTGAGTGTGAGGTTGAGGTACTAAAGTAGTATGGATTGGAGGCCATACATGAAATTCATCCTATTAGGAAATACGAATGGACCCCAACCAATTCCTCAGAGCTTTCTGATCAAGAGTCCCACAATCATTCTAGGGTTAATTCTAGTCTTATGACCCCAAGGGATTAGGGGGTAGAAAATTCCTGTAAAAAGCCAAGTATGGTAAGAAAATATTTATTGCATAAATGAAAGTGAAATTTCTGTTAAAACTTCTAAATTCCTTGATAAATTCAAAATAAAAAGAGTATGATAATTAAAGCAAAAGGTAGGAAATCACCTAAGGAGGAAAAGACTAGTTATTTATAGTTAACCTCAACCCTTAAGACTTACCCTCAAAAGTCTGATAAGGAAGAATCCATTCAAGGGAGATCTTAAGAAATGGAAAAAAGAAGTTGGGAAGCAATCATCAAAGAGTATAGATTCATGGAGAGACCAAGGAATTAAAGGAAAAACAAGGAGTATAATATTTCAAAGGGAATCAAAAGAATAGAAGCTGATCAAGAAGAAAAAGAAAACAAAGTATGGGGAAACACCAAGGAAAGATGGATAGAAAGTAGAATAACAAGATGGCCCAAGTATAACAACTACTTGTAAAGAACTAAGATACAGTTCCTTAGGAATTCCATAAGATAGAGAGACTTGTAGAAAGCAGAGATATGGACCAAAAGAGGAAGAAAAGTCGGAGTGGATGAACCATACAAGTTCATTAAGTATAAGTGAAAATTAAAAAGAGAGAACTTTTAAAGAATGATAGGGTAATCAAACAAAAGAATCACAAAATGAGAGACACTACAAGGAGGATGAGAAGTTGAATTGAGGAAGGATAAAGCTCCAGGATAAGAAAAACAACTGAGAAAATGTCGCAAAAGATCGGACCAAATAAGGACCTCAGTAAAATATACAAATAACTAAGTGTTTGGGAAGGTTAAGTATGACCTACTTGCAGGAAGACATGAAAACCTAAATCGGAATTTTAGATAAATCTAATTGAAGGAAATAAACTCCTATTGATCAATTGCCCGGAAGAGAAAAATGAAGCTTTAAAAAGAACTAGGGAGTATTAAGGAACAAAACCTAATTGGGACAAGGGAGGAATACCTAGGACATGAAGATGCGAAAGATTGGATATAATGGGGATGAGGGGTTCACCTCAAAGGAATAACTAAGTTTTGAGAGCCAATGAGAATAAGGTAAGATAAACGAAAAGTACTTGTAGGATCTCAAGAGTATAGATAAGCAGGTGAAGATAGTAGCTAGGAAGGGCATTTGAGAGTGAGTATTCGCAATAGTCAAGGTTAGAAGGAAATTCTGAGAGAAAAGAAGAGTAAAACTTACCCAGAAAGGAAGCCATGGAAGGACACATGTGTACCAATTAAGAAGAAATGGAACCGACAAAAATTGGGAAGACAAGCTACTAGAAATGAAAGGGTCAAGTGCAAAGGGAAAGAAATCATGAAGATTTGGGAGATAAGTCAAACCCAAGTAATGCGTAAGTAGGAAGAAGTCATTAAAGTGAGAAAGAGACTGACTGGAATAAAGGATCGTGAAATGATCACGATATAATTAAAAATGGATTTAAAATGAGAAGAGACTTAAAAAGGGAAGGACGCTAGTGGGAATGAGGAATGAAATAAGAAAGGAAGAGCTTTAGTATGTTAATAAGTTATCAGTATCTCAAGGAAATGAAGATTGGATGACCAAATGTAGCAGTCAGAAAAGAAGTGTAAGAAAGAAAATCGATGCGGCTATAGTGATGTGAAGTCAAAGACAAGTTTCGAAGAATGTAATGCCATAAGGGCCATGTAAACCCAACTATTCAAGACCTAAACTAGATTGAACTGGTTTCTAAATTCATTTTTTTAGGTGGTTTAGACAATTCAAATTGGAGAATTAAAGCCACCATAGGATAGAGAATGAATTTACAAATTTTTAATTTTGAAAAACTCGGTCGAATTGGGCCTGAACCGACCGATTTAAGCATTGAACCCGGTTCAGACCGGTATGGTTCAGTTCGAAACAGTTTTGTGTTCTTCCTTTAGATGACAACATTGTTCACTCGCTGAAAAATCGAGTAGCACTGGTGAAGATGAAAAGTCTCTGGCTAGAGAGTTTTAGGCAATGAATGACCACTATAAAGGCGCCAATTAGATAGCCAAGAAGTCCCCGAACTTCCTATATAAAGAGCTCCTCCTCATTCATCCTCCTCACACCTGAAAACTCCTCTCTCTCCCTTCTGCTCAATTTTACGGTGAAGCTCGAACCAGAGCTCCAACATTGGGGTTTTTCTTAGCCAAAGATGATGAGGTCAGGTTCTTTAGATTTGGGGAGAAGTCAGCTACCTGATGGTAGTCTCTATTTGCTCCGAGGATCACCGGAGAAATGCCAGTGTGATCGAATAGTGAAGTAGCTCCAATGGACCAAAGCTGCCCTATTTTGATCGAGCTAAAAACAACCAATTCGAGCCCGTTTTAGGTCAAACCAAGTTATCCCACACCTCCACAACACTCATACGACTGAATTAGAGTGAAAAGGTAAGCCAATTTGGCTCCCCTCTATAAATTCCAATCAGTGTTAGAGAGAGAACAATTGAAACTTCACTAACCAAATTCTCACTCAATTTGGCATGAATTGATGTGATTCTTTATCTTAGGAGTAACCTTAGGATGAGAGCTATCTACTAGATCGAAAGATCGAACTGCCGCACCCCTGACAGTAAGCTTTCGAAGCTTTATCTCTCTATGTCCAATTTTTCGATGAAGCTTCATTTGAGCTCAGTGCAGATCCAAATGAAGTGATTCAAAGTTCCATTGAATTGTGTGGACGTGTAGGAACTCAATTTTACCTTCAATTTTAATAAATAAACCTGATTAAATGGCCAATTTGAAAGGGGGAAATGGGAGGGGGGGTGGAGGGGGGTGGCGGATTTGGGAAAAATTGGGAATTTTATAAAATTGAGGGACCAAAGTGCAATTTCCCAAAATTGAGGGCCACTTGGCCATGAAAAAGATGTTGGAGGACCAATTGGTAAAATTTTGGAATTATTGGGGTCAAATTTTCCATTTTTTTAAGGTAGGGGTGAAATGGTAATTTTTGAAAAGTTGGGGACCCAATTGAAAATTTTGAAAACTTGAACCCTTCTTGTAATTTTGAATAAATTGAGGTTCCAAAGTGAATTGTATTTGTTTCAGGTCTCTAAAGTTATAGAAATTGGCATTAGGGACCTAAAGTTAAAGAAAAAGAACTTTAGGGATCTAAATGCAAATAATTAAAAGTTTGGGCATTTTATTCATTCGTGATGAATGAAAGCAAGTAGGTCAAAGGTTAATGAACAAGGATGTTCATATTGTGTAGGAACACGAAGTACCGAGAATGCCAGCAAAGACAAGCTCGTGTGAAGGCAAAGAGCCAAATAAGAGGAATACACTGCACTATTGTGTGAGTGGGAATTTTCACATCATACCCGATTAGGATGATAAGTATCTCGGAATGAAAAACCACTACTAAGTGAAATTTTGACATCACAGCTGGATGGGGTGATGTGGAAACTATGTGGATAAACTACTTAGCAGTTGTAAGTTGATCATACCTGATTGGTATGATGAACCTTCTATAAGGAAGTGGAAAACCCGTTTTCTTGTTGTAAGCGGAGATGGTATCACACCCTGTTGTTGTGATCGACAAGTGAAAATATATTTTTGTCAGAAGTGTTCTCCCCTGACTGTGTTTCACTGCTTAAAGATTTTGGGAGACCTTCTTGACGGGAGCTCAAATAGGCTAGAGGCCTCGGTTTCGGAACTTGGGGGCTAAAATGCTCGATTTTGAAAATCTTGTACAATGGGCCCAAGGCGAGTTGGAACGAGCAGGTGCTCGTAAACAAACATGAGATTAAGCCATGAAAATTTTAAATGAATAATGTGATTTGACCATGGTACCAAGACAGGACCGACATACTCGATGGATTGGCGTTAGTGGGACAAGACAAGTCGACGGACTAGTCTAGATAAATAGCTGCAGGTCGAGTTGAGGGTCGGGGCCATTGGACAAGTGGCACAAAAGATAAATGGATTATATGGAAAATTATTGTTTGTGCATGCACTAATGTTTGGGACCATCAAGATGCCCAAGAGGGGTAGTGATGTGTCTTAGGGGCTACTAGATGACATGGTGAAGATAGGGGCTACTAGCCTGAATGAACCGGAAGAGTGACGGGTTGTTCACGGGGATCCGACCAAACCGGGTGGGGGTGTGACATTGGGTTTGAAGGTTGGACGTCTAGGACGTCCACTCAGACTCAAGGTAGAAGCCTGAAACTTCTATCTAGGTGGACAACAAAGTCACGTTGATCCCCAAGTGGGTACAGTCTCTAACTGCCCTACGAATGTGTACCCTTCCTGATGATGGGTGTGTGTTTGTGTGCTAAACGCCTCTCAAGGCAAGGGGATGGGCTAAGAGAGCTAAACACACCTAATATGAAAATTGGAAAAATCCTGATATTTGAGGTTTGAGAAAAATCCTTGAAAAAGGAATGGTAAACCTTAACAATAGTTTTGATAAATAAAGCATGCTTTTGAAAACTCATTTCCTAACACTTGCTCACTCAGTTGTAAAAACTCACCCCTCCCTTTAATCTCTTTTTTGGAAGGAAGGAAAACCCTTAAGTAATACCTCGAAGCCAAACCCTTAAGACAAGGATAGGTAAGTAAGTTTTAACATATTCAATTTTGTATAATGTTATTTTAGGAAAAAAATTAGGTAGAAAGGGCGCCTGACTTCTCGCAGTTTAGAAGGAAGCGAAATCTTTCATAGACCAAAGGGAGTGGTGGGTTGCTCATGGGGATCTGACCAAACCAGGTCAAGGCATGACAACCTGACTCTTCGCGGTCCTGTGAAGGGGTAATCCAAAAAGTTAGAGCTCGCCCTTGCATAGAGGTCTACAAGGGGTGCGAAGGGATGTACTTGAGCTCAACACTCTTGGAGCCATCAGACTAGGAGACCCAAAACAAGTCTAAGGCAGATTCCTAACCAATTACCTGAAGGGATTTGGAAAAGAGTGAAATAAATGTCTTTAATAAGTTGAGAATGACAAGAACTATTCCTTTAATAAATAAAAGTCAACATTTTTTAAGAATTTAATTCTACAAAAGAACAAAAGGTCCTAGATACGATAGCCTTTCTCATTAAAGATAAATTATCAAGAACTCCCACCAAAAACATCAAAGGATTTGAAATTTCACTAGATGATTCCATACCTAATGGAAGAAAAGAGAATCCAAGAAGTCAAATGACAAGGTATGACAAATAGATCGGGGGTAGTATATGGAGATGGAAATCAGTAGAGGAGGAACCATCCAAGGTAGTTAGGAAAGATTACAGACAAACCTGACTCTGCATAGGAGTCTAAAGAAATGTAAGGATGAAGGGAAATCAATGAAAGAGAAGGAGTTGGTGTTAATTGATAACTCTAGGACAACCTAACTCGGGCCACGACTAGTCTATGATATATCTCTCACACAAGGTCAAGAAATCTTAGAATAATTGGACCCAAACTCTTCCCTAAGTGGGTAAACTTGTAAACAATACGAGTAAGATAGAGGTTAGGGTACAAAGGATGTACGACAAGGGCTTCCGAAGAAAGATACAACTGGAATGGCGATGGGAAGAGAAGGCCATAACTTAATTCTATAGTCCCATAACTATAGGGATGCATAACAATAAAGGGGGAGTGGTTCCTAACTCCCTTGAGCTCAGACCCTCAGTTGACCCTATTTCATGTGTGTGATCTCATATAAGGGTTCATAGGTATAAATCACTACTACAGAGTAAGCGGGTAGGGAACCAAGACCGATGGAAGGAAAACCTCTAAAAGGGAACTTAAGAGTTGACGAATGGACTATGAGGAGACCATACAGTATGAAAAACCATGAAAGAAACCCAAGTGAGTAAGGGAGGACTAAGGCATGAAAATCTTTAAGAAAATACTCGCTGGATATGAGGAAGGGCATAAGGGAGTAAAACCACAAGTATGTCAGTAAGTCAAGAAGTGGATGGAAACCAGATGGTTGGGACCGGAAAACCCAATCATGAAGTTGGAGAAGGACGAATAAATAAGAAAATCCCAAACGCTCATGAATGACATCAATGTAAAGGGACATTAGGTGCATGAAATAGATGCACGAACAACAATTGAGTAGTGAAACCCTCTAACAACGCAAGAAGAATAGTATGGGAATACACTATAAGGATAGAAGTGGAAGAATTCAGTACTGGGTGGTATGAACCTCAAAGTAAGAAGGATTTTGACTCTAATGATAAATAAACAAATACAAGTAAACCCCGCCCTTTTGAGTTAAGGAAAAACCAGGAAAAGAACTGGTCGAACTGAGTGAAAAAAATAGAACTGGTTCATAAATTCAATCATTGGAGAATGAACAATTTGGGAAATTTACAACTCTCGAGTGACCCAAAGGGTTCATAAAGTCTTGAAAAAGAAACTTAGGACAAATTGGAAGAGAAAAACCAAACCGATTCAGATGAACCAGATCCAACTAGATTGAACTAGTTTATGAATCGAGCCGATTCATGAACCGAAACAGATAGAAAAATGGCAAACCGGGAAATTTATGGATCCTGAGTGACATAAAAAGTCACAAAGTAAAAAAAACAGACTTTAGGATGAATTGGAGATGAAAACCAGAACAGTTTAGGTGAATCGGATCCGAACCAGATTGAACCTGTTTGGATCGATTTTAACCAATATTGAACCTCATGCTAAATTCATTTTTGTAGGTGGCTTATAAAATTCAAATATGAGATTTGAGGCCACCATTGGATAGAAAATAAATTTAGAAATTTTTAAATTTGAAAAATTTGGTCGAATCGGGGGTGAACTGGCCGATTTAAGCTTTGAACTTGGTTCGAACTGATCCGGTCCGGTTTGGAATAGTGTCGTCTTCTTCCTTCAGATGACAACACTATTCACTCACTAGAAAATTGTGCAGCATTGACAAAGTTGAAAAGCTTTTGGCCAGTGAGTTTCAGACAATGAATAACCGCCATTAAGGCGCCAATTGGACAACTAAGTAGTCCCCGAGCTTCCTTACAAAGAGACCCTCCTCATTCATCATGTCTACACATGAAAACTCCATTCCTTCTCAACTACTCCATTTTCTGGAGAAGCTCAAAATAGAGCTCCGACTTGGGCACTTTTCTGAGCCAAATAAGGCAAGGTCGGGTTCTTTAGAACCTGGAAGAAGTTAGCTACATGTCTGTAGTCTCCATTTGTAGCTACACCTCCACAGTCCACCTACAGCTGAATTAAAGCTGAAAGGTAAGCCAATTTGGCTCCCCTCTATAATTTATGACCGGTGCTAGAGAGATAACTGACAGAACTTCGATGATGAAATTCTCACTCAATTTTGCATCAATTGATGCAATTCTTGATCCTTGGAGGAACCTTAGGACATGAGCTATCTTCCCAGATCAAAAGCCCGGACCACTGCTGTCACGCCCAGACCCAGTTTGGTCAAATCCCCGTTATCAACCTGCCACTCTTCTGGTTTATTAAAGGGTTTCTCTTATTATAAACCATAAAGAGTAAGGCATTCTTTAAACCTGCACCTTTTTCCTAGAATAACATAATCAAAACTGCATAACATTTTAAATTCATCATACCTGTCTCACATGCTTCTTACTTGATGGTCTTTAAGGGTAGGCTTTTCAAGATTTCCTAAAAGGGATATAAGTGAGGGGGTGAGTACGACTACTCAGTGAATGGGTTTTCAAAAGTTTTGACTTTTAAGAAAACATTTATTATTGGAGTGTGCCAGACTCCTTTCTTTAAAAAATCCCTTCATTCATAATCTCGGGTTTTATCACCATTTTGCTTATTTAATCACGGTGTGTCATCACCCAACAAACACACATTCGCATGTTAGTATGTCCACTAAAACCACTTGTGGCTTCGGAGCGACTTTACCGGCCACCCGGATAGAAGTACGTCCACTTCTACCCTGAGAATGAGTGGATGTTCGCAACATCCAACCCTCATTCCCGGAATAAATTCTTTGTGTCCATTATGAGGACAGAGAGCTCATCCCGTCCCCACCCCGGTCTCATGCGCTTGGTACTACTCCAAATTTCACACGGTCACTTGGAATGACAAATTGCCCTTATACTCACTAGGTCGTCCAGGGCCCTTAGGAAGCATCCCTACCCCTCATGGGCATCTTGATGATCCCGTACTCATAGTGCATGCACAAACAAGGTTTTCTTTTTATTCCTTGTAATTTGTGGTGTCATTAGTCCAAGGATCCCGACTTTCAACTCAACTTGCAGCTGTTTGTCTTAACTGGACTGGAGACCGGTCATGTCGCACTGTTGCTAGTTGACTAAGAATGTTGGACCAACCTTGGTACCATGACCATACAATTTATCAAAGTTTTATGACACATATATTATGTTCGTTTATGAGCTCCTGCTCGTGCCCATTGGTCTATGGCCCACTGTTCGAGATTTAAAAAAAAAACGGGCATATTAGCCCCCAAGTTCCAAAACCGAGGCCCCCGGCCTATAAGAGCTATTCGAGCTCCCATCTAGAAGGTCTCCCAAATTGTTTAAGGATTGGAACACAGTCAGGGGAGAACACTTCTGAGAAAAATATGGTTTCACTGTCAATTATACCGACCCGATATAAGGACATCTCCGTTCATAACCGATGAACGGGTTTTCAACTTCCTTCGAGGAAGTTTCATCATACCAATCGGGTATGATCTACTTACCACTGGTATGTAGTTTTTTCGCATGGTTTTCACATCACTACTCTAAGTCGTGATGTTTAAAATACCACGTAATAGTGGATTTTTATTTCGATGCGTTTATCATTCCCAACCGGGTATGATATAAAATCCCACTCACTCATTAATGCCGTGAATTCCGCTATACTGATTCTTTGTATTCACGCGAGCTTGTCCTTGCTGGCATTCCCAGTATAGCAAACACCTCTAATTGTTAAAATTGAAGTGGAAATTGAGTTTCTCCATGTTCATACGATTCCATATAACTTTGAATCGCGAGTTTTAACGCCGAAACGAGCTCAAATGGAGCTTCGCCGGAAAATAGACTGTAGAAAGAGAAATCTTCGATTACTTAACGGTGAGGGCACATCGACCCGAGCTTTCGATCTGAGCATATAGCTCTCATCCTAACGTTCATCCTAGAATCAAGAATCGCATCAATTGATGCCAAATTGGATTAGAATTTTGTCATTGAAATTCGGCCAACTCTCTCTCTAACACCGATAAAAAATTATAAAGGGGAGTCGAATTGGCTTACCTTTCGATCCTAATTCGACCGTGAAAGGGCTGAGGAAGTGTTGAAAGGGCTTGGTTTGGCCTGAGAAGGGCTCAAAATGGCTGATTTCAACTTGACCGAAACATGGTAGCTTCGGTCCACTGGAGTTGCTTCACTGTTTCATCACGTCGGCGTTTCTCCAGCGACCCTTAGAGCAAACGGAGACTATAGGCATGTAGTTGACTTCTCCTTAGTTCTAAAGAACCCGACCTCACCTTTTTTAGCTCAGAAAAGTGCCCATGTCAGAGCTCTGGTTCGAGCTTCACCGAAAAATGGAGCAGTTGAGAGAGAATGGAGTTTTCAGGTGTGGAGATGATGAATGGAGAGGGGCTCTTTATATGGGGAGCTCGGGTACCCGTTGGCCGTCCGTTTGGCATCGTTATTACAGGCATTGAAGACCTAAAACATACTGAATGGAAGCATTTCTTCTTCGTTGGTGCTGCTTTGATTTTTCGGCGAGTCAACAGTGTTGTCATCCTAAGGAAGAAGATGACACTGTTTCGAACTGGACTGTACCGGTCCGAACCGGGTTCGAAGCTTAAACTGGTCGGTTCACCCCTCATTTGACCGAGTTTTTCAAATATAAAAATTTCTAAATTCATCTAAATTCATTTTCTATCCAATGATGGCCTCAAATCTCAACTTTGAATTATTTAAGCCACCTAGAAAAATGAATTTAGGATTTGGTTCAATAGTGGTTTAAACCAGTCCAAACTGGTTTGGATCCAGTTCACTTGAACCGGTTTGGTTTTCATCCCCAATTCCTTCACAATCCATTTCCATGCCTTTTTGTTGCCTTGGGTCACTTAGGGTCCATAAAATTCCTGGTTTACCATATCTTTATCGATTCCGATTCATAAACTGGCTTGGTCCTTAAACTGGTTCAATCCGGTTCGGGTTCGATTCACCCGAACCGTTGTGGTTTTTCTCTCCCACTTTGTTCTAAGGTTCCTTCCCAAGGTTTACAAATTTCTTTAGGGCACAAGGGAGTCAAATTTTTCAGATTTGCCTGTTCTCTATTTGTTCCAGTTCAGGAACCAACTCGGTTCATAAACGAGTTTAATCCAGTTGGATCTAGTTCATCTAAATCGGTCTGGTATTTCTCTTCCAATTTGTCCTAAGGTTCTTTTCCATGGTATTATGAACCCTTTGGATCACTCGAGAGTTGTAAATTCCCAAATTGTCCGTTCACAAATGATTGGGTTTGTGATCCGGTTCAGTTTCTCACTCGATTTGATCGGTTGTTTTCCTGGTTTTCCTTAGATCAAAAGGGCGGGGTTTACAGTCGCGCCCCCAACGGTAAGATTTTGAAGCTTTCTCTCTCTAAGTCTAGTTTTCTGGCAAAGCTTCGTTTGAGCTCATTCCGACACCAAATCGTGCGATTCAAAGTGTAATTGAATTGTATGAAGGTGTAGGAACTCCAATTTAACTTTAATTTCAACAATTAAACTCATTTGATTTGTCAATTTGATGAAATCAAATTCGGCAATGTTAGAAGGTTGAAATTGGGGGGAAATTATGGAATTTAAAAAATTAGAGGGACTAAACTACACTTTCATAAAATTGAGGACCAATTGAGCATGATAATGATGTTGGAGGATCAATTGGGCAATTTTGGAATTTTTTGGGCAAAACTTACCATTTTTGTAAAGTAGGGGCAAAATGATAATTTTGGAAAAGTTGTGGACCAAATTGGAAATTTGAGAAATTTAACTCCTTTTTGTGAAATTGAATAAATTGAGGTCCCAAGGTGAATTTTAAAAGTTTCAAGACTCAATTTTAGGAAAAAATGGCATTACAGACTTAAAGTTAAAGAAAAATAACTTTAGGTACCTAATTGCAAATAAATGAAAAGTTTGGTTTTCTCATTCATTTGGAATGAATGAAGGCTATTAGGTCGAAGGATAATGAACAAGGATGTTCATATCGTGTAGGAACATGAAGTATCGGGAACGTCAGTAAGGACAAACTCATGTGAATACAAAGAACCGGTTGAGAAGAATTCACTACATTAACAAGTGAGTGGAAATTTAATATCATAACCAGTTGGGATGATAAGCACATCGAAAATGAAAACCCACTGCTAAGTGGTATTTTAATCATCACACCTGAGAGGAGTGATGTGGAAATCAAACAGAAAAACTACTTATCGATTGTAAGTAGATCATACCCGGTTGGTATGATGAAATTTCCTTGAAGGAAGTGGAAAACCCGTTTATCGGTTATGAGCGAAGATGTCCCTATACTTGGTTGGTATGGTGGACAATTGAAAAGTATATTTTGTTGGAACTACTCTCCCTTAACTGTGTGCCACTACTTAAACATTTTGGGAGACTTTCTTGACGGTAGCTCGAATAGTTCTATTAGTCTGGAGGCCTTGTTTTAGAACTTGGGGGCTAATATGCCCGATTTTGAAAATCTAGAATAGTTGGCCCTAGGCCAGTTGGCATGAGCTGGAGCTCATAAACAAACATGAATTTGAGCAATAAAACTTAAATGAATGAATTGATTGGCTATGGTACCAAGATAGGACCAACATACTCGATAGATTGGCGATAGTGCGACATGACAGGTCGACAGACCAGTGGCACCAAAGATTAAATGGCTTTTGAGGAAATCTTTGTTTGTGCATGCACTTGAGGTTTAGGACCATTAAGATGCTCAAGAGGGGTAGTGATGCGTTCTAAGGGCTGCTAGATGACATGGTGGTGATAAGGGAAAAGAGAAGCTACTGGGCTTGTGTTTCTTGTCATAACAGTTAGTCATGGAGTTATGTGTTTATACTCCACGGAGTTCTATGTTTGTACTCCACAGAGTTTTTATATTTGGAATATCCTGAAGCTTTTGTGTTTGAGTTTCATGCGTACGAGATCAAGATATGGTCCTTGTCCTTATACGGATACGAGGTTTTATTTATGTGTGTCCCTTCATGATGAAGGACGTGTGTTAGTTGTTAAATAAACTGATTATGGTTGAGGATTGAGTAATGGCTATGAAACCGAGATTTGAGGATGAATTATTTTAAAAGAAAATAAGGAGTTTGGCACACACCAATTCAAATATTTTCCATAAAAGTCAATCTTTAAACATCCATTCACTGAGTCGTTGAACTTACCGCCTCCTTTATATCCCTTTTCAGGTAACCAAGGGCAAGCTACCCAAAGACCTCATGTTTATCACATCTACAAGACAGGTATGAAAGTTAAAAAGTTTATGCAGTTTTGATTTATGTATTTTAGGAAAGGTACATGTTAAAAGGATGCCTTACTCTTCCCAGGTTAAAGGAGGGGAAAACCCTTAGTAAACTGGGAGAGTGGTGAGTTGCTCATGGGGATTCGACAAAACCGGGTCAGGGCATGACAACAAGAGTTATGCGCAAGGAATGATTGGAAAATTCTGAAGATAGTTGAGGAACATTACCAGGCCACAAGAAGGAACGAAGCCACACGATTCCTAAAAGGGTTGGAAAGGAATGAACTGTTATCGAGGAAGCCACACGATTCCTGAACGACAAGATGCATTTGATCTGAAAAATTACTTGGACACAGGGGGTAAGACAAATCAATGGAACTAACTTAAAGGGATTAAATGACTGATTGAAGGGGAAGGAAATTTCTTAAGTACGTTAGCTACGAAATTAAGTGAAAGGGTAACCAAAGTGGTAGGATATCAAACCAAATCCCAAGTTGACCTCAAGGGAATTTATTCCCAATATAAATGGTGAATAACTAAGTTCCAAGGACAAAACTCCTAAAAGAAGGGGAGAGTTGTTAAAACCATCCTTTGGGACCAAAGAAACCGAGAAAAGAACCAGCACCATGCATGAGAAAACCGAGCTCACAAATGAACAAAAAAATGGTAAAGATGGGGTAAAATGGGAATTTAAAAAATTCCAAGTAACCAAGAAGTCATAAAATTCATAAGAACCATAGAGTGAATTGGGTGAGAAAATAGGACCGATTCAAGGTGAACTAGACCCAAAGCAGATTGAACTAGGTTGAACCACGGTGAACCGGTTCAATAATTAATTTTTCTAGGTGGCTTAAAAAGGTCAATTTGGAAAATTGAGGCAACCATTTGATAGAAAATAAATTTAGAAATTTTTAATTTTTGGAAAACTAGTCAAATCAGCCTTGAACTAGCTGATTTTCATTTTCGGGTCACTGAACCTGGTTGGACCAGACCGGTTAACAGACCGCTAACAGTTCAGCGCCCAGATAGTACACATGACCAATCAGTGCAGAAGGCGTGGCAAAGTGTGCTTGTCGGCCGCTCAGTTAGCACCTGAAAGTGTTGACCAATTGGAGAGAGACACGTGTTTGGTCAATTGGTCAACAATCAGCAGGCACCTGATCAACAATGATATAAACACGAGCTGCTAATGAGAGGTTGCCATGTGTGTGATCAATTGGTCAATGATTGATGAGGCGACTGATTAGGAATGTCATGTCAGCTGAGCTAACTAATCCCTTGCCGCTATGTGGCATGTCTGCTTGTGCAGAAGAGTGTTGTCTCCTTCCTTCATCCTTTGATACTATTCATCAAGGAAAGTTCACCTTGTATTTTTGGCGAGGAAATATTCCCTCCAATTCTGGCATTTTCCGATGAGGATAAGCTCGACCAATATGGAAACTAGTAGAGTAGAGTGTCCCTGAGCTTCCTATATAAAGAGCTCCCCTTTCATTCGTCCTCCACACACCTCAAACATCCAAATTAGAAGAAGTGCGCAGTTTCCAAATGAAGTTGGAACTAGAGCTGTGACTTGGGCATTTATATCAACCTCAGAAGGCGAATTCAAGTCATACAAACTCTAGAGGAAGTCAGCTACCTAACTATGCCCTTCATTCATTCTAAGAATCACAAAAAAAGCGTTGGCGTGCCCGAACAATGACGCTTCTACAAAGGACCTGAGGTTGCCTTGTTCTGTCTAGTTCAAATTCTGCCAATTAAGCATCTTGCGACCAAACCGAGCCTCCCACTAGCCTCTCTAGCCTACACTCGACATCCCTAAGGAAACGTGTATGTCAATTTGATCCTTTCTCATTGTAGCAGTTCCATTCTAGAGAGAAAAAGTGCCCGAATTTCACTAACCAAATTCCTACTACTCATGACATGAATTGTAGCAGCTCTTGATACTAGAAGTACCCTTTGGATGAGAGCTTTCTTCCCAAATCTAAATCTCAGACCGCCGCACATTCGATAATATGTTCCCAAATCTAAAGCTCAGACCACCGCACATTCCGACGAAGTATCCTTTGAGCTCGTTTCATACCCAAAATCAGTAATTCAAAGCTCGGTCAGATCGTATGGAAATGAAGTGACCAATTAGCACTATAAAAAGGAACAATTAACCTCATTTAAAAGGCCAATTTGAAGAGATCAGATTTGGTCAATACAAAGGGGTGAAATTAAGGGAATATTTTGCGAAAAATTGGTGATTTAAAAAATTGAGGAATCTTGATGCAATTTTTCAAAAAGTGAAGGTCAATTGGCAAAGTAGAAGAACTTGGGCGACCAATGGGTCATTTTTAGAAAAATTGGGACCAAATGGACATTTTTGGAAAATTTGGAGCTAATCGGTAATTTTGGAAAGTTATGGGATCGATTGGAAATTTTGGAAAAGTTGAGTTCCAATTGAAAAATTAAGGACCCAAGGACTTAATTGAGGATAATTGGGCATTTGGGGCCTAAAGTAAAAAATTATGAAGTTTAGGGACCTAAATGCAATAAAACAAAAATTAGGGCCTAGTTTCCAATATGTGAGAAAAGGAGGCCTTTGATGCCAAATCTTTCTTTAAAAGGATGCTCAAACTATGTAGGGACAAATTTGGACAAGAACGTGAGCAAGAGAGCACGACCCAGACTTGGGAAGCGGAGTGATGATGAACACGTCACAGTAATCGGGTGAGTGGGACATTTTAAACATCATACCGGTTGGGGTGATGAGCACTTTTCCATCATCATGCCCGATGGGATGAGTAGTGCATTTTAAGCTTAAAATCATTTTTCCAGAAATGATCTCCCTTAACTATGTATAACTGCTTAGAATATTTGGGAGACTTTTCTGATTAGAGCTAAGACAGCTCCAATAGGGCAGAGGCCAAGATTTTGAACTTACATGGCACAAAGCCCAATTTTGAAAAACTCATGAAGTGGGCCCAGGGCCAGCGGGCATGAGTTGGAACCCGAAGACAAGCATAATGATGAAATCCATGAAAACTCTCATAACTAATAATTTTTGTGTCTGACATGTCGCGGTACCAAATCAGGACCGACAATGCTCAATGGGCTAGTGGCAGTGAGCCCAGACTAGGTCAATAGACCATCCAGGCAAGCAACTACAAGCCCAAGTCAAGGGTTGGGGCCGTTAGACTGTTTGAACCAAAGATAATGGCTAATGATTCTAAGACTATTGTTTGTGCATGCACTATGATACATGACCATCGAGATGCCCAAGACGAGTAGTTTTGGTTCCAAGGTCTACTGGATGACTTGGATGTAATAAGTGTAGATTTGTTGTGCCAATGAGTCATAAAGCTTAGAATAGCTTCTTTTGCACTAAGATTGGGGTGGGTCAGGATGAGGTCTCTGTCCCTATATCACGGACATAGAGTACTTTCGGGTCTGACAGGTAAACGTACACTCATACTCAGAGTAAAAGTGGTTGGACTTCTATTAGGGTGGACGATAAAGAAGTACCGATCCTCAAGTGGGTGCAGTTAGAGTACTGCATCTACGAATACCCTTTATGATAAAGGGTGTGTGAATGTTTGCTAAACACCTCCCAAGCAAGGGGAAATGTTAAAGAGCTAAACTCACATAACAATGAATTAAAAAGAAAGATGATCCTTTAAAAGTTTGTTTTTTTAAACTCACCCTAATACCCGCTCACTAAGTTTTAGAAAACTCACCCCTCCCTCTAACTCTCTTTAGGAAAGGAGACAAATCATAAAGAATCCTTGAAGATGAACCCTCAGTCAGGTATGTTTAAAATTATTTTAAATTTATTGAGTTTTGTATAAGACTATTTAAAGAAACAAGGACAAAGGATTATGCCTGACTCCTCATGGTCTTGAGAAGGGGTGATCCTTCATTGACCAAAAGGAGTGATGGGTTTTTCACGGGGTTCAGACCAAACCGGGTCAAGGCGTGACACATGCCGTTAGTGTCTCATTTACTAAGTTATGAAATCATCCCAAAACATATTGTTGGCTAAGCTAGGAATGCGCATGACAATGAAGATAGGAACTTCCTGAGGCGCTTATCCACCTAAGGTAACCTAGTACACTCCTCACGAAGGTGTTTATGTTTTATTTTGTTGCCATTATTCTTGTGATATTTTGATAAATTATTTTTTGGGCTCTCACGTGAAACTTTCAAAGAAAAGTTATGAAATTCCACTTTATTTTTCAGGTCTTTTAGTTGAAGACCCAGTCCCTCCACTTCTCACTATGGTGAAGTTACCCACCATAGTAGTTATTGACAAGGATGGGTGGAGAGGCATGGGTCTTCAACCGATAGAATCGAGTTGGGGTGTGATAATCCCTCTTTGGGTGGTATCAGAGCCCAAATTTTCAAAATGGAAATTTGAAAATGAAATGTGTTTTTGGATGGATGAAAAGTAGGAACATCCATGATAAGGCATTTGTTGATAATATTAAAGTGGAGAGAATACTCCCTTACTAATAAAGCCTCAAACTCTTTACTAATAATATGGAGCACACCGATGAGTCGGTAGGAGTACACATCCGAGAACATCCTCGGGATGGATCAGCAAAAGTTCCAACTAGGAACTCATTCACAAAGACAACAACACCAACACATATCTAGGCTTACTTGGATTTTATGAGGTAATACAACTTGGATGCAGAGCTGGCAGAAGTCCCTCTCCTCGCAGCAGCTCTAGCTGTGGATGTACCAGAGGTAGCACCATCTCTAGAGGGAGCACTAGCTCTCGGTCGGGAACCCTAGGGTTTGATGTCCCTCGTAACCTTAAGGCCCTATGATAACTAGGGTGTAAGGTCTTTAGAGCTTGCTCCCTCAAATGCATTATCAACACTATATAACATAAGAATTAAATGAAAGACTACCTAATTTTTCAGATGGCTCCCAAACAAAGAACCAAGAAAACTAGGACCACCATCATCGACACTACCCAAAATCCTGTTCTAGTAAGAAGATGACCCTAAAAGCTCTCCAATGCCCAAGGTATAGTAGAAGCCACAAAGGACCAAGAGACATTATGCGGGGAAGTGTTTAGTACCACCAAGGAATGTAGTGCCGACACCTATGGAGCCACACCCACGAATATGAGGGGAGCCAACCCGATGCCAGAGATACCAGCAAGGGCTTATAACCTCACCCAAGAAGACACTCATTAAGAACCTAGTATAGTAGCTTTCCAAACCTACTCTGTGACTACCTCTTGTAATAGGGATAACGCCCTAAACGTACTATACTCCTTCTCAATTAATACAAACTCCAAGATTCCTAAAAACTCTGTCTCAAATATGATGTGACCTTGCACCTCAACTATAAGAGGAGAGGTCACGAAAGGCAAAAAGGATCAAAGGTAGGACCTTGAGAAACCACAAAATGGAGCAGAGTATAGATGAAGGGAAATTTTTCCTTAAAGGTAGTTTCAAGACATCTTGGAGCAAGGAAGGAAGCACCTCCACAAGAGAAGGCAAAGTTCAAATGTTAGTAGCTAGAAAGAATGTCATGGACTAGCGAAGTGTGACCTACTTTGGAAAAGCGAAGGAACCAAGAAGGGTTACAGACAAACCTAGTAGAAGTAAACAACTGGTAATTATGTTACGATCATGGAGAATAAATGACGCCTTAAGAACGGCTGAGAAGTGAAAAGCCCAAACAACGTATATGGAAGGATGAAGGGAATCCTTAAAGCAATCAATGGCCAAAGGAGATTGGTGGCCACACTCAAGCCACAAGAAGGATTAAGTAAGCCTCTCGCAAGGTGATCAAGAGACTTTGAAACAAAGAGGATTTGATTCCCCCTAATGAAGTAAACTTGTAGAAATTACAAGTAGGAATAAGGAAAGGGTACAAATGATTTGTACGCAAGAATTTCATGAAGTTGATTTAAGGTCAAATAACCACAAGGACGAATAAAAAGGGGAAATTCTGACAAGAGAAGGAGCCTACCAAGGAAGGGAGCCCTAAGATGGTTTATATATCCCAACGGAGAGGCAATGAACCCAATTGAATTGGGAAAAGAAGATAAGCTCCCAAATGAAATGCAAGTTGAGGTGAATAGATCAAGTACAAGGGAAGCGTACTCATAAGGGCCCAAGGAGTAAGTTAAACCCAAGGAACGAGTAAGTCGGAAGATAACATCAAATGATGCTGTAACAAGTCAGAATGGGAGGAATACCCATAATAAGGAAATAAAGGAAAAGATATTCGAAAAACCTTGGAGAAGTACGCTCTTCAATTAAGAGGTGATTAAAGGAAACAACTACAGACATCAAGACTAGTTGTGGTCCACGCTCTATTAATGGAGCCTAAGATTGGACGACTAGACATAGTGTGGAGTACACGAAATAAGACCTAATAATTGAAAGTTTCTTGGATAGGGAATAAGGGACAAAATGGGAATTTAAAGACATTGAATCATTAAAAGTGGGCAAATGCACCAATATAAAAAGGGTGTAAGGAGATGAAGAAAGGAAACCTTCAAGGATTGGCAAGAAGGTTGAATGTATAGCTTCCAAGGTGGAAGTCTCTACTTCGAATGACATAGTAGAGAATGAGACTATCAAAAGGGAACTCCCCAAGCAAAGGAATAAAGAATCGTGAAATGGTCACAAGTGAGTAAGGATTAAATGAAGAAAGGAAATCCTTGAGTAAAGGACACCATTGTATATAAGGAAGGACACAAGGGAGGAAAAATCCCAACATGTTGGTAAGCCAAGAAGTGAACAGAAAACCCGATGGTTTGAACCAAGAAAACCTAATAAGAAAGTTTGCAAAGGATGAGTAGACAAGAAGCATTGGATCTAAGAAATTACTTGGACATAGGGATAAAACAAGTCAATGGAACTAATTCCAAGGGAGTAAATGAATGATAGAAGGGGAAGGAAATTCCTTAAGTATGTTGCCTACAAAACTAAGTGAAAGGGGTAACCAAAGTGGTAGGATATCAAATCGAATCCAAGTTGAGCTCAAGGGAATTTATTTATGATGTAAAGGGTTTATAACTAAGTTTTGGGGACAAAACTACTAAAAGAAGGGTAGAGATGTAAAATTCGTCCTCTCGGACCAAAGAAACAATGAAAAGTACCGGCACCTTTCATGAGAAAACCTAGTCCACAAATGAACCAACAATGGTAAAGAAGGGTTTAAATGAGGATTTGGAAAATCTAAAGTAACCAAAAAAATCCTAAAAAGCTTGAAGAAGAACCAGGGAATGCACTGGATGTGAACATAACACCGGTTTAAGGTGAACCGGACATGAACCGAGTGGAACTAGGTTGAACCGTGATGAACGAGTTTCATAATTCATTTATGTAGGTGGCTTAAAAATATCATTTTGGAAAATTGAGGTCACCATTAGATAGAAATTTAATTTAGATTAATTTATAAATTTTTAATTTTTAGAAAACTCATTGAATCAGGCCTGAACCGATCAATTTTCATTTTTTGAGTCACCGAACCCGGTCAGATCGGACCAGTCAACGGTCCAACCGGTCAATGAACAATGTCATCTTCTTCCTTTGGATGACATCACTGTTCATGGAAGGATTCCACGTTCCATTTTTGACGAGCGAATATTCCCTTCGATTATGGCATTTTCTAATGAGGATAAGCTCTACCAATATGGAAACCGGTAGAGCCAAGGGTCCTCTAGCTCTCTATAAAAAGATCTCCCCTTCATTCATCATCCTCACACCTCAAACACTTGAAGAAGAAGAAGAAGTGCTTAATTTCTTGATGAAGCTCGAACCAGAGCTCCCACTTGGGCACTTCTTTCCACCTGAGAAGGTAAATTTGGGTTCTATAGACTCTGGAGGAAGTCAGCCTCCTAATGGCACCCTCCATTCCGCCTGAGGACTCCCGAAGAAGCGCCAATAGGTCCAAGCAAGGAAGCTACTTCGTAGGATTCAACACTGCCCTTTTCTGTTAGATCCAAATTCACCCAATTCTGACATCTTGAAGCCAAATCGAGCCTTCCTCTAGCCTCTCCAGCTTGTATCTGACCTCTCCAAGGAAAAGTGTAAGTCAATTTGTCCCTCCCTCGTCAGAATATTTCAATTCTTGAGAGAAAAAGTACTCAAATTTTACTAACCAAATTCCTACTGCTCAGTACATGAATTGTAGCAGCTCTTGATACTAGAACGACCCCGTGGACAAGAGCTTTCTTCCCAAATCGAAAGCTCAAACCAGTGCACCTTTGACAGTATGTTCTCTAAGCTTTCTCTCTCTATGTTCAATTTTCCTGTGAATGATTATTTGAGCTCGTTCCGAACCCAAAAATAGCAATTCAAAGCTCGTTCAGATTTTATGGATGTGAAGAGATAGATTAACACCATAAAAAGGAATAATTAACCTCATTTGAAAGGCCAATTTGTAAAGACCATATTCAGTCAATACAAAGGAGTGAAATTGGGGAAACTTTTGGGGGTTTCAAAAATTGAGGGACCTTTGTGCAATATTTCAAAAAATTGAAGGTCAATTAGCAAAAGAGGAACTTGGAGGACCAATTGGTCATTTTTGGAAAAATTGGGGCAAATTAGTAATTTTGGAAAGTTAAGGGACTAATTGGAAATTTTGAGTCCCAATTGGTAATTTCAGAAAATTAAGGACCCAAGAAGGATATTGGAAATTCCAGGGACTTGATGGAAAATAATTGAGCAATAGGGACCTAATGTCAAAAATATTAAACTTTAGGGAACTAATTGCAATAAGATGAAAATAAGGACCTAACTGTAAATACATGAAAATAGAAGGCCTTTCATGTCAAACCTTTCCTCATGAGCATGTCTGAACCCTGTACAGACATATTGGACAAGAACGTGTGCAAGGGAGCACGATAAGGACGAGAAGTTTGACTAGGACAAAAAAGTAACACTCATCGGGTGAGTATATTATTCTATGTCATACCTAGTTGGGGTGATGAGCATGTTTAAAGCTAAAACCCACTTACCGGTTGTGATTGGGACTTTTTAACATCATATCGGGTTGGGGTGATGAGCACATTTTTTAAAATGAGAAAAACCACTATGAGTGGGATTTTCCATCGTCATGCCCAAATGGGATGATGAATACATTTTAAGCTTAAAAACATTTTCTAGAAATGATCTCCCCGGACTGTGTGAAAATGCTTAAAATATTTGGAAGACATTTTTTTATGAGAGTTAGGACAGCTCCAATAGGCTGGAAGCCTCGATTTTGAACTTATAAGGCCCAAAGCCTAGTTTTGAAAACTTGTAAAGTGAGCCCAAGGCCAGTGGGCACGGGTTGGAACCCGTAGACAATCATAATGATGAAAGTCATGAAAATTTTCATAACTGGCAATTTTGTGAGTGACTCGCCACGATACCAAATCAAGATCGACAATGCTCGATGGGCTAGTGGCAGTGCGCCGAGACCAGGTCGATAGACCAGTTAGGCAAACAACTATAGGCCCACGTCGAGTGTTGGGGTCGTTAGACCATTGGCACCAAAGATAATAGCTAATCATCCTAAGAATATTGTTTGTGCATGCATTATGATACGGGACCATCGAGACGTCCAAGAGGGGTAGTGTTAGTTCCAAGGACTGCTGGACGACCTAGATGCAATAGGGGTAGGTTTATCTTGCTAGTAAGTCATGAAGCTCGGAGTAGCTTCTTGCACAGTGAGTCCGGGGTGGGTTTAGCATGAGGTCTATGTCCTCATATCATAGACACAAAGTACTTTTACGTCTAAGGGTCGGATGTGTAAACGTCCACTTAGACTCAGGGTAGAAGTGGTCGAATTTCTATCAGGGTGGACGATAAAGGTGCACTAATCCCTAAGTGAGTGCAGTTAGAGTACTTCATTTACGAATAATTGTATCCTTTATCATAAAGGGCATGTGAATGTTTGTTGTACACCTCTTGAGTATGGGAAAGTGTTAAAAGAGTTTAACTCACATAACAGTGAATTAAAAGGATGAAATGTTTTTCTAAGATAAAGAAGAACCCCAAAATTTTGTGAAGAAAGATAGATTTGATAAACTGTTTTTGAAAGCTCACTCCCTAACACCCTCTCACCGATTGTAGAAACTCACCCCTCCCTTTAACCCATTTTCCGGAAGGGAGAATACCCATAAAAATTTGAGAACAAGCGTTAAGTCAAGTATGTAAAGCTGTTTTTAAGCTATTGAGTTTTGTATATGATATTCCAAGGAACAAGGATAGAAATTACGCCTAACTCCTCGCGGTCTTGGTAAGTGGTAACTCTTCTTAGACAAAAGAGAGTGGCGGGTTGTTCATGGGGTTCCGACCAAACCGGGTTGGGGCGTTACAATTCAAGTGGCCATGAACTCATTGAGAAGCTAGTTTTAAAACCCCACTGGCCTCGACAGCTGACATGCCTTCTTCGATGATTTTGACTTTGACTTGTCTTACTCATTTGGATGCTTGTTTTTTATCTAGTCCAATCAGAGCAAAGTTTGTCTACTCTAGTCAATCTAAGTATACGATAGCCTAGAGGGAGGCCAGGGGAACCTCTCTACTTAGTTTGATAATTTTTAGAGATACTTTGTTTATGGGTCAAAGGTCGGGGACTAAAATGCAAAAAAAATTTAAAGTTAGGGGATCCAATTGTAATTGATCTTTATGTGGGGTCTTCCTAAGGGACTAAAGAAAGTATTGTGGCTAATTGAAAAGTTTGGTGAAGATCAGAGACGGGTTTGCCTATTGTGGAAGGTTTAATGACCTATTTATAATGAAAGCAAAGTTAAGGATTAAAGTGCAAATATGAGTATTTGTGCAACTAAAATGCCACTTTTGGGTAGCCCAAGGACTTAAACTTAATTAAAAAAAGTTTAGGGATTTAAATGAGTTATATGGGGGTCAAATGAATCTTGATGCCTAAGTTCTCAAAAAGAGGGGTGAAATGGTAATTTTGTCAAAACTTAGGGGCCTTTCGGCAATTAATGAGAAATAGAGTCGAAAGTTGTTCCAATGGTTATTTGGGACCATAATGGAAATTAAGAAAGCTTGAGAAACCCAATTGAAAGACATGGAAAAGTGTAAGGTCCAAAAAGAGGAAATAGTAAAGTATAAGGACAAAATAATATTTTTTCTAAAATTAAGGACCAAATGATAATTTGTGGAAAATTTAACCACTAGGTGATGAGTAAATGAAATATGGGCATTTTAATAAGTGCTAATTGAATAGAGATTGAGTTTGAGCCCCAAAGGTTAACCTTAGACAAGGTTATTGCAAGGGTTGGTTTACTGACTAATGAGTTGGATAATTGAGACCCAGAAGGGCTAAACCGTAGAAATTTAGGAAGAGTACGGTAGGTTAAATTGCTAAGGGACATAAGTTAAGTTGACCCTATTATTGCTAAATCTTTTAAAGAATGCAAGAGGCACTCTAATAGAACCAAGAGCGAATTTTGGAAACCTCACGAAATGAATGAGTTTCGTTTAGTGAGTTGAGTGACCAATGACGACAAGTCCAATTGGACTAACTAAAGCATAAGTTGATATGCTTGAATTTTTGTGTAGAAATGAGTAGAAAGCTGGTTTTACAACTCATATAAGAAGTGCAAAAATGAATAAGTACATGCCCACTAAAACACATATGATTTTAAAGATTAAAGTAAGAATTGGTTATGAGACTAGGACTTTTTGCATGAATATAGTACCGAGGAACAGGGAAAATTGTTGGCCCTTGAGAAATAAAAATGTGCATATGATTTGGGGAGATGGCCTCATGATATGTCATGCTTCCAATAAGTGTCATTGATGTGCTTATATTATGAATGAACGATTAGGGCACGAAGTATATCGTAAGACCTGACTCTTGAGCAGGATGCCCAACCATGCCATATGGGGAGATGGCCTAGTGATGGGCCGGACTCCAAAGTATATACATGTTTTAAGAATGTTGATTTGATGCAAGATTGTGTTGTGTAATTTTGGGAGTCAGACGAGTGACACACTCAATTCCTGGTAATGAGATGCGGTATGCACCATTACGTGATCTGGATATGAGCACCACGTGTATGACCTTGAGTCATGATATTTCTTATTGTGCATACTAGTATAGGAGAGTGGGCGATAGATGGATGTCTAATGAGGATGTACCATTGCCCAAGGAAAAATGAAAAGGAGATTGGGGAGTTTTTGTGAAATCTTCCATGTTTCCCGGAAACCCCGTTGATCTATGGGTATCGTCCAAGTACACCGCTGCAACGAGACGATGGTGGAATTGAGTCACAGCTGTAGTGGGTATGTGCCAGCAAGTGGAGTTAATGCGGCCATGACCCTAGGTGCTTGAGACACCAACTATGTGAAAGCCGTCCTCTACGACCAAGGAAATCGGGAAAAAGAATCGATATTTTCATGAGAAAATCAAGCCCATAAATGAAGGGCTAAAACAGGGATTTCGAAAATCACAATTATCCAAGAAATACTAAAAATCATGAAGAAGAACCACAAAATGGATTGGATGTGAAAACTAAACCGGTTCAAGGTAAATCAGACATGAATTGATTCAAACTAGGTTGAACCATGATGAACCGATTCAATAATTCATTTATCTAGGTGGCTTAAAAATGTCAATTTGGAAAATTGAGGCCACTACGTGATAGAAAATGAATTTAAATTAATTTAAATTTTTTTAATTTTTATAAAGCTGGTTGAATTAGGCCTGAACCGACCAATTTTCATTTTTTGGGTCACCGAACCTGGTCCAACTAGGCCGGTTAATGGTCCAACCGGTCAACGAACATTATTATATTCTTCCATAGGATGACAACACTATTTAGGGAAGGATTCCATCTTCCATTTCTGGCGATATATATTTCCTTCGATTATGGTATTTTCTTATGAGGATAAGCTCCACCAATATTGAAACTAGTAGAGCCAAGGGTCCCCTAGCTCCCTATATAAAGAGCTCCCCTTCATTCATCCTTCTCACACCTCAAACACTCTAAGAGGAAAAAGTGCTCCATTTCCCCCACAAAGCTCGAACCAGAGCATTGCCTTGGGCACTTCTTTTTTACTTCAGAAGGTGAATTTGGATCTTATAGATTTCGGATGAAGTCAGCTCCCTAATGGCACTATCCATTCCATCTGAGGACCATCGAAGAATCGTCGGTGAGTCCAAACAGTGAAGTTGCTTCATAGGACTCGAAGCTGCCTTGTTCTGCCTGATCCAAATTCGACTAATCCTTACCTCATACGGCCAAACCGAGCCTTCCTCTGGCCTCTTCAGCCTACACCCGACCTCCCCAAGCAAACGTGTAAGTTAGTTCGGCCCTCCCTCATCAGAATACTTCGATTATAAAGAGAGAAAGTGCCCAAAGTTCACATACCAAATTCCCACTACTCAGGACACAAATTATAGCGGCTCTTGAACCTCGAAGGCCCATGTGGATGAGAGCATTCTTCCTAAATCAAAAGCTCACACGCTGATGAAAAGTTCTTGAAGCTTTCTCTCTCTACATTTAATTTTCTGGCGAAGCTCCGTTTGACCTCATTTCGGACCCAAAAATAATAATTCAAAGCTTGATTAGATGGTATGGAAGCAAAGAAACTAATTTGCACCACAAAAAGGATCAATTAACGCCATTTGAAAGGCCAATATGAAGGAATCAAAATCAAGTCTATAGAAAAGTGTGAAATTTTGGGGATTTAGAAAATTGGAGGACCTTTGTGCAATTTTTCTAAAATTGAAGGTCAATTAGCAAAGTAGATGAACTCAGAGGGTCAATTAGTCATTTTTAGAGAAATTTAGGGCCAATTGGTCATTTGTGGAAAAATTTCGGCAAATTGGTAATTTTGGAAAGTTAAGGGACCAATTGGAAATTTTGGAAAAGTTGAGTCCTAATTGGTGATTTTTAAAAATTATGTACCCAAGAGGGATATTGGAAATCCGAGGGACTTAATTGAAATTAATTGACCATTATCGACCTAAAATCCAAGATTATGAACTTTGGTACCTAATTGTAATAAGACAAGAGTTGGGGCCTAAATGTAAATATATGGAAATAGGAGGCCTTTCATACTAAACCTTTCCTCATGAACATGTCCGAACCCTCTAGGGACATATTGGACAAGAACGTGTGCAATGGAGAACGATAAGGACTGGAAGTCCGATTGGGACAAACAAGTCACATTCATCAGGTGAGTTGGCTTATTAATGTCATACTCAGTTAGGGTGATGAGCATATTTTAAAATGAAAATCCACTTATGAGTGGCTTACTAATGTCATACTCGGTTGGGGTGATGATAAAATTTAAAACTGAAAAACCCCTTATTGATTGTGAGTGAGACATTTTAAACATCATACTTGGTTGGTGTGTTGGGCACTTTTGGTTAAATGAAAAACCACAAAGAGTTGAATTTTCCATCATCATGCCCGGTTGGGATGAGTAGTACATTTTAAGTTCAAAACCATTCTTCCAGAAATGTTCTCCTCTAACTGTGTGCAATTACTTAAAATATTTGATAGACTTTTTCTATGAGAGCTGGGACAGCTACAATAGTCCATAGGCCTCGATTTTGAACTTATAAGGGCCCAAAGCCCAGTTTTTGAAAAATTCGTGAAGTGGGCCTAAGGCTAGTGGGCACGGGTTGGAACTCGTAGACAAGCATATTGATGAAAAGCCATGAAAACATTCATAACTAGCAATTTTGTGTGTGACTCGCCACGACATCAAATCTGGACTAACAAGGCTCGATGGCCTAGTGGCAATACACTGAGATAAGGTCGACGAACTGGGCCGACAAACAACTACAGGCCCAAGTCGAGTGTCGGGACTATTTGACCGTTGTCACCAAAGATAATGGCTAATGTTGCTAAGACTATTGCATGTCCATGCACTTTGATTCATGACCAGCGAGATGCCCAAGAAGGGGTAGTGTTGGGTTCCATGGGCTGCTGGACGACCTGGATGCAATAAGGGCAGGTTTGTTGTGTTAGTAAGTCATGAAGCTCAGAGTAGTTTCTTGTACACCAAGACCGAGGCAGGGTGAGGATGAGATCTCCGTCCTCATATCGGACATGGAGTACTTTCGGGTCTGAGGATCGGACGTGTGAACATCCACTCAAACTTAGGGTAGAAGTGGCCGAACTTCTATCTGGGTGGACGGCAAAAGTGCGCTGATCCCCAAGTGGGTGCAGTTGTTGTACGACATCTGCGAATGTTTGTACCCTTTATGATAAATGGCATGTGAATGTTTGCTAAATGCCTCCTTAGCAAGGGGAAGCATTCAAATGTTCTTTTGCTGAGATAAAGAAAAACCTACAACCATGTTAAGAAAGAATAATTTGATAAACTATCTATTTTTTAAAAACTCACCCCAACACCCACTCACTAAGTTACGAAAACTCAACCTCTCCCTTTACCCTTTTTCAGGAAAGATGACAAACTTTAAAAGAACACTCAAATATGAACCCTAGGTGAGGTACACTTAAAATTCCTTAAAAATTATTGAGTTTTGTATAATGCTATTCTAGGAAACAAGGACAAAAGATTATGCTTGATTCCTTGGCGTCTTGAGAAGGGGTGATCCTTATTAGACCAAAGGGAGTGACAGGTTGCTCATGGGGTTTCGACCAATCTAGATCGGGGCGTGACAACTTGAGTGGTATTAGAGCATGTTCCCATGAATGCATTATCAAGACTATATAACATTATAATTAAATGAAAGACTACCTTATTTTTCAGATGGCTCCCAGACAAGTAACCTAGAAAACTAGGACTGTCATCACCGACACTGCCTAAGATCCTGTTCTAGTAGGAAGGTGACCCTGAAAGCTCTCCAATGCCCGAAGTATAGTAGAAGCCACAAAGGACCAATAGATATTATGCGGGGAAGTGTCAAGTACCACCAAGGAATGTGGTGTCAGCACTAGTGGAGGCCACACCCACGAGTATGAGGGGAGCCAACCCAATGCTAGGGATACTAGCAAGGGCTTATGACCTCACCCAAGAAAACACTCATTAAGAACTTAGTATAGTAGCTTCCCAAACCTACTCCGTGACTACCTATTGTAATAGGGATAATGCCCCAAACGTATTGTACTCCTTCTCAATTAATAAAAACTCCAAGATTCATAAAAACTCTGTCTCAAATATGATGTGATCTTGCACCTCAACTATAAGAGGAGTGGTCACGAAAGGCAAGAAGGACCGATGGTAGGACCTTAAGAAATCGCAAAATGGAGCAGAGTATAGATGAAGGGAAAATTTTCTTTAAAGGCAGTTACAAGCAATCTAGGGACAAAGAGGGAAGCACCTCCACAAGAGAAGGCAAACTCTAAATGTCATGGATAGGCGAAGTGTGACCTACTTTGGAAAAGCAAGAGAGCAAAGAAGGGTTACAGACGAACCTAGCAGAAGGAAGCAACTAATAACTATGAGATGATCAAGGAGAATAAATGGCACCCTAAGAAGGACCGGGAAGAAGTAATGGCTACACCTAAAAAGGGCAACCAGATGGGCATCAAGGATAAGTAAACTCGAGAGATAACTCTCTCAAGAAAATTGGACAAGGAAAGAAGTAGGGATGAGGCAGTTAATGAACCAACCCTCATGAGAATCATGGATTTAAACCCTAGTGAAGAAGGGAGAAGTGAAAATCCCAAACGGAAAAAAAAAAGGGTGGATGAAAGGAATCCTTAAAGCAACTAATGACCAAATGAGATTGGCGACCACACTCAAGCCACGAGAAGGATTAAGTAGCCTCTCGAAAGGTGATCAAGAGACCACGAAACAAAAAGGATTTAAACTCCCCCTCCTCCCCCCCCCCCCCCCCCCCCCCCCCCTCCCTAATGAAATAAACTAGTAATGAATACAAGTAGTAATATGGATAGGGTACCAAGGAGGTGTCCGCAAGATTCCTAAAGAAAAGGTAAGCAGGAGAAGATGGCATCAAAAAATGTTATGAAGTTGATTTAAGGTCAAATAACCACAAGGACGAAGAAAAATGGGAAATTCTAGGAAGATAAGGAGCCTACCAAGGAAGGGAGTCCTGGGGAGGTATATATCCCAACGGAGAGGCAATGGACCCAATTGAACTGGTAAAAGAAGATAAGCTAGCAAATGAAATGCAAGTTGAGGTGAAAAGACCAAGTACAAGAGAAGCATACTTATGAGTGCCCAAGGAGTAAGTTAAACCCAAGGAACGGGTAAGTAGGAAGATAACATCAAATGATGCCTTAACAAGTGGGAATAGGATTAATACCCATAATAAGGAAACAAAGAAAATGACATTTGAAAAACCTTGGAGAATTACGCTCTTCAATTAAGAGGTGATTAAAGGAAACAACCGCAAGCATTAAGACTAGTTGTGGTCCATGCTCGCTTAATGGAACCTAAGATTGGACAACTGGGCATAGTGTGAAATACATGAAATAAGACCAAATAATCAGATGTTCCTTGGATAAGGAATAAAGGATGGAATGGGAATTTAAAGACAATGAAGGATTAAAGGCGGGCAAGTGCACCAATATAAAAATGGTGTAAGGAGATGAAGAAAGGAAACTTTCGAGGAATGGTAAGAAAGTTAAACATGTAGCTCCCAAGGAGAAAGTCTTTACTTCGAAGGACATAGTAGAGAATGAGACTATCAAAAGGAAACTTCCCAAGCAAAGTAATCGACACGTAGATCGAAAGGGATCAACTCATAATAAAGAATCGTGAAATGGTTAGGAGTGAGTAAGGATGGACTGGAGAAAAGAAATCCTTAAGTAAGGACGTCATTGGACACGAGGAAGGACAAAAGGGAGGAAAACCACAAGTATGTCGATAAGTCAAGAAGTGGATGGGAAACCCGGTGGTTGGAACTGAAAGCCCAATAAGATAGTTAGTGAAGGATGAATAAATAAGGAACTCAACTTTACCTTCAATTTCAACAATTAACCTTAATTGATAGTTCAATTTGATGAAATGAAATTCAGGCAGGTTGAAAAGGGAAAATTGGGGATTTCAAAAATTCGAGGGACTAAATTACAATTTTCCAAAATTGAGGGCCAATTGGGCATGGAAAAGATATTGGAGGGCCAATTGGTTGATTTTTGGAATTATTGAGGTCAAATTTACCATTTTTGTAAAGCATGGGCAAAATAGTAATTTTGGAAAAGTTGGGGACCAAATTGGGAATTTGGGAAACTTGAACCCCTTTTCGTGATTTTGAATAAATTGAGGCCCCAAAGTGAATTTTAGACATTTCAGGACTCAATTTGGGGAAAAATTAGCATTAGGGACCTAAAGTTAAAGAAAAAGAACTTTAGGGACCTAAGTGCAAATAATTGAAAAGTTTTGTTATTTTATTCATTTGTGATAAATGAAGGCTATTAGGCCAAAGGATAATGAACAAGGATGTTCATATTGTGTAGGAACATGAAGTACCGAGAATGCCAACCAAGAGAAGCTCGCGTGAAGGCAAAAGCCGGTTAGGAGGAATTCACTGCATTATCGGGTAAGTGAGATTTTTACATCATACCCGGTTCGGATGATGAGTACCTCGGAAATGAAAAACCACTACTAATTGGAATTTTAAACATCACACCTAGATGGACTGATGTGGAAATTATGAGAAAAAACTACTTATCGATTGTAAGTAGATCATACTTGATTGGTATGATGAACTTCCTTGAAGGAAGTAGAAAACCCGCATATTGACTATGAGTGGAGATGTACTCACACCCGGTTGTTGTGATGGACAGTTGAAAAGTTATTTTTGTCAGAGGTGCTCTTCTCTTATTATGTGTCATTGCTTAAACATTTTGGGAGACCTTCTTGACGGGAGCTCGCATAACTAAGATAGGCCGGAGGCCTTGGTTTTGGAACTTGGGAGCTAAAATGCCCGATTTTGAAAATCCCATACAATGTGCCCAAGGGCAGTTGGCATGATCAGGAACTCGTAAACAAACATGAGTTTAAGCCATGAAAATTTTAAATGAATGATATGTTTGGCCATGGTACCAAGACAGGACTAACATACTCGATGGACTGGCGCTAGTGCGACATGACAAGTCAACAGACCAGTCGAGACAAATAGCTACAGGTCATGTTGAGGGTCGGGGACGTTGGACCAGTGTCACCAAGGATTAAAAGGCTTATGAGGAAAATTGTTGTTTTGTGCATGCAATGAGGTATGGGACCTTCAAGACGCCCAAAAGGGGTCGTGATGCTATTGGACAACATGGTGGAGATAAGGGCAGTTTGTCGTACTAGTAGTCTGGGAAGCTCGATGTAGCCTCATGCGCATGAGACCTGGGTATGGTCGGGATGTGGTCTCCGTCCTCATATAAACATAGAGTATTTTTGGTATGAGGGTAGGATGTTAGAGACGTTTACTTAGACTTCAGGTAGAAGTCAAAGACTTCTATCAAGGTGGATGGTAAAGACGCTCTGATCCACAAGTGGGTATATACAGCGTAACTACATCTCACGAATGTGTATGATCCCTTCATGATGAAGGGCGTGAGTTGTTTATGAAACACACTAAATATGGAAAAGGGAAAAAGGTTATGAAAACCATGGAAAGGATTTTTGAGAATCTTTGGAAATGAATTGGGAAACCTTGGAAAAAGGTTTTGATAAACCGAAATTTGAAGAAAAGTATTTTTTATGAAATGAGAAGTTTGACACACTTCGATTAAAATTGATTTTTGTGAAAACTCCCACCCAACACCCATTCACTGAGTTGTCGAACTCACCCCCTACCTTTACCCATTTTCTAGAAACCAAGGGAAAACCAACCTTAAAGATCTATCGGTAGTCGAACCTTAAGGCATGTTTGTGAAATTTATATTAAGTTTTGATAAATGTTATTCCAAAAAAGGTACAAGTAAGGAGGGCACCTTACTTCCCATGATTTATAGGGGGGACTCTTAATAAACTGGAAGAGTGGCAGGTTGTTCACATGGATCTGACTAAACTGGGTTGGGGCATGACCGGAAGAACGATTGGGACGAACAAGTTACATTCATCAGGTGAGTGAGCGTTTTAACATTATACTTGGTTGGGGTAATGAACACATTTTAAAATGAAAATCCACTTGTGAGTGGGCCTACTACTAATGTCATACCCGATTGGGGTGATGAGCACGTTTTAATTGAAAAACCATTGTGAGTGGGCTTATTTAACGTCATACCGGATTGGAGTGATGAACAAATTCAAAACTGAAAAACCACTTATCGGTTGTGAGTGAGACATTTTAAACATCATACCCGGTTGGTGTGATGGACAATTTAGCTTAAATGAAAAACCACCAAGAGTGAGATTTTCCATCCTCATGCCTTGTTGGGATGATGAGTACATTTTAAGTTCAAAACTATTTTTCTAGAAATGTTCTCCTTTTACTGTGTGCAATTGCTTAAAATATTTGGGAGACTTTTATGATGAGAGTTGGGATAGCTCTAACAGGTTAGTGGCCTCGATTTTGAAATTATAAGGGCCCAAAACCTAGTTTTTAAAAAAGTCGTGAAGTGGGCCCAAGGCCAGTGGGCACGGGTTGGAACCCATATACAAGCATAACGATGAAAAGCCATGAAGACATTCATAACTGGCTATTTTGTGTGTGACTCACCACGGTATCAAATCTAGACTAACAAGGCCCGATGGGCTAGTGGCAGTGTAACGAGACCAGGTGGATTGACTAGTCCAGAAAATAACTATGAGCCCAAGTCGAGTGTTAGGGCCATTAGACCGTTGGCACCAAAGATAATGGCTAATGTTGCTAAGACTAATGCTTGTGCATGCACTTTGATTCAGAACCATCGAGACTCCCAAGAAGAGGTAGTGATGAGTTCCAAGGGCTACTAGATGACTTGGATGCAATAAGAGCAGTTTTTGTCGTGCCTATAATTCATGAAGCTCAGAGTAGCTTTTTGCACATCGAAACCAGAGCAGTGTTAGGATGAGGTCTCCATCCTCATATCGAACACAAAGTACTTTCGAGTCTAAGGGTTGGACGTGTGAACGTCCACTCAAACTTAGGGTAGAAGTGGTCAAATTTCTATCAAGGTGGACGACAAAGGTGAGTTGATCCCCAAGTGGGTGAAATCGGGGTACTGCACCTATGAATGTTTGTATCATTTATGATGAAGGGCGTGTGAATGTTTGCTAAACACCTCCCGAGCATGGGGAAGCGTTGAACTGTTATTTTTCTGAGATAAAGAAATATCCAACACCATGTGAAGAAAGAATTATTTGATAAACTGTCTATTTTTTTTTTTGAAAAACTCATCCCAACACTCCCTCACTGAGTTGCGGAAACTCACTCTCTCCCTTTACCCTTTTCCAGGAAAGGTGACAAACTTTAAAAGGACACTTGAATATGACCCTAAGTCAAGTACGCTTAAAATTCCTTTAAAATTATTAAGTTTTGTATAATGATATTACAAGAAACAAGGACAAAATATTACACTTGTGTAAACCCCGCCCTTTTGAACTAAGGAAAATCGGGAAGGGAACCGGTCAAACCGAGTGAGAAAACCAAACCGGTTCACAAACCCAATCAATTGTGAATGTGAAATTTAGGAATTTACAACTCTCAGATGATCCAAAGGGTTCATTAATCCTTGGAAAAGAAACTTAAGACAAATTAGAAGATAAAAATCAAATTGGTTCAGGTGAACGAGATTCTATAAGAACTTTGATGTTAAGCATGCTTGCCTGAGAGTAGTGTGAGGATGGGTGACCTCCTCGGAAATTAAATTATTGGAATTAATACCAATAATTTATGGCAATATTAATACTATTAATAAATCTCTCCCATTTAATACATGGTTTTAAACTTATATAAAGAGGTCCTCCCCATTCATTCTCCTTACACCCAAATATAACTAGAGCTTCGACTTAAACATTTTTCTTAACCTCTGGTGGACCGAAGCTGCCCTATTTCGGCCGAGTTGAAATTGGCCATTTTGAGTCCTCCTCAGGCCAAACCAAGCCTTCCCAACACTTCCTTAGCCCTCCCACGGCCAAATTATGACTGAAAGGTTAGCCAATTCTGCTCCTCTCTACAATTTTCGGTCGATGCTAAAGAAAGAACCATTAGAATTTCAATCATGAAATTTTAACTTAATTCGGCATAAATTGATGTGATTCTTGATTCTAGGATGAACCTTAAGATGAGAGCTATCTGCCTAGATCGAAAGCTCGGACTATCATGCCCTCACTAATGAGAAATCGAAGCTTTCTCTCTCTATAGTTTGTTTTTCGGTGAAGCTCCGTTTGAGCTCGTTCTAACATTAAAATTTGCAAATAAAAGTTTCTTAGAATCATATGGACATGTCAGAACTCAATTTCAACTCCAATTTCAATAATTAGAAGTGTTTCATCGGTCAATTTGATGAAATCAAATTCGGTAGTGTTGAAGAGTTGAAATTGGAGGGGGGGATTGCGAAAAATTGGGGATTTTCGAAATTCAAAGGACCAAAATGCAATTTTATGAAATTGAGGGTCAATTGGGTATGAAAATAATATTGGTGGACCAATTGAGGAATTTTGGAATTTTTTGGGCAAAACTTACCATTTTTGTAAAGGAAGGGCTAAATGGTAATTTTGGAAAATTTGGGGGACCAAATTGAAAATTTGGGAAATTAAACCCCTTTTTGGTGAAATTGAATAAATTGAGGTCCCATGATAAATTTTAAAAGTTACGGGACTTAATTTGAGGAAAAACCGACATTAGGGACTTAAAGTTAAAGAGAAATAACTTTAGGGACCTAATTACAAATAACTAAAAGTTTGGGTTTTCTCATTCATTAGAAATGAATGAAGGTTGTTATACCGAGTAATAATGAACAAGGATGTTCATACTATGTAGGAACGGGAAATACTGGGAACGCCAGCATGGACGAGCTTGCATGAATACAAAGAACCGGTCTAGTGGAATTAACTGCATTAACGGGGGTGGGTTTACTAACATCATACTCGGCTGGGATGATAAGCACAACTTAATATTAAAAACCACTTACCGGTTGTGAGTGGAAATTTTATATCATAACCGGTTGGGAATGATAAGTACCTCAGTATGAAAACCCACTATTAAGTGGTATTTTAAACTTAACTACTTAGAGGAAGTGATGTGAAAATTATGCGGAAAAACTACTTACCGGTTGTAAGTAGATCATACCCGGTTGGTATGATAAGACTTCCTTGAAAGAAATTGAAAATCCGTTCATCAGTTATGAACGGAGGTGTCCTTATACTCGGGCGGTATAATGGATAGAGAAAACATATGTTTTGTCGGTAGTGCACTCCCATGACTGTGTGCCAATGCTTAAACAATTTGGTAGACCTTCTCGACGGGAGCTAGAATAGCTTTGATAGGCCTGAGGCCTCGATTTTGGAACTTGGGGGCTAAATGCCTGATTTTAAAAATCTCGTATGGTGGGCCCAAGGCTAGTTGGCACGAGCAGGAGCTCATAAACAAACATGATATATGTTTCATAAAACTTAATAAATGAATTATTTGGCCATGGTACCATGATAGGACTGACATGCTCAGTCAACTAGCGGCAATATGATATGACCAGTCGACGGACCAGTTAAGACAAACAACTATGGGTTGAGTTGAGAGTTGGGGCCATTGAACCAGTGGCACCACAAATTACATGGCAATATGAGAAAACATTGTTTATGCATGTACTTTGAGTACGGGATCATCAAGACGCCCATGAGGGATAGTGATGCATCCTAAGGGCACTGGACGACCTGGTGGCTATAAGGGCAGTTCGTCGTTCCAGTTGTCTGTGCGAAATATGGAGTAGCACCAAGCGCATGAGACCGGGGTGGGGATAGGATGAGGTCTCTGTCCTCATACGGGCACGAAGAACTGATTTCAGGATTGTGGGTCAGATGTCATGTACATCCACTCATTCCCAGAGTAGAAGTGGTCGTACTTCTATCCGGGTGACAGGAAAAGTCGCTCCGAAGCCACTAGTGGGTTTAGTGGTGATACTGACTTGCGAATGTGTGTAACATTCATGATGAAGGATGTGTGTTGGGTGATGACACACCAGTAACTAAGAAATAATGGAAAAATTGAAATTTCTAAATGAAGGGATTTTTGAAAAGAAAGGAGTCTGACACACTCCATATAAATATTTTTCTTGAAAGTCAAAAGATTTGAGTCCCATTCACTGAGTAGTTGTACTCACCCCCTCCCTTATACCCCTTTCAGGAAGTTCCGAAAAGCCGAATCTTAAAAGTCTTGTACAATTAAACGCCTGCAAGACAGGTACGATTAATTTAAATTACCATGCAGTTTTAATTTATGATATTACTCGAAAAAGGTGCAGGACTAAAGAACGTCTTACTCTTTACAGTTTATAATATAAGGGGGTTGATCATGGGAATTCGACCAAACCGGGTCGGGGCGTGACAACTTGACTCCTCGTGGTATTGAGAAAGGGTGATCCTTCTTAGACCAAAGGAAGTGGTGGGTTGCTCATGGGGTTCTGACCAAACCGGGTCGAGGCGTGACAAGCTGCAAGATAACACTCGAGTAGTGTCAATTATGGTAGAGCAATTGCACTCCTCTCACACTCTAGTTTTTTCAGACTGGTATTGTCCATGCAGTGGTACACTCTTGGAGCGAGATATATTTGGGGCCTGAGTAGCCCATTGAGTAACCCATCTTGTGTGGGCAAGTGGTGTCAAGAAGACCATGACCCCAAGTGTAGAGACAGTTGTGAGACTACACTTAAGAAGTGTTAGTTGTGGTAGAGTTTACAACCGAGTGTAAGCCATCCCTTGTATGTGGGACATGAGTTCTCAGTGTATGCATGTTGTCGTAATGTATTTCTAATTTGGAAAAACCAAAGGGGTGAAACCGAAAATAACACAAACGTACCGTAGACTACAAGTTGGAGGGTCCAAGACTGGTGTCTCGAGTAGCAAAGTAAACCACAAGACTCGAAATGTTAATTACGAGTAATGAGATAGATAATCATGCTATGTGGTTTACTAGGAAGGTATGAGTCGTAAGCAATATAGTGGCATGATATCAGTGTCATATTTGCTGAGTTGTGAGCTTACCCCATCTCCTAAATATATTGTAAGCTATGTCGGGAAGGTGCGATACAGTGAAGGGAAAAAACTTCTCGATACTCTAATCCACCTAAGGTAATCTTGTACACTGCTTACAAAAATTTTACATTTTATCATTTTACCATTATTTTCTAGATATTTTGATAAACCATTTTATTGAATTTAACGTGAAACTTTAATTTTTTTTTAATTTATGCTATATTTTTAAGTATTTTAGTTCAAGTTAGGGTCATTATAATTATTATTATAGTAAATGTACGATCATAGTGATTATCAACAATTACGTGTGTATAGTCCCGGTTCTACGACTATAGTTTTATTGTAGACTGAATCGGACGAAAATGCGAGACGATATTTTTAAAATGAACTAAAACCTGGAAAAGTGTCTAATATCTAATATTTTTCAAAATATGTTTAAAAGGATAATAGTAAATTTAAGAGTGGTGACTTACTAATAATTTATATGTTGATAAAACCCATTTATTTTTAAATAATGGGAGTTAATGTCAAAATTATTAATGAGATGGAATTGATTATTCTATATATATATATATCACCTTGATGAATTTTCTATTAAAGATATAAGTGTGTAATAGAAAATTTTCTGATTAGAACACCCAAACCAAATATATTATATATCTTAACTTATTATTTATCTATCTTACAAATAATTTAGTTTTTCAAAATATAAAAAATATATAAATTAATTATCAATTCCTTCACCGTTGTACAACATAATCAACTTCAAATCCAGTTTAACTTGCCAACATCAATACAAAAAATCTGTCCACTGCACTCTTTAATCTTGTAATATACAAGCTCATTATTCATTCACTCCCGTACTCCCTTTAAGTTCCCGGGGAAATATTAACATTATTTATACGGATAGCCTTCTCATGAGTCAATTACACGAATGTCGAGATTTCTACGCGTCTTCAGAAATACCTCAATTTCATTCTTATAATTTGATAGCAAACATTATAAAGTTTGGTCAATTTATGCCACGAAAGAATTTATTGAATTTGAGGCGGCCGCACCATGCCGTAATCCTTTCCTCCCTAAACATCTTACCAAAATAATACTATCATAATCAAAGGAATATTAGTACTTCTTTCATGATCCACTTCATGGCATTGCATTATCATGTGAACTTCCAAAAACTCTGTCGACCGAAAACTGAAAACCACGACATCAACACAGTGGATATTAATTCATCATACCAAAGTGATTTATAATATATTGCTTAGCTTTACCAATAATTAAATTATTATTTGTTTAATTCACCATCTTCCTAAAATTCATCGAAGAGGGAATAAGAAAGCAAATGTCTATAGGCTATTTTTCTGTCATCCAGAAAAGATATACAGGGGAAGATATAATATATGATTTGAATATGAACACACACAATACATCATAGTCTCCATTATCACCCGAGTCATTATATTGAACATATTATTTAACATGAAGCGGTACCTGAACCCTTATACTTCTGATATTCTCGACCAATGACCATAAAAATATTATACAAGTCTCAATATCAACTTTTGAAGCAAAGCGGGTGCAAAAAAAGAAAAGAAACTTTTGAGCAAAGGCTTACTATTAGTTTTTCGTGGGTGACAAGACTTTGGTGCAATTAACTGAAACCTTATAATAGAGCTTAAGCAGCCGTCACATGAGCAGACTTTTTTTCGTTCCAAATAAAAGCTTATAGGGCAGTCAATAAGAGTCTCGTTCTTCTTCTTGTTCCCTCTACCTACTTTAATTCTTGAGTGCAACTGTTTTCATCACAGAAAACACATGCATACTTAGCCTTCGTATCTTCGAGTGATGTAGAAGAAACAAAAGTTCTCTTTCAATTTTTGAGAGTAACTCTTCCTCATAAATGGAGAGTGAGGTCGAGACTGTTAAAAGGGTCAGCTTCGCAGGAGATAAAGGGACACACACTGTCAGGATCTGTATAAGGAGGGGGAGGAGGGAGTGGAGAAGCTTTGCTATTGTGGTGGATCAGCTGGGCTTGGTCGGCATATCTATTCTGGCCAAGTAGCGGCAGCGTCTCCAGGGGTGAGATGGAGCTGACGGCTGTGATGGTCGAGGAGGTAGATGAGCTGTGGAGATAGCCACGAGCAGCGGCACGCTCAAACCTGTGGGCGTTCTGATGTCCACCGAGGGCCTGGGAGGTGTAGAACTTGCGGGAGCAGTATTGACAAGGGAAGAGTCGGGTGGATATAGGATTATTCTGATGATAGAAATGGTGACTAGGAAAGGGCGGTGTGGATTGTACCTGCCTCTCAATGACGGGTGATATGGAAGAGGATGGCTGGGGTTGATTGAGGAAGTGGTAGATGCAATGGTGTTGGTCGGCCATGAGGAGGATGATTATGCAGCAGATAATAACGAAGAGTAAAGAAGGGAGCCTGGTGATGATGATAAGAGAGGAGGGAAGCAATGTTTATAGTGGTAGGGGTCCATAAATTTAAATATACTGTAATTTTTTTATAACAGTATCTTATAATATATTAGATGGATTTTCAAAGTGAAATTGAGTATGGTAATCTATCCAAAACCTATAATCTATTATAGGTTGAGTTTCAAGAATTTGGTTGGAAGTGTAATAAATATTTGATATTATCCGTTTTATAAAAACGGTACCTTTTCATAAATATTGATTCATCGGTCGTATGCCTTTTTATAATTATTAACCTTAACCATTTATAAGCATGAAACTTATCTCCTTTTGGAATTTATGCACATTTTATTTTTATAAATATTAGCCTAATCTATTTTATAAACATTTGATTTTAGCCGCTTTTTATAAAATAAATACATTAGCACTTTTCATAAACCGAGCCTTATTTTTTTAATAAATATGAGTTTTAAGTTTTAGCTATTTTTAATAAACATAAACTATTTGGTTTCAATTAGTTTTTTGAAACGGCTCGACATATCTCCATCTTTTAATAAAAGTAATTATATTAGGTTATTTATTTATTTTTTAAAATATTTCGAAATAATACATATTAACATTTTATAAATTTTGAATTTAGTGATTCAATTAAACAAGATATGGAAAATCTCATTAACCAGTTATTGCAACTTGTTCCCCGTGATAATATTCCAAGTTTTGGTGTTCTACTTTGATGATAATTAGGTAAATATGTGTTCATACAAATTTTTTTAATTGTAAAAAATTTTTGGTGTTGGTCAAAATTTGCATATACCACTCACTAATTTCAAATAATTACGATTTTACACATTTCACTAAATTTTTATATTAATAATCCATTCTACATTACAATTCATTGATCTCATCCAAATAATAAAAAATTTCTAAAATTTATCCAAAATTACCCTTAGTCATTATTTTTCAAAAAATTATATTACAGTTCGCATAATTATAAAATTAATATTTTTACATTTTTACTTTACCAAAATCATATTCTAGCACCTTATCCATCTTTTGGGATACTATTTTCACAAGATATCTACTATTTGTAAAATAGGCTAAAACTTTTCAAAGTTTTCTCGAAATTCAAATATCACCATAACTAAACTTCAATGTTCTCAAATCTGAACTAAATGCTCCATTCATCTTCTAAGCACTGATGGGTGTTGTTGGGGATCTTTCCGTGACCAAATGTTATTAAATTTGTTCATTTTTTAAATTTGACTGAAATAGTGCTATTGGAGGTATGGTAAAATATACTCATAGTAGATGACAAGATTGATGGTCTTAGGTGAGGAAAAAGGAAGATAAGGTCCATGCGAGTTATTTTGTATTGGTCATTAATTTGGGGGTCATCAAAGCTTATCAATTTTGTAGTCAAACAACTATAATCATGAGTTGTAGTTGTGACCCATTGTTAGAAATTGGGTTGGGGCAACTAAATGTTGACTTCTTGGAGTTGGAAAAACGCTTGTGGTAGGTAGAGGAGAGACATGCGTTCCTTTTGACATCTTGGCAAATTAGTTTATCGATGTTGAACGACTACATGCGTCATGCTCCAGTTTAATTTCCCGGATCAGATACATGTGTTAACCGCCATATCCTTCTGATATTACCATAGTCGGTACCATCACTAAATTAGTATCAACATTACCAATGCTCAAAATATAAAACACATAATTTTGCAGCAAAAATTAAAACTTTTTACAAATAATCTAATTCTCGCAAGTAGAAATATTTATCCTTGGGGCAATGACTTACTTAATGGAAAATCTTCATACCCTTCCTTTTAAGGTTCTATTCCTTAATCACCGGCTCTGCGGGGACTACTTCCCAATGTAAGGGATCTTCCTCTCCTCTTTCATTCTTCTCTAACACATGAAAAATGTATTGGGGGAGGGGGTAAACCAATGCTCAATGAGTGAGAGGACCGCACATTGAGTCTTTCATGGCTCGATGTCAATTCTAATAAAAACAATGACAATTCTTTATCAAAACCATCTTGGGGTCCATGCCCTTTCTAATTTTAGAGGGTTTTATTATTCTCTTAAGTCACGTGGATTACATCAGGGTCTCCTCTAAAGACACGGGTCATAGGGTAATACACCCTTCGACCTTGATCTCGTTTAAGTGGATTTGACATTCATGTCATCTCTAAGTCCAAAGGATTTTACTATCCTCTTCTGTCATACTTATTACAAATGAGTCGTTTCTACAAACGAGATTCATAAGGATATTCCACCCTATGTCCATATTTCACAAATCAAGCCCGATATCTGAGCAAAGTCATTGCACTCCCGAGAACTAGTTCATTAACCTATATAACTCAATTTTAATTTAATTTAATTACATGATAAAGAATAACACATATATTTCACTTTTCTTTTTTTGGTCTTCAAGTGCCACCATTATGCCCCATCCTATACAAACAACAAACAATTCTCCCTCTTATAACCTCTCAGTAAAAGACATCCTCTCCCTTATTTCCCGATTGGGTAGGCAAATGACTCCTTATATCCACTCCCATGAAAATGCTATGCATTAATGCAACATATCACAACTCAATTACGGATGACTCACTATCGGCCCAATCTGTCTGTCAAAAATTATTTCATGGGGTAGGTTGTCATGCCCTGCCTCAATATTTCTGACCTATCTATCGTATTCATTCTCAAAACATGGTGTTCGCTAAATTATCTACATTTCATGTTCATTAAGTATTTATCTATGTTGCACACAATGATCTCCTTGGGAGCCTAGTCCTTACCGGACCATCTCCCCAAGTCAATGTCAAATATACACGCCACTCTCGACCGCCAATTTAATTATATATATGGGCCTCTCTCGGCCCCTAAATCATTTTCATGAATATAGGTAAAGCCCTTGGTTATTGACGGGGTCCGACCCTCTACTAGCCGTCCCTATAAACAATCCTTTCCGTGGATCATCTCGTGATTCCCCATGGATTGCTATTGAGTCCCAATTCTAGACCACTTTTCAACTATCAACCTTAGGTCTTAAGGTTTATGATATCTGTGGCCTCCTCTCGGTCCCCTAAGTTCGTGATTTCTTAGACTCGGCGAGCATTACACTCACTTGATTGACTAGTGGAACCATGGTCCTCTCACAAAACATGAGTTTGGGCTCATTTCCTTAATATGGACCTTGTCTCTTTTCCCGAGACAACTCTTGAATCCATTTTCACCAAAGGTTCACCTCATATAATTACAAAGGCTATGTATTCCCTTTTTACTTATGGCGACATAAGGGTCAGGATATCATCCATCTTTAACCCTTTATTCTTAACTGATCCTAATCCTTTAATGATTCTTGGTTCATTCTTTCCATAACCGATTGAGTTATGTCTTTGATTTTCTATGGACATCTAGGTATCAACTTTTCTGGCTTTCTAAAAATACTTTTCCAACATATTCACATAAGCATTTTATCTAATGTGAGTAAATGCAACATATCTCCAATCGAACGTAAAGTCAAAAATCCCACTCACCATTATCGTTAGAACTTGTTCATTTCGACATACTTTTCTCATGTTTCTGAGTCAATGATCTTGCTTGGACGTCCTTGTACTTCTCTACAAGAGTAAAGTAAAAGATTTGAGGTTAGTTCAAGTACCTCAACAACTCTATAAATGGTAGACCAAAATTTTCATAAAAAATTACGGTTTTGCCCCTTGGTCTAAATTTACTCAACTCACTTGTCGAACAACCATTCTATTTGAGACCATAGGCTTTTCCAAGTCCTTTATTTGGGTCCTCAAATTGTCTTAGGACATTCTCATACCTCATTTCCCACTATTTTCAAGATAGTCCCCCAACTTGGGCAAACTTACCATTTTGGCCTTACTCCTTTATACTTATCTTTTCGGGACCTTTAGACTTCCCAAACATTTCATTTGGGTCCCTTAAGTTTCCTTGAGTCTCATTCTGGTCCCCAATAGGCTTTGAAATAATTTCAATCTCTATTTCTTACTATTTGCCGAATGGTCCCTAAGTGTGGGAAAAATTATCATTTTGCCCTTCTTTTTATAACTTAGGTTTCAAGCCTTTTTTACCCTCATATTTCTCATTTGTGTCCCTAAGCTGTCTCAAATTACTTGACTACACAAAAGTTACCTTTTGGTCACACAAATAGCCTTATTTGCACTTTAGTCCTCAACTTTGTCTCTATTGCAATTAGGTACCTAGACCTTCCAAAGTATGCAAAACTAACCCTCCGACTTCACCAAACTTTCCCACAAGTTCCAAAATTTATTTAGTGTCTTAAGAAGACCACAGATAATACTCATTCACTTTTAGGTCCCGTAAGTTCCATTTATTTACATTCTAGTTCCCAACATTTGACCCATGACAAAAGTATCTCAAAAAATTCCCAAACTAAGTGTCAAGCCCCCCTAGCATCCCTCTAGACCTTCATAAACTTAGCTTGGCTTGAGTCGGCCGAAATTACTTTAATCAGGCATGATCGGAATCTTAATAAAAATGAGTAATAGTCAGGTCAAGGCCGGGAACTCACTGAATATGACACGTCATATGTTGAGACTAATGGGGTTGCAAAGTTGACTCTTCAAGGTGTCCATGACCACTTAAATCACCTTGATTGGTTGTCTATATCTCTTGCAATGTCCATTTTATTCACCTAGCCCACTTAAGAAGAAAATTGGAAATTGAATGATTTAATTCTCCATCCATACATACTCAAATTGAGCAAGGCAGGTGGCTATGGAAAGCTAATGGTCTGAGTAGTTTGTAAATATTTCTCAGCCGTCGAGGTTGTCAGAATTGGTCCTCAAGACAACTACTTTGTTTCTGACTGTCAAAACTCCAATACTCTTTGATCACATCAGTGCCAATAGATTTAGAGTTGAGGGTCGGGAGAGGTGACGATGCAATGCTAACTTCCATATCTTTCCAAGGACACCAAGATTGATTTCTAAGTTGGCCATATGACAAAACTAGGCTCTCTGCAAGTCGAGTCACCGGACTTGGGAACTATTTGTGTTCTAGAGGGTATTTCGTTCGATTTTTGATAAGGGAACACCTAATTTTTATGGATGGATTCTAAACTCACATGGAAATCTATCCATAGTCTTCTTTCATCATTCCATAGCCTATAGCCATGTGAGTGAATTAATTTCCCCAAGCAGTAGGTTTCAAGTTATCTACTAATAATTTTTAGGTTAAAGGCAAATAATCGGGTCGAGATTAGGCGAAAGTGATGACACGTGCATGTGGCTGCACATGCGTGTGACCAACGTGATGCGTTGATTGGATTGCACTGTAGCGAACCCATTTTCAGTGAATTTCTGAGACAGTTCAATGCTTTTTTGCTTGTTTCTCCCTTTTTCTAGAAGGTTCTTGGGAAAATAAAAACTCCAAAAAATTATACATTCATTTTTCTATTAAATGGACCCAATAACCACCTCATTTGAATTTATTTAGAACCCTAAAAATGTTTGGGGGTTTTACCGCTCTAAGTTGGTTTGATCGGTTTTGGCCTTTCCGAGGCCAATTTCCCTCCAATTCAACCGGTTCTTAGCCCAATCTATTTTTTTTAATTCTTCTTCTCATTCTCTATTGATTGTGCTCAATATAATCTTTTTTTTTAAATTGTTTTGGTTTCCTTAAAAATTAGGGGCATTTTTCCATAAATCAGTTTGGTTTCGATTTGGGCTGGTTTTCACATGGGATTTTCCACCCCTTGATTCATGGTCCTAAAGGGTCTTATGAGGGTATTTCTAGTGGTATTACCCATTTCCTTATATTCTTGGTTTCAAATCGATTTACAACTCTATTTTTTCTCCAACCCTCTAATCTTGGGTTTTCATTCCATGTTCAATAATGGTTTTTCTGGTCCAAGCAGGTTTAACCTTAGATATGGGACATTCGATGTTCTAATTTCATCACTCCTTTTAGGAGTTTTGTCGTCAAAACTGTTATATGATGAGGGATAGTAGTCTCCTCTCCAACTAAACTCAGTATTTATTACTTCTCATTATTTCACCCGAATGATCCTCCTGTTGCTTATTCTCATTATCCTTTATTTACATTTAGAAATGATATCCTTCTCACTTATCCTCCTTACTAGACTTAGCCTCAATATTTTTTTAGGCTCGGAGAAAATCATTCCCGGAACTCCATAATTAGCGAACACCTGTAGGTCCCATGAGTTGAGGGTACACCTTATCACACGACTTACTTGTCTATAATTCTCAAGTCACTTAATTATTTTGGGCTGAGTTACCTAACCCTCATGGTCCTAGGCATTTATTCCCATTACAACCTTGTAGTTCCTGGTCGTAATGTTTTATCTCTACTTTGGTAAGGGTTTGAGTTCCTTTCCTAATCCTTGAGGTTTCGTACCTCATTTTTTCCTAAAAGCCTTTTTTAGTCCTTCAGGCTCAATTTGCTTGTTACTTGTTCATCCCGAACAACCTTGTTTACTAGCCATGTATCAAACTATTAAACTTCTTAATTTTCATGTCATGGTTGCCTTAGAAAAGCGGTTTTTTCCACCCTTTACAAAAATACACTTTCAAAAAGCCTTACGGTGTTTCCCACTATTACATCTTATTTACATCTATCACTACACACTTGGTTGGCCCCTTTCACTTGGGTCTCGATGCCCCAGGGAGTGGAAGGTAGGTAATATCTCAGTGTTCTGCTACGAGTTTCCATGTGGACATTACTGGGAGATATGTGTTGGCTAGCCACACTCATAACAAGTCGCGATTCCATGACTAGATTCTCGATGGTACCTCAAACATTGGTGACATACATCCTTACCACTATCATACTTTTTGTCATTCCTAAACCTGGTTTAGTTAGAACCTCGTGAACAACCCGCCACATCCTTTGGTCTAAGAAGAGTCACCACTTCTCAAGACTACGAGATGTCAAGCGTAATTTCTATCCTTGTTCCCTGGAATAATATTATACAAAACTTAATAGATTAAAAGAATTTTAAGCGTACCTAACTTAGGCTTCATCTTCGATGATTCTTTAAGGTTGATCTCCTTTTTCCTGAAAAAGGGATAAAAGGGTGGGGTGAGTTTCTACAACTCAGTGAGAGTGTGTTAGGGAGTGAGTTTTCATAAAAAAAACTTTTAGTTGGAGTGTGCCAGACTTCTTATTTTCTTTAAGAACCTTCTTTACTCAAATAACGATTTTAAAACTTATTTTCCTCATTATCTACATTAGGTGTGTTTAACAGTCAACACACGCCCTTCATGAGGAAGGGGTCACACATTCGCAGGGCAGCTCATCCACTGCACCTACTTGTGGTGTCGGAGCGACTTTACCAGCCACCTAGATAGAAGCTCGTCGACTTCTGCCCTTTCTTCACAACATTGTGGGTTTTTCTTTATCTTAGAAAAATATCTTATCCTTTTAATTCATAGTGAGTTCAGTTCTTTTTAGCACTTCCCCTTGCTTGGGAGGCATTTAACAAACATTCATACTCCCTTTTATCATAAAGGGTACAAATATTCGCAGGTGCAGTCCACAACTGCACCCACCCCGATAAAAGTTTCGGACTTCTACCCTGAGTCTGAGTATACGTTCAGACGTCCAATCCTCAAATTTGTAAGTACTTAATGTTCGATATGACGATGGAGACCTCATCTCGACCCCAACCCACTCTCATAGGCAAGAAACTACGATGAGTATCATGACTAACTGGCATGACAACATTCTCTTATGCACACTAGGTCGTCCAATAATCCTTGGAATCCATCACTACCCCTCTTGGGCATCTTGATGGTCCCGAATCAAAGTGCATGCACATGCAAGAGTCTTAACAATCATCAGCCATCATGTTTGGTGCTGACGGTCCAACGACCCCGATACTAAATTTGGGCCTATAGTTGTTTGCCTGATTGGTCTATTAACATGGTCTTGGCGCATTGCCATTAGCCCATCGAGTCTTGTCGATACTGATTTGATACCATGGTGAGTCACATAGAAAATTTCCAGTTTATGAGAGTTTTCATGGCTCTTATAATCAAGTTTGTCTACGGGCTCCAGCCCGTGTCCACTTGCTTTGGGCCCACTTCACGAGTTTTTCAAAACCGAGCCTTAAGCCATATAAGTTCAAAATCGAGGCCTCCGACTTGTTGGAACTATCTGAGCTCTTATAAAAAAATGTCTACCAAATATTTTAAGCATTGGCACAAAGTTAGGGGAGATCATTTCCGAAAAAACAGTTTTTATGTTTAAGTGCACACATCATACCAACCGGGTATGATGCTAGAAAATCCAACTCTTGTTGGCCATTACTTTCAATAAAAGAGTTCATCACACCAACTAGGCATGATGCTTAAATAAGCCCACTCACAATCGGTAAGTGGTTTTTAGCTTAAATTTGCTAATCACCCCAAATGGGTATGGTGTTAAATAATCCCACTCACAACTGTTAAGTAGTTTTTAGTTTTAAATTTGCTCATCACCCCAATCGGGTATGACATTAAATAAGCCCACTCACTACCGGTAACTGGTTTTTGGCTTTAAACTTGCTCATCACCCTAACCGGTATGATGTTAAATAACCCACTCACCCGATAACTATGTCGTATCCGTCCCCAACTAGCTTTATAAGTCCAGGCATGCCTCCTTGCTCATGTTCTTGTTCAAATATGTCCCTACACGGTTTGAATATCCTTATAAGGAAAGGTTTAGCATGAAATGCCTCTTGTTCTCACGTATTGGAAACTAGCCCTTAATTTTTGTATTATTGAACTTCAGTCCCTAAAGTTCATACTCTCTGACTTTAGGTCCCTAATGCTTACTTTTTTTCAATTAAGTTCCTAGGATTTCCAATATCCTCCTTCTGTCCTTAATTTTCTCAAAATTGTAATTGGGACTCAATCTTTTCCAAAATTTCCAATCGGTCCTTTAAGTTTCCAAAATTACCGACCGAGCCCAAAATTTTAAAAAAATGGCCAAGTTGTAAATCCTGTTTCTTTAAAAATAAAAAAATCCAAAAAAGAACTGGTTGATTCAAAAGAGAAAACCAAGCTAATTAATGAACCGAAATCAGTAAATAAGGGGAAAAATGGGATATTAGAAAATCCCAAGTGACTCAAAGAGTCATAAAAATGATGGAGAAAAACCATGGAATAAATTGGAAGAGAAAACTAGACCAGTTTAGGGTGAACCAGACCTGAACTGACTTGGACCAGTTTGAACAATACATTAAATAGTTTCTAAATTAATTTTTCATGGTGGATTAAAGTGATCAAATTTGAAAATTGAAGCGACCATTGGATCGAAAATGAATTTAGAAATTTTTATATTTGGGAAAACTAGTCAAATCAGGCCTGAACCGACCAATTTTCGCCATTGACCCTTGTCGGATTAGACCAGTCCAATTCGGAATGGTATCATCTTCTTCCTCAGGATGACAACAATGTTCATCGGTTAAAAAAATTTACTTCTTTGGTGAAGGAATATTCTCTCTGGTTTGGGCATTTTCTAAAGGGGATAAGCTTTACCAATATGGAAACTAGTCGGTCAAAGGGTCCTCGAGCTCACTATATAAAGAGCTCTACTCCATTCATCCTCTATACACCTCAAATTTGAGCCCTCCTTAGACCAAACTAACCCATCCCAACACTCCCGCAGCCCTTCCACGGCCAAATTAGAATGGAAAGGTAAGCCAATTTGGCTCCTCTCTGTAATTTCCGATCGGTGTTAGAGAGAGAACCAACCGAATTTTGATGATGAAATTTGAACTTAGTTCGACATCAATTGATGCAATTCTTCATTCTAGGAGAACCTCAGGATGAGGGCTATCTGTCCAGATCAAAAGCTCAAACTACCGTGCCCCCGATGGTGAGTAATTGAAGCTCTCTCTCTACAGTCTATTTTTCAACGAAGCTCTGTTTGAGCTCGTTCTGGCGTTAAAACTTGCGATTCAAATTGCTAGAGAATCATATGAACATGTAGAAACTCAATTTCAACATCAATTTGAATAATGGGAAGTGTTTGATCGCTCAATTTGATGAAATCAAATTCGGCTGTGTTACGACGTTGGAATCGGGGGAAAATTTGGGAATTTTAAAAAATTCAAAGGACTAAAATGCAATTTCATAAATTTGAGGTTCAATTGGGCATGATAAAAATGTTAGAGGGCCAATTGAGGAATTTTAGAATTTTTGGGGTAAAATTTACCATTTTTGTAAAGGAAGGGCAAAATGGTAATTTTGGAAAAGTTGGGGACCGAATTGGAAATCTGTGAAATTAAACCCCTTTTTGTGAAATTGAATAAATTGAGGTCCTAAGGGGAATATTGAATAAATTGAAGTACTAAGGGGAATTTTAAAAATTTTTGGGAAACTATTTGAGGAAAAATCAGCATTAGGAATTTAAAGTTAAAGGAAAATAGCCTTAGGGACCTAATTGCAAATAAATAAAAGTTTAGTTTTCTCATTCATTTGGAATGAATGAATGCTATTAGGCTGAGAGATAATGAACTGAGATGTTCATATCGTATAGGAACACGAGATACCAGGAACGCCAGCAAGGACAAGCTCACGTGAATACAAAGAACCGGTCTAGTGGAATTCAATGCATTAATGGGTGAGTGGGTTTACTAACATCATACCCGGTTTTGATGATGAGCACAACTTAGAGTTCAAAACCACTTACCGGTTGTGAGTGGGATTTTCTATCATACCCAGTTGGGGATGATAAGTACCTCAAAATGAAAACCCACTACCAGGTGGTATTTTAAACAACACAACTTAGTGGAGTGATGTGAAAATCATACGGAAAAACTACTTACCAGTTGTAAGTAGATCATACTCAGTTGGTATGATGAAACTTCCTCGAAGGAAGTGAAAAACCTATTCATCGATTATGAGTGGAGATGTCCTTATAGACGGTCGGTATAATGGACAACTGAAAATATATTTTTGTCGGAAGTGGTCTCTTCTGATTGTGTGCCAATATTTAAATGATTTGGGAGACCTTCTTGATGGGAGCTCGAATAGCTCTTATAGGCTAGTGGCCTCGGTTTTGGAACTTTGGTTCTAATATGCTTGATTTTGAAAATCTCATACAGTGGGCCCAAGGCCAGTTGGCACGAGCAGGATCTCGTAAAACAAACATGAGTTATATGCCATAAAACTTTTAATAAAGGAATTGTTTGCCTAGTAGCATTCCTCTTGTCCTCACCTTGTAACATGTCATTTCTTTGCCTAGTAGTCACTATCAGAGTTCTCACTCTTTCGTCTCCTTGTCGATTTTCTTGGCGAGCCTTCTCTGCCTAATAATTTTCCCTTAAGAGTTCTCCTAGACTCTTTAGTCTTTTGGTTCATTTCCCAATTTGGGATGGGATTCTCCTCAGTCCTCGGGGTTTGTTTGGTTACTTTTCTTGAGGCAATCTTCCTACAGTTGAGACGTAGGCTTACATAGTTGTTTAGAGACATGGTTTCAGGAACTTAAAATTCTTCATTAATGAAGGAGTACAATATATTAGGGTCTTAACCATATTACTCTAGTTGTCATGCCCCGACCTGGTTGGTCCGATCCCCGTAAACAACCCGCCACTCTCCTCGTTTATTAAAGGGTTTCCCCTTATTATAAACTTTAAAGAGTAAGGCGTCCTTTAAACCTGCACCATTTCCTGGAATAACATAATCAAAACTGCATGAAGTTTTAAACTTTACGTACCTGTCTTACAAGCATCTTAGTTGATGGTCTTTCAGGGTAAGCTTTCCGAAATTTCCTAAAAGGGATATAAGGGAAGGGGGTGAGTACGACTACTTAGTGAATGGGTTTTCAAAGGTATACTTTTAACTTTAAGAAAAACATTTATTATTGGAGTGTGCCAGACTCCTTTCTTTTCAAAAATCCCTTCATTTAAAATATCGGTTTTTTCCATTATTTCATAGTTACCAATGTGTCATCACCCAACACACATCCTTCATCATAAAGGTTACACACATTCGCAAGTCAATATTACTACTGAACCCGCTAGTGGCTTCAGAGTGACTTTTCCTGCCACCCGGATAGAAGTACGACCACTTCTACTTTAGGAATAAGTAGATGTACGCAAAATCCGACCCATAATCCCAAAATTACTTCTTTGTATCCGTATGAGGACAGAGACCTCATCTTGTCCCCACCCCGGTCTCATGCGCTTGGTGCTACTCCTAATTTCACATAGACACTTGGAACGACGAACTGCCCTTATAGCCACCATGTCGTCTAGTGCCCTTAGGACGCATCACTACCCCTCATGGGCGTCTTGATGTTCCCATACTCACAGTGCATGTGTAAACAATGTTTTCTCATATTGCCATGTAATTTATGGTGCCTCTAGTCCAACGACCCCGACTCTCAAATCAATATGTAGCTATTTGTCTTGATTGGTCCGTCGACCTGTCATGTCGCACTGCCGCTAGTTGACTGAGCATGTCGATCCTATCTTGGTACCATGGCCAAATAATTCATGTATTAAGTTTTATGGCACATATATCATGTTTGTTTGTGAGCTCTTGCTCATGCCAACTGACCTTGGACCAATTGTATAAGATTTTCAAAATCGGGCATTTAGCCCAAAAGTTCCAAAACCGAGGCCCCCGTCCTATCAGAGCTATTCGAGCTCCTATAGAGAAGGTCTCCCAAATATTTTTAAGCCTTGGCACACAGTCAGGGGAGAGCACTTCCGACAAAACATATGTTTTCTCTATCCATTATACCGCCTGGGTATAAGGACACCTCCGTTCATAACCGATGAACGGGTTTTCAACTTCCTTCGAGCAAGTCTCATCATACCAACCGGGTATGATCTATTTACAACTGGTAAGTAGTTTTTCCGCATGATTTTCACATCACTTCCTCTAAGTTGTGATGTTTAAAATACCAGTTAATAGTGGATTTTCATACCGAGGTGGTTATCATCCCCAATCGGGTATGATATAAAATTTCCACTCACAACCGATAAGTGGTTTTTAATTTTACGCTGTGCTCATCATCCCAACCGGGTATTATGTTAGTAAACCCACTCACTCGTTAATGCCGTGAATTCCACTAGACCGATTCTTTGTATTCATGCGAGCTTGTCCTTGCTGGCGTTCCTGGTACTTCGTGTTGTTACATGATATGAACATCTCGGTTCGTTATCCTTCGGTGTAATCGCCTTCATTCATTCCAAATGAATGAGAAAGTTAAACTTTCATTTATTTGCAATTAGATCCCTAAAGTTATTTCTCTTTAACTTTAACTACCTAATGCCGTTTTTTCCTCAAATTGAGTCCTGAAACTTCTAAAATTTATCATAGGACCTCAATTTATTCAATTTCATGAAGAGGGGATTAATTTCCCAAATTTCCAATTTGGTCCTCCAACTTTTCCAAAATTACCCTTTTGCCCTTCATTTACAAAAATGGTAAGTTTTGCCCCAAAAATTATAAAATTTCCCAATTGGTCCTCCAACATTATTTTCATGCCTAATTGGCCCTCAATTTCATAAAATTTTATTTTGGTCCTTCGAGTTTCGAAAATCCCCAATCTTTCCCTAATTTTCCACCAATTTCAACTCTTCAACACTACCAAATTTGATTTCATCAAATTGACCAATCAAACTCCTCTAATTGTTGAAATTGGAGTTGAAATTGAGTTCCTACATGTTCATAGGATTCTAAGAAATTTTGAATTGTAGATTTTAAAGCCGGGACGAGCTCAAACGAAGATTCGCTTGAAAATATACTGTAGAAAGAGAGCTTCGATTTCTCATCGATGAGGTCACGACAGTCCGAGCTTTTGATTTGGGCAGATAGCTCTCACCCTGAGATTCATTCTATAATCAAGAATCATATCAATTGATGCCGAATTGAGTTAGAATTTCATCATTGAAATTGTCTCGGTTCTCTCTCTAACACCGGCCGAAAATTGCAGAGGGGAGCCGAATTGCCTTACCTTTCAATCCTAATTCAGTTGTAGGAGGGCTGAGGAAGTGTTGGGAAGGCTTGGCTTGGCATGAGGAGGGCTCGAAATGGCTGATTTCAACTTCACCGAAATAGGGCAGCTTCGGTCTGCCGGAGCTGCTTCATTGTTTCATCACGTCGATGTCTTATTGGTGACTCTTAGAGTGAATAGAGACTATAGACGTGTTGCTGACTTCTCCCCGGTTCTAAAGAACTTGACCTCACCTTGTTTGGCTCAAAAAAGAGCCCATGTCGGAGCTCTGGATTGAGCTTCACCGAAAAATGGAGCTATTGAGAGATAATGGAGTTTTCAGGTGTGGAGAGGATGAATAGGGAGGGGCTCTTTATACAGGAAGCTTTGAGACCCGTTGGCCGTCTGTTTGGCACCGTTATTGCTGACATTGAAGACCTGAAATGCCTCAAACAGAAGCATTTCTTCTTTGTTGGCATTTCTTCAGTTTCCTAGGGAGTGACCAATGCTGTCATCCAGAGGAAGAAGATGACACTGTTCTGAACCGGACCGGATCGGTCCGAACCAGATTCAAAGCTTAAACCAGCATGTTCACCCCCCATTCGATTGATTTTTTCAAATTTAAAAATTTATAAATTCATCTAAATTCATTCTCTATCCAAGGGTGGCCTCAAATCTCCAATTTGAATTATTTAAGCCACCTAGAAAAATAAATTTAGGATTCGATTCAATAGTGGTTCAAATCGGTCCGAACCGGTTCGGATCCAGTTCACCTGAACCGATTTGGTTTTCATCCCCAATTCCTTCACAAGTCCATTTCCATGTCTTTTGTGACTCCTTAGGTCACTTAGGATCCATAAAATTCCTGGTTTACGATCTCTTTATCGATTTTGGTTCATAAACCTACTCGATCCTTAAACCGGTTTAATTCGGTTCGGGTCTGGTTCACTCAAACTAGTCTAGTTTTTCTCTCCCACTTTGTTCTAAGGTTCCTTCCAAGGTTTATGAATTTCTTTGGAGTACAATGGAGTTGAATTCCTTTGTTTTGCCTGATCTCTATCGGTTCCGGTTCATGAACCGATTCGGTTCATAAACCGGTTTAATCCTATTGGACCCGGTTCATCGAAACCGGTCTAATTTTCCTCTTCTAATTTGTCCTAAGGTTCTTTTCCATAGTATTTTGAACCCTTTGGATCACTTGGAAGTTCTAAATTCCTAAATTGCCCATTCACAATTATCGAGATTGTGAACCGGTTAAATTTTCTCACTTGGCTTGACTGGTTCTCTTCCCGATTTTCCTTAGCTCAAAAGGGCAAGGTTTACAGACACACTCAGTCAACTAGCGGCAATGCAACATGACAGTTCGATAGACCAGTCATGACAAACAACTGCGGGTTGAGTTGAGGGTTGGGGTTGTTGGACCAGTGATACCACATATTATATGGCATGATAAGAAAATACTGTATGTGCATGCACTATGATTACGGGACCAACAAGACACCCAAGAGGGTAGTGATGCATCCTAAGGGCACTTGATGACCTGGTGGGTATAAGGGCAGTTTGTCGTACCAGGTGACCGTGCGAAATTTGGAGTAGCACTAAGCGCACGAGACTAGGGTGGGGACTGGATGAGGTCTTTGTACTCATACGGACATGAAGAATTGATTTCAGGATCGAGGGTCGGATGTCGTGAACATCCACTCATTCTAAGGGTAGAAGTGGACGTACTTCTATCTAGGTGGCCGGTAAAGTCACTCCGAAGCCACAAGTGGGCTCAGTGGATGCACCTGCAAATATGTGTTTGACCTTCATGATGAAGGATGTGTGTTGGGTGATGACACATCGTGATTAATATGGAGATGGTTGTAAAAAATTGAGATTTGAATTGAAAGGATTTTTGAAAGAAAAGAGTCTAGCACACTCTGATACAAATCTTTTTCATAAAAGTAAAAATTTTAAAAAAACCCATTCACTAAGTAGTCGTACTCACCCCTCCCTTATATCCCTTTCAGAAAACTTTGGAAAGCCTACCCTTAAAAACCATCAACTAAGATGTCTGTGAGATAGGTATGATAAATTTAAAATATCGTGCAGTTTTGATTTATGTTATTCTAGGAAAATGTGCAAGTTTAAAGAATGCCTTACTCTTTATGATTTATAATAAGGGGAAACCCTTTAATAAATTGGTAGAGTAGCATGTTCATCATGGGGATCCAACTAAACTGGGTTGGGGCATGACATCCACCATGTCGGTTGGTAGCCCTTAGGACACATCACTACCCCTCTTGGGCATCTTGATGGTCCTGTACCTCAAGTGCATGCACAAACAATAGTTTTTCCACAAATCCATTTAACTTTGGTGACACTAGTCCAACGAATCCAACCCTCAACTCGACCTGCAGTTGTGTGTCCAGGCTGGTCCATCGACTTGTCCTTGAAGCACTGCCGCTAGTCCATGGAGTATGTCGGTCCTGTCTTGGAACCTTTGTAAAATCACATAATCCATTCATTAAGAATTTTCATGGCTTTAATATATCATGTTTGTTTACGAGCTCCTACACGTGCCAACTGGCTTTGGGCCCATTGCACGTGATTTTCCAAAACTAGCATTTATACCCATAAGTTCAAAAATCGAGGCCTCTTGCCTATATGAGCTATTCTAGCTCTCATCAAGAAGGTCTCCCAAAAATTTTAAGCATTGGCACACATTCAGGTAAGAACACTTCCGACAAAATCATCTTTCAATTCATCAGACCAACGTGGTGTGATGATATCTTTGCTTACATCCGACAAGCGAGTTTCCTTCTTCCTTCAAGGAAGTCTATCATACCAACCTTATATGATTTTCTCTATTTACAACTGATAAATAGTTTTTTTCTTAGTTCTCACATAACTACAACTGGATGTGATGTTAAAATCCTATATATAAGTGGTTTTTCATTTCCGAGGTGCTCATCATCCCAACCGGTATGATGTGAATAAACTTGTTCACCCGTTAACCGTGACATGTTCGTCCTTGGTTTATTTTTAAAGTTGATGCAAGCTTTCTCTTGCTGGAGTTTCAATCATACTTGTTCCTACACAAATTGGGCAGTGTTTTCACTTAAGGTTTGGAATAAAAAGCTTAGGCTCACAATTTATCAATAAATTGCATTTAGGTCCCTAGAGTTTATTTTTTGTTAACTTTAGGTCCCTAATGCAAACCTTTGCCCAATTTGACTCCCAAAGATTCCAAAATTCCCTTTAAGTCCACAATTTACTCAAAATTATATAAGGGGATCAAGTTTCCCAAATTTCTAATTTGGTCCCCAACTTTTCAAAAAATACCATCTTCCCCTACTTTCAAAAAATGGCAATTTGACTCCAAATTTTCCAAAGAATAGACCAATGGGTCCTCCAACACCTTTTCCATGGCCAATTGGCCCTCAATTTTGGTAAATTGAAAAATGTTCCCTCAATTTTACGAAATCCCAAAATTTCCCCAAAATTTTCTCCCAATTTCCCCCTTTCAAACTGACCGAGTTTGATATCATCAAATTGACCATTCAATCAGGGTTAATTGCTCCAAATGAAGGTATGGATCAGTTTCTACATTCCATACGATTCAATTGAGTTTTGAATTGCGTCATTTGGGACAAAATTGAGCTCAAACGGAGCTTCAACATAAAACTGTGTAGGTAGAGAAAGCTTACCGTCAGAGGTGTGGTGGTCCAAGATTTCTATCTAAGTAGGTAGCTCTCGTCTTGAGGTTCCTCCTAGGATCAAGAATTAATACAATTCATATCAAATTGTGGGAGAATTTTGTCTGTGAAGTTTTACAGTTTCTCTCTCTAACACCGACCAGAAATGATAGAGAGGCCCAAAATAGCTTAACTTTCAGCTCCGTTACGGTTGTATGTGGGCTGTGGGGATGTTTGAAGGGCTTGGTTTGGCTGGAGGAGGGCTAAATTTGGATGAAATCAGCTCGACCGAAATAAGTTAGCTTCAGTCTATCGGAGCTGCTTCACTGTTTGATTCCGTCGGCACTTCTCTAGTGGTCCTTGGATCGAACGAAGGTTTCTATCCGATAGATGACATCCCTAGAGTCTAAAGAACCCAACCTCACCTTCTAAGGTTGAGAAAACTACCAAAGTCAGAGCTTTGGTTCAAGCTTCAATGAAAAATGGAGCAGTTGAGAGAGAAAGGCGTTTTCAGGTGTGATGAGGATGAATGGAGAGGCGCTCTTTATATATGGAGCTCGAGGACTCTCTACCCAATCGTTTACTACCTTGGTCGCACTCATTCATGGCCTAAAATGTTTGAACGAAGGTGATTAGTCTTTTCCAGCATTGTTCGTTCATTCGTTTAATGAACAGTGTCGTCATCTGAAAGAAGAAGATGACACTATTTCGAATTGGATCTAACCAGGTCGATCGGGTTCAATGCTTAAACCGGCTGGTTCAGACTGGATTCGACCAAGTTTTTCAAAATTAAAAATTTCTAAATTCATTCTCTATCCAATGGTAGCTTCAATTCTCCAATTTGAATATTTTATGTCACCTAGAAAAATGAATTTAGCAACCAGTTAAGTCATGGTTCACACTGGTTCAATCCGGTTTGGATCTGGTTCACATAAATTGATCTGGTTCTTTCTTCCAATTTGTCCCAAAGTCCTTTTTCCATGATTTTTATGACGCTTTGGGTCATTGGAGATTTGTAAATTTCCCAATTTTCCCTTTCTCTATCGGTTACAATTCATGAACTGGTTCGATTTTCTCCCTTGGGTTAACCGGTTCTTTCCTCGCTTTTCTTATCTTTAAGGGACGGGGTTTGTAACTCTCCCCTCCTTTTAGGACTTTTGTCTCCAAAACTTAATTAGCATCTTTTGCATAGGAAATAACTTCCCTTGATGACAACTTGGAGTTTGCTTGACATGCTAACAGTTTGATTGTTCATTTACTTAACCCCTTTATAACATGCACTTAAGGATTTTCTTTTCCTTTCCATTCTTTACTCATTCCATGGGCTTTATCATACTAGGCATGTCTTATCCACTATTTTAAGGCACTTTCTTAGTTTCACTTCTTCCTCTACTTAGAGCAAGATTCTTCCTCTTGGGATTCTTGCCCAAGACTTCAGGATTGTTAGTTCCAAAATGTCTAATCGTTCTTGTGTCTAGTTATTCTCTTGATCATTGAAACCATTAGCTCGGTGTTCTTTCAAGCTTTACTTACTTGTTTTTCATCGGTCTTGGTGTTATCACATTTTCATCCTATTTGACCCTTTCTTCTCCCGTTGTTTATTACAACTTTGGTGCAAATTTTATGTTTGACCTTGTCATGCTTACTAACTAACTCTTCCTTACTTGAGTAATATTTTTCCTTTGGACTATTGGGGTTACATGTCCCTTACAGCATGACATGTTCTAGAATCTATTTCTGTCCATTAGATTTCTCCAACACTTACTATAGGGTCGTCCTGAAATTTTCAACCTTTCAGGGATCGTATAACTTCATCCCACTTTTTGTTTGGTATTATTCCTTGACTACTTTTACCGTTATCCAATCAACTTACATTATTGTGTCTATTTTCCTTACCCACTCATCCGTTCCCAACTTCCTCATTGGGTCTTTCTGGTTCCAATTATTGGGTTTCCTGATGATATAATGATACACTGGGATTCTTCCCTTCTTTGGTCCTTTCTCATTTCCAATGGCATCCTTACTCAAGTACTTTCCCTTTCCTTAATCCACTCATACTCGTTCGTGACCATTTCATGATTATTTATTCCGAGTTGATCCCTTTTGGGTCTATGTGTCGATTGCTTTCTTTGGGGAGTTCCCTTCTTACGATTTCATTCATTACTGTATACCTCAAAGTAGAGACTTTTATCGTCAGAGCTACAAGTTCAACCTTCTTAACATTCCTTGCAAGTTCCCTTTTTTATCATCTCATTACACCCTTTATATTGGGGCATCTGCCCGCTTTCAATCCTTTATTGTATTAAAATCTCCATTTCATTCCTTATTCCCTATCCAAGAACATCCTACTATTGGTCTTATTTCATGTATTCCACCCTATGATCAGCCGTCCAAACTTTTGGGCTCCATTAGACGATCGTGGACCATGACCAGTCTTGATGTTAGTGGTCGTTTCTCTTATTCACTTCTAAAGTGGAGGGCTTACCTTCCTGAGGTTTCTTAGGTGTTATTTCCTCTATTCCTATGTTATGGATAGTCCACCCCTTTCCTACTTGTCACGATGTCCTCTTATGCTATCTTCCTACTTACCTATTCCTTGGGTTTAACTTACTCTTTGAGTCCTCCTAGTATGCTTCCTTTGGTTCTTTCACCTTAGCATTCACCTCATCTCCTCATCCTTTGTCACTTGATCCATTACTTCTTCGTTGGGACATGTATGCTTCCCTAAGGTTTCCTTCCTTGGGAGAATTCATCCCCTTCTTTCCTGGAATTCCTTTTTATTTGATCTTGAGGGTATCTAAACTTTAAATTTACTTTCTTGACATCCTAAGATGCCATCCTTCCGGTTTACTATTCTTTGGAGATTTGGTGGGCACGTCCTTAGCATTTTCTCCTACTTGTATCTCATCACAAGTTTATTTTGTAGGGAATGAAACTTTTTTTATTATAATAATAACAAATTACATGGTTTTTGGCTATATTTGTCTAGGAAAGCTTTGATAAGTACTAGCTATGGTACTAGGATCATTCCCCTGCTTCCTCATGAGTGGGGTTGTTTACTCTAGTTGGTACCCTCGACATAGTGTCTATGTCTTATTCTCCGTCTAATGCCCTTGGGTTCCCTTGAGGTAGTTGATGGGTACCTCATTGTGTATTACCTCGATGGGCTAGACAACTCTTTGCAAAGTGTCCAAGTTGTCTGCATTCGAAGCATGCTTGGCACGACCCTTCATGGCTTTTCCAACACCTGGGGCAATAGGGGTTTCTCCTATGTAGAGTTGTACTTGCCTCTCTTTGGGCATGTTAACTTTCATTCTTCCTAAAGGACCCCATTCTTGTCCCCACATCTCTGCCCACTAGGCTCCTTTTGACCTTCCCGACTATATTGTCCTCCTTCTTCTTCCTAGCCAGCCTGCGCTATCCGGCGGTGTCTTGTTTATACTAGATGCTCACACTCATAGACCATGCTTATGATGGCAGCCAAGTCCATGGGGCATCCTAGTACTCCCATCCGATCTCTTATATCCATGTTGAGACCGTTCACGAACCGTTGGCAGATGTCTTCCGGTCTGACTAAGTTTGGAGCAAAAGGTCTTAGCTCATTAAATCTAGTCTCATACTCTGAGATGGTGTGGGATTCTTGTCGGAGTCGGGAGAATTATTGTTTCTTCTCGTTCATCAGATGTGGAGCAAAAGGTCTTAATTCATTCGTTAAATGAATAGTGTCGTCATCTGAAGGAAGAAGACGACACTATTTCAAACTGGACCGGACCAGTTCGATTGGATTCAATGCTTAAACCGGTTGGTTCAGGCCCAATTTAACCAAGTTTTTCAAAATTAAAAATTTCTAAATTAATCTAAATTCATTCTCTATCCAATGATGGCTTCAATTCCCCAATTTGAATATTTTAAGCCATATAGAAAAATGAATTTAGCAATCGGTTCAGTGATAGTTCAAATTGGTTCAGATCCGATTCACCTGAACTGGTTTGGTTTTCTCTTCCAATTTGTCCCAAAGTCCTTTTCCATGATTTTTATGAATCTTTTGGTCACTTGGGATTTGTAAATTTCCTAATTTTCCCTTTTCTCTATAAGTTACGATTTGTGAATCGGTTCGATTTTCTCCCTTGTGTTGACCAGTTCTTTCTCCAATTTTCTTATCTTTTTGGGACGGGGTTTACAACCTCGGTCTCATGCGCAAGATGCTACACTATGCTTCATTAATAACTGACACGACAACCTTACCTTATGCACCCTAGGTCATCCAACAATCCTTGGAACCCATCACTACCCCTCTTGGGCATCTTGATGGTCCTGAATCAACGTACATGCACAAACAAGAGTCTTAGCAATCATCTTTAGTGCCGATGGTCGAACGACCCTAACACTCAACTTGGGCTTATAGGTGTTTGCCTGACCAGTCTATTGACCTGGGCTTGGTGCATTGCCATTAGCCAATTGAGCCTTGTTAGTCATGATTTGATACTGCGGTGAGTCAAACATAAAATTTCGCGTTTATGAGAGTTTTCATGACTCTTATAATCATGTTTGTCTACGGGCTCTAGCCCGTGCCCACTGGCCTTGGGCCCACTTCACGAGTTTTTCAAAATTGGGCATTGAGCCCTATATGTTCAAAATCGAGGCCTTCGGCCTGTTGGAGCTCTCCTAGCTCTTATAAGAAAAGTCTCCCAAATGTTTTAAGTATTGGCACACAGTCAGGGGAGATCATTTGTAGAAAAACGGTTTTTAAGTTTAAATGCACTCATCATAGCAACATAGTATGATGATAGAAAATCCCAATCTTGGTGGACTTTCCTTTTAGTAGAGTTAATCACACCAACCGGGCATAATGCTTAAATAAGCTCACTCACAACCGGTAAGTGGTTTTTAGCTTAAATTTACTCATCACCACAACCGAGTATGACATTAAATAATCCCTCTCACAATTGATAAGTGGTTTTCAATTTTAAATTAGCTTATCACCCCAGCCGGGTATGATGATAAATATACCCACTCACAACTGACAAGTGGTTTTTGGCTTTAAACTTGTTCATCACCCTAATCGGATATGACGTTAAATAACCCACTCACCTGATGATTGTGAAGTGTTTGTCCCTAGTCGGCTTTCCATGTTCGATCATGCATCCTTACTCACATTCTTGTCCAAATTTGTCCCTACACGGTTTTAAGTATCCATATAAGGAATGGTCCGGCATGAAAGGCCTCTTGTTCTCATGTATTGGCAACTGGGCCTTGATTTCTATATTATTGCACTTAGGTCCCTAAAGTTCATACTCTTTGACTTTAGGTCCCTAATGCTTACTTTTCTTCAATTAAGTGCCTAAAATTCCAATATCCTCCTTGGGTCCTTAATTTTCTCAAAATTTTAATTGGGACTCAATCTTTTCCAAAATTACCAATCGGTCCCTTAAGTTTCCAAAATTACCGATCGACCCCAAATTTTACAAAAAATGGCCAATTGGTCCCTTTTTTTTTTCCAAAAATGACCAATTAGTCCTCAAATTTCTTCTACTTTGCCAATTGATCTTTAATTTTAGAAAAATTGCAAAAGGTTCTCCAATTTTCAAAATCCCCAAAAATTTCCCCAGTTTCACCCTTTCCTTTGACTCGAAGTTGATCACATCAAATTGACCCTTCAATTCATGTTAATTGTTCCTATCATGGTGCTATCGATTTCCTCACTTCCTTATGATCAGACCAAGCTTTAAAATCACTATTTTTGGGTCATAAACAAGCTCCAATGGAGCTTTACTGGAAAATTGAACATATAGAGGGCAAGCTTCAAGAACTTACTATTGGAGTTGCGGTGGTCTAAGCCTTCAATTTGGGAAGAGAGCTCTCATCCACAAGGTCCTTCTAGAATCAAGAGGCACTACAATTCATGCCTTGAGTGGTAAGAATTTGGTTAGTGAAATTCGAGCACTTTCTCTCTCTAGAATCGAACTATTCTAACGACTGAGGGTTGAATTGACTTACACAATTCCTTGGGGATGTCGAGTGCAGGCATAGAAGCTAGAGGGAGGCTCGGTTTGGCCATAGGAGGTCTGAATTTGTCAAATTTGGATTGGGTAGAACAAGGTAGCTTCGAGTCCTACAAAGCAGTTTCACTTTTTGGACAAGCTAACACTTCTCTGGTGGTCCCCAGGCCGAATGGAGGGTGCCATTAGGAGGTTGACTTCCTCCAGAGTCTGTAGGACCCAAGTTTGCCTTCTAAGATAGAAAGAAATGCCTATGTTGGAGCTTTGTTTCGAGCTTTGTCGGGAAATAGAGCACTTCTTATTATTCGAAGGTTTGAGGTGTGAGGAGAATGAATGAAGGGGAGCTCTTTCTATATGGAGCTAGGGGACCCTTGGCTCTACCCGTTTCCATATTGTTCGAGTTTATCCTCATCAGAAAATGCCATAATTAAAGGGAATATTCCCTCACCGGAAATGGAAGGTGGAATCCTTCCATGAATAGTGCTATCATAAAAAGGAAAAAGATGACATTGTTCATTGACCGGTTGGACCATTAACCAGTTTGGTCCGACCGAGTTCGGTGACTCGAAAATGAAAATTAGCTGGTTCAGGCTTTATTCGATGGGTTTTCTAAAAATAAAAAATTTCTAAATTTATTTTCTATCACATGGTAGCCAATTTTCCAAATTGACATTTTTAGTCCACCTAAAAAAATGAATTATGGAATCGATTCATCACGGTTCAACCCTATTCGACTTAGTTCAAGTCCGGTTCACCTTATACTGTTCCGATTTTCACTTCCAATCCATTCCTTGGTTCTTCTTCATGGTTTTTAGGATTTCTAGGTTACTTGGGAGTTTCCAAATTCCAATTTTTACCATTCTTTATAATTTTTAGTTTATTTATGGTCTCGGTTTTCTCATGAAAAATGTCAGTTCTATTCCTAGTTTCCTTGGTCTGGGAGGACGAGTTTCACACTTTTTGTATTATTTACTCGGACGGATGCCTCATTCCTGGTTTCTCGCCTTTGTGTATGTTGGCCACCATTCCACGCGATTGAGGCTTGTGTTAATCCCCTTGATAGGAAAACCTTGGAGAGGTTCTTAGTCCTTGGCTTGAGTTCTATGTCTAGTTCCTACGACACTTCCATTTCCTTTCTTTTCTCTAAGTGCTTTTGTGCTTTCTAATGTATACATTCACACTCATAAGCCTTACTTATTACAAAGGCCAACATCAACTTCTTTTCATTCACTAGGTTGGGAGCTTGGTATTCCTCCTTGAACTTCCTCTAGAAGTCCTCCCAAGTTGGTGGGGTAGAAGATGTTGTTGGGGTATTCTCCCACCAACGGCTCACATCGCTTTCCAATATGAATTTGGCCATGACTACCTTCTTTATATTCGACAAATTCATAATTGTCATGAGCTTCTCTATGTATTGTAGCCACTCCATTGCTACGATGACATTCTTTTCGGCGCTAAAGCTCTTGCAAGATAATAGTCAAAGTGACTTTAGGCACTTCGATATGTCAAAGTATTGCATGCCTATTGCTTCTTGGGGAGGTACATACCCTGCATTTGGTCTCTCTATTGTTTCTCCCACATGAGGTACTCCTTTGGCCTCTCTTGCTATTTCATCATCCTTAGATCATAGGGGCATATTACAAACATTTACATATTTGAAATACTCCTCCATGCACTCCTTGTTGGCCTTCCATTCCTCGGGGTTCCTTGGATGCTAGAGAGGTTCCTCTGTTCCAAAATCATTCCTTCCAAGCCTTGTTGCCTCACATCCAATTTCTTGTACCAAACCCTGCATCGATCTTTCGGTGTCGGTTACCATAGGTTGCATTTCAGCAACTTGTTGGGCACATTGAGCTCCTCTCTTGGGGCTCATTCTTACAAGAGTTTGCCTCTTGTTAGTATTTCTTAGTGTTAACTTCTCATATGAAAGTTATTACACTATATACGAGATTTTCCAACTAATGCTTTTCCCATTTTGCCCAATTTCCCCAAACCTTCATTTCATTTTCCAGCTTTTTAAAAACTCGACTATGATACCCCTTGAAGCTATTAAGCCTTGGTTCAATTTCCCAAACCAGATACACGTGCCATCTCGCCATATCTTCTTGATACTACCATAGTGGTTACCGTCACTAAAGTAGCATCTACATGACCAAAGCTCATAATATAAAACACAAGCCATTTTGTAGTAAAAATTAAAATTTTTTACAACTGATCTATTTCTCGCAAGTAGAATTGTTTATCCCTAGGGAAATCACTAACTTACATAATGAAAAATCCTCGTGCCCTTCCTTTCGAGGTTCTCTTCTTTAATCATCGACTTAGTCGGAGCTACTTCCTGATGTACAGGATCTTCCTCTCGTCCTTTGTCATTCCCTATCACTTGGAAAATTTATTGGGGGAGGGGGTGAGCCAACGCTCAGTGAGCAAGAGGACCACTGATTGTGTCACGACCTGACCTAGTTTGGTCGGATCCCCGTGAGCAACCCGCCACTCTTTTGGTTTATTAAGGGTTTTTCCCTTCTCTAAACCATGAGTAGTAAGGTGTTGTTTTCACTTGTATCCTTTTCTTGGAATAGAATTAATAAAAAATGAAAACATTAAATCTTAAAAACCTGTCATGCAGGTTCAACTACAAGAAAGTCTTTAGATTGGTATTCTCTTTGTTACCTAACAAGGGGTAAAGGGAAGGGGTGAGTTCGACAAATCAGTGAATGGGTGTTGGGAGAGAGTTTTTGTCACGCCTCGATTTGGTTTGGTTGTATCCCCGTGATCAACCTGCCACTCTCCTGATTTATTTAAGGGTTTCCCCTTGTTATAACCCGTAAAGAGTAAGGCATCCTTTAATGCGCACCTTTCCTAGAATAACATAAATCAAAACTACATAGAATTTTAAATTTATCATACCTGTCTCACAGGCGTATTGTCACGCCCCGACTCGGTTTGGTCGGATCCCCATGATCCACTCGCCACTCTCCCGGTTTATTAAAGGGTTTCCCCTTATTATAGACCATAAAGAGTAAGGCGTCCTTTAAACCTACACCTTTTCTAAGAATAACATAAACAAAACTGCATAAGAATTTAGATTTATCATACCTGTATCACATGCGTCTTAGTTGATGGTCCTTAAGGCTACGCTTTTCTAGTATTTCCTAAAAAGGGATGTAGGGGAGGGGTGAGTATAACTAGTCAGTGAATGGGTTATTCAAAAGTTGACTTTTAAGGAAAACATTTATCATTGGAGTGTGCCAGACTCCTTTCTTTTAAAAATCCCTTGATTAAAAAATTTCAGTTTTTCCACCATTTCATATTTAACCACGGTGTGTCATCACCCAACACACATCCTTCATGAGGAAGGTTACACACATTCGCAGGTTAGCACGTTCGCCGAACCCACTAGTGGCTTCAGAGTGACTTTACCGACCACTCGGATAGAAGCACGACCACTTCTACCCTGAGAATGAGTGGATGTACGTGACATCTGACCCTCAATCCCAAAATTACTTCTTCGTATCCATATGAGGACAACGACCTCATCCCGTCCCCACCCCGGTCTCATGCGCTTGGTGCTACTCCATGTTTTGCACAGACACCTAGAACAGTGATCTGCCCTTATACTCACTGGATCGTCCAGGGCTCTTAGGACACATCACTACCCCTCATGGGCGTCTTGATGATCCCGTACTCATAGTGCATGCACGAACAGAGTTTTTTTAATTTGCCATGTAATATGTGGTGGCATTTGTCCCAAAGGTCCCGACTCTCAACTCAGCCCGCAGTTGTTTGTCTTGACCGGCCCGATGTCTTGTTCTCCTACATGAAATGAACATAATTATTTATTATTTTTTGGCCTTATAGCCCTCATTCATTCCAAATGGATGAGAAAACCCAACTTTACATATATTTGCAATTAGGTCCCTAAAGTTATTTTTCTTTAAGTCCCTATTGCCGAATTTTTCCTAAATTTGAGTCCTGAAACTTTTAAAATTTATCTTAGGACCTCAAATTATTTAATTTCAAACAAAGTGGTTTAATTTCCCAAATTTCAAATTTGGTCCCCCCATCTTTTCCAAAATTACCATTTTGCCCTTCCTTTACAAAAATGGTAAGTTTTGCCCCAAAAATTCCAAAATTCCTCAATTGATCCTCCAACATTATTTTCATGTCTAATTGACCATCAATTTCATAAAATTGCATTTTGGTCCTTTAAATTTCTAAAATCCCCAATTTTCCTCAATTTTTCCCCCAATTTCAACTTTTCAACACTACCAAATTTGATTTCATCAGATTAACTGATCAAACACCTCTAATTGTTGAAATTGAGTTTCTGCATGTTCATATGATTTTCAAAATCTTTGAATCATAGATTTTAACGTCGGAACGAGCTCAAATGGAAGTTCGCCGAAAAATAAACTGTAAAGAGAGAAAGTTTTGATTTCGCACCAGTGAGGGCACAACGGTCCAAGCTTTTGATCTGGGTAGATAGCTATCATCATGAGGTTCATCCTAGAATCAAGAATCACATCAATTGATGCCAAATTGAGTTAGAATTTCATTATTGAAATTCTGTCGGTTCTCTCTCTAGCACTGGCAGGAAATTGTAGAGGGGAGCCAAATTGGCTTACCTCTTAGTCCTAATTCGGCCATGGGAGGGCTGAGGAGGTGTTGGAAAGGCTTGGTTTTGCCTGAGGAGGGCTCGAAATGACCAATTTTAACTCGGCCGAAATAGGGCAGCTTCGATCCATCGGAGCTGCTTCACTATTCCATCATGTTGGTGCTTCTCTAGTGATTCTCGGATTGATTGGAGTTTGCTCTCAGATAGCTGACTTCTCCCTGATTCTAAAGAGCCCGACCTCTTGTTCCGAGGTTAAGAAAAATGTTCAAATCGAAGCTGTAGTTTAATCTTCACCGGGAAATGGAGCAGTAGAGAGAGAGAAGTGTTCGGGTGTGAGGAGAATGAATGGGGAATTGGAGCAGTAGAGAGAGAGCTCTTGTTTAAGATTGACCCATCCTCACACTACTCTCGAGTAAGCACACTTTACTTCAGAGTTCTTATGGATTCTCATTCACCTAAAGCAATTTGGTTTTTCTCTTCTAATTTCTCTTAAGTTTCTTTTCCTAGGTTTAATGAACCCTTTGGATCACCCGGAAGTTGTAAATTTCTAAATTGCTTGTTCCCAAATGATCAGGTTTGTAAATCGGCTCGGTTTTCTTACTCGGTTTGACTGGTTCTTTTCCTGGTTTTCCTTAACTCAAAAGTGCGGGGTTTACAACTCTCCCCTCCTTTTAGGAGTTTTGTCCCAAAAATTTAACCAATATATTCTACATCGGGAATAATTTCCCTTAATGTCAACTTGGGTTTTCTTGACATGTTAACACTTCGATTGCTCTTTCGCTTAGTCCCCATAATTATTTATCTAAGGAATTTCTTTTCATTTATCATGCTTACTCCTTCCATGGAGTTATAATATTGAGGCATGTATGGCTCATTAATCCTAATGTATATTCTTAGGTTCACATCTCCCTTTATATAGGATAAGGTTCTTCCATTTGGGGATTTTACTCAAGATTTCAGGATTGGGAGTTCCGAGGTGCCCAATCATTCCTTTGTCTAGTTATTCTCTTCATCGTTGAAACCTCTAGCTCAACATTCTTTCAAGTATTACATACTTGTTTTCACAGATTTTTGTGTTATTATTCTTTCATTCCAATTTGACCCATCCTTCATCCGTCATTGATTACAACTTTTGTCAAATTTATGTTTGACCTTGTTATGTTTACCAACTGACTCCTTCTTACTCGAGTTACATTTTACTCGGGATTGTTGGTGATTTTATGTCCCTTACGACATGACATAGTTCTTAACCTGTCTCAGTCCATCAGACTCCAACAACACCTCTTTTAGGGTTGTTTCAAACTTTCCAGCCTTCTAGGGACTGTATAATTTCATCCCTCCTTTTATCAGGTAGTATTCCTCAACTACCTTTACTGTTACCTAATTATCATTCGTATCTTGACAACATGTCTTACATAACCGTGTCCGTTTTCCTTACCCACTTGTCGTTTCCCAACTTCTTTATTAGGTCTTTCTGGTACCAATTATTTGGTTTCCCAATAGTTTACCAACAAACCGGGATTCTTTCCTTCTTAAGTCCTTAGCATTCCTTATTCAATGGTTTTTCCTTTTTCCTTCATCCACTTTTACTTTCTCATAAATCACTTCATGATTCTTCATTCTAAAATAATTGCTTTCGATCTATGTGTCGATTACTTTGCTTGGGAAGGTTCCCTCCTTCCGGTTTTGTTTTCTACTATGTCCATTACAATACAGATTTTCATCTTAGGAGTTACATGCTTAGCCTCCTTATCATTCATTGTATGGTTCTTTCTCCCTTTCTTCGCACCTTTATCTATGTTAGGGCACCTGTTTGCTTTGGATCCTTCTCTATCCACAACTTTTGTTTTATCCCTTATTCCAAAGATGGGATACTTCCGATTATTGGTTTTATTCTGTGCATTCCATCCTATGCTCGGTCGGATACTCTTTAAGCTTCATATGTGTGTGTGGACTATGACCTGTCTTACCAATTGCGGTTATTCCTCCTTAGTCACATCTTATTTGGAGCACTTACTTTCCCAATGTTTCTCTAACATTCTTTACTTTATTACCTTAGTATGGGTTGTCCACTCATTCATACTTGTCACAACATCTTTTTGATGCTAACTCGTTAACTTATTTCCGTTTAAGGAGGGTTCACATCCTCCTTGTTTCAAAATCTCTTGTTCATCCTTCGTGAAGCTCACTTAACCGTCTTAAAACTATAAACCCAGTTTTGGCCATCGGTTTCTTTACGGATTTTCCTTCGTTCTTCTTTCCTAATGTGTTGGCCTTTTCAACTCTCCCTTCTTTGTTGTGGTCCTCTCGAAGACTAGTTCTTTAACTATCTCTTTCTCTTTATTTTTTTAATTTTTTTTGGTCCTATCATTTGGGCAATTGTATTCATGCCCATCCTATTATCCATCATAGAGTGTAGTCTTTACTACATCTCATCCTTTCTTAGGGTTTTGTTCATTCTCTTTGTCTGTCCGCCATCACTAGTTTTTCTCTTTCTATATGGTTCTCCTGTTCTCTCCAAATAGGTCACGCTGGGCCATTACAATACTTCCATCCTTGGAAACATTTCTTAATTAAGGGTTGGTTCCATTTCCTCTTAATTGGGATACGCATGTCTTTCTGAGGCTTCCTTCCTTTGTAGGATTCTTAGCTTTTCCCCTGACATTCTTTTCTTACATTTGCTCTAGGGGATTTTTACCCTTAAATGACATCCCTTGATGTTACCTTCTCCTATTTACATTTACTCCTCGATTCTTGGAGGCACATCCTTTATACTCTATCTGCATCCTCATTCGTACCCAGTACCTGTCTTTTTCTTTAGGGAGCTTACAAATCTTCCTTGTTTCGAGATTTCTTGACCATATTGTGAGTTTAGTCGTTAATTGGCCTTTGGTCCTTTTAAGGGTTTTCTTTCATTCTTCTTTTCCCAAGTATTTGGCCTTTCCACCTCTCCCTTCTTAATTGTTGTAATAGGATATGAAATTTGTCTTTACTTATGTCTTTTCAGTTCGATACTCGTGATTTTTAAGCATTTGCTACCACATTAGCCTTTCCGGGTGGTATTTCATTGTAAGATCATAATCCTTCACCATTTTTAGTCATCTCCCCCAGCGTGGTTTAATTCCTTTTTAGTTAGGAAGTACTTGTAGTTCTTGTGATTTGTGTATATCCTTTACTCAATCCCGTGCCGGTAGGGGTACCATACCTTTAGGGCCAACATTATCGCGGCTAATTTCTAAGTCATGAGTCAGGTAATTTCTTTGTCTAATGAGCTTTCCACTCTCCTTCCCTCCGTATTTCCTTCTAATTCTACTATTGAGCTCAAATTTTTGAGCCTATTCTTGCTCTTTGAATCCAATGGTACCTTCGTTTGACCTTGCTTTATTCCCACTCGCTTCCATATTCTCCTACTCCCTTGAGGTTGTTTTCTTTTCCTTTTTCGAAGCTTTTGTACCTTTATATTCCCTAGAGTTTCCCTTTTTTTTTTTTGTGTTGGTTGGGGTGTGTTCTCCCACTATTTCCCATTTTCGGTTAGACTTCACTTACTCCTCCAAATCGTTTGGTCCAATTTAGTTATTTCCTTACATAATATTCCCTTGACATTCCAAATTCGAGTTTTCTAGGCCTTCTTGTAGTGAATCATGCTCAACCCCCTAACACTCTTTCCTAACACTTGTACTCTTTGATGTTTGATCTCCTTATTCTTTGAAAAATTCTCTCATATCTTGTAAACTCGATATGCCTCCTTTACTCTTGTTTTTCTTCAATTCACACTTTACCTTTCATCCATTTCTTGTCTTCTTAAATTTTTAAGAAATTTGTTACACTTGGGGCTTCCTGTCGTTGCACTTCATCTTTTCTAGGTGAAATCTTAATATCTTTTCTCTATCGATCATCTTCTATATTTGTGTTCATACTTCTTCTTGGATCTCTCGATAGTTATGTGTCCTTGAATGGTTGCTCCTCCAAATCCATTTTCCTTTCTTTAGGATCTCCACCAGACAATTTCTCTTTTTCTAAGTCCTAAGTTTGAGTTTAACTATTTATAAGCCATTCTTCCTTAGGAGGATTTTCTTCTCTTACATCTTTATCTACTTAGATTTTTTCTCAAGAAACTCAGGAGTTTTAATAAACCTCTTAATTCATTCAGGAATTATTCTCTTGCAAAAAATTTGGCTTATTACATGACTTCTCTACCCCCTAATCCCTTAGGGTCATAGGACTAGAGTTAACCCTAAAACCATTATGAGACTCTTAGTCAGAAGGCTTTGAGCAATTGATTGGGGTCCATTTGTGCTCCTCAATTGTAGGAATTTCATGCGTGGCTTCCAACCCGTACCACCTTAGTACTTTTGCCTTGCACTCATATGTCCATTTCATCCATCGAGATAGATTGAAATCAGGTTGAGTGGGTGGAGGTACCTGGTGGACCTTCATAAAGGTGGCATAAGCATGCCAATAATTATCTCAGGCCTCCTTTTTGGTAGGGTTACTCTTCTGTGGTTGTGGTACTGGAGGAGGGGTTGGACTTCTAGGAGGTGGTGATGGTTCCTCTTGTCTAGGAGGAGGGTATATGATGCCTTCTGGTTCTAGTAAGGCTCCAACTAGCTTCCGGTAGTCCTCCACCATGTCTTTGGGTACTCATTTTTTGCCCCTTAGGAACCTCTGAATGGCTTCCTCCCTTAGGTTGGATTTCCTTTTCACGCTTATAGGGGAAGGACTAGATTTTCTTGCAAATTTCCTAGGGATTCTCATTCCTACAAGATAGTTTAGAGTTGGATTAATATAATGACATATTATTGATAATATTTCAAGGGAACTAGGCTTTGATACCACTCTAGTTGTCATGCCCCAACCCGGTTTGGTCGGATCCCCGTGATCAACCTACAACTCTCCCAGTTTATTAAAGGGTTTCCCCTTATTATAGACGTAAAGAGTAAGGCATCCTTTAAACCTGCACCTTTTCCCAGAATAACATAAACAAAATTGCATAAGAATTTAGATTTATCATACCTATATCACTCGCATCTTAGTTGATGGTTCTTAAGTGTAGGCTTTTCCAGTATTTCCTGAAAGGTGATATAGAGGAGGGGTGAGTACAACTACTCAGTGAATGGGTTTTTCAAAAGTTGACTTTTAAGAAAAACATTTATCATTGGAGTGTGCCAGACTCCTTTCTTTCAAAAATCCATTGATTCAAAATTTTCTATTTTTCCACCATTTCATATTTAACCATGGTGTGTCATCACCCTATACACATTTGTAGGTTAGCACGATCACTGAAACCACTAGTGGCTTTGGTGCGACTTTACCGATCACTCGGATAGAAGCACAACCACTTCTACCCTAGGAATGAGTGGATGTATGTGAAATCTGATCCTCAATCCCAAAATTGCTTCTTCGGGTCCATATGAGGATAGAGACCTCATCTTGTCCTCACCTCGATCTCATGCACTTGGTGCTACTCAAAATTTCACACAGACACTTGGAACGACGATCTGCCCTTTATACTCACTTGGTCATCCAGGGCCCTTAGGACACATCACTACCCCTCATGGGTGTCATGATGATCCCGTACTCATAGTGCATGCACGAACAGAGTTTTCACAATTTGCCATGTAATATGTGGTGCCATTTGTCCCAACGGCCCTGACTCTCAACTCAATTTGCAGTTGTTTGTCTTGACCGGCCCGTCAACCTGTCATGTTGCACTGCCTTTAGTTAACTTAGCATGTCGGTCATATCATAGTACCATGGCCAAACAATTCACTTATTAATTTTTATGGCACATATATCATGTTCATTTACAAGCTCCTGCTCGTGCCAACTAGCCTTGGGCCTACTGTACAAGATTTTTAAAATGGGGCATTTAGCCCCCAAGTTGAAAAACTAAGGTCCCTGGCCTATCAGAGCTATTCGAGCTCCCGTCGAGAAGGTCTACCAAATTTTTTAGGCATTGGCACACAGTCAGGGGAGAACACTTCGGACAAAATGGGTTTTCACTGTCCATTATACCGACCGTTATAAGGACATCTCCGTTCAAGACCGATGAATGGGTTTTCAATTTCCTTCGAGGATGTCTGATCATACCAACCGAGTATGATCTACTTACAACAGGTAAGTAGTTTTTCTACATGGCTTTCACATCACATTCTCTAAGTTGTGATAATTAAAATTCTACTAAACAGTGGGTTTTTATACCGAGGTACATATCATCCCTAACCGAGTATGTTATATAATCCCCCTCACAACCGGTAAGTGCTTTAATTTTTAAGTTGTGCTCATCATCCCAACCGGGTATGATGTTAGTAAAACGACTCACCTGATAGCGCAGTGAAATTCCACTTAATCAGGTTCCGTCCTTTGCAAGCTAGACCTCGACTAGCGTTCCCGATGTCTCATTCTCCTACATGAAATGAACATAATTGTTCCTTATTCTTTGGCCTAATCGCTCTAATTCATTCCAAATGAATGAGAAAATTGAACTTTTTATTTATTTGCAATTAGGTCCCTAAAGTTATTTTCTTTAACTTTAAGCTCTTAATGCCGGTTTTTCCCCAAATTGAGTCCCGAAACTTTTAATATTTACCTTGGGTTCTCAATTTATTCAATTTCACAAAAAAGGGGGTTCAAGTATCCCAAATTCCCAATTTGGCCCCCAAATTTTCCAAAATTACCATTTTGTTCTTCCTTTACAAAAATGGTATGTTTTACACCAAAAATTCTAAAATTTGCTTAATTGGGCCTCTAACATTCTTATCATGCCCAATTGACCCTCAATTTTACAAAATTGCATATGGGTCCCTCGAATTTTTGAAAATCCCTATCTTCCCCAATTCCCCCCCTCCTCCCCCCCCCCCCCCCCCCCCAATTTCAACTTACTAACACAACCAAATTTGATTTCATCAAATTGATCGATTAAACACTTCTAATTGTTGAAATTGAAGTTAAAATTTAGTTTCCACATCTTCATATGATTCAATAGCATTATGAATAGCATGTTCTGATGTCAGAACGAGCTTAAACGGAGCTATGACAAAAAACAGACTATAGAGAGAAAGCTTCAATTACTCACTGTTGGGGGCACGATGGTCTCATTTTTTGATTTGGGCAGATAGCTCTCATCCTGAGGTTTATCCTAGAATCAAGAATTGCATCAATTGATGCCGAATTGGATGAGAATTTTATCATCAAACTTTTGTGAGTTCTCTCTCTAGCACTGGTCGGAAATTTCAAAGGAGAGCTGAATTGGCTTACCTTCCAACTCTAATTCAGCTGTAGGAGGGTTGTGGAGGTGTTGGTTTGGCCTAAGGAGGGCTCGAAATTTTAGCTCGACTAAAAGAGGGCAACTTCGGTCTGCTATAGCTACTTCAACTGTTCCATCATGTCGGCGCTTCTCTGACGACCCTTGGAGCAAACGTAGACTACATGCGTGTAGCTGACTTCTTTCTGGTTCTAAAGAATTTGACCTCAAATTGTTTGGCTTAGTAAAGTGCCCAAGTTGGAGATCTAGTTTTAGCTTCACCATTAAATAGAGTAGTTGAGAGAGAACGAAGTTTTCAAGCGTGGAGAGGATGAATGGGGAGTGGCTCTTTATATAGGAAGCTCGGGGACTCCTTGGCCATCTGATTGGTGCCTTAATGGCGGTCATTTATTGTCTAAAACTCCATGGCCAGAGAATTTTCAGCTTCATCGGTGCTGCACGATTTTCCGGTGAGTGAACAGTGTTGTCATCTGGAGGAAGAAGACAACACTGTTCCGAACCGGACTGGATTGGTCCAAACTAGATTCAAAGAATATACTGGCCGTTTCACCCCCGATTCGATCGAATTTTTCAAATCTATAAAATTTCTAAATTCATCTAAATTCATTTTCTATCCAATAGTGGTTTCAAATCTCAAATATGAATTTTTTAAGCCACCTAGAAAAATGAATTTAGAATCCAGTTCAATCCAGTTCGGATTCGGTACACCTGAACCAGTTTGGTTTTTATCTCCAATTCATTCTCAAGTCCATTTCCAAGACTTTTGGGACTCTTTGGGTCACTTGGGATCCATAAATTTACCAATTTGCCCTTTCTCTATTGGTTCCCATTCATGAATCGACTCGGTTCATAAACCGGTTCGATCTAGTTGGATATGGTTCATCTAAATCGGTCTTGTTTTTCTCTTCCAATTTGCTGTAAGGTTCTTTTCTAATGTTTTATGAACCCTTTGGATCTCCTGAGAGTTGTAAATTTCCAAATTGCCCTTTTCCAAATGATTGGGTTTGTGAACTGGTTCGGTTTTCGTACTCGGTTTTACCGGTTCTTTTCCTGATTTTCCTTAACTCAAAAGGGCGGGGTTTACAGTTTTTGTAAATAAAACATCTTTAAACAGAGTGTTCCAGACTACTTATTTCCTTTAAAAATGTTCTTTCCTCAAATCACGGCTTTCAAAACCCTTTTTCCTTATTTATCCATAGTAGGTGTGTTTAACAGTCAATACATGCCCTTCATGAGGAAGGGAATCACACATTCGTAGGGCAGCCCGTCCATTGCACCCACTTGTGGTATCGGAGCAACTTTACTAGCCACCTAGATAGAAGCCCATCCACTTCTATCTTGGGAATGCGTGGATGTTCAGGACATCTGACCCTCAAACCCGAAATCAACTCTGTGTCCATTTGAGGACATAGACCTCATCCAGACCCCACCTGTGTCTCATGTGCATGAAGCTACGTCAAGCTTCCTTGACTGCTGGCATGACTGCTGGCATGACAAGCTACGTCAAGCCATGTCGTCTAGTAGCTAGTAGATGCATCACTACCCCTCTTGGGCATCTTGATGGTCCTGAACCTCAAGTGCATGCACAAACAAAAGCTTTCCACAAAGCCATTTATCTTTGGTGCCATTGGTCCAATGGCCTCGACCCTCAATTTGACCTACAATTGTTTTTTCTAGACTGATCCATCAACTTGATCTTGTCGCACTACTGCCAGTCCATCGAGTATATCAGTCCTGTCTTGGTACCGTGGCGAAATCAAATAATTCATCCATTAAGAATTTCCATGGCTTAAACATTATGTTTTTTTACGAGCTCCTGCTCGTGCCAACTGTCATTGGGCTCAACGGTACGTGATTTTCCAAAATCTGGCATTTTAGCCCTCAAGTTCCAAAACCGAGGCCTTTGGCCTATCTGAGCTATTCTAGCTCTCGTCAAGGTCTCCCAAAATTTTTAAGCATTGGCACACAGTCAAGGTAGAATAGTTTTGAAAAAATAATTTTTCAATCGTCACACCAACTGTGTATGATGACATATCTACTTACAACCGGTAAGCGGGTTTTCTCCTTCCTTCCAGGAAGTCCATCATACCAATTGGGTGTGATCTCTCTACTTACAATAGGTAAGTAGTTTTTTCACATATTTCTCACATCACTCCAACCAGGTGTGATGTCAAAATTCCACATAGAAGTGGTTTTCCATTTCCGAAGTGCTCATCTTCCCAACCGGGTATAATGTGAATAAACCCACTCACCCGTTAACCATGATGTGTTTGTCCTCGGTTGATTTTCCAAAGTCGACACAAGCTTCTCTTACTGGCATTTCGGTCCTTCGTGCTCCTACATAATTTGGACAACCTTATCTATTAATACTTGGCCTATTAGCCTTTGTTCCTCATGTCTGAACGACTAAACTCAAAATTTCCAATTAATTGAACTTAGGTACCTAAAATTCATTTTCCTTGACTTGAGGTTCCTAATGTAAACTTTTCCCCAAACTGAGTTTTAAAACTTCCAAAATTCACTTTGGGTCCTCAATTTACTGAAAATTGTTTAAGGGGCTCTAGTTTTTAATATTTCTAATTTGGTCCCCAACTTTCAAAAATTACCATTTTGCCCTACTTTATAAAAATGGCAATTTGACACCAATTAATTCCAAAAATAGACCAATTGATCTTCCAATATTCTTTTCGTGGAAAATTGGCCCTCAATTTTGGAAATTGCAATTTAGACCCTCAATTTTACGAAATCCTCAAAATTTCCCCAATTCCCCCTTTCAAACTAGTCGAATTTGATTTCATCAAATTGACCATTCAATCGGGGTTATTTGCTCCAATTGACTGTATGGATCAGTTCCTACACTTCGATACTATTCAATTGATCTTTGGACCACGTCATTTGGGGTATGAATTGAGGTCTAATGAATTTTTGCCGAAAAATTGAACGTAGAGAGAGAAAGCTTCGAAAGCTTACAGTCGGAGGTGTAATGGTCCAATCTCTCTATCGAGGAAGATAGCTCTCTTCCTGAGGAATTTTCTAGAATCAAGAATTCCTAAAATTAACCTCGAATTGAGGGAGAATTTCATTAGTTAAATTATGTAGTTTGTCTCTCTAACTCCGACCTACAACGACTAAGGAGGGCCAAATTGGCTTACCTTTCAGCTCAAGTCAGGTCATATAAGGGTTGTGGGGATGTTGGGAAAGCTTGCTTTGGCTTGAGGAGGGCTGAATTCACCCATTTTCAGCTCGCCCAAAATAGGGCAGCTTCGGTTCTTCATAGCTGCTTCACTGTTTGATTACACTAGCGCTTCTTAGGTGGTCCTCGGATCGAATATATGTTGCTATCACATAGCTGACTTCCCTCGGAGTCTAAAGAACTTGACCTCACCTTCTGAGGTTGAGAAAAATGCCCAAGTTATAGCTTTGGTTTGAGCTTCATTAGAAATTGGAGCAGTTGAGAGAGAATGGAGTTTTCAAGTGTAAGGAGAATGAATGGAGAGTAGCTTTTTATATAGGGAGCTCAGGGACTGAGTGGTCGTTCGTTTGGCATTTTTATGGTGCTCATTCATGGCTTGAAATACTTGGAACAGAAGTGGAAGGGCTTCTATCTAGGTGGCCGGTAAATTCGCTCTTACGCCATAAATGGGTGTAGTGGATGGGCTGACCTCCGAATGTGTGATCCCTTCATGATGAAGGGCATGTGTTGATTGTTAAACACACCGATTGTAAGGAAATTGGATTTTGAATAACCAAGAATTCAAGGAAAGAAAGATTTTAAAGAAAATAAGGAAACTGTCATACTCCAATTCAAACTATTTTATAGAAACTCTTGTTTCAAACACTCATTCACTAAGTGGTCAAACTAACCCCCTCCCCTTTACCCCTTTTCAGGTAATCGAGGGAAAAACCTACCTAAAGTCCTTCAGCTATCTGAACCTATAAGACAGGTATGTAAGTTAAATTTTATGCAGTTTTGATTAATGTTATTCCAGGAAAGGTGCAAGTCTAAAGGATGCCTTACTCCTCATAGTTTGAAGAAGGGTAAAACCCTATATAAATTGGGAGAGTGGTCGGTTGCTCATGGGGATTCGAACAAACCAGGTCGGGGCGTGACAAATGATGAGCACTATTTTTATAGGATAAAACCCATTTACTAGTTGTGAGTAGGAATAAGCAAACATCATACCTGGTTGGTTTGTTGCGATAAAAAGTAATTTTTGTCAGAAGTGTTCTCCCCTAACTTTGTGACAACTGCTTAAACTATTTGGGACACCTTCTTGATGATAGCTAGAGCAGCTCTAATAGTCTAGGGGCCTCGATATTTGAACTCATAGGGCTCAAGGCCCAGTTTTGGAAAAATACGTACAGTGGACCCAAGGCTAGTGGGCACAGGCTGGAGCCTGTAAACAAACATGATTAGAAAGAGGTATAAAAACTCCTAATTAAAATGGAAATGTTTGTCTGATTCACCACAATATCGAGTCAGGACCAACAATGCTCAATGTGTTGGCGACAATGTGTTAGGGCAATGTTGACGGACCATCCTAGACAAACCGCTGTAGGTCGAGTTGAGTGTCGGGGTCATTGGAACATTGGCACCAAAGATGATGGATTAATCATGAAAACTTTCGTTTGTGCATGCACTTAAGGTATAGGACCATCAAGACGCCCTAGGGGGTAGGTGATGGGTTCCAAGGGCTATTGGACGACAATGGTGGTGATAAGGTAGTTCATCGTGCTAGTTAGTCTTGAAGCATTGGGAGCTTCTTACGCTTGAGATCGGGATGGGTTAGGATAAGATCTCCATCATCATACGAACACAAAGTGGAATTTGGGTATGAGGGTCAGATGTTTGGGATGTCCGCTCACACTCAAGGTAAAAGTTTCGAACTTCTATATGGGTGGACAACAAAGTTGCGCTGATCTCAAAGTGGGTGTAGTCTGGGACTTCCCTACGAATGTGTGTATACTTCCTGATGAAGGGTGTTTGTTTTTTTTACTAAACGCCTCCCAAGGCAAGGGAATGGGTTAAGAGAGCTAAACACACCTAATATGAAAATGGAAAATGGTTCTAAGATTTGAGTTTGAGAAAAATCCTCAAAAAAGGAATGGTAAACCTTGGCTTGGTTTTGATAAAGAAACTAAACATTTTTAAAAACTCTCTCCCAACACTCACTCGCTGAGTTGTAGAAACTCACCCCCTCCCTTTACCCCTTTTCAAATAAAAGAGGAAGTCCAACCCTAAAGACCCCTCGTAGTTGAACCCTAAGACAAGTATGAAGATTTTAATATATTCAATTTTGTATAATGCTATTCCAAGAAAAACGGGGAAAAGACGCCTGACTCCTCGCAGTTTTGATGGAGGTGGAACCATCCTGAACCAAAAGAAGTGGCGAGTTGCTCACGGGGATCCGACCAAACCAGGTCAAGGTGTGACAACTTGAGTGGTATTAGAGCATGTTTCCTCGAATACATTATCAAGACTATATAACGTAGCAACTAAGAGAAATAAGTTTTCAAATTTATAAATGGCTCTCAAATGAGGAACCAAGATAACTAGAGGCGTAGTCATTAACACTGCCCAACACCTCATCCATGTGGAAACTCCCCGAGAAGCCCAAACAGTTCCATTTGGAATAAGCTCAGAGCATTAGAGGCTCATCAAAGAGTTCACCCACGTGTTTGGAAGGCCCAACCTTGCCCTTGAGGTGGACACTAACTCTCGAGTTGAGCCCGGGCAAGTACTGTCTCATCCCACTCCTACTAACATTCCTCCTCTAGTTGACATCCCCAAATACCTCAAAACCCTCCATCAACTAGGATGTAAGCCATTCTCATGGGGATAGTCAAGAATCCACCAAAGGATATGGTGATTCAGGCAGAGTTTTTCCTCGAAGCCAATGCAAAAAGGTGGTGGGATAACGTTAAAAGCCTGCATACCACCACCCATACCTCGGAACAATTTGAGGAGAAGTATATGGAGGAATACCAAGCTCTACATCTGATCAACGAGAAGAAGCAAGACGTCTTCTGACTCCGACAAGGGCTTAGTTCTATCTCCCAGTATGAAACCAAGTTTAATGAGTTAAGATCCTTTGCCCTCGATCTAGCCGGTCTTGCAAACATTTGCCAATGATTTGTAGACAATCCTAATATGGACATATAAGACTGGATGGGAGTGCTAGGATGCCCCACGGATCCGGAAACCGTAATCAATATGGCCCACAAATGGAGTGTCTGGTGCAAACCCGACACCGTCGGATGGAATAGGCCAACCAAAATGAGGATAAAGGCCAAATTTGCCACAGGGGACGGAAGCAGTAAAGTGGTCCTAAGTGGGGAAACAAGGTGTGTTTCCAAAGGAGGAAGGAAGCATGTTCAACAAGGGAGGTAGATGATCCCTACAATACTATAGAGGAGTCATTGCTGTCCTAGATGTCAGAGGTACCACAAGGGAGCATGTTCAACCTACTTCGGATGTGGGCAAGTGGGACACTTTGCAAGGCAGTGCCCCACTCTTATGGAAATAAAGCAACGAAACGTACTTGAACCACCCCAAGGGAACCCTAGGACTTTAAGGCAGGATGCAACTACCACAAGGGTACTAGCTAGGGTATATAACCTCACACAAGAGGAGACCTGAAAGGACCCTAGTACTATAGCGGGTACTTCCCAAAACCTCCCTAACAAGAATTAGATAAAAACTTGTAATTCAATCATATTCAATAAAGAGACTTGAATTTTTTTTCTTAAAAAACATTGATTTCTTCAATTAGGGTACATATAGTTATGGGGGAGAAAAGTCTACGCTCTGTTTGACTCAAGAGCAGAGAGGTCCTTCATCAAGGAAGATTTAGTTCGAGGTCTTCGATTAAAACTTACCTAAGACCACCTTTCGGTCCCGATACCAACACTATGAATTTATAGTGATGCCCTTTGGCCTGACCAATGCCCCAGCAGCCTTCATGGATCTAATAAACCGAGCGTTCCAGCCTCACTTGGACATATTCATGATTGTGTTTATAGATCCCATACTCATATACTCATGAACTAGGCTGGAGCACGAGGAACATCTGGCTATCACCTTGGAGATGCTACGTAATAATCGCTTATATGCAAAGTTTTCCAAGTGTGAGTTCTAGGTGCAAGAGGTAAGGTTCTTAGAGAACATAGTGTTCAAAGATGGAGTCAAGGTCGATCCGACAAAGGTAGAGGCCCTATCTGACTAGAACACACCCAAGAACTCCTCTGAGATGCGCAATTTTTTTAGATTGGCATGGTACTACTGATGGATTGTATAGAACTTCTCTAAAATAGTGGCCCCTTTGACCCACCTCACAAGGAAGGGAGTGGCGTACAACTGGGATGAAATAGGGCAGCTTCGGTTTGTCGGAATTGCTTCACTGTTAGAATATGTCAGTGCTTCTCTTGCAGTCCTTGGGCGGAACGGAGGTTGTCATCAGATAGCTTACTTCCCCCAGAGTATAAAGAACTCGACTTCGCCTTCTAAGGTTGAGAAAAAAGCCCAAGTCAAGACAGAGCTCTAGTTTGAGCTTCACCGAAAAATGTAGTAGTTAAGAGAGAATGGAGTTTTCAAGTGTGAGGAGGATGAATAGAGAGGTGCTCTTTATATAGGGAGCTCGGGGACTCCCTACCCGACCATTTAGAATCTTGGTCAAGCTCATTCATGACCTGAAACTACCTAAACATAGGTGATTCATCTTCACCGGTATTGTCCATTCATCCGTTGAATGTACAATGGCATCATCTGAAGGAAGAAGACGATACTGTACCGAACCGGACTGGACTGGTCCGACCAGGTTCAATGCTTAAACTAATCAGTTCAGGCCCAATTCAATAGATTTTCTCAAAATTAAAAATTTCTAAATTCATCTAAATTCATTCTCTATCCAATGGTGGCTTCAATTCTCCAATTTGAATATTTTAAGCCACCTAGAAAGATGAATTTAATAACCGGTTCCATGATTGTTCAAATCAGTTCAATCTAGTTCAGGTCTAGTTCACTTGAATCGGTCAAGTTTTCTCTTCTAATTTGTCCCAAAGACCTTTTATATGATTTTATGACTCTTTAGGTCACTCGGGATTTGTAAATTTTCCATTTTGCCCTTTTGTTTATCTATTAAGGTTCATGAACCGATTTGGTTTATTCCGTTGGGTTGACTAGTTCTATCCCTGATTTTCTTATCTTTAAGGGATGGGGTTTATAGGAATATTACTCTGATCAGGATATTTTCAGGAGAGGATAAGCTCGACTAGAATGGAAACTGGACGGGCAGAGGGTCCCTAAGCTTCCACTATAAATAGCTCCTCTCCTTTCATCCTCCACACACCTCAATTCGGCCAAATTTGCACCTCCTCCAACCAAACAAGCCTCCCCAACATCCCTACGGCCCTCACACAAACTCTACAGGGGTGAAAGGTAAGCCAATTTGGCCCTCACACAAACAAGCCTCCTTCATAGTTGCAGATTAGTGCTAGAGAGAGAAAGTGCCAAATTTGACTAACAAAATTCACCCTCATATGGACTTCAATTGTAGTGATTCTTGATTTAAGAAGGATCCTAAGGACGACAGCTACCTCCTTAGATCAAGAGCTTGGACCACCGCACGTCCGACAGTAAGCTTTCGAAGCTTTCTCCCTTTGATCATTTCTGATGAAACTTTGTTTGAGCTCATTTTGGACTCAAATTCTACAATTCAAAGCTCCCTTTGATCATATGGAAGTTTAGAAACCGATCCTTGACATTAATTGGAGCAATTAACCCCAATTGAATGTCCAATTTGAATAAATCAAATTCGATCAGAAAAGGGGGAAGAAATTGGGGGAAATTGGGGATTTAAGAAAAATTGAGGGACCTTCATATAATTTCTCAAAATTGATGGTCAATTGTCAATGAAAAAGATGTTGAAGGACCAATTGGTCAATTTTCAAAAGAATTAGGGTCAGATGGCTATTTTTGGAAAGTAGGGGCAAAATGGTAATTTTGGAAAATTGGGATACCAAATTGGAAAATTGGGGTACCAAATTGGAAATTTGGAAAACTTGTGCCCCTTACACAATTTTGAGTAAATTGAGGATTCAAAGACGATATGGGAAACCTTGGGATTCAATTTGGGTTAAAATTTTAGAATTAGGGAATTATAGTTAAGAAAAAAAATGAACTTTAGTGACCAAAGTGCAATAAACCAAGAATTTTGGGACTAGTCGCTCATACATGAGAAAACGAAGGTTGTAATGTTGAATCCTTATTAATAATAATACTCAAACCATGTAGGGACACGTAAGACTGAAAAATAAGCAAGAGAAAGCTAGCATGGACAAGAAACTGATCGGGGAAGAACACATCATAGTTAATGGGTCAGTGGGACTTTTACACATCATACTAGTTGGGATGATGAGCACTATTTTTAAAGGATAAAACCTACTTACTGGTCATGAGTAGAAATAAACAAACATCATACCCAGTTGGTATGATGAGCTTCCTTAAGGAAAGGAGAAACCCACCTACCGGTTATAAGTAGATCCGTCATCACACCCAATTGGTGTGATGAGATAAAAAGTGATTTTTGTCAAATATGTTCTCCCCTAACAGTGTGAAAACTACTTAAACTATTTGGGAAACCTTTTTTACAGGAGCTAGAGCAGCTTTAATAGGCCAGGGCCTTGGTTTTTCAACTCATAGGGCTTAAGGCCCACATTTGAAAAAACATGTGTAGTAGGCCCAAGGCTAGTGTGCACGGGTTGGAGCCTGTAAATAAACATGATTAGGAAGAGCAATGAAAACTTCTAATTAAAATTTAAATGTTTGTGTGATTCACCATGGTATTGAGACAGGATCGACAGTGCTCGATGGGATGGTAGTAGTGCGTCACGGCCAGGTCGACGGACCGACTTAGACAAATAGTTGCATATCGGGTTGAGTGTTGGGGCTATTGGACTATTGGCACCAAAGAGGATGGCTTCATCATGAAAACTTTTGTTTGTGCATGCACTTACAATACAAGACCGTTGAAATGCTCTATGGGTAATGATAGGTTCCAAGGGCTAATGGACGACAATGATTGGTATAAGGGCAGTTCATCGTGCTAGTTAGTCATAAAGCTATGGTAGCTTCTTGCGCATGAGACCGAGGTGGGTCAGGATGAGGTCTTCATGCTCCTATCTAGGTGGATTGCAAATTCGTGCTGATCCCCATGTGGGTGCAGTCTAGGACTGCCCTTCGAATGTGGGTACCCTTCCTGATGAAATACGTGTGTTTGTTTGCTAAATGCGTCTTGAGCCAAGGGGATGTGCTAAGAGAGTTAAACACACTTAATATGGATATGGAAAAAGGTTATGAGATTTGAGTTTGAGAAAAAACCTTGAAAAAGGAATGGTATACCTTAGCATGGTTTTGATAAAGAAACTAAACATTTTTGAAAACTCGCTCCCAACACCCGTTCACTTAGTTGTAGAAACTCACCCCCTCCCTTTACCCCTTTTCACGTAAAAGAGGAAGACCAACCCTAAAGACCCCTTGCAATTGAACCCAAAGACAGGTATGAAGATTTTAATATATTCGATTTTGAATAATGCTATTCCAGGAAAAATAGGGAAAAGATGTCTGGTTCCTCGTGGTTTAGAGGGAGGTGGAACGCTCATGAACCAAAAGGAGTGGCGGGTTGCTCACGGGGATCCAACCAAACCGGATTGGGGCGTGACAACAGGTATCGAGCAACATACATAATGATCTCTCACTTCATTTCTAAGCACTAGTATCCTCATTTTAGAGTCATGTACATTTTGGTGCTATCGGGATGCGTCACATATACTGAGGCATGTGCCTCTTCTAATATGGCATTTTTCACTGAGGCATCATTTGTCACCACTACCCAACATGGAAAAGTTGGTGGTCATGGAATTTATGTTCTTATCCAGGTATTTGTGCAACCATATTTCAGTCATTTGCCTCTCCTTTATTTTTTCCATCAAGGTAGGTCAAACTGTTAAGTTATCTTATAAACAAGTCGACCTCGTGTATGCATCTAGTGAGATGCAAAATCATCCACGCTATTCCAACATGAGTAAGTATGTTGACTTGATATGGGAAAGACTTGTGTTATGCTTGCAACTCAAATCATCTACCACGACATTCACTTTTCTCAGATGGTATTCGGTCAGGAGGTCATAATCCTCAATTAATTCCAACCATCACCTTGGCCTCAAATTTAATTCCTTCTAAGTCATGATGTACTTCAAACTCTTATGGTAGGTGAAAACACTACATGTGCCCCCATATAGGTTGTAAACCCCACACATTTGAGTTAAAGAAAACTGGGAAAAGAACCGGTCAAACCAAATAAGAAAAACCAAACCGGTTTACATTTGGGAATAAGCAATATGAAAATTTACAACTTTCAGTTGATACAAAGGATTTATTAAACATTGGAAAGGAAACTTAAGACAAACTAGAAAACAAAAACCAAATTGGTTCAGATAAACTAGATTCCATAAGAACTTTAAAGTTAAGCGTGCTTACCTTAGAGTAGTGTGAGGATGGGTGACCTCCTAGGAAGTATGATTTTTTTGTAACCCGAAATTTCGGTAAAAAATTTTTATGTGAACATACGGCTTATCATAAATAGCCATCAATTAATATATATTAAATTATTGGAATTAATACAAATAATTTAATACCGAAATTAAATTATTGAAATTAATATCGAAATTAAATTATTGGAATTAATACCAATAATTTATGACAATATTAATACTATTAATAAATCTCGACCATTTAATACACGGGTTTTACAACTATATAAAGAGGTTATCCCCATTTCATTCTCCTCACACCTGAACACTTCTCTCTCTCTCTCTCTCTACTGCTCCATTTCCCGGTAAAACTCGAACCAAAGCTTCGACTTGAACAAAGGTCGGGCTCTTTAGAACCGGGGAGAAGACAACTATCTGATACCAAACTACAGTCAATCCGAGAATCGTTGGAGAAGCGCCGACATGATGGAATAGTGAAGCAACTCTGGCGGACCGAAGCTGCCCAATTTCGGACAAGCTGAAATCGGCCATTTCAAGCCCTCCTCAGGCCAAATCAAGCCTTCCCAACACTTCCTCATCCTTTCCACAGCCGAATTAGGACTGAAAGGTAAGCCGATTCGGCTCCCCTTTATAATTTTCAATCGGTGCTAGAGAGAGAGTCGACCGAATTTCAATGACGAAATTCTAATCCAATTCCGCATCAATTGATACAATACTTGATTTTAGGATGAACCTCAGGATGAGACCTATCCACCCAGATCGAAAGCTCGGACTGTCGTGCCTTCACTGGTGAGTAATCGAAGCTTTCCCTCTCTACAGTCTTTTTTGTTGGCAAAGCTCCGTTTGAGCTATTTCTGACGTTAAAATCTACGATTCAAAGTTTCTTAGAATCGTATGAACATACAGGAACTCAATTTCAACTCCAATTTCAATAATTAGAAGTGTTTGATCTATTAATTTGATGAAATCAAATTCGGTAGTGTTGAAGAGTTGAAATTGGGGGAAATTTTGGGTATTTTTGAAATTCAAAGGGGCCAAAATACAATTTTATGAAATTAAGGGTCAATTGGGCATGAAAATAATGTTGGAGGACCAATTGAGGAATTTTGGAAATTTTGGGGAAAAACTTACCATTTTTGTGAAAGAAGGGCAAAATGGTAATTTTGGAAAAATTGGGGAACCAAATTGGAAATTGGAAAATTAAACCCCTTTTTGGTGAAATTGAATAAATTGAGGTCCCACGATAAATTTAAAAGTTACGGGACTCAATTTGAGGAAAAACCGACATTAGGGACTTAAAGTTAAAGAAAAATAACTTTAGGGACCCAATTGCAAATAAGTAAAAGTTTGGGTTTTCTCATTAATTAATGAATGAAGGTTGTTATGTCGAGTAATAATGAACAAGGTTGTTCATATCGTGTAGGTACGTTAAATACCGGGAACGCCAGCAAGGACAAGCTCGCGTGAATACAATGAACCAGTCTAGTGGAATTCACGGCATTAACGGGTGAGTGGGTTTACTAACATCATACCCGGTTGGGGATGATAAGTGCCTCGATATAAAAACCCACTGTTTAGTGGTATTTTAATCATCACTACTTAGAGAAAGTGATGTAAAAGTTATGCGGAAAAAAAACTACTTACCGATTGTAAGTAGATCATACCCGGTTGGTATGATGAGACTTCCTTGAAGGAAGTTGAAAACCCGTTCATCGGTTATGAACAGAGATGTCCTTATACCGGTTGGTATAATGGACAGTGAAAACCTATTTTGTTGGAAGTGTTCTCCCCTAACTGTGTGCCAATGCTTAAACTATTTGGGAGACCTTCTCGACGGGAGCTCGAATAGCTCTAATAGGCTAGGGGCCTCGGTTTTGGAACTTGGGGGCTAAATGCCCGATTTTGAAAATCTCGTACAGTGGGCCCAAGGCTAGTTGGCACGAGCAGGAGCTCGTAAACAAACATGATATATGTGCCATAAAACTTAATAAGTGAATTGTTTGGCCATGGTACCAAGATAGGACCAACATGCTCAATCAAGTAGCGGCAGTGCGACATTACAGGTCGACGGACTAGTCAAGACAAACAACTGTGGGTTGAGTTGAGAGTCGGGGCCATTGGACTAATGGCACCACAGATTACATGGCAATATAAGAAAACATTGTTTGTGCATGCACTGTGAGTACAGGATCATCAAGATGCCCATGAGGGGTAGTGAAGCGTCCTAAGGGCACTGGACGACCTGGTGGCTATAAGGGCAATTCGTCGTTCCAGGTGTCTGTGCAAAATCTGGAGTAGCACGAAGTGCATGAGACCGGGGTGGAGACAGGATGAGGTCTATGTCCTCATACGGACATGAAGAAGTGATTTCGGGATTGTGGGTAGGATGTCACGTACATCCACTCATTCCCAGGGTAGAAGTGGTTGTACTTCTATCCGGGTGGCAGGAAAAGTCGCTCCGAAGCCACTAGCGAGTTCAATAGTGATATTGATTTGCGAATGTGTGTAACCTTCATGATGAAGGATGTGTGTTGGGTGATGACACACCGTGGTAACTAAGAAATAATGGAAAAATCTGAATTTTTAAATAATGGGATTTTTGAAAACAAAGGAGTCTGGCACACTCCATATAAATATTTTTCTTAAAAGTCAAAAGTTTTTAAAAACCCATTCACTGAGTAGTCATACTCACCCCCTCCCTTATATCCCTTTCAAGAAATCCCAGAAAGCCTCCCCTTAAAGACCGTCAACTAAGATGCCTATAAGACAGGTATGTAAAGTTTTAAATTTCATACAGTTTTGATTATGCTATTCCAGGAAAAAGGTGCAAGTTAAAGGACACCTTACTCTTTACGGTTTACGATAAGGGGAAACCCTTTAATAAACCAGGAGAGTGGCGGGTTGATCACGGGGATCTGACCAAACCGGGTCGGGGCATGACATAGGTAGTGTCGCCAAATCTTGAGGGCAAACACAATGGTTGCTAACTCCAAGTCATGGGTATGGTAGTTAACCTCTTGTTTCTTTAGTTGTCTTGAGGTATAAACTATTAAAGTTTCTTTTTACATCCGCATGCATCCCAACACATGACCATATGCATTACCCCATTACACTTCTCAGTCCATTCATACATGATGACCACATGCATCTTTAGTTGTCTATGTTTGGGTGAGTGAGTATTGGGGTTGTAGTGAGTCTCCCTTTAAGTTCTTCAAACACACCATTACACTTCTCAGTCCATTAATACTTGATGCCCTTCAAAGTTAGTTTGGTTATCAGGGCATCTAATATAGAGAAGCTTTCAACAAATTTTTGGTAGTACCACGATGGTCCTAAGAAGCTTCATACCTCTATGGGATTTTTTGGTGCCTTCCAGTTCGATATTGCCTCTATAACATCGGAATTTCCAAAATAAGGATTTAGGCTAGTTGGAGTGCAAATCATTATTAAATTGGTAAGGGGTCTTGTATTGAGAATGAGAACTGATAACTAGGAATGAAATCCTGAATAGAGAACGATATCAAAAATCGAGAATGGAATCCCAAACCTTGCACAAAAACTAAACCAAGAATGAAACACCGATATAGGAATGGAACCCAAGTTGAGATTTGGAAAGTCGATAGAATTATGACCAAATTATTCAATATAGAAAGGGAATATGATACAGGGAAAGGGGTTCCGAATGAATTTGTGATCGGAGTCCTCGACACACAAACCGATGTATTTGGAAAAATTCGGTTATCACTTGAACGAGACCGATATTTTTGGATTAAATTACCAAAGATGCCATCAATGCAAGAAGGTAATTTAATTTTCAAAAAAAAAACAAAGAAAATTAGGCAAGTCAGGTGTATTTGACCCAAGTTGGGTTGACCCGACTTGGATGACTCACTCAAGGGGCCCTCCTCCTCTCTAACTGTAATTGTGGTTGCACACCATCCTAAATACCACCAAAACACTTCAGTTCTTGAACAAATTGCATGTAACAAAATGCTGAGATCAGTAGATAATCAAGATACCTGTCTCCCTATGAAGTTAATTTCATTAACTCCACTTGGATTGATCGAATTTAGACTTTAAAATCACATTTCCCATTCTCGAATTCTAGCCCAACCACCAATTGGGAAAACTTGGAATTCTCTCTCGTCTAATAACCAAATGAAGTGATTTTGTGTCAAAATTTTGCCAATTGACTCTTATTGAAGATCGTGGTCGAGTCTTGATTTGTTAGTGGATGAAAAATATCGCACAAAGGTCGTTTCTACCAACACTGATCTCCAGTAGCTTTTTGCTTGCCAACCGCCGACCTTGTAGGGATAAATTCTCCATCCTTCAGCCACTACTATAGCATCAACTGGTACCAAAGTGATCATCAGCCTCCCCTCTACATCTCCATAGCAAGGACAAACCTCCAACAATGGATAAATTGGTAGGTAGGAGCCAATAACCACTGTCGGGTCTATTGGGTTCAACCCTATAGCGGCATGTCGATGACCAAATTCTCCTATCTTTAGTGACCACTTGGTCAGCCATGACCACAAAAACATTTATCCCAGATAATTACTACAAAATGCCTAATCTCCGCCCACCTCTAATGAGAATTCCCAACAACTCCATAGATATTTCTATTTTAGTCAGTTTTGTAAAATGGCTAAATTCAATCATTGTGGTTGGAGCAAGCCCCCCCACTCCGGCCACAAGTCATTAGGAGTATAATAAGATAATTTGGTGGTAGATTGTGAATTTAGTAGTTCTTTTTATGCAACTTCCAAAGAATTGGCACTAAAATGAAATTATGGAAAGTTTGGGGACCAAATTTCAAATATGGTAAAATTGTGGAAAATATTCTAAGAGTAGTATAAGTGGCATAAGGGTGATTTAAAGATAAATGAAGATGTCTAAAGTCATTTTTTGAAGTTCGGGGGAAAAATTGTAAATTTTTGTAAATGAGGGAAAATGGTAATTTTTCCCATATAAGGAGAAAATTGTTATCTATGCCTAAAGGGATGACAAATAGTTTATTTTGAATTATGGAGGGCAAAAGAGTAATTTTGGCAATGGAAATATGCAAAAATAAGTCGTTTTGCAAGTGAGTGGTAAAAATTGTAATTTTTCCCATTTTAGAAAATAAAGTGTAATAAATATATTTTTGGGGCCTAAATGTGTTTAAAGGAGTTTTTAGACCTAAAAGGAAAACTTGGAAAGTTTAGGGTCCAAAATGATGAACTTTTAGTGATTAGGGGTAAAATGGAATTTTTGCCTAACTAAAGGACTAAAATGCAAATTTTGTAAAAGTCGAGTCTTCTAATTGGATTGACTTAGAAAATTATGAAACTTTAGTAAATAAGACCAATTTGGCCTTAAACTATGATACGTGGGGTTAAATTATAGAATAGAGCTTGTAGCTCTAATGGTTCGCAGACATAATTGATGAAAGAATGAAGCTTAGGGGTGAGAATTGTGATTGTGTAAAATTACGAGATGGTATATGATTACAAAATTAAAATATGAACTGACTTTGGATGATACTATTTAATTATGTACAGCTACTAGTGACGCAAATCATACGAGAATCCAGAGTTCCAAGACAAGAAAAAATAGAGTTGGGACGAATGATTCCCAGCAATATCGTTGAGTGGGATTAACAACTTTGAGTCTAATTAGACCGATGTCATTAATTATTATTTATGCATTTGATAGTATGAATCAATTGCATACTCTTTTGGGAAGAAAATCAAAAGCAAGTGGCTTTGAAATGGAGGGTGTGGCCCAAGCAAAATACTCATAAATGTTTTAGAGTATTTATTTACCTCATGGATTAATTCGATAAGAAAATTCTAATGGGTGTGGAAAGTAATGTGCCACCCTCAATATCCAATTGATTGTATGGTAGATTTAGTTTGGATGTTGTTCATGTCCAGTGATCTCGGTTGCTTCGTTCAAATGTTCTTCCCATCCATCGTCTAAAAGAATGTCCCCACATTAAGTGGGAAGGGGTTTTGGTTCGGATGTTGTTCCTGTCGAATAATCCTGAGTATTTGGTTCACCTGTCCATAGTTCAAAGCTTTAACCACATAGAGTGGAAGGAGGTTTTGGTTTGAATGTTGTTCCCGTCTAACAATCTCGAGGTATGGTTTAGGTGTTGTTCCCGTACATTATTCAAAAGTTATTCCAATTAGATGAAAGGGGATATGTTTCAGATATTATTCTTATCTATGATCCAATTATTGGTTCAGATGACGCATACCCATCCAACAAGCGTGTGTTAAGATAGGTGTATAAATCTTCCTAGCACATAAATGGAAGGTTTAGCAACAAACTCTATCGAGAAAGAATTAAAAGGGAAATAAAATGTAAAAACTATATATGAACTTTGAGTTGTGATAGCATGGAGGCCTTGAAAGAACCTAATGAGTAGTTTTCGCACTCATTGAGCTATGATTTAAGTCCGATATACCCCAAGTCAATGACCAAATGGAACTGAACTGGAAATGGGGATTGAACCATGAGGCAAGAACGTTATCTAGGAGGTGAAATGTAAACCCCATCCTCTCGGACCAAGGAACTAGAAAAGGGAACCAAAAAATTTCGAGAGAAAAATTGAGGATCTAAGTGAACTAGAAATGGTAAAGAAGGGTCAAAATAGAAATATCAAAAATACCAAGTGGCTAAGAAATACCTAAACATCACGTAAAAGAACCCTGATGTGGATTGGATGTGAAAACCGAATCGGTTCAGGGTGAACTTAACCTGAACCAGATTGAACCGTGAAGAACCAGTTCAAAGATTCATTTTTCTAAATGGTTTAAAAATATCAAATTGGAAAATTGAAGTCACTATCAGACAGAAAATTAAATAATATTATTTAGAAATTTTTAATTTTTGAAAAATCTGTCGAATTGATCCTGGATCAGCCAGTTTTCATTTTTTGGGTTACCGAACCCAGTCGGATCAAACCAGTCAACGATCTAGCGAGTCAACATATTGTTGCCAGATCAGTGCCCAGTCAGTAGACACGACCAATCAGCACGTGACACAAGGAGAAGCTCACCCCGTCAACATATAATCAGCACCTTAAAGCATTGGATAATTAGAAGGTGACATGTGCCATCGATCAATAGTCAGAAGAGGAGAATCCACATCAATGAAGATTAACCAATAGGAGAATGACACGTGTCCCCGGTCAACGGTCAATGTCAGAGAAGCTTGGTTAGCCAGGCAGACCAATGAGGAGCTAACACATAGCAAGGATGCCATGTCAGCATATGACAAGGATGTCCGTGAAATGACCGAACAATTAGAGGTTGACATGTGGCATGGCCATGTCGAATGGCCTTAGCTAATCAGAGACGAACACGTTGGAAATCTAACGCATTTAAATCAGCCAATCAGAGGACGCCATGTCACGGCCCAACCTAGTTTGGTCGGATACTCGTGAGCAACCTGCCACTCTTCCAATTTATTAAGGGTTTTCCCCTTTTTTATACCATGAGGAGTAAGGCATCCTTGGTACATGTACCATTCATAGAATAACATTAATTAAAATTGAATAAATTAAATTAACATACTTGTCTTGCAGGTTTATCTGGCGAAAATTTTGTAGGCAAGTTTTTCCCTCGGTTACCTAAAAAGGGGTAAAGTGAGGGGGTGAGTTTGACAACTCAGTGAACGGGTGTTTAGAAACATGAGTCTCTATATAAATAATTTGAAGTGGAGTGGGCCAAACTCCTTATTTTCTTTAAAAACATTATTTTCTAAAGTTCTTGTTTTCAATTTTTTTTGAAGATTTACCAATTCTTTTTCAAGGATTTTAAAATCTTTTCCAAGGTTTTTAAATCTATTATCCACAATCTGTGTGCTTAACAATCAATACATGCCCTTCATCATGAAGTGATCACACACATTCGTGAGATGTAGTTACGCCGACTGCACCCACTTGTGGATTGAAGTGTCTTTTCCATCCACCTTGATAGAAACTCTCTGACTTCTACTCAAAGTCTGAGTGAATGTCTCTGATGTCCTACCCTCAGACCCAACATACATCCTATCCATATGAGGATGGAGACCTCATCCCAACCCCAGCCAGGTCTCATGCGCAAGAAGCTACATAGAGCTTTCTGACTGCTAGTATGACAAACTACCCTTATCTCCACCATGTCTTCCAATAGCCCTTAGGACACATCACTACCCCTCTTGGGTATCTTAATGGTCTTGAATCTCAGTGCATGCACAAAACAATAATTTTCCTCATAAGCCATATAATCTTTGGTGCCACTGGTCCAACAGCCTTGACCCTCAACTCGACCTGTAGTTGTTTGTCTCAACTGATCCATTGACTTGTATTGTCGCACTACATCCAGTCCATCGAGTATGTCGGTCCTGTCTTGGTACCATGACCAAATCAAATCATTCATTAAAGTTTTTATGACTTAACATCATGTTTATTTACGAGCTCCTACTCGTGCCAACTAGACTTGGGCCCACTGTACAAGATTTTCAAAATCGGGCATTTTAGCCTCCAAGTTCAAAAATCGAGGCCTCTGGCCTATTTGAGCTATTCGAGCTCCCATCAAAAAGGTCTCCCAAAATATTGAAGCAGTGGCACACAATCAGGGGAGAGTAGTTCTTACAAAAATAACTTTTCATCTGTCCATCACACTAGCTGGGTATTAGGACACCTTTGCTCATAATCAATAAGTGGGTTTTCTACTTCCTTCCAAGAAGTTTATCAAACCAATCGGGTATGATCTACTTACAACTGCTAAGTAGTTTTTCCACATGTTTTATCATATCACCCCATTAAGGTGTGATGTTAAAATACCACTTAGTAGTGGTTTTTTTCATTTCGAGGTACGCATCATCCCAACCTAATATGATGTGAAAATTCCCACTCACCCAATAGTGGAGGGTATTCCTCTTGATCAGCTTTTGCCTTCATGCAAGCTTATCCTTACTGGCATTCCCAATCCTTCGTGCTACTACACAATTTGGACATCCTTGTTTTATCAATATATGGCATAATAGCCCTAATTCCTCGTGTATGAGCAAAATGCCCAAAATTTCCAAATATTTATATTTAGGCCCCTAAAGTTCTTTTTCCTTAACCTTAGGTCCCTAATGTAAAATTTTTCACAAATTGAGTTCCGTAACTTTCAATATTTTACTTTGGGTCCTCAATTTATCCAAAAATTACTTAAGATGTTCAAGTTTCCCAAATTTCCAATTTCGTCCCCAACTTTACAAAAATTACCATTTTGGCCCTACTTTACAAAAATGGGAATTTGACCCCCAAATATTCCAAAAATCATCCAATTGGTCCTCCAACATCTTTTTCATGGCCAATTGGCCCTCAATTTTGGGAAATTGCACTTTAGTCCCTTGAATTTTCGAAATCACCATTTTCCCCCAATTTCCCTCTTTCACACTAGCCGAATTTGATTTCATGAAATTGACATATCAATTGAGGTTAATTATTGAAATTGAAGGTAAAGTTGAGTTCCTACACTTCACATGATTCAATGTAACTTTGAATCGCGTCATTTGCATCTAAATTAAGCTCAAACGGAGCTTTGTTAGAAAACTGGCTTATAGAAAGAATGCTTCGAAAGATTACCGTCGAGGTGCGGCGGTCCGATCTTTCTATTTGGGATAGATAGCTCTTTCCATGAGGTTCCTTCTAGATTTAAGAATCACATCAATTCATGTCAAATTGATGAAGAATTTGCTTTGTGGAATTTCACCAGTTCTCTCTCTAACACTAATCGGAAATTATAGAGGGGAGCCAAATTGGCTTTCCTTTTAGCTTTAATTTAGTCATATGAGGGCTGTGGAAGTGTTGGGGATGCTTGATTTGGCTTGAGAAGGGCTTGAATTGACCATTTTTAGCTTAGCTAAAATAGGGCAGCTTCGGTCTGCCGGAGCTGCTTCACTATTCCATCACGCCGGCGTTTCTCCGACAATCCTCAGAGCAAATGTAGACTACCATTGGGTAGCTAACTTCTAGCCAAATCTGAAGAACCTGACCTTGCCTTATTTGGCTCAGGAAAATTCCCAAGTCGAAGCTCTGGTATGAGCTTCACCGGAAAATTGAGCAGTAGGGAGAGAGAAGAGTTTTCAAGTGTGACGAGGATGAATGAGAAGGAGCTCTTTTTATAGGAAGCTCGAGGACTTGTTGGTTGTTCGATTGGTGCCTTTATGGTAGTCATTCATTGCCTGAAACTCCCTAGCCAAAGACTTTACATCTTCGTTGGTGCTGCTTGATTTTCCGATGAGCGAACAGTGCTATCATCTGAAGGAAGAAGACGATAATGTTCTGAACCGGACCGGACTAGTCTGAACAAAATTCAATGCTTAAACTAGCTAGTTCAGGCCCGATTCGACCGAGTTTCTTAAAATTAAAATTTGTAAATTCATCTAAATTCAGTCTCAATACAATTGTGGCCTCAATTCTCTAATTTGAATTTTCTAAAATGAATTTATAAACTAGTTCAATAGTGGTTGAAATGTGTTTAAACTAGTTTAATCTGATTCAGGTCTGGTTCACTTGAACCAGTTTGGTTTTCACCTCCAATTCATCCAACAGTCCTTTCTCATGACTTTTTGTGACTCATCAGGTCACTCAAGATTTATAAATTTTCCAATTTGCCCTTTCTCTATCGATTGGAGTTCGTGACCAGTTTAGTTTTCTCACCCGGGTTGACCGGTTATTTTCCCAGTTTCCTTGTCTTTAAGGGACAGGGTTTACAACTCTCCTCTCCTTTTAGAAGTCTTGTCCCCAAAACTTAATTATCAACCTTTGAAGTAGGAATAATTTCCTTTAGTGTCAACTTGAGGTTTGCTTGACATGCTAGCTCTTCTGTTGTTCTTTTAGTTATCTCCTTTTTATACCATTCACTTAAGGAATTTATTTTCCTTTCCATTGTTTACACACTCCATCGAGTTTATCAAAATTAGGCATGTCTTACACACTACACCAAGGTACACCCTTAAGTTTACTTCCTCCTATACTTAAGGCAAGATTCTTCATCTTGAGGGTTCTTACTTAGAATTTCAGAATTGGGAGTTCCAAGATGCCCAATCGTTCCTGTGTCTAGTTATTCTCTTTATCATTGAAACCCTTAGCTCGGTGTTCTTCCGAGCATTACATACTTGTTTTCATAGGTTTTGGTGTTATTACCCCTTCGTCCTATTTTAACCCTTCCTGCATCTATTATTTATTTCTACTTTGATCCAAATTAGGTATGACATCGTCATGCTTACCAATTGACTCTTCCCTACTTGAGTCAAATTTTTCCTCGGTATTATTGAGCTTACATGCCCCTTACAACATGACATGCTCTAGAACCTATCTTTGACCATTTTAAATTTTAGAGAAAGTCTATAATAGTTGTTCTCAACCTTCCAACCTTTTGGGGATCGTATAGCTTCGTCACTCTCTTTGTTTGGTAGTATTTCTCGACTACCTTTACCGTTATCCTCTCATCTTTCTTGCCTTTTTGACGTCATGTCTTTCATAACTGTGTCGATCTTCTTATCCACTCTTGTTTGCGTGTGACCTTTTCACGATTCCCTTATTTGGGGAGTTCTCCTTTAACGATTTTCTTTCTCTACTATGTCCTTCAAGTCAAGACTCCCTCTTGAAGGTTCCCTTCCTACGCATTCTTACACGCTTTAGAGCTTTTGTGCACCTTTAATCATTCGTTAACCTTAATTTCTCAATTCACCCTTTACTTTTTATCTGAGGTATCTCTGATCGTTGAGTCTTATTTCGTGCACTCCTCAAAATGCCCATCCTATTGCCCTTCTTAGAGTGTGGTCTCTACTACTCCCTTATCCTTCTTAGGACATCCTTGATTGTCCCATTGTCACTAGCTTCTCCCTTCCGCTAGGTTCATCAAATATTTGGCTTCTTCACTCTTCCTAAACGGGTCATAAATGAATGTCCCGGTATACCCTCATCCACTTATGCTTCTTCATTAGGTTTCTTAGCTTGGGAATTTCCCTTTTAAGGTCTTCCTTCCTACCTTTATACTTCTACCTAGGGACTCTTGTCCCGGTTCAACCTCTATAACATTCCTTGGAGGCTTTTTCTTTATTTCCTTATTATGGGTATTCCACTTGTCACGGTGTCCTTTGATGCCATCTTCCTACTTACCCGTTCTTTGGGTTTAGCTTACTCCTTGGGTGTTTTTAGTATGCTTCCTTTGATTCTTTCACCTCAGTATGCACATCGTCTCCTCATCCTACGTCATTTGGTCCATTAATTCTTATTTGAGATATGTATGCTTCCTTAGGGTTTCCTTCTTTAGGAGAATCCTTTCCTTTCTTTCCCAGAATTCCTTTTTATTTGTTCTTGAGGGTATCTAACCTTAACTTTCCTGATATCCTCGGATGCCATCCTTCTTGCTTCACCTTTCTTTGGAGGTTTGGTGAGTACGTCTTTAGGATTTTCTTTTACTCGTATTTCATTACAAGTTTTATAAGAAATGGAACAATTTATTATAATGATAATGAATTATAGGGTTTTTGGTTATATTGGTCTAGGGGAGCTATGGTAAGTACTAGCTATAGTACTAGGTTCATCACATGCTTCTTTCTAATTGAGGTTGTATACTCAGGTTGGTACCCATGACGTAGTGGCTATGTCTTGTCCTCCGTCTAGTGCTCTTGGGTTTCCTTGAGGTGGTTGATGATCACTTCATTAGGTATTCCCTCAAAGGGTAAGGCAATTTTTTGCAAAGTGTCCAAGTTGCTCGTAGTCGAAACAGGCTCGACATAACCCTTCTTGACTTTTTCGGCACCTAGGGCAATAGGGGTTTCTTCGATGTGGGGTTGTACTTGCCTCCCATCGGGCATGAAAATCATCATTTCTCTTAAAGGACCCCATTCTTGTCCCCCATTTTTGCCCACCAGGCTCCTTTTAACCTCTCTGTTGTTCTTCCCTTCCTCTTTCTTCCGGCCGACTTGCTCTATCTGACGATGTCTTATTTGTACCAGATGTTCACACTCATGGGCTATGCTGATAATGGTAGCCAAATCTGTGGGGTATCCTAGTACTCCCATTTGATCTCTTATATCCATGCTGAGACTGTCCACGAACCGTTAGCAGATATCTGTCGGTCCGGCTAAGTCTAGAGAAAAAGGCATTTGCTCATTAAATTTAGTCTCATACTCCGATATAGAGTTAAGCCCTTGTTAGAGTTAGAGGAAATCCTACTTCTTCTCATTAATTAGATGAGGGGCTAAGTACTCCTCCATGTACCTCTCCTCAAACTACTCCCATGAGGGTGTAGAGGTATGCATGCTTTGTACATTGTCCCACCATATTTTGGAACTACCCTCCAAGAAAAATTCCATCAGGATCACCATATCCTCTAGTGATATCCTAACTATCTCCATCAACTTCTTGATGTTAAACAGCTAGTCCATGGTATCTCAAGCATCTTTCTCCTGAGGGTTTTATATCCATTATCCAAAATCAATGTGTTTAAAAAATCAACACATGCCCATCATCATAAAGGGACCACACACATTCGCGAGAAGCAGTTACACCGACTGCACCCACTTGTGGATCAGAGCGTCTTTACCATTAACCCTAATAGAAGTCTCTAACTTCTACCCAATGTCTGAGTGAATGTCTCTGATGTCCTACCCTCATACCCAAAATACTTCGTGTCCATATGAGGACAAAGACCTCATCCTGACCCCACCCCAGTCTCATGCGCAAGAAGCTTCGTCGAGCTTTCCAACTGTTGGTATGACAAACTACCCTTATCTCCACCATGTCTTCCAGTATCCCTTAGGATGCATCACTGCCCCTCTTGGGTATCTTAATGGTCCTAAATCTCAGTGCATGCACAAAACAATAATTTTCCTCATAAGACATTTAATCTTTGGTGCCACTGGTCAAATGGCCCCGACCCTCAACTCGACCCTAGCTGTTTGTCTCAACTGATCCGTCGACTTGTCTTGTCACACTACATCCAGTCCATCGAGTATGTCGGTCCTGTCTTGGTACAGTGGCCAAATCACATCATTCATTAAAGTTTTAACAGCTTAACATCATGTTTGTTTATGAGCTTCTACACGTGCCAACTAGCCTTGAGCCTACTGTACGAGATTTTCAAAATCAGGCATTTTAGCCCCCAAGTTCCAAAATCGAGGCCTCCAGCCTATCTGAGCTCCCGTCAAGAAGGTCTCCTAAAATGTTTAAGAAGTGGCACACAGTTAGGGATGAGCACTTCTAACAAAAATAACTTTTCATCTATCCATTACACCAACCGGGTATAAGGACATCTTCGCTCGTAATCAATAAAGCAGGTTTTCTACTTCCTTCTAAGAAGTTCTTCATACCAACCCGGTCTGATCTACTTACAACCAGTATGTTGTTTTTCCACTTGTTTTCTCACATCACCCCCATCCAAGTGTGATGTTAAAATTATACTTAGTAGTGGTTTGTCATTCCAAGGTAGTCATCATTCCAACTGGGAATGATGTGGAAATTTCCACTCTCCCGATAGTGTAGTTTATTCCTCTTGATCGGCTTTTGACTTCACACGAGCTTATCCTTGATGGCATTCTCGGTCCTTCGTGCCCCTACACAATTTGAACATCCTTGTTTTATCAATATAAGGCATAATAGCCCTAATTCCTCATGTATGAGCAAACTGCCCAAAATTTTCAATTATTTACATTTAGGTCCATAATGTTCTTTTTCCTTAAATTAGGTCCCTAATGCAAAATTTTCACCAAATTGAGTCCTAAAACTATCAAGAATTCACTTTGGTTCCTCAATTTATACAAATATTACTTAACGGATTCAAGTTTCCCAAAAATCCAATTTGGTCCCCAACTTTACAAAAATTACCATTTTGCCCCTACTTTACAAAAATGAAAATTTGACCCCCAAAAATTGCAAAATATCAACCAATTGGTCCTCCAACATCTTTTTCATGGCCAACTAGCCCTCAATTTTGGGAAATTACACTTTAGTCCCTCAAATTTTTGAAATCCCCAATTTCCCCCAAAAGTTTCCCCCAATTTCTCTCTTTCATACTTTTTGAATTTGATTTTATCAAATTAACCAATCAATTGAGGTTAACTTTAAAATTGAAGGTAAAATTAAGTTCTTACACTTCCACACGATGCAATGGAACATTGAATCCCGTCATTTGGATCAAAATTGAATTCAGACGGAGCTTCGTCGGAAAACTATACATAGAGAGAGAAAGCTTCGAAAGCTTACCATCGGGAGTGCGGTGGTCCGAGCTTTCAATCTCAGCAGATAGCTCTCATCCTAAGATTCCTCCTAGTATCAAGAATTGCATCAATTCATTCCAAATGGATGAGGAATTTAGTCAGTGATGTTTCGTTGGTTCTCTCTCAAACACTGATTGGAAATTACAAAGGGAAGCCAAATTAGCTTAACTTTCAGCTCTAATTCAATCGTTTGAGGGTTACGGAAGTGTTGGGTATGCTTGGTTTGGCCTGAGAAGGGCTCGAATTAGCCATTTTTAGCTCTACTGAAATAGGGCAGCTTCAATCCACCAGAGCTGCTTCACCGTTCGATCACGTCCGTATTTCTCGAGCGATCCTAAGAGCAAATGGAGACTACCATCAGGTAGATAACTTCTCCAAATCTAAATAACCTAACGTTGCCTTATTTGACTCATAAAAATTCCCAAGTCGAAGCTCTATTTGAGCTTCATCGGAAAATGGAGCAGTAGGGAGAGAGATGAGTTTTCATGTGTGAGGAGTATGAATGAGAAGTAGCTCTTTATATAGGAAGCTCAGGGACTTCTTGGTTATCCGATTGATACCTTTATGTCGGCCATTCATTGCCTGAAACTCATTGGCTGGAGAATTTTCATCTTCATCGGTGCTGCTCAATTTTCCAGCAAGTGAATAGGGTTGTTATCTAAAAGAAGAAGCCAACACTGTTCTGAACTAGTCCGAACTGGATTCAATTCTTAAATCGGTTGGTTTGGGCCCAATTCGACCGAGTTTCTCAAAATTAAATATTTGTAATTTCATCTAAATTAACTATCTATCCAATGGTGGCCTCAATTCTGCAATTTGAATTTTCTAAACAACTAAAAAATGAATTTAGAAACCGGTTCAATAGTGGTTCAAACTAGTTCAGGTCCGGTTCACCTAAATCAGTTTGATTTTCACCTCCAATTCCTCCTAAAGTCCTTTCTCATGACTTTTGTTACTCTTTTGGTCAATCAGGATTTATAAATTTCTCAGTTTTTCTTTTCCCTATCGGTTGGGGTTTGTGAATCAGTTCAGTTTTCTCACTCAGGTTAACCGGTTCTTTCCCCGGTTTCCTTGTCCTTAAGGGACGGGGTTTACACGCCACATGTCATGGTCAACAGCTGACTGAATACGGTCAACAACCATGTTGGAATGAACGATCAATGGAAGGCTACCACGTGTTCGGTCAATGAGTCAATGGCTGACTAGGCTGCTAAGTAGGAAGTTACTTGAGCTCCCAACAAGAAGGTCTCCCAAATTGTTTAAGCATTGGCAGACAGTCAGGGGAGAGCACTTTCTACAAAATATATTTTCAGCTGTCTATTATATCGACCGGGTATAAGGACATCTCCGCTCATAACCGATGAACGGGTTTTCAACTTCCTTCGATGAAGTTTCCTCATACCAACCAAGTATGATCTACTTACAACCGGTAAATAGTTTTTCCACATGATTTTCACATCACTCTACTAAGTTGTGATGTTTAAAATACCACTTGGTAGTGGGTTTTCATTTCGAGGTACTTATCATCTCCAACTGGTTATGATATAAAAATCTCACTCACAACTGGTAAGTAGGTTTTTAGTTTAATTTGCTCATCACCCCAACCAAGTATGATGTTAAAAGTCCCACTCACCCATTAATGTAGTGAATGCCACTAGACCGGTTCTTTGTATTCATTCGAGCTTGTCCTTGCTAGTATTACCGGTACCTCATGTTCCTACATGATATGAGCATCTTGGTTCATTATCCCTTGGCCTAATAGCCTTTATTCATTCCAAGTGAATGAGAAAACCAAACTTTTATTTATTTGCAATTAGGTCTCTGAAGTTATTTTTCTTTAACTTTATGTCCCTTGGCCCTCTAACATTCTTATCATGCCCAATTAACCCTCAATTTTATAAAATTGCATCTTGGTCCTTTGAGTTTTTGAAAATCCCCAACTTTCCCCAATTTCAACTCCTTAACACAGCCGAATTTGATTTTATCAAATTGACCGATCAAACACATCTAATTATTGAAATTGAAGTTAAAATTGAGATCCTACAGCATCATATGATTCAATAGCACTTTGAATCACAAGTTTTAACGTCAAAACGAGCTCAAACGGAGCTTCATCGGAAAATAGACTATAGAGAGAGAGGTTCAATTACTCACTGTTAGGGGCACAACAGTCCGAGCTTTCACTCTAGGCAGATATCAGTCATCCTAAGGTTCATCCTAGAATCAAGAATTGCATCAATTGATACCGAATTGAGTTAGAATTTCATCATCAAAATTCTATCGGTTCTCTCTCTAGCACCTATCGGAAATTGCAAAGGGGAGCCAAATTGGCTTACCTTTCAGTCCTAGTTCGGTTGTGGGAGGGCTGAGGAAGTGTTGGGAGGGCTGAGGAAGTGTTGGGAGGGCTTGGTTTGGCCTGAGGAGGGCTTGAATTGGCCAACTTCAGCTCGGTCGAAATAGGGCAGCTTCGGTCTGCCGGAGCTGCTTTACTATTTCATCACGTCGGCACTTCTTCAGCAACCCTCGGAGCAAAGGGAGACTATAGGCATGTAGCTTACTTCTCCCCGGTTCTAAAGAACCCAACCTCACCTTCTTTGGCTCATAAATGACCCTATATCGGAGCTCTGGTTCGAGCATCGCCAAAAAACTAAGCAGCTGGGAGAGAGAGAGAGAGCTTTTCAAGTGTGGAGAGAATGAATGGGGAGGGGCCCTTTATATTGGAAGCTTGGGAACTTCTTAGTCATCCGATTGGCACCTTAATGACGGTCATTCATTGCCTGAAACTCCCTTGGCCGGAGACTTTTTAGTTTCGCCGGTGCTATGCAATTTTTCGAACCAGTCCGAATCAGGTTCAAAGATAATCTAAAAATTTCTACATTCATCTGAATTGATTTTCTATCCAATGGTGGTCTCAAATCTCAAATTTGAATTTTTTAACCCACCTAGAAAAATGAATTTAGAATCTAGTTCAATAGTGGTTCAAACCAATCCAAATCAGTTCAATCCGGTTCGGATACGGTTCACCTAAACCGATTTTGTTTTCACCTCCAATTAATTCTCAAGTCCATTTCCATGTTTTTAGGGACTCTTTGGGTCACTCGGGATCCATAAATTTCCTGGTTTACCCTTTCTCTATTGGTTTCGACTCATGAATCGGTTCGATTCATAAACCAGTTAAATCCAATTGGATCCGGTTCATCTAAACTGCTCTGGTTTTTCTCTTCCAATTTGTCCTAAGGCTCTTTTCTAAGGTTTTATGAACCCTTTGGATCACCCAAGAGTTGTAAATTTCCAAATTGCCAGTTCCCAAATGATCGAGTTTGTGAACCGGTTTGGTTGTCTTACTCAGTTTGACCGGTTCTTTTCCCGATTTTGCTTAACTCAAAATGGCGGTGTTTACAGGAGGGTTGTGGAACCCGTCCCCTCGGACAAGGGAAACTGAGAGCAGAGCTGACACTATTGTCAAAAAACCAGGCCAATTTAATCAATAGAAAATTGTAAAGAAGGGTTAACGTGGAAAATTGGAAAATCCCAAGTTACCAAAAATTCACAAAAATTTTGGGGAAAAATTGGAAAGTTGATTTGAGGATAGAATCGGACTGGTTCAGTGTGATCCAGACCCGAACAGGACTAAATTGGGATGAACCATAGTTAATCAGTTCACAAATTCATTATTCTAGGTGGCTTAAAAATGTCAATTTGGGAAATTGAGGCCACCATTAAATAGAAAATGAATTTAGAAAACTTTAGAAATTTTTAAATTTCAGAAAATCGGTCGAATCATGTCTGAACCGGTGATTTTTGAATTTGGGACAGCAAACCTGATCAGACTGGATCGATCAACGGTCTGACCGGAATGGTCAAAGGTCTGACCAGACAATGAACAAGACTAGTCAACAGTCAAACCGGTCAGTGGACCAGAATGGTCAACTGCATCCTGTTAGTAGCCACGCAGACAAGGGCAACCAATGGGAGGTTGCAACGTGTCTGGTCAACAATCAGTCAGCGCTCGTAAACATGTTGTGTAGACATGAACAACCAATGAGAGGCTACCACCTGTCTGGTCAACAGGTCAATGTGTAAACCCCGTTCCTTAACAATAAGGAAATCGAGGAAAGAACTGGTCAACTTGGGTGAAAAAACCAAACTAGTTCATGAACTCCAACCGTTAGAGAAAGGACTTTGGAACATATTGGAAGAGAAAACCAGACCAGTTTAGATGAATCGGTTTGGATCGATTTGAACAATCATTGAACCAGTTGCTAAATTAATTTTTCTAGGTGGCTTAAAATATTCAAATTTTGGAATTGAAGCCACCATTAGATAGAGAAGTAATTTAGATGAATTTAAAAATTTTTAATTTTGAAAAACTTGGTCGAATCGGGCCTAAACTAACAGGTTTAATCATTGAACCCAGTTCGGATAGGTTCTGTAAGGTTCGAAATAGTGTCATCTTCTTCCTTTAGATGATGACATTGTTCATCCATTGGAAGAACGAACAGCATGAGCGAAGATGAGATGTATCCATTCTGGGTGTTCCAGGTCATGAATGAACGCCATTAAGGTGCAAAATGGTCGGAGAGAGAGTCCCCGAGCTCCCAATATAAAGAGCTACTCTCAATTAATCCTCCTCATACCTGAAAACTCCATTCTCTCTCAACTACTCAGTTTTTCGATGAAGCTTGAACCAGAGCTCCGACATTGACATTTTTCTAAACCTTAGAAGGTGAGGTCAGGTTCCTTGGATTCCGAGAGAAGTTAGCTATTTGATGGCAGTCTCCATTGGATCCGAGAACCGACGGAAAAGAGCCGGCAGAATCAAACAGTGAAGCAACTCTGACGGACCAAAGCTGCTCTATTTTGGCCGAGCTGGAATCAACCAAATTCAGCCCTCCTCATGCCAAATCGGGCCCTCTCGACACTCCCATAGCCCTTACATGACCGTAATAGAGATGAAAGGTAATCCAATTCAGCCCCCTCTATTATTTTCGATCAACGTTAGGGAGAGAAACTGTGAACACTTCACTGACCAAATTCTCCCTCAATTCGATATGAATTGTTGCGATTCTTCATCCTAGGAGTAACCTAAGGACAATAGCTATCTACTAGATAGAAAGCTTGGACCGCCGCAGCTCTGACAGTAAGCTTTCAAAACTTTCTCTCTCTACGCACAGTTTTCCAATGAAGCTCTGTTTGATCTCATTTCAGCCTCAATTCATGTGATTCAAAGCTCAATTGAATCATATGGATGTGTAGGAACTAAATTATACCTCAAATTTAAGCAATTAACCCCAAGTGAATGGTCAATTTGATAAAATCAAATTCGGCTAGTTTGAAATGGCGAAATAGGGGAAACATTTGGGTAAATTTTTGGATTTCGTAAAATTGAGGGATCAAATTGCAATTTCCCAAAATTGAAGGGCAATTGGGCATGAAAAGGATGTTGGAAGACCAATTGGTCAATTTTTTTAAAATAATTGGGGTCAAATTACCATTTCTGTAAAGTAGGGGCAAATGGTAATTTTTGAAAAGTTGGGGACCAAATTGGAAATTTGGAAACCTTGACCTCCTTAAACAATTTTGAGTAAATTGAGGACCCAAAGTGAATTTTTGGAAGTTTCATGACTCAATTTGGGGAAAAGTTAGCATTAGGAATCTAAAGTCAAGGAAAATGAACTTTAGGGACCTAAGTGCAATTAATTAGAAATTTTGAGCCTAGTTGTTCATATGTGAGAAAATGAAGCTTGTTATGTCGAATATTAATAGATAAGGATGTCCAAATCGTGTAGGAACATGAGGGATCAGAACACTAGCAATGACAAGCTAGCGTGGAAGCGGAAGCCGACTAGAGAAAATTACACTTTAGTTATCGGGTGAGTGGGTTAATTCACGTCATACCTGGTTGGGATGATGAGGACCTCGAAAATGAAAAACCATCAATATATGGAATTTTAACATCACACCCGGTTGGAGTGATGTGAGAACTAAGTGAAAAAAAACTATTAACCAGTTGTAAGTAGAGAGATCATACCCGGTTTGTATAATGGGCTTCCTGGAAAGAATGAGAAAACCCGCTTGTCAGTTATAAGCGGAGATGTCATCACACCTGGTTGGTGTGATGAATGGAAAGATTATTTTTTTCAGAAGTGTTCTCCGCTAACTATGTGCCAATGTATAAAATTTTTTGTAGACCTTCTTGACGAGAGTTAGAACAACTCAGATAAGCCAGAGGCCTCGATTTTGGAACTTGTGGGGCAAAAATGCCTGATTTTGGAAAATCATGTGTAGTGTACCCAATGCTAGTTGGCACGAGTAGGAGCTCATAAATAAACATGATATTTATGCCATAAATATTTTTAATGAATGAATTATGTGATTTCGCCATGATACCATGACAGGACTGGCATGCTCATTCGAATGGCGATAGTTCGTTGGGGCCAGGTCGACGAACCAGCCTAGACAAACAGCTACAGGTCGAGTTGAGGGTCGGGGTTGTTGGATCATTGGCACCAAAGATAAATGGCTTTGTGGAAAACTATTATTTGTGCGTGCACTTGATGTTCGGGACCATTAAGACGCCCAAGAGGGGTAGTGATACGTCCTAAGGGCTACTAGACGACATGGTGGAGATAAGGGCAATTTGTCGTGCTATCAGTTAGGGAAGCTTGATGTAGCTTTGTACGCATGAAATCGGGGTGAGGTTGGGATGAGATCTTGACCTCATATGGACTGAGGACTAGGGTATAAGTGGATGGGCTTCTATCTTAGTGGGCGGTAAAGCTGCTCCGAGCCACAAGTGAGTATAGTGGATGGGCTGCCTTAAGAAGGTGTGATCCCGTCCTGATGAAGGGTGTGTATTTACTGTTAAACACACCTAATGTGGATAATGAGGAAAATAATTTTAAAAACTGAAATTTGAGGATGGAATGTTCTTAAAAGAAATAAGGAGTTTGGTACACTCCAATTAAAAAATGTTTTTATGAAATCTCATTCCCAAACACCCATTCACTAAGTTGTAGAAACTCACCCCTCTTTTATATCCCTTTCCAGGAATAGTGAAAAATGACTAAAGATAACAACAGGATCTACCCTTTGTCAGGTATCCTTAAAAGTTCTTTTAAGCTTGCATTTTTATTGATCTATGTTATTCTAGGGAACAAGATTAAATTATGCTTGGCTCCTCTTGATTAAAGAAAGGGGGAAACCCCTCTTAAACTAAGGGAGCAGGGGGTTGATCATGGGGATCCGACTAAACCGGGTCGGTACATGACAACTTGAGTGGTATCATAGTAAAGTTCCCTTGAAGCATTATCAATACTATGCCCTGACACTAATGAAAACTTAATTACCATATAGGAAGGAGAGTCTGTAGAAAATTTGTCGTGAAATCCAATCCTCCACACATGATTATGAAAAGACGCCTACCCCTAGAGAGGCGGTTGTGCAACGATTCTTGGAGGGTGAGAAGAGAGTGCCCAAGGATATGGTCGAGGATTATAGGAAACTCGTTGGAGCCCTACTAGAGCCAGAAGGCATTACCTATCCTCCGAGATAGGAAAAACTTGTCCCTCCTCCAAAGAGCCTAACACCTCCTCCAGCCCCACAACAACCAAAAAGGACACCCACTAAGAAGGAGGTATGGGACAACTATTGGGATGCCCACGCCACCATCATGAAGGTCCATCAAGTACCCTCACCTACTCCATTTAGCTTCAATCCTTTTCAATGGATAAAGTGGAGATACGAATGCGAGGCAGAGGTGTTGAGAAGGTACGAACTTAAGGCCATACATGAAGTTCGTCCCATAAGGGAAATCCAAAGTGAATATGGATGGACTTCAACCAGTTCCTCAAAGCCTTCAGACCATGAATCCCGCAACCGTTCAGAGGCTAACTCTCGGCCTATGATCCAAGGGATTAGGAAGTAGAAAAATCCTATAATAAGTCGAGCACAGTGAAAAACTATCTCTTGGAATGAATAAAATTTCAATTTTCCTTGATTAAACATTAATCTCCTTGATAATGATAAGTATAACTAATAGAAATGAAAGTATACATAAGGAAGAAAAATACGGGCAACCTCAAAGATAGCCAAATTAGTCCCCTACAGGAGTATGGAGTAACAAGGCAACAAGACTAGGAAAGAAATTCTAGAGGAGTCTTCCTAGAGTACACCAAGAAAGACATAACCTAACTAAGGGAAGGAAGAAGAAGAGCGTGGAGTCTGGTGTAAAGGAAGTAAGCGTCAAAAGATGTCAAGACCATAGGGAGTAAAGGAAGAGTCCCTATATAAAAGTTAGGAAACCAAGAGGAATTAAGCTTCCCAAGGAAAACTAGTGGAATGGAAGTTAACCAAAAAGGAAGGTAAGGAAGAAGTAGGAGCGCGGAAAGGTTAAGCCATTTTAGGGTGAGACAAGGAAAGAGGAAAGAAGAAAAGGAGTATGACAGGAAGAGAACCCGGAGGAATAGACAAGTACCCTAGAAGGAGAAAGTTTCAAGCTATGTAAACGATAGATGGACCACCATATCTTTGGGTACTCTCTTTTCGCCCTTTGAGAACCGTTGAACAACTACCTCCCTAGGGGTAGACGTCTTTTTTAGAGTCAAGTGTGGATGATTGGATTTCACATCGAACTTTCTAGGGATTCTATTTCCTACATGATAATTAAGGTTTGTATTAGTGTCACGGCATAATATTGATAATGTTTCAAGGGAACTTAGCTCTGATACCACTCAAGTTGTTATGCCCTGACCTGGTTTGGTCAGATTACCATCATCAACTCACCGCTCTCTTGGTTCACGAAGGGTTTCCCCCATTCTGTAATCAAGAGGAGTTAGGCGAAATTTAAAACTATGTTCCTGGGAATACTATATATCAATAAAGATGCATGTTTAAAAGAAATTTCAGCATACCTGACAGAGGGTAAATCCTGGTGTTATCCTTAGTCATTTCTCTACTCCTAAAAAGGGATAAAAGGGTGGGTAAGTTTCTACATCTCAGTGAATGGGTATTTAAAAACAAGGTTTCAATAAAATATTTTTGAATTGGAGTGTGCTAGACTCCTTATTTCCTTTAAGATTATTTCATTCTCAAAATCTCAGTTTTCAAAACCACAATTCATCATTTTCCACAATTGGTAAATTTAACAACCAACAAACTCCCTTCATCATTTAGGGATCACATATTCGTAGGGCAGCCCGTCCACTGCACCCACTTGTGGCGTCGGAGTGACTTTACCAGCCACCATATCATCCAGTAGCCCCTAGGACGCATCACTACCTCTCTTGGGCGTCTTGATGGTCCCGACCTCGATGCATACACAAACAAAGTTTTCCATATAAGCCATTAATCTTTGGTGCCATTGGTCTAATGGCCCCTACCCTCAACTTGACATGCAGCTCTTTGTCTAGATTGGTCCATCGACCTGGTCTTATTGCACTGCCGCCAGTCCATCGAATATGTCGGTCCTGTCTTAGATACCATGGCCAAATCACATCATTCATTAGAATTTTCATGGCTTACCATCATGTTTTTTACGAGCTCCTTCTCATGCCAACTTGTCTTGAGCCCACTATACGAGATTTTCAAAACTAGGTATTTTAGTCCCCAAGTTCCAAAACTGAGGCCTCCGGCCTATATGAGCTATTCGAGCTCTCGTCAAGAAGGTCTCCCAAAATTTTTATGCAGTAGCACACAATTAGGGGAGAACACTTCTGACAAAATAACTTTTCACTTGTCTATCACACCAACCGGGTGTGATGACATCTCCACTTACTACTGGTAAATGGGTTTTCTACTTCCTTCTAGGAAGTTAATTGTACCAACTGGGTATGATCTACTTACAACTAATAAATAGTTTTTCGCGTAGTTCTCACATCACCCCAACTAGTTGTGATGTTAAAATTCCACATAGTAGTGGTTTTTCATTTTCGAGGTACACATCATCCCAACCAGGTATGATGTGAAAAAATCACACTCACCCGATAAGTGCAGTGTATTTTCCCCTAAAGTGGCTTTCTACCTCCACGTGAGCTTATATTTGCTAGCGTTCTTGGTCCTTTGTGTTCACAAATGATATGAACATCCTTGTTATTTAACATTTGACCTAATAGTCTTCATTACTCATGAATGAAAAAAATGCCCAAATTTGTAATTATTTGCATTTAGGCACCAAAATTCTTTTTCCTTAACTTTAGGTCCCTAATGCTAATTTTTCTCCAAATTGAGTCCCAAAACTTCTAAAAATTACTTTGGTACATCAATTTATTCAAAATCACAAAAAGGGATTCAAGTTTCTCAAATTTCCAAGTTGGTCCCCAACTTTTCAAAAATTACCATTTTACCCCTACTATACAAAAATGGCAATTTGACCCCGATAACTTCCAAAATTTGACTAATTGGTCCTCCAATATCTTTTCATGGCCAATTGGCCCTCAATTTTGGGAAATTTCACTTTGGTCCCTCAATTTTCAAAATTCCCAAATTTCCCCAAAATTTTCCTCCAATTTCTCCCTTTCAAACTGCCTGAATTTGATTTCATCAAATTGACCATTCTATTGGGTTTAATTGCTGAAATTGAAGGTAAAATTGAGTTCTTACACTTCCACAAGATTCAATGGAACTTTGAATCACGTCATTTGGTTCTGAATTGAGCTCAAACGGAGCTTCGTTAGAAAACTGGACTTAGAGAGAGAAAGCTCTGAAAGCTCACCGTCGGGAGTGTGGCAGTCTGAGCTTTCGATCGGGGCAGATACCTCTCATCCTAAGGTTCCTCCTAGGATCAAGAATTCATCAATTCATATCGAATTGAGGGAGAATTTAGTTAGTGAAGTTTCACTGGTTCTCTCTCTAACACTAATCTAAAATAACAATGGTTAGCCAAATTGGCTTACCTTTCCACTCTAATTCGGCCGTATGAGGGCTATGGAAGTGTTGGGAAAGCTTGGTTTGGCATGAGAAGGGCTCAAATTGGACGTGTTTAGCTCGGCCGAAATAGGGCAGCTTAAGTCTATTAGAGCTTCATCATTGTTCGATCACGTTAGCACTTCTCCAATGATCCTTGGAGCAAATGGAGCCTACCATTGGGTAGCTGACTTCTCCCTGAATCTAAGGAACCTGACCACACCTTCTTTGGCTCAAAGAAACCCCTATGTCGGAGCTGTGATTTGAGCTTCATTACAAAACTGAGTAGCTGAGAGAGAGTGGAGTTTTCAAGTGTGTGAGGATGAATGGAGAGGGCCTCTTTATATAGGGAGCTAAGGGACACTCCGGCCGTCCGTTTGGTACCTTAATGACACTCATTGATGGCCTGAAACAACCTGAATGGAAACATTTTCCTTTTCATTGATGCTGTTCAATTTTCTGGCAAGTGAACAATGTTGTCATCTGAAGGAAGAAGTCAACACTATTCCAAAATGGATTGAACTAGTCTGAACCGCGTTCAGCACTTAAACCGGCTGGTTCAAGCCCAATTCGATCGAGTTTATCAAAATTAAAATTTTCTAAATCCATTCGCTATCCAATGATGGCTTCAATTCTCCAATTATAATATTTTAAGCACCTAGAAAAATGAATTTAGCATCCTGTTCAATGATGGTTCAAACCGGTTCAATCCGGTTCACATGAACTGGTCTGGTTTTCTCTCCCAAATTGTCCTAAAGTCCCTTTCTAAGGTTTTTATAACTCTTTAGGTCACTCGAGAGTTGTAAATTTCCTAATTTTTCCATTCTTTAGTGATTGGGGTTTGTGAACCGGTTTGGTCTAAGTGTCGTGAACTTGTTTGGGAAGGTTCCCTTATTACAGTTTTATTCTCTACTATGTCCCTCGTAGTAGAGACTTTCACCTTAGTAAGAACATATTCAACATTCTTATCATTCCTTGAAGGTTTCTTTCTTTCTTTCTTCATACTTCTTTCTATATTAGGGTATTTTCCCATTTGAAGTCTTCTCTAACTGAAATTTTAGTTTCATCCCTTATTCTTTACTTGAGACACCTCCGATTCTTGGTCTTATTATGTGTACTCCACCCTATGCCTAGTCGTCCCCTTTTTAGGCTCCATCAATTGAGTGTTGACCACCACCAGTCTTGATGTTAGTGATTCTTCACTCAAATCCTTTCCTAACAGAGGGGTTAACTTTTCCAAGGGTTCTTAGATGTGTTTTTCCTACATACACATTACTCAAACTTAACTTGCTCCTTGGGTCCTCCTAAGTACATTTCCATCTTGACCAATATATATCTTGAATGAATTTATCTCATCTCAATTTTTGTTGATTCCATTACCTTTTAATTGGGACCCTTTTTTCCCTTCCAAGGTTTCCTTCTTAGTGGTTTATATTCTTTTCTCTCAAGTTCTCTTCCCATTTTATCATTAAGAATATCTAACATCAACAGGTATTCCCTGATGTCGTCCTTTTCTACTTACATTACTCTTGATAATTTACATGTATTTTGCCCTTATACTCTTTTCTTTCCACTATCCATCTATTTCCTTTAGATGGGATTTACATCTTCCTTATTAAAGATCTCATGATCATCGTATGAGAGGCTTACTTAATCTTCTCCTGTCTTGATTTTGGTTGGTAATCCGTTCTTGGTAGTTGATTCCTTCAAGAATTTTGTCTCTGTCTTAAATTACCAAATGTTTGACCTTTCCATCTCTCCCTTCTTCACTAGAGTTTAAGTTTATAATCCTCCCGAGGGTCAGTTCTTTAATTACCTCGATCTTATTATTCTCCTTGACATATGATCTTGAGATCATCGTCTCTTGAGTTGTATTGCCCTTAATACTCATCTCATTTCCTTTTTAGGGTGTAGTCCTCTCTACTCTCTAGTCCATCTGAGGGTATCATTTATTCTTCCGGATGATCTGGTTGTTGTGAATTATTTTCTTCAACTGGATCTGTCTAAAATGCCTCTTTGGTTTATCTGCTCTCTTGCAAGTGGATCACACTTAGCCCTCCAGGTATTTACTTAGTCAATAATGTCTTTTTATGAGGTCCTGATTTCAGCTCCAAATTATGATGTTTCATCTGTTGATTACCTTCGCTTGGAACTTCCTCCTTTCCATGGTTCCACTTCTTATCCTTATCCTTCTTCTAGGGACACCCATCTTAGGATTTTCACATTCATTCTCCCTACTGCTCCTTGAAAGTTCTTCATTTATTCTTTTCTTATACTTCATGACCTTTGTATGGTTATTTACTCTTGATTTCTTCCCTATCTTCTATTCTTTTTTGTTCCAAATCCTTGCTTCAAAAAAGTCTCTTATTACTATTGAGTTCCTAAGGATTTGTGTTCTAACTCTTTTCCAAGTATTAGTATTATTCATGGGGTTTTCTTTCTATCATACTTCTCTTCTTTCGCCTTTCTCCTTTCTCCTTGCCATGTCTTAATTGTCTTAACATCTTCAGTGCTTCCCTTATCTTTCTTACTTTTTTCCTGGTCAGCTTCCTTTCCTTTGGTTTTCCTTGGGATAGTCTCATCCTTCTTGTTTCCTTACTTTTATCCATAGTCTTTCCTTGACTCCTTAGACTTCCACTCATCCCATACTCTTTGATGCTGACTTTCCTTACTCCAGACTTGTTCTTCCTTCCCTTAGTTAAGATTTGTCTTCCTTGGTGAACTTTAGTAGATTCTTTTAGGATTCCTTTCCAAGTCTTATTGTCTTGTTTTTCCCTTCTCTTGGTGGAAAACTAACTTGGCTACCTTAGATGTTGGGTTAACTCGAAATTTTCCCTTACCCGTTACTTCGATCTTAATCAGCATACTTCTATTTCCGTTAGTCGTATTTATCAAGAAACTAAAATTTTAAGGAAAATCGTACTTTTATTCATTCATGAAATAGTCTCTTGCCATTCTTGGTTTATTATAGAGATTTTCAACCCCCTAGTCCTTTCGGGTCATAGGCCGAGAGTTAGCCTTGGAATGGTAGTGGGATTCATGATCTAATGGCTCTGAGGAACTAGTTGGAGTCCATCCATATTCCCTTATGGGACGAACTTCATGTATGGCCTCCAATCCGTATCGTCTCAATACCTCTACCTCACACTCATATGTCCACTTCATCCATTGAGAGGGATTGAAGTTGGACTGAGTAGGTGGGGGTACTTGGTGATCTTTCATGAAGGTGTCATATGCATCCTAATAGTTGTTCCAAGCCTCCTTCGTAGTGAGATTTCTCTCCGGTTGTTGTGGGGCTGGAGGAGGGGTTGGGCACCTGGGAGAAGGAACATGTTCCTCTTGCCTTGGAGGAGGGTATATAATGCCTTTTGGTTGTAGTAAGTCTCCCACGAGTTTCCAATAATCCTCTAACATATCTTTGATTGCTCACTTTTCACCCTTTAAAAATTGTTGAATATCTGCCTCCCTGGGGGTAGGCGTCTTTTTCAGGGTCAAGTGTGGAGGATTGGATTTCATGGCAAACTTTCTAGGGATTCTCCTTCCTACACAGTAATTAAGGTTTTTATTAGTGTCAGGGCATAATTTTGATAATGTTTCAAGGGAACTTAGCCATGTTACCACTCAAGTTGTCATGCCCCGACCCGGTTTGGTCGGATCCTCATGATCAACCCACCGCTCTCTTGGTTCACGAATGGTTTCCCCCATTGTTTAATCAAGAGGAGCCAGGAGAAATTCATAATTGTGTTCCCTGGAATAATATATATCAATAAAAATGCAAGCTTAAAAGAAATTTAAGCATACCTAACAGAGGGTAAACCCTAGGATTATCCCTAGTCATTTCTCCTAAAAAGGGATAAAAAGGGTGGGTGAGTTTCTACAACTCAGTGAATGGGTATTTAAAAATAAAGTTTCAATAAAATATTTTTGAATTGGAGTGTGTCAAACTCCTTATTTCCTTTAAGATTATTTCATCCTTAAAATCTCAATTTTCAAAACCATAATTCATCATTTTCCACAATCGGTGTGTTTAACAATAAACACATGCCTTTCATCGTGAAGGGATCACACATTCGCAGGGCAGTCCATCCACTATACCCACTTGTGGCATTGGAGTGACTTTACCGGTCACCTAGATACAAGCCCATCCATTCTACCCTCGAAATGAGTGGATGTTTATGACATCCCACCCTCAAACTCGAAAAGCAACTTCATGTCTGTATGAGGACAAAGACCTCATCCTGACCCCACCTCGGTCTCATACACATTAAGCTACGTCGAGCTTCCCAGACTACTGGCATGACAAACTGCCCTTATCTCCACCATGTCGTCCAGTAGCCCATGGGATGCATCACTACCCCTCATGGACGTCTTGATGGTCTCAAACCTCAGTGCACCCACAAACAAATTTTTCCATATAAGCGATTAATCTTTCGTGTCACGGGTCTAACGGCCCCAACCCTCAACTCGACCTGCAACTATTTGTCTAGACCGATCCGTCAACCTAGTCTTATCGCATTGCCGCTAGTCCATCAAGTATGTTCGTCCTATCTTGGTACCATGGCCAAATTACGTCATTCATTAAAATTTTCATGGCTTATCATCATGTTTGTTTATGAGCTCCTACTTGTGTCAACTAGCCTTGGGCCCAATGTACGAGATTTTCAAAATCAGACATTTTAGCCCCCAAGTTCCAAAATCGAGGCCTCCAGCCTATCTGAGTTATTCGAGCTCTCGTCAAGAAGGTCTTCCAAAATTTTTAAGCAATGGCACACAACTAGGGGAGAACACTTCTCACAAAATAACTTTTCACTTGTCCATCAAACCAACTATGTGTGATGACATATCCACATAGAACTGATAAATGGGTTTTCTACTTCCTTCCAGGGAGTTCATCATACCAATCAGGTATGATATACGTACAACTGGTAAGTAATTTTTCATGTAGTTCTCACATCACTCCAACTAGGTGTGATGTTAAAATTTCACATAGTAGTGGTTTTTCATTTCCAAGGTACTCATCATTCCAACCGATCATGATGTGACAAAATCTCACTCACCCAATAACTGCAGTGTATTTTCCCCTAAAGAGGCTTTCTACCTCCACGTGAGCTTATTCTTGTTGGCGTTCCCGATCCTTCGTGTTCCTACACAATATAAACATCCTTGTTAATTAACATTTGGTCTAATAGCCTTCATTCCTCGCGAATGAACATAATGCCCAAATTTTTAATTATTTGCATTTAGGTCCCTAATGTTCATTTTACTTAACTTTAGGTCACTAGTGCTAATTTTTCCCCAAATTGAGTCCCAAAACTTCTAAAATTTACTTTGAGGTCTCAATTTATTCAAAATCACAAAAAGGCATTCAAGTTTCCCAAACATCCAATTTGGTACCCAACTTTTCAAAAATTACCATTTTGCCCCTACTTTACAAAAATGGCAATTTGACTCTGATAATTTCTAAAAAAAGACCAATTAGTCCTCCAATATCTTTTTCATGGCCAATTGGCCCTCAATTTTGAGAAATTTAACTTTGGTCTCTCAATTTTTTGAAATTCCCTAATTTCCCAAATTTTTTCCTAATTTCCCCTTTCAAACTAGCTGAATTTGATTTTATCAAATTGACCATCCAATCAGGTTTAATTGCTGAAATTGAAGGTAAAATTGAGTTTTTACACTTACACATGATTCAATAGAACTTTGAATCATGTCATTTGGATCCAAATTGAGCTCAAACGTCGCTTTGTCAGAAAACTAGACTTAGAGAGAGAAAGCTTCGAAAGCTTACTGCCGGAGGTGCAGCGGTCCCATCTTTCGATCGGGGTAGATAGCTCTCATCCTCAGGTTTCTCCTAGGATCAAGAATTACATCAATTCATTTTCAATTGAGAGAGAATTTGGTCAATGAATCTTCACTGGTTCTCTCTCTAACACTGATCATAAATTACAGAGGGTGGCCAAATTGGCTTACCTTTCCACTCTAATTCGGTCGTATGAGGGTTGTGGAAGTGTTGGGAGAGCTTGGTTTATCCTGAGAAGGGCTCAAATTGGTCATGTTTAGCTCGGACAAATAGGGCAGCTTCAGTCCATCGGAGCTGCTTCATTATTCGATCACGCCGGTGCTTCCCTAGTGATCCTCGGAGCAAATGGAGACTACCGATGGGTAGCTGACTTCTCCCCGAATCTAAGGAACCCAACCACACCTTCTTTGGCTCAGAAAAACCTCTATGTCGAAGCTTTGGTTCGAGCTTAATCGGAAAACTAAGTAGTTGAGAGAGAGTAAAGTTTTCACGTGTGTATAGGATGAATGGAGAGGGGCTCTTTATATTTGGAGCTCGGGGACTCTTCTATCGTCTGTTTGGCACCTTAATGACACTCATTGATGGCCTGAAATGTCCTCAATAGAAACTTTTTCCTTCCGCCAATGCTGTTCGATTTTTCGGCGAGTGAACAATTCCCTTTCTAAGGTTTTTATAACTCTTTGGGTCACTTGAGAGTTGTAAATTTCCCACTTTGCCCGTTCTCTAGTGATTAGGGTTCGTAAATCGGTTCAGTTTTTCTCACTCGGGTTGACCAGTACTTCCCCAGTTTTAAGGGCGGGGTTTACAATACGTGTCTTAACGAAGAAGTAATGAAACCAATAGAAGTGGAAAAGAAGATAAGATCATAAGTGATTTGCTGGTTGAGATGGAAAGATCAAGTACAAGGGAAGAGTACTCATGAGGGCCCAAGGATTAAGTTAAATCCAAGTAGCGGGTAAGTAGGGAGATAGCATCAAAAGATGTCATATGAATAAGAAAGAGGTGGATTACCTATATAAAGGAGGCAGAGGAAAGTGCATCCAAGAATCATCAGAAAAGTAAGCCCTCCAGTTAAGAAGCAATTAAAGTGAATGATCACTACCACCAAGACTGGTGATGGTCTCCACTCAATTAATGGAAACCATAAAAGTGATAAACCTCCCCAAACAAGAAATCTGTACATAGATCCAAGAGAAGTCAACTCAAAATAATAAGTTGGTGAATGGTCACAAGCAAGCAACAAATGATGGAGGGAAGAGAAACCCTTGAGTGAAAGACGCTAACATAAAGCACATAAGTAAGGAAAAATCTCAATGTGTTGAAGGGTCAACAAGAAAACTGATGATTGAAACTTGGGGTAAGTCAAAAAGGAAGTTGGTAAGGGATGAGTAGATAAGGACAAACCAACAAAATCATGATGTCAAATGGTAAAGGGACCAGTGGATAACATAGAAGGTAGTTGGAGAACATTACCAAGTAACAAAAAGGAACAAAACCACATGAATTCTAACGATCGAAAAGGCACAAACAGTTATTGAGGAAAAGGATCTGAAACTATAGACAGTAACATTTTAGGGTACATCATGATGTAACGTACAGGCAAGTCCAATAGTCCTAGGGAAAAATATGACTCAAGTAAAGAAGAGTCAGTTAGTTAAGCAGGACAAGGTTAAACATTAAGTTCAAACATAAGTTGTAATAAACAATGAATGAGAGAAGGGACAAAACCAAACAAAAAGAGTAATAACACCGAAACCTGTGAAGGCAAGTACATAAAGCTCAAAAGGACACTAAGCTAAGGGTTTTCAACAATAAAAAGAATGACCAGACACATGAATGATTGGGCATCTTGGAACTCCCAATCCTAAAATTCTAAGTAAGAACCTCAAGAGGAAGAATCTTGCCCTAAGCAAAGAAAGATGTGAACCTAGGGATATATCCTTGAACTTGCAGGTAAGACATGCTTAGATAGAATAAGCTTTGTAGAATGAGTAAGCAAGGGAAAGGAAAGGAAATTCCTTAAGTGTATGTTATAAAGGGGATAAGTGAAAATAACTGAAGTGTTAGCATGTCAAACAAACTCCAAGTTGACATCCATGGAAGTTATTTCCTATGCAAAGCATGCTGAATAAGTTTTAGGGGACAAAACTCCTAAAATGATGGGAGAGTTGTAAACGCTCTCCCTTAAAGATAAGGAAACCGGGAAAAGAGCCGATCAATCGGGGTGAGAAAATTGAACAGGTTCATGAAACCCCACCATTAGAGAAAGGGCAAATTGGGAAATTTACAAACCTCAAGGAACCTAAAGAGTTATAAACCCATGGAAAGGAACTTTGGGACATATTGAAAGAGAAAACCAGACCGGTTTAGGTAAACCGGAATTGAACCAAATTGAACTAGTTTGGACCGATTTGAACCATCATTAAACTAGTTGTTAATTCATTTTTCTAGGTGTCTTAAAATATTCAAATTGGGGAATTAAAGCCACCATTGGATAAAGAATGAATTTAGAAATTTTTAATTTTGAAAAACTCGATTGAATCGGGTCTGAACCGGTTGGTTTAAGCATTGAACCTGGTTCGGACCGGTCCAGTCCAGTTCTGAATAGTGTCGTCTTCTTCCTTCAGATGACCACACTATTTATTTGCCAGAAAAATGAAGAGTACCGACAAAGATGAAACATTTCTGTTTAGGGCATTTCAGGTAATGAATGAACATCATTATGGTGCAAAATGATCTAACCGAGAGACCCCGAACTCCCAATATAAAGAGCTGCTCTCCATTCATCCTCCTCACACCTGAAAACTCCATTCTCTCTCAACTACTAAGTTTTTCGATGAAGCTTGAACCAAAGCTCCGACATTGAGATTTTTCTGATCCTTAGAGGCGAGGTCGGGTTCCTTAGATTCTAGGAGAAGTCAGCTACCTGATGGTAGTCTCCATTGGATCGGAGGACCGCCGGAAAAGCACTGGCAGAATCAAGCAGTGAAGTAGCACCGACGGATCGAAGCTGCCCTATTTTGGCCGAGCTGGAATCGGCCAAATTCAGGCCTCCTCAGGCCAAACCGAGCCCTCTCAACACTCTCGTGGTCCTTACACGACCGTAATAGAGATAAAACGTAAGCCAATTCGGCCCCCTCTGTCATTTCTGATCAGCGTTAGAGAGAAACTATGAAAACTTCACTGACTGAATTCTCCATCAATTCGATATGAATTTTTGTGACTCATGATCCTAGGAGTAACCTCAGGATGAGAGCTATCTACCCAGATAGAAAGCTCAGACCGCTGCACCTTCGATGGTAAGCTTCCGAAACTTTCTCTATCTATGCACAATTTTCCGACGAACTCCGTTTGAACACATTTCAGCCTCAATTCATGTGATTCAAAGCTCAATTGAATCATATGGATGCGTAGGAATTGAATTCTACCTCCAATTTAAGCAATTACCCTGATTGAATGGTCAATTTGATGAAATCAAATTCGGTCAATTTGAAAGGGAAAAATTAGGGAAATTTTTTGGGTAAATTTGGGGATTTCATAAAATTGAGGGACCAAATTGTAATTTCCCAAAATTGAGGGCCAATTGGCCATGAAAAGGATGTTGGAGGACCAATTGGTTGATTTTTGAAAATAATTGGGGTCAAATTGCCATTTTTTTAAAGTAGGGGTAAAATGGTAATATTTGAAAAGTTCTTAAGCAAATTGGAAATTTGGAAAACTTGAGCCCCTTAAATAGTTTTGAGTCAATTTGGGGAAAAGTTATCATTAGGAACCTAAAGTTAAGGAAAATGAACTTTAGGGACCTAAGTGCAATTAACTTGAAATTTTGAGCCTAGTGGTTCATACGTGAGAAAACGAAGGTTGTTAAGCCAATTATTAATAGATAAGGATGTCCAAATTGTGTAGGAACATGATGGATCGGAATGCCAGCAAGGACAAGCTAGCGTGGAAGCGGAAATCGATTAGAGAAGAGTACACTTCAATTATCGGGTGAGTGGGTTTATTCACGTCATACCCGGTTGGGATGATGAGCACCTCGTAAATGAAAAACCACTTATATGTGGGATTTTTTAACATCACATCCGGTTGGAGTAATGTGAGAACTAAGTGAAAAAAACTATTTACCAATTGGAAGTAGAGAGATCATACCCGATTGGTGTGATGGGCTTCCTAGAAGGAAGGATAAAACCCGCCTACTAGTTGTAAGCGGAGATGTCATCACAATTGGTTGGTGTAATAAATTGAAAGATTATTTTGATAAAAGTATTCTACCTTGATTGTGTGGAAATGCTTAAAATTTTTGGGAAACCTTCTTTACGAGAGGTAGAAAAGCTCGGATAGGCCAAAGGTCTCGATTTTAGAACTTGTGGGGCTAAAATGCTCAATTTTTGAAAATTATGTGTAGTGGGCCCAAGGCCAGTTGGCACGAGCAATAGCTCATAAACAAACATGATATTAATACCATGAAAATTCTTAATGAATGAATTGTGTGATTTTGTCATGGTACTAAGACAGGACTGACATGCTCGATGGACTGGCGGCAGTGCGTCAGGGCCAGGTCGACGGACTGGCCTAAATAAACAATTGCAGGTCAAGTTAAGGGTCGGGGTCACTAGACCAGTGGCACAAAAGATAAATGGCTTTATGGAAAACTATTGTTTGTATGTGCACTTAAGGTTTGGGACCATTAAGATGCCCAAGAGGGGTAGTGATGCGTCCTAAGGGCTATTGGACGACATGATGGAGATAAGGGCAGTTTGTCATACCAGCAGTCAGGGAAGCTCAATGTAGCTTCATACGCATGAGACCAGGGTGGGGTAGGGATGAGGTCTCATCCTCATATGGACCTGGAGTTGATTTCTGGTTTGAGGGTCAGATGTCGCAAACATCCTCTTAGATCCCCAGGGTAGAAGTGGACGATCATCTATCTTAGTGGCTGGTAAAGCCGCTCCAAGCTACAAGTGGGTGTAGTGGACAGGCTGCCCTGCGAATGTGTGATCCCTTTCTGATGAAGGGCATGTGTTGACTGTTAAACATACCTAATGTAAATAATGAGGAAAAGAATTTTAAAAATTAGAATATAAGGAAGGAATGTTCTTAAAAGAAATAAGGAGTCTTGCACACTCCAATTAAAAACTATTTTTATGAAAGCTCATGCCCAAACACTCATTCACAAAGTAGTAGAAACTAGCCGCTTGTTTATATCCCATTTTAGGAATAAGGGAAAATGACTAAAGATAACACTAGGATCTACCCTCTGTCAAGTATGCTTAAAAGTTCTTTTAAGCTTGCATTTTTATTGATCTATGCTATTCCAAGGAATGAGGTTAAATTACGCTTGGCTCCTCTTGATTAAAGAAAGGGGAAAACCCCTCTTAAACCAAGGGAGCGGCAGGTTGATCACGGGGATCCAACCAAACTAGGTCAGGGTGTGACACAACGGTTGACGCGGTAGCTGAGCTGGACCTCTATGTTAGAAAAACTAGCCAATCAAAGCGTGCCATGTAGCATGATAGCCACGTCATCATTTTCAACCTTCAAACGCTGACAGAGAGAACAAAGGAGAGAGAGACTCTGGAAAAGCTGGAGTCTTCGCTGATTTGAAAAACTCTCTAGTCAGGTCGAGTCTTATTCCGACGGGTAGCCTGAACAGTTGTCGAGCTCCCTATATAAAGAGAACCCATCCATTCGTTCTCAGCATCCAACAATCGAGTGAAGAAGAAGAAAAGTGCATTTTCCGATGAACTATAAACCAGAGCTCTGGAGAGCCACCGAGGAAGAACGAGGAACCTCGAACAGTACCGTCGCTTCTCAGCTAGCAAACTGCTCCACCTTCTGCCACCACTTCGAGCTCCCCCATGGCCAATTGTAGCCAAACCTAACCCCCTACACCCAACCTAGAGGTGTCTCGACCTTCCTCCAAGCTAAAAAGGTAAGCTCCCTTCGCCACTCTTCGTGGGAAAACACTGTTCATGACCAATTTCTACAAAAACTTTAACACTAAAATTCACACTGCTCAAGTCATCAATTGAGACGGGTTTGATCCAGGGAGGATCCCCACAACAAGAGCAACACATTGGTAGCCAAAGCTCCAGTCGTCGAACCCTCATCGGTAAGATACCAAAGCTTTCTCTCTCTAGACTGTATTTTTTGATAAAGCTCCATTTGAGCGCATTTCTAAGCCAAATGAAGCGGTTTACAGCTTAAAATGACAAGAAAAACATAAAGGAAGCGATCCAAATCACGAATGAGAACAATTAACCACATTTTTATGGTCAATTTGATGAAATTGAGATTCGGGGACCAAAATACAAATTTTGAGAAATTTGGGAAAATTAGAGATTTTTCAAAAATTGGCGACCAAATGGAAAATTGATCAAAATTAAGGGCATTTTCGTGAAATTCCCTCCCAATTAAGGGTCAATTGGGCAAATTGGATAAAATGGAGGACCAAATTGTAAAGTTTGAGAAGTTGGGTCAAATTACAATTTTGGGAAAATTGGGGACTAGATGGAAATTTTGTAAAATTGAGGGGCCTATGAGCAATTTGGATAAAATGAAGGACCCGGGAAAGAAAATTGGGAAAAACCTAGGTGTTGAATTGAAAAGGAATAATTAGGGACTTAAAGGTAAATACATAAACCTCAGGGACCAAATTGCAATTAAGACAAACTATGAGGGCATATATGCAAATGCTCGAAGAATGTGGTCCCTTATTCCAATGCCCTAACACAAATACTCTTGTCGTGTAGGAATAGCCTACTCGAGTGTCGACTTTCGAGAGAATACCATGAGGCCAGACTCCGCCGTGACGGCCCCACCAAGATTACCGGGTGAGTGGGAACCACTATGGCATCAATTCTGGTTGGAAGGACAATTCAGCTTTGAAAACCATTTTCTCGGAATTAGCCTCCCCTAACTGGATGACTCTGCTTAAAATATTTGTGAGCTAGCTCTAGGCTTAGGCTCAACATGCTAGTAGGCCCAAGGCCGATGGATACGGGTATGGACCCATCCAGAACAAATAGGAGATTAATAATCCTAAAGAACTAAATAATGGGAACTTTGTGTGATACCCATCGAGCCAAGTCTGTGTTGTCGAGCTTGTTGGGCCAAACCGCTACTCTGCCAAATCTAGGTTGTCGAACCTATTGGGCCAATATACGTGGGTCGAAGCCAAGACGATAGACCATTTCACTGAAGGGTTAAAGATAAAGGATATAATTAAAATTTTTGTTGATTGTGCATGCACTGTGATGTTCGAGCCATCAGGACACCTGGCATGAGGTAGTGATGGAGCCCAAGGACTGTTGGATGACCCAGGGTGCATAAGGGCGGTATGTTGTTTAGTAGGTCGTGAAGCTCAAGGAAGCTTCATGCGCACTGAGACTAAAGTAGTAGAGTAAATGAGGACTCGTCCCACTATGTAGACATGGTGAAGTGATTAGGGTTTGAGAGTCAAACTATTGATGTCATGCCCTGATCTAGTTTGGTTGGATCCCTGTGAACAACCCAACACTCTCCCAATTTATTAAAGGGTTTCCCCTTATTATAAACCATAAAGAGTAAGGCATCCTTTAAACCTGCACCTTTTGCTCGAATAACATAAATCAAAACTGCATAATATTTTAAATTTATCATACCTATCTCACAGGCGTCTTAGTTGATGGTCTTTAAGGGTAGGCTTTCCAAAATTTCCTGAAATGGATATAACGTAGGGGATGAGTACTACTACTCAGTGAATGGGATTTTTAAAACTTTTAACTTTTAGGAAAAAGACTTGTATTGGAGTGTACCTGACTCCATTCTTTCAAAAATCCTTCCATATCAAATCTTAGTTTTTACCATGATTTTCTTATTAATCACGGTGTGTCATCACCCGACACACATCCTTCATCATAAAGGTTAAACACACATTCACAGGCCAGCCTATCCACTGAACCCACTTGTGGCATCGGAGCGACTTTATTGGCCACCTAGATAGAAGCACGTCCACTTTTACCCTGAGAATGAGTGGATGTACGTGACATCAGACCCTCAATCCCGAAATGAATTCTCTGTGTCTGTATCTTCAATCAGGTTTGGATCCGGTTCACCTGCACCAGTTTGGTTTTCATCTGCCATTCTTTCTTAAGTTCATTTCCATGAATTTTAGGACTTTGGGTCACTCGGGATCCATAAATTTCCCGGTTTACCATATCTCTATTTGCTCTAGTTCATAAACTGGCTAGGTTCTTAAACCAGTTTAATCTAGTTCGATCCGGCTCACCTAAACTAGTCTAGTTTCTCTCTTCCAATTTGTCATAAGGTTCTTTTCCAAGGTTTTATGAACCCTTTAGATCACTTAGGAGTAGTAAATTTCCAAATTGCCCATTCCCAAAAGATTGGGTTTGTGAACCGGTTCAGTTTTCTTACTCGGTTTGATCGGTTCTTTTTTCAGTTTTCCTTAACTCAAAAGGGTAGGTTTTACAACTCTCCCCTCATTTTAGAAGTTGTCCCCAAAATTTGATTAATATATTTCACCTCGACAATAATTTCCCTTAATGTTAACTTGGGTTTTCTTAACATGCTAACACTTCGATTGCACTTTCACCTAGTCCCCGTAATCATTCATCTAAGGAATTTCTTTTTATTTATCATGCTTACTCCCTCCGTGGAGTTATAATGATGAGGCATGTCTGGCTCATTAATCTAAATGTATATTCTTAGGTTCGCATCTCCATTTATTTAGGGTAAGGTTCTTCTTTTTGGGGTTCTTACTCAAGATTTTAGGATTGGGAGTTCCAAGGTGCCCAATCGTTCCTTTGTCTAGTTATTCTCTTCACCATTGAAACCCCTAGCTTTACATTCTTTCGAGCATTACGTATATGTTTTCACAGGTTTTTGTGTTATTATTCTTTCGTCTCAATTTGACCCATCCTCCGTCCGTCATTATTTAGAAATTTAGTCAAATTTATGTTTGACCTCGTTATGTTTACTAACTGACTCCTTCTTACTCAAGTTACATTTTACTTGGGATTGTTGGTGCTTATATGTCCCTTGCGACATGACATAGTTCTAAACCTGTCTCTGTCCATCAGAATTCTACAACACCCCTTTTAGGGTTATTTCCAACCTTCCAAGGACTTTATGATTTCGTCCCTCCTTTCATCGGGTAGTATTCCTCAACTACCTTTATTGATAAACAATTATCCTTTGTATCTTGACAACATGTCTTACATAACCGTGTCAGTTTTCCTTACCCACTTGTCATTTCCCAACTTCTTTATTGGGTCTTTCTGGTGCCAATTATTTGGTTTCCCTGATAGTTTACTAACATACTGGGATTCTTTCCTTCTTAAGTCCTTGGCATTCCTTATTCAAGGATTTTTTTTCTTTTTCCTTAATCCACTTTTACTTACTCGTAATCACTTCATGATTCTTCATTTTTACAATAATCACTTTCGATCTATGTGTTGATTCCTTTGCTTGGGAAGGTACCCTTCTTTCGATTTAGCTCTCTACTATGTCCCTCACAATAGAGAATTTCATCTTAGGAGTTACATGCTCAATCTTCTTATCATTCCTTGTAGGGTTCTTTCTCCCTTTCTTCGCCCCCTATCTATGTTAGGGCATCTATTTGCTTTGGATCCTTATCTATCCACAACTTTTGTTTTATCACTTATTCCTTACATGAGATACTTCCGATTATTCGTTTTATTCCGTGCATTCCACACTATGCTTAGTCATCCACTCTTTAGGCTTCATATGTGCGTGTTGACTATGACCCGTCTTACCAATTGTGGTTATTTTGCCTTAGCCACATCTTATTTGGAGAACTTATTTTCCCAACGTTTCTCGAACATTCTTTCCTTTATTACCTAAGTATGGGTTGTTCACTCATTCATGCTTGTCACTGCATCTTTGGATGCTAACCCGTTAACTTATTTCCGTTTTAAGGAGGGTTCACATCCTCCTTATTTCAAAATCTCTTGTTCATCCTTTGTGAGGCTCACTTAACCGTCTCAAGTTATAAATCCAGTTTTGGCCATTGATTTCTTTAAGGATTTTTTCCAATGTTTTGGCCTTTTCACTTCTCCCTTCTTTGTCGTGGTTTAAATCAATGGTTCTCTCGAAAATCAATTCTTTAACTGTCTCTTTCTCTCCATTTCTTTGGTCCAATCGTATGGGCAATTGTATCACTTGTCCTTCATGCCCATCCTATTATCCTTCATAGAGTGTAGTCTTTACTACATCTCAGCCTTTCTTAGGGTTTTGTTTATTCTTTTTGGTTGTCTCATTGCTACTAGTTTCTTCTTTCTACTCGGTTCTCCTGGAATTATTATTTGGTTCTCCAGCTCTCTCCAAATAGGTCACACTGGGCCATCACAATACTTCCTTCCTTTGAAACATTTCCTAATTAATAGTTGGTTCCTTGCACTCCACATTATCTCCATTCACCCATCAATAATTCCTTCAATGGTATTAGTCATATGCATCCCTCCAAAGTTTACTTTCATAGTGTATTTCTATATGGAGCGTTCAAATCTTTCTTGTTTCAAGATTTCTTGATAATTATGTGAGAGGCTTGCCTATTCCTTTCTTGACTTGAGTTTAGTCATTAATTTGGCCTTTGGTCCTTTTAAGGATTTCTTTCATCCTTCTTTTCCCGAGTATTTGGCCTTTCTACCTCTCTCTTCTTTGTTGGAACTCAAATTATGGCTTTCCCGTGTATTAATTCATTAACTGCCTCGCCTCCACTATTCCTTTGGTCTAAGTTTCTTAAGGTAGTTGTTTCTTGAGTCCTCTTGTCCTTCTCACTGACCTTTTTAGGGTGTAGTCCTTTCTACCTCCCGGTCTTCCTTAGGGTGTCATTTATTCTCTCTGACTATCTTGTTGTAACGACTTGCTTTCTTTTGTTATGTTGGTCTGAACTTCCTATTTGGCTTCATTGCTTTTTCCAAGGTGATTCATTCCTGTAATCCCAATACATCATGTTTTTCATCGAATGTTCATCTTGTTTTCTCTTGTGGTTGCTCTCACTTCTTTGCTCCCAATATTTAGAATTTTCATCTTTCAAGGGAGAGTTCTCTTTGTTCTATTTGTGGTTTATCGAGGTCCTACCTTTAGTCCCTTTTCTTTTTCTTCCTACCATTATGCTAGAATCTTGAAGAGCTTACTCTTGGATGTAATTGAAGTTCTGAGCAGGAGTTATATTTCTAAGGATGGTATCCTTTCAGGTTTCCTATAGCTGTGGTGGCATTATTCTTGAAAAATATTGTCCTGACTCTTGGCAGTGTGAGACAGTTTCCACTTCGTGTCCTATTCCCCTATAGGTTAACTTGATTCCTATCCTTAGTAGGGTTGGGCACTTCTCCACGCAGTGTCCCAATTGTTCACTTGTAATTACGTGAACATAAGTGGTTCCTCCTAGTATTTTTCTAGGGAATTGTTAGTTTTGGTGCTCCTTCGTCCTTGAGTCTGGATACCTTGAGAGTTTTTCTTGTGGAGTCTTCTTTGTCAATTGATCACTCTAAGAGTCCTCCTAGATTTCTCGATTCCTTAATTCAATTTCCTTAACTTGGATGGGATTCTCCTTAGTTTCTATGGTGGTACAGGCTTATATGGTCACTTTCTTTGGGGCCATCTTCCTTGAAGATCACATCCTTTGAGGGACGGTGTTTTTAGGAATTTGAAGTACTTCATTAATAGAGAAGTACAGTATGTTGGGTGTTTTGGCTCTATTACAGAAATTTATCACAAAATAACTAGGGAGCTACGGAATTCTTGATAAGCATCCTCCTATGTAAGGTCATATGCCCTTTGCTGGCGTTTATGGCTTCATGCTTGGCTTCCTTCAAACTTTGAGCTGTGACCTCAATAGGTCCAAGCACCATCCTCTTGGATACTTCCTCCTTTAGCCTTTGAGACTTCTACCATACCTCATGCATTGGGAAGCATCTACGGTTGTCTTCCTACGAGGACAAGGTATTGAATAGGTCATTCCTAGTTTTCTTGGTTACACTCCTAGGAGCCATCTGAAAATTTTAAGATCAATCCTATTAGTTAATATACTTTCTAATCTTGATTATGAATTTGAGGAAACAAGCTTTGATACCATCTAGTTGTCACGCCCCGATCCGGTTAGGTCAGATCCCCGTGAACAACCTGCCACTCTCAGAAAAACATTTGTATTGGAGTGTGCCAGACTCCTTTCTTTAAAAAAAATCCATTCATTTCAATTCTCGATTTTTGCAACCATTTCCTTATTAATCACGGTGTGTCATCACCCAACACACATCCTTCATTTTGAAGGTCAAACACACATTTGTAGGCCAGCCCATCCACTGAACCCACTTGTGGCTTCGGAGCGACTTTATTGGCCACCTAGATAGAAGCACGTCCACTTCTACCCTAAGAATAAGTGGATGTACGCGACATCTGACCCTCAATCCCGAAATCCATTCTCCATGTCCATATGATGATAGAGACCTCATCACATCCTCACCACGATCTCATGTGCTTGGTGCTACTCCAAATTTCGCACGGTCACCTGGTACGACGAACTACCCTTATATCCACCAGGTCGTCCAGTGCCCTTTGGACTCATCACTACCCCTCTTGGATGTATTGATGGTCCTGTACTCACAGTGCATGCACAATCAATATTTTCTCATTATGCCATATAATATGTGGTGCCACTGGTCCAGCGGCCCTGACTCTCAACTCATCCTGTAGTTGTTTGTCTTGACTAGTCTGTCGACCTATCACGTCGCACTACCGCCAGTTGACTAAGTATGTCGGTCCTATCTTGGTACCATGGCGCAACAATTCCATTATTTAAAGTTTTATGGCATATAACTCATGTTTGTTTATGATCTCCTACTCGTGCCAACTAGCCTTGGGCCTAATGTACGAGATTTTCAAAGTCAGGCATATTAGCCCCCAAGTTCCAAAACCGAGGCCCCTAACATATAAGAGCTATTCGAGCACCCATCAAGAAGGTCTCCCAAATAGTTTAAGCATTGGCACACAATCAAGGGAGAGCACTTCTGAAAAAGTATATTTTCAACTGTCCATTATACTGATCGGGTATAAGGACATCTCCGCTCATAACCGGTCTCATGTGCTTGGTGCTACTCTAGATTGGTGCTACTCTAGATTTCGCACAGACACCTAGAACAACGAACTGCCCTTATAGCTACCAGGCCATCCAGTGCCCTTAGGATGCATCACTACCCCTCATGGGCATCTTGATGATCCCGTACTCACAGTGCATGCACAAACAATATTTTCTCATATTACCATGTAATTTGTGGTGCCACTGGTCCAACGGTCTCAACTCTCAACTCAACCCGCAGTTGTTTGTCTTGACTGTTCATCGACCTGTCATGTCGCACTGTCGCTAGTTGACTAAGTATGTCGGTCATATCTTGGTACCATGGCCAAACAATTCACTTATTAAGTTTTTTGGCACATATATCATGTTCATTTACAAGCTCCAGCTCGTGCCAACTGGCCTTGGGCCCACTGTACGAGATTTTCAAAATCGGGCATTTAGCCCCCAAGTTCCAAAACCGAGGCCCCCTACATATCAGAGCTATTCAAGCTCCTGTCGAGAAGGTCTCCCAAATTGTTTAAGCATTGGCACACAATCAAGGGAGAGCACTTCCGACAAAACATATGTTTTCTCTATCCATTATATCGCCCGGTATAAGGACACCTCTGTTCATAACCTGTAAACCCTGCACTTTTGAGTTAAGGAAAACCGGGAAAAGAACCAGTAAAACTGAATAAAAAAACCAAGCCAATTTACATTTGGGAGCAAGCAATATGTAAATTTACATCACGCCAGCATTTCTCTGGCGACCCTCTGAGCAAACAGAGACTACATGCGTGTAGTTGAGTTCTCCCCCATTCTAAAGAACTCGACCTCACCTTCTTTGGCTTAGAAAAGACACTATATTGGAGCTCTCATTCAAGCTTCACCGAAAAACTATGCAATTGAGAGAAAGTAAGCTTTTTAGGTGTGGAGAGGATGAATGGGGACGGGATCTTTATATAGGAAGCTCAAGGACTTCTTGGCCATCCGATTGGCACCTTTATGACAGGAATTGATGGTTGGAAACGTATTGAATGGAGACGTTTCCTCTTCGCCAGTGATGCTTCAATTTTCTGGCGAGTGAACAGTGCTATCATCTAGAAGAAGAAGATGATACTATTTCGAAACGGACCGGACCGATCTGAACCGGGTTAGAAGCTTAATCCGGCCAGTTCACCCCTCATTCGACCGAGTTTTTCAAATCTAAAAATTTCTAAATTCATTTTCTATCCAATGGTGGCCACAAATCTCAAATTTAAATTATTTAAGCCACTAAGAAAAATGAATTTAGGATTCGGTTCAATAGTGGTTCAAACTGGTCCAAACCGGTTCGAATACGATTCACCTGAACTAGTTTGGTTTTCATCCCCAATTCCTTCACAAGTCCATTTCCATGACTTCTGTGACTCCTTAGGTCACTTAGGGTCCATAAGATTTATGGTTTTACCATCTATTTATCGATTTCAATTCATAAACCAACTTGGTCTTTAAACCGGTTTAATCCAGTTTGGGTCTGGTTCACCCGAACCGATCTGGTTTTTCTCTCCCACTTTATTCTAATGTTCCTTCCCAAGGTTTATAAGTCTCTTTGGATCACAAGGGGTCCATAAAGGTTTATAAGAGAGGGGGTGAGTACGACTACTCAGTGAATGGGTTTTTCAAAACTTTTAACTTTTAGGAAAAAGACTTGTATTGGTACGGTGTGTCATCACCTAACACACATCCATAATCATAAAGGTCAAACACACATTTGTAAGTCAGCCCATCCACTGAACCCACTTGTGGCATCGGAGCGACTTTACAGGCCACCTAGATAGAAGCACATCCACTTCTACCTTGAGAATGAGTGGATGTACGTGACATCCAACCCTCAATCTCGAAATCAATTCTCTATGTCCGTATGAAGACTTGTATTGGTACGGTGTGTCATTACCCAACACACATCCATAATCATAAAGGCCAAACACACATTCATAAGCCAACTCATCCACTGAACCCACTTGTGGAGTCGGAGCAACTTTACAGGCCACCTAGATAGAAGCACGTCCACTTCTACCCTGAGAATGAGTGGATGTACGTGACATCCAACCCTCAATCCCAAAATCAATTCTCTGTGTCCGTATGAGGACAGAGACCTCATCTCGTCCCCACCTTGGTCTCATGCGCTTGGTGTTACTCCAAATTTTGCAAGGTCACCTGGTACGATGAACTGCCCTTATACTCACTAGGTCGTCCAGGGCCCTTAGGACGCATCACTACCCCTCTTGGGCGCCTTCATGGTCCTGTAATCATAGTGCATGCACAATCAGTATTTTATTATCATGCCATATAATCTATGGTGCCACTAGTTGAACGACCCCGACCCTTAACTCAACCCGCAGTTGTTTGTCTTGATTGGTCTATCGACCTGTCATGTCGCACTGCTGCTAGTTGACTGAGTATGTCAGTCCTGTCTTGGGACCATAGCCAAACAATTCCTTTATTTAAAGTTTTATGGCATATAACTCATGTTTGTTTACGAGCTCCTACTCGTGCCAACTAGCATTGGGCCCACTGTATGAGATTTTCAAAATCGGGCATATTAGCCCCCAAGTTTCAAAACTGAGGCCCCCGGCCTATAAGAGCTATTCGAGCTCCTATCAAGAAGGTCTCCCAAATTATTTAAGCATTGGTACACAGTCAGGGGAGAGCACTTCCAAAAAAGTATGTTTTTAACTGTTCCTCATACCAACCGAGTATGAGAACATCTCCGCTCATAACTGAAGAACGGGTTTTCCACTTCCTTCGAGAAAGTTTCATCATACCAATTAGGTATGATCTACTTACAACTCATAAGTAGTTTTTCCGCATGATTTTCACATCACTTCTCTAAGTTGTGATGTTTAAAATACCACTAAATAGTGGGTTTTTAATTTTGAGATACTTATCATCATCAACCGGGTATGATATAAAATCTAACTCATAATCGGTAAGTGGTTTTTAACTTTAAGTTGTGCTCATCATCCCAACTGGGTATGACGTTAGTAAGCCCACTCACCCGTTAATGTAGTGAATTTCACTAGACCAGTTCTTTGTATTCACGCGAACTTGTCCTTGCTGGTGTTCCCAGTACTTTATGTTACTACACGATATGAACATCTCAGTTCATTATCCTTTAGCCTAATAGCTTTCATTCATTCCAAATGAATGAGAAAACCAAACTTTTATTTATTTGCAATTAGGTCCCTAAAGTTATTTCTCTTTAACTTTAAGTCCCTAATGCCAGTTTTTCCTCAAATTGAGTCCCGGAACTTTTAAAATTTATCATAGGACCTCAATTTATTCTATTTCACAAAAATGGGTTTAATTTCCCAAATTTCCAATTTGGTCCCCCGACTTTTCCAAAATTACCATTTTGACCTTCCTTTACAAAAATTGTAAGTTTTACCCCAAAAATTCAAAAATTCTTCAATTGGTCCTCTAACATTATTTCCATGCCCAATTGACCCTCAATTTCATAAAATTGCATTTTGGTCCTTTGAATATAAAAAATTCCCAATTTTCCTCAATTTTCCCCCTAATTTCAACTCTTTAATATAGCTGAATTTGATTTTATCAAATTGACCAACCAAACACTTCTAATTGTTAAAATGGAAGTTAAAATTGAGTTCCTCCATCTTCATACAATTCAATAACACTTTGAATCGTAAGTTTTTACACCGGAATGAGCTCAAACGAAGCTTCATCGGAAAATAAACTATAGAGAGAGAAAGCTTTGAAAGCTTACCGTCGGGGGCACGACGGTCCGAGCTTTTGATCTGGGCAGATAGCTCTCATCCTAAGATTTCTCCTAGAATCAAGAATTGCATCAATTAATGTTGAATTGAGTTAGAATTTCATAATCAAAATTTTACTAGTTCTTTCTCTATAACGTGTCGGAAATTGTAGAGGGGAGCCAAATCTCTTACCTTTTGGTCCTAATTCTGCCATGGGAGGGTTGAGGAAGTGTTGGGAGGGCTTGGTTTGGCCTGAGGAGGGCTCAAAATGGTCGATTTCCACTCGGCTAAAACAGGGCTTTTTCAGTCTGTCGGAGCTAATTCACTATTCCATCACGTTGGCACTTCTCCAGCGACCCTAGGAGCAAACGGAGACTACAAGCGTGTAGCTGACTTCTCCCCGGTTCTAAAGATTTCGACCTCGCCATCTTTGGCTCAAAAATGACCCTATATCGGAGCTCTGGTTCAAGCTTCACCAGAAAATGGAGCTATGGAGAGAGTGTGAGTTTTTCAAGTGTGGAGAGGATGAATGGAGAGGGGCTCTTTATATAGGGAGCTCGGGGACTCGTTGGTCGTCCGTTTGGCACCTTTATAATAGACATTTATGGCCTGAAACGTATTGAATGGAGACGTTTCTTCTTTGTCGGCGCTTCTTCAATTTTTCGGTGAGTGAACAGTGTTATCATCTAAAGGACGAAGATGACACTGTTCTGAACCGGACAGGAACGGTTCGAACCAGGTTCAAAGCTTAAACCGGTCGGTTCACACCCCCCCCCCCCCATTCGACCGAGGTTTTCAAATCTAAAAAATTATAAATTTATCTAAATTCATTTTCTATCCAATGGTGGCCTTAAATCTCAAATTTGAATTTTTTAATCCACCTAGAAAAATGAATTTAGAATTTGGTTCAATAGTGGTTCAAACTGGTCCAAACCAGTTCAATCTGGTTCATCTGAACTAGTTTGGTTTTCATCTCCCATTCTTTCTCAAGTCCATTTCTATGACTTTTGGGACTCTTTGGGTCATTCGGGATCCATAAATTTCTCGATTTACCATCTCTCTATTGGTTTCGGTTCATAAATCGGCTCGGTTCTTAAACCGATTTAATTCAGTTAGATCTGGTTCATCTAAACTGGTTTGGTTTTTATCTTCCAATTTATCCTAATGTTCTTTTCCAAGGTTTTATGAACCCTTTGGATCACCCGGGAGTTATAAATTTCCAAATTGTCAATTCCCAAAATATCAGGTTTATGAACCGGTTCGATTTTCTTAATCGGTTTGATCGGTTCTTTTCCTAGTTTTCCTTAACTCAAAAGGTTCAAACTCCAAGTAGAGGCAGTGTACCTCTATCAGGGTGGATTGTAAAGGCGCTCTGGTCTACAAGTGGCATGGTCAAAGACCGTTCTGCAAACATGTAATATCTCTTATAATAGGAGGGTGGTTGTTGGTGTGAATTGAGAAATTAGAGAAGAAACTACTGAAATATCAAACATTTGAAAATGTTGAATTAAACATTTCCTAAAAGAATTTTCCCCACTCACTGAGTTGTCGAACTCATCCTATCCCTCTAAACATTTTCAGGAAGGAACGTGACTATACCAGCTTTTTCCTCCCTAGACCCCGACCTAGGTACACAAATTTAAAGTTTTTGTTTTGGTTAATGTTGTCCAGGGAAAGCATGATAGGTACTACATCTGACTCTCTTGATCTCTTAGAGGAGTCACTTTTCAAGATCCAGAGAGTGGCGAGTTGTTCACAAGACCTCAATCAAACTGAGTCCAGGCGTGACAATTTCAGTAGGGGATATGTTCGTGTGTGTGACGTCCTAACATCAACATGCCACTCACTAAGCCTTGTAGTTGACCCATCTCCCTAACCCCCTTTCTAGTACCATTTGACTTGAGCTAGAAGTTCTCGACATAGTCTCAGTATAAAAATTGAGGTAAGTAATCGCAACAGTAACTACAAGAGTCTCTCTAGAAGCAGAGGATTTTTCGGGTTATGGGTTATATTATTCATGTAAATTTTGTATACCAAATTTGTGAAAGATTATTTGAAAGTTCTTTTACAAAAAGAAAATTTTACCTTATGTATTATAAAACTTATGACATGCTGGTACTACAGTAGTGAGAGTTCCACTATTATAGTATTGGGAGTGGGTAATAATTTTTACGATTATCTAACCCGAAATAATAGGTTGGGGCATTACAATGACCATATTAACTATCAACATATCCAAGACACTCATATGTCGCTTCACATTCTTGAGTCATCAATTGTCACGATTTGTCCTTCTAATCATTAAAGGATTGAGACTTCAATCTCCTTGGAGACTTTAGATACCTAGGCATGTGTTAGTAGTATATATTAAGATCTTATACCGAGGATGCTCCGTGGGGTAGTATGTACTCTCGCAACTACTCTATGGTTGCCTCATCAAGTAAATGTGTCAGGTCTTATACGGAGGGTGCTCCCTGGGGTAGTGTGTACTCTTGCAACTACTCTTTGGTTGCCTCAGCAAGTAAATGTGTTATTACCTCGTCGTATACATAAGACATTTTATAAAGGTGTGATATACTCTTAGTTGTTCATTGTTTGGTTCATTGAGAGAGAATTCTCTTCTCATAAGCTCTACTACTTGTCATCGACTTCCTTAGTTATGTAACTCTATAACTCTACATACAGTGAGGTCATTTGAGAGTTATTGCTTAGCATCTAGTTATATAACTTTTATCAATACTTCTTTCTTATTGCAAATATTATGTTATAAACAAATATTCAATTAGTGTTATTTTCATCAAGTTTCCAATACATTTATTTTGAAAATAAATATTTTCATCTAATGCCACCTATTTTATCATGTTTGGACTTGAATGATGAATCAAGATGTATATTAATAGTGTGCTCCCTCATACTATAAAATCTATCATTTTTATCAATATTTTAACTTTCATAAAATGTAATATAAATAAATACAAAGCATATAAACATCACGAAATAGTATTAATAATAATAAATATATTTATTTTGTTTAAGATTTATATCTTGTGAAAATGTTTTTTGTAATTAAATTCTCATAATTTTTTCTCGACTGAAATGGGATTAGGAAGATTGAATGAGTTTACATTTAGTAAGGTAGATGACCAAGGAGAAAAAATAATTAGTGCACTGCAAACATTATTGGGTGGAATGGAAACTTGATGCGGATGAGAGCGACATTGAGGAAGAAAATCCTTGACTTGGGAATGTTGTAGTAATCTAGATAGAAAAACGGTGCGAGGGAGGGTAAGGGTAGATAAACCTAATAACCTTAATTTTTTGGGGGAAAGATTGAACTTAAAAGCACAAACGTGTTAAATAAAATTAAAATATTTGAATTAATTTATTAAATTTTATAATTTGAAAACATAAAAGTTAGCGAATGATAAATTTGAGGATAAATGGGTAGTCGATTCCTTTACGTATATCAATCAGTTATTATGCAACATATTCTCTTTTTCATATATTTTTTAATGTTTACCTCATACTAATTTATTTTCATCATAATATATAGTGAAAAACATAGCATTATATTTTATTTATAATATTATTTTTCATTTCAAATACAATTATCACTTCTAGTATAACATAATTGAGTTCTCACCAACATACTTAATATGATTCACGATCTCTTTATTTATTTATTTTTTGTTTGGTGCTTCACTATCATGGCTGAATAATTCTTGTATTATACATCATAAGATCTAGTCATTAAAGTTCATCAGTTTTTCTATCATTCTTCAAGTACATCAATTATAAGTTACTTATTTTATCCATAAATATTAAATATGGTATATAAAATGAATTGTTTGCTCTATACCAGCATTGTTATTCTCTTCCATGAATACTCAAGCATGTGTATAAGCACAATTTCTCTTGAATAATTGTCATGGAACTGAGTTGTCAATCATGTCTTTAGTGCTTTTAGGGATGTCCTCATATATCCCAAACTAGGGGTTAGGCCAAATCTCCAAACAAGTTTTTTTTTTTTTTATCAAAAAAGAAGGCACTTTCCTTTTTCCTTGTAGGAGCACCCTTCTTTCGCGAGGATAAATGATTGGTCCCTTAGATTCGGTATACATTAAACCAAACGCCAAAACAATCGACGTCACAAAATCGTGAAGCGATCGTTCTTTATCATAGTCTTTTGCCGACTTACCAATCAACACTTGGAGAAATGCTCACCTGTTTGCAATGAGAGAGATTGGCCGCCTTGTCCATTTATGTGCACCATAAGAACTCTCTAGGGAAAGTTTCTTTTATTTTGGAATATTTAATTATTATCAATAATTATAATAAATTTATAAGAGAAAATTAATATTAGATTAGTTTTGATATTAAAAATCATTACCATTTAATAAACTATGTTATTATAATATACAAGGAGTAAGGTAAATTCATGTGTACCTGGTGGGATTAATATTTACTTAAAATTTATTATTTGAAAATAGTTTTTATAATATTATAAAAATATAATAATTTTTTTATTTTATCTAAATTAAAATTATATTATTAACGACGGTACTTAAATACAATGTGTATACACTTATCAAATTTCTAGTATGGGATCAGCTCATATAATATTTGATAATATATTATAAACTAGATAGTGTTAATTATTTGATAATATATTATAAACTAATAATATATAGTGCTAATATATAATTAAAAATTATTAATTATAAATAATGTAACGTTTATAATTTTATAAACAAATAAAACGTCCATATTTTAACTAATTTGAAATTATATTATTAACAATATCAATATAGTTTTGTTCAACTTTATTTAATTAATTAATCATAATAAGTGTAGATAAACCTTTGGATTATAATGTTTTCAATATTGTTTTTCGTCCAAAATAATTAACAACAAAAACATAAATTATCTCCCCCACGTATAAAAATTAAACATAAATCTATATATATATATATATATATATCGGAAATATTCACCAATTTTGTTGCAGGGGTATGTGCCCATTATTTGTTTGAAACTTGAAAATAATGCAGACCACAGGGAACTGTCTGGATTTGTAGGTTTTGAAAAATACACATTTATCAAGCTAAGCAATGGACAAGATAAGTAAGTTAAGAGTGGTTTGAGTAAATGGAAAGAGAGGAAGATTCCAATAGGTTGGCTTGGTGGGGGCAGAACTGAGCCATGCGAGGAGAGGTGAAAGTCCACGTCAGACAATATTTGACTTTTCAGGATATTCTCTTTTTCTTTGATAGTTACATTGGAAGAGTTTGGTTCACCATAATTGCTTCTCAACTAGAAATAATGATATTTGATATATTTTTAATTCCCAATTCAAGCATTTAACTGAGCACTTTTCCATAACTACTTTTTTTATTGTAAAAAGCATTCATTAATGAATTATATAGTTGTGTCTGAAGGTGAGTGTTAGAATTCGACAAAGACATAACTCCTCAATCAATGGCAACAATAAACTAAATAACAATTATTTGCTTCTTATTATTCTTTTCCCTATATGTGTAAGTGTATTGATACAAGAATTTACTAGTATGCTAATAAGACTCACTTAACTAGAATTAAAACGACAAGCCAGTTGTGTAAAATCATAGATATGCTGCTGTATTTGCAATAAAACCGTACGAAATCCCCTAATTACATTGCCTTGCTTGGATTATAAGTGTTGTGTGATTGACAACTTACATATGTACTAGTGATCATGTGTACAATCCAGTATTTGGGATTTAACAATAGGTTCCAATACCATCCATATTTAACAAAAAAAAAACCTTTTGGTTAAAAGGGAAGGCTCTTGAAAAGTTTGAAGGACTTGATCATCTTGTCCTATTATATGATTGTTTAAATAAAAATGAATAATTTTAAATTTTGAGTGATTGACGCCTCTATTCACTCCCTATTAGAAAATTATAAAAATATATATAATTATAAAATATTTGGTTTAACATTCGTCATCATATTTCTCGTTTCCCTCCCTTAAAGCTAAAATAGGGAAACACAATAAGGCCCTTGCACTTTGTTCACCACCTCAAAACAAATAAGGATAAAGATTTACCACTCTATATCTCCTTTACAATGTAAGGAAGCAAGAATTGTCCTTTTTTCATTATGAGAGTGATGGGAGAGAATAGATGGTGTTGGAGTTGTTTTGTCATTATAATGTTTACAATATTATATATGCATATCTTTTCCTAATTTAAAATATTTATAATAAATGACAGTTTATCACTATAAAAAGAGTCTCGTAAATCTAAAATTGATGATAGTAATATATAATTGAAGGATATGTAATTGAATATGTCGTGAATCATATTCATAATTTTTTTGGATTATTAAACAAATATTATATCATTATAATATACATGTATTGATCATATATAATAATTTTAAATTATTCCCCATGGTTTGATATCACAATAAACCAAATACCCCCTTAAGTTGCAAGAAGGGTAGTAGTGCATAAAGCCATTACTTTCACAAAATGGCAAAAATAAGGACAATAAGAGTAGTTCGGTTGTAATTTCCAAAATTTTAGACTTTTGGTAAGGTGGAGGATTGTAATTTTGTTATTTAAATAACTTTAATATTAGTTTATATGTTTATTTTATTCTTTCTTTATCTATTATTATTATTATATTAATAACATGTAATATAAATTATATAAATATAATTATATAATAAAACATTATTCATAAACATAATACATTATATATAATATAGTCTATCATATACATATATTATTTTTTGTTATAATTATAAAATATTTATATATAACGATTATTATATAATTAATATAAATTTAATTTTTTAATTTTTTATTAACTTGCTGTTCATATACAGATCCAAACAATTATTTCAATAATTCTTTTTCTAGTAAGTACATTCATTAACTTGCAAAATATAAAAGACAACCATCAATTTCAAAGTGTAAGAAAGGTCTATTGGTATTCAAATTATATTTTTTACTCATGTTAATATTATTTAAAAAATTAACAGTTAACTGTCTCAATAGTAATTGTCATATTAGATTTGGAAAAATGTGATAGCATTAAATATTACATCAACTTATGATAGATCCAGTGCCAATATTAACCTGTAGGGTTATCAGCAGAATAATTTATTGTCACGAAAGTGTCAAACAGTTAATTTTACAGGTACTACTAAAATGTTCTTCACATGGGAAAATGTAAACTCTCCTATTCTGTTAATGGATAGGTGTAATGAAAAGATTTTATGCTTACTATTTTGAGGTCGTGGATGATGATGCCACCTCAACTTAGATTTGAATTGCCAAATTAGAATTTTATGAACAATTGGCATTTTGTACAGAAATCAGTGCTGGCTTTTAGTCCAATGGAACCAACGGTAGTGAGGAAATGAAGAGGATCAAAGAGATGGTTATTTATAGACTCCAAGAACAATAGGAGGTAGGCCTCTGATCAGTTGCTGAGGTCAAAATATTTCGGGTCTTCTGGGTAGTGATATTCCACCTTCAACTGCAATGAAAAATCAAAGTAATCATCTGAGTTAGCCAAAAGCAACTATAAAAACAATCATACATGGATCAGGAACCTAAGACACGAGGATGAGCACTAAATTGCAAAGGTATAAAAAATGAAACAGGTACAATGAAATTGCAACTTGGGACATTGAGACAAGAGTAGAAGCATGGAAAGCAATAGCCTAATATCCACCTATGCATGACACATTTCTTTGCATTTCAACATTAGACACCGAAGCTGAGAACCTAATAATTATGAGAGGGCTTGAGGTATTTGCCCCTCAATACAAAGGAACCAGCACAACCAGACTCGATGTGCCATAGCATCCTGAGTAAATACCAATAGTATCAAGCCCATGAGCATGGATGAATATCAAAAAGCTTGTTGCGGCGTTAGTTTAGACAAATATACTTCATTGATAACCTTTTTTATGAATAACTGGTGCATACCTTGCCCTCGTCAGAGTCTGAATGTCGCTGAGGGAATATAACCCTCAGATCATTATAAAGATAGAATCTCCTGTCCACCTCCTTGCTGTTAACAGACCTAGAACCTTTTTTAGGAGGACAGAGAAATCGGAGATGAAGAGCGTACCGGAGAGCCCTAGCGCCAGCCATGTTTTCATTTGCCTTCAAATAGGCTGCTGACATTTTTCTCTCAGTTCCATGGCAAAGATCATCACAGATGCAACCAGCCTTCTCAGCAAATTCACCATATGTGGACCCATTTTCATACTCTACAGGAGATTCCCCCTCTCCAAGCTTGTGTTTGATCCCACTTCCTTGAATGGTAGAAACTGATCTTGTTTGTGCGGGATGATTCAGCTGTGAAATAGTCTGGTTCTTTACTTTCAAATTCAAATCCTCATGCAACTTTGATACAACAGTAGGAGAGCCCGATGATTCCAAGGTGATCTTCTGGCGCAAGAATGTCTGTTTGACACGGAAAAATTCAGTTATAATTAAGATGATAAGATTGTCAGGAATCAAGACGATATTTAACTCTTTGGCCAAAATGACAAGGAACTTCACTTGTCAAGATCTTCTACTTAATAAATATATTAATCTCCTAATAGAAAGGCTCCCTTTGGCATTTTATTTCAAGGTAGGCATTGGAACTAATTCGAGTTATTTGGGATGCAGGCCCCTATCAGTTACATATACCATTAACCCACTCCATGTCCACCACAAGCGACCTTAGCATTATGTTGGATATGCTCCCTTGTATATAGCCTTAGGCCCAGTTGCTTTTGCAGTTGTGATTCTTAGAAAATCACTAGTACTTACAAAAACATAGGGTAATCTAAAAAATTAAGGAGGAAACAAAGAAAATAATCAAAATATGGTTTTTCTTCCTAATCAAAAGCTAAGGCCTCAAGTATCTTTCTTCTCCAACCCAGATCCTTATTTGACGCCCCTTTGTTTCTTAATCCAAAAGATCTACCTTGTCACACTTTATCTACCATGCTAACCTAGTTTATTATATCCTCTACACATTTCATTCCCTAGTATCCTTTTATCTTCATAAAAAAATTTTAGTTTTAGTTTATAATTGTTGAAATATTATAATAGCATTTTAGTTAAGATTATATCATGATATTCTTATATTATTTGTTTCTACTTTTATATTGTTCTAAGTTTATAAATAATGTGTCTCTTATCTAATTCCTTCACTCACTTACCAATAAAATCGTATTCTCGTGATTTAGACCTATTTTCAACCAATTCTATCTTTCAATATCTTCCCCTCATTTTAAATTTCAATATGGTATTAGAGTGATTGACTGTATGATTCTACTAGAGAATAAGTTATCCCAATAAGTTGATGCTAACTTAATGTTACAACTCAAGTGAAGTACAAACTTTTAAATTCATTAAGAAAGCGCCAAACAGACGGTATAGAAGATGGTTAATATGGTGTTCGCTTTACCGGCGGAATAGAAACCGACTTTGTGTTCACGCGGGGAATAGAAAAACAACTTATAGTCTTTTGGTATCCGCTATACCACGCAAAATAGAAAATGACTTCTAGTCTCTTTTGGTGACTACTATACTAACCTAATAGAATATGACTTTGGATTGCTTGGTTTTAAGTTAGCATTTGTTAGTTCGTGTTTATGATTTTTCAAGATTAACATTTTATAAAGCCTCATGTTTGTCTTGATAGGAAGTGTTGAAATAATACAGTATATTATTAAAATAGTATTTTAAATCGTTATAATATATGATATAATTTTTTAGTTAAAATTATATCATAATGCCCTTATATTATTTATTTCTACTTTTATATTAATCTAAATCTATAAGTAGGAGCCTCTCTTATGTAATTCCTTGAGCCATTTATTAATAAAAAAATCGTATTAGTGTGATTTAGGTCTATTACTAACCATGTCTATCTTTCAATATCTTACCCCTCCCCTATTTTAAGTTCATCAATAATATTAAGCTAGATGTATTTTTAACATTTAAATCAAGCTAGATATTATGTTAGCAAAAATGATCCCAATCTCGGACAACCAAGAAAATACAAGTCAGCCAATAAGACAATGTTATCATTTATCTACCTTCAAAATTAACAAATAAATAAATAGTAATAGATCACATCCTAGCCTGGAGTAATTCATGTGGAACTTATCTTACCTTGGTGCCTAGTGGCATGTCACTCAAGTCATAGTTGCAAAGGAATGTATGCAATGGGGTCTTTTCCGGATTGCTGAGAACCTGGAAATAAATAGAATTTATTGGAGTAAGAATTTATGAAGAAAGAGATAATTATAGGGTAATCAAAACAATAAATATCAAGAACCTTAACTTCACGGACATCAAGAAAATATTACTTTTCATAATAGGAAGCATAAGATGGGAACTAAAAAATGACTAGTATAACAATCAAGATGCTCCCTAATAATCAAATTGCAGGTTGCCTTTGTCTAAGAAAAAAATTAAGCCCATTGTACTAATATGTGGCATGTTAATGGGAATGACTAAAGAAAGCCCTTTGTAATAACGGATCATGAACAGAATGTGCCAGTAACAAAATCAAACTCATTTGAAGTTTGTTATAGTAGAACAAGAATGATTCCACTAAAAATATATTTAGTCGGGGAAAAATAATGCAGCAGATAGAAAAAGATAAATCATCAAGACATCTCATCAGCAACCAAAGGTTCAAAACAAGCTGCAAGTAAAAAAGAATATTAGAAGTAAATAAAATCCCAGCTCATTCATTTGAATTGATTAACAATTAATAAATATGGGCAAGACAACTTTTCCACAAAAAAAGCAAGGCAGAGAATCATGTTTAGTGATTGAAAACCAAGAGCAGCCATGTACCAGTTGAATCCGCCCCTTCACAGGTATGCGAAGACGGCTCTTGATAGTTGGTGAATCATCAGAGCCAGTACCTTTTTTTGGGTTTTGGCCACTGCATTTGGTGGATGGCCAACATCCAGCTAGATCTATAGAAGAAAAATAAAGTAAGAAGCAATCTCCGTCAACACTATTTACACTAAAGGGAAGCTTCTGTGATTGTGGAGAGAAATTCCCTCCAGTTATGCTCAAGACTGCTAGAAAACCATCAATTTTCTGCACACAAAGATCAAATCCCAGGAGGAAGGAAAAAAAGTTATTCTTAAATATCAAATTTATCTTTGAGAGAAGTAACTCATATCAGAAAGAGAATTTCATACTTGGATGGGTTTTCCACAAAGAAATCGTCCAGATAGTAAAGACTCCTCAAAAGAACCAACCAAGGACCTCTTAACAGAGAGTCCACTCAAGCTTCTAATAGTGCATCGGGACATTGGAGTAGATTCTTGAAAAAAAGGCAATGAAATGCCAGATACAGTCTCCAAAGAAGATGGACCAAAATCTCCATTTAAAAGATGACCATCTTCAAAAGATCGAGATGCCACTGTCATGCCCTCTTCTTCAGGATCAAGCATATCATTTCTATAATATTTCTTAAGCAGATTCTCTATATTCATCAACTCTGAATAGCAGTCCTTCATTTCATTCTTCTGATTTCTACATCCTGTTGTTCCTAATCTTTCAGAATGCTTTGGACCAAGAGGTGACAAAGAATGAGGAGGTGAAACCGACTTCTTGGTCAATATAGATATTGCACCACTGCATGGCCTCGTATAGTTTGAGGGGCCATCAAATGTAGTTGCGGTTAGGCTACTGCTGTGGGGCTTCATTTCCTTCTTTTCCGGTAAAGGACCATCGGTGAAAGATATGGATGCTGATGTTGTGCTGCCATAAAGCAAGTTTTTGCTATTTAAATGTGTAGAGGGGACCATATCTGGGATTGTAAAATGGATTATACCACCAACATTAATGTTCTTATAGTCTTGAAGAGCAGTTGTAGTATACTTACTATCTATCAAAGCAGCGGTCTTTGTATGAGAGCTGCCACAGCCATTGCCTAGAGATTCTTCTTCTAATATTTCAGGAAGAAATGCACAACTTAGGGGTGATACTAATCGCTTCCTAACAGATGAATCACTGGAGTCATCTTCATAAACTTCCCCACCAGCTTGAGGATGCACATTGACAGCATGGGTTGAAATACCTTCATTTGCCTCTGGTATTGCTCCAGACTCAAAGCCCACTATTCTCGAGATAGGAATCTGAACATTCCTTCTGCCTCTTGGATTGATGCGAGCACGCATTAGAGTGGTCAGTTTATTTCCCATTTCACAATCTGCTATGTCACAACCAGCTACAATGGTTTCTCCATCGGTTTCATCTTCAGTGTAGGACTGGAAACCAGAAAATTGCACTGGGCCTTGATCAAACATATCCAGTGGTGCTGTTGAGATTTCCTTGGCAGTTTCACATGCAGAAACTTGTGGCAAGCCCATAATGGAATTTGTAGTTACTGCAGGGTTCGGACAACAGAATAAAACTAGCTCTTTCTTCCCACAACCTTCAAACTAGACTATCCAACCAAATAGGCAACACATACAACTTATCTGAAATTTTCAAATTTAATCTTCCTTCTAAGCAAATGATAAAACTGCATAAAAAACTACAATCTCCAATCCATCCTCTCCAATCACTATCACAATGTGCACATTCTTCAGCAGTATTACTAGCTCCCATATCTAAGAAACCACCTACTGTCATGTATCGGCCATGGGCATCCATATTTCAACTGAATTCCCATCAGCAACTTGGAGACATGAACCCAAACGAGTACCACCTATACATGAAATAAGGCTCGGAGACATCCTGCAGCATCCAAGCCATGAAGACGGAGGAAACATAGAGTCCATAGTTCACAGGCAGAAACTCCGCAACCTGTTTCTAGGAAAACACAAATGACAGAAATTACTAGCCTATTTCCGCCAAAATTTTCACGTAGTCACGTATATAAGTGAAATTTATTGACCGATTAACGATTAACGTTTAGCACCTAACTTTATGCTTCTTCCAGCTGCCTATCTACATGTACCGCAGCTTCACAAAGCTAAGGAAAAAAAGAAGAAAAGGAACCTCACAAATAATCACGGGAAAATACCACAACGAGAGAAAAAAAGGATGAAACCAGTCCATCTTACAAGAACCCAAAAGCTAGAGAGAGAGAACAAAAAGCATTCTTCAAAGCAAAATTAAGCTTAATCAATCATTGATCATGGTTAATCTTTGGCAGAAAGAACTAACAAAGCATGCCCTGCTCACCACAAAAAGCAACCAACAAATTTCTAAGCTTTTATGAATTATTAATCCATTTCATATGCGGACGCACCAAGGACAGAGGCCGGCGAAGCAACCCGGCGGATCACTCATTTCTATAATTTATCCATCATAAGACCTTTTTATACGGAATTCACTGATAAATTCCGTGAATTCAAGCAGACAACGAAGAGATTGAAGATAAAAGTGAATGGGAGAAGGAAACTTTGAGCTGTAGAAATGAAGATGGGGAGAGAGAGGTCAAGGACAAGTTCCTCGTTTGTCGTCAGTTAGGTGGGCTTTAAACTGTACAAAAAAAGGTGGGGCTTTAAACAGCAGGAACTTCTCACACACAGATTCACTTACAATTACATTAATTAAAATTATAAATTTTATTTATTATGTTTAAAAGTAAATAAAAATAAAATATATTAATAAGAGATAATGTTAAAAATATTTAATAAAAAGAATAATTTAATTATATTAATATTAATTAATAATTTAAAATATATAAACACTTGAAGAAAAAAGAGGGAATACAAGTTGGAAGATATATTTAGATTATAACCTACACAACTTGAAATTTCTCAATTAAATCGATTTCAATATTAAGAAATATTATCAGAACTTAACTTGTTTTGTTCGTAATTATACTAATAATTCACCAATATTTTTGTTACTATGATAGAAACCAACTCTATTACAATACTATTTATATGAGTAATACTTGTAAAATAGAAAATAATTCATTATATTATATTTTTTAAAATATATTGAAATAAATAATTTAATAAATAAATTATTATACTAAGTAATCGTTAAAGCATTTTTAGTAACTGAAATAGATAAGTGAGTGGGGTGAATTTATAACTTAATAAGTGATTTTATTGATATTGTGAATGTAAAATTAATAAAAAGCTCAACTTCATAAATGGGTTGAATATGAGATTAAAATCCATTGGTAAACGAGAATTTATTGCATTGAAAAGAGAAAACAAGTCAATTAGAGTCCATTAGAGATAAAAAAGTTCACTAGAAACTCTTAACAGTATTGTGGGACTCGTAATCAAGGATTGTGAGAAAACCGAGAATAAATCGATTCTAATCAAATTCAAACTTGATAGAATTACAAAATCCTCGAATTTTTAATAGATCAAAACAAATCCAAATTTTTGTTGCTCTTGAACCCATTCAATAGCAAATTAAATATATAAATTTTAAATATTTTTATTTTCTTAAGAACTTGCCTGTAAAATGGTGAATTGGGCCAAAAAATACTGAAATGATCGATAAATTTGTCGGAAACTAATTCGTTATAGTGCTGAATCGCTTTGTATAGAAATTAGATGCACACGTGCGTGTGTTCTTTTCCTCGCCCGACTCCCCGACTCGGATCCCCTATTTTACCAGACACCTCATCAGTTGATCTACCGACTACACCGTTTGGGAAAATTAATTCATTAAAAGCACCACAAGCTATGGATTAATGAAATATAGATATAAATAGATTGCAATGGAGGTTTAGAACATAACCATATAAATTAGGGATGCTACCTTGCTGACAATTACTTAGAATTCTCTCCCAACCACCCACTGCTCCCAATATCAGTGACCTCACTACTATAAACCATAACTTTGTCATCCGGTCACCTCCGACGACACTCTAGGTATCCTTGGAAAGTTGAGGACCCCAACTTTCCATCGCCACTTCTCTCCACTTCCAACTCTTCCTCTACCGGCGTCGACGAGATCGCATAATAATCGATATCCGGTGAATAGAAACATAACACCAAGACAGTGCTTTGAAGTTGAGAAAAATCTAATGAGTCCCTTGGATCACCAACTTTCCATAGCCACTAGAATTGCCCGAAATGATTAAAAAATGGGTATGAATTAAATCTTAGAAGTAACAGATCACGGACATAGAGACTTATTTGACAAAAATGTAAATTATAGGAGCTACAAACAACCAATTGAATTGGTTCAAGTGACTGCAAACTCCTGGGAGTACTAGCTTTCCAACCCTACTAGCCTCGACGACCGACGTGCCACCTCCGGTGAGTTTCCAGCGTTGACCCGATTTACTACGGGATTGGTTGACTTTCCCGATCGAGCTTAGTCAAAGCAATTTTGGCCGACACCAACCAAACCAACCATATGACTGGGTAGAGGGAGGCCAGGGGCACCTTGTAAAGCCCATCCTTTTTACTTAATGAAAATTGGGAAAAGAACCGGTCAAACCGAGTAAGAAAATCGAACCTGTTTACAAACCCAATCATTTGGGAGCGAGCAATTTGGAAATTTACAACCCCGGGTGATCCAAAGGATTCATAAAACCTTGGAAAGGAACCTTAGGATAAATTGGAAGAGAAAAAGTAGACTGGTTTAGATGAATCGGATCCAACTGGATTGAACCGGTTTATGAACCAAGTCGGTTCATGAACCGGAACTGATAAAGAAAGGGCAAACCAGGAAGTTTCGGTCGAGCTGAAATCGGCCATTTCGAGCCCTCCTCAGGCCAAACCAAGCCCTCCCAACACCTCCACAGCCTTCCTACAGCCGAATTAGGAATGAAAGGTAAGCCAATTCGGCTCTCGTTTGCGATTTCCAATCGGTGCTAGTGAAAGAACCGACAGAATTTTGATGATGAAATTCTAACTTAATTCGACATCAATTGATGCAATTCTTGATTCGAGGATGAACCTCAGAACGAGAGCTATTTGCCCAGATCGAAAGCTCGCACCACCGTGCCCTCGACAGTGAGTAATTGAAGCTTTCTCTCTCTAAAGTCTGTTTTCTGGCAAAGCTCCATTTGAGCTCGTTTCGGCGTCAAAACTTATGATTCAAAGTGCTATTAAATCGTATCAAGATGTAGGAACTCAATTTTAACTTCAATTTCAACAATTAGAAGTGTTTAATCGGTCAATTTGATGAAATGAAATTCGATTGTGTTAAAAGTTGAAATTGGGGGAAAAATTGGGGAAACTTGGGGATTTTTGAAAATTTGAAGGACCAAGATGCAATTTTATAAAATTGAGGGTCAATTGGGCATGATAAGAATGTTAGAGGGCCAATTGAGGAATTTAAAAATTTTTGGGGTGAAACTTACCATTTTTGTAAAGGAAGGGCAAAATGGTAATTTTGGAAAAGTTGGGGGACCAAATTGGAAATTTGGAAAATTAAACACCTTTTTATGAATTCGAATAAATTGAGGTCCTAAGATAAATTTTAAAAGTTTCAGGACTCAATTTGAAGAAGAACCGGCATTAGGGACTTAAAGTTAAAGAAAAATAACTTTAGGAACCTAATTGCAAATAAATAGAAAGTTTGGTTTTCTCATTCATTTGCAATGAATAAAGGCTATTAGGCCGAGGGATAATGAACAAATATGTTTATATATCGTGTAGGAATATGAAGTACCAGGAACACCAGCAAGGACAAGCTCGCGTGAATACAAAGAATCGGTCGAGTGAAATTCACTACATTAATGGGTGAGTGAGATTTTATATCATACCCAGTTGGGGATGATAAGTACCTCGAAATGAAAACCCACTACTTAGTAGTATTTTAAACATCAAACTTAGAGGAGTGATGTGAAAATGATGCAAAAAAACTACTTATAGATTGTAAGTAGATCATACCCAGTTGGTATGATTAAACTTACTTAGAGGAAGTGGAAAACCCGTTCATCGGTTATGAGTGAAAATATCCTCATACTCGATTGGTATGATGGATAGTTGAAAATTTATTTTTGTCGGAAGTGCTCTCTCTTGACTGTGTGCCACTACTTAAATGATTTGGGGGACCTTCTTGACGGGAGCTCAAATAGCACTTATAGGCCGAAGGCCTTAGTTTTGGAACTTGAGGGCTATTATGCCCAGTTTTAAAAATCTCGAACAGTGGGTGTCACGCCCCAACCTAGTTTGGTCGGATCCCCGTGATCAACGTGCCACTCTCCCGGTTTATTGAAGGGTTTCCCCTTATTGTAAACAGTAAAGAGTAAGGCGTCCTTTAACCTGCAACTTTTCCTGGAATAGCATAATCAAAACTGCATGAAATTTAAAACTTTACATACCTATCTTATAGGCATCTTAGTTGACGGTCTTTAAGGGTTGGCTTTCCGGGATTTCCTGAAAGGGATATAAGGGAGGGGGTGAGTACGACTAGTCAGTGAATGAGATTCAAATCTTTTGACTAAAAAAAATATTTATATGTAGTGTGCCAGACGCCTTTCTTTTCAAAAATCTCTTCATTTCAAAATTTGGGTTTTTCCATTATTTCTTAGTTACCATGGTGTGTCATCACCCAACACACATCCTTCATCATGAAGGTTACACACATTCACAAGTCAGTATCACTACTGAACCCACTAGTGTCTTCGGAGCGATTTTTCCTGCCACCTGGATAGAAGCACGACCACTTCTACCTTGGTTATGAGTGGATGTACGCGACATTCGACCCACAATCTTGAAATCACTTCTTCATGTCCGTATGAGGATAGAGACCTCATCTTGTCCCCACCTCGGTCTCATGCGCTTGGTGCTACTTCAAATTTCACATAGACACCTTGAACGACGAACTGCCCTTATAGCCACTAGGTCGTCCAGTGCCCTTAGGACGCATCATTACCCCTTATGGGCATCTTGATGACCCCGTACTCACAGTGCATGCATAAACAATGTTTTCTTATCAAGCCATGTAATATGTGGTGCCACTAGTCCAACGGCCCCAACTCTCAACTCAACTTGCAGTTGTTTGTCTTGACTGGTCCGTCGACCTGTCATGTCACACTACCGCTAGTTGACTGAGCATGTCGGTCCTATCTTGGTACCATGGCAAAAAAATTCACTTATTAAGTTTTATGGCACATATATCATGTTCATTTATGAGCTTCTGCTCGTGCCAACTGGCCTTGGGCCCATTGTACGAGATTTTAAAAAATCTGAGCATTCTAGCCCTGAAGTTCCAAAACCGAGGCCCCCTGCCTATAAGAGCTATTCGAGCTCCCGTCAAGAATGCCTCCCAAATAGTTTAAGCATTGGCACATAGTCAGGGGAGAACACTTTCGACAAAATAGGTTTTTACCGGCCATTATACCGACCGGTATAAGGACATCTCCGTTTATAACCGATGAACGAGTTTTCGACTTCCTTCGAGGAAATCTCATCATACCAACTGGGTATGATCTACTTACAACCGGTAAGTAGTTTTTTTTGCATAATTTTCACATCACTTTCTCTAAGTGTTGATGATTAAAATACCACTAAATCGTGGGTTTTTATACCGAGGTACTTTTCATCCCCTACCGGGTATGATATAAAATTTCCACCGACAACCGGTAAGTGGTTTTTATCTTTAAGTTGTGCTAATCATCCCAACCGGGTATGATGTTAGTAAACCCACTCACAATCGGTAAGTGGTTTTTAACTTTAAGTTGTGCTAATCATCCCAACTAGGTATGATGTTAGTAAACCCACTCACAATCAGTAAGTGGTTTTTAACTTTACGTTGTGCTCATCATCCCAACCGGGTATGATGTTAGTAAACCCACTCACCTGTTAATGCCGTGAATTCCACTAGACCGGTTCTTGGTATTCACGCGAGCTTGTCCTTACTGACGTTTCTGGTACTTTGTGTTCTTACATGATATGAACATCTTGGTTCATTATCCTTCGGCCTAATTGCCTTCATTCATTCCAAATGAATGAGAAAGTCAAACTTTTATTTATTTGCAATTAGGTCCCTAAAGTTATTTCTCTTTAACTTTAAGTCCCAAATGTTGATTTTTCCTTAAATTGAGTCCCGTAACCTTTAAAATTTATATTGGGACCTCACATTACTCTCCAACAAGCACGCTTAACTTTGAAGTTCTTATGGAATCTAATTCACCTGAACCAATTTGGTTTTTGTTTTCTAGTTTGTCTTAAGTTTCTTTTCCAAGGTTTAATGAACCATTTAGATCACCCAAAAGTTATAAATTTCCATATTGCTTATTCCCAAATGTAAACTAGCTCGATTTTCTTATTCGGTTTGACCGGTTCTTTTCCCAGTTTTCCTTCACTCAAAAGTGCGAGGTTTACATTAGGCCATAGGCTAGTGGGCATGAGCAGGAGCTCGTAAACAAACATGAGATATATGCTATAAAACTTTAAATAACTAAATTGTTCGGCCATGGTAACAAGACAGGACGGACATACTCAATCAACCATCGGTAGTGCGGCATGACAGGTCAATAGACTAGTAAAGACAAATGACTGCAGGTTGGGTTGAGGGTCAGAGTCGTTAGACTAGTGGCACCACAAATTATATGGCATGATGTGAAAAAACTGATTGTGCATGCACTCCGTGTATGGGACCTTCAAGACACCTAATAGGGATAGTGATGTGTCCTAGGGCACTGGACGACCTAGTGGGTGTAAGGACTGTTCGTCGGACTAGGTGACCTTGCGAAGCTCGACGTAGCTTCAAACACATGAGATTGGGGTAGGGTTGGGATGAGGTGTCTATCCTCATACGGACATGGAGAATTGATTTTGGGATTGAGGGTCGGATGTCATGTACATCCACTCATTCTCAGGGTAGAAGTTGATGTGCTTCTATCTAGGTGGCCGGAAAAGTCGCTCTATCGCCACAAGTGGGTTTAGTGGACGAGTTGGCCTGCGATTGTGTGATTGACCTTCATGATGAAGGTTGTGTATTGGGTGATGACACACCGTGATTAATAAGAAATGGTGATAAAAATAGAGATTTGAAATGAAAGAATTTTTGAAACAAAATAAGGGGTCTAACACACTCCAATACAAATCTTTTTCCTCAAAGTTAAATTTCGAAAACCCATTCACTGAGTAGTTGTACTCATCCCCTCCCTTATATCCCTTTCAGGAAATCCCAAAAAGCCTACCCTCAAGGACCACTAAAATACACCTATAAGACAGGTATGATAAATTTAAAATTTTATGCAGTTTTGATTTATGTTATTTTAGGAAAGGTGCAGGTTTAAAAGATGCCTTACTCTTTACGGTTTTAAAGAGGGAAAACCCTTAAATAAACCAAGAGAGTGGCAGGTTGTTCACGGGGATCTGACCAAACTAGGTCGGGGCGTGACAACTTGATTGGTATCAACGCCAGTTTTCTCGAATACATAATCAAGACTAGAAAATATAGTAACTAATAGGATTTATCTTTAAATTTTCAGATGGCTCCCATGAGAGGAACCAAGAAAACTATGAATGACTCTACTCAACACCCTATCCTCGTAGGAAGACAACTCTAGAAGCTTCCCAATACCTGAGATATAGTAGAAACCCCAAAGGACCAAATGGGGAAATATCCAATACCACCAAGGAGTACTGTGCTAGGACATGTTAAGGTCACAGTTTTGTATACAAAGGGAACCAAGCCTAAAGCCAGGAATGCTGGTGTAGACGTATAATCTTACTAAGGAGGATACTTGCCAAGAAAACTGTAGCTTCCTATCTATTCTATGACTACTTTCTGTAATAGGGCTAAAACCCTTAACATATTGTACTACTCTATAAATGAAATACTCCCAATTCCTAAAAACCCTGTCTCTCAAAGGATGAAATCTTACTAAGATGATGGCCCCAAGAAAATTAACCAAACAAAACTACGATTCCCTAGATACCACGGAGATCAAGGATAAATGAATGAATCAAAGAGATTATTAGGCAAAGAAGGCATGACAAGAAAACTGTCATGGTCTGGAGTATAGGAGAACTCTTGGAGTAATTAAGCAAGAAACAACTTATTAAAGGTACAAAGGAGATAGGACATGAATGATTGTCCCACACCACTAGGATTTAGAACAATACTTTCCAAGAAAGACGCCCTTATAACTATAGGAAATCCGAAATGATACCATCCCAAGAAACACGACTCCAGCTCGTAGTTTCAACCACAAAGAGGAGGAAGCTCTTCAAGATCATTGCGAAATGGCAATAAGGAAAAAAAGGGCTAAAGGTAAGACCTCAATAAAACCACAAACAGAACAAAAAGAGAATCATCCCTTAAAGGAGAAATTCCAACAATTTAGGAGCAAAGAAAGGAGTACATCCATAAGAGAAGACAAGTCTAGCAATTGTCGATAAATGGGATCTCTTGAGATTGCAAGTACAACTTCTTTTGAAAAAAGTAGAGAAGTCAAAATTGGAGTCTTTGACCAACATAGCAGAGGTAAGCAAACCATAATAACAAGATAGTCAAAGAGAATGAATGATGCCCTAAAGAGGACCGGGAAGTAGTAAGGAATACACCCTAAAAAGGGCACTGGAAGGATCATTAAGGACAAGAAGATTCGAGAGATAACTACCTCAAGAGAATTAGACAAAATGAATAGTAGGGGCGAGGCAGGTAACGAACTACCCTCGTGAGGGTTATAGAGTAAACTCTAGCAAAGAAGGAATAGATGGAAAGGCCAAATATTGGAGAAAAGAAGGATGAAATAAATCCTTAAAAGGACCAATGACCAAATTAACGATGAAATTCAAGCCAAGAAAGGAGTAGGTAAGCCTTTCACATAATGGTTAGGAAATCTTGAAACAAGGAAAATTTAAACTCTCCCTAAAAGAAATAGACGTGTACTATGGTATGAGTGGGGATGAGGATAGAGTACCAAAGATATACCCACAAAATTTCAAGAGCTAGGATAAATAGAAGATGACAACATCAAAGGATCCATTTAAAGGTAGATATTCCCTAGAACCAAGGAAAAAGGGGAGAGTCCTACTAAGGAAGGAAACCTTGGAAAGGCATATGTATACCAACTAAGAGATAATGGAACCAAGTGAAAGGGACAAAGAGATAAACTTACAAATGAAGCGCAAGCTAAGGTGAAAGAACCAAGAAAGTATACTAGGATGACCCAAGGAAATAGGTTAAAAGGAACGGGGAAATAGGAATTTAGCATCAAAAGATGTTGTGACAAGTAAGAATGAGTGGAATACCCATAATAAGGAAATAAAGAAGAACATTCGAGAAAATGTTGGAAAAGTAAGCCCTCCAAATAAGATGTGGCTAAGGAGAAATAACCACAATTAGTAAGACGAGTCATAGTCCCCACATGCATATGAAGCCTAAAGAGTGGACGACCGAGCATAATGTGGAATGCATGGAATAAAACCAATAAATTAGAAGTATCCTAAGTAAATAATAAGGGATTAAACATAAGTTGTGAATAGAGAAGGATCCAAAACAGACAAATGCCCTAACATAGATAGGGGTGCAAAATACCCTACAAGGAATGATAAGAAGATTGAGCATGTAACTCCTAAGATGAAAATCTCTATTGTAAGGGACATAGTAGAGAACGAAATCGGAAGAAGGGAACCTTACCAAGCAAAGGAATCGACACATAGATAAAAAATGATTATTGTAAGAATGAAGAATCATGAAATAATCACAAGTAAGTATAAGTAGATTAAGGAAAAAGGAAAAAAAAATACTTGAATAAAGAATGCCAAGGACTTAAGAAGGAAGGAATCCTAGCTTGTCGATAAATTATTGGAAAACTCAATCATTTGAAACCGAAAAGACTCAATAGGGAAGTTGAGAAAGGACGAATGGGTAAGGAAAACCAACACAGTTGTGTAAGTTGATTTGAAAACGGTGAAGGTAGTCGAGGAATACTACTAGAAGAAAAAAGGGATGAAGTTATATAATCCATGAGAGGATGGAAAATTGGGAATAAACTTAATGGAGGTGTTCTGGAAATATAATGGACATAGAGACAAGGTCTATAAAATGTCATGTAGTAAGGTGTCATGTAAATCCAATAGTCCTGAGGAAAACATGACTCAAAATAAGGAAGAGTCGGTTAACAAGCATGACAAGGTCATACATAAAAATTTGGACTAAAATTGTAATGAACAACGGACGAAGAAAGAGTCAAAATAGGACGAAAAGGTGATAATAAGGAAACCCGTGAAAATAGGTATGTAATGTTCTAAAGGACATCAAGCTAAGTGTTTCAACGACCAAGAGGTTAATTAGATGCAAGAATGGTTAGGTATCTTGGGATTCCCAATCCTAAGTACGGGACCTCAAAGGGAAAAGTGTTGCTCTAAGTAAAGAAAGATGCGAATACCAAAAGGACATCAAAGGAATTGGTTCCTCATGCATGGTTGCTAATAATTTTTGGAGACAAAACTCCTAAAAGGAGGGGAGAGTTGTAAACCCCACCCTTTGGAATTAAGGAAAACTGGGAAAAGAACCGGTCAAACCAAGTAAGAAAATAGAATTGATTCACAAACCCAATCATTTGGGAATAGGCAATTTGGAAATTTACAACTCTAGGGTTATCCAAAGGGTTCATAAAACCTTGGAAAAGAACCTTAGGACATATTAGAAGAGAAAAACCAAACAGGTTTAGATGAACCAGATCTAAATAGATTGAACCGGTTTATTAATCGAGTCGGTTCATGAACAGGAAGTGATAGAGAAAGGGCAAACCGGGAAATTTATGGATTCCGAGTGACCCAAAAAGTCTCAAAAGTTATGGAAATGAACTTGAGAATGAATTGTAGATTAAAACAAAATCGATTTTGCTGAACCGGATCCGAACTGGATTGAACCTATTTGAACCGATTTGAACCACTTTTGAGCCGAATTCTAAATTCATTTTTCTAGGTGGCATAAAAAATTAAAATTTAGATTTGAGGCCACCATTTGATACAAAATGAATTTAAAAATTTTTAGATTTGAAAAATTCAGTCGAATGGGGGGTGAACCAATCGGTTAAAGCTTTGAACCCGATTCGGACCGAACTGGTCCTGTTTGGAATAGTGACATCTTCTTCCTTTAGATGACAACACTGTTTACTCGCCAAAAAATTGTGCATCATCGGTGAAGCGGAAAAGACTCTGGCCAAAGAGTTTCAGGCAATGAATGACCACCATTAAGGCACCAATCTGATGGCCAAGAATTCCCCAAGCTTCCTATATAAAGAGCCCCTTCCCATTCATCCTCTCCACACCTGAAAACTCCATTCTCTCTCAAGTGCTCCATTTTCCGGTGAAGCTTGAACCAGAGCTTAGACATGGGCATTTTTCTGAGCCAAACAAGGTGAGGTCGGGTTCTTTAGAATCGAAGAGAAGTAAGGTACACGCTTGTTGTCTCTGTTTGTTCCAAGGGTCGCTGGAGAAGCGTCAATGTGATGGAATAGTGAAGCAGCTCTAGCTGACCAAAGTTGCCCTATTTTGTCCGAGCTAAAATCGGCTATTTCAAGTCCTTCTCAGGCAAACCAAGCCCTCCCAACACCTCCACAACCATCCTACAGTCAAATTAGGATTGAAATGTAAGCCAATTTGGCTCTCCTCTACAATTTCCGACCGTTGCTAGAGAGGGAACCAATAGAATTTTGATGATGAAATTCTGACTCAATTCGGTATCAAGCGGTAGTGTGACATGACATGTCGACGAACCAGTCAAGACAAACAACTCCGGGTTGAGTTGAGGGTTGGGGTCGTTGAACTAGTGGCACCACAACTTATATGGCATGATGTGAAAATACTGATTGTGCATGCACTGTGATTACAGAACATTCAAGATGCCCAAGAGGGGTAGTGATGTGTCCTAGGGCCTTGGACGACCTGATGGATATAAGGGCAGTTCGTCGAACCAAGTGACCTTGTGAAGCTCGACGTAGCTTCAAGTGCACGAGACTGGGGTGGGGTCGGGATGATGTCTCTATCCTCATACGGACATTGAGAATTGATTTTGGGATTGAGGTTCGAATGTTGCGTACATCCACTCAGTCTCAGGGTAGAAGTGGATGTGCTTCTATCTAGGTGGCTGGTAAAGTTGTTCCGATGCCACAAGTGGGTTCAGTAGACAGGCTGGCCTATGATTGTGTGATTGAACTTCATGATGAAGGATGTGTGTTTTGTGATGACACACCGTGATTAATAAGAAATGGTGATAAAAACAAAGATTTGTAATGAAAGGATTTTTGAAAGAAAATAAGGAGTATGGCACACTCCAATACAAATATTTTTCCTAAAAAGTTAAAATTTTGAAAGCCCATTCACTGAGTAGTTGTACTCACCCCCTCCCTTGTATCCATTTTAGGAAATCCTAGAAAGCCTACCCTCAAGGACCACTAACTAATACACGTGAGACATGTATGATAAATTTAAAATTTTATGCAGTTTTGATTTATTTTATTTCAAGAAATGTGCAGGTTCAAAAGACACTTTACTTTTTGTAGTTTATAATAAGGGGAAACCCTTAAATAAATCAGAAGAGTGGCGGGTCGTTCACGGGGATCCGACCAAAACAAGTCGGGGTGTGACAACTTGAGTGGTATAAAAGCTTGTTTCCTCGAATACATAATTAAGACTAGAAAATATAGTAACTAATAGGATTTATCTTAAAATTTTCAGATGGCTCCGAGGAGCATACCAAGAAAACTAGGAAGGGGGTCACCAAGACCGACAAAAGTGCTATGCCAACAATCGGTGCCGGGAGTTAGCTTCGAGGCAGGGGACAAAGTGTTTTTGAAGGTGTCCCCTTGGAAGGGGGTCACCGGGTTCCAAAACTGAGATAAACTAAACCCGAGGTACTTCAGCCCTTACCTGATTACTAAAAAGATTGGACTAGTGGCGTACATGCTGTCGCTTCCACTAGAACCAGACCGTATCCATGATGTTTTTCATGTGTCCATATTGAGAAAATATGAACCAGATCCCAGACACATGCTAGACCACCTGTAAACCCTATTCTCTCATAGTAAGAAAATCGAAAATGAGAACAAAATATTTCGAGAGAAAATCGATGTTCAAATTGAACTAGAATTGGTAAAAAGAAGCCAAAATAGGCAAATTGGAAAATCCCAAGTATTCAATAAAGATCCAAAAAAGATGGAAATGGATCATGAACCTAATTGGATGTAAGAAACTGACCAGTTTAGGGTGAACCGGTTCAAAGATTCATTTTTATACATGATTTAAAAATAACAATTTGGCAAATTTAAGTCACCAATGTGTAGAGAATGAATTTAGAAATTTTTAATTTTAAGAAAATTATTCGAATCGAGCCTGAACTGGTCAATTTTCAATTTTGGGTCATTGAACCTAGTCCGACTGAACTGATCAACAGTCCAGCCAGTCAAGAGACTGCTTGCAAGGTCAGTACCTAGTCAACGCGCGCAACCAATAAGTGCACTACACGTTGCGAAGCGTGTCGAGTTAACCGCTTAGTCAGCATTTGGAAGTGCTCGCCAATGAGAGAACGATAGTGGCCCCGATCATTGTTAGATGAAGAAAATCCACGTAATCATAGACATACCAATGAGGGAGCAACACATGTACTCAGTCAATGGACAACTAAGGTGAAGCCTCATTAGTGGGGATGGCTAATGATGAGCTGACATGTGGCAAAGGTGCCACATTGATGACCAACTAGGATGTCCAAGAACGATCAACCAATTAGAGATCAACACATGGCAAAGCCATGTCGGTGGCTACAACCAATCATAGGTTGACATGTGGCAATGGTATAGTGCATTAGGTTGGAAAATTGAAAATTTTAAATTAGCTAATCAGAGGTCGCCATGTGTCATAGTCAACGAATGGCTAGATTTTGTCAGCGGCCAGGTGGGAGAGTGCAACCACTGGGTGGTCACCATGTCACCAGTCAATGAGTCATCGGATGACTCAGATGCTAAGTGGAAAGTTATGTTAGCGAAACCAATCAATCAATGTGTGCCACATGGCTGCTCGCATGCATGCACACAATGTGGTCTTCTTCCTTCAAACTTCTAAATGGTAGAGAAGGAGGAAAGTCGCCATCATTCCAATGGCCAATAAATCTCTCTGACAAGGGAGTAAATTAGAGAGTTAATGGCCCACTAATAGGTGGACGGATAGGAACAGATGTCCCAAGCTTCCTATATAAAGAGCTTCGATCCATTCATCCTCTCCATCCTTTGAAAGCTAGAAAAAGACAAACTACTTCAGTTTCTAACCATCCCGAAACAAGAGCTTTGACATCGACCATTTTCTCCAGCTTTGAATGCAATTTATAGTTCCTTGGAACCATGAAAAAGTCCTCTACCTTGCTACATGCTCTCTTTAACGAGAGGATCACAGGAGAAGCGCCAGTGAGACTGCTCAATACAGTTGCTCAAGTGATTGATTTTGAGCATACATATTTAAGCTGAATTCCGGCCACCTCAGACCTCTTAAGGCCAAGCCGACCTTCCCATGATTCTGCACGATTGAGTCTAGTCCTCTTCGAGCCTTCAAGGTAAGCCGTTATCATTGTCCTTCGTTGGAATAGTTAAATTACAAAGAGAAAACTGCTTAAATTTTGTTGATTGAATCCTCCATGTTCAGGTAACCAATTTAGGTGAAATTTGATCCTAGGTGGATCCTCTCGATGAGAACTAGCTTCCCAAATTAGGAGCTCCAACAGCCGCATTCTTGGAGGTAAGAATTCAAAGCTTTTTCTCAAGAAATATTTTTCAGTGAAGCTTCACTTGAGCTCAATTCTAGGATTCGAGGATTTTTTACAATTTTGGGCGATTTTAGTGCAATTGACATAAATTGAGGGTTTAAATGAAAATGGAGGCTTCATTAAAATTAAAATGAATTTTGGGAATTTAATTGCAATTAAAAGTTATTAAGATGATTTATTTATAATTTGAAACAATTTTATATTAAATAAAATTATTTGAGGAGAAAATTGCAAATAAAGTAAATTGAGGAAATTATGGCAAATATTTTAGAGTTTATTTGTCAAGAAAATATACTTAGGGACTTACGTGAAATTTAAGAAAATATAGGGACCTAAGTGTAAATATTTTATAATTGATGGATCAGTTCTACATTATCATGTAGGTGCGATAGGAGTACCCTAACCTACAATCGAGAATCTAACCCGAGTTATTGGAATTATGTTTATGACAAACAAGTCACGAATCTCTGGTGAGTGTGATTATTAACATCAAGTTTGATTGGACCAATGATGCATACTTAGAAAGATACTTTACTTCGAAAATAAACTTTCCATAAGTGTAATCCCCTGATAGTGTGAAACCACTTAAACTTTTTGGGATTATACTTTTGAATAAAAGATGATGTATGATATTATGAAAAACACTTGACAGTGTATGGATGCACTTCAAGGGTAATGGTCTAGCTCCGACCACCGATATAAGAAATGAGTGAGGCCCATGGTTGATAATGGTGGACTATATCTAGTTTTGTCTAAGTAGGCCCAATGCCTTGATTTTGAAAAGTGAAGTGGACTCAAGGCCTTGTTTTCAAAACTCATATGAGTGAGCACAAGGCCAATGGAAAATGGGTCAATTCACATAAATCACTTATAATTTAAGAGACTTGTAAAAATTATCATAATTTCATAATGATATCTGAAGTTGTTGAACTGAAGCTAGGTCAGAGCCTGTTGGGCTAGCTGTGCAAAGATAAAGGTCTTAAATCAAAAGATATATTTTTGTGATTGCAATTGTGTGGAACCAAAGAGACGCCCAGTACGGGGTAGTGTTGGTTCTAAGGGCTGTTGGACAACAAAGATGGCACAATGACAATTACGTTGTTCTAGTATATCGAGAATCCTTGGGAGCTTCATGTGTATTGAGACCGAGGGGATAGAAGAGTGAGGTCTCACCCCTACATATGGTGTTCAAAGTATTGATAAGTCTATGGATTAGGCCAAGGTTTTCACACCCCAACCTAGTTTGATTGAAACCCATTGGACAACCCGCCATCCCATCCTGTACTAAAATGGTATTTCTACCAAGATAGACTAGGAAATGTAAAGGCTTATAAACTTATATGTTTTCCATAATAAAATTAACAAAATGACTTAGTAGGAATCACCTTGTTGTGGTAATTCTAACTTGCTTCGCAGGTTTTCAGCCTACTTGGTGCAAAAGCTTTCCTAAAAGGTTTTTAAGTGGGAGGGGGGATGAGTTTGACAACTCAGTGAATAAGATTTACAGGACATCATGACTTCTTGTCCATGGTTAAGCATGCACTTAAGTAGAGTTTCCCTTTTTGAAAATCACGTGATAAGCAAGCCACTACTTGTCTTATCTTTTAGTAAAAGGTTTATCATAAAATTTGTAACTTATCTCATCAAGCTTAGGGTAGGTTCCTTCCTAGTTGGAGGGATTTCATTAATTAAACCTACCAATTTTTATTTCATAGAAACCTACAAAACCATTTATCCATAAAGGGATCAAATAGTCACAGAACAGACCCTCAGAGGCTACAATCTTGATCTTTTTCACTTGTGGCCTGGAGTGACTTTATTGTTGTAAACCCCTCACTTTTGAGTTAAGGAAAATCAGGAAAAGAACCGGTCAAACCGAGTAAGAAAACCGAGACGGTTTACAAACCCGATCATTTGGGAACAAACAATTTAGAAATTTACAACTTTTGAGTGATCCAAAGGGTTTATTAAACCTTCGAAAAGAAACTTAACACAAATTAGAACAGAAAAACCAAATTGGTTCAGGTGAACGAGAGTTCATAAGAACTTTAAAGTTAAGCGTGGTTTATTAATACCAATAATTTATGGCAATATTAATATTAGTAATAAATCTCTCCCATTTAATACACGGTTTTACACATATATAAAGAGGTCATCCCCATTCATTCTCCTCACACTTGAATACTTCTCTCTCTCTCTACTGCTCTATTTCCCTGTGAAGCTCGAACTAGAGCTTTGACTTGAACAAAGGTCGGGCTCTTTAGAATCGAGGAGAAGACAGTTATCTGATAGCAAACTCCATTCAATCCAAGAATCGTTGGATAAGCGCCAGCATGATAAAATAGTGAAGCAGCTCCGGCGGACCGAAGCTGCCCTATTTCGGCCAAGCTAAAATCGACCATTTCAAGCCCTCCTTATGCCAAACCAAGCCCTCCCAACACTTCCTTAACCTATCCACGGCCGAATTAGGACCGAAAGGTAAGCCAATTCGGCTCCCCTTTATAATTTTCGATCGGTGCTAGAGAGAGAGTTGATCGAATTTTAATGACGAAATTCTAATCCAATTCTGTATCAATTGATGCGATTCTTGATTCTAGGATGAACCTCAGGATGAGAGCTATCTGTCCAGATTGAAAGCTCGAACCGTCATGCCTTCACCGGTGAGTAATCAATGCATTCTCTCTCTATAGTTCATGTTCCGGTGAAACTCCGTTTGAGCTCGTCCCGGCATTAAAATTTGCGTTTCACATTTCTGAAGAATCGTATGAACATGTAGAAACCCAATTTCAACTTCAATTTCAACTATTGGAAATGTTTGATGGGTCAATTTGATAAAATCAAATTCGGCTGTGTTAAGAAGTTGAAATTGGTGGAAAATTGGGGATTTCTGAAATTCAATGGACCAAAATAAAATTTTATGAAATTGAGGGTCAATTGGGCATGAAAATAATGTTGGACGACCAATTGAGGAATTTTGAAATTTTTGGGGCAAAATTTACCATTTTTGTAAAGGAAGGGCAAAATGGTAATTTTGGAAAAGTTGGGGGACCAAATTGGAAGTTTGGGAAATTAAACCCCTTTTTGTGAAATGGAATAAATTGAGGTCCTATGATAAATTTTATAAGTTTTGGGACTCAATTTGAGGAAAAACTGGCATTTGGGACTTCTAAAATAAAACTTTAGGGACCTAATTGTACATAAATTAAAGTTTGACTTTCTCATTCATTTGGAATGAATGAAGGCAATTAGGCCGAAGGATGATGAACCAAGATGTTCATATCGTGTAGGAACACGAAGTATCGGGAACGCTAGCAAGGCCAAGCTCGCATGAATACCAATAACTGGCCTAGTGGAATTCACGGTATTAACGGGTGAGTGGGTTTACTAACATCATACCCAGTTGGGATGATGAGCACAACTTAAAGTTAAAAACCACTTACTAGTTGAGAGTGGGTTTACTAACATCATACTCAGTTGGGATGATGAGCATAACTTAAAGATAAAAACCACTTACCGGTTGTGAGTGGGAATTTATATCATACCTGGTTGGGGATGATAAGTACCTCGGTATAAAAACCCAATGTTTAGTGGAATTTTAATCATCACAATTTAGAGAAAGTGATGTGAAAACCATGCGGAAAAACTACTTACCGGTTTTAAGTAGATCATATCCGGTTGGTATGATGAGACTTCCTCGAAGGAAGTTGAAAACCCATTCATCGGTCATGAACGGAGATGTCCTTATACCGGTCGGTATAATGGACAGTAAAAACCTATTTTGTCGGAGTGTTCTCCCCTGACTGTGTGCCAATGCTTAAACTATTTGGGAGACCTTCTTGATGGGAGCTCGAATAGCTCTTATAGGTCGGGGGCCTCGGTTTTGGAACTTGAGGGCTAGAATGCCCAAATTTTTGAAAATCTCGTACAGTAGGCCATGGTACCATGATAGGACCGACATGCTCAGTCAACTAGCAACAGTGCAACATGACAGGTCGACGGCCAGTCAAGATAAACAACTATAGGTTGAGTTGAGAGTCAGGGCCGTTGGACCAGGGGCACCACATATTACATGGCTTAATAAGAAAATATTGTTTGTGCATGCACTATGAGTACAGGATCATCAAGATGCCCATGAGGGGTAGTGATGTGTCCTAAGGGCCCTGGACGACCCTGTGAGTATAAGGGCAGATCGTCGTTCCAGGTGTCTGTGCGAAATCTGGAGTAGCACCAAGCGCATGAGACCGGGGTGGGGACAGGATGAGGTCTCTGTCCTCATATGAACACGAAGAAGTGATTTCGGGATTGTGGGTCGGATCACGTACATCCACTCAGTCCCAGGGTAGAAGTGGTCGTACTTCTATTCGGGTGGCAGGAACAGTCACTCCGAAGCCACTAGCGGTTTTAGTAGTGATACTGACTTACGAATGTGTGTAACCTTCATGATGAAGGATGTGTGTTGGGTGATGACACACCGTGGTAAATAAGAAATGGTGGAAAAACCTGAATTTTTAAATGAATGGATTTTTGAAAACAAAGGAGTTTGGCACACTCTAGATAAATGTTTTTCTTAAAAGTTAAAAGCTTTTAAAAACCCATTCACTGAGTAGTCGTACTCACCCCCTCCCTTATATCCCTTTCAGGAAATCCCGGAAAGCCTCCCCTTAAAGACCGTCAACTAAGATGCCTGTAAGACAGGTATGTAAAGTTTTAAATTTCATGTAGTTTTGAGTACTATTCCAGGAAAAAGGTGCAGGTTAAAGAACTCCTTACTCTTTATGGTTTACAATAAGGGGAAACCCTTTAATAAACCGGGAGAGTGGCGGGTTGATCACGGGGATTCGTCCAAACCGGGTCGGGGCGTGACAATCCTCCACCTTGGTGAGAGGGTAAAACGTCTACCACGTTGGAGCAAGGCTACAACCTCAACCAATTGTTTGAGTGCATACCAAAACCTAACCTCCCAAACTTATTGATACTCTGAAGCCCCAACTGTAGGGGTGATACCTCACTCTTCTATCCACGCGATCTTAACGCGCATGAAGCTCCCAAAGCTTCTATACATACTAGAACCACGTTTCTGCCCTTGTGCCAATCTTGCTGTCCAGAAGCCCTTAGAACCAACACTACCCTGTACTTGGGATCTGTTGGTTTTGCATTTCAGCATGCACGGACAAGAGTGTTTTTAATTAAGACCTTTATCTTTGGTGCTACCAGCTCAACGAGTTCGATGACATGGCATCGACTTTATAGCTAAATCACACAAATTAACCATTTATAAAAGTTTTCCATAAACTCAAAAATCTTAATTTCTTTATCGGTTTAGTCCCGTTCCCATTGGCCTTGGGCTCACTTGTGCGAGATTTTCAAAACATAGCCTTGGGCCCATTTCATTTTCTGAAAATTGTGGCCTTGGGTCTATTTGTACAACACTAGATCTAGTCCACCATTATCGATCACGAACCTCACCCATATCCTACATTGATGATTGGACTAGTCCATAATCCTAAAGGTGTATCCATACACCATTCAGGGGTTGTCCTAATATCATACTTCATACTATCATAAAAAAATATAACCCCAAATAGTTTAAGCATCTTCACATAGTGAGGAGATTATATTTCTAGAAAATCTATTTTTAAAAATGAAGTATGATCTTTTAGATACTTAACATCGGCCCAATCGGTATCGATATCAGAAATCCCTCTCACCCATATTTCGAGGCTTGGTCAACTTGGGGAATTTCCAAGCTGGATGTGCCTTTCCTTTGCACAAACTAGTAGGTGATCTGTTCCTACAATGGATTGAGCAATTAAATCCCAAGCGATAAAATAATTATACTTAAGATCCATAACATTCCAAAATTACTATTTGGTCTTTAAGTTATACCTTAATTCTAATTAAGTGCCTAAAATTTTGAAATCTTCCATTTGGGTACCTAATTTACTCAAATTTCCAAATGGGCTAGTAATTTCTCATTAATTACAGAAAATCCTCAATTTCTCAAAAATTAAAATCAAGTCCCTAAACTTTCAAAAAATTGCAATTTAGTCTTCCAACTTGAATTTCATCAGTTCGAACTTAATTCTTCCCAATTGAGTCCTAATTGATACTAATCATCTTCCATATCTCCCCTGATTCATTTTAAGCTTTGAAACACTAGATTTGCCTTAGAAATAACCTCAAACCGAGCTTTACCAAAAAGTTATTATAGAGAGAGAAAGCTTTGATTACTCATCGATGAGGATCTGGCGATCAAAGCTTTTGCTTCCACTGAGTTGCTCCCTTCCGGAGGATCCTTCTTGGATCAAAATACGCCTCAATTGGTGGCCTGAGCTATGCAAATTGCTTAAATTAGATTTTGGGAAAAACACACTGTGAACAGTCATTTCCAACGAAGGGTGGCGGAGGGGACTTACCACTATAGTTCAAGGAATATTTGAACTACTCTAGGGAAGATCCGGAGAGCTTGGTTTGGCCAGGGTTGGCCCAAGGGTGGCTCGAATTGAACTCAACCAACTCTATTCGCGGATTGCCGAGAGAGCAAATTTACTATGCAAGCTCGCCGACACTTCTTCGGCGATCCTCAAGCTGAATGGAGTATGTAGTCGTGTAGATAACTTCCTCAGGATTTCAGGGAACCCAAAATCGCTTTCAGTGGTGGAGAAAAGTGCCCAAGTAAGAGCTCTAGTTTCCACTTGGTTGAAAGGAGGAGGAGATCTTCTTCTTCCTCATTCGTTTGAGGGATGAAGAGGATGAATAGAGAGTAGCTCTTTAGATAGGGAGCTCAAGGACTAATAGATTTATCAATTCATCAATCACTCAACCACAATCTCTCCCATTTATGGCCATATCGGGAGGATTTTTTTTGCCGTCAGAGTAATTGCAGCCAGCCCGACGTCCTTACTGCTAGCTTTTAGAGGATAAAGATGACATTGTATGTGTGTGTACGAGCTTTGCACGCACGAGCTTTCATGTAGCACAATGTGGTTAGCAAGCTTCATTGACGCGACTTCCTACTCAGTGTTCATGTCATCCATTGACTTGTTGATCGGCCACATGAAGACCTTCCATTTGTCGCTCATCCCAACATGTCCACTGACCACATTTGGCCATCCATTAATTCTGACATGTGATGTCCTTTGATTGGTTGATTTAAATTTGGTATTATCCCCACATAACACACTTTTCCAATGCCACGTGTTAGCCTTGATTAGCTTGTGCCATCCGACATGGCTTTGCCAAGTGTCGATTTGTGATTGGTCGACCATTTCTCCGACATCCAAGTCGGTCGCTGATATGGCATCATTGCCAATTGTCAGCTCCTGATTGGTCAACCCTGCTAACAAGGCTTCTCCTTAGTTGTTCGTTAACTAAGACAACATATCGCTCTCCCATTGGTCTGTCAAGGGTGACGTGGATTTTCTTCATCTGACCATTGACTAGGGACACATGTCAAGCTCTAATTGGTCAGTGCTTCCAAGTGCTAATTCAACGATTGACTAGACGTGCTTCACCACACATCACGAATTGATTGGTCACACGCGCTGACTGAGCGCTAACCTGGCAGGTGGTCCATTGACCAGTTCTATCAAATCGTGTTTGATGACCCAAAATAAAAAATCGGCCGGTTTATACTAGATTCAACCGATTTTTAAAAATTTAAAAATTTCTAAATTGTCTAGATTCATTTTCATTAAAATGGTGACTTCTATTTCCTAAATTGATGTCTTTAAGTCACCTAGAAAAATGAATCTTTGACTCGGTTCTTCATAGTTCAATCTAGTTTAATCTAGTTCAAGTCCAGTTCACCTTAAACCAATCCAAATTTTATAACCAATTCACTTCATGGTTCTTCTCTGTGGCTTTTGGATCTTCATTAACCACTTGAAACTTTCCAAATTCCTGGTTTAACCCTTCTTTAACCATACCCTAAGGAGGACTGAGAAGTAGTAAGGACTACACCCTAAAAAGGGCAATGGGATGGGCATTAAGTTACAGAAGACTCGAGAGACAACTGTCTCAAGAAAATTAGACAAGGAGAATAGTAGGGACGAGTTAGTTAACAGACTAACCCTCATGAATGTCATAAATTTAATCTCTAGTAAAGAAGGGAGAGGTGGAAAGGCCAAATATTTGGAAAAGAAGTATGGAGGAAATCCTTAAAGAGATCAATAGCCAAGAACGGATTGACAACCAAACTCAAAGCCAGGAGGTGATTAAGTAAGCCTCTCGCAGGATGATTAAGAGATCTGGAAACAAGGAGAATTTGAGCTCTACTTAAAGGAAATAGACGTGTATAGGGGTACAAGTTGGAATGAGGATGGGGTACAAAGGATGTACTCGCAAGATTTCGAGAGTAAAGGTAAACGGAAGGGGATGGCATCAAAGGATATCATTCAAGGATATATACATATGAAAACAAATGAAGAAGGAATTCTGGGAGAAAGGGAAAGAATCTCACCAAGGAAGGGAACCCTGAGGAGGGATACATGTCCCAACTAAGAGGTAATGAGACCAAGTGACAAGGGATGAGGAGACAAACTTGAAAATGAAGTGCATGGTGAGGTGAAAGAACCAAGGAAAACATACTAGGAGAACCTAAGGAGTAAGTTAAACCCAAGGAACGAGTAGGTAGAAGGATAGCATCAATAGATGCCATAACTAGTACAAATGGGTAGACTACCCACAATAAGAAAATAAAGGAAAGAACGTCTAAGAAACCTTGGGAAAGTAAGCTCCCTAAATAAGAAGTGGTTAAGGGGGTATAACCACTAATATCAAGATGGATTCTGGTCCACACTCGCATAATAGAGCCTAAAGAGTGGATGGTTGGGCATAAGGTGGAGTACACAAAATAAGATCGATAATGGGAAGCTACTGAAATAAGGAATAAGGGATGGAATGGAAAATTTAAAACAATGGAGGATTGAAAGCGGGAAAATGCCCCAATATAGAAAGGGTGTAAGGAGATGAAGAAAGGAAACCTTCAAGAAATGGTAAGAAGGTTGAACATGTAACTCCTAAGGTGAAAGTCTCTACTTTGAAGGAAATAGTAGAGAAAGAAGCCGTAAAAAAATGAAACTCCCCAATCCAAGCAAATTGACATGTAGACCAAAAGGAATCAACTTAGTATAAAGAATTATGAAATGATTATGAACACATAAGAGTGGAGTAAAGCCTAAGTAAAATCCTTTAGTAAAGGATGTCATTGGGAACGATGATGGACCTAAGAAAGGATGAATCCCAACTTGACGGTATAGTATTGGAAAACCCATTCAATTGGAACCTAAAAGATCCAATAAAGAAGATGGGGGAAGACGAGTAGGTAAGAGGAATCCATGTGGTTATGTGAGACATAACTTCAAAGGCATGATGGAGGAGAGGATAATGGTAAAAAGGATAGTTGAGGAATGCTATCAAAAGAAAAGAGGGATGAAGTTATACGATCTCTAAAAGGTCAAAAAGCTAAGAGAGACCCTTAAGGAGATGTTCTAGAAATTTAATGGACAAAGATAGGTACTAGAAAAATGCCATGCTGTAAAGGGCATGTAAGCCCAACAATCCCAAGGAGTATCTGACTCAAAGTAAGGAAGAGTCAGCTAATAAGCATGACAAGGTCGAATATAAAAACAAAAAATTTGGACTGATGTTATAATAGACAATGAATGAAGGAAGGGTTAAAATAGGATGAAAAAGTTATAATAAAGAAAAAATGTGGAAACAAGTACGTAACTCTTGAAAGAACATCGAGTTAAAGGTTTTAACTACCAAAAGGATAACTAGACACGAGAATGATTAGTTATCTTGGAATTCCCAATCTTAAGTGCAAAACCTCAAAGGGAAGAATGCGCTCTAAGCAAAGAAAAATATGAATCTAAGAATATACCCTGAAGTAAGATATGTCTAGTTATGATAAACTCCATGGAGGGAGTAAATAATATAAAGGAAAAGAAATTCCTTAAGTGAAGAATGTAAAAAAGGGCTGATTGAAAGAACATGAGAAGAGTTTGCATGTTAAGCTAATGCCAAAGGGACATCAAAGGACATGATTCCTCATGCAAGGTTGATAATTAAGTATTGGGGACAAAACTCCTAAAAAAGGGGAGAGTTATAAACCCCACCCTTTTGAACTAGGGAAAACCGGGAAAAGAACCAGTCAAACTGAGTGAGAAAAACCGAACCAGTTCACAAACCTGATCATTTGTGAACGGGCAATTTGGAAATTTACAACTCTTTGGTGATCCAAAGGGTTCATAATACCATGGAAAATAACCATATGACAAATTGGAAGAGAAAAAGCAGACCAGTTTGGATGAACCGGATCCAATAGGATTGAACCGGTTTATGAACCGGAACCGATAGAGAACGAGAAAATTAATGAAATTCAACTCCCTTGTGCTCCAAAGAAATTTATAAACCTTCAGAAGGAACCTTAGAATAAAGTGGGAGAGAAAAATCGGACTGGTTTAGGTGAACCAGACCTAGATTGGATTAAACAGGTTTAAGAATCGAGCTAGTTTATGAACCGACATCGATAAAGAGTTGGTAAATCGGGAATTTTATGGACCCTAAGTGACCCAAGGAGTCACAAAAGACATGGAAATGGACTTGTGAAGGAATTGGGGATGAAAACCAAACTGGTTCAGGTGAACCGGATCCGAACCGATTTGGACCGGTTTGAACCACTATTGAATCGAATTCTAAATTCATTTTTCTAGGTGGCTTAAAAAATTCAAATTTGAGATTTAAGACCACCATTGGATAGAAAATAAATTTAGATGGATTTATAAATTTTTAAATTTGAAAAACTCGATCGAATGTTAGGTGAACCGGCCGGTTTAAGCTTTAAACCTAGTTCAGAACAGTGTCATCTTCTTCCTCAAAATGACAGTACTATTCACTCACCGAAAAATCGAAGCAGCCCCGACGAAGAAGAAACATTTCCATTTGGTATGTTTCAAGCCATTAATGTCTGTAATAAAGGTGCCAAATGGACGGCCAATAGGTTCCGGAGCTCCATATATAAAGAGCCCCTCCCCATTCATCCTCTCCACACCTGAAAACTCAATTCTCTCTCTACTGCTCCATTTTCCGGTGAAGCTCGAACCAGAGCTTCGATATGGGATCTTTTATGAGCCAAATAAGGCGAGGTCAGGTTCTTTAGAACCGAGGAGAAGTCAGCTACACGCCTGTAGTCTCCGTTTACTTTGAGGATTGTCGGAGAAGCGCTGGCGTGATGGAACGGTGAAGTAGCTCCGGCGTACCGAAGCTGCCCTATTTTAGCAGAGTTGAAATCAGCAATTTCAAGCCTTGCTCAAGCCAAAACAAGCCCTCCGAACACTTCCTCAGCCCTCCCACTGCCGAATTAGGACTAAATGGTAAGCCAATTCAGCTCCCCTCTACAATTTTCGGCCAATGCTAGAGAGAGAACCGATAGAATTTCAATGATGAAATTCTAACTCAATTCAACATCAATTGATGTGATGCTTGATTCTAGGATGAACCTCAAGTAGTGAGTAATCGAAGCATTCTCTCTGTACAGTTTGTTTTCCTACGAAGCTCCGTTTGAGCTCGTTTTGACATTAAAACTCACGATTCAAAGTTCTATGGAATTGTATGAACATGGAGAAACTTAGGTTTAAATTCAATTTCAACAATTAGAGGTGTTTGATCGGTCAATTTGATGAAATCAAATTTGGCTGTGTTGAAGAGTTGGAATTGGGGGAAATTGGGGATTTTTGAAAATTCGAAGGACTGAAATGCAATTTTCTAAAATTGAGGGTCAATTGGACATGATAAAAATTTTAGATGGCCAATTGAGAAATTTTAGAATTTTTGGGGTAAAATTTTCCATTTTTGTAAGGGAAGGACAAAATGGTAATTTTGGAAAAGTTGGGGGACCAAATTGGAAATTTGGAAATTTAAACCCCTTTTTGTGAAATAGAATAAATTGAGGTCCTATGATAAATTTTAAAAGTTTCGAGACTCAAGTTGAGGAAAAACCAGCATTAGGGACTTAAAGTTAAAGAGAAATAACTTTAAGGACCTAATTACAAATAAATGAAAGTTTGACTTTCTCATTCATTTGGAATGAATGAAAGCTATTAGGCCGAAGGATAATGAACCAAGATGTTCATATCGTGTAGGAACATGAAGTACCGGGAACGCTAACAAGGACAAGCTCGCGTGAATATAAAGAACTGGTGTAGTGGAATTCACTACATTAATGGGTGAGTGGCTTTACTAACATCATACCTGGTTGGGATGATGAGTAAAACGTAAAGTTAAAAACCACTTACCGGTTGTGACTGGGATTTTATATAATACCTAGTTGGGAATGATAAGCATACTAGAACGAAAACCCACTATCAAGTAGTATTTTAAACATCACAACTTAGAGGAGTGATGTGAAAATCATGCGGATAAACTACTTATCGATTGTAAGTAGATCATATCCGGTTGGTATGATGAAACTCCCTCGAAGGAAGTTGAAAACCTGTTCATCGGTTATGAGCGGAGATGTCCTTATACCCGGTCAGTATAATGATCGGTTGTAAATATAATTTTATTGGAAGTGCTTTCCCCTGACTGTGTCAATGCTTAAACTATTTGGGAGGCCTTCTTAACGGGAGCTCAAATAGCTCTTATAGGCAACGACTTCGGTTTTGGAACTTGGGGGCTTATATGCCTGATTTTAAAAATCTCTTACATTGGGCCCAAGGTCAGTTGGCATGAGTAGGAGCTCGTAAAAAAACATGAATTATATGCCATCAAACTTTTAATAAGTAAATTATTTTACCATAGTTCCAAGATAGGATTGACATACTCAGTTAACTAGCGGCAGTGCGACATGATAGGTTGATGGACCAGTTAATACAAACAACAACGGGTTGTGTTGAGTGTCGGGGCTGTTGGACCAGTTGCACCACAGATTATATGGCATAATGAGAAAATATTAATTGTGCATGCACTATGAGTATGGGACCATCAAGACGCCCAAGAGGGGTAGTGATACGTCCTAAGGGCAATTGACGACCTCGTGAGTATAAGGACAGTTCGTCATACCAGGTAACAGTGCGAAATTTGGAGTAGCACTAAGCGCATGAGACCAGGGTGCAGACGGGATGAGGTCTCTGTCCTCATATGGACATGAAGAATTGATTTCGAGATTGAGGGTTGGATGTCGTGAACATCCACTCATTCTCAAGGTAGAAGTGGACGTACTTCTATCTGGGTGGCCGGTAAAGTCGCTTTGAAGCCACAAGTGGGTTCAATGGATGGGCTGGCCTGCAAATGTTTGTTTAACCTTCATGATGAAGGATATGTGTTGGGTGATGACACACTGTGATTAAATAAGAAAATGGTGATAAAAACTGAGATTTCAAATGAAAAAGTTTTGAAAGAAAGGAGTTTCGCACACTCCAAAATTTATCTTTTTCCTAAAGCTAAAAAGTTTTGAAAATCCATTCACTGAGTAGTCGTACTCAGCCCCCTCCCTTATATCCCTTTCAGGAGATTTCGGAAAGCCTATCCTTAAAGACTATCAACTAAGATGCCTGTAAGATAGGTATGATAAATCTAAATTATTATGCAGTTTTGATTTATGTTATTCCAGGAAAAAGAGGCAAGTTAAAGGACGCCTTACTATATAGTTTATAATAAGGGGAAACCATTTAATAAACTGGGAGAGTGGTGGGTTGATCATGGTGATCTGTCCAAACCAGTTCGAGGTGTGACAGAACTAGACCTAAACTGGATTGAACCAGGAAGAACCATATGGTAACGGGTTAAAAGATTCACTTTTCTAGGTGGCTTAAAAACATCAATTTGGAAAATTGAAGCCACCATTGGATACAAAATGAATTTACACGAATTTAAAAAATTTCAGAAAATCATTCAAATCGAACCTAAAGCGACTGATTTTCAAATTTGAGTCACTAAACTCGATCTAACTGAACCGGTCAATGACCCAGCCAGTCAATGGACCGCTGCCACAATAGCGCCTAGTTAGGAGGTACGACCAATCAAGGCATGATGCGTGGTGAAGCGCGCCCAATGAGAACTCCGTCACCGCATGGAAGCATTGACCAATCAGAGCACAACACATGTCCTCAGTCAAAGGAGGAAAGTCCACCTTAGTGGTGACCGAACAATAAGAGAGGGACACATGTCCTCGGTTAACGGTCAATGTCGGGGTAGCTCCATTAGCCAGACTGACTAATGGGAAGCGGACATGTGGCAAAGCTGTCACGTTAGCATCCGACATTGAAACTGTTGACCAATCATAGATCGACACCTGGTAGAGCTATGTCTGATTGCCTTAGTCTATTAGAGGCTGGCATGTGGTAGTGGCACTATGCGTGAGGAGGGAAATATGACGTATATAAATTAGCCAATCAGAGGGTGCCATGTGTCATAGTCAATGGCCAACAAAAATACGGTTAGCAACCATGTTGGAATGAGCTATCAATGCAAGGCCGCCACATGGTTGGTCAATGAGTCAATGGCTAGCGCATACAATGACTAGAAAGTCGTGTCAGCAAAGCCAACTGATCATAGTACGACATGGCAACTCACATGTGCAAAGCTTACACCCGCATGCACAAAGTCATCATCAACCTCTAAGAGATGGCAAAAAGGATGACCAGGCAAGCTCTTCGGTCTCCAATGACCAAAGAATGCTTTAGTATGACCACCGGTGACCGAGTCCTGGGTAGACGGTTCAACAGTTAGTTGCTGAGCTCCATTAAGAGTTCCTTCCCACGCATCCTACCTACTCGTCCTACAAATGATCGAAGAAGAGAGAGAGCTTAGTTTTTCACTGAGGCATAAACTAGAGCTCTAACACCAACATTTTATTCAGTCTAAATTGCTACAATTGGACTCATTGGAACAAAGACGAAGTTCTCCACACATCTCTAGGCTCCATTTAACCCGAGGACCACGAAGGGAGTGCCAATAAGCCTACACAATACTGCTGCTCAAACAGACCTGAAGTGATGAAGCTTTTTCGAACTGAATTCCGGCCACCCCAGACATCTTCCAGCTAAATCGACCCTCTCACAACTCCTCCTGGCTGACCCTCGACCTCCTCGGAGCTTTCACGTAAGTCCATTCTGCCTCCACTCATAAAAATAGTTAAATTCTAGAGAGAGAAAGTGGCTGAAATATACGGATCGAATTCCCCTTGCCTAGGACATTAATTGGGGCGATTCTCATTCCTCGAAGGACCCTCCTGATGACTTCTAGCTTCCCAAATCTAGAGCTCCGGCAACCCACCTCGACCGGTAAGATTTCAAAGCTCTCTCTCTAAGTTTAGTTTTTTGGTGAACCTCCATTTGAACTTATTTCAGGGTTAATTAAGATGATTCGATGCATGAACAGATCGTAAGAAGGTGGTGAAGAAAATTAGTAGCATGCTAGAGATCCATTAACTAAGTTTTCAGATTCAATTTGATGAAATAAGATTTCGGGACCAAAATGAACAATTTGGGGAAGTTTGGGTGAAAATTAGGGAACTTTTGTGAAATTAATTTTTAATTGAGAACCAATTGGCAAATGTGAAGAAATTGGGGGGTCCAATTGGTGAATTTGAGGAAAATTGGGGACAAATCGGTAATTTTGAGGAAATTAAGGACCAATTGGTGATTTTTGAGAAATTAGGGACTTAATTGTAATTAAGTATAAAATTGGGATTTTAATTGCAATTAAAGGAAATTATGGGGTTTTATTGCCAAACTTAGTATGTTTATGGGAGTTGGAAGTGAACTAGGAATTTATTTTCTATGAGGATAAAGTCTATGGACTAAGTGAAATGAATCGGTTATATGAATAATTCCTTATATGAAATATTGTAGGTACGAGAAAGGTACCCCTACCTAAAACTATGGAACACCTCGGAAGTGTCGACGATCCAGCCCGGGGAAACGAGTAATGACATACCAGGTGAGTGAATTTTTAGCATCACGCCCGGTTGGGCTGATGGACGGACTTTCCAGAATTTAAAACCATTTTTCCAGAAATGATCCCCCATTATTGCTTGAATCAGCTTAAACTTTAGAGATAGATTTGCTCGAGTGGGCCCAAGGCCAATGGACATGGGCTTAGGTCTATAAACAAGTTAAAGTCTATAAACTTAAAAAATTTCATAATCAATTGATTGTGTTTATTAGCTATCGAGCTGAAGTCGAGTCGTCGAACTCGTTAGGTTGGTAGCACCAAAGATAATGGTCAATAAATATAATATTATTGATTTTGCATGCCGTCTTATAGAACCATTGAGGTGCCCAATATGGGGTATTAGTGGTTCTAATGGCTGCTAGATGACCCAGGGAGCATAAGGGAAGCTTTGTCGTCGAGTATGTTGGGAAGCTCAAGGAGCTTCATGAGCATTGAGACTGAGGTTAGAGGGGGAGAGGTCTTATCCCACATTTGTAGACACGAAGTATGAACTTGAGTTTGGGGATTGGGCAATTTATGCTCACATTGACTTTGGTAGAAGTAGTGAACTTCTACCAGGGTGGACATAACAACGCTCTGGTCCACAAGTGGAACAATCGGATACTATTCTATGAACGTGTAATCCCCTTTGATGATAAAGGACAGTTGATTGTGTGCTAATCAAACTGGCAAACTAAATAAATGCTTCAAATGTTTAAGTATGTTGATAGCTTAAACCCTCACTAAGCTATGAAAACTCACCCCTCCCTTACCTTCTTCCAGGGAAGCACTTACATCTAGGAGGGGGAGAGGCCAAAGTAGAAAGCCTACGCTCATAAGGTATAAGAAGATTTCATACATTTGTTTTAATTACTTTGTTTTGGAAAACTGGCTTATCGTATGGCTTTACTTTTCTTGTTCTACCTCGATAAGAATAATCGAATAGCACAAGGAATGGTGGAGGGTTGCTCATGGGGTTTCGACCAAATCGGATCGGGACGTGATAACTTTAGTGGTATCATAGCTTGAGTTTTCCAAACAAGTTTCAAAACTGAATCTTGAAACACCGAATAATGAACACCCTTCACCCTGTAGGGATATGGCCCCATGGGTGAACCTATAAACCCCACCCATTCATAATAAGAAAAACTGGGAAAAGAACTGGTCATATTCGAAGAGAAAACCGAGTCGGTTTATAAAATTGTAACCAATAGAGAAAGGGCAAATTGAGAAATTTGTAAATCCCGAGTGACCTAAAGAGTCATAAAAGTTATGTAAAAGGACTTTAGAATGAATTGGAAGAGAAAACTAAACTGGTTCAGGTGAACTAGACCTGAACCAGATTAAACCGATTTGAACCACCATTGAACCGGTTACTAAATTTATTTTTCTATGTGGCTTAAATTATTCAAATTGGAGAATTGAAGCCCCCATTGGATAGAGAATGAATTTAAAAATTCTTAATTTTGAAAAACTTGATCGAATTGGGCATGAATCGGCCAGTTTAGGTATTGAACCTGGTTCGTACCAGTCTTATAAACCTCATCCCTTAAAGACAAGGAAACCAAGGAAAAAATTGGTCAACACGGGTGAGAAAACTGAACTAGTTCATGAATGCCAACAGTTATAGAAATGGCAAACCAAGAAATTTATAAATCTCGAGTGACCAAAAGAGTCACAAAAGTCATGACAAAGGACTTTAGGATAACTTGGAGGTGAAAACCAAACTGGTTTAGGTGATTCGGACCTGAACAAGATTGAACCGGTTTAAACCACTATTGAACCAGTTTCTAAATTCATTTTTCTAGGTGGCTTAGAAAATTCAAATTTGAGAATTGAGGTCACCATTAGATAGAGAATGAATTTAGATGAATTTACAAATTTTTAATTTTGAAAACCTCATTCGAATTTGGCTTGAATCGACCGATTTAAGCATTGAACCTGGTTCGAACTGGTCTAGTCCGGTTCGGAACAGTGTCTTCTTCTTCCTTCAGATGACATCAATGTTCACTCGCTAGAAAATGGAGCAATGCCGACAAAGATGAAAAGTCTCCGTTTAGGGACTTTCAGGCAATGAATGACCGCCATAAAGGCACCAATCAGATGGCCAAGAAGTCCCCAAGCTTCCTATATAAAGAGCTCCTCCTCATTCATCCTCCTCACACCAGAAAACTCCTTTCTCTTCCTATTGCTCCATTTTCCAGTGAATCTTGAATTAGAGATCCGACTTGGGCATTTTTCTGAGTCAAATAAGTCAAGTTGGGTTCCTTAGATTCAGGGAGAGGTTAACTACCCAACAATAGTCTCCATTCACTCCGAGGGCACTGGAGAAACGACAGCATGATCGAACAATGAAGTAGCTCCGGCGGACCGAAGCTACCCTATTTCAGTCGAGCTAAAAATGGCCAATTCGATCCCTTCTCAAGCCAAACCAAGCTCTACTAATACTTCTACAGCCAATATATGACTAAAATAGAGCTGAAAGGTAAGCCAATTTTGCTCCACTATGTATTTTCTGATCAGTGTTAGAGAGATAACCAACAAAACTTCACTGACCAAATTCTCCATCAATTCGGCATTAATTGATGCAATTCTTGATTCTAGGTGGAATCTCAAGACGAGAGTATCTGCCCAAATTAAAAGCTTGGATTGTCGCGCCCTCAATGGTAAGCTTTCGAAGCTTCCTCTCTTTACGTCCAATTTTCTGGAAAAGCTCCGTTCGAGCTCGTCCCAATGTCAATTCATGCAATTCAAAGTGCAATTGAATCATATGGATGTATAGCAACTCAAATATACCTTCTATTTCAACAATTAACCTCGATTGATCAGTCAATTTGATGAAATCAGATCCGGTCAGGTTGAAAGGTTGAAATTGGGGAAATTTTGTGGATTTCAAAAATTTGAGGGACTAAATTGAAATTTCCTGAAATTGAGGGCCAATTGGCCATTGAAAAGATGTTGGAGAACCAATTTTTTTCAATTTTTGGAGTGAAATTTACCATTTTTGTAAAGTATGGGCAAAATGGTAATTTTGGAAAAGTTGGGGACCAAATTGGAAATTTGGGAAACTTGAACCACTTTTTGTAAATTTGAATAAATTGAGGTCCCAAAATAAAATTTTAAAGTTTTGGGACTCAATTTAGGGACAAATTTGAATTAGTGACCTAAAGTTGAAGAAAAAGAACTATAGGGACCAAATTACAAATAATTGAAAATTTTAGGTATTTTATCCAATCATGATGAATGAAGGCTATTAGGCCATAGGATAATGACAAGGATGTTCATATCGTGTAGGAACATGAACTACTGGGAATGCTAGCCAAGACAAGCTCTCATGGAGGCAAAGAGTTAGTTAAGAGGAATTCACTTCATTAATGGGTGAGTGGGCTTAATTAGAAATGAAAAGTCACTTATTAGTGAGATTTTTACATCATACCTGTTTGGGATGATGTGTATCTCGGTAATGAAAACCCACTAACTACTATGTGGAATTTTAACATCACATCTAGAAGGAGTGATGTGAGAAAATGCACGAAAAAACTACTAATCAATTGTAAGTAAATCATATCCGATTGGTATGGTGAACTTCCTGGAAGGAAGTACATAACTTGCTTATCGGTTATGAGTGGAGATGTCCTCACACCTGATTTTTGTGATGGATGGATGAAAGATGATTTTTGTTAGAAGTGCTCTTCTCTGAGTATGTGCCACTACTTAAACGTTTTGGTAGACCTTCTTGACGAGAGCACAAATAGCTTTGATAGGCTAGAGGCCTCAGTTTTGGAACTTGGGGGCTAAAATGTCTAATTTTTTTAAAAATCTCGTACAGTGGGCCTAAGACCAATTGGCACCAGTAGGAGCTCGTAAAAAAAATATGAGATTAAGCCATGAAAACTTTAATGAATGATGTGTTTGGCCATGTTACCAAGATAGGACCGACATACTCGATGGACTGGTGGCAGTGCGACAAGACAGGTCAACGGACCTGTTGAGACAAACAGCTACAGGTAGAGTTGAGGGTTGGGGCTGTTGGACAAGTGGCACCAATGATTAAATGTCTTATGAGAAAAACTATTGTTTTGTGCATGCACTGAGGTACAAGACCTTCAAGATGCCCAATAGTGGTAGTGATGTGTCCTAGGGGCTACTGGAAGACATGGAGGTGAGAAGGACAGTTTGTCGTGCCAACAGTAAGGGAAGCTCGATGTAGCTTCATGCGCACGAGACTGGGGTGGGGTCGGATGAGGTCTCTCTCCTCATACGAACATAAAGTTTTCTTTTTAGGTTTGAGGGTTAGATGTCGCATAAATACTCATTCTCAAGGTAGAAGTGGACGGGGTTCTATCTAGGTGGCTAGTAAAGTCACTCCGACGCCACAAGTGAGTCCAATGGATGGGCTGCCCTACGAATGTGTGATCCCTTGATGATGAAGGGCGTGTGTTGATTGTTAAACACATTGACTATAGTTAATGAGGAATGATGGTTTTGAAAATCGAGAAATTGATGAAATGGTTTAAGAAAATAACGAGTTTGACACACTTCAATTCAAACTATTTTTCTGAAAATCATGTTTTAAACACCCATTTACTGAGTTGTCAAACTCACCCCCTCCCTTTATCCCTTTTTAGGAAACTGATGGAAAAACTGACCTAAAGAACTTCAACTAGCTTAACCTACAAAATAGGTATGTAAGTTTAAATTTTATGTAGTTTTGATAAATGTTATTCCAAGAAAGGTACATGTTTAAATGACGCCTTACTCCTAACAGTTTAAAAGAAGGGGAAAACCCTTAGTAAACCGGGAGAGTGATAGGTAGCTTACGGGGATTCGACCAAACTAGGTCGGGGTGTGACAACTTGAGTGGTATCAGAGCCTGATTCCTGAAATACATTATCAAGACTATATAACATAGTAACTAAGAGAACGTTTCATAAAATTTAGATGGCTCCCATGAGAGGAACCAAGAAAACTAGCACTGACTCTACCCAACACCTTTTCCTTGTAGGAAGATCACCCTAAAAAGCTCTTCCATACTTGATAAGTCCCAAAAAACCAAGAGACGCTAGTGGGAAGTATCCAGGAAGATGGTGTCGGGACCTGTTGAGGTCACAATCCTGAGTATGAAGGGAGCCAAGCCTAAGGCCAAGAACACCATTGAAGGCTTATAACCTTGTCAAGGAGGACGCTTGTCAAGAACCTGTAGCTCCCCATCTATTTCGTAACTACTTTTTGTAAGGGTGCTAAGACCACAAAACATTGTACTATTTCTACACTAATAAAGAACTCCAAGTTCCTAAAAATTATATCTCTAAAAAATGATGTGACCTTGTGCATCAGCTATAGGAGAATTTTGCAAGAAAAGTAACCAAACAAAGGAGATAAGGGGAATTATTTGGCAAAGAAGGCATGACAAGAAAAATCGTCAAGGTAATTAAGGGGTCTAGGAGAACTCTTGGAGTAACAACTGGGCAAGGAAACAAACTATTATAAGATATGGACAATAGGGACACTGCTTAAGAAAGTACCCAATACTACTAAGGATAGGTATCAAGATAACATGTTATAAGTGTAAGGGAGAATAGGACATGAAGTAAAGAACTGTCCCACCCCACAAGGATTTAGAACAATACTTTCCAAGAAAAATGCCTCCACAACTATAAGAATCCGAAAGGATACCATCCCAAGAAATACAACTCCTGCTCGAAATTTCAACCACATCCAGGAGAAAGCTCTTCAAGATCCTAGCATAGTGGTAGGAAGGAAAAAGGACTAAAAGTAGGACCTCGATAAACATCCTAACAAAAGGAAGCAAGTCGTAACAACAAGATAGTCAAGGAGAATAAACAACCCCCTAAGGAAGACCGAGAAGTAGGAAGGACTACACCCTAAAAAGGGCAGTAGGATGGACATTAAGGACAAGAAGACTCAAGAAACAACTACCCTAAGATAATTAGACCAAGGGATGGGTAAGGACGATATAGTTAACGAACCGATACTCGTGAAGGTTATAATTTAAGCTCTAGCAAAAAGAGAGAAGTGGAAAGGCCAAATGGTGGAAAAGAAGGATGAAGGAAATCCTTAAAGGAAATTATGGCAAAAAATGGAATGGGGACCATACTCAAGCCATGAGGAGGATTAAGTAAGCCTTGCACAAAGAAGTCTTGAAACAAACCGTGTCTGAACCCTTCTCAAGGAAGAAAACTTGTAGGGGATACAAGTAGAATTAAGGAAATGGTACAAGGACGTACTACCAGATTTCTCATGAAGGGTACATGGGAAGGACGATATAAAAGGATGTGAGGTAAAAGTTAGATACTTCCAAAGGACGAATGAAAAAAGGATTTTCAGGAGAAAGGGAAAGAATCCTACCAAGGAAGGAAGCTCTGGAAAGGCATACGTATACCAACTAAGAGGTAATGGAACCAATCGAAGTGAAAAGAAAGATAAGCTCACCAATGAAATGCTGGTTGAGATGGAAAGATCAAGTAAAAAGGAAAAGTACTCATGAGGGCCCAAGAAGTAAATTAAACCCAAGGAACAAGTAAATAGGATGGTAGCATCAAAAGATGTTGTAACAAGTAGGAATGGTTGACCTACAATAATATGGGAATAAAGGAAAGAACGTATGAGAAAACCTTGGAGAAGTAAGCCCTCAATTATGAAGTGAATTAGGGAAACGACCACTAACATCAAGACGGGTCGTGGTCCATGCTCACTTAATAGAGCCTAAAGAGTGGACAGATGGACATAGTATGGAGTACGCAAAATAAGACCAATAATTAGAAATTGCTTAAATAATGAATATGAGGATATTCAAACCATGTAGGAACAAATTTGGATAAGGATGTGAGCAAAGGAGCTCAAGCAGGACTTGGAATCTGACTAGGGACGAATGCGTCACAATCATCGAGTGAGTGGGACTTTTATACATTATAGTGGTTGGGATGATGAGCTCACATTTATGAATTGAAAACCTACTTACCGGTTGTGAGTGGAAATTTTCTAATGTCATACCCAGTTGGGATGATGAGCACATTTATTAAAGGAAAATCTACTTACCAAATTTTAAGTAGGATTGAATAAAACATCATACCCAGTTGCTATGATGAGTTTCTGAAAGGAAAAATTTACATACTATTTGTAAGTGGGCCTATCATCACACCTAGTTGGTGTGATGGGTTAAAAAGGAAAGTTTGGGCAAAAGTTTTCTCCCCTGACTTTATGCCATTGCTTACACTATTTTGGAGACCTTATTGATGAGAGCGAGAACAACCCTAATAGGACAGGGGCCTCGGTTTTGAACTCATAGGGCTCAAGGCCCAATTTTTAAAAAACATGTGTAGTAGGCCCAAGTCTAGTGGGCACGAGCTGAAGCCCATAAAAAATGAATAGGAAGAACCATGAAAACTCTCATTAAAAGTGAATAATTGTGTGATTTACCACGGTACCAAGTCAGGACTAACAAGGCTTGAAGGGCTAGTGGCTATGCGTCTGGGCTAGGTCGACAGACCAGCCAGGTAAATAGCTGCAGGTCGGGTCGAGTGTTGGGGCTGTTGGACCGTCGACACCAAAGAAAATGGCTAAATATATGAAAACTATTATTTATGCATGCACTTTGATTCGGGACCATCAAGACACCCAAGGGGGTAGTGACGGGTTCTAAGGACTGTGGGACGACATGGTGGTGAAAAGGGAAGGAGAAGCTATTGTGTTTGGACTTCTTGTAATACTAGTTAATAATGAATCTATTCTGTTTAGGCTTCCTGAATCTACAGTGTTTGGACTTCATGCGCATGAGACTGGGGTGGGGTCAGGATGAATTCTTCATCCTCAAACGGACATGAAGTGAATTTTGGGTCTAAGGGTTAGACATCTGGGACGTCCACTCAAACTTAGGGTAGAAGTTTGAAACTTTTATTAGGGTGGACATCAAAGTCGCGCTGATCCCCAAGTGAGTGTAGTCTAGGACTGCCCTGCAAATGTTTGAACCCTTTATGATAAAGGATGTGTGTTTGTTGGTTAAATGCTTCCTGAGGTAAGGGGTTGTGCTAAAAGAGCTAAACACACATAATAAGTGAAACGGTGAAAGGTTTTAAAAACACGTACGGTTGTACTACGTGAAACACTTCCTAAGCAAGGGGAAGTGTAAAAATAATTAAACTCACATAATGGTGAAGAGATTTTAAAATGATGATTTGTTTTTCTAAGATAATGACAAACCCCAAAATTTTAGTGAAAAAAGAGTATTTTTGAAAAACTCATTTCCCAACACCCGCTCACTGAGTTGTAGAAACTCACTCGGTCCCTTTAACCCCTTTTTTAGAAAGGAAGACAAACCCTTAAGGAATACCTCGAAGCCAAAACCTTAAGACAAGTATGTAAAGTTGTTAACATATTAAGTTTTGTATAATGTAATTTTAGAAAAATTAGGTAAAAAGGACGCCTGACTCCTTGCGGTTTAGAAGGAAGCAAAATCCTTCTTATACCAAAGAGAGTGGTGGGTTCCTCACAGGGATCTGACCAAACCGGTTCGGGGTGTGACACTCAGTATCCTAGTTAGCCATTGATTCGCGAACCAGACACATGACGGCCTCCCACTAGTCGCTCATTCCAATGTGGCCACTGACCGTATCCTAGTCGGCCATTGATCATGACACATGACGTCTTTTGATTAGTCCATTGAAATACATGAGTTTTCCCTCGCCACTGCCATGTGTCAACCTCTCATTGGTCAGGGCTATTTGTGGCACTGCCATGTGTCGACCTCCGATTGGTTAATCGTTTCTGAGATGTCCTAGTCGGATGCTAATGTGGCACTTTTGCCATGTGTCCTCTTCTCATTGATCGGTCATCACTGTGTTAGATTTCCTCCTTTGATTGTTAATTGAGGTCATGTGTTACGTCCTAATTGGTTAGTACTTCCAAGCTCTTACTATATGTTGATGGAGCACGCTTCACCATGCATCACTCACTGATTGGTCACACTTGCTGACTAGGCACTGACCTGGCAGTGGTCCATTGACCATTTGGACTATTGACTGGTCCAGTTCGATCGAGTTCGGTGACTCGAAATAAAAAATCGGTTAGTTTTGGCCCGATTCAACTGGTTTTCCAAAAATTAAAAATTTTTAAATTTTTCTAAATTCATTTTCTATCTGATAGTGTATTAAATTTTCCAATTTGATATTTTCAAGCCACCTAGAAATAATGAATCTTTTAACTGGTTCTTCACGGTTCAATCTTGTTTAGGTCTAGTTCACCCTAAACCGGTCCGGTTTTCACATTTAACCTATTTCATGGTTCTTCTCCATGATTTTTGTGATTTATTGGCTACTTGAGATTTTCCAAATTCCCTTTTTAATCCTTCTTTACCATTTTCGGTTCACTTGAATCCTCAATTTTCTTTAAAAATTTTGTTGTTCTCCTTTTTGGTTCCTTATTTTAAAAGAATGGGGGTTTACAACTCTTTCCACCTTTTAGGAGTTTTTTTCCATAAAACTTTTACATATTGAACAATTAGTGGTGCCTATTCCTCATAACAGACTCCGTCTCCTCGTCTACTTGGCTATTTCGCCAAATAACCTTCACCATGGGAATCATCTTGTTCCTTAGGTTTTTCTCTAGTCTATCGAGGATTTGTATTGACTACACCTTGTAGATCTGGTTTCCCTCCAGCTCGGGTGATGGATGATCCAATACATTACTAGGGTCGAGCTCATATTTTTGAAGTGCCAACACATGGAACACATCGTGTATCTTTACAAATTGGAAGGCAATTAAAGCTTATATGCCACCGGTTCAATCCTTCAAATTATGGAGTATGGACAAATGTACCTTGGTTTCAACTTTCCTCATTATTGAAACCTAAGTATCCCTCTCCATGGTGATACATTGAGGAATACCTGATCTCTTACCTCAAACTCTAGGTCCTTCCTCCTGTGATCGGCGTAGCTCTTTTGTCTATCCTAGGCCACCTTAAGCTGACTCCATATTATTTGGATTTCCCTATTGCATCCTCTGTAAGCTCGACCTTCTTAAGCTTCCTCTCCCCTAATTCCTCCAGAAATAGGGGTGCATGACATGGTCACCCGTAAAGGGCTTCGTACGGTGTCATCTGTATGATGGTCTTATAACTGTTCTTATAGGTGAACTCTAGGAGGCACAAATAGTCCTCCTAGCACTTATTCATCATTAGGACACATGCTCAGAGCATATCCACCAAGGTCTAGATCATCTGCTCAGACTGCCCTTCTGTCTGAGGATGGAAGGTGGTGCTCATGTGGATTTTGGTTCCCAATGCATCCAATAGGCTAGGCCAAAACTGGGAGGTGAACCTTGGGTCTCGATCTGATACTATGCTTATTGGAACCCCATGGAGTCTTATGATCTCCCCCACATATAGAGCAGCCAGCCATTACACATAGTCAGTTACTTTTATTGGTAGAAAATGAGCGGAATTATTTAATCGGTCCAAGATGACCCATATCACATCCCATCCTATTCTTGTCACTGGCAACCCCATCATAAAGTCCATGGTGATGTGTTACCATTTCCATTTGGGGATTGATAGGGGCTGCAACAATCTAGAGGGTTTCTAATGCTCTGCCTTAATTTGCTGCTAGGACAAGCATTAGGCCACGTACACCGTAATATCCCTCTTCATCGCCTTCCACTAGTATCTCTATTTGAGGGTGCAGTATCTTTTCATGCTACCAGGATGCATGGCGTATACCGAATCATGCACATCCTCTAACATTGATCTTATCAACCTCTGGTTGTTCAGTACACAAACCCTTTCCTTGAAGGTTATCAGCCCGTCTTTCCTGATAAAAAAATCATGGGCTGGCTCTTTGGCAGTCTAGTCCAAGTGCAGTCGTAGTTGCTCATCCCACCTTTATAGGGCACTCATTTGGTCCAACGGGCTAAGTTGTATGCCTACGTTAGCCACTAGGAAACTCCTCTCCTTATCCAGGCTGAGGTTCACCTTCAGACCACCCAATTGTTCTAGCAAGGGTAAATAACCCGTCCTTGTAAACCCCACACTTTTGAGTTAAGGAAAATCGAAAAAAAAAACCAGTCAAACCGAGTAAGAAAACCGAACCGGTTTACAAATCCAATCATTTAGGAACAAGCAATTTGGAAATTTACAACTTTCGGGTGATCTAAAGGGTTCATTAAACCTTGGAAAAGAAAATTAAGATAAATTAGAAGAAAAAAACAAAATTGGTTTAGGTGAACGAGAACCCATAAGAACTCTGAAGTTAAGGGTGACCTCCTGGGAAGTATGATTTTTTTTGTAACCCTAAATTTCGATAAAAAAATTTTATGCGAACGTACGTCTTATCATAAATAGACATAAATTAATATATATTTAATTATTATAATTAATACAAATAATTTAATACCTAAATTAAATTATTTGAATTAATACAAATAATTTTTGGCAATATTAATACTAGTAATAAATCTCTCCTATTTAATACATGATTTTACACTTGTATATAAAGAGGCATCCCCATTCATTCACCTCACACTCGAACACTTCTCTCTCTCTACTGCTCCATTTCCCAGTAAATCTAGAACCAGAGCTTTGACTTGAACATTTTTCTTAACATCAGAAGGAGAGGTTAGGCTCTTTAGAACCAGGGAGAAGTTAGCTATCAGATAGCAAACTCTAGTCAATCCCAGAATTGCTCGAGAAGTGTCGGCATGATGGAACAGTGAAGCAGCTCCAGCGGACCAAAGCTGCCCTATTTTGGCCAAGCTGAAATCGGCCATTTCAAGTCGTCCTTAGGCCAAACCAAGCCCTCCCAACACTTTCTTAGCCATCCCAAGGCCGAATTAGGAATGAAAGGTAAGCCAATTCGGCTCCCCTATGCAATTTTCGGTCGGTGCTAGAGAGAGAACCAGTAGAATTTCAATGATGAAATTCTAACTCAATTCTGCATCAATTGATGTAATTTTTTATTCTAGGATGAACCTCAGGCTGAGAGCTATCTGCCCAAATTGAAAGCTCGGATCACCGTGCCCTCATCGGTTAGTAATCGAAGCTTTCTCTCTCTATAGTCTATTTTCCAACGAAGTTCTGTTTGAGCTCGTTCCAGCATTAAAACTTGCGATTCACATTGCTAAAGAATTGTATAAACATGTAGAAACCTAATTTCAACTTCAATTTCAACTATTGGAAATGTTTGATCGGTCAATTTCATGAAATCAAATTCGGTTGTGCTAAGGAGTTGAAATTGGGGGAAATTTTGTGAAAAATTGGGGATTTTTTAAATTCAAACGACCAAAATGCAATTTTTTTCAAATTGAGGGTTAATTGGGCATGAAAATAGTGTTGGAGAACCAATTGAGGAATTTTGTAATTTTTGGGGCAAAACTTACCATTTTTGTAAAGGAAGGGCAAAATGGTAATTTTGGATCCCAAGATAAATTTTAAAAGTTTCGGGACTCAATTTGAGGAAAAACTGGCATTTTGGGACATAAAGTTAAAGAGAAATAACTTTAGGGACCTAATTGCAAATAACTAAAAAGTTTGGGTTTTCTCATTCATTAGAAATGAATGGAGGTTGTTAGGTCGAGTAATAGTGAACAAGGGTGTTCATATCATGTAGGAACACGAAGTATCGGGAACGCCAGCATGGACGAGCTCATGTGAATACAAAGAATTGGTATAGTTGAATTCACTACGTTAACGGGTGAGTGGGTTTACCAACATCATACCCAGTTGGGACAATGAGCACAACTTAAAATTAAAAACCACTTACCGGTTGTGAGTGGAAATTTTATATCATACCCGGTTGGGGATGATAAGTACCTCGGTATGAAAACCCACTATTAATGGTATTTTAAACATCACAACTTAAGGGAAGTGATGTGAAAATCATGCAGAAAAACTACTTACCGGTTGTAAGTAGATCATACCCGGTTGGTATGATGAGACTTCTTTGAAGGAAGTTGAAAACCCGTTCATCGGTTATGAACAGAGGTTTCCTTATACCCGAGCGGTATAATGGATAGAGAAAACATATGTTTTGTCAGAAGTGCTCTCCCCTGACTGTGTGCCAATGCTTAAACAATTTGGGAGACCTTCTCAACGGGAGCTCGAATAGCTCTGATAGGTCGGGGGCCTCAGTTTTGGAACTTGGGGGCTAAATGCCCGATTTTAAAAATCTCGTACAGTGGGCCCAAGGCTAGTTGGTAGGAGCAGGAGCTCATAAACGAACATGATATATGTGCCATAAAACTTAATAAGTAAATTGTTTGGCCATGGTACCAAGATAGGACCGACATGCTCTGTCAACTAGCAGTAGTGCGACATGACAGGTTGACGACCAGTCAAGACAAACAACTACGGGTTGAGTTGAGAGTTAGGGCCGTTGGACCAGTGGCACCACAGATTACATGGCAATATGAGAAAACATTGTTTTTGCATGCACTATGAGTACGGGATCATCGAGATGCCCAACAGGGGTAGTGATGCATCCTAAGGGCCCCGAACGACCCGGTGAGTATAAGGGCAGTTTGTAGATCCATGTGTCTATGCGAAATTTGGAGTAGCACCAAGCACATGAGACTGGAGTAGAGGCGGGATGAGGTCCTTGTCCTCATAACTGACATGAAGATTTTATTCTGGGAATGAGGATCGGATGTCATGAACATCCACTCACTCTCAGGGTAGAAGTGGACATACTTCTATCCGGGTGGCCGGTAAAGTCGCTCCGAAGCCACAAGTGGGTTCAGTGGTTGTGCTGACCTATGAATGTGTGTAACCTTCATGATGAAGGATGTGTGTTGGGTGATGACACACCATGGTTAAATAAGGAAATGGTGATAAAAACCAAGATTTTGAATGAAGGGATTTTTGAAAGAAAGGAGTCTGGCACACTCCAATAATAAATGTTTTCTTAAAAGTCCAAACTTTTGAAAACCCATTCACTGAGTAGTCGTAATCACCCCTCCCTTATATCCCTTTCAAGAGATTTCAGAAAGCCTACCCTTGAAGACCATCAACTAAGACGCTTATGATACAGGTATGATAAATCTAAATTATTATGCGGTTTTGCTTATGTTATTCCTGGAAAAGGTGTAGGTTAAAGGACGCCTTACTCTTTATGGTTTACAATAAGGGGAAACCCTTTAATAAACTAGGAGAGTGGCGGGTTGATCACGGGGATCCGACCAAACCGGGTCGGGGCATGACAGTCCTTATCGAAGCCACTTTAGTGTGATACTTATGGCTGAGTGTATCTGCTAACACATTAGCCTTGTCGGGATGGTACACTATCATTAAATCATAATCCTTTACTAACTCCAGCCATCTCCTCTACCGAAGGTTGAGCTCCTTATTGGTCAGGGAGTACTTCAAGCTCTTGTGGTCTATGTATACCCAACACCTAACCCCATAGAAGTAGTGTTGCAAAATCTTGAGGGCAAACACTATTGCTGCAAACTCCATGTCATGAGTGGGGTAATTCCTCTTGTGCATCTTCAATTGTCGGGAGACATATGCGATGACCCTTCTGTGCTGATTAGGATGCACCCTAGTCCTTGTCTGGATGAGTCGATGTAGATTGTGTATTCCCCCGCATTTGGGTCGGGTAAGGCCAATATTAGGGCTATTGTTAGGCAAGACTTAAGCTCTTGAAAGGACTTCTCACACGTATCGTCTCACTTGTACTCTACCCATTTTCTCGTGAGACGGGTCAGCGGAGCTACAATTTTGGAAAAATCCTGCATGAATTTTCAGTAGTATCCCGCATGTCTGAGGAAGCTACGTATCAAAGTTGGTTGGTGGGTGCCCCAAGTTGGATATTGTTTCTACCTTTGCTGGGTCCACTTTGACTCCATCCTTTGACATGATATGCCCTAGGAAGCCTACTTCTTATAGCCAAAACTCGCATTTTGAGAACTTTGTATAAAGTTGGTTTTCCCGAAGAATGCTAAGGGTAATCTCCAAATGTTCCTCGTGCTCCTCTTTAGATCGTTAGTATATGAGGATATTGTCTGTAAAGACTAACACAAACTTGTCCAAGTAAGGCTAGAACAATTGGTTCATTAAGTCCATAAAGGTTGTGGTTCGTTTGTTAGTCTAAAGAGTATCACTCTAAACTCGCAGTACGTATAGTTACCAGAATGCAATCTTTTGTATATCATTTTCCCGGATCTTCGGTTGGTGATACCTCGACCGTAAGTCAATCTTGGAAAAGTAGGCGGCTCCATTTAGTTTATCGAATAGAACGTCGATTCTCAAGACAAGGTACTAATTCTTGATAGTTACCTAGTTCAATTTTATGTAATCAATGCACAGTCTCATACTCCCATGCTTTTTCTTTACAAAAAAGACTAGCACACCACACAAAGATTGACTTGGTTGTATAAAGCCTTTTTTTAGTAGCTCGTCCAACTGTTACTTCAGCTCCTTGAGTTTTGAGGGTGCCATACAGTAGGGGCTTGTAATATGGGGTGTGTCTCCGGCACTACCTATATAGTGAACTCTAGTTGGCGGTCCGAGGGTAGCCCTGGTAACTCTTTGTGGAATACTTTCGAGTAGTGGTTCACTACCGGGATCCTTTCTGGTCTCTTCCTTTTTGAACTCTCACTCGTGATTAGAGAGAGAAACAACTTGCACACCTTTCATAGTATGTCATGCGCCTTTATGCATGAAAGAAGGTCTACTCCTGCTCTTCCCATAAAATGTGGCCACGATGACCTATATAACATCCCATCCTCTTCTTGTCACTGGCAGCCCCATCACAAAGTCCATGTTGATGTTTTCCCATTTCCATTTGCAGATCGGTAGAGGCTGCAACAATCTAGAAGGCTTTTAATGCTCTTCATTGCTGGTAGGATAGGCATTGAGCTACGTACTCCCTAATATCCCTCTTCATTGCTTACCACCAATATCCATGTTTGAGGGTGCAGTACATTTTCGTGCTACCAGGGTGCATGGCATATACCGAATCATGCACCTCCTCTAATATTGATCTTCTCAACCCCTGGTCGTTCAGTACACAGACCCTTTCCTTGAAGGTTATCAGCCCGTCTTTCCTGATCAAAAAATCATGGGCCCGCTCTTTCGTAGTTTGGTCCAAGTTCGGTCGGAGTTACTCATCCTACCTTTATAGGGAACTTATTTGTTCCACCATGCTGGGTCGTACGACTACGTTGGCCACTAGGCATCTCCTCTCCTTATCCAGGCTGAGGTTCACCTTCAAACCACCCAGTTGTTCTAGCAAGGGAAAATAACTCGTCCTTTTCGAATCCACTTCAGTGCGATAATTGTGGCTGAGTGCATCTCCTAACACATTATAGCCTTATCGGGATGGTACTCTATCATTAAATCATAATCTTTTACCAACTCCAGCCATCTCCTCTATCATAGGTTGAGCTCCTTCTAGGTCAGGAAGTACTACAAGCTCTTATGGTCTGTGTATACCCAGCACCTAACCCCATACAAGTAGTGTCGCCAAATCTTGAGGGCGAACACTATTGCCACCAACTCCAAGTCATGGGTGGGGTAATTCCTCTCATGCATCTTCAATTGATGGGAGGCATATGCAATGACCCTTATGTGTTGTTTAGGACACACCCTAGTCCTTGTCCAGATGCATCGATGTAGACCTGTCTACCCTCGCATTTGTTTCAGGGAAGGCCAGTATCAGGGCTATCGTGAGGCGAGACTTAAACTCTTGAAAGGACTTCTCACACTTATCATCTCACTTGTACTCTACTCCTTTTCTTGTGAGACGGGTCAGCAGAGTCGCAATTTTGAAAATATCCTCCATGAATTTTTAGTAGTATCGCGCAAGTCCAAGGAAGCTATGTATCTAAGTTGGGTTGGTGGTTACCTCAAGTTAGATATCGTCTCTACCTTCGTTGGGTCCACTTTGACTCCATCCTTTGACACGATATGCCCTAAGAAGCCTACTTCTTACAGCCAAAACTCGCATTTTGAGAACTTCGTGTAAAGTTGGTTTTCTTGAAGAATGCTAACGGTAATCTCCATGTGTTCCTCGTTCTCCTCTTTAGATCGTTCGTTATCCCAAAATTTCCCAAAAATGACCAATTAGTACTCAATTTCCTTAAAATCACTAATTGGCCCCCAATTTCATCAAAATTGCCAATTGGCTCTGAATTGAGATTTAATTTCATGAAAATCTCCTAATTTTCCAATAATTACAATTTAACCCCTAATTTCTCAAAAATCCCCAAATTGCCTAATTTTCCAAAAATTTCAATTTAACCTCCAAAATCTTATTTCTTCAAATTAACTTCTTAAACTTGAACAATTGTCCCCTATTATGATCCAAATTGTCTTCCCTATGTCTCCCTCATCATTTTAAGCTAAAGCACGTCGAAAATGGTTGAAAATGAGTTTGAATAGAGCTTTGTCGAAAAAAACCAGTATAGGGAGAGCTTCGATTTCTTATCGGTGAGGCTCCAATGGTCGGAGCTCTTGCTTCCTTCGAGTTGTTCTCTACCTAGGGATCCTACCTAGATCAAACCATGCCTCAATTGGTGACCTGAGTAGTGTGAATTTTGCATTTTAGTTTTCATGCATAATTGCCTGTGAATAGTAATTTCCAGCAAAGGGCAACGGAGGGGACTTACCAATGTAGCTCAGGGACGGTCGGGGCACTTCGAGGAGTGTTCTAGGAAGCTTGGTTTGGTCAGATTTAGGTCGAGGGTGACTCAAAATGAGCTCGAACAACTTACGTTACAGACTGCCGAGGAGTGATGGTACAGTGAGAGCATGTCGGTGCTTCTCCAGTGATCCTCGAGCTAAATGGAGGATATATTTATGTAGCTGACTTCCTCAGTATTCCAGAGAACCCAAATTCAACTTCGGAAGAGGAGAAAAGTGCCCAAGTCGGAGCTCTAGTGCCTGCTTCATCAAAAAATGGACACTCCTTCTTCTTCAGGCGCTTGATGGATGATGAGGACGAATGGAGAGGAGCTATTTATATAGGGAGCTTGGGGACTGGTCGTTCTATCCATTTCCTCATTGATTGGCCATTAACTCTCCAATTTAAGACCTTTCCAAAGGTGTTTATTAGTCACCGGGGAAAGGGCATATGTTTTGTCCCTTTCTCTCTCTTCGGTTTAGAGGTAGACAATGACATTGTGCCACACATGTGAGCTTCACACGTGCGAACCTGCCACATGGTGCTCTGTGATTAGCTGGTTTTGTTGACACAACTTCCTACACAGCTACTTGGTTAGCCTTTGACCCATTGACCAGACACGAGGTGTCCTCCTATTGGATGCTCGTTCCTATGTGGCTGTTGACTATGTTTGGTCAGTCGTTAACCATGACACGTGGTGTCCTCTAATTGGCTAATTTAAATGCCTCAGATTTCCCTCATGATGCATAGTGTCACTACCACATGTCAGCCTTTAATTGGCTGAGCTCATCCGACGTGGCACTACCACATGTTGACCTTTGATTGGTTGGTCATTTCTCTGACATCTGTGTTGAACGCTGATGTGGCATCCTTGTCATGTGTCAACTCCTCACTTGTAAACCCCGCACTTTTGAGTTAAGGAAAACCGGGAAAAGAACCGGTCAAACCGAATAAGAAAACCGAGTCGGTTTACATTTGGTAACAAGCAATATGGAAATTTATAATTTCTGGGTGATCCAAAGGGTTTATTAAATCTTGAAAAAAAGAAACTTAAGACAAATTAAAAGACAAAAACCAAATTGGTTTAAGTGAATTAGATTTTATAAGAACTTTAAAGTTAAGCGTGCTTGCCCGAGAGTAGTGTGATGATGGGTGACCTTTTAGGAAGTATGATTTTTTTGTAACCCAAAATTTCGGTCAAAAATTTTTATGCAAACGTACAACTTATCATAAATAGCCATAAATTAATATATATTTAATTATTGTAATTAATACCAATAATTTATGGCAATATTAATACTAGTAATAAATCTCTACCATTTAATACACAGTTTTACACCTATATAAAGAGGTCATCCCCATTCATTCTCCTCACACTTGAACACTTCTCTCTCTCTCTCAACTGCTCCATTTTCTGGTGAAGCTCGAACTAGAGCTTCGACTTGAACAAGGATTAGGCTCTTTAGACCCAGGGAGAAGACAGTTATCTGATATCAAACTCCAGTCAATCCGAGAATCATTGGAGAAGCACCGGCATGATAGAATAGTGAAGCAGCTCCAGTGGACCGAAGCTGCCCTATTTCAACCAAGCTAAAATCAGCCATTTCAAGCCCTCCTCAATCCAAACCAAGCCCCCCCCCCCAACACTTCCTCAGCCTTTCCACGGTCGAATTAGGACCGAAAGGTAAGCCAATTCAGCTCCCCTTTATAATTTTCGATTGGTGCTAGAGAGAGAGTCGACCGAATTTCAATGACGAAATTCTAATCCAATTCCACATCAATTAATGTGATTCTTGATTCTAGGATGAACCTTAGGACAAGAGCTATCTACCCAGATCGAAAGCTTGAACCGTCGTGCCTTCATCGATGAGTAATCGAAGCTTTCTCTCTCTATAGTTCATTTTCCGGCGAAGCTCTGTTTGAGCTCGTCCCGGCATTAAAACTTGCGATTCACATTTCTGAAGAATCGTATGAACATGTAGAAACTCAATTTCAACAATTGGAAACATTTGATGGGTCAATTTGATGAAATCAAATTCAGCTGTGTTAAGAAGTTGAAATTGGGGGAAAATTGGGGATTTTTGAAATTCAAAGGACCAAAATGAAATTTTATGAAATTGAGGGTCAATTGGGCATGAAAATAATGTTGGAGGACCAATTGAGGAATTTTGAAATTTTTGTGGCAAATTTTACCATTTTTGTAAAGGAACAGCAAAATGGTAATTTTGGAAAAGTTGGGGGACCAAATTGGAAATTTGGGAAATTAAATCCCTTTTTGTGAAATGGAATAAATTGAGGTCCTATGATAAATTGTAAAAGTTTCGGGACTCAATTTGAGGAAAAATCGGCATTTGGGACTTAAAGTTAAAGAGAAATAACTTTAGGGACCTAATTGCAAATAAATGAAAGTTTGACTTTCTCATTCTTTTGGAATGAATGAAGGTGACTAGGCCGAAGGATAATGAACCAGAATGTTCATATCGTGTAGGAACACGAAGTACCGGGAATGCCAGCAAGACAAGCTCATGTGAATACCAAGAACCGGTCTAGTGGAATTCACGGCATTAACGAGTGAGTGGGTTTACTAACATCATACCTGGTTGGGATGATGACCACAACTTAAAATTAAAAACCACTTACCGGTTGTGAGTGGAAATTTTATATAATACCCGGTTGGGAATGATAAGTACCTCGGTATGAAAACCCACTATTAAGTGGTATTTTAAACATCACTACTTACCGATTGAAAGTAGATCATACCCGTTTGGTATGATGAGGCTTCCTCAAAGTAAGTTGAAAACCCGTTCATCAGTTATGAACGTAGGTGTCCTTATACCGGACGATATATTGGATAGAGAAAACATATGTTTTGCCGGAAGTGCTCTCCCCTGACTGTGTGCCAATGCTTAAACAATTTGAGAGACCTTCTCGACAGGAGCTCGAATAGCTCTCATAGGCCGGGGGCCTCAGTTTTGGAACTTGGGGGCTAAATGCCCGATTTTGAAAATCTCGTATAGTGGGCCCAAGGCTAGTTGGAAAGAGCAGGAGCTCGTAAATGAACATGATATATGTGCCATAAAACTTAATAAAGTGAATTGTTTGGCCATGGTACCAAGATAGGACCGACATGCTTAGTCAACTAGAGGCAGTGCGACATGACAGGTCGACGGACTAGTCAAGACAAACAACTGCAGGTTGAGTTGAAAGTCGGGGCCGTTGGACTAGTGGCACCACAGATTACATGGTAATATGAGAAAACATTGTTTGTGCATGCACTGTAAGTACGGGATCATCAAGACGCCCATGAGGGGTAGTGATGCGTCCTAAGTGCACTGGACGACCTGGTGGCTATAAGGGCAATTCGTCATTCTAGGTGTCTTTGCAAAATTTGGAGTAGCACCAAGCGCATGAGACCGGGGTGGGGACGGGATGAGGTCTTTGTCCTCATACGGACACGAAGAAGTTATTTCGAGATTGTGGGTTGGATGTCGCGTACATCCACTCATTCCCAGGGTAGAAGTAGTCATACTTCTATCCGGGTGGTAGGAAAAGTCGCTTCGAAGCCACTAGCAGGTTCAGTAGTGATACTGACTTGCGAATGTGTGTAACCTTCATGATGAAGGATGTGTGTTGGGTGATGACACACCGGTAACTAAGAAATAATGGAAAAACCCAAATTTTTAGATAAAGGGATTTTTGAAAAGAAAGGAGTCTGGCACACTCCATATAAATGTTTTTCTTAAAAGTTAAAAGTAGAACTTTGAAAACCCATTCATTAAGTAGTCGTACTCGCCCCCTCCCTTATATCCCTTTCAGGAAATCCTAGAAAGCCTACCCTGAAAGACCATCAACTAAGATGCCTGTAAGACAGGTATGTAAAGTTTAAAATTTCATGCAGTTTTAATTATGCTATTCCAGAAAATGGTGCAGGTTTCAAGGACGCCTTACTGTTTATGGATTATGATAAGGGGAAACCCTTTAATAAACTGGGAGAGTGGCGGGTTGTTCACGGGGATCCGACCAAAACCGGGTCGAGGCGTGACATCACTGGCCAGCCTTGCTAATGGGCCTTTCCAACATTCACCTTTGACTGGGGACACGTGTCACTCTCTTATTGGTTGGTCATTGCTGACATGGATTTTCCTCCTCTGACTGTTGATTGAGGACACGTGTCACCTTCTAATTGTCCAACACTTCCACGTGCTAACCAAGCGGCTGACTAAGCGTGCTTCTCCACGTGTCACACGCTAATTGGTCGTGCTTGCTAACTGGGCACTGACCTAGCAGCTGTCTGTTGACCGGTCCGGTCTGATCAGGTTCGGTGACACAAAAATGTGGTCGGTTCAGGCCCGATTTGACCGATTTTCCAAAAATTAAAAATTTCCAAATTAATCTAAATTCATTTTATATCTGATGGTGACTTCAATTTTCCAATTTATTATTTTAAGCCACCTAGAAAAATGAATCTTTGAACCGGTTCTTAACGGTTCAATACGGTTCAGGTCTGATTCACCCTGAACTGGTCCAGTTTTCACATCAAATCAACTTTATTGTTCTTTTCCATGATGTTTGGTATTTCCTGCCCACTTGAAATTTTCCAAATTCCAGTTATGACCCTTCTTTACTAATTCCAGTTCACTTGGATCCTTGGTTTTCTCTCGAAAAGTTATGATGCCCTATTCCATTTCTTTAGTATGAGAGGATGGGGTTAATCCAATCTGGTCACCGATGAGTGAGGCGAGGGCTGAGTCTTATGCCGGCAGGTAGCCTGAACATTTGCAAAGCTCTTTATATAAAGAGCACCCCTTCCCTCGCATTCCTCATCCCACCAGCCATCAAAGAACCTAAAGATTCCAGTGAGACATAGACCAGAGCTTCAGCAAGGGCCCTTTCTCCATTCTCAAAAGGCACATTCAGGCTCTATGGAAATGGGAAAAAGTTCCCCACCTCACCAACCCCTCATTTCAGACTGAGGATCATCTGAAAAACGTTTGGAAGCTGGTACAGTACCGTCACTCCGACAACCCCAAAATGATTGAAAAGTTCAAGCTAAATTCCGGCCACATCCGACCTCAGGTGACCAGGCCAAGCTTCCCCCAACTCCACACAACCAACCCTCAACCTCTAGGAAGTTTTGAGGTAAGCCAATTCTGTCCCATTTTGTTGGAATAGTGAAGTTGCACATAATGAAACACTGAAACTTCTCTCTTTGAATTCTTTGTGCTCAAGCAGCTAATTGACCCGAGGTTTATTCTGGTAGACTCCCCATGAAGAGCACTGACCACCCTCGTCTAGAGCTCGAACCACCACCCCCTCACTAGTAAGAAAATTAAGCTCTCTCTCTCTCTAGAAAACTTTTTTGATTAAGCTTCGTTTGAGCTCATTTCTAAGCCAAATGAAGTGTTTTAAAGCTTGAAATGATGAGGAGGGACGTAGAGAAGATGATTTCAATCATGAATGGGAGCAATTGTCCATGTTTGGGTGGTCAATTGAAGGAAACAAGTTTTCAGAGTCAAATGATGATTTTGGAAAAATTGGGAAATTTGAGAATTTTGGAAAAAATGGGGGCCAAATTGTAATTTAAGGAAAATAAGGGATTTTGTGAAATTAACTCCCAATTGAGGTTTAATTGGTCAATTGGATGAAATGGACAACCAATTGGCAATTTTTGGAAATTTAAGGACTAATTGGAAATTTTTACAAATATAAGGACCAATTGGTAATTTTGGAAAAATGGAGGGGTAATTGGTGATTTTGGAAAAAAATTAAGCACCATGCGAGATTAGTTAGAAATCCAAGGGACTTAACTGTGAATCTTGAACTTTGGGAGGCCTTCCTCACGAGCATGTCTGAACTCTATAGGGACATATTGGACCGACTTTGTGTGAAGAAGCACGACGAAGACTAGATGTCCTGTTGGGACAAATAAGTTACATTCATCAGGTGAGTGGGTTTAACATCACACCTAGTTGAGTGAATGAGTATCATATTCGCTCATTAAAATTGGTTTTCTAGGACTGCCATCCCCTAACTATTTGAACGAGCTTAAAACTTTTGGGAGGATGTCCTAAAACTGCATGGAACATGTAATATACAGGTATTATCGTCCGAGTGGGCCTAAGGACAATAGGCACATGTGTGGACCCGTAGACAAGATATGGTTGATGTGCTTAAAAACTCTCAAGAGAATCGATGAATTGTGTGTGATTTGGTTAGGCTATCGAAGCCGGACCGACGAACTCGTTGGGTTAGTAGTTGTTGAGTCGAAGTCGGGTCATTGAACTTGTCGGGCTAGCAGTCACGAAGCCGACGCTAGGTTGTCGGGTCCGTTGAGACAATAACACCAAAGAGGATGGCTATAACAAACAAAAATTGTTGATTTTGCATGCATGAGATGCGAAGCCATCAAGACGCCTGGTATGGCGTTGTGGTGGTTTCAAGGGCTGTTGAACAACCCAGTGAGCATAAGGGCGGTTTGTCATGCCGCGACTCGTTTGGTCAAGGTCCTGTGATCAACCCACCACTATCCCAAACCTCCAAGAGGTACTACTCTAGGAGGTCAAAGAGAGTCAAGCGTAGTACCTGTCATGTTTTCCCTGAAAAATATTAAACAAATCTAAAACTTATGTCTTTATACCTGGGATGGGATCTGGGGAGGAAGAGGCTGGCATAGTCACGTTCCTTCCTAAAAAATGTTTAGAGGAATGGGGTGAGTTCGACAACTCAATGAGTGGGAGAAATCTTTTAGGAATGTATAATTTAGCACTTTCAAATGTTTGATATTTCATAAGCAGTTCCTTCTCAGGTTTTGCACATGTTCATCAACCATCCTCGTATGATGGGGGGATCACACATTCGTAGTACAGTCCCCAACCATTCCACTTATGGACCAGAGCACCTTTACCGTCCACCCTGATAGAGGTACACTACCTCTACCCTAAGTTTGATTAGACCTCAATAGTCCAACCCTCAAACCCTAATCACTTCATCATGTCTGCTTTGTAGGACCAAACCTCCTTTCCCCTACTGCCTCGGTCATAGTGAGCAGGAAGCTCCTTGAACTTCTCGACCTACTGGACATCAAACCACCCTAATGCACCCTAGATCATCCAACAGTCCTTGGGATCCATCACTACCTCATGCCATGTGTCCTGATGGCCCAAATCACACAGTGCATGCATAATAAAGAGTCTTTTAAGTTATAATCATTATCTTTAGTCTTCTAGAACAACGGTCTGTTAGCTTGGCTTTAGCCCACGTGAACTAGCCCAATAGGTTTGACGACCTAGCTTCGGCGAAGCAGCGTTTTGGCCCAACAAGCCCAACAACTCAGACTTGGCTCGGTGGGTATCATACATAATTTCCCGTTAATTGGTTCTTTTAGCATTACTCATAACATGCTATTTTTGTACGAGTCCATACCCGTGTCCATTGACCCACTTGCATCTAGAGCCTAAGCACCAGAATTAGCTCCCAAATATTTTAACCAGAGTGACCCAGTCAGGGGAGGCTAATTCCGAGAAAATCATTTTCAAAGCTTAACCATCATTCCAACTGGAATGGACGTTATAGCATTCCCACTCACCCGGTAATATCAACGGGGTTGTCCCAACAGAGTCTAGCCTCGTGGTGTGCTTCTAGAAGTTAGCGTTCGAGCAGTCTACTCCTACATGGCATGAATATCCATATTAGGATTCTTTGACTAAGATACCACTTCTTTTTGGGCATTTGCATATAGGCCCTGACATTTTTCCTTAATTGCAATTTGGTCCCTAAAGTTTGTACTTTTATCTTTATGTCCTTATTTGCCTCTTGGTTTCAATTAAGCCCCTACGATTTCCAATTATCCTTCTTAGGTCCTTAGTTTTATCAAAATTGCCCACTGGGCCCTCAATTTTTCAAAATTGCCATTTAGTCCCAAATTTCCCCTTGGACCCCAAACTTCCCAAATTTTTAATTTGGTCCTTCATTTTATCCAAATTGCCCAATTAGCCCTCAATTAGGAGTGAATTCCATGAAAATACCCTCAATTTCATCAATTTTCCATTCGGCCCCCAATTTTTAAAAAATCCCTAATTTTTCCAAATTTCACAAAAATTGCACTTTGGTCCCTAAATTACAACCTTGTCAAATTGATCATCAAAATGTTGTTAATTGCCCCCATTCGTGATTTGGATCACCTTCCTTACATTTCCCTCGTCATTTTAAGCCTTGAACCACTTCATTTGGCTTGAAAATGAGCTCAAATAGAGTTTCACCGGAAAATACAATCTAGAGAGAAAGCTTTGATATCTTACTGGTGGGGGTCTAGTGATCGGAGCATTGGCTATCACTACATTGCTCTCGTCAGGGGATCCTTCCTGAATCAAACCACGCCTCCATTGACGACTTGAGAAGTGTGAATTTCTTAGTCAAAGTTTTTGCAAAATTTTTTCCATGAATAGTGTTTTCCAGCAAAGGGCGGCGGTGGGAGATTACCTTCTTAGCTCGGGGGAAGGTCGGGGCACCTCCATGTAGGGTGTAGGGGGTTTGGTTTGGCCAAAATTGGTTGGGGAAAGCTCAAAGTGGGTTGTAGAAGGTCGGTTGTTTTCCGATCAAGGAGTGGAAGCATTGTTTGAGCTCCCTCATTCCTCCTCAGTGGTCCTCAGGCTAAAAGAAGAGTATGGTTAGGTAGAGGACTTTCTCACGGTTCCAAAGGCATCGAATGTGGCTTTAGAGGTTGAGAAAAGTCTCGTTGTTGGAGCTCTAGTTTGCTGCTCCTTAGAAAGTGGTACTCTTCTTCTTCTTCGCTCGATTATGGGATACTAAGAACGAATGTAGGGGTGCTCTTTATATAGGGACCTCGACAATTGTTCAGGCTACCAGCTAGCATGAGACTTGGCCTTTGACTTGGCCACCGATGACTTGCCCTGTGAGATTTTTGAATCGTCGGAGACTCCAGCTTTTCCAGCCTCTCTCTCCCCCCTATGTTCTCTCTATTAGTGGCTAGAGGTTGAAGATGATGACATGGCAGGTGTGCCACGTAGTGTTTTGTGATTGGTCAGTTTTTTTGATGTAGACGTCCAACTCGATCGGCACATTGACTAGATACATGGCAGCTTCTCATTGGTTGCTCATGTCAACGTAGCATGCTGACGTGTCATCCGCTGACCATTGACCGGACATGTGGCAACCTCCCATTGGCTACCCGTGTCTGTGTGGCTGCCGATGGGGCACCGTTGATCATTGATCAATTGGACTATTGATCGGTCCGGTTCATTGATCGGTCCGATCCAACCGGGTTCGGTGACCCGAATTCAAAAATCGACTAGTTCGAACCTGATTCGATTGGTTTCTTAAATTTAAAATTTTCTAAATTTATTTTCTATCTAATCGTGGCCTCAATTTCCTAAATTCATATTTTTAAGCCACCTAAAAAAATGAATTATTGAATTGGTTCACTATGGTTCATCTTGGATCAGTCCGATTCTCTACTCAATTCCACTTCCTGGTTCTTCCTCACGATTTTTGTGAATTTTTTGTCACTTAGGATCTTCCAATTTCCCATGTTAACCCTTCTTTACCATTTTTCGTTCATTAATTGGCTCAATTTTTCACATGTAAATCTTTACTGATTCTTTTTCCGGTTTTCCTTGGTCGCAAAGAACGAGTCTTATAGGTCCATTGTCGAGTATTTCGAGGAGATTTGGGAGCTTCCTACGCACTTAGACCAAGGTTGGAGGGGGAAAAGGTCTCGTCCCACAAAGCAGACACGAAGTATGGATAGGGTTTGAGGGTCAGACAATTAATGTCCACTCAAACTCAGGGTTAGAGGTCACGAACCTCTATCAGGGATGGATGGTAAAGGCGCTATGGTCCACAAGTGGAACAGTCAGAGACTGTTCTACAAATGTATGATCCCTTTTTATAATAAAAAGGGCGTGTGATTATGTGTCAACCCAAGAAGGGATAAATAATGGAACACCACGATTGTACAGATCACCTAAACAAATACACCCTATGTTCCTCAAAGTAGACACTTTCACCTTATGAGCTATATGCACAACCTTCCTACTATTCCTTGAAGGTTTCTTCCTTCGTTTCCTCACACCCCTTTCTATATTGGGGCATTTGCCCGATTTGAATCCTTACTCGTCTAAAAATTCCATTACATCCCTTATTCCTTATCTAAGGCACTTCTGATTATTGGTATTATTTCGTGTACTCCACCCAATGCCTAGCCGTCCATTCCTCAGGCTCATCAAAGGTGCGTGGACCACACCCAGTCTTCATGTTAGTGGTCATTTCCTTTAATCACTTCTTAACTGGAGTGCTTACTTCCCCAAGGTCACTTAGATGTGTTTTCCTCTATTTTCTCTTCATGGGCAGTCCACCCCTTTCTTACTCGTACGACATCTTTTGATGTTGCCTTCTTACTTACCCATCCCTTATGTTTAACTTACTCCCTAGATCCTCCTAGTATGCTTTCCTTAGTTCTTTCACCTCAGGTGCTGTTCGATTTTCTGGTGAGTGAACAATGTTGTCATCTGAAGGAAGAAGACGACACTATTCCGAACTGGACTGGACTAGTCCGAACCAATTTCAATGATTAAACTGGTCGGTTCAGGCCCGATTCGACCGAGTTTTTCAAAATTAAAAATTTCTAAATTCATTTTCTATCCAATGGTGGCCTTAATTCTCCTATTTGAATTTTCTAAGCCACATAGAAAAATGAATTTAGCATCCGGTTCAAAATGGTTCAAACCGGTTCAATCCGATTCACCTGAACTTATCTGGTTTTCTCTCCCAAATTGTCCTAAGGTCCCTTCCCAAGGTTTTTATGACCTTTGGGTCACTTGGGAGTTGTAAATTTCCCAATTTGCCCGTTCTCTAGTGATAGGAGTTTGCGAACCGGTGCGGTTTTCTCACTCGATTTGACTGGTTATTTCCCCGATTTTTCTTAATCCCAATGGGTGGGGTTTACATTGGCCAAGCTGAATTCAATCAAATTCAGACCCCCTCCTGCTAAACTGAGCCTCCCCAATGTCCCCACGACACTCACACGACCTCCAAAAAGGTGAAAGGTAAGCCAATTTGACCCTCATTCGTCATTACAAATCGGTGTTAGAGAGAGAAAGTATTGAATATCATGCCCATTTGAATGTATGGAAGTGTAGGAACCGATCCATGCCATCAATAGGAGCAATTAACCCCAACTGAACAGTCAATTTTAAGTAATCAAATTCGGTCAGAAAAGTGCAAAGAAATTGGGGGAATTGGGGATTTCAAAAAATTAAGGGACTACCTTGCAATTTTGTCAAAATTGAAGGTCAATTGGCAATGAGAAAGATGTTGAGAGACCAATTGGTCAATTTTTTAAAGATTTGGGGACAAATGGCTATTTTTTGAAAGTAGGAGCAAAACCATAATTTTTGGAAAATTGGGGACCAAATTGGAAATTTGGAAAACTTGAGCCCCTTACACAATTTTGAGTAAATTGAGGATCCAAAGAGGATATTGGAAAACTTGGGATTTAATTTGGGGGAAATTTTAGCATCAGGGACCTAAAGTCAAGAAAAATGAACTTTATGGACCTAAGTGCAATAAACCAATAATTTTGGGCCAAATCGCTCATAAGTGATAACATGAAGGCTATTATGCCAAACCCTATTGATAATGATATCCCAACCATGTAGGGACACATGAAATCAAAACACAAACAAGAGCTAGTGTCGACAGGAAACTTACTAGTGACAAACACGTCACCCGGTTATCTCGGCGAGGTCATGGCGGCAGAATTTCTCTCCTCGGTGTGCTTCTGGGGTCGGCGCTCAAGTAATCCGATCCGGTAGGGGGCGAGTGTTGGTATTAGGATGTGGTGACAATTGGGTCCTATACTTTCTTATATCTGCACCTAAGGCCACGTATTCTGCTTAAATTGCACCTGTGTCCCTAATTTCTCTTTAATCTCTATTGGGTCCCTTGGGTTCCCAATTATTCTTTTTGGGTCCTTAACTCTTTCAATTTCACTAATTTACCCTTAATTTACCAATTTTGCCTTTTAGTCCTTAATTTTATAAAAATTGTAGTTTGATCCCCCAACTTTTCAAAATTTCCAATTTGTCCAATTGACCTTTAGTTGGGGTGAATTTCATGAAAACACCCTCAATTTCCTGAAATTGCTGTTTAGCCCTCCAATTTTTTAAAAATTGCACAAAAGTCCCCCAAAATCCCCAAAATCACCCTTCATCTTCTTCCCCAATTCGAGCATATGACACTTCGAATCTTACCTCATCCAAGTTGTGGCATGTAAGTCCTTGTTTTCTTCAATTCTTACTTCTAATAGCCTTCTACAGCTCTCCTCAATCGTCCTACACTTCGAATTTCTGAATTTGGTTGAGTTTTATGCCCTATCAGAGCTTCGCCAAAAAAGTTTCAATAGAGAGAGAAAGCTTGCATTTCTTACCGTCGGAGAGGCGGTGACTGGAGCTTGAGGTGGGGGCAGCTAGAGCTAGTCAAGGGGAGTCTAGTGCGATTGAGTTATGCTACAATTCATTGTTGTCCTATAGGAATTCAAAGAGAGAAGTTTTTGTTGGTGCAGCTCTAAAATTTGGAAATTTCGACGAGGGGAGGTGAAATCGAGCTTACCAGGGTCTGTAGGAGTGTTGTGGAAGGTCTTGGGTGATCAGTGGTGGCCAATGTGGGTGATGAAAGGGTCGGATGGGGCGAGGCGGCATAGGGCAAGAGCTCGTTGCTTCGAGCTCCGAAGTAGCTTTAATATGCAATCTTCCTCACACCTTCTTGAGCACTCTCTAGATATTCTGGGAAAGTGTAAAGCTAGAGGACTCTTCCCTGGTTCCAATACCACCCTTCGGAGCTCCTTTGGTGGAAGTTTCGCCCGTCCTCGAAGCTCTAGTTTGCAGCTCACCGAAAAACTCTCTCTTCTTCTTCGCTCGATTGTGGGATGCTAAGAATGAATGAAGGGGTGCTCTTTATATAGTGAGGTCGGCAACTGCTCAAGCTACCGGCCGGCGTAAGACTAGGCCTTCAACTCGGCCGCCGGAGACTTGACCAGAGCATTTTTTGAGTTCTCAAACTCTCCAGCTTTTCTAGCGACTCCCACTCTCTCTCTCTCTTCTTTGTCAGCATCTGAAGGTTGAAGACGAAGACATGGCAGTCATGCCATATGTTGTGCTGTGATTGTTTAATTTTTCTGATGTGGAACGCTAGTTCGGTTGCCGCATCACTCGTTGACCGGACACGTGGCAGCCACACATTGGTTGCCCGTGTTTGTGTGGCAAGCTGACGGGGCGCCAGTTGTCTGTTGACCAAACACGTGGCAGTCTCCCATTGGCTAACTGTGTCTACCTGGTAGCTGACGTGGCAACAACTACCCATTGACAGTTGACCGGGTTCGTGGTCCAAAATTCAAAAATCGGCTGGTTCAAACTCGGTTTGACCAGTTTTCTCATATTTAAAATTTTCTAAATTCATTTTCTATCTAATGGTGGTCTCAATTTTCCAATTTTGCATTTTTAAGCCACCTAGAAAAATGAATTTGTGAACTGGTTCATTATGATTGATGTCGATTCGGTCCGGTTCAAGTATGGTTTACCCTGAACCGGTTCGGTTCTCTCTTTAATTCCACTTTCCAGTTCTTCCTTAAAGTTTTTGTGAAATTTTGGTCACTTGGGATTTTCCAATTTTCCATTTAGCTATTTTTCGTAAATTAAACAACTTGTTTTCTTCATGTATAAACCTATACCGATTCTTTTCCTAGTTTTTCTTGGCTTCCAAGGAACAGGTTTTACATACTGTGTTTGAGTTTCTCGTTGTATCAGTTAGTTATGGAGTTACTATGTTTGGACTCCATTGAGTTACTGTGTTTGGACTCCATGAGGATACTGTGTTTGGGGCTTTATTAAGCTACTTAGTTTGAGCTTCATGCGTACAAGACCGAGATATGGTCTCTGTAAAACCCGCACTTTTGAGCTAAGGAAAACCAGGAAAAGAACCGGTCAAACCAAGTGAGGATTCAGAACAGGTTCACAAACCCGATTATTTCTGAACGGGCAAGTTGGGAATATACAACTCTCGGGTGATCCAAAGGGTTCATTAAACCTTGGAAAAGAAACTTCAAACAAATTAAAAAACAAAAACTAAAGTGGTTTAGGTGAACTAGATTCCATAAGAACTTTAAAGTTAAGCGTGCTTGCCCGAGAGTAGTGTGAGGATGGGTGACCTCATAGGAAGTATGAATTTTTTTGTAACCTAAAATTTCGGTCAAAATTTTGTATGCTTTATCATAAATAACCATAAATTAATATATATTAAATTATTGAAATTAATACCAATAATTAATGGCAATATTAATACTAGTAATAAATCACGCCCATTTAATACACGGGTTTTACGCCGTCATCCCCATTTCATTCTCCTCACACCTGAACATTTCTCTCTCTCTACTGCTCCATTTCCCGGTAAAGCTCGAACTAGAGCTTCGACTTGAACAAAGGTCGGGCTCTTTAGAACCAGGGAGAAGATAGCTATCTGATAGCAAACTCTAGTCAATACGAGAATCGTTGGAGAAGCGCCGACATGATGAAATAGTGAAGCAACTCCGGTGGACCAAAGCTGCCCTATTTCGGCCAAGCTGAAATCGACCATTTCAAGCCCTCCTCAGGCCAAACCAAGCCCTCCCAACACTTCCTCAACCTTTACAAGGCCGAATTAGGACCAAAAGGTAAGCCAATTCGGCTCCCCTTTACAATTTTCGATCGGTGCTAGAGAGAGAATCAACCAAATTTCAATGACAAAATTCTAATCTAATTCTGCATCAATTGATGTGATTCTTAATTCTAGGATGAACCTCAGGACAAGAGCTATCTGCCTAGATTGAAAGCTCGAACCGTCGTGCCTTCACCGGTGAGTAATCAAAGCTTTCTTTCTCTATAGTTCATTTTCAAGCGAAGCTCCGTTTGAGCTCGTCTCGGCATTAAAACTTGCGATTCACATTTCTAAATAATCATATGAACATGTAGAAACTCAATTTCAACTTCAATTTCAACAATTGGAAACGTTTGATGGGTCAATTTGATGAAATGAAATTCGGCTATGTTAAGAAGTTGGAATTGGGGGGAAAATTGGGGATTTTTGAAATTCAAAGGGCCAAAATACAATTTTATGAAATTGAGGGTCAATTGGGCATGAAAATAATGTTGGAGGACCAATTGAGGAATTTTTTAATTTTGGGGTAAAACTTACCATTTTTGTAAAATAAGGGCAAAATGGTAATTTTGGAAAATTGGGGGACCAAATTGAAAATTTGGGAAATTAAACCCCTTTTTGGTGAAATTGAATAAATTGAGGTCCCATGATAAATTTTAAAAGTTACGGGACTCAATTTGAGGAAAAACCGAAATTAGAGACTTAAAGTTAAAGAGAAATAACTTTAGGGACCTAATTGCAAATAACTAAAAGTTTGGGTTTTCTCATTCATTGGAAATGAATGAAGGTTGTTATGCCGAGTAATAATGAACAAGGTTGTTCATATCGTGTAGGAACGCGAAATACCGGGAATGCCAGCAAGGATAAGCTCTCGTGAATACAAAGAACCAATCTAGTGGAATTCACGACATTAACAGGTGAGTGGGTTTACTAACATCATACCCGGTTAGGATGATGAGCACAACTTAAAGATAAAAACCACTTACCGGTTGTGAGTGGAAATTTTATATCATACCCGGTTGGGGATGATAAGTACCTCGTTATGAAAACCCACTATTAATGGTATTTTAAACATCACAACTTAAGGGAAGTGATGTGAAAATCATGCAGAAAAACTACTTACCGGTTGTGAGTAGATCATACCCGGTTGGTATGATGAGTCTTCCTCAAAGGAAGTTGAAAACCCGTTCATCGGTTATGAACAGACATATCCTTGTACCAGTTGGTATAATGGATAGTGAAAACCTATTTTGTCAGAAGTGTTCTCCCCTAACTGTGTACCAATGCTTAAACTATTTGGGAGACCTTCTTGACGGGAGCTCGAATAGCTCTTATAGGACAGGGGCCTCGATTTTGGAACTTGCTAGCTAGAATGCCCAGTTTTTTTAAAATGTCATACAGTGGGCCCAAGGCCAGTTGGCACAAGCAATAGCTCATAAATGAATATGATATATGTGCCATAAATCTTAATAAGTGAATTGTTTGGCCATGGTACCAAGATAGAACCGACATGCTCAGTCAACTAGCGGTAGTGCGACATGACAGGTCAACGAACTAGTTAAGAGAAACAACTGCGGGTTGAGTTGAGAGTCGGGGCCATTGGACCAGTGGCACTACAGATTACATGGCTTGATAAGAAAACATTGTTTGTGCATGCACTGTGAGTACTAGATCATCAAGACGCCCATGAGGGGTAGTGATGCGTCCTAAGGGCACTGGACGACCTGGTGCCTATAAGGGCAGTTCGTCGTCCCAACTGTCTGTGCGAAATCTGGAGTAGCACCAAGCGCATGAGACCGGGGTGGGGACAAGATGAGGTCTCTATTCTCATACAGACACGAAGAAGTGATTTTGGGATTGTGGGTCGGATGTCACGTACATCCACTCATTCCTAGAGTAGAAGTGGTCGTACTTCTATTTGGGTGGCAGGAAAAGTCGCTCTGAAGCCACTAGCGGGTTCAGTAGTGTTACTGACTTGCGAATGTGTGTAACCTTCATGATGAAGGATGTGTGTTGGGTGATGACACACTGTGGTAACTAAGAAATAATGGAAAAACCCGAATTTTTAAATGAAGGGATTTTTAAAACAAATGAGTCTAGCACACTCCATATAAATATTTTCTTAAAAGTAAAAAGCTTTTAAAAACCCATTCACTGAGTAGTCGTACTCACCCCTTCCCTTATATCCCTTTTAGGAATTCCCGGAAAGCCTCCCCTTAAAGACCGTCAACTAAGATGCCTATAAGACAGGTATGTAAAGTTTTAAATTTCATGCAGTTTTGATTATATTATTCTGGGAAAAAGGTGCAGGTTAAAGGACGCCTTACTCTTTACGGTTTACAATAAAAGGAAACCCTTTAATAAATTGGGAGAGTGGCGGGTTGATCATGGGGATCCGACCAAACCGGGTCAGGGCGTGACAGTCTCTATCCTCATACAGACATGGAGTTTATTTCAGGTTTGAGGGTTGGATGTCATGAATATCAACTCATACTTAGGGTAGAAATGGACGGACTTCTATCTAGGTGATCGATAAAGTTGCTCTGATGCCACAAGTGGATGCAATGGACAGGTTGCCCTACGAATGTGTGATTCTCTTTATAATGAAGGGCATGCATTGATTGTTAAACACCCCTGATGTGGAAATGAGGAAAAAGGTTTGAAAAATCGGAATTTGAGAAAAGAATATTCTTAAAGAAAATAAGGAGTTTGACACACTTCAATTAAAGATGTTTTGATTATGAAAACTCTCTCCCAACACCCATTCACTAAGTTGTCAAACTCACCCCCTCCCTTTTATCCCTTTTACCCCTTTTAGGTAACCATGGGAAAAACCAAACTTAAAAACCTCCGTGTATGGGAACTGTAAAAATAGGTATGTTTGTTTAAAAGATTTTCAGTTTTGTATAATGTTATTCCAAGAAAGATAGGAAAAAGAACGCCTTACTCCTTGCGGTTTAGAAAAGGGTGAAACCTTCATGAATCAAAGGGAGTGGTGGGTCGTGACAAGCGATTTGGCCCAACAAGCCCAATCACTCAAACTTGGCTCGACGAGTATCACACACAATTTCCCATTATTTGCATCTTTTAGCGTCACTTATCATATGCAAGTTCTGGACGGATCCATAGTCGTGTCCATCGGCCTTGGGCCCACTTGCAAACTGAGCCTAAGCCCTAGAATTAGCTCCCAAACATTTTAAGCAGGGTCATCCAGTCAGGGGACACTACTTCCGAGAAAATTGTTTTCAAAGTTAAATTGTCATTCCAACTAGAATAGACATTATAGTATTCTCACTCACTCGGTGATCTCGGTGGGGTTGTGCTAGCAGAGTATATCTCCTTGGTGTGCTTTTGGGGACCAGTGCTCGAGTAGTCCATTCTTGCATGGCACGAGTGTCCATATCATGATGTGTTGACTAAAAGGTTGCATATTTTCTCATATTTGCACATAGGGCCCCATACTTTGCATTAATTACACTTAGGTCCTTGATTTCCCCTTAGTCTCTATTAAGCCTCTAGGGTTTCCAATCATCCTTCTTGGGTCCTTAACTCTTTTAATTTCACCCATTGGCCCTCAATTTACCGAAATTGCTCTTTAGTCCTTAATTTTCCAAAATTTATAATTTGGTCCCCCAACGTTTTAAATTTTCAAATTTGTCCTCTATTTTGCCCAAATTTCCCAATTGGCCCTCAATTAGGAGTGAATTTCATGAAAACCATTTCAATTTTCTCAATTTGCCATTAGGCCCTTCATTTTTTTCAAAAATTAAACGAACACCCCAAAAATCCCCAAATTGGCCATTTTCTTCTTCCCCAATTTGAGCATATGGACATTATGATCTTACCTCATCCAATTGACAGCCTGTAAGTCCTTGATTTATTTGTTTCTTGCTTTAATTCATCTCCTCTAGCTCCCATTGATCATCCTACACTTTGAATTTTCAATTTTGGTTGAGTTTTAAGCCTCATCGAAGCTTCGTTGAAAATTTTACAATAGAGAGAGAAAGCTTGCTTAACTTACCGATGGAGGGGTGATGGCTAGAGTGTGAGGTGGGGCAGCTAGTGCTCGTCGAGGGGAGTCTATCAGGACTGGATCCCACTACAATTTCCCGCTGCCCTGCGAAAATTTGAAGAGAGAAGTTTCGGGGATGCAGATCTAAAACTTAGAAATTCCGACAAGGAGAGGTCAAATTGAGCTTATCGGGGGTCTGAAAGGGGCTGTGGGAGGTCTTATGCGATCAGAGGTGGCCAATGCTTGTGGTGGAAGGGTTGAGAGAGTTGGGGTTAGGTCGGTCAAGAGCTCATTATTTCGAGCTCTCAAGCAACTTCATTGTGCTATTGTCTTTACACTTCTCTGGTTGTCCTCTAGTCGCTTTGATAGTGTCTCGAGCTAGAGCACTCTTCCCCGGTTCCAATGCCACCCTTCAAAGCTTCTTTGGTTAAGGAATTATTCGTTGTCGGAGCCTTGATCGGAGTGTCATCAGAAAAGGAGTTGTTTGTGTTCATAGAGTGCTTGAGAGGTGAGGAGGACGAATGGGAGGGTGCTCTTTATATAAGGAGCTCGGCAACTGTTCAGGCTACCAGTCAGCATGAGACTCGGTCGCCGGCGACCTGACTAGAGAGTTTTTCGAATCGCCAGAGACTCTAGCTTTTCTAGCCTCTCTCTCCTCTATTCTCTTTATGAGTGGCTGAAGTTTGAAGACGATGGCGTGGTGGACGTGCCACGTAGCACACTGTGATTGGCCGATTTTTCTATCGTGGAGGTCCAACTCAACTGTCGCAATAGTCGTTGACCGGACACATGGTAGCCTCTCAATGGCTGCTCATGTTTGCATGGCATGCTGATGGGTCACCCACTGACCATTGACCGGAGATGTGGCGGACTCCCATTAGCTACTCGTGTCTATGTGGCTACTGACAGGGCATCGTTGACTATTGACCGGTCTCATTTGTTGACTGGTTGGACCATTGACCGATTGGACCATTGACTACTCCGGTCCAACCGAGTTCGTTGTCCTAAACTCAAAAATTGGCTGGCAGACCCAATTTGATCAGTTTTCAAAATTTTAAAATTTTTTAAATTTATCAAAATTCATTTTCTATCTAATGGTGGCCTCAATTTCCCAAATTGGAATTTTTAAGACACCTAGAAAAATGAATTATTTATCTGGTTCACTATGGTTTATCTCGATTCAGTCTGGTTTGAGTTTGGTTCACCTTGAACCGATCTGGTTCTCTCCCCAATTTTGCTTCCCAATTCTTCCTCACAATTTTTGTAAATTTTTTGTCACTTGGGATCTCCTAATTTCCCACATTAAGTCTTCTTTACTATTCTCTATTGATTACATTAGCATAGTTTTCCACAATAGTGTTGGTCTCCCGGTTTCTTTGACCCAAGGGGATGGGTTCCACAAGCATGGAGAGTCAACATTGTTGTTCAAGCTTTCCTATAGCTACTTGTTAGCAGTCTTGCTTGGATTGTCCACAAACGTAAATCCTTAAATTTGACACATGTATTTTCATTATTTGCTTTGAATCTCCCTTTAATTGTGAGATTTATTGGGAGTCTTACCTTGACGAATTTAAAATCCTTTAAGTTAAGAATCCAATTCAATGCTAAATATTGGTATGTTGACCTTCACTTTAGTTTTTTTATTCTAAACTTAGAGTGATCTTACCAAGCATGTCGCTATGGGATTTGTCCACCTTTATTTGTCCCTATCTCAAATGTTTTTATTTTAGTTAATTTCTAAAGCATATGTTCTAATCCCTCCATTTGTTGGGAGTTAAATGAAAGAAAGGAAAAGTGTCATAACCACTCATTTCAGCATCAACACCATGCATAGGTTAGTTAAGTTCCTTTCTTCTGATCTTATGTATATCTGAATTCCATAATTGTTTATACTATTTGATTATGTGCTAATTAATTCTTTGGTGAAGGTTGAGAAAATTCAGATTTGTTTTAGGACACCTCTATTTAATTTCTTCGGTTTCATTGTATTTAAATAATAAGGTTGATTATTTTTCTATTTCCCACACATTTGTCTTGGACTGGTTTGGGTTAGCACAAATAAAAACCAAGAAGCATAATTTTGGGGCCATAATTAAGCAATCAGCCTAACATTTGTAAATTAGCTTGTTGGAAGTAATTTTTATGGGTGTGGACCTTTATGGATAGCCCATCTGTTTGAGTTTTGTATTGTTACTTCTTTTTTATTATTATTAGAAAATACCAGCCCAAGCATTTTGTACCTTGGCATTTATTTCAAGGAATGTCTCGTACATGAATTTGATTAGGTTTGATATAATCAATACAATGTCTCCAATACTCATATACATATACATATATATATATATTTTTTAAACTTTATTAATTATTTAATTACCCTCATTTACACTATATTTCTTGATCTTAGGTAGTTCAAGTGATTTACATATCATTAAATCTCTTCTTTATGCTAAATCCAATATAATTGAATTGATTTATGTTACCTTCAATTAAATTATACTAGCTAAATTGGTTATCATCAATCAAATAGGTATTTTTTTCTCTGATCCAAATAGTTGAGTTTTAAACTTAAAATATAATTTTTAGGTCACTAAATTGACGTGTTACATAACCCTTATACCAACCTTCTCTAAGATTAGTCTTTTGGGCTTAAGGTCATCTTATTTCAATTTGTACTTGTTTAAGTGATTCTCTTTTCCTTATTTACCACCTACTGATCTTAATTTTCCAATTTTATTATTTGGTCTTTAACTTGAGAAAAATTATCATTTTGCCCGTATACTTTAAAGCACTTTTCTCTTAATCTTAGACATTACTAAGTATTCCAATTGAATCTCCAATTTTTTTAGGTCCCATTATGGTCCCCAATATGCCTTGTAACATTTCCAAGCTCCATTTCCCACAAATTACCGAATAGTCCCTGAGTTTGGGCAAAATTATCATTTTGTCCTTACTCCTCATAACTCAACTTTTGGGACTCCTTTTTCGTTCATTTTTTTGATTTAGGTCCCTAAACTTTTTTTAATTATTTTTATCCTTTTATTCCTAAAAGTCACTTTTTAGTTGTACAAATATCATTATTTACAATTTAGTCCTTAACTTTCCTTTTATTGCAATTAGATCCCTGGGCATTCCAAAACATGACAACCTAATCTTTAAACTTCACCAAACTTTTCAATCGGCCCTATTACTTTATTTAGCCTCTTAAGAAGGCCCCACATAAAGTTTTTTTTTACTTTTTAGTCCTCTAACTTTCACTTATTTGTATTTTAGTCCCAGACCCCCTGCCCTTTTTCAAATAATCTCCAAAATTTCTCAAACTAAGGTACAAGATCCCCCTTGCCTCCCTCTAGGCCATCTTAAACTCCGTTCAACCGGGGTCGCCTGAACAGTATCTATCAGGCTTGATTGTGAATTGAAAATAATATGAGCAATAGTTAGGTCAAGCTTAGGAACTTACTGAAAACAACACCTCATTCATCGAGGCTAGTGCAGTTCAAAAGCTAGCTCCTCATTGAGTCCATAGCAACTTGAACAACGTTAATTGGTAGTCTGATGCGCCTGCAATGTCCATTTTAGTCAGCTCAGCCACTTCTCTGAAAAATTGAAATTTGAATGATTTAATTCTAACTTTATGATTACTCGAATAGTATAAGGCCAATGGTTATGGAAAACTGGTGGTATGAAAAATCTGTTGATTTTTCTCAACATTTGAGTGTTGCCGTGACCATTAGAATTAGTCTTCGAAATAGATGCTCTATTTCTAGTTATCAAAGGTCTGGCATTGTGTGATCTCATCGAAAAGTGTAGATAGAGAGTTGAGGGTTAAAAGAGGTGGCAATGGAAAGCTCACGTCCTCACCTTTCCAAGGATACGAAGATCGTCGAAGGTGGTGGTTAGACGAAGGCGTAAGGCTCTTTGCAAATTTGATCACCGAAATCAGGAGCTACTTGGGTTTCAGAGAGAATTCTCAGATAAAACAAATATGAGGACATACAAGTTTTATATGGTTGGATTATAGACTTATATGCCTATCTATCCATAGCTTCCTTATGTTATTCCATAACATGTAACTTTGTGAATGAATTAATTCTCCAAGTAGAGGGTTTCAGGATGTCAAATGAGCCTTATCAGGTAAAATGCTAGAATTCAAGTTAAAGCTTGGGTGAGGAAGACGACATGCGCATGTGTGTAGTGCATGCATGCACCAGGTGTGGCTTGTCGATTGTTTTCACTACAGGGAATCGATTTCTAGTTAATTTATTGGTCACTTTAGTGGGTTTTGGCTCGGTTCATGCCTTTTTCATTCAGTTCTTGGGAAAATAAAATTACTTAAAAATTCTAAAATTAATTTTTTATTGAATCGAATCAAGAATGTCTTATTCAAATTTATTTAGCTCACTCTAAAATTAAGGAGGTTTGTGACCAAAGTCCATTTGAACCCACTTAATGTCGGTTCTCTCCCGAATTTTTCCAAATTCTTGATATCAGATCCTAGGATATTTCCTAAGGTCACTCGTTACCCATTTCATCCCTATAAGACTCTCTATCAAACCTTTCCATTAGTCCAGTTCAATTTGAATTCTCTATTCGATCCCATTTCCCAGCTTAATTTAGTCCAATTTTTGAATTGGGATTTTCCGGTGTTACAATATTACTTGTGAAAATAAGTTAAATTGAGAATTGATATGAGATATTGAAATTGAGCCTAACAAAATCCAATGGTAAACAACTGATAGTATTATATTAACAATTAAACCACAAGAAATTGATACATACACCCCTATGCTTTAGTTATAAAATTTCATATATGTACGATATTTTGGGTAGAGAACTAGGGTCGAGCCATGAAGTTGCTCAGTGTCTGTAAGTCCATTCATTGATATGGGAGCTCACCCCCTCATAAGTCATATTTTCATGTAACAAAAAGATTAGGGGATGGTTTCACAATACAAGCTTGAAGTATACACCTCAAGGTAAATGTTTGGGGTTTAGATTAGGGTGAGTTGGGTGGATCAAGATCCAAATCGAGGCATGTTAAGTGAAGTGGGGTCCGAATTGGAGTAGGTCGAGTGAACTAAGATTCAGGTCAAATCAAGAGTGGGTGGATAAGACTCTTACCTAATTGAGTATGGGTTGGGTACGAAGTAAAATATCAATTTGGGCAATCGAAATGATACTATGGGTTATGTCGAGCTGGGTGGATTAGATTCGAATGGGGGTGGGTCGGGTGGCTCGGTATTTGAAATGAAGTGGATCGGGATCTGAATAGAGACAGGTCGAGTGAATTGTGATTCAAATGGGGACAAGTCGGGTGGATCAAGATTTGGATGGGGATTTGTCGGATGGATTGGTATTCGAATTAGAGCAGGTTAGATAGACCAAGATTCGAATTGAGGTAGATTGAATGGATCAGGATCTAAATTAGGGTGGATCGGATGAAATGGGATACGAATCAAGTCTATTGGTATAAAAATCAAAATGGATTGAATAGATCGGAATTTGAATCAGAGCTGGTGAGGTAGATCAGGATTCCAACGGGAGAGGGTAAGATGAATCAAGACCTGAGTCGGGTGGGTTAATGAATCGGGTGAAACAAAATCTAAATTAAAAAAAGTTATATAGATTATAATCCGAATAATAGTAAGTAGGTAAATCGAGATTTAAATTGGCGCGCTTTGTGATTTGAATTAGTTTAAAGTTTTTAGGTTTCATTTTAATTTTATAGTATTTTCTTAATTTATTTTATTTTTTCTCCAAATATTCATGTGTACTGCCCATTCCACTATCCGAATATATTATAATGATATTGTTTTAGTACATCAATTCTTGTTTTTAACCTTAATTCTTGTCCTTACCTATAAAATATCACATCCTACATAATTTTGCCTTGTATATTTTTGGATTAATTACCTTAAATATAAAATTTACTTATTTCTATATGACTATTTTTTGATTAACCTAGGTAGGAGCATTTTTTCGCATTCCTTTTAGCATTTCATTCAATTTGTTTATTAAATTATTATACCAATTCAAATTTGATTTATTTAATTAGCTAATATGATATTACATGGATAGTGTGTTATTTAGCTATTTATTCTAATTAAGTTAATTTATGATATACTTTATTTCTTTAATAATTTAACTAAATTAAAAATTTTGTACTAAAAACACAAAACTACTGGAATATATTATAATGGTATTTAAAATTAAAAACGTTAGCAATATCTTTAACTTTTTTACTGAAATTTGAATCTAGTACCAATTGTAAATAAAATTTTAAATTTTAATAATAATTAATATAATAAAAATATGTAAAAAGATGAAGTTGGTATTTTGAGGAATTTTTCCTTTTTTTCACGCCAAATCCGTACCCTTTTGGCATAAGATGGTTATGAAATTAATAAGTAGTTAATTTTTGTCTATGGGAAAAAAAATAAGAATAACGTGGAAAAATGATATTGTATATAATAAAATATTTTAAATACGTAATATTTTAATACAAAAATTTTAAATATAATAATTTTATATAAAATATTTTGAAAATTACAATTCTATTATACAAATTGATAAAATTTATATTAACCTTGCTAGTAAATATTGATATCAATAAATTATGATTTAAAAATAACAATAAAAAATAAAAATAGAATAGGCAACCAGCTATAGATGGAAGGCTCAGTATCCTCCGCCCTAACTTCATTCCTCTTCAGCCATCTCATGGAGGTTGGCTGACGCCCTTAGCATGCAACGGAATCTTTTTGTCATTTGTGCATATTAGGCACTAATAATTTACACGGAAAATAGGCTGCACTTAATTTAAGTGCAAAAAAAATATTTGGACAGCTGCAAGTCAACTCAGATTGGTCAACCACAAAAAAAAGGCTGCTCAGGTAAAGGTAATGGCAGAATAGCAAATAGGTGGAAGAAGAGAGGCACTTTTACCTCGTAAGCATCACGCGAGGGTTTTCCCTTCCATTTCGCTTATGATTTCTGACACCGACCATCGCCATTTTAAGTAGAAAAGCGAGAGATTGGGAGAAGGCTCCCTTCCGTACTTCTCGCTACTATCTACCCTCCACCCTCTCTCGCTTACCCTGTCTGCAAGCTCCTCACGGTAGTCTTCAATGGCGCTTTCTGACAACAAACGCCAGTCCCTGATCCCCACCTTCCTCTACTCTTCTTCCCCTTCCTCCTCTGCGAAGCCTCTGTTCCTCGAGAAGATGGTCGGACCTGGATCTCGCTCTTTCTCAGCCGCGCATCGGGAGCCCGTGCCTTCTTCTCATTCGGGACAGAGGAGCTTCGTGATCCCGGCCCCAAGCGAGCCCAGTAAGAAGATCGCCATGTACTCACCAGAGTTCTACGCCGCATGCACCGCCGGTGGTATCTTCAGCTGTGGTCTCACTCACATGACCGTCACCCCTCTCGACCTTGTCAAGTGCAATATGCAGGTATCCCTCTGCAGATATTTTTAATCTTTACGATGTTTGTGTACCTTTCTCAACGATTAGATCTGTATGTGCTTTTGATTGTTTGATCTTTGGTCTTCGTCAGGTTAAATATACAATTGCGGACTGTTGAGGCTATGTAATAGGACAGCATATTATTTGATTTATTCAGGAACTAGATCTCATGATTGAATACTCAATTGCGGAACTGTTAGTGTATTTCCTTCCTCATGATTCCATTTGCACAAGTATCCATGTCTTATGCCATTTTCATTACATTAGATCTGCAATTTCTATCGACTGTAATCCTCCAGGTTAGGTTTTGATGCTGTTGTAGCTGTATATATGCTAGCACTCCCGACCTTACCTTAGCATATCATTCGACAGCTTTCTCACTTATCACGTTATTCAGCTCATATTCTTCGTTCCGTACAATGCATTTTCCACTAGCTTCCTGTTGCTGTTTCCTAATGATGATATTCAAATTAACTTATATATCCGTACAGAGCTTTCTTACATTAAGCTACCTTTGCTGCGGACCTTTTCAGTTTGATGTTGATTTGTAAGCTCAGATTATATGATCCTTGCGGAATATGGTTGATTTTCAGATTGATCCTGCAAAGTACAAGAGTATCACTTCAGGTTTTGGAGTCTTGCTCAAGGAGCAGGGTGTGAAGGGCTTCTTCAGGGGCTGGGTGCCCACTCTTTTGGGTTACAGTGCTCAAGGAGCATGCAAGTTTGGATTCTACGAGTTCTTCAAGAAGTATTACTCTGACATAGCTGGGCCAGAGTTTGCTTCCAAATATAAGACATTGATCTACCTTGCTGGTTCTGCATCTGCCGAGGTGATCGCTGATGTTGCTCTATGCCCTTTTGAGGCTGTGAAGGTCAGGGTGCAAACTCAACCTGGCTTTGCTAGAGGTCTTGCTGATGGTTTTCCCAAGTTTGTGAAATCTGAGGGTGCCCTTGGGTATGTTTGATACTCTAGTTTTACACTCCTCATTTGATGAGATTGCCATGTTTGCATTTGTTCTGATCCTCTGCTAATTCCCACAGTTTGTACAAGGGTATTGTTCCACTATGGGGCCGTCAGATTCCATGTAAGTTCTAGCCTTGTTGAATATTTTAAAAAGTACTCTACATTATCGGGAGTCGTCCTCTGATGATTGATATAATAGAATAGCAAATCATCGCAATAATCTTCTATTGAACAAGTTGTGTTCTTTGACCGAAAAAACAAGTTTTGTTCTTCTGAGGTCTGCTCTATTGCAATAAAAAAGTGATCTATAACTTTACGTTTAATGTGATATTCAGTATATCATCCTCTTAACATTAAGTTCAAACATTATTGCTTTCTTTCATCTGATGTTGAATTCTGAAAATTCGGACACTGAAATACTTGCAGTATCTGCTGTGCTTTGCTTCAAATATTATTTTATTTTCCCAAAAGTTCATTTTCATGATGTGCTTTGCTGTGATTGCCATGTTATACTGTAATTGTCGTGAAGATTATGGAGAATATTTTTCTGTGTGCAGATACCATGATGAAGTTCGCATCATTTGAGACCATTGTTGAAATGATCTACAAGTATTCAATTCCCACACCTAAGGATCAATGCAGCAAGTCTTTGCAGCTAGGAGTGAGTTTTGCTGGTGGATATGTTGCGGGTGTGTTTTGTGCCATCGTATCTCACCCAGCAGACAATCTTGTTTCTTTCCTCAACAATGCTAAAGGAGCAACTGTTGGTGATGTGGGTGCTCTTCTCTGACATGTGCTTCTAAAGAGATACATTTAGGGTTAAATATTCTTTCATGAAATTTCCTGACCTAATTCTTATATGTTTATCCTGTGGCATATTAGGCTGTTAAGAAGCTTGGTTTGTGGGGACTATTCACCCGTGGCCTTCCACTTCGTATTGTCATGATTGGAACTCTCACCGGTGCCCAGTGGGGTATCTATGATGCATTCAAAGTATTCGTTGGACTGTAAGTGTTGTGCTGTTCTCTACGTTCTGTTAAATTTTGACCACTTAAAAAGCCTTATTGCCTTGAATTACTCTAATAAGTACTCACCCTGATGCTTTTTAGGCCAACCACGGGAGGTGTTGCTGCTGCCCCTGCTCAACTTGCAAAGGCATAAGCTGTTTAAGGACCCAAGGGGGGTTTTGCATTTAACTGCAACATCCTCTTGAAGACGAATCCTGTAGGGATTTAATAAATAAGATGATACATGTGGGAGCATTGTTTCATTGGCTCTCTGGACCATGTGGATTATTCTTTTCACATTAAGAATTTGGAGCCCAAAATTTTGTGTCTAACTGGGTTTTCTTTTGCAGAAAATGTTTTGGATCACCTTGAATCACTTGGTAGTCAAATTGTTGTATTGAAATATAGTTTTAAGTTGACCATTTACCTGCCAAAGTTGTATTTTTGCTTAAGGATGAGTATTTCATCCCTTTCCATCATTTTTTTTTTGTTTCTAAATAATTAAAAGTAGACTAATATTTTCATGACTGCTGTAGATATGAATATTGATTATGTTAATCATGCTTGTATATAAATTGGGATCGCACAATTCATGGTAGTAGGAGGAAAGGCCATTGCGAACCTATGTTGTAAATTTGTTGAGGCAATTACCATTAGTAACAGAGCGAATAGTGGTTATGTCGGCAAGACTCTCCTGAATGGCCTAGAGAGAAGCTCAATAACAGGGGAGTCGAGGACGCACAACACCAGACTGATTTAATAGAGGCAGAGGGTAGTATGACATTCATGTTCATATTATGAAAGGTCTTAATAGGTTATTACTAAAGAGGGCTTGAGGATGAACAGGTTTAGAGTAAAAATGGTAGTACAGAGGCATAAATTCATAAGCAGAAAATACCACAAAATAGAGGTACGAGCTACGAGAGACATGTTATAAATTCACAAGCAGAAAAATACCACAAAATAGCGGACATGGCATAACTTCACAAGCAGAAAAATATCACAAAATAGCGGACATGGCATGCATAAATTCACGAGCAGAAAAATACCACAAAATAGAGCTACGAGGATATCCAATGTAGCCAAGTTAATAGAATGTTAGAATCCGTCTTGACAAACCTGTCTCGACAATTCTAGCGCATAGAATAAGGAGATAAGATAAATATTTCTAATTTAAACAAAAAAATTAAGAAATTAATATAAATAAGATGAGAAGGCAATTGAAGTTTTCCAAAAGGGTTGAATATAACCCTAATTGGGAGTTATATCATTATGGTGAAATGCGGATAAAGTAGAATTATTAGCTCATTACCCATTTATGGTAGATAATAGTATTATCAAGATAAAGCATTCATATTATTTTATTAACTGAATTTATAGCTCTTGTTATTATGGGGAGCACGAAAGATAATGAGAAAATTTATATAATATAGCTGACTTTAGATCATGCTAGTAGAGAATTTCAATGTTATTACCTTACAAAATATAAAAATCTGAAGGTAAAGTCAAGAATGCTCATAACATTGAGAATTTTTGTAAATTGATACAAGACACACAACTCTTATATGTGAGATTTAATGGACAACATTTCACATGTTCACATTAGGGAACCATCACACCTTATATTGGAAAGAATGGATAGAGTGTTATGCTCAACTCAATGGTAAGCCTAGTTCTTGCACGCACAAGTATTCCATGTAGAGTGAATAAGGTGTGATCATGCACTTGTATTCATTGAGTATATCTAAAGACAAAACATGTCAACTGGATGATTCCCATTCGAAGATAGTGAACTGTTACAAAACTGGATTCGAGAAAGAGAAAACGAATATATTGATAGAGAGGCATTGGGGATGAGAAATTGAAACCTCCTTATTTTCTCTAAACCCTAACTCAATTATATACATGTCTATTTATTAACTACCTTAAATAGAATATATGATATAATTTTAATATCCAAGATTATATCATAATTACTTTAAATATCTTATACTATTTCAACACTCCCCCTCAAGATGGGCGATAAATATCTATCATTCCCATCTTGTTACAAATATTAATCCACTCTTTAGGTCCTAATCCTTTAGTTAAACAATCTGCTAATTGTTCACCAGTTTTCATGTAGTGTAGCTCCACAATCTTGCTCTCAAGTTTCTCTTTAATGAAGAATCGATCAATTTCAATATGTTTGGTTCTATCATGTTAAACTGGATTGTTAGCAATGTTGATCGCTGATTTATTATCACACCATAACTTAATGGGTTCTTTCCTGAATAAACATAACTCCATCAATAAGTTCTTTATCCATATTATCTCACATATGCCTTGAGTCATAGCTCTGTATTCTGCCTCTGTCGTTGATCTTACGACCACCTCCTGTTTCTTACTTCTCCAAGATACAAGATTACCTCCAACAAACACGCAATAACCTGATGTCGATCTTCTATCATCTACACAACTAGCCCAATCAGAGTCACAAAATCCTTCAACTTTAGTATGACCTCAAGACTTGAACCAAACGCCTTTTCCCGGGCTACTCTTTAGATATCTCAATATTCGCATAACTGCCTCCCAATGTTCTGTCCTAGGATCATGCATATATCTACTTACAATACTAACCGCATATGTGATGTCCGGTCGTGTGTGACACAAGTAGATAAGTCGTCCCACAATTCTTTGGTATTGTTCTTTATCCACTGGATCCCCTAACTGAGCACATAGTTTATGATTTGGTTTAATTGAAGTAGCAGCAGTTCGACAACCCAACATCCTTGTTTCAGTAAGTAGATCCAATAGATATTTTCTCTAAGAAAGCACTATGCCTGTACTAGACCTGACTATCTCAATATCGAGAAAATACTTAAGTGCATCCAAATCTTTCACTTCAAATTCTTTGCTCAATCTTTGCTTTAGTCACAATATCTCATCGCTATCATCTCTAGTTATAATAATATCATCTACATAAACTGCAAGGATAGCAACTTGACTATTTGAGTGTCGATAGAAAACTGTGTGATCTCCATTGCATTGTTGATATCCCATTCTAACTATTGCATATCAAAATCGGTCAAACCAAGCTCTTGGTGATTGCTTGAGTCCATACAAAGACTTCTTAAGTTTACATACCCTTCCAGTGGTCTTCATTGTATCAAATCCGAGTGGAATCTCCATATATACCTCTTCTTGTAAGTCTCCATGCAAAAATGCATTCTTTACATCTAATTGATGTAATTTCCATCCAAAGTTGGCAGCACATGATATAAGTATTCTGACGGTACTCATTTTAGTAACTGGTGCAAATGTCTCATCATAATCTATTCCATACGTCTGGCTGTAGCCTTTTGCTACCAATCTTGCTTTATACCTTTCAACCTTTCCTTCAGCATTTTGCTTAATAGTGAATACCCATTTGCATCCAACAACCTTTTTTCCACTTGGAAGTAATGCTAGTTCCCATGTCTTATTTTTCTCTAATGCCCGCATCTCCTCATGCATTGCTGCAAGCCACTTTGGATCATTTTTGGCCTCTTGCCAATTTCTTGGTATGTGCACTAACTGTAATGATATAATAAAGGTCTTGTATGTAGATGAGACAGATTCATATGAGACATAATTAGATATATCATATTCATAACCATATCTAATTGGAGGTTTTCCTACATTAGCTCTAGGTTCTTTACGAATAGCAATGGGAAGAGATTCATTACCATCTGGTGATGATGAGGAATCGTCAGGAGATTGATGGGTATCTGGGACATCTGGTGATGATGAGGAATCATCAAGAGATTGATGGGTATCTGGGACATCCGGTGATGATGAGGAATCGTCAGAAGATTGATGGGTATCTGGGACATATGTGGGCAATGAGTGTGGTATAAGTATATGTTTTTGTCGCTCTCCATCATCTTCTTTATCTTCCTCCCCCTGAGCACAACTCTTGTTCCTTCTACTATAAACCTTCAATTCTGGTTCATTGGTCCCTCCTTCATTGGTACTCAATCTCTTAGGACATGGGATTATACCTACAATGACATCATCTTCTTTATTATCACTAATTCTCTCTTCATTTCCATGTTGTTCTTTAGTCAAATCATCTAGCACTGTGGATGACGTTGATGATTCACCATAAAAGGGTTCATTCTCACGAAATGTTACATCCATACTCACAAAAAGTCTTCTCTCACTTGGACACCAGCACTTGTAACCTTTCTGAGTACTAGAATAGCCCATATAAATACACTTCAATGCACGTGGATCAAGTTTAGTTATTGTATGTTTTCCAAACTCACAAGCATCACATACAAGCTTGCTATGTTCTACATTATTCATCAAGTCAGGCCTTACCCTCTTAAGATTCTCAAACGATAGATGACCAAGACGACGATGCTCCAATATGACTTCATTCATTGCTCGTTCAGACAAAGTAGTGGTTAAAGCTGTGCTAGACTCATCTCTCATAAGATACCACAATCCATCAAGCCTCCGTCCAGTCCCAATTGTTCTCTTGGTATTACTTTTCTGAATGACATATGAATCTCGATCAAAGATTACTTGACAGTTCAATTGATCACTAATTGCACTAACTGATAATAGATTAACCGAAAATGATGGGACATGTAGAACTGATGATAATGTAATTGATGAAGTGCATTTAATCGAGCCGAATCCCACAACCGGTTGAAATGTGCCATCAGCAGTTTGAACTCTATTATGGGAAAAAGGTGGATAACCAGTATATGTAATAAACTCTACTGATGTTCCTGTCACGTGTCTAGATGTGCCTGAATCAATAATCCATTATGTGGAAGATGGTTTAGAAGAAAATGCATGTGCAATAGTACCTGAGTCAGCATTAGCATAACACATGTCGTTGTTTAAAATGTCAACACCTTTAGCACGATAGGTTTGTCCCCCAAATCATCCACAACCTCGACCTTGACCTCGGGCTCCACGTCCTCTGATGCTATGACTTGTTCCACCCCATGCAGGAATACGTGTCGAGGAACAATTCTAGCTAATATGTCCATTCTTCCCACAATTATAGCATTGTCAGTTGTCAATAATCGATTTTGCTAGAGTAGAGCGAACTGGTATTGCTGATATCTTAGAAGTGTTCATAACCTTTTGTCTTGACTCCTCATGAATTAGTGCAGCAATAACATCTTCCATCCGAGGAATTAGAGACTGATGACATATCATTGCTCTCTTGTTTTCATATTCTAGATTTAGTCCCCTCAGGAGGCGAATCACACGTCGTCGCTCCATCCATGGTCTAATAGAAGTTGTATCTGAAGGATTAGATGTAATTAATGGATCATAATAATCAAGTTCAGACCATAACCTTTTCAACTCAGTACTGTATTCTATTATACTTCGCTCTCCCTGCTTTAGTGCATCCAACTTATCTTCAATCTCAATCTCAGTCATCATATTCCCAATACCAGAGAATTGAGTAGCCAAAATCTTCCATATATCAGATGCTTTATTAATACCTTCTACCAACCCTGCGATAGAAGGAGAAAGTGATCCTATTATCCATGCAACCACCAGAGAATTAGTCGCCCTCCACACCTTCCATGATGTGCTGGTAGTATCAGTGGGTTCTTCATACGAGTCGTCAATGTAATCTTCCAAATATTTTGACTATAGTATGAGTCTCATCTTTCTCGACCAACTCAAATAGTTTTTCGTTCCTTCAAGTCTCTGCTCTATTGGGAGTAATTCCAACTTCAAATCTCGATTGAGAGTATTGTTATGTTGAGGCGATACATCGTCTCTTCCTACAAGCAATTTGGTCATACCTTCTAAAATTTCCTTCAACTCCCTTCCTGTTAATGCTACATTCGTTTTCTCCATCTTCTACGACAATTAAGTTATGTCGTGTCTTGAGCCTTCAGATCAAAAAACCTTGAAAATAGCAGAAAAACTTAGCTCTGATACCATGTTACAAAACTGGATTCGAGAAATAGAAAACAAATATATTGATAGAGAGGCATTGGGGATGAGAAATTGAAACCTTCTTATTTTCTCCAAACCCTAGCTCAATTATATACATGTCTATTTATTAACTACCTTAAATAGAATATATGATATAATCTTAATATCCAAGATTATATCATAATTAATTTAAATATCTTATACTATTTCAACATGAACTATGCAATAGGAATAGGAATGTCAGTTTTGGATTTAAGTCTAGGGGCATATAATGGACAACTTTTGTGAAAAGTTAACATTACTGTAAAAAAACTGGTTGTCTTAGTGTAGCAAAGACAATGTACCCCACTCATACTAACTTATTCAGCCTTAAACAATAGTCAGTCAAATTCCCCAAAACGTGCTCGAGGTTTGGATGCAACAACGGGATGCCTTGCCCTGGTTGAATGGAAGAGAACGAAATATTTTGGCATCAAAAGACATGGATATTTTAGTTGGAGAAAGGGGATAAAATACAAATTTCTTCCACTAAATTGTAATTCAGGGAAGAGCTCATAATAGAATAATTTGTATTCAGAATGAACAAGGAAGTTAGATAGAGAATACTGCCCTAATATGTTCGAAATTCTATAAATATTTCTCGAAGTTTACTGGACTAAGGGAAGCTGGGATGTGGATGAAGCACCGAAAAACCTTGTCCAAATAGCCGCTCAATTATGATTGAACAACTTGTTAAATCACACATAATGAAGTGCATAAAGCAGCATTTTAATTAGGATCTAAAAAGGCAGCAGACCTAGTCGGGGTTAGTGGGATGTTTACCAAACATATTAGGATATCTCAAGGCCTGACATAATTGAAGAGGTGCTTGCTATTATTCGAACATGTGATGTGCCATCGTTACTCAATAAGATAAATATTATCTTAATTTAAAAAGTGCCTCATCTCTTGGTACATTCTCTATATCCTTATATAATTTTCTATACAAAAGAATTTCTAAAGTTTTAGTTAATATATTTAATCTTTTTATGAATAGAATTGTGTTGAATAAGAGAGTATTTTATCTCATAAAAAGTGACTCATGATAATATTTTAGCGACACATTAATGTTTATATTATTTAAATACAAAAATAAGAGTAAAAAGAAAATGATAAATTTGGATATGATAAAAGTTATGATTGAGTGAAGTGAAACTTTTTACAAGCCCTTCTGGGTTTAATGGCACATTTATTAACATAATTATAAACAATGTTTGTTCAGTCTCATAAGATTGATCGTGAATGGATAAATCAGTCTCTTTCACACCTCAACCAATTTTTTGATATAGAGTTTAATAATAATTTATCACATTCTTTTAATATTATAATAGTGAGTTTTTTTATCACTATATAATCGATAGAGTAGAAGACTTATAATATAAAATATGTATATTTTCAGTAAAAAATTAAAATTTTCATAAATATAAGTACAAAGTTTACTAACATTTAAAACTATGAGGAAATAATATAATATTAAATGAGAAGTATTTGTACAATTCTTTTTTAGAATCTCTAGTGAGGTAGAACTACGTTCCAATCCTCTTTCTCTAATTTCTAAAAAATATGTTAGTGTTGAGTAACGCTTAGTGAAATATCAATTATTGTGTTATTCATGATTTCAATGTCATTTATACTCAAAATGACTAATATGTAATTTTATAAATTTCCCCTCTAATTAAGCGTCAATAGACTCATTATAAGATATTTTCAAAAACTCGTTATTTACTGTAGTTGTCACTGAAGCCACCATTAGTATATCAACTCAAGCTATTGTTATATATTATAAAAGAAGAGTGTAAGAAGAAGAGGAATAGAAGATATATTGCACTAGTAGTGTATGGAGCTTATTCACGTTGTTTCATTGAATAATAATTCTTACATATATATATATACTTATAGTATACTAAATTACAAATTAAATAGAACTAATGAGCATGACTTGTAGATATGATAACACCAATTACTTGTACTAGTGGAGGTTGATATAGGAATTTGCAACAGGTGAGTTTTATTATCATGGTGGTGATGATATCAATTGCTTGCAAATGAGAGTTGATGTCATTGGTGCAATAGTGTTTGAATTTGCAGTAGGTGATGTAATATGACATTTTGGTTTAATACTCCCCGCAAGCTCAAGGGAAGTTCACGAATATTGAGCATGGACTGTAGTAGAGAAAATCGGGAAGATGGCAGTCCATTAGTGAGCAAATCAGCAAGTTGGTCATCAGTGCCAATAAAATGAACTTGAAGAAGTTGTTGACTAACACGCTCACGGATGAAATGATAATAAATTTCAATATGTTTAGTTTGAGCATGAAAAATGGGGTTCGCAGTAAGATATATGGCTGAAAGATTGTCACACCATAATATGGGAGGTCGAGGGAGCGAGAGCCCAAGCTCGCTAAGCAATGATTGGATCCATATAAGTTCAGCTGTTGCACTAGCAAGACTTTTATATCCATAGTGCATTGCTTCTTAGGACTCCAAGAGATAAGATTGTGACCAAGAAAGACAACGAAACAACTTTTAGAGTGGGGACCCTTAGGGTTACCAGGCCAATCAACATATGAGAAACAAGATAGAGTAATAGGAGAATCATGCCAAAGAAAAAGACCAAGGTGAGAAGTGCCCTGAAGGTAGCGTAGAATATGCTTAACAGTAGTCCAGTGAACAGATGTAGGTTGATGCATGAACTGATAGACTTGATGGATAGCGCAAGCAATGTTAGGCTGAGTGAGAGTGAGATATTGAAGAGAACTCACAATTTGGCAATAGTGACATGGATCTAGCAGTCGATCACTCTGAGTGAGAGACAAGTGAGGGCTGGTCACGATGGGAGTGGAGGTGGGTCGATAGGTAGACATAGAAGCTCTATAGAGAAGGTCGTGAATATACTTTTGTTGAGTAAGATAGAGCCCGTCAAAATGAGAGGTTACTTCAATACCAAGAAAGTGATGAAGAGGTTCCGAGTCTTTGAGAGAGAATTCCTATTAGAGAGAACAAATAACACACCTAATAGAAGCATGAGATGAACTAGTAATAATAATATCATTAACATAAACCAATAATAACATAATAAATGTCGAGGTGTGATAGATAAATAAGGAAGAATCAACAATAGAACATCGAAGCCCATTTGAAAGAGAAATGAGCTGAGATGGAGGAATGAAGCACATGGAGCTTGTTTGAGGCCATAAAGTGATTAGCGAAGGTGACAAACATGATGAGGACCTACAGGGTCAACAAAGTCAGGAGGTTGAGCCATATAGATTTACTTAGTAAAATGCCTATGAAGGAAAGCATTGTTCACATCAAGTTTGTGAGTAACCTAGCCAGAGGAGAGCGCAATGGAGAGAATAATACGTATAGTGACAGGTTTGATGACTTGACAAAAGGTATCATCGTAGTCCAAACCTAGTTGTTGAGAGAAGCTTTTTTCAATAAGACGAGCCTTATAGCGAGCAATAAAACCATCTAAATGTTGCTTGATCTTGTAGACCCATTTGCACCCCGCAATATGATGATTCAAAGGAGGAGGGACCATATCCTAGGAAGAGTTGTGCCGAACAACAGTAATTTTAGCATCCATAGCTTCTTGCCAACAAGGATGACGACTAACTTGGAGTAAAGTTCAGAGTTCCTCGAGAGCAAGAAACACAAATGGATTAACAAAGAAGTGTTGTGGGGAAAGAGACCCATCTTGAGAGTGAATGACCATGCGACGAGGTAGATTAGGGGGTGTTGGCGGTGGCGTTGCTGGAGAGACAATATCATCTTAATTCAAGTTAGCAGTGTCCATGGAGGATGAAGTCATACCTGAGTCCTGAGCTGGTTGGAGAGGAACATGGGAAGAGGGGAATGGGAGAGGGGAGGTGGTGCTATCCGTAGGACGAGGAGAAGCGATACAACCTATGTTAGGAGAGGAGGCAAAAGGGAAAATAAACTCATGAAAATGAACAGTACGACATATAAAGAGACGACTGGTAGAAGGGTCCAGGCAACAATAACCAAGGAAACTAGGAGGATACCCAAGAAACACACATAGCATAGAGTGAAATTGAAGTTTGTCACTGTGGTAGGGATGAAGATAAGGAAAGAAAATATAGCCAAATACCCAAAGAAAGGTATAGTTGGGGTGATGGTGGAAGAGGCAATGATATAGGGATGTGTGAGAGTGAGTGGGAAGATGATTTATCTAAAATACAACTATTTCAAAGGAAAACTCCCAAAATTTCTTTGAAAGGTGGGATTGGGCTAGAAGAGTGAGACATATGTCGATGATTTGACAATGTCGTCTTTCAGCAGATCCATTCTATTGGTGAGTATAGGGACATGAAATTCGATGAAGAATCCCACGAGATTGTAGTTGAGTTTGAAAGGATTGAGACAAAAATTTTTTAGCACCATCAGTTTCTAGTGATTTAATGCGTGTGTCAAAAATGTTTTCAACTTGAAGTCAAAAGGCACGAAAGATGGGTAAAATATCTGAGCGATTTTTAAGAAGAAATAACTACAAGAATTTGCTATAATCATCTAAGAAGTGAATATAGTATATATAATCTGTATGTGAAGTGATGGGAGCAAGACCCCATATGTCGGTACGAATAAGTTGTAGGGGTGTATTGCTATGATTAGTAGTATGAGGAAAAGATTGTTGAATAATTTTACCACAAGAGCAAGCTTTACACAAAGGTAAATGAGAGATATATTTCATTAATAAGTGATTCGATAAAACACGATGCATAACTGGAAAGGCGGGGTGTACAAGACGTTGGTGCCACACCGAGCTACTAATAGAGGTACTATGATATGCAGAGGGTGTTGTAGGAGGACGCCCTAAACGCAAGTAGTATAGTCCTCTTCTATGTTTCCCTTGGAGTAGAACCTAATGTGTTTGAAGGTCCTTAACACAAAAAGAAGAGGAGTAAAATTCAAAGTAACAAGAGTTGTTTTGTGTGAATTGTGAGACAGATAAGAGGTTCATAGAAATTTTAGGCACAAAATAAACATTGTTAAGTTGAAAATGATGAGTGGAAATAGAAATATAAGTGAAACCAGAGGAAATGATGGGAAAACCTGTTCCATCTCCAATTATTCAACGCTTAGGGAATGATTGATTATCATGAATAGACAACTGTGATAAATCATTAGTGATATAATTAGTAGCACCAAAATAAATATATCAATCTAATTGATGATCATTGTGTAAGCTTGTAGATTTTGGAAGGTGCTCAATTTTGGACATGTGGGAGAAATATGATCATTATAATCGCATAATTGACAAGTCTAGCCTATAGGAAGATTGGGTCAAAATTTAGATGTCATGAAGGGACGTTGTGAATGGGGCCGAAAATTTCTTATTCTAGGAAGCCCATGTCGAGTGTTATTTGGGCGAGGCGGAAAGGATGGCCCATGGCCTACCATTGAGAGGCTGAAAATCTCATGTCCTAGGAAGCCTATGTCGAGTGCTATTTGGGCGAGGCTGAAAGGATGGCTCATGGCTTGCCATTGAGAGGCCTAAAGAGAAACCTCCAGAACGCCTTTGAGAAGATGGGGAACTGTTGGAGTGACCAAAATGATGTGGTTTAGATTGTCTGCCACAACTACCTCCAAATGTGCGTACTCGATTATCAAAAGATTTAGGCAAAAATTTGATAGGGCTAAGGTTACGACTAATCATCCCAACGGTGCGTCCAAGCAGTGGAGAATGAAGGAGGCCCTTCTGATGGTGAGAAAGTGCTGCAATGGGAAGACTTGAACTTTGTAGCCTAGTCCTTCGAGTACGTCCAATTGTAGCCTAGTCCTTCGAGTATCTTGTTTTTTTTATTTCTCTATTAGTTTTAGGATGCTTGATTTGGGCAAAATTGGTGGTTGGGGCACTAATAGATGATAAGTAGGTGGATATAGGAAGATCAACTTTCTTCATTTCCCTCCATTGTTGGTCTAAGATGTCTTATTGTGCTTGAACCTGTGAGCTAAACAGGGTATCAAGCCACTGCTAGGCTTCGACTGCCGTGACAGTTCTGATTAATTGAAGATTTACCTCTGTTGTCAAAAAGGCTAGTATAGCAATAAGACGGAACTTCTGATGAATATCCCATTTTTCAAATTCTTGGTTTGGTAGCTTGATTTCATCATCGGTATTTATTTTCTGAATGCGGAAGGGGGAAGGTGTAGGTAAGAAGCCATCTGCATATCCGAGAAGTCGATATGCTTGGTGAATGTGACTCATGTTGTTTTTCAACTTTGGTTTGGAACACTTCATCCCAGTTTTGGTTTAGGTAAGAAACCAAAACTGGAAAATGAATTGGATTTGACATCAATTTGGACTAAAACTTTGGATGACATTTAGGCTATGTTTGGATTGAGGGATTGATAGGGATTTGGAGATGAAGTGTTCGGATATGTTCAGAGGGGAAGTGAAGTGATGGATTTGGTTGTGCAAAAAAAGAAGTGACTGATTTGGAGGTGTTAAAATTTTTTAATAATATGATGGAGGTAAAGTGAGGTGAATGAATATTAATAAAAAATTAGAAATATAAATTTACTCTTTTAATTAAATTAAATAATTTATTAGTTATTATATATAATTAAATTATATTTAAAACCTTTTGTACAATATTTTTTATTTATATTATATATTTATATTTTATAATTTTATATAAAATATTATTAATATATAAATCTATTTAAAATATATAATAATAAAAATAAATAAATAAATAATAATATAAATAATAAATGAGGGTATTAAAGTAATTTAAGCAATAAATGACACGATTCCTCCCTCCAAATGCCCCTACTTTTGGAGGGATTGTGTGGTAGTGAAATGGAGGTTATTTAAGCAATAAATGACACAATTCCTCCCTCCAAACTAAACATGTTATTTGTAATGCATCCATAATTTGTTTGGGTGGACGAGAATTAGGCCAACACTATAACTAGTTCTAGAGGTGATGTCAATGTATAAGGGAGATTGGAAGTGGAGTTATAAGGAGGAGAGTCATTGCTTCTAGATCTTCCCATAGACCCTTAGGGAGGTATATGATAGGGGTCCATACATACTTATGATCTGGAGTAGGCTTGGAGGATCAAAGTGTGTGGGATGTCGGATGACACATCATCGACATCACTATGAGGGGGACAATAAACTTCAAATGTGCCTTGAGAATATGGTATATAATGCACACACTACTCATAGCATTGAGTTGCTATTGTGTGAGACCTTAGTGGACATGATAGCTGCACCAAGCGAGAAATTGTGATGATGCTGTGTGCCTATATCATCGACAACTATATGAGGGGGATAATCATCTCACAATGTGCCTTGAGAGTGTGGTATAGAATGCACATACCCTTATAACCCTATGTTTTGTGAGAACCTTGAGGGGTGAGTTTGTCTCTGTATTGAGATATGATATAAGAAATGTGAACTAGGTTCCTAAGATAAATATTAAGTTGAAAGAATAAAGTATAGAATAGACAATGATTGCAACTACAAAATATGTGAGGGAATAATTATGGAAAATGATGGTTGGAAGTGGCTAAGATAGTAATTCCTCGTGCTCCTTTGCACACTTGAAATGGTTATAGTAAGGTGAGTGAGCACACAGCTCAATGATTTTACCAATATAAGGGCACAACATGGCTTACGATCCCAACTTTTACTTAAAATATTTTCACATATTTTTCCATAATTATTCCCTCACATATTTTGTAGTTGCAATCATTGTCTATTCTATACTTTATTCTTTCAACTTAATATTTATCTTAGGAACCTAGTTCACATTTCTTATATCATATCTCAATACAGAGACAAACTCACCCCTCAGGTTCTCACAAAACATAGGGTTATAAGGGTATGTGCATTCTATACCACACTATCAAGGCACATTGTGAGATGATTATCCCCCTCATATAGTTGTCGATGATATAGGCACACAGCATCATCACAATTTCTCGCTTGGTGCAGCTATCATGTCCACTAAGGTCTCACACAATAGCAACTCAATGCTATGAGTAGTGTGTGCATTATATACCATATTCTCAAGGCACATTTGAAGTTTATTGTCCCCCTCATAGTGATGTCGATGATGTGTCATCCGACATCCCACACACTTTGATCCTCCAAGCCTACTCCAGATCATAAGTATGTATGGACCCCTATCATATACCTCCCTAAGGGTCTATGGGAAGATCTAGAAGCAATGACTCTCCTCCTTATAACTCCACTTCCAATCTCCCTTATACATTGACATCACCTCTAGAACTAGTTATAGTGTTGGCCTAATTCTCGTCCACCCAAACAAATTATGGATGCATTACAAATAACATGTTTAGTTTGGAGGGAGGAATTGTGTCATTTATTGCTTAAATAACCTCCATTTCACTACCACACAATCCCTCCAAAAGTAGGGGCATTTGGAGGGAGGAATCGTGTCATTTATTGCTTAAATTACTTTAATACCCTCATTTATTATTTATATTATTATTTATTTATTTATTTTTATTATTATATATTTTAAATAGATTTATATATTAATAATATTTTATATAAAATTATAAAATATAAATATATAATATAAATAAAAAATATTGTACAAAAGGTTTTAAATATAATTTAATTATATATAATAACTAATAAATTATTTAATTTAATTAAAAGAGTAAATTTATATTTCTAATTTTTTATTAATATTCATTCACCTCACTTTACCTCCATCATATTATTAAAAAATTTTAACACCTCCAAATCAGTCACTTCTTTTTTTGCACAACCAAATCCATCACTTCACTTCCCCTCTGAACATATCCGAACACTTCATCTCCAAATCCCTATCAATCCCTCAATCCAAACATAGCCTAAATGTCATCCAAAGTTTTAGTCCAAATTGATGTCAAATCCAATTCATTTTCCAGTTTTGGTTTCTTACCTAAACCAAAACTGGGATGAAGTGTTCCAAACCAAAGTTGAAAAACAACATGAGTCACATTCACCAAGCATATCGACTTCTCGGATATGCAGATGGCTTCTTACCTACACCTTCCCCCTTCCGCATTCAGAAAATAAATACCGATGATGAAATCAAGCTACCAAACCAAGAATTTGAAAAATGGGATATTCATCAGAAGTTCCGTCTTATTGCTATACTAGCCTTTTTGACAACAGAGGTAAATCTTCAATTAATCAGAACTGTCACGGCAGTCGAAGCCTAGCAGTGGCTTGATACCCTGTTTAGCTCACAGGTTCAAGCACAATAAGACATCTTAGACCAACAATGGAGGGAAATGAAGAAAGTTGATCTTCCTATATCCACCTACTTATCATCTATTAGTGCCCCAACCACCAATTTTGCCCAAATCAAGCATCCTAAAACTAATAGAGAAATAAAAAAACAAGATACTCGAAGGACTAGGCTACAATTGGACGTACTCGAAGGACTAGGCTACAAAGTTCAAGTCTTCCCATTGCAGCACTTTCTCACCATCAGAAGGGCCTCCTTCATTCTCCACTGCTTGGACGCACCGTTGGGATGATTAGTCGTAACCTTAGCCCTATCAAAATTTTGCCTAAATCTTTTGATAATCGAGTACGCACATTTGGAGGTAGTTGTGGCAGACAATCTAAACCACATCATTTTGGTCACTCCAACAGTTCCCCATCTTCTCAAAGGCGTTCTGGAGGTTTCTCTTCAGGCCTCTCAATGGCAAGCCATGAGCCATCCTTTCAGCCTCGCCCAAATAGCACTCGACATAGGCTTCCTAGGACATGAGATTTTCAGCCTCTCAATGGTAGGCCATGGGCCATCCTTTCCGCCTCGAGTTATGAAACTTGTGATGAGTGCACAAAAGTTTATATGTTCATTTATTAGTGTATATATTCTCAAGGGAAAGATGTATTTATTTTTGACATATAATTTAATTTAAGAAAAATTTTAATTTTTGCTGAATTTTATAAGTGTTTTTATTTTGAGCTTTGGTACTTTCAGTACTATTTTAGTGAATGCACCCACTGTTATAACATCGAGTGGATGTGATGGGTTGTCATTTGTCCCCAACCCAGAGAATCGGTTGGAGCATGATAACTTTAGTGTTATGAGAGCCCATATTTTCAAAAATGGTATTTTGGAAAAAAAATATTTAGAATGATTGAAAAAATAGGAATAACACTAATAAAACATTTATTTATAACATAAAAATCTTCCTTATAAGAGGAAACAATTGACAATTGATAAGATATCCTAGTGGGTTGCACTATAGAATCAATGGGCCACATGACTCGGGGAGTTAGGGATAGGGACATGTACAACCTATGAGAAATGAGGTTTCAGTTAAGGAAACCGCAAATGACACCTAACCTTGGGCTACGTTGAGCATACACGTGAAAACATAATAATATGGAGCCTTCGCAAATGTAGGAGAGTGCCTCAGCCAATGACTTGGGGTGTGACATGACTTGACAACCCTTGTGTAGAGTAAAGGGTACTGATAGTAGAGTTAATATGATATATGAGGAAGTCGAAGCAGAATAGGATATGACTGCGAGTAAATCGACAAACCTCTTACCAAGATTGTGATTTTTTCACGAAGAAGGAAAGACTGGATGTCCCATAAGTTTTGAAGTCATGATGTGGTGACACTATCATGAAAAACGGATATGCTCATATGTAGAAGTAATGTAAAGGTGTAATGAGGTATAATAGACAACAAGTGACATTGTGGAGATGAGATGGTATATGGGAATAACTTGTAAGTTTTAACAAGTGTATCAATTGATAGTAAGATCATAGTTGATGATTAAATCTGTCAAAGGTCAAAAGGATGATAAGGGAGGAATTATCCAAGGTACACAACCCACTCTTACAGTGACAAAGTGTAAGGATCACTCTAAGAATGAGTAGATTTTTGAGGCACCACAACAACTATTTGTCAAGAGGTAACAATGATTTCCCTAAGGCCCTAGAAAGAATGAAGATGAATGACGCTCTAAAAAGAACGAGGTAACAAATTAGATGGATTGATATATATTTTGGAAAATACATGGTGCTTGTCCTTATGTAAAAATAAGCGAGAGGAAGTAACATACACATTATGAAATCCTGAATAATTTGTAAGTTGTTTGATTGTACCTCATGTGAAGGAAAGAACTATAGGTTTCATTGATAAGAGTCACCCATTGAGATAGAGAATAACAAAAATTAACTGGCACCATCAAGCGAAGTGGCGAGAGAAAGGATTGTGAGAAGAAACTTGACACGCTTGTCATAAGATAAGAGTGACCTTATTGAGGTAAAATGAAAAATCTGACACCCTTGTGTAAGTGCAGTGGAGAAAGAATTATGCTAGAAAAAAAAAGACCTACTGTAGGAAAGACTAAGAGTCACAAAGATCAAGTGACAAGTAAATTAACGAGACACTACTACTATTAGTGAGTGCACATTGTAACAATATGTGAATTGAAGCACCTCTTAGAAAAGAATGGTGCTAGCAAAAGATGAAACAAGCTAGCGTGTGATTAAAAAAAATGTAGAACAACCCATTTTGGATAAATGGGAAATGAGTAAGTTTTAATGAATGGAGCAAGGAAATTCGAGGAATGGAGCCCTTGGGCCTCGAGGGTCCAAAAAGTGGATCCATGTGTAATTAGGAAGAAAATAATACTTATATATCATAGACAATCAAGTCGTGATAATAGGATATACGAAAAAGGGCGTAAGGGTGAGGAGTGTCGAGTATTTAGAAATTGAGAAGTTGCACATTCATATTATGGTAACTAATATGAAGAGTAATCCAAATTTGGAGAAGGGTGTAAGGTAACCTATGGGAGAACCAATGAGACACGCCCAAACATCTAAGGATGAAAGGATTTGGTGATCGCTACATCATCAAGACTCGAGAAAGGTAGGTGCCTTAAGAAATGACGCATGTAGAATCCCAAAAGTAACAATAAGTTAGGGCATAAAAACCTCCAAATAAGGAACCATAAAGAATCTCACACATGGAAGTATGTGCATGATGAGAAGAGAGGTACAATAAATAGATCTCAAATTTTATATAGGCATATGAAAAGTGGATACCACCCGAGTGAGAGTGTATTAGAAAGAACCACCTCAAGGGGAGTGCAAGAGAAGTAGTACTATCATGCCCAGACCCAATTTTTTCCAACGATGGCAACCTGCCATGTCCACTCGATACTACAGTGGTAGGTACCTTCACCAAAGTAGTATCGATAGAAAAAAAATACTTCAAAATATAAACTTACAAGATTTAGAAAAGAAATTTAAAACTTTCATAAAATCAAGTAGTGTGCCCAAAAATAGATAAATCTTTCCCATGAAAATTTGACAATTGATAAGGAAACATATAATTAGCCTTCATGCACGCCTTTTAAGTCCCGTAGTTGCATGCATTTTGATGTTGTTGTTATCAAAGGTCCTTATGTGCTCCTTTCCACACACCTGTAAATGGTTTTGGGAAGTGGTGAGCTAACAACTTAGTAAATGTGTTTAAAAGTCACGACATGGTTTACGACCCAGTATTTACTCCATCTTTTTATTACATTTTGAGTTATATATGTCTTATATCTTTTACTAGTACCTTTACTTTTTTTTATGTAACACCATAATTTTTTAACGGGAAAAAAAATATTTCAATTAGAAATTGAACCAGAACTATACTTATTTTAAAAGTCAATTGATTTGATTAATAATCAAATAAAAGATAAAATGAATTTTAGTACAAGTTGAGGAGGGATTTGGTGAAATAATTAACTTTTAAAAAATAAATTTAATATTGAACTATTATGTAAATATATATATATATATATATAAATATATGTATAATACAAAGGGAATACAATGGGATGATTTAATTAAAAGGGAAGCCTTGGGGAAGTCCCTATACAAATAAAGTAAGAAATATGTAAATAACCTAAGCACATCTCACTATACGAACCCAAAAGTGTTTGGGCTAGAAAATTTTGTCAAGATAAATAGAGGTAATCCAATAACAACCTATTAATGATCTTGGTAGACCCAACCCAAAATACTATACATAACCCTCAAATAAAATAAATTAAAACCCAATTAATGCGCCCAAATCTTAACTATATAGGTTGTAAGTAATAAACTTAAGAATAAAAGTATGTAAGGGTTCCAAGCTCACTCATGTAATTAGAACCCAAAACTGTATAAATATCAACCATAATTCTATGTTTAATTAAACATAATAAGGAGGGGAGCCTAGACTAGCAACAATATCCTCTCCATGGTTAGGACATTACGTCAGACCTCCTAGAATGAAAAAATGGAAATGGCTGATGGAAGCCCGTATAGATGATAACAACATGTGAGGAGATGGATCTATGAAATTTGAAGTAACCTACCAATAAAAAAAGAGAATAATTTAATATCTCCTAAACTAGGAAAGGAATAAAATAAAATGAACTCTATGAAAAATAATAAACTTATGAGAACATAACATCTCTCATTTAGATAGAGTATATGGCAGTAAAAAGTCATATGATCCTCTTCAAATTCAATAAAGTAAAATAAATGAAACATATGAAGTATCCTCCATGATTGAAAGAATATAGTAGCAAAAGGGTAGAATTTAACTTAACCTTCTCATACAGGTGACCTACAATGACAATCTAATCAAGTGAATTATCCAAGAAGGTCCAAGAGCAATGTTTAAACAAAAGTAATAACAAAATTATTTGACAAAGTATGGTGAGTGACTAAAAGAAGGATCCAACAACTTTTAACTAAATTGAAAGTAGACAAGTCTATTTTTGTACCATGTATAGGAACAACATAAAATAGTCTTGTAACAACAAGATGATAAATGTTATTGGCAAATAGCCAATGACATTAGAGGAGGTAAAAGAATAAATGAACAAAACGTGGACTCACTTTAGCTAAAAATGTAGGGGCCCTAAGAGTCATTAAAGACAACTATATTGAGAGGTAGGATTGAAAACGAGATAGATCATAAGCTAACTTGGTAGGCTAAATCTCAAGTTTAGGATGCCAATGATTGGAATAGGAAAGAAGCCCAATGGGGGCCAACATTTACAGGAGATATGTAAACCTCATTTTCCAATGACGAGTAATCCGAAATGGAGAATTAAAAAATTTTAAAAGGAAATAAAGGATGTAAGTGAACCAAAAAAATTAAAAGGAAAATAAAATGGAAAATTGGAAAGTTCCAAGTGATCAACAAGGATCCAAGAACCAAGGAAAAGAACCATGAATTAAATAGGATGAGAAAATCAAACCGGTTTAGGGTGAACCAGACCTAAACTAAGAAAAAGCAGTTCAAAGATTCATTATTCTAGGTGACATAAAAAATTCATTATGGGAAATTGAACTCACCAATGTGTAGAAAATGAATTTAGAAAATTTTAATTTTTTTAAATCGACCAATTTTCAATTACGGGTCACCGAACTGGGTTTGACTAAATCGGTCAACAATCTAGCTGATCAACGGACCACCTGCTAGGTCAGCACCCAGTCAATGCATATGACCAATCAGCACGAGACACTTTGCGAAGCGTGCCGAGTCAGCTACTTAGTTAGCGTCTTGAAGTGCTGCCCAATTAGAGTGTGACACATGTCTTGGTCATTGGTCTGCTGAAGAAAAATCCACGTCACCAAAGATTGACCAATGAGGGAGTGACATGTGTTCTCAATCAACAGTCAACTAAGGAGAAGTCTCGTCAGCATGACTGATCAATGGGGTGCTGATAGGTGGCAAAGATGCCACGTTAGCAGCATACTAGGATGTCGGAGACCCATGTCGGATGGCCATAGCCAATTAGAGACAGACAGGTGCCAATGGCACAATGTATTTGAGAGAAAATTGACAAATTTAAATTAGCAAATGGGAGGTCGCCATGTGTCATGGTCAAATGAGGGCTAGATTTGGTCAACGACCACATCGATTTAGGCGACCAATGGGAAGTCGCCACGTGTCCGGTCAATGGGTGACTCGGATGCTGAGTGAGCGACCATGCTAGTGACGCTAGCCAATCACAGTGTGACACGGGCAGCCCGCACGTTGTCTTCTTCATTCAGTTTTCTAAACAAGAAGGGAGAAGGACCCACACCTTAACTCTTGCATGTATTTAATGCCTTTGACAAGGCATTAAATCAGAGAGATAATGAACAACCGATGGATGGATGGCTAGAATGGTCAGTCGTGGAGCTCCCTATATAAAGACCTCATCTCCATTTGTCCTCTACGCTCCTCCATTGGTCAAAGAACTCAAACTGCTCTACATTCCGATCATCCTCGAACCAGAGTTCTAGCATCAACCATTTTCTACACCTTTGACCACACAATTTCGTTCTCTATAATCCTAAAGAAGTCCTCCACCATCCTACATACTACATTCAACTCGAAGGTTACCAGAGAAGCTCCAATGAGGCCGCAAAGTACCGACACTTCGACGACATAATTCTAGCAAAAGCTTTCAAACTAAATTCTAATCACCACCAACCCCCTGAGATTAGGCCAGCCATATCACAACTCCTCACGTTTGAACCTCAACCTCCCTATACTTTCGTGGTAAGCCAAATTGCGAAAAAATTTGCTAATGAAATTCTCCATGCCCAAGCCGTCAATTGATGCAACGTTTGATCCTTGAAGGATTCACTTGACGAGCACTAGCCACCCATACCCATAACTCCAACAATTGTCCCTTCGCCGGTAATAAATCAAAGCTTTCTCTTAATAGAAAGATTTTTCGGTTAAGCTTCGTTTGAGCTCGATTTTGGGTCAAATTAAGTTATTCAAAGCTTGGAATGCTCATGGGAAGATGGAGAAGACGACTAGTAGCATCTTAGGAGGAAATTAATAAAGTTTAATTATTCAATTTGATGAATCAAGGATTTAGGGGCTAAAGTGCAATTTTTGGAAAATTGGGCAAATTGGGGATTTTCAAAAGATTTGGGATTTTTGTGAAATTGACATCAATTGAAGATCAATTTACAAATAAGAAGAATTTTGTGATTTAATTGCAACTAAAAATTATTTTTGGGAATTTAACTGTAATTAAAAATAATTATTAGGATATATTTACAATTTTAAATAATTTTATTTTTATAAAATTATATAATGGGTGAAATTGCAAATAAAGTGAACTTAGAAAGTTATGGTAAATAATTGGAAATTAATTGCTAATAAAATAAACTTAGGGACTTTTGTGTAATTAGGATAAAACATCGGGAGCTAATTGGAAATATTTGGATATTTGATTAATTTATTATCCGTGAAAATGTAAGTGTGAAAAGGAAACTACTACATATAACCACAGGACTGTTCAATGAGAAGCGAAAATCTATCAGAGACAAACAAGTTACGGATTAGAAGTGAGTGGGATTTCTCGCATAATGCCCATTTGGGGTGATGAACGTACTTTCATTTTACCCGAAAGTTAAAACCATTTTCCAGAAATAGTATCCATTGACTATGTGAAACTGCTTAAAATACTTTTGGGAGTTATTTATGTGGAACTCATCCTCTCAGACAAAGGAAACTAAGAAAAGGACTAGCAATTTTCATGAGAAAATCAAGCAAATGAATGAACCAAAAATGGTAAAAAAGTGTTAAGACGGAAATTTGGAGAATCACAAGTAACCAAGAAATCATAAAAATCATGGAGAAGAACTATCAAAGGTATTGGATGTGAAAACCGAACCGGTTCAAGGTGAACCAGACCTAAATCGGATCAAACTGAATTAAACCATCAATAATCGGTTTAATAATTCATTTTTATAGGTGGCTTAAAAATGTCAATTTGGAAAATTGAAGCCACCACTAGATAGAAAATGAATTTAGATAAATTGAGAAATTTTTAATTTTTAAAAAACCAGTCGAATCGAGCCTGAACCGACCGATTTACAATTTCGGGTCACCGAACCCGGTCGGACCGAACCGGTCAATGAACACGGTCATCTCCTTCCTTAAGATGACATCACTGTTCATTGAAGGATTTCACCTTCCATTTTCGGCGAGGGAATATTCCCTCTAAAAGCTAAGCTCGACCAATATGGAAACTAGTAGAGCCAAGAGTCTCCGAGCTCCCTATATAAAGAGCTCCCATTCATTCATCCTTTCACACCTCAAACACTCAGAAAAAAAAAAAGAAGAAGTGCTCCATTTCCCAATGAAGCTCGAACTAGAGATCCGACTTGGGCACTTTTTTCCACCTCAAAAAGTGAATTTGGCTCCTATAGATTCCAGAGGAAGTTAGCTACCTAACATCACTCTCCATTCTGCCTGAGGACCACTGGAGTAGTGCCATCGTGTCCAAATAGTGAAGCTACTTCATAGGACTTGAAGCTGCCTTATTTAGCCCGATCCCAATTCGGACAAACCAATTCCTCCTCAAGTCTTTTCAGCCTACTCTTGACCTCCTAAAGTACCCAAGACGAGAATTGGAGTGGCTTTTGATCCTCAAAGGACCCCCAAGACAAGAGCTACCATCCCAAATCGAGAGCTCTGACCGTCGTAGCTCTATTGAGATATATTAGACAAAGACGTGTGTGAGGGAGCACGACAAGGACGGGAAGTCCAACTAGGACAAACAAGTCACATTTATCGAGTGAGTGAGATATTTTAAACATCATACCCAGTTGGGATGATGAGTACTTTTTGAACTGAAAAACCATAATGAGGGGGTATTTTCCATCATGATGCCTAGTTGGGATGATGAGTGCATTTTAAGCTTAAAACCAATTTTCTAGAAATGAGCTCCCCTGACTGTGTGCAGCTACTTAAAAACTTTGGGAGACTTTTCTGATGAGAGCTGAGACAATTCCAATAGGTTAGAGGCCTCAAATTTTGAATTTATAGGGCTTAAGGCCCAGTTTTGAAAAACTTATGAAGTGGACCCAAGGCCAGTGGGCACGGGTTGGAACCCATAGATAAACATGATGATAAAAGCCATGAAAACTCTCATACTGGCTAATTTTGTGTGACTCACCACAGTGCCAAATCCAAACCAATAAGGCTCGATGGGCTAGTGGCTGTGTGTCGAGACTAGGTCGATGGACCGGTCAAGCAAACAACTACAAAGCCCAAGTTGAGTGTCAGGGCCGTTGACACTAAAGATAATGGCTTATTAATTCTAAGACTATTGTTTGTGCATGCATTATGATACGGGATCATCGAGACACCCAAGAGGGGTAGTGTTGGTTCTAAGGGCTGCTAGACAACAAGGTTGTGATAAGGGCAGTTTTATCGTGCTAGTGAGTCATGAAGCTCGGAGTAGCTTCTTGTGCATCGATACTAGGGTGGGGTTAGGATGAGGTCTCTGTCCCCACATCATGTACACAGAGTACATTCGGCTATGAGGGTTGGACTTATAATGTCCACTCAGACTTTGGGTAGAAGTCAAGGACTTCTATCAGAGTGGATGATAAAGATACGTCGATCTACAAGTGTGTGCAATTGATGTAACTATATCTCGCGAATGTTTGTATCATTTATGATAAAGGGTGTGTGACTATTTTTTAAAACAAATCCCGAGCAAGGGGAAAACGTGTGAACCCTTTTTGATAAAGGGGCACGTATGGTTATACACTAATCCCGAGCAAGGGGAAGCATTGGAATGTTTTTCTAAGATAAAGAAAAACCCACAATCATGTGAAGAAAGAAAGATGTGATAAACTGTTTTTGAAAACTCACCCCAACACCCACTTACTAAGTTGTAGAAACTCACCCCCTCCCTTTAAATATTTTTCAGGAAAAGAAGACACCCATTTGTTTTGTATAATATTATTCCAGGGAACAATGACAAAAGATACACCTGACTCCTTGCGGTCTTGGGATGTGGTGACTCTTCCTATACCAAAGGGAGTGGTGGGTTGTTCACGGGGTTTCGACCAAATTGGGTCGGTGTGTGACAACTTGAGTGGTATCAAAGCCTATTTCCATCAAATTCATTATCAAGACTATATACCATAAGAATTAAATGAAAGACTACCTAATTTTTCATATGGCTCCTAGACAAGAAACCAAGAAAACTAGGATTGCCGTCACCGACACTGCCCAAAATCCTATTCCCGTAGGAAGATGGCCCTAAAAGCTCTCTAATGCCCGAGGTATAGTAGAAGCCACAAAGGACCAAGAGATATTATGTGGGGAAGTGTCCTGTACTACCAAGGAATTTGGTGCCAGCACCTATGGAGGCCACACCCATGAGTATGAGGGGAGCCAACCCGACACCAAGGACATAAGCAAGGGCTTATGACCTCACCCAAGAAGACACTCATTAAGAACATAGTATAGTAGCTTCCCAAACTTACTGTGAGACTACCTCTTGTAATAGGGATAATGCCCTAAACGTATTGTACTCCATCTCAATTAATAAAAACTCGAAGTTCCTAAAAACTCTATCTCAAATATGATGTGATCTTGCGTCTCAACTATATGAAGAGGGGTCACGAAAGGTAAGAAAGACCAAAGTTATGACCTTAAGAAACCGCAAAATGGAGCAGAGAATTGATAAAGGGAAAATTTTCCTTAAAGGCAGTTACAAATCATCAAGGAGTAGAGAGGGAAATGCCTCAACCAGAGAAGGCAAACTCCGAATGTTGGGCACTGGACCGGATATCATGGATTGGCGAAGTGTGACCTACTTTTGAAAAGTAGAGGAGCCAACAAGGGTTATAGGCGAACCTAGCAATGAGAAGCAACTAGTAACTAATGGATGTTCAAGATCAATACAAGATGCCCTAAGAAGGACAGAGAAGAAGTAACAACTACATGCATGCTGAATGGCGACATGATGGGCATCAAGAATAAGTGAACCTAAGAGACAACTATCTTAAAACCATTGACAAGGAGAATAGTAGGGATGATGTAGTTAACAAATTGATCCTTATAAGAGTCATAGATTTAAAATCCCGATAAAGAAGAGAGGAGTAAAAAGGCCAATTGTCAGGAAGGAAGGATGAAGGAAATCCTTATAGCAATCAATGGCCAAAAGAGATGGGCAACCACACTCGAGCCACAAGAAGGATTAAGTAAGCCACTTCCAAGGTGGTTAAGGGACCTTAAAACCAAAAGGATATGAACCCTCTCTAAGAAAGTCAACTTGTATGGGATACAAGTAGGACTAAGGATAGGGTATAAAGGACATACCCACAAGATTCCCAAGGAATGGGTAAACAGGAAGGATTGTAGCAAAGGATGTCATAAAGTTGCTCTAGGGTCAGATACCCATAAGGAAGGAAGAAGCCTATCAAGGAAAGGAGTTCTAGTGAGGTATACACATCTCAGTCCATATAACCTAAGATTGGATGGCTAGGCATAGTGTGGAGTACATGAAATAAGATCCGGTAATCTGAAGTTCCTCATATAGGGAATAAGGGACAAAATGGAAATTTAAAGACGATGAAGGATTAAAGGCGTGAAAATGCACCAATATCAAAAGGGTGTAAGGAGATGAAGGAAGGAAACCATCAAAGAATGGTAAGAAGGTTGAACATGTAGCTCCTAAGGTGGAAGTCTCTACTTCGAAGGACATAGTAGAGAATGAGACTATCAAAAGGGAACTCCCCAAGCTAAGGAATGGATAAGTAGACCGTAAGGGATCAACTCAGAATAAAAAAAATTGTGAAGGTAAGGATGGACTGGAGAAAAGAAATCCTTAAGTAAGGACGCCATTGGGCATGAGGAAGGACAAAAGGGAGGAAAGACCCCAAGTATGTCGGTAAGTTATGAAGTGAATGGGAAACTTGATGGTATGAACTGGGAATCCCAATAAAGAAGTTGGTGAAGGACGAATAAATAAGGAAAACCCAAACGCTCATGAAAGGCATGGCATCACATGTAAAGGGACATTATGTGCATGCAAGAGATACACAAACTAGAATCAAGTAGTGAAACACTCTAACAACATAAGAAGAATAGTGTGGGAACACATTCTAATGAAGGAAGTGGAAGAATTCGGTATTGGGAGGTTTGAACCTCAAAGTAAGGAGGATTTAGAGTCTAAGGAGAAATAATCAAATGCAAGAGTTATGCACAAGGGACGATTGGATAACACTGAAGGTAGTTGAGGAACACTACCAGGTGACAAGAAGGAACGAAGCCACACGATTCCTAAATGGTTGGAAAGTCATGAACCATTATCGGGGAAATGTTCTAGAGCTATAATGGACAAAGATAGTTATATAACATGTCATGCTACAAGAGACATGTAGGTCCAACAGTTTCAAGAAATGGTGACTCAAGTATGAATGAATGAATTAAAGGACCAATATAAGACAAAAAGGGAATAATACTGAAACCCACGAAATGAAGTACGAAAAGCTCAAAAAGACATCGAACTAAAGAGTTTCATTGATCAAAGTAATAAATAGACATGGGAACGGTCGAACATCTTGGAACTCCCAATCTTGTGATTTGGAAAAAAAAACCCCAAGAGGAAGGGTTTCACTCGTAAGCGGCATAAAGAATTGGATATAAGAAATTACATTAGATACGAGGGTTAGACAAGCCAATGGTAATAAGTCCCATGGAGTAAGTGAACAAAATTGAAAGGAAAGGAAATTCCTTAAGCACGTTGCCTAAAGGACTAAATGAAAGGGGTAACCAAATGGGTAGCATGTCAAAGCGAATCCCAAGTTGACATCAAGGGAATTTATTCCCAATGTGAAGGAGGCATAAATAAGTTTTGGGGACAAAACTCCTAAAAGGTGGGGAGAGTTGTGGAACCAGTCCTCTTAGACCAAGGAAACCGGGAAAAGAACCATCAATTTTCATGAGAAAACCGAGCACATAAATGAACCACAAATTGTAAAGAAGGATTAAAATGGGAATTTGGAAAATCCCAAGTACCAAGAAATCATAAAAATCTTGGAGAAGAACCATGAAGGGGATTGGATGTGAAAACCAGACTGGTTCAAGGTGAACTGGATCGAACCGATTTAATAATTCATTTTTCTATGTGGGTTAAAAATGTAAATTTAGAAAATTGAGGCCACCACTAGATAGAAAATGAATTTAGATAAATTTAGAAATTTTCAATTTTTGGAAAATTGGTTGAATAGGGCCTAAATCTACCAATTTCCGATTTTGGGTCACCGAACTCGGTTGGACCGGACAAGTCAATGGTTCAACCAGTCCACGACTAGTGTCATCTCCTTCCTTAAGATGACAACACTATTCATGGAAGGATTCCGCCTTCCATTTCTGGTGAGGACTAGTATTCCCTCCAATAATGGTAGTTTCCAGAGAGAATAAGCTCGACCAATATGGAAACCGGTAGAGTTAGGGGTCCATGAGCTCCCCTTCATTCATCCTCTTCAAACCTCAAACACTCAATGTATAAGAAGAAGTGCTCCATTTCCCGATGAAGCTTGAACCAGAGATCCAAGTTGGGCACTTCTTTCCACATCCGAAGTTGGATTTGGGCCCTATATATTCTAGAGGAAGTCAGCTACCTAACAGCACCCTCCATCCCGCCTAAGGACCACCGAAGAAGCGTCGGCGAGTCTAAACAGTGATGCTGCCTCTTAGGACTTGAAGCTGCACTGTTCTACCCTATCCCAATTCGGCCATCCCTAATCTCCTACGGCCAAACCAAGTTCTCCTCAAGTCTTTCTAGTCTACCCTCGACCTCCTGAAGTACCCAAGATAAGAATTGGAGCGGCGTTTAATCATTGTTGGGGGTCTTCTTGCAGGGCCCACTCCATGGAACATACTCCTCCTCATTTTCCACCCTTTATTCAACAGCATTCCTCTAGGGAATGTATTCTTCATTTGCATCCCCATTCATGCATCTCTGAAAGGGGTTTGGGGTTAGGGTGTAAAGTTTTTAGAGGCTTGTTAGGAAAACTATGCTCTAATACCACTCAAGTTGTTATGACCCAACCCAGTTTAGGGTCAGGACCCTATGATCAACCCGCCACCATTCCTTGAACTATCATGCTATTCTTACCTTGATGGTTTAGGGAAGGTAAAGGCATATCAATACATGTTTTCCATAATAAGTTAAAATAATTGGGTATCATAGTGTGGGACTTAACGTGAGTGTTCGAGCCTTCACTTGTACTTCAATTATACCTAACACGACCCTCTTTTTAGTTTCCCTGAAAGAGATGAAAGGAGGGGAATGATCATACAACTCAGTGAGGGGAAACTTTTCCTATAGTGACCAATACAATCAAATTTATTTCTTTTCCTTTCTCCATGATCCACATAGGTTTCATACATCAACCACCCTTTTATCATAAAAAGAGGTCACACAATCGTAGAACAGTCCTCGACTATTCCACTTGTGGACTAGAGCACCTTTACCGTCCACCCTAATAGAGGTTTGTGAACTCTACACTGAGTATGAGTGGACATCAGTTGTCTGACCCTCAAACCCTAGCCATACTTCGTGTCCACGATGTGGGATGAGACCTCTTCTCCCTCTGACCTCGGTGTTAGTGCGTAGGAAGCTCTTAGAGCTTCTTGACATATTAGACAACGAAATGCTCTTATGCTCCATGGGTTGTCCAACAGCCCTTGGAACCACCACTACCCCATATTGGGCAACTTGATGGTTTTGCATCTCATGCATGCACAATCAAAGTCTTATCAATTAAGGCCATTATCTTTGGTCTACTGGCCATACGAGTCTGTTGACTTGGCTTCGACCCCTTGCTCACTAGCCTAACAGGTTTGACAACTCAGCTTTGGCTTAGCAGCGGTTTGCCCCAACAAGACCAACATCCGGATCTTGGCTCGATAGGTATCACACACAATTATGCATTATAGAAAGTTTAATGGCATATTACTTGCTAGTTTTCAATGGGCTCGTACCCTCAAAGCCTAGCCATACTTCGTGTCCACGATGTGGGACGAGACCTCTTCCTCCTCTGACCTCGGTCTCATTGCACAGGAAGCTCTTGAAGCTTCTAGACATACTCGATGATGGACTGCCCTTATGCTACCTGGGTTGTCCAGCAGCCCTTAGAACTACTGCTACCCCATACTGGGACTCGATGGTTCTACATCTCATAAATGCACAATCAAAGTCTTATCAATTAAGCCATTATCTTTGGCCTACTGGCCACACAAGTTTGTTGACTTGGCTTTGGCCTCTTGCTCACCAGCCCAACGGGTTCGACAACTCGGCTTCGGCTTAGCAGTGGTTTGGCCCAACAAGATTAACATCTCGACCTTGGCTTGGTAGGTATCACACATAATTATCCATTATAGAAAGTTTAATGGCTCATTACTTGTTAGTTTTCATTGGGCCCATACCCTCAAAGCCTAGCCATACTTCATGTCCACGATTTGGGATGAGACCTCTTCCCCCTTTGACCTCAGTCTCAGTGCCTAGGAAGCTCTCAGAGCTTCTTGACATATTGGACAATGGACTGCCCTTATGCTCCCTGGGTCGTCTAGCATTCCTTGGAACCACCACTACCCCATACCGAGCGGCTCGATGGTTCCTCATGTCATGCATGCACAATGAAAGTCTTATCAATTAAGGCCATTATCTTTGGCCTACCGGCCACACGGGTCTATCGACTTAGCTTAGGCCCCTTGCTCACCAGCCTAACGGGTTCGACGATCCGGCTTCGGCTTAGCAATGGTTTGGCCCAACAAGACCAACATCTTGACCTTGGCTCGGTAGGTATTACACACAATTATCCATTGTATAAATTTTAATGGCTCATTACTTGCTAGTTTTCATTGGGCATGTACCCATGCCCATCGGCCTTGGGCCCACGTGCATCATCAAGCCCATCACCAGAATTAGCTTCCAAATCGTTTAAGTAGAATTACTTAGGTAGGGGAGACTAATTCCTGGAAAACAGTTTTCAATTTTTAAGAGCATGGGCATTGTCCCAATCGGGACTGGTGCTAGAAATTCCCACTCACCTGGTAGTCGCGATGCGTTCACCCAACTAGGTTCCGATCTTTGACGAGCTCCTCGACACAGGTCCTTGTGCGACCCATCCTACACGACCCAGGCATTCAATTATTCATAAATTAAATTTCAGTCCTAACTTTTCTAATACTCCCCAATTGGCCCCAAATTTTCCAAAATTACGGAAATACTCCTATTTCACGAAAGTCGTCAATTTGCCCCTAAAATTTATCAAAACCACCAATTGGCCCTCAATTTCCTTGCTTTTGCCAATTGGCCCTCATGTTTCAGAAAATTGCACAAAATTGTTCTTATTTTTGAAAAATTCCAAATTGCCGTCAAAGGCTAGCTGCTTCAAGCCGTCGGAGCAGCTTTATTATGAGATCACTCTAGTGGTCCTCAAGGGATCCTCAAGTCTGGTGGAGTGTTCAGCTAGGTGGAGTATTTCTCCCGATTATGTTGCCACCAACTGGAGCTCCTTTGGTTGAGAAATGACTCATCACCAGATAATGAACCAAGATGTTCATATTGTGTAGGAATGCAAAATACCGGGAAAGCCAGCAAGGACAAGCTCGCATGAATACAAAGAACCAGTCTAGTGGAATTCACGACATTAACGGGTGAGTGGGTTTACTAACATCATACCCGGTTGGGATGATGAGCACAACTTAAAGATAAAAACCACTTACCGATTGTGAGTGAAAATTTTATATCATACCCGGTAAGGGATGATAAGTACCTCCGTATAAAAATCCACTGTTTAGTGGTATTTTAATCATCACCACTTAGAGAAAGTGATGTGAAAATTATGCGAAAAAAACTACTTACCGGTTATAAGTAGATCATACCCGGTTGGTATGATGAGACTTACTCGAAGGAAGTTGAAAAGCCATTCATCGGTTATGAACGGAGATGTCCTTATACCGGTTGGTATAATGGACAGTGAAAACCTATTTTGTCGAAAGTGTTCTCCCATGACTGTGTGCCAATGTTTAAACAATTTGGAAGACCTTCTCGATAGGAGCTCGAATAGCTCTGATAGGTCGGGGGCCTCAGTTTTGGAACTTGGGGGCTAAATGCCCGATTTTGAAAATCTCGTACAGTGGGCCCAAGGCTAGTTGGCATGAGCAGGAGCTCATAAATGAACATGATATATGTGCCATAAAACTTAATAAGTGAATTGTTTGGTCATGGTACCAAGATAGGACCGACATGCTCAGTCAACTAGCGGTAGTGCGACATGACAGGTTGACGGACCAGTCAAGACAAACAACTACGGATTGGGTTGAGAGTTGGGGACATTGGACCAGTGGCACCACAAATTACATGGCAATATAAGAAAACATTGTTTGTGCATGGACTATGAGTACGTGATCATCAAGACGCTCATGAGGGGTAGTGATGCGTCCTAAGGGCACTGGATGACTTGGTGGCTATAAGGGCAGTTCGTCGTTCCAGCTATCTGTGTGAAATCTGGAGTAGCACCAAGCGCATGAGACCGGGGTGGGAACAGGATGAGGTCTCTGTCCTCATACGGACACGAAGAAGTGATTTCGGGATTGTGGGTCGGATGTCAAGTACATCCACTCATTCCCAGGGTAGAAGTGGTCCTACTTCTATCCGGGTGGTAGGAAAAGTCGCTTCGAAGCCACTAGCGGGTTCAGTAGTGATATTGACTTGTGAATGTGTGTAACCTTCATGATGAAGGATGTGTGTTGGGTGATGACACACCGTGGTAACTAAGAAATAATGGGAAAACACGAATTTTTAAATAAAGGGATTTTTGAAAACAAAGGAGTCTGGCACACTCCATATAAATATTTTTCTTAAAAGTCAAAAGTTTTTAAAAACCCATTCACTAAGTAGTCGTACTCACCCCCTCCCTTATATCCCTTTCAGGAAATCCTGGAAAGACTCCCCTTAATGACCGTCAACTAAGATGCCTGTAAGACAAGTATGTAAAGTTTTAAATTTCCTGCAATTTTGATTATGCTATTCCAGGAAAAAAGTGCAGGTTAAAGGACGCCTTACTCTTTACGTTTTACAATAAGGGGAAACCCTTTAATAAACCAGGAGAGTGGCGGGTTGATCACGGGAATCCGACCAAACCAGGTCGGGGCGTGATAGATAAAGAGGGGGTTAAAATTGGAAATTGGAAAATTTCAAGTGACCAAAAATTCATGAAAGTCATGGGGAAGAACCATGAAGTAAATTGGATGACAAAATCGGACCGGTTAAGGGTGAACCAAACCTGAACTGGATCGAACTGAGTTGAGCCAATTTCTTAATTCATTTTTCTAGGTGGCTTAAAAATATCAATTTGGTAAATTGAGGCTACCATTAGGTAGAAAATGAATTTAGAGAAATTTAGAAAATTTTAATTTTGAGAAAACCGGTAAAATCGGGCTTGAACCAACCAATTTTCATCTTTGAACTTGGTCGGACCGCCCCAGTCCGATCCGAAACAGTGTCATCTTTTTCATTGGGATGACAACACTATTCATATGGCAGAAAAACTTTTCTACTTCGGTGAGGGAATATTCCCTCTGGTTTGAGCATTTTCTGAAGAGGATAAGCTCAACCAATATTTTAAAACCCGTCCTTTTGAGCTAAGGAAAACCAGGAAAAGAACCGGTCAAACCATGTGAGGATTTAGAACCGGTTCACAAACCCGATTATTTCTGAACGGGCAAGTTGGGAATTTACAACTCTCGGGTGATCCAAAGGGTTCATTAAACCTTGGAAAAGAAACTTAAGACAAATTAGAAAATAAAAACCAAAGTGGTTCAAGTGAACTAGATTCCATAAGAACTTTAAAGTTAAGCATGCTTACTTGAGAGTAATGTGAGGATGGGTGACCTCTTGGGAAGTATGAATTTTTTTGTAACCCGAAATTTCGGTCAAAAATTTGTATGTACGCCTTATTATAAATTAATATATAATTAATAGCAATAATTTAATACTTAAATTAAATTATTGGAATTAATACAAATAATTTAATACCGAAATTAAATTATTAGAATTAATACTGAAATTTAATTTATTAGAATTAATACCGAAATTTAATTTATTAGAATTAATACCGAAATTAAATTATTGGAATTAATACCAATAATTTATGGCAATATTAATACCAGTAATAAATCTCGCCCATTTAATACACGGGTTTTACGCCTATATAAAGAGTTCATCCCCATTTCATTCTCCTCACACCTGAACACTTCTCTCTCTCTCTCTACTGCTCCATTTCCCGGTAAAGCTTGAACGAGAGCTTCGACTTGAACAAAGGTCGGGCTCTTTAGAACCGGGGGAAGACAACTATCTGATAGCAAACTCCAATCAATCCGAGTATCGTTGGAGAAACGCCGACATGATGGAATAGTGAAGCAACTCCGGTGGACCGAAGCTGCCCTATTTCGGCCAAGCTGAAATCGGCCATTTCAAGCCCTCCCAACACTTTCTCAGCCTTTCCACGACCGAATTAGGACCGAAAGGATAAACCTCAGGATGAGACCTATCTGCCCAGATCGAAAGCTTGGACCGCCGTGCCTTCACCGGAACACGAAGTACCGGGAACGCCAGCAAGGACAAGCTCGCGTGAATACCAAGAACCGGTCTAGTGGAATTCACGGCATTAACGGGTGAGTGGGTTTACAAACATCATACCTGATTGGGATGATGAGCACACCTTATAAAGTTAAAAACTACTTACCGGTTGTGAGTGGGTTTACAAACATCATACCTGATTGGGATGATGAGCACACCTTATAAAGTTAAAAACCACTTACCGGTTGTGAGTGGGTTTACTAACATCATACCCGGTTGGGGATGATAAGTACCTCGATATAAAAACCCACTGTTTAGTGGTATTTTAATCATCACTACTTAAAGAAAGTGATGTGAAAGTTATGCGGAAAAACTACTTACGGGTTGTAAGTAGATCATACCCGGTTGGTATGATGAGACTTCCTGGAAGGAAGTTGAAAACCCGTTCATCGGTTATGAACGGAGATGTCCTTATACCGGTCGGTATGATGGATAGTAAAAACCTATTTTGTCAGAAGTGTTCTCCCCTGACTGTGTGCCAATGCTTAAACTATTTGGGAGACCTTCTCGACGGGAGCTCGAATAGCTCTGATAGGCCAAGGGCCTCGGTTTTGGAACTTGGGGGCGAAATGCCCGATTTTGAAAATCTCGTACATTGGGCCCAAGGCCAGTTGGCACGAGTAGGAGCTCGTAAACGAACATGATATATGTGCCATAAAACTTAATAAGTGAATTGTTTGGCCATGGTACCAAGATAGGACCGACATGCTCAGTCAACTAGCGGCAGTGCGACATGACAGGTCAACGGACTAGTCAAGACAAACAGCTGCGGGTTGAGTTGAGAGTCAGGGCCGTTGGACTAATGGCACCACATATTACATGGCAATATAAGAAAATATTGTTTGTGCATGCACTATGAGTACGGGATCATCAAGACGCCCATGAGGGGTAGTGATGCATCCTAAGGGCACTGGACGACCTGGTGGCTATAAGGGCAGTTCGTCGTTCCAGGTGTCTGTGCGAAATCTGGAGTAGCACTAAGCGCATGAGACCGGGGTGGGGACAGGATGAGGTCTCTGTCCTCATACGGACACGAAGAAGTGATTTCGGGATTGTGGGTCGGATGTTTCGTACATCCACTCATTCCCAGGGTAGAAGTGGTCGTACTTCTATCCGGGTGGCAGGAAAAGTCGCTCCGAAGCCACTAGCGGGTTCAGTAGTGATACTGACTTGCGAATGTGTGTAACCTTCATTATGAAGGATGTGTGTTGGGTGATGACACATCGATAACTAAGAAATAATGGAAAAAGATGAATTTTTAAATGAAATGATTTTTTTTTTTTGAAAACAAAGGAGTCTGGCACACTCCATATAAATGTTTTTCTTGAAAGTTAAAAGATTTGAATCCCACTCACTTAGTAGTTGTACTCACCCCCTCCCTTATACCTCTTTCAAGAAGTCCCGGAAAGCCGAACCTTAAAGGACTTGCGCAATTAAATGCTTGCAAGATTGGTACAACTAATTTAAATTACTATGCAGTTTTGATTTATGATATTCCTGGAAAAAGGTGCAGGTTAACGCCTTACTCTTTACGATTTATAATATAAGGGAAAACCCTTTAGTAAATCGGGAGAGTGGCGGGTTGATCACGGGGATCCGACCAAACCGGGTCGGGGCGTGACAAATATGGAAATTGTTCGGGCAAAGGGTCCCCAAGCTCTCTTTATAAAGAACTCCCCTCCATTCATACTCCACACACCTTAAATCGTCATCCCCTCCAAAGTGCTCCATTTTCTAGCAAAGCTCAAACCAGAGCTCCAAATTGCGCACTTTTCTCAGCCTTAGAAGAGAAACTCGGGTCCTATAGACTCTAAGGGAAGTCAGCTACCTGACAGTAGCCCCCCTTCGACCTAAGGATCACTGGTGAAGCATTGGTAGGATCAAACACTGAAGCAGCTCCATCGGTTCGAAGCTGTCCTATTTTGGCCGATCTAAATTCGACCAATTCATACCTCCTACAGCCAAACCAAGCCTCACCATAGTTCCAACGACCAACACAAGACTTTCACAGAGGTGAAAGGTAAGCAAATTTGGCCCTCCTTCGTCGTTGCAGATCGGTTCTAGAGAGAGAGAGTGCTGAAATTCACTTACCAAATTCACTTTGATCTTGACATCAATTGTAGCGATTCTTGATCTTAGAATGACATACAAATGAGAGCTACCTTCCCGAATCGACAACTTAGACCGCCGCACTTCCAACGGTTTGCTTTCGAAGCTTTCTCTCTATATGTACAATTTTCCAGCAAAGCTCCATTTGAGCTCGTTTCGTACCCAAATGATGCAATTCATTGCTCAATTGAATTGTATGGAAGTGTAGGAACTAATCCATACCATTAATTGGAGCAACTAACTCCATTTGAATGGCCAATTTGAAGAAATCAAATTCGATAAGTAGAGAGGGGCATAAATTGGGGAAAATTGGGGAAATTTTAGGCATTTTGGAAAATTGAGGGACTTCTATGCAATTTCTCAAAATTGGAGGTCAATTGACAATGAGAAAGATATTGGAGGACTAATTGGTCAATTTTTGAAATACTTGGGACCAATTGGTCATTTTTGGAACTTACGAGAAAATAGTAATTTTGGAAATGTTGGGAACCAATTTAGAAATTTGGAGAATTTGAGTCCCATTTACAATTTTAATAAAATTAAGGGCCCAAGGAGGATATTGGAAATCCTTGGGACTTGATCTGGAAAAATATTGAACACTAGGGACCTAAAGTCAAGAAATATGAACTTTAGGGACCTAAGTGCAATAAAACCAAGATTTAGGCCTAGTCGCCCGTACGTGAGAAAAAGAAGGTTGTCATGCCGAACCCTTCTTGATAATGATTCCCAAATTGTGTAGGCACACTTGGGACCGGAACACAAGCAAGAGAGCTAGCGTGGACAAATACGTCACAGTTATCGGGTAAGTGGGCATAATTAATATAATACCTGACTGGGGTGATGAGAAGCATTTTAAGCTAAAAACCACTTATCGGTTGTGAGTGACACCTTTTATACATCATATCCGATTGGGGTGATGAGCACCATTCTAAAGCTGAAAACCTACTTACTGATTGTAAGTGAGATTAATTAAACATCATCCTCAGTTGGTATGATAAACTTTCTTACTGAAAGAAAAAACCCACATACCAGTTGTAAGCAGACCTATCATCACACTCAATTGGTGTGATGAGTTAAAAAGGAAGATTTTTGTTGGAAGTATTCTCCCTTGACTATGTGCCATTACTTAAACTATTTGAATGACCTTCCTATAGTGATGGGTTCCAAGGGTTACTGGACGACATGGTGGAGATAAGGGCAGTTCATCGTGCCAATTAGTCATGAAGCTTTGGGAGCTTCTTGCGCACAAGATTAGGATGGGGTTAGGATGAGGTCTCCATCCTCATATGAACACAAAGTGAATTTCGGGTCTAAGGGTCGGATGTCTGGGATGTCCACTCAGACTCTGAGTAGAAGTCAAGGACTTCTATCAAAGTGGATGGTAAAGACGCACCGATCCACAAGTGGGTGCAATCGTCGTAACTACATCTCCTGAATACTTGAACCCTTTATGATAAAGGGCATGTGTTTGTTTGCTAAATGCCTCCCAAGGCAAGGGGATGTGCTAAAAGAGCTAAGCACACATAATAAGTGAAATGATGAAAGGTTTTAAAAACACATACAATTGTACTTCGTGAAACACTTCCCTCGCAAGGGAAGTGTTAAAATAGTTAAACTCACATAATGATGAAACGTTTTTTAAAAGTGAAAAAGAGTATTTTTGAAAAACTCATTTTCCAACACCTGCTCATTGAGTTGTAGAAAGTTGCCCCCTCCCTTTTACCCCTTTTTAGGAAGGAAGGCAAACCCTTAAATAATAACTCGAAGTCAAACCCTTAAGACAAGAACACTTTTGTAAGTTTTAACATATTCAGTTTTGTATAATGTTATTCCAAGAAAATTATGTAAAAATAGACGCCTGACTCCTCGCGGTTTAGAAGGAAGCGAAATCCTTCATAGACTAAAGGGAGTGTCGGGTTGCTCACGGGGATCTGATCAAACTGGGTCTAGGTATGAAAACTTGATTGGTATCAGAGCCTGTTTACTCGAATATATTATCAAGACTATATAACATAAGAACTAAGAGAAAATTTAAAATTTTTTTCAGATGGCTCCCAAGTGAGGAACCAAGAAAACTAGGACTGACATCACCAACACCACCCAACACTCTGTCATCATAGCAAGACAACTCTAAAAGCTCTCCAATGCCCAAGGTATAGTAGAAGTCCCAATGAACCAAGAGACATTGTGGGGAAGTATCCAGTACCACCAAGGAGTATGGTGCTAGGACCTGTTGAGGTCACAACGCCGAGTATGCAGGGAACCAAGCCTGAAGCTAAGAATGCCAGGAAGGGCTCATAACCTTACCAAAGATGACACTTATCAAGAACCTCCATAGCTCCCTATCTATCTCGTAACCACATTTTTTTAAAATGGCTAAGACCCCAACGTTACCCTAGACTCCATAGATATCGGGGAGAGTCCCATCCCAAGTAAGTAAATGAACCAGGGGACTAAGGAGTTGAGAACTCTTGGAATAACTACTAGGCAAAGAAAACTCAACAAGAAACCAACAAGTTGTTCAGGCTCAAGAATGGCGAAACACAAAACCACTAGCAAGGGACCCCGATGGTCGAGGCATAGGAGGAACCACAAAGGTCCACGTAAGAAAGTGACCTATTATAGGTGTGGACAATAGGTACACTCTGTAAGAAAGTGCCTAACAATACTGATGAAATGTAAACCCCACTCCTTTAAGATGAGAAAATTCGGGAAAAAATCGGTCAACCTAGATGAGAAAACCGAACCAGTTCACGAACCCCAACCGATAGAGATAGGGTAAACCTAGAAATTTATAGATCTCGAGTGACCTAAAAAGTCACAAAAATCATGAAAAAGGACTTTAGGATGAATGGGAGATGAAAACTAAACTGGTTCAGGTGAACCGGATTTAACCGGTTTGGACCAGTTTGAACCACTATTGAACCATATGCTAAATTCATTTTTCTAGGGGGTTTGAAAAATTCAAATTGGAGAATTAAGGCCACCATTTGATAGAGAATGAATTTTGAAATTTTTAATCTTGAAAAAATCGGTCGAATTAAGCCTGAACTGGCCAATTTAAGCTTTGAACCCGATTCGGACCTGTTCGGTCTGGTTCGAAACAGTGTCGTCTTATTCCTTCAGGTGACAACACTGTTCACTCGTCAGAAAACTGAGCAGCGCCAATGAAGATAAAAAGTCTCTAGCCAAGGAGTTTCAGGAAATGAATGACTGCCATTAAGGTGCCAATCGAATTTCCAAGAAGTTCCTGAGCTTTCTTTGTAAAGAGCCCCTCCTCATTCATCCTCCTAACACCTGAAAACTCCACTCTCTCTGAACTACTCCATTTTCCGGTAAAGCTCGTACCAGAGCTCCGACTTAGGCATTTTTCTGAGCCAAATAAGGCAAGGTTGGATTCTTTAGATTTTGGAAGAAGTTCGCTACACAACGGTAGCCTCCATTTGCTACAAGGGTCGCCGGAGAAACACTGGCATGATAGAACAGTGAAGCAGCTCCGGTGGACCAAATCTGGCCTATTTCAGCCGAGCTGAAATCGGCCAATTTGAGCCCTTCTCAAGCTAAACCAAGCCCTCCCAACACTTCTACAACCCTCTTACAGCTGAATTAGTGTGGAAAGGTAAGCCAATTTAGTTTGCCTCTATAATTTTTGATCAGTCCTTGGGAGATATCTGACAGAACATCACTGACCAAATTCTCCCTCAATTTGGCATCAATTGATGTGATTCTTGATCCTAGGAGGATCTTCAGGACAAGAGCTGTTTGCCAGATCGAAAGCTCGGACTACCGCGCCCCTCACGATATGCTTTCGAAGCTTTCTCTCTCTAAGTTCAGTTTTCCGGCGAAGCTCCGTTTGAGTTCAATCTAGTGTCAAATCGTGCGATTCAAAGTGCAATTGAATCATATGAAGAAGTAGGAACCCCAATCTAACTTTAATTTCAACAATTAAACTCAATTGATTGGTCAATTTGATGAAATCAAATTCGGCTGAGTTGGAATGTTGAAATTGGGGAAAATTTGGGGATTTTAGAAATTCGGGGGACTAAAGTGCAATTTCATAAAATTGAGGGCCAATTGGGCATGATAAAGATGTTGGAGGACCAATTGGGCAAATTTTGTAATTTTTGGGGCAAAACTTACCATGTTTGTAAAGTCAGGGGAAAATTGTAATTTTGGAAAAGTTGGGGACCAAATTAAAAATTTGGGAAACTTGAACCCCTTGTTGTGATTTTGAATAAATTGAGGTCCTAAGGTGAAATTAGAGGTTTTGGGACTCAATTTGGGACAAAATCGGCATTAGGGGCCTAAAGTTAAAGAAAAACAAGAAATTTAGGAACCTAATTGCAATAAATAAAAAAGTTTGAATATTTTATTTATTCGTGGTTAATGAAGGCTAATAGGCCAAAGGATAATAAACAAGGATGTTCATATTGTGTAGGATCATGAAGTACTAGGAACGCCAGCAAGTATAAGCTCCCATGGAGGCAAAGATCCAAATAAGAGGAATTCATTGCACGATCAGATGAGTAGGATTTTTTATCATACCCGTTTGGGATGATAAGCACCTCCGAAATGAAAATCCACTACTAAGTGGTATTTTAACCATCACACCTAAGAGGAGTGATGTAGAAATTACACGGAAAAACTATTTACTGTTTGTAAGTAGATCATACCCTGTTGGTATGTTGAAACTTCTTGGAAGGAAGTAGAAAACCCACTTATTGGTTATAAGCGGAGATGTCCTCATACTCGGTTGGTGTGATGGATGGATAAAAGTTTATTTTTGTTGGAAGTGCTCTCTCTTGATTGTGTGCCACTGCTTAAACTTTTTGGGAGACCTTCTTTACGGTAGCTTGAATAGCTCAGATAAGCCGGAGGCCTCATTTTTGGAACTTGGAGGCTAATATGCTCGACTTTGAAAATCTCGTACAGTGGGCCCAAGGCTAGTTGGCACAAGTAGGAGCTCGTAAACAAACATGAGTTAAGCCATGAAAACTTTAAATGAATGACCATGGTACCAAGACAAGACCAACATACTCGATGGACTGGCGGCAGTGCGACATGACAGGTCGACGGATCAGTCGAGACAAACAGCTGCAGGTCGAGTTGAGGTTTAGGGCCGTTAGACCAGTGGTACCACATATTAAATGGCTTATGTGGAAAACTATTGTTTTGTGCATGCACTGATGTTACGAGACCTTCAAGATGCCCAAGAGGGGTAGTGATATGTCCTAGGGCTACTGGATGACATGGTGGAGATAAGGGCAGTTAGTTGTGCCAGCAGTTTTAGAAGCTTGACGTAGCTTCATGCGCATGAGATCGAGGTGGGGTCAGGATGAGGTCTCTGTCGTCATACAGACACAAAGTTTTGTTTACGGGATTGTGGGTCAGATGTCGTGTACATCCACTCATTTCCAAGGTAGAAGTGGACATGCTTCTATCTAGGTGGCCAGTAAAGTCGCTCCGACGCCACAAGTGGGTGCAGTGGACGTGCTGCCCTATGAATGTGTGTTCCCTTCATGACAAAGGGCGTGTGTTGAGTGATAAACACACCATTGTGATGAGAAATGGCTATGAAAACTGAGATCGAGGATGAAATGTTTTAAAGGAAAATAATGAGTTTGGCACACTCCAATTCAAACTATTTTCTAAAATTCATACTTTCAACACCCATTCGCTGAGTTGTTGAACTCACCCCTTCCTTATATCCCTTTTAGGTAACTCGGGGAAAACCTACCCAAAGACTACGAGTTAAACTATACATGTGAGACAGGTATGATAAGTTTAAATTTCATGCAGTTTTGATTTATGTTATTCTAGGAAAGGTGCAGGTTTAAAGAACACCTTATTCCTCCTATGTTAAAGAAAGGGGAAACCCTGAATAAACTGAGAGAGTGGTAGGTTGCTCACGGGAATCCGACCAAATTGGGTCGGGGTGTGACAACTTGAGTGGTACCATAGCCTGTTTCCTCAAATGTATTATCAAGACTAGATAACATAGTAACTAATAGGAATAATTTTAAAATTTTCACATGGCCCCAAGAAAAGTAGCCAAACAAAGCCATGCTACCTTAGCCACCCCGAAAGCTAGAGAGAACCCCATCCCAAGGGAGGAAAAGAACTAGGAGTATAGAAGGACCCTTGGAGTAACCCCGGCTCGAAGAGGACTCGACAAGAAAGCCTCCAAGGCATTCAAGCTCAAGAATGACAAGGCATCGAACCATTAACAACCCCTTAAAAAGGCCCCACAATGCTCAAAGTATAGGAGGAACCACAAAGGTCCACGCAAGGAGAAGACCTGTTATAGATGCGGGCAATGGGACACTTCATTAGAAGATGCCTGACACTTTCGAGGACAAGACCCAAGAGGATCTGTTATGGATGTAGGAGGGTGGGACACATAGTAAAGAACTATCCCACACTGCAAGGAATTCGAGCAATACCTTCCAATAAGGACACCTCCACCCCTATAGAAGCCGAAGGGATAACATTACAAGAACCACAATTGAGGCTAGGAATCCTGATCTTCCTCTGGAAGAAATCCTTCTAGACCATAGCTTAGTACTGAGTATTCCCCATACCAACAATGTAATAATCTTCCTGAAGAGATGTTAAAACCCCAAAACAGTATTTTTACTTCAATGAATAAGATTCTAAATTCTTGAAATCTCTATCCCTTAATAATATGATTGTATGTTTCAATTACCTAAGGAAGGATCACAAAAGAAGATCAAGGGTAGGACCTCATGAAAATCCAAAAATAGCAAAATATAGACAAAGGGAATTTTCCTTAAGGAGCACTACAAGCCACCTAGGAGCAAAGAAGGAAACACCTCCTTCATAGAAGACACTAAATGATGAAAGACAACTGTGATGTCTCTAGACAGCAAGGTATGATCTACCTTGGAAAAACAGAGGAACTAAGTAGGGTTGTAGACTAACCTAGTAAGGAAGGGGAGGTGGAAAGGCCACAATAGTGGAAAGGAAGAATGAAGGAAATTCTTGAAGGAAGAAATGGTCGAAAATGAAATGATAACCACACGCAAGTCATAAGGAGGATTTAGTAAGTCTTGGAGCAATTAGTGCCTGAACCTTTCCCAAGGAAGGAGACCCTAGGAAGGCATACATGTTCCAACTAAGAAGTAATGAACCAAGTGACGAAGGATGGGGAGATGAAGTGCTCGCCAAAATGAAAGAATTGAGGGAAACATACTTAGAGGACCCAAGGAGAAAGTTAAATCCAAGGAACGGGTAAGTAGGAAAATAACATCAAAGGACACAATGACAAGGAAGAATGGGTGGGCTACCCATAATAAGGAAAAAAAGGGAAAAGAACATCCGAAAAACTTGGAGAAGTAAGCTCTCCAATTCAGAAGGGGGTAAGGAGAAAACATCCAATGACATCAAGACTGGTCGTGGCCCATACTCGCTTAAATAGAGCCCAAGGAATGGATGGCTAGACATAAAACAAAGTGCTAGGAACCAGTCTATCAGTAGGAGCTCCTCAAAGAGAGGATAAGGAACCAAAAGGAAATAGAGGATAGAGAAGGATAAATAGCAGGCAACAATACCGATTGCAGAAGGGTGCAAGAAAGGAAAAAAAGAAAAGCCTCCAAGAAGTGTTAGAGGATACAAGTAGGAAGTGAGATCTCAAAAAGGGAAATCTCTACTTTGAAGGACATAGTAGAGAATGAAAATCATTAAAGGAGAACTCACCAAAACAATGGAATCGTGAAATGGTCACAAGCAAGTAAGAATGGGATTAGGGGAAAGAAAAAAAAATCCTTGAGTAAAGGACGTCACCATGAATGAAGAAAGACATATGAAGGGAAGAATCCTAGCATGTCGGTAAGTCATTAGGAAATTCAATGATTGGCACCATAAATACCCAATAAAGAAGTTGGGAAAGGATAAGTGGGTAAGGAAAACTAACAAGATTATGTACAACGGATTGTCAAGGCATGAATGGCGGTTAGATAATGGTAAAGGTAGTTGAGGAATACTACCCGATAAAAAGAGGGATGAAGTTATACAATCCCTGAAAGGTTGGAATAACCCTAAAGGAGGTGTTGTAGAATTTTAATGGACAAAGATAGGTTCTAGAGTATGTCATGTCGTAAGGGACATGTAAGTACCAAAAGTCCTGAGTAAAGTGTCACTAGAGTAAGAAAGAGTCAGTTAGTAAACATGACAAGGTCAAACATAATATTGACCGAAGTTGTAATCATTGAAGGATGAAGGAAGGGTCAAATTAGGATGAAAGGATAATAACACCGAAAACTGTGAAAACAAGTATGTAATGCTCGAAAGAACGCCAAACTAAGGGTTTCAATGATGAAGAGGATAACTAGACAAAGGAATGATTGGGTGTCTTGGGACTCCCAATCCTGAAATCTTGAGTAAGAACCTCAAAGGGGAATAATCTTGCCCTAAGTAAAGGGAGACGTGAACCTAGGGATATACCTTTGGACTCGCGGGTAAGACATACTAGTTATTATAAAACTCCATGGAAGGAGTAAACAATGTAAAGGAAAAAAAATTCTTTAAGTACGTGATTTAAAGTGGGCTAAGTGAAAGAACAACCAAAGTATTCACCTGTCCAAGTTGACATTAAGGGAAGTTATCTTGGAGTGAAAAATGCTGATTTAGTTTTGGGGACAAAACTCCTAAAAGGAGGGGAGAGTTGTAAACCCCACTCCTTTAAGATGAGAAAACTGGGAAAGAACCGGTCAACCCGGGTGAGAAAACTGAACCAGTTCATGAACCCTAACCGATAGAGAAAGGGTAAACTGGGAAATTTATGGATCTCGAGTGACTTAAAGAGTCACAAAAGTCATGAAAAAGGACTTTAGGATGAATGGGAGATGAAAACCAAACCAGTTCCAAACCGGATTAAACCATTTTGGACCGGTTTGAACCACTATTGAACTGGATGCTAAATTCATATTTATAGGTAGCTTAGAAATTTCAAATTGGAGAATTGAGGCCAAAATTGGATAGAGAATAAATTTAGAAATTTTAATTTTGTAAAACAAAGTCGAATTGGGCTTGAACCGACCGGTTTAAGCTTTGAACTAGGTTCGGACCGGTCCAGTCCGGTTCGAAATAGTGTCATCTTCTTCCTTCTGATGACAACACTATTCAATCACAGGAAAAATAAGCAGCACCGATGAAGATGAAAAGTCTCCTGCCAGGGAGTTTCAGGCAATGAATGACTACCATTAAGGTGCCAATTGGACGACCAAGAAGTCCCCGAGCTTCCTATATAAAGAGCCCCTCCTCATTCTTCCTCCCCACAACTAAAAACTCCACTCTCTCTCAACTACTCCATTTTCTGGAGAAGCTCGAACCAGAGCTCCGACTTGGCATTTTTTAGAGTCAAATAAGGTGAGGTCAGGTTCTTTAAATTTAGGGAGAAGTCAGCTACACGATGGTAGCCTCCATTCGCTCCGAGGGTCGCCGGAGAAACGTCGGCATGATAGAACGATGAAGTAGCTCCGGTGGACCAAAGCTGTTGTGTTTTAGCCGAGATGAAGTCAGCCAATTTGAGCCCTTTTTAGGCCAAACCAAGCCCTCCCAACACTTCCATAGCCCTTCTACATCTGAATTAGAGTGGAAAGGTAAGCCAATTTGGATCCCCTTTGTAATTTCCGATCTATGCTAGAGAAAGAACCGACATAACTTCACTGACCAAATTCTCCCTCAATTTGGCATCAATTGATGTGATTCTTGATCTTAGGAGAAACCTCAGGACAAGAGCTATCTACCCAGATTAAAAGCTCGAACCACTGCGCCCCCGACGGTAAGCTTTTGAAGTTTTCTCTCTCTAAGTTCAGTTTTCCGGCAAAGCTCCGTTTGAGCTTGTTCCGATGTCAAATCATGTAATTCAAAGTGCAATTGAATCATAAGAAGATGTATGAAATCCAATCTAACTTCAATTTCAACAATTAAACTCAATTGATCGGTCAATTGGATGAAATCAAATTTGGCTGAGTTGGAAGGTTGAAATTCGGGAAAAATTGGGGGCTTCAAAAATTCGAGGCACTAAAGTGAAATTTCATAAAATTGAGGGCCAATTAGGCTTGATAAAGATGTTGGAGGATCAATTGGGCAAATTTTGTAATTTTTGGGCAAAACTTACCATTTTTTTAAAGTAAGGGGCAAAAAGGTAATTTTGGAAAAGTTGGGAACCAAATGGGAAATTTGGGAAACTCGAACTCCTTTTTATGATTTTGAAGGAATTGAGACCCTAAGATAAATTTTAGAGTTTTGGGACTTAATTTGGGGAAAAACCAGCATTTGGGGAGAAAAAGAATGCTGCCATGTCGAACACTTGCTGATAATGAAACCCAAACTGTGTAGGGACACTTGGGATCGGAACGTAAGCAAGAGAGTTAGTGTGGACTTGGAAAACCAACTGGGGACAAACATATTACAATCATCGAGTGAGTGGGCATATTTAATATCATACCCAGTTGGGGTGATGAGAACCATTTTAAACTAAAAATCACTTACCGGTTGTGAATGAGACCTTTTATACATCATACCCGGTTGGAGTGATGAGCACCATTCTAAAGCTAAAAACCTACTTACCTGTTGTAAGTGGGATTAATTTAACATCATACTCAATTGGTATTATGAGCTTCTTTACAAAAAGGAAAAACCCGCATACCAATTGTAAGCGGACCTATTATCACACCCGGTTTGTGTGATAAGTTAAAAAGGAAGATTTTTGTCGGAAGTTTTCTCCCCTAACTATGTGTCATTGCTTAAACTATTTGGGAGACCTTTCTAATGAGAGCTAGAATAGCTCTAACAAGCTAGAGGACTTAGTTTTGAACTCATAGGACTCAAGGCCCAATTTTGAAAATACGTGCAGTGGGCATAAGGCTAGTGGGCACGGGCTGAAGGCCGTAGACAAACATGCATATGAAGAGCCATGAAAACTCTTATTTAAAATGGAAATAAATTGTGTGATTCACCACGGTACCAAGTCCGGACTAACAATGCTCGATGGGCTAGCGACAATGTGTTAGGGCCAGGTCGACGGATTGACCAAGACAAACAGTTGCAAGCCGGATTGAGTGTTAGGGTTGTTGGACCATCGACACCAAAGAGAAAGGCTAATTATATGAAAACTATTGTTTATGCATGCACTTATGGATTTGGGACCATCAAGATGACAAAGGGGGTAGTGATGTGTTCCACAGGCTGCTGGACAACAAGGTAGAGATAATGGCAGTTCGTCGTGCGAGTTAGTCATGAAGCTTTAGGAGCTTCTTACACGCAAGACTGGGGTTGGTCAGGATGAGGTCTCCATCCTCATACGGTCATGAAGTGAATTTCGGGTCTGAGGGTCGAATGTCTAGGATGTCCACTCAAACTTTGGGTTGAAATCAGGGACTTCTATCATGATGGATGGTAAAGACGCGCCGATCCATAAGTGGGTGCAGTTGTCGTAATTACATCTCGTGAACGCTTAAACCCTTTATGATAAAGGGTGTGTGTTTGTTTGCTAAATGCCTCCCAAGGAAAGGTGATGTGCACAAAGAGCTAAACACACATAATAACTGAAATGGTGAAAGGTTTTAAAAACATGTAAGGTTATACTACGTGAAACACTTCCCGAGTAAGGGGAAGTGTTAAAAGAGTTGAACTCGCATAATGGGGAAGAAATGTTTAAAAGGTTGATTTGTTTTCAAAGATAAAGAGAAACCCCAATATTTTAGTGAAGAAAGAGTACTTTTGAAAAACCCATTTCCCAACACCCACTCACTAAGTTTTAGAAACTCATCCCTCCCTTTAATCCCTTTTTAGGAAGGAAGACAAACCCTTAAGGAATACCTCGAAGCCAAACACTTAAGACAAGGACAAGTATGTAAGTTTTAACATATTCATTTTTGTATAATGTTATTCAAGGAAAATTAGGTAAAAAGTGACGCATGAATCCTCGTGGTTTAAAAAGAAGTGAAATCCTTCATAGACCAAAGGGAGTGGCGGGTTGCTCACGACGATCCAATCAAACCTGGTCGTGATGTGACATATCTCCTAGATTAAAGGGAGGGGGTAAGTTCGACAACTTAGTGAATGGGTGTAGGGAGAGAGTATTCAAAACATCTTCAAGTGGAGTGTGCCAGACTCCTTATTTCTTTCAAAAAATATTCTTTCCTTAAATTACTGGTTTTTCAAACCATTTTCTTCATTAACACATTAGGTGTATTTAACAATCAACATATGCCCTTCATCAAGATGGGAATTACGCATTCATAGGGCAGCCCATCCAATGCACCCACTTGTGGCATCGGAGTGACTTTACCGGCCACCTAGATAGAAGTGCATCCACTTCTACCCTAGGAATGAGTGGATGTTCGCAACATCCAACCCTTAAACTTGAAATCAACTCCGTGTTAGTATGAGGACAGAGACCTCATCCCGACCCACCCCAGTCTCATGAGCATGAAGCTAAGTCAAGCTTTCCTGACTACTGGCATGACAAACTGCCTTTATCTCCACCATGTCGTCGAGTAGCCCTTAGGATGCATCACTATCCCTCTTGGGCATCTTAATGGTCCTGAACCTCAAGTGCATGCACAAACAAAATTTTTTCACAAAGCCATTTATCTTTGGTGCCGCTAGTCCAATGGCCCCGACCCTCAACTCGACCTGTAGCTATTTGTCTAGACCGGTCCGTCAATTTGGTCCTATCGCACTGCCTCCAGTCCATCGAGTATGTCGGTCCTGTCTTGGTACCAAGTCCAAATCACATAATTCATTCATTAAGAATTTTCATGGCTTAACATCATGTTTGTTTATGATCTCTTGCTCGTGCCAACTAGCCTTGGGCACACTGTACGTGATTTTTCCAAAATCGAGGCCTCTAGCCTATGTGAGATATTTCAGCTCTTATCAATAAGGTCTCCCAAAAGTTTTAAGCATTGGCACACAGTCAGAGGAGAACACTTCTGACAAAATAAAATTTTCCATCCATCACACCAATCGGATGTGATGATATCTCCGCTTACAAACAGTAAGCGGGTTTTCTACTTCCTTCCAGTAAGTAGTTTTTTCTTATACCAACTGGGTATGATCTACCTACAACCAGTAAATAGTTTTTCCTCATTGCTCTCACATCACTCCAACCAGGTGTGATGTTAAAATTCCACATAAAAGTGGTTTTTCATTTCTGGGGTGCTCATCATACCAATCGGGTATGATATGAATAAACCCACTCACTCGATATTCGTAGTGTATTCCTTCTTAGTCGGCTTTTTGCCTCCACGCAAGTTTATCCTTGCTTGCATTCTAGTTCTTTATGTTCCTACATAATTTGGACGTCATTGTTTATTAACATTTGGCATGATACCTTCATTCCTCACGCATGAACAAAAATGCCCCAACTTTTTAGTTAATTGCATTTTGGTCCCTAAAGTTCTTTTTCCTTAACTTTAGGTCCCTAATGCTAACTTTTCACTAAATTGAGTCCTGAAACTTCTAAAAATTCACTTTGGGTTTTCAATTTACTCAAAATTGTTAAAGGGGTTCAAGTTTTCCAAATTTCCAATTTGGTCCCCAACTTTTCAAAAATTACCATTTTGCCCCTACTTTGCAAAAATGGTAATTTGACCCCAATTATTTTTAAGAAATGACCAATTAGTCCTCCAACATCCTTTTCATAGCCAATTGGCCCTTAATTTTCTGAAATTGCAATTTGGTCCCTCAATTTTACGAAATCCCCAAATTTCCCTAAAATTTCCCCCTTTTCAAACTGGCCAAATTTGATTTCATCAAATGGACCATTCAATTGAGGTTGTTTGCTCCAATTGAAGGCATATATTAGTTCCTACATTTACATATGATTCAATTGAGTTTTGAACAACATCATTTGGGACCGAATTGAGCTCAAACGGAGATTCATCGGAAAACTGAACTTAGAGAGAGAAAGCTTTGAAAGCTTACCATCGGAGGTGCGGTGGTCCGATCTCTCTATTGGGAAAGATAGCTCTCTTCCTGAGGTATTTTCTAAGATCAAGAGTTTCTACAATTGACCTTGAATTGAGTGAGAATTTCGTTAGTGAATTTCTTCAGTTTCTCTCTCTAACTCTGACCTACAACGATTGAGGAGAGCCGAATTGTCTTACCTTTCCGCTTAGTTGAGGTTGTCTAAGGGCTAAGGGGATGTTGGGAGAGCTTGGTTTGGCTGGAGGAGGACTGAATTCGCCCGATTTCAGCTTGCCTGAAATAGTGCAGTTACGATCTGCCAGAGCTGCTTCACTGTTTGATTACGCCAGCGATCCTCGGAGTAAAAGGAGACTTCCGTCAAGTTGTTGACTTCTCCCTGAATCTAAGAAACCTGACTTCACCTTCTAAGGCTCAGAAAAATGCCTAAGTTGGAGCTCTAGTTTGACCTTCACCGAAAATTGGAGTAGTAGAGAGAGATAGAGGAGTTTTTAGGTGTGAAGAGTAGGAATGGAGAGGAGCTATTTATATAGGGAGCTCAGAGGCTCCTTGATTGTCCGATTGGCACCTTTATGACGCTCATTCATGGACTGAAATGCCTTGAACGAAGACTTTTCACCTTCGTCCCTGCTGATCAATTTTTCAGCGAGTGAACAATGCTTTCATCTGAAGGAAGAAGACGATATTGTTCTGAACCGATCCGAATTGGGTTCAATACTTAAACTGGCCGGTTCATGCCCGTTGATAGAGTTTTCAAAATTAAAAATTTCTAAATTTATCTAAATTCATTCTCTATCCAATGGTGGCGTCAATTCTCCAATTTGAATATTTTAAGCCACCTAGAAAAATGAATTTATAAACTAGTTCAATAGTGGTTTAAAATGGTTCAAGTCCGGTTCACCTGAACCGATTTGGTTTTCTTATCCAATTCATCCCAAAGCCCTTTTCCATGACGTTTATGACTTTTTGAGTCACTCGTTATTTGTAAATTTCCCAAATTGCTTCGTTTCTATCGGTCAAGGTTTATGATCCGACTCGGTTTTCTCTTTGGAAATGACCTATTCTTTTCCTAGTTTTCCTTATTATCAAAGGACATGGTTTACACTAACCCCAACCGTAGTTGGTCAAATTTAGTTGTTTCTTGAAATTGACAAAATAGAGCAAATGGAGGTTGCCTTAGAAATACTCATTGGAGAAGGCACCATTGGTGGCCGAAGGGTAGGCATTTTGAAGCCTAGGGAGTGGCAACTCATTTTATGGTGGTAGTTGGCCATGTGGTTGTTAGAGTTAGCTAAATTTGGTCTAGAAATAGTAGCGGTTGGTCATTCCAAAATAGACCTACTAGAGGAAAATGACTCGTGGTGATCGAAACTACCATTAATAGAGGTCGGTAAAGGCCATAGGGAGATGGAGGAGAGGCAGGGGGTTCTTTTAGCACATATGTTGATCAGAGAGGTGGCTAGAACTAGACGAATTCGACCACAAAGGGTGGTGACAACTCATTGTTATAATGTCTCATGCTGGAGTCGGCGAAAACAGCCCCCATGCGGTGTTTTTCGACACTTTCTAGTCGAGGCCCGACCATAGAATTCAAGAAAACTCTATTAGTGACATTTTGACAATGAAATGCCCAAATTTGATGGTCAGATTAGGGAGAATTGGCTCTAAAAAATGCAGGTGTTGAGAGAGTTTTTGCACTCAGGTTTTTAGACTTCAATGATGAAATCCGATTTGACAGGGAAGAGAAAATAAAATTAGCTCCACCTAAAGGTCACTCAATGAGTTGTCAATGCATTGTAAGGTCTAATTTCATGAAATTTGGTGAAAAATAATCTCAAATAGAAGAGTTTCCATAACCTACCATTTATAGAATCCATACAAAAGTAGTTGAAAGGGTTTGATGGGGTCGGGTAGGGCAGAGTCAGGTTGGGCGACCAAAGTTGGGTTAGATACGACTCGACTTGGAGACCCTCATTCTCATACTTTCCAAAATTACACTTTTACCCCTTTGGGTTCTGTAAGTAATTTAAATTATACCAATTTCTTATCTCAGCTCTCCTAAACTAGCTTCTTGATCGAGAAATGATTTATGATTCCAATTTTATCCCAATTCCTCCCATGGATCCCCATCCTTAGTTCATCATGGATTCTAGGTCCATGGGTGTCAAATTTTATGATTGGGGAAAATCTTGGTGTTACACCATTAGATTACAAGTTAGTGAGGTCTAGGAAGAAGCCATAAAAATTTGGGAAATATTTCTGTCAAATCAATTTATACTTTCCTTCTCAAGAATGACATGCCTACACCACAAGTATATGATCCTCATCACAACATCTATTTAAGTGAGTATGAGTGCTAATTTGAGGAGTAGAAATGCTATTATATGTCTTGATTGTTTATTTTGTTGAATAACAGAATTATGTCACACCCACCTGGTTTGGTTGGAACCCTCTGAACAATCCAACACTCCTCCCGGTATAAAAGAATAACCATCACTATGGTACCAATAACCTAAAAATATTTCAAAAAGAATTTTAAGGAAATATTTTTTCATAAAATATACTAGAATATTATTAATGCACAAAATATACCGGGAAGCTATTTCTTCACACGAGTTCCTCTTTATGATTATCCTGAAATGGTTTAAGGGAGAGGGTGAATTCTACAACTCCGTGAGTGGGTAATAAGGTAATTACACATTAATGGTTAAAGGATTGTTTATTTATCAACATCATTCTCCTTCATGAGTTTTTTTTTGTTTAACAAACAATCACACGTCATTTAGCATCAAAGGCTTCATTACTTGGTAGAACAATCCCTGACTGTTCCACTTGTAGACTGGAGCGACTTTACCATCCCAAGAGGTTGCAACCACTACCACAAGTCTGTGTGAGTGTCATTGCCCAACCCCCAGACTTTTCTAAAACTTCGTGTTCACTATTATGGGGTGAGACCACTGCCCCCTTCTTCCTGTATCTCAATGCGCATGAAGCTCTCATAGCTTCTCGGCATATTGGACTAGCTAGACTTCCCTTATGCTCACTAGGCTGTCCAGTAGCCCTTAGAACCAACACTATCCTATACCGGACATTTCGATAGTTTTGTATCTCAACAAGCACAATCAATAGTTTTTTCATTAAGTCCTTTATCTTTGTGCTACCAGCCCAATGAGTTCGACGATCCGGCTTCATCTTAGTAGCTAAACCACACAATTATCAATTTATGATAATTTTCATTATGTCTCACAATCATAATTTGTTTATGGGACTGGACCCATTTCATGAGTTTTTCAAAACATGGCCTTAACCCACATCATTTCAAAAATTGTGGCATTGGGCCCACTAGAGCAATTCTAGCTCTATAAGATACATTCTTCATACTCTTAGTAGAAATATCTCCAAAAAATTGGTTTAAGCATATTCGCACAGTTAAGGGAGACTATTTCTAGAAATTGGTTTTAGCTTTCGGAAATTTGAAAAATATGTTTATCATCCTAACCGGGCATGATGCCAAAAATCTCACTCACCCGAATTTCGTGACTTGTTCATCCTAAATGGATTTTCGATATCTCTAAACTGTGTTATGGTTGTAGGTAGAAGTTTTCTTTCTACACCTACATTATCACGGATAATGAATTACTCAAAAATCCAATTTTTTTCCACTCTGGTCCTTATGTTTTCTCCTAATTATATAAAGTCCCTAAGTTTATATTATTGTCAATTAATTTCTAAATATTTACCAAAATTTCCTAACTTTACTTTATTTACAATTTCATCCCTTATATAATTTTATTAAAATAAAATTATTTAAAATTACAAATAAATCCTCATAATTTTATTAATTACAATTAAATTCCAAAAATTATTTTTAATTTCAATTAAATACCAAAACTCTTCTTATTTGTAAATTGACCATCAATTAACTTGACGTTCTAGCCATTCACCCATCGGTTGGCCATTAACTCACCGATTTATATACTTGTCAAAGACATTAAAGGCTTCGTCAGAGTTAAGGCATCGGTCCTTCTCCCTTCTTGTTCAGAAAACTGAAGGAAGAAGACAATACTATCCACATGCGTGCGAGCTTCGTACGAGCGGGCTGCCACGTGTCACACTGTGATTGGCTGGCATCGCTGATGCAACTGTTCAATCAATATTTGAGTCACCCATTGACTGGACATGTGGTGATTTCTCATTGATCGCCTAAACCGACGTGGTCGTTGACCGAATCTAGCCCTCCATTAACCATGACATGTTGCGTCTTCTGATTGGCTAATTTAAATTCGTCCATTTTCCCCTGACACACTATGCCATATCCATGTGTCAACCTCTTATTGGGTGTGGTAATATGATGTGGATTTGCTACGTGTCAACCTCTGATTGGTCGTCCGTTCTCTGACATCCTAATCGACCGCTGATGTGGAACATTTACCACGTGTACCTAATTGGTCAACCTTGTTGATGAGGCTTCTCCTTAGTTGTCCATTGACTAAGGACATGTCATGCCTCAACCCGGTTTGGTCGGATCCTCATGAGCAACCTGCCACTCCCCTAGTTTATTAAGGGTTTTCCCCTTCTCTAAACCATGAGGAGTAAGGTGTCCTTTTCACTTGTATCTTTCCTAGAATAACATTAATCAAAACTAAATATATTAACCTTACATACCTATCTTGCAAGTTCAGCTATTAGAAAGTCTTTAAGTGGGTTTTCGCTTGGTTACCTAAAAAGGGGTAAAGGGTGGGGTGAGTTCGACAACTTAGTGAATGAGTGTTGGAAGAGAGTGTTCATAATTAAAACATCTTTAATTGAAGTGTGCTATATACTCCTTATTTCTTTCAAAAATATTCTTTACTCAAATTCCCCATTTTTCAAACTATTTTCCTCATTTCCACATCAAATGTGTTTAACAATCAACACACACCCTTCATCAGGAAGGGAATCACACATTCGCAGGGTAGCCAGTCCACTACACCCATTTGTGGTATCGGAGCAACTTTACGGGCCACCTAGATAGAAGCCCATCCACTTCTACCATGGGAATTAGTGGATGTTCATGACATCTGACCCTCAAACCCAAAATTAACTTTATGTCTGTATGAGGACAAGACCTCATCCCGACATCACTCTGGTCTCATGCACATGAAGCTACGTCAAACTTCCCTGACTGCTGGCATGACAAACCACCCTTATCTCTACCATGTCGTCCAATAGCCCCTAGGACACATCACTACCCCTCTTGGGCATCTTAATGGTCTCGAACCTCAAGTGCATGCACAAACAATAATTTTTCCACAATTCCATTTATCTTTGGTGTCACTGGTACAACGACCCCGACCCTCATCTCGACCTATAGCTATTTTTCTAGACAAGTCTGTCGACCTGGCCTTGACACACTGTCGCTAGTCCATCGAGTATGTCAGTCCTGTCTTGTTACCATGATGAAATCGCACATTCCATTCATTTAGAATTTTCATTGCATAAATATCACATGTTTATTTATGAGCTCCTGTTCGTGCCAACTAGCCTTGGGCCCATTGTACGTGATTTTCCACCCGGCATTTTAGCCCACATGTTCTAAAACTGAGGCCTCTAGCCTATCTGAGCTATTCTAGCTCTTGTTAAGAAGGTCTCCCAAAAATTTTAAGCATTGGTACACAGTCAGGAGAGAACACTTCTGACAAGAATACCTTTCAACTTATCACAACAACCGGGTGTGATGACCTCTACGCTTACAACCAGTAAGCAGGTTTTCTCCTTCCTTCTAGGAAGTCCATCATACTAACCGAGTATGATCTCTCTACTTACAACTGATAAGAAGTTTTTTCGCTTAGTTCTCACATCACTCCAACCGGGTGTGATGTCAAAATCCCACCTAGAAGCGGTTTTTCATTTACGAAGGGTTCATCATCCTAATCGGATACGATGTGAATAAGCCCACTCACCCGTTAACCGTGATGTGTTTGTCCTCAGTTGATTTTCCTAAGTCGACGCAAGCTTCTCTTGTTGGTGTTCCAATCCTTCGTGCTCTTACATGATTTGGACAAACTTATCTATTAATACTTGGCATAACAACCTTCATTCCTCACGTATGAACGACTAAACTCAAAATTTCTATTTAATTGCACTTAGGTCCCTAAAGTTTATTTCCCTTGACTTTAGGTCCCTAAAGTTTATTTCCCTTGACTTTAGGTCCCTAATGCAAACGTTTCCCCAAATTGAGTCCTAAAACTTCAAAAATTCACTTTGGGTCCTCCATTTACTGAAAATTGTTTAAGGGGCTTATGTTTTCCAAATTTCCAATTTGATCCCAAACTTTTCAAAAATTACTATTTTACCCCTACTTTACAAATATGGCAATTTTACCCCAATTAATTCCAAAAATTGACCAATTGGTCCTCCAATATTTTTTCCATAGCCAATTGTCCCTCAATTTTATGAAATTGCAATTTAGTCCCTCAATTTTACACAATTCCTAAAATTTCCCCAAAATTTTCCCCATTTCACACTAGCCGAATTTGATTATATCAAATTGACCATTCAATCAGGGTTAATTGCTCCAATTGAAGGTATGGATCAGCTCCTACACTTCCATATGATTCAATTGAGCTTTGAACCGTGTCATTTGAGTTTGAATTGAGCTCAAACGGAGCTTCGTCGGAAAATAGAGCATAGAGAGAGAAAGCTTCGAAAGCGTACCGTTGGAGGTGTGATGGTCCGATCTCTCTATCGAGAAAGATAACTCTCTTCCTGATGTATCTTCTAGGATCAAGAATTCCTACAATTGACCTCGAATTGAGGGAGAATTTTGTGAGTTAATTTCGGCAGTTTCTCTCTCTAACTTCAACCTGCAACGACTAAGGAGGGCCGAATTGGCTTATCTTTCAGCCTAGTTGATGTCATCTAAGGGTTGTAGCGATGTTGGGAGAGCTTGGTTTGGCGGAAGGAGGGTTAAATTCGGCTGATTTCAGCTCGGCTAAAACAGGGCTGCTTTGGTCCATCAGAGCTACTTCAATGTTTGATTACGCTGGTGCTTCTTCGATGATCCTTGGATCGAATAGAGTTTGCTATCAGATAGCTAACTTCGCCTAGAGTCTAAAGAACCTGACCTCGCCTTCTGAGGTTGAGAAAAATGCCAAGTCAAAGCTCTGGTTCGAGCTTCATAAAAAATTGAAGCAGTTGAGAGAGAGAGAGAAAGAGATAGAGAGAGGAGTTTTTAGGTGTGAAGAGGATGAATGGGGAGGAGCTCTTTATATAGAGAGCTCGGAGACTCTCTAGTCGTCCATTTGGCACCTTTATGGTGCTCATTCATGGCCTGAAACGCCCTGAATGGAGACGATTCAGCTTTGTCGGTGTTGTTCGCTCTTCCAATGAGTCAACAGTGCTATTATATGAATGAAGAAGACGACACTGTTCTGAACTGGACCAGACTGGTTTAAACTGAGTTCAAAGCTTAAACCGGCCAGTTCAGGCCCATTTCGACCGAGTTTTTAAAATTAAAATTTTTTAAATTCATCTAAATTCATTCTCTATCCAATGGTGGCTTCAATTTTCCAATTTGAATATTTTAAGCCACCTAGAAAAATAAATTTAGCAATAGGTTCAATGATGGTTCAAATTGGTCAAAATCAGTTCAAATCTGGTTCACCTGAACCGGTCTTGTTTTCTCTTCCAATTTGTCCCATAGTCACTTTTCATGGTTTTTATGACTCTCTAGGTCACTCGGGATTTGTAAATTTCCTCATTTGCCCTTTCTTTAACGATTGGGGTTCGTGAACCCATTGGATTTTCTCACTTGTGTTGATCGCTTGTTTCTCCGGTTTCATTATCTTTAAGGTATGGGGTTTACAACTCTCCCCTCCTTTTAGGAGTTTTGTCCCCAAAACTTACTCAACACCCGTTGCATAGGAAATAACTTTCCTTGATGTCAACTTGGAGTTTGTTTGACATGCTAACACTTCGATTATTTCCACTTAGCCCCTTCATAACACGCATTTTAGGAATTTCTTTTCCTTTCCTTTGTTTACTCATTCCATGGAGTATATCATAGCTAAGCATGTCTTACCCGTGAATTCAAGGGTATATCCTTTGGTTCATATCTTCCTTTGCTCAAGGCAAGATTCTTCCTCTTGACGGTTCTTGCCCAAGATTTCAGTATTGGGATTTCTAAAATGCCCAATCATTCCCGTGTCAAGTTATCCTTTTGATCTTTGAAACCCTTAGCTTAGTGTTCTTTCAAGCATTACATACTTGTTGTTACTCTTTGGAGCTAAGGAAAACTGGGGAAAGAACGAGTCAAACCGAATGAGAAAAACCGAACTAGTTCATGAACCCGATCATCAGAGAACGTACAAATTGGGAAATTTACAACTCCCGAGTGACCCAAAGGGTCATAAAAACTTTGCAAAGGGACTTTAGGTCAATTTGGGGAAGAAAACCAGACCGGTTCAGGTGAACCAGATCCGAACCGGATTGAACTTGTTTGGACCAGTTTGAACCACTATTGAACTGAATGCTAAATTAATTTTTCTAGGTGGCTTAGAAAATTCAAGTTAGAGAATGGAGGCCACCATTAGATAAAGAATGAATTTAGATAAATTTAAAAAAATTTAATTTTGAAAAACTTGGTTGAATCGGGCCAGAACCAGCCAGTTTAAACTTTGATCCTAGTTCGGACCGGTCTGATCTAGTTTGGAACAGTGTCGTCTTCTTCCTTAATATGACAGTACAGTTCACTCACCGGAAAATCAAGTAGCACCAGCGAAGATGAAAACTCTCTGGCCAAGGAATTTCAGGCAATGAATAATCATCGTTAAGGCCCTAATCGGATGGCCAAGAAGTCCCCGAGCTTCCAATATGAAGAGCCCCTACTCATTCATCCTCCTCACACCGAAAAACTCCATTCTCTCCCTACTGCTCCATTTTCCAGTGAAGCTCGAACAAGAGCCTGACTTGGGCATTTTTCTGAGCCAAAGAAGGCAAGGTCAGGTTATTTGGATTCGGGGAGAAGTCAACTACATGCTTTTAGTCTCCATTCACTCCAAGGTTCGTCGGAGAAATGCTGGCGTGATAGAATAGTGAAGCAGCTCCGACGGACTGAAGCAATTCACTCTAGGTAAGACAATATGACTCCACTCTATAAATTCTAATCGGTCCTAGAAAGAGAACCTACATATTTTGAATAACTAAATTCTCTCACAATTCGACATAAATTGATGCAATTCTTGATCCTAAGAGGAACCTCAGGACAAGAGCTATCTACCCAGATTGAAAACTCGGATAATCGCACCCCCGACGATAAGCATTCAAAGCTTTCTCTCTCTACATTCAATTTTCTGACGAATATCCATTTAAGCTCGTTCCGACGTCAAATCGTACGATTCAAAGTGCAATTGAATCGTATGAAGATATAGGAACTCCAATCTAACTTCAATTCAGCAATTAAACTCATTTAATTAGTCAATTTGATGAAATCATATTCAGTTGTGTTGGAAAGTTGAAATTGTAGGAAAAATTGGGGAAATCTTGGGAATTTCAAAAATTTAAGGGATAAAGTACAATTTCATAAAATTGAGGGCCAATTCGGCATGATAAAGATTTTTGAGGAACAATTAGGCAATTTTTAGAATGTTTGGGCAAAATTTACCATTTTGTAAAGTAGGGGCAAAATGGTAATTTTGGAAAAATTGAGGGACCAAATTGAAAATTTGGGAAACTTAAACCCTTTTTTTTATTTTGAATAAATTGAGGTCCTAAGGTGAATTCTAGAGTTTTGGGATGTAATTTGGGGGAAAATCGGCATTAGGGACCTAAAGTTAAAGAAAAATAATTTTAGGGACCTCATTGCAAATAAATGAAAAGGTTTGGTTATTTTATTCATTTATGATGGATGAAGGCTATTAGGTGAAAGGATAATGAACAAGGATAGTTTTTATCGTGTAGGAACACAAAATACCGGGAACGCCAGCTAAGACAAGTTCGCATGAAGGCAACAAGCCGGTTAAGAGGAAATTCACTACACTATCAGGTGAGTGGAATTTTTGATATCATACACGATTGGGATGAAAAGCACCTCGGAAATGAAAACCCACTACTAAATGGAATTTTAAACATCACACATGAATGGAGTATCCTCATGAAAAAACTACTTACCGGTTGTAAGTAGATCATACTCGGTTGGTATGATGAACTTCCTATACAGAAGTAGAAAAACTGTTTATCAATTATAAGTGGGGGATGTCCTTACGATCGATTGGTATGATGGACAGCTAAAAGGTTAATTTTGTCGGAAGTGCTCTCCCCTGATTGTGTGCCACTACTTAAACCTTTTTGGAGACCTTCTTAATGGGAGCTCGAATAACTTAAATAGGCTGTAGGCCTTGGTTTTGGATCTTGGGGGCTAATATGCCTGATTTTGAAAATCTCATATAGTGGGCCCAAGGAGTCTAGCAAGGGCTTAACTCTATCTCAGAGTATGAAATCAAGTTTAACAAGTTAAAACCCTTTGCCCCTGACCTAGTCAAACTTGCGGAGGTTTGCCAACAATTTGTAGACGGACTTAATATGGACATACGAAACCGAATGGGAGTACTAGGACCCCCCACAGATTTGGCTACTGTCATCAACATGGCCCATGAATGTGAGCGTCTAGTACAGACGAGATGCCGCTGGGTAGAACAGATCAGTAGGAAAGAGGAAGGAGGCCAGGATAGCCGAAGAAGACAAAAGGAGCCAAGTGGAAAGAAATGGGGGAACAAGAATGGGGTTCCCTAGGACAAAGGAAGGTTATCATACCCAAAGGGAGACAAATACAACTCTGCCAAGTAGAAGCCCCTATTGTTCCAAGTGCTAGAAAAACCATGAAAGACCATGTCGAATATGCTTTGAATGTAGATAGCCTGGCCACTTTGTGAAGAACTACCTAACCCATCACGACAATACACAATGAAGTACCCACCTACCACTTCAAGGAAATCCAAGGGCACTAGACAGAGGGCAAGACATCGCCTCTACATCAAGGGTCCCAACCAGAGTATACAACCTCATCCAAGAGGAAACACGGAAGGACACTAGTACCAAAGTTAGTACTTACCGAAATTCCCTTAAATAAATATAGCTAAAGACTGTATTATGTTATCATCATAATAAATGAAAGTTATATTTCCTACATAGATAAAATTGTGATACAAGTAGGAGAAAATACAAAGGACATACCCACTAAATTTCAAGGAGGAAACGGGAAAGAATGGCATCTAAGTGTGTCACTTTGAGGATAGATACACTCAAGTATGCATAGAATTTCGGAAGAAAAGGGGAAGAATACTACCAAGAAAGGAAACCACGGGGAATCATACATATCCCAACTAAGAGGTAGTGGAACCAAGTGACAAGGAATAAGGAGATGAGTTTGCAAAGGAAGTGCATGCTGAAGTGAAGGAATTAAGGGAGGCATGCTAGAATGACCCAAAGAAGTAAGTTAAACCCAAGGGACAAGTAAATAGGAAGATAGCATCAAAAGATGTCATAACAAGTAAGAACAGATGGACTACCCATAATAAGAAAATAAAGGAAGGAACGTCCAAGAAACCTTGGAGGATTAAACCCTCCAATTAAGAAGTAGTTAAGTGGAACAACCACTAATATCAAAGCTATTTGTGGTCCACACTACCTTGATGGAGCCTAAGTAGTGGACAACTGTGCATAGGGTGGAGTACACAAAACCAATAATCAAAAGTTCCTCAGTTAAGGAATAAAGGATATGACGAAATTTTTAAATGAGGAAGGACATAAGAATGGAAGAATTCCAGCATGTCAGTAAGTCATCAAGAAACCCGATGGTTGGAACCAATAGGGAAGCCGGTAAAGGACAAATAAATTAGGAAAACCGACACCATTATGAAGGACATGATGTCAAGGACAAAAGGCAGGTTCTAGAATATGCCATGCGGTAAGGGGCATGTAAGCCCAATAGTCCCGAGGAAAAATGTGACTTAATTAAGGAAGAGTTAGTGAGTAAAAATGATAAGGTCATATATAAAAATCTGGACTGAAGTTGTAATAAACATCGAATGAGGGAAGAGTCAAAATAAGATAAAAAGGCAATAACATCAAAAATTGTAAAGCAAGTATGTAGCACTCAAGAGAACACATAGACAAGGGTTTTAATGATCAAGAGAATAACTAGACAAGGGAACAATTGGAAAGCTTGGAACTCACAATCCTGAAATTCTGAGCAAGAACCCTCAAGAGGAAGAATCCTACCCTAAGTAGAGGAGGAAGTGAACTTAAGGATGTACCTTGGAATAGTGGGTAAGACATGCCTAAATATGATAAACTCCATGGAATGAGTGAATAATGGAAAGGAAAAAGAAATTCCTTAAGTGAATGGAAAAAAGGCTAACTAAAAGAACAACCAAAGAGTTAGCATGTCAAGCAAACTTGAAGTTGACACCAAAGGAATTTATTCCTAATGCAAAGGTTGCTAATTAAGTTTTGGGGACAAAAATCCAAAAAGGAGGGGAGAGTTGTAAACCCCGCTCTTTTGAGCTAAGGAAAACCAAGGAAAGAATAGGTCAAACCGAGTGAGAAAAATCGAACTGGTACACGAACCCGATCATTAGAGAACGGGAAAATTGGGAAATTTACAACTCTCGAGTGACCCAAAGGATAAAAAAAACCTTGGAAAGGGACTTTAGGAAAATTTGGGAAAGAAAGCCAGACCGGTTCAGGTGAACCGGATCCGAATCGGATTGAACTTGTATGGACCGGTTTGAACCACTATTGAACCGAATGCTAAATTCATTTTTCTATGTGGCTTAGAAAATTCAAATTGGGGGATTGAGCCACCATTAGATAGAAAATGAATTTAGATGAATTTAGAAATTTTTAATTTTGAAAAACTCAATCGAATCATTCCTAAACCGACTGGTTTAAACTTTGAACCTGATTCGAACCGGTCTGATTCGGAACAGTGTCATCTTCTTCCTTCAAATGACAGTGCTATTCACTCGCCAAAAAAATGAGCAACACCAAGGAAGAGGAAAAGTCTTCAGCTAGGGAGTTTCAGGCAATGAATGACTGCCATTAATGCGCCAATCGGGTGGCCAAGAAGTCTCCAAACTTCCTATAAAAAGAGCCCTTCCTCATTCATCCTCCTCACACATTAAAACTCCACTCTCTCCCTACTGCTCCCTTTTTTAGTGAAGCTCGAACCAGAGCTCCAACTTAGGCATTTTTCTAAGCCAAAGAAGGCATGGTTAGGTTCTATGGATTCGGGGATAAGTCAGCTACAAGACTGTAGTCTCCATTTACTCCGAGGATCATTGGAGAAATGCCAGCGTGATAGAATAGTGAAGGAGCTCCGGCGGACCAAAGCTGCCCTTTCTCAGCCAACTAAAATTGGCCAATTCATGCCCTTCTCAGGCCAAACCAAGCCCTCCCAACACCTCCACAACCCCCTATAGCTAAATTAGAGTGGAAAGGTAAGCCAATTTGGCTCCACTCTATAAATTCCGGTCGGTGCTAGAGAGAGAACTGACATATTTTCAATAACTAAATTTTCACTCAATTTAGCATCAGTTGATGAAATTCTTGATCATAGGAGGAACCTCAAGATAAGCGCTATCTGTCCAGATTGAAAACTCAGACCACCGCACCCTCGATAGTAAGCATTCAAAGCTTTCTCTCACTACATTCAGTTTTCCGGCAAAGCTCCGTTTGAGCTCGTTTCGGTGTCAAATCATGCAATTCAAAGTGCAATTGAATCGGATGAAGATGTAATAACTCCAATCTAACTTCAGTTTCAACAATTAAACTCATTTGATTGGTTAATTTGATGAAATCAAATTCGACTGTGTTGGAAAGTTGAAATTGGGGAAAAATTGGAGAAAATTTTGAAACTTTGAAAATTCGAGTGACTAAAGTACAATTTCATAAAGTTAAGGGCCAATTGGGCATGATAAAGATGTTTGAGGACCAATTGGGCAATTTTTGGGCAAAACTTACCATTTTTGTAATGAAGGGGCAAAATGGTAATTTTGGAAAAATTAGGGGACCAAATTGGGAATTTGGGAAACTTGAACCCCTTTTTTATTTTGAATAAATTGAGGTCCTAAGGTGAATTCTAGAGTTTTGGAACTCAATTTGGGGGAAAACTGGCGTTAGGGACCTAAAGTTAAAGAAAAATAACTTTACTGAGCTTATTGCAAATAAATGAAAAGGTTTGGTTATTTTATTCATTTGTAATGAATGAAGGCTATTAGGTCAAAGGATAATGAACAAGTAATGTACATATCGTATAGGAACACAAAGTACCAGGAATGCCAACTAAGACAAGTTCGCGTGAAGGCAACAAGCCTGTTAAGAGGAAATTCACTACACTATCGGGTGAGATAGATTTTTGATATCATAACCGATTGGGATGATAAGTACCTCAGAAATGAAAACTCGCTACTAAGTGGAATTTTAAACATCACACCCAAATGGAGTGATGTGGAAATTATGCAGAAAAACTACTTACCGGTTGTAAGTAGATTATACCCGATTTGTATGATGAATTTCCTGTAGGGAAGTAGAAAACCTGCTTATCGGTTATAAGCGGAGATGTCCTCACGCCCGATTGGTATGATGGATAGCTAAAAGGTTATTTTGTTGGAAGTGCTCTCCCTTAACTGTGTGCCACTACTTAAACTTTTTGGGAAACCATCTTGACGAGAGCTCAAATAGCTCAGATAGGTCGGAGGCCTTGGTTTTGTAACTTGAGGGCTAATATGCCTAATTTTGACAATCTTGTACAGTGGGCCCAATGCCAGTTTAACCCCTGAAAACTTTAACTAAATTATATGTTTGGCCATGGTACCAAGACAGGACCGACAAACTCAATGAATTGGCAATAGTGCGACATGATAGGTCGACGGACCCGTCGAGACAAACAGCTACAAGTCAAATTGAGGTTTAGGGTCGTTGGACTGATGGCACCAAAGATTAAATGACTTTTGAGAAAAACTTTATTTTTGCATGCACTTGAGGTTCGGGACCGTTAAGATACCCAAGAGGGGTTGTGATGCGTCCTAAGGACTGTTGGACGACATGGTGGCAAAAAGGGAAAGTGAAGCTACTGTGTTTGAGTTTCTCATCATACTAGTTAGTCATGGAGTTACTATGTTTGGACTCCACAAGGTTATTGTGTTTGAACTCCATGAGGCTATTGTGTTTGGGGCTTCCTAAAGCTACTACGTTTGAGTTTCATGTGCATGAGATTGAGATATGGTCTTTATCCTTACAAGGACACGGAGTTGTTTTTCAGGTTTGGGGGTTGAATGTCATGTACATCCACTCCTTCTCAAGGTAGAAGTGGAGGTTCTTCTATCTAGGTGGCCGGTAAAGTCGCTCTAACACCACAAGTGGGTGTAGTGGATGTGCTGTCTTGCGAATGTGTGTTCCCTTCATGATGAAGGGCGTGTGTTGGTTGATAAACACACTGTGGTAATGAGAAATGGCTATGAAAACCAAGTTTTGAGAATGAAATGTTTTAAAGGAAAATAAGGAGCCTGACACACTCCAATTCAAAATATTCTTTTTGAAAATCAAGTCTTAAACCCCCATTCACTAAGTTGTCGAACTCACCCCCTCCCTTATACCCCTTTCAAGTAACCAAGGAAAAACCTACCCAAGGACTTCTAGTTAACTACACCTAAAACACAAGTATGGAAAGTTTAAATTTCATGTTGTTTTGATTAATGTTATTCCATGAAAGGTGCAGGTTTAAGGAACCCCTTACTCCTCACAGTTTAAAAGAAGGGGAAACCCTTAATAAACTGGGAGAGTGGCGAGTTTATCACGGGGATCTGACCAAACCGGGTCGGGGCATGACACTTGTTTTTAAGGGTTTCGGTGTCATCACCTTTTTGTCTTATTTTGATCATTCCTCCATCCTTTGTTTATTACAACTTTGGTCCAATTTTATGTTTGACCTCATTATGCTTAATTAATTGACTCTTCCTTACTTGAGTCATACTTTTCTCTGGGCTGTTGGGCTTACGTGTCCCTTACAGTATGTCATGCTCTAGAACCTATTTTTGGTCCAATATGATTTTAGAACACTTCCTTAATGTTGGTTCTCAACCTTCCAACCTTTTGTGGATTGTATAACTTTGTCCCTCTTTTCGTCTGGTTGTATTTCTTAACTACCTTTATAGTTATCCAATCATCCATCTTGCCTTTGACGTAATGTCTTACATAACCATGTCGTTTTCCCTTACCTACTCGTCCTTTCTAACTTCCTTATTGGGTCTTTCTAATTTAAAATCCTTGGGTTTCCTGATGACTTATCAACACGTCGGGATTCTTCCCTTCTCATGGTTTTGTTCTTTATTATGTCCCTCACAGTAGAGACTCCCACCTTAGGAGCTATATGCTCAACCTTCTTATTATTACTTGACGGTTTCTTATTTCCTTTCTTTACACCCCTTTCTGTATTGGGGCATTTGACTGTTTTGAATCCTTCTTTGTTTAAAAAAAATTCCATTTCATCTCTTATTCCTTACTTTGGAAACTTTTGATTTTCAAGTGTTATTTCATGTACTATACACTATGCCCAGTTGTCCACTCCTTAGGCTCCATCATTTGAGTGTGGACCACAACTAGTCTTGATATCAACGGTCATTTACTTAAATCACTTCTTAACGGGAGGGCCTACTTCTCCAAGATTTCCTTTTTATGTGCAGTCGACCCCTTTCTTACTCGTACAGCATCTTTTGATGTTATCTTCCTACTTACTCGTTACTTGGGTTTAACTTACTCATTGGGCCCTCATGAGTACTTTTCCTTTGTACTTAATTTTTTTCATCTCAACCGGCATACCATTTATGAGCTTATCTTCTTTTTTACTTCTGTTGGTTCCCTTACCCCTTAGTTAGGACACGTATGTCCTTCCAGGGTTTCCTTTCATGGTAGGATTTATACTCTTTTCTTCTATAATCCTCTTCTTGTTTGCCATTGAGGACATCTCGCCTTCAAAACATCCTTTGATGCCCTTCTTAGAGTGTAGTCTTTACTACTTTCTGGTCCCTCTTAGGGTATAGTTTATCTTCCTTGACCATCCCATTGTTACTAGTTGTGTCCCTCTATTAGGTTCTTCTGAAATCCCAATTTGGTTCCTCTACTCTTCCAAAGCAGGTCACACTTGGCCATCCCGATACAACCTTAACTACTTATGCCCCTAAATGAGGTTCCCTATTTCGGGTTAGGCCTCTTATGATCCACCTATCAGTTACTTAGCTTGGAAAATTTCCTTTCTATGGTCCCACTTCCTATCTTTATCCTTCTACCTAGGGACTTCCGTCCTGGAGTTTTACATTCAACCTCCCTAATGCTCCTTGAAAGCTTTTCCTTCTATCTTATCTTACACCCTTCTAATATCAGTATGGTTATATGCCCTTGATCCTTCTCTATCCTTCAATTCCTTTTTGTTCCTTATCCTTCCTTTGAGGAGCTCCTGATTATGGGTTGGTTCCTAGCACTCCACGTCGTGTCCAGCCGCCCATCAATAGCCTCTTCAAGGGGTACTTAGTCGTATCCATCCCTCCATAGTTCCCTTTCCTAGCATACTTCTTCTCTTCTTCACTTTTACTATTTCCTTACCCTAAGTTGCCAGGAAATGTTTTCTGCGTTTGTCCTTTTTGAGGGGTTCTAGGTGTATTTCCCATGTACCTTACCTTTATTCTTGTGGTATTCATCTCTAGTTGACCTTCTCAAGAAAAAGTTCAAATTTCTTTCCTTTACCTCTCTATTTCTTGTCCTTCTTGTGAATAGCTTACTTAACTCGCTCCACAGTTTTGGCCTCCAGTCTTACCTGTCTTCCGTGACCTTAGACTTCAATAGTCAGCATGGTTCTTAGGAGGTATTGCCCTCAGTCCATGGGGTATGGAACATTCCTTGACTACTTGTCCTATTCCCTTATACCTATAACAGATTATCTTGGTAATCCTCCTTAGTAGGGTTGGGCACTTTGTAACGTAGTGTTCCCATCGTCCACATTTGTAACAGGTTATTTCCTTGCGTGGAGTGATGTGGTTCCTCCTTGACTTCGAGCATTATAGATCTTTCTAGGAGATTGTTGGTGGTCTTGTGCTTTGCCGTCCTTAAGTCAAAACACCTTGAGTCTTCTATGTCAAAGGATCGGTTATTTCCTTGCGTGGAGTGATGTGGTTCCTCCTTGACTTCGAGCATTACAGATCTTTCTAGGAGATTGTTGGTGGTCTTGTGCTTTGCCGTCCTTAAGTCAAAACACCTTGAGTCTTCTATGTCAAAGGATCGTTCTCAGAGTCCTCCTAGATTTCTTAATTTCACTAATTTAGTTTCCTCAACTAGAATGAGATTTTCTTTAGTTTCTGTGGTAGTGCGAGTTTGTTTGGTTACTTTTCTTGGGGTCATCTTCCTAGCAAGATCACATCATTTGAGAGATAGGATTTTAGGAATTTTGAGTACTTCATTAATAGAGGAGTACAAAATGTTGGGGTTTTAGCCCTATTACAAAAAGTGGTCATAGAGTAGACAAGGAGTTATGGGGTTCTTGATAAACATCCTCCTTGATAAGGTTATACGCCCTTGCTGGCATACCTAACTTCAAGCTTGGCTCCCTTCGTACTCAAGACTATGACCCTAACATATCCTGGCACCATACTCCTTGGTGGTATTGAATACTTCCCCATTTACTCCTTTGGGCCTCTATTATGCCTCGATATTAGGGAGCTTCTAGGGTTGTCTTCCTACGAGGATAAAATGTTGAGTGGTGTTGGTGACATCAGCCCTAGTTTTCTTGGTTCATCTCTTGGGAGCCATCTAATATTTTTTAAACTTTCTCTTAGTTATTATGTTATATAGTCTTGATAATGTATTCGAGGAAACATGCTCTGATACCACTCAAGTTGTCACGCCCCAACCCAGTTTAGTCGGATCCCCATGAGCAACCCACCACTCCCTCGGTTTATTAAGGGTTTTCCCCTTCTATAAACCGTGAGGAGTAAGGCATCCTTTTCACCTGTATCTTTCCTGGAATAACATTAATAAAAATTGAATATATTAACCATACATATCTGTCTTGTAGGTTCAACTATCGAAAAGTCTTTAAGGGGGTTTTCCCTTGGTTACCTAAAAAGGGGAAAAGGGAGGGGGTGAGTTCAACATCCAACCGGGTGTGATGTTAAAATCCCACCTAGAAGTGGTTTTTCGTTTAAGAAGTGCTCATCATCCCAATCGAGTATGATGTGAATAAACCTACTCACCCGTTAATTGTGACGTGTTTGTCCTCTGTTGATTTTCCCAAGTCGACGCGAGCTTCTCTTGCTGGTGTTCCGGTCCTTCGTGCTCCTATACGATTTGGACAATCTTATCTATTAATACTTGGCATAAAAACCTTCTTTCCTCACGTATGAACGATTAAACTCAAAATTTCCAGTTAATTGCACTTAGGACCCTAAAATTTATTTCTCTTAACTTTAGGTCCCTAATACAAACTTTTCCCCAAATTGAGTCCTAAAACTTCAAAAATTCACTTTGGGTCCTCCATTTACTAAAAATTGTTTAAGTGGCTCAAGTTTTCCAAATTTCCAATTTGGTCCCCAACTTATCAAAAATTACAATTTTGCCCGTACTTTACAAAAATGGCAATTTGAACACAATTAATTCCAAAAATTGACTAATTGGTCCTCCAATATCCTTTCCGTATCTTATTGGCCCTCAATTTTATGAAATCCCCAAAATTTTCCCCCTTTCAAATTGGTCAAATTTGATTTCATCAAATTGACCATTCAATTGGGGTTAATTGCTCCAATTGAAGGTATGGATCAGTTCCTACACTTCCATACAATTAAATTGAGCTTTTAACCATATCGTTTGGGTACGAATCTAGCTCAAACAAAGCTTCGCCAAAAAACAGAGCATAGAGAGATAAATCTTACCGTCGAAGGTGTGGCTATCACACTCCGACCCAGTTTGGTCGGATCCCCATGAGCAACCCACCGCTCTTCCGGTTCAAGAGGAGTTTCCCCCATATTTTACTCGAGAGGAGCTAGGGGTATTTTCAACCTTGTTCCCTGGAAAGACGTATATCAAATAAAATGCAAGGTTAAGGGAAATTAAGCATACCTTACAAAGGGTATGGCTCAGTGTTATTCCTAGTTATTTTCTCTTTTCTTGAAAAAGGATAGAAAAGAGGGGTGAGTTTCTACAACTTAGTGAAAGGACATTTAAAAAATGGAGTTTTCAAAAAAAAATATTTTCAAGTTGGAGTGTGCCAAACTCCTTAATTCCTTTAAATTTTCTCCGCTTTAAAATCTTGATTTTTAAAACACATCCTTCATCATGAAGGTCAATCACACAATTGCACATCCACTAAACCGATTTGTGGCGTCGGAGCGACTTTACCAGCCACCTAGATAGAAGCATATCCACTTCTACCCTAAGAATGAGTGGATGTTCATGACATCCAACCCTCAATCCCGTAACAATTCTCCATGTCCGTATGAGGACAGAGACCTCATCCTGACCCCAACCCGGTCTCGTGCACTTGAAGCTACGTCAAGCTTCGCAAGGCCTCCTAGTATGACTAACTGCCCTTATATCCACCAAGTCATCCAGGGCCCTAGGACACATCATTACCACTGGGTGTCTTGAAGGTCCCGTAAATATAGTGCATGCACAATCAGTATTTTCACATCATGCCATATAATTTGTGGTGTCACTGGTCCTATGGCCCTGACCCTCAACTCAATCTACAGCTATTTGTCTTGACTAGTCCAGAGACCTATCATGTCACACTGCCGCTAGTTGACTGGGTATGTGGGTTTTGTCTTGGTACCATGGCCAAACAATTCAATTACTTCAGTTTTCATGGCATATAAATCAGGTTTGTTTATGAGCTCCTACTCGTGCCAACCGACCTAGGGCCCACTGTTCAAGATTTTCAAAATCGGGCATATTAGCCCCCAAGTTCCAAAACCGAAGGCTCCGGTCTAACAGAGCAATTTGAGCTCCCATCAAGAAGGTCTCCCAAATTGTTTAAGCAGTGGCAAGCAATCATGGGAGAGCACTTCTAAAAAAAATATAATTTTCAACTGCTCATCATACCAACCGAGTATTAGGACATCTCCGCTCATAACTAGTTTTTCCACATGATTTTCACATCACTCCTCTCAGGTGTGATGTTTAAAATACCACTTAACATTTGGTTTTCTTTTTTTGAGGTGCTTATCACCCCAACTGGGTTTGATATAAAAATCTCACTCACTCGATCGTGTAGTGAAATTCCACTTGGTCAGCTTTCATCCCTTGTAAACTTAACCTCAATTGATGTTCCCGATGTCTCGTGTTCCTACATGAAATGGACATCATTGTTCATTATCATTTTGACTTGATCACCTCGTTCATTATGAATGACTAAATTCACAATTTTTCTCCAATATTTGAAGATTGGTCCCTAAAATTATTTTTCCTTTTACTTTAGGCCCCAATTGCAAGTTTTTCCCCAAATTGAGTCCTGAAACTTTTAAAATTCATCTTGGAACCTCAATTTACTTAATTTCATAAAAAGGGGTTCAAGTTTCCCAAATTCCCAATTTGGCTGCCAAATTTTCCAAAATTACCATTTTCCCATTCCTTTACAAAAATGGTAAGTTTTACCCCAAAAATTCTAAAATTGCTCAATTGGTCCTCTAACATTCTTATCATACCTAATTGACCTTCAATTTTATAAAATTGCATTTTGGACCCTCTAATTTTTGAAAATCCTCAATTTTCCCTAATTTTTCCCCAATTTCAACTTTCTAACACAGTTGAATTTAATTACATCAAATTTACCGATCAAACACTTCTAATTGTTGAAATTGAAGTTATAATTGAGTTTCTACATCTTCATATGATTCAATAGTACTTTTAATCGTAAGTTTTAACAGTGGAACGAGCTCAAATGGAGCTCCGCTGGAAAATAGAACGTTTGAGAGAGAAAGCTTCAATTGCACACTCGTGGGGGCGCGGCGATCTAAGCTTCCAATCGGGGAAAATAGCTCTACTCCTATGGTTGCTCCTAGGATCAAGAATTGCATCAATTGATGTCAAATTGGATTAGAATTCTATTATCATATTTCTATCGGTTATCTCTCTAGCACCTATTGAAAATTGCAGAGGGGAGCCAAATTGGCTTACCTTTAAGTCCTAATTCGGCTGTGGGAGGGCTAAGGATGTGTTGGGAGAGCTTGGTTTGGTCTGAGGAGGATTCAAATCTATCAATTTCAGCTCGTCCAAAATAGGGCAGCAACGGTTCGTCGAGTCTACTTCACTGTTCGATCACATCGATGCTTCTCTAGTGACACTCGAAGCGAATGAATGTTACCACATGTAGCTGACTTCTCCCCGATTCTAAGAAACCTGACCATGCCTTCTTTAGCTCAGAAATGACCCTATATCGAAGCTCTAGTTTGAGTTTCATCGAAAAACTAAGTAGCTAAGAGAAAGTAAGATTTTTAGGTGTGGAGAGGATGAATGGAGAGGGGCACTTTTTATAGGCGGCTTGGGGACTCGTTAGCCGTCCGTTTGGCACCTTTATAACTATGATTGATGACCTGAAATGTATTGAATGTAAATGTTTCTTCTTCACCAGTGCTGCTTCGATTTTCCAGTAAGTGAACAGTGCTGTCATATGAAGGAAGAAGACGACACTGTTCCGAATTGGACCGGACCGGTCCGAACCGGGTTCAAAGCTTAAACCGGTTGGTTCATCACCAATTCAAACGAAATTTTCAAATCCAAAAATTTCCAAATTCATTTAAATTCATTTTCTATCCAATGGTGGCCTTAAATCTCAAATTTGAATTTTTTAATCCACCTAGAAAAATGAACTTTACATTCAGTTCAATAGTGCTTCAAACCGGTCCAGATCAGTTCAATCCGGTTCGGATCCGATTCACCTGAACCGGTTTGGTTTTCATCTCCAATTCATCTTCAAGTCCTTTTCAATAACTTTTGTGACTCCTTAGGTCACTCAGGATCCATAAATTTCCTGGTTTGCCCTTTTTATATCGGTTTTGGTTCATGAATCGACTCAGTTTTTAAACCGGTTCAATCCGGTTCGTGTCCAGTTCACCCAAATCGGTCTGGTTTTTCTCTCTCAATTTGTCCTAAAAAATTTTTCCAAGGTTTATGAAACTTTTTGGGTCACTTGGTAGAAATTTCTCAAATTTGCTTGTTCTCCAATAAACAGATTTGGGAACCGGTCAGTTTTCTCACTCGGTTTGATCGGTTCTTTCCCGATTTTCCTTAACTCCAAAGAGCAGGGTTTACAAGTCTTCCCTCCTTTTAGAAGTTTTGTCACCAAAACTTATTTCACATTGTTCACGTATTGGCTTAAACTTTTTATTGTTATGAAATTTTCTATTTTATCGTCCTACAACCTTCTCGGTTATTTTCATCCATCCCTTTCATCACATATCTAAGATTCTCATCTCATTCTCATCCTTTCCTCATGCCATGGAACTTACCTTAGCCTAGAGTATTTTCCTTGAAAATCTATGATCATTTCCTTTCGTTACGTCCATCTTTCCCAAAGCACCATTTTCCATCCCAAGCTTCTTTTACCAAAAATTTTAGAACTATAAATTCTAGTCATTTTTCTTCCATAGATTTTGGCGTTTATTGCCTTTTCATCCTACATGGATTCCTTCCTCATTTTTTTGGTTATAACCTTTATGCTTGACTAAGTTATGCCTTACTCATAGACCATTCCTTGCCTAAGTTGTATTTCTCTAAGTTAGTTGGATTTACATACCCCTTTGCTGCATGGCATTCTTCGTGATGTCTTTAACTTTACGTCCCTATAACAATATTGGTTTTCGTACTTCTCATCTTTTTCCAAATTTCTTTATTCGGTCATTCAACCTTCAAATTCTTGAATTTCCTAATACTTACTAACATATTAAATTTTTTGATCTTTTACTTCATTCTTTATTCCCACTGGTGTTCTTCCCCCTTAAGATCTCTTCTCTTTCTAAATCCAGCATTACTCTTATCAATATTCCTCCTACTATTATTCATTCTTAGTTTAGTTCCGTTCTTACTCGTATGACATCTTTTGATGCCATCTTCCTACCTGTACATTACCTGGGTTTGACTTCTCCCTTGATTCTTTACAATTTCCTTCTCCTTGTACATGATCCTTTCTTTTCCAGCATCTTATTCTTGAGGAGTTTATTCTCTTTCTTATTCTATGGGTTCCATTTCTTCTTCATTGGTACACCCATGTCTTCCCAAGATTTCTTTCTCTAGTTAGCTTCACCCTCTCTTTCTCTCGTAATTTTCTTCTAGTTTTACCATTGAAATCATTAGATTCTGGAATGTCTTTTTCCGATATCCTCACCAGCTTACCTTTACTTTTTGGATCTATGAGTACCTTCTATTTATCCTGCTTCATTCCCACTTGCTCCAGCATTTATGTATTCCTTTGAGGTGGACCTCTCATCCTTATTGTGTCTAAACCTTCTGTATCTTGATGTCCTTAGTATTCCCCCTTTTGTCTTGGTTAGGGTGTATTCTTTTTACTACTCCCCATCACTTACTAGACTTCGTTTACACCTCTGAATTATTTGGTCCATATAAGTTATTTCCTTAAATCAAATCCATCTAAAGTTTCAATTTGGGTTTCCAGGTCTTCTTGCAATAGATCACACTTAACCTCCCAACACACTCACTTAGCCACTCGTACTCTTTACTAAGGACCTCATTTCGACTTCGGTGTTGCAACCTTCCTTTGATCAATTGTCTTGACCTAGAGCTTTCTCCTTCCCCGATCCAACTTCCTATTTTCCATCCTTCTTCTAGTATCCTCCATTATGGGATTCTCCTGTTCAATCGCCCTACCTTTCTTTTAGAAATTTTCTCTTTTTAAATTTTCTCCTAAACTTAAGGACCTTGTATGATTCATCTACTCCTGCTTCTCTTCTTCCTTTGATCCATACTTTTGCCTTCCACATGTCTCCTTGTCCTTTGGAGTTCCTAAGGGACTGTATCTTACTTTTTTATAAGTAGTTGATACACCTGGGTCTTCCTGTTATTTTACTTTCTCTCCATCTTTCTTTGGTAGACTTTATACTTATTTCTTCTTCTTGATCAACTTTTATTCTTGTGGTTCTCTTTGGAATGTTCTACTTCTCCTGGTTTTTCCTTATCCTTCATTCTTAGAGCTTAGTTTTAACTTCTTGGACTCTCCAAAAATTTGTACTCTTGGATGGTTGCTTCCCAACTTCTTTTTCCTTTTCTAACAATCTCCTTTAGATGGATTATTCCTTATCATGTTTCCAAGCGTAAGTCTTAAAGGTTGAGTTTAACTATAAATAACCCATCTTTTCTTCCTTAGTAAATGTCTACCTTTTTCTTAAATTTTTATTATCATACATTTTTGTTTTAAATTTTATCAAGGAACTCAGAAGTTTTAACAAACTTTTACTTTCATTTATTCAAGAAATATTTTCTTGCCATAATTTGGCTTATTACAGGAATTATCTACCCCCTAATCCCTTGGGGTCATAGGACTAGAATTAACCCTAGAACAATCATGAGACTCTTGATCGGAAGGCTCAAAGGAACTAACTGAGGTCCATTTGCTCTCCCTAATAGGATGAATTTCATGTATGGCCTCCAATTCGTACCGCCTTGGTATTTCAACCTCACACTCATAAGTCCACTTCACCCATTATGAGGGATTGAAGCCAAGTTGAGTGGGTGGAGGTACTTGGTGGGCCTTCATGAAGGTGGCATACGCATCCCAATAATTATCTGAGGCCTCTTTCTTAGTGGGATTCCCTTCTGGTTGTTGTGGGACTAGAGGAGGAGGGGTTGGACTTCTAGGAGGTGATGCTGGTTTCTCTTGTTTGGGAGGAGGGTATATGATGCCTTCCAGTTCTAGTAAGGCTCCTACTAGTTTCCGATAGTCTTCCACCATGTCCTTGGACACCTTTTTCTCACCCTTTAGAAACCTTTGTATGGCTTCCTTCCTTGGGTTGGATGTCTTTTTTAAGGTTATAGGTGGAGGACTGGATTTCACTGCGAATTTTCTAGAGACTATCCTGCCTACATGAGAGTTTAGAGTTGGGTTAATGTCACGCCCCGACCCGGTTTGGTCGGATCCCCATGATCAACCCGCCACTTTCCCGGTTTATTAAAGGGTTTCCCCTTATTATAAACCGTAAAGAGTAAGGCGCCCTTTAACCTGCACCTTTTTCCTGGAATAACATAATCAAAACTGCATGAAATTTAAAACTGTACATACCTATCTTACAGGCATCTTAGCTGCCGGTCTTTAAGGGGAGGCTTTCCAAGATTTCCTGAAAGGGATATAAGGGAGGGGGTGAGTACGACTACTCAGTAAATGGGTTTTTAAAAACTTTTGACTTTTAAGAAAAATATTTATATGGAGTGTGACAGACTCCTTTGTTTTTAAAAATCCCTTCATTTAAAAATTTGAGTTTTTCCATTATTTCTTAGTTACCACGGTGTGTCATCACCCAACACACATCCTTCATCATGAAGGTTACACACATTCGCAAGTCAGTATCACTACTGAACCCGCTAGTGGCTTCGAAGTGACTTTTCCTGCCACCCGGATAGAAGTACGACCACTTCTACCCTGGGAATGAGTGGATGTACGTGACATCTGACCCACAATCCCGAAATCACTTCTTTGTGTCCGTATGAGGACAGAGAACTCATCCTATCCCCACCCCGATCTCATGCGCTTCGTGCTACTCCAAATTTCGCACAAACACCTGGAACGACGAACTGCCCTTATAGCCACCCGGTCGTCCAGTGCCCTTAGGATGCATCACTACCCCTCATGGGCGTCTTGATGATCCCGTACTCACAGTGCATGCACAAACAATGTTTTCTTATATTGCCATGTAATCTATGGTGCCATTAGTCCAACGGCCCCGACTCTCAACTCAATCCACAGTTGTTTGTCTTGACTAGTCCGTCGACCTGTCATGTCGCACTGCCGCTAGTTGACTGAGCATGTCGGTCCTATCTTGGTACCATGGCCAAACAATTCACTTATTAAGTTTTATGGCACATATATCATGTTCGTTTACGAGCTCCTACTCGTGCCAACTGGCCTTGGGCCCACTGTATGAGATTTTCAAAATCAGGCATTTAGCCCCCAAGTTCCAAAACCGAGGCCCCCGCCCTATTAGAGCTATTCGAGCTCCCGTTGAGAAGGTCTCCCAAATTGTTTAAGCATTGGCACACAGTTAGGGGAGAGCACTTCCGACAAAAATAGGTTTTTACTGTCCATCATACCGATCGGTATAAGGACATCTCCGTTCATAACCGATGAACGGGTTTTCAACTTCCTTTGAGGAAGTCTCATCATACTAATCGGGTATGATCTGCTTACAACCCGTAAGTAGTTTTTTTTTCGCATAACTTTCACATCACTTTCTCTAAGTGGTGATGATTAAAATACCACTAAATAGTGGGTTTTTATATCGAGGCACTTATCATCCCCAACCGGTATGATGTTCGTAAACCCACTCACCCGTTAATGCCGTGATTTCCACTAGACTGGTTCTTTGTATTCACGCGAGCTTGTCCTTGCTGGCGTTCCTGGTATTTAACATTCTGGTGAAGGCACGACAGTCCGAGCTTTCGATCTAGGCAGATAGGTCTCATCCTGAGGTTCATCCTAAAATCAAGTATTGTATCAATTGATGCGGAATTGGATTAGAATTTCGTCATTGAAATTCGGTCGATTCTCTCTCTAGCACCAATCGAAAATTATAAAGGGGAGCCGAATTGGCTTACCTTCCTGTCCTAATTCGGTCGTGGAAAGGCTGAGGAAATGTTGGGAGGGCTTAGTTTAGCCTGAGGAGGGCTTGAAATGGCCGATTCCAGCTTGGCTGAAATAGGGCAGCTTCGGTCCACCAGAGTTGCTTCACTATTCCATCATGTCGGCGCTTCTCCAACGGTTCTCGGATTGACTGGAGTTTGCTATCAGATAGCGTCTTCTCCCAGGTTCTAAAGAGCCCAACTTTCGTTCAAGTCGAAGCTCTGGTTTGAGCTTTACTAGGAAATGGAGCAGTAGAGAGAGAGAAGTGTTCAGGTGTGAGGAGAATGAAATGGGGATTACCTCTTTATATAGTCGTAAAACCCGTGTATTAAATAGGCGCGATTTATTACTAGTATTAATATTGTCATAAATTATTAGTATTAATTCCAATAATTTAATTTCGGTATTAATTCCAATAATTTAATTTCGGTAATAAATTATTTGTATTAATTCCAATAATTTAATTTAGGTATTAAATTATTGGTATTAATTTTAATAATTAAATATATATTAATTGATGGCTATTTATGACAAGCCGTATGTTCTATAAAAATTTTTGACCGAAATTTTAGGTTATAAAAAATCACACTTCCGAGGAGGTCACCCATCCTCACACTAGTCTAAGGTAAGCACGCTTAACTTTAAAGTTCTTATGTAATCTAGTTCACCTAAACCAATTTGGTTTTTGTTTTTTATTTTGTCTTAAATTTCTTTTCCAATGTTGAATAAATTTTTTGGATCAACCGAAAATTATAAATTTTCATATTGCTTATTTCCAAATGTAAACCGGTTTGGTTTTTCTTATTCAGTTTGACCTGTTCTTTTCCCGGTTTTCCTTAACTCAAATGTGCGGGGTTTACAGTTAATGTCAGGGCATAATATTGATAATGTTTCAAGGGAACTAGGCTCTGATACCACTCTAGTTGTCACACCCCGACCCGGTTTGGTTGGATCCCCGTGAACAACTCGCTACTCTCCCAGTTTAAGAGTTTCCCCCTTCTTTTACTCGAAAGGAGCTAGACGTATTTTTGATCTTGTTCCCTAGAAAGACATATATCAAATAAAATGCAAGTTTAAGGGAAATTAAGCATACCTAAAAGAGGGTAAGGGTCAGTGTTATTCCTAGTCATTTTCTCTTTTCATAAAAATGGATAGAAAATAGGGGTGAGTTTCTACAACTTAGTGAAAGGACATTTAAAAAATGGAGTTTTCAAAAAAAAAATATTTTCAAGTTGGATTGTGCAAGACTCCTTAATTCCTTTAAATTTTTTTCACTTTAAAATCTCAATTTTTAAAATACATCAATCATGAAGGTCAATCACACAATCGCATGCTAGTACGTCCACTGAACCCACTTGTGGCATTAGAGCAACTTTATTGACCACCTAAATAGAAGCATGTCCACTTCTACCCTGAGAATGACTGGATGTTCATGATATCTGACCCTCAATCCTGTAACAATTCTTTGTGTCTATATGAGGACAAAGACATCATCCCGACCCCACCCTGGTCTCGTGCGCTTGAAGCTACGTTGAGTTTCACAAGGCCTCCTGGTATGACTAACTGCCCTTATATCCACCAGGTCGTCCAAGGCCCTAGGAAACATCACTACCCCTCTTGGGCATTTTGAAGGTCACATAAACACAAGTGCATGCACAATCAGTATTTTCACATCATGTGTAAACCCCACACATTTGAGTTAAGGAAAACCGGGAAAAGAACCAGTCAAACCAAATAAGAAAACCAAGCCGGTTTACATTTGTGAATAAGCAATATGGAAATTTACAACTTTTGGGTGATCCAAAGGGTTCATTAAACCTTGGAAAAGAAACATAAGACAAATTATAAAATAAAAACCAAATTGGTTCAGGTGAACTAGATTCCATAAGAACTTCAAAGTTAAGCGTGTTTCCCTAAGAGTAGTGTGAGGATGGGGGACCTCATGGGAAGTATGATTTTTTGTAACCCAAAATTTCAGTCAAAAATCTTTATACGAAGATGCGGCTTATCATAAATTAATATATATTTAATTATTATAATTAATACCAATAATTTAATACCTAAATTAAATTATTTAAATTAATACAAATAATTTAATACCGAAATTAAATTATTGGAATTAATACCAATAATTTATGGCAATATTAATACTAGCAATAAATTTCGCCCATTTAATACTCGGGTTTTATGCCTATATAAATAGGTCATCCCCATTTCATTCTCCTCACACCTTAACACTTCTCTCTCTCTCTCTCTACTGCTCCATTTCCCGGTAAAGCTCGAACCAGAGCTTCAACTTGAACAAAGGTTGGGCTCTTTAGAACCGGGGAGAATATAGCTATCTGATAGCAAACTCCAGTCAATTCGAAAATCATTGGAGAAGCGTTGACATGATGGAATAGTGAAGCAAATCCGGCGGACCGAAGCTACCCTATTTTGGCCAAGCTGAAATCGGCCATTTCAAGCCCTCCTTAGGCCAAACCAAGCCCTCCCAACACTTTCTCAGCCTTTCCACGGCTGAATTAGGACCGAAAGGGAACCCAAAATTTCAGTAAAAAATCTTTATACGAAGATGCAGCTTATCATAAATTAATATATATTTAATTATTATAATTAATACCAACAATTTAATACCTAAATTAAATTATTTGAATTAATACAAATAATTTAATACCGAAATTAAATTATTGAAATTAATACCGAAATTAAATTATTGGAATTAATACCAATAATTTATGGTAATATTAATACTAGTAATAAATTTCGCCCATTTAATACACGGGTTTTACGCCTATATAAATAGGTCATCCCCATTTCATTCTCCTCACACCTTAACACTTCTCTCTCTCTACTGCTCCATTTCCCAGTAAAGCTCAAACCAGAGCTTCAACTTGAACAAAGGTCGGGCTCTTTAGAACCGGGGAGAATATAGCTATCTGATAGCAAACTACAGTCAAATCGAGAATTATTGGAGAAGCGCCGACATGATGGAATAGTGAAGCAACTCCGGCGGACCGAAGCTGCCCTATTTTGGCTAAGCTGAAATCGGCCATTTCAAGCCCTCCTCAGGCCAAACCAAGCCCTCCCAACACTTTCTCAACCTTTCCACGGCTGAATTAGGACCGAAAGGAAACCCAAAATTTCAGTCAAAAATCTTTATACGAAGATGCGGCTTATCATAAATTAATATATATTTAATTATTATAATTAATACCAATAATTTAATACCTAAATTAAATTATTTGAATTAATACAAATAATTTAATACCGAAATTAAATTATTGGAATTAATACCAATAATTTATGGCAATATTAATACTAGTAATAAATTTCGCCCATTTAATACATGGGTTTTACGCCTATATAAATAGGTCATCCCCATTTCATTCTCCTCACACCTTAACACTTCTCTCTCTCTCTCTCTCTCTCTCTCTCTCTCTCTCTCTCTCTCTCTACTGCTCCATTTCCCGATAAAGCTCAAACCAGAGCTTCAACTTGAACAAAGGTCGGGCTCTTTAGAACCGGGGAGAATATAGCTATCTGATAGCAAACTCCAGTCAATTCAAGAATCATTGGAGAAGCGCCGACATGATGGAATAGTGAAGTAACTCCGGCGGACCGAAGCTGCCCTATTTCGGCCAAGCTGAAATCGGCCATTTCAAGCCCTCCTCAGGCCAAACCAAGCCCTCCCAACACTTTCCCAGCCTTTCCACAGCTGAATTAGGACCGAAAGGGAAGCCAATTCGGCTCCCCTTTACAATTTTCGATCGATGCTAGAGAGAGAGTCGACCGAATTTTAATGACGAAAGTCTAATCCAATTTTGTATCAATTGATGCAATTCTTGATTCTAGGATGAACCTCAGGACGAAACCTATCTACCCAGATCAAAAGCTCGGACCGTCGTGTCTTCACCAGTGAGTAATCAAAGCTTTCTCTCTCCATAGTCTATTTTTCGGTGAAAATCCATTTGAGCTCGTTCCAACATTAAAATCTACGATTTAAAGTTTCTTAGAATCGTATGAACATGCTGGAACTCAATTTCAACTCCAATTTCAATAATTAGAAGTGTTTCATCGGTCAATTTGATAAAATCAAATTTGGTAGTGTTGAAGAGTTGAAATTGGGGGAACATTTGGGGATTTTCGAAATTCAAAGGACCAAAATACAATTTTATGAAATCGAGGGTCAATTAGGCATGAAAATAATGTTGGAGGATCAATTGAGGAATTTTAGAATTTTTTGGGCAAAACTTACCATTTTTGTTAAAAGAAGGGCAAAATGGTAATATTGGAAAAATTGGGGGACCAAATTGGAAATTTGGGAAATTAAACCCTTTTTTGGTGAAATTAAATAAATTGAGGTCCCAGGATAAATTTTAAAAGTTATGGGACTCAATTTGAGGAAAAATCGACATTAGGGACTTAAAGTTAAAGAGAAATAACTTTAGGGACCTAATTGCAAATAACTAAAAGTTTGAGTTTTCTCATTCATTGGAAATGAATGAAGGCTGTTATGCCGAGTAATAATGAACAAGGTTGTTCATATCGTGTAGTAACGCGAAATACCGGGAATGCCAACAAGGACAAGCTCGCGTGAATACAAAGAACCAGTCTAGTGGAATTCACGACATTAATGGGTGAGTGGGTTTACTAACATCATACCCGGTTGGGATGATGAGCACAACTTAAAGATAAAAACCACTTACCGGTTGTGAGTGGAAATTTTATATCATACCCGGTAGGGGATGATAAGTACCTCGGTATAAAAACCCACTGTTTAGTGGTATTTTAATCATCATCACTTAGAGAAAGTGATGTGAAAATTATGCGAAAAAAAAATACTTACCGGTTGTAAGTAGATCATACCTAGTTGGTATGATGAGACTTCCTCGAAGGAAGTTGAAAACCCGTTCATCAATTATGAACAAAGATGTCCTTATACCGGTTAGTATAATGGACAGTGAAAACCTATTTTATCGAAAGTGTTCTCCCCTGACTGTGTGTCAATGCTTAAACTATTTGGGAGACCTTCTCGACGGGAGCTCGAATAGCTTTGATAGGCCAGGGGCCTCGGTTTTGGAACTTGGGGGCTAAATGCCTGATTTTGAAAATCTCGTACAGTGGGCCCAAGGCCAGTTGGCACGAGCAGGAGCTCGTAAACGAACATGATATATGTGCCATAAAACTTAATAAGTGATTTTTTTGGCCATGGTACCAAGATAGGACCGACATGCTCAGTCAACTAGCGGTAGTGCGACATGACAGGTTGACGGACTAGTCAAGACAAACAGCTGCGGATTGAGTTGAGAGTTGGGGCCGTTGGACTAGTGGCACCACAGATTACATGGCAATATAAGAAAACATTGTTTGTGCATGCACTGTGAGTAAGAGACCATCAAGACGCCCATGAGGGGTAGTGATGCGTCCTAAGGGCACTAAACGACCTGGTGGCTATAAGGGCAGTTCGTCGTTCTAGGTGTCTATGCGAAATCTGGAGTAGCACCAAGTGCATGAGACCGAGGTGGGCACAGGATGAGGTCTCTGTCCTCATACGGACACGAAGAAGTGATTTCAGGATTGTGGGTCGGATGTCACGTACATCCACTCATTCCCAGGGTAGAAGTGGTCATACTTCGATGCGGGTAGCAGAAAAGTCGCTCCGAAGCCACTAGCGGGTTCAGTAGTGATACTGACTTGCGAATGTGTAACCTTCATGATAAAGGATGTGTGTTGGGTGATGACACATCGTGGTAACTAAGAAATAATGGAAAAACCTGAATTTTTAAATGAAGGGCTTTTTGAAAACAAAGTAGTTTGGCACACTCCATATAAATATTTTTCTTAAAAGTCAAAAGCTTTTAAAAACCCATTCACTGAATAGTCGTACTCACCCCCTCCTTTATATCCCTTTAAGGAAATCCCGGAAAGCCTCCCCTTAAAAACCGTCAACTAAGATGCCTATAAGACAGGTATGTAAAGTTTTAAATTTCATGTAGTTTTGATTATACTATTCTAGGAAAAAGGTGCAGGTTAAATGAAGCCTTACTCGTTACGGTTTATAATAAGGGGAAACCCTTTAATAAACTGGGAGAGTGGCGGGTTGATCACGGGGATCCGACCAAACCGGGTCGGGGCGTGACATCATACCATATAATCTGTGGTGCCACTAGTCCAACGTCCCCGACCCTCAACTCAACCTACAGCTATTTGTCTTGACTAGTCTAGAGACATGTCATGTAGCATTACTGCTAGTTGACTGAGTATGTCGGTCTTGTCTTGGTACCATAGCCAAACAATTCAATTACTTAAGTTTTCATAGCATATAAATCATGTTTGTTTATGAGCTCCTACTCATGCCAACCAACCTAGGACCCAGTGTTTGAGATTTTCAAAACTGGGCGTATTAGCCCCCAAGTTGCAAAACCGAGTCCTCCATCCTAACAAAGCTATTCGAGCTCTTATCAAGAAAGTCTCCCAAATTGTTTAAGCAGTTGCACACAGTCAAGCGAGAGCACTTTCAACAAAAATATAATTTTCAACTATCTATCATACCAACCGAGTATGAAGACATCTCCGCTCATAACCGATAAATGGGTTTTCCACTTCATTCAAGGAAGTTTCATCATACCAACCAAGTATGATCTACTTACAGTCAGTAAGTAGTTTTTCCATATGATTTTCAAATCACTCCTTTCATGTATGATGTTTAAAAAATCACTTAACAGTAGGTTTTCATTTTTCGAGGTGCTTATCACCCCAACCGGGTATGATATAAAAACAGTTCCCACTATTTTTGGGAACTGTGTCATCCATCAGAAGTGGATTAAACTTATCCTGTTGTTATGTTCTATTAATCAGATTAAGGTACTAAAAGGGATATATCTTCAGTATGGGACTAAAAGGTACTACGAATCTAGACTCATTAATGAAAAATTTGACTAGTCATTGCTTCCAATTACTGATCAACTAAATGAACTTGTGGTTTAAGCATATAATCAGGATAAATACAATTCATCCCATCACAGACCTTGGGCACAACAAGGTAAAATAAGCCTCAATTTGTGGTCACAATAAACACATGAGTTTCTACTGGTTGTTAGACCAACAACTAGCAAGCAATCTATGTAAAGAGAGTCAATAAACAGCTTGTTCAGCTCTGTTTACAGAAGTAGCTCATATCATAGGTTGATTCATCTACTGGTGAAAACATATATGTTTCTTATTGTCTTTGACAAAGGTAAGTGGGAAGAAAGCACTAAAAACATGATACAATATTAAGGTTCACCATAAACTACAATAACTCCATAAGTTACATGTTTCAAACATGATGAAGACATAATTTCAACATCTCAAGCCTACAGAATTATCTTTAGTCATCCTTTCTAATTTTTTTGTTTGTTCTCCTTTCCTATTCACTCAACTATATCACAGTTAAGTTACAATAGGGACCATCCCAACCACCTTTTCCTCCCCATATTCAATATTCTATGTCCAGATGGAGTCAAGATACAGCCTAACAACTTTCACAAATCATATCTTTCTATGATATATTAATTTTGACAATGCACATCACCAATCATTAACATGAAATTTCAACTAATTAGTATTCTAATGACAATATAGAACCCATCAACCAATTTAATGAAAGGGTTCAGCATCAGTACACAATGAATGGTCTCTCAATTTCAACAGGCAACAAAATAAGCTTAAAAATAAACAATGCTAGTTTTGTTGACAAACAACCATAGAGATGAATCCAGAAAACAATTCCAAAGAGAAAAAAAAATGACAAATTGATCTTTACCAGCCTTGAAGAAATGAAAAACACCCTGGCTGATCATTGTAGTGATAGTGCTCATAATGGTGGCAGTGTTGGTATTGGGGCTGGGGCGGCGGCGGAGACGGATAACCGCCGAAATACCCTTGATACCCTTCATAGGGTGGGCGAGGCGGCAGTGGCTCTGGCCCTGGTGGTGGAGGGTATGGATATCCAGGCGGCGGTGGGTATCCCTCGTACGGAGGTGGAGGAGCTGAAGGGTAGCCCGAAGGTGGATAGTGGGCATGTGGGTACCCTGTGGACCACCATAATTACTTGATTAAGGAAAAGGACCCAAATTTAAAACTGAAGCAGAGCATAAAATCAAACAAGATCCACGATGAAACCGTGATGAATATAGAATAAAAAAGTGGAGGGGTGAAGGCCAAACCGGGAGGAGGGTAACTCATCTCTCTCCTTCTAAATCCTCGCAGAGATTTCGAGGCGGAGAAATGAACTCACACGGACGCGGAGGAAGAGGCAACGAGCGAGCAATAATGAATAAATAGGGAGGAGGAGCAAATCTGTACCAAATCACATCATGCCACATCATCAACTGACGCGTGATTAGTTAATTATCGGAAGGTCTATGGTAATGCGGGATGTAATCATTTCGCCCCTAGACTCTATTTTATTTTGGAAAAAACCCTTTTGATTTGTGAATTTGTACAAAAAATTATTTAGACAGTAATTAATCTTTAAATCTCTTTAATGTCCATTGAAAATTGTTTGAAATTTTGAATCAGAGATTGACATAATAAAACTACATACACTATGATTTGTATTATAAATGATACATGGATATATAATAAGATTTAAGAGCGTTCAAGCAGCCAAAAAATTCAAAGTTTATGGACAGTATAATACACCAAAAATTTAAAGATATTAAATTGCTCCAACGGAAAAGTGAGGGGGCCAATGAACTATTTTCAATATAGGAACCTTCTTAACGGGCACAAATTATAATTGTATAATTTCTACCCAAAAATCTATGGCATCATTTTAAAAACCTTCTCTTGATGGAATTGGGGTAACTTGAATACCTGGGAAAATTAAATGATTAGAAAATGAAGAGAAATTATTTACCTTCATTCACTTTCAACGGTTATTTTTATTTAATCTTTATTTGGGGTAAATAAAGGTGAAACTTATATAGGTAATTCTTATAAAGAAAATTTTTAAATAATAATATAATGTTAATTTCTCCAATGGTTGAATATTGAGAAAATTTAAACTAATATATTAATATTATTTATGAGGGAAAATAATTTATTTTCTTATAAAAAATATTATTAAATTATATTTGTTTAAAATATTATAATATATTATTATAAATATATTTTATATAGTTATAATATATAATATAATATTATATCATAATATTTTAATATTATTTATTTATATTATTATTAAATTATAAATAAGTATAACTCTTATTTAATTAATTGAATAATTTATCAATAAAATTGTATTATCATAATTTAGGCATATTACATACAGGTGTATATTTCAATATATTTCCCTCATTTATATTAAATTTTAACATGGTATAATTTTAACATGATATAAGAATATATGTTAGCTTAAGAGTACTTATCAAACAAATTCAATACATTTACACTTCTTTTTCAAATCTACATTTTTATCAAAGTATTCATCAGTCAATTTACACACAATTAGCAAAAAAAGCCTCCTATTGAACATACCACTTTATTTTATAATTTCGGTCGAACTTCTTTAGGCAATCTCAACAATTTTCTAGTGTAACAACTCTAAATATAAAGACTCTACTTCAATGGTATCTTCTCCAACTTTATTTTAGTAATCTCGCTTTAATCGATAATATATGCGTTTTCTCCGACTCAACCTGTCACACACTGTTTCTATTTATCGGTCGGCAGTTATGTATAACTCGTCAATTCTCTCGATATTACCATGGTGTGTACATTTATCCCAATAAAACTGGAGGGATTAATGATTCGAATAAAAATAATTATTTATTTTTTAGCAAAAATTAAAAAATTTTCTTTAAAGCATAAAGTGCATAAAATAGTTCTATAAACTATATTAACCTACGCTTATTTGAGAAAGCTCCTCTAATCATACCTTACGCTTATTCGACGTTTACATGCAACGGTTTGGGAGATAGTGTTAACTCACAACTTAGTGAATGATGTACTGACGTTAGACCGTTATATAACTTACAACTTCAAGCATTTCATGTAACTTCATAGTATTTAAATTTATTATCGGTTTATAAAACCTATAATAACAGAAAATCCTAACTTGAGATTCGGATTGAGTTGAATTGGAAAGTGGGATTGAACTTGGGCAATAGCGTGAAACCGAAAATAAGGAAAGGATCAATGGAGATACTAATAAGGGTAAAAATGGTCATGAGAAACCCTTAGAGGTGTCATGAGACACGGAGTTGAGGAGTGGGAAAAAAACTGGGAGAGAACCTGTAAAACCCGTTTCTTGTAATAAAAAAACCAAGAAAATAATCGATATAGGTTTATATATGAAAAGATGAGCCGTTTAATGAACGAAAAATAATTAATGTAGGAAACTGAAAAATTTCAAGTGAAAAAAAATTCATAAAAATTACAAGTAAGAACCGAGTAGTGGAATTAAGAATAGAACCGAACCAGACTGAACCAACATAAACCATAGTGAACTGGTTCACAAATTCATTTTTCTAGGTGGCTTAAAAATGTCAAATTGAGAAATTGAAACTACCATTAGATAGAAAATGTATTTAGATGAATTTATACATTTTAAATTTTAGAAAAACGATCGAATCGGGTTCGAACTAAACCGGTCAATGGACCGGACCAATCAATGGTCCGATCGAACTAGTCAATGGATCGGTCAGCGAACAACATACAATGGTCAATGACTAGTTTGCACCCATTAACTGCCACACAGACACGAGCAGCCAATGGGAGGCTGCCACGTGTTTGGTTAATGGCCAGCTGGCGCCCCGTCATCCCACCACGCAGACACAAGTAGCTAATGAGAGACTACCACATGTCCGGTCAACGAGTCCATGACTAACGTGACGGCCGAGTTGGCACAGCACGTCAAAACAACCGACCAATCACAACGTGCCATATGGCTCAACTGCCACGTAATCGTCTTCAACCTTCAGACGTTGACAGAGAAGAGGGAGGAGAGAAGAGCAAAGTACGAGGCCCTAGGTGCAAAAATAAGAGAGCGTATGACCTCATCCTAATACGGACACTCATACCATGCAAGAACAGATTACTTGAACGTCGACCCCCTAAAGCGCACCAAGGAGGGAAACTCCGTCGGTGTGACCCCGACGAGATCAACAGGTGAGTGGGAAGTACTATGATGTCCATTTTGGTTGGTATGATGGTTTAACTTTGAAAACCATTTTCTCAGAATTAACATCCCCTGACTAGTTAACTCTGCTTAAAACATTTGGGAGCTAATTTCGATCTTAGGCTCGAGATGCTAGTGGGCCCAAGGCCGATGGATACGAACGTGGACCCGTCTAGAATGGATACGTGATATATGATGTTAAAAGACATGAATAATGAGAACCTTGCGTGATTCTCGTCAATCCAAGATGAGTTGTCGAGCTTCTTGGGCTGAACTGCTGCTCTATCAAAGCTAGGTCGTCAAACTTGTTGGGCTAGTACGCATGGGCCAAAGCCAAGCCGATAGACCGTTGTGCATGCACTATGATGTTTGGGCCATCAGTACACCTGGCATGAGGTAGTGATGGAGCCCTAGGACTGCTGGACGACCCAAGAAGCATAAGGGCAATTTCGTCGTTTAGTAGGTCATGAAGTCGAGGAGCTTCCTGCGCATGCAGATCGAGGTAGTAGGAGAAATGAGGTCTCATCCCATTGAGTGGACATGGTGAAGTAATTGGGGGTTTGATGTGTCACACTATTGATCTCCACTCAAACTCTGGGTAGAGGTAATATCTCTCTATCATGGTGGATGGTAAAGGCGCTCCGGTACACAAGTGGCACAGTCGAGGATTGTTCCGCGAATGTGTGATCCGTCCTATAATAGGAGGGTAGTTGTTGATCATGTGGAATGTATGAAATAACAAAGAAATAATTTAAGGGACAAAAAAGATGAATTCAAGTAAAACATTATAGTAGTTTCCCTCATTGAATATTTTACTCTCCCTCTTCTCTCACCCCTTTTTATGGTAACACCCATACGGAAAGTTCTTGGACGTGCTTGGGCCCTCAAGGTATGCTTGCTAGCCCCAACGTAAAGTAAGGGTTTGAACGTAAACACGCCTTCGCCTTCCTTGTCTCATTCGACTAGGTATACCCAAATGATGCAAGAAAGGGTGGCGGGTTAATCATGGAGTCCGATCTAACCAGGTAGGGGCGTGACTGAACCGGTTTGAACCAAGTTCAAGCTAGGTGGAATCATAGCCCCCTCCCCCAATATTTTTAATAGGTCAAAATAAATCCAAATAGAGTGGTTCATGAGTAAATTCAAAAGGAAATTGAATATAGAATTTTTTGGTGTTTTATTTTTCCATGAACTGATCGGGAAAAGGAGAACCAAGCAAAAAACTATTAAACTGGTTGAAAAATTTGTCAAAAAATGGGTTCGCTACAGTGCAAACCGGGCGACGTATAACCTTGGGTGCACGCACACGCTGCACGTGCAACCACGCGCACACATGTCGTCTTCTTTGCCCGACTAGTTGACCTAGATCCCTTATTTTTCATCCGGCAGTGCATTATTGATATCTAACTACACTAGTTGGGGAAATTAATTCATTTCTAGCACCACATGCTATTAATTAATGAGAGAAAGCTATGGGTAGATAGCCATGTAAGTCTAAATCACAACCATATAAATTAGTGTTGTTCTCTCATTGACGAAGTAGTCATCATCCCAACCGGGTATGATGTGAATAATGCCACTCACTCGATATTTGTAGTGTATTCCTTCTTAGTCTGGTTTTGCCTCCACGCTAGCTTGTCCTTGCTGGCATTCTGATCCTTCGTGTCCCTACACGATTAAGTATTTAGTATGATAGCCTTCATTCCTCACATATGAAAGAAAATACCCAAATTTTTTAGTTAATTGCATTTAGGTCCCTCAAGTTCTTTTCCTTAACTTTTGGTCCCTAATGCTATCTTTTCGCCAAATTGAGTCCTAAAACTTCCAAAAATCCACTTTGGGTTCTCAATTTACTCAAAATCAATTAAGGGGTTCAAGTTTTCCAAATTTCCAATTTGGTCCCCAACTTTTCAAAAATTATCATTTTGCCCCTACTCTACAAAATGGCAATTTGACATCAATTATTTGAAAAAATTGACCAATTGGTCCTCCAACATCCTTGGGAGATTGCAATTTGGTCCTCAATTTTACGAAATCCCAAATTTCTCCCAAAAGTTTCCCCCAATTTACCCATTTCAAACTGTCTGAATTTGATTTCATCAAATTAACCAATCAATCAAGATTAATTGTTGAAATTGAAGGTAAAATTGAGTTCCTAAACATCCATATGATTCAATTGAGCTTTGAATCGCATGAATTGACGTCAGAATGAGCTCAAACAAAGCTTCACTGAAAAACTAAACTTAGAGAAAGAAAGCTTTGAAAGCTAACCATTGGGGGTGCGGCAGTCTGAGCTTTCGATCGAGGTAGGTAGCTTTCATCCTGAGGTTCCTCCTAGGATCAATAATTGCATCAATTCAGGTAGAATTGAATGAGAATTTTGTTAGTGAATTTTCACTGTTTCTCTCTCTAACGCTAATAAGAAATTATAGAGGAGAGCCAAATTGGCTTACCTTCCAGCTCTAATTCGGTCGTGTGAAGGCTATGGGTGTGTTGGGAAAGCTTGGTTTGGCCTAAGGAGGGCTAAATTCGGTCGATTTCAGCTCGATCAAAACAAGGCAACTTTGGTCCACCATAGCTGGTACACCGTTTGATTACGCCAACGCTTCTCCAGTGGTACTCAGATGAAATGGAGACTATCGTTAGGTAGCTAACTTCTCCCTGAAACTAAGGAACCCAACCTCGCCTTTTAAAGCTAAAAAATTCTCAATGTCGGAGCTTTGGTGCGAGCTTTGCCGAAAAACTATGTATTTGAGAGAGAGTTGAGTTTTAAGGTGTGAGGAGACAGAATGGATAAGAGCTCTTTATATAGGGAGCTCGGGGACCCGTTGGTCGTCCGTTTGGCCTCTTAATGGTGCTCATTGATGGCCTGAAACATCCTGAATGGAAACGTTTCCCTTCTGCTAGAGTTGTTTGTTGTTCCGACAAGTGAACAGTGCCATTGTTTAGAGGTAGAAGATGACACTAGTCTGAACCCGACCGGATTGGTCTGAACCGAGTTCAATGCTTAAACCAGCTGGTTCAGGCTTGATTTGACAGAGTTTTTCAAAATTAAAAATTTCTAAATTAATCTAAATTCATTCTTTATCCAATGGTGGTTTCAATTCCCCAATTTGAATAATTTAAGCCACCTAGAAAAATGAATTTAGCAACCGATTCAATGATGGTTCAAACGGATCCCAACTAGTTTAATCCGGTTTAGATCCAGTTCACCTGAACTGGTCCGGTTTTCTCTTCCAAATTCTCCCTATCATGCCCCGACCCGGTTTGGCCGGATCCCTGTGATCCATCCACCATTCCCTTGGTTCAAGAAGAGTTTCCACCTTTTTTTAAATCAAGAGGAGCCAAGCGAAATTTCAACTGTGTTCCCTAGACAAATATCAATAAAAATGCAAGCTTAAATAGAAATTAAGCATATCTAATAGAGGGTAAATCCTAGTGTTATCTCTAATCATTTCTCTATTCTTGAAAAGGGATAAAAAGGTGGATGAGTTTCCACAACTTAGTGAATGAGTTTATAAAAAAATATTTTCTATAAAACTGATTTCAATTGGAGTGTGCCAGACTCCTTATTCCCTTAAAAACCATTTCTTTCTTCAATTACCGATTATTCAAAACAAATATCCTAATTATTCACAATCTGTGTGTTTAACAATCAACACACACCCTTTATCATGAAGGGATCACACATTCATTGGGCAACCCATCCACTCCACCCACTTGTGGCGTCGGAGTGACTTTACTAACCACCTAGATAGAAGCCTGTCCTCTTCTACCATAGGAATGAGTGGATATTTGGGACATCCGACCCTCAAACATGAAAAAGAAACTCCGTGTTCATGTGAGGACAGAGACCTTATCCCGACCCCACTTTGGCCTCATGTGCATGAAGCTACACCGAGCTTCCCTGATTGCTGGCACGACAAACTGCTCTTATCTCCATCATAATGACCAGTAGCCCCAAGGACGCATCACTACCCCTCTTAGGTGTCTTCATGGTCCCGAACCCCAAGTGCATGGACAAGCAAGAGTTTTCCACAAAGCCATTTATCTTTGGTGCCACTAGTCCAATGGTCCCGACCCTCAACTTGACATGCAGCTGTTTGTCTAGACCGGTCCGTCGACTTGGTCTTATCACACTGCCACCAGTACATTGAGTATGTCGATCCCGTCTTGATACCATGGCCAAATTACATCATTAATTCATTAACAATTTTCATGGCTTAACATAATATTTTTTTACAAGGTCCTGCTCGTCCCAACTAGTCTTGGGCCCACTGTATGTGATTTTTCAAAATCGGGCATTTTAGCCCCCAAGTTCCAAAACTGAGGCCTCTAGACTATCTGAGCTATTTGAGCTCTCATCAAGAACATCCCCCAAAATTTTTAAGCATTGGCACATAGTCAGGGGAGAAGACTTACGACAAAATAACTTTTTAACTCATCTATCACACCGAGTGTGATGACATCTACGCTTACAACCGGTAAACGAGTTTTCTACTTCCTTCTAGGTAGTTCATCATACCAATCAGTTATGATCTATTTAGAACCGATAAGTAGTTTTTTTGCGTAGTTTCCACATCACTTCCAACCAGTTGTGATGTTAACATCCCACATAAAAGTGGTTTTTAATTTCTAAAGTACTCATCATCCCAATTGGGTATGATGTGAATAATCTCACTCACCAGGTAAGTGCAGTCTATTCCTCTTAAATCAACTTTTTGCCTCCACGTGAGCTTATCCTTTCTGACATTCTAGTCCTTCAGGTTCCTACACATTTTTGGACATTCTTGTTAATTAACATTTGTGATAATGGCCTTCATACCTCACTTATGAACAAAAATGCCTAGACTTTTAATTATTTACATTTAGGTCCCTAAAGTTCTTTTTCTTTAACTTTATGTCCCTAATGCCAATTTTTTCCAAATTGAGTCTTGAAACTTTAAAAATTTCACTTTGGGTCCTCAATTTATCCAAAATCCCGAAAAGGGTTCAAATTTCTCACATTTCCAATTTGGTCCCCAACCTTTCAAAAATTACCATTTTGCGTTTACTTTAAAAAATGGCAATTTGACCCCAAATAATTTCAAAAATTTACCAATTGGACCTCCAACATCTTTTCATGGCCAATTGACCCTCAATTTTGGGAAACTGCACTTTGGACCCTCATTTTTAGGAATTCCCCAATTTTCCCCTTTCAAACTAATCAAATTTTATTTTATCAAATTAACCAATCAATCGAGGTTAAATTGAGTTCCTAGACATCCATACAATTCAATTGAGATTTGAATCACATGAATTGACGCTGGAATGAGCCCAAATAGATCTTCATTGGAAAACTGAATTTAGAGAAAGAAAGCTTCGAAAGTTTACCGTTGGGGGTGTGGCAGTCCGACCTTTGGTCAGTGAAGTTTCACCAGTTCTCTCTCTAACACTGATCGAAATTTACAAAGTGGGGCCAAATTGGCTTACCTTTCACCTCTAATTTAGTCGTGTGAGGGTTGTGGAAGTGTTGTGAGAGCTTGGTTTGGCTTGAGGAGGGCTCAATTTGATTGCTTTTTGCTCGACCGAAACAGGGTAGCTTCGGTCCACCGGAGCTGGTTCATTGTTTGATTACGTCGACGTTTCTCTGGCGATCCTCAGATTGAATGGTGATCACCGTCAAGTAGCTCTCTTCTCCCCGCGTCTAAGGAACCCAACCTCACTTTCTTTGGCTAAAAAAACCACTATGTCGAAGCTCTGGTTCAAGCTTCATCGAAAAACTGAGTAGTTGAGAGAGTGTGGAGTTTTCGGGTGTGTGGAGGATGAATGGAGAGGGGCTCTTTATATAAGGAGCTCAAGGACTCTCTGTTCATTCATTTGACACCTTAATAACATTTATTGATGGCCTAAAACATCCAAAATGAAAACATTTCCTTTCCACCAATGCTGTTCAATTTTTTGGCGAGTGAACAGTGCTGTCTTCTGAAGGAAGAAGACAACACTATTCCGAACTGGACCGTACCGGTCCAAACCGGGTTCAATGGTCAAACCGGCCGGTTAAGGCCCGATTCGATCAAATTTTTCAAAATTCTTCTAAATTCATTCTCTATCCAATGGTGGCTTCAATTCTCCAATTTGAATATTTTAAGCCACCTAGAAAAATGAACTTAGCATCTGGTTCAATGATGGTTCAAACCTGTCTAAACCGGCTCAATCCGGTTCACCTGAACCAGTCTGGTTTTCTCTCCCAAATTGTCTGAAAGTCCCTTTCCAAGGTTTTTATGACTCTTTGGGTCACTTGGGAGTTGTAAATTTCCAAAATTTCCCATTCTCTGGTTGGGGTTCATGAACCGGTTCGGTTTTCTCACTCGCTTTGACCAGTTCTTTTTCCATTTTCCTTATCTTCAAGAGATGGGGTTTACAACTCTCCCCTCCTTTTAGGAGTTTTGTCCTGAAAAATTTATTCCACATCCCTTGCACATAAAATAATTCCTCTTTATATCAATCTAAAGTTTGCTGACATACCAACATTTTGGTTATTTTCATTTAGTCTCAATATAACACACACTTTAAGAAATTTCTTCTTTTCCCTTGCTTAATCATCCCATGGAGCTCATCCCCACTAAACCTATCTCACATGAGAATAAAGAGGGTATATCCTTAAATTCACATCTTTCTTTACTTAACGTAAAATTCTCCTCCTTAAGATTCTTTACTCACGTCTTCAGGATTGAGAGTTCTACGATACCCACTCATTCCTGTGTATAGTCACTTCCTTTGTCGTTAAAACCCTTAGCTTAGGGTCCTCTCAAGCACCACCTACTCAATTAATAGATTTCAATGTTAACTTCTTTTATACAGTTTTAACCCTTCTTATGTCCTTCCTTAGTTTCAGTGGCATCCTTTTCTTAAGGACTTTCTTTTCTTTTAGTCAACTCTTATTCTCTCATGATCACGTTGAAATTCTTATATGAAGGTAATCTTCTTCGGTCTTAAGTGTCGATTACTTATTTGTGATAGCTCCCTTATTTTGGTTTTGCTATCTACCATGTCCCTTACAGTAGAGACATTCACCTTAGGAACTACATCTTCGACCTTCTTATCATTTCTTTGAAGATTTCATTCCTTCCTTTCTTCATACCCCTTCTTATAATAGGGTATTTGTTCTTTTGAATCCTTCTCTAACTGAAATTTTGGTCTCTTCCCTTATTCTTTACCCGAGACCTTTTCAATTATCATTCTCATTCAGTGTACTCTACACTATGTCTACTCATTCTCTCTTTAGGCTCTATCAATTTGAGCGTTGATCACTACCAGTCCTAATGTTAGTGATCCTTTACCTAAATGCCTTCCTAACTAAGGAGTTAAATTTTCCAAAACTTCTTAGATGTGTTTTCCTTTGTTTCCTATTTTATGGGTAATCCATCCCCTCCATACTCGCATGACATCCTTTGATGTGTTTTCCTACTTACACATTACTTGAACTTAACTTGCTCCTTGGGTCCTTCTAAGTACCTTTACTTTGTACTTGATCTTTCCATCTCGACCAGCATATCTTGGATGAATTCACCTCATCTCCATTTATGTTGATCTCATTACCTTTTAATTGGGACCCTTTAGTCCTTCCAAGGTTTACTTCCTTAGTAGTTTATATTCTTTTCTCTCGAGTTATCTTCCCATTTTGCTATTTAGAATATCTTACTTAAAAAAATATTCCCTGATGCCATCCTTTCCTGCTTACATTACTCGTGAGAACTTACATGTACTTCGTCTTCATTCTCCTTTCTTTCCTATATCCATCTATTTCTTTTAGATGGGATTCACATCTTCCTTATTTTAAGATCTCACGATCATCCTATGAGAGGCTTACTTAATTTTCTCCTAGGTCAGTTCATCAATTACTTTGATCTTATCCTTCTCCTTGTCATATGATCTTGAAGCCGTCGTCTCTTGAGTCATATTGTCCTTAATATCCATCTCATTTCCCTCCTTAGGACATAGTCTTCATTACTTCCCGGTCCATCTCAGGGCATCGTTTATTCTCCTAGATTATCTTGCTGTTACGAGTTTATTTCCTTCAACTAGGTTTGTCTGAAATCCTTATTTGGTTTCTCTACTCTTTTGAAAGTAGATCACACCTGTCCATCTAAGTATCTCTTTAGCCACCTATGACTTTTTAATAAGGTCCTTATATTAGATTTAGTTTTATGACGGTTCATTTGTTGGTTAACTGAGCTTGGAACTTCCTATCATACATCTTTCCTTTCTCCTTGTCTTATCTCAATTGAATTAACATCTTCAGTGATCCCATATCTTTTTAACTTTCTTCCTGGTCAGCTTCCATTCCATTGGTTTTCCTTGGGGTAATCTAATCCTTCTTTTTTTTTTTGCTTTTATCTCATAGAGTCTCTCCTTAACTCCTTACACTTCCACTAGTCCCATACTCTTTGGTGTTTACTTTCCTTGTTCCAGACTGCTACTTTTCCTTAGTTAGGATTTGCCTCCCTTGGTGAACTCTAGTAGACTTTTCCCGAATTTTCTTTCCATGTCTTATTGTCTTGTTTTTCCCTTTTTAGGAAAAAAAAATACTTTCTTGGCTACTTTAAAGGTTGTGTTAACTAGTAGTGACTCGTAGTTTCCCATCCTTAGGTGATCTCTTTTCCACCCGTTACTTCGATCTTTATTAGCATACTCCTATTTCTGTTATTTGTATTATCAAAGAGACTAAAATTTTCATTCTAGGGAAATCAAATTTTAATTCATTCATGAAATAGTCCCTTGGGGTCATAGGCTGAGAGTTAGCCTTGGAACGATTGTGGGATTCATGATTAGATGGCTCCCACGAGTTTCCTATAATCCTCCACCATATCATTGGGCACTATCTTTTCTCCCTTTAGGAATCGTTGAACATTTGCCTCTTTGGGGGTAGGCATCTTTTTCAGGGTCAGGTGTGAAGGATTGGATTTCACGGTCAACTTTCTAAGGATTCTCCTTCCTACACAGTAGTTAAAGTTTTATTAGTGTCAGGGCATAGTATTGATAATGTTTCAAGGGAATCTAGCTTTGATACCACTCAAATTGTCATCCCCCAACCTGATTTGGTAAGATTGCCGTGATCAACCCACCACTCCCTTGGTTCAAGAAGAGTTTACCATTTTCTTTAAATCAAGAGGAGCTAGACAAAATTTCAACTGTGTTCCCTGAAATAACATATATCAATACAAATGCAAGCTTAAACATAAATTAAGCATACATGATAGAGGGTAAATCCTGGTGTTATCCCTAGTTATTTCTCTATTCCTGAAAAGGGATAAAAAGATGGGTGAGTTTCTACAACTTAATGATTGGGTGTTTAAAAAAATAGTTTATATAAAATAGTTTTGAATTGGAGTGTGCCACACTCCTTATTCCCTTAAAATAATTTATTCCTTAAATTCCTGATTATTCAAAACTAATTTCCTCATTATCCATAATTGGTGTGTTTAACAATCAACATATGCTCTTCATCATGAGGAGATCACACATTTTTAGGGTAGCCTGTCTACTACACCCACTTGTGGCATTAGAGCGATTTTACCGACCACCTAGATAGAAGCCCATCCACTTCTACCTTGGGAATGAGTGGATGTTTGTGACATCCGACCCACAAACCCGAAAAAGCAACTTTGTGTTCATATGAGGATAGAGACCTCATCCCAACCCACCCCGGTCTCGTGTGCATGAAGCTACATGGAGCTTCCCTGACTATTGGCACAACAAACTATCCTTATCTCCACCATGTTGTCAAGTAGCCCCTAGGACGTGTCACTACCCCTCTTGGGCATCTTGATGGTCTCAAACCTCAAGTGCATGCACAAACAAAATTTTCCATATAGCCATTAATCTTTGGTACCACTGGTCCAATGGCCTTGAACCTCAACTCGACCTATAGCTATTTGTCTAGACCAGTCCGTTGACTTGGTCTTGTCACACTATTGCTAGTCCATCGAGTATGTCGGTCCTATCTTGGTACCATGGTCAAATCACATCATTCATTCATTAACAATTTTCATGTTTGTTTGTGACCTCCTGCTTATGCCAACTAGCCTTGGGCCAACTATACTTGATTTTCCAAAATCGGGCATTTTAGCCCTTAAGTTCCAAAACTGAGGCCTCTAGTCTATTTGAGCTATTCAAGCTCTAGACAATAAGGTCTCCAAAAATTTTTAAACATTAACACACAATCATAGGAGAACACTTCTGACAAAATAAATTTTCAACTCATCTATCACATCAACTGGGTATGATGACATCTCTGCTTACAACCTGTAAGTGGGGTTTCAACTTCCTTCTAGGAAGTTCATCATACCAATCGGGTATGATCTACTTACAATCGTTAGTTAGTTTTTCCGCATAGTTTCCACACCACTTCCAACCATATGTGATGTTAAAATCTCACATAAAAGTGGTTTTTAATTTCTGAAAGTACTTATCATCCAAACCGGGTATAATGTGAATAATCCCACTCACCTGATAAGTGCAGTGTATTCCTCTTAAATCGGCTTTTTCCCTCCACGCAAGCTTATCCTTGTTGGCGTTTCGGTAATTCGTGTTCCTTCACATTTTTGGATATCCTTATTTATTAACTGGTTCAATCGGATTCACCTAAACCGGTCTGGTTTTTTCTTCTAAATTGTCTTAAAGTCCCTTTCCAAGGTTTTTAAGACTCTTTGGGTCACTCGAGAGTATTAAATTTCGTAATTTGCCCATTCTCTAGTGGTTGGGGTTTATGAACCAGATCGATTTTTTCACTCGGTTTGATCGATTCTTTCATGGTTTTCCTTATCTTCAAGGGACAAGGTTTAGAGTCCCAAAGTCCCTTTCCATGGTTTTTAATCCCCTTTGGGTCTCTCAGGATTTCTAAATTTCCCAATTTGCCCATTCTCTAACGATTGGGGTTCGTGAACCGGTTCAGTTTTCTCACTTGGGTTGACTAGTTTTTTCCCTGGTTTCCTTATCTATAAGGGACGGGGTTCACAACTCTCCACCAATTTTAGGAGTTTTGTCACCAAAACTTAGTTAACACCCTTTGTATAGGAAGTAATTTCCCCTAATGTCAACTTGGAGTTGTTTGACACGCCAACATTTTGGTTATTTTTACTTAGCCCCCCTTTAACGCACACTTTAAGGAATTTCTTTTTCCTTCCCATTTTTTTACTCATTCCATGGAGCTTATCCTAGCTAAGAATACCTTAATTGAATGTTCAAGGGTATATCCTTAGGTTCAAGTTTTTCATTACTTAAAGCAAAATTCTTTCCTTTTAGGTTCTTTACTTAGGATTTCAAGATTGGGAGTTCCAAGGTGCCACTCATTCCTATGTGTAGTCACTTCCTTTATCATTGAAACCCTTAGCTTGCTGTCCTCTCGAGCACTACCTAATTACTTTCATAGGTTTCGGTGTTAACTTATTTTATCCAGTTATGATCCTTCTTATGTCCTTCCACATTTTCGATGGCATCCTTTTCTCAAGGACTTTTCTTTCTATTAATCCACTCTTACTCTCTTGTGATCATTTCACAATTCCTATCTCGAGTTAATCTCATTCGGTCTAAGTGTCGATTACTTGTTTGGGACAACTCTCGTATTACAGTTTTGTTCTCCACTGTCCCTCACCGTAGAGACTTTCACCTTAGGAACTACATACTCAACTTTTTTTTTTATCACTCCTTGAAGGTTTCTTTCCTTCCTATCTTCATACTCCTTTCTTTATTAGGGTAATTTTCCATTTGAATCCTTCTCTAAGTGAAATTTTCAGTTTCATCTTTTACTCTTTACTTGAGACACTTCCGATCCTAGGTCTTTTTCTGAGTGTTACACACTATGTCTAGTCGTTCTCCCTTCAGGCTCCATCAATTGAGCGTTGACCACCATCAGTCCTGATCTCAGTGATCATTTACCTTAATCACTTCTTAACTGGAGGGTTTACTTTTCCACGGGTTCTTAGGCATACTTTCCTCTATTATGGGTAGTCCACCCCCTTCTTACTTGCACGACATCCTTCGATGTGTTTTCCTACTTGCACATTACTTGGACTTAACTTACTCCTTGGGTCCTTCTGAATACCTTTCCTTTGTACTTGATCTTTCCATCTCAACCAGAATATCTTGGATGAGTTTATCTCGTCTCCACTTCTGATGATCCCATCACCTCTTAATTAGGACACTTATGTCCTTCCAAGGTTTCCTTCCTTGGTAGTTTATACTCTTTTCTCTCGGGGTTCTCTTCCAATTTTGCCATTTTGAACATCTAGCCTTAAATGGTATTCTCTGATGCCATCCTCTCTTGCTTACATTACTCTTGAGAACTTACATGTATGTCTTTTATACCTCGTCTTCATTCTCCTTTCTTTCCTACATCCATCTATTTCTTTTAGATGAGATTCACATCTTCCATATTTCAAGATCCTGTGAGAGACTTACTTAACCTTCTCATAGCTTGAGTTTGGTTGTTAATCTGGTCTTGGTCATTAATCTCTTTAATGATTTCCTTCATCCTTATTTATCAACTGTTTGGCCATTCCATCTCTTCCTTCTTTATTGGAGTTATAAGTTTATGATCTTCCCAAGGGTCAGTTCATTAACTACCACAATCCTATTATTCTCTTGTCACGCAATCTTGATGTCGTCGTCTCTTGAGTCTTCTTGTCCTTAATGTCTATCTAGTTTCCCCTTTTAGGGCATAGTACTGACTACTTCCCGGTCCATCTCAGGGCATCGTTTATTCTTCCTGACTTTATATTGTTATTATTTATTTCCTTCAACTGGGTCCTTATTTTAGTTCTAATTTATGATGGTTCATCTATCAGTTACTTTAGCTTGGATCGTTAGGATACCACTAGAGGATATGGTGATCCTAATAGAATTCTTCCTAGAGGGAAGTGCTAAACAGTGGTGGGACAATGTCCGAAACCTACTTACCACCATCCCCACTTGGGAACAGTTTGAGGAGAGGTACTTAGAGGAGTACTTGGTGCCCCATCTAATAAACAAGAAGAAGCAAGAGTTCATCTGGCTTCGACAAGGGCTTAACTCCATATCGGAGTAAGAGACAAAATTCAACGAGTTAAGACCCTTTACTCCTAACCTAGCTGGGTCGGTAGACATATGCCGAAGGTTCATGGACGGCCTCAATATGGACATTCGAGATTGTATAGGAGTACGGGGACACCCCACGGACCTAGCAGCCGTAATCAGTATGGCTCACGAATGTGAGCGACTAGTGCAGATCCGACGTCGTCGAATGGAGCAGACGACCCAAAAAGAGGATAAGGGTCCAAACCATCAGGGAGGATGAAAGGAGCATAACGTTCCAAGATGGGGTAACAAAATGGCATTCCAAAGGAGAAGGGACATGCCACCATCTCCTCCCAGAGTAGTTCCCACCTTACCTCAAGGAAACCCCCGCTGTCCAAAGTGTCAAAGGAACCATGAGGGAGGATGCCATACCTATTTTGCATGCGGGCAAGTGGGACACTTTGCAAAGGATTGTCCTACCCTCATGGAGAACAGACAGATGAATACTCTTATACAACCTCAAGGGAAACAAAGAAAACCTAGGTCAGACACTACAATAAGACAAGAGTACCAGCTAGGGTATACAACCTCACCGAGGAGGAGGCTAGAAGAGATCCTAGCACTGTAGCGGGTACATCCCAAAACCCTCCAAATTATTTCAAGAGAGTCATGTAAACTAAAGATATATTTGATTTAATAAAGGAAATTTTCTTCTAAACAATAAGTTTCTTAAATTAGGGTATATACAACTATGGGGACAATAAGTCTATGCCCTCTTTGACTTTGGAGCTGAGAGATGCTTCATCAAGGAAGAGTTCGTTTCACGAGTACCCCTAGAGCTCACTCTACTAGAACAAAGCCTTAACATCCTTACACCTTTAGGAGAAGCTTTAAACAAGAATAAACAATTAAAGTGATGTGAGAAAAGATTGGAGGAATCCAACTTGAAGCTGACTTGATCCCATTACCCCTAAAGGAGGTTGAAGTAATCATGGGGATGGATTGGCTGAGTAACCATCAAGCATGGATGGACTATGGAACGAAGATGGTAACCTTCCACACTCCCAAGATGAAAGGATTAAAGTTCCAAGGAGATATAAGGAAAAGTGAAGTACAAATGGTGTCCCATCTGAAAGCTCAAAAGATGATATAGAAAGGCGTACAACTTTTCTGGCTATGGTTGTAGACGAAAAACCTTAAGAAAAGAGTCTGGAAGACATTCCAATAGTTAGCCAATATCCAGAGGTATTTCTTGAAGAGCTACTCAGATTACCTCCAAGTCGACAAGTGGAGTTCACCATAGAAATAATCTCATGAACGAACCCCATATCACATGGCTCCGATAGAGTTGAAGGAATTGAAGGAATTGAGGGAATAATTGGACGAATTATTGAAGAAGAATTTCATTCGTCGATGATGAAACTTTGACCGGTGCTAGAGAGAGAACCGACAAAACTTTGATGATGAAATTCTCACTCGATTCAGCATCAATTGATGCAATTATTTATCCTCGGAGGAACCTCGGGACAAAGTTATTCGGCCAAATCGAAAGCTCAGACCGCCGCATCCTCGACGGTAAGCTTTCAAATCTTTCTCTCTCTAAGTCTAATTTTTCGGTGAAGATTCATTTGAGCTCATTCCAACTCCAAATTGTGCGATTTAAAGTGCAATTGAATCATATAAAGGTGTAAGAACACCAATTTAACTTCAATTTCAGCAATTAAACTCATTCAATTGGTCAATTTGATTAAATCAAATTCGATAGAGTTAGAAGGTTGAAATTGGGGAAAATTTTGGAAATTTTGAAAATTAAAGGGACTAAACTGCAATTTGATAAAATTGAGGACCAATTGGGCATGATAAAGATGTTGGAGGACCGATTGGGCAATTTTTGGGGCAAAACTTACCATTTTTGTAAAGTAGGGGCAAAATGGTAATTTTGGAAAAGTTGGGGGACCAAATTGGAAATTTGGGAAATTAAACACCTTTTTGTGAATTTGAATAAATTGAGGTCCTAAGATTAATTTTAAAAGTTTCGGGACTCAATTTGAGGAAAAACTAACACTAGGGACTTAAAGTTAAAGAAAAATAACTTTAAGGACCTAATTGCCAATAAAGGAAAAGTTGGTTTTCTCATTCATTTGATATGAATGAAGGCTATTGGGCCAATGAATAATGAATAAGAATGTTCATATCATGTTGGAATATGAGGTACCGAGAATGCTAGCTAAGACGAGTTCAAGTAAGGACAACAAGTCAGCTAAGAGGAATTTCACTGCACGATCAGGTGAGTGGGATTTTTATATCATACCCGGTTGGGATGATAAGCACCTCGGAAATGAAAACCCACTACCAAGTGGTATTTTAAACTTTACACCTGAAAGGAGTGATGTGAAAATCACGTGGAAAAACTACTTATCAATTTTAAGTTCATCATACCCAGTTGATATGATGAAACTTCCTCACAGGAAGTGGAAAACCTGTTCATCGGTTATTAGCAAAGATGTCCTCATACTTGGTTGATATGATGGATAGTTGAAAATATATTTTGTCGGAAGTGTTCTCCTCTAACTATGTGCCATTACTTAAACAATTTGGGAGACCTTTTTAACAGGAGCTCAAATAGCTCGGTTAGGTCGGAGGCCTCGGTTTTGGAACTTGGGGGCTAATATGCCCATTTTTGAAAACCTCGAATAGTGGGCCCTAGGCCAGTTGGCACGAGCAGGAGCTCGTAAATAAACATGATTTATATACCATGAAAACTTAAGTAATTGAATTGTTTGGCCATAGTACCAAGACAGGACTAACATACTCAATCAACAATTGGCAGTGCGATAAGACAGGTCTCTCGACTAGTCAAGACAAATTGCTGTATGTTGAGTTGAGGGTCGGGGCTGTTGAACCAATGACACCACATATTATATGACATCATGTGAAAAATGTTGATTGTGCATACATTGTGTTTACAGGACTTTCAAGATGCCCAAGAGGGGTAGTGATGTGTCCTAGTGCCCTAGACCACCTAGTGAATATATGGGAAGTTAGTCGTACTGAAAGCCTTGCGAAGCTCGACGTAGCTTCAAGCACATGAGATCGGGGTGGGGTCAGGATGAGGTCTCCCTCCTCATATGAACACGAAGATTTGTTATGGGATTGAGGGTCGGATGTCGCGAACATCCACTGATTCTTAGGGTAGAAGTTGACATGCTTCTATTTAGGTGGCCAGTAAAGTCGCTCTGATACCACAAGTGGGATCCGTGGATGGGCTAGCCTACGATTGTATTTTACCTTCATGATGAATGATGTGTGTTGGATGATGACACACTATGGTTAATAAGAAATGGTGATAAAAATTGAAATTTGAAATGAAAAGAAATTTTTAAAAAAGAATAAGGAGTCTAGCACACTCCAAATCAAACATTATACTAAAGGAAATGATTTTGAAAACTCATTCACTAAGTCGTTGTACTCACCACCTCCCTTATATCCCTTTCAAGTAACCCCGGAAAGCCTACCCTAAAGACCACCAACTAATAATCTTGTAATATAGGTATGATCAGTTTAAAATTGTATGCAGTTTTTATTTATGTTATTCTAGGAAAGGTGCAGGTTTAAAGGACGCTTCACTCTTCACAATTTATAAACAAGGAGCAACCCTTAGTAAACTGGGAGAGCAGTTGGTTGATCACGGGGATCCGACCAAACCGGGTTGGGGCATGACAACTTGAGTGGTATTAGAGCCTATTTCTTCGAATACATAATCAAAACTATAAAATATATTAACTAATAGACTTGATTTTAAAATTTACCAAATGGCTCCAAAGAAAGGAACCAAAGAACTAGGGCAGTAGTCTCTAACACTGCCCAACCACCTATATTGGTAGAAACTCCCAGAGAAGCCCAAACAACTCCTTTTGGACTCGCTAGAGAGCACCAAAGATTGTACGAGTAGTTGATCCGTGTATTTGGGCAACCTAACCTCATCCCTGAGGCAGGCACCAATTCCCGGGTTGAACTAGAGGAAGTGCAATCCCAACCTCCCCCTGTCAATCATCCCACTCCAATGGACATTCCCAGAAACCTCAACACTCTCTGACAACTAGAATGTAAACCTTTTCTTGGAGAAAAGGATGTGGGAGCCGCCATGGATTGGCTGGCCAACATCAAGAAACTGATGGGGATTGTCAGGATACCGCCAGAGGATATGGAGTTCCTGACAGAATTCTAACTGTAGGGAAACTCTAAACGGTGGTGGGACAATGTCTGAAACCTGCATACCACCATCTCTACTTGGGAATAGTTCAAGGAGAAGTAATCATAGGAGTACTTGGCACCCCATCTGATAAACAAGAAGAAGCAAGAGTTCATCCAACTTCGACATGGGCTTAACTCCACATCGAAGTATGAGACAAAATTCAACGAGTTAAGACCCTTTGCTCCTGACCTAGCTAGGCCAACAGACATATGTCAGAGGTTCGTAAACGGTCTCAATATGGACATTCAAGATCGTATGGGAGTATTGGGATGCCCTATGAACCTGGCAGCCGTAATCAGTATGGCTCACAAATGTGAGCGACTGGTGCATACCCGACGTCGTCGAATGGAGCAGATGACCCAAAAGGAGGATAAGGGTCCAAACTGTCAAGGAGGACGAAAGAAGCATAATGGTCCAAGATGGGGAAACAGAATGGCATTCCAATGGAGAAGGACATACCACCACCTCCCCCCAGAATAGTTCCCACCTTACCTCAAGAAACCCTTGCTGTCTAATGTGTCAAAGGAACCATGAGGGAGCATGCCTTACCTATTTTGCATGTTGGCAAGTGGGACACTTTGCAAAGGATTGTCCCACCCTAAGGGAGAATAGATAGAGGAATACTCTTGGACCACCTCAAGGGAATCCCAAAAACCCTAGGCCAAACACTACAGCAAGAGTATCAACTAGGGTATACAACCTCACGTGGGAGGAGGCTAGAAGAGATCTTAGCACTGTAGCAGGTACATCCCAAAACCCTCCAAATTAGTTTAAGAGAGTCATGAAGATCTTTTTGATTTAATAAAGGAAATTTTCTTTGAACAATAAGTTTCTTCAATCAGGGTATATACAACTATGGGGACAACAAGTCTATGCCCTCTTTGACTTCGGAGCTGAGAGATACTTCATCAAGGAAGAGTTGTTTACAAGAGTAAACCTAGAGCTCACTCCACTAGAACAAATCCTTAATATCTTTACACCTTTATAAGAAGGTTTAAATAGGAATAAACAATTAAAGGGATGTGAGATAAAGATTGTAGGAATCCAACTTGAAGCTGACTTGATCCCATTACCCCTAAAGGAGGTTGAAGTAATCCTATGGATGGATTTGCTGAGTAACCATCAGGCGCGGATGGACTATGGAAAGAAGACTGTAACCTTCCACACTCTTAAGAAGAAAGGATTAAAGTTCCATGGAGATAGAAGGAAAAGTGAAGTACAAATGGTGTCCCATCTGACAGCTCAAAAGATGATACAAAAAGGTTGTACAACTTTTTTGGCTATGGTTGTAGATGAAAAACATGAAGAAAAGAGACTGGAAGTCATTTCGTTAGTTAGGCACTACCCATAGGTATTTTCTAAAGAGCTACTCGGATTACCTCCAAGTTGGCAAGTGGAGTTCACCATAGAAATAATCCCAGCAACACACCCCATATCCCAAGCCCCATATCACATGGCTCCGATAGAGTTGAAGGAATTGAAGGAACAATTGGACGAATTACCGGAGAAGGATTTCATACGTCCAAGTTAGTCTAAATTTGGCTAAATTAAATAGTGGAGCAGCTCCGATAGATCGAAGATGCCCTGTTTTGGCCAAGTTGAATTCAGCCAAATTTAGCCTTCCCCCAGCCAAACCAAGCTATCCCAACACACCCACAACCCTCATACGAACTCAACAGAGTTAAAAGGTAAGCCTATTTGGCCCTACCCAGTCATTGTAGATTAGAGTTAGAGAGAGAAAGTGCTAAACTTTACTGAATAAATTCTCCTTCAATTTGATATAAATTGTAGCAATTCTTGATCCTAGAAGGAACCACAGGACAATAGCTACCTTCCCCGATCAAGAGCTCGTACTGCCGCACCTCCGATAGTAAGCTTTCAAAGCTTTCTCTCTCTACGAGTAGTTTTCCGATGAAACTCCGTTTGAACTCAATTTGGAACCGAATGTTGTGGTTCAAAGACCAATTGAATCTTATGGAAGTGTAGGAACTGATCCATACCTTGAATTGGAGCGATTAACCCTTATTGAATGACTAATTTGAAGTAATCAAATTTGGTCAGTTTAAAGGTGAGAAATTGGGGAAAACTTTAGGGAAAATCGAGGATTTCAAAAAATTGAGGGACATCTTTGTAATTTCCCAAAATTGAAGGCCAATTAGCCATGAGAAAGATGTTGGAGGGCCAATTAGTCAATTATTTGAACATTTGGGTTCAAATTTTCATTTTTGGAAAATAGGGGCAAAATTGTAATTTTTGAAAAGTTAGGGACTAAATTAGAAATTTAGAAAACAGGAGCCCCTTATACAATTTTGACCAAATTGAGGACTCAAATGGAATTTTGGAAGCCTTAGGACTCAATTTGGGGAAATTTGGCATTAGGGAACTAAAGTTAAGAAAATGAACTTTAGGGACCTAAGTGCACTTAATTAACAATTTTGAGCCTAGTCGCTCATACGTGAGAAAATGATGGTTGTTATGCCAAACCTTAATTAATAAGGATGCCCAAATCATGTAGGAACATGTGTGACCGGAATGCAAGAAAGAAAAAGCTTGCGTAAACTTGGGAACCAACTAGGAACGAACACGTCACAGTTATCGGGTTAGTGGGCTTAATCACATCATACTCGGTTGGGGTGATGAGCTTATTTTTAGGAAAAAAAAACCTATTTACTGGTTGTAAGTAGAGATGATCCTACCCAATTAGGTATGACAAACTTCCTTAATGAAAGGTGAAACCCGCTTACCAGTAGTAAGTGGAGATATCATTACACCCGATTGGTGTGATGATGTTAAAAACAACCTTTTTGTTAGAAGTGTTCTCCCCTAACTATGTGCCATTTCTTAAACTATTTGAGAGGCCTTCTTGATGGGAGCTGAAATAGCTCAAATAGGCCAGAGGGCTCAGTTTATGAACTCATGGGGCTAAATGCCCGGTTTTGGAAAATCACATACAATGGGCCTAAGGCCAATGGGCACGAGCAAGAGCTCGTAAACAAACTTGAGTAAAGGAAAGCCATGAAAATTCCTAATGAAATTATTGTGTGATTTCACCGTAGTACCAAGTTAGGATTGTCAATACTCGATGGACTAGCGATAGTGCGTCAATGCTAGGTCAATGGATCAGCCTAGACAAACAGCTGTAGGTTGGGTTGAGGTTCGGGGCCGTCGGACCAGTGGCACCAAAGATAATGGCATATGTAAAAAATTATTGTTTGTGCATGCACTTGTGGTAAAGGACCATCAAGACGCCCGAGAGGGGTAGTAATGGGTTCTAAGGGCTACTAGATGACATGGTGGAGATAATAGCAGTTCGTTATGCTGGTTAGTCTTGAAGCTCAGACTAGCTTCTTATGCATGAGACCATGGTGGGGTTAGGATGAGGCCTTTGTCCTCATACGAACACGGAGTGGCATTCGAGTCTGAGGGTCGGATGTCGAGAACATCCACTCAAACCTAGGGTAGAAGTGGATGGGATTCGATCTTGGTGGACAGTAAAGAAGCTCCAATCCACAAGTGGGTGCAGTGGACGTGCTACACAGGTGAATGTGTGTACCTTTCCTGATGAAGGGTGTGTGTTTATTTGCTAAATTGTCCTAAGGTCCTTTTCCAATATTTTTATGACCCTTTGGGTCACTTGGGAGTTGTAAATTTTGCAACTTGTCCATTCTCAAATGATTGTATTTGTGAACTGATTCAGTTTTTCTCACTTGGTTTAACCAGTTTTTTTTCCAATTTTCCTTAACTCCAAAGGGCAAGGTTTACAAATCGCTCATCGCCCCAATCGGGTATGATGTTAAAGTCCCGCTAACAAGTTGCTTTTCATTTCTATTGTAATCACCATCTAACTTGGGTATGATGTAAATATGCCAACTCATGGTGGCTTACAATTTAGAAAAGGTGCTCATCATCCCAACCAGGTATGAAGTGTAAATTAGCCCACTCACTGAATGATCATGAAGTCTTCATGTCTAGTCGGTTTCCGACTACACGCTAACTTATCCTTGCTGACTTCCCGGTCTCTCGTGTTCCTACATGATTTAAGCATCCTTATCAATTAAGATTTTGTATAACAACTATCATTTTCTCACGTATGAGCGACTAGGCTCAAAATTATTAATTAATTACACGAAGGTCCTTAAAGTTCATTTTCCTTAAATTTAGGCTGCTAATGCTAACTTTTCCCCAATTGAGTCCCAAGGATTCCAAAATACCCTTTTAGTCCACAATTTACTCAAATTTGTATAAGGGTACTAAGTTTTCCAAATTTCCAATTTGGTCTCCAACTTTTCAAAAATTACAATTTTGCCCCTACTTTCCAAAAATGTCAGTTTGGCCATAAATGTTCCAAAATTGACCAATTGGTCCCTCAACATCTTTCTTATGGCCAATTGGCCTTTAATTTTGGGAAATTGCAAAGAGGTCTCTCATTTTTTTGAAATCCCTAAATTTTCCCAATTTTGTTCCTTCAAACTGACCGAATTTGATTTCTTCAAATTGGATATTCAATCGAGGTTAATTGTTTCAATTGGAGTTATAAATTAGTTCCTACACTTCCATACGATTCAATTGAGCTTTAAATTGCATGAATTGAGTCAGAAACGAGCTCAAACAAAGCTTCACTAGAAAATGGTACGTAGAGAGAGAAAGCTTCGAAAGCTTTCCGTCAGAGGTGCAACTGTCTGAGCTCTCTATCTTGGAAGATAGCTCTCATGCTGAGGTTCCTTCTAGGATTAAGAATTGCTATAATTGATATCAAATCAAAGGAGAATTTCTTCAATAAAGTTTAGCATTTTCTCTCTCTAGCTCCAATCTACAACGATTGAGAAGGGTCAAATTAGCTTACCTTTTTGCTCTGTTGGAAACATATGAGGGCTGTGGGGATTTTGAGGAGGCTTGGTTTGGTCAGGGGAGGGCTGAATTTGGATGAATTCAACTCGGCCAAAATAGGGCAGCTTCGGTCCACCTAAGCTGCTTCACTGTTTTATTCCGCTGACGCTTCCCTGACGGTCCTCTAGTTGAAAGGCAGTTGCTATCAGTTAGCTGAATTCCCTCAGAGTCTATATAACTCAACAATAAATAAAAAGAAATAGAGTTTGGGGTGGTTCCAAAGCCTATTGGAGAACAAAATGGAACTCAAGGGAACTTGAGGGACCCTAATGGAAGGTTGGTGAATCTAAAGGTCCTGGGCATAGAAATGTAAAATGGTTGGGGCAAAATGATAATTTTGCCCAACTCCGAGATTATTGTGCAAATGGTGGGAAGTGAGACCTAGGATTGTACTAGGGTAATTAGAGGACTCGATGAAGGACTTGTAAATGTCTAGAGTCCAAAATAAATTGTGGTTCGATGGGGGCAGTCAAGCAAACTAAGCACAAAGGGAAAAGTCATAATTTACGAGGGAAATTATGGTATATAGTTTATGAGATTACTGGGGTGATTGAACTAACCCCGAATATGTTACACTAACTCTTGTAGAGGAATATAAGAACACTGGGAAAGGATCATCAACTAAGAGACAGGAGGAAAATAAGTTCGAACGAACAAGTTCCGATAGAAACAATGAGTGAGATTTCCGACTTCGAATCCGATTAGACTAACATCGCTTTTGCTCGTATTATATATAAAATTCTTAGGTGTTATATTGGAAAAAAGTATTTTTGAAAAGCCCACACAAATTCGACACCTGGATGTCCATAGCTAATTAAGACAGGACTCGATTGATTCTTAAAGAATGAACCAAGAACTGTAGTGAATGTCGATTGGGTAGGGAATCAAGGGTCAAGGAAGGAGGAAATCCTGACTCTTACGAGCCTATAAGTAAGAAGGGGCTTGAATGTTACGCCCCGACCCAGTTTGGTTGGATCCCTGTAAACAACCCACCACTCTCCAAATTTATTTAGGGTTTTCCCCACTTGTAAACTATGGGGAGTAAGGCATCCTTCTTACCAATACCTTTCCTTGAATAACATTAATCAAAACTGAATATAAATTTTACATACCTGCCTTAAGGTTCGACTACTGATAAATCTTTCAGGTTGGTTTTACCTTGGTTTCCTGAAAAGGGGTAAAGGAAGGGTGTGAGTTCAATAACTCAATGAATGGGTGTTGGGTGAGAGTTTTCACAAAAAAATCAATTTCTTTAATTGGAGTGTTCTAGACTCCTTATTTCATAAAAAAAAATGCTTTTCTTCAAATTTCGGTTGATCAAAACCTTTTTCCAAGGTTTTCTCAATTTATTTCCAATGATTGTCAAATCCTTTCCACGGTTTTAATAACCTCTTTCCCATTTCCATATTTGACATATTTAACATACAACACACACCCTTCATCATGAAGGGATCACATACATTTGCGAGATGCAGTTATGCCAAATGCACCCACTTGTGGATCAGAGTGTCATTACCATCCACTTTGATAGAAGTCTCTGACTTCTAGTTGATGTCTAAGTGAATGTCTTTGACGTCCTACCCTCAGACCAAAAATACTCCATGTCCATATGAGGACAGAGACCTCATCCCATCCCCACCCCAGTCTCATGCACATTGAAGCTAGGTCAAGCTTCTCAAGACTTCTGGTATGACTAATTGCCCTTATCTCCACCAGGTCGTCCAAAACCCAAGGACGCATCACTATCCCTCTTGGGCATCTTGAAGATCCCATAACACAGTGCAAGCATAAATCAACAGTTTTTCACATAAACTATATAATATGTGGTGTCACTAGTCCAACGGCTCCAACCCTCAACTTGACTTGCAGCTGTTTGTCTTGACTAGTTCGAAGACATGTCATGTCACACTGCCGCTAGTCCATTGATTATGTCAATTCTGTCTCAGTACTATGGCCAAACAACTCATTTTCTTAAGTTTTCATGGCTTAATAATCATATTTGTTTACGAGCTCCTACTCCTGCCAACTGGCCTAGGGCCCACTGTTTGAGATTTTAAAAAATTGGGCATATTAGCCCCCAAGTTCCAAAACTGAGGCCTCCAACCTATATGAGCTATTTGAGCTCCCATCAAGAAGGTCTCCCAAAAATTTTAAGCAGTGGCACACAGTTAGGGGAGAGCACTTCCAACAAAATAAACCTTTCATTTGTATATCATACCAACCGAGTATGAAGATGTCTCCACTTATAACTGATAAGTGGGTTTTCCACTTCCTCTGAGGAAGTTTCTTCATACCAACTAGGTATGATCTACTTGCAACCGGTAAGTAGTTTTTCCGCGTGATTTTCACATCATCCATCTCAGGTGTGATATTTAAAATACCACTTAGCAGTGGGTTTTCATTTTCGAGATGCTTTTCATCCCAACTGGATATAATAAAAAAAATCCCACTCATCCAATATTGTAGTGAATTTCCTCTTAGCCGGCTTGTTGCCTTGACGCGAATTTGTCTTAGCTGGCATTCCTGGTACTTCATGTTCCTACACGATATGAACATCCTTCTTCCTGATCATTTGGCCTAATAGACTTCATTCATCCCAAATGAATAAGATAACCACACTTTTCACTTATTTGCCATTAGGTCCCTAAAGTTATTTTTCTTTAACTTTACGTTCCTAATGCCGAATTTTCCTCAAATTGAGTCCTAAACCTTTTAAAATTCACCTTGGGACCTCAATTTATTCAAATTCACAAAAAGGGGTTCAACTTCCCAAATTTCCAATTTGGTCCCCAACTTTTTCAAAATTACCATTTTGCCCTTACTTTACAAAAATGGTAAGTTTTGCCCCAAAATTCCAAAAATTGTCCAATTGGTCCTCCAATATCTTTATCATGCCCAACTGGTCTTCAATTTTATGAAATTGCACTTTAGTCCGTCTAATTTTTGAAATTCCCAAAATTTCCCCAATTTTCCCCCCAATTTCAACCTTCTAACTCTGCCGAATTTGATTTAATCAAATTGATCAATCAAATTAGTTTAATTGTTGAAATTGAAGTTATATTGGAGTTCCTACATCTTCATACGATTCAATTGCACTTTGAATCGCACGATTTAGTGTCAGAATGAGCTTAAACAGAGCTCCGCCAGAAAACTAGTTTTAGAGAGAAAGCTTCGAAAACTTACTGTTGGAGGCACAGTGGTCCGAGCTTTCAATTTGGGTAGATAGCTCTCATCCTAATGTTCATCCTAGGATCAAGAATTGCATCAATTGATGCCGAATTGAGTGAGAATTTTATCATCAAAATTCCGTCGGTTCTCTCTCTCTAGCACCGATTGGAAATTGTAGAGGGGGGCTAAATTGACACACCTTTCAGCTCTAATTCAATTGAGGAGGGCTTGGTTTGGCTTGAGAAGGGCTCGTATTGGCTGAATTCAGCTCGGCCGAAATAGAGCAACTTCTCTCTGAATCCAAAGAACATGACCACACCTTCTTTGGCTCGGAAAAGACCCTATATTGAAGCTCTGGTTTGAGTTTCTCCAGAAATTGTAGCATTTGAGAGAGAATGGAGTTTTCAGGTGTGGAGAGAATGAATGAGGAGGGGCTCTTTATATAGAAAGCTCGAGGACTTCTTGGTCGTCCGATTAGTGCCTTAATAGCAATCATTCATTGCTTGAAACTCCCTGGTATGAGGCTTTTCAGCTTTGCCGGTACTACTCGATTTTCCGGCGAGTGAATAGTGTTGTCATCTAAAGGAAGAAGATGACACTATATCAAACTGGACAAGACCGGTCTGAACTGGGTTTAGAGCTTAAATCGGCTGGTTTAGGCCCGATTAAACCAAAATTTTCAAAATTAAAAATATCTAAATTCATTTTCTATCCAATGGTGGCCTCAAATCTGAAATTTAAATTTTTTAAGTCACCTAGAAAAATAAATTTTACATCTAGTTTAATAGTGGTTCAAATCGATTCAATCCGATTCGGATCCGATTCACTTGAGTCGGTTTGGTTTTCATCTCCCATTCATCTTAAAGTCCTTTTTTCAAGACTTACGTGACTCTTTAGGTCACTTGGGATCCATAAATTTCCCGATTTGCCCTCTTTCTATGGGTTCCGGTTCATAAACTTGTTCAATCCGGTTCAGATCCGATTCACCCGAACTAGTTTGGTTTTTCTCTCCCAATTTATCCTAAGGTTCTTTTCCAAGGTTTATGAACCCTTTTGGGTCATTCGAGAGTTGTAAATTCCCCAATTTTCCCTTTCCCATATGATCGAATTTGTGAACTGGTTCAGTTTTTCTCGCTCGGTTTGACCTATTCTTTTCCCAATTTTCCTTAACTCCAAATGGCGGGGTTTACATTAAAACCTTCTAAATTATAGGAGGTGACCCTCTAGTGAAAATGGGCCTCAGACTTGTCTCGGGAGAAGAGACGAAGTCTGTGCTAAAGAAATGAGCTAATACTCATAGTTAGGGAAAGGACAAAGGGTCTGCACGCCGAACCAGCAAGCATAGTGCACGTTGGGTTAGTGAGATCACGAACCTAGGGGACCAAGTGAAGGCCCCAAATAATAGAAATATTGAATACCTAGACCAATAATGAACAAAGGATCTAGTGATGGGACTGTACAACAATCCTTGAGGAATCATGAGATCATCCCCAAACAAGATTGCATATAGGGATGCCAAGTAGAGGTCGACCCGTATGATTAAGTATATGGGTGAGATGGTCAAGTGAGGACTGGATTCCCAAGGGGTCATTTTGTGCAACAAAGACAAACCCTGACTAAACCTGAAATGGAGATGGTTGAGTGAACACCGTGCTCCAAGAATGAATAAGGCAAAAAGGATGAATTGTGTGAAAAAGGCATGAAGGCCTGGAATGATAATCAAAGATGGAATGGGCTAGTAAGGGACCACAGGTAACTAAATTGTGATACTCTACATTCATGCATAGCATTTGTATGAGAACGTATATAAGGGGGAGTCATTACATACCTAGATAGGATATAAGGGAGAGAAACCTTTTTACAGAGAAGTTATAAGAGGGAGAATTATGTGTTGTTTGTGAGGGACGAGCCATAAGGGAGGCACTTGAAGACCGAGGAAAAAAACAGTGAATTTCTTGTGTTATGCATATTTGCAATTTAATTGTATTACAATTGAGATTAATGTGAAAATGAACTAGTTCCCAAAAGAGTGGAGGATCTCCTCGAGAGCCAGGCCTGACATGTGAAATCATGGTAGGAGGGTAGAATACCCTTATAACCCTTGTCCGTCAAGATGGTTTTGTCATGATAAGCATGATTGGAGAGGATAGTGAAATCCTCCAGACATAGATGCGACACATATGTGAAGTCTGTTGTGATCCCGTACTTGAAGAATTATGGGGTTACTCCATAAAAACTGGGATTTTCCTGTACTTCGATTATGCCTTCAAGAGCATTTTTATAATATTGACATCATGAATTTATTTACCCTCTCAAAATGGCCTTGATGGAATTCTTGAAATTGTCATAATCCCAATGGTATTTTGGTCATTTTATCCATAAGGTTATTTTAATAATTTTAGGTCCAATGGTATGAGTTGTAATTATTTTGAAGCTTGAGGTGATATTATGGTAATTATCAAGGGCCATGCATGCTTGTAATTTTTGCCCTAATTTGAGGGCAATCTCATCCTTCGACCTAGGGGCAGTTTAGTCAATTTACCTTGCCCCCTTCATATGATCGGGGTCCCAAGATGCTTCTCATCATTCAGTTTACTGACTCGTCTCTCCTATGAATCCGCTAATGGTGTTCCCATCGTCCTTTTTCCATCGATATTTCATTGCTCTTCGAGCATGTACACTAGTTCTTCCATCAACTCTTTTCCTCCTCCTGGTAAGTGCCTTATCTGGCTTTTGCTCCACCTTGTTGAATCCATTGCAACAAAGTTACTCAGCTACATTTCGCCTTCAAGCTCGAATAATGACCTCATTTACTTCTCCTTTCTTCATTCGAGGTCCTTCTCTCCTTCTAGTCACCATGTGGTTGCTAGGTTCTGAGAATCAATGTAAGGTCATCCTTTAGCTGGTTTGTTCATTTGATTTTCTTTTCCTTTAGATTTTTTGTTTATGTTTTTCTATTGACCTCCTCATCACAAATAATTATTTTTCTCTCAAAATGTAGGCTCCTTGATCAGTCATCAACAGGGGTTTGGTTTCTACTACTAGAATTTGCCCTCTTCTAAGCTAGTCTTCATCTAAAGATAAGTCATTGGCTTGGCTCTTGCTTGAAGGAGTTCCCATTGATGTTGGACGTCTTATTTTTGTTATCTTATGCTTGAATTACTAGTATTCATAGTTCTCTTAGCCCCGTACTTCCCTATATCTTCATTAGTTTAGATGTGTTAGTACCCAAGAACGGTAGAGCACCAAACCAATAGTAAACCTAGAAATGCCCTACTCGAAGGAAAGAAGGGACTACAACAATCCATATAATGGAATAACCTATTACAAGTATGAACGATGGAGACATTACCTGAAGAAGTGTCCAACCCTACTAAGGACAAGTATCAAGATAAACTATGAAAGGTGTAAGGAAAGAGGGAGTGTCCCACACCTCATAGATTTAGGGGAATACCTCCTCATAGATCATTAAAGACACGAAGGACTGGAGACTGAAACTATGAAGCATGTTAAGTAAACGGTTTACAAAGAGGTCAAGAAATGATGACGTGAATGCAAAATTAAAACTTCTTCTTAAGAAGGGAAAATCGAAAGGATACCATCCCAAGAAACGTGACTCCAGTTACAACCACAGATAAGAGGAAACTATTCAAAATCTTAGCGAAGTGGTAAGAAGGAAAAAGGAGTAAAGGTAGGACCTCAATAAAACCATAAACGAAATAAAAGATAGTCGAAGAGAATTTCCCCTTTAAGAAGAAAATCCAAACAATTTAGGAGCAAGGAAATGAGTGCATCCATAAGAGAAGACAAGATGAACATTTGATGACAAACGGAACGCATTGGGATTACAAGAATAAATCACCTTGGAAAAAGCAATTATGCCAAATACGAAGTTCGGACCAACAGGACAAGAGAAAGTAAGTCGTTACAACAAGATAGTCAGAAGGAACAAATGACACCCTAAAGAAGACTGGGAAGTAGAAAGGATTACACCCTAAAAACATCAATGATATGGACGTTAAGGGCAAGAGTACTCGAGAAGACAACTGCCTTAAGAAAACCTAAACCAAGGGACTGGTGGAGGCGGGATAGTTAACGAGCTAATACATAGGAAGACCATAAATTGGGTTCCAACCAAGAAGAGAGGAGCAGAAAGGCCAAGTACTCGGGAAAAGAAGGATGAAAGAAATCCTTAACAAGACCAAAGGCCAAATTAACGCCTAAACTCAAGCCAAGAAAAGAATAGGAAAGCCTCTCACATAATTGTCAAGAAATCTTGAAATAAGGAAGATTTGTGTGCTTCCTAAGGAAATAGACAAGTATTGGGTATGAATGAGGGTGCAGATAGAGTATTAAAGATGTGCCTGCAAGATCTGAGGAGTAAAGGTGAATAGGAGAAGACAACATCAAGGGTAGAAATCCCCCAGATTAAATGTAAAAAGGAATGTCCAGAGAAAAGGAAAGAATCGTACCAAGGAAGTATCATGATGTCCCAGTATGACCTGTTTGGAGAAAGAGTAGGAGTATCAAGAAATAATTCTAGAAGAACCAAGTAGAAAGAAGAAACTAGTAATTATGGACAACCAAAGAGAATGAACAAAACCCTAAGAAAGGATGAGATGCAGTAGAGACTACACTCTTTGAAGGACAATGGGATGGGCATGAAGAACGAGTGATATTGCTGCCCAGGCAATTGGACCTAAAAAATACAGAGAAGAAGACAGTTAAAGAATTAGTTTTCGAGAGAACCATGGACTTAAACCACAATAAAGAAGGGAGAAGTGAAAAGGCCAAAACGTAGGAAGAGAAGAAAGAAGGCAAATCCTTAAAGAAATCGATGGTCAAAACAGATTTATAGTTTAAAGTCTTGAGCGTCAAGAAGGGTGAACAAGAGATTTTAAAATAAGGAGGATTGAACCCTCCTTAACATAAATTATTTAACGGGTTAGCATCAAAAGATGTTCTAGAAATCAAATGGACAGAGAGGGTCCTAGAAAATGCCATGCTGCAAGGGCATGTAAGCCCAACAACCCAAGGAGAATATGACTCAAAGTAAGGAAGAGTCAGCGAATAAGCATGACGATGTCAAATATAACAATTTGGACCGGAGTTATAATAGACAACGAATGGAGGAAGGGTCAAAATAGGACGTAAAGGTGATGATAAAGAAATTCGTGGAAATAAGTACGAAATGCTCTATAGGACGATGGGCTAAGGGTTTCAATGACCAAGCGGTTAACTAGGCATGGAAATGGTTAGTTATCTTGGAATTTCCAATCTTGAGTATAGAACCTCAAGGGGAAGAATATTGTTTTAAGCAAAGAGAGAGATAAAATCTAAGAACATACCCTGGGGTAAGGTATGTCTAGTTATGACAAACTCCACGGAGGGAGTAAATAATATGAAGGAAAAAAAGAATTCCTTAAGTGAAGGTTGAAAAAGGGGCTAATTGAAAGGACGAGAGAAAAGTTTGCATCTTAAGCAAACACCAAAGGGGCATCAAAGGAAATGATTGCTCATGCAAGGTTGCTAACTAAGTTTTGGGGAAAAAACTCCTAAAAGGCGGGGAGAGTTGTAAACTCTACCCTTTTGAGCTAAGGAAAACCAGGAAGAGAACCCATCAAACCAAATGAGAAAACCAAATTGATTCACAAACCGATAATTGTGAATGGGAAATTTAAAAATTTACAACTCCCAGGTGATCCAAAGGGTTCAAAATACTATGGAAAAGAACCTTAGGACGAATTGGAAGAGGAAAATTAGACCAGTTTGGATGAACCGGGTCTAACAAGATTGAACCGGTTTATGAACCGAGTCGATTCATGAACCGGAACCGATAGAGATTGGACAAAACAAAGGAAATTAACTCCATTGTACTCCAAAAAAATTCATAAACCTTGTGAAAGAACATTAGAACAAAGTGGGAGAGAAAAACCAGACCGATTCGGGTGAACTGGACCCAAACCAGATTAAATCGGTTTAAGGACCAAGTTTATGAATCGGAATCGATAAAGAGATGGTAAACTGGGAATTTTATGGACCCTAAGTGACCCAAGGAATCACAAAAGACATGGAAATGGACTTGTGAAGGAATTGGGGATGAAAACCAAACCGGTTCAGGTGAACCGGATCCGAACCGTTTCGGACCAGTTTGAACCACTATTGAACTGAACCCTAAATTCATTTTTCTAGGTGGCTCAAATAATTCAAATTGGAGATTTGAGGCTACCATTGGATAGAGAATGAATTTAGAAATTTTTAGATTTGAAAAACTCAATCGAATGGGGGGGTGAACCAGCCGGTTTAAGCTTTGAAGCTGGTTCAGACCGGTCCCGTCCAGTTCGGAACTGTGTCATCTTCTTCCTCAGGATGACAGCACTGTTCACTTGCTGGGAAACTGAAGAAATGCCAGCAAAGAAGAAACACTTATGTTCGGGGCGTTTCAGGTCTTCAATGTTAGCAATAACGGTGCCAAACGGATGGCCAACGGGTCTCTAAGCTCCCTATATAAAGAGCCCCTCCATTCTCTCTCAACTGCTCCATTTTCCAGCGAAGCTCAAACTAGAGCTCTAACATGGGGACTTTTATGAGCCAAACAAGGTGAGATCGGGTTCTTTAGAACTGGGGAGAGGACATCTACGCGTCTATAGTCTCTGTTCACTCCGAGGGTTGTGGGCGAGACGCCAGCGTGATGAAACAGTGAAGCAGCTTAGGCAGACCGAAGCTGCCCTCTTTCAGCCGAGTTGAAATTGGCCATTTCAAGCCCTACTCAGGCCAAACCAAGCCTTCCCAACACTTCCTCAGCCCTCCCACAGCCGAATTAGGACTGAAAGGTAAGCCAATTCGACCCCCCTTTGTAATTTTCGGCCGGTGCTAGAGAGAGAACCAGTAGAATTTCAATGATGAAATTCTAACTCAATTCGGTATCAATTGATGCAATTCTTCATTCTAGGATGAACCTCAGGAGGAGAGCTATATGTCTAAATCGAAAGCTCGGACCGTCGTGCCCTCCCCGGTGAGAAATTGAAGCTTTCTCTCTCTACAGTCTATTTTCCGGTAAAGCTCCGTTTGAGCTCGTTCCAGCGTTAAAATCTACTATTCAAAGTTCCTTAGAATCGTATGAACATGTAGGAACTCAATTTTAACTCCAATTTCAACAATTAGAGGTGTTTGATCAGTCAATTTGATGAAATCATATTCAGTAGTGTTGAAGAGTTGAAATTGGGGGGAAATTTGGGGATTTTTTAAATTCAAAGGACCAAAATGAAATTTTATGAAATTGAGGGCCAATTGGGCATGAAAATAATGTTGGAGGACCAATTGAGATATTTTGGAATTTTTGGGGATAAAACTTACCATTTTTGTAAAGGAAGGGCAAAATGGTAATTTTGGAAAAGTTAGAGGACCAAATTAGAAATTTGGGAAATTAATCCCCTTTTTGTGATATGGAATAAACTGAGGTCCTATGATAACTTTTAGAAGTTTTGGGACTTAATTTGGGGAAAAATCTGCATTAGGGACTTAAAGATCAAGAGAAATAACTTTAGGGACCTAATTGTAAATAAATACAAGTTTGACTTTCTCATTCATTTGGAATGAATGAAGGCGATTAGGTAGAAGGATAATGAACCCAAATGTTCATATCGTGTAGGAACAAGAAGTACCGAGAACGCCAACAAGGACAAGCTCGCGTGAATACAAAGAACCAGTCTAGTGGAATTCACGGCATTAACGGGTGAGTGGGTTTACTAACATCATACCCGGTTGGGATGATGAGCACAACTTAAAGATAAAAACCACTTACCGGTTGTTAGTGGGGTTATATATCATATCCGGTTAGGGATGATAAGTGCCTCGGTATAAAAACTCATTGTTTAGTGGTATTTTAATAATCACCACTTAGAGGAAGTGATGTGAAAATTTTGTGGAAAAACTACTTACCGGTTGTAAGTAGATCATACTCGGTTGGTTTGATGAGACTTCCTCAAAGGAAGTTAAAAACCCGTTCATCGATTATGAACGGAGGTGTTCTTATACCCGAGTGGTATAATGGATAGAGAAAACATTCGTTTTGTCGGAAGTGCTCTCCCCTGAATGTGTGCTAATGCTTAAACAATTTGGTAGACCTTCTCGACTAGAGCTCGAATAGCTCTAATAGGCCAGGAGCCTCAGTTTTGGAACTTGGGGGCTAAATACTCGATTTTAAAAATCTCATATAGTGGGCCCAAGACCAGTTGGCATGAGCAGGAGCTCGTAAACGAAAATGATATATGTGCCATAAAACTTAATAAGTGAATTGTTTGGTCATGGTACCAAGATAGGACCGTCATGCTCAGTCAACTAGCGGCAGTGCGACATTACAGGTTGATGGACCAATCAAGACAAACAACTATGGATTGAGTTGAGAGTCGGGGTCGTTGGACCAGTGGCACCATAGATTACATGACAATATGAGAAAACATTGTTTGTGCATGCACTGTGAGTACGGGATCATCAAAACGCCCATGAGGGGTAGTGATGCGTCCTAAGGACACTGGACAACCTGGTGGCTATAGGGGCAGTTCATCGTTCCAGGTGTCTGTGCAAAATTTGGAGTAGCACGAAGCGCATGAGACCAGGGTGGGGACAAGATGAGGTCTCTGTCCTCGTACGGATACGAAGAAGTGATTTCGAGATTGTGGGTGGGATGTCGCGTACATCCACTCATTCCTAAGGTAGAAGTGGTCATACTTCTATCCGAGTGGCAGGAAAAGTCACTCCGAAGCCACTAGCGAGTTCAATAGTGATACTGACTTGCAAATATGTGTAACCCTCATGATGAAGGATGTGTGTTGGATGATAACACACTAGTAACTAAGAAATGGTGGAAAAACCCGAATTTTTTTAAACGAAGGGATTTTTGAAAAGAAAGGAGTGTGGCATACTCCATGTAAACGATTTTCCTAAAAGTTAAAAGTAGTCCTTTGAAAAACCCATTCGCTGAGTAGTCGTACTCACCCCCTTCCTTATAACTGTTTCATAAAATCCTAGAAAGCCTACCCTTAAAGACCGTCAAATAAGATGCCCGTAAGACAAGTATGTAAAGTTTTAAATTTCATGCAGTTTTGATTATGCTATTCCAGGAAAAGGTACATGTTAAAGGATGCATTACTCTTTACTGTTTACAATAATGGGAAACCCTTTAATAAACCGGGAGAGTGGCAGGTTGATCACGGGGATCCGACCAAACCTGGTCGAGGCATGACAGAATTCCTCTCGACCAGTTCTTGGTATTCACGCGACCTTGTCTTTGCTAGCGTTCCTAGTACTCTGTATTCCTACATGATATGAACATCATTGTTCATTATCCTTCGGCCTAATAGTCTTCATTCAATCCAAATGAATGAGAAAACCAACTTTTCTTTTATTTGCAATTAGTTCCCTAAAGTTATTTTTTTTTAACTTTAAGTCCCTAATGCCAATTTTTCCTCAAATTGAGTCCGAAACTTTTAAAATTTATCTTAGGACCACAATTTATTCAAATTCACAAAAATAGGTTTAATTACAAAAATTTCCAATTTGGTTCCCCAACTTTTTCAAAATTACCATTTTGCTCCTACATTACAAAAATGGTAAGTTTTACCCCAAAACTTCCAAAAATTGCCCAATTGATCCTCCAACATCTATAGCATGCCCAACCGGTGCTCAATTTAATTAAATTGCACTTTAGTCCCTCTAATTTTTGAAATTCCCTAATTTTCCCCCAATTTAAATCTTCTAACTCTGCCGAATTTGATTACATCAAATTGATCGATCAAATGAGTTTAATTGTTGAAATTGAAGTTACATTGGAGTTCCTACACCTTCATACGATTCAATTGCACTTTAAATCGCATGATTTGGTGCTAGAATGAGCTCAAATGGAACTCCGCCAGAAAACTAGTTTTAGAGAGAGAAAGCTTCGAAAGCATACCGTTAGGCGTGTAACGGTCTTAGCCTTCCATTTGGGCAGATAGCTCTCATCCTAAGGTTTATCCTAGGATCAAGAATTGTATCAATTGATGACGAATTGAGTGAGAATTTTATCATCAAAGTTATGAAGGTTCTCTCTCTAGCACAGGTTGGAAATTGTAGAGGGGGGACCAAATTAGCTTACCTTTCATCTCTAATTCAGCTGTAGGAGGGTTGTGGTGGTGTTGGAGGGCTTGGTTTGGCCTGAGAAGGGCTCGCACTGTTCGATTTCAGCTCGGCTGAAACAGGGCAGCATCGGTCCGTCGGAGCTACTTCACTGTTCGATCACACTAGTGCTTCTCCGGCGACTCTCGGTGCAAAAGGAGACTACTGGCGTGTAGTTGACTTCTCCCCGGTTCTAAAGAACCTAACCTCAGCTTGTTTGGCTCAGAAAAGTGCCCAAGTTAGAGCTCTGGTTCGAGCTTCGTCGGAAATGGGAGCAGTTGAGAGAAAATGGAGTTTTTAGGTGTGGAGAGGATGAATGAGGAGGGGCCCTTTATATAGGAAGCTCGGGGACTTCTTGGCCATTTGATTGGCACCTTAATGGTAGAAATTCATTGCCTAAAACTCCCTGGCCGGAGACTTTTCAGCTTTGTCGGCGCTGCGCCATTTTCTGGCAAGTGAACAGTGTTGTCATCTGAAGGATGAATACGACACTATTCCAAACCGGATCAGACCGGTCCGAACCGGGTTCAAAGATTAAACCAGCTGGTTCACCCTCCATTCGACCGAATTTTTTAAATCTAAAAGTTTATAAATTCATTTTCTATCCTATGGTGGTCTCAAATCTCAAATTTGAATTTTTTAACCCACCTAGAAAAATGAATCTAGCATCCAGTTCAATAGTGGTTTAAACCAGTTCGATCTAGTTCACCTGAACTAGTTTGGTTTTTATCTCCAATTCATTCTCAAGTCAATTTCCATGACATTTGGGACTACTTGGGTCACTCGGGATCCATAAATTTCCCGGTTTTCCCTTTCTCTATCGTTTCCGATTCATGAAGCGACTTAGTTAATAAATCGGTTCAATCCAACTGGATTCGATTCATCTAAACCAGTCTGGTTTCTCTCTTCCAAATTGTTCTAAGTTCTTTTCCAAGGTTTTATGAACCCTTTGGATCAACCGGGAGTTGTAAATTTCCAAATTGCTCATTTCTTGATAATTGGGTTTGTGAACTGGTTTAGTTTTCTTACTCGGTTTGACTAGTTCTTTTCCTAGTTTTCCTTAACTCAAAAGGGCGGGGTTTACACATAGGTTCAGTTCTTCCTCTACTTAGGGCAAGATTCTTCCTCTTGGGGTTCTTTCCCATGACTTTAGGATTGGGGATCCCGAAATGCCCAATCATTCTCGTGTCTATTTATTCTCTTGATTGTTGAAACCCTTAGCTCGGTGTCCGTTCAAGTGCTACGTACTTTCTTTCATATATTTCGGTGTTGTCACATTTTTGTCCAATTTTGACCCTTCTTATGTCCTTCCTCATTTCCAGTGGTGTCTTTTCCTCAAGGACTTTCCTTTTTCTTAATCCACTCTTCCTCGCTTGTGATCATTTCACGACTCTTCATTTTGAGTAAATCCCTTTCAGTTTATGTGTTGATTACTTTGTTTGGGGAAGTTCCCTTCTTATAGTTTTGTTCTCTACTATGCTGCTCATATTAGAGACTTTCGTCTTAGGAGCTACATGCTCAACCTTCTTACCATTCTTTGAAGGTATCTTTCTTTATTTCTTCATGCCCTTTTAAATTTGAGCTTTTGCCCACCTTTAATCATTCTCCGACCTTAATTTAGTAGTTTATCCTTTACTTTCCTATACGAGGTATCTTGGGTTGTCAGGTCTTATTTCGTGTACTCCACACTATGCCCATCCTGTTGCCCTTCTTCGAGTGTAGTCTCTACTACCTTCCGCGTAAAACCCGCTCCTTTAGGATAAGAAAACTGAGGAAAGAACCGATAAACCCAGGTGAGAAAATTGAACTAATTCATCAAACCCAACGGTTAGAGAAAGGGTAAACTGGGAAATTTATAAATCCCGACTGATCTAAAAAGTCACAAAAAGTCATGAGAAAGGACTTTAGAATGAATTGGTGGTCAAAACCAAACCGGTTTAGGTGAATTTGATTGAACCGATTTGAACCACTATTGAACCGGTTCCAAAATTCATTTTTCTAGTTAGTGTAGAAAATTTAAATTGGAGAATTAAGGCCACCATTTGATAGAGAATGAATTTAGATGAGTTTACAAATTTTTAATTTTGAAAAACTCAATCGAATCGGGCCTGAATCGGCCGATTTAATCATTGAACCCGGTTCGGAAAAATGCCGTCTTCTTCCTTTAGATGACAACATTGTTCACTCGCCAGAAAATCAAGCAGCTCCAGCAAAGATGAAAAGTATCCGATCAGGGAGTTTCAGGGAATGAATGACTGCCATTAAGGCACCAATCTGACGGCCAAGAAGTCCTCGACCTTCCTATATAAAGAGCCCCACCTCATTCATCCTCCTCACACTTGAAAACTCCACTTTCTCCCTACTCCTCCATTTCTCAGTGAACCTCAAACCAGAGCTCTCACTTGGGCATTTTTCTAAGCAAAGAAGGCATGGTCAGGATTTTTAGATTCGAGGAGAAGTCAGCTACACGATGGTAGCCTCTAATTGCTTCATGGATCACCGAAGAAACGTTGGCGTGATAGAACAGTGAAGTAGTTATGGTGGACCAAAGTTGCCTTGTTTCAATTAAGCTGAAAGCAATCAATTGAGCCCTTCTTAGGCCAAACTAAGCCCTCCCAACACTTTCACACCCCTCATATAGCTAAATTAGAGCAGAAAGGTAAGTCAATTTGGCTTCACTCTCTAAATTTCGATCAGTGTTAGAGAGAGAACCAGTAAAACTTCACTGACAGAATTCTCCATCAATGTGACATGAATTGATGTGATTCTTGATCCTAGGAGGATCCTCAGGACAAGAATTATTTGCATAGATTGAAAGGTTAAACCGCCACACCCCCAATAGTAAGCTTTCGAAACTTTCTTTCTCTACATTCAATTTTCCGGTGAAGCTCCGTTTGAGCTCGTTCCAGCGTCAATTCATGTGATTCAAAGTACAATTGAATCGTATGAAAGTGTAAGAACTCAAATCCACCTTCAATTTCAACAATTAACGTCGATTGCTCAGTCAATTTGATGAAATCAAATTTGGTCGGATTGAAAGGTTGAAATTGGGGGAAAATTGGGGAGATTTTAGGAATTTCAAAAATTTTGAGGGACTAAAGTACAATTTCCCAAAATTGAGGGCCCATTGTGCATGGAAAAGATGTTGGAGGACCAATTGGTCAATTTTTGGAATTTTGGGGCAAAATTGTAATTTTGGAAAAGTTGGGGGCCAAATTGGGAATTTGGGAAACTTGAACCCCTTTTTTATAATTTTGAATAAATTGAGGTCCCAAAATAAAGTTTTGAAGTTTCGGGACTCAATTTGTGGAAAAATCTACATTAGGGACCTAAAGTTAAAGAAAAAAACTTTAGGGCCCTAATTGCAATTAATTGAAAAGTTTGGGTATTTTATTCATTTATGATGAATGAAGGCTATCAAGCCAAAGGATAATAAATAAGGATGTTCATATTGTGTAGGAACACGAAGTACCGAGAATGCTAGATAAGACAAGCTCACGATGAGACAAAAAGCCAGTTAAGAAGGATTCACTACATTAACGGGTGAGAGTGGTTTTTATATTATACCCAATTGGGATGATGAGCACCTCAGTAATGAAAACCCACTACTAAGTGGAATTTTAAACATTCCACCTAAATGGAGTGATGTGAAAATTACGAGGAAAAATAACATATCGGTTATAAGTAGATCATAACGAGTTTGTATGATGAACTTCTTGGAAGGAAGTAGAAAACCCGCTTATCGGTTATGAGCAAAGATGTCCTCACACCCGGTTGGTGTGATTGACAAAAGAAAAGAGTATTTTGTCGAGTGTGCTCTCCCCTAACTATGTGCCACTGCTTAAACTTTTTGGGAGACCTTCTTGATGAGAGCTCGAATAGCTCAGATAGGCTGGAGGTCGATTTTGGAACATGGGGGCTAAGGTGCCCAATTTTGAAAATCTCGTATAGTAGGCCCAACGCTAGTTGGCACGAGCAGGAGCTCGTAAATAAACATGAGTTTAAGCCATGAAAATTTTAAATAATGTTGTGTTTGGCCAAGGTGCCAAGTCAGAACCGACATACTCGATGGATCGGCAGTAGTGCGACAAGACATGTCAATAGACTAATCAAGACAAACAGCTGTAGGTCGAGTTGAGAGTCAGGGGCCACTGAACCAATGATACCAATGATTAAATGGCTTATGAGAAAAACTGTTGTTTTGTGCATGCACTAACATATGGTACCTTCAAGACACCCAAGAGGGGTAGTGATGCATCCTAGGGGCTACTGGATGACATGGTAGAGATAAAGGCGGATTATTGTGCCAGTAGTAAGGGAAGCTCGACATAGCTTCATGCACATGAGACAGGAGTGGGGTCGGGATGAGGTCTCTATCATCATACATACATGGAGTTTCTTTACTAGATTGAGGGTCGGATGTCACATACATCCACTCATTCTCATGGTAGAAGTGGACGGGCTTCTATCTAGGTGACCAGTAATGTCGCTCTGATGCCACAAGTTTGTAGTTAATGATGAGATATGGCTATGAAAACTGAGATTTTAAGGATGAAATGTTCTAAAGAAACTAAGGAGCTTGACACACTATGATTCAAACTATTTTTAAAAAGTCAAATTTTAACACCCACTCACTGAGTTGTTGAACTTACCCCCTCCCATATACCCCTTTTTAGGTAACCAAGGGAAAGCCTACCCAAAGACCTCGAGTTAGCCACACCGGTAAGACAAGTATGTTAAGTTTAAATTTCTTGTAGTTTTGATTAAGTTTCCAAGAAAGGTGCAGGTTTAAAGGATGCCTTACTCCTCGCAGTTTAAAGAAAGGGGAAAACCCTTAATAAACCGGGAGAGTGGCGGGTTGATCATGGGGATCTAACCAAACTGGGTCGGAGCATAACAACTTGAGTGGTATCAAAGCCTATTTCCTCGAATACATTATTAAGACTATATAATATAGTAACTAATAAGAATAATATTAAAATTTTTTAGATGGCCCCAAGAAAAGTAGCCAAACCAACCTACACTACCTTAGCCACCCCGAAAACAAGGAATAACTCCATCACAAAGGAGGAAATGAACTAAACATATAAGAGGTCTCTTGGAGTAATCCTGGGTCAAAGAGGACTCGACAAGACAACCTCCAAGGTGTTCAGGCTTAAGGACGGCAAAACACCAAACCACCAAGAATTCCTTAGAAAGGCCCCACAACACTCAAATTATTGGAGGAACCACAAAAGTCCACGCAAGGAGATGACCTGTTATAGATGTGGGCAATGGGGACACTACGTAAGAAGATGCCCAACATTTCGAAGGATAAGACCCGAGAGGATTTGTTATGCATGTAGGAGGGTGGGACACATAGCAAAGGACTGTCCCACATCTCAAGGAATCAAAGTGATACCTTCTAATAAGAACACCCCCACCTTTACAAAAGCCCGAACAGATAACACTACAAGAATCATAATTTCGGCTAAGGATCCCAATTTCACTCAGGAAGAAATCCTTCTAAATTGTAGCATAATAATTAGTACTTCCCAAACTGTAATTATAATAATCTCCCTCAAGAGATGTGAAAACCCCACAGTCCTGAAATTTTCTCTGTCCCACAATAATACGATTGTATGCCTCAATTACATGAAGAAGGATCTTGGGAGGAAGATCAAGGGTAGGACCTTAAGAAAACCCAAATATAGCATAATGTAGATAAAGGGAATCTTTCCTTATGGAGCAGTACAAGCCACCTAGGAGCAAGGAAGGAAATACCTCATCCATAAAAAGATAAGCCTGAATGATGAAAGACAATTAGGATGTCTCGAGATAGCAAGGTGTGACCTACTTTGGAAAAAGTAGAGGAGCCAAGTAGGGTTGTAGACTAACCTAGTGAAAAGGTGTAATTAGAAACTTTGGGAGAAGACATCGTAGGAAGAAGCAGAAAATAGTAAGGATTACACCCTAAAAAGGACAACAGGATAGGCATCAAGGATGAGTAAAAATTGAAGGACAATCATTCCAAGATAAGTAAACTAGGCGAATAGTAGGGGATGAGATAGTCAACGAATTGAGACTCGAGAAGGTCATAAATCTAAATCCCAATGAGGAAAGGAAAGGTGTAAAAGCTAAAACAGTGGAAAAGGAGGATGGAGGAAATCCTTGAAAAAATAAATGGTCAAAAATGAAATGATGACCACACTCAAGCCATAAAGAGGATTTAGTAAGTCTCGCTCTAAGAGGTCTTAGAGCAAATAGTGACTGAACCTTTCCTAAGGACGGAGACCTAGGAAGGCATACATGTCCCAACTAAGAAGTAATGGACCAAGTGGCGAAGGATGATGAGATGAAGTGCATGTTGAGCTAAAATAACCAAGGGAAGCATACTAGAAGAACCTAAGGAGAAAGTTAAACTCAAGGAACGGGTAAGTAAAAAATAGCATCAAAGTACACTATGACACGTAAGAATGGGTGGGCTAATTATAATAAGAAAATAAAGGAAAGAACACCTGAAAAACCTTGGAGAAGTAAGCCCTCGAATTCAGAAATGGTTAAGGGAAAACAACCAATGACATCAACACTAATCGTGGTCCACACTCGCTTAATAGAGCCCAAGGAGTGGATGACTGGACATAAAATAGAGTGCTAGGAATAACCTATCAACAAGAGTTCCTCGAAGAGAGGATAAGGAACAAAAAGGAAATGGAGGATAGTGTATGATAAAATCGATCTTAGATGGGTGTAAGAAAGGAAAGAAGGAAAAGCCCCCAAGGAGAGTTAAGGAGATTGAACTAGAATGGGAGTCCCTAGGTAGAAGGATAAGAGTAGGAAGTGAGACCATAAAAAGGGAAGTTCCAAAGCTAAGGAACTGCCAAATTGATCCTAAGAGGCTTAATCTCCAAATCGGACCAAACTAGTCCGACCGGGTTCAATGTGTAAATCAGACAGTTCAAGCCCAATTCGACTAGTTTTCTCAAAATTAAAAATTTCTAAATTCATTTCCTATCTAATGGTGGCTTCAATTTCCCAATTTGATCATTTTAAGCCACCAAGAAAATGAAATTAGAAGCTGGTTTAAGTATGGACCAAAGTAGTTTGGTTTTCTCCTCCCACTTGTCTCAAGATTGTTTTCCATTGTTTTTATGACTATTTGAGTCACTTGGGATTTGTTAATTTCCTATTTTACCCTTTCCCTATCAATTAAAGTTCATGAACCGGCTTGATTTTCTCTTTTGAGTTGATTGGTTCTTTTCTCGATTTTGCTTGTCTTTAAAGGACAGGGTTTACAACTATCCCCTCCTTTTAGGGACTAAGTCGACAATCATTTGCACTGAGAGTGACTTTCCTTGATGTCCTCCTGGGGTTTACTCGGCACGTTATCTCTTTGGTTATTCCTCTCATCTAGTCCTTTAGCCACATACTTAAGAAGTCTTTCTTCATTTATATCTTCCACTCACTCCACGGAGTCATGTCCAAATTGCCCATCCCGAGGTACCTCCTTAGGTCTCCTTCTCACTCCACTCAGAATAAGACTCTTCTTCTTAAGGGTTCTTATTCATGTATTTGGGTTGGGCATTCCATATGCATCATATCGTCCTTGTTTTCCCATCATTTCCTACATTGTTGATGCTCCTAGTTTAGCATCCTTTCAGACTTCTCATCCTTAACCCCTTGGTAATGGACATACTTTCTTCCTTATCATATTTTTGGTCCTGCCTCCATTTTTGGTTCCCTACGATTCTAGTTCCATTTCTTAGACTTCATTAATGGACTTGATCTTACTTGGGTCACCTTTCCTGGAACTGTTACCACTACATATTCTTTACAACATGATCGGTTCTGGAAATATCTTTGCCCTTTATGGTTCTAGAATGTATATCCTTGATAATGGTTCATGCATTTCCATCCGTTTAGGTGTCATATGGCTTTGTTCCTTCCTACAACTTGGTAATGCTTCCCCACTAACTTTTATGTTATCCAATTGTCCTTTCAATCTCTTAACATTAGAATCGTATTGGTTCCCTTAATATACTCATTCTTTACTAACTTTTCTATGGGTTCCCCCTCCCCCCGGTTCCAATCGTCGGTTTTCCAGCTTACAAATACATTGGGATCCTTTCTCACATTTGTCCTTCCTCATTTACATTAGCATCTTTTACTCAAGGACTTTCCTTTCCTCCATCCTTTCTTGCTTGATTGTGACCATTCCTCATTCTGACTTGACCCTTTTTTCGGTCTACATATTGATTCCTCATTTGGAGAGGTCTCCCTTTTATGGTTTTCATTCTCTACTATGTCCTTTAAGGTAGAGACTTCCATTTTTGGGTTATACCTTCAATCTTCTTACCATTCCTTGAAGGTTCCTTCCCTTTACATCCCTACACTCTCTTTATTTTGGGACATTTTCCCGTTTTTTATTCTATTTTGTCTTAAAATTCCCTAATGAACTTCTGATTTTTTTCAGGTGTAATTTAGTGTATTCCACCATATGCACAATTGTCATCCATTAGGCTCTATTAAGTGAGTATGGACCATGACAAGTCCTGATGTCTATGGTTGTTTCCATTATCCACTTCTTAATTGGAGGGATTACTTCTCTCAAGGTTTCACGGGTAGTATTTCCTCTATGTCCTTATTATGGTCAATTCTCCCTTTTCTTATACGAAATCTTTCAATGTCCTTTTCTTACTAACTTCCGTCCTGGAATTTTTATGTTTAACTCCCTAATGCTCCTTGAAGGCTTGCCCTTCTTTCCTTTCGTACAACCTTCCAAAATCTATATGGTTATCTGCCCTTAATCCTTTTTATGTTCTCTAATTCCCTTTTTGTTCCTTATCCTTCCTTTGAAGAGTTCTTGATTGTGGGCAGGTTTCTAGCACCAGCTGCCCATCAATGGTTCCTTCAAGGGTATTTAGTCCCATTCATTCCTCTAGAGTTCTATTTCCTAGCACATTTCTTTTCCTCTTCACTCTTACCGTGTCCTATCCTAGAGTTGTTTGAGGCGGTTTTTCACGTTCATCCTTTTTGAGGGTGTTCTTGTACCTTACCTCTCCTCTTGGTTATCTTTCATTCAACTAGTTCTTCTTAGAAGCAACCCTATTCCTCTTGGTTTCCTAACTCTTTTGTAGGAGGGCTCTCTCAATCCCTTATGGTGCTTAGGCTTTCCTCCAATCTTCCTGCATCTTTTAATGTTGCCTTCCCTTTTCCCAAATTCATCCTATTCTTTGACTCTACTTCCCTTACACTAGACCCCTTACGAATACTCCTTCCTTTCTTCCTACCTTTGGTTAGGGTATGTCCTTTCTGATGACTCCCTTTTTAGGCAGGCTCTTGGTTCCTTTTTGGAAACTTTCTTCTTAGTCTTTTGTCTTTTTGCTTTGTTACTCTATGTTTCCTAGTTCTTGTGGGGAACTATCTAGGTTTGCAATCTTGGGGTTGGTGTTAACTAGAAGTGACTGGTAGTCTTCCTCCTTAGGTGGCCTTCTCTCCATTTATCATCCAGTCATGATTGGTATACTCCAATCTGTTAGATGTACTTGTCATTATCAGGGAGACTAACTTTTAAGGAAAAGGTGAGCTTTATTTATTCAAAATGGTTATATTTTGCCGCACTTGGCTTATTACATAAATTCACTACATCCTAGTCCCTTGAAGTCATAGGATGGGAGTTAGCCTCCGAATGGTTTCAAGATTTGTGGTCTGAGGGCTCTGATGAACTGGTTGATGTCCATCCATACTCCCGTCGGACTTCCCTGATAGGATGTACTTCATGAATTTCCTCAAGTTCGTACCTTCTTAGTACCTTAGCCTCGCATTGATAGGTCCACCTCATCCATTAGGAAGGGTTGAAGTTGGATTGAGCTGGTGGGGGTGTTTGGTGGACTTTCATAAAGGTGACGTGGGCATCCCAATAGTTATCCCATGCCTCCTTCTTAGTTAGAGTCTTTTTAGGCTATTGCGGGGTTGGTGGGAGTGTCGGGCTCCTAGGACGAGGGATAGGTTCTTCTTACCTTGGAGGAGCACATCTGATGCCTTCTAGCTCTAATAAGGCTCCAACAAGTTTCCTATAATCTTTGGCCATATCCTTGGGTACTCTCTTTTCGACCTCTAAGAACCTTTAGACAGCTACCACTCTAGAGGTAGGCATCTTTTTCATGATCTCATGTGTCGGTATGGTTCGTACGGTGAATTTCTTAGAAACTCTACTTCCTACAGGGTAGTTAAGTTTTTGTTAGTGTTAGGGCATAGTATTGATAATGCTTTCAAGGGAACTTGGCTCTGATACCACTCAAGTTGTCACGCCCCAGCCCAGTTTGGTCGGATCCCCGTGATCCACCCACTGCTCCCTTGGTTTAAGATGGGTTTCCCCTTCTTTTAGTTAAGAGAAGTCAAGCGTAATTTTAACCCTGTTCCTTGGAATAGCGTAAATAAATCCAAATGCAAGCTTAAAAGAAATTTTAAGCATACCTAACGGAGGATACATCTTCACAGTTTCGTTGGTTAAATCCCCTTACTCCTGAAAGGGATACAAGAGAGGGGTGAGTTCTACAACTCAGTGAGCGATTGTTGGGAGTGAGTTTTCAAGAAATAGCTTTATTCAAAGTGTGTCAAATTTTATCATTTCTTTTAAAAAGGATCTTTTCTCAAATTTCTAATTTTTCAAAACTTTTTTCCCATTTCTATATTAGGTGTGTTTCACAAACAATACACACCCTTCATCAGGAAGGGTACACACATTCGCATGTACAACCCATCCACTACACCCACTTGTGGCTCGGAGCGTCTTTACCGGCCACCAAGATAAAAGGTTGTCCACTTTTACCTTGGATATGAGTGAATATTCTCGACATCTGACCCTCAGACCCGAATGCCACTCCATCTCCATATGAGGATAGAGACCTCATCCCGATCCCACCTCGATCTCATGTTTAACTCATGTTTTTTTACGAGCTCCTGCTATTGCCTACTGGCATTAGGCCCACTACACGTGATTTTCCAAAATTGGGCATTTAGCTCCATGAGTTCAAAAACCGAGGCCTCTGGCCTATCTAAGCTATTCTAGCTCCTGTCAAAAAGGTCTCCCAAATAGTTTAAGCAATGGTACATAGTCAGTGGAGAACACTTTTGACAAAAAGTATATTTTTCACTTCATCACACCAACTGGGTGTAATGATATCTCCACTTACAACCGGTAAGCAAGTTTCCCCTTTCATTAAGGAAGTTTGTCATACCAACCGGGTATGATCATCTCTACTTATGAGTAGTAAGTAGGTTTTCTTTTCATAAAAGTAAGCCCATCATCCCAAATGGGTATGATGTGATCAAGCCCACTCACAAGTGGATTTTCAGTTTAGTAAAGGTGTTCATCACCCCAACCTTGCATGACATTAATAAGTCTCACTCACAAGTGGTTTTTCATTTCTAAGGTGCTCACCATCCCAATCAGGTATGATGTAAATTTGCCAACTCACTCGATGACGGTGACGTGGTCATCCTCAGTCAGTTTTACAAGTTTACGCTAGCTTTGTCTTGCTAGTGTTCCGGTCACACGTTCCCCTACACAATTTGGTTATCCTTATCAATTAAAGTTTGGCATAACATCCTAGGCTCAAAATTATCAATTGATTGCACTTAGGTCCCTAAAGTTCATTTTCCTTAACTTTAGGTCCCTAATGCTAACTTTTTCCCCAACTTGAGTCCCAAAGCTTCCAAATTTTCCTTTGAGTCCTCAATTTTCTCAAAATTGTACAAGGGGCTCAAGTTTCCAAATTTCAATTTGGTCCCGAACTTTTTGAAAATTATAACTTTGCCCCTTCTTTCCAAAAATGGTAATTTGACCCAAATGTTTCAAAATTTGACCAATTGGTCCCTACACGTCTTTCTCAGACTTCAATTTTGTGAAATTGAAAAGTGATCCCTCAATTTTCCGAAATTCCCAATTTTTCCCATAATTTTCCCCCAATTTCTCCCTTTCAAACTGCCTGAATTTGATTTTTTCAAATTGGCCATTCAATCAGGGTTAACTATTTCAATTAGAGGTATAAATCAGTTCTTACACTTACGATTCAATTGAGCTTTGAATCGCATGAATTGAGAATGAAACAAGCTCAAATGGAGCTTCGCGAGAAAATTGTTTGTAGAGAGAGAAAGCTTCGAAATCTTACCGTCGCAGGTGCGACCATCCGAGCTCTCTATCTAGGAAGTTAGCTCTCGTCCTGAGGTTACTTCTAGTATCAAGAATTTCTACAATTGACATTGAATCGATGGAGAATTTCTTTAGTGAAGTTTCGCACTCTCTCTCTAACTCTGGCCGGAAATGAAAGAGAAGGGCCAAATTGGCTTACCTTTAAGCTCTGTTGCGGTCGTGCGAGGACTTGGGGTGTTGGAGAGGCTTGGTTTGGCCGGAGGAGGGCTGAATTTAGCTGAATTCAGCTTGGCCAAAATAGGACAGCTTCAGTCCTTCGTAGCTGCTCCACTGTTTGATTGCGTCAGCTCTTCTCCGACGGTCCTCAGTTCGAAAGGACATTGTTGTCAAGTAGCTGAATTCCCCATGAGTCTATAGAACTTGATCTTTCCTTCTGAGGTTGAGAACAATGCCTATATCAGAGCTCTAGTTCGAGCTTCACCAGAATCTAGAGCAGTTGAGAGAGAATAGAGATTTCAGGTGTGTGGAGGATGAATGGAGAGAAGCTCTTTATATAGGGAGCTCGGGGACCCTCTACCCGACAACTTTTTATTTCGGTCAAGCTTATCCTCACCCTGAAATGGTCTAATCAGAGTCATTTTTCATTCATTTGTGATATCTATTTTATGCATTGAATAAATAGTATTCTCATCCTAAGTAAGAAGATGACACTATTTGGAATCAGACCGGATCGGTCTGACCGTGTTCAATGCATAAATCGGTTGGTTCATGCCCTATTCGACCGATTTTCTCAAAATTAAAAATTTCTAAATTTATCCAAATTCATTTTCTATCTAATGGTGGCTTCAAGAAAAATGAATTTAAAACCAGTTCAAGTATGGATCAAATCGGTTCAATCTTGTTCATGTCCGGTTCACCCTAAACGAGCTTGGTTTTCTTCTCTCACTTGTCTCAAGGTTCTTTTCCATAGTTTTTATGACCATTTGAGTCACTTGGGATTTATCGATTTCCCATTTTACCCTTTCCCTATCAGTTAAGGTTCATCAACCAGCTCGATTTTCTCTTTTGAGTTGACCGGTTCTTTTCTCGATTTTCCTTATCTTTAAAGGATGGGGTTTACATATATCATCCTATAAGGTAGGAAGAACCTATCCCTCTTCCAAGGAGCTCGACACCCCCACCAAACCCACAACAACCAAAAAGGATTCTGACTAAGAAGGAGGCTTGGGATAACTATTGGGATGACCACGCAACCTTTAAGAAAGTCAACTAGGCACCCCCACTAGCTCAATACAACTTTAACCCTTCTAAATGTATGAAGTGGACCTATGAGTGTGAGGCTGAGGTGCTAAGGAGGTACGGACTCAAGGCATTCCATGAAGTTCGTCCTATTAGGGAAGCCCAACAGAAGTATGGATGGACGCCAACCAGTTCATCAGAGCACTCGAACCACGAATCTCAAAACCATTCAAAGGCTAACTCCCGACCTATGATTCCAAGAGACTAGGAAGCAGTAAATTCCTGTAATAAGCTGAGTACGGCAAGAAACTACCTCCTTTAATGAATAAAGACCCTTTTATTTATTTAAAAGTTAATTTTTCCCTATTAACGACAAGTACAACTAAGAGATTGGAGTAGACCAATCAGGACACGGGGTAATAGATGGGGAGAAGGCCATCTAAGGAGAAAGACTGCAAGTGACCTCTAGTTAACCCTAACCTTAAGATAGCCAATATAAATATTTCGCCCATAAGAACTAGGAAACGTCAAGTGACAAGGCAATAAGAAAAAATATTAGGAAGGGAGTTTCTAAAGAAGAACCAAGAGTTTGCCTAGAAAACGGAGTCACCAGAAAGGACATACCCTAACCAAGTATAGGAAGAAGGGAAAGAGTGTGTTCATAAGGGATCCAGGTTAAGGGAAGGCAGCATTAAAAGATGCAATAAGAGTGAACCATAAGGGATTGAGAGAGACCTCATACAAGAGTTAGAAAACCAAGAGTAATTGGGTTGCCTCTAAGAAGAACTAGTTGAATGAAAGATAACCACGAGGAGAGGTAAGGTACAAGAACCCCCTCAAAAGGTGTGAATGCAGAAAACCTCCTCAGGCAACTCTAGGATAGGACACTGTAAGAGTGGAGAGGAAATGAAATTTGCAAGGAAAGAGAACTCTAAAGGAATGAATGGGACTAAGTACCCTTGAAGGAACCATTAATGGACAACTGGACATAACGTAGAGTGCTAGAAACCCGCCCACAATCAGAAACTGCTCGAATGAAAGGTAAGGAACAAAAAGTGAGTTAGAGGACGGAAAAGAATTAATGATAGATAACCACACTGATATCGGAAGGATGTACGAATGGAAAAAAGGAAAAGCCTTCAAAGAGCGTTAAGGAGGTTGAATGTGAAAATCCTAGGATGGAAGTCCCTAAGAAAAAGGATGAAGGTAGGAAATGAGATCATAAGAAGAAAATTTCCAACCTACGGAATCGACCGATGGATCATAAGTAGCTTAACTCAAAATAAGGAACCCTAAAAAGGGGCGTAAGTTGTTAAGGATGTCTTAGGATGACAAGTGTGACCTGTTTGGAAAAGGGAGAGTACTCAAGTGAGGATGCAAATAGAAACAACGAAATGATCAAGTATAATAAACGACACCTTATGAAGGATTGGAAAATAGTAAGGACTACACAGTAAAAAGGACAACGAGATAGGCATCAAGGATGAGTAAACCTGAAGGACAACTATTCCAAGACAAGTGAACCAGAAGAATAGTGAGGATGAGGCAGTTAACGATCTGATCCTCGAGAAGACCATAAATTTAAACTTCAGCAAGGAAGGGAAATATGTAAAGGTCAAGACATTAGGAAGAAAGAATGAAGAAATCCTTGAAGAAAGAAATGGCCGAGAAAGAATCGATGACCAAACTCAAGCCACAGAAGGGATTAAGTAAGCTCTTAGAAGGAGATTGAGAAACCTCAAAACTAAAAAGATCGAGAACCCTTCCCTAATAGAAATAAAATTGCAGTGAGTACAAGTTGAAATGAAGACAAGGTACAAGGGAGGTGCCAACAAGATTCTCCAAAGTAAGGATAAGTAGGAGAGGATGACATCAAAGGATATCATGAGGTTGACTTAAAGATAGATAACCAAGAGGATGAAGGAAAGAGGAAATCCAAGAAAGGAGGAGGAAGTCTACCAAGGGAAGGAGCCCTGAATATGCATACATATTCTAACGGAGAAGTAATGAACCCAACTAAAGTGGAATAGAAGAGAAAAGTTTCGAATGGGATGCAAGTTAGGAATGAAGGAATAGTTAGAAGGGAAGTTTACCCAGAACCCAAGGAGTAAGTTAAAATCAAGGAACGGGTATATAGGAAGATAGCATTGAAAGATTCGTACAAGTAAGGAAGGGGTGGATTGCCCATAATAAGAAAATAGAGGAAAGACTACCTGAGAAATCTTGGAGAAGTAAGCCTCCAATTAAGAAGTGGATAATGGAAACAACCACATACATCAAGACTTGTTGTGGTCCACGCTCACTTAATAGAGCCTAAAAGATGACGGCTAGGCATAGGGTGGAATACACTAAATTAGACCCGAAAAAGCAGAAGTTCATTAGGGAATAAGGGAATTTTAAGACAAAGAAGAATTAAAAACAGGCAAATGTCCCAAAATAAAGAGAGTGTAGGGATGTAAAGGGAAGGAACATTCAAGGAATGGTAAGAAGATCGAAGGCATAACCCTAAAATGGAAGTCTCTATCTTAAAGGACATAGTAGAGAATGAAAACCATAAAAGGGAGACCTCCACCAACAAGAATTAATATGTAGACTAAAAAGGGGTCACTCAGAATAAGGATTTGGTGAATGGTCACAAGCGAGCAATAAAGGATGGAGGAAAGGAAAACTCTTGAGTAAAAGACGCCAATGTAAAAGGACATAAGTATGAAAGGATCCCAATGTGTCGGTAAGCTATTAGGAAAATCGACAATTGGAACCGGGGGAACACCCATAGAAAAGTTGGTAAAGAATGAGTAGATAAAGGGAAACCAACACGATTTTGTTGTTAAGAAATTTAAAGGACAATTGGTCAACATAAAAGTTACTAGAGAAACATTACTGAGTAGTAGGAAGGAATGAAGCCATACAACTCCTAAACGGATGGAAAAGCATGAACCGTTATCAAGGATACACATTCTGGAAACATAATGGGCAAAGCTATTTCCAGAACGGGTCATGCTGTAAAGAATATGTAGTGCCAACAGTTCCAAAAAAAGTTACCCAAGTATGACTGAGTCCGTTAGTCAAATCTAAGAAATGGAATCAGACATGTAGTATATAAAAGATGGAGGAAGGACCAACCTAAGGCAAGAAGGAAATCACATCAAAACCCACGGGGTTAAGGAAGAAGAGTCTGAAAGGATTCTAAACTAAGAGCATCAACAATCTAGGAAATGATGGGAAATATGGACGATCGGATGTATATGGAACATCTAACCCAATGACACGAATAAGAACCCTTAAGAAGAAGAGTCTTACCCAAAGTGGAGTAAGAAGGAGACCTAAGGAGGTACCTTGGGATGGGTATTTTGGACATGACTAATCGTGATACACTCCATGGAGTGAGTAGAGAATATAAAGGAAGAAAGACTTCTCAAGTATGTGGCTAAAGGACTAAATGAAAGGAATAGCCAAAGTGATAACATACCGAGCAAAACCCGAGAGGACATCAAGAAAAGTCACTCCTAGTGCAAATGATTGATGACTTAGTTTTGGGGACAAAACCCCAAAAAGGAGGGGAGAGTTGTAAACCCCGTCCTTTAAAGATAAGAAAACCGAGAAAAGAACTGATCAATTCAAAATAGAAAATTGAGTCAGTTCATGAACCTTAATCGATAGAGAAAGGGGAAAATGGGAAATTGACAAATCCCAATTGACTCAAATGGTCAAAAAATCATGGAAAAGAACCTTGGGACAAATGGGAAGAGAAAACCAAACTGGTTCAGGGCGGACCGGAGTCCAATTGGTCAATTTTTGGAACATGTGCAGTCAAATTGCAATTTTTGGAAAGTAGGGGTAAAATGGTAATTTTTAAAAATTTTGGGACCAAATTGGAAATTTAGAAAACTTGAGGCCCTTATACAATTTTGAGTAAATTAAGGACTCAAAGGGAATTTTGGAAGCCTTGGGACTCAATTTGGGGAAATGTTGGCATTAGGGACCTAAAGTTAAGGAAAATGAACTTTAAAGACCTAAGTACAATTAATTAACAATTTTGAGCCTAGTCATTCATACGTGAGAAAACGATGGTTGTTATGCCAAACCTTAATTGATCAGGATGCCCAAATTGTGTACGAACACGAGAGACCGGAACGCAAGCAGGGATAAGCCAGCGTCTAGTCAGAAACCAACTAGAGACGAATATGTCACGATCATCGGGTGAATGGGCTAATTTACACTTCATACCCAGTTGGGATGATGAGCACCTTTTCTAAATTGGAAGCCACAGTGAGTGGGCATATTATATCATACCCGGTTGGGATGGTGAGTACTCTAGAAATAAAAAGCCACTTGTGAGTGGAACCTTAATAGCATACCCAGTTGGGGTGATTAGCAATTTAAGCTAAAAACCACTTACCGGTTGTAAGTGGAATTTTTAAACTTCATACCTGGTTGGGATGAAGACTACCATCTTTACCTAATAAAACCTACATATCAGTCGTAAGTAGAGGTAATCATATTAGGTTGGTATGATGAACTTCCTTGAGGAAAGAAGAAACCCGCTTACCGGTGGTAAGCAGAGATATCATCACACCTAGTTGGTGTGATGAAGATGAAAATATACTTTTTGTCATAAGTGTTCTCCCATGACTATGTGCCAATGCTTAAAAGATATGAAATACCTTCTTGACGGGAGCTAGAACTACCCAAATAGGTCATAAGCCTCAGTTTTTGAACTCATGGGGCTAAATGCACAGTTTTGGAAAACACGTGCAATGGGCCCAAGGGCAGTGAGCACGAGCAAGAGCTCATAAACAAATTTGAGTAAAGGAAAGCCATGAAAATTTCTAATGAAATTATTTTGTGATTTCTCCATGGTACCGAGTCAAGACCAATAATACTCGATGGACTAGCGACAATGCATCAAGGCCTGGTCGACAGACCGGACTAGACAAACAACTGCAGGTTGGGTTAAGGGTCAGGGTCATTGGAACATCGACACCAAAGATAATGGCCATATGTGAAAGATTAATGTTTGTGCATGCACTTGTGGTACAAGACCATCAAGACACCTAAGAGGAGTAGTGGTGGGTCCTAAGGGCTACTAGACGACATGGTGGAGATAAGGACAGTTCGTCGTGCCAGTCAGTCAGGAAGCTCGGGGTAGCTTCTTGTGCATGAGATCGGGGTGGCATCGAGATGAGGTCTTTGTACTCATACAGACACGGAGTGGCATTCGGGTCTGAGGGTTAGATGTCGAGAACATCCACTCAGACCTTGGGTAGAAGTGGATGAGCTTCTATCTTGGTGGACGGTAAAAGTGCTCCGATCCACAAGTGGTTGCAATGAACGGGCTGCACCTACAAATGTGTGTAGCCATTCCTGATGAAGGGCGTGTGTTGTTTGCTGAAAACACCTAATATGGTAATGGGAAAAAGGTTTTGAAAACCGAACTTTGAGGAAACTTTCTTTTAAAGGAAACGATAACTTGGCACAATTTAAATGAAGCAATTTATCTTGAAAACTCACTCCCAACACCCACTCACTGAGTTTTAGAACTCACCCCCTCCCTTTTACCCCTTTCAAGAGTAAGGAGATTTAACAAAAGAAACCATGAAGATGTACCCTCCATCAGGCATGCTTAAAATTTACTTTTAATCTCGCATTTTGATTCATTTATGTTATTCCAGGGAACGAGGTTTGAAATTACGGCTAGCACCTCTTCATTAAAAGAAGGGGAGATCCCTCTTAAACTAAGGGAGTGACGGGTTGATCATGGGAATCCAACCACACCGGATTGAGGCATGATAAGTGGGTTGTCTACCGATATATATCGAATTTTTTTTGGTAATTCGGGTCGGGTCGGGTCAGGCAAAGGGGATGACATTCAAGCACGTGGGTGTGCATGTATGCGCCTCATGCTCCATGCATGCAGCGCGTGCATGCACCCAACGCTACAACTGACCAATTTGGTGCTGTAGTGAATCAGTTTCTCGTGAATTTCTTGGTTGGTTCAACGATTTTTGGCTCGGTTCACTCATTTCCCGGTCGGTTCTTGAAGAAACAAATACTGTAAAATTCTACATTCAATTCCCTATTATATATATATAAGAACCATTTCATTTGGATTTATTTAGCCCTCTCTAAAATTAATGGGGTTTTGTCTCTCTAAGTCAGTTTTATCAGTTTCAGCCCTTTTGGGTTAGTTCATATCTGATTCGACTAGTTCTTCACACAATCTATTTTTCTAAAAATCCTTCTTTAAATTCCCTATATCTTGGGCTCAAGATCCTCCCATTTTGGAGTTGTTTATATCCATTTAAAAACTACATGCATTTTCTAATAAATTGGTTTGACTTCGATTTGGGTCAATTTTTCAGTCGACCTTTTCCACCCCTCGATTCATGTTCCGTAAGGATCATTTGTGGTAATTTCTAGTGCTCTTGCCCATTTCCTCATATCCTTAAGTTTGAACTAACTTATAGGTCAGTTTAACCTTTACCTTCTATTCTCGATTTTCTAATCTAAACGAGTTTAACCCTAGACCTAGAACTTCGACTGTAACACCATGTGTTGTGAAAATACCCAAGAATGATAAAACTTGGTGAATGTTTATTGATTATTGAATCATCAACAATATCAATGTAATATATCGGCACCCTACTCCTCTTTAGGAAAATATAGTAGATGATTTGCGAGGATATTATTTATTTTCAAATTTTGATGTTAAGAGTGAATATCATCAAATTTTAATGAAATAAATAAATGGATTGAAAATGTATTAAAAATAAAATTATGTCTATATGAATAGTTAGTTATGTTTTTTGAATTGACCAACGTACCTAATATTCTTATGATATCAATGAACCTTGTCTTGCATGTTAAAATTTTAAAGTTTGATGATGTATATTTTGATTACATCGTAATATACAACAAGACGATAGATTAATATTTAGGAGATTTAGAAATTGCCTTGGAAGTTTTTAGTAAAGATAAGTTTTTGTCAATTTGAAGAAATGTATATTTTGTTTGGATAAGATTGTATTTCCTAGATATGTTATAAATTCTGAGTGTATTGATATTGATAAGGAAATTAAGGTAATTTGAGATCGGCTAACACTTAATTCGATAAGTCAAGTGAGAATTTTCCATGTAATCAACTTGTTTTAATAACCTTTTATTTCAAATTTTAGTAGTTATATTTCACTTCTCACTACCATGATAAAAAAAGAATGTACCATTTAAATTTTATAATAAGCAAGAAAATGCATTCAAACATTTAGAAGATAAACTAATCAGTGTCCCTTTATTTGCATCACCCAATGTCACTTAATTATTCAAACTTCAATGTGAAGCAACATGAATAAATATTAGATGTTTATTGATTGCATATTTCAGTAAAAAGTTGAGTGGGACAGCCTTCAACAATCATATTTTGACAAGACGATACTATGGCTAGAAGAGTTTGGGATCTACGTAGATCATATATCTCACAAGCACCTTAAGTGGCAATATAAACTGAACAAGTATCATGCAAGGTGGGTGATTTTCATCACAACATTTCCCAATATGATCAAGTATAAGCAAGATATGGTCAATATAGTTATTGATACATCATCTGGAAGATATGTTTTTCTTACAATCCCTAACACTAAATTGCTTGGTTTTGATTACATTAAGGAATTATATACAAATGATTATAATTATTGTTAATATATTGGAACTTAAACAAAATGTGATTTTGAGATATTTTATTTGCAAAATGAATTTCTCTTTTGAGAAAATAGATTGTGTCTTCTTCTATTTTATTTGTGTGAGTTAATTATTAGGGAATTACATGTTACATGACTCATTAGACAATCTAGGGTAGCTAATACTATTATAATATGACATTGGTATTATTTAGGTCCACATATGATAAGGAATGATAGGAAATTTTTGTTTTCAATATATTACATGTAATGAAGTCAAGCCTAGGCAGAAATTTTATTTCTTGTATATGTCTATTTCAATTCATAGAGTATTTACGTGAATTGATATTTTCATGAATTTTGTTCAATGATTACCTATGACTAATAGGATGAGATATTTTTTTATTGTCGTCGTTAACCAATTTTCAAGAATCTTATATTTCATTACATGTTATAAAATTGATGATACGTCAAAATTAATGATTTATTATTTAGAGAAATTGTCATATTATATGTTATTTCTACAATTATTGTATCTTATTGTGAGTTTAAATTCTTAAGTTAATTTTGAAATATTTTGTATATTCGAAATAAAACTTACGTTTTCAACTACATTTTTACCCCATAGTGTGATTGCATATAATTATTATATTAGTTTCATAACTAGGTTTTCATTATTTTAGATTATTTATGGTTTAAAACCATTGAATGGTGAAGATTTAACCCATTTCTTATTATAGAGTTGGTAACTTTATATGAAAATATGGAAGTCGAGTTCATGAAATAAATCCATTAGTTGACAAAAATAATTATAAAATCATAGATTTAAGCATAAATAAATTGAGCAAAAAAGATTTTTAAAAAGTTCATTTTTTATCTAGGAATTTGGAATATACTAGGTTTGAGGAAGAAATGATTTTTATAAAAAAAAAATTAAAATTTATTCTTACATTAGAAGGATCACTCATAAGTAATGCTTATAATAAAAAGTTATTTGATAAGTATGGTGTTAACTATATTTTTAATATTTTTAATTTAATTTATTTTGATGTAGATAACTATAAAATTGAATATTTAAGTACAAATCATTTTCAATAATGGAAAAATTTTGTAAATCAAATTGGTCACACTATAAATTCCTAACAATTAGTTGAACTAAAAATAAAAATGAACACTTGCCAAAAAATGAGTTGAATGATGCTTTAATCTTGTAAAATTTTACAACCACAAGTTTAAAAACTAAAAGATTTAATAAATTATTTTGTGGGCTAATTGTATAAACGGTAGAAAATCAAAGTAAAAAGCTCAACTAAAAAGCCGAAGTTAAGAAAAATTTTCGAATTTTTATGTGGCTGATTTATTAATATATTAAATTTTTTAAAATTTTAAAAGATAATATTAGATATTTAATTTTATTAAATATTTTCAATATAATTTTTTAAATTTAACTTTTTATTAAAGTAATTTATAAATATTCTAAATATTTAGATTAGATAAACTTGATTTATATGTAAATCATAATATATTATCTACTTATTTCTATTATATTTAGTTGTTATATATAATTATAAAAGACACATTCCACCATATTTAATAATATTGTGAGGTTTTTATATTATTTTTATTTAAAAAATTGAACTTATCATATTTTTACTTATAATATTTTAAAAAATAGATTTATTAATAATATTTTTTAATAATTATTTTTTGAAAAATTTGGGTGTGGCGTTATTTATATATATATATATATATATACCTTATTTTTTAACTAAAAAATGTATATTCTATTTTTATTACTTATACGGGAAAGTTATAAAGTTTGTATAATAAATAACCCTTCGTATAATAAATAACACGAGATGCTTCCATGAGTAATGTTTAATCACACAAATACCGATACAATGTATATCAGTGATGGAGAGAGGTAAATTTTGAATTTTAATTCAAGTAGCTTTTTAATAAAATTTGAAGTACTCAATTTGGTGGTGAGGATATGTAATGATGCGACCAACGGGAATCAGATAACAACTGACTCTCATGTGGAGAAGATGTCCGCTTATAACCACCTTAGAGAGCCCATTCGAGTGGAGTGGGGCAGTGGGGAGGTGGCTGAAGCACAGTGGAGGTTCAAGGTGATAAGGGTGAGAAGGAACCACGAGAAGGAAGGAATCATACAACAGCTCAGGCATCAAAAGGAGGGTCTGAAGGCTGAAATGAGGACACTCTAAGAACGCCTGGTGTGCAGGAAGATCAACTTTAAGTGGATCAACAACGGCAGTAGCAAAACCAGCCTGTTCAAGATGTCGAGTTTTAGACTTGTCATGGGAAATTTTTTTCTGATACTCCTGATACTCTAAAGAACAGCTGCTGTCAAATAAATTTGAACTCAAGAAACGATTTCCCTTAAATTTAGGGAATGTGAAATATTTCATTCTTTAGAAGAAACTTATGCAAAAGGATATAAATAAATAATCAATAGCCAATCGAAATTATCCGACTCCTAGTACAAATATCCTCTTTTCTTCTCTTGAGCCGATCTAGCATAGGAAGATCAATCAATGTATGGCAAGCTTACAACAAAAATCAAAAGAGAAAAGGAGGGTATTCATGTTTCTGATACGAGTAGCTAGAGAATCTCCTGCTGCTAAAGAAGCCTGAGATGTGCAATGTCATTCACCCGTTTGATTTGCCAACCCATCTTCCACGAGTGTGAAAGAACTGTGACAGAGGAGTCATCTATGCATATTTTATGAGACATCAGGGAACTACAGCCCAGGGTACCTGTTATGAGACACCTTATTGGGATGGAATGCGTGAAAATGCCCACACAGGATAGGACTCCAGATGATGGGCTTCGAAGATTTCCTTCCTGGGGAGAAAACTCTTCCTCCACAGTAACAAATTGGAGACGACTCTTCCCTGATTTTTTCCTTGAGGTTCCCTGCCGGTGCCTCTGTAACAGATCCCATCGAGGCGACTGGAGCGAAGATGAGGGTCCAGGCCCCTCCCGATCACCCATGGAATTCACTAGGCCTGTCTCAGTTGTACTGTGAAGAGCTGAGAAATCAGATCTCAGCTTCTCTGGGATGCCAAGAACTGCATTGTTCAGAAACTGGACCATTCGAAACTCCACCTGCCTAAGGGATTCTCCTCCAGGTGGAATGAAATCAGGCTCTAATCGGTCCATTAGGCCAGACACCTCAGGTGTGTAAATTTCAGACAAGGGGCAGCCCTCCCAGTGGCCATGACTCATGTCCATTAGGGAATCAGTGGATTGTATATGTTCCTCTGCAAAATTCATCTCCTGAATGAATACATAGACTATCTATCAGTTAACTTAGAAAGAAAGAAAGCAGCAGAAAGGATTCTATAGAACCAAAGAAATTGTACTCCCAATTTGTGAATGGAGAGAAGTTGAGGTATAGAAAACAGGAAACTGTATTCAAAACCAATGTTAAAGCTTCGCTTTTTGCCTCCACCGGGTCAGGTTTGTCAGTTTTTGCGAAGGATGTTTGAATTACAGAAGACTCTGAAAAGAGACTTGCTTTTATCCCTTTTGTTATTTGCAACAAAGTCATCATTTCTCAATTACTATCTTCCATGACATGCAACACATTGTAATTACCAAAACACACTAGCATTCTAATAACACTCAAGCACAAGCAGGACAATTTTTTGACAGTTCAAATATCCTTTCACGGAATGCGCATTTTCCATTTTGCCAATGAAGAAGAAAAGGGATAAGCTTCATACACTCTTTCAGAGCTCTTCTCCACCAAGATATTCAAAAAATGGATCACATTTATTCCCAAAATTGGACATTTTTGAGTGTATAGTGTATACTACTACTCAACTGCGGACGTCAGAATGATTCTACTTTCTTCAAACAATGTCTAAAACGGCTGAATTGGATCAGAACAGCTAGCAGGGTCTAAAGCAATAAGTGAAAGGAACCCATGAGATCACCTGACAGACAAGGGCTGCCATCGACCGGGCCCGATCCAGCGGCGATGAGAAGACTGAACTAAAGCGAACCCCATGCGAATTCAGGAACACTGCGAGTGCCCTTGCCTGCCGCTTTCCGTTAGGCGTCAGGCCGGCGTGCGGACAGCGGCCGCCGATCAAATCAGGCCTCGCGCTCAATTCGCATTCCCCATTGCTGATCAAGAAGACCTCGGTGACCCCTGGCTGCCGGTCGTCGGCCTCGATCGAGAAGCTCCGCGAGAAGATGGGCGGGGGAGGCGGCGGCGGCGGGGGTGGGGACAAGACGTTGTACGGATCCCACACTTTGATAGCGGGGCCGAGGCGCGGAGTTCCGAGAGAAGAGAGCTGCGGCGACAAGGGAGAGGCGGAGGCGTGGCAAGGAAGAATCTCGGGCTCCTGCTCCAGCACCTTCTTCACGAGGCGAGCGCTCTCCAATCGATCTCTACCGTCGGCGCCGCCCCCATCGTCATCCTCGTGCTCATCTTCCTCTTCCTCCTCAGATTCGCTCTCTTCTTGCTCGGCGACTTCGTGGACTGAGTGGGAGGATCCCATCTGGTATTGGGTCTATCGCCGATTGGTAGATCCCACCGTTAGAATGGTCCTCAACTTCCGACCTTTCTCAATTCTCCGGGGCAAAAGGTATACTGTGGAGTGTGAATCTAGAGACCGGGGACGGGATCTGTGCGCCGATGTGAGAGAGAAGGCAGAAGAGAATTCTAAACAGAGGATAGTGATGAGGAAATAGATGTAAAAGACGGCGGGAAGATACCAGGGGATTTACGATAGAGAGCCAAGGAGAGAGGGTAGTAAAGATGAAGGAACAAGGAAGAAAGGAAGAGAGAGAGGAAATAGATCTGGAGTTTGTCCTGTTTTCCTTGCATGGATGAGGAGAGACAATCTGACCACACCCAGCTTCATCTTCTTCTTCATCTCGAAAAGCAGGAAATGGTCTTCTTTCTCACTTTTGTCGTTCTTGCAAGAAAACTGCTATTAGAAGCAGTGGGACTGGAGTTAAATCATTCATCACTTTTTTTTTTGTTGCTTAATGAGGCTCCATCCTTTCGACAATGACCGTCTTCATCCGCCTTAATGTTGTATCAAGGAAGAACAACACCTGATGAAGATCTCTATCATTGGTAAAAACTAAAAAGAGGTAAGATATCTAGTATAAAACTAAAAAGGCGACCCATTTGGATCTGTCCTAATTATATACATCAAGAAAGAACATCACTGGCCGAATATCTCTATCATTGATTAAAAGAAGTAAGATCTCTAGTATAAAACTAAAAAGGAGGCCCATGTCCAGCTACTTCAGGCCGATGTGATCTGGCAATTAATTATAAGGCCCGCATGGCCTATGCTAGTGGGTAGTCACCGCCATGGCCCTCCACCCATCTTTGTGTCCCTCTACGATATTCTCGTAAAGGAGCATGTGTTAAGGTGCTCAACCCTCAACTACGGATAGCAAATCGGGATGGAGCCTCAATAAGCAAAAAATAAATAAATAAATAATGAGCCTTGCGAGCTACCAAGCTGCTGTACCCTGCAAGAAATAAAAGAGGAGCTAATGGATAAAGAAAAATAAAGTTCTAGGACTCATTTCTCTATAAAAGGAGGAACTAGTGGATAAAGAAAAATAAGGAGAAGTACATTTATACAAAATGGAACATATCCACGGGGAATGAGCATAGCATACATGGACATACCCGGACCTTGTGACTCGTGTGAAAAACATGGGTTTAGATATGTTGTAATACCTTATTGAAAATTTGATAAAAATTTGGTGTTTTTAGATGGATTATGATCTAAATCGTATTATATTGGAGGGTTTAAAATAACAAAAATAATGGATTGAAATTTAAAATAGATCGATTTTTTATACAAAAATAAATAAAAAATTATTTTTATTTTTTTTACTGTACATGATAAAATTGTGCCAAAAATTTTACCGAGTGAGAATGCAAAAAATGAAATATGATAAAAATTAAATTTTATTAATTCATATAAAAATAACTATATTATTTATAATAATTTTAACAAATGTGAATTAATGACTTAATTTTCATTTTTGCTGAATTCGACTGTTATTTTGGTAGCGTGGACAATTGAGATAAGTTGACTTCATAATTAGTATAAATTTAATTCGACATTGTGTGTGATGGTTTGTGTGAGGGCTTGATACCATTGATATTGGTTGGAGCTAGATGGTAGATCGTCGATTTTCGTGTGAAATTGATTCGACGCTTAGTGAGATGCTCAATATGAGTGCTTAATTATCGTTGATCTCGATTGGAGTTAGATGAAAAGTCGTAGGAGGCTTCTTGTGCTTTTCACCGACAAATCTTATGAGTGGTTGGATGTAACACTAGAATTTCTAAAAATGAAGTTTAAACCTAATTAGACTAGAAATCGAAATTAAATCGAGAAAGAAATACCGAATCTAGATAGAAAATAAAATGGGATGGAAATCAATTTTAAAATGGGGATAGAAACTCAAACTGAGAATTGAGATAAAATTGAAAAATGAAACAAGTGTCTCTAACTAGAAAATTAGGATTTTTGGAACAAAAACGGCTTTAATCGATTAGAATCAAAATTTTAGGTTAAATTACTGAATGGACTGAGAATGGTAAAATGATAATTTAATTAAATAAAAAGAGAATAAATGATGTTAGTTACCATAATCCGAGTAGGGTCGACTCCACTTACATATACTATGTGGCACTTTACATATACTGTGTGGCACTCATTTTTGCCCAATAGATTGTGACTGCACAACATCAAAAGAATGGGTCGAATTGATTCATTTTTTGAACAAATTACACACCACAAAATGCAAAGATAAGATAACAATTACCATACTAGTCTCCCTATGAGTTTAATTTCATTAACTCTCCCTCAACATATCGAATTTTGGATCGAAGTCGGAAAACACATTATCGAGAACCCTCATGACACCATAGTGATGAGAATCTAAATTCTCCCTCACCCAACCACTAAATGAGGTAAAGTTTTTGTCAAAATGACTCTAAGGGACTCCTCTTGAGTTTTGTCGTTAGGCCCTAACTTGAAAGTAGCTGAAAAATGTTGTATAATGGTCATTTTAGTTGACCCAAATCTAGAACATAAAAACTATCGGTTACCGTCCTTTCGGGGCCAAATTTGACCACCTCTTACCACCACTTTGAAGGGCACCAATGCCAAAATGACCAATTGCCTTGTAAACCCTGCTCTTTGGAGTTAAGAAAAACTAGGAAAAGAACCGGTCAAATCGAGTGAGAAAACTAAACCGGTTCACAAACCTAATTATTAAGAAATGGGCAAATTGGAGAATTTACAATTCTCAAGTGACTCAAAATGGTTCATAAACCTTAGAAAAGAACCTTAGGAGAAATTGGGAGAGAAAAACCAGATCGGTTCGGGTGAACCGGATTAGAACCGGATTGAACCATTTTGAATTACAATTGAACCAGATTCTAAATTTATTTTTCTAAGTGGTTTAAAAAATTCAAATTTTAGATTTGAGACCACCATTGGATAGAAAATGAATTTAGAAATTTTTAAATTTGAAAAATTCAATCGAATGTGGGGTGAACTACCAGTTTAAGCTTTGAACCTGGTTCATACCGGAACAGTGTCAGAAGACAACACTATTCACTCGTCGGAAAATTGCGTAGCGTCGACGAAGCTGAAAAGTCTCTACCCAGGTAGTTTCAGGCAACGAATGACTATCATTGAGGCGCCAATGGATAGCCAAGAAGTCTCCAAGCTTCCTATATAAAGAGCCCCTCCCCATTCATCCTCTCCACACCTGAAAACTCCATTCTCTCTCAACTGCTCCATTTTCTGGTGAACCTCGAACTAGAGCCCCACTTGGGCACTTTTTTGAGCCAAACAAGGTGAGGTCGGGTTCTTTAGAACCATGGAGAAGTTAACTACACACATGTAGTCTCTATTTGATTCGAGGGTCACCGGAGAAACGCCAACGTGATCGAACAGTGAAGTAGCTCTGACAGACTAAAGCTACCCTATTTCGACCAAGCTAAAATCGGCCAATTCAAGCCCTTCTCAAGCCAAACCAAGCCCTCCCAACACCTCCACAACCTTTCTACAGCCGAATTAGAGCTAAAAGGTAAGCCAATTTGGCTACTCTCTACAATTTCCAACTAGTGTTAGAGAGAGAACTGGTTGAACTTTGATGATAAAATTCTTATTCAATTTGGCATCAATTGATACAATTCTTGATTCTAGGATAAAGCTCATAATGAGAGCTATCTACTTAGATTAAAAGTTCGAACCGCCATGCCCCCGATAGTGAGCAATCGAAGATTTCTCTCTCTATAGTCTGTTTTTTAGGAAGCTTCGTTTGAGCTCGTTCTGACATCAAAACTCACGATTCAAAGTGCTATTAAATTGTATGAAGACGTTGGAACTCAATTTTAACTTCAATTTCAACAATTAGAAGTGTTTAAGTCAATTTGATGAAATTAATTTTGGCTGTGCTAGGAAGTTGAAATTGGGGGAAAGTTAGGAAAAATTGGGGATTTTTGAAAATTCGAGGGACCAAAATGCAATTTTGTAAAATTGAAGGTCAATTGGGCATGATAAGAATGTTAGAGGGCCAATTGAGCAATTTTAGAATTTTTGGGGTGAAAATTACCCTTTTGTAAAGGAAGGAAAAAATGGTAATTTTGAAAAATTAGGCAGCCAAATTAGGAATTTGTGAAACTTGAACTCATTTTTGTGAATTTGAATAAATTGAGGTCCTAAGATGAATTTTAAAAGTTTCGAGATTCAATTTGAGGAAAAACTGACATTAAAGACTTAAAGTTAAAGAAAAATAACTTTAGGGGACCTAATTGTAAATAAATAAAAAGTTTAGTTTTCTCATTCATTGGAATGAATGAAGGCAAAGGCCAAGAGAAAATGAACAAGGATGTTCATATCTTGTAGGAACACAAAGTATCGGGAATGCTAACAAGGACAAGCTCACGTGAATACAAAGAACCAATCGAGAGGAATTCACTGCATGATCAAGTGAGTGAGATTTTTATATTATACCCGGTTGGGATGATAAGTAACTCGAAATGAAAACCCACTACTTAGTGGTATTTTAAACATCACAACTTAGAGGAGTGATGTGAAAATAATGCGGAAAAACTTCTTAATGGTTGTAAGTAGATCATATTCGGTTGGTATGATGAAACTTTCTCGGAGGAAGTGGAAAACCCGTTCATCGGTTATTAAGTAGAGATATCCTCATACTCGGTTAGTATGATGGATAGTTAAAAATATATTTTTGTCAGAAGTACTCTCACTTGACTGTGTGCCACTACTTAAACGATTTAGGAGACCTTCTTGATGGAAGCTCAAATAGCTCTAATAGGCTAGAGGCCTCGGTTTTGGAACTTGGGGACTAATAAGCCCTATTTTGAAAATCTATAACAATGGGCCACAGGCCAGTTGGCACGACCAGGAGTCAGACTTGTCAAGATAAACAGTTGCAGGTTGAGTTGAGGCTCGGGGCCGTTGGACTAGTGGCACCACAGATTATATGGTATGATGTGAAAATACTGATTGTGCATGTACTGTGATTACGGGACCTTCAAGATGCCCAAGAGGGGTATTGATGTGTCATAGGGCCATGGATGACCTGGTGGGTATAAGGGCAGTTCATCAGACCAGGTGACCTTGCGAAGCTCGACATAGCTTCAAGCGCATGAGACTAGAGTGGGGTTGGGATGAGGTCTCTATCCTCATACGGACACAGAGAATTTTTACGAGATTGAGGGTCGAGTGTTGCAAACATCCACTTATTCTCAGGGTAGAAGTAGACGTGTTTCTTTCTAGGTGGCATGTAAAGTCGCTCTGACGCCACAAGTGGGTTCAATGGATGTACTAGCCTGCAATTGTGTGATTGACCTTTATGATGAACGATGTGTTTTGGGTGATGACACACCGTGATTAATAAGAAATGGTGATAAAATAGAGATTTTAAATGAAAGAATTTTTTAAATGAAAGAATTTTTTAACAGAAATAAGGAGTACAACAAACTCCAAACAAAATTTTTTCCTACAAAGTTAAATTTGAAAACCTATTCACTAAGTCGTTGTACTTATCCCTCCCTCATATCCATTTTCAAGAAATCTCGGAAAGCCTACCCTCAAGGACCACCAACTAATATGCCTGTGAGACAGGTATAATAAATTTAAAATTTTATGCAGTTTTGATTTATATCATTCCAGGAAAGGTGTAGGTTTAAAAGATGCCTTACTCTCTATGATTTATAACAAGGGGAAACCCTTAAATAAATTAGGAGAGTGGCGAGTTGATCATGGGGATCTGACCAAACCGGATCGGGGCGTGACAACTTGAGTGGTATCAGAGTCTGTTTCCTCGAATACATAATCAAGACTAGAAAATATAGTAACTAATAGGATTGATCTTAAAATTTTTAGATGGCTCCTAGGAGAGGAACCAAGAAAACTTTGAATGACTCTACTCAACACCCTGTCCTCGTAGGAAGACAACCCTAGAAACTTCCTAATGCCCAAGACATAGTAGAAGCCCCAAAGGACCAAATGGGGAAGTATCCAGTACCACCAAGGAGTAGGTGCCAGGACATGTTAGGGTCACAGTCTTGTGTACAAAGGGAGCCAAGCTTAAAGCCATGAATGTCAGTATAGACGTATAATCTTACCAAGGAGGATTCTTGCCAAGAAAACCGTAGCTTCCTATCTATTATGTTACTACTTTTTGTAATAGGGCTAAAACCCCAACCTTTTGTATTCATCTATTAATGAAGTACTCAAAATTCCTAAAATCCTATCTCTCGATGATGTGATTTTGCTAGGAAGATGATCCCAATAATAGTAAACAAACAAACCCCCACTACCATAGGAATTAGGAAGAATCCCATCTCAGTTAAGGAAGCTGAATCAGGGAATTAAGAAATATAGGAGGACTCCTAGAGTGACCATTTGGCAAAGAAGACTTAACAAGAAAACTCTCAAGGTGTTCACACTCAAGGACAGTGAAGCACCAAACTACTAGTAACCCCTAGAAAGGCCCCATAATACTCGAAGGAAAGGAGGAACCATTACAAGTGTGAACAATGGGGACACTACGTGAAGAAGTACCCAACCCTACTAAGGACAAGTACCAAACGTGTTATAAGTGTAAGGGAATATGACAGGTAAAGAAAGACTATTCCACACCTCAAAGATTTAGGGCAATACCTCCCCAAAGGTCACGAAAGACATGAAGGACTAGTGACCAAAACCATGGAGCAGGTTAAGTAAGCAGTTCATAAAGAGGTCAAGAAATGACGAGGTAAAAACCAAATTTAAACTTCTTCTTAAGAAGGTAAAGCCGAGAATGATACCACATGAATGGAGGTAAGGTACATGGAAAGTATACCTAGAACACCCTCAAAAGTGATTATTTTAGAATGAAGAATCAAGAAATGATTATGAGTAAGTAAAAGTGGATTAAAGAATAAAGAAAAATCCTTGGATAAATAATGCAAAGGACTTAAGAAGGAAAGAACCCCAACTTGTCGGTAAACTATTAGGAAACCAAATCATTGAAACCAGAAAGACTCAATAAGGAAGTTGAGAAAGGATGAGGAGCTTCATATATGAAGAAGTCCCCGAGCTTCATATATGAAGAGCCCCTCCCCATTCATCCTTTCCACACCTGAAAACTCCATTCTCTCTTAACTGCTCCATTTTCCAATGAAGCTCAAACTAGAGCTCCCTCTTGGGCACTTTTCCGAGCCAAGCAAGGTGAGGTAGGGTTCTTTAGAACCAGGGAGAAGTCAGCTACATGCATGTAGTTTCTGTTTGCTCCGAGGGTCGCCAAAGAAGCACGAGCGTGATCTAACAGTGAAGCAGCTCTGACGGACCAAAGCTACCTTGTTTCGGCCAAGCTAAAATCGACCAATCTTGAGCCCTTCTCAGGCCAAACCAAGCCCTCCCAAAACCTCCACAACCTTTCTACAACCAAATTAGAGTTGAAAGGTAAGCCAATTTGGCTCCCCTCTACAATTTCCAACTAGTGTTAGAGAGAGAGCTGGTTGAACTTTGATGATAAAATTCTTATTTAATGCAACATCAATTGATACAATTCTTGATTCTAGGTTAAAGCTCAGAATGAGAGCTATCTACCCAGATTGAAAGCTTGAACCGCCATGCCCCTGATGGTGAGCAATTGAAGCTTTCTCTCTCTATAGTCTATTTTTTGGTGAAGCTCCATTTGAGCTCATTCCGACATCAAAACTTGCAATTCAAAGTGCTATTGAATTGTATGAAGATGTTGGAACTCAATTTTAACTTCAATTTCAACAATTAGAAGTGTTTAATCAGTCAATTTGATGAAATCAATTTTGGCTGTGTTAGGAAGTTGAAATTGGGGAAAATGGGGATTTTTGAAAATTCGAGGGACCAAAATGCAATTTTGTAAAATTGAAGGTCAATTGGGCATGATAAGAATATTACAGGGCCAATTGAGCAATTTTAGAATTTTTGGGGTGAAAATTACCCTTTTTGTAAAGGAAGGGAAGAATGGTAATTTTGGAAAATTTGGGGGCCAAATTAGGAATTTGTGAAACTTGAACTCCTTTTTTTTGAATTTGAATAAATTGATGTCCTACGATGAATTTTAAAAGTTTTGGGACTCAATTTAAGGAGAAATCGATATTAGAGATTTAAAGTTAATGAAAAATAACTTTAAAAACCTAATTACAAATAAATAAAAAGTTTGGTTTTCTCATTTATTGGAATGAATGAAGGCTATTAGGCCAAGAGAAAATGAACAAGGATATTCATATCGTGTAGGAACACGAAGTATCGGGAACGCTAGCAATGACAAGCTCACATGAATAAAAAGAACCATTCGAGAGGAATTCACTGCACGATCGAGTGAGTGGGATTTTTATATCATACTTAGTTGGGATGATAAGCACCTCAAAATCAAAACCCACTCCTTAGTGGTATTTTAAATATCACAACTTAGAGGAGTGATGTGAAAATAATGAGGAAAAACTACTTACTAGTTGTTAGTAGATCATACCCGGTTGGTATGATGAAACTTACTCGAATGAAGTGGAAAACCCGTTCATTGGTTATGAGTGAAGATATCCTCATACTTGGTTAGTATAATGGATAGTGAAAAATATATTTTTGTCAGAAGTATTCTCCCCTGACTGTGTGCCACTACTTAAATGATTTGGCAGACCTTCCTGACGGGAGCTCGAATAGCTTAGATTGGCCGAAGGCCTCAGTTTTGGAACTTGGAGGCGAATGTGCCCGATTTTGAAAATCTTTAACTGTAGGCCATAGGCTAGTTGGCAGGACTAGTAGCTCGTAAATAAACATGCGTTATATGTCATAAGACTTTAAATAAATGAATTTTTTTTCCATGGTACCACGACAGGACCGACATAACCAATCAACTAGCGACAGTGTGACATGATAGGTCTCTAGACTAGTCATGACAAATAGTTGCACGTTGAGTTGAGGCTCGGGGCCATTAGACCAGTAGTACCACAGATTATAAGGCATGATGTGTAAATGCTGATTGTGCATGCACTGTGATTACGGGATCTTCAAGACACCCAAGAGGGGTAGTGATTTGTCTTAGGGCACTAGACGACCTGGTGGGTATAAGGGTAGTTCATCAGACCAGGTGACCTTGTGAAGCTCGATGTAGCTTCAAGCGCACGAGACAGGAGTGGGGTTGGGATGAGCTCTCTGTCCTCATACGGACACGGAGAATTGTTACTGGATTGTGGGTCGGATGCCATGAACATCCCCTCATTCTTAGGGTAGAAGTGGATGTGTTTCTATCTAGGTGGCCGGTAAAGTTGCTCCAATGCTACAAGTGAGTTCAATGGATTTACTGGCCTACGATTGTGTGATCGACCTTCATGATGAAGGATGTGTGTTGGGTGATGACACACCGTGATTAATAAGAAATGGTGATAAAATAGAGATTTGAAATGAAATAAGGAGTTTGGCACGCTCCAAACAATTCTTTTTCCTAAAAAGTTAAATTTGAAAACTCATTCACTGAGTCGTTGTACTCACCCCCTCCCTTATATCCCTTTTCAGGAAATCCCGGAAAGCCTACCCTCAAGGACCACCAACTAATAAGCTTATGAGACAGGTATGATAAATTTAAAATTTTATTGAGTTTTGATTTATGTCATTCTAGGAAAGGTGTAGATTTAAAGGTCGCCTTACTCTCTACAGTTTATAACAAGGGGAAACCCTTAAATAAACCGAGAGAGTGGCGAGTTGATCATGGTGATTCGACCAAACCGGGTTGGGGCGTGACATGCCTCTCCAATACCTCGACCAGCAAGGGTTGATCTCTAGCAAGGGAAGAATTGGTCACTATGAGCTTATGTCCACTTGTATGTCCATTCAGCTCTGCTCAACTATTACCAAACGAGTCCTACATTCTCTCAACATCAACAACCATTTGTTCGTCCAACACCACAAAATAACTTGCCTAGACCTTGCTTACAAAACACCTTAACTACGACCACCTCACAGACCATCTTTGGTGAGAATTTTTGACAAATCCTTTCGTACCTCCATTTCAACCACATTTGGAAAATGACCATATTCGGCTAGCATAAGATGCCCACTCCTCCCACAAGCCCTTAGGAGTATAAGGATAGTTGTTACGCCCTGACCCGGTTTGGTCGGATCTCCATGAGCAACCCACCACTCCCTTTGGTCTAAGAAGGATTTCACTTCCTTCTAAACCGTGAGGAGTCAGACGCCCTTTTTACCCGATTTTCCTGTAATAACATTATACAAAACTTAATATGTTAACAACTTTACAAACCTGTCTTAAGGGTTCGGCTTCAAGGTATTCCTTAAGGGTTTGTCTTCCTTCCTGAAAAAGGGTTAATGGGAGGGGGTGAGTTTGTACAACTCAGTGAGTTGGTGTTGGGGAAATGAGTTAAAAAAAATAAACATAGTTTTCACACTAGTTCATAAAAATTTTTTTATCTCTTTTTAACCATTGTGTGTTTAGCTCTTTTAGCACATACCCTTGCCTTGGGAGGTATTTAGCAAATAAATATATGCCCTTAATCATAAAGGGTACACATGTTCACTGGTGTAGCACGCCCATTGCACCCACTTGAGTATCAAAGCATCTTTACTGTCCACCATGATAGAAGTCCCTAACTTCTACTTTGAGTCTGAGCGACACCCCAAACATCAGACCCTTAGACTCCACATAAATCCGTGTACATATGAGGACAAAACCTCATCCCACACCCTCCCTAGTCTCAATGCGCAAGACGCTACCAAAGCTTCATGACTAACTGGCCTAATGAACTATCTTTATCTCCACCATTTCATCCAGTAGCCCTTGGAGCCCATCACTACCTCCTTGGGCATCTTGATGGACTCGAATCCAAAAGTGCATGCACAAACAATAGTTTTCATAATTTAGCCATTCTCTTTGGCATCGATGGTCCAAGACCTCGACACTCAACTCGGCATTTAGTTGTTTGTTTAGTCGATCCGACTTGGCCCTAACGCACTGTCTGTCATGCCCCAACTCGGTTTGGTTGAGACCTTGTGAACAACTCACCACTCTTAAACCTCAAAGAGGGACTACTCTAGGAGATCGAAGAGAGTCAGGTGTAGAACATGTCATGTTTTCCCTATATAATATTAAACAAAACTAGATTTTTAAATTTTTATTCTTGGGATGGGGTCTGGGGTAGATGAGACTAGCTTAGTTGTGTTCCTTCCTAAAAATGTTTAGAGGGAAGGGGTGAGTTTAACAATTTAGTGAGTGGGAAAAATCTTTTAGAAAACGTTAAATTCAACATTTTCAAAGGTTTGATGTTTCAGTAGTTCCTCGCTAGGTTTTTCAATTTACACGATCAACAACCACCCTCCTATCATAGAAGGGATCACACGTTCACAGAATGATCCCCGACCGTTGCATTTGTGGAACAGAGCACCTTTATCATCCACCTTGATAGAGGTGCACTGCCTCTACTAGGAGTTCAAGTGAACATTAGTAGTTCGACCCTCAAACTCTGATTACTCCATCGTGTACACTTCGTGGGATGAGACCTCATTTCCCTTACTATCCCGACCTCAGTGTGCAGGAAACTCCTCGAGCTTCACGACCTACTAAATGACATACCGCTCTTATTCACCCTGGGTCGTCTAACAGTCATTGGGCTCCATCACTACCTCATGCCAGGTGTCCTGATGGACCGAACATTATAGTGCATGCACAATCAATAGTCTTTTTTAATTATAGCCTTATCTTTGGCTCTCCATTGCAACGATCTGTCATCTTGGCTTCGACCCACGTGTACTAGCCCAACAGGTTTGACGACCTAGCTTTGGTAGAGTAGCGGCTTGACCCAACAAACTCGACAACTCAGACTTGGCTCGATGGGTATCACACAAAGTTCCCATTGTTTGAATCTTTTAGCATCATTCATCACATACTCATTTTGGATGGGTCCAAGCCCATATCCATCGGCCTTGGGCCCATTGGCATACCGAGCCTAAACTCGAAATTAGCTCCCAACTATTTTAAGCAAAGTCGCCCGGTTTGGGGAGACTGATTCCGAGAAAATTTGTTTCAAAGTTGAACCATCATTCCAATCGAAGTTGATGTTATAGCGATTTCCACTCACCCGGTAATCTTGGCGGGGTCGTCTTAGCGGAGTTTGGCTTCGCGGTGTTCCTCGAAAGCCAGCTCTCGAGCAATTTGCACCTACACAGAAAGAATACTAGTATTAGGGTACTAGACTAAAGGACCGTGTTTCTTTGAACATTTATGTAAACCCCATCTTTTGATAATAAGAAAAACTGGGAAAAGAACCGATCATTTCCAAAGAGAAAATTTAGTCGGTTAATAAACAGTAACTGATAGAGAAAGGGCAAACCGGGAAATTTATGAATCTTAAGTGACCAAAATAGTCACAAAAGTCATGAGAAAGGACTTTAGGATGAATTGGAAGAGAAAACCAAACCAATTCAGATGAAATGGACCTGAACCAGATTAGACTGGTTTGAACCACTATTGAACCTAGGAAGGTAGCCCTATTGAGGCATACATATCCCAACGAAGAAGTAATGAACCAATTGAAATGTAATAGAAGGTAAACTTGTGAATGGAAGGCAGGTTGGGATAAAGGATCAATTATAAGGGAAGTGTACCCAAAGTTCAAGGAGCAAGTTAAACCAAAGGAATGGGAGAGCACGGAGATAGTATTGACTCATGTCATAATATGTGGGGATGAGTGGCATGCCTCAAATAATGGAATAAGAAAACGAATCCTGAAGGAAGTAGAGCCTTAGGAAATGATGCACTCCGGTTAAAATGTGATTTAAAAGAATAACAACGGACACCAAGACTAATTCTGGTCCACACCCATTTAATGAAGCTTAAGATTGAATGTCAAGGCCTAATGTAGAGGACATGAAATAAGATTCGACAATTAGAGATACCTCAAATAGGAAGTAAAGGGCAAAATGGGAAATTAAGGTCAGAAAAGGATTAAAGGTGTGCGAATCCTCCCATCCAAAGGGGTGTAAGAATGTGAAGGAAGGAGATCTTTAAGGGATGGTAAGAAGGTCGAACATGTAGTTCCAAAGATGGAAGTCTCAGCCCCGAACTACGAGAGTAATGCATGAAACAAACGAAAGGACTCCTTCAAGTGAATTCAAGGAATCGACAAGTAGATCATAAGGGATCAACTAAGATTAAAGAGCCATGAAATGGTCACGAGCGAGTAAGCATATATTGTAGAAAGGAAATCCTTGAGTAAAGGATACTATTATATATGAGGAAGGACATAAGGGAGGAAAAAAAATTCCCAACATATCGGTAAGTCATGAAGTTATCGGGAAACCCAATGATTAGAACTAGGGAAAAACCAATAAGGAAGTTGGAAAGGGACGAGTGGATATGGAAAACTGACACGATCATGAAAGACATGGCGTCAAAGGTAAAGGGATGATAGGATAACGTTGATGGTAGTTGTGGAATACCACCAAATGATAATAAGGGACAAAACCATACGATCCTCGAAAAGTGGGAAAGTTAAGAACAACCATTAAGGAAATGTTCTAGAATTATAAAGGACAAAGACAAGCTCTAGAACATGTCATGTGGTAAGTGACATTTAGGTCTAACAGTCCCAAGAAAATGTGACTCAAGTAAGAAGGAGTTTGTTAGTTAAGCATGACAAGATCAAACATAAAAACTTGGATCAGAGTTATAGTAAACAAAGGATGGGGAAGGACCAAAAAAAGATAGAAAAAGGGGATAACACCCAAAACCCACGAGTTTAAGGATGAAAAGCCCAAAAGGATGTTGATCTGAAGATCATCGACGATTAAGAAAATAAAAGGAAATGGGGACAATCGGACATTTATGGAACACTCAACCCAATGACTTGGATAAAAACCCTCAAGAGGAAGAGACTTGCCCTAAGCAGTGTAAGAAGTTGACCAAAGGATGTACCTTTGGACTAGTGGGTATGACATGCCTAATTGTGATAAACTCCATGGAGTGAGTGGATAATGGAAAGGAAGAGAAATTCCTTAAGCATGTGGTTTAAAGGGTTAAGTTGGGGCTGTCAAAGAAACAACCAAAGCGGTAGCATGTCAAAGAAAACCCCAAGTTGACATCAAGGGAAATTATTCCCAATGTAAAGTATACGTAATTAAGTTTTGGGGACAAAACTCCTAAAAGGAGGAGAGAGTTGTGAAAACTAACCTCTCGGATCAAGGAAACCGGGAAAAGAACTAGTATTTTCATGAGAGAACCAAACCCATAAATGAACCGGTGAGGGAATATTCCCTCTAATTATGGCATTTTCCGAAGAGGATAAGATCAACCAATATGGAAACTGGTAGAGCAGAGGGTCTCTAAGCTCCCTATATAAAGAGCTCCCCTCCATTCTTCCTCCACATACCTCAAACCTTTGAAGAAGTAGAAGCGCGTCATTTTCTAGTGAATCTCAAAATAGAGCTTTGACTTGGACACTTCTCTCAACCTTAGAAGGTGAATTTAGGTCATATAGATCCTAGAGGAAATCAACTGCCTAACGGTACCATCCATTCCACTTGAGGACCATAGAGAAGCGACGACGGGCCCAGACAATGATGTAGCTCCATCGGTCCTGAAGCTGCCCCATTTTTTCCAATCGAAATTTAGCTAATTCAGACCTCCTATGGCTAAACCAAGACTTCCCCTAGCCTCTACAGTTCGCACTCGACCTCCCCAAGGAAAATGGTAAGCCAATGCAACTCCCCTTCACCAGAGTAGTTTGATTCTAAATAAAGTGTCAAATTTAACTAACAAAATTCTTTCTTCTCAGGATAGGTATTGCTGCGATTCTTGATCCTAGAAGAACCCTAAGAACGAGAGTTATCTTCCCAAATCAAGAGCTCGGATTGTTGCGCCTTCAACGGTAAGCTTTTGAAGTTTTCTCTCTCTAAGTCCAATTTTCCGGTGAAGCTCCGTTTGAGCTTGTTTCGGGCCCAAATTCTGAAATTTAAATCTTAATTGCATTCTATGGAAGTACATAAATCTATTCACAGCACCAATTTGAGAAATTAACCCCATTTGAATAGCCTATTTGAAGAAATCAAATTCGATCAGTAAAAAGGGGTTAAATTGGGTGAAGAATTTGGAGGAAATTGAGGATTTTGAAAAATTGAAGGACCTAAATGTAATTTCTCAAAATTAAAGGTCAATTGGCAATGAGAAAGATGTTGGAGGACCAATTGGTCAATTTTTGAAAGAATTGGGACCAATTGGCCATTTTTTGTAAAGTAGGGGAAAATGGTAATTTTAGAAAAGATGGGGACCGATTTGGGAATGTTGGAAAAACTTGAACCCCCTTTTCAATTTTAAGAAAATTTAGGGCCCAAGGGGTATATTAGAAACCATAGGGACTTGATTGAAAATAATTGAACATTTAAGGACCTAAAGTTAAAGATTATGGACTTTAGGGTCCTAATTACAATAAGGCAAAAATAAGGGCCTAAATGTAAATACATGGAAATAAAAGGGCTATTCATGCCAAGATATTCCTTATAAGGATACTCAAACCATGTAGGAATGAATTCAGATAAGTACGTGAGCAATGAAGCTCGAACAGGAGTCAAAAAACTGATTGGGGACGAACACGTCACATACATCGGGTGAGAGAGACATTTTAAACGACACACCCAGTTGGGGTGATGAGCTTACATTTATGAAAGGAAAAACCTACTTACCGGTTGTGAGTGGGAATATTTATACATCAAAACTGGTTGGGGTGGTGAGTATCATTTTGAAATGAAAATCCACATGTGACATGGACCTACCCCTGCCATAATACTCGGTTGGTGTGATGAGTACTTTGAGCTAAAAACCATTATGTCGGAAATGATATCCTTTGAATGTGTGCAAATGCTGAAAATCTTTCGAAAACTTTCTGGACAAGAGCTAGAATAGCTACAATAGGCCGGGGCCTTGATTTTTAACTTATAGGGCCCAAGGCCCAATTTTTTGAATAACTCGTGAAGTGGGCCCAAAGCTAATGGGCATGGGCTGAAGCCGTAGACAAACATGAGTAAAAAGAGCCTTGAAAACTCTCATTAAACTCGAATTTTTGTGTGATTTGCCACGGTACCAAGATAGGACTAACAACGCTCATGGGCTAGTGGCAGTTCTCTAGGACTAGATCAACGGACCGGTCTAAAAAACAAACTACAAGCCACGTCAAGTGTCATGGCCGTTGGACCGTCGACACTAAAGATAATGGCTAATATGTTAAGATTGTTGTTTGTGCATGCAGTCATATTCGAGATGATCGAGACACCCTTGAGGGGTAGTGATGGGTTCCAAGGACTGTTGGATGACCTAGTGGTGTTAAGGGCAAGCTGCCGTACCAGCTAGTCATGAAGCTACTATGTTTGGGCTTCTTTGTATCTATTGTGTTTGGGCTTCTTGTGCATAAGACCAGGGTGAGTTGGATGGAAGTGGTCTCTGTCCTCATACGGACACGAAGTGATTTCGGGTCTGAGGGTCGTGCACCTAAGGCGTCACTCAGACTCAGGGTAAAAGTGGTCGAACTTCTATCAGGGTGGATAGCAAAGTCGCATTGACCCTTAAGTGGGTGCAATATGGGATTGCCATACGAATGTGTGTAGCCTTAACCGACATCGAGCAACGACATAGCTTACGACCTGGTCCCTACTTACTCTATTCTTTGGGTTATTCACTCATGGTATTATCATGGCTTTCTTTATCTCATTGATATTTTATGACGTATTAACAAACATAAGAATTATTGTCCTGATTCCACATCTTCACATATTCAATTCATAAATTAATTCTCCAGAGTTCTTTTGACAAGAACTCGGGACGTGAGGTGTACGTGTCAAGTACACTTTCATGGAACATCTTGAGATAATCGTCCTCCTCACATGAATGTCGATGATATATCATCCAACATACCTCATCCTTTGATCTGGCTCGATCCATCTCCTAGATTACAAGTGACATCTATACCCCCGCCATAAGCTTCCTTCAAGTTCATAGAAAGATATGGATGCTATCACTTTTCCCATATACCGCCACTTCCAGTACTTCTTATATGCTCAACATCACCTTTATACTAGGTGTCATGTTAGCATTATAACACATCCACCCAAATTATATTGCACCTATGATCTTTACAATAAATAATCATTCTTTACTTGGGTGTACAGTATGCTATCTAACTGACCCCACTATTGATATTCTTTAGCACTATGTAACAAGTTAAACAAAAAATAATCTTTCTTAATATTCCTATGGTTCAATACATGAACCGATCGACCCTCATTACATGTTTTTTGTCATAGCCCGACTCGGTTTAGTTGAAACCCCGAGATCAACCCGTCGCTCCCTTGTTTTAAGAGGGCTTTTTCCCTTCCTTTAAATCAAGAGGAGCAAGGCATAATTTATACCTTGTTCCCTGAAATAACATAAATCAATAAAATACAAACTTAAAAAAACTTTTAAGCATACCTGATAGAGGATAGATCCTGGTATTTTCTTTAATCATATTTTCCCCTACTCCTGAAAAGGGATATATAAGAGGGGGTGAGTTTCAACAACTTAGTGAGTGGGGGTTGGAAGTAACTTTTCAAAATAATTAGTTTTAACAAAAACTATGCCAAGGTTGTTGTTTTCTATCAAAGAAAATTTTCTTCACATGTTCCAATTTTCAAAACCTTTTTTCCTCATTTCCATATTAGGTGTTTTTAACAGACAACATACACCCTTCACCAGGAAGGCAACACACATTCACAAGTGCAGTCTATCCACTAAACCCACTTGTGGCTCGGAGCATCTTTACCGGCCACCAAGATAGAAGCCCGTCCACTTCTACCCTTGGTCTGAGTAGATGTTCTTGACATCTGATCCTCAGACCCAAAAGCAACTCCGTGTCCGTATGAGGACACGTACCTCATCTTGACCAACCTTGGTCTCATGTGTAAGAAGCTACATCGAGCTTCCCGACTGCTAGCACGACAAATTGCCCTTATCCCCACTAGATTGTCCAATAGTCCTTAGGATGCATCACAACCTGTAAACCCCATCCTATGATAATGAGAAAACTGGAGAAATAACCAGTTAGTTTTAAATTTTAAAACCGAATCGGTCTACAAGCTCGATGATTAGGAAATTGGAAAATTGAGAATTTACAACTCACATGTGAATCAAAATGGTTCATAAAACTTTGGAAAAGAATTTTATGATAAATTAGAACAGAAAAACCAGATCAGTTCAGATGAACTAGATCCCATCACAATACCGAAGTTAAGCGTGCTTGCGTTAGAGTAGTTCGAGGATGTGTGACCTATTAATATATATATATATTAAATTATTGGAATTAATACTAATAATTTAATACCCAAAAAATAAATTATTAGAATTAATACTCATCAATTTATGGCAATATTAATACTAGTAATAAATCTCCCTTATTTATTACACAATTTTAAGATCTCATCCCCATTCATTCTCCTCATACCTGAACACTTCTCTCTCTCTCTATTGCTCCATTTCCTGGTGAAGCTCGAACCAGTGCTTTGACTTGAGCATTTTCCTTAACCTCGAAAGGAGAGGTTGGGTTCCTTAGAACCAGGGAGAAGTCAGCTACACGGTGATGACATCCATTCGTTCTGAGAGTCGTCAGAGAAGAGCCAGCGTGATCAAACTGTGAAGCAACTCCGACGGATAGAAACTACCCTGTTTTGGCTGAGTTGAAAATGGCTAATTCAAGCCCTCCCCAGGCCAAACCAAGCCCTCTCAACACTTCCTCAACCCTCCCACGACCGAATTAGGACTGAAAGGTAAGCCAATTCTGCTCCCCTCTATAATTTCCAATCGGTGTTAGAGAGAGAGTCAACTGAATTTCAATGGCATAATTCTAATCCAATTTGACATCAATTGATGTCATTCTTGATCCTAAGAAGAACCTCAGGAGGAGAACTACCTGCCCAGATAAAAAGCTCAGACCATCGCGCCCTCATCGATGAGTAATCGAAGCTTTCTCTCTCTACAGTCAATTTTTCGGCGAAGCTCCGTTTGAGCTCGTTCCAATGTTAAAACTTGTGATTCAAAATGCTAGAGAATCGTATGAACATGTAGGAACTCAATTTTAACTTCAATTTAAACTATTGGAAGTGTTTGATTGGTCAATTTGATAAAATCAAATTCGACTGTGTTAAGAAGTTAAAATTGGGGGAAACTTGGGGATTTTCGAAAATCCAAAGGACCAAAATGCAATTTCCTAAAATTGAGGGTCAATGGGCATGATAAAAATGTTAGAGGGCCAATTGAGGAATTTTAGAATTTTTGGGTTAAATTTACCATTCGTGTAAAGGAAGGGCACAATGGTAATTTTGGAAAAGTTGGGGGACCAAATTGGAAATTTGGGAAATTAAACCCCTTTTTGTGAAATTGAATAAATTGAAGCCCCAAGGAGAATTTTAAAAGTTTTGGGACTCAATTTGAGAAAAAACCGGCATTAGGAACTTAAAGATAAAGAATAAATAACTTTAGGGACCTAATTGCAAATAAATAAAATTTTAGTTTTCTCATTCATTGGGAATGAATGAAGGCTATTAGTATCACGCCCCGACCCAGTTTGATCGGATCCCCATAATCAACCCGCCAGTTGCCTAATTTATTAAAGGATTTCCCCATATTATAAACTGTAAAGAGTAAGGCGTTCTTTAAACTTGCACCTTTTCATGGAATAATATAAATTAAAACTACACAATATTTTAAATTTGTGATACCTGTCTCACAGGCATCTTAGTTGATGGCCTTTAAGGGTAGGCTTTCCGAAGTTTCCTGAAAGGGATATAAGGAAGGGATGTGTATGACTACTCAGTGAATGGGTTTTTTTTCAAAACTTTTACTTTTATGAAAAAGATTTGTATCGGAGTGCACCAGACTCCTTTCCTTAAAAAATCCTTTCAATTCAAATCTCAGTTTTTACCACCATTTCCATATTAATCATGGTGTGTCATCATCCAACACACATCCTTCATCATGAAGGTCATACACACATTCGCAGGCCAGCACGTCCACTAAACCCACTTGTGGCTTTGGAGCTACTTTACCGGCCACCCAGATAGAAGTACGTCCACTTCTACCCTAAGAATGAGTGGATGTTCGTGACATCTGACCCTCCATCCTAAAATCAATTCTTCGTGTCCTTACGAGGACAGAGACCTCATCCTGTCCCCACCTTGGTCTCATACGCTTGGTGCTACTCCAAATTTGCACAGTTACTTGGTACTACGAACTGCCCTTATACCTAGTAGGTCGTCTAGTGCCCTTAGGATGCATCACTACCCCTCTTGGGCGTCTTGATGATCCCATAATCATAGTGCATGCACAATCAGTATTTTCTTATCATGCCATATAATCTATGGTGCCACTGGTCCAATGGCCCCGACTCTCAACTCAATCCGTAGTTGTTTGTCTTGAATGGTCTATCGACAGGTCATGTCGCACTGCCGGTAGTTGACTGAGTATGTCGGTCCTCTCTTGGTACCATGGCCAAACAATTCCTTTATTTAAAGTTTTATGGCATATAACTCATGTTTGTTTATGAGCTCCTACTCGTGCCAATTGGCCTTGGGCCCACTGTACTAGATTTTCAAAATCGGGCATATTAGCCCCCAAGTTCCAAAACCGAGGCCCCCGGCCTATAAGAGCTATTCGAGCTCCCATCAAGGTCTCCCAAATCATTTAAGCATTGGCACACAATTAGGGGAGAGCACTTCCAACAAAAATATGTTTTTAGCTGTCCACCATACTGACCGAGTATAAGGACATCTTCGCTTATAACCGATGAACGAGTTTTCAACTTCCTCCAAGGAAGTTTCATCATACCAAGCGGGTATGATCTACTTATAACCGGTAAGTATGTCTTTCACATCACTCCTCCAAGTTGTAATGCTTAAAATACCACCTAGTAGTGGGTTTTCATTTTGAGGTACTTATCATCCCCAAGTGGGTATCATATAAATTCTCACTCACAACCGGTAAGTGGTTTTTAACTTTAAGTTGTGCTCATCATCCCAACCGGGTATGACGTTAGTAAACCCACTCACCCGTTAATATAGTGAATTCCACTAGACCGGTTCTTTGTATTCAAGCGAGCTTGTCCTTGCTGGCGTTCCTAGTACTTCGTGTTCCTACACAATATGAATATCTCGGTTCATTATCCTTCGGCCTAATAGCCTTCATTCATTCCAAATGAATGAGAAAGTCAAACTTTCATTTATTTACAATTAGGTCCCTAAAGTTATTTCTCTTTAACTTTAAGTCCCTAATGCCAATTTTTCCTCAAATTGAGTCCTGAAACTTTTAAAATTTATCATAGGCCTCAATTCCATTTCACCAAATGGGGTTTAATTTCCCAAATTTCCAATTTGGTCCTTAACTTTTCCAAAATTACCATTTTGCCCTTAACAAAAATGGTAAAATTTACCCCAAAAATTCTAAAATTTCTCAATTGGCCCTCTAACATTTTTATCATGCTCAATTGACCCCCAATTTTAGGAAATTGCATTTCGGTAGTTTGAATTTTCGAAAGTCCCCAATTCCAATTTCTTAACATAGCCGAATTTGATTTCATCAAATTGACCGATCAAACATTTCTCATTGTTACAATTGAAGTTGAAATTGATTTTTTACATGTTCATACGATTCTTTAGCAATTTGAGTCACAAGTTTTATGCAGAGATGAGTTCAAGCGGATCTTCGCCGGAAAATGAACTGTAGAGAGAGAAAGCTTCGATTACTCACCAGTGAGGGGATGGTGGTCCGAGCTTTCGATCTAGGCAGATAGCTCTTGTCTTGAGGTTCATCCTAGCATCAAGAATTGCATCAATTGATGCTGAATTGAGTTAGAATTTCATCATCGAAATTCTACCGGTTCTCTCTCTAGCACCGACAGGAAATTGTAGAGGGGAGCCGAATTGGCTTACCTTTCAGTCCTAATTTGGCCGCGGGAGGGCTGAGGAAGTGTTGGGAGGGCTTGGTTTGGCCTAAGGAGGGTTCGAAATGGCCAATTTCAACTCGACCAAAATAGGGCATCTTCAGTCCGCTGGAGCTGCTTCACTGTTTCATCACGCCGGCATTTCTCCGGTGACCCTCCGAGCAAACGAAGACTACAGGCATGTAGCTAACTTCTCTCCAGTTCTAAAGAACCCAACCTCGCTTTCTTTGGCTAAAAAAAGACCCTATATTGGAGCTCTGTTCGCACTTCACTAGAAAACTAAGCAATTGAGAGAGAGTGAGATTTTCAGGTATGGAGAGAATGAATGGATAGGGGCACTTTATATAGGGAGCTCGGGTACTCATTGGCTATTCGTTTGGCACCTTTCACACAAACATTGATGGCCTGAAATGTATCGAATGGAAATTTTTCTTCTCTGCCGGCGCTGCTTCAATTTTTCGGTGAGTGAACAGTGCTGTCATTGGGAGGAAGAAGATGATATTGTTCTGAACCGAACCAGGTTTGAAGCTTAAATCGGCCAGTTCACCCCACATTCGACCGAGTTTTTCAAATCTAAAAATTTCTAAATTCATTTTCTTTCTAATGGTGGCCTCAAATCTCAAATTTAAACTATTTAAGCCACCTAGAAAAATGAATTTAGGATCTAGTTCAATAGTGGTTCAAACCAGTCCAAACCAGTTCGAATCTAATTCACCTGAATCGGTTTAGTTTACATCTCCAATTCCTTCACAAGTCCATTTCCATGACTTTTGTTACTCCTTAAGTCACTTAGGGTCCATAAATTTTTTGGTTTACTATCTTTGTATCGATTCCAGTTCATAAACCGGTTTGATCCTATTTGGGTCCGGTTCACCCGAACCAGTCTAGTTTTTCTCTCCCACTTTGTTCCAAGGTTCCTTCCCAAGGTTTATAGATCTCTTTAGGTCACAAGGGATCCATAAATTTCCCTATTTGATCTTTCTCTATCAGTTTTGGTTCATAAACCGGTTCAATGCAATTGGATCCTGTTCATCTAAACCGGTCCAGTTTTTCTCTTCCAATTTGTCCTAAGGTTCTTTTCCAAGGTTTTATGAACCCTTTGATTCACCGAGAATTGTAAATTTCCAAATTGCCCATTTCCTGATAATTGGGTTTGTGAACCGGTTTGGTTTTCTCACTCGGTTTGATCGATTCTTTTCTCTATTTTTCTTAGCTCAAAAGGGCGGGGTTTACAATTAGGCCGAGAGATAATGAACTGAGATGTTCATATCGTGTAGGAACATGAAGTACCGGGAACGCCAGCAAGGACAAGCTCACCTGAATACAAGGAACCAGTCTAGTGAATTCATTGCATTAACGGGTGAGTGTGTTATTCACATCATACCCAGTTGAGATGATGAGCACCTTTTCTAAATTAGAAGCCAATGTGAGTGGGCTTACTAATGTCATACCCGGTTGGGATGATGAGCACAACATAATGTTAAAAACCACTTACCGATTGTGAGTGGGATTTTATATCATACCCGGTTGGGGATGATAAGTACCTCAAAATGAAAAACCACTACTTAAAAGTGTGATGTGAAAATCATGCGTAAAAACTACTTACTGGCTATTGGTAGATCATATCTAGTTGGAATGATGAAACTTCCTCGAAGGAAGTTGAAAACTCGTTCATCGGTTATGAGCGGAGATGTCCTTACACCCAGTCGGTATAATGGACAGTTGAAAATATATTTTTGTCGGAAGTGCTCTCCCCTGACTGTGTGCCAATGCTTAAACGATTTGGGAGACCTTCTTGACGGGGGCTCAAATAGTCTTATAGGCCGAGGGCCTTGGTTTTGGAACATGGGGTGCTGATATGCCTGATTTTTGAAAATGTCAAACAGTGGGCCATAGGCTAATTGGCACGAGCAGAAGCTCATAACCAAACATGAGATATATGCCATAAAACTTTAAATAAATGAATTGTTTGGCTATGGTACCAAGATAGGACCGACATGTTTAGTCAACTAGTAGTAGTGTGACATGACCGGTCTCCAAACTAGTCAAGACAAATAGCTACAGGTTGAGTTGACGGTCAGGGCCATTGGACCAGTGGCACCACAGATTATATGGCATGATAAGAAAATACTGTTTGTGCATGCACTATGATTCGAGATTATCAAGATGGCCATGAGGGGTAGTGATGCGTCCTAAGGGCCCTGACCTAGTGAGTATAAGGGCAGTTCATCGTACCAGGTGACCGTGCGAAATTTGGAGTAGCACCTAGAGCATGAGACTGGGGTGGGGATGGGATGAGGTCTCTGTCCTCATACGGACACGGAGAATTGATGTCGGGATTGAGGGTCGAATGTCACGTACATCCACTCATTCTTAGTGTAGAAGTAGACGTGCTTCTATCTAGGTGGCTAGTAAAGTCACTCCAACGCCACAAATGGGTTCAGTGGATGTACTAGCTTGTGAATGTGCGTTTGACTTTCATGATGAAGGATGTGTGTTGGGTGATGACACACCGTGATTAAAAAGAAATGGTGGTAAAAACCGAGATTTGAAATGAAAGGATTTTTGAAATAAATGAGTCTGACATACTCCAATACAAATATTTTTCCTAAAAGTTAAAAGTTTTGAAAACTCATTCACTGAGTAGTCGTACTCACCCCCTCCCTTATATCCCTTTCAGGAAATTCCAGAAAGCCTACCCTTAAAGACCATCAACTAATACGCCTATGAGACAGGTATGATAAATTTAAAATATTATGGAGTTTTGATTTATGTTATTCTAGGAAAAGATTTAGGTTTAAAGGACACCTTACTCTTTACGGTTTATAATAAGGGGAAGCCCTTTAATAAACCGAGAGAATGGCGAGTTTATCAAGGGGATTTGACCAAACCGGGTCTGGGCGTGACAACTAGAGTGGTAGCAGAGCCTGTTTCCTTGAATACATAATCAAGACTAGAAAATATAGTAACTAATAGAAATTATTTTAAAAAAATTTCAGAAATGGCTCCAAAGAAGGGAACCAAGAGAACTAGGTTTGCCGTCTCCAACACCGCCCAACCACCTCTATCTGTAGAAACTCCTAGAGCAGCCTGGACAACTCCTCCTGGACTCAGTAGGGAGCATCAAAGATTGTATGAGGAATTCACCGGTGTATTTGGCCAACCTAACCTCGCTCCTGAGGTGGGCACCAACTCGTGGGTTGAACCGGAGGAAGTGCAATCCCACCCTCCCCCTATTAATCCAACTGCTCCAACAAACATTCCTAAAAATCTCAAAACCCTCCGACAACTAAGATGTAAACCTTTCCTTGGAGAAAAGGATGCTAGAACTACCATGGATTGGTTGGCCAATACCAAGAAGTTGATGGGAATTGTCCGGATACTACCAGAGGATAGGGTGATCCTGATGGAATTCTTCCTGGAAGGAAGCGCGAGATGGTGGTGGGACAATGTTCGAAACCTGCATACCACCATCCCCACTTGGGAATAATTTGAGGAGAGCTATTCGGAGGAGTACATGGCACCCCACCTAATAAATGAGAAGAAGCAAGAGTTCATCCAGCTTCAGTAAGGGCATAACTTCATATCAAAGTATGAAACAAAATTCAACGAGTTAAGATCCTTTGCTCTCGACCAAGTTGGGCTAGCTAACTTATGCTAGAGGTTTGTGGATGGTCACAACATCGACATTAGAGATTGTATGGGAGTACTAGGATGCCCCACAGACTTGGCAACTACAATTAGTATGGCTAACAAATGTGAGCAACTAGTACAAACCCGATTTCGTCGAGTGGAGCAGGCAACCAGAAAGGGGGATAAGGATCCAAACCATCAAGGAGGATGGAAAGAATATACCAGCCCAAGAGGAGGAAACAAAATGGTATTCCAACAGAGAAGGGGCATGCCACCACCTCCTCCCAGAATAGTCCCTACCTTACCCTAAGAAAACCCTCACTGCCCGACGTGCCAAAAGAACCATAAGGAAGCATGCCATACCTATTTCGCATGCGAACGAGTGGGACACTTCGTAAAGGATTGTCCCATCCTTAGGGAGAACAGACAGAGGAATACTCTTGGACCACCTCAAGGGAATCCCAGAAACCTCAGACCAAAAGCTACAGTAAGAGTACTAACTAGAGTATACAACCTCACTCAGGAGGAGGCTAGAGGAGACCCTAGCACTATAGCGGGTACATCCCAGAACCCTACAAATTAGTCCAAAGAAGTCATGTAAACTAAACATCTTTTGATTTAATAAAAGAGAATTCCTTCTAAACCATATGTTTCATAAAACAGGGTATATACAGCTATGGGGATAACAAGTCTATACCCTCTTTGACTCCGGAGCAGAGAGATCATTTATCAAGGAAGAGTTGGTTTCGAAAGTATCCTTGAAGCTCACTCCACTAGTACAAACCCTTAACATCCTTACCCCTTTAGGAGAAGGTTTAAACATGAATAAACAATTAAAGGGATGTGAGATAAGAATTGGAGGAATCAAACTTGAAGTTGACTTGATCCCATTACCCCTAAGGGAGGTTGAAGTAATTTTGGGAATGGACTGGCTGAGTAATCATCAAGCAAGGATGGACTGTAGAGGGAAGATGTTAACTTTCCATGCTTCCAAAATGAAAGGACTAAAGTTCCAGGGAGATAGAAGGAAAGGTGAAGTACAATTGGTGTCCCACCTAAAAGCTCAAAAGATGATATAGAAAGGATGTATAGCCTTTTTGGCCATGGTCGTAGGCGAGAAGTCTGAAGAAAAGGAACTGGAAGACATTCTAGTAGTCAGATCTTATCCAGAGGTTTTTCCAGAAGAGCTACCCAGACTACCTCCAAGTCGACAAGTGGAGTTCACTATAGAAATAACTCTAGGAACAAACCCCATATCCTAGGTCCCATATCGCATGGCTCCAGTAGAGCTGAAGGAATTAAAGGAACAGCTAGATGAATTATTGGAAAAGAATTTCATACATCCAAGTCAGTCTCCATGGGGTGCTCCTGTTTCATACGTCCAAGTCAGAAGAATTAACTGTTGCGTATTTTTCTCCAATCAATTTTCCCTTCCATGCTAGCTTATCCTTGCTGGCGCATCGATCTCTCATGTTCCTACACGATATAGGGACCTTTATCTTTTAGAGTTTGGCATCAAAACCTTCATTTCTCATACATGAGCAACTAGGCTTAAAATTGTTAGTTAATTGCACTTAGGTACCTAAAGTTCATTTTCCATGACTTTAGGTCCCTAGTGTTAACTTTTCCCCAAATTGAGTCCCGAACTTCCAAAAATTCTCTTTGGGTCCTCAATTTACTCAAAATTGTTTAAGGGACTTAAGTTTTCCAAATTCCTAATTTGGACCCCAACTTTTCAAAATTACCATTTTGCCCCACTTTCAAAAAATGGCAATTTAACCCCAAATGTTTCAAAATTTGACCAATTGGTCCTCCAACATTTTTTTCATGGCCAATTGGCCCTCAATTTTGGGAAATTGCAAAGAAATCCCTCAATTTTACGAAATCACGAATTCTCCCCAATATTTTCCCTCAATTTCCCACTTTTAAACTGGCTGAATTTGATTTCTTCAAATTAACTATTCAATCGAGCTTAATTACTTCAATTGGAGGTGTAAATCAATTTCTACACTTCCATACGACTTAATTGAGCTTTGAATCACATGAATTGAGGCCGAAACAAGCTTAAACAGTGCTTCGCTGAAAAACTATGTGTAGAGAGAGAGAGAGAGAGAGAGAGAGAGAGAGAGCGTCGAAAGCTTACTTTTAGAGGTGTGGTAGTCTGAGGTTTCTATCGGGGTAGGTAGCTTTATTCTTGAGCTACATTCTAGGATCAAGAATTCCTACAATTGACCTCGAATTGAGGGAGAATTTGGCCAATGAAATTTCATAGTTTCTATCTCTAACTCTGATCGGGAATGATAGAGGAGGACCGAATTGGCATACTTTTCAGCTCTGTTTCAGTTGTTTGAGGGTTGTGGGAGTGTTAGAAAGGCTTGGTTTGGCTAGAGGAGGGCTAAATTTGGCTGATTTTAGCTCGGTCGAAATAGAGTAGTTTCGATCCTTCGGAGCTGCTTCATTGTTTGATTTTGTTGGCATTTCTCTAGTAGTCCTTGGGTCGAACGGAAGTTGTTGTCAGGTAGCTGACTTCCACCGGAGTCTAAAGAACCCAACCTCACCTTCTAAGGCTCAGAAAAATGCCAATGTTAGAGATCTGGTTCAAACTTCGCCCAATAATGGAGCAGTTGAGATAGAATGGAGATTTTAGGTGTGTGGAGGATGAATGGAGGGGAGTTGTTTATATAAGGAGCTCGAGGACTCTCTGCCTGACCATCTCACATCTTGGTCAAGCTTATCCTCGACCTGAAATGCCCTGAACGTAGACATTTTTCCTCTATCGGTGCTATCAATTTCTGCATTGAATGAATAGTGTCATCATCTGAAGGAAGAAGACGATACTATTCGGAGCCAAGTAGGACCGGTCTGACCTAGTTTAATGATTAAACATGCTGATTTAGGCCCGATTTGACATATTTTCTCAAAATTAAAATTTTCAAAATTCATCTAAATTTATTCTCTATCCAATAGTGGCTTTAATTCTGCAATTTGAATATTTTAAGCCATTTAGAAAAATAAATTTAACAACTAATTCAATGATGGTTCAAACCGGTTTAGGTTCGGTTCACCTAAACCAGTCTAGTTTTCTATTCCAATTTGTCCCAAAGTCCTTTTCCATGATTTTTATAACTATTTGAGTCACTTGGGATTTGTTGATTTCCCCTTTTTGCCCTTTATCTACTGGTTACGGTTCGTAAACCAGTTCGATTTTCTCTCATGAGTTGTCATGTTCTTTCCCTGGTTTTTTCTTATCTTTAAGGGACGAGGTTTACAACTCTACCATCCTTTTAGAGGTTTTGTATCCAAAACTAAGTCAGCACTTATTTGCACTAGGAGTGACTTTCCTTAATGTCCTCCTGAGGTTTGCTTGATATGTTATCACTTTGAATATTTTTTTCACTCATTGCTTTAGCCACATACTTGAGAAGTCTCTCCTTCTTTATATTTTTTGCTCACACCATGGAGCATGTTGCGATTAGTCATGTCTAATCTATCCATCCCAAGGTACTTCCACAAGTCTCCTTTTTACACTACTCAGGGTAGGACTCTTCTTCTTAAGGTTCTTCTTCGTGTCATTGTGTTGGATGTTCCATATACATCTGATTGTCTCTACTTTCCTATCATTTCCTCAATTATTTATGCTCTTAGTTTAGTATCCTTTCTAACTCTTCGTCCTTAATCTTGTTAGTTTGGACATACTTTCTTCCCTATCTTGTTTGGTCCTTCCTCCATGTTTAGTTTACCATGATTCTAGTTCCATTTCTTAGGTTTGGACCATCGAACTCGGTCCTACTTAAGTCACCTTGTTTGGAATTGTTGGCCCTAGATGTTCCTCACATTAGGATCTAGTATGGTGTTCTTTACCCCTTAGGGATTCCATAATATGTATCACAGATAACAGTTTATGTCGTACTATCTATTCAGAAGTCGTAGGGCTTTGTTCCTTCCAACTACTCGATAGTGCTTTCCAACTAATTCCTAAGTAGTCCAATTGTCCTTTAATTTTTCTCAATATAGGAATCTTTTCGGTTCCCTTTATCTACTCATTCTTTACCAACTTTCCTATGGTTTTCCCCTAGTTCCAACTATCGATTTTCCAACTTACCGACATATTGGTATCCTTTCTCACTCTCGTCCTTCCTCACTTACATTGGCATTTTATTCTCATGGCTTTTCTTTCCTTCGCCCTTTCTTGCTTACTTATAGATATTCCCCATTTCTCACCCGAATTAAATCTTTTTCCGGTCCATGAAATGTTTCCTGGAAGGTCTCCCTTTTAATGTTTCCTTTCTCTACTATGTCCTTCAAGGTGAAACCTTCCACTTAAAGGCAATACCTTCGATCTTCTTACTCTTTTCTTGAGTGTCTCTTCCCTTTACTTCCTACACTTTCTTTATTTTGGGACATGTGCCCATTTTTAATCCTTCATTGTCTTAAGATTACATTTCATCCCTTATCCCTTATCCAATGCACCTTAGGTTTTTGGGTCTTATGTCATGTATTCCACACTATGTCAAACAACACAACCTTTATCCTTTAAGTTCCATTAAGTAATCGTGGACCACGACAAGTCTTGATGTTTGTGGTCATTTTAATTATTCACTTCCTAATTTGAGGTTTAGTTTTCCCAAGGTTTCTCAGTTAGCCTTTCTTCTATGTCCTCATTATGGGCAATGTACCCCTTTTTTTCTACTTTTACAGCAACTTTTGATGGTACCTTCTTATCTACCCGTTCCTTGGGTTTTAACTTACTCCTTGGGTTTTGGGAATTCTTCCCTTGTACTGGTCCTTTATTCTCAACTTGCATTCTTTTTTAAGCTTTTCTCCTCTCCTCTACTTTAGTTGGGTCCATTACTTCTCCATTGAAATATGTATGCCTCTTCCGGGTTCCTTTCCTTAGTCGGCTTCTTCCTCTTTTTTCCTAGATTTCTGTTTCCTTCATCATTTTGGCTATCTATCTTTAAGTTGACCTAATGACATCATTGATGTCATCTTATCCAATTTATCCTTACCTTGGGGAGTTTTGCAAGCACATCCCTTATCCATGTCTTTATCCCATTTTGTGCTAACTAAAACCTAATTTCTATCAAGAAAGGGTTTTTGATCTCTTTCCATTTGAGGTTGCCCTATCCCATTATGAGAGCTTGCTTGATTCCGTCCTTGGTTTAGGTTTGGTCTTCAATTCGTTCTTAGTCATTATTTCTTCAAGAATTTCTTCATTCTTATTTTCCAAGGTTTTGAACTTTACACCTTTCTCTACCATGCTGGTGTCCAATTTAAGGTCTTCTAGAGGGTCAGTTCATTAAGTGTCTCGTACCCAATATTCTCCATGGTCTGGTGGTCTTAGAGCAGTTGTTCTTCGAGTTACTCGTCCTCAATGTCTATCACATTGTCTTTTTTAGGGTGTAATCCTTACTATGTTCTTGGTCCTTCATAGGGCGTCGTATATTCTCCTTGATCATTTCATTGTTTCTAATTGCTTCATGCTTGACCATTCTTCTATTTCCAAATCAGGTCACACTTGTCATCCCCAGACATCCTTAATCGCTTTTGCTTGCCTTTGCAAGGTTTCTTAGCTTGGAGGTTTCTTTTCCACGCTCTTATTTCCTACCTTTATCCTTTTTATTAGGGAATTCCTTCCTAGTTATTTCGATGTTCATCTTCCTAATGATTCTTGAATGTTTTTCCTTCTTTCCTTTCTTATACCCTTCAACATTGGTATGGTTATCTATCCTTAATCCTTCTCCGTCCTCAAATTCTCTTCTTGTTCTTTATCCTCCATTTGAGAAGTTCCTGATTGGAGCCGGTTTCTAGCACTCTTCGTTTTGTCCATCTACCTATCAATAACTTTTTGAGGGTATTTATGCATTCCCCCGGAGTTCTCTTCCTAGCACACTTCTTTCCCTCTTCCCTCTTACCGTGTCTTATCTTAAAGTTACCTGAAGAGGTTTTGTCAATGTTCTCGCTTTTTGAGGGGGTTCTTGTACCTTATCTCTTCTTTCTATTATCTCTCCTACGCTTGGTTCCTCTTAGAAATAACCCAATTCCTCTTGATTTTCTAATTCTTGTATGATGATTCTTTCTTAATCCCTTATGGTCCTGAGGTTTTGCTTTCCTACTCCTGCACCATTTGATGCTTACTTCCTTTATACCAGACCTCACACTCTTTCTCTTCTTTCTACCCTTGGTTAAGATATGTTCTTTCTGGGGATTATAGGTAGACTCTTGATCTCTAGGCTTATCTTGTTACTCCACATTCCTAGTTCTTGTGTGTGTGTGTGTGTGTGTGTGGGGGGGGGGGGGGGGGGGGTGGACTTATTTGGATATCTTCGGTTAGTGTTAACAAGAGGTGACTAGTAGTCTTCCTCCATAGGTGGTCTTCTCTCCATTTTCTACCCCAATCATGATTGGTATACTTCCAATCTATATTAGTTGTACTTGTCATTATCAGGAAGATTTAATTAAGGAAAACTATGCTTTTATTCATTCAAAGAGGTAGTTGCCTGTCGTACTAGGCTTATTACAGGAATTTACAACTTCCTAGTCCCTTATAGTCATAGGCTGGGAGTTAGCCTCCGAACGATTGCGGGATTCATGGTTTGAAGGCTCTGATGAAATGGTTGAAGTCCATCCATATTCCCTTTGGATTTCCCTAATAGGACGAACTTCATGAATGGCCTCGAGTCCATACCTTCTCAACACCTTAGCCTCACACTCGTATGTCCACTTCATCCATCGGAAAGGATTGAAGTTAGATTGAACTGGTGGGGGTACTTGGTGGACTTTTATAAAGGTGGCGTAGGCATCCCAATAGTTGTCCCAAGCCTCCTTCTTAGTGGGAGTCCTTTTTCGCTATTGTGGGGTTAGAGGAGGTGTTAGGCTCCTTGAAGGAGGGATAGGTTCTTCCTGTCTTAGAGAAGAATGTACGATGCCTTTTGTCTCTAATAAAGCTCCAACAAGTTTCCTATAGTCATTGACCATGTTGTTGGGAACTCTCTTCTTGCCCTCTAGGAATCTTTGAACGGCTGCCTCTCTAGAGGTAGGCGTCTTTTTCACAATCTTGTGTCGGGTTTGGTTCGCACGACAAACTTCCTATGAACTCTTCATTCTATAGGGTAGTTAAGTTTTCACTAATGTCAAGAAATAGTATTTATAATGCTTTCAAGGAAACATGGCTCTGATACCGCTCATGTTGTCATGCCTCGACTTGGTTTGGTCGGATCCCCATGATCAACCCGTCGCTCCCTTGGTATAAGAGGGGTTTCCCCCTTTCTTTAATAAAGAGGAGCCATGCGTAATTTAAACCTTGTTCCCTAGAATAGCATAAATCAATAAAATGTAAACTTAAAAGAACTTTTAAGCATACCTGATAGAGGGTAGATCCTAATATTTTCTTTAGTCACATTTTCCCTTACTCCTGAAAAGGGATATATATAAAAGAGAGTGTAAGTTTCTACAACTTTGTGAGTAGGGGTTGTAAGTAACTTTTTAAAAGAATTAGTTTTAACTAAAATTATGCTAGGGTTGTTGTTTTCTTTCAAAGAAAGTTTTATTCTCATGTTTAAATTTCCAAAACATTTTTTCTCATTTCCACATTAGGTGTGAATAATAGACAGCACACACCCTTCATTAGGAAGGGAACACACATTTGCTGGTGCATCCCGTTTAGTGCACCCACTTATGCCTCAGAGCGTATTTACCAACCACTAAGATAGAAGCCCATCCACTTCTACCCTAGGTCTGAGTGAATTTTCTTAACATCCAACCCTCAGACCCGAAAGCAACTTTGTGTCCATATGTGGACCAAGACCTCATCCCTACCGCACTCTAGTCTCATGCGCAAGAAGCTACGTCGAGCTTCCTGACTGTTGGCAACACAAACTACCATTATCTCCACCACTTCATCTAGTAGCCCCCATGATGCATCACTACCCCTCTTGGGCATCTTGATGGTCCTGAACCTCATGTGCATGCACAAAACAATAATTTTCACAGTTGGCCATTTATCTTTGGTATCACTAGTCCAATGGCCACGACCCTCATCCCAACCTGCAGCTATCTGTCTAGGCTGCTCTATCGACCTGGACCTGACACACAACCACCAATTAATCGAGTATTGTCGGTCCTGACATGGTACCATGGTGAAATTACACAACCATTTCATGGATTTCATAACTCATATTTGTTTACGAGCTCCTACTCGTGACCATTTTACATGATTTTCCAAAATCAGGTATTTAACCCCACAAGTTCAAAAATCGAGGCCTCTAGCCTTTTTTAGCTAATCTAGCTCCCGTCAAGAAGTTCTCCAAAAAAGTTTAAGCATTGGCACATAGTCAAGGGAGAACTGTCACGCCCCGACCTAGTCTAGTCAGATCCCCATGAGCAACTCACGACTCTCCCGTCTTATTTAGAGTTTCCCCTTTTCTAAACCATGAGGAGTAAGTCATCCTTTTCACCAGTAACTTTTCTGAAATAACATTAATCTAAGTGATGTGCTCCCTTCCTTGTCATAGGTAGTCCCGTGACAAAGTCCATAGTGATGTGCTCCCATTTCCATTCCGGATTTTGCAAGGGTTGAGTAGTCTTGATGGTTTCTGATGCTCAACTTTGATCTGCTGATAGGATAAGCATCGGACTACGTATTTCGTAATATCCCTCTTCATTCCTTTCCACCAATATCCTTGTTTGAGGGTGTAGTACATCTTAGTACTGCCCAGATGCATCGCCTACACAAAATCATGTGCCTCCTCCAGAATTAACCTCTTTAGTTCCTTATATTGAGACACACACACACTCTACACTTTTACGTTAGTACTCCGTCTCTTCGAAGGTCATAGTCCGGTTTTGTCCCTCTATTGACCAGGTCCAAATAGAGTTGGAGTTCGTCATCCACATTTTGCATCTTATCCCTTCCTTGTCATAGGTAGTCCCGTGACAAAGTCCATAGTGATGTGCTCCTATTTCCATTCCGGATTTTGCAAGGGTTGAGTAGTCTTGATGGTTTCTGATGCTCAACTTTGATCTGCTGATAGGATAAGCATCGAACTACGTATTTCGTAATATCCCTCTTCATTCCTTTCCACCAATATCCTTGTTTGAGGGTGTAGTACATCTTAGTACTGCCCAGATGCATCGCCTACACAAAATCATGTGCCTCCTCCAGAATTAACCTCTTTAGTTCCTTATATTGAGACACACACACTCTACACTTTTAGGTTAGTACTCCGTCTCTTCGAAGGTCATTGTCCGGTTTTGTCCCTCTATTGACCGGGTCCAAACAGGGTTGGAGTTCGTCATCCACATGTTGCATCTTATCCCTTCCTTGTCATAGGTAGTCCCGTGACAAAGTCCATAGTGATGTGCTCTCATTTCCATTCCGGATTTTGCAAGGGTTGAGTAGTCTTGATGGTTTCTGATGCTCAACTTTGATCTGCTGATAGGATAAGCATCAGACTATGTATTTCGTAATATCCCTCTTCATTCCTTTCCACCAATATCCTTGTTTGAGGGTGTAGTACATCTTAGTACTGCCCAGATGCATCGCCTACACAAAACCATGTGCCTCTTCCAGAATTAACCTCTTTAGTTCCTTATATTGAGACACACACACTCTACACTTTTAGGTTAGTACTCCGTCTCTTCGAAGGTCATAGTCCGGTTTTGTCCCTCTATTGACCGGGTCCAAATAGGGTTGGAGTTCGTCATCCACATTTTGCATCTTATCCCTTCCTTGTCATAGGTAGTCCCGTGACAAAGTCCATAGTGATGTGCTCCCATTTCCATTCCGGATTTTGCAAGGGTTGAGTAGTCTTGATGGTTTCTGATGCTCAACTTTGATCTGCTGATAGGATAAGCATCGGACTACGTATTTCGTAATATCCCTCTTCATTCCTTTCCACCAATATCCTTGTTTGAGGGTGTAGTACATCTTAGTACTGCCCAGATGCATCGCCTACACAAAATCATGTGCCTCCTCCAGAATTAACCTCTTTAGTTCCTTATATTGAGACACACACACTCTACACTTTTAGGTTAGTACTCCGTCTCTTCGAAGGTCATAGTCCAGTTTTGTCCCTCTATTGACCGGGTCCAAATAGGGTTGGAGTTCGTCATCCACATTTTGCTAGACCTTAATTTGCTATGTTATGCTGGGTCTCACCACCATGTCAGCTAGTAAGAATTTCTCCCTCTTATCCATTTTAAGGTCCACCTCCATTCTTCCCAACTATTGCAACAAGGGTAAGTAGCTTGTCTTTATTTACGCCGCCTAGGATTGGTACTTGTAACTTCAGGCATCTGCCACAACATTGGCCTTCCCAAGGTTCAAGTACTCTATCATAAGGTCATAGTCCTTAACCAGTTCCAGCCATCTCCTTTGACAGAGGTTCAACTCCTTCTGAGCAAGAAAGTATTTAAGACTCTTGTGATCAGTGTATATCCTACACTCAACCCATATAGGTAGTGTCGCCAAATATTTAGGGCGCACACTATTACAGCTAATTCCAAGTCATAGGTAGGGTAGTTCCGCTCATGTACCTTAAGTTGTCGTGAAGCATTGGCGATAACCTTTCCTTGTTGCATCAGCACACATCTGAGTCCTTGTCCTGATGCATCACTATAGATTGTGTACTCTCTTGCACTTGTGTCATGTAGAGAGAGTACATGTGCGGTTGTCAAACGAGTCTTCAACTTCAAGAATGATTTCTCACAGCTTTCATCCAATTTATACTCTACTCCTTTCATGGTGAGACAAGTCAAAGGGGTAGCTATTTTAGAGAAATCTTGCATAAACCATTTGTAGTATCCCACCAAGTCTAAGATACTTTGTATCTTCGAGAGATTCCTGAATGCTTTCCAATCAGATATGGCCTTCACTTTTGCTGGGTCTATCTTGACTCTTTCTTTGGACACTATGTATCTTAAGAACCCTACCTCCTACAACTAGAACTCACACTTAGAGAATTTTTTATATAAGCAGTTTTCCCGTAGTATCTCCAAGGTGATCGCTAGATGTTCTTTATGCTCCAGCCTAGTTCGTGAGTATATAAGAATGTCGTCTATAAATAATATCATGAACCTATCCAAGTGTGGCTAGAACACTTGGTTCATTAGATCCATGAAGGCTACAGGGGAATTTGTCATGCCAAAAGGCATCACCCTAAACTCATAATATATGTATCAGGACTGAAATACGATCTTAGGAATATCTTCCTCTCAGATTCTGAGTTGATGATAGCCTAACCGAAGATCTTTCTTGGAGAAGTAGGCTGCTCCTTTTAGTTGGTCAAACATGTCATCAATCCGTGGATGTGGATACTTGTTCTTGATGGTAACCTGGTTCAACTTCCTATAATCTATGCATAGACTCATGCTCCCGTCCTTTTTCTTTACAAATAGAATTAGTGCACCCCATGGAGATTGGCTAGGATGTTTGAAGTCCTTCTCCAATAGCTCATCCAGTTGTTTCTTCAATTCCTTTAGTTTTGCTGGAGCCATGCGATAAGAGGCTTGGGATATGGGGTTTGTTCTTGGGATAATCTCTTTGGTGAACTCCAACTGTCAGCTTGGGGGTAATACATGTAATTCTTCTAGGAGTACATCTGGGTAGTGTTCAACTTCTAGAATATCTTTGGGTCCCTTCTCTTTAGACTTCTCATTAATGATCATTGCCAGAAAAACCTTACAACTTTTCTGTATCATCTTTTGGGATTTCATATGGGACACCATCTATACTTCACTCTTCCCCCGGTCTCCTTGGAATTTTGGTTTGATTGTCTCGGGAGTGTGGAAGGTTACTATCATCCTTCAAGAGTGCATCCTAGCTTGATGGGTACTTAACCAATCCATTTCCAAGATTATTTCTACCTCTGTTGAAGGTAATGGGATCAGATTTGCTTCTAGTTTGATTCCTCCAATCATTATCTCACATCCCTTCAACTATTTATCCATATTTAACCCTTCTCTAAAGGGTGTGAAGATATTGAGACATTGTCCTTCTAAGGTGAGTTATAGGGGTAGACATGGTATTAGGTCCTCTTAGATGAAGGATCTTTCTGCTCCCTAGTAGAAGAGGGAGTATAACTTTCGTCCCAACAAATGTATGTACCCTAATTGAAGAAACGCTTATTTTTAGAATAAAAGATTACCTTTATTGAATGAAATTTCAAATTATAGGTTTTTCTTAATCTAGTTGGGAGGGTTTTGGGAAGTACCCACTATAGTACTAGTGTCTTTCCTAGTATACCCTAGCTGGTACTCTGGTTGTGGCGCCTTGTCGGGGAGTCCTTAGGATACCTTGGGGTGATCCAAGCATATTTCGTTGCTTGTTCTCCCTAAGAGTGGGGCATTCCTTTGCAAATTACCCGACATGTCCACATGCAAAACAAGAAAAGCAAGCTCCCTCGTGGTACCTTTGGCACAAAGGACAGCGAGGATTTCCTTGGGGGTAGGGTGGGGATCACTCTTGGCGGTGGTACATCCTTTCTCTTTTGGAAACCCACCCTGTTTCCCCATCTTGGGCCATTTTGCTCCTTTTGTCCTCCAAGATGGTTGCGGCCCTTGTCCTCCTTCTGGGTTGTTTGCTCCATTCGGCGACGTCGGGTCAGTACTAGTTGCTCACACTCGTGAGCCATACTAATCACCACCACTAGATTCGTGTGACATCCTAATACTTCCATTCGATCTCGTATGTCCTTGCTGAGACCGTCCATGAATCTCTGGCATATATCTGCCGATCTGGCCAAGTTAGGAGCAAAGGGTCTTAACTCATTGAATATAGTTTAATACTCTGATATAGAGTTAAGCCCTTATCAGAGTTGGAGGAAATCTTGCCTCTTCTCATTAATTAGATGAGGATCTAGGTACTTCTCAGTGTACCTCTCCTCAAACTGTTCACAGGTGGGTGTGGAGGTATGCAAGCTTTGAACATTATCCCACCATCTTTTGGCACTACCTACTAGGAAAAATTCTGTCAGCATCACCATATCCTCTAGTGATATCCTAACTATCCCCATCATCTTCTTGATGTTGGCTAGTCAGTCTATGGCAACTCCAGCATCCTTCTCTCTAAGGAAAGGCTTACACCCCAGTTGATGGAGAGTTTTTGGGGATGTCAACTGAAGGTGGATAGTTAACAAGAGGAGGATGAGATTGTACTTCCTCCGGTCCAGCTTGAGAGTTGGTGCCCGCATGAGGGATGAGATTAGATCGTCAAACTAGTCGAGTGACTTCTCGTACAATCTCTGATGTTTCGAGCTTAGTATATGTGGTGTTGTATAGGCTCCTCGGGGAGTTTCCATAGGAAGGGGTGGTTGGACAGTGTCAAAGACTACGACTCTTGTTCTCTTGGTTCCTCTCTTGGGAGCCATATGAAATTTTAAAATTATTCCTATTAGTTACTATGTTATATAGTCTTGATAATATATTCGAGAAAACACACTCTGATACCACTCAAGTTGTCATGCCTGACCCAATTTGGTCGAATCCCGTGAGCAACCTACCACTCTTCCGGTATATTTAGAGTGTCCCATTTTCTAAATCGTGAGCAGTAAGGTTTCCTTTTCACCTATATCTTTCCTAGAATAACTTTAATCAAAACTGAATACATTAAACCTTGCATATCTGTTTTGTAGGTTCGACAATTGGAAGTTCTTTAGGTTTATTTTCCCTTGGTTACCTGAAAAGGGGTAAAGGGTGGGGGTTGAGTTCAACAACTAAGTGAATGGGTGTTGGGAGAGAGTTTCCAAAAATAAGATATGTTTAATTAGAGTTTGCTCGACTCCTTATTTCTTTTAAAATCATTCTTTTCTCAAGTTCCAGTTTGCAAAACCCTTTTTCCTCATTTTCCATGTTAGGTGTGTTTAACAGTCAACACACACCCTTCATCAGGAAGGGATCACAGATTCGCAGGGCAGCCCTTCCACTTCAACCACTTGTGGCATCAGAGCGACTTTACTGGCCACCTAGATAGAAGCCCATCCACTTCTACCATAGGTATGAGTGAATATTCATAACATCCGGCCCTCAAAACAGAAATCAACTCTATGTTCGTATGAATATAGAGACCTCATCCTGACCCCATTTCGGCCTCATGCGCATGATGCTACGTCGAGCTTTCTTGACTACTTGCACAACAAATTGCCCTTATTTCCACCATGTTGTACAATAGCCCCTAGGATGCATCACTACCCCACTTGGGCATCTTGATGGTCCCAAACCTCAAGTGCATACACAAACAACAATTTTCACATTGCCATTTATTTTTGGTGACACTGGTCTAACGACCCCAACCCTCAACCCGACATGCAACTATTTGTCTAGGCCGATCTGTCGACCTGGCCCTAACGCACTACCGCCATATCCGTCAAGTCTGTCGGTCCTATCTTAGTGACATGGCAAAAACACATATCCATTTCAATAAAATTTTTCATGGCTTTCATATCACATGTTTGTTTATAAGTTTCTGCTTGTGCCAACTAGCCTTGGGCCCACTATACGTGATTTTCCAAAAATTGGGCATTTTAGCCCCACAAGTATCAAAATCGAGGCCTCTAGCCTATCTTAGCTGTTGTAGCTCTCGTCAAGAATGTCTCCCAAAAATTTTAAGCATTGGCACATAGTTAGGTGAGAACACTTCTGACAAAATAATCTTTCAATTCATCACACCAATCGGGTGTGATGACATCTCCATTTACAACCAAAAAGCAAGTTTTCTCTTTCCTTCCAAGAAGTCCAGCATACCAACCGGGTATGATCTCTCTACTTACAATCGGTGAGTAGTTTTTCTGCTTTAGTTCTCACATCACTCCAACTGAGTGTGATGTTAAAACCCACATATAAGTGGTTTTTCATTTTTGAGTTGCTTATCATCCCAATCGTGTATGACGTGAATAAACTCACTCACCTGATAACTGAAGTATACACTTCTTCAACCAGTTCCCTCATCCGCGCTAGCTTGTTCTTGTTGGCGTTCAGGTTCCTCGTGTTCATACATGATTTGGACATCCTTATCTATTAATATTTGGCATGACAGCCTTCATTTCTCATGTATAAATGACTAAGCTCAAAATTTCTAGTTAATTGCAGTTAGGTCCCTTAAGCTCATTTTCCATTACTTTAGCTCCCTAATGCAAATGTTTCTCCAAATTGAGTCTCGAAACTTCCAATTTGGGTCCTCAAAATTGTTTAAGGGGCTCAAATTTTCCAAATTTCCAATTTGGTCCCCAACTTTTCAAAGATTACCATTTTGCCCTTACTTTACAAAAATGGCAATTTGACCCCAATTATTTTAAAAAATTGACCAATTGGTCCTCCAACATCCTTTTCATGGTCAATTGGCTCTCAATTTTGGAAAATTGTAAATTGGTCCCTCAATTTTACGAAATCCCCAAATTTCACCCTTTCAAACTAAACGAATTTGATTTCATCAAATTGACCATCCAATCTAGGTTAATTGTTGAAATTGTAGGTATCATTTAGTTCCTACACATCCATACGATTCAATTGAGCTTTGAATCGCATGAATTGAGGCCAAAAGAGCTCAAACGGAGCTTCGCCAAAAAACTAAGTGTAGAGAGAGAAAGCTTTGAAAGCTTACCGTCGGAGGTGCGGTAGTCCAATCTCTCTATCAGGGAAGATATCTCTCTTCCTGAGTATTTTCTAGGATCAAGAATTCCTACAATTAACCTCAAATCGAGGGAGAATTTCATCAGTGAAATTCTGCAGTTTCTCTCTCTAAATCTAACTTGCAACGACTGAGTAGGGCTGAATTGGCTTACCTTTTAACTCATTTGAGGTTGCCTAAGGGATGTGGGGATGTTGGGAGAGCTTGGTTTGGTCTAAGGATGGCTGAATTCCGCCAATTTCAGCTTGGCCGAAACCGGGCAGCTTCAGTTCGTCGGAGTTGCTTCACTGTTTGATTCTGCCGACGCTTCACCAGTGGTCATTGGATCGAGCAGAGGTTGCTATCAGATAGCTGACTTTCCCTAGAGTTTAAAGAACCCAACCTCATCTTTTGATGTTGGGAAAAATGCCCAAGTTGGAGCTTTGGTTCAAGCTTCACCGAAAATTAGAGCAGGTGGGAGAGAATGGAGTTTTCAAGTGTGAGGAGGATAAATGGGGAGGAGCTCTTTATATAGGGAGCTCGAGTACTCTATGTTCGTCTATTTAGCACCTTTATGGCACTCGTTCATGGCCTAAAACACCCTGAACGGAGATGATTCATCTTCACCGGCGTAGTCCGTTCTTCCGGTGAATGAATAGTGTAGTCATCTAGAGGAAGAAGACAACACTATTCCGAACCGGATTCAATTCCCCAATTTGAATATTTTAAGCCACCTAGAAAAATGAATTCAAAAACTGGTTCAATGATGATTTAAACCGGATCAATCTAGTTCAAGTTTGGTTCATTTGAATCAGTTTAGTTTTCTCTTTCAATTCATCCCAAAGTCCCATGCATAGTTTTTATAACTCTTTGAGTCACTCGGAATTTGTAAATTTCTCAAATTGCCCTTTCTCTATCAGTTAAGGTTCATGAAGTGACTCGGTTTTCTCATTTGAAATGACCGGTTCTTTTCTCAGTTTTCTTTTTAAGAAAAGACGGGGTTTACAAAAAACTTCTAACAAAAATGTATTTTTCACTTAATCGCTTACAATCGGTAAACAGGTTTTTTCCTTTTGTCCTGTAAGTCTATCATAGTAATAAGGTATGTTTCTCTCTACTTACAAATGCTAAGTGGGTTTTAACTTGAATCATCCATCACCTCATCCGGGTATGATGTTAATATCCCACCTATAAATGGTTTTCTTTTCTAAAGTGCTCACTATCCCAACCATGTATGATGTAAATAAGCCCACTCACCCGATAATCGTGACATATTCTTCTCCAATCGATTTTTGCTTCCACGCTATCTTATCCTTGTTGGCATTCCAATCTCTCGTGATCCTACACGATTTCGGCTCCCTTATTTATTAGATTTTGGCATCACAGTCTTCATTTCTCACACATGAGGAACTAGGCTTAAAATGTTAGTTAATTGCACTTAGGTCCCTAAAGTTCATTTTCCTTGACATTAGGTCCCTAGTGTTAACTTTCCTTCAAATTGAGTCCCGAACATCCAAAATTTCTTTTTGGGTCCTTAGTTTACTCAAAATTGTTTAAGGGGCTCAAGTTTTCCAAACTTCTAATTTGGTTCCCAACTATTCAAAATTACCATTTTGACCCTACTTTCCAAAAATGGCAATTTGACCCCAAATGTTTCAAAATTCGACCAATTGGTCCTCCAACATCTTTTTTATTTTCATGGCTAATTGGCCCTCAATTCTGGGAAATTGCAAAGAAGTCCTTCAATTTTACAAAATCCCCAATATTCCCCAAAAGTTTCTCCCAATTTCTCCCTTTCAAGCTGGTCGAATTTGATTTCTTCAAATTGACCATTTAATTAGGGTTAATTTTTTCAATTGGAGGTGTACATCAGTTCCTACACTTCCATACGATTCAATTGAGCTGTGAATCTCATGAATTGATGTTGAAATGAGCTCAAATGGAGCTTCACCAAAAAATTGTCCGTATAGAGAGAGCTTCGAAAGCTTACCGTCGGAGGTGCGGCGTTCCAAGCTTTCTATCGAGGACGATAGCACTCTTCCTAAGGTACCTTCTAGGATCAAGAATTTCTACAATTGACCTCGAATTGAGGGAGAATTTCGTTATTGAAATTTCACAATTTCTCTCTAACTCTGACCGGGAATGACAGAGGGGGGTCGAATTAGTTTACCTTTTAGCTCTATTGTGGTAGTGTGAGGGTCGTGGGATTGTCGGGAGGGCTTGGTTTGGCCAAGGGAGGGCAGAATTTGGCTGATTTCAACTCGGTTGAAACAGGGCAGCTTCGGTCCTTCGAAGCTACTTCACTATTTGATTTCGCCTGCATTTTTTCAGCAGTCCTCGGGTCGAATGGAAGTTGCTGTCAGGTAGTTGACTTCCCATAGAGTCTAAAGAACCCAACCTTGCCTTCTGAGGCTCCAAAAAATGCCAATGTCGAAGCTCTTGTTCGAGCTTCATTAGAAAATGGACCTGTAGAGAGAGAACAGAGATTTTAGGTGTGAGGAGGATGAATGGAGAGTAGCTCTTTATATAGGCAGCTCGGGAACTCTCTACCGGACCGTTTCACATCTTGGTCAATCTTATCCTTAATCTGAAACACCGTGAACAGAGACATTTTACCTTCATTGGCATTGTTAGTTTCTGCATTGAATGGACAGTAATGTCATCTAAAGGAAGAAGATGACACTCTTCTGAACCAAACCGGACTGGTCCAACTAGGTTCAATGCTTAAATTGGCCAATTCAAGCCTGATTCGACTGATTTTCTCAAAAATTAAAAATTTCTAAATTCATTTTCTATCCAATGGTGGCATTAATTCCCCAATTTGAATATATTAAGTCACCAAGAAAAATGAATTTAGGAATCAGTTCAATGATGGTTCAAACTAGTTCAATCCGGTTCATGTCCGGTTCACCTAAACCGGTCTAGTTTTCTCTTCCAATTTGTACCAAAGTCCTTTTCCATGATTTTTATGACTCTTTGAGTCACTTGGGATTTATCGATTTCCCATTTTTCCCTTTCTCTACCGATTACGGCTCATGAACTAGTTCAGTTTTCTCTCTTGGGTTGTTCGATTCTTTCCCCAGTTTTTTCTTATCTTTAAGGGACGAGGTTTACATTTTCACATTTAAAAATTCATATTATACAAGTATCCATTTGTAATTTTGGGTACTAGTATTAGGCACACTTATCCATTTTTCGGCTAGTTCACTCTTCTCGTGAGATCTAGTCCCATTCCTAATGTTTAGAAGACACAAATCTCGATTTCAACATCTATTTTCGTCTTCATCTAGAACTTTGATTCCGCTCTTAGACTAAATTTCATCTTTCATATGGCAACACAATTTAGTACCTCCTTTCATATTCCCCCCTTTCATTATTATGTGTGACCTATAATTAGGTTTAGTTCAACCTCAGGTTTTGTTATCCCATGGTTGTTTCACCAGATAGGTCACCACATTTACTTGTACTCAACCTCCTTGAGGCGATGCTTCTATATTATATAATTTGTCTGAGGGATACTTACTCCTCACAACAAATTTAACAGAGGTCTACTCATAGCATATTGCTTGTAGCATATTCAACGTTCTTGTGCAATGCTTTCCTCATGGTCCTTTGCCATAGTCCTAGTGCTTCCATTCATTTGTACAATTAGAGTGAAGTCTGCTTATTCCCTTACCTTAGAGGTGATTTCTTTAGTTAAAAACCTATTTCTATGAAGGTATCTTACGTTCCTTTTTAAAAATCTGAATTAGGGTATATCCTAGTCACCATGGTCCCGTCTAGCTTCATCTAGATTCATGGAATGTTGTACCACCCCATATTTTCTCATACGTCCCTTGGTGTGTAACTTATTACTATGACATGGTCATCTATGGCACGTGGTTGTGCTTTCCCCTCACTCAGTACCCATTTAACCATTTCTCAAGTCCTAGTATGTTATATTCATATGTCATCAAAGGTCTTTATCGAAAAACTACTTACTAGTTGTAAATAGATAAAATCACACCTGGTTGGTATGATGGATTTCCTTAAAGAAAGAAGGAAACCCGCTTGCCAAATGTAAGCGAAGATATCATCACACCCAGCTGGTGTGATGAATTGAAAGTTAATTTTGTTAGAAGTGTTCTCATCTGACTGTGTGCTAATGCTTAAAAGTTTTGGGAGATCTTCTTGACAAGAGCTAGAACAGCTCATATAGGCCAGAGGCCTCGCTTTTAGAACTTGTGGAGCTAAATGTCATTTTTGGGAAATCATGTGCAGTGGACCCAAGACCAATTGGCACGAGCAGGACCTCATAAACAAAAATGATATATTAAATCCATGAAAATTCTTAATGAATGGATTATGTGATTTTGCCATTATTCCAAGACAGGACCAACATACTCGATGGAATGGTTGCAGTGCACCAGGGCTAGGTCGACAAACCAGCCTAGACAAATAGTTATAGGTCGAGTTGAGGGTTGGAGCCATTGGATAGTGGCACCAAAGATAAATGGCTTTGTGGAAAAACTATTGTTTGTGTATGCACTTGAGGTACAAAACTATCAAGATGCCCAAGAAGGGTAGTGATGCGTCCTAAGGGCTACTAGACGACATGATAGAGATAAGGGTAGTTTGTCGTGCCAACAGTCGAAAAGCTAGACATAGCTTCTTGCACATGAGACTAGGGTGGGTCAGGATGAGGTCTCCGTCCTCATATGGACATGAAGTATTTTTGGATCTGAGGGTTGAACATCTGATATGTTTACTCAGACTCTAGGTAGAAGTTCGAGACTTCTATCAGCATGGATGGTAAAGACGCTCCGATCCACAAGTAGGTGCAGTCGACGTAACTACATCTCGCGAATATGTGTACCCTTCCTGATGAAGAACGTGTGTTGCTTGTGAAACACACCTAATATGGAAATGGGAAAAAGGTTTTGAGAACCTTGGAATGGATTTGAGAATCCTTGATAAAGAATTGGTAAACCTTGGTACAAAGGTTTTGGAAAAAGAGATTGAAAATTGAGGAAAAACCTTGTAAAAGAAAATATCGTCCTTGGCAGGGTAAAGGTTTTGAAAATAGAACTTGGAGAAAAAACCTTATGTTTAATGAAATGATAACCTTGGTGTGACTATTTCAAAACTCACTCCCAACATTCGCTCACCAAGTTGTAGAACTCATCCACTCCCTTTTTACCCATTTTAGGTAACCAAATGGGAAATCAAAACTTAAAGATGATGTGAATCAAACTGGGCACTCTGTGATTCACAAGTTAAGGGTCAAAAGATTTGAAAAAGCATTTAATGGACTAATTGGAGCAATTGAAGAAACCCAAGTGGAAACCCAAAAGGAAGAGCCCAATAAGATCTCAAGCCCAAAAGAAAATCCCAATAAGATCTCAAGAAGATAATTCAAATTTGAATTTCAAATTTGAATTTAAAGTGGGAGATTTATCATAAATCTTCTATAAGATTAAATTAGGAAATAATATATTTTCTAGATATGATCAAGAAATATATTAGCAATATTTTCTATATGATTGGCATGTCAACCCCAATATTTTATTTCCTTATTTAGATAATTGCTAATATTCTCAAGTGCCTATAAAAGGCTAACTTTAGACCATTGTAAACAGATCTTTGATTTCAATTTTATCGTGAGGCTTATGTCTTCTTTCTCTTTTGAGAGAACTTTTGAACTTATCAGGTTTTTACTTGTGGCATTCAAGCAATCAGACTTATCACCAGGGTTTTCTAGGAGCTCTTCTTAGAGGTGTTTGGTGTGGCGTCTACTTCTATCCATACCTTTTTTTCTCAACCAAACAAGGTATATTCCATTCTTTTTACTTGTGTCGTGAAAGTCTTGGGGTCTATTCCATATTTGGTGTAGGGCGTCGTTAGTATATTGGCGGGGTTCGCATCAAAAGACCTACCTGTAAGACAGGTACATCAGTTTTAAGACCTTCAGTTTTGTATAATGCTATTCTAGAAAAGATTGGAAAGAAGGATGTCTTACTCCTCGTGGTTTAGAAAAGGGTGAAACCCTTCATGGACCAAAGTGAATGGCAAGTTGCTCACGGAGATTAGACCAAACTGGGTCAGGGCGTGACAACTTGAATGGTATTAGAGCCTATTTCCCCGAATGCATTATCAAGAATATTAAACTTAGTAACTAAAAGGAATAAATCTTAAAATTTCAGATGGCTCCCAATAGAGGAACCAAGAGAACAAGAGCCGCTTTTTCTGACTTTTTCTAACACTGTCCAACAAACCCACCCTATAGAAACTCCTAGAAAAGCCCCAACGGGTCCATCAAAGACTATATGAAGATTTCATGAGTGTGTTTGGAAGGCTCAACCTCACTCTAGAAGTGAACACCAATTCTCGAGCCGAACCCAAGTACAATCCCAGACAACTTCTGTCAACATCCCTCCCATAATTGATATCCCCAAATACCTCTCGACTCTCGATCAATTAGGATGTATGTCATTCTAAGGAGAGAATGATGTTGGAGCTGCTATGGATTGGCTGGCCAGCATTAAGAAATTTATGGGAATAATCAGGATTCCACCGATCTTGGCAAAATTCTTCCTGGAAGCTAGTGCAAAAAGGTGGTGGGACAACATCAGGAGCCTACACACCACCACACCCACCTCAGAGCAATTAGAGGAGAGGTATTCAGGGAATACTTAGCACTGCATCTGATCAATGAGAAGAAACAAGAATTCTTCCAATTCTGACAAGGATCCCACACCATCTCGGAGTATGAGACTAGATTTAATGAGCTAAGACCGTTTGCTCTAGACTTAGTCGATGATGCGAACCCTGCCAATATACTAACGGCACCCTACACCAAATATGGAACAGACCCCAAAACTTTCACAACGCAAGTAAAAAGAATGGAATATACCTTGTTTAGTTGAGAAAACAAGGTATGGATAGAAGTAGACGCCACACCAAACACCTCTAAGAAGAACTCCTAGAAAACCCTATTGATAAGTCCGATTACTTGAACGCCACAAGTAAAAACCTGATAAGTTCAAAAGCTCTCTCAAAAGAAAAAGAAAACATAAGCCTCACAATAAAAATTGAAATCGAAGATCTGTATACAATGGTCTAAAGTTAGCCTTTTATAGGCACTTGAGAATATTAGCAATTATCTAAATAAGGGAATAAAATAATTGGGTTGACATGCCAACCATATAGAAAATATTGCTAATATATTTCTTGATCATATCTAGAAAATATATTGTTTCCTAATTTAATCTTATAGAAGATTTATGATAAATCTCCCACTTTAAATTCAAATTTGAATTTCAAATTTGAATTATCCTCTTGAGATCTTATTTGGATTTTCTTTTGGGCTTGAGATCTTATTGGACTCATCCTTTGGGCTTCCACTTGGGTTTCTTCAATTGCTTCAATTATTCCATTCAATGCTTCTTCAAATTTTTTGGCCCTTAACTTGTGAATCACAGAGTGCCCAATTTGATTCACATCAGTCGGACAGGTAGCTATCTGCCAACGGTTCGTGGACGGTCTCAACAAGGATATACGAGACCGAATGGGAGTAGTAGGATGCCCCACAGACTTGGCTGCCACCATCAGCATGGCCAATGAGTGTGAGCATCTGTTATAAACAAGACACTGCCGGATAGCGCAAGCCGGTTGGAAAGAAGAAGGAGAAGAATACATTCGGGGAGGTCAAAAGGAGCCTAGTGGGCAGAGATGGAGGACAAGAATGGTGTCCTTTAGGAAGAATGAAAGTTATCATGCCCAAAGAAAGGCAAGTACAACTCTACAAAGGAGAAGCCCCTATTGCCCCAGGTGCCGGAAAAGCCATGAAAGGTCGTGTCGAGCATGCTTTGAATGCAAACAGCTCGGACACTTTGCAAAGTGTTGTCTAACCCATCGAGGTAATACACAATGAGGTACCCATTAACCACCTAAAGGGAACCCAAGGGCATTAGACGGAGAACACGACATAGTCACTACATCGAGGGTAACAACTAGAGTATACAACCTCACTCATGAGGAAGCACATGAATGATCCTAGTACTATAGCTAGTACTTACCAAAGCTTCCCTAGATAAATATAGCCAAAAACCCTACAATTTGTTATTATTATAATAAATAAAAGTTTCATTCCCTACAAAATAAACTTGTGATGAGATACAAGTAGGAGAAAATCCTAAGGACGTACCCACCAAATCTCCAAAGAAAGGGAAACCGGAAGGATGGCATCTGAGGATGTTAGGAAAGTAAATTTAAAGTTTAGATACTCTCAAGGGCAAAGAAAAAGGAATTCTGGGAAAGAAGGGGATGAATTCTCCCACGAAAGGAAACCTTGGGGAGGCATACATGTCCTAACTGAGAAGTAATGGACCAAGTGACGAAGGATGAGGAGATGAGGTGAATGCTAAGGTAAAAGAACCAAAGGAAGCATAATAGGAGGACCCAAAGAGTAAGTTAAACCCAAGGAACCGATAAGTAGGAAGATAGCATAAGAGGACGTCGTGACAAGTAGGAAAGGGGTGGACTATCCATAACAAGGGAATAGATGAAATAACACTTGAGAAACTAGGAGAAGGTAAGCCCTCCACTTTAGAAGTGAATAAGAGAAATGACCACCAACATCAAGACTAGTCGTGGTCCACAATTGTCTAATGGAGCCCAAACGTGTGGACAACTAATCATAGGGTGTAATACACAAAATAAGACCAATAGTAGGAAATTCTTGGATAGGGAATAAAGAATGAAATGGAGATTTTAATACAATAGAGGATTGAAAGTGGGCAGATCCCTTGATATAAAGGGTGTAAGGAGATGATGAAAAAGGGAACTTGCAAGGAATGTTAAGAAGGTTGAACGTGTAGCTCCAACGGTGAAAGTCTCTACCTTGAGGTACACAATAGAGAACAAAATCGTAAGGGAACTCCCCAAACAAAACAATCGACACATAAACCCAAAAGGGATCAACTCATAATAAATAATCATGAAATGGTCACGAGCGAGTACGAGTGGAATAAGGAAAGGGAAAGTCCTTGAGTAAGGATACCATTGGGAATGTGGAAGGACCTAAGAAGGGAAGAATCCCAGTGTGTCGGTAAATCATCGGGAAACCCAATAATTGGAACCGGAAAGACCCAATGAGGAATTTGGGAAAGGATGAGTGGTTAAGGAAAACTGACACGGTAATGTAAGTTGATTGGATAACGATAAAAGTAGTCAATGAATACTACCAAACGAAAAGAAGGATGAAGTTATATTGTCTCGGAAAGGTTGGAAAGTTCAAAATGACCCTAAAGGAAGTGTTAGAGAAATCTAATGGATAGAGACATATTCGGGGACATGTCATACTGTAAGGGATATGTAAGCCCAACAGTCCCAAGGAAAAATCTTACTCAAGTAAGGAAGAGTTGGTTAGTAAGCATGACAAGGTCAAACATAAAATTTGGACCGAATTTGTAATAAACAACGAATGGAGGAAGGGTCGAAATAGGACAAAAAGGTGATAACACCAAAACCCGTGAAAAAGAATTAAGTAAAGCTCGAAAGAACACTAAGCTAAGGGTTTCAACAATCAAGAGAATAACTAGACACGAGAACGATTGGGCATTTTGGAATTCCCAATCCTAAACTCTTGGGCAAGAACCCCAAGAGGAAGAATCTTGCTCTAAGCAGAAGAAGAAGTGAACCTAAGAATGTGTCTTTGGAATAATGGGTAAGACATGCCTAGTATGATAAAGCCCATGGAATGAGTAAATATTGGAAAGGAAAATAACATCCTTAAGTGCGTGTTATAATGGGGATAAGTGAAAGAACAATCAAAGTGTTAGCATGTTAAGCAAACTCCAAGTTGACTTCAAGGGAAGTTATTTCCTATGCAAATGATGATTATTAAGTTTTTGGGACAAAAGTCATAAAAGTAGGGGAGAGTTGTAAACTCCGTCCCTTAAAAATAAGAAAATTGGGGAAAGAACCAGCCAACCCAAGGAAAAAAACCGAACCGGTTCATAAACCACCTTAAAATGTCAAATTTTAATTCTAAAAGATAAATATGGGCCAGTCATGAAAGACCATGAGTTGTACGGTGGTGATGAACCAATACATAACCAGAAATGGATGCATCTCATCATAAAGGCAGCTCGAACCTCTATTTTCTATGAGATTGTGACAAGGGCGGATGCGCGTGATCATAAAGCAATCATTCATGTGAGTGTAAGTAAGGAAGCTAGGAATTTTGTCTACTCATATTTATTTAATTTTATAGCAAGATAGAAATATTAAAGGTATGATATATTTTGTAAGAATAATAGCAAGGATGAAATTTGGAATTTTTTTTAATTGGGTAGAGGAATGCTATCTAAATGTATTCTTCAAATTTCACTGTTGAAGAGTTTGGCTTGTCCATAACGAATTATGCCAAGCATAGACGATGATATATCTAGTCAAGGAAGGTGCTAGCTCATTGATGATGCATATTTCAGTAATCGGCCTATAATAAGGATAAAATTTATTAGTGGCGGTAATATATAGGACAAATGACTTGTTAGCTATGCACATCACACGAGCTTGTGTATCATTTCTAATTTTATTTAATTTTTATCATCAAGGAAGGCTAAGATAGGGAGTAACATTTCAAATGAAATTTAAATTACTCACTTATAGGCTTTCGAATTTTGATTAAATATCATAAATGAAAAGTAATTATTACGGATATATAAATCATTTTTTCAGAAAAATTTGATTCGTTTGATCGTATCGCGTACATAATTAACATGTTCATTAGTTTGATATTCAATGGTTGTATAGTGCTTAATAGCTCATTTTGAAACTCGGATGTGATCGGATGTGATCAACGCACATGTATATGGTATATAAATGTAAATATCAATGTGAAAGGAGAGAAGAGTAGGTGGGGTTCATAATAAGTCAAGGGTAGCTAATAAAATGATTTATTGATTACAACGAGTGATATCATAACCTCTACTTACATTGGCACGCATGTATCCAAATAAGACTTTCGTAGAGCCGAGGAAGCATGTGCATTATAGATTAAAATATTTTCATTCATTCTAATTCTTCTACCATTTATTTATGAGCAATATCCAGCACGGTAGTAGTGCTATGCGACCCATCTCCCAACGATCACTTGGCTTGCACTACTGACGTGGACTTTATATGGCTGATACGTGAGATTCTTTGGATGGTCTATTCGAACCAGATGGGTGAGCTTTAACCCAAGTTGAGCTTCCCTAACAATTTTAATATACTCTGCTCTCCCATATGGTATAACTATCTGCAAAAAAAAAATTATACATAAAAGGGAGCGCAATTAAATAGATTTTTAAAAATTTAGAATAAACATTCTTTAAATCAATCTATACCAATATAATGGGTAGATCATGCCTCCCTAGGTCAGCACGTTCGACGTTAAAGAAGCATTCGAGCTTAACTGCGTACTAGCTAGCAACCTCCTCATGCACTGCATGGCTCTACCTTGCCTCCACATAAGTCCAGCAAACCTTCCCCTAGTCCTCTCAATGCCTTAGCCCTAAAAATAAGATTCCAATACAAATTGGATGGGGAATTTTCCTCACGGTAAATACGGGACCACTCGTCCATGCTTGTCCCACCGAATGCACATAGAACTAGGTCGATAGTGCCAAACCCAAGTTCCAATTCTAAGATGCGTCTAGTGAAGGGCATCCATTATAAACCCTGCCCTTTTGAGTTAAGGACAATCAGAAAAAAAAAAAAACCAGTCAAACTAAGTGAAAAAAATCGAACCGGTTTACAAACTCAATCATTAGAGAACAAGAAATTTGGAAAATTTATAACTACTGAGTGACCCAAAGGGTTTATAAAGTCTTGAAAAGGAACCTTAGGACAAATTGAAAAAAAAAAAACCTGACTAGTTCAGATGAATCAGATCCAACTGGATTGAACCAATTTATGAACCAAGTCGGTTCATGAACAGAAACCGATAGAGAAAGGGCAAACCGAGCAATTTATGGATCTCGAGTGACCTAAAGAGTCACAAAAGTTAAGAAAAATGACTTTAGGATGAATTGGAGATGAAAACCAAAACGGTTCAGGTGAACCAAATTCGAACTAGATTGAACCGGTTTGGACTGATTTGATCCACTATTGAACCGAATGCTAAATTCATTTTTCTAGGTAATTTAAAAAATTCAAATTTGAGTTTTGAGGTCACCATTAGATAGAAAATGAATTTAGATGAATTTAAAAAATTTTAGATTTGAAAAATTCAGTCGAATTGAGGGTAAACCGGCCAATTTAAGCTTTGAATCCGGTTCGGACTAGTTCGATCCGATTCAGAACAATGTCGTCTTTTTCCTTCAAATGACAACATTGTTCACTTGCTAGAAAATCATGCAATGTCGGTGAAGCTGAAAAGTTTCTAGCCAGAGAGTTTCAAGCAATGAGTGACCACCATTAAGGCACTAATCGGACGGACAAGGAGTCCCCGAGCTTCCTATATAAAGAGCCCCTCCCCATTCATTCTCTCCACACCTGAAAACTCCCTTCTCTCTCAGTTGCTACAATTTCTAGTGAAGCTCAAGCTAGAGCTCTAACTTGGGCACTTTTCTAAGCCAAAAAAGGCAAGGTCGGGTTCTTTAAAACTGGGAAGAAGTTAGCTACACGATTGTAGTCTATGTTTGCTCTGAGGGTCGCCGGAGAAGCGCCCGTGTGATGGAACACTGAAGCAGCTCTGGTGGACCGAAGCTGCCCTGTTTTGGTCAAGCTGAAATCGGCCAATTCGAGCCCTCCTTAAGCCAAACCAAGCTCTCCCAACACCTCCTCAGCCCTCCCACAGTCGAATTAGAACTTAAAGGTAAGCCAATTTGGCTCCCCTCTACAATTTTCGACCGGTGCTCGAGAGAGAACCAGCAGAAATTTGATGAAGGAATTCTAATCCAATTCAGCATCAATTAATGTAATTCTTGATCCTAGGTGGAACCTCAAGACACAAGCTATCTGCCCAGATCAAAAGCTCGGACTGTCGCGCCCCTTACGGTGAGCAATTGAAGCTCTCTCTATATGTTCTATTTTCATGTGAAGCTCCGTTTGAGCTCGTTCCGGCATTAAAACTTATGATTTCAAAATGCTATTGAATCGTATGAAGATGTAGAAATTCAATTTTAACTTCAATTTCAACAATTAGAAGTGTTTGATTGTGTTAGGAAGTTGAAATTGGGGTGAAAATGGGGATTTTTAAAAATTTGAATGACCAAAATGCAATTTTAAAAAAATTGAAGGTCAATTGGGCATGATAAGAGTGTTAGAGGACCAATTGTGCAAATTTTAGAATTTTTAGGGTAAAACTTACCATTTTTATAAATGAAGGGGAAAATGGTAATTTTGGAAATTTTGAGGGCCAAATTGGGAATTTGGGAAACTTGAAGCGCTTTTTATGAAGTTGAATAAATTGAGGTCCCAATAGGAATTTTAAAAGTTTCAGGACTCAATTTGGGGAAAAATCGGCAATTGGGGCCGAAAGTAAAAGGAAAAATAACTTTAGGGGCCAATTTGAAATTATTGGAAAAGTTGTAAATTAAGTCATTCATACTGAATGAGGTGACCAAGTCAGGTGATAATGAACAACAATGTTTATTTCATGTAGGAACAAGAGACATCGGGAATGCTAGTTGAGGTTAAGCTCGCAAGGGATGAAAACCTACTTAGTGGAATTTCACTAACTGATCAGGTGGGTGGGATTTTTATATCATACCCGGTTGGGATGATAAGTACCTCGAAAATGAAAACCCACAACTTAGTGGTATTTTAAATATCAGAACTTAGAGGATTGGTATGAAAATGACACGGAAAAACTATTTACTAGTTATAAGTAGATTATACCCAGTTGATATGATGAAACTTACTCGGAGGAAGTGAAAAACCCGTTTATTGGTTATGGGCGGAGATATCCTCACACTCGGTTGGTATGATGGATAGTTGAAAATATATTTTTGTCAGAAGTGCTCTCCTCTGACTATGTGCCACTGCTTATACGATTTGGGAGACCTTCTTGACAGGAGCTCAAATAGCTCTGTTAGGCCGGAGGCTACGGTTTTGGAACTTGGGGGCTATTATGCCCGATTTTGAAAATCTCCAACAGTGGGCCATAGGCCAATTGGCACGAGCAGGAGCTCATAAACAAACATCAATTATATGCCATGAAAACTTGAATAATTGAATTGTTTGGACATGGTACTAAGACAGGTCCGACATACTCAGTCAACTAGCAGTAGTGCGACATGACAGGTCTCCAGAATAGTCAAGACAAACAGTTGCAAGTTTAGTTGAGGGTTGGGGCTATTGGACTAGTGGTGCCATAGATTATATGGCATGATGTGAAAATACTGATTGTGCATACACTGTGATTACGAGACCTTCAAGATGCTCAAGAGGGTTAGTGACGCGTCCTAGGGCCTTGGATGACCTGATGGATATAAGGGTAGTTAGTCATACTAGGTGACCTTGCGAAGCTCAGCGTAGCTTCAAGTGCATGAGACTGGATAGGGATGGGATGAGGTCTCTATCCTCATACGAATACGGAGAACTGTTACAAGATTGAGGATCATATTTTGCAAACATCCACTCATTCTTAGGATAGACGTGGATGTACTTCTATCTAGGTGGCCAGTAAAGTCACTCCAACGCCACAAGTGGGTTCAGTGGATGTACTGGCTTGCAATTGTGTGATTGACCTTCATGATGAAGGATGTTCTTTCGAAAACTGGGATTTTTAAAGTGGAGAAAATCTAAAGGAAAATAAGGAGTCTGTGACACTCTAAAAATAACATTTTTCCAAATCTTAAATTTTTTAAAACCCATTCACTGTGTCATTGTACTCACCCCCTACCCTTATCTCCCTTTTAGGAAACCCTAGAAAGCCTACCCCAAAGGACCTTCAACTAATACGCTTGTGAGACAAGTATGAATTGTTTAAATTTTTATTCAATTTTGATTTATGTATTCCAGGAAAAGTATAGGTTTAAAGGATACCATATTCTTCACGGATTATAAATAAGGAGAAACCCTTAGTAAACCGGGAGGGTGGCATGTTGATCACGAGGATCCGACCAAACCGGGTCGGGGTGTGACAACTTGAGTGGTATCAGAGTCTGTTTTCTCGAATACATAATCAAGACTAGAAAATATAATACCTAATAAGATTGATCTAAAAATTTTTAGATGGCTCCCTGGAGAGTAACCAAGAAAACTAGGAATGACTCTACTCAATAACCTATCCTCGTAGGACGACAACCCTAGAAGCTTCCCAATGTCCGAGGCATAGTAGAAATCTCAAAAGACCAAATGGGGAAGTATCCAGGAGGATGGTGCTAGGACCAATTGAGGGCATAACTCTAAGTACGAAGGAAGCCAAGCATGAAGCTATAAACACCAACAAAGGGCATATAACCTTACCTAGGGGGATGCTTATCAAGAATCTTGTAGCTCACTATTTATTTTGTGACCACTTTCTATAATAGGGCTAAAACCCCAACATACTGTACTCCTCTATTAATGAAGTACTCCCAATTCCTAAAACCCCTATCTCTCAAAGGATGTAATCTTGCTAGGAAGATGACCCCAAGAAAAGTAACCAAACAAAATTACAATCCCCTAGACACCACGAAGATCAAGGATAAATGAATGAATCAAAAAGATTATTAGGCAAAGAAGGCATGACAAGAAAACCGTCATGGTCTAGAAGAACTCTTGGAGTAACAACTAGGCAAGGAAACAACCTATTACAAGGTACAAAGGAAATAGGACATGAAGTGAAGGACTGTCCCACACTACTAGGATTTAGAACAATACTTTCTAAGAATGGCGCCCTCACAGCTATAGAAAATCTAAAAGGATACTATCCCAAGAAACACGACTCCAGCTCATAATTTCAACCATAGACAGGAGGAAGTTCTTCAAAATCTTAGCAAAGTGGCAGGAAGGAAAAAGTACTAAAGGTAGGACCGAAATAAAACTACAAACATAAAAAAAAAAAGGGTAGCTAAAGAGAATTCACTCTTAAAGAAGAAATTTCCAACAATTTAGGAGCCAAGAAGGGAGTGCATCCACAAGAGGAGATAAGCCGAACATTTGATGACAAATGGGATGTCTTGAGATTGCAAGTACAACTTCCTTTGGAAAAAGCAAAGAAGTCAAATTGGAGTTTCAAACCAACATAGTAGAAGTCAGCAAACCGTAACAACAAGATAGCTAAGCAGAATGAACGACACCTTAAGGAGGATCGAGTAGTAGTAAGGAATACACCCTAAAAAGGGAAATAGAAGGGTCATTAAGGACAAGAAGGCTCGAGAGACAACTGTCTCAAGAGAATTAGAAAAGGTGAATAGTAGAGGCGAGGCAGGTAATGAACTAACCCTCGCGAGGGTCATAGATTAAACTCTAGTAAAGAAAGAAAGATGGAAAGGACAAACATTTAGAAAAAAAAAAGAAGGATAGAGGAAATCCCTAAGGAGATCAATAGCCAAGACCAAATTGATGACCAAACTCAAAGCCAAAAAAAGATTAAGTAAGCCTCACACAAAGAAGTCTTGAAATAAATCATGTCTGAACTTTTCCCAAGTAAGAAAACTTGTGCATGACACAAGTAGAATCAAGGAAATGGTACAAGGACGTATCGATAGATTTCCCAAGAAGGGTGCATGGGAAGGATGACAACAAAGGACATCATTTAATGATTTGATACTTCCAAAGAATGAATGAAAAAGGAATTTCAGGAGAAAGGGAAAGAACCCTACCAAGCAAGGAAGCCCTGGAAAGGTCATATGTATCCCACCTAAGAGATAATAGAACCAAGTGAAAGGAACAAAGAAATAAACTTGCAAATGAAGCACAAACTAAGGTGAAAGAACCAAGAAAGCATACTAGGAGGAGCCAAGGAAATAAGTTAATGAGTAGATAGGAAGTTAACATCAAAAGATGCTATGACAAATAAGAATGAGTGGACTATCCATAACAAGGTAATAAAGGAAAGAATGTCCAAGAAATGTTGGGAAAGTAAGCCCTCCAAATAAGATGTGGTTAAGGAGGAATAACCATAATTGGTAAGATGGGTCATAGTCCACACACTCATATAAAGCCTAAAGAGTGGACGACTGAGCATAGTGTGGAATGCACGAAATAAAACCGACAATCGGAAGTATCTCAAGTAAGGAATAAGGAATGAAATAGAAGTTGTTGATAGAGAAGGATCCAAAGCGGACAAATGCCTTAACATAGATAGAGGTAAGAGGTGTGCAATATTAATAAGTTAGGGGTATATTTGTAAATAGTGCAAATATACCCTATATATATTCTTAATGTAATTTACTATCACTAAATTCTATTTTTCAATATTCAATATGGTATCAGAGCTAGGGTTTTCTGGTATTTTCAAGTTTTGGCAGATCTAAAGGATCGAGGGAGCCTGAGACGGCTCCGGATGCGAATTAGCTGAATTGTTAAAGAAGACGAAAAGATATCTCTAAGATTTGTCGTCGCTGGAAGCTGCGATTAGGAGACCCAGAAGCTGGAAGGGATTCAAGAGAGATGGAAAATATGAATTGCAGATATCTCATCATACTGGATGAGAATGAGATCAATTGTGGTAATCAGGTATAAATACTTGAATCTTCCACATATTGGGTTATTGATTCTAGTGCATCAAGACATATGACAAGATCAATAGAATAATTTAATACATATGATAAATATCCTCAAACTCATAAGGGAGTTGTTCATACAGCAGATAGAACAGTACAATCTATCAAAGGGAAGGGCTCTGTTAGATGTACTGATTTGATTACATTATCATCTGTTTTGCATGTTCCCTCTTTTCCAGTTAATCTATTGTCAGTTAGTAGTACATTGATCAATTGAATTGTAAAGTAATTTTTGATGGGGACACTTATATCTTTCGAGAGAGAAACACTGAGAAGATACTTGGAACTGGCAGTAAGTGTGGAGGATTATGCTATCTAAATAGAAGAGTTGTGGATAAAAGTTTGAGTGTTGTAGTGAATAGTAAAGAAGAAGATGAAGCAATGTTAGAATATTGTCGGTTGGGACATCCATCTTTTGAGAGTCTTAAAAGGTTGAGACTAGAGTTGATGAGTAAAGGAGAACACAATAAACATGTTTGTGATGCTTGTGACTTTGGAAAACACACAAAAACAAGTTATAATTCTATTGGATTAAGAAGTATAGAACCATTTTCATTGATTCACTCGGACATTTGGGGGCCATGTCTAATTACCTCCATTAGTGGATTCAAATGGTTTATCACATTTATTGATTGTCACTCTCAGATGACATGGTTATATTTGATGAAGCACAAAGGAGAAGCATTATTATGTTTCAAGGATTTTCTAGCTCTTGTTCAAACTCAATTTAATGCCAAAATTTGTACTCTTAGAACAGACAATGGCACTAAGTATGTCAATCGGGAATTTTCGTCTTATCTATCTAGTAAGGGAATTATTTATTAGACTACATGTCCAGATACCCCCCAACAAAATGGTGTTGCAGAGAGGAAAAATCGTCATTTTTTGGAAGTTGTTCATTCTCTTCTCTCCAAGATGAATGTACCAAAGTATTTATGGAGTGAAGTTGTACTGACAGCAGCTTATTTGATTAATCAGATGCCCTCACAAGTGTTGAACTTTAGATCACCTTGTGAAGTATTGATGGGAAAAACACATACATAGTCCCTCCTCGTGTGTTTGGATGTATATGTTTTGTGAGAGATTATCGTCCTTTGGTAAGCAAGCTTGATCCTTGTGCATTAAAATGTATTTATGTGGGTTATTCCAGTACTCAAAAGGGATATAAGTGTTGGAGTCCAAGTGAGAAAAAACTCTTTGTGAGTATGGATGTGACTTTTCATGAGAATGAACCATTCTATAAGGAATCAACAAAATCTGCAACCGTATTACAAGACTTGTCAATTCTTGATATATGGCAAACAAATGAAGAAATTATCAATGATCAAAGTGCTAAAAATATTATTGTAGGAGTGAATACGTGTCCTATAATTTGGAGTAACAAAGGTGGAAAAAAGGATGAGCCTCAATTGAAGGTATATAGTAGGAGAAATAAGGATGGTGCTAAGGGGGAGAAATATGAGTTAGGTGATGGTGAGCCAATCCCAAGTATTAATCAACCCTCTAATGGTTCATCAATGTCACCAAAAAGTAATGACTCTATACAACCTTCATCAACGTCACCAGAAGGTAATGACTCTATACAACCTTCTAATGGTTCATCCACGTTATCGAATGGTATTGATTCCTTACCTATTGCCATCAGTAGAGAACATAGAGCTAATGCAGGGAAACCTCCAATTAGATATGGTTTTAAGAATGATATATCTAATTATGTTTCATATGCATCTATTCCACCTACATACAAGTCGTTTATTGCATCACTATAGTCAATACAAATACCAAATAATTGGCAAGAAGCTAAACGAGATCCGAAGTGGCTTGGAACAATGCATGAGGAGATGAAAGCACTAGAGAAGAATAAAACGTGGGAACTTGCTCAACTTCCAAATGGAAAAAAAGGCTGTAGGATGTAAGTGGGTATTCAATATAAAACAGAATGTCGAATGAGAAGTTGTGAGATACAAAGCAAGGTTGGTGGCAAAAGGTTATAGTCAAACATATGGAATAGACTATGATGAGACTTTTGCACTAGTAGCTAAGATGAGCACTGTTAGAATGCTTATCTCATGTGCTGCTAATTTCGGGTGGACATTACATCAAATGGATGTAAATAATATATTTTTGCATAGAGACTTATAAGAGGAAGCATATATGGAGATTCCACCTAGATTTGGTACGACGAAGACTGTAGGGAAGGTTTGTAGATTGAAGAAATCTTTGTATGGACTCAAACAGTCACCAAGAACGTGGTTTGATCGATTTTGACGTGCAGTGGTCAAAATGGGTTACCGCCAGTATAACGGAGATCATGTGGTTTTCTATCGACACTCTAATGGTCGAGTTGCTATTATCGTAGTATATGTGGATGATATCATCATCAGTGGGGATGATGATGTTGAGATATTGCAGTTGAAAAAACAACTAAGTAAAGAATTTGAGGTAAAAGACTTGGGTCCTCTAAAGTATTTTCTCAGTATTTTAATTGCAAGATCTAGGAAAGGCATAGTACTTTCTCAGAGAAAGTATATATTAGATTTACTCACTAAGATAGGGATGTTAAGTTATCGACCTGCTTCGACACCGGTAGAGCCGAATCATAAGTTATGTGCTCAGTTAGGTGACACAATGGATAAAGAACGATATTAGAGAATTGTGGGACGATTGATCTATCTATGTCATACAAGACCTAATATCACATATGTAGTCAGTATTATGAGCAGATATATGCATGAACCCAGGACAAATCATTTGGGATGCTACTATGAGGATATTGAGATATTTAAAAGGGAGTACAGGTAAAGGACTTCGGTTTAAGCTTCAAAGTCACACCAGAGTGGAATGCTTTTCTAATTCAGATTAGGAAAGTTGTGTGGATGATAGGAGATCTACGTCTGGCTATTGTGCGTTTGTTGGAGGTAATCTTGTATCTTGGAGGAGTAAGAAATAAGAAGTAGTTGCCCCATCATCAGCAGAAGCAGAGTACAGATTAATAGTTTAAACTATTTGTGAGATAATTTGGATAAGAAGCTTACTAATGGAACTTCGCCTCTTTAGAGAAGAACCGATGAAGTTGTGGTGCGATAACAAGTCTGCTATAAATATTGCCAACAATCCAGTTCAACATGATAGGACCAAACACGTGGAAATCGATCGATTTTTCATCAAAGAAAAAATTGATATAAAGATGGTAGAACTGCAATATATGAAGACCAGTGGACAACTAGCAAATTTTTTTAACTAAAGGTTTAGGTTACAGAGAATGAGATGATATTTGTAACAAGATTGGAATGGTAGATATCTACCATCCATCTTGAGGGGAAGTGTACAATATTAATAAGTTAGGGGTATATTTGTAAATAGTGAAAATATATCCTATATATATTCTAAATGTAATTTACTATCAATGAATTCTATTTTTCAATATTCAATACGAAGAAAGGTAGAAAGAACCCTACAAGGAATGATAATAAAGTTGAGCATGTTTCTCCTAAGATGGAAATCTCTATTGTGAGGGACATAGTAGAGAACGAAACCGGAAGAAGGGAACCTTCCCAAGCAAAGGAATCAACACATAGATCGAAAGTTATTATTTTAGAATGAAGAATTATGAAATGATTACGAGCAAGTAAAAGTGGATTAAGGAATAAGGAAAAATCCTTGGATAAAGAATGCCAAGGACTTAAGGAGGAAAGAATCCCAGCTTGTTGGTAAACTATTGGGAAACCAAATCATTGGAACAGGAAAGACTCAATAAGGAAGTTGAGAAAGGATGAGTGGGTAAGGAAAAACGATGTAGTTTTGTAAGTTGATTGGATAATGGTAAAGGTAGTTGAGGAATACTACCAAAGGAAAAGAGACATGAAGTTATACAATCCCTAAGAGGTTGGAAAGTTGGGAATAACCGTAAAGGAGGTGTTTCAGAAATCTAATGGACATAGAGACAAGATCTAGAAAATGTCATGTTGTAAGGGGCAGGTAAACCTAACAGTCTCGAGGAAAACATGACTCAAAATAAAGAAGAGTTAGTTAGTAAACATAACAAGGTCAAACATAAAATTTGGAGCGAAATTGTAGTAAACAACAGATGAAGGAAGAATCGAAATAAGATAAAAAGGTGATAATAAGGAAAACCGTGAAAACAAGTATGTAATGATCTAAATAATATCGAGCTGAGGGTTTCAATGATCAAGAGGTTAACTAGACACGAGAATGGTTAGGTATCTCGGAACTCCCAATCTTAAGTACAGGACCTCAAAGGGAAAAATGTTGCTCTAAGTAAAGAAAGATGTGAATATAAGGATATACCCTTAAGTAAGGTAGGTCTAGTTAAGATAAACTCCATGGAGGGAGTAAATAATATAAAGGAAAAGAAATTCTTTAAGTGAATGATGTAAAAAGGGCTAATCGAAAGAACAAGAGAAGAATTTACATGTTAAGCACACACCAAGTTGACATCAAGGGAAATTGTTCCTCATGAAAAGGTTACTAATTAAGTTTTGGCGACAAAACTCCTAAAAGGAGGGGAGAGTTATAAAACTCACCCTTTTGAGTTAAGGACAATCGAGAAAAGAACCGGTCAAACCGAATGAGAAAAACCGAACTGGTTCACAAACTCGATCATTAGAGAATCAACAATTTGGGAAATTTACAACACCCAAGTGACCTAAAGGGTTCATAAAGTCTTGGAAAAGAACCTTAGGACATATTGGAAGAGAAAAACTAGACCGGTTCAGATGAACCGGATCCAACTGGATTGAACTAGTTTATGAACCAGTCGGTTCATGAACCGGAACCGATAGAGAAAGGGCAAATCGGGAAATTTATGAATCCCGAGTGACCAAAAGAGTCACAAAAGTCAAGAAAAAGGACTTTAGGGTGAATTGGAGATGAAAACCAAACTGGTTCAGGTGAACCGGATCTGAACTAGATTGAACCGGTTTGAACCACTATTGAACCGGATGTTAAATTCATTTTTCTAGGTGGCTTAAGAAATCAAATTTGAGATTTGAGGCTACCATTGTTTAGAAAATGAATTTAGATAAATTTATAAATTTTTAGATTTGAAAATTTTGGTCAAATTAGGGGTGAATAAGCCGGTTTATGCTTTGAACTCGGTTCAGACTGGTCCGGTCCAGTTCGGAATAGTGTCGTCTACTTCCTTCAGTTGATAGCACTGTTCACTTGCCGAAAAATCGTGCAGCACCGGCGAAGCTGAAAAGTCTTTGGCCAGAGAGTTTTAGGCAATGAATGTTCGCCATTAAGGTGCCAATCAAATGACCAAGGAGTCCTCGAGCTTCCTATATAAAGAGCCCCTCCCCATTCATCCTTTCCACACCTGAAAACTTCATTCTCTCTTAGATGCTCCAATTTCCGGTGAAGCTCGAACCAGAGCTCTAACTTGGGCACTTTTTTGAGCCAAACAAGGCGAGGTTGGGTTCTTTAGAATTGGGAAGAAGTCAGCTATACGCCTATAGTCTCCATTTGCTCCAAGGGTCACCGGAGGAACGCCAGTGTGATCGAACAATGAAATAGCTCTAGCGAACCAAAGCTGCCCTATTTTGACCAAGCTAAAATCGGCCAATTCAAGCCCTACTCAGGCCAAACCAAGATCTCCCAACACCTCCTCAACCCTCTCAAAGCCAAATTAGGACTTAAAGGTAAGCCAATTCGGCTCCCCTCTGCAATTTCCGACCGGTGCTAAATAGAGAACCAGCAGAATTTTGATAAAGGAATTCTAATCCAATTTGGCATCAATTTATGCAATTCTTAATCCTAGACGGAATCGTAGGACACAAGCTATCTGCCCTGATCGAATGCTTGAACCGCCGCACCCCCGGCAATGAGCAATTGAAGCTTTCTCTCTCTATGTTCTGTTTTCGGGTGATGCTCCGTTTTAGCTCGTTTTGGTGTCAAAACTTACGATTTCAATGTGCTCTTGAATCGTATGAAAATGTACAAACTCAATTTTAACTTCAATTTCAACAATTAGAAGTGTTTGATCAGTCAATTTGATGAAATCAAATTTGATTGTATTAGGAAGTTGAAATTGTGGGAAACTTTTGGGAAATTTGGGGATTTTCAAAAATTAAAGGGACCAAAATGTAACTTTATAAAATTAATGGTCAATTGGGTATGATAAGAGTGTTAGAGAACCAATTGAGTAAATTTTAGAATTTTTTGGGTAAAACTTACCATTTTTATAATTGGCAAAATAGTAATTTTAGAAATCAAGTCGAAACGTGACATCCATGGTCCAATTTGTGCTAGTTTGTCCTGTGAGTGACACGGAAATGCCCGATTTTGAAAATATTGTATAGCCCATTTTCAAAATACTTCATGTCCGTGTATCATTTCTAATTTTATTTATTTTTTATCATCATGTCTTTCATATCAAATTTAAATCACTCATGTGATTCCGAGTTTCAATTAAATATCACAAATGATAAGTAATTGTTTGGGATATATAACCCATTTTTTTCAAAAATATTTAATTCATTTGCTCATATCGCAAAAATAATTAACGTGTTCATTAGTTCGATAAAACTTTTAATTTCTTCAAAGTTGGTATAGTTCTTAATAGATCATTTTGAAGCTCGGATGTGATCAACATACATGTATATGGCATATAAATGTAAACATCAATGTGAAAGGAGAGAAGAGTAGCCGGGTTCATAATAAGTCAAGGGTAGCTAATAAAATGATTTATTGATTACAACGAGTACTATTATAACCTCTACTTACATTGGCTCGCATGTATCCAAATAAAACTTTCTAAGAGCTAAGGAAGCATGTCTATTATAGATTAAAATATTTTCATTCATTCTAATTCCTCAACCATTTATTTATAAGCAATATCCAGCACTGCAGTAGTGCTGTGGGACATCTCTCCCAACGATCACTTGGCATGCGCTACTGACGTGGATGTTATCTGGCTGATACGTGAGATTCTTTGGAGGGTCTACTCGAACCAGATGGGTGAGCTTCAACCCGAGTTCAGCTTCCCTAATGTTTTAAACATACTCTGCTCTCTCAGCTAGTACAACTATCTGCAAAAAAAATTTATACATAAAGGGAGGGCAAAGAAATACCCAGTATAATGGGTAGATCATGCCTCCCCAGGTCAGAACGTACGTCGTTAAAGAAGCGTTCGAGCTTAACGGCGTACTAGCTAGCAACCTCCTTGTGCACTGCATCGGCCCCGCCTTGCCACCACATAAGACCGGCAAGCCTTCCCGCTGTCCTCTCAGATGCCTTAGCCCTAAAAATGAGGTTCCAATACAAATTGGATGGGGAATTTCTCTGAGTGTAATTACAGCACCACTCGTCCATGCTTGTCCCACCGAATACACATGGAACTAGGCCGTTAGTGCCAAACCCAAGTTCCAATTCTAAGATGTGTTTAGCGAAGGGCATCCCTGGTCCAATTCTTGCAAGCTTGTCCCGTGGGTAAATACCTGCATGTAGAGGTTCCTTTGCCATGCTCCATGAGAGCATGCAGTCCAGCCTAAAAATTTGGGGACTTGGTTGGCACTCAGGCGGTACCACCCTATCCCATGATCCTCTGATTCCGTCATACCTGACCATATTACTTTGCACAACTAGTAGATAAACATGGTGTGGATGCGCAAACAACGAGTTGGGATCGTTGGTCAGAGATGAGTTAGAGGTGATGGTCGTGGTCATTTCAAATGTGAAGAAGAGAGCAACGAACAATATCAATGTTAGGATGACCATGATGAAAGGGAAAGACACTTCTAGATCAATACAGGAATTGAAAATTTTAATCAATGAGTCACAACAAATATATTAATTCATGTAGACAAATATCGGTTGTGAATTTATTTGTTCATTCAATGAGGCACACACATTGCTGGTGTCAAATAAAATTTGAACTTAACACCCTCAATTTTTTGTTAGGTAAAGAATACACCTATTATTGGAAGAGTTCTCACTTTTTTCACCAAGCTCAGTTTGCCTGCCACCTTTTGTGTGGTTGTATTCTTCATAAAAGAAAAAACGTTTGCTCAAGAAACCGACAATAGTAGAAAACTACTAAAAGACTCGTGCAATCATTGGAACTAACCCTCGTACCCATCGCACCTATCCCAACTATGGCATTAAAGAAGAAACCAATTTGTAGTTATATTCCGTCCCTAAACGAACTCTGACCAACCAGCTCTTTGACAACAATTCTTTCCGCGGCTAGGTATAATCAGGGGAATTGCCACGGGTTTGATGTATCTCTACGAAGAGTTACATCGACTGATATTATACACCCACAGACTTAAAATGTCAAATTTTAAATCTAAAAGATAAATATGGGCCAGTCATGAAAGACCAAGAGTTGTATGGTGGTGATCAACTAATACATAACCAGAAATGGACACATCTCATAATATAGGCAGCTCGAACCTCTGTTTTCCATGAGATTGTGACAAGGGTAGATGCGCGTGACCATAAAGCAATCATTCATGTGAGTGTAAGTAAGGAAGCGAGTAATTTTGTCTCCTCGTATTTATTTAATTGTATAACAAGATAAAAATATTAAAGATATGATATATTTTGTAAGAATAATAACAAGGATAGAATTTGGAACTTTTTTAAATGGGTAGAGGAAGGCTATCTGAAGGAATTCTTCAAATTTCACTGTTGAAGAGTGTGGCTTGTCCATAACGAATTCCGCCAAGCATAGACGATGATATATCTAGTCAAGGGAGGTTCTGGCTCTTTGATGAAGCATATTCCAGTAATCGGGCTATAATAAGGATACCACTTATTAGGGGCGTTGATACATAGGACAAATGACTTGTTAGCTATGCACATCACACAATCTTGTTTATCATTTCTAATTTTGTTTATTTTTTATTATCAAGGAAGGCTAAGATAGGGAGCAACATTCCATACGAAATTTAAATCACTCACTTATGGGCTTCCGTGTTTCGATTAAATATCATCAATTAAAAGTAATCATTCGGAATATATAACCCATTTTTTTCAACAAAATTTGATTTATTTGCTCATATTGCGGACATAATTAATATATTCATTAGTTCGATAAAACTATTAATTTCTTAAAAGTTTGTATAATGTTTAATAGCTCATTTTGAAAATTGGATGTGATCAATGCACATGTATATGGCATATAAATGTAATTATCAATGTGAAAGGAGAGAAGAGTAGCTGGAGTTCATAATAAGTGAAGGGTAGCTAATAAAATGATTTATTGATTACAACGAGTGATATTATAACCTCTACTTACATTGGCACGCATGTATCCAAATAAAACCTTCTTAGAGCTGAGGAAGCATGTGCTTTACAGATTAAAATATACTCATTCATTCTAATTCAACCATTTATTTATGAGAAATATCCAGCACGATAGAAGTGCTCTGTGATGTCTCTCCCAATGATCGCTTGGCTTGCACTACTGATGTGGACGTCATCCAGCTGATACATGAGATTCTTTGGTGGGTCTATTCGAACCAAATGGGTGAGCTTCAACCCAAGCTGAGCTTCCCTATCATTTTTAATATACTCTACTCTCCCATCTGGTATAACTATCTGCAAAATGTTTTTATACATAAAGGGAGAGGCAATGATACAGATTTTTAAAAATTACGAATAATCATTCTTGAAATCGATCTATACCAGTATAATGGGTGCATCATGCCTCCCCAGGTCAGCACGTACGTCGTTAAAGAAGCATTCGAGCTTAACCGCGTACTCGCTAGCAACCTCCTCATGCACTTCATCGGCTCTGCCTTGCCACCACATAAGATTGGCAAGCCTTACTCTGGTTCTTTCATATGCCTTAGGTAAACCTCGTCCTTTTAATTTAATGAAGACCGAAAAAATAACCAATTTAACTAAGTAAGAAATATCGAACCAATTCACAAAACCTAATTATCAGAGAACACGCAATTTAGAAAATTTACCACTCTTGAAAGATCCAAAAAGTTCATAAAACCTTGAAAAAAAATATTAGAACAATTTGGGAAATAAAACCAAACCAATTTAGTAGAACCAAACCCTAGCTGTATTGAACCAGTTTATGAACCGAGTTGGTTTATGATCTGGAACCAATAGAAAAAGGGAAAATCGGAAAATTTATAAATATCAAGTGAACTAAAAAGTTACAAAAGTTATGAAAAGTATTTTAGAATGAATTTGAGATGGAAACCAAACAGGTTCAGGTGAATCGGATCCGAACCAGATTGAACCGATTTGGACCGGTTTAGACCTGTTTGAACCACTATTGAATCAGATGCTAAATTGATTTTTCTTGGTGGCTTAGAAAATTCAAATTGGAGAATTAAAGCCACCATTGGATAGATAATGAATTTAGAAATTTTTAATTTTAAAAAATTTAGTCGAATTGGACCTAAACTGGCTAGTTTAAGATTTAAACCTGGTTCGAATCGGTATGGTCCGGTTCAGAACAGTGTCGTCTTCTTCCTTCAGATAACAGCACTGTTCACTCACCGGAAAGTCAAGCAACGCCGGCGAAGATGAAAAGTTTATGTCCAGAAAGTTTTAGGTAATGAATAACCACCATTAAGGTGCTAATCGGATGACCAAGAAGTCTCCGAGCTTCCTATGTAAAGAGCCACTCCTCATTCATACTCTTTATATCTGAAAACTCCATTTTTTCTCAACTGTTCCATTTTCTGGTGAAACTCGAACCATAACTCCACCATAAGGTCTTTTCTAAGCCAAAGAAGGCGTGGTCAAGTTCTTTAGAAATGAAGAGAAGTCAACTACCGTCCATTTGCTCTAAGGGTTATTAGAGAGATGCTGGTGTGATAGAACAGTGAAACAGCTCCGACAGATCGAAACTGTCCTATTTTGGCCGAGTTGAAAATAGTCAATTCGAGCCCTACTCGGGCCAAACGAAGCCCTCCCAACATCTTTACAGCCCTACTACAGGTGAATTATAGTGAAAAGGTAAGCTGATTTGGCTTTTTATAAAGCGATCATACATGTGAGTGTAAGTAAGATAGTAATTTTGTCTACTCATATTTATTTAAGGGTATAGCAAGATAGAAATATTAAAGGCATGATATATTTTGTAAGAATAATTACAAGGATGAAATTTGGAATTTTTTTAAATCGATAGACGAAGGCTATCTAAAAGATATCTTCAAATTTCACAAGTGAAGAGAGTGGCTTGTCCATGACGAAATCCGCCAAGCATAGAAGATGATATATTCAGTCAAGGGAGGTGGCAGCTCTTTGGTGAAGCATATTCCTGTAGTCGGACTATAATAAGGATACCATTTATTAGGGGCAGTAATACATAGGACAAATGACTTGTTAGCTATGCACATCACACGAGCTTTTGTACCATTTCTAATTTTATTTATTTTTTATCATCAAGGAAGGCTAAGAAAGAGAGCAACATTCCATTTGAAATTTAAATTACTCACTTATGGGCTTCCGAGTTTCAATTAAATATCATAATTAAAAAGTAATCATTCAGGATATATAATCCATTTTTTTAGTAAAATTTGAATTATTTGCTCATATCGCGGACATAATTAGCGTGTTCATTAGTTCGATAAAACTTTTAATTTCTCTAAGAGTTGTATAGTGCTTAATAGGTCATTGTGAACCTCAGATGTGATCAACCCAGATGTATGTGGGATATAAATATAAACATCAATGTGAAATGAGAGAAGAGTAGATGGGGTTCATAATTTGTCAAGGCTAGCTAATACAATGATTTATTGATTACAACGAGTGATATCATAACCTCTACTTAGATAGGCACGCATGTAACCAATAAAAACTTTCATAGAACTGAGGAAGCTTGTGCATTATAGATTAAAATATTTTTATTCATTCTATTTCTTCAACCATTTATTTATGAGCAATATCCAGCACGACAGTAGTGTTCTGCGACGTCTCTCCCAACGATTACTTGGCTTGCACTACTAACGTGGATGTTGTCCGGTTGATACGTGAGATTCTTTGGAGGGTCTATTCAAACCAGATGGGTGAGCATCAACCCGAGTTGAGCTTCTCTAACATTTTGTAATTTACTCTGTTCTCCCATCTGGTACAACTATCTACAAAATTTTAGATACATAAAATTTTTAAAAATTAAGAATAAACAATCTTGAAATCGATCTATACCATTATAATGGGTAGATCATGCCTTCCTAGGTCAGCACGTAACGTCGTTAAAGAAGCGTCTGTGCTTAACCACATACTGGCTAGCAATCTCCTCGTGCACTGCATCGGCTCCGCCTTGCCTCCACATAAGACCGGCAAGCCTTCCCCCGGTCCTCTCAAATGCCTTATCCCTGAAAATGTGGTTCCAATACCAATTGGATGGGAAATTTCTCTTAGTGTAATTACGGGTCCACTCATTCATGCTTGTCCTACCGAATGCACATGAAATTAGGCCGAGAGTGCCAAACGTGGGTTCCAATTCTAAGATGCATCTAGCGAAGGGCATCCCTGGTCCGATTCTTGCTAGCTTGTCCCATGGGTAAATACCTGCGTGTAGCGGTTCCTTTGTCATGCACCACGAGAGCGTGTGGTCCAGCCTAAAAATTTGGGAACTTGGTTGGCAGTTCGGCAGTACCATCCCGTCCCATTATCTTGTGATTCCGTCGTACCGGACCATACTACTTTGCCCAGCAAGTAGATAAACATGGTGTGGATGTGCGAATGACGAGTTGGGATCGTTGGTTGGAGATGAGTTACAGGCGATGGTCGTTGTCATTTCAAACGTGAAGAATAGAGTAACGAATAATATCAGTGTTAGAATGATATATTTTGAAAGTATAATTACATGGATGATATTTGGAATTTGTTTAAATGGGTAGAGGAAGGCTATCTAAAGAAATTATTCAAATTTTACGGTTGAAGAGTGTGGCTTGTCCATAACAAATTCCGCCAAGCATAAACGATAATATATTCACGCAAGGGAGGTGCTATCTCTTTGATAAAGCATATTTCATAGTACTCTGACTATAATAGATAGAACAAATGACTTTTTAGTTATGCACATCACACGTCATTGTGTATCATTTCTAATTTTATTTATTTTTTATCTTCAAGAAATGTTAAGATAGGAAGCAACATTCCATATAAAATTTAAATCACTCACTTATTGCCTTTTAAGTTTTGATTAAATATTATAAATGAAAAGTAATTATTCCAGATATATAACCCATTTTTCAACAAAATTTGATTCATTTGCTATTATCACGGACATAATTAACGTGTTCATGAGTTCGATAAAACTTTAGTTTCTTCAAAAGTTGTATATTTCTTAATAGCTCATTTTGAAACTCAGATGTTATCAAGACACATGTATATGGCATATAAATGTAAACATCAATGTCAAAGGAGAGAAAGTAGTTGGGGTTCATAATAAGTCATGGGTAGCTAATACAATGATTTATTGATTAGAACGAGTGATATCATAACCTCTACTTACATAGGCACACATGTATCCAAATAAAACTTTCTTAGAGCTGAGGAAGCATGTGCATTATAGATTAAAATATTTTCATTCATTCTAATTCTTCAACCATTAATTTATGAGCAATATCCAGCACGGCAGTAGTGCTCTGCAACGCCTCTCCTAACGATCACTTGGCTTGCACTACTGACATGGATGTTATCCCGTTGATACGTGAGATTCTTTGGAGGGTCTATTCGAACCAAATGGGTGAGCTTCAACCCGAGTTGAGCTTCCCTAATCTTTTTAATAAGCTCTACTCTCTCATCTGGTACAATAATCTGCAATCTTTTAGATACATAAAGGGAGGGCAATGAAACGGATGGTTAAAAATTAAGAATAAACATTCTTGAAATCCATCTATACCAGTATAATGGGTAGATCATGCCTCCTCAGGTCAGCAATTACGTCGTTAAAGAACCGTTTGAGCTTAATTGTGTACTGGCTAGCAACCTCCTTGAGCACTACATTGGCTCTGCCTTGCCACCACATACAATCGGCAAGCCTTCCCCTGGTCCTCTCAGATGCCTTAGCCCATAAAATGAGGTTCCAATATTAAATTGGATGGGGAATTTCTCTTAGTGTAATTACGGGACCACTCGTCCATGCTTGTCCCACTGAATGCACATGAAACTAGGTTGATTGTGCCAAATGCGGGTTCCAATTCTAAGATGCGTCTAGCGAAGGCCATCCCTCGTCTGATTCGTGCTAGCTTTTCCCATGGGTAATGACTTGCATGTAGCGATTTCTTTGCCATACTCCACGAGAGCGTGCGGTCCAGCCTAAATATTTGGGAACTTGGTTGGCAATCCTGCGGCACCACTTTGTCCCATGATCTTGTGATTCCGCCATACCTGACCATATTACTTTGCCCAGCTAATAGATAAACATGGTGTGGATGCACGGACAACGAGTTGGGATCGTTGGTCGGAGACGAGATAGAGGCGATGGTCGTGGTTATTTCAAACGTAGAGAGCAACGAACAATATCAGTATTTGGATGGCCATGATGATAGGGAATGGCACTTCTAGATCAAAACAAAAATTTTAATTTTCAATCGATGAGATCACAATAAATATATAAATTCATGTAGACACCTATCGGTTGCGAATTTGTTAGTTCATTCAATAAGGCATACTCATTGTTGTTGTCAATTAAATTTTCAACTTAACATCCTCAATTTTTTGTTATGCAAAGAATACACTAATTATTGGAAGACTTCTCACATTTTTCACCAAGCTCAGTTTGCCTGCTGCCTTTGGTGTAGTTGCATTCTTCATAAAAGCAAAAATGTTTGTTTAAGAAACTGACAATAGTAGAAAACTACTAAAACGCTCATGCAATCTTCGGAACTAACCCTCGTTTCCATCGCACCTATCCCTACTATGGCTTTAAAGAATAAACCAATTTATGGTAATATTCTGTCCCTAAACGAATCCTGACCAACCACCACTTTGGCAACAATTCATTCTGCGATAGGCAGATCCGGCTGGGCATAATCTGGAGAACTACCATAAGTTTTTTATATCTCTATATAGAGTTACATCGATCGATAGTATACACCCACCACCATAAAATGTCAAATTTTTAATTCTAAAAAATAAATACAGGCCAATCATGAAAGGCCACGATTTGTACGGTGGTGATGAACTAATACATAGCCAGAAACAGATGCATCTCATCGTAAAGGCAGCTCGAACCTCTATTTTGCATGAGATTGTGACAAGGGTTGATGCACGTGATTTATACGAGTGTAAGGAAGGAAGCTAGTAATTTTGTATCCTAATATTTATTTAATGTTATTGCAAGATAGAATTATTAATGTTATGATATATTTTGTAAGAATACTTTTAAGGATGACATTTGGAATTTTTTTAAATGGGTAGAGGAAAGTTATCTAAAGGAATTCTTCAAATTTCACTGTTAATGAGTGTGGATTGTCGATAACGAAATCCGCCAAGCATAGACGATGATATATTCAGTCAAGGGAGGTGCTAGCTCGTTGATGAAGCATATTTTGGGCCATAATAAGGATACCATTTATTAGGGGCAGTAATACATAGGACAAGTAACTTATTAGCTATGCACATCACACGTATCATTACTAATTTTATTTATTTTTTATCATTAATGAAGGCTAAGATAGGGAGCAACATTCCATATGAAATTTAAATCCCTCACTTATTGACCTCAACAAAATTTGATTCATTTGCTCATATCGCGGACATAATTAATGTGTTCATTAGTTCGATAAAACTTTTAATTTCTTCAAGGTTTGTGTAGTCATTAATAGCTCATTTTGAAACTTGGATGTGATCAACGCCATGTATATAGCATATAAATGTAAACATCAATATGAAAGGAGAGAAGAGTCATTGGGTTCATAGTAAGTCGAGAGTAGCTAATACAATGATTTATTAACTACAACGAGTGATATCATAACCTCTACTTACATAGGCACGCATGTATCCAATAAAAATATTCTTATAGCTGAGGAAGCATGTGCTTTATAGATTAAAATATTTTTATTCATTCTAATTCTTCAACCATTTATTTATGAGTAATATCTAGTACTGTAGTAGTGCTCTAAGACGTCTCTCCAATGATCACTTGGCTTACATTATCGATGTGAACGTTATCCAGCTGATGCGTGAGATTCTTTGGAGGGTCTATTCGAACCACTAACCTTTTTAATATACACTGCTATCCCATATGGTACAACTATCTGCAAAAATATTTTATAAATAAAGGGAGGATGGGGAATTTCTCTCAGTATAATTACAGGACCACTCGTCCATGCTTGTCCCACCAAATGCACATGGAACTAGGTTGATAGTGCCAAATGCGGGTTCCAATTCTAAGATGCGTCTAGCGTAGGGCATCCCTAGTTCGATTTCTGCAAAGCTTGTCCCGTGGGTAAATACCTGCGTGTAGCGGTTCCTTTTCAATACTCCACGAGTTCATGCAGTCTAGCCTAAAATTTGGGGACTTGGTTGGTAGTCCCGCGGTAGCACCCCGTCCTATGTTATTGTGATTTTGCCATACCCAACCATATTAATTTGCCCAGCTAGTAGATAAACCTGGTCTGGATGCACGGACGACGAGTTGGGATCGTTGGTCGGAGACGAGTTAGAAGCGATGATCGTGGTCATTTCAAACCTGAAAAAGAGAGCAACGAACAATATCAGTGTTAGGATGACCATGATGAAAGGGAAAGACACTTAGATCAATACAAGAATTGAAATTTTCAATCGATGAGATCACACCAAATATATAAATTCATGTAGACACATATCACTTGCGAATTTGTTAGTTCATTCAATGTGGCACACGAATTGTTGGTGTCAATTAAAATTTAAACTTAACACCCTCAATTTTTTGTTACGAAATGAATACACCTATTATTGGAAGACTTCTCACCTTTTTCACCAAGGAAATCGACAATAGTGGAAAACAACTAGAAGACTCATGCAATCATCAATACTAACCATCGTACCCATCACACCTATCCCAACTATGGCTTTAAAGAAGATACCATATAAACCTCATCCCTTAAAAAACAAGGAAACCGGGAAAAGAATCGATTAACTCGGGTGGTAAATCTAAACGAGTTCATGAACCCTAATCGTTAGAGAAAAGGAAAACTGAGAAATTTATGTATCTCGAGTGACCTAAGTCACAAAAGTAATGAGAAAAGACTTTAGAATGAATTGGAGGTGAAAACCAAACCGGTTTAGGTGAACTATACTTGAACCGGTTTGAACCACTATTAAACTAGTTTCTAAATTTATTTTTCTAGGTAGTTTAAAATATTCAAATAGGAGAATTGAGGCCACCATTGGATAGATAATAAATTTAGATAAATTTAAAAATTTTAAATTTTGAAAAACTCGGTCGAATCGGGCCTGAACTGACCGGTATAAGCATTGAACCCAGTTAGGACCGATCCGATTCGGTTTGGAACAGTGTCGTCTTCTTCCTTCAGATGACAGCACTGTTCACTCGAAAAAAAATTGAGCAGGGCCGGCGAAGATGATAAGTCTCCAGCTAGAGAGTTTCAGGCAATGAATGACCACTATTAAGGTACCTATCAGACGACCAAGAAGTTCTCAAGCTTCCTATATAAAGAGACCCTCCTCATTCATCCTCCTCACACCTGAAAACTCCACTCTCTCCCAACTGCTCCATTTTCTGGTGAAGTTGAACCAGAGCTCCGACTTGGGCATTTTTCGGAGCCAAAGAAGGCGTGGTTAGCTTCTTTTTCTCAAGACGAGAGCTATTCGCCTAAATCGAAAGCTCGAACCGCCACACTCTTGTCGGAAAGCTTTCGAAGATTTCTCTCTCTAAGTCCAATTTTCCAGCGAAGCTCTGTTTGAGCATATTATGGCGTCAAATTGTGCGATTAAAAGTGTAATTGAATCGTATGGAGGTCTAGGAACTTAAATCTAACTTCAATTTCACAATTAAACTCATTTGATTGATCAATTTGATTAAATCAAATTCGGCCAAGTTGGAAGGTTGAAATTGGGAGAAAAGTTTTGGGGAAATCTTGGGAATTTCAAAAATTCCAGGCAACAAGTGCAATTTCATAAAATTGAGGGCCAATTAGGCATGGAAAAGATGTTGGAGGACCAATTGGTTCATTTTTGGATTTTTGAGGTGAAATTTACCATTTTTGTAAAGTAGGGGAAAATGGTAATTTTGAAAAAGTTGGGGATCAAATTGGAAACTTGGGAAACTTGAATCCCTTTTGTGATTTTGAATATATTGGGGTCCTAAGGTGAATTTTAGAAGTTCCGGAACTCAGTTTTGGAAAAATCGGCATTAGGGACTTAAAGTTAAAGAAAAAGAACTTTAGAGATAAAATTGTAATAAATCAAAAAGTTTGAGTATTTTATCCATTCACGATGAATGAAGGCTATTAGGCCAAGGGATAATGAACTAGTATGTTCATATCATGTAGGAACACAAAGTACCGGGAACGCTAGTAAGGACAAGCTCGCGTGAAGACAAAGAACTAGTTAAGAGGAAATTACTACGTTATCGGGTGAGTGGGATTTTTATATCATACCCGGTTGGGATGATAAACACATCGAAAATGAAACCCCACTACTAAGTGGAATTTTAAACATCACACCTAAATGGAGTGATGTGGAAAATCTACTTACCGATTGTAAGTAGATCTTACACGGTTGGTATGATAAACTTCATGGAAGGAAGTAGAAAACTCGTTTATCGATTATGAGTGATCATGTCCTCACACCTGGTTGGTGTGATGGATGGCTAAAAGATTATTTTGTTGGAAGTTGTAAACCCTGTTCATTGATAAGGAAAAAATCAGGGAAAGAACTGGTCAATTTCAAATTTTAAAACCAAATCGGTCTACAAGCTCGATTGTTAGGAAACGGGAAAATTGAGAATTTACAACTCCCATGTGACTCAAAATGGTTCATAAATCTTAGAAAAGAACCTTAGGAAGAATTGGGAAGAAAAATCGGACCAGTTCAAGTGAACGGGGTCTGAACTAGATAGAACTGGTTTATGAACCGAGTTGACTCATGAACCGAAACTGACAGTGAAAGGAGTAAACCGGGAAATTTATGTATCTCGAGTGACCCAAAGAGTCCCAAAAGTCATGGAAATGGACTTGAGAAGGAATTGGAGATGCTCATTCTTACTTGTTATAATATCTCTTAATATGCTTCCTTGGGTTTCTTTCACCTTAGCATGCATTTTATTTGCAAATTTGTCTTCTCACCTCTCGTCACCGATTCCATTTCTTCTTTATTAGGTCATGCTTCATTTCTTAGGATTTTCCTTATTTGGGAGGATTCTTACCCTTTTCTCCCACAATTTCTTTTTCATACATTTTTGAAGGCACATAACTTTAAATGATGTCCCTTGATGTCGTTCTTTTCATGCTTACCTTTACTCTTGAGATCCTATGGGAACGTCCTCCGTACTCCATCCTCATTCTCACTCGTACCCCAATACATGTATGTTTCTTTCTAGGGAGTGCTCACATCCATCTAGTTTCAAAATCTCTTGTTCATCCTTCGAGAGGTTCACTTAACTGTCTCAAGACTTTTAATTATAAATTCGGCTTTGGCCATTGATTTCCTTTAAGGATTTTCCTTCGTTCTTCTTTTTCAATGTTTTGGCCTTTTCACTTCTCCCTTCTTTATCATGATTTAAATCCATGGTTCTCTCGAATACTAGTTCTTTAACTGTCTCTTTCTCTCTATTTATTTATTCTTTTCTAGTCCAATCGTCTGAGCAGCTGTATCACTCATTCTTCATGCCTATCCTATTATCATACATAGAGTGTAGTCTTTACTACATCTCAGCCTTTCTTAGGGTTTTGTTTATTCTCTTTGGTCATCCCGTTGCTACTAGTTTCTTCTTTCTACTTGGTTCTCCTGAAACTATTGTTTGGTTCTCATGCTTTCTCCAAACAGGTCACATTGGGCCATCACGATACTTCCTTTCTTTGAAACATTTCCTAATCAAGGGTTGGTTCCTTGCACTCCCCATTATGTCCATTCGCCCATCAATATTCCCTTCAAAGGTAGTTAGTCGTATGCATCCCTCCAAAGTTTACTTTCATAGTGAGAGGCTTTATGTAGCGTTCAAATATTCCTTTTTTTCAAGATTTCTTGACAATTATGTGAGAGGCTTGCCTATTCTTTTCTTGGCTTGAGTTTAGTCATTAATTTGGCATTTGGTCCTTTTAAGGATTTCTTTCATCCTTCTTTTCCCGAGTATTTGGCCTTTTCGCCCCTCTCTTCTTTGTTGGAACTCAAATTATGGCTTTCCCGTGTATTAGTTTGTTAACTGCCTCGCCTCCACCATTCCTCTGGTTTAAGTTTCTTAGGGCAATTGTTTTATTGAGCCCTCCTATCCTTAACGTCCATCTCACTAACCTCTTTAGGGTGTAGTCCTTTCTTCCTATTGGTCTTCCTTAGGGTGTCATTTATTTTATTTGAATATCTTGTTGTAACGAAATTCTTTCTTTTGTCATGTTGGTCCAAAATTCCTATTTGACTTCATTGCTTTTTCCAAGGTGATTCATTCCTATAATCCCAATACATCCTATTTGTCGTCAAAATGTTTGTCTTATCTTCTCTTGTGGTTGTGCTCCCTTCTTTGCTCCCAATATTTAGAATTTTCTTCTTTAAAGGGAGATTTCTCTTTATTTTATTTGTGGTTTATCGAGGTCCTACCTTTAGTCCCTTTTCTTTTTCTTCCTACCATTATGCTAGAATCTTGAAGAGCTTACTCCTGGATGTAATTGAAGTTCCGAGCAGGAGTTGTATTTCTAAGGTTGGTATCCTTTCAGGTTTCCTATAGCTATGGGGTCATTATTCTTGGAAAATATTGTCCTAACTCCTAGCGGTGTGGGATAGTTTTTCACTTCGTGTCCTATTCCCCTATAGGTTAACTTGACACCTATTCTTAGTAGGGTTGGACACTTCTCCACGCAGTGTCCCTATTGTTCATACTTGTAATTATGTGAACATAAGTGATTCATCCTAGCATTTTTTTTCTAGGGAATTGTTAGTTTTGGTGCTCCTTCGTCCTTGAGTTTACATACCTTGAGAGTTTTTCTTGTGGAGCTTTCTTTGTCATTTGATCACTCTAAGGGTCCTCCTAGATTTCTCAATTCTCTAATTCAATTTCCTTAACTTGGATGGGATTCTCCTTAGTTTCTATGGTAGTATAGGCTTGTTTGGTCACTTTCTTTGGGGCCATCTTCCTTGAAGATCACATCCTTTAAAATACAGGGTTTTTAGGAATTTGGAGTACTTTATTAATAGAGTGGTACAGTATGTTGGGTGTTTTGGCCCTATTACAGAAAATGGTAACAAAATAACTAGGGAGCTATGGGATTCTTGATAAACATCCTCCTATGTAAGGTTGTATGCCCTTTGCTAGCGTTTATGGTTTCATGCTTGGCTTCCTTCATACTTTGAGTTGTGACCTCAATAGGTCCTGGCACCCTTCTCCGAAATACTTCCTCATTTGGTCTTTTGAGATTCCTGCCATGCCTCAGATATTTGGGAAGCTTCTAAGGTTGTCTTCCTATGAAAATAGGGTGTTGAGTAGAGCCATTCCTAGTTTTCTTGGTTTCTCTCCTGGGAGCCATCTGAAAATTTTAGGATAAATCATATTAGTTACTATATTTTCTAGTCTTGATTATGTATTCGAGGAAACATGCTCTGATACCACTCTAGTTGTCATGCCCCGACCATGTTTGGTTGGATCCCCATGATCAACCCTATAAACCCCGCACTTTTGAGTTAAGAAAAATCGGGAAAATAACCGGTCAAATCGAATAAGAAAACAGAGCCAATTTACAAACCCAGTAATTTGGGAACAAGCAATTTGAAAATTTACAACTTTTGGGTAATCTAAAGGGTACATTAAACCTTTAAAAAGAAACTTAAGAAAAATTAGAAAAGAAAATCTAAATGGATTAGGTGAACAAGATCCCATAAGAACTCTAGAGTTAAGCGTGCTTGCCCGAGTGTAGTGTGAGAATGGGTGACTACGCCTTATCATAAATAGCCATAAATTAATATGTATTTAATTATTATAATTAATACCAATAATTTAATACCTAAATTAAATTATTGGAATTAATACAAATAATTTATGGCAATATTAATACTAGTAATAAATCACTCCCATTTAATACACGATTTTACACCTATATAAAGAGGTCATCCCCATTCATTCTCCTCACACCCAAACACTTTTCTCTCTCTCTCTCTCTACTTCTCCATTTCTCGGTGAAGCTAGAACCAGAGCATCGACTTGAACATTTTTCTTAACCTTGGAAGGAGAGGTCGGGCTCTTTAGAATTGGGGAGAAGTCAGCTATCTGATAGCAAACTCCAGTCAATCCGAGAATCGCTGGAGAGGCGCCGGCATGATGGAACAGTGAAGCAGCTCTGACGGACTGAAGCTGCCCTATTTCGACCAAGTTGAAATCAGCCATTTCACGCCCTTCTCAGGCTAAACCAAGTCCTCCCAACACTTTCTTAGCCCTCCCACGGCCGAATTAGGACTAAAAGGTAAGCCCATTCGGCTCCCCTCTGTAATTTTCAGCTAGTGCTAGAGAGACAACCGATAGAATTTCAATGATGAAATTCTAACTCAATTTGGTATCAATTGATGCAATTCTTGATTCTAGGATGAACCTCAGGATGAGAGCTATGTGCCCAAATTGAAAGCTCGGACCACCATGCCCTCACCGGTGAGTAATCGAAGCTTTCTCTCTCTATAGACTATTTTTCGGCGAAGCTCTGTTTGAGCTCGTTCCGGCATTAAAATTCACGATTCAAAGTTCTATGGAATTGCAAGAACATGGAGAAACTTAATTTCAACTTCAATTTCAACAATTAGAGGTATTTGATTGGTCAATTTGATGAAATCAAATTTAGTTGTGTTAAAGAGTTGGAATTGGGGGAAAATTAGGGATTTTCGAAAATTCGAGGGATCAAAAAGCAATTTCCTAAAATTCAGGGTCAAGTGGGCATGATAAAAATGTTAGAGGGCCAATTGAGGAATTTTAGAATTTTTGTGGTGAAACTTACCATATTGGTAAAGGAAGGGCAAAATGGTAATTTTGAAAAAGTTGGGGGGACCAAATTGGAAATTTGGGAAATTAATCCCCTTTTTGTGAAATGGAATAAATTGAGGTCCTATGATAAATTTCAAAAGTTTCGGGACTCAATCTGAGGAAAAATCGGTATTAGGGACTTAAAGTTAAAGAGAAATAACTTTAGGCACCTAATTGCAAATAAATGAATGTTTGACTTTCTCATTCATTTGGAATGAATGAAGGCTATTAGGCCAAATGATAATGAACCGAGATATTCATATCATGTAGGAACACAAAGTACCGGGAACGCCATCAAGGACAAGCTTGTGTGAATCCAAAGAATCGATCTAGTGGAATTCACGGCATTAACGGGTGAGTGGGTTTACTAACATCATACCCGGATGGGACGATGAGCACAACTTAAAGATAAAAACCACTTATTGGTTGTGAGTAGGATTTTATATCATACCCGGTTGGGGATAATAAGCACATTGAAATGAAAACCTCCTACTATGTGGTATTTTAAACATCACGACTTAGAGTAGTGATGTGAAAACCATGTGGAAAAACTACTCACTGGTTGTAAGTAGATCATACCCGGTTGGTATGATGAAACTTCCTCGAAGGAAGTTGAAAACTCATTCATCGGTTATGAATGGAGATGTCCTTATATCGGGTTGGTATAATGGACAGTTGAAAACATAATTTTGTCGGACTGTTTGCCAATTCTTAAACTATTTGGGGGACCTTCTTGACAGGAGCTCGAATAGCTCTTATAGGCCAAGGGCCTCAGTTTTGGAACTTGGGGGCTAATATGCCCGATTTTGAAAATCTCGTACAGTGGGCCCAAGGCCAGTTGGCACGAGTAGGAGCTCATAAACAAACATGAATTATATGTTGGTTAAATGACGCCTTACACTTTACAGTTTACAATAAGGGGAAACCCTTTAATAAACCGAGAGAGTGGCGGGTTGATCACGGGGATCCAACCAAACTAGGTCGGGGCATGACAACTAGAGTGGTATTAGAGCCTGTTTCCTCGAATACATAATCAAAACTAGAAAATATAGTAACTAATAGGATTTATCCTAAAATTTTCAAATGGCTCCCATGAGAGGAACCAAGAAAACTTGGAATGGCTCTACACAACACCCTACCTCCGTAGGGAGACAACCCTAAAAGCTTCCCAAATGCTTGAGACCGGACTGAAATGTCAAAAGACCAAATGGGGAATTATCCTAGAGAATGGTGCTAGGACCTATTGGTGGCACAACTCTAAGTATGGAGGAAGACGTTTATCAAGAATTCCATAGCTACTTAGTTATTTTACAACAGTTTCCTGTGATAGGGCTGGAAGCCTAATATTTTGTATCCCCCTGTTAATAAAATACTAAAATTCTCAAAACTCTCTCTCCTGATGATGCAATCTTGTTGGGAATATGGCCTAAGGAAAATAAAGCAAACCCACACTATCTTGGAAGCTAAGGAAAAGATACATCCCGGTTATGGAAGATAAATCAGGGGAATTAAGAAACCTAGGAAGACTCTTACCATGACCCTTTAGCGAAGGAGACTCAGTAAGAAAACTGTCAAAGTGATGAGACTCAAAGAACGGTAGAGAACCAAACCAATAGTAACCCTGGAAATGCCCTACTCGAAGGAAAGAAGGGACCACAACAATCCATGTAAAGGAATAACCTATTACAAGTATGAACGATTGAGACATTACCTGAAGAAGTGCTCAACCCTACTAAGGACAAGTACCAAGATAAACTATTATAGGTGTAAGAAAAGAAGGGGTGTTTCACACCTTATAAATTCAGGGCAATAACTCCTCAAAGGCCACGAAGGACTGGGACCGAAACCATGGAGCTGGCTAAGTAAGTGGTTCACCAAGAGGTCAAGAAATGACGAGGTAAATGCAAAATTTAAATTTCTTCTTAAGAAGATCAACCCGAGAAAGATATCTCAAGAGTAGGGATAAGGTACATGGGAAGTATATCTAGAACCCTCTCATAAGGGGCAAACACAAAGAAACATCCTCTGGAAACTCTAGAGAATGGCACAATGAGAGTGAAGAAGAGAAGGAATACGCTGGGAAAGGGAACTTTGGAGGGATGCATACAACTAAGTACCTTGAAAGAACCATTGGATTGGCAGATGGACATAACGTGAAGTGCAAGACACCAACACACCGTTAGAAACTTCTTGATGGAAGGATGTATTGGAGGCCAATTATGACCTACCTTGTAAGAGTAATAGAGCCAAATAACGGGATGTATTGGAATGAATCACCTTGGAAAAAGTAATGAAGCCAAATAAGGTCAAGGAGAATAAATGACACCCTAAGAAAGACCGAGAGGTAGAAAGGACTACACCCTAAAAAGGTCAGTGAGATGGATGTTAAGGACAGGAGGACTCGAGAAATAGATGCCCTAAGAAACTTAGACCAAACAAATGGTGGAGGCAAAGTAGTTAACGAACAAATATTCGAGAAAGCCATAATGTAAGTTCTGACAAAGAAGAGAGAGGCGGAAAGATCAAATACTTAGGAAAAGAAGGATGCAATAAATCCTTAAAAGGACCAAAGGCCAATTAATGACTAAACTCAAGCCAAGAAAGGAATAGGCAAGCCTCTCCCACAATGATCCTAAAACAAGGAAGATTTGTACGCTCCCTAAAGAAATAGACAAGTACTAGGTACGAATAAGGATGCAAATAGAGCATAAAAGATGTGCCTACAAGATTTGAGAAGTAAAGGTAAATAGGATAAGACGACATCAAGGGATGTCATTTAAGGGTAGAAATCCCCTAGAGCAAATGTAAGAAAAGAATGTCAAGGGAAAGGCAAAGAATCCTACCAAGGAAGGAAGCCCCAGAAAGACATGCGTATCCCAATTAAAAGGAAATGGAACCAAGCCTTATTCAGGAAATGTTTTCCAAGGAAAGAAGTATTGTAATGGTCCAGTGTGACCTGTTTGGAGAGAATAGGAGAACCATGTAGAAAGAGGAAAACTAGTAACGACGGACAACCAAAGATAATGAACAAAACCCTAAGAAAGGATGAGATGTAGTAAAGACTACACTCTATGATGGACAATAGGATGGGCATGAATATAGCTGCCCAGACGATAGGACCAGAAAAATAAAGAGAAAGAGATAGTTAAAGAACTGGTTTTCAAGAGAACCATCGATTTAAACCACAACAAAGAAGGGAGAAGTGAAAAGGCCAAAACATTGGGAAAGAAGAACGAAGGAAAATCTGTAAAGCAATCGATGGCCAAAATCGGGTTTATAGACTTAAGATGGTTAAGTGAGCCTCATGAAGGGCGAACAAGAGAATTTGAAACAAGGAGGATGTGAACCCTCCTTAAACGGAAATAATCTAACGAATTAGCACCAAAAGATGTTGTGACAAGTATGAATGAGTGGACAACCCATACTAAGGTAATAAAGGAAAGAATGTTCGATAAATGTTGTGAAAGTAAATCCCCTAAATAAGATGTGGCTAAGAAGGAATAACCACAATTGGTAAGATGGATCATAGTCCACCGTGCATATGAAGCTTAAAGAGTGGACGACCGAGCATAGGGCGGAATGCAAAGAATAAAACCAATAATCAGAAGTATCCCATCTAAGGAATAAGGGATAAAACAAAAGTTGTGGATAGAGAAGGATTCAAAGTAAACAGATGCCCTAACATAGATAAAGGTGCAAAGAAAGGGAGAAAGAACCATACAATAAATGATAAGGAGGTTAAACATATAACTCCTAAGATGGAAATCTCTATTGTAAGAGACATAGTAGAGAACAAAACTGGAAGGAGTGAACCTTCCCAAGCAAAGTAATTGACTCATAGATCGAAAGCAATTATTGCAGAATGAAGAATCATGAAGTGATTTATTAGCAAGTAAAAGTGGATTAAGGAAAAAGGAAGTCATTGAATAAGGAATGTCACTAAAGAAGAGAAAGGACATAAGAAGGAAAAAAAAATCCTTGTATGTCAATAATCATCAGGAAACCCAACAATTGGAATTAAAAGGACCCAATAAAAACGTTTGGAAAGGATGAGTAGGTAAGAAAAATCCATGCGGTTATGTGAGACATAACTTCAAAGGCATGATGGATGAGAGGATAACGGTAAAAAGGATAGTTGAGGAATGCTATCAAAAGAAAAGAGGGATGAAGTTATATGATTCCTGAAAGGTAAAAAAAAAAGAAGCTAAAAGAGACCCTCAAGGAGATGTTCTAGAAATCTAATGGACAAAGACAAGTCCTAGAAATTGCCATGTTTTAAGGGGTATGTAAGCCCAACAATCCCAAGGAGAATATGACTCAAAGTAAGGAAGAGTCGGCTAATAAGCATGACAAGGTCGAATATAAAAATTTGGACCGAAGTTATAATAGACAACGAATGGAGGAAGGGTCAAAATAGGACGAAAAAGTGATAATAAAGAAAATCGTGGAAACAAGTACATAATGATCGAAAGAACATTGAGCTAAAGGTTTCAACGACCAAGGGGTTAACTAGACACGAGAATGGTTAGGTATCTTGGAATTCCCAATCTTGAGTACAGAACCTCAAAGGGAAGAATGTGCTCTAAGCAAAAAAAGATATAAATCTAAGAATATACCCTAAAGTAAGGTATGTCTCGTTATGATAAACTCCATGGAGGGAGTAAATAATATAAAGGAAAAGAAATTGCTTAAGTGAAGGATGTAAAAAGGATTAATTGAAAGAACAAGAGAAGAGTTTGCATGTTAAGCAAATAACAAATGTACATCAAAGAAAATGGTTCATCGTTCAAGGTTGCAAATTAAGTTTTGGGGACAAAACTCCTAAAAGGAGGGGAGAGTTGTAAACCCTGCACTTTTGAGTTAAGGAAAACTGGGAAAGAACCAGTCAACCCGAGTAAGAAAACCGAGCCGGTTTATAAACTAGATCATTTGGGAACAAGCAATTTGGAAATTTACAACTTTCAGGTGATCCAAAGGGTTCATTAAAACTTGGAAAAGAAATTTAAGACAAGTTAGAAGAGAAAAACCAAATTGGTTCAGGTGAATAAGAATTCATATGAACTTTGAAGTTAAGCGTGCTTGCTTGAGAGTATGGGTGACCTTTTGGGAAGTATGATTTTTTTTGTAACCCAAAATTTCGGTCAGAACTTTTTATGCGAACATGCCTTATCATAAATAGCCATAAATTAACATATATTTAATTATTTTAATTAATACCAATAATTTAATACCTAAATTAAATTATTAGAATTAATACAAATAATTTAATATAAAAATTAAATTATTAGAATTAATACCAATAATTTATGGCAATATTAATACTAGTAATAAATCTCTCCCATTTAATACACAATTTTACACCTATATAAAGAGTCATCCCCATTCATTCTCCTCACACCTGAACACTACTCTCTCTCTACTGCTCCATTTCCCAATGAAGTTCGAACCAGAGTTTCAACTTAAACATTTTTCTTAACCTCGAAAGGAGAGGTCGAGCTCTTTAGAATCAGGGAGAAGACAACTATCTGATAGCAAACTCCAGTCAATCCGAGAATCGTTGGAGAAGTGCCGGAATGATGGAATAGTGAAGCAGCTTCGACGGATCAAAGTTGCCCTATTTCGGCCAAGCTGAAATCGGCCATTTCAAGCCCTACTCAGGCCAAACCAAGCCCTCCCAACACTTCCTCAGCCTTTCCACGGCCGAATTAGGACTGAAAGGTAAGCCAATTCGGCTCCCCTTTACAATTTTCGATCGGTGCTAGAGAGAGGGTCGCTCGAATTTCAATGATGAAATTCTAATCCAATTCTGCATCAATTGATGCGATTCTTGATTCTAGGATGAACCTCAAGACGAGAGCTATCTACCCAAATTGAAAGCTCGGACCGTCGTGCCATCACCGGTGAGTAATCGAAGCTTTCTCTCTCTATAATTCATTTTCCGGCGAAGCTCCGTTTGAGCTCGTCCCGGCATTAAAACTTGCAATTCACATTTCTAAAGAATCATATGAATATGTAGAAACTCAATTTCAACTTCAATTTCAACAATTGTAAATGTTTGATGGGTCAATTTGATGAAATCAAATTCGGCTGTGTTAAGAAGTTGGAATTGGGGGAAAATTGGGGATTTTTGAAATTCAAAGGATCAAAATGAAATTTTATGAAATTGAGGGTTAATTGGGCATGAAAATAATGTTGGAGGACCAATTGAGAAATTTTGAAATTTTTGGGGCAAAATTTACCATTTTTGTAAAGGAAGGGCAAAATGGTAATTTTAGAAAAGTTGGGGGACCAAATTGGAAATTTGGGAAATTAAACCCCTTTTTGTGAAATGGAATAAATTGAGGTACTATGATAAATTTTAGAAGTTTCGGGACTCAATTTGAGAAAAAAATCGGCATTTGGGACTTAAAGTTAAAGAGAAATAACTTTCGGGACTTTATTACAAATAAATGAAAGTTTGACTTTCTCATTCATTTGGAATGAATGAAAGCGATTAGGCCGAAGGATAATGAACCAAGATGTTCATATTGTGTAGGGACACGAAGTACCGGGAACGCCAGTAATGACAAGCTCGCGTGAATACCAAGAACCGGTCTAGTGGAATTCACGGCATTAACGGGTGAGTGGGTTTACTAACGTCATACCCGGTTGGGATGATGAGCATAATTTAATATTAAAAACCACTTACCGGTTGTGAGTGAGATTTTATATCATACCCAGTTGGGAATAATAAGTGCCTCGGTATAAAAACCCACTATTTAGTGGTATTTTAATCATCACCACTTAGAGGAAGTGATGTGAAAATTTTGCGTAAAAACTACTTATCGGTTGTAAGTAGATTATACCCGGTTGGTATGATTAGACTTACTTGAAGGAAGTTGAAAACCTGTTCATCGATTATGAACGGAGATGTCCTTATACCGATCAGTATAATGGACAGTGAAAACCTATTTTGTCGGAAGTGTTCTCCACTAACTGTGTGCCAATGCTTAAACTATTTGGGAGACCTTCTTGACATGAGCTCAAATAGCTCTTATAGGTCGGGGGCCTCAGTTTTGGAACTTGGGGCTAAATGCCCGATTTTGAAAATCTCATACAATGGGCCTAGGGCCAGTTGGCATGAGCAGGAGCTTGTAAACGAACATAATATATGTGCCATAAAACTTAATAAGTGAATTGTTTGGCCATGGTACCAAGATAGGACCGACATGCTTAGTCAACTAGCGGCAATGTGACATGACAGGTTGAAGGACTAGTCAAGACAAACAACTGCAGGTTGAGTTGAGAGTTGGGGCCGTTGGACCAATGGCACCACAGATTACATGGCATAATGAGAAAACATTGTTTGTGCATGCACTATGAGTATGGGATCATCAAGATGCCTATGAGGGGTAGTGATGCGTCATAAGGGCACTGGACGACCTGGTGGCTATAAGGGCAGTTCGTCGTTCCAGGTGTCTGTACGAAATCTGGAGTAGCACCAAGCACATGAGACTGGGGTGGGGATAGGATGAGGTCTCTGTGCTCATACGGACACGAAGAAGTGATTTCGGGATTGTGGGTCAGATATCACGTACATCAACTTATTCCTAAGGTAGAAGTGGTCGTGCTTCTATCCAGGTGGTAGGAAAAGTCGCTCTGAAGCTACTAGCGGGTTTAATAGTGATACTGACTTGAGAATGTGTGTAACCTTCATGATTAAGGATGTGTGTTGGGTGATAACACACCGTGGTAACTAAGAAATAATGGGAAAATCTAAATTTTGAAATAAAGGGATTTTTTAAAAGAAAGGAGTTTGGCACACTCCGTATAAATGTCTTTTTTAGTCAAAACATTTGAATCTCATTCACTTAGTAGTCATACTCACCCCCTCCCTTATATCCTTTTCAGGAAATCCCGGAAAGCATATCCTTAAAGACCGTCAACTAAGATGTATGTAAGACAGGTATGTAAAGTTTTAAATTTTATGTAGTTTTGATTATGCTATTCCAGGAAAAGGTGTCGGTTAATAATGCCTTACAATTTACGGTTTACAATAAGGGGAAACCCTTTAATAAACCGAGAGAGTGGCGAGTTCATCACGGGGATCCGACCAAACTAGGTCGGGCGTGACAAAGGGGCAGTAGAGGGGCTATGCTAGCTCGGGGGAAGGTCAGGGCACCGTTAGTGGTATTTGGAGGGCTTGGTTTGGCTGACATTGGCATGGAACAACTCAAGTTGAGTTTGAGCAGCTCGGGTTGCTAACGACCGAGGGGCAGTGTTACTGTTTGAGCTTCCTCGTCCTTCTATGATGGCTCTCAGGCGGAATAGAGGGTGCAACTGGATGGAGGACTTTCTCCCGGTTCTAAAGGTACTGAATTCAGCTTCTGAGGTAGAGAAAAGCTCTGATATTAGAGCTCTAATTTGCTGCTCGTCAAAAAACTAAGTAATTCGCCTTCTTCAGTCGATTGTGCAATAAAAACAAACCAAAATTGTATGAAAAACTCAAAAACACAATAAAATTTTAAAAATAAATTATAAAATGAATTACACTAAAAAATATAATTAATTAAAAAGCACCACAAATAGTAAAAATAATAAAACCGTATGAAACACTAAATATCACAATTAAACATAAAATAATTTATTATTGTTCAAGAAAAAATTATAATAATAGATCAAAAATAAAAATAGTATAATAATTTCAAAAGCATAATAAAATTAAAAATAAACAGTAAAATAAAATATTAAAAATATTAAGTAAGACGGTAGAAAACACCAAACAATTTGTTGAAACAACTAAATAACTACATAATATAGTATATTACATTCAAAGAAAGACCGAAAATAGGAAAAATAGCATAAAATTCAAGAAAGTTTTAAAAAAGAATGAAACACATGAAATAAAAAGAAATGTCAAATATTGTATGCATTTGTTAAATATGTAAAAATTGTAAGTATAACTCAAAAAATCTAAAATAGCATAAAATTGTAAAAAAAAATACAAAAATATTTAAAGGCAAATTACAAAATTACTAATAAATAATAGTAAGTGAAACTAAAAATATAAATAAATATTAAAAAATTATAAAAAAAACTAATAAAATATTATAAAATTAGTAAGAATAAGTAAAAAAAACTAAAAATAGTATGATACACTTAAAATTTAAAAATAAATCGTAAATATTATTACAAAAAATATTAACTTAAATTACAAACGTAAGTAAATATGAAAAATATTGAGGAACACATAAATAAACAAAAAAAATATTGTAAGATATATTCAAATAAACATCATAAATAATAAAAAAAATTTATAAAATACAAGAAACTCAAAAAAAAAAGAGTAAGAAATACTAAAAAAAAATATAATAAAATATGTTTAACATACAAAAATGTTATAAATCACTCAAAATATCCAAAATATTTAAAATTACTCAAAAACAGATTAAAAATACAAAAAAATTATAAAATGAATTACAAACTATAACAAATGAAATATCAAATGTAAGAATACTAATCAACACTAAAATGTATGAATTTTGAGAACACCTAAATAACTAAATAACGTAGCAATTTACACTTAAATAAATACGATAAATATAAAAATTTCATAAAATTAAAATAATTTCAAAAAGTAAGAAACGCATAAATATTAAAAAACATAACAAATTTGAAAAATTGTTTTATAAACTAAACACACAATCAAACATAAAATATATTAAAAATTGCCCTAACCATCAAAATATAGAAAAAAAATTAAAAAAATACATAAACAGTAAAACACTTAAAATACCATAAACAATTAAAAATAATAAGAAATACTAAAAAGTAGCGAAATATTAAAAATATTTTAGATAGTTGAAAATAAAAATAGTAATAATAACTAAAAACAACTCAAAAAAAGTATGAAACACTAAAAAATAATAATAAAGTGAAAAATAAATTATAAAAATAATTACTAAAAATAGTAAGTAACATTAAAAATAATTAAACATAAAAAATATTAAGAAAACCAATTAAAGAAAAAAGAAAATTGTAAGATATATTCAAATATATACCATAAATAGTAATACAAACATAAAATAAAAAAATACAAAAATAATTAATAAATACAAAAAAACACAAATAAATGTCAAAAATAATATTACTAAAAAAATTAAAATAGTATGAAATCATAAAAGTACAATAAAAATTTAAAATTAAATCGTAAATATAACTACAAAAATAGCATGAGAAAATAAAAAACACAATAAATAATAAAAAAAATATTAAAAGAAAATATTAAAAATAATAGATAACACTAAAATGGTAAGAAAAATCATACAATTTTGTGAAACACATAAATAATTACAAAATGTAGCAATTTAAATTCAAATAAACATTACAAATATGAAAAATAGCATAAAATTAAAAAAATTCTAAAATAGTGAGAAACACAAAAAGAATAAAAATAAATTTTATAAATAGTATGGATCATTAAATATATAAAAATTAGTGAGAATAACGCAAAATACCCAAAATTGTATGAAAATTGAACAACACAAACAATATTCAATGCCAAATCATAAAAATTATTACAAAAAATACTGAATGAAACTAAAAAATAAGAAAATACTAAAATTGGTAAGAATAAATAAAAAATAATATGTCATAGTAAAAAATATATTAAAAATTTTAAAATAAATCGTAAAAATTATTATTAAAAATATTAAGTTAAATTACAAATATAAGAAAACACGAAAACATTGAGAAATGTTTAAGATATCATAAGATACATTAAAATAAACAACACAAATAGTAAAAAAATTCATAAAATACAAGAAACTTAAAAGAAAAAAGTAATAAACACTAAAAATCACAAAAATATGCAAAAGTAAAATGAATTGTTTCATATTAGAAAATGGTAACTAATATTTAAATATCCAAAATAATATGAACAACAAAAAATACAAAAACAAACTTATAAAAAAATAGTAAGTGAAAAAGAAATATGAAAATTGGTAAGAATTAAATAAATGAACAACAAAATATTATAAAAAAATATCAAAAAATAATAATAAATTCATAAAATACAATAATTTTCCAAAATATAGTAAGAAACATACAAAAATACAAAGAAAAATAAAAGGTGTAATCGTTCAAAAAATAAAAAATTGGAAGAATTAATGAAAATAATATAAAATATACAAAATAATAATAAAATTTTAATATATTACGCAAACATAATTACTAAAAATACTAATGTAAACTAAACATACAAGCAAAAACAAAAATAAATATTAAGAAAGGCATAAATGATGATAAAATATTGAAAAATTAAATCAAATAAACACCAAAAATAATAAAAACAATTAAAATGCTATATACTAACCAAAAATAATTAGAAACACTAAAAAGTTACAACAAAACAGGAAAATATTTTGGATAGTTGAAAATAAAAAAAATGATAAGAAATAATAAAAACAAAAAAATAGTATGAGAAATTAAAAAATGTAATAAAAATTTTAAAATAAATTGTAAAAATAATTATTAAAAATTGTAATTAACATTAAAAATATAAGTAAACACAAAAATTATTAAAAAATGCCTAAATAAATAAAAACACAGACACATTCAAAGAATGGCAACACAAAATAAGAAAAACAAAAAATAAAAATAAATTATCGAATATTAATAAATTCCAAAAATACTATTAATAGTTCGTTATAGAAATGGTTAAAATTATTGAAAAAAATTTAAAATAGTATAAAATATTCTAAAACAAAATATAAATTAAAAAAATAAATTACAAATATAACTAAAAAAATAGTAATTAAAATTATATACATAAGGATATAACAAAAATAATAAAATAAAAATATGTGGCCAACAAAATATAACAAGATAAATTTAAAAAAATAACAGAAATAGTAATGAATACCTAATATATAAAAACTACGAGCAAACCATATCTAAAACATCTTGAAGCCTGGAAAATTTCGCAACGTCACAGGGAAGAGATTTCACAAGTTGACTACGAGTGAAATCTCCTGTCAACTTATAAATCAGCTCTCTTCTCAAGCTTTCAGCTGTAGAATGCCCACAAAATCGCCACAAAATCGCCTCTCCTTGACTATTTGATTAAGAAAAGTGAGCATTTCTTGCACAAGAACCAGTTCATACCTGCCCATGGCATATTTCATGCTTATTAGAATGAAATAAACTATTCATATTATCCAGTAATATGATTACTTCAGCAGAAAATCATAATTCCAACACAAAAATTCACGGGCTTGACTAGAAAGATGGTGTGCTCGATAATATCATATAAGTGCTTTCCCACAAGTATTGTTTAGGGGAAAAGGAATGATCCCATTTCAGACAAAAGGATATTATGATGATATTCTTAAATCACAATTCCTGAAGTAAAATAATACTCATTAGCCCGTGACGGTATTCTTAAATCATAATTCCTGAAGTGAAGTAGATACTCATTAGCCACTCCCGGGATGGTACATACACAGTAGATTCACCATAAGACGAGTATTTAAGAGTTCTCCGAAGAAGCTGCGAGAGCAAACGATGCAGCGGGATCTGAACTAATAAATTTTGAGAACTAACATCCTAGGTAATATTTGGCCACTCCGACAGACCCAACAAGTGCATTCTCTCTAACTCTGGTGCATGTTCATACTCTCCACTACTACTACTTTTAGAGATTGCAGTGGAACCAAAGAATGAATGATATTCATCTGCCAGCATTAATTTAACTTTCACTCCCAAATTTGTGCCTTCCTCTGGAGCCATAGTTGCACCATCATCTTTTGTTTTAGATTGTTCAACCTCCATTGAACTTTTAAGTCTACTACTTATGTATCTTCCTGTTCTGGTTTTCAATAACTTTTTAATTTCCTAATAATTGCTATTAGAGACAAGGCTAGAACTGTGGGATAGCATAATTGAGGGAGCACCAAGGGTATTATATGCTAATAGCCAGTTCTCAGTAGACCTCAAGCATTCATGTATCAAGCACACCACATGTGTTGGAATCCGAAGCTTAAAGTCTGATGTAGAATCATTATCGAGAACTTTGGGTCCATAATTAGATGGAGTAGTAATCACTTTCGAACCATGTGCAGAGTTTTCCTGTGAGAATCGCCCTACTTTTGCATACCTTAAACTATCTATCTCAACACTTTTATTTGGAGATGTATTCAATAACTAGTAATCACTTGTCTCTTCAAAATGTGCATCAGAAAATGCACCTTCCACCAAGAGAGAATGAACACTTACTATTGAGAAACACAATGCAAATGGCAAGTGATTATTCTCAATTTCCTCCACCACAAGACCTGTTTCTCTCTTTTGTGGGTTCATTCCTTGGATAAAGGCTAAAAGTTCCATCCAGTTTAGTAAGTTATCTTGTTGACTGCAAAGGATATATATAGGAACTACAGCATGGCTCATGAAAAACCGAACATCTTCCAGAACACGGATGGCAGTGTCATACAAACTTTGCCACTTTGTAACCTTCAGAAATGAAATCAATGATATTCTCATAAGACATTAAACTAGAAAATTCTAATTACAGTAAGATTCTTGAATGATGATTACTAGTCCTATTTTTTTCACAAGCCTAATTATATGTGTGTTTAGCAGTAAGTAAGGCGAAAAAAGAAAAAGAAAGAAAAGAAGCTACTATGTATCAGATGCTCTTAAATGTTGAGGATGACATGTTTCCAGAACTAGAATTACAAGAACATATTAGTCCACTAGCAAGAAAACAAGATAAATAACAATATTGGCATGTTATCTAATGATCCGATATATTAAAGAAAATCCAAGTAAAATATTGTGAGAAGAAGGTAACCGCTTACTCCTTTAATAAAATAGGCTGAATCACATTAATAGTACCAATTATTTGTGAAAAGTATCAATTCACAAAGTATCAATTTGGTATCAAACGTTGTAAAAAAACTCTTTAGGTGTCAAACCTTTGATAAAATAGATTCGTTTAAATATAATTTTTATTTTTGACATCAAAATAATTATTTTAAAATTTTAATATTCAATTGTCACTTTTTACAAATGTTTACTAGGTTTTTTAGGATTTTACTACTGTGAATATAATTTAACTCACAAATTTTGGTACCAAAAGAGTTTTTTTAAAAGATTTGACCAAACTGTCACTTTTTACAAAAGCTTGATACTAATTATTTCTCATACCGAGTTTATTTTATAATAAGTTTGATATTAAAAGAGTTTTTTTTTAAAAGTTTGACATCAAACTATCACTTCTTACAAATGTTTGGTACTATCAATATAATTTAGTCCAATGATTTGGAACCAAAATAGCCTTTTAAAAATGTTTGATACAAAAGTGTCACTTTTTACAATGATTTGGTAGAATGAATGTAATTTAGCTAAATAAAATGTATGCATATGCATAGAGAGAGAAAGAGAATCCTCGAAAAAAAAATGTCTTTATTTAGCCATTTACCTGTAAAAAACCATCTTCACCCGCTGTGGAAACAAATATTTCTCTTAACTATCTAAATAGCATCACTATTTGCACTGAAAATATCGATATTGCAGAATAATCCTTGAAAACATCATCACTGCTCTCTTTTACTGCTGCATTTATAATAGTAGGATAGTAGCTCAAAAATGCTTTTACAAACTCGTACTTGAATGAAGGCTCTGCCAGTAAATTCAGCTCATTCAGCTTATTTACTATCAAATCATCCAAGATCCTCCGAGTCCCCAGCAAAATATCCAATAAGCCATTAAATGTGAACAAACCTAACTGAAATAAAACTGAGAAGACTCTGGTTGTGCTTACAAAATTCTAAAAACATATTGACCACAGTCAAAGTAAGCTCATTTGCAGCATTTGTCATAACAGCATTGCTTGCTTTATGCTTTCCCTCACCACTAGATTCAGCAAGTCTCAACAACTTATCTCTCCAACATGAAAGAATAACGTCAAGTACAGGTTGTGTAGACTTTGCAATTTCAGGTGGAAGGGACTTTGCAATTGCAGAAACCCTCACGCTACCAATACATCTCCACAATCACAACAGCCACCACGTTCCCATTTTTAAAATGGGGAACACATATTGCACATGTATGATTGTGCTCACAGGTTCGGCATTGGTATGCAATATCATTATTTCCCCAAACAACACCATGCCCACCAACATACATTTCAGGTAGGTAGCTAAGAACATTGGATAGTTTATCTCTAAACATCAACCATTTCAACCAAAGCATACTTGTCCGCAACCGCTTTCCTAGACCCTCCTTCTGATCTTTGTTGAAACTCCAATATTTTGTCATTTGAGGGCAAAATTGCAGATGGCAACCTCGGTATCCAGGACTCATTATTTCTCACAAAATCAATAAGTCTAGATTAGACTTTGTAAAAGCACTCCTTGTGAACTCCAATTTTAGAAGGCCTATGCCATTGATAAGGCAGAGCAAAGTAAATCAGTAAGCCACAATATTAATCCTAAAGAAAGTCAATGACAATTAACCAGATATTTGACACAAAAATATGAGAATCACATCAGACTAAACAAGACCAGCTTTCATAATGATTTTAATGTCGCGTTGTTTGAACTATTTTTTGTATTATGTTTCAGTCAAAATGTACAGTTGAACTAGTAAGTAAGATGTCTTATCGAGCAATCATAAGCAATACCATAAAAAGCATTCAATAATATAATACTTGATAAAACATATTATACACATTACATTAATGATAATAATAGGTAGCAACCACCAAATACAAAAAATCAATTTATTCTATTTCATCTTCCATATCAGAATGAAAAAAATAATCATTAATATCACATCAACCTCCCTAATTAAATTCATTTGCAGAAAATTGTAAATTTATATAGATGTAAAATGATATCTAAATTAAAAATAAATAGCTAATTTGGCCAGGAAAAAAATAAAAACTTAGTAAAAAACTTTTCACACCATAACAATCCGAAGATCAAAGTGAGAGACGGTACTAGTATAGAACGTCAAATCAATGAAAATATTATCCATCTCAGCAACTAAGCGAATTATCAAACGAAAACTGAGTAACAAATAAACCGCCTAAATCACAAGCACTAACTTACGGATAGCATTAATCAAATGAACTAACTCTCACAAACACCTGTGGCAATTTACAGTAGACACACGATGACGAATAATTAAAAAAAAAAATTCCACACGTAAGGAGTTGCTCCCTCCAGCAATGCTCGATATCTGTCAATTTTACCTCCTTTGAAATGGCAGCACTAGAGATCCCCAGCCGAACTTCTCCTCTATTTGATAATAAGCACCATAAGTGCATTGTACAACATTTTATTTCCTCGATTTTATTTTTGTACATCATTTTTTTCTTCATGTAATTTTATTTTTGGGTCAAATTCTAATGCAATTAAAGGCAAAGGGTAAACATTGAATTATGGTTGAATATGCATTTAATTATTTATTTGATGAATTTTGCCATATATATAATTGTTTATATTTAAATTTAATTGAATTACTAATAATAATAATAATATGAAAGATAAATTTATAAATTAATTTTGTTTTAAAGTAAAATGTAAACAAGTAATACTTTATTTTTAAGTAGTAAATAAAAACAGAAAAAAAGAGTTAGTTATACGTATTTTATATTATATTTGAAAAAAGTGAATGAAATGATTATTGAAATTCTATTTACCTTTACTAAAGGTACGGTGGTTATTTATTTGTTAGTCAAACTCATTAAAAAAAGATAAAAGTAGTTAATATACTACTTGAGCACTTGCTTTCATACACTTTAGTTTTGCAGATTTTGACTTAAGTGAACTTTATTACGAAATTTTTTGGTAATTAATCTAAATATCTTTCTAATGTTGTGTAGCGTTTAATTGTAATTCATTAACTGGTCCCCATTAATACAGCGGCCAGCATTTTATCATTAAGTTTAATGTTGTGCACCAGCTAGTGCCTCGGCTTCAAATAACTTTTGACATTTTATCCTTTAAATCTTGCATTCAACAAATTTGCCTGGCTCATCCTTACAATGATACTAATGCCTGCCTCACCTGAGTTCTGGTAAGTATCACAGTTCAGATTGAGTATGCCTCTTGGTGGTCTCGGTTGAGTTGCTTTCCTGTGCTATATCTTCTCGATCATTTCCTTTTGCAATACTTAGATTGGTCCACTGTTCTGGTTGCCCTCCATGATGGATGGATTGATTCATTTTCTTCCAAAATTGCCAACATGTTCTACAAGTGTCTTCCTATAGTCTATAGTCTTGTGTTGTATACCTTAATCACGGTGAGAAATAAAGGTTGTTAACTGTAGTATTCCTTGTATGAGAGTTAGTCAAATAAAAATGTAAATAAATTATAAAAAAAATAGTAAGTGAAATAAAAATGTAAAAATATATGAAAAATAATAATAATTAAATAAATGGAGAAAAACATAAAAATATAATAATTTTATAAAATACAATAATTTTTCCAAAATAAAAAAAAACATTCAAAAATACAAATAAAAAATAGTTAGAACTGTTCAAAATAAAAAATTGGTAATAATAATTAAAACAATAAAATGTAATATGAAATAAATAAAAAAAATAATAAAAATTTAAAACAAACCCTAAAAAAATTACTAAAAATATTAGTTTAAAGTAAAATAAAAGGTAACACAAAAAATATTAAGAAATACTTAAATTATAAACAAAATATAAAGAAATGATTAAATAAATACTACAAATATTAAAAATACTTAAAATATAAAAAACTTTCAAAAATATAAAAAATCACTCAAAATCACAATAAAACACAATAAATATTTTATTTTGTTGAAGAAAAATGAATTAAAACAATAAAAAAAAGTATAGGACGTTAAAATAGATTAAAAAATAAATTAAAAAATAGTAAGTAATATAAAAAATATAAATAAAAACTAAAATTATTAATAAAAATAAATAATTAAAATACATAATAAGAAATAAATAAAATAAAAATAAACTTAAAACATTATTAAACACGAAAAATTAAAGAAACATAAAAAATAGTAGTGAACGTTCGATCGAAACATAAATGGTAATAATAACTAAAAAAAATAAAAAATATAAAAGTAAGAAACACATAAAAATAAAAAAATATTATAAATAGTATAGATAGTTAAATATATAAAAAAGTAGTAAAAATAACACAAAAATACCCAAAACATTCAACAATACAAAAATATTAAATGACAAAATATAAAAATAAGTATATAAAATAGTAGGTAAAATTAAAAATGCAAGAAAATACAAAAAAATAATAAGAATAAAAAACACCTACAAAAATAGTAAAATTAGTAAAAATAAATAAAAAACAAAAAAATAGTAAAAATTATTACTAAATATATTAACTTAAACTACAAATATAAGTAAAAAAGAAAAATATTAAGAAACACTTAAATAGCCAAAAATAAAAAACCAAAAACAATAATAAACTTATACAATAGAATAAACTTCTAAAATGTAAAAATATACTAAAAAATACAAATAAATGTAAAAAATAGTACGAATCAATATACAAAAATAGTAAAATTATTAAAAATATTAAAAATAATTAAAATTACTAAAAGATACAATAAAAATTACGAAAACAAATAAAAAAAAGTGTATTACAAAAATAGTAAATGAAATAAAAATATAAATAAATATGAAAACTAGTAAAAATTAAATAATGTACTATATAATATAGTCAGATACATTAAAAAAAACACTGAAAAGAATAAGAGATTCATAAAATACAATAGTTTTTCAAAAAAATCTAGAGAAATATAAAAAATAAAAGAAAAAAAGAATGTGATTGTTTTAGAAATAAGATAGTAACAATTATTGAAAACAATAAAAAGTAATATAAAAAATAAAATAATAATAATTCAAAAAATCACAAATATAATTACTAGAAAAAGTAAGGCAAACTAAACGCACAAGCAAAAAAAAATAAGAAATACTTAAATGACTACTAAAATATAGGAAAATGAAATAAATAAAAACATCACAAATAGTAAAAATACAAAAAATTCCAAAAACTATCAAAAAAATAATAAAAACTCAAAATAACAACAAAACACCAAAATTATTTCAGATTATTCTAGACAAAAATGATAAAAATCAGTATAAACAACTTGAAAATATTTGAGACACTAAAAATTCAATAAAAATTTAAAAATAATTAATAAAAAGAGTAACTAACACAAAAAATGAAAGCAAACACAAAAAACACCACAAATAGTATGGAATGCTTTAAATAAAAGGAAAATATAAAAAGTTAATTTACACAAAAAACTAAAAATAGTAGTGATCTTTTGTTATACAAATGGTAATAATCACTAAAAAAATTTAAAATAGTATAAGATACTAAAAACACAACAAAAATTTTAAAATAAATCATAATTACATTAAAAATACTAAAAATAGTAATAAATTCATAAAATATAATTTTTTTAAAAAATAAAAAATAAAAAAATACAAAGAAAAATAAAAAATAGTTGAGATCATTCAACACATAAAAATGGTAAAAATCAATAAAAACAACTTAAATAATATGAAATACACTAAACAATAATACAAATTTTAAATGAATTACAAAATAATTACTAAAAATAATAAGTCAAACTAAACAAACAAGCAAACACCAAAAATATTAAGAAACATATCAATAACCAACAAAATATAAAAAATAAATTCAAAAAAATAATAGAAATATTAAAACACTTAAAATGCCATAAACTTTCAAAAATAATAAGAAACACCCAAAATCACAACAAAAAATATTTTGGATTGTTATAAACAAAAAATGATAATAATCAATTAAAACAAATGAAAAAATTATGAGACACTAAAAACCACAAAAAATTTAAGAACAAATTGTAAAAATAGTTACTAAAAATAGAAAATAACACTAAAATATATGTAAACACAAAATATTAAGAAATACTTAAATAAAGAAAAAATATAGCAAGATACATTCAAATAATTACTATAAATAGTAAGAAACACAATAAATAAAAAGAAACTCCAAAATAGTAATGAATCCACAAAATACAAAAAAAATTGTAGGGATGGTTCATTATACAAATATGGTAAAAATTACTAAAAAATACATGGAAAACTCAAAATAAATAAAAAAAATATAACCACAAAAATAGTAATTAAAATTAAAAACATAAGGAAATAACAAAAAAATAATATATAAATAAATGGCCAACAAAACATAAAAAATACATTAAAGGAAAAAACAAATAGTAATAAATATTTAATATACATAAACTTTCTAAAAAATAAGAAATACTAAAAAATAGAAAGAAATGCCAAGGCATAAAAATTTATGAGAATCAATTAAAACAACTCAAATAGTATAAATCTCAAAAGCACAACAAAATTAAAAAATAAATCATAAAATAAATTACACTAATAAAAACAATAAATTAAAAAATATCACAACACAAAAAATAACAATGAAACAAAAAATTGTTATCATTTAAGACAAAAATTGCAGTAGTAAGTCAAAATAATAAAAAATAATTTGATAAACTCGAAATAACATTAAATATTCAGAAATAAACTATAAAAAGTAATAACTAAAAATAATAAATAACACTAAAAATATAAGAAATATGATAACATTTTGAGAAAAATATAAATTACTACATAACATAGCAATTTGCAATAAAAAAGACCACAAATAGAAAAAAATAGTATAAAATTAAAAAAACTCAAAAAAATGAAATAAACACATAAAATAAAAAAGAAATGCCAAAAATGGTAAGCATACCTCAAAAAATCCAAAATAGTATGAAACTGTAAAAAAAACATAGAAAACTTTTACAAGCAAACCGTACAAATGCTTACAAAAAAATAGTAAGTAAAACTAAAATTTTAAATAAGCACAAAAAGTAATAAAGAACCAACAAAATAGTAAATTGGGAAAGAATAAATAAAAAACCAAAAAGAGTATGAGAAATAAAAAAGTTTAATAACAATTAAAAAATAAATCATTAATATTATTACAAAAAATATTAACTTAAATTACAAATTTAAGGAAATATGAAAAATATTGAGAAACATTTAAATAAACAAAAAAATAATTGTAAGATACATTTAAAAAAACACAACAAATAATAACAAACCCATAAAATGCAGTAAACTCAAAAAAGTAAAAAATACTATAAAAACAAAGAAATGTAAAATGTAGTAAATATCTTGTGCGTTAAGAATGACTCAAAATATCTAAAATATCTTTAACCACTCAAAAAATAATAAAAATGTAAAAAATGACAAAATTAATTATAAAATATATTAATGAATTAAAAATGTAAAAAAATACAATAAATTGTAAGAATAAAATAAATGAACAATAAGACATAGTAAGATACACTAAAAACATTGAAAATAGTAATAAATTAAAAAAATGATAATTTTTAAAAACATAATAAGAAATATTAAAAAAATATAGAAAAAAATATTTGACATAATTCACGACATAAAAAATTGTAAGAATTAATAAAAATAATAAAAAAAATTGAAATACCCAAAATGATAATAAAACATAAAAATATATCACAAAAAATTACTAAAAGTAGTAAGTTAAACTAAACACATAAGTAAACATAAAAAATATTTAAAAATGTGTATATTACTAACAAAATATAGAAAAATGAATTAAATGTAACACTATAAATAGTAATAACATTTAAAATGTCATAAAATTTCAAAATTAATAAAAAACACTCAAAATTACAATGCAACTATAAATATTTTGAATAGTTGAAGATAAAAAATGATAATAATAAATTAAAACAATAAAAAAAGTATGTGACAATTAAAATATAATAAAAAATATATTATTGAAATAATTACTAAAAATATAAGTAAACATTAAAACTATTAAGAACACAAATAGTAAGAAATACAAAATAAAAAAATTCCAAAAAAGTAATATACACACAAAAAAATAAATAAACACTAAAAATAGTAGGATTGTTCATTAAACAAATGTGGTAAGAATTATTAAAAAGATTCAAAATAGTATAAAACACTCAAAATAATAATTCAATAATAAATCACAAATACAACTAAAAAATAGTAATTGAAATTAAAAACTTAAGAAAATAATAAAAATAATAATATATAAATAAATAGCCAAAAACATAATAATATATATTCAAAAAAATAATACAAATAGTAATAAATACTTAAAAAATTAAATTTCTAAAAAAATAAGAAACACTAAATACAAAGAAACACAAAGAATAATTGAGATTATTTAAGACAAAAAATTAATGAGAATCAATGAAAAGAAACCCAAATTGCATGAAAAACTCAAAAACACAATAAAAAATGAAAAATAAACCGTAAAATGAATTACACTAAGAAATACAATAAATTAAAAAACAACAAAATAGTAAAAATAATTTAAAATACATTAAACACTAGATATCACAATGAAACACCAAACAATTTGTTATACTTGAAGAAATAAATTATAATAATCAATAAAAATAATACAAAATAGTGTGAGAAACTCAAAAGAACAATAAAATTCTAAAACAAATAGTTAAAATGCCATAAACTTGTAAAAATAATAAAAAACACTCAATTACAATGAAATATCAAAAATATTTTGGATTATTAAATAAAAAATGAGAACAATCAATCTAAACAACCCAAAAAAGTATGTGAAAATAAAATATAATAAAAATTTAAAAACATATTGTTCAACTAATTACTAAAAATAGTAACATTAAAACATAAGTAAATGCAAAAAATATTAAGAAACACCTAAATAATGAAAAACTTAGTAAGATACGTTCATAGAAACAACACAAATAGGAAGAAACACATAAAATAAAAATAAACTCCAAAAAAGTATTAAACACACAAAACACAAATAAACTCTAAAAATAGTAGTGATCTTTCATTAAACAAATGTGGTAAAAATTATTAAATAATATTCAAAATAGTATAAAATACTCAAAAAATAAAAATTCAACATTAAATCACAAATACAACTACAAAAAATAGTAATTGAAATTAAAAATGTAAGAAAATAATCGGTTTATCAAAAAAGTTTTATGCTTTTAATATATTGTAATATGAGTTCGTCTCTTCTTGAACATTTTTCCTTGCTCGGGAGATGCCTCAACAAACAATCACATGCCCTTTCTATTATAGAAAGGGATCACACGTTCATAGAATCATCCCCGACTGTTCCATTTGTGGTTCGACGCGTCTTTACCGTCCACCCAAATAGAGGTGTACTGCCTCTACCCGGGGTTTGAGGGGACATCAATAGTCCTACCATTCAAACCCTTATCATGTCCACTTGGTGGGATGAGAACTCATTTTCCCTTCAGTTTTTCTAAGAGTTTTCATGGTTCTTATAGTTCATGTTTATCTACAGGTCCAATCTGTGCACATTGGCCTTAGGCCCACTTCACGAGTTTTCCAAAAACTAGGCCTTCGACCGTATCATTTTCAAATTTGAGCTCTCAAGCCTATTAGAGCAACCTCGGCTCCTATTAGGAACGTCTCCCAAAATGTTTAAGTAGGTTCACACAGTCAGGGGAGGCCATTCCTAAAAAAAAAGATTTTCAAACTTTAAAATGATTCTCATCACCCCCAAACGGGTATGATGCTGAAAATCCCACTCATCCGGTGATAGTGACATGATCATCCTGGTGAGATCTTGACTCGTGTTATGCTTGCACCGGTACTTGAATGATCAGCTCCTGTATGGTTTGAGTACCCTTATCAGGAGAGTTGACATAAGTGACCTCATAGTCTGGGTATTTGTGCATAGGTCCTCGCACTATGCCTAAATTGAATTTAGGTCCCTCAACATTTATAGCCTTACATTTAGGACCCTAAATTTTCATTTGATCTCGATTAAGTTCATAGGGCTCCCAATTATTCCTTAGGGTCCTTAAGCTTTCCAAAATTATCGATTGGTCCTCTATTTTCCCAAAATTACTCTTTGATCCTTAACTTTTCAAAAATTACAAATTGGTCCTTGAACTTTCAAAAATTGTCAATTGGCCCTCCATTTCATCCAATTACCCAATTTGGTCTCAATTGTAAGTTAATTTCATGAAAATGACCCAATTTTCCTTAAATTACAATTTGACTCCCAATTTCCCAAAAATCCTCAAATTGCCCAATTTCTCAAAAATTGTAATTAGGTCCCTGAATCACAATTTCATTCAATTGACCCCCAAAACTGGGTTAATTGTCTTAGTTGGTGATCTAAATCATCTTTCCTACGTTTGCCTCATCATTTTAAGCTTTGAATCGCTCGATTTGGCTTAGAAATGAGCTCAAACAGAGCTTCACCAAAAAATTCAGTCTAGAGAGATAAAACTTTGATATCTCACCGGTGAGGGTCCAACAACTGAAGCTCTTGATTTTTGTGGATTGCTCTCCTCCCGAGGATCCTCCTAGATCAAACTGCGCCTCAATTGGTAGCCCGAGCAGTGAAAATTTCAGTGTTAAAGTTTTTGTAGAAATCGATCGTCAATAGTGTTTTTTGGTGAAGGGGCGGCGAATGGGCTTACCGTGCTAGCTCAGAGGAAGGTCGAGCACCGCTAGAAGGTGTTTGAGGGGCTTGGTTTGGCCAGCATTGGCCTAGGGACAACTCAAGTTTAGTTCGAGCAGCTCGAGCTGCTGATGGACAAGGAGCAGTGTTACTGTTTGAGCTTCCTCGTCCTTCTATCGTGGCTCTTGGGCGGAATGGAGGGTGCAGCTGGATAGAGGACTTCCTCCCGATTCTAATGGTACTAAATGCCACTTCTGAGGTGGAGAAAAGCTCCGATGTCGAAACTTTGGTTTGTTGCTCGCTGGAAAACTGAGTAGTTCGCCTTCTTCGGTCGATTGTGGGATGTTGAGATTGAGTGAAGGGGTGCTCTTTATATAAAGAGCTCAGTAACTGCTAAGGCTATCAGCTGACGTAAGACTGGGCCTCCGACTCAGCCGCCGGCAACCTGACTCTTTCGGTGACTCTTTCTTCTCTCTTCTCTCTATTAGCGGCCAGAGGTTGAAGATGATGACGTGGTAGGTGTGCCACGTGGCACACTATGATTGGTTAGTTTTTCTAACATGGATGGCTAGTGTGGCTACCCTATCAGCCGTTGACTATTGACCATTCACCATTGACTGATTCGTTGACCAGTTGGACCGTTGGCCGATCCGGTCCGACCGGGTTCGATGTCCCAAATTTGAAATTTGTTCGGTTCGGACCCGTTTCGACCAGTTTTCTAAAATTTAAAAATTTCTAAATTCATCTAAATTTATTTTCTATCTAATAGTGGTCTCAATTTCTCAAATTGATATTTTAAGCCATCCAAAAAAATGAATTATTGAACCAGTTTACTATGGTTCATCCTAGTTCAGTCTTGTTCACCTTGAATCGGTCCGGTTCCCTCATCAATTCCACTTCTCGGTTCTTCCTCATGATTTTTATGAATTTTTGGTCACTTGAGATTCTCCAATTTCCTATTTTAACCCATCTTTGTCATTTTTGGTCCTTTTTTTTAGCTCAGTTTTCTCAAAACCACCGGTTCCTTTCCTAGTTTACTTGGTCCGAGGGTCAGGTTTCACAACTCTCCCCTCCTTTTAGGAGTTTTGTCCTCAAAACTTAGCCGTCCATCCTTGACATCAGAAATGGATTGTCACGCCTCGACCCAGTTTGGTCGGATCCCCGTGATCAACCCGCCACTCTCCCGGTTTATTAAAGGGTTTCCCCTTATCGTAAACCGTAAAGAGTAATGCTTCCTTTAACTTGCACCTTTTTCCTGGAATAACATAATAAAAACTGTATGAAATTTAAAACTTTACATACCTGTCTTACTGGCATCTTAGTTGACGGTCTTTAAGGGGAGGCTTTCCGGGATTTCCTGAAAGGGATATAAGGGAGGGAGTGAGTACGACTACTCAGTGAATGGGCTTTTAAAACTTTTGACTTTTAAGAAAAACATTTATATGGAGTGTGCCAGACTCCTTCGTTTTCAAAAATACCATCATTTAAAATTTTGGATTTTTCCATTATTTCTTAGTTATCACGGTGTGTCATCACCCAACACACATCCTTCATCATGAAGGTTACACACATTCGCAAGTCAGTATCACTGCTGAACCCGCTAGTGGCTTCGGAGCGACTTTAACTGCCACCCGGATAGAAGTACGACCACTTCTACCCTGGGAATGAGTGGATGTACGTGACATCCTACCCACAATCCCGAAATCACATCTTCATGTCCGTATGAGGACAGAGACCTCATCCTGTTCCCACCCCGGTCTCATGCGCTTTGTGCTACTCCAAATTTCGCACAGACACCTGGAACGACGAACTGCCCTTATAGCCACCAGGTCGTCCAGTGCCCTTAGGACGCATCACTACCCCTCATGGGCGTCTTGATGATCCCGTACTCACAGTGCATGCATAAACAATATTTTCTTACATTTCCATGTAATCTGTGGTGCCACTAGTCCAACGGCCCCAACTCTCAACTCAACCCGCAGCTGTTTCTCTTGACTAGTCCGTCGACCTGTCATGTCGCACTGCCGCTAGTCGACTGAGCATATCAGTCCTATCTTGGTACCATGGCCAAACAATTCACTTATTAAGTTTTATGGCACATATATCATGTTCATTCACGAGCTCCTGCTCGTGCCAATTGGCCTTGGGCCCACTGTACGAGATTTTCAAAATTGGGCATTTAGCCCCCAAGTTCCAAAATCGAGGCCCCCGGCCTATTAGAGCTATTCGAGCTCCCGTCGAGAAGGTCTCCCAAATTGTTTAAGCATTGGCACACAGTCAGGGAAGAGCACTTCCGACAAAAATAGGTTTTTACTGTCCATCATACCGACCGGTATCAGGACATCTCCGTTCATAACCGATGAACGGGTTTTCAACTTCCTTCGAGGAAGTCTCATCATACCAACCGGGTATGATCTACTTACAACCCGTAAGTAGTTTTTCCGCATAACTTTCACATCACTTTCTCTAAGTAGTGATGATTAAAATACCACTAAATAGTGGGTTTTTATATCGAGGCACTTATCATCCCCAACCGGGTATGATGTTAGTAAACCCACTCACAACCGGTAAGTGGTTTTTAAATTATAAGGTGTGCTCGTCATCCCAACTGGGTATGATGTTAGTAAACCCACTCACAACCGGTAAGTGGTTTTTAAATTATAAGGTGTGCTTATCATCTCAACCGGGTATGATGTTAGTAAACCCACTCACCCGTTAATGCCATGAATTCCACTAGACTAGTTCTTTGTATTCACGCGAGCTTGTCCTTGCTGGCGTTCCCGGTATTTAATGTTCCTACACGATATGAACAACCTTGTTCATTATTACTGGACATAACAGCCTTGATTCATTAATGAATGAGAATACCCAAACTTTTAGTTATTTGCAATTAGGTCCCTAAAGTTATTTCTCTTTAACTTTAAGTCCCTAATGTCGGGTTTTCCTCAAATTGAGTCCCGTAACTTTTAAAATTTATCGTGGGACCTCAATTTATTCAATTTCCCCAAAAAGGGGTTTAATTTTCCAAATTTCCAATTTGGTTCCCCAATTTTTCCAAAATTATCATTTTGCCCTTCTTTCACAAAAATGGTAAGTTTTTCCCCAAAATTTCCAAAATTCCTCAATTGGTCCTCCAACATTATTTTCATGCCCAATTGACCCTCAATTTCTTAAAATTGTATTTTGGCCCCTTTGAATTTAAAAAATCCCCAAATTTTCCTAATTTCAACTCTTCAACACTACTGAATTTGATTTCATCAAATTAACCGATCAAACACTTCTAATTATTGAAATTGGAGTTGAAATTGAGTTACTGTATGTTCATACGATTCTAAAAAACTTTGAATCGCAGATTTTAACGTCGGAACTCAATCGGAGCTTTGCCGGAAAACAGACTGTAGAGAGAGAAAGCTTCGATTACTCACCGGTGAAGGCACCACAGTCCGAGCTTTCAATCTGGGCAGATAGGTCTCGTCCTAAGGTTCATCCTAAAATCAAGTATTGTATCAATTGATGTGAAATTGGATTAGAATTTCGTCATTTAAATTCGGTCGACTCTCTCTGTAGCACCGATCGAAAATCATAAAAGGGGAGCCGAATTGGCTTACCTTTCGGTCCTAATTCGGCCGTGGAAAGGTTGAGGAAGTGTTGGGAGGGCTTGGTTTGGCCTGAGAAGGGCTTGGAATGGCCCATTTCAGCTTGGCCGAAATAGGGCAGCTTCAGTCCGCCGGAGTTGCTTCACTATTCCATCATCTCGGCGCTTCTCCAACGATTCTCGGATTGACTGGAGTTACTATCAGATAGCTGTCTTCTCCCCGGTTCTAAAGAGCCCGACCTTTGTTCAAGTCGAAGCTCTAGTTCGAGCTTTACTGGGAAATGGAGCAGTAGAGAGAGAGAGAGAGAGAGAAGTGTTCAGGTGTGAGGAGAATGAAATGGGGATGACCTCTTTATATAGTCATAAAACCCGTGTATTAAATGGTCGAGATTTATTACTAGTATTAATATTGCCATAAATTATTGGTATTAATTCCAATAATTTAATTTCAGTATTAATTCCAATAATTTAATTTAGGTATTAAATTAATCGTATTAATTTCAATAATTAAATATATATTAATTGATGGCTATTTATGATAAGCCGTAAGTTCGCATAAAAATTTTTTGACCAAAATTTCGGGTTATAAAAAATCATACTTCCCAGGGGGTCACCCATCCTCACACTACTCTTAGGTAAGCATGCTTAACTTTGAAGTTTTTATAGAATCTAGTTCACCTGAACCAATTTGGTTTTTATTTTTTAGTTTGTCTTAAGTTTCTTTTCTAATGTTTAATAAATCATTTGGATCAACCGAAAGCTGTAAATTTTCATATTGCTTATTCCCAAATGTAAACCGGTTTGGTTTTCTTATTCGGTTTGACCGGTTCTTTTCCCGGTTTTCCTTAACTCAAATGTACGGGGTTTACATGGATTCTCTTGTGGTCAACTCAGGGTTTGATATGACATCCTATTGCTCTAGTTTCCCCCTTCTTGTTTGCTCATTTATCCCCTTGGACTTAGTTCCTTTGCTTTGGTTTACCCTTGTATCCAAGTAATCACCTCTTAGTTGAATGGCGTATTTTTCAAGGTTTCTTGGGTATCCTTCCCTATGTTCCTTTATTATGGGTAGTCCACCCATTCTCACGTGTTACGTTATTACCTTAGTTTGTTATCCTACTATCCACTCCTTGGGTTTCGCTTCACTCCTTGGCTTTAGGTACACTCTTCTTTTCATCTCTCCTCGGGGCATTAGACCCTTAACCGACTTCATGACATCCTTTGATGCCATCCTTTTTCTGCTTGCCCTTCCTTTGTATCCTTCCCTTATTCTTACAAGTTTACTTGATTTCGGTAAAGTCCAAGTTCTCTTTATGTTAATGTCTCTTGGTCGCCTCATGAAAGGTGCACTAGGTCCTTCTCATGGTGCGAGAGTGCTTGCCAAATTCCTTTTGGCCATTAATCGTCCTAAGGATTTCCTTCATTCTTCTCTCCCATCATTTGCTCCTCTTTACTTTTCCCTCCTCGTCGGGGTTTGAATCTATGAGTATCAGGAGGGTCAGTTCGTTCAACCGCCCTGTTCCAATTGCTCTCCTTATCTTGAGACATTTGTCTCTTGGTGTTCAATAAATGCCTATCCTATCACCTTTTTTTAGGGTGTGGTTGTCATCACTCCTTCCGGTCCTACTTAGTGTGTTGTTTTCGTCTCCTTTGGTTATCCTAAGTTACTAGTTGTCTACTTTCGCTGGGTGGGTCTGCACCCCACTTGGCACCTCTGCTTTTCCCAAGCAGTTACACTTTGCCATCCCTAACTCCATGTTCTTACTCTAGTAACTTCTAGTTCTTGTCTTCATCTTGCACACTCCCGATTACACCTCGTCATCTTAATCCTAGGTTAACTCAAGTAGGCGGGGTTAGAGACTAGTCTTGATGTTTATCATTTCTTAGTTAGTGGATGTATTCTTCCAAGATCCCTTTTCTCCTTGAAAACTCCTTCCTTCACCTCCGGGTTATAATCACCTTGCTTATCCTACTTGGGTTATCGCCTTTCTTGTTGCCTCCTCGTTGGTTCGTTCGTTCTTTGGGTTTGGCTCTATGCATCGTTTTACCTTCCCTCTCTCTTTCGGGGAGGTCAGAATACCTTGACCTCCTTTAGAGGTGTTATTTGTCTTTATTAGGTTTGTTCCTTTTTGTTCCTTATTTGTCTTGGGGCACAAGATTTTGATTATACTCATTACGAGTCGGGCAACAAAATTTTATGAGAATTTAAAATCTTATTTCTTGGGAATTGAATACAATACATTTTGGGGACCTCTTTCCTCTAAAAAGGGTTGTGAAGCTCTATGTTAGAGTTTTGAGGAACTATCTCTAGGGTGGGTTTGAAATCCTCATTTGGAGTTGTGGCTTCTGGGGTGGCCTCTTGCCTTCCATCCTCTAGGGCTCCAGTAGTCGGGGAGGCATTCCTCTTGGGAGGCATTGCCATCCATCTTGGTGGCATGAGACATTTTCTCTGAGGAAGAAAGGAAGTAAGTTATGGGGGAACACCAAGGATGTCAAGACCACTAAGTCAAGATAAGAAGAAAATCTAATAGAAAGAAAGCCAGGTATAACACCTACTTATAAAGAACTAAGACACAATTTCTTAGGAACTCCATAAAATAAGGAGACTTGTGGGAAGCAAAGATATGGAACCAAAAAGGGAGAAAAGCCAGAGTGAATGAACCATACAAGATCCATAAGTAAAAAGTGAAGACTAAAAGGAGAACTTCTAAGGAATAGTAGGGAGATTGAATGTAAGAATCCCAGAACAGAAGACACTAGAAGAAGGATGAGAATAGGAAGTTGGACCGTGGAAGAAAAAGCTCCAAGTTAATAAAATCAATCGAGTAAATGTTGCAAAATCGGAACCAAAATAAGGACCTCACTAAGAAGTACAAGTGGCTAAGTTAGTGTTTGGGGAGGTTAAGTATGGTCTACTTGCAATAAAGCATGGAAACCCAAATAGGGATTTTAGACGGATCCGGTTTAAGGAAATAACCCATAACAACCAGATCATTCAAGAAAAAAACAACACTCCAAGAAGGATAAAAAAGTAATAAGAATCATACCTAAAATAGGGCAAATGGATGGATACCAAAGATAAGAAGATTCGAGAGACAATCCTCTCATGATAAATGACTAAGAGGATAAAACGAGCGAGACAATTAACAAATTGATCCTTATGGAGGTCATAGTTCCTGTGAAGAAGGGAAGGATGGAAAGGTCAAAACCTTTGAAAGATAAGGACACAAGAAAGTCCTAAAGAGATCAATGACTAAGATTGGAGTAATGACCCAAAGGCTACTCCATCTCAAAGGAATAGATGAGTACTGGGAGTAAGTGAGAATGGGGTGAAATAGATGAGATGTCACGCCCCAACCCGGTTTGGTCGGATCCCTGTGAGCAACCCACCACTCTTCACAGTTTACTAAGGGTTTTCCCCCTCTTTTAAACCCGAGAGGAGTAAGGCGTCTTTTAAACTTGAAACATTCCTGGAATAACATTATAAAAAACTAAAAAACAAACATACCTAATTTTATAGTTTTTATACAAGGAAGTCTTTAAGATTGGTTTTTCCTTGGTTTCCTGAAAGGGATATAAGGAAGGAGGTGAGTTCTACAACTCAGTGAGCAGGGGTTGGATGTGAGTTATCATAAATAAAATAACTTTAATCGGAGTGTGCCAAACTCCTTATTTTCTTTAAAAAATACTTTCATTTCAATTCTCAAATACTGGTTTTTAAAACTTTACCCTACTGAGGGTGACATTTTCAAGTTGGAGTGTGCTAGACTCCTTAATTTCCTTTATATTTTCTCAACTTTAAAAATCTTGATTTTTTTATCATTTCTTATTAATCACGGTGTGTCATCACCCAACACACATCCTTAATCATGAAGGTCAAAACACACAATCACATGCCAGCCCATCCACTAAACCCACTTTGGCATCAGAGCGACTTTACCGGCCACCTATATAGAAGCACGTCCACTTCTACCCTGTGAATGAGTGGATGTACGCGACATCCGACACTCAATCCTAAAATCAATTCTCCATGTTTGTATGAGGACAGAGACCTCATCCCGACCCCATCCTGGTCTCATGCACTTGAAGCTACGTCGAGCTTCACAAGGTCACTTGGTCCGACGAACTGCCCTTATATCCACTAGGTCATCTAGGGCCTTAGGACACATCACTACCCCCCTTGGGCATCTTAAAGGTCCCATACACACAATGCATGCACAATCAGTATTTTCACACCATGCCTTATAATCTGTGGTGCCATTGGTCCAACGGCCACGACCATCAACTCAACCTACAACTATTTGTCTTGACTAGTCCGGAGAATTGTCATGTCGCACTACCACTAGTTGACTGAATATGTCAGTCCTGTCTTGGTACCATGGCCAAATAATTCATTTACTTAAAGTTTTATGGCATATATCTCATGTTTGTTTACAAGCTTCTGCTCGTGCCAACTGGCCTTAGGCCCATTGTATGATATTTTCAAAATTGTGCATATTAGCCCCCAAGTTCCAAAACCGAGGCCCCCGACCTATAAGAGCTATTAGAGCTCCCATCAAGATGGTCTCCCAAATTGTTTAAGCAGTGGCACATAGTCAGGGGAGAGCACTTTCGACAAAACATATTTTCAACTATCCATCATACCAATCGGGTATAACGATATCTCCGCTCAAATTCGATGAACGGTTTTTCCACTTCCTCCGAGGAAGTTTCATCATACAAACCGGGTATGATCTACTTACAACCGGTAAGTAGTTTTTTTCGCGTGATTTTCACATCACTCTTGTAAGTTGTGATGTTTTAAAATACCACTAAATAGTGGGTTTTCATTTCGTGGTACTTATCATCCCTAACTGGGTATGATAAAAAATCCCACTCACAGTCGGTAAGTGATTTTTAACTTATTTGCTCATCACCCCAATCGGGTATGATGTTAAAAGTTCCACTCACGGTGATTTTTAATTTAGAAAAGGTGCTCATCAAACCAACTGGGTATGATGTGAATAACCCATTCACCCATTAATGTAGTGAATTCCACTAGACCAGTTCTTTGTATTCACGCGAGCTTATCCTTGCTTCCGTTCCTGGTACTTCGTGTTTCTACATGATATGAACATCCTTGTTCAATATCCCACGGCCCAATAGCCTTCATTTATTCCAAATGAATGAGGATGTAAACCCCGCCCTTTTGAGCTAAGGAAAATCGGGAAAAGAACCAGTCAAACCTAGTGAGCAAAAATCGAACCGGTTCACGAAACTGATCATTTGGGAACAAGCAATTTGTAAATTTACTTCTGGGTGATCCAAAGGGTTCATTAAACCTTGGAAAAGAAACTTAAGACAAATTAGAAGAGAAAAACCAAATTAGTTCAGGTGAACGAGATCCCATAAGAACTCTAAAGTTAAGCATGCTTGCCACCCCTATATAAAGAGGCCATCCCCATTCATTCTCCCCACAACCGAACACTTCACTCTCTCTCTCTCTCTCTCTATTGCTCCATTTCCCGGTGAAGCTCAAACTAGAGCTTCGATTTATACATTTTTCTTAACCTCGAAAGGAGAGATCGGACTCTTTAGAATCGGGGAGAAGACAACTATCTAATAGCAAACTCCAATCAACCCAAGAATTGTAGGAGAAGTGCCGACATGATGGAACAGTGAAGCAGCTCCGACGGACCGAAGTTGCCCAATTTTGGCCAAGTTGAAATCAACCATTTTGAGCCCTCCTCAGACCAAACCTAGCCTTCCCAACACTTCCTCAGTCCTCCCACGGCCGAATTAGGACTGAAAGGTAAGCCAATTCGACTCTCCTCTGCAATTTCCGGCCGGTGCTAGAGAGAGAACTGACATAATTTAAATAATAAAATTCTAACTCAATTCCGCATCAATTGATGTGATTCTTGATTCTAGGATGAACCTTAAGATGAGAGCTATCTGTCCAAATCGAAAGCTCGGACCGCCGTGGCCTCACCGGTGAGTAATCGAAACTTTCTCTCTCTATAGTCCGTTTTCCGGTGAAGCTCTGTTTGAGCTCGTTCCGATGTCAAAACTTACGATTCAAAGTGCTATTGAATCATAAGAAGATGGAGGAACTCAATTTTTACTTCAATTTCAACAATTAGATGTGTTTGATCGGTCAATTTGATAAAATCAAATTCGGTTGTGCTAAGGAGTTGAAATTAGGGAAAATTGAGGATTTTAGAAATTCAAAGGACCAAAATGCAATTTTATAAAATTGAGGGTCAATTGGGCATGAAAATAATGTAGAAACAAAAATGACCAGAACACCAACAAAGATAAGCTCACGTGGAGGCAAAAAGTCGATTAAAAAGGAATACACTACGAATATCGGGTGAGTGGGTTTATTCACATCATACCCTGTTGGGATGATGAGCACCTCAGAAAAGAAAAACCACTACTATGTGGTATTTTAACATCACACTGGTTGTAGTGATGTGAGAACTATGCGTAAAAATTACTTACCAGTTGTAAGTAGATTATACCCGGTTGGTATGATGATCTTGGAAGGAAGGGGAAAACCCACTTACCGATTGTAAGCGGAGGTGTCATTACACACGGTTGGTGTGATGGATGGAAAATTTCATTTTTTCAGAAGTGTTCTCCCCTGATTGTGTGCCAATGCTTAAAACTTTTGGGAGACCTTCTTGACGGGAGCTGAAATAGCTTAGATAGGCCAGAGGCTTCAGTATTGGAACTCGGGGGCTAAAATGATAGATTTTGGAAAATCAAGTACAGTGGGCCTAAGGCTAGTTGACATGAGTAGGAGCTCGTAAACAAACATGATGATATGCCATGGAAATTCTTAATGAATGATTTATATGATTTAGCCATGATACCAAGACAGGACCGACATACTCGATGGACTAGCAGCAGTGCGACAAAACTAGGTTGACAGACCAGTTTAGACAAATAGCTGTAGGTCGAGTTGAGGGTCGAAGTCGTTGAACCAGTGGCACCAAAGATAAATGGATTTGTAGAAAAACTTTTGTTTGTGCATGCACTTGAGGTTTGGGACCATCAAGATGCATAATAGGGGTAGTGATGTGTCCTAGGGGCTATTGGACGACATGGTGGAGATACGGGTAGTTTCTCGTGCCGATAGTAAGGAAATGTCACACCCTGACCCGATTTGGTCAGATCCCTGTGAGCAACCCGCCACTCTCCTGATTTATTAAGCGTTTTCCCCTTCTTTAAACTGAGAGGAGTAAGGCATCCTTTATACCTGTACCTTTCCTGGAATAACATTAATAAAAAACTGAATAATTTAAACTTACATACCTATGTTGCATGTTTAGCTGGCGGAATGTCTGTAGGTAGATTTTCCCCTCGGTTACCTGAAAAGGGGTAAAGGGAGGGGGCGAGTTCGACAAATTAGTGAATGAGAGTTTGAAACATGAGTTTCTATAAAATAGTTTGAATTGGAGTGTGCCAGATCCCTTATTTTCTTGAAAATAATTCTTTCTTGAATTCTAGGTTATTCAAAACCAAATTTCCTCATTATTCACAATCAGTGTGTTTAACAATCAATACATGCCTTTCATCGTGAAGGGATAACACATTCGTAGGGCAGCCCATCCATTGCACCAACTTGTGGCATTAGAGCGACTTTAATGGCCACCTAGATAGAAGCCCGCCCACTTCTACCTGTGAATGAAAGGATGTTTGCGACATCTGACCCTCAAACCCAACAAACAACTCCGTGTCTATATGAGGACAGAGACCTCATCCCGACCCCACCCTGTCCTCATGCGCATGAAGATATGTCGAGCTCCTCTGACAATTGGCACGACAATCTGCCCTTATCTCCACCATGTCGTCCAGTAGCCCTTAGGACATATCACTACCCCTCTTGGGCATCTTGATGGTCCCAAACCACAATGCATGCACAAACAAGGTTTTTACATAAGCCAAAAATATGTGGTGCCACTGGTCCAATGACCTCGACCCTCAACTCGACCTATAGCTGTTTGTCTAGACCGGTCTATCGATCGAGTCATATCACACTGCCACTAGTAAATTAAGTATGTTAGTCATGTCTTGGTACAATGGACAAATCACATCATTCATTGGCTTTTCATCATGTTTGTTTACGAGCTCCTGCTTGTGCCAACTGGCCTTGGGCCCACTATACAAGATTTTCAAAACTGGGCATTTTAGCCCCCAAGTTCCAAAACCAAGGCCTCTAGCCTATTTGAGCTCTCGTCACAAAGGTGTCCCAAAATTTTTAAGCATTGACACACATTCAGGGGAGAGCACTTATGAAAAATAACTTTTTCACTTGTCCATCACACCAACCTGGTGTGATGACATCTCCGCTTATAACCGGTAAGCAGGTTTTCTACTTCCTTTTAGGAAGTTTATCATACAAAACGGGTATGATCTACTTACAACCGTTAAGTAGTTTTTCCGCGATTTTTCACATCACCCCAACCGAGCATGATGTTAAAATTTCCACTTATAGTGGTTTTTTTTTCCATTCTGAGGTACCTATCATCCCAACCGGGTATGATGTGAAAAATCCCACTCACTCGATAAGTGGAGTGTATTCCTCTTAACCAACTTTTTGCCTCCATACGAGCTTATCTTTGCTGGCGTTCTGGTCCTTCATGTTCCTACACGATTTGGAGAATCTTGTTTATTATCATTTGGCATAATAGCCTTCATTCCTTACGTATGAACAAATGCCTAAACTTTTCAATTATTTACTTTTTGGTCCCTAAAATTCTTTTCCTTAACTTTAGGTCTCTAATGCAAACTTTTCTCCAAATTGATTCCCCAAACTTCTAAAATTCACTTTGGGACCTCAATTTATTTAAAATCACTTAAGGGGTTCAAGTTTCCCAAATTTTCAATTTGGTCCCCAACTTTTCAAAAATTACCAATTTGTCCATATTTTTACAAAAATGGAAATTTGACCCAAATAATTTCCAAAAATTGACAAATTGGTCATCCAACATCTTTTTCATGGCTAATTGGCCCTCAATTTTGGGAAATTGAACTTTGCTCCCTCAATTTAATGAAATTAAAAAATTTCCCCAAAAGTTTCCCCAATTTTCTCCCTTTCAAAATAGCTGAATTTGTTTTCATCAAATTGACCATTCAATCGAGGTTTATTGATCCAATTGAAGGTATGGATCAGTTTCTACCCTTCCACACAATTAAATGGAGCTTTGAATCACGTCATTTGGGTCATTTGGAGTAGTAGAGAGAGAGAGTGGAATTTTCATGTGTGAAGGAGGATGAATGAGGAGGAGCTCTTTATATAGAAAGCTCGAGGACTCCTTGGCCTACCGATTGGTGCCTTCATGGTGATCATTCATTTCTTAAAACTCCCTGAACGGAGACTTTTCATCTTCGCCGATCCTGCTCAATTTTTTGGTGAGTGAAAAGTGTTGTCATCTGAAGGAAGAAGACAACATTGTTCCGGACCGGTCCGAATCAGGTTCAATGCGTAAACCGGCCGGTTCAGGCCCGATTCGACTGAGTTTTTCAAAATTAAAAATTTATAAATTCATCTAAATTCATTCTCTATCCATTGGTGGCTTCAATTCTCCAATTTGATTTTTCTAAGCTACCTATAAAAATGAATTTATAAACATGATCAATAGTTGTTCAAACTGATTCAATCCGGTCCTGGTCCTGTTCACCTGAACTAGTTTGGTTTTCACTTCCAATCCATCCTAAAGTCCTTTATCACGAGTTTTGTGACTCTTTAGGTCACTGAGATTTATAAATTTCCCAGTTTTCCCTTTCTCTATCGGTTATAGTTTATAAACCGACTCAGTTTTCTTTTTGAAAATGATTGGTTCTTTTCCTGGTTTTTTTTATTATCAAAGGATAGGGTTTACAACTCTCCCCTCCTTTTAGGGGTTTTTCCCCCAAAATAATTACATGTTAAATAATTGAGGGTAACCATCCCTCATTACACTCTCGGTCTCCCATGTCTCTTCTTGCACAGGTCCATTTTGCCAAAGGACTTTGACCATAGGAATCCTATTATTCCTGAAGTTTTTATCCCTCCGGTCTATGATTTGTATTGGTTCTTTTCGATACGTCAAGTTCTCTTCCAGTTCGAGTGGAGGTCGGTCCAACACATGGCTAGGATCAGGCTGGTACTTCGGAAGTACCAAAATATGGAATACATCGTGTATTCTCTACAAGTCTGGAGGTAGTTACAATTTATAAGCCACCGATCCTATCTTTTGGATGATGGGATAAGGACCGATATACCTCAGTTTCAACTTTAGAAACACTTGGTTTCCCACATCAAACTCCAGTTCTCTCCTCTTATGGTTTGCATAACTCTTTTGCCTGTCTTGAGCGGCCTTAAGGTGAATCCTTATTAACTTGATTTTTTTTGTGGCATCCTCAATTAGCTCAACCCTTTCAAGCTTCCTTTCCCCCACTTCTTCCCAAAATAAAGAGGTATAGCAATGTCGTCCATAAAGGGCTTCAAAAGGAGCCATCTAAGAATGGAAACCATAAAAGGAAAACCCTCTCCAAACAGGAAATCTATGCATAGACCGAAGAGGAGTCAACTCAGAATAAGGAGTTGGTGAATGGTCACAAGCAAGCAACAAAGGATGGAGTGAAGGAGGCTAACGTAAAGTGTCACACCCCGACCCAGTTTGGTCGGATCCCCGTGATCAACCCGCCACTCTCCCGGTTTATTAAAGGGTTTCCCCTTATCGTAAATTGTAAAGAGTAAGGCGTCCTTTAACTTGCACCTTTTTCCTAGAATAGCATCTTATGAAATTTAAAACTTTACATACCTGTCTTACAGGCATCTTAGTTGACGGTCTTTAAGGGGAGGCTTTCCGGGATTTCCTGAAAGGGATATAAGGGAGGGGGTGAGTACGACTACTCAGTGAATGGGTTTTTAAAAGCTTTTAACTTTTAAGAAAAACATTTATATGGAGTGTGCCAGACTCCTTTGTTTTCAAAAATCCCTTCATTTAAAAATTCGGGTTTTTCCATTATTTCTTAGTTACCACGGCGTGTCATCACCCAACACACATCCTTCATCATGAAGGTTACACACATTCGCAAGTCAGTATCACTACTGAACCCGCTAGTGGCTTCGGAGCGACTTTTCCTCCCACCCGGATAGAAGTACGACCACTTCTACCCTGGGAATGAGTGGATGTACGTGACATCCAACCCACAATCCCAAAATCACTTCTTTGTATCCGTATGAGGACAGAGACCTCATCCTGTTCCCACCCCGGTCTCATGCGCTTGGTGCTACTCCAAATTTCGCATAGACACCTAGAACGATGAATTGCCCTTATAGCCACCAGGTCGTCCAGTGTCCTTAGGACGCATCACTACCCCTCATGGGTGTCTTGATGGTCCCGTACTCACAGTGCATGCACAAACAATGTTTTCTTATATTGCCATGTAATCTGTGGTGCCACTGGTCCAACGGCCCTGACTCTCAACTCAACCCGCAACTGTTTGTCTTGACTAGTCCGTTGACCTGTCATGTCGCACTGCTGCTAGTTGACTGAGCATGCCGGTCCTATCCTGGTACCATGGCCAAACAATTCACTTATGAAGTTTTATGGCACATGTATCATATTCGTTTACGAGCTCCTGCTCGTGCCAACTGGCCTTGGGCCTACTGTACGAGATTTTTTTTAAATCGGGCATTTAGCCCCCAAGTTCCAAAATTGAGGCCCCCGACCTATTAGAGCTATTCGAGCTCCCGTCGAGAAGGTCTCCCAAATTGTTTAAGCATTGGCACACAGTCAGGGGAGAGCACTTCCGAAAAAAATAGGTTTTTACTGTCCATCATACCGACAGGTATAAGGACATCTCCGTTCATAACCGATGAACGGGTTTTCAACTTCCTCCGAGGAAGTCTTATCATACCAACCGGGTATGATCTACTTACAACCCATAAGTATGTTTTTCGCATAAATTTCACATCACTTTCTCTAAGTAGTGATGATTAAAATACCACTAAACAGTGGGTTTTTATATCGAGGCACTTATCATCCCCAACCGGGTATGATGTTAGTAAACCCACTCACAACCGGTAAGTGGTTTTTAACTTTAAATTGTGCTCATCATCCCAACTGGGTATGATGTGAATAACCCACTCACCCGTTAATGCCGTGAATTCCACTAGACTGGTTCTTTGTATTCACACGAGCTTGTCCTTATTGGCGTTCCCGGTATTTAATGTTCCTACACGATATGAACAACCTTGTTCATTATTACTGGACATAACAGCCTTGATTCATTAATGAATGAGAATACCCAAACTTTTAGTTATTTGCAATTAGGTCCCTAAAGTTATTTCTCTTTAACTTTAAGTCCCTAATGTCGGTTTTTCCTCAAATTGAGTCCCGTAACTTTTAAAATTTATCGTGGGACCTCAATTTATTCAATTTCCCCAAAAAGGGGTTTAATTTTCCAAATTTCCAATTTGGTTCCCCAATTTTTCCAAAATTACCATTTTGCCCTTCTTTCACAAAAATGGTAAGTTTTTCCCCAAAATTTCCAAAATTCCTCAATTGGTCCTCCAACATTATTTTCATGCCCAATTGACCCTCAATTTCATAAAATTGTATTTTGGCCCCTCTGAATTTCGAAAATCCCCAAATTTTCCCCCAATTTCAACTCTTCAACACTACCGAATTTGATTTCATCAAATTAACCGATCAAATACTTCTAAGAAACTTTGAATCGCAGATTTTAACGTCGGAACGAGCTCAAACGGAGCTTTGCCGGAAAATAGACTGTAGAGAGAGAAAGCTTCAATTACTCACCGGTGAAGGCACGACAGTCCGAGCTTTCGATCTGGGCAGATAGGTCTCATCCTGAGGTTCATCCTAAAATCAAGTATTGTATCAATTGATGCAGAATTGGATTAGAATTTTGTCGCTGAAATTCGGTCGACTCTCTCTCTAGCACCGATCGAAAATTATAAAGGGGAGTCGAATTGGCTTACCTTTCGTTCCTAATTCGGCCGTGGAAAGGCTAAGGAAGTGTTGGGAGGGCTTGGTTTGGCCTGAGGAGGGCTTGAAATGGCCGATTTCAGCTTGGCCGAAATAGGGTAGGTTCGGTACGCCGGAGTTGCTTCACTATTCCATCATGTCGGCGCTTCTCCAACGATTCTCGGATTGACTGGAGTTTGCTATCACATAGCTGTCTTCTCCCCGGTTCTAAAGAGCCCGACCTTTGTTCAAGTCGAAGCTCTAGTTCGAGCTTTATTGGGAAATGGAGCTGTAGAGAGAGAGAGAGAAGTGTTCAGGTGTGAGGAGAATGAAATGGGGATGACCTCTTTATATAGTCGAAAAACCCGTGTATTAAATGGGAGAGATTTATTACTAGTATTAATATTGCCATAAATTATTGGTATTAATTCTAATAATTTAATTTCGGTATTAATTCCAATAATTTAATTTCGGTATTAAATTATTTGTATTAATTTCAATAATTAAATATATATTAATTGATGGCTATTTATGATAACCCGTACATTTGCATAAAAATTTTTGACCGAAATTTCGGGTTACAAAAAAATCATACTTCTCAGGAGGTCACCCATCCTCACACTACTCTCAGGTAAACACACTTAACTTTGAAGTTCTTATGTAATCTAGTTCACCTGAACCAATTTGATTTTTGTTTTCTAGTTTGTCTTAAGTTTCTTTTCTAATGTTTGAGAAATCCTTTTGATCAACCGAAAGTTGTAAATTTTCATATTGCTTATTCCCAAATGTAAACCGGTTTGGTTTTCTTATTCGGTTTGACAAGTTCTTTTCCCGGTTTTCCTTAACTCAAATGTGCGGGGTTTACAACTCTCCTCTCCTTTTAGGAGTTTTGTCCCCAAAACTTAGTTAACATCCTTGCATGAGCAATCTTTTCCTTTGATGCCCCTTTGGTGTTTGCTTAACATGCAAAGTCTTCTCTTGTTCTTTTAATTAGTCCTTTTTACATCCTTCACTTAAGGAATTTCTTTTCCTTTATATTATTTACTCCCTCCATGGAGTTTATCATAACGAGACATACCTTACTTCAGGGTATATTCTTAGATTTATATCTTTCTTTGCTTAGAGCACATTCTTCCCTTTGAGGTTCTGTACTCAAGATTGGAAATTCCAAGATACCTAACCATTCCCATGTCTAGTTAACCTCTTGGTCGTTGAAACCTTTAGCTCAATGTTCTTTCGGGCGTTACGTACTGGTTGCCACAGTTTTCTTTATTCTCACTTTTTCATCTCATTTTGACCCTTCCTCCATTCGTTGTCTATTATAACTTTAGTCCAAATTTTTATATTCGACCTCATCATGCTTATTAGCCGACTCTTCCTTACTTTGAGTCATATTCTCCTCAGGATTGTTGGACTTACATACCCCTTACAGCATGGCATTTTCTAGGACCCGTCTTTGTCCATTAGATTTCTAGAACATCTCCTTGAGGGTTTCTCTTAGCTTTTTTTTTTTTAACCTTTCAAGGATCATATAACTTCATCCCTCTTTTCTTTTGATGGCATTCCTCAACTATCCTTTTTACCATTATCCTCTCATCCATCATGCCTTTGAAGTTATGTCTCACATAACCGCATGGATTTCTCTTACCTACTCATCCTTTCCAAACATTTTTATTGGGTCCTTTCAATTCCAATCGTTGGGTTTCCAGATGATTATTGACATACGAGGATTTTTTTTCCCTTCTTATGTCCTTTCTCTTCTTCAGTGACATCCCTTATTCAATGACTTCTTTTTTTCCTTAATCCTCTTTTACTTGCTCATAAATCACTTCATGATTCTTCATTCTACAATAATTGCTTTCGATCTATGTGTCAATTACTTTGCTTGGGAAGGTTCACTCCATCCAGTTTTGTTCATTATCTTTGGCTGTCCACCGTTACTAGTATTCCTCTTTCTACATGGTTCTCCTATTCTCTCCAAACAGGTCATAATGGACCATTACAATACTTCCTTCCTTGGAAAACATTTCCTAAATAAGGGTTGGTTCCATTTCCTCTTAATTGGGATACACATCTTTTCAGGGCTTCCTTCCTTGGTAGGATTCTTTGCCTTTCCCCTAACATTCTTTTCTTATATTTGCTCTAGGGGATTTCTACCCTTAAATGACATCCCTTGATGTCGTCTTCTCCTATTTACCTTTACTCCTCAAATCTTTTAGGCATATCTTTTATGCTTTATTTGCATCCTTATTTGTACCCAGTACCTGTCTATTTCTTTAGGGAGCGTACAAATCTTCTTTGTTTCAGGATCATTGTGGGAGAGGCTTGCCTATTCCTTTCTTGGCTTGAGTTTAGTCGTTAATTGGCCCTTGGTCCTTTTAAGGATTTCTTGTATTCTTCTCTTCCCGAGTATTTGACCTTTCTGCCTCTCTCTTCTTTATCGGAACTTACATTATGGCTTTCCCGAGTATTTGTTCGTTAACTGCTTTGCCTCCACCCTTTGTTTGGTCTAAGTTTCTTAGCAGCTGTTTCTCGAGTCCTCCTGTCCTTAACATCCATCTCACTGACCTTTTTAGGGTGTAGTTCCTTCTACTTCCCGGTCTTCCTTAGGTGTCATTTGTTCCCTGTAACTATCTTGTTGTAACGACTTGCTTTTTCTTGTCCTGTTGGACCAAACTTCCTATTTGACATAGTTGCTTTTTCCAATGTGATTTATTCCTGTAATCCCAATACGTCCCATTTGTCATCAAATGTTCGTCTTATCTTCTCTTGTGGATGTACTCCTTTCTTTGCTCCTAAATTGTTTGGATTTTCTTCTAAAAGGGGGAATTCTCTTCAGCTATCCTTTGTTCCATTTGTGGTTTTATTGATGTCCTACCTTTACCCCTTTTCCCTTCTTACCACTTTGCTAAGATTTTGAAGAGTTTCCTCTTATTTGTGGTTGCAAATGGAATCACGTTTCTTGGGATGGTATCCTTTCAGATTTCCTATAGTTGTGGGGTGTTTATTCTTGGAAATATTGTCCTGACTCCTGGCGATGTGGGACAGTTTTTCACTTTGTGTCCTATTCCCCTCTAGGTTAACTTGATTCTTGTCCTTTGTAGGGTTGGGCACATCTCCACACAGTGTCCCTATCATTCATGCTTGTAATTACATGAACATAAGTGGTTCCTCCTAGCATTTTCTTGGAAATTGTTAGTTTTAGTGCTCCTTCGTCTTTAAGTCTGGATACCGTGGGAGTTTTTTTTTTTTTTTCCTTTTTGGAGTCTTCCTTGAAGATCACATCATTTGAGGGACAGGGTTTTTAGGAATTTGGAGTACTTTATTAATAGAGTAGTACAGTATGTTGGAGATTTTGGCCCTATTACAGAATATGGTCACCAAATAACTAGGGAGCTACGAGATTCTTGATAAGTATCCTCCTATGTAAGGTTATATGCCCCATTTTATGGCTTCACGCTTGGCTTCCTTTATACTTAGAGTTGTTACCTCAATAGGTCCTGTCACCATTCTCTGGGATACTTTCTCATTTTCTCTTTTGAGATTCCTGCCTTGCTTTAGGCATTTGGGAAGCTTCTAGGGTTGTCTTCCTACGAAGATAAGGTGTTGAGTAGAGCCATTTCTAGTTTTCTTGGTTCCTCTCCTAGGAGCCATCTGAAAATTTTAGGATAAATCCTATTAGTTACAATATTTTATAGTCTTAATTATGTATTCGAGGAAACAGGCTCTGATACCACTCTAGTTGTCATGCCCCGACTCGGTTTGGTCGGATCCCCGTGATCAACCCGCCACTCTCCCAGTTTATTAAAGGGTTTTCCCTTATCGTAAACTGTAAAGAGTAAGTCGTCCTTTAACTTGCACCTTTTTTCTAGAATAGCATTATCAAAACTGTATGAAATTTAAAACTTTACATACCTGTCTTACAGGCATCTTAGTTGACGGTCTTTAAGGGGAGGCTTTCCGGGATTTCCTGAAAGGGATATAAGGGAGGGGGTGAGTACGACTACTCAGTGAATGGGTTTTTAAAAGCTTTTAACTTTTAAGAAAAACATTTATATGGAGTGTGCCAGACTACTTTGTTTTAAAAAATCCCTTCATTTAAAAATTTGGGTTTTTCCATTATTTCTTAGTTAACACGGTGTGTCATCACCCAACACACATCCTTCATCATGAAGGTTACACACATTCGCAAGTCAGTATCACTACTGAACCCGCTAGTGGCTTCAGAGCGACTTTTCCTGCCACTCGGATAGAAGTACGACCACTTCTACCCTGGGAATGAGTGGATGTACGTGACATCCAACCCACAATCCCAAAATCACTTCTTTGTGTCCGTATGAGGACAGAGACCTCATCCTGTCCCCACCCCGGTCTCATGCGCTTGGTGCTACTCCAAATTTCGCATAGACACCTGGAACGACGAACTGCCCTTATAGCCACCAGGTCGTCCAGTGCCCTTAGGACACATCACTACCCCTCATGGGCGTCTTGATGGTCCCGTACTCACAGTGCATGCACAAACAATGTTTTCTTATATTGCCATGTAATCTGTGGTGTCACTGGTCCAACGGCCCCGACTCTCAACTCAACCCGCAACTGTTTGTCTTGACTAGTCCGTCGACCTGTCATGTCGCACTGCTGCTAGTTGACTGAGCATGTCCGTCCTATCTTGGTACCATGGCCAAACAATTCACTTATTAAGTTTTATGGCACATATATCATATTCGTTTACGAGCTCCTGCTCGTGCCAACTAGCCTTGGGCCCACTGTACGAGATTTTTTTAAAATCGGGCATTTAGCCATCAAGTTCCAAAATTGAGGCCCCCGGCCTATTAGAGCTATTCGAGCTCCCGTCGAGAAGGTCTCCCAAATTGTTTAAGCATTGGCACACAGTTAGGGGAGAGCACTTCCGAAAAAAAAATAGGTTTTTACTGTCCATCATACCGACAGGTATAAGGACATCTCCGTGCATAACCGATGAACAGGTTTTCTACTTCCTCCGAGGAAGTCTTATCATACCAACCGGGTATGATCTACTTACAACCCATAAGTAGTTTTTTCGCATAAATTTCACATCACTTTCTCTAAGTAGTGATGATTAAAATACCACTAAATAGTGAGTTTTTATATCGAGGCACTTATCATCCCTAACCGGGTATGATGTTAGTAAACCCACTCACAGCCGGTAAGTGGTTTTTAACTTTAAATTGTGCTCATTATCCCAACTGGGTATAATGTGAATAACCCACTCACCCGTTAATGCCGTGAATTCCACTAGACTGGTTCTTTGTATTCACACGAGCTTGTCCTTGTTGGCGTTCTCGGTATTTAACGTTCCTACATGATATGAACAACCTTGTTCATTATTTCTCGGCATAACAGCCTTCATTCATTAATGAATGAGAAAACCCAAACTTTTAGTTATTTGCAATTAGGTCCCTAAAGTTATTTCTCTTTAACTTTAAGTCCCTAATGTCGGTTTTTCCTCAAATTGAGTCCCGTAACTTTTAAAATTAATTGTGGGACCTCAATTTATTCAATTTCACCAAAAAGGGGTTTAATTTTCCAAATTTCCAATTTGGTTCCCCAATTTTTCCAAAATTACCATTTTGCCCTTCTTTCACAAAAATGGTAAGTTTTTCCCCAAAATTTCCAAAATTCCTCAATTGGTCCTCCAACATTATTTTCATGCCCAATTGACCCTCAATTTCATAAAATTGTATTTTGGCCCCTCTGAATTTCGAAAATCCCCAAATTTTCCCCCAATTTCAACTCTTCAACACTACCGAATTTGATTTCATCAAATTAACCGATCAAACACTTCTAATTATTGAAATTGGAGTTGAAATTGGGTTCCTGTATGTTCATACGATTCTAAGAAACTTTGAATCGCAGATTTTAACGTCGGAACGAGCTCAAACGGAGCTTTGCCGGAAAATAGACTGTAGAGAGAGAAAGCTTCAATTACTCACCGGTGAAGGCACGACAGTCCGAGCTTTTGATCTGGGCAGATAGGTCTCATCCTGAGGTTCATCCTAAAATCAAGTATTGTATCAATTGATGCGGAATTGGATTAGAATTTTGTCATTGAAATTCGGTCGACTATCTCTCTAGCACCGATCGAAAATTATAAAGGGGAGTCGAATTGGCTTACCTTTTGGTCCTAATTCGGCCCTGGAAAGACTGAGGAAGTGTTGGTAGGGCTTGGTTTGGCCTGAGGAGGGCTTGAAATGGCTGATTTCAGCTTGGCCAAAATAGGGCAGCTTCGGTACGCCGGTGTTGCTTCACTATTCCATCATGTCGGCGCTTTTCCAACGATTCTCGGATTGACTGGAGGTTGCTATCAGATAGCTGTCTTCTCCCCGGTTCTAAAGAGCCCGACCTTTGTTCAAGTCGAAGCTCTAGTTCGAGCTTTACTGGGAAATGGAGCAGTAGAGAGAGAGAGAGAGTAGTGTTCTGGTGTGAGTAGAATGAAATGAGGATGACCTCTTTATATAGTTGTAAAACCCGTGTATTAAATGGGCAAGATTTATTAGTAGTATTAATATTGCATAAATTATTAGTATTAATTCCAATAATTCAATTTCGGTATTGATTCCAATAATTTAATTTCAGTATTAAATTATTTGTATTAATTCCAATAATTTAATTTCGGTATTAAATTATTGGTATTAATTTTAATAATTAAATATATATTAATTGATGGCTATTTATGATAAACCGTACGTTTGCATAAAAATTTTTGACCGAAATTTCGGGTTACAAAAAAATCATACTTCCCAAGAAGTCACCCATCCTCACACTACTCTCAGGTAAGCACGCTTAACTTTAAAGTTCTTATGTAATCTAGTTCATCTAAACCAATTTGATTTTTGTTTTCTAGTTTATCTTAAGTTTCTTTTCCAATGTTTAATAAATCATTTGGATCAACCGAAAGTTGTAAATTTTCATATTGTTTATTCCCAAATGTAAACCGGTTTGGTTTTCTTATTCGGTTTGACCGGTTCTTTTCCCAGTTTTCCTGAACTCAAATGTACGGGGTTTACATAAAGGACATAAGAAGGGAAGAATTCCAACGTGTCGGTAAGTCATCGGGAAACCCAATGATTGGAACCAGAAAGACCTAATAAAGAAGTTAGGAAAAGATGAGTAGGTAAGGAAAACCGACACGGATGTAAAATATGATGTCAAAGGTAAGATGGATGATTGGATAATAGTAAAGGTAGTCGAGAAATACGACCAGATGAAAAGAGGGACGAAGTTATACTATCCTTGAAAGGTTGGAAGGTTGAGAACAACCATTATGGAAGTGTTCTAAAATTTTAAATGGTCAAGGGCAGGTTCTAGAATATGTCATGTTGTAAGGGACATGTTAGCCCAATAGACCTAGAGAAAATATGACTCAAGTAAGGAAGAGTCAGTTAGTTAAGCATGACAAGATCAAACATTAAATTTGGACCAAAGTTGTAATAAACAACAGATGAGGAAAGGGTCAAAATAGACAAAAAGTGATAATACCGAAACTCGTGAAAGCAAGTACATAGCGCTTGAATGGACACTGAGCTAAGAGTTTCAACGATAAAGAGAGAAAGCTTCAATTACTCATCGGTGAGGGCACAATGGTTTGAGCTTTTGATTTGACAGATAACTCTCATCCTGAGGTTCATCCTAAAATCAAGAATCGCATCAATTGATGTCGAATTGAGTTAGAATTTCATCATTAAAATTCTGTTGGTTCTCTCTCTAGCACCGACCAAAAATTGCAGAGAGGAGCTGAATTGGCTTACCTTCCAGTCCTAATTTAGCCGTGAGAGGGCTGAGGAACTGTTGAGAGGGCTTGGTTTGGTCTGAGGAGGGATCAAAATGGCCCATTTCAGCTTGGCCAAAATAGGGCAGCTTCGATCCGCTGGAGCTACTTCACTGTTCCATCATGCCGACGCTTCTCCAACGATTCTCGGTATTAAATTATTGGTATTAATTACAATTATTAAATATATATTAATTTATGGCTATTTATGATAAGTCGTACATTCGCATAAAAATTTTTGACCGAAATTTCGGGTTACAAAATAAACATACTTCCCAGGAGGGAAGGTCACCCATCCTCACACTACTCTCAGGCAAGCATGCTTAACTTCAAAGTTCTTATGGAATCTCGTTCACCTAAACCAATTTGGTTTTTCTCTACTAATTTGTCTTAAGTTTCTTTTCCAAGGTTTAATGAACCCTTTGGATCACCTGGGTGTTCTAAATTCCTAAATTACCCATTCACAATTGATCAGGTTTGTGAAACGGTTCAATTTTCTCACTCGGTTTGACTGGTTCCCTTCCCGATTTTCCTTAGCTTAAAAGGGCGGGGTTTACAACTCTGTCCCTCTTTTAGTAATTTTGTCCCCAAAACTTAATTAGCAACCTTGTATGTGTAATCATTTCCTTTGATGCCCCTTTGGTGTATGCTTAACATGCAAAGTCTTCTCTCGTTCTTTCAATTAGTCCTTTTTATAAACTTCACTTAAGGAATTCCTTTTCCTTTGTATTATTTACTCCCTCTATAGAGTTTGTCATAACTAGACATACCTTACTTCAGGGTATGTCCTTAGTTTTTATCTCTTTCTTTGCTTTAGAGCAACATTCTTCCCCTTGAGGTTCGGTACTCAAGATTGAAAATTCCAAGATAACTATTTCCATGTCTAGTTAACCGCTTGGTCATTGAAACTCTTAGCTCGATATCCTTTAGAGCATTATGTACCTATTTTCACGGATTTCTTTATCATCACTTTTTCGTCCCATTTTGACTCTTCCTTCATTTGTTGCTCATTACAAATTAGTCTAAATTATGTTTGATTTTGCCATGCTTACGAACTAACTCTTCCTTATTTTGAGTCATGTTATCATTAGGCTTGTTGGGTTTTCTTGTCCCTTACAGAATGAAGTTTTCTAGATCTTGTCTCTATATCCATTAGATCTCCAAAACACCTCTCTTATGGTTATTCCTTATTTTTTAACCTCTCAGGAATTGCATAACTTCATCCCTCTTTTCTTCTGGTAGTATTCCTTGAATACCTTCACCGTTATTAACTCAACTTACACAACTGTGTCGGTTCTCCTTACCCACTCGTCCCTTTTTTACTTCCTTATTGAGTATTTCCAATTCCAATTAATTAAATTTCTAGATGTTTTACCAACATGCTAGGATTCGTCCTTTCTTAGGTTCATCATCATTCCCAATGATATCCTTTACTCAAGGATTTTCTTTTGGCCTTAATCCACTCTTACTTGTTCATAACCATTTCACAATTCTTTATACCGAGTTGATTCCTTTGGATCTACATGTTGTTTGCTTGGTTTGGGGAGTTTCCCCTTTTTATGATTTCATTCTCTACTATTTCCTTCAAGGTAGAGACTTTCATCTTAGGAGATACATGTTTAACCTTCTTACCATTTCTTGAAGGTTTCCTTTCTTCATCTCCTTACACCCTTTCCATATTGGGGCATTTTCCTGCTTTTAGTCCTCCATTGTCTTAAAATTTTCTCATTCCATCCCTTATTTCTTATTTGAGTAGTTTATTAATCTTATTTCGGGTACTTCATGTTATGCTCTGCCTTCCACTCTTTAGGCTTTATTATATGTGTGTGGACTATGGCCTGTCTTACCAATCGCGATTATTCCTCCATAACCACATCTTATTTGAAGGCTTACTTTTCCAATGTTTCTTAGATGTTCTTTCCTTCATTACCTTATTATGGATAGTCCACTCATTCTTACTTGCCACATCTCTTAATATGCTTCCTTGGGTTCCTTTCACCTTAGCATACATTTTATTTGTGAATTTGTCTCCTCACCTCTCGTCACCAGATTCCGTATATTCTTTATTACGTCATGTATCCTTTCTTAGGATTTCCTTATTTGGGAGGATTCGTACCCTTTTCTCCTATAATTTCTTTTCCATACATCCTTGAAGACACCTAACTTAAAATGATGTCCCTTATTGCTATTCTTGTATGCTTACCTTTACTCTTGAGATCCTATGGATACGTTTTTCATACTTCATTCTCATTCTCACTTGTACCTCAGCACGTGTCTAGAGCTCGCATCCACCTAGTTTAAAAATCCCTTGATTACCCTTCGAGAGGTTCATTTAACCATCTCAAGACTTTATAGTTCCAGTTTTGGCCATTGATTTCTATTAAGGATTTTCCTTCGTTCTTCTTTTCCAATGATTTTCCCTTTTTCACTTCTCCCTTCTTTATCGTGGTTTAAATCCCTGGTTCTCTCGAAGGCTACTTCTTTAACTACCTCCTTCACACTATTTTTTTGATCCAATCATCTGGGTAGTTGTATCACTCTTCCTTCATGCCTATCATTTTGTTCTTCATAGAATGTAGTCTTTACTACATCTCAGCCTTTCTTAGGATTTTGTTTATTCTCTTTGGCCGTCCCTTTGTTACTCGTTTCTACTAAAATTATTGTTTGGTCCTCTAGCTTTCTCCAAACAGGTCACACTAGGCCATCACAATACTTCTTTCCTTTTGAAACATTTCCATATTAAGGGTTGGTTCCTTGCACTCCACATTATGTCCATCCGCCCATCAAAATTCCTTCTAGGTTAGTTAGTCGTATGCATCACTCCAAAGTTTACTTTCATAGTGTATTTTTTTATGAAGCGTTCAAATCTTCCTTGTTTCAAGATTTCTTGACAATTATGTGAAAGGCTTTCCTATTCTTTTCTTGGCCTGAGTTTAGGCATTAATTTGGCCTTTGGTCCTGGTAAGGATTTCTTTCATCCTTCTTTTCCCGAGTATTTGGCCTTTTTGCCCCTCTCTTCTTTGTTGGAACTCAAATTATGGCTTTCCCGTGTATTAGTTCGTTAACTGCCTCGCCTCCACCATTCTTTTTGTCTTAGTCTCTTAAGGGCAGTTATTTCTCAAGTCCTCCTGTCCTTAATGTCTATCTTACTGACCTTTTATGTTGTAGTTCTTTCTACCTCTCGGTCTTCCTTACGTATGTTGGTTAGAGACTTCGATTTTTAACTTTTTTGCTTTTTCCAAAAGAGGTAGTACTTTAAAATTATATCACTTTTCCAAAGTAGGTTAGTCTTGGCCTCCGATACTTCCTTCCTTCAAGTAGTTTCTAATGAGGAGTTGGCTCCTTGCACATCCGCCAACCAATGATTCCTTCAAGGCACTTGGTTGTATGCATCCCTCTAGAGTTCCCTTTCATAGCGTATTCCTTCTCTTCTTCGCTCTCACTATGTCAATCCCTAGAGTTTTGGGGGACATTTTTCTGTGTTTGCCGCTTATGAGAGGGTTCTAAGTATGCTTCTCATGTACCTTATCCCTATTCATGAGGTATCCTTCTCGGTTTGACCTTCTTAAGAAGTTTTTGTATTTACCTCGTATTTTCTTGAACTCTTTGTGAACCGTTTACATAACTTGCTCCATGGTATCGGTCTCCAATCCTTCATGTCTTTCGTGACCTTTGAGGAGGTATTGTCCTGAATCTATGAGGTGTGGAACATCCCTTTTTTCCTTACACCTATAATATTTCATCTTGGTACATGTCCTTTAGTAGGGTTGGGCATCTCTTCAGGAATGTCCCATTGTTATTCCCTTACATGGAATGTTGTGGTTCCTTCTTTCCTTCGAGTGGGGCTTTTCCATGGTTACTAGTGGTTTGGTGCTTTATCGTTCTTGAGTCTAATCATTTTGACAGTTTTCTCGCTGAATCACCTTTGCTCAGGGTTATGGTAAGAGTCTTCCTAGGTTTCTTAATTCCTTGATTCATCTTCCATAACCGAGATGTGTCTTTTCCTTAGTTTCTGGGATAGTGTGTGTTTGTTTTATTAGGCCATATTCCCAACAAGATCTCATCATCAGGAGATAGAGTTTTGAGAATTTGAGTATTTTATTAATAGGGGAATACAAAAGATTAGGCTTTCAGCTCTATCACAGGAAATGGTCACAAAATAACTAAGGAGCTATGGAATTCTTGATAAATATCCTCCTTCATACTTAGAGTTATGCCATCGATAGGTCCTAGCACCATTCTCCAGGATACTTCCCCATTATGTCTTTCGAGATTCCTTCCAGGTCTCATGCATTTGGGAAGCTTCTACAGTTGTCTTTCTACGAGGACACGGTGCTGAGCAGAGTCATTCCTAGTTTTGTTGGTTCCTCTCCTAGAAGACATCTGAAAATTTTAAGATAAATCCTATCAGTTACTATATTTTCTAGTCTTGATTATGTATTTGAGGAAACAGGCTCTGATACCACTCTAGTTATCATACCCTGACCCTGTTTGGTCGGATCACCATGATCAACCCGCCACTCTCCCTGTTTATTAAAGGGTTTCCCCTTATTATATACCGTAGAGAGTAAGACGTCCTTTAAACCTACACCTTTTCTAGGAATAACATAAACAAAAACTACATAATGATTTAGATTTATCATACTTGTATCACATGCGTCTTAGTTGATGGTCTTTAAGGGTAGGCTTTCCGAAGTCTCCTGAAAGGGATATAAGGGAGGGGGTGAGTACGACTACTCGGTGAATGGGTTTTCAAAAGTTTAGACTTTTAAGAAAACATTTATTATTAGAGTGTGCCAGACTCATTCCTTTTCAAAAATCCCTTCATTCAAAATATCAGGTTTTACCATCATTTCTTATTTACCACGGTGTGTCATCACCCAACACACATCCTTCATCATGAAGGTTACACACATTCACAGGTCAGTACGACTACTGAACCCACTAGTGGCTTCGGAGTGACTTTACCGGCCACATGGATAGAAGCACGACCACTTCTACCCTAGGAATGAGTGGATGTATGCGACATCTGACCCTCAATCTCAAAATTGCTTCTTCGTGTCCATATGAGGACAGAGATCTCATCCTGTCTCCACCCCGATCTCATGCGCTTGGTGCTACTCCAAATTTCGCACAGACACTTGGAACGATAAACTGCGCTTATAGCCATTAGGTCGTTCAGTGCCCTTAGAACACATCACTACCCCTCATGGGCGTCTTGATGATACCGTACTCACAGTGCATGCACAAACAATATTTTCTCATATTGCCATGTAATTTGTGGTGCCATTAGTCCAATGACCCCGACTCTCAACTCAAGTAGCAATTGTTTGTCTTGACTGGTCCGTCGACCTATCATGTCGCACTACCGCTAGTTGACTAAGGATGTCAGTCCTATCTTGGTACCATGGCCAAATAATTCACTTATTAAGTTTTATGGCACATATATCATGTTCGTTTATGAGCTCCTGCTCATGCCAACTGGCCTTGGGCCCATTGTACGAGATTTTCAAAATCGGGCATTTAGCCCCCAAGTTCCAAAACCGAGGCCCTCGACCTATAAGAGCTATTCAAGCTTTTGTCAAGAAGGTCTCCCAAATAGTTTAAGCATTGGCACACAGTCAGGAGAGAACACTTCCAACAAAATAGGTTTTCATTATCCATTATACTGACCGATATAAGGACATCTCCATTCATGACTGATGAACGGGTTTTCAACTTCCTTCGAGGAAGTCTCATCATACCAACCAGGTATGATCTACTTATAACCGGTAAGTAGTTTTTCCGCATGGTTTTCACATCACTTTCTCTAAATTGTGATTGTAAAACCCGTATTTTTTTTAGTTAAGGAAAACCGGGAAAAGAACCGGTCATTTACAACTTTCGGGTGATCCAAAGGATTCATTAAACCTTGGAAAAGAAATTTAAGACAAACTAGAAAATAAAAACCAAATTGGTTTAGGTGAAGTAGATTTCATAACTTTAAAGTTAAGCATGCTTGCCTTAGAGTAGTGTGACGATGGGTGACCTTTATGCAAACGTACAGCTTATCAAAAATAGCTATAAATTAATATATATTTAATTATTATAATTAATACCAATAATTTAATACCGAAATTAAATTATTAGAATTAATACCAAAATTTAATTATTAGAATTATTACTAATAATTTATGGCAATATTAATACTAGTAATAAATCTCGCCCATTTAATTCTCCTCACACCTTAACACTTCTCTCTCTCTCCCTACTACTCCATTTCCCGGTGAAGCTCGAACTAGAGTTTCGACTTGAACAAAGGTCGGGCTCTTTAGAAACGGGGAGAAGACAGCTATCTGGTAGTAAACTCCAGTCAATTCGAGAATCGTTGGAAAAGCGTCGGCATGATGGAATAGTGAAGTAGCTCCAGTGGACCGAAGCTACCCTATTTTGGTCAAGCTAAAATCGGCCATTTGAAGCCCTCCTTAGGCCAAACCAAGCCTTTCCTAACACTTCATCAGTCCTTCCTCGGCCGAATTAGGACCGAAAGGTAAGCCAATTCAGTTTCCCTTTACAATTTCAGATCGTTGTTAGAGAGAGAGTCGACTGAATTTCAATGAAGAAATTCTAATCCAATTCGACATCAATTGATGTCATCCTTGATCCTAGGAAAAACCTCTGGAGGAGAGCTATCTGCCCAGATTTGAAAGCTCCACCGCCACGCCCTCACCGGTGAGAAATCAAAGATTTTTCTCTCTATAGTCTGTTTTCCGATTAATCTCCGTTTGAGCTCGTTCTAGCGTTAAAATCTGTTATTCAAAGTACCTTAAATCGTATGAACATGTAGGAACTCAATTTCAACTCCAATTTCAACAATTCGAGGTGTTTGATTGATCAATTTGATGAAATCAAATTTGGCAGTGTTGAAGAGTTGAAATTGGGAAAAAAAAGTTGGGGAAATTGGGGATTTTTGGAAATTTGAAGGACCAAAAATGTAATTTTTAAAATTGAGGGTTAATTGGTCATGATAAGAATATTAGAGGGTCAATTGATAAATTTTAGAATTTTTGGGGCATAATTTTACCATTTTTCTAAATAAGGGGCAAAATGGTAATTTTGGAAAAATTGAAGGACCAAATTGGAAATTTGGGAAATTAAACCCCTTTGTGTGAAATCAAATAATTTGAGGTCCTAAGATAAATTTTAAAGGTTTCGGGACTCGAATTTAGGAAAAACTCGGCAATAGGAACTTAAAGTTAAAGAAAATTAACTTTAGGGACCTAATTTCAAATATATATAAAGTTGGGTTTTCTCATTCATTTGGAACGAATGAGGGCTATTGGGCAAAAGAATAATGAACATTTATGTTCATCTCATGTAGGAGAACGAGACATTGGGAACGCCAGTCAAGGTCTAGCTTGCTAAGGACAGAACTCGACTAAGTGGAATTTCACTGCACTATCGGGTGAGTGGGATTATATATCATACCCAGTTGGGGATGATAAGTACCTCGGTATAAAAACCTACTGTTTAGTGGTATTTTAATCATCACCACTTAGAGAAAGTGATATGAAAATTATGTGAAAAAAAACTACTTGTCGGTTGTAAGTAGATCATACTCGGTTGGTATGATGAGACTTCCTCGAAGGAAGTTGAAAACCCGTTCATCGGTTATGAACGGAGATGTCCTTATATCGGTTGGTATAATGGATAATGGAAACCTATTTTGTCGGAAGTGTTCTCCCCTAACTGTGTGCAATTGCTTAAACTATTTGGGAGACCTTCTTGACGGGAGCTCGAATAGCTCTTATAGGCCGGTGGCCTCGGTTTTGGAACTTGAGGGCTAAAATGCCCAGTTTTTGAAAATTTTGAATAGTGGACCATAGGCCAATGGACACGGGCAAGAGCTCGTAAAAGAACATGATATATATATATATATATGTTCCATTAAAACTTAATAAGTGAATTGTTTGGCCATGGTACCAAGCCAGGTCCGACATACTTAGTCAACTAGTAGCAGTGCGGCATGACTGGTCTTCGGACTAGTCAAGACAAATAGCTACAGGTTGAGTTGGAGGTCGGGACCGTTGGGACAAATGGCACCACATATTACATGGTAATTTAAGAAAACTTTGTTTGTGCATGCACATGAGTACGGGATCATCAAGACACCCATGAGGGGTAGTGATGTGTCCTAAGGGCCCTGGATGACCCGGTGAGTATAAGGGCAGATTGTCATTCCAGGTGTCTGTGCGAAATTTGGAGTAGCACAAAGCGCATGAGACCGGGGTGGGGACAGGATGAGGTCTCTGTCCTCATATGGACACGAAGAAGCGATTTTGGGATTGTGGGTCAGATGTCGCGTACATCCACTCATTCCCAGGGTAGAAGTGGTCGTACTTCTATCCGGGTGGTAGGAGAAGTCGCTCCGAAGCCACTAGCGGGTTTAGTAGTGATACTGACTTGCAAATGTGTGTAACCTTCATGATGAAGGATGTGTGTTGGGTGATGACACACCGATAACTAAGAAATAATGGAAAAACACGAATTTTTAAATGAAATGATTTTTGAAAACAAAGGAGTTTGGCACACTCCATATAAATGTTTTTCTTGAAAGTTAAAAGATTTGAATCCCATTCACTGAGTAGTTGTACTCACCCCCTCCCTTATACCCCTTTTAGGAAGTCCCGGAAAGCCGAACCTGAAAGGACTTGCGCAATTAAATGCCTGCAAGATAGGTACAACTAATTTAAATTACTATACAGTTTTGATTTATGATATTCCTAGAAAAAGGTGCAAGTTAACGCCTTACTCTTTACGATTTATAATATAAGGGAAAACCCTTTAGTAAATCGGGAGAGTGGCGGGTTGATCACAGGGATCCTACCAAACTGGGTCGGGGCGTGACAACTAGAGTGGTATCAGAGCCTATTTCCTCGAATATATAATCAAGACTAGAAAATATAGTAACTAATAGCGTTATTTTTAAATTTGACAGAATGGATCCGAAGAAAGGAACCAAGAGAACTAGGGCTGCCGTGTCCAACACCGCCCAACCACCGCTACCGGTAGAAACTCCCAGAGTAGCCCAGACAACTCATCCTGGACTCAGCAGGGAGCATCAAAGATTGTACGAGGAGTTCACCCGTGTATTTGGCCAACCTAACCTTACTCCTGAGGCAGGTACCAACTCACAGGCTGAGCCCGAGGAAGTGCAATCCCACCCTACCCCTGCTAATCCAACCACTCCAACAGACATACCTAGAAATCTCAAAACTCTCCGACAACTAGAATGTAAACCCTTCCTCGGAGAAAAGGATGCTAGGACCGCCATGGACTGGCTGGCCAATATCAAGAAGTTAATGGGAATTGTCCGAATACTGCCAGATGATAAGGTGATCCTGATGGAATTCTTCCTGGAAGGGAGTGCTAGAAGGTGGTGGGATAATGTCCGAAATCTACATGTTGCCGCCTCCACTTGGGAGCAATTTGAGGAATGATACTCGGAAGAATACCTGGCACCCCACCTAATAAATGAGAAGAAACAAGAATTCATCCGACTTCGGCAAGGGCTTAGTTCCATAGCAGAGTATGAAACAAAATTTAACGAGTTAAGACCCTTTGCTCCCGACCTAGCTGGACCAGCTGACATATGCCAGAGGTTTGTGAACGGTCTCAACTTGGATATTCGAGACCGTATGGGAGTACTGGGATGCCCCACAGACCTAGCAGCTATAATTAGTATGGCTCATGAATGCGAGCGACTGGTATAGACCCGACGTCGTCAAATGGAGCAGACGACTAGAAAGGGGGATAAAGATTCAAACTGTCAAGGAGGACGAAGAGAATATACCAGCTCAAGGGGAGGAAACAAAAAGGTATTGCAATGGAGAAGGAACATGCCTCCACCCCTTCCCAGAGTAGTCCCTACCTTACCCCAAGGGAACCCTTGCTGTCCGAAGTGTCAAAGGAATCATGAGGGAGCATGCCATGCCTGTTTCGCCTGCGGACAAGCAGGACACTTTGTGAAGGATTGTCCTACTCTTAGGGAGAACAGACAGAAAAATACTCTTGGACCAACTCAAGGAAACTCCAGGAACCCCAGACAAGAAGCTATAGCAAGAGTACCGGCTAGAGTATACAACCTCACCCAGTAGGAGGCTAGAGGAGACCCTAGCACTGTAGCAGGTACATCCCAAAACCCTACCAACTAGTCCAAAAGAGTCATGTAAACTGAACGTCTTTTAAATTAATAAAGAGAATTCATTCTAAAATATACGTTTCTTAAATCAGGGTATATACAGCTGTGGGGACAACCAGTTTATGCTCTATTTGACTCTGGAGCAGAACGATCATTTATCAAGGAAGAGTTGGTTTCTAAGATACCCCTGGAGCTCACTCCTCTTGTACAAAGCCTTAATGTCCTTACACCCTTAGGAGAAGGTCTGAATAGAAATAAACAACTAAAGGGGTGTGAGATAAAAATTGGAGGAATCAAACTTGAAGCTGACTTGATTCCGTTACCTTTAAGAGAAGTGGAAGTAATCCTGGGGATGGACTAGCTGAGTAATCATTAGGCAAGGATGGACTGTAGAAGGAAGACGGTAACTTTCCAAACCTCCAAGGCTAAGGGACTAAAGTTCCAGGGAGATAAAAGAAAAAGTGAAGTAAAATTTGTGTCCCACCTGAAGGTTCAAAAGATGATTTAGAAAGAATGTACAGTTGTGCTAGCCATGGTGGTAAATGAAGATTTTGAAGAAAAGAAAATAGAAGACATTCCGATAGTCAGGCATTATCCAGAAGTTTTTCCAGAAGAGCTACCTAGACTACCTCCAAGTCGCCAAGTGGAGTTTACTATAGAAATAACCCAGGAACCAACCCCATATCCCAAGCCCCATATCGCATGGCTCCAGTAGAACTGAAAGAACTAAAGGAACAACTGGACGAATTATTGGAAAAGAATTTCATACGTCCAAGTCAGTCTCCATGGGGTGCTCTTGTTTTGTTCGTAAAGAAAAAGGACGGGAGTATGAGACTATGTATTGACTATAGGAAGCTGAATCATGTCACCATCAAGAACCAATACCCACTCCCAAGGATAGATGATTTGTTTGATCAGTTAAAAGGAGCAGCATACTTCTCAAAAATAGATCTTCGATTAGGCTACCACCAACTAAGGATTAGAGAAGAGGACATCCCTAAGACGGCATTTCGATCTAGATATGGACATTATGAATTTTGAGTGATGCCGTTCGGATTGACAAATGCCCCTGCAGCTTTCATGGACCTGATGAACCACGTGTTCCAACCTCATCTGGACAGGTTCGTGATAGTATTCATAGATGATATCCTTACATACTCACGAACCAGGTCGGAACACGAAGAGCATCTGGCAATTACATTGGAAATCTTGAAGAAAAACCAATTATATGCAAAGTTTTCCAAGTGTGAATTCTGGTTGCAAGAAGTAGGATTCTTAGGGCACATCGTATTTAAGGATGGAGTTAAGGTGGATCTAGCCAAGGTGGAAGCTATATCAGAATGGAAAACTCCAAGGAATCCTACAGAAATTAGAAGTTTCTTAGGATTGGCAGGATACTATAGGCGGTTTGTGCAAGACTTTTCTAAAATAGCAACTCCTCTAACTAGACTCACCAGGAAGGGAGTTGAGTATAAATGGGATGAGGATTGTGAAAAGTCTTTTCAGTAGTTAAAGACTCGACTAACGACCGCACCAGTACTCTCCTTACCCGATCCTACTACAGGAGAGTACATAGTCTATAGTGATGCCTCGAGACAAGGATTGGGATGTGTTTTAATGCAACGAGGAAAGGTTATCACGTATGCCTCGCGACAATTGAAGATACATGAGAGAAATTACCCGACTCACAACTTGGAATTAGCTGCAATAGTGTTTGCCTTGAAGATATGGCGACACTACCTTTACGGGGTTAAGTGCAGGATATACATAGATCACAAGAGCCTTAAGTACTTCCTAACTCAAAAGGAGTTAAATCTTCGTCAGAGGAGATGGCTAGAATTAGTGAAGGACTATGATCTTGTGATAGAATACCACCCCGGAAAGGCAAATGTGGTAGCAGATGCCTTAAGTCGCAAGTATCAAACTGAGGCGACACAAGTCAAGACAAGCTACTTACCTTTGTTGCAACAATTGGGAAGAATGGAAGTGAGTCTGAGGATGGACCAATAGGAAAAATGCTTGGTGGCGAATGTAGCGATAAGGCCCAGTCTAACCGAGGAGATAAAGGCCCAACAAAAGATTGATAAAGAACTTTGGTCCTACTTGGATTCAACTAGCAGAGAAAGGAAACCGGACTACGATTTACGAGGTGATGGAGTAATGACCTATAAGGGTAGGGTATGTGTGCCTCAAGACAAGGAGTTAAAGAGATTAATATTGGAAGAGGCACACGATTCAGTGTATGCTATGCATCCGGGCAGTACTAAAGTGTACCACACCCTCAAACAAGGATACTGGTGGAAGGGTATGAAGAGGGACATCACGAAATATGTAGCCCGATGCTTGTCCTGTCAACAGATAAAAGCAGAGCATTAGAAGCTGTCAGGACTACTACAACCCTTACCAATTCCAGAATGGAAATGGGAACACATCACCATGGATTTTGTCATGGGCTTGCCGGTGACCAGAAAAGGTCGAGATGCAATTTGGGTAATTGTGGATAGATTGACCGAATCAGCTCATTTCCTTCCTATAAGAGTGATGGACATAGTGGAACAGCTGGCCATCCTATACATGAAGGAAATAATAAGACTCCACGGTGTCCCGGTGAGTATAGTATCAGATAGAGATCCGAGATTTACTTCCAGGTTTTGGTCGAGTCTGCAAAACGCCATGGGAACCAAACTCCACATGAGTACGGCATTTCATCCTCAGACAGATGGTCAGTCTGAGCGAACCATCCAAACCTTGGAAGACATGCTAAGGGCATGTGTACTCACCATGAATAAAAGTCGGGAGGAGTACTTATGCCTGATGGAATTTGCGTATAATAATAGTTATCAGGCCAACATCCAGATGGCTCCCTATGAAGCCCTTTATGGATGACCATGTCGTACCCATTTGTTTTGGGAAGAAGTGGGCGAAAGGAAGTTAGAGAAAACCGAGATAATAGAGGATGCCACAAAGAAGATAAAATTAATAAGTAGTCATCTTAAGACTGCACAGGATAGGCAAAAAAGTTATGCAGACAATCGAAGGAAGGATTTGGAGTTCGAAGTGGGTGATCAGGTATTCCTCAAAGTCTCTCCATGGAGAGGAATACTTAGGTTTCAGCAAAGAGGAAAGTTAAAACCCAGATATATCGGTCCATATCCCATTATTCAAAGAATAGCACCAGTAGCATATAAATTAGAACTGCCTCCTGATTTGCAGAGAATACATTACGTATTCCACATTTTAGTACTTCGAAAATATCAGCCTGATCCTAGTCATGTACTGGACCGACCTCCAATGGAATTGGAAGAGAACCTGACTTATCAGACAGAGCCGGTACGAATCACCGACCGGAGAGACAAGAATTTAAGGAACAAGAAAATCCCTATGGTCAAGGTGTTGTGGCAAAACGGACCCATGCAGGAACAGACATGGGAAATTGAGTCTCTAATGATGGATAGTTATCCTTAGTTATTTAACGTGTAACTGTTTTGGGGACAAAACCCCTAAAAGGAGAGGAGAGTTGTAAAACCCGTATTTTTTTTAGTTAAGGAAAACCGAGAAAAGAATCGGTCAAACCGAATAAGAAAACCAAGCCGGTTTACATTTGGGAATAAGCAATATGGAAATTTACAACTTTCGGTTGATCCAAAGGATTCATTAAACCTTCGAAAAGAAACTTAAGACAAACTAGAAAATAAAAATCAAATTGGTTTAGGTGAACTAGATTAAATAAGAACTTTAAAGTTAAGTGTGCTTGCCTTAAAGTAGTGTGAGGATGGGTGAACTCTTGGGAAGTATGATTTTTTTTGTAACCCGAAATTTCAGTCAAAAATTTTTATGTAAATCGTACGGCTTATCATAAATAGCCATAAATTAATATATATTTAATTATTGTAATTAATACCAATAATTTAATACCTAAATTAAATTATTGGAATTAATATAAATAATTTAATACCGAAATTAAATTATTGAAATTAATACCAAAATTTAATTATTAGAATTAATACCAATAATTTATGGCAATATTAATACTACTAATAAATCTCGCCCATTTAATACACGAGTTTTACGCCTATATAAAGAGGTCATCCCCATTTCATTCTCCTCACACCTTAACACTTCTCTCTCTCTCCCTACTACTCCATTTCCCGGTGAAGCTCGAACTAGAGTTTCGACTTGAACAAAGGTCGGGCTCTTTAGAAACGGGGAGAAGACAGCTATCTGGTAGCAAACTCCAGTCAATCCAAGTGATGGAATAGTGAAGTAGCTCCAGCGGACCGAAGCTACCCTATTTTGGTCAAGCTAAAATCGACCATTTCAAGCCCTCCTCAGGCCAAACCAAGCCTTCCCCAACTCTTCCTCAGTCCTTCCTCGGCCGAATTAGGACCGAAAGGTAAGCCAATTCAGTTTCCCTTTACAATTTCAGATCGTTGTTAGAGAGAGAGTCGACTGAATTTCAATGAAGAAATTCTAATCCAATTCGACATCAATTGATGTCATCCTTGATCCTATGAAAAACCTTTGGAGGAGAGCTGTCTGCCCAGATTTGAAGGCTCCACCGCCATACACTCACCGATGAGAAATCAAAGATTTTTCTCTCTATAGTCTATTTTCCGATGAATCTCCGTTTGAGCTCGTTCTAGCGTTAAAATCTGTTATTCAAAGTACCTTAGAATCGTATGAACATGTAGAAACTCAATTTCAACTCCAATTTCAACAATTCGAGGTGTTTGATTGATCAATTTGATGAAATCAAATTTGGCAGTGTTGAAGACTTGAAATTGGGAAAAAAAAGTTGGGGAAATTGGGGATTTTTGGAAATTTGAAGGACCAAAAATGTAATTTTTAAAATTGAGGGTTGTAAGTAGATCATAACCGGTTGGTATGATGAGACTTCCTCAAAGGAAGTTGAAAACCCATTCATAGGTTATGAACGGAGATGTCCTTATACCGGTTGGTATAATGGACAGTGGAAACCTATTTTGTCGGAAGTGTTCTCCCCTGACTGTGTGCAATTGCTTAAACTATTTGGAAGACCTTCTTGACGGGAGCTCGAATAGCTCTTATAGGCCGGGGGCCTCGGTTTTGGAACTTGAGGGCTAAAATGCCCAGTTTTTGAAAAATTCGAATAGTGGGCGATAGGCCAATGGACACGGGCAAGAGCTTGTAAAAGAACATGATATATATATATGTGCCATTAAAACTTTATAAGTGAATTGTTTGGCCATGGTACCAAGGCAGGTCCGACATACTCAGTCAACTAGTAGCAGTGCAGCATGACCGGTCTTCGGACCAGTCAAGACAAACAGCTACAGGTTGAGTTGGAGGTCGGGACCGTTGGGACAAATGGTACCACACATTACATGGTAATTTAAGAAAACTTTGTTTGTGCATGCACATGAGTACGGGATCATCAAGACGCCCATGAGGGGTAGTGATGTGTCCTAAGGGCCCTGGACAACCCGGTGAGTATAAGGGCAGATTGTCGTTCCAGGTGTCTGTGCGAAATTTGGAGTAGCACAAAGCGCATGAGACCGGGGTGGGGACAGGATGAGGTCTCTATCCTCATATGGACACGAATAAGCGATTTCGAGATTATGGGTCAGATGTCGCGTACATCCACTCATTCTTAGGGTAGAAGTGGTCGTACTTCTATCCGGGTGGCAGGAAAAGTCGCTCCGAAGCCACTAGCGGGTTTAGTAGTGATACTGACTTGCGAATGTGTGTAACCTTCATGATGAAGGATGTGTGTTGGGTGATGACACACTGATAACTAAGAAATAATGGAAAAACACGAATTTTTAAATGAAATGATTTTTGAAAACAAAGGAGTCTAGCACACTCCATATAAATGTTTTCTTGAAAGTTAAAAGATTTGAATCCCATTCACTGAGTAGTTGTACTCACCCCCTCCCTTATACCCCTTTCAGGAAGTCCTGGAAAGCCGAACCTTAAAGGACTTGCGCAATTGAACGCCTGCAAGATAGGTACAACTAATTTAAATTACTATGCAGTTCTGATTTATGATATTCCTGGAAAAAGGTGCAGGTTAACGCCTTACTCTTTACGATTTATAATATAAGGGAAAACCTTTTAGTAAATTGGGAGAGTGGTGGGTTGATCACGAGGATCCGACCAAACTGGGTTGGGGCGTGACAGTGATGATTAAAATTCCACTTAACAGTGGGTTTTTATACCGAGGTACTTATCATCCCCAACCAGGTATGATATATAATTCTCACTCACAACCAGTAAGTGGTTTTTATCTTTAAGTTGTGCTCATCATCCCATCCGGGTATGATATTAGTAAACCCACTCACTCGTTAACGTGGTGAATTCCACTAGACTGATTCTTTGTTTTCATGTGAGCTCGTCCATGTTGGCGTTCCCATTATTTCACGTTCCTACACGATATGAAGATCCTTGTTCATTATTACTCGGCATAACAGCCTTCATTCATTTCTAATGAATGAGAAAATCCAAACTTTTAATTATTTGCAATTAGGTCCCTAAAGTTATTTCTCTTTAACTTTAAGTCCTTAATGTCATTTTTTCCTCAAATAGTGTCCCGCAACTTTTAAAATTTATCTTGGGACCTCAATTTATTCAATTTCACCAAAAAGGGGTTTAATTTCCCAAATTTCCAATTTGGTCCCCCAATTTTTTCAAAATTACCATTTTGCCCTTCCCTTACAAAAACGGTAAGTTTTGCCCCAAAAATTCTAAAACTACTCAATTGGTCCTCCAACATTATTTTCATGCCAGATTGACCCTCAATTTGATAAAATTGCATTTTGGTCCTTTGAATTTAAAAAATCCCCAATTTTCCCCAATTTCAACTCCTTAGCACAATCAAATTTGATTTCATCAAATTAACCAATCAAACACATCTAATTGTTGAAATTGAAGCTAAAATTGAGTTCCTCCATCTTCTTACGATTCAATAGCACTTTAAATTGTATGTTTTGATGCCGGAACGAGCTCAAACTAAGCTTCACCAGAAAACGGACTATATAGAGAGAAAGCTTTGATTACTCATCGGTGAGGGCACGTTTGTCCGAGCTTTCAATTTGGGCAGATAGCTCTCATCTTGAGGTTCATCCTAGAATTAAGAATCGCATTAATTGATGCCGAATCGAGTTAGAATTTCATCATTGAAATTCTGTCGGTTCTATGTCTAGCACCGACCGAAAATTGCAGAGAGGAGCCGAGTTAGCTTACCTTCCAGTCCTAAGTCGATCGTGGGAGGGCTAATGAAGTGTTGGAAGGGCTTGGTTTGTTCTGAGGAGGGCTCGAAATGGCCAATTTCAGCTTGGCCAAAATAGGGCAGCTTCGGTCTGCTAGAGCTGCTTCACTATTCCATCATGTCGGCGCTTCTCCAGTGATTCTCGGATTGACTAGAGTTTGCTATTAGATAGTTGTGTTCTCCTCGGTTCTAAAGTGCCCGACCTCTCCTTCCGAGGTTAAGAAAAATGTTCAAGTCGAAACTCTGGTTTGAGCTTCACTGGGAATTGGAGCAGCAGAGAGAGAGAGAGAAGTGTTTAGGTATGAGGAGAATGAATGGGGATGACCTCTTTATATAGGTGTAAAGGGGAGAGATTTATTACTAGTATTAATATTTCCATAAATTATTGGTATTAATTCCAATAATTTAATTTCGGTATTAAATTATTTGTATTAATTCCAATAATTTAATTTAGGTATTAAATTATTAGTATTAATTACAATAATTAAATATATATTAATTTATTCACATAAAAATTTTTGTCCAAAATTTCGGGTTACAAAAAAATCATACTTCCCAGGAGGGAAGGTCACCCATCCTCACACTACTCTCAAGCAAGCACACTTAACTTCAAAGTTCTTATGAAATCTCGTTCACCAGAACCAATTTGGTTTTTCTCTACTAATTTGTGTTAAGTTTCTTTTCCAAGGTTTAATGAACCCTTTGGATCACCTGGGAATTGTAAAATCCTAAATTGCCCATTCACAATTGATCGGGTTTGTGAAATGGTTCAGTTTTCTCACTTGGTTTGACCGGTTCCCTTCCCAGTTTTCCTTAGCTCAAAAGGGCCGAGTTTACATTTCTCCTTTGCCGGTGCTGTCAATTTATGCATTGAATGAACAACGTCGTCATCTGAAGGAAGAAGATGACACTATTCTGAATCGGACCGGACCGGTCCGATTGGGTTCAATGCTTAAAACGGTCGGTTTAGGCGTGATTTGACTGATTTTCTCAAAATTAAAAATTTCTAAATTCATTCTCTATCCAATGGTGGATTCTATGCCCTAATTTAAATATTTTAAGCCACCTAGAAAAATAAATTTAACAACTGGTTCAATGATGGTTCAAATCAATTAAAACCAGTTCAATGCGGTTTTGGTCTGGTTCACCTGAATCGGTCTAGTTTTCTCTTCCAATTTGTCCAAAAGTTCTTTTCCATGATTTTTGAGACTCTTTGAGTCACTTGAGATTTGTCTATTTCCCATTTTTCCCTTTCTCTATCGATTACAGTTCATGAACTAGTTTGGTTTTCTCTCTTGAGTTGTCCGATTCTTTCTTCGATTTTCTTATCTTTAAGGGATGGGGTTTAGATGAGCTATTCTAGCTTCCATCAAGGTCTTCCAAATAGTTTAAGCAATGGCACACATGGTAGAACCCTTCTAACAAATAGTATCTTTTCTACTTCATCACATCAACTGGATGTGATGACATCTTCGCTTACAACCGGTAAACGAGTTTCTCATTTCCTTAAGAATGTTTGTCATACCAATTGAGTATGATCATCTCTACTTACAACCAGTAAGTAGGTTTTCTATTCATAAAAGTAAGTTTATCATCCCAACTAGGTATGGTGTGATTAAGCCCACTCACAAGTGGCCTTTCATTTCTAAAGTGCTCACCATTCCAACTAGGTATGATGTAAATATGCCCACTCACCCGATAATTGTGACGTGTTCATCCTCGGTCAGTTTTCCAAGTCTACATGAGCTTTCTCTTGCTTGCATTCAAGTCGCACTTGTCCATACACGATTTGGGTAGCTTTATCAATGTCAGTTTGGCATAAAAGCCTATGATCACAAATTATCAATAAATTGCACTTAGGTATGGATCAGTTCCTACACTTCCATATGATTCAACTGAGCTTTGAACCGCATCATTTGGGTTCGAATTGAGCTCAAACGGAGCTTTGCTAGAAAATTGCTCGAAGAGATAGAAAGCTTCGAAAGCTTACTGTTGGAGGTGTGGCGGTCCAAGCTCTCAATCGGGTAAGGTTGCTCTTATCCTGAGGTTTCTTCTAGGATCAAGAATTGTTACAATTGATATCGAATCAAAAGAGAATTTTGTTAGTAAAGTTTAGCACTTTCTCTCTCTAACTCTAATGTGCAATGACTGAGGAGGGCCGAATTCAGCTCGACCAAAATAGGGCAGCTTTGGTCCGTTAGAGCTGCTTCACTGTTTGATTTTATCGGGGCTTCATTGGCGGTCCTCAGGTCAAAGGGGAGGGGGTGCTATCACGTAACTAACTTCCCCTAGAGTCTATATGACCCGACCTCACATTTTGATGCTAAGAAAAATGCCTATATTAGAGCTCCGATTTGAGTTGCGCCAGAAAATGGAGAAGTTGAGAGATAATGGAGATTTAAGGTGTGTGGAGAATTAATGGAGAGGAGTTGTTTATATAGGGGCTCGTAGACCCTCTGCCTAACAAATTTCCTTTTCGGTCGAGCTTATCCTCACCCTAAAATGACCCGATCAAAGCCATTTTTCCTTCGCTGACGTTATCCATTTCTACATTGAATGAACAGTGTTGTCATCTTGAGGAAGAAGATGACACTGTTCTAAACCAGATCGGACCAGTCCGATCAGTTCAACGTGTAAATCGGTCGATTTAGGCTCGATTCGATCAATTTTCTCAAAATTAAAAATTTATAAATTCATTCTCCATCTAATGGTGGCTTAAATTCCCCAATTTGATCATTTTAAGCTACCAAGAAAAATGAATTTAGAAATTGGTTCAAGTATGGTTCAATCTGGTTCATGCCCGATTCGCCCTAAACCGGTCTAGTTTTCTCTTCCCATATGTGTCATGGCCCGACCCAATTTGGTTAGATCCCTATGTTCAACCCATCGCTCCTTTTGTTGAAGAGGGGTTTCCCCCTCCTTAAATCAAGAGGAGCCAACTGAAATCTCAACTCTGTTCCATAGAATAACATATATCAATACAAATGTAAGCTTAAAAAGAAAAGACTTTTAAGCATACCTGGCAGAGGGTAGATCTTGGTGTTATCTCTAGTCATTTTCTCTACTCCTGAAAAGGGATATAAAGGGAGGGATGAGTTTCTACAACTCACTGAATGGGTGTTTCAAAAAGTGTTTCTATAAAATAGTTTTTAATTGGAGTGTGCCAAACTCATTATTTCCTTTAAGATCATTTCTTACTAAAATTTTGGTTTTCAAACACTTTTCGTCATTATCCACAATTAGTGTGTTTAATAATCAACACATGCCCTTCATCATGTTGGGAACACACATTCGCAGGGCAGCTTGTCCATTGCACCCAATTGTGGCATCGGAGTGACTTTATTGGCCACCTAGATAGAAGCTCGTCCACTTCTACCCTAGGAATGAGTGGATGTTCACGACATCCCACCCTCAAACCCAAAATCAACTCCATGTCTGTGTGAGGACAGAGACCTCATCTCGACCCCACCTCGGCCTCAAGCGCATGAAGCTACGTCGAGCTTCCCTGACTGTTGGCATGACAAACTGCCCTTATCTTGACCATATCTTCCATAAGCCCCTAGGACGCATCACTACCCTCCTTAGGCATCTTGATGGTCCTAAACCTCAAGTGCATGGACAAACAAAAGTTTTCAGCAAATCCATTTATCTTTGGTGCCACTAGTCCAACAGCCTCGGCCCTCAACTCGACCTGTAGCTATTTGTCTAGACTGGTCTGTCGACTTGGTCCTATCGCACTTTCGCTATTCCATCGAGTATGTCAGTCCTATCTTGGTACCATGGTCAAATCACATGACTTATCATCATGTTTGTTTATGAGCTCCTACTCATGCCAACTGGCCTTGGGCCCACTTTACGTGATTTTCCAAAACCGGGTATTTTTACCCCCAAGTTCCAAAATTGAGGCCTCTAGCCTATCTGAGCTATTCTAGCTCTCGTCGAGAAGGTTTACCAAAAGTTTTAAGCATTGGCACACAATCAGGGGAGAACACTTCTGACAAAATAAAATTTTCCATTCATCACCCAACCATGTGTGATAACACTTCCACTTACAACCGGTAAGTGGATTTTCTTCTTCCTTCCAAGAAGATCATCACACCAATTAGGTATGATCTACTTACAACCGGTAAATAGTTTTTCCGCGTAATTCTCACATCACTCCAACCTGGTGTGATGTTAAAATTCCACATAGTAATGGTTTTTTATTTCCGAGATGCTCATCATCCCAATCGAGTATGATGTGAATAAACCCACTCACCCGATATTCGCAGTGTATTCCTTCTTAATCGGCTTTTTGCTTCCATGCGGGCTTATACGTGCTGGCGTTCTGGTCCTTCATGTCCCTACATGATTTAGACATCCTTATCTATTAATATCTAGCGTAATAGCCTTCATTCCTCACGTATGAACGAAATACCCAAAATTTTTGGTTAATTACATTTAGGTCCCTAAAGTTCTTTCTCTTTAACTTTAGGTCCCTAATGCTAACTTTTCATCAAATTGAGTCCCGAAACTTCAAAAATTCACTTTGGGTCCTCAAATTACTCAAAATCACTTAAGGGGTTCAAGTTTCCCAAATTTCCAATTTGGTCCCCAGCTTTTCAAAAATTACCATTTGACTCCTACTTTACAAAAATGGAAATTTGACCCCAATTATTTTAAAAAATCAACCAATTGGTCCTCCAACATTCTTTTCATGGCCAATTGACCCTCAATTTTGGGAAATTGTACTTTGGTCCCTCAATTTTATGAAATCCCCAATTTCCCCCAAGAAGTTTCCCCAATTTCCCGCTTTCAAACTTGCCAAATTTGATTTCATCAAATAGGTCATTCAATCAAGGTTAATTGTTGAAATTGAAGGTATAATTGAGTTCCTACACATCCATGCGATTCAATTGAATTGCATGAATTGAGGCAGAAACGAGCTCAAATGGAGCTTTGCTAGAAAATTGTGCATAGAGAGAGAAAGCTTCGAAAGCTTACCATCGAAGGTGCGGTAGTCCGAGCTTTCGATTGGGGGCAGATAGCTCTCATCTTAAGGTTCCTCCTAGGATCAAGAATATCAACAATTCATGTCGAATTGAGTGAGAATTTGGTTAGTGAAGTTTCATTGTTTCTCTCTCTAATGCTGACCGGAAATTACAGAGGGGAGCCAAATTGGCTTACCTTTCAGTCTAATTTGGTCGTGTGAGGGCCATGGAAATATTGGGATAGTTTGGCTTGGCTTGAGGAGGGCTCAATTTGGCCATTTTCATCTTGACTGAAATAGGGCAGCTTCGGTCTATTGGAGCTGCTTCACTATTTGATTACGCCAGCACTTATTCGGTGATCCTCGGGTCGAATGGTGATCATCGTCGGGTAGCTGATTCTCCCTGAATCTAAGGAACCCAACATCGCCTTCTTTGGCTTAGAAAAACCCCTATGTCGGAGCTTTGGTTCAAGCTTCATCGAAAAACTAAGTATCCGAGAGAGTGGAGTTTTTAGGTGTGATGATAATGAATGAAGAGGAGCTCTTTATATAGGGAGCTTGGGGACTCTTCGGCCGTCAGTTTGGCACCTTAATGGTGCTCATTGATGTCTTGAAATATCATGAATGGAAACGTTTCCTTTCTGCTAGTGTTGTCATCTAAATGAAGAAGACGACACTGTTCTGAACCTAATCGGACCGGCCCGAACCGGGTTCAATGCTTAAACCGGCCAGTTCAGGCCTGATTCGATCGAATTTTTCAAAATTAAAATTTTCTAAATTCATTCTCTATCCAATGGTGGCTTCAATTCTCTCATTTGAATATTTTAACCCACCCAAAAAAATGAATTTACCATCCGGTTCAATCCAGTTCACCTAAACCAGTCTGGTTTTCTCTCCCAAATTATCCTAAAGTCCCTTTTCATGGTTTTTATGACTCTTTGGGTCACTCGAGATGTGTAAATTTCTCATTTTACCCATTCTCTAATAGTTGGGGCTTGTGAACCAATTCGATTTTCCCCGGTTTCCTTATCTTCAAGGGATGGGGTTTATAACTCTCCCCTCCTTTTAGGAGTTTTGTCCCCAAAACTTCTTCCACATCCCTTGTAGAGGAAATAATCTCTTAATGTCAATCTAAAGTTTGTTGATATACAAACATTTCGACTATTTTCACTTAGCCCCTTTGTAACACACACTTTAGGAAATTTTTTTTCCTTTCCATTGTTTACTCCTTCCATAGATCTTATCCTAGCTAAGCATATCTTACTTGAGTGTTCAAGGGTATATCCTTAGCTTCACATCTCCTTTTGCTTAGAGCAAGATTCTCTCCTTAAGGTTCTTTACTTAGGATTTCAGGATTGTGAGTTTCAAAATACCTAGTCATTCTTGCGTGTAGTCACTTCCTTTCTCATTGAAACCCTTGAATCGATGTCCCTTCGAGCTCTATGTACTTGCTTTCATAGTTTTTTGGGTTAGCTCATTTTGTCCAGTTTTGGACCCTTCTTATATCCTTCCTCATTTTCAGTGTCGTTCTTTTCTCAAGGACTTTCCTTTCTCTTAGTCAACTCTTACTCTCTCGTGATCACTCCACAATTCTTATTATAAGTTAATCTCCTTCAATATTAAGTATCAATTACTTGTTTGTGAAAACTCTCTTACTTCAGTTTTTGTTCTCTACTATGTCCCTCCCAGTAGAGACTTTCACCTTAAGGACTACATCTTCAACCTTCTTATCATTCCTTAAAGGTTTCTTTCCTTTCTTTCTTCATGTTCCTTTCTATATTGAGGTATTTGCTTGTTCAAATCCTTTTTATAACTGAAATTTCAGTTTCATCACCTATTTGTTACTTGGGACACTTCCGATTCTTGGTCTTATTCCTTATACTCCATATTATGTCTTGTCGTCCTCTTCTTAAGCTCCATCAATCAAATGCTGACCACCACCAAATCCTGATGCCAGTGATCATCTACTTTAATCACTTCTTAACTGTAGGGTTTACTTCTCCATGGTTTCTTAGATGTGCTTTCTTCTATTTCCTCTTTTATGGGCAGTCCACCCCTTCTTACTTGCATGACATCTTTTGATATTGTTTTCCTACTTACACATCACTTGGACTTATCTTATTCTTCGTGTCCTTCGGAATACCTTCCCTATGTACTTGATCTTCCCATCTCAACCAAAATGTTTTGGATGAGTTTATCTCGTTTCCACTTCTGTTGATCCCATCCCCTTTTAATTAGGACACCATTGTCCTTCAAAGGTTTCCTTCCTTGGTAGTTTATACTATTTTCTCTCAGGTTTTCTTCCAGTTTTTCCATTTAGAATATCTAGCCTTAAAAGGTATTCCCCAATGCCATCCTTTCCTTCTTACATTACTCTAGAGAACCTACATGTATAAACAATACCTTACTACTATTGGTTTAAAGAAGGGGGAAACCCTTAATAAACTGGGATAGTGGCGGGTTGCTCACAAGGATCTGACCAAACCGGGTCGGGGAGTGACAACTTGAGTGGTATCAGAGATTATTTCCTCGAATACATTATCAAGACTAGAGAACATAGTAATTAATAGGGATACTTTCAAAATTATAGATGGCTCCCAAGAAAGGAACCAAGAGAACTAGAGTTGTCATCTCCGACATTGCCCAGCCAGCCCTCTATGTGGAAACTCCCCAATGAGCCTAGACAACCCCACCTGGACTTAGCTCAAAACACCAGAGATAGTACAAGGAGTTCACCCATGTATTTGGGCAACCTAACCTCATCCTTGAGGCAAACACCAACTCTTGGGCTGAACCGAAGCAAGTACAATCCCATCCTACTCCTATTAGCCATCCCCCTCCAGTTGACATTCCCAAAAATCTCAAGACTCTCCATCAACTGGGGTGTAAACCTTTCCTCGGAGAGAAAGATGCTAGCGCCTCCATGGATTGGCTGGCTAATGTCAAGAAGTTGATGGGGATAGTTAGGATATCACCAGAGGACATGGTGATCCTGATAGAGTTCTTCCTAGAGGGAAGTGCTAAAGGATGGTGGGACAATGTCCAAAACCTGCATACCTCCACACCCTTCCTGGGAGCAGTTTGAGGAGAGGTACGCAGAGGAGTATTGGCTCCTCATTTGATTAACGAGAAGAAGCAGGATTTCCTCTTACTCAGCAAGGGATTAACTCTATATTAGAGTATGAAACTAAATTCAACGAGTTAAGACCCTTTGCTCCTAATGGTTCGTGGACGGTCTCAATATGGACATACGAGATCATATAGGAGTACTAGGATGCCCCACAGACCTGGTGACAATAATCAGTATGGCTCACGAATGTGAGCGACTGGTGCAAATTCAATGTTGTTGGATGGAGCAAACGACCCGGAAGGAGGACAAGGGCCAAAATCGTCAGAGAAGATGGAAGGAGCATAATGTTCCAAGATGGGGAAATAGAATGGCATTTCAAAAGAGGAAGGATATGCCACCACCTCCCAGAGAGTAATCCCTACCCTGCCACAAGGAAACCCCCACTATCCTAAGTGGCAAAGGTACCACAAAGGAGCATGCTTGTCATGTTTCGCATGTGGACAAGTGGGGCACTTTGCAAAAGAATGCCCCACTCTTAGGGAGAACAAGCAAAGGAATACACTTGGACCACCACAAGGGAACCCCAGGAATCTTAGGCTAGACGCTACAGCCAGAGTACCAGCTAGGGTATACAACCTCACCTAGGAAGAGGCTAGGAAAGACCCTAGTACTGTAGAGGGTACATTCCAAAACCCTCCCAATTAGACTAAGAAAAATTAGGTTATTGAAATTGCATTCAATAAAGAAAATCTCTTCTCTAAAAGTATGTGTTTCTCCAACCAAGGTACGTGCAATTGTGGGGATAAAAGGTTTATGTCCTCTTTGACTTAGGAGCTGAGAGATCCTTCATCAAAGAGGACTTAATTCCAAGTTTACCCCTAGAATTCACCCCTCTAGGACAAAGTCTCAACATTCTCACACCCTTAGGAGAAGGCTTAAATAGGAACAAACAGCTTAAGGATGTTAGATAAAGATTGGAGGAATCAAACTCGAAGCAGATTTCATTTCGTTGCCTCTAAGGGAGGTAGAAGTAATTCTTACGATGGTTTGGTTAAGTAACCATTAAGCTAGGATGGACTGTGGAAAGAAGACGATAACCTTCCACACTCCCGTGACAAATGGACTAAAATTCCAAGGAGACCGGAGGAAGGGTGAAGTACATATAGTGTCCCATACGAAGGCCCAAAAGATGATACAAAAAGGTTGTACTACTTTTATGGCCATGGTCATCAACGAGAAGTCTGAGGAAAAGGGACCTAAAGATATTCTTGTGGTTAAACACTGTCCAAAAGTATTTTCGGAAGAATTACCTGGACTACCCCCAAGTTGACAGGTGGAATTCACCATAGATATTATCCTAGGAACAAACCCCATATCCCAAGCCCCTTATTGCATGGCTCCAGCAAAACTAAAGGAATTGAAGGAGCAACTGGACGAGCTATTAGAGAAGGACTTTATACGTCCTAGCCAGTCTCCATGGGGTGCACCAGGCCTATTTGTGAAGAAAAAGGATGGGAGCATGAGATTGTGCATAGATTATAGGAATTTGAACTAGGTCATCATCAAGAAGAGGTACCCACTTCCACAGATTAATGACCTATTCGATTAACTAAAAGGAGCAGCATACTTCTCCAAGATAAACCTTCGGTCGGGTATCACCAACTCAGGATTTGAGAGGAAGACATTCCTAAGATGGCATTTCGGTCTCAATATGGACATTATGAGTTCAGAGTGATGCCATTCAGATTGACAAATGCCCCTGCAACCTTCATGGATTTAATGAACTGAGTGTTCCAACCACACTTGGACAGGTTCGTGATAGTATTTATAGATAATATTCTCAAATACTCGAAAACTAGGTTGGAGCATAAAGAACATTTGGCAATCATCTTGGAGATATTGAGGGAAAACCGCTTATATGCAAAATTCTCCAAGTGTGAGTTTTGGCTATAGGAGGTAGGGTTCTTAGGACACATAGTGTCCAAAGATGGAGTTAAAGTGGACCTGGCAAAGGTGGAAGCTATATCCAATTGGAAGGCACCCATGAATCATTCGGAGATATGAAGTTTCTTAGGATTGGCGGGATACTACAAATGGTTTGTGCAGGATTTCTCAAAGATAGTTGCACCTTTAACTCGACTCACTAGGAAAAGAGTAGAGTATTAATGGGATGAGAACTGCAAGAAATCTTTCTTGGAATTGAAGACTCGTTTGACAATCACACTTGTACTCTCCCTTCCTAACCCAAGTGTGGGAGAGTACACCGTCTATAGTGATGCATCTGGACAAGGACTCGGATGTGTACTGATGCAACAAGGAAAGGTTATCGCCTATGCATCGCGACAACTTAAGGTACATGAGAGAAATTACCCAACCCATGACCTGTAATTAGCTGCAATAGTGTTTGCCTTAAAGATTTGGCGACACTACCTCTACGGGGTTAAGTGTAGGATATACACTGATCACAAGAGTCTCAAGTATTTCTTAACTCAGAAAGAGTTAAATCTCCGTCAGAGAAGTTGGTTGGAATTGGTGAAAGACTTTGACCGTGTGATAGAATATCACCTCACAAAGGCAAATGTGGTGGTAGATGCCCTAAGTCGCAAATACCAAATTGAGGCGACACAAATAAAGACAAGTTATATACCTTTGTGGCAACAATTGGGGAGAATGGCGGTGTACCTGAAGATGGACAAGCGGGAGAAATGCTTGTTGGCTAATGTGGTGGTGAGACCCAGTCTAACCGAGCAGATTAAGGCGCATCAAAAGGCTGATAAGGAGATCCAATCCTATTTGGACCCGGTTAATAGAGGGACGAAATTGGAGTACAACTTTCAAGGTGATGGAGTGCTAATCTACAAGGGTAGAGTGTGTGTGCCTCAAGATAAGGAACTAAAGAGGTTATTCCTTGAAGAGGCACACAATTCGGTGTATGCGATGCATCCGGATAGTAATAAGATGTACCGCACCATCAAACAAGAATATTGATGGAAGGGAATGAAGAGGGACATTGTGGAATATGTAACTCGATGCTGGTCCTATCAATAGATTAAAGTTGAACATCAGAAACCATCTGGACTGCTCCAACCCTTGCCAATTCCAGAATGGAAATGAGAGCACATTAACATGGACTTTGTTACAGGACTACCTGTGACCAGGAAGGTTCGAGACACAATTTGGGTCATCATGAATAGATTGAACAAATCCACTCATTTCCTCCCTGTAAGAGTGATGGATACAGTGGAACAATTGGCCACCTTATATATGAGTGAGATAGTAAGACTACATGGCATCCCGGTGAACATAGTATCGGATAGAGACCCTAGATTTACTTCAAGGTTTTGGCCAAGTTTACAAAGTGCATTGGGAACTAAGCTCCACATGAGTACGGCGTTTCATCCTCATACTGATGGACAGTCTAAGCGAACGATTTAGACCTTGGAGGACATCTTGAGGGCATGCGTACTCACCATGGACAAAGGTTGAGAGGAATACTTGTACCTAATGGAATTTGCTTACAATAATAGCTATCAAGTCAATAGATCCACGGTAGAAGTGGATGAACTTCTATCTTTGTGGCCAATAAAGATGCACCAAGCTATAAGTGGACCCACGGTTCCCTTCTTGATGAAGTTCGTGTGTTGTCAAGAGAACTTCTTTTAAAATAAACAATACACCTTGGCACAATTTAAATGAAGATATTTTTCTTAAAAATTCACTCCCAACACCCACTCACTGAGTTGTAGAAGTCACCTCCTCTCTTATACCAATTTTAGGAGTATGAAAACATGACAAAAGAAAACACGAAGATGTACCCTCTATCAGGAATGCTTAATGTTGTTTTTAAGTTTGCATGTTGATTGATTTATGCTCTTCCAGGGAACAAGGTTGGAATTATGCTTGGCTCCTCTTGATTAAAAGAAGCGAGGAAACCCCTCTTATACCAGGGGAGCGGCGGGTTGATCACAGTGATCCAACCAAACCGGGTCGGGATGTGACACTTCCAATCAAGAAGTGATTAAGTGAAATGGCCACTGACATCAAGACTAGTCGTGGTTCATACTCACTTAAGACCCGAAATAAGATAGTTGGGCATAGTGTGGAGTACCCGAAATAAGACTCAATAATCGGAAGTTACTCGGATAGGAAATAAGGGATGAAATGGAGATGAAGAAAGCAAACCTTCAAGAAATGGTAAGAAGGTTTAACATGTAACGCCTAAGGTGGAAGTCTCTATTTTGAAGAACATAGTAGAGAATGAAACCATAAAAAGGGAACTCCCCAAACAAAACAATCGACATGTAAATTGAATGGGATCAACTCTGAATAAAGAATCGTGAAATGGTCACGAGCGAGTAAGAGTGGATGGAGGAAAGGGAAAGTTCTTGAGTAAAGGACGCCACTAGAAATGAGGAAGGACACAGGAAGGGAAGAATCCCCACATATTGGTAGGTCATCAGGAAACCCGATGGTTGGAATAAGGGAAAAACCAATAAGGAAGTCGGTAAAGTACAAATAGATAAGGAAAACTGATACAATTATGAAAGTCATGACACCAAAGTTAAAGGGATGATTAGATAACAGAGAAGATCGTCGAGGAATACTACTAGATGAAAGGAAAGGATGAAATGATACGATCCCCGAAAGGTTGGAAGGTCGAAAACAACCATCAAAGAATTATAATGGATAAAGATAAGTTCTAGAACATGTCATTTTGTCAGGGATATGTAGGTCCAATAGTCCCAAGAAAATGTAACTCAAGTAAGAAAGAGTCAGTTAGTTAAACACAACAAGTTCAAACATAAAACTTGGATCAGTGTTGTAATAAACAAAAGATAGAGGAAGGACAAAAATAAGGTAAAAAGGGAATCACATCAAAACCCACGGGGATAAGAACGAAGAGTCCTAAAGGATGCGGAGCTAAAGAGCATCAACGACCAAAGAAATAAATGGAAATGAGGAAGGTCAGACGTTTATGGAACATCCAACCAAATGACATGGATAAGAACCCTTAAGAGGAAGAGTCTTACCTAAAGCAGAGAAAGAAGTGGACATAAGGATGTACCTTTGGACCAGTGGGTATGTAAACACCGCCCTTTTGAGCTAAGGAAAACCAGGAAAAGAACCGGTCAAACCAAGTGAGAAAACTGAACCGGTTCACAAACCTAATCATTTGTGAATGGGCTATTTGGAAATTTACAACTCCTGGGTGATCCAAAGAGTTCATAATACCATGTAAAAGAACCTTAGGATGAATTGGAAGAGAAAAACTAGATTGGTTTGGATGAACCGGATCCAACTGGATTGAACCGGTTTATGAACCGAGTCGATTCATGAACTAGAACTAATAGAGAACGGGTAAATTAGAGAAATTCAATTCCCTTGTGCTCCAAAGAAATTCATAAACCTTGGGAAGGAACCTTAGAACAAAGTGGGAAAGAAAAACCAGATCGGTTCGGGGGAACCAGATTAAACCGGTTTAAGAACCGAGCCGGTTTATGAACTGGAATCGATAGAGAGATGGTAAACTGAGAATTTTATGGACCCTAAGTGACCTAAGGAGTCATAAAAGTCACGAAAAAGAACTTAAGGGTGAATTGGAGATGAAAGCCAAACTGGTTCATGTGAAGCGGATCCGAACCAGATTGAACTGGTTTGAACCACTATTGAACCAGATTCTAAATTCATTTTTCTAGGTGACTTAAAAATTTTAATTTGAAATTTGAGACCACCATTGGATAGAAAATGAATTTAGATAATTTATAAATTTTTAGATTTGAAAAACTTGGTCGAATGGGGGGTGAACCGGCCGGTTTAAGCTTTGAACCCAGTTCAGACCGATCCGGTCCAATTAGGAATAGTGTCATCTTCTTCCTCCAGATGACAGCACCGTTCACTCACTGGAAAATTGAAGTAGCGCCGAGGAAGGAGAAACATTTCTGTTCGGTAGGTTTTAGGACATCAACGTCTGACATAAAGGTGTCAAACGGACGACCAATAGGTCCTCGAGCTCCTTATATAAAGAGCTCCTCCCCATTCATCCTCTCCACACCTGAAAACTCCATTCTCTCTCAACTACTCCATTTTCCCGGCAAAGCTCCAACTAGAGCTCCAAAATGGGGTCTTTTCTGAGTTAAACAAGGTAAGGTCAGGTTCTTTAGAACCAGGGAGAAATCAGCTACACGCGAGTAGTCTCTGAAGCTCCGTTTGAGCTCATTCCGACGCCAAAACTTGCAATTCAACGTGCTATTGAATCGTATGAAGATGCAAGAACTCAATTTTAACTTCAATTTCAACAATTAGAAGTATTTGATTGATCAATTTGATGAAATCAAATTTGGCTGTGTTAAGGAGTTGAAATTGGGAGAAAATTGGGGAAAATTGAGAATTTTCAAAATTCAAAGGACCAAAATGCAAATTTATGAAATTGAGGGTCAATTGGGCATGATAATAATGTTGGAGGACGAATTGAAGAATTTTGGAATTTTTAGGGCAAAATTTACCATTTTTGTAAAGAAGGGCAAAATGGTAGTTTTGGAAAATGTGGGAAATTAAACCCCCTTTCTGTGAAATTCATTAAATAGGGACAAGCTTGCGCGAAATACAAAGAACCGGTCTAGTGGAATTCACTACGTTAACCAGTGAGTGGGATTTTATATCATACTCGGTTGGAGATGACAAGAATATCGAAATGAAAACCCACTACTATGTGGTATTTTAAACATCACAACATAGAGTAGTGATGTGAAAAATCATACGAAAAAAATTAATTATCGGATGTAAGTACATCATACCTGGTTAGTATGATGAAACTTCCTCGAAGGAAGTTGAAAACTCGTTCATTGGTTATGAATGGAGCTGTCCTTCTACCTGGTTGGTATGATGGACAATTAAAATCATATTTTTGTTGGAAGTGGTCTCCCCTGACTGTGTGCCAATGCTTAAAAGATTTAAGAGACCTTCTTGACGGGAGCTCGAATAGCTCTTATAGGCCGGGGGCCTCGGTTTTGGAACTTGGGGGCTAATATGGCCAATTTTGAAAATCTCGTACAATGGGACCAAGGCCAATTGGCATGAGCAGGAGCTCATAAACAAACATGAGTTATATGCCATAAAACTTTAAATAAAGGAATTGTTTGGCCATGGTACCAAGATAGGACCGACATACTTAGTCAACTAGCAACAGTGTGACATGACAGGTCAACGGACCAGTCAAGACAAACAACTACGAGTTGAGTTGAGAGTCGGGGTCGTTGGACTAGTGGCACCACAGATTACATGGCATGATGAGAAAATTTTGATTGTGCATGCACTGTGATTACGAGACCATCAAGATGCCCAAGAGGGGTAGTGATGCGTCCTAAGGGCACTGGACGACCTGGTGGGTATAAGGGCAGTTCATCGTACCAGGTGACCGTGCAAAATTTGGAGTAGCACCAAGTGCATGAGATCGGGGTGGGGATGGGATGAGGTCTCTGTCCTCATATGGACATGGAGAATCAATTTCAGGATTGAGGGTCGGATATCGTGTACATCCACTCATTCTCAGGGTAGAAGTGGACGTGCTTCTATCTAGGTAGTCGATAAAGTCGCTCAGAAGCCTCAAGTGGGTTTAGTGGTTGTGTTGGCCTGTGAATGTGTGTTTGACCTTCATGATGAAGGATGTGTGTTGGGTGATGACACACCGTGGTTAAATATGGAAATGGTGGAAAAACCAGAGATTTTAAATGAAGGAATTTTTGAAAACCCATTCACTGAGTAGTTGTCCTCACCCCTTCCTTATATCCCTTTTCAAGAAATTCCGGAAAGCCTACCCTTAAAGACCATCAAATAAGATGCATGTGAGACAGGTACGTTTAAATTAAAATATTATGTAGTCTTGATTTATGTTATTCCAAGAAAATGTGCAGGTTTAAAGGATGCATTATTCTTTAAGGTTTATAATAAGGAGAAACCCTTTAATAAACTGGGAGAGTGGCGGGTTGTTCACGGGGATCCGACCAAACTGGGTCGGGGCTTGACAAGGTAAGACATCCCTAATGATGATAAACCCCATGGTGTGAGTAAATAAATGAAAGGAAAATAAATTCTTAGGTAGGTGGTTTAAAGGGGTGAGGTTAATGAACCACCAAAGTGACAACATGGGGTGAGTAAATAAATGAAAAAAAAAATCCTTAGGCAGGTGGTTCAAAGGGGCAAGGTAAAGGAACCACCAAAGTGACAACATTTCAAGCAAACCCCAAGAGGACATCATGGAAAAATTACTCCGGAAGCGAAGGATTGCTAACTTAGTTTTGGGGACAAAACCCCTAAAAGGAGGGGAGAGTTGTAAACCCCGTTAAAGATAAGAAAAACTAGGAAAAGAACCGGTTAATTCAAAAGAGAAAACCAAGCCAGTTAACGAACCCAAACTGGTAAAAAATGGGTAAAATGGGAAAATTGAAAATTTTCAAGAGACTAAAAGAGTCATAAAAATCATGAAAATAAATCTTGGAACCAATGGGAAGAGAAAAGCACACTGATTCTGTCAACCCCGCCCTTTTGAACTAAGGAAAAATTGGGAAGAGAACCGGTCGAACCAAGTGAGAAGACCAAACCGATTCACAAACCCGATCAATTGTGAATGGGCAATTTAAGAACTTACAACTCCCAGGTAATCCAAAGGATTCATAATACTATGGAAAAGAACCTTAGGATGAATTGGAAGAGGAAAACTAGACCGGTTTGGATGAACCAGATCCAACTGGATTGAACTGGTGTATAAACCGAGTTGGTTCATGAACCAGAACCAATGGAGATTAGGCAAATCAGAGGAATTCAACTCCATTGTACTCCCAAGAAATTCATAAACCTTGGGAAGGAACATTAGAACAAAGTGGGAGTGAAAAACCAGATCGGTTTGGGTGAATCTAACCCAAACAAGATTGAACCGGTTTAAGGACCGAGTCGGTTTATGAACTAGAATTGATAAAGAGATGGTAAACTGGGAATTTTATGGACCCTAAGTGACCCAAGGAGTCACAAATGACATGAAAATAGACTTGTGAAGGAATTGGAGATAAAAACCAAACTGGTTCAGGTGAACCAGATTCGAACTAGTTCGGACCGGTTTGAACCACTATTGAACCGAATCCTAAATTCATTTTTCTAGGTGGCTTAAATAATTCAAATTGGAGATTTGAGGGCACCATTGGATAGAGAATGAATTTAGAAATTTTTAGATTTGAAAAACTTGTTCGAATGGGAGGTCAACCAGCCGATTTAAGCTTCGAATCCGATTCGGATCGGTCCGGTCTAGTTCAGAACAGTGTCATCTTCTGCCTCAAGATGACAACACTGTTCACTTGCAGGGAAACTGAAGAAATGCCGGCGAAGAAGAAATGCTTCTATTCAGGGCATTTCAAGTCTTCAACATCATCCATAACGGTGCCAAACGGACGGCCAATGGGTCTCTAAGCTCCCTATATAAACAGCCCCTCCCCATTCATCCTCTCCACACCTATAAACTCCATTCTCTCTCAACTGCTTCATTTTTTGGCGAGGCTCAAACTAGAGCTCTAACATGGGGTCTTCTCTGGGCCAAACAAGGTGAGGTCGGGTTCTTTAGAACCGGGGAGAATTCAGCTACACATCTGTAGTCTCCGTTCACTTTGAGGATCGCCGGCGTGATGAAACAGTGTAGCAGCTCCGGCGGACCGAAGCTGCCCCTATTTCGGCTGAGCTGAAATTGGCCATTTCGTGCCCTCCTCAGGCCAAACCAAGCCTTCCCAACACTTGCTCAGCCCTCCCACGGCCGAATTAGGACTGAAAGGTAAGCCAATTCAACTCCCCTCTGTAATTTCTAGCCGGTGCTAGAGAGAAAACCAGCAGAATTTCAATGAAGAAATTCTAACTCAATTCGGCATCAATTGATGCAATTCTTGATTCTAGGATGAACCTTATGAGGAGAGCTATCTGCCTAGATCAAAAGCTCGGACTGTCATACCCTCACCAATGAGTAATCGAAGCTTTCTCTCTCTACTGTCCGTTTTCCGGCGAAGCTCCGTTTGTGCTCGTTCTGGCATCAAAACTTGCAATTCAAAGTGCTGTTGAATCGTAAGAAGATGGAGAAACTCAATTTTAACTTCAATTTCAACAATTAGAGGTGTTTAATTTTTCAATTTGATAAAATCAAATTCGGTTGTGCTAAGAAGTTGAAATTGGGGAAAATTGAGGATTTTCAAAATTCAAAGGACCAAAATACAATTTTTATGAAATTGAGGGTCAATTGGGCATGAAAATAATGTTGGAGGACTAACTGAGAAATTTTGGAAAATTTTGGGGCAAAATGTTAATTTTGGAAAAGTTGGGGGACCAAATTGGAAATTTAGGAAATTAAACCCCTTTGTGCAAAATTAAATAATTTGAGATCCTAAGATAAATGTTAGGGACTCAAATTTAGGAAAAACTCGGCAATAGGGACTTAAAGTTAAAGAAAAATAACTTTAGGGACCTAATTACAAATATATGTAAAGTTGGGTTTTCTCATTCATTTGAAACGAATGAGGGCTATTAGGCCAAAAAATAATGAACAATTATGTTCATTTTGTGTAGTAGAAGGAGACATCAAGAATGCCAGTCGAGGTCCAGCTTGCTAAGGACAGATCCCAACTAAGTGGAATTTCACTGCACTATCGGGTGAGTGGGACTATATCATACCCGGTTGGGAATGATAAGTGCCTCGGTATAAAAATCCACTGTTTAGTGGTATTTTAATCATCGCCACTTAGAATAAGTGATGTGAAAATCTACTTACCGGTTGTAAGATCATACTCAGTTGGTATGATGAGACTTTCTTGAAGGAAGTTGAAAACCCGTTCATCGGTTATGAACGGAGATGTCCTTATACCGGTAGGTATAATGGACAATGAAAACCTATTTTTTCGGAAGTGTTCTCCCTTGACTATGTGCCAATGCTTAAACTATTTAGGAGACCTTCTTGACGGGAGCTCGAATAGCTCTGATATGCCAGGGGCCTCGGTTTTGGAACTTGGGGGCTAAATGCCCGATTTTGAAAATCTCGTACAGTGGGCCCAAGGCAGTTGGCACGAGCAGGCGCTCATAAACGAACATGATATATGTGCCATAAAACTTAATAAGTGAATTGTTTGGCCATAGTACCATGATAGGACCGATATGCTCAGTCAACTAGCGGCAGTGCGACATGACAGGTCGACGGACCAATCAAGACAAACAATTGTGGGTTGAGTTGTGAGTCAGGGCCGTTGGGATAAATGACACAACATATTACATGGAAATTTAAGAAAACTCTATTTGTGCATGCACTATGAGTGCGTGATCATCAAGATGCCCATGAAGGCTAGCAATGTGTCCCAAGGACCCTAGACGACCCGGTGAGTATAAGGGTTGATCGTTGTTCCAGGTGTTTGTGCAAAATTTGGAGTAGCACCAAGCGCATGAGACTAGGGTGGAGATGGGATGAGGTCTTTGTCCTCATATGGACACGAAGAAGCGATTTCAGGATTGAGGGTCGGATGTTGCGTACATCCACTCATTACCAAGGTAGAAGTGGTCGTGTTTCTATCTGGGTGGCAGGTAAAGTCGCTCTGAAGCCACTAGTGGGTTCAGTAGTCATACTGACCTACGAATGGGTGTAACCTTCATGATGAAGGATGTGTGTTGGGTGATGATACACCGTGGTTACTAAGAAATGATGGAAAAACCTAAATTTTTAAATGAAGGGATTTTGAAAAGAAAGGAGTCTGGGATACTCCATATAAATGTTTTTCTTAAAAATTAAAACTAGACCTTTGAAAACCCATTCACTGAGTAGTCGTACTCACCCCCTCCCTTATATCCCTTTCAGGAGATTTCAAGAAGCCTACCCTTAAGGACCATCAACTAAGATGCCTGTGAGACAGGTATATAAAGTTTAAAATTTCATACAGTTTTGATTATGCTATTCTAGGAAATGGTGTAGGTTTAAAGGACGCCTTACTCTTTACGGTTTATAATAAGGGAAAACCCTTTAATGAACTAGGAGAGTGGCGGGTTGATCACAGGGATCTGACCAAACCGGGTCGGGGTGTGATAGGTTCAAAGTGAATTAGACCTGAACTGGATTGAACCACATTTGAACCGGATTCTAAATTCATTTTTTGTGGTGGCTTAAAGTGATCAAATTAGAAAATTGAAGCCACCATTGGATGCAAAATGAATTTAGAAATTTTTAGATTAGAGAAAATCGGTCGAATCGGACTTGAACTGACTGATTTTCTTCATTGAACTAGGTCGAACTGGACCAGTCTAGTTTGGAATAGTGTTGTCTTCTTCCTGAGTATGACAACACTATTCATAAATGCAAAAAACTTCCTTCTCCGAGGAAGGTGTAACTGCTCCGATCAAGTCATTTTCGGACGAGGATAGGCTCAACCAAAATGGAAAGTGGTCGGGCAGAGGGTGCTCGAGCTCCCTATATAAAGAGCTCCTATCCATTCATCCTCCACACATGTAAACCCCACACTTTTGAGTTAAGGAAAACTAGGAAAGAACCAGTCAACCTGAGTAAGAAAACCGAGCCGGTTTACAAACCTGATCATTTGGAAACAAGCAATTTGGAAATTTATAACTTTCGGGTGATCCAAAGGGTTCATTAAACATTGGAAAAGAAATTTAAGACAAATTAGAAGAGAAAAAACCAAATTGGTTCAGGTGAACGAGAATCCATAAGAACTTTAAAGTTAAGCGTGCTTGCTCGAGAGTAGTGTGAGGATGGGTGACCTCCTAGGAAATATGATTTTTTTTTATAACCCGAAATTTCGGTCAAAACTTTTTTATTCGACGTACACCTTATCATAAATAGACATAAATTAATATATTTTTAATTATTATAATTAATACCAATAATTTATGGTAATATTCATACTAGTAATAAATCTCTCACATTTAATACACGATTTTTACACCTATATAAAGAGGTTATCCCCATTCATTCTCCTCACACCTAAACACTTCTCTCTCTCTCCACTGCTCCATTTCCCGGTGAAGCTTGAAACAGAGCTTCGACTTGAACAAAGGTCAGGCTTTTTAGAACCAGGGAGAAGATAGCTATCTGATAGCAAACTACAGTCAATCCAAGATTCGTTGGAGAAGCGCCGACATGATGGAATAGTGAAGCAACTCCGGTGGACCGAAGTTGCCCTATTTCGGCCAAGCTGAAATCGGCCATTTCAAGCCCTCCTCAGGCCAAACCAAGCCCTTCCAACACTTCCTCAGCCTTTCCATGGCCGAATTAGGAATGAAAGGTAAGCCAATTCGGCTCCCCTTTACAATTTTTAATCGGTGCTAGAGAGAGAGAAGACTGAATTTCAATGACGAAATTCTAATCCAATTCCGTATCAATTGATGTGATTATTGATTCTAGTATAAACCTTAGGAAGAGAATTACCTGCCCAGATCGAAAGCTCGGACCGTCGTGCCTTCACTGGTGAGTAATCGAAGCTTTCTCTCTCTATAGTTCATTTTCCAATGAATCTCTGTTTGAGCTCGTCCCGGCATTAAAACTTGCGATTCACATTTCTAAAGAATCGTATGAACATGTAGAAACTCAATTTCAACTTCAATTTCAACAATTAAAAATATTTGATGGGTCAATTTGATGAAATCAAATTCGGTTGTGCTAAGAAGTTGGAATTGGGGGAAAATTGTGGATTTTCGAAATTTAAAGAACTAAAATGAAATTTTATAAAATTGAGGGCCAATTGGGCATGAAAATAATGTTGGAGGACGAATTGAGAAATTTTAGAATTTTTGGGGCAAAACTTGCCATTTTTGTAAAGGAAGGGCAAAATGGTAATTTTGGAAAAGTTGGAGGACCAAATTGGAAATTTGATAAATTAATCCCCTTTTTGTGAAATGGAATAAATTGAGGTCCTATGATAAATTTTATAAGTTTCGGGACTCAATTTGAGGAAAAACTGGCATTTGGTACTTAAAGTTTCAGAGAAATAACTTTAGGGACCTAATTGCAAATAAATGAAAGTTTGACTTTCTCATTCATTTGGAATGAATAAAGGCGCTTAGGCCGAAGGATAATGAACCAAGATGTTCATATCGTGTAGGAACACGAAATACCGGGAACGCCAGCAAGAACAAGCTCGCGTGAATATCAAGAACCGGTCTAGTGGAATTCACGGCATTAACGGATGAGTGGGTTTACTAACATCATACCCAGTTGGGATGATGAGCACAACTTAAAATTAAAAACCACTTACCATTTGTGAGTGGAATTATATATATCATACCCGGTTGGGGATGATAAGTACCTCGGTATAAAAACTCACTGTTTAGTGGTATTTTAATTATCACCACTTAGAGAAAGTGATGTGAAAATATTGCGGAAAAACTACTTATCAGTTGTAATTAGATCATACCTGGTTGGTATGATGAGACTTCCTCAAAGGAAGTTGAAAACCTGTTCATCGGTTATGAACGGAGATGTCCTCATATCGGTCGGTATAATGGACAGTAAAAATCTATTTTGTCGGAAGTGCTCTCCCCTAACTGTGTGCAATGCTTAAACAATTTGGGAGATCTTTTCGACGAGAGATCGAATAGCTTTGATAGGCCAGGGGCCTCGGTTTTGGAACTTGGGGAATAAATGCCCGATTTTGAAAATCTCGTACAGTAGGCCCAAGGCCAGTTGGCACGAGCAGGAGCTCGTAAACAAACATGATATATGTGCCATAAAACTTAATAAGTGAATTGTTTAGCCATGGTACCAAGATAGGACCGACATGCTCAGTCAACTAGCGGCAGTGCGACATGATAGGTCGACAGACCAGTCAAGACAAACAACTACGGGTTGAGTTGAGAGTCGGGGCCGTTGGACCAGTGACACCACATATTACATGGAAATATAAGAAAACATTGTTTGTGCATGCACTGTGAGTACGGGATCATCAAGACACCCAAGAGGGGTAGTGATGCGTTCTAAGGGCACTGGACGACCTAGTGGCTATAAGGGCAGTTCATCGTTCCAGGTGTCTGTGCGAAATTTGGAGTAGCACCAAGCGCATGAGACTAGGGTGGGGACAAGATGAGGTCTCTGTCCTCATACGAACTCGAAGAAGTGATTTCGGGATTGTGGGTCGGATGTCGTGTACATCCACTCATTCACGGGGTAGAAGTGGTCGTACTTCTATCCGGGTGGCAGGAAAAGTCGCTCCGAAGCCACTAGCAGGTTCAGTAGTGATGCTGACTTGTGAATGTGTGTAACCTTTATGATGAAGGATGTGTGTTGGGTGATGACACACTGGTAATTAAGAAATAATGGAAAAACCTGAATTTTTTTTTAATGAAGGTATTTTTGAAAAGAAAGGAGTCTAGCACACTCCATATAAATGTTTTTCTTGAAATTTAAAAGATTTGAATCCCATTCACTGAGTGTACTCATCCCCTCCCTTATACCCCTTTCAGGAAGTCCCAGAAAGCTAAACCTTAAAAGTTTTGTGCAATTAAATGCCTGTAAGATAGGTACGATTAATTTAAATTACTATGCAGTTTTAATTTTTGATATTCCTGGAAAAAGGTGGAGGTCTAAAGAACGCCTTACTCTTTACGGTTTATACTATAATGGGAAACCCTTTAGTAAATCGGGAGAGTGGCGGGTTGATCACGGGGATCCGACCAAACAGGTCGAGGCATGACAACACACCTCATGTAAACCACGTTCCTTAAAGTTAAGGAAAACCTAGAAAGAACTAGTCAACCCAAGTGAGAAAACCAAACCGGTTCACAAACCGCAACCGTTAGAGAAAGGGGAAATTGGGAAATTCACACAACCGTTAGAGTGACTCAAAGAGTAATGAAAACCATGGAAAGGAACTTTAGCACAATTTGGGAGAGAAAACCATACCGGTTCAGGTGAACTGGATCTAAACTAGTTTTGATTGGTTTAAACCATCATTAATCGAACGTTAAATACATTTTTCTAGATGACTTAAAATATTCAAATTAGAGAATTGAAGCCACCATTGGATAGAGAATGAATTTAGAATTTTTTAATATTGAAAAACTCGATCGAATCAGGACTGAACCGATCGGTTTAAGCATTAAACCCTGTTTAGACTGGTCCAATCTAGTTAGAAACAGTGTCATCTTCTTCTTTCTAGAAATCAGTGATCCTCAGAGCAAACGGAGACTACATGCCTGTAGTTGACGTCTCCCCAATTTTAAAGAACCTGACCTCGCCTTGTTTGGCTCAGAAAAGACCCCATGTCGGAGCTCTGGTTCGAGCTTCACTGGAAATTGGAGTAGTTGAGAGAGAATGGAGTTTTCAGGTGTGGAGAGGATGAATGGGGAGGGGCTCTTTATATAGGGAGCTCGGGGACACGTTGGCCGTCCATTTGGCACCACGTACCGAATGGAATCATTTCTTCTTCACCGGTGCTACTTCAATTTTTTGGCAAGTGAACAGTGCTGTCATCCTGAGGAAGAAGATGACACTGTTCTGAACCGGACCGGACCAGTCCGAACTAGGTTCAAAGCTTAAACCAACTAGTTCACCCCCCATTCGACTAAGTTATTCAAATCTAAAATTTCTAAATTTATCTAATTTCATTTTCTATCTAATGGTGGCCTCAAATCTTAAATTTGAATTATTTAAGCCATCTAAAAAAATGAATTTAGGATTTGGTTCAATAGTGGTTCAAACCAGTCCAAATAGGTTCGAATCCGGTTCACCTGAACTAGTTTGGTTTTCTTCCCAAATTCCTTCCCAAGTCCATTTCCATGACTTTGGTGACTACTTAGGTCACTTAGGGTCCATAAAACTTCATGTTTACCATCTATTTATCGATTCTGGTTCATAAACTAGCTCGGTTCTTTAACCAGTTTAATCCGGTTCAGGTCTGATTCACCCGAAACGGTCTAGGTTTTCTCTCCCACTTTGTCCTAGGGTTCATTCCCAAGGTTTATGAATTTCTTTGAAGCACAAGAGAGTTTAATTTCTCTAATTTTCCCATTCTCTATCGATTCTGGTTCATGAATCAACTCGATTCATTAACCGGTTCAATCCAATTGGATTCAGTTAATCCAAATCGATTTAATTTTTCTCATCCAATTCGTCCTAAGATTCTTTTCCATGGTATTATGAACCCCTTTGGATCACCTGGGAGTTGTAAATTCCCAAATTGCTCGTTCACAAATGATCAGGTTTGTGAAATAATTCGATTTTCTCACTCGATTTGACTAGTTCTTTTCCCGGTTTTCCTTAGCTCCAAAAGGGCGGGGTTTACCCCACCATTTCCATATTTAACCACGGTGTGTCATCACCCAACACACATCCTTCATCATGAAGGTCAAACACACATTCGCAGGCTAGCACAACCATTGAACCCACTTGTGGCTTCGGAGCGACTTTACCGGCCACCTAGATAGAATCACGTCCACTTCTACCCTGGGAATGAGTGGATGTACACGACATCCGACCCTCAATCCCGAAATTGATTCTTTGTGTCAGTATGAGGACAGAGACCTCATCCCATCCCCACCTCGGTCTCATGCGCTTAGTGCTACTCCAAATTTCGCACAATCACCTGGTACGACGAATTGCCCTTATAGCCACCAGGTCATCCAGTAACCTTAGGACGCATCACTACCCCCTCATGGGCATCTTGATGGTTCTGTACTAACAGTGCATGCACAATCAAAATTTTATCATCATGCCATGTAATTTGTGGTGCCACTAGTCCAACGGCTTCGACTCTCATCTAAACCCACAATTGTTTGTCTTGACTGTTCTGTTGAACTGTCATGTTGCATTACCGCTAGTTGACTGTGTATGTCGGTCCTATCTTTGTACCATGGCCATACAATTCATTTATTTAAATTTTTATGGCATATAACTCATGTTTGTTTATGAGCTCTTGCTCGTGCCAACTGGCCTTAGGCCCACTGTACAAGATTTTCAAAATCGGGCATATTAGCCCCCAAGTTCCAAAACTGAGGCCCCCGGCCTATAATAGCTATTCGAGCTCCCGTCAAAAAGGTCTCCCAAATCATTTAACCATTGGCACATAGTCAGGGGAGAGCACTTCTGACAAAAATAGGTTTTCAGTATCCATTATACCGCTCGGGTATAAGGACAACTCCGTTCATAACCAATGAACGGGTTTTCAACTTCCTTCGAGGTAGTTTCATCATACCAATCGGGTATGATCTACTTACAACCAGTAAGTAGTTTTTCCACATGGTTTTCACATCACTACTCTAAGTTGTGATGTTTAAATCACCATATAGTAGTGGGTTTTCATTTCGATGATCTTATCATTCCCAACCGGATATGATATAAAATCCCACTCACCGGTTAACACAGTGAATTCCAGTAGAGCGGTTCTTTGTATTCACGTGAGCTTGTCCATGCTGGCGTTCCTGGTACTTCATGTTCCTACACGATATGAACATCCTTGTTCATTATTACTTGGCTTAATAGCCTTCATTTATTTCAAATGAATGAGAAAACCCAAACATTTTATTTATTTTCAATTAGGTCCCTAAAGTTATTTCTCTTTAACTTTAAGTCCCTAATGCCGATTTTTTCTCAAATTGAGTCCCAAAACTTTTAAAATTTATCTTAGGACCTCAAAATATTTCAATTTTATAAAAATGTGTTAAATTTCCCAAATTTCTAATTTGGTCCCCTAACTTTTCCAAAATTACCATTTTGCCCTTCCTTTTACAAAAATGGTAAGTTTTGCCCCAAAAATTCCAAAATTCCTCAGTTGGTCCACCAACATTATTTTCATGCCCAATTGACTCTCAATTTCATAAAATTGCATTTTGGTCCTTCAAATTTCAAAAATTCCCAATTCCTCCCCCCCAATTTCAACTCCTTAACACAATTGAATTTGGTTTCATCAAATTGACCGATCAAACACTTCTAATTGTTGAAATTGAAGTTAAAATTGAGTTCCTCCATCTTCATATGATTCAATAGCACTTTGAATCACAAGTTTTGATGCCAAAATGAGCTCAAACGGAGCTTCGTCGAAAAATAGACTATAGAGAGAGAAAGCTTCGAAAGCTTACCGTCGGGGGCACGACAGTCCAAGCTTTTGATCTGGGCAGATAGCTCTCATCCTGAGGTTCATCCTAGAATCAAGAATCACATCTATTGATGTCGAATTAAGTTAGAATTTCATCATTGAAATTCTATCAGTTCTCTCTCTAGCACCAGTCGAAATTTGTAAAGGGGAGTCGATTTGGATTACCTTTTAGTCCTAATTCGGTCATGGGAGGGCTGAGGAAGTGTTGGGAGGACTTGGTTTGGCCTGAGGAGGGCTCGAAATGGCCAATTTCAGCTCGGCCGAAACTGGGCAGCTTCGGTCCGCCGAAGCTGCTTCAGTGTTCCATCACGCCAGCGCTTCTCCGGTGACCCTCAGAGCTGACTTCTCCCCGATTTTAAAGAACTCAACCTTGCCTTGTTTGGCTCAAAAAAGACCCCATGTTGGAGCTCTGGTTTGAGCTTCATTGAAAAATGGAGCAGTTGAGAGAGAATGGAGTTTTCAGGTGTGGAGAGGATGAATGGGGAGGGACTCTTTATATAGGAAGCTCGGGGACCCGTTGGTCGTTCATTTGGCACTGTTATTACAAGCATTGAAGACCTGAAACATACTGAATGGAAACGTTTCTTCTTCACCGATGCTACTTCGATTTTCTGACGAGTGAATAGTGTTGTCATACTAAGGAAGAAGATGACACTGTTCCAAACCGGACCGTACCGATCCGAACCAGGTTCAAAGCTTAAACCGGCCGGTTCACCCCCCCCCCCCCCCCATTCGACTGAGTTTTTCAAATCTAAATTCATTTTATATCAAATGGTGGCCTCAAATCTCAAATTTGAATTATTTAAGTCACCTAGAAAAATGAATTTATGATCTAGTTCAATAGTGGTTCAAACCGGTCCAAACTGGTTCGAAGCCGGTTCACCTAAACTGGTTTGGTTTTCATCCCCAATTCCTTCACAAGTCCATTTCCATGACTTTTGTGACTCTTTAGGTAACTTAGGGTCCATAAAATTCCCGGTTTACCATCTCTTTATAAATTCCTCTTAATAAACTAGCTCAGTTCTTAAACAAGTTTAATTTGGTTCAGGTCTAGTTCACTCGAACCGGTCAGGTTTTTCTCTCCCACTTTATTCTAATGTTCCTTCCCAAGGTTTATGAATTTCTTAAGAGCACATGAGAGTTGAATTTCTCTGATTTGCCCGATCTCTATCAGTTTTTGTTCATGAACCTATACGGTTCATAAACCGGTTCAATACAGTTGGATCCGGTTTATCGAAACCAATTTGGTTTTTCTCTTACAATTTGTCCTAAGGTTCTTTTCCATGGTATTATGAACCCTTTGGTTCACTCGGGAGTTGTAAATTCCTAAATTGTCTGTTCACAAATGATCAGGTTTGTGATGTGGATCGGTTTTCTCACTCGGTTTGATTGGTTCTTTTCCTAGTTTTCCTAAGTTCAAAAGGGCGGGGTTTACACTCTTCCTCTCTCTCTCTGTCTCACTGCTTCTCTCTTTCTCTCTTTCCCCATCTTTCTCTCTCTCCCTCTCTCTCCCCCTCTCTCTTTCTCTCTCTCCCCCTCTCTCTCCCTACCAATATCTATCCCCCTCTCTCTCTATCGTTGTCTCTACCATTATCTATCCCTCTCTCTCTATCTCTCTCTCTCCCTGTCTATACATCTATAACTCCCTGTCTCTCCATCTATCTCTCTCTCCCCATCTCTCACTCTCTCTCTTTCGCTCTCACCCCATCTCTCTCTCCCTCTCTCAGTCTCTCTCTCTCCCCCTCTTTCTCTCCACATATCTCTCTCTCCCTCTCTCTACCTCTATCTCTCTCCCCCTCTCTCTACCTATATCTCTCTCGCCCTATTTCTCTCTCTCTTGTTCTCCCTTTCCATATCTCTATCTCTCCCTATCTCTCTCTCTCTCCATGTCTCTCTCTTTCTCTCTCTCACACCCCATCTCTCTCTATTTCTCCCTCTCTCTACCCATCTCTCTCACTTTCTCTCTTTCCTCGACTCTCTCTCTCACTCTCTCCCTATCTCTCTCTGCCCCTTTCTCTCTCACTCTCTCCCTGTCTCTATCTCTCTCCCTCTCTCCCCATCTCTCTTACTCTCTCTCTCTTTCCTCGTATCTCTCTCTCACTCTCTCCCTATCTCTCTCTCTCCCTCTCTCTCCCCTTCCCTCTCTCCTCGTCTCTCTCTCCCTATCTCTCTTTCTCCCCCATCTATCTCTCCCTCCACAAATCTCTCTCTCCCTCTGTCTACCTCAATCTCTCTCTCCCTCATTGTGTCCCTCTCTCCATCTCCCTCTCTCTATCACTCTCTCTCCCTGTCTCTCTCTCCCCATTTCTCTCTCTCTATCTATCCCTCTCCCTCTCTCACTCTCTCTATCTCTTAAACTCTCTCCCCCTCTCTCTCTATCTCACTGTCTCCCTCCCTCTCTCTCTCTATCTCTCCCCCCTCTCTCCTTCCCTGTGTCTCTCTCACCCCCTCTCTCTCTCCCACTCTCCCTCTATCATTCTCTACCATTAGCTATCCCTGTCTCTCTCTCTCTCTCTTTCTCTCTCTCTCAGTCTCTCTCTATCTCTCTCACCCTCTCTCACTCCCCCTCTCTCTACCACTATCTCCCTCTTAGTCTTTATCTCTCTCCTGGTGCCTCTCTCCTGGTCTCTCTATCTCCCTACCATTATCTCTCCTCGTCTCTCTCTCTCCCCTAGACTCTCTCACTTTCTTTCATAATCTCTCTCTCACCCTATCTCTCTATATGTCTCTCCCTCTATCTCTCTCTCCCTCTCTCTACCTCAATCTCTCTGTAAACCCCACACTTTTGAGTTAAGGAAAACCGGGAAAAGAACTGGTCAAACCGAGTAAGAAAACCGAACTGATTTACAAAACCGATCATTTGGTAACAAGCAATTTGAAAATTTACAATTTTCGGGTGATCAAAATGGTTCATTAAACCTTGGAAAAGAAATTTAAGACAAATTTGAAGAGGAAAACCAAATTGGTTTAGGTAAATGAGAATCCATAAGAACTTTAAAGTTAAGTGTGCTTGCCCGAGAGTAGTGTGAGGATGGGTGACCTCCTTATCAACCATAAATTAATATATATTTAATTATTGTTATTAATACCAATAATTTAATAACTATATTAAATTATTGGAATTAATACAAATAATTTAATACCAAAATTAAATTATTAGAATTAATACCAATAATTTATGGTAATATTAATACTGGTAATAAATCTCTCCCATTTAATACATGGTTTTACACCTATATAAAGAGGTCATCCCCATTCATTCTCCTTACACACGAACACTTCTCTCTCTCTCTCTCTCTCTCTCTCTCTACTACTCCATTTCCCAAGAAGCTCGAACCAGAGCTTCAACTTGAACATTTTTCTTAACCTCGGAAGGAGAGGTAGGACTCTTTAGAACTGAGGAGAAGACAGCTATATAATAGCAAACTCCAGTCAATCCGAGAATCGCTGGAGAAGCGTTGGCATGATGGAATAGCGAAACAACTCTGACAGACCGAAGCTACCCTATTTCGGCCAAGCTGAAATCAGCCATTTCAAGCCCTTCTCAAACCAAACCAAGCCCTCCCAACACCTCCTCAGTCCTTCCTCGGCCGAATTAGGATCGAAAGGTAAGCCAATTAGGCTCCCCATTACAATTTCATATCGTTGTTAGAGAGAGAGTTAGCCGAATTTCAATGAAGAAATTCTAATCCAATTCAACATCAATTGATGTCATTCTTAATCCTAGGAAGAATCTTTGGGGCAGAGCTATCTGCCTAGATAGAAAGCTCCGACTGCCAAGCCCTCACTGGTGTGAAATCGAAGCTTTCTTTCTCTAGGGTCAATTGGTCATGATAAGAATATTAGAGGGCCAATTGAGAAATTTCAGAATTTTTGGGGTAAAATTTACCATTTCCCTAAAGAATGGGCAAAATGGTAATTTTGGAAAAATTGAGGGACCAAATTGGAAATTTGGGAAATCAAACCCCTTTGTGTGAAATTAAATAATTTGAGGTCCTAAAATAAATTTTAAAAGTTTCGGGACTCAAATTTAGTAAAAAACCCGGTAATAGGGACTTAAAGTTAAAGAAAAAATAACTTTAGGGACTTAATTGTAAATATATGTAAAGTTGGGTTTTCTCAATCATTTGTAATGAATGAGGGCTATTAGGCCAAAGAATAATGAACAATTATGTTCATTTTATGTAGGAGAACGAGACATCGGGAATGCCAGTCGAGGTCTAGCTTGCTAAGGACGGAACCCGACTAAGTGGAATTTCACTGCACTATCGGGTGAGTGGGATTATATATCATACCCGGTTGGGGATGATAAGTGCCTCGGTATAAAAACCCACTGTTTAGTGGTATTTTAATCATCACCACTTATAGAAAGTGATGTGAAAATTTTGCAGAAAAACTACTTACCAGTTATAAGTAGATCATACCCGGTTGGTATGATGAGACTTCCTCGAAGGAAGTTGAAAATCCATTCTTCGATTATGAATGGAGATGTCCTTATACCAGTTGGTATAATGGACAATGAAAACCTATTTTGTCAGAAGTGTTCTCCCCTAACTATGTGCAAATGCTTAAACTATTTGGGAAACCTTCTTGATGGGAGCTCGAATAGCTCTTATAGGCTGGGGGCCTCGATTTTGGAACTTGAGGGCTAAAATGCCTAATTTTTTAAAAACTTGAATAGTGGGCCATAGGCCAATGGACACAGGCAGGAGCTCGTAAAAGAACATGATATATATATGTGCCATTAAAACTTAATAAGTGAATTGTTTGGTCATGGTACCAAGGCAAGTCCGACATACTTAGTCACCTAGTAGCAATGCGACATGACTGGTCTCTGGACCAGTCAAGACAAACAGCTACAGGTTGAGTTGAAGGTCGGGACCGTTGGGACAAATGGCACCACATATTACATAGTAATTTAAGAAAATTTTGTTTGTGCATGCACCATGAGTATGGGATCATCAAGACATCCATGAGGGGTAGTGATGTGTCCTAAGGGCCCTGGACGACCCGGTGAGTATAAGGGCAGATCGTCGTTCCAGGTGTCTGTGCAAAATTTGGAGTAGCACCAAGTGCATGAGACCAGGGTGGGGACAGGATTAGGTCTCTATCCTCATATGGACATGAAGAAGCGATTTCGGGATTGAGGGTCGGATGTCGCGTACATCCACTCATTCCCAGGGTAGAAGTGGTCGTACTTCTATCCGGGTGACAGGAAAAGTCGCTGTGAAGCCACTAGCGGGTTCAATAGTGATACTGACTTGCAAATGTGTGACCTTCATGATGAAGGATGTGTGTTGGGTGATGACACACCGGTAACTAAGAAATAATGGGAAAACCTGAATTTTTAAAATAAGGGATTTTTTAAGAGAAAGGAGTCTGGCACACTCCATATAAATGTTTTTCTTGAAATTTAAAAGATTTGAATCCCATTCACTGAGTGTACTCATCCCCTCCCTTATACCCCTTTCAGGAAGTCCCAGAAAGTTGAACCTTAAAAGTTTTGTGCAATTAAACGCCGGTAAGATAGGTACGATTAATTTAAATTACTATGCAGTTTTGATTTTTGATATTCCTGGAAAAAGGTGGAGGTCTAAAGAATGCCTTACTCTTTACGGTTTATACTATAAGGGGAAATATTTTAGTAAATCGGGAGAGTGGCGGGTTAATCATGGGGATTCGACCAAATCGGGTCGGGACGTGACACTCTCTATCTCCCCGTCTCTCTCTTCCTCTCTCACTCCCCATCTCTCTCTTCCTCTCGCTCTCTCTCTCCTCATCTCTCTCTTCCTCTTGTTCTCTCTCTCTCCATCTCTCTCTCCCCCTATCTCCTTGTCTCTCCCATTCTCTCTACCTCTATCTCTCTCTAACTCCCTCTCTCTCTCTCGTTCTCTCTCATATTCTATCTCCCCGTCTCTCTCATTCTCTCTCTCCCCTTCTCTCTCTTTCTCTTGTTCTCTCTCTCACATTCTCTCTCTCCCCTTCTATCTCTTTCTCTTGTTCTCTCTCTCTCATTCTCTCTCTCCCCTTCTATCTCTTTCTCTTATTCTCTCTCTCCCCTTCTATCTCTCTCTCTCCTTCTCTCTACCTTTATCTCTCTCTCCATCTCTCTACCTCTATTTCTCTCTCTTTGTCTCTCTCTTCCCATCTCTCTCTCTATACCATTATCTATCCTCATCTCTCACTCTCGCTACCATTATCTATCTCTCTCTCTATCTACCATTATCTAACCCTCTCTCTCTCTATCTCTCTCTCTCTCACTCACTCTCTCACCCTCTCTCTCCCCCATCTCTCTATCTCTCTCTCACCCTCTCTCTCCCCATCTCTCTCGTTCTCTCACAACGCATCTCTCTATCTCTTTCACTCTTTCCCTATCTCTCTCTCTACCTTTATCTCTCACTCCCTCTCTCTACCTCTATCTCTCTCTACCTATATCTCTCTCTCTCTCCGTGTCTCTCTCTCCCCATCTCCCTCAAACATTCTCTCTCCCCCTCTCTATCTCTTTCTCTCATCTCTCTCTCATTCTCTCTCACCCTCTCTCTACCATTATCTCTCTCTCTCACTCACTACCTCTATTTCTCTCTCTGTCTCTCTCTCCCCATCTCTCTATCTCTCTCTACCATTACTTATCCCTGTCTATCCCTCTCTATACCATTATCCATCCTCGTCTCTCTCTCACTACCATTATCTAACCCTCTCTCTCTCTATCTCTCAACCCGTCTCTCTCTCTCACTCACTTTCTCACCCTCTCTCTATCTCTCTCTCTCAACCGGTCTCTCTCTCAATCATTCTCTCACCCTTTCTCTCTCCCTCCATTTCTCTATCTCTCTCTCAACCTCTTTCTCCCCTTCTCTCTCTTATTCTCTCACAACCCATCTCTCTATCTCTTTCTCTCTCTCCCTATCTCTCTCTCTTTCTCTCTCTACCTTTATCTCTCTCCCTCTCTCGACCTCTCTCTATCTCTCTCTTTCCTTGTCTCTCTCTCCTCATCTTCTTCTCTCTATCTCTCTCTCACAATTTCTCTCTCTCTACCATAATCTATCCCTATCTCTCTCTGTCTCTAGCCTTATATATCCCGTCTCTCTCTCTACCATTATTTATCCCTCTCTCGTTCTCTCTATCCCCATCTCCTTCTCTCTCTCCATGTCTCTCTCGTTCTATCCCTCCCCATCTTTATCTCCCTCTCTCTCTCCATCTCTCTCTATCCACATCTCTCCCCCATCTGTCTCTCTGTCTCTCCTCGTCTCTCTCTCGCCTTTTCTCTCTCCTCTCTATCTCTTGTGCTCTCTCTCCCCATCTCTCTACCTTTATCTCTCTACATCAATCTCTCTCTCCCTCTCTCTATCTCTCTCTCCCCATCTTACTCTACCATTATCTATCCCCATCTCTCTCTACCATTATCTATCCCCATCTCTCTCTCTACCATTATCTATCCCACTATTTCTCTCTCTCTCGGTCTCTCTACCTCCATCTCTCTCTATCTCTGTGTCACCCCCATTTCCCTCTCTCTCTACCATTATCTATCCCTCTCTCTACCATTATCTCACCATCTCTCTCTCTCTCAAACAATCTCTCTCTCTCACTCACTCTCTCACCCTCTCTCTCCCCCATCTCTCTATCTCTCTCTCCCCTTCTCTCTCTCATTCTCTCACAACCCATCTCTCTATCTCTTTCTCTCTCTCCCTATCTCTCTCTCCCTCTCTCTACATTTATCTCTCACTCCCTGTCTCTACTTATATCTCTCTCTCTCTCCGTGTCTCTCTCTCCCCATCTTCCTCAAACATTTTCTCTCTCCCTTTCTCTCTCTCTCTCTTTCTCTCATTCTCTCTCTCCCTCTCTCTACCTCTATTTCTCTCTCTGTCTCTCTCTCCCCATCTCTCTATCTCTCTCTACCATTACTTATCCCCGTCTCTCCCTCTCTATACCATTATCCATCCTCATCTCTCTCTCTCGCTACCATTATCTAACCCTCTCTCTATCTCTCTCTCTCAACCGGTCTCTCTCTCTCACTAACTCTCTCACCCTCTCTCTCTCTCCCCCATATCTCTATCTCTCTCTCAACCTCTCTCTCCCCATCTCTCTCTCTCCTTCTCTCACAACCCATCTCTCTATCTCTTTCTATCTCTCCCCATCTCTCTCTTTTTGTCTCCCCCCATCTCTCTCCCTCTCTCAATCTCTCTCTACCATAATTTATCCCTATCTGTCTCTAGCCTTATATATCCTCATCTCTCTTTACCATTATTTATCCCTCTCTCGTTCTCTCTATCCCCATCTCCCTCTCTCTCTCCATGTCTCTCTCTCGTTCTTTCCCTCCCCATCTTTACCTCCCTCTCTCTCTCTCTCCATCTCTCTCTATCCCTGTCTCTCTCTCTCCCCGTATGTCTCTTTGTCTCTCTCCGTCCCTCTCTCCCCTTCTCTCTCTCCTCTCTATCTCTTGTTTTCTCTCTCCCTATCTCTCTACATCTATCTCTCTCTATCTCTCTCTGTCTCTAGCCTTATATATCCTCGTCTCTCTCTTTACCATTATTTATCCCTCTCTCGTTCTCTCTATCCCCATCTCCCTCTCTCTCTCCATGTCTCTCTCTCGTTCTATCCCTCCCCATCTTTACCTCCCTCTCTCTATCCCCGTCTTTCTCTCTCCCTGTATGTCTCTCTGTCTCTCTCCGTCTCTCTCTCTCCCCTTTTCTCTCTCCTCTCTATCTCTTGTTCTCTCTCTCCCCATCTCTCTACATCTATCTCTCTCTCCCTTTCTCTATCTATGTCTCCCTCTCCCTCTCTCCCCATCTTACTCTACCATTATCTATCCCCATCTCTCTCTCTACCATTATCTATCCCTCTATCTCTCACTCTCTCTCTTGGTCTCTCTCTCCCTCTCTCTATCTCTCTCCCTATCTCTCTCTCCCCATCTCACTCTCTCTATCTCCCCCCATTTCCCTCTCTCTCTCTACCATTATCTATACCTCTCCCTCCATCACTCTATCTCTCTCTCCTGGTCTCTCTGTCCCTCTCCATCTGTCTCACCGTCTCTCTCTCACTATCTCTCCCCATCTCTCATTCTCCGTCTCTCTCTCACCCCCCTCTCTCTCTTTCTCTACCATTATCTATCCCTGTCTCTCTCTCTCTATCCCTCTCCCTATCTCTCTCGTTCTCTCTCTCCCCATTTCTTCCTCTCCCTCTCTCTACCTTTATCTCTCTACATCTATCTCTCTCTCCCTCTCTCTATATCTCTTTCCATGTCTCTCTCTACCATTATCTCTCCTCATCTCTCTATCTCTCTCTACCATTATCTATCCCTCACTCTCTCTCAGTTACTCTCTCTCCAGGTCTCTCTCTCCCTCTCTCTTTCTTATTCTCTCTCTACCGGTCCCTCTCTCTCTCCCGGTATCTCTTCCCATCTCTCTCTACCTCTATCCCTCTCTCGGTCTCTCTCTCGATCTCTCTCTCTCCCCGTCTCTCTCTCTCCCTCTCTCTACCTCTATCTCACTCTCCCTCTCTCTACCTCCATCGCTCTCTCTCCATATCTCTCTCTCTTTCCTTGTCTCTCTCTCCCCATCTATCTCTCTCTTTGTCTCTCTCTATGTCTCCCTAACACTCTCTCTCACTCTCTCTATCTCTCTATATATCTCCCAATTTATCTCTCTCTCTACCATTATTTGTCCCCATCTCTCTCACATTCTCTCAGACACTCTCTCTCTCATTCACTCCATTGTTCTCTCTCTCCTCAGCTCCCTCTCTCTGTCTCTAGCACTCTGTATCTCTCTCCATGTCTCACCATCTATCTCTACGCATCTCTCTCTCCCTATCGTTCTCTCTCTCCCTCTCTACCTCTATCTCTCTCTCCCTCTTTCAATCTCTCTCTCCCCATCTCCCTCTCTCTATCTCTCTCTCACCTCATTACTCTCTCTACCATTATCTATCCCTCTCCCTCTCTCACTCTCTCTCTCTCCTAGTCTCTCTCTATATCTCCCCTCTCTGATTCCTCATCTCTCTCTCACCCCCACTCTCTCTCTTTCTCTACCTTTATCTATCCCTGTCTCTATTTCTCTCTCCCTCTCTCTCTTCCATCTCTCCCTCTTTCTCTCTTTACCATTATCTCTATACCTCTATCTCTCTCTCTCCCTCTCTCAACCTCTATCTCCCTCTCTCAACATCTATCTCCCTCTACCATTATCTATCCATGTCTCTCTCTCTACCATTATCTATCCCTCTATCTCTCTCTTGGTCTCTCTCTCTATCCCAGTCTCTCTCTCCCATCTCTCTTTCTCTCTATCACCCCCTCTCTCCCTCTCTCTATTTCTCTCGTTCTCTCTCTCCCCTCTCTTTCTCTCCCTCTCTTTATCACTCTCTTTCCCTATCTCTCTCTCCCCATCTCCCTCTGTCTATCTCTCTCTCCTCATTTCTCTCTCCCTACCATAATCTATCCTCATATCTCTCTCTATCTCTACCCTTATATATCCCTCTCTCTCTCTCTCTCTACGATTATTTATCCCTCTCTCTCTTTCTCTCTATCCCCATCTCCCTCTCTCTCCATGTCTCTTTCTCGTTCTATCCCTCCCCATGTTTATCTCCCTCTCTCTCTCCATGTCTCTTTCTCGTTCTATCCCTCCCCATGTTTATCTCCCTCTCTCTCTATGTCTCTCTCGTTCTATCCCTCCCCATGTTTATCTCCCCATCTCTCTCTCACCTCATCTCTCTCTTTCTCTCTCTCCCAATCTCTCCCTATCTCTCCCTCTCTCTCTCCCCATCTCTCAATCTTTCTCACTTTCCCCATCTCTATCTCACTCTCTCCCTATCTCTCTCTCTCACTCTCTCCCTATGTCTCTCTCTCAATCTCTCACTCTCTCTCTATCTCTCTCTATATCTGCCAGTCTATCTCTCTCTCTACCATTATTTGTCCACGTTTCTCCCTAGTCTCTCTCACTTTCTCTTAGACTCTCTCTATCTCTCGTTCACTCCCTTGTTCTCTCTCTCTCACAATCTCTCTCTCCCCCTATCGCTTCGCATCTCTCTCTTTCTCTCTTCCTCTCTCTCTCCCCATCTCTCTCTCATTCTCTCTCTCCCCTTCTCTCTCTCCCCTTCTCTCTCTCCCCATGTCTCTCCCTCCATCTCTCTACCTTTATCTCTCTCTCCCTCTCTCTACCTCTATCTCTCTCCCTCTCTCTATCTCTCTCTTTCCCCGTCTCTCTCTCCCCATCTCCCTCTCTCTATCTCTCTCTCCTCATTTCTCTCTCTCTACCATAATCAATCCTCGTCTCTCTCTTTCTCTCCCTATCTCTCTCGTTATCTCTCTCCCCATCTCTCTCTCCCTCTCTCTACCTTTATCTTTCTCTCCTTCTCTCTAGCTATATCTCTCTCCTTACCTCTATCTCTCTCTCCTCATTTCTCTCTCTATACCATAATCTATCCTCGTCTCTCTCTCTACCATCCTTTCACTCTCTCTATCTCTCTCGTTCTCTCTCGCCCCATCTCTCTCTCCCCGTCTCTCTCTCGTTCTCTCTCACCTCATATCTCTCTCTCCCCATCTATCTCTCGCTATCTCTCTCTTTATCTCCAATACTCACTTTTTCTCTCTCTCCCTATATCTCTCTCTCCCCCTCGCTCCTTTGTTCTCTCTCTCATGGTCTCTCTCTCTCTCATTCTCTCTCCCCTCCATGTCCTCATCTCTCTATCTACCTCCATCTCTTTCTCCTTGTCTCTCTCTCGTTCTCTCTCTTTCCATGTCTCTCTCTCCCCATCTCTCTCTCCTCTCTCTCCCCGTCTCTCTATGCCTCTTCCTCTCTCTCCCCATCTCTCACAATCTCTCTCTTTCCTCGTCTCTCTCTTTCACTCTCTCCCTATATCTCTCTCTCACTCTCCCTATCTCTCTATATATCTCCTAGTCTATCTATCTCTCTACCATTATCTGTCCCCGTCTATCTCTCTCCCTAGTCTCTTTCACTTTCTCTCAAAAACTCTATCTCTCTCTCTCGTTCACTCCCTTGTTCTCTCTCTCTCCTCGTCTCTCTCTGTATCCCTATCTCCCCATCTATCTCTACGCTTTTCACTCTCCCCCGTCTCTCTCTCCCTATCTCTCTCTATATCTACCAGTTTCCCTTTCTCTCTCTAACATTATTTATCCCTCTCTATCTCCCGGTCTCTCTCTATCCTGGTCTATCTCTCTCACCCTATCTCTCTCCTCTACCATTATTTATCCCCGCCTCTCTCTCTAGTCTCTCTCACTTTCTCTTAGGCACTCTATCTCTCTCTCGCTTACTCCCTTATTCTCTCTCTCCCCGTCTCTGTCTCTCTCTCCCTGTCTCACTATCTCTCTACGCGTCTCTCTCTCTCATCTCTCTCTCTCCACATCTCTCTCTCTCCCCATCTCTCTTTCTCTCTTCCCATCTCTCTTTCTCTCCCCTTCTCTCTCTCATTCTCTCTCCCCCCATCTCAATCTCTCCTTCTCTCTCTCCCTCTATCTACCTCTATCTCTCTCCCTATCTCTCTCTCCCCATGTCACTCTCTCTATTTCTCTCTCTCTCTACCATTATCTATCCCTTTCCCTCCATCACTCTATCTCTCTCTCCTGGTCTCTTTGTCCCATTCTGTGTCTGTCTCACCGTCTCTCTCTCTCTTTATCTCTCTCCATCTATCATTCCTCGTCACTTTCTCAGCCCGTCTCTCTCTCTTCCTCTCTCTCTTTCTCTACCATTATCTATCCCCATCTCTCTCTCTCTGTCCCTCTCCCTCTCACTCTCTCGTTCTCTCTCTCCCCATCTCTCCCTCTCCCTCTCTCTACCTTTATCTCTCCCGATCTCTCTCTCTCATTCTCTCTCCCAGTCTCTCTCTCTCCACCCTCTCTCTCGCCATCTCTCTCTTCCTCTCTCTACCTTCATCGCTACCTCTAACTCTCTCTCTCCCCATATATCTCTCTCCTTGTCTCTCTCTTTCTCTCTCTCTACCCGTCTCTCTCTATCTCTCTCTCATGGTCTTTTTGTCCCTCATTGTCTATCTCACCGTCTCTCTCTATCTATCTTTATATCGCCCAATCTATCTCCCTCTCTACCATTATTTGTTCCTGTCTCTCTCCCTCCCCAGTCTCTCTCACATTCTCTTAGACACTCTCTCTCGTTCGCTCCCTTGTTCTCTCTCTCCTCGTATCCCTCTCTCTCTCTCTCTCTCTCCCTGTCTCTCCATCTATCTCTATGTGTCTCTCACTCTCACTCTCCCCGCCACTCTCTCTCCCCCCATCTCTCCTCATCTTTCTCTCTCTTTCTCTCTCTCCCTCTCTCTACCTCTCCATCTCTCTCTTTCTAAGTCTCTCTTTCCCCATCTCCCTCTCTCTATCTCTCTCTTCCCATTTCTCTCTCTATCATAATCTAACCATGTCTCTCTCTTTGTCTATACACTTATATATACTTGTTTCTCTCTCTACCATTATTTATCCCTCTCTCTCTCCCATCTCTCTCTCTCATTCTATCCCTCCCCATCTTTACCTCCCTCTCTCTCTTCATCTCTCTCTCCTCGTCTATCTTTTTGTTTCTCCCCCTATCTCTCTCTCCCTCCCTCTCCTCATCTCTCTCTCCTCTCTATCTCTCATTCTCTCTCCCTCTCTCTCCATCTCTCTATCTCTCTCTATCTCAGTCTCTCTCTTCCCATCTCTCTTGCTCTCTCTCACCCCCTCTCTCTCGTTCTCTCTCTCCTTATCTCTCTCTCCCCCTCTCTCTCCCTCCCTCCCTCCCTCCCTCTCTCTATCACTCTCGTTCTTTATCTCCCCATCTCTCTCTGCCCGTCTCTCTCTCGTCATCTCTCTCTCTATCTCACCATCTCTCTCTAACTCTACCTCTCTCTCCACATCTCTCTCATTCTCTCTCTCTTTCCCTATCTCTCTCTCTCACTCTCTCCCTATCTCTCTCTATATCTTCAAGTCTCTCTATGTCTATCTACCTTTATCTATCCCTCTCTCTCTAGTCTCTCTCTCTCTATCCCGGTCTGTCTCTCTCTATATCTCTCAGGCTATCTCTCTCCCTCTCTCTCTACCATTATCTATCCCGTCTCTCTCTCTCCCCATTCTCTTTCACCTTCTCTCAGACACTCTCTATCTCTTTCTCTCGTTCACTCCCTTGTTCTCTCTCTCTCGTTGTCCCTCCATCTATCTCTACATGTCTCTCTCCCTCTCCCCCTGTCTCTCTCTCTCCACTTATCTCTCTCCCCATCTCTCTCTCCATTTCTCTCTCTCGTTCTCTCTCTCCCTTTGTCTCTCTACCTCTATCTCTCACTCCCTATCTTTATCTCTCTCTCCCCCATCTCCCTCTCTCTATCTCTCTCTCTTTCATTATCTCTCTCTCCCTTTATCTCTCTATCACTGCCCGTCTCTCTCACCCCCCTCTCTTCCTCTCTCTTTCTCTACCATAATCTATCCCCGCCTCTCTCTCTCCTAATCTCTATCTCTCTCTCCCTATCTCTCTCTCCCCATCTCTCTCTACCCATCTCTCTCTACCATTATCTATCCCCATCTCTATTTCTCTCTACCATTATCTATCCCCATCTCTATTTCTCTCTCTATTCCAGTCTCTCTCTCCCTTTCTCTCGGTCTCTCTACCTCTATCTCTCTCCCAATCTCTCTTTAACTTTCTCTTTCTCACTCTCTCTCCTAGTCTCTCTCTCTCAATCTATCTCTCCTGATCTCTATCTCTCTCGTTCTCTCCACCCTCTTTCTCCTAGTCTCTCTCTCCCTCTCTCTACCTCCATCGCTCTCTCTCCTTATCTCTCTCTCTTTCCTTGTCTGTCTCTCCCCATCGATCTCTCTCCTTGTCTCTTTCTCTCTCCGTCTCCCTATATCTCTCCCTCTCTCTCCCAATCTCTCTCAATCTCTCTCTCTTTCCCCGTCTCTTTCTCTCACTCTCTCTATCTCTCTTTATATCTCCGAGTCTATCTTTCTCTCTCTACCATTATCTGTCCCCGTATCTCTCTCTCCCCAGTCTCTCTCACATTCTCTCATACACTCTCTCTCTCTTTTGCTCCCTTGTTCTCAATCTCCTTGTCTCTCTCTCTTGCTCACTCTCTCTCTATATCTCTCCATCTATCTGTACGCCTCTCTCTCTCTTTCCGTCTCTCTCCCCATATCTCTCTTTCTCTCTCTACCCATCTCTCTCTCTAACTTTATCTCTCTCTCCCTCTTCTACCTCTATCTCTTTCCATGTGTCTCTCTCCATCTCTTTCTATCTCTATCTCCCCATTTCTATCTCTCTCTTCCATAATTTATCCCCGTCTCTCTCTCCCCATTTCTCTCCCAGTCTCTCTCTCACTCTCTCCCTATCTCTTTCTCTCTCTCACTCTCTCAATCTCTCTATATCTCCTAGTCTATCTCTCTCTCTACCATTATCTGTCCCCGTCTCTCTCTCTCCCCAGTCTCTCTCACTTTCTCTTAGACACTATGTACCCCTCTCTCTCTCTCTCGTTCACTCCCTTGTTGTCTCTCTCTCTCCTTGTCTCTCCATCTATCTCTACGCCTCTCTCTCCCCTCGCTCTCTCTCTGTCTCTTTCTCGTTCTCTCTCTTTCGATCTCTCTCTCACCCTCTCTCTCTCCCCATCTCTCTCTACCTCTACATCTCACCCGGTCTCTCTCTCATTCTCTCTCTCCCGATCTCTCATCCTCTATTTGTCCCCTCTCTCTTCTCATCTCTCTCTCATTCTCTCTCTCTTTCCTTATCTCTCTCTCCCTAACTCTCTCACCTCGTCTCTCTCTTTCTCTCTCTCTATCTCTCCCTCTCTCCCCATCTCACTCAATCTCTCTCTCTATCTCCCAGTCTATCTCTCTCTACCATTATTAGTCCCCGTCTCTCTAGCTTTCTCTCTCTCTCACCATCTCTCTCTTTCTCCATGTCTCTCCATTTATCTCTTCACGTCTCTCTCTTTGTCTCTTCCTCAATATCTCTCTCTTATTCTCTCTCTTTCTCTCGTTCTCTCTCCCCATCTCTCTCTCTACCATTATTTATCCCTCTCTCTTGTTCTCTATCTCCCCAACTCTTTCTATCCCCATCTCTCTCACTCATCGTCTCTCTGTCTCTCCCTCTCTCTACCTCAATCTCTCTCTCCCCTGATGTCTCTCTCCCTTCCTCTCTCTCCTGTCTATCCCTTGTTCTCTCTCTCCCCATCTCTCTTCCTCTCTCTACCTCTATCTCTCTCTCCATGTGTCTCTCTCCCCATCTCTCTCCCTCTCTCTACCTCTATCTCTCTCTCCCCATCTCTTTACCATTATCTATTTCTCTGTCTCTCTCTATCTCGGTCCCTCTCTCTCCCTCTCTCTACCTCTATCTCTCTCCATGTGTCTCTCTCTCCCCATCTCTCTCTACCATTATCTATTCCTTTATCTCTCTCTATCTCGATCCCTCTCTCTCCCCATCTCTCTTGGTCTCACTCTCTACCATTATCTATCCCTCTATCTCTCTCTTGATCTCTCCCTCTATCCCAATCTCTCTCCCCCATCTCTCTTTCCTTCTCTCTCCTCTCTATCTCTATCTCTCTTCTTGTCTCTCTCTACCATTATCTATCCCGTCTATCTCTCTCTACTATTATCTATCCCTTTGTCTCTCTCTTGGTCTCTCTCCCCTGTCTCTCTTGCTCTCTCTCACCCCTCTCCCCCTCTCTCTTCCTCTCATTCCCTCCCTCTCTCTCTATCTCTCTCTCCGTCTCTCTATCTCTAATTCTCTCAACCCATCGCTCCCATTCTCTCTCTTTCCCTGTCTCCCACTCTCTCTCCTTATCTCTCTCTATATCTCCCAATCTATCTCTCTCTACCATTATTTGTCCCATCTCACTCTATCTCTCTCTCGTTCACTCTTTTGTTCTCTCTCTCCCCTTCTCCCTCTCTTTATCCCTCTCCTTGTCTCTATCTCGGTGTCTCTCTCTATCTCTCCTGTCTCTCATTCTCCATCTCTCACCCCTCTCCCTCCGTCTCTCTTTCTCTACCATTATCTATCCCCGTCTCTCTCCCCAAAGCTTCCATTTCTTTGATGTAAAAGGAGATAACTGCGTCACTGTTAGACCAATGGTTTCCCCTTTGGTGGTCACAATGACCACCTCCTCTCCAACTTGTATATTATTCTGAAACCTCAGTAACTTTGTAATAATCAGCTTTGCACCAATACATATCCCATTTATTGCACAGTCCTTCACCAATACATATCCCATTTATTGCACAGTCCTTCACCACTATTATCTTGCAGCCTGTCAAGAGAACTTAGGAAATTTTTGGGTCAGTGTAATTATCATGCACCCACTAAGCATCCATCACCTTGTGAATGGACACCATGTTATCACTCTCCCCGAACCAGAGAAGACCATTGTCCATGAAAACATAGTGAAGAATGTCTCCAATTGTCGTATAAACAAGGCAATTCCTCATGCCTTCCATTTTCCTAGCGATCAGAGATTCCATAGACATCAAATAGGAAATGGTGCAGTACTTCCGTTCCTTCGGGTGAATGAGTCACTCCAGGATGGTATTGGAGTCCGTAAAAATGCTTGTCCAGACTCTGAACAACGGGCAATCGCACCTTATTGGCTCTTTCCGACGATCTCAAATCCTTCGAGCAATGTTGCTACCACATCCCATGGTTCATCTGCAATGCATGCATGTATTCTTTAAAGCAACCATCTTTTCCATTTTTCAGATCCTTGCGAATGAATCTACTCTAAATTCAGGAGTACTCAACGCTTGGGAATTTCGCAAGTATCACATTCCCATCAATCTTCCAACATGAGTAATGGCTCCTTACACATAGGGAAGTCCAGGAGCAGTAGTTCCCCATGTTCAGGCAATTCTTTCCTCCTTATTATGCTCGTATATTTCAACGCTTTTGAGGACGCTGACAACACTATCGTCCGACCCAACAAGAGTTTCTCTCAGAGGAGCCGATGGCCTCCTTGATTTCATTCGCCACGAACGGGTCCCTTATCAAAAGGGCGAGCAGCGTGCATGACTTCTCTGTCGGTTGCTGCATCTTGACGGCGGGGAGATTTCAGCTCGAGGTTCGCAACTCCAGGAAATGTATAGAGGATGATTTGTAGATAGGGAAATGAATTAGATATATCAGGCGGAGAATTGCAAAGCTTCATTCTCTGTCTCTTCGCATATGCATCTTCTTGAGGTGAGATTTGAGGTTCAGCTCGAAAAATCTAATACAGCAAGTAAATGATGATCGCTGTCATCCTTGGAAGAGGTCCAACATCAATGGACGTTAAAGTTAAGGATAGAGGAGAAGTAGGAGGCGGGTGAGATGAAACTGTCCAAGAAAAGAGTCTCTCTCCTTCTACTCTCTAAGAGATGAGAAAAATCCCATCTTTTTCTCCATCTGTTGTCCTCGGAAGTTAAGAGGGACAAAGGACCCGGGTAACAGCCATAAAGCCCACTCAGAAAAAGAAAGGGAGACACTATCGGGTTTGCTTTTTAATAGGATGGAGAACTAGAGAGAGTGAATTAATAGAATAGAGGGAATTCAATTTCTTTTCTATCAAAATTTTAAATTTGATTCCTTTTTATTCTATTTTCGTTTGGACCACATCATTACACATTTATATTTATATTAGTAAGGACATTCTCTTGTTACACTCTCCCTCTCTACTTCCATCTCTGGCTCTCTCACTCTCTCTTCCCATGTCTCTCGTGGTCTCTCTTCCCATCTCTTTCTCCAATGTTATCTCTCCATCCCTCACTCTTCCTAGTCTCTCTCATTCTCTCTCTCCTTAGTCTCTATCTCCCCATCTCTCTCCCCCTAGTCTCTCTCATTCTCTCTCTCCTTAGTCTCTATCTCCCCATCTCTCTCCCCCTAGTCTCTCTCACTCTACCATTATCTCTCTCTGGCCAGCCTCTCTCTTTCTCACTCTTTCTATCTTCTTTTATCTTTCTCATATTTTCTCTCTCTATCTCTTATTCTCTCTCGTTCTCTCACTCTTGATCACTCTCACACTCTCTCCCTCTCATTATCTCTCCTCATCTCTCTCTCTACCATTATCTATCCCCGTATCTCTCTTTTTCTCTCACCATCCCTCTCTCTACTCGTCTCTCTCCCCCTTCTCCACCTTTATCTCTCTCTACCTCTATCTCTCTATATCTCTCTCCCCATTTCTCTCTATATTTATCCATCTCCATCTCTCTCCCCCCTCTCCACCTTTATCTCTCTCTACCTCTATCTCTCTCCCCATTTCTCTCTATATTTATCCATCTCCATCTCTCTCTCTACTATTATCTATCCCCATATATCTCTGTCTCTCTCACCCTCCTAGTCTCTCTCTCTCTCCCTGTCTCTCTCTCCCTCCCCATCTCTCTTTACCCCTATCTCTCCACCAATCTCACTCCCTGTCTCTCTCTCCGCCTCTCTCTATCTATGTCTACCATTATCTATACCCGTCTCTCTCTCTCCACTTCTCTCTCTATCTTTGTCTACCATTATCTATCCCTGTCTCTCTCTCTTCCCATCTCTCTCTAGCTCCCCCCATCTCTCTCTCTTTCTCTCTACCTCTATCTCTCTCTCCCTCTCTCTACCTCAAACTCTCTCTGCCTCCCCATATCTCTCTCTACCATTATCTATCACCTTCTCTCTCTACCATTATATATCCCGATCTATCTCTCCCTCCCCATATCTCTCTCTACCATTATCTATCACCTTCTCTCTCTACAATTATATATCCCGGTCTCTCTCTCTCCTGGTCCCTCTCTCTATCTATCTCTCCCCCTCTCTCACTCCTCGTCTCTCTCTCACCATCTCTCTCTATCTCTATCTATTCCCATCTCTCTCTCCTAGTCACTCTCTCTCCCTATCTCTCTCTATCTCTATCTCTCTTCCTCTCTCACTCTTCGTCTCTCTCTACCTCTCTCTCTCAACCATTATCTATCTCCGTCTCTCTCCCTCATCTCTCTCTCTCCCCCTCTATCTCTCTATCTCTCCCCCATCTCTCTCTTGTTATCTTACTCTCATTCTCTCTCTCTTATTCTCTCTCTCCCTGTCTATCTCACTCTAGTTCCCTCTATCTCTATCTCTCTCTCCCTCTCTCTACCTCCCCCTCTCTCTCTCTCCCTATCTATCTCTCTCTCTACCTCTCTCTACCATTATCTATCCCCCTCTCTCTCTCCCTATCTGACGTTGTCTATCTTTCCCTCTATCTCTCATCTCTCTCTAGTTCTCTCTCTCTCTCTCCTTATCTCTCTCTAGTTCTCTCTACCTTTATCTCTCTCTCACTGTCTCTACCTCCTCCTCTTTCTCTACCATTATCTGTCTCCATCATGCTTTATCTCCCTAGTCTTTCTCTCTTTCACACTCTTTCCCTCTTCTTTATCTCTCTCTCTCTACCATTATCTATCCCCGTCTCTCTCCCTCTCTACTATTATCTATCTCCTCATCTCTCTCTCCCCCTCAATCTCTCCCTATCTCTCTCTCCCCATCAGTCTCTCCCTGTCTCTCTCTCCCCCTCTCTACCTTTATCTCTCTCTACCTCTATCTCTCTCCCTCTCTATATCTCTCTGTCTCTCACTCCCCATCTCTCTCTACAATTATCTATCCCCATCTATCTCTATCTCTATCTCTCCACCACTCTCACTCCCTATCTCTCTCTCCGCCTCTCTCTCTATCTTTGCCTACCATTATCTATCCCATCTCTCTCTCTCTATCACCCTCCATCTCTCTCTCTCTCCGTCTCTCTCTCCCCGTCTCACTCTCTCTTTATCTCTACCTCTACCTCTCTCCCTCTCTCTACCTCCATCACTCTCTCCCTATTTGAACCTTCATCTCTCTCACTCCCCATCTCTCTCTCAGTTTCTCTATCTCTCTCCCTCTTTCTACCTTTATCTCTTTCTACCTCTATCTCTCTCCCTCTTTCTACCTCTATCTCTCTCTACCTCTATCTCTCTCCCTCTTTCTACCTCTATCTCTCTCTCCCTCTCCCCATCTGTCTCTCTCTTCCTCTCTCTCTCTCCATCTCTTCCCCCCCATCTCTCTCTCTCCCCATCTCTTTCTCCCTCATCTCTCTCTCTCCCGAACTCTCTTTTTCTCTCTATCTCTCTCTCCCTGACTCTACCTCCATCTCTCTATCTCTCTCTCCCTGACTCTACCTCCATCTCTCTATCTCCCAATCTCTTTCTCCCCCGTCTCTCTCTCTCTCCTAAACTCTCTCTTTCTCTCTACCTCTATCTCTCTCTCCCTGACTCTACCTCCATCTCTCTCTTCCCGTCTCTCTCGCTTTCTCTCTCTCTCCCATGTCTATCTCTCCCTCTCTCTTTCTCTCTTTCACCCCATCTTTCTCTCTCTCCCTCTCTGTCCCCAATCTTTCTTTCCCATATCTGTCTCTCTCTCCCTCTCTCTCTCCCCATCTCTATCCTCATCTCTCTCTTTCTCTCTACCTCTATCTCTCTCTCCCTGTCTCTACCTACATCTCTCTCTCTCCCCGTCTCTCTCCCTCTCTCTTTCTCTCTCCCTCCCAATATCTCTCTCTCTCCCCCGTCATTCTCTCTCCCTCTCTCTCCCTCCCCATATCTCTCTACCATTATCTATCACCATCTCTCTCTACCACTATATATCCCATCTCTCTCTCCCCTCGTCTCTCTCTCTCCCTCACCATCTCTCTCTCCCTATCTATCTCTCTCTCTACCTTTCTCTATTTCTATCAACCATTATCTATCCTCGTCTCTCTCTCTCCATCTCTGTCTGTTGTTCTCTCTCTCTCCATCTATCTCTCCTTGTCTCTCTCTAGTTCTCTCTACCTTTATCTCTCTCTCACTCTCTCTACCTCCCTCACTCTCTACCATTATCTATCTCTGTCATTCTCTCTCTCTCTCTTGTTCCCTCTCTCTACCATTATCTATCCTCATCTCTCTCTACCATTATCTATCCCCATCTATCTCTCTCCCTCTCTCTCTAGTTCTCTATCCCTCTCTCCCTCTCTCTAACTCCCCCTCTCTCCTTCTTTCCTTCTCACTCTCTCTACCATTATCTCTCTCCTCTAGTCTTTCTCTCTATCTCTCTCTCTTGTACTATCTCTCTACCATTATTTATCCTCGTCTCTCTCTCTATCTTTCTCTCTCTACCAGTCTCTCGCTCTCCCCATCTCTCTCTCTCATTCCCTCTACCTCTCTCTCTCTCAACCATTATATATCCCCATCTCTCTCTCTCCCTAACTCTCACTCTTCCTGTTTCTCTCTCATCCTCTCTCTCTCCATCTCTCTCTCACTCCATGACTCTCTCTCTCAATGTATATATCTCCCCATCTCTCTCTCTCTTTCTCTCTAACTGTCGCCCTCTCTCTAACTCCATCTCTCCCTCCCTCTCACTACCTCCATCTCTCTCTCTTGCCATCTCTCTCTCCTTCTATCTATCCTTCCCTCTCTCTCTTGTTCTCTCTCTTTCCCTCCCTCTTCTTCTATCACTCTCCCCATCTCTCTCTCTTTGTCTCTCCCTCTCTCTTTCTCTCTCTCCCCCTCTCTTTCTCTCTCTCCCCATCTCTCTCTATCTCTCTCCTTCTCTCTCTCCCCTAGTCTCTCACACTTTCTCTCTTCTCTATCTCTCTCTCACTTTCTCCCTGTCTCTCTCTCTCTTCATCTCTCTATCTATCTCTCCCCATCTCAATGTCTATCTATCCCCATCTCTCTCTCTTTCTTACTCTTTCTCTCTTCTCTATCTCTATCTTGTTCTCTCTCTCACTTTACCATTATCTATACCTGTCTCTCTCTACCATTATCTATCTCTATCTCTCTCTCTCTACCATTATCTATCTCTCTCTTTCTCTCTCCCTCTCTCTTTCTCTCTCTCTCCTCATATCTCTCTCCCTCTCTCTCCCCATCTCTGTTTGATTCTTTTTCTCTTGTTATCTCTCTCTACCATTATCTATCCCCATCTCTCTCTCTACCATTGTCTATCCTTATCTCTCTCTCTCCCTGTCTCTCTCGTTCTCTCTCCCTCCATCTCTCTCTCTTTACCATTATCTCTCTCCCCTAATCTCTCTCTCTTATTCTCTCTCTCACTCTACATTATCTATCCCTCCCTTTCTCTCTTTGTCTCTCCCTCTCTATATCTCTCTCTACAATTATCTATCCCCATCTATCTCTATCTCTATCTCTCCACCACTCTCACTCCCTATCTCTCTCTCTCTCCGCCTCTCTCTCTATCTTTGTCTACCATTATCTATCCCCGTCTCTCTCTCTATCACCCATCATCTCTCTCTCTTTCTCTCTACCTCTATCTCTCTCCCTGTCTCTACCTCCATCACTCTCTCCCTATTTGAACCTTCATCTCTCTCACTCCCCATCTCTCTCTCTCAGTCTCTCTATCTCTCTCCCTCTTTCTACCTTTATCTCTTTCTACCTCTATCTCTCTCTCCCCATCTCTCTCTCTTTCTCTCTACCTCTATCTCTCGCCCTCTCTCTACCTCCATCTCTCTCTCCCTATTTGTACCTTCATCTATCTCACTCCCCATCTCTCTCTCGTTCTCTCTCTCCTCATCTCTCTCTCCCTATCTCTCTCTAGTTCTCTCTCCCTCCCCCTCTCTCCCTACCATTATTTCTCTCTGTTTGTCTCACATTCCCCTAATCTTTCTCTCTCTCCCTCTCTCTCTATATATCTCTCCATCTCCCTCTCTCTTCATCTCTCTCTCTCTATCTCTATCTCTCTCTACCATTATCTCTCTATGTCTCTCTATCTCTTTCACTCTTATTCTCTTCTTTATCTCTCTCTCTTTCTCTCTCTTATTCTCTCTCGTTCTCTCTCTTCCTGTCTCTCTCTATCTCTCCCCATCTTTCTTTCTCATTCTCTCTCTCTCTCGTTGTCTCTCCCCATCTCTCTCTCTACCATTATCTTTCTCCATCTCTCTTCCCCCCAGTCTCTCTCTCCCCATCTCTCTCTTTCTCAATCTCCCCCTCTCTCTCACTCGTCGTCTCTCTCTCTCCGCCTCTCTCCCTCTCTCTACCATTATTTATCCCCGTCTCTCTCTCACGGTCTCTCTCTCTATCTCCCTCTATCACTTTGTCTCTCTCTCCATCTGTCTCTCCCTATCTCTTTCTCGCTAGTTCTCTCTACCTCACCATCTCTCTCTACCATTATTTTTCTCAGTTTGTCTACCTGTCCCCCAATCTTTCTATCTTTCTCACTCTTTCTCTCTTCTCTATCTCTCTCTCATTATCTCTCTCTTGTTCTCTCTCTACCATTATCTCTCTCCTTGTCTCCCTCTCGTTCTCTCTCCCCCTCTCTCTCTATCTCTCCCCATCTCTCTCTCTCTTTCTCTCTACCTCTATCTCTCTCTCCCTCTCTTTACCTCCCCCTCTCTCCTTCTTCCCATCTCTCTCTCTCTTCCATTATCTCTCTCCGTCTATCCCTATGTCCCCTAGTCTTTCTCTCTTTCTCACTCTTTCTATCCATCTCTATCTTTCTCTCTCTCTTATACTCTATCTCTCTCTCTTGCACACTCTCTCTACCATTATCTATCCTCGTCTCTCTTTATCTCTATCTTTTTCTCTCTCCCAGTCTCTCTCTCCCCGTCTCTCTTACTCTTTCCTTCTACCTCTATCTCTCTCTCCCTATCTCTACCTCCATCTCTCTCTCCTTTTCTCTCTCTACCTCTCTTTACCTCTATCTCTCTCTCCCTATCTTTCACACTCTCTCTCCCGATCTCTCTCTCACTCTCCCCGTCTCTCTCTTTCTCTCTCTCCCTGTCACTTCTTGTCTCTTTCTCTCTCTCTCCCCATCTCTCTCTCTATCTCTCTCTTGTTCTCTCTCTCATTTCCTCTCTCTCTACCAGTATCTATGCCCCCTCTCTCTCTACCATTATTTATCCCCATCTCTCTCTCCCTCTCTCTTTCTCTCCCTCTCCCCATATCTCACTCTCTCCCTCTCACTCCCCATCCCTCTCTCTCTTTCCCTATCTCTCACTCTCCTCGTCTCTTTCTCTCTCTCTCGTTCTCTCTCTCCCCATCTCTCTCTCACTCCCTGTCTCTCTCTATATATATACATATCTCTCCCCATCTCTCTCTCCCTCTCTCAACCTCCATCTCTCTCTCTTCTTCTCTCTATCCTTCCCTCTCTATCTCTTGTTCTCTCTCTCTTGTTCTATCACTCTCCTCATCTCTCTCTCTCACTGTATCTCTCTCTCTTTGTCTCTCCCTCTCTTTCCCCTCTCTCCCCTCTCTCTCCCCATCTCTCACTATCTCTCTCCCCCCATCTCTCTCTCCGTCTCTCTCTCTCCCCCAATCTCTCACTCTTTCTCATACTTTCTCTCTTCTCTATCTCTATAAACCCCGCACTTTTGAGTTAAGGAAAACCGGGAAAAGAACTAGTCAAACCGAGTAAGAAAATCGAGCCGGTTTACATTTGCGAACAAAAAATATGAAAATTTACAACTTTCGGGTGATACAAAGGGTTCATTAAACCTTGGAAAAGAAACTTAAAACAAATTAGAAGACAAAAACCAAATTGGATCAGGTGAATAAGATTTCATAAGAACTTTGAAGTTAAGCGTGCTTGCCTTAGAGTAGTGTGAGGATGGGTAACCTCCTAGGAAGTATGATTTTTTTTTTGTAACCAAAAATTTCGGTAAAAAAATTTTATGCGATCGTACGACTTATCATAAATAGTCATAAATTAATATATATTTAATTATTATAATTAATAACAATAATTTAATCCCTAAATTAAATTATTAGAATTAATACAAATAATTTAATACTGAAATTAAATTATTGAAATTAATACCAATAATTTATGGCAATATTAATACACGGTTTTACACCTATATAAAGAGGTCATTCCCATTTATTCACCTCACACCCAAACACTTCTCTCTCTCTCTACTGCTCCATTTCCGATGAAACTTAAATCAGAGCTTCGACTTGAACATTTTTCTTAACCTCGAAAGGAGAGGTCGGGCTCTTTAGAACTGGGGAGAAGTCAGCTATCTGATAGCAAACTCTAGTCAATCCTAGAATCACTATAGAAGCGCTAACATAATGGAACAGTGAAGCAGCTCCGGTGGACCAAAGCTGCCCTATTTCGGCCGAGTTGAAATTGGCTTTTTCAAGCCCTCCTCAGGCTAAACCAAGCCTTCCCAACACTTCCTCAGCCCTCCCACAGCTGAATTACGACTGAAAGTTAAGCCAATTCGGCTCCCCTCTACAATTTTCGGTCGATGCTAGAGAGAGAACCGACAGAATTTCAATAATGAAATTCTAACTTAATTCGGCATCAATTGATGCGATTCTTGATTCTAGGATGAACTTCAAGATGAGAGATATCTGCCTAGATTGAAAGCTCGGACTACCGTGCCTTCACCGGTGAGAAATCGAAGCTTTCTCTCTCTATAGTCTATTTTCTGGTAAAGCTCCGTTTGAGCTCGTTTTGGCATTAAAATCTGCGATTCAAAGTTTCTTAGAATCGTATGAATATGCAAGAACTCAATTTCAACTCCAATTTCAACAATTAGACGGTAAATTTGATGAAATCAAATTCAGTAGTGTTGAAGAGTTGAAATTGGGGAAAAAATTGGGAAGAATTGGGGATTTTCAAAATTCAAAGGGCCAAAATTCAATTTTATAAAATTGAAGGTCAATTGGGCATGAAAATAATGTGGGAGGACCAATTGAGGAATTTTGGAATTTTTGGGGTAAAATGGTAATTTTAGAAAAATTGGGGGACCAAATTGGAAATTTGGGAAATTAAACCCCTTTTTGGTAAAATTGAATAAATTGAGGTCCCAAGATAAATTTAAAAAGTTACGGGACTCAATTTGAGGAAAAACAGACATTTGGGACTTAGAAATGAATGAAGGCTGTTATGCTGAGTAATAATGAACAAGGATGTTCATATCGTGTAGGAATGCAAAATATCGGGAACGCCAGCATGGACGAGCTCGCGTGAATACAAAGAATCGGTCAAGTGGAATTCACTGCGTTAATGGGTGAATGGGCTTACTAACATCATACTCGGTTGGGATGATGAGCACAACTTAAAGATAAAAAAACACTTACCGGTTGTGAATGGGAATTATATATCATACCTGGTTGGGGATGATAAGTAGCTCGGTATAAAAACCCACTATTTAGTGGAATTTTAATAATCACAATTTAGAGAAAGTGATGTGAAAACCATGCGGAAAAAAACTACTTACCGATTGTAAGTAGATCATACCCGGTTGGTATAATGAGACTTCCTCGAAGGAAGTTGAAAACCTGTTCATCAGTCATGAACGAAGATATCCTTATACCGGTCGATATAATGGACAGTAAAAACCTATTTTGTCAGAAGTGTTCTCCCCTGACTGTGTGCCAATGCTTAAACTATTTCGGAGATCTTCTTGACGAGAGCTCGAATAGCTCTTATAGGTCGGGGGCCTCAGTTTTGGAACTTGAGGGCTAGAATGCCTAGATTTTTGAAAATCTCATACAGTGGGCCCAATGCTAGTTAGCACGAGCAGGAGCTCATAAATGAATATAATATATGTGCCATAAAACTTAATAAAGTGAATTGCTTGGCCATGGTACCAAGATAGGACCAACATGCTCAGTTAACTAGCGACAGTGCGACATGACAGGTCGACGGACCAGTCAAAACAAACAACTGCGGGTTGAGTTGAGAGTCGAGGCCGTTGGACCAGTGACACCACATATTACATGGCTTGATAAGAAAACATTGTTTGTGCATGCACTATGAGTACGGTATCATCAAGACGCCCATGAGGGGTAGTGATGTGTCCTAAGGGATGACTCTGCTCAGCACCCTGTCCTCGTAGGAAGAAACTCTAGAAGCTTCCCAAATGCCTGGGGCATGGTAGAAATCCCCAAGGACCATATGACAAAGTATCCAAGAGGGTGATGCTTGGACCTGTTGAGGTCACACCCCGAGTACAAAGGAAGCAAAGCTTGAGACCAGGAACACCATTTAGGGCTTATAACCTTACCATGGAGGATGCTTAACACACACCCCGTAGTCCTTTACCTATTTCATGACAACCTCTTTGTAATATGGTTAAGACCCTAACATATTGTACTCCTTCTCCATTAATGAAGAATTCCAAGTTCCTAAAACCATGTCTCTAAATAAGGATGTAAGCCTACGTCTCAACTATAGGAAGATTGCCTCAAGAAAAGTAACCAGACAAACCCCGGGGACCGAGGAGAATCCCATCCCAAATAAGTAAATGAACTAAAAGACTAAAGAGTCTAAGAGAACTCTTAAGGGAAAATTAGTAGGCAGAGAAGGCTCGACAAGAAAATTGACAAGGAGACTATGGAGTGAGAACTCTGGTAGTAACTACTGGGCAAGGAAATGACATGTTATAAGGTGAGGACAATAGGAATACTACTCGAGAAAGTGCTCAACACTATTAAGGACAAGTACCAAGACGGACTAATATAAGTATAAGGAAAGAAGGGGTGTTCCTCACCTCATAGATTCAAGGTAATACCTCCTTAAAAGTCACGAAGGGCATGAAGGATTGGAGACTAATACCATGGAGTGGGTTACGTAAACAGTTCACCAAGAGGTCAAGAAATGACGAGGTGAATGCAAAAACTTCTTAAGAAGGTCAAACCAAGAAGGATACCTCATGAATAGGGATAAGGTACATGAGAAGCATACTTAGGACCCTCTCATAAAGGGCAAACATAGAAAACGTCCCCCAGAACTCTAGGGAATGACACAGTTAGAGTGAAGAAGAGAAGGAATATGCTATGAAAGGGAACACTAGAGGGATGCATACAACCAAGTGCCTTGAAGGAATCATTGGTTGGTAGATGGGAATAACGAGGAGTGCAAGGAGCCAAACCCTCATTAGAAACTACTTGAAAGAAAGATGTACCGGAGACCGAGACTAACCTACTTTGGAAAAGTGATAGAATATTAGGTACAACTTCCTTTGGAAAATATAGAGAAGTCAAAGTGGAGATTCAGAACAACATAACAAAAGTAAGCAAACCATGACAATGAGATGGTCAAAGAAAATGAACGAACCCTAAGGAGGATCGGGAAGTAGTAAGGAATACACCCTAAAAAGGGCACTGGAAGGATCATTAAGGACGAGGAGATTAGAGAGACAACTGTCTCAAGAAAACTAAATAAGGTGAAAAGTAGGAGGAGACAAGTAATGAACTACTCTCGTAAGGGTCATAGAGTAAACCCCAGCAAAGAAGGAAGAGGTGGAAATGCCAAGTATTGGAGAAAAGAAGGATGAAAGAGATCCTTAAAAGGACCAAGGGCCAATTAACAACTAAAACTTAAGCCAAGAAAAGAATAGGCAAGCCTCTCACATAACGGTCAAGAAAACTTGAAACAAGAAAGATTTGTATACTCCATAAAGAAGTAGACATGTACTGGGTACGAATGAAGATGCGTATAGAGTATACAGGATATGCCTGCAAGAATTGTGGAGTAAAGGTAAACAGGAGAAGATGACATCAAGGGATATCATTTAAGGGTAAAAATCCCCTTGAGCAAATGCAAAAAGGAATGTCAAGAGAAAAGGAAAGAATCCTACCAAGGAAGTATCGTGATGTCCTAGTATGACCTGTTTGGAGAAAGAGCGAGAGTATCAAGAAATAATTCCAGAAGAACTGAGTAGAAAGAAGAAACTAGTAACTGTGGACAACCAACGAGAATGAACAAAACCCTAAGAAAGGATGAGATGCAGTAAAGACTACACTCTCTAAAGGACAATGGGATGGGCATGAAGAACAAGTGATACAACTGCCCAAGCAATTGAACTAGAAAAATAAAGAGAAGAAGACAGTTAAAGAATTGGTTTTCAAGAGAACCATGGACTTAAACCACAACAAAGAAGGGAGAAGTGAAAATGCCAAAACGTAGGAAGAGAAGAACGAAGGGAAATCCTTAAAGAAATTGAGGTCAAAACCAGATTTATAGTTTAAAGTTTTGGAATGGTTAAGTGAGCCTCAAGAAGGGCGAACAATAATTTGACAAGTATGAATGATTGGACAACCCATACTCGGGTAATAGAGGAAAAATGTTCAAGAAGATGTTGGGAAAGTAAGTTCCCTAATAAGGTGTAGCTAAGAAGGAATAACCACAATTGGTAAGATGGGTCATAGCCCACACATGCATACGAAGCTTAAAGAGTAGATAACCAAGCATAGTGTGGAATGCACAAAATAAAACTAATAATCGGAAGTGTCCTATGTAAGGAACAAGGGATAAAACAAAAGTTGTGGATAGAGAAGGATCCAAAGCAAACAGATGCCCTAACATAGATAAGGGTGTGAAGAAAGGGAGAAAGAACCATACAATGAATGATAAGGAGGTTGAGCATGTAACTCCTAAGATGGAAATCTCTATTGTAAGGGACATAGTAGAGAACAAAACCGGAAGGAGGGAACCTTCCCAAGCAAAGTAATTGATACATAGATAGAAATCAATTATTGTAGAATGAAGAATCAGGAAGTGAATATGAGTAAGTAAAAGTGGATTAAGGAAAAAGGAAAAACCCTTGAATAAGGAATGCCAAGGACTTAAGAAGGAAAGAATCTCAGTTTGTTGGTAAACTATTGGGAAACCAAATAATTGGCATCAGAAAGACCCAATGAAGTTGGGAAAGGACGAGTGGGTAAAGAAAATCGACATGGTTATGTAAGACATGTTGTCAAGATACGAATGATAATTGGGTAACAGTCAAGGTAATTGAGGAATACTACCTGATGAAAGGAGTGATGAAATTATACAGTCCCTGGAAGGCTGAAAAGTTGGAAACAACCCTAAAAGAGGTGTTGTAGGAGTCTGATGGACTGAGACAGGTTCAGAACTATGTCATGTCAAAAGGAACATATAAGCACCAACAATCTCGAGTAAAATGTAACTCGAGTAAGAAGGAGTCAGTTGGTAACATAACAAGGTCAAACATAAATTTGACCGAAGTTATAATCAATGACAGATGAAAGATGGGTCAAATTGGGACGAAAGAATAATAACACAAAAACCTGTGAAAACAAGTATGTAATGCTTGAAAGAACGTCGAGCTAGGGGTTTCAACGATGAAGAGAATAACTAGACAAAGGAATGATTGGGCACCTTGGAACTCCCAATCCTGAAATCTTGAGTAAAATCCCCAAAAGGAAGAACCTTATCCTAAATAAAGGGAGATGTGAACCTAAGAATATACATTAGGATTAATGAGCCATACATGCCTCGTTATTATAACTCCATGGAAGGAGTAAGCATGATAAATGAAAAGAAATTCCTTAGATAAATGATTATGGGGACTAAGTGAAAGAGCAATCGAAGTGTCAGCATGTCAAGAAAACCCAAGTTGACATTAAGGGAAATTATTCCCGATGTGGAATATATTGGTTAAGTTTTGGGGACAAAACTCCTAAAAGGAGGGGAGAGTTGTAAACCCCACACTTTTGAATTAAGGAAAACCGGGAAAAGAACTGGTCAAACCGAGTAAGAAAACCGAGCCGGTTTACATTTGGGAACAAGCAATATGGAAATTTATAACTTCCGGGTGATACAAAGGGTTCATTAAACCTTGGAAAAGAAACTTAAGACAAATTAGAAGATAAAAAGCAAATTGGTTCAGGTGAATGAGATTCCATAAGAACTTTGAAGTTAAGCGTGCTTGCCTCAGAGTAGTTTGAGGATGGCTATCATAAATAGCCATAAATTAATATATATTTAATTATTATAATTAATACCAATAATTTAATCCTATCATCCCCATTCATTCTCCTCACACCCGAACACTTTTCTCTCTCTCTCTCTCTCTACTACTCCATTTCCTGGTGAAGCTTAAATTAGAGCTTCGACTTGAACATTTTTCTTAACCTCGAAAGGAGAGGTCAAACTCTTTAGAACCGGGGAGAAGTCAGCTATCTTATAGCAAACTCCAGTCAATCTGAGAATCATTAGAGAAGCGCCAACATGATGGAATAGTGAAGCAGCTCCGGTGGACCGTAGCTGCCCTATTTCGGCCGAGTTGAAATTGGCCATTTCGAGCCCCCCTCAGGCCAAACCAAGCCTTCCCAACACTTCCTCAGCCCTCCCATGGCTGAATTACGACTGAAAGGTAAGCCAATTCGACTTCCCTTTATAAACCCTCCCTTTTGAGTTAAGAAAAATCGAGAAAATAACCAGTCAAACTGAGTAAGAAAACTAAACCAGTTCACAAACTCGATCATTTGGGAACGGGCAATTGGAAAATTTACAACTCTCGGATGATTTAAAGGGTCCGTAAAACCTTGGAAAAGAATATTAGGACAAATTGGAAGAGAAAAACCAGACCAGTTTAAATGAACCGGATCCAATTGTATTGAACTAGTTTATGAATCGAGTCAGTTCATGAACCGAAACCGAGAGAGAAAGGGCATACCAGGAAATTTATGGATACCGAGTGACCCAAAGAGTCCCAAAAGTCATGGAAATGGACTTGAGAATGAATTAGAGATGAAAATCAAACCGGTTTAGGTGAACTAGATTGAATCGGTTTTGACCGATTTTAACCACTATAGAACCGTATTCTAAATTCATTTTTCTAGGTAGCTTAAAAAATTCAAATTTGAGATTTGAGGCCACCATTGGATAGAAAATGAATTCAGATAAATTTAGAAATTTTTAGATTTAAAAAATTTGGTGGAATGGAGGGCGAGTTGGCTGATTTAAACTTTGAACCCGGTTCGTACCGGTCCAGTCTGGTTTGGAACAGTGTCGTCTTCTTCCTTCATATGACAGCATTGTTCACTCGCCGGAAAATTGCACAGTGCTGGCAAAGCTGAAAAGTCTCCGGCCAGGGAGTTTGAGATAATGAATGACTGCCATTAAGGAAACAATTGGACGACCAAGAAGTCCCCGAGCTTCCTATATAAAGAGCCCCTCCCCATTCATCCTCTCTACACTTGAAAACTCCATTCTCTCTCAACTTCTCCATTTTTCGGTGAAGCTCGAACCAGAGTTCTGACATGGGCACTTTTATGAGACAAACAAGGCAAGGTCACGTTCTTTAGAACTAGGGAGAAGTAGCCACACGCCTGTAGTCTCCGTTTGCTCCGAGGGTCGCCAGAGAAGCGCCGGTGTGATGGAACATTGAAGCAGCTCCGACGGACCAAATGTCACGCTTCGATCCAGTTTAGTCGGATCCTTGTGAACAACCCACCACTCTCTCAGTTTATTAAAGGGTTTCCCCTTATTGTAAATTGTAAAGAGTAAAGCATCCTTTAACCTGCACCTTTTCCTAAAATAACATAAATCAAAACTGTACAATAATTTAGGTTTATCATACCTGTCTCACAAGCGTCTTAGTTGATGGTTTTTAAGGGTAGGCTTTCCGAAATCTCTTGAAAGGGTATAAGGGAGGGGGTGAGTACAACTACTCAGTGAATGGGTTTTCAAAAGTTTGACTTTTAAGAAAATAATTATTATTGGAGTGTGCCAAACTCCTTTCTTTAAAAAATCCCTTTATTCAATAATCTTAGTTTTTCCACCATTTCCATATTTAACCACGGTGTGTCATCACCCAACACACATCCTTCATCATGAAGGTTACACACATTCGCAGGTCAGCACGATCATTGAACCCACTAGTGGCTTCAGAGCGACTTTACTGGCCACCCAGATAGAAGCACGATCACTTCTACCCTAGGAATGAGTGGATGTACATGACATCCGACCCTTAATCCCGAAATCGATTCTTTGTGTCTGTATGAGGATAGAGACCTCATCTTGTCCCCACCCCGATCTCATGCGCTTGGTGCTACTCCAAATTTTACACAGACACCTGGAACGATGATCTGCCCTTATACTCACCAGGTCGTCCAGGGCCCTTAGGATGCATCACTACCCCTCATGGGTGTCTTGATGATCTCGTACTCATAGTGCATGCAAAAACAAAGTTTTCTTAAATTGCCATGTAATATGTGGTGCCATTTGTCCCAATAGTCCCGACCTTCAACTCAACTTGTAGCCGTTTGACTGGACTGGTCTGGAGACCGATCATGATATACAACTACTAGCTGATTGAGTATGTCAGAATTACCTTGGTACCATGACCAAACAATTCACTTATTAAGGTTTAATGGCACATATATATATATCATGTTCTTCTACGAGCTCCTTCTCGTGTCCATTGGCCTATGGCCCATTGTTCGAGTTTTTTTAGAAACAGGGCATATTAGCCCTCAAGTTCCAAAACCGAGGCCCTCGGCCTATAAGAGCTATTCGAGCTCCCGTCAATAAGGTCTCCCAAATAGTTTAAGCATTGGCACACAGTCAGGGGAGAACACTTCTGACAAAATAGGTTTTCACTGTCCATTATACCGACTGGTATAAGGACATATTCATTCATATCTGATAAAAAAGTTTTCAACTTCCTTTGAGGAAGTCTCATCATACCAACTAGGTATGATCTACTTACAACAGGTAATTAGTTTTTTCCGCATAATTTTCACATCAATTTCTTAGTTGTGATGATTAAAATATCACTAGTCAGTGTGTTTTTATACCAGAGTATTTATCTTCCCCAATCGGGTGTGATATATAATCCCACTCACAACCGGTAAGTAGATTTTATCATTAAGTTGTGCTCATCGTCCCGACCGGGTATGATGTTAGTAAACCCACTCACCCGTTAACGTAGTGAATTCCACAAGACCGGTTCTTTGTATTCACATGAGCTCATCCATGCTCGCGTTCCTGGCATAATGGCCTTCATTCATTTCAAATGAATGCGAAAACCCAAACTTTTAGTTATTTGCAATTAGGTCCCTAAAGTTATTTCTCTTTAACTTTAAGTCCCTAATGTGGTTTTTCCTCAAATTGAATCCCGTAACTTTTAAAATTTATCTTGTGACCTCAATTTATTCAATTTCACCAAAAAGGGTTTTAATTTCCCAAATTTTCAATTTCATCCCCCAATTTTTCCAAAATTACCATTTTGCCCTTCCTTTACAAAAATGGTAAGTTTTGCCCCAAAAATTCCAAAATTCCTCAATTGGTCCTCCAACATTATTTTCATGCCCAATTGACCGTCAATTTCATAAAATTGCATTTTGGTCCTTTAAATTTCAAAAATCCCCAAATTTCCCCCCAATTTCAACTTTTTAGCACAGTCGAATTTGATTTCATCAAATTGACCAATCAAACACCTCTAATTGTTGAAATTGAAGTTAAAATTGAGTTCCTCCATCTTCTTATGATTCAATGTGATATTGAATCATAAGTTTTGACGTCGGAACAAGCTCAAACGGAGCTTCACCAGAAAATGAACTGTAGAGAGAGAAAGCTTTGATTACTCACCGGTGAGGGCACGACAGTCCGTGCTTTCGATTTGGACAGATAGCTCTCATCCTGAGGTTCATCCTAGAATTAAGAATCGCATCAATTGATGATGAATTGAGTTAGAATTTCATCATTGAAATTCTGCCAGTTCTCTCTAGCATCGGTTAGAAATTGTAGAGAGGAGCCAAATTGGCTTATCTTTCAGTCCTAATTCGGCTGTGGGAGGGCTGAGGAAGTGTTGGGAAGGCTTGGTTTGGCCTGAAGAGGGCTCGAAATGGTCAATTTTAGCTCGGTCGAAACAGGGCAACTTTGGTCCGCCGGAGCTACTTCACTATTTCATCACGTCAGCGTCTCGCCGACGACCTATAGAGTGAACGGAGACTACAGATGTGTAGTTGACTTCTTCCCAGTTCTAAAGAACCCAACCTCGCCTTGTTTGGTTCAGAAAAGACCCCATGTTGGAGCTCTGGTTCGAGCTTCGCCAGAAAATGGAGCAGTTGAGAGAGAATGGAGTTCTCAGGTATGGAGAGGATGAATGGGGAGGGGCTCTTTTTATAGGGAGCTCAGGGACCCATTGTCCGTCCGTTATAACCGTTGTGACTGACATTGAAGACCGAAATGCCCCGAATAGAAGTGTTTCTTCTTCGTCGGCATTTCTTTAGTTTCGCGGTGAGTGAACAGTGTTGTCATCCTGAGGGAGAAGATGACACTGTTCCGAACCGGACCGGATCGGTCCAAACCGGGTTCAAGCTTAAACCGGCCGGTTCAAACCTCATTTGACCGAGTTTTTCAAATCTAAAAATTTCTAAATTCATCTAAATTCATTCTCTATCCAATAGTGGTCTCAAATATCAATTTTGAAAATTTTAAACCACCTAGAAAAATAAATTTAAGATTCGGTTCAATAGTGGTTCAAACTGCTCCAAACCGGTTCGAATCCGGTTCAATAGTGGTTCCCATGACTTTTTTGACTTCTTAGGTCACCTAGGGTCCATAAACTTCCTGTTTTACCATTGCTTTATCTATTCCGGTTCATAAACCGACTCGGTCCTTAAACTGGTTCAATGTGGTTCGGGTCTGGTTCACCAAAACTAGTCTGGTTTTTCTCTTCCACTTTGTTCTAAGGTTCCTTCCCAAGGTTTATGAATTTCTTTGGAGTACAAATGGAGTTGAATTCCTCTATTTTGCTCGATCTCTATCGGTTTCGATTCATGAACCGACTCGGTTCATAAACCAGATTAATCCCTATTGGACCCAGTTCATCCAAATCGGTCTAGTTTTCCTCTTCCAATTCATCCTAAGTTTCTTTTCCATAGTATTATGAACCTTTTGGATCACCTGGGAGTTGTAAATTCCTAAATTTCCTATTAACAATTGGTTGGTTTGGTGAACCGGTTCAGTTTTCTCACTCGGTTTGACTGATTATTTTCCTGGTTTCCCTTAACTCAAAAGGGCGGGGTTTACACTGAAGCTGCCATATTTTGACATAGCAGAAATCATCCATTTTGAGTCCTCTCCAGGCTAAACCAAGCTCTCCCAACACCTCCACAACCCTTTCCACGGCCGAATTAGAATTGAAAGGTAAGCCAATTCAGATCCCCTCTACAATTTCTGACCGGTGCTAGAAAGAGCACTGGCAGAATTTCGATGATGAAATTCTAACTTGATTCAGCATCAATTGATGCAATTCTTGATTCTAGAATGAACCTCAGGACGAGAGCTATCTGCCCAGATCAAAAAGCTCAGACCGCCATGCCACCGATAGTGAGTAATTGAAGCTTTCTCTCTCTACAGTCTGTTTTCCAATGATGCTCCGTTTGAGCTCGTTCCGACGTCAAAACTTGCGATTCAAAGTGCTATTGAATCGTATAAAGATGTAGGAACTCAATTTTAACTTCATTTTTAACAATTAGAAGTGTTTAATCGGTTAATTTGATGAAATCAAATTCGGCTATGTTAGAAAGTTGGGCACGAGCAGGAGCTCGTAAACAAACATGAGATATGTGCCATAAAACTTGCATAAATGCATTGTTTAGCCATGGTACCAAGACAGGACTGACATACTCAAGTTGGTAATGAACTACCCTCGTGAGGGTCATAGAGTAAACTCTAGAAAAGAAGGAAGAGGTAGAAAGGTCAAATATTGGAAAAAAGAAGGATGAAAGAAATCCTTAAAAGGACCAATTACCAAATTAATGACAGAATTCAAGCCAAGAAAGGAGTAGGTTAACCTTTCACATAATGGTCAGGAAATCTTGAAACAAGGAAAATTTAAACTCTCCCTAAAAGAAATAGACGTGTATTGTGGTATGAGTGGGGATGAGGATAGAGTACCAAAGATATACCCGCAAAATTTCAAGAGCAAGGATAAATAGAAGAGGACGACATCAAAGGATGCCATTTAAAGGTAGATATTCCCTAGAACCAAGGAAAAAGTGGAGAATCCTATCGAGGAAGGAAACCCTGGAAAGGTATATGTATCCCAACTAAGAGATAATGGAACCAAGTGAAATGGTCAAAGAGATAAACTTACAAATGAAGTGCAAGCTGAGGTGAAAGAACCAAGAAATCATACTGGGATGACTCAAGGAAATAGGTTAAAAGGAACAGAGAAATAGGAATTTAGCATCAAAAGATACTATGACAAGTAAGAATGAGTGGAATACCCATAATAAGGAAATAAAGAAGAACGTCCGAGAAAAACGTTAGAAAAGTAAGCCCTCCAAATAAGATGTGGCTAAGGAGAAATAACCACAATTGATAAGACGATTCATAGTCCACACGCACATATGAAGCCTAAAGAGTGGACGATTGAGCATAGTGTGGAATGCACAAAATAAAACTAATAATCGGAGGTATCCCAAGTAAAGAATAAGGTATGAAATAGAAGTTGTGAATAGAGAAGGATCCAAAGCAGACAAATGCCCTAACATAGATAGGGGTGCAAAGAACCCTACAAGTAATGATAAGAAGATTGAGCATGTAACTCCTAAGATGGAAATCTCTATTTTGAGGGACATAGTAGAGGATGAAATCGGAAGAAGGGAACCTTTCCAAGCAAAGGAATCTACACATAGATCGAAAATGATTATTATAAGAATGAAGAATCATGAAATTATCACGAGTAAGTAAAAGTGGATTAAGGAAAAAGGAAAATTTCTTGAATAAAGAATGTCAAGGACTTAAGAAGGAAGGAAGGAAACATAGCTTGTCTATAAATTATTGGAAAATCCAATCATTGGAACCGAAAAGACTCAATAAGGAAGTTGAGAAAGGACGAATGGGTAAGGAAAACTGACATAGTTGTGTAAGTTTATTTGATAACGCTAAAGGTAGTCAAGGAATACTACCAGAAGGAAAGAGGGATAAAGTTATACAATCCTTGAGAGGTTGGAAAATTGGGAATAAACTTAACGGAGGTGTTTGGGAAATATAATGGACATAGAGACAAGGTCTAGAAAATGTCATGCAGTAAGGAGGGGGCATGTAAACCCAATAGTACTGAGGAAAACATGACTCAAAATAAGGAAGAGTCAGTTAGCAAGCATGACAAGGTCAAATATAAAATTTGGACCGAAATTGTAATGAACAACAGATGAAGGAAGAGTTGAAATAGGACAAAAAAGTGATAACAAGGAAACCCGTGAAAACAGGTATGTAATGTTCTAAAAGATATCGAGCTAAGGGTTTCAACGACTAAGAGGTTAACTAGACACGAGAATGGTTAAGTATCTTGGAACTCCCAATCTTGAGTATAGTACCTCAAAAAGAGAAAATGTTGCTCTAAGCGAAGACAGATGTGAATTTAAGGATATACCTTAAGTAAGGCATGCCTAGTTATGATAAACTCCATGGAGGGAGTAAATAATGTAAAGGAAAAGAAATTCCTTAAATGAAGGATGTAAAAAGGGCTAATTGAAAGAACAAGAGAAGAGCTTGCATGTTACGCAAACACCAATTGAACATCAAAGCAAATGGTTCTTCATGCAAGATTGCTAATTAAGTTTTGGGGACAAAACTTCTAAAGGAGGGGAGAGTTGTAAACCCTGCCCTTTTGAAATCCCGATTTTCCCGCTAAGAAACCCTAAGAAAAGCTAATAAACCCTAAGAAACGGTAAGAAACTCTAGGAAACCCTAGTAAACGCTATGAAACCCAAAGAAACGCTAAGAGAGCCTAAGAAATGCTTAGAACCCCTAAAAATCCCTATGAAACCCTAAGAAACGCTAAAAAGTAACAAGAAACACTACCAAACGCTAAGAAATGCTAAGAATCCCTAAAAAATGCTTAGAAGCCCTAACAAACCCTAAGAAACACAAAAGAACCCTAAAAACCCTAGAAAAACCCTAAAACCCCTTAAAACTCTAAGAAATACCATAAAAACCTAAGGAATGCTAAGAAACCCTACGAAACTCTAAGAAACACTACAAAACCCTAAGAAACCCTACAAATCCTAAGAAACACTAAGAAGCCCTAAGAAATGCTAAGAAACCCTAAAAAACACTAAGAAACCCAAAGAGACTCTAAAAAAATGCTAAGAATCGCTAAGAAATACTAAGAAACCCTAAAAAACACTAAGCAACCACAAGAAATACTAAAAAATGCTAAGAATCGCTAAGAAACCCTAAGAAATGCTAATAAACCTTAAAGAAATAAGATACGATAAGAAACACTTGGAAACCCTAGTAAATGCTAAGAAACGTTAATAAACCCTAAGAAATCCTATGAAACCCTAGGAAATACTAAGAACCCTTAAGGAACCCTAAGAAATGCTAAGAAACTCTAAGAAACCGTATAAAACCCTAAGAAATCCTAAGAAACTATAAGAAATGCTAAGTAACACTAAGAAACCCTAAAAAATACTAAGAAACAGCAAGAAACTTTAAAAAATGCTAAGAAACGCTAAAAAATGCTAAGAAACACTAATAATCCCTAAGAAACACTAAGAAACGCTAAAAACTCTAAGAAACCCTATAAAACCCTAAAAAATGCAAAGAAACCATAAAAAAATGCAAAGAATCACAAAGAAACGCTAAAAAAACCTAAGAAACTCTAAGAAACGCTAATAAATCCTAAGAAACCCTAAGAAATCCTAAGAAACGCAACGAACCCTTAAGGAACACTAAGAAACTCTAATAAACCATATAAAACCCTAAGAAATCCTATAAAACCCTAAGAAATGCTGAAAAATGCTAAGAAACTATAAGAAATGCTAAGAGACCCTAAAAACACTAAGAAGCCCCAAGAAATGCTAAGAATCGCAAAGAAACCCTATGAAACCCTAAGAAACACTAATAAACCCTAGTAAACCCTTAGAAACGGTAAGAAACACTAGGAAACCCTAATAAATGCTAAGAAACACTAAGAAATCCTAAGAAACCCAAAGAAATGCTAAGAAAGCCTAAGAAATTCTTAGAACCCCTAATAAATGCTAAGAAACACTAAGAAATCCTAAGAAACCCAAAGAAATGTTAAGAAAGCCTAAGAAATGCTTAGAACCCCTAAAAAACCCTATAAAACCCTAAGAAATCTCAAAAAACACTAAAAATTGCTAAGAAACGCTACGAAACGCTAAGAAATGCCAAGAAAACCTAAGAATTCATTAAATATTCTAAGAAGCCCTAAGAAACCCTAATAAAACCCTAAAAATTCTAAAAATCCCTAAAAACCCCTTAAAAACCATAAGAAATGCTAATAAACCCTAAGAAACTCTAAGATACAGTAATAAACACTTGGAAACTCTAGTAAACATTAAGAAACGATAAAAAACCCTAAGAAATGCTAATAAACCCTAAGAAATCCTAAGAAACTCTAAGAAACCCTATAAAATCCTAAGAAATGCTAAGAAACCCTATAAAATTGTAAGAAATGTTAAGAAACCCTAAGAAATGCTAACAAACGCTAAGAAACCCTAAAAAACACTAAAAAAACCCAATAAACGCTAAATAAATGCTAAGAAATGCTAAGAAACCCTAAGAGACACTAAAAACGCTAAGAACCATTAAGGAACCCTAAGAAACGCTAAGAAACTCTAAGAAACCTTACAAAACGCTAAGAAACCCTATAAAACCCTAAGAAATGCTAAAAAACTCTAAGTAACAATAAGAACCCTAAAAATGCTAAGAAACGCTAAGAAAACCTATAAAACGCTAAGCAACCCTAAGAAACACTAAGAAATGTTAAGAAACCCTAAGAAAACTAAGAAAAACTAAAAACACTAAGAAACCCTAAGAAAACTAAGAAACGCTAAAAACACTAAGAAATCGTATAAAACCCTAAGAAACCCTAAAAAAACCCTAAAAAACCCTAAGAAATGCTAAGAAACTATAAAAAAACGCCAAGTAATGCTAAGAAACCCTAAAAAACACTAAAAAAATCCCTCAAGAAACACTAAAAAATGCTAAGAATCATTAAGAAACGCTAAAAAAAACCTATGAAACTCTAGGAAACGCTAATAAACCATAAGAAACAGTATAAAACCCTAAGAAACCCTAAAAAATTCTAAAAAAATCCTATGAAACGTGAAGAACCGTTAATGCTAAGAAACGCTAAGTAACGCTAAGAAACCCTAAAAACACTAAGAAACACTAAAAAATACTAAGAATAGCTAAGAAACCCTATGAAACGCTAATAAACCCTAGTAAACCCTTAGAAAACCCTGGTAAACGCTAAAAAAACACTAAAAAACCCTATGAAACGCTAAGAAATCCGTAAGAAATGCTAAGAACCCTCAAGTAACCCTATGAAACACTAAGAAATCTGTAAGAAATGCTAAGAACTCTCAAGTAACCCTAAGAAACACTAAGAAAGTCTAAGAGACCCTATAAAAACCTAAGAAAAGCTAAGAAACCCTATAAAACCATAAGAAATGCAGAGAAACCCTAAGAATTGCTATGAAACTATAAGAAACACTAAGTAACGCTAAAAAATCCTAAAAAACCCCAAGAAACACTAAAAAAATGCTAAGAAACGCTTATAAACTCTAATAAACCTTAGAAACGGTAGAAAATGCTAAGAAACCCTAGAAAATCCTAAGAACCCTTAAGGAACCCTAAGAAACCCAAAGAAACACTAATAAAGCCTAAGAAATTCTTAGAAACCCAAAAAAACCTATAAAACCCTAAGAAATGCTAAAAACTAAAAAGTGCTAAGAAACGCTACCAAACGCTAAGAAATGATAAGAAACCCTAAGAATCCCTAAAAAATGCTTAGAAACGTCAAGAATCCCTAATAAACACAAAGAAACCCTAAAAAACCTTAAAAACTCTAAGAAACACAATAAAACCCTAAGAAATGCTAAGAAACCTTACGAAACACTAAGAGACCCTACAAAACCATAAAAAGCCCTAAGAAATGCTAAGAAACACTAAGAAACCCTGCAAAACACTAAGAAACACTAATAACCCTACAAAACCCTAAGAAATGCTAAGAAACACTAATAAATGCTAAGAAACGAATGGGTTTTATAGGTTTTCTTAGCATTTCTTAGTGTTTCTTCGAGTTTCTTAGATTTTCTTAGAGTTCCTTATGGGTTCTTAGCATTTCATAGGGTTTCCTAGGATTTTTTAGGCTTTATTAGCGTTTCTTAGGGTTTTTAGCATTTCTTACTGTTTACTAGGGTTTCCAAGCATTTCTTACCGAATCTTAGGGTTTATTAGCATTTCTTAGCATTTCTCAGCTATTCTTAGCATTATTTTAGTGTTTCTTGGGGGTTTCTTAGTGTTTTTTGGGGGAAATTTGGAAATTTACAACTCCCGAGTGATCCAATGGGTTCATAAAACCTTGGAAAAGAACATTAGGACAAATTGGGAGAGAAAAACTAAAACAGTTTGGATGAACCGGATCCAATTGTATTGAACTAGTTTATGAATTAAGTCAGTTTATGAACTGGAACTGAGAGAGAAATAGCAAACCGGAAAATTTAGGGATACCGAGTGACCCAAAGAGTCCCAAAAGTCATGGAAATGAACTTGAGAATGAATTGGAGACAAAAACCAAACCGGTTTAGGTGAACTAGATTCGAACTAGATTGAACCGATTTGGACCGATTTGAACCACTATAGAACTGGATTATAAATTCATTGTTCTTGGTGGCTTAAAAAAATTCAAATTTGAGATTTGAGGCCACCATTGAATAGAAAATGAATTTTTAAATTTTTAAATTTGAAAACTTTAGTCGAATGGATGGATGAATTAGTCGGTTAAAGCTTTGAACCTGATTTGGACCGGTTCGGTTCCGTTCGGAACAATGTCGTCTTCTTCCTTCAAATGACAAAACTGTTCACTCGCCAGAAAATTGCGCAGCGCCGGCGAAGATCAAAAGTCTTCGGTCAGGGAGTTTGAGACAATAAATAACTGCCATTAAGGCACCAATCGGATGGCCAAGAAGTCCCCAAGCTTCCTATATAAAGAGCCCCTCCCCATTCATCCTCTCTACACATGAAAACTCCATTCTCTCTCTTGCTCCATTTTTCGGTGAAGCTCGAACTAGAGCTCCAACATGGGCACTTTTCTAAGCCAAACAACTTGAGGTCAGGTTCTTTAGAACCAGGGAGAAGTCAACTACACGCTTGTAGTCTATGTTTGCTCCGAGGATTGTCAAAGAAGTGCTGGTGTGATGGAACAGTGAAGCAACTCCGGTGAATCGAAGCTGCCCTATTTCGGCCTATCTGAAATCGGCCATTTTCCTCCCCAGGCAAAACCAAGCCCACCCAACACCTCCACAGCCCACCCACAGCCGAATTAGGATGGAAAGTTAAGCCAATTCGACTCCCCTCTACAATTTTTGATCGGTAGAATTTTGATGATAAAATTCTAAAATTGATGCAATTCTTGATTATAGGATGAACCTCAGGATAGTAGCTATCTGCCCAGATCGAAAGCTTAGACCGCCGTGCCCTCGACGGTGAGTAATTGAAGCTTGCTTTCTCTACAGTATGTTTTTTAACGAAGCTCGTTCTTACATCAAAACTTGCAATTCAAAGTGTTATTGAATTGTATGAAGGTGTAGGAACTCAATTTTAACTTTATTTTTAACAATTATAAGTGTTTAATCGATCAATTTGATGAAATCAAATTCGGCTGTGTTAGGAAGTTGGGAAATATTGGGGAAAATTGGAGATTTTCAAAAATTCGAAGGTCTAAGATGCAATTTTATAAAATTGAGTGTCAATTGGGCATGATAAGAATGTTAGATGGCCAAATGAGGAATTTTAGAATTTTTGGGGTGACACTTACCATTTTTATGAAGGATGGGAAAAATGGTAATTTTGGAAAAGTTGGGGGACGAAATTGGAAATTTGGAAATTTAACCCCTTTTGAGAAATTAAATAAATTGAGTCCTAAATTAAATTTTAAAAGTTTTGGGACTCAATTTGAGGAAAAATCGGCATTAGGTCGAATAGCTCTTATAGGTCGAGGGCCTCCGTTTTGGAACTTGGGGGCTATTATGCCTAATTTTAAAAATCTCGAGTAGTGGGCCATATGCCAGTGGGCACGAGCAGGAGCTCATAAATAAACATAAGATATGTGTCATAAAACTTTAATAAATGAATTGTTTGGCCATGTTACCAAGATAGGACCGACATACTCAGTCAACTAGCGGTAGTGCGACATGACAAGTCAATGGACCAGTCAATACAAATAGCTACAAGATGAGTTGAGGGTGGGGGCGTTGGACCAATGGCACCACAGATTATAAGGCATGATATAAAAATACTGATTATGCATGCAATGTGATTACGAGACCTTCAAGACACCCAAGAGGGGTAGTGATGTGTCCTAAGGCCTTGGACGACCTGCTAGGTATAAGGGCAATTCATCGGACCAGGTGACCTTGCAAAATTTGGAGTAGCATCAAGCACATGAGACCGAGGTGGGGATGGGATGAGGTCTTTGTCCTCATACGGACACGGAGAATTGATTTCAGGATTGAGGGTTGGATGTAACGAACATCCATTCATTCTTAGGGTAGAAGTGGACGTGCTTCTATCTAGGTGGTCGGTAAAGTCGCTAAGATGCTACAAGTGGGTTCAGTGAATGTATTGGTCTGCGAATGTGTATTTGACCTCCATGATGAAGGATGTGTATTGGGTGATGATACACCATGATTAATAAGAAATGGTGATAAAAATAGAGATTTGAAATGAAAGGATTTTTGAAAGAAAATAAGGAGTCTGGAACACTCCAATACAAATCTTTTTCTTAAAAGTTAAAATTTTAAAAAACTCATTCACTGAGTCATTGTACTCACCACCTCCCTTATGCCTTTATGAAAATCCCGAAAAGCCTACCCTCAAGGACCACTAACTAATACGCCTGTGAGACATGTATGATAAATTCTAAATTTTATGAAATTTTGATTTATGTTGTTTTAGGAAAGGTGCAAGTTTAAAAGATGTCTTGCTCTTTACAGTTTATAACAAGGGGAAACCCTTAAATAAACCAGGAGAGTGGCAGGTTGTTCACGGGGATTCAACCAAATCAGGTCGAGGCATGACACGATGCTTTCTAGATCTAATAGGGCTCCAACAAGTTTCCTGTAGTCTTCAACCATATCCTTGGGCACTCTCTTTTCACCCTCCATGAACCATTGAACAACTGCCTCTCTAGAGGTAGACGTCTTTTTCACGATCTCATGTAGGGCTTTGATTCGCATGGTGAACTTCCTAAAAACTCTTTTTCCTATAGGGTAGTTAAGTTTTTGTTAGCGTCGGGGCATAGTATTGAAAACTATTTCAAGGGAACATGGCTCTCATACCACTCAAGTTGTCACGCCTTGACCCAGTTTGGTTAGATCCCCGTGATCAACCCACCACTCCCTTGGTTTAAGAGGGGTTTCCCCCTTCTTTTAATCAATAGGAGTCAGACGTAATTAAAACCTTGTTCCCTGGAATAGCATAAATCAATAAATATGAAAGCTTAAAAGAACTTTTAGGCATACCTGACGGAGGGTACATCCTCATGTTCTCTTTGGTCATGTTTTCTTTACTCTTGAAAGGGGTATAAAAGAGGGGGTGAGTTATACAACTCAGTGAGTGGGTGTTGGGGGGTGAGTTTTCAAGAAATAGATTTTTTCAAAGTGTGCCAAGATTAAAATTTCTTTAAAAAGGATCTTTTCTCAAGTTTTGGTTTTCAAAACCATTTTCCCATTTCCATATTAGGTGTGTTTAGCAACCAACACACACCCTTCATCAGGAAGGGTAAAAATAATTCGCAGGTGTACCTTGTTTAATGCACCCACTTGTGGCTTAGAGTGTCTTTACCAGCCACCAAGATAAAAGTTTGTCCACTTTTACCCTAGGTCTGAGTGAATTTTCTCGACATCCGACCCTAAAACCTAAAAGTAACTTCGTGTTTGTATGAGGACAAAGACTTCATCCCGATCCCACCTCAATCTCATGTGTGGGAAGCTACTTCGAGCTTCTTTCCTGACTGGTATGACGAACTGCCCTTATCTCCACCATGTCGTCCAGTATCCCTTGGGACCATTCACTACCCCTCTTGGGCATCTTGATGGTCCTGTACCACAAGTGCATGCACAAAACAACAATTTTCACATAAAGCTATTTATCTTTGGTGCCACTGGTCCAACGGCCCTAACCCTCAACCTGACCTACAGCTATTTGTCTAGGCCAGTTTGTCGACCTAGCCTTGATGCACTACCGCAAGGAACTGGTAGCCATAAAAATTTTTAATGAATGAATTATGTGATTTCACCATGGTACTAAGACTAGACCGACATACTCGATGGACTGGCGGCAGTATGTTAGGGCCAGGTCGACAAACCGACCTATACAAATAGCTACAGGTCGAGTTGAGGGTGGGGGCCGTTGGACAAGTGGCATAAAGATAAATGGCTTTATGGAAAACTATTATTTGTGCATGCACTTGAGGTTCAGGACCATCAAGACACCTAAGAGGGGTAGTGATGTGTCCTAAGGGCTACTGGAGAACATGGTGGAAATAAGGGCAGTTTGTTGTGCCAGTAGTTAGGAAAGCTCGACGTAGCTTCATGCACATGAGACAAGGGTTAGGTTGGAATGAGGTCTCTATCCTCATACAGACATAGAGTTAATTTCAGGTTTGAGGGTCGTATGGCACGAACATCCACTCATACCCATGGTAGAAGTGGACGAGCTTCAATCTAAGTGGTCGGTAAAGTCGCTCTAATGCCACAAGTGGCGCAGTGGACGAGCTACCTTGCGAATGTGTCATCCATTCCTGATGAAGGGCGTGTGTTGACTTTTAAACACACCTAATGTTGATAATAAGGAAAAGAATTTGAAAACCAGAATTTGAGGAATGGATGTTCTTGAAAGAAATAATGCATTTGGCACACTCCAATTAAAAACTATTCTTTCTTTTTTTTGCTAAAAAATCGTTCCCAACACCCATTCGCTGAGTTATCAAACTCACCTCCCTCTTTTATATCCCTTTTCAGAAATAGAACAACTGACTAAGGAAAATACCCAAACCTACCATTTGTCAGGTATGCTTAAAAGTTGTTTTAATCTTGCATTTTTATTGATTTATGTTATTCTAGGGAACAAGGTTAAAATTACACCTAGCTCCTCTTGATTAAAGAAAGGAGAAACCCTTCTTGAACTAAGGGAGTGATGGGTTGATCACGGGGATCCGACCAAACCAGGTCAGGGCAAGACAACTTGAGTTGTATTAGAGCCTTATTATCTTGAAGCAATATCAATACAATGCACTGACACTAATGAAACCTTAATTACCGTGTAGGAAGGAGAGTCCCTAGAAAGTTTTCCATAAAATCCAATCCTTCACACTTGACCGTGAAAAAGACGCCTACCCACAGGGAGGCGGCTGCTCAACGATTCTTAAAGGTCAAGAAGAGAGTACCCAATGATATGATCGAGGATTATAGGAAACTCGTGGGAGCCCTGCTAGAGCTAGAAGGCATTACCTATCCTCCTACAAGATAGGAAAAACTTGTCCCTCCCATAAGGAACCTAACACCTCCTCCAGCGCCACCACAATCAGAGAGGAATTCCACTAAGAAAGAGGCTTGGGATAATTATTGGGATGCCTACACCACCTTCATGAAAGTCTACCAAATACCCCCACCTGCTTAGTCCAGCTTCAATCCTTCTCAATGTATGAAGTGGACATATGAATGCGAGGCAGGGGTGTTAAGGAGGTACTGAAGGCCATACATGAAGTTCGTCCCATAAGGGAAATCCAAAGGGAATATGGACGGGCTTCAACCAGTTCCTCAAAGCCATCAGACCATGAATCTCGCAACCGTTTTGAGGCTAACTCTCGGCCTATGACCCCAAGGGACTAGGAATTAGAAAATTTCTATAATAAGCTTAGTACGATGAGGAACTATCTACTAAATGAATGAAAATCCAGATTTTCTTGATTAAAATTTAATCTCCTTGATAATGACAAGTACAACTAATAAAAATTAAAGTATTTCAATAATGATCGAGGTAGTGGATGGAGAAAAGATCACCTAAGGAAGAAAACTACGGGTCATCTCTAGTTAACCCAAACCTTAAAGATAGCCAAATAAGTTTTTCCCTACCTGAAGAATGGAAAAACAAGTCAACAAGACTTGGAAAAAAATTCTAGAAGAGTCTGCCTAGAGTTCACTAAGGAGGACATACCCTAACTAAGGGAAGGAAGAAGAAGAGTATGAAGTCCGGTGCAAAGGGTGCAGGAACAGTAAAAGCTTAAGTACTATAAGAAGTTAAGGAAAAGCCTTATAGATAAAAATAAGGAAACCAAGAAGGATTGGACTGCCCCAAGGGAAACTAGTGGAATGGAAGCTGGCCAGGAGAAAAGTAAGAATGAGCTTGTCCTTGCTAGCGTTCCCGGTACTTTGTGTTCCTACATGTTATGAATATCCTTATTCATTATCTATCGGCCTAATAGCCTTCATTCATCGTGAATGGATAAAATACTCAAACTTTTCGATTTATTGTAATTTTGTCTCTAAAGATCTTTCTCTTTAACTTTAGGTCACTAATACCGATTTTCCCCCAAATTGAGTCCCAGAACTTCTAAAATTAACCTTAGAACCTCAATTTATTCCAGATCACAAAAGGGGTTCAAGTTTCCCAAATTTCCAATTTGGTCCCCAAATTTTCAAAAATTACCATTTTGCCCCTACTTTACAAAAATGGTAAATTTCACCCCAAAAATCTAAAAATCAACCAATTGGTCATTCAACATCTTTTCCATGCCCAATTGTCCATCAATTTTAAGAAATTGCACTTTAGTCCCTCGAATTTTCAAAATTCCCAAAATTTCCCCCAATTTCAACCTTCCAACTCGGCTGAATTTGATTTCATCAAATTGACCAATCAAATGAGTTTAATTGTTGAAATTGAAGTTAGATTTAAGTTCCTACACCTCTATATGATTCAATTGCACTTTGAATCGCACAATTTAATGCTAGAATGAGCTCAAACGGAGCTTCACGAGAAAACTAGACTTAGAGAGAAAAAGATTCAAAAGCTTACGGTCTGATCTTTAGATCTGGAAAGATAGCTCTCATCACGAGGTTACTCCTAGGATCATGAATTGCATCAATTGATGCCAAATTGAGGGAGAATTTGGTCAATGAAGTTTTGTCGGTTCTCTCTCTAGCACTGATTGGAAATTATAGAGGGGAGCCAAATTGGCTTACCTTTCAACTCTAATTCACTTGTATGATGGTTGTGGAAGTGTTGGGAGAGCTTGGTTTGGCCTAAAAAGGGCTCAAATTGGCCATTTTCAGCTCGGCCAAAATAGGGTAGCTTCGGTCTACCGGAGCTACTTCACTATTCTGTCATGCCAACGTTTCTCTAGCGACTCTCGGAGCAAATAGGGTAGCTTCAGTCTTCCCGACCAAGCCTTCTTTGGCTTAGAAAAGACCTTATCTCGGAGTTCTAGTTTGAGCTTCACCGTAAAATGGAGCAGAAGGAATAGATTGGTGTTTTCAAGTGTGAGGACGATGAATGAGGTGGGGCTCTTTATATAGCAAGCTCGGGGACTTCTTGGCCATCTAATTGGAATCTTAATGGCAGTCATTCAATAAATAAAATTCTCTGGATAGAGACTTTTCATCTTTACCGATGCTGCTCAATTTTTCGGTGAGTGAACAATGTTGTCATCTAAAGGAAGAAGATGACACTATTCCAAACTGGACTGGACCCGTCCTAACCGGGTTCAATACTTATACCGTCCGATTGAAGCCCAGTTCGACCTAGTTTTTCAAAATTAAAAATTTGTAAATTCATCTAAATTTATTATCTATACAATTGTTGCCTCAATTCTCCAATTTGAATTTTCTAAGCCTCCTAGAAAGATGAATTTTAAAACTGGTTCAATAGTGGTTCAAACCGATTCATTTCGGTTCAGGTCTGGTTCACCTAAACCGGTTTGGTTTTCACCTCCAATTTATCCTAAAGTCCTTTCTCATGACTTTTGTGACTCATTAGGTCACTTGGGATCCATAAATTTCCCGATTTTCCCTTTCTCTAACAGTTAGGGTTTGACCTATTCTTTCCCCAATTTCCTTGTCTTTTAAGGGACGGGGTTTAAAACACTCCCCTCCTTTTAGGAGTTTTGTCCCCAAAACATAATTAGCAACCTTTGCATCAGGAATAATTTCCTTTGATGTATACTTGTGTTTGCTTGACATGCAAACTCTTCTCTCTTTGTTATATAGTCTTGATAATGTATTCAAGGAAATAGACTCTGATACCTCTCAAGTTGTCACACCCTGACCCGGTTTGGTCAGATCCCCATGATCAACCCACCACTCTCCCTGTTTATTAAGGGTTTTTACCTTCTTTTAAACAGTGAGGAGTAAGGTGTCATTTAAACTTGTACCTTTCCTAAAATAACATTAATCAAAATTGCATGAAATTTTAAAGTTAACATACCTTTCTTACATGTGTAGTTAACTTGAGGTCTTTGGGTAGGCTTTCCCTTGGTTACCTGAAAAGGGGTATAAGGGAGGGGTGAGTTCAAGGACTCAATGAATGGATGTTTTAAAATTTGACTTTCAAAAAATAGTTTGAATTGGAGTGTGCCAGACTCCTTATATTCCTTAAAACATTTCATCCTCAAAATCTCAATTTTCATAGCCTTTTCTCACCATTAACCACAACTGGTGTGTTTATCAACCAACACACGCCCTTCATCATGAAGGGAACACACATTTGGAGGGCAGCACGTCCACTGTACCCACTTGTGGCGTCGAAGCGACTTTACCGGCCACCTAGATAGAAGTTTGTCCACTTCTACCTTAAGAATGAGTGGATGTACGTGATTTTTGACCCTCAATCGCATAAAAAAACCCGTGTCTGTATGAAGACAGAGACCTCATCCTGACCCATCCCGGTCTCATGCGCATGAAGCTACATCGAGCTTCCCTGACTGCTGGTATGACAAACTGCCCTAATCTCCACCATGTCGTCCAGTAGCCCCTAAGATGCATCACTACCTCTCTTGGGTGTCTTGAAGGTCTCGAATCTCAGTGCATGCACAAAACAATAGTTTTCTACATAAGCCATTTAACCTGTGGTTCCATTGATCCAACGGCCCCGACCCTCAACTCGACCTATAGCTATTTGTCTCGACAGGTCCGTTGACCTGTCATGTCACACTACCGCAAGTCCATTGAGTATGTCGGTCCCATCTTGGTACCATGGCCAAGTATATCATTCATTTGAAGTTTTCATGGCTTAAACTCATGTTTGTTTATGAGCTCCTTCTTGTGCCAACTAGCCTTGTGCCCACTGTACGAGATTATCAAAATTGGGCATATTAGCCCCCAAGTTCCAAAACCGAGGCCTCCGGCCCATCTAAGTTATTTGAGCTCCTTTCAAGAAGGTCTCCCAAAAAGTTTAAGCAGTGGCACACAGTCAGGAGAGAGTACTTCTGTCATACCCTGACCTAGTTTGGTCGAATACCCGTGATCAACCTGCCACTCTCCCGGTTTATTTAAGGGTTTTCTCCTTATTATAAATCATAAAGAATAAGGCATCCTTTAAATCTACACCTTTCCTGGAAAAACATAAATAAAAAATGTATAATATTTTAAATTTATCATACCTATCTCACATGCGTCTTATTTGAGGGTCTTTAAGGGTAGGCTTTCCGGAATTTCCTAAAATGGGATATAAGGAAGGGGTGAGTTCAACTACATAGTGAATGGTTTTTTTAAAAAATTAACTTCTTAGAAAAAAATTGTATTGGAGTGTGCCAGACACCTTATTTTCTTTCAAAAATACTTTTATTTCAATTCTCTATTTTTATCACCATTTCTTATAAATCACAGTGTGTTATCACCCAACAAACATCCTTTATCATGAAGGTCAATCACACAATTATAGGCCAGCCCGTCCACTGAACCCACTTGTGACGTCGGAGTGACTTTACGGGCCACCTAGATAGAAGCACGCCCACTTCTACTCTAAGAATGAGTGGATGTACGTGACATCCGACCCTCAATCTCGAAATCAATTCTTCATGTCCGTATGAGGACAGAGACCTCATCTCGACCCCACTCCGGTCTCGTGCGCTTGAAGCTACATCTAGCTTCGCAAGGTTACCTGTTCCAACGAATATCCCTTATATCCACCAAGTCGTCTAGGGCCCTAGGACACATCACTACCCCTCTTAGACATCTTGAAGGTCACGTACACACAGTGCATGCACAATCAATATTTTTATCTCATGCCTTATAATCTGTGGTGCCACTAGTCCAATGGCCCCGACCATCAACTCAACCTATAGCTGTTTGTCTTGACTAGTCCAGAGACTTGTCATGTCACACTACCACTAGTTGACTGAATATGCCGATCCTATCTTGGTACCATGGCCAAACAATTCATATCCTTAAAGTTTTATAGCATATATCTCATGTTTGTTTACGAGCTCCTACTCGTGCCAATCGGCCTATGGCCACTGTTTGAGATTTTCAAAATCGGGCATATTACAAAGTTTCAAAACCAAGGCCCCCGGCCTATAAGTGCTATTCGAGCACCCATCAAGAAGGTCAACCAAATCGTTTAAGCAGTGGCACACAATCAGGGGAAAGCTCTAACAAAAATATGTTTTTAGCTATCCTTCATATAGAATGGGTATAATGACATCTCCGTTCATAATCGATGAATGGGTTTTCCACTTCCTTCGAGGAAGTTTCATCATACCAACCAAGTATGATCTACTTACAACTAGTAAGTAGCTTTTCCATGTGATTTTCACATCACTCCTCTAAGTTGTGATGTTTAAAATACCACTAAGTAGTGGGTTTTCATTTTGAGGTACATATCATCCCCAACCAGGTATGATATAAAATCCTACTCACCAGATCGTACAGTGAAATTCCACTTAGATAGTTTCCATCCCTAGCAAGCTTAACTTTAGCTGGCGTTCCCGATATCTCATTTTTCCTACATGAAATGAACATAATTGTTTATTATTCTTTGGCCTAATAGCCTTCATTGATTCTAAATGAATGAGAAAAACAAACTTTCTATTTATCTGCAATTAGGTTCTTAAAGTTATTTTTCTTTAACTTTGAGTCCTTAATGCCAGTTTTTTCTCAAATTAAGTCCTGAAACTTTCAAAATATATCTTAGGACCTCAATTATTCAAATTCCCACAAAGGGGTTTATTTTTCCCAATTTTCCAATTTGGTCCCCCAACTTTTCCAAAATTAACATTTTCCCCTTCATTTACAAGAATGGTATGTGTCACCCCAAAAATTCTAAAATTCCTCAATTGGCACTCTAACATTCTTATCATGCCCAATTGACCCTCAATTTTAGAAAATTGTATTTTGGTCTTTCAAATTTTTTAAAATCCCCAATTTCCCCAAATTTTCCCCAATTTCTACTCACTAACAATACTGAATTTGATTTCATCAAATTGACCGATCAAATTGGCTTACCTTTCGGTCCTTATTCGACCGTGGGAGGGCTTGGTTTGGCCTGAGGAGGGCTCAAAATGGCCAATTTGATGAAATTGGGGTGGGGACAAGATGAGGTCTCTATCCTCATATGGACACGAAGAAGCGATTTCAGGATTGAGGGTTGGATGTCACGTACATCCACTCATTCCTAAGGTAGAAGTGGTCGTGCTTCTATTCGGGTGGCCGGTAAAGTCACTCTGAAGCCACTAGTGGGTTTGGTAGTCATACTGACCTGCGAATGTGTGTAACCTTCATGATGAAGGATGTATGTTGGGTGATGACACACCGTGGTAACTAAGAAATGATGGAAAGATCCAAATTTTTAAATGAAGACATTTTTGAAAAGAAAGGAGTCTGGCACACTCTATATAAATGTTTTTTCTTAAAAATTAAAAGTAGGCCTTTGAAAATCCATTCACTGAGTAGTCGTACTCACCCCCTCCCTTATAACCCTTTCAGGAAATCTCGGAAAGCCTACCCTTAATGACCATCAACTAAGATGCCTGTAAGGCAGGTATGCAAATTTTAAAATTTCATGTAGTTTTGATTATGCTATTCCAGGAAATGGTGCGGGTTTAAAGGATGCCTTACTCTTCACTGTTTATAATGAGGGGAAACCCTTTAATAAACTAGGAGAGTGACGGGTTGATCGTGGGGATCCAACCAAACTGGGTCGGGGTGTGACACTTTATATAGGAAGCTTGGGGACATCTTGGCCGTCCGATTGGTGCCTTAATGGTGGTCATTCATTGCCTGAAACTCCCTGGCCAAAGACATTTCAGCTTTGTCGGTGCTGTGCGATTTTTCGGCGAGTGAACAATGATGTCATCTATAGGAAGAAGACAATATTATTCTGAACCGGATCGGACCGGTCCGAACTAGGTTCAAAGCTTAAACCGGCCGGTTCACCCAAAATTCGATTGAATTTTTCAAATCTAAAAATTTTTAAATTCATCTAATTTTACTTTCTATCCATTGGTGGCCTCAAATCTAAAATTTGAATTATTTAATCCACCTAGGAAAATAAGTTTAGAATCTGGTTCAATAGTGGTTCAAACCAATCCAAACTGGTTCAATCCGATTCACTAGAATCGGTTTGGTTTTCATCTGCAATTCCTTCTCAAGTCAATTTCCATGACTTTTGGGACTCTTTGGGTCACTCGAGATACATAAATTTATCAGTTTACCCCTTTCACTATCGATTCTGGTTGATGAGTTGACTCGGTTCATAAACCAATTCTATCTAGTTCGGACCCGGTTCACTTGAACCGGTCCAGTTTTTCTTCCCAATTCATCCTAAGTTCTTTTCCAAGATTTATGAACCATTTTGAGTCACATGGGAGTTGTAAATTCTAAATTTACCCGTTTCCTAACAATCGAGTTTGTAGACAGATTCGATTTTAAAATTTGAAAATAACCAGTTCTTTCCCTAGTTTTCTCCTTATCAAAGGACAGGGTTTACAACTCTCCCCTCCTTTTAGGGGTTTTGTCGCCCAAATAGCTACACGTTAAATAATTGAGGGTAACTATCCCTCATCATACACTAGATTTCCCATGTCTCTTCCTGCACATGTCCATTTTGCCACAACACCTTGACCATAGGAATTTTCTTATTCCTCATATTCTTGTCTCTCCAATCGATGATTCATACCGGTTATGTCTGATAGGTTAGGTTTTCTTCTAGATCCATTGGAGGTCGTTCCAATACATGACAAGGATCAGGTTGATATTTCTGAAGCACTGAGATGTGGAATACATCATGTATACTCTGCAGATCAAAAGGTATTTTCAATTTATAAGCTACCAGTCCTATCCTTTGAATGATCGGATATGGTCTGATATATCTTGGTTTCAACTTTCCTCTTTGCTGAAACCTAAGTATTCCCCTCCACGGAGACACTTCGAGGAACACTTGGTCTCCTACCTCGAATTTAGATCTTTCCTTCGATTGTTTGCGTAACTCTTTTGTCTATCATGTGCGATCTTAAAACAATTCCTTATTAATTTTATCTTCACGATGGCATCCTCAATTAATTCTACCCTTTCTATCTTCCTTTCTCCCACTTCTTCCCAAAATAGAAGGGTACGACATGGTCATCCATAAAGGGCTTCATAGGGAGCCATCTGAATATTGGCCAGATAACTATTTATTCCTCCCAATTTTTATTCATGGTAAGTACGCACGCTCTCAGCATGTCTTCTAAGGTTTGGATGGTTCACTCTGTCTGACCATCTGTCTAAGGGTGAACTGTCATGCTCTTATGAAGCTTAGTCCCCATGGCATTTTGTAAACTTGGCAAAAATCTGGAGGTAAATCTCGGATCTCTATCCGATACTATACTCACCGGGACACCATGAAGTCTTATGATTTCCTTCATGCATAGGACGGCCAGCTGTTGTATCGTGTCCGTCACTTTTATAGTAAGGAAATGTGCTGATTTGGTCAATCTATCCACTATGACCCAAATCGCATCTTGGCCCTTTTTGGTCATCCGTAGGCCCATGACGAAGTCCATGGTGATGTACTTCCATTTCCACTCCAGAATTGGTAAGGGTTGCAGCAGTCCTGATGGTTTCTAATGTTCTACTTTTATTTATTGACAAGGTAAACATCGGGTGACATATTCCGCAATGTCCCTCTTCATACCCTTCCACCAGTATCCTTGTTTGAGGGTGCGGTACATATCAGTAGTGCCCAGATGCATAGCATACATCAAATCGTGTGCCTCTTCTAGAATTAATCTTTTCAACTCCTTATCTTGAGGCACACATACCCTACCATTATAGGTTAGTACTCCATCACCTAGCACGTCGTAGTCCGATTTCCTTTCTCTGTTTACCAAGTCCAAATAAGACTGGAGTTCTTTATCGGTCCTTTGTTGAGTCTTAATATGCTCGTTTAGACTGGGACTTACCACCACATTAGCCACCAAGCATTTTTCCTGCTTGTCTATCCTCAGATCCACCACCATCCTTCCCAATTGTTGTAACAAGGGTAGGTAACTTGTCTTTACCTGTGCCACTTCAGTTTGATACTTGCGACTTAAGGCATCTACTACCACATTAGCCTTTTCGGGGTGATATTCTATCACAAGATCATAATCCTTCACCAATTCCAGCTATCTCCTCTGATGGAGATTTAACTCCTTCTGAGTTAGGAAGTACTTAAGGCTCTTGTGATCTATGTATATCCTACAGTTAACCCCGTAAAGGTAGTGTCGCCATATCTTTAGGGCAAACACTATTGCAGCTAATTCCAAGTCATGAGTCGGGTAATTTCTTTCATGTACCTTTAGTTGTCGCGAGGCATATGCGATAACCTTCCCTTGTTGCATTAAGACACATCCAAGTCCTTGTCTAGAGGCATCACTATAAACTGTGTACTCTCCTACACTAGGATCAGGTAAGGAGAGTACCGGTGTGGTTGTTAGTCAAATTTTTAACTCTTGAAAAGACTTCTCACAACTCTCATCCCATTTATATTCAACTCCCTAGCTGCTATTTTAGAAAAGTCTTGCACAGACCGTCTATTGTATCCTGCCAATCCTAAGAAACTTCTTATTTTTGTAGGATTCCTAGGAGCCTTCCAATCTGATATGGCTTCCACCTTAACCGAATCTTCTTTAACTTCATCCTTAGATACGATGTGCCCTAAGAATCCTACCTCCTGCAGCTAGAACTCACACTTGGAAAATTTTGCATATAATTGGTTTTCCTTCAATATTTCTAATGTAGTTGCCAAATGCTCTTCATGTTCTGATCTGGTTCATGAGTATATAAGGATGTCATCTATAAATACTATCACGAACTTGTCCAAATGAGGTTGGAACATGCGGTTCATTAAGTCCATGAAGGCTGCAGGGGCATTCGTCAAACCAAACAGCATCACTCTAAACTCGTAATGTCCATATCTGGATCTAAATGTCATCTAAGGAATGTTCTCTTCTCTGATCATGAGTTGGTGATAGTCCGACCAAAGGTCTATTTTAGAAAAGTAAGCTGCTTCCTTTAATTGGTCAAACAAATCATCTATCCTTGGGAGTGGGTATCGATTCTTGATGGTGACCTAGTTCAGCTTCCTATAGTCGATGCATAGCCTCATGCTTCCATCCTTTTTCTTTACAAATAGAACAGGAGCACCCCCACGGAGATTGACTTGGACGTATGAAATTCTTTTCAAATAATTCGTCCAACTGTTTCTTTAATTCTTTCAATTCTGTTGGAGCCATACGATATGGGGCCTGGGATATGGGGTTTGTTCTTGGGGTTATTTCTATGGTGAACTCCACTTGTTGACTTGAAGGTAGTCCAGGTAGCTCTTCTGGAAAAACCTCTAGAAAATGTCTGACTACCGGAATGTCTTCAAGTTTCTTTTCTTCAGTCTTTTTGTATACAACCATGGCTAGAAAAGTCGTACAACCTTTCTGTATCATCTTTTGGGATTTTGGGTGGGACACCAATTGTACTTCATTTCTCCTTCTATCTCCTTAGAAATTTAGTCCTTTCATCTTGGAGATATGGGAGGTTATCGTCTTCTTCCTACAGTCCATCTTTGCTTGCTGGTTACTAAGCCAATCCACTCCCAGGATTACTTTAACCTCTTTTAGGGGTAAAGGAATCAAGTCAACTTCCAATTGGATTCCTCTCCAATTTTTATCTCGCACCGCTTTAATTGTTTATTCATGTTTCAACCTTCTCCTAAATGTGTAAGGATATTAAGGCTTTGTACTAGTGGGGTGAGCTCTAGAGGTACTTTCGAAACCAACTCTTCTTTGATGCATGATCTTTCTGTTCTAGAGTCAAAGAGGGCATAGACTTGTTGTTCCCATAGCTGTATATACCATGATTTAAGAAACATATGGTTTAGAAGGAATTCCTTTTATTAGATCAAAAGATGTTCAGCTTACATGATTCCCTTTAACTAATTTGTAGGGTTTTGGGATGTACCCGCTACAGTGCTAGGGTCTCCTCTAGCCTCCTTCTGAGTGAGGTTGTATACTCTAGATGGTACTCTTGCTATAGTGTCTGGCCTAAGGTTTCTAGGGTTCCCTTGAGGTGGTCCAAGAGTATTCCTCTGCCTATTCTCCCTAAGGATGGGACAATCTCTCGCAAAGTGCCCCAATTGCATGCATGCAAAGCATGTAAGGCATGCTCCCTTATGGTTCCTCTAACATTTGGTACACCATTAGTTTCCTTGGGGTAAGGTAGGGACTACTCTGGGAGGTGGTGGCATGTCTCTTCTCTTTTGGAAAGCTATTTTGTTTCCCCATCTTGGAGCGTGAGATTCTTTCCATCCTCCTAATGGTTTGGACCCTTATCCACCTTCTTGGTCATGTGTTCTATTCGACGACGTAGGGTCTACACCAGTCGCTTACATTCATGAGCCATACTTATTACGACTGCTAGGTCTATGATGCGTCCCAGTACCCCCATACGGTCTCTAATATCCATATTGAGACAATCCACAAACCTTTGACATATGTCTATTGGCCTAACTAGGTCAAGAGCAAAGGATCTTAACTCGTTGAACTTTGTCTCGTATTCTGCTATAGAGTTAAGCCCTTATCATAGCCAGATAAATTCTTGCTTCTTCTCGTTTATCAGATGGGATGCCAAGTACTCCTCTAAGTATCTCTCCTCAAATTGTTCCCAATCATGGGCGGTGGTAGGTAGATTTCGGACATTGTCCCACCATCATTTCTGGGATTGCACCTCCCTTGAGGTTTCTGGGAATGTCTATTGGAGCAGAGTGATTGACAGGGGGAGGGTGAGATTGCACCTCCTCTGGCTCAACCCAAGAATTGGTGCCTACCTCAGGGACGAGATTAGGTTGTCCAAATACACAGGTGAACTCTTCATACAATCTTTGGTGCTCCCTGTTAAGTCCAAGAGGAGTTGTCTAGGCTTCTCTGGGAGTTTCTACAGGTAGGGATGGTTGAGTAGTGTTGGAGACGACAACCCTAGTTCTCTTGGTTCCTTTCTTCATAGCCATTTTCAATAAATTTTAAATAAATTCTATTAGTTCCTATGTTTTCTAGTCTTGATTATGTATTCAAGGAAATAGGCTCTGATACCACTCAAGTTATCATGCCCCGACCTGGTTTGGTCAGATCCCTGTGATCAACCCGCCACTCTTCCGGTTTATTTAAGGGTTTTCCCCTTATTATAAACTATGAAGAATAAGGCGTCCTTTAAACCTGCACCTTTCCTGGAATAACATAAATCAAAACTGCATAATATTTTAAATTTATCATACCTATCTCACAGGCGGCTTATTTGAGGGTCTTTAAGGGTAGGCTTTCTGAAATTTCCTGAAAGGGGATATAAGGGAGGGGGTTAGTACAACTACTAAGTGAATGGTTTTTTTTCGAAAATTAACTTTTTGGAAAAAAAATTGTATTGGAGTGTGCTAGACTCCTTATTTTCTTTCAAAAATACTTTCATTTCAATTCTCTATATTTTTCACCATTTCTTATAACTCATGGTGTGTTATCACTCAACACACATCCTTTATCATGAAGGTCAATCACACAATCGCAGGCTAGCCAGTCCACTGAACCCACTTATGGCATCGGAGCGACTTTATCGGCCACCTAGATAGAAGCACATCTACTTCTACCCTGAGAATGAGTGGATGTACGAGACATCCAACCCTCAATCCTGAAATCAATTCTCTGTGTTCGTATGAGGACAGAGACCTCATCCCGACCCCATCCCAGTATCGTGCGCTTGAAGCTATGTCGAGCTTCGCAAGGTCACCTGGTCAGATGGACTGCCCTTTTATCCACCAGGTCGTCCAGGGCCCTATGACACATCACTACCCCTCTTGGGCATCTTGAAGGTCCCGTACACACAGTGCATGTACAATCAGTATTTCCATCTCATTCCTTATAATTTTTGGTGCCACTAGTCCAACGGCCCTGACCATCAACTTAACCCGCAACTGTTTGTCTTCACTAGTCCGGAGACCTATCATATCGCACTGCCACTAGTTGACTGAATATGTCAGTCCTATCTTAGTACCATGGCCGAACAATTCATTTCTTCAGTTTTATGGCATATATCTCATGTTTGTTTATGAGCTTCTGCTCGTGCCAATTGGATTATGGTCGACTGTTCTAGGTTTTAAAAATCGAGCATATTAGCCCCAAAGTTTCAAAACCGAGGCCCCCAACCTATAAGAGCTATTCGAGCTCCCATCAAGAATGTCTCCCAAATCGTTTAAGCAGTGGCACACATTCAGGGGAGAGCACTTCTGACAAAAATATGTTTTTAGTTGTCTATCATACTGACCAAGTATAATGACATCTCCATTCATAATCGATCAACGGGTTTTTCACTTCCTTCGAGGAAGTTTCATCATACCAACCAAGTATGATCTACTTACAACCGGTAAGTAGTTCTTTCGTGTGATTTTCACATCACTATTCTAAGTTGTGATGTTTAAAATACCATAAGTAGTGGATTTTCATTTCGAGGTACTTATCATCCCCAATCGAGTATGATATAAAATCTCACTCACCTAATCGTGCAGTGAAATTCTACTTAGTCAGTTTCCGTCCCTAGCAAGCTTAGCTTCAGCTGGCATTCCCGATGTGTCATTTTTCCTACATGAAATGAACATAGTTGTTCATTATTCTTTGGCCTAATAGCCTTCATTAATTCCAAATGAATGAAAAAAATAAACTTTCTATTTATCTGCAATTAGGTCCCTAAAGTTATTTTTCTTTAACTTTAAGTCCCTAATGCCAATTTTTCCTCAAATTGAGTCCTAAAACTTTCAAAATTTATCTTAGGACCTCAATTATTCAAATCCCAAAAAGGGGTTTATTTTTCCCAAATTTCCAATTTGGTCCCTCAACTTTTCCAAAATTACCATATTCCCCTTCCTTTACAAAAATGGTAAGTTTCACCCCAAAAATTCTAAAATTCCTCAATTGGCCCTCTAACATTCTTATCATGCCCAATTGACCTCAATTTTAGAAAATTGCATTTTGGTCCTTCGAATTTTCAAAAATCATCAATTTCTCCAAAATTTCCCCAATTTCAACTCACTAACACTACCGGATTTGATTTCATCAAATTGACCGATCAAACAACTCTAATTGTTGAAATTGAAGTTGAAATTAGGTTTCTACATGTTCATACAATTCCATAGAACTTTGAATCGTAAGTTTTAATGCCGGAACAAGGTCAAACGGAGCTTTGCCAGAAAATAGACTGTAGAAAGAGAAAGCTTCGATTGCTCACCGGTGAGGGCGCGGTGGTCTGAGCTTTCTATCTCGGTAGGTCTCTCCTCCTGAGGATTTTCCTAGGATCAAGAATGACATCAATTGATGTCAAATTGGATTAGAATTCTGTCATTGAAATTCGGTCGACTCTCTCTCTAACACCGATCGGAGATTGTAGAGGGGAGCCAAATTGGCTAAACATTTAGTCCTAATTCGACCATAGGAGGGCTGAGGAAGTGTTGGGAGGGCTTGGTTTGGTCTAAGGAGAGCTCGAATTGGCCAATTTCAACTCGGCCAAAATAGGGCAGCTTCGGTCCGCCGGAGCTGCTTCACTATTCGATCACGCAGACGCTTCTCTGGCTACTCTCAGAATGAATGGATGTTACCACCATGTAGTTGACTTCTCCCTAGTTCTAAGGAACCTGACCACGCCTCCTTTAGCTTAGAAATGACCCTATATCGGAGCTCTGGTTCGTGCTTCACCGAAAAACTAAGCAGCTGAGAGAGAATGAGCTTTTCAGGTGTGGAGAGTATGAATGAAGAGATGCTCTTTATATAGAAAGCTCAGGGATATCTTGGCCATTCGATTGGCTCCTTAATGGCGGTCATTCATTGCCTGAAACTTCCTGGCAGGAGACTTCTTGGCTTCGCCAACATTGCTCGATTTTCCGGCGAGTGAACCTATCATCTAAAGGAAGAAGACGACACTGTTCCGAACTGGACCAGACCGGTCCAAACTATGTTCAAAGCTTAAACCAGCCGATTCACCTCCTATTCGACTGAATTTTTCAAATCTACAAATTTGTCAGTTCATCTAAATTCATTTTCTATCCATTGGTGACCTCAAATCTCAAATTTGAATTATTTAAACTACCTAGAAAAATGAATTTAGAATTCAGTTCAATAGTGGTTCAAACCAGTTCAATCCAATTTGGATCTGGTTCACCAGAACCAGTTTGGGAATACTTCAAATGAATGATATGTTTGACCATGGTACCAAGATAGGACCAACATATTCGTTGGACTGGCGACAGTGCGACATGATAGGTCGACAGACTAGTCATGACAAACAGTTGCAGGTCAAGTTGAGGGTCGGGGCCATTGGACTAGTGGCACTACAAATTAAATGGTTTTTGTGGAAAACTTTTGTTTTGTGAATGCACTGAGGTTCAGGACCTTCAAGACGCCCAAGAGGGCTAGTGATGCGTCCTAAGGGCTACTGGATGACATGGTGGAGATAAGGGCAGTTTGTTGTTCCAACAGTCACGGAAGCTCGACATAGCTTCATGTGCATGAGACCGGGGTGGGGTCGGGATGAGGTCTCTATCCTAATACGGACACGGAGTTTTCTTTATGGGATTGAGGATCGGAAGTCGCATACATCCACTCATTCTCAGGGTAGAAGTGGACAAGCTTCCATCTAGGTGCTTGATAAAGTCGCTCTAATGCCATAAGTGGGTGTAGTGGACGTGTTGCCCTACAAATGTGTGTTTTCTTCATGATGAAAGGTGTGTGTTGGTTGATAAACACACCAGTTGTGTGTTAATGATGAGAAATGGCCATGAAAACTGAGATTTTGAGGATGAAATGTTTAAAGGAAAATAAGGAGTCTAACACACTCCAATTAAAACTATTTTTTGAAAGTCAAATTTTAAAACATCTAATTATTGAGTCATTGAACTCACCCACTCCCTTATACCCCTTTTCAGGTAACCAAAGGAAAGCCTACCTAAAAACCTCGAGTTAACTACACTGGTAAGACAAGTATGTTAAGTTTAAAATTTCATGCAGTTTTGATTAATGTTATTCTAGGAAAGGTACAGGTTTAAAGGACGCCTTACTCCTCACTATTTAAAAGAAGGTTAAAACCCTTAATAAATAAGGAGAGTGGCGGTTTGATCACATGGATCTGACCAAACCAGGTTGGAACGTGACAACTTGAGTGGTATTAGTGCTTGTTTCCTCAAATACATTATCAAGACTATATAACATAGCAACTAAGAGAAAATTTTAAAATTTTTAGATGGCTTCCTGAAGAGGAACCAAGAAAACTAGGACTAGCATTACCTACACCACCCAACATTTTGTCCCCGTAGGAAGATCACCCTAAAATATCCAAGAAGTCCCAAAGAACCAAGAGACGTTATTGGGAAGTATCCAGGAGGATGGTGCCAAGACCTGTTGAGGTCACAATCCTAAGTACAAAGGGAGCCAAGCCTAAGGCCAGGAACACTATCAAGGGCTTATAACCTTAGCAAGAAGGATGCTTGTCAAAAAACCCGTAGCCCGCCATCTATTTCATAAACACTTTTTGTAATAGGGCTAAGACCACAACATATTGTATTACTTCTCCACTAATAAAGAATTCAAAGTTCCTAAAACCATATCTCCCAAATGATGTGACATTGCGCCTCAGTTGTATGAAGATTGCCCAAGGAAAAATAATCAAACAAACCGCATTTCCCCTAGACACCATGAAGACCAAGTAGATTTCCATCCCAAATAAACTAATGAATCAAGGGAATTATTGAGCAAATAAGGCACAACAAGAAAATTGACAAGTTAATTAAGGAGTCTAGGAGAACTCTTGGAGTAACAACTGAGCAAGGAAATGACCTATTACAAGGTGTTAGGGAAATAGGACATAAAGTGAAAGACTATCCCACACCATAAGGATTTAGAACAATACTTTCAAAGAATAATATCCCCATAGTTATAGAACATCCGAAAGGAATACCATCCCTAGAAACATGACTCCTGCTCTGAATTTCAACCACATCCAAGAGGAAGCTCTTCAAGATCCTAGCATAGTGACAGGAAGGAAAAAGGACTAAAGGTATGACCTTGATAAAACTGCAAATAGAACAAAGTGTAGCTGAAGAAACTTTTCCCTTAAGATGAAACTTTTAGCCATTTAGGAGCAAAGAAAGGAGTGCCTTCACAAGAGAACACCAGCCGAGCATCTGACGAAAAGGGGATATCCCGGGAAGCAAATCGTAGCAACAATATATGTAAGGAGAATAAACGATGCCCTAAGGAAGACCAGGAAGTAGAAAGGACTACACCCTAAAAAGGGCAATAGGATGGACATTAAAGATAAGAAGACTCGAGAAACAACTGCCCTAAGATAATTATACCAAAGGAATGGTAGGGACGAGGCAGTTAACGAACTAATACTTGTGATGGTCAAAATTTAAGCTCCAACAAAGAAGGGAGAGGAGGAAAAGCTAAGTATTTGGAAAAAGAAGGATGAAGGAAATCCTTAAAAAGACCAATGGCCAAATTAACAACCAAACTCAAGCCAAGAGAGTAGGCAAGCCTCTCACATGATAAAGAGATCTTGAAACATGGAGGATTTGAGCTCTCCCTGAAAGAAATAGACATGTATTGGGGTACAAGTGAGGATGAGGATAGAGTACAAAAGATGTGCCTGCAAGATTTCAAGAGTAAGGGGGAAATAGGAGATGGCGACATCAAAGGATGCCATTTAAGGGTAGATATTCCCTAGAGCAAATGAAAAAAGAATTTTGAGACAAAAAGGGGAGAGTCCTACCAAGGAAGGAAACCCTAGAAATGCATATGTATTCCAACTAAGAGGTAATGGAACCAAGTGAAAGGGATAAAGAGATAAACTTGCAAATGAAGCACAAGCTGAGGGGAAAGAACTAGGGATGTATACTAGGAGCACCTAAGGTGTCACGCCCCGACCCAGTTTGGTCGGATCCCCGTGATCAACCCACCACTCTCCCGATTTACTAAAGGGTTTTCCCTTATATTATAAATCGTAAAGAGTAAGGCGTTAACCTGCACCTTTTTCCAGGAATATCATAAATCAAAACTGCATAGTAATTTAAATTAGTTGTACCTATCTTGAAGGCGTTTAATTGCGCAAGTCCTTTAAGGTTCGGCTTTCCGGGACTTCCTAAAAGGGGTATAAGGGAGGGGGGTGAGTACAACTACTCAGTGAATGGGATTCAAATCTTTTAACTTTCAAGAAAAAAAACATTTATATGGAGTGTGCCAGAATCCTTTGTTTTCAAAAATCATTTCATTTAAAAATTCGTGTTTTTCCATTATTTCTTAGTTATCTATGTATCATCACCCAACACACATCCTTCATCATGAAGGTTACACACATTCGCAAGTCAGTATCACTACTAAACCCGCTAGTGGCTTCGAAGCGACTTTTCCTGCCACCCGGATAGAAGTACGACCACTTCTACCCTGGTAATGAGTGGATGTACACGACATCCGACCCATAATCCCGAAATTGCTTCTTCGTGTCCACATGAGGATAGAGACCTCATCTTGTCCCCACCCCGGTCTCATGCGCTTTGTGCTACTCCAAATTTCGCACAAACACCTGGAATGACAATCTGCCCTTATACTCACCGAGTCGTCCAGGGCCCTTAGGACACATCACTACCCCTCATGGGCGTCTTGATGATCCCGTACTCATGTGCATGCACAAACAAAGTTTTCTTAAATTACCATGTAATATGTGGTGCCATTTGTCCCAACGGTCCCGACCTCCAACTCAACTTGTAGCTGTTTGTCTTGACTGGTCCGAAGACCGGTCATGCCGCACTGCTACTAGTTGACTGAGTATGTCGGACCTGCCTTGGTACCATGGCCAAACAATTCACTTATTAAGTTTTAATGGCACATATATATATATATATATATCATGTTCTTTTATGAGCTCCTACTCGTGTCCATTGGCCTATGGCCCACTGTTCGAATTTTTCAAAAACTAGGCATTTTAGCCCTCAAGTTCCAAAACCGAGGCCCCCGACCTATAAGAGCTATTCGAGCTCCCGTCAAGAAGGTCTCCCAAATAGTTTAAGCAATTGCACACAGTCAGGGGAGAACACTTCTGACAAAATAGGTTTCCACTGTCTATTATACCAACCGGTATAAGGACATCTCCGTTCATAACCGATGAACGGGTTTTCAACTTCCTTCGAGGAAGTCTCATCATACCAACCAGGTATGATCTACTTACAACCGGTAATTAGTTTTTTTCGCATAATTTTCACATCACTTTCTCTAAGTGGTGATGATTAAAATACCACCAAACAGTGGGTTTTTATACCGAGGTACTTATCATCCCCAACCGGGTGTGATGTTAGTAAACCCACTCACCCGATAGTGCAGTGAAATTCCACTTAGTCGGGTTCTGTCCTTAGCAAGCTGGACCTCGACTGGCGTTCCTGATGTCTCGTTCTCCTACATGAGATGAACATAATTGTTCATTATTCTTTGGCCTAATAGCCCTCATTCGTTCCAAATGAATGAGAAAACCCAACTTTACATATATTTACAATTAGGTCCCTAAAGTTAATTTTCTTTAACTTTAAGTTCCTATTGCCAAGTTTTTCCTAAATTCGAGTCCCGAAACCTTTAAAATTTATCTTAGGACCTCAAATTATTTGATTTCACACAAAGGGGTTTAATTTCCCAAATTTCCAATTTGGTCCTTCAATTTTCCCGAAATTACCATTTTGCCCCTTCTTTAGAAAAATGGTAAAATTTTGCCCCAAAAATTATAAAATTTATCAATTGACCCTCTAATATTCTTATCATGACCAATTAACCATCAATTTTAGAAAATTACATTTTGGTCCTTCAAATTTCCAAAAATCCCCAATTTCCCCAACCTTTATTTTTTTTCAATTTCAACTCTTCAACACTGCCAAATTTGATTTCATCAAATTGATCAATCAAACACCTCGAATTATTGAAATTGAGTTCCTACATGTTCATACGATTCTAAGGAACTTTGAATCACAGATTTTAACGCTGGAATGAGCTCAAACGGAGATTCATCGGAAAACAGACTATAGAGAGAAAAATCTTTGATTTCTCACCGGTGAGGGCGTGGCGGTGGAGCTTTCAAATCTGGGCAGATAGCTCTCCTCCAGAGGTTCTTCCTAGGATCAAGGATGACATCAATTGATGTCGAATTGGATTAGAATTTCTTTATTGAAATTCAGTCGACTCTCTCTCTAACAACGATCTGAAATTGTAAAGGGAAACCGAATTGGCTTACCTTTCGGTCCTAATTCGGCCGGGGAAGGACCGAGGAAGTGTTGGGAAGGCTTGGTTTGGCCTGAGGAGGGCTTGAAATGGCCGATTTCAGCTTGACCAAAATAGGGTAGCTTCGGTCCGCTGGAGCTACTTCACTATTCCATCATGCCGGCACTTTTCCAACGACTCTCGGATTGACTGGAGTTTGCTACCAGATAGCTGTCTTCTCCCCATTTCTAAAGAGCCCGACCTTTGTTTAAGTCGAAACTCTAGTTCGAGCTTCACCGGGAAATGGAGTAGTAGGGAGAGAGAGAAGTGTTAAGGTGTGAGGAGAATGAAATGGGGATGACCTCTTTATATAAGCATTAAATTATTTGTATTAATTCCAATAATTTAATTTAGGTATTAAATTATTGGTATTAATTACAATAATTAAATATATATTAATTTAGGGCTATTTATGGTAAGCTATATCGTTCGCATAAAAATTTTTGACCGAAATTTCGGGTTACAAAAAAATCATACTTCCTAAGAGGTCACCCATCCACACACTACTCTAAGACAAGCACACTTAACTTTGAAGTTCTTATGAAATATAGTTCACCTAAACCAATTTGGTTTTTGTTTTCTAATTTGTCTTAAGTTTCTTTTCCAAGGTTTAATGAACCCTTTGGATCACCCGAAAGTTGTAAATTTCCATATTGCTTATTCCCAAATGTAAACCGGCTTGGTTTTCTTATTCAGTTTGACCGGTTCTTTTCCCGGTTTTTCTTAACTAAAAAAATGTGGGATTTACATAAGGAATAAGTTAAACCCAAGGAATTGGTAAATAGGAAGTTATCATCAAAAGATATTGTGACAAGTAAGAATGAGTGCACTACCCATAATAAGGAAATAAAGGAAAGAACATTTGAGAAACATCGAGAAAGTAAGTCCTCCAAATAAGAAGTGGCTAAGGAGGAATAACCATAAATAGTAAGACGGTTCATAGTCTACACGCACATAACGGAGCCTAAAGAATGGACGGTCAAGCATAGTGTGGATTGCATAGGATAACACCGATAATCAAAAGTATCTCAAGTAAGGAATAAGGGATGAAACAGAAGTTGTAGATAGAGAAGTATCCAAAGCGGACAAATGCCCTAATATAGAAAGGGGTGTGAAGAAAGTAAGAAATCTTCAAGGAATGGTAAGAAGGTTGAGCATGTAGCTCTTAAGGTTAAAATCTCTACTTTGAGGGACATAGTAGCAAATGACACCGTAAGAGGGGGGAACTCCCCAAACAATTCAATCAACACATATACCAAAAGGGATCAACTCGAAATAATGAATCGTGGAATAGTCACAAGCAAGTAAGAGTGGATTAAAGAAAAGGAAAGTCCTTGAATAAAGGACGCCACTAAAGAAGAGATAGGACATAAGAAGGGATGAATCCCCACATGTTGGTAAGTCATCAGAAAACCCCAATTATTGGAATCGGAAAGACCCAATAAAGAAGTTTGCAAAAGACGAGTAGATAAGACAAATCGATACGGGTGTAAAGGTAAGCATACAAGAATAACATCAAGGGGCATCATTTAAAGTTAGGTGACTTCAAGGATGTATGGAAAAGAAATTATGGGAGAAAAGGGTAAGAATCCTCCCAAATAAAGAAATCCTAAGAAAGGATACATGACATAATAAAGAATAAACGGAACCTCGTGGCGAGAGGTGAGGAGACAAATTCACAAATAAAATGCATGCTAAGGTGAAAGAAACCCAAGGAAGCATATTAAGAGATATTGTGGCAAGTAAGAATGAGTGGACTATCCATAATAAGGTAAGGAAGGAAAGAACGTCTGAGAAATGTTGGGAAAGTGAGCCCTCCAAATAAGATGTGGTTATGGAGGAATAACCGCGATTGATAAGACAGGCTGTAGTCCACACGCGTATAATAAAGCCTAAAGATTGACAACTAAGCATAATATAAAGTACCCGAAATAAGATTAATAAACTACTCAAATAAGGAATAAGGGACGGAATGAGAAAAATTTAAGACAATGGAGGACTAAAAGGGGGGAAATGCCCCAATATGGAAAGGGTGTAAGGAGATGAAGAAAGGAAACCTTCAAGAAATGATAAGAAGTTTGAACATGTATCTCCTAAGATGAAAGTCTCTACCTTGAAGGAAATAGTAGAGAATGAAACCATAAAAAGGGGAAACTCCCTATACTAAGCAAACGACATGTAGACCGAAAAGAATCAACTCGGTATCAAGAATTGTGAAATGATTATGAACAAGTAAGAGTGGATTAAGGCCAAAGTAAAATCCTCGAGTAAAGGATGTCATTGGGAATAAGGATGGACCTAAGAAAGGATGAATCTCAGCTTGTCGGTATAGTATTGGAAAACCCAATCAATGGGAACCGAGAGGACCCAATAAAGAAGTTGGAGAAAGATGAGTAGGTAAGAGGAATCCATGCGGTTATGTGAGACATAGCTTCAAAGGCATGATGGAGGAGATGATAATGGTAAAAAGGATAGTTGAGGAATGCTATCAAAAAAAAAAGAGGATGAAGTTATACGATCCCTGAAAGGTCTAAAAGCTAAGAGAGACATTCTAGGAGATGTTCTAGAAATCAAATGGACAAAGACAGGTCCTAGAAAACGCCATGTTGTAAGGGCATGTAAGCCCAACAACCCAAGGAGAATATGACTCAAAGTAAGGAAGAGTCGGCTAATAAGCATGACGAGGTCAAATATAATAATTTGGACTAAAGTTATAATAGACAACGAATGGAGGAAAGGTCAAAATAGGACGAAAAGGTGATGATAAAGAAATACATGGAAATAAGTATGAAATGCTCTATAGGACGATGAGCTAAGGGTTTCAATGACCAAGTGGTTAACTAGGCATAGAAATAGTTAGTTATCTTGGAATTTTCAATCTTGAGTATAGAACCTCAAAGGGAAGAATGTTGCTCTAAGCAAAGAGAGAGATAAAATCTAAGAACATACCCTGAGGTAAGGTAAGTCTAGTTATGACAAACCCCATGGATGGAGTAAATAATATAAAGGAAAAGGAATTCCTTAAGTGAAGGTTGTAAAAGGGGCTAATTGAAAGGATGAGAGAAAAGATTGCATCTTAAGCAAACACCAAAGGGGCATCAAAGGAAATGATTTCTCATGCAAGGTTGCTAACTAATTTTTGGGGACAAAACCCCTAAAAGGAGAGGAGAGATGTAAACCCTGCCCTTTTGAACTAAGGAAAAACTGGGAAGAGAACCGGTCGAACCAAGTGAGAAGACCGAACCGGTTCACAAACCCGATAAATTGTGAATGTGAAATTTAGGAATTTAAACTCCCAGGTGACTAAAAGGTTTCAAAATACTATGGAAAAGAACCTTAGGATGAATTGGAAGAGGAAAATTAGACCGGTTTGGACGAACCGGGTCCAACAGGATTGAACTGAGTTAGTTCATGAATTGGAACCGATAGAGATATGGAAAAACAAAGGAATTCAACTCCATTTTACTCGAAAGAAATTCATAAACCTTGGGAAGGAACCTTAGAACAAAGTGGGAGAGAAAAACCAGACCGGTTCAGGTGAACCGGACCCAAACCGGATTGAACCGATTTTAGGACTAAGCCGATTTATGAACCGAAATCGATAAAGAGATGGTAAACCGGAAATTTTATGGACCCTAAGTGATCTAAGGATTCACAAAAGACATGGAAATTTACTTGTGAAGGAATTGGGGATGAAAACCAAATTAGTTCAAGTGAATCGGATCCGAACCGGTTTGAACCACTATTGAATCGAATCCTAAATTCATTTTTTTAGGTGGCTTAAATAATTCAAATTGGAGATTTGAGGCCATCATTAGATAGAGAATGAATTTAGATGAATTTAGAAATTTTTAGATTTGAAAAACTTGGTCGAATGGGGGTGAACCGGCCAATTTAAGCTTCAAACCCGGTTCGGACCGGTCCGGTCCGATTCGGAACAGTATCAACTTCTTCCTTAGGATGACAGCACTGTTCACTCACCAGAAAACTGAAGAAACGCCGGCGAAGAAGAAACGCTTCTGTTCGGGGCGTTTCAGGTCTTCAATGTTAGTCATAACGGTGTCAAACGGATGGCCAATGGGTCCCCGAGCTCCCTATATAAAGAGCCCCTCCCTATTCATCCCTCCACACATGAAAACTCCATTCTCTCTCAACTGCTCTATTTTCTGGTGAAGCTCGAACCAGAGCTCTGACATGGGGTCTTTTTTGAGAGCCAAACAAGGTGAGATCAGGTTCTTTAGAACCGAGGAGAAATCAGCTACATGTCTGTAGTCTCTGTTCACTCCGAGAGTCACGGGCGAGTTGCCGACGTAATGAAACAGTGAAGCAGCTCTAGCGGACCGAAGCTGCTCTGTTTTGGTCGAGTTGAAATTGGCCATTTCGAGCCCTCCTCAGGCCAAACAAAGCCTTTCCAACACTTTCTCAGCCCTCCCACGGTCGAATTTGGACTGAAAGGTAAGCCAATTCGGCTCCCCTTTGGAATTTTCGACCAGTACTAGAGAGAGAACCGATAGAATTTCAATGATGAAATTCTAACTCAATTCAGCATCATATGATGTGATTCTTGATTCTAGGATGAACCTCAGGATGAGAGCTATCTACCCAGATCCAAAGCTCAAACCGTCGTGCCATCATCGATGAGTAATCGAAGCTTTCTCTCTCTATAGTCTATTTTCCAGTGAAGCTCTGTTTGAGCTCGTTCCAGCATCAAAACTTGTGATTCAAAGTGCTATTGAATCGTAAGAAGATGGAGAAACTCAATTTTAACTTCAATTTCAATAATTAGAGGTGTTTGATTGGTCAATTTGATAAAATCAAATTCGGTTGTGCTAAGGAGTTGAAATTGGGGGGAAAATTGGGGAAATTGGGAATTTTCGACATTCAAAGGACCAAAATGCAATTTTATGAAATTGAGGGTCAATTGGGCATGAAAATAATGTTGTAGGACCAATTGAGGAATTTTGGAATTTTTGGGGTAAAACTTACCATTTTTGTAAAGGAAGGGCAAAATGGTAATTTTGGAAAAGTTGGAGGACCAAATTGGAAATTTGGGAAATTAAAACCCCTTTTTGTGAAATTGAATAAATTGAGGTCCCAAGATAAATTTTAAAACTTTCAGGACTCAATTTGAGGTAAAACCAGCATTAGGTACTTAAAATTAAAGAGAAATAACTTTAGGGACCTAATTGCAAATATATGTAAAGTTGAGTTTTCTCATTCATTTGGAACAAATGAGGGCTATTGGGCCAAAGAATAATGAACAATTATGTTCATTTCGTGTAGGAGAATGAGACATCGGGAACGCCAGTAAAGGTCCAGCTTGCTAAGGACGAAACTCGAATAAGTGGAATTTCACTGCACTATTGGGTGAGTGGGATTATATATCATACCCGATTGGGAATGATAAGTGCCTCGATATACAAACCCACTGTTTAGTCGTATTTTAATAATCACAACTCAGAGAAAGTGATGTAAAAATTATGCGGAAAAACTATTTACCGGTTGTAAGTAGATCATACTCGGATGGTATGATGAGACTTCCTCGAAAGAAGTTAAAAACTCGTTCATCAGTTATGAATGGAGATGTTCTTATACCGGTTGGAATAATGGATAGTGAAAACCTATTTTGTTGGAAGTGTTCTCCCCTGACTGTGTGCCAATGCTTAAACTATTTGGGAGACCTTCTTGACAGGAGCTCGAATAGCTCTTATAGGTCGGGGGCCTCGGTTTTGGAACTTGGGGGCTAAATGCCCAATTTTGAAAATCTTGTACAATGGGCCCAAGGCCAGTTGGCACGAGAAGGAGCTCGTAAACGAACATAATATATGTGCATAAAACTTAATAAGTGAATTTTTTGGCCATGGTACCAAGATAGGACTGACATGCTTAGTCAACTAGTGGCAGTGCGACATGACGGGTCGATGGACTAGTTAAGACAAACAACTACGGGTTGAGTTGAGACGAGGCCATTGGACAAGTGGCGCCACAGATTATATGGCATAATGAAAAAACATTATTTGTGCATGCACTATGAGTACAGGATCATCAAGATGCCCATGAGCGGTAGTGATGTGTCCTAAAGGCCCTGGACCACCCGGTGAGTATAAGGGCAGATCATCGTTCCAAGTGTCTGTGTGAAATTTGGAGTAGCACCAAGTGCATGAGACAGGAGTGGGAACAGGATGAGATCTATGTCCTCATATGGACATGAAGAAGCGATTTTGGGATTGAGGGTCGGATGTCACGTACATCCACTCATTCCTAGTGTAGAAGTGGTCGTGCTTCTATCTAGGTGGCCGATAAAGTCGCTTCGAAGCCACTAGTGGGTTCAGTAGTCATGCTAACCTACGAATGTGTGTAACCTTCATGATAAAGGATGTGTGTTGGGTGATGACACACCGTGGTAACTAAGAAATGATGGAAAGACCCAAATTTTTAAATGAATAGATTTTTTAAAAGAAAAGAGTTTGTCACACTCCATATAAATATTTTTTTTCTTAAAAATTAAAAGTAGACCTTTGAAAACCCATTCATTGAGTAGTCGTACTCACCCCCTCCCTTATATCCCTTTAAGGAGATTTCAGAGAGCCTACCCTTAAAGACCATCAACTAATACACCTGTAATACAGGTATGATAAATCTAAATTATTATGCAATTTTGTTTATGTTATTCCTGGAAAAGGTGCAGGTTTAAAGGACGCCTTACTCTTTACGGTCTATAATAAGGGGACACCCTTTAATAAACTGGGAGAGTGGCAGGTTGATCACGAGGATCTGACCAAACTGGGTCGGGGCATGATATCCACATCCCTCATACGACTTAATTAGATTGGAAAGGAAAGCCAATTTGGCTCCCCTTTGTAATTTCCGATCAGTGCTAGAGAAAGAACTGATGAAACTTCACTGACCAAATTCTCCCTCAATTCAGCATCAATTGATGTGATTCTTGATCCTAAGAGTAACCTCGGGACAAGAGCTATCTGCCCAGATCAAAAGCTCGAACCGCCGCACCCCCAATGGTAAGCTTTCAATGTTTTCTCCATCTAAGTTCAATTTTTCGGCAAAGCTCCGTTTGAGCTCATTCTAGCATCAAATCGTGTGATTTAAAGTGCAATTAAATCATATGGAGGTGTTAAATCTAACTTCAAATTCAATAATTAAACTTATTTGATCAGTTAATTTGATGAAATCAAATTCGGCCGAGTAGGAAGGTTGAAATTGGTGGAAATTTTGGGGATTTCAAAAATTCTAGGGACTAAAGTGCAATTTCATAAAATTGAGGGCCAATTGGGCATGGAAAAGATGTTGGAGGATCAATTGGTCGATTTTTGGGATTTTTGGGGTGAAATTTACCGTTTTTGTTAAGTATGGGCAAATGGTAATTTTGGAAAAGTTGGGAACCAAATTGGAAATTTGGGAAACTTGAACCCCTATTGTGATTTTGAATAAATTGAGGTATTAAGGTAGATTTTATAAGTTCCAGGACTCAATTTGGGGGAAAATCGGCATTAGGGACCTAAAGTTAAAGAAAAAGAACTTTAGGGACCTAATTGCAATAAATCAAAAAATTTGAGTATTTCATCCATTTACGATAAATGAAGGCTATTAGGCTAAGGGATAATGAATAAGGATATTCATATCGTCTAGGAACATGATGTACCGGGAACACCAACAAGGACAAGCTCGCGTGAAAACAAAGAACTGGTTAAGAGGAAATCACTATGTTATCGAGTGAGTGAGATTTTTATATCATACCCAGTTGGGATGTTAATCACCTCAGAAATGAAAACTCACTACTAAGTGGAATTTTAAACATCACACCTAAATGAAGCGATGTGGAAATCATGCAGAAAAACTACTTATCGGTTGTAAGTAGATCATATCTGGTTGGTATGATGAACTTCCTAGAAGGAATTAGAAAACTCGTTAATCGATTATGAGCGGAGATATCCAAACACCCCGTTGGTGTGATGGATGGCTGAAAGATTATTTTGTCGAAAGTACTCTCCCCTAACTATGTGTCACTGCTAAAACTTTTTGGGAGATATTCTTGACGGGAGCTTGAATAGCTCAGATAGGCCTTAGGCCTTAGTTTTGGAACTTGGGGGCTAATATGCCCGATTTTGAAAATCTCGTATAGTAGGCCCAAGGCTAGTTAGCACGAGCAGGAGCAAGTAAACAAACATGAGTTTAAGCCATGAAAACTTTAAATGAATGATATGTTTAGCCATGGTACTAAGACAGGACCAACATTCTCGATGGACTAGCGGTAGTGCGACATGACAAGTCGATGAACTAGTTGAGACAAACAGCTACAGGTCAAGTTGAGGGTCGGGGTCGTTGGACCAGTGGCACCAGAGATTAAATGGCTTATATGGAAAATTGTTGTTTTGTGCATGCACTGAGGTTCGAGACTTTCAAGATACTCAAGAGGGATAGTGATGTGTCCTAGGGGCTAATGGACAACATGGTGGAGATAAGGGCAATTTGTCGTACGAGCAGTCAAAGAAGCTTAACGTAGCTTCATATGCATGAGATCAGGGTGGGGTTAGGATGAGATCTATGTCCTCATACGGACACGGAGTTTTCTTTACGGGATTGAGGGACAGATGTCGTGTACATCCACTCATTATCAGGGTAAAAGTAGATGGGCTTCTATCTAGGTGGTAGGTAAAGTCACTCCGACGCCACAAGTGGGTGCAATGGACGTGCTGCCCTGTGAATGTGTGTTTCCTTCATTATGAAGGGCGTGTGTTGGTTGATAAACACACCGGTTGTGGTTAATGATGAGAAATGTCTATGAAAACTGAGATTTTATGGATGAAATATTTTAAGGAAAATAAGGAGACTAGCACACTCCAATTCAAACTATTTTCTAAAATTCAAAATTTAAAACACTCATTCACTGAGTCATTGAACTCACCCCCTCCCTTATACCCCTTTTCAGGTAACCAAGGGAAAGCCTACCCAAATACCCCAAGTTAACTAAACCTATAAGACATGTATGTTAAGTTTTGTTATTCCATGAAAGATACGGGTTTAAAGGACGTCTTACTTCTCACTGTTTAAAAGAAGGAAAAAACCTTAATAAACCGAGAGAGTGGCGGATTGATCACGGGGATCTGACCAAACAGGGTTGTGGCGTGACAAACTAGTTTTAGGTAATATTTCATCCCTAAACAAAGCCTGACCAACCATCTCTTTGACAACAATTCATTCCGTGGCAGGTAGACCCGACTAGTTATAATCAAGGGAATTGCCATAGGTTTGATGTATCTCTACAAAGAGTTACATCAACTGATAGTATACACCCACTGTTTTAAAATGTCAAATTTTAATTCTAAATGATAAATACGAGCCAGCCATGAAAGACCACGAGTTGTACCGTGGTGATGAACCAATACATAACCAGAAATGGATGCATCTTATAATAAAGTAAGCTCCAACCTCTCTTTTCCATGAGATTGTGACAAGGGTGGATGTGTGTGACCATAAAATGATTATTCATGTGAGTGTAAGTAAGGAAGCTAGTAATTTTTTCTCCTCATATTTATTTAATGGTAGAACAAGATAGAAATATTAAAGATATAATATATTTTGTAAGAATAATTATAAGGATGAAATTTGCAAATTATTTAAATAGGTAGAGGAAGGCTATCTAAAGGAATTCTTCAAATTTCACTGTTATGGCTAGTCCATACCGAATTCCACTAAGCATAGACGATGATATATTCAATCAAGGGAGGTGCTAGCTCTTCCAGTAGCTGGGCTATAATAAGTATACCTTTTATTAGAGGTAGTAATACAAAGGATAAATGACTTGTTAGCTATGTGGATCACACGAGGTTGTGTATCATTTTTAATTTTATTTATTTATTATCATCAAGGAAGGCTAAGATAGTTAGCAACATTCCATATGAAATTTAAATTATTCACTTATGGGCATGCGAGTTTTGATTAAATATCATAAATGAAAAGTAATCATTCCGAGCATATAACCCATTTTTTCAGTAAAATTTAATTCATTTGCTCATATGGGAGACATGATTAATGTTCATTAGTTCTATCAAACTTTAAATTTCTTCAAGGGTTGTATAGTACTTAATAGTTCATTTTGAAACTCGGATGCTATAAACGCACATATGTATGGCATATAAATATAAATATCAATGTGAAAAGAGAGAGGAGTAGCTTTGGTTCGTAATAAGTCAAGGGTAGCTAATACAATGATTTATTGATTACAACGAGTGATATCATAACCTCTACTTATATAGGCATGCATGTATCCAATAAATATTGTCTTAGAGGTGAGGAAGCAGGTACATTATAGATTAAAATATTTTCATTCATTATAATTCTTCAACCATTTATTTATGAGTAATATAAAGCATGGCAATAGTGCTCTACGACATCTCTCCCATCGATCGCTTGGCTTGCCATACTGATGTGGACGTTATCCGACAGATATGTGAGATTCTTTAAAGGGTCTATTTGAACCAAATGGGTGAGCATCAACCCATGTTGAGCTACCATAACCTTTTTAATATAATCTGCTCTCCCATCTAGTACAACTATCTCTAAAATTTTGGATACATAAAGGAGGGCAATGAAATAGATTTTTAGAAATTAAGAATAAACATTCTTCAAATCAATCTATACAAGTATAATGGGTAGAAGATGCCTCCCCAGGTTAGCACGTAAGTCGTTAAAGAAGCGTTCGAGCTTAACCGCGTACTGGCTAGCAACCTCCTCGTGCACTGCATCGGCTCCGCCTTACCACCACATAAGACCGGTAAGCCTTTCCCCTTCCTCTCAGATGCCTTATCCCTAAAAATGAGGTTCCAATACAAACTGGATGGGAAATTTCTCTTGAGAGGACCACTCGTCTATGCTTGTCCCACCGAATGCACATGGAACTAGGCCGATAGTGCCAAACGTGGGTTCCAATTCTAAGATGCGTCTAGCGAAGGGCATCCTTGGTCCGATTCCTTCTAGCTTGTCCCGTTGGTAAATATCTGCGTGTAGCGGTTCCTTTGCCATGCTCCACGAGGGCATGCGGTCCAACCTAAAAATTTGGGGACTTGGTTGGCAGTCCGGTGGTACCACCCCATCCCATGATCTTGTGATTTCGCCATACCCGACTATATTACTTTGCCCAGCTAGTAGATAAACTTGGTCTGGATGGGCAAACGACGAATTGGGATCATTGGTCGGAGACGAGTTAGAGGCGATGGTCATAGTCATTTCAAACCTGAAGAAGAGAGCAACGAACAATATCAGTATTAGGATGGCCACGAAATACACTTCTAGATCAATACAAGATCATAACAAATATATAAATTCATGTAGACACATATTGGTTGCAAATTTGTTAGTTTATTCAATGAGACACACGCATTGTTGGTCTCAATTAAAATTTGAACTTAACATCCTCAATTTTTTGTTAAGCAAAGAATACACCTATTATTGAAAAACTTCTCACCTTTTTCACCAAGCTCAGTTTGCCTGCCACCTTTGGTGTAGTTGCATTCTTCATAAATGCAAAAAGGTTTATTCAAGAAACCAAAATAGTAGAAAATAACTAAAAGACTCATGCAATTATCGGAAACAACCCTCGTAGCCATCGCACCTATCCCAACTATGGCGTTAAAGATGAAACCAATTTGTGGTAATATTATGTCCCTAAACGAAGCCTGACCAACCACCTCTTTGACAACAATTCATTTCGCGGCAGACATACCCGACTAGGTATAATCAAGGGAATTGCCACGAGTTTGATGTATCTCTACAGAGAGTTATATCGATCGATAGTATACACCCACCACCTTAAAATGTCAAATTTTAATTCTAAAAGATAAATACGAGCTAGTCATGAAAGACCATAAGTTGTACAGTGGTGATAAACCAATACATAACTAGAAATGGATACATCTCAAAATAAAGGGAGCTCTAACCTCTGTTTTCCATGAGATTATGACAAGGGTGGATGCGCATGACCATAAAGCAATCATTCTTGTGAGTGTAAGTAAGGAAGCTAGTAATTTTGTCTCCTCATATTTATTTAATTGTATAGTAAGATAGAAATATTAAAGGTGTGATATATTTTGAAAGAATAATTACATGGATGAAATTTAGAATTTATTTAAATTGGTATAGGAAGTCTATCTAAAGAAATTCTTCAAATTTCACTGTTTTAGAGAGTGGCTTGTCCATAACAAATTCCGCCAAGAATAGACGATGATATATTCAGGCAAGGGAGGTGCTAGCTCTTTGATGAAGTATATTCCAGTAATAGTCGGGCTATAATAAGGATACTATTTATTTGGGGTAGTAATACATAAGATAAATGACTTTTTAGTTATGTACCACATGAGCTTGTGTATCATTTCTAATTTTATTTATTTTTTATCTTCAAGGAAGGGTAAGATAAGGAGCAACATTCCATATGAAATTTAAATCACTCACTTATGGGCTTTTGAGTTTCGATTAAAAATCATAAATGAAAAGTAATCATTCGAAGTATGTAACCCATTTTTTCAGCAAAAGTTGATTTATTTGCTCATATCGCAAACATAATTAACGTGTTCATTAGTTTAATAAAACTTTAAATTTTTTCAAGAGTTATATATTACTTAATAGCTTATTTTAAAACTCAGATGTGATCAATATATATATATAGCATATAAATGTAAACATCAATGTGAAAGGAGAGAAGACTAGCTCGAGTTCATAATAAGTCAAGGGTAGCTAATAGAATGATTTATTGATTACAACTAGTGATACCATAACCTCTACTTACGTAAACTAGTGATACCATAACCTCTACTTATATAGGCATGCATGTATCAAATAAAAATATTCTTAGAGATGAGGAAGCATATGCATTATAGATTAAAATATTTTCATTCATTCTAATTATTCAACCATTTATTTATGAGCAATATCGAGCATGGTAATAGTGCTTTGCGACGTCTCTTCGAACTATCAATTAGCTTGTACTATTGACGTGGAAGTTATCCTGCTGATATGTCTCTCCCAACTATCAATTGGCTTGTACTATTGACGTGGAAGTTATCCTACTGATATGTGAGATTCTTTGGAGAGTCTATTAGAACCAAATGGGTGAGCATCAACCCTAGTTGAGGTTCTCTAACCTTTTTAATATACTCTACTCTCCATCTAGTACAACTATGTGCAAAATTTTGGATACATAAAGGTAGGGAAATGAAACAGAATTTTAGAAATTAAGAATAAACATTCTTGAAATCGATCTATACCAGTATAATGGGTAGATCATGCCTCCCTAGGTTAGCACGTACGTTGTTAAAGAAGCGTTCAAGTTTAACCGCGTACTGGCTAGCAACCTCCTCGTGCATTGTATTGGCTCCGCCTTGCCATCACATAAGACAGGCAAGCAATCACTCAGTCCTCTCATATGCCTTAGTCCTAAAAATGAGGTTCCAATACAAATTGGATGGGAAATTTCTCTGAGTATAATTATGGGACCAATCATCCATGCTTGTCCCACCAAATGCACATGGAACTAAATCGATAGTGCCAAACGAGGGTTCCAATTCTAAGATGCGTTTAGCGAAGGGCATCCCTGGTCTGATTCCTGCTAGCTTGTCTCGTGGGTAAATACCTGTGTGTATTGGTTCCTTTGCCATGATCCACGAGAGCGTGCAGTCCAGCCTAAAAATAGGGTCTTGGTTGGGCAGTCCGATGGTAACACGCCGTCCCATGATCTTGTGATTTCGCCATACCCGTCCATATTACTTTGCCCAGCTAGTAGATAAACGTGATCTGGATGCGCGGACGATGAGTTGGGATCGTTGGTCGGAGACAAGTTAGAGGCGATGGTCGTGGTCGTTTCTAACCTAAAATAGAGAGCAACGAACAATATCAGTGTTAGGATGACCATAAAAAAGGCGAAAGACACTTCTAGATCAATACAATAATTGAAATTTTCAAACGATTAGATCACAAAAAATATATAAATTCAACATTCACTTGAGTTAGCTAGTATATTGAAAGATTGTGTGTTATTCTTTTATGCATCTATTCATTCATCTAATTGAACAATTGACCGATCAACATTGGGTGATGAAACATTGTTTCATATGATGGTGCTTCATTTCTCACTCACCAAACATTCGATTAGTTTAAATTTGATGATTATGCAATACTTGTACAATAGTGTTAAATCATATGGGCACTACTTTATGCAATTATATCCTCTTTCTCATCGTGTGCATTAAGTATTTTCATTTAATATCTGTAATGATCATTAAGACAAATTAAAAAATATTTTAAATAGATTTTCATTATAAATATGAATAACTATTAAAAGGAACGAGAAATATCCAATGCACAAATACATGTATAAGTAATGGCTATTAAGGGTATTTAATCAGCTCATCTAACATATTGTCGACCAGAGTGGTGATCAGTCTTATATGGGCCGTAACCTCAAAGACCATTGGTGTATAGTTTGCCCTGATGGTTTCTATTAGATTGTGGAAAATTAATTTCTCTTAAAACTTGGTTGGGAGCTTTTTCCTAATAAAAGTCAGGGCTAGAGATCATTAGTAAGGTGGAGAAAGAGACATAAGTGGAGGGCATGTCCACTGGCCGTTTGACTTGTTAACCCGTTATAGTTGGAGTTAATTAGTTTTAATTGGTTGAAACGACCAATTTTTACATTTTTTATGGTTTATTGCTAATTGGAAGGATTTTTGTATCTTATTTATTTTTTAATTATTTAATTAATTTTCTAGAATTTAGAGTAAAAATTACTATTTTATTATTTTTATTAATTATTAAAAAATTCTCCAAAATATTTGGTACAAATCATTTTTTGTCTAATAATATTTTTTAATTTTCAATTGTATTCATATATTATTCTCAAGCTTATAAGTTCATTTAAATTTATTTTTACCATATCGAACGGTTTTTCCATTTAGTCTATTTTTTTTTATTTTATTCTCCTTAATTACTAGTTTACCCTTTCCTTATAAGTATTTTTATCAAATCTTTTCGTAAAATCTGGTATTCCTTTCAATTTTATTTATTTATTGACTTTTCCAATTTTATTTTGAATTTTGTTAGATAGTTTGAAAAGATCCCGACTTTAATTTTTAAATTTTTATTGCAAGTATATAATAATATTACAAAAGTTTCATTATTTTCATATAAAAATAATAAATAAATAGTGTCTATGAGAGGAAATCACAACCAATTGCATGACAAAGGAGCCGATTAAACCTCCGTCAACCTTGTCCAAGGAAGGGGGATGACCCTTGAGAATTCGAAGGGGCCACAAGGCTCTCCACTATATTCATTTTTTTATATTATATTTTTAATGTATATTACTTTAATATTATTTCATACTAAATATAAATTACCATAATTTGCATATAAATTGAATATTCATGCACTTTTACATTAGTGCCTAATTTTAATATCAAACTTAAGATTAATCTTAAATTTACCATCTTTTAGCTATTATCCCTCCCCCACAAAGTCCCACTCTTCAAGTTCCAAGTGGCCATACACAATTATTGGCAATGCTAAGAGAGTATAAGCAAAATTTCTCACAATTTATATAAGCCATTTATGGGGTATTAAACAAGCTTCTATATGAGTAAACTCCAAGACAACATGGGCTATGCCTCCATATATATCCTCACTACAACAATAAACAAATTCACACTTTTCCCAAATAATTAACAATTTGTAATTTAATTTCTTTTTTTTCAATATAATTGCATGTATTGAGAATTTATATTGATTTAAAATTAAATTAATTTTTTTTAACTAAAAACTTAATTTAGCTCATTTTTTTGCACAAGAATTTAGTTCAAATTGAATCATGTGATTCAACACATACAACTATCCTAATATATATTTTTTAATTATAATAATTTAAATCCAACAAATGAGTGGTGAGGCACCAATTATAAGTTTTTTTTCTCACTCGCAATTGACTAGGATGACGAAGAGCTGGTGCCACTATATGATTTGAAAACCGTATGTGACTTATGGTCATTAATCTTAACTCAAATTAAGGAAAATATAGTAACAATGGTCAGCAAATCTGAAAAGCTGGAAACTTTCTTTGTTCATTTCATTGTCATTGTTTCCTCAGTCCTTGTCTTATCTGCTGCGAATCAGAGATAGAGAGAGAATGGAACAAAGTTGAAAGGGGTGCATGGCCACCCACAGGCATAGCAAGAGCCATAACCAGAGCCTAGAAGTAGAAGCAGCAGAATATAGCAGAGAGGATAGAGAAGCTGTAGAAAGGACATCGAGCAGTCATATTCATATAGCAGAGCAAAGCTGCAAAAGCAACAAGAGTTGCAGAGAAAGGAGGGGCGACATGGTTCTCGGATCCAACGGCGTTGTTTGGGCGGACGGCGTCAATGATGACTGCGACGCCATCCCGTTGGCCTGGAACCCCAACACCGCCGCGGAGGAAGCCGACGACCCGGTCCCCGAGCAGGACGACATCCCCATGTCTCTGTCCTTCAAGTCCATGCTGGACCCCGACTCTTCCGCCCCGGCCACCTGGTACTTCGACCCCCAGTTGCCGCGGACAGATCATCAACATCTCTTCCAGGAGCTCTCCGCCATTTCGTCCCTACACCAGCAATCGCCTCTAGAGCTCCACCACAATCTCGCCTTCCTCGACGCCACCTACTCCGCCTGCTCCCCCTACCAGCCTCCGCTCATCGGCTTCGACTTGGCCGCTGAGGCCTCTCTCCATTTCAAGCCTACCATTACCTCCTCCAACCTCCTCCCCACTCCCGATTCCAATCCGGGCATCTCCGCGAACACCGGTCTCGCCGATGTGGGGGGCACTGGCTTGCGCGGTTTCTTCGAGGGCTTCAACAGCTCCCCCAACCTGAACTCTCCCATGCTCTTAAACCGCCCCAAGGTTCTGCAGCCGCTCGAGGTGCTGCGCCAGATGGGCGTTCAGCCCACTCTGTTCCAGAAGCGCGTGGCGAGGCTCGGCATCTCCAGCGGTCCTGAGGCCGGGGAGTACAACAACAAGAGGAAGCTGATGGTGGACGACGACATTGAGGAGATTGTTGGGGATTACGTGGTATCGGGGTTCACTTACGAGCCGGGTGAGGGGACCGATCAAATGCTGAGTGGAGGATGCGGCAAGCCTCCTGATGGAAGTGGGGAGAGCAGTAAGATGAATGAAATTTCGGTGGGGAATAATAGTGGAGGAAACCAGAAGGGGAAGAAGAAGGGGCTGCCCGCGAAGAATCTCATGGCTGAGCGGCGGCGGAGGAAGAAACTGAACGACCGGCTCTACATGCTCCGGTCGGTGGTTCCTAAGATCAGCAAGGTACATTTATATCATTGAGTTGTTTATTCACTCAAAATTTTCATTTTTTCTTAATTAATTATGTTATTCCTTCCTATTCACTTCAGAATTCATTGAAGGAACTGATATAATTTTATGGGTTATCCTTCTTCTTTTGCTTGGAATCTTCTTGAGAAATGGCTTTGATGATTCTTAGGATATGTAGTTTCCAAAGGGAGGGCAGTCCCCCAGTTTTCATTGCAGGTTAAATACATAAAAGAAAAACCTTTTATACGTGAAATGTGTAGCATGAGCTGTGGTATTTCATATGGAGAAGATTGTCGAGGGATAAGAATGTAACTGTTCGAGTTTGTTCTGCAGATGGACCGAGCTTCTATTCTCGGGGATGCAGTTGACTATCTAAAGGAGCTTCTGCAGAGGATCAATGAACTCCATAACGAGCTTGAGTCAATGATGCCTGGAACACTCGGCCCTTCAACAAACTTCCAAACATTGACTCCCACCCCTTCCACTCTCCCTTGTCTTATGAAAGAAGAGCTGGGTCCAAGCTCCTTGCTAAGCCCCAAAGGCCAATCTGCAAGGGTATTCTTTTTCTTAAATCTTCTGTTGAACCATTGATCGTCTATTTTTTATTAGAGTTCGTTTGGGTGATCAATATGCTTATCTTGTGAAGATTGGCTTGCCCACAGGCGCGAATTAGTTCCATAACATTTTGGCTGATGCAAAGGTTTTGCGTTTACAATCAGATGGCCATTTTAGCCTCCTCTTGGAGACTTTTGAAAACAGTGGGTTCTTTTTCAAATTAAGAAAGGTTATAGACAAGAATCAGTATTGCAGCTGTTGCAGTAATGTGTCTAATTTTGAAAAGTCTGCATTTTTCTTTCGACTATCATAGTTATGTGAATCATGCGGAGGGGTTTTCTTTTATATAGGTGGAAGTCAGGTTGAGGGAAGGAAGGGCTGTTAGCATCCACATGTTCTGTGCAAGGAGACCCTGACTCCTGCTCTCCACTATGAGGGCTCTGGACAACCTCGGTTTGGACATTCAGCAGGCTGTAGTTAGTTGTTTCAACGAGTTTGCATTGGATGTTTTCAGAGCTGAGGTATCTTCCTGTCCACCTCTCTCTCAATATATGTATATTCACTAGTCATGACTTTTAAGTAAACATGAGTCCGACCTCTTATCAGTTCACAATACCTTCTCTAACATGGTATCAAAGTTAGTGGGCTCGCACCCGTACTCGACCCGAGACTGAAAACTCGGCTCGGTCTTACCCGAGTTGGATGGAGAAGGAAAAAATACCCAACTTGAGACTATTGTGTCTCCCCTCGTCCGAGACCGGAATGGGAATACCCGGCTTGTAGACAGGTATTGAGGGCGGGTGTTGAGAGGAGTTGAGAATTGCACGTGGCAAGTGTATCCACGTTGTTGGACGTGAGGGCGGGTGTTGAGGATAGATCCCACATTGGATAAAATAGAGAAGTGTTATCGGTTTATAAGGTTGGAAGGGTACCATTACTTATAAGTAATGACTTTTAAGTAGATATGGGCCCACCCTTATACAATACCTTCTCTAACACTATGTCTGGAGTGTGTATACCTTATGCTTAAAATTTTTTCTTTTGTGTTAAAGTCAGCTCTGGTTCAAATTGTCATTGGATTTATTTTGATGCACCAAGGATTGTAATGGTGTGGTCATTTATGGTCCTTGTGTTTTCTAATCTCCAGCAATGTAGGGAAGGCCAAGATGCTCTTCTGGAGCAGATCAAGGCAGTACTTCTCGAATCAGTGGCCTTTCAGGATGTGATATGATCATGGGTGGGGATGAGGTATATTAACTTGAAGATAGAAGCAACTACCCTTAACCTTAGTAAATTACTTGTTCTGTGACAGTGAGTTTGTCTGTAAATTTGCCTCATGCTTCTCAACTTTCATATTGAAGGCAAGAATATCAAGGTAGCAGATCTAGTGAACTTTCCTATGATGTTTTGTTGTGACAATTAATGACATTCGTTATACTTCACCTTTGAAACCATTCATAAGAGGCCTTCTTTGTAATGTCTGCAAAAATGCCAAGTTTATAAGTCCATTTTGGACTGTACAGACCCATGAACAATCTCAAACTATCTCCATATGGGGGTCTACAGCAAGCTCAGTGATCGTTTTCTTCCCTATTATAGTCACAATGCCAGTTAGATTAATCAAATCTTTTAAACAGTGATGGTTCCTATAGCTATTAAGGTCTAAACATAGCAATTTGCATTTAGAAAGAGGGTAGTCAAATGAACAAGTATGTTTGTCTACTGTCTTTTTTTGCACGCGATGCTTCAATGCCCTCCCCATGGTAAGAAGAACAACGTATGGTTTGTTTATCCCTCCACATGGTAAGAAGAACAACGTATGGTTTGTTTGTTGTTTGTGATAATAAATGTTGAGGTTATTATATAAAATTGGATAAAAATATAATAGTATTGTTTGTTTATAATATTTTAATACTGTTAACAGTAATAATTTTTAAGTATGTATGGATTTTTAAGTATATATAAGTTATACTTTTTATCGGTTAATAATTCGTTCTCCTATTTTATTAAAGTTAATAAGCTTATAACTACTGAAAACTTATCTTATAAATTTATTCGATTATAAAAAAAATACCCAAATTAAGATTATTCTTCACTTTCGTCTGAAATTAAAAAAATAATACTACACTTTCATATCATTATTTAGAATAGATTTAAAATTAAATTTAACAAGTATATTTTTGTTACTGTACTGTTGATAACAGTGGTTAAAAATATAATATACTAGATAAAAATAAAAAAAATTTATAGGTTTATAATTTTATAAATATTATACTAATTATAAATTATTATTATTACTTATCGATATAAAGAGTGCTCGGTTTGAGGAGTGATTGCTTATAAGCTGAAGTTAAGCGAGAACTTACTGTTTGCGAAACCATGATCCATCAGAAATGGTCAGGTCCACTAGTAATGGAACTACTTTTGCTGCTATGTTCATGGAGCCATTGACTGACCCCAACGAGAGAACAGGGTGCAAACCTGACGGTGATCAGAGAATTTGCTCTTCCTCCAGAAGTAGGAGTGTTGCTTGACCCATTTTCCTTACCATAGAGTCCTATCTGCACCTGCATATGTTACTATCCATGTTAGATTTGCAACGAAAATGATAGAGATAACTTCAGAGGAAAAACTTTTTGCATTAATATAGTTTATTGAGTTACAAGATTCATACATGCCTCTGACTTTATACCCAAACAAAGTCGCTAACAAACTTTCTGATTGCATAAACTCTTTCTCTGCCCCTTATAGACTCACGCGTGTAAGAACAACAAATCAACAAAACAAGTTAAAAGTTGGAACTAGTATAAGTAAGATTTTATCCATAATCCAATCTTCACCGCATCAGTAGAATACTTCAAGGGGTTCGTAATAAGATCCCTAATATACTCCAGTGAAATAATACTTCAATTTCACTTCATCTTTAGCTAACTCACACAAGAAATAAAATCCCACATCAATATGTTTTTTTAAACATGTAATACAAGATTATTGTAGAGTTTGATTGTGGAAATATTATCACAAACTATAACAATTGCTACAAATGGAGGATGCTCAACTTTATCAAGAATTCTTTAAAACTAAACCCTTTAACATGCACAATAAATTGCAATTACAAAACAACTCTATTCTTAATTAAGAAAATATAATCCAAAGTGCTTATTCTATCATCTACAACACCAATATAATCACTATATATTTAGTCAACCAAACACCATTTATTATCATTCTAGTAACAAATACCAAGCTCCATTACTCCTTTCAAAATACTAATATTGAGATATTTTAATCTATTGTTACCATTTATCATTATTGGCACAAAACTCATAATTTCAAAACATATGGTGGTATGGAGGATTAACTTCTAATCTAGTTATCCGAGTGCCATAAATATGCGTGCACTCGGGTACTTTCATAAATTTTTGTATTTTATTAAAACACATTCAAATAATTTCACAATAGTATACAATACATCGCAATTTAAATATATGTTACCAACAACCACTCGTATGAATATCGTGCTATAATACTAACCACCCTAATAAGTCTTTTAACTATTGGGAAGCAGTCTTATACAACATCAATACATTGTTATTTTGAGATATATTATCAACCACTTATCTGAGATATATTATCAATACATTAATATTTCATGCAAGTTTTTCTAACTAGAAAAATATTAGTCACATCAAACTCCTATTTATATATGATGGCTATAGACTATAACTCATGGGTCTGAGAATTCTCAAATGCAAAAGAACACCCTCCGTATGTCTGTCACTATTCAGAAATTCCTTCAGGTTTACTTAGCCTCTTCAAGCGACCTTTGATTGAGTAATACTATCTCTAGTCATCAATCGTAACAAAAACATATGAATATCAATCTAATTTTTAACTTGTTTTATAGCTAATGTCACAATCTTGTCTGATTTATCGGTCGATAGTCTGGTGCAACTTGCTAATTCACTCGATTTTACAGTGGTGTATACATTCACCAAAGTAAAATTAAAGAAACTAATGCACACAATAGAAAATTTTTCACTATTTTTTAGTGGAAATTTAAAAATTTTCTTTAAAGTATAGTGTGCCCAAAAAATGGTCACATAAATGATCAAGGAATATTGTAGTTGATAAGTAGCAAAATGCAACATTTGCATGCAAGTCAAGAGGCCTACCTCAAGTTGCACTTATTCGGGAATGCTTCCCTACTCGGACTTTACTGTTCCTCGGATTTTACCTACAATGATTTGGGGGAGGGGGTGAGCTTACAACTTAGTAAATGAGTTAATAACGCAATGCCACTTCATGACTTACGACTTCAGAGATCTTATGAAACTTTCTAACATGGTTATTCATTATCATTTTCAAAACCCCTAATTTCACATGTGTTTGGTTCAACCCCTCGACACTGCTATCTCAGATGATTTATTATCGATTTACCAAAACCATTTATCTTACAAGATTTTATTCGGCCCCTTGAAATTCTTATCTCGGGCCATTTATTATCGCTTTACAAAAACCTTCTTTTCCCATAGTTTAATTCAGCCCCTCGAGAACTCGGTCTTGGACAACCCGTAACAGTAGTCTCACCTTACAATTGGGTCGACTCTCATTTTTCCCAAATAGTTTACACAATATAATTAATTATTCTTATAATTAGGTAACTTTTAGTTTCCCCCGACCCTTATCAGTTGGACTTAGGGTTTCAAAGTTTATCATAACACACCATAAATCATTTATCAAGTTCTCAAATGGAACGAACATGATCTCACAATATTTCAAACCATAGACATGATTTATGTGGATGTCGAGTATGTGTTTTCGACCATTCGTATACTTTGGTTGTCCCTTCCAACCGCACACTCAAGTATATGTATACCACAATTGTCCCCTACTATAAACCCCGCACATTTGAGTTAAGGAAAACTAGGAAAAGAACCGGTCAAACTAAATAAGAAAACTAAATCGGTTTACATTTAGGAATAAGCAATATCGAAATTTACAACTTTCGGGTGATCCAAAGGGTTCATTAAACATTGGAAAAGAAACCTAAGACAAACTAGCAAACAAAAACCAAATTGGTTCAGGTGAACTATATTCCATAAGAACTTCAAAGTTTAGTATGCTTACCTGAGAGTAGTGTGAAGATGGGTGACCTCCTAGGAAGTATGATTTTTTGTAACCCGAAATTTCGGTCAAAAATTTTTATGCTTATCATAAATAGCTATAAATTAATATATATTAAATTATTGGAATTAATATAAATAATTAAATACCGAAATTAAATTATTGGAATTAATACCAATAATTTATGGCAATATTAATACTAGTAATAAATCTCGCTTATTTAATACACAGGTTTTATGACTATATAAAGAGGTCATCCCCATTTCATTCTCCTCACTACTGCTCCATTTCCTAATAAAGCTCGAACTAGAGCTTCGACTTGAACAAAGGTCGGGCTCTTTAGAACCGGGGAGAAGACATTGCAAACTCCAGTCAATACGAGAATCGTTGGAGAAGCGCCGATGTGATAGAATAGTGAAGCAGCTCCGGCGGACCGAAGCTGCCCTATTTTGGCCAAGCTGAAATCAGCCATTTCAAGCCCTGCTCAGGCCAATCCAAGCCCTCCCAACACTTCCTCAGCCTTTCCATGGCCGAATTAGGACCAAAAGGTAAACCAATTAGACTCCCCTTTATAATTTTCGATTGGTGCTAGAGAGAGAGTCGATCGAATTTCAATGACGAAATTCTAATCCAATTCCGCATCAATTGATGCAATTCTTGTTTCTAGGATGAACCTCAGGATGAGAGCTATCTGTCCAGATCGAAAGCTCGAACCGTTGTGCCTTCACCGGTGAGTAATCGAAGCTTTCTCTGTCTATAGTTCATTTTTCGACGAAGCTCCGTTTGAGCTTGTCCCTGCATTAAAACTTGCGATTCACATTTATGAAGAATTGTATGAACATGTAGAAACTCAATTTCAACTTCAATTTCAATAATTAGAAACATTTGATGGGTCAATTTGATGAAATAAAATTCGGCTCTGTTAAAAAGTTGGAATTGGGGGAAAATTGGGGATTTTTGAAATTCAAGGGACCAAAATGAAATTTTATGAAATTGAGGGTCAATTGGGCATGAAAATAATGTTAGAGGACCAATTGAGAAATTTTGAAATTTTTGGGGCAAAATTTACCATTTTTGTAAAGGAAGGGCAAAATGGTAATTTTGGAAAAGTTGGAGGACCAAATTGGAAATTTGGGAAATTATACCCCTTTTTGTGAAATGGAATAAATTGAGATCCTATGATAAATTTTAGAAGTTTCGGGACTCAATTTGAGGAAAAACTAGTATTTGGAACTTAAAGTTAGAGAGAAATAACTTTAGGGACCTAATTGCAAATAAATGAAAGTTTGACTTTCTCATTCATTTGGAATGAATGAAGGTGATTAGGCCGAAGGATAATAAATCAAGATGTTCATATTGTGTAGGAACGCGAAATACTGGGAATGCCAGCAAGGACAAGCTCGCGTGAATACAAAGAACCAGTCTAGTGGAATTCACGGCATTAACGGGTGAGTGGGTTTACTAACATCATACCCGGTCGGGGATGATAAGTGCCTCGATATAAAAAGCCATTGTTTAGTGGTATTTTAATCATCACTACTTAGAGAAAGTGATGTGAAAGTTATGCGGAAAAACTACTTACGGGTTGTAAGTAGATCATACCCGGTTGGTATGATGAGACTTCCTCGAAGGAAGTTGAAAACCCGTTCATCGGTTATGAATGGAGATGTCCTGATACCGGTCGGTATGATGGACAGTAAAAGCCTATTTTTGTCAGAAGTGCTCTTCCCTGACTGTGTGCCAATGCTTAAACAATTTGGGAGACCTTCTCGACGGGAGCTCGAATAGCTCTAATAGGCCGGGGGCCTCGATTTTGGAACTTGGGGGCTAAATGCCCGATTTTGAAAATCTCGTACAGTGGGCCCAAGGCTAGTTGGCACGAGCAGGAGCTCGTAAATGAACATGATATATGTGCCATAAAACTTAATAAGTGAATTGTTTGGCCATGGTACCAAGATAGGACAGACATGCTTAGTCAACTAGCGGCAGTGCGACATGACAGGTCGACGGACTAGTTAAGACAAACAGTTGCGGGTTGAGTTGAGAGTCGGGGCCGTTAGACTAGTGGCACCACTGATTACATGGCAATATAAGAAAACATTGTTTGTGCATGCAATGTGAGTACGAGATCATCAAGACGCCCATGAGGGGTAGTGATGCATCCTAAGGGCACTAGACGACCTAGTGGCTATAAGGGCAGTTCGTCGTTCAAGGTGTCTGTGCGAAATCTGGAGTAGGACCAAGCGCATGAGACCGGGGTGGGGACGGGATGAGGTCTCTGTCCTCATACAGACACGAAGAAGTGATTTCGGGATTGTGGGTCGAATGTCACGTACATTCACTCATTCCCAGGGTAGAAGTGGTCGTACTTCTATCCGGGTGGCAGGAAAAGTCACTCCGAAGCCACTAGCGGGTTCAGTAGTGATACTGACTTGCGCATGTGTGTAACCTTCATGATGAAGGATGTGTGTTGGGTGATGACACATTGTGGTAACTAAGAAATAATGGAAAAACCCAAATTTTTAAATGAAGGAATTTTTTTTGAAAAGAAAGGAGTCTGACACACTCCATATAAATATTTTTCTTAAAAGTTAAAAGTAGACATTTGAAAACCCATTTAATGAGTAGTCGTACTCACCCCCTCCCTTATATCCCTTTCAGGAAATCCCGGAAAGCCTATCTTGAAAGACCATCAACTAAGATGCCTGTAAGACAGGTATGTAAAGTTTAAAATTTCATACAGTTTTGATTATGCTATTCCAGGAAATGATGCAGGTTTAAAGGACGCCTTACTCTTTACGGATTATAATAAGGGGAAACACTTTAATAAACCGGGAGAGTGGCGGGTTGATCATGGGAATCCGACCAAACCGGATCGGGGCATGACACCTACTGCTACGCACATGGGTATACAAGGAACCCGGGGCAATCTGGAAGCACAACTTATACAATCATTAACACAACTTCTAGTCTCACCCTAGGCGTCGTTACTATCTCGATAGGCATTTAGACGATGCATATATTCACAAACATATATATACCAATTCAACAATCAAGCATCATATTCACAACCTGGTCCTTCACATGGACCAACTCCTATCAGTAATAATATTTTAGGCACAAGGCCCCAAATCAATAATCCTAGCACACGAATTCGACTGATTTTCTAAAAATTAAAATTTTCTAAATTCATTTTCTATCCAATGGTGGCCTCAATTTTCCAAATTGATATTTTTAAATCACCTAGAAAAATGAATCATTGAACCGGTTCACCATGGTTCAATTCGGTTCAATCTAGTTTAGGTCTTGTTCACCCTGAATCAGTCCAGTTTTCTCATCCAATTCACTTCATGGTTCTTCCCTATAATTTTTTATGACTTTTGGTCACTTGGGATTTTCTAATTTCCCATTCTAACCCTTCTTTACTATTTTCGGTTCATTAATTAACTCTGTTTTAAAAAAAAACATCGTCGATTCTTTTTCCAATTTCCTTGGTCCGAGGGGACGGGTTTCATATGTCAGGTGAGTGGGACTTTCTAGTGTCATACCCGGTTGGGGTGATGAGTACCTCTTTGAAATTGAAAACCACTTGTGAGTGAGACTTTCTAGTGTCATATCCGGTTGAGGTGATGAGTGCCGCTTTGAAATTAAAAACCACTTGTGAGTGGGAATTTCTCATGTCATACCTGGTTGGGGTGATGAGTATGTTTAAATTAAAAAACCACCATAAGTAGAACTTTTTGACATCATACCCAGTTGGGGTGATAAGTACCCTCTTTGAAATTGAAAACCATTTTTAATAAATGATCTCTCTTGACTGTGTGAAACTACTTAAACATTTTGAAAGATTTTTTCTAATGAGAGCTGAGATAGCTCTAATAGGTCGGAGGCCTTAGTTTTAAACTTACAGGGCCTAGGGCCAAGTTTTGAAACACTCGTGAAGTGGGTCCAAGGCTAATGGGCATGGGTAAAAGCACGTAGACAAATAAGATTATGAGCCATGAAAATTTTCATAATCGATTATTTGTGTGAACCGTTACCGTGCCGAAGCTGGGGCGATAGACTCGATAGGTTAGTAGTTGCTGAGCTGAAGCCAGGTTGACGAACCTGTTGGGCTAGAAATTATGGAGCTAAAGTAGAGTGTCGTGACCATTGGGCCAGTAGCACCAAAGATAATAGATAAACAAATCCTAAAACTTTTGCTTGTGCATGCATTGTGATACGAAACTATTAAGATGCCTAGTTTGGGGTAGTATTGGTTCTAAGGGTTGTTAGACGACTAGGATGCAATAAGGGTAGTTTTGTTGTCCAGTGAGTCTCGAAGCTCGGAGTAGCTTCCTACGCATTGAGATTGAGGCAAGGTCAAAAGAGGTCTCGTCCCACATATCGGACATGAAGTATCTTTGGGTCTGAGGGTCGGACAATTGATGTCCACTTAGACTTCGAGTATAAGTCGATGACTTCTATAATGGTAGATGGTAAAGATGCTCTGATCCACATGTGGGTGCAGTCGGTGTACTTGCATCTCGCGAATGTTTGAAGCCTTTATGATAAATGATGTGTGAATGTTTGCTAAACAAATCCCGAACAAGGGAAAAAGTTTAAGAATTCTTTTCACAAATATGCAACCAAAGAAAGAGATTATAAACTGTGTTTTGAAAATACACCCTAATACCCACTCACTGAGTTGTAGAAACTCACCCACTCCCTTTTACATTTTTTAGGGAAGGAGATGACCCTCTAAGGAATCCTTACGTCAAGACCATAAAATCAGGTAATTTATTTTTATTATTTTTGTATAATGTTATTCCAGGGAACAATGATCAAAGGTACGCCTGACTCCTCGCGGTTTTGGAAGTGGTACTCTTAAGGAAGTGGTGGGTTACTCACGGGGTTCCGACCAAACTGGGTTGGGACATGACAAAGCTAGCCAAGATCCTAGTGTAGTGGTGGGTACATCCTAACCTCTTAATTAATTTCCTTCTATCATGGGGAATAAAAGCCCAAAAAATATTTTATTCCTTTCAAATAATGAATTAATTTATAAGCACCTAAAACATACATCTCTTAAATCATAATACATCCAATCAAGATTCAGTGTGACTCTACACCTTGACCAAAAAGCTCATAAATATGAGCAAAGGAAAAACTTTTAATAAAAGGGTGGTGAAAGTCATAACATCAGAAAAAAAAAGGATGAGAAAAATCCTTCAGGCAATTAAAAGTCAAAAGAAACAATACCTTGAGGACTAATACCAAAGAACTTGAACTACAAGTTTAAAACTTGAGGTGGAATAAGTAAAGTCTTTTTGGTACTCTTGATAAGGAAGTCAGGAAATCTCGGAGCAAAATATCTGGACTTTTTCTTAAGGAAGTAAACTTGTAAATAGACTATAAGTGGGAATAAGGATTAAGTACAAAGGTGTACTTACGAGATACTAAGAAGGGAGCTAACCCCAAAGAATGGGTAAACAAGAATATGGCAATCAAAGGTTGTCAAAAACTTTTTGATGGGTCAGATAACCATGATAACAGATTAAAAGAAATCCTAGAGGAGTACATACTTTAACAAAGGAGTGATTGACCTAATTAAATGAATAATGATGATAAGGACATGTGGACATTAAACATAATGGGTTCAGTCCACTCACACTTAATGGAGCTTAAAATTGGACGGTGGGGCATAGTGTGAAGTACACGAAATAAAACCCTAGTAATAGGAATTCCTTAGATAGAAAATTTCAAATGGATAATTCGAATACGACAAGGGATTGGACATGGGCAAATGTTCTGATACAAAAGAGTGTAAAGATATGAAGGAAGGAAACTTTTAAGGAGTGATAAGAAGGTTGGATGTATAGTTTTAAAGGTGAAAGTCTCTAATTCGAAGTGTGAGAGTAGAGAACGAAAAAACAAAGGGAACTCCTAAAGAAAAGCCCAAGGAAGTAAATGCTTGCCATAAGGGACCCCTCATAAGTAAAAGAGGAAATAATCAGGAAATGGTCACGAACAAGCACAAATAGACTAAGACATGGAAACCCTTAGAGAAGGATTTCTCCAACAATTGGACATATATGATGGAGGATAACCATGAATATGCCATTAGGCAAGTTGGGAACTGATCGGGAAACCCGATAGTTGGAACCAAGAATGACCAATAAGGAGATTGGTAAAGGAAAAGTAAATAAGCAAAGCCTAAAATTCTTAGAAACATCAACGGGCATGACGACTTTCGTAAAAGGCATGATGTCTAAGTGAGGGAAGGAGGTGTAAGGATGATGCATTACCAAGTGAGGTTTGGTTAAGACTACATTAACTAAAGGAGACAAGTGGTACCTAGGCAATGCACACCACATATGAAATGAAATGATGAAGAAGTCATAGACAAGACTATTTTCAATGGGACGAAATAATGATGACAGGAGTAGGGGGAATCTATACCGTCTTCATTAGACAAAGTAAAAAATAATCCTTAGGGAAAGGAACTGGTAAGGATTCAGCACTGAGAAAGTCCGAATTAGAAGAATGGAGATTTACAAGGTAAGTCACATATAACTAAATCATGTAGGTGGATATATTGAATGTTTGGATAATGTTCAAGGTAGCTGGGAAATACTACCAAAAGAGAAGGAAGGATTGAAAAGATCCTAGGAGAGATCTCACGAAATCAATAAATAAATTTCCAAGGAAAAAAATGATAGGAAAAAAATGGCATGGTGGCCAGAATGTGGGAAGAAAACGAGAGATATAAATGGGGTGGAAAAGGAAAGTATTCCTCATTTAATTGACTTATAACGAGTTTTGGGGACAAAACTCCTTAAAAGGTGAGGAGAGTTATAAATCCTGTTCTCTCAAAATAAGAAGTCGAAAAGGAGAACCGAAATATTATAAGAGAAAACCGAGTATCAAAGTGATCTCAAATTGATAAAGAAGGATCAAAATAGGAATTTGGAAAATCCCAAGTGGTCAATGAAGAACCAAAAGCCATGGAAAAGAACCGTTAAGTGAATTGGAGGTGAAAACCGGACTGGTTCAAGGTGAACTATACCTAAACCTAATTAAACCGGATTGAACAGTGAAGAACCAGTTCAAAGATTCATTTTTCTAGGTGACTTAAAAATATCAATTTGGGAAATTTAAGTCACCATTGGATAGAAAATGAATTTATATTAATTTAGATTTTTTTAAAATTTAGAAAATTGGTCAAAACATGCATGAACCTACCGATTTTCAAATTTCAGGTCACCAAACCTGGTTCAACCGAACCAGTCAACGGTTCAGCTGGTCAATGGATCACCTACCAAGTCAGCACCCAGTCAGCGCAAGTAACCAAGTAACCCATGACGCATGGTGAAGCGCGCCCAATCAGTCGCTCGGTTAGTGCTTGGAAGCACTAACAAATCAGAGCATGATGCATGTCCTCGGTCAATAATCAAAGAAAGAAAAATCTACGTCATCAACATTGACCAATAGGAGAGGGACACATGTCCTTAGCCAATGGTTAAATGAGGAGAAGCCTTGTTAGCTAGGTTGGCCAATTAGGAGCAAACACGTGGTAAAGCTGCCACTGAGTGGTCGACCAATTAGAGGTCGACACGTGGCAGAGCCATGTCGAATAGTCCCAGCAAATCAGAGGTTGACACGTGTCAGTGACACAGTGCGTTAGGAGGGAAACTAGACTTATTTAAATCAACTAATTAGAGGATGCCACGTGTGTCACACCCTGACCCGGTTTGATCGGGGTTCGTAATCAACCTGCCACCATTTCATGTATCATCCGAGTATTACTACCTAAGTGATATAGGGAAGGTAAAGGCGTGTCTACATTCAAACCTGTACTTAAAGTTGGGGGTAGGGAATGTACCTTGAGGGTCCAAGCTTGTCTGGGAACTTTCCGTCTTGGTGCTAGCCTGAAAGGGTGAGAGGAGGGGAATGAGTACATAATACTCAGTGAGGGAAACTACTATAACATTTACTTTGATTCATTACTCAATCCATTAAATTATCTATTTGTCGTTATTCACACATTTCACATGATCAATAACCGCCCTCTTGTCATAGGAGGGATCACACGTTTGTAGAACGGTCCCCTACCATTCCACTTATGGACCAGAGCGCCTTTACCATCCACCCTGATAGAGGTGCAATACCTTTACCCGGAGTTTGAGTGGACATTAGTAGTCTGACCCTCAAACCCTGATCACCTCATCATGTCCACTCGGTGGGACAAGATCTAATTTCCCCTACTGCCTCAGTCTTCGTGCGCAGGAAGCTCCTCGAGCTTCACGACCTACTGAACAACATACCGCCCTTATGCACCCTAGGTTGTCCAGCAATCCTTGGGCTCCATCACTAACTCATGCTAGGTGTCCTGATGGCCTAAATCTCACATTGCATGCACAATCAACAATCTTTTAAGTTATAGCCTTTATCTTTGGCCCTCCAACGCAACGGTCTATCGACTTGACTTTGGCCCACACGTATTGGCCCAACAAGTTCGGCAACCAAGCTTCGGCAGAGCATCGATTTGGCCAAACAAGCTCAACAACTTAGACTTGGCTTGGTGGGTATACACAAACTTTCCCATTATTTGGATCTTTTAGAATCATTCATCATGTACTAGTTTTGGACAGGTCCATACCCGTATCCATCGACCTTAGGCCCACTGGTATACCGAGCCTAAGCCCTGGAATTAGCTACCAAACGTTTTAAGTAGAGTCACCCAGTTAGGGGAGGCTAATTCTGAGAAAAGTGTTTTCAAAAGAACTATCATTCCAACCAGAATAGATGTTATAGCGATTCTCACGCACCTAGTGATCTCGACGGGGTCGTGCCGACGGAGTCTCTCTCATCGGTGTGCTTTCGGGGGCCGACGCTCGAGTAGCCCATTCTTGCATGGTACGAGTGTCCGTATCAGAATGCACTGACTAAGAGCTCACATATTCTCTCGTATTTCCACCTAGGGCCCTGTACTTTACCTTAATTGCACCTAGGTCCTTGATTTCCATTTAATCTCTATTAAGTCTATGGGGTTTCCAATCATTCTTCTTAGTTCCTTAACTCTTTTAGTTTCACCAATTAGCCCTTAATTTACTAAGATTGCCATTTAGTCCTTAATTTTCCAAAAATTACAATTTGGTCCCCGACTTTTCAAAATTTCTAATTTGCCCTCTATTTTGCCCAAATTACCCAATTATCCCTCAATTGGAAGTGAATTTCACGAAAATGCCCTAAATTTTATCAATTTTGCATTCAGTCCTCCAATTTTTCAAAAATTGCACAAAAGCCCCTAAAATCCACAAATTGGATTTCATCTTCTTACCCCCAATTTAAGCATATGAACATTCAGATCTTACCTCGTCCAATTGGCAGCCTAAAAATCCTTAATTTCTTTGATTCTTGCCTTAATTCGTCTTTTACAGCTCCTCTTGATCATCCTACACTTCGAATTTTTTATTTTGGTTGTCTTTGGCCTCATTGGAGCTTCGTCGGAAAATTTATAGTAGAGAGAGAGTGCTTGATTATCTTACCGATGGAGGGGCGGTGGCCGAAGCTTGAGGTGGGGACAGCTAGTGCTCGTCGAGGGGAACCTACTAGGATTGAATCCTGCTGCAATTCATCGCTGTCCTGTGGGAATTTTGACGTGGAGGTCCAGCTCGGCGGTCGCGTTAGCCGTTAACCCGTTGACTAGACACGTGACAGCCTCTCATTGGCTACTTGTGTCTGTGTGGCATGCTGACGGGTCACCCGCTGACCATTGACTGGACATGTGGCAACCTCTCATTGAATGCTCGTGTCTTCGTAGCTGCTAACGGAGTGCCGTTGACCATTGATCAGACCGATCCGACTGGATTCACTATTCTAAATTCAAAAATCGGTCGGTTCGGACCCAATTCGACTAGTTTTCTAAAATTAAAAATTTTCTAAATTCATTTTCTATCTAATGGTGGCCTCAATTTCCCAAATTGAAATTTTTAAGTCACCTAGAAAAATGAATTATTGAACCGATTCACTATGGTTCATCATGGTTTAGTCTGGTTCGGGTTTGTCTGGTTCTCTCCTCAATTCCACTTCTCGGTTCTTCCTCACAATTTTAGTGAATTTCTGGTCACTTGGGATTTCCCAATTTCCCACGTTAATCCTTCATTACTATTTTCTATTTATTAAGTTGGCCTGGTTTTAGGTAATAGGGTCGGTCCTCCTCCCGGTTTCCTGGGTCCAAGGGGATGGGTTCCATAACGTGTCACATTCAAACAGCTAGTCAAATATGGTAAACAGCAACGCCTCGACTCAATCTGATTGGGGTTCGCGATAAACCCACTACCCTCTCCTGCATCATTAGGATATTCCTACCCAAATTACATAGGGAAGGTAAAGGTGTGTCTACGTTCAAACCCTTACTTTAAGTTGGGGGTAGGAAATGTACCTCGAGGGTCCAAGATCGTTCTGTACCTCAACACCCAGTTTTGGAAAACACGTGCAGTGAGCCCAAGGCTAGTAGGCATGGGCTGAAGCCCGTAAACAAACATGAATAGGAAGAGCCATGAAAACTCTCATTAAAAGTGGAATTAACTGTGTGATTCACCATAGTGCCAAGTTAGGACCAGCAATGCTCGATGGCCTGGTGGCAGTGCGTCAGGCTAGGTCGACAGACTAGCCAGACAAACAGCTACAAGCCGGGTTGAGTGTCAGGGCCGTTGAACTATCGACACCAAAGAGAATGGCTAATTATATGAAAATTATTGTTTGTGCATAAACCTATGGATTCGGGGCCATCAAGGCACCCAAGGGGATAGTGATGGGTACCAAGGACTATGGGACGACATGGTGGTGATAAGGGAAAGAGAAACTACTATGTTTGTGTATCTCATTGTACTAGTTAGTCATAGAGCTATTGTATTTGGGCTCCACGAAGCTACTGTGTTTGGGCTTCCTGAAGCTACTATGTTTGGGCTTCATGCGCACGAGATCAAGATGAGGTCTCCATCCTCATACAGACACGAAGTGGCATTTGGGTCTGAGGGTCGGACGTCTGGGACGTCCACTCAAACTCAGGGTAGAAGTAGAAGGGCTTCTATCTTGGTGGACGGTAAAGATGCTTCGATCCACAAGGGGGTGCAGGGTTGCACCTGTGAATGTGTATACCCTTCCTGATTAAGGGCATGTGTTTATTTGCTAAACGCCTCCCGAAGTAAGGGGATGGGCTAAGAGAGCTAAACACACCTAATATTGAAATGGAAAAAAAGGTTTTGAAAACCTGAACTAAAGGAAAATCTGTTTAAAAGGGAAATGATGGCCTTGGCATGGTTTTTATAAACCAAAGTTATTTTGAAAACTCACTCCCAACACTCGCTCAATGAGTTGTAGAACTCACACCTCCCTTTTATCCCTTTTAGGTAACCGAGTAAAAACCAATCTTAAAAACCATCCTATATTGGAATTGTAAGATAGGTATGTCTATTTTAATATTCAGTTTTGTATAATGTTATTCTAGGAAATATAGGAAAAAGGACGTCTTACTTATCGCGGTTTAAAAAGGGGTGAAATCCTTCACGGACCAAAGGGAGTGGTGGGTTTCTCACGAGGATCCGACCAAAACGGGTCGGGGCATGACAAATCACCTCCATGGTACCTTCCACAATGAGGGCACGAGTTGATGCTAGGTTCCTCAAACTACGTGGATGCGGATCAGCTAGGAGCCCTTATGGCTTGTATGGGTGGCACAATATCTATCCCATATCAGTGTAAGACGGTAGTGTCGTAGGCGTGTTGCACGGGACCTGCAGTACACGCGCTGCTGTGGATCTGGGGGAGTTGGTGAAAAATCCTCACATAGTTTGCGTACACCTCCCAAAAGTTTTTGTTAGCTTCTTCTTGGGTCTAAGCCTGATCTGGTTCCCCGGGTGGAGATATCTCGTCCTCCATCGAGTAGGGAGGGGTCCTATCTCTAGGTGCATTCCATGGGATGGGCTCTTCTAGTGCCTCTACCCATTGTTCCATGGCATGTATCAAGGGGATATGTTCTTCGGGGGCATTTTCATTCATGTTTTCTGCAAGGGTTGTCGGGAATTAAGGTTTAGGATGGATTTGGGGAAAAACTTATCAAGAAAGTTATGCTCTGATACCACTCAAGTTGTCATGCCTCGACCCGGTCTGATCAGGGTTCATGATCAACCCGCCACCCTTTCCTGTATCATCCAGGTATTCCTACCCAAATGATACAAGGAAGGTAAAGGTGTGTCTACGTTCAAACCCTTACTTTAAGTTGGGGGTAGGAAATGTACTTTGAGGGTCCAAGCTCATCCAGCATTCCTTGGGTTCCATCACTACCTCATGCCACGTGTCTTGATGGGTCGAATCTCTCAATGCATGCACAATCAATAGTCTTTTAAGTTATAGCCTTTATCTTTGGCCCTCTAGCGCAACAGTATGTCGGCTTGGCTTTGGCCCACACATACTAGCCCAACATGTTTGACGACCTAGCTTTGGCAGAGCAACAATTTGGCCCAACAAACTCAACAACTTAGACTTGGCTCATCGGGTATCACACACACAATTTCCATTATTTGGATCTTTTAGCATCATTTATCATATGCTAGTTCTCGACTGGTCCATGCCCATATCCATCGGCCTTGGGCCCACTAGCATTCCGAGCCTAAGCCCCAGAATTAGCTCCCAAACATTTTAAGCAGAGTCACCCAGTTAGGGGAGGCTAATTCCGAGAAAAGCGTTTTCAAAAGAACCATCCTTCCAACTAGAATAGACGTTATAGCGATTCCCACTCACCCGGTGATCTCGGCAGGGTCGTGCCGGCGGAGTATAGTTCCTCGGTATGCTTCCGGGGACCGGTGCTCAAGTAGCCCAGTCTTGCATGGCACAAGTGTCCGTATCAGGACGTGTTGACTAAGAAGTCGCATAGTTTCTCGTATTTGTACATAGGGCCTCGTACTTTGCCTTAAATGCACTTAGGTCCCCAATTACCCCTTAGTCTCTATTAAGACCCTAGGGTTTCCAATCATCCCTCTTGGGTATTTAACTCTTTTAAATTCATCTATTGGCCCTTAATTTACCAAAATTAATTTTAATCCTTAATTTTCCAAAAATTACAATTTGGTTCCCAAATATTTAAAATTTCCAATTTGTCCTCTATATTGCCCAAATTTCCCAATTGACCCTCAATTGGGAGTGAATTTCATGAAAATGCTTTCAATTTCATCAATTTGCCATCCGGTCCTCAAATTTTCAAGAATTGCACAAAATTCCCTAAAAATCCCCAAATTGGACTTCATCTTCTTCCCCAATTTAAGCATATGAACCTTCAGATCTTACCTCATCCAATTGGTGGCATGTAAGTCCTTAATTTCTTCGATTCTTTCCTCAGTTTATCTCCTTTAGCACCCCTCGATCATCCTACACTTTGAATTTTCGATTTTGGTTGCGTTTTAATCCTTATCGGAGCTTCGCAGGAAAATTTACAATAAAGAGAGAAAGCTTGCTTATCTTACTAATGGAGGGGTGGTGGCCGGAGCTTGAGGTGGGGGCAACTAGTGCTCGTCGAGGGGAACCTACCAGGATTGAATCCTGCTGTAATTTGCTGTTGTCCTACAGGAATTTGAAGAGAGAAGTTTTGGGGTGTGCAGCTCTGAAACTCAAAAATTCCTATGGGGAGAGGTAAAATTGAGCTTACCAGAAGTCTGTAAGGGGCTATGGAGGGCCATAGGCGGTTAGAGAAGGCTAATGCGGGTGGTGGAAGGGCCAAGAGAGTCGGGGATGGTGCGGTTAAGAGCTCTCTGTTTCAAGTTCTGGAGAAATTTCACCGTGCGATCCTTTTTACACTTCTCTGGTCACTCTGAGAGTGTTTGGAACTTGAGTATTCTTCCCCAGTTCCAATGCCATCCCTCGAAACTTCTTTGGTTGAGATTTTGTTTGTCGTCAGAGCTCTTGTTTGCTGCTCATCGGAAAATGCACTCTTCTTCTTCTTCGCTCGATTGTGGGATGCTGAGAATGAATGGAGGAGTTTTCTTTATATAGTGAGTTCGACAATTGATTAGGCTACCTGCCAACGTAAGACTTGGCCGCCGACGACCTTACCAGAGAGTTTTTTGAGTCGTCGAAAACTCTAGCTTATTCGGCCTCTCTCTCTCTCCTATGTTCTCTCTATCAGCGTCTGAAGGTCGAAGACGATGACATGGTGGTTATGCCACGTGGCATATTGTGATTGGTCAGTTTTTCTAATGTTAAGTTCTAGCTCAGCTGCCACGTCAGCCTCTCATTGGCTGCTCCCCAATTTTCTCTTTCAATTTGTTTCATGGTTCCTCCCCATGATTTTTATTACTCTTTGAGTCACTTGAGATTTTTCAATTTTCCATTTTACCCCTTCTTTACTGTTTTCGGTTTGTTAAATGGCTCGGTTTTCTCTTTTGAATCGACCAGCTCTTTTCCCGATTTTCTTATTTTTAAAGGAACTGGGTTTACAACTCTCCTTTACGTGGTAGCCTCTCATTGGCTACTCGTGTCTGCGTGGCATGCTTACGGGTTGCCTACTGACCGTTGACCGGACACGTGGCAGCCTCCCATTGGCTGCCCGTGTCTACGTGGCTACTAACGAGGTGTTGTTGACCATTGATCGATCTGGTCTGCTGACCAGTGTAACCGTTGACCGGTTCGATTCGACTGAGTTTGTTGTCCCAAATTAAAAAATCGTCTGGTTTAGGCCCGATTCGACCGATTTTCTAAAATTTAAAAATTTATAAATTCATCTAAATTTATTTTCTATCTAAGGGTGGCCTCAATTTTCCAAATTAACATTTTTAAGTCACTTAGAAAAATGAATTATCGAACTGGTTCACTATGGTTCATCCCGGTTCAGTCTGGTTCGAGTCCAATTCACCCCGAACTGGTCTGGTTCTCTCCTTAATTCCACTTCCCAGTTCTTCCTCACAATTTTTGGGATTTTTTTGTCCTTTGGGATCTCCCAATTTCCCACATTAACCCTTGTTTGCTATTTTCTATTGATTAAATTGACCCGATTTTTCAACTATAGTGTCGGTTCTCCTCTCGGTTTCCTTGGTCTGAGGGGACGAGTTCCACAGCCACGTTGGAATGAATGACCAATGAGAGGTTGTCATGTGGCCGGTCAAGGAGTCAAAGTATGACTCAAACGCTGAGTGAGAAGCCGCGTTAGCAAAGCCAGTCAATCACAGTGCACCATGTGGCAGCTCGCACGTGTACTCATAGTGTTATCTTCATCCTCTGAACTAGGCAGGATAAGGACGACGGGTAGGCTACGGTTCCTTTGGCAGCTGTAAAATCCTCTCCATATGACCCTAATTGGGAGAGATTGGGGTCGAGTGATGAATAAACTGATAGTATTTTTAGTTGCCAAGATCACTATATAAAGAGTCATCATTCCTCCTCCTCATGTCTACAACAACTGAAGAAAAAGAACAGCTCAAAATGATAAGTTTGAAAGTGTATAAATGTAAATTATTCACAACGATAATTTTAAATGTTATCAAATATAAATGACTAGAATGATAAATTTAGAAATAATTTTTCATGAAAGAAATACTTTAAAAAGAAATGAGAAAGATGGTATATATACTAAATTGTGAAGGGAACAAATATTCTTAAATATTTTTGTATTTTGAGTATAATTATTTATAAACACTCTGTATTAGTGTACTCACGTCTAACTTGCTTACTCTCCTAAATATTTTAGAGAAAAATAGAATATTTAGAAGTAGATTTAAGAGTACAACAAAATATCAACATAATAAAATATATAGGTAATTTTTTTAAATAACATAGATTTTTTATATAGATATTATAAAATACTTTTTTTGATAATTTGCGTATGTAAGTATTAATATAAATATTTTAATATGAATTTTATGTTAACATACTAATGTAGTGTCGCCCACAATTGTATTACAAATACGGGATCTGTAGAGGTGTGGCATATACCAATTATTAGATTTGCCATGAAAATAATGGTGAGAACTTAAGAGAAAAAACTCTTTGGATTAAGAGAGTTTCTTGAGTTACAAGACTCTTTTCATGCCTTTTACTTTATACCCAAGCAAAGTCCTAACAAATTTATGGACAAACCAAGTGAGTGGAAAAAATCTTCCTCTACCCCTTTAGAGACTCACATGGTTAAGAACAACAACAAATCAACAAAATAAATATTAACAATTGATGCCTGCCTTACAAAGTGGGAGTTTACTTCTCTCTTTACTTCTTTGTGACCCTCCATAGTACTTGCAAGTTCGCAGTTGGTCTTGATCACTTCAGCACTCTATCTTCTCTCGAGAAGTCAAGTGCGAGACGATGAAGCACGCAACATCATGCTCCATTATACCACAAGTCATCGAACAAATACAGCCGTTCTAACTCCAGCTCTTTATTTGGTCAAGATGACTAATTTATCACATATTTACATCTTAGAGTATATGGTAGGTATCTAACTAAAGCTCCTTAAATGGAAAACCTGGATCGAACTGCTCATGGTCGCCTAAATCTTCCTCACAGTCACAGTCATCTATTTTGATGGACAAAGTAATCTTTTGAAGCCATGGAAACGGCCTGCCTCATCCGGCCTCCATAGATGGATCACCTAGGCAAATGCCGCACAACACCATCAGTTGGAACCTACAATAGGTGGAGGCATCCCTTTTTTGGAGTGGGAGATGAAATTTCCGGCAAAATAGCATCTCTTCAGGGTCAAGATTCTTGCTGCAATTAATCCAATCTTTGCGCCATCTTTGCAAACCTTAGATAGCACAAAGGCTTTCCGACCCCAAAAATAAAAGCACCAAGTCCCACTCTTTGCCTTTCACAATCAGCATCAAATGGACTAATCCCTAGGGTTGCCAGAAAGTGACTCAAGTATCATTAAGCAGACTTTCTTACAACTCAAAAGGATTGCTTCTTCAACATGACTGCAGCTCCGGTGCCATGTATCACGTTGTATGATAGAGTGGTGTAATAGTTCAATGCTGAGGAAATAGTATAGTAATTCAAAATCAGCATATAAATGAAAAACTTATAAATAATTAAATTTAATTACATAATTAACACAATTAAAAAAAATTGGATATGGCCCAAGTATTTTATCTATTATGTCACAAACTGAAAATGACTTATTTCTAATTATTATATCACCAGTTTAACCTTAATAACGTGTATATGTATATATCATATGTTACAAAATTCTTCTCAACCCTACTGATGACCCATTTTATATATAATAGAATGACAATGAAACGTCACAAAAACAACCAGATGACGTCATTTATGAATGATTCTCATTAAGGATGTGAGAATGGTGGGAACAGAGAATGTTTGTGGGTCCCACCTCTCATTCTCTCCACCCCACCCCCACTATTCCATACCACCTGCCTCTCAAAAGTCAAAATCCCCACGTTATTAATGTAAAATAAATTAATGCATAGTGCAAAAAAAAGCTCTAACGCTAAACAAAAGTTATTGCATTGGCACCATTCCCTTTGCATTGAATAATCCCTAGAAAAAAATAAAAGTATTCATTTAAAAAAACTCCTATGTACTCTCCTTTTTTTCTAAAATCTTAATTAACCCCTAATTTTTTCGAATTCTTTTAATAATATTATATTGTTTTTAATTCAAATAAACTACTAATATTTGAAATTTACTTAAAATATTAATATAATAAGTGATATTGTCGTATTACTTTTAGTATGAGAGTTTTTTATTTTAGTTAATTTGAGATTATTTTTTTAATAACGAATAATATTAAAATGTTTATCTAATGTTGCAAATAATGTATTCATTACTAATTAATTTGAGTTAATTTTAAAATATTACAAATTTAAAAATTTTATTTTTATTAAAAAGAAGTATTATTTTTTAGAAAAATAAGAGAGAATGGCAATAATAATGATTTCAACAGCTGCTTTAGAATTCTTCGTAAAAAAATTATAAATATAAAAAAACATTTTTCCGGTGTATTAGTTGAATAAACTGACTTTAATTAATAAATTATTCGGATGACCAAAAAAAGCAGACCTATATTATTCTTTTTTTAAGTGCAAAAAAAATTATTCTTTTTTCATTTTTATTCGTCCTTACTACAGACTTAAAGTCAAAGGCATCGTTTTTACGCGCAAAATTCGGTACCTGTACCGGTCATGACCCACGGGCATCATCATTCATCAGGCATCACTATCATCATCATCACCACCTTCTTCTCCGTCTTCCTCTTTTTGGTCTTCGATGAGCTCATCTCCTCCTGTTTCTTCTCCAGCTCACTCCGTCGATTAACATGAGACACCCATCGCTGGGGCAGAGCGAGTGTTCGAGTATTATCATATTCGGGCTATGCTTTCTGCTCCTGGTGCGGCTTTCTTCAGTGGCAGTGGCAGTTGCAGAGGACGACGTCAGGTGCCTCCAGGGCCTCAAGGCCTCCCTGGGGGACCCACAGGAGAAGCTCGCCTCATGGAACTTCATCAACACCTCCGTCGGGTCCATCTGCCAGTTTGTCGGCGTCTCCTGCTGGAACGACCGCGAGAACCGCGTTTTGAAGCTGGAGCTCCGGGGCATGGGGCTCACCGGCACGATCCCCGATTCTCTGCAGTACTGCCGCAGCGCCCAGAACTTGGATCTTTCCGCCAACGCCCTGTCGGGACAGATCCCTAGCCAGGTATGCTCTTGGCTGCCCTACTTGGTCAGCCTCGACTTGTCGATGAACGAGCTCTCAGGTCCGATCCCACCGGAATTGGGCGGATGTAGCTTCCTCAACGGCATTACCCTCTCGAACAACAAGCTCTCTGGGACGATACCTTACCAGTTGGGCTCGCTGAGTCGGTTGAACCAATTCGCCGTCGCGAATAACGACCTCTCCGGCGCGATGCCTTCCTTCCTGAGTAGTTACAGCAAGGCCGATTTCTCCGGGAACGATGGCCTCTGCGGCAAGCCTTTGGGGAAGTGCGGCGGCCTGAGCAAGAAGAACCTCGTCATCATAGTCGCGGGTAAAAGAGAGATTATTTTTCTGCCTAATTATTCATAAAGCTCTTGAAACTATGTTAGTGTCAGAGACACATCGTCAAGTTGAATAATATAGTGCTGATGGTTAAATTTGATCTTGCAGCTGGGGTATTTGGTGCTGCTGGGTCACTGCTGCTCGCAATGGGGCTCTGGTGGTGGTTCCACCTGAGAGCCGTGAGAAGGAAGAGGGCGGATGACAGCACCTGGGCAGAGAAGCTCAGGGCCCACCGGCTCGCCCAAGTCTCACTCTTCCAGAAGCCGCTGGTGAAGGTGAAGCTGGCCGACCTAATGGCGGCTACCAATGGCTTCAGTGAGGAGAATGTGATCATCTCGACCCGAACTGGGATCAGCTACAAGGCCGTCCTCCCTGATGGGTCAGCTCTTGCGATCAAGCGGCTCAGCATGTGCAGGATGGGGGAGAAGCAATTCCGGGTTGAGATGAACCGGCTGGGGCAGCTCAGGCACCCCAACTTGACCCCCTTGCTCGGTTACTGCCTTGTGGAGGATGAGAAGCTATTGGTCTATAAGCATATGTCTAATGGGACATTGCACTCCTTGCTGCACTCTAGTGCCCACAACAGGATGGACTGGCTGACAAGGCTACGGATCGGGCTGGGGGCAGCAAGGGGCCTTGCATGGCTCCACCATGGATCCAATCTTCCAATCCTTCACCAGAACTTGTGTTCGAGAGTGATCTTCATTGACGAGGACTTCGATGCACGGATAGTGGATTTTGGGCTTTCAAGGCTCTTGACCACTGCAGAGTCCAATGACAGTAGTAGCAGCTTCATTAATGGTGACCAGGGGGAGTTTGGGTACATAGCTCCGGAGTACCCGAGCACCATGATGACCTCCCTCAAGGGGGATGTCTATGCGTTCGGTGTGGTCCTTCTGGAGCTTGTCACGGGGCAAAAGCCTGTGGAGGTCACAGGGCCTGAAGAAGGATTGTTTAAAGGTAACCTGGTGGAGTGGATGGGTTTCCTCTCAAGCACTGATAGGCTGAAGGATGGGATTGATAAGTCCCTGTGGGGTCAAGGTTATGATTCAGAGATTATGCAGTTTCTCAAGATTGCCTGCAGCTGCACGGTCTCTCGACCCAAGGAGAGGTGGTCAATGTACAAGGTTTACCAGTCTTTGAAGGATATGGCCAGAGACATCACTGACCATGATGATGAGTTCCCTATGCTATTCCACAAGCAGGAAAGTGAATGAATGGACAGACATGTGAGCTAGAAAGCTGTAAGTCCAAGGCCAGCTCTTATTGTAAATTGTTATCTGCATATGTTGCTGGGCATTGCATCTGTATGATAGAAAGAAAAATAAGTCTAGAGTAAGCTTTTGTTTATCATTCTGGGAAGCAATCAAGCCAAAGTTCCATATCTATGTAAATTTAGTCGGGCCAGTGTGGCTATATGTCAAAATGACCATATCCGCAATTGACTGCCCCTCTGCTGTGATGTAATTCTTCATTTCAGTTTCAGGTGGATCTGTCTTTATTTTAATCATCCTTATTATTAATGGGTACCACCGCTGACACAGAATATGACATCTTCTACGGGTCATCTTCAAGCTCCGATCTTATGGTACCTGAAGCTCAAACTCTTATTGTCTTCTAGCCAAAGTTGACAGTTTCTTCATTCTAAACGTATCGACTCTGACCTGAAAAAATGTTTCACTGTGATTCTGAACACAGCTTGCATCCTCCTTGTGGCATTTATAGTCATATAGGTGCAAAACTGCTTTTGATTGATCAGTCAGCATCATGGAGTCCTCTGACGGTAAGGCCAGAAAGACATTCTGTGGGCACAAAATTCGCCCGCGCAGAGAATCCCTCCCCCTTGCCAATAAAAAAGGACAGTCCGTCTGAATTTGGAATCTCAGTCTGCTTTAAGACCCACTTATATAATGTGAAGATTATACTGATAAAAACGTTCAAACTAATTTTATAAGTTAAAAATTAAAATTTTATTTTTAAAAATGTTTGATATAACATATTTTATAAATATTAAATTTATGTATAAAATTATAAAAAGATCAAATATTTTCATCACCAGCTATTTTGCCAAAGACAACAATATACATAAGGCACAGATGAATCTGTTCAAGCCCTTACAACTTTATCTCAAATCATTTATTGTTCGTATGGTTGACTTTCAAGCCTCCCTCTTGGGGGGAATGAGCATTCCGGCTGCTCAAGAGGCTCCACTGGTCAAAGTAATTCATTTTCATGCTTGGTAACCACTGAGATGCTCCTCAAAATTGAAAGTGAATGAAGCAACTGTCCTTGAGATCATGATTCACACCCGGCGCTTCCTAGGGAGTCGGCACCCATTGTGAGGACGACGAGTAGCATCTTCAATGTACACAACCGGGCTATTCCGATTCTGTTCCACCTTTGAATTAGTAAAGCCCTCTCTCCAGCTCATGATGGCCTGCCTCTTCTTCTTGAAGAAAGTAAAACCTTTAACCCTCATCACGACGGATTTCAGGCCTATATTTCTGGACATTCGTCCCACATGCTCAGCAGTTGCTTCAGCAGCATATCTTGATGCCTTAGGTCCTCCCTTCATTTCTGATAAACACCCTGAAGAGGCACCGATCTTCTTGTTTCCCTTTGAATCAGTCACCGTGACAAAGGTGTTGTTTCTCATGAGCTTTATGTGGACAAAATCAACATCCTGCTCAACATTGTGACGAGGAAACTGGAAATTGTTCATGATTCCTCCTCTTCTATCTTCTTCTATCACTCCCCTGACAAAGTTCATGGACCTATAATCCATCCCTTGATCAAGATCCTTTGGAGCTGAAGAGTGGACCAACCTCCTAGAACATAATGCTGGAAGACATACATTGATCTTTGGATTGGTATTATAATGAAACAAATACCCAGCCAATTTGTGGATCCTTGAGTATCCTACAAGATCAAAACATGTCATTAATTAATAACTTCAACAAAGTAAACATATTTCCCATGATACATCTATAAATTCAGTGATTTCTTAACATCATTTACAGTCAAATCCTTTATTGGTCAAAAATAAATATACGATACTATAGTTAAACCCATATCAATTTCAACAATCTACAACAGGTTCAATCTAGTATCAACCATCAAAGTATGCAAATATAGAAAAAGGTAGAAGCCACTGAATTAAAACATAAAGCAGCTGCAAATTTTCTATGCACTTTACTCCAAATACTTAGATTTCAATCTTAGAAGATCAATAATGGAGCCAAATGATCATGATTTGAAGGATGTTAAGTCCTGTGCTACCAACAGTAATAAACACAAGGCAGAAAATACAAGCTATCCTCCTAGACATATTGACTACCTAGCAGCTGAAGGAAATCTTGAGAGTTTCTTCCGGGTCCCATAATTTTCTCATTGGACACATAGCCTTACCCAGGGAATCAGATTTGGTAGCCAAGCCAGCATAGCTCCTGAAGGAAGAATTAACCAGAGGCTGAGCTCTGGACTTTGCTGACAGGAGAGAAATCAAGGACTGGGCCTGGTGATTCATTGAGGAAGACATAGCAGACCTCATACTTTGCAATTCCTTTGTTGTTAGAGATTGAACTTGAACTTTGATTACTGATGGATGTCCTAGACAGAGGAAACATAAAAAAATTAAACTTCCTATAAATCAACAGATTAGCCTTATATTCTAACTGAAATTGATGTTCATAAACATTAATTGAGAAATATACAGAAAGTTCCCGCCTAATTCACTTATCCCCATATAAATTATTCAGTTGAAGTTATTAAACAAAAGCTTGACTCATCAAATTTTCTCTACAGTAGAAGTAAAGGTGAAAGCAAGCACATATATTATAGACTCATTCATCTATACATCTAGGAAATACAAGCAGTAGAAAGTAAGTTTCCTTTTTCTTTACTTAAAGCCAATGGAAACATATTTCTTGAAGTATCCTAGCAAAATCCATGCATAGCATTGTGAGATAACATATGCCATTCTCGGCCGAAAAAGAAAACATAGGCCAATTTAAAGACAATATGCACGCCCTCGCTTTGACATGATGTAGAAAGCCAGAAGGCCAATTAATGCAGATTGAGATCAAGTAGAACAAAATCATCCAGGAGATAGGGCTTAAATGGTTTGTCTTAAAAATAGACAAATTCCAAAGGCACGCAAATCACAACGATTATAACACCTAAACCACAAATGTTTGAAAAAATGAAAAGAAAAAGAATGACAACAAAGAGACTTAGACACAGCTCGGAGGGGGGAAGAAAAACAAGATTGGTGCGAAAGCTTTAATCAAGAAAAAACGGTGGAAAGCAAAGTAAGAATTACGAAGAAGAACAGATGAATGACAGTGCCTTCTGTAGCAGCAGTGAGCGCCGAACAGGAGATCGGAGAGGCGGCAACAGCAGCCGGAGCTGGAGTGAGATGAAGCGATAGGTAAAGCGGACCAGAGGTCCGCAGTGTAGGGGTTTTGAGCAACCTACCGGTGTGAACCGTGGCATCGGGTATTTTTACATCCTCTATCTCATTGGGATATGAGAAAAGGTCCCCAGGGTTTCAGATCTGCCCGCCTCATTTTTTCTAAGATTACCTATCTATTTGTCCAACCCTCCCTTGCCACTTCTTCTCAATCTAGAAGATGACGGCTTAGTTAATTTCTAAGATTACCTTTGTCCAACCCTCCTTTCCCACTTCTCAATCTCATGCTCAGCCCTAGTGCTGCCCAAAAAAGATGAGAAACTCCTTCTCACCTTCAAAGCGCTATGTTGCCAGAAAAGGGTGAGAAACTCATCACCTTCCAACATACATCAATCACATCAAATAACAAACAAAGTAATTATATTTTTAGCATTTAAAAATAATAAATTTTAATTATATATTAGTTTAAACTCTTATAAAACCCATAATATTCTCTTATATATTATTATATTTAATCTAATCGAAATATTTACTAATATATAGAAAAATATTAATCTTTCAGAACAAAATAATTATAATAGACTCTTATATAATTATTTAATGAATTTATAAAATTATAATACTTTTATAATCACACCATCAACTCAATCATATTTATACTAGATTTTTTCTATTGATATCAAGTAATTTATTAAATTCTTTCGATATAAATATATATACACCACTTTAAAATTGAGATAATTTAAATATTATAATAAAAACATATTATAACATTTTTTTAAAAGTAACAATTTTATAAAAATATGAAAAATTATTTATAAATAATATTGACAATATATGTACTTAATATTTATAAATAAAATATTATTACACTTATCTAACCAATCTAGATTTCTCTTTTATTATCAAACTTTTTATACACTTTACTTTTTTGAAAATAGATATTAAATGAGGGTGATGGTTGAAAGTTAGTAAGTAGAATAATGTACCAACCACAGTTCATCAAATATTTAAAATATTAATATGAAACATTTTCATTTTCCTTTGTAAAATAAATTTATCTAATTTTTTTATTCTTTCACAAACACTTATATTTTAAGCTTTAACTTTAATATTTTAAAAAATCATATTTAAATTTACACATCTTTTAATCGAGCTTATGTATTTAAATTTTCAACAACTAATTCTGAATGAAATTACGATAGTATTCATTTAAAATTATGTTATCTGTTGAGTGTGATTCAAAATTATGTTATAAAGCACATATCTCTATGTAAATATATGAATACATATATATTTACTTATGTAAATACTCTAAAAATATCTTAAAAAATTCTAAATATATCACAATGCATGAAATAAAGTTAATTAATGCACACGGTCCATACATGATTATAAGAACTCATTTAACCCTTAGATACCAAATTTGTTTCATCATTGGAGGACATGATCCATCTAACATTACTTGGTCATCATATAAAAAACCCCTCACTTTATCTTCATAGGCTTGAGCATATTAGATTTAAGTATCTCCACTTATTTATTCCAACGAATTCAATAAATTTATGATATAATTATTATTTTTACTATAGTCTTATTATTATACATTTTAGGAATCGCCATATATCTCAAGCATAAATAATTTAATAAATAAATTTACAATCAAGACATGTTTTACTATATGACCATTTTCATGTTTTGCTATGACCATTTTAATCTACTAATTTTATTCACAATTAAGATTTCATAGCATCACTAGTTTCTAAGCTTGATAATCATTACCAACATACTCATTTTTATAATAATAAAATAAATTAATTATTGAGACTTAACTGGACCTTATTTTCCAAGTTTATTTTTATGGGTTGTTCACTTTTCTAAACTTTTTAAAAATATTATATGATGTATCTTATTTCTTATTTCTTACATTTGAAAACATTAGGGTTATGACCATTTTCTTTCAAAACATGTTCTTAGATTCATTTCTATATATATATATATATATATATATATATATGACTTTGGGCCTACTTTTCTCATAAATAATTTAGGCTCATTTCTATATATATATATATATATATATATATATATGACATTGGGCCTAGTTTTCTAAAAAAAAATTAGGTTTCTACCCATTTTTATTAACTATGAGCTTGACATATTTCTTATATTACGCCTAAATTTTCAAGAAAGATTCAAAAACATATATTTGTATATATTTTTTATCTTTGCTAGATCTTTTATAAAGGAATACTCTAATCACAACACTTTGGAGGTCGTAACCAATTACGACATGCCATGTGGCAAGGCGATCAGTCGCCGCACGCTACGTGGCATGACCATTCGATCATCAGAAGCTTAGTGACCAATTATGTTGCACCGTATGTCGAACAAACACGGTTGATGACGATTAAAACATGTCAAATGAGTATAACCAATCATAAATTGCCACATGGTGATAGTTGCACACTAATCGAATGACTAAATTTAGTTAGTTGAGCATGACCAATCGTTGAGTGTCATTTGGTAGGGAGTACATTTGAATTATTTTTTATCCAATCAACTAATCATATTAATGAATTATAGACAATCATCGTATGTTATACGACGATGCATTATGCATGTACGTATGTGTGCACACACAGTCATCTTATTCACTAAACTTAGGACATGAATAGGGGAAGATGGTGAGTTAAATATGAAAATTTTCAACGACCATTACGAGTTTCAACACCATGACAAATCACCACTAAATAACATATTTTACATTAATAAAATCTATGTATAATACTGTATTTTTAGAACTAAATTTTTTTATTAGTACTTTAAATCAGAAAAAATAACAAATCAATTAAGAGATTGATTACTTATGAAGTAAGGATTGAGAAAATAATTTTATTACATATTAGATCGCAATAAAACTTTTGAATTGGAAATTCAAGTTAATTTATATACCATTGGGAATCATATATTAATATTTATTTAACTCAGATCGATCATAACTAGATGAATGGATGGGACTTAACCAAGCTGAATTAATTATCTCGGAATAATTGATTTAAAACATTGAAATTAAATTGATATTAAATACATATATAAATATATATAAAATTGTGATAGAAGTTAGAGGCATGTACCATGGTTCAATTCAATAGTAATATATATACATGAATTTTAAAGAAGAAGAGCATTAAAGATGAAGCCTTAATATAATCGATCATAAATAAAACTCTATTTCAAAGCAAAAGAGATATTGTGTTCCTAATAAATAGGAAATAAGGAAAATTTGACATATTGGGTTATAGAAGTAAATAAAATGAATTGTTAGGGCCTCCATAAAATTACTGAAATGAATTCTTAGAAAACTTAGACTTGACTGCCAAATCCGATGTTTGGGTTAGGTTGTGAGCTATTACCTTCCACATCTTTGGTAAATATCTTGGTAAATATCTCTAGAAACCCATCCTCGATAGCCACTTGAAAGATCGTGAGCCTGTTATTAATAGAAGCTTGTACATGGGCTTTAAGTGGGTGTCTTGTTCTTCCCCACTTGCAGAAACCTACAATTTGGGTTAATAGAAATGGTATTAGTTGATCAAGTTGCATGAAATGTTTTGATGAATCAAGAGTAGCACATGATGATACTTTACTTGAGTTAACATGCCAACTCCAAGAATTTTGAGTGAAAACTACCAAAGCAACTAGAATTGGAAGCTGGAATACATATAACTCACAAGATATAAGCTAAGGTTTAATACCTCTAATAGAGCAAATGATTTGATGACATAGGTTAGAACCTCCTCACTTGTAATCGGACCCTCATTCATCCTATGATTAGTCCTCCAGCTAAATTGTAACACTGCATTAAAGTTAAACACCAAAGCAGATGAATAAATTAAACAGATTCATTTAGTAGAAGATATTGAAGGGGGAATTAATTAACAAAATTAGAGAGGAAACCTAAGGAACAATTTCTCAATATTGTTATAAGAATAAATGACACAAACAAATTCATGTGGATTCCACATCAGAAAAATCTAACCACAATTTATTCCTAAATTTAAATCTAGTTCAATAAAAATCCTCATTTAAGATGATAGGAAAAGAAACATAAGACAATTAGTTACATGGAAGGCAAGGATAGAATGACTATTAGGAAAATTACTTGGAGATTTAGATGGGAGCATCCTTCCTTATGAAACTAAGAATTTAACTTACATGAGAATAAGTAAACAAAGGAACTCAATCCTTCCATCCATGAAACCAGAAATTCATCAAGAAAATAAGGAGGACAAAGGAGGACAAGTGTTACCTCAATCATTGTAAGAGAATTGGTAGATATCTAATCACATTTCCTCTAAAGGTGCCATAAGAAGTACACTAGCCACCACATATTGATAGTAAGAGGCAAGTTCAATACATATCCTGCCATATGAAAATTATTAACAAATTGGTTTCTCTAAATTTAATCTTGATTATCTTTGTTCTGCCAAACTAGAAAATCTCTAGAAGAAAGTCAAAGAACTACCTCCTATAATTTGTGCTTTAGTGGAGGCAAATGAGAACCCCCTCAAGGGGCAGTCGACCACTTCAGGCTCTAGGGAAGATGTTGAGAATGAGAAGCCACAATCCTAAAAGTAGGTCATTAGATGTAAACCCTATTCTTTGGAGTTAAGAAAAACCGGGAAAGAACCGGTTAAACTGAGTGAGAAAATTAAACCAGTTCACAAACCCGATTATTGACGAAAAGGCACATTGGAGAAATTACAACTCCTAAGTGACCCAAAAATGTTCATAAACCTTGGAAAAGAACTTTAGAACCAATTGGGAGAGAAAAATCAGAACGGTTTGGGTAAACTGGATTCGAATTGGATTGAACCGATTTATGAACCAGAACTGATAGAGAGAGGGCAAACCGGGAAAATTATGGATTCCTAGTGATCTAAAGAGTCACATAAGTCATGAAAAAGGACTTTAAAATGAATGGGGGATGAAAACCAAACCGATTCAAGTGAACTGGATCCAAACTAGATTGAACCGATTTGAACCACTATTGAATCAAATGCTAAATTTATTTTTGTAAGTGGCTTACAAAATTTCAATTTGAGAATTGAGGGCACCATTTGATAGAGAATGGATTTAGATAAATTTATAACATTTTAATTTTGAAAAACTCAGATGAATTGGGCCTGAATCGACCGATTTAAGCTTTGAACCCAGTTCGGAACAATGTTGTCTTCTTCCTTTAGATGACAACATTGTTCTGTAACACCGTGTTTTTATAACCAGAAGAAAAAAAAAAGAGAGAGAAAAACTAGATTGATTTAGATGAACTGGATCCCATTAGAATATTGAAGTTAAGCATGCTTGGGTGATAATAGTGGTAAGATGGGTGACCATTTCCTGGGAAGTATTCATTTTTTTCGAAGTTAAACGTGCTTGGTGAGAGTAGTGCTAGGATGGGTGACGAAAATATTTATGTTGCATTCCCTCAATAGTTTTCAAACCATATTTTTTTAGTAACCCAAAATGTAATAACATACTAGCACTAATGTAATAGATCCTATCAAAACATCGAAGTTAAGAAGTTTTTTTTAGTAAATTGAAATTTCGGTTAAAACTAGTTTATGGAATTATATTATAAGTTTAAAATTCAATTGATATAATTGAAAGAAATAAAATGAAAAGTGTAAATTATTAGGTGAAAATAATGAGATAAATATATATATATATATTTATTCTACGTCTCTAAGGTAAATATCATAAATACCTATATTTATTTATTGAAATTAATACCAATAATTTAATTATTGGAATTAATACTAATAAATGCCCATCAATTTCATGAGAATAATGACAACATTAATAACATAATAATAAATCCTCTCCATTTAATACACAATTCTACTTCTATATAAAGACATCATCACCATTTAGTCTCCTCACACCTGAAAACTCATTTGTCTCTCTAATACTCCATTTCTCGATCAAGCTCGAACCAGAGCTTCGACTTAGGAATTTTTCTTAACCTCAGAAGAAGAGGTCAGACTCTTTAGATTCTTGGGGAAATAAACTATCTGATAGCAACCTCCATTCGATCAAAGGATCGACGAAGAAGCGCCGACATAATCAAACAGTGAAACAACTCTAATAGACCGAAGCTGCCCTATTTCGGCCTAGCTAAAATTAGCCGAATTCAACCCTTCTCTAACCAAACCAAGCTCTCCCAACATCCCCACAACCTTCATACGACCTCAATAATGCTGAAAGGTCAATAGTATGAATTCTTGATCCTAGAAGGGTACTTTAGGAAGAGAGCTACCTTTCCCGATAGAAAGCTCATGCCGTCGCACCTCCGACGGGACATGTGTAATCAGAATACCAATAAGAGAAAGCTTGCGTCAACTTGAAAAACCAACCGTGGACAAACACGTCATGGTTAACGAGTGAATGGGTTATTCACATCATACCCCGTTGGGATGATGAGCACCTTTTCTAAATTTGAAGTCACCGTGAGTGGGCTAATTTACACTTCATACCCGCTTGGGATGATGAGCACTTTTTCTAAATTTGAAGTAATTGTGAGTGGGCTTACTAATGTCATACCTAGTTGGGATGATGAGCACAACTTAAAGTTAAAAACCACTTATTGGTTGTGAGTGGAATTTTATATCATACCCGGTTGGGGATAATAAGTACCTTGAAATGAAGACCCACTACTTAGTGGTATTTTAAACATCACAACTTAGAGGAGTGATGTGAAAATCATGAGGAAAAACTACTTACTGGTTGTAAGTAGATCATACCCAATTGGTATGATGAAACTTACTCAAAGGAAGTGGAAAACCTGTTCATCAGTTATGAACAGGTTTTTTCCTTATACCTAGTCGGTATAATGGACAGTTGAAAATATATTTTGCTGGAAGTGCTCTCCCCTAACTATGTGCCTATGCTTAAACAATTTGGGAGACCTTCTTGATGAGAGCTCGAATAACTCTGATAGGTAGGGAGCCTCGGTTTTGGAAAATGAGGCTAATATGCCCAATTTTGAAAATCTCGTATAGTGGGCCCAAGGCTAGTTGGCACGAATAGGAGCTCGTAAACAAATATGAGTTATATGCCATAAAACTTTAAATAAATGAATTTTTTAGCCATGGTTCCAAGACATGACCGACATAATCAATCAACTAGTGGTAGTGCGACATGACAGGTCTCTGGACTAGTAAAGACAAACAACTGTAGGTTGAGTTGAAGGTCAGTGCTGTTAGACCAGTGGCACCATAGATTATAATGCATGATGTGAAAATACTGATTGTGCATGCACTATGTGTACGAGACCTTCAAGACACCTAAGAGGGGTAGTGATATATCCTAGGGCCCTAGATGACCTGATGGATATAAGGGCAGTTCGTCGGACCAGGTGAACTTGTGAAGCTCAACGTAACTTCAAGCGCACGAGATCAGGGTGGGGTCAGGATGAGGTCTCTGTCCTCATACAAACACAGATAATTGATTTTAGGATTGACAGTCGGATGTTGTGTACATCCACTCATTCTTAGGGTAGAAGTGAACGTGCTTCTATCTAGGTGGCCGGTAAAGTCGCTCCGATGCCACAAGTGGGTTCAGTGGACGGGCTAGCCTGCAATTGTGTGTTTTGACCTTCATGATGAAGGATGTGTGTGGGGGTGATAACACACTGTGATTAATAAGAAATGTTGAAAAACTGAGATTTTTAAAGTGGAGAAAATCTAAGGGAAATTAAGGAGTCTAACACACTCTGATAACACACCATGATTAATAAGAAATGTTGAAAAACTGAGATTTTTAAAGTGGAGAAAATCTAAGGGAAATTAAGGAGTCTAACACACTCTAACTTAAAAATGTCACCCTCGGTAGGGTAAGGGTTTTAAAAACCAGTATTTGAGGAAAGGATATTTTAAAAGAAAATAAGGAGTTTGGCACACTCCGACTAAAGTTGTTTTGTTTATGAAAACTCACTCCCAACCCCCACTCACTGAGTTGTAGAACTCACCCCCTCCCTTTTACCCTTTTCAGGAAACCAAGGGAAAACCAATCTTAAAGACTTCCCTGTATAGGAATTATAAAAATCAGGTATGTTTGTTTTTCAGTTTTGTATACTATTATTCCAGGAAAGGTAAAGGTTTAAAGGATGCCTTACTCCTCCTGGGTTTAAAAGAGGGGAAACCCTTAGTAAATCGAGAAGAGTGGTAGGTTGTTCACGGGGATTTGACCAAACCGGGTCTGGGCATGACATGTTCACTCGCTGGAAAATTGAAGCAGCGCCGATGAAGAGGAAACGTTTCTATTCAGTATGTTTTTGGCCATCAATGATTGTCATAAAGGTGCCAAATGGACGGCCGACGAGTCCTCGATTCTCTATATAAAGAGCCCCTCTCCATTCATCCTCTCCACACCTGAAAAACTTACTCTCTCTCAATTGCTTAGTTTTCCGACAAAACTCGTACCAGAGCTCTGATATAGGGTCTTTTCTGAGGCAAAGAAGGCGTGGTCAGGTTTTTTAGAACCAGGAAGAAGTCAGCTACACTGTGGTAGTCTTCATTCGCTCTGAGAGTCGTCGAAGAAGTGCCGACATGATCGAACAGTGAAGCAGCTCCGGCGGACCGAAGCTACCTTATTTCTGTTGAGCTAAAATCGGCCAATTCGAGCCCTCCTCGGACCAAACCAAGCTCTCCCAACACCTCCTCAACCCTGCTACGGCCGAATTAGAACTGAAAGGTAAGCCAATTCGGCTCCCCTCTATAATTTCTGACCGGTGCTAGCGAGAGAACCGAAAGGATTTAGATGATAAAATTCTCAACCAATTCAACATCATTTGATGCAATTCTTGATCCTAGGAGGAACCTTAAAAGGAGAGCTATCTGCCTAGATTGAAAGCTCGGACTACCATGCCCCCAATGGTAAGCATTTGAAGCTTTCTCTTTCTACATTTTGTTTTCTGGTAAAGCTCCATTTGAGCTTGTTCCGGTGTCAAAAATTGCGATTCAAAGTGCAATCGAATCGTATGAAAATGTAGAAACTCTAATTTAACTTCAATTTCAACAATTAAATTTGTTTGATTAGTCAATTTGATGAAATCAAATTCGATTGTGTTGGAAAGTTGAAATTGGAGGAAAATTGGGGATTTCGGAAATTCGAGTGACCAAAATGCAATTTTATAAAATTGAGAGCCAATTGGGTATGATAAGAGTGTTAGAGGACCAATTGAGCAAATTTTAGCATTTTTGGGGTAAAACTTACCATTTTTGTAAATGAAGGGCAAAATGGTAATTTTGGAAAAATTGGGGGCCAAATTGGGAATTTGGGAAATTTGAACCCCTTTTTATGAAATTGAATAAATTGAGGTCACAATGGGAATTTTAAAAGTTTCGGGACTCAATTTGGGAAAAAATGGGCAATTGGGGCCTAATGTAAATGAAAAAGAACTTTAGGGACAAAATTGAAAATATTAGAAAAGTTGGGTATTTTAGTCATTCATAATTAATGAAGGTTATCAAGCCAAATGATAATGAACAAAAATGTTCATTTCATGTAGAAACATGAGATATCGGGAATGGCAGTTTAGATTACTCTCTCAAGGGATGAAAAATTGACTTAGAGGAAATACACTGCACGATCGGGTGAGTGAGATTTTTATATCATACCTGCTTGGGATGATAAGCACCTCAGAAATGAAAACCCACTACTAAGTGGTATTTTAAACATCACACCTGAGAGGAGTGATGTGAAAATCACATGGAAAAACTACTTACGGGATGTAAGTAGATCATACCGTGTTGGTATGATGAGACTTCCTGGAAGGAAGTGGGAAAACCTACTTATCGGTTATAAACGGAGACGTCTTCATACCTGGTTGGTATGATAGATAAATGAAAGGTATAATTTGTCAAAAGTGCTCTCCCTTGACTATGTGCCATTACTTAAAAATTTTGGGAAACCTTCTTGACGGGAGCTAGAGTAGCTCTGTTAGGCCGAAGGCCTTAGTTTTTGAACTTGGGGGCTAAATATGCCTGATTTTGAAATTCTCGAACAGTGGGCCCTAAGCCAGTTGGCACGAATAGGAGCTCATAAACAAATATGATTATTATACTATGAACACTTATATTGTCATGCCTCGACCTGATTTGGTCAGATCCCCGTGATCAACCCGCCACTCTTTCGGTTTATTAAAGGGTTTCCCCTTATTGTAAACCGTAAAGAGTAAGGCGTCCTTTAACCTGCATCTTTTCCTGGAATAGCATAATCAAACTACATGAAATTTTAAACTTTACATACCTATCTTATTGGCGTCTTAGTTGATGGTCTTTAAGGGTAGGCTTTCTGGGATTTCCTGAAAGGGATATAAGGGAGGGGGTGAGTACGACTACTCAGTGAATGGGTTTTCAAAGGTCTACTATTAACTTTTAAGAAAAAAATATTTATATGGAGTGTGTTAGACTCCTTTCTTTTTAAAAAATCCCTTCAATTAAAAATTTAGGTTTTTCCATCATTTCTTAGTTACCACGGTGTGTCATAACCCAACACACATCCTTCATCATGAAGGTTACACACATTCGCAAATCAGTATCACTACTGAACCCGCTAGTGGCTTCAGAGCGACTTTTCCTGCCACCCGTATAGAAGCACAACCACTTCTACCCTAGGAATGAGTGAATGTATTCAACATCCGACCCTCAATCCTGAAATCGCTTCTTCGTGTCCATATGAGGATAGAGACCTTATCCCGTCCCTACCTTGGTCTCATGCACTTGGTGCTACTCCAAATTTTGCACAGACACCTGGAATGACGATCTGCCCTTATACTCACCGGGTCGTCCAGGGCCCTTAGGACACATCACTACCCCTCATAGGTGTCTTGATGATCTCGTACTCACAGTGCTTGCACAAATAATGTTTTCTTATCAAGCCATGTAATATGTGGTGCCACTGGTCCAATGGCCCCGACTCTCAACTCAACCCGCAGTTGTTTGTCTTGACTAGTCCGTCGACTTGTCATGTTGCACTACTGCTAGTTGACTGAGCATGTCGGTCCTATCTTGGTACCATGGCCAAACAATTCACTTATTAAGTTTTATGGCACATATATCATGTTCATTTATGAGCTCCTGCTCGTGCCGACTGGCCTTGGGCCCACTGTATGAGATTTCCAAAAATTGGGCATTCTAGCCCTCAAGTTCCAAAACCGAGGCCCCCGACCTATAAGAGGTATTCGAGCTTCCGTCAAGAAAGTCTCCCAAATAGTTTAAGCATTAGCACATAGTTAGGGGAGAACACTTCAGACAAAATAGATTTTCACTGTCCATTATACCAACCAGTATAAGGACATCTCCGTTCATAACCGATGAACGGGTTTTCAACTTTCTTCGAGGAAGTCTCATCATACCAATTGTGTATGATCTACTTACAACCGGTAAGTAGTTTTTCCGCATAATTTTCACATCACTTTCTCTAAGTGGTGATGATTAAAATACCACTAAACAGTGGGTTTTTATATTGAGGCACTTATCATTCCCAACCGGGTATGATATATAATCCCACTCACATCCGTTAAGTGGTTTTTAATTTTAACTTGTGCTCATCATCCCAACCAGGTATGATGTTAGTAAACCCACTCACCCATTAACGTAGTGAATTCCACTAGACCGGTTCTTTATATTCACGCAAGCTCGTCCATGCTGGCGTTCCTGGTATTTCACGTTCCTACACGATATGAACATCCTTGTTCATTATTACTCGGCATAACAACCTTCATTCATTTCCAATGAATGAGAAAACCCAAACTTTTAGTTATTTGCAATTAGGTCCCAAAGTTATTTCTCTTTAACTTTAAGTCCCTAATGTCGGTTTTCCCTCAAATTGAGTCCCGTAACTTTTAAAATTTATCTTGGTACCTCAATTTATTCAATTTCACCAAAAAGGGGTTTAATTTCCCAAATTTCAAATTTGGTCCCCCAATTTTTTCGAAATTACCATTTTGCCCTTCCTTTACAAAAATGGTAAGTTTTGCCCCAAAAATTCCAAAATTCCTCAGTTGGTCCTCTAACATTATTTTCATGCCCAATTGACCCTCAATTTCATAAAATTGCATTTTGGTCCTTTGAATTTTGAAAATCCCAAAATTTCCCCAATTTCAACTCCTTAGCATAGTCGAATTTGATTTCATCAAATTGACCGATCAAATACATCTAATTGTTGTAATTGAAGTTAAAATTGAGTTCCTCCTTCTTCTTACGATTCAATAGCACTTTGAATTGTAAGTTTTGACACCAGAACGAGCTCAAACAGAGCTTCACCGGAAAATGGACTATATAGAGAGAAATCTTCGATTTCTCACGGGCGAGGCCACAGCAGTCCAAGCTTTTGATTTGGGCAGATAGCTCTTATCCCAAGGTTTATCCTAGAATCAAGAATCGCATCAATTGATGCTGAATTGAGTTAGAATTTCATCATTGAAATTCTATCAGTTCTCTCTCTTGCACTGGCCGAAAATTTCAGAGAGGAGCTGAATTGGCTTACCTTTCAGTCGTAATTTGGCCGTGGGAGGGCCGAGGAAGTGTTGGGAGGGCTTGGTTTGGTCTGATGAGGGCTCGAAATGACCGACACTTCTCCAGCGCTTCTCGGATTGACTGGAGTTTTCTATTAGATAGTTGTCTTCTGCCCGGTTCTAAAGAGCCCGACCTCTCCTTTCGAGGTTAAGAAAAATGCTCAAGTCGAAGTTCTAGTTCGAGCTTCACCGGGAAATAGAGCAGTAGAGAGTGAGAGAAGTGTTCTGGTGTGATGAGAATGAATGGGGATGACCACTTTATATAGGTGTAAAATTGTGTATTAAATGGGAGAGATTTATTACTAGTATTAATATTGCCATAAATTATTGATATTAATTCCAATAATTTATTTTTTGGTATTAAATTATTTGTATTAATTACAATAATTATATATATATATATATTAATTTATGGCTATTTATGATAATGCATAAAAATTTTTGACTAAAATTTCAGGTTACAAAAAAAATCATACTTCCCAGGAGGTGACCCATCCTCACACTACTCTCAGGCAAGCACACTTAACTTTAAAGTCCTTATGGAATCTCGTTCACCTAAACCAATTTGGTTTTCCTCTTCTAATTTGTCTTAAGTTTCTTTTCCAATGTTTAATGAACCCTTTTGATCACCTAGGAGTTGTAAATTCCTAAATTGCCCATTTATAATTGATCGGGTTTGTGAACCGGTTCGGTTTTCTCACTCGGTTTGACCGGTTCCCTTCCTGGTTTTCCTTAGCTAAAAAAGGCGGGGTTTACAACTCTCCCCTCCTTTTAGGAGTTTTTTCCCCAAAACTTAATTAGCAACCTTCTATGAGGAATCATTTCCTTTGATGCCCCTTTTTGTGTTTTCTTAACATGCAAACTCTTCTCTTGTTCTTTTAATTAGCCCTTTTTACAACCTTCACTTAAGGAATTCTTTTTTCCTTTGTATTATTTACTCCCTCCATGGAGTTTGTCATAACTAGACATACCTTACTTCAGGGTATGTTCTTAGATTTTTTCTCTTTGTTTGCTTAGAGCAACATTCTTCCCCTTGAGGTTCTGCACTCAAGATTGAAAATTCTAAGATAACTAACCATTTCCATGTCTAATTAACCACTTGGTCATTGAAACCCTTAGCTCGACATCCTTTAGAGCATTACTTACCTATTTTCATGGATTTCTTTATCATCACTTTTTCATCCCATTTCAACTCTTTCTTCATTTGTTGCTCATTACAACTTCAGTCCACATCGTTATATTTGACATCGTCATGCTTATTAGCCAACTCTTTATTACTTTGAGTCATATTCTCCTCGGGGTTGTTGGGCTTACATGCCCTTGCAGCATGGCATTTTCTAGGACCTGTCTCAGTCCATTTGATTTCTAGAACATCTCTTGGAGTGTCTTTCATAGCTTTTAGACCTTTTAGGGACCGTATAACTTCATCCCTCTTTTCTTTTGATAGAATTCCTCAACTATCCTTTTTACCATTATCATCTCCTCCATCATGCCTTTGAAGTTATGTCTTACATAACCGCATGGATTCCTCTGACCTACTCATCTTCCCCCAACTTCTTTATTGGGTCTTTTCGGTTCGCATTGATTGGGTTTTCCAGCATTATACTAGCAAGCTAGGATTCATCCTTTCTTAGGCCCATCCTCGTTCTCAATGACATCCTTTACTCAAGGATTTTACTTTGGCCATAATCCACTCTTACTTGTTCGAAATCATTTCACAATTCTTTATACCGAGTTGATTCCTTTCGGTCTACATGTCGATTTGCTTGGTTTGGGGAGTTTCCCTTTTTTTACGGTTTCATTCTCTACTATTTCTTTCAAAGTAGAGGCTTTCACCTTAGGAGTTACATGTTCCACCTTCTTACCATTTCTTGAAGGTTTCCTTTCTTCATATCCTTACACCCTTTCTATATTGGGGCATTTGCCCGCTTTCAATCCTACATTGTCTTAAATTTTTCGTCCCATCCCTTATTCCTTATTTGTGTAGATTTCGCTTACTGGTCTTATTTCGTGTACTCCACACTATGCTCAGTCGTCCCCTCTTTAGACTTCATATGCGCATGTGGACTCTGACCCGTCTTACCAATAGTGGTTATTTCTTCTTAGCCACATTTATTTGAGGGACTTACTTTCACAACATTTCTTGAACATTCTTTCCTTTATTACCTTAGTATGGGTTATCCACTCATTCATACTTGTCACAACATCTTTTGGTGCTAACCCGTTAGATTATTTTTGCTTAATGAGGGTTCACATCCTCCTTGTTTCAAATTCACTTGTTCGCCCTTCGTGAGGCTCACTTAACAATCGTCTTAAGACTATAAACCCAGTTTTGGCCATCGATTGATTTAAGGATTTTCCTTCGTTCTTCTTTCTCAATGTTTTGGCCTTTTCACTTCTCCCTTCTTTGTTGTGGTTTAAATCCATGGTTCTCTAAAATACCAATTCTTTAACTGTCTCTTTCTCTTTATTTTTTTGGTCCTATCATCTTGGCAGCTGTATTCATGCCCATCCTATTGCCCATCATAGAGTGTAGTCTTTACTATATCTCATTTTTTCTTAGGATTTTGTTCATTCTCTTTGGCTGTCTGCCGTTACTAGTTTTCCTCTTTCTACATGGTTCTCCTGTTCTCTCCAAACAGGTCAAGTTGGGCCATCACAATACTTCCTTCCTTGGAAAGATTTCCTAATTAAGGGTTGGTTCCATTTCTTCGTAATTGGGATACGCATGCCTTTCCAGAACTTACTTCCCTAGTAGGATTCTTTGCCTTTCCCCTATCATTCTTTTCTTACATTTGCTCTAGGGGATTTCTACCCTTAAATGTCATCCCTTGATGTCGTCTTCTACTATTTACCTTTACTCCTCAAATCTTGTAGGCACATCTTTTTTACTCTATCTACATCGTCATTCGTACCCAATACTTGTCTATTTCTTTAGGAAGCATACAATTCTTCCCTTGTTTCAAGATTTCTTGATCATTATGTGAGAGGCTTGTCTATTCCTTTCTTGGCTTGAGTTTAGTTGTTAATTTTGGCCTTTTGGTTCCTTTAAGGATTTCTTTCATCCTTCTCTTCCCGAGTATTTGACATTTCCGTTTCTCTCTTCTTTGTCGGAACTTACATTATGGTTTTCCATGTATTAGCTCGTTAACTGCCCCATCCACCATTCCTTTGGTTTAGGTTTTTTCTTAGGGCAGTTATCTTCTTGAGTACTGCTGTCCTTAACATCCATCTCACTGACCTTTTTAGGGTATAGTCCTTTCTACCTCCCAGTCTTCCTTAAGTTGTCATTTATTTTCTTTGAGTATTTTGTTGTCACGGTTTGCTTCCTTCTGTTATGTTGCTCCGAATCTCCAATTTGACTTCTCTACCTTTTTCCAAAGGAAGTCGTACTTGAAATCCCAAGATATCCCATTTGTCATCAAACGCTTGGCTTGTCTCTCTTGTGGATGCACTCCCTCCTTTTCTCTTAAATTATTAGAAATTTCCTCTTTAAGGGAGTATTCTCTTCAGCTACCATTTGTTCTGTTTATGATATTATCGAAGTCCTACCTTCAGCCCCCTCTTTTCCTTCCTGCCACATTGATGTGATCTCGAAAAGTTTCCTCTGGTCTGTGGTTGAAATTACAAGCAGGAGCCGTGTTCCTTGGGATGGTATACTTTTCGATTTGCCCTTCTTAAGAAGAAGTTTAAATTTGGCATTCACCTCATCATTTGTTGACCTCTTTGTGAACCGCTTACTTAACTTGCTCCATAGTTTCGGTCTCTAGTCCTTCATGTCTTTAATGATCTTTGAGGAGGTATTCCCCTAAATCTATGAGTTGTGGGACACTCCTTTTCTTACACCTATAATAGTTTATCTTGGTACTTGTCCTTAGTAGGGTTGGGGACTTCTTCACATAATGTCACCATCGTTCATACTTGTAATAGGTTATTCACTTGCATGGATTGTGGTGGTTACTTCGAGTGGGGCCTTTCCAGGGTTACTAGTGGTTTGGTGCCTTGCAGTCTTTGAGTTTTCTTGCTGAATCTCCTTTGCTAAAGGGTTATGGTAAGAGTCCTCCTAAGTTTCTTAATTCCCTGATTTATCTTCCATTACTGAAATGTAACTTTTCCTTAGTTTCAAGGATAGTATGGGGTTGTTTGGTTTATTTGCCTTAGGCCATCTTTCTAGCAAGATCACGTCATTGGGAGCTAGAGATTTAAGAATTTTGAGTATTTCATTAACAAGAGGATACAAAAGGTTAGGGTTTTTAGCCCTATTACATAAAGTAGTTAGCAGAATAGATAGGAAGCCATGGTTTCCTTGGCAAGTATCCTCCTTGGTAAGACTATACGTCTATACTAACACTCCAGGCTTTAGGCTTGGCTCCTTTTGTACACAGGACTATGACCTTAACATGCCCTAGCATCGTACTCCTTGGCGATACTGGATGTTTCCCCTATTTGGTCCTTTGAATCTTCTACTATATCTCAGGCATTGGGAAGCTTCTAGAGTTGTCTTCCAATGAGGATAGGGTGTTGAGTAGAGTCATTCCTAGTTTTATTGGTTACTCTCATGGGAGCCATCTGTAAATTTTAAGATAAATCCTATTAGTTACTATATTTTCTAGTCATTATTATGTATTCGAGGAAATAGGCTCTGATACCACTCTAGTTGTCATGCCCCGATCCGGTTTGGTCGGATCCCCATGATGAACCCGCCACTCTCCCGTTTTATTAAAGGGTTTCCTCTTATTGTAAACTGTAAAGAGTAAGGCGTCCTTTAACCTGCACCTTTTCTTGGAATAGCATAATCAAAACTATATGAAATTTTAAACTTTACATACTTGTCTTACAATCGTCTTAGTTGATGGTCTTTAAGGGTAGGCTTTCCAAGATTTCTTGAAAGGGATACAAGGGAGGGGGTGAGTATGACTATTCAATGAATGAGTTTTCAAAGGTCTACTTTTAACTTTTAAGAAAAAAATATTTATATGTAGTGTGCCAGACTCCTTTCTTTTTCAAAAATCCCTTAATTTAAAAATTCATGTTTTTCCATCATTTCTTAGTTATCATGGTGTGTCATCACCCAACACACATCCTTTATCATGAAGGTTACACACATTCGTAAGTCAGTATCACTACTGAACCCGCTAATGGTTTCGGAGTGACTTTTCCTACCACCTGGATAGAAGCACAACCACTTCTACCCTAGGAGGAAATACACTGCACGATCGGGTGAGTGTGATTTTTATATCATACTCGGTTAGGATGATAAGCACCTTGGAAATGAAAACCCACTACTAATTGGTATTTTAAACATTACACCTGAGAGGACTGATGTAAAAATAACATGGAAAAACTACTTACCGGATGTAAGTAGATCATACCGTGTTGGTATGATGAGACTTCCTGGAAGGAAGTGGAAAAACCCGCTTATTGGTTATAAGTGGAGACGTCTTGATACCCGGTTGGTGTGATAGATAAGTAAAAGGTTTATTTTGTTAGAAGTGCTCTACGCTGACTGTGTGCCACTACTTTAAAATTTTGGGAGACCTTCTTGACAGAAGCTCGAATAACTTTGTTAGGCCGAAGGTGTCGACTTTTGAACTTGGAGGCTAATATGCCTATTTTGTAAATCTCGAATAGTGGGCCCTAGGCCAGTTGGCAGAGTAGGAGCTCGTAAACAAACATGATTATTATGCCATGAAAACTTATGTAAATGAGTTGTTTGGCCATGGTATCAAGACATGATCGACATGCTCAATGGACCAGCAGAAGTGTGACATGAGAGGTCTCCGAACTAGTTAAGAAAAATAGCTGCAGGTCGAGTTGAGGGTCGGGGCCGTTGGACACATGGTACCACAAATTATATGGCATTATGTGAAAAATGTTGATTGTGCATGCACTGTGTTACGAGACCTTCAAGATGCCTAAGAGGGGTGGTGATGCGTCTCATGGCTCTGGATAACCTGGTGTATTTAAGGGCAGTTAGTCGTAGCATAAGTGTAAACCCCGCACTTTTGAGTTAAGGAAAACTAGGAAAAGAACCAGTCAAACCGAATAAGAAAACTGAGCCCGTTTACAAACTTGATCATTTGGGAACAAGTAATTTGGAAATTTACAACTTCCGGGTGATCCAAAGGGCTCATTAAACCTTGAAAAAGAAACTTATGACAAATTAGAAGAGAAAAACTAAATTGGTTCAGGTGAACGAGATCCCATAAGAACTCTGAAATTAAGCGTGCTTGCCCGAGAGTAGTGCGAGGATGGGTGACTATATAAAGAGGTCATCCCCATTCATTCTCCTCACACCCGAACACTTCTCTCTCTCTCTACATCTCCATTTCCCGGTGAAGCTAGAACTAGAGCTTCGACTTGAACATTTTTCTTAAGCTTAGAAGGAGAGGTCAGTTTCTTTAGAGTTGGAGAGATGTCAGCTATTTGATAGCAAACTCCAGTCAATCCAAGAATCGTTGGAAAAGCGCTGACAGGATGGAACAATGAAGCAGCTCTGGCAGACCGAAGTTGCCCTATTTCGGCCAAGCTGAAATCAGCCATTTTGAGCTTCCTCAAGCTAAACCAAGACCTTCCAACACTTTCTTAGCCCTCCCACGACCGAATTATGACTGAAAGGTAAGCCAATTCGGTTACCCTCTACAATTTCCAACCGGTGCTAGAGAGAGAACTGACATAATTTCAATGATGAAATTCTAACTCAATTCAGTATCAATTGATGCGATTCTTGATTCTAGGATGAACCTCATGATGAGAACTATCTGCCCAGATCGAAAGCTCGGACCGCCGTGCCCTCACCGGTGAGTAATCGTAGCTCTCTCTCTCTATAGTCTATTTTCTAGCGAAGCTCCATTTGAGCTCATTCTGGCGTTAAAACTCACGATTCAAAGTTCTATAGAATCGTATGAACATTGAGAAACTCAATTTCAACTTCAATTTCAACAATTAGAGGTGTTTGATCGGTCAATTTGATGAAATCAAATTTGGCTGTGTTAAAGAGTTGGAATTGGGGGGAATTGGGAATTTTCAAAAATTTGAAGGACCGAAATGTAATTTCCTAAAATTGAGGGTCAATTGGGCATGGTAAAAATGTTATAAGGCAAAATGGAAATTTTGGAAAAGTTAGGGGACCAAATTGGAAATTTGGGAAATTAATCCCCTTTTTGTGAAATGGAATAAATTGAGGTATAAAGAAAATGAATAGGGATAACACCAAACCTTACCCTTTGGTATTCTTGATCTATCTTTAGCTTGCATTTTTTGATATATGTCTTTCTAGGGAAGAAGGTTAAAAGTACGCCTGGCTCTAATTTAGTTAAAAGAGGAGGAAATTCTTCTTGAACCAAGTGAGCGGCGGGTTGATCACGGGGATCCAACCAAACCGGGTTGGGGCATGACATTAGACATCATGATGGTAATCTGGACAAGAACATGGATGGAATGAGGTAGAGATGAGAAACCCATATGTGTAGATAATAATCAATCAAACAAATGGAAGTGGAGTGTTGAACACAAATCCCTTAATTAGATGAAGTGTTGATGTTGCTCCGTATTTGGTCTATGAAATTTCATTAGAGAACACTCAAGTTTGGCATGACTTGCAAATGATAACAAGGAGTCAACGAATTGGAGTGAGCAATAGAACGATTAAACGAAGGATTGAAGAGATTCTTTAGATACATGCAGACTGAGGGAAACCATCAAACTAGTGAACTAAGGATTCTTTAGTTGAGAGAAACCTTACCAATCGAAAGTGCCGCTGAAAGCTCACTTTCAAAAGGAGGGACACTCGATCATCAGACAATTGGATTAAATAGACTTCCTCATGTGAGAAATCGAAGATCAAAAGGAAGAAATCGTAAAGTTTACCAAAAGAATGGAATGACTCGACAAAAGCAGAGTTGAGGTATCCTTCAAACAACCTATGATAAAGAGAAAACGTAAGGCCAAATGAGCTGAGGGTATCAGGGTCCCCGAGCTGAAGAAGAAGAAGGGTTGGCAAAAGGACTAAATTATCCTCAATACCACTAGTTGATAAAATAAGGAAAACATCTGATAATGCCCTCGAGTTTTAGGTAAAATTACCGAAATGCCACTAAGGGAATGTTTGGGAGGAAGAGATATCGCACACCTAAGGCCACATTTGGATGGAGGATAAATTTGAAGTCGAAATTAGAATAATGCCCTTAAGGGTGTAATAGGAGTGCGAGAAAATTTCATACCATGATGACCAACCCTTGATCCTCCCTTGTTCGGAGTGGAAATTTTCATGGGTTCGAGGGCTTTGTGTGTTCATTTGGCTACTTTCTGTGAGGCCATATTCTTATAGGGTGAAGGGTTTTTATTAGTCAATATTTGAGTATTCAGTTTTGAAACTTGTTTGGAAAACCCATGCTCTGATACCACCAAAGTTGTCACACCCCAACTTAGTTTGGTTGAAACCCTGTGAGCAACCCGCCACCTTTTCTTGTGCCATCTAGGTATTTCTACCGGGGTGGGACATGAAAAGTAAAGGCGTACAACCTGCTATTTTTCCAAAATAATTGGAGAAAATTTGCGTACCTTATGCGTGTAGGCTTCTTGCTTTGACCTCTCCCCCTAAGTCCTTCCTTGCAAGGGGTAAGGGAGGGGGTGAGTTTTCATAACTCAGTGAGGGGTTAAGCTATCGATGTATTTAAGTATTCTTAATGTTTATTTAGTTTGTATAATTGACTAACATACAATCATCTACCCCTTTATCATCAAAGGGGATCACACGTTCACAGAATAGTTCCTAACTGTTCCACTTGTAGACCATATCATCTTTACCATCCACCCTGGTAGAAGTTCACAGCTTCTATCAAATTTTGTGTGGGCATTAATCGCCCAATCCCTAGAATCAAAATTGTACTTCATGTTCGCAAAGGTGGGAAGAGACCTCTCCCCCTCTGACCTTAGTCTCAATGTGCATGAAGCTTCTCGAGCTTCTCGACATACTATACGATAAAACTTCCCTTATGCTCCTTGGGTCATTCAACAGCCCTTAGAACCACCACTACCCCATATCGGGTGCCTCGATGGTTTCATATCTCATGCATGCACAAACAACAAGTCTTTTCAATTAAGACCTTTTTATCTTTGGTGCTACTGGCCCCCATGAGCTTGCTGACCTGGCTTCGGCTTGGTACTATCAGTGCAACGGGTTCGACAACTCGACTTCGGCTTGGTGACCACTAGCCCAACGAGTTTGACAATCCTGGTCATAGCTCAGTAGCTATCACACACAATTGTCCATTATAAGAGTTTTCATGGATTTAGTACTCATCTATTTTTCTACGGGCCTAAGCCCGTGCCCATTGGCCTTAGGCCCACTCGAGCAATGCTAGCTCTAATTATCGCATGATTCAAGCTTTCTTTGGAAAAGTCTCCCCAAATTTTTAAGTGGGTTCAAGCAGTCATGGGAGAGTATTTTCAGAAAATAGTTTTCAATTCGTGAAAGTGTGTTCATCAGCACAACCAGACATGATGCTAAAACCCACTCACTCGATATGCCTCAACTTGTCCCTGGCTGGATCTCGGCCGTGTCATTCGCACAAGTGATTTAATCGCCCATCCTAGATAGTCCAAGCGTACACATTAGTTAAATTTGTATGAAGGCCCTCAATCATGCCTTAATAGCAATTTGGACCCCAAGTTAATGCTTAATTGCATTTAGGTCCCTAATTTCCCCAAAATTACCAATTGGCCCATAATTTTTTCAAAATTAACAATTAGTCCCCAATTTTCCTCAAAATCACCAATTTTTCCCAAACTTCTCAAATATGTTTATTTTGGTCTCAAAATCTTAATTCATCAAATTGAATCTACAAACTTTGTTAATTGATCCCTAGCATGCCACTAATCATCTTTCCCACCTTCCTACAACCAGTTCATGCTTTGAAACATCTTATTTAGCCCCGAAACAAGCTCAAATGGAGATTTATTGGAATACTAAACTTAGAGAGAGAGAGCTTCGAAATCTTATCGGCTAGGGTGCGGTTGTTGAAGCTATAGATTTGGAAAGTTAGCCCTCACCGGGAGGGTCGTTTGAGGATTGGAATTCACCCTAATTAGTGTCCTAGGCAAGAGAAATTTGGTCATTATGTTCTTGCCACTTTCTCTCTCTAGAAGTTCTTTACTCCGATGAGTAGAGGCGAAATGCACTTACTTGGAAGCTTTAGAGAGGTCGAGGGTTGGTTGGGAGGAGTCGTGGAAGGGTTGTTTCAGCTGTAGGAGGTCGAGGATGGTCGGAATTGGTTTTGATAGGACTTCATCACTTTAAGTTAGTTAGAGCAGCAACACTATGCAGGCTTGTTGGTGTTCCTCCAATGGTCCTCAGGTCGAACGGAGGGTGCAACTGGGGGGGAGAACTTCATCTCGGTTCCAATGACACCAATGGCAGCTTTGAAGGTTAAGGAAATACCTGATGTCGTAGCTCTAGTTTACATCTCGCTGGAAAATGGAGCACCTCTTCTTTTTCGCTTGTTGGTGGGATGAAGAAGTCAAGGGAAGGGGTGCTCTTTATATAGGAAGCCTGGTAACTGACAGGGCTACTGACCGGCATAGGACTCACCCCTTGTCTCTCTCATCGGCGGTCAGATCGGAGCATTTTTCGGGTCGCTTGAGATTGCCACTCTCTTCCTTATCCCTTCTTGTCAATTATGCTAAGGAGGAAGATGACACTGTACCGTGCATGTGAGTTTTGCACATGCAGACTTGCCACATGGTGCACTGTGATTGGTTGGCTTTGCAAACTCAACTTCCTACTCAACAGCCTAGTTAGTCTTTGACTCGCTGACTGGACATGTGGCAACCTCCCATTGGTCGTTCATCCCCTTGGTCTGAGGGGATGGGTACCACAACTCTCCCCTCCTTTTAGGAGTTTTGTCCTCAAAACTCTGTTGTTCCTCTCTTCTCTCGGAAGGAATCCCTGGGCGGTCCCCTTAGAGTACAAGTTGATATCCTACTGTTTTGGGTCATTTGCTTTACCTCACTTCCCTTAATCTCTAGGATTTAGTTAGGTTGACTCACCTTTTTCCTCGGTGTTCACGAAGTCTCTTAGGTCTGATACTCCTTGTAGCTTAGGGTCAGACTTTCTTTCCGGGGGTTTTGTCTAGACTCGAGGTTCCGACACATCCAATTGCACTTGGGTTTTTTTACTCCCTTGTCTGTTGAGATTCCTTGGCACTTCATCCCTTCAAGCTGTTGCGTTTGTCCTTCTTGGTGTTACTTCCCTTTCTGGGTTCTCTAGTCCATCCTTCCATACTTGAGTTCCCTATTTTTGTTTGCAGTTGAACTTAATTGTCCCTAGCATTAGGACTCCTGCGTCCTGTTGCACTACCCTTGACCTAAGGCCCATCTTGCGCTGCGGTTGAGACCGCATCCTTCCGGTCTTGTCCATAGAGCGTGCTCCCTCTTGTCCTTATCCTTTGCTTTATCTAGGCTACTTCATTACTCGACTCTATTTACCCTTGGGTTTTGATTTCATATGTCCTTTCCATATTCCGATGTCCCTAGAATGTAAATGTCAGACTCTTTTTATGAGTTTGGGATTTTCCTGTGTTTATTCGTTCTATTCTATCCCCGTATTGAGTCTGCCCATCTCTGATTATTGGGTCTTCAGCCCCTTGCTGGTCCCATTCACCCATCGGTTCCCCTTCCTTAGTCTGTTCTCACGTCTACTGGCACTCTCCAACTAGTAAACCCCATACCTTTATGGATAATAAAACCATGAAAAGAACCGGTCATTTTAAAAGAGAAAACCAAGCTGGTTCACAAACCACAACCGGTAAAAAATGGCAAATTGGGAAATTTACAGATCCCAAGTGGCCCAAAGAATCATAAAAACCATGGAAAGGGACTTTAAGACAAATTCGAAGAGAAAACTAGACTGGTTCAGGAGAATCAGTTCTAAACCGGATTGAACCAATTTGAACCATCATTGAACCAATTGCTAAATTCATTTTTCTAAGTTGCTTAAAATATTCAAATTGGGGAATTGAAGCCACCATTGGATAGAGAATGAATTTAGAAATTTTTTATTTTGAAAAACTCGGTCGAGTCGTGCCTAGAACGACTTGTTTAAGCATTGAACCCGGTCGGACCGGTTCATAATAGTGTCATCTTTTTCCTTCAGATGACAACAATGTTCATTTTATGGAAGAATAGATAGCACTAACGAAGATGAATTGCCTCCATTCAGGGTGTTTCATTTCATGAATGAGCTCAACCAAGATGCAAAATGGTTAGGTAGAGAGTGTCTGAGCTCCCTATATAAAAAGTTACTCTCCATTTATCCTCCTCACACCTGAAAACTCCATTCTCTCTCAACTGATCCATTTTCCAATGAAGCTCAAACTAGAGCTCCTACATGGGCAATTTTCTCAACCTCATAAGGTGAGGTCAAGTTCTTTACACTTAGGGGGAAGTCAGCTTTCTAATAGCATCCTCTATTCGATCCAAGGACCGCAGGAGAAGCGCTGATGGAATCAAACAATGAAGCAGCTTTGATAGACTGAAGCTGCCCTATTTCAACCGAGCTGAATTTGGCCAAATTGAGCCCTCCTCCGGCCAAATCAAGCTCTCCCAACATCCCCACAGCCCTTGTACGACCTCAATTGAGCTGAAAGGTAAGCCAATTCGACCCTACTTAGTTGTTGCAGGTTAGAGTTAGAGAGATAAACTACATAATTTTATTGATGAGATTCTCTCTTGATTTGAGGTTAATTGTAGGAATTCTTCATCCTAGAATGTACCTTAGGAAGATAGCTACCTTCCTCGATAGAGAGCTCAGACCGTCGCACCTCCGACGGTAAGCTTTCGAAACTTTCTCTCTCTACGCACAGTTTTCTGGCGAAGCTCCGTTTGAGCTCAATTGAACCATATGGAAGTGTAGGAACTGATCCATACTTTCAATTGGAGCAATTAACCTCGATTGAATGGTCAATTTGAATAAATCAAATTCAGTCAGATTGTAGGGGAGAAATTGGGGGGGAGGGGGGGGATTTTGGGGAAATTGGGATTTCGTAAAATTGAGGGAGAATTTTGCAATTTCCCAGAATTGTGGGCCAATTGGCCATGGAAAAGATGTTGGAGGACCAATTGGTTGATTTTTGGAACATTTAGGGTCAAATTTCCATTTTTTGAAAGTAGGAGCAAAATGGTAATTTTTGAAAAGATAGGGACCAAATGGAAAAGTTAGAGAAACTTGAGATGTAACGCCCCAATCTAGTTTGGTAGATCCCCATGAGAAACCCGCCACTCTCACGGTTTATTAAGAGTTTTCCCTTTTCTAAACCACAAGGAGTAAGACATCCATTCACATGTATCTTTCATAGAATAAAATTACTCAAAACTGAATATATTAAATCTTACATACCTGTCTTTTTCCCTTGGTTATATGAAATGGGTAAAGGGAGGAGGTGAGTTCGACAACTTAGTGAATGGGTGTTAGGAGTGTGTTTTCATAAATAAAACATCTTTAAATTGGAGTGTTCCAAACTCCTTATTTCCTTTAAGAAAATTCTTTCCTTAAATTCCTATTTTCAAAAAAAAAATTCCCTTTTCCTTATTTTCCACATTAGGCATGTTTTATAGTTAACACACGCTCTTCATCAAGAAAAGATCACACATTCATAGAGCAGCCCATCCATTGCACCCACTTGTGGCTCGGAGCGACTTTATCGGCCACCAAAATAGAAGCCCGTCCACTTCTAACCTAGGTCTAAGTGGATGTTCGTGACATTTGAGCCTCAAACATGAAATCAAATCCGTGTCCATATGAAGACAAATACCTCATCCCAATCCCACCCCAGTCTCATGTGCATGAAGCTACGTCGAGCTTCCTTGACTGATGGCACGACAAACTGCCCTTATCACCACCATGTCATCCAATAGCCCTTAGGACACATCACTACCTCTCTTGGGCATCTTGATGGTCCTAAACATCAAGTGCGTGCACAAAAAAAAGTTTTCCACAAAGCAATTTATCTTTGGTGCCACTGGTCCAATGACCCTGACCCTTAATTTGACCTATAGCTGTTTGTCTAGACTGGTCCATCGACCTAGTCTTGTCGCATTGCTGCCAGTCCATCGAGTATATCAGTCCTGTCTTGGTACCATGGTGAAGTCACCTAATTCATTCAATAAGAATTTTCATGGCTTAAACATCATGTTTGTTTATGAGCTCCTGCTCATGCCAATTGTCCTTGGGATTAGTGTACGTGATTTTCTAAAATTGGGCATTTAGCTCCACAAGTTCCAAAAGTCAAGGCCTCTGGCCTATCTAAGCTATTCTAGCTCTTGTCAAGAAGGTCTCCCAAAAGTTTTAAGCATTTGCACGCAATTAGGGGAGAACACTTCTGATAAAATAATCTTTCCACTCATCACACCAACCGGGTGTGATGACATCTCCACTTACAACTGGCAACCGGGTTTTCTCCTTCCTTCCAAGAAGTCCATCATACCAACCGGGTATGATCTACTTACAAATGTTAAGTAGTTTTTTTGCCTAGTTGTCATATCACTCCAACCGGGTGTGATGTTAAAAATTCAACATATAAGTGGTTTTTCATTTCCAAGGTGTTCATCTTCCCAACCAGGTATGATGTGAATAAACCCACTCACGGTGGCTTCCATTTTAGAAGAGGTGCTCATCATCCCAACAGGATTTGAAGTGTAAATTAGCCCACTGATGATGGCTTCCAATTTAGAAAAGGTTCTCATCATCCCAACTGAGTATGAAATGTTAATTAGTCCACTCACCTTTTATCCAAAGACATGTTCATCCCAGAGGGATTCCTAGGTACCAATCCTTGATTGGTCTTATTAATCTTTCTCTACTATGATACTTTCCAATTTTCCTTGCATTTGGTTGTCCTAGAGTGGATGTTGAGATTGAGAATTTCATAGGTAGGGAGTATTAATCTTGTAGATCTAATGTGATTATGGCAAAGATGATATTTGGGGTGTGAGTAAGGGATAGTGGACCAAATAGCTCTCTTCTACTAGATTTGCTCTCTTAGCTTAGTTGGTGAGGCGTTGATTAATTGTTCTTAGCTCCTTGTATAACTATAGAATTGTTTGTTAAATGGGGAAGAGTTATTACTCCATTATTTCTCTTTGATATATTTTAATCAGTTGTATTTTGATGGAATTCCAGTCATTATATTCATGAATGAGAAGTAAATCTAACTCTTTCTCAATCTCATTCATGACACGCCAAATCACTCCTCTCATTAACTTGACTTTTGATTCTTATGTGCAGGTTTAATGCCAACCTTATTATTTAACATGGTTGCCTTAATCCTTGGGTAATTTATATTTTCTTTTATGCATTACATTAAATAGCCCATGTTAAATGGGGCACGGCGTTAACTTTAGCCCAATTTATTTTTAAGCATTAAAACTAATAACTAATAACCCTTTTGAGTAACTAGAAGTTATTAAAGTTTATCCAATAAATGTATGATAGTGCGGCGAGACTTTCTTTGATCCATTGTAAGAATCGATATTTATTTGTAAAGCTGATCTGGGAGGTGACAGAGAATATATGATTATTATTCTTGCATTTATGTTATCTTCTAGGAAATGAATGTACTAAGAAATATTTCTCCCATCCTATAGAAATTCTACAGGTAATTGCTCCTATTTGGCCAGTCATTTATGTTAAATTATAGTAACTTATTTCGTGACTTATAGATGAGTACTGGAATGGTTAGACCCATATGCAAAGATTTGAATTGATCTTTATTGTGAATGAATTGTCTCATGTTTTAAGATTTCAGAAATGATATGCTATGTGGTTTAATTGCTTCATGAAACATGAAATTCTTTGATATTGTGGATTCTACTCTGTATATAGTTTTGCACAACATCCACTAATTATATGCAGATCAAGAAAATGTCAAATGGACTACAAATTTCTAACTATCATTATTGTGAACATCATGATTTGAATCTTCACCATTTTGTTATATTTCCTTATGTTCAAAAACTCTTTCCCTTTAATTGAAATGCTGATTTGTCCTAGATAAAGTAAGTATTTCCCTTAAGTGGCTTGATATCTTAGGCCTTAGTTTACTGGTAGTTGAAAATTTAAATTTATTATAGATTGGCATTGCCTATGATGTTTAGTTGTTTGATGTAGGTTACAAGGAGTTTATTAGTTGTTCTGTTGGTAATGCATAATATCATAATGTAAGATACTTTTATAGAACTTTATGATGTTTAGTTTCTATGTAAGCCATAATAATTGATAGATTGTTACCTCACCCTTTTCATACTAGGCTCTGAAAAAACATATCTCTTTCATTTCATTTCTAGGCTCAATTTACTATTAATCCAACATTAGTACTTAAGTACTCTATAGAGTTTATACCATAGATTCTAGCTTATACAATATTTGAATTTATTACTTGAGTTGTTTCTCACTTTCGTAAGCATATCAGACTTTAAGTAAAATTGTTATCATACATTACTTTTCATTAAACCTTTCAAGGGACTTAGTTGTCCTGTATAATATTTGTTTGCCTAAATTATTCGCCCCAGTGGATGAGGAATTCAAGCCACTTGCTTCAATCCTTGACACAAGTAACCACAAATAGGCAACTCCTGATCCTTGCAAAGATCATCATGGATGGATTTTCAAGGGTGTTTACTATATATAAGGAAGGTCAAATTTCAGATTCTAGGACAATCAAGTTGGAAGTTTACCAAGGTCTTTATCAGTTTTACTAAAGTCCAACACTTCTATTTATTTCACGTTTACTTACTTTGCTTGTTAATTATTCCCATTTTTAAGGTAATGGGTCGAGCACCCTCATTTAGGAGAACTTATAATTAGCCTAAATACATAATTATTTACTTGAATATGTTAATACATTAATGTATTTATTTATTTGATATTTATACAACCTCAGCTCTCAAATCCCTTTTTCCTCTATGTACTTTTGGAAATTAATCATGTACAGATATATGTACCTTTATATATAAAAGTATCTTATTCACAATATATATATATATAATTATCCAATATATATAAATATGTAAATATAGAAATATTTGTTGTTCTGCTTAATTACAATAGACTTAACTCGATTCCATCGAGTTATTTATTTCCATGTAAACTTAGTCTACAATTCTTACCCCCTTTGGGCATTTTCGTGGTTTCATTTTCAATAATTGTCTATAGAGTCATTTTCTTACTTTCCCATAGTAACTTTTCGCAATAATGTTGTCTTTCCTCAAGGATATTTATTCTTCCAGATAACAATTTTTTTTTACTTAGGTTGTCTTGCTCAATCCATCCAAAGCAATTTGGGTATTCAACCATACATTCTTATCATTTAATATTTCTGTTTAGGACTTCCTTTATAAGGTTGCATTGTTCATTTAATATTTCTATTTAGGACTTGGTTTATAAGGTTGCATTGTATGTCAGGTCTCTTCATATTTTTTCCAATCTCAATAGTGTTTATATAAAACCTTAGCCCTCAAATGGAGAGAAATGATTTATACCATTATAAAGGAATAATCCTTTATAACTTTTTGTCTATTTTCAAATGCTTACCTCTCATCGAAGAGTTTATGTTCTATGATCATATGATTGTTTTTATTTACTAGTTGTTCCTTTAGTTTTGGAATTTCATTGGGCACCTTGTAATCCATCAAAGTTATAAAATCTTTAACAATTTTCCCTTCACCAGTTCATGCGTCCATTATTAGACCATATCCTTTCATTACACAGTCCATTTTTCTGTTAAGACTTGTATCAACTTTTTTTTCCTAATATACCATGTACTTTATGATTTATTCCATCGCTAATCATTATGCCTTTCTCATGGCATGACATGTTCATATATCATTCTTCATTTTTTTTTAATCCTTCACATACTTTTGTATTGAGTTATTTGTTTATAACCATTTTGTGGTTATCCATTATGACTTACTACATTATAAGACATTCTTTATTTAAAGGGTTTTATATCATTGGACTTGTTTTTGTACACTTGAGTCTATTGCTTTATAAAATTTTATCTCGATTATATGTGATCGCCTTTTCTATGATGCCCACCCAAGGCATTTTCCACTTTAAGAGCCATTTCCCTTAATATTTGAGGATTTTCCTCACTTTCACTTAACTGCTCTGGCAATTCCGTTGCTGTAGAATTTGTAACTGGTTGTCTCTACTAATCCAAAATAAAGTACTCTTTGGGCATTGTATGAGTATTTGGCTTATTGAACCTTTGTCTCACATTTACTTAAGTATCTTCTTTTAGACTTATGCTTCAAATCTGTTACATCTCATCAATTAGGTTAGGCGCTTATAAGCTTTCCAAACTTTTGGTGAATCTTTCTAATGATATTTTCCGATTTCTCCCTGAAATCCTCATATCATATTCTTAATATCACTCATGTTACTCTTATGGATATTTTCTCACTATAGGTTTCTTAACATCCCTTGGTAGGTATTCAATCATAACCTATTCCTGGAGGTCACTTCCATACTAGGGTCATAGACCTAGCACTCCTTTCAATAAAGGTATTTTTGGTAGAAGGTTAAGGGTATTAGGTATTTTTTTGTTTAGTTTTAGGTTATATAGTCTTGTTAAAGAATTCGAGGAAACTGTCTCTAATACCACTCAAGTTATCACACCATGACCCAGTTTGGTTAGATCCCCATGAGCAACTCACCACTCTCATAGTCTATTAAGAGTTTCCCCTTTTCTAAACCACAAGGAGTAAGGCATCCTTTCACCTGTATCTTTCCTGTAATAAAATTAATCAAACTTGAATATATTAAATCTTACATACCTATCTTTCAGGTTCAACTAGAGGAAGTTCTTTAGGTTTATTTTTCCTTTGGTTACCTGAAAGGAGTAAAGGGAGGGGGTGAGTTCGACAACTCAGTGAATGAGTGTTTGGAGTGAGTTTTCATAAATAAAACAACTTTAAATCGGAGTGTGCCAAGTTCCTTATTTCCTTTAAGAAAATTCTTTCCTTAAATTCCGATTTTCAAAAAAACTTTTTTTCCTTATTTTCTACATTATGTGTGTTTAACAGTCAACACATGCCCTTTACCAGGAAAGGATCACACATTCGCAGGGCAGCCCGTCCATTGCACCCACTTGTGGCTCGGAGCGACTTTAACAGTCACCAAGATAGAAGCCCGTCCACTCTACCCTAGTTTTGAGTGAATGTTCATGACATCCAACCCTCAAACCCAAAATCAACTCCATGTCCGTTTAAGGACAAAGACCTCATTTTGACCCCATCTCGGTCTCATGCGCATGAAGCTACGTCGAGCTTCCTTGACTACTAGCATGACAGACTACCCTTATCTCCACCATGTCGTCTAGTAGCCCTTAGGACACATTACTACCCCTCTTGGGCATCTTGATGGTCTTAAACATCAAGTGCATACACAAACAAAAGTTTTCCACAAAGCCATTTATCTTTGGTGCCACAGGTCCAACGGCCTCGACCCTCAACTTGACTTGCAGCTGTTTATCTAGACCGGTCCATCGACCTAGTCCTATCGCACTACCGCCAGTCCATCGAGTATGTTGGTCCTATCTTGTTACCATGGTGAAGTCACATAATTCATTCATTAAGAATTTTCATGGCTTAAACATCATGTTTGTTTATGAGCTCCTGCTCGTGCCAACTAGCCTTGGGTTCACTGTACGTGATTTTAAAAAACTAGGCATTTAGCCCCACAAGTTCCAAAAATTGAGGCCTTTGGCCTATCTAAGATATTCTAGCTCTCGTCAAGAAGGTCTCCTAAAAGTTTTAAGCATTGGCACACAATCAGGGGAGAACACTTCTAACAAAATAATCTTTCCACTCATCACACAAACCGAGTGTGATGACATCTCTGCTTACAACCGACAAGCGGATTTTCTCATTCCTTTTAGGAAGTCCATCATACCAACCGAGTATGATCTACTTACAACTGTTAAGTAGTTTTTCTGCCTAGTTCTCACATCACTCCAACCGGGTGTGATGTTAAAAATTCCACATATAAGTGGTTTTTCATTTTCAAGGTGTTCATCTTCCCAACTGGGTATGATGTGAATAAACCCACTCATGGCGGCTTCCATTTTATAAGAGGTGCTCATCATCCCAACCGGGTATGAAGTGTAAATTAGCCCACTCACGGTGGCTTCTAATTTAGAAAAGGTGCTTATCATCCCAACAGAGTATGAAGTGTAAATTAGCCCACTCACCTTTTATCTAGAGACATGTTCATTCTAGAGGGATTCCTAAGTACCAATCCTTGATTGGTCTTATTAATCTTTCTCTACTTCGATACTTCCCAATTTTCCTTGCATTTTGTCGTTGTAGGGTGGATGTCGAGATTGAGAATTTCATAGGTAGGAAGTATTAATCTAGTAGATCTAATGTGATCATGGCAAAGATGATGTTTGAGGTGTGAGCAAGGGCTAGTGGACCAGGTAGCTCTCTTCTACTCAAATTGCTCTCTTAGCTTAGTTAGTGTGGCTTTGATCAATTGTTCTAAGGACACCACCGTTCAAAACTGATCAACGGGTTTTCAACTTCCTTCGGGGAAGTCTCATCATACCAACCGGGTATGATCTACTTACAACCGGTAAGTAGTTTTTCCACATGATTTTCACATCACTTCCTCTAAGTAGTGATGTTTAAAATACCACTAAATAGTGGGTTTTCATACCGAGGTACTTATCATTCCCAACCGGGTATGATATAAAATTTACACTCACAACCGGTAAGTGGTTTTAAAATTTTAAGTTGTGCTCATCATCCTAACCTGGTATGATGTTAGTAAACCTATTCACAACCGGTAAGTGGTTTTTAACTTTAATTTGTGTTCATCATCCCAACCGGGTATGATGTTATTAAATCCACTCACAATCGGTAAGTGGTTTTTAAATTTTAAGTTGTGCTCATCATCCCAACCGGGTATGATGTTAGTAAACCCACTCACAACCGGTAAGTGGTTTTTAAATTTTAAGTTGTGCTCATCATCCCAATCGGGTATGATGTTAGTAAACCCCCTCACACGTTAATGTCGTGAATTCCACTAGACTAGTTCTTGGTATTCATGCGAGCTTGTCCTTGCTGGCGTTCTCGGTACTTCGTGTTCCTACACGATATGAACATCTTGGTTCATTATCATTCGGCCTAATCGCCTTCATTCATTCCAAATGAATGAGAAAGTCAAACTTTCATTTATTTGTAATTAGGTCCCTAAAATTATTTCTCTTTAACTTTAAGTCCCAAATGCCGGTTTTTCCTCAAATTGAGTGCCAAAACTTCTAAAATTTATCATAGGACCTCAATTTATACTATTTCACAAAAAGGGTTTAATTTCCCAAATTTCTAAGTTGGTCCCCCAACTTTTCCAAAATTACCATTTTGCCCTTCCTTTACAAAAATGGTAAATTTTGCCCCAAAAATTTCAAAATTTCTCAATTGGTCCTCTAACATTATTTTCATGCCCAATTAACCCTCAATTTCATAAAATTTCATTTTGATCCTTTGAATTTCGAAAATGCCCAATTTTCCCCCAATTCCAACTTCTTAACATAGTCGAATTTGATTTCATCAAATTGAACAATCAAACGTTTTCAATTGTTGAAATTGAAGTTGAATTTGAGTTTCTACATGTTCATACGATTCTTTAGAAATGTGAATCACAAGTTTTAACATCGGGACGAGCTCAAACGGAGCTTCGCCGAAAAATGAACTATAGAGAGAGAAAGCTTCGATTACTCACCGGTGAAGGCACGGCGGTCCGAGATTTCATTCTGGACAGATAGCTCTCGTCCTGAGGTTCATCCTAGAATCAAGAATCACATCAATTGATGCGGAATTGGATTAGAATTTCATCATTGAAATTCGGTCGACCCTCTCTCTAGCACCAATCAAAAATTGCAAAGTAGAGCCGAATTGGCTTACCTTTTGGTCCTAATTCGGCCGTGGAAAGGCCGAGGATGTGTTGGGAGGGCTTGGTTTGGCCTGAGGAGAGCTTGAAATAGCCGATTTCATCTTGGCCGAAATAGGGCAGCTTCGGTCCGTCAGAGCTGCTTCACTATTCCATCATGTCGGCGCTTCTCCAATGATTATGGATTGACTGGAGTTTGCTATCAGATAGTTGTCTTCTCCCCGATTCTAAAGAGCTCGACCTCTCCTTTTGATGTTAAGAAAAATGTTTAAGTCGAAATTCTAGTTCGAGCTTCACTGGGAAATGGAGCAGTAGAGAGAGAGAGAGAGAGAGAGAAGTGTTCGGGTGTGAGGAGAATGAATAGGGATGACCTCTTTATATAGGTGTAAAACCATATATTAACTAGGAGGGATTTATTACTAGTATTAATATTGCCATAAATTATTGGTATTAATTTCAATAATTTAATTTTGGTATTAAATTATTTGTATTAATTCCAATAATTTAATTCAGTATTAAATTATTTGTATTAATTAAATATATATTAATTTATGGCTATTTATGATAAGCTGTATGTTCGCATAAAAAATTTTGACCGAAATTTCTGGTTACAAAAAAATCATATTTCCCAACCGATCACCCATCCTCACACTACTTCCGGGCAAGCACAATTAACTTAGAAGTTCTTATGGAATCTAGTTCACCTTAACCAATTTGGTTTTTATTTTCTAGTTTGTCTTAAGTTTCTTTTCTAAAGTTTAATGAACCCTTTGGATCACTTGAAAGTTGTAAATTTCCATATTGCTTATTCTCAAATGTAAACTGGCTCAGTTTTCTTATTTGGTTTGACCGGTTCTTTTCCTAGTTTTCCTTAACTCAAAAGTGTGGAGTTTACAACGTAGATGCTAATAAGCTAGGGGTCCTCCTAGCTTGCATTGCCAGCACTATATCTATCCCATACTAGTGTAAGACAACAACGTCGTGGGCATGTTGCATGGGGTAGGTAGTACATGCACTACTGTAGATTAGGAGGAAGCAGCGAAAAACCCTCACATAATTTGCGTATGCCTCCATAGAATTCCTCTCAGCTTCTTCTCGAATCTAGGTCTGATCCGGTTCCTTGGGTGGTGAAATTTTGTCATCCATCGAGTAGGGAGGGGTTTGTTCTCAAGGTGCATCCCATGGGATGGGCTCTTCTAGCGCATCTACCCTTTGTTCCATGGCATGTATCCAAGAGATATATTCTTTGGGAGCATTTCCATTAATGTTTTCTACAAGGGTTGTCGAGAATCAAGGATTAGGATGGTTTGGGGAAAAACTTATCAGGAAAGTTATGCTCTGATACCACTGAAGTTGTCACACCTCAAACCGGTTTGGTCGAGGTCCCGTGAACAACCCGCTACCCTTTCTTACATCATCCGGGCATTCCTACCCTAATGATATGGGGAGGGTAAAGGCATGCCTACATTCAAACCCTTACTATAAGTTGGGGGTAAGAAACGTACCTTGAGGGTACAAGCTAGTCCTAGAACTTTCCGTCTTAGCTCTAGACCTGAAAAGGGTGAGAGGAGGGGAATGAGTATACAATACTGAGTGAAGGAAACTACTATAACAACCACTTTAATTCATTTCCTTTCCCATTTATTTTATTCATTTCCTTTCCCAATACTGAGTGGACATCAATAGTCCGACCCTCAAACCCTGATCACTTCATCATGTTCGATTAGTGGGATGAGACCTCATTTCCCCTACTGCCTCGGTCTCAATGCGTAGGAAGCTCCCCGAGCTTCTCGACCTACTGGACGTCATACCACCATTATGCACCCCGGGTCATCTAGCAGTCCTTGGGATCCATCACTACCTCATATCAGGTGTCCTGATGGACCGAATCACACAGTGCACGCACAATCAAAAGTCTTTTAAGTTATAACCATTATCTTTGGCCCTCTAGTGCAACGGTATGTTGGCTTGGCTTCGACCCATGCGTACTAGCCCAATAGGTTCGACAGCCAGGCTTCAGTGGAGGAGCGGTTTGGCCCAATAAGCTCAACAACTTAGACTTGGTTCGGTGGGTATCAGACACAATTTTCCCTTTAATTGGATCTTTTAGCATTTCTCATCACATGCTAGTTCTGGACGAGTCCATACCCGTGTCCATCGGCCTTTGGCACACTTGCATACCGAGCCTAAGCCCAAAATTAGCTCCCAAAACTTTTAAGCAAATTCACCCAGTTGGGGAGGGGCTAATTCCTAGAAAATCATTTTTCAAATAAACCGTCATTCGAACCAGAATGGACGTTATAGCGATTACCACTCACCCATAAATTTTGACAGGGTTATCTCGGCGGAGTATAGCTCCTGGTAGGGCTTCGGGGACTGGCACTCAAGTAGCCCGCTCCTACATGGCATGAGTGCACGTATTAGGACATGTTGACTAAAAGGTCGCATATTTTCTCGTATTTTCACATAGGGCCCCGTATTTTTTCTTAATTACACTTAGGTTCCTAATTGCCCCTTAGTCTCTATTAAGCCCCTAGGGTTTCCAATCATCCTTCTTGGATCCTTAACTCTTTTAAATTCATCCATTTGCCCTTAATTTATTAAAATTACTCTTTTGTCCTTAATTTTCCAAAAATTACTATTTGGTCCCCCAACTTTTCAAAATTTCCAATTTATCTTCTATTTTGCCCAAATTGCCTAATTGGCGCTAAATTGGGAGTGTTTCAATTTCGTCAATTCGCCATTTGGTCCTCCAATTTTCAAAAATTGCACAAAAGCCTCTAAAATCCCCAAATTAGCCTTCATCTTCTTCCCCAATTTAAGCATATGAACATTCGGATCTTACCTCATCCAATTGATGGCCTGTAACTCCTTAATTTCTTTTTTTCTTGCTTTAATTCATCTCCTCCAGCTCTCCTTGATCGTCGTACACTTTGAATTTCTGAATTTAGTTGAGTTTTGAGCCTTGTGGAGGGTTGGTGGCCAGAGCATGAGGTGGGGCAGCTAGTGCTCATCGATGAGAACCTACCAAGATTGAATTTGTAAATCACTACTGTCATGCGTGAATTTGAAGAGAGAAGTTTTGGGGGTCCAACTCTGAAAGTCAGAAATTTCGATGAGGAGAGGCGAAATTGAGCTTACCGGAAGTTTGTAAGGGGCAGTGGAGGGTCTTAGGTGGTCAGAGGTGGCCAATGGTGACGGCGAAAGGGCTGAGAGAGTAGGGGTTGGGTCGGTGTGGAGCTCACTATTTCGAGCTCCGGAGCAACTTCACTATGTGATCCTTTTTACATTTCTCTGGTCGTCCTTTGGTCCCTTTGAGAGGGTTTGGAGCCAGAGCACTCTTCCTCAATTTCAATGCCACCCTTCGAAGCTTCTTTAGTCTAGATATTGCCCGTTGTTGGAGCCTTGATCGGAGTGTCATCGGAAAAGGAGATGTTTGTATTCAAAGAGAACTTGAGTGATGAGGAGGACAAATGGGAGGGTGCTCTTTATATAGGGAGCTCGACAACTGTTTAGGCTATCGGCCGGCCTGAGACTTGGCCTCCGACTCGACCGCCGGCATCTTAACCAGAGAGTTTTTTTTAGTCATCAAAAACTCCAACTTTTCTAGCCTCTCTCTCTCCTCTATTCTCTCAGTTAGCGACTGAAGGTTGAAGACGATGACGTGGTGGTTGTGCCACATGACGCATTGTGATTGGTCAGTTTTTCTAACATGGAGGTCTAGCTCAGCCGCCGCGTCAGCCATTAACCCGTTAACTGGACACGTGGCAGGCTCTCATTGGCTACTCGTGTCTACGTAACATGCTAACTGGTCGCCAACTAACTATTGACCGAACATGTGGCAGCGTCCTATTGGCTGCCCGTGTCTGCATGGCTGCTGATGGGGCATCGTTGACCATTGACCGGTCTAGTTTGTTGATCAGTTGGACCATTGACTAGTTCGGTTAGTTAACCGGTTTGGTCTGACCGGGTTCGCTGTCCCAAATTCGAAAATTGGCTAGTTCGAACCCTATTTGACCAGTTTTTTGAAAGTTAAAAATTTATCTAAATTCATTTTCTATCTAATGATGACCTCAATTTTCCAAATTGACATTTTTAATCCACTAGAAAAATGAATTATTGAACCGGTTCACTATGGTTCATCCTAGTTCAGTCCAGCTCGGGTCTGGTTCGCCCCCGAAACTAGTTCAATTCTCTTCTCAATTCCACTTCCTAGTTCTTCCTCACAATGTTTATGAATTTTTGGTCACTTGGGATCTTCCAATTCCTCATGTTAACCCTCCTTTACTATTTTCTATTCATTAAATTGGTCCGGTTCTCAACAATAGTGTCGGTCCTCCTCCTGGTTTCCTTAGTCCGAGGGGACGGGTTCCACATGGCTTCTCCAACATTGACCGCTGACTGAGGACATGTGTCGCTCTCCTATTGATTAGTTGTCACTAAAGTGGATTTTTCCTCCTCTAATCGTTGACCAAGTAAACCTGTCTCTTTCTAATTGGCCAGTGCTTTCAAGCATTGACCGAGTGGCTGATAGGGCATGCTTTGCCACGCGTCACACAATAATTGGTTATGATTGCTGACTGTGCACTGACTTGGCAAGCGGTCCATTAACTGGCTGGACTGTTGACCAGTCCGGTTGAACCGAGTTCAGTGACCCGAATTTGAAAATCGGCCGGATGAGCGATTTTTTGAAAATTAAAAGTTTCTAAATTTATATAAATTCATTTTATATCTAATAATGGCTTTAATTTCCCAAATTCATGTTTTTAAGCCAGTTAGAAAAATAAATCTTTGAACCGGTTCTATATGGTTAATCTCAATTCAAACAAGTTCAAGTTCGATTCACCCTAATACGGTTCGGTTCTTACACTCAATTTCATATATAGTTCCTTAACATGATTTTTGGGTATTTATTGGTCATTTATAACTTTCCAAATTCTTGTTTTGACTCTTATTTACTACTTTTTGGTTCGGTTTGATTCTTGGTTTTCTCCCAAAAATTTCAGGTTCCCCACATTCGATTCTTTTTTTTGAGAGAACGGGATTTATAATTTTGGAGACACGAATTTGTGAGATAAGAATAGTTGACTATCAAAACACTAAATATTTTTTGTATGATATTATATTTTAACATGTTTTCCTTAAATTATTTTCTTTACAATTGATTTTATGCTTTTCAAAAAAATATTAATAATTATTTTGGAAAATTTTATAAATTTTAGTTCATTTCGTTCTAAAATAGTGTCATATCCACTATTTTACTATGGAAATAACCTCACAAGTTGTATCTAAAAATCAGACGAGATTTTTCCGAGCTCAGTCACTCGGTTAATCCTATTTATCTATGTGATCTTTATGTGGATTACTGTCGCCATTCTACACGATTCCGCTGTCGCGTTGTTAGCTAGCACCATTGTCATATCCATTTTATGGTTGAGATCCCTTTTGCGAGATGAGATTTATTAAACAACGTTAATTGGTGAACAAGGACAATGGTCATGGAAGTCAAAACCCACTAAGAAGTAGTGTGTAACAACTCACGTGCCGAATCAAGTAGCCCCGAAAATGGATGGGGCTGAAGCACATGACCTATAGCCAGCCGTCAGGGCAAGTTCAAGGCCCCGATGAGTAGGAGGGCGAGGCGGTCGCCGTAAAAACATAGGGTGTGAGCCGGGCGGAGCAGTAGCCGGTGCAGATCATGGTTTGACGTGAATAATATAAATATGTTACATAACTTATAAATATAATGAGCTACATAACTTATAAAGTTGGATTATATGGAAATGTATAAATAAAGCCTTATACAATGTTATACCTCCTAGGACAAATTTTGTGATTGAGAATGTTAGTTAGAATTGGACCCGCCCCTCATGTGTTCTAATGGCTTATTTGACTTTGAACATAGAATATACAGTGAGAAATTGGAGAGGTGGCATAGAATATATAGCCATGAATTGGAGAGGTCATGCCGGAGGAGCAAGATTTAGGCTTGTCTCTCCTAGGGAGGTTGAGCCCCGTGCGGTGGTCAAATGGGGGAGTGGATTCATAGATCATGGTCGGTGTATTGCCAAACAAGATTGAAGCCATATAATGAAAATTTTATAAGCATACTAGAGAATATTATGCTCTAGGTAAGTAGTTTGAAGTAATTTGGGTGAACTTCATTAGAGAGTCTGTAATTGCACATAAATATGAAGAGGGTCATCATTTAATTAGTTGTTTTTCTATTATATCCATGTCATGTTTACACTTTATTGACCGAGATTTGTACTTATGGTGCTTGGCTAAGAGCCATAGCAACATGGACGATTTTAATATTTAATGAATTTTATTGATTGAGCAAAAAAATTGTATGGTTTGGTTCATAATCGACAAGGAATATTTTTGTGTAAAAAAAGACAAGGAATTAAGTAGCCCAAATAATATGCCTTCACAAAAAAAACACGGATTAACACAAAATTAACTAAAACGAAGTGACTAAGTAATAAATGAGGGGGAAAAGGCGTCGTCACGTCCTAGAATGCCCCATGCATCTCCCGAAGAGGGAAGAGAGGCCGCACTTCGGCGGCGGATTCTCGGACTCCGACGAAAGCGGGGAGCTCCGGGGATGGGACTCCGCATGTGGCCTCGCTGCGAAGACCTCCTCTAGCACGCCCGATCTTCCGCCAGTGTTGACCGCGTTTAGCATGTTGGACCGGCGTTCGGAGACGACGACATCGTTCCATATCCGGCCGGAAGACCCTTGCCTCCTAAAAGAAACCGATGACCTCTGCAGGGACGTCATCTTCGAAGAGTCCACTCCTTGCAATGAAACAAATGGAGTTTGATCTTTCTACTGGTGTCGAGCTCTTTATACCTAACCCTAGGATGATGATGACTTTTCCTTCATTGTTGCATGTTTGCTCATGAATGCGGGAGGAAGGAGAGAAGGGTAATCATAGATTTGTGGATATATCAAGAGAAGAGTGCTATATTTAGGGATTAAGCAACAGAATTTGCCAATTTTGTGGCAGTCATGTTGAGAAAGTGCTATCCGGTTTAATCTTCTACTAAACAAGCTTAATCTTTGGAACTAAAGTGGCGGGGACAGTGTCCACTTGTCCCCTTTTGCTACATGAGCATGTTTTTTAGACCAGATTTCTCATTCAAAATATATCAATGAAAAGAATTTGTCTTAATGAGAGGTTCTATTCAGTACCACCCTTAAAAAAGAGAGATATCATTCACTACACACATCTAATCCACCGTTAATGAGAAAGCATGTGCTCAGTTGACTCCTGAGCATCAAAGAAAGTGCAAATAGGAGATGTAATAACTCGCAAAGGCTCACAAGTTAATAGTCAAAATCTCAGTGAAACTGAAGCATTACCTGTAGTGCAAGGATTGCAGCTAGTCCGATCATCCTCTGTGACATTTTCAAGTCAAATACCCGAAGTGACCCATGATATATACAACATCTTGGCACGGAGTTTCTATGCATGGTTAATGTGTTTAGTAAAGTTGATATTATTCTTGTGGACAAATATACTAATTTGTGTGTTAATTTGTTAGCAGGGATGTATGACCAAATTATCTCTCAAAAAGTGTGTTTAGCATTGAACATAGAGTTACATTATTTCTTTATTTGATTCTGGCATTCAATATCTGCATCTTATCTGGAGAGAGATCCAACTCACACAAGCATAATTGATTAACGAATAACCTTTGTGGAAAAAAAAGTAATGACACTCAAAATTATGTTTTTGTGATACCCTCTATCCATTATAAGCCAAATTTGGATAGTGTAATCAACAAGATAGAAACCCAATAGTACCCTCCATTTGATTCATTCAAATCTCTCCATTTTTTTCAATGAACCTCCATCTTTTTCTGTTTTTATCCCATCCAAAATTGGAAATTGATCAGTTCACATCCTTACACCATTAACTCATGGCTAGTTCTACAATAGCAATTGATTTGATCAAAATCTCACGTGAGACCATTATAAAGAAGAAATTTAGGGAAGATATTAGGTACCCACCAGAGCAGTACATCAGTCTGTTTCGTGCTAGGATGAGTCTGGTTATTACCTAGTACCCACACGTACAGTACATGCCCAAGACAAATATATGATATAAATAATATACATTTTTTTAATTTTTAAAAAATATTTTAATATCTAACCTTATATTATCATTTTTATATTTTTATCAATTTGTGGTACTATTTTTTTATATTGCAAGATAAATTATATATTGTACTAATTTATTTAAAATTTTAACATTTAATGAATAATGGGCATTACATTTTCTAGACATCCACCAATTTATCATTATTAATGGTGGAGAATATAATGTAAAATTAGATAAAATAAAAAATGTTACATATTTATAATATTATAAATATTATATTATTTATAAACTATAATTTTTAAATATAAATAAATTCGACTTTACTTACCATTTGATTCATAATTTACATTAGCATGTAAAAAAAATATTAAAATCGAGATAATTATTCTTAATTGTCCGATATCTAAAAAATAATATATATACAAGTTACCCATTAAATTTAAATTTAAATAATTTTGTACCTATTAATAGTATAGAGATATAAATATTCAAATTATTAATTTGATAAGATATTATATAATTAACTTACCATTCGGTTCATAATTTACATTAACATGTAAAAAAAAAATATTAAAATCGAGATAATTATTCTTACTTATCCCATATCTAAAAAATAATATATATACAAGTTACCTATTAAATTTAAATTTAAATAATTTTGTACCTATTAATAGTATAGAGATATAAATATTCAAATTATTAATTTGATAAGATATTATATAATTAACAAGTGAATTGAGTTCTAAAATTTTTTACACATAAAATTTTAATGGAAATGTAATTCACCTTTTAAAATATTTCTATCTATGAAAATATTATTAGAGAAGTAAAATACTATGATGTCCTTTATATTATCGTTCCTACACCTAATTTCTTGATTCAATCTCTTACCTTTTATTATCTTTAAATGTTTGGAGGGAAGAACGATTTGATACATCACCTGATATCAAGTGCTCGTGCTCATGAATTTAATATCCGTTCAATTTAAAATAACATGCCATTCATAAAATATAAAAAATTATACTCCATGCATAAAATAATATCAATTCTATAATTATTTCAAATATTTATAATGTTTAAAAATATTACTTGCAAAAAGACTTTCTTATAAAATTGAAACATTTGAAAATTTTCAAGAAGTTTTCTAGAAAAAAATATTTTTTCAAAAAATGTGTATTCTATGCACGTGCTTTTCAAATCAAAATATGTTCATTTTCTTTCTTACTAATAAATTTACCCACTTTCATATAATATATATCATAAAATAAAGATATTCAACATATTTATTAAAACCACTTCAACATCAAAATCAAGTTTTATTACTTATAAAATATCAATTTTCTCAAAATAATTCTTTTATAAAATTGAACATATGAATGATATATATACAAATTGTTTTTAAAAAAATATATCTTTTAAAAATAGTATAACACATTTCTCTTTTCAATGATATAGATACTTTGAAAACTACAATATACTTCTTTCCTTTCTTACAAATAAATTTATTAACTTCAATTACTCTTGATGGAGTACATCAAGTCATTCTGTTAAAGTTCTTATACTCAAAATATGATATAACATACTTGTCACATTAACCTTACTCCGTACGTCGAGTTAGTATAATAACTGGTCGACAATACTTATTTTTGCTTTATAAAATAAATTTGTGGACTTTTTTTTTACATTACCATACACATTAATTTCTTCCATTTTTATTTAAATTTTTAAAACCTTATATTAAATACTTCAAACTTTTTTATTAAAGTTCATTTATTTTAACTTTAAAGATGTTAAAATATTTTAAAAAATTTCATATCAATTAACACACGTGTGAAATAGAATTATATTACCATTTATTCATATTTGGAAGGCATTTCACCATTTTTGGAAGAATATTAATCATCATAAAGATATATGTTCTATTATAAAGGGATATTTCGTCACCTAAAGACCTAATTCACAAATAATACATAAAAAAACTCTCACGTCTTGTCAATAATATGATGGTGGGTACCCTACTATAAATTAATTGTCTAGATTAGAAATTTAGGTTAATCTAAGAATGGGAATTCAAAACGAAAATTTTATTTGGATTAGATCAGATTAAAAATAATTTCTAGTACAAGAAATTAGTATTTTCGAAAAGCTAGTTTACATTAATTGGGATTAGAGTTGTCTTGATTTAAATTAATGAGTGCACTCCAAAAGAGCAAAAATATAATTTTAAAAAAAATATAAAATTATAAAAAATAAAATATACTAAAAGGACACTAAGTTGGATCATCTGATCGAACTCGACTTTCTCTTGCCACCCACTTCCCAACATGCCTCCCAATAGATTTTGGTTGCACAAATTGGGAAAATCTATCAAATCGACTCAATTATTTGCTAAATTGCATGAAATAAAACCTATTCTTGAGTTGATAACTCACATACTCTTTTCTATATGAAGTTAATTAAATTATCTACTCTCATTGGATCAAATTTCTCTCTAAAAATTGAAAAATATGTTCTTGGATATACTACTAACACTTGAATGATTGACTGTGAAATTCTCCTTCACCTAATCATTAAATTGGGTGATTTTCATGTTAAAATGTTGCTGACAGTTATTAGATTTTATAGTTGGGTCCCAACTTGAAAATGGTTAGAAAATGTCTCACATGGATTATTTCCCACCTCTATTTTTTTGGATAGAAAATCTTTCTAGTGCCACATTTCTTTCAGGTCTAAATTTGACCACCTCAACCACCACTCTGATTGAAGCCAATGTCAAAGAAACCCCCCGCTCTTGATAGACTTGACAATAATTTTTTTGCTCCTACCGACTGATATCTCCCTTATCAGAGGTTGACCCTTGCTACAGATATGTAGAGGGGAGAGAAGTGATCAATTTGGCACGGGTGACTACTAGAGTAGTGGCTAGAGGACAAAGAATTTGGCTCCAATAGGGTTGCTAATAGCGAGAAGAAGTTTTGTTGTGGATCGATGACAATGAAAATGACCTTTGTACATCATTTTTCGGCCACTAACAAATCAGGACCCAACAAACTTTAAGAGTAGTTCATTAGCATCATTTTGATATAAAAATTACCTCATTTGGTGATCAGATAAGAGAAAATTTCACAATTGGTGGTTTGTCTAGAAACTAAGAAGGGAAAATCTGTTTTTAAACTCAAAATTAGATAAATATAGGTGGAGTTAGGTGGCGGCTGGCTTAGTTATCTACTTAACTCTGCATTTTGTTTCATGCGATAAAAAATTAATGAATTGTAGTGATATTTATAATGGTAGGTATCACGCACCGTTGAAACTCAGTGAATAAAATTTTACTCCATTTGGACATATAAATAATATATATTCAAACTGTTATAAAAAAATATATTTTAAAAATAGTATAACACATTTCTCTTTTCAATAATATAAATACTTTGAAAACAATAATATAATTCTTTTTTTTCTTACAAAAAAATTTATAACTTCAATTACGGTTAATGAGTTGTTGATGAGTACATGAATTCATACTTTAAAGGTCTTATACTCAAAATATGATATAACATACTTGTCATATTAACCCTAGTCCGTACCTCGAGTTACTATAATAATTGGTTGACAATACTTATTTTTACTTTATAAAATAAACCTGTGGAATTTTCTCACTTTTTTTTACCATACCTTAGATTTCAAGTTCTTCCATTTTTATTTAAATTTTCAAAAACTTATATTTAATACTTTACATGTTTGTTTAAGTTCATATATTTTAACTTTAAAGATATAAAAATATTTTAAAAGTGGTGAAATAAAATTCTATTACTATCCAATTATGGTTTGATATTATTATATCCACCATACGTCTCTTTTAAAATATATTAATAATTATATATATATATATATATTCCATCATAAAGAATATTTGTCACAATTTAACCTAATTTAGTTTAAACCAATATAATAATCGTCACTTTTTTTTCAAATAATAAGGTAGTGAGTTACTCATCACAAAAGTGTAATATTGTAATTTTTCAAAAGAAAATTTTAAATGGATTAGACTATAAATTGAAGTTAAATTAAAAATAGAAACCAAAACAGAAATTTTAATTAGATTAAATTGGATCATAAATAATTTTTCAAATAAGAAAATAAGATTTTCGAAAAACTGATTTAGATTAATTGGAAGCGGAGTTGGCATGATTTAAATTAATTAGTGGACTCGAGAAGGGCAAAAATATAATTTTAGAAAAATTGAAATTATAAAAAATAAAATATAGTAAAGGGCGCTAAGTCGAGTCATTGGATCGAACTCTACTTACTCTCACCACCCACTCCACGATATGCCTCCCTCTAGATTTTGGTCTCAATTATTTGCTAAATTGCATGAAAAAATCATGTTTGAGCTGAGAACTCCCATACCAGTTTCTCTATTAAGTTAATTAAAGTATATACTTCCCATCATATTAAATTTCTCTCTAAACGTTGAAAAATAAGCTATCAGATACATCCGAAGGATTGACTGTGAAATTCTCCCTCACCTTATCACCAAATTAGGTGATTTTGTGTCAAAATGCCAATAAAAGACTCCTTTTTCATGTGGGCCATTTTCCTTACTCTATTTTTGGGATAGAAAATCTTCCTAGTACCACCTTCCTTTTAGGGCCAAATTTAACCACGTCAGCCATCATTCTGTCTGACACCGATGTCAAACAAACGCCCGCCTCTCGATAGACCGACGATGCTTTTTGGCTTCTATCGGCTAATTTCTCCATTGTGAGAGGTCGACCCTTGCTATGGAGATGTAGAGGGGAGGCAAACAATCACTTTGGCACTAGTGGCTGCCGGACTAGTAGCAGGAGGATGAAGAATTTTGCCCCGATAGAGTTGCCGAGGATGAGCAGAAGTTTATCACAAATTGAGGAAGGTGGAAACAACCATCATATGCCATTTTTTGGCCACTAACAAATCGAGACCAGACTACAAACTTCAACAGGAGTTAATTAGCAACATTATGACACAAAAATCACCTCATTTGGTGATTGAATGAGAGAGAATTTCAAATTTTCCCAATTGGTGGTATGTCTAGAAACTCAATGGGAAATCTAAATTTAAACTCAAAATTCGATCAATACAAGTGGAGTTAATGCAACTGACTTTGTAGGGTGGCCGCTAGCTTAGTAATCTACTGACCTTGACATTTTTTTACATGAAATTTGATCAAGAATTGATGAATTGCACTAGCATTTATTGTAAACCCCATCATCTCGGACTAAAGAACCAAAACTTTTTGAGAGAAAATTGAATATCTAAGTGAACCAGAATTAGTAAAGAAGGGTCCAAACTGGAATTCGAAAAATCCCAAGTGCCTAAGAAGTATCCAAACATCTTGGGAAAGGATCATTAAGTTGATTGGATGTAAAAACTAGATCGATTAAGGGTGAATCGGGCTTGAACTGGATTGAATTAGGTTGAACCATGAGCAACTGATTCAAAGATTCATTTTTCTAGATGGCTTAAAAATATCAAATTGGAAAACCAAACCCGACCAATTTTTAATTTAAATGGATTGAATCAGGTGAATTTAGAAATTTTTAATTTTTAGAAAACCAGTCGAATCGGGGCTTAATTGACCAATTTTCATTTTTGAGTCACCAAACTGAGTGGGAACGGACCGGTCAATGGTCCAGCTGGTCAAAGAACCATTGCCTAGTTAACACCTAGTCAGCAGGCACGACTAATTAGCATGCAATACGTGGTGAAATTCGCTTTGTCAGCTGTTCAACCAACGCTTGGAAGTGTTGGACAATCAAATGGTGACACGTGTCCTCGGTCAATAGTTAGAGGAGAAAAATCCATGTTAGCGATAACTGACCAATAGGAGAGTGACATGTGTCCCCGGTTAACGGTCAATATTAGAAAAGGCCCCATCAGCAAGGTTGAACAATAAGGAGCTAACACTTGGCAAGGATGCCACATTAGCATCCGACAAGGATGTTGGAGAAATGACTGACCAATCAGAGGTTGACACGTGGCAGTGCCACAGATGACCTCATTCAATAAGAGGCTAACACGTGGCAGTGGCATTGTGTGTTAGGTGGGAAAATCTTACACTTTTAAATCAACCAATCAGAGGATGCCGATCAACGGCTGACCAAACACGGTCTATAAACCCCATCCCTTTAAAGATAAGAAAATCGGCAAAAGAACCGGTTGTTTCAAAAGAGAAAACCAGACATTTAGCAGCATAAGTTCAAAATCGAGGCCTATGGCCTATTTGAGCTGTTCTAGCTCTAGTCAAGATGATCCCCCAAATAGTTTAAGTATTGGCATACAGTCAGGGGAGAACACATCTGACAAAAAGATATTTTCACTTCATCCACCAACCGGGTGTGATGATATCTCCACTTACAACCAGTAAGCGGGTTTGTCCTTCCTTCAAGGAATTTTATCATACCAACCAGGTATGATTTCCTCTACTTACAACTAGTAAGTAGCTTTTAGCTTAAATCGCCCATCACTCCAACTGGCTATGATGTTAAAGTCCCACTTACAAGTGGTTTTTCATTTCTAAAGTGCCCACCATCCCAATCGGGTATGATGTAAATAAACCCTGCTCTTTGGAGTTTAGAAAAACTAGGAAAAGAACCAGTCAAACTGATTGAGAAAATCGAACCGGTTCACAAACCCGATTAACAGGAAACTGGCAAATTGGAGAGTTTACAACTCGCATGTGACTCAAAATGGTCCATAAACCTTGGAAAAAACCATAGGACAAATTGGGAGAGAAAAATCAGACCGGTTCGGGTGAACCTCATCCGAACCGGATTGAACCAATTTATGAACCAAGCTAGTTTATGTACCGGAACCGATAGAGAGAGAGCAAACCATGAAAATTATGGATCCCAAGTGATCTAAAGAGTCCCATAAGCCATGAAAAAGGACCTCTATTAAGGTGCCAATCAGATGCCCAAGAAATCCCCGAGCTTCCTATATAAAGAGCTCCTCCTCATACATCCTCTCTACACATGAAAACTCCATTATCTCTCAGTTGCTCCAATTTCCGGTGAAGCTCGAACCAGAGCTCTGACTTGGGCACTTTTCTAAGCCAAACAAGGTGAGATTGGGTTCTTTAGAATTGGGGAGAAGTCAGCTACATGCATGTAGTCTCCATTTGTTCCAAGGGTCATCGGAGAAGTGCCGACGTGAACGAATAGTGAAGCAGCTCTAATGAATTGAAGCTGCCTTGTTTTGGTTGAGCTAAACACGGCCAATTCGAGCCCTTCTCAGGCCAAACCAAGCCATCCCAACACCTCCACAACCCTTCTAAAGCTGAATTAGAGTGAAAAGGTAAGCCAATTTAGATCCCTTTTGTAATTTCCTACTAGTGCTAGAGAGAGAACCACCAGAACTTTGATGATAAAATTCTCACTCAATTCGCCATCAATTGATGCATTTCTTGATTCTAGGATGAACCTCAGGATGAAAGCTATCTGTCTAGATTGAAAGCTCGGACTGCCATGTCCTCGACGGTAAACTTTTGAAGCTTTCTCTCTCTAAGTCCAATTTTCCGACGGAGCTCCGTTTGAGCTCATTCTAGCACCAAATCATGCGATTCAAATTACAATTGAATCATATGAAGGTGTAGGAACTCCAATCTAACTTCAATTTCAACAATTAAACTCATTTGTTCGGTCAATTTGATACAAATCAAATTTGGCAGAGTTAGAAGGTTGAAATTAGAGGGACTAAAGTGCAATTTCATAAAATTGAGGATCCATTGGGCATGATAAAGATGTTGGAGGACAAATTGAGCAATTTTTGGGGAAAAACTTACCATTTTGTAAAGTAGGGGCAAAATGGTAATTTTGCAAAAAGTTGGGGGACCAAATTGGAAATTTGGGAAATTGAACCCCTTTTTGTGAATTTGAATAAATTGAGGTCCTACTCCCATTTGAATAAGTTGGGGGAACCAAAAGAGTCTGGCACACTCCATATAAATATTTTTTCTTAAAAGTTAAAAGTAGATATTTGAAAACCCATTCACTGAGTAGTCGTACTCACCCCTTCCCTTATATCCCTTTTAGGAAATTCTGGAAAGCCTACCCTTAAAGACCATCAACTAAGATGCCTGTAAGACAGGTATGTAAAGTTTTAAATTTCATGCAATTTTCATTATGCTATTCCAGGAAAAAGGTGCAGATTAAAGGACGCCTTACTCTTTACGGTTTACAATAAAGGGAAACCCTTTAATAAACTGGGAGAGTGGCGGGTTGATCATGGGGATCCGACCAAACCGGGTCAGGGTGTGACAACTAGAGTGGTATCAGAGCCTGTTTCTTGGAATACATAGTCAAGACTAGAAAATATAGTAACTAATAGGATTTATCCTAAAATTTTCAGATGGCTCCCAGGAAAGGAACCAAGAAAACTTGGAGTGGCTCTACTCAACACCCTACCTCCGTAGGTAGACAACCCTAGAAGCTTCCCAAATGCTTGAGACCGGGCTGAAATGTCAAAGGACCAAATGGGGAAGTATCCTGGAGAATGGTACTAGGACCTATTGGTGGCACAACTCTAAGTATGGAGGAAGACGTTTATAAAAAATTCCATAGCTCCTTAGTTATTTTACAACCATTTCCTGTAATAGGGCTGAAAGCCTAATCTTTTGTATCCCCCTATTAATAAAATACTCAAATTCTCAAAACTCTCTCTCCTGATGATGCCATCATGTTGGAAATATGGCCTAAGGAAAATAAAGCAAACCCACACTATCGTGGAAGCTAAGGAAAAGTTACATTCCAGTTATGGAAGATGAATCATGGAATTAAGAAACCTAGGAAGACTCTTACCATGACCCTTTAGCAAAGGAGATTCAGTAAGAAAATTGTCAAAGTGATCAGACTCAAAGAACGGTAGAGCACCAAACCAATAGTAACCTTGGAAATTCCCTACTCGAAGGAAAGAAGGGACCACAACAATCCATGTAAAGGAATAACCTATTACAAGTATGAACGATTGAGACATTACCTAAAGAAGTGCCCAACCCTACTAAGGATAAGTACCAAGATAAACTATTATAGGTGTAAGGAAAGAAGGGGTGTTTCACACCTCATAAATTTAGGGCAATAACTCTTCAAAGGCCATGAAGGACTGGAGACCGAAACCATGGAGCTGGCTAAGTAAGCAGTTCACCAAGAGGTCAAGAAATGATGAGGTAAATGAAAATTTTTAATTTCTTCTTAAGAAGGTCAACCCGAGAAAGATACCTCAAGAGTAGGGATAAGGTACATGGGAAGTATATCTAGAACCCTCTCATAAGAGGAAAACACAAAGAAATGTCCTCTGGAAACTCTAAAGAAGGGCACAATGAGAGTGAAGAAGAGAAGGAATATGTTGGGAAAGGGAACTCTAGAGGGATGCATACAACTAAGTACCTTGAAGGAATCATTGGATTGGTAGATGGACATAATGTGTAGTGAAAGGTACCGACCCACCGTTAGAAACTTCTTGATTGAAGAATATATTGGAGGCCAATTATGACCTGCTTTGGAAGAGTAATAGAGCCAAATAACGGGATGTATTGGAATAAATCACATTGGAAAAAGTAATGAAGCCAAATAGGGTTAAGGAGAATAAATGACACCCTAAGAAGGACTACACCCTAAAAAGGTCAGTGAGATGGATGTTAAGGACAGGAGGACTCGAGAAACAGCTGCCCTAAGAAACTTAGACCAAACAAATGGTAAAGGCAAAGCAGTAAACGAACAAATACTCGGGAAAGCCATAATGTAAGTTCCGACAAAGAAGAGAGAGGCGGAAAGGTAAAATACTCGGGAAAAGAAGGACGCAATAGATGTGCCTACAAGATTTGAGGAGTAAAGGTAAATAGGAGAAGATGACATCAAGGGATGTCATTTTAGGGTAGAAATCCCCTAGAGTAAATGTAAGAAAAGAATGTCAGGGGAAAGGCAAAGAATCCTACCAAGGAAGGTAGCCCCAGAAAGACATGCGTATCCCAATTAAAAGGAAATGGAACCAACCCTTATTTAGGAAATATTTTCCAAGAAAAGAAGTATTGTAATGGTCTAGTGTGACCTGTTTGGAGAGAATAGAGAACCATGTAGAAAGAGGAAAACTAGTAACGACGGACAACCAAAGATAATGTACAAAACCCTAAGAAAGGATGAGATGTAGAAAAGACTACACTCTATGATGGACAATAGGATGGGCATGAATACAGTTGCCCAGTCGATAGGACCATAAAAATAAAGAGAAAGAGACAGTTAAAGAAATAATCTTCAAGAGAACCATCGATTTAAACCACAACAAAGAAGGGAGAAGTGAAAAGGCCAAAACATTAGGAAAGAAGAACGAAGGAAAATCCTTAAAGCAATCGATGGCCAAAACCGAGTTTATAGACTTAAGACGGTTAAGTGAGCCTCACGAAGGGCGAACAAGAGAATTTGAAATAAGGAGGATGTGAACCCTCCTTAAACGGAAATAATCTAATGAATTAGCACCAAAAGATGGTGTGACAAGTATGAATGAGTGGACAACTCATACTAAGGTAATAAAGGAAAGAATGTTCGAGAAACGTTGTGAAAGTAAATCCCCCAAATAAGATGTGGTTAAGAAGGAATAACCATAATTGGTAAGACGGGTCATAGTCCACACGCGCATATGAAGCTTAAAGAGTGGACGACCGAGCATAGGGTGGAATGCACGGAATAAAACCAATAATTTGAAGTATCCCATCTAAGGAATAAGGGATAAAACAAAAGTTGTGGATAGAGAAGGATGCAAAGCAAACAGATGCCCTAACCTAGATAAGGGTGCAAAGAAAGGGAGAAAGAACCATACAATAAATGATAAGGAGGTTGAGTGTAAACCCCGCACATTTGAGTTAAGGAAAATCGGGAAAAGGACCGGTCAAACTGAATAAGAAAACCAAACCGGTTTACATTTGGGAATAAACAATATGAAAATTTACAACTTTCGGTTGATTCAAAGGATTTATTAAACATTGGAAAAGAAACTTAAGACAAACTAGAAAACAAAAACCAAATTGATTTAGATGAACTAGATTCAATAAGAACTTCAAAGTTAAGCGTGCTTACTTAAGAGTAGTGTGAGGATGGGTTTTACGACTATATAAAGGGGTCATCCCCATTTCATTCTCCTCACACCTGAACACTTCTCTCTCTCTCTCTACTGCTCCATTTCTCGGTAAAGCTCGAACCAGAGCTTCGACTTGAACAAAGGTCGGGCCCTTTAGAACCGAGGAGAAGACAACTATCTGATAGCAAACTTCAGTCAATCCGAGAATCATTGGAGAAGCGTCGAAATGATGGAATAGTGAAGCAACTCCGGCGGACCGAAGCTGCCCTATTTCGGCCAAGCTGAAATCGGCCATTTCAAGCCCTACTTAGGCCAAACCAAGCCCTCCCAACACTTCCTCAGGCTTTCCACGGCCAAATTAGGACCGAAAGGTAAGCCAATTCGGCTCCCCTTTATAAGTTTTGATCGGTGCTAGAGAGAGAGTCGACCGAATTTCAATGACAAAATTCTAATCCAATTTCGCATCAATTGATACAATACTTGATTTTAGGATGAACCTCAGGACAAGACCTATCTTCCCAGATCGAAAGCTCGGACTGTCGTGCCTTCACCGGTGAGTAATCGAAGCTTTCTCTCTCTACAGTCTGTTTTCCGGCAAAGCTCCATTTGACCTCATTCCGATGTTAAAATCTACGATTCAAAGTTTCTTAGAATCGTATGAACATATAGGAACTCAATTTCAACTCCAATTTCAATAATTAGAAGTTAAATTGAGGAAAAATCGACATTTGGGACTTAAAGTTAAAGAGAAATAACTTTAGGGACCTAATTGCAAATAACTAAAAGTTTGGGTTTTCTCATTTATTAATGAATGAAGGCCGTTATGCCGAGTAATAATGAACAAGGTTGTTCATATCGTGTAGGAACATTACATACCGGGAACGCCAGCAAGGACAAGCTCGCGTGAATACAAAGAACCGGTCTAGTGGAATTCACGGCATTAACGGGTGAGTGGGTTTACTAACATCATACCCGGTTGGGATGATAAGTGCCTCGATATAAAAACCCACTGTTTAGTGGTATTTTAATCATCACTACTTAGAGAAAGTGATGTGAAAGTTATACGAAAAATACTACTTACGGGTTGTAAGTAGATCATACCCGGTTGGTATGATGAGACTTCCTCGAAGGAAGTTGAAAACTCGTTCATCGGTTATGAACAGAGATGTCCTTATACTGGTCGGTATGATGGACAGTAAAAACCTATTTTTATTGGAAGTGCTCTCCCCTGACTGTGTGCCAATGCTTAAACTATTTGGGAGACCTTCTCGATGGGAGCTCGAATAGCTCTGATAGGCCAAGGGCCTCGGTTTTGGAACTTGGGGGCTAAATGCCTGATTTTGAAAATCTCGTATAGTGGGCCCAAGGCCAGTTGGCATGAGCAGGAGCTCGTAAACGAACATGATATATGTGCCATAAAACTTAATAAGTGAATTTTTTGGCCATGGTACCAACATAGGACCGACATGCTCAGTCAACTAGCGGCAGTGAGACATGACAGGTTGACGGACTAGTCAAGACAAATAGCTGTGGGTTGAGTTGAGAGTCGGAGCCGTTGGACTAGTGGCACCACAGATTACATGGCAATATAAGAAAACATTGTTTGTGCATCCACTGTGAGTACGGGATCATCAAGACGCCCATGAGGGGTAGTGATGCGTCCTAAGGGCACTGGACGACATGGTGGCTATAAGGCAGTTCGTCGTTCCAGGTGTCTGTGCGAAATCTGGAGTAGCACGTAGCGCATGAGACTGGGGTGGGGACAGGATGAGGTCTCTGTCCTCTTACGAAATGAAGAAGTGATTTCAGGATTGTGGGTAGGATGTCCCGTACATCCACTCATTCCCAAGGTAGAAGTGGTCGTACTTCTATCCGAGTGGCAGGAAAAGTTGCTTCGAAGCCACTAGCGGGTTCAATAGTGTTACTGACTTGCGAATGTGTGTAACCTTCATGATGAAGAATGTGTGTTGGGTGATGACACACCATGGTAACTAAGAAATAATGGAAAAATCCAAAATTTTAAATGATGGGATTTTTTAAAACAAAGGAGTCTGGCACACTCCATATAAATGTTTTTCTTAAAAGTCAAAAGCTTTTAAAAACCCATTCACTAAGTAGTCGTACTCACCCCCTCCCTTATATGCCTTTCAGGAAATCCCGGAAAGCCTCCCCTTAAAGACCGTCAACTAAGATGCCTGTAAGACAGGTATGTAAAGTTTTAAATTTCATACAGTTTTGATTATGCTATTCCAGGAAAAAGGTTCAAGTTAAAGGATGCCTTACTCTTTACGGTTTACGATTAGGGGAAACCCTTTAATAAACCGAGAGAGTGGCGGGTTGTTCACGGGGATTCGACCAAACCGGGTCGGGGCGTGACATTGAGCATGTAACTTCTAAGATGGAAATCTCTATTGTAAGAGACATAGTAAAGAACATTGAGCTAAAGGTTTCAATGATCAAGCGGTTAACTAGACACGGAAATGGTTAGTTATCTTGGAATTCCCAATCTTGAGTACAAGACCTCAATGGGAACAATGTTGCTCTAAGCAAAGAGAGAGATAAAAAGAAAGAACATACCTAGAGGTAAGGTATGTCTAGTTATGAAAAACTCCATGGAGGGAGTAAATAATATTAAGGAAAAGGAATTTCTTAAGTGAAGGTTGTAAAAGGGACTAATTTCAAGGATGAGAGAAAAGTTTGTATCTTAAGCAAACACCAAAGGGGCATCAAAGGAAATGATTGTTCATGCAAGGATGATAACTAAGTTTTTGGGAAAAATCTCCTAAAAGGAGAGTAGAGTTGTAAAACCCGCCCTTTTGAGCTAAGGAAAATAGGGAAAAGAACCGATCAAACTAAGTGAGAATTCAGAACCGGTTCACAAACCTGATCATTTCTGAACGGGCAATTTGGGAATTTACAACTCTTGGGTGATCCAAAGAGTTCATTAAACCTTGGGAAAGAAAATTAAAAAAAAATATAAGACAAAAACCAAATTGGTTCAAGTGAATAAGATTTTATAAAAACTTTGAAGTTAAGCGTGCTTACTCGAGAGTAGTGTGAGGATGGGTGACCTCCTGGGAAGTATGAATTTTTTTGTAACCCGAAATTTCGGTAAAATTTTTTTATGTGAACGTCCTTATAAAAAATAACCATAAATTAATATATATTTAATTATTGTAATTAATACCAATAATTTAATACCTAAATTAAATAACCATAAATTAATATACCTTCTATCTCTCTCTCTCTCTCTCTCTACTGCTCCATTTCCAAGTGAAGCTTAAACCAGAGCTTCGACTTCAAAATTTTTCTTAACCTCGAAAGGAGAGGTCGGGCTCTTTAGAACCGAGGAGAAGATAGCTATCTGATAGCAAACTCCAGTCAATCCGAGAATCGTTGGAGAAGCGTTGGCATGATGGAATAGTGAAGCAGCTTCGGTGGACCGAAGCTTCCCTATTTCGACCAAGCTGAAATCGACCATTTCAAGCCCTCCTCAAGCTAAACCAAGCCCTCCCAACACTTCCTCAGCCTTTCCACGGTCGAATTAGGACCGAAAGGTAAGCCAATTTGGCTCCCCTTTACAATTTTTAATCGATGCTAGAGAGAGAGTCGACTGAATTTCAATGACGAAATTCTAATCCAATTCCACATCAATTGATGCGATTCTTGATTCTAGGATTAACCTCAAGACGAGAGCTATCTACCCAGATTGAAAGCTCGGACCGTCGTGTCTTCACCGGTGAGTAATCGAAGCTTTCTCTCTCTATAGTTCATTTTCCGGCGAAGCTCCGTTTGAGCTCATACCGACATTAAAACATGCGATTCACATTTCTGAAGAATTGTATGAACATGTAGAAACTCAATTTTAACTTCAATTTCAACAATTGGAAATGTTTGATGGGTCAATTTGATGAAATCAAATTCGGCTGTGTTAAGAAGTTGGAATTGGGGATTTTCAAAATTCAAAGGACCAAAATAAAATTTTATGAAATTAAGGGTCAAATGGGCATGAAAATAATGTTGGAGGACCAATTGAGGAATTTTGAAATTTTTGGGGCAAAATTTACCATTTTTGTAAAGGAAGGGCAAAATGGTAATTTTGGAAAAGTTGGGGGACCAAATTGGAAATTTGGGAAATTAAACCCCCTTTTGTGAAATGGAATAAATTGAGGTCATATGATAAATTTTAAAAGTTTCGAGACTCAATTTGAGGAAAAATTGGCATTTGGGACTTAAAGTTAAAGAGAAATAACTTTAGGGATCTAATTGCAAATAAATGAAAGTTTGACTTTCTCATTCATTTGGAATGAATGAAGGCGATTAGGCCGAAGGATAATGAACCAAAATGTTCATATCGTGTAGGAACACGAAGTACCGGGAATGCCAGCAAGGACAAGCTCGCGTGAATACCAAGAACCCGTGTAGTGGAATTCACGGCATTAACGGGTGAGTGGGTTTACTAACATCATACCTGGTTGGGATGATGAGCACAAATTCAAGATAAAAACCACTTACCGGTTGTGGGTGGAAATTTTATATCATACTTGGTAGGGGGTGATAAGTAACTCGGTATAAAAATCCACTGTTTAGTGGTATTTTAATCATCACCACTTAGAGAAAGTGATGTGATAATTATGCAGAAAAACTGATTACCGGTTGTAAGTAGATCATACCCGGTTGGTATGATGAGACTTCCTCGAAGGAAGTTGAAAACCCGTTCATCGGTTATGAATGGAGATGTCCTTATGTCAGTCGGTATAATGGACAGTAAAAACCTATTTTGTCGGAAGTGTTCTCCCCTGACTGTGTGCTAATGCTTAAACTATTTGGGAGACCTTTTTGACGGGAGCTCGAATAGCTCTTATAGGCCTTGGGCCTCGGTTTTGGAACTTGAGGGCTAGAATGCCTAGATTTTTGAAAATCTCGTACAGTGGGCCCAAGGCCAGTTGGCACGAGTAAGAGCTCGTAAATGAACATGATATATATGCCATAAAACTTAATAAAGTGAATTTTTTGGCCATGGTTCCAAGATAGGACCGACATGCTCAGTCAACTAGCAGTAGTGCGACATGACAGATTGACGGACCAGTCAAGACAAACAACTGCGGGTTGAGTTGAGAGTCTGGGCCATTGTATCAGTGGCACCGCATATTACATGGCTTGATAAGAAAACATTGTTTGTGCATGCATTATGAGTACAGGATCATCAAGATGCCCATGAGGGGTAGTGATGTGTCCTAAGGGCCCTGGACGACCCGGTGAGTATAAGGGCAGATCGTCGTTACAGGTGTCTGTGCGAAATTTGGAGTAGCACCAAGCGCATGAGACCGGGTGGGGACGGGATGAGGTCTCTATCCTCATATGGACACGAAGAAGTGATTTCGGGATTATGGGTTAGATGTTGCGTACATTCACTCATTCCAGGGTAGAAGTAGTCGTACTTCTATCTGGGTGGTAGGAAAAGTCGCTCTGAAGCCACTAGCAGGTTCAGTAGTGATATTGACTTGCGAATGTGTATAACCTTCATGATGAATGATGTGTGTTGGGTGATGACACACCGGTAACTAAGAAATAATGGAAAAACCCAAATTTTTAAATGAAGGGATTTTTGAAAAGAAAGGAGTCTAGCACACTCCATATAAATTTTTTTTCTTAAAAGTTAAAAGTAGACCTTTAAAAACCCATTCACTGAGTAGTCGTACTCACCCACTCCCTTATATCCCTTTCAGGAAATTCCGGAAAGCCTACCCTTAAAGACCGTCAACTAAGATGCCTGTAAGATAGGTATGTAAAGTTTTAAATTTCATGCAATTTTGATTATGCTATTCCAGGAAAAAGGTGCAGGTTAAAGGACGCCTTACTCTTTACAGTTTACAATAAGGGGAAACCCTTTAATAAACCGGGAGAGTGGCGGGTTGATCACGGGGATCCAACCAAACTGGGTTGGGGCGTGATAGTGTAACCAAGAATACTAGGTCTGATGTTACCAGCACCACCCAACTCTCTATCAGTGTAGGGAGATCCCCTAAAATACCCGAGAAGTCCCAAAGAACCAAACGTTAGTGGGAGGTATCCAGAAGGATGGTGCTAGGATTTGTTGATGTCATAATCTTCAGTATGAAGGGAGCCAAGCCTACGGCTAGGAACGCCATCAAGGGCTTATAACCTTACTAAAAAGGACGCTTGTCAAGAACCCAATAGCTTTCCATCTGTTTCTTAGACGCTCTTTGTAATGGGGCTAAAACCCCAAACTATTGTACTACCTCTCCAATAATAAAGAACTCTAAGTTACTAAAAACTATGTTTCTCAAAAAATGATGTGACCTTGTGCCTCAAGTTGTAGGAAGTTTGCCCAAGAAAGGTAAATAAACAAACCCGTGTTACTCTAGACATCACAGAGACCAAGGAGATTCCCATCCCAAATAAAGGAATAAATCAAGGGAATTATTAGGCAAAGAAAGCACGACAAGAAAACCATCAATGTAATTAAGGAGTCTAGGAGAACACATGAAGTAACAACTAGACAAGAAAATGACCTATTACAAGCTGTAAGGGAAATAAGACATGAAGTGAAGAAATATCCCACATCATAAGAATTTAGAATAATACTTTCCAAGGATAGCAACCCCATAGCTATAGGAATTTGAAAGGATACCATCCCTAGAAATAGGACTCCTACTCGGAATTTTAACCACATCCAGGAGTAAGCTCTTCAAGATCCTAGCATAGTGGTAGGAAGTGTTGAAGGTAGGACCTTGATAAACTGCAAAAAGAACAAAGGATTGCTAAAGAGAATTCTCCCTTAAATTTCCAGCCATCTAGGAGCAAGGAAGTAAGTGCCTTCGCAAGAGAAGACAAACTGAGCATTTGAAGACAAATGGGATGTCACAGGATGGTAAGCGCGACCTGCTTTGGGAAAAAGCAGAGAAGTCAAAATTGGAGTTTCAAACCAATATAGCAGAAGTAAGCAAATTGTAATAAATAGTCAAGAAGAATAAAAGATGTCCTAAGGAGGACTAGGTGGTAGTAAGGACTACACCCTAAAACGGCAATGGAATGGTCATGAAGGACAAGAAGACTTGAGAGACAACTACCTCAAGATAATTAGACAAGATGAATTGTAAGGGCAGGAGAGGTAATGAACCAATACTCGTGAGGGTCATAGATTAAACTCTAGTAAAGAAAGGAAAGATGGAAAGGTCAAACATTTGGAAAAGAAGGATGGAGGAAATCCTTAAAGAGATCAATAGCCAAGACCAAATTGAGGGCCAAACTCAAAGTCAGGAGAAGTTTAAGTAAGCCTCACACAAAGAGGTCTTTAGACAAACCATGTCTGAACCATTCCCAAGTAAGAAAACTTGTGCAAGATACAAGTTGAATTAAGAGAATGGTACAAGGACGTATTGCCAGATTTCCTAGAAAGGGTGCATGGGAAGGACGACATCAAAGGATGTCATTTAATGATTAGATACTTCCAAAGAACGAATGAAAAAGGAATTTTGGGAGAAAGGGAAAGAATCCTACCAAGGAAGGAAGTCCCGAAAAGGCATACGTATCGTAAATAAGAGGAAAAGGAACCAACCGAAATGGAAAGAAAGATAAACTCACAAATGAAATGCTGGTTGTGACAGAAAGATTAAGTACCAAGGAAAAGTACTCATGAGGGCCTAAGAAGTAAATTAAACCCAAGGAATAGGTAAGTCGGAAGATATCATCAAAAGATGATGTACGAGCAAGAAAGCGTAGAATTGCCCATAAAAAAAAGGAGAATAGAATAAAATACATATAAGAAATCTTGGAGAGGTAAGTTCCCCAGTTAAGAAGTGACTAGAGTTAATGACCACTAATATCAAGGCCAGTTGTGGTCCACACCCAAATGATTGGAACTGGAAAGACCTAATAAGGAAGTTGGGAAAGGACGAGTAGGTAAGGAAAACCAACATGATTATATAAGTTGATTGGATAATGGTAAAGGTAGTCAAAGAATATTACTAAACAAAAGAGGAATGAAGTTATGCAATCCCTGAAAAGTTATAAGTTGCAAACAACTCTCAAGGAGGCATTCTGGAAATCTAATGGACATAGTGACAAGATCTAGAAAATGTCATGTTGTAAGGGGGATGTAAGCCCAACAGTCCCGAGGAAAACATGACTAAAATAAGGAAAAGTCAATTAGTAAGCATGAAAAGGTCAAACATAAAATTTGGACTGAAATTGAAATTAACAACAGATGAAGGAAAAGACGAAATATGATGAAAAGGGTGATAACAAGGAAACCTGTGAAAGCAAGTATGTATCACTCTAAAGATCATTGAGCTAAGGGTTTCAACGACCAAGAGGTTATTTAGACACGAAAATGGTTAGGTATCTTGGAACTCCCAATCCTGAGTACATGACCTCAAAGGGAAAAATGTTGCTTTAAGTGAAGAAATATGTGAATCTAAGGATACCCTTGAGTAAGGTATGTCTAGTTATGATAAACTCCATGGAGGGAGTAAATAATATAAATGAAAAGAAATTCCTTAAGTGAATAATATAAAAAGGTTTAATTGAAAGAATAAGAGAAGAGTTTGCATGTTAAGCCAACACCAAGTGGACAATAAAGGAAATTGTTCCTCGTGTAAAGGTTGCTAATTAAGTTTTAGGTACAAAACTCCTAAAAGGAGGGGTGAGTTGTAAACCCCACTCTTTGTAGTTAAGAAAAAATGGGAAAAGAACCGATCAAACCGAATGAGAAAACTGAACCGATTCACAAACCCGATTTTTAGGAAACAGTCAAATTGGAGAATTTACAACTCCCAAGTGACTCAAAATGGTTCATAAACCTTGGAAAAGAATCTTAGGACAAATTGGGAGAGAAAAAGCAGACCAGTTCAGGTGAATTGGAAACAAACTAGATTGAACCGGTTTATGAACTAGAACCGATAGAGAGAGGGAAAACCAGGAAAATTATGGATCCCAGTCACATAAGCCATGAAAAAGGACTTTAGGATGAATGGGGGATGAAAACCAAACCGGTTCAGGTGAACCGAATTCGAACCGGTTTGGACCGGTTTGAACCACTATTAAACCATATGCTAAATTCATTTTTCTAGGTGGCTTAAAAAATTCAAATATGAGATTTAAGACCACCATTGGATAGAAAATGAATTTAGAAATTTTTTGATTTGAAAAATTTGGTCGAATTAGGGGTGAACTGACCAGTTTAAGCTTTGAACCCGATTTGGACCGGTCCTATCATGCCAGACCTAGTTTGGTTGGATCCCCGTGATCAACCTGTCACTCTCCCGACTTACTAAGGGTTGCCCCTTGTTTATAAACCATGATGAGTAAGGTGTTCTTTAAACTTGCACCTTTCCTAGAATAACATAAATCAAAACTACATAAAATTTTAAATTGATCATACCTGTCTCACATGCGTATTAGTTGATGGTCCTTATGGGTAGACTTTTTGGGATTTCCCGAAAGAGATATAAGCGAGGGGGTGAGTACAATCACTTAGTGAATGGGTTTTCAAAATTAAATTTTTAGGGAAAATATTTATTTTGGAGTGTGCCAGACTCCTAATTTCCTTTAAAAAATCCTTTCATTTCAAATTTTGATTTTTATCACCATTTCTTATAAATCACGGTGTGTCACACCCAAAATACATCTTTCATCATGAAGGTCAAACACACAATTATAGGCCAGTATGTCCATTGAACCACTTGTGGTGTTGGAGCGACTTTATTGGCCACCTAAATAGAAGCATTTCCACTTCTACCTTGAGAATGTGTGGATGTTCGTGACTTTCAACCCTCAATCCCGTAACAATTCTCCGTGTCCGTATGAGGAGAGAGACCTCATCTTGACCCCACCCCGGTCTCGTGCACTTGAAGCTACATCGAGCTTCGCAAGGTCACCTAGTACGACTAACTGTCCTTATATCCACTAGGTCGTCCAAGGTCTTAGGACACATCACTACCCCTCTTGGGCATCTTGAAGGTCCCATAAACACAGTGCATGCACAATTAATATTTTCACATCATGCTATATAATCTGTGGTGTCACTGGTCCAACGGCCCCGACCCTCAACTCAACCTGCAGCTGTTTGTCTTGACTAGTCTGAAGACCTGTCTTGCCGCACTACCACTAGTTGACTGAATATGTCAGTCTTGTCTTGGTACGATGACCAAAAATTCATTTATTTAAATTTTCATGGCATATAACTCATGTTTGTTTACGAGCTTCTGCTCGTGCCAATTGGCCAACTGGCAAAATCCAAAACCGAGGCCTCCAGCCTAACAAAGCTATTCGAATTCCCATCAAGAAGGTCTCTCAAATGGTTTAAGTAGTGGCACACAGTTATAGGAGAGCACTTCCAACAAAAATATATTTTCAACTGTCCATCATACCAACTGAGTATGAGGTCATCTCTGCACATAACCAAAGAAAGGTTTTCCACTTCCTTCGAGGAAGTTTTCATCACACCAACAGGGTATGATCTACTTACAACCGGTAATTAGTTTTTTTTCGCATCATTTTCACATCACTTCTCTAAGTTGTGATGTTTAAAATACCACTTAGTAGTGGGTTTTCATTTTGAGGTGCTTATCATCCCAAGCGGGTATGATAAAAAAATCCCACTCAGCCGATCGTGTAGTGAAATTCCTCTTAGTCAGTTTTCATCCCTTGCAAGCTTAACCTCAGCTGGCATTTCTGAGGTCTCGTGTTCCTACACGAAATGAACATGGTTGTTCATTATCATCTGGCTTGATCACCTCATTCAGTATGAATGACTAAATTCACAACTTTTCCAATATTTGCACATTGGTCCCTAAAGTTATTTTTCCTTTTACTTTAGGTCCCATTGCTGATTTTCCCCAAATTAAGTCCCGAAACTTTTAAAATTCCTCTTGGGGCCTCAATTTACTCAATTTCATAAATAGGGGTCCAACTTTCCCAAATTCCCATTTTGGCCTCCAAATTTTTCAAAATTACCATTTTGCCTTTCCTTTACAAAAATGTTAAGTTTTACCCCAAAAATTCTAAAATTTGCTCAATTGGCCCTCTAACATTCTTATCGTGCCCAATTGATCATCAATTTTATAAAATTGTATTTTGGTCCTTTGAATTTTTGAAAATCCTCAATTTCCCCTAATTTTCCCCAATTTCAACTTCCTTACAAAGCCGAATTTGATTTCATCAAATTGACCGATTAAACGCTCCTAATTGTTGAAATTGAAGTTAAAATTGAGTTTCTACATCTTCATACAATTCAATAGCACTTTGAATCACAAGTTTTGATGCCGGAACGAGCTCAAACGGAGTTTCACCAAAAAATAGAATGTAGAGAGAGAAAGCTTCAATTGCTCACTGATGGTGGCGAGACAGTCTGGGCATCCAATCGGGGCAGATAGCTCTTCTCCTGAAGTTTCTCATAGGATCAAGAATTGCATCTATTGATGCCAAATTGGATTAGAATTATGTCATCAAAATTCTGCTGGTTCTCTCTAGTACCGGTCGAAAATTGCAGAGGGGAGTCGAATTGGCTTACCTTTCAATAGCAATTTGGCCTTAGGAGGCTGTTGAGGTGTTAGGAAGGCTTAGTTTGGCCTGAGAAGGGCTTGAATTGGCTGATTTAAGCTTGGTCGAAATAGGGCAACTTCGGTCCGCCGAAATTGGTTCATTGTTCGATCACGCCGACGCTTCTCTGATGAATCTTGGAGCAAATGAAGACTACATTTGTGTAGCTGACTTCTCCCTAGTTCTAAAGAACCCAACCTCACCTTGTTTGGTTCAGAAAAATACCCAAGTCAGAGCTCTGGTTCGAGCTTTGCTAGAAACTAGAGCAGTTAAGAGAGAATGGACTTTTTAGGTGTGGATATGATGAATGAAAAGGGGCTCTTTATATAGGTAGCTCGAGGACTTCCTAGCCGCAGATTGGTGCCTTAATAACAGTCATTCATTGCCTGAAACTCCTTGGCTAGAGACTTTTCAGCTTCGCCTGTGTTTGCTCGATTTTTCGGTGAGTGAACAGTGATGTCATCTGAATGAAGAATATGATACTATTCTGAACCGGACTGTACCGGTCCGAACCGGGTTCAAAGCTTAAACCGGTCAATTAACCCCCAAGTTGACTGAATTTTTCAAATATAATAATTTCTAAATTCATCTAAATTCATTTTCTATCCAATGGTGGCCTCAAATCTCAAATTTTTTAAGCTACCTAGAAAAATGAATTTAGAATCTAGTTCAATAGTGGTTTAAACCAGTCCAAACCGGTTCGGATCTGGTCCACCTAAACCGGTTTGATTTTCATCTCCAAATTGATTCTTAAGTTCATTTCCATGACTTTTGGTCTCTTTGGGTCACTCAAGATCCAAAATTTCCTAGTTTACCCTTCTCTATCAGTTCGGGTTTGTAGACCGACTTGGTTTTCAATTTGAAAATGACCGATTTTTTCCTCGGTTTTCTTATTATCAAAGGATGGGGTTTATAGGTCCAGTCCGATTCAAAAAAGTGTTGTCTACTTCCATTAGATGAAAACACTGTTCACTCGCCAAAAACTTGCGTTGCGCTGATGAAGCTGAAAAGTCTCTGACCAGGGAGTTTCAAGTAATGAATGACCACCATTGAGGTGCCAATCGGACGGCCAAGAAGTCCTCGAGCTTCCTATATAAAGAGCCCCTCCTCATTCATCCTCTCCACATCAGAGAATTCCATTCTCTCTCATCTATAGCAATTTTCGGTGAAGCTCGAACTATAGCTTCGACTTGGGCATTTTTCTGAGCCAAACAAGGCGAGGTTGGGTTCTTTAGAACCAGAGAGAAGTGAGCTACATACCTATAGTCTCCATTTGCTCTGAGAGTCACCAGAGAAGTGCTAGCGTGATCAAACAATGAAGCAGGTCCTATGGATCAAAGCTGCCCTATTTCAGCTGAGCTGAAAATGGCTAATTCAAGCCCTTTTCAAGCCAAACCAAGCCCTCCCAACACCTCCACAGCCCTCCTAAAATTGAATTAGAGCTAAAAGATAGGCCAATTCTACTCCCCTCTGTAATTTTCGACAGGTGCTAGAGAGAGAACTAGCAAAACTTCGATGATAAAATTCTCACTCAAATTTACATTAATTGATGCAATTCTTGATTCTAGGATGAACCTCAGGATGAGAGCTATCTGCCTAAATTGAAAGCTTAGACCGTTGTGCCCTTGATGGTAAGGTTTCAAAGCATTCTCTCTGTAAGTCCAGTTTTCTAGCGGAGCTCCATTTGAGCTCATTTCGACACCAAATTGTGCGATTCAAAATACAATTGAATCGTTTGAAGCTGTAGGAACACCAATGTAACTTCAATTTCAACAATTAAACTTATTTGATTGGTTAATTTGATTAAATCAAATTCAACAGAGTTAGAAGGTTGAAATTGGGGGATAATTGGGGGAAATTTGGAAATTTAAAAAATTAGAGGGACTAAAGTGTAATTTCATAAAATTGAGGACCAATTGGGCATGATAAAGATGTTGGAGGACCAATTGGGCAATTTTTGAAAATTTGGGGAAAAACTTACCATTTTTGTAAAGTAGGGGCAAAATGGTAATTTTGGAAAAGTTGGGGGGACCAAATTGGAAATTTGAGAAATTAAACCCGTTTTTGTGAATTTGAATAAATTGGGGTGCTAAGATAAATTTTAAAAGTTTCGGGACTCAATTTGAGGAAAAACCGACATTAGGGACTTAAAGTTAAAGAAAAATAACTTTAGGAACCTAATTACAAATAAAGGAAAAGTTGGTTTTCTCATTCATTTGGGATGAATGAGGGCTATTAGGCCAAAGATTAATGAACAAGGATGTCCATATCGTATAGGAACCCATAGTACTAAGAACACCATCTAAGACGAGTTCAAGTAAGGACAACATGCCAGCTAAGAGGAATTTCATTACACGATTGGGTGAGAGAGATTTTTATATTAAAGTTGATTGGGATGATAAGCACCTTGAAAATGAAAACCTACTGCTAAATGGTATTTTAAGCATCCCACTTGGGAGGAGTAATGTGAAAATCACGCGAAAAAACTACTTACCAGTTGTAAGTATATCATACCCGGTTGGTATGATGAAACTTTCTTGAAGGATGTGGAAAACTCGTTCATCGGTTATGAGTGGAGATGTCCTTATTGTAAACCCCGCCCTTTTTAGTTAAGGAAAATCGAGAAAAGAACCGGTGAAACCGAGTAAGAAAACCAAACTGGTTCACAAACCCGTTTATTGGAGAATGGGCAAATTAGAGAAATTTCAACTCCCTTGTGACCCAAAAAGATTTATAAACCTTGGGAAGGAACCTTAAAACAAGGTGGGAGAGAAAACCCAGACCGGTTCAGGAGAACTGGACCCGAATTGGATTAAACCGATTTAAGAACCAAGTCAGTTTATGAACCGAAACCGATAGAGAGATGGTAAACCGAGAATTTTATGGACCCTAGGTAACCTAAGGTGTCATAAAAGTCATGAAAAAGGACTTTAGGGTGAATTGGAGATGAAAACTAAACCGGTTCAGGTAAACCGGATCTGAACCAGATTGAACGGGTTTGGACCACTATTAAACTATATCCTAAATTCATTTTTCTAGGCGGCTTAAATAATTCAAATTTGAGATTTGGTCCCCCTACAATTTTCGGCCGGTGCTAGAGAGAGATCCGACAAAATTTCGATGATGAAATTCTAACTCAATTCGGCATCAATTGATGCAATTCTTGATTATAGGATAAACCTCAGGATGAAAGCTATCTACCTATATTGAATGCTCGGACCGCCGTGCCCCTGACGGTGTGTAATCGAAGCTTTCTCTCTCTACAGTCTATTTTCCGGCGAAACTCCATTTGAGCTCATTTTGACATTAAAACTTGTGATTCAAATTGATAGAGAATCATATAAACATGTAGAAACTCAATTTCAACTTTAATTTCAACAATTGGAATTGTTTGATTGGTCAATTTGATGAAATCAAATTCGACTGTGTTTAGAAGTTCGAATTGGGGGAAAATTAGGGAAAATTGGGGATTTTTGAAAATTCGAAGGACTGAAATGCAATTTCCTAAAATTGAGGGTCAATTGGGCATGATAAAATGTTCGAGGGCCAATTGAGGAAGTTTAGAATTTTTGGGGTAAAATTTACCAATTTTGTAAAGGAAGGGTAAAATGGTAATTTTGGAAATTTTGGGGGACCAAATTGGAAATTTGGGAAATTAAACCTCTTTTTTGTGAAATTGAATAAATTGAGGCCCCAAGGGGAATTTTAAAAGTTTTGGGACTAAATTTGAGGAAAAACTAGCATTAGGGACATAATGTTAAAGGAAAATAACTTTAGGGACCTAATTGCAAATAAATAAAAGTTTAGTTTTCCCATTCATTTATAATGAATGAAGGCTATTAGGCCGAGAGATAATGAACCGAGATGTTTATATCGTGTAGGAACACAAGGTACTAGGAATGCCAACAAGGATAAGGTTGCGTGAATACAAAGAACCGATCTAGTGGAATTCACTACATTAACAGGTGAGTGGGTTTACTAACGTCATATCCGGATGGGATGATGAGCACAACTTAAAGTTAAAAATCACTTACTGGTTGTGAGTGAGATTTTATATCATAATCGGTTAGGGATGTTAAGTAACTCGAAATGAGAACCCACTACTAAGTGGTATTTTAAACATCACAACTTAGAGAAGTGGTGTGAAAATCATGCAAAAAAACTACTTACCAGTTGTAAGTAGATCATACCCAGTTGGTATGATAAAACTTCCTCGAAGGAAGTTGAAAACTTGTTTATCGATTATGAGCGGAGATGTCCTTATACCCGGTTGGTATAATGGACAGTTGAAAATGTATTTTTGTTGGATGTGCTCTCCCCTGACTGTGTGCCAATGCTTAAAAGATTTGGGAGGCCTTCTTGACGGGAGCTCGAATAGCTCTTATAGGCCAGGGGCCTCAGTTTTGGAATGTCACGCCCCAACCCGATTTGGTCAGATCCCCGTGATCAACCCGCCACTCTCTCGATTTATTAAAGGGTTTCCCCTTATCGTAAATCGTAAAGAGTAAGGCGTCCTTTAACTTGCACCTTTTTCCTGGAATAGCATAATCAAAACTGTATGAAATTTAAAACTTTACTTGTCTTACAGGCATCTTAGTTAACGGTCTTTAAGGGGAGGCTTTCTGGGATTTCCTGAAAGGGATATAAGGGAGGGGGTGTGTACGACTACTCAATGAATGGGTTTTTAAAAGCTTTTGACTTTTAAGAAAAATATTTATATGGAGTATGCCAGACTCCTTTGTTTTCAAAAATCCCATCATTTAAAATTTTGAAATTTTCCATTATTTCTTAGTTATCACGGTGTGTCATCACCCAACACAAATCCTTCATCATGAAGGTTACACACATTCACAAGTCAATATTACTACTGAACCCGCTAGTGGCTTCGGAGCGACTTTTCCTGCCATCCAGATAGAAGTACGACCACTTCTACCCTGGGAATGAGTGGATGTACGTGACATCCTACCCACAATCCCGAAATTACTTCTTCATGTCCGTATGAGGACAGAGACCTCATCTTGTCCCCACCCCGGTCTCATGCGCTTCGTGCTACTCTAGATTTCGCACAGACACCTGGAACGATGAACTGCCCTTTCGATCTGGGCAGATAGGTCTCGTCCTGAGGTTCATCCTAAAATCAAGTATTGTATCAATTGATGCGAAATTGGATTAGTATTTCGTCATTGAAATTTGGTCGACTCTCTCTCTAGCACTGATCAAAACTTATAAAGGGGAGCCGAATTGGCTTACCTTTCGGTCCTAATTCGGCCGTGGAAAGGCTGAGGAAGTGTTGGGAGGGCTTGGTTTGGCCTGAGTAGGGCTTGAAATGGCCGATTTCAGCTTGGCCGAAATAGGGCAGCTTTGGTCCGCCGGAGTTGCTTCACTATTCCATCATTTCGGCGCTTCTCCAACGATTATCGGATTGACTGAAGTTTGCTATCAGATAGCTGTCTTCTCCCCGGTTCTAAAGAGCCCGACCTTTGTTCAAGTCGAAGCTCTGGTTCGAGCTTTATCGGGAAATGGAGCAGTAGAGAGAGAGAGATAGAAAAGTGTTCAGGTGTGAGGAGAATGAAATGTGGATGACCTCTTTATATAGTCGTAAAACCCGTGTATTAAATGGGCGAGATTTATTACTAGTATTAATATTGCCATAAATTATTGGTATTAATTCCAATAATTTAATTTCGGTAATAAATTATTTGTATTAATTCTAATAATTTAATTTAGGTATTTAATTAGTGGTATTAATTTCAATAATTAAATATATATTAATTGATGGCTATTTATGATAAGCCGTTTCTTATAAAAAATTTTTGATCGAAATTTCGGGTTACAAAAAAATCACACTTCCCTGGAGGTCACCTATCCTCACACTACTCTCAAGTAAGCACGCTTAACTTTGAAGTTCTTATAAAATTTAGTTCACCTGAACCAATTTGGTTTTTGTTTTCTAATTAGTCTTAAATTTCTTTTCCAATATTTAATAAATCCTTTGGATCAATTGAAAGTTGTAAATTTTCATATTGCTTATTGCCAAATGTAAACCGGTTTGGTTTTTCTTATTCGGTTTGACCGGTTCTTTTTCCCAGTTTTCCTGAACTCAAATGTGCGGGGTTTACAACTCTCCCCTCCTTTTAGGAGTTTTGTCCCCAAAACTTAGTTAACATCCTTGCGTGAGCAATCATTTCCTTTTATGCCCCTTTGGTGTTTGCTTAACATGCAAAGTCTTCTCTTGTTCTTTTAATTAGTCCTTTTTACATCCTTCACTTAAGGAATTTCTTTTCCTTTATATTATTTACTCCCTCCATGGAGTTTATCATAACGAGACATACCTTACTTTAGGGTATATTCTTAGATTTATATCTTTCTTTGCTTAGAGCACATTCTTCCCTTTGAGGTTCTGTACTCAAGATTGGAAATTCCAAGATACCTAACCATTTCCATGTCTAGTTAACCCCTTGGTCGTTGAAACCTTTAGCTCAATGTTCTTTCGGGCGTTACGTACTGGTTGCCACAGTTTTATTTGTTCTCACTTTTTCATCTCATTTTGACCCTTCCTCCATTCGTTGTCTATTATAACTTCAGTCCAAATTTTTATATTCGACCTCATCATGCTTATTAGCCGACTCTTCCTTACTTTGAGTCATATTCTCCTCAGGATTGTTGGGCTTACATACCCCTTACAGCATGGCATTTTCTAGGACCTGTCTTTGTCCATTAGATTTCTAGAACATCTCCTTGAGGGTCACTCTTAGCTCTTTTTTTTTTTGACCTTTCAGGGATCATATAACATCACCCCTCTTTTCTTTTGATGGCATTCCTCAACTATCCTTTTTACCGTTATCCTCTCATCCATCATGCCTTTAAAGTTATGTCTCACATAACTGCATGGATTTCTCTTACCTACTCATCCTTTCCAAACATTTTTATTGGGTCCTTTCAATTCCAATTGTTGGGTTTCCTGATGATTATTGACATACGAGGATTTTTTTCCCTTCTTATGTCCTTTCTCTTCTTTAGTGACATCCCTTATTCAATGACTTCCTTTTTCCTTAATCCTCTTTTACTTGCTCATAAATCACTTCACGATTCTTCATTCTACAATAATTGCTTTCAATCTATGTGTCGATTACTTTGCTTGGGAAGGTTCACTCCATCCAGTTTTGTTCATTATCTTTGGTTATCCGTCGTTACTAGTATTCCTCTTTCTACATGGTTCTCCTATTCTCTCCAAACAGGTTATAATGGACCATTACAATACTTCCTTCCTTGGAAAACATTTCCTAAATAAGGGTTGGTTCCATTTCCTCTTAATTGGGATACACATGTCTTTTCGAGGCTTCCTTCCTTGGTAGGATTCTTTGCCTTTCCCCTGACATTCTTTTCTTACATTTGCTCTAGGGGATTTCTACCCTTAAATGACATCCCTTGATGTCATCTTTTCCTATTTACCTTTACTCCTCAAATCTTTTAGGCATATCTTTTATGCTTTATTTGCATCCTTATTTGTACCCAGTACCTATCTATTTCTTTAGGGAGCGTACAAATCTTCCTCATTTTAGGATCATTGTGAGAGAGGCTTGCCTATTCCTTTCTTGGCTTGAGTTTAGTCATTAATTGGCCCTTGGTCCTTTTAAGGATTTCTTGTATTCTTCTTTTCCTGAGTATTTAACCTTTCTGCCTCTGTCTTCTTTATCAGAACTTACATTATGGCTTTCCCGAGTATTTGTTTGTTAACTGCTTTGCCTCCACCATTTGTTTGGTCTAAGTTTCTTAGCAGCTGTTTCTCGAGTCCTCCTATCCTTAACATCCATCTCACTGACCTTTTTAGGGTGTAGTCCCTTCTACTTCCCGGTCTTCCTTAGGTGTCATTTGTTCCCTGTAACTATCTTGTTGTAACAATTTGCTTTCTCTTGTCCTGTTGGTCCGAACTTCCTATTTGACATAGTTACTTTTTCCAAGGTGATTTATTCCTGTAATCCCAATACGTCTCGTTTGTCATCAAATGTTCGTCTTGTCTTCTCTTGTGGATGCACTCCTTTCTTTGCTCCTAAATTGTTTGGATTTTCTTCTTAAAGGGGAATTCTCTTCAGCTATCCTTTGTTCCATTTGTGGTTTTATTGATGTCCTACCTTTACCCCTTTTTCCACTTTGCTAAGATTTTGAAGAGTTTCCTCTTATCTGTGGTTGCAAATGGAATCACGTTTCTTGGGATGGTATCCTTTCGGATTTTCTATAGTTGTGGGGTGTTTATTCTTGGAAAATATTGTCCTGACTCCTGGTGATGTGGGACAGTTTTTCACTTCATGTCCTATTCCCCTCTAGGTTAACTTGATTCCTGTCCTTTATAGGGTTAGGCACTTCTCCACGTAGTGTCCCTATCATTCATGCTTGTAATTACATGAACATAAGTGGTTCCTCTTGGCGTTTTCTTGGGAATTGTTAGTTTTGGTGCTCCTTCGTCCTTAAGTCTGGATACCGTGGGAGTTTTTTTTTTTCCTTTTTGGAGTCTTCCTTGAAGATCACATCATTTGAGGGACAGGGTTTTTAGGAATTTGGAGTACTTCATTAATAGAGTAGTACAGTATGTTGGAGATTTTGGCCCTATTACAGAATATGGTCACCAAATAACTAGGGAGCTATGAGATTCTTGATAAGCATACTCCTATGTAAGGTTATATGCCCCATTTTATGGCTTCACGCTTGGCTTCCTTTATACTTAGAGTTGTGACCTCAATAGGTCCTGTCACCATTCTCTAGGATACTTACTCATTTGCTCTTTTGAGATTCCTACCTTGCTTTAGGCATCTGGGAAGTTTCTAGGGTTGTCTTCCTACGAAGATAAGGTGTTGAGTAGAACCATTCCAAGTTTTCTTGGTTCCTCTCCTGGGAGCCATCTGAAAATTTTAGGATAAATCCTATTAATTACAATATTTTATAGTTTTGATTATGTATTTGAGGAAACAGGCTCTGATACCACTCTAGTTGTCATCCCCGACCCGGTTTGGTCGGATCCCCGTGATCAACCCGCCACTCTCCCGGTTTATTAAAGGGTTTCCCCTTATCGTAAACCGTAAAGAGTAAGGCGTCCTTTAACTTGCACCTTTTTCCTGGAATAGCATAATAAAAACTGTATGAAATTTAAAACTTTACATACCTGTCTTACAGGCATCTTAGTTGACGGTCTTTAAGGGGAGATTTTTGTTAGTAAAGTTTAGCATTTTCTCTCTCTAACCAAATCTACAATGATTGGGTAGGACCAAACTGGCTTACCTTTTAGCTCAGCTGAGGTCGTATGTGGGATGTGGGTGTTGGGAAGGCTTGTTTTGGCCAGAGGAGGGCTGAATTTGGCCGAATTCAGCTAGGCCAAAATACGGCAACTTCGGTCCGTCAAAGCTGCTTCATTGATTGATTCCGCTGGTGCTTCTCCGGTGGTCCTCTGGCAAAAGGAAGTTGTTGTTAGGTAGTTGACTTTCCCTGGAATCTATAGAACTCGACTTCTCCTTCTTAGACTAATAAAAATGCCTATGTTAGAGCTCTAGTTCGAGCTTCATCAAAAACTGGAGCAATTGAGAGAGAATGGTGATTTCAAGTGTGTGGAGGATGAATAGAGAGGGGCTATTTATATGGGGAGCTCGGGGACCCTCTTCCCAACATCTTTCCTTTTTGGTCGAGCTTATCCTCACCTTGAAATGATCTGAACAGAGCCATTTTTGCTTCGCCGACATTATTCATTTTTGTATTGAATGAACAGTGTTGTCATCTTGAGAGAGAAGATGACACTGTTCTGAATCGGACTGGACCGGTCCGACCGGGTTCAATGTGTTGATGGTTTTCTCAAAATTAAAAATTTCTAAATTCATCTAAATTCATTCTCTATCTATCGGTGGCTTCAATTCCTCAATTTCAATATTTTAAGCTATCTAGAAAAATGAATTTAGTACCTGGTTCAATCCTATTCAACCCGATTCAAGTCCAATTCGCCCTTAATAGTCTGACTTTCTCTTCCCATTTATCCCAAGGTTCTTTTCCATAATTTGTATGACTATTTGAGTCACTCGGGATATGTAAATTCCGCAATTTACCCTCTCCTTATCGATTATGGTTTGTGAATCCACATGGTTTCCTCTTTCGAAATTACTGGTTCTTTTCATGGTTTTATTAACTATAAAGGGACGGGGTTGATAACTCTTCCCTCCTTTTAGGGGTTTTGTCCCCAAAACAATTTACATGTCAAATAACTTAGGGTTCCCATCTCTCATCATACTCATGGTTTCCCATGTTTACTCTTACACGAGACCGTTCTGCCAAAGAACCTTGACCATAGGAATCTTTTTGTTCCTTAAGTTCTTTTCTCTCCGGTCAATGATTTGGGCTGGTTCTGCTTGATAAGTCAGGTTCTCTGCTAACTTTTGTGGAGGTCAGTCTAGCACATTGCTAGGATTAGGCTGGTACATCTCCTATGGTCTGCATAGGAGAAGTACGGGATTGAGGGTGGGGTCGGGATGAGGTCTTTGTTCTCATATGGACACAAAGAATTGATTACGGGATTGAGGATCAGATGTCGTGAACATCCACTCATTCTCATGGTAGAAGAGGATGTGCTTCTATCTATGTGACCGGTAAAGTCACTCCGACACCACAAGTGGGTTCAGTGGACGTTCTGGCCTACTATTGTGTGATTGACCTTCATGATGAAGGATGTGGGTTGGGTGATGACACACCGTGATTAATAAGAAATGGTGATAAAACAAGAAATTGGAAATGAAAGGATTTTTTAAAGGAAATAAGGAGTCTGACACACTCCAAACAAATTTTTTTTCCTAAATGTCTAATTTTGAAAACCCATTCACTAAGTCATTTTACTCACCCCCTCCCTTGTATCCCTTATCAGGAAATCCCAGAAGGCCTATCTTCCAAGACCATCAACTAAGACGCCTCTCAGATAGGTATGATAAATTTAAAATTCTATGTAGTTTTGATTTATGTTAATCTAGGAAAGGTACAGGTTAAAGGACGCCTTACTCTTTACAAGTTATAACAAGGGGAATCCCTCAAATAAATTGGGAGAGTGGTGGCTTGATCACGGGTATCCGACTAAACTGGATCAGGGCGTGATAGGGTCAAACCATTAGGTTCATCAACAAACACGGGTCTCTTCTTCCATGTACTAAGATACGTGGAGCTACTTTAGTTGCTCTAGTAGAGGTAGGTTCAACTGGTTCTTTGTATTCACGCGAGCTTGTCCTTGCTGGCGTTCCCGATAGTTCATGTTCCTACACAATATGAACATCCTTGTTCATTTTCTCTCGGCCTAATGGCCTTTATTGATTCCAATGAATGAGAAAAGCAAAATTTATATTTATTTGCAATTAGCTCCCTAAAGTTATTTTTCTTTATCTTTAAGTCTCCAATGCTGGTTTTTTCCTCAAATTGAGTCCCAAAACTTTTAAAATTCACCTTGGTACCTCAATTTATTCAATTTCACAAAAAGGGGTTCAAGTTTCCCAAATTCCTGATTTGGCCCCCAAAATTTCCAAAATTACCATTTTGCCCTTCCTTTACAAAAATGGTACGTTTTACCTTAAAAATTCTAAAATTCTTCAATTGGCCCTCTAAAATTCTTACCATGCCCAATTGACCCGCAATTTTACAAAATTGCATATTGGTCCATCGAATTTTTGAAAATTCCCAATTTCCCCCCAATTTCAACTTCCTAACATAGCCGAATTTGATTTTATCAAATTGACCTATTAAACACTTCTAATTGTTGAAATTGAAGTTAAAATTGAGTTCCTACATCTTCATACGATTCAATAGTACTTTGAATCGCCAGTTTTGACGTCGGAACAAGCTCAAATGGAGCTTCGTTAGAAAACATATTGTAGACATAGAAAGCTTCAATTACTCATCATTGGGGGCATGATGGTCCGAGCTTTCAATATGGACAAATAGCTCTTGTCCTGAGGTTCATTCTAGAATCACGATTTGCGTCTATTGATGTTGAATTGGATGAGAATTCTATCATCAAACTTCTACGAGTTCTCTCTCTAGCACTAGTTGAAAATTGTAGAGGAGAGCTGAATTGGCTTAACTTTCTACTCTAATTCAGTTGTAGGAGTGTTGTAGAGGTGTTGGAAGGGCTTGGTTTGGCCTGAGGAGGGCTCGAAATGGCCGATTTCAGTTGGGTAGAAATAGGGCAGATTCGGTCCGGTGCTTCATTGTTCCATCACGTCGGCGCGACCCTCGAAGCAAAAAGAGATTATAGGCATGTAACTGACTTCTCTCCGGTTCTAAAGAACCTGACGTCGCCTTGTTTGGCTCAGCAAAGTGCCCAAGTCGGAGCTCTAGTTCGAGCTTCCCTGAAAAATGGAGCAGTTGAGAGAGAATGGAGTTTTCAGGTGTGGAGAAGGTCTCTTTATATAGGAAGCTCGAGGACTTCTTGGCCGTCTAATTGGTGCCTTAATGGCAGTCATTCTTTGTCTGAAACTCCCTAGCCAAAGACTTTCCGGCTTCATTGGCACTGCGCGGTTTTTTGGCGAGTGAACAGTGTTATCATCTGAAGGAAGAAGACGACACTGTTTCGAACAGGGCCGGTTCGGTCTGAACTAGTTTCAAAACATAAACCGGCCGGTTCACAGGCAATTAGACCAAAATTTTAAAATCTAAAGATTTCTAAATTCATTTTCTATCCAATGGTGGTCTCAAATTTCAAATTTGAACTTTTTAAGCCACATAGAAAAATGAATTTAAAATCTAGTTCAATAGTGGTTTAAACCAGTTCAATTCAGTTCACCTAATCCTATTTGGTTTTCATCTCCAATTCATTCTCAAGTCCATTTCCATGACTTTTGGGACTCTTTGGGTCACTCGGGATCCATAAATTTCCCGGTTTGCCCTTTCTTTATCGGTTCTAGTTCATGAACCGACTCGGTTCATAAATCAGTTCAATGTAATTAGATCCAGTTCATCTAAACCGATCTAGTTTTTCTCTTCCAATTTATCCTAAGGTTCTTTTCCAAGGTTTTATGAACTATTTGGATCACCCGAGAGTTGTAAATTTCCAAATTGCCCATTCCCAAATGATCAGGTTTATGAATCGATTCGATTTTCTTACTCAGTTTGACCGGTTATTTTCCCGATTTTCCTTAACTCAAAAGGGCGGGGTTTATAGACCCACTTTGGTGGATCAGATCAAGATCAAATAAAAGACTTGGTAGAGTTTAAAGAATATGTGGACGGGATGATGGAGGACACCCCTACTGATTTCCTCTTTCGAGAAGACGAGTTACTGGTTTTTAAGGGTCAAGTGGTAGTCCGCAATGACACTAAGCTTAAGGAGGCCATACTTGAGGAGACACACAACTCTATTTATGTGATGCACCCAGGCAACACCAACATGTACATGACATTAAAGGAAGGTTACTCATGGTTGAGTATGAAATGAGAGTTTGTGGAGTATGTGGCCCGGTGTCTCTCTTATACACAAATCAAGGTTGAGTACTACAAGCTAGCAGGACTCCTCCAACCACTCCCCTTTCCTAAGTAGAAATGGGAGAAGATTACAATGTACTTCATGATGGGATTACCCCCATCAGTCCGAGGACACGACACTATTTGGGTCATAGTGGATCGACTCATCAAGGTCGCCTATTTCCTACCCATCTAGTTGACATACCTAGTAGAAAAGCTAGTGAGGTTGTACATAGCTGAAATTGTATGCCTGCATGGGGTCCCAAAAGACAAATACATTCTAGAGTAGTTTCTATGAGACTGAGGAGTAAATTACCCTTAGGGAATGCACCAACCAGACATGAGAATAAAGGACCATGGATCCAAGGAAAAAAAACATAGAAAGGCAATAGGAATAAATTGTGAGGAGAAACTCAAACATCTACCTTGAAGCTAGAATTTCCAACATCAAAAACTAAGGACACATTTGGACATTAGTCTCAAAACCTATGCTCAAGATTAACAGTGAGATGAAAGGAGAAACACCAAACCCATGGGAAACGATGTAAATTGGTAGCCTAGGGAATTCAAAGAAAGAGTTGGATAAAGTTCAAAATGGACACCAATTATAGATAAAATGGAGAAAGTTGTTAAAAAGGAAAGGAGAAGTTGAGTATCTAAGTTGTGTTCATGGTGCACATAGATACCAACAAGAACCCTAGGCTTGTACCAAGACCAAATGGTATAACCTCTATCGGTAGATATTCATTAGACCATGTGTTAGGACCCAGCCCGGTTTGGCCGGAACCCCTGAGCAACCTGCCACTATTCCTCGTACTATTCAGGTACCTCTACTGGGTTAGGACAAGGAAGTTAAAGGCATTCAGCTAATTGGTATTTCTAAGGTAGTGTAATCAAATAGTTTAAGGGTTGGTTCATAACTTAGTAGGTGAAGACTCTCTATTTGTTGTTCTTCTTCCTTATAGCACGTGTACCTCCCTAAAAGGGTTAAGGGAGGGGTGAGTTTTCATAACCCAGTGAGGGGCTAGCTATCAGCACACTTTAGTATTTAATATTTGTAATTAAGCTACTAGTTAACTTAGCACACAATTCAATCACCTCTCCCCCTCCGACCTCGGTATCGGTGCGCATGAAGCTCGCTTAGCTTCCCGACATACTAGATGACAATCTTCCCTTATGCTCACTCGGTCGTTCAGCAGCCCTTGGAACCACCACTACCCCATACCGGGTGCCTCGATGATTCTAAACTCATAGCATGTACAATCAAGAGTCTTATTAATTATGATCGTCATCAATGATGCTACTGGCCCAATGGGCCTGACAACCCGGCTTCGACTCTATAATTACTAGTCCAACGAGTTTGTCGACCCAACTTCGGCTCAGCATTTACTAGCCCAAAGAGTCTGATGGCCTAGCTTTGGCAGAATAGCTAATTCACACAATTATTTGTTTATAAGAATCTTTCTAGCATATAAGCTTTAAAGTTGAATAAGGGCCTAAGCCCATGCCCATTGGTCGTGGGCCTACTCAAGCATTTCTAGCTCTACTATTGCATGGTTCATGCTCTAATTAGGACAATCTCCCAAAATGTTTAAGCTTGTCCAACTAGTCAGGGGAGAATAGTCTTGGAAAACCATTTCCAATTTGAGAACACAAGTGCTCATCAGCCCAATCGGACATGATGGTAAACACACTCACCTGGTATACAGTGACTCGTACTTCCTGGGTTGACCTATCGATACCCTCGAGGCATTCCACGATGCGGGTTGACGTACTCTTCTTGCACCTACTATAAACCCTATCCTTTAAAGACAAGAAAATTGGGAAAAGAACTGGTGATGTGAATCTCGCCAATATGCTGACGACACCTTACACCAAATATGGCAAGAACCCGAGATTTTCATGATGTAAGTACGAAAAGATGGAATATACCTTGTTTATGTGAGAAACAAGGTATGAGATATGTAGACGACACACCTAAATTCTCTAAGAAAAACTCTTAAAAAACCTCGGGTGATAAGTCTTGATTGCTTGAACGCAATAGTTAAAAACCTGATAAGTTCAAAAGCTCTTTTAACATAGAAAGAAGACAATACCTCACAAGATTGAAATTCCAAACTGTCTTCTCCAATGCTGTGGGGTATGCCTTTTATAGGCTCAAAAAACAACCGAATACCCCACAAAATAAGGAAAAAATCTATTATGGTTACAAGCTAACTATATCTAATCTAAATATTTATGATATTTTAATAAATAATTTAAAAAATTGAACTAGCTAATATTACCTTTTAATATCCTAAGAGATTTATTATATTAATAAATCTCTCTTTATTAATTAAATTTGGACCTTCTCTTGGGCTCATCTTGGGCTCTTTTATTGGGCTTCCATTTGAATATTCAGTAATCTCTTTAATCAGCCCATATAAAGCTTCTTTGAATCTTTTAGCCCTTAACCATGTGATTGGACCCTCTTGTAGTCTCAAATGACTATTCATCTCATTTGGTGACAAACTGTTCAGCTTCATTGCAGGTTCGGTTGATTGGACTTGTGAATTCGTAGTCTCTTTAGTCAGATTCACATCATTCTCCCCCTCTTGAAAATGATTTGTCCTCAAATCTTCTATTTCTTGATCACCTACATCAAAGGGCATTAAATTAGTAACATTGAAACTTTCATTAATGCTATACTCACCAGGTAACTCTAGCTTGTAAGCATTATTATTAATGCATTCCAACACACGAAATGGTCCATATCCTCTAGGAAGAAGTTTTGATCGCCTTTGTTCTGGAAATTGTTATTTCCTCATATGAAGCCAAACCTAATCGTCGGATTAAAAAATGACACTTTTACGGCCCTTGTTTGCTTGTTTTTCATAAACTTTAATCATCCGTTCAATGTGCATCTTTGTCTTCTCATGCAATTCTTTCATGAACTCTACTTTTCTCTGTCCATCAAAATTCACTAACTCACCCATAGGAAGTGGAATTAGATCTAGAGGGGTTAATATATTGAAACCATAAACAATCTCAAATGGTAAAAACTTAGTTGTAGAATGAACAGAATGATTATAAGTAAATTCAACATGTGGTAAGCAATCTTCCCATGATTTAAAATTCTTTTTGATTATAGAACGTAATAAAGTACCTAATGTCCTATTTACTACTTCTGTTTGACCATTAGTTTGTGGGTGACATGTTGTTGAAAACAGTAGTTTGATTCCCAATTTACCCCATAGGATTTTCCAAAAGTAACTCAAGAATTTAAAATCACGATCAGAAACAATAATTCTAGGCATACCATGCAATCTGACAACTTCTCTAAATAACAAATCAGCAACATTTGATGCATCATTAGTTTTTTACATGGGATGAAATTTTTCCATCTTCGAAAACCTATCAACTACCACAAACACGAAATCCCTCCCCGTCTTAGTTCTTGGTAATCCTAAAATGAAATCCATGGAAATATCAATCCAAGGTGCATTAGGAATCGAAAGAGGAGTATACAGGCCATGAGGTTGTTGCCTAGACTTAGATTCCTTACATGTAATGCATCAAGAACAAATTTTCTCAACATCCCTTTTCATGTGGTGCCAAAAAAATGCTCATGCATTATCACCATAGTCTTAGCTACCCCAAAATGTCACATAAGTCCTCTAGCATGTGCTTCCCTAACAAATAACTCATGCAAAGAAGACTGAGGGATGCATAATTTATTTTCCTGAAAAAGAAATCCATTTTATAAATAAAATTTCCCAAACTTACCACTTCTACAACTTCTAAACACTTCACAAAAATGAGGATCGTTTGCATACAAATCCTTGATATAATCAAAACCAAGCAATTTAGAATCAAGCATTGAAAGCATAGCGTACCTTCACGATAGAGCATCTACAACTATATTTTCATTACCTTGTTTGTACTTGATCACATATGGGAATGTTTCAATGAACTCCACCCACCTTGCATGGCGTTGGTTCAACTTGTGTTGTCCTTTGAGATGCTTAAGAGATTTATGATCTGTGTGAATCACAAACTCTTTCGGCCATAGATAGTGCTGCCATGTTTGAAGAGTTCGAACTAGGGCATACATCTCCTTATCATAGGTAGGATAGTTAAGGGTTGCTCCACTCAACTTTTCACTGAAATATGCAATTGGCCTTCCTTCCTGCATTAATACACCTCTAATACCTACTCATGATGCATCACACTCAATTTCAAATGCTTTTGAAAAATTAGGCAATGAGAGCAATGGGGCAGTAGTTAGTTTTTCCTTTATCAATTGAAATGCATTTTGTTGCTCATTACCGTATTTAAAAGGTATATTTTTCTTTATAACAGTAGTAAGAGGTGCAACATAACTACTAAAATTTTGAACAAAATGTCTATAAAAACTAGCTAATCCATGAAAACTTCTTACTTGACTTACCGAATTAGGTGTCGGCCAGTCAGGAATTGCCTTGATCTTTTCTTTGTCAACTCCAATCCCTTCTGAACTTATAATATATCCAAGAAACACAAGTTTATCTGAACAAAAGACACATTTATTCAAGTTGGCAAACAACTTATGTTGCCTTAATGCTTCTAACACAACTCTTAAATGTGCTACATGTCCATACCTGGTCTTGCTATAGATTAGAATATCATCAAAATATACAACTACAAATCTCCCAATAAAAGAACGTAATACATGATTCATTAATCTCATGAAAGTGCTTGGTGCATTAGTCAATCCAAAGGGCATAACTAACCATCCATATAATCCTTGTTTAGTTTTAAATGCAGTTTTTCATTCATCCCCTTATTTCATTCAAATTTGATGATATCCACTCTTAAGATCTATTTTCGAAAATAAACAAGATCCATGCAACTCATCTAACATGTTATCCAAACGAGGAATAGGGTGGTGATACTTTACTGTGATGTTGTTGATGGCTCGATAATCAACACACATTTGCCAAGTTCCATCCTTCTTAGGTATGAGTAGCACTGGCACAGCACATGGACTCATACTCTCTCGAACATACCCCTTTTTGATCGCTCTAGGACTTGGCGTTGAAGTTCCTTTGTTTCCTTGGGTTACTTCTTTATGCTGGTCGATTGGGAATCATTGCTTTGGGGATAAAATCAATTTGATGTTCTATTCCTCGAATTGGTGGCAAACCTGGTGGTATCTCATTAGGAAAGACATCCATAAATTCCTACAAAACATAAATAATATTGCTCCATAAAGATCCGACAAGATTGTTAGTACTAAAAAAGGCATCCTTGTACATAAGTACAATAAGAGCCTGATGTGAAAGTAAAGCTCGCTTGATCTCACTTTTTCTTGCAATAAAATTGCTTTTACTCTCTTTTCTTTCCATTTTTGGCTTTTCCCTCTTTTTTTTTCAACTCTGATATTTCTCCTTTCTTTCTTTCTTCTATTTTCTATTCATTTTCCTTTTCCTTTTTCAGTTAATCCTCAAAAACTTGCCTTGGAGTCAATGGTACAAGAGATATTGGCCTCTCATTCATCACAAAAGAGTACCTATTAGTGAATCCATCATTGTCCCAAAAGAATATGGCATGCATGCATTGGTACCACATCACATAGTATTTCATCTTGATATTTTCTAATAGAAAATGGACCTAACACTTGTTTGGTTACCTTGAGTTCACCTTGGTCGTTCAGCCATTGTAGTTGATAAGGCTTCGGATGCTTTAAAGTTGGTAATGTCAATTTCTCCACCAACTTAGTGCTAGCTACATTAGTGCAGCTTCCCCCATCTATAGTAACACAAAAAATCTTATTTTTTACACAACAACGAGTATGAAATAAGTTCTCACGCTGGTTGTTTTCTTCTTCTTGGGCTTGAACACTAAGAGTTCATCGTGCAACCAACAATTCTCCTTCTTCTGCATATTCATCAGCATCTTCAAGTGGTGGCATCTCCGGATCGATACCTTCTTCATCATCGGTCTTAATTTCACCATTAGCATTGATCACCATTGCCCACTTATTTGGGCATTGACTTGCAATGTGACCCCTGCCTTGGCATCGAAAACACTTAATATCACGAGTTTTGGGAGTTGTGATATGGGTGTTACCTTGATTTTGGGCCACAGCTTGCTTGGTTGTCTCTTTTGGTGGAGCATGCTGAGGTTGAGTTGACTGACTCTCAAATCGCCTTGAGGATGGTTTCCATGAGTTCGAGGAACCATTGTTTAATCCTCTTTTGTGTAAACTCTTTCTCTTCAGTTGTTGTTCAACTTTGATAGCTTGATGTACCATATCTTGGAGCTCAACATGATATTGCATTTCCACCACGTTAACTATCTCATGGTTTAGACCATGCAAAAATCTTACCATTGTTGCCTCTCTATCTTCCTCCACATTTGCTCGAATCATCGCAATCTCCATCTCCTTGAAGTATTCGTCGATGCTTTTTGATCCTTGGGTAAGCCTTTGGAGTTTATTGAGCAACTCCCATTGATAGTGGCTGGGAACAAATTGTTGTTGCATGATCGCTTTCATTTCATCCCAAGACTCCACAAGGTATTCATGATTTTGTTTCCTTTCCTTCACCAACTGATCCCACCATATTATAGTATAATCAGTAAAATCGATAGCACCAAATCGTACCTTTTTCATCTCCGAGTAATTATGACAATAAAAAAATATCTCCATTCTCTTTTCCCATTCAAGATATGCTTCTGGATTAGTTTTTCCTTGAAAAAAGGGTATCTTCAACTTGATATTATCTAGGTTGTCATCAACTTGGGGTCGTTCTCTATGAGCATATCAATCCAACTCCTCAAGTTCTTGCGGATTAAAATGCCTTGACTGAAAGCTTCGAGGTTGCTGTTCAGTAGGGGTATGTTGACGCAAACCCCTCACTTCTTCTTTCAATTGATCAATTAGCTCATGAAGTGGTTCCAACCCAGACTTCAGCATCTGTCTTATTTCGCTTATTATAGCTTGCATTTGTAAATTTGGAATAGGTTGTTGGGAATCTTCTTCATTTGGCGTATCTCCTCGTTGTTGTGCCATGAGTTCCTATAAATGATAAAAATAACAGAAGAACGTTGCAAATGCTTCCTTATGTATTTCTCTCAATCACTCGTGTTTTCACACTCAATTGACTTTTTCTTATAGATTCAAACACTCTTACCTTTTTCCTCTCGTATGTGTTCTTTCAATCTGAATTGAACTTTAAAAATAAATCATTTTTACAAAGTAGTTCAACTTGAAGAACAATCAAGACAAAGCAATAGCGTTTTCAAAAAACCAATTCTAGAAGAATTTAAGTGTGGTGTACGAATAGACTTAGAAAAGAATAAAATTCAGATAGAGAAAGAAATTAAGATGGAATGAAGTAATAAAAGAAAGTAGACTTAGATAGAGCAGAATAAGAATAAAATTCAAGCTAGAATTGTGTGCCTCTTTTTTTTTTTTTTGCCTTTGTTGCTCTTTATTTAGCACGAATTTGTTTTTTTTTGCTTTTTTTTAACCTAATGAAGAGAAGATAGATAGAAAAAGATGATAACTTTTTTGTTTTTTTTCTTTTATAGAGAATAGAAATAGGTAGAGAAGATAAAAAAAGAACAAGATATAAAAGATGGGATGGAACTTGCCATGCAACCATGTGCTCTCATACCAACTGATGCGAACCTCGCCAATATGCTAGCGACACCTTACACCAAATATGGCAAGACCCCAAGACTTTCACGATGCAAGTACGAAAAGATGCAATATACTTTGTTTATGTGAGAAACAAGGTATGAGATATATAGACGCCACACCCAAATCCTCTAATAAGAACTCTTAGAAAACCTCGAGTGATAAGTCTTGATTGCTTGAACGCCATAGGTAAAAACCTGAGAAGTTTAAAAGCTCTTTCAAAATAGAAAGAAGACAAAACCTCACAAGATTGAAATTCCAAATTGTCTTCTCCAATGTTGTAGAGTATGGCTGAGAAAACAACTGAATAGCCCACAAAATAAGGAAATAAATCTATTATGGTTACAAGCTAACCATATCTAATCTAAATTTAGGATATTTTAATAACTAATTTAAAAATATAAACTATCTAATATTATCATTTAATATCCTTCCTTATTAATTAAATTTGGACCTTCTCTTGGGCTCATCTTGGACTCTTCTATTGGGCTTCCATTTGAATATTTAGCAATCTCTTTAATCAGACCATATAAAGCTTCTTTAAATCTTTTAGCCCTTAACCTTGTGATTGGGCCCTCTTACAGTCTCAAATGATTATTCATCTCATTTGGTGACAATTGTTCAGTTTCATTGTAGGTTCAGTTGATTGGACTTGTGAATTCGTAGTTTCTTTAGTCGGATTCACATCAACCGGTCATTTCATAAGAGAAAATCGAATGGGTTCACCAACCTTAATTGATAAAGAAAGGGTAAAAGGGAAAATTGACAAATCCCAAATGACTCAAAGAATCATAAAAATCATGGAAAAGAACATTAGGACAAATGGGAAGAGAAAACCAGACCGATTCAGGGCAAACCTGATATGATTCAGAATTAACTGGTTTGAACCACACTTGAACCGATTTCTAAATTTATTTTTCTTGTTGGCTTAAAATATTCAAATTGGGGAATTGAATCCACCATTAGATAGAAAATGAATTTAGATTAATTTAAAATTTTTTAATTTTGAGAAAACCGGTCGATTTTTGCCACTAAACCCGGTCGGATCGGTCCGGACCAGTTCAGAACTGTGTCATCTTCTTCCTTAGGATGACAACACTGCTCATTAATGCAAAAAATGGATAACGCTGATAAAGCTAAAATCATTCTATTCAAGCCATTTTAGGGCAAGGATAGCTCAACCAAAATGGAAAGTGGTTGGGTAGAGGGTCCCCGAGCTCCCTATATAACGAGCTCATTTCCATTCGTCAGCCACACACCTCAAATCTTCATTCTCTCTCAACTGCTCCATTTTTTGGTGAAACTCAAACCAAAGCTCCGATATAGGCCTTTTACTAAGCCTTAGAAGGGAAGGTTGGGTCCTATAGACTCTAGGGAAGTCAGCTACCTGACAGCAACTTCCTTTCGACCTGAGGACCGTCGGAGAAGCATCGACGAAATCAAATGGTGAAGCAGCTCTAAAGGACCAAACCTGCCCTATTTTGGCCGAGCTGAATTCAGCCAAATTCAGCCCTCCTACGGCCAAACCTAGGCCTCCCTAACACCCCCATGACCCTCACAGCTCCGCAACAGAGCTGAAAGTTAAGCCAATTCGGCCCACCTCTGTCATTGTCGTTCAGAGTTGGAGAGAGAATGTGCTAAACTTTACTGATGAAATTCTTCCTCAATTTGATATTAATTGTAGCAATTCTTAATCCTAGAAGAACCTTAGGATGAGAGCTACCTTCCTAGATAGAGAGCTTAGACCGTTGCACCTCCGACGATAATATTTTGAAGCTTTCTCTCTCTACAAACGATTTTCCAACGAAGCTCCATTTGAGCTCGTTCCGGACTCAAATCATGTGATTCAAAGCCAATTAAATCGTATGGAAGTGTAGGAACTGAATTATATCTTTAATAAATACAATTAACCCTTTTTGAATTTCCAACTTGAAGAAATCATATTCGATCAGTTTGAATGGGAGAAATTGGGGAAATTTTTGGAATTTTAGAAAATTTAGGGACCTCTTTGCAATTTACCAAAACTAAATGCCAATAGGCCATAAGAAAGATGTTGGAGGATCAATTGGTCAATTTTTGGAATAATTGGGGACAAATTGCCATTTTTGGAAAGTAGGGGCAAAATTGTAATTTTTAAAAAAATTGGGGACCAAATTGAAAATTTGGAAAACTAGAGCCCCTTGTCCAATTTTGAGTAAATTAATGATCCAAAGAGAATTTTGGATGTTTTTGGACTCAATTTAGGAAAAAGTTAGCATTAGGGATCTAAAGTCAAGGAAAATGAACTTTAGGGATCTAAGTGCAATTAACTAACAATTTTGAGCCTAGTCGCTCATATATAAGAAAACGGAGGTTGTCATGCCAAACCTTAATTGACAAAGATGCCCAAAATGTGTCGGAACACAAGAGATGGAACGCCAACAAGGAAAAGCTAGCATGGACTCGAAAACCGACTAGGGACGAACACGTCACAGTCATCGGGTGAGTGCGCATATTTAACATCATACCCGATTGGGGTGATGAGCAAGTATAAATTTAAAAACCTACTTACTAATTGTGAGTGGAATTATCTAACAGCATACCTAGTTAGTATGATGAATTTCCTTGAGATAAGGATAAACCCACTTACCGGTTGTAAGTGAAGATTTCATCACACCCACTTGGTGTGTTGAGGTTGAAAATAAATTTTTGTCAGAAGTGTTCTCCCCTGACTGTGTGCCAATGCTTAAAAGATTTGGGAGACCTTCTTTACGGGAGCTAGAACAGCTCAGATAGGCCAGAGGCGTTTGATTTTTGATCTCATGGGGCTAAATTCTCGGTTTTGGAAAATCACGTGCAGTGGGCCCAAGGCTAGTGGGCACGAGTAAGAGCTCATAAACAAACTTGAATTGAGACAGCCATGAAATCTCAAATGAAATTGTTGTGTGATTTCTCCACAGTACCAAGTTAGGACTAATAGTGCTCGATGGACTGTCAGCAGTGCGTCAGGGCCAGGTTGATGGATAAGCATAGACAAACATTTGTAGGTTGGATCGAGCGTCGGGGCCATTAAACTGTTGGCACCAAAGATAATGATTATATATATATGGGTAACTATTGTTTGTGCATGCACTTGTGGTACAGGACCATCAAGATGCCTAAGAGGTGTCGTGATGGGACCTAAGGGCTACTAGACGACATGGTGGAGATAAGGGCTATCATACATCGACCCGGTTTGGTCAGATCCCCATGATCAACCCGCCACTCTCTTGGTTCAAGAAGGGTTTCCCCCATCCTTTAATCAAGAGTAGCCAGACGAAATTTACAACTATGTTCCCTGGAATAACATATATCAATCAAAATGTAAGCTTAAAAAAAAATTAAGCATATCTGATAGAGGGTAAATCCTAGTGTTATCCCTAGTTATTTCTCTATTACTAAAAAAGGGATAAAAAGAGTGCGTGAGTTTGTACAACTTAGTGAATAGGTATTTGGAAAAGAGTTTCAATAAAATATTTTTGAATTGGAGTGTACCAGACTCCTTATTTCCATTAAAAATTTTTCTTTCTCAATTTTCTCAATTTTCAAAACCATAACTTATCATTATCCACAATTAATGTGTTTAACAATCAATACATGCCCTTCATCATGAAGGAATCACAAATTCGTAGGACAGCCCGTCCACTACACCTACTTGTGGAATCAGAGCAACTTTACCGAACACCTAGATAGATGCCCATCCACTTCTACCTTGGGAATGAGTGGATGTTCGCGACATCCGACCCTCAAACCTAAAAAGAAACTTTGTGTCTGTATGAAGACAGAGACCTCATCCCGACCTCACCCTAGTCTCGTGCGCATGAAGCTACGTTGAGCTTTCCTGACTGTTGGCATGACAATCTGCCCTTATCTCCACCATGTCGTCCAGTAGCCCTTAGGATGCATTACTACCCCTTTTGGGCAACTTGATGATCCAAAAACCTTAGTGCATGCACAAACAAAGTTTTCCAAATAAGCCATTAATCTTTATTTCTATTGGTCCAATGGCCCCGACTCTCAACTCGACTTGCAGCTATTTGTCTAGACTAGTCCATCGACCGAGTCTTGTCGCACTATCGCCAATCCATCGAGTATGTTAGTGTTGTCTTGGTACCATAGCCAAACCACATCATTCATTAAAATTTTCATGCCTTATCATCATGTTTGTTTACGAGCTCCTACTCGTGCCAACTGGCTTAGGTCCACTGTACGAAATTTTCAAAATCATGCATTTTAGCCTCCAAGTTCCAAATTCGAGACCTATGACCTATCTGATCTCTTCGAGATCTCGTCAAGGTTTCCTAAAATTTTTAATCATTGGCATACAGTCAAAGGAGAACATTTCTGACAAAATAAATTTCAACTTGTCCATCACACCAATTGGGTGTGATGACATTTCAATTTACAACCAGTAAGCAGGTTTTCCACTTTCTTCCAAGAAGTTCGTCATACCAACTGAATATGATATACTTACAATCGATAAATAGTTTTTCTGCATAGTTCTCACATCACCTGAACTAGGTGTGAAGTTAAAATTTCAGATAGTAGTGGTTTTTCATTTCAAAGGTACTCATCATCCCATTCGGGTATGATGTGAAAAATCCCACTCACCTCATAAGTGCAGTGTATTTTCCCCTAAAGCGGCTTTTTGACTCCATTCGAGCTTATCCTTTCTGGCATTCCCAGTCCATCATGTTCCTACACGATATGTAGATCCTTGTTCATTAACATTTGGCCTAATGGCCTTCATTCCTCACAAATGAACAAAATGCCCTAACTTTTAATAATTTGAATTTAGGCCCCTAAAGTTCTTTTTCTTTACTTTAGGTCCCTAATGCAAATTTTTTCCCAAATTGAGTCCCAAAACTTCTAAAATTCACTTTGGGACCTCAATTTATTCAAAATCACAAATAGGGGTTCAAGTTTCCCAAATTTCCAATTTGGTCCCCAACTTTTAAAAAATTACCATTTTTCCCTACTTTACAAAAATGGCAATTTGACCCCAATAAATCCAAAAATTGGCCAATTGCTCCTCCAACATCTTTTTCATGGCCAATTGGCCATCAATTTTGGGAAATTGCACTTTGGTCCCTCAATTTTACGAAATCCCAAATTTCCCTAAATGTGTCCCCTAATTTCCCCCTTTCAAACTGGTCGAATTTGATTTCACAAAATTGACCATTCAATCGAGTTTAATTGTTGAAATTAAAGGTAAAATTGAGTTCCTATACTTCCATATGATTCAATGAAGCTTTGAATCACGTCATTTGGATCTGAATGGAGCATAAACGGAGCTTCGTTGGAAAACTAGACTTAGAGAGAGAAAGCTTCAAAAGCGTATCATCGAGTGTCTAACGGTCTGAGTTTTCAATCGGGGCAGGTAGCTCTCGTCTTGAGGTCCTCCTAGCATCAACAATCACATCAATTCATATCAAATTGAGGTAGAATTTGGTTAGTGAATTTTTCTCGGTTCTCTCTATAACAGCAATCAGAAATTACAAAAGGGAGCCACATTGGCTTACGTTTCAGCTCTAATTTAGTCTTATGACAGCTATGAAAGTGTTGGGAGAGCTTAGTTTGACCTAAGAAGGGCCCAAATTGGCCATTTTTAGCTCAGCTAAAAGAGGGCAGCTTCGGTGTGTCGGAGCTGCTTCATTGTTCAATCAAGCCGACGCTTCTCCGGTGATCCTCAGAGCAAATGGAGATTACAGTCGGGTAGCTGACTTCTACTCAAATCTAAGGAATTCGACTTGCATTCATTGGCTAAAAAAATCCTCAATGTTGGAGCTCTGGTTCGAGCTTCACCAAAAATTGGAGCAGTAGAGGGAGAGAGATCTTTTTAGGTGTGAGGAGGATGAATGAGGAGTAGCTCTTTATATAGGAAGCTATGGGACTCCTTGGTCATCCAATTCGCACCTTTATGGTGATAATTCATTGCCTGAAACTCCCTAAACGAAGACTTTTCATCTTTCGCCGGCAGTGCTCAATTTTTCGACGAGTGAATATTGATGTCATTTGAAGGAAGGAGACAATACAGTTCTGAACCGGACTGGACTGGTCCAGACCGAGTTCAATGCTTAAACCTCTCGGTTTAGGCCTGAATCGGCTAACTTTTTCAAAATTAAAAAATTTCTAAATTCATTTGAATTCATTCTCTATCTAGTGGTGGCTTAAATTATCAAATTTTAATTTTTTAATCCACCTAGAAAAATGAATTTAGAAACCAGTTCAATAGTGGTTTAAACCGGTTCAAGTTCGGTTCACCTGAACCATTCTGGTTTTCTCTCCCAAAAATTCCTAAAGTCCCTTTCCAAGGTTTTTATAACTCTTTGGATCATTCGGGAGTTGTAAATTTCCCAATTTCCCTGTTCTCTAGTGGTTAGGGTTCGTGAACTGGTTCGATTTTCTCACTCAGGTTGACCAATTCTTTCCCGGTTTTCCTTAACTTCAAAGGATGGGGTTTACAAGGGCTGTTCGTTGTGTCAATCAATCGGGAAGCTCGGAGTAGCTTCTTGCTCTTGAAACTAGGGTGGGGTCGGGATGAGGTCCATGTCCTCATATGGACATGGAGTGGAATACGAGTCTAAGGTCGAATGTCGAGGACATCCACTTAGACGCATGGTAGAAGTGGACGAGCTTCTATCTTGGTGGACGTTAAAGATGCTCCGATCCACAAGTGGGTCCAGTGGACAGGCTGCACCTACGAATGTGTTTACCCTTCTTGATGAAGGGTGTGTGTTTGTTTGCTAAATGCCTCACAAGGCTAGGGGATGGGCTAAAAGAGCTAAACAGACCTAATATGGTAATAGGAAAATATTTTGAATACTGAAATTTGAGGAAACCCTTTTTTTTAGGAAATGATAACCATGGCATGGGTTGTTAAAAAAAAAAGTTATTTCAAAAACTCACTCCCAACACCCACTCACTGAGTTATAGAACTCATTCACTCACTTTTACCCCTTTTAGGAGCAAGGAGACATAATAAAAGAAAACATGAAGATGTACCCTCCGTCAAGTATGCTTAAAAGTCCCTTTTAAGCTTGCACTTGATTGATATATGCTATTATAGGGAATAAGGTTTAAATTTACGCATGGCTCCTCTTGATTAAAGGAAGGGGAAACCCCTCTTAAACCAAGGGAGTGGTGGGTTGATCACGGAGATCCGACCAAACCAAGTCAGGGAGAAACCTTCTGACAAAACACATTTTCACTTCACCACACCAACCGAGTGTAATGATATCTTCGCTTACAACTGACAAGCATGTTTCTTCTTCCTTCAAGGAAGACCACCATACCAACCGAGTATGATTTCCTCTACTTACGACCGATAAGTAGGTTTTAGCCTAAGACACCCGTCATCCCATTCGGGTATGATGTTAAAATACCACTTACAAGTGGCTTTTTGTTTCTAAAATGCCGACCCCACTCCGGTCTCATGCGCATGAAGCTACGTCAAGCTTTCCTAATTGCTGGCATGACAAACTACCTTTATCTCTACCATGTCGTCAAGTAGCCCTTAGGACGCATCACTACCCCTCTTGAGCATCTTAATTGTTCCAAACCTCAAGTGCATGCACAAACAATAATTTTTCCACAATGCCATTTATCTTTGGTGCTATTTGTCCAATGACCCCAACCCTCAACTCGACTTGCAACTATTTGTCTAGACCAGTCCATCAACCTAGCCCTGATGCACTGCCGCTAGTCTATCGAGTATGTCGGTCCTGTCTTGGAACCATGGAAAAATCACACATTCCATTCATTTAGAATTTTCATGGCATAAATAGATCATGTTTATTTACGAGCACTTGCTCGTGCCAACTGACCTTGGGCCCACTGTACGTGATTTTCCAAAACTGGGCATTTTAGCCCTCAAGTTCCAAAACTGAGGCCTCTAGCCTACCTGAGCTAATCTAGCTCCTATCTAGAAGGTCTTCAAAAAGTTTAAGCATTGGCACATAATCAGGGAAGAACACTTCTAACAAAACACATTTTGACTTCATCACACCAATTGAGTTTGATGATATCTCCCTTTACAACCGAGAAGCGGGTTTTTTCTTCTTTCAAGGAAGACCATCATACCAATCAGGTATGATTTCCTCTACTTACGACAGATAAGTAGGTTTTAGCCTAAGTCGCCCATCATCCCATTCAGGTTTGATGTTAAAATCCCACTTACAAGTGGCTTTTTGTTTCTAAAGTGCTCACTATCCCAACCGAGTATGATATAAATAAGCCCACTCACCCATTAACCGTGACGTGTTCGTCCTTGGTTATTTTTCCTAAGTCGATGCAAGCTTCTCTTGCTGGCGTTCCTATCCTTCGTGCTCATACACGATTTGGACAATTTATCTATTAATACTTGGCATAACAACCTTCGTTCCTCACGTACGAATGACTAAACTCTAAATTTTTAGTTAATTGCACATAGGTCCCTAAAGTTTATTTTCCCTGACTTTAGGTCCCTTATGCAAACTTTTCCCCAAATTGAGTCATTAAACTTCCAAAATTCACTTTGGGTCTTGAATTTATTGAAAATTGTTTAAGGGGCTCAAGTTTTCCAAATTTCCAATTTGGTTGCTAACTTTTTAAAAATTACCATTTTGCCCCTACTTTACAAAAATGGCAATTTGACCCCAATAAATTCCATAAATTGACCAATTAATCATCCAATATCCTTTCCATGGCCAATTGACTATCAATTTTAAGAAATTGTAATTTGGTCTATCAATTTTACGAAATCCCCAAATGTCCCCAAAATTTTCCCCCTTTCAAATTGGCCGAATTTGATTTCATCAAATTGACCATTCAATTGGGGTTAATTGCTCCAATTAATGGTATGGACAAGTTCCTACACTTCCATATAATTCAATTGTGCTTTGAACTGCATCATTTGGGTGTGAATTGAGCTCAAATGGAGCTTTGCCGAAAAACTAAACTTAGAGAGATAAAGCTTTGAAAGCTTACCATCGTAGGTGTGATGGTCCAATCTCTCTATCAGGGAAGATAACTCTCTTCCTGAGTTATCTTCTAGAATCAAGAATTCTTACAATTGACCTCAAATTGAGGGTGAATTTTGTCAGTGAAATTCTATAGTTTTCTCTCTCTAACTCTGACCTGCAACGACTGATAATGGCCAAATTGGCTTAACTTTCATCTCAATTGAGGTCGTCTAAGGGCTGTAGGGATGTTGGGAGAGCTTGGTTTGGCAAGAGAAGGGTTGAATTCGGCCGATTTCAACTCGACCAAAACAGGGCAACTTTGGTTCGCTGGAGCTACCACACTGTTTCATTATGTCGTTGCTTCTCCGGCTATCCTCGGATCAAATGGAGACACTGTCGTCGCGTAGCTGACTTCTCCTCAAATGAAAGGAACCTAACCTCACCTTCTAAGGCTAAAAAAGATGCCCAAGTCAGAGCTCTAGTTCGAGCTTCACTAGAAAATGGAGCAGTAGAGAGAGAGAGGGAAGTTTTTAGGTGGGAGGAGAAGGAATGGAGGGAGCTCGGGGACTTTGTAGCTGTCCGATTTACATCTTTATGGTGATCATTCATGGCCTGAAATGCCCTGAACGGAGACTTTTTCTCTTCACTAATGTTGCTTGCTTTTCTAGTGAGTGAATAGTGTTGTCTTCTGAAGAAAGAAAACGACACTGTTCCGAATTAGAAAGGATCAGTCCGAACTAGGTTAAATGCTTAAATCGGCCAGTTCAGGCACGATTCGACCAAATTTTTCAAAATTAAAAATTTCTAAATTCATTCTCTATCCACTGGTGGCTTTAATTCTCCAATAGGAATGTTTTAAGGCACCTAGAAAAATGAATTTGGAAACCAGTTCAATAGGGGTTTAAACTGGTTTAATCCGGTTTAGGTCTGGTTCACCTAAACTAGTTTGTTTTTCTCTTCCAATTCATCTCAAAGTCCTTTTCCATGACTTTTAAGACTCATTGGTCACCCAGGACTTGTAGATTTCCCAATTTATCCATTCTCTAAAGGTTGGGGTTTGTGAACTGATTCAATTTTCCCACTTGGGTTGACCGATTCTTTCTCGGTTTTCCTTAACTTCAAGGGACAGGGTTTACCGATAATATCTATGAGTGGGAGTATTGGCAGCGAGTTCGATTGGACAAACCAATGTGCTTTACTACTTTTCTATAATACCTTGAAATGCATGACACAAATTTTGGAAAATCCTTTGAAAAGTGAGGAATACCTACATGGATGCATGTTCACTAAAAATATCATTTTTATGGAATGACTAAACGATATAAGGTCGATGCACCATGAGAAAACCATAGTCGCAAGCTAAGACTATGTGAATAAGGGTTGTGTCCCTGTAATTAATTTTCTAACACGGAGTTGGTTAGATTTAGGATCAAACTCCTCGTGAATATGACTTGAACACGCTTGTTGTGTGCTGATTTTTGTTGCATGAATATGACTTGAACACGCTTGTTCCTCCATTTTAGATAATATTTTCCATGGGTTTTGTGGTGGATGCGATAGCGTGGGTCCGTTTAGTTTAGTGGTGGATGCGATAGCGCAGGTCCGTTGGGGACCAAATTGGAAATTTGGAAAACTTGAACCCCTTTAATTATTTTGACTAAATTGAGGACCCAAAGTTAATTTTTAGAAGTTTTGGGACTCAATTTGGTAAAAAGTTAGCATTAGGGACCTAAAGTCAAGTAAAAAGAACTTTAGGGACCTAAATGCAATTAATTGAAGGGCATTTTTGTTCATACATGAGGAATGAAGGCTATCATGTCAAATGTTAATAAACAAGGATATCCAAATCGTGTAGGAACACAAAGGACTGGAACGCTAGCAAGGCAAAAAGCCGACTAAGAAGGAATACACTGCGAATATCTGGTGAGTGGGTTATTCACATCATTCTCTGTTAGGATGAAGAACACCTCAGAAATGAAAAACTACTACTATGTGCAATTTTAACATCACACATGGTTGGAGTAATGTAAGAACTACGTGGAAAAACTACTTTTCAGATGTAAGTAGATCATGCTCAGTTGGTATGATGCACTTCTTGGAACGAAGTATAAAACCTGCTTACCGGTTGAAAGCGGAGATGTCATCACACCCAGTTGGTGTAATGTATGGAAAATTTTATATTTTATTAGAAGTGTTTTCCCTTTAATGTGTGTCAATGATTAAAACTTTTGGGAGACCTTCTTGATGAGATCTAGAATAGATCAGATAGGCTAAAGGCCTCAGTTTTGGAACTTGTGAGCTTAAATGACCGGTTTTGGAAAATCAAGTACAGTGGGCCAAAGGCCAGTTGATAAGAGCAGGAGCTCATAAACAAACATGATGATAAGCCATAAAAATTCTTAATGAATGATTTATGTGATTTGGACATGCTACCAAGATAGGGCCGAAATACTCGATGGACTGGCGGTAGTGTGACAGGACCAGGTCAATGGACCCGTCTCGACAAACAGCTACAGGTCAAGTTCAAGGTCGCGGGACTAGTGGCACCAAAGATAAATGGCTTTGTAAAAAAATTTTGTTTGTGCATGCACTTGAGGTTCGGGACCATCAAGTCACCCAAGAGGGGTAGTGATGTGTCATAGGGGCTACTAGACAACATGGTGGAGATAAAGGCAGTTTTCCATGCCAGTAGTCAGGGATGCTCGACGTAGCTTCATGCGCATGAGATCGAGGTGGGGTCCGGATGAGGTCTCAGTCCTCATACGGACACAGGAGTTGATTTTGGGTTTAAGGGTCGGATGTCGTGAACATCCACTCATTTACAGTGTAGAAGTAGACGAGCTTCTATCTAGGTGGTCGGTAAAGTCACTTCGATGCCACAAGCAGGTGCTGTGGACGTGCTGCCCTATGATTGTGTGATCTCATCATGATGAAGGGCATGTGTTGATTGTTAAACACACTTGATATGGAAATGAGAAAATAAATTTGAAAATCAAAATTTGTGGAAGAAATGATGTTAATGGAAATAAGGAGTCTAGCACACTCAAATTAATAACTTTTTTTTTGTGAAAACTCTTGCCCAACACCCATTAACTAAGTTGTAAAAACTCAACCCTCTTTTCTATTCCTTTTTAGGAGTAGATAAAATGACTAAGGAAAACACCGGAAAATACCTCTTGTCAGGTATGCTTAAAAGTAATTCCTTTTTAAGCTTGCATTTTTTATATATGTTATTTCTTTGAACAAGGTTGAAATTTCACTTGGCTCCTCTTGATTAAAGAAAGAGGAAACCCTCTTGAACCAAGGGAGCGGCAAGTTGATCATGGGGATCCAACCAAATCGGGTCGGGGCGTGACATTAAGCCACCCAGAAAAATGAATTTTGAAATCGATTCAAGGATGATTCAAACCGGTTCAATCCGGTTCACTTGAACTAGTCTAGTTTTCTCTTCCAATTCATGCCAAAGTCCTTTTCCTTGATTTTTATGACTCTTTGAGTCACTCGGGGTTTGTCAATTTCCCATTTTACCCTTTCTCTACCGATTACGATTTATGAACCGGTTTGGTTTTCTCTCTTGAGTTGACCGGTCATTTCCCCTGTTTTCTCATATATAATGGAAGGGTTTACATATGTGGGTAAAAGACTAAGTGAAAGGAATAACCAAAGTGATAACATACCAAGCAAACCCGAGGAGGGCATCAAGGAAAGTCACTCCTAGTGAAAATGATTGGCGACTTAGTTTTGGGGACAAAACCCATAAAAGGAGGGGAGAATTGTAAATCCCATCCTTTTAACACAAGAAAACTCGAAAAAGAACTAGTTGTTTCAGAGAAGAAAATTGAACCATTTCACCAACCTTAACCAATAAATAAAAGGTAAAAGGGAAATCGACAAATCCCAAGTGACTCAAAGAGTAAAAAAAATCATGGAAAAGAACCATGGGACAAATGGGAAGAGAAAACTAGAGCGGTTTAGGGCGAACCGAACATGAACTAGATTGAACTGGTTTGAACCATACTTGAATTGGTTTCTAAATTCATTTTTCTTGGTGGCTTAAAATATTCAAATTGGGAAATTGAAGTCACCATTAAATAGAAAATGAATTTAGATTAATTTAGAAAATTTTAATTTTGATAATACTTGTCGAATCAGGCCTAAACCAACCGATTTTAGCCATTGAACTTGGTCGGATTAGTCTTGTCTAGTTTGGAACAGTGTCATCTTCTTCCTCGGGATGATAGCACTATTCATTAATACAGAAAATGGATAATGCCATCGAAGCTAAAATCGCTCTGTTCAAGTCGTTTTAGGGGGAGGATAAGCTCGACCAAAATGGTAAGTGGTCGAGCAGATAGTCCTCGAGCTCCCTATATAAAGAGCTCCTCTCCATTCATCCTTCACACACCTCAAATCTCCATTCTCTTTTAACTGCTCCATTTTTCAGCGAAGCTCAAACTAGAGCTCCAATATAGGCCTTTTTCTTAGCCTCAAAAGGCAACGTTTGGTCCTATAGACTTCGGGAAAAGTTAGTGACCTGATAGCATCTTCCTTTCAACCCAAGGATCGCCAGAGAAGCGCCGACAAAATAAAATAGTGATATAGCTCTGAAGAACCGAAGCTGCCCACCTTTGGCCAAGCTGAATTCAGCCAAATTTTTCCCTCCTCTGGCCAAACCAAGCCTCTGCAACACCCCCATGGCCCTCACACAGTTGCAACAGAGCTGAAAAGTAAGTCAATTCAGCCCTCCTCTGTCATTGAGAGTCGGAATTAAAGAGAGAAAGTTCTAAACATTACCGATGAAATTCTACCTTGATTTGATATCAATTGTAGCAATTCTTGATTCTATAAGTAACCTTAGCATGAGAGTTACCATCCTAGATAAAGAGCTCAGACCGCTGCATCTCCGACGGTAAGCTTTCGAAGCTTTCTCTCTCAACGAATGATTTTCCAGCGAAGATACATTTGAGCTCGTTTCGGACACAAATCATGCTATTCAAAGCTCAAATAAATCATATGGAAGTGTAGGAACTGAATTATACCTCCAATTGAAACAATTAACCCCGATTGAATGGCCAATTTTAAGAAATCAAATTTGGTCAGTTTAAAGGAGAGAAATTGGGAAAATTTTGGTAATTTCTGAAATTTGAAAGAACCTCTTTGCAATTTCTTAAAATTGAAGGCCAATTGGCCATAAGAAAGATGTTGGAGGACCAATTAGTCAATTTTTGGAATAATTAGGGTCAAATTGCCATATTTGGAAAGTGTGGGCAAAATTGTAATTTTATTAAAAATTGGGGACCAAATTGGAAATTTGGAAAACTTGAGTCCCTTATACAATTTTGAGTAAATTGAGAACCCAAAGAGAATTTTGGATGTTTCGGGACTCAATTTGGGAAAAAGTTAGTATTAGGGACCTAAAGTCAAGGAAAATGAACTTTAGGGACCTAAGTGCAATTAACTAACAATTTTGAGCCTAGTCTCTTATACGTAAGAAAACGAACGTTGTCAAGCCAAACCTTAATTGACTAAGATACCCAAAACGTTTAGGGACATGAGAGACAAAACGCCAGTAGGGAAAACCTAGTGTAGACTTGGAAACCAACTAGGGACGAACACGTCACAGTTATCGGGTGAGTGTGCATATTTAATGTCATACCCAGTTGGGGTGATGAGCAAGTTTATTGTTAAAAACCTATTTACCGGTTGTGAGTGCCATTATCTAACATCATACCCGGTTGGTTTGATAAACTAATCCTATATACCAATTATGAATCATGATGCTCCACTAGGTCCATGGCCACAATTTTTTAAAAAGAAGTTGGCCCATGGCCATATGTTTTGAAAACTCATACAGTGGGCTCAAGTCCAATGTAAACAAGTCCAGTGTTATTAATATTTTCTAATTTATAAGCTTGATAAAATGATATCATAAATTGATGATGTGTGTTTAAACTACTAAGCCAAAGTTTAGTTGTAGGTCGTGGGGGTAGTGATATAAAGAGAATGGTTTTAAACAAAACACTATTGTTTGTGCATGGTGACCATGAGATGCCCTATAAACCCCATTCAGTTGAAATAAGAAACTAGAATATTTCAAAAAAAACCAAGGTCAAAGTGAACTGGAATTGGTAAGGAAGGGTCAAAACAGGAATTTAAAAAATTTTAAGTGGCCAATAAATACCCAAAAATCATGGAAAGGAACCATGAATGACATTAGATGAGGAAAATGGACTAGTTAAGGGTGAACCGAACTTGAACAAGAGGAACCATGAAGAAGTAGTTTAAAGAATAATTTTTCCAAGTGGCATAAAAACATCAATTTGGGAAATTAAAGCCACATTAGATGGAAAATGAATTTAGGAAAATTTAAAAAATTTTAATTTTGAGATAATTGGTCGAACGAGGCCTAAACTAGCTAATTTTCAATTTCGAGTCACCAAACCCAGATTGACCAAAGTGGTCAATGGACCGCCCACCATGTCAATGCCTAGTTAGTGGGCGTGACCAATCAGCAAGTGACAAATGGCGAAGCACACCCAGTCACCCACTCGAACAACACTTGGAGGCGCTGACCAATTAGAGTGTGACATGTGTCCTTGGTAAACAGTTTAAGGAAAAAAATCCACGTCACCGACAACCAATCAATAGGAGAGTAACACGTGTGCTCAGTCAACGATCAATTGAGGAGAAGCCTCATCAATAGGGTTGACCAATGAGGAGCTAACACATGGTAAAGATGCCACACCAGCAACCAACAAGGATTTCAGAGAAATGGTCGACCAATTAGAGGTCGACACATGGTAGAGCCATGTTACATGGCCCTAGGCAATTAGAGACTGAATTATTTAAATGATCCAATTAGAGGACGCCATGTGTCATAGTCAAATGGTTAGTAGAGTCTGGTATATGGCCATGTTGGAATGAGCAACCAATGGGAGATCACTAAGTGGTCGATCAACGAGTCAAAGGATACTCGGATGATGAGTGGTAAGTCGTGTCAGTGAAGCTAGCCAATCCTAGTGCACCACGTGGCAGCCCACACGTCCATGCACAGTGTTATCTTAAAACTCTAAAAGCTAGTAGAGAGAAAGACCGGGCGAGTTGCTCGGTCTCTAGTAACCCAAAATACTCTCCGATAAGACTGTGAATGGGCAAGATTGGGGTCTTGTTAGGGATGGCTTAGTAGCCTTGTCAATTGTCGAGCTCCCTATATAAAGAGCTTCTCCCCGTTCATCCTCCTCATCTGTCAAACGATTGAAGAAGATGAAGCACTCCATTTCCCGATGAGACACGAACCAGAGCTCCGACATGGGTCTTTTTTGCAACCACGGAAGGCAATTCGAGTTCCTTGAAACCTGGACGAAGTCCTATACCTTGCTAAAACTTCCCTTCAGCTCAAAGATTATCGAAGAATCATCAATGAGCTCGCACAATGACCTTGCTCTCTCAGTCGTCTGCAACCAGAAGCGGTCAAGCCAAATTTGGGCAACTCCCAGACTAATCATAGCCAAACCAAGCCCCTCAAACCTCCCCTAGTAGAGCCCTTACATCCCATAACCCGTCTTGGTAAGAACCCTCTGCCACCCTTCGTTAGAATTTAGTGTTCACAGTGTATTTTTCCCATAAAATAAACTTAGTAATTCACCCTGCTCAAGCCACCAATTGAGGTGAGGTTTGATCCATGAAGGATCCCTACGAAGAGAGGAATTCAATATAATCAAAAGATTTGGTCGCCGACTCCTCACCGGTGAATAATCAAAGCTTTCTCTCTCTAGGATCATTTTTCGGTGAAGCTCCATTTAAACTCACTTCTAAGCCAAAATTGGTGCTTTAAAGGTTGGAATGAACCAGGGGACATGGGAAAGATGATTAGTATCATGTTAGGACTCAATTAGGAGGAATTCATGTTGAATTGATGAAATTCAAGTTGATGGACCAAATTACAATATTCTGGAAAGTTTGGAGACTTAATTGCAATTTTAAAAAAAGGGGCTCTTCTATAATTAAAAAAATTATTGTATCCCAATTGGAAATTCAAGGAAATTAGGGATCTAAATGAGAGATTTGATAATCTTATGGACCTAATTGGAAATAAGGTATACTTAAGGACAAAAATGTAATTATGGGAAAGTTATGTGTCTTTAGTGTAAATACCTTATTGTTTGGGACCTAATTGCCCAATTAATTGTAGGGATAGATCAGCTAAAATTGTGTGTAAAGGAAAGACACGTCAAGCATGGAAATCCTCAAGATGACCAACTCTCAGAATATAGGTGATTGAGATTTTCGACATCACTGAGGTGATGAGCATACTTTCCCGTTGGAAAACCACTTTTCTGGAAATAGTTTACCATAATTGTGTGAAACTGCTCAAACTTTTTAGGAGCTATTTTTTAGAAGAGCTAGGGTTGCTCCAGTGGGCCCAAGGCCAATGGGCATGGGCTTAAACCCGTAGACAAGATCTTGATTATAATCCGTATGGAAATTTCTCATAAATGGTCAAATTGTGTGATAAAACTACTAAGCTGAAGTTAGGTTGTCGAACTCATTAGGCTGGTAGCTACCAAGCTGAAATTGAGTCAATGAACTCGTTAGGCTAGTACTTACCGATTCTAAGTCAAGTCATCGAACTCATTTGGCTGGTTGCACCAAAGAAAAAGTTCTAAATAAAAAAAAAGATTATTGGTTGTGCATGTTGAGATACGAAACCATCAAGGTGCCCGGTATGGGGTAGTGTTAGTTTTAACAGTTGTTGGATGACTTATGGAGCACATGAGAAGTTTTGTTGTGCTAATATGTCAGGAAGCTCTAGGAGCTTCATGCACATTGAGACCGAGGACGGCGAGGGAGAGGTCTCATCCAACTATAGCAGACATGAAGGCTCGTGTTTGGGGATTGGCAAATGGTGCTCACACAGACATGTGGTAGAAGGTGTAACCTCCTACCAGGGTGGTCGATAAAGTCGCTCTGTGCCACAAGTGGAACAGTCGAAGACTATTCTCTAAACGTATGGTCCCTTTAATGATAAAATTTGTATGCTTGATTGTTAAACCAAACACATGATGGAGAAATGTAGAATTACCCTTATTAATGATAAAAGGAAATGTTGAGGTTTAATTTCCCAAGAATGAGTATAAAGATATAAATGTGAAAATTGAACAATCCCCTACACTTATTCCCTTATTCCCTTACTACCCACTCACTAAGTTGTACAACTCACCCTCTCCCTAAACCCTTCTAAGGAAAGCTTCTACATTGAGGAATGTGAGAGCCTGAGAAACACGCTAGAATTACTATAGTGAGGTAATTTTTAAGTTGTTTTGTTCACTTTTGTTATGGAAAACTCATACTTGTATGCCTTTACCTTTCTTGGCCAATCATGGTAGGAATACCATTGTAGTACAAGAATGGGTGGCGGGTTCTTCACAAGGTTCCGACCAAACCGGGTTGGGCCGTGACAACTTTAGTGGTATTAGAGCAAAGTTTTCCAAACAAAGTTTTCAAAACTAAATCCTAGAAATGTAGCAAATAATAACTCTCCATTTTGTAGATATGGCCCTTAAAAGAGAAACCAAACAGACCTGTGCTATCACGAGGAGTTTAATCCTAAATCTAACCAACTCTATGTCAAAAAATTAATTACGGGGACACAGCCCTTATTCACATAGTTTTAGCTTGCGATTATGGTTTTCTCATGGTGCATTGACCTTATATCGTTTAGTCATTCCATAAAAATGATATTTTTAGTGAGCATGCATCCATGTAGGTATTCCTCACTTTTCAAAGGATTTTCCAAATTTTGTGTCATCCATTTCAAGGTATTATAGAAAAGTAGTAAAGCACATTGGTTTGTCCAATCGAACTCATTGCCAATACTCCCACTCATAGATATTATCTGTAAACCTCGTCCCTTGAAGTTAAGGAAAACTGGGAAACAATCGGTCAACCCAAGTGGAAAAATCGAATCGGTTCACAAACCCCAACCTTTAGAGAATGGATAAATTGGGAAATTTACAAGTCTCATGTGACCCAATGAGTCTTAAAAGTCATGGAAAAGGACTTTGAGATGAATTGGAAGAGAAAAACAAACTGGTTTAGGTGAACCGGACCTAAACCGGATTAAACCAGTTTGAACCCCTATTGAACTGGTTTCCAAATTCATTTTTCTAGGTGGCTTAAAATATTTCTATTGGAGAATTGAAGCCACCAGTGGATAGAGAATGAATTTAGATAAATTTAGAAATTTTTAATTTTGAAAAATTTGGTCGAATTGGGCATGAACCGACCGATTTAAGCATTGAACCTAGTTCGGACTGATCCTGTCCAATTCGGAACAGTATCGTTTTCTTTCTTCAGATGACAAACTATTCACTTACCAGAAAAGTGAGCAACATTAGTGAAGAGAAGAAGTCTCTGTTAAGGGCATTTTAGGCCATGAATGATTTCCATAAAGGTGTCAATCAGACAGCTACAGAGTCCTCGAGCTCCTTATATATGGAGCTCCTCTCCATTCCTTCCCCTCCCACCTAAAAACTCCCCTCTCTCTCTCTTTACTGCTCCATTTTCTAGTGAAACTCGAACTAGAGCTCCGACTTGGGCATTTTTTGGAGCCTTAGAAGGCGAGGTCAGGTTCCTTTCATTTGGGGAGAAGTTAGCTACCCGACGGCAGTGTCTCCATTTGATCCGAGGATTGCCGGAGAAGCAACGAAATAATCAAACAGTGCAGTAGCTCCAACGAACCGAAGCTGCCTGTTTTGGCCGAGCTGAAATCGGTCAAATTCAACCCTCCTCTGGCCAAACCAAGCTCTCCCAACATCCCTACAGCCCTTAGACGACCTCAATTGAGCTTAAAGGAAAGCCAATTTGGCCCTTATCAGTCGTTGTAGGTCAGAGTTAGAGAGAGAAAACTACAGAATTTCACTGACAAAATTCTCCTTCAATTCAGGGTCAATTGTATGAATTCTTGATCCTAGAAGATATCTTAGGAAAAGAGCCATCTTCCCTAGTTGAGAGATCGGACTGTCGCACCTCCTACAGTAAGCTTTCGATGCTTTCTCTCTCTAAGTTTAGTTTTCTCGCAAAGCACCCTTTGAGCTCAATTCAGAACAAAATGAAATGGTTCAAATCTCAATGGAATCGTATGGATGTGTAGAAAATAATCCTAGAGCAATTAACCTTAATTGAATTGTCAATTTGATGAAATCAAATTCGACCATGTTGAAAGGGGGAAATTTGGTGATTTCGTAAAATTGAGAGACCAAATTGCAATTTCCTAAAATTGAGGGTCAATTGGCCATGAAAAGGATGTTGTAGGACCAATTAGTCGATTTTTTAAATTTATTGGGGTCAAATTGCCATTTTTGTAAAGTAGGGGCAAAATGGTGATTTTTGAAAAGTTGGGGACCAAATTGGAAATTGCAAAAAACATGAAACCCTTAAACATTTTTGAGGATATTGAGGACACAAAATAAAATTTTTGGAGGTTTCGAGACTCAATTTGGGAAAAAGTTAGTATTAGGGACCTAAAGTCAAGGAAAAAGAACTTTAGGGACCTAAAAATGCAATTAAATGAAAATTTTTGGGCTTAGTCGTTCATACGTGAGGAATGAAGGCTGTTATGCAAAATATTAATAGATAAGAATGTCCAAATCATGTAGGAGCATGAGGGACCAGAACGCCAGCAAGGGAAGCTTGCGTCAGCTTGGAAAACCAACCGAGGACGAACACGTCTTAACAGGTGAGTGGGATTATTCACATCATACCTAGTTGGGATGATGAACACCTCGAAAATAAAAACCACTTCTATGTAGAATTTTAACATCACACTTGGTTGGAGTGATGTGAGAACTACGTGGAAAATTTACTTACCAATTATAAGTAGATCATACTCAGTTGTTATGATGAACTTCCTGGAAGGAAGTAGAAAACATGCTTACTTGCTGTAAGCGGAGATGTCATTACACCCAGTTGGTGTGAGGGATGAGTTGAAAAGTTATTTTGTCAGAAGTGTTCTCCCCTGACTGTGTGCCAATGCTTAAAAATTTTGGGAGACCTTCTTGACGAAAGCTCGAATAGCTCATATAGGCAAGAGGCCTTGATTTTGGAATTTGGGGGCTAGAATGCTCGATTTTGGAAAATCACATATAGTGGGCTCAAGGCTAGTTGGCACGAGCAGGGGCTTGTAAACAAACATGATGATAAGCCACGAAAAGTTTAATGAATGAATGATGTGATTTGGCCATGGTACCAAGACATGACCGACATACTCGATGGATTGGCGGCAGTGCGACAAGACCAGATCGACGGACCGGTCTAGAAAAATAGTTACAGGTCAAGTTGAGGGTCGGGGTCGTTGGACCAGTGGCACCAAAGATTATTGGCTTTATGAAAAACTTTGTTTGTGCATACACTTAAGGTTCGGGGCCATCAAGATGCCTAAGAGGGGTAGTGATGCATCCTAGGGGCTACTGGACGACTTGGTGGAGATAAGGGTAGTTTGACGTGCCAGCAGTCAGGGAAGCTCAACGTAGCTTCATGCACATGAGACCAAGGTGGGGTTAGGATGAGGTCTCTTTCCTCATATAGACACAAAGTATTTTGGGTTTGAGGGTTGAACATCAGAGATGTTCACTTAGACTCAGGGTAGAAGCCAGGGACTTCTATCAGGGTGGATGGTAAAGATGCTCTAATCCGCAAGTGGGTGCAATCAATATAACTGCATCTCTGGAATATGTGTTACCCTTCCTGATGAAGGGCGTGTATTGTGTGTGAAACACAACTAATATGAAAATGGGAAAAAGGTGGTGAAAACCTTGGATAGGATTTGAGAATCCTTGGAAAAGAATTGGTAAACATTGGAAAAAGGTTTTGAAAACCAGAACTTGAGGAAAGAATATTTTTAAACGAAATAAGGAGTTTGGCACTCTCACCTAACACTCATTCACTGAGTTGTCGAACTCACCCCTTCCATTTACCCATTTTCAAGTAACTGATGAAAAACTTACTTAAAGACCTACCTGTAGCTGAACTTGCGAGACAGGTATGTAAGGTCAAATATATTTAGTTTTGATTAATGTTATTCTAGGAAAAATAGGAAAAATGGTGCCTTGCTCCTTGCGATTTAGAGAAGGGTGAAGCCCTTCATGAACCAAAGGGAGCAACAGGTTGCTCATGGGGATCCAACCAAACCAGGTCGGGGCATGACATTATCAATACTAATTCGTCTTGACTGTATTTCTCCTAACTCGAGACTTGTGATCCACGTGTGAGCAACTGCATTATTCACTCTACATTAATCAAATTATATATCCCCAGTCATTTTATATTTTAATTTAGTATTTATATATTATATCGTAATTTTCCAATAATTACAGTTTTACCCCTCAAGCTTGGTTCTCTCGATGAACATGTCTATGAACCAATAGAAGTAGTAAACCCCATATATGATTCATTCCACATATCATAGGTTAAACCCATATTTGGTTTTCTTTACCAAAATGCACAAAATTTTCTAAGTTCCCTACTTAGATAACTCAAATTTTCCAAAGTTTACATTTTAGTACTTAAGTTTGACAAAATTACCATTTTGCCCCTAACCATCAAAAGTTCCTCATTTTGGACTCTAGAATTTCCAAGTCTCTCCTTTGGGTACCAAAAACTCCTTTTAACATATTTGGGCCTAAAATGTAATAATTACACTTTGGTCCCTAAAATAGGCAAAATTACCAATTTTACTCTTGCAAAAATACCAATTTTTACATATTTACCTTGGCAAAATTAACATTTTGTCATCCATAATTCAAAATAAACTATTTGATATATCTTTGGGTATAAATTACCATTTTGCCCCTATTTGAGCAAAATCACAATTTTGCCCCTTTACAAAAATTTATGGTTTTCTATATGAATCCCAAAATGACTTTAGACATCTACATTTGTCTCAAAATCATTCCAAATCCTATTAGGCTACTCTTAGGGATATTTTTCCATATTTTCTATTTGGCCACCAAACTATCAATATTTGCACTTTAGTCCATAAACTTTGAAACTTAATTAATTAAACTTCTAAATTCATGAATCACTTCTAAATGTTATCATTATATTCCTAACGACTCATGGGAGGAGTGGCGGTCATACCCCAGCCAAACATGACCAAATTTGGTGCTTTTCCAAAACTGACCGAAATAAATCTACTCTAGGAGTTGTCAGAAATTCTCAACCGAGATGGCTGGAGCTTAGACATTTTGTAGCCAAGGTCTAGTGAAACTTTCGGTGGTAGTGGCTGACCAAGTGTTAATCAGATTTTGGAGGAATTTTCCCTTAACTAGTTGCGATAGTGCAGAACCCGACAAACCCACTAGTGGAAATCAGCTCATGGCAAATTTTCTGCTTGCTAAAGATCGACCTTACTATGGTGAGGTAGAGGGGAGGCATGTAATGACATTGGCACCAGTGGACATGGGAGTGGTCGGAGGTGGCTGATTTTGGCCCTGCAAGGCCATTGGTGGCGGACATATTTTCTGTCTCGGATCTAGGTCAACCAAAATGACCCTCGTATAGCATTTTACGGCCACTAATAAGTTGGAACTCGACCATAGAACTCAATAGGTTTCCGTAAGTGACATTTTGAAACAAAGATAACTCCATTTGGTGATTGAACAAGAGACAATTTCTCATTCAATCATCAGGGGTCAGATAGGTTTCTGATATCGATATTTCGGCCATCAATAAAAAATTCGATATGTCCAGGAGGAGTTAATGCATTTAACTCTGTAGAGGGTGATAGCTAACTTTAGCTAACTTTTTCGTTGATCTCTGAAGTTTGGTCCAAAATCACAATAATTAAAGTGAAATCTCTTATGGTGTGCAACTGCCTTTCCGTTGTACAGATTGGGCACGCACGGGTGAGTCGTGTTAACCCGACTCGAATCCATATAACATGACTTCCTTTCTTTTCCCTTTTGTTTTTGAAAATTAAATTACCTTTTTGCCCTATTTGGGTTCCCTCGGTAATTTAATCTAAAATCTCGGCCCCGTTGGAGCAAAAAATAACTTTTTCCAAGACTCTCGATTTTCATGCTCAAGTATCTCATCCCTAATTCGATCGGATCCCTATTCCTAGAATCAAATTCCCTTTCCCATTTCCATCATTGGGTTATGATCCAATTTGACTTTCCAATCACAACTCAGGTTTCATCCTTTGTTCAGGATTCCATTCTTGGTTTTAGTTTTCATCTTTGGTTTTGATTTTCATTCCTGGTTTCAGTTCTCATTCACAATTGGGGATTTCATTTCCTGGTTTATGATCTTATTCTTAGTTCAGGACTCCATTCCCTGTTTATGTTCTCATGCCTAATCTAACCCCATTTTTTGATCCAATTAGGTTTAACTCTGATTCTAGGAGTTTTTCTATTATAAGGTTCTAATGACAACCCACCATGTCCCTTCGATGCTACTGTAGTGGGTACCTTCACAAAAGTATAACCGACAAGACAAGGGCTCATATTAAAAATTTATGAAATTCAATAGAAATTTAGAACTTTTACAAATCATGTAGTGTGCCCAAATCAAATACAACTTTCTATCAGGAATAAAGTAATTAATAACTAAAATATAAATAACCTTTGATCATGCCTTTTGAGTTTTGTACCTAAGTTGCTTGTGTTTGAATGTTGAAGATGGCATGTGTTCCTCTATGCTCTTTTGCACACCTAAAAAAGGTTTGAGGGAGTGGGTGAGCTCATAGTTCAATAAATATGTTTACTGACGTCAAAACATGACATGACTTATGACTCGGTCTTTACTCAATCTTTCTCTTGAAGTTCATAGATTTTTTACTTGTATCTTTTAGAAGTTATTTAACTTACTATTCCTTTTAATAGTATTTTATCTTGTATTCTTTATCTTTGGAATTCATTTCCCATTTCACAATTCACATATCAAATGCACAAAATCAACCCCTAGTTCCTCGCACATGCAAACTCAAGGTGCGAGGGTATGTGTGCTATAACGCACTCCCAAGGAAGATACTTAAATGATTGTCCCCTCTTATCATTGTCAATGATTCATACACCATCACAACTTCACACATGGTTGCCCTACCACCATATCCATTGAGATCTCATATGCTAGAAACATAGGGCTATGAGGGGTATGTACGTTATATATTGCACTCCCAAAGAACATACTATGTCAACCCTCCCTCTCATACGATATTGATGATGTGTCATCTAAAATCCTGCATACTTTGATCCACTCTGCCTAACTCTAGATCACAAGTGATGCTTGGACCCTTTTCATAAGCCTCCCTCCAGGCCTATGAGATGTTCTAGAAAACATGACTCTTACTTTGTATCCCCACTTTCAGTCCTCCCTATATGCTCGACATCACCTCTAATAATAGGTACCATGTTGGTGTTATGATTCGTCCACCAAAGTCAATAAAATTACTCATATGATCAATACATTATAATGGTCATTCTTATTTAGGTGTGATATGCTATTTGACCGACTTGACTACTCGTGTTCTTTAGCATGCATCACATTATAATGCATATTTGTTTATTTAATTCTTAGGGCTTGATATGCTATCTAATCGACCCTACTACTCATGTTCTTATGCTTCAAATGAATCACACATATTTTTTTCATAAATTCTAGGGTTCGGTATTGTATCTGATCGACCCCACTACTTGTGTTCTCAAAAAACAGTTCATGTAATTATGTGCTTAATGCCAGGTAATTCCTTGGTTGTGGCTTTCTAACCAATTTGTTCATCATTGTTCATTTCTTAGATTAACCAAAGTACATAAAACCTATCTCCATTTTAATTTTAGAAAGACCAAATGTAAACCTCATCCTTTAAAGATAAGAAAACCGAGAAAAGAACTGATCAATTCAAAGAGGAAATTGAGTCGGTTAACAAACTCAATCCGATAAGGAAAGGGTAAAATGGGAAATTGGTAAATCCCAAGTGACTCAAATAGTCATAAAAATCATGGAAAGGAACCTTGGAACAAATGGGAAGAGAAAACCAGACTGGTTTAGGGTGAACTAGACCCGAACCAATTTGAAACAAACTTGAACCGGTTTCTAAATTTATTTTCCTTGGTAGCTTAAAATGATCAAATAGGGGAATTGAAGCCACCATTAGAAAGATAATAAATTTAGATGAATTTAAAATTTTTTAATTTTGAGAAAACCGGTTGAATCGGGCCTTAACTGATCAATTTATGCATTGAACCCTATCAGACCGATCCGGTCCGGTTCGAAATAGTGCCATCTTCTTCCTCGAGATGATAGCACTATTCATTAATGCAGAAAATGGATAACGTCGACGAAGGAAAAAAGACTCCGATCAGGCCATTTCAAGGCAAGGATAAGCTCGACCAAAATGGAAAGTTGTCCGGCAGAGGGTCCCCGAGCTCCCAATATAAAGATGGCATAAATCACCATTCTCTCTCAACTACTCCATTTTCTGACAATACTCAAACTAGAGCTTTGATATAGGCATTTTTATCAGCTTCAGAAGGCAAGGTTGACTTCTACATACTCTGGGGGAAGTTAGCTACCTGATAGCATCTTCCTTTCGACTCGAGGACCACCGGAGAAGCGTCGGCGAAATCAAATAGTGAAGCAACTCCGACTGACCGAAGCTACCCTATTTTGGCCGAGTTGAATTCGGTCAAATTTAGCCCTCCTCCGGCCAAATAAAGCCTCCCTAACACCCTCACAGCCCTCATACAACCTTAACAGAGCTTAAAGGTAAGCTAATTTGGCCCTTCTTTGTCATTGTCGGTCAGAGTTAGAGAGAGAAAGTGCTAAACTTTACTGATTAATTTCTCCCTCATTTGAATATCAATTGTAGTGATTCTTGATCCTAGAAAGAACCTCAGGACAAGAGATAACTCCCCAGATCAAGAGCTTGGACTATCGCACCTCCGATGGTAAGCTTTCAAAGCTTTCTCTCTCTAGGAATAGTTTTACTGCGAAACACCATTTAAGCTCAATTCAAACCCAAATGATATGGTTCAAAATGCAATTGAATCAAATGGAAGTTTAGGAACTGATCCATACCTTCAATTGGAGCAATTAACCTCGATTGAATGGTCAATTTGAAGAAATCATGTTCGATCAATTTGAAGGGGAGAAATTGGGGGAAATTTTTGGGAAAATTGGGGATTTCGTAAAATTGAGGCACCTTCATGCAATTTCTCAAAATTAAAGGCCAATTGGTCATAAGAAAGATGTTGGGGGACTAATTGGTAGATTTTTGGAACAATTAGGGCCAAATTGCCATTTTTGGAAAGTAGGAGCAAAACCGTAATTATTGGAAAATTGGGGACCAAATTGGAAATTTGGGAAACTTGAGCCCCTTACACAATTTAAAGTAAATCAAGGGCTCAAAGAGGATATTGGAACTCCTTGGGACTTAATTTGAGGAAAATTTAGCATTAGGGACCTAAAGTTAAGGAAAATGAACTTTAAGGACCTAAGTGTAATAAACCAACCATTTTGATCCAAGTCGCTCATACGTGAGAAAATGATGGTTGTCATGCCAAACCTTAATTGATAAGGATTCCCAAATCGTGTAGGGACATGAGAGACCAAAACTGTAGTAAGGAAAAGCTAGCGTGGACTTGGAAAATCGACTAGGGACGAACACATCATGGTTAATGGGTGAGTGGGTTTATCACATCATACCCGGTTGGGATGATGAGCTTACTTTTATGAAAAGAAAACTTACTTTACTAGTTGTAAGTAGAGATGATGATACCTGATTGGTATGACAAACTTTCTTAAGGAAAGGAGAAACTCGCTTACCAGTTGTAAGTGGAGATATCATTACATCCGGTTGGTATGATGAAGTTGAAAATAACCTTTTGGTAAGCAGTGTTCTCCACTGATTGTGTGCCAATGCTTAGACGATTTGGGAGAGCTTCTTGACGGGAGCTAGAACAACTCATATAGGCCAGAGGCCTCATTTTTTTGAACTCGTGGGGGTTAAATGCTTGATTTTGTAAAATCACGTGTAGTGGGCCCAAGGCTAGTGGGCACGAGCAGTATCTCGTTAACAAACTTGGGTTAAGAAAGCGATGAAATTTCCAATTCAAGACTGATGGTACTCAATGGACTGGTGGCAGTGCATCAGGGCCAAGTTGACGAACCGGCCTAGACAAACAGCTGCAGGTCGAGTTGAGGATTGGGGCCATTGGACTAATGGCACCAAAGATAATGGCCATATGTGAAAAATTATTGTTTGTGCATGCACTTGTGGTACAAGACCATCAACATGCCCAAGAGGGATAGTGATGTGTCCAAAGGGCTATTAGAAAACATGGTGGAGATAAGGGCAGTCTGTCATGCCAGTACGTCGGGAAGCTCAAAGTAGCTTCTTGCGCATGAGATTGAGGTGGGCTCAAGATAAGGTCTCTATCCTCACACGAACATAGAGTGGCATTCAAGTTTGAGGGTCGGATGTCGAGAACATCCACTCAGGCTCAGGGTAGAACTAGATGGGTTTCTATCTTAGTACACGGTAAAGTCTCTCCGATCCACAAGTGGGTGCAGTGGGCGGGCTACACCTGCAAATGTGTGTTACCCGTCCTGATGAAGGGCGTGTTTTGTTTGCTAAACACACCTAATGGAAATGGAAAAATGTTTTGAAAACTAGAAATTGAGGGAAGATCCTTCTTAAAGGAATGATAATCTTGGCACACTTTGAATGAAGCTATTTCTTGAAAACTCACTCCCAACACCCGTTCACTAAGTTGTAGAACTTCCCTCTCCCCGATCACTTTGTTGTAGAACAAACCCTGGAGGACATGCTACGGACATGTGTACTCACCATGAATAAGGGTTGGGAAGAATACTTGTGCATGATAGATTTTGCTTATTATAACAGTTATCATGGCAATATTCAAATGGGTCCTTATGAGGCCATTTATGGATGACCATGTCATACCCCCTTGTTTTGGGAAGAGGTGAGAGAAAGGAAGCTAGAAAGGGTCGAACTAATTGAGGATGCCACATAAAAGATTAAGATAATAAAGAGTTGACTCAAGGCTGCTCAAGACAGGTAGAAGAGCTATGCGGACCATAGGAGAAGTGACTTGGAATTTGACTTATAGAACTTATAGAACTGAACCCGAACCGTATTGAACTGGTTTGAACCATACTTGAACCGGTTTCTAAATTCATTTTACTTGGTGGCTTAAAAAGATCAAATTGGGGAATTGAAGCCACCACGAGATTTTCAAAATTTGGGCATATTAGCCTCCATTTTCCAAAACCGAGGCTCTCGGCCTATCAGAGCTATTCGAGCTCCCATCAAGAAGGTCTCCCAAACCGTCAACCGATGAACGGGTTTTCAACTTCCTTCGAGGAAGTTTCATCATACCAACCGGGTATGATATACTTACAATCGGTAAATAGTATTTCCGTGTCCTTTTCGCATCACTCTTCTAAGTTGTGACATTTAAAAATACCACTTAATCATTTGACAACTATTGAAGGGATGCAACATGAATACTTCCTAATAGGTCACCCATCATAGCACTACTCTCACCAAGCACGCTTAACTTCGAAGTTATAAAGGGATCCTGCATTAGTGCTAGTATGTTTATAAATTTTGGATTACTAAAAAAAATATGATTTGTCAACTATTGAAAGGGTGCAACCCTACATGAATACTTCGTAGATCACCCATCCTAGCACTTCTCTCGCCTAAGCAAGCTTAACTTTGGAGTTCTAATCGAATCTTGTACATTAGTGCTAGTGAGAGAATGCAAAATAAATACTAATACTTCCCAGGAGGTCACCCTTCATAACACTACTCTAGCCCATGCATGCTTAACTTTGGAGTTTTGATAGGATCCGTTGCATTAGTGCTAGTATGTTATTTAATTTTAGGTTACTAAAACAATATGCCCATCCTAACACTAATCTAGCCCAAGCACGCTTAACCTTGGAGTTTTGATAGGATCAGTGTTCTAATGGGAACCAGTTCATTTGAACCGGTCTAGTTTTTTTTTCTAGTTACTAAAAACACAATGTTACAATTACTCCCCACCTTTTTAGAAGTTTTGTCTTCAAAACTCATGCAACATTAGTCTCTACTTCTTACCCTTTTTTGTGCACTTATTTGCTTTCATTTTCAATAACTTTCTACTACACCTTAGGCATTGGAGAACTTTTAGGGTGGTCTTCCTATGGGAATAGATTGTTGGATAATGTTGGCAACATCAGTCCTAGCTTTCTTGGTTCCTCTCTTGGGAGCCATCTAAAAATTTTAAAACTTTCTCCTAGTTACTATGTTATATAGTCTTGATAATGTATTCGAGGAAACAGGCTCTAATACCATTCTAGTTGTCACGCCCTGACCTGGTTTGGTCGGATCCCCGTGAGCAACCTGCCACTCTTCCCAATTTATTAAGGGTTTTCCCCTGTTTTAAACTCGGGAGGAGTAAGGCATCCTTTAAACATGTACCTTTCCTAGAATAACATTATACAAAACTGAAAAACAAACATACATAATTTTATAATTCCTATACAGTGAAGTCTTTAAGATTAGTTTTCCCTTGGTTTCCTAAAAGGGGTAAAAGGGAGGGGGTGAGTTCTACAATTCAATGAGCGGGGGTTAGGAGTTAGTTTTCATAAACAAGACAACTTTAATCGGAGTGTGACAAACTCCTTATTTTCTTTTAAAATATCCTTTCCTCAAATACTAGTTTTTAAAACCTTTATCCTACTGAGGGTGACATTTTCAAGTTGGAGCATGCAAGACTCCTTAATTTACTTTAGATTTTCTCCACTTAAATCTCAGTTTTTCATCATTTCTTATTAATAACGGTGTGTCATCACACAACACACATCCTTCATCATGAATGTCGAAACACAAAATCGTGGGCCAGCCCATCCACTCAACCCACTTGTGGTGTCGGAGCGACTTTACTAGCCACCTAAATAGAAGCACGTCCACTTCTACCCTGAAAATGAGTGGATGTATGTGACATCTGATCCTCAATCCCGAAATCAATTCTCCATATCCGTATGAGGACAAAGACCTCATCCCGGCTCCACCCTGGTCTCGTGCACTTGAAGTAACATTGAGCTTCACAAGGTCACCTGGTCCGGCGAACTGCCCTTATACCACCAGGTCGTCCAGGGCCCTAGGACATATCACTACCCCTCTTCGGCATCTTGAAGGTCCCGTACACACAGTGCATGTACAATCAGTATTTTCACATCATCCCAACTAGGTATGTTGTTAGTAAGCCCACTCACCCGTTAACCATGACGTATTCGTCCACGGTTGGTTTTCCAAGTTGACGTGGGCTTTCTCTTACTGACGTTCCAATCACACTTGTCACGTTGGAGGTGCGACGGTCTGAACTTTCTATCGGGAAAGGTAGCTCTCTTCCTAAAGTACCTTCTAGGATCAAGAATTCCTACTATTGACCTTTCAACACCATTGAGGTCGTATGAGGGTTGTGGGGATGTTGGGAGAGCTTGGTTTTGCTAGAGGAGGGTTGAATATGGCTAATTTTAACTAGGCTGAAACAGGGCAGCTTCAGTCTACTAGAGTTGTTTCACTGTTTGATTATATCGGCGCTTATTCGGTGATCCTCGAATCGAATGGAGGTTGCTATCAAATAGCTGACTTCCCTCGAAATCTAAAGAGCCCGACCTCTTCTTCTGAGATTAAGAAAAATGCCCAAGTCGAAGCTCTGGTTCGAGTTTCACCGGGAAAATGGAGTAGTAGAGAGAAAGAGATGAGTTTTCAGGTGTTAGGAGCAACTAACCCTAATTGGAGCAACTAACCCTAATTGAATGGTGAATTTGAAGTAATCAAATTTAGTCAGTTTGAAGGGGAGAAATTGAGGGAAATTTTTGGGGAAAATTAGGGATTTCAAAAAATTGAGGGAACTTCATGAAATTTCTCAAAATTGAAGGTCAATTGGATATAAGAAAGATGTTGGGGGACTAATTGGTCAATTTTTGGAACAATTTGGTCCAAATTGCCATTTTTGGAAAGTAGGGGCAAAACTATAATTTTTGAAAAATTAGGGACCAAATTGGAAATTTGGGAAACTTGAGCCTCTTACACAATTTAAAATGAATTAAGGGCCCAAAGAGGATATTGGAATTCCTTGGGACTTAATTTGTGGAAAATTTAGCATTAGGTACCTAAAGTTAAGGAAAATGAACTTTATGGACCTAAGTGCAATAAATCAACCATTTTGTGCCTCGTCCCTCATACGTGAGAAAACAATGGCTATAATGCCAAACCTTAATTGATAAGGATGCCTAAATCATGTAGGGACATGAGAGACCGGAATGCCAACAAGGAAAAGCCAACGTGGACTTGGAAAACCGACAGGGGGCAAACACGTCATGGTTATCGGGTGAGTGGACTTAATCACATCATACACGATTACGATGATGAGCTTACTTTTATGAAATAAAAACCTACTTACTCGTTGTAAGCACAGATGATCATACCCGGTTGGTATGAAAAACTTCCTTAAGGAAAGGAGAAACCTACTTACCGTTAGTAAGCGGAGATATCATTACACCCGATTAGTGTGATTAAGTTGAGAACAACCTTTTTGTCAGAAGTGTTCTCCTCTTACTGTATGCCAATATTTAAAAAATTTGGGAGACCTTCTTGATGGGAGCTAGAACATCTCATATAGGCTAGAGGCCTCATTTTTTTGAACTCATGGGGACTAAATGCCTAATTTTGGAAAATCATGTGTAGTGGGCCCAAGGCTAGTGGGCACGAGCAGGAGCTCGTAAGCAAACTTGAGTTAAGAAATCCATAAAATTTCTAAAGAAATGGTTGTGTGATTTCTCCATGGTATCATGTAAACCCCACACTTTTGAGTTAAGGAAAACCGAGAAAGAACCAGTCAACCCGAGTAAGAAAACTGAGCCGGTTTACAAACCCAATCATTTGGGAACAAGCAATTTGGAAATTTACAACTTCCGGGTGATCCAAATGGTTTATTAAACCTTAGAAAAGAAATTTAAGACAAATTAGAAAAGAAAAACCAAATTGGTTTAGGGGAATAAGAATGCATAAGAACTTTGAAGTTAAGCGTGCTTGCTTGAGAGTAGTGTGAGGATGGGTGACCTCTTGGGAAGTATGATTTTTTTTTAACTCGAAATTTCGGTCAAAACTTTTTATGCGATAAGCCTTATCATAAATAACTATAAATTAATATATATTTAATTATTGTAATTAATACCAATAATTTAATACCTAAATTAAATTATTGGAATTAATACAAATAATTTAATATCGAAATTAAATTATTGGAATTAATACTAATAATTTATGGCAATATTAATACTAGTAATAAATCTCTCTCATTTAATATACGATTTTACACCTATATAAAGAGGTTATCCCTATTCATTCTCCTCACACCCGAACACTTCTCTCTCTCTCTACTCCTCTATTTCCCGATGAAGCTCAAACTAGAGCTTCGACTTGAATATTTTTCTTAACCTCAAAAGGAGAGGTCGGGCTTTTTAGAATCGGGGAGTAGACAGCTATCTGATAGCAAGCTATAGTCAATCCGAGAATCGTTGGAGAAGCGCCGGCATGATGGAACAATGAAGCAGCTCCGGTGGACCGAAGCTGCCCTATTTTGGCCAAGCAGAAATTGACTATTTTGAGCACTCATCAGACCAAACCAAGCCTTCCTAACACTTCCTTAGCCCTACCACGACCGAATTAGGACTGAAAGGTAAGCCAATTCGGCTCCCCTCTAAAATTTATGGTCGGTGCTAGAGAGAGAACCGACAGAATTTCAATGATGAAATTCTAACTCAATTCGGCATCAATTGATACGATTCTTGATTCTAGGATGATTCTCAAGATGAGAGCTATCTGCCCAAATCGAAAGCTCGGACCGCCGTGCCTTCACCGATGAGTAATCGAAACTTTCTCTCTCTATAGTTCATTTTTCCGGCGAAGCTCCGTTTAAGCTCGTCCCGACGTTAAAACTTGCGATTCACATTTCTAAAGAATCGTATGAACATGTAGAAACTCAATTTCAACTTCAATTTCAACAATTGGAAACGTTTGATGGGTCAATTTGATAAAATCAAATTCAGATGTGTTAAGAAGTTGGAATTGGGGGAAAATTGGGGATTTTCAAAATTCAAAGGATCAAAATGAAATTTTATGAAATTGAGGGTCAATTGGGCATGGAAATAATGTTGGAGGACCAATTGAGAAATTTTGAAATTTTTAGGGCAAAATTTACCATTTTTGTAAAGGAAGGACAAAATGGTAATTTTGGAAAAGTTGGGGGACCAAATTGGAAATTTGGGAAATTAAACCCCTTTTTTGTGAAATGGAATAAATTGAGGTCCTATGATAAATTTTAGAAGTTTTGGGACTCAATTTGAGGAAAAACTGGCATTTGGGACTTAAAGTTAAAGAGAAATAACTTTAGGGACCTAATTACAAATAAATGAAAGTTTGACTTTCTCATTCATTTGTAATGAATGAAGGCAATTAGGCCGAAGGATAATGAACCAAGATTTTCATATTATGTAGGAACACAAAGTATCAGGAACGCCAGCAAGGACAAGCTCGCGTGAATACCAAGAACCGGTCTAGTGGAATTCACGGCATTAACGGGTGAGTGGGTTTACTAACATTATACCCGATTGGTATGATGAGCACAACTTAAAGATAAAAACCACTTACCGGTTGTGAGTGGAAATTTTATATCATACCCAGTAGGGGATGATAAGTACCTCGATATAAAAACCCATTATTTAGTGGTATTTCAATCATAAGCACTTAGAGAAAGTGATGTGAAAATTTTGCGAAAAAAAAATTACTTATGGTTGTAAGTAGATCATACATGGTTGGTATGATGAAACTTCCTCGAAGGAAGTTGAAAACTCGTTCATCGGTTATGAACGGAGATGTCCTTATACCGGTTGGTATAATGGACATTGAAAACCTATTTGTCGGAACTGTTCTCCCCTGACTATGTGCCAATGCTTAAACTATTTGGTAGACCTTCTTGACAGGAGCTCGAAGAGCTCTTATAGGCCGAGGGCCTCGATTTTGGAACTTGAGGGCTAGAATGCCCAGTTTTTTGAAAATCTCGTACAGTGTGCCCAAGGCCAGTTGGCACGAGCAGGAGCTCATAAACAAACATGATATATGTGCCATAAAACTTCATAAGTGAATGTTTTGGCCATGGTACCAAGATAGGACCGACATGCTCAGTCAACTAGCGGCAGTGCGACATGACAGGTCGACAGACTAGTCAAGACAAACAACTACGAGTTGAGTTGAGAGTCGGGTCCATTGGACCAGTGGCACCACATATTACATGGCTTGATAAGTAAACATTGTTTGTGTATGCACTATGAGTATGAGATCATCAAGACGCCCATGAAGGGTAGTGATGTGTCCTAATGGCCCTGGATGACCCAGTGAGAATAAGGGCAGATCGTCGCTCCAGGCGTCTGTGCGAAATCTGGAGTAGCACCAAGCGCATGAGACTGGGGTGGGGACAGGATGAGGTCTCTGTCCTCATACGGACACAAAGAAGTGATTTCGGTATTGTGGGTCGGATGTCACGTACATCCACTCATTCCCAGGGTAGAAGTGTTTGTACTTCTATTCGGGTGGCAGGAAAATTCGCTCCGAAGCCACTAGCGAGTTCAGTAGTGATACTGACTTGCGAATGTGTGTAACCTTCATGATGAAGGATGTGTGTTGGGTGATGACACACCGTGGTAAATAAGAAATGGTGGAAAAACCTGAATTTTTAAATGAAGGGATTTTTTAAAACAAAGGAGTCTGGCACACTCCATATAAATGTTTTTCTTAAAAGTCAAAAGCTTTTAAAAATCCATTCACTGAGTAGTCGTACTCACCCCCTCCCTTATATCCCTTTTAGGAAATCCTGGAAAGCCTCCCATTAAAGACTGTCAACTAAGATGCTTGTAAGATAGGTATGTAAAGTTTTAGATTTCATGCAGTTTTGATTATGCTATTCTAGGAAAAAGGTGTAGGTTAAAGGACGCCTTACTCTTTACGGTTTACAATAAGGGGAAACCCTTTAATAAACCGGGAGAATGGCGGGTTGATCACGGGGATCCGACCAAACCAGGTCGGGGTGTGACATATCAAGTCTAGACCAACAGTACTTGTTGGACTGGCGGTAGTGCGTCAACGCTAGATTAACAAATCGGCCTAGAAAAATAGCTGCAGGTCGGGTTGAGGATCGGGGCCATTGGAGAAGTGGCACCACAAATAATGGCCATATGTGAAAAATTATTGTTTGTGCATGCACTTGTGGTACAGGACCATCAAGATGCCAAAGAGGGGTAGTGATGGGTCTTAAGGGCTACTAGACAACATGGTGGAGATGTGGGTGTTCGTCGTGCTAGTCAGTTTGGAAGCTCGAAGTAACTTCTTGCGTATGAGACCGGGGTGGGGTTTGGATGAGGCCTCTGTCCTCATACGAACACGAAGTGGCATTTGGGTGTAAGGGTCGAATGTCCTGAACATCCACTCAAGCTCAGATTAGAAGTGGACAGACTTCTATCTTGGTGAATGGTAAAGATGCTCTGAACCATAAGTAGGTGCAGTGGACAGACTGCACCTTTGAATGTGTGTACCTTTCCTGATGTAGGACGTGTGTTTGTTTTCTAAATGCCTCCCATGGCAAGGGGATGGGCTAAGAGAGCTAAATACACTTAATATGTGAATGGGAAAAAGGATTTCGAGATTTGAGAATCCTTGGAAAAAAAGGAATGATGAACCTAGGAAAAAGGTTTCGAAAACCAAAATTAAGGAAAACATTATTTTTAGAATGAAATGATAACCTTGGCATGGTTTGATAAACAAAATCTATTTTGAAAACTCACTCCCAGCACCCGCTTAGAGAGTTATAGATCTCACCCCTCCCATTAGCCTCTTTCAAGTAACTAGGGGAACACCAAACTTAAAGACCTCCGTGTAAGATAGGTATGTCAGTTTTAAGATCTTCAGTTTTGTATAATGCTATTCCAGGAAAGACGGGAAAGAAGGATGCCTTACTCCTCGCTGTTTAAAAAAGGGTGAAACCCTTCATGGACCAAAGGGAGTGGCAGGTTGCTCATGGGGATATGACCAAACCGAGTTGGGTTGTGACAACTTGAATAGTATCATAGCCTATTTCCTCGAATGCATTATCAAGACTTTATAACATAGTAACTAAGAGGAATAAATCTTAAAATTTTAGATAGCTCCCAAGAGAGGAACCAAGAGAACAAGAGATGTAGCTTCTAACACTGCCCAACAACCTCTCCCTGTAGAAACTCATAGAAAAGCCCCAACGGGTCCACCTAGACTAAGCTCGAAACATCAAAGACTATATGAAGACTTCACCCGAGTGCTTGGAAGACCCAACCTCACTCCAGAGGTAAACACCAACTTTTGAGCCAAGCCTAGGGAAGTACAATCTCATCCAACTTTTATCAATATTCCTCCTATAATTGATATCCCCAAATACCTCAAGACCCTCCGTCAATTAGGTTGTAAGTCATTCCCAAGAAAGAAGGATGCTGGACCCGCTATGGACTAGCTAGCCAGCATTAAGAAACTTATGAGAATAATCAGAATTCCACCACGGAAGATGGTGATCTTGGCATAATTCTTCCTGGAAGCTAGCGCGAAAAGGTGGTGGGACAACATTAGGGGCCTTCACACCACCACACCCACTTGGGAGCAATTCGAGTAGAGGTATTCAGAGGAATATTTAGCTCCACATCTGATCAACGAGAAGAAGTGGGAATTCCCCTAACATCGACAAGGATCCCACACCATCTCGAAGCATGAGAGTAGATTTAATGAGCTAAGACCTTTTGCTCCAAACTTATCTAGACCGAAAAATATTTGCCAATAGTTTGTGGATGGTCTCAACCTAGATGTTCGAGACCAGTTAGAGTGTGCCAGACTCCTTTTTTTCAAAAATCCCTTCATTCAAAATATCGAGTTTTATCACCATTTTCTTATTTAATCACGGTCTATCATCACCCAACACACATCCTCCATCATGAAGGTTAAACACACATTCGCAGGTCAGTACGTCCACTGAACCCACTTGTGGCTTTGGAGCGACTTTACCAGCCACCCAGATAGAAGTACGTTCACTTCTACACTGAGAATGAGTGGATGTTCACGACATCCGATCCTCATTCCTGGAATAAATTCTTCGTGTCCGTTATGAGGACAGAGACCTCATCCAGTCCCCACCCCGGTCTCATGAGCTTGGTGCTACTCCAAATTTTGCACGATCACCTGGAATGATAAACTGCCCTTATACTCACTGGGTCATCCAAGGCCCTCATGGGTGTCTTGATGATACCGGACACATAGTGCATGCACAAACAATGTTTTCTTATTATGCCATGTAATATGTGGTGTCATTAGTCCAACGGTCCCGACTTTCAACTCAACCTGTAGCTGTTTGTCTCGACTGGTCTGGAGACCGGTCATGTCACACTGCTGATAGTTGATGGAGAATGTTGAACCTACCTTGGACCACAACCATACAATTTACTTATTAAAGTTTTATGGCACATATATCATGTTCGTTTACAAGCTTCTGCTCATGCACATTGGCCTATGGCCCACTATTCGAGATTTTCAAAAAACCAGGCATATTAGCCCCCCAGTTCCAAAAACCGAGGCCCCTAGCCTATAAAAGCTATTCGAGCTCCCATCGAGAAGGTCTCCCAAATTGTTAAAGCATTGACACACAATTAGGGGAAAAGACTTCCGACAAAAATATGTTTTCACTGTCCAATATACCGACCCAATATAAGGACATCTCCATTTATAACCGATGAACGGGTTTTTAACTTCCTTCGAGGAAGTTTCATCATACCAACTGGGTATGATCTACTTACAACCGGTAAGTAGTTTTTCCGCATGGTTTTCACATCACTACTCTAAGTCATGATGTTTAAAATACCACACAGTAGTGGGTTTTCATTTCGATGTGCTTATCATCTCCAACCAGGTATGATATAAAATTCCACTCACAATCAGTAAGTGGTTTTTAACTTTAAGTTATGCTCATCATCCCAACCGGGTATGACGTTAGTAGACCCACTCACCCGATCGTGTAGTGAAATTCCACTTAGTTGAGTTTCATCCCTTGCACACTGGACCTCAACTGGTGTTCCTGATGTCTCGTTCTCCTACACGAAATGAACATAGTTGTTCATTATTCTTTGGCCTAATAGCCCTCATTCGTTCCAATGAATGAGAAAACCTAACTTTATATGTATTTGCAATTAGGTCCCTAAAGTTATTTTTCTTTAACTTTAAGTCCCTATTGTCGGGTTTTCCCTCAAATTGAGTCCCGAAACTTTTAAAATTTATAATAAGACCTCAATTTATTTCATTTCACAAAAGGGGGATAAATTTCCCAAATTTCCAATTTGGTCCCCCAACTTTTCCAAAATTTCCATTTTGCCCTTCTTTTACAAAAATGGTAAGTTTCACCCCAAAAATTCTAAAATTTCTCAATTGGCCCTCTAACATTTTTATCATGCCCAATTGACCCTCAATTTTAGAAAATTGCATTTTGGTCCCTCAAATTTTCAAAAATTCCCAATTTCCCCCAATTCCAACTCTTCAACATAGCCAAATTTGATTTCATCAAATTGACCGATCAAACACCTATAATTGTTGAAATTGAAGTTGAAATTTAGTTTCTCCATGTTTATACGATTCCATAGAGCTTTGAATTGTGAGTTTTCACGCTGGAACAAGCTCAAACAGAGCTTCACCAGAAAATAGACTATAGAGAGAGAAAGCTTCGATAACTCACCAGTGAGGGCACAGCGGTCCAAGCTTTCGATCTGGGCAAATAGCTCTCGTCCTGAGGTTCATCCTAGATCAAGAATTGCATCAATTGATGTCGAATTGAGTTAGAATTTCATCATTGAAATTCTGTCGATTTCTCTCTAGCACCGACCGAAAATTGTAGAGGGGAGCCGAATTGGCTTACCTTTCAGTCCTAATTCGGTCGTGGGAGGGCTGAGGAAGTGTTGGGAAGGCTTGGTTTGGCATGAGGAGGGCTTGAAATGGCTGATTTCAACTTGGCCAAAATAGGGCAGCTTCGGTTCGCTGGAGCTGCTTCATTGTTTAATCACATTTGCGTTTCTCCGGTGACCCTCGAAGCAAACGGAAACTACAGGCATGTAGCTAACTTCTCCCCGATTCTAAAGAACCTGACCTCACCTTGTTTGGCTCAGAAAAGACCCTATATCAGAGCTCTGGTTTGAGCTTCACCGAAAAATAGAGCAATTAAGAGAGAATGGAGTTTTCATGTGTGGAGAGGATGAATGGAGAGGGGCTCTTTATATAGGGACCTTGGAGACCTGTTGGCCATCCATTTGACACCTTTATGACAGGCATTGAAGACCTAAAACATACCAAACGAAAATGTTTCCTTTTCGCCGGTGCTACTTTGATTTTCCGGTGAGTGAACAGTGTTGTCATCCTGATGAAGAAGATGACACTGTTCCTAACTGGACTGGACCGGTCTAAACCGGGTTCAAAGCTTAAACCGCCTAGTTCACCCCTTATTCGAACAAGTTTTTCAAATAAAAAATTTTCTAAATTTATCTAAATTCATTTTCTATCCAATGGTGGCATCAAATCTCAAATTTGAATTATATAAGCCACCTAGAAAAAATGAATTTAGGATCAGGTTCAATAGTGGTTCAAACCGATCCAAACCGGTACAGATATGGTTCACGTGAACCGGTTTGGTTTTCATCTCCAATTCCTTCACAAGTCCATTTTCATGTCTTTTGGGACTCCTTAGGTCACTTAGGGTCCATAAAATCCCCAATTTACCATCTCTTAACCGATTCCGGTTCATAAACCGACTTGGTCCTTAAACCAGTTCAATTCGGTTCAGGTCTGGTTCACCCGAACTGGTCTAGTGTTTCTCTCCCACTTTGTTCTAAGGTTCCTTCCCAAGGTTTATGAATTTCTTTGGAGCACAAGGGAGTTGGTTTTCTCTGATTTGTCTGTTCTCTATCGGTTCCGATTCATGAATCGACTCAGTTAATAAACCAGTTCAATCCCAGTTGGATCTGGTTTATCTAAACTGGTCTGGTTTTTCTCTTCCAATTTGTCCTAAGGTTCTTTTCCATGGTATTATGAATCCTTTGGATCACTTGGGAGTTATAAATTCTCAAATTTCCCGTTCACAAATTATCGGGTTTGTGAACCAGTTCGATTTCTCACTTGATTTGACCGGTTCTTTTCCCAGTTTTCCTTAGCTCAAAAGGGTAGGGCTTACAACATAACAACTAGAGAGGTCAAAAGGAACAAGGTGGGTAGAGATGGGGGATAAGAATGTGGTCCTTTAGGAGAAATGAAGGTTATCATGCCCCAAGGGAGGCAAGTACAACCCCAAAAAGAAGAAATCCCTATTGCCCCAGGTGCTAGAAAAGCCATGAAAGGTCATGTCGAGCATGCTTTGAATGCGCACAACTCAGACACTTTGGAAAGAGCTATCCAGCCCTCCAAAGTAATACACAATGAAGTACCCATTGACCACCTTAGGGGAACCCAAGGGCAGTAGACAAGGGACAAGACATAGCCACTACATCGAGGGTACCAACCAGAGTATAGAACCTCACCTAGGAGGAAGCATGGAAGGATCCTAGTATCATAGCTAGTACTTACCAAAATTCCCCTAGACAAATATAGACAAAACCCTATAATTCGTTATCGTTATAATAAAAAAATTATGTTCCCTACAAAAAATAAACTAGCGATGAGATACATGTAGGAGAAAATCCAAGGGACGTACCCACCAAAGGGAAATGGCAAGTATGGCATCCAAGAGAGTCATGAAGTAGGTTTAAGGTTAGATGTCCTCAAGGGCGAATAAAAAGGGAATTATGAGAAAAAAAAGAGTAAGAATCCTTCCAAGGAAAGAAACCATGGGGTAGAATACATGTTCCAACTAAGAGGTAATGGAACCAAGTAACGAGGGATAAGGAGATGAACTTGCAAATAAAGTGCATGCTAAGGTTAAACAACCAAGGGAACCATACTAGGAGGACCCAAGGAGTAAGTTAAACCCAAGGAATGGGTAAGTGGGAAGTTATCATCAAAAGATGTGATACAAGTAAGAAAGGGGTGGACTACCCATAATAAGGAAATAGAGGAAAGCACATATGAGAAACCTTGGAGAAGTAAGCCCTCCAATTAAGAAATGATTAAGAGAAATGACCACTGACATCAAGACTAGTCGTGGTCCACGCCCACTTAATATAGCCTATAGAGTGGACGGTTGGGCATAGTGTGAAGTACATGAAATAAAACCAATAATCGGAAGTTTCTCAGATAATAAATAAGGGATGTAATGGAATTTTTAGACAAGAAATGATTCAAAGTAGGCAAATACCCCAATATAGAAAGGGGTGTGAGGAAATGAAGGAAGAAACCTTCAAGGAATGGTAAAAAGGTTTTGCATGTAGCTCCTAAGATGAAAGTCTCTACTTCGAGGGACATAGTAGAGAACGAAACCATAAGAAGGGAACTCTCCAAACAAAGCAATCGACACATAGACTCGAAGGGATCAACTCGGAATAAAGAATCGTAAAATGGTCACAAGCGAGTAAGACTAGATTAAGAAAAGGAAAAGTCCTTGAATAAAGGACACCACTGGAAATGAGAAAGGATATAGAAGGGAAGAATCCCAGCGTGTCAGTAAGTCATCGGGAAACCCAAATGATTGGAACCAGAAAAACTCAATAAGGAAGTTGGGAAAGGACGAATAGGTAAGGAAAACTGACACAGTTAAGTAACACATGGCATCAAGGGCAAGAAGGATGATTGGATAACATTAAAGGTAGTCAAGAAATACAACCAGATGAAAAGAGGGACGAAACTATACAATCCTTGAAAGGTTGGAAAGTTGAGAACAACCATCAAGGAAGTATTCTAGAATTCTAATGGACAAATACAAGTTCTAGAGTGTAAACCATGCACTTTTGAGTTAAGAAAAACCAGGAAAAGAACCAGTCAAACCGAGTAAGAAAACTGAGCCAATTTACAAACCCGATCATTTGTGAACAAGCAATTTGGAATTTTACAACTTTCGGGTGATCTAAGGGGTTCATTAAACCATGGAAAAGAAACTTAAGACAAATAAGAGAAAAACCAAATTGATTCAGGTGAACGAGATTCCATAAGAACTCTGAAGTTAAGCATGCTTGCCCGAGAGTAGTGCGAGGATAGGTGACCTCCTGAGAAGTATGATTCATTCTCCTCACACCTGAACACTTCTCTCTCTCTCTATTGCTCCATTTCCCGGTGAAGCCTAAACTAGAGCTTTGACTTGAACATTTTTTTTAACCTCGGAAGGAGAGGTCAAGCTCTTTAGAACTGGGGAGAAGTCAGCTATCTGATAGCAAACTCCAGTCAATCCGAGAATCGCTAGAGAAGCACCGACAATATGGAACAATGAAGCAGCTCCGGTGGACTGAAGCTGCCCTATTTTGGCTAAGCTAAAATCATCCATTTCGAGCCCTCCTTAGGCCAAACCAAGCCATTCCAATACTTCCTCAGCCCTTCCACGGCCGAATTAGGACTAAAAGGTAAGCCAATTCGGCTCCCCTTTACAATTTTCGATCTGTGTTAGAGAGAGAGTTGGCTGAATTTCAATGACAAAATTCTAATCCAATTCAGCATCAATTGATGTGATTCTTGATTCTAGAATTAACCTTAGGATGAGAGCTATCTGTCCAGATTGAAAGCTTGGACCACCGGTGAGTAATCGAAGCGTTGTCTCTCTATAGTCTATTTTTCAACGATGCTCCATTTGAGCTCATTCGGATGTTAAAAGTCATGATTCAAAGTTCTATGGAATCGTATGAACATGGAGAAACTCAATTTCAACTTCAATTTCAACAATTAGAGGTGTTTGATCGGTTAATTTGATGAAATCAAATTCGGCTATGTTAAAGAGTTTGAGTTGGGGGGGAAATTGCGGGAAATTGGAGATTTTTGAAAATTAGAGGGACTGAAGAGCAATTTCCTAAAATTGAGGGTCAATTAGGCATGATAAGAATTTTTGGGGGTGAAACTTACCATTTTTCTAAAGGAAGGGCAAAATGGTAATTTTGGAAAAGTTGGGGGACCAAATTGGAAATTTGGGAAATTAATTCCCTTTTTGTGAAATGGAATTAATTGAGGTCCTATGATAAATTTTACAAGTTTCGGGACTTAATTTGAGGAAAAATCTGGCATTAGGGACTTAAAGTTAAAGAGAAATAACTTTATGTACCTAATTGCAAATAAATGAAAGTTTGACTTTCCCATTCATTTGGAATGAATGAAGGCTATTAGGCCAAAGGATAATGAACCAAGATGTTCATATCGTGTAGGAACACGAAGTACCGGGAACGCCATCAAGGACAAGCTTGCATGAATACAAAGAACCAGTCTAGTGGAATTCACGACATTAACGGGTGAGTGGGTTTACTAACATCATACCCAGTTGGCATGATGAATACAACTTATAGTTAAAAATCACTTACCAGTTGTGAGTGAGATTTTATATCATATCCGGTTGGGGATGATAAGCACATCGAAATGAAAACCCACTACTATGTGGTATTTTAAACATCATGACTTAGAGTAGTGATGTAAAAACCATGCGGAAAAACTACTTACCGGTTGTAAGTAGATCATACTCGATTTGTATGATGAAACTTTCTCGAATTAGGTTGAAAACCCGTTCATCAGTTATGAAAGGAGATGTCCTTATATCGGTTCTGTATAATGGACTGTGAAAACATATTTTTGTCAAAAGTGTTCTCCCCTGACTGTGTGCCAATGCTTAAACTATTTGGGAGACCTTCTTGACGTGAGCTCGAATAGCTCTAATAGGTCGGAGAGACTCAGTTTTGGAACTTAGAGGCTAATATGCCCGATTTTGAAAATCTCGTACAGTGGGCCCAAGGCCAGTTGGCACGAGTAGGAGCTTGTAAGCAAACATGAATTATATGCCATAAAACTTTAAATAAAGGAATTGTTTGGCCATGGTACCATGATAGGACCGAAATACTCAGTCAACTAGCGGTAGTGTGACATGACAGGTCAACGGACCAATCAAGACAAACAACTACAGGTTGAGTTGAGAGTCGGGGCCGTTGGACCAGTGGCACCACATATTACATGGCTTGATAAGAAAACATTGTTTTTGCATGCACTGTGAGTACGGGACCATCAAGACGCCCAAGAGGGGTAGTGATGCGTCCTAAGGGCACTGGACGACCTAGTGAGTATAAGGGTAGTTCGTCGTACCAGGTGACCGTGCAAAATTTGAAGTAGCACCAAGCGCATGAGACCAGGGTGGGGATAGGATGAGGTCTCTGTCGTCATATGGACATGAAGAATTTATTCCAGGAATAAGGGTCGGATGTCATGAACATCCACTCATTCTCAAGGTAGAAGTGGATGTACTTCTATCCGGGTGGCCGGTAAAGTCATTCCGAACCCACAAGTGGGTTCAGTGGTCGTGTTGACCTATGAATGTGTGTAACCTTCATGATGAAGGATGTGTGTTGGGTGATGACACATCGTGGTTAAAAAGAAATGGTGATAAACCTAAGATTTCAAATGAAATGGTTTTGAAAGAAAGGTGTTTGGCACACTCCAATAATAAATGTTTTCATAAAAGTCTAAACTTTTGTCACCCCCTCCCTTATATCTCTTTCAGGAGATTTTGGAAAGCCTACCCTTAAAGACCATCAACTAAGACGCCTGTGATACATGTATGATAAATCTAAATTATTATACAGTTTTGTTTTATGGTATTCCTGGAAAAGGTGCAAGTTTAAAGGGCGCCTTACTCTTTACGGTCTATAATAAGGGGAAACCCTTTAATAAATCGAGAGAGTGGTGGGTTGATCATGGGGATCCGACCAAACTGGGTCGGGGCATAACATAGAGCATGTCATGTTGTAAGGGACATATAACCCCAACAGCCCTAGGAAAAAAAATATGACTCAAGCAAGGAAGAATCAATTAGTTAAGCATGATAAGGTCAAACATAAAATTTGGACTAAAGTTGTAATAAATAATGGATGGAGGAATGGTAAAAAAAAGACAAAAAGGTGATAACACTAAAACCCGTGAATACAAGTACATAATGCTTGAAAGAACACCGAGCTAAGGATTTCAATGATCAAGAGAATAACTAGACACAAGAACAATTGAGCATTTTGGAACTCCCAATCTTGAAATCTTAGGTAAGAACCCCAAGAGGAAGAATCTTGCCCTAAGCAGAGGAAGAAGTGAACCTAAGGACGTACCTTAGGACTAGGGGGTAAGACATGCCTAGTTATGATAAACTCAATGGAGTGAGTAAATAATGGAAAGGAAAAGAACACCAGCAAAGAAAAGCTGGCGTGGACTTGGAAAACCGACTAGGGACAAAGATGTCACGGTTATTGTGTGAGTGGGCTTAATCACATCATACATGGTTGGGATGATCAACTCATATTTATGAAAAGAAAACCTACTTATTGGTTATAAGTAGAGATGATCATACCCAGTTGGTATGGAAACTTCCTTAAGGAAAGGAGAAACTCGCTTACCGGTATTAAGCAGAGATATCATTACACCCTGCTGGTGTGATGAAGTTGAAAACAACCTTTATGTCATAAGTGTTCTCCCCTTGCTGTGTGCCTATGCTTAAACGATTTTGAAGACCTTGATGGTAGCTAGTCCCTACTAAGGCCACTCTCATGTGGTACTTGTGGTTGAGCGCGTCGCTACCACATTGGCCTTATAGGGGTAGTACTCAATCATCAAATCGTAGTCCTTTACCAACTCTAGCCACCTCTGCTGCCGCAAATTGAGTTCCTTTTCGCTTAGGAAGTATTTTAAGCTCTTACGGTCCGTGTATATGCGACACTTTACCCCGTACAAATAGTGACACCAAATCTTGAGGATGAACACTATTGCTGCCAGCATGAGGTCATGGGTGGGGTAGTTTTTCTCATGGGGCTTTAGTTGTCACGAGGCATAGGAGATGGCCCTTCCTTACTGCATTAGCATACATCCCAATCCCTGTTCGGTTGCATCACTGTATACCGTGTACTCCCTGGCCTCCGAATCGAATTAGGCCAGCATTGGGGCCGTTATCAATTGGGACTTGAGCTCTTGGAAGGACTCCTCGCACTTAGCGTCCCACTTATAATCTACTCCCTTCCTCGTAATGCAAGTTATTGGAGCTACAATTTTTGAGAAGTCCTCCACAAACTTTTGGTAGTACCCGGCGAGGCTGAGAAAACTATGCACTTCAGTTTGGTTGGTGAGTGCTTTCCAATTGGAGATGATCTCTATTTTCGCTAGGTCCACCATTACTCCGTCCTTTGACACTATATGCCCCAAGAAGGCCACCTTGTGTAGCCAAAACTTGCACATTGAGAATTTGGCGTAGAGCTGATTTTCCCGCAAGGCACTTAGTGCAGTCTCTAGGTGCGCCCAATGTTCCTCTTCGGTTCGAGAGTAAATGAGGATGTCGTCTATAAACACGATCATGAACTTCTCCAAGTATGGCTGGAACACCTGGTTCATTAGGTCCATGAAGGTTATGGGCCTAAACTCATAATGCCCATATCGTGATCGGAGCACGGTCTTCTATATGTCCTCCTCCCGAATAATTAATTGGAGGTAACGCGACCACAAGTCGATCTTGGAGAAATAGGTCGCTCCTAGTAGTTGGTCGAACAAGTATTCTATCCTAGGAAGAGGGTACTTATTCTTAATTGTCACTTGGTTCAATTTCTAGTAGTCAATGCAAAGCCTCATGCTCCCATCCTTCTCTTTGACGAATAGGATCGGTGTATCCCATGGGGAATGACTAGGGTGTATGAAGCCCTTTTTTCCAGCTGTTCATTCAAATGGTCATTCAACTCCATAAGTTCGATGGGCGCCATATGGTAGGGTACTTGTGATATGGGGTGGGTTCCTGACACCACTTCAATTACGAATTCAATCTGGCAGTCTAGGGGTAGGCCAAGTTGCTCTTCTAGGAAAACATCGGGGGAAATGATTGACTATCAAGATTTCTTCTGCCCCTTTCTCTAGCAACTCCTTGCAAGTGATCTGGGTGAGGTTTACCTTACACCCTTTCTGTAGTAAGTCTTGTGCCTCCATACAGGACACCAGGTGTATCCCTATCCTTCCTTCGTCTCCTTCAAAAACATACTCCTCCCTCCAAGGGGCACAGAAGGTTATCCTCTTCTTTTCGTAGTCTACCTGGGCTTGATGTGTGCTCAGCTAATCCATTCCCATGATGACCTCCACTTCCCTTAGTGGAAGGTGAAAAGTCGACTTCTAGGGTTATTCCTCTTATCTGTACCTTGCAGGCCTTGAGGAGCTTGTGCTACTCTAGTGACTCTCCTAGTGGTGTAAGGATGTTGAGGGGTGGTGTGAGAGGAGAGAGTTCCTTAGGGAGGTTGGGAACTAGGGTTTCCTTGATGAAGGATCTCTTCGCCCTTGAGTCGAAGAGGGCATACCTTTCTTTTACGAACATTTGTACGAAACCTCAGGGAGAGTTAATGAAACTTTTTAAGGGAACACATTTTATCAAATTGAAGAAGGGTACTACAAGACTCCAGCTACAAACTTGATTCATAGGAGAGGTTGGGACGTACTATCTACTACGATGGGGTCCTTTTGAGCTTCATCTTGGGTCAGGTTGTAGACGTAGGCCAAAACTCGGGTGGGTGCTTCCCTACCCCCATTGGGTGCCCTATGGATTCTAGGTGGTGGTTGTGGAGCATTTTGTGGGGCATTGTCTCATGGCGTTAGGCAATTCCTTATGTAATGCATGGGCTGTCCACACCCGTATCATATTGTACATGCCCCTTCATGGATTCTCCAGCACTAGGGGCAATAGGGGCTTCTCCTTAGAAGGCGCGTGTTCACCTCCCTTTGGGTTTGGTAGCCCTCATCCTTTCGTGGGAGCCTTGGTTTGTTCCCCCATCATGGCCTACCCTATTCTCTCATGTCTCCTCAACCCTGCGATGCCTTATCTAGACCACTCGCTCACATTCATGGGCCATGCCGACGATGGCAACCAAATTAGTGGGGCATCCCAAAACCCCCATCCATTCTCTTATTTGCATATTGAGCTGCCAATGAACTTTTGGTAGATGTTTGCCAATCCTACCAAATTATGGGTGAAGGGTTTCAACTCATTAAATTTGGTCTCATACTCTAAGACCGTACTTACTCCTTGGCGGAGCCGAAAGAATTCCATCTTCTTCTCATAGATTAGGTGGGGAGCTAGGTAATCCTCTGTGTACCTTCCTTCAAACTCCTCACGGGTGTAATCCTCTAATCCAACACCCATATGATCCAAAGGGTTCAAAATACTATGCAAAAGAACCTTAGGATGAATTGGAAGAGGAAATTTTGACCATTATGGATGAATCGAGTCCAACAGGATTGAACCAGTTTATGAACTGAGTCAGTTCAAGAACTGGAATCGATAGAGATCGGGCAAAACAAAGGAATTCAACTCTATTTTACTCCATGGAAATTCATAAACCTTGGGAAGGAACCTTAGAACAAAGTGGGAGAGAAAAACTAGACCCGTTCGGGTGAAATGGACCTGAATCGGTTTAAGGACCAAGCTGGTTTATGAACCAAAATCGATAAAGAGATGGTAGACCGAGAATTTTATGGACCTTAAGTGACCCAAGGAGTCACAAAAGACACTGAAATGGACTTGTGAAGGAATTGGGAATGAAAACCAAATTGGTTCAGGTGAACCGGATTCGAACCGGTTTGAACCACTATTGTACTGAATCCTAAATTTATTTTTCTAGGTGGCTTAAATAATTCAAATTGGAGATTTGAGGCCGCCATTGGATAGAGAATTAATTTAGATTAATTTAGAAATTTTTAGATTTGAAAAACTCGGTCGAATGGGGGGTGAATCGGCCAGTTTAAGCTTTGAACCTGATTCGGACTGGTCCGGTCTAGTTCAGAATAGTATCATCTTCTTCCTCAGGATGATAGCACTGTTCACTCACCGGGAAACTAAAGAAATGCCAACAAAGAAGAAACACTTCTGTTCATGGTGTTTATGTTCATCAATGTCAGTCATAATGGTGCCAAACGGACGGCCAACGGGTCCCCGAGCTCCCTATATAAAAAGCCCCTCCCCATTCATTCTCTCCACACCTGAAAACTCCTTTCTCTCTCAACTGCTCCATTTTTCGGTGAAGCTCGAACTAGAGCTCCGACATGGGGTCTTTTCTGAGCCAAACAAGATGAGGTCAGGTTCTATAGAACCAGGGGGAAGTCAGCTACACGTCTGTAGTCTCCGTTCACTCCAAGGGTCGCCAACGAGACGCCGACGTGATGAAACAGTGAAGCAGCTCCGATGGACCGAAGCTGCCCTATTTTGGCCGAGTTGAAATCGGCCAATTCGAGCCCTCCTCAGGTAAACCAAGCCTTCCCAACACTTCCTCAACCCTCTCATGGCTGAATTAGGACTGAAAGGTAAGCCAATTCGGCTCCACTCTACAATTTTCGGCCGGTGCAAGAGAGAGAACCGGCAGAATTTCAATGATGAAATTCTAACTCAATTCAGCATCAATTGATGTGATTCTTGATTCTAGGATGAACCTCAAGATGAGAGCTATCTGTCCAGATTGAAATATTGGACCACCGTGCCCTCACCGGTGAGAAATCAAACCTTTCTCTCTCTACAGTCAATTTTTCGGTGAAGCTCCGTTTGAGCTTGTTCCGGCATTAAAATCTGTGATTCAAAGTTCCTTAGATTCGTATGAACATGTAGGAACTCAATTTCAACTTCAATTTCAACTTCAATTTCAATAATTAGAGGTGTTTGATCAGTCAATTTGATAAAATCAAATTTAACTGTGTTAAAAAGTTGGAATTGGGGGAAAATTGGGGAAAATTGGGGATTTTTGAAATTCAAAGACCAAAATGCAATTTTATAAAATTGAGGGTCAATTGGGCATGAAAATAATGTTTGAGGACCAATTGAGGAATTTTGGAATTTTTGGGGCAAAACTTACCATTTTTGTAAATGAAGGGTAAAATTGTAATTTTGGAAAAATTGAAGGACCAAATTGGAAATTTGGGAAATTAATCCCCTTTTTGTGAAATGGAATAAATTGAGATCCTATGATAAATTTTAGAAGTTTCAAGACTCAATTTGAGGAAAAACCGACATTAGGGGCTTAAAGTTAAAGAGAAATAACTTTAGGGACTTAATTGCAAATAAAAGGAAGTTTGACTTTCTCATTCATTTGGAATGAATGAAGACTATCAGGCCAAAGGATAATGAACTGAGATGTTCATATCATGTAGGAACACGAAGTATCAGGAATGCCAGCAAGGACAAACTCACGTGAATACAAATAATCAGTCTAGTGGAATTCACAGCATTAACAAGTGAGTGGGTTTACAAATATCATACCCGATTGGGATGATGAGCACAACTTAAAATTAAAAACCACTTTCTGGTTGTGAGTGGAATTATATATCATACCCGATTGGGAATGATAAGTGCCTCAGTATAAAAACCCACTATTTAGTGTTATTTTAATCATTACCACTTAGAGAAAGTAATGTGAAAATTATGCGAAACAAACTACTTACCGGTTGTAAGTAGATCATACCCGGTTTGAATGATGAGACTTCCTCGAAGGAAGTTGAAAACCCGTTCATTGGTTATGAACGGAGATGTCCTTATATAGGTTGGTATAATGGACAGTGAAAACCTATTTTGTCGGAAGTGTTCTCCCCTGACTATGTGTCAATGCTTAAACTAATTGGGAGACCTTCTTGACGGGAGCTCGAATAACTCTTATAGGTCCGGGGCCTCAGTTTTTGGAACTTGAGGGCTAAATGTCTGATTTTGAAAATCTCGTATAGTGGGCCCAAGGCTAGTTGGCATGAGCATGAGCTCGTAAACGAACATGATATATGTGCCATAAAACTTAATAAGTGAATTTTTTGGCCATGGTACCAAGATAGGACTGACATGCTCAGTCAACTAGCGGTAGTGCGACATGATAGGTCGACAAACTAGTCAAGACAAACAACTGCGGGTTGAGTTGAGAGTCGGGGCCGTTGGACCAGTGGCACCAAAGATTACATGGCAATAGGAGAAAATATTCTTTTTGCTTGCACTATGAGTACGGAATCATCAAGATGCCCATGAGGGGTAGTGATGCATCCTAAGGGCCCTGGACGACCCTGTGAGTATAAGGCCAAATCGTCGTTCCAGGTGTCTGTGCTAAATTTGGAGTAGCACCAAGTGCATGAGACTGAGGTTAGGACAGAATGAGGTCTCTATCCTCATACGGACACGAAGAAGTGATTTTGGGATTGTGGGTCGAATGTCACATACATCTACTCATTCCTAGGGTAGAAGTGGTTGTGCTTCTATCCGGGTGGTAGGAAAAGTCGCTCCGAAGACACTAGTGGGTTCAATAGTGATACTAACTTACGAATGTGTGTAACCTTCATGATGAAGGATGTGTGTTGTGTGATGATACACCGGTAACTAAGAAATAATGGAAAACCCCGAATCTTTTTAAATGAAAGGATTTTATAAAAGAAAGGAGTTTGGCACACTCCATATAAATATTTTTCTTAAAAGTTAAAAGTAGACCTTTAAAAATCCATTCATTGAGTAGTCGTACTCACCCCCCTCCCTTATATCCCTTTCACGAAATCCCAAAAAGCCTACACTTAAAGACCATCAACTAAGATGCATGTAAGAAAGGTATGTAAAGTTTAAAATTTCTTGTAGTTTTGATTATGCTATTCTAGGAAATTGTGCAGGTTTAAAGGACGCCTTACTCTTTACGGTTTATAATAAGGGGTAACCCTTTAATAAACCGGGTGAGTGGCGGGTTGATCATGGGGATCTAACCAAACCAGGTCGGGGTGTGAAACCAAGTGACCTAAAGAGTCATATAAGTAATGAAAAAGGACTGTAGGATGAATGGGGATGCAAACTAAACCAGTTCGGGTGAACTGAATCCAAAGCCGTTTAGATTGATTTGAACTACTATTGAATCAAATGCTAAATTCATTTTTCTAGGTGGGTTAGAAAATTGCAATTTGAATTGAGACCACCATTTGATAGATAATGAATTTAGAAATTTTTAATTTTGAAAAACTCGGTCGAATGGGCCTGAACAAACCGGTTTAAGCTTTGAACTCGGTTCAGACCGGTCTGGTCCGGTTGAAAACAGTGTCATCTTCATCATTAAGATGAAAACATTATTCACTCAGCAGAAAATTGAAGCAGTGTCGACAAAGGGGAAATGTTTCCGTTCAGTACATTTCAGGCCATTAATGATAGTCATAAAGGTGCCAAATGGACGGCCGACTAGTCCTCGAGCTCCCAATATAAGAGCCCCTCTCCATACCTAAAAACCTCACTCCCTCTCAGCTGCTTAGTTTTCTGGTGAAGCTCGAACTAGAGTCAAAGAAGGCATGGTCGGGATCCTTAGAACTAGGGAGAAGTCAACTACACGGTGGTAGTCTTCATTCGCTCTAAGGTTCACCGGACAAGTGCCAGCGTGATCAAACAGTGAAGCAGCTCTAGTGGACCAAAGCTATCCTGTTTCTATCGAGCTAAAGTCATCCAATTCGAGCCCTACTCATGCCAAACCAAGCTCTCCTAACACCTCCTTAGCCCTCCTAATGCCGAATTAGAATAGAAAGGTAAGCCAATTCGGCTTTCTTTTGTAATTTCCGACCGGTGCTTGAGAGAGAAATTGACAGAATTTCAATGATAAAATTATTGCCCAATTCAACATCAATTGATGCAATTCTTGAAGTTAGGAGGAACCTCAGGAGTAGAGCTATTTGCCATGATCGAAAGCTCAAACTGCCGCACTCTTGACGGTGAGCATTTGAAGATTTCTCTCTCTACGTTTTGTTTTCTTGCGAAGCACCGTTTAAGCTTGTTTCTGCATCAAAACTTGTTATTCAAAGTACAATTGAAACATATGAAGATGTAGGAACTCTAATTTTACTTTAGTTTCAACAACTAAACATGTTTGATCGGTCAATTTGATGAAATCAAATTCGGCTGTGTTGGAAAATTAAAATTGGGGGAAAATTGGGGATTTCGAAAATTCAAGGGACTAAAATGCAATTTTATAAAATTGAGTGTTAATTGGGCACGATAAGAGTGTTAGAGGACCAATTGAACAAATTCTAGAATTTTTGGCGTAAAACTTAACATTTATGTAAAGGAAGCGCAAAATGGTAATTTTAGAAAATTGGGGACCAAATTGAGAATTTGGGAAACTTAGACCCCTTTTTATGAAATTGAATAAATTGAGGTCCTCAATTTGGGGAAAACCAACAATTGGGGCCTAAAGTAAAAGAAAAAGAACTTTAGGGACCAAAAATTACAAATATTTAAAAAGTTGGATTATTTTGTCATTCATAATGAACGAAGGTTATTAAGTCGAATGATAATGAACAAAGATGTTCATACCGTGTAGGAACACGAGACATCAAAAATGCTAGCTGAGGCAAGGCTTGCAATGGATGAAAGTCAAATTAAGGGAAGTACATTACACGATCGGGTGAGTGGGAATTTAATATCATACCCGGTTGGGATGATAAGAACCTCGAAAATGAAAACCCACTGATAAATGGTATCTTAATCATCATACCTAGGAGGACTGATGTGGAAATCAAGTGGAAAAACTACTTATCGGTTGTAAGTAGATCATACCCAATTGGTATGATGAAACTTTCTTGGGGGAAGTGGAAAAGCCATTCATCAATTATAAGCGGAGATGTCCTCATACTCGGTTGGTATGATGGACAGTGGAAAAGTATATTTTTTTCAGAAGTGCTCTCCCCTAACTGTGTGTCACTGCTTAAACATTTTGGAAGACGTTCTTGATGGGAGCTCGAATAGCTATGTGAGGTCGGAGGCCTCGGTTAAGGAACTTGGGGGCTAATATGCCCGATTTTGAAAATCTTGAACAGTGGGCCCTAGGCCAATTGGCATGAGCAGGAGCTCGTAAACAAACATGATTAATATGCCATGAAAACTTAAGTAATGAGTTGTTTGGCCATGGTACTCAGAAGGGTCTGACATAATCAATCAATTAGTAGTAGTGCGACATGACAGGTCTTCGAACTAGTAAAGACAAATAGTTGCAGGTCAAGTTGAGGGTCGAGGTTGTTGATTGTGCATGCACTGTGTTTACGGGACCTTCAAGATGCCAAAGAGGGGTTGTGATGCATCCATGGGCTTTGTACGACCTGTTGGATATAAGGGCAGTTAGTCATACCAAAAGTCTTGTGAAGCTCGAAGTAGTTTCAAGCACATGAGACTATGATGGGGGACAGGATGAGTTCTCCATACTCATACGGACACGAAAATTTGTTATGGGATTGAGGGTCGGATGTCATGAACATCCATTCATTCTCAGGGTAGAAGTGGACATACTTCTATCTAGGTGGCCGATAAAGTCGCTTCAACGCCACAAGTGGGTTCAGTGGACGGGCTGTGTAAACTGCACTATTTTAAGTTAAGGAAAACCGAGAAAAAATCAGTCAAACCAAGTGATAAAATCGAACTAGTTCACAAACTTGATTATTGAGTAATGGGCAAATTGGAGAAATTACAACTCCCATGTGACCCAAAAAGATTCATAAACCTTGGAAAAGAACTTTAGAACCAATTGGGAGAGAAAAACCAAACCAGTTCGGGTGAACCAAATCCAAACCAATTTATGAAACAAGTCGATTTATGCACCAGAACCGATAGAGAGAGGGCAAACTTGAGAAATTATGGATCCTAAGTGATATAAAGAGTCACATAAGTCATGAAAAAGGAATTATGGATGAATTGGAGATGAAAACCAGATCGGTTCATGTGAACCGGATCCAAACTGGGTTGAACCAATTTAGACCGATTTGAACAACTATTGAACAAGATGCTAAATTGACGAACCTAGAAATAAGGAAGCAACTAGTAGGAATGGTCAAGGAGAATAAACGAGACCATAGGAAGGAGCGAGGAATAGTGGAGACTACACTTTAAAGAATGGACAGATGGGCATAGTGTGGAGTACACGAAATTAGACCAATAATCAGAAATTTCTCAGATAAGGAATGAAATGAAATTTAAGATGAAGGAGGATTCAAAGTGGACAAATGTCTCAATATAGAAAAAGGTGTAAGTAAATGAAGGAAGAAGTTTCCAAAGAATAGTGAGAAGGTTGAACATGTAACACTTAAGGTTAAAATCTCTACTTCGAGGGACATATTAGAGAATGAAACCATAAGAAGGAAACTCCCCAAACAAAACAATCAACACAGAGACCAAAAAGGGATCAACTCAAAATAATGAATCGTGAAAAGGTCACGAGCAAGTAAGAGTAAATTAAGGAAAAAGGAGAATCCTCGAGTAAAGGATGTCACTGGGAATGAGGAAGGCCCTAAGCAAATGAAGATGTGAACCTAGGGAAATATCTTTAAACTCGTGGGCAAGACATAGTAGTCATGATAAACTACATGGAAGGAGTAAACAATGTAAAGGAAAGGAACTTCCTTAAGCACGAAATTTAAAATAGTCTAAGTGAAAGAACAACAAAAGTGTTAGCATGTTAAGTTAACATTAAGGGAAGTTTATCCTAGAGTGAAAAAAAAGTTGATTTAGTTTTGGGGATAAAACTCCTAAAAGGAGGGGAGAGTTGTAAACCCCAACCTTTTGAGTTAAGAAAAATCGAGAAAAGAACAGGTCAAACCGAGTGAGAAAAAATGAATCGGTTCACAAACCTCATCATTAGAGAACAGGCAATTTGGAAATTTACAACTTCCAAGTGATCCAAAGGGTTCATAAAACCTAGGAAAAGAACAATAAGACAAATTTGAAGAGAAAAACCAGACCGGTTCAGATGAACCAGATCCAACTAGATTGAACCAATTTATGAACCGAGTCAGTTCATGAACCGGAACCGATAGAGAAAGGGTAAACTCGAAAATTTATGGATCCTGTGTGACCCAAAGGGGTCACCAGAGTCATGAAAAAGTACTTTAGAATGAATTGGAGATGAAAACCAAACCGATTTAGGTGAACCAGATTGAACCGGTTTGGAACGGTTTGAACCACTATTGAACCAAATGTTAAATTCATTTTTCTAGGCCGCTTAAAAAATTCAAATTTGGGATTTGGGGCCACCATTGGCTAGAAAATGAATTTAGATGAATTTTTAGATTTGAAAAATTCGGTCGAATCTAGGGTGAAGCGGCCGATTTAAGCTTTGAAACTGATTCGGACCGGTCCAGTCCGGTTCGGAACAGTGTCGTCTTCTTCTTTCAGATGACAGCACTATTCACTTGTCAAAAAATTGAATAGCGTTGGCGAAGCTAAAAAGTCTCCGGTTAGGGAGTTTCAGGAAATGAATGACCGCCATTAAGGAGCCAATTGGATGGCCAAGAAGTCCCGAGCTTCCTATATAAAGAGCCCCTCCTCATTCATCATCTCCACACATGAATACTCCATTCTCTCTCAACTGCTCCAATTTCCGTTGAAGCTCAAACTAGAGCTCCAACTTGGGCATTTTTCTGAGCCAAACAAGGTCAGCTCGGGTTCATTGGATTCAGGGAGAAGTCAGCTACACGCTTGTAGTCTCCATTTGCTCCGAGGGTCGCCGAAGAAGCGTCGGCGTTATCAAATAGTGAAGCAGCTCCGGCAAACCGAAGCTGCCCTATTTCGACTGAGCTGAAATCAGCCAATTCGAGCCCTTCTCATAGCAAACCAAGCCCTCCCAACACCTCCATAACCCTCCTATAACTGAATTAGAGCCAAAAGGTCAGCCAATTTAGCTCTCATCTTTAAATTCCAATCGGTGCTACAAAGAACCGGTAGAACTTCGATGACTAAATTCTCATTCAATTCGGCATCAATTGATGCAATTCTTGATCCTAGGAGTTACCTCAGGACGAGAGCTATCTGCTCAGATCGAAAGCTTGGACTGTCATGCCCCCGACGGAAAACTTTCGAAGCTTTATCTCTTTAAGTCCAATTTTCCGGTGAATCTCCATTTGAGCTCATTCTGGCTTCAAATCATATAATTCAAAGTGTAATTGAATAGTATAAAGGTGTAGGAATTTCAATCTAACTTCAATTTCAACAATTAAACTCATTTGATCGGTCAATTTGATGAAATCAAATTCGGCTAAGTTAGAAGGTTGAAATTGGGGGAAAATTTGGGAAAATTTTGGGAATTTCAAAAATTTGAGTGACTAAAGCACAATTTCATAAAATTGAAGGCCAATTGGTCATGATAAATATGTTGGAGGACCAATTGGGCAATTTTTGGAATTTTGGGGCAAAACTTACCATTTTTATAAAGTAGGGGCAAAATGGTAATTTTGGAAAAGTTGGGGACCAAATTGGAAATTTGGGAAATTAAACCCCTTTTGTGAAATTGAATAAATTAAGGTCCCAAGGTGAATTTTAAAAGTTTTGGGACTCAATTTGAGGAAAACCCGATATTAGAAACTTAAAGTAAAAGAAAAATAACTATATGGACCTAATTGCAAATAATGGAAAAGTTTGATTTTCTTATTCATTTGGGATGAATAAGGGCTATTAGGCCAAATGATAATGAATAAGAGTGTTCATATCTTGTATGAACATGAAGTACAGAGAATGCCAGTTAAGACAAGTTCGAGTAAGGACAATAAGCCGGCTAAGAGGATTTTCACTGCACTATCGGGTGAGTGTGCTAATTTACACATCATACCTGAATAGGATAATGAGCACCTTTTCTAAATTGGAAGCCACCATGAGTGGGATTATTCACATCATACCTAGTTGGGATGATGAGCACCTCGAAAATAAAAAACTTATTATGTGAAATTTTAACATCACACCTGATTGGAGCAATGTGAGAACTACGCAGAAAAACTACTTAACGATTGTAAGTAGATCATACCCGGTTGGTATGATGAAAATTCCTCGAATGATGTGGAAAACCCGTTCATCGATTATGAGCGGAGATATCCTCATATTCGGTTGACATGATGGATAGTTTAAAAGTATATTTTGTCAGAAGTGCTCTCCACTTACTGTGTGCCACTCCTTAAACATTTTGGAAGACCTTCATGACAGGAGCTCGAATAGCTCTATTAAGCCAAAGGCGTCGATTTTGGAACTTAGGGGCTAATATGCCCAATTTTGAAAATCTCGAACAGTGCGCCCTAGGCCAGTTGGCATGAGTAGGAGCTCGTAAACAAACATTATCAATATACCATGAAAAGTTAAGTAAATGAATTGTTTGTCCATGGTACCGAGACAGGACCGGCACACTTAGTCAACTAGCGGCAGTGCGACATGACAGGTCTTCAGACTAGTCAAGTCAAATAGCTATAGGTTGAGTTGAGGGTTGGGGCTGTTGGACTAATGGTACCATAGATTATATGGCATTTTGTGAAAAACTGTTGATTGTGCATGGACTTTGTTTACGGGATCTTCAAGATGCCCAAGAAGGGTAGTGATGCATCCTCAGGCATTGGACGACCTGGTGGATATAAGAGCAAATAGTCGTACCAAAAGTCTTATGAAGCTCGGAGTAGCTTCAAGCGCATGAAATCGGGGTGGGGACAAGATGTGGTCTCTGTCATCGTACAGACACAGAGATTTGTTACATTTAAAATTTTATTTTTCTAGGTAGCTTAAAAAGTTCAAATTTGAGATTTGAGGCCACCATTGGATAGAAAATAAATTTAGATGAATTTAGAAATTTTTAGATTTGAAAAACTCGGTCGAATTGAGGGTGAACCGGTCAATTTAAGCTTTGAACCCAATTCAGACCAGTACAGTCCAGTTCGGAACAGTGTCGCCTTCTACCTTCATATGATAGCACTGTTCACTTGCCAGAAAATCGTGCAGTGCCGGCAAAGCTAAAAAATCTCCATTAAGGCAACAATCGGGCGGACAGGAAGTCCCCGAGCTTCACATATAAAGAACCCCTCCTCATTAATCCTCTTCACGCCTAAAAACTCCATTCTCTCTCAACTGCTCTAATTTCTAGTGAAGCTCAAACCAGAGCTCTGACTTGCGCATTTTTCTGAGCCAAACAAGGCGAGGTCAGGTTCTTTAGAACCGGGGAGAAGTCAACTACACGCATATAGTCTCCATTTGCTTCGAGAGTCACCAGAGAAACGATAGCGTGATAGAATAGTGAATCAGCACCAGCGGACCTGTCACGCCCCGACCCGGTTTGGTCGGATCCCCGTGATCAACCCGCCACTCTCCTGGTTTATTAAAGGGTTTCCCCTTATCGTAAACTGTAAAGAGTAAGGCGTCCTTTAACTTGCACCTTTTTCCTGGAATAGCATAATCAAAACTGTATGAAATTTAAAACTTTACATATCTGTCTTACAGGCATCTTAGTTGACGGTCTTTAAGGGGAGGCTTTCCAGGATTTCCTGAAAGGGATATAAGGGAGGGGGTGAGTATGACTACTCAGTGAATGGGTTTTTAAAAGCTTTTGACTTTTAAGAAAAACATTTATATGGAGTGTGCCAGACTCCTTTATTTTCAAAAATCCCATCATTTAAAAATTTAGATTTTTTCATTATTTCTTAGTTACCATGGTGTGTCATCACCTAACACACATCCTTCATCATGAAGGTTACACACATTCGCAAGTCAATATCACTACTAAACCCGCTAGTGGCTTCGGAGCGACTTTTCCTGCCACTCGGATAGAAGTACGACCACTTCTACCTTGGGAATGAGTGGATGTACGTGACATCCTACCCACAATCCCGAAATCACTTCTTCATGTCCGTATGAGGACAGAGACCTCATCCTGTCCCCACCCCGGTCTCATGCGCTTCGTGCTACTCCAGATTTCGCACAGACACCTGGAACGACGAACTACCCTTATAGCCACCAGGTCATCCAGTGCCCTTAGGACGCATCACTACCTCTCATGGGCGTCTTGATGATCCCGTACTCACAGTGCATGCACAAACAATGTTTTCTTATATTGCCATGTAATCTGTGGTGCCACTAGTACAACGGCCCTGACTCTCAACTCAACCCGCAGCTATTTGTCTTGACTAGTCCGTCGACTTGTCATGTCGCACTACCGCTAGTTGACTGAGCATGTCGGTCCTATCTTGGTACCATGACCAAACAATTCACTTATTAAGTTTTATGGCACATATATCATGTTCATTTACGAGCTCCTGCTCGTGCCAACTGGCCTTGGGCCCACTATACGAGATTTTTAAAAAAACTGGGCATTCTAGCCCTCAAGTTCCAAAATCGAGGCCCCCAGCCTATAAGAGCTATTTGAGCTCCCATCGAGAAGGTCTCCCAAATTGTTTAAGCATTGGCACATAGTTAGGGGAGAGCACTTCCGACAAAAAATAGGTTTTTACTGTCTATCATACCGACCGGTATAAGGACATCTCCGTTCATAACCGATGAACAGATTTTCAACTTACTTCGAGGAAGTCTCATCATACCAACCGGGTATGATCTACTTACAACCCGTAAGTAGTTTTTTTCGCATAACTTTCACATCACTTTCTCTAAGTAGTGATGATTAAAATACCACTAAACAGTGGGTTTTTATATCGAGGCACTTATCATCCCCAACCGGGTATGATGTTAGTAAACCCACTCACCCATTAATGCTGTGAATTCCACTAGACTAGTTCTTTGTATTCACGCGAGCTTGTCCTTGCTAGCGTTCCCAGTATTTAATGTTCTGATGAAGGCACGACAGTCCGAGCTTTCGATCTGGGTAGATAGGTCTCGTCCTAAGGTTCATCCTAAAATCAAGTATTGTATCAATTGATGCGGAATTGGATTAGAATTTCGTCATTGAAATTTGGTTGATTCTCTCTCTAGCACCGATCGAAAATTATAAAGGGGAGCCGAATTGGCTTACCTTTTAGTCCTAATTCGGCCGTGGAAAGGCTGAGGAAGTGTTGGGAGGGCTTGAAATGGCCGATTCCAGCTTGGCCGAAATAGGGCAGCTTCGATCCGCCGGAGTTGCTTCACTATTCCATCATGTCGGCGCTTCTCCAATGATTCTCGGATTGACTGGAGTTTGCTATCAGATAACTATCTTCTCCCCGGTTCTAAAGAGCCTGACCTTTGTTCAAGTCGAAGCTCTGGTTCGAGCTTTATCGGGAAATGGAGCAGTAGAGAGAGAGAGAAGTGTTTAGGTGCGAGGAGAATGAAATGGGGATGACCTCTTTATATAGTTGTAAAACCAATACCAATAATTTAATACAAATAATTTAATACCGAAATTAAATTATTGGTATTAATTTCAATAATTAAATATATATTAATTGATGGCTATTTACCAGGAGGTCACCCATCCTCACACTACTCTCAAGTAAGCACGCTTAATTTTGAAGTTCTTATGGAATCTAGTTCACCTGAACCAATTTAGTTTTTGTTTTCTAGTTTTTCTTAAGTTTATTTTCCAATGTTTAATAAATCCTTTGAATCAACTGAAAGTTGTAAATTTTCATATTGCTTATTCCCAAATTTTAACCGGTTTGGTTTTCTTATTCGGTTTGACCGATTCTTTTCCCAATTTTCCTTAACTCAAATGTGCGGGGTTTACAGGACCGAAGCTACCCTATTTTGGCCAAGCTACAATCGGCCAATTTGAGCCCTCCTCATGCCAAACTAAGCCCTCTCAATACCTCCACGGCCCTCCTATAGCTAAATTAGAGCTGAAAGGTAAGCCAATTCGGCTCCCCTCTATAATTTCTGACCGGTGCTAGAGAGAGAACCAACAAAACTTTGATGATGAAATTCTCATTCAATTCAGCATCAGTTGATGTAAATCTTGATCCTAGAAGGAACCTCATGACACAAGCTATCTGCCCAGATCGAAAGCTTGGACCGTCGTGCCCCAGACGGTAAGCTTTTGAAGCTTACTCTCTCTAAGTCCAATTTTCCAACAAAGTACCGTTTGAGCTCATTTTGGCACCAAATCGTGCAATTCAAAGTGAAATTGAATCGTATGAAGGTGTAGGAACTCCAATGTAATTTTAATTTTAATAATTAAACTCATTTGATTGGTCAATTTGATTAAATCAAATTCGGCAGAGTTAGAAGGTTGAAATTGGGGGGAAATTTGGGGAAATTTGGGAATTTCAAAAATTAGAGGGACTAAAGTGCAATTTCATACAATTGAGGACTAATTGGACATGATAAAGATAATGGAAGACCATTGGGCAATTTTTGGAATTTTAGGGGTAAAACTTACCATTTTTGTAAAGTAGGGGCAAAATGGTAATTTTGGAAAAGTTGGGGGACCAAATTAGAAATTTGGGAAATTAAACCCCTTTTTATAAATTTGAATAAATTGAGGTCTTAAGATAAATTTTAAAACTTTTTAGACTCAATTTGAGGAAAAATCGGCATTAGGGACTTAAAGTTAAAGAAAAATACCTTTAGGAATCTAATTACAAATAAAGAAAAAGTTTGATTTTCTCATTCATTTAGGATGAATAAGGCCTATTAGGCCAAAGAATAATGAACAAGAATGTTCATATAGTGTAGGAACACGAAGTACCGAGAACACCAGTCAAGACGAGTTCGAGTAAGGACGACAAGCCGGCTAAGAGGAATTTCAATAGAATATCAGGTGAGTAAGATTTTTATATCATACTTGGTTGGGACGATAAGCACCTTGATAATGAAAACCCACTGCTAAGTGGTATTTTAAACATCACGCCTGAGAGAAGTGATGTGAAAATCATACGAAAAAAACTATTTACCAGTTGTAAGTAGATTATACTCAATTGGTATGATGAAACTTTCTCGAAGGATGTGAAAAACCCGTTCATCGGTTATGAGCGGAGATGTCCTCATATTCAGTTGGTATGATAGACAAATGAAAATATATTTTTGTCGGAAGTGCTCTCCCCTGACTATGTGTCACTACTTAAACAATTTGGAAGATCTTATTGATGGGAGCTCAAATAGCTTTGTTAGGTCGGAGGCCTCGGTTTTGGAACTTGGGGGCTATTATGCCCAATTTTGAAAATCTCAAACAGTGGGCCCTAGGACGGTTGGCAGGAGCAGGAGCTCGTAAACAAACATGATTTATATGCCATGAAAACTTAAGTAATTGAAGTGTTTGGCTGTGGTACCAAGACAGGACCAACATACTTAGTCAACTAGCAGTAGTGTGACGTGACAGGTCTCCGAACTAGTCAAGACAAATAGTTGTAGGTTGAGTTGAGGGTCGAGGCCATTGGACTAGTGGCACCACAGATTATATGGCATCATATGAAAATTTTTTATTGTGCATGCACTATGTTTACGGGACCTTCAAGACGCCCAAGAGTGGTAGTGATGTGTCATAAGGCCTTAGACAACCTGCTGGATATAAGGGTAGTTAGCCATTCTAGAAGCCTTACGAAGCTCGATGTAGCTTCAAGCGCATGAGACTGGGGTGGGGTCAGGATGAGGTCTCTGTCCTCATATAGACACGGAGATTTGTTACGGGATTGAGGGTCGGATGTCGCGAACATCCACTCATTCTCAGGGTAGAAGTGGATGTACTTTTATCTAGGTGGCCGGAAAAGTCGCTTCGACGCTACAAGAGGGTTCAGTGGATGTACTAGCCTACGATTGTGTGTTTGACCTTCATGATTAAGGATGTGTGATGGGTGATGATACACCGTGGTTAATAAGAAATGGTGATAAAAACCAAAATTTGAAATGAAAGGTTTTTAAAAGAAAATAAGGAGTTTGGCACACTCCAAAACAAACATTTTTCTTAAAAATTAAATTTTGAAAACCCATTCACTGAATCATTGTACTCACCCCCTCCATTATATCATTTTCAGGTAAACCCGGAAAGCCTATCCTAAAGACCACTAACTAATACGCCTGTAAGACAGGTATGTTTATTTTAAAATTTTATTTAGTTTTTATTTATGTTATTCCAGGAAGGGTGCAGGTTTAAAGAACACATTACTCTTCATTGTTTATAAACAAGGGGTAACCCTTAGTAATCCGGGAGAGTAGCGGGTTGATCATGGGGATCCGACCAAACTGAGTCAGGGCGTGACAACATACCCCTGCCAAATTTTGGGATTTTGCATTTGAGACTACTATTCACTTCATCAACCATCTTCCTACTAAATCTCTTAACTTTCATTCCCCTCTTCAGGTACTCACTAGTGAGTCTCCTGATTATTCTTCTCTTCATGTTTTTGGTTGTCTTTATTTTCCGTACTTGTGTCCCTACCTCTCTCACAAACTTCAACCTCACTCTCTTCCATGTGTTTTTCTTGATTACTCCTCCAATTTTATTGGATACCGCGTCCTAAACTCTCGCACTAGGCGCATCTTTATTTGTCACACTATTATTTTTCATGAATCTATTTTTCCTTTTTTAAAAGTTACTTTAGTCTCCCCTACTCCCACTGCACACTCCCCACCATCCTTTCCAATTCCTTCACCTATCTCGGCTCCCTCCTCAAGCTCAAGTATGGTACCTAACTCCCGTTTATATACACATGAGACATCTCCCCTTGAGGTTATGTCTATTGGTTCTCCTATGCCTATGGTTCCTGCTCTCATGGCCCCTCATATGATTACCCGTTCTTAGGATGGTACTTTAACCCCCACGACATTTTACTGTCACTCCCTCTCTATTTGTGGCTTTGTCTTAAGAACCTCACACATTTGCTCAAGCTCGTCGTGACCCTCACTGGATGGATGCCATGCGTGCTGAATTTTTCACTCTACATCTCAATCACACTTAGGATCTTGTTCTTACGCCACCAAACTGTCTTTTCATTAGCTGTAAATGAATCTACAAAATCAAAGAGAATCTTGATGGGTCACTTGCTCTGTATAAAGCTTGTATTGTTGCCAAAGATTTTTCTCAACAACCTGGCTTTGACTATGATGACACCTTCAGTCTTTTTGTCAAATCGGTCACCATTTGAGTTGTTCTCTTTATTGTTGTCTCTCTACACTGGGATATTCGTCAATTAGACATCAACAATACATTTTTACATGGTTATCTTACTGAGGAAGTATACATGACTCAACCATCGGGCTTCACTAACATCCATTTTCCTAATTATGTATGTCGACTTCATCGCTCCCTTTATGGCATCAAACAAACTCCATGTGCTCGGTTTCTCCATTTGAGTTCATTTCTTCAACAGTTGGGCTTATGTGCCTCTATATTGAATAACTCTCTTTTTATATATCATGGCTCAGACTTCACAATCTTTCTCCTTGTATATGTTGATGATCTTATTATTATAGGATCTCCCAATGCTCTCACCTTCATTATCATCCAGGCTTTACAAGTTGAATTTTCTATCAAAGATTTGGACTCTCTTCACTGGTTCCTTGATATCAAAGCTATCACTTCCTCTATTGGCCTTCATCTTATGCAGCGCAAATATATTCAAGACCTTCTCTCCAAGGTTGCCATATCTACTTGCAAGCCCATTTCTACATCCATCGCTCCCAGTCCTTGCCTATCTACTCATATCGGGGCCCTTCTCTATGATCCCACTTAGTATCGTCAGATTGTGTACTCTCTTCAATATCTCATCCTCACTCAACCTGATATTTCCTATGCGATTAACCAGGCTTTTTGGTTTATGCATCAGCTCACTGATGCCCATTGGACTGTCGTTAAACGTACTCTACGTTATCTTAAAGGTACTTCACATCTTGGTCTCACCTTTTGGCGTCACTGCACTCTTAATCTTTACTGTTTCTGGGATGCTGACTAGGCTAGTAACCCTGACGATCATCACTCTACTAATGGTTTTGTTATCTTTTTTGTCGCAACCTAATTTTCTAGTGCTCCAAAAAGCAATGCATCGTTGCTCGCTCCACCACCGAGACTAAATATAAAGGACTGCCACTACTAAGTTGATCCGGCTCCAATCTCTTCTAGGAAAAATTCGTCTTTCTCTCTCCTGACCACCCATACTCTGGTGTGATAATATATATGTCATCTATTTGACTGTCAATCCCGTCTTTCACTCTAAACTAAATATATCGAAATTGATTACCACTCGCAAGCTCAATCTCCGTTACCTACCCTTGAGCTTGCGGGGAGTAAAAGTCAGGTCACCAGCTCACCTAGCTCAGTAATCAGCTCTGCTAATACTATCACCTAAATAATTCACTGGGACGACATCTACCCTTTGTACATGTAATTGTACAAATTTCTACATTTGTATTTATTTGTTATTTTCTTAAAATTTTTGTATAAATCATACTAATATAGAATGAAAGAGTTGTAAATAATTCTAAAATCATACTTTAACATTATTATTCTACTTGCACAAAATTTTCTTCCTCCATTTCTTTCAGAAATTATCCTTAAAAATCGAGATATTTAGATTTTTTTTGTTGCTCAATAAGATAATTGAATATTCATTATCAACTCAATTTGCAAGAGAATTCTTAATTAAATTTTTTTTCCTAACTGGCATTTTGATATAATATAATTATTGAATAAATTAATTTTTTTAAATTAATTAAAATATAAATATTAAATAATTTATAAATAGTAAATAACTAATTAAAAATAGTAAATATATAAAGTGATTTAATACGTGCCTGATTCGTTAATTTATTCAGACGATTCTACCCCATAGAAGAGAAGACTTCACGGTAGGGTCATAGACCCATCCGCATCTATTTGGGTCGGGTCCTCATCCTCTTCTACGCTATAGTCTCATTTCAGGCCTCCTCTCCGGCAGTCCACAGATCTATCAGTTCACGAACTACGTCGGAACGGACGATTCTGATTTCAGGCCGCGCCATTGCGACTCCTCTCATAGGTTTAGATCGGGCGGTGCCGCGACAATAGCCTGCTAAACTGAGGCGGTATTTCCGAATCCGATCATGCCCTTATCCTCCTACCTCGGGAAGGCCCGCCGCACTGGTGTAGGGGGAACATGGACCTCTTCCGGTCCTATCCTCCCGTCTTCATCATCCCCTTCTTCTAAGACGAAGCAGCGAAAGGCCCGCCGGCGTACGGCCCTGCTGAACTTCCTACTCTCCAACATCTTCACAATCGCCCTCTCCATCTCCCTCCTCTTCCTCCTCTTGACCATCCTTCTCTATGGCATCCCTCACCCGATCTCCTCCCGCTTGAACTCGAGGCGCCATCCGTACAGGAAATCGAAGCCGAAGTCGGCCTCCCGCATCAGGCGCGGGAACAATTCCGCCACTGGCTTTGCGACCGTTGATATCTCCACCAATGATTTATACGACAAGATTGAATTCTTGGACATTGATGGCGGCCCCTGGAAACAGGGATGGAGGGTCAGCTATAAGGGGAACGAGTGGGACGATGAGAAGCTCAAGGTCTTTGTGGTGCCTCACTCGCATAATGATCCCGGTTGGAAGCTCACTGTGGACGAGTACTATGATCGACAATCTAGGCATATTTTGGACACCATTGTTGAAACTCTCTCTAAGGTCAGTTATAGCCTATCACTACTTAGATAAATTAGAGGAGTGATGAGCTCCAAACCTGCATGAAAGATCACATCTAGGAAGTTAGTTCATAAAACTTTTTCAGCTTGATGATTTTCATGTTCATGCAACATTTTCACTTTAATGTTGCACTCTGCCTGACATCTTATAGTGGAGGTTGATTCCATTTAGTGTTTGATCCATCAATTTCACCTCATAATGAACAGCCTCTTACTGTTACCTATTGTGATGATGGTGGTTCTAATATTAATAGATATATGGATGACTTGAATCAAGAAATCAGTTCCACATGTAGACCAACTTGCTTATAAGCAAGAACATGAGTATGTTGCTACAGGATAGTCATATAAGATGCAGCTCTCTTATGTGCGGTCCTTGCCTTCATAATAGAAGGGAGTTTACCAGATATGTTTTAAATCTTATGGATTTGGAATGTGGCTGTGCGAATTTCTTCCCTTTTGGACTTACATGTGATCTGGTTTTGTTATGAGGTTGTTTGGAATAATTACATTTTTCATGGGAAGGACTTGTGATCCTTGTCTTCATAATAGACTTTTTTCCTCAGTTGGAATAATTATACATCTTTAAATTTGAATTCACAGGATTCTAAACGGAAATTTATTTGGGAAGAGATGTCTTACCTGGAGAGGTGGTGGAGAGATGCCTCAAACATGAAAAAGGAATCATTTGCCAATTTAGTGAATAATGGACAATTGGAGATAGTTGGCGGTGGCTGGGTAATGAATGATGAGGTAATTCATGCAGTGGCCTCTAATCTAAAAGTAGGGCCACTTTATATTACATTCCATGAACAGAGTTTGATTCTTTGTACTTGATGCAGGCAAACTCGCATTACTATGCCATAATTGAACAGGTACTTCTCTCTTACTATCTGTTGCATTATTTATTCACTAGGGCTATAAGTACTGTTTTTGATTTGTAAATGGCTATTTTTTTCTCTCTAAAGTCTAAGGCTACTTCTGGTTATAAATTGGTTCATTTCTGAGGTGTGGGATGGGAAATACAGGATCAGCTATAAAATATGTTGCTTTTTAGTTTCTTCCTTTCCTCGACTCAGTTATTTAACCTCTTGTGATGGCTTTAACTCATCATCAATTTCCATTTAAAATGCCAGATGACAGAAGGCAATATGTGGCTTAATGATACCTTGGGCATCATCCCCAGAAACTCATGGGCTATAGACCCATTTGGTTATTCCCCAACAATGGCTTACCTTCTACGGCGGATGGGCTTTGAGAACATGCTTATACAGAGAACTCACTATGAGCTTAAAAAGGAGCTTGCTCTTCATAAGAACTTAGAGTACATTTGGCGCCAGAGCTGGGACTCTGAAGAATCCACAGACATTTTCGTCCACATGATGCCATTTTACTCGTATGATATTCCCCACACCTGTGGTCCTGAGCCTGCTGTGTGCTGCCAGTTTGATTTTGCACGAATGCGAGGCTTCATCTATGAGTTATGTCCATGGGGAGAGCATCCAGTGGAAACTAACCAAGAAAATGTTGAGGAAAGAGCCATGAAACTTCTGGATCAATACAAGAAGAAATCAACGCTTTATCGGACAAACACCCTTTTGATTCCTCTTGGGGATGATTTCCGATACATCAGCATGGATGAGGCTGAAGCCCAGTTCAGGAACTATCAGATGCTGTTTGATTACATTAATTCAAATCCCAGCTTGAATGCAGAGGTTAATTTTGGCACATTAGAAGACTATTTTCGGACACTTCGTGAGGAGGCTGACAGAGTGAACTACTCAATACCTGGTGAGTTGGGGTCCTCCTTTGTTGGTGGCTTCCCTTCCCTTGCGGGAGATTTCTTCACTTATTCTGACAGGCAACAGGATTACTGGAGTGGTTATTATGTCTCAAGACCCTTCTTCAAGGCTGTAGATCGGGTTCTTGAGCACACTCTCCGTGCCTCTGAGATTCTCATGAGTTTCTTGCTCGGGTATTGTCAGAGACCTCAGTGCGAAAAGTTGCCTATTGGATATTCTTACAAGTTGGCTGCTGCCAAGAGGAATTTGGCTCTCTTTCAGCATCATGACGGAGTCACGGGGACTGCTAAGGATCACGTGGTCCGGGACTATGGAAGCCGAATGCACACTTCACTGCAGGACTTACAGATTTTCATATCCAAAGCCATTGAGGTTTTCCTTGGGATCCGCCATGACAAGTCTGATCAGAGCCCATCACAGTTTGAGCCTGAGCAGGTGAGGTCCAAGTACGATGCACAACCAATGCATCGAGTAATTGCAACTCCTGAGGGATTGGCACATCCAGTGGTTTTCTTCAATCCCTTAGAGCAAACAAGAGATGAGATCGTTATGGTTGTTGTGGATAGAGCTGACATTACTGTTTTGGACTCAAACTGGACTTGCATTCAGAGCCAAGTCTCCCCTGAGCTTCATCATGATAAAAGAAATGTATTTACTGGAAAGCATAGGGTCTACTGGAAAGCATCTGTTCCTGCAATGGGCTTACAGACTTATTATATTGCTAATGGTTTTGTGGGTTGTGAGAAAGCTAAACCTTCAGAACTTAAATATTTCTCACAGTCCGATAAATTATCTTGCCCAGTCCCATATACTTGCAAGAAACTCGAAGGCAATGATCCTGTGGAAATTCGGAATAATCATCAGGTTCTCACCTTTGATATCAGGCATGGGCTATTGCTTAAGGTAACCAGACCAGATGGATCTGTGAATATGATGGATGAAGAGATATGCATGTATACCAGCTCAGGAGGGGCATATCTTTTCAAACCCCTAGGGGATGCAGAACCCATAACCAAAGAAGGTGGGCTGCTTCTCATATCTGAGGGGCCACTGATGGAAGAGGTCTTCTCCTACCCAATGACAATGTTTGACAGTTCTCCTGCCTCCCACAGCACTCGTACCTATAAGATTGATTCCATTCAAGGGCTTCTTATTGAGAAAGAGTACCACGTTGAGCTCTTTGGTTCTGCTTTTAATGATAAAGAGTTGATCGTGAGGTATAAAACAGATATTGATAACAGGAGAATCTTCTACTCTGATCTCAATGGTTTTCAGATGGCCCGGAGGCAGTATTATGATAAGATCCCACTTCAGGGCAACTATTACCCTATGCCGGCCCTGGCTTTTCTTCAAGGATCAGATGGCCAACGATTCTCTGTACATTCAAGGCAATCCTTGGGAGCAGCAAGCATCAGAGATGGGTGGCTAGAAATCATGCTAGATCGCAGATTGCTACATGATGACGGGCGGGGTCTAGGGCAAGGTGTCCTGGATAACCGTGCTATGACAGTAACATTCCACCTCCTCTTTGAGTCTAATGTCTCTTCTACCTCTGATTCAATGTCCAACTATCATCCCTTGAGCCCATCTCTTCTTTCACATCTCATTGGGGCCAACCTGAACTATCCATTACATGCATATATTTCAAAGAAGCCTCAGGAGACCTCTATACGATCTCTCTCAAAGGCTTTCTCTCCTTTATCTTCTCCATTGCCATGTGATCTTCACATTGTGACCTTCAAGGTCCCCAGGCCTCTCAAATACACTCAGGAAGCATTCCAGTCTCCACGGTTTGTGCTCATGTTGCAGAGGCGTCATTGGGATTCCTCGTACTGCAGGAAAGCGAGATCAAGCTGTGCAGTTATGTCTAATGAGCCAGTGAATATCCTCCGCATGTTCAAGGGTCTTGCGGTTCATAATGTGAGGATAACTTCCTTAAATCTCCTTCATGAGGATCCCGATATCCTTGGATATGATGAGCAGGTCTCAGAAGTTCAGGAAGGGCATTTGATGATGTCTCCCATGGAAATTCAGGCTTATAAGCTTGAAGTTCGATCACAGCTGTGATCATATTAACTTGAACTCGTTTTCATTCTCATTACAGTGAAGAAGGTGCGACCAAATTCAGTCTGCTGTTAGGAAAGGTGATATCTGAGGCCAATCCTGAAGGTTCACTGATGAAAGTTAAGAACATATTGAAAGGCTGATCTCAAAATATCAAATACATGTACCATGTTCTTGATGAAGGTTTGAAGTGTCTCCATTGTGTTGCAAGTCATCATACTTTCTTGCCTTACACTTGGAGAGTTACTTACCATACCATGAGAAAACTCCCTTTTTAGACATAGGATGAAGATCTGCTTTATATGCAAAGTGAGTCTGTACCGTGACAACACTGAGTGGATCTTTTCTTGCAGTTTCAATAATAAGGTGGAACCTAATTCAAGTTTGTTTCAAAAATTCCTTTCTTACAAATCACTATGCCATGGATTCAATTCAAGAGAATATGAAGTTTATCCACACACCCTAAATCGCATAATAAAATGATAAGTCGATTATTCTTTTTTTTTTGCTCAATACAAGTGGATTATTCAAATACTACTATATCCAGACACGTCATACATACAAAAGAAACACTATTATCACAATCAAGGTACAAATGTGTCCTATAGGTAAATTTAGTTGCAAATATTTTATTTTATTCAAGTATAAAAATTTCATTAATAGATCAATTCAAATGCATGTGATTTAAACTATCACTAAAATATTGGTTTGAATTATTTTGAACTATTGGTAAAAGTTTTATATGTTATTTAAATTATTGGTAAAAAATTTATCTATAAATTTAATAAATATAATATTTATATAAAAAATAAGATAATTGTATACTTATTTGATATTTTAACTTAAACAATAATTTGAAACAAACATAAAAAGGATGGTAAATGTTTGGAAGAAAAAATCAATTTCCTTGCAAGATCATAACCTTCCCAAATGAGCCAGCCCCATGTGGAGAGGAATTAGGGAAACCTGCCTGCCCTTACTCTTTTCCAAAAGGGGGCTAGCTAGAAGCAGAAACATGGACGGCAATGATGGTAGCCTCTCAAGTCAAATGATTGAATACCATTTTCTGTAAAACTGACAGACCAAAGGGCAGAGCAGGAAAATACAATACTGCTCTGATACATCATGTTCAACTAAAGTTCAAACTCCTTTTTTCAAATCAATCAAATGTGCTTGTTATTAAGGTCTCCATGTACCTCAAGCATAAGAGGTCATATATATATATAGTCATATATACATATATCTCCTATATTCTACCAGGAAAATTTGCGGACATGTCAACATAGGATGAATGTTTGCAGGTCTTTCCTCTTAAATCCTTGTCACTCTATCAACAACAAGACGTATAAATTGACTCTCCAAAATGCCATGAGTCAACCAGCAAGTGAACCAACATCCATCCAATTTCCAAACCAATGCTGGCATTTACAAATTGTTAATGCTCCAGTAAGTTGACAGAATGTAAAATGGGCAAATATACTAGATCTGTCAACCAAATAAGATTGAACTCATCAATCTAAAGTGACTAAGGAACAATAATTTGCAGGTCTAGAAGTAAGTTGTGATACTAGGACGGTGGCCTTATCATTTATATCATCAGTCAAAAGAGACAAGCTCTTCTAGGTAAACTTGGCAAATGGGCATAAAACATTGATTTGCCACCAAATACACTGGGTGCAGATCACCTGGATTCAATCAGAAGACCTCAACAGTTCAATCCCATCTTTCATTACATCTAAAATGACAATATCCTCCTGATCACCCTGCTGAAGACATCATTTATGGTTTTAATCCTTAAACTAAAAGGCACTCTCTACATTATCAGAAGCATTGCAAGCGTGGCCAGATGTAGTAGCAGCAGCTAATAATATGAAAAATGATGAGAAGGTACCATAAGCAAGGACCAAAGTTAACAGTCATTAACAGTGCATAACTGGGATCCTTGATACTTTTCTGCCACAGGATAAAACCAAATCAAAGAGCTATCTCAATTTATTTGTACAAGATAAGCCATGGTAATTCTGCACTAGAAAAAACAAACTGAACAGATGCCAAACTAGCTTAGGAATATCATTGTAAAACCAGGCGTCCAAGTATCAAATTTAATAATGAATACCATGACCATTGATACTCATCTCCACTGCTCCATCACCACCAACACTCTCCTTAATCTTTCCTACACTGCTCTCCTCTTTGATCCCATCACCATCTTCCCCATCCGAATCCAAAGTAAACCGGGTATTGCTACCAAAATCATGAGCATCTTCCCCCAGAGGTCTATACCTCAACCCATCACTTCGAATTCCATTTCTCTGCGCAAGAATTGAGTAGGCCCCAGCTGTCACAGCCACGAGGAGAGCCAGGTGACAATTGAACTGAAGGGTAGCAATTGCCCTGGCCCGATGGTACTCAGGGTGCCCTTTGCATTTGACGGTATAATTGCCACGGCTGTATTCGTGCAGCCAGCACCCTTGTGCTACCAATTTGGTAAAGAAGGACACACTCATTTGCAGGAACCACGTTCCCTGAAGGATCAATCCGATCCCCCGTCCCAGCCTTGCAAATGCTTGGGCTTTCTGGGATTTTAGTTCAAGAACCGTAGAGAATGTACATACAGTGACTGGCACGAGCATGAGAACAAAGTACCTGTTCTCGATCCCACTGGTATCCTTCCGTTGGAGATAGAATAGCAGAAACTCCTCCGCGAATGCGAACAGAAGGATCGAATTCAGTAGTTTCAGGGGAAAAGGAAACAACTTTGTGGATTGGATGAGTATTCCCAGCACGGAGAAGAAAAGGAAGAGGGCGGAGACTGCGAGGGACTGTAGCTGGAGGGCCGATCCGATTTGGTCCTGCGAGTTGATGGCGGCGAAGAAGGAGATCAGGGAATCGAGGATGAACAGAAACGAGATGACTGAAGCAAGGAAGTACGAGAACGAAGAAGAGCTGATTTTGGGCTTTGAAGAGGCGAGAGAGGAAGATGGGTTCAGGGTCAACGAAGGGCCAGGGGACGGTGAATTCGATGCGGCTAAGGATTCGACTGCACCGAGCAAGACTAATCCTCCGCCTGCCACTGCGTAAGTGAAGAAACCCATTATCTTTCTCTCTCTCCCTCTCTTTCGCTCTCTCTCTTTTTGGGGGTGCTTTGAGGAGGAAGAAGAAAACCGGCCTCTTCTAATGGAGCTCCGTGAGAGCGATACAAGTCAGATTTGGGTGGCTGAGGCCAGAGCCCAGCAGTTTGGACGTCTCTCTGACGGCACGTGACAGGTTCTACTCTCCTAGAAGGCGCCTCAAAGCATGCGGCCGGTTTCAGTATTATTTTGAAATTATTATCTTTAGGAATATCTTGGTTTTAACCTTATCTATGTCTTTGCCTCGCCTGCTTTAATACTGCATTTCATCGGTCATTAACTTGATTCATCGCTCTAGGCGGGATTTTGGTGATCATTCTTTTGTTTCAAGCTGTAGGCACATCATTGATGTGCTTTGATCAACAATCCTTGTATCAATTCAGCCTTGATTGGAGGAGTGCTGCAATTTGTTTTCTTTATAGTTTAACATTGAATGATTAATTTGAGATTCAGAGCACTGATCATGACAATCCTTACCCTTCTCATATCAGAGGGCATCACATACTGAAATGTGAATTTGCCAATTTGATGTACTACAGTTTCTGATATGATTGATGTTCTTCTGATTCTGCAATTCCATTTTTTTGTATGCTGGTGGAGCCCCCTTTCAGGTGGGTATTCCTGCTGCAATAGAACAGTTCCACCATTCTCATAAATTCATTCACTGCATTTTTCTGGGGACCAATGGAGCATGAAGTTTTGCTGGTTCCACTATTCTCTATTGGAATTGAAATTTGCATTCTATGCTCTGAAAAGTCAGCAGATGACATTCTAAAGTCTACCCACAGTAATATTACAGCAAACAAAGTTTGAAATTCCTTGGATGTGGGGTCCAAGTTTGAATGCAAATCTAATTTCCAATTGAATCTAAAAAGGGAAAAAAAATATTTTGCTTGGAGGAATTTTTTGCAGTTAACTTCTTTCAACCACTTGGAGACCAACTTCACAAATGATTTATCTGCTTTTGATGATTTTTCCTCCATCATTTGTTCATTTAGTTTCCTTAAGAATGATAATTCACCTAGTGAGAACAGGGAAAGTCTCACTTCTACTTGATTGCCCTTTACCCAACAGCAAGATATACCATGTTTGCAGGATTATAATCTCTTCCCTTTACCATGCAAAGTATTCCATGAAATCACAGCTTAGCACTTCCAGTGCAGTTGAAGACTATTGAGAGAAATCCCAATCAAGCATAGTATGATCAAAGGGGTTAGTTCATGGAGCAATCCATGATAGAAAGCATAATTATTTGATAAGAACCTTCCTCCATTTATGTATATTTCCACTTGTACCGACTATCATTGCACTCTTGCAGATTGCCTGAAGAATCACAAGTCCCAGTTCCTTGGGTTCTCTGGTGGCCTGAAACTTCTGAAGAAGTTCCTTGGGTTCTCTGGTGGCCTGAAACTTCTGAAGAAGTGACTTCTTTGATGCTCTGAGATAAATCTCTATGGGAACCAATAAAACAGATCTATCAAGTTCTTGTTATTCTTCTTATCACGTACAAACTCGCATTATCTTCTGCTATATTCCCAACTTTATCTAGCAAACCTCAAATGTAAATTGTGCAAAACAATCTGTAACCATAGCTATAAAGCTACCGTGAAAGTTCGTTATTTTCTAGTATAATATAGGGGTCAGGGGGCAAATGAGGTTCTTTCAAACATTCTATGTAACCCTTATTATGCATTTTTATTGCATGCCCTCTGCATTTGTTCATTTATAAAATTGAAATCAGAATAACTTTTTGATTAAAAATTAATAATCATATTAATATTATTGAAAATAAGATTGAGAATGGGAATAAATGGAGTGGATCCGAGCTTGTTTAAAAATATATATTTTTCGAAAAATCTGAAAATAAGATGACGTCAAAAATAAGTAAAAAGTAAATTAAAAAAAGAAAAAAAAGTTTCAAATCTGTTTAACATCTGAAACTTATGCACGAGAGTTTATAGTCTTGTGTGAAAGGAAATGAACATTTTAGGCTAATTAATTAAGAAAAAAGTGGGTTGAATTTTAGTTTATTGGAATATTGACCCAAGGCTTTAAAAGTTAAAAAGAAATAAATGGTAACAATAGATTAATATATGAAAAATAAGATATTTAAAAATTTATTTAGTCTTATTGGATATGTACTATGGGTCAAGTACTAAAATTAGAATATATTTAAGTGATTTAATTATTAATGAGAAAAAAATAAATAAATAAAAGCCCCAAAAAAAGATATTATGCCAAATGGAAAATAATGGATTTTAAAAATATATACAAGATTATAGAGAGTTTGGCTATTAAGTGCAATTTTGACTATTGAAGGTAATAATTATTTTGGAGAAAAATGGGAATTAAGCTCCCAAGAGTGATTGGCCAATGGATTTTTATTTTGGAATAAACAAATAAACCCATGTCCTATCGTATTATAAAAAAAACATAGCACTCAAATAAGAAAGGAGAAGCAAGCTTCATTTTTTTTATTAAACCTTGTTTTGGAAGGAAAAGCAACTTAGAGAGAAAGCCTCCTCTTAACCTCTTTGTCTTCTTGAAGATGCAAGGCAAATTTGTTTGGAAGAGAGTTTGCATTCTTCAATTTGTATGAAATTAAATGTATTTAGGTTGTAATATTAGAATTTTTGAAACTGAAATTTAAAATAAATTGGATTGAAATTCAAATTGAGCAATTCTTAAATCTATTTAATAGAAAAATAAATTAATTTTTTATTATTTTTATTTTTTCAAGTATGGATTGAAAAAATGGTGAACTGGATAAAAAACCATCGAACTAATTGAGAAATTTATCGGAAATCGATTTGCTATAGTGTATACCTGTAGCACTAGGTACTCACACGCACAACACACATGTCGTCTTACTCGTTTGACAGTTTACTCGAATTTCCCTATTTTTACCTGGTGAATAACCCATCCAATTTGAATCCATCTATTGGGAAAATTAATTTATTGTTAGAGTCATACACTATGAAATGGAGAAATAATACTATGGATAGATAGACATACAAGTCTAGAACACGTCTATATAAAGATTTGGTGTTCACATATCGAAATTTGCTCTGAAAGTGAGATTGCTCCCAACTTCGACAACTCAGAATTTCTATGGTCCCCTCTCTAGACTCTCAACTCCGTCTCTATAGTTGTAACACCGAGTTTTTAGTAACCAGAAAAAAAATTTAGAATAGAAAAACCAAATTGGTTAAGATGAACTAGATCCCATTAGAATATCAAAGTTAAGCGTGCTTGCGTGAGAGTAGTGTTTGCCTAAGGGGAAGTATTCATGTTGCATCCCCTCAATAGTTGTCAAACCATATTTTTTTAGTAGCCCAAAATTAAATAACATACCAACACCAATGTACAAAAATCTAATTAGCACTCTAGAGTTAATGAGTGACCTACTGAGAAGTATTCATGTAGGGTTGCACCCTTTCAATAGTTGATAAATCATATTTTTTTAGTAATCCAAAATTAAAAACATACTAGCACTAATGCAGGATCCCTTTAGAACTTTGAAGTTAAGTATACTTGGTGAGAGTAGTGCTAGGATGGATGACTTATTGGGAAGTATTCATGTTGCATCCCCTGAATAATTGTCAAACCATATTTTTAGTAACCCAAAAAATAATAAAATACTAGCACTAATGCACTAGATCCTATCAAAACATCGAAGTTAAGTAACTCGAAATTTCGGTAAAATGTAGTTTATAGAATTATATTATAAGTTTAAAATTAAGTTGGTATAATTGGAATAAATAAAATAAAAGTGTAAATTATTAGGTAAAAATAATGAGATAAATATATATATTTTATTAATCCTATGTACGTAACGTAAATATCATAAATACCTATATTTATTTATTAAAATTAATACCAATAATTTTATATATATATATATATATTAATCCTATGTCCCTAATGTAAGTATCATAAATATCTTTATTTATTTATTAAAATTAATACCAATAATTTAATATATATATATATTAATCCTATGTTCCTAACGTAAATATCATAAATATCTTTATTTATTTATTAAAATTAATTCCAATAATTTAATATATATATATATATTAAATTATTGAAATTAATACTAATAAATGCCCACCAATTTCTCGAGAATAATGACAACATTAATACCGTAGTAATAAATAATCCCCATTTAATATGTAATTCTACTCCTATATAAAGAGCTCGTCCCCATTCATTCTTCTCACACCTGAAAACTATTCTCTCTCTAATACTCCATTTTCTGGTGAAGCTCAAACTAGGGCTTCGACTTATGCATTTTTCTTAACCTCAAAAGAAGAGGTCAGGCTTTTTAGATTTCGGGGGAAGTCAGCTATTTGATAGCAGTCTCCATTCGATTTAAGGATCGCCGAAGAAGCGCTGACATAATCAAACAGTGAAACAATTCCGGTAAACCGAAGTTGCCCTATTCATATCATCAGAGGCTATGAAAACAGTTCCAGTAGACCGAAGTTGCCCTGCTCATATCGTGTAGGAACACGAAGTACCGGGAACACCAACAAGGACAAGTTCGCGTGAATACAAAGACCCAATCTAGTGGAATTCACTACATTAATGGGTGAGTGGGTTATTTACATCATACCTGGTTGGGATGATGAGCACCTTTTCTAAATTAGAAGTCACCGTGAGTGGGACTTTTAACATCATACCCAGTTGGGGTGATGAGCAAATTAAGCTAAAAACCTATTTACCGTTTGTGAGTGAGATTTTATATCATACCTGATTGGGGATGATAAGTACCTTAAAATAAAAACCCACTATTTAGTGGTATTTTAAACATCACAACATAGAGAAGTGATGTGAAAATGATGCGGAAAAACTACTTACATGTCGTGAGTAGATCATACCCGGTTGGTATGATGAAGCTTAACCAGAGGAAGTGGAAAACCCGTTCATCGGTTATGAGCGAAGATATCCTCATACCTAGTTAGTATGAAGAATAGTTAAAAATTTATTTTTGTCAGAAGTGCTCTCCCTTAATTGTGCGTCACTGCTTAAACGATTTGGGAGACCTTCTTGACGGGAGCTCGAATAGCTCTTGTAGGCCGAGGGCCTCGGTTTTGGAACTTGGGGCCTAATATGTCTGATTTTGAAAATCTTGAATAGTGGGCCATATGCCAATTGGCACAAGCAGGAGCTCGTAAACAAACATAAGATATATGCCATAAAACTTTAAGTAAATGAATTGTTTGACCATGGTACCAAGACAGGACTGACACATTCAATTAACTACTGGCAATGCAACATGACAGGTCTCTGGACTAGTCAAGACAAACAACTGCATGTTGAGTTGATGGTCGGGACCATTAGACCAGTGGAACCATAGATTATAAGGCATGATGTGAAAATAATGATTGTGCATGCACCATGTGTACGGGACCTTCAAGACATCCAAGAGGGGTAGTGATGTGTCATAGGGCCCTAAAGACCTGGTGGATATAAGGGCAGTTCGTCAGACCAGGTGACCTTACGAAGCTCGACGTAGCTTCAAGCGCACGAGACCGAGGTGGGGTTGGGATGAGGTCTCTGTCCTCATATGGACACGGAGAGTTGATTTCTAGATTGAGGGTCAGATATCGCGTACATCCACTCCTTTTCAGGGTAGAAGTGGATGTGATTCTATATAGGTGGCCAGTAAAGTTGCTCTGATGCCACAAGTGGGTTCAGTGGACGGACTGGCCTACGATTGTGTGTTTTGACCTTCATGATGAAGGATGTGTGTTGGCTGAAGACACATTGTGATTAATAAGAAATGGTGAAAAACCGAGATTTTTAAAGTGGAGAAAATCTAAAGGAAATTAAGGAGTCCGACACACTACAACTTGAAAATGTCACCCTCGATAGGGTAAAGGTTTTAAAAACCAGTATTTGAGGAAAGGATATTTTAAAAGAAAATAAGGAGTTTGGAACACTCCGATTAAAGTTGTTTTGTTTATGAAAACTCACTCCCAATCCCTGTTCACTAAGTTGTAGAATTCACCTCCTCCCTTATATCCATTTCAGAAAACCAAGGGAAAACCAATCTTAAAGACTTCCCTGTATAGAAACTATAAAATTAGGTATGTCAATTTTTCAGTTTTGTATAATGTTATTCTAGGAAAGGTACAGGTTTAAAAGATGCCTTACTCTTTATGGTTTATAACAAGGGAAAACCCTTAGTAAACCGGGAAGAGTGACGGGTTGCTTACGGGGATCCGACCAAACTGGGTCGGGGCGTGACAATAGTCATCAACAAGATCGCATAGTACCTGATCTCTGACGACTAGAAATAGTGTAACTATTTTAAAGGATAATTCCAATGGCCTCGACAACCCTCGTTAGATGAGAAAAATTCAGTGAATCCCTTGTACCACCAGGTTTTCATAGCCTCTGACATTGCCCAATTTAATTATCTAATTCTCATGAACTGACTTGGTTCATAAACTGGTTCAATCCAGTTGGATCCGGTTCATCTAAACCAGTCTAATTTTTCTCTTCCAATATATCCTAAGGTTCTTTTCAAAGGTTTTATGAAACCTTTGGGTCACTTGGGAGTTGTAAATTGCCCATTCTCTGATGATCTGGTTTGTGAACCGGTTCGATTTTCTCACTTGGTTTGACTAGTTCTTTCCCCGGTTTCCTTAACTTCAAAAGGGCAGGGTTTACAATAAGCACCTCGAATTTTAAAACCTACTACTAAGTGGTATTTTAACAATCACACCTGAGAGTAATGTTGTGAAAATTACGTGGAAAAACTCATTATTAGTTGTAAGTATATCATACCTGATTGGTATGATAAACTTCCTGAAAGGAAGTAGAAAACACGTTCATCGATTATGAGTGGAGATATCCTCACACTTGGTTGGTGTGATGGATGGATAAAATTTTATTTTTGTTAGAAGTGCTCTCCCCTGACTGTGTGCCACTACTTAAACTTTTTGGGAGACCTTGACGGGAGCTCGAATAGCTCAGATATGCCGGAGACCTTGGTTTTGGAACTTGGGGGCTAATATGCCCGATTTTGAAAATATTGTACAGGGGGCCCAAGGTCCGTTGGCATGAGCAAGAGCTGGTAAAAAATATGAGTTAAGTAAGGAAAACTTTAAATGAATGATTTGTTTGGCCATGGTACCAAGACAGGACCAACATACTCGATGGACTAGCAGTAGTGCGACAAAACAGGTCGACGAGCCAGTCGAGACAAATAGCTGCAGGTCGAGTTGAGGGTTGGGGCCGTTGGACCAGTGACACCACAAATTAAATGGCTTATGTGAAAAATTATTATTTTGTGCATGCACTAAGTTACGAGACCTTCAAGACGCCCAAGAGGGGTAGTGATGCGTCCTAGGTTTACTGGACGACTTGGTAGATATAAGGGCAGGTTGTCATACCAGTAGTCTTGGAAGCTCAACGTAGCTTCATGCGCATGAGACCGGGGTGGGGTCGGGATGAGGTCTCTGTGCTCATATGGACACATAGTTTTGTTTACGTGTTTACATACATTCACTCATTCTCAAGGTAGAAGTGGACATGCTTCTATCTAGGTAGCCGGTAATGTCACTCTGACGCCACAAGTGGGTTTAGTGGACGTGCTATCTTGTGAATGTGTGTTCCCTTCATGATGAAGAGGATGTGTTGTGTGATAAACACACCATTGTGATGAGAAATGTCTATGAAAACCGAGATTTGAGGATAAAATATTTTAAAGAAAAATAAGGAGTCTGGCACACTCCAATTCAAACTATTTTCTAACAATCATACTTTAAACAACTATTCACTAAGCCGTTGAACTCACCCCCTCTCTTATATCCCTTACAGGTAATCCCAAAGACTATGAGTTAAACTACACCGATGAGACAAGTATGATAAGATTAAATTTTATGTATTTTTTTTTGTTATTCTAGGAAAGGTGTAGATTTAAAGGACGTCTTACTCCTCACAAGTTGAAAAAAAGGGAAACCCTTAATAAATCGGGAGGGTGGCGGGTTGCTAATGGGGATCCGACCAAACTGGGTCGGAACGTAACAGTCACATTTCAGCGTTGACCTATACCAAAAATTTTCCTTCATCTGCGTGGAACAGAGCTGGGGCTTCACTTTATATGATTCAAATTTCTAGCAAAATGGCTAATTGTTTATGGCTTAATGTATTATAGTAGCCCATCTAATTTGTTTGTTTCTTTTGTTTGTAATATGTAATATATTTGGTTTCCTTACATGCACCCAAGCCCTAATTAATTGTAAGTACCACTTATTTCTTGTGGGCATTAAAGCCTTTATTTAGTTGGGTTGTTTGTTTCTTTTAGGCTTGTATCTTTAGTACATGAAATAAGGCACTCCAGTCCAATATCTTTAGACAAAATGATAAAAAATAATAATTTCAGCCCAACTTTCCTGGGCTCGTACATTGAAATAGAAAATAATGGGTTCTTGTTTATTAGCCATCTATGTGGGCTTTTAGTATTCATCTCAATTTCTTTTATATTAAGAATTCCATTGTTTGCTTGTTTGGACTTTTCCATCTAAAATTATTTTAATATTATATTAATATTGGGCCATTCCTCAATTTATATCATATCATTTATATGTTATCTCATAACCAATTTACCTCATAATTGAATGAGAGTAACTATAATTCATATTTAATTTTTGATCGAATTCTTTAAAGTTCAAAAAAATAAAAATATTTTCTCCAATATAATTATTTCACTTCTAATTCTATTTTGCATCGAAAATTTTCGATTCCAAAAATACGACGTTACATGTCCTGTAAACCTACTAGCATGCTCTTTATCTTATCTCTAGTACTTAAAATTTTGAGACATGTGATTTACTTTGCCCCTTGAAAAATTGAACTCGGTCCATTCGACTAGTAGTCTATATTATAGTCAGGTTATTCTCGGTCTCCCCCTTCGATTTTACACAGCTAGCAGTAAATAAGCAATCACCAAGAACTCACGTTTTGTACACAAGCATCACCTACACTCGGGCGACATTTTCGGGCTACACATAACTCAGGCATCAACCTGGTTACTTAGGTCCTAATCACAACAACATACCCTAAAGTATACCACCGTATAGGTGATACTAGTTTGAAAAAAACTAGAGTGTGAGAGTTACACGAGCACTTTACCACAACCAACATTTCTCGATTGTCAACTCGCAGCTAGGTGTCTTAGCACCCGGAGTCATGCTTGCATCGCAACCACTTGCCTGCACAAAATGGGATACTCATGCCCTAACACAATGGGCTACTCGTGCCCTAACATATATCACTATCGGAGTGTACCATTGCATGGACAATACCAGTCTAAGAAATTGGAGTGTGGGAGTTACATGAATACTCTACCACAACTAACGCTCATCGAGGGTCATGGTCGCATTACCACCACTCATCGGCCCATGCATCGTACACATGTGACTCAATTTCGTAATTGTCTCATCGCAGTGGTATACTAGGACGGTACCTATATATCATTCGGGTGTCCTCGAAAACATAGAAGATTACACATACACTCCTCGATCTCCTTTCCATTTTTCCTTCGGCGATGACACAACCTCTTAGGCGTCCATCCATTTCCTCCTCTCCTATACCGGTATTCACAATAAGAATTAACATGACACGTGATCATAATCATGGCACTCATGGCCAAACAAGTAATGGTGCATAAAGAATCTCATTATTGGGAGTTCGGTGAGTCTCTCGCCCGCTCCCCAAATCATACACACACAATTATGCACCAAAATCTTCATGCTTAATAACATGGATATACTTGGGAGTCTGATCCTTCATATAATCGACTCCTCACACAATTAAATAAATTTTGGGAGCTCGGACCGTCATTGGGTTGTCTCTCTATATCACACAATTGGGCATATTGCCGTAAACTCAGGTCACACGGCCTACTCATGTCTTGGTTGTTTAATCAGCATATAAACATAACAATGACACTTATTGGGAGTTCGACTTATCATTGGCCATCTCCCCAAATCACAAAATGGCTCAAGACCCAACACTTTCCAGGTTCATCAGAACCGTATTTACGCCACATGACCTAGTCTCATGATCGGTCCTTACTTTAACCTTTAAAATCACGTTTGATTTAGTGGCAATGTACTTATTCATTTTTCACTTCTTATATAAGTTCTAAGGTCAACTTTCTAATCATTTAGAAAGTTGGGCATCTTGCCATAAACTCAAGTCTCACGGCCTACCCATGTCTTGGTTGTTCAATTAGCATATAAACACAACAATGGCACTTATTGGGAGTCCGATCTGTCTTTGGCCATCTCCCCAAATCACAAAATGGTTCAAGACCCAACACTTTCCAGGTTCATCAGAACCGTATTTACGCCACATGACCTAGTCTCATGATCGGTTCTTACTTTATCCTTTAAAATCACGTTTGATTTAGTGGCAATGTACTTATTCATTTTTCACTTCTTATATAAGTTCTAAGGTCAACTTTCTAATCATTTTCACACAATCAATCAAGAATATGACTTATGCTTCGGTTGGTCCAATTGGACTTGCTCTCAACGCCCATTCACCTTTCTTCACGGAACATATTCATCCCGTGAGATGTTCCAGAATCCCACTCTTGATTCCGCTAAATTGTCTAATGCGTTCTTTGAAAATTTTAGCAATAATATGGTCAGACTCACTTCTAACCATTTTAGAATTCACCCGATTGTAATACTTCTACGGTTTTACAGTTTAACCCTTATGGGTCCTGGTTACCCGACTCATTAGTCGATAACAAGACCCTTAGTCTAACCTTCTCTATGATTAATCTCTCAGGCTTAAACTCATTCACTTTTCACTTAACACTTATGAACACCCCAAATTACAATTTGGTCCTTTACTTGGGTAAAATTACCGTTTTTACCCTATACTTGGAAAGTCCATCTTTTTAGACCTTATACTTTCCCAAATCTTTCAATTTGGTCCCTCAAGTTTCCTTGGATCCCATTCTAGTCCCCAATAGGCATTGGAACAATTCCAAGCCTTATTTCTCATTAATTGTCGAAATGCCCCTAAATTTTGGCAAAATTACCATTTTGCCCATCTTCTTTATAACTTAGACCTCAGGGTTCATTTAACCCCCAATTTTCTCATCTAGGTCCTAAACTTCTTCTAATTAGGTTTAAATACTTGGACTGCACAAAAATTTTCTTTTGGCCATGCAAATACTCATATTTGCACTTTAGTCCTTAACTTTAACATTTATTGCAAATAGGCCCCTAGTCATTCCACAATAGGTAAACCCGATTCCCAAACTTCACCAAAATTTTCAATCAACCCCAAACATTTATTTTAACTATTAGGAAGACCCCACAAAAAGCTTAATCACATTTGGGTCCCCTAAGTTTCAAATCATTGCATTTTATTTCCTGACCTCTAACCTATAACAAAACTTTCTCTAAAAATTCCCAATTTAAGTACAGAGGTCCCCATAGACTCTCTCTAGTCCATTGTAAACTTGGTTTAGCTTAAGACAATCAAAATTTCTCCAACCAAACTTGATCATAAACTTGCATGCACGCGAGTAAAAGTCGAGTCGGAGTCAAGAACTCACCGGAGACAACACGTTAGTCATTGAGGCTAGTGAGATTCGGAAGTTGACTCTCTCAGTAGTCTGTGGTCACTTGAATCACCTTCATTGGTGACATTTAGCTCCTACAATTTGTATTTTAGTCAGCTCGGTCACTTAACATGTGATCTGAGAATTAGATAATTTAATTTATACCAAAATCTTTTAAGGGTTTGGATTGAACCAGTTTATGAACTGAATTAGTTCATGAACTGGAACCGATAAAGAAAGAGTAAACCAGGAAAGTTATGTATCCCGAGTGACCTAAAGAGTCACAAAAGTCCAGAAAAAGGACTTTAGGATGAATTGGATATGGAAACCAAACCGGTTCAAGAGAACCAGATTTGAACCGGTTTGGACCGATTTGAACCACTATTGAACCGAATTCTAAATTGATTTTTCTAGGTGGCTTAGAAAATTCAAATTTTAGATTTGAGGCCAGCATTGGATAGAAAATGAATTTAGAAAATTTTAATTTTGAAAAATTCGGTCGAATCAGGCCTGAACCGACCAATTTAATCTTTGAACCTGGTTCAAACCAGTTTGGTCCGATTTGGAATAGTGCCATCTTCTTCCTTCAAATGACAACACTGTTCACTCACCGAAAAATCGAACAGCATCAAGAAAGTTGAATAGTCTTTGGCCAGGGAGTTTCAGACAATGAATGACCTCCATTAAGGTGCCAATCAGATAGCCAAGAAGTCCTCGAGCTTCCTATATAAAGAGCCCCTCCTCATTCTTCCTCTCCACACCTAAAAACTCCATTCTCTCTCAACTACTGTAATTTCTGGTGATGCTCAAACCAGAGCTCTGATATAGGGTCTTTTCTAAGCCAAAGAAGGTGTGGTCAGGTTCTTTAGAACCAGGGAGAAGTCAGCTACTCGACGGTAGTCTCCGTTTCTCCGTGGGTCACCAAAGAGACGTCGACGTGATAGAACAGTGAAGCATCTTCGGCGGACCGAAGCTGCCCTATTCCGGCTGAGTTGAAATCAGCCAATTCAAGCCCTTCTCAGGCTAAACCAAGCCCTCCCAACACCTTCACAACCCTCCTACACCTGAATTAAAGCGAAAAGGCAAGCCGATTTGGCTCCCCTCTGTAAATTTCGATCGGTGCTATAGAGAGAACCGACAGAATTTTGATGATAAGATTCTCATTCAAATCGGCATCAATTGATGCAATTCTTGATCCTAGGAGGAACCTCAGGAGGAGAGCTATCTACCCATATTGAAAGCTCGGACTGCCACTGTAAACCCCATACCTTTAAAACAAGGAATTTGGGGAAAAAACCGGTCAACCTGAATGAGAAAAACCGAACCGGTTCACAAACCTGATCATTAGGGAACGGGCAATTTGGGAATTTACAACTCTCGAGTGACCCAAAGGGTTCATAAAACCATGGAAAAGGATCTTATGACAATTGGGGAGAGAAAACCAAACCGGTTTAGGAGAACCAGATCTGAACTAGATTGAACCGGTTTATGAATCAAGTTGGTTCATGAATCGAAACTGATAAAGGGAAAACTAGGAAATTTATGGATCCCGAGTGACCTAAGGAGTCACAAAAGTCATGAAAAAGGACTTTAGGATGAATTGGAGATGAAAACCAAACGGTTCAGGTGAACCAGATCTGAACCAAATTGAACCAGTTTGAACCATTATTGAACTAAATGGTATATTCATTTTTCTAGGTGGCTTAAAAAATTAAAATTTGAGATTTGAGGCCACTATTAGAGAGAAAATGAATTTAGATTAATTTAGAAATTTTTATATTTGAAAATTTTAGTTGAATTGGGGGTGAACCAATCAGTTTAAGCTTTGAACCTGATTCAGACCGATTTGGTCCAGTTCGGAATAGTGTCATCTTCTTCCTTTAGGTGACAGCCCTGTTCACTTGCCGGAAAATCGCGCAGCATTGATGAAGCTGGAAAGTCTCCGTCCAGGGAGTTTTAGGCAATGAATGACTGCCATTAAGATGCCAATCGGATGACCATGAAGTCCCCGAGCTTCCTATATAAAGAGCCCCTCCTCATTCATCCTCTCCACTCCTAAAAACTCCATTCGCTCACAACTGCTCATTTTCCGGTGAAGCACGAACCAGAGCTCCGACTTGGGCACTTTTTTGAGCCAAACAAGGTGAGGTCGATTTCTTTAGAACCAGGGAGAAGTTAGCTACACACTTGTAGTCTCCATTTACTATGAGGGTCATCGAAGAAGCACCGACGTGATCGAACAGTGAAGCAACTCCAACGGACCGAAGCTGCCCTACTTTGGCAGAGCTAAAATCAGCCAATTAGAGCCCTTCTCAAGCCAAACCATGCCCTCCCAACACCTCCACAGTCCTCCTACAACTGAATTAGTGCTAAAATGTTTGCCAATTTGGCTCCACTTTACAATTTCCGATGGGTACTAGAGAGAGAACAGACAAAATTTTGATGATAAAATTCTCACTCAATTTGGTATCAATTAATGCAATTCTTGATCCTAGTAGTAACCTCAGGACAAGAGCTATCTGCCTAGATCGAAAGCTCGGACCGCCATTGTCACGCCCTGACCTGGATCAGGTTTGTGAACCGGTTTTGTATCCTCACTTGGTTTGACCGGTTCTTTTCTCGGTTTTCCTTAGCTCAAAAGTGCGGGTTTTACGGCCATGCCCTTACGGCCAAGTCCAATTTTCTAGAGAAGTTCCGTTTGAGCTCATTACAACACCAAATTGTTTGATTCAAAGTGCAATTGAATCGTATGAAGGTGTAGGAACTCTAATCTAGCTTTAATTTCAACAATTAAACTCATTTGATTGATCAATTTGATGAAATCAAATTTGGCAGAGTTAGAAGGTTGAAATTGGGGGAAAATTGGGGGATGTCAAAAATTCGAAGGACTAAAGTGCAATTTCATAAAATTAAGGACCAATTGGGCATAATAAAGATGTTGGAGGACCAATTGGGCAATTTTAGAAAAGTTAGGGGACCAAATTGGAAATTTGGGAAATTGAACCCCTTTTTATGAAATTAAATAAATTGAGGTCCTAAGGTGAATTTTAAAAGTTTCGGGACTCGATTTGAGGAAAAACCGGCATTAGGGACATATAGTTAAAGAAAAGTAACTTTAGGAACCTAATTGCAAATAAATGAAAAGTTTAGTTTTCTCATTCCTTTGGAATGAATGATGGCTATTAGGCTAAGGGATAGTGAAGAATGATGTTCATATCGTGTAGGAACACGAAGTACCAAGAATGCCAACTAAGACAAGTTCGAGTAAGGACAACAAGCCGACTAATAGAAAATTCACTGTATTAACGGGTGAGTGAAAAATTTTATACATCATATCGGTTGGAAGGATGAGCACTTTTATTTAATGAAAAAATACTTACTATTTGTAAGTAGAATATACCCAGTTGGTATGATGAAACTTACTCGAAGGAAGTGGAAAACCCATTCATCAGTTATTTTGGTGATGTCCTCTTACTCGATTAGTATGATGAACATCTGAAAAGTATATTTTGTTAGAAGTGCTCTCCCTTGACCGTGTGCCACTGCTTAAACATTTTGGGAGACCTTCTTGATGGGAGCTCTAATAGCTCTGTTAGGCCATAGTCCTCAGTTTTGGAACTTTGGGGCTAATATGCCCGATTTTGAAAATCTCGAATAGTGGGCCCTAGGCTAGTTAGCACGAGCAGGAGCTAATAAACAAACATGAATCTAACCCATAAAACTTAAATAAATGAACTGATTGGCTATGGTACCAAGACAGGACTGACATACTCGATAGACTGGCAGCAGTGCGACATGATAGTTCGATGGACCAGTTAAGACAAACAGCTGCATGTCGAGTTGAGGGTCAGGGCCATTGTACCAATGGCACCAAAGATTAAATGGCTTTTGAGGAAAACTTTGTTTGTGCATGCACTTGAGGTTCGGGACCATTAAGACGCCCAAGAGGGGTAGTGATGCATCCTAAGGGTTGTTGGATAACATGGTGGCGATAAGGGAAAAAAAAAGAAGCTACTAGGTTTGTGTTTCTTATCATACCAGTTAGTCATGGAGTTCTGTGTTTGTACTCCACAGAGTTTTGTGTGTGTACTCCACGGAGTTTCTGTGTCTGGACTCCGCGAAGCTATTGTGTTTGAGACTTCCTGAAGCTTCTGTGTTTGAGTTTCATGTGCACGTGACCGAGATATGGTCATTATCCTCATACGAACATGGAGTTTTAATCATATGTGTATTTCCTTCATGATTAAGGGTGTGTGTTAGTTGATAAACACACCAGTTATGGTTGAGGAGTGAGTAATGACGATGAAACTGAGATTTTGAAAATGAGAAATTTTAAAATAAGGAGTCAGGCACACTCAAATTTAAATATTTTCTCCTAAAAGTCAAACTTTAAACACCCATTTACTGAGTCATTGGACTCACTCCCTCCCTTATATCCCTTTTTAGGTAACCAAGGGATACCTACCCAAATACTTCCTGTTAATCACACCTGCAAGATAGGTATGTAAGTTAAAAATTTTATATAGTTTGATTTATGTATTCCATGAAAGGTACATGTTTAAAGGACGCCTTACTCCTCTTGGGTTTAAAAGAGAGGAAAACCCTTAGTAAACAAGCAAGAGTGGTGGGTTGCTCTCAGGAATGCGACCAAACTGGGTCGGGGTGTGACAGCCGCGCCACCAACGGTGAGCATTTGAAGCTTTCTCTCTCTAAGTCCAGTTTTCCGGCAAAACTCCGTTTGAGCTCATTCTAACATTAAATCGTGCGATTCAAAGTCTAATTGAATCATATGAAGGTGTAGGGACTCCAATCTAATTTCAATTTCAACAATTAAACTCATTTGATCGGACAATTTGATGAAATCAAATTCTGCTGAGTTAGAAGGTTGAAATTGGGGGAAATTTTGGGCGAAAATTGGGAATTTCAAAAATTTGAGGGACTAAAGTGAAATTTCATAAAATGGTGGGCCAATTGGCATGATAAAGATGTTGGAGGACCAATTGGGCAAATTTTGGAATTTTTGAGGCAAAACTTACTATTTTTGTAAAGTAGGGGCAAAATGGTAATTTTGGAAAATTTTGAGAAATTGAACCTCTTTTTGTGAATTTGAATAAATTGAGGCCCCAATGTGAAATTTAAAAGTTTTAGGGCTCAATTTGAGAAAAAACCGCCATTAGGGACTTAAAGTTAAAGAAAAATAACTTTAGGGAGCTAATTGCAAATAAAGGAAAAGTTTGGTTTTCTCATTCATTTAGGATGATTGAAGGCTATTAGGCCAAAGGATAATCAACAAGAGTGTTCATATCGTGTCTGAATACGAATTATCGAGAATGCCAACTAAGACAAGTTTGAGTAAGGACAAAAAACCAGCTAAGAGTATATTCACTACACTATCGGGTGAGTGGGATATTTAATATCATACCCGATTGGGATGATAAACACCTCAAAAATGAAAATCCACTACTAAGTGATATTTTAAACATCACACTTGAGAGGAGTGATATGGAAATCACATGGAAAAACTACTTACTAGTTGTAAGGAGATCATACCCTATTGGTATGATGAAACTTCCTAGAAGGAAGTAGAAAACTCACTTATTGGTTGTAAGCGGAGATGTGCTCATACTTGGTTAGTGTGATGAACGATAGAAAAGTTTATTTTGTCGGAAGTGTTCTTCCCTAACTATGTGCCACTGCTTAAAATTTTTGGTAGACCTTCTTGACGGGAGCTCGAATAGCTCATATAGGCTACAGGCCTCAGTTTTGGAACTTAGGGGCTAATTTGCCCGATTTTGAAAATCTCGATCAGTGGGCCCTAGGCCAGTTGGCACGAGTAGGAACTTGTAAACAAACAAGATTATTAAGCCATGAAAATTTAAGTAAATGAATTGATTGGCCATGGTACCGAGATAGGACCATCATGCTCAATGGACTAGAGGTAGTGCGACATGACATGTCTTCGGGGTAGTTAAGACAAATAATTGCAGATCTACTTGAGGTTCGGGGACGTTGGACCAGTGTCACCACAGATTATATGGCTTATGTGAAAAATTGTTAATTTATGCATGCACTGTTATGGGACCTTTAAGATGCCCAAGAGGGGTAGTGATGCGTCCTAGGGCTCTGAACGACCTGGTGGTTATAAGGGTAGTTAGTCGTACCAGAAGTTTTGAGAAGCTCGACGTAGCTTTAAGCGCATGAGACTGAGGTGGGGACGGGATGAGGTCTATGTCCTCATACGAACACGGAGATTTTTTTTAGGGAATTGAGGGTCGCATGTCATGAACATTCACTCAATCACAAGGTAGAAGTGGTCGGTAAAGTCGCTCCGATGCCACAAGTGGGTTTAGTGGCCGGTAAAGTCGCTCTGACGCCACAAGTGGGTTTAGAAAAATCGCTCTGGCCTGCGATTGTGTGTTCCTTCATGATGAAGGGTGTCTGTTGATTGATAAACACACCGTTATGATGATAAATGATTATGGAAACCAAAAATTGAGAATGAAATGTTTTTAAAAGAAAAATAAGGAGTTGGGCACACTCCAAACTCAAACTATTTTTCTAAAAGTAAATCTTTGAACACCCATTCGCTAAGTCATTGAACTTACCCCCTCCCTTATATCCTTTTCAGGTAACCCTAAAAAGCTTACCCCAAAGACCATCAGCTAACGCACCTATAAGGTAGGTATGATAAGTTTAAAATTTTGTTTAGTTTTGATTTATGTTATTCTTGGAAAGGTGCAGGTTTAAAGGACGCCTTACTCCTCACAATTTATAAAGAAATAGCAACCTTTATTAAACTGGGAGAGTGGCAGGTTGATCACATGGATCTGACCAAATAGAGTTAGGGCGTGACAACTTAAGTGGTATTAGAGCCTATTTCCTCGAATACATAATCAAGATGGCTACCAGGAGAGGAACCGAGAAAACTAGGAATGACTCTACTTAACACCTTTTCCTCATAGGAAGACAACCCTAGAAGCTTCCTAATGCTTGAAACATAGTAGAAGCCCCAAAGGACCAAATGGGGAAGTATCCAGTACCACCAAGGAGTACGGTGCCAGGACATGTTAGGGTGACAGTCCTGTGTACAAAGTGAGCTAAGGCTAAAGCCAGGAATGCTAGTACAAACTTATAATCCTACCAAGTAGGGTACTTACCAAGAAAACCATAGCTTCCTATCTATTCCGTGCTACTTTTTTGTAATAGGGCTAAAACCCCAACATTCTGTATTCCTCTATTAATGAAGTACTCAAAATTCTTAAATTCCTATCTCTCAATGACATGATCTTGCTAGGAAGATGGTCCCAAGAAAAGTAACCAAACAAACCCACACTACCATAGAAACTACCATTGAAAGTACACCTAGAACCTCCCTTAGGAGGGACAAACATGGAAAATGTCCTTCAAAAACTCTAAGGTAGGACATAGTGAAGAAGAGAAGAAATATGCTATGAAAGAGAACTTTGGAAGGATGCATACGACTAAGTACCCCTTGAAGGGATCATTGATGGGTGGATGGTCATGACGTGTAGTGCAAGGAACCTACCCTTATTAAGAAAATTTCCAAGGAAGGATGTATCAGGATGACCTAACGTGACCTACTTAGAGAAAAATAGAAGAGCCAAATAACGACTCTAGGAGAACCTAGTAGAAAAGGAGACAGTTAACGAACTGGCTTTCAGGAGAACCATGAATTTAAAACACGACAAAGAAGGGAGAAGTAAAAAAGCCAAAACATTCGAAAAGAAGGATGAAGGAAAATCCTTAAAGAAATCAATGGCCAAAACCAGATTTACAATTAAAAGTCTTGAGACGGTTAAGTGAGCCTCACAAAGGATGATTAAGAGATTTTGAAGCCAGGATAATGTGAACTCTCCTTAAAAGGAAATAGAACCTGATGACAAGGGATTTGTAAATAAAATACATGTTAAGATGAAGGGAACCCAGAAAAGCATAATAAGCGGAATCCAAGGAGTAAGTTAAACCCAAGGAATGAGTGAGTCGGAAGATATCATCAAAAAATGTTGTACGAGTAAAAAAAAAAGGGGTGGACTGGCCATAAAAAGAAAATAGTATAAAGTACATCTAAGAAATCTTGGAGCGGTAAGTCCTCTAGTTAAGAAGTGACTAAAGTAAATGATTTTTTACATCAAGACTAGTGGTGGTCTACGCTCACTTGATGTAGCCTAAAAAGAGTATGGCTAAGCATAAGGTGGAATACATTAAATAAGACCAATAACTTGAAGTCGCACATATAAGGAATGGGAATCTTAAGACATTGGAGGATTAAAGGCGGGCAAATACTCGAATAGAAAAGAGTGTGAGGAAAGGAAGAAAGAAACTTTCAAGGAATGGTAAGAAGGTGGAGCAAGTAGCTCTCAGAGTGGAAGCCTCCACTATGAGGGACGTAATAAAGAACAAAATTCGTAAGAAGGGAATTTTCCCAAACAAAGTAATCGACACATAGATTGAAAGAGAATAACTTGGAATAAAGAATCATGAAAATGATCACAAGCGAGTAAGAATGGATTAAGAAAAAAGGAAAGTCCTTAAGGAAATGACTCCACTAGAAATAAAGAAGCTGGGGAAGGACAAGCAAGTAAGGGAAATTCGACATGGTTATGTAAGATATGACCTCAAAGGCAAGATGGATGAGTGAATAAATGATAAAGGTAGTCGGGAATGTACTACCAAATGAAATCATACAATCCCTGGAAGGTTGGGAACACCCAGTAAGGAAGTGTTCTAAAATTGTAATGGTCAAAGACAGATTCTGGAGCATTGTCATGCTGTAAGGGACACGCAAGCCCAACGGTCTAGGGAAGGATATGACTCAATTAAGGAAGAGTCAGTTAGTTAAGTATAATAAAGTCAATATCGAAATTTAACCAAAGATGTAATAAGTAATGGATGAAGGAAGGGTTAAAATAAGACAAAAAGATGATAACATAGAAACCCATGAACACATGTACGTAATGCTCGAAAGAACACCGAGCTAAGGGTCTCAACGAACAAGAGAATAACTAGACACGAGAACAATTGGGTCTTTTGGAACTTCTGATTCTAAAATCTTAAGTAAAGAGTCTTGGGATAAAGAAATTATACTTGAAGGACAAAGGGTGTGAATTTAAGGATATGACCTTAAACATTATAGTGAGATATGCCTAGCTAAAGTAAGCTCCGTGGAATGAGAAAGTGATGGGAAGGAAAGGAAAACCTTAAGTGTATGTGATGTAAGGGATAAATGGATATAACTAAGAAAGTTGTATATTGATAAACTACAAGATTATATCAAAGGAAAGTTTTGGGGACAAAACTCCTAAAAGGAGGGGAGAGTTGTAAACCCCGCCCTTTTGAAGTTAAGGAAACCGGGAAAAGAACCAGTCAACCCAAGTGAGAAAAATGAACCGGTTCACAAACCCGATCATCAAAGAACGAACAATTTAAGAAATTTATAACTCCCAAGTGACCCAAAGGGTTCATAAAACCTTGGAAGGCAGTTCACCTCTTTCTTACTCGTATGACATCTTTTGATGCTAGCTTCCTACTTACTCGTTACTTGGGTTTAACTTACTCCTTTTTCCCTAATGAGTACTTTTCCTTTGTACTTGATCTTTACATCTCAACCAGCATATCATTTATGAGCTTATCTTTTTTTCCACTTCTGTTGGTTCCATTCCCTCTTAGTTAGGACATGTATGTCTTTCCAAGGTTTCCTTCCTTGGTAGGATTTATACTCTTTTCTCTCATAATTTCTCTTCTCGTTTTCCATTGAGGACATCTAACCTTAAGTGACATCCTTTGATGTCATCCTCTCCTGCTTACCTTTACTCTTGAAACCTTATGTGCACTTCTTTTATACCCCATCTTCATCCTCACTTGTATCCCAGTTCACAACTATTTCTTTTATGGAGAGCTCACATCCTCTTTGTTTCAAGATCTCTTGATCATCCTGCGAGAGGCTTACTTAACCTTCTCATGGCTTTTGGTCATTAATCCTATCTTGGCCATTAATCTCTTTAAGGTTTTCCTTCATCCTTATTTCCCAAAGATTTTCGCCTTTTCACCTCTCTCTTCTTTACTGGGGTTTTGACCTTCACGGGGGTTGGTTCGTTAACTGCCTCACTCTTACTATTCTCCTTGTTTAATTATTTTAAAACAGTTGTGTCTCGAGTCTTCTTGTCCTTAATGTCCATCTCATTGCCCTATTTAGGGTGTAATCCTTACTACTTCCCGGTCCTTCTTAAGGTATCATTTATTCTCCTTAACTATCTTGTTGTTACTAGTTGTTTCTTTTCACTAGGTTCATCTGAAATCCCTATTGGGCTTCTTTGCTCTTCCAAAGTAGGTCACACTTGGCCATCTCGGTACATCCTTAACCACATTTTCCCTTTAATGAGGTTCCTTATTTCGATTTAAGCCTCTTATGATTCATCTGTTAGTTACTTAGCTTGGGAATTTCTCTTTCCATGGTCTCACTTCCAATCTTTATCCTTCTTCCTAAGGACTTCCGTCTTGGGAGTTTCACGTTCAACCTCTCTAATGTTCCTAGAAGGTTTTTCCTTCTTTCTTTTCTTAAACCTTTTTTACATCGGTATGGTTATTTGCCCTTGATCCTTCTCTATCCTCCAATTCCTGTTCATTCATTATCCTTCCTTTGAGGAGCTCCTAATTGTTGGTGAGTTCCTAATAATTTATGCCCTGCCTATTACTAACTCTTCCAAGGGTACTTGTGTATTCCTCCGAAGTTCTCCTCCTATCACACTTCTTTTTCTCTTCCCTCTCTCCATGTCTTATACTAAAGTGGTTTAGCACTTTTCGCGCTCCCACTTCTTCCTTGTACCTTACTTTCCTCTTAGTTATCTTTCATTTAACTAGTTTCCCTTGAGCTAGTCCAATTCTTCTTGGTTTCCTAACTTTTATATGGGGGCTCTTCCTTGACATCTTATGGTCCTTAGGTTTGTCTTTACTACTCCTGCACCTTTTAATGCTTACTTCCTTTACACTGGACTTCACACTCTTTGTAAACCCCGCACTTTTGAGTTAAGGAAAACAGGGAAAAGAACCGGATAAACCGAGTAAGAAAACCGAGCCGGTTTATAAACCTAATCATTTGGGAACAAGTAATTTGGAAATTTATAACCTCCGGGTGATCTAAAGGGTTCATTAAACCTTGGAAAAGAAACTTAAGACAAACTAGAAGTGAGAAACCAAATTGGTTCTGGTGAATGAGATTCCATAAGAACTTTGAAGTTAAGCGTGCTACAGTGAGAGTAGTGTGAGGATGGGTTGACCTCTTTAGAAGTATGATTTTTTTTTGTAACCTGAAATTTCAATAAAAAAATTTTATGCGAACCCTTATCATAAATTTAATACCAAAACTAAATTATTGGAATTAATACCAATAATTTATGGCAATATTAATACTAATAATAAATCTTTCCCATTTAATACACGGTTTTACACCTATATAAAGAGGTCATCCCCATTCATTCTCCTCACACCCGAACACTTTTCTCTCTCTCTACTACTCCATTTCCTAGTGAAGCTCAAACTAGAGCTTCAACTTGAACATTTTTCTTAACCTCGGAAGGAGAGGTCGGGCCCTTTAGAACAAGAGAGAAGTCAACTATCTGATAGCAAACTCCTATCAATCCGAGAATCACTAGAGAAGCGCCGACATGATGGAACAATGAAGCAGCTCCGGCGGACCGAAGCTGCCCTATTTTGGCCAAGCTAAAATAGACCATTTTGAGCCCTCCTCAGGCCAAACCAAGCCCTCCCAACACTTCCTCAGCCCTTCTACGGCCGAATTAGGACCAAAAGGTAAGCCAATTCGGCTTCCCTTTACAATTTTCGATCGGTGTTAGAGAGAGAGTTGGTCGAATTTCAATGACAAAATTCTAATCCAATTCGGCATCAATTGATGTGATTCTTGATTCTAGATTAACCTTAGGATGAGAGCTATCTGCCTAGATGAAAAGCTTGGACCGCCATGCCCCCACCGATGAGTAATCGAAGCTTTCTCTCTCTATAGTCTATTTTCCGGTGAAGCTCCGTTTGAGCTCGTTCTGACGTTAAAACTCGCGATTAAAAGTTCTATGGAATTGTATGAACATGGAGAAACTCAATTTTAACTTCAATTTTAACTTCAATTTCAACAATTAGAGGTGTTTGATCGATCAATTTGATGAAATCAAATTCGGCTGTGTTAAAGAGTTGGAATTGGGGGAAAATTTGGGAGAAATTGGGGGTTTTTGAAAATTTGAGGGACCGAAATGCAATTCCTAAAATTGAGGGTCAATTGGGCATGATAAAAATGTTAGAGGGCAAATTGAGGAATTTTAGAATTTTTGGGGTGAAATTTACCATTTTTGTAAAGGAAGGTCAAAATGGTAATTTTGGAAAATTTGGGGGACCAAATTGGAAATTTGGGAAATTAATCTTCTTTTTGTGAAATGGAATAAATTGTGGTCCTATGATAAATTTTAAAAGTTTTGGGACTCAATTTGAGGAAAACCTGGCATTAGGGAGTTAAAGTTAAAGTGAAATAACTTTAGGGACCTAATTACAAATAAATGAAAGTTTAACTTTCTCATTCATTTGTAATGAATGAAGGCTATTAGGCCAAAGGATAATGAACTGAGATGTTCATATCGTGTAGGAACACAAAGTACCAAGAACAGCAGCAAGGATAAACTCGTGTGAATACAAAGAACTGTTCTAGTGGAATTCACGCCATTAACGGGTCAGTGGGTTTACTAACGTCATACCCGGTTGGGATGATGAGCACAACTCAAAGTTAAAAACCACTTACCGGTTGTGCATGGGATTTCATATCATACCTGATTGGGGATGATAAGTACTTAGAAATGAAAACCCACTACCAAGTGGTATTTTAAACATCACAACTTAGAGTAGTGATGTGAAAATCATGCAGAAAAACTACTTACTGGTTGTAAGTAGATCATACCTAGTTGGCATGATGAAACTTCCTCGAAGGAACTTGAAAACCCGTTCATCGATTATGAGCGGAGATGTCCTTATACTCGATCGGTATAATGGACAGTTGAAAATATAATTTTGTCAGAAGTGCTCCCCCCCTAACTGTGTGTCAATGCTTAAACTATTTGGGAGACCTTCTTGATGGGAGCTCAAATAGCTCTAAAAGGTCGGGGGCCTCGGTTTTGGAACATGGGGGCTAATATGCCCAATTTTGAAAATCTCATATAGTGGGCCTAAGGCCAGTTGGCACGAGCAGGAGCTCGTAAACAAACATGAATTATATGCCATAAAACTTTAAATAAAAGAATTGTTTGGCCATGGAACCAAGATAAGACCGACATACTCAGTCAACTAGCAGTAGTGCGACATGATAGGTCGATGGACCAGTCAAGACAAACAACTGCAGGTTGAGTTGAGAGTCAGGGCCGTTGGACCAGTGGCACCATAGATTATATGGCATAATGAGATAATTATTGATTGTGCATGCACTGTGATTACGGGACCATCAAGATGCCCAAGAGGGATAGTGATGCGTTCTAAGGGCATTGGACGACCCAGTGAGTATAAGGGCAGTTCATCGTACCAAGACCGTGCAAAATGTGGAGTAGCACTAAGCGCATGAGACCAGGGTGGGAACATGATGAGGTCTCTGTCCTCATATGGACACTCATTCTCAGGGTAGAAGTAGACGTACTTCTATCTAGGTGGCCGGTAAAGTCGCTCCAAAGCCACAAGTGGGTTTAGTGGTCATGCTGACCTGCAAATGTGTGTAACCTTCTTGATGAAGGATGTGTGTTGGGTGATGACACACCGTGATTAAATAAGGAAATGGTGATAAAACCCGAGATTTCAAATGAAATGGTTTTGAAAGAAAGGAGTCTAGCACACTCCAAAACTTATCTTTTTCCTAAAGATAAAAGGTTTAAAAAAAAAACCATTCACTAAGTAGTCGTACTCACCCCTCCCTTATATCCCTTTCAGGAAATCCCGGAAAGCCTACCCGAAAAGACCATCAACTAAGACGCCTATGAGACAGGGATGGTGAAGTTAAAATGTGATGCAGTTTTGATTATGCTATTATAGGAAAACGTGCAGGTTTAAAGGACACCATACTGTTAACGGTTTTTAATAAGGGGAAACCCTTTAATAAACTGGGAGAGTGGCAGGTTGATCATGGGGATCCGACCAAACAGCGTCGAGGCATGACACTCTTCCTCTTCTTCCAACCCTTAGTTAGGGTATGTCCTTCCTAGTGATTCTAGGCAGACTCCTCTGGAATTTCTTTCCTAGTCTTGTTGCCTTGTTACTTCATACTCCTGGTTTTTTGTGGAGGAACTTATTTTACTATCTTAGGGTTAGTGTTTAATTAGAGGTGACATGTAGTTTTCCTCCCTAAGTGGTCTTTTCTCCATCTACTACCCTGGTCGTGATTGGTATACTACTAATCTATTAGTTGTACTTGTCATTATCAGGGAGATTAAATTTTAATTAAGGAAAATTGAACTTTCATTCATTCAAGGGATAATTTATTGTCGTACTTGGCTTATTACATGAATTCACTACTTCCTAGTCCCTTAGAGTCATAAGCCGGGAGTTAGCCTCTAAACGGTTGTGGGATTCATGGTTTGAAGGCTCTGATGAACTGGTTGAAGTTCATCCATATTCCATTTGGATTTCTCTTATAAGATGAACTTCATGAATGGCCTCAAGTCCGTACCTTCTCAACACTAGAGCCTCACACTCGTATGTCCACTTCATCCATTGGGAAGGATTGAAGTTGGATTGAACTGGTGGGGGTACTTGGTGGACTTTCATAAAGGTGGCATGGGCATCCCAATAGTTATTCCTGGCCTCCTTCTTAGTGGGAGTCCTTTTTGGTTGTTGTGGGGCTGAAGGAGGTGTTGGGATCCTTGGAGGAGAGATAGGTTCTTCCTGCCACGGAGGAGGATAGGTGATGCCTTTTGGCTCTAATAGGGCTCTGACCAGTTTCCTATGGTCCTTGACCATGTCGTTGGGCATTCTCTTCTCTCCCTCAAGGAATCATTGAATGGTTGCTTCTCTGGAAGGTATCTTTTTCACGATTTCATGTGGGGGTTTGGATCGCACGACAAATTTCCTAGGAAATCTCCTTCCTACATGGTAATTAAGTTTTCATTAGTGTCAGGGCATAGTATTGATAATACTTCAAGGGAACTTGGCTTTGATACCAATCAAGTTGTCACGCCCTGACCCGGTTTAATCGAATCCCCGTGATCAACCTGTCACTCCCTTGGTTTAAGAGGGGTTTCCTCCTTTCTTTAATCAAGGGGAGTCAAGCATAATTTAAACCTTGTTCCCTAAATAACATAAATCAATAAAATGCAAGCTTAAAAGAACTTTTAAGCAAACCTGAAAAATGGTAGATCCAAGTGTTTTCTTTAGTCATAGTTTCTCTACTCCTAAAAAAGGTCATAAAAGAGGGGTGAGTTTCTACAACTCAGTGAGTGGGGGTTGGATGTAAATTTTTCAAAACATGTACTTTTAACTAAGTGTGCCAAGGTTATTGTTTTTCTTCTAAAAGAGATTTTTCTCAAATTTTAGTTCTTAAAATCCTTTTCCCATAATTCCGCATTAGGAGTTTTTAACATATAACACATGCCCTTCATCAGGAAGGGAACACACATTCGCAGGTGCAACCCATCCACTGCACCCACTTGTGGCTCGAAGAGTATTTATCAGCCACCAAGATAGAAGCTTGTCCACTTTTACCCTGGGTTTGAGTGGATGTTTGCGACATCTGACCCTCAGACCCGAAAGCAACTCCGTGTCCATATGAGGATAGAGATCTCATCCCGACCCCACCCCGATCTCATGTGCAAGAAGCTATGTCGAGTTTCTCAACTGCTGGTACAATAAACTGCCCTTATCTCCACCATGTCATCCAGTAGCCCTTAGAACGCATCACTACCCCTCTTGGGCATCTTGATGGTCTTGTACCTCAAGTGCATGCACAAATAATAGTTTTTCCACATAGCCATTTATCTTTGGTGTCAGTGGTCGAACCGCCCCGACTCTCAACACGACATGAAGTTGTTTGTCTAAGTCGGTCCATCGACTAGGCCTTGACGCATTGCCACTAGTCCATCGATTATGTCGATCCTGTCTTGGTACCATGGGGAAATCACATAATCATTTCATTAAGAGTTTTCATGGCTTTCATATCTCATATTTGTTTACGAGGTCCTGCTCGTGCCCACTAGCCTTGGGCCCACTGCACGTGATTTTCCAAAGTCCGGCACTTAGCCCCACAAGTTCAAAAACCAAGGCCTCTCGCCTATCTAAGCTCATCTAGCTCCCGTCAAGAAGGTCTTCCAAAGAGTAAGCATTGGCACACAGTTAGGGGAGAACACTTCTAACAAAATAAAATTTTCACTTCATCACACCAACCGGGAGTGATGATACCTCTGCTTACAACTGGCAAGCAGATTTCTAAATCCCTCAAGGAAGTCCATTATACCAACTGGATATGATTTCCTCTACTTACAACCGATAGTTTTTTAACTTCGTTTGCTCATCACCCCAACCGGGTATGATGCCAAAATTCCACTTATAAGTGTATTTTCATTTCTAAAATGCTCATCATCCCAACCGGGTATTATGTGATAAGCCCACTCACCCAATAATCATGACGTGTTTGTCCTCAGTTAGTTTTCTAAGTCGACGTGAGCTTTCTCTTGTTGGCGTTCCGATCACACTTGTCCCTATACAATTTAGGTAGCCTTCTCACTTAAGGTTTGGCATAAAAGCCTAGGCTCACAAATTATCGATAAATTGTATTTATGTCCCTAAAGTTTATGTTTCTTAACTTTAGGTCACCAATGCCCATTTTTGCCCAATTTGAGTGCCAAAATTCTCAAAACTTTCCTTTGAGTCCACATTTTTACTCAAAATTGCATAAGGGGCTTAAGTTTTCCAATTTTTCAATTTGGCCCCAATTATTCCAAAAATCGACCAATTGGTCCTCCAACATCTTTTTCATGGACAAGTGGCCCTTAATTTTGGGAAATATCAAAATGTTCCCTCAATTTTAAGAAATCCCCAAATTTCCCTAAAATTTTCCCCCAATTTCCTCCTTTCAAACTAGCCAAATTTGATTTCTTCAAATTAACCATTCAATCAGGGTTAATTACTTTAATTGGAGGTGTAAATCAGTTCCTACACTTCCATATGATTCAATGGAGCTTTGAATCGCAAGAATTGGGGCCGAAACAAACTCAAACGGAGCTTCGCCGGAAAACTATACGTAAAGAGAGAAAGCTTTGAAAGCTTACCGTCGGAGGTGCGGCGGTCCGAGCTCTCTATCGGGAAAGGTAGCTCTCATCCTAAGGTTTCTCCAAGGATAAAGAATCGGTACAATTCATATCGAATCGAGGGAGAATTTTGTCAGCAAAGTTTCATAGTTTCTCTCTCTAACGTCGATCGGAAATGATAGAGGGGGTCGAATTAGCTTACCTTTTAGCTCAATTGAGGTAGTATGAGGGTTGTGAGGATGTTGGAAGGGCTTGGTTTGGTCAAAGGAGTGTTGAATTTGGCCGATTTTAGCTCGGCTGAAATAGGGCAGTTTTGGTCCTTCGAAGCTGCATCACTGTTTGATTTCGTCAGCACTTCTCCGGCGATCATTGAGTTGAAGGGAGATTGTCGTCACATAGCTGACTTCCCCTGAAGCTCATAAAAATGCCTATGTTAGAGCTTTGGTTCGAGCTTCACCAGAAAATGGAGCAATTAAGAGAGAATGGAGATTTCAGGTGTGAGGATGAAGAATGGAGAGGAGCTCTTTACATAGGGAGCTCAAGGACTCTCTGCTCGACCGTTACGCATCTTGGTCAACCTTATCCTTTACCTAAAACACCTTAAACGGAGGAATTTTCTCTTTGTCGGCATTGTCTGTTCATGCATTGAACAAATAGTGTCGTCATCTGAAGGAAGAAGATGACACTGTTTCGAGCTGGACCAGACCGGTTTGACCGGATTCAATGCTTAAACCAGCTTATTCAGGCTCGGTTCGACCGATTTTCTTAAAATTAAAAATTTATAAATTCATTCTCTATCCATGGGTGGCTTCAATTCCCCAATTTGAATATTTTAAGCCACCTAGAAAAATTAATTTAGCAATCGATTCAATGATGGTTCAATCCGATTCAGACCAGTTCAATCCGGTTCAGGTCCGATTCACTTGAACCGGTCTAGTTTTCTCTTCCAATTTGTCCCAAAGTCCTTTTCCATGATTTTTACGACTCGTTGAGTCACTTGGGATTTGTCAATTTCTCATTTTACCCTTTCTCTACGGTTTACAGTTCATGAATCAGTTCAGTTTTCTCTCTTGGGTTGACTGGTTCTTTCCTCAATTTTCTTATCTCTAAGGGATAGGGGTTTACATAATAAATATAGAAGGGTCAATAGTAAAATTCCGCGGAGGTAGAGAGCCATCTTGCGAGTGAGTGACCATACGAGGAGGAGCCGCAACAAGGCCTTGGTCTATAAGAGAGACAGTTGGAGAAGTATGGTCAATATGTGTAGAGGGAGAAGAGTGAGGTGACATACCTAAGTCTAAAATCGAATTCGGGATAGGATGGGGGGTCGGGAGGGGAACATCAGAGCTCTCCACGGAAGCGGAGGGAGGCTTGCTGTCTACTAAGAAGGAAAATACTCTTTCGTTAAAAGGAATAGTGTGCCATGTAAAGATTTGATTAGTATGAGGATCCAAAACACGGTACCCTAAATAATTAGAGGGATAGTCAAGAAAAATACAAGAAGCGAATCGTGGCTGAAGTTTATGAGACGGGTATGGATGAAGGTAGGGAAAACAGAGACACCCAAACACATGCATAGTTTTATAATTAGGAGGGGTATGATGAAGTACCTCATAAGTAGAATGAAACCCCAAGGACCGAGCAGGAATGCGATTAATTAGGTAGACAGATGTATCAAAGGAAAAATCCCAAAATTTTGATGGAACATGAGAAAAAATTAAGAGAGTGAGTCTCATGTCTACAATATGACGATGTTTACGCTCAAGTAATCCATTTTGTTGGGGCATGTGTGGGCATGAAATGCAATGATTGATGCCGGCAAGATGAAGTTTAGACTAAAAGGAGGTAGAAATAAATTCCTTGGCACCATCTAATTGAAGAAATTTAATTTTGCAGTCGAGCAAATTTTCAACTTGCAAACGAAAGGCTTGAAAAATAGATTGAATATATGAATGCCTTTTTATGACAAAAAATCATGAGAACTTACTATAATCATTAAGAAAATGAATGTAGTAAAGATGGCTTGTGAGGGATGTAATAGGAGTGGGTTCCGATATGTCGGTATAAATCTACTCAAGAGGATGAGTGTTGACATGGTGAGTTAAAGGGAAAGAATGCTGATAGATTTTACCATAAGAAAATGAATAATATAATGAAAAAGGCGAGATAGCTTTCATTGATAAATATTTAGAAACCACATGGCTGAAAATAGGAAAAGCGGGATGTCCTAAACGTTAATGACATAATGAAGTCAGTTTAGTATAACTTACACAAGCAACTAGAGATAAGGTAGAAGGATTACGACTGGTACAAAGACAGTATAATCCTCTTTTTCGACTTCCATGTATAAGCTCTTGGTGAGAAACAACATCTTTGATGAGGAAGTGGGTAGGGTGAAATTCAAAATAGCAAGCATTATCTTTAGTAAATTGGAAGACAGAGAGTAAATTAAGGGAAATTTGAGGAACATAGTAAATATTGTTGAGATAAAAGCAATGAGTAGAAGATCTAAGACAGGTAGATCCAGAGAATAAAATGGATAAACTTGTCTCATCTTCAATTAGTAGATGCTTATGAAGTGTCTCATTCTCCCGAATAAACATGTGAAATAAATTATTAGTAACATGAGTGGTCGCTCCTGAACTAACATACCAGTCAAGATAATTAGGACAAGAATCATTATAATGAGTAGAGAGAACTTGAGGTGTCATAGAGAGAACTTGAGGAGTTGAAGAAAGAGCCTTGATTTCATAGGAAGGACAATGATGAGATGAATGTCCATTTTTGCCACAAAGTTAACAAGACTCCAATGGCTGAGAAGTGAGATGGGTGGTCTATTGTCCTATGATACCAAAGAAGTGGGTTGATTAAAACTCTCATTACCCAAGTTAAATTATTGATAGGACCTTGATCTGTAATTTCTTAGGGTAGATCTAGACTGATAATAAGAGAGAGGCCCAAGTCCATTTGAAGTTGTCTACCCCCATGTGTGCGAGTTATCATTTGCACCCATTTTTTTATTAGGGTTGAGAGAAGTTGTGGGGTGAGGTGAGTAAGAGTGATCAAAGTGTCGAGGGCACACAGTGACAAGAGTGGGGAGAAAGTCAGAGAGAGAAACCTTAGTGTTGGAGTCATAATTTTTAACACGATGACTCATATTGGCTTGTTTGATTTGTAGGTTGTACCCAACAATAATAAACAAATACTTTAAAAATAGAAATTATGAGTCACCAGTCATAGATTTGGTGTGACTGGGATGAATAGAGGAGTTGTAATACAATAGCTCTAATACCATGAAGAAGTTTAAAATAGTGGAGGAGAATATGTTGAAAGATAGGCTTGGTAGGCCATATGCATAAACCATGTGAACCACCATTTATTGATTAGTAACTGAATAAATTACATATAGATGTGCCTATTTATAGGCTCGTGAAAATATAAATATATAAATAAATAATACGAGAAAATATATGATATAATATTGACTAATTAATATTGTATCATATATATATATAAATTGTAACTATCTAAAATAATATATTATGATATTCTAAGATTTATTCTCAATATTAGCATTGTTATTACCTATATAAACTAAGAGGCATGTATTTCTTAGGGAATGTGCTAGTGGAATGGACAAATGGATGATGGAATGCCAAAAGATAAAGAGTTTGAAAAATCAAGGAGAAACTCAAACCCTTGTATTAAGAAGGGGCCTCTAATAATGATTCCAAAGACCGCTCTTAACATAAGTTTGGTTAGTAACAAGACTTAAACGAAATTCACCCAAAATGAAAAGTGGGATTTAAGGAAAAGGATCAACCCTATAAGAAGTGGGGTAAGTCCACACTCCAAAGGAGTCAAAAAAGGGAAAAGTTAATCAATAACGACTAATTATGACACTAGTGCTTGTGGAGCACATGAGTAATACTTATAACAACAAGAGGACCCATGTTGGTAACAAGAGCCAACATTATAATTTTTACCAAGAGATGATCAATTGTACAATGAGAAGGGTCATCTTGCAAGTGGGTACCCAAGGATCCAAAATGTAGAGAACGACTTTGGGAAATTTTCAAAGCCAATACAAATTAATGACTAATATTTTGGGAGCATTCGGTTACCACCTTGTAGCACAAACCATGAAAATGTGTGAAAGGCATAAGATGCCTATTATAAAGAATTTCAAGCATAAGACAAGAAGTCTCAAACAAGTACTGCTAAAGGGTGGTACAATTGACCAATATGTACCGAGAAGGTATGCATAAAAGAGATCATGAATATTGAATATTTGTTAACCTTGAATGCAATAAGATATGATAAGGATAAAAAGCCTGAAAGATGAAATATGGATAATGGAATATTCATCACCAAGTGGTATGATTAATGTCGCAAGAGAAGATGTAATCATAAATGATTAAAATGGGTGCATAGATTAACTATGGAAATTGGAAGTTATGTTACAAAAGTTTTGAGAACGAAACTTCTAAAAAGTTGGAGAGTAGTTGTAACACTGTATTTTTTTAACTTAAAAAATTCAATCAGAAATCAAATGTGAATTAGAATTCCTCTAATTCAATTATGAGGTAAATTGATTCTAAGATAAGATATAAATGATGTGATATAAATAGAGGAATGATCTAATATTAATCTAATATAAAAATAATTTTAGATGGCAAAGCCCAAACAAGCGAACAAGTGAATTCTTAATATAAAATAAATTGAGTTGAGTACAACAAGCTCACATAGATGGGTTGTCATGCCCCGACCCGGTTTGGTCAGATCCCCGTGATCAACCCGCCACTCTCCCGATTTACTAAAGGGTTTCCTTTTATATTATAAATCGTAAAGAGTAAGGCGTTTTTTAGACCTGCACCTTTTTCCAGGAATATCATAAATTAAAATTGCATAGTAATTTAAATTAATCATACCTGTCTTGTAGACGTTTAATTTCATAAGTCTTTTAAGGTTCTGCTTTCCGGGATTTCCTGAAAGGGGTATGAGGGGGAGGTGAGTACAACTACTTAGTGAATGAGATTCAAATCTTTTGACTTTGAAGAAAAACTTTTATATGGAGTGTGCCAGACTCCTTTCTTTTCAAAAATCCCTTCATTTAAAAATTTGGATTTTTTTCATTATTTATTAGTTACCGGTGTGTCATCACCCAACACACATCCTTCATCATGAAGGTTACACATATTCACAAGTCAGTATCACTACTGAACCCGCTAGTGGCTTCGGAGCGACTTTTCCTGCCACCCGGATAGAAGTATGACCACTTCTACCCTGCGAATGAGTGGATGTACGTGACATCCGACCCACAATCTTGAAATCACTTTTTCGTGTCCGTATGAGGACAGAGACCTCATCCCATCCCCACCTAGGTCTCATGCGCTTGATGCTACTCCAAATTTCGCATAGACACCTAGAACGACGATCTGCCCTTATACTCACCGGGTCGTCCAGGGCCCTTAGGACACATCACTACCCCTCATGGGCGTCTTGGTGATCTCAAACTCATAGTGCATGCACAAACAATATTTTCTTATCAAGCCATGTAATATGTGGTGCCACTGGTCCAACGGCCCCGACTCTCAACTCAAGCCGCAGTTGTTTGTCTTGACTAGTCCATCGACTTGTCATGTCGCACTGCTACAGTTGACTGAGCATGTCGGTCCTATCTTGGTACCATGGCCAAAAAATTCACTTATTAAGTTTTATGGCACATATATCATGTTCGTATACGAGCTCCTGCTCGTGCCAACTGGCCATGGGCCCACTATACGAGATTTTCAAAAAAACTGGGCATTCTAGCCCTCAAGTTCCAAAATCGAGGCCCCTAGCCTATAAGAGCTATTCGAGCTCCCATCAAGAAGGTCTCCCAAATAGTTTAAGCATTGGCACACAATCAAGGGAGAGCACTTCCGACAAAAATAGGTTTTCACTGTCCATTATACCAACCGGTATAAGGACATCTCCGTTCATAACTAATGAATGGGTTTTCAACTTCCTTCGAGGAAGTCTCATCATACCAACCGGGTATGATCTACTTACAACCAATAAGTAGTTTTTCCGCAATATTTTCACATCACTTTTTCTAAGTGGTGATGATTAAAATACCACTAAATAGTGGGTTTTTATACCGAGGTACATATCATCCCCAACCGGGTATGATATATATAATACCACTCACAACCAGTAAGTGGTTTTTAATTTTAAGTTGTGTTCATCATCCCAATTCAGTCGTGGGAGGGCTGATGAAGTGTTGGAAGGGCTTGGTTTGGCCTGAGGAGGGCTCAAAATGGCCGATTTTAGCTTGTCCGAAATAGGGCAGCTTCAGTCCGCCAGAGCTGTTTCACTGTTCCATCATGTCGGCGCTTCTCCAGCGATTCTCTGATTGATTGGGGTTTGCTATCAGATAGCTATCTTCTCTCCGGTTTTAAAGAACTCGACCTCACCTTCCAAGGTTAAGAAAAATGTTCAAGTCGAAACTCTAGTTCGATCTTCACCGGGAAATGGAGCAGTAGAGAGAGAAGTGTTCAGGTGTGATAAGAATGAATGGGGATGACCTCTTTATATAGGTGTAAAATATTAAATGGGAGAGATTTATTACTAGTATTAATATTGACATAAATTATTGGTATTAATTTGAATAATTTAATTTCGGTATTAAATTATTTGTATTAATTCCAATAATTTAATTTAGGTATTAAATTTTTGATATTAATTACAATAATTAAATATATATTAATTTATGGCCATTTATGATAAGGCTTACATTCGCATAAAAATTTTTGACTGAAATTTCGGGTTACAAAAAAAATCATACTTCCCAAGAGGTCACCCATCCTCACAATACTCTCAAGCAAGCACACTTAACTTCAAAGTTCTTATGAGGTCTTGTTCACATGTACCAATTTGGTTTTTCTTTTTTATTTTGTCTTAAGATTCTTTTCCAAGGTTTAATGAACCATTTGGATCTCCCGAAAGTTGTAAATTTCTAAATTGCTTGTTCCCATATGATTGGGTTTATAAATCGACTCGATTTTCTTACTCGGTTTGACCGGTTCTTTTCCTGGTTTTCCTTAGTACAAAAGTGCAGGGTTTACATGGGTCATAAACAAGAACCCATTATTGTCTATTTCAATGTTCAGGCCGAGGGAAGTTGGGTTGAAATTGTTATTTTTTTTATCATCCTATCCAAAGATATTGGACTATATTGCCTTATCTCATATACAAAAGATACAAGCCCAAAAGATACAAACAACCCAACTAAATAAGGGCCTTAAAGACTCACAAGAAATAAATGAGACTTACAATTAACTAGGGCTTGGAAGCACGTAAGTAACCCAAAGAAGTTATAGAATACATTAAGACTTAAAATATTAGCCATTTTGCTAGAAATTTGAATCATATGAATCGAACCCAGGCTCTATTCCACGCATATGGAAAAAAATCTTTGGTATAGGCCTAGGCTAAAATGTGACCCACTTCCTTATTAATCCAAACATGGAAATATCATTCAAGCTAGTATAAAGAGTTTACTATTTCATTACAGGAACACAGAAATCAGAAACCAAATCACCTGAAACAAGTTAACCGTAGGTAACATGCCTTACCTGAACTCATGAAATCCCATAAGTCATGAATTCATCATCTGCTTGTTTCCCTGAACCTGAACCTGACAAAGGGACTCAAGACAATATTTTCAATGGCATATAAGGCAAGAACCCAATAGATGAGAATCTCAAACAAGGAAGTACATGATATATAACAACAAAGAAGGGAGACTAGGAGTTACTTAACGTGGCTGAGCTATTGACCCTGCAACCAAGTCCTAAGGCACATACGCAAGAGAGCATAAGAATATAAAGAGTAAAAATGTGCTATACAGGAATTAAAGTTGGCTAAGGACTTGCAGGGGTCTAGCATTACGGAGCTGAGGGACATACATATAAACAATGATAAAAATATTAGTTATGCATTCCTAGTTATTAAGGAATCTAAATTTCATAAAAGGTCAGAGGAAGAACGGATGGAGTTGATATGTTAAAACTAATTTCCAGTCTAATGGACTTTAAAAGTAAATCCTTTAACAACCAATATGATCCTTATATTTGTGAGCTAATCATGAATCCCAATAGAACTTCTAAACTTCCCAAGGCTGAATTAACATAATTATAAATCGTCAAGTCATCTATTTGGCATGAATTCCTAATTCATAAAAAGGACAAATTGGAGTAATGACTTGATACATATGTATTTATTGAAAATGTTAGCATTGATGCATATCCATATGTCTAGGCACAAGTTGACCAACCTATAAAAAAGTGCTAAACAAGCAAATAAAAATGATATCTATCAAGTTGTGAAAGGAACTAGAAATAACTGATAGAACAAATAAAGGGGGCATATTTATATATCACATAAATATTTGACTAACCACGAGCAGTGCAAGAGTTGTTCAATCATTTTCCTAATATCTATAGAAAGAGATATGGGCTGAGACATAAACTAACCTAAAAGGAAGTGGAAAAAACCCTCTGTTGGACTATGGATGTTGGGACAACAGGAAGCCAAGGAAGGACCCACCCACATCGCCATAACCTACATTAAGTCAAAAAGATAGCATTTTGTTTGATATTACTGAATAGATAAGAACCTAATTATGATGGGAACGAGTTATTCAATGGAATAATCAATTTAACATTTTTTTCTTATTCAATCAATAGAAGTGAGACCCAAAGGACTCATCGGATAAGATAGAATTCCCTAAGAAGATAAGCATTCATGCTTCTATAAATAGGTGGGTACAAGTAAGATAGAACCATCTTCTCAAAATGCTAAAAGTCAAGCAACCATCTAAGCAAGTAATTCCAATTATCAATGCAATCCAAACTAGGAGGGAGAAAGAGAGAGCTTACATGGGGAAGATTGATGCAGACAAGGTTGTGGGCGACCTGGAATGGAGAAGAGGAATTGAGCTCGCATAACACCTAAAATGGAATGGCACTTACCCTTCAGAAACTAAGAAACTGAAAAAAAATTAAGACCCAACAATCCTCTTAGAGCATTCAAAACTAGATAAGTGGATATCGGCTTCTGAATCAAAGATCGAAACACTTACCAGAGAGCCCAAACCTTAAAATAGAGCTACCAAGGACAAAAGGGAGAGTTGGGGGCATCAGAAGAAAGGCATCGAGATTTGATTGATGCCATTTGGGATCTCCTCGTGTGACCTGGGTACAAAAGTGATGGGAAAATGGAACTATGCCAAACAGAAATTCAGGACAAGAGAAACTCGCCTCATGGTTGGTAGGCGACAACCGGCCTAGAAGAGTAGAGGGGTGGCCGAGCTGTGGGAGCTTGAGATGCGATTAAGAGAACCTACCATGGAGAAGATGGTCGGGAAATGAAGTAGAAGTTATAATGATCGAGGGGAAGACAAAGTCTGATAGAGCATACCTACGATTGGGTTCGAGCAGTGACAAAAGTCACCTACGGTGTTTGTAGATGGAGAGAGTCCATGAAATGAATGAGCGGGTTTCAGAAACTCTATGCAAAGACTCTGATTAGATGAAGGAGGCATGGTAGAATGACTAAACTACCCCGAGGTCAAAGGACAAAACTTCCCCTCAAATAAGGCAAAATTACATGCATGCCTAGCCTTATAAAAATTACCCTAATACCCCTCGTATTTTAAAGAAATTACAATTCATGCCCTTGCACCTAAAATGATGAAAATTCCATCATTGATAAAATGACCAAAATTACCTTGTGAAGATGATAAAAATTTAAGAATGCCATCAAGGCCATCTTTGGGAGGGTAAATAAGTTAGGATGCTAAAATTACGAAAATTCCCCTAAAGGCATAATAGAAGTACAGAGAAAATTTGGAGCCTTAATTACTTATCTAGATTTTTGAAGTACCGAATTTTGAGTGAAAGGTACAAAGGTTAGAAATCATTTCCTTATTTAATGGACATATATTTAATTAAGAAAAAAGTGGCTAAGGGTAAAACTGTCATTTTTAGAATACTACGGTATTGTTTAATAAATGTTTGGATTATAGCCCGAACGTTTATGAAACCATGTATGATATGCAAGGAGCAAAACATATATGATTGTGTGAGAGGAGAATGGAGATTCAAGAATCACTCTGAGATAAATATGTCCTTGGATAAAAGTTAGTGGGATTTTTTACATCAAGACTGATTGGACCAGTGGTGCGATATTACTCACAAAATTTACTGCATGATTTTCTTATAAATTATTTTTCATAATTATAATCTCATGGCTATGTGAAACTGATCAAATCATTTTGGGATATATATTTTTATTGATAACATGAATTTGGACTATAGGATTTCTCATGAAAGGTGTGTGAATACACTTCAAGGGGATAATCTAGTTCAACTATTGATGTAGGATATGGGTGGGACTCATGATCAACAAAGAGTTTATTAGATTTAGTTTTGTGAAAGTCAGCCTAATGCCACGATTTTGAAAAGAGAAGTGGGTCTAATACCGTGTTTTAAAAACTAGTACAAATGGGTTCTAGGCCAATGGAAATAGGTCCAATCCCATAAATAAGATCTTCCTGATAAAAGTTATCACCAAATGATAATATTTTCTTAAGCTGCTGAGTCGAGATTGGGTTCGTGGTTGTTAGGGCTAGCAACCCAAAGAGAAAGGTCTTAAATAAAAAAAAATACTTGTTTGTGATTGTAATAGTTTGGAACCAAAAAGACACCTAGTATAAGGTAGTATTGGTTTTAAGGGTTATTGGACAGAAAGGTTAGTACAAGGGAAATTATGATGGTTCAATATGTCTTGGAGCTTTGGGAGCTTCGTGCGTATTGAGACCGAGGGGAAGCAAGAGAGGTCTTGTCCCTCAATAGCAGACAACATTATTTGGAAATGTCTGTGGGTTGGGCAATGGCACTCACACAGACAAATGGTTAAGGTTGTATCATCGCACCAATGTGGTATAGGTTTTAGCAAAAGATGCTCTAAGCCACAAGTGAGACATATCGAAGTTGTAGCCTCCAAGGGTCTATTCTACGAATGAATGATCACTTTAATGAGAAAAAGTGTTTGATTGTTTGTCTGATACAAACTTATGTAAATTTTACCTTGAATATAAAATTATGAAATTTTACTAAGTCACTAAGCGCGACCAATCAACAAGCGACGCGTGGCGAAGCACGTCCAGTCAGTGTCTGGAAGCGTTGACCAATCAAAGCATGATGCATGTCCTCGACCAACAATCAAAGGAATAAAATCAACATCATCGACGACTGACCAATAGGAGAGTGACACGTGTCCTCAATTAACGGTCAACTAAGGAGAAGCCTTGTCAGTTGTGCAGGCCAATGAGGAGCTAACATATCACACCCCGACCTAGTTTGGTCGGAGCCCTATAATTAACCTGCCACCATTCCTTGAGTCACGATGGTATCTCTACCAAAGTGGTTTAAGAAAGCCAAAGTCTTGCCAATACATACATTTTCCACAACAAATTTATAAAAATGTCTTAAATGTGGTAACCTTGGAGGTTCTACTTTGCCCTTCGAGCTTCAATTCTACTCAGCATGAAATTTCCTAAAAAGAGTTTAAGGAGTTGATGAGTTTCATAACTCAAGGAGGGGTAAATTCTACAACATACTTTAGGCAAATGTTTTTGGGTAATTTCATTATTCATAATTATGATTTGTGTTGTTTGTCACTTAAACACTGACCATTTTATCATCAAAGGGTTCACACATTCTCAAAACAGTCATGACTACTCCACTTGTTGTCCGAAGCGCCTTTACCAACCTCCTTGGTAGAAGGTCTCACCTTCTATCATAAGTTTGAGTGAACCTTACCGCCCATCCCTTATACCCAATTTTTTTCTCCATGTCCACTATTTTGGGACAAGACCTCTCCCCCTGCTTCCCCGGTCTTAGTGCACATGAAGCTTCCGAAGCTTTTTGACTTACTCGACGACAAACTTCACTTATGCTACTTAGGTTGTCCAACAGCCCATAGAACCATCACTATCCCATACCGGACACCTCGATAGTTTCATATCTCAGCATTTATAACCAGTCTTTTTAGTTAAGACATTTTATCTTTGGTGCTACCAGTCCCACAGGCCTGTTAACCTAGCTTCGGCCCAATGACCACCAGCCCAACGAGTTCGACAACTCAACTTTGGCTTGGTAGCTACTAGCCCAACGAGCTCAACAACCCGACCTTGGCCCCAAAAATAGATGCTCTATTTTGGTTCGTCGGGGATTATGTATCATGCAATCTCGCCGGCTCCAATAGAGGAAGAGTTGAGGGTCGAGAGTGGTAGCGATGAAAAGTTGAGGTTCTCATCTTTTCAAGGATACCAATAATGTTATCAGAGGTGGTCAAATAGCGAAGTTATAATTTTCGGTAGTAAAATCACTGCAGTTGGTAGCACTAAATGGTTAAGAAAGAATTCTAAACAATTGTCATTAAGGGAGCAAACACAATTTATATGGTTATGATTTATACCTCTATTTCAATCTATCCATAGCTTTATTTTATTAATTCATAGTTTGTGGTGGTAATAAATTAATTTTCTCAGGCGGTGTAATCGATTGATCAACAATAATTTGTTAAGTAAAATAGAAGAATACAGGTCGGTAGTTGGATGAAAAAGATAATATGCGCACGTGTGCAGCACGTGCGTGCGCCTGACTTCTCAACCAAGTGCTTCAGCATTGTAACAAACTGGTTTATAATTCTAAATAAGATTAATTAAATATTTAAATGATAATAAATTTATAATTTTAAAGGAATAGGATGACATTCGGACGAAAAAAGGTGTGATATATAATGGATAATTGTGGATTTATATGAGATTAAGTTAACAGCCTTTTAAATAAAATATATGCATGGATGTTTTTAAAATAAAATGGGCATGAATATTTAAAAAAAATAAGTAATTAGACATATGAATGAAATTATATCTTGAGATTGGTTACTTCTAAATAAATAAATAAATATATATATATATATATGAAATTTGGGATTATATTATTTAATTAGATATATTTGGATATTATAGGTCTAACTTATTATTAAAAAGTAAGATAACTTGGCTTTAGAAGAGATAGACTTGTTCTTTCAAGGGTTGAATTTAGACTTTTAATGTAAGTAATTTTGATTGTTTTAGCAATTGAATTTCCCTTATTTAAAAAAATATGTGAATTAAGGTTTTAATTTTGATTGTTTTAGTAATTGAATTTCCCTGCTTAAAAAATGTTTGAATTAAGATTTTTGAAATTTGTACACGTAAATTGGAGTTGAATTGTTTACTATTGTTGTTGGAGTGTAAATAAATTGATAAATTTTAAATTTTATAAATTTTTAATAATGTATATTTTGGATAAAAATATAATAAAGTAATTGATTATTAATAAAAAGATTAAAAAATAAATTTATCATTTTAACTAAATTAAATAATTTATTAACTAATATATATAATTAAATTATATTAATTATATTTTGTACATAGTATTTGTATTATGTAATTTTATATAAAATATTATTAATATATAAATTTATTTAAAATATATAAGTTAAAAAATAATAATAATAATATATATAATAAATAAAAATATTTAAATAATAAATAATGAAATAAATATCCAAAAGTGATAATATTTAAATTTAATAATTTGGAATTGATTATCCAACTATTCAAATCACTCAATTTTTTATTAACAAATTTGGGATTCCTGCCCTGCTAACGAGTTTAATATTATATTTGAGCTTAGCATTATATTTGAATTGATGGATTCGTAGGAAGTGATTTGTACGGGTAATCTTCCATTTGATAACATAAAATGGAGTGATGCAGCACCACGTCTAAACCCCTACATTTTTTTTCATTTATAATTTATTAAATAATTTACATATTTTTTTAATAAATTTAAAATAAAAATTAAAGGTTTTTTATGGACCCAACGTGGGTAAAAAAAACGAGTGGTCTTGATTGACTTATTGGTAGATATTTACCAGTAGAGGCAAGCAATAACTAATAAGCCCAACTAACCAAGTAGAGGCAACCAACGTAATATTATTTCTGTTGCCGGTCTAGTCTCAATTTTTGCTTCCAAATTCTGTGAGCTGCAGTTTTTGATCCAGCCCTTGCGGGAGAATGACCCTCCAAGCTTCTTCCTCCTTCGCGGTGGCCTTGCCGGCACTATCGCCTGTCCGTCTCAGCAGCTCTTATCCCCGACGCTCTATCGTCCAAGCCAAAAGTGAGGAACCGCGAACTTTCTTTCCATGAGTATCCCTCTTGATTTGATTTTTTTTTCTTTTGGGTGTTTGGTGGCGGCTACAAATCAAACCTTGATTGTCTTTCTTGAGGCACCTGAAAATGGGTATTTATCTCTCAAAGCTTGCGCTTTTAAATCTTTTCCAAAGGATGAGTTCACTAGTTTGGTAGTTCGGGATTTCTCTGTTCCGTTTTGATGTTTCCTTGTATTGCTTTTGTTCGGGAAACCTCCAAATTTGCAAGATTTGTTGTCTCATTGATGAATCAGATGTGAATTTCGTGATGCCTCTGTTCTAAACTCTGGAACGGATTATGTTCATTATCATGAAACCTGCTACAAAATCTATCCACACTCTATTTACAGCAGGTATAAAAGTACAATGGGGTACTCAAGAAGGTTAAAAAATGGAAGAGAGTAGTTCATGTTACCCTTATCCAACTGTCAACAATTGTAATAACAAAAGAGAGGAGGGAGAATGGAAGTTGATTGATCCTAGTTTCAAGAGCAATGTAAAGCTCAATCATAAGAAAATATGTAGTGAAGATTCTGTTCTAGGTTCTATATTGTCTTGAGGTGGATTTTCAGAGTAATTTCAGTGGTTGTATTGAATTGCAAATCTGTGTGATTTTTAAATAATTTGATTCCTAAATTGCGCCTTGGGTTATACAGTGGAACCCTTAGACAAGTCTATGGAGATTATGAGGAAGTTCTCAGAGCAGTACGCCCGGAGATCAGGAACATACTTCTGTGTTGATAAGAGTGTGACATCTGTTGTTATCAAGGTGCACTCCTAGTGATGTCTCTTTACTACTGAACAATTGACTTATATCATTAACATCTTGAAAACCTGTAATAATCTCATGCCTTACCAGGAACTGAAGTCTATATATGGTTCATTTTTGTTAAAAGATGAAATTATAATTTATTTCATGCAGATAGTTTGTTCGTTAATGATATTTGTGGCCCAGAGTTTCTCCAATGGCCATTCATTCATTCCCTCACTGGTGACAAACAATTTGGCATTTTCTTTGTTAAAGAAGAGAAGGACCTAAATTCACACTTTTTGAGTTGTAATTATAAAACAAAATCAGTGCCTACCATCTCCATTTGCACACTAGTTATATTCTTATATTCTTTCTTTTACAAGTTCTACAATCTCTTGCATACTCAAATCATGGATAAATATATTCTGGTGTATTTTCTCAGGGATTGGCTGATCATAAAGATTCACTTGGTGCACCTCTTTGCCCATGTAGGTAAATATATTCAATATAACCCTGTCGTGTTAATTCTGAAGAAAATCAGGAATTGATTGAAATCAATTCTATTTGTCACTCTATTTATTTCACTATAATGATATAATGCACTTTAATAATTCCCGTTCAGGCATTATGATGATAAAGCTGCAGAAGTATCTCAGGGCTTCTGGAACTGCCCTTGTGTACCAATGAGAGAAAGGTATATATCTCTTAATTTTTATGAATGAAGTTAAAAATAATGAAGCTTCAATTGTATTCAGATGAATGTTGTGATAAAGCATGTTCACTAATGTTCAACTATAAGTCCAGTCCTTTTCTGTTGTGGAATTATCCATACCACTTCTCGCTGTAGAGCTAATTGCTGGGACTTCTGTGATTGCATAGAAAAATATTTCCTCAATTTGTTCAACGTCTGAGTTTTTGTTTATTAGTCGAGAATTGAACTTTTTACAGGGCAACATGCTTTAGCACAATAGAGATTGTTCATATTTGAAGTTCAAGTGATTCTTTAAACTCTGCATATTTTTCTTCCATGTGTCGTAAATTTCTATAAATTTAGAGTCTCCAAGAGTAAGTCTAGAATTTCATTTGTGCAGGAAGGAATGCCATTGCATGCTCTTCCTAACTCCAGAGAATGATTTTGCTGGAACAGATCAGGTGATTATAAATATAGTTACAAATTCTTCTTTTCACCAGTCAGTGTGTTTTCTACAAGCTGAGTTCTGCAAACTTCCTAGCTTCCAGATCTGCATGTCTTGTTCAATCATACCATGTGATTAATTTTTGCTGCACAGGCAATCTCATTGGATGAGATAAAGGAAGCAACAGCTAATGTGTGAGTCTTCCCGGTATCAAATCATTTGGAGTCAAGTTCTTAAGCTGTTGGCAATCAGAAGTGGAACGTTGACAGGTGGAAAACTAAGCTGGGAGGAAATGGAGAAGGAATAATAGCAGCACCTCTTTAACCCTCATGTTTATACATATGTATTCTTAGTTCTTATATTGTTTATACCTGGGGATTACAGATTTCATATCTTCTGGCTTTACACTTCCGGTAACAAAAGGTCAAGGAAGTTTTCACATTTTGTCCACTTCTTGAGAAATTGTGATAATATTTCTGAAAGTTGGCAGTAGTGAATTGAATAAAATGGGGGAACACAGTGAGATCATTGATGTTCTTATTGAAACGTTCATGAATTATCCCACCTTTTTTTATTTCTCAGCAAAACCAAAATTTATACTTATGTATGATCTCGTGCAGATGGCCACTGGAGGACACTAGCCATGCAAAGGCAATACTGCTTTTAGCAAGCCATGAGTATGAGAAGATCCAGAACATTGAAAATGGCTATCATTCCCAGAGTCGTCAAGTTTTTCCCTTTTCTACTGACCAAAAGATCAAGTTTTTTCCCTCCCTATAGAGGGGATCAAATGGTAGCACTTAGTATCTGACCAATGTGGAGCTACGAACAGGTCCAAGGTCCATGGAATGGCCACTTCTCAGCAAACTCTGGATCTCTGATATAGATTTAGTCCTTCAGCTAGGAGGGAGTTAAGATTCTTTTGCAAAAGGGCCAAAAAAACGAGGACAAACACCAGTTAACATGTAATAGAACTGACATAGATATAATTCAGCATTAACAAAAAAAATTGTGAATTACCAGCAATGATGCTTGGAAAACTATTTATTTTCCACACCCTTAACCATTCAGAAATTATTACAGGGAATCAGGGAAGGAAGATTCTCTGCAGAATGAGAACAACCATGTGTGATGAAGTACAGAAGAGATTCATGTTTTCTGATGGGGAAGATACTGAAATTCCTTGATTAGTTAGCACTTCAGGGACACTTGGTACGGTTTCCATGGGTGGTCATGTCGGTGTAGCACTTGCCGCACATCTCCCGGTTGCCAAATGTACCCGGCGGCACGCACTTGCACCGGTCGCAACAGGTCATGCAGGCCCTCAGGCACACCCTCTTCCTTGAGTGGAGAGCGCACCTTCGATCACACTGCTGTATGCAATCTGCAGATTTGGCGTCGAGTAAATTTCAAGGTGCAACGTGAATAGCATTATCTCTAACATGAAATTAAACGCCAGGGTGGAAAAACTTCAGGGCTTGAAACAATTCTCCAGAGGAAAAAGGAAGAACAAGTTTGTTTTATTGTGTGGATTACCTTCTTTAGACCTCACCGGAGGCAACAAGGGGGCGGTTGGTGGCTTGGCAGATGGCTGAGGTGGCAGCGGCAGGTGGGGCTTTTCTGGTGCAGGTGCCTTGAGTGGGCTGTGGGCTTGATCCTGCACCATATGAAATGAAGATTTTCATGAGACCAACAGGTTGTAGAGTCTAAAGTGGGCAAGCAGTTGTGGATGGCTTTTACAATCCTCTCTCTTCCTGGTTTTCCAAAGTTGATCGGCAGTAATTTTAAGGGACCATAGGATGTTCAGAGTTTTTGTCATAGTACATACTGAAGAACATATTACCTTGGCTTTCTCGTCAGTTGAAGAAACCTGAAAAAGTATGCCAACAACGTTATTTGCCATAGTAAGAAGATGAAGCACAAAAGAGTGATGGTTCTTTCCCAAGTATTGATACTAGGTAATCTCACAACTAAATAACACATGGCAGACGGTGCCATAAAAAGAGATAGTTAGAGAACTGACTAGACCTTAGTATTGAGAAAGAGGAAAGTGGTCAACAGGAAGGCGATGATCTGAGGAGCCATTGTTGTTCTGCTCAAACAAATGGAAGCTACTGAGTGGTATGAGGGTGGTGCATTCAATGAGTATAAATAGAAATCCAAGCACATGGAGAGGGAAGAGAGAGATAGAGGAAGTCCCATTCACCTGGTGAAGGCTAGACTTGGATTACTACCAGAGAGATAGAGAACAGCTCAATCTGGCTGAAATAAGAGTTAATAGTATACAGACTCTTGTGGTAAAAACAATAGGTGGGCTGGAAAGTGCATGCCAGCTTAAGAGAGGCCAACTCATGGCTGTCCTTGTGCAGAGAATCTCAATTTTCAAAACCCAACACACTTCTGCAGCCAAAAAATAATCAAAACACATCGCCCAAGGTCTGTGTGTCTTCACTAAAATAGTGATTATCTCCTGTCTCTCCACTGGCTCTGTTCATTAGAGTAGGTTCTGTGGTGTCTCACTAAACACATCTCCCAAGGTCTGAATGCAAACAATGTAATATATATGTATGAACTTGGAGAGTCCTAGTGGCAGTGGGATTCTCCCCATGGCATAGACTGAACATATGAAGCCACATGTATGACCATATCCTTGGAGCATTGGTCTACTCTTGCAGATAAGTAGTAATTGCTTAATATATTACATTTTTGGAACACTAATGAGATCTACATGAGTTGAATATTTGATGCTAGGTTGTCTCATGCTCCAAGATCCATCCATAAAATTCAAAAGAGCATGCATTCATTAGTTGGATATAATAACCAAGATGGCATTTGGAGGACTTTTCTTTCAACTTTACAGGATAAAGCCTTTTTGTCTCAACTATTGTACATGAGAAACTACCAAACCAATGCTCAAATAGTTGTAGTACACACACTCAAGACATTCAGAACCTCACCTGTCTTATGCTTTAGGATTGGAAAAATATAAGATTCAGACAAAGATCTCCTCTTTATCCGCGAAGCTCAAATTCAATGTTTGTAGCTTGAATCCGGCACCCTGTATGGCCTCGACTAAACCGGAAGCCACCCCAGTTGCCTGAACAGTCGTCTCTTTTCTTAGCTGTAAAAAAAATTAATAACTGATTATAAGGTGTCTTTTTTATGTATGTACCAAAAGCCAAATAAATATCACGCTGTGTTCGTTTGACAATAAGATTATGTGCTCTCAGGAATTAAAGCATGGGTAGCGTTGCACCAAGTAAAGTGACCAAGACAGGAGTCCTTGTCTTGTTAGATTATGAATACAGAGGATAACTTGCAAAGGAGCATTAGCAAACATCATCAATGTAAATATGCTCTGAATACTCACCTCAACACTGGCTATGCCTTCAGTAACTTGAGCCTTCAGGTTGCTAATGCCCTCGGTTCCCTATAAAACATGCTTAGTTTTATTTTGAACGTATAAATACATGTATTTTATTTAATTAATAGAGTTGCTTATTAATAAAATTGTCTATCTATTAGCTTTATTACCCATCTCATTTATCTATAAATATCTCTCCCATTTATCTATACCATATTTTAAATTTAACAATACCAAGATAAAAAGAACGTAACAAAGTGAAGTATTAATGTACCTCTAAGGCCTTCAATACTTTAGGAATAGCACTTTCATTCATCACACCCTCTACCTGAGAAAGAAAAAACCAACTAGACTATTTAAGTCTACAAGGGTATACCACAGTCTTATGAAAATAAGCATTTATATCTACATAAACTGATGCATTAAATGAAACATGCTCCTCTCCAGTTAAGAAAACATTCAGGCACCACAGCTAGTACTTCCTGGAATGAGTTACGACTATTTGTTCAAATTTAGAGAGCCCTTGATTTGAACAAACATATAAAATATTGGAAGGAATTTTCATGTTAATGGCCAACATGAATCATCAATCACAGCATGATAATGTTTCTTGGAGAAAATAATGTTTCTTTATCTTCTAAATTCCTCGAGCTCCCAAAAATCGAAACTTTTTTCTATGGATCAAGGCTACATGAATAGTTAACTAAAATTGCATACTGGTTTTGATCATTCTCTTCCCATAAAAAAATAGGTAACTTCTTGCTTGCTAGAAAATGACGTTTATTTGTCTTCTAGAACTCTCAAGCTTCAAAACACAAATCCAAATGCATAAGCAACTGCAAAATCACTCATCTCGTCCACAGAAGAAACTACTTGACTCCAAATCCCAATATTCCTGAGAGCCCCACAACCTCCATTTTATAGGGACAAAGGAGATAAACAGAGATTAAGTGGGAGATTTACCTGAAAGAACATGGTGAGAGTGTCGGATGGGGATACTGGGACAGAGACTGCCGGCTGCTCTTCCACGACTGGTGGGACCTCCTCCTCGGCCGAACCTACCCTCGTTCTTCTTTCACCACGATTGAATTTTCTTCTCAGTGTCAAATGCTCAAAGCAGTGGGCGCTTCCAGTGGACCGAAACTGAGGATTCAGGGTATGTACGAAACTAACGAGAGAATGGCTGGGAGCGGATTGAGGAGCAACCATGACAGTGAAGAAGGCGGAGAACGTCGCCATTGCTATGATGAACTTTGACGAGGAGAGAATTAGCTGTGAAGTGTTCGTTATCAGCAGCCGTTTATCCGTTTGCATTGTGTAAGCAGGAGAGCGTTATCTGAGAGCGACGGTTCTTTTGCATTTCAGCTAAAAGTTTGAATACCTATTTGCAATTTTAGCCTCATGGATTAACTTGAAACTTCAGAAGGCATCATAGCTCCAACTGAATACTGAATTTTAGCATTATACATGTTAAGCTGAAGCCATCAATCATATCACAGATTCACAAGCTCATGACACAAAATCAGTAGCTTATTCAACTGAATCAAATCAGTTTATAGTAGGAATGGTAGAAAAAGGAAGATAACAATATAAAACATTCCACACATACAACAAATTATACAATTATTTGCTATTTATTTACATAAATTATATATATAGTTCATTTAAATTTTATAATTTTGATTATTTAACTTCTTATTCTTCCAAATAAGTCTCTAATCTTTTATTTTACCATTTGATCATAATGTTCTTACATTTGTAAATCATTACCTAACTTTCAATTTTACAATTTGATCTTCAATCTTTTATTTTTCATAAATCAGTACCTTAACTTTTTTTATTTACAATTTGATACTCAAGCCTTCTATTTTTAAAATTCAGTACATCTGTATCAGACCAATTTAACAAATATGCTCCATTACAACATATGTAAAATACACATTTGCCAGCAACCAGCTCAATATTTGGCTTTATGAAGAATAGAATACTGCACCATCAGAGCTAGTTTTGATAAGACTGACACCTCCAGTTCGATCTTGAGGATATGTACCCACTTCCTCAGGTTGACCGTGTTCATTTAGGGGTGTAAACTACCACACCAGGAGATACTTTGTTAAAAAAGTATGGAGGTTTCTGCAGCAGTTAGTTGACTGATTTAGCATAGAAGTCACCAAGTAATTGTATATAAACAGCAAAAAAATAGATCAATGCCAATTTTAATGTAAGCAACATAAAGTTTCTCTTCTAACAGTTAGCTCACAGTTTCTGGAGTGTATAACGCAAGCTGAGTAGATAGTTGTACCATGGCCAGAAGAGTCAATAAATATGGCTATTTGCTGATACAAGCTTGAGCATTTTGGCAAGATCATATGACTTGAAATCCTTGCCATAACATAAGCTTAGATCCAGGGGTGTTTTACCATCCTGCAATGACAACCAAAAGTAAAATTTCAGGAATTGAAGAGAGGAAGAATCTCTTTTAATCCATAAACAGGCAGAAGTTTCCAAATGAGATTCTGTTTGAAGAAGAAAAGGTTTTTAATCATCACGTTTTCCCATCAGAAGATCTAAATAAAAAGATCCTTGGAGGTTGATTAAAAAACCCAGAGAATCACTTTTTGGTGCTACAATTGCTTATTAAAGGTGATCTTCAAATGTCAACTTTCAAAAAGATATTCAAATGTCAATACCCGTGAATGGGAGTTGTGTCATGTATATGTAGAAGTATTATATGGAGAGAGTAATGATAGGGGAAGAACAAAGAACTGACTACCAAAATTCGTAGAATAATTTTTATGTCCTCATGAAAAATATAGGCAAAACCCTGAAACAGGCAATGTCAGTATCTTTGGTAATTAAAGAGTTTTCACTATAACCATTATCACCCACAACATAAAATTTTATCCGATTAACCTTGTTTCTTCTTGTTCTGTCGGCTCCATGTGCCAATAGAATTTTGCCAAGATCCCTATTCCTGCTTTGCATTGCAATATGCAAGGGGGTCCAACCATCCTGAAGAAAAATGCGTCAGAACACTCTAAAACAGAAATGCGATGCTCAAGTAGGTAAAATTTAAAACTATGCTTACATCATCTGCCACATTCACATCAACCTCATACTTGATCAGTAACTTAACAGTTTGTATGGCCCTGACTTGAACAGCATAATGCAGTGGAGTAGCTCCGTCCTTCAACCAAAACAAAATAAATGAAATAAAATAAATCCGCTTCTTAATAATGAAATTGCATCAAAAGACGCCATTTGGACCTCTAGAAGAATGAAAACTTGAAATTTCTCTTTACCCCATCTCTGACATGAGGATTTGCACCCTTCCTCAGTAAATGACTAACTACAGCCTCCTTTTTGCCAAATATAGCTTTGTGAAGAGCAGTACAACCATCCTGTCAATTGAAACTGTCAATTAATAGAGAAAAGGATAAAAACATGCTGAATCAATCAGAAATATTTCCAATGACAGATATATTTTCTTCTGTTTCAAGAACTACAATCAATTTTTTAAATCTGCAATTTGCACCAGAAAATTGATGCAAGACTAATTGCAGACAGATTTATCGTATAAACTTGCCTTGTCAACCATATCAATATGGACACCACTTTCAAGCAGTCTGTCTATGAAAGGAATCTGTCCTGCTAATGCCAGAGTATGCAAGGGTACCCATTTTCCCTGTTAAAAAAACAAATAACCCACCAGATTCATTAACAAAAAGTTCACATTTATATATGTTGGAGAGTTTTTAGTACATTACTGTAGATATTTTATCCAAATTAGGAGTGGCGTTATCCTGCAGAATTGCTCTTTCTTCTGGTCCTAGGAGCAGCTCAACCTCTGAAATGATTGGTAAAGTAGATATTAGGCAAAGTTTTGTGGGTTGGAGTGCAAGATCATTTGGTGCAATAGATGCAAAATATTAAATTTTCCATAGGCTTGAGTGAAAATAGAAAGATTATCTGATGCCCTTGGCAGGAAAGCAAGATAATCAAAGAGCTTTTATACTACTCAAACCATTCAACTGAAAAAAGTAGCAACTATTATATGAAGCTTGCTGACTGAAACTGGTAATGTCTATTATACATTTTTTAGAAGATTCATTTCTTACAGAAAAGCTGAAATCACATATTTTTGTTAATATTGTATTTATCAATATCCAACCCAATATTTAATGTGAACAGCTGTTTGCTCTGAAGTTTAATAAAAGATGCACTGCTGTAGTTGAATGAGGTGCAGAAGTAGGATAGATTCATTGACTCTTGTAATTTCTACCTAATATCTTTCTTGCAAGCAGTTAAACATTAACTATCACATACTGCCTATAATATTTTACAGGCTTCCTCCATTATATCTTCCAATGATAGCATGGATGCAAGGAAAGTAAGACATGCTGTAAGTACCTTTTACCAAGTCCTCTTCATAGTCATTGGCCGAGGAGCTATCTGTTGTTGCAATGTTTGACCGGCTATCTGCATCTTGCTCCCAATCGCTTTCAAAATCCATATCATTCTCATCCAATTCGCTTCCATCTTTTTCGTCCTCATACTCACTATCACTGCCTCCATCAGGCTCTTCCCACACTCCAAGTTGCTGCTGGGTCCTCAAGGGGGATGCTCGGTTAAGGGTTTTCCAGGGAGTTCTTGGAACATGCAAACCAAGTTTTCCTCTTATTGGAGAAGACAGCGGTTTCACATTACACATCAAATTAGCTGTAGCAGGAAATAGGGTAGGAAGCAAAAGACATTGAAAGTTGGAAGATTTTATTGCAGGCGAAGAGACTTTCATCATCTTCCCTTTCTCTTTCAATAATTTGATAATAATCGACTATCTCCAACTGCACCAATCTGTTAAGTGAAACAGAAAACCACGTCTTCACGTTAATATAGCAGAGAATTAAAAATAAGCATTATAAATTTTGCCCTTGGAATGAACTGAACGGACTTAAGATTCTTTACAGTATGCATGTTATTAGTGGAGCCACACCGAAGAAATTTTATCTAGCAAATGTAACACATTGAACCAAAGAACATGGAAACTGTACTTGAATACATATGACTGCAAATGTAGTAATCTAAAATTATCTTCTTTCAGAATATCACGTATAATAAACATGCCTGAGCGCCCACACGCATGCGCGCGCGCGCGCACACACACACACGTATGTGAGAGCGTTTGTTAAAAGAAATTTCCAGCTTTGAAAATATTCCCTTGCGATTCTCCGCTGAAGATACTACATAATTATTTTCTTCTTTGTGCAAGAATCATATGGCAAATTAAAATTCAAAGTGATGCACATACAGGGAGCTTAATAGATATAGAGCAGCTGCAGGCTACAGCAGAGATGACTTCCTAGTTCATCTTAATAAATTATAGCATTATTGTAGATGTTCAAGGTTTGTTAAGATTCATTTATGAACAAAATTTAATATGAACCAAAGACTACACATTTTCCCCGAAATAAAGGGAAAGTCCAAGGCATTTTCTGGTCAGTAAAGATACTAGGTGAGATCATCCAGAATGAAAACCAGTTAAAATTTTTCAATTTTTTTTTCAATTCGTAAATTAATCGAACAAACATTTGGTCGAGCATCTAGAGTGCATTACAACTGATCCATTTCCCTTTCCTACTAACTTCAGCATTACTTATCGCGGGAAACGTGCTACAGAAAACTCCGTAAGAAGTAAGTGTGATAACAGAAGTAGCATGTAACTTATGAAGAGCGTTTTTTACTTATTTAATGATGACACATACCAGGTATTATTATATAGAAGAAAATTGAGATTCTTCGACGAAAGTACCCGCCGGATTCTTCACCGGTAAATGGCTCGCCGATGGCAGTCGCGAGGAGGAGCAGAAAAGTGGAGTTTTTTGCTCAGAAGATAATAATCAGCTTAATTGTCACATACGAGGGAGAACTTAAAAAAATGACAATTTAAAGATGCCTTTGAGTTACCCTTTGTGGTTTCAAGCAATTTCGGTTGGATATAGGCCTTGGGCCCAAATAATTTGTGTGAGTAGCCAAGGCCCATATTTCAAGACCGGCCAAACATTTTCCCATATAACCCCCTCCCCCATTCTGTTGAGTTTCTGAGGATTCATATTTCAGAACTGAGCACGAACATGGCGGGAACAGATCCTCAGAAGCAACTCCTCATACTAATCCGCGACTTCGCCGCTGAGAAATCTCAGGGAGGTAGTTATTCTCTCTCTCCATTCTAGATAACCTCTAAATTGACGAAAGGAGTTTCCGTTCATGGCTAATTTCTGCCTGAAAGTTGCTAGATATATAGTCTTTAAGCATATGAAATGTAAATTCGTATACAGTGTCAGATAGAAATCCGACATCTGTACTCTATCAAGTTGTCTTCTGAACAATGATGTGAAATAAAAATCTTCAGATTTCTGCTACAGTCTCTTTATATAATTTTAGTCAGTTAGAGCCGCTGAACTCCTCAATGATGAGAATGAAGCTCTCATAACTGAAAAACTATGATGATATCAGTGTCTAATCGTGCCATTGTATCTGCTACTCTCATGAAAATCGTGATTCATCTGTTACTTGCTGTCACTGAAGGGATTGTGGCCTACAAGTGATGACTCATATTTTGAGATAGTGCAGAGCGTAGAGTTGCCAGTTTGAAGAAACGACATGAAGAGCTGAGATCTGAGTTAGATGTGTTCAATATGAAGCTTGAAGAGGCCAAGCACTGTAGAGAGACTGCCGAACAGGAACTGAAAGGCTGTGAAGTTGAATTGGCTCTGAATGGATCCACGGTTCAATCGTTAGAGGTTTGTTTGATTTTGATTTTTTTATCACTCTGCCTTTTTTTAGTAGAACTGATTCGATTTTTTTTATAAATCTTCTCTTCTCCATCGCTTGCAGGCCAGGATTTCTACCATTCAAAGTCAGATATGTGCAGTAAAATCCGATATAGAGGATCTCAAGGTGCATCCCATGATTTCTGTTTTTCCTCCTCCAGATTGTTGAATAAGCAAACCCCCATAGCTCTCTTTGCTGTAAGAAATTGCTATATATTCTCTTCTATGTTTGATTAAATGTGATTCAACTTTATGTTCATGATGGTGCAAAAAAATACTTTATGCTCGTGGAAAACTATCTCCCACTGAAGAATGAGGAATCAGCATCAAGGTATAAATATCTTCTAATCTCATTGGTTTACTAAATTTATTATTAGAAAATCTATATGGTTTTCTTCTTTCCTGTCATAAATTGCAGAGATGAGTTTATCAACAAAATGTTTGAGATCAATGATGACATAAGGTCAGTTTCAGCATATCATCAACGGTTTTTGAGGCTCAATTAATCCTTATGACATAAAACCTTGACTGAATGATAATGTCGTCAAGTGCAAAATAAATTTAGGGGGAGAACATTATCTCCTTCCCATTTTTTACATTAGGATTTTGAAATGATCAGCCAAGAGCTTTCTTCAGAAAATTTCTGATGAACTTATGTGGTGCTTAAAGTTGATCGATAATTCTGTTTGTCACAAGTTTAGGAAGTTCATGTTGGGAATGGGATGCGAGGACGGTCAGAATAGTGAGGAAGATACAATTGGAGATCCTAGGGAAGGTAGCATTCACTTTTATTTTTTATTTCTCCATTTGGCCGTATATATCTTTGTTCATTCCGCACGAACCGAATCTTGAAAAAAAACCCAAATGTTTGTGGTCATGAGAATCAAAATATATTCGTCAGCTCTTATGGTGTCCTGCAAATCTCCCAGTGAGCTTTGAGATTTTCCAAGAATTATCTTGTAATGTTTTCTTTGGAGTAGAAGAACGGACTATGAAGGAAGCTATCGAAGCCCTACCTGGGATATCTATAGATGATAAACTGAACTATATAAGTTCTCAGATGAAAATTGAAGAAGAAATGCTTGGGGCAGAGCAGGAACTCTTGAAGAAGGTGAAAGATGATCATGCACCGAACAAATCTTTTTTCTGAATTTTTAATTTAATGGGCGGGGCTAGAGTATTATTCAAGTATGAGAATCATCAAGTAACTGGATAAATGTTCAGTTGCAGCAGGAATCCATTGACCTGGAGAAGCATGTCTTGCTCATGAAGACAATAACAAGTGAAACAAGAGATCTACAAGAGCTGACGAGGTATCCTTTATCAAGAATGCAATCTGCATTCGCACAAACTCATCAGTAGTGATTCCCATGAAATGTGCTTCTGAGTATGAAGTTGTCGAAGAGATTGATCTTCTTTAACTGGAAAAAAGGCAGAGTTCCGAGCTAGAACAGCAATGTAACCAACTTGTCGAGGAACTCCAGAGGAAATCCATCTGCCCTCAGTGTCAGAAAGACAACGTGGACGCCCTCAAGGACATCCTTCAAAGTGGTGAAGAGATTATTGATTGAGGCGCGTCATTGGGCATTGTTTCAGTAAAAGAGATTTCCTAAGAACATCATGTCAAATATCAGCATTTCCTCGTTTCACATCCACATCCACACCCACACCCACATTATAAGATAAAATTGATACCTTTTTACCCCAAACTCTTGCCTTGCTCTTTCTTTCTCTCTGGTTGGCAAAAAGAAGGCAGAAACTCTGCCTTGCTCTTTCTTTCTCCCTAGTTGGCCCTTCTCCCTGATACCTATGCTTCTGCCACATGAAACGTCTATGTTGTCAATTGTTAAGGCCTCTTTTAATCATCTATGTACGAATAGTATCTCAGTAGTCTCAATACATGGACGGGAGCGATCAAGGAAGGAATTGCCGTTTAGATGGAGTTGCAGATCACGTAAAGATCGGCCTGCCATCCCCCTTCATGTCCATGGACCCCTTGTTACATACTGGGATCGACGCATAACGGGACGAGAAGCTTAGACCACGACCGTGCATAATAGTTTCCTCTCCAATGCCATCGAGGTCGTCATCGCCATACCCCTCGTCAAAGTTCATGGCGTAGCTCAGAGGATCGTAACGGAACTGGCCGCTCCAAGTCCCGGCTCCGAGTCCGCCAAGGCGGTTGTTGCCCCGGTTCCGCCCGAAGCGGCGGACGAAGGTCTTCCACTTCGGGCCAGCCATCTTCTCGGACCACTCCCTCACCTTCTTCCAACCCCGTCTCCACCACGGCTCTTGGTAGGTTGTCATGGTGGAGGATTTGGAGAGTCCACGGGAAGACGAAGCAAAGGGGATCCAATAGCAGCAGCCGCGCTTGGAGAAGGCAACATCCATGGAGTCGTGGTGGGCGTGAGAGGCCGATGCCCCACTGGAGGAGATCTCGAAGATTTGACCGGACATGTGATCGGATAATGGAAACCGGTGACCGGAGCAGATTTACAGCATTTATATTTACTTTCCTCTCCTCAACGGGGGGCTGCAAAGGGGCGGAAATGAAGAAACAAAGAGGAGATCGATCAGATTCAAACTCTCACCCTGGATTAATACTTGCGATAATGACTTCTGTCCTATCTATTTCCTTCTTCCCTGAAAGAGAAAGATAGAACGTAAAAGTGGAGACAGAACTGGGCATAAAATAGTTGAGGGTGGGGAAATAAATGGTTGAGGGTGGGGGGAAAGGTGGCAACGGAAACGTCGTTGAGGCAACAGTAGGAGAAATGCAAAAATATCAATCCCGGAGTATGTAAACCCAGGCTATGAATTACAGCTCTTTTCTCTCAATATGTGTGCACCGGGAGTTTGTAATTCTCACCTTTTCTCTATTTTGGTGACACCATTACATTGATTATACTTAATTTATTGCTATATTATTTTCAAAAATATTTTATTGGCATATGAGGAGTTTTTTTGCTGAAGACATATGAGGTTTATTACAGACAAATTCGTAATATATATAAGTATAAAAGGTATAAGAATTATCATCAAATTCTATGCGAATGATTAAAGGTAATAATATGTTAAATTATGATGTATTTTAGGAATAAAATATGAATAATAACAATAAATTAATTGAATGTAAAACTTGTATACCAATTAAAGGTAGGAAATACAAATTAAAAGTACTTAAAAATAATTATTTTGTGTGATTATTTTAATTATAATTTATTATAAATTTAAAAACTAAAATATATTGAAAAATATAAAAGGGTAATTTTAAAATAGGAATTTGACACATTCATTTTCTTTTCCCACCATAAATAAAGCGAATTGAGCCAAAAAAATTGAGGCCTGATAGGAAAATTCAGGAATTTTTATCGTAAAAAAATTGGAGAATTAAAATTAAACATATAAATCCCAAATTTAAGTAAACCACTCTGATTTGACCAGAGGTGTTCTTTATTTTGGAACATATATTGTACTACCGTATCCGGTAAAAATCGGGCTCCTGTTCTTTTGTCCTTGAGAGATCTTAAATTAGATCAGACAAAGACTATCCTCGAGTACTATCAAATCAAATAACACAGTAGACTAGATTTCCTCCGTACTTCCCTCGAGATGTCCTTTTATGCCATTTTTATATGAAAATACTAATATCAACTTTTATAATGTAAACTTTGATGTTTATGAGTAAATATATTAACGAACTGAATGATTAGTGCTAATTATTAGTTTTATTAATATAATATTATAAATAGTCTAATATAATCATAAAAAATCAATATTATTCAAGATTTATAGGTAAAAAATTTAGATTTAGCACAACTAAATCCATATTCTCTCTCTTTCTATGCTAACCGTGAAAAATATTAAATATGACTCATGTTAAAAGGAAGGTGAAAAATGTTAAATGTGACCGATGATAAAAAGGGAAGTTTGGGGTAGATATACGTTGAGAGATCATAGGTTCGGTTTGGTGTCCGCTGTGGAGGATCGGATCCTGACCGGGTCATCAGGTGGAAATAGAAGAGTATTATATCATGCTGGACATGATATAATACATAATCTGGGAACTAGACAACGTGTTGGATATTATCTAAAGTAAAATAAATTTTCATAAATTTTAAAAATGAGTATATTATTAAAAAGTAACAATTGAGAATAAAAAAATTTACATTAAACTAGATTGAATAATATCTAAAAAAGGGAAGTCAATTTAAAATTTTAATTTTATAGTGATCTAAAAATGATAAAATGTTAAATTTAGTTTATTATAATGTAGAAAATTAATTTAAAACTTTTTAGAAATTAGAGAATTAGTCTAATCAAGCATTAATCGACCAAAAATATTTTTAGGTTATCAAAATTTGATTTAATTGAAACAATTAATGGACCAAAATCAATTGGCAAGCGATTTTTTAAGTTAGTTGACTAGCACAACCAACTAATGGGTGCCATCTAGAAAATATGCTTTAATTAACAGCTAGATAAGTCATCTAACACTTTGAACAATGAATGTGCAACACATTATAGTTATTAATAATTAAAGTAAATTTTTTTTTTATTAGCATATCTTATCAATAAAAAAATAACATGTGGAAAGTGTATTAAGTGAGCAAACATCTTAAATGTCCAGATAATTAATTAATAGTGATACATGAAAATAATTAACTAAATGTTAAATGAGTTATATTGCCACAGAATGTAGCTAATCTTGTAGTGACATGTGGAGTTGTCATTATGTAGGAATATCCTTAATATTAGATGCTTATAATATAATATTGTATTTTTAAAATTTAAAAATTTCGAACGAAAATTTAAATAAAAAAGAAAATAAATTAATAATGAAAACAGTATAGTGTAAGAATTTGAAATGAGAATCCAATTATTTTAGGATTGAAAGTAGTATAATAAATATATTTGATCATAAGAAAATTTATTAAATGAGATCATATTGAACTTAGTGAATAAGTTTGATCCTAATTAATCAGACAGATAATTAATCCTAAAAATTTGAGTTAATTTAATTTATTTAAATTATTAAATAAATATTAGATTAATAAGAAGGTGCCTTGTAAACCCATAAATATACAAGAAGATACTTTATAATAAGCTCAACAAGTATACCTAAACCAAATAAGAAAAATAATAAAATCTTAATTATATGGAAAAATATTAGGCATGAATGGAGAAGATGACATACCTAATAATAACCCAATGACTACTCAAGCTAATCAACCTAGTGTAGTGAATCTAAATCTAATAGATAATTAACCCATGTCGAATGCAAGTCATGGGGTAACCGAGGAGAACCCGGTCCCATTCCCTCCAACCATAGCTAACACTATAGATCACACATCATCTAAAATCAAGCCCACTCTACCTTTTAAAATATGAGATATTAACAAAATGAGGGTAGAGCTAATAGAGAGGAAAGATTGAGCTATTGAGAAATGAAGAGTTAATTTCTAATGAGAGCATCACCAATTAAGCATACTTGCGAAAATTCAATCATCTATTTAATGACACCTCCATAATGAAAATGATTACATTACCATTATAAGAGTAATGACACTTCCATAATGGAAATCCTTGTAAGTTACCTTAATCACAAACTTACCTAATTTCCTCACAATGGATTTCCCAAAACTAACAAGGATTTCCAAAGAGACAATTATTATCATAAAAAAAATTGAGGGAATATGAGAATTACCAAATGAAACATAACATTAATGCCACTATAAATAGAGCTACAAAAACACACATACAATAATCTTCCAATCAAATAAAATCTAATAGAAGCCGAATGAGTGTTAGGAAGTGAAGGATATTCACAGAATTTGAGCTCTACCACCTTTCCATAGTATCCCTCCAAATTGGTGCACCTCTCCAATTGCAAACAACTGTAGCAAATCCAGTGCATGTAATCGCGAGATTTCCAATCGTGAGTTGTGACCATTAGCTAAGAAGAACAAGATTGAGTGGGATGACGAGCTCAGAGATTGCGATTGAAGCTTGGACGATGGATAGGAGTTGTGGGACAAAATGAACTAAGGGTTTAAAATTTTTGAACAAAGATGAGAAGAATCGAGTATTGTGGGAAAGATGATAACAATACACTTGGTTTTGAGGCAAAAGTTACAACATTGATCCTAAGGGGATATTTGGAAGAACGAATAATAACCCCACTTAAGATTGCATTTAGGAGAGCAGAAAATTGCACACCATAAGGTCACGTTTGGATGACAAAATAAATGACTTGCTTAAGGTCACATTTGGATAAAGGATAACCATAATGACCAACCCGAGACCAACCTGAGATTTTCAAGTATCAGATTTAGACTGAAAGAGAACAAATCATAATGATCATGGGAACAAATTATAATGATCATGCAATAGGTGCACAAAGTCTCAGGAACCCATCAAGGAAAAACATGTCCTCAAATACCAATGAGTGGGATGATGCATTATTACCCACACTTTAGAAAGTATGAGAACTGCTTTGAGAACCCTTTTGAAAAGATAAAAAACTTTAGCGAGATAATTTGGAAGCCTTTTTCTAAAGATATGGTCTAGTCATGTATTTGACACAGGAAATGGGCTAAGCCCATGGTCAATGAAAATGAGCTAAATCATTGTTTGTTGAAAGTGGGCCCAAGACCATCAATTTCAAAACACTCATGAAAGATAACCCAATTCAATGTTTTGAAAGAAAGGGACCATAAGTCCAAAGGAAAGTGAATACCATTTTGTATCATTTAAAAATATAGAAATGAGCCTTATCTCGTAAATAACAATAGTAGTAAGATAGTGAGCCAAGTCTCGATAATAAATACTTAACAAGTTATTTATTGAAATGGGTCATGCCCAAAGCAGGCCTTACCCTGTAGGATTGATAATACAATGATAATGAGACAATATTTAAAACACATTGTATGTGTTTGTTATGTATGGGATCATAAGATGACTGATATGGGGTACCGATTATTCTGAGGACCGTTGAACAATAAGACATGAATAAGACAAGTAAATACTGGTCTAGTACGTTGAAAGTTCTAGGAGTCCTATACGCATCAGACCTAGTGAAGAAAAAATGTCTCGTCCCTTAATAGCGGACACCACATTCGATATATCTATAGGTTGAGCAAACTGTGCTTACATAGATGATATGATATGAACACCTTAATCTATTCAGATATGTGGTTGGGGGTGTGTCATCGTACCAGGATCCTCGCTCCCTACAGGGTGAGACATGCTTACAGCTCGATAGTAACTACTAGACAAGAGCCATTTCACAAAACAACTTGTTAAGTACTTATTATAAACACTTGGCTCACTATCCCACTTCTATTGTTATTTACGGGACAATGTATGTTTCCAGGTTTTCAAAAGATATGGAATGGTTATGGAAAGCCATAATAATTTAAAAGGTACACCTTTAATTCATTATTTAGTCCCAATATCTTTTATTGAAATTGTTTTCCATGTTTCAAAAAATTATTTAAAAAGGGTTATTCTAACAAGTTTATATTTTGTGTCTTAAGTTCTATCAAGCTTATAATGATGAAGATGCCCATCATTGTAAAATCGAGAGAATGAAGCTGGTTGTTTGGAGGTCTGATCGAGAAATCGGGTCGGGGATTGACAACTTAATTGGTATTAGAGTTCAAGGTTTTTAAAACTTTGATTTTAAAAAGTGAAAATATTTTTGGAAAATAAAGTATTGGGAAAGTACGATATGAGTCTTCTATAATCCCCAAATAACCTAGTACCCAAACCACATATAGTAACTAAAATTTTTGGAAAGAAATTTACCCCATTGAAGTAAGACCTAGGTCTATGACCTCAGGATAATGGTGGTCTTAGAGAATAGGGTTACAATTGTATATTGACTTATGAATGTCGGGAAACTAAAAAGTGGGAGCCTTCACAAAACAAAACAATAAGAAATTGTATAAAGCTAGTTGTGCTAAGAAATTAGTACAGAGATCTCATTAAAAAATTGAGAAACCATCCTTAGAAGAAGGATTAACTAAGACTCTGAAGTTGGACAAATGTTACGGGGTAAACACTTACAAATAATCCTCGATATGTAAGCAAAAAAAAATGATGGAAGAAAGCATCCAAGACACTTTACCCTAAAACAACCTTACATATTAGTTAAGATCCTTATATAAAGGAAGATAGGTTTACCCCTAAGCAATCCCAACCAAGGAAATCTTACCACACGTAAAAGGTAACTTGCATGGTATGACTATAATGTATGAAAGGATGTCGTGAAAAATTTAAAAAGGATAAACCCAATTATAAATGTAAGGAATGTCTAGATAGAGAACCAAGTCATACAAAAATGACAAGAATGAAACCACGAATGAGGTTAGATCATAAGTATAAAGAGAAATAATCGAGAAAGGACTAGACTCAAGAGAAAGAGAAACAAGTGTATAAGGTACCCAAAAGAGTAACACAAGAAATTCATACCTTGATATTTAGATTGGACTACTAGACCCAATATACTAATAATATAATGATGAGTAAGAAGTGGAAGTTTGGAGGAACCCTAAATAAACCCTTGGAAAATAATAGAATATTTTCCTAAAGTAGGATATTGAAAGATGATTGGTCATATTTTACCTCTACTCTAAATGGATCCAGTAAAAAGATGATATAAGTGCAATAAGGAATGACTTATAATAGAGTATATCAAGAGGATAATCGTGAAATGGTCATAAATGACTACACTATAATGGAAAGCATAAGTAATTTGAGGATAGGAACCCTTAAAAGAGAATAACTCGGTTGAAAATAACATAAGGAAAAAGGTATGATGAAGATCATAGTAAAAGCACAACATGAGTGTGCCATAAAATAAGTTGCATAGTTGGGAAGACCCGATAGATATTGTAAAAATACCAACAATCAAATTGGAAAGAGATAGAAAAGCAAGAAACACACAAGTTCGTTAAAAGAAATATTCGATAGGAGAATATTTCTAATACGCTGAACAATGTCAAATGGAATTCTAAGGATAAATGAGCATTCACACACATGGAAGTGACAACTTAAGGCCTCTTTTGGATGGAGCAAGTATGGGGAATACATGCTAAAACCCCTGTAATATAAAAATTCATAGGATAAGGAACACCTACTAATAAGTTGAAAAGTTAACCTTAAAATGGTTGTGGACAATATAATATGATGGAAAATGTAAGCATTTGAAGACCCTTAAATATAAATGACATCATGATCAAACATCGTCATGCCTCTAGACTGAATCCCCGAGTCGGGGTACCAGTGGTAACTGCCACATTCCCTCGACTCTACAATGGTGGGTACCTTCACCAAAGTAGAGCTAGAACGATATAAGGCTTAAAATAAAAATATACACAATTTTAAAATTTAAACTTTTATAAGTGTAGTGAGCCCCAAAATAAGTTATAAATTACCCTCAGGAATAATATAAATAATAAGTAAAAATTAACCTTCATGCATGCTCTTTGAGTCCTATGTCTCTTCAGTGTGTTTCGGAAGTTGAGGCTAGTGTAAACTCCTCGATGCACTTTTGTATGTACCTGAAATATTTTGGGGAGAGGGTGAGCTCACAACTTAGTGAATGTGTTTATCGATGTTGAGCCAAGACATGGCTTATGACCCAATATTTACTTAATTTCTTATTAAGACTTATTCAAAAGTACTTAGTTCCCTCATTTTTGACATAGTACAATTTTCAAAAGTACTTTGCACGAACTTATAGGTAATCTGATCCTAAAATGGATTGGACAATTAGGTCCCAAAATAATATGATATTTCCACTTTAGACCAGCAACTTTCCAATAATTTCCTCAAATTTCTAATTGGGTACCATAATTCTCTTAATTACAGAAAATCCCCAATTTTTTAAAAATTGCAATTAAGTCCCCAAACTTTCCAAAAATTTTAATTTAGTCCTCCAACTTGAATTTCATCAATTCGACCATAATTCTTCCCAATTTAGTCCTAACATAATACTAATAATCTTCCATATATCCCCTGATTTATTTCAAGCTTTGAAACACTTGATTTGACTTAAAAACGAGCTAAAACGAAGCTTTGTAAAAAAAATACTAATCATCTTCCATATATCCCCTGATTCATTTCAAGCTTTGAAACACTTGATTTGACTTAAAAACGAGCTAAAACAAAGCTTTGCAAAAAAATCATCCTAGAGAAAGAAAGCTTTGATTACTCATCGGCGAGGATCCGACGATTGAAGCTTTTTCTTCCACTGAATTGCTCACTTCCTAGGGATCCTTCATGAATGAAATTGTGCCTCAATTGGTTGTCTAAGCAGTGGGAATGGCTTAATTTAATTTTTGGTCAAAACACACTGTGAATAGGGAATTTTGGGGAAGGGTGGCGGAGGGAACTTACCAAGATGGTTTAGGGAAGGTCGAGACTCCTCTAGGGAAGGTCTAAAGGGCTTGGTGTGGTCATGGTTAGCCTGAGGGTGGCTCAAATTGAGCTCGATCGACTATGGTTGTAGACTATCGAGGGAGCGAGGTTACTGTGTGAGCTCGTCGACGCTTCTTCGATGATCCTCGAGCTGAACGGAATATATAGTCATGTAGTTGACTTACTTAGGATTCCATGGAACCTAAATTTGCCTTCAAAAGTGGAGGAAAAGACCCAAGTTGGAGCACTGGTTCGTGCTTCGCCAAAAAATGGAGGACTTATTCTTTTTCAATTGTTTGAGGGATGAGGAGTGTAAATCCCATCCTTTTAATAAACAAGAAAAATCGAGAAAGGAACCAGTCGATTGAAAAGAGAAAACCGAGCCAGTTTATAAACCGTAACCTATAGAGAAAAGACAAATTAGAAAATTTATAAATACCAAGTGACTTAAAAAATCATAAAAGTCATGGAAAAGGACTTTAGAATGAATTAGAAGATAAAACCAAATCGGTTCTGGTGAACTAAACATGAACTGGTTTGAACCACTATTGAACCGGTTTCTAAATTCATTTTTCTAGGTGGCTTAGAGAATTTAAATTGGAGAATTGAAGCCACAATTGGATAGAGAATGAATTTAGAAATTTATAATTTTGAAAAACTCGATCGAATCGGGCCTGAACCGACCAGTTTAGGCATTGAACCTAGTTTGGACCGGTCTGGTTTAGAATAGTGTCGTCTTCTTCCTTCAGATGACAACATTGTCGACTTGCCGGAAAAGTGAGCAATGTTGGCGAAGATGAAAAGTCTCCATTCAGGGCATTTTGGGCCATGAATGATCGCCATAAAGGCACCAATCAGACAACCAAGGAGTTCTCGAGCTTCTTATATAAAGAGCTCCTCCTCATTCATCCTCTTCACACTTGAAAACACCTCTCTCTCTACTGCTCTAATTTTTGGTAAAGCTCGAACAAGAGCTCTGACTTGGGCATTTTTCTGAGCCAAAGAAGGCGAGGTTGGGTTCTTTAGATTTGGGGAGAAGTCAGCTACCCGACGGTGGTCACCAATCAATCCGAGGATCGCCAGAGAAGCGCCGACGTAATCAAATATTGAAGCAGCTCCGATAGACCAAAGTTTCCCTATTTCGGCCGAGCTAAAAATTGCCAAATTAAGCCCTATTAAGGCTAAACCAAGCTCTCCCAACACTTCTACAGCCCTCATGCGACCGAATTAGAGTTGAAAGATAAGCCAATTTGGCCCCCACTCTGTAATTTCAAATCGATGTTAGAGAGAGAACCAACAAAACTTCACTGATCAAATTCTACCTCAATTCTACATGAATTATTGTAATTCTTGATCCCAAGAGAAACCTCAGGATGAGAGCTACCTGCCTCAATCAAAAGCTTGGACTGTCGTACCCTTTACGGTAAGCTTTCTCTCTCTCTAAGTTCAGTTTTTTGATGAAGCTTTGTTTGAGCTCAATTCGAACCCAAATGATACAATTCAAATCTCCATTGAATCATGTGAAAGTGTAGGAACTGATCTATACCTTCAATTGGATTAATAAACCCCGATTGAATGGTCAATTTGATGAAATCTAATTCGGCTAGTTTGAAAGGGGAAAATTGGGGAAAATTTTGGGGGAAATAGGAGATTTCGTAAAATTGAGGGACCAAAGTGCACTTTCCCAAAATTGAGGGCCAATAAGCCATGAAAAAGATGTGGGAGGACTAATTGGTTAATTTTTGAAATTTATTGGGGTAAAATTGCCATTTTTGTAAAGTAGGCGTAAATGGTAATTTTTGAAAAGTTGTGGACCAAATTGGAAATTTGGGAAACTTAAACCCCTTAAGTGATTTTGAATATATTGATGACCCAAAGTGAATTTTAGAAGTTTTGGGACTTAATTTGGGGGAAAAGTTAGCATTAGGACCTAAAGTCAAGAAAAAACTTTAGGGACCTAAATGTAAATACTTGAAAAGTTAGGGTATTTTGTTCATATGTGAGGAATTAGGGCTATTATGCCAAATGTTAATAAAAAAAAATGTTCAGATCGTGTAGGAGCACGAATGACCGGAAATGCTAGCAAGGATAAGCTCTCGTGGTGGCAAAAAGCCGATCACAAGAAATACACTACACTTATCGGGTGAGTGGGATTTTTAACATCATACCCAATTGTGATGATCAGTACCACATAAATGAAAAATCACTTTTATGTGAAATTTTAACATCACATCTGGTCGGAGTGATATAGAAACTACGTGGAAAAACTATTTACCTGTTGTAAGTAGATCATACCTGGTTGGTATGATGAACATACTAGAAGGAAGTATAAAACCCGCTTATTGGTTGTAAGCAGAGATGCCATTACACCTGGTTGGTGTGATGGACAAGTTGAAAAGTTATTTTTGTCAGAAGTACTCTCCCCTGAGTGTGTGCCAATACTTACAAATTTTGGGAGACATTATTTATGAGAACTTGAATAGCTCAAATAGGCCAAATGCCTTGGTTTTGGAACTTGGGGGCTAAAATGCCCGATTTTGGAAAATCACGTACAGTGAGCCTGAGGCCAGTTAGCACGAGCAGGAGCTCATAAAAAAATATGATGATAAGCCTTGAAAATTTTAAATGAATGAATGATGTGGTTTGGCCATGGTACCAAGACATAACCGACATACTCGATGGGCTGGTGGCAGTGTGACAAGACTAGGTTGACGGACCAGTCTAGACAAACAGCTATAGGTCGAGTTGAGGGTCGGGGCTGTTGGACTAGTGGCACTAATGGCTTTATGGAAAACATTGTTTGTGCATGCACTAAGGTTTGGGACCATCAAGACGCCCAAGAGGGGTAGTGATGCGTCCTAAGGGCTACTGGACAACATGGTGGAGAAAAGGGCAGATTGTCGTGCTAGCATTTAGAGAATCTTGATGTAGCTTCATGCACATGAGACCAGGGTGGGGTCGGGATGAGGTCTCTGTCCTTATATGGACACGAAGTTGCTTTTCGAGTTTGAGGGTTGGATGTCACGAACATCCACTCATTCCTAGGGTAGAAGTGGACATGCTTCTATCTAGGTGGCCGGTAAAGTTGCTTCGACGCCACTGTGAATGTGTGATCCCTTCATGATAAGGTTCTATCTAGGTGGCCGGTAGAAGTGGGTGCAGTGGACGGGCTGCCCCGCGAATGTGTGACATCTTCATGATAAAGGTCGTGTTTTGATTGTTAAACATACATATTGTGGATAATGAGAAAATTGGTTTGGAATAACTGGGAATTCATGTAAGAAATGATTTTAAAGGAAGTAAGGAGTCTGACACACTCTAATTCAAAACTATTTTATAGAAACACATTTTTAAAACACCCATTCATTGAGTTGTCAAACTCACCCCCTCCCTTTACCCCTCTTCAAGTAACCATGAAAAAAACCTGCCTAAAGACCTTCCGCTAGCTAAACCTGCATGACAGGTATGTAAATTTAAATTTATTCGGTTTTGATTAATGTTATTCCAAGAACGGTACAAGTATGAAGGACGCCTTACTGCTCACGGTTTAATGAAGGGGAAACCCTTAATAAACTGAGAGAGTGGCAGGTTGCTCATGGGGATCCGACCAAACTAGGTCGAGGCATGACAACTTAAGTGGTATCAGAGCATGTTTTCTCGAATACATTATCAAGACTAGAGAACATAGTAACTAATAGGAATAATTTTAAAATTTCAGATGGCTTCCAAGAGAGGAACTAAGAGAACCAGAGTTGTAGTCTCCGACACTACCCAATCACCTCTTCTAGTGGAAACTCCCCGAGGAGCCCAGAAAACCCCACCTAGACTAAGCTCAGAACACCAGAGGTTGTATGAGGAGTTCACTCGTGTATTTGGACAACCTAACCTTGTTCCCGAGGCAGGTACCAACTCTCGGGCTGAACCGGAGGAAGTACAATCTCATCCTCCCCCTGTTAGCCATCCCCCTCCAGTTGACATTCCCAAAAATCTCAAAACTCTTTGACAACTAGGATTTAACCCTTTCATAAGAGAAAAAGATGCAGGAGCTGCCATGGATTGGTTGGCTAACATTAAGAAACTGATGGGGATAGTCAGGATATCACTAGAGGACATGGTGATCCTGACAGAATTCTTCTTGGAGGGAAGTGCTCAAAGATTGTGGGACAATGTCCGAAGCCTGCATACCTTTGCACCTACCTGGGAGCAGTTTGAGGAGAGGTACATAGAGGAGTACCTGACTCCTCATTTGATTAATGAAAAGAAGCAAGATTTCCTCCGACTTTGGTGTGGGCTTAACTCGATATCGGAGTATGAGACCAAATTCAATGAGTTAAGACCCTTTGCTCCTTACTTGGCTGGACCGACAGACATATGCCAACAGTTTGTGGACGTTCTCAATATGGATATACGAGACCGTATGGGAGTACTAGGATGCCCCACGGATCTAGTGGTAGTGATCAGTATGGCTCATGAATGTGAGTGACTAGTGCAAACTCGACACCGTCAGATGGAGCAAATGACCTAGAAAGAGGACAAGGGCCAAAACCGTCAGGGAGGACGGAAGGAGCATAATGGTCCAAGATGGGAAAATAGAGTGGAATTTCAAAAGATGAAGGATATGTCACCACCTCCACAGAGAGTAATTCCTACCCTACCGCAAGGAAACCCTCACTGTCCTAAGTGCCAAAGGTACCACGAGAGAGCTTGCTTGTCCTATTTCGCATGTGGACAAGGGCACTTTACAAAGGAATGCCCCACTCTTAGGGAGAACAAGCAAAGGAATATGCTTGGACCATCACAAGGGAACCCCATGAATCCTAGGCCAGACACTACAGCCAGAGTACCGGCTAGGTTATACAATCTCACCCAGGAAGAGGATAGGAAAGACCCTAGTACTGTAGCGGGTACATCCCAAAACCCTCCCAATTAGATTAAGAAAGAACCTATAACTGAAATCTTATTCAATAAAAGAAATCTTTTCTCTTAAAATATGCATTTCTCCACCTAGGGTACGTGCAATTATGGGGACGAAAGGTCTACGCCCTCTTCAACTTAGAAGTAGAGAGATCTTTCATCAAAGAGGACTTAATTCTCAGTTTACCCCTAGAACTCACCCCTCTAGGACAAAGTCTCAATATTCTCACACCCTTAGGAGAAGGGTTAAATAGGAACAAATAACTTAAGGGATGTTAGATAAAGATTGGAGGAATCAAACTCGAAACAGATTTGATTCCGTTACCTCTAAGGGAGGTAGAAGTAATCCTTGGGATGGATTGGTTAAGTTACCATCAGGCTAGGATGGACTGTGGAAAGAAGATGGTAACCTTCCACACTCCCAAGACAACCAGACTAAAATTCCAAGGTGACCAAAGGAAGGGTGAAGTACAGATGGTGTCCCATATAAAAGCCCGTAAGATGATATAGAAAGGCTATACGACTTTTCTAGCCATGGTCATCAACGAGAAGTCTGAGGAGAAGGGACTCGAAGTCATCCCGGTGGTTAAACACTATCCAAAAGTATTTTTGGAAGAAATACATGGACTGACCCCAAATCGACAATTGGAATTCACCATAGAAATCATTCCATATACAAATCCCATACATATCCCAAGCCCCATATCGAATGGCTCTAGCAGAACTGAAGGAATTGAAGGATCAACTAGACGAGTTATTGGAGAAGGACTTCATACATCCTAGCCAGTCTCCATGGGGTGCACCGGTCTTGTTCATAAAGAAAAAGGATGGGAGCATGAGACTGAGGATAGATTATAGAAAGCTGAACCATGTCACTATCAAGAACAATTACTCACTTCCATGGATTGATGACCTATTCGATCAACTGAAAGGAGCACCCTACTTCTCCAAGATAGACATTTAGTCGGGCCATCACCAACTTAGGATATGAGAGAATGACATTCCTAAGACACCATTTCGGTCCCGATACAGACATTACGAGTTTAGAGCGATACCATTTGGATTGACAAATGCCCCTGTAGCTTTCATGGATTTAAAGAGTCGAGTGTTCCAACCTCACTTGGACAGGTTCGTGATAGTATTCATAGATGATATTTACATATACTCACGAACTAGGTTAGAGCATGAAGAACACTTGGTATTCACCTTAGAGATACTAAGGGAAAACCACTTATATGCAAAATTCTTTAAGTGTGAGTTCTAGCTACAGGAGGTAGGGTTCTTATGACACATAGTGTCCAAAGATGGAGTCAAAGTAGACTCGACAAAGGTGGAAGCCATATCCGATTGGAAGGCACCAAGGAATCCTTCGGAGATACGAAGTTTCTTAAGTTTGGCGGGATACTACAGATGGTTTGTGTAGGATTTTTCTTAGATAGCAACCCCTTTGACTCGGCTCACCAGGAAAGGAGTTGAGTATAAATGGGATGAAAGTTGTGAGAAGTCTTTCTTGGAGTTGAAGACTCGGTTGACAACCCATACCAGTATTCTCCCTTCCTGACTCAAGTGCATGGGAGTACACCGTCTATAGTGATGCATCCGGACAAAGACTCGGATGCGTACTGATGCAACAAGGAAAGGTTATCGCCTACACCTTGTGACAACTTAAGGTACATGAGAGGAATTACCCTACCCATGATTTGGAATTAGCGGCGATAATATTCGCCTTAAATATTCGGTGACACTACCTCTACGAGGTTAAGTATAGGATATACATGAATCACACGAGTCTTAAATACTTTCTAACTCAGAAGGAGTTGAACCTCCGCCAGAGGAGATGACTAGAATTGGTAAAGGACTATGATCTTGTGATAGAGTATCACCCCAAGAAGGCAAATGTGGTGGAAGATTCCCTAAGTCACAAATACCAAATTGAGGCAACGCCAAAAAAGACAAGTTACTTGCCCTTGTTGCAACAGCTGGAAAGAATGGAAGTGGACTTGAAGATGGATACGAAGGAGAAATGCTTGTTGGCTGATGTGGTGCTGAGACCCAGTCTAACCGAGGAGATTATGGCCCAACAAAAGGCTGATAAGGAACTCCAATCCTATTTGGACCCAGTAAACAGAGGGACGAAACCGGACTACAACTTGTGAAGTGACGGAGTGCTAACATATAAGGGTAGAGTGTGTGTGCCTCAAGATAAGGAACTGAAGAGGTTAATTCTGGAAGAGGCACACGATTCTATGTATGCAATGCATCCAGGCAGTACTAAGATTTACTGCACCCTCAAACAAGGATATTGGTCTAAAGGAATGAAGAGGGATATTGCAGAATATGTAGCACGATGCTTGTTCTATCAGCAGATTAAAGTTGAGCATCAGAAACCATCAAGACAGCTGCAACTCTTACTAATCCTGAAATGGAAATGGGAGCAAATAACTATGGACTTTGTCACGGGGTTAGCAGTGACATGAAAGGGATGAGATGCAATTTGGGTCATAGTGGACTGATTAACCAAGTCCGCCCATTTCCTACCAATAAGAGTGACAAATTTAGTAGAACAACTGGTCATCCCATACATGAGGGAGATAATAAGAATCCATGGCATTCCGGTGAGCATAGTTTCGGATAGAGACCCAAGATTTACTTCAAGGTTTTGGCCAAGTTTGCAAAGTGCCTTGGGAACAAAGCTCCACATGAGTATGATATTTCATCCTCAATTATTCGACATATAACTATTTTGGGGACAAAACCCTTAAAAGGAGGGGAGAGTTGTAAACCCCCTCCTTTGATAATAAGAAAAATTGGGAAAAGAATAAGTCATTTCTAAATAGAAAACCGAGTTGGTTTATAAATCATAACCGATAGAGAAAGGGCAAATCAGGAAATTTATAAATTCCGAGTGACCTAAAGAGTCACAAAAGTCATAGAAAAGGTGAATTAAGAATAAATTGGAAGAGAAAACTAAACCGGTTTAGGTGAATTGGACATGAACCAGATTGAACCAATTTGAACCACTATTGAACTGGTTTCTAAATTCATTTTTCTAGGTGGCTTAGAAAATTCAAATTGGAGAATTGAAGCCACCATTGGATAGAGAAAGAATTTAGATGAATTTAAATTTTTTTCATTTTGAAAAACTCGGTTGAATCAGGCCTGAACCAGTCAGTTTAAGCACCGACGGTGGTCAAATAGATAGACAAAGGGTAAATCGGGAGAAGTTAGCTACCCGTTGGTGGTCACCAATCGATCCAAGGATCGCTAGAGAAGCATCGACGTAATCAAATAGTGAAGCAGCTCTGACAGATTGAAGCTGCCCTATTTCATCCAAGCTAAAAATTAGCAAATTGAGCCCTCCTCATGCTAAACCAAGCTCTCCCAACACTTCCACAGCCCTCATGTGACCGAATTAGAGCTGAAAGGTAAGCCAATTTGGCCCCCATTTGTAATTTCCGATCAGTGTTAGAGAGAGAACCGACAAAACTTCACTGATCAAATTCTCCCTCAATTTGACATTAATTATTGTAATTCTTGATCCTAGAAGAAACCTTAGGATGAGAGCTACCTGCCCCGATTGAAAGCTCGGACAGCTGGACCCCTGACGGTAAGCTTTTGAAGCTTTCTCTCTCTAAGTTTAGTTTTTCGACGAAGCTCTGTTTGAGCTCAATTCTGACCCAAATGACGTGATTCAAAGTTCCATTGAATCATGTTAAAGTGTAGAAACTGATCCATACCTTCAATTGGATTAGTAAACATCGATTGAATGGTCAATTTGATGAAATCAAATTCGGCCAGTTTGAAAGTGGGAAAATTGGGGAAAATTTTGGGGGAAATTAGGGATTTCGTAAAATTGAGGAACCAAAGTCTAATTTCCCAAAATTGAGGGCCAATTATCTATGAAAAAGAATTTGGAGGACAATTTCCAAATCTTGAAATTTATTGGGGTCAAATTTTCAATTTTTTTAAAGTAGGGGGCAAAATGGTAATTTTTAAAAAATTAGGGACCAAATTGGAAATTTGTGAAACTTGAACCCCTTAAGTGATTTTGAATATATTGATGACCCAAAGTGAAGTTTAGAAGTTTTGGGATTCACTTTAGGTGAAAAGTTAGCCCTGACCCGGTTTGGTCGGATTCTCGTGATCAACCCGCCACTCTCCCGATTTACTAGGGGTTGTCCCTTATTTATAAATTGTGAGGAGTAAGGCGTTCATTAAACCTGCACCTTTCATGAAATAACATAAATCAAAACTACATAAAATTTTAAACTGATCATACCTGTCTTACAGACGCATTAGCTGGTGGTCTTTAGGGTAGGTTTTCCGTGGTTACCTGAAAGGGATATAAGTGAGGGGATGAGTACAACGACTCAATGAATAGGTTTTTAAAATTTACTTTGGAAAAATGTTTGATTCGGAGTGTTTCAGACTCCTTATTTTCTTTTAAAAACCTTTCATTTCAAATTCTGGTTTTTATCACCATTTCTTATTAACCATAGGGTGTCATCACCCAATACACATCCTTCATCATGAAGGTTAAAAATTGCAGGTCGGTACGTCCACTGAATCCACTTGTGGCGTCGGAGCGACTTTACCGGCCACCTAGATAGAAGTACGTGCACTTCTACCTTGAGAATGAGTGGATGTTCGCGACATCCGACCCTCAATGCCGTAACAATTATCCATGTCCGTATGAGGACAGAGACCTCATCTCATCCCCACCCCGGTCTCGTGTGCTGGAAGCTATGTCGAGCTTCGCAAGGTCACCTGGTACGACTAATTGCCCTTATATTCACCAGGTCGTCTAGGGCCCTAGAACGCATCACTACCTCTCTTGGGCGTCTCGAAGGTCCCGTAATCATAGTGCATGCACAATCAGTATTTCCACATTATGCCATATTATCTATGGTGCCACTAGTCCAATGGCCCCGACCTTCAACTCAACTTGCAGCTGTTTGTCTTGACTAGTCTGGAGACCTGTCATGTCGCATTACCACTAGTTGACTGAATATGTCGGTCCTGTTTTGGTACCATGGCGAAAAAATTTATTTATTTAATGTTTTATGACATATAACTCATGTTTGTTTACGAGTTCTTGCTCGTGCCAACTGGCCTTTGGCCCATTGTTTGAGATTTTCAAAATTGCACATATTAAGTTCCAAAATGGAGGCCTCCGACCTATTAGAGCTATTCCAGCTCCCGTCAAGAAGATCTCCCAAATCGTTTAAGTAGTGGCACATAGTCAGGGGAGAGTACATCTGACAAAAATATGTTTTCAGCTGTCCATCATACCAATTGAGTATGAGGACACCTCCACTCGTAACCGATGAACGGGTTTTCCACTTCCTCCAAGGAAGTTTTCATCATACCAACCTGTTATGATCAACTTACAACTGATAAGTAGTTTTTTCGTGTCATTTTCACATCACTCCTCTAAGTTGTGATGTTTAAAATACCATTTAATAGTGTTTTTTCATTTCTGAGGTACTTATCATTCCAACCGGGTATGATATAAAAATCCCACTCACCCAATCGTGCAGTGAAATTTCTCTTAGTCGGCTTGTTGTCCTTACTCGATCTCGTTAGCTGAAGTTCTTGGTACTTCGTGTTCCTACATGATATGAACATTTTTGTTCATTATTTGGCCTAATAGCCCTCATTCATCCCAAATGAATGTGAAAACCAACTTTTCCTTTATTTGCAATTAGGTCCTTAAAGTTATTTTCTTTAACTTTAAATCGCTAATGCCGGTTTTTCCTTAAATTGAGTCCTGAAACTTTTAAAATTTATCTTAGGACTTCAATTTATTTAAATTCTCAAAAAGGGGATAAATTTCCCAAATTTCCAATTTGGTCCCCCAATTTTACCAAAATTACCATTTTACCCCTACTTTACAAAAAAATGGTAAGTTTTGCCCCAAATGTTCAAAAAATTACCCAATTGGTTCTCCAACATATTTATCATGCCCAATTGATCCTTAATTTTATGAAATTGCACTTTAGTCCCTCTAATTTTTGAAATTCCCGAATTTCCACCAATTTCAACCTTCTAACTCTGCCGAATTTGATTTCATCAAATTGAACGATCAAATGAGTTTAATTGTTGAAATTGAAGTTATATTTGAGTTCCTAGACCTTCATACGATTCAATTGTACTTTGAATTACATGATTTGGTGACAGAATGAGCTCAAATGGAGCTCCGCCGGAAAACTGGACTTAGAGAGAGAAAGCTTCGAAAGCTTACCATTAGGGGTGTGACGGTCTGAGCTTTCGATCTGAGTAGATAGCTCTTGTCCTAAGGTTCATCCTAGGATCAAGAATTGCATCAATTGATGCTGAATTGAGTGAGAATTTTATCACTGAAGTTCTATCGGTTCTCTTTCTAGCACCAGTCGGATATTATAGAGGGGAGTCGAATTGGCTTATCTTTCAGCTCTAATTCAGCTATAGGAGGGTTGTGAAGGTGTTGGGAGGGCTCAGTTTAGCCTGAGAAGGGCTCGAATTTTCCTATTTTAGCTTGGCTAAAACAGAGCAGCTTCGGTCCGCCGGAGCTGCTTCATTGTTCTATCACACCGGCATTTCTCCGGTGACTCTTGGAGCAAATGGAGACTACAGGCATGTAGCTGACTTCTCCTCGGTTCTAAAGAACCTAAACTCACCCTGTTTATCTTAGAAAAAGGCCCAAGTCGGAGCTCTAGTTTGAGCTTCGCCGAAAATTGGAGTAGTTGAGAGGGAATGGAGTTTTCTGGTGTAGAGAGGATGAATGAGGAGGGGCTCTTTATATAGAAAGCTCGGGAACTTCTTGGCCGTCCGATTGGTGACTTTTTATCCTGAAACTCCTTGGCCAGAGACTTTTTAGCTTTGCTGGCGTTGCACAATTTTGCGACGAGTGAACAGTGGTGTCATGTGAAGGAAGAAGACGAAACTATTCCGAACCAGATCGGATCGGTCCGAACGGGTTCAAAGCTTAAACCGGTTGGTTCACCCCCAATTAGACCAATGTTTTTGAATCTAAAAATTTCTAAATTCATTTTCTATCCAATGGTGGCCTCAAATCTCAAATTTGAATTTTCTAAGCCACCAAGAAAAATGAATTTAGCATCCAGTTCAATACTGCTTTAAACCGGTCAAAACCGGTTTGGATTTGGTTCACCTGAACCGGTTTGGTTTTCACTTCCAATTCATCCTTAAGTCCTTTTTCATGACTTTGGTGACTATTTGGGTCACTTGTGATCCATAAATTTTCCAGTTTTCCCTTTCTCTATCAGTTCCGGTTCATGAACTGACTTGGTTCATAAACCGGTTCAATCTAGTTGGATCCGGTTCATTTGAACCGATCTGGTTTTTCTCTTCCAATTTTTCCTAAGGTTCTTTTCCAAGACTTTATGAACCCTTTGGGTCACTCGGGAGTTGCAAATTTACCGTTTCCTGATAATTGGGTTTGTGAATCGGTCGGTTTTCTCACTTAGTTTAACCAATTTTTTTCTTGGTTTTCCTTAACTCAAAAGGGCGGATTTTACATTGATATTTTTAAGTTATCTAGAAAAATAAATATTTGAAACAATTATTCATGGTTCAATCCGGTTCAGGTTCGATTTACCCTGAATCGGTCCAATTTCCTCATCCAATTTCATTCATGGTTCATTTACATGAGTTTTGGGTCTCTATTGGCTTCTTAGGATTTTCCAAATTCTCTTTTTGGTTCTTATTTACCAATTATGATTCACTTTGGTCATCGATTTTTTTTTGAAATTTTCGGTTCTTGTTTTCGATTTCTTATTTCGAGAGAATAGGGTTTACAAGTGATGACTTCCATTGTACCAACTTTGTTGTCTAACAAGCCTTAGAACAAACACTACTCCATACCGGGTGCCCCCCTTGGTTTCATAAACGATTGCAATCACATATAATCATTTTACTAATTTTCTTTTTTTTTTTGCATATAAGTCCCTAATTTTATTTTATTGGCAAATAATTTCCAATTATTTACCATAAACTCATAAATTTACTTTGTTCCCATTTTTATCCTCATATTATTTTATCTAAAATAATACCTTTTAAATTATCCAAAATTACAAATAAATCCTTATATTTATTTTAAATTGTAATTAAATTCTTAAAAAAATATTTATTATTATTATTATTATTAAATCACTAAACTCATCTTATTTACAAATTTACCCTCAATTTATTATAATTTAAAAAAAATCCCCAAATTTCCAAAAATCTCCGATTTGCCCAACTTATTCAAAAATTGTATTTTTGCCCCAAATCATTAATTCATCCAATTGACCAAATAAACTTCCTTAATTGTCTTCTAACAGTCATCTTCCTTACCTCTACACGATCATTTCAAGTTTTGAATTGTACAATTTGGCCTAGAATTGAGCTCAAATAAAAATTTGCCAGAAAACTTTTCTAGATAGAGAAAGTTTAAATTTTTTTACCGAATAAGACACGATTGTCAAAGTTTTTAATAAGAGAAGATATTTCTTATCAAGAGCGTACTATCAGGATTAAGTTTCACCTCAATTGATAGTTTGAGCAATGAGAATTTAATTAGCAAATTTTCACAGTTTTTATTTTGTAAATTCACTATTTCGGCAAATGGCAGTGACAATTGCTTACCACAAAGACTCAGGGAGGACTAAACTTGGTCGTGGAGAGTCGTAGGAGGGTCAGCCTGGCCTTAGGAGGTCCGATGATGGCCTGAATTTAGGTAAAAAAATTCTGTTCATGATTGACTGTTTCTCTAGCAACACTAGAGCTAAAAGGAGTATGTAGGAAGGTAAAGTATTTTATCAAAATTCTAAAGAACCCAATTTTGCATTCAAAGGTGTAGAAATGGGTCGATGTGGGAGTTTTGGTTCAAAGATTGATGGAATTGGAGCAGTTTGAGTTCTTTGAGTGTGGAGCTATAGAGAGGACTAATGGAGAGTAATGTTTTATATAGGGAGCTCGGGAACTAAAGGTCCTATCCGTTCTCAGATGGTCAACCATAAATTCCATGATTTAAAGCCTTATCAGAGTGATTTATGGCTCATGCAAGTTAAGGCAACCCTCCTTCTCCCCTTCCGTTCAGAAGTTTAAAGGAAGAAAACGACACTTTGTGAGCTACCATGTGGCACATTGAGATTGGTTGGCGTTGTTGATGTAGGCTCCCACTCAGTGTCCGAGTCACCCTTTAACCCATTGACTAGACACGTGGAGACCTCTCATTGGTCGCTTAATCGGACGTGGCCGCTAACCGAATCTAATCATCAATTGACCATGACATGTGGTGTCCTTTAATTGGATGATTTAAATTCGTCAATTTTCCCACGTATTATGCCATTTCCACGTGTACTCTTCTGATTGGTTGTGGTAATCCGATGGGGCCTTGCCACGTGTCGACTTCTAATTGATCGACTTTTCTCGGAAATCCTCGTTGGCTACTGACATGGCATCTTCACCACATGTCAACCTCTTATTGGTCAGCTCTGCTGATGGAAATTTTCCTTAACAGTTCGCTAAATGAGAACACGTGTCATGCACCTATTGGTCAGTTCTCAATAACGTGGATATTTTTTGTCTAAGCGTTAATCGAGTAAATGTGTCTCGATCTTATTGGTCAACGCTTTTACACGCTAACCTAGCAGCTCACTGGGCGCATTTTACCACGTGTCGCGTGCTAATTAGTAGTGTGCATTGACGAGGCGCTTTGTAACACCAATATTTTTTTTAAAAGAGAATTGATCTTAAATTACTTTAGAATTTTTTTTAAAATCTTATTAATTAGATTTATATTCAATATAAACAAACATAATTTATTTAATTGATTATAACAAATTTAATTAGTTTAAATAACTAAAAGGAATATTTATTAAGTATATATATATATAAATTTAATCAGTTTAAATAACTCCCTTAGAGTTTAATAAATATTTATTAAGTATATATATATAAATTCGTGAATAAGATAAAAATATATATAATTAGATCCAGACATATTAATATAAATCTTATTTTAAATTACAAATAAATATTAATAAATAAAAAAAAGTGAGTACTAACCCACTACAAGTAAATGATCGCTCACTAAATGAGCCTTCCTCTAAATACTCATTTACGATAAAATAATAGCATTTTTTTCTCAATTTACAAACCCTAAATATTACTCCATCCTCCTCCCCTCTCTGCAAATCCCTACCATCGCTTGTTCCCCCTCTCAACCTCATCTTCACGGATCTCCCGACGGCAGCTCAACACCCTCCTCGGCTCCCCTACCACCGTTAGGAGTGGTTGGGGCCATACAGATTCGTTGTTTGGCGGTCTCCTTTTCTCCTCTCCGACTTCTAGTCTCCTTCAATTCTTGGGTCAATGACTAGGAGGTATTACGAGAGTCAGATCTCGGCCCCGGTAGTGTTGATTTGGGCGTAGACTCTTGGACTCAGTTTCCTTGTCATCTTGTTCCAGGCATTTCCTTCCATTCCATGATAAATGTGAGATTTTCGCTCCTTTATTACGAAAGGGTAGTCTGATTTTAAATTTTTTTGCCTCTGTATTACGAAAGGAGTCGAGCACCTGTAAGGCTCTTAAGGTCATGATTTGACTCTTTCTCTCCCGAAGTTTCATATAGAGCTCCAAGACAGGCAGCTCTTGGAGCTTCCAATCTAATCCACATCCACGAAGTGATACTTCCTTAAACCTGCATTGAACCTGCGATAAATATGACGGACACACTCCCTAGCTGGTCCTTTTAAGTCTTGCTTTTAACCATACGATAGAGTTTATTCTACAAGGTTCAGTTTGAGCTTTAATTGATATTGCCATAGCCATGGAAGAAGAGAATAAAATGGGGCTCCTACAATGTTATCATCATGATCGTCACATTCTTCTCAACTTCATGCTCTCTAGGAGTTTAATAAAGAAAGTTATTATGCCTTTCACAGTTGTTTCACTCGATGACGTGGACCTGGATCAAGTTAGTGTAGATTATGTTCTTAGCTGTGCTAAAAAAGTTAAATGCTCGAACTTTCTGAAGCCATTAGAGAGTATTATGATCATACAGGAATGCCACAAATGAACAATACGGGGTCTAGAGATGAATTTTTCTTGGTTACAAATCCTAAATCTTCAAGTTCACCACCAGTGAGGACCCCACCACATGTTCCCACTTTTATTTCACCGCCCATCCCTTCTTTCGTGCCTGCATCTGCTCCTCTTGAACCATCATAGTCTCTGATTTAGCATCTTCCCAGTGAAGTCCACTGTCACTAAATTAGCAGATGGAAAGAGGTTAGCAGAAGAGAGCTCCCACTCCTAGAGGTTGATGCTTAGGGAAGTAGTTGCTAATTACGTAAAAGTAATTAATGGCAATGTCTTTGACTCAATGGGATAGGAACCTTTTGTTAATAGTGTTGGTTTTGACATTGGTAATGGACTACGGGACGATGAACAAGGTTTCGTGATCGGAGTTCTTGAACATCAAAGTTGATTAAATGACTTTTAACAGAAAGTTTTTATTTTCATATTTACCGAGTGCAAGAAAAACATTCACACATGATGGTGTAGGAAAAACTATTGATATTAAACATATTTTTTGGGATGAACATGTTCTTGGATGAAAGGTAAGTGCAATTTCTAATATCGATATTGATTGGACCAATGATATAATTGCACTCGAAATTTTCTATCTTTTATTAAGTAAAATGTTTTAAGAATATATTTCTGCTAAAAATATTATTTTGGAGGAATATATTTTGTATGAGAATTATAATGTTCCAATGGGTCCAAGGCCATGGTTTAAAAAAAAAGTAGGTTTAAGGCCATGTTTTGGAAATCTCATGAAAGTGTGCCCAAGGTCGATGGATGAATGATACTAAAAGATATGAATAATGAGAACTTTGTGTGCTATCCATTAAGCCAAGCTAAGTTGTCGAGCTTGTTGAGCCGAACCGCTACTCTGCCGAAGCTAGGTCATCAAACCTGTGGGGCCAATACGTGTGGGCTAAAGCCAAGCTGACAAACAATGGCGCTAGAGGGCCAAAGATTAAGGCTATAATTCAAAAAGAATATTGATTGTGCATGCACTATGATGTTTGAGCCATCAGGACACATGGCATGAGGTAGTGATGGAGCTCAAGGACTATTGGATGGCCTAGGGAGCATAAGGGTGGGTTCGTCGTTCAGTAGGTTATGAAGTTGAGGAGCTTCCTGTGCATGGAGACCGAGGCAGTAGAGGAAATGATGTATCGTCCCATTGAGCGGACATGGTGAAGTAATTTTGGGTTTGATGTGTCAGACTATTGATATCCACTCAAACTTTAGGTTGAGGTAGTATCCCTCTATCAATGTGGACAGTAAAGGCGCTTCGGTCCATAAGTGTCACGCCATGACCCGGTTTGGTCGGATCCCCGTGAGCAACCCGCTACTCTCCTAGTTTATTTTACGGTTTTCCCCTTCTTTAAACCGTGAGGAGTAAGACGTCCTTTAAATCTGTACGTTTCCTAGAATATCATTAATCAAAACTGTATGAAATTTAAACTTAACAGACTTGTCTCATAAGTGTAGTTAATTGGAGGTCCTTGGCTAGATTTTTCCTTGGATACCTGAAAAGGGGTATAAGGGAGGGGGTGAGTTCAATGACTCACTAAATGGGTGTTTAAAAAAACTTGACTTTCAAAAATAGCTTGAATTGGAGTGTGTTAGACTCCTTATTTTCTTTAAGATATTTCATCCTCAAAATCTCGATTTTCAAATCCATTATTTCTCATTAACCATAGTCGATTTGTTTAACAATCAACACACACCCTTCATCATGAAGAAATCACACATTCACAGAGCAGCATGTCCACTGCACCCACTTGTGGCATCAGAGCGACTTTACCGGCCACCTATATAGAAGTCCGTCCACTTCTACCCAAAGAATGAGTGGATGTACGCGACATCCGATCCTTAATCCCATAAAGAAACTCCGTGTCTGTATGAGAACAGAGACCTCATCCCGACCCACCCCAGTCTCATGTGCATGAAGCTATATTGAGCTTCCCTTACTGCTGGAACAACAAACTGCCCTTATCTCCACCATGTCGTCCAGTAGTACCTAGAATGCATCACTACCCCTCTTGGGCATCTTGAAGGTCCCAAACATCAGTGCATGCACAAAATAATAGTTTTCCTCATAAGCTGTTTAATCTTTGGTGCCACTAGTCCAACGGCCCCTACCCTTAACTCGACCTGTAGCTTTTTGTCTCGATTGGTCCGTCGACCTGTCTTGTCGCACTACTGCCAGTTCATCGAGTATGTCGGACATGTCTTGGTACCATGGCTAAACGCATCATTTATTTAAAGTTTTCATGGCTTAATCTCATGTTTGTTTACAAGCTCCTGCTCGTGCCAACTGGGCTTGGGCCCACTGTACTAGATTTTAAAAAAAAATCAAGCATAATAGCCCCCAAGATCCAAAACCAAGATCTCCGATCTATCTCAACTATTCGAGCTCTCGTCAAGAAGGTCTCCCAAAAGGTTTAAGCAGTGGCACACAGTTAGGGGAGAACACTTCCAACAAAATAATCCTTTCACCTGTCCATCACAACAATCGGGTGTGAGGACATCTCCGCTTATAACCGATAATCAAGTTTTCTACTTCTTTCCAAAAATTTAATCATACCAATCGGGTATAATCTACTTACAACCGGTAAGAAGTTTTTCCGTGTAATTTCCATATCACTCCATTCAGGTGTGATTTTTAAAATTCGACTTAGTAGTGGATTTTCATTTTCGAGGTTCTCATCATCCCAATCGGGTATGATGTGAAAATCCCACTCACCTGTAAATGTCGTGAATTCTTCTTAACCAGCTTTTCATCTCCTCCGAGTTTGTCTCAGCTGGTGTTCCTGGTACTTTGCATTCCTACACAATATGAACATCCTTATTCATTATACTTAGACTTGATAACCTTCGTTCATTGTGAATGAATAGAATACCGAACTTTTTAATTAATTGCAATTAGGTCCCTAAAGTTCTTTTTATTTAACTTTAGATCCCTAATGCCAATTTTTCCCCAAATTAAGTCCCGAAACTTCAAAAATTTAATTTAGAACCTCAATTTATTCAAAATTACAAAAAGGGGTTCAAGTTTCCCAAATTCCCAATTTGGTTCCCAACTTTTCCAAAATTACTTTGCCCTAACTTTACAAAAATGGTAAATTTCACCCCAAAATTTTCAAAAATTGACCAATTGGTCCTCCAACATCTTTTCCATGCCCAATTGGCCCTCAATTTTAGGAAATTGTACTTTAGTCCCTCGAATTTTTGAAATACCCAAATTTTCACTAATTTTCCACCAATTTCAACCTTTCAACTTGGCTGAATTTGATTTCATCAAATTGACTGATCAAACGAGGATAATTGTTGAAATTGAAGGTATATTTAAGTTCCTACACATCCACACGATTCAATTGCACTGTGAATCGCATGAATTAATGCTGGAACGAGCTCAAATAGAGCTTCGTCGGGAAACTGAGCGTAAAGAGAGAAAGCTTCAAAAGCTTACCATCGGGGGCGCGGCGGTCCAAGATTTTGATCTAGGCAGATAGCTTTTGTTATGAGGTTCCTCCTAGAATCAAGAATCGCATCAATTCATGTCAAATTTATGGAGAATTTTGTCAGTAAAGATCTGTCGGTTCTCTCTGTAGCACCTATCAGAATTCACAAAGGGGGGCCAAATTGGCTTACTTTTCTGCTCTAATTCGATCGTGTGAGGGTTGAGGAAGTGTTGGGAGAGCTTGGTTTGGCTTGAGAAGGTCTCGAATTGGCCATTTTCAGCTCGGCCGAAACACGACAGCTTCGGTCCGCAAGAGCTACTTCACTATTCTATCATGTCGGCGTTTCTTTGGCAATCCTCAGAGTAAATGGAGACTACCGTTGGGTAGCTGACTTCTCCCCAAATCTAATGTACCCGACCTCGCCTTCTTTGGCTCAGAAAAATGCACAAGTCCAATCTCTAGTTCGAGATTCACTAGAAAATGGAGCAGTAGGGAGAGAGTGGAGTTTTTAGGTGTGAAGATGATGAATGAGGAAGGGCTATTTATATAAGAAGCTCGGGGACTTATTGGTCATTTGATCGACACCTTAATAGCTATCATACATAGCTTAAAACTCCCTAGCTAGAGACTTTTCATCTTCACCGACGCTGCTCAATTTTCCAATGAGTGAACAGTGTTGTCATCTGAAAGAAGAAGACAACACTGTTCTGAACCGGACTGGACCAATCCGAACTGGGTTCATTGCTTAAACCGGTCGGTTTAGGCCCAATTCGACAGAGTTCTTCAAAATTAAAAATTTGTAAATTCATCTAAATTCATTCGTTATCAAATGATGGCCTCAATTCTCCAATTTGAATTATGTAAGCCACCTAGAAAAATGAATTTAGGAACTAGTTCAATAGTGGTTCAAACCGGTTCATTCTGATTCAGGCTCGGTTCACCTGAATCGGTTTGGTTTTCACCTCCAATTCACCCTAAAGTCTTTTATCATGACATTTGTGACTCTTTAGGTCACTCAGAATCCATGGATTTCCCGGTTTATCCTATCTCTATCGGTTTTAGTTTATAAACCAACTCAATTTTCTATTTGAAAATGACCGGTTCCTTTCCTGGTTTTCTTATTATAAAAGGACAAGGGTTTACAACTCTCCCCTACTTTTAGGGGTTTTGTTCCCAAAACAGTTACATGTTAAATAATTGAGGGTAACCTTCCCTCATTACACTTTTAGTTTCTCATGTCTCTTCTTGCACAGGTCCGTTTTGCCACAAAATTTTGACCATAGGAATTATCTTATTCCTTAAGTACTTATCCCTCTAGTAAATGATTCGTATCAGTTCTGTTTGATAGGTCAAGTTCTCTTCCAACTCTATTGGAGGTCGGTCCAATACATGGCTAGGATCAAGCTGGTACTTCCGAAGAATAGAGATATGGAATACGTCATGTATTCTCTGCAAGTCTGGTGGTAGTTCCAATTCATAGGCCACCGTTCCTATCCTTTAAGCGATGGGATATGGACTGATATACCTCATTTACAACTTTCCCCGTTGTTGAAACCTAAGTATTCCCCTCCATGGGGATACCTTGAGAAACACTGATCTTCCACATCAAACATTAGATCTTTCCTTTGATGATCCACATAACTGTTTTGCCTATCCTGAGTGGTCTTAAGGCGACTCCTAATGTGATGCCCCAACCTAGTTTGGTTGGATCCCCATGAACAACCCGCCGCTCACTTGGTTTAAGAGGAGTTTCCCCTGAGCTAGGCGTAATTTCGACCTTGTTCTCTGGAAAGACATATATCAAATAAAATGCAAGCTTAAGGAAAATTTAAGCATACCTAACAGAGGGTAAGGCTCAGTATTATTTCTAGTCATTTTCTCTTTTCCTGAAAAAGGGATAGAAAGGAGGGGGTGAGTATGACTACTCAGTGAATAGGTTTTCAGAAAATAACTTTGAGGAAAAGAATTGTATTGGAGTGTGCCAGACTCCTTTCATGCAAAAATCATTTCAATTAAAATCTCGAGTTTTACCACCTTTTCCTTATTTAATCACGGTGTGTCATCACCTAACACACAACCTTCATCATGAAGGTTAAACACACATTCACAGGTCAGCACGTCCACTGAACCCACTTGTGGCTTCAGAGCAACTTTATCGGCCACCTAGATAGAAGTATGTCTACTTCTACCCTGAGAATGAGTGGATGTATGTGACATCCGACCCTCCATCCCAAAATCAATCATCCATTTCTGTATGAGGACAGAGACCTCATCCTGTCCCCACCCCGGTCTCATGTGCTTAGGGCTACTCCAAATTTCGCAAGGTCAACTGGTACGATGAACTGTCCTTATACTCACCGAGTCGTGCAGGACCCTTAGGATGCATCGCTACCCCTCATGGGCGTCTTGATGATCCTGTAATCATAGTGCATGCATAAACAGTATTTTCTTATCATTCCATATAATATATGGTGCCACTGGTCCAACGGCCCCGACTCTCAACTCAACTTGCAGTTGTTTGTCTTGATTGGACCGGAGACCTGTCATGTCACATTGCCACTAGTTGATTGAATATGTTGATCCTGTCTTGGTACCATGGCCAAACAACTCATTTATTAAAGTTTTATGGTACATATCTCATATTTCTTTATGAGCTCCTGCTCGTGCCCACTGGCCTATGGCCCACTTGTTCAAGATTTTTAAAGCCCGACATAATAGCACCCAAGTTCCAAAACCGAGGCACTCGGCCTATAAGAGCAATTTGAGCTCTCATTAAAAAGGTCTCCCAAATCGGTTAAGCATTGGCACACAATCAGGGGAGAGCACTTCCGACAAAAAAAAAAAATTTCAACTGTCCATTATACCCACCGGGTATAAGGACATCTTTGCTCATAACCGATGAACGGGTTTTCAACTTCCTTAAAGAAAGTTTCATCATACCAACCAAGTATGATCTACTTACCACCGGTAAGTAATTTTTCTGCATAATTTTCACATCACTCTTTTAAGTTGTGATGTTTAAAATACCACTTATTAGTGGGTTTTCATTTCGAGGAACTTATCATCCCTAATTGGGTATCATATATAAAATCCCACTCACCCGTCAATGTAGTGAATTCCACTAGATTGGCCCCTTGCTTTCACAAGATCTTGTCCTTGTTGGCATTCCCGGTGCTTCATGTTCCTACACGGTATGAACATCTCGATTTATTATCTCTCGGCCTAATAGCCTTCATTCATTCCAAATGAATGAGAAAAACTAAACTTTTATTTATTTACAATTAGGTCCCTTAAGTTATTTTTCTTTAACTTTAAGTCCCTAATACCGGTTTATCGTCAAATTGAGTCCCAAAACTATTAAAATTCCCCTTGGGACCTCAATTTATTCAATTTCACAAAAAGGGGTTTAATTTTCCAAATTTCCAATTTGGTCCCCCCAACTTTTCCAAAATTACCATTTTGCCCTTCCTTTACAAAAATGGTAAATTTTACCCCAAAAATTCTAAAATTCCTCAATTGGCCCTCTAGCATTTTTATCATGCCCAATTGACCCTCAATTTTAGGAAATTGCATTTCGGTCCTTCGAATTTTCGAAAATCCCCAATTTTTCCCCCAATTCCAACTTCTTAACACAACCGAATTTGATTTTATCAAATTAACCAATCAAATGTTTCCAATTGTTGAAATTGAGTTTCTAAATGTTCATATGATTCTTTAGCAATTTGAATTACAAGTTTTAACATCAGAACAAGCTCAAACGAAGTTTCGCTAGAAAATGAACTGTAGAGAGAGAGAGCTTCGATTACTCACCGGTGAGGGCATAGCGGTCCGAGATTTCTATCTGGGCAGGTAGTTCTCCTCTTGAGGTTCTTCCTAGGATCAAGAATGATATCAATTGAATTCGAATTGGATTAAAATTTTGTCATTGATATTCAGCCGACTCTCTCTCTAACACCGATCGAAAATTGTAGAGGGGAGCCAAATTGGCTTACCTTTCCATCCTAATTCGGCCATTGGAGGGCTGAGGAAGTGTTGGGAGGGCTTGGTTTAGCCTGAGGAAGGCTCGAATTGGCCAATTTCAACTCGGCTGAAATAGGGCAGCTTCGATTCACCAGAGCTGCTTCATTGTTCTATCACGTCAGCACTTCTCCGGTGACTCTCGAAACGAATGGATGTCACCACCATGTAGCTGACTTCTCCTCGGTTCTAATGAGCCCGACCTCACCTTCTTTGGCTCAGATATGACCTTATATCAGAGCTCTGGTTCGAGCTTCACCAGAAAACTAAACAACTGAGAGAGAGTGAGCTTTTCAAGTGTGGAGAGGATGAATAGAGTGGAGCTATTTATATAGGGAGCTCAGGGACTCATCAGCCATCCGTTTGGCATCTTTATGATAGGCATTGATGCCCAAAAATGCATTGAATGAAGACGTTTCTTCTTCGCCGGCGCTGGTTCAATTTTCCAGCGAGTGAAGAGCGTTATCATCTAAAGAGAGAAGACGACACTGTTCCAAATCGGACAAGGCCGGTACAAATTGGGTTCAAAGCTTAAACCGGCCAGTTCACCCCTCATTTGACCGAATTTTTCAAATCTAAAAATTTCTAAATTCATTTTCTATCCAATGGTGGCTTCAAATCTCAAATTTGAATTCTTTAAGCCACCTAGAAAAATAAATTTAGAATCTGGTTCAATAGTAGTTCAAACCGGTTCGGATCCGATTCACCTGAACCGGTTTGGTTTTCATCTCCAATTCCTCCTCAAGTCTATTTCCATGTCTTTTAGGACTCTTTGGGTCACTTGAGATCCATACATTTCCTAGTCTACCCTCTCTCTATCGATTCTGGTTCATGAGTCGATTCGGTTCATAAACCGGTTCTATCCGGTTCGGGCCTGATTCACTTGAACCGGTCCAGTTTTTCTTCCCCAATTCGTCCTAAGGTTCTTTTCCAAAATTTATGAACTATTTTGAGTCACATGAAAGTTGTAAATTCTCAATTTGCCTATTTCCTATTAATTGAGTTTGTAGACCGATTTGGTTTAAAAATTCAAAACCGACCGGTTCTATCTTCGATTTTCTCATTATCAAAGGATGGGGTTTACAAATCTCACCTCCTTTTAAGGGTTTTTTCCCCAAAATAGTTACACGTTAAATAATTGAGGGTAACTATCCCTCATCATAGACTCGGTTTTCCATGTCTCTTCCTGCACGGGTCCGTTCTGCCACAACACCTTGACCATAGGAATTTTCTTGTTCCTCAAATTATTGTCTCTCTGGTTAATGATTCGTATCGGCTCTGTTTGATAGGTCAGGTTCTCTTCTAGTTCCATTGGAGGTCGGTCCAATACATGACTAGGATCAGGCGGATATTTTTGAAGTGCTGAGATATGGAATACGTCATGTATTCTCTACAAGTTAGGTGGAAGTTCTAATTTATAAGCTACCAGTCCAATCCCTTGAATGATGGGATATGGACTGATATACCTTGGTTTCAACTTTCCTATTTTCTGGAACCTAAGTATTCGCCTCCAGGGGGACACTTTGAGGAACACTTGATCTCCTACCTCAAACTCCAAATCTTTCCTTCGATTGTTTGCATAACTCTTTTGCCTGTCCTGAGCGGTATTAAGACGACTCCTTATTAATTTTATCTTCACAGTGGCATCCTCAATTAATTCTGCCATTTCTATTTTCCTTTCTTTCACTTCTTCCCAAAATAAAGGGGTACGACATGGTCGTCCATAAAGGGCTTCATAGGGAGCCATCTAAATACTAGCCTGATAACTATTGCTGTAAGTGAATTCCATCAAACATAAGTATTCCTCCTAGTTTTTATTCATGGTAAGTACGCATGCTCTCCGCATGTCTTGTAAGGTTTGGATGGTTCACTCCAACTGACCATCTATCTGTGGGTGAAATGTTGTGCTCATATGAAGCTTAGTCCCCATGGCATTTTGTAAACTTGGCCAAAACCTAGAGGTAAATCTCGGATCTCTATCCAATACTATACTCACTGGGACACCATGGAGTCTTATGATTTCCTTCATGTATAGGACGGCCAACTATTCCACCATGTCCGTCACTTTTATAGGAAGGAAATGTGCTGATTTGGTCAATCTATCCACTATGACCCAAATCGCATCTCAGCCCCTTTTGGTCACCAGTAAGCCCATGACGAAGTCCATGGTGATGTGCTCTCATTTCCACTTCGGAATTGGTAAGAGTTGTAGTAGTCCTGACGATTTTTGATCTTCTGCTTTTACCTATTGACCAGACAAACATTGGGCTACATATTCCGCAATATCCCTCTTCATGCCCTTCCACCAGTATCCTTGTTTGAGGGTGCGATACATCTTAGTACTGCCCGGATGCATAGCATATATCGAATCATGTGCCTTTTCTAGAATTAATCTTTTCATCTCCTTATTTTGAGGCACACATACCCTACCCTCATAGGTTAGTACCCCGTCACCTCGTACATCATAGTCTAGTTTCCTTCCTCTGTTTACTATATCCAAATAAGGTTGGGATTTTTTATCGGTCCTTTGTTGAGTCTTAATATGCTTGGTTAGACTGGGCCTTACCACCACATTCGTCACCAAGCATTTTTTCTGCTTGTCTATCCTCAGATCCACCTCCATCATTCCCAATTGTTGTAACAAAGGTAGGTAACTTGTCTTTACTTGTGCCGCCTCAGTTTAATACTTGCGACTTAAGGCATCTACTACCACATTAGCCTTTCTGGGGTGATATTCTATCAAAAGATCATAATCCTTCACCAATTCCAGTAATCTCCTCTGATGAAGATTTAACTCCTTCTGAGTCAGAAAGTACTTAAGGCTCTTGTGATCTATGTATATCCTACACTTAACCTCGTAGAGCTAGTGTCGCCATATCTTTAGTGCAACACTATTGTAGCAAACTCTCAATTATGAGTCAGGTAATTTCTCTCTCTTTGTACATGATTCTTTCCTTCCCATTATCTTGTTCTTGAGGAATTATCCTCTTACTTATTTCATTTATTTCACTTTCTTTCCTTGATACGCCAACGTTTCCAAGATTTCTTTCTCTAATGAGTTTTCATTCTCTTTTCCCTCCGTATTTCCTTTTAGATCTACTATTGAAATCCTTAAATTTTTGGAGTATATTTTGTCGATATTTTCACCAACTTATTCTTAATCTTTGGATCCAGGAGTACCTTCTATTAATCTTGCCTCATTTCCACTCACTTCAATATTCACTTATTCCTTTGAGGTGGGTCTCTCCTCCTCATCGTGTCCAAACCTTTCGTACCTTTATATCACCAGTATTTCTCTTTTTGTCTTGGTTGGGATGTATTCTTCCACTATTCCCCATCTCTGGTTAGACTGCATGTACTCCTCCAAATAATTTGGTCCAAATAAGTTATTTCCTAATATAGGATTATTTTGAAGTTTCTATTTTGAGTTTTTCAGGCCTTCTTGTAGTAGATCATGTTCAACCTCCCTATACTTTCACCTAACCACTCGTACTTTCTGGTGTTTGATCGCCCTATACTTTGGAAACTTTCTCATAAACTTAAGGACCTAGTACAATTCATCTACTTCTTGTTTTTCTTCCTTTTTTGACTCATACTTTACCTTTCACATGTCTCTTATTCTTTGAAATTTCTAAGGAATTTTGTATCTTAGTTCTTTAGTTTGTTACACCTGGGACTTTCTGTTGTTGTACTTTCTCTCCATCTTTCCATGGTGAACTCTATACTTAATTTCTTTTCCTTATCGATCCACTTCTATTCTTGTGGTTCCTTTTTGGGATGTTATACTTCTTCCTATATCTTCAATTCTCAGAACTTCTTGGTCTCTCAAAAAGTCATGTACTCTTGGATGGTTGCTCCTCTGACTCTTTTCCTTTTCCTAGGATCTCCATCAGATGAATTTATAGTGTTTCTAAGGTAAGTCTTAAGGGTTGAGCTTAACTACCCATAAACAATTCTTCCTTAGGGGGGTTCCCTTTTTATTTAAACTCTTATTATCTTACACTTCATTTTTCTTAATGTAACTTAGGAGTTTTAATAAACTTCACTTTCATTTATTTAGGAAATATCTTCAGGCCAAAATTTGGCTTATTACAGGAATTCTCTCTTGGTTCATTATCTCTCGGCCTAAAATCCTTCATTCATTCCAAATAAATGAGAAAAACTAAACTTTTATTTATTTGCAATTAGATCCCTAAAGTTATTTTTCTTTAACTTTAAGTCTCTAATGCCGGTTTTTCCTCAAATTGAGTCCCAAAACTATTAAAATTCCCTTGGGACCACAATTTATTCAATTTCACAAAAAGGGGTTTAATTTCCCAAACGTCCAATTTGGTCCCCCAACTTTTCCAAATTTACCATTTTGCCCTTCCTTTACAAAAATGGAAAATTTTACCCAAAAAATTCTAAAGTTCCTCAATTTGCCCTCTAACATTTTTATCATGCCCAATTAACCCTCAATTTTAGGAAATTGCATTTTGGTCCTTTGAATTTTTTGAAAATCCCTAACTTTTCCCCCAATTCCAACTTCTTAACACAACCAAATTTGATTTCATCAAATTGACCGATCAAACGTTTCCAGTTGAAATTGAAATTGAGTTTCTACATGTTCATATGATTCTTTAGCAATTTGAATCGCAAGTTTTAACACCGGAACGAGCTCAAACGGAGCTTTGCTGGAAAATGAACTGTAGAGAGAGAAAACATTGATTACTCACGGATGAGGGAACAACGGTCCGGGCTTTCTATCTGGGCAGGTAGTTCTCCTCCTAAGGTTATTCCTAGGATCAAGAATAACATCAATTGATGTTGAATTGGATTAGAATTTTGTCATTGAAATTCGGCCGACTCTCTCTCTCTAACACCGATCGGAAATTGCAGAGTGGAGCCGAATTGGCTTACCTTTCCATCCTAATTCAACCGTGGGATAGCTGAGGAAGTGTTGGGAGGGCTTGGTTTGGCCCTAGGAGGGCTCGAATTGGCTGATTTAAACTCAGTTGAAATAGAGTAGCTTCGGTTCGCTGGAGCTGCTTCATTGTTCAATCACGCCGGTGCTTCTCCAACGACTCTCGGAACGAATGGATGTCATCACTATGTTGCTGACTTCTCCCCAGTTCAAATGAACCCGACCTCACCTTCTTTAGCTCAGAAATGACCTTATATCAGAGCTCTGGTTCAAGCTTCACCGGAAAACTAAATAATTGAGAGAGAGTGAGCTTTTTAGGTGTGGAGAGGATGAATGGAGAGGGGCTCTTTATATAGGGACCTCGGGGACTCATTGGCCGTTAGTTTGGCATCTTTATAACAGGCATTAATGGCTGAAAATGTATTGAATGGAGATGTTTCTTTTTCGTTGACCCTGCTTCAATTTTTCGGTGAGTGAACAGTGCTGTCATCTGAAGGAAGAAGATGACACTATTTTGAACCGTTCCGAACCGGGTTTAATGCTTAAACCGGTCGATTCACCCCTCATTTGACCGAATTTTTCAAATATAAAAATTTCTAAATCCATTTTCTATCCAATGTGCTTCAAATCTTGAATTTGAATTCTTTAAGCTACCTAGAAAAATAAATTCAGAATCTGGTTCAATAGCAGTTCAAACAGATCCAAACCGGTTCGGATCCGATTCACCTGGACCAGTTTGCTTTTCATCTCCAATTCCTCCTCAAGTCTATTTCCATGACTTTTAGGAATCTTTGGGTCACTTGGGATCCATACATTTCCTGGTCTACCCTCTATCGATTCCGGTTCATGAGTTGTTTTGGTTCATAAACTAGTTCTATCCGGTTCAGACCCGGTTCACTTGAACCGGTCTAGTTTTTCTTCCCCAATTCGTCCTTAGGTTCTTTTTCAAGATTTATGAACCATTTTGAGTCACATGGAAGTTGTAAATTCTCAATTTGCCCATTCCCTATTAATCGAGCTTGTAGACCGATTCGATTTAAAAATTCAAAATTGACCGGTATTTTCCCCGGTTTTTAGATTATCAAAGGACGGGATTTACACCTGGTTAATTTTATTTTCTCCATGGCATCCTCGATTAACTCTACCCTTTCCAACTTCCTTTCCCCCACTTCTTTCCAAAATAAAGGGGTATGGCATGGTCGTCCTTAAAGGGCTTCATAAGGAGCCATTTGAATACTGGCCTGATAGCTATTATTGTAAGAAAATTTCATTAGGCACAAGTATTCTTCCCAACTTTGTTCATGGTGAGTACACATGCCCTTAGCATGTCCTCCAAGGTATGAATCGTTTGCTCAAACTGTCCATTGATTTGAGGATGAAACGTCATGCTCATGTGGAGCTTGGTTCCCATGGCATTTTGTAAGCTTGGCCAGAACCTTGAAGTGAATCTCGGGTCTCTATCTAATACTATACTCACTGAAACACCATGGAGTCTCATTATCCCCAGCATGTATAAGACAGTCAATTGTTCCATTGTATCTGTCACTCTTATAGGGAGAAAATGAGCGGACTTGTTTAATCGGTCTACTATGACCCATATTGCATCTCGTCCTTTTCATGTCGCCGGTAATCCCGTGACAAAGTCCATAGTGATATGCTCCAATTTCCATTCTAGGATTGATAAGGGTTATAGTAGTCCTGATGGTTTATGATGCTCAACTTTAATTTGTTGATAGGACAAACATCGGGTTACATATTCGACAATCTCCCTCTTCATCCCTTTCCACCAATATCCTTGTTTGAGGGTATGGTACATCTTAGTACTGCTCAGATGCATTGCATACACAAAATCGTGTGCTTCTTCCAAAATTAGTTTCCTCAGCTTTTATCTTGAGGCACACATACCCTACCCTTGTAAATTAGCACTCCATCACCTCGCAAGTCGTAGTCCAGTTTTGTCCCTCTATTAACCGGATCCAAATAGGATTGGGGTACCTTATTAGTCTTTTGTTGAGCCTTAATCTACTTGGTTAGACTAGGCCTCACCAGCACATTAACCACCAAGCATTTTTCCTGCTTGTCCATTTTCAGGTCCACCTCCATCCTTCCCAATTGTTGCAACAAAGTTATGTAACTTGTCTTTACTTGTGCCACCTCAGTTTGGTACTTGCAACTTAAGACATTTGCTACCACATTTGCCTTTTTGGGGTGGTACTCTATCACAAGGTCAAAGTCCATCACCAATTCCAGCCATCTTCTCTGGCTAGGAAGTACTTAAGACTTTTGTGATCCATGTATATCCTACACTTAACCTCATAAAGGTAGTGTCACCAAATCTTTAAGGCAAACACTATTGCAACTAATTCCAGATCATGGGTTGGGTAGTTTCTTTCATGTACCTTAAGTTATCACGAGGTATAAGCGATAACCTTCCCTTGTTGCATCAATACACATCTAAGTCTTTGTCTGAATGCATCACTATAGACGGTGTACTCTCCCGCATTAGGATAAGGTAGGGAGAGTACCGGTGCAGTTGTCAATTAAGCCTTCAACTCTAAGAAAGCCTTCTCATAACTTTCATCCCACTTATACTAAACTCCTTTACTAGTGAGTCGAGTCAAAGGGGCTACTATCTTAGAAAAGTCTTGCACGAACCGTCTATAGTATCCTACCAGACCTAATAAACTCTATATCTCTAAAGGATTCCTTAGTGCCTTCTAATCTGATATGGCTTTCACCTTTGTTGGATCTACTTTGACTCCATCCTTGGACATTATATGTCCTAAGAATCCTACCTCCTGCAGTCATAACTCACACATGGAAACTTTTGCATATAAGTGATTTTCCTTCAATATCTCCAAGGTGATCGCAAAATGTTCTTCGTGTTCCAACCTAGTTCATGAATATATGATAATATCATCAATAAATACTATCACGAACTTGTCCAAGTGTGGTTGGAACACTCTGTTCATTAAGACCATGAAAGTTGTAGGGGCATTTGTCAATCCAAATGGCATCACTCTGAACTCGTAATGTCCGTATCAGGATCAGAATGTCGTCTTGGGAATGCCCTCCTCTCGAATCCTGAGTTGGTGATAGCCCAACCGAAGGTCTATTTTGGAGAGGTAAGATGCTCCTTTTAATTGGTCGAATAGGTCATCAATCTACGGAAGTGGATATTTGTTCTTAATGGTGACCTAGTTCAACTTTCTTTAGTTTATGCACAGTTTCATGCTTCCATCCTTTTTCTTTATGAATAGGACGGGTGCAACCCATGTAGACTAGATAGGACGTATGAAATCATTCTACAATAGTTCATCCAATTACTCATTCAATTTCTTCAGTTCCGCTGGAGCCATGCGATATGGGGCTTGGGATATGGGGTTTGTTCCTGGGATGATTTCTATGGTGAACTCTACTTACTGACTTGGAGGTAGTCTGGATAGTTCTTGTGGAAATTCTTCTGGATAGTGTTTAACTGCCAGAATGTCTTCAAGTCTCTTCTCTTCAGACTCTTCGTTGATAGCCATGGCCAGGAAAGTTGTACAACCTTTTTGTATTAGCTTTTGGGCTTTCATATGGGACACCATATGTACTTTGCTTTTCCTTAAATCACCTTGGAACTTTAGTCCTCTTGTTTAGGGAGTGTGAAGGTCACCATCTTCTTTCCACAGTCCATCTTGCAAAGCAGGTCAAGCATGCTCCATCTGGTTCCTTTGGCACCTTAGACAGCGAGGGTTCCCTTGGTACAAGGTGGGGATTACACTCTCGGGAGGTGATGGCATGTCCTTTCTCCATTGAAATACCATCTTGTTTCCCCATTTTGGACCATTATGCTCCTTCCGTCAAACCTGACGATTTTGACCCTTATCCTCCTTCCGGGTCATTTGCTCCATCATATGAGGTCGAGTTTGCACTAATTGCTCACACTCATGAACCATACTGATTACTACTGCCAGATCTATGGGGCATCCTAGTACTCCCATACGGTCTCGTATGTCCATATTGAGACTATCCACAAACCGCTGGCATATGTCTGCTGGCCCAGCTAGGTCAGAAGCAAAGGGTCTTAACTCGTTGAATCTTATTTCATATTCTGATATGGAGTTAAGCCCTTGCCGAAGTCTAATAAATTCCTGCTACTTCCCATTAATCAAATGAGGGGCTAGGTACTCCTCCGAGTACCTCTCCTCAAACTGCTCCTAGGTGGGGGTGGAGGTATGCAAGTTTCGGACATTGTTCCACCACCGTTTGGCACTTCCCTCTAGGAAGAATTCTGTCAGGATCACCATGTCCTTTGGTGGTATTCTGACTCTTCCCATCAGCTTCTTAACAATTGCTAGCCAATCCATGGTGGCACCAGCATCTTTCTCTCTGAGGAAAGGCTTACACCCCAATTGACAGAGAGTCTTGAGATTTCTGGGAATGTCTACTGGAGGGGAATGATTAACAGGAGGAGGATGTGATTGAATTTCCTCTAGTTCAATCCGAGAGTTGGTACCTGCCTCAGGGATGAGGTTAGGTTGCCCAAATATAAAGGTGAACTCCTCGTACAACCTCTGGTGTTCCAAACTAAGTCTAGGTGGGGTTGTCTAGGCTCCCCGGGGAGTTTCCACAAGTAGGGGTGGTTGGGCAGTGTTGGAGACTGCGACTCTAGTTCTCTTGGTTCCTTTCTTGGGAGCTATTCTAAAAATTTTAAAATCATTCCTATTAGTTACTATATTCCCTTGTCTTGATAATGTATTTGAGGAAACAGGCTCTGATACCACTCAAGTTGTCACGCCCCGACCCGATTTGGTCAGATCCCCATGAGCAACCCACCACTCTTCCGATTTATTTTAGGGTTTTTCCCTTCTTTAAACCATGAGGAGTAAGGTGTCCTTTAAACCTATACCTTTCCTAGAATAACATTAATCAAAATTGTATGAAATTTAAACTTAACACGCTAGTCTCATAGGTGTAGTTAAGTGGAGGTCCTTGGGTAGGTTTTCCATTGGTTACATAAAAGGGGTATAAGGGTGGGGTGAGTTCAATGACTCAGGAAATGGGTGTTTTGACTTTCAAAAATAGTTTAAATTAGAGTGTGCTAGACTCCATATTTTCTTTAAGATATTTCATGCTCAAAATCTCGGTTTTCAAATCCATTATTCCTCATTAACCACAGTCGGTGTGTTTAACAATCAACACACACCCTTCATCATGAAGGGGTCACACATTCACAGGGCAGCATATCCATTGCACCCACTTGTGGCATCAAAGCGTGTCATGCCCCGACTCGGTTTGGTCAGATCCCTATGATCAACTCACCACTCTTCCGGTTTATTAAAGGGTTCCCCCTTATTATAAACTGTAAAGAGTATGGCGTTCTTTAAACCTGCACCTTTTCCTAGAATAACATAAATCAAAACTGCATAATATTTTAAATTTATCATACCTGTCTCATAGGCGTCTTAGTTGATGGTCTTTAAGGGTAAACTTTCTGGAATTTTCTGAAAGGGATATAAGGGAGAGGGGTGAGCACAACAACTCGGTGAATAGGTTTTCAAAATTTTTAACTTTTAGAAAAAAAATTGTATTGGAGTGTGCCAGACTTCATTCTTTCAAAAATCCTTTCATTTCAAATCTTGGTTTTTACTACCATTTCTTATTAATCACGGTGTATCATCACCCAACACACATCGTTTATCATGAAGGTCAAACACACAGTCGCAGGCTAGTACGTCCACTAAACCCACTTGTGGCATTGGAGCGACTTTACCGGCCACTTAGATAGAAGCACGTCCACTTCTACCCTAAGAATGAGTGGATGTACGCGACATCTGACCCTCAATCACGAAATCAATTCTCCGTGTCAGTATGAGGATAGAGACCTCATCCCATCCCCACCCCGATCTCATGCGCTTGATGCTACTCCAAATTTCGCATGGTCACCTGGTCTGACGAACTGCCTTTATACCCACCAGGTCGTCCAGGGCCCTTAGGACGCATCACTACACATCTTGGGCGTCTTGATGGTCTCGTAATCATAGTGCATGCACAATCAATATTTTACATCATGCCTTATAATTTGTGGTGCCACTGGTTCAATGGCCCCGACCCTCAACTTAACCTGCAACTGTTTGTCTTGACTGGTCCGTCGACCTGTCATGTCGCACTGCTGCTAGTTGACTGAGTATGTTGATCCTGTCTTGGTGCCAAGGCCAAACAATTCATTTATTAAAGTTTTATGGCACATATCTCATGTTTACTTACGAGCTCCTGCTCGTGCCCACTATTCGAGATTTTCAAAATTAGGCATATTAGCCCCCAAGTTCCAAAAATGAGACCCCGACCTATAAGAGCTATTCGAGCTCCCGTCAAGAAGGTCTCCTAAATCATTTAAGCATTGGCACACAGTCAGGGGAGAGCACTTCTGACAAAAATATGTTTTCAACTATCCATCATAGCAACCAAGTATGAGGACATCTCCGCTCATAATCAATGAATGGGTTTTCCATTTCCTTCGAGAGAGTTTCATCATACCAACCGTATATGATCTACTTACAAACGGTAAGTAGTTTTTCCGCGTGATTTTCACATCACTTCTCTAAGTTATGATGTTTAAAATACCACTAAATAGTGGGTTTTCATTTCGAGTTAATTATCATTCCCAACCATGTATGATATAAAATCCCACTCACCCGTTAATGTAGTGAATTCCACTCGACCGGTTCTTTGTATTCACACGAGCTTGTCCATACTGGCGTTCTCGGTACTTTATATTCCTATATGATATGAACATCCTTGTTCATTATCCCTCGGCCTAATAGCCTTCATTCATTCCAAATGAATGAGAAAATTAAACTTTCTATTTATTTGCAATTAGGTCCCTGAAGTTATTTTTCTTTAACATTAAATCCCCAAATGCAAGTTTTCCCTCAAATTGTGTCCCAAAACTTTTAAAATTTATCTTAGGGCCTTGAATTATTCAAATTCACAAAAAGGGGTTTAATTTCCCAAATTTCCAATTTGGTCCCCTAACTTTTCCAAAATTACCATTTTGTCCTTCCTTTACAAAAATGGTAAGTTTCATCCCAAAAATTCTAAAATCCCACAATTGGCCACTCTAACATTTTTATCATGCTCAATTGACCCTCAATTTTATAAAATTGCATCTTGGTCCTTCGAATTTTTGAAAATCCCCAATTTCAACTCCTTAACACAATCGAATTTGATTTCATCAAATTGACCGATCAAACACATCTAATTGTTGAAATTGAAGATAAATTGAGATCCTACATCTTCATATGATTCAATATTATTTTAAATCACAAGTTTTGATGTCGGAATGAGCTCAAACAGAGCTTTGCCGGAAAATAGACTATAGAGAGAGAAAGCTTTGATTTCTCACTTGTGAGGGCGCGACAGTCTAAGCTTTCTATTTGGGCAGATAGCTCTCGTCCTGAGGTTCATCCTAGAATCAAGAATTGCAACAATTGATGCCAAATTGAGTTAGAATTTCATCATCAAACTTCTGTCGGTTCTCTCTCTAGCACCAGTTGGAAATAACAGAGGGAAGTCGAATTGGCTTACCTTTCAGTCCTAATTCGGCCATGGGAGGGCTAAGGAAGTGTTGGGAGGGCTTGGTTTAGCCTGAGGAGGGCTCGAATTGGCTGAGTTCAGCTCGGCCGAAACAGAGCAGCTTCGATCTGTCAAAGCTGCTTAACAATTCCATCATGTCGACGCTTCTCCGACAACCCTCGGAGTAAAGGGAGACTACAGACGTGTACCTTTATTACAGACATTCATGGCCTGAAACATATCGAACATAAATGTTTCTTCTTCATCGGTGCTACTTCGATTTTTTGGCGAGTGAACAATATTGTCATCTGAAGGAAGAAGACGACACTGTTCCGAACCAAACCAGACCGGACTGGTTCATCCCCCATTCGATCGAGTTTTTCAAATCTAAAAATTTCTAAATTTATCTAAATTCATTTTCTATCCAATGGTAGCCTCAAATCTCAAATTTAAATTTTTTAAGCCATGTAGAAAAATAAATTTATAATTTAGTTCAATAATGGTTCAAATCGGTTCGAATTCGGTTCGCCAGAACCGATTTGGTTTTCATCTCCAATTCATACTCAAGTCCATTTTCATGACTTTTGGGACTCTTTGGGTCACTTGGAATCCACAAATTTTTCAATTTGTCCTTTCTCTATAGATTCTGGTTAACGAACTGACTCGGTTCATAAACCGGTTTAATCTAGTTGGATTCGGTTCATCTAAATCGGTCTGGTTTTTCTCTTCCAATTTGTCCTAAGATTCTTTTCCAAAGTTTTATGAACCCTTTGGATCACCTGAGAGTTGTAAATTTCCAAATTGCCCATTCCCAAATGATCGAGTTTGTGAACTGGTTTAGTTTTCTTACTCGGTTTGACGGGTTCTTTTCCTGGTTTTCCTTAATCAAAAGGGCAGGGTTTATAGAGCAACTTTACCGTTCACCTTGATAGAAGCCCGTCTATTTCTACCCTCAGAATGAGTGGATGTATGCGATATTCGACCCTCAATCCCGTAAAGAAACTCTGTGTCCGTATGAGGACAAAGACCTCATAACGACTCCAGCCCGGTCTCATGCGCATGAAGCTACGTCGAGCTTCCCTGATTGTTCATATGACAAACTACCCTTATCTCCACCATGTCATCTAGTAGCCCCTAGGATGCATCAGTACCCCTCTTAGGTGTCTTGAAGGTCCCGAACCTCAGTGCATGCACAAAACAAAATTTTCCTCATAAGCCATTTAATCTTTGGTGATATTGGTCCAACGACCCCGACCCTTAACTTGATCCACAGTTGTTTATCTTGACTGGTCCCTTGACCTGTTTTGTCGCACTGCCATTAGTCCATCGAGTATGTCGGTCCTGTCTTGGTACCATGGCCAAACACATCATTCATTTAAAGTTTTCATGGATTAATCTCATGTTTGTTTACGAGCTCCTACTCATGCCAATTGGCCTTGGGCCTACTGTACGAGAGTTTCAAAAAAATCGGGCATAATAGCCCCCAAGTTCCAAAATAGAGGCCTCCGGCCAATCTGAGCTATTCGAGCTCCCGTCAAGAAGGTCTCCTAGAAAGTTTAAGTAGTGGTACATAGTCAGGGGATAACACTTCTGAAAAAAATAATATTTTCACTTGTCCATTACACCAATCGGGTGTGAGGACATCTCCGCTTATAACCGATAAGTGGGTTTTCTACTTCCTTCTAGGAAGTTCATCATACCAATCGGGGATGATCTACTTACAACTGGTAAGTAACTTTTTGGTGTAATTTCCACATCACTCTATCTAGGTGTAATGTTTAAAATTTCACTTAGTAGTGGGTTTTCATTTCTGAGGTGCTCATCATCCCAATCGGGTATAATGTGAAAATTCCACTCACCCATAAGTGTTGTGAATCCTTCTTAACCGTCTTTTCGTCTCCTCACGAGCTTGTCTGAGATGACGTTCTCGGTACTTCGTGTTTCTACATGATATGAACATTCCTATTCATTATATTTTAGCTTGATAGCCTTCATTCATCGCGAATTAATAAAATACCCAACTTTTCAATTAATTACAATTAGATCCCTAAAGTTCTTTTTCTTTAACTTTAGGTCCCTAATGTCAATTTTTCCCCAAATTGAGTCCCAAAACTTTAAAACTTTACTTTAGGACCTCAATTTATTCAAAATTACAAAAGGGGTTCAACTTTCCCAAATTCCCAATTTGGTCCCTAACTTTTCCAAAATTACCATTTTGCCCCTACTTTACAAAAATGATAAATTTCGCCCTCAAAATTTTAAAAATTATCCAATTGGTCCTCCAACATATTTTCCATGTCCAATTGGCACTTAATTTTAGGAAATTGTACTTTAGTCCCTCAAATTTTCAAAACCCCCAATTTTCCACTAATTTCAACCCTTCAACTTGGCTGAATTTGATTTCATCAAATTGACCGATCAAACGAGGTTAATTGTTGAAGTTAGAGGTAGATTTAAGTTCCTACACATCCATATGATTCAATTGCTCTTTGAATCGCATCGAAATGAGCTCAAACGGAGCTTCGCTAGAAAATTGAACGTAGAGAGAGAGAGAGAGAGAGAGCTTCGAAAGCTTATCGTGGGGGGCACGGCGGTCCGAGCTTTCGATTTGGGTATATAGCTCTTATTCTAAGGTTTCTCCTAGGATAAAGAATCACATCAATTCATGTCAAATTGATGGAGAATTTGGTCATTAAAAATATGACGGTTCTCTCTCTAGCACCAATCAGAATTTATAGAGGGGAGCCAAATTGGCTTACCTTTCTACATTAATTCAGTTATATAATGGCTGAGAAAGTGTTAGGAGAGCATGGTTTGGCTTGAGAAGGGCTCGAACTAGCCATTTTCAGCTCAACCGAAATAGGGCAGTTTCGGTCCGCTGGAGCTGCTTCACTATTCTTTCACGCCAGCATTTCTCTGATGACCCTCAGAGTAAATGGAGACTACCGTTGGTAGCTAATTTCTCCCCGAATCTAATGAACTTGACTTTGCCTTCTTTGGCTCAAAAAAATGCACAAGTCGGAGCTCTGGTTTGAACTTCATCGAAAAATGGAGCAGTGGAGAGAGAGTGGAGTTTTCAAGTGTGAGGAGGATGAATGAGGAAAGGCTCTTTATATAGGAAGCTCGGGGACTTCTTGGTCATCCGATCGGCACCTTAATTGTGGTCATTCATTGCCTGAAATTCCCTAACCAAAGACTTTTCATCTTCATTGGTGCTGCTCGATTTTTCGACAAGTGAATAGTGCTATCATCTGAAGGAAGAAGACAACACTGTTATGAACCGGACCGGACTGATCCGAACTGGGTTCAACGCTTAAACCGATTGGTTCAGGCTCGATTTGACCGAGTTTTTCAAAATTAAAAATTTGTAAATTCATCTAAATTCATTCTCTATCAAATGGTGGCCTCATTCTCCATTTGAATTTTCTAAACCACCTAGAAAAATGAATTTAGGAATCGGTTCAATAGTCATTCAAACCGGTTCAATTTGGTTCAGGTTCAGTTCACCTGAACTGGTTTGGTTTTCACCTCCAATTCACCCTAAAGTCCTTTATCATGACTTTTGTAACTCTTTAGGTCACTCAGGATCCATGGATTTCTTGGTTTATCCTTTCTCCATCAGCTTCAGTTTATGAACTGACTCGGTTTTCTCTTTGAAAATGACCAGTTCCTTTCCCGGTTTTCTTATTATCAAAGGACGGGGTTTACAACAAGTGGCACAGTCGATGACCATTCTACGAATGTGTGATCCCTTTGATGAAAAATGGCATATGATTGTTTGTGCTAAACTTAAAATATAAGGTGAAAGGGTAACTTTTTTCTAATAAAAGAAACATATTTCAAACTTTTCAAATACAAATCAATTCTTTAATATCTCCACAAGCTTACCCATGGTGACCCCTATTTTACCTAAACCTTCCTGAAACCATAGAGTATGAGCTGAATCGTGGACTTGAAGTCACTGTGTAAGACTTACACCTATCATCCCCCAAAGATCTCCATAACCTTAGCATTAAATTAGAGGTACTCTTGTTGAATGAAGCAATAGGTCCATGACCTTAGTATGGGAGCAACCTTGAGAAAAATGTCAAAATGGAATATCGACTCAAGAATGTCAGGAAATATAAATTGGAAAACCTCTACAATAACATTTTGGGTAGTCCTAAAGGAAGTAGTACGAAGATTTGTGAGGAGGAATCGAAGAAGCATCTTGTGAAAGGATTTACAAAACCTCAATGGAATATCAAGTAGTGGAGAGGAAAAAAAATTTACTCTTGAGATAACACCTAAGTCTGAGCTCTTAGAAAATAATGGCCTCACAGAGTAAGGTCACAAATAGATACCGACTTGAAAATGTCGAGGGATAACAAGAAGGGTGGAAGTAAGTCTAACCACAGAAAAAAAAAAAAAGTGTACACCCCTAAGAAACCCCAAAGGGGTCGTACTCCAATGATGGATAAGGGGAATGAGACATCAAAAGAGGTCATAAAGAGACTAAAGGGATGGAAATCCGATTATAACACTGAAGAAAATGACATGGGGTGAGAATGAGGGAAGAAGTGTGCAAGATAAAGTCTCGAGCACCACCCTCTCTATACCTAAGATGGGGATTAGTGAAATAATATTAAAAGACATCATTAGAGAAAAATGATGGCGAGGGATAAAGTATAAATATTATCCTAGATAAATTATATGGAAATATCCACATAGTAAATTGTGAAATAGGGGCAAAGCTTTTGGTCAAACCTCCTTTCTAACAAAACCGATAAACATGTATTGCCTAGGGGAATATGACAATGAGGTGGAAAAAAATAATAATGGCATGCCTAATGAGAAAGAGTTTAGAGTAGTAAAGAGAAACCTGAATGTCGATCCTGAGTTTGGACCTCTAACAATTATTACAAAGACAACTCTTGACACATGTCTTTTTGGTGACAAGACTTAGTAGAAATTTACCCAAAATGAAGAGCAGGATGAAAGCAAGAGGATTAACCCCATAGGAGGTGGAGCAAGTCGGTACTCCAAATAAGTCAACATATAAAAAACTTGGTCAATAACGACTAAGTATGACACTAGTGCTAATGGAGCACATGAACAATTAATATCAATAAAGATATCCATGTTGGTAACAAGAACTAAACTTATAATATTACCGATAGATAATCGGTCAGACTATAAGAAATGATGTCCTACAAATGGGTACCCAATCACCTAAATGTAGTAAACGACTTTGGGATTGTCAAAACCAATACAAAATAATGACTAATATTTTTGGGGACAATCGGTTATACCCTTATTGGATGAACTATTTAGTAAAAATGTGTGAATGACATAAAAAAGTATATAGTAAAAAGTATGAAACGAAATATAAGAAGCATTAAATAAGTATAATCAAAGGGAGTGGTGGTACATTCGGTTAACATGTAACGAAAAAGTATATTGTTAACTTAAAATACAATAGGGTATTAAAAGTGCATTCGACCCAAAAATTAAAATATGGATAATGGAATATCAATTACTAATTGATATGATTACTTTTGTAAAAACATGCAATAATGAGTAGGATAACTATGAAAATTATAAACATATGTTACAAGACAAAACTTGTAAAAAGATAGGGAGTAATTCTAACACCAATATTTTTTAAAAGAGAATCGATTATAAATTAATTTAGAATTTTTTTGGTTTAAAATTCAATTGATTAGATTTGGATTCGATATAAATGAACATAATTTATTTAATTAATTATAACAGATTTAATATGTTTAAATAACTCAGAGTAATAGATTAAATCCGAGTAATTAGATAAAAATAAATATTTATTAGTGTATATATATATATAGTTGTAAATGAAATAAATATATACATAATTAGATAGAGAAATATTAATATAAATTTTATTTTAAATTATAAATAAATATTAATAAATGAAAAAGTGAGACCTAACCCACTATAAGTAGGCACCTAGCCCTAAACCTCCCTATAAATATCCCTTTATAATAAAATCTCAGGAATTTTTTTTCTATTTTATAAATCCTAAGTGTCATTCCCTCGTACATATCCGTTGTTTGGCTGTGCTAAAAAAAGGTGAAATGCTCGTCGAACTTTCTGAAGCCATTAGAGCATATCATGATCTCCCTTTCGCGACGGCTCAATGCCCTCCTCGGCTCCCCTACCACCATCAGAAGTGGTTGGGCCATACATATCCGTTGTTTGGCGGTCTCCTTTTCTCCTCTCCCGCTTCCGGTGACATCTTTCAATTCACGGGTCGATGACTGGGAGGTATTGCGAGAGTCGATCTTGGCCCCGGGTAGTGTTGATTTGGGCATAGACTCTTGGACTCAGTTTCCTCGACATCTTGTTCCAGGCAATTCCTTCCATTCCATGATAAATCTGAGATTTTCGCTCCTTTATTACAAAAGGGTAATCTGATTTTTAAATTGTTTGCCTTTGTATTACGAAAGGAGTCGAGCACCTATAAGGCTCTTAAGGTCATGATTCGACTCTCTCTCTCCCGAAGTTTCATATAGAGCTCCAAGACAAGCAGCTCTTGGAGCTTTCAATCTATTCTACATCCACGAAGCGATACTTTTCTTAAACCTGCATTAAACCTGCGATAGAGATGACGGACACACTCCCTAACTGATCCTTTTAAGTCTTGCTTTTACAATAGAGTTTATTCTGCAAGGTTTAGTTTGAGCTTTAATTGATATTTTCATAGCCATGGAAGAAGAGAATGCAATGGAGCTCCTACAACGTTATCGGCGTGATCGTCGCATTCTTCTCAATTTCTCAATTTCATGCTCTCTAGGAGCTTAATAAAGAAAGTTATTATGCCTCTCGGAGCTGTTTCACTCAATGACGTGGACCTGGATCAAGTTAGTGTAGATTATGTTCTTGGCTGTGCTAAAAAAGGTGAAATGCTCGAACTTTCTGAAGCCATTAGAGCATATCATGATCATACAAGAATGCCACAAATGAACAATACAGGGTCTAGAGATGAATTTTTCTTGGTTACAAATCTTGAATCTTCAGGTTCCACCACATGTTCCCACTTTTATTTCACCGCCCATCCTTTCTTTCCTGCCTGCGTCTGCTCTCCTTGAACCATACGTAGTCCCTGATTTTGCATCTTCCCTAGTGAAGTACACTGTCACTAAATTAGAATCACTCGTCAACGAGTTCAGGAACTTATGTTAATGATATAGAGGATTTTGAGGATGATGATGGTTTTGATGAAGCTAATAGTCGGAGGGTTTTTAGACAGAGTATCAGTGAGTGGGCTCAATATCATGTTTTAAAAATCTCATGAAAGTGGGTATAAGGCCGATGAATGCGGTCGTACAAAACGAATATGTGATGAATAATGTGAAATTTGTGTGCTATTTATCAAGCCAAGTTGAGTTGTCGAGCCTGCTGGGCCAAATTGCTACTATTCCGAAAACAGGTAGTCGAACTTGTTAGGCCAGTATACGTGGGCTGAAAATAAATCGACAAACTGTTGCGCTAAAGTGCCAAAAATTAAGGCTATAATTCAAAAATACTATTCATTGTGAATGTATTGTGATATTCGGGCCATAAAAACACCTGAAATAAGTTAGTGATAGAGCTCAAAGACTACTGGACGACCTAGGAAGTCGATGAGCTTCCTACACGCATGGAGACCAAGGCAGTAGGGGAAATGAGTTTCCGTCCAATTGAGTGAATATGGTGAAATAATTTGGAGTTTGATGTGTCAGACGGTTGATGTCAACTCAAACTCTAGGTAGACGGTAAAGGCGTTCCGTTTTACAAGTAGCACGATTAATTATCGTTGTACGAATGTGTGATCTTTTTTATGATAAATAATGTCTAATTATGTGTGCTAAACTTAAAATGTAAGGTGAAAGTATAATTTTCTTATAATGAAAGAAAAGTATTTTAAACTTGTAAAATACAAGTCAATTATTTAATATCTCCACAAATTTACCCATAGTGACCTTTGTTTTACCTAAACTTTCCTAAAATCATATTTAGAGTATGAGCTGAATCGTTTACTTGAAATTACGATGTCAGCAAAGCACTCTCATTGAGTTATCGAACTCATTCCCCTCCAATTACCCCTTTCGGGTAAAAATGGTGAGGATGAATACGTGTTGATGGGAAAGGTCAAACCTAAAACAAATATATGCCTTACATTCAGTATAAATTTATTAATTTGAAAAATAATTTAAAATATTTTGTTTTGACCCTTACACCCTATCGATTTTACTATGATGAGGCATTTATCGTTGTAAAACCGGAAGGATACGACAGTTGTCTGCAAGTCCGACCGGGGAAACCGAGTATTATTTTTGGACACTAGAACGAAACCCGTTCTATTATTTGATATTCTTACTTAAAATAATATTTCTTATTTATAAAATATATGAATAATATTTTATCTTTGTATTCGTTAGAATATTTTTCATTTAATTAGCTGCTAGTGTAAATTAAATTAACCGTAACTATGTAATCCTATTCCTAATAAATTGACTCCAAAATAGCATATCCAAATGATTAGGAAGCCCATAGAAGCCACAATGGTGGAATTTACACTTTCTAAATTTTTAGTTGTTCGACTATGTAAATAAATCGCAAATATAGTCCAAGTAATAAATGCCCAAGTTTCTTTTGAATCTCAATTCCAATAGGATCCCCATACCTCGTTAGCCCATACTGCTCCCGAAAGAATACGTATGATTAAAAAGATAAACCCTAAACTAATAATCTGATAACTACAATGATCCAATTGTTGAATAAGTTGAGCTTTATAATAATAGGCAAATGGACAACTTTTGTAAGCTCAAGATTTTTATTCATCCACTTGATATTTTGAAAATAAGTTGGTTGAATATAAAAATTTGCTCATTAAATTTGAATAAGTATCAATTGGATGGTACCAACAAAACCGAATGTTAATTACCATTTTTTATTGAATTAACCGATCAACTTGCTATCGAATCCCTTTTTGAATTCGATAATTTTCGCAAAAAAAATTTCAATATATTTCACTTTAATATTATTATGAGAATCAATCCTACTACTTCGGGCCTGGAGTTTCCACGCTTGAAAAAAACTTGGGACGTATCGCTCAAATCATTGGTTCGATACTGGATGTAGCTTTTCCTCCAGGCAAGATGCCTAATATTTATAACGCTTTGGTAGTTAAAGGTCGAGATACTGTCGGTAAAGAAATTAATGTAACTTGTGAGGTACAGCAATTATTAGGAAATAATCACGTTAGGGCTGTAGCTATGAGTGCTGCAGATGGTCTAACGAGAGGAATGGAAGTTATTGACACGGGAGCTCCTTTTAATTGTTCCAGTCGGCGGAGCAACTTTAGGACGAATTTTCAACTTGCTTAGGAAGCCTGTTGATGATTTAGGACCGGTAGATACTCGTATAACATCTCCCCTGCCCCAGGTATTATTTCGAGACGTTCAGTATATGAGCCTCTTCAAACCGGACTCATTGCTATTGATTCAATGATTCCTATAGGATGTGGACAACGAGAATTAATTATTGGGACATACAGACTGGTAAACGGCAGTAGTCACGGATACGATTCTTAACTAACAAGGGCAAAATGTAATATGTGTTTATGTAGTTATTGGTCAAAAAGCATTTTATGTTACTCAATTAGTGAATATTCTCCGGGAAAGGGGCTATGGAATACACTATTATGGTAGCCGAAACGGCGGATTCCCCAGCTACGTTACAATACCTCGCTTCTTATACAAGAGCAGCTTTGATGAATTTTTTAAGTACCGTGAGCAACACACTTTAATCATTTATGATGATCCCTCCAAACAAGCACAGTCTTATCGCCAAATGTCTCTTCTATTACGAAGATAGCCCGTGCGCGAAGCTTATTCGAGAGATATTTTTTATTTGCATTCACGCCTTTTGAAAAGGACCGCTAAATTAAGTTCTACTTTAGGTGAAGAAAGTATGACTGCCTTATCAATTGGCAAGAATTAATTGATATATTGAAATTTTTTTATAATATATATTAAAATTTTCCGATCTTGATAAGCAAGTTGATTCTGGGTAGTTTTATCAAGATCGGAATTCAAGACCCAGTCAGGAGATGTTTCGGCTTATATTTCTACTAATGTAATTTCCATTACAACGGACAAATATTCTTATGAGCCAATCTATTCAATGCTGGGATTAGACCTGCTATTAATGTGGGTATTTCTATCTCTAGAGTAGGATCCCCCCGCTCAAATTAAAGCCATGAAACAAGTAGCCGAAAAATTAAAATTGGAATTGGGGCAATTCGCAGAATTAGAAGCCTTCGCACAATTTGCTTCCGATCTTGATAAAACTACCCAGAATCAATTGGCAAGAAGAAATGTTCGATTTATCCGTAAATTATATTTTTTATAATATTTTTAATGGAAAGAATTTATATGGATATCGTCTATTTATCATTTCTATTCCACTGATCCATACACAACTTTTTTTAAAATTATCAAAAAAAATTCTTGATAAATACATTTCCAATAATGAAACAAATAAAGAAAAAATTAATAAAATAAATCAAAATACACTTCACTTTATTTCGACTATAAAAAAGTCGCCTTTTGATATTAGTAAGAAAAATTTGAAAAGCATTTTTTATTTATCCTCCTTGTCACAAGCATATGTATTTTACAAATTATACCAAACTCAATTTATTAACTTGTATAAGTTAAGATATGTTTTTTAATATTAAGAAACGTCTCTTTTTCTTAATAATGAAATAAGGAATTCTTTCGAAGAATAAGAAATATTTCATTCTAAATTACGTCCGAAATCTCTTTTTTTATTCTGGAATGAATCAATGGAAAAACTGGTTAAAAGGTTATTATCAATATGACTTATCCCCAATTAGATGGTATTATTTAGTGCCCAAAAATGGAGAACTAAAATCAATCAACAACATATGAATCAGAATAAAGATTTAAACAAAGGGTATTATGATAAAAAACAGATCGACAATTTATTTCTTATTTGATATTCTTACTTAAAATAATATTTCTTATTTATAAAATATATGAATAATATTCTATCTTTGTATTCGTTAGAATATTTTTCATTTAATTAGCTGCTAGTGTAAATTAAATGAACCATAACTATGTAATCATATTCCTAATAAATTAACTCCAAAATAGCATATCCAAATGATCGGAAGCCCATACAAGCCACAATTGTGAAATTTACACTTTCTAAATTTTTAGTTGTTCGAGTATGTAAATAAATTACAAATATAGTCCAAGTAATAAATGCCCAAGTTTCTTTTGATCCCAATTACAATAGGATCCCCATGCCTCCTTAGCCCTGCTCCCGAAAGAATACCTATGATTAAAAAGATAAACCTTAAACTAATAATCTGATAACTCCAATGATCCAATTATTGAATAAGTTGAGCTTTATAATAATTTCTAAAAGAAAAAAAAAGTGCTTAGTAAAACATTGTTTCTTTCAGTCATTTATTGGATCTCTTCAAAGAAAAATGACTCATTTAAAAAAATTTATTTTTACTAAAAATCCTTAGAGCTTTTCAAAATGTAATGACTAAGAGAGCTACTGATAATAATGATGCACATAAAAGAGCTGGTGGAAAAAAATGGGAATGAAAGATCCCACTGAATTGAATTAGGTTCATGAATCTAAGAAATAGTGAGAATTCTTGAATATCTTCTCTCAATTCGAAAATCTGAAATGGATGTACTTGCATTGATTTCTCCTAAATTTCATTGATTTATCCTAAACATTTCATTTTAATGGTTATTCACCATGTACAAGGATCCCCGCTAAGCATTCATGGCTTAATGGAAAAAGCACCCAACTTATAATTGGCGATTGTGTAAGTTCAATTCCTACTGGATGCACGCCAATGGAACCCTCCAATTCCTAAAACATAACTTAAATCCTCATTATCTAAATGAAATCTGAACATACCATTAGGTAGAGTGATTTATTTAAGCTTCATAAATAATTTTTTTTTCATTTTAGCATTCTAGGTAAAACCCTAGAAGTATTAACCATGTTGATATCAACTACTCCTTACTTTTGGTTGACAAATAGGAAATTTCTAATGCAATTTAGATATAATAAGGATTACCATATATAACATAAAATTTTCCTGCCTATTCCTTGTAGTTGAGCCTCTGGATCTATCATTATACCTCGAGAGCAATAATTTTTTAACGACGAAATCTAGTATCATTTTTCGCATGTCCACGGAAATTGATAGTAGGTGAAAATTCTCCCAATTTATGGCCTACAATGTGATCCGTTATATAAATAGGCAAATGCTCTCTTCGATAGTATGGCCAATCATTGTGGGTATAATGGTAGATGCCCGAAACCACATTATTATTTCTTTTTCTGCTTTTGTATTAAGTTTTTCAATTTTTTTTAATAAAGAATTCACTACAAAAGGATTTTTTTTAGTGAAAACCTCTATCTCATATACCAATCTCACTATTTGATACTTGAAAAAGTCCGAGATCATTAAAAATATCCTATTAGTTTATTTGAAGATGGAATATAGATTTAAGAAAAAGTACTTTTTATTCATAATAGTTAGAAATTATGTATAAATTAATAAAGAAAATAAAAAATGCATTAAAATTTTATTTTGAGAAAATTTCATTACTTTATTAGATCATATAAAAGAAAAAAATATATATATATAGATTTCTATGAAACCATCGAATAAATAATTATTTATGATTTTCTAATGGAATCAATTACATATATATAGTTTCAAACTAGAGAAATGTTATGGTAAAACTTCGTTTGAAACGATTTGATAAAAAGCAGCGTGCCCATTGACAGACATAATTCGTTGTGAATTTTTATCCCTACCATTTTTCCACCATTTTTTATTTTATAGAAATGAAAGTGCTTTTTATATGATGTAGCTTGAGTAGAAAGTATTAATTCATTTATAAAGGACAAGGATCTAAAATTAGTGCCAATTAATAAGTTAGAACAACTTTATAAGACAATTTTTGTCTCCGTCTACCAAAACAACCGGAAATGTTTCAAAAAAAGTAGGCATGCCATGTACAAAAAGTTCACGCCCTTCTTTATCTCTAAAGATAGGATGTCCTAACCACCCAGCGGCCATTTCATCTTGGTTGTCCATTGAGCCCGCTCTGAATAATCCCCTTTTGCAGGATTATTGCCGATGTAATCATAAAAAGCCAATTTTTCAAGAATTTTAGACCAAGCTTCTGATAAACTTTGATTTTTTGCTAGCCCGGCGCCAACTCTTCTATATATTTCTTGCTGGAAGTATCCCTGGTTCCATTGATAACGAGTGGAACCAAATAATTCAATAGGGTAGTTGCTGAACCATACCACATAGTTCCACCAACAATAAAAGCTGTAAAAAAGATAGCGATACTGCTGAAAATTACGGTTTCAATATTTTCCATATGCAATCCTTTGTATAGACGTTGGGGCGGATGGATACTATGAGAAGCTGTTCCGTGGGGGCTTGCTTAAGAATAAGAAGAGGAATCTCATGTAAATATAATGGAATAATGTTTGATCCTACTCATGGGAATTCCATAAATATTTTATTCAAAAATAGAAAGTTCGAAACAATTGGTATTTTTTTTTGGAGATTGAATGCTATTACTAATTCATGATCTGACATGTTCAGAATGAAAACCTCATTCTCGATTCTAAGAGAATTTTTGTGAAAACCTTTCATTTACTTCTATTCGATTAAAGTTATGTATTCTCATTTTTGGCCTAATTCTTATTCTGATGATCGATTTAACCTCTGATCAAAAAGATATACCTTGGTTATATTTCATCTATTCAACAAGTTTAGTAATGAGTATAACGGTCCTATTGTTCCGATGGAAAGAAGAACCTATGATTATTTTTTCAGGAAATTTTCAAACGAATAATTTCAACGAAATTTTTCAATTTCTTATTTTACTATGTTCAACTTTATGTATTTCTCTATACGTAGAGTACATTGAATGTACAGAAATGACTATAATAGAATTTCTATTATTCGTATTAACAGTTACTCTATAAGGAATATTTTTAATGATTTGATTTTTATGGTAAATAAATAAGTATGATAAAAAAAAATAAGTACAAGGGATAAAAAAAGACCTAATATTCTATTAAAATCACTATTTTAGTTCAGAATTTTTTTTTGCGAAAGTACTTGATCTTTATTTAATATTTAATTAATATATTCTTTTTTTTTTATTTGAATTAATAAAGGGACATATATCAAAGGATGAGTGTTCAATTTGAATGAGATAGGTTATTTCAAATTAAAACTAGTAATCGATGTTATACAAACTTTGCAGAAAAGAAAATTTTTTGAATCTTTAAAGTTTTTAAAGTGAAAGTATTCTAATTATGTTAAATTCATTTTTTATCTAGAAAAAAAATTCTATTAGTTCTTACAGGGAGAAATCGTAAAAGTAAGGTAATACCTAGATGTTTTCGATATATTTTAGAATTTCAAATATGTTCTTATTAGTTATATATTTTGATTCAAAAAAGGAAGGTATGAGAAACTTTAAAAAACCTTAAAAAAATTCTAAAATTTTTTTTAAAAAATCCTAAAAAAACCTCGCAAATAATTTATTTACTGGGTAGAATATTGATTGGTTCATTTAATTGAAATAAAAATTCAGCTGGTTTATGCTTAATTTGACCGATTTTATAAAAATTAAAATTTTTTAAATTAATTTTCTAAATAATGGTGAATTTAATTTTACAAATTAATATTTTTAAGTTATCTATAAAAATATATTTTTGAATCGGTTATTACTAATTTATTAATCATTTGTAATTACTCAAACTTTTATTTAATTTATTTTTACAAATTTTAGTGCATTTTAAATTTTATTTTTTTCAAAATTTTTCAATTTTATATTGTGATTTCCTTGATTCCAGAAATGAGAAATGTGGTTTACAAATTATAATGCGAATATGAGATGACACATTATCATCGAGAAAAAAAGTGTATTAGATGATATTATTTATGAGTGTATAATAGGTATGTATATTAACACTTATATCCGGAATAATGTGGGTAGAAATATTATGGATAATTGATTTGAATTAATGTATAATGTTGTGATAGTATGAGTTCGGAAAATATAATTATATATGTAAACTTGTAATTGTTTAATTAATTAAGATAAAAATAAATGAGATGGGAAGAATAAACGTCAATATAACACATGGAAATATATTATTAAAAATGTACTAAGTTGAAAAGGGAATTAAATATTTATTAATAAGTAAAAATGTGAATAAGTATTAATAAGAAATTAATTAGAACGAGTTATAAGTAATATAATAGAACTATATATGTAAAAACATTCAATACAATGTGAGATCACCCCCAGTAAACATTTTAGGTAACTGCAAGTAAATTACGTTGACTTACGAACACTATAACAAAGTAACAGAGTCAAATTGCTTACATAAATATTAATTTTTACTCATCCATGGTTAAAAATATAACTCTATAATATAATTTTATAAAAATATTATTTTATGGATTGTTGTTATTATCAGATTTTTTAGGATAATTTGAAAATTTAGATAGGTTTTCGTTTAAATTTTTATAAAAAATTGTAATGCATATTTTATATTTTCTCAATTCTTGTTATTATCATATATTTTTTTAAGGATAATTTGAAATTTTAGATATTTTTTCGTTTAAATTTTTATGAAAAATTGTAATGCATATTTTATATTATTAGTTTTGTCAAAATTATAATGTATATTTTATATTATAAGTTTTGTACTTAAAATAGTAAAAAAATTATTATTGTAATATAGAAAGTGATATGAGGGTTATTTGGGACACGAAAATCTTATACCAAATATACTACTATAGTAAATCGCATAACAAATATACTATTATAGTATGGGGCGCTAGAGAGATTATGTAAGGCATTGTCGGGTAATAATCACCTTTCATACATAAGACACTTTGCTACATAAGAGACACCAGAGCACAAAGGTAAGAAACAAACTCTCATGCATTTCTAGCGGACATGATTACATTAGATACTAGTACATTCAAATGATCTACTATTGCAGCCATAATCTATTGTTCCTCTATTTTCCTTATTAAGAAAACGGTATATATCTAGATGTAATGTAACCAACGACCCTGGTGACCAGATGGTCGATCTTCATCGATATCTGTTTGAGTGGCCCGTGCAATTGATCTGGGACATTATACTGTGGTGATTGCACCTGGGGCCTCCATAATCCACCGCCTTTATCACCATAGCCTCCCTCAGCATGTCTTGCTCCTGAACATCTCTGAAGACAACATCGTTCGTTTTGCAGCTCTTCTCATAGTATGCCCCAGTGTCCGACCAGATGTTCCTGTAAAAGCCAGAGCCAGATCAGCGCACTAGATTGAACTAAGATGACAAACACCCTTATAAAAATTATTCCTGTGCCGTATAATTTCCTTATCACCTTTGCTGATGGTGCTGCCTCTGATGAGCCACAGGCTGTTGCTGGTGCTGTTCGTGGTGATAGTAATTGGAGGGATGGATCTGCTCCGAAAAATTTTGGCTCCTCTCTACCTCTTTATATGTCGTAAATGGATAGCTTCTCTTCACTCGGCCTTGTAGCTCCAGAGGAGGTGAATCCTCAGGGATCATAAAGGTCTCCTGCATTGGATATGCCAACCGGTGGGTCGTTTTCCTCCTGGAGAAGATAGTCAGCAGCCCCACGATTATTTCAGCCATGGACGAGCCTGTGTTGACGATGAGCTTTGCAGCCGAACAAAAGAAACCATCATAGGACTCTTCAGCTTTATTATCACGCTCATGTGGAATTAGAGGGGACCTGACAGACTTAGGCGGCGGCATCTGATACGGTGCTATTGTTGAAGGTGCCTTCCTCACCATTGAAGGTTTCAGATCCTGCTAAGGGGCCAAGAAAATTATCAGCAGATGTTAAAAACGAGTATGCTCACATGACCCCATTTGGAAGTAATCAAAGCTATAAAATTTACTCACGTTCTTCCATGAAAATATGGCTTGGATCCTTTGCTGCATCAATGCAAGCATGTAGCCAAAAAATCCAGCAGCAACCAGCACTGCTACTCCTGCAATTTATTAAAAAAAATACAGTTTAATTGGCTTTGGCAATACCCACAAAGTTAATGGCCTCAGGGGCAACGGTGGCTTTAGTCTGCACCAAGATGGAAGCTGCCACCATCTTCATGGGAGCAATCCTCGTCGTGAAGCTGAATCTCTCTAATGGCTTTGTTTCCTCTGTCTACTACCAATAGGGAACAAGTGATGCCAATGTAGAAGACGTCAAAGTCATTCGAGAACTTTGCATCCTCACTTGTGCCATCCAAATGGCCTCCCCCTCGGCCCCATTTTCCGCCAGCTATGGTCGATATTCCTGCATCAAGCAAGGAAGTTCAACGCATGAAGTTGGAGTATTTCTCCCTGGAGAGCGGAGATAGTTGGCGTGAAGATTTTACCTGAATCGCTGATCTTTCGGATGGCCATATTCACAGCATCAGCAATGTAAATATTGCCTCTATCATCAACTGCTAGTCCTTTCGGATGGTTCAGCCTCGCCTCTCGGGTTCTCCCATCCACATGTCCCGAGTAACCTTCCGGGGATCCAGCAACAAGCTTAGGCCTGCTATCTGCAGCAAGTCTACGAACCATCATTCAATGTATGTGAGTGAGTTCAGATTTGGAATTCGACTGATCAGATGAAGCTTCTTGCCGAAGGATCCTGTAAAAGAGAGTCCCTGACGATCTAATCCTCCCTAAAGTGACCCCTTCAGCATAGTAAAAGCATTTGTTTATGACAATAAATAAAGGCAAAGCTTCCTAATCTTCAAGCAAAGTCATTATTCCGACAATTTCTTGGTAAGGGCTTACGGCCAGACAATGGGATTGAGGTCTTGTAAATGTTGCTGTTGTCAGAGTCCAGAACCAGAAGCTCCCCATCATGGGACACCTCGATGGAGTAAGGTTCCATCCCGAGCTTGCTTCCCTCTAGAACTGTCTCGACAGTGTATCCACCCTCAAATTTCATCATGGAAGGACTAGAGAACTCTGGAGAGCATACATAACCAGAAGAAGCTTCATTAATCATCAAAAGTAGGACGCAACCTTCACATGATTTACTAAATTGAATGCTTATGTGTGTACCTGTTTTAGGTGTGGATTGAAGTGACCGGAGCCACTTGACAAGAGCAGAGACTACATTGGAGGCGGCACTATTAATTACTTCTGCAAGTTGATTATGAGATTGATGGTTATTTGACCATAAGAATGACTAGTGAAGAACGACTATGAACTCCTGGGAAGTGGAGTAACGCAGAAAATGAAGTTGTCTGATAAGAGAATATTGAGAGAAGATTCAGTATGGCATACTTGCAGCTGGAGAGGCTGAAGTTGATGAGACCCGAGTGAGAGGAACACAAACAATGAGAAAAAGAACCATCCAGTTTCTGCTCATTTTTCCCTCCTCTTCTGTCTTCTGGGGAAGGAGAGGTTAACCTGTGCAAATTCAAGTTCTCTGTCACTTTCATGGCAGTGGCGTGATGATTGGTCTTGGCAGGGAGACATTGCACAGCAAAAAGGGATGAAACGGCTTCAGGCTCAATACTACTCAGTTCTCTATCACTTTTTCCTTTGTTCAAGAATATATGTCTTATCTCCACTTGAGACCAATTCATTCTTTTGGAGCACACAACAAATAAAAGCGGAGAAAATAGCCAAAAAAAAAAATTTTGTAACCATTTATATAAAATTTAGAAATATTATTAGTTTATATTATAAATTAAATAAAATTAATAAATATTGTTAGTTTATAAAATTGAAAATATTAAATACTTTTTTATCAAGTTAGATTTTATCCGGTACAATATTAAAATTTTAACTTATATTATATATGAATATTGAGAAAAAATATACAATTCAATAATATTGAATATTGAACAAATAATAAGTAAATTGTAGAGTTGTTTAGTACTAATTTAAAATTTCACTTAAAATATATTAATATATATTAAGAGTATAGTATTAAAAATATAATTTTAAATTTGATAAAATAGAAAAATATTATATTTTTATAAGTTTAAAAATATTTTATTAATTACTTTTAAATTATTATTTATTCCTTATAAATTATTAATTTTAAATAAAGATAAATATTATAAACAAAACTTTTTCACAATTAACTAATCTCCACCAGAATCTTCTAAGCCAATGATCACATGTTCAATACAAGGTATCCAGCCATAACTCACGAACTTCTAGATTGTGCTTAAGATGAAGCTTGGGACTCCATAATAAGGCTTTGAATATATAGTTAGCAAAACTGTATGGATAGACTGATTTCCTCCATAATTTACACGATTGTGCAAATAGGTCAGAATTCTACTGCAGCAGGGAGGAAATCATATTAGAGAACTCCTCTTTATTTTTTTCTAGCATGTACAAGGCACGGGTGTATGTCCTAAATACAACCCACTGAATTAAACCTGGTACACCATGCCGACCTCCAGCGTTGATGCATGAGGAATGCTCAGCGCATAGCTCGGCTCTCGTGAGTTCCTCCTCAGAAAGTCATAACAGAAATTGATCACAAGCTTCTTGAACAGGCTCGACCCTCTCTTTGCCCTCATATAGGAGTGCCCCTTTATGAATGCCATGCCAGCCTCTCGTGCTTCCATCAGTTCCTTCAACTCCGCCCTCGTGTCCCTGTCCATTCCCGGAGATTCGGGCACAAGGAACCTCACCCGTTTTCTCGGCTTATTATTGATATCTGGAGATTTCACGGCTATCAGTTCCAAGGAAGTATCACTCTTTGAGGACAACTCCAAAATAACATCCTCTTCACACAGTTGGATGCCCTCCAAGTTAGAGGATGAGGTCCCAACAACTGCCATAGCTTCATCATCTGGGTCATCAACTCCCCCAACAATGGATTCCAATCTCTCTGACCTCACGAATTCTGCAATACTGCAAAACAGGTCCTTCTCAAACTCTAAGTCGTCCTTGTGGAAATCACGGTACCCGTAACGGGCTATGCAGCGGTAGACACGGTACTCCTTGGGACCAATCCGGCCAACAAGGAACCTTTCCTCGGGTCCCACGTGCGGAACGGGGACGGATTTGATGCAGAGGAAGACCACAACCTGGTGGAAGGCAGGAAGGTTTGTAACAAAGTGGGAAAAGATAGCAGGGATCCCTGAAACGAGCTCAGTATCTATCACGCCTATCCCCGGTACTCTGACGATTCCAAGGTTGGAGCCTAAGCCCAAGAGCCAGTTTATGGGAACTTTGTTGTGAACGTCAAATTCGTACTTCATAAGGGTGCCATAGTGCCAGGCGTACATCAGGACCATGAAGATGAGTGAGAGAGCAACTGGCACCCATGCCCCCTCGAGGAATTTGATAAGGGAGGCCGAGAAATAGAGTGCCTCTAACGTGCCAAAAAAGATTATGAAGCAAATAGCCAGGAATATGCTCTTGTGCCAGCAGAGGACAATGACTAAGGACATCAGACAGGTGGTGACCAGCATTACGGTAATAACTGCCAAACCTGTTCAAAAGAAGAGGACTCCTCTGTCATCATCAAGGCTGAGGGGAGAAATGATGCATAATTGACTATGGATGCCGAATCATGAATAAGTAAAAAATAGATGCAAATTCAAAGGAGTGACAGACAAAATGCTAAGGAAGATTTAGATGTAAAATCAGAAGGAGAACACTCCATACAAAAAAAAAGAGTTTATAGCAATATGTTGACATCTACTGAATAAGCATGGCATGTATTTAGTACCTGCTGCATTCCCCATGCGTTTAGTGTCCCTGAACCCAATAGTTACAGCTAAGCAAAGTAGCATCAGGGTCCAGTTGATCTCAGGTATGTAAATCTGCCCGTGAATTTTGGAGGAAGTATGAACAATCTTGACCCTGGGAAAGCAACCAAGAGAGGAGCACTGCTTGATTATGGAGAATGTCCCTGTAATGATTGCCTGACTCCCAACAACAGCTGCCAGTATAGCTATCACCAGAACAGGCCACCTTATTATCCCTGAAAAGAGGGTGGATTAGTTCAATCCTAATAGGTGGATGCCTGTAAAGAAGATGCCATTCCATACATACTTGGAACAGATACATAGAAGCCAATGTGGTAGGCTGTTTCCATTTTATGATGTGTAGAAAGGAAAGCCGCTTGTCCCATATATGCAAGGATCAAAGAAGGATACACCACCAAGGTGAATGCTATCTGTAGAAATAATATCTTATGTCAGAGATGCTAATTAATGAAATTAAGATGGAAAACCTTCATGAACATGACTGTGAATGCTGCAGAGTAAACATATTATCTTTTGACCATTTGGCCTATCTATAATTATAACTGAGAAAATAAAACTAGTATTTCCTTGTTCTGTTGCCCCAATGATATATAGCTTCAGCAATTTGAGATTTCATGGGAACATTAGCAATCAGTTATGTCTTGTAAGCATCCATCCACATGGTAGAATCATTCAGAAAATAAGGAGCATACAACAAAACATGTCAAAGTATGGTGAGTTAAATCATGCTACCTTAATTGACAGCTGTGAAAAATGCCCTAGATCAGCAAACATTGCTTCTGATCCTGAACACCAACAAAAATAAAAATGGGAAAAGGTTGTAACACAGTTTGCTCAATTTCCTGTACATGAACATGCTATGCTCATTACCTGTTACACAGAGCAGAATTCCTCCTAGAGACATCCACCCTCCCCTCCGAGTTTTTTTCAGAAATTTGTACATATAATATGGGGAGAGGGCCTGATATACTTTTGGATTCCAATGAAAGATATTATACACACCAATCATGCTGATACAAAGAAGCCACGTGATCACTATTGGAGCAAACAAGAACCCCACTCTATGTGTCCCATAGTGTTGCAGAGCAAATAAGAGCACAAGTATTATACATGCTGCTGGGACTTCTACATCTGCAGAAGAGTCAATAATGTGTTCAAGAATGAGCAATCGTACCCAATTTGGACTTTGTGTTATAGTAAACAAGTCGGTTGTATATATTAATAAGACTGTCCCTACTAGCATACCGAATTTTCATTGATTGCTTTCCAGAATTAAAAGGCAGAAAATTTTATGATTGCAGATAAATATACTGCTAATCGAACCCTTAAATATAAGATTAGACAACTTATATCCACTATTCCATCAGGTGGCAACCTATGATAATTGAAGTACCCTATCTTGGAGATGCTATCCTCAGTGCCTGGAAGGGTTACTCCCTTGGATATTGATAGAAAATCAAAATATGATGGCAAATGAGTACCCCAAATCAAAATACAACACTCAAATGCCCATGATTATGCATCTTAACCAGGTGAATTCAATCATGGCATTCCTGGGCTTTTGACGAAACTTGGAGACAGTAATAATCAAACATGACAAGAAAATCTGCAGTAAATGGACTTTAAAAAAAAACATTTTTACAGCTAACCCTGACCTCAACTGATAATGTTTCTCTTTAAGTTTGATAATGAGATCCTCCCTTCTAAGAGACCACATGGTAATAATTTAAAAAATTGATTAGAGTCTTCAATTTGTTATTGCCACAAGTCATACTTTTCCACTTAGTTAATTAAGGCATGATCTTCCCACTACATAAAAAGATATAACTTTATCAGTTGATGGTGATTCTATTTGATAAGAGCACTGCAGCATGTCATTATGAAGGCTAAGAGTCCTGCAACAAAATTCGGTAAATCTCTGCTTGTCCCTAATTTCATGTCAGCTTTAGAAAAGGGAATCAAGAGTTTCTGATGTACTGCAAGTTTTTATTCTCGTAAATGTGTTGAAGGAGTTTACTGTTGGATCATTATCTTTATAGAAATGCACAGCAGGGGGTTCCTAATACCTAATATGATCACTACAAGATGCATTTCCACTAAAGAAAAGAAACAGATTAAATCTTAGAAAGCTCCCTGAGATGAATTCTACTTAATCATGGCAATCTTCATTCTGAAAAGCACATACAGAAGGTTTCGGCGTGCACAAAAAATAAATAGTTATCCAATGGAATTGCTATGATTAACATGTGAAAGAACTCAATTTCCATTCTTAAACTATTTGAAAAGTTTGAATTTCCTTGAATACTTACATCTATGATGTTCTTTGGCCATGGAGAGCTCCAACCCTGACACAGCTGAGAAAACTGCAAGCAAACAAAAGGATTGAATATCCAACAAATTAGAATCCATCAGTTAGCCATCTCTCATGTCACGGTTAAGCTAAGCTAGCACTTCATATCAAGAACAGCATAATGCCCCTTCATCCATCCCCTTGCAAAATGCACTTAAAGTTTTGGATCAGAACCTAGACTGTGGTAAAAAGATTTTTAATTTTCACCATCAGTCTCCAATCACTCTGTTCCTAGTAAAATTATCAAAACTTCAAGGCTTCATACATACTGATTTTTTTCAGCGAGAATTCAGTCGATCTGTTCAGGTGCGTGTATGCCCTAAATCCCAGCTCAAGAAAGGAAAATCAATGAAAAACGTGGAATTCTCGAACTACCTGAAATTGCAGGTGTGAGGACTCCATCACCAATCACCATACAAGTTCCCAGCAGAGCCAACACCAGCAGTATTCTCTGCAGGAGCGGGGACTTCTCGAGGGTCGATTTCAAGCTCGATCCAGAATTTCCAATTGCGTTGGTGTCCTTGTACTCCGCCAGTTTCTCGTCGGCCACCTGGCAATTGGGCAGAGAGCTCACACGGGCATGCCTACAGAGTAGCGAATACAGAGCAAAGGTGCCGCCTTCGCCATTATCGTCTGCCCTGAGGACGATGAATACATACTTGATGAGCGGGATCAAAGTCAGTGTCCAGAAAACGAAGGACAGGACACCATAAATCTCCTCGTTTGTCTCGGAGTGTTGAATGTCCTCCGCGAACGTGCTCTTGTAGACATATAGAGGGGACGTGCTGAGGTCTCCGTATACCACGCCCAGGCTCTGATAGGACAGTGCTAGAACGGTCTTCCATGAGTCTCTCTGCAACAGGTATAGGAAATGTTGGAATTTAAAAGGGTGCAATTTCTTACACAGTACATCAGCGAAGAAAAAAACCAGAGACTGATGGCTTCTTGATTCTCATTCTCTGGGGCAAAAAGAGAGAAGTGTCCTCTCTTAGAATTGAACACTGGTTACCCATCTGGACAGAGCACAAAGAAATTTTCTTTTGAAAGAAAGAAAGAAGGAAAAACTTAAACTTCACAGATTAAACAACCAAAAGAATTGCTATTCCCGAGAAACAGTGAATAAGGCCTCCGCCAGAAAGTGTTGCATGCTGCATACCTTAACCCGCTTGCTGCTGCTGCTGCCACCAACACCTTCAAGATACATATCTGAACAGCTCTCCGAAGAAGATTCACTGGAAATCCATTAACACCCGGAGTTGAGTCATGAAAAATTAAAAAAAGGAAGAAATATCCCTCAAGGATGAACACCCCTCCCCTGTTCGATCAATTCGATGAACGCAAATAGATAAAGCAGAAGAATATCAAGATACCGTCTGACTATCTAATGCATTGCATGGAACAGTGTGATGACTCACAGACGCTAACAAATAAAGAACACGGGATGGGTGCAGAGCAGAGGAAGAGCCTCCGAATACTGATAAGGGGTAAAAGAGGGAGCTGTTATGTGATGGGAACGAGGACGGCAGAGCTAGTACCAAACAATACAGCAAAAGTGGAATCCGGGTTTGGACAAAGATGGTAGTGGGAAGCAGACAGAAGGAGAGAAAAGTGAGAGGAGAGGAGAGGATGTGAATGATAATGTCCTGTGGGGAGACTGGTCTTTTCATTTTCGGCCACCCTTCCTTCTCTGCTTTCCTCTGCTTTCTTTTTTTTCCCTCTCTCTCTCTCCATGGTTGCTTTATTGGACTTTTTCGCTAATGGATGATCAGTCGGATTCTTCTCCACGGAATATCTCTTTTGGGTCTAGGGTGTGTGACTGTAACATGAATTATGAAAATTCTTTGAGTTTGGCTTCTTCGAGTTTATCATTCTAGACTCTATTCATCCTCCATGGAAGAGAGAGACTGAGGGATAGAATAAATTGAGATTGAGGGGAAGTGCTCTGTCTCTGTGATAAATGCCAATAAATGAAAGTGGGATGGACAAGAGCCCCATCATTTCCATGGCCACCCCCTCTACCTCAGCTTACCAGCTTACCAGTTTACCAGCTTACCTTTCCCCCTTGTGCTTAGATTTACATCAACCATCAATCTCACTTCAGGAACGGTTGGGGTATGCTTAGTACAGATGACATGGGCTTCAGTTGATTCCTATCATCTACCCACCCATTATATATTATATAGGGCTGAGCTATGGAGAAGAAATCACAAGCGCATATAATATTTTTATTAAAAAATTATGATCCCTCAAAGTTCTAAAAAATTGACATAAATATTTAGTTTTACAAAATTTAAGAAGCTCATGAATTTCTTCCAATCTCAAGGGACAGAATTATTGAGTTGCGCATCTATAAAAATAATATTTAACGAATATTAGATGATTTTATTTTATAAAATTTAATAAAAATCATATATATAATATTATAATTATTTGAATATCTATTTAGAAAATTGATTTTTTTTTAACAAGCACGTGCCATCATTTCTTACAAGTGTTCGTCCACAAACAAACTCTCCCTGTCATTGCTTACGTGGTTTTTTGTTTGAATAAAACATATGCTTCAATATTTAGATATCAACCAATATATATTAAGGAGAAAGCTCTCTTCAAAACTGAAGGATTTATAGGCATGATGTAATATAGTGAGTGTATGATCTTTTCTGTATATATTGATCAAACTATTTTAATATAATATATTTATAATAATTCATTATACTTATTTAATATGTGATATTAGTTCTAAAAATTTATAATAAAGTAAATTTAATACCATTGTTAAATCTAATTTTAAAATAAAAATTAATAATTTTTTACAAGTGAAGTATAAAGTTTTCAAATTTGTAAAATATTAAATTCAATTTGTATATTTTTTTAATACTCGATTAAATAATAAATTGAATTTTCTATCCAGCCATATACTAAAGCTAATATTGTATTAGATAATATATTTTGATAAGAATTTATATACCTATTTATTTAAAAATATAATAATTCTTTATTTAAAAAAATGAGGTAAATAGAATGTTAATAAGGCTTTTATAAGTCCAATAAAATTTTCCAATATGTGTCGTTACAATAATAAATACGGAAGTGATATAAACTAAAAGACTACAGAAAATAAAAATGGTGTGACAGGGAGATGAGTGGTCTCTCCACTCAAAATAAATGCACATAGCTGATAGCTCCCTGCTCGCCCACATTGCGTAACATAACGTGAAGATAATAAGGAAAAGGAATCCCACACATTGTTAATCAACTTTTCTTCCTGACGTTCATGAGATAACAGCCTAAGTACGGTTAAAATAACTAACTACTCGTTACGGGAACAACATATAGTTAAGGTACGTGTACGTGTGTGCAATTACTTGGTCACGTGATTATGGGCATGGCATCATGCTTAGGAATAGTAAAATATGTGCCCGACCTACATCCAATTGGATCTGTCGTGGACCTTCACTTGGTCACATGATTATGGGCATAGCATTATTGTAGGGTTTACAACATATGTGTCGGACCTAGAACCAATTGGATCCGTGGAGGACCTAAAGTTGAACAGTCCGGTTTATTGAGGGGGAGTCCTCTCCTATTCGCGCTGATTAGTCCGGTCTTATATTTTTTTAAATAATAAAATTTTAAAAAATTTAAAATATTAAAAAAATTGAATTCAGTTAGTTTAGCTTCAACTAACTTAATTTGAATTAATTCATATTTATTTCATTGCATTAATTTTATATTGACTCAATCTCATTTGCTTTAACGTGAATGTGTATTTTTAAGAAAAATTCACAAAAAAACTCACCTCTAATTTAAATCACATAGCACAAAATGTATAATTGGACTTGTAACTTTCTATTAAATGTTTATTATGAAGATAACTATTCTTCACTGGTGAGCAAAAAATAATTCTAGAAATCGAGTTATCATAAAATAATTTGTGCTATTTCTGACCTGAATATATCACAAAATCTTAATAAAAAGCTTTAATTTTAATAATTTACATGCAAAAAAAACATGAATCAACTCAAAATTTTCACCCTAATCTTCCCTTAAAAGTAATTGAATTATCTCTCTTGAAAGCTTACGAACAAGGGAACCCTAAGCCCTCGCGTTCGTAAGCTTTTAGAATATTTTATTCCATATAAATGAAAAAATAGATCACTTTCTCCTATGTTTAAAAAAACATCATTTCATTTTCGTTTTTATAATGTTTTTGAAAACTTCATTAATTGATTTAGAACATCTATTACTTGATGAATCTATTGATATTTTCAACGTTAGATGCAAGAAGAGTAGGAATTGCTCGATTTCATTTTCCTGAATTACACAACTCTAATATATATTTCTGTAGATCAGAAATTATCCAAACCCTTTCGAATAGACCCCTACTCTATATTAGTATCTCATGAAAGTTGAATTTTTTTTATATAAAAGTTCATTGAATAAATTCTATTTTCTCAAAGAATTTTTTCCTATTTTTTTTTTACTACTTTTGGTATGTATACGTCTTTTGGATAAAATTAGCTCTTGAAGTTAGGTTTAGTTCAAATGCTTGATTTTCGATAACTAAGATTCAAACCTCTAATTCTCACTCTCATGATCACTAAGTGACCCTATTTTTGGCTCATAGAATCATCTTTACTTCATTTATGAGATGTTGGTATTAGTCGAGCAAGACGAGCACCAAAATTTGGCTGTCTTTTGGCCGAAAAATTAGCTCTCCATCCTTGATCATCCCTACTCCCTCGAGTGACCTCACAACTTATGAACAATCCCAACAACATTTAAGGACATCAACTAACTTTCACCTGCACTTAGGGTTACCTTCCCCACCACCTACGATAAGTTTTTTTGACAAAACTGCTCTTTTACTTTTCCAACCAAGTTGAAAAATGATACAAATCTCACTAAAAACTTTCTGTTAAAATTTCGAGAACATTCTAAGAGCCTCGAGAAGATGATTAGAAGTGTTCATTATCAATTTAAGATACTAAGAACCTAGTTAGGATAGTTTTCAAAGAATAGGAGAAAATTTTTTTTTTAGAAAGTTTGGGGACTAGTTTGCAAAAATATGAAACTTGGGGGAAGAAGTTTTCAAAGGAGATGCTCGAGGGTTGAAATGTAATTTTTAAAAGTATAGAGAAAAGTGATAATTTTTTAAAATATCATTATAACCATCATATATGATCCGTTCCGATATGTAAGGATGTGACCGATTTTACCTACTTCAGTCAACAATCTTTGTACCCTCACAATAACTCCCTTAGTTCTAGCAACTTTAAACAAATAACTCACCCTTATTTGTCCAAACAAATCTCGTAGCCCTCGGTAACCATACTATTTGTCATATCCTAACATAATTCACGGTCAGACCGACATAACAACTATAATACCAAAACTCCAGTTAGGCCTCAATGGACCGGAAACCGAGTGTGAATCAGGAATAGAACCTTGAACAAAGAATAAGACCTGGAGCTAGTATATGGGATCTCGAATTAAGAGTGAGAACCAAAATTGGTAAAGAAATTCTAAACCAGGGATGAGATCGGAAATGAAATCTCAAACCAGAGACAAAAATCGAAACCGAGCAAAGTGGTAATTTTTTAAAATATCATTATAACGATGACACATGATCTGTTCCAATATGTAAGGATGTGACCGATTTTGCCTACTTCAGTCAACAATCTTTGTACCCTCACAATAACTCCCTTAGTTCTATCAACTTTAAACAAATAACTCACCCTTATTTGTCCAAACGAATCTAGTACCCCTCGGTAACCATACTATTTGTCACACCCTAACATAATTCACGGTGAGACGGACATAACAACTGTAATACTAGAACTCAAGTTAAGCCTCAATGGATTGAAAACCGAGTGTGAATCAGGAATAGAACCTTGAACAAAGAATAAGACCCTGAGCTAGGAAATGGGATCTTGAATTAATAGTGAGAACCAAAATTGGGAATGAAATTCTAACCCAGGGATGAGATCAGAAATGAAATCTCAAACCAGAGACAAAAATTGAAACCGGGCATGAAAACTCAAACCGAGAATGGAACCTGAGTTTGGATTTGTAAAGTAAAATATGGATCATAAAACAAGGTTGGAAATGTGATAGGAAACTTGATGTCGAGACTAAGGATCCAATTGGATTTGGGATAAGATTCCTGGGTGCAAAAACTAAGGTTTTTGGGAAAGTCGATTTTCACCTGAATAGGGTTGGAATTTGAATTTTAATTATCAAAAGGACCCAAAAAGGACAAAATGGTAATTTAAAGTTCGAAAGCAAAAGAGGAAAAGAAGAGAAGTCGGGTTGGATGGACTAAGTTGGGTCAATATGACTGACACGCGAGCCATCACCCACCGACTGACATGATTTCTATTGTGCCACCACATATGTCAATCAAATTTACTCAATTTTTGATCAAATTGAGTGCTACAAATTATAGAGATCTGCTAATAACTGAGCTACTAGTCTTCCTAGGGAGTTCATTGCGTTAAATCCTCATGGATAGTTTAAATTTGGCATTCAAATTCAAAATTTCCGATCTCAAACAACTCATGACCCCCAGACACTTAAACAAGCAATTATCTTTTGTCCGATCACCAAATGGTGTGATTTTGGTGTCAAAATGCCGCTAATGGACTCCTCTTGAGTTCTATAGCTAGATCATGACTTGCTAGTGGCCGAAAAATATAGCACGAGGGTTATTTTGGCTGACCTAGTTTTGGGATTGAGATTTCAACCACCGTTGATGCCCTTGTGGGGCCAACTTCTCCCACATCCGGCCACTACTCCGATGGTCACTAGTGCTAAAGTGATTTCCTACCTCCCTCCATCCCTCCATGGCAAGGGCTGACCTTTGGCAAGGGCAAAATTGGCTGGTGTGAGCCAATGTTCGCTAGTGGGTTTATCGGGTTCAACTCCACTGTGACTAGTCGTCGACCAAATTCGCCTAACTCCGGCGACCTCCTGTCTGACCACCACCACATAAATATTCACATGGATCTAGGTTATAAAACACCTAAGCTCGGCCATCTCTAGTGAGAATTTCCCACAACCCCTTTAGTTTCAACCATTTTTGGAAAATGACCAAATTCAGTCGAGGTATGCCGGGGTAAGGCCCCCACCACTCCTTCCACAAGCCATTGGGGGTAGGATGAGTTAATTTAGGGATAAATTATGAATTTAGAAGTTCATTTGAATCTAGTTCTAATGTTTAGGGACTAAAATACAATTATGAAAAGTTTGGGGACCAAATTAAAATTATGAAAAAATTATGGAAAAGATCCCTAAGAGTAGCCTAAGGGGCTTATGATTTTGAGACATATTGGGATGTCTAATGTCATTTTTGAGAGTTCAGGGAAAAATTGTAAATTTTATATAAACGAGGGGTAAAATGTTAATTTTGCCCAAATAGGGGAAAAATGGTCAATTATACCCAAATGAATGTCAAATAGTTCATTTTTAACTATAAAGGGAAAATTGGTAATTTTGCCAAAATAAATATGCAAAAATAGATATTTTTGTAAGTGAGGGGAAAAATTGTAATTTTGCCCATTTTAGGGAGCAAAGTGTTATCAATATATTTTTGGGGACCAAGTGTGTTATGGACTTGTGAGGACCCAAATGAGAGACTTAAGTCTAGGGTCCAAATTGAGGAACTTTTGAGGAGTAGGGGAAAATGATAATTTTGCCCAACTCAATGACCGTAATGCAAAGTTTGTAAATGTTGAGTTATCTAAGTAAGAAACTTGGAAACATTTGAGAAAATTTTGGTAAATAAGACCCAATGTGAGTTTAACCATGATTTGGAATGAAATGATAAGTGGAGTTAGTGATTCTCAGGGTTTATTGACCGTTAGTCGAGAGAACCAAGCTAGAGGCAAAATTGTAATTAATGGAAAATTATAGGATAATATTTATAAGTGCTTAATAGACATCCAAAGTGACCCCACTTATATGATTTCATTCATGTAGAATGAATCCGGCAATGGATCACACTCATATCACACAACCACATATAGAGAAATAATGGCCTGGACGAACAAGTTTAGATGAAAACTGTGAGTGAATGTATTGACAGCGAGTCTAATTGAACCGACCATTACACTTGGTTGTTTAAAATGATGTTTAAAGATTTATTTTGAAACTGATAGAAGAAGTGTAAAATAACCAAGTGCATGTCCATTAAAGCAAATGCTCCTTTAAAGGCTAAGGAGTGAGAAAAGGTTGTAAGACGAAATTTCTAAGGTCTAGTAGGACCAGGTATTGGGGCTATGTGCCTATCTTGCTTGATTAGGGGAGTTGGTCAAGTGACATACCAAACTTTTTATGATGATTGTTGTGTAAAAGGTGTAGAGATGGTCAGAATGAGGACTATGCTCGTAAAACACCAAGAAAAGGCTGAGAATGACTTATAAATATATTGTTGAGTTTTGCACATGATATTGAGATACTGGTATGAAGTGGTGCAGGCGTAATCATGATACCTTTTGAGTTAGTGTCGACGTCGAGGAAAATTGGAAGGGAAGTAAGGGGAGATTGAACGATGCTTCTAGATTTTCTATGAAACTCAACTGACATACAAGTACTGTCCCAATCACATCGCTGTGACGTGATAAAGGTGAGATTGAGTCGCATGTGTAAGGAGGAATGTGCAAGGTTGTTGGTGGAAAAAGTTTGTCATGACCTCCGAATGCAAAGTCATCCCAGTGTGAGATGAGCCTAGGGAGTATCAATTGTGGAAGAGTGCACGTGACTCACACACTCTCACAGACCCCGATGGGTATGATGATCTACCATTTGGGCGTGAATAAAGGTAAAATGAAAAGCTCACAGATAAAGGGCAAGGGAAAGGCGCACGAATAACATACAAATGAAAGGTCTATAAATAAAGGGCAAATAAATGGCTTGTGATAATTGGGAGGAGGGCAAATGAACGACTCATGCGTGCGGAACGTGAGTAGTCTATGTGTGTGTGAGACATGAAAGCCCAATGCATGTTTATATGCTAAATTATAAAATGTATTTTGTGAGAATTGTCTGGGGAAAACCGAGAGTGAACCAACCATATAATAGACTACGATCATGGGTTGCCTGAGACAGGAGTCTCAAAGGGTGAGATAAACAACGGAAATACAAAATTTTTAACAAAATATAATCAAAATTCTATTAAATGGTTTAAGGGGAGCATTTGATTCGTAAGCCATGCAGTGACCTGATGTTAATATCCCATAAAATGAGCTGTGAACTCATTACTCTCCCCAAAATGATTGCAGATTTACACTGAGTGAGATTGGGACAGGTAGAAGAGCGTCTACCAGGCTGATCACCATCTGAGGTAGTTCTCTTTTCCTACATACAAAAGATTCATTATATAATCTTATCAACCGCCATCTTTCTCATTATTTGTATAACTTCAGTTTTGGATTCGCACATACTTTTCAAAGAAAATAAAATTTTTGCTGCTAAAAGGTTAGAGAAAGACAGAGAAGTAAGTCTTAGTCCCTTTGATTTTACTGTAGTGATGGTACCCACCATGGTAACATCAAGGGGATTGACAGGTGTACACAGGATCGCCAACCAAGTGTATCGGGTGTGAAGCTACGATAGTGGGTACCTCACTAGAGTAGAACCGACATACCAAAAGGCTTAAACTAAATATAAAGTTCCAAAATTCACTAATAATTTAAACTTTTATAACTTTTTAACGTATATAATGGATCACAAATAAGTACCAACAAATATGTAGATGTCATGAACCACCTGTTATTAAATCCAAGTATCTTATCTTGGGTTTCTTGATATGTGAAGGTCCTCTTTCCTCGCACTCCTCTTCTATCTATATCCTTGAAATGTGTTAGGGGAGCAATGATCAATGAGTGCAAAAGCCACTCATCGGATTGTTCATGGCCTCAATGTTTCCGTAACTCAAAATAGCTTATACAAAGTTTGTTATCTCATTTTCTACAATGTTTCATCACTGGATTTACTGTTCATGCATTAGTATAAGTTATTATACTATACAATGCACAAAACATTAGACAATAACTATCATACAAACTATCTAATAGATTGTTATCTATCGATGAACAATTGATAATATGTTAGGGTATTTCCCTAGAATAATCATACATATACATAATGGGAACCAATCTAGAAATGATGGATCAGAACTATCATCCGAACAAACTAATCAAGTGACGTTTATTGATGCCCACTCAATATTGTGCTAGGGTATTCTGTAGCATAATCACCCATATTAATAATGAGAACCAAATTTATAAATGTTGGATGAGAACTATCATCTGAACCAACTAATTGAGTGACATCTATCAATGTACTCTTGATATTATGCTAGGGTATTCCCTAATACAATCATCCATATTTATAATGGGAACCAAATTTAGAAATGTTGAACGAGAATTATAATCCAAACCAACCAACATTTGTACAAGTAACAATGTATTGAGAATAACTTACTAATTGATGCCCTCTTGATATCATTAATTATTTGACCACAAATTTTATAATTCACCACACGAATTTTATTTGATTGTAATGTAATATCACATTTTTTGTAAACAAAAAATTTCAATTGAAAATTGGAGATAAGAGAATTATTTAAATCAAATTGTATTAATTGAATGTCTATTTAAATTCGGTTGAGTTAATTAGGATCAAATGATATAAATGTGTGAAAGTAGATAATTATTAAATAAATATATATCTAATATGTGCATGGGTATATATATTTACATAAATGTCCTCCTAAATTAAATAAGAATGACTTAGAGAAATGAAAACTCACATAAATATATATAAGAAGATGTATTAATTAATATCAAATAAATACATAATGTCTATATTAATATGTTGAATTACATACATAATTTTTTTATACAAAAGAAATATGGAAAATAAGGAGTCTTACAATTGTTGCTTTACATCAAGAAACACTAAATAAACTCAAATACATGAAAAACTAATACTATATTTGGATGGAGGGTTTTGCAGTAGTGAATAAATCCCTTATTTGGTAAAATAATGGAGGGATTTTGGAAGAGTAGATAATTACTGCCAAAGTCTTCCAAAGCTCTCCAAATTCCTTCGACAATACCCTACTTTTTGGGTATTAGAAGGGATTGTGTAATTTAATACTTAAATTACTTATTACCCTTATTTATTCTTTATAATATTATATTTTTATTTCTTTATTTTTTAATTTTTTTATTCTTATATACTTTAAATAAATTTATATATTAATAATATTTTTTTTATAAAATTATATAATATACATATATAATAAAATATTATATATTAAAAATTAACTAATAAATTATTTAATTTAATTAAAATAGTAAATTTATTTTTATAATTTATTAGTTAATAATCTTTCACTTCACTTAATTATTAAATATTTTTAACACTTTCAAATTCATTAATTCATTTCACCTCTAAATCACTCAATTTAAAACGTAGGCTAAATAATTAGACCATAAATACAAGGAAAGGTAAAAAAGCTAAAACAAGCTATACTCTATGCACCCACAAAATAAGAGTCTTAATAGACCATAATTAAAGACAGACAGATTGGGCATTTTCTTTCAGAAGACTCATATGCAAGTAATGGACGAGAGTATGTATCCAAGCCTTACAACCTGACCAATTATTTCAACACTCCAAGACAGGTTATCCTATTTAAACTTTACTATTTAAAAAAATTAATAATGTTCTCACAAACATGGGATACCAGCCTAGTCAAAAGCAAGAAACAAATATACTTAATATAAGCCCTCCATGATATTAAGATACCAAACAACTAACTACACTTAAAAAAACAGTATAGTTGAAGGTTGGTTTTCAATGGAAAAGGGAAGGAATAGGTGAGGGATCATTCAATTATCACTTACACAAATAGAAGAGGCAACTGGACACAAGAGTGCCACGCATATTTGATATAGAGTTTGAGCTAAGATGTGTGAAGGGATTCACAAGCTTAAGCTAGCAGACATGGACCTAGAAATAATTTACTTGGGAAGCTAGCCATTTTCTATATCCATAAGCCAAACATAAACAGCCAAAAAATAATTTCTAAAACTCCCAATGACAGAATGAATATGATAATAAACTAATAAATTAGTCATATAATCTAAATTTCTAAATGATAAAAAAAAACAGATTAGAGTAATTAATTAATACACATGTTTTTATTAGAAATATTAGCTTTAATCGGTACGTGAATGTTTTGCAATAAGTTGAATGCCTATTTATAGATTTAGTTCGACCGTGACTAACCTATAATAAGCATGAAGAAGATAAGTTAAATCCTATCTATCTAATTATGAAAGGAATGAAAAATATTTGTTATTTATCTTAAAACAAACAACCGCTTATTAGATAAATAGAAATAAATCCTATCTATCTAATTATGAAAGGAATGAAAAATATTTGTTATTTATCTTAAAACAAACAACCATGCTTATTAGATAAATAGAAAAAAAAAGAAAAAGGAGTGAGAAATTTATTTTAGGTCGTTGGATTCTAATGACTCTAATACTTAAATTTTTAGATATCAACCAATATATATTAAGGAGAAATCTCTCTTCAAAAGTGAAGGATTGATAGGTATGATGTAGTATAGTGAGTGTATTACATTTTATGCATATATTGATCAAACTATTTTAATATAATATATTTATAATAATTCATTATATTTATTTAATATGTGATATTAGTTCTAAAAAATTATAATAAAGTAAATTTAATACCATTGTTAAATCTAATTTTAAAATCGAAATCAATAATTTTTATAAGTGAGTATAAAATTTTCAAATTTGTAAAATATCAAATTCAATTTATATATTTATTTAATACTCAATTAAATAATAAGTTTGATATAACAAATTGGATTTTCTATCCTGCCATATACTAAATCTAATATCGTATTAGATAATATATTTTGATAATAATTTATATATATTTATTTAAAAATATAATAATAATAATAATAATTCTTTATTTAATATATAATTTAAAATTTTAAAAATAATTTAAAAAAAATGAGGTAAATAGAGTGTTAATAAGGCTTTTATAAGTCAAATATGTATATTTTTATTGATTTTATCTCCACCAATAAAATTTTCAATATGTGTCGTTATTACAATAATAAATACGGAAGTGATGTAAACTAAAAGATGACAGAAAAAAAAAATGGTGTGATAGAGAGATGAGTGGCCTCTCTCCCACCTCGCCCACATTGGGTAACGTAACGTACGTGAAGATAATAAGGAAAAGGAAGCCCACACATTGTTAATCAACTTTTCTTCCTGACGTTCATGAGATAACAGCCTAAGTACGGTTAAAATAACTAACTACTCGTTACGGGAACAACATATAGTTAAGGTACGTGTACGTGTGTGCAATTACTTGGTCACATGATTATGGGCATCGCATCATGCTTAGGAATGGTAAAATATGTGCCTGACCTAGATCTAATTAGATCTGTCGTGGACCTTTACTTGGTCACATAATTATGAGCAGGGAATCATTGTAGGGTTGGCAACATATGTGCCCGACCTAGAACCAATTGGATCTGTGAAGGACCTAAAGTTGAACCGTCCGGTTTACATCTGAACTCCAAAATTATTTAAGAGGGTCAGCCCTCATCTATCGGTGGTGATCAGTCCGGTCTTCTATTTTTTTAAATAATAAAATTTTAAAAAATTAAAAATCTTAAAAAAATTAAATTAAATCAGTTTAAATTTAACTAACCTAATTTAAATTAATTCATATTTATTTGATCTAATTAGTTTAATGTTAACTTGATTTCATCTTATTTTTAATTAGAATGTTGATCCGTTAAATCAATCACAAAATTCGATTAAGTGACCCGTTCTAATTTACATCTCAATTCAATCCAATTAATATTTAATTTAATTTGGGTTTGGCAAAATACTCCAACCCCTGTTACTAATATATTGCTTGATGAAAATTAATTTTCTAAATAATTTCGTATAAAAAATTAATAAAATTTAGATTAGAATCCACCTCTTACTCCTTATAAGATATTTGGACCGTACCCACTTCTATTGTATTTATATTTTCTATGAAAATGATTTTTTTTCTAAATATTTTTCCTATAAAAATGGAATAAGCTGGTTTTAAAGAACGCATTAATTTTTTAAGCCACCAAAGAGATAATGCTTTTGTAAATCCGATTTAGATAATTTAAGATCATGAAAAAAAGAGATTTAATCATCAAATTGATTTAAAATTACAAAAATATTATTTAAATATATAAATAAATAAAAATTCAACAAAATAATATATGTATACACATAAATAAAAAAAATGGAGTTGACAATCAATTAACCCGGGTCAAAATCAACTCCATCTTTTTTACTGTGTTTCAGATTCATACGATCTAAAAATCACTCTCAAATTACTAATTTTTCACTAAATTACATGTTACAAAAGGAATGAGCAAGCTAAATACTCGCTTCCCAAACTTTCATTAAAATAAATTAAGTTTTCTTCTTGCCATTTGCCATGGTTAAACTCATGAAGTGACTGTTGTGAGTTGGTGCTCGTGAACGTGCATTTCTAAGAAACTCACAGAAAACTCATCTTTTTTTCTAAATCACATTACACAAATGTATGATTGGACTTGTAACTAAAAGCCAAGTCAGCATATGTTACATTCCAATCCAGTTTGATCGGGTACATGATCAACTCGCCACCTTTTCCTACATCAAACGAGTATTTTTACCCAAATGAGACGAGAAAAATGAAGGCGTGTTTATATTCGAACACTTACTTTAGTTTAGGGGTAGAAAGTGTACCTTGAGGGTCTAAGTGCGTCCAAAAACTTTTCGTCTGGGTGCTAGACCTGAAAGGGTGAGAGGAGGAGAATGAGTACATAATACTTAGTGAGAGAAACTACTATAATGTTTACTTTAATTTATTTATTTGTCCATTAAAATTTTCCATTTTGTTGTTATTAACATGCTTTACATGATCACAACCGCCATCCTATTATAGGAGTGATCACACGTTCGTAGAATGGTCCTCAACCGCGCCACTTGTAGACCGGAGTGCCTTTACTATCAACCCTAATAGAGGTGCATTGCCTCTACCCAGAGTTTGAGTGGACATTAATAGTCTGACACTCAAACACTAATCACTTCACCATGTCTGCTTAGTGGGACGAGACCTCATTTCCCCTACTGCCTCGGTCTCCATGCACAGGAAGCTACGCGGCTTCACGACCTACTGAATGACAAAACTACCCTTATGCACCTTGGATCGTCCAACAGTCCTTGGGTTCTATCACTACCTCATGCCAAGTGTCCTGATGGCCCGAACATGGCAGTGCATGCACAATCAACAGTATTTTTAAATTATAACCTTTATCTTTAACCCTCCAATGCAATGGCCCACGCACACTGGCCCAATAGGTTCGAAAAAATAGTTCTCATTATTCAGGTCAATAACCCAGACTTGGTTCGATGGATATCACACAAAGTTCCCATTATTCAGGTCTTTTAGCAATATTTATCACATGTTCATTCTAAACTGGTCCATATTCGTATCCATCGGCCTTGGGCCCACTAGCATATCGAGTCTAAGCTCGAAATTAGCTCCCAAATATTTTAAGCAAAGTCATCCATTCAGAGGAGGTTAATTCCAAGAAAATAGTTTTTAAAGCTGAACCGTCATTCCAATCGAAATTGTTGCCATAGTAGTTCCCACTCACTCGGTGATTTCGACAGGGTCGCGCTGGCGGAGTCTCTCTCCTTGGTACACTTCAGGGGGTCGGCGCTCGAGTAATCCGTTCTTGCAGGGTACGAGTGTTTGTATTAGGAAGAAGTCACACCATCTCTTCTATTTGCACACAAAGCCCCATACTTTGCTTAAGCTGTACCTAGGTCTATGATTTCTCTTTAATCTCTATTAAGCCCCTTGGGTTCCCAATTATTCTTTTTGGGTTCTTAACTCTTTTAATTTCACCAACTAGTCCTTAATTCACCAAAATTGCCCTTTAGTACACAATTTTCCAAAAATTACAATTTGGTCCCCAACTTTTTAAAATTTCCACTGTGCCCTCAAATTTGTCCAAATTGCCCAATTGACCCTCACTAGGGGTGAATTTCATGAAAATACCCTCAATTTTGTGAAATTGTTGTTCAATCTTCAAATTTTTTAAAAATTGCATAAAGGTCCCCAAAATCCCTAGATTGGACTTCATCTTCTTCCCCAATTCAAGTATAAGAAGCTTCAGATCTTACCTCGTCCAATTGGCGACCTACAAGTCCTTAATTTCTTCGATTCTTGCCTCTATTCATCTCCTCCAACTCCTCCGATCATCCTACACTTTGAATTTCCAAATTTGGTTGAGTTTTACGCCTTGTCGGAGCTTCTTCAAAAAATTTATAGTAGAGAGAGAAAGTTCGCATATCTTACTGATGGAGGGGCGGTGGTTGGAGCTTGAGGTGGGGGGGAGCTAGTGCTCGTCGAGGAGAATCCAACAAGACTGAATCCTACTCTAATTCATCGTTGTCCTGCAGGAATTTGAAGATAGAAGTTTCAGGGGGTGATGCTCTAAAACTTAGAAATTATGATGAAGAGAGGTGAAATTGAGCTTACCGGGGTCTATAGGGGTGTTGTGGAGGGTTTGAGGCGGTCAGAGATGATCAATGTGGGCGGCGGAAGGGCCGAGAGGATCGAGGTTAGGTCGGGCAAGAGCTCGCTGTTTCGACCTTTGGAGCAACTTCACTATGTGATCCCTTGTACACTTCTTGGGGCATCCTCTGGTCATTCTGAGTGTTTGGAGTTGAAGCACTCTTCCCCAGTTCAATGCCACCCTTCAAAGCTTCGTTGGTGGAGATTTCACCTATCATCGGAGCTATGGTTTGTAGCTCACCAGAAAATGCACTATTCTTCTTCTTTGCTCGATTGTGAGATGCCGAGGATGAATGGAGGGGTGATCTTTATATAGGGAGCTTGACAATTGTTCAGGCTACTCACCAGTGTAAGACTTGATCGTCGGCAACCTGACTGGAGAGTTTTTCGAGTCGTTGGAGACTCCAACTTTTTCGGAATTTCTCTCTCCTCCCTTTTCTCTGTCAACATTTGAAGGTTTAAGACGATGACATGGCGGTTGTGCCACGTAGTGCACTGTGATTGGCCAGTTTTTCTGACGTGGAGTGCCAGCTTAGTTGCTATATTAGCCGTTGACCCATTGGCTAGACATGTGGCAGGCTTTCATTGGTTGCTCGTGTTTGCATGGCATGTTGATGGGATGCCAGCTGTACATTGACTGTTGACCGATTCCTTGACCGGTTCGGTCCGATCGGGTTCGTTGTCCAAAATTCAAAAATCGATTGGTTCGACCATTTTTTTGAAATTTTAAAATTTCTAAATTAATTCTCTATCTAATGGTGGTCTCAATTTCCCAAATTGACATTTTTAAGCTATTTAGAAAAATGAATTTGTGAACCAGTTCACTATGGTTCATTGCTAGTTCAGGTCTGGTTCACCCTGAACTGGTTCAGTTTTATCACCAATTCCACTTCCCAGTTCTTCCTCATAAGTTTTGTGAATTTTTGGTCACTTGGGATTTTCCAATTTCCCACGTTAACCCTTCTTTACTATTTTGTATTGATTAAATTGGTTCGATTTTTCGGTAATGGTGTCGGTTCCCCCCTGGTTTCTTTGGTCCGAGGGGATGGGTTCCATAGCATACTTGCAACCATCACACTTACACCTACAACCATCACACCACCTGCAAGGTCAATATCTGTAAACCCTACCATTTGGAGTTAAGGAAAACTGGGAAAGAACCAGTCAAACCGAGTGAGAAAACTAAACTAGTTCACAAACCCTGACCACTAGAGAATGAGCAAATTGGGGAATTTACAAGCCCGAGTGACCCAAATAGTTATAAAAACCTTGGAAATGGACTTTAGGACAATTTGGGAAAGAAAACCAGATCGGTTTCGGTGAATTGGATCCGAACCGGATTGAACCAGTTTGGTACGGCTTGAACCATCATTGAACTGGATGATAAATTTATTTTTCTAGTTGGTTTAGAAAATTCAAATTAGAGAATTGAGGCCACCATTAGATAGAAAATGAATTTAGAAATTTTTAATTTTAAAAAACTCGGTCGAATTAGGTCTGAACCGATCGGTTTAAGTGTTAAAATTGGTTCGGACCGGTCTGGTCCAGTTCAGAACAATGTCGTTTTCTTCCTTCAGATGACAACATTGTTCACTCGTCGAAAAATTGAGCAACGCTGATGAAGATGAAAAGTCTTCAGCCAAGGAGTTTCAGGCAATGAATGATCGCCATTAAGGCACCAATCGGACGACCAAGAAGTCCCTGAGCTTCCTACATAAAGTGCCCTTCCTCATTCATCCTCCTTACTCCTGAAAACTCCACGCTCTCACTACTGCTCCATTGTTCGGTGAAGCTCGAACCAGAGCTCCATCTTAGGTATTTTTCTTAGCCAAAAAGGGCGTGGTAGGATTCTCTAGATTCGGGGAGAAGTCAGCTACATGACTGTTGTCTACATTTGCTCTGAGGGTCACAAGAGAAGTGCCGACATGATAGAAGAGTGAAGCAGCTCCGGTGGACCGAAGCTGCCGTGTTTCGGACGAGCTGAAAATTGCCAATTCGAGCCCTTCTCAAGCCAAACTAAGCTTTTCTAACACTTTTACAACCCTCATACAACTGGATTAGAGTGGAAAGGTAAGCCAATTTGGCTCCTCTCTATAATTTTTGATCAATGCTTGAGAAAGAACCGAAGAATCTTAACTGACCAAATTCTCCCTCAATTTGGCATCAATTGATGTGATTCTTGATCCTAGGAGTAACCTTAGAAGGATAGCTATCTGCCTATATTGAAAGCTTGGACCGCTGCACCCTCGACGGTAAGCTTTTGAATCTCTCTCTCTCTAAGTCCAATTTTCTGGTGGAGCTCTGTTTGAGGCCATTTCGACATCAATTCATAAGATTAAAAGTGTAATTGAATCATATGGATGTGTAGGAACTTAAATCCACCTTCAATTTCAACAATTAACTTCAATTAATCAGTCAATTTGATAAAATCAAATCCAGTAAGGTTGAGAGGTTGAAATTGGGGGAAAATTGAGGAAATTTTGGGAATTTCAAAAATTTGAGGGACTAAAGTGCAATTTCCAAAAATTGAGGGCCAATTGGGCATGAAAAAGATATTAGAGGGCCAATTGGTAAAATTTGGAATTATTGGGGTCAATTTTAACATTTTTTTAAAGTACGGGCAAAATGGTAATTTTGGAAAATTTGGGGATTAAATTAGGAATTTGGGAAACTTGAACCCCTTTTTGTGATTTTGAATAAATTGAGGCTCCAAAGTGAAGTTTAGAGGTTTCGGGAATCAATTTTGGGAAAAATTGACATTTGGGACCTATCTCGCAGGCGTATTGGTTGAAGGTCCTTTGGGGTAGGCTTTTCGAGATTTTATATAAAGGGATATGAGGCAAGGGTGAGTACAATGACTCAATGAATAAGTTTCCAAAATTAAATTTTTAGGAAAAAATTTGTTTGGAGTGTGCCAGACTCCTAATTTCCTTTTAATTTTCTCCACTTAAAAATCTCAGTTTAAAAAAAGAACATCCTTCATCATGAAGGTCAATTACACAATCGTAGGGTGGTACATCCACTGAACCAACTTGTGGCATTAGAGGGACTTTACAGGCGACCTAGATAGAAGTACGTCTACTTCTACTATGAGAATGAGTGGATGTTCGTGACATCCGACCCTCAATCTCATAACAATTCTCTATGTCCATATGGTGACAGAGACCTCATCCCGTCCCCACCCCGGTCTCGTGCGCTTGAAGCTACTCCAAGCTTCACAAATTCACTTGGTTCGACGAATTGCCCTTATACCCACCAGGTCGTCTAGGGCCCTAGGACACATCACTACCTCTCTTGGGCATCTTGAAGGTCCCATAAACATAATGCATGCACAATCAGTATTTTCACATCATGCCATATAATCTGTAGTGCCATTGGTCCAATGGCCTCGACTCTCAACTCAACCTGCAGCTATTTGTCTTGACTAGTCCGGAGACCTGTCATGTCACACTGCCACTAGTTGATTGAAGATGTCGGTCCTGTCTTGGTACCATGGCCAAACAATTTATTTATTTAAAGTTTTATTGCATATAACTCATGTTTGCTTACGAGCTCCTCCTCATGCCAATTGGCCTGTGGCCCACTATTCGAGATTTTCAAAACTGGGCATAATAGTCCCCAAGTTCCAAAACCGAGGCCTCTGGCCTATTAGAGCTATTCGAGCTCCCGTCAATAAGGTCTCCTAAATCATTTAAGTAGTGGCACACAGTCAAGGGAGAGCATTTCTGAAAAATTATATTTTCAACTATCCATCATACCAATTAAGTATAAGGATATCTCTGCTCATAACTGTTGAACGGGTTTTCCACTTCCTCCGAGGAAGTTTAATCATACCAACCAGGTATAATCTACTTATAATCAGTAAATAGTTTTATCGTGTCATTTTCACATCACTTCTCTAAGTTGTGATATTTAAAATACCACTAAGTAGTGGGTTTTCATTTCCAAGGTACTTATCATCCCAACCCAGTATGATATATAAATCCCTCTCACCCGATTGTGTAGTGAAATTCCTCTTAACCAGCTTGTTGTCCTTACTTGAACTCATCTCAGCTAGCATTCTTGATACTTCGTGGTCCTACACAATATAAACATTCTTGTTCAATATTCTTTGGCCTAACAACCCTCATTCATTATAATTGAATGAGAAAATCAAACTATTCCGTTATTTGCCATTAGGTCCCTAAAGTTATTTTTCTTTAAGTCCCAAATGCCAATTTTCCTCAAATTAAGTCCCAAAACTTTTAAAATTCCTCTTGGGACTTCAATTTACCCAATTTTCTCAATTGGCCCTCTAACATTGTTATCATGCCCAATTGACCCTCAATTTTATAAAATTTCATTTTGGTCCTTTGAATTTTAGAGAATCTCCAATTTTCATAAAATTTCCCCCAATTACATCTCCCTAACACAATCGAATTTGATTTCCACAAATTGATCGATCAAACACTTCTAATTATTGAAATTGAAGTTGAAATTGAGTTTCTACATCTTCATACAATTCCATAGCACTTTTAATCGTAAGTTTTAACGTCGGAACGAGCTCAAACGGAGCTTCGACGAAAAATAGACTATAGAGAGAGAAAGCTTCAATTGCTACTCGGTGAGGGCGTGGCAGTCTGAGCTCTCTATCGGGGCAGATAACTCTCCTCCTAAGGTTCTTCCTAGGATCAAGAATGAGATCAATTGATGCCGAATTGGTTTAGAATTCTGTCATCGAAATTCTGTTTGTTCTCTCTCTAGCGCCGATCAAAAATTACAGAGGGGAGCCGAATTAACTTACCTTTCAGTCCTAATTCAGCCGTGGAAGGGCTGAGGAAGTGTTGGGAGAGCTTGGTTTGGCCTAAGGAGGGCTCGAATTGGCCGATATCAGCTCAGCTGAAAAATGGCAGCGTCGGTCCGCCGGAGCTGCTTTACTGTTTTATCACGTCGACATTTCTATGGAAACTCTTGGAGCAAACAGGGACTACATGTGTGTAGCTAACTTCTCCCCAGTTCTAAAGAACCTAAGCTCACCTTCTTTGGCTCAAAAATGATCCTATATCGCTGCTATGGTTCGAGCATCACCAAAAAACTAAGCAGCTGAGAGAGAGTGAGATTTTCAGGTGTAGAGAGGATGAATGAGGAGGGGATCTTTATATAGGAAGCTTGAGGACTTCTTGGCCATCCAATTGGCGCTTTAACGGTGGTCATTCATTGTCTAAAACTCCATGGCCAAAAACTTTTCAGCTTTGCTAGTGCTGCGCGAGTTTCCGGTGATTGAACAGTGCTGTCATCTGAAGGAAGAAGACACCACTGTTCCGAATCGGACCTGACCAGTTTGAACCGGGTTCAAAGCTTAAATCAACCGGTTCACTCTCGATTCGACCAAATTTTTGAAATATAAAAATTTCTAAATTCATTTTCTATCCAATGGTAGCCTCAAATATCAAATTTGAATTTTTAAGCCACCTAGAAAATTGAATTTAGTATCCGGTTCAATAGTAGTTCAAACCGGTCTAAACCAGTTCAATCTGGTTCACTTGAACCGGTTTGGTTTTCATATCATATTCACCATGAAGTCCTTTTTTCATGTCTTTTATTACTCCTTAGGTCACTTAGTGTGAATAAATTTCCTAGTTTAACCTCTCTCTATTGGTTTTGATTCATAAATTGGCTCAGTTTGGTTTGGATCCGGTTCACCCGAACCGATCTGGTTTTTCTCTCCCAATTTGTGCTAAGGTTCTTTTCCAAGGTATATGAACCATTTTGAGTCACTTGGGAGTTGTAAATTCTCAAATTTTCCTGTTTCTTGATAATCGGGTTTGTAGATCGACTCGGTTTTAAATTTGAAAATGACTGGTTATTTCCTTGGTTTTCTAATTATCAAAGGACGGGGTTTACAACTCTCCCATCCTTTTAGAGTTTTTGTCCCCACAATAGTTACACATTAAATAATTGAGGGTAACTATCCCTCATCATACTCTCGGTTTCCCATGTCTCTTCCTGCGGGGGTTCGTTCTACCACAAAACCTTGACCATAGAAATTTTCTTGTTACTCAAATTCTTGTCTCTCCAGTCAATGATTCATGCCAGTTCTTTCTAATAGGTTAGATTCTCTTCTAGTTCCAATGGAGGTCAGTGCAATACATGACTAGGATCAGACTGATATTTTCGAAGCACTGAGATGTAGAATACATCAAGTATTTTCTGCAGGTTAGGAGGTAGTTCCAATTTATAAGCTACCGGTTCTATCCTTTGAATGATGGGATATGGACCGATATATCTTGGTTTCAACTTTCCTCTTTGCTGAAACCTAACTATTCCCCTCTATGGGAATACTTTGAGGAATACTTGATCTCCCACCTTGAACTCCAGATCTTTCCTTTGATGGTCCGCATAACTCTTTTGCCTGTCTTGTGCAGTCTTAAGACGACTCCTTTTTAATTTTATTTTCTATGTGGCATCCTTAATAAGTTCTACCCTTTCTAACTTCATTTCCCCCACTTTTTCCCAAAATAGAGGGGTACGACAGGGTAGTCCATAAAGGGCCTCATAGGGAGCCATCTGAATTCTGTCCTGATAACTATTATTTTAAGCAAATTCCATCCGGCACATGTATTCCTCCCAACTTTTATTCATGTTTAGTACGCATGCTCTCAACATGTCTTCCAAGGTTTGGATGGTTCGCTCAAATTATCCATCTGTCTGAGTGTGGAATGCCGTACTCATATGAAGCTTGGTCCCCATGGCATTTTGTAAACTTGGCCAAAACCTAGAAGTAAATCTCGGATCACTATCCGATACTATACTCACCAGGACACCATGAAGTCTTACGATTTCCTTCATGTATAAGATAGCCAACTCTTCTACTGTGTCCATCACTCTTATAGGTAGGAAATGAGTTGATTAGGTAAATCTATCCACTATGACCCAAATCGCATCTCGACCCTTTTTTGTCACTGGTAGACCTATGATGAAGTCCATGGTGATGTGCTCCCATTTCCACGCCGGAATTGGTAAGGATTATAGCAGTCCTGATGGTTTCTGATGCTCTGCTTTTATATGTTGACAAGACAAACATCGAGGTACATATTCCGTAATGTCTCTCTTCATGCCTTTCCACCATTATCCTTGTTTGAGGGTGTCATACACCTTGGTACTGCTCGGATGCATTGCATACACCAAATCGTGTGCCTCTTTTAGAATTAACCTCTTCAACTCCTTATCTTGGGGCACACATACCCTACCCTTGTGAGGATAGTACTCCATCACCTCACAAGTCGTAGTTTGATTTCCTTTCTCTTTTAACTAGGTCCAAATAAGATTGGAGTTCTTTATCAGTCTTCTGTTGAGACTTAATATACTCGGTTAGACTGGGCCTCACCGCCACATTAGCCTCCAAGCATTTTTCCTACTTGTCCATCCTCAGGTCCACCTCCATCCTTTCCAATTGTTGCAACAAGGGCAGATAACTTGTCTTTACTTGTGCCACCTTAGTTTGATACTTGCGACTTAAGGCATCTGCTACTACATTTGCCTTTCCGGGGTGATACTCTATCACAATATCATAATCCTTCACCAATTCCAGCCATCTTCTCTAGAGGTGATTTAACTCCTTTTGAGTTAGGAAGTACTTAAGACTCTTGTGATCTGTGTATATCCTGCCCTTAACCAGGTAAAGGAAGTGTTGCCATATCTTTAGGGCAAACACTATTGCAGCTAATTCCAAGTCATGAGTCGGGTAATTTCTTTCATGTACCTTCAGTTGTCGCGAGGCATACGTGATAACCTTCCCTTGTTGCATTAAGACACATCAAAAACCTTGTTTGGAGGCATCACTATAGACTGTGTACTCTCCTGCATTAGGGTCAGGTAAGGAGAGTATCGGTGCAATTGTTAGTCAAGTCTTTAACTCTTGAAAAGACTTCTCACATCTCTCATCCCAATTATACTTAACTCCCTTCCTGGTGAGTCGAGTTAGAGGAGCTGCTATCTTAGAAAAGTCTTGCACAAACCGTCTATAGTATCCTGCCAATCCTAAGAAACTTCTTATTTCTGTAGTATTCCTTGGAGCCTTCCAATTTGATATGGGTTCTACCTTAGTTGGATCTACTTTCACTCCGTCCTTAGATACGATGTGTCCTAAGAATCCTACCTCCTACTGCCAGAACTCACACTTGGAAAATTTTGCATATAATTGATTTTCCTTTAATATTTCCAAGGTGGTTGCCAAATACTCTTCATGTTCCAACTTGGTTCGTGAGTATATAAGGATGTCATCTATGAATAGTATCATGAACCTATCCAAATGGGGTGGGAACATATGGTTCATCAAGTCCATGAAGGCTGCATGGGCATTCATCAATCCGAACGACATTACTCTGAACTCATAATGTCTATATCTGGATCGAAATGCCGTCTTAGGGATGTCCTCTTCCCAAATCTTGAGTTGGTGATAGCCCGACCGAAGGTCTATCTTGGAGAAGTAAGCTGCTCTTTTCAATTGGTCAAACAAATCATCTATCCTTGGGAGTGGGTATCGGTTCTTGATAGTGACTTGGTTTAGTTTTCTGTAGTCGATGCGTAGTCTCATGCTTCCGTCCTTTTTCTTTATGAATAAAATAGGAGCACCCCACAGAGACTGACTTTGACATATGAAATCCTTCTCCAATAATTTGTTCATTTGTTCTTTTAATTCCTTCCATTTCTCTAGAGCCATGTGATATGGGGCTTGGGATATAGGGTTTATTCCTGGGATTATTTCTATTGTGAACTTCACTGGCCGACTTGGAGGTAATTTGGGTAGTTCTATCTCTGGGTAGCATTTCACTACCGGAATGTCTTCCAGCCTCTTCTCTTCAGACTTTTGGTCTATGACCATGGCCAAGAAAGTGGTACAACCTTTTTGTATCAGCTCATGAGCTTTTAGATGGGACATCATTTGTACCTCATTTTTCTTTCTATTTCCCTGGAATTTCAATCCTTTCATCTTGGGAGTGTGGAAGGTTACCGTCTTCTTCACACAGTCCATCCCGCCTAATGGTTACTCAACCAGTCCATCCCTAGGATTACTTTAACTTCCTTTAAGGGTAATGGAATTAAATTTGCTTCAAGTTGGATTCCTCCAATCCTTATCTCACATCCCTTCAATTGTTCATTCCTATTTAGACCTTCTCCTAAAGAGGTAAGTATATTAAGGTTTTGATCTAGTGGAGTGAGCTCTAGGGGTACTCTTAAAACCAATTCTTCCTTGATGAAGGATCTCTCAGCTCTAGAGTCAAAGAGGGCATAGACTTGTTGTCCCCATAGTTATATATACCATGATTGAAGAAACTTATTGTTTAGAAGAAAATTTCCTTTTATTAAATCAAAAGGACTTTCAGTTTACAAGACTCTCTTAAACTAATTTGGAGGGTTTTAGGGTGTACCCGCTATAGTGCTAGGGTCTCTTCTAGCCTTCTCCTGGGTGAGGTTGTACACTCTAGCTGGTACTCTTGTTGTAGCATCTAGCCTAAGGTTCTTGGGATTCTCTTGAAGTGGTCCAAGAGTATTCCTCTACCTGTTCTCCCTAATGGTGGGGCAATCCTTTACAAAGTGTCCCACTTGTCCACATGCAAAGTAGACATGGCACGCTACCTCATGGTTCCTTTGACACTTTCAGACAGCGAGGGTTTCCTTGGGGTAAGGTAGGGACTACTCTGGGAGGAGGTGGTGGCACATCCTTTCTCCTTTGGAATGTTGTTCTTTTTCCCCATTTTGACATTATGTTCCTTCTGTCCTCCTTGATGGTTTGGGCCCTTATCCTCCTTTCTAGTCGTCTGCTCCATCCGATGACGTCGGGTCTGTACTAGTCGTTCACATTCATGAGCCATACTGATTACGGCTACTAGGTCCGTGGGGCATCCCAGTACCCCCAAATGGTCTCGAATGTCCATATTGAGACTGTCCACGAACCTTTGGCATATGTTCGCTAGCCCAGCTAGGTCTGGGGCAAAGGGTCTTAACACATTAAACTTTGTCTCATATTTTGCTATGGAGTTAAGCCCTTGTCTAAGCCGGATAAAGTCTTGCTTCTTCTCGTTTATCAGATGGGGCGCTAAGTACTTCTTTGAGTACCTCTCCTCAAATTGTTCCCAAGTGGGGATGGTGGTGTGCAGGTTTGGTACATTGTCCCACCATCGTTTAGCGCTTCCCTTTAGGAAAAACTCTGTCAGGGTCACCATATCCTATGGTGTTATCCTGACAATCCCCATCAGTTTCTTGATGTTGGCCAACCAATCCATGGCAGCTCCCGCATCCTTTTCTCCAAGGAAAGGCTTACATCTGAGTTGTTGGAGAGTCTTGAGGTTTCTAGGAATGTCCATTGGAGCAGGATGGTTGACAGGGTGAGGGTGAGATTGCACCTCCTCTAACTCAACTCGAGAATTGGTGTCTGCCTCAGAGACGAGGTTAGGTTGCCCAAATACATGGGTGAACTCCTTGTACAATCTTTGATGTTCCCTGCTGAGTCCATGAGGAGTTATTTAGGCTTCTCTGGGAGTTTCTACAGGTAGGGGTGGTTGGGCAGTGTTGGAGATGGCAGTACTAGTTCTCTTGGTTGCTTTCTTTAGAGCCATTTATGAAAATTTTAAATAAATCCTATTAGTTACTATATTTTTTAGTTTTGATTATGTATTCGAGGAAATAGGCTCTGATACCACTCAAGTTGTCACACCCCGACCAATTTCGGTCGGATCCCCTTGATCAACCCGCCACTCTCCCGGTTTACCAAGGGTTTCCCCTTATTTATAAACCATGCAGAGTAAGGTATCCTTTAAACATGTACCTTTTCGGGAACACATAAATCAAAACTACATAAATTTTAAACATTTAGTACTTGTCTCGCAGGCATATTGGTTGAAGGTCCTTTGGGTAAACTTTCCAGGATTTCCTGAAAAGGGATATGAGGGAGGGGGTGAGTACAACGACTCAGTGAATGGGTTTCCAAAATTAAATTTTTAGGAAAAAAATTTGTTTGGAGTGTGCCAGACTCCTTATTTCCTTTCAATTTTCTCCACTTAAAAATCTCAGTTTAAAAAAAAACATCCTTCATCATTACGGTCAATCACACAATCACAGGCTAGTATGTACACTGAACCCACTTGTGGCGTCGGAGTGACTTTATTGGCCACCTAGATAGAAGTACGTCCACTTCTACCCCGAGAATGAGTGGATGTTCACGACATCTGATCCTCAATCTCGTAACAATTCTCCATGTCCATATGAGGATAGAGACCTCATCATGTCCCGACCCCGGTCTCGTGCACTTAAAGCTACTCCGAGCTTTGCAAGGTCACCTGGTCCGACGAACTGCCCTTATACCCACTAGGTCATCCTGGGCCCTAGGACACATCACTACCCCTCTTGAGTGTCTTGAAGCTCCTGTAACCACAATGCATGCACAATTAGTATTTTCAAATCATGCCATATAATTTGTGGTGCCATTGGTCCAACGGCCCCGAACCTCAACTCAATCTGCCGCTGTTTGTCTTGACTAGTCTAGAGACATGTCATGTCTTACTGCCACTAGTTGATTGAATATGTCGGTCTTGTCTTGGTACCATGGCAAAAACAATTCATTTATTTAAAGTTTTATGGCATATAACTCATGTTTGTTTTCAAGCTCCCATTTGTGCCAACAGGTCTATGGGCTACTGTTCGAGATTTTCAAAACCGATCATATTAGCCCCCAAGTTCCAAAACCGAGGCCTCCAACCTATCAAAGCTATTTGAGCTCCCATCGAGAAGGTCTCCCAAATCATTTAAGTAGTGGCACATAGTCAGAGGAGAACATTTCCAACAAAATTATATTTTCAACTATCCATCGGGTATGATCTACTTCCTCCAAGGAAGTTTCATCATACCAATCGGGTATGATCTACTTACAATCAGTAATTAGTTTTTTTGTGTTATTTTCACATCACTTCTCTAAGTTGTGATGTTTAAAATACCACTAAGTAGTGGGTTTTCATTTCCGAGGTACTTATCATCCCAACCGGGTACGATATATAAATCCCACTCACCCGATTGTATAGTGAAATTCCTCTTAGCCGGCCTATTGTCCTTACTTGAACTCGTCTCAACTAGCGTTCTTGGTACTTCATGTTCCTACACGATATAAACAATCTTGTTCAATATTCTTTAGCCTAACAACCATCATTCATCCCAATTGAATGAGAAAATCAAACTATTACGTTATTTGCAATTAGTTTACTAAAGTTACTTCTCTTTAACTTTAAGTCCCAAATGCAAAATTTTCCTCAAATTGAGTACCAAAACCTTTAAAATTCCTCTTGGGACTTCAATTTACCCAATTTCATAAAAAAGGGATCATGTTTTCCAAATTCCCAATTTGGCCCCAAAATTTTCCAAAATTACCATTTTGCCCTTCCTTTACATAAATGGTAAGTTACACCCCAAAAATTATAAAATTTCTCATTTGGCCCTCTAACATTGTTATCGTGCCCAATTGACCCTCAATTTTATAAAATTTCATTTTAGTCCTTCAAAATTTTGAAAATCCTCAATTTCCCCAAAATTTCCCCCAATTTCAACTCTCTAACACAGCTGAATTTAATTTCATCAAATTGACCGATCAAACACTTCTAATTATTGAAATTGAGTTTCTACATCTTCGTACAATTCCATAGCACTTTGAATCATACGTTTTAATGCCGGAACGAGCTCAAACGAAGCTTCACCGGAAAATAGACTGTAGAGAGAGAAAGCTTCAATTACTCACCATTGAGGGCGCGATGGTCTGAGCTTTCTATCGGGGCAGATAGCTCTTCTCCTGAGGTTCTTCCTAGGATCAAGCATGATATCAATTGATGCCGAATTGGATTGGAATTCTATCATCGAAGAGCTGAATTTACTTACCTTTTAGTCTAATTCATTCGTGGGAGGGATAGAGAAGTGTTGGGAGAGCTTGGTTTAGCGTGAGGAGGGCTCGAATTGGCTGATTTCAACTTGGCCGAAACAGGGAAACTTTGGTCCGCCTCAGTTACTTGATTGTTCTATCACGTCGGTGTTTCTCCAGCAACTCTCGGAGCAAACAGAGACTACAGGCATGTAGCTAACTTCTCCCCGATTTTAAGGAACCCAATCTCACCTTCTTTGGCTTAAAAATGACCTTATATTAGAGCTCTGGTTTGAGCTTCACTGGAAAACTAAGCAGATGAGAGAGAGTGAGCTTTTCAAGTGTAGAGAGGATGAATGAGGAGTGGGTCTTTATATAGGAAGCTCATGAAATTCTTGGCCATCTGATTGGTGCCGTAATGGCGGTCATTCATTGCTTGAAACTCCCTGGATGAAGTGTTTTCAGCTTCGTTAGTGCTGTGCGATTTTTCGGCGTGTGAACAGTGCTGTCATATGTAGGAAAAAGACGACACTGTTTCGAACTAGATCGGGCTGGTTCGAACCGGGTTTAAAGCTTAAACCGACCGGTTCACCACCAATTCTACCAATTTTTTCAAATCTAAAAATTTCTAAATTCATGTAAATTCATTTTCTATCCAATGGTAGTTTCAAATCTCAAATTTGAAATTTTTAAGCAACCTAGAAAAATGAATTTAGCATCCAATTCAATAGTGGTTTAAACCGATCCAATCCGGTTCAGATCTGGTTCACCTGAACCGGTTTGGTTTTCATCTCCAATTCACCCTAAAGTCCTTTTTCATGTCTTTTATGACTCCTTAGGTCACTTTGGGTCCATAAATTTCCCGGTTTACCCTCTCTCTATCGGTTCCAGTTCATAAATTGGCTCAATTTGGTTCGGATCCGGTTCACCTGAACCGGTCTGGTTTTTCTCTCCCTATTTGTCCTAAGGTTCTTTTCCAAGGTTTATGAACCATTTTGAGTCATTTGGGAGTTGTAAATTCTCAAATTTGCCCGTTTCCTGATATTCGGGTTTGTAGACTGACTTAGTTTTAAATTTGAAAATGACCAGTTATTTCCCCGGTTTTGTCATTATCAAAGGACGGGGTTTACAATGAAGATGCTCCGATCCACAAATAGGTGTAACCAACGTAATTGCATCTCACGAATGTGTGTAATCCCTTCATGATGAAGGGTGTGTGTTGTTTGTGAAACACATCGAATATGAAAATGGGAAAGATGTTATGTAAACCGTGGAAAGGATTTGAGAATCCTTGGAAATGAACTGGGAAATCTTGGAAAAATGCTTTGATTAAACGAAATTTGAAGAAAAGCATTTTTAATGAAATAAGGAGTTTGATAAACTCTGAAAATAGTTGATTTTTGTGAAAACTCTCGCCCAACACCCATTCACTAAGTTGTCGAATTCACCCCCTCCCTTTACCTCTTTTGAGGAAACCAAGGGAAAACTAACCTTAAAGATATATCAATAGCCGAACCATATGGTAGATATATAAAATTTATATTGAGTTTTGATTAATGTTATTATAGGAAAGGTATAGGTAAGAAGGACGCCTTACTCCCCACGGTTTAGAAGAGGGGAAAACCCTTAATAAAGTGGGAGAGTGGAGGGTTGTTCATGGGGATTCGACCAAACCGGGTCGGTGCGTGATAACTTGAGTGGTATCAGAGCCAAGTTCCTCAAATACATTATCACGACTAGAGAACATACTAATTAATAGGGATACTTTCAAAATTTTCAGATGGCTCCTAAGAAAGGAACCAAGAAAACTAGAGCCGTAGTCTCCGACACTGCCCAACCACCCCTTCCATTATAAACTCCCCGAGAAAACCAAACATTTTCGCCTGGACCAAGCTTAGAGTATGAGGAGTTCATTTGAGTATTTGGGCAACCTAACCTCGTCTCTAAGGTAGGCACCAACTCTCAGGCTGAACTAGAGGAAGTACAAACTCATCCTCCTCCTGTTAATCACCTCCTCTAGTTGATATTCCCAAGTATCTCAAGACTCTTTGTCAACTGGGGTATAAGCATTTTCTCGGAGAGAAATATGCGGGAGCTGCCATGGACTTGTTGGCTAAGATCAAGAAGCTGATGGGGATAGTCAGAATATCACCAGAGGATATGGTGATCCTGACAGAATGTTTCTTGGAGGGTAGTGCCAAAAGATGGTGGCCCCTCGTATGAGCAATTTGAGGAGAGATATGCGAAGAAGTACCTGGCCCCTCACCTAATTAATGATAAGAAGCAAGATTTATTCCAACTCTGGCTTAACTATATATTGGAATATGATACAAAGTTTAATGAGCTACGACCTTCTACTCCAGACTTAGCCGGATCGGCATATATCTACCAACGGTTTGTGGATGGTCTTAACATGGATATAAGAGACCAGATGGGAGTACTAGGACACCCCACAGATTTGGCTACCATCATCAAGATGGCCCATGAGTGTGAACATTTGGTATAGACAAGACGCAGTCGGATAGTGCAACCTGACCAAAAGGAAGAGGAAGGACAGAGCAACGAGAGAGGTCAAAAGGAGCCTGTTAGACAAAAATGGAGGACAATAATGGGGTATTTTAGGAGAAATGAGAGTTACCATGCTCAAAGGGAGACAAGTACAACCCCACAAAGGAGATACCCCTCTTGCCCTAGGTGCCGAAAAAGTCATTAAGGGTCGTGTCGAGCCTGCTTCAAATGCGGACAACTCATACACTTTGCAAAGAGTTGTCCAGCCCTTTAAGGTAATACCCAACGAAGTGACCATCCACCACCTCAAGGAAACCCAAGGGCACTAGACGGAGGACAAGACATAGCCACTACGTCAAGGGTACCAACCTAAGTATACAATCTCAACTAGAAGGAAGCATGGGATGAACCTAGTACTATAGTTAATACTTACCATAGCTTCCCTAGACCAATATAACAAAAAACCCTGTAGTTCCTCATCATTATAATAAAAGTCCCATTTCTTATAAAACTTGTGATGAAATACGAGTAAAAGAAAATCCTACGAATGTACGCACCAAACCTCCATGGTGAAGCAGGAAGGATGGCATCCGAGGATATCAGGAAAGTTAAGGTTAGATACTCTCAAGGACGAATAAAAAGGAATTTTGAGAAAGAAGGGAAAGGATTCTTCTATAGAAGAAAACCCTAAAGAAGCATACTAGGAAGACCCAAGGAGTAAGCTAATCACAAGGAGCGAGTAAGTAGGAAGATGGCATCAAATGACACCGTGACAAGTGGACTACCCATAATAAGAAAATAAAAAAAAAAGCCTCCAAGGAGCGTTAGGGAGGTTGAACCGGGACATGAGTCCTTGGGTAGATAGATAAAGGTGGGAAGGGAGACCTTAAAAGGGGAAATTTCCAAACTAAGGAACCTAATAAAGAAGCATAAGTGGATGAGGGTATGCCGGGATGACAAATTGTGACTCGTTTAGGAAGAGCAAAGAAGCCAAATAAGGATTGCAAACAAACCTAGCGGAAGGGAGAAGATAGTAATAATGGGATGATCAAGGATGTCTAAGAAGGATCAGGGAGTAATAGAGACTACACTCTAAGAAGGACAATATGATGGGCATGGTGAGGTGTATACGAAATAAGACTCGACAATTGGATATACCTCTGATAGAAAAATAAAGGGTGAACTATGAAATTAAGGTCAGCGAATGATTAAAGGTACTCGAGAAATACTACCAGATGAAGAGAGAGACGAAGCTATACAACCCCCGAAAGGTTGGAAGGTTTAGAACAACCATTATATAAGTGTTCTTAAAATTAAAGATGGTCAAAGATAGGTTCTAGAATATGTTAGGCTGTAAGGGACATGTAAGCCCAACATTCCCAGGGAAAAATGTGACTCAAGTAACGAAAATTCAGTTGGTAAGCATGACAAGGTCATGCATAATTTTGATCGAAGTTGAAATAAATAACAGATGGAGGAAGGGTAGAAATAGGACGAAGGTGAATAATCTTACCTTAAGCAAAAGAAGATGTGAACTTGAGGATATGCCTTGGACTCGCGGGAAAAACATACTAGTTATGATAAACTCCACGTAAGGAGTAAATAATGTAAAGGAAAAGAAATTTATGAGTATGTGTTATACCGGGGCTAAATGGAAATAACCAAGAAGGTTGTATGTAAAAAATAACAAGTTGATACCAAGAAAAGTTATTTTCAGTGCGAAGGATGTTGAATAAAGTTTTGGGGAGAAAACTCCTAAAAGGAGGGGAGAGTTGTAAACCCCTCCCTTTAGAGTTAAGGAAAACCGGGAAAGAACCAATCAAACTAAGAGAGAAAACTGAACCAGTTCACAAATCCCGACCACTAGAGAATGAGCAAATTGTGGAATTTACAACTCCCGAGTGACCCAAAGAGTCATAAAAACCATGGAAAGGGACTTTAGGACAATTTGGGAAATAAAACTAGACTGGTTCAGGTGAATCAGATCCTTACTGGATTGAACCGGTTTGGACTGGTTTGAACCATCATTTAACTGAATGCTAAATTCATTTTTCTAGGTGATTTAGAAAATTCAAATTGGAGAATTAAGGCCATCATTAGATGGAGAATGTATTTAGATGAATTTAAAAACTTTTAATTTTGAAAAACTCGATTGAATCGGGCCTGAACCAGCCGGTTTATGTGTTGAACCTAGTTTGGACTGGTCCGGTCCGGTTCGGAACAGTGTCGTCTTCTTCCTTCAGATAATAACACTGTTTACTCTCCCGAAAATCGAACAGCGTTGGCGAAGATGAAAATTCTCTAGCTAGGGAGTTTCAGGCAATGAATGACTGCCATTAAGGCGCCAATCGAATGATCAAGAAGTTGCCGAGCTTCCTATATAAAGAGCCCCTCCTCATTCATCCTCCTAACACATGAAAACTCCACTCTCTCCCTACTACTCCATTTTCTGGTGAAGCTTGAACCAGGGCTATGATTTGGGCATTTTTATGCACTAAAGAAGGCGTGGTCGGGTTATTTAGATTCCGGGAGAAGTCAACTACATGACTGTAGTCTCCATTTACTTGAAGGGTCATTAGAGAAGTGCTAGCATTTAGAACAGTGAAGCAGCTCCAGCGGACCAAAGCTACCATGTTTTGGTCGAGATGAAAATGACCAATTAGAGCCCTTATCAGGCCAAACCATGCCCTCTCAACACTTCCACAGCCCTCATACAGCTAAATTAGAGCGGAAAGATAAGCCAATTTGTCTCCCCTCTATAATTTTCGATCAGTGCTAGAGAGAGAATCAACGAAACTTCACTGACCAAATTCTCACTCAATTCGACATCAATTGATATGATTCTTGATCCTTGGAGTAACCTCAGGATGAGAGTTATCTGCCAAGATTAAAAGCTCAGACTATCACACCCCCAATGGTAAGCTTTCAAAGATTTTTCTCTCTGAGTCCAATTTTCTTGTGAAACCCTGTTTGAGCTCATTCCGACATCAATTCATGCAATTAAAAGTGCAATTGAATCATATGGATGTGTAGGAACTCAAATCTACCTTCAATTTCAAGAACTAACTTCGATTGATCGGTCAATTTGATGAAATCAAATTTGATCAAGTTGAAATTTGGGGAAAATTGGAGAAATTTTGGGAATTTCATAAATTCAAGGCACTAAAGTGCAATTTCCCAAAATTGAGGGCCAATTAGGCATGGAAAAGATGTTGGAGGACCAATTGGAAAATTTTGAAATTATTGGGGTCAATTTTACCATTTTTGTAAAGTAGGGGAAAAATGGTAATTTTGGAAAATTTGGGGACTGAATTGGGAATTTGGGAAACTTGAACTCCTTTTTGTGATTTCGGAAAAATTTGTGGAACTCCAAAGTAAAATTTTGAAGTTTCAAGACTCAATTTGGGGAAAAATTGGTATTTGGGACCTAAAGTTAAAGAAAAAGAACTTTGGTGACCTGATTGCAAATAAATGAAAAGTTTGGATATTTTATTCATTCTTAATGAATGATGGCTATTAGACCAAAGGATAATGAACAAGAATGTTCATATCATGTAGAAACATGAAGTACCGGGAACGCCAACCAAGATAAGATTGCATAGAGGCAAAAAGCTTATTGAGAGGAATTCAATGTATTCATGGGTGAGTGGGATTTTATATCATACCCGATTGGAATGATAAGCACATCGGAAATGAAAACCCACTACTAATTGGAATTTTAAACATCACACCTAAATAAGAGTGATGTGGTATGATGAACTTCCTGGAAGAAAGTAGAAAATCTGTTCATCGATTATGAGCGGAGACGTCCTCACACCCGGTTGGTGTGATGGATGACTAAAAGATTATTTTGTCGGAAGTTCCCTCACCTAACAGTGTACCACTGCTTAAATTTTTTGGGAGACCTTCTTGATAGGAGCTCGAAATGGTCATATAGGCCGGAGGCCTCAGGTTTTGAACTTGGGGGCTAATATACCCAATTTTGAAAATCTTGTTCAATGGGCGCAAGGCTAGTTGGCATGAGTAGGAGCACGTAAACAAATATGAGTTTAAGCCATAAAAATTTTAAATGAATGAATGTGTTTGGCCATGGTACCAAGATAGGACCGACATACTTGATGGATTGGTAGTAGTGCAACAAGACAGGTCGACGGATCAGTCGAGACAAACAACTGCATGTCGTGTTAAGGGTCGGGGCCGTTGGACTAGTGGCACCAAAGATTTAATGGCTTAAGAGGAAAATTGTTGTTTTGTGCATGCACTGAGGTACATGACCTTCAAGACCCCCAAGAGGGGTAGTGATGCGTCCTAGGGGATACTAGACAACATGGTGGAGATAAGGGCAGATTGTCGTGCCAACAGTCAGGGAAGCTCGACGTAGCTTCATGTGCATTAGACCGGGGTGGGGTCGGGATGAGATTTCTGTCCTCATATGGACATGGAGTATTTTTGATCTGAGGGTAGGACGTTAGAGATGTTCACTCAAAGTTTGGGTAGAAGTCAGAGACTTCTATCTGGGTGGATGGTAAAGACGCTCCGATCCACAAGTGGGTATTATCGGCGTGACTGCATCTCGTGAATGTGTGTGATCCCTTCATGATGAAGGGCATGTGTTGTTTGTGAAACACACCAAATATGGAAATGGGAAAGAGGTTATGAAAACCATTAAAAGGATTTGAGAATTCTTGGAAATGAATTGGGAAACCTTGGAAAAAGGTTTTGATAAATCAAAATTTGAAGAAAAGCATTTTTAATGAAATAAGGAGTTTGACACACTCCAAAAAAAATTGATTTTTGTGATAACTCTCACCCAACACCCATTCACTAAGTTGTCAAACTCACCCCTTCCCTTTACCCATTTTTAGGAAACCAAGGGAAAATCAACCTTAAAGATATATTAATAGTCGAACCTTAAGGTAGGTATGTAAAATTTATATTCATTTTGATTAATTTTATTACAGGAAAGGTATAAGTAATAATTATGCCTTACTACCCACGATTTAGAAGAGGGGAAAACCCTTAATAAACTGGGAGAGTGGCTGGTTGTTCACGGGGATCCGACCAAACTGGGTCGGGGCATGACAACATCACCTCCATTATCAGCTATAGGAATATGTTATCAAGAGTGATCAGCTCTATTGTATTGCATACTTTGTGTCACGCCCCAACCTAGTTTGGTTGGAGTCCTATGGTCAACCCCACACCCTTCCTCATACTAATCTAATATTTTTACCAATTAGTCCAAGGAAGGTAAAGACATTGGAGTACTTGTTTTCCATAACAAAGTTTACACAACATAAAATTTACCTAATGTTGTGCTGTTGGATTTCTCTCCTAGACCCGACTCGTTGTAGAAAGGTATTTCTTCTGAAAAAGTTAAATGGAAGGGGGGTGATTTCTACAACTCAGTGAGTGGGGGTTGGGACGTTAGTTTTCAAAGAAACAATTTTATCGAAATGTTTTTATACTTTTAGTTTATTGTAATATGAGTTTATCTCTTCTTTAACATTTCCCCTTGCTCGGTAGGTGCCTCAGCAAACAATCACATGCCCTTTCTATCATAGAAAGGGATCACACGTTCGCAAAACAGTACTCAACCATTCCACTTGTGGTTTGGTGCGTCTTTACTGTCCACCTGAATAGAGGTGCACTGCCTTTACCCTAAATTTGAGTGGACATCAATAGTCCGACCCTCAAACCCTTATCATGTCCGCTTGGTAGGACGTGACCTCATTTCCCCTCCGGCCTCTGTCTCAAGAGCTGTTCCCCCCCCTGACCTCGATCTCAATACTTCATCATGTCCACTTTGTGGGACGAGACCTCATTTCCCTTTTGAATTTGGTCTCAGTGCGTAGGAAGCTAGTAGAGCTTCATGATTGATTAGCATGACATACCCGTCCTTATTGCATCCAGGTCGTCCAGCAGCCCTTGGGACCTATTGACTACCCTCTCGGGCATCTAGATGCTCCCAGATTCCTCATGCATGCATACAATAGTTTTGATTCATTAACCATGCTCTTTGGTGCCAACGGTCCAACGACCCCAACACTCGATCTAGCATGTAGCTGTTTGCCTTAACCAACCCATTGACCTAGTCTAGGCGCACTATGAGTAGCCCATCGAGTCTTGTCAGTTCTAACTTGGCCCCGTGGCAAATCACACAGCAATTCTAGTTTCTCTGAGAGTTTTCATGGTTCTTATAATTCACGTTTGTCTATGGGTCCAACCCATGCACACTGGCCCTAGGCCCACTTCATGAGTTTTTCAAAAAATTGGGCCATCAGCTCTACAATTTTCAAATCTGATGCCTTAAGCCTGTTGGATCAATTCCAACTCCCATTAGAAATATTTTCCAAAATGTTTAAGCAGTTTCACACAATCAGGGGAGATCATTCTTAGAAAAACGGTTTTCAAACGTAAAAACAGTTCTCATCACTCCCAACCAGGTATGACGCTGAAATTCCCACTCTTCTGGTACTGTGACGGATTCCCTCCAGCTGGATTTCCAATCTTCAATGTGCTCCTTGGTACCCGTACTCGTATGACTTGTGCTTATATGGTTCGAGCATCCATATAAGAAGAATTGACATAAGGGACCTTATACTTTCTAGTAATGCGCATAGGTCCTTTATCACGTCCCAACCCGGTTTGGTCGCATCCCTGTGATCAACTCGCCGCTCCCTTGGTTTAAGAGGGGTTTTTCATTTTCTTTAATCAAGAGGAGCCATGCATAATTTAACCTTGTTCTCCGGAATAACATAAATCAATAAAGATGCAAGCTTAACAATAACCTTTTAAGCATACGTGACAAAAGGTAGGTCCTAGTGTTTTCCTTAGTCCTTTTCCCTACTCCTGAAAATGGATATAAAATAGGGGTGAGTTTCTACAACTTAGTGAAAAGGTGTTGGGAATGAGTTTTCATAAAAATAGTTTTTAATTTAAGTGTGCCAAACTCCTTATTTCCTTTAAGAACATTTCTTCCTCAAATTTTGGTTTTCAAAACTCTTTTCCTCATTATCCACATTAGGTGTGTTTAACAATCAACACTTACCCTTCATCAGGAAGGGATCACACATTCGTAGGACAACCCATCAACTGCACCCACTTGTGGTGTCAGAGCGACTTTACCGGCCACCAAGATAGAAGCCCGTCCACTTCTACCTTGGGTATGAGTGGATGTTCGTGACATCCGACCCTCAAACCCTAAAATCAACCCCATGTCTGTATGAGGATAGAGACCTCATCCGAACTTATGGATATGAAGCTACGTTGAGCTTCCCTGACTGCTAGCACGACAAACTGCCGTTATGTCCACATGTCGTCTAGTAGCCCTTAAGACGCATCACTACCCCTCTTAGGCGTCATGATGGTCCCGAACCTCAAGTGCATGCACAACCAATAGTTTTCCATAAAGCCATTTATCATTGGTGCCATTGGTCCAACAACCCCGACCCTCAACTTGACCTACAACTATTATGAATTTTCATGGCTTTAACATTTCCTGTTTGTTTATGAGCTCCTGCTCTTGCCAACTAGCCTTAGGCCCACTGTATGTGATTTTCCAAAATCGGGCATTTAGCCCCATAAGTTCTTAAATCTGAGGTCTCTGGTCAATTTGAGTTGTTCTAGCTCTCGTTAAAAAGGTCTCCCAAAAATTTTAAGCATTGACACAAAGTCATGGGAGAACCCTTCTGACAAAATAACCTTTCAATTCATCACACCAACGACAAACGTGTTTTCTCATTCCTTCTAGGAAGTCCATCATACCAACTGGGTATGATATCTATACTTACAACTGATAAGTAGTTTTTCCACTAAGTTCTCTCATCACTCCAACCGGATGTGATGTTAAAATCCCACATATAAGTGGTTTTTTATTTTTGAGGTACTCATCATCCCAATCGGTAAGTGGCTTTTAACTTAAAATCATACTCATCATCACAACCGAGTATGACGATAGTAAGCCCACTCACCCGATAACTGAAGTGTACTATTCTTTAGTCGATTTCCGCCTCCACGCTAGCTTGTCCTTGCTGGCGTTCGGGTCTCTCATGTTTCTACATGATTTGGATATTCTTATCTATTAATATTTAGCATAACAACCTTCTTTTTCTCACGTATAAACAACTAGGCTCAAAATTTTCTAGTAATTGCACTTAGGTCCCTAAAGTTCATTTTCTTTGACTTTAGGTCCCTAATGCAAAATTTTCCCTAAATTGAATCTAGAAACATCCAAAAATTCACTTTGGGTTCTCAATTTACTCAAAATTGTTTAAGGGGTTCAAGTTTTCCAAATTTCCAATTTGGTCCCCAATTTGTCAAAAATTACAATTTTGCTCCTACTTTACAAAAATAGCAATTTGACCCCAATTATTTAAAAAAATTGACCAATTGGTCCTCCAACATTCTTTTCATGGCCAATTGGCCCTCAATTTTGGGAAATTGGAATTTGGTCCCCCAAATATTTCCCCAATTTCCCCCTTTCAAACTGGCCGAATTTGATTTCATCAAATTAACCATTCAATCGGCGTCAATTGTTGAAATTGAAGGTATAATTCAGTTCCTACACATCCATACAATTCAATTGAGTTTTGAATCGCATGAATTGAGGCTGAAACGAGCTCAAACGGAGCTTTGCCGGAAAATTGTGTGTAGATAGAGAAAGTTTTGAAAGCTTACCATTGGAGATGCGGCGGTCCGAGCTTTCTATCTAGGCAGGTAACTCTCGTCTTGAGGTTACTCCTATCAAATTCATATCAAATTGTGGGAGAATTTGGTCAGTGAAGTTCTCATAGTTTTTCTCTCTAACGCTGATCGGAAATGACGAAGGGTGCCGAATTGGATTACCTTTCAGCTCTATTACAATCGTGTGAGGGTTGTGGGAGTGTTAGGAGGGCTTGGTTTGGCCTGAGGAGGGCTGAATTTGGCCAATTTCAGCTTGGCCGAAATAGGGCAGCTTTGGTCCGTCGATGCTACTTTATTGTTTGATTCCACCGGCGCTTCTCTGATGGAACTCGAATCAAACGGAGATTACCGTTAGGTAGCTAACTTCTTCCGGAATCTAAGGAACTTGACCTCATCTTCTAACGCTTAGAAAAACCTCAATGTTAGAGCTCTGGTTCGAGCTTTGCCAGAAAATTGAATAGTTGAGAGAGAATGGAGTTTTCAGGCGTGAGGAGGACGAATGGAGAGGAGCTCTTTATATAGGGAGCTTGGGGACTCTCTCGCCGATCGTTTGGCACCTTAATGGCTCTCATTCATGACCTAAAACACCCTGAACGGAAACGTTTCACCTTCTCCCGTGCTGTCCGTTCTTCTATCAAATGAACAGTGTCATCATCTCGAGGAAGAAGATGACACTGTTTTGAATTAAACTGGACCGGTTCGAACCAGGTTCAATGCTTAAATTGACCGGTTTAGGCCTGATTCGACCAAGTTTTGCAAAATTAAATTCATTATCTATCCAATGGTGGCTTCAATTCCCCAATTTGAATATTTTAAGCCACCTAGAAAAAAGAATTTAGAAATCGGTTGAATGATGGTTCAAACTGGTTCAATATAGTTTAGGTCTGGTTCACCTGAATTAGTCTGGTTTTCTCTTCCAACTTGTTCCAAAGCCTCTTTCCATGGTTTTTATGACTCTTTAGGTCACTCGGGATTTTTAAATTTCCTAATTTTCCATTTCTCTAACAATTGGGGTTCGTGAACCGATTCGGTTTTCTCACCTTGGTTGACCGGTTCTTTCCCCGGTTTCCTTATCTTTAAGGAACGAGGTATACAACTCTCCCTTCCTTTTAGGGGTTTTATCCCCAAAACTTATTCAGCATCCTTTGCATAGGAAATAACTTTCCTTGATGTCAAATTGGAGTTTGTTTGACATGCTTACACTTCGGTTATTTCACTTTGCCCATTATAACATAGATTTAAGGAATTTCTTTTCCTTTCCATTGCTTACTCATTCCATAGAGCTTAGCTTAACTAACCATGTCTTACACATGAGTTCAATGGTATATCCTTAGGTTCACATCTTCCTTTGCTTAGGGTAAGATTCTTCCCCTTGAGGTTCTTACTCAGGATTTCAGGATTGAGAGTTCCAAAATGCCCAATCATTCATGTGTCTAGTCATTTTCTTTATTGTTGAAACCCTTAGCTTAGTGTCTTTTCTAGCACTACGTACTTGCTTTCATAGATTTTGCCGTTAGATCCTTTTGTCCAGTTTTGACCCTTCTTATGTCCTTCCTCATTTTCAATGGCGTTCTTTCCTCTAGGACTTTCCTTTTTCTTAATCTACTCTTAATCACTCATGGTAATTTCACGATTCTTTATTCTGACTTAATCCCCTTTGGTTTATGTGTCAATTACTTTGTTTGAGAAAGTTCCCTTTTTACGGTTTTTATTCTCTACTATGCCCCCCCACAGTAGAGACTTTCATCTTAGGTGCCACTTGCTTAACCTTCTTATCATTCCTTGAAGGTTTCTTTCCTTTCTCTCTTCATACCCCTTTATATATTAGGGCATTTGCCCGCTTTGAATCCTTCTCTAACTGAAATTTCAATTTCCTCCCTTATTCTTTTCTTGAGACATTTCTGATTCTTGTTCTTATTTAGTGTAGTCGACACTATGCCTAGTCGTCCTCTCTTTAGGTTCCATCAATTGAGTGGAGACCATCGCCAGTCTTGATGTCAATGATCATTCACTTCTTAACTGGAGGGTTTACTTGTCAAAGATTCTTAGATGTGCTTTCCTCTGTTCCTTTTTATGGCAGTCCACCCCTTTCTTACTCACACGACATTCTTTTGATGCTATTTTCATACTTACCCATTACTTGGATTTAACTTACTACTTGGGTTCTCCTGAGTACTTTTCCTATGTACTTGTTCTTTCCATCTCATCCAGCATATCTTTGATGAGCTTATCACCTTTCCACTTCTATTTGTACCATTACCTCTTAATTGGGTCACTTATGTCTTTCCAAGGTTTCCTTCCTTGGTAATTTATACTCTTTTCTCCAGGGATTCTCTTCTAGTTTTGTCATTAAGGACATTCATCCTTAAATGGTATTCTCTGATGCCATCCTCTCCTGCTTATCTTTACTCTTGAAAACTTACATGTACTTTTATACCTCATCTTCATTCTTACTAGTTCCCAATACTCATCCATTTCTTTTAGGTGGAATTCACATCTTCTTTGTTTTCAAGATCTCTTGATCGTCCTGCAAGAGGCTTGCTTAACCTTCTCATGGCTTTTTGGTCGTTATCCCAATCTCAACCATTGATTTCTTTAAGGCTTTCTTTTATCCCTATTTCCCAAATGTTTTTGGCCTTTCCACCTCTCCCTTCTTCACCAGAGTTTTGGTCTTCACAAAGGTTAGTTCGTTAACTGCCTCATTCCTATTACCCGCTTCGTTTTATTATTTCGAGATAGTTGTTTCTCGAGTCTCCTTTGTCCTTAATGTCCATCCCCTTGTCCTATTTAGGGTGTAGCCCTTACTACTTCCTGATACTTCTTAGGGCGTAGTTTATTCTCTCTTACTATCCTGTTATTATTAGCTATTTCCTTTAACTAGGTTCATCTGAAATCACTTATTTGGCTGCTCTGCTCCTAAAGAGTAGGTTATACCTGGCTATTCCGGTATGTCCTTAACCCCATATGTCTTTTAATGAGATTCCTTATTTTGGTTCAAGCCTCTTATGGTTCATCTGTTGGTTACTTAACTTGGAAATTTCTCTTTTCAATGGTCCCACTTCCTATCTTTATCCTTCTTCTTAGGGACTTTCATCCCGGAAGTTTCATGTTCAACCTCCCTAATGCTTCTTGAAAACTTTTTCTTCATTCCTCTCTTACACCTTTCTAACATTAGTATGGTTATTCACCCTTGATTCATCCCTGTCCTCCAATTCCTTTTTTTATTCCTTATCCTTCCTTCGAGGAGCTCCTGTTGAGTTCCTACTAATTTGTGTCCTACCTATCACCAACTCTTTCAAGGGTACTTGTATTATTCCTTTGGTTTTCTTCCTACCTTACTTCTTTCCTCTTTCCTTTCTCCTTGTCTTATCCCAAAGTGACTTAGTATCTTCCGTGCCCCTATTTCTTCCTTAATTTCCTCTTGTTCAGCTTTCATTCTACTAGTTTCTCTTGGGGCAACCCGATCTTTCTTGGTTTCCTTACTTTTATCTATAGGGATTTTCCTTAACTCCTTATAGTACTTAGGCTTTTACTATTCCCACACCCTTTAATACTTACTTCCTTTTGCACCAGACTTCACACTCTTCTTCTTCCATCCCTTAGTTAGGGTATGCCTTCCTTGGTGAACTCTAGGCAGACTCTTCTAGAATTTCTTTCCAAGTCTTGTTGTTTTGTTTCTCCATTCTTCGAGTAGGGAAAAACTTATTTGGCTATTTTTAAGGTTTAGGTTAACTAGAGATTACTCGCTGTTTTTCTTCCTTAGGTGATCTTTTCTCTACCCATTACTCTGATCATTATTAGCATACTCTCATTTCTGATAGTTGTATTTATCAAGGAGATTAAATTTTAATCAAGAAAAAACTAGTTTTTCATTCATTCAGGAGATAGTTTCTTGCCATACTTGGCTTATTATAGAGATTTTCTACTTCCTAGTCCCTTGGGGTCATAGGCCAGGAGTTAGCCTCGGAATGGTTGCAGGATTTATAATATGAAGGCTCTAAGGAACTGGTCAAAGTCCATCCATATTCCCTTTGGATTTCCCTTATGGGACGAACTTCATGTATGGCATGAAGTCCGTACCTCCTTAACACCTCTGCCTCGCACACATATGTCAGCTTCATCCATTGAGAAGGATTGAAGCTGGATTGTGCAATTGAGGGTACTTGAGGGACTTTTATGAAGGTGGCATAAGCATCCCAATAGTTGTTCCAAGCCTCCTTCTTAGTGGGATTCCTCTGTTGTTGTTGTGGGGCTAGACGAGGTGTTGGGCTCCTTGGAGGAGGGACATGTTCTTCTTGTCTTGGAGGATGATAAGTTAAGCCTTCTAGCTCTAGTAGGGCTCCGATGAGTTTCCTATAATCATCAACCATATCCTTGGGCACTCTCTTCTTGCCCTTCAAAAATTGTTGAACAGCTGCCTCCCTAGAGGTAGGTGTCTTTTTCACGGTCATGTATGTAGGATTGGATTTCACGACTAACTTTCTAGGGACTCTCCTTCCTACATGGTAATTAAGTTTTCATTAGTGTCATGGCAAATTATTGATAATGCTTCAAGGGAACTAGGCACTGCAACCACTCAAGTTGTCAAGCCCTGACCTAGTTTGGTCGGATCCTCGTGATCAACCTGCCACTCCCTTGGTTTAAGAGGGGTATCCGCCTTTCTTTAATCAAGAGAAGCCATGCATAATTTAACCTTGTTCCTTGTAATAACATAAATCAATAAAAAAATGCAAGCTTAAAAATAACCTTTTAAGCATACTTGACAAAAGGTAAGTGCCGACATTTTCCTTAGTCATTTTCCCTACTCCTAAAAATGAATATAAAGGAGGGGTGAGTTTCTACAACTTAGTGAATGGGTGTTGAGAATTAGTTTTCATAAAAATAGTTTTTAATTGTAGTGTGCGAGACTCCTTATTTCCTTTAATAACATTTCTTTCTCAAATTTTGATTTCAAAACTCATTCTTCATTATCCACATTAGATGTGTTTAACAGTCAATACACGCCCTTCATCAGGAAGGGATCACACAATCGCAGGGCAACCCATCCAATGCACCCACTTGTGGCGTTGGAGTGACTTTACTGATTACCTAGATAGAAGCCCGTCCACTTCTATTCTAGGTATGAGTAGATTTTCGCAACATCTGACCCTCAAACCCGAAGTCAACTCTGTGTCTGTATGAGGACAAAGACTTCATCCCAACCCCATCCTGGCCTCATGCTTATGAAGCTACATCGAGCTTCCTTGATTGCTAGCATGACAAATTGCCCTTATCTCCACAATGTCGTCCAATAGCCCATTGGACACATCAATACCCCTCTTGGGCGTCTTGATGGTCTCGAACCTCAAGTGCATGCACAAACAATAGTTTTCCACAAAGCCATTTATCCTTGGTGTCATTGGTCCAACGATCCCGACCCTCAACTTGACCTACAACTGTTTGTGTCATGCCCTGACCTAGTTTGATCGAATCCCAGTGAGCAACCCGCCACTCTCCCGATTTATTGAGGGTTTCCCCTTCTTTAACCCGGTAAGAGTAAGTTGCCTTTAAACCTTTACTTTTCCTGGAATAACATAAATAAAAGCTTGCATAAAATTTTAACTTTTCATACCTATCATGCAGGTGTAACTAACAGGAGGTCTTGGGTAGGTTTTCCTTGTTTTGCCTAAAAAGGGATATAAGGGAGGGGGTGACTATAACTACTAAGTGAATGGGTTTTCTCAAAATTTTAACTTTTAGGAAAAGATTTGTCTTGAAGTGTGCCCGACCCCTTATTTTCTTTAAAAAATCATTTCATTTCAAATCTCTATTTTTATCACCATTTCTTATTAATCATGATATGTCATCACCCAACACACATCCTTCATCATGAAGGTCAATCACACAATCGCAGGCCAGCCCGAAGCGACTTTACCAGCCACCTAGATAGAAGTACGTCCACTTGTACCATGAGGTTGAGTGGATGTTCGTGACATCTGACCCTCAATCCTGTAAAAATTCTCTATGTCCGTATGAGGATAGAGACCTCATCTCGTCCCCACCCCGGTCTCATGTGCTTTATGCTACTCTGAGTTTCGCAAGGTCACCTGGTCCGAAGAACTGCCCTTATACCCATCAGGTCGTCAAGGGCCCTAGGACACATCACTACCCCTCTTGGGTGTCTGGAAGGTTCCGTAATCAAAGTGCATGCACAATCAGTATTTTTATATCATGCCTTATAATTTGTGGTGCCACTGGTCCAACGGCCTTGACCCTCAACTCAACCTGCAACTATTTGTCTTGTCTGGTTCATTGACCTGTCATGTTGCATTGCTGCTAGTTGACTAAGCAAGTCGGTCTGTCTTGGTACCATGGCCAATCAGTATTTTTCACATCTTGCCATATAATTTGTGGTGCCACTAGTCCAATGGTCTCGACCCTCAACTCAACCTACAGTTGTTTGTCTTGACTGGTCCATCGACCTGCCAAGTCGCACCGCTGCTAATTGACTGAGTATGTTAGTCCTGTCTTGGTATCATAGCTAAACAATTCATTTATTTAAAGTTTTATGGCATATAACTCATGTTTGTTTATGAGCACCTGCTCGTGCCAATTGGCCTTGGGCCCACTGTACTAGATTTTAAAAAAATTAGGCATATTAGCCCCAAAGTTCCAAAATCGAGGCCTCCAGCCTATAAGAGCTATTTGAGCTCCCATCAAGAAGGTTTCCCAAATTGTTTAAGCAATGTCACATAGTCAGGGGAGAGCACTTTTGACAAAAATAAATTTTCAACTATCCATCATACCGATCGAATATGAGGATATCTCTGCTCATAACCGATGAACGTGTTTTCCACTTCCTCTGAGAAAGCTTCATCATACCAACATGGTATGATCTACTCACGACTTGTAAGTAGTTTTTCTGTGTCATTATCACATCACTCCTCTATGTTGTGATGTTCAACATACCACGAAGTAGTGGGTTTTTATTTTGAGGTACTTATCATCCCCAACCGAGTATGATATAAAATCCCACTCACCCGTTAATACAGTGAATTCCTCTCGACCAGTTCTTTGTATTCACACGAGCTTGTCCTTGCTGGTGTTCCCAGTACTTCATGTTGCTACACGATATGAACATCACTGTTCATTATCTATCGGCCTAATAGCATTCATTCATTCCAAATGAATGAGAAAACTAAATTTTTATTTATTTGCAATTAGGTCCCTAGAGTTTTTTTTCTTTAAGTCCATAATGTCGGTTTTTCCTCAAATTGAGTTCTGAAACTTTTCATAAAAAGGGGTTTAATTTCCCAAATTTCCAATTTGGTCCCCCAACTTTTCCAAAATTACCATTTTGCCCTTCCTTTACAAAAATGGTAAGTTTTACCCCAAAAATTCTAAAATTGCTCAATCGGCCCTCTAACATTCTTATCATGCCCAATTGGCTTTCAACTTTACTAAATTGTATTTTGGTCCTTCAAATTTCAAAAATCCCCAAATTTTTGCCAATTTCAACTCCTTAACACAGCTGAATTTGATTTCATCAAATTGACCAATCAAACACTTCTAAATGTTGAAATTGAAGTTAAAATTGAGATCCTACATCTTCATATGATTCAATAGCACTTTTAATCGCAAGTTTTGACGTCGAAACGAGCTCAAATGGAGCTTTGCCAGAAAATAGACTATAGAGAGAGAAAGCTTCAATTACTCATCGTTGGGGGCATGACGGTCCGAGGTTTTGATATGGGTAGATAGTTCTCATCTTGTGGTTCATCCTAGAATTAAGAATTGCATCAATTGATGCCAAATTGGATGAGAATTTTATCATCAAACTTTTGTCGGTTCTCTCTAGCACCGGTTAGAAATTGCAGAGTGGAGCCGAATTGGCTTACGTTTCCACTCTAATTTAGCTGTAGAATGGCTGTGGAGGAGTTGGGGAGGCTTGGTTTGGCCTGAGGAGGGATCGAAATGGCTGATTTTAGCTCAGCCAAAACAGGGTAGCTTCGGTCTACCGGAGCTGCTTCATTATTTGATTATGTCGACACTTCTTTGGTGATTATTGGATTGACTAGAGTTTGCTATTAGATAGTTGACTTCCCTCGGAGTCTAAACATCCCGACCTCTCCTTCTGAGGTTAAGAAAAATGCCCTAGTCGAACCTTTGGTTTGAGCTTTATTGAGAAATGAAGCAGTAGAGAGAGAAAGAGAGAAGTGTTCAAGTGTGAGGAGAATGAATGGGGATGAGCTCTTTATATCGATTTAAAATTGTGTATTAAATGGGGGAGATTTATTACTAGTATTAATGTTGCCATAAATTGATGGGTATTTATTAGTATTAATTTCAATAATTTAATTTAGGTATTAACTCATGGGTATTAATTCCAATAATTAAATGTATGTATTAATTTATGGGTATTTATGATAGGGCATATGAATAATACTAATTAATCCAAATCCGCATAAAACTTTTTGACCGAAATTTTGTGTTACAAAAAAAAGGAGGTCACCCATCCTAGCACTACTCTCACGAAAGTACGCTTAACTTCGGTGTTCTCATGGGATCCAGTTCATTTGAACCAGTTTGGTTTTATCTTCTAATTTGTCTTAAGGTTCTTTTCCAAGATTTTATGAACCCTCAAATGGTCGGGTTTGTGAACCGGTCTAGTATTTCTCACTTAGATTGACCGGTTCTTTTTCCAATTTTTCTTAACTCAAAAGAGCAGGGTTTACAGTTTGTCTAGACCGGTCCATCGACCTAGCCCTGACGCACTGCCGCTAGTCCATCAAATATGTCGGTCCTATCTTGGTACCATGGTGAAATCACATAATTTATTCATTAAGAATTTTCATGGCTTTAACATATCTATTTGTTTATGAGCTCCTACTTGGGCCGACTAGCCTTGGGCCCACTGTACGTGATTTTCCAAAATTGGGCATTTAGCCCCACAAGTTCCAAAAACTGAGGCCTTTGGCCTATCTAAGCTATTCTAGCTCTCGTCAAGGTCTTCTAAAACTTTTAAGCATTAGCACACAATCAGGGGAGAACACTTTTGACAAAATAACCTTTCAATTCATCACACCAACCGGGTGTGATGACATCTCTGCTTACAACCGGCAAGCGAGTCTTCTCCTTCCTTCTAGGAAGTCCAGCATACCAACTGGGTATGATCTCTCTACTTACAACTGGTAACTAGTTTTTCCACTTAATTCTCACTTTACTCCAACCGGATGTGATGTTAAAATCCCACATATAAGTGGTTTTTCATTTTCGTGGTGCTCATCATCCCAACCGAGTATGATGTAAATAAACCCACTCACAATCGATAAGTGGTTTTTAAATTAAAATCATGCTCATCATCCCAACCGGGTATGGTGTTAGTAAGCCGACTCACCCAATAACTAAAGTGTACTCTTCTTCAATCAGTTTCCACGCCCACACTAGTATGTCCTTGCTGGCATTCCGGTCACTTGTGTTGTCATGCCCCCACTCGGTTTGGTCGGATCCCCGTGATCAACCTGCCACTCTCCCAGTTTATTAAGGGGTTTCCCCTTATTATAAACCATAAAGAGTAAGGCCTCCTTTAAACCTGCACCTTTTCGTGGAATAACATAAATAAAAAATGTATAATATTTTAAATTTGTCATATCTGTCTCACAGGCATCTTAGTTGATGGTCTTGAAGGGTAAACTTTTTGAAATCTCCTGAAAAGGGATATAAGGAAGGGGTGAGTACGACTACTTAGTGAATGGGTTTTTCAAAAGTCTACTTTTAACTTTTAGGAAAACATTTGTATTGTAGTGTGCCAAACTCCTTTCTTTCAAAAATCCTTTCAATTCAAATCTCGATTATTTCCACCATTTCCATATTAATCACATTGTGTCATCACCCACCATACATCTTTCATCATGAAGGTCAAACACACATTTGCAGGCTAGCACGACCACTAAACCCACTTGTGGCTTTGGAGTGACTTTATCGGCCACCCAAATAGAAGTACGTCCACTTCTACCCTAAGAATGAGTGGATGTTCGTGACATATGACCCTCAATTTTGAAATCAATTCTTCGTGTCTGTATGAGGACAGAGACCTCATTCTGTCCCCACCCCGGTCTTAAGCGCTTAGTGCTACTCCAAATTTCGCACGTTCACCTGGTATGATGAACTGCCCTTATACCCACCAGGTCATCCAGTGCCCTTAGGATACATCACTACCCCTCTTGGACGTCTTAATGGTCCCATAATCACAGTGCATGCACAAATAGTATTTTCCTATCATGCTATATAATCTGTGGTGCCACTGGTCCAACAACCCTCACCCTCAACTCAACCCGCAGTTGTTTGTCTTGACTAGTTCGTCGAGCTGTCATGTCGCACTACTGCTAGTTGACTGAGTGTGTTGGTCCTATCTTGGTACCATGGCCAAACAATTCCTTTATTTAAAGTTTTATGGCATATAACTCATGTTTGTTCATGAGCTCCTACTCATTCCAACTGTCCTTGGGCCCACTGTATGAGATTTTCAAAATTAGGCATATTTGCCCCCAAGTTCCAAAACCGAGGCCCCCAGGCTATAAGAGCTATTCGAGCTCCCGTCAAGAAGGTCTCCCAAATCGTTTAAGCATTGGTACACATTACTGTCCATTATACCGACAAAAAATATTTTTTCAACTGTCCATTATACTGACCGGGTATAAAGACATCTCCGTTCATAACTAATGAATGGGTTTTCAACTTTCTTTGAGGAAGTTTCATCATACCAACCGGTAAGTAGCTTTTCCGCATGCTTTTCACATCACTCCTCTAAGTTGTGATGTTTAAAATACCACTTAGTAGTGAGTTTTTATTTTGAGGTACTTATCATCCCCAACCGGGTATGATATAAAATCCCACTCACCTGTTAATGCAGTGAATTCCACTATACTGATTCTTTGTATTTTACACGAGCTTGTCCCTGCTGGCTTTCCCGGTACTCCGTGTTCCTACATAATATGAACATCTTGATTCATTATCACTTGGCCTAATAGCCTTCATTCATTCCAAATGAATGAGAAACTAAACTGTTATCTATTTGCAATTAGGTTCATAAAGTTATTTCTTTTTAACATTAAGTCTCTAATGTCGGTTTTTCCTCAAATTGCGTCTCGCTTTTAAAATTTATCTTAGGACCTCAATTTATTCTATTTCACAAAAAGGGGTTTAATTTCCCAAATTTCCAATTTGGTCCCCCAACCTTTCCAAAATTACCATTTTGCCTTTCCTTTACAAAAATGGTAAGTTCCACACAAAAATTCTAAAATTCCTCAATTGGCCCTCTAACATTTTCATTATGCCCAATTGACATTAAATTTTAGGAAATTGCATTTCGGTCCTTTGAATTTTTGAAAATCCCCAATTTTTCCAAAATTTTCCCCCAATTCCAACTTCTTAACACAGCTGAACTTGATTTCATCAAATTGACCGATCAAACATTTTCAATTGTTAAAATTGAAATTGAAATTGAGTTTCTACATGTTGATACGATTCTTTAGATATTTGAATTGCAGGTTTTAACGTCGGGACGAGCTTAAATGGAGCTTCGCCGGAAAATGAATTGTAGAGAGAGAAAGCTTTGATTACTCACCGGTGAGGGCACGGTGGTCCGAGCTTTCGATCTGGGCAGATAGCTTTCATTCTCAGGTTTATCATAGAATTAGGAATTGCATCAATGGATGCTGAATTAGGTTAGAATTTCATCATCAAAATTCTGCTAGTTCTCTTTCTAGCACCGACCAGAAATTGCAGAGTGGAGCTGAATTAGCTTACTTTCGGCCTTAATTTGGCTGTGGGAGGGCAGAGGAAGTGTTGGAAGGGCTTGGTTTGGCTTGAGGAGGTCTCGAAATGGCCAATTTCAACTTAGCCAAAATAGGGCAGCTTCGGTCCATCGGAGCTGCTTCACTGTTCTATCACGTCGGCATTTCTCCGGCGACCCTCAAAGCAAACGAAGACTACAGAAGTGTAGCTGACTTCTCCCCTGTTCTAAAGAACACGACCTCACCTTCTTTGTCTCTGAAAAGACCCTATATTGCCTTCTTTTTCGGAAGACTAAACAACTGAGAAAGAGTGAGCTTTTTAGGTGTGGAGAGGATGAATGGAGAGGGGGTCTTTATTTAGGAAGCTCGGGGACTCCTTGGCCGTCCGATTGGTGCCTTTTTGATAGGCATTGATGGTCGGAAACATATTGAATGGTGACATTTCTTCTTCACCGGCGCTGCTTCAATTTTTGAATGAGTGAACAGTGCTGTCATCTGGAGGAAGAAGATGACTGTTCTGAATCGGATCGAACTAGTCTGAACCGGGTTCAAAGCTTAAACTTGCTGGTTCACCCCTCATTTGACCTAGTTTTTGAAATCTAAAAATTTCTAAATTCATCTTCTATCCAATGGTGGCCCCAAATCTCAAATTTGAATTATTTAAGCCACCTAGAAAAATGAATTTAGGATCTAGTTCAATAGTGGTTTAAACTGGTTCGGATCCGATTCACCTTAACCGGTTTGGTTTTCCTCTCCAATTCCTTCACCAGTCCAATTCCATGACTTTTGCGATTCCTTAGGTCACTTAGGGTCCATAAATTTCCCGATTTACCATCTCTCTATCAGTTCCGGTTCATAAACTAGCTCGGTTCTTAAATCGATTTAATCTCGCTTATATCCGGTTCCCCCGAACCAGTTTGGTTTTACTCTCCCACTTTGTTCTAAGGTTCCTTCCCAAGGTTTATAAATCTCTTTGGTTCATAAGGGATCCATAAATTTCCCTGTTTGCCCTTTCTCTATTGGTTCCGGTTCATGAACTGACTCGGTTCATAAATTGATTCAATCCAATTGGATTCGATTCATCTAAACCGGTCCGATTTTTTCTGTTCCAATTTGTCTTAAGTTTCCTTTGTAAGGTTTTATGAACCCTTTTGATCATTCGAGAGTTATAAATTTCCAAATTGCTCGTTGCCAATTGATCGGGTACGTGAACCAGTTCGATTTTCTTACTCGGTTTGACCGGTTCTTTTCCCGATTTTCCTTAACAAAAAAGGGCGGGGTTTACACGTGTTCCTTGTTGGAAATCCTTATCTTTTAATATTTGGCATAATAGCCTTTGTTTTCTCTCGTATGAACAACTAGGCTCAAAATTTTCTGTTAATTGAACTTATGTTCATAAAGTTCATTTTCCTTAACTTTAGGTCCCTAATACAACTTTTCCCCAAATTGAGTCCCAAAACTTCCAAAAATTCACTTTATTTACTCAATTTACTCAAAATTGTTTTAGGGGCTCAAGTTTTCCAAATTTCCAATTTGGTCCCCAACTTTTTAAAAATTACCATTTTACCCCTACTTTACAAAAATGGCAATTTGACCCAAATTATTTTAAAAAATCAACCAATTGGTCCTCCAACATTCTTTTCTTGGCCAATTGACCCTCAATTTTAGGAAATTTCAATTTATTCCCTCAATTTTACAAAATCCCCAAATTTCCCCGAAATATTTCCCAATTTCCCCCTTTCAAACTGGTTGAATTTTATTTAATCAAATTGACCATCCAATCTAGGTTAATTGTTGAAATAGAAGGTATAATTTAGTTCCTATACATTCATATGATTCAATTGAGCTTTGAATCGCATGAATTGAGGCCGAAACAAGCTCAAACGGAGCTTCGTCGGAAAATTGTGTGTTGAGAGAGAAATCTTCGAAAGCTTAACGTCAGAGATGTGGCAGTCCGAGCTTTCTATCTGGGCAGGTATCTCTCGTCACGAGGTTCCTCCTAGAATTAAGAGTCACAACAATTCATATTAAATTGAGGGAGAATTTGATCAGTGAAGTTTTCATAGTTTCTCTCTCCGACGCTGATAAAAAATGACAGAGGGGGCTGAATTGGCGTGTGAGGGCTGTGGGAGTGTCGAGAGGGCTTGGTTTGGCCAGAGGAGGGTGGTATTTGGCCAATTTCAGCTTGGCCTAACAGGAAAGCTGTGGTCTATCAGAGCTACTTCATTGTTTGATTCCACCGGCGCTTCTCCGACAGTCCTTGGATCAAACAGAGATTACCTTAAGTAGCTGACTTCTTCTGGAATCTATGGAACCTGACCTCGCCTTCTAAGGCTCAGAAAAACCTCAATATCAGTGCTCTAGTTTGAGCTTCACTGAAAAATTTAGTAGTTGAGAGAGAATGGAGTTTTCAGGTATGAGGAGGATGAATGGAGAGGAGCTCTTTATATAGGGAGCTTGGGGACTCTCTAGCCGATCGTTTGGCACCTTAATGGTGCTCATTCATGACCTGAAACGTCCTGAATAAAAATGTTTCACCTTCGCCAGTGTTGTCCGTTCTTCTAGAGAATGAATAGTATCGTCATCTCAAGGATGAAAATGATATTATTCCAAACTGGATTGGTCTGAACAGGGTTCAATGCTTAAACCGACCAGTTCAGGCCCGATTCGACTGAGTTTTTCAAAATTAAAAATTTCTAAATTCATTCTCTATTCAATGGTGGCTTCAATTTCCCAATTTGAATATTTTAAGACACCTAGAAAAATTAATTTAAAAACCAGTTCAATGATAATTCAAACTAGTTCAATCCATTTCAGGTCTAGTTCACCTGAACCGGTCTGGTTTTCTCTTCCAACTTATCCCAAAGACCCTTTCCATGGTTTTTATGACTCTTCCGGTCACTCGGGATTTGTAAATTTCCCAATTTTCCCTTTCTCTAACAGTTGGGGTTTGTGAACCAGTTCGATTTTCTCTCCTGGGTTGACTGATTCTTTCCTCGGTTTCCTTATCTTTAAGGGATGGGGTTTACATCCTTACACTATGCCTTAATTGAAGTTAGGTCCCTTAAAGTTTAGAGCTTTACATTTTAGTCCCTGATCTTTATTAATCTTAGTTAAGTCCCTAGGACTTCCAATTTTCCTCACGGGTCCTTAACTTTTCCAAAATTACCATTGGTTCCTCAATTTTCCCAAAATTGCCAATTGGTTCCTAATTTCCCAAAAATTACCAATTAGTCCTTAAACTTTTCAAAAATTTCCCATTGGTCCCCATTTCATCCAATTGCTCAATTGGACCACAATTGGAAGTGAATTTCATGAAAATGCCCTAATTTTTTCTTAAATTGCATTTCGGTTCCCAATTTTCCAAAAAACCCTAAACTGACGTGGAGGTCCAACTCAACTACCACGTTAGTCGTTGACCAGTTGACCGAACGCGTGGTAACCTCCCATTAGCTAATCATGCTTGCGTGGCTGCTGATATGGCGTCATTAACTGTTGACTAGTTTGTTGACTGTTGATCATTGACCGGACAGACTGTTGATCGGTCCGGTCCGACCGGGTTCGGTGACCTAAATTTGAAATTTTGCCGGTTCATACCTGATTCGACTGGTTTTCAGAAATTTAAAAATTTAAAAATATATCTAAATTAATTTTCTATTTAATGGTGGTCTCAATTTCCCAAATTGGCATTTTAAGCCACCTAGAAAAATGAATCATTGAATCAATTCTCTATGGTTTATCCCGGTTTAGTCTGGTTTTGGTCTGGTTTACCCAAATTGGTCCGGTTCTCTCATCAGTTCCACTTCTCGATTCTTCCTCATGATTTTTATGAATTTTTTGTCACTTGGAATTTTCCAATTTCCCATTTAAACCCTTCTTTATCATTTTTTATTCCTTTTTTGGCTCAATTTTCTCAAAACCGCCGGTTTACTCGGTCTGGGGGAATAGGTTTCACAAAAGTCTGTTATAATTTGTTATTTTTTATGTAAAAATTGTATAAATTACCATAAAAGTGAAGAATTAAAAATACCATAGAAAATTACTTATATATTCTACTTGTTCCATCTCTCTACTTTTATGGTATCAAAGCCAATTGCTCAACAACTTTCTTCTCATGAAAGTTTGGCTCCTACATAAGCATACTTCTTTCTCATTAGGCATTTTCTCAATCACATACCTACCTTGAATACTCAAATCTCTCTAGACTCCTTCCATCATCTTATTGTTTCTTTTTGCTCCATCAATCCTCTTGTTCGGTGTCCTCCTTTCGTTAGCTCTGCTCATAGTTCTCTACATTTATTGTGACCACTGGACTACTCGCTCGCCCTACCACAATTCTTTTTCTACGGCCACTAGTTCATTTCTACTGCTGCCATCTCCTGCCACTTGGTTCTCTTTTATGCAGCCGCTGGTTCGTTGCTACTGCTACCATCTCCTACCACTTGGTTCTCTTTTCTGCAGCTGTTGGTTCATTTCTAGTGCTGCCATTTCCTGCCACTTGGTGGTATAATGGGGAATAGTAGATCAATACTCCAGAAATATGGAATCAAAGTGAATATAGAGAGATTCACATGGTATATACGAACATGATCTGAAACATCAACTGCCTTGGACACTAGGTTACACAACGCATCATGTCACGCCCCAACCCGGTTTAGCTGAATCCCCATGATCAACCCACCGCTCCCTTGGTTCAAGAGGGATTTCCCCTTCTTGATTCAAGAGGAGCCAAGCATAAATTCGAATCTTGTTCTCTAGAATAGTATAGATCAATCTAAAGCAAGCATAAATGAAACTTCAAGCATACCAGACGGAGGGTACATCTTCACACTCTCTCATATTTGAACTCCTTACTCCTGAAAAGGGGTAAAGAGAGGGGGTGAGTTTCTACAACTCAATGAGTAGGTATTTGGAGTTAGTTTAAATTTTCTTTTCAATTTATCAAAACCATGCTAAGGTTAACATTTCCATTTTAAAGGATTTCCTCAAACTCAAATCTCCAAAACATTTTTTCCATTTCCATATTATTAGATGTATTAGCCCATCCCCTTACCTCATGAGGCGTTTAACAGACAAACACACGCCCTTATCAGGAAGGGTACACACATTCATTGGGTAGTCCCAAACTGCACCCACTTGGGGATTAACGTGACTTTGCTATCCATCCTAATAAAAGCACGTCCACTTCTACCCTAAGTCTAAGTGGACGTCCCAGACTTCTGACCCGAATACCACTTCATGTTCGTTTGAGGACGGAGACCTCATCCTGTCTCCACCCTGGTCTCATGCACAAGAAGCTCCCAGAGCTTCATGATCGATTGGCACGACAAATTTCCCTTATCGCCTCTCATGTCATCCAACCGCCCTTGGGACCCATCACTACCCCCTGGGGTATCTTGATGGTCTTGATCCTTAAGGGCATGCACAAACAAAAGTTTTCATAAACTTAGCCATCCTCTTTGGTGCCAACGGTCCAATGACCCCGACGCTTAACCCAACCTATAGTTGTTTATCTAGGCTGGTCCGTCGACCTCGCCCTGACGCACTACCGCCGATCCATCGAGCATTGTCGGCCTTGACTCGATACTATGACGCATCACACAAACAATTCCATTTATAATTAGGAGTTTTCATGGCTATTACTAATCATGTTTGTTTAGCAACTTCAGCTTGTGGCCACAGTCCGTGGGCCCACTGCATGTGTTTTCCAAAACTAGGCCTTGAGCCTTATGAGTTCAAAAACTGAGGCCCCTAGCCTATTAGATCTGTTCTAGCTCCCATCAAGAAGGCATCTCAAATAGTTTAAGTAGTTGTCACACAGTGAGGGGAGAACACTTTTGAAAAAAAAAATCACTTTTTATCTCACCAAACCAACTGGGTGTGATGATGGATCTGCTTACAACCGGCAGGCGGTTTTCTCCTTTCCTTAAGGAAACTCATCATACCAACAGGGTATGATGTTTGAAGAATCCTACTCACAACTGGTAAGTAGGTTTTTAATTTTTAAAACGTGTTCATCATCCCAACCGGGTATGAACTATAAAGTTCCACTCACCCGGAGACTCTGACATGCTCGTCTCGAGCCGGTTCTCCAAATCCGAGTATGACTTCCTTGTTAGCATCCTGATCTCAAGAGTCCATTAGAGTTTGGCCACTCTTATATATAGGGGTTTTGATTAAAAGCTTCCGAGCTTTTTAGTATGGGCTACTATGCCTATATTTCTAGTTTATTACAATTAGATCCCTAAAGTTCAAACTCTTTAACTTTAGGTCCCTAGCATTAAAGTTTCCTCAAATTAAGTCTCGAGGACTTCCAATATCCTACTTGGGTCCTTAATTTACTAAAAATTGTCTAAGGGGGCTAAGATTTTCCAAATTCCCAATTTGGTTCCTAACTTTTTAAAAATCACAATTTTGCCCCTACTTTCCAAAAATGGCAATTTGACCCCAAATATTTCAAAAATTGACCAATTGGTCCCCCATCATCTTTGTCATTTCCAATTGGCCTTCAATTTTGAGAAATTGCGTGGAGGTCCCTCAATTTTTCAAAATCCCCAATTGTACCCCAAAATTTCCACCAAATTCTACTTTTTTTTTTCTTATCGAATTTGATTTCTTCAAATTGGCCATTCAATCGGGGTTATTTCTTCAAATTGATGACATGCATTAGTTTCTACACCTCCCTACAATCCAATTGCACTTTGAATGGTAGGATTTGGGTCCGAAACGAGCTAAAACGGTGTAATATCACAACACTATTCATTAAAGCAAAAAACTTCCTTCTCTGGTGAAGGTGTAATTGCTCTGATCAGGTCATTTTCGGGCGAGGATAAGCTCGACCAAAATGGAAAGTGGTCGGGTAGAGGGTCCCCGAGCTCCCTTTATAAAGAGCTCCTCTGCATTTATCGTCCACACACCTCAAATTACCATTATCTCTCAACTGCTCCATTTTTCGGTGAAGCTCGAACTAGAGCTTCAACTTAGGCCTTTTTTTGAGCCTTAGAAGGCAAGTTCGGGTCCTTAGACTTCGGGCGAAGTCAACTACCTAATAATAACCTCCTTTCGACCTGAGGACCGTCGGAGAAGCACTGACGGAATCAAACATTGAAGCAGCTTCGAAGGACCGAAGCTGCCTTCTTTTGGCCGAGCTGAATTTGGCCAAATTAAAACCTCATCTAGCCAAAGCAAGCCTCCCCAACACCCCCACGGCCCTCACATGACCTCAATAGAACTGAAAGGTAAGCCAATTTGACCCGCCTTGGTCGTTACAACTTGGTGTTAGAGAGAGAAAGTGTTGAATTTCATTAACCAAATTCACCTTCATTTGGGTGTCAATTGTAGCAATTCTTGATCCTAGAAGTAACCTCAGGACAGGAGCTACCTCCCTAGATTGAAAGCTTAGACCGTCGCACCTCCGATTGTAAGCTTTCGAAGCTTTCTCTCTCTACGAGCAGTTTTCTGACAAAGCTCTATTTGAGCTCATTTCAGACTCAAATCATGCAAGTTAAAGCTCAATTGGATCATACGGAAGTGTAAGAACTGATACATACCTTCAACTGTAACAATTAACCCCGATTGCATCGCCAATTCAGTTAGTTTGAAGAGGAGAAATTGGGGAAAAATAGGGGATATAAAAAAAATTGAGGGACATCTACGCAATTTCCCAAAATTGAAGGCCAATTGGAAATGAGAAAGATGTTGGGGACCAATTGGGGCCAAATTGTTATTTTTGGAAAGTAGGGGCAAAATTGTAATTTTTGAAAAGTTGGGGACCAAATTAGAAATTTGGAAAACTTGAGCCCCTTATATAATTTTGAGTAAATTGAAGACCAAAAGGGAATTTTGGAAGCCTTGGGAAAGTTAAGCATTAGGGACCGAAAGTTAAGGAAAATGAACTTTAGGGACCTACGTGCAATTAATGGACAATTTTGAGCCTAGTTGCTCAGACGTGAAAAAACAATTGCTGTCATGCCAAGCTTAATTGATAAAGATGCCTAAATCATGTAGGTATGTGATAGACCGAAACACCAACAAGGAAAAGCTAGTGTGGACTCGGAAACTGACTAGGACAAACACATCACGATCATTGGGTGAGTGGGCTAGTTTACACATTATACTAGTTGGGATGATGAGCACTATCTTTAACAGATAAAACCTACTTATTGGTTGTAAGTAGAGATAATCATACCCGGTTGGTATGATGAGTTTTCTTGAGGCAAGGAGAAACCTGCCTACCGGTTGTAAGCGAAGATATCATCACACACAGTTGGTGTGATAAAGTAGAAAATGAATTTTTGTCAGAAGTATTCTCCCCTAACAATGTGAAAATGCTTAAAACATTTAGGAGACCTTCTTGATGGGAGCTAAGATAGGCCAGGGGCCTCAGTTTTTGAACTCATGGGGCTAAATGCCCAGTTTTGGAAAAACACATGCAATGGGCCCAAGGCCAGTGGGCACGAGCAGGAGCTCATAAACAAACTTGATTAAAAAGGAGACATGAAAAGTTCTAATGAATTGGTTGTGTGATTTCACCACTGTACCAATTCAGGACCGATAGTGCTCAATGGACTGGCGACAGTGCGTCAGGGTCAGGTCGATGAACCAGCCTAGACAAACAACTGCAGGTTTGGTTGAGCGTCGGGGCCATTAGACTATTGGCACAAAAGATACTGGCTATATATGGAAAACTTTTTTTGTGCATGCACTTGTGGTATGAGATCATCAAGATGCCCTTGTTGGGGGGGAAGGTGGGTAGTGATGGGTCTTAAGGGCTACTAGATGACATGAAGGAGATAAGGGCAGTTTGACATGCCAGTTAGTCTTGAAGCTTAGAGTAACTTCTTGCGAATGAGACTGGGGTGGGATCAAGATGAGGTCTATCCTCATACGAACACAGAGTGGCATTCGGGTGTGAGGGTCGAATGTCAAGAACATCCACTCAGACCCAGGGTAACAGTGGATGGACTATGATCTTGGTGGACGGTAAAGACGCTCTGGTTCACAAGTGGATTCTATGGATGGGTTACACCTACGAATGTGTGTACCCTTCCTGATGAAGGGCGTGTGTTTGTTTGCTACACGCCTCCCGAGGCAAAGAGATGGTCTAAGATAGCTAAATACACCTAATGTAGAAATGGGAAAAGGTTTTGAAAACCTGAATGGAGGAAGAATCTTTTTTAAAGAAAATGATAACCTTGGCATGGTTTGAATAAGCTAAAAATATTTTGAAAACTAACTCCTAACACACTCACTCACTAAGTTGTAGAACTCACCCTCTCTCTTTTACTCACACCCCCCCCTCCTTTCAAGAATAGGGAGATTTAACAAAAGAAAATGTGAAGATGTACCCTCTATCAGGTATGCTTAAAGTTACTTTTAAGCTAGCATTTGATTGATTTATGCTATTCCAAGGAACAAGGTTTAAATTTGCACTTGACTCCTCTTGATTACAAGAAGGGGAAACCCCTCTTAAACCAAGGGAGAGGCGGATTCAGGGATCCGACCAAACTAAGTCGGGGCGCGACAGTGTAGCTTAATGCCATCTCCTGCTATTGCTCTTCTTGTTCATCCTTCCTTGAAATCTTTCAGGTATGCCCTTGTGCATTTCATACAATTCTACTTCTTTGGGATGACTTCAGGTGCCATTTGCTTCCTAGATTTCTTATCCTCCTTGTGTGAGGCTTATTTTAATCCTTCTCATCGCCTGAGGGGATCGCCATTTTTGTTTTTTGGTCATTAGTTCATTAAGGATTTCCTTTATCCTTCTTCCCATTGTTTTTCCTTTCCAACTCTCTCCTCTTTGTCGGGTTTACATCCATAATTCTCACAAGGTTGGGTCATTAACTGCCTCGTCCTTATTACTCTTCTTGTTCAATTTGTTGAGACCGCCATCTCTCAAGTTCTCTTGTTGCCCATCCGATTGGCCCTTTTTAGCGTGTAGTCATAACTATTTCCCAATCCTTCCTTCCTCCTTTGATAGACTCCTAAGTGTTGAGTTCCTTTCGTATGCTCCATACTATGTCCAACCATTCAGTCGTGATACCCTTGAGCCGTACATAACCTTTCTAGGCTTTCTAGCCGTGACTCCCCTTTTCCATTCCTTGTTTCTACCACTATCGACCATAGAATCTCTTGTTTACTTCCTTCTAGGGAAATTCCATGGGTACGTCTTATGTGCCATACCCTTCTTTCCAATTGTCCTTCTCTAGGGCAAAATTAGTTCTTCTTTGTCTGAAATTTCTTGACTCCTGCATGAGGGCTCGCTTAATCCCTGTCTGTCATTAGGTTTCTTTTTGTACTAATCCTCGTACTCCCGCATCTCTTAATGCCGCCTTCCCCCTTTTCCATTTTCCCTATGTTTATACTATTCTTTGACTTCGCATAAGTGTGCTTCCCCTACACTCGACCCTCCTATGTGGATATTCTTTTCCTTGGAATCCTACTTCCTAGTCTTTTGACTCGACTTGTTGTCTTGGCTAGGAGTCCCTTGATTCTGTGGGGGAGTATTTGGGTTTAGGTTGGGTTATCTTTATTAGTAGTATCAACTAGGTGTGGTCTGTAGTCTTCCTCCTTAGATGAGATCCTATACTACCCTAGGTCCTAATTGGTGTATTCCCATCCTTGTTGTTAATAGGAAGACTAATACTTTAAAAAGAAAATTTATTAGTCTTTATTTATTCAAGGAAATAGTTTCTTGCTTTACTCGGCTTATTACAAAAAATTCCTCACTACTTCCTATTTTAGTTTCCCGGGGTCATACATCAGGAGTTCACCTCTAGATTGTTTCGGGATTCGTGGTCCGAGGGCTTTGAAGGACTAGTAGATGTCCATCAATACTCTTGTTGTACTTCCCTGCTGGGATGGACTCCATGGAACACCTCGAGTTCGTACCATCCCATCATCTCAACTTTTCACTCATAAGCTCACTTTATCCATTGGGTGGGGTCTAAGTTGTACTGAGCCAATGGGGGTGCCTGGAAAACTTTAATGAAGGTTGTGTGGGCATCCTAATAGTTGTTCCAGGCCTCCCTTTGGGTCGGGGTTCTTTCCGGCTGTCGCGGGGCTAGAGGGGATGTCAGGTTCCTTGGGGGAGGTATATGTTCTTCTTGCCTTGGGGGAGGATATGTTATGTCGACTGTCTTCAACATCTCCCCAAGAAGCTTCCTATAGTCCTCGACCATGTCTTTTGTCACATTTTTCTCAAATTCAACAAGCTTCTAAATGCCTATCTTGTTGGAGGTAGGAGCCTTTTTCAAGGGTCTGTGAGTGGGGTTGGTTCGTACGGCGAACTTCCTAAGGACTCTTCTTCCTACATGGTGATTAAGTTTTTATTAGTGTTAGGGCATAGTATTGATAATGCTTTCAAGGGAACACAACTCTGATACCACTAAAGTTGTCACGCCCTGACCAGGTTTGGTTGGATCCCCATGATCAACCCACCACTCCCTTGGTTCAAGAGGGGTTTTCCATTCTTGATTCAAGAGGAGCCAAGCGTAAATTAAAATCTTGATCCCTAGAATAGCATAGATCAATCTAAAACAAGCTTAAAAGAAACTTTAAGCATACCTGACGGAGGGTACATCTTCACGCTCTCTCTTAATTGATCTCCTTACTCCTGAAAATGGGTAAAGAGAGTGAGTGAGTTTCTACAACTTAGTGAATGGGTGTTGGGAGTGAGTTTCAAAATTATTTTTTCAGTTTATCAAAACCATGCCAAGGTTAACATTTCCTTTTTAAAGGACTTCCTCAAACTCAAATCTCCAAGACTTTTTTTCCATTTCCATATTATTAGGGTGTTAGCCCATCCCCTTGCCTTGTGAGGCATTTAACAAACAAACACATGCCCTTCATCAGGAATGGTACACACATTCCGAGGGCAGTCCTAGACTGCACCCACTTGGGGATCAGTGCGATTTTGCCATCCACTCTGATAGAAGCCCATACACTTCTACTCGATACCATGGTGTATCACAAAAATAACTCCATTTTTAATTAGTAGTTTTCATGGCTCTTCTAAATCATGTTTGTTAACAGGCTTCAACCTGTGTCCATTGGCCTTGGGCCTACTGCACGTGTATTCCAACACTAGGCCTTGAGCCCTATGAGTTCAAAAACTGAGGCCCACTATTAGAGTTGTTCTAGCTCCAGCTAAGAAGGTCTCACAAATAGTTTAAGTAGTTGACACACATACAAGGGAGAACACTTCTAAAAAAAAAATCTCTTTTTATCTCATCACACCAACCGGGTGTGATGATGGATCCACCTACAACCGGTAGGCGGTTTTCTCCTTTTCTTAAAGAAACTCATCATACCAACCAGGTTTGATGTTTGAATAATCCTACTCACAACTGGTAAGTAGGTTCTTAACTTTTAAAATGTTCTCTTCATCCCAACTAGGTATGAAGTATAAAGTTCCACTCACTCGGTGACTTTGATGCACTCGTCCCTAGTCGGTTCTCCAAGGCCTTGTCTAACTTCCCTGTGAGCGTCTTGATCTCAGGAGTCCCTACAGAGTTTTACCACTCTTATATATTAGGGTTTTGTATAAAAACTTCTCAGCTTTTCAGTATGCACTACTAGGCCCATATTTCTAGTTTATTACTCTTAGCTCCCTAAAGTTCATCCTCTTTGACTTTAGGTCCCTAGTGTTAAATTTTCCTCAAATTATATTAAGAGAACTTCCAATATCCTATTGGGTTCATAATTTACTTAAAATTGTGCAAGGGGGCTCAGATTTTCCAAATTCCCAATTTGGTCCCCCACTTTTCAAAAATTACAATTTTGCCCCTACTTTCGAAAAATGGTAATTTGGCCCCAAATATTTTGAAAATTGACCAATTGGTTCCCTATCATCTTTCTCATTGCCAATTGGCCTTCAATTTTGAGAAATTGCATGGAGGTCCCTCAATTTTTTGAAACCCTCAATTTTTTGAAACCCTCAATTTTACCCAAAATTTCCCGCAATTTCTACCCCTTTTTCTGACCGTATTTGATTTTTTCAAATTGGCTATTCAATCAGGGTTATTTCTTCATATTGCCAACATTCATTAGTTTCTACACCTCCCTACAATCCAATTGCACTTTGAATTGTAGGATTTGGGTCCGAAACGAGCTTAAACAAAGATTCGTCAAATTGAGCGGAGAGAGAAAGCTTCAAAAGCTTAGTGTTGGGACGCGATAATCCGAGTTCTTAATTGGGGAAGATTGCTCTTGTCCTCAGGGTCCTCTTAGGATCAAGAATTGGGACAATTGATGTCAGAATTAGGGGAATTTGATCAAAGAATTCCATCACTTTCTCTCTCTAGAACTAGACTATAATGATGGAGGAGGGCCGAATTGGCTTACCTTTCGACTCTGAAGAGGTCGTGTGGTGGCCATAGAGGCTATGGGAGGGCTCGATTTGGATGTAGGATGTCAGAATTGGTCGAATTCCGATCGGCCGAAATAGAGCAGCTTTGATTCGCATGAGCCGCTTCATTGTTTGAGCTCGTCCGCGCTTCTACAACGATGCTCGAGTCGTTTGGATGTAGGTGTCAGGTAGTTGATTTCCTCTTGAGTCTATAGGACCCGAATTTGGCTTCTAAGGTTAAGAAAAGATCCCAAATCAGAGCTTTGATTTCTATCTTCACCGAAGAACACGACACTTCAGAGAGAAGAGAGAATTGAGGTGTGTGGAGGATGAACGGATGGGAGCTCTTTATATAGGGAGCTTGAGGACCCTCTTCCTAAATAGTTTTCATACAGGTTGTGCTCATCCTGATTAGAAATTGCCCAAATCGGAGAAAATTTCCATTCGTCGGAAAAGGAAAGATTTTCTTTCCTCGATGAACAGTGTCATTAGACGGAGGAGGAAGATGACACTGTTTTACATGTACGGGTTGGCCACGTGGCTGCATGTGATTGGCTGGTTCTACTAACATGGTAGTCTAACTCAGCCACCACGTCAGTCGTTGACCGGACACATGGCGGTCGGTGATTGGTCGGTCATGCTAGCATGGCGATCTAACTTAGCCGCCACGTTATCCGTTGATCGGACACATGTCAACCTCTCATTGGCTAGTCATGCCTACTTGGCTGCTGACTCGACGTCTATTGATCGTTAATCATCGAACGACTAATAGAGTGTGCCTTGCCATGCGTCGTGCTCTGATTGGTCATACGCGTGCTGATTGGGCACTAACCGGTCAACGATCTGTTGACTGATTGGGCACTAACCGGTCAACGATCTGTTGACTGGTTGGACCATTGACTAGTTCGATCTGACCGGGTTTAGTGACCAGAAAGTGAAAATCGCCTAGTCTAGGCCCCGATTCAATGGTTTTTTCAAAATTAAAAATTTCTATATTTATCTAAATTTATTTTTTATTCAATGGTGGCCTCAATTTCCCAAATTGATCATTTTAAGCCACCAAGAAAAATGAATTTAGTGACCGGTTCATGTAAAGTTCAAACCGGTTCAATTCAGTTCAGTCGGGTTTAGGTCCAGTTCACCCCGAAGCAGTCAGATTTTCCCATCCATTTCCCTTCTCAAACCTTCCCCATGATTTTTGTGACCTCTTGGTCACTTTGGATTTCTAATTTCCCTTTTAAACCCCTTTTTATTGCCCTTAATTCATCAATTGAGTCAGTTTTCTCTTCAATTTGATCGGTCCTTTCCCGGGTTTCCTTGATTGGGGGTGATGGGTTTTACACATCAACTACATCAAGCTGTTCCATACATTGGAGTTCTTCCTTAAACAATTCGATGCACATCTCTTTCAACTGTTCAATATACCACAAGCATGCTTCGTACTCACCTATCTTAGCAGCATAAAACATGTTGCCATATATTGCACGAGCATCTTCAAGATGGTCATCAACAAAGTTCTACAACCCAAGATTGGACATGAGAGGACCATCATAAACACTTGTTGACACAGCCTCAAATATCAAAATTGTTTGGTGAGATACAATTGCATGATCACTCTCACTGTATAGTATTTGATGCATCATGGATCTGCAGTAACAGACAACTTGTCATGCCCTAACCCAGTTTGGTTGGAACATCATGATCAACCCGCCACTCTCCCAGACCTCGAGGAGGGGTTCCTCCCCTTGATCAGGAAGAGTTAGGTGTATTACCTGTTATTTTTTCATGGAATAACATTAAACAAAATTGGATATTCAAATTCATACCTAGTTCGAGTCTTAACGAGGGGAAGCTTCTGTGCAGTTCACCCTTCCTAAAAAATATTTAGGGTAGGGGGTAAGTTGCACGATTCATTGAGTGGGAGAAATTTTAGGGGTGTATTTAATTATGTCTCATTTGGTTTATAGTATTTTACTTTCTACCCCTACTTGGGTAAGCACACAATCACACGCCCTTTCTATCATAAAAAGAGATCACACATTCGAACAACAGTCCCTGACCGTTCCACTTGTGGACCAGAGCGCCTTTATTGTCCACCTTGGTAGAGGTTAACAACCTCTACCCTAAGTTTGAGTAGACCTTGCTCATCCGACACTCAAACCCTAATGACACTTCATGTCCACTATGTGGGACGATACCTCTTTCCCCCTATTGCGTCGGTCTGAGTGCGCAGGAAGGTCCTAGAGATTCTCGACATTCTAGACGACAAATTGCCCTTATGCTCCCTAGGTCGTCTAGCAACCCTTGGGACCACCACTACGACATAACGGACATCTCAATGGTCCCACATCACACACAACCACAATCAAGAGTCTTATTCATTTTTAGCCATTATCTTTGTCCCTCCAGCTCCAGGGTTTGTTGGCTTGGCTTTGACCCATATGTGCCAACCCAACATGTTCGACGACCCTGGTTTAGCTCAGTAGCTATTTGGTCCAACAAGCCCACATCCCAGCCTTGGCTCGGTGCATATCACATAAAATTAACCATTATTAGGACTTTTAATAGTTTATAGAATGGTCGTTCCTAATGGGTCCATACCCATTGTAAACCCCACCCTTTGGAGTGAAGGAAAAATCGGGAAAAGAACTGGTTAAACCGAGTGAGAAACACCGAGCTGGTTCACAAACCCGATCATCAGAGAACATACAATTTGGGAAATTTACAACTCTCGAGTGACCCAAAGTGTTCATAAAATCTTGGAAAAGAACCTTAGGACAAATTGGAAGAGAAAAACTAGACTGATTCAGATGAACTGGATCCAACTATATTGAATCAGTTAATGAATCGATAGAGAAAGGAAAAACCAGGAAATTTATGGATCCTAAGTGACCTAAAGAGCCACAAAAGTCAAGAAAAGGGACTTTAGGTTGAATGGGAGATGAAAACCAAACCGGTTTAGGTGAACCGAATCCGAACTTGATTGAACTAGTTTGGACCAATTTGAACCACTATTGAACCAAATGCTAAATTCATTTTTCTAGAAAATTCAAATTTGAGATTTGAGGCCACCATTGGATAGGGAATGAATTTAGAGGAATTTAGAAATTTTTAATTTTGAAAAACTCGGTCGAATTGGGCCTGAACTGGCCAATTTAAGCTTTGAACCCAGTTCAGAATAGTGTCGTTTTCTTCTTTCAAATGACAACACTGTTCACTCACGGTAAAATTGAGTAGCACTGGCGAAGGTGAAAAGTCTCCTGCCAGGGAGTTTCAGGCAATTAATGACCAATATTAAGGTGCCAATCGAATGACCAAGAAGTCCCCAATTTTCCTATATAAAGTGCCCCTCCTCATTCATTCTCTCTACACCTGAAAGCTCCATTCTCTGGCAATTGCTCCAATTTCTGGTGAAGCTCAAACCAAAGCTCTGATATAGGGTCTTTTCTGAGCCAAAAAAGGTGTGGTTGGGTTCTCTAAATTCGAGGATAAGTCAGCTACACACATGTAGTCTCCATTTGCTCTGAGGGTCGCCGAAGAAGCGTCGGCGTGATCGAACACTGATGCAGCTCTGGCGGACCAAAGCAAGCCTATTTCGGCCAAGTTGAAATCAGCTAATTTGAGCCCTTCTCAGGCCAAACCAAGCCCTCCCAACACATACACAACCTTCCTACAGCTGAATTATAGCGAAAAGGTAAGTCAATTTGGCTCCCCTTTGTAAATTATGATCTTGCTAGAGAGAGAACTGACAGAACTTCGATAACTAAATTCTCATACAATTCAGCATCAATTGATGCAATTCTTAATCCTAGGAGCAACATCGAGAGCTATCTTCCTAGATCAAAAGCTCGGACCGCCGCGCCCTTGACGGTAAACTTTTGAAGCTTTTTCTCTCCAAGTCCAATTTTTCAGCGAAGCTCCGTTTGAGCTCATTCTAGAATCAAGTCGTTCGATTCAAAGTGCAATCGAATCGTATGAAGGTGTGAGAACTCTAATCTAACTTAATTTCAAAATTAAACTCGTTTGATTGGTCAATTTGATGAAATCAAATTCAATTGAGTTAGAAGGTTGAAATTGTGGAAAATTTGGGAATTTTGAAAATTCGAAGGACTAAAGTGCAATATCATAAAAGTGAGGCCAATTGGGTATGATAAAGATGTTGGAGGACCAATTGGGCAAATTTTGGAATTTTTGGGGGAAAACTTACCATTTTTGTAAAGTAGGGGTAAAATGGTAATTTTGGAAAAGTTGGGGACCAAATTGGAAATATGGGAAATTAAACCATTTTTTGTGAATTTGAATAAATTAAGGTCCCAAGGTGAATTTTAAAAGTTTCGGGACTCAATTTGAGGAAAAATCGGCATTTGAGGACTTAAAGTTAAAGAAAAATAATTTTAGGGACCTAATTGCAAATAAATGAAAAGTTTGATTTTCTCATTCATTTTGGATGAATAAGGGGTAAGAGGCCAAAGGATAATAAACAAGAGTTTTTATATCATGTAGGAATATTAATTACTGAGAACCCTAGCTAAGACAAGTTTGAGTAAGGACAACATGTCGGCTAAGAGGATATTCACTGCACTATCGGGTGAGTAGGAATTTAATATCGTACCCGGTTGGGATGATAAGTACGTCGAAAATAAAAATCCACTACTAAGTGGTATTTTAATCATTACATCTGAAAATTATGATGTGAAAATCATATGAAAAAACTACTTACCATTTCTAAGTAGATCATACCTGGTTGGTATGATGAAACTTCCTAGAAGTAAGTGGAAAACCCGCTTATCGGTTATAAGTGGAGATGTACTCATACTCGGTTAATATGATGGGCAATTGGAAAGTTTATTTTATAAAAAATTCTCTCCCCTGACTATGCGCCACTGCTTAAAATTTTTGGGAGACATTCTTGACGGGAGCTCGAATAGATCATCATATAAGCCGGAGGCCTCGGTTTTGGAACTTGGGAACTAATATGCCTGATTTTGAAAATCTTGAACAATGGGCCCTATGCCAGTTGGCACGAGCAGGAGCTCGTAAACGAACATGATTATTATGCCAAGAAAACTTAAGTAAATGAGTTGTTTGTCCATGGTACCGAGACATGAGCGATATACTCAATGGACTAGTGGCAATGCTACATGACAAGTGTTCGGACTAGTCCAGACAAATAGCTTCAGGTCAAGTTGAGGGTTGGGGCCGTTGGACTAGTGGCACCACAAATTATATGACATTATGTGAAAAACTATTGATTGTGCATGCACTATGTTACGTGATCTTCAAGATGCCCAAGAGGGGTAGTGATGCGTCCCAGGGGTCTAGACGACTTGGTGGGTATAGGGGCAGTTAGTCATATCAAAACTCTTGCGAAGCTCGACGTAGCTTCAAGCACATTAGACCGGGGTGGGGACAAGATGAGGTCTCTGTCCTCATTCGGACATGGAGTTTTGTTACGGGATTGAGGGTTGGATCTCATGAACATCCACTCATTCTCAAGGTAGAAGTGGACGTGCTTCTATCTAGGTGGCTGGTAAAGTCACTCCGATGCCACAAGTGGGTACAGTGGATGGGGTGGCCTACGATTGTGTGTTTTACCTTCTTGATAAATGATGTGTGTTAAGTGATAAACACACTGTGGTAATGAGAAATGTTTATAAAAACCAAATTTGAGAATGAAACATTTTTAAAAAGAAAATAAGAAGTTTGTCTCACTCCGATTCAAACTATTTTTGAAAGCATACTTTAAAAACCCATTCATTGAGTCGTTGAACTCACCCCCGCCCTTACATCCCTTTACAAGTAACCCAGGGAACCCTACCTGAGACCTCCTGTTAGTTACACCTGCAAGACATGTATATAAAGTTAATATTTTATGTAGTTTTAATTTATGTTATTCTAGGAAAGGTACAGATTTAAAGGATGCCTTACTCCTGCCGGGTTAAAGAAGGGGAAACCTTTAATAAACCGGGAGAGTGGCGGGTTGCTCACGGGAATCCGACCAAATTGGGTCAGGGCATTACAACTTAAGTAGTATCATAGCCTGTTTCCTTGAATACATTATCAAAACTATATAACATAGTAACTAAGAGAGAATTTTAAAATTTTCATATGGCTCCTAGGACAGGAACCAAGAAAACTAGGACTGGTATTTCCAACACCACCCAACACTCTGTTCCTATAGGAAGATCACCCTAAAATACCTGAGAAGTCCCAAAGAATCTAAAGACATAAGTGGGAAGTATCCAGAAGGTTGGTGCTTGGATTTTTTGAGGTTACAATCCTGAGTACGAATGAAGCCAAGCCTAAGGCCAGGAACACGATCAAGAGCTTATAACCTTATCAAGGAGGATACTTAGACACCCGTAGCTCCCTATCTATTATGTAACTACTTTTTGTAATATGGATGAATCCCAAACCTTTTGTACTCCTCTATTAATGAAGTACTCAAAATTACTAAAATCCTATCTCTCGATGATGTGATCTTGTTGGGAAGATGGTCCCAAGAATAGTAAACAAACAAACCCCCACTACAATAGAAGTTAGGAAAAATCCCATCCCAGTCAAGGAAGCTAAATCGGGATATTATGAAATATAGGAGGACTCCTAAAGTGACCATTTAACAAATAAGACTTGAAAAGAAAACTCTCAAGGTGTTCAAGGATGGTAAAGCACCAAAGCACTAGTAACCCCTAGAAAGGCCTCGCAATACTTGAAGGAAAGGAGGAACCATAATGGAATAACCTATTATAAGTATGAATGATGGGGACACTACGTGAAGAAGTGCCCAACCTTACTAAGGACAAGTATCAAGATAACCTGTTGTAGGTGTGAGGGAATAGGACAGGTAAAGAAGGATTGTTCCACACTTCATAGATTTAGGGCAATACCTCCTCAAAGGTCATGAAAGACATGAAGGACTGGTGACCAAAACCAGGGAGCAAGTTAAGTAAGCGGTTCACAAAGAGGTCAAGAAATGGCAAGGTAAAAGCCAAATTTAAACTTCTTCTTAAGAAGGTCAAACTGAGAAGTATACCACAAGAATAGAGGTAAGGTACATGGAAAGTATAACTAGAATCCCCTCATAAGGGGCAAATGTAGAAAAACATCCTCCAGAAACTCTAGGGTATGACATAGTAAGAGTGAAGAAGAGAAGAAATACGCTATGAAAGGGAACTTTGGAGGGATGCATACAACTAAGTACCCTTGAAGGAATCATTGATTGGCAGATGGACATAATGTGGAGTGCAAAGAACTAACCCATCGTTAGAAACTTCTTGAAGGAAGGATGTATCGAAGGCCAAGTATGACCTGCTTTGGAGAGCAAAAGAGCCAAATAAAGATTACATGAGAAACTAGTAGAAAGAAGTAACTAGTAACAATAGGATGGGTATGAAAGACAAGTGATACAACTATCAGATAATTGGACAAGAAAAATAGTAGGAACGAGGCAGTTAATGAACTGAATTTTGGGAGAACCATATATTTAAACCACGACAAGGAAGGGAGAAGTGAAAAGGCCAAAACATTGGAGAAGATACATGAAGGAAATCCTTAAAGAGATCAATGGCAAAGACTGGATTTACAATCAAAGGCCATGAGATGGTTAAGTGAGCCTCTCGAAGGATGGTCAAGGGATTTTGAAACAAGGTGGATGTGAGCTGTAACACCATGTTTTTAGTAGCTAGAAAAAAAGATTTTTAGAACAGAAAAACCCAATTGGTTTAGATGAACTTGATACCATTAGAATACTGAAGTTAAGCGTGCTTGCGTGAGAGTAGTATGAGGGTAGGTGACCTCAGGAAGTATTCATGTTACATCCCCCTCAATATTTGTCAAACTATATTTTTTTAGTAACCCAAAATGTAATAACATACTAGTAGTAATGCATTGTATCCTACTAGAACTCTGAAGTTAAGCGTATTTTGGTGAGAGTAGTGCTAGGATGGGTGACCTCCTGGGAAGTATTCATTTTGCATTCTCTCAATAGTTATCAAATCATATTTTTTGTAACCCAAAAATAAATAACATACCAACATCAATGCACAAGATTTGATTAGAACTCCAAAGTTAAGTGTTACACCATTTTCAATTATCTACAAATCATATTTTTTTTTTAGAAATCCAAAATAAAAAAAACATACAAGCACTAATGCAGGATCCCTTTAGAACTTCGAAGTTAAGCGTCCTTGGTGAGAGTAGTACTAGGATGGGTGACAAACTATATTGTTTTAGTAACCCAAAATGTAATAACATACTAACATTAATGCACTAAATCCTATCAAAACATCAAAGTTAATTGTGCTTGGGTGTACCGTAGTAATAAATTCTCCCCATTTAATACGCAATTCTACTCTATATAAAGAGTTCATCCCCATTCGTTCTCCTCACACTTGAAAACTACTTTCTCTCTTTAATACTCCATTTCCCAGTGAAGCTTGAACCAGAGCTTCAGCTTAGGCATTTTTCTTAACCTCAAAAGGAAAGGTCGGGCTCTTTAGATTCCGGGGGAAGTCAGCTATCTGATAGCAACCTCCATTCGATTCGAGGATCACTGACATAATCAAACAGTGAAATAGCTCCGATAGACCGAAGCTGCCCTACTTCGGCCTAGCTAAAATTAGCCGAATTCAGGTCTTCTCTAGCCAAACCAAGCTCTCCCAACATCCCCACAACCGTCGTACGACCTCAAAAATGTTAAACCTAAAATAATGACAACATTAATACTGTAGTAATAAATCCTCCCCATTTAATATGCAATCCTACTCCTATATAAAGAGCTCATCCCCATTCATTCTCCTTACACCTGAAAACTCCTTTCCCTCTCTAATACTCCATTTCTCGGTGAAGCTCAAATGAAAGCTTCGACTTAGGCATTTTTCTTTACCTCAGAAGGAAAGGTCGGGCTCTTTCGATTCCGGGGGAAGTCAGCTATTTGATAGCAACCTCCAATCGATCCTAGGATCGCTGAAGAAGCGCCGATATAATCAAACAGTGAAATAGCTTCGGTAGACCGAAGCTGCCCTATTTCAGCCTAGCTAAAATTAGCCGAATTCAGCCCTTCTCTAGCCAAACCAAGCTCTCCCAACATCCCTACAACCCTCATACGACCTCAACAATGCTGAAAGGTCATTAGTAGGAATTCTTGATCCTAGAAGGTACTTTAGGAAGAGAGCTACCTTTCTGTAAACCCCGCACTTTTGAGTTAAGGAAAATCGGGAAAAGAACCGGTCAAACCAAGTAAGAAAACTGAGCCGGTTTACAAACCCGATCATATGGGAACAAGCAATTTGGAAATTTACAACTTTCGGGTGATCCAAAGGGTTCATTAAACCTTGGAAAATAAACTTAAGACAACATAAAAGAGAAAAACCAAATTGGTTTAGCTGAACAAGATCCCATAAGAACTTTGAAGCTAAGCGTGCTTGCTTGAGAGTAGTGTGAGGATGGGTGACCTTATGATAAATGGCCATAAATTAATATATATTTAATTATTGTAATTAATACCAATAATTTAATACCTAAATTAAATTATTGGAATTAATACAAATAATTTAATACCAAAATTTAATTATTGGAATTAATACCGATAATTTATGTTAATATTAATATTAGTAATAAATCTCTCCCATTTAATACACGATTTTATACCTATATAAAGAGGTCATCCCCATTCATTCTCCTCACACCTGAACACTTCTCTCTCTCTCTACTGCTTCATTTCTCGGTGAAGCTCGGACCAGTGCTTCAACTTGAACAAAGGTCGGGCTCCTTAGAATTGAGGAGAAGACAACTATCTAATAGCAAACTCCAATCAATCCGAGAATCGTTGGAGAAGCGCCGGCATGATGGAATAGTGAAACATCTCCAGCGGACCGAAGCTGCCCTATTTCGGCCAAGCTGAAATCGGCCATTTCAAGCCCTCCTCATGCCAAACCAAGCCCTCCCAACACTTCCGCAGCCTTTCCACGGCCGAATTAGGACCGAAAGGTAAGCCAATTCGGCTCTCATTTACAATTTTTGATCGGTGCTAGAGAGAGAGTCTACCGAATTTCAATGATGAAATTCTAATCCAATTCTGCATCAATTGATATCATTCTTTATTATAGAATGAACCTCAGGACGAGAGCTATCTGCTCAGATCGAAAGCTCAAACTGTTGTGCCTTCATCGGTGAGTAATCGAAGCTTTCTCTCTCTATAGTTCATTTTTCGGCGAAGCTCCATTTGAGCTTGTCCCAGCATTAAAACTTGCGATTCACATTTCTAAAAAATCGTATGAACATGTAAAAACTCAATTTCAACTTCAATTTCAACAATTGGAAATGTTTGATGGGTCAATTTGATGAAATCAAATTCGACTATGTTAAGAAGTTGGAATTGGGGGAAAATTGGGGATTTTCGAAATTCAAAGGACCAAAATGAAATTTTATGAAATTGAGGGTCAATTGGGTATGTAAATAATTTTGGAGAACCAATTGAGGAATTTTGAAATTTTTGGGGCAAAATGGTAATTTTGGAAAAGTTAGGGGACCAAATTGGAAATTTGGGAAATTAAACCCCTTTTTGTGAAATGGAATAAATTGAGGTCCTATGATAAATTTTAGAAGTTTTGGGACTCAATTTGAGGATAAACCGACATTTGGGAGTTAAAGTTAAAGAGAAATAACTTTAGGGACCTAATTGCAAATAAATGAAAGTTTGACTTTCTCATTCATTTGGAATGAATGAAGGCGATTAGGCCGAAGGATAATGAACCAAGATGTTCATATCATGTAGGAACACGAAGTATAGGGAACGCCAGCAAGGACAAGCTCGTGTGAATACCAAGAACCGGTCTAGTGGAATTCACGGTATTAATGGGTGAGTGGGTTTACTAACATCATACCCGGTTGGGATGATGAGCACAACTTAATGATTAAAATCACTTACCGGTTATGGGTGGAAATTTTATATCATACCCGGTAGGGGATGAAAAGTACCTTGGTATAAAAACCCACTATTTAGTGGTATTTTAATTATCACCACTTAGAGAAAGTGATGTGAAAATTATGTGAAAAAACTATTTATCAGTTGTAAGTAGATCATACCCAGTTGGTATGATGAGACTTCCTCGAAGGAAGTTGAAAACCCATTCATCGGTTATGAATGGAGATGTCCTTATACTAGTCGGTATAATGGACAGTAAAAACCTATTTTGTCGGAAGTGTTCTCCCCTAACTGTGTGCCAATGCTTAAACTATTTGGGAGACCTTCTTGATGGGAGCTCGAATAGCTCTTATAGGCCGGGGGCCTCAGTTTTGGAACTTGAGGGCTAGAATGCCCAGATTTTTGAAAATCTCGTATAGTAGGCCCAAGGCCAATTGGCATGAGTAGGAGCTCATAAATGAACATGATATATGTGCCATAAAACTTAATAAGTGAATTGTTTGGCCATAGTACCAAGATAGGACCGACATGCTCAGTCAACTAGCGGTAGTGCGACATGACAGGTCGACGGAACAGTCGAGACAAACAACTGCAGGTTGAGTTGAGAGTCGGGGTTGTTGGTCTAGTGGCACAACATATTACATGGCTTGATAAGAAAACATTGTTTGTGCATGCACTATGAGTACGGGATCATCAAGATGCCCATGCGGGGTAGTGATGCGTCCTAAGGGCACTGGACGACCTGGTGGCTATAAGGGCAGTTCGTCGTTAGAGGTGTCTGTGCGAAATTTGGAGTAGCACCAAGTGCATGAGACCTGGGTGGGGACAGGATGAGGTCTCTATCCTCATACGGACACGAAGAAGTGATTTCAGGATTGTGGGTCAGATGTCATGTACATCCACTCATTCTCGGGGTAAAAGCGGTCATACTTCTATCCGGGTGGCAAGAAAAGTCGTTCCGAAGCCACTAGCGGGTTCGATAGTGATACTGACTTGCGAATGTATGTAACCTTCATGATGAAGGATGTGTGTTGGGTGATGACACATCGATAACTAAGAAATAATGGAAAAACCCGAATTTTGAAATGAAGGGATTTTTGAAAAGTAAAGAGTTTGGCACACTCCATATAAAAGTTTTTCCTGAAAGTCAAAAGATTTGAATCTCATTCACTGAGTAGTTGTACTCACCCCTCCCTTATATCCCTTTCAGGAAATCCTGGAAAGCCTACCCTTAAAGACCGTCAACTAAGATGCTTGTAAGACAGGTATGTAAAGTTTTAAATTTCATGCAGTTTTGATTATGCTATTCCAGGAAAAGGTGTAGGTTAAAGGATGCCTTACTCTTTACGGTTTACAATAAGGGGAAACCCTTTAATAAACCAGGAGAGTGGCGGGTTGATCACGAGGATCCGACCAAACTGGGTTGGAGCGTGACATTTTCCCAATAAAAAGCTCGAACCGTCACACCTCCGAAGAGGCAAGTGTGATTAGAACGCCAACAAGAGAAAGCTCGCGTCAACTTGGAAAACCAATCGTAGACGAACACGTCACGGTTTACGGGTGAGTGGGACTTTTAACATCATACCCGGTTGGGGTGATGAGCAAATTATGCTAAAAACCACTTACTGGTTGTGAGTGAGATTTTTTATCATACTTGGTTGGGGATGATAAGTACCTTGAAATGAAAATCCACTACTTAGTGGTATTTTAAACATCACAACTTAGAGGAGTGTTGTGAAAATCACACGAAAAAACTACCTTAAAGTCATGAGTAGATCATACCCTGTTGGTATGATGAAACTTACTCGAAAGAAGTGGAAAACCCATTCATCAGTTATGAGTGGAGATATCCTTATACCCGATTGATATGATGGATAGTTGAAAAGATATTTTTTCGAAAGTGCTCTCCCTTGACTGTGTGCCACTACTTAAATGATTTGGGAGACCTTCTTGACGCGAGCTTGAATAGCTCTGTTAGGTTGTAAGCCTTGGTTTTGGAACTTGGGGGCTAATATGCCCGGTTTTGGAAAATCACATACAGTGGGCCCAAGGCCAGTGGACATGAGCAGAAGCTCATAAACAAACATGAGATATATGCCATAAAACTTTAAATAAATGAATTGTTTGGTCATGGTACCAAGATAGGACCGACATATTCAGTCAACTAGTGGTAGCGCGACATGACAGGTCTCCAGACTAGTAAAGACAAAGAGCTGCAGCTTGAGTTGATGGTCGGGGCCGTTGGACTAGTGGCACCACAGATTATAAGGCATGATGTGAAAATACTAATTGTGCATGCATTGTGTGTACGGGACCTTCAAGATGCCCAAGAGGGGTAGTGATGTGTCCTAGGGCCCTAGACGACCTGGTGGATATAAGGGTAATTTGTTGGACCAAGTGACCTTGCGAAGCTCAATGTAGCTTTAAGCACACGATACTGGGGTGGGGTCGGGATGAGGTCTCTATCCTCATACGTACACGGAGAATTGATTTTGGGATTGAGGGTTGGATGTCGTGTACATCCACTCATTCTTAGGGTAGAAGTGGACGCGCTTCTATCTAGGTGGCCAGTAAAGTCGCTCCGACGCCACAAGTGGTTTCAGTGGACGGGCTGGCCTACGATTGTGTGTTTTGACCTTTAAGATGAAGGATGTGTGTTAGGTGATGACACACTGATATTAATAAGAAATAATGAAAAACTGAGGTTATTAAAGTGGAGAAAATCTAAAGGAAATTAAGGAGTCTGGCACACTCCAACTTGAAAATGTCACCCTCGGTAAGGTAAAGGTTTTAAAACCAGTATTTGAGGAAAAGATATTTTAAAAATAAATAAGGAGTTTGGCACACTCTGATTAAAGTCGTTTCATTTATGAAAACTCACTCCTAACCCCCTCTCACTGAGTTGTAGAACTCACCCCCTCCCTTTTACCCCTTTTAGGAAACCAAGGGAAAACCAATCTTAAAAACTTCCCTGTATATGAATTATAAAATTAGGTATGTCTATTTTTCAGTTTTGTATAATGTTATTCCGGGAAAGATACATGTTTAAAGGACGTCTTATTCCTATCGGGTTTAAAAGAGGGGAAAATCATTGGTAAACCAGAAAGAGTGGCGGGTTGCTCACGGGGATCCGACCAAATCGGATCGGGGCGTGACTTGAGCTCTTCCTAGAAAGAAATAGACATGTACTAGGGTACGAGTGAGAATGAGGATGGAATACGAAGAACATACCCTAAGGATCTCAAGAGTAAAGGTAAGCATGAAAGAATCGCATTAAAGGACATCATTTAAAGTTAGGTGCCTTAAAAGATGAATGAAAAAGAAATTACGGGAGAAAAGGGTAAGAATCCTCCCAAATAAGGAAACTCTAAGAAAGGATACATGCCCTAACAAAGAGGAAATGGAACTAGGTGATGAGAGATGAGGTGAAGAATTTGCAAATAAAATGCATGCTAAGGTGAAAGGAACCCAGGGAAGTATATTAAGAGAATCCAAGGAGTAAGTTAAACTCAAGAAAATGGTAAGTCGGAAGATAACATCAAAAGATGTTGTACGAGTAAGAAATGGGTGGACTGCCCATAATAAGGGAATAGAGTAAAGCGCATCTAAGAAATCTTGGAGAGGTAAGTCCTTCAGTTAAGAAATGAAAATTTTAAGACAATGGATGATTAATGGTGGGAAAATACCAAATATAAAAGGACTGTAAGGAAAGGAAGAAAGAAATCTTCAAGGAATGGTAAGAAGGTTGTGCATGTAGCTCTTAAGGTTAAAAATCTCTACTTTAAAGGACATAATAGAGAATGAAAATCATTAAAAGAGAACTCCCTAAAAACAATGAAATCGTGAAATGTTCACAAGTAAATGAGAGTGAGTTTAGGGAAAAGGAAAATCATTGAGTAAAGGATGTCACCAAAAGTGAAGAAAGACTTAAGAAGAGAATAATCCCGATGTGTCGATAAGTCATTAGGAAGTTTAATGACTTACACAAGAAAGACCAACAAGGAAGTTGGGAAAGGACGAGGGGGTAAAGAAAGTCGATACGGTTGTGTAAAACATTTTGTCAAGGCATGAGGACTGACTGGATAATGGTAAAGGTAGTCAAGGTATACTACCTGGTAAAAAGATGGAGGAAGTTATTCAATCCCTGAAATGTTGGAAGGTTGGGAACACCCAGTAAGGAAGTATTCTAAAATTTAAAATAGTCAAGGACATGTTCTAGAGTATGTCATGCTGTAAGGGGCATGTAAACTCAACAGTTTCGAGGAAAAATATGACTCAAGTAAGGAAGAGTTAGTTGATAAGCATGATGAGATCAAATAAAATTTTGACCGAAATTGAAATAAATGACTAATGATGGAAGGGTCAAAATAGGACGAAGGGGTAATAACACCGAACCATGAGAAAAAAAAAAGTACATGATGCTTGCAAGAACACCAAGCTAAGAGTTTCAATGATGCAGATAATAACTAGATACAGTAACAATCGGGCATCTCGGAACTCCCAATCCGGAAATTTTGAGTAAGAACCTCAAGGGGAAAAATCGTGCCCTAAGCAAAGGAAGATGTGAACCTAGGGAAATACCTTTGAACTCGCAGGTAAGACATACTAGTTATGATAAACTCCATGGATGGAGTAAATAATGTAAAGGAAAGGAACTTCCTTAAGCGCATAATTTATAGTGGTCTAAGTAGAAGAATGACCAAAGTGTTAACATGTTCAAATTAACATTAAGGGAAGTTATCCCGGAGTGAAAATTGCTGATTTAGTTTTGGAGACAAAACTCCTAAAAGGAGGGGAGAGTTATAAAACCCACCCTTTGGAGTTAAGGAAAAACCGGGAAAAGAATCGGTCAAATCGAGTAAGAATCACCGAATCGGTTCACAAACCCAATCATCAGAGAATGGGAAATTTGGGAAATTTACAACTACGGTGTGACCAAAGGGTTCACAAAGTCTTGGAAAAGAACCTTAAGACAAATTGGAAGAAAAAAACCAGATTGGTTCATATGAAATGAATCCAACTGGTTTATGAACCAAGTCGGTTCATAAACCTGGAACCGATAGAGAAAGGGAAAACTGAGAAATTTATGGATACCGAGTGACCTAAAGAGTTACAAAAGTCAAGAAAAAGGACTTTAGGTTGAATGGGAGATGAAAACCAAACTGGTTCAGGTGAACCAGATCCGAACTAGATTGAACTGGTTTGGACTGGTTTGAACTACCATTGAATCGGATGCTAAATTCATTTTTCTAGGTGACTTAGAAAATTCAAATTTGAGATTTGAGGCCACCATTGGATAAAGAATGAATTTAGAAATTTTTAATTTTCAAAAACTCAATCGAATCAAGCCTGAATTGGCCGGTTTAAGCTTTGAACCCAGTTTGGACCGATCCGGTCTGGTTCAGAACAAAGTCATATTTTGCCTTCAAATGACAATACTGTTCACTTGCCAAAAAATTGAGCAGCGTCAGCGAAGCTGAAAAGTCTCTGGCCTGGGAGTTTCAGGCATTGAATGGCCGCCATTAAGGCACCAATCGAATGGCCAAGAAGTCCTTGAGCTTCCTATATAAAGATCCCCTCCTCATTCATCCTCTCCACACCTGAAAACTCCATTCTCTCTCAACTGCTCTAGTTTTCGATGAATCTCGAACAAGTGCACCAATATATGGTCTTTTCTGAGCCAATGAATGTGTGGTTAGTTTCTTTGGATTCGAGGAGAAGTCAGCTACATTCCTATAGTGTCCATTTGCTCTTAAGGTCATTGGAGAAGCGACGACATGATCAAATAGTGAAGCAGCTCCGGTGGACCGAAGCTACCCTATTTCGGCCGAGATAAAATCATCCAATTCAAGCCCTCCTCAGGCCAAAACAAGCCCTCCCAACACCTCCATAAACCTTCTAAAGCTAAATTAGAGTGAAAAGGTAAGCCAATTTGGCTTCACTTTGTAAATTTCGATCGGAGCTAGAGAGAGAATTGATAGAATTTCAATGACTAAATTCTCATTCAATTCAGCATCAATTGATGTAATTCTTGATCTTAGAAGTAACCTCAAGACAAGAGCTATCTGCCCAGATCAAAAGCTCGGACCGTCACGCCCCCGACGGTAAGCTTTTGATGCTTTCTCTCTCTAAGTGTAGTTTTCCGACGAAGCTCCGCTTGAGCTCATTCTGGCATCAAATCATGCGATTAAAAGAGCAATTCAATTGTATTAAGGTGTAGGAACTCTAACCTAACTTCAATTTCAATAATTAAACATGTTTGATCAGTCAGTTTGATGAAATCAAATTCGGTTGAGTTAGAAGGTTGAAATTGGGGGAAATTTGGGAATTTTGAAAATTTGAAGGACTAAAGTGAAATTTCATAAAAGTGAGACCCAATTGGGCATGATAAAGATGTTGGACTAATTGGGCAAATTTTGGAATGGGACAAAAGTTACCATTTTTGTAAAGTAGGGGCAAAATGGTCATTTTGGAAAAGTTGGGGGACCAAATTGGAAATTTGGGAAATTAAACACCTTTTTGTGAATTTGAATATATTGAGATCCCAAGGTGAATTTTAAAAGTTTCGAGACTCAATTTGAGTAAAACCAACATTTAGGAACTTAAAGTTAAAGAAAAATAACTTTAGGGAACTAATTTCAAATAAAGGAAAAGTTTCGTTTTCTCATTCATTTGGGATGAATGAGGGCTATTAGGCCAAATGATAATGAACAAGAGCATTCATATCATGTAGGAACATGAAGTACCGAGAATGCCAGCTAAGATAAGTTTGAGTAAGGACAACAAGTTGGCTAAGAGGATATTCACTGCACTATCGGGTGAGTGGGAATTTAATATCATACACGGTTGGGATGATAAGTACTTTAGAAATGAAAACCCACTACTAAGTGGTATTTTAATCATCACATCTTTGAAGAGTGATGTGGAAATAATACGAAAAAACTACTTAACTGTTGTAAGTAGATCATACCCAGTTGGTATGATGAAACATCCTAGAAGGAAGTGGAAAATCCGTTTATCAGTTATAAGCGGAGAAGTCCTCATAATCGGTTGGTATGATGGGCAGTTGAAAAGTTTATTTTTTCAGAAATGCTCTCCCTTGACTGTGTGCCTTGGGATCATTGGTCGGAGACGAGTTAGAGGCGATGGTCATAGTCATTTCAAACCTGAAGAAGAGAGCAACGAACAATATTAGTATTAGGATGGCCACGAAATACACTTCTAGATCAATACAAGATCATAACAAATATATAAATTCATGTAGACACATATTGGTTGCAAATTTGTTAGTTTATTCAATGAGACACATGCATTGTTGGTCTCAATTAAAATTTGAACTTAACATCCCCAATTTTTTGTTAAGCAAAGAATACACCTATTATTGAAAAACTTCTCACCTTTTTCACCAAGCTCAGTTTGCCTGCCACCTTTGGTGTAGTTGCATTCTTCGCTCGAATAGCTCATATAGGCCGGAGGCCTTAGTTTTGGATTTTGAGTTCTAATATGCTCGATTTTTAAAATCTCGAACAGTGAGCCCTAGTCCAGTTGGCACGAGCAGGAGCTCGCAAACAAACATGATTATTATGCCATTAAAACTTAAGTAAATGAGTTGTTTGGCCATGGTACCGAGATAAGACTGATATACGCAATGGACTAGTGGCAGTGAGACATGATCTTCGAACTAGTCAAGACAAACAGTTGCAGGTCAAGTTGAGGGTCGGGGCCGTCGAACCAGTGGCACCATAGATTATATGGAATTATGTGAAAAACTATTGATTGTGCATGCACTGTGTTACGGGACCTTTAAAGCGATGACCTCACAGCCTACCTCCTGTCATTCCAGCATCAACGAACTACTGTCCTCAGCTCACTAAATTTTGTCTCTTTGATGGTGAGTCAATTAGTTAGTTTCTTGATTCTCTTGTTAAAGGGCGATAATCCATCACTCACCTTGGCCCAGCATTGAGAAGTAAGGCTTTCCCCTTCCAGTCGTGTTCTGTCATGTATGTCCTTTAGAATGATTTTTTTGGTTCTTCCCTCTCAATTAACCTCAATTGAAGCTCTCTTTTGTAGGAAGGAAGGGATGGCATCTCCACATTGCTCTACGACTAGTTTGGACCTATTCTCATTAACTCCTATCACTTATAAATCGTCTCCTTCCTTGTCTCTATATTCTATTTGTTGCTTATTGATGATGGTTTGGGCTTATAGGGAAAAATGATATTCCACTCATAATCACAAGTGATTTAGATTTTCTTTGAGGTTCATGTCCTCCATTTCTTTTAGCTAAATGGTGTTTAAATAGTGGAGATGGCTGCCCATGGTCCCCTTCTTGTTAGTTGTAATGAAGATATATATTAAATTATTTTAAATGTATAAATGAATTTTTGGATAGAATATCGGATGTTGAACCTTCTCAAATTTCCCCATCTTATTCATCCTTCTAATAATACTAAGACATTGTCCCTTGTATTTCTTTAAGTAATTTTTTCATCTTATATTTGGATCTTGATGAGATATTTATTTTGATAAATTATGACTGCTTTAAATTGTATTGCCTACAGTTTCTCCTCGTGAAGTCATTATACCCACGCGTAATGCCTCCTTTAAGGTAACGGCTTTTGGTGTTTCTCTTATTCATGTTTGTTTTATTTAATTGTTGCTTATATTCTATGAATAAGATTTCCTTGAAATGATTTATTAAATTTGATATAAAATGGTTATGGCTTACTATTGCATAAAATAAATGGCTTTATGTAAGACCCACCATAGGTGTTAACTTTTAGATATGATAATACTTTATGTCCTTGCTCAAACCTATAATCAAACATGAAGGTTGGCATGCCCAATTCTAATTCCCTGTCCAAATAGTTTTCACTCAAAGCATGACACAACAAGGTTGACAAAATTCTTCAGAGTATCCTAAACATAGTATTTAATTTTTATTATGTTGAGAAATAAATTGATTGAAAATCTATACATATTGACTAAATTGCAGGTTCTTGTGAGGGAGAGAAATCAGTCTAGACTCATATCTTAGTTTCTGTCTCTACTATCTTTCAATACTTAGATGTATGTCCTTCAATACTTAGCTAGGAATTTGGCTTCCCATCCCTTTATGTTATTCCTATCTAGGTTGTGTAGTTCAATTCAATAGGCTAATTTAGGTTCAGCTTACTACCTTGTTGTTACATGTATATTAACTTGCATACACAATCTATTTATTTGTTTAATTTATCAATCTGATAGAAGTTTAATTTGTTTGGTGTCATTGTTGAAAGATTAAGGCTTAAGTCTCCCCTTAAGTCCAGTTTTTATCCGTACTTGGTTAATAGTTAAGCATGAGGAGATAAAAATTATGTTGGAAAAGTTAAAAAGGTTAATTTATAAGGTTGGAAAGATTTCACTACTTACAAGTCATGGCTTTTAAGTATATATGGGCCCGACCCCTTATCGGTCCACAATACCTTCTCTCAAATGTTATCAAAGCTAGTGGGCTCGCACCCGTACCCGAGACACTCATGGTCTGATTCTTCTCCCTTTATCTATCATCTTCCATCATATAATCTCTTTTATTTGTCTTCCCTTCCAAGTCTCTCCAATGATAGCATGAGACCTTTCTCTACTTTCCCACTCATCCGAGACTGGAAGAATAATAACTGGCTCATAGACAGTTGTTGAGGGCGAGTTTAAAAAAAATTGCATCTGGCAAGTGTATCCACGTTGCACATGAGGGCGAGTGTTGAGAATAAAATCTTACATTGGATAAAATAGAGAAGTGTTGTGAGTTTATAAGGTTGGAAAGGTTTTACTACTTACAAGTCATGGCTTTTAAGTAGACATGGGCACGATCTCTTATCAATCCACAATACCTTTTCTCACAATAACATTCGGTGCGTCATCATTGTAAACACGACAAGGTGTAAGGCTTAAAATAAACAACTCAAGTTATTTTCTAAAATAATGAAATGGAAATTTGGAAAATAAAATTTACAAATCTTATTGGGACCAAGTACATAATGTAATGCATAGCTTTGGATCATATTTCGATTTCAAGTCCTTCATGAGTTTGGAATGTATCTTAATTTCCTATAAGGGGTTTTGGAGGGGATTGAGTTCACAACTCAAAGAGAGGGATTAATTGACATCATGATATCATGTCCACGGTTCAGCACATACTCTAAACCATTCGGAATGAAGGTTTAGTAAAATAAGTATTAACCATAAAAAGGTCGAAAGTTTTTGTATAATTGGCTTATATTTAACATTCTTACATTCTATCCAATCCTTCAAGGAGAAACCTATCATTGAGCTTATTCATAATAAGGCTTAAAAGTTTAATTTATATGTCCTACCCCGACCCGATTTGGTCTGAACCCATGAGCAACCCACCACTCCCTTTGGTATAGTAAGAGTTTTCACTTCCAAAACCACGAGAAGTCAAGCATACATTTTGTAATTGTTCCCAAGAATAACATTATACAAAAATGAAAATATTAACGTTAAATTACCTGGATTTTTAAGACTTGGTGTAAGGATTTCCTAGAGGGTCGTTTTCTTTCCTGAAAAAGATTTAAATGGACTAGGTGAGTTTCTAAAACTCAATGAAAGGGTACTAGGATGAGTTTTTGAAAGAATTTATATCATCTTTCATGTTCACTGATGTGTGGATTTAACTTTTTCAATACTTCCCATTTTACTCAAGATTTGTTTAGCAAATAATTACACGCCCTTTAACAAAAACGGGTTCAAACATTTATCAATGCAATATGCTGACTACATCCACTTGTGGACCAGAGTATCTTTACCATCCACCCTAATAGAATTCCATGACTTCCAATCTAAGTCTAAGTGGACATCAATAGTCTGACCCTTAGACCCGAAAATACTTCATGTTTGCTGGTAGATGAGACATCTTTCCCCTTCCACCTTGGTTTAAATGTGCAGGAAGCTACTCTGAGCTTTGAGACATGCTGAATGACAGGCTTCCCTTGGGTCATCCAACTGCCCTTGGGCACCTCGATGGTTCCGAAAATTGGTGCATACACAAATAATAATTTTAGAAATTATATTTATTATCTTTGATGTTACCGGCCCAACGATCCCGCCACTTGGCTTCTACTCCATAGCTACTATACACAACAGGTTTGACGATCTCGCTTCGACTTAGCAAGTACTAGCCCAATGAGTTGATTGACCGACTTCAACATGGTGGCTATTCACACAATTAATAGTTTATGAAAGATTTTCATAACTCAATATTTTAATTGTCTACGAGCTTTAGCCTGTGACCACTGGCCTTTGGCTCACTTCACGAGTTTTTCAAAACATGGCCTTGGGGGCTATCATTTTCAAAATTGATGCCTCAAGCCTACTAAAGCAATTCCAGCTCTCAAAAATGTCTCCCAAAATGATTAAGTAGTTGTACACAGTCAAGGGAGATCATTCCTGGAATAATAGTTTTCAATACTTAAAAACGGTGTTCATTACTCCAACCGAGTATGATGTTGGAAAATCCCACTCACATGATGTGTAGTGATCCGTTTCTAAAGGTAGAGGCTTATTGCCTCACAAGTAATAGAGCTAGAGGGTGAAAGCTCTAACGTAAGAAAATGTACATGGAAAATGTGCAATACTCATTTTACTAAAAGACTGTGAGGACATCCATGTGGAAAGGATTGGATAATATACAGTACGGGGGATAGTTCCCCAAATAAATTGAAAAGGGTATGATGGGGAAATGAAGTGTTGTAAATATCCTCAAAAGAGTTAATCATATGTTGGAATTGGTATATTTCTAGTACCATTGGACAAATGACACAATGGAATCGTAGTCATAGACGAAGAACATCATGAAACTACAAGATAAGAACCGCATGATGGAAAATTAAGAAAAACTAAATTTTAGTATCGGCGGAATATGTAAGTACCATTGATAAAGTGGTTGATTACTACCAAATAAGGTAACATGAACATGTTACATTTAATTACATGCAAATGACACCTAGCCTAGGGTTGTGTTGAGCATACTTGAAGGAAAGTGATAATACAAGCCTACACATATATTGGAAAATGCCTCGGGTAGCCACAAGACAAGTGACATGGTTGGGAAACCACTATGTATAGCAGGGTTCCAATGGTAGGATATAGCATATTGCGTGATGAAGTCGAAGCAAACTAAGACATGTCTGTGAGTAAATTGACATACTATTTTCCAAGATTATGGATGGTTGAGGGGAAAGGAAACTCTTGGACTAAGTGTGCAGATAAGGTTTGCCAATAATTACTGTAATTCATTTGGATAGCATACTATATGAGAGGTAGGATATAGTAAAATATTTGGAGTAAGGAGCATGAGTGTCACACCCCGACCTAATTTGATCGGGGTCTGTGATCAACTCGCCACCCTTTTCCTACATCATTCAGGTATTCCTGCCTGAATAAGATAAGGAAGGCAAAGGTGTATTTACGTTCAAACCCTTAATTTAAGTTGGGGGTAGGAAGTGTACCTTGAGGATTCAAGCGCGTTTGGGACTTTCTGTCTGAGTATTATCCTAAAAAAGGGGTGAGAGAGGGGGTAAGTAAAAATACTCAGTGAGGGAAACTACTATAACGTTTGTTTTAATTCGTTTATCTGTCCATTTTTTTCCATTTGTTATTTTTCATTTGTCGTTATTCACACACTTCACACAATCAATAACTGCCCTCCTATCATAGAAGGGATCACACATTCGCAGTATGGTCCTCGACCGTGCCACTTGTGGACTGGAGCACATTTACCGTCCACTCTGGTAGAGGTGCACTATCTCTACCCAGAGTTTGAGTGGACATCAATAGTCTGACACATCAAACCCTAATCACTTCATCATGTCTGCTTAGTGGGATGAGACCTCAATTTTCCCTATTGCCTCGGTCTCCATGCGCAGGAAGCTACTCGGCTTCACGACCTACAAAATGATAGAACCGCCCTATGCACCCTAGGTCATCCAGCAATCCTTGGGCTCCATCACTACCTCATGCCAGGTGTCCTGATGGCCCGAACATCATAATGTATGCACAATCAACAATCTTTTTGAGTTAAAACTTTTATCTTTGGCCCTCTAGCACAACACTCTATCGACTTGGCTTCGGCCCACTCATACTGGCCCAACAGGTTCGACGACCTGACTTCGGTAGAGCAGCAGTTTGGCCCAACAAGCTCGAGAACTCAGCTTGGATAGATGGGTACCACACAAGGTTCCCATTATTCAGGTCTTTTAGCATCATATATCACATATTCGTTCTGGACAAGTCCATGCTCACATCCATCGGCCTTGGGCCCACTTACATCTCGAGCCTAAGCCCAAAATTAACTACTAAATGATTTAAGTAGAATCACCCAGTCAGGGGAGGCTAATTCTAATAAAATAGTTTTCAAAGATGAACCGTCATTCCAACTAAAATTGACTTCACAGTGCTTCCCACTCACTCGGTGATTTCGATGGGGTCGCGCCAGTGGAATCTCTGTCCTTGTTGTGCTTTCAGGGTTCAACACTTGAGTAATCCGTTCATGTAGGTTACGAGTGTTTGTATTAGGAAGAGGTCACACCCTCTCTTATATTTGCATCTAGGGCCCTGTACTTTGCGTAAATCGCACTTGGGTCACTAATTTCTCTTTAATCACTATTAAGCCCCTTGGGTTCCCATTTATTCTTTTAGGGTCCTTAACTCTTTTAATTTCACCTATTAGCCCTTAATTTACCAAAAATATCATTTGGTCCTTAAATTTCTAAAAATTTGTAATTTGGTCCCCAATTTTCAAAATTTTTAATTTACCCCCAATTTTGTCCAAATTACCGAATTGACCCTCAATTGGGCTGAATTTCATGAAAATACCCTCAATTTTGTGAAATTGTCTTTCAGTCCTCCAATTTTTTAACATTGCATGAAGGTCCCCAAAAATCCCCAAATTACACTTTATCTTCTTCCCCAATTCAAGCACATGAAGCTTCAGATCTTACCTCATCCAATTGGCAGCCTATAAGTCCTTGATTTCTTTGATTCTTACCTCTATTTGTCACCTCCAGCTCCCCCCGATCATCCTTCACTTTGAATTTCCGAATTTGGTTGAGTTTTAAGGCTCGTCAAAGCTTCACCGAAAAATTTATAGTAGAGAGAGAAAGCTCACGTATCTTACTGACGGAGGGGCGGTGGTCAGAGCTTGAGGTGAGGGTAGCTAGTGCTCATAGAAGGGGCCCTAGCAGGACTGAATCCCGTTGCAATTCGCCGCTGTCCTATGAGAATTTGAAGAGAGAAGTTTTGGATGGTGTAGCTCTAAAACTTAGAAATTCCAACAAGTGGAGGTGAAATTGAGCTTATCGGGGTCTATAAGGGTGTGGTGGGAGGTCTTAGGTAGTCAGAGGTGGCCAATTAGGCGGCAGAAGGGTCAAGAGGATTGAGGTTGGGTCGGGTAGGAGCTCGCTGTTTCGAGCTATAAAGCAACTTCACTGTGTGATCTCTTGGACACTTCTTTGGGCATCCTCCAGTTGTTCTGAGAGTGTCTTAAGCTAGAGCACTCTTCCTCGATTCCAATGCCACCCTTTAGAGCTCCTTTGGTGGAGATTACACCCATTGTCGAAGCTCTAGTTTGTAGCTCGCCAGAAAATGTACTCTTCTTTTTCCTCGCTCGATTGTGGGATGTTGAGAATAAATGGAGGGGCGCTCTTTATATAGGGAGCTCTACAACTGCTCAGGCTACTCGCCGGTGTAAGACTCGGCCTACGACTCAGCCACTAGCGACCTGACCAGAGAGGTTTTTGAGTCGCTGGAGACTCTAGCTTTTCTAACGGCTCTCTCTACGCCTATCTCTCTATCAGCGTCTCACTGTTGAAGATGATGATATGGCATTCGTGCCACGTGGTGCGCTGTGATTAGTTAGTTTTTGTAACGTGGAGTATAAGCTCGTCCAACGCATCAGCCGTTGACCGAACATGTGGCAACCTCACATTGGCTGCTTGTGTTAGTGTGGTGTGCTGACGGGGCACTAGCTATCAATTGACCGAACATGTGGCAGCCTTCCATTGGCTATCTGTGTCTATGTGGCAGCTAACGGGGTGTCAGTAGTAAACCTAGCTCTTTGCAGTTAAGGAAAAATTGAGAAAGAACTGGTCTAAACGAGTGAGAAAAACCAAATTGGTTCACAAACCCGATTATTGAAAAAAGGGCAAATTGGAGAAATTTAACCTACCATGTGACCTAAAAAGATTCATAAACCTTGGGAAGGAATCTTAAAACCAAGTGGGAGAGAAAACTGGTACCGGTTCGGGTGAATCGGATCTGAATTGAATTGAACCGGTATATGAACTAAGTCAGTTTAGGAACCGAAACCAATAGAGAGAGGGCAAACCAGGACATATATGAACCCCGAGTGACCTAAAGAGTCACATAAGTCATAAAAAAGAACTTTAAGATGAATGGGGGATGAAAACCAAACCGGTTCAGGTGAACCGGATCCGAATCGGATTACATGGTTTGAACCACTATTCAACCGGATGCTAAATTTTTTTCTCTTTGGTGGCTTAAAAAATTCAAGTTTGAGATTTGAAGCCACCATTGGATAGAAAATGAATTTAGATGAATTTAAAATTTTTAGATTTAAAAATTTTGGCCAAATTAGGGGTGAACCGGCCGGTTTAACCTTTGAATCCGGTTCGGAATAGTGTCATCTTCATCCTTCAGATGACAGCATTGTTCACTCGCTGGAAAATTGAAGCAGCGCTGGAGAATAAGAAACGTTTCCATTCAATATGTTTCAGGCCATCAATGACTGTCATAAAGGTGTCAAATGAACGGCCATCAAGTCCTTAAGCCCCCTATATAAAGAGCCCCTCTCCATTCATCCTCTCCACACCTGAAAATCTCACTCTCTCTCAATTGCTTAGTTTTCTAGTGAAGCTCAAACCAGAGCTCCGATATAGGGTCTTTTTTTAGCCAAAGAAGGTGTGGTCGGGTTCTTTAGAACCGGGGAGAATTCAGTTACATGGTGGTAATATGATGTGAATCCGACTAAAGAGACTACGAATTCACATGTCCAATCAACCGAACTTGCAATGGAGCTAAACAGTTTGTCACCAAATGAGATAAATAATCATTTGAGACTGCAAGAGGGCCCAATCAGAAGGTCAAGGGCTAAAAGATTCAAAAAAACTTTATATGGGTTGATAAAAAAGATTGTTGAATATTCAAATAGAAGCCCAAATGTAGAGCCCAAGAGAAGGTCCAGATTTAATTAATAAGGAGAGATTTATAGATATAATAAATCTCTTATGATAATATTAGATAGTTCAGATTTTTAAATTAGTTATTAAAATATACTAGATATTTATATTAGATATGATTAGTTTATAATCATAATAGATTTTTTTTCCTTATTGTGTGGGCTATTCAGTTGTTTACTGAGCCTATAAAAGGCATACTCCACAGCATTGGAGAGACACACTTTGCAATTTCAATTTTGTGAGTTTTGTCTTCTTTCTATCTTGAAAGGGCTTTTTTGAATTTATCAAGTTTTTACCTATGGCATTCAAGCAATCAAGACTTATCACCCAGGGTTTTCTATGAGTTCTTCTTAGAGGATTTGGGTATGGCGTCTACATATCTTATACCTTGTTTCTCACATAAATAAGGTATATTCCATCTTTTCGCACTTGCGTCATGAAAGTCTTGGGGTCTTTTCCATATTTGGTGTACGGTGTCATCAGCATATTGGCGGGGTTCGCATCAGTTGGTATCAGACCACATAGTTGCACGGCAAGTTCTATCCCATATTTTTATCTTGTTCTTTTTTTTTATCTTCTCTACCTATTTCTATTCTCTATAAAAGAAAAAAAATTCTCATCTTCTTCTATCTATCTTCTCTTCATTCGGTTAAAAAAAAGAAAAAAAGACAAAAAATATCCGTGCCAAAAAAAAGAGAGGAAAAACAAAAAAATATGCGTGCTAAAAAAAGAGCAAAAAAAATTCGTATAAAAAAAAAGGCACACAATTCTAGCTTGAATTTCATTCTGCTCTATCTAGTCTACTTCATTTCATCTTAATTTCTTTCTCTATCTCAATTTTATTGTTCTCTGAGTCTATTCGTACACGACACTTAAATTCTTCTGGAATTGATTTTTGAAAACCTTATTAATTTGTCTTGATTGTTCCTCAAGCTGAACTGCTTCGTAAAAACGATTTGTTTTTTAAAGTTCAATTCAAATTGAAAGAAGACATACGAGAGGAAAAAGGCAAGAGTGTTTGAAACTATAAGAAAAAGCCAATTGAGTGTGAAAACACGATTGATTGAGAGAAATACGTAAGGGAGCATTGGCAAGGTTCTTTTGTTATTTTTATCATTTGTAGGAACTCATGGCACAACGACGAGGAGATACGCCAAATGAAGAAGATTCCCAACAACCGATTCCAAATTTACAAATGCAAGCCATAATAAGCAAAATGAGATGTATGCTGAAGTCCGAGTTGGAACCGCTTCATGAGCAAATTGATCAATTGGAAGAAGGAGTGAGGGGTTCGCGTCAACATACCCCTACTGAACAGCGACCTCGAAGCTTTCAGTCAAGACGTTTTGATCCACAAGAACTCGAGGTGTTCGATCAATATGCTCATAGAGAACGACCCCGAGTTGATGACAACCTGGATAATATCAAGTTGAAGATACCCTCTTTTCAAGGAAAAACTGATCTAGAAGCGTATCTTGAATGGGAAAAGAGGATGTAGATGGTTTTTTACTATCATAATTACTCAGAGATGAAAAAGGTACCACTTGCAGTTGTCGAATTTACTAATTATGCTATAATATGGTGGGATCAATTGGTGAAGGAAAGGAAACGAAATCACGAATGCCTTGTGGAGTCTTGGGATGAAATGAAAGCGATCATACGACGACGATTTGTTCCCAGCCACTATCACCGAGAGTTGTTCAATAAACTCTAAAAGCTTACCCAAGGATCAAGAAGCGTCGACAAATACTTCAAGGAGATGGAGATTGCGATGATTCGAGCAAATGTGGAGGAAGATAGAGAGGCAACAATGGCAAGATTTTTGCATGGTCTAAACCATGAGATAGCTGACGTGATGGAAATGCAATATCATGTTGAGCTGTAAGATATGGTACATCAAGCTATCAAAGTCGAACAACAATTTATGAGAAAGAGTTTACACAAAAGGGGATTAAACAATGGTTCCTCGAACTCATGGAAACCATCCTCAAGGCGATTTAAGAGTCAGTTAACTCAACCTCTACATGCTCCACTAAAAGAGACAACCAAGCAGACTGTAGCCCAAAATCAAGGTAACACTTATATCACAACTCCCAAAACTCATGATATTAAGTGTTTCCGATGCCAAAGCAGAGGTCACATTGCAAGTCAATGCCCAAATAAGCGGGCAATGGTGATCAATGCTAATGGTGAAATTGAGATCGATGATGAAAAAGAAGATATCGATCCGGGGATGCCACCACTTGAAGATGCTAATGAATATGTAGAAGAAGGGGAATTGTTGGTTGCACGACGAACTCTCAGCGTTCAAGCCCAAGAAGAAGAAAACAATCAGCGTGATAACTTATTTCATACTCATTGTTGTGTGAAAAATAAGGTTTGTTGTGTTATTATAGATGGGGGAAGCTGCACTAATGTAGCTAGCACTGAGCTGGTGGAGAAATTGGCATTACCAACCTTAAAGCATCCGAAGCCTTATCGACTACAATGGCTGAACGACCAAGGTGAACTCAAGGTAACCAAACATGTGTTGGTTGCATTTTCTATTGGAAAATATCAAGATGAGATACTATGTGATGTGTTACCAATGCACGCATGCCATATACTTTTGGGAAGACCTTGGCAGTTTGATTGTCAAGTTATGCATGATGGATTCACTAATAGGTACTCTTTTGTGATGAATGAGAGACCAATATCTCTTCTACCATTGACTCCAAGGTAAGTTTTTGAGGATCAACTGAAAAAGAAAAAGGCAAATGAACAAAAAATAGAAGAAAAAAGAAAGGAGAAATATCAGAGTTGAAAAAAAAAAGAGGGAAAAGCCAAAAGTGGAAAAAAAAGAGTAAAAGCGATTTTATTGCAAGAAAAAGTGAGATCAAGCGAGCTTTACTTTCATATCAGGCTCTTATTGTACTTATGTACAAGGACACCTTTTTTAGTACTAACGAACTTGTCGAATCTTTACCGAGCAATATTATTACTATTTTGCAGGAATTTATCAATGTCTTTCTTGATGAGATACCGCCAGGTTTGCCACCAATTCGAGGAATTGAACATCAAATTGATTTCATCCTTGGAGCGATGATTCCCAACCGACCAGCATATAGAAGTAACCCTAAGGAAACAAAGGAACTTCAACGCCAAGTCCTAGAGCTGATGGAAAAGGTGTATGTTTGAGAGAGTATGAGTCCATGTGCTGTGCCAGTACTACTTGTACCTAAGAAGGACGGAACTTGGACAATGTGCATGGATTGTCGAGCCATCAGCAACATCACGGTAAAGTATCGCCACCCTATTCCTCGTTTGGATGACATATTAGATGAGTTGCATGGATCTTGTTTATTTTCGAAAACAGATCTTAAGAGTGGATATCATCAAATTCGAAAGAAAGAAGGGGATAAATGGAAAACTGCATTTAAAACTAAACAAGGATTATACGAATGGTTAGTTATGCCCATTGGATTGACTAATGCACCAAGCACTTTTATGAGATTAATGAATCATGTATTACGTGCTTTTATTGGGAGATTTGTAGTGGTATATTTTGATGATATTCTAATCTACAGCAAGACCATGGATGAACATGTAGCACATTTAAGAGTTGTGTTAGAAGCATTAAGGCAACATAAGTTGTTTGCCAACTTGAATAAATGTGTCTTTTGTTAGGATAAACTTGTGATTCTTGGATATATTATAAGTTCAGAAGGAATTGGAGTTGACGAGGAAAAGATTAAGGCAATTCACGACTGTCCAACACCTAATTCGATAAGTCAGGTAAGAAGTTTTCATAGATTAGCTAGTTTTTATATACGTTTTGTTCCAAATTTCAATAGTTATGTTGCATCTCTTACTGCTATTATAAAGAAAAGTGTACCTTTTAAATGGGGTAATGAGCAACAAAATGCATTTCAAGTGATAAAGGAAAAATTAACTACTGCCCCATTGCTCTCATTGCCTAACTTTTCAAAAATATTTGAAATTGAGTGTGATGCATCAGAAGTAGGTATTGGAGGTGTATTAATGCAGGAAGGAAGACCAATTGCATATTTCAGTGAAAAGTTGAGTGGAGCAACCCTTAACTATCCTACCTATGATAAGGAGATGTATGCCCTAGTTCGAACTCTTCAAACATGGCAGCACTACCTATGGCAACAAAATGGGGTAATGAGCAACAAAATGCATTTCAAGTGATAAAGGAAAAATTAACTACTGTCCCATTGCTCTCAATGCCTAATTTTTCAAAAACATTTGAAATTGAGTGTGATGCATCAAAAGTAGGTATTGGAGGTGTATTAATGCAGGAAGGAAGACCAATTGCATATTTCAGTGAAAAGTTGAGTGGAGCAACCCTTAACTATCCTACCTATGATAAAGAGATGTATGCCCTAGTTCGAACTCTTCAAACATGGCAGCACTACCTATGGCCGAAAGAGTTTGTGATTCACATAGATCATGAATCTCTTAAACATCTCAAAGGACAACACAAGTTGAACAACTGCCATGCAAGGTGAGTGGAGTTCATTGAAATATTCCCATATGTGATCAAGTACAAACAAGGTAAGGAAAATATAGTTGCAGATGCTCTATCGCGAAGGTGCGCTATGCTTTCAATGCTTGATTCTAAATTGCTTGGTTTTGATTATATCAAGGATTTGTATGCAAACAATCCTGATTTATGTGAAGTGTTTAGAAGTTGTAGAACTGGTAAGTTTGGGAAATTTTATTTACAAAATGGATTTCCTTTTCGGGAAAATAAATTATGCATCCCTCGGTCTTCTTTGCGTGAGTTACTTGTTAGGAAAGCGCATGCTGGAGGACTTATGGGACATTTTGGGGTAGCTAAGACCATGGCGATAATGCATGAGCATTTTTTTTGGCCCCACATGAAAAGGGATGTTGAGAAAATTTGTTCTCGATGCATTACATGTAAGGAGTCTAAGTCTAGGCAACAACCTCATGGCCTGTATACTCCTCTTCCAATTCCTAATGCACCTTGGATTGATATTTCCATGGATTTCATTTTAGGATTACTAAGATCTAAGAGGGAGAGGGATTCTATGTTTGTGGTAGTTGATAGGTTTTCGAAAATGGCACATTTCATTCCATGTGATAAAACTAATGATGCATCGAATGTTGTCGATTTGTTCTTTAGAGAAGTTGTCAGATTGTATGGTATGCCTAGAACTATTGTTTCTGATCGTGATTCTAAATTCTTGAGTTACTTTTGGAAAACCCTATGGGGTAAATTGGGAACCAAACTACTGTTTTCAATAACATGTCACTCATAAACTGATGGTCAAACCGAAGTAGTAAATAGGACATTAGGTACTTTATTACGTTCTATAATAAAAAAGAATTTGAAATCATGGGAAGATTGCTTACCACATGTTGAATTTGCTTATAATCGTTCTGTTCATTCTATAACTAAGTTTTCACCATTTGAGATTGTTTATGGTTTCAATCCATTAACCCCTCTAGATCTAACTCCACTTCCTGTAGGTGAATTGGTGAATTTTGATGGAAAGAGAAAAGTAGAGTTTGTGAAAGAACTGCACGAGAAGACAAAGATGCACATTGAACGGATGACTAAAGTTTATGAAAAACAAACAAACAAGGGCTGTAAAAGTGTCATTTTTGAACCCGGCGATTGGGTCTGGCTTCATATGAGGAAAGAACAATTTCTGGAACAAAGGCGATCAAAACATCTTCCTAGAGGAGATGGACCATTTCGTGTGTTGGAATGCATTAATAATAATGCTTACAAGCTAGAGTTACCTGGTGAGAATAGTGTTAATGAAAGTTTCACTGTTACTGATTTAATGCCCTTTGATGTAGGTGATGAAGAAATAGAAGATTTGAGGACAAATCATTTTCAAGAGGGGGAGAATGATGTGAATCCGACTAAAGAGACTACGAATTCACAAGTCTAATCAACCGAACCAGCAATGGAGCTGAACAGTTTGTCACCAAATAAGATGAATAATCATTTGAGACTGCAAGAGGGCCCGATCACAAGGTCAAGGGCTAAAAGATTCAAAGAAGCTTTATATGGGTTGATTAAAGATATTACTGAATATTCAAATAGAAGTTGAAATGAAGAGCCCAAGATAAGCCCAAGAGAAGGTCCAGATTTAATTAATAAGGAGAGATTTATAAATATAATAAATATCTTAGGATAATATTGGATGGTTCAGATTTTTAAATTAGTTATTAAAATATCCTAGATATTTAGATTAGATATGGTTAGTTTATAATCATAATAGATTTTTTTTCCTTATTTTGTGGGCTATTCGGTTGTTTACTAAGCCTATAAAAGGCATACTCCACAGCATTGGAGAGACACATTTTGGAATTTCAATTTTGTGAGTTTGTCTTCTTTCTATCTTGAAAGGGCTTTTTTGAACTTATCAGGTTTTTACCTGTGGCGTTCAAGCAATCAAAACTTATCACATGGGGTTTTCTAAGAGTTCTTCTTAGAGGATTTGGGTGTGGCATCTAAAATGTAATTTTATGAAATTGAGGCTTAATTGGGAATGATAAGAGTGTTAGGGAACCAATTGAACAAATTTTACAATTTTAGGAGTAAAACTTACCATTTTTGTAAACAAAGGGCAAAATGGTAATTTTGGAAACTTTGGGGGCCAAACTGGGAATTTGGGAAACTTGAACCCCATTTTATGAAATTGAGTAAATTGATGTCCCAAGGAGAATTTTAAAGGTTTCAAGACTCAATTTGGGGAAAAATCATCAATTAAAGGAAAATTAACTTTAGGGACCAAATTGTAAATATTTGAAAAGTTGAATATTTAGTCATTCATAATGAATGAATGTAGTCAATCCAAATGATAATGAACAATAATGTTCATTTCATGTAGGAACACGAGACATCGGGAAAGCCAGTTGAGATTAATCTTGCAAGGGACGAAAACCGACTAAGAGGAATTTCACTGCACAATCGGGTTTGTGGGATTTTTATATCATACCTGGTTAGGATGATAAGCACCTCGAAAATGAAAATCCACTGCTAAGTGGTATTTTAAACATCACACATGAGATGAGTGATATGAAAATGATGCGAAAAAACTATTTACTAGTGTAAGTAGATCATACACGATTGGTATGATGAAACTTTCTCGAAGGCAGTGGAAAACTCGTTTATCGGTTATGAGCGGAGATGCCCTCATAGTCGGTTTGTATGATGGATAGTTGAAAAGTTTTTTTTTTGTCTGAAATGCTCTCTCCTGATTGTGTGCCATTGCTTAAACAATTTGGGAGATCTTCTTGACGGGAGCTCGAATAGCTCTGTTAGGCTGGAGGCCTCGATTTTGGAACTTGGGGACTATTATGCCCAATTTTGAAAATCTCAAACAGTGGGCCTTAGGCCAAGTTGGCACAAATAGGATCTATTAAACAAACATGATTTATATGCCATGAAAACTTACGTAATTGAATTGTTTGGTCATGGTACCAAGACAGGACCGACATACTTAGTCAACTAGCGGTAATGCAACATGATAGGTCTCCGGACTAGTCAAGTCAAATAGTTGCAGGTTGAGTTGAGGATTAGGGCTGTTGGACCAGTGGTATTATGTAAAAAATGTTAATTGTGCATGCACTTTGTTTACGGACCTTCAAGATGCCCAAGAGGGGTAGTGATGTGTCCTAGGGCCCTAGACGACCTGGTGGATATAAGGGCATTTAGTTGTGCCAGGTGACCTTGGAAGCTCGACCTTGCTTCAAGCGCACGACATCGGGGTGGGGACGGGATGAGGTCTCTATCATCATACAGACATGGAGATTTGTTATGGGATTGAGGGTCGGATGTCACGAACATCCACTCAATCTCAGAGTAGAAGTGGACATGCTTCTATCTAGGTGGCCGGTAAAGTCGCTCTGACGCCACAAGTAGGTTCAGTGGACGGGCTGGCCTGCAATTGTTTGTTTGACCTTCATGATGAATGGTGTGTGTTGGGTGATGACACACCATGGTAATAAGAAATGATTATGATTTTTGAAAACTAAGATTTTAATATGATAAGAAATCTAAGGAGTTTGGCATACTCCAACTTGAAAACTATTTTATAGGAACTCCATTTTTAAAATACCAATTCGCTGACTTGTAGAAACTCACCCCTCTTTTCGATCCCTTTTCAGGAAAAGATGAAATTTCTAGGAATAACATCGAGTCTTACCATCTGTCAAGTATCCTCAACTGTCGGGTTTCCAGGCCCGAGTGGATCCCATCGACTCACTGGTCCTCCTTCTTCCATTTGTTTGTGCATTTGCTAGTGTTCTCTGGCTAGCGAGTGGTCCTTCCTTTTCCTCTCTTCTCTCTTGACCTAGGGGTCATTACACTTGCCAATGGGTAATGGTCGTACTCTTTTGGATCTATCACTTTCTCATCGAAGTCATCCTCGAGGGACTTATCCCACCTGCAAAGTCCACTTCCCACGTGGGTCTGGTTTCCGGAGGTTTCCCCTACTTGTTTCGAGGTGTGGTCTTAAGTTTCACCTTTGAGGACCTGGGCGTCCTTCCTTGCTGGTCCTCAGTTGATTTGTTTGGATTAGCATCTCATATCAACTCGTCCCACTACCCACTCCTCACTTGAGGTTGTCAGGCTTACGTGTCGATCCTTCCTTCTTGGGTTTGTGTTCCTCTTCGTGTGTTGGGGTTTGCGCCACTCCCCTACTTTTTGTCTTATGGATTGATTTGTCCTTCGATTCGATGTTCTCCTCGAATTCTAAGTCTCTCAATATAATTCCCATATGTAACTGCATAATTTGACTTTAAAATTTTCCATGCTTTCTTACTCCCTTTTTTCCTTCCCTTGATTTCTGGTGTCGCAATGTTTCATTCTTTCATCACGGCTTGCTTCATTGTCCCTCATCCCTAGGGTACTATGTTGTCATCCTTTAGTTATCTTGGCCATCTCTTGCCAGGGTCCCATGGGGCGGTTAGGTCTATTCTTGGGTTGTCCTTGACTTGTCTACTATTTTGCCCAGGTTTCCATTTACGGGCACTTTGAGTGGAACCTTTGCCTAGCCGCCATTCCTAGTCAGTGTTCTTATTTTCCATCTTGACATCCCTTTGGGGTCACTTTTCTCTCTCGTGGTATGGCTCTCCTTTAGGTCATGTGTCCTATCTTAGCGTTCTTGCTAGTTTGCTTGTGCTACCTGTTACGTGAGGTTCCCTACTATGCCCCTTTTGGGCTGGCCACGGTTTATCTCAGTTTTTCTTTGTCCTTTAAGGTATTCCTTGGGGTTGCTTGTCATCCTAGTCCCATTATGTGGGGTGTAAGGGACGACCAACCCCTCCAAAGTGAAATTCGGTCCTTATTTACTTCCTTAAAGGTCCCTGGGTACTCCAGGTGCTTTTGTAGTTCCATTGTTTTGAGGGTTAGTTAAGAAATTTGGGTTATTTCTTAGGGAAAAATTCTTTATTTGTGGGATCAGAAAACCCCATCTAATGTTTATTACAATTGATATTCCTAGAATGTACTGCTCCTTTTTTTACCCCACCCAGTTAACTGACATAGAGTTGTACCTCTGCGGGTTGTAAGACTCCGCATCTGGCGTCTGGATGTGCCTCCTCCTTCTGGGTGGGCATTCACCCCCACGGTACCTTCCACAATGAGGGCATGGGTACATGTTAGGCTCTTTAAATTTCATGGATGCTGATAGGCTCCCATTATTCGGCAAAGTAGTAGTTCGGCCTAACAAGCTCGATAACTCAGCTTGGCTCATTATTCATGCAATGTTCCCATTATTCATGTCTTTTAGCATCATATATCACATATTCATTCTAGACGGGTCCACGCTCGTATCCATCAGCCTTAGGCCCACTAGCGTATCAAGCCTAAGCCTGGAATTAGCTCCCAAATGTTTTAAGCAGAGTCACCTAATTAGGGGAGGCTAATTCTGAGAAAATAGTTTTCAAAGTTGAACCATCATTTCAACCGGAATTGACATCATAGCAGTTCCCATTCACCCAGTGATTTCGGCGGGGTCGTGCCGGCGGAGTCTCTCTCCTTGGTGCGCTTCCAGGGGTCGGTGCTCGAGTAATCTATTCCTGCATGGTATGAGTGTTCGTATTAGGAAGAGCTCATGCTCTCTCTTATATTTGCAACTAGGGCCCCGTACTTTGCTCAAATTGCACCTAGGTCCTTGATTTCTCCTTAATCTCTATTAATCCCCTTGGGTTCCCATTTATTCTTTTTGGGTCCTTAACTCTTTTAATTTCACCTATTGGCCCTTAATTTACCAAAATTGTTATTTGGTCCTTAATTTCCTGATATTGCAATTTGGTCCCCAAACTTTTCAAATTTTCTAATATGCCCCCAATTTTTTCCAAATTGTCCAATTGATCCTCAATTGGGGTGAATTTCATGAAAATACTCTCAATTTCATGAAATTGTCGTTTAGTCCTCAAATTTTTAAAAATTTCCAGAAGGTCCCAAAAAATCCCCAAATTACACTTCATATTCTTCCCCAATTCAAGCACATGAAGCTTCGGATCTTACCTCATCCAATTGGTGGCCTGTAAGTCCTTGATTTCTTCGATTCTTGCTTCTATTCATCTCCTCCATCTCCCTCCCCAATCATCCTACACTTTAAATTTCCAAATTTGGTTGAGTTTTAAGTCTCGTTGGAGCTTCGTCGGAAAATTTACAGAAGAGAGAGAAAGCTTGTGTATCTAACCGACGGAGGGGCGGCGATCAGAGCTTGAAGTGAGGGCAGCTAGTGCTCGTTGAGGGGAACCTAGTAGGACCGAATCTCATTGCAATTTTCTACTGTCATGTGGGAATTTGAAGAGAGAAGTTTTGGATGGTGTAGCTCTGAAACTTTGAAATTCTGATGAGGAGATGTGAAATTGAGCTTACCGGGGTCTGTAAGGGTGTTGTGGAGGATCTTAAATGGTCAGAGGTGGCCAATGTGGGCGACGGAAGGGCCAAGAGGATTGAGGTTGGGTTGGGCACGAGCTTGCTATTTCAAGCTCCTAAGCAACTTCACTGTGCAATCTCTTGGACACTTCTCTCAGTGTCTTCCAGTTGTTCTAAGAGTGTCTAGAGCTAGAGCACTCTTCCCCGCTTCCAATGCCACCCTTTAGAGCTTCTTTGGTGGAGATTTCACCCATCGTCGGATCTCTGGTTTGCAGCTCGCTGAAAAATGTATTCTTCTTCTTCTTCGCTCGATTGTGGAATGCTGAGAACGAATGGTGGGGTGCTCTTTATATAAGGAGCTCGGCAACTACTCAGGCTACCTGTCGGAGTAAGACTCGGCCTACGACTCAATCGCTGGCGACCTGACCACAGAGTTTTTCAAGTCACCAGAGACTCCAACTTTTTTGGCAACTCTCTCTCCTCTCTTCTCTCTGTCAGTGTCTAAAGGTTGAAGATGGTGACATGGCAGTCGTGCCACATGGCACACTATGATTGGTTAGTTTTTCTGATATGGAGTGTGAGCTCGGCCACTACGTCAGCCATTGTCCTGTTGACCAGACACATGGCAGTCTCTCATTGGCTACTCGTGTCTACGTGGAGTACTGATGGGTGTCAGATGTGCATTATTCAGACACATGGTAGTCTCCCATTGATTGCCCGTGTCAACATGGCAGCTAACAGGGCACCAGTTGTTCATCGACCGATGACTGTTGTTTGTTGTCCGTTGACTGGTTCGTTGATGGGTCCGTTGACCAGTCTAACCATTGACATCCGATCAGGTTCGCTATTCAATATTCAAAAATCGGCATGTTCGGACCCGGTTTGATCATTTTTCAAAAATTTAAAATTTTCTAAATTCATTTTCTATTTAATGGTGGTCTCAATTTCTCAAATTGACAATTTTAAGACACCTAGAAAAATGAATTTGTAAATCGGTTTACTATGGTTCATATCGGTTCGGTTCGGTTTGGGTCCGGTTCACCTCAAACCAGTCCGGTCCTAAACCCAATTTCACTTCCTATTTCTTTCTCATAAGTTTTGTGAATTTTTGGTCACTTGGAATTTTTCGATTTCCCGCTATTAACCTTTCTTTACTATTTTCTATTGATTAAATTGGCTTAGTTTTTCAGTAATGGTGTCAGTTCTCCTTCCAGTTTCTTTGGTCCGAGGGGATGGGTTCTATAGTGAGGCTAAAGTATGAATGTTGGAAATGAGGGTTTTAATGGAATTTCCCTAAAGGAAGGGAGAATCTTAGGAGTACGAGTATGTGTGAGTAACAAAACATAGGAAGGCGTATTACTGCGAGAAAAAAACTCGACACCGATCAAGGTGAGACCTTATAGAGGAAAATAAAAGGTTTGAAATGCTTGTATAAGAGGAATGAAGAATGGTTGATACTAATAAACAAAAGCAAGACCTATGGAAAGGAAGGCAAAGAGTTGCAATGGAAGTGCGACAAATAGAGAGAATATGGTGTTTCCACCATTAGTAGATACATGGCATGTCAATATATGGAGTGAAACACTTTTTGTATGAGAATTGTGCTATCATAATCTGAACAAACTAAGGTGTGTTTTGAAGAAATATATACCAACCCATTTTGAAATAATGAGGATTGATTAAGTTTTAGTGAATGGGTAAAGTTGTTATAATAGGCAACAAATGACCTTGTGAAATAATTTGGAGTTTTGACTAATGTACCAAAGAATGGTAGGGGTATAGTAAGAAATGTCCTTAAGTCAAATTATAGCGAGGAAATTGCAAAAAGGCTAATATGCAATGAGGGATTAATTGCCCAAGGCTTTTAAATATGGATGAAGGGGGACGTACCAAATGTGGACACCACACTACCATGATCGTATGATATAGGCATCACTTAGGGAATCAAATAGATTCATGTGGCACCATGACAATAAATTACCAAGATGGCGAAGATAATTCCGCTAAAATTCGATGGGGATAAGGATGAACGATGTTCTTGGGAGAACGAGGTAAAGAACAAATATCATGAGAGTTCGAGTATTAAGGCTCAAAAAGGTAATGAGTAAGAAATGATGAACAACTCTAGTCATGAGATATGGTGTAATCATATAATTAGGATTGTTGAAGCAAGTGCATGTATTGGACGAATACTCGAAGGTCATTAAAAAATCTCACTTTGGATTTAGACCAAAGTCTGGATATAACATAATAAGACAAGGTATGGGCAGTCAGGTACAAAACGGAGATATTAATGATAATGTATTATGATGGACATAAAGCCCGTGTAATGGGCCAAGCACCCAAGAGATTATTTAAACATACTATGTCTCACTGAGAAGTGTCATACTAGAATAGGCATATGACTTAGTGTATGTGATGCATACTAGCAGCACCAAGATATATAGAATCCTAAAAAAGGGATATAGGTGGTCAGGATTGAAAGAGAAATCACATAATATATTGCAAGATGTCTGTATTATCAACAAGTGGAAGATGAGTATCAGAAATTGGTTGGATTACAACAGTTTCTCCCTATTCCCGAATAGAAATAGGAAAAGATCACGATGGATTTTATGATGGGATTACCTCCTTCAACTAAAATACATGTTGCGGTTTGGATTATCTTGGACCGACTTACAAAAGTTACTCATTTTCTACCCATCAAGTTGATAGACTCTATGGAAAAGTTGGTCAAGCTACATGTAGCTGAGATTGTACACATGTATGGAGTACTAGAATCCATAGTGTTGGATAGACATCCATAAATCACTTTCAGATTTTGGTTGAGTCTACAAGGCTCACTCTGGATAATGTTGCACATGAGCATTGCCTTTCATACCTAGACGAAGGGGCAGTTTGAGCAAACCATGGAGGACATGCTTCATGCATGTTTTCTAATCTTTGGAAAATAAGTGGGAAGACTAATTATGACTGGCGAAATTTTCCTAAAATAATAATTACAAAGCCAATATTCATATAGCCTCGTATCAGGCCTTGTATGGAAGAAAATGCAGGACCCCATTATACTGGGATGAAGTCGGCGAATCCAAATTAGAATGAGTAGACCTCATAGAAGATGCCTCTAAGAAAATAAGGATAATAAGAGATCGACTCAAAACTGTACAAGACCGGCAAAAGAGTTATGTTGATAATCGATGCATGAATGGTGTCCCCGTGGAAGGGAGTACTTTGATTCTATTACAAAGGGAAGTTGAACCCATGGAGAGAATTCAAAACGTATTTCACATGTTAGTACTGAGAAAGTACGAGCAAGAACCAAGACACGTGTTGGACCAACCTTCTCCAAAGTTGGAAGAAGCTCTAACATATCAAGTCGAACTTGTGCACATTTTGGACTAACAAGAAAAGTATCTTTGAAGGAAGAAGATATATATGGTAAAATTTTTATGGCATACCAATCATGTCAAAAAAGAGACTTGGGAACCTCAAACAATGATGAAAGAAAAATGTCCAAATTTGTAATGTTTTCTCTGCTTTTGCATGATGTAACAAATAACTTTTCAGTTCTATGTGAATAAATAAATGGTTTACTTTTGAGGGCAAAACTCGTAAAAGGAGGGGAGTATCTCTAATACCAGGAATCTTAAACCGAAAATCAAGCCGAAATAAACTATGAATCGAGGTCAAACTAGGAAGGAAAATGGAACAAGGATTTGAAATTGATATGAATTGAAAATCGGTTTGAACCATAACTTGAATCAATGATAAAGGTCATGAAATAATCTCAAAGAGCACCATTTGATCAAAAATCAAGGATAATGAAAACCCCGAGGAAGAACAAGTTCAAACTAAGATTGAATCGGTTTGGGCCACAAAACCCCTCAATTTTTAGAGAGGGCTAAACAAATAGAAATTTAATGACTCTTGGTCCCATTAAATATGGGATTGAACAAATAATTTTTAGAAAACTTTAATGGGCCAAGAATTGGTTGAAGGGTAAACCGACGAAGAAGCGACCGAATTGGCCGAATAATTCATTGGAAACTTGTTTAGAATAGTGATGAACTAGTGGAATGGGCAGGACATGCACGACTGCATAACATGTCACATGTGTGGTGTCCACTTTGTCTGACTGCCAATCCGAAACATGGATTAAAACCTTATTTTTCTCCAACTACAATGAAAAAATCTACCACACACTAAATAATTTATTCAAAGAGTCACGTTTTATGAACTGATGAAAGAGTGTTATGATCAAATAGCCAATTAAGTCTAGTTTGTGGCCATATAAAGCATGAATGTCGTCTTGTTAGTTGGTAATCAAAATTATCTTTGAAACCCACTTACCTCCATTTTTCAGTGACCAAATTTTCATATAGCACAATTTCCTCTCCCAACCACTAAAATTACTAATTTTGGTGCCTCTAGAAAGCTACACAAGTCAACTTTCTAATGCATCCTCTCTTGGTCTCTTACATTAGCTCTACCGGCACAAGTGTGATCAAACAATACATGCACTCCATCTACCAAAAATAGAGCATCTACTTCTCATGCCATTTCTAGTGGCCTCGACAGCTAACAAGGGCCACAAAAAATACTACAGACCCATCTTGGTCTTATATTTAGAATGGCACTAGCCTCTAACATTTTAGGTAAGCATTGAGGTTAAATAAATTCTAAGAATTGTTGATTAGCCTTCAATTGTGAAAACGTTTAGTAAAACTTACTTTTGAGGTCGCTCAGACCTCTGCTTAAGGTGATTCATGTGGCCACTGACTCTTTTTGGAGTCAACTTTCAAATCGCACTAGTGTCATCCACTAAGTTGTCATCTGTGGTTATATCCCTACCTTAACCTAACTATTATTCGATAAAATATTAATTTAGATCTATCCTTAATCATCACTATTCCAGACAACTTCAGTTGGGTACAAACCACGATGGCCTAGGAGGAGTCCTTAGGAACATCATATTTGAGTTTCATAATTTTTATGAATTATTTTGTTTGGTAGCAAAAGTCAAGGACAAAAATGTAAATATGGATAAGTTAAGGGGCCCATTTAAGAATACGTTTTCTTAGGGGTCTTTTTAAGTATTGGACCATTTTGAGAGATTGGTAAAGTTTTAAAAGACTAAAGTGTAAATAAAGGGATTTGTGTGCCTAGAAGTGATTTTTGCGAAGTTTAAGGAACCAAATAAGGCTAAAGGAAGTCTAGGGACCCAAATAGAAGATTTGAAGAATCTAGGGTTTCAAAAAGATGAGTTTTAAAGTATATAGCCAAAATGGTAATTTTGCCCAACTTAAGGACCATTTTGTAAATAGTGAGAAAATTGGACTTTAGAGACATTCTAAGGTATTTGGGGACTAGAATGAGACCTAAAAAAACTTGAGGACCCAAGTGAAAGACTTGAAAAATGTCTAAGGTAAAAAAGGGTTAAATTTTAAATTATTAATGGCAAAATGGTAATTTTGCCCAACTTGGTAACCAAAATATAATTTTGAGAAAGTAAGGTACCTAAGTGAAAACTTAGAGATTTTTAAGCTTATGGGCAAGTATAACCATAGAAGGTTATGACCCTAAATGAGTACAATAAACCTAATAATGGGGTTATTTAGAATAGTTTGTCACCACGCAAGTCGAGCGAACTAGGCTCGATGGGCAAAACCGTAATTTCTAAGGAAACTTATGGGGTAGCAATTATGTGCTCATTAAGTACTTCAATTGATCCTAATATTGTACTATGACTCTTGTTGAGAGAATACCACAATCGCACACTTGAGGATCTCACAACCCGAGCTAAAGGGGAAATTAAGTTTGAATGAACAAGTTTCAATAAAAATTATGAGTTGAAGTAGTGACAGCGAGTGTGATTGAACCGATCTAATGTGCTTTACTGCTTTTCTATATTATTGTAAAATGTTTGATGCATGTTTTGAAAAATCCTTTAAAAAGTAATGAAAAACAACATTGATGCATATTCACTAAGATAGACCTTTTTTTCTAAAGGACTAAATGGGATAATGTCGATAGATAGTGAGAAAACATGATCGCATGCTAGGAATACGTGAGATAGCAATTTATGCCCCAGATAGATCCTTTGTTATGGACTTGGTCAGGTTAAGGACTAAGCTTTAAGCAATTGGGTGATAAACCTATTGTTGCTTGTTGAATACTATGCATGTATCTAAGTTATGGAGTAGGTCGGGTTAAGGGCCAAGATCCTTGTGATTATAATTTGAAAATCACATACTACTTGATGATTATAGTGCATATATTTGAGTTATTGAGTTGGTCGGAATAAGGACCAAGCTCTTTGTGAATATGATATGAACACGTTTGTTGCTTGTTGACTATTGTGCATGCATCTAAGATATCAAGTTGGTTGGATTGAGAATAATATTATGCGATAATATGAAATAAGCATAATTATTATTCATGTGCATGTAACATGATATATATATATATATATATCAGTTGGAAGGTTAGGGTGTCGACATGACACTTATCGAGGTATGTCAACGCCTAGGATATATTAGAAGTGACGAACAATGGGAGATTAAGATCTATATTTCTAGATTTTCTCGGACCCTTGGATGGGCCCTGGTGATACACAACTGCAATGAGAAATGGTGGAATTAAGTTGTATATATACAAAGGCATATATGTGGTGGTGAGGAGGTTAGTAGAATGTTCTCGGGATATTAAGACGTCCAAATGACTTGAGGGGTGTCGGTTGTGTAGAGTACATGTGACACATACACTCGTATATTTCATGATCAAAATTATGACATGATTTTCAGGCATGGCTTGAGATATGAGTTTTCAATATATGTTATTGTGTGCATATTATTTCATATTGATGTGATTTTGGGAACAATGAGTTTGTCCTGATATAATTGTGATTATGATTTCAGAAGGCCCATGAGATGAGTCTTGAATGTCAAATAAAATTGTGAAAATGATTATTTGTGTAAAATTATGAGTAAATCTTCATGTGTAGATTTATATATGAATTTTGAAGTTGTAAATCACGTAGTGATCCGATGTTAGTATCTCATTTACTAATGTATGAGCTCACCCACTCCCCAAAATAATTTTAGGTAAAATTCAAGTTCCACATGGTATAAGTCTAGACATCACCTACAAAACTTATACAATTTGAGGTATGGATGTCGATATTCACATACAATGATTTTAAATTATTCTTATCAATTATTGTAATTCCTAGTTATTATATTAAACGTTTGGGTTCACAATACAGAATGAAAGAAAATTTTAAATTTACGTTGAAAATTGAGGTAACCTTTTTTTTTATTTTGAGACTTAGTCCCTCTAGTTTTATTTTCGTAAATGTATCAACCATTATAATATCGAGTAGATTGGTGGGTTGTATGGGACCGTTAGTCGTGAATCAGGTTGGGCGTGGCATCTTGTCTCTCATTACAAACAAAATATTGATAAGTATGGGGGTGGACAACTATGCTCAAACAGACGGTCTAACATGGACACATTATTATATTTAGACATGTAATCGATGATACGTTCTCGTACCACGATGGTTAGTAAATTGGCCCTGAACATAAGTGAATAGAGGGTAATTTCGTTGTGTGATAATGTGATCCTTACATAATGGAATAAATGTTATTTGATAAATGTTTGTCCATACAAGATCAATGTATGTTGAAAATGTTTAAAAGGTCTAAAACCTTAATATTTCCTAAGATTTATGCCTTGTCAAAATATTTTTAAAAAGAATTATACTTATATCTCATGTATATGTTAATATATGTTGAATGGTGTACATTACATCCCATTGTGAGCCAATCCAATTCATTGGATTTTATAACTCATCCCTTCCCATACATGTTTCATGAAAGCATAGAAGAGAAACAACCAGATTAAGGAAAATTATAATAAATTAAACATGCATATTTAATTCAATAATTAGTCCTAGTATTGTTTATTAAAATGAGTTTTTATGTATTATTTGAAAAAAAAGTTATTCTAAAAGGTTTATATTTAAAGTTTTAAATAATATCAAAATTAAGTATGAATTTGACATATTTCTCCTCTTTAACTTATCGAAATTTCTTATTGAAAACAAATGAATCAATTTTCGAATGAACTGAATTTTGAGTATAAATATAAGCTATATAAGGCACAAGAGAAATTCACCCTATTTCAATTTTTTATTATTAACAATTTCTAAATTAACGTGCAAATACTAGATTTCATTATGATATAGTGCGGAAAATATAACCAACTAAATATTTTCTAGAAAATAAATATTTTATAAATAATTTAATAAATATTTATTTTCATAAATATAATTAATTAAATCATAAAATATTATTTTTCTTTATTATAATACATATTTAATTTTATTATCAACACTCAACACATATAATAACATTCTATCCAAAGTTATTTAAAAAATTAAGAGTAACTATGTACTTCTCCTACAATTAAAAATACTTTCGTTTTACATTCTAATGATCCATTTTACTAGAGAGGATGATAATCGCATTCAATATTTTAGGTTGAAATCAAATAAGTATCATTTTATTTATTATAATTTTACAAATTATATTACAACTAAATGATTTAAAGAGGTAGCTTAATATATAAGTTGATAATTCTACCATTTTTAAATATTTGTATTTAAATTTAGTTTCTCATTTTTACTTGAATATATATAATACATAATAATAAATTTTAGCTAGAAACTTTATTTCAAATCATCATACAGTTCAAAAATAACTTCAATTAAGTCCAAATAGATAATAATATATTGTAATGTTGCTAACTGAATATTTGGTAATATGTGCGATCTTCATTACTTAATATGGTAAATAATTTTTATAAATTCTTATTTTTCACAACTGAATTATTAAAACACTTAATTTTATAAATAAGTTTTTATTTTTACAAATTGATAATTAAACTCTTCATCAACCTTGTTTTCTGCTGTGTCCACGCCAATAATTAACCCCATAAATTTTAAATTTTAAAATAAACACCCTAACTTTTTATATTTATAAAACCATAATTCAACTATCCATATTCTTTTAAAATAGTCCTATAAATGTTTAAAAACCTCCCGTATCCTTCCCTACTCACCTAGCTTTCACCGTATAAATATTTAATACTGGAATTTCATTTCTCGAATTTTCCAACCATCCACAGTTCGTAATAAAGAAAAAATTAGAGAAATTTACAATGGTAGAGTGGTGATTTCATATGCTAACAAAGGAAAATTATATCAAAATTTATTCAATAATTATAGTAATTTTAGTCGATTAAATTTTTTTCTCAACTTAAAAAATAGGGGAAGAAATAATACAAGAAGTTGTAGAGATGTCTCGAAATCCACTAGACATGGATGGAAAGGTAGAAAATAATGAGTCTCCATTCTTTCATTAACGTCTCTTATCTATTAAGCAGAAAATATAGTGCATCATATTGTGGCGAGAAGGGTGAACTAGTGGAAATGGATTGGGATAGAAGGATGAAGGCCACAAACAACTCAAGAAGAGGGAAATGAAGTGGAGATTGATGGTTGAACAACCCATACAGGAATTTGTCAGGCAAAGGAACTTGACAATCAATTAGCTGACAATACAATACCATAATAAACTTCCTTTTGACGAGGGACTTTTTGCCCGCAACTTTAACATTTCTCGCTTGGAAGTTCAGCAATGCATATATATATATATATATATATATATATAAATAATGGAGGGGTGGATTTCCTCCCCAAAAGTATACTTGAGAGGAGGGACGTGGTTGAGGAACTTCTATTTGGCGGACACTTTGGGGAGCTAACAAATGTACTATTCAATGAAATTATTGGTTCTAATGTATTCTTAGTCCTGATTTGTTCCTTGTTCAGAAATTGTTTGAGTTTCCTTAATTACAGTTAACATATGAAGCCAATGAAAGCCATGGCCATAAACTCAATTAATTAGGTTTGGAGCCACTATTTTATATATCGGCTTGCTCTTCCTTCATGAGTGGCCGTTCCCGTGAATTTCTTTCATAATTTAATAATAAATTTATTTTTAAAATAGAAAATTTTTAAGAATAAACTAATAATTAGAGCCTTTATTAGTGTATGCAGAATAAAAAATATTCTTGTTTAAAAACATGTAGAGAAGATACTCCGACAGACGGCATCAAAGAGTACATATCTTCAATGGATCTCATCTCAGCTTATTAAACAACTATTCCTTTTGTGTTGATTAGTCGGTGCACCTTAAATAATTCACATTTTATTTTTTGGGTTAAATGATTACTATCTACAATTGTACTACTCAAATGCTTTACATCATATACGACTTACTAATATTGTATTAGAGATTGGAAGAATCGCCAGTATAGGGCAGATCAGCATATTTCAATTAAAAGTAAGTTTATTATGGTACTGTATTGTCAGCTAATTAAGTGGAAATATCAGATCTTGGAACCATCCGCGCCTATAGTTGCTTTTCTTGGTCTTGATTTGGGCTGTGCTTCGAGCGGAGAGCTACAAGTGTTATCTATGGAGTAAAAAAATGAACTATCTAGAACAGGAGGTAGACATGTCTATGGGCCAAAGGAAGGCGAGACTTATCAGGCTCCAGCCCGGCCCGTTCAACCTTGAAGGAGACCTTCCCCGCCCTGTCCCGTGACAGGTCTTCATTTGAGACCCTACTTTTGTCGAGTAAAAAACAAAAGACCCGACCTCTCTGATTTAGGCCAGGCCATTTGATACATTATTGTGAAAACCTAATTCTTATTGAAAAAACCTCCATAACCAATTCAACGCCATATATGAAAACTACTCATTTTTAATACCTAGTTGAATAAAGTTATATTGGGTTAGTTAAAAAGAAAAAAAAGAAGTAATTTTGAGTTGGGTCGCTTTTTTGAAAAGTGGTGTAAAAAGGGACTTATGATTTTTATTAAATTATTAATTTTCAAATTTAAAATTTATAAGCATTAGTATTATTTTTTTTTGCACATTTTCACTTTTCTAAATATGTATTTTTTAAAAATTTTTTCAAGACATATACATCTTTTATAATTATTTTTGAATTATAGATCTCTAGTAATCTTTAAAAAAATATTTGAGTATTTTCCTTATAAACAAAAAGAAAAAAGAGAATAATGGAGATTGAACCTAAACATTTATTTTAAAATAAAATTTATCTTACTAATACCTCAATTCAAAATTAAAATAAAATTTTCTATCTAGTTATGTCGAATTCATAATTAGAGTAATGTTTAAATTGTATGAAATATGGATAATAAAACACATATTAAATTTATATTGTACTAGAGTACTTGACATGTAATAAGTTATAATTATTTTTTGGGTACTCATCTTAACTAAATTAAATATATATTAAAGTATACAAAAAAATAAAAAATTAAACTCTCAACTGGCGCAAAGAGATCAATAGTTCAAAAATAGTTTTTACAAGTAAATGATTTATCTATTCATGGTTATGCTTACTAATCACTATGTTATGGACTGATTGTAGATCTAGGTTATGCTTGCATTATTGTTGATTGTTTGATTATTAATGATTAAGTAAAATTGAGATAGAATTATTGAAGAAGAGTAGAGAGTAGACCAATAACTATACATATGACTCTAATTTTTTATTTATCCCTTTTTTCTCTTTTTATATTCTAGCTCCATATCTTCAAATTTTGTTATTGAGTAATTAACTCACCCTTTTACACATATATCATTTTCAAGACTTTAAAAATTAGACAAAATGAAATTTAAATTAACATAACCTTCTCATATTTGTAAATTATTCCTAATTTTCTCATCCGAGTGGTAAATATCTCTTGCCTACTATTTTGGTACAACAAATTGATCATTAGTTGAGTAATCAAGAAATTTTATACTTCACTCATGAGATAAATTAGGCAAGAAGTGGAATCGAATATCAATATATTTACTCCTTCTATGTAGAATATAATTTTTTAACAACTTAATAAGAGAGCTATTATCACAATAGATTGAATTAGCTACAATGTATGAACATTCCTCTTCATTAGTAAAAATTATTAATATAGGTTTTTTTTTATATTCAATAGATAGCTCTACTTCCTCATTTAAACACAAATATAAAATTGTTATTTCTATTCTTTAAATCTCCAACATAATCATTATATGTAAATCCAATCACTTACATGTATTTATTCCTCTTTTATATATAATTCATAAATTGAAAAAAGTACCTTATAATTCTCTTCACAATATGTAGATGTGCCTCAATGATTTTGTCTATGTATCAACATACCAAGTATAATGTGTAAAATAGATATAGACTAGTAAAATTGAGGCACATCAGACTACCTATCACCATTTTTTATTTTGTGGTATTAATTTCTATACTATTTCTTTCCTTTGATAGTTTAAAGTTAATTATCATAGGAATAATCATTGAATTACACTCCTCCATACCAAATATGTTTAATATCTCTGGAGCATATTTAAACTAAAAACGAAAAATCATTTCATCATCTCTTATTGGTCACTCCCAAGAAATGTCTTATTAATCTCATGAGTATCTCACATGCTTCCTTTTAAAAATCAACAATTTTGTCTTCTCATTTCCATGAATATCATGTCATCAACATACAAATTCAAATTACAATATCTTCCCTTTTTTAGCAATTTCACAAATAAAATATGTTAATAACTGCATTTCATGAAACCATTTTGAACAAAATAGATTCAAAAGGTTTCATGTGATTATATTAAGTTATTGGAATTTGTTTAAGACCATATATTATTTTCTTCAATTTAATATTTTATCTTATTCTTCTCTTCTAACAAAACCCTTTGACTAATACATATATACATCCTCCGTAAATTCACCATGTAAAATTGTCATTTTACATTCATTTAATAATAAAAAAAACCTCTAATAGTGGTTATATCTAATATGATTATAATAGTTTTTTATCTAGCAAAAAGAGTAAATACTTCATTATAATCAAATACATATTATGATAATATCATTTAGGTACTAATATGACTTTGAATCTTTCAACATCTTCTTTTTCTTCAAGCTTAGTCTTAAAGATCCATTTTACCCTTATCTTCTTAGCTCCTTATGGTAAATCAATTAAACACCATGTGTCCTTTTTTACATTTTTTTTATTTCTTCTTTCATGGTTTTCCACCATTTTCCCCTATCATAGCATCTTCAACTTGTATGAGATATTTGGTAGCACTATACATAGTATTATCATCTATCTAGGTAGGCTTGTTTCTTGCTCTTCTTCTGTTATGCCTTGTGTAATTCTTCCATTGGATATGTTGACACTTATAGTGTCAACATATTCATTTATTTTTTCTATAGCTTCAATCCCATAAGAAGGTTTAATATCTAAAATATAACATTATGATACCTTAGATTGAATCAAGTACGAAATGGAGATAAAATTGTGATTAGAAATTAAATTGAATTGGATCAGAAACCGATTCGAACTTAAAACTTAGAAATTAATCAAACTAGGCTAGAACAAACTAAAAATTACCTACTTGATAGGAAATTAAAGATCCGAAATGTAACACATGTATATTTATTATTTAGTTAGGACAAGCTGGGACAAAAAAATGAGAGTTCAATCGAGATTAGAAGGGAACCAATTTGGGAATTGGTTGGATAATAAAAATAGGAAATTTCTCAAGTAAAAACAATTTGATAGGACAAATATTTTTAGAGTAGGCCAAACCAAAATGGAGATCACATTTGATTTGGGCTTGAGATTAAATTTTAGAAAACGAAGATGACAAGGGGCAATATAACAATCTTGGTTTGTTAAATAAATAAATAGACAAATAAGCAAAGTAAATACACATGGGCTTTGAAGGAAATCAGATTTATGATATTCATGGGGCCATGAGTATTAAAATTGGGTCATTTAATGGGAATCTCATTGAGGGTGCATAACCCATGGATAGTGGCAATAATTCAATCCACCCTATTCTTTACTCTACTTCCATTTTGGAAAAATATCAAATAACGCTGCTAAAAAACACCCTTAATGGACACTAAAAAGTCACCTTTCTCATTTTGGAAGTATTGTTCCACAACTTCCAAATCTAAAAACTTTTTTGTCCTAAAAATTGACTACCATCATCATAATTTATGAGAAAATAATTAGGATATTCCCACTTTCCAAGGAAGCTTCATTCCATTGTGCCCTCAACTAGTTTTCCTTCATCTAAGCTAAACAAAGTTGTTAATATGAATCCAATACAATGACAACCAAGCTTAGCAACTCCAATTGATGTATTAACGTGCCTTTCCCTCATTTGAGGAATCCAAGTATTTAATTTGGGCCCTTACAAATTCCTCATACTTACAAGAGAATGCCTGAGACAAGTCATACCCCCAACTATAAAAAGTGAACGAGAACCTAGCTAAATTATTATGATCTAACACATTAAACAAGAATGATTCAATAATAACTAGCCCAAAGAAAAAAAGGAGAACTAAAGGGGATCACCTTACAACCCTCATTGTACCGTCCAAAATGAATAACAACATTGAAAGTTTGATTCCATACAATCACACCAATGTATACTACTAAGCAAAATGATTGGATTCAATTGTCATTTAATGACTACAATTATGAAACATATACAAAAATGTTACCCTATTTACGCATTCAATCAATAGAAATGAGTTAGATATTCTATCAAATCAATAGAAATGAGTTAGATATTCTATCAAATTAAACATGTAATGCTAAGTGGATGAAATTAGGATAACAATGGAAGGACCTCATAAGTCCCTCTAAAGAAGAGGAGGAATCACTCTGTGAAATTATTCAGGTGAAATGGGTAGAGATGACCATAAAACACTAATGAATCAATATTGATATTTAATTAAGGAAAATTTAATATGTAGCAACAAATTCTAAATAATCAAAATTAACTCACCAGAGAACAAAAGGAAATGTGCTTATGTAATAAAAAAAGTCTAAAGAACTAAAGAATATGCATTTAAAATTTAGAGTTACCATGAACGTATATTCCACCCAACAACTACTCTATGATAAACAAAGAAGACATTAAATTACCAAGACCAAGTATTAGTCAATAGATTAGTCAATAAAAAATTAAAGACATTACCAAGATTGTATGATACCAGGAAAATAACAAGGAAGAAAATACCATGCTCTCATTTATTTCAACCTAGTAGGAATCCCTTGTCAATTGGAAGAAGAGTAATGTCACTTCTCTTAACTAGACATGCTCAACATCATTCAACCATTCACCTACAGATATCCAATTTAAGTGTGTCAAGATGAGTGTAGATCATCCAATGAATGTAGAATATTTCACTACATCAACTTCTATACCTCACATTATTCCCCATAATACAAGCAAATGAGAAATTGAGCATGGGAAGGGATATACGAAACTACCTAATATTAGGGAAGGAGCTAGAGATAGGAATTTTAATGTACATGCTGGAAATCGAGCTCCAGATCATTTGAATCCTACATGTAAGGTTCAAATTAGTTGAGGGTAAAAACTTCAATGTACATTAGGAGCCTCAACGGACTCAATAAAAGGGGTAGCATGATTTCATTGGAATCAAATTTTAGGAACCATAGTTAGGCAAAATCGAATTAAGGATTAAGGAGCGAAATAACTCTTACCAAAGGAGTTGGTAGGCAATAACGTCATCTGCAAAGAGAATTCTGGAAACTTGTCATCAGAAATATCAAAAATAGAAACATCAGCAATACTTAATGAAATTTCACGAGATTTACTCTAGTAAATTGAGCAGAGAATGTGATGCGAGGTCATAGGGAATAATCGGATGTGGTGGAATGTGCGATGAATGGAACTCGATCTTTAAATGACTAACATCGGGATTTCTTAGTGTAAGGAACTGAAGATCAAATTGCAAAACTAATGGATGAGCAGATGATGAAGATGTGGATTGAAGTCGATCCTTAGGTCAGGAATGAAGATGAAGACTCGACGTTAGGGATACGCATTAGCTCTAAAGGGAACATGTGAGGTAGCTCAGGAATTTGTTGTTGATGGAATCCAATGATTGTCACCAATGTAGGTGCTAGGGATTTGTTTAATCAAGAGATAAATGGCATAGCAATGAGATTGGAATTTCAGTTTTGATTGGGAGGACTAAGGGAATTTTTTGTCAAAAGTCCATAATGCCCTAACTTACAATTCGACCCTTAATCTCAGCGAAATTATAAGAATGCCACTAACATTGTATTTGGCAAGAAGCAATTAGCATGCTTAAGTCCCATTTGGAAAGAGATTAAAATTAGATATTAAAATTATGAAAATGCCCTTTAAGGCATATTTAGAGAATTTGAGAAATTTTAAACTATAATAACTGAACACAAATTCTCCAAGTATTGGAATTAAATGGGAAGATACAAAATTATAAATTTATTCAAATTTATTTATTTAGTAGTGGCATATTTAATTACGAAAAATAAAGTATAAGGGTAAGGTAGTAATTTTAAGAATATTAAGGTACGACCCAAATTGTACTTATAAATTTGGACTCATGAATCCTTACACGACAAACATGTAGTCCAATATTGATGAATGAGATTTATAGTATCTATGCCTCAACCTCACTAAAATATTTTTATGGAATATATTCTTGAGATAAACATGAATATTGTTTAGAAGATTTACCATTTATTTTATGTTATAGAATTCAATTTTAAGTAAGGTATATAGATCCATTCCCCAATGTAGGAAATGGGTCGAGCCCATGGTCTAAGAAGTACGCCCATGCCAATGTTTGCAATAATAGTGGGCCCAAAACCATGTTTTGAATGCTAGTAAATGGGCCAAAGGCTAATGAAAACAAGTTTTGTCCCTTAAATAATCTTGATGGTAAATTTTAAACATGTTAAAATACTTAAACATGTGATTTTGTGTGAAATGGGACATGACCAGAAAATACTATCAAGCTGGAGGCAAGTCTCATCTCGTAGGGCTAATAGTATAATAATAACACTTTTTAGTTAAAACAATTCTATGTGTGTGTTAGTAACGGGATCATGAGACGTCCGATACGAGGTAGTGATGGTTCTGATGACTACTAGTAAGCAAGGTCGGTAAAATGGAAGTTATAGCTGAAAAAGTACGTCGATAGCTTTGGGAGTCCTATGCACATTCGACTCGATTGAGGTGGAAGGTATATTCCCTCTATAGTGGACATTTCGATTGATATGTCTAGAGGTTGTGTGATGGTGTTCATAGAGATAGATTGACATGGACATCAAGATCTAATCAGACATGTGGTTGAGGTTGTGGCCTCCTACCAAGGTGGTTGGTAAAGTTGCTCTGAACCATAAGTGAAACAGATAAGACTTATGTTCTGTAAATGTGTGATCTTTTCTGTGAGGGAAAAGATGTGTGTGATGCTTGTCCAATACAAGCCTCATTTATTAAAACCTTAATCCCTATATGGTTAAATCTTTTTTTCCCTAAAATACCCATTGTAACTATCACACCCCGACCCGGTTTGGTCGGATCCTCGTGATCAACCTGTCGCTCTCTTGGTTCAAGAGGAGTTTCCTCCTTCTTTAACTCAAGTGGAGCCAGGTGTACTTTTAACCTTCTTCCATGAAAAGACATATATCAAATAAAATGCAAGCTTAAGAGAAATCAAGCATACTTGAAAGAGGGTAAGGTTTGGTGCAATCCCTATTCATTTTCTCTATTTCCTGAAAAGGAAAAAAAAAAGGGGTGGGTTTCTACAAGTTAGTGAATGGATATTAAAATTTTTTTAAGTTTGATGAAAAATAGTTTTCTAAAATGGAGTGGGCCAGACTCCTTAATTCCTTTAAAGTTTCCTATTTTTAAATTTTGGTTTTCAAAAATCATTTCTCATCAGAACGGTAGGTTTATCAACCAACACAAGCCCTTCATCATGAAGGAACACACAATCGTAGGCCAGCCCATCCATTGAATTCACTTGTGGTGACAAAGCAACTTTATCAGCCACCTAGATAGAAGCACGTCCAATTCTACCATGAGAATGAGTGGATGTTCGCGACATTTGACCCTCAATTCCATAATAAATCTCTGTGTCCATATGAGGATAGAGACCTCATCCTATCCCCACCCCAGTCTCATGCGCTTGAAGCTACTCCAAGCTTCGTAGGACTTCTGGTACAACCAATTGCCCTTATATCCACCAAGTTGTCCAAAGTCCTGGGACGCATCACTACCCCTCTTTGGCATCTTGAAGGTCTTATAACACAGTGCATGCACAATTAACGGTTTTTAACATAATGCCATATAATCTGTGGTGTAACTGGTCCAATGGCCTCGATTCTTAACTCGACATATAACTGTTTGTCTTGACTAGTCTAGAGACATGTCATGACGCACTACCGCTAGTCCATTGATTATGTCAGTCCTTTCTCGGAACCATGGCCAAATAACTAATTTACTTAAGTTTTCATGGCATAATAATCATGTTTGTTTACAAGCTCCTGCTCATGCCAACTGGCCTAGGGCCCACTGTTCGAGATTTTCAAAATCGAGCATATTAGCCCCCAAGTTCCAAAATCGAGGCCTCCGACCTATCTGAGCTATTTAAGCTCCCGTCAAGAAGGTCTCCCAAAATGTTTAAGTAGTGGCACATAGTCAGGGGAGAGCACTTTTGACAAAATATACTTTTCAATTTTTCATCATACCAACCGAGTATGAGGACATCTCCGCTCACAACCGATGAACGGGTTTTCCACTTCCTTTGAGGAAGTTTCATCATACCAACCGGGTATGATCTACTTACAACCAGTAATTAGTTTTTCTGCATGATTTCCACATCACTCCTCTCAGGTGTGATGATTAAAAGACCACTTAGCAGTGGGTTTTCATTTTCGAGATGCTTATCATCCCAACAAGGGTATGATCTTAAATTCCCACTCACCTGATCGCGTATTGTATTTCCTCTAAGTCGGTTTTTGTCCCTTGCGAGCTTAATCTTAGCTGGCGTTCCCGATATCTCGTGTTCCTACACGAAATGAATATTTTTGTTCATTATTATTTGGCTTGATAACCTTCATTCATTATAAATGACTAAAATATCCAACCTTTAAAATATTTACAATTTGGTCCCTTAAGTTTTTTTTCTTTTACTTTAGGCCCCAATTACCGGTTTTTCCCCAAATTCAGTTCCGAAACTTTTAAAATTCCCCTTGGTAACTCAATTTATTCAATTTCATAAAAAGGGTTCAAGTTTCCCAACTTCCTAATTTGACCCCCAAAATTTCCAAAATTACCATTTTGCCATTCGTTTACAAAAATGGTAAGTTTTACACCAAAAATTCTAAAATTTGCTCAATTGGTCCTCTAACACTCTTATCATGCCCAATTGACCCTCAATTTTATAAAATTATATTTTAGTCCTTCGAATTTTCGAAATCCCTAAAAGTTCCCCCTAATTTCAACTTTCCAACACATCTGAATTTGATCTCATCAAATTGACCAATCAAACAAGTTTAATTGTTGAAATTAAAGTTAAATTGGAGTTCCTACATCTTCATACAATTCAATTGCACTTTGAATTGCAAGTTTTGACGCCAAAATAAGCTCAAACGGAGCTTTGTAGGAAAATAGAATGTAGAGAGAGAAAGCTTCAAATGCTCACTGTCAAGGGCGTGACGGTTCAAGCTTTTAATCTGGGTAGATAGCTCTACTCTTGAGGTTCCTCCTAGGATCAAGAATTGTACCAATTAATGTCGAATTGAGTGAGAATTTTATCATCAAAATTATGTCAGTTCTCTCTCTAGCACTGGTCGAAAATTATAGAGGGGAGTCGAATTGGCTTACCTTTATATTCTAATTCAACCGTGGGAGGGCAGAGGAGGTGTTGGGAGAGCTTGGTTTGGACTGAGGAGGGCTCAAATGGGCTCATTTTAGCTTGATAGAAACAGGGTAGCTTCGGTTCGTCGGAGTTGCTTCACTGTTCAATCACGCCAGCGCTTCTCTGTCGACCCTTGAAGCGAATGAAAACTACCACTGTGTAGCTGTCTTCTCCTCAGTTCTAAGGAACCTGACCATGCCTTCTTTGGTTTAGAAAAGACCTTACATCTGAGCTCTAGTTCAAGCTTCACCGGAAAACTAAGTAGCTAAGAGAGAGTGAGGTTTTCAGTTGTGGAGAGGATGAATTGAGAGGGGTCTTTATATAGGGAGCTCGGGAACTCGTCGACGTCAGTTTGGCACATTTATGATAGTCATTGATGGCATAAAACGTACTGAATGGAAACATTTCCTCTTCACTGACGCTGCTTTGATTTTTCGGTGAGTGAACAGTGCTGTCATATGAATGAAGAAGACGACATTGTTCTATTCCAGGCCGGTCCAAACTGGTTTAAAAGCTTAAACTGGTCGGTTCAGTCCCGATTCGACCGAGTTTTTTAAAATTAAAAATTTCTAAATTCATTATCTATCAAATGGTGTCATCAATTCTCAAATTTGAATTTTATAAGCCACCTAGAAAAATGAATTTATCATCCAATTTAATAGTAGTACAAACCGGTTCAATCTGGTTTAGATCTGGTTCACCTGAACTAGTTTGGTTTTCATCCCCCAATCATCCTAAAGTCCTTTTTCATTACTTATGTGACTCTTTAGGTCACTTGGTATCCATAAATTTCCCAGTTTGCCCTCTCTCTATCGGTTCCAGTTCATAAACTAGCTCGGTTCATAAATCGGTTCAATCCGGTTTACCCGAACCGGTCTGGTTTTTCTCTCCCACTTTGTCCTAAAGTTCTTTTCCAAGGTTTATGAACCTTTTTTGGTCACTTGAGAGTTGTAATTTCTCCAATTTGCCTACTTCCCAATAATCAGGTTTGTAAACCAGTTCGATTTTCTCATTCAGTTTGACCGGTTCTTTCTTGGTTTTCCTTAACTCCTAAGAGCGGAGTTTACAACTCTCCCCTTGTTTTAGGAGTTTTGTCCCTAAGACTTATTCCACAATTTTTGCATATTGGCTTAAACTTTTCATTGATATGTAAATTTTCTAGTTTATTGTGTTACAATCTTCTCGGTTGTTTTCGTTCACCCCTTTCATCACATACCTAAGATTCTTGTCACATTCTCATCCTTTCCTCATTCCATGGACTTACTTTAGCCTAGAATATCTTCCTAGAAGATCTAGGATCATTTCCTCTGGTTACATCATTCCTTACAGAGGCACCATTTTCCATTTCAAGCTTCTTTTACCTAAGATTTCAGAACTATGACTTCCGGTCATTTTTCTTCCACAGGTTTTGGTGTTTATCACCTTTTCATCTTGCATGGATCCCTTATTCATTCTTTGGTTATCACCTTTATGCTTGACTTCGTTATGTCTTACTCATAAAATTTTCCTTGCCTAAGTCATATTTCCTTGAGTCTATTGGGTTTACATGTTCCTTACTACATGACATTCTTCATTATGTCTTTGACTTCATGTCCCTATAACCTTATTAGTTTCCTTATTTACTCGTCTTTTCCTAACTTCTTTATTCAGTCATTCAAACTTCAAGTACTTGAACTTCCTGATACTCACTGACATATTAAAACTCTTATTTTCTTACTTCATTCCTCATTCCCACTAGCATCCTTCCTCTTTAAGATCTCTTATCTTTCCAAATCCATTCTTACTCTCATCATGATCCTTCCACTATCCTTTATTCTGAGTTAGTTCCATTCTTACTCGTATGACATCTTTTGATGTCGTCCTCCTACTTACATGTTACTTGGGTTTGACTTATCCCTTGGATCTTTACAATTTCTTTTTCCTTATACTTGATCCTTTCATCTCCAGCATCTTGTTCTTTAGGAGCTTATTTTCTTTCCTATTCAGTTGGTTCCATTTCCTCCTCATTGATACACCTATGTTTTCCCAAGATTCCCTTCTCTGGTGAGCTTCACATTCCCTCTCTCTCGGGATTTCCTTCTAGTTCTACCATTACAATCATTTAATTATGTAATGTATTTTGCCGTTATCTTCACCAGCTTACATTTACTCTTCAGATCCATGAGTATCTTTCATTTATCTTGCTTAATTCCTACTTGCTCCAATATTTGTTTATTCCTTTGAAGAGGACCGCTCATCCCTCTTGTATCAAAATCTTTTGTATCTTTGTGTCCTTGGTATTCCTCCCTTTTCCTTGATTAGGGTGTATTCTTTACTACTCCCCGGCTCTTATTAGAGCTACGTTTACTCCTCAGAATGATTTGGTCAATAGGAGTTATTTCCTTCAATCGGATCCGCCTAAAATTTCTATTTAGGTTTGCATGTCTTCTTACAAATATATCATACTTAACCACACAAATCACTCACTTAGCCACTCGTACTTCTTACTGATGTCCTTATTTTAGCTCCAATTTTGCGACATTTCCTCGATTGATTTTTTTCCCTACACTGGAGCTTTCTTCTTCTTCGATCCAACTTCCTATTTTCATTCTCCTTCTAGTGTATTCCATTCTAAGATTCTTTTATTTGACCACCCTACCATTCTTTAGAAATTTTCTCTTTTAAATCTTCACCTAAACTTAAGAATCTTGTATGATTCATCTACTCTTGCTTTTCTTCCTCTTTTGGTCCATACCTTTGCTTTCCACAAATCTCCCTATCTTATGGAGTTCCTAAGGAACTGTATCTTAGTTCATTATAAGTAGTTGTTACACCCGGGCTTTCCCATTATTCTACTTTCTTCCCATCTTTCCTTGGTGATCTTGACATCCTTGGTGTTTCTCCATACTCATTTTTTTTCTTCTCAATCAGCTTACATTATTGTGGTTCCCTTTGGAATGTTCTACTCCTTGTTTATCATTACTCTTCTTTCTTTGAGCTTATATTTAACTTCTTGGACTCTCCATGAATCTGTACTCTTTGATGATTGCTTGCCTTTATTTTTCCTTTTCTTAAGATTTCCCTTAGATGGATTCTTCCTTATCGTATTTCTAAGGGGAAGTCTTAAGGGTTAAAGTTAACTACAAATAACTTGTCTTTTCTTTCTTAGGTGATTTTCTACCTTTTAATTAAAAATTTTATTATCGTATTCTTTTATTTTGAATTTATCAAGGAACTTAGAAGTTTTAACAAAAATTTCTCTTTCATTCATTCAATAAATATTTTCTTGCTATACTTGGCTTATTACAAGGATTTTCTACCCCCTATTCCCTTGGGGTCATAGGACTAGAATTAACCCTAGAACGATTGTTAGACTCTTGATCAGAAGGCTCTGAGGAATTTGTTGGGGACCATTCGTATTCCCTAATAGGACGAATTTCATGTATGGCCTCCAATCCGTTCTGCCTTAATACCTCAACCTCACACTCATAGGTCAACTTCACCCATTGGGAGGGATTGAAACTAGGTTGAGTAGGTGGAGGCACTAGGTGGACCTTCATGAAGGTGGCTTATACATCCCAATAATTATCCCAAGCCTCCTTCTTGGTTGGATTCCCCTCCGGTTGTTGTGGGACTGGAGGAGGAGGGGTTAGACTCCTAGGAGGTGATACTAGTTCCTCTTGTATGGGAGGAGGGTATATGATGTCTTTTGGTTCCAGTAAGGCTCCTATTAGTTTCTGGTAGTCTTCCTCCATGTCCTTGGGTACTCGTTTCTCGTCGTTTAGAAACCTTTGTATGGCTTCCTCCCTTGGGTTGGGTGTCCTTTTCAGGGCTATAGGTGGAGGACTAGATTTCACCGCAAATTTCCTTGGAACTCTCCTTCTACATGATAGTTTAGAGTTGGATTAATGTCAAGGCATAATATTGATAATGTTTCAAGGGAACTAGGCTCTAATACCACTCTAGTTGTCACGCCCCGCACCGCTTTGGTCGGATCCCCGTGATCAACCTGTCACTCTCTTGGTTTAAGAGGAGTTTCCTCCTTCTTTAACTCAAGTGGAGCCTAGCGTACTTTTAACCTTCTTCCCTGGCAAGACATATATCAAATAAAATGCAAGCTTAAGAGAAATCAAGCATTCCTGACAGAGGGTAAGGTTTGGTGCTATCCCTAGTAATTTTCTCTATTTTCTGAAAAGGGATAAAAAGAAGGGTGAGTTTCTATAACTCAGTGAGTGGTTATTAAAATACATTTAAGTTCAATGAAAAATAGTTTTCTAAAATGGAGTGTGTCAGACTCCTTAATTCCTTTAAAGTTTCCCATCTTCAAATTTCAGTTTTCAAAAATCATTTCTCATCACAACGGTATGTTTATCAACCGACACACACCCTTCATCATGAAGGAACACACAATTGCAGGCCAGCCCGTCTACTAAACCCACTTGTGGCGTCAGAGCGATTTTACCGGCCACCTAGATAGAAGCACATCCACTTTTACCCTAAAAATGAGTGGATGCTCGTGACATCCGACCCTCAATCCTGTAACAAATCTCCATGTCCATATGAGGATAGAGACCTCATCCTGTCTCCACCCCGATCTCATACGCTTAAAGCTACTACGAGCTTTGCAAGACTTCTGGTACGACTAACTACCCTTATATCCACCAGGTCGTCTAGAACCCTAGGACACATCACTATCCCTCTTGGGCTCTTGAAGGTCCAGTAACACAGTGCATGCACAATCAATCATTTTTCACATAATGCCATATAATTTGTGGTGCCACTGGTCCAATAGCCCTGACCCTCAACTCAATTTGCAGTTGTTTGTCTTTACAAGTCCAAACACTTGTCATGACGCACCGCCGCTACTCCATTGAGTATGTCGGTCCTGTCTCAATACCATGTCCAAACAACTCAATTACTTAAGTTTTCAGGGCATAAAAATCATGTATATTTATAAGCTCCTACTCGTGCCAACTGGCCTAGGGCCCATTGTTCGACATTTTTAAAATCGAGCATATTAGCCCCCAAGTTCCAAAACAGAGGCCTCCGACCTATATGAGCTATTCGAGCTCTCGTCAAGAAGGTCTCCCAAAATGTTTAAGCAGGGAAGAGCTGTCACACCCCGACCCAGTTTGGTCGGATCCTCGTAATCAACCCGCCACTCTCCCGGTTTGTTAAAGGATTCCCACTTATTATAAACCGTAAAGAGTAAGGCATCCTTTAACCTGCGCCTTTTCCTGGAATAGCATAATCAAAACTGCATGAAATTTACAACTTTACATACCTGTCTTACATGCATCTTAGTTGACGGTCTTTAAGGGGAGGCTATCCAAGATTTTTTTAAAGGGACATAAGGGAGGGGGTGAGTATGACTACTCAGTGAATGAGTTTTCAAAAGCTTTTGACTTTTAAGAAAAACATTTATATGGAGTGTGCCAGACTCCTTTGTTTACAAAAATCCCTTCATTAAAAAAAATTTGGGGTTTTTGCACCATTTCTTATTTACCACGACGTGTCTCACCCAACACACATCCTTCATCATGAAGGTTACACACATTCGCAAGTCAGTATCACTACTGAACTCGCTAGTGGCTTCGAAGCGACTTTTCCAGCCACCCGGATAGAAGTACGAGTACTTCTACCTTGGGAATGAGTGGATGTATGTGACATCTGACCCACTATCCCAAAATCACTTCTTCCTGTCCGTATGAGTATAGAGACCTCATCCTGTCTCCACCCCGGTCTCATGCGCTTGGTGCTACTCCTGATTTCGCACAGACACCTGGAACGACGAACTGCCCTTATAGCCACCAGGTCGTCTAGTGCCCTTAGGACGCATCACTACCCCTCATAGGCATCTTGATGATCCTGTACTCATAGTGCATGCACAAACAATGTTTTCTCATATTTCCATATAATCTGTGGTGCCACTGGTCCAACGGCCCCAACTCTCAACTCAACCCGCAGTTGTTTGTCTTGACTGGTCTGTCGACCTGTCATGTCACACTACCGTAAGTTGACTGAGCATGTCGGTCCTATCTTGGTACCATGGCCAAACAATTCAGTTATTAAATTTTATGGCACATATATCATGTTCATTTATGAGCTTCTGCTCGTGCCAACTGGCTTTGGGCCCACTGTATGAGATTTTCAAAATCGGGCATTTAGACCCCAAGTTCCAAAATCGAGGCCCCCGACCTATTAGAGCTATTCGAGCTCCCATCAAGAAGGTCCCCAAATTGTTTAAGCATTGGCACATAGTTAGGGGAGAGCACTTCCGACAAAACATATGTTTTTTCTATCCATTATACCACCCAGGTATAAGCACACCTTCATTCATAACCGATGAACGGGTTTTCAACTTCCTTCGAGGAAGTCTCATCATACCAACCGGGTATGATCTACTTACAATCGGTAAGTAGTTTTTTCGCAAGATTTTCACATCACTTCCTCTAAGTAGTGATGTTTAAAATACCACTTAATAGTGGGTTTTCATACCAAGGTGCTTATCATTCCCAACCATGTATGATATAAAATTTTCACTCATAATCGGTAACTGGTTTTAAAATTTTAAGTTGTGCTCATCATCCCAACCAGGTATTATGTTAGTAAACCTACTCACAACCGGTAAGTGGTTTTTATCTTTAAGTTGTGCTCATCATCCCAACCGGGTATGATGTTAGTAAACCCACTCACCTGTTAATGTTGTGAATTCCACTAGACCGGTTCCTAGTATTCACGCGAGATTGTCCTTGCTGGCGTTCCTAGTACTTCGTGTTCCTACACTATATGAACATCTTGATTCATTATCTTTCGACCTAATCGCCTTCATTCATTCCAAATGAATGAGAAAGTCAAACTTTTATTTATTTGCAATTAGGTCCCTAAAGTTATTTCTCTTTAACTTTAAGTCCCAAATGCCGGTTTTTCCTCAAATTGAATCTCAAAACTTCTAAAATTTATCATAGAACCTCAATTTATTCCATTTCACAAAAGGGGGTTTAATTTCCCAAATTTCCAATTTGGTCCCCCAACTTTTCCAAAATTACCATTTTTCCCTTCCTTTATAAAAAATGGTAAATTTTGCCCCAAAAATTTCAAAATTCCTTAATTGGTCCTCTAACATTATTTTCATGCCCAATTGACCCTCAATTTCATAAAATTTCATTTTGGTCCTTTGAATTTCAAAAATCCCCAATTTTTCCCCAGTTCCAACTTCTTAACACAACCGAATTTGATTTAATCAAATTGACCCATCAAACATTTCCAATTGTTGAAATTGAAGTTCAAATTGAGTTTCTACATGTTCATACGATTCTTTAGAAATGTGAATCGCATGTTTTAACGTCAGGACGAGTTCAAACGGAGCTTCACCGAAAAATGAACTTTAGAGTGAGAAAGTTCCGATTACTCATCGGTGAAGGAACGACGGTTCGAGCTTTCGATCTGGCAGATAGTTCTCGTCTTAAGGTTCATCCTAGAATCAAGAATCGCATCAACTGATCCGGAATTGGATTAGAATTTTCTCATTGAATTTCGGTCGACTCTCTCTCTCTTTCAACGATCGAAAATTGTAAAGGGGTGCCGAATTGGCTTACCTTTCGGTCCTAATTCGGCCATGGAAAGGTTGAGGAAGTGTTGGGAGGCTTGGTTTGGCTTGAGGAGGGCTGGAAATGGCCGATTTTAGCTTGGCCGAAATAGGGCAGCTTCAGACCGCCAGAGCTGCTTCACTATTCCATCATGCCGGTGCTTCTCCAATGATTCTCGGATTGACTGGAGTTTGCTATCAGATAGCTGTCTTCTCCCCTGTTCTAAAGAGCTTGACCTCTCCTTTCGAGGTTAAGAAAAATGTTTAAGTCAAAACTCTAGTTTAAGCTTCACTAGGAAATGGAGCAGTAGAGAGAGAGATGTATTCAAGTGTGAGAAGAACGAATGGGGATGACCTCTTTATATAGGTGTAAAACCATGTATTAAATGGGAGAGATTTATTACTAGTATTAATATTAACATAAATTATTAGTATTAATTCTAATAATTTAATTTTGATATTAAATTATTTGTATTAAATCCAATAATTTAATTTAGGTATTAAATGATTGGTATTAATTACAATAATTAAATATATATTAATTTATGGCCATTTATAATAAGGCCTATGATTCACATAAAAATTTTTGACCAAAATTTCGGGTTACAAAAAAAAATCATACTTCACATGAGGTCACCCATCCTCACACTACTCTCGAGCAATCACGCCTAACTTCACAGTTCTTATGTATTTTTGTTCACCTGAACCAATTTAGTTTTTCTCTTCTAATTTGTCTTAAGTTTATTTTCAAAGGTTTAATGAACTCTTTTGATCACCCGAGAGTTGAAAATTCCCAAATTGCCCGTTCAGAAATGATCGGATTTGTGAACCGGTTCTGAATCCTCACTTGGTTTGACCGGTTATTTTCATGATTTTCCTTAGCTTAAAAGGGCAGGTTTTACAATACCAACTGTCAATCATACCAACCGAGTATGAGGATATCTTCGCTTATAACCGATGAATGGGTTTTCAACTTCCTTCGAGGAAGTTTCATCATACCAACCTGGTATGATCTACTTACAACCGTTAAGTAGTTTTTCCGTGTGATTTCCACATCACTCCTTTCAGGTGTGATGATTAAAATACCACTTAGCAGTGGGTTTTCATTTTCGAGATGCTTATCATCCCAACTGAGTATGATCATAAATTCCTACTCACCCGGTCGCGCAATGTATTTTCTGTAAGTTGGTTTTTCCTTCCCTTGCGAGCTTAATCTCAGTTGGCGTTCTCGATATCTCATGTTCCTACACGAAATGAACATTTTTGTTCATTATCATTTGACTTGGTAACCTTCATTTATTATCAATGACTAAAATATCCAACTTTTAAAATATTTGCAATTTGGTCCCTTAAGTTTTTTTTCTTTTACTTTAGGCCCCAATTGCTATTTTTTTCCGCAAATTGAGTCCTGAAACTTTTAAGATTCCCCTTGGTACTTCAATTTATTTAATTTCATAAAAATGGTTCAAGTTTCCCAATTTGTCCCCAAATTTTTCCAAAATTACCATTTTGCCCTTCCTTTACAAAAATGATTAGTTTTACCCAAAAATTCTAAAATTTGCTCAATTGGTCCTCTAACACTCTTATCATGCCCAATTGACCCTCAATGTTATAAAATTGCATTTTAGTCCCTCAAATTTTTGAAATCCCCATATTTCCCCCTAATTTCAACTTTCCAATACAACCGAATTTGATTTCATCAAATTGACCTATCAAACAAGTTTAATTGTTAAAATTGAAGTTAAATTGGAGTCCTACATCTTCATACAATTCAATTGCACTTTGAATCGTAATTTTTGACGTTGGAACGAGCTCAAACAGAGCTTTGTCAGAAAACAGAATGTAGAGAGAGAAAGGTTCAAATGTTCACCGTCGGGGACGCGACGGTCCAAGCTTTCAATCTGGGTAGATAACTCTCCTCCCAAGGTTTCTCCTAGGATCAAGAATTGCATCAATTGATGCAGATTTGGGTGAGAATTTTATTGTCGAAATTCTGTTGGTTCTCTCTCTAGCATCGGTTAGAAATTACAGAGGGGCGCTGAATTGGCTTACCTTTTAGTTCTAATTCGGTCATAGGAGGGCTGAAGAGGTGTTGATAGAGCTTGGTTTGGCCTGAGGAGGGCTCACATTTGCCAATTTTAGCTTGACAGAAATAGGTCAGCTTGGGTCTGCCGGAGCTGCTGCACTGTTCAATCATGTCAGTGCTTCTCCGGCGACCCTCAAAGTGAATGAAGACTACCACCGTGTAGCTGACTTCTCCTCAGTTCTAAGGAACCTAACCATGCCTTCTTTGGTTAAGAAAAACCCTATATCAGAGCTCTGGTTCTAGCTTCACCGAAAAACTGAGTAGGTGAGAGATAGTGAGGTTTTCAGGTGTGGAGAGGATGAATGGAGAGGGGCTCTTTATATAGGGAGCTCGGGGACTCTTTGGTCGTCTGTTTGGCACCTTTATGACAGTCATTGTTGGCCTAAAATGTACTGAATGGAAACATTTCCTCTTTGTCGGCACTGCTTTAATTTTCTAGTGAGTGAACAGTGTTGTCATCCGAAGGAAGAAGACGACACTATTCCAAATCCAAAGGAAGGAAGAAATACATGTAGTTATGTGAGATATAACTTCAAAGGGATGATGGATGAGAGGACAATGGTACAAAAAATAGTTGAGCAATGCTATCAAAAGAAAAGAGGGATGAAGTTATACGATCCCTAAAAGGTCGAAAAGCTAAGAGAGACCCTCAAAGAGATGTTCCAGAAATCTAATGGACAAAGACAGGTCCTAGAAAATGCCATGATGTGAGGGGCATGTAAGCTCAACCATCTAGAGGAGAATATGACTCAAAGTAAAGAAGAGTCGACTAATAAGCATGACAAGGTCGAATATAAAAAATTTGGACCGAAGTTATAATAGACAACGAATAGAGGAAGGGTCCAAATAGGATGAAAAAGTGATAATAAAGAAAACCATGGAAACAAGTACGTAATGCTTGAAAGAACATCGAGCTAGAGGTTTCAATGACCAATGGGTTAACTAGACACGGGATTGGTTAGGTATCTTGGAATTCCCAATCTTGAGTACAGAACCTCAAAGGGAAGAATGTGCTTTAAGAAAAGAAAGATATGAATCTAAGAATATACCCTAAAGTAAGGTATATCGACTTATGATAAAATCCATAGAAGGAGTAAATAATATAAAGGAAATGAAATTCCTTAAGTGAATGATATAAAAAGGGCTAATTGAAAGAACAAGAGAAGAGTTTGCATGTTAAGCATACACAAAATGGACATCAAAGGAAATGATTCCTCATGCAAGGTTGATAATTAAGTTTTGGGGAAGAAACTCATAAAAGGAGGGGAGAGTTGTAAACCCCACCCTTTTGAGCTAAGGAAAATTGGGAAAGGAACCGGTTAAATTGAGTGAGAAAACCGAACCGGTTCACAAACCCGATTATCAAGAAATGGGCAATGTGGAAATTTACAACTCTCGGGTGAATCAAAGGGTTCAAAAAACTTTGGAAAAGAACTTAGGACAAATTGGAAGAGAAAAACAAGACCGGTTTAGATGAACCGGATCCAATTGGATTGAATCGGTTTATGAACCGAGTCGGTTCATGAACCAGAACCGATAGAGAAATGGCAATTTAGGAATTTACAACTCCTAGGTGATCCAAAGGGTTCAAAATACTATGGAAAAGAACCTTAGGATGAATTGGAAGAGGAAGATTAGACTGGTTTGGATGAACCGGGTCCAACAGGATTGAACCGATTTATGAATCAAATCGGTTCATGAATCAGAACCAATAGAGATCGGGCAAAACAAGGGAATTCAACTCTATTGTACTCCAAGAAAATTCATAAACCTTGGGAAGGAACCTTAGAACAAAGTGGGAGAGAAAAACCAGATTGGTTCGGATGAACCGGACCCGAACCGGATTGAACCGGTTTAAGGATCGAGTCATTTTATGAACCAGAATCGATAAAGAGATGGTAAAACAGGAATTTTATGGACCCTAAGTGACCCAAAGAGTCACAAAAGACATGGAAATGGACTTGTGAAGGAATTGGGGATGAAAACCAAACCAGTTCAGGTGAACTGGATTCGAACCGGTTTGAACCACTATTGAACCGAATCTTAAATTCATTTTTCTAGGTGGCTTAAATAATTCAAATTGAAGATTTGAGGTCACATTGGATAGAAAATGAATTTAGATAAATTTAGAAATTTTTAGATTTGAAAAACTCGGTCGAATGGGGGGTGAACCGGTCGGTTTAAGCTTTGAACCCGGTTCGGATAGGTCCGGTCGGTTCGTAATAGTGTCATCTTCTTCCTCAGGATGACAGGACTGTTCACTCGCCGGGAAACTGAAGAAACACCGGCGAAGAAGAAATGCTTCTGTTCAGGGCGTTTCTAGTCATCAATGTCAGTCATAACGGTGCCAAACGGATGGCCAACGGGTCCCCGAGCTCCCTATATAAAGAGCCTCTCCCCATTCATCCTCTCCACACCTGAAAACTTCATTATCTCTCAATTGCTCCATTTTTTGCAAAGCTCAAACCAAAGCTCCGACATGGGGTTTTTTCTGAGCCAAACAAGGTGAGGTCGAGTTCTTTAGAATCTAGGAGAAGTCAGCTACACGTTTGTAGTCTCTGTTCACACCGAGGGTCGCCGGCGTGATGAAATAGTGAAGCAGCTCCGGCGGACCGAAGCTGCCCTATTTCGGCCGAGTTGAAATTAGCCATTTTGAGCCCTACTCAGGCTAAACCCAGCCTTCCCAACACTTCCTCAACCCTCCCACGACCAAATTAGGATTGAAAGGTAAGCCAATTCGGCTCCCCTCTGCAATTTTCGGCTGGTGCTAGAGACAGAACCGATAGAATTTCAATGATGAAATTCTAACTCAATTCAGCATCAATTGATATGATTCTTGATTCTAGAATGAACCTCAAGAGAAGAGCTATCTGTCCAAATTGAAAGCTTGGACCGTCGTGCCCTCACCAGTGAGAAATCGAAGTTTCTCTCTCTACAGCCTATTTTCTAACAAAGCTCCGATTGAGCTCGTTCTAGTGTTAAAATCTACAATTCAAAGTTCCTTTGAATCGTATGAACATGTAGGAACTAAATTTCAAATCCAATTTCAACAATTAGAGGTGTTTGATTGGTCAATTTGATGAAATCAAATTCAACAGTGTTGAAGAGTTGAAATTGGGGGAAAATTGGGGAAATTTTGGGGATTTTCGAAATTTGAAGGACCAAGATGAAATTTTATGAAAGTGAGGGCCAATTGGGCATGAAAATAATGTTGGAGGACCAACTGAGGAATTTTAGAATTTTTGGGGCAAAACTTACCATTTTTGTAAAGGAAGGGAAAAATGGTAATTTTGGAAAAGTTGGAGGACCAAATTGGAAATTTAGGAAATTAATCCCCTTTTCATGAAATGGAATAAATTGAGGTCCTATGATAAATTTTAGAAGTTTTGGGACTCAATTTGAGGAAAAACTAGCATTAGAGACTTAAAGAGAAATAACTTTAGGGACCTAATTGCAAATAAATAAAAGTTTGACTTTCTCATTCATATTGTGTAGGAACACGAAGTACCAGGAACGCCAGTAAGGACAAGCTCGCGTGAATACAAATAACCGGTATAATGGAATTAACGACATTAACAGGTGAGCAAGTTTACTAACGTCATACCCAATTGGGATTATAAGCACAACTTAAATTTAAAAATCATTTACCGGATGTGAGTGAGATTTTATATCATACCTGGTTGGGGATGATAAGCACCTCAAAATGAAAACCTACTATCAAGTGGTATTTTAAACATCACTACTTAGAGGAGTGATGTGAAAATCATGCGGAAAAACTAATTACTGGTTGTAAGTAGATCATACCTGGTTGATATGATGAAACTTCCCCGAAGGAAGTTGAAAACCCGTTCATCGGTTATGAATGGAGATGTCCTTATACTTGATCAGAATGATGGACAGTTTAAAACATATTTTTGTCAGAAGTGCTCTCCGCTGAGTATGTGCCAATGCTTAAATGATTTGGGAGACCTTTTTGATGGCAGCTCGAATAGCTCTTATAGGTCGGGGCCTTGGTTTTGGAACTTGGGGGCCTAATATGCCCGATTTTGAAAATCTTGTACAGTTGGTCCAAGGACAGTTGGCACGAGTAGGAGCTCGTAAACAAATATGAGTTATATGCCATAAAACTTAAAATAAAGGAATTGTTTGGCCATGGTACCAAGACAGGACCGACATACACAGTCAACTAACGGTAGTGCGACATGACAAGTTGACGGACCAATCAAGACAAACAACTGCGGGTTCAGTTGAGGGTCGAGGCCATTGGACCAGTGGCACCACAAATTATATGGCATGATAATAAAATACTGATTGTGCATGCACTATGATTATGGGACCATCAAGACTCCCAAGATGGATAATGATGCGTTCTAAGGGCACTGGACGACCTGGTGGGTATAAGGGCAGTTCATCGTACCAAGTGATCATGCAAAATTTGAGGTAGCACTAAGCGCATGAGACCAGGGTGGGGACGAGATGAGGTCTCTATCCTCATACGGACACGGAGAATTGATTTCGGGATTGAGGGTCGAATGTTGCGTACATCTACTCATTCTCAGGGTAGAAGTGGACGTGCTTCTATCTAGGTGGCCGTTAAGGTCGCTCCGAAGCCACAAGTGGGTTCAGTGGTCGTGCTGGCATGCGAATTTGTGTTTGACCTTCATGATGAAGGTTGTGTGTTGGGTGATGACACACTGTGATTAATATGGAAATGGTGGTAAAAACTGAGATTTGAATTGAAAGGATTTTTGAAAGAAAGGAGTTTGGCACACTCCGATACAAATCTTTTTCATAAAAGTAAAATTTTTAAAAATCCCATTCACTGAGTAGTCATACTCACCCCTCCCTTATATCCCTTTCAGGAAATTTCGAAAGCCTACCCTTAAAGACCATCAACTAAGATGCCTGTAAGAGAGGTATGACAAATTTAAAATATTATGTAGATTTGATTTATGTTATTTCAGGAAAAGTTGTAGGTTTAAAGGACGCTTTACTCTTTACGATTTATAATAAGGGGAAACCCTTTAATAAACCGGGAGAGTGGTGGATTGAATGTTTCTCAACCTTTGAGGGTCATTGAGGCTGTTGAAATTTTCCTTTGAAACAGATGCTCTATTTTTTTATCATTGGAGGTTTAATACTGTGTGATCATGCTGGCACCGGTAGAGGGAGAGTTGAGAGAAGTGTAAATGGAAATTTGACGTCTGTGGCTTTCTAGTGACACCAAGTTTGTCTGAGGTGGTGGCCGGACGATAGTGCAAAGTTCTATGTAAGTCGAATCACTGAAAACGAGAGCTACCCACTTTTTAGAGAGAATTTTGATATAAATTCGACGAGGGGACATCCATGCTTGATATGGATGGATTATAGACTTCTGTGGCTATCTATCCATATATTCCTTGCATCATTCAATAGCATGTAGCACTATGAATGAATTAATTCCCCAAGAGGTGAGTTTCGGGCTATCAAATGAAGCTTATTGGAATTTATCAGCCGGTTCAGCGATTTCTTACTCGGTTCACCCCTTTTTAGGCTGGTTCTTGGGACCCAAGAACTAGCTCGTTCCAACTTGTTTAGCCCCTATAAAAATCATAGATTTGTGACTTGAGTCAGCCAAAACACGATTTGAACCAGTTTTTTCCTAGGTTATTCCCGATCCTTGATTTCGGATTTTGGGACTCTTCTCAAGGTCTCTAATGACCTATTTCATCCATCCAGGACTTTATATCAAACCTCCTCTTAGTTCAGTTTGATTCAAACTTTCGGTTTATGTTGCCTTCCTGATTTGATCCCATTTCCCGATTTTCGAATTGGGATTTTCCACTGTTACAGTACCCAAGTTAGTAGCATCGAGTGGACATGACGTGTTGTCATTGTCTTCCTAGCCTAGAAGATTGGGTGGGGTGTGATAAGTCATTTTGAGTGAAGAAAACATCAGGGCCATGAACAACTCGATTTGTGGCGCGCTCCTTTGCACAGATACTTAGATAATTAGTTCCTACATGGTACACGTATTCATATTAGGAGAATTTGCATAAGAAGCCGCATACTTTCATGTATTTGCACATAGGTCCTCCCCTTATTCCTTAACTACATTTAGTTCTCTAATGTTTATAACTTTACATTTAGGTCACCAATCATCATTTAATTTCAATTAAGTTCCTAGGATTTCCAATTATCCCTCATGGGTTCTTAGTTTTTCCAAAATCACCAATTGGCCCTCAATTTTTCCAAAATTTTCAATTGGCCCTCCATTTCATCCAATTTTCCAATTGGACCTCAATTGGGAGTTAATTTCATGAAAATCCCCCAAATTTCCTCAAATTACCATTCGACCCCCAATTTTTCAAAAATCCCCAAATTACCCAATTTTTCAAAATTGTAATTTGGTCCCTGAACATCATTTCATTTAATTGATCCCCAAAACTCGGTTAGTTGTCTTAATTCGTGATCTGATTCATCTTCCCTATGTCTCCCTCATAATTTCAAGCTTTGAAATGCTTCATTTGGCTTAGAAATGAGATCAAACGAAGCTTCACTAGAAAACTTAGTCTATTGAGAGAAAGCTTCGATATCTTACCGGTGAGGGTTCGACGACTGGAGCTCTTGCTTCCTCTGAATTGCTCTCCTCCCGGGAATCCTCCCTAGATCAAACCATGCCTCAATCAGTGGCTTGAGCAATGTGAATTTCTCAATTTAAGATTTTTCATAAACGTACTATGAATAGTATTTTTCAACGAAGGGCGGAGAAAGGGACTTACTGTCTTAGCTTAGGGAAGGTCGGGGCACCTCTGGGTATGGTCTATGGAGCTTGGTTTGGCCAGAATTGGTCTGGGGATGCCTCTAATTGATTTCAAGTAGCTCAGTCTACTGACCATTGAGGAGCAGCAGTACTATACGAGCTTCCCCACTCTTCTCTAGTGGTTCTCGGGGGTTCTTGGGTTGAAGGGAGGGTGTAGCTGGGTAGAGGACTTCTCCCTAGTTCTAGAAACACCAAATGCAACTTCAAAGGTTGAAGAAAACCCTGAATACGTGGCAGCCTCCCATTGGTTGCTCGTGTCTATATGGTAGGCTAACCGGTCATCCGTTGACCATTGACCAGACACATGGTAGCGTCTCATTGGCTACTCGTGTCTATGTGGCTGCTGACCGAGCACCCACTGACCATTGACCGGTCCAGTCTATTAACCGGTTGGATCGTTGACCGGCCAATCTATTAACCAGCTGGATCATTGACCAGTCCAGTCTATTAACCGGTTGGACCCTTGACCGGTCCGGTCTGTTAACCGGCTGGACCATTGACCGATCTGGTCTGACCAAGTTTGATGACCCGAATTTGAAAAGCGGCCGATTCAGACCCGATTCGACTGGTTTTCTAAAAATTGAAAATTTCTAAATTAATCTAAATTCATTTTCTACATAATGGTGGCTTCAATTTTCCAATTTGACATTTTTAATCGTGGCATGACACTAGGTTTGGGGTCAGACGATTGTTGTCCACTCAAACTCTATAAACCCTACACTTTTGAGTTAAGGAAAACCGGGAAAAGAACCGGTCAAACCGAATAAGAAAACTGAGCTGGTTTAAATTTGGGAACAAGCAATATGAAAATTTACAACTTTCGGGTGATCCAAAGGGTTTATTAAACCTTGGAAAAGAAACTTAAGACAAATTAGAAAATAAAAACCAAATTGGTTTAGGTGAACTAGATTCCATAAGAACTTTAAAGTTAAGCGTGCTTACTCGAGAGTAGTGTGGGGATGGGTGACCTCTTGGGAAGCATTATTTTTTTGTAACCCAAAATTTTGGTCAAAAATTTTTATGCAAACGGCTTATCATAAATAGCTAATAATTTATGGCAATATTAATACTAGTAATAAATCTCGCCCATTTAATACACGGTTTTACACCTATATAAAAGAGGTCATCCCCATTCATTCTCCTCACACCCGAACACTTCTCTCTCTCTCTCTCTCTCTCTCTCTCTCTCTCTACTGCTCCATTTTCTGGTGAAGCTTAAACCAGAGCTTCGACTTGAACATTTTTCTTAACCATAGAATGAGAGGTCATGCTCTTTAGAACCGGGGAGAAGTCAGCTATCGGATAGCAAACTCCAGTCAATCCGAGAATCACTAGAGAAGCGTCAACATGATGGAACAGTAAAGCAACTCTAGCGGACCGAAGTTGCCCTATTTCAATGAAGCTGAAATCGGCCATTTTGAGCCATCCTCAGACCAAACCAAGCCCTCTCAACACTTTCTCAGCCCTCCCACGGCTGAATTAGGACTAAAAGGTAAAGCCAATTCGACTCCCCTCTGCAATTTTTGGCTGGTGCTAGAGAGAGAACCGGCGGAATTTCAATGATAAAATTCTAACTCATTTCGGCATCAATTAATGTGATTTTTGATTCTAGGATGATACTCAAGATAAGAGTTATTTGCCCAGATTGAAAGCTTAGACCATCATGCACTCTCCGGTGAGAAATTGAAGCTTTCTCTCTCAAATATCTATTTTCCGGCGAAGCTTCGTTTGAGCTCGTTCTGACGTTAAAATCTACGATTCAAAGTTCCTTAGAATCGTATGAACATGTAGGAACTCAATTTCAACTCCAATTTCAACAATTAGAGGTGTTTGATCGGTCAATTTGATGAAATCAAATTCAGCAGTGTTGAAGAGTTGAAATTGGGGGAAATTTTGGGGATTTTCGAAATACGAAGGACCAAAATGAAATTTTATGAAATTGAGAGCCAATTGGCATGAAAATAATGTTGGAGGACCAATTGAGAAATTTTGGAATTTTTGGGGCAAAACTTACCATTTTTGTAAAGGAAGGGCAAAATGGTAATTTTGGAAAAGTTGGAGGACCAAATTGAAAATTTGAGAAATTAATCCCCTTTTTGTGAAATGGAATAAATTGAGGTCCTATGATAAATTTTAGGAGTTTTGGGACTCAATTTGAGGAAAAACCAGCATTAGGGACTTAAAGTTAAAGAGAAATAACTTTAGGGACCTAATTGCAAATAAATGAAAGTTTGACTTTCTCATTCATTTGGAATGAATGAAGGCAATTAGGCTGAAGGATAATGAACCTAGATGTTCATATCGTGTAGGAAAACGAAGTACCAAGAACGCCAGTAATGACAAGCTTGCATGAATACAAAGAACCGGTCTAGTGGAATTCATGGCATGAACGGATGAGTGGGTTTACTAACATCATACCCGGTTGGGATGATGAGCACAGCTTAAAATTAAAAACCACTTACCAGTTGTGAGTGAAAATTTTATATCATATCCGGTTGGGAATGATAAGTACCTCGATATGAAAACCCACTATTAAGTGGTATTTTAAACATCACTACTTTTAGGAAGTGATGTGAAAATCATGCGGAAAAACTACTTACCGATTGTAAGTAGATCATACCGGGTTGGTATGATGAGACTTCCTCGAAGGAAGTTGAAAACCCGTTCATCAGTTATGAACGAAGATGTCCTTATACCTGGGTGGTATAATGGATAGAAGAAAAAACATATGTTTTGTCGGAAGTGCTCTCCCCTGATTGTATGCCAATGCTTAAACAATTTGGGAGACCTTTTCGACGGGAGCTCGAATAGCTCTGATAGGTCGGGGGCCTCGGTTTTGGAACTTGGGGGCTAAATGCCCGATTTTGAAAATCTCGTACAATGAGCCCAAGGCTAGTTGGCACGAGCAGAAGCTCATAAACGAACATGATATATGTGCCATAAAACTTAATAAGTGAATTGTTTGGCCATGGTACCAAGATAGGATCGACATGCTTAGTCAACTAGCGGCAGTGCGACATGACAGGTCAACAGACCAGTCAAGACAAACAACTGCGGGTTGAGTTGAGAGTCGGGGCCATTGGACCGGTGGCACCACAGATTACATGGCAATATGAGAAAATACTGATTGTGCATACACTATGAGTACGGGATCATCAAGACGCCCATGAGGGGTAGTGATGCGTTCTAAGGGCACTGGACGACCTGGTGACTATAAGGGCAGTTCGTCGTTCCAGGTGTCTGTGCGAAATCTGGAGTAGTACCAAGCGCATGAGACCAGGGTGGGGACAGGATGAGGTCTCTGTCCTCATATGAACACGAAGAAGTGATTTCGGGATTGTGGGTCGGATGTCACGTACATCCACTCATTCCTAGGGAATGGTCGTACTTCTATCCGAGTGGCAGGAAAAGTCGCTCCGAAGCCACTAGCGGGTTTAGTAGTGATATTGACTTGCGAATGTGTGTAACTTTCATGATGAAGGATGTGTGTTAGGTGATGACACACCGTGGTAAATAAGAAATGGTGGAAAAACCTAAATTTTTAAATGAAGGGATTTTTGAAAACAAAGGAGTCTGGCACACTCCATATAAATGTTTTTCTTAAAAGTCAAAAGCTTTTAAAAACCCATTCACTGAGTAGTCGTACTCACCCCCTCCCTTATATCCCTTTCAGGAAATCCCGGAAAGCCTCCCCTTAAAGACCGTCAACTAAGATGCCTGTAAGACAGGTATGTAAAGTTTTAAATTTCATGCAGTTTTGATTATGCTATTCCAGGAAAAGGTGCATGTTAAAAGATGCCTTACTCTTTACGGTTTACAATAAGGGGAAATCCTTTAATAAACCGGGAGAGTGGCGGGTTGATCACGGGGATCCGGCCAAACCGGGTCGGGGCGTGACAGACTCAAAGTATAAGTTATGAACTTCTATCAAGGTGGACGGTAAATGTGCTCTGGTCCACAAGTAGGACTATTAGGGACGGGACTACGAATGTGTGATCCCTTTTTATGATAAAAAGGGTGTGTGATTGTGTGCTAACCCAAGGAGGGGTAAATAATGGAACACTATGGACTAATGGAAACCCCAAACAAATATATCCTTAAGATTTCCCACTCACTAAGTTATATGACTCATCCCCTCCCCTTAACATTTTTTTAGGAAAGAGACGGTCATCCAAGAACTTCCCTTGCCAAGCCCCGAAACCCAAGTACGATTTATGCTATCAATTTTGTATAATGCCATTCCAGGGAACAATGACAGATAGTACACCTGACTCTTCACGATATGGGGGAGAAGTGACTCCTTGAGGTTAAGGAGAGTGGCAGGTTGATCATGAGATTCCAACCAAATCAGGTCGAGACGTGACAACCTACTTAAGTTTGATGAAACAATCTATAAAACTTGTGAGAAACCTTTTTATGAAGGATCAGGCAAGTAAAGGCTTGCTTACAACGTGATTTTCAAAAGGAAAAAATTTTGCTTAAGTGCACACTAAATCATGAAGTTATGATGTCTTATAAACCTTACTCGCTGACTTGTAGAACTCACCCCCTCCCATAAACCCTTTTAGGAAAAATATGAAGAGGAACGTGGGTGATGATTTAACTTCTTGGTAAGTCTTATGCAATAATCATATTGTGGTATATTTTATGAAAATATGTTTTCCTTAAAATTATTTAAAAATATTTTAAAGTTATGTTTGACTACTGTCGGTACCAGAATGGTAGTTACCCTTTTTAAATACCAGAAGGAGTGGCATGTTGTTAATAGATCCCATCAAATTGGGTTGAGGTGTAACAATATTAAAAATATCCAAATTTGTAATATTAATAATATTCAATAAATAAATTATTTGAATTTTTTTCCTTTTCCTCAACTTCTTCCATGAAAGACACCTTAAGGTCTTGCACTTTCTCTCCATCGATAGACTTTGAACTCGTATTATTTTTCTCATTATACATATGTCTCATAAACTTTAAAGCGTGATCTTCTTCTTTATGTATTTGCATTTTCCTATAATGTACTAGAATCCTCCTTTGCAACTCTTCCACAAAAAATATAAATGCATTACTTATTATTCAATCACACATACAATGTACTCAAACTTTGTTATCATAGATTGTAGTATTTTTCTCAACTATTATGTTTAAATCTACTCTTTTTCCATACATCTTCACCTTATTAGCTACGATAAGTGTTGGAGCGCAAGTATTCTTCTACCTTTTCACTTTCCCTCATAGACAATATCTCAAATTCTCGTCTAAAGGCTTCCAAATGTGTATTTCTAGCTATAGTAAAACCTTGATATTTGGACTTCACTATATCCCAAATATCCTTGGATGTATTTCGATTTAATATGATTTTAATTATAATTTGATCTATGGCTTGTAAGAGCTAATTCTTTACCTTAAGATCCTTCAATTGCATCTCTTTAGATGTTATTGAAACTCTAGGCTCAATCCAAATCTTCAAGGATCTAAGATAGTTCACATCAGTATCACTCTCTTCCATTGTATTATGATCTATGGTATGGAAGAACTAATTATTTACCTTAAGATCATTCAATTGCAACTCTTCTAACTCCTCCACTTCAATGTCAGACTCTTCAAATGATGATGATACTCCATACTCAATCAAACTCCAAAACTTCAAGGATATAAGATAGTTCTCCATTAACATTACATAGTTATTGTAGTATCCTTCGAATTTTGAAAATCAATGTTGAACATAGCCTCCTCCCTTAACTCTCATATTGAGCATTAAAACTTTCTTTTAGAAGTTTTTCTCTATTTCTTAGTGAATCTTGAATACCAAGAAAATGTCGTTCTTGGATCTTAATTTTAGTGGCTCTAATACTATATTTTTTAGGTAGTCAAATTGAACTCCACTAAAGATAGATCGAGTTATATATAAAATCGGAGATTAAACATCTAACACGTGCAAATAGATCAACCGTTTCATACTAGATTATACATGTAAATAATTTCTATGTTCCTGTATGTACTTGTGCTAAGAATTGAATGAATGCCTAGATTATACTCATTGTTGTTGATTGTTTCATTGGTGGAGTAGAATAGAGATATAATTTAGAAAGAATACTAGACGGGTGCTCAATAAATATGCATATAACTCTCCCTTTTGCATTTTACATACTCCAAAGACTAGACAAAAGTAAATTCACATCAACAATAGTCTCTCGATTTTTTGTACGTTCCTACGTGGTAGATAGATACACTGGTTATGTAAGACGCTAGCTATATGAAGTGGATGCCATTGAACATTCCCTCCAGAATGTGTTGTGTAATGCATCGATGGGCTCTGTGAAAGATAGTACGTAGTATAGTCCCATCTCCCTTTCCCTCCTGATTCGAGAATAAAGTCAAAGCATGCAGCCAAAATATCATATCAAAGCTAGCAAGAGAAGGAAGAATGGCATTCCCCTAATAACAACATAAGAGTAAGTTAGGAGTTCCTTATTCTCCTATTAAATGAAAGACAAAAAAAAGGGACTAGAATAGAATATTGGGGGAAGGCAAAGGGATCGGGGAAGCCATGTGAACAGAACAAATTCCAACAACGATATGTGGCAGTGCAAGTAGAGCCTGTGCTTCCCGACATGAATGAATCTACGAGAGAGAAAGGTAAAAGATAAAGGCATGATGGAGTGAGTGAGTTATTCCCATGCAATTCATGAGAACCATCTCTTCATGATTCTTTCTCCCAGCTTATATACAATAACCCCAATTGGAAATCTTATGTATTTAAAAGTATATAGACTTTTTGAAGTCACATATCTTATATTTTTTGTGGTGCATACAGTATACCATATATAAATTTTATTTTTATATATTAGAACAAGATCTAATCATATTACCATATAATACTAGATTATACATGTAATCTATTGGATACTAAATCTTTTTTATTTCAAATGTTACATTACATTCTATTTTAAGGGAAATAAATGTGTAAATATTCCACCCAATTCACCAGAATAGTCTACTCTTTCGTAGTGAGGAACCTATGATGTCATGATATACGCATAAAATAGCAAAAAAGCCATAGATTTGAATGTCTTGACAATATAAAAAAATGAAATAAACACACGCTAATATAGGCAAAAAAATAGGCATAAAATTATGAAAATACAACAAAGTATGAGAAGCACATATATTTTATTGAAGTTATTTTTCCAAAAATATATGCTCCAATTGATACAGAAGGAATGAATGCTATATGAAAGTAAGAGGAATATATAAGGTGGAGGGGTGAAAGTGACCTCAGAAACGTGCGGAAGCGCGCTACACCATACTATATATCGAATTGTCACTTTCACCCTCCACTCCCAAATCTTTCTTTTTTTTCCAATTTTTGTTATTTTAGGCTACCACTTACAAAATAGTTGATAAATTAAAATAAAATTGTGAAAATTGAGGGATAAAGGAGGCTTGCGTTACTCACACTAACTGCATAGGACATTCCGATTTTTTTTTAATCTCCATTAATTGGTAGGCTTAAAAGGAAGCTGCATATGCGCATTGATTGGCAGTGGCATTTCAGTAATTTAATATAATTTACTATTATTTATTTGTAAATATAAAAATATTTATTTATAATAGAAATTTTATATTAAATACCATTAAAAAAGGAATATCTCATCTTCATTTATTTATTATTGTCTTGCTGTATTATAGTGCCATTGTTATTGCAGTTCACGGATACAAGCTCACTCATCTCCTCTATTACTCAATCCCACCATTGAACCCAGCTCTCCCCCACAAGGTTATATCATGAGTTCCTGCACTTTATGGTTCTGGCAGCACATGCCATATATTGCATAATAATATCCCCTAGACCAAATCATGAAATCTAAGGCCAGTCCCACCAGCCACCGGAGGCCTCCAGCTGCTGCTGCTGATCACAGAATACGCCGCAGAAGCAACTCCGATCATCGCCACTCGAATCGTAATCCTCCGATTTGGCCGCGTCCATGATATCCACAAGCTGGTGGCGGATTTGGTCACCGTCATCATGAAGGTAGTACGAGCCCGGGCTGCCCATGTGCCACGGGATGCCCTCGTTGGCCACGGTGCTCCCGCTGCTCCAGGAGCTGAACCCATCCCCCACCTTCTCCATGGCCGGATCTGCACAGTTTTCAGTCTGCGGGGTCTCTCGTGTTCGAAGTTTCTCATTCAGTGAAGTCACCTATTATAAGTATATTTTTTAACATGACCCATTATAATTGAGTGATTGACGGATCCAAAGGATTTATGGGGTAAGTATAAAGGGAAAAACGTAGTACCTCTAGTCGGAGCTTCTCGTTATCTCTGAGGATGGAGTCATAATCGACGAGCAGGGAGTCGTACAAGGACTTAAGGAGGTCGTAGTCACGCTCGAGCTGCTTCGTCTTCCACCGAGCGCGGCGGTTCTGGAACCATATGGCGACCTGCCTCGGTTGCAGCCCTAGCTTCTTTGCTAGCTCCAACTTTCTATCGGGTTCTAGTTTATTCTCGGCTTCGAATGTCTTCTCGAGCATATGAACCTTCAAAAGAACCACCTTCTTCGCTTCATAACAAATTTTTAAAGCAAAACTGAACTTTTGGTGAAACTTTCAATATTCATAATATATATTCTTCAATCCTTTTTTCGCTTTACTGGTTGCCGCCCCTCTGGGCTCTGTTTTATCTACTGTATTTGTATTTGGATTAGTATTTCAATCTTCCAATCATTAGAAGCAAACTAGAGAGAGAGAGAGAGAAGCAAGCACCTGCTCAGAAGAGAGGCGGCGCTTCTTCTCCGGCGACTGATCATCGTAGTACTCGTCACCGAACATGTCATCCGGCTGGCAGAAAAACGGCCTCCTCTTCAAGGATTCCTCAATACCAAGCGAAGATCTCAAACTCTCCCCTGTTAACATCAACAACAGATCCACCATCAACATGAAAGCACAAGTAAAAATTCTCAAATTTCTCTGTCACGTCGAAGCTATAAATATAGGCGGAAAATAATCTTCACCTCCGAAGATCAGGTGGTCTGTGTTCCCCAGGAAAAGCATGTTTCTCCGACAAGCGGCCGAAGAATCAAACAAGAAGCTCATCGGATCCATCCTACTCCCTCTCGAGTATTCGGAGCTCCGGCAGATATATAAGAACGAGTGAGAATCAGCTGGCGAAGATGTGGTGGTACTGATGGGAGATGAGATGGGGTTAAAAGAGCATGAGCTTGTGGCGGAAGAAGCTGGTGGTCCACAGCAACCTTGCCGGAGTCTCTAACGGGCATATACAGAACCCCATCAATCCCCACAGAGCCTTCCCCAGAACTCCTCTCTGTTCGACTCCGATTGATGATGAAGATAATATTAGTAATCAAATATAGATATGGATTCTCAGGCGTTCATGAAGAAGACCAACAAATCCTATACTATATTCAAGAAGAAGAAGAGCAGCAACAACAACAATAAGATCTCTGACTCGTTTCGCTCTGTTTTGGGAGTGGGAGATTTCTTTCTTTCTTTCTGCTATTATGCAGTAGGAATTGGGAACCTGGAGTCCCCGTTGAGGGAGCAGGATTATATAGGCGCTTGGAGGGTTAATGACAAAAACGACCTTCATACTATGTCGTTTCTCGAAAAAATTGCCGTGGTTGATTGGGAGACATTCTCCATGGTCGTCTCCGGTCTCCCTCTCAATTTTTAGTTGGGCCCACAGAGGATTAGTGTCGGAGTGAATTTAATGAGATTCCAGATAATGTCTCGATTTTTAGAAAAAAAATAAAAAAAAGATACTGCACACGAGTTCTACTCGGTTAGATGTGATGTAATTTTTAGTTGATTTAATGTATATATAATTTTTTATTAATAATTTAATTTAAATTATTTTAATTTACACGAATAAAGTAATTAGTAAAATATTTATTTATAAATTCAAATGCATCGTAGGTGAAATTTTATTTATGAACTGAGATAAATAAAAATATTAAATCAAATTGTCGCATGAAATTTTATCCAATATATAAGATTTTAATCTAGATAATGCCTCGATTTTCAGGAAAAAAAAGAGAAAAAAAAACGATAATGCAGGCGAACTCTACTCGGTTAGATGTGATGCAATTTTTTAGTTGATTTAATGTATTCATAATTTTTTATTAATAATTTAATTTAAAATATTTTAATATACACGAATAATGTAATTAATAAAAAATTTATTTATAAATTCAAATGCATTGTAAGTGAAATTTTATTTATGTATTGAGATAAATAAAAAATTAAATTAAATTGCGTATAAAATTTTGTTCTATATTTAAGATTATAATCTAATAAAAATGATCCGTGCAAAAAAATATAATAAAAATAAGGATGATAAATTTAGTGTTCTCAATTATGATATTAATTCTTCCAATTAACACGTTAAAATAACAATATTAAAAAAATATGAATCTATTTAGAGATTAGAAGTTGACACAAATTTATATTTTATTTATTTTATTTTGAATTTAAAAGTTTTGGATGGTAGTTATTTAAGAATACTGGAAGTGTCAATCAATTTATTGTTTTTTACCTTGACCCTAAAAAACCTTTTCTACTTGACTTTTGATAATGTATTTGTTAATAAGATGGCTTAAAAAAGCATTGAAATAGGTGTGGAGTGATATTAGTAATGTTTATATCACAATCCTAGTTCCAAATACATTCTCCGTCCAATTTGAAGATGGGAGGAAAATAAGAAAATTTAGGAAGAGAAGAATTGGTCCATTGAATTACACATTATATTCCTTGCTTAGGTGTCTAGAAGAGAAAAGTATAAAAGAGTTAAAGTTGGTCATAATGCCTAGATACAAATTAATGAATTAGCTAGAAATGAAACGGTAGAAAATGCAAAAATTTAAGAAGAGTGATATAGGAAAAAATTAATGTAGAAAATTCAAATAATATAAAATAATTATGATATTTATGAGAATTTTTTTTGGGTTGAGAGAGGTTGCAAAAAAATGAAATAAATAAACCTTAAATATTATTTAAATACGAGAGGCTCAAATTTTGGGTAAAAATCAGTCACCCAAACAAATAATACAAGAATACAGTGTAGTGCAAAGTGGCGTAGAGCCACTAGCATTGGAACCACACTGTAGTGCTTAACCATTGAAGGGAAACAAAATAACATGATATGTGTAACATCGCCATCCCACGTGTTAAATTAGACCGAAAATTAGGAATGAAATAAAATTAGAAGTCAAATAAGAACATGAATCTAAAATTTAGAAATTAATCAAAATATGGTGGACTGAATCCAATTAGACCTTTTTATAAAAATTATTTGATTAAAATTGGGATAAAAAATCATATGAGCCAAATAATATGAGATTGTAATTTAATTTTATAAAGGGAACAAAAAAAAATAGAAAATACATTATGTTTTATTCAAAATATAAATAAATAAATTTAGAAAAAATAAATAAAAAGAAAAAAATTTAAAAAAACTAGTTGAACTAGTCAAATGAATACTAAAATGACCAAACTAACTAGAAAATCAATGGAACTAGTAGTAAATTGATCAAACAAATTCAAATTACCCAATAACTAGTAAAAAAAAGTCAAATCACACATAGAAAATCAAAGATTTAACAGGAAATCAATCAAATCAAGTTGGATCGATCAACACGAGTCAAACTACCCATAGCACGTGCGACTCACATTCACATAAAGAGATCATGTGGGCATCACATGATCTTCTTCCCCATCTGAACCGGTGAAGCAAAATATGGGTATTTGTCACACCCTAACTTGATCTTAGGATCTGGTATCCGATAATAATTCACCATGTCTACTCGATATTACAATAATAGGTACATTTATCTTATAGTACTGATAAAACCAATACTTATAATAAATCATAAATCGATTTTTCTGTAAAAACTTAAAACTTTCTTTCATAAGTAGTGTAAAATCAAAATTTCAGAAATTGGGATTAAACCTAATTACATTAAAAATCGATATTGAACTAGTAACGAAAACACAAACTGAGATTTGTGAATTAAACTAGATTGGAATTTGGTTCAAATTGTAACTTCAGATGATGAATAAGTTCATGAAATTATCCTCAAATAACCCTTATTGATTAGAAATAAAAAAATTGAGATAGGTTCGATTGAAAATCAGCTCGGAAGATCAAACTAACTTGATGCATAAAACCTCCGATTTTTAGAATGTATTATATAAATTAAAAAATAACAATTATTGAGCCCAATTAATATGAAATATTTTTAGAAAAATTAAGTGGGATAAGAACCCGTTGAATTAGTGGTGAATCTGCCAAACAATTGTCAAAACCGATCGAATCGACTCGATACATAAGGCACTTTGATATTTAGAAGGTTTATATAAATCCAAAAATATAAAATTTTGAGCCCAATTTATAGTGAATTGGACAATAAATTTTTAGAAAACTAAATTGGGCCAAGAATCATTCCAAATAGAAGTTAACATATCAAGAAACAACCAAAATCAAATAATTTATTTGTCAGAAATCGATTTGTGACACTGTGTAAACCGATTGACATGTACGTTAGGTGCATGACACACACCACACACACATGTCATCTTCTCTTCCTAATATAATGAACGGATCCGACCGAAAACCTGTACAGTGATATAATTTTTGCACGATTTCTAACATCTTGCCCTTGAGGAAAATTAAATGGAAAGTGAGATTTATGGGGTCCAATCCGACCAACTATGGACATGGGGTGATAGACCGCTGGTTACTTGAGTAGTCCATATAAGACTTGACCCTGCTCCCGTAATTCTCACTAAAAGTTAACCCACTCAATTTTTTGGCGACCTCACCTTAAATAAAGATAAATTTTGATACGAACCACCAAACTTGGTGATTCTAGTAGTGTTAGTTTAGAAACCAGTTTTCAAAGTCCACCTCTCCCCGACACCGACATGCATTCTATCAACCTCAATATGATGAAATAGTAACACTACTTCCTCAACCAAAAATAGAGTAGTACATTCTCGAGATTACCCCAACCTCCACGATGGCCAACCATGACTCAAATTATATATAGGGACTACTCTCGGTATTCTCTAACCATCACCATCAACCATTCGAGTTGAAGGTAAATCTTGTTGTTGTCAAATTTCTTAGAAGCTCTAGTGACACATTTGTTTCAAATATTTTTATTAAATCATGTTTTGCAAGAGACTCTGACCACCATTTAGTATCACACCTTGCCCCAATTTTTCGGTCTGATTTGATGACAACCCACCATGTCACCTTGATGTTACAAAGGTGGGTATCATCACCCTTGTAGAAGTGAGTGAACAAAAGAAACTCACATGGAATAATGATGCTGATAAAATCTATAGCCTTCATGTTAAATTCTGAGGTGTATACCTCAAGTTTCTAGTGTGCAATAGTCTCTAAATCTTCTTGTTACCTGAAAAATTGTTTGGAAGGGGGTGAGCTCTCAACTTAGTGAATGAGCATAACAATGTCGAGCCACTTCACAACTTGATACTAGTTCTCTACCCAAAATATTGTAAATATAGAGAATTATATAATTTAAACATAAGGTGTATGTATCAATTTATTGTGGCTTAATTATTTACATAATTATATCAATTTGTTTATCCTTGAATTCTTTTAGCCTCAATCGTAAATCTCATTTCAATTCTTAATTCAAACATATTGCCACAAGCAATCTCATATGGTATAATTTCACAAATCAATCATGGCCCAACCATGTACCTTGAGTTCTTACACATGAGTACTCGGGGAGATGAGGTTGTGTGTGATGTGCTACACACTCACAAGGTACTATGAAAAGTATGTCTGCTCATTGGGATATCGAGGCAGTGCACTCAAATCATATGTATATAGTTGTCCCCATCCATAACACACAAGGTGTATCTATGCCTAAGCTGTCTTTGTAAACTAAGCATGAAGGCATAGTCGAACCTCTCATAGAAACATGGGAGACCTATGATACATTATATCACACAACATGCTTTATTATCCCAACCTAATCATCTGGACACTCGACACTACCACCCATAGGTATCTTATCGATGCCCATTTCGACATATAATTCACATGCATGCCAAAATGTAATAATATTACACATAATAAGAGGCAATTATCATTATACATATAGTCATGCTCACTATATAACATATCCAATTCACAATCACATGAAAATCATTTTCTTATAAGGTTGACTAAATCAACCTTACACTTGTCCTCCTATTCAAACCATGTATAATGCTATTTTATTCACATGATATTGATTTCCCATTTCAATATATTTATATTGTAAACCTTGATCTCTCAAAATAAGGAACCGGAAAGGAGAATTGAAAAATTTCAAAGGAAAACTCGGTATCGAAGTGAAGTAAAATTGATCAATAAGAGCCAAAACAGAAAATTGGAAAATTCCAAGTAGCCAATAATGACCCAAAGATCATGGAGAAGAACTATGAATGGAATATGATGGGGAAATCGGACCAGTTCAGGGTGAACTGGACCTAAATCCGATTGAACCGTAAAGCACTAGTTCAAATATGCAATTTTCTAGTTGACTTAAATATGCCAATTTGAGAAATTGAAGTCACTATTAGATAGAGAATGAATTTAGAAAATTTAGAAAATTTTAATTTTTAGAAAACCGGTCGAATAAGGTATAAACCGACTGATTTTCGATCTGGGGTCACCGAACCTAGTCTGACCGAATCGGTCAATAGTCTAGCATGTAAACCCCGCCCTTTTGAGTTATGGAAAATCGGGAAAAGAACCGATCAAACGAGTAAGAAAATCGAACCGGTTCACAAACCCAATCAGTTGGGAATGGGCAATTTGGAAATTTACAACGATGAGCTATAATTGGCCATTTTAAGCCCTCCGTTGTGATGGAATAGTGAAGCAGCTCAGTCGGATCGAAGTTGCCCTATTTTGGATGAGCTATAATTGGCCATTTTAAGCCCTCCTCAGGCCAAACCAAGCCCTCCTCAGGCCAAACCAAGCCCTCCTAACACTTCTTTAACCCTCCCACGACTGAATTAGGGTCGAAAGGTAAGCCAATTCGGCTCCCCTCTACAATTTTTTGGACTAGTGTTAGAGAGAGAGTCGATTGAATTTCAATGACAAAATTCGAATCAAATTCGACATAAATTGATGTCATTCTTGATCCTTGGAAGAACCTCAGAAGGAGAGCTACCTGCCCAGATAGAAATCTCAGACCGTCGCGCCCCCACTAGTGAGCAATCAAAGCTTTCTCTCTCTACAGTTTATTTTCCGACGAAGCTCCGTTTGAGCTTGTTCCAGCATTAAAACTTCCAATACAAAGTGCTAGAGAATCAAATGAACATGTAAAAACTCAATTTCAACTTCAATTTCAATAATAAGAAGTTTTTGATCTGTCAATTTGATGAAATCAAATTCGGTTGTGTTAGGAAGTTGGAATTGGGGAAAAATTATGGATTTTCAAAAATTCAAAGGACCAAGACATGATTTTATAAAATTGAGGGTCAATTGGGCATGATAAGAATGTTAGAGGGCTAATTGAGGAATTTTAGAATTTTTTCGGTGAAACTTACCATTTTTGTAAATGAAGGGCAAAATGGTAATTTTGTAAAAGTTAGGGGACCAAATTGGAAATTTGGGAAATTAAACCCCTTTTTGTGAATTTAAATAAATTGAAGTCCTACGATAAATTTTAAAAGTTTAGGGACTCAATTTGAGGAAAAACTGGCATGCGGGACTTAAAGTTAAAGAAAAATTACTTTAGGAACCTAATTGCAATTAAGTAGAAAGTTTGGTTTTTTCATTCATTTGGAACGAATGAGGCCTATTAGGACAAAGAGTAATGAACAACTATGATCATTTCATGTAGGAAAAATAAGACATTGGGAATGTCAGCTAAAGTTGAGCTTGCTAGGGATGAAAATTGACCAAGTAGAACTTCACTACACGATCGGGTGAGTGGGATTTTATATCATAACCGATTGAGAATGATAAGTACCTCGAAATGAAAATCCACTACTTAGTGGTATTTTAAACATCACAACTTAGAGGAGTGATGTGAAAATCACACGAAAAAACTTCTTACCAATTGTAAGTAGATCATACCCAGTTGGTATGATTAAACTTTCTCAAAGGAAGTGGAAAACTTGTTCATTGGTTATGAGTAGAGATGTCCTCATACTTGGTTGATATGTTGGACAGTTGAAAACATATTTTATCAGAAGTGCTCTCCCCTGATTGTGTGCCAATGCTTAAACGATTTGGGAGACCTTCTCGACGGGAGCTTGAATAGCTCTTATAGGCCAAGGGCCTCAGTTTTGGAACTTGGGGGCTATTATTCCCAGTTTTGAAAATCTCGAACAAGTGGGACATAGGCCAGTGGACATGAGCATGAGCTCATAAACAAACATGAGATATGTGCCAAAAAAATTTAATAAATGAATTATTTGGCCATGGTACCAAGACAAGACCGACATATTCAATCAACTAGTAGTAGTGTGACATGACAAGTCTCTGGACCAGTCAAGACAAACAGATGCGGGTTGAGTTGAAGACCGAGGTCATTAGACTAGTGGCACCACAAATTATATGGCATGATAAGAAAATACTGATTGTTCATGCACTGTGATTACAGGACCATCAAGACGCCCAAGAGGGGTAGTGATGCGTCCTAAGGGCCCTAGACGACTTGGTGGGTATAAGGGCAGTTTGTCGTGCCAGGTGACCATGCAAAATTTGGAGTAGCATCAAGTGCATGAGACCAGGGTGGGGACGGGATGAGGTCTTTCTCATCATATGGACATGAAGAATTGATTTCGGGATTGAGGGTCGAATGTCATAAACATCCACTCATTCTCAGGGTAGAAGTGGATGTGCTTCTATCTAGGTGGCTAGTAAAGTCGCTCCGACACCACAAGTGGATTCAGTGGACGTACTGGCTTGCGAATGTGTGTTTGACCTTCATGATGAAGGATGTGTTGGATGATGACACACCATGATTAATATGAAATGGTGGTAAAATCTAAGATTTTAAATGAAAGGATTTTTTGAAAGAAAGGAGTATGGCACACTCCAATACGAATCATTTTCCTAAAAGTTAAAAAATTTGAAAATCCATTCACTGAGTCGTTGTACTCACCCCCTCCCTTATAGCCCTTTTAGGAAATTCTAGAAATCTTACCCTTAAAGACCATCAACTAAGATGCCTGTCAGACATGTATGATAAATTTAAAAATATTATGTAGTTTAGATCTATGTTATTCCAGAAAAAAGTGCAGGTTTAAAGGATGCCTTACTTTTTACGGTTTATAATAAGGGGAAACCCTTTAATAAACTAGGAGAGTGGGGGGTTGATCACGGGGATCTGACCAAACAGGGTCGGGGCATGACAACTAGAGTGGTATCAGAGCCCGTGTCCTTGAATACATAATTAAGACTAGAAAAGATAGTAACTAATAGGATTGATCTTAAAATTTTCCGATGGCTCCTAGGAGAGGCACCAAAAAAACTAGGAATGACTCTATTCAATACCTTATCCTCGTAGGAAGACAACCCTAGAAGCTTCCTAATGCATGATGTATGGTAGAAGTCTCAAAACCCAAATGAGGAAGTATCCAAGAGGATGGTGCTAGGACCTATTGAGGTCACAACTCAAAGTGTGAAGGAAGCCAAGCATGAAGCCATAAACGCCAGTAGAGGGCATATAACATTACATAAGAGGATGCTTATCAAGAATGTCGTAGGTCCCTAGTTATTTTGTGATCATTTTCTGTAATAGGGCCAAAACACGCAACATATTGTACTACTCTATTAATGAAGCACTCAAAATTCCTAAAAGCCCTGTCACTCAAAGGATGTGATCTTCAAGGAAGATGGCCCCAAAGAAAGTGACCAAACAAGTCTGCACTACCATAGAAACTAAGGAGAATCCCATCCAAGTTAAGGAAATTGAATTAGGGAATTGAAAAATATAGGAGGACTCTTAGAGTGATTAATTGACAAAGAAGACTCCAAATGAAAAACTCTCAAGTTATCCAGACTCAAGGATGAAGTAGCACAAAAACTAACAATTCCCTAGAAACATGCTAGGAGGAACCACTTATGGTCACGTAATTACAAGTATGAACAATAGAGACACTGTGTAAAGAAGTGCCCAACCCAACTAAGGACAGGAATCAAGTTAACCTATAGGGGAATAGGACACAAAGTGAAAAATTATCCCACACCGCAAGGAGTCAGGACAATATTTTCCAAGAATAATTCCCCCACAGTTATAGGAAACCCGAAAGGATACCATCCTTAGAAATACAACTCCTGCTTGGAACTTCAATTACATCCAAGAGTAAGCTCTTCAAGATTCTAGCATAATGGTAGGAAGAAAAAAAAGGGACTAAAGGTAGGACCTCGATAAACCACAAATAGAACAAAGAGAACTCTCCCTTGAAAGAAGAAAATTCTCAATATTGGGAGCAAACAAGAGAGAGCAACCACAAGAGAAGACAAGACGAACATTTGACGACAAACGGGATGTATTGGGATTACAGGAATGAATCACCTTGGAAAAGCAATGAAGCCAAATAGGAATTTTGGACTAACATGACAAAAGAAAAAAAGTCGTTACAACATGATAGTCAAAGAGAATAAATGACACCCTAAGGAAGACCGGGAGGAAGAAAGGACTACACCCTAAAAAGGTTAGTGAGATGGACGTTAAGGACATGAGGACTTAAGAAACAACTACGCTAAGAAACTTAGACCAAAGGAATGATGGAGGTGAGGTAGTTAACCAACTAATACATGGGAAAGCCATAATTTGAGTTCCAACAAAGAAGAGAGAGGCGAAAACCATGGAAAGGCGTATGTATCCCAACTAAGAGATAATGGAACTAAGTAAAAGGGATAAAGAAATAAACTTGCAAATAAAGTGCAAACTGAGGTGAAAGAACCAAGAAAGCATACTAGGAGGACCCAAGAAAATAAGTTAACGAGTAGATAGGAAGTTAGCATCAAAAGATGCTGTGACAAGTAAAAATGAGTGGACTATCCATAATAAGGTAATAAAGGAAAGAACGTCCGAGAAACGTTGGGAAAGTAAGCCCTCCAAATAAGATGTGGTTAAGGAGGAATAACCACATTTGGTAAGACAGGTCATAGTCCGCACGCGCATAGGAAGCTTAAAGAGTGGATGGATGAGCATAGTGTGAGGTGTATGAAATAAGACCGAAAATTGAAAGTATCTCCAATAAGGAATAAGAGATGAAACAAAAGTTATGGATAAAGAAGGATCCAATACGGGCAAATGCTTTAACATAGATAGGGGTGTGAAGAAAAGAAGAAAGAACCCTACAAGGAATAATAAGAAGGTTGAGCATGTAACTCCAAAAAGGGAAGTCTCTATTGTGAGGGACATAGTAGAGAATGAAACTGGAAGAAGGGAACCTTCCCAAGCAAAGGAATTGACACATCGATAAAAAGTGATTATTTTAGAATTAAGAATCATGAAATGATTACAAGTAAGTAAAAGTGGATTAAGGAATAAAAAAAATCCTTGGATAAAGAACGCCAAGGACTTAAGAAGGAAAGAATCCCAACATGTTAGTTAATCACCTAGAAACCAAATAATTGGAACCAAAAAGACTCAATAAGGAAGTTGAGAAAGGACGAGTGGGTAAAAAGAACCCACATAGTTTTTGTAAGTTGATTGGATAACGGTAAAGGTAGTTGAGGAATATTACCAAAAGAAAAGAAGGATGAAGTTATACAATCCCTGAGAGGTGGAAAAGTTGGGAATAACCCTAAAGCAGGTGTTCTGGAAATCTAATGGACATTGGGACAAAATCTAGAAAACGTCATGCTGTAAGGGGCAAGTAAACCTAACAGTCCCGAGGAAAACATGACTCAAAATAAGGAAGAGTCAGTTAATAGGCATGATAAAGTCAAACATAAACTTTGGACTTAATTGTAATGAGCAACGAATGAAGGAACAGTCGAAATAGGACAAAAAGGAGATGACGAGGAAATCCATAAAATTAGGTACGTAATGCTCTAAAGGACGTTGGACTAAGTGTTTCAACGACCAATAGGTTAACTAGGCACGAGAATGGTTAGATATATTGGAACTTCCAGTCTTGAGTATATGACCTCAAAGGGGAAAATGTTGCTCTAAGAAAAGAAAGATGTGAATCTAAGAATATACCTTGAAGTAAGGTATGTTTAGTTATGCTAAACTCCAGGGAGGGAGTAAATAATATAAAGGAAAAGAACTTCCTTAAGTGAAGGATTTAAAAAGGGTAAATTGAAAGAACAAGATAACAATTTGCATGTTAAGCAAATACCAAATGGACATCAAAGTAATTGGTTCCTCATGCAAGGTTGCTAATTAAGTTTTGGGGACAAAACTCCTAAAAGGAGGGGAGAGTTGAAAATCCCTCCCTTTTGAGTAAAGGAAAATCGAGAAAAGAACCGGTCAAACCGAGTAAGAAAATTGAACCGGTTCACAAACTCGATCATTTGGGAATGGGAAATTTGGAAATTCACAACTCTTGGGTGATCCAATGGATTCATAAAACCTTGGTAAGCCAAAAGGTAAGCCAATTCGGCTTCCCTCTACAATTTTCGACCGATGCTAGAGGGAGATGACCAAAGTTTGATGACAAAATTCTAATCTAATTCAAAATCAATTGATGTCATTCTTGATCCTAGGTAGAACCTCAGGAGGAGAGCTACCTACCTAGATAGAAAGCTTAGACTGTTGCGCCCTCACCGATGAGTAATTGAAGCTTTCTCTCTCTACAATCTATTTTCCGGCGAAGCTCTGTTTGAGCATGTTCCGACATTAAAACTTGTGATTCAAAGTGCTAGAGAATCGTATAAACATGTAGAAACTCAATTTCAACAATTAGAAGTGTTTGATCGGTCAATTTGATAAAATCAAATTCGGCTATGTTAGGAAGTTGGAATTGGGGGAAAATTATTTTCGAAAATTCAAAGAACCAAGATGTGATTTTATAAAATTGAGGGTCATTTGGGCATGATAAGCATGTTAGAGGGCCAATTGAGGAATTTTAGAATTTTTGGGTGAAACTTACAATTTTTGTAAAGTAAGGGCAAAATGGTAATTTTGGAAAACTTAGGAGACCAAATTGGAAATTTGGGAAATTAAACCCCTTTTTGTGAATTTGAATAAATTGAGGTCCTAAGATAAAATTTAAATGTTTTGGGACTCAGTTTGAGGAAAAACTGGCATGTGGGACTTAAGGTTAAATAAAAATAACTTTAGGGACCTAATTGCAAATAAGTAGAAAGTTTGGTTTTCTCATTCATTTGGAAGGAATGAGGGCTATTATGCCAAAGAGTAATGAACAACTATGTTAATTTCATGTAGGAAAATGAGACATTGGGAACACCAGCTGAAGTTGAGCTTGCTAGGGACGGAAATCGACTAAGTAGAATTTCACTGCACGATCGAGTGAGTGGGATTTTATGTCATATCTAGTTAAGGATGATAAGTACCTTGAAATGAAAACCCACTACTTAATGGTATTTTAAACATCACAACTTAGAGGAGTGATGTGAAAATCACGTAGAAAAACTACTTACCTGTTGTAAGTAAATCACACCCGGTTGGTATGATGAAACTTTCTCGAAGGAAGTGGAAAACTCGTTCATTGGTTATGAGCGAAGATGTCCTCATACTCGGTTGATATGATGGACAGTTAAAAACATATTTTGTTGGAAGTGCTCTCCCCTGACTGTGTGCCAATGCTTAAACGATTTTGGAGACCTTTTTTTACGGGAGCTCGAATAGCTCTTATAGGCAAGGGGCCTCAGTTTTGGAACTTGGGGGCTATTATTCCCGGTTTTGAAAATCTCGAACAAGTAGGGCCATAGGCCAGTGGACACAAGTAGGAGCTCATAAACAAACATGAGATATGTGCCATAAGACTTTAATAAATGAATTGATTGGTCATGGTGCCAAGACAGGATCGGCACATTCAGTCAATTAGTGGTAGTGAGACATGACATGTCTCCGGACCAATCAAGACAAACAGTTGTAGATTGAGTTGAAGGTCGGGGCCATTAGACTAATGACACCACAAATTATATGGCATGATAATAAAATACTGATTATGTATGTACTATGATTACGGGACCATCAAGACACCCAAGAGTGGTAGTGATGCGTCCTAAGGTCCTTAGATGACCTGGTGGGTATAAGGGCAGTTCGTCGTGCCAGGTGACCATGCAAAATTTGGAGTAGAATTAAGTGCATGAGATTGGGGCGGGGATGGGATGAGGTCTCTTTCCTCATACGGACACGAAGAATTGATTTTGGGATTGAGGGTTGGATGTCGCGAACATCCACTCATTCTTAGGGTAAAAGTGGAAGTGCTTCTATCTAGGTGGCTGGTAAAGTCGCTTCGACACCACAAGTGGGTTCAGTGGATGTACTGGCCTACGAATGTGTGTTTGATCTTCATGATGAAGGATATGTGTTGGGTGATGACACACCGTGATTAATAAGAAATGGTGGTAAAATCTAAGATTTGAAATGAAAGGATTTTTGAAAGAAAGGAGTTTGACACACTCCAATATGAATCTTTTTCCTAAAAGTTAAAAATTTTGAAAATACATTTACTGAGTCATTGTACTCACCCCCTCCCTTATATCCCGTTCAGAAAATTCCAAAAAGCCTACCCTTAAAGACCATCAACTAAGACACCTATCAGACATGTATGATAAATTTAAAAATATTATGCAGTTTTGATATATGTTATTCCAAGAAAAAGGTGTAGGTTTAAAGGACTCCTTACTCTGTACGATTTATAATAAGGTAAAACCCTTTAATATACTAGGAGAATAGTAGGTTGATCATGGGGATCTGACCAAACCGGGTCGGGGCATGACAAAGCTGATCAATGGACTGCTTGCCAGGTCAGCGCCTAGTCAGCAGACACAACCAATCTGCGAGCGACGCGTGGCGATGCACGCCCAATCAGCTGCTCAATTCGTGCCTAGAAGCACTGACCAATCAGAACACAACACGTGTCCTTGGTCATTGGTCAAAGCCACATCACCGATAATCGACCAATGGGAGAGTGACACCATGGCAAAGATCCCTTATCATTAGCTGACCAGGACATCGGAGAAATGGTTAACACATGGTAAAGCCAAGTCGGATGGTCCCAACCAATTAGAGGCTGACATGTGGTAGTGGTATAGTACGCCATGAGGGAAATCCAATTTATTTAAATAAACCAATAAGAGGACGCCACATGTCGGGGTCAAACTGCTAGTTGAGGACAGTTAGCGGTCACTTTAGAACGAACGACCAATGGAGGCTACCACGTGGCTAGTCAATGAGTTAAAGGATGACTTAGATGCTGAGTGGGAAACTATGTCAGTAAAGTCAGTCAATCACATCATGCCACATGGCAGCTCGCACACACAACAAATTGTGTGTAACACAAGGATTTTTGTACCGAAAATTTTCAATAAGAAATTTAAAATGCACTAGAGCTAAGCTAAAACTTAATTTATTTAATTAATGAATACAATATATATTGGAATGAAACTAATTGAATTATTTGTTGATAACCAATTAGATTGTACTAACTAACTTGGAGGGCACAAGTTAGATGTGTGATATTGAGTTTATTTAAATATTATATTAATTAATATTTAAATATATATGGGTATATATGAAAACAATTAACAAATACTTATTTTAAGTATTCTTTATAATCATTGGGATGCACATTTATAGATGTAAATTAAATGTGAAATTAATTCAAATATAATTCATGATTTAACTTCGAATAGAGCCACAAGGGAAAACTGGTAAATATAGTTTAATAATAATAATATTTATTTATAATAATAATAATAACAATAATAATAATAATAATAATTAATAATTAATAATAATAATAATAATAATAATAATAATAATAATAATAATAATTTTATTATTATTATTATTATTATTATTATTATTATTATTATTATTATATATGTCGATTGTGGTTTATGACCCATCTCAGATCGGCCCATCCGATAACTTGATGAATATCCCATCTGTAAAAAATTGGAAGCCATATAAAAGCTTCATTTTTTTTCAGAAACCCTAGGAAGAGTAACTCATTCCTTCATAAATTCCACTTTAAATTCACAACATTTCCTAAAGCTTCTACGTGCCCCTATCTATGTCGCCTCTCCTTCACCACTAAACCTCCAACAGTAGAGAATGAGCAAAAGAATAAAATGTTACCTCACCCCTGAAGAACAATGGTGTAAACCCCACCCTTTTGAGCTAAGAAAACCACAAAAATAATCGGTCAAATCGGGTGAGAAAACCGAATCGGTTCACACACCCGATTATCAAAAAATGGGCAATTTGGAAATTTACAACTCTTGGGTGATCGAAAGGGTTCATAAAATCTTGCAAAAGAACCTTAGGATAAATTGGAAGAGAAAAACCAGACCGATTTAGATGAACTAGATCCAACTGGATTGAATCGGTTTATGAACCGAGTCGGTTCATGAATCAGAACCGATAGAGAAAGGGAAAACAAGGTAATTTATGGATCCCTTGTGACTTGAAGAGATTTATAAACCTTGAGAAGGAACCTTAGAACAAAGTGGGAGAGAAAAACCAGACTGGTTCGGGTGAATCGAACATGAACCGGTTTAAACTGGTTTAAGAATCGAGTCCATTTATGAACCGAAATCGATAAAGAGATGGTAAATCGGGAATTTTATGGACCCTAAGTGACCTAAGGAGTCACAAAAGTCATGGAAATGGACTTGTGAAGGAATTGGGGGATGAAGAGCAAACAGGTTCAGGTGAACCAGATTCGAACCAGTTTGGACTGGTTTGAACCACTATTGAACTGAATCCTAAATTCATTTTTCTAGGTGGCTTAAATAATTCAATTTGCAGATTTGAGGCTACCATTGGATAGAAAATGAATTTAGAAATTTTTATATTTGAAAAACTCGATCGAATGAGGGGTGAACCGGCTAGTTTAAGCTTTGAACACGGTTCGTACCGGTCCGGTTCGGTTCGGAATAGTTGCATCTTCTTCCTCGAGATGACAATACTATTCACTCACTGAAAAATTGAAGTAGCACCGACGAAGAGGAAACGTCTCCATTCAATATGTTTTCGGCCATCAATGCCTGTCATAAAGGTGCCAATCGGATGGCCAATAAGTCCTAGAGCTTCCTATATAAAGACCTCCTCTCCATTCATACTCTCCACACCTGAAAAACTCACTCTCTCTCAGTTGCTTAGTTTTCTGGCAAAGCTCGAACTAGAGCTCCGATATAGGGTCTTTTCTGAGCCAAAGAAGGTGAGGTGGGGTTCTTTAGAATCGGGGAGAAGTCAGCTACACGTTTGTAGTCTCCGTTTACTCCGAGGGTCGTTGGAGAAGCGTCGGCGTGATGGAACAGTGAAGCAACATCGACGGACTGAAGCTGCCCTGTTTCAGCCGAGTTGAAATCAGCCATTTTGAGCCCTCCTCAGCCCAAACCAAGCCTTTCCAATACTTTCTCATCCCTACCACAGCCGAATTAGGACTGAGAGATAAGCCAATTCGGCTACCCTCTGTAATTTCTGGCCGGTGCTAAAGAGAGAACCGACAGAATTTTAATGATGAAATTATAACTCAATTTAGCTTCAATCGATGTGATTCTTGATTCTAGGATGAACCTCAGGGCAAGATCGAAAGCTCGGACCATCGTGCCCTCACCGGTGAGTAATCAAAGCTTTCTCTCTCTACAGTCTATTTTCCGGCGAAGCTCCGCTTGAGCACATTCCAGCATTAAAACTTGTGATTCAAAGTTTTATGGAATCGTATGAACATGGAGAAACTTAATTTCAACTTCAATTTCAACAATTAGAGGTGTTTCATTTGTCAATTTGATAAAATCAAATTCGGCTGTGTTAAAGAGTTGGAATTGGGGGAAATTAGGGATTTTTAAAAATTCGAGGAACCAAAATGTAATTTCCTAAAATTGAGGGTCAATTGGGCATGATAAAAATGTTAGAGGGCCAATTGAGGAATTTTAGAAAATTTGGGGTAAAATTTACCATTTTTGTAAAGGAAGGGCAAAATGGTAATTTTGGAAAAGTTGGGGACCAAATTGGAAATTTGGGAAATTAATCCCCTTTTTGTGAAATGAAATAAATTGAGGTCCTTTGATAAATTTTAAAATTTTCTGGACTCAATTTGAGGAAAAACCGGCATTAGGAACTTAAAGTTTAAGAGAAATAACTTTAGGGACCTAATTGCAAATAAATTAAAGTTTGACCTTCTCATTCATTTGGAATGAATGAAGGCTATTAGGCCAAAGGATAATGAACCGAGATGTTCCTATCCTGTAGGAACATGAAGTACCGGGAACGCCAACAAGGACAAGCTCGCGTGAATAGAAAGAATCGGTCTAGTGGAATTCACGGCATTAACGGGTGAGTGGGTTTACTAATGTCATACTCGATTGGGATGATGGGCACAAATTAAAGTTAAAAACCACTTACTAGTTGTGAGTGGAATTTTATATTATACTCGGTTGTGGATGGTAAGTACCACGAAATGAAAACCCACTATCAAGTGGTATTTTAAACATCACAACTTAGAGGAGTGATGTGAAAATCATGCGGAAAAAAACTACATACCAGTTGTAAGTAGATCATATCCGGTTGGTATGATGAAACTTTCTCGAAGGAAGTTGAAAACCCGTTCATCGGCTATGAGTGAAGATGTCCTTATACCCGGTCGGTATAATGGACAGTTGAAAATATAATTTTGTCGGAAGTGCTCTCCCTTGACTGTGTGCCAATTCTTAAACTATTTAGGAGACCTTATTTACGGGAGCTCGAATAGCTCTTATAGGCCGTGGGCCTCAGTTTTGGAAAATGGGGGCTAATATACCCAATTTTGAAAATCTCGTACAGTCGGCCCAAGGCCATTTGTTACGAGCAGGAGCTTGTAAACAAAACATGAGTTATATGCCATAAAACTTTAAAGAAATGAATTGTTTGGCCATGGTATCAAGATAAGACCGACATACTCAGTCAACTAGCGGCAGTGCGACATGACAGGTCGACGAACCAATCAAGACAAACAACTGTAGGTTGAGTTGGGAGTCAGGGCCGTTGGACTAGTTGCACCACATATTATATGGTATGATAAGAAAACACTGATTGTGAATGCACTGTGAGTACGAAACCATCAAGATGCCCAAAAGGGGTAGTAATTCATCTTAAGGGCACTGGACGACCTGGTGAGTATAAGGGCATTTTGTCGTACAAGTGACCACGCGAAATTTGGAGTAGCACCAAGCGCATGAGACTGAGGTGGGGATGGGATGAGCTCTCTGTCCTCATACGGACACGAAGAATTGATTTTGGGATTGAGGGTCGGATGTCGCAAACATCCACTCATTGTCAGGGTAGAAGTGGACGTACTTCTTTCTGGGTGGGCGGTAAAGTTGCTCCAAAGCCACAAGTGGGTTCAGTGGACGTACTGACTTGTGAATGTGTGTTTAACCTTCATGATAAAGGATGTGTGTTGGGTGATGACACTCCATGATTAAATAAGGAAATGGTAATAAAACCTAAGATTTCAAATGAAATGATTTTGAAAGAAAGGAGTTTGGCACACTCCAAAATTTATCTTTTTCCTAAAGATAAAAAGTTTTGAAAACCTATTCACTGAGTAGTCGTACTCACCCACTCACTTATATCCCTTTCAGGAGATTTTAGAAAGCCTACCCTTAAAGACCATCAACTAAGACCCTTGTGAGACAGGTATGATAAATCTAAATTATTATACAGTTTTGATTTATGTTATTCTAGGAAAAGGTGTAGGTTAAAGGACGCCTTACTCTTTACAGTTTATGATAAGGGGAAACCCTTTAATAAATCGGGAGAGTGACGGGTTGATCACGGGGATTTGACTAAATCGGGTTGGGGTGTGACAAATGGGCAACGTCATGCTTTGATGCTTCATCTTAGTCGAACCTTCTCAAGGTGATTCCACCACCAAATCTGATGGTGGTGACTCTAGATGGGTGTTTCTATGGCTGATCGGGCAAAGAAGAAGTCTTACTCTGTCCATGCATGCATCAAATCGCATTGAGACCGAGGTTAGAGGGGGAGAGGTCTTGTCCTACATTTGCAGACACGTAGTATGACGCGGGTCTGAGGGTCGAGCAATTAATGCCTACTTAGACTTTTGGTAGAAGTTGTGGACTTTTACTAGGATGGATGATAAATGCGCTACGGTCCACAAGTGGAACAGTCATGGACTATTCTATGAAAGTATGATACCTTTGATGATAAAGCGCGTACAATTGTGTGTGTATGCTAAACATAAAATGTAAGGTAAAATAATAACTGAAGATCGTGTGGAACGATTTTTAATAACAAACAACTGGTAACTTATTAAGTGGAATCCCAAATAATAGGAAATTATGGAAAAGTAATATCTATGAACATTCGAGTGTGTGAGTTATTGCTCATTGTAAATACAAGTAAACCTTCAAAACTCGTTATGATGGACCCGAGGATAACTCCCTTCTGATGAAATGAATGGATTTCAAACTTGTCAAGTATAAGTCGATTCTTTAAATCTCTATAATCTTACCTATGGTGACCGCCATTTTACCCAAACCTTCTTGAAATCCTATTTGAAGTATGTGGTTAATCATGGACATGAAGTCACAATGTTAGCTAAGCCCTCTCACTGAATTGTCGAACTTATTCCCACCAATTACCCCTTTCAGGTAACAATGGTGAAGAATGACATGTGTTGATAGGAAAAGCCAAACCTAAACCAAAAGTATGTCTTACATTCAGTATATAGTCCCAGTATATGGTTTCTAAAATTTAATTTCCAAGAGTTCAATTTATTAATTTGGAAAATAATTTGAAATATTTTATTTTGAGCCTTGCATCCTATCGGGTTTACAATGATGAGGCACCCATTATTGTAAAACCGGGAGGATGCATTGGTTGTTTGTAGGTCCGATTGAGAAAATTGGGTCCGGGTGTGACAACTTAAGTGGTATCAGAGCTAAATTATTTTTTTCAAAATTGGTTTTTAGAAAATGAAAACATTTTTAAAAAATAAAAGTACTGGGAAAGTACTATGTAAGGCTCATATATTTTTATTACCCAAATAATCCAATATCCTTAACCTTTATCCATAAATACCTTTACTAAATGAAGTAGTAGGTCTATAATCCTATTATGAAAGTGACCTTGAAGAATATGTCAAATGGAATACCCACCCAAGGATGTTGGGAAAACCTACAATGGAAGAAATCTACAAAAGTAATATGAGTGAAACCAAGAAAGTGTTATGAATATTTATGGGAGAAATTGAGAAATTATCCTTAGAAAGGATTCACCAAAAATTTAGAAAGACAAAATGATATTAAAAAAAACCATATTAATGATTCTTGGTAAGAAAGCTGAGTAAGATAGAAGGAAAAACTCCAATCCCTTACCTAAAATCTCGTATCGGGAGCCCCCAAATGGAGTGATATCCTATAATGAAGCAAAGGAAAGTTGCACCTAAAAAAACCCACAAAAGAGGCTTTTGCCGCAAGGATTGGGCAACGTATATGACTAACCAAAACTTGTATGAGGATTATTAAGAAAAACCTTTTGATACCCCCAAATTTATAATTAAACCCTTGGAATTGGAATTGTAGGAAAAAAGGGAACTAAGTCACATCATGGTGACAAACCCAAAACCATATATAAGAAACGACATGTAAGCCTAAAGAAACAAACCTGAGTGAGGAAACTCAAGAGAAATGGAACACCCTAACCTTTACCCCAAAAACAATAGGAAGTGAAAAAAGATACCCAAGAAACCACAAATGAGATTTTGGTTTGTGAGTGATAGGCAACGTGCATAATGCACAAATAGGATGTCTTGAAAGATAAATAGACAAAAATTAAATAAAGGACATAAAGGACATAAAGGACTTTAGGACTTGGAGGGGAAGACCTAAAATTTTAAATGAACCATAACAAGACTAGTGCATGAGCCTAAGGAAGTGAGACTCTCCACAAAATAAGAGAATTTAATTGATGGTTTTAGTAGAAATCACAAGTTTTGAAGAAACAAACTTGACTTACAAGTTTATGCATGGGTAATAAACATAGTAAACCCTACAAGTTTTCCAGACGAGAAAGTCGGAAAGTGTAAATTGGGAGAGAATACCCAATCCATATCCTAAGAACAAACTTGTAAATTAAATACAAGTGATGGAAATGAATATACACCTAAGAAACCCCCAAAGGATTATACTCCAAATAATGGGTAAGGTGAAATAAGATATCCAAAAGATGTCATAAAAGGCTAAAGGGGTGAAAATCCAATTGTAAAACATAAGGAAACATCATGAAGTTAAGAGTCATATTTTAAACGATCAACACACAAAACCACAAAGTAGGTGTAATATACAAGTCTAAAGGAAAGACTTAGTGATGGATGAAGCTCTAGAAGATTAGAAATGCAGGTTTAAAATACCAGAGAGAATAACTCGAGATAACCCATACTGTAAGTCTATGATGAGACCCCTTGACTACTAAACAAATGTGGCAACAAACATTTTTTGAACCAGCAAAAAGCCTAGAAAACGTTTTCCTTTAGAAGATATTAAGGGGAAATGGGTCACATTTCATCTCAAATGATTCAAGTGAAATGACAAGGCAAGTGTGGAAAGTATAAAGTAAGATATCGAAAGCATAAAATTCTTTGAATAAGTAGCGAAGTATAAGTGAGTAAATCAAATATAATTGTGAGATGGTTATGAACAAATACACCAATACATGTGTAACTATGTGGGAAAATGAGACTACTTGATTAGGATGTCTTAGCGTGCCAAGTCATGGATGATAAAAATAGAAGTGATTAAGAGAATATATTTTTTTTTAGACCTAAGTGATACTATGGTATATATCTAAAAAGGAACCATAAATTAATGTAGGGAGAAACTAGAATAATGATGGAGGCATGAGTTAGTGGAATAATTCATTAATATTTTTCCAAATACCTTCATTAGTTAAGAATGTATCAAATAAAAATTCATAAAGGAAAGAAACAATTATGATTCATAGGAAGAGACAATCGAGTGGTTTGAATGAAATTCACAATCAATTGCAGAAATAACATATAAATATGTCACAAAGGTGAATAAGTAAGGAATAACATTACCATTGAACTTGAGGTATAACTAAAGAGAAGACCACAATCGGTCATGAAGGTTGTGTTACATAATCCTAAAGAGTTGAGACCTATAGGCAAGTAGAGTCGATGTCTTTGTGAATAATTACCCACAACCTATGACACCCAAAACACAATCAAGTGTATAAGGTATCACAAGGGATACTTATGGGGAGCAAATGTTAAAAGTTAAAGCACAATCTTAATATCACAAATATTACAAATGGTAATGGTTGTGTGAATCTGTGAATAAGATACTCCAATAGTGGAGCAAGAACGAGTGAAGAGTTGTGCAAGATAAAGTTTCATGCAAAACCCTCACGATATCTAGGAGGAGATTTGCGAGACTATAATAAAGGACGTCATTGAAGAATAGTGATGTTGAAAGGATGAAATATAATTATTATCCTTAATAAGATAAATGAGAATATTCACATAATGAATTGTAAAATTTGGAAAAAATTATGGATGAACCTATTTCCTAAAGAAACTTAGAAACATGTATTCCCCAAGAAATATGCCAAGGGGATGAAAAAGTGAATGATGAAATGTCAAAGGAGAAATAGTATAGAGGAGCAAAGAGAAACCTAAATCTATGCATTAAGTGGCGGCCTCTAACAATGATTCCAAGAACAACTCTTGATGTAAAGCTCATTAGTAATAAGATTTAGATAAAATTCACCAGATGTGAAAAGTGAAATTTAAGGAAGATGATCAACCCCCTAGAAAGTGGAGTAAGTCGGTACTCTAAAGGAGTCAAATGATGGAAACTCCATCAATAACAACTAAGTATGACATAGTACTCATTGAGCACGTGAAAATTTCTCACAAAAGACCCACATTGGTAGCAAAAGCCAACATGAAAATCTTTACCAAAAGATTATATGTTGGACAATGAGAAGGGTTGTCTTATAGATAGATACACAAACATCCAAAATGTAGAGATCAATTTTGGGGATTTTCAAAGCCAATACAAGTTAATGACAAATATTATGGTAACAATTGGTTACCACCTTGTAACATGAATGATGAAAATATGTGCATGGCATGAGATGTCTATTATGAGTAATTTGAAGCATAACACATGAAGGGTGGAACCTATCCCTAGAAAGTTAGGTAAGTCGGTACTCCAAAGGAGTCAAATGATGGAAACTCCATCAATAATGACTAAGTATGACATAGTACTCATTGAGCACATGAAAATTTCTCACAAAATACCCACATTGGTAGCAAAAGCCAACATGAAAATCTTTACCAAAAGATGATATGTTGGACAATGAGAAGGGTTGTCTTATAGATAGATACACAAACATCCAAAATGTAGAGATCAATTTTGGGGATTTTCAAAGCCAATAAAAGTTAATGACCAATATTATGGTAACAATCGGTTACCACCTTGTAGCATGAATGATGAAAATATGTGCATGGCATGAGATGTCTATTATGAGTAATTTGAAGCATAAGACATGAAGGGTGGAACCTGTCCCCTTGAACCATGGAAACCAGGAGGAGAACCGACACTATTGTCGAAAAACCAAGCCAATTTAATCAATAGAAAATAGTAAAGAAGGGTTAATATGGGAAATTGGAAAATCCCAAGTGACTAAAAATTCACAAAAATTGTAAGGAAGAACCGGGAAGTGGAATTGAGGGTAGAATCAGACCGGTTCGGGGTGAACCGGACTCCAACCGGGATGAACCATAGTGAACTAATTGACAAATTCAATTTTTTAGGTGGCTTAAAATGTCAATTTGGGAAATTGAGGCCACCATTAGATAGAAAATGAATTTAGATGAATTTAAAAATTTTTAAATTTTAGAAAATCGATCGAGTTGGTTCCGAACCGACCGATTTTTGAATTCGGGACAACAAACCCAGTCGGATCGGACCAGTCAATGAATCAAAATAGTTTAGGGTGAATCAGACCTAAATCGGATTGAACTAGGATGAAACATAGTGACCGAATTCACAAATTCATTTTTCTAGGTGGCTTAAAAATGTCAATTTAGGAAATTGATGCCACCATTAGAAAGAAAATGAATTTAGAAAATTTTAAATTTCAGAAAATCAGTCAAATGGGGTCGAACTAGACAATTTTCAAATTCGGGACAACGAACCCAATTGGACTGGACCGATCAACGGACTAACTGGTCAATAGACCACATCAGTCAATGATCATTGGCACCCCGTCAAGAGCCACGCAGACATGGGAAGCCAATGGGAGGCTGCCACGTGTCCGGTCAACGGTCAGCTGGTGACCGTCAGCATGCCACGTAGATATGAGCAACCAATGAGAGGCTGCCATGTGTCCGGTCAATGACTGATGTGATAGTCGAGCTTGAGCTCCACATTAGAAAAACTAGCCAATCATTGTGCATCACGTGGCATGACCGCCACGTCATCGTCTTCAACCTTCATACGCTAACAGAGAGAATGGAGGAGAGGGAGACGCTAGAAAAGCTGGAGTCTTCGGTGACTTGAAAAACTGTTTAGGTCATCGACGATAGAGTCGGAGGCCGAGTCTTACACCAACATATAGCCTGAGTAGTTGTCGAGCTCCCTATATAAAGAGCACCCCTCCATTCGTTCTTAGCATCCCACAATCAAGCAAAGAAGAAGAGTCCATTTTCCAGTGAGCAGCAAACTAGAGCTCTGACGACGGGCGAAATCTTCACCAAAGAAGCTCTAGAGGGTGGCATCAGAACCGGGGAAGAACACTCAAGCTCCAGACACTTTCAGAACGAACGAAGACCTAACAGAGAAGTGGGAAGTGGATCACACAGTGAAGTCAATTCGGAGCTTGAAATAGTGAGCTCTTGACCGACCCAACCTCGACTCTCTCGGCACTTCTACCGCCCACATTGGCCATATCTGACCGTCTAAGATCCTCTACAGCCTCCCTTCAGAGCATAGTAAGCTCAATTTCGACTCCCATCATCAGAATTTATGAGTTTCAAAGTTGCACCCCCGAAACTTCTCTATGCAAATTCCCGTAGGACAGAGGTTAATTGCAAGGGAATTTAGTCCTGATAGGTTCTCCTCAAGGAGCACTAGCTGCCCCCATCTCAAGCTGTGGCCACTGCCCCTCTGTTGGTAAGATATGCGAGCTTTCTCTCTCTACCGTAAATTTTTCGGCGAAGCTCTAACGAGGCTTAAAACTCAACCAAAATTGAAAATTTAAAGTGTAGGGTGATCGAGGGAACCTGGAGGAGACGAATTGAGGCAAGAATCGGAGGAATTAAGGAATTATAGTTCACCAATTCGACCATATAAGATCTGAAGGTTCATATGCCTAAATTGGGGAAGAAGATGAAGTTTAAATTGGGGATTTTGGGGACCTTTATGCAATTTTTGAAAAATTGAAGGGCTGAACAAAAAAATTTATGAAATTGAAGGTATTTTCATGAAATGCACCCCAATTGAGGGACAATTGGGCAAAATAGAGGGAAAATTGGAGATTTCTAAAAGTTGGGGACCAAATTACAATTTTTTGAAAAATTAGGGACTAAATGGCAATTTTGGTATATTAATGGCCAATTGATGAAATCGAAAGTGTTAAGGATATGAAAAGAATAATTGGAAACCCAGGGGCTTAATAGAGAAAAAAGAGAGGAAATCAGGGACGCAAGTGAAATTAAAGCAAAGCACGAGGCCCTAGGTGCAAATATGAGAATGTATGTGGCCTTTTCGTCAACGTGTCTTGATACGAACACTCGTACCCTACAAGAACAAATTATCTGAGTGATGAACCCTAGAAGCACACCGAGGAGAGAGATTCCACTAGCGTGACACCGTCGAGATCACCAGGTGAGTGGGAACCATTATAACGTCAATTCCGATTGGAATGACGATTCAGCTTGGAAAAACATTTTCTCAGAATTTTCCTCCCCTAACTGGGTGACTCTACTTAAAACATTTGGGAGCTAATTTGGGCTTAGGCTCGATCTGCTAGTGGGCCCAAGGCCGATGGATATGGACATGGACCCGTCCAGAACGAATATGTGATGAATGATGCTAAAAGATCTTAATAATGAGAACTTTGTGTGAGATCCATTGAACTAACTCTAAGTTTTTGAGCTTGTTGGGCCAAACTGCTACTTTACCGAAGCCAGGTCATCGAATTTGTTGGGCTAGTACGCGTGGGTCAAAGCCAAGCTGATAGATCGTTGAGCTGGAGGGACATAGATAAAGTCTATAATTAAAAAGACTTTTGATTGTGCATACACTGTGATGTTTGAGCCATCAGGACACCTAGCATGAGGTAGTGATGGAGCCCAAGGACTGCTAGATGACCTAGGATGCATAAGGACAGTATGTCATTTAGTAGGTCGTGAAGCTCGAGGAGCTTCCTACGCATGGGGACCGAGACAATAAGGGAAATGAGGTCTCATCCCACTAAGCGGACATGATAAACTAACTAGGGTTTGATGGTCAGTCTATTAATGTCCACTTAAACTCCAAGTAGAGGCAATGCACCTCTATTAGGGTGGACGATAAAAGTGCTCTGGTCTACAAGTGGAATGGTCGGGGACCACTCTATGATCATGAGATCCCTCCTATGATAGGAGGGCGATTGTTAACCATGTCAAATGTGTCAAAAATGATAAAGGAATAATTTAAAGGATAGAAAATATAAATTCAAGTAAATGTTATAGTAGTTTCCCTCACTGAGTATTTGTACTCATCCCCCTTCTCTCGCCCCTTTTTCAGGCTAGCACCTAGATGGAAAGTTTCCGGACGTGCTTGGACTCTTAAGGTACGTTGCCTACCCCCAACTTAAAGTAAGGGTTTAATGTAAACACACCTTTACCTTCTCTATCTCATTCGAGTAGGAATACCCGTATGATGTAGGAAAGGGTGGCGGGTTGATCATGGACCCTGACCAAACCGGGTCGGGGCATGACATGAAGCCTTAAACAAGTACTACAAAAAAAACATTGTGCTATAGATGGTTAACACGTACTTGAAGGATAAGTATGGAAAAAAAATCTCGAATAGTGAATATTCGTTAATCTTAGATATAATAAGGAATTTTAAGGGAAAAGATCTGAAAGACAAAATTTGGATAATGAAATATCCATCACGAAGTGGTATGGTTAAGGTTGCCAAAAAAGACGTAACCTTAAGTGATGGAAATAGATAAATAATTTGAAAAGTGAAAATTGAAATATCTATAACACGAGTTTGGAGGACAAAACTCCTAAAATGGTGGGGAGTAGTTGTAAAATCGGTGTGAAACCCATCACCTCGAATCAAGGAAAATCGGAAAAGAACCGGTCAATTAAATGAGAAAAAAACCTAGCCATTTAATGTATCAAAATCGGTAAAGAAGGGTAAAATGGGAAATTGGAAAATCCCAAGTGACTAAAAGAGTCATGAAAATGGAAGAACCATGAAACCAATTAAAATGGAAATCGAAAATTACAAATAAAACATTATATTAATTTTTAATTACAATTAAATTTCCCAAAAATATTTTTAATTGCAATTAAGTCCCTAAAGTCATCTTATTAACCAATTGACCCTCAATTTATGTCAATTGCACTAAAATCTACAAATTTGCAAAAATCCCCAAATCACCCAATTTCTCCAAAATTGTATTTTGACCCCCAAAACCTCAATTCATCAAGTTGGATGATTAAACTTAGTTATTGCCTCCTATCATGCTTCTAATCATGTCCCATATCTCTCCATGACCATTTCAAGCTTTGAATTTTCTAATTTGGCCTAAAAGTGAGCTCAAAGTAAGTTTTGCCAAAAAATATTTCTAGAGAGAAAGCTTTAATTTCTTACCGACAAGGGCAAGATTGTTGGAGCTCTTTCTATGGGGAGCTAGCTCTTGCCGAGAAAATCATTTTAGGATCAAATTTAACCTCAATTGGTTCCATGAGCAGGGAAAATTCAATAAGCAAATATTTCATAGTTTTCTCTTTGTAAATTCACTATTCCAGTAATGCACGGTAGTAATTATCTACCTTAAAGGCTCAAGGATGATGAGGCTCAGCCGTGGAGAGTCATGGGAGGATCGGTTTGGACTTAGGAGTTCCGAGGATGGCCCAAATTCAATTTGAAAACTCCTACTCAAACTCGACCATCACAACAATGGTAATATGTGGCCTCACCGGCTCTTATCCCATGATCCTTAAGCTGAAAGGAGTAAGCAGCAATGTCACGCCCCAACCCGATTTAGTTGGAACCACATGATCAACCCATCACTCCTTCAAGTATAAAATAACAATTGCTATGGTACCATTAGGAGTCAAGTGTAACCTGAAAAAAATTCAAAATAATTTGTGGAAAAGTACGTTTTTCCATAAGACATACCAAAATATAATTATAGCATAAGACTTACCAGGAGGAGCTGATGTTGAGATAATCTGTTATAGGTGTGGAGGAATAGGACACATGATAAGGAAATGTCCCACATCACTAGGGTGGATGGCAATACCTCCAAAGAATAATACCTCCCCACTACTGGTGCTTGAGAGGATGGAAGACAAGAGGCCATCCTGAAAGCCACAACTTCAAATGAGGATTTCAAACCCACACCGGAGAGAGTTCCTCAAAATTCTAGCATAGAGCTTCCCAACCTTTCTTTTAACCATCTCCCTCAGAGGAAAGAGGTCCCCAAGTGTACTATATTCAATTTCCAAGAAATAAGATTTCAAATTCCCATAAAATTGTGTTGCCCCGACTCATAATAAGTCCAATCAAAATCTCGTGCCCCATGACAACTAAGGAACGAGAAGGACAAACCTAATAGGGACAAATAATGCCTTTAAAAGAGGTCAAGGTACTCCGACCTCCCAAAAGAGGCAAGCCTAGGTAAGAGGACCATGTATAGAGCTAAACCCAAGAACGAGTGAATGAGGAGACAACGACAAAGGAGATGACAACCCCATTTGGGATATGTGAGGTAACCATAACCAAGAAACAAAGGAAAGAATTTTCGAGTAGAGAGGAACCTTGGAAGATGTACACCCGCTAACTAAAGAATGATGAACCTCAAGACTAGTCTCTAACCCCACCTAAGGAAACCTAGGATTAGATGATGAGGCGTAATCGGGAGTGCACAAAATGAGGACGAGAACTAGAAGTTCCTCAGGTAGAAACATGAAGTTAGAGATAGCAAAATGTAACCTTCTTTGGAAAACCATAGGAGCCAAGTAGGGTTACAAACTCTCCTAGCGATAGTAGACAGCTAGTAACCATGGGATAACTAAAGGAGACTAAAACGACGCCCTAAGAAGGACTGAAAGGGGGGGTGACAACCACACCCTAAAGAAGGCGATAGGAGGGGCATTGAGGACAAGTGAACTCGAGAGACAACTATCTCGAGACTATTGGACAAAGAGGGCAATAGGAACAAGGCGGTTGAATGAACTAAACCTCTGTGAATCACAGATTTAAACCCCGACGAGGAGGGAAAGGAAAAAAGGGGCAAATGTCAGAAGAGAAGGATGAAGGAAATCCTTAGAATGATCCATGGCCAAAAGGAATTGGCAACCACCCTCGAACCATGAGAGGGACTAAGTGAACCTTTTGTGAGGCGATTAGTAGACCTCGACACAAAGAGGATTTGGACTTTCAAAGGAAACTTTTAATAATTACAAGTAGGAATAAGGAAAAGGTACACAAGAAGAGTAAGAAGAAAAGGATGAAATCAAAGGTTGTCACGAAATTGATTAAAGGTCTGATGCCCTCAAAAGACAAATGCAAAAGTGAAGTATACCCAAAGCCCAAGGAGTGAAGCGAAACCTCAGGAGTGGATAGTAGGATAATAAACTTAGGTAATATTGTAACAAGTGGGAATGAGTGATATACCCATAATAAGGAAAAATTAGGAAGGGAGATCTAAAAAATATTAGAGAGTGCGCCCTTCAACTAGGAAGTGATCAAAGGAAAACCTTCAAGAAATGATGAGAAGAATAAACACACAAATCCAAGGATGGAAAAATCTTGACTTCAAGGTACGAGAGTAAGGGATAAAACCAACACAGGGAACACCTTCGGGTGAAATCAAGGAATGAACAAGTAATCCATAAGAGATTAATTCGGAATAAAAAAACTGTGAAATGGTCCCGAGCGAGTAAGGATGGATCTAAGAAAAAGATGTCCTTGAGTAAGGATGCTGTGGGACATGAGGGAGGACTGAAGGGAAGAAACCCACCAGTATGTCGGTAAGTCGGGGAGTGAATGGGAAACCTGATAATTGGAAATGGTGAAACCAAACAAGAAAAGAATAAAGGGCCAATGCAGAACAAGAAGGTGATAACACCGAAACCCGAGAATGCGAGTACAAAATGCTAGAACAGACACAGAGCTAAGGTCTTACCCCCAAATGGCTCGGGGATGATTAGACATTCTAGAACTCTTATATTTGGACAAAACAATCAAGAGGAAAGGTCTGACCCTAGATAGTGGAGAACGTTGGACTTAAGAAATTACTTGGACACGGGGTAAGACAAGTCAAAGAAACTAAGGCCAATGGAGTAAATGAATGAACAAAAAGGGGGTAACAAGAGCAATAGGATGTCAAATCAGACCCCATGTTAACCACAAGAGAATCCATTTCTGATGTAAAGGATGGAAAGCTAAGTTTTGAGAACAAAACTTCTAAAAGGAGTGGAGAGTTGTGAAACCCGTCACTGGACCAAGTAAACCGGGAAATAACCGATAGTTTTGAGAAAACTGAGCTGAAAAAGGAACCAAAAATGATAAAGAAGGACTAAAATGAGAAATTTGAAAATCCAAAGTGACAAAAAATTTATAAAAATCATGGGGAAGAACCATGAAGTGAATTGGACGGGAGAACCAGACCGGTTCGGGGTGAACCAGACCCGAACAAGGCTGAATTGGATTAAACTATAATGAACCAGTTTACTAATTCATTTTTCTAGGTGGCTTACAAATATCAATTTGGGAAATTAAGGCCACCATTTAATAGAAAATGAATTTAAAAATTTTTATATTTCAGAAAATCGATCGAATCAGATCCTAACCAGCCGATTTTCGAATTTGGGTCACCGAACCCGATCGCAGCGGACCGATCAACGATCCAGCCGATCAATGAACCGGACCGGTCAATGGTCTAGATCGGAGAATAGACTAGACTAGGTCATGGCATGACAATTCTCTTTTAGGGGTTTCTACAATTAAACACATGCCCTTTATCATCAAAGTGATCATACATTCGCAGAACAACTTTACCGACCACCCTAGTAGGAGGTCACACCTTCTACTACAAGTTTGAGTGAGCTCTACAACCCATTCCCAAGATTTAACTTGAGCCTTCGTGTCTGCTATAGTGGGACGAAACCTCTCCCCCTTCTTTTTCGATCTCAATGCGCATGAAGCTCATAGAGCTTCTTGACTTACTAGATGACAAAACTTCCCTTATGCTCCATGGGTCATCTAGTAGCCCTTAGAACCACTTACTGAATGCCTCGATGGTTTCTTATCTAAGTATACACAAGCAAAAGTCTTTTAATTAAGATCATTATCATTGGTGCTACCAGCCCAACGAATTCGACGACCTGACTTCGGCTCGGTAGCTAAATCACACAATTAACCATTTATGAAGGTTTTTTTTTCATAGGCACATAAACATAAATTTTCTACGAATTTAAGCCCATACCATTGGCCTTGGGCCTACTCCATGAGTTTTCCAAAATTTTGGCCTTTAGCCCATATTAGTTTCAAAACTGAGGCCTTGGGCCCACTATAGCAATTCTAGCTCTAATACACATACTTTATGCTCTCATCAGAAATATCTCCCAAAACATTTAAGTGGGTTCACACAGTAAGGGGGGAATATTTATGAAAAATGGTTTTCTAACTAAAGTGCATTCATCACCCCAAATAGGCGTGAGGCCGGAAATCCCACTCACCCATATTCTGTGATTTGTTCATCTTGGGCAGATTTCATATGTATTAGAGCCTTTCGCGATCATAGGTAGAAATCTCTCGGTACATATCTATATTATCATTGATAATAATTCATTGAATTATTTGAATATTTTACTTAGATCCCTAGTTTATTTTATTTATAATTTCACCCCTTATAAAATCAATTAAATTGTAAATAAATCCATATAAATACTTTTAATTGCAAGTAAATTTCTAAAAAATATTTTTTATTCCAATGTAGTCCTTAATTTACCTTAATCACCAATTGGCCTTAAATTGATGTTAATTTCATAAAAATCCTCAATTTTTGAAAAATTCCTAAATTGCCCAATTTCATCAAATTTTACATATTGACTCTGAATTCTTGATTCATCAAATTGAGGGTTGAAATCCTATTAATTCACTCCTAGCATGATACTAATCATTTCCCTCATCTTCCTATTAGCATTCTGATCTTTGAATGACTTCATTTGACCCAAATTTGAGCTCAAACAGAGTTTTATCGTAAAAGTTTTCTAGAGTGAGAGGGATTTGTTTTATTACCGGTAAGAGGACAATGGTCAGAGCTTTAAATAAGGACGGCTAGTACTCATCTAGGGATCATACTAGGATTAAATTTTGTGTCAATTGATAGACTAAGCAAGGAAAATTCGATATGACAAGTTTTCGTGCTCTAGCTTCTGCAATTTTACTATTCTAGCGAAAAGAGGCGGAATTGGGTTCCCTAACTTGATACTAGTATATCGTTCCTAGGAAATTTATCTCCTTTCTTATCTCAACTCTCCCTCTTCCTTTTACTTTATGCTATAATTGTTGTTCTCTTTTGATAAAAGAGAATTTATCAGTTTGATCATCATGGGTAGAGCTTTAGCATCCGTTTGTTTTGGACTCTCTTACAAGATTTCGGAGAGAGAAAAACCCATTATTCTGAAAGGGGCAAAGGTTTATAAATTCCCTTCACTTCACATCACTTTCCAACTCATGCCCTTAGTTTCTTATACTCCATTCGCAATAGTGGATTACTAATGATTCCTTAAGTTCTATCTGAACTCTCCTAGTCCAGGTCGAGTAATCATCCTGTAATTACAGCATCTACTTTCAATTTCTCTCTTTTAATCCAATTAGGAAGGAATACAATTATCCTTATGGGAACTCTCCTTTGGATCATGAAATGAGTTTTTTAATTCATTCATGCTCATATGAACTGATCCTTGGTATTAGTTTATTGCATTTAAGCCGGGAGTTCTTGCAAGCATGGATTAGAGTTATATGATCCTATCATATAACAACTACTTCTAAGAAAATAGGATGATACGACAATTTATGCAGGTTTTGACTTACTATGATGTTAATCTTTTATGCATGATTCTCTACTAGACTGGTTCAGGTATTTCTAATTTCTTTACTAGCTTGATTAATGAAATTTAACAAGGAAAAACTTTCTTAACACTTATAGGTTATTTTCAAAATTGATTGTAAATTTTCATTCAAACCACTCAACTGTCTCTTCTAGTGAGTTCTATTAGTTCCTTTCCATTTCTATTTGATACCTTCTTAACCAAATGAAGGTCTATGGAACAATTATCAATGAAGTCTTCCACCAACTCATGTCTCCATCATTCTAATATTTCTCCCCCTATTAATTTGTGGGTCTATATATATATATATATATATATATTTATATTTATAGTATCCCTTGGGTATACTAGACCATATAACTTCTTAAATAGTTACACTTTTGTATTAGTGTATTTTTTCATAACCATCTCTTAGTTATATTTCGATTTACTGAGTTATAATTAGCTTCTTATTCCAAGAAATTTATGTTTTTGAGACCTTACTTTATACCTCTCATATTTGCCTCATCATTCAACTTAAATAACTTGAGATGGAATGTATATCCACTAAAGGAAAATGTTTTCTAGGCTTCCTACTGGTTTATAAAATTTTGCCTCCATATTTTTTTATTGGGTCAAGAGATCCATCTTGGTATTAATGTATGGGTTTTTCGGGTTACCCTTCTTATTATTTTATACCCATATTTATCATCTCATGGACCTTCATCCATCATCCAGTCTTTCCTTAAGACTTGTATACCATACATTCATTGTGGTTATGTGTGTTGGTCGTTTAAAATACGACTCTTTAACTTTGTGATTTTTCCCTACATCTTATAAATGGATTTCTATACCTTTAGCCTTTTTATTACATCCTTTGTATATCTTATTCCACCTTACCCTTTATTTTGAGTATGATCCTTTTAGGGTTTCTTAGGTGTATATTCCTTTCTTTCACTTCTATTCCACTTACATATATCCATTCTCCGACTTCCTCATCGAGAAAACTTCTAAGGTTTACTATGTTTATCACACTTTCTTAACTTATTAGCCATGTCTATGCCTTCAAAATCTTATGATTTCCTCTAAAACCATTTGAATAAATTTTCTTATTTTGTGGAGAGTCTTACTTCCACTCCTCTCATTCCTCCCCAACATTGTTAGGTCGGTGGCTATTTGTGACCTTACTTTATGAGACCATTATTATCTAAGATCTTAGAATTAGATCTTATCTTAAGAGTAAATATTCTTTTCCAATATTTGGTATCTCATTGATATTTTGTATATTATTTCAAAAGATACTTACTCGATATCTCTCTGATATGTTCATAGTACTTTCTTTACTTTCTCATAATATTCTTGTGAATGTTTTCCACTTTAGACTTCCCAACATCCTTGAGTTTGTATTCCATTTCGACCTACTTCTTGATGTCACATCCATACTAGGTTCATGGACCTAATATTTCATTCGATAAGAGTAACCTCCTATTGAAGGCTAAGGTTACTAAGTTCTTTGGGTAATGATATGTATAAGTCTTACATAGTACTTTCCCGGTACTTTGCTTTTCAAAATTTTTTCACTTCCCAAAAGCCAAGTTTGAAAATCAAATTTAGCTCTAATACCACTTTAGTTGTCACACCTCGACCTAGTTTCTCTAGTCGGACGTGTAGATAACCATCACATCCTCCAAGTTTTATAGCAATGAACGCCTCATCATTATAAACTCGATAGGGTGCAAGGCACAAAACATAATAATAGAATTATTTTCCAATATTAATAAATTGAACTTTTGGAAAATAAAATTTAGAAAACATATCGGGACTATGTATTGAATGTAAGACATAACATTGGTTTAGGTTGACTTTTCCCATCAAACACATATCCTTCATCACCATTGTTGCATGAAAGGGGTAATTGGAGGGAAACGGGTTTGACAACCCAATAAGAGGGCTTAGCCAACATTGTGGTGTCATGTTCACGATTCAACATATACTCCAAATAGGATTTCAAGAAGGTTTGGTAAAATAGGGGTTCACCATAGGTAAGCTTATAGAGCTTTAAAAAATTAACTTATATTTGATAAGCTTGAAATCCATTCATTTCATTAGAAGAAAATTATCCTCAAGTTCATCATAATAAGTCATTAAAATTTACTTGTATTTATAATGAGCAAAACTTACACACCCGAATCTCCATACGAATACCTTTCCTTTAATCCAAATAGGTTTGAGTTCCACTTAACAAGTCACTAGTTGTTTATTATTGAACATTTTTCACATGATTTTCAATTAAATTTTACCGCTTGTATCTCACAAGCTAAATATTATGTTATTTCTACCTAGAAGGTTTTCATAATTTTATTAAAAGTAAAATTAATATATGTTTGTATTAGACAAATGTTCACACACCCTTTCTTAATAAAGAGATCAAGCAAACACATAATAGACACTTAGATACTACAACCTTGATATCTTCCACTAGTGGTTCAGAGCGTCTCTACCGTCCATCTTTGTGAAAGGCCACAAACTCTACCACATCGTCTGTGCGACACCATGCCCCAACCCACAAACTTATCGATACTTCAATCCCCATATGGAGAGGCAAGACCTCACTCTTCTATCTACTCGGTCTTAGTGCGCATGAAGCTCTTAGAGCTTTAAGACATACCGGAACAACATAATTTCCCTTGTACCAACCTGTTTGTCAAGTTATCCTTAGAAATAACACTACCACTTACCAAGCGTCTCTTTGTTCCTGAACAATTGCAATCACATACATAAATTATGGAACCCATCCCCTCGGACCAAGGAAACCGACAGGAGAACTAACACTATTGTCAAAAAACCGGACCAATTTAATCAATAGAAAATAGTAAAGAAGAGTTAACGTGGAAAATTGGAAGATCTGAAGTAACCAAAAAATTAAAAAAAAATCATGAGGAAGAACTATGAAGTGGAATTGATGAGAGAATCGGACCAGTTTGGGGTGAACCAGACTTGAATTGGACTGAACCGGAATGAACCATAGTGAACCGATTCAACAATTCATTTTTCTAGGTCGCTAAAAAATGTCAATTTAGGAAATTGAGGCCATCATTAGATAGATAATGAATTTAGACAAATTTAAAAAATTTTAAATTTAAGAAAACTGGTAGAATCGGGTCTGAACCAGTCGATTTTCGAATTTGGGACAGCGAACCCAATTAGACCGAACCGGACCTGTCAACGGACCAGACTGGTCAACAATCAACAATGCCTTGTTAGCTGCCACATAGTCACGGGAAACCAATTGGAGGCAATCACGTGTTTGGTCAATGGTCAGTGGTTGACCCATCAACATGCCACACAAACATGAGCAACCAAACGGAGGCTGTCATGTGTCTGGTCAATTGGTTAATGGCTGACGCTGTCACGCCCCGACCCAATTTGGTCGGATCCCCGTGATCAACCTGCCACTCTCCTGGTTTATTAAAGGGTTTCCCCTTATTGTAAACCGTAAAGAGTAAGTTGTCCTTTAACTTGCACCTTTTCCTGGAATAGCATAATCAAACCTACATGAAATTTAAAACTTTACATACCTGTCTTACAGGCATCTTAGTTGATGGTCTTTAAGGGTAGGCTTTCCGGGATTTCCTGAAAGGGATATAAGGGAGGGGGTGAGTAAGACTACTCAGTGAATGGGTTTTTTTTTAAAACACTTTTGACTTTTAAGAAAATAATTATTATTAGAGTGTTCTAGACCCCTTTCTTTTTCAAAAATCCCTTCATTTAAAAATTTGGGGTTTTCCACCATTTCTTAGTTACCGGTGTGTCATCACCCAACACACATCCTTCATCATGAAGGCTACACATATTCGCAAGTTAGTATCACTACTGAACCCGCTAGTGGATTCGGGGCGACTTTTCCTGCCACCCGGATAGAAGTACGACCGCTTCTACCTTGGGAATGAGTGGATGTATGTGACATCCGACCCACAATCCCGAAATCACTTATTTGTGTCCGTATGAGGACAGAGACCTCATCCTGTCCCCACCCCGGTCTCATGCGCTTGGTCTCCAGATTTTGCACAGATACCTAGAACGACGAACTGCCCTTATGGCCACCAGGTCGTCCATTGCCCTTAGGATGCATCACTACCCCTCATGGGCGTCTTGATGATCCTGTACTCACAATGCATGCACAAATAATGTTTTCTTATATTGCCATGTAATATGTGGTGCCACTGGTCTAACGGCCCCGACTCTCAACTCAACCCGCAATTTTTTGTCTTGAGTGGTCCGTCGACCTATCATATCACACTATTGCTAGTTGACTGAGCATGTCGCTCCTATCTTGATACCATGGCTAAACAATTCACTTATTAAGTTTTATGACACATATATCATGTTCGTTAACGAGCTCCTGCTCGTGCCAACTAGCCTTGGGCCCACTGTACGAGATTTTCAAAATCAGGCATTTTGCCCCAAGTTCCAAAACCGAGGCCCCCGGCCTATTAGAGCTATTCGAGCTCCCGTTGAGAAGGTCTCCCAAATTTTTTAAGCATTGACACACAGTTAGGGGAGAGTACTTCCGACAAAACATATGTTTTCTCTATCAATTATACCGCCCGGTATAAGGACACCTCCGTTCATAACCGATGAACGGGTTTTTAACTTCCTTCGAGGAAGTCTCATCATAACAACCGGGTATGATCTACTTACAACCGGTAAGTACTTTTTCTGCATGATTTTCACATCACTTCCTCTAAGTAGTGATGTTTAAAATACCACTAAATAGTGGGTTTTCATACCGAGGTACTTATCATTCCCAACCGGGTATGATATAAAATTTACACTCACCACCGGTAAGTTGTTTTAAAATTTTAAGTTGTGCTCATCATCCTAACCGGGTATGATGTTAGTAAACCCACTCACCCATTAATGCTGTGAATTCCACTAGACCAGTTCTTGGTATTCACGCAAGCTTGTCCTTGCTGGCGTTCCTAGTACTTCGTGTTCCTACACGATATGAACATCTTGGTTCATTATCCTTCGGCCTAATTACCTTTATTCATTCCAAATGAATAAGAAAGTTAAACTTTCATTTATTTGCAATTAGGTCCCTAAAGTTATTTCTCTTTAACTTTAAGTCCCAAATGCCGATTTTTCCTCAAATTGAGTCCCAAAACTTAAAAAATTTATCATAGAACCTCAATTTATTTCATTTCACAAAAGGGGATTAATTTCTCAAATTTCCAATTTGGTCCTCCAACTTTTCCAAAATTACCATTTTGCCCTTCCTTTACAAAAATGGTAAGTTTTGCCCCAAAAATTTTAAAATTTCTCAATTGGTCCTCCAACATTATTTTCATGCCCAATTGGCCCTCAATTTCATAAAATTCCATTTTGGTCCTTCGAATTTAAAAAATCCCCAAATTTCCCCCAATTTCAACTCTTCAACACTGCCGAATTTGATTTCATCAAATTAACCGATCAAACACCTCTAATTGTTGAAATTGGAGTTGAAATTGAGTTCCTACATGTTCATATGATTTTAAGGAACTTTGAATCACAGATTTTAATGCCAGAATGAGCTCAAACGGAGCTTCGTCGGAAAATAGATTGTAGAGAGAGAAAGCTTTGATTTCTCATCGGTGAGGGCACGACAGTCTGAGCTTTCGATCTAGACAGATAGCTCTCATCTTGAAGATCATCCTAGAATCAAGAATCGCATCAATTGATGCCGAATTGAGTTAGAATTTCATCATTGAAATTCTGGCGGTTCTCTCTCTTGCACCAGTAAAAAAATTGCACAGGAGAGTCAAATTGGCTTACCTTTCAGTCCTAATTCGGCCATGGGAGGGCTGAGGAAGTGTTAGGAGGGCTTGGTTTGGTCTGAGGAGGGCTCAAAATGGCTGATTTCAACTTCGTCAAAATAGGGTAGCTTCGGTCCGTCGGAGCTGATTCACTGTTCCATCATGCCGGCGCTTCTCTAGCGATTCTCAGATTGATTGGAGTTTGCTATTAGATAACTGTCTTCTTCCCAGTTCTAAAGAGCTTGACTCTCCTTCCAAGGTTAAGAAAAATGTTTAAGTCTAAACTCTGGTTCGAGCTTCACCAGGAAATAGAGCAGTAGAGAGAGAGAGAAGTGTTTAGGTGTGAGGAGAATGAATGGGGATGACCCATCCTAACACTACTCTCAAGCAATCATGCTTAACTTCAAAGTTCTTATTGAATCTCATTCACCTGAACCAATTTGGTTTTTGTCTTAAGTTTCTTTTTCAAGGTTTAATGAACCTTTTGGATCACTCGAATGTTGTAAATTTCCAAATTACTTGTTCCCATATGATCGGCTTTGTAAACTGGCTCAGTTTTCTTACTCAGTTTGACCGGTTATTTTCCTGGTTTTCCTTAACTCAAAAGTGTGGGGTTTACAGACGTGGCGACCGAGCTAGTCCTCTATGTCAAAAAAACTAGCCAATCACAGCACGCCACATGGCATGCCTGCCACATCATCATCTTCAATCTTCAACTGATGATAGAGAGAATATAGGAGAGAGAGAGGACGGAAAAGCGAGAGTCTCCGGCAACTTGAAAAACTCTCTGGTCAGGTCGCTGGCAGCCAAGTCGGAGGCCGAGTCTCAGGCTAGAAGGTAGCTTGAATTGTTGTGCAGCTCCCTTTATAAATAGCACCCTCCCATTCATCCTCCTCACATCTTAAGCACTCTTTGAATACAAACAGCTCTTTTTCCGATGACATTCCAATCAAGGCTTCGACGACAAGATATTTCTCAACTAGAGAAGCTCTGAAGGGTGGCATTGGAACCGGGGAAGAGTGCTCTAGCCTGAGACACTCTCAAAGTGACTAGAGGACAACCAGAGAAGTGTAGAAATGATAGCACAGTGAAGTTACTCCAGAGCTCGAAACAGCGAGCTCCTGACCGACACAACCCCGACTCTCTCAACCTTTTCACCACCTGCATTGGTCATCTTTGGCCGCCTAAGACCCTCCACAGTCCCTTACAGACTCTCGGTAAACTCAATTTTTGTTGGAAGTGCTCTCCCCTGACTGTGTACGACAGCTTAAACATTTTGGGAAGCATTCTTGATGGGAGCTCAAATAGCTCAGATAGGCCGAAGGCCTCAGTTTTGGAGCTTGGGGGCTAATAAGCCCGATTTTGAAAATCTCGTTAAGTGGGTCACAGGCCAGTTGGCTTGAGCAGGAGCTCATAAACAAATATGAGTTTATGCCATGAAAATTTTAAATGAATGAATTGTTTGTCCATGGTTCCAAGATAGGACCGACATACTCAATGGATTGGCGACAGTATGACATGACAGGTCTATAGACTAGTCGAGACAAACAACCGCAAGTCGAGTTGAAGGTTGGGGCTGTCGGACTAGTGGCACCGTAGATTATATGGCTTATGTGGAAAATTATTGATTGTGCATGCACTGATGTTACGTGACCTTCTAGATGTCCAAGAGGGTAGTGATGCATTATTGGGCTTTAGACAATATGGTGCAGATAAGGGCAGTTAGTCGTGCTAGTAGTCTTGGAAGCTCGACATAGCTTCATGCGCATGAGACCGTGGTAGGGACGAGATGAGGTCTCTGTCTTGATACGGACAAGGAGTTTTGTTTATGGGATTGAGGGTTGGATGTCACATATATCCACTCATTCTCATGGTAGAAGTGGACGTGCTTCTATCTAGGTGGCGGATAAAGTCGCTCTGATGCCACAAGTGGGTGCATTGGACATGCTGGCCTACGAATATGTGTTCCCTTCATGATGAAGTGCGTGTGTTGGTTGATAAACACACCGGTATTGATTGAGGATTAAGAAATGGCTATGAAAGCCGAGATTTTAAGAATGAGATATTTTAAAGAAATTAAGAGTCTAGCACACTCCCATTAAAAAAATATTTTATTAAAACATCAATTTTAAAAATACTCATTCATTGATTTGTAGAAACTCACTCACCATTTTTATCCATTTTTAGGATGTAGAAAGATAACTAGGGATAACACCAAGCCCCTCTACCAGGTATGCTTAATTTTCTTATGCTTGAATTTTATTTGATATATGTTATTCCTGGGAAGAAGGTTGAGATTACGCCTGACTTCTCTTGAATTAAAGAAGGGGAAACCCCTCTTGAACTAAGAAAGTTGCAAGTTGTTCATGGGGATCCGACCAAACTAGGTCGGGGCATGATAGAGCCAATTGACGAAATTGAAAAGGTTCTCATGAAATTCACTCCCAATTGAGGGCCAATTGGGCAAAATAGAGGACAAATTGAAAATTTTGAAAAGTTAGGGACCAAATTACAATTTTTGGAAAATTAAGGACTAAAGAGCTATTTTGGAAAATTAAGGGCCAATGGGTGAAATTAAAAGAGTTAAGGACCCAAGAAGGATGATTGGAAACTCAAGAGGCTTGATAAAGACTAAGGGGCAATAAGGGATATAAGTGCAATTAAGGCAAAATATGGAGCCCTATGTGTGAATACGAGAAAATATGTGACCTCTCAGTCAACACGTCTTGATACAGACACTCGTGCCATGCAAAAATAGACTACTCAAGTGCCAGCCCCGGAAGTACACCGAGGAGCCACACTCCGCCAGCACATCTCCACTGAGATCACCAGGTGAGTTGGAACTGCTATAACGTCCATTCCAGTTGGAATGACGGTTCATTGAAAATGATTTTCTCAAAATTAGCCTCCCCTAACTAGGTGACTCTGCTTAACATATTTAGGAGCTAAATCTGGGTTTAGGCTTGATATGCAAGTGGGCTTAAGGCCGATGGACATGGGTATGGACCCATCAAAAACTAGCATGTGATGACAAATTCTAAAAGATCCAAGTAACGAGAAATTGTGTGTGATACCCACCGAGCCAAGTCTGAGTTGTTGAGCTTGTTGGGTCGAGCCGCTGCAACGCCAAAGCTAGGTCATCGAACCTGTTGGGCCAGCACGCGTGGGCTGAAGCGAAGCCAACAGACCATTGAGCTTGATTGTGCATGCATTGTGTGATTTGGGCCATTAGGACACCTGCATGAAGTAGTGATGGATCCCAAGGATGGTTGGATGACCTAGGATGCATAAGGGCGGTATGGCGTCCAATAGGTCGAGAAGCTCAAGGAGCTTCTTGCGCACTAAGACCGAGCCAGTAGGGGAAATGAGGTCTCATCCCACTAAGCGGACATGATGAAGTGATCAGGGTTTGAGTGTTGAACTATTGATGTCCACTCAAAGTTCGGGTAGATATAGTTTACCTCTATTAGGATGGATGGTAAAGGCATTCCAGTTAACAAGTGGAATGGTCTAGAACTGTTTTGCTAGTGTGTGATCCCTCTTATCATGGGAGGGCGGTTGCTGCATGGTTAATATGTGAAAAATGACAAATGAATAATTAATGGGCAAAGTAATTAAAGTAATCATTATAGTAATTTCCTTCATTGAGTATTTTATACTCATTCCCCTCCTCTCACCCTTTTAGGTCTAGAACTAAGACGAAAAGTTCCAAGGCAAGCTTGGACCCTCAAGGTACGTTTCCTACCCTCAACTCATAGTAAGGGTTTGAATGTAATCACGCCTTTACCTTCCATGTATAACTAGAGTAGGAATACCCGGATGATGTAGGAAAGGGCGACGGGTCGATTACGCAATCTCGATCAAATTGGGTCAGGGCGTGATATAAATCTTTTGATTTAATACATTTATCTTTACGCTATTAGCCCAATGACCTCCAACTCAAATCTAGCTTAGTAGCTTCAACAAAAATTATAAATTTGTGATAAATTTTATTATTCTCTTAAATCTGAACTTATGTATGGGTTTGACCCATTTCAATTGTCTTGGGCTCACTCATACGAGTTTTCAAAATACAGCCTTAGGCCAACTTTACTTTTCAAAACCGTAGCCTTGGGCGCACTTTCATATAACTAGGTCTAGCCAACCTTCTGTTGACCTTGGGCCTCGTCCATTTCTTGCATCGACGGTCATAACTAGACCATTACCCTTGAAGTGTATCCATACACCTTTCAAGGGTAGTCCTATTATCATTCTTCATGTTTTCTTAAAAACTATAATCCTAAAAGGTTTGAGAAGTTTCACATAGTCAGGGCATTATATTTATAGAAACTTGATTTTCTAAGTAAAGTATGCTTTAAAGTATGCATCATCGGTTCAATCGCACTTGATGACAGAAATCTCACTCTCCATTTTCTAGGGACATGCTCATCCTAGAGTAATTTTTGAATCTTCGTGCTCCTCACGCATGATCACATATGTTTTGCTACGTGCATATCACACATGATTTCATAAATATTCTTTAGGTCATAATCATGACATTTCTTACATGATACAGTAACATTTCCACTATTACATGGAAATCTATATCTTAATCAAATCTATTTTCTATTAAATAGGGAAATAAGTCCTAACCTTTGTACCTTCCACTCAGAATCTTGTACTTCAAGAATTAGGGGTTGGTCAATAAAGTTAGAAATTTTCTTTGTACTCCAATTATGCCTTCAGGGACATTTTCCTAATTTTGGCATCTCGATATTATTTATGCTCACAAACATGCCCTTAGGCATACAATTATCTTTCCATCCAAACATGGCTTTATTGGCCAATTGTATTTTCCTCAAACATATAGGGGCATTTTAATCTTTTATGACATTGGGCAATCGTAGTAAAATCCCCCAAGCTGAGGGCAATCTCGTCCTTCTACTCGTTCTTCTATTAGGGGTCTTGAAACCTGATTTCATTTGTCCCCATGATTTTTCTCGGCGTAGCTCTCCATCCGGATAGCTCATAGCTCTGCTCTCAATGCGATCAAGTTTTCGATCACCAGCCTCTACCCAGTCCTTGCCTTCCAGTAAGTCCTTCTCTGTTCTATAGATGCTTATTCCACACGACGATTCCAAGGAAGACAACTATCAAATTTCATATATTCCTCTCGACTTCAGGCTTCTAAAATGAGTATGAGTTCCCCATCAATCCCCAATTCCATCTTCTTATTCTCCGATAAGCTTTCACCCTTAATCCAAGCTTTGATTCTTCTTTTAAAAGATTTATATTGCCCAATTGTTTAGAGATTGAGCGTCCCTACTCCTGAACCAGGGCATTTTGTGAACTCATTCTATCAGCTATGTTTCCCTCAATCGATGATCTTTAGCTCAAATATTTGATTGTTTTCCTTGATTGCCATGTATTTGAATAGTTTCTTTGATTTATTCTTTTGACTGCTCAATCTGATTATGATTTATTCACTTATGATTAGCTCCTTATTCCAATGACTTTATGTTTTCGAGATCTTACTTTATATCTCCCACATTTGCCTCGTCATTCAACTTAAATAACTTGAGATGAAATGTATATCCACTAAAGAAAAATATTTTTCAGGCATCTTGCTGGTTCATAAAAGTTTGCCTCCATATTTGTTTATTAGGTTAAGAGGTCCCATCTTGGTATCAAGATTTGGGTTTCTCGGGTTACCTTCTTGGTAATTTATACCCATATTTCTCATCTCTTGGAACTTCATCCATCATTAAGTCTTTCCTTTAGAATTGTATAACACATATTCTGTGTGGTTTTGTGTGTTGGAGCTTTAAAATGTGACTCTTTAACTTTTTGACGTTTCCTTACTTCTTATATTTGGATTTCTATCCCTTTAGTATTTTTATGACATCCTTTGGATATCTTATTCCTCCTTACCCATTATTTGGAGTATGACCATTTTGGGGTTTCTTTGGTGTATATTCCTTTCTTTTCACTTGTATTCCATTAACAAGTTCATTTTTAGGATAAGGATTTGAGTATTCTCTCCATATCTCCATTATCTAAATTCCTCGTTGAGAAAACTTGCAGGGTTTACTGTGTTTATCACCCTTTCTTAACTTGTTAGATAGGTCTATGCCTTTAAATATGATGATTTCCTCTGAAACCATTTGAATAAATTTTCTTATTTTGTGGCAATTCTTACTTCTACACCTCTTGTTCCTCCCTGACATTATTATGTGGGTAGATATTTGTAACCTTACTTTATAAGGCCATTATTATCTAAGATCTTAGACATAGATCTTATCTCAAGAGTAAGTCTTCTTTTCTAATATTTAGTATCCCATTTTAAAAGATACTTACTTAATTTCTCCCAGAAATCTTCGTACTACTTTCTTTAGTACTTCTCATAATATTCTTGTGGAGGTTTTTCACTTTAGACTTCCCAAAATTCTTGAGTTGATATTCCATTTCGACCTACTTCTCGAGGTCACTTCCATACGAGGTTCATGGACCTAATATTCTATTCAATAAGAGTAATCCTCGGATAAAGGCTAAGGTTACTAAGTTATTTGGGTGATGACATGTATAAGTCTTACACAGTAGTTTCCTAAGACTTTGCTTCTGAAAAATGTTTTCACTTCACAAAAACCAAGTTTGGAAAACAAGTTTGGCTCTGATACCACTTTAGTTGTCACACCCTAACCTTATTTATAAACCCTTGTTTCTTCATAATAAGAAAAACTGGAAATGAGAACCGGGAAATTTCGAGTGAAAACCAAGGTTAAAGCGAACTTAAATTTTATTTAGAAACCAAAATGGGGATTTGGAAAATTCTAAGTGGTCAATAAAGACCCAAAAATCAAGTAAATGGAGCATGACTTTGATTGAATGTGAAAATCATACCGGTTCAAGGTGAATCAGATTGAACTATAAAGAAATAGTTCAAATATTCATTTTTCTAAGTAGTTTAAAACTATCAATTTTGGAAATTGAAGTCACCATTAGGTAGAAAATAAATTTATAAATATTTAGATTTTAGAAAATTAGTCAAATCAGGCCTCAACTGGCCAATTTTCAATTTCGGGTGACCAAACCTAGTCCGATTGAACCGGTCAATGGTCTAGCCAGTCAGCAAACTGCCTACTAGGTCAACACGCACGAAGCGTGGCAAAGCACGACCAGTTAGCCGTTCGGTCAACACCTTTAAGCATTGACCAATAAGAGCATGACATGTGTCCTCGATAAATAGTCAGACGAAAGAAAATCCACGTCAACGATTATTGACCAATAGTAGAGTGACATGAGTCCTCATTAGACAGACAACTGAGGAGAAGATTTATTAGTCGGGTGGGCCAAAGAGGAGCTAGCACGTGGCAAAGATGCCATGTTAGTGGCTGATTCAGATATTAGAGAAATGGTCAACCAATTAGAGGTCGTTACATGGCAGAGCCATGTTTAATAATCCCAACCAATCCCATGTTGACGTGTGGCAGTGGCACATTGAGTCTAGAGGGAAATTTAACTTATTTAAATTAGCCAATGTGAGGATGCCACGTGTCACAGTCAAACGGCTAGTCAAATCTGGTCATCGACCATGTTGGAATGAACGACCAATGGGAAGTTTCCATGTGGTCAGTCAATGAGTCAAAGGATGACTCGAACGTTGAGTTGGAAACTGTATCAGTGAATCCAGCCAATCAAGGTGCGCCATGTGGTAGCTCGCTGGTGTGAAGCTCGCATGCGCCACATTGGGACGTCTTCAACCTCTAAAAGTTGGTAGATAAGGATGACTTCTTCAGCTGCTCAATCTTCGACAATCAAAAACCCTCCCGATATGATCATGAACGAGAGAGATTGGGGTCGAGCGATGGACAAATGGATATCCCTGTCAGTTGCCGAGCTCCCTATATAAAGATCTCCTCCCCATTCATCCTCCTCATCCTCAAATGACTGAAGAAGAAGAAATGCTCCATTTTCCAATGAAGCACGAACCAATGCTCTGACTTGGCCCTTTTCCTCAACCTTCGAAGGTCAATTCAACTTACTTGGAACTAGGAAGAAGTCCTCTACCTTGCTGCAACATCCCTTCAGCTTGAGGATAACCGGAAGAGTGTTGGTGAGCTCACACAGTACCGTCACTCTAGCAGTCACAAAGTAGAAGAATCCTTCGGGCTAAATTACGGTCACCTTCGACCTCTTGTGATCAGGCTGGCCCTCCACCAGCTACCTTCGACTAACCCTCAACCGCCCTAAACCTTAGTGGTAAGCCAATTCCGCTTCCCTTCATCGGGATAATGTATTTACAGAGAAAAATGTTAGAAAATTTTCTAATGAAATTCTTCTTGCCCAGACACTCAATTAATGGGAAATTTGATCCTAGGAGGATCCCCTTGATGAGCACTAACCACCCATACTCGGAGCTTCGAAAACCACCCATTCGCTGGTAAGAAAATGAAGCTTTCTCTCTCTAGAAAGAATTCTCTGGCGAAACTCCATTTGAACTTAATCTTGGGTCAAATAAGGTAATTCAAAGCTTAGAATGCTCGTAGGGAGATGGGGAAGGTGATTAGTGACATGTTAGTAGAGAATTAACAAGTTTTAAGCGTTTAATTTAATGAATCAAATATTTAGGGTCTAAAGTGCAATTTTGATAATAATGGGGAATTTGGGGATTTTTGTGAAATTAATATCAATTGAGGGCCAATTGGTGATTAAGATGAAATTAAGGAATTAATTGCAATTAAAGATAATTTTAGGAATTTAATTGCAATTAAAATATTTATAAGGATTTATTTGCGATTTAAATGATTTTATTGTGATAAAATTATATAATGGGTGAAATTGAAAATAAAGTAAACTAGGGACTTCTAGCAATTAGAATAAAACCTAGGGTCATACGTGAAAATATTCGGATAATTTAATAAAATATTATTATTCAATTACAAAAAAAAACTAGTAAGTCAAAAAGATCTGTGAGCTTCATGCGCATTAAGACTGAAGAAGAAGGAGGAGAGGTCTCATTCAACCATTGCGGACATGAAGCACGATTTAAGTCTCAGGGATGGGTAGTGGAGATCACCTAGACTTGTGGTAGAATGTGTAACCTCCTACTAGGGTGGTCGGTAAAGTGCTCTGGACTACAAGTGGAACAGTCTAGGACTGTTATGCAAATGTATGATTTCTTTTATGATAAATGGCGTGTTCTTGATTGTCAAACCAAATATATAAATAAGAAATGCAAAATTACCTTTTTCATGATAAAAAGGAATGTGGGTGTTAAGTTACCCAATAATGGGCATGGAAACATAATATGAAAATTGAAAATTTTCTTACCATTATTCCCTATACCACACCTACTCAAGAGTTCTAGAACTCACCCACTCCCTTTTCCCCTTTTCAAGAAGAAACTTTTCAACCTTGTTAAGAAGAAAAACAAGCTATCTCAACAGTAAGGTACAACACATATGAACTCTTTCTTTTGGAATAGTTTTGATAATATTGTTTCAGGGAAACTATGAAGAAGTAAGTTACACCTGACTCTCAATGGTATCCTTCTATACCTCAAGAGTGGTAGGTTGCTCATAGGGTTCTGACTAAATTGGGTCAGAATGTGACATGGTTTCTCCTATGAAAGTTGTAGACAACTGGTGCATCCTCTCGATTTTATAGCAATGGATGCCTCATCATTGCAAACCCGACAAGGTACAAGGCTCAAAACATAATAATCAAATTATGTTCCAAAAATAATAAATCTAACTTTTGGAAAATAAACTTCAGAAACCATATCGGGACAATGTACTAAATGTAAGACATACTTTTGGTTTAGGTTAGCCTTTCCCATCAAACGCATCATTCATCACCATTGTTGCATGAAAGGGGTAATTGGAGGTGAATGAGTTCGACAACTTAGTCAGAGGGCTAAGCTAACATCGTGACGTCATGTCCACAATTCAGCATATATTCCAAATAGGATTTAAAGGAGATTTGGTAAAATAAGGGTTCATCATTGGTTAGCTTATAGAGTTTTAAAGTATTAAATTGTATTTGACAATTTTGAAATCTAATTGTTTCACTAAAAGGAAATTATACTCGTGTTCATCAAAACAAGTCTTTAAAATTTATTTTTATTTATAATGAGCAAAACTCACACACATGAATATCCATACGGATACCTTTCCTTTAATCCTAATCAGTTGGAGTTCCACTTAACAAGTCTTCACTTGTTTATTATTGAAAATCTTTCAAATGATTTTCAGTTAAGTATTATCACTTGTATCACACAAGCTAAAAATTATGTTCTTTATACCTGTAAGGTTTTTCATAATTTTATTAAAGATAAAATTCAGATATGTTTGTATTAGACAAACGTTCACACACCCTTACTCAATAAAGGGATTAAGCAGATGCAAAACATACCCTCAAAGGCTACATCCTCAATCAGTTTCACTAGTGGCCTAGAGCATCTTTACCATCCTTATTGGTGTGAGGCCTTAACCTCTACCACATCGTCTCTATGAGCACCATGGCCCAAACCCCAAACTAATCGATACTTCAATCCCCATATGGAGGGGTGAGACCTCATCTTCTATCCCGTCTATCGTAGTGCTCATGAAGCTCCTAGAGCTTCAAGACATACTAAAAGATCATAACTTTCCTTGTACCAACCTTGTTGTCCAGTAGCCCTTATATCATGCCCTGACTTGGTTTGGTCGGATGCCAATGAGCAACCCGCCACTCTCCTGGTTTTCTAAGGGTTTTCCCCTTCTTTAACCCGGGACGAGTAAGGCATCCTTTCAACCTGTACCTTTCCTGTAATAACATAAATCAAAACTAGATAACAATTTTAACTTACATACCTATCTTTCAAGTGTGACTAACAGAAAGTCTTTGGGTAGATTTCCCTTGGTTACCTAAAAAGGGATATATGGGAGGGGGTGAGTTCAAAGACTCAATGAATGGGTTTTTTTAATGTTTAACTTTTAGGAAGAGTGTTTGAAACGGAGTGTGCCAAACTCCTATTTTGTTTTAAAACAATTAATCCTTAAAATCTCATTCTCATAGCCATTACTCAATCCTCAATTATAACCAGTGTGTTTATCAACCAACACACGCCCTTCATCATGAAGGGAACAGATATTTGCAGGCCAGCCCATCCAATGTACCCACTTGTGGCGTTGGAGCGACTTTACCGACCACCTCATAGAAGCACATCCACTTCTACCTTGAGAATGAGTGGATTTATGCTACATCCGACCCTCAATCCCATAAATAAAACTTCGTGTCCATATGAGAACAGAGACCATATCACAGTTTTGTGTGCATGAAACTTAAACGCAGTAGCTTCAGGAAGCCCCAAACACAATAGCCTCATGGAGTTCAAACACAATAACTCCATGGAGTACAAACACAGTAACTCCGTGGAGTACAAACACAATAACTCCATCACTAGCTGGTACGATGAGAAAACACAAACACAATAGCTTCTCTTTCCTTTATCGCCACCATGTCATCCAACAGTCCTTAGGACGCATCAGTACACCTCTTAGGTGTCTTAATAGTCTCGAACCCTCAAGTGCATGCACAAACAAAATATTTCAACATAATCCATTTAATCTTTGGTACCACAAGTCCAATGGCCCTGATCCTCAACACGACCTGCAGCTATTTGTCTCAATTAGTCCATCAACCTATCATGTCGCAATGCCGCCAATTCATCGAGTAGGTCGGTCCTATCTTGGTACCATGTCCAAGCATATGATTTATTTAAAGTTTTCAAGGCTTAAACTCATGTTTTTTTATGAGCTCCTAGTCATGTCAACTGGCCTTGGGCCCACTGTATGAGATTTTCAAAAAAACCAAGGCCTCCGGCTTATCTGAGCTATTCAAGCTCCCACCAAGAAGGTCTCCCAAAAAGTTTAAGCAGTGGCACATAGTTAGGGGAGAGCACTTCCGACAAAAATAACCTTTTAGCTGCCCATCATACCAATCAGGTGTGAAGACATCTCTGCTAATAACCGATAAGAGGGTTTTCTACTTCCTTACAAGAAGTTCATCATACCAACCAGGTATGATCTACTTACAACCGTTAATTAGTTTTTTCGCGTAATTTCTACATCACTCCATTCGGGTGTGATAATTAAAATACCACTTAATAGTGGGTTTTCATTTTTGAGGTGCTTATCATCCCAACTGGGTACGATATTAAATTCCACTCACTCGATAAAGCAATGATCTCTTCTTGACCGTTTCTTTGTTTCATGCGAGCTTATGCTTGTTGGCGTTCCCGGTATTTCATGTTCCTACATGATATGAACATCCTTGTTCATTATCTCTTAATCTAATAGCCTTCATTCAACGTGAATGGAGGAAATACTCAAGCTTTTTCAGTTATTACAATTAGGTCCCTAAAGTTCTTTTTCTTTAACTTTAGGTCCCTAATGTCGATTTTCCCCAAATTGAGTCCCGAAACTTCTAAATTTCACCTTAGGACCTCAATTTATTCAAAATCTCAAAAAATGGTTCAAGTTTCCCAATTTACCAATTTGGTCCCCAATTTTCCAAAATTACCATTTTGCCCTTACTTTACAAAAACGGTAAGTTTTGCCCCAAAAATTTCAAAAATTGCCCATTTGGTCCTCTAACAACTTTATCATTCCCAATTAGCCCTCAATTTTAAGAAATTGCACTTTAGTCCCTGGAATTTTTGAAATTCCCAATTTCTCACCAATTTTTCCCAATTTTAACCTTCTAACTCAGCCGAATTTGATTTCATCAAATTGATCGATCAAATGAGTTTAATTGTTGAAATGGAAGTTAGATTGGAGTTCCTACTCCTTCATACGATTCAAATCACACTTTGAATCAAACGATTTGATGCAGGAAATGTGCTCAAATAGAGCTTAACCAAAAAACTGAACGTAGAGAGAGAAAGCTTTGAAAGCTTACCGTCGGAGGTGCGGCAGTCCGAGCCTTCAATATGAGCAGATAGCTCTTTTCCCGAGGTTCCTCCTAGGATGAAGAATTACATCAATTGATGCTGAATTGAGTAAGAATTTAGTCATTGAAAATCTCTCAGTTCTCTCTCTATCATAGATCAGAATTTACAGAGGGGAGTCAAATTGTCTTACCTTTCTGCTCTAATTCGGCTATAGGAGGTTTGTGAAGGTGTTGGGAGGGCTTGGTTTGGAATGAGAAGGGCTCGAATTGGCTGATTTTAGCTTGGCCAAAACAGGGCAGCTTCGGTCTGCTAGAGCTGCTTCACCGTTCTATCACGCCGGCTACAAGCGTGTAGCTGACTTCTCCTCGAATCCAAAGAACCCAACCACACCTTCTTTGGCTTAGAAAAGACCCTATATCGGAGCTCTAGTTTGAGCTTCACCAAAAATTGGAACACTTGAGAGAGAATGGAGTTTTCATGTGTGGAGAGGATGAATGAGGAGGGGCTCTTAATATAGGAAGCTCGGAGACTTCTTGTTTGTCCGGTTGGCACCTTAATGGTGATTATTCATTACCTGAAACTCCCTAGATGGAGACATTTTATCTTTGTAGACACTGCTCATTTTTTCGTGGTGTGAACAGTGCTATCATTTGAAGGAAGAAGACAACATTGTTCTGAACCGGACCGGACTAGTTTGAACCTGGTTCAAAGATTAAACCAGCCGGCTCAGGTTCGATTCGACCGAATTTTTCAAAATTAAAAATTTCTAAATTCATCTAAATTCATTCTCTATCTAATGATGGCATCAATTCTCCAATTTAAATTTTCTAAGCCACCTAGAAAAATGAATTTAGCATCCACTTCAATAGTGGTTCAAATCGATCCAAACCGGTTCGTATCTGGTTCACCTGAACCTGTTTGATTTTCATCTCCAATTCATCCTGAAGGCCTTTTTCATGACTTTTGTGACTCTTTAGGTCACTCGAGATCCATAAATTTCTAGGTTTGCCCTTTCTCTATCAGTTCTAGTTTATAAAATGACTTGGTTTCCTCTTTTGAAATGACCGATTCTATCTAGTTCAGATCCGGTTCAGTTAAACCAGTCTAGTTTTCTTTACCAGATTGTCCTAAGGCCCTCTTCCAAGGTTTTTATGACCCCTTTGGGTCACCTAGGAATTGTAAATTTCCTAGATTGCCCATTCTCTATTGATCGGGTTTGTGAACCAATTCGGTTTTCTCACTCGGGTTGACCGGTTCTTTCCCCGGTTTCCTTGTATTTAAGGGATGAGGTTTACAACTCCCCCCTCCTTTTAAGAGTTTTGTCCCCAAAACTAAATCATCATCCTTTGCATCAGGAATAATTTCCCTTAATGTTAACTCGAATTTTGCTTGACATACCAACACCTTTGTTGTTCTTTCAAGTAGCCCCTTTAAATCACACACTTAAGGAATGTGTTTTCCTTTTCGTTGTTTACTCACTTCCTAGAGTTTATCATAACTAGCCATGTCTTACCCACAAGTCCAAAGGGATATCCTTTGGTTCACTTCCTCCTCTACTTAGGCTCCATCAAGGGAATGTGGACCACAACTAGCTTTGATGTTAGTGGTTATTCCACTTAACTACTTCTTAATTGGAGGGTTTAATCCTCCAAGGTTTCTTGGACGTTCCTTCCTTTATTTTCTTATTATGGGTAGTCCATCCATTCTTACTTGTCATGGCATCTCTTGATGCAATCTTCCTACTTACATGTCCCTTGGGTTTAACTTACTTCTTTAGGTCATCCTAGCATGCCTCCCTTAATTCTTTCACCTCAGCATGCACTACTTTTGCAAACTCATCTCCTTATCCCTCGTCACTTGGTTCCATTACCTCTTAGTTGGGATATGTATGATTCCCCAGGATTTCCTTTCTTAGTAGTATTCTTCCCCTTTTCTTCCAGAATTCTATGCGTCCCTGAGTGTATCTATCCTTAAAATGACACACTTAGATGCCATTCTTTCCCGTTTCCTCCCTAAAATTTAGTGGGTACTCCTTTGTATTTTCTCCTACTTGTATCACAATTTTATCTTTGTAGGAAATATAACTTTCATTTATTATGATGATAATGAATTACAATCTTTAGCTATATTTATTTAAGGGAATTTTAGTAAGTACTAACTGCGGTACTAGGGTTCTTCTATGTTTCCTCTTAGGTGAGGTTGTATACTCTGGTTGGGACCTTCAATGTAGTGGCAATGTCTTGCTCTATGTCTAATGCCCTTGGGTTTCCTTGAAGTGGTAAGTGGGTACTTCGTTATGTATTGTCCTGAAGGGCTAGGTAGTTCTTCGCAAAGTGATCAGGCTATCTACATTCATAGCATATTTGACATGATTCTTCATGGTTTTTCTAGCACTTGAAACAATAGGGGCTTCTCCTTGGTGGGGTTGTATTTATCTCCTTTTAGGTATGATAACCTTCCTTTGTCCTAGGGAACCCCATTCTTGTTCCCCATTTCTGTCCACCTGGCTCCCTTTGTCTTCCTCGGCTGTCTTAGCCTCCTTCCTCTTTCCTACCGGTCTATTCTACCCGGCGGTGTCACATCTATACCAGACACTCACATTCATGGGCCATGCTGATGACAGTAGTCAAATTCATGGGGCATCCTAGTACTCCCATTCGGTCTCGTATGTCCATATTAAGACCATCCAAAAATTGTTGGCAAAAATCTATAGGTCTGGCTAGGTCGGGGGCAAAGGGTATTAACTCGTTAAACTTAGTTTCATACTCAGATATAGAGTTAAGCCCTTGTCAAAGTCAGAGGAAGTCTTGTTTCTTCTCGTTGATTAGATGTGGAGCTAGGTATTCCTCCATATATCTTTCCTCGAATTGCTCCCATGTGAGGATGGTGGCAAGCAAGCTTCTAACATTATCCCACCACCTCTTCGCACTAGCTTTCAGGAAAAACTCTACCAAGATCACCATATCCTTTGGTGAAATTCTAACTATCCCCATGAGTTTCTTGATGCTAGCTAGCTAATCCATAGCAGCCCCCGCATCCTTTTCTCCTAAGAATGGTTTACATCCTAATTATCGAAGGGTTTTGAGGTATTTGGGAATGTCCACTGGAGGAGGAATGTTAGTACGAGGGGGATGAGATTGTACCTCCTCAAGCTCAGCTCAAGGGTTGGTGTCCACCTCAAGAGTGAGGTTAGGCCGTCCAAACAATTGGGTGAACTCTTCGTACAATCTCTAATGTTCCGAGCTTAATCCATGTGGGGTTGTCTGGGAGCCTCGGGGAGTTTCCATAGGGAGGGTTGGTTGGGCAGTGTTGGTGACTGCGTCTCTAGTTCTCTTGGTTCCTCTCTTGGGAGCCATCTGAAAATTTTAAAATTGTTCCTATTAGTTATTATGTTCTCTAGTCTTGATAATGTATTCGAGGAAACAGACTCTGAATCCACTCAAGTTGTCATGCCCCAATCCAGTTTGGTTAGATCCCTGTGAGCAACCCACCACTCTCCCAGTTTACTAAGGGTTTTCCCCTTCATTAACTCGGGAGGAGTAAGGCGTCATTTCAACCTATACCTTTCCTAGAATAACATAAATTAAAACTGCATACAAATTTTAACTTATATACCTGTCTTGCAGGTGTGATTAACAGGAATTCTTTGGGTAGGTTCCCTTGGTAACGTAAAATGGGATATAAGGGAGGGGTGAGTTCAACGACTCGGTGAATGGGTTTTTTTAAAATTTTAACTTTTAGGAAGAGTGTTTAAATTAGAGTGTGCCAGTCTCCTATTTTCTTTTAAAATAATTCATCCTTAAAATCTCATTCATAGAGCCATTACTCAATCCTCAATTATAACTAGTTTGTTTATCAACCAACACACTCCCTTCTTCATGAAGGGAATACACATTCGTAGTCCAACCCATCCACTATACCCACGTGTGGCGTCAGACTGACTTTACCAGCAACCTAGATAGCAGCATGTTCATTTCTACCCTAAGAATGAGTGGATGTACGCGACATCCAACCCTCAATCTCGTAAATAAAACTCCTTGTCCGTATGAGGACAGAGACTATATCCTGATCTTGTACGCTTGAAACTCAAACGCAGTAGCTTTAGGAAGCCCCAAACATAGTAGTCTTGTGAAGTTCAAACATAGTAACTTCGTGACTAACTCGTACGATGAGAAAACACAAACACGGTAGCATCTCTTTTCCTTATCACCACCATGTCATCTAGCAGTCCTTAGGACGTATCACTACCCCTCTTGGGTGTCTTAACGGTTACGAACCTCAAGTGCATGCACAAATAAAGTTTTTCAACATAAGCCATTTAATCTTTGGTGCCACAGGTCCAACGGCCCGACCCTCAACCCGACCTATAGCTATTTGTCTCGACTGGTCCATTGAACTGTCATGTCGCACTACTACCATTTCATCGAGTATGTCGGTCCTGTCTATGTACCATGGCCAAGCATATCATTTATTTAATTTTTTCATGACATAAACTCTTGTTTGTTTACGAGCTCATCCTTGTGCCAACTAGCCTTGGGCCTACTGTACAAGATTTTCAAAATTGGACATATTTGCCCCCAAGTTCCAAAACCAAGGCCTCCGGCCTATCTGAGCTATTCGAGCTCCTACCAAGAAGGTCTCCCAAAAAGTTTCAGTGGCACATAGTCAAGGGAGAGCACTTCCAACAAAAATAACCTTTTAGCTACCCATCATACCAATTGGGTGTGAGGACATCTCTACTTATAACAGATAAGCGGGTTTTCTACTTCCTTCTAGTAAGTTCATCATACCAACCGTGTATGATCTACTTACAACCGTTAATTAGTTTTTTCGCATAATTTCCACATCACTCCATTCAGGTGTGATGATTAAAATACAACTTAATAATGGTTTTTCATTTCCAAGGTGCTTATCATCCCAACCGAGTATGATATTAAATCCCACTCACCCGATAATGCAGTGATCTCCTCTTGACCGGATCTTTGTCTTGACCGGATCATCCTTGTTGGCGTTCCTAGTATTTCATTTTCCTACACTATATGAACATCTTTGTTCATTATCTCTTGGCCTAATAGCCTTTATTCATTGTGAATGGATGAAATACTCAAACTTTTCGAGTTATTACAATTAGGTCCCTAAAGTTCTTTTTTTAAAACTTTATGTCCCTAATGCGGATTTTCCCCAAATTGAGTCCCAAAACTTCTAAATTTCACCTTAGGACATCAATTTATTCAAAATCACAAAAAAGGGTTCACGTTTCCCAAATTTCCAATTTGGTCGCCAATTTTTCAGAATTACCATTTTTCCCTTACTTTACAAAAATGGTAAGTTTTGCCCCAAAAATTTTAAAAATTGTCCATTTGGTCCTCTAACTTCTTTATCATGCCCAATTGGCCCTCAATTTTATGAAATTGCATTTTAGTCCCTGAAATTTTTGAAATTCCCAATTTTCCACCAATTTTCCAATTTTAACCTTCTAACTCAGCCAAATTTGATTTCATCACATTGACAAATCAAATGAGTTTAATTGTTGAAATGGAAGTTAGATTGGAGTTCTTACACCTTCATTCAATTCAATCGCACTATGAATCACACGATTTGATGTGGGAATGAGCTCAAATGGATATTTGCCAAAAAACTGAACGTAGAGAGAGAAAGCTTCAAAAGCTTACTGTTGGAGGTGCGGTGGTCTGAGCTTTCAATTTCGGCAGATTGCTCTTATCTTGAGGTTTCTCCTAGGATCAAGAATTGCATCAATTAATGCTTAAATGAGTAAGAATTTAATCATTGAAAATCTCACGGTTCTCTCTTTAGTACATATTAGAATTTATAGAGGGGAGTCAAATTGGCTTACCTTTCCGCTCTAATTCAGTTGTTGGAGGGTTGTGGAGGTGTTGGGAGGGCTTGGTTTGGAATGAGAAGGGCTCAAATTGACCGATTTCAGCTTGGCCAAAACAGGGTAGCTTCGATCTACTAGAGTTGTTTCACTGTTCTATCACATCGACGTTTCTCCGATGACTCTCGGAGCAAATGGAGACTACAAGCATGTAGATTACATCTCCCTAAATCGAAAGAACCCTATTTCGGAGCTCTTGTTCAAGCTTTGCTAGAAATTGGAGGAGTTGAGAGAGAATGGAGTTTTTAGGTGTGGAGAAGATGAATGTGGAGGGGCTCTTTATATAGGAAGCTCAGGGACTTCTTGGTCGTCTAATTGGTGCCTTAATGGTGGTCATTCATTGCCTAAAACTCCCTGGTCAGAGACTTTTCATCTTTTCCAGTGCTACTCAATTTTCCGACGAGTGATCAGTGTTGTCATCTGAAGGAAGAAGATGAAATTGTTCCGAACCAGATCGGACCGGTCTGAACCGGGTTCATAGCTTAAACCGACTAGTTCAGGCCCAATTCGACCGAGTTTTTCAAAATTAAAATTTTTTAAATTCATCTAAATTTATTCTCTATCCAATTGTGGCCTCAATTCTCCAATTTGAATTTTCGAATTTAGCATCCAGTTCAATAGTGGTTTAAACCGGTTCATATGCGGTTCACCTAAACCGGTTTGGTTTTCATCGCCAATTCATCCTAAGGTCCTTTTTCATGAATTTTGTGACTCTTTAGGTCACTCAAGATCCATAAGTTTCTCAATTTTCCCTTTCTCTATTGGTTCCAGTTTATAAACTGACTCGATTTCCTCTTTGGAAATGACCGGTTCTATCTAGTTTAGATCCGATTCACCTGAACTGATATAGTTTTCTTTCCCAAATTTTCTTAAGTCCCTCTTCCAAGGTTTTTATGACCCCATTGGGTCACCCAAGAGTTGTAAATTTCCTAGATTGCCCTTTCTCTGATGATCGAGTTTGAGAACCGATTCGATTTTCTCACTCGGGTTGACAGTTTCTTTCCCTAATTTCCTATCTTTAAGGGACAGGGTATACACCTTAGATCCAATACTACCTCGTATCGAGCGTCTCTTTGGTTCCGAACGATTGCAATCACATACATAAATCTTTTTTTAAGGCATTTATCTTTGCTTTGCTAGCCCATCGGGCTCCATCCCGACTGTAGCACAACAACTTTAGCAAATATTATCAATTTGTGATAATTTTTATCAGGCTCTTAAACCAGAACTTATTTATGGGTCTAACCCATTTCCATTAGTCTTGGGCCCACTTATACGAGTTTTCAAAACACAACATTGGGCCCATTTCACTTTTCAAAATCGTGGCATTGGGCCCACATTCATAGAACTAGATCTAGCCAATCTTATGTCGACCATGGGGCTTGCCCCTTTTTTTCATCAACAGTTGGAACTAGACCATTACCTTTGAAGTGTATCCATCATGCTTACTTCAAAAATATAATCCCAAAAGTTTTGAGTGGTTTCACAATATTAGGTGATTATATTTATGGAAATTTAGTTTTCTAAGTAAATCATGCTTTCAAGTATGCATAATCGGTCCAATTGGACTCGATTCCAGAAATCCCACTCACCATTATCTGAGGACATGTTCATCCTAGAGGGATTTTCAAATCTTCATGCTCCTCTCTCATGATCATATATGTTTTGCTCCCTACATATCATACATGATTTCATAAATATTCTTCGAGTCATAATTCGGACATTTATTACACGATATCATAACATTTTCAAAATTACGATTTTACCCTTAGACCATATTTTCTTAATCAAATCTATATTTATTAAATAGGGAAATTAATTCTAACCTTTGTATCTTCCACTCAGAATCTGGTACTTCAAGAATCTGCAGTCGGTCAATGAATCTCATAATTTTCTCTGTATTCCAATTATGCCTTTAGGAGCATTTTCATAATTTTGGCATCTTGACTTTACTTATCCTATCAAATATGCCCTTATGTGTATGATTATCTTTTTGACTAATGTGGCCTTAGTGGCCAATTGTAATTTCCTTAAAAATGTATGGGCATTTTAATCCCTTATGACTTAGAGCATTCATTGTAAAATCCCTTTATGTTGAGGGCAATCTCGTCCTTCTGTCCATTCTTCTATTAGGGGTCTTGAAACCTTATGTCATTTGTCCTCGCAATTTGTCACACCCTGACCTAGTTTGGTTGGAACTTTGTGAACAACCCACCACTCATTTTAGTATTTAAAAGAGTAAATTTCCACCATATTCCCAGTAGGAGTCAAGCGTAACCCAAAAATATTTCAAAATTTCTTCAAGGTTATTATCTTTCCATAAAAACATATAGGAATATTACTAAAGCATAAATGTACCATGTAGATAATATTTCACAAGTGTTCCTCTTCATGGTTTTCCTAGGAGGTTTAAGGGAGAGGGGTGAGTTAACAACTCAATAAGAGGGGTGGCTTTTCTTGGTTCCTCTCTTGGGAGCCATCTGAAAATTTTAAAATTTTCTCTTAGTTACTATGTTATATAGTCATGATAATGCATTCGAGGAAATTGGCTATGATATCATTCAAGTTGTCATACCCCACCCAGTTTGGTCGGATCCCCGTGAGCAACCCCCCACTCTCCCGATTTATTTAGGGTTTTCCCCTTCTTTAAACCGTGAGAAGTAAGGTGTCCTTTAAAACTGTACCTTTCCTAGAAAAACATAAATCAAAACTGCATGAAATTTTAAACTTTCATACCTGACTTGCAGATGTAGCTAACTGAAAGTATTTAGGTAGGCTTTTCCCTTGATTACCTGAAAAATGGTATAAGGGAGGGGGTGAGTTCAATGACTTCGAGAAAGGGTGTTTAAAATTTTACTTTTAGAAAAATAGTTTGAATTAGAGTGTACCAGATTCTTTATTTTCTTTTAAAACAATTCATCCTCAAAATCTCAATTTTCATAGCCATTTCCCAATCATTAATCGCCACCGGTGTGTTTATAAACCAACACAAGCCCTTCATCATGAAGGGATCACACATTTGTAGGGTAGCACATCCACTGCACCCACTTGTGGCGTCAAAGCGACTTTACCGGCCACCTAGATAGATGCACACCCACTTCTACCCTAAGAATGAGTGGATGTATGCGACATCCAACCCTCAATCCTGTAAAGAAAACTTCGTGTCTGTATGAGGATAGAGACCTCTTCCCGACCCCACCCCGGTCTCATGCGCATGATGCTACGTCGAGCTTCCGAGACTGCTGGCACGACTAACTAGCCTTATCTCCACCATGTCGTCCAGTTGCCCTAGGACACATCACTACCTCTCTTAGGCGTCTTGAAGGTCCCGTAACTCAGTGCATGCATAAAACAATAGTTTTCCACATAATGAATTTAATCTATGGTGCCACTAGTCCAACGGACCGACCCTCAACTCGACCTGTAGTTGTTTGTCTCGACTGGTGCATTGCTGCCAATCCATCGAGTATGTCGGTCCTGTCTTGATACCATGACCAAACAATTCATTCGCTTAAAGTTTTCATGGCTTAACTCATATTTGTTTACGAGCTCCTACTCTTGCCAATTGACATTGGGCCCACTATACGAGATTTTCAAAATAGGGCATATTAGCCCCCAAGTTCCAAAACTGAGGCCTTTGGCCTATCTGAGCTATTCGAGCTCCCGTCAAGAACGTCTCACAGAAAGTTTAAGTAGTGGCACAGAGTCAGAGGAGAGCACTTCCAACAAAAATAAACTTTTAGCCGTCCATCACACCAACCGAGTGTGAGGACATCTTCGCTCATAATCAATAAACGGGTTTTCTACTTCCTTCCATGAAGTTCATCATACCAACCGGGTATGGTATACTTATAACGGGTAAGTAGTTTTTTTCGCATAATTTTCACATCACTCCTCACAAGTGTCATGGTTAAAATACCACTTAGTAGTGGTTTTTCATTTCTGAGATGCATATCATCCCAACCAGGTATGATATAAAAATCTCGCTCACCCGATCGTGCAGTGAATTCCTCTTATTTGGCTCTTTGCCTCCACGCGAGCTTGTACTTGCTAGCATTCCTGGTACTTCGTGTTCCTACATGATATGAAAATCCTTGTTCATTATCCTTTGGCCTATTAGCCTTCATTCACCAAGAATAAAAAAAATTCAAACTTTTTAATTTATTGCAATTAGGTCCCTAAAGTTCTTTTTCTTTAACTTTAGGTCCCTAATGCCTATTTTCCTCCAAATTAAGTCTTGAAACCTCTAATTTCACCTTAGGACCTCAATTTATTAAAAATAAAAAAAAGGGTTCAAGTTTCCCAAATTTCCAATTTGGTCCCCATCTTTTCCAAACTTACCATTTTGTCATTACTTTACAAAAATGGTATGCTTTGCTCCCAAAATTCCAAAATTTGCCCAATTGGTCCTCCAACATCTTTATCATGCCCAATTGGCACTCAATTTTATGAAATTACACTTTAGTCCCTCAAATTTCTAAAATCCCCAATATTTCCCAAATTTCAACCTTCCAACCTAGCCAAAATTGATTTCATCAAATGGATGAATGAAATGAGTATAATTGTTGAAATTGAAGTTAGATTGGATTTCCTACATCTTTATACGATTCAATTGCACTTTGAATCGCACGATTTGATGCCGGAACGAGCTCAAACGGAGCATCACCGAAAAATTGAACTTAGAGAGAAAGCTTCGAAAGCTTACCATCGAAAGTGTGGTGATCCAAGCTTTCGATCTGTGCTGATGGTTCACGTCCTGAAGTTCCTCCTAGGATCAATAATTGCATCAATTAATGCCGAATTAAGGAAGAATTTGGTCAGTGAAAATCTACCGGTTCACTCTTTAACATCGATCTGAATTCATAGGGGGAAGCCAAATTGGCTTAAATTTCCATTCAAATTATCTATAGGAGGGCTATGAGGGTGTTGGGAGAGTTTGGTTTGGCCTGAGGACAACTTGAATTGGCCGTTTTTAGCTCAGCCTAAATAGGGCAGCTTTGGTCCCTCGGAGTTTCTTCAATGTTCTATCATGTCGGCGTTTCTTTGGCGACTCTCTGAGAAAATAGAGACTATAGGCATGTAGATGACTTCTCCCTGAATCTAATGAACTAGACCTCACCTTCTTTGGCTCAGAAAAATGCCCAAGTTACAGCTTTGGTTCGAGCTTTATTGGAAAATGGAGCAGTAGGGAGAGAGTGGAGTTTTTTGGTGTGAAGAGGATGAGTGAGGAAGGGCTCTTTATATAGGGAGCTCGGAGACTTCTTGGCCATTCAATTGGTGCCATAATGGCAGTCATTCATTGCCTGAAACTCTCTGGCTAGAGACTTTTCATCTTCACTGGTGCTGCCCGGTTTTCTACCGAGTGAACAGTGTTGCATCTGAAGGAAGAAGACGACACTATTCCAATTCGACTAATCTAAAATCGGCTAATTCGAGCCCTTCTCAGATAAACTTACCATTTTTGTAAGTCGGGAAAATGGTAATTTTGGAAATTTGGGAAATTTGAACACCTTTTTGTGATTTTGAATAAATTGAGGTCCTAATGTGAATTTTAGAGTTTAGGGACTCAATTTGGGGGAAAACTGGCATTAGGGACTTAATTGCAAATAAATGAAAACTTTAGTTATTTCATTCATTCGAAATGAATGAAGGCTTTTAGGACAAAGGATAAAAAACAAGGATGTTCATATCGTGTAGGAAGATGAAGTATCGGGAATGCCAGCTAAGACAAGTTCACGTGAAGGCAACAAGATGGGGTGTGGTTCATGCGCTTGAGACAAGTTCGCGTGAAGTCTTGGAAGCTCAACATAGCTTCATGTGCATGAGACCAGGGTGGGGTCGGGATGAGGTCTCTATCCTCATATGGGCACGCAATTTTGTTACGGGAATGAGGGTCGGATGTCGCATACATCCACTCGTTCTCAGGGTAGAAGTGGACATGCTTCTATCTAGGTGGTTAGTAAAGTTGCTCTGACGCTATAAGTGGGTAGAGTGGACGTGCTAGCCTATGAATATGTGTTCCCTTCATGATAAAGGGCATGTGATTTGAGAATGAAAGGTTTTGAAAAAAAAAATGAGTCTAACACACTCTAATTAAAACTATTTTCTAAAAGTCATACTTTAAACACCCATTGACTAAGACGTTGAACTCACCCCTCCCTTATACCCCTTTCATGTAATCTTGGGGAAAGCCTACCCAAAGGCCACAAGTTAACACACTTGTGAGACAGGTATGATAAGTTTAAAATTTTATATAGTTTTGATTTATGTTATTCTAGGAAAGGTGAAATTTTAAAAGGATACCTTAGTCCTCATGGTTTAAAAGAAGGGGCAACCCTTAATAAACCGGGAGAGTGGCGGGTTGATCATGTGGATCTAACCAAACTGGGTTGGGGTGTGAAAGGACCGTTCCGAACTAGGTTCAATGCTTAAACTACTCGGTTCAGGCCCGATTCAACCGAGTTTTTTAAAATTAAAATTTTGTAAATTTATCTAAATTCATTATCTATCCAAAGGTAGCCTCAATTCTCCAATTTAAATTTTCTAAGCCACCAAGAAAAATGAATTTAGCATCCAATTCAATAGTGGTTCAAACCGGTCCAAACTAGTTCAATCTGGTTTGGATCCGGTTCACCTGAACCAATCTAGTTTTCTTTCCCAAATTGTCCTAAAGTCTTTTCCTAGGGTTTTTATGACTCTCAGGGTCACTCGGGAGTTGTAAATTTCCCAATTTACCTGTTCTCTAGTAGTTAAGGTTCGTGAACTAGTTCGGTTTTCTCACTCGGGTTGACCAGTTCTTTTCCCAGTTTTCCTTAACTCCAAAGGGCAGGGTTTACAAAGCCCATCCTCTCGGATCAAGAAGATTAGGAAAAGAACTAAAAAATCTCAGAAGAAAACTGAGCCATTAAATGAACCAAAAATGGTAAATAAGGGTTAAATCAAGGGAAATTGGAAAATTCCAAGTAACCAAGAAGTTATAAAAATCACAGGGAAGAACCATGAAGTAAATTGGATGGGATACTCGGATCGATTTAGGGTGATCCAGACTTTAACTAGGTTGAACCATTGTGAACCAAATTCGATAATTCATTTTTCTAGGTGGCTTAAAAATGTCAATTTGGAGAATTGAGGCCACCACTAGATAAAAAATGAATTTAGTTTAATTTATAAATTTTTAATTTTTAGAAAACCGGTCGAATCGGGCCTAAACGACTCATTTTCATCATCGAATCTGATCGGACCAGACCGGTCAACTGTCTAACCGATCAATGAATAGTGTCTTTGTCTTCCTTAGGATGAAAGCACTATTCATTAAGGCAAAAATACTTTACTTTTCTAGCAAGGGAATATTTGCTCTGATTATAGCATTTTCCAATGAGAATAAGCTCAACTGATATGGAAACTGGTAGAGAAGAGGATCTTATAGCTTCCTATATAAAGAGCTCCCCTCCATTCATCTTCCACACATAGCAAACCTTTGAAGAATTAGTAGTGCTCCATTTTCCGATGAAGCTCTAACTAGAGCTCTAAATTGGGCACTTCTCTCAACCTCAGAGGGTGAATTTGAGTCCTATAGATTTTGGAGGAAGTCAACTACCTAACAACACCCTCCATTCCACCTGAGGACCAAAGGAGAAGCGCTAGTGAGACCAAATTATGACACAGCTCCCTCGGTCCCAAAGTTGTCCTGTTTTACTCGACCCCAATTCGGTCAATTAAGACCTCTTGTGGCCAAACTGAGCCTTTCGTAGCCTCCACAATCGTCACACGACCTCCCTAGAGGGAAAAGGTAAGTCAATTCAGCTCCCCTTCATCGGAGTAGTTCGGTTCTAGAGAGAGAAAGTATCAAATTTCACAAACAAAATTCCCACTGATCCTGGCATGAATTGTAGCAATTCTTGATCCTATAAGGACCCTGATGATGAGAGCTACCATCCCAAATCAAGAGCTCAGATAGCCGCACCTCCAATGGTATGTTCTTGGAGCTCTCTCTACCTTCAGTTTTTCGGTGAAGCTCCGATTGAGCTCGTTTTAGACTGAAAAATGGTGATTCAAAGCTTGATCTGATCATAGGGAGGTGAGGAAATAAATTAGCACCATGATAGGGGACAATTAACACGAATTGTATGGTCAATTTAATGTGATCAGATTCGGGTCAATGAAAAAGGTGAAATTGGGGGAGAATTAGGGATTTCGAAAAATTGGAGGACCTTAGTGCAATTTTTCAAAATTGAAGGTCTATTGGTAAAGAGGAAGATGTTGGGGGACCAATTGGTTATTTTTGAAAGAATTGGGACCAATTTGGCCAATTTTTAAAAGTTAGGGGCAAATTAGTAATTTTGTAAAAGTTGGGGACCGATTGGAAATTTTGGAAAAATTGAGTTCCATTTACAATTTTGAGAAAAATTAAGGACCAAAGGAGGATATTAGAGATCCATGGGACTTAATTGTGAATAAATGAGCACTAAGGACCTAAAGTCAAAGAATATGGACTCTACGGACATCAATGCAATAAAACTAAGAAATCAAGGGCCTAGTTGCCAATACGTGAGAATAAGAGGGATTTCATACCAAACCCTTCCTAATAAGGACACTTTGGATCAGAACGTTAACAAAGGGAGAAATACTTAGAAAACCGACTAGGACGAACATGTCACAATCATCAGGTAAGTGGGACATTTTAAATGTCATGCCTGGTTGGGTTGATGAGCACACTTTTATTAAATTAAAAACCTTCTTACCAGTTGTGAGTGGGATTATTTAAGGTCATACATGGTTAGTATGATGAACTCCTTTACTAAAAGGAAAGACCATCAAGAGTGGGAATTTCTCTCATTATACTCGGTTGGATAAGTGCATTTTGAGCTTAAAAAACTCTTTTTCAGAAATGATCTCCCCTGACTGTGTTCCAATGCTTAAAACATTTGGTAGACTTTTCTAATAAGAACTGAGATAGCTCCAACAGGTCGGAGGCCTCGTTTTTTATCTTATAGGGCTCAAGGCCTAGTTTTGAAAAACTCGTGAAGTGGGCCCAAGGATAGTGAGCACAGGCTGGAGCTCGTAGACAAAAATGAGTAAAAGCGCCATGCAAACTTTCATTAAAACTATAAATTTTGTGTGACTTACCACAGTACCAAGTCAGGACTGGCAAGGCTCAATGGGCTAGTGGCATTGCACCAAGACTGGGTCAATGGATCAGTTAGGCAAACAATTTTAGGCCAAGTCAAGTGTCGGAGCCATTAGACTATCCGCACCAAAGATAATGGCTAATATGCTAAGACTGTTGTTTGTGCATGCACTTTGATTTGGGACCATCGAGATGCCCATGAGGGGTAGCAATAGATTCTAAGGACTACTAGACGACCTGGTGGTGATAAGTGCAGGTTGTCGTTCCTATAATTCACAAAGCTTGTTGGAGCTTCTTATGCATGAGACCGGGGTGAGTGGGCAGGATGAGGTCTTCGTCCACATAGGGACACGAAGTGATTTTGGGTCCGAGGGTCGGGTGCCTAGGGCATCAATTAGACTCAGGATAAAAGTGGTTGGACTTCTATGAGGGTGGACAACAAAGTTGCGCTGATCCCTAAGTGGGTGCAATTTGGGACTGCCCTACAAATATGTGTACCCTTGTATGATAAAGGACGTGTGTATGCTTGCTAAATTTCTTCCGAGCAAGGTGAAGTGCTAAAAAGAGCTAAAGACACATAATAAGCAAAAAGGAATAAATGTTTTGAAGAATGAATTTGTCGAATGCTTTATTTTTTTGAAAACTCACTCCTAACACCCACTCACTAAGCTATAGAAACTCACCCCCTCCCTTTAACCCCTTTTTAGGAAAGGAGACCAAACTCTAGAGAAATTCTTGAAGCTTAACCCTAAGTCAAGTATGCCTAAAGTCATTATTTATCTAAGTTTTGTATAATGCTATTTCAAGAAACACAGTAAAAAATTACACTTGACTCCGCACGGCCTAATAGAAGGGGAAATCCTTCTTAGACCAAGGTGAGTGGCAGGTTGTAAATGGGGATCTGACTAAACTAGGTCGAGCGTGACAAAGTGGTTGATTGGTCGTGCTTCATCACGCATCAGGCACTAATTGGTCGTGCGCGCTGACTTGGCGCTGACCTAGCAGACGGTCCGTTGATCGGTTGGACCGTTGACTGGTTTAGTTAGACTAGGTTTGGTGAACCAAAATTGAAAATCAGTCGGTTCATGTCTGATTCAACCGGTTTTCTACAATTTAAAATTTTAAAAATTATTTTTCTATCAAATGGTGACTTCAATTTTCCAAATTGATGTTTTTAAGTCACCTAGAAAAATAAATCTTTGAACCAATTCTTCACAGTTCAATCTGGTTCTGGTCTAGTTCACCTTGAACCAGTCTTGTTTTCACTTCTAATTCACTTCATGGTTTTTTCAATGGATTTTGGATCTTAATTCACTTTGTGATTATCTAATTTTCCATTTTGACCCTTTTGTTATCAATTTCAGTTCACTTTGATACTCGATTTTCTCTCAAACTTTTTGGGTTCTCCTTTCAAGCTTCTTATTTTGGAGAGAACGAGGTTTACAACTACTCCCCCCTTTTAAGGTGTTTTGTCCTCAAAACCCATTATAAGTCAATTAACTAGGGAATACTTCCTATTCCACCCTATTTGTGACTCCTCGTCTCTTCCCCATTTTGGCCAGCATAACTTTGTAGTTTGAAATCATTTCCTTGGGGATTGTTCCTTATCCTCTTTTTCTTTGTAAATTTATTTAAAGATTTCGTGAGATCCCTCCTAGGATCCTTTCAGGCCTTCCTTATCTTTTGGTAGTATTTCTCAACTAACTTGAACTTTATCTAAACAATTAATATATATAAACCTCCATTATTTAGTTGTCACTAACTTATCTTGTAAATCTCCATTTCTTTTGATTTTGACTTTCTCAGTGTCGAATCCTCACCACTTCCTTTCTATATGAATTATACTTGGTCTAATTAAGATGATACAAATTCCCTCTACTCCCATCGTCTTCATTATTTCCTACCATTGACAATGGTCTTATATATGACTTCTTCGTCATTCCATTTCAGATGTTGTGTGCAATGCCTAGGTACCACTTATCTCCTTTAGTTAATGTGGTATTAACCAAACCTCTCTTGGTAATGCACCATCCTTACACATTTTTCCATTACTTAGACATCATGCCTTTTATAATTGTTGGTTTTACAAGGATTTTAGGAATTGCTTATTTACTTGTCCTTTACCAATCTCCTTATTGTTCATTCTTGGTTCCAACTATCGGGTTCTCCAATCACTTCCCAACTTGCCTAATGGCATAGTCATGGTTATCCTCTATCACACATGTCCAATTGTTAGAGATATCCTTCCCTAACGCAATGTTTATATTGAGGAGTTTGGATTGGTTTGGAGGGGTGAAGGAATCCCTCATTTGGTGAATTGTTTTGGAGGGGTTTAAAATCACCTCCAAACCCCTCCAAAACATTTTGTTACACTAAAAAGTAATCCCTCCAATTTTAGAGGGATTGTAATTTTTTCAATTAAAATTACAATAATATCCTTATCTTTCTTCTATATATAACACATAAAGTTATTTGAGCTCATTCCAACGTCAAATCATGTGATTCAAAGTGCAATTGAATCATATGATGGTGTAGGAACTTAAATATAACTTCAATTTTAACAATTAACATTGATTAATCGGTCAATTTGATGAAATCAAATCCAGTCAGGTTGGAAGGTTGAAATTGGGGAAAATTTTTTGGAAATTTTGGTAATTTCAAAAATTTGAGGGAATAAAGTGCAATTTCATAAAATTGAGGGCCAATTCGGCATGGAAAAGATGTTGGAGGACCAATTGGTCAATTTTTGGAATCTTTGTGGTGAAATTTACCATTTTTGTAAAGTAGAGGCAAAATGGAAATTTTGGAAAAGTTGGGGACCAAATTGGAAATTTGGGAAACTTGAACCCCTTTTATGATTTTGAATAAATTGAGGTCCCAAGGTGAATTTTAGAAGTTGCGGGACTCAATTTTGTGGAAAATCCGCATTAGGGACCTAGAGTTAAAGAAAAAGAACTTTTGCGACCTAATTGCAATAAATCAAAGCATTTGAGTATTTAATCCATTCACGATGAATGAAGGCCATTAGGCCAAGGGATAATGAACAAGGATGTTCATTTTGTGTAGGAACATGAAGTATCAGGAATGCCAGCAAGAACAAGCTCGCGTGAAGAGAAAGAACCTGTTAAGAGGAAATCACTACGTTATTAGGTGAGTGGGATTTTATATCATACCTAGTTGGGATGATAGGCACATCAAAAATTAAAACCCACTACTAAGTGGAATTTTAAACATCACACATGAATAGAGTGATGTGGAAATTACGTGGAAAAACTACTTATCGGTTGTAAGTAGATCATACCTGGTTGGTACAATGAACTTCCTAAAAGGAAGTAGAAAACCCGATCATCATTCATGAGCGGAGATTTCCTCACATCCAGTTGGTGTAATAAGAAATCAAAAGATTATTTTGTCAAAAGTTCTCTCCCTTAATTGTGTGCCACTTCTTAAATGTCTTGGGAGACCTTCTTGACGGGAGCTTGAAATGCTCATATAGGCCAGGGGCCTCGATTTGGGAACTTGGGGCTAATATGTACAATTTTTGTAAATCTCGTACAGTGGGCCCAATGCTAGTTGGCATGAGCAGGAGCTCGTAAACAAACATGAGTTTAAGCCATGAAAACTTTAAATGAATGATATGTTTCTTTAGGGTACCAAGATAGGACCGACATACTCAATGGACCAGTGGTAGTGAGGCATGATAGGTTGACGAACCAGTAGGGACAAATAGTTGCAGGTCGAGTTGAGGGTTGGGGCCGTTGGACCAGTGGCACCACAGATTATATGGCTTATGTAGAAAACTATTTTTTTTATGCATGCACTAAGGTACAAGACCTTCAAGATGCCCAAGAGGGGTAGTGATGTGTCCTAGGGCTTTGGACGACATGGTGGAGATAATGGTAGTTTGTTGTGCCAACAGTCAGGGAAGCTCGGCGTAGCTTCATGCGCATGAGATTGGGGTGGGGTCGGGATGAGGTCTCTATCCTCATACGGACACAGAGTTTTATTTACGAGATTGAGGGTCAGATGTCGCGTACATCCACTCATTCTCAGTGTAGAAGAGGATGTGCTTCTATCTAGGTGGTCGGTAAAGTCGCTTTGATGCCACAAGTGGGTGTAATGGACTTGCTACCCTACGAATGTGTGTCCCTTTCATGATGGAGGGCGTGTGTTGAGTGATAAACACATCGCTTGTGATTAATGATGAGATATGGCTATAAATACTAATATTTTTAGGATAAAATGTTTTAATGAAAATAAGGAGTCTGACACACTTCAATTTAAACTATTTTTCTGAAAATCTTATTTCAATATCCATTAACTGAGTTGTAGAACTCACCCACCCTTTTTATCCCTTTTTTGGAACAGAGAAATGACTAGGGATAACACCAGGCCTTACCCTCTATTAGGTATGCTTGATTTTCTTAAGCTTGCATTTTATTTGATATATGTTTTCCAGGGAACAAAGTTGAATTTACATCTGGCTCCTCTTGAAATAAAGAAGGGGGAAACCTCTCTTGAACCAAGAGAACGACGAGTTGTTCATGGGGATTCGACCAAACCGAGTCGAGGCATGACAACTTGAGTGGTATCAGATCTAAGTTCATTTGAAACATTATCAATATTATGCCCTGACCTTAATCACACTTTAACTATCGTGTAGGGAGTAGAATCCATAGGAAGTTTGTTGTGAAATCCAATCCTCCACCCATAACAATGAAAAAGATCGAAAACTGGTAGGAGCCTTATTAGAACTAGAAGGCATCACATACCCTCCTCTAAGACAAGAGGAGTCGGTACCTCTTCCTTGGAACCCAACCCCTCCTCCAACCCCACAACAAATGGAGAGGAATCCAAAAAAGAGGGAGGCTTGTGACAACTACTGGGATGCATATGCCACCTTCATGAAAGTCCACCAAGTACCCCCACCTACTCAGTCCAACTTCAATCCCTCCCAGAGGATGAAGTGGACCTATGAGTGTGAGGTAGACGTACTAAAGCGGTACGGATTGGAGGCCATACAAGAAATTTGTCCCATAAGGGAATACAAGTGGACCCCAACTAGTTCCTCTAAGCCTTCTGATCAAGAATCCCACAACCGTTCTAATGCTAACTCTCGACTTATGACCCCAAGTAATTAGGGGTAGAAAATTTCTGTAATAAGCCAAGTATGGAAATAAAATTTCTTGAATGAATGAAGTTAAATTATTCTTGATAAAACTTATGAGTTTCTTTGATAAATTCAAACAATGAGCGTATGCTAATAAGGATCAACATAATGGATAGAAAATTACCCAAGAAAGGAAAAACATGTTATTTCTTGTTAACCTTAACCTTTAAAATTTTCCTTGGAAGTACAATGAAATTTGGCAAGAAAGAAACTCTTAGAGTTCACCCAAGCAAGATGAATCTTAGCTAAAGGAAGGAAGGAGAAGTTATAACAAAAGGAAGTTAGCATTAAAGAGCAAAAGAATTAGCTAAATCTAAGGAGTTAAGGAAGGGTTCAAAGGATCGGAGTAAAGAAAATAAATAAGAATAGACTATTCCAAGGAAAACCAAAGTAATGAAAGTTTATTGGTAAGAAAGAAAGAACGTTAGGGGAAGCAATGAAGATGTAAAGATAATTAAGACATGACAAGGAGAAAGGAGATGGGAAAGAAGCTTCTAGAAAATTGCCAATACTTGGAAAAGAATTAGGACACACATCCTTAGGAACTCGATAGTAATAAAGGACTCTGTTTGGAGATAATGATGTGAAACAAAAAGGAATAGAAGATAAGGAAGAAAGCTAGGGTGAATCACCATACAAAGGTTGGGAAGTATAAGAAAAGAATAAAGGGAGAACTTTCAAGGAGAAATAGAGAAAAATGAACATGAAAATTTCAGGATGGAAGTCCTTAGAAGAAGAATGAAGATATAAAGTGGAATTGTGGAAAGAAAGAAGTTCTGAGCTAAGGTAACCAATAAATGAGGTATCGTAAACTGGAGCAGGAACCATGACCTTATTAAAGGATAAAGGTGATTAAGTAAATACCTAGAAGGCCAATCATGATCTACTTACAAGGGAGCAGAGAACCAAATAGGGATTTTAGGCAAGTCCAATTGAAGGAAATAATCCATAACAATCAGATCCTCCAGGAAATAAACTACACTCCAATAAGGATTGGAAAGTAGTAAGGATCATACCCAAAACAAGCCAATGGGATGGATACCAAGGTCACGAAGATTTGAGAGACAATCTTCTCAAAACAATTACACTAAAAGGATAAAACGAGTGGGGGCAGTTAACGAATTGACCCTTGTAAAAGTCACAATTCCAATAAAGAAGGAAAGGATGTAAAGACCAAACCTTTGGGAAGTAAGAGAAGAGGAAAGCCTTAAATAGATTAATGGGAAAGACTAGAATAACGACTCGAAAGTTATGAAATGTTAAATAGATTTTCTGCAGGATGAATGAGAGATTGTGAAACAAAGGGGATGTGAACTCCATCTCAAAGGAATAGATGAGTACTGGTAACAAGTGAAAATGAAGTGAAATAGATGAGAAGTACTCATAGGATCTCAAGGGTAAAGGTAATCAGAAGATGATGGCATCAAGGAATGTCATTTAAGGTTATACATTCGCAATGGTAAAACTAGAAGGAAATTCTGGGATAAAAGAAGTGTAAAACTTACCAGGGAAGGGAACCTTGGAAAACATATGTGTCCCAACTAGGAGGAAATGGAACCAACAGAATTGAAAAGAAGATAAGCTCCTCAAAGACAAGCTGTTGGAAATTAAAGGATCAAATACAAAAGGGAAGAAATCGTGAAGGTCCAAGGGACAAGTTAAAACCCAAGTAACGAGTAAGTAGGAAGACAACATCAACAGATCCCATATGAGTAAGGAAGGAACTAAGTCAAAAAGGAGAATCGTGAAATGATCACGAGTGAGTAAGAATGGATTAAGAAAGAAAAGAGTCCATAAAGAAAGGTCACCACTTGGAATGAGGAATGACATAAGAAAGGAAGAGTCTATGATTGGAGCATGACGAGATCATGCGTTAAAATGTGGAACAAAGAAATAATAACCAAAGAATGAGGGAAGGATCAATGTAGGATGAAAAGGTGATAACGCCAACACCTGTGGAAGTGTGTACGTGATACTAGAATGGACAGTAACCTAAGAAGGTCAATAATAAAGAAAATAACCAGATGCAAGAAGGATTGGGTATTTTGGAACTCTTAATATGAAAATCTTATGTAAAAGATCTTGGAATGGAAAAATAGTGCTTAAAGGAATGAAGAATATGAATCTAAGGATATGACCTTAAATCTTCCAATGACATATGCTTAGCTAAAGTAAGCTCCATGGAATGAGTAAGGGGTGTGATTGAAAAGAAAATCCTAATTATGTGATATAAATGATAAACAGAAATAACCAAGAAAGTTGTATGTCGATAAACTACAAAATTATATTAGTGAAGAATCATTCTAGTACAAAGGAGGTGGAATATGTTTTGGGGATAAAACTCCTAAAAGGAGGGGAGAGTTGTCAACCCTGCCCTTTGGAGTTAAGGAAAACCGGGAAAAGAACTAGTTAAACCGATTGAGAAAACCGAACTGGTTCACAAACCAGATCACCCGAGAACATGCAAATTAGAAAATTTACAACTCCCAAGTGACCCAAAGAGTGATAAAAACCTTGGAAAAGGACCTTAAAACAATTTGGGAGAGAAAACTAGACCGGTTCAGGTGAACCGGATATGAACCGGATTGAATTAGTTTGGAGCGGTTTCAACCACTATTGAGCCGGATGATGAATTCATTTTTCTATGTGGCTTAGAAAATTCAAGTTGGAGAATTGAGGCCACTATTTGATAGAGAATGAATTTATATGAATTTAAAAATTTTTAATTTTAAAAAACTCGATCGAACAAGGCCTGAACCGGCCAGTTTAAGCGTTGAACCGGGTTCGGACCGGTCCGGTCTGGTTCAGAACAGTGTTGTCTTCTTCCTTCAGATGATAGCATTGTTCACTCATCGGAAATTTCAACAGCGCCGGTGAAGAAGAAACATTTTTGTTTAGTACATTTTAAGCCATTAATGAATGTTATTAAGGTGTCAAACGGACAGCCGGAGAGTCCTCGAGTTCCTTATATAAAGATCCACTCTCCAATCATCCTCTACACACCTAAAAACCTCACTCTCTCTTAGCTACTTAGTTTTTCAATGAAGCTTGAACTAGAGCTCTAACTTGGGCATTTTTCTAAGCCAAATAAGGTGTGGTTGGGTTCTTTGGATTCAGAGAGAAGTTAGCTACATGCATGAAGTCTCTATTTGCTCCGAGGGTCGCTAGAGAAATGTCGGCATGATAGAATAGTGAAGTAGCTCTGGTGGACCAAAGCTACCCTATTTCAGTTGAGCTGAAACCAACCAATCCGAGCCCTTCTCAAGTCAAACCTAGCTCTCCCAACACTTTTACAGACCTCCTACATCTGAATTAGGGTGGAAAGGTAAGCCAATTCGGCTCCCTTTGTAAATTTCAATCAGTGCTAGAGTGAGAACCGACAGATCTTTACTAACCAAATTCTCCCTCAATTTGACATAAATTAAGGTGATTATTGATCCTAGGAGGAACCGGAGGACAAGAGCTATCAGTCGAGATTGAAAGCTCGAGCCGTTGCGCCCACGATGGTAAGCTTTCGAAACTTTCTCTATCTACGCTTAGTTTTCCAGTGAAGCTTCGTTTGAGCTTGTTCCGGCATCAAATCGTGTGGGTCAAAGTGCAATTGAATCGTATGGAGGTGTAGGAACTTAAATCTAAATTCAATTTAAACAATTAACTTTGATTAATTGGTTAATTTGATTAAATCAAATTTGATCACATTTGAAGGATGAAATTGGGGTAATTTTTTGGAAATTTTGGTGATTTCAAAATTTTGAAGGACTAAAGTGCAATTTAATAAAATTGAGGGCCAATTGGGCATGTAAAAGATGTTGGAGGACCAATTGGTCAATTTTTGGAATCTTTGGGGTGAAATTTACCATTTTTGTAATGTAGGGGCAAAATGGTAATATTGGTAAAGTTGTGGACCAAATTGAAAATTTGGAAAACTTGAACCCCTTTTTATGATTTTGAATAAATTGAGGTTCCAAGGTGAATTTTAGAAGTTTTGGGACTCAATTTGGGGGAAATCAACATTAGGGACCTAAAGTTAAAGAAAAAGAACTTTAGGGACCTAATTGCAATAAACAAAAAATTTTGAATATTTCATCCATTCACCATGAATGAAGGCTATTAGGCCATGAGATAATGAACAAGGATGTTCATATCGTGTAAGAACATGAAGTACCAGGAAGGCCAGCAAGGACAAGCTCGTGTGAAGACAAAGAACCTGTTAAGAGGAAATCACTATGTTATCAGGTGAGTGGGATTTTATATCATACCCGGTTGGGATGATAACCATCTCAAAAATGAAAACCTGCTTCTAAGTGGAATTTTAAACATCTCACTTGAATGGAGTGATGTGAAAATTACACAGAAAAACTACTTACTGGTTGTAAGTATATCTTACCCAATTGGTATGATGAACTTCATGGAAGGAAGTAGAAAACCCGTTCCTCGATCATGAGCGGAGATGTCCTCACACCCGGTTGGTGTGATGGGCGACCAAAGATTATTTTGTCGAAAGTGCTCTCTCTTGTCTGTGTGCTACTACTTAAACTTTTTGGGAGAACTTCTTGACAGTAGCCCAAAATGCTCATATCGGCCGGAGAAGTAGGTTTTGGAACTTGGGGGCTAATATGCCCAATTTTTTAAAATCTCATACAGTGGGCCTAAGGCCAATTGGCAAGAGTAGGAGCTCGTAAACAAACATGAGTTTAAGCCATGAAAATTTTAAATGAATGATATGTTTCTCCATGGTACAAAGACATGACCGACATACTTGTTGGACTAGTGGTAGTGCGACATGACATGTCGATGGACTAGTAGAGACAAACAACAGTAGGTCGAGTTAAGGGTCGGGGCTGTTGGACCAATGGCACCACAAATTAAATAGCTTATGTGGAAAACTATTGTTTTGTGCATGCATTGAGGTATGGGACCTTCAAGACGGCCAAAAAAGGTAGTGATGTGTTCTAGGGGCTACTTGTCATGCCCCAACCCGGTTTGGTCGGATCCCTATGATCAACCCGCCACTCTCCCAATTTACTATGTGTTTCCCCTGTTTATAAACCGTGAGGAGTAAGGTGTCCTTTAAACCTGCACCTTTCCTAGAATAACATAAATCAAAACTATACAAAATTTTAAACTATTCATACATGTCTTACAGGTGCATTAACCGGTGGTCTTTTGGGTATACTTTCCGAGGTTACCTAAAAGTGATATAAGGCAGGAGGTGAGTACAACGACACAGTGAAGGGGTTTTCAAAGTTTATCTTTCAGAAAAATATTTGATTCGGAGTGTGCCAGACTCCTTATTTTCTTTTAAGAACCTTTCATTTTCAATTTTTGTTCTTATCACCATATCTTATTACCATAGTGTGTCACCACCCAACATACATACTTCATCATGAAGGTCAAACACACAATCGCAGGCTAGCCTATCCACTAAACCCACTTGTGGCATCGAAGCAACTTTACCAACCACCTAGATAGAAGTATGTCCACTTCTACCCTGAGAATGAGTGGATGTTCATGACATCCGACCCTCAATCTAGTAACAATTCTCTATGTCCGTATGAGGACAAAGACCTCATCCCGACCCCATCCCGGTCTCATGCGCTTCAAGCTACGTCGAGCTTCGCTAGGCCTCTTGGTACGACTAACTGCCCTTATATCCACTAGATCGTCTAGGGACCTAGGACATATCACTACACCTCTTAGGCATCTTGGAGGTCCTGTAAACACAGTGCATGCACAATCAGTATTTTCACATCATGCCATATAATCTATTGAGCCACTGGTCCAACAACCCCAACCCTCAACTCAACTTGCAGTTGTTTATCTTTACTAGTTGGAAGACTTTTCATATCGCACTACGGCTAGTTGATTGAGTATGTCGATCCTATATTGGTACCATGGCCAAACAATTCACTTATTCAAGTTTTCATGGCATATAAATTCATGAGTGTTTACAAGCTATTGCTCATGCCAACTGGCCTAGGTCCTACTATTCGAGATTTTCAAAACTGGGCATAATAACCCCAAGTTCCAATATCAAGGCTTCCAGCCAAATAGAGCTATTAGAGCTCCCATCAAGAAGGTCTCCCAAATGGTTTAAGTAGTGGTGCACTATTAAGGGAGAGCACTTCTAACAAAAATATATTTTTAACTATCCATCATACCAATCGAGTATAAGTACATCTACGTTCATAACCGATGAATTGGTTTTCTACTTCCTCCAAGAAAGTTTATTATACCAACTAGGTATGATCTACTTACAACCGGTAAGTAGTTTTTCCTGTCATTTTCACATCACTTCTCTAAGTTGTGATGTTTAAAATATCACTTAGTAGTGGGTTTTCAATTTCAAGGTACTTATCATCACAATCGGGTATGATATAAAAATTTCACTCAGCCGATATTGTGCAGTGAAATTCCACTTAGTCAGTTTTCGTCCCTTGCGAGCTTAACCTAAACATATGTTCCTGATGTCTCGTGTTCCTACACAAAATAAACATTATTGTTCATTATCATCTAGCTTTATCACTTCATTCAATATTAATAACTAAATTGACAATTTTTTTAATATTTGCAAATTGGTGCTTAAAGTTATTTTTCTATTTACTTTAGGCCCCAATTGTCGATTTTTCCCCAAATTGAGTCCCAAAACTTTTAAAATATCACTTGGGACCTCAATTTACTTAATTTCATAAAAAGGGGTTCAAGTTTCACAAATTCCCAATTTGGACCCCAAATTTTCCAAAATTACCATTTTGCCCTTCCTTTACAAAAATGGTATGTTTTTACCCCAAAAATTGTAAAATTGTTCAATTGGTCCTCTAACATTCTTATCATGCCCAATTGACCCTCAATTTTATAAAATTGCATTATGGTACTTCTAATTTTCAAAATCCCCAATTTTTCCAATTGTCGCACAATTTCAACTCCCTAACACAGCCAAATTTGATTTAATCAAATTGACCGATCAAACACTTCTAAATGTTGAAATGAAGTTAAAATTGAGTTTCTGCATATTCATATGATTCAATAGCACTTTGAATAATAGGTTTTGACGTCGGAACGAACTAAAATGGAGCTTCACCGGAAAACAAAATGTAGAGAGAGAAAGCTTTGATTGCTCACCGACGAGGGCGCGATGGTCCAAGCTTCCAATTAGGGGAGATAACACTCCTCTTGAGGTTACTCCTAAGATCAAGAATTTCATCAATTGATGTCAAATTGGATTAGAATTCTGTCATCAAAATTCCGTCAACTCTCTCTAGCACTGATCAAAAATTGTAGAGGGAAGCCGAATTGGCTTACCTTTCAGTCCTAATTTGGTCGTTGAAGGGTTGAGGTGTTGGGAGAGATTGGTTTGGTCTAAGGAGCACTCGAATCAGCCAATTTCATCTCAGCCGAAAGAAGGCAGCTTCTATCCGCTGGAGCTGCTTCACTGTTCGGTCATGTCTGGGCTTCTCCAGCGACCTTTGGAGCGAATGGATTTACCACCGTGTATTTGACTTCTCCCTGGTTCTAAGGAACCTGACCACGCCTCATTTGGCTAAAAAATGACCCTATATCGGAGCTATGGTTTGAGCTTCATCAAAAAACTAAGCAACTAAGAGAGAATTGAGATTTCAGGTGTGGAGAAGATGAATGAGGATGGGCTCTTTATATAGGAAGCTCTGGAACTTCTTGGTTGTCCGATTGGCGCCTTAATGGCGGTCATTCATTGACTGAAACTCCCTAGCTGGAGACTTTTCAGCTTTGCAGGTGTTGCACGATTTTCCGGTGAGTGAAAAGTGTTGTCATCTGAAGGAAGAAGACCACACTGTTCCGAACCAGATCGGACCGGTCCAAACTGGGTTCAAAGCTTAAACTGGTCGGTTCACCACCAATTCGACCAAAATTTTCAAATCTAAAAATTTCTAAATTCATTTTATATCCAATGGTGGCCTCAAATCTCAAATTTGAATTTTTTAAGCCACCTAGAAAAATGAATTTAGCATCCAGTTTAATAGTGGTTCAAACTAGTTCAATTTGGTTCAGATCCGATTCACCTGAACCGATTTGGTTTTCTTCCCCAATTCATTCTTAAGTCCATTTCCATGACTTGTAGGACTCTTTGCATCACTCGGAATCCATAAATTTCTTGGTTTGCCCTTTCTCTATGGGTTCCAGTTTGTAGACCGACTCGATTTTTAAATTAAAAATGATCGGTTCTTTCCCCAGTTTTCTTATTATCAAGAGACGGGATTTACAACTCTCCCCACCTTGTAGGGGTTTTGTCCCCAAAACAATTACATGCTAAATAATTGAGGGAAACTCTTCCTCATCACACTCTCGGTTTCTCATGTATCTCCATGCACGGGTCCGTTCTGTCAAAGAACCATGACCATAGGAATCCTCTTATTCCTTAAATTCTTGTCCCCCTGGTTGATAATTTGTACCGGTTCTATTTGATAGGTCAGGTTCTCCTCCAGTTCTAATGGAGGTCGGTCCAATACATGACTAGAATCAGGCTGATATTTCTAAAGCACAGAGATGTGGAACACATCGTGTATTCTCTGCAGGTCTGGAGTTAGTTCCAATTTATAGGCTTCCAGTCATATCCTTTGAATGATAGGATATCGACCAATATACCTTGGTTTTAATTTTCCTCTTTATTGAAACCTAAGTATTCCTCTCCATGGGGACACTTTGAGAAATACTTGATCTCCCACCTCAAACTCCAGATCTTTCCTTCGATTGTCTGCATAACTCTTTTGCCTGTCCAGTATAGTCTTAAGGTGACTCCTGATTAGTCTTATCTTTTCTATGGCATCCTCGATTAGATCTGCCCTTTCTAGCCTTCTTTCTCCTACTTCTTCCCAAAATAGAGGGGTACGGCATGGCCGTCCATAAAGGGATTCATAGGAAGCCATCTGAATACTGGCCTGATAAATATTATGGTAAGCAAATTCCATCAGGCACAAGTATTCCTCCCAGCTTTTGTTCATGGTGAGTACGCACACTCTCAACATATCTTTTAAGGTTTGGATGGTTCGCTCAGACTGTCCGTCTGTATGAGGGTGGAATGTCGTGCTCATGTGAAGCTTGGTTCCCATGGCATTTTGTATACTTGGCCAAAACCTTGAAGTAAGTCTCAGATCTCTATATGATACTATACTCACTAGAACACCATGGATTCTTATGATTTCCTTCATGTATAATACGACCAGTTGTTCCATTGTGTCTGTTACTCTTATAGGAAGGAAAAGAGATGATTTGGTCAATCTATCCACGATGACCCAAATCACATCTTGACCCTTTCTTGTCACCGGTAGTCCCATGACAAAGTCCATGGTGATGTGCTACCATTTCCACTCTGGAATTGGTAAAGGTTGTAGCAGTTTCAACGGTTTCTGATGCTCCACTTTTATTTGCTGACAGGACAAACATTAAGCTACATATTTCACAATGTCCATCTTCATACCTTTCCCTCAATAAACTTGTTTGAGGGTGCAGTACATTTTAGTACTTCCTGGATGCATAGCATACACTGAATCCTATGCCTCTTCTAGAATTAATCTCTTTAGTATCTTACATTGAGGCACACATACCTCACCCTTATAGGTTAGAACCCCATCACTGCACATGTTGTAGTCCAATTTAGTTTCCCTATTAATCGAATCCGTATAGGGTTGAAGTTTCTTATCTACTTTTGTTGAGCTTGGATCTACTTAGTGAGAATGGGTCTTACTACCACATTAGCCACCAGGCACCCTTCCCGCTTGTCCATCTTTAGGTCCACCTCCATTCTTCCTAATTGTTGCAACAGGGGTATGTAATTTGTCTTTACTTGCATTGCCTCAGTTTGGTACTTGCGACTCAAATCATCTTCTACCACATTTACCTTTTCAGGGTGATATTCTATCATAAGGTCATAATCCTTAACTAATTCTAGCCATCTCCCCTAGCAGAGATTTAACTCTTTCTGAGTTAGGAAGTACTTAAGACTCTTGTGATCTGTGTATATCCTACACTTAACCCCGTAAAGGTAGTGACATCATATCTTTAGGGCAAACACTATTGTAGCTAATTCCAGATCATGAGTCATGTAGTTTCATTCATGTACCTTCATTTGTCGCAAGGCATAAGCATTAACCTTCCTTTGTTGCATCAAGACACATCCGAGTCCTTGTCCGGATGCATCACTATAAACTATGTACTCTCCTGCATTAGGGTCAGGTAATGAGAGTACTGGTGCATTATGGGACACCAAATGTACTTCACTCTTTCTCCGGTCTCCTTGGAATTTCAGTCCATTTGTCTTGGGAGTGTGAAAAATTACTATCTTCTTTCCACAGTCCATCTTATTCTGATGGTTACTTAACCAATCTATTCCAAGGATTACTTCTACCACCCTCAGAGATAACGGAATCAAATTTGCTTCGAGATTGACTCCTCCAACCTTTATCTCACATCCCTTCAGCTATTTGTTCCTATTTAACCCTTCTCTTAAGGGTGTGAGGATGTTGAGACTTTGTCCTAGAGGGGTGAGTTTTAGGCATAAACTTGGAATTAGGTCCTCTTTGATGAAAGATCTCTCGACTCGTGAGTCGAAGAGAGCGTAGACTTGTTGTCCCCATAAATGCACGTACATTGATTGGAGAAATGTATATTTTTAGAGAAAAGACTTTCTTTATTGAATAAAATTCCAATTATAGGTTTTTCTTAATCTAATTGGGAGGCTTTTGAAAAGTACTTGCTACGGTACTAGGGTCTTTCCAAGCTTGTTCTTCATTGAGGTTGTATACCCTACTTTGGTTGTGGCATCCTGCTTGGGATTCCTAGGGTTCCCTTGAGCTAGTCCAAGCGTATTTCGTTGCTTGTTCTCCCGCAGAATGAGACATTCCTTTGCAAAGTGCCCCATATGTCTACATGCAAAACAGGACAAGCATGCTCCCTCGTGGTGCCTTTAGCATCTAGAACATCGAGGGTTTCCTTGTGGCAAGGTCAGGATTACTATCTAGGGAGGTGGGGGTGTATCCATCTTCTATTGAAATCCAACTTTATTTCCCAATCTTGCACCATTATGCTCCCTCTGTCCTCCATGACTCCTTTGGCTCTAGTCCTCCTTCTGGGTTGTCTGCTCCATTCGGCGGTGTCGGGTTCGCACCAGTCGCTCACATTTGTGAGCCATACTGATCACAATCGCCAAATCCGTGGGGTGTCCTAGCACTCACATACGGTCTCGTATGTCCATATTGAGACCATCCATGAATCGCTGACATATGTCTGCTCATCTAGCCAAGTCAGGAGCAAAGGGTCTTAACTCATTGAATTTGGTCTCATATTCCAATATCGAGTTAAGCCCTTGTCGAAGTTGGAGGAAATCCAGCATATTCATATTAATCAGATGAGGAGCCAGGTACTCCTTTGCATACATCTCCTCAAACTACTTTCAGGTGGGTGTGGAAGTATGCAGGTTCTAGACATTGTCCCACCATCTTTTGGCACTACCCTTCAGGAAAACTTTTTTTATGATCACTATAACCTCTGGTGATATCCTGAATATCCCCATAAGCTTCTTGATGTTAGCCAGCCAGTCCATGGTAGCTCCCACATCTTTCTCTCTCAGAAAAGGCCTACACCCTAGTTGACGGAGAGAATTGAGATACTTGGGCATGTCAGGTGGAAGGGGATGATTAACAGGAGGAGAATGAGATTGTACTACCTCTAGTTCAGCCCGAGAGTTGGTGTCTGCCTCAGGGATGAGGTTCAGTTGCCCAAATATTCAAGTGAATTCCACGTACAACCTCTAGTGTTCCGAGCTGGGTCCAGGTGGGGTTGTTTGGGCTCATCAGGGAGTTTCAACAGGTAAGGCTGGTTAGACATTGTCAAAGACTGTTGCTCTAGTTCTCTTGGTTCCTTTCTTGGGAACTGTCTGAAATTTTAAAAATTATCCCTATTAGTTACTATGTTATATAGTCTTGATAATGTATTCGAGAAAACAAGCTCTTATACCACTCAAGTTGTCACACCCCAACCTAGTTTGGTCGGATCCTCGTGAACTACCCTCCACTCTCTCGATTTATTAAGGGTTTTTCCCCTTCTCTAAACTGTGAGGAGTAATGCGTCCTTTTTACTTGTATCTTTCCTGTAATAACATTAATCAAAACTGAATATATTAACCATACATACCTATCTTGTAAGTTCAGCTATTGGAAGGTCTGTAAGTAGGTTTTTCCCTCGGTTACCTGAAATGGGGTAAAGGAAGGGGTGCATTCAACGACTTAGTGAATGGGTGTTGGAAGAGAGTATTCAAAACATCTTTATTTGGAGTGTGCCAGAATCCTTATTTCTTTCAAAAATATTCTTTCCTTAAGTTCCTAGTTTTTCAAACCATTTTCCTCATTTCCACATTAGGTGTGTTTAACAATCAACACACGCCCTTCATCATGAAGGGAATCACACATTTGTAGATCAGCTCATCCACTACACCCACTTGTGGCGTCAGAACGAGTTTATCGGCTACCTAGATAGAAGTCCATCTACTTCTACACTGGGAATGAGTGGATGTTTGCGACATCTGACCCTCAAACCTAAAATCAACTCAGTGTATGTATGAGGACATAGACCTCATCCCAACCCCACCCCCGACCTCATGCGCATGAAGTTACGTCAATCTTCCCTGACTGCTGGCATGGCAAATTGCTCTTATCTCCACCATGTCATCCAATAACACCTAGGATGCATCACTACCCCTCTTGGGCGTCTTGATGGTTCTAAACCTCAAGTGCATGCACAAACAAAATTTTTCCACAAATCCATTTATCTTTGGTGCCACTGGTCCAACGGCGCCGACCCTCAACTCAACCTATAGTTGTTTGTGTAGACTAGTCTATCGACCTGGTCCTATTGCACTATCGCCAGTACATTGAGTATGTTGGTCTTGTCTTAGTACCATGGCCAAATTACATCAATTATTCATTAAGAATTTTCATGGCTTATCATCATATTTGTTTACGAGCTTCTACCCGTGCCAACTTGCCTTGGGCCCACTGTACGTGATTTTCCAAGACCGGGCAATTTATGCCCCAAGTTCCAAAACTGAGGCCTCTAGCCTATCTGAGCTATTTTAGCTCTCATCAAGAAGGTCTCCCAAAAGTTTTAAGCAATGGCACACAGTTAAGGGAGAACACTTCTAACAAAATAAAAATTTTCCATCCATCACAACTTCCAGGTGTGATGACATCTTCACTTAAAATCGTTAAGCAGATTTTCTTCTTACTTCCAGAAAGATCATCATACCAACCGGGTATGATCTACTTACAACCGTTAAGTAAATTTTCTGTGTAGTTCTCACATCACTCCAACCAGGCGTGATGTTAAAATTCTACAGAGTAGTGGTTTTTCATTTCGGAGGTGCTCATCATCCCAAGCGGGTATGATGTGAATATCCCACTCACTCGATATTTGTAGTGTATTCCTTCTTAATCGGCTTTTTGCCTCCATGCAAGCTTATCCTTGCTGGCATTCCAGTCCTTCATGTTCCTACATGAATGGGACATCCTTATTTATTAACATTCGACATGATAGCCTTCATTCCTCATGTATGAACAAAAATACACATACTTTTCAATGAATTGCATTTAGGTCCCTAAAGTTATTTTTCCTTAACTTTAGGTCCCAAATGCTAATTTTTCCCCAAATTAAGTCCCAAAACTTCCAAAATTCACTTTTGGATCATCAATTTACTCAAAATCACATAAGGGGTTCAAGTTTCTCAAATTTCCAATTTCGTCCCCAACTTTTCAAAAATTACCATTTTGCCCTTACTTTACAAAAATGGCAATTTTAACCCAATTATTTTAAAAATCAACCAATTGGTCCTACAACATCATTTTCATGACCAATTGACCTTCAATTTTGGGAATTTGCAATTTAGTCCATCAATTTTACTAAATTCCCCAAAATTTTTCCCCTTTCAAACTGGCCGAATTTGATTTCAACAAATTGAGCATTCAATTAGGGTCCAATTGAAGATATGGATCAGTTCCTACACTTACATAAGATTCACTAGAGCTTTGAATCGCATCATTTGGGTCCAAATTGAGCTAAAACGGAATTTTACTAGAAAATTGAACTTAGAAAGAGAAAGCTTCGAAAGCTTACCGTCAGAGATGCAGTTATCCAAGCTTTCGATCGGGGCAGGTAACTCTAGTCCTGAGATTTCTCCTAGGATCAAGAATTGGGACAATTCAAGGCGAATTGAGTGAGAATTTGGCTAGTGAAGTTTCACTGTTTCTCTCTCTAACGCTAATCGGAAATTACAGAACAGAGCCGAATTGACTTACCTTTCAGCTCTAATTCGGTCATGTGAGGGTTGTATGAGTGTTGGGAGAGCTTGGTTTGGCCTCAGAAGTGCTCGATTTGACTATTTTTAGCTTGGCCGAAATAGAGCAGCTTCATTCTACCGGAGCTGCTTCACTATTTGATTACGCCAGCGCTTTTTCGGTGATCCTTAAATCAAATGGAGACTACCATCCGGTAACTAACTTCTCTCTTAATCTAAGGAACTCGACCTTGCCTTTTAAGGCTAAAAAAATGCCCAAGTTAGAGCTCTGATTCGAGCTTCACCAGAAATTGGAGTAGTAGAGAGAGCAGTTTTGAGGTGTGAAGAGGATGAATGGGGAGGAGCTCTTTATATAGGGAGTTCAGGGACTCTCTGGCCGTTTGATTGGCACCTTTATGACGATCATTCATGGCTTGAAACGCCCTGAACGAAAACTTTTCACCTTCACAGACGTTGTTCAATTTTTTGGCGAGTGAACAATGCTATCATCAGAAGGAAGAAGACAACATTGTTCTGAACCTTACCGGACTGGTCCAAACCGGGTTGAATGCTTAAACCGATCAGTTCATGTTTGATTCAACCAAGTTTTTCAAAATTAAAAATTTCTAAATTCATCTAGATTCATTTTGTATTCAATGCTATCTTCAATTCTCCAATTTGAATTTTCTAAGCCACATAGAAAAATGAATTTAGAAATTGGTTCAATAGTAATTCAAACTGTTCAAACTAGTTCAGGTCCGGTTCACGTTAACCGGTTTTGTTTTCTCTTCCAATTCATCCCAAAGTGATTTTCCATGACTTTTATGACTCTTTAAGTCACTTGGGATTTTTAAATTTCTCAAACTTCTCTTTTTCTATCGGTTAAAGTTTAAGAACCGACTTATTTTTCTCTTTGCAAATAACCAGTTCTTTTCCTGGTTTTCTTATTATAAAAGGACAGGGTTTACATTATTTGTCTAATAAAAACTCACAAAATACATTGAACAAATAGTATTTGTATAAAGTTCTTCCATATAGGAATGAATACCTTTAGCTTATCAAACATAAGCCAAGAATTTAACCGTGGATCTGTGAAATATTTTCTGATGATGAAACAAGTTGGTAACTTGCTCAAATGTTCACTTAGAACCCTTTTAATTAAATCTTGAGAAAAGAAAACCTAAAATATCATTAAGATCATTTGTAATATGTGTTGAATCATTGACATGACTTCACGATGTCAATAAATATCCTACTTACTGAGTTGTAAACTCACTCCCATCCCTTATCACTTTCAAGAAATAAAATCTCAAAAAAAGACATTAGAAGATGATCTCCATGCTTGGTATGTTATTCTCTCTTATAGATTTATGTACATCATTATTTATTCCGACATATCTTGGAAACATAATATTACATTTTATTTTCTTTTATTATATGCCTTACTCCTATCAGTAATATAGTGATGGTTGTAGCTACTATTGTAGTATTGGGAGGAATGGCAGGTTGTTTACAGGTTCCGATCGTCCAAACCAAGTCAGAGCATGACAATATTTTAGAAGGTTCATAATAGCTTTCCCACCAAAACAATACTTTATTTAAATCGTTACATAACTTTTCTTCTTATAAGGTTTCTCGGACGTTCCTACCTTTTGGTATGCATCCAAACTCTGAATACCATGATGGATCTTGCCTTCTTAATCCTTTCATGATCAGGGTTCCCTTCGGATCTTGCGACACATCAGATTCACTACCGGTCATAATGTCCTTTCCTTTTTGGGGGTCTAAATACATTGATGAGGTGGGCTCATATTGTGAAACCCATTCTCTCAAACCAAGGAAACCGGGAGAAGAATCAGTATTTTCATGAGAAAACCGAGACCATAAATGGTAATGAAGGGTTAAAACAAGGATTTGGAAAATCCCAACCAACCAAGAAGTCCTAAAAATTAGGAAGAAGAACCAGGAAATGGATTGGATGTGAAAACCAGACCGGTTCAAGGTGAATTGAGCCTAAATCGGATTGAAATGGGTTGAATCATGATGAATCGGTTTAATAATTCATTTTTCTAGGTGGCTTAAAATGTCACTTTGGAAAATTGAGACCACCATGTGATAGAAAATGAATTTAGATTAATTTTTAAATTTTTAATTTTTAGAAATCTGGTTGAATCGAGCCTTAACCTATCGATTTTCATTTTCGGGTCACCAAACCCGGTCGAATCGGACCGGTCAACGGTCCAACCGGTCAACGAACATTGTCATCTTCTTCCATATGATGGTACCACTGTTCATGGAAGGATTCCACCTTCCATTCCCAGCGAGGGGATATTCCCTCCGATTATGTCATTTTCTAATGAGGATAAGCTCGACCAATATGGAAACTAGTAGAGCCAAGGATCCCCTTGCTCCCGATATAAAGTGCTCCCCTTCATTTATCCTCATCACACCTCAAACACTCAAAGAAGAAGAAGAAGAAGAAGAAGAAGAAGTGCTCAATTTCCCAATAAACTTGAACTAGAGCTCTTACTTGGGCACTTCTTTCAACCTCATAAGATGAATTTAGGTCCTATAGACTCTAGAGGAAGTCAGCCACCTAATGGCACCCTCAATTTTGCCTGAGGACCATTGGAGAAGAGCCGATGGGTCCAAACAATGATGATGCTCCATAGGTCCAAAAGCTACCCTATTTTGTCCGATCTAAATTCGGCCAATTCAAACCTCCTACGGCCAAACTGAGCTTTCCTCTATCTTCTCCAGCATGCATTAGACCTCCTAAAGCAAACATGTTAGTCAATTTGTCCCTCCCTCGTCAGAATAGTTTGATTCTAGAGAGAGAAAGTATCTGAATTTCACTAACCAAATTCCCACTACTCATAACATGAATTGTAGCGACTCTTAATCCTCGAAGGACCCTCTAGATGAGAGCTTTCATCCCAAGTCAAAAGCTCAGAATTCCATAACTCTAATAGTGAGTTCTTGAAGCTTCCTCTCTTTAGTTCCATGTAATGCCATAACATGTAATGTTTGCATATGTAGTTCTTGAAGCTTCCTCTCTGGTCAGACATGTAATATTCCACTTAGACTCCAACTGCACCATTGGATAAAAATGAATTTATATGAATTTAGAAATTTTTAGATTTGAAAAACTCAGTCAAATAAGGGGTGAACCGGCCGGTTTAAGCATGGACCCGGTTCGGAACAGTGTCATCTTCTTCCTTAGGATGACAACAATGTTCACTCGCCGGGAAACTGAAGAAATGCAGATGAAGAAGAAATGGTTCTATTTGAGGTGTTTCAGGTCTTCAATTTCAGTCATAACGGTGCCAAATGGATAGCCAACGGGTCCCCGAGCTCCCTATATAAACAGCCCCTCCCCATTCATCCTCTTCACACCTGAAAACTTCATTCTCTCTAAACTGCTCCATTTTCCGGTGAAACTCGAATCAGAGCTCCGACATGGGGTCTTTTCTGAACCAAACAAGGTGAGGTCAGGTTCTTTAGAATCGGGGAGAAGTCAGCTACACGTCTGTAGTCTCCGTTCACTCCGAGGGTCATCGGCGAGACGCCAACATGATGAAACGGTGAAACAGCTCCGGCGGACCGAAGCTACCCTGTTTAAGCCGAGTTGAAATCAGCCATTTCGAGCCCTCCTCATGCCAAACCAAGCCTTCCCAACACTTCCTCAGCCCTCCCATGGTGAATTAGGACCAAAAGGTAAGCCAATTCGGCTCCCCTCTACAATTTTCGACCGGTGCTAGAGAGAGAACTAGCAGAATTTCAATGATGAAATTCTAACTCAATTCGGGATCAATTGATACAATTCTTGATTCTAGGATGAACCTCCAGATGAGAGCTATCTGTCCAGATTGAAAGCTCAGACCGTCGTGCCCTCAACGGTGAGTAATCGAAGCTTTCTCTCTCTACAGTCCGTTTTTCGATGAAGCTCCGTTTAAGCTCGTTCCGGCGTCAAAACTTGCGATTCAAAGTGCTATTGAATCTTAAGAAGATGGGGGAACTCAATTTTAACTTCAATTTTAACTTAGAGGTGTTTGATCGGTCAATTTGATGAAATCAAATTCGGTTGTGCTAAGGAGTTGAAATTGGGGGAAAATTGGGAAAATTTGGGATTTTCAAAATTCAAAGGACCAGAATGTAATTTTATGAAATTGAGGGTAAATTGGGCATGAAAATGATGTTGGAGGACCAATTGAGGAATTTTGGAATTTTGGGGGCAAAACTTACCATTTTTGTAAAGGAAGGGCAAAATGGTAATTTTGGAAAAGTTGGGGGACCAAATTGGAAATTTGGGAAATTAAACTCCTTTGTGCGAAATTAAATAATTTGAGGTCTTAAGATAAATTTTAAAAGTTTCGGGACTCAAATTTAAGAAAAACCCGGCAATAGGGAGTTAAAATTAAAGAAAAATAACTTAAGGGACCTAATTACAAATATATGTAAAGTTGGGTTTTCTCATTCATTTGGAACGAATGAGGGCTAATAGGCCAAATAATAATGAAAAATTATGTACATTTCGTGTAGCAGAACAAGACATTGGGAACAACAGTCGAGGTCTAGCTTGTTAAGGATGGAACCCAACTAAGTGGAATTTCACTACACTATCGAGTGAGTGGGTTTACTAACATCATACACGATTGGGATGATGAGCACAACTTAAAGATAAAAACTATTTACCGGTGGTGAGTGAAATTATATATCATACCTAGTTGGGAATGATAAGTGCCTCTGTATAAAAACCCACTGTTTAGTGGTATTTTAATCATCACCACTTAGAGAAAGTGATGTGAAAATTATGCGGAAAAACTTTTACCGATTGTAAGTAGATCATACCTAGTTGGTATGATCAGACTTCCTTGAAGGAAGTTGAAAACCCGTTCATCGGTTATGAACAGAGATGTCCTTATACCAGTGGGTATAATGGACAATGAAAACCTATTTTGTCGGAAGTGTTCTCCCCTAACTGTGTGTCAATGCTTAAACTATTTGGGAGACCTTCTTGACGGGAGCTCGAATAGCTCTTATAGGCCGGGGGCCTCAGTTTTGGAACTTGGGGGCTAAATGCCCGATTTTGAAAATCTCGTACAGTGGGCCTAAGACCAGTTGGCATGAGCAGGAGCCCGTAAACAAACATAATATATGTGCCATAAAACTTAATAAGTGAATTGTTTGGTCATGGTACCAAGATAGGACCCACATTCTCAGTCAACTAGCGGCAGTGCGACATGACAGGTCGACGGACTAGTCAAGACAAACAAATGCAGGTTGAGTTGAGAGTCGGGGCCATTGGACCAGTGGCACCACAAATTATATGGCATAATGAGAAAACATTGTTTGTGCATGCAATATAAGTATGGGATCATCAAGATGCCCATGAGGGGTAGTGATACATCCTAAGGGCCCCAAATGACTTGATGAGTATAAGGGCAGATCGTCGTTCTAGGTGTCTCTGCGAAATTTGGAGTTGCACCAAGCGCATGAGACCAGGGTGGGAACAGGATGAGGTCTCTGTCCTCATATGGACATGAAGAAGCAATTTCAGAATTGTGGGTCGGATGTCACATACATCCACTCACTCCCAGGGTAGAAGTGGTCGTGCTTCTATTCGAGTGGTCGGTAAAGTTGCTCCGAAGCCACTAGTGGGTTCAGTAGTCGTACTGACCTGCGAATGTGTGTAACCTTCATGATGAAGGATGTGTGTTAGGTGATAACACATCGTGGTAATTAAGAAATGATGCAAAAACCTGAATTTTTAAATGAAGGGATTTTTTAAAAGAAAGGAGTCTGGCACACTCCATATAAAGGTTTTTCTTAAAAATTAAAAGTAGACCTTTGAAAACCCATTCACTGAGTAGTCGTACTCACCCCCTCCCTTATATCCCTTTCCGGAAATCTCGGAAAGCCTACCCTTAACAACCATTGACTAAGATGCATATAAGACAGGTATGTAAAGTTTAAAATTTCATGCAATTTTGATTATGCTATTCTAGGAAATGGTGCAGATTTAAAGGACGCCTTACTCTTTACGGTTTATAATAAGGGGAAACCCTTTAATAAACCGGGAGAGTGGTGGGTTGATCACGGGGATCCGACCAAACCGAGTTAAGGCATGACATGGTGACTCTTCTTAGACCAAAGGGAGTGGCAGGTTATTTACGGGGTTCCGATCAAATTAGGTTGGTGTGTGATGTAAACCCCGTCCCTTAAAGATAAGGAAATCGAGGAAAGAATCGATCAACCCAAGGGAGAAAATTGAACCAGTTCACAAACGCAAACCGTTAGAGAAAGGATAAATTAGGAAATTTACAAATCCCAAGTGATCTAAAGAGTCATAAAAGTCATGGAAGAGGACTTTGGGATGAATTGGACGAGAAAACCAAACCAATTCAGGTGAACCAGACCTAAACTAGATTGAACCGGTTTCTAAATTCATTTTTCGAGGTAGCTTAAAATATTCAAATTGGAGAATTGAAGCCCCATTGGATAGAAGATGAATTAAGATAAATTTTAAAATTTTTAATTTTGAAAAACTCGGTCGAATCAGGCCTGAACCAATCTATTTAAGCATTGAACCTAGTTTGCACTGGTCCGGTCCAGTTTGGAATAGTATCGTCTTCTTCCTTCAGATGACAGCACTGTTAACTTACTGGAAAAGAGAATAGTGTCAATGAAAGTGAAAAGTCACCATTCAGTGTGTTTCAGACCACAAATTATCCCCATAAAGGCATCGATCGGACTGCTAAAGAGACCCGAGCTCCCTATATAAAGAGCTCCTCCCCATTCATCCTCCTCACAACTAAAAACTCCTCTCTCTCTCTCTCTCTCTCTCTCTCTCTATTGCTCCATTTTCCGGTGAAGCTTGAACCAGAGATCTGACTTGGGCATTTCTCTCAACATCAAAAGGCAAGGTCAAGCTCTTTAGACTCCATTCAATCAAAGGATTGTCGGAGAAGTGTCGGCGTAATCAAACAATGAAGCAGCTCCAACAAACTAAAACTGCCCTATTTCAACCAAGCAGAAATCAGCCAAATTAAGCCCTCCTCCAACCAAACCAAGACCTTCCAACATCCCCATAGCCCTTAGACGACCTCAACTAAGCTGAAAGGTAAGCCAATTTGGCCCTCCTCGGTCGTTGTAGGTCAGAGTTAGAGAGAAAAACTATAGAATTTCACTAACAAAATCTCCCTCAATTTGAGGTCAATTGTAGGAATTCTCAATCCTAAAAGATACCTCAGGAAGAGAGCTATCTTTCCCGATAGAGAGATTGGACTGTCGCACCTCCGACGGTAAGCTTTAGAAGCATTCTTACTCTATGTTCAGTTTTCCAGCGAAGCTCCGTTTGAGCTTAAATCGGGCACAAATGACATGGTTCAAAGCTCAATTGAATTGTATGAAAGTGTAGGAACTGATTCATATCCTCAATTGGAGCAATTAACCCCAATTAAATGGTCAATTTGATGAAATCAAATTTGGCCATTTTGAAAGTGGGAAAATTGGGGAAAACTTTGGAAAATTTGGGGATTTTATAAAATTGATGGACGAAATTGTAATTTTCCAAAATTGAAGGTCAACTGACCATGAAAAGGATGTTGGATGACCAATTGGTCAATTTTTTAAATTAATTGGGGTCAAATTGCCATTTTTGTGAAGTAGGGGCAAAATGATAATTTTTGAAAAGTTGAGGACCAAATTGGAAATTTAGAAAATTTGAACCCCTTAAACAATTTTGAGTAAATTGAGGACCCAAAGTGAATTTTTGGAGGTTTCAGGACAAATTTGGGCAAAAGATAGCATTAGGGACCTAAAGTCAAGGAAATAGAACTTTAAGGACCTAAATGCAATTCATTGAAAATTTTGGGTGTAGTCGTTCATACGTGAGGAATGAATGCCATTATGCCAAATATTAATAAATAAGAATGTCTAAATCGTGTAAAAGCACAAGGGACCAGAACACCCGTAAGAGAAGTTCACGTCAACTTGGAAAACCAATCGAGGATTAACATGTCATGGTTAATGGATGAGTGGGATAATTTACACTTCATACACGGTTGGGATGATGAGCACCTTTTCAAAATTGAAAGCTATCATGAGTGGGTTTATTCACATCATAATCGGTTGGGGTGAGGAGTATTTTGGATATGAAAAACCACTTCTATGTGGAATTTTAACATCACACCTGGTTGGAGTGATGTGATAATTACGCGGAAAAACTACTTAACAGTTATAAGTAGATCATACCCTGTTAGTATGGTGGACTTCCTAGAAGGAAGTGGAAAACCTGCTTACCGGTTGTAAGCGGAGATGTCATCACACCCAGTTGGTGTGATGGATGGAAAGTTTATTTTGTTAGAATTATTCTCCCTCGACTATGTGCCAATGATTAAAACTTTTGGGAGACCTTCTTGACGAGAGCAGGAATAGCTCAGATAAGCCACAGGCATCAGTTTTGGAACTTGGGGAAAAATGCTAGGTTTTTGGAAAATCACGAACAGTGGGCCCAACGCTAGTTGGCATGAGTAAAAGCTCATTAACAAACATGATGTTTAAGCCATGAAAATTCTTAATGAATGAATTTGTGATTTCGCCATGGTACCAAGACAGGACCGACATACTCGATGGATTGGCAGCAGTGCGATAAGACCAGGTCGACAGACTGGTCTAGACAAATAGTTGCAGGTTGAGTTAAGAGTCGGGGCCGTTGGACCAGTGGCACCAAAGATAAATGGCTTTGTGGAAAACTTTTGTTTGTGCATGCACTTCAGGTTCGACACCATTAAGATGCCCAAGAGAGGTAGTGATGCGTCCTAAGGGCTACTAGACGATATGGTGGAGATAAGGGTAATTTTTCGTACCAGCAGTTAGGGAAGCTAGACGTAGCTTCATGCACATCAAACTGCTACCATGGCATCGGGATGAGGTCTCTGTGCTCATACGGACATAGAGTTGATTTCAAGTTTGAGGGTCGGATGTCACGAACATCCACTCATACCCATGGTAGCAGTGGATGGCTTCTATCTAAGTGGTCGGTAAAGTCGCTCCAACGCCACAAGTTGGACGGGCTACCCTGCGAATGTGTGATTCATTTCCTGATGAAGAGCGTGTGTTGATTGTTAAACACACCTGATTTGGAAATGGGGGAAATGGTTTAAAAACTCAGGATTGTGAGGAAAGAATATTTTTTAAAGGGAATAAGGAGTCTGGCACACTCCGATTAAAGATGTTTTAATTATGAAAACTCTTTCCCAACACCCATTCACTAAGTTATCGAACTCACCCCGTCCCTTTACCCTTTTTAGGTAACCAAGGGAAAACCCACTTAAATACCTACCTATAGCAAAACCTGCAAGACAGGTATGTAAGGTTAAATTTATTCAATTTTGATTAATGTTATTCTAGGAAAAATAGGAAAAGGGATGCCTTACTCCTTGCAATTTAAAAAAGGGCAAGACCTTTCATGAACCAAAGGGAGTGGTGGGTTGCTCACGGGGATCCGACCAAACTGGGTCAGGGTGTGATAACTTGTGTGGGATAAGCCTATTTGCTCGAATACATTATCAAGACTATATAACATAGTTAACTAAGAGAAAGTTTTAAATATTTACCGATGGGTCCAAGAGAGTGACCAAGAAAACTAGGACTGATGTCACCAACGCCACCCAACAACCTATCCTAGTAGGAAGACTACACTAGAAGCTCTCCAATGCCCGAGGCAGAGTAGAAGCCCAAAGGACCAAATGGGGAAGTATCCAGTTCCACCAAGGAGCATGGTGCGAGGATATGTTAGGGTCACAATCATGTGTACAAAGTGAGTCAAGTCGGAAGCTAGGAATGCCATCAAGGGCATATAACCTTACCAAGGAGGGTGCCTACCAAGAACGTAGTAGCTCCCTATCTATTTTGTGACAACTTTTTGTAATAGGGCTAAAACCCCAACATTTTGTAGTCCTCTATTAATGTAGTATGTAAATTTCTTAAAATCCAATCTCTCAAATGAAGTTATCTTTCTAGGAAGATAGCCCCAAGGAAAGTAACCAAACAAACCCGTACTACCATAGAAACTAGGAAAAATCCCATCCTAGTTAAGGAAACTGAATCAAGGAATTAAGAAATCTATGAGGAATCTTAGAATGACCCTTTATCAAAGATGAATCAATAAGAAAACTCTCAAGGTGTTCAGACTCAAGGACGGCAAAGCATCAAACCACCAGCAACCCTAGAAAGGCATTGCAATGCTCAAAGTAAAGGAGGAACTACAACGGTCCACGCCAGGGAATAACCTATTATAAGTGTGAATGATGGGGACACTACGTGAAGAAGTGCCCAACCCTACTAAGGACAAGTACCAAGATAACCTATTATAGGTGTAGGGGATAGGAAAGGTAAAGAAGGATTGTCTCATGCCCCATAGATTTACGGCAATATCTCCTAAAAAGTCACGAAAGACAGGAAGGACTGGTGACCAAAACTATGGAGCAGGTTAAGTAAGCGGTTAGCAAAGAGGTCAAGAAATGGTGAGGTAAAGTGGAATTTAAACTTCTTCTTAAGAAGGTCAAAGCATAGAGGAATACCACAAGAATTGAGGTAAGGTACATGGAAGATACACCTAGAACCCCCTTAGAAAGGGACAAACACGAGAAACGTCCTCCGGAAATTTCATGGTAGGACACAGTAAGAGTGAAGAAGGGAAGAAATGCGCTACGAAAAGGAACTCTGAAGAGATGCATATGACTAAGTACCCCTTGAAGGGATCATTGATGGGCGGATGGACATAACATGGAGTGCAAGGAACCAACCCATCATTAGGAACTTTTCAAAGGAAGGATGTATTGGAATGGCCAAGTGTGACATGCTTTGGAATAGTAGAAGAGCCAAATAATGATTCTAGGAGAACCTAGTATAAAGAAGCAACTAGTAACAATAGGATGGTTAAGGAGAATAAACAATACCTTAAGAAGGGTTGGGAAGTAGTAAAGACTACACTCTATGAAGGATAATAGGATGGGCATGAAGGACGAGTGAATTCTAGATTCAGCTACCCAGACAGTTAGACAAGAAAAATAGTAGGAATGAGGCAGTTAACGAGCTGGCCTTTGGGAGAACCATTGATTTAAACCCTGGCAAAGAGGAGAGAAGTGAAAAGGCCAAATATTGGAAAAGAAGAATAAAGGAAGTCTTTAAAAAGTTCAATGGCTAAGAACAGATTAATGACCAAACTCAAGTCATGAAAAGGTTAAGTAAGACTCTTGCAAGGTGATCAAGAGACCTTGAAACAAGGGGGATTGGAAAGCCTCCCTGAATAAATAAACTGGTACTGGGGTACAAGTGAGCATGAGGATAGGGTATAAAAGATGTGCAAGTAAGGTTTCAAGAGTAAAGGTAGGTAGGAGAGGATGGCATCAAAGGATGTCATTTAAAGATTGGGTGCCCTCAAGTGTGAATGAAAAAGGAATTTCAAGAGAAAAGGGTAAGAATCCTCCCAAGGAAGGAAACCCTAGGGAGGGATACATGTTCAAACTAAGAGATAATGGAACCAAGTGATGAAGGATGAGGAGATGAACCTGCAAATGAAGTGCATGTTGAGGTGGAAGAATCAAGGGAAACATATTAGGAGGAGCCAAGGAGTAAGATAAACTCAAGGAACAGGTAAGTAGAAAGATAGCATCAAATGATGTCGTACAAGTAAGAGAGGGGTGGACTACCCAAAATAAGAAAAAAAAGAGGAAAGAACATCTAAGAAACCTTGGAGAAGTAAGCCCTCCAAATAAGAAGTGGTTGAGGAGGGAACAACCACTAATATCAAGATGGGTTGTGGTCTACACTCACATAAAGAGTGGATGACTAGGCATAGTGTGGAGTACACGAAATGAGACTAATAATCAAAAGTTCCTTAGATAAGGAATAATGGATGAAATGGAATTTTAAGATGAGGAAGGATTCAAAGCAGGCAAATGCCTCAATATAGAAGGAGGTGTAAGGAAATGAATAAAGAAACCTTAAAGGAATGGTAAGAATGTTGAGCATGTAGCTCCTAAGATGAAAGTCTCTACTTTGAGGGACATAGTAGAGAATGAAACCATAAAAAAAGGAACTTCCCAAACAAAGCAATCGACACATAGACCAAAAGGGATCAACTCGAAATAATGAATCGTGAAATGAACACAAGCGGGTAAGAGTGGATTAAGGAAAAGGAAAGTCCTTAAATAAAGGGTGTAAGTAGAGAAGAGGAATGACATAAGAAGGGAAGAATCCTCGCATGTCGGTAAGTCATTGGGAAACCCAAATGATTGGAACCGGAATGACCCAATAAAGATGTTGGGAAAGGATGAGTAGATAAGAGAAATTGACACGGTTATGTGAGACATGACGTCAAAGGTAAGATGGATGAGAGGGTAAGGGTAAACATACTCGAGAAATACTACTAGACGAAGAGAGAGACGATGCTATACATTCCCCGAAAGGTTAGAAGGTTGAGAACAAACATTAAGGAAGTGTTCTAAAATTTTAATGGTTAAAGACAAATTCTGGAGCATGTCGTGTTGTAAGGCACATGCAAGCTCAACAGCCCCATGGAAGGATATGACTCATCTAAGGAAGAATCACATGGTTAAGTATGATAAGGTCAACATCGAATTTACACCGAAGTTGTAATAAACAATGGATAAAGGAAGGGACAAAATAAGACAAAAAGGTGATAACATCGAAACACGTGAAAAAAAGTTATGTAACGCTCGAAAGAACACCGAGCTAAGGGTTTCAACAATCAAGAGAATAACTAGACACGGGAACGATTGGGCATCTCGGGACTCCCAAGAAAGAAAACATGAGTAAGAATTTCAAGGGGAAGAATCTTGCCCTAAGCAAAGGAAGATGTGAACCTAAGGATATACCCATGAACTCATAGGTAAGAAATCCTTAGCGAGGATAAACTCCAGGGAATGAGTGAGCAATGGAAAGGAAAATGAAATTCCTTAAATGCGTGTCATAAAGGGGCTAAGTGGAAATAATTGAAGTGTTAGCATGTCAAACAAACCCCAAGTTGAAATCAAGGGAAGTTATTTCCTATGCAAAGGATGCTGAATAAGTTTTGGTGACAAAACTCCTAAAAGGAGGGGAGAGTTGTAAACTCCGCCCCTTAAAGATAAGGAAACTGGGGAAAGAACCTGTCAACCCAAGGGAGAAAATTGAACTGGTTCACGAACCCTAACCATTAGAGAAAGGACAAATCAGGAAATTTACAAATCACAAGTAACCTAAAGAGTCAAAAAGGACTTTGGGATGAATTGGAAGAGAAAAGCAAATCGGTTCAGGTGAATCAAACCTGAATCGATTTGAACCGGTTTGGACCATCATTGAACCAGTTTCTAAATTCATTTTTCTAGGTGGCTTAAAATATTCAAATTGGGGAATTGAAGCCACCATTGGATAGAGGATGAATTTAGAAATTTTGAAAAATGCAGTCAAATTGGGCCTAAACTGGCCAATTTAATCATTGAATCCATTTTGGACCGGTCCGGTTTAGTTCAGAACAGTGTCGTCTTCTTCCTTCAAATGATAGCACTATTCACATGCCGACAAAGTGAACAGCGCCAGCGAAGGTGAAAAGACTCCATTCAGGGCATTTTAGGCCATAAATGATCACCATAAAGGCGTCGATCAGAAAACCAAAGAGTCTCCAAGCTCCCTATATAAAAAGCTCCTCCCCATTCATCCTCCTCACACCTGAAAACACCTCTCTCTCTCTCTCTCTCTCTCTCTCTCTCTCTCTCTCTCTCTCTACTGCTCCATTTTTCGGTGAAGCTTGAACCAGAGCTCCGACTTAGGCATTTTTCTCAACCTCAGAAGGCAAGGTCGGGCTCTTTAGATTCCGGGGGAAGATAGCTATCTGATAGCAACCTCCATTCGATCTGAGGATAGCCGAAAAAGCGTCGGTGTAATCAAACAGTGAAGTAGCTCTGGCAAACCAAAGCTACCCTGTTTTAGTCGAGCTGAAATTGGCCGAATTCAGCCCTCCACCGACCATACCAAGTCCCTCCAACATCGCCAAAGCCTTTAGACGACCTCAGTTGAGCTGAAAGGGAAGCCAATTCGGCCTCCTCAATCATTGTAGGTTGGAGTTAGCAAGAGAAACTACAAAATTTCACTAACAAAATTCTCCCTCAATACGAGGTCAATTGTAGGAATGCTTAATACTATAATATCCCTCAGGAAGAGAGATATCTTCCCCGGTAGAGAGATTGGACTGCCATACCCCTGACGGTAAGCTTTCGGAGCTTTCTCTCTCTAAGTTCAGTTTTCGATGAAGCTTCATTTCAGCTCAATTCATACCTAAATGACACGGTTTAAAGCTCAATTGAATCATATGGAAGTGTAGTAATTGATCCATACCTTCAATTGGAGCAATTAACCCTGATTGAAGGGTCAATTCGATGAAATCAAATTCGGCCAATTTGGAGAAATTTTTAGGGGAAAATGGGGATTTCATAAAATTAAGGGGCCAAATTGCAATTTCTAAAAATTGAGGGTCAATTGACCATGAAAAGAATGTTGAAGGACCAATTGGTTAATTTTTTAAATTAATTGGGTCAAATTGCCATTTTTGTAAAGTAGGGGCAAAGTTGGAGACCAAATTGGAAGTTTGGAAAACTTGAACATATTAAACGATTTTGAGTAAATTGAGGACCCAAAGTGAATTTTTGGAGGTTGTGAGACTCAATTTTAGGAAAAGTTAGCGTTAGGGGCATAAATTTAAGGAAAAAAACTTTAGGGACCTAAATGCAATTAATTGAAAATTTTGGGCTTAGTCGTTCATACGTGAGGAACGAAGGCTATTATTTCAAATATTAATAGATAAGAATGTTCAAATCATGTAGGAGCACGATGGACTAAAATGCCAGTAATAGAAGCTCGTGTCGACTTGGAAAACCAAACAAAGACAAACACGTCATGGTTAATGGGTGAGTGAGTTAATTTATACTTCATACCCCGTCGGGATGATGAGCACCTTTTCTAAATTAGAAGCCACCATGAGTGGGTTTATTCACATCATACACGTCATCGTATGAGGTCAGAGACCTCATCCCGTCCCCACCCCGATCTCATGCGCATGAAGCTAAGTCGAGCTTCCAAGACTACTGGCACGACTAACTGCCCTTATCTCCACCATGTCGTCCAATAGCCCTATGACGCATCACTACCCCTCTTTAGCATCTTGAACGTCCCGTAACATCAGTGCATGCACAAAACAATAGTTTTCCACATAAGCCCTTTAATCTGTGGTGCCATTGATCCAATGGTCCCAACCTTCAACTGGACTTGTAGCTGTTTGTCTTGACTAGTTCATCGACCTGTCATGTCGCATTGCCACCAGTCCATCGAGTATGTGGGTCCTGTCTTAGTACCATGGCCAAACAAATCATTCACTTAAAGTTTTCATGGCTTAATTCATGGCTTAACCCACTATACGAGATTTTCAAAATCGGGCATGTTAGCCTCCAAGTTCCTAAACTGAGGCCTCTAGCCTATCCGACCTATTCGAGCTCCCGTCAAGAAGGTCTCCCAAAAAGTTTAAGCAGTGGCACACAGTCCGGAGATAGCACTTCTGACAAAAAATAAACTTTTAGTCGTCCATCACACCACTGGGTATGAAGACATCTCTGCTTATAACCGATAAGAGCGATTACTACTTCCTTCTAGGAAGTTTCATCATATCAACCGGGTATGATCTACTTACAATCGGTAAGTAGTTTTTCCGCGTAATTTCCACATCACTCCTCTCAGGTGTGATGGTTAAAATAACACTTAGTAGTGTGTTTTCATTTCTGAGGTGTTTATCATCCCAACCAGGTATGATATAAAATCCACTCACTCGATTGTGCAGTGAATTCCTCTTATTTGGCTCTTTGCCTCCACGCAAGCTTGTACTTGCTAGCATTCTCGATACTTCGTGTTCCTACATGATATGAACATCCATGTTCATTATCCATTGGCCTATTAGCCTTCATTCAACATGAATGAATAAAATATTCAAATTTTTTATTTATTTCAATTAGGTCCCTAAAGTTCTTTTTCTTTAACTTTAGGTCCCTAATGTCGATTTTCCCTCAAATTGAGTCCCGAAAGCTCTAATTTCATCTTAGGACCTCAATTTATTCAAAATCACAAAAAGGGGTTCAAAGCTTAAACTAGCCAGTTCATGCCCGATTAGATCGAGTTTTTCAAAATTAAAAATTTCCAAATTCATCTAAATTCATTCTCTATCCAATGGTGGCCTCAATTCTCCAATTTGAATTTTCTAAGCCACCTAAAAAATGAATTTAGCATATGGTTCAATAGTGGTTCAAACTGGTCCAAACTAGTTCAATCAGGTTCGGATTTGGTTCACTTGAACCGGTTTGGTTTTCATCTCCAATTCATCCTAATGTCCTTTTTCATGAATTTTGGGAGTCTTTAAGTCACCTGGGATCCAAAAATTTCCTGGTTTTCCCTTTCTCTATTAGTTCCAGTTTATAAACTAACTTAGTTTTCTCTTTGGAAATGACCAGTTCAATCCAGTTCGGATTCGATTCACTAGAACTGGTCTTGTTTTCTCTCTCAGATTGTCCTAAGGCCCTATTCCAAGGTTTTTATGATCACATTGGGTCACTTAGGAGTTTTAAATTTCCCAAATTGCTCGTTCTCTTGATGATCAGGTTTGTGAACTAGTTCCACTCAGGTTGACCGGTTCTTTCCCCGATTTCATTGTCATTAAGGAACGGGGTTCACACTACTGTACCAGCTTCCTAATGCTTCGACAATGATCCTCAAATTAAAAGGAGGTGGTAGCGAGGTAGGGGAGTTCTTCCTGGTACTATAGAGCCTGAATGCACCCTCGGAGGTTAGAGAAAAGGCCCTTATCAGAGCTTTAGTTTACATCTCCTCGGAAAGTATACATCTTCAAGTTCTTCGATGGCTGGTGGGATGAGGAATGTGAGGGGGTGCTCTTTATACAAGGAGCTTGGAAACTGTCTGGGCTACCTACTGGCGTAAGACTCGGCCCCTGCCTCACTCGCCGGTGACCAAACCAGAGCTTTTTCTGAGTCACCGGAGACTTTCTCCCTATGCCTTATCCTCTTTTCCCTATCAGCTAAGTGAGGAAGACAACATTGTGGTGCATGTGTGAGCTTTGCACGTCTCAACTTACCACGTGACGTGTCGTGATTGGTTAGCGTTGCTGACGTAGTGTCCTCATCAATTACCCAGTCAGCCTTTGACTTGCTGATCGGACATGTGGCAGCCTCCCATTGGCTGCTCCCTCCTACATGGTTGCTAATCAAATTTATGTTGACCGTTGACCATGACACGTGACGTCCTCTAATGGGCTAATTTAAATGCATCAGATTTCCCTCCTGGCACATAGTGCAACTGCCACGTGTCTGCCCTTAATTGGCTGAGGTCATCCAATGTGACACTACCACGTGTTGACCTTTAATTAGTCAGTCATTTCTCCAACATCCTCGTCAGATGCTAACGTGGTGCCTATGCCATTTGTTAGCTTCTCATTGGTCAGTCTTTGTTGATGGGTCCTTCCGACATTGACCGTTGACCAAGGACACATGTCATGCATTAATTGGCCAATGCTGACTGAGTGGTTGATTGGGCGCGCTTCGCCACATGTCGCATGCTAATTGGTCGCGCCTGCTGACTGGGCGCTGACCTGGCAGCGGTCCATTGACTAGTTGGACCGTTGACTGGTCCGGTCTGACTGGGTCTAGTGACTCGAAATCATAAATCAGCCAGTTCAGGCCCAATTCGTCCGGTTTTCCAAAAATTAAAATTTTCTACATTCATTTTCTATTTGATGGTGGTTTCAATTTTCCAATTTGATATTTTTAAGCCACCTAGAAAAATGAATCTTCAAACTAGTTCTTCACAGTTCAACTTGGTTCAATCCGGTTCACCCTAAATCGATCAAGTTTTCACATCCAATCCACCTCATGTTTCTCTTTCATGATCCAAATTCCTTATTAAATATGTATTTACCATCTCTGGTACAAATGGATACTCATTTTTCTTTCAAAAATTTTGGGGTTTCCCTAGTTTATTTCTTTATTTAGAAGGAATAGGGTTTATAGTAAAACTGGAGGGACTAAGGCTCAACACATGTTCATTTTGGCATAACAGCCTAGGCTCACAAATTATTGATTAATTGCACTTAGGTCAAAAAGTTCATTTTCCTTAACTTTAGGTCCCTAATGCCAACTTTTCCCCAAATTGAGTCCCAAGGTTTCCAAAACTCCCTTTTAGTCCTCAATTTACTCAAAATTGTATAAGGGCTCAAGTTTTCCAAATTTCCAATTTGGCCCCCAACTTTTCAAAAATTACAATTTTTCCCCTACCATCCAGAAATGGCAATTTTGCCCCAAATGTTCCAAAAATTGACCAATTGGCCTTCCCACATCTTTCTCATGGCCAATTGGCCTTTAATTTTGGGAAATTGCAAAGAAGTCCCTCAACTTTTTGAAATCCCAAATTTCTCCCCTTCAAACTGACCGAATTTGATTTCTTCAAATTGGCCATTCAGTCGTCTTTAATTGCTCAAATTGAAGGTATGGATCAATTCCTACACTTCCATACAATTCAATTGAGCATTGAATCACATGATTTGAATCTGAAACGAGCTCAAATGGAGCGTCATCGGAAAATCATTCATAGAGAGAGAAAGTTTTGAAAGCTTACCATCGGAGGTGCAGCGGTTCGAGCTCTCTATCGAGGAAGGTAGCTCTCATCCTGAGGTTCCTTCTAGGATAAAAAATAGCTACAGTTGATATCAAATCGAAGGAGAATTTCATCAATAAAGTTTTAGCACTTGCTCTAACTCCAATCGGCAATGACAAAGGAGGGTCGAATTGGCTTACCTTTCTGCTTTGTTGCGGTCATGTAAGGGTTTTGGGGTGTCGAAGAGGCTTGGTTTGGCCAGGAGAGGGCTAAATTTGATTGAATTCAGCTTGGCCAAAACAAGGTAGCTTTGGTCATTCAGAGCTACTTCACTGTTTGATTTCGATGGTGCTTCTCTAGCGGTCCTTGGGTCGAAAGGAGGTTGTTGTTAGGTAGTTGTCTTCCCCTAGAGTTTATAGGACTCAGCCTTGTCATCTGATGTTGAGAAAAATGCCTATATCAGAGCTCTAGTTCGAGATTCACCAGAAAATGGAGCAGTTGAGAGAGAATGGAGATTTGAGGTGTGTGTAGGATAAATGGAGAGGAGCTCTTTATATAGGGAGCTCGGGGACCCTTTGCCCAACCACTTTCCATTTTGTTCAAGCTTATCCTCACCTTGAAATGGCTTGATCGGAGCAATTTTAGCTTCGTCAGCGTTATCCATTTTCTATATTAATGAACAATGCTGTCATCTTGAGGAAGAAGATGACACTGTTCTAAACTAGACCGGACCGGTCCGACCGGGTTCAATGTGTAAATCGGCTGGTTCAGGCCAAATTTGATCGGTTTTCTCAATATTTAAATTTTATAAATTCATTCTCTATCTAATGGTATCTTCAATTCCCCAATTTGATAATTTTAAGCCACCAAGAAAAATAAATTTAGAAACCAGTTCAAGTGTGGATCAAACCATTCAATCCGATTCATGTCTGTTCGCCCTGAACTAGTCTGGTTTTCTCTTTCCATTTGTCCTAAGGTTCTTTTCCATGATTTTTTTTTACTATTTGAGTCACTTGGGATTTGTCAATTTCTCGTTTTACCCTTCCTTTATCAGTTAAGGTTAATGAATCGGCTCAGTTTTCTCTTTTGAATTGATTAGTTCTTTTCCTGGTTTTCTTATCTTTAAAGGATGGGGTTTACAGCACTCCCCTCCTTTTAGGGTTTTGTCCCAACAACTTAAGTCAGCAATCATTTGCGTTTGGAGTAACTGTCACACCCCGACCCGGTTTGGTCGGATCCCCGTGATCAACCCGCCACTCTCCCGGTTTATTAAAGGGTTTCCCCTTATTATAATCCATAAAGAGTAAGGCGTCCTTTAAACCTGCACCATTTCCTAGAATAGCATAATCAAAAATGCATAAAATTTTAAACTTTACATACCTGTCTTACAGGCGTCTTAGTTAATGGTCTTTAAGGGTAGGCTTTCCAGGACTACCTGAAAGGGGTACAAGGGTGGGGGTGAGTACGACTACTCAGTGAATGGGTTTCAAATCTTTTGACTTTAAAGAAAAATATTTATATTGTAGTGTGCCAGACTCCTCACTTTTCAAATATCCCTTCATTTAAAAATTCGAGTTTTTCCACCATTTCTTATTATCACGGTGTGTCATCACCCAACACACATACTTCATCATGAAGGTTACACACATTCGTGGGTTAGTACATCCACTGAACCCAATTGTGGCTTCGGAGCGACTTTATCAGCCACCCAATAGAAGTATGTTCACTTCTACCCTGAGAATGAGTGGATGTTCGAGACATCCGACCCTCATTCCGAAAGAAATTCTTTGTGTCTGTATGAGGATAGAGACCTCATCCCGTCCCCATCCCGGTCTCATGCACTTGGTGATACTCCACATTTTGCACGGTCAACTAGAACAACAATTGCTCTTATACTCACCGGGTCGTCCAAGGCCCTTAGGACGCATCAATACCCCTCCTGGGCATCTTGATAATCCCGTACTCATAGTCCATGCACAAACAATATTTTCTTAATATGTCATATAATATGTGGTGTCATTAGTCCAACAGTCCCAACTTTCAACTCAACCTACAGCTATTTGTCTTGATTGGTCCAGAGACCGGTCATGTCGCACTGGTGCCAGTTGACTTAGAATGTCGGACCAGCCTTGGTACCATGACCATATAACTTACTTATTAAAGTTTTATGGCACATATATCATGTTCGTTTATGAGCTTCCGCTCGTGCCCATTGGCCTATGGCCCACTGTTCGAGATTTTTATACACCGGGCATATTATCCCCCAAGTTCCAAAAACCGAGGCCCCCTAGCCTATAAGAGCTATTCGAGCTCCCGTTGAGAAGGTCTCCCAAATTGTTTAAGCATTGGCACATGGTTAGGGGAGAACACTTCTGACAAAAATATGTTTTCACTGTCCATTATACCAACCCGATATAAGGACATCTCCGTTCATAATAGATGAACGAGTTTTCAACTTCCTTCGAGGAAGTTTCATCATACCAACCGAGTACGATCTACTTACAACCAGTAAGTAGTTTTTCCGCATGGTTTTCACATCACAACTCTAAGTCGTGATGTTTAAAATACCACATAATAGTGGGTTTTCATTTCGATGTGCTTATCATCCCCAACAAGGTATGATCTACAATTTCACTCACCCAATCGTTCAGTGAAATTCTGTAGTCAAGTTTCATCCCTTGCACGCTGGACCTCAACTGGCGTTCCCGATGTCTCGTTCTCCTACACAAAATGAACATAGTTGTTCATTATTCTTGGGCCTAATAACAATCATTCATTCTAATAAATCAGAAAACCCAACTTTATATGTAATTGTAATTAGGTCCCTAAAGTTTTTTTATTTAACTTTAAGTCCTTATCGGCAGGTTTTTCCTCAAATTGAGTCCCAAAACTTTTAAAATTTATCTTAGGACCTCAATTTATTAAATTCCGCAAAAAGGGGTTTAATTTCCCAAATTTTCAATTTGGTCCCTCAATTTTCCCAAAATTACCATTTTGCCCTTCTTTTACAAAAATGATAAATTTTGCCCCAAAAATTCTAGAATTTCTCAATTGGCCTTCTAATAATTTTATCATGACCAATTGACCCCCAATTTTAGAAAATTACATTTTGTTCCTTCGAATTTTCAAAAATCCCCAATTTTCCCCCAATTTCAACTTTTTGACACATCTTAATTTGATTTCATCAAGTTGACCAATCAAACACTTCTATTCATTGAAATTGAAGTTGAACTTAAGTTTCTACATGTTCATACGATTCTAATGAACTTTCAGTCGAAAGTTTTAACACCGGAACGAGCTCAAATGGAGCTTCACCAGAAAATAGATTGTAGAGAGAGAAAGCTTCGATTTCTCATCGGTGAGGGTGCGGCGATCCGAGCTTTCTATCTAGGAAGGTAGCTCTCCTCTAGAGGTTCTTCCTAGGATTAAGAATGACATCCATTGATGTCGAATTGGATTAGAATTTCATCATTGAAATTCAGCTAACTCTCTCCCTAACACTGATAGAAAATTGTAAAGTAGAGCCGAATTGGCTTAACTTTCGGTCCTAATTCGGTTGTGAAAGGGCTGAGGAGGTGTCAGGAGAGATTGGTTTGGCCTAAGGAGGGTCGCATTGGCCGATTTTAACTCGTCTGAAACAAGGCAGCTTTAGCCCGCTGGAGCTGCTTCACTGTTTAATCACGCCGGCGCTTCTCTAGTAACTCTCAGAATGAAGGGATGTCACCACCATGTAGCTGACTTCCCTCCAATTCTAATGAACCTGACCTCACCTTCTTTAGCTCAGAATTGACCCTATATTGGAGCTCTGGTTTTAGCTTCGCCAGAAAACTATGCAACTAAGAGAGAGAGCTTTTCAGGTGTGGAGAGGACGAATAGAGAGGGGTTCTTTATATAGGGAGCTCGGGGACCCATTAGCTGTCTGTTTGGCGAGTCAACAGTGTTGTCATCCTAAGGAAGAAGATGACACTGTTCCGAATCAGACCTGACCGGTCTGAACTAGGTTCAAAGCTTAAACCGGCCGGTTCACCCCCCATTTGACCGAGTTTTTCAAATCTAAAAATTTCTAAATTCATTCTCTATCCAATGGTGGCCTCAAATCTCCAATTTGAATTATTTAAGCCACCTAGAAAAATGAACTTATGATTCAGTTCAATAGTGGTTCAAACCGGTCCAAAACATTTTGAATCCGGTTCACCTGAACCGGTTTGGTTTTCATCCCCATTTCCTTCACAAGTCCAATTCCATGACTTTTGTGACTCCATAGGTGACTTAGGGTCCATAAGATTCCTGGTTTATCATCTCTTTATAAATTTTAGTTTATAAATCGGCTTGATTCTTAAAACTGTATAATCCGGTTTAGGTTCGGTTCGCCCGAACCGGTCTGATTTTTCTCTCTCACTTTGTTCTAAGGTTCCTTCTCAAGGTTTATGCATTTCTTTGGAGTACAATGGAGTTGAATTCCTCTATTTTTCCCGATCTTTATCAGTTCTGGTTCATAAACCGACTCGGTTCATAAACCAGTTCAATCCTATTAGACCCGGTTCATCCAAACTGGTCTAGTTTTCCTCTTCCAATTCATCCTAAGGTTCTTTTCCATAGTATTATGAACCCTTTGGATCATCGGGGAGTTGTAAATTCCTAAATTGTCCATTCACAATTGATTTGGTTTGTGAACCGGTTTGGTTTTCTCACTTGGTTTGACCGGTTCTCTTCCCAGTTTTCCTTAGCTCAAAAGGGCGGGGTTTACAACTCTCTCCTCCTTTTAGGTGTTTTGTCCCCAAAACTTAATTAGCAACTTTGCATGAGCAATCATTTCCTTTGATGCCCCTTTGGTGTTTGCTTAACATGCAACTTTTCTCTCGCCCTTTCCATTAGCCCCTTTTACAACCTTCACCTAAGGATTTCATTTTCCTTTATATTATTTACTCCCTCCATAGAGTTTTTCATAACTAGACATAACTTACTTCAAGGTATGTTCTTAGATTTTATCTCTTTCTTTGCTTAGAGCAACATTCTTCCCTTTGAGGTTATGTACTCCAAATTGGGAGTTCCACGGTACCGAACCATTCCCATGTCTAGTTAACCTCTTGGTCGTTGAAACCCTTAGCTTGATGTAGTTTAGAGCATTACGTACCTATTTTCGTGGATTTCCTTGTCCTCACCTTTTTGTCCTATTTTGACTATTCTTTCATTCGTTGCTCATTACAATTCAGTCCAAATTTTTAGTTTAACATTTTCATTTTTACTAACTGACTCTTCCTTATCTTTAGTCATGTTTTCCTCAATGTTGTTGGGTTTACCTACCCTTTACAGTGTGACGTTTCCTAAAATCTTGAATCTGTGTCCATTAGATTTCCAAGACACCTCCTTTTAAGATTATTCCTATCTTTCCCAACTCTCAGGGATTGTATAACTTCATCCCTCTTTTCTTTTGGTAGTATTCCTCAACTATCTTTTACCATTATCCACATCAATTTATAACGGTGTCATTTCTCCTTACCCACTCGTCCTTTTTCAACTTCCTTATTTGAGTATTTTCAGTTCCAATTATTTGATTTCCGATTGTTTTACTGACATGCTGGGATTCATCCTTTCTTAGGTCCATCATCATTCCCAATGACATCCTTTACTCAAGGATTTTTCTTTGGCCTCAATCGACTCTTACTTGTACGTAACCATTTCATAGTTTGTTATTTCTGTTTGACCCTTTTTCAGTTTATTATTTTGATCTAGGATTTCCCTTTTTACGTTTCCATTCTCCAATATATACTTCAAGGTAGAGACTTTCATTCTAGGAGCTACATGCTCAACCTTCTTACCATTGCTTGAAGGTTTCTTTTCTCCCTTTCCTTGTACCCTTATCTATGTTAGGGCATCTATTTACTTTGGAGCCTTCTCTACCCACCACTTTTGTTTCATCCCTTATTCCTTACATGAGATACTTCCGATTATTAGTTTTATTTCATGCATTCCTCACTATGTTCAGTCATCCACTCTTTAGACTTCATATGTGCGTGTGGACTTTGACATGTCTTACCAATTGTGGTTATTCCTTCTTAGCCACATTTTATTTAGAAGACTTGCATTTCCTAAGGTTTCTTGGACATTCTTTCCTTTTAAACTATTTCCTTGGATTGCTCAAGCATGCTTTCTTGGTTCTTCCACCTTAGCTTGCACTTCATTTGCAAGTTTATCTCTTTGTCCCTTTTTCTTGGTTCCATTATCTCTTAGTTGGGATGCATATGTCTTTCTGGGATTTTCTTCCTCAGTAGGACTCTCCCCTTTTTCCCTAGTTTTGGGGAATATCTACCTTTAAATGGCATCCTTTGATTGTCATCCTTTTCTATTTATCCTTTCTCTTGAAATTTTGTAGGTATATCTTTGGTTCCCTATCCTCATCCCTACTCATACCACAATACACATCCATTTCTTTTAGGGAGAGTTTAAATTTTTCCTTGTTTCAAGATTTTCTGACCATTATGTGAAAGGCTTACCTACTCCTTTCCTGGCTTGAATTCCGTCGTTAATTTGGTCATTAGTGTTTTTTTAGGGATTTATTTCATCCTTCCTTTCTCTAATATTTGACCTTTTCACCTCTTCCTTCTTTGCTGGAGTTTACTGTATGACCCTCACGAGAGTAGTTCGTTACCTGTCTCGCCCCTACTTTTCACTTTGTTTAGTTTTCTTAAGGTAGTTGTCTCTCTAATCTCCTTGTCCTTAATGATCCTTCCAGTGCCCTTTTTAGGGTGTATTCCTTACTACTTCCCAGTCCTCCTTAGGGTGTCATTCATTCTCTTTGACCTCATTGTCATGATTTGCTTACTTTTGTTATGTTACTCTGAATCTCCACTTTGACATCTCTATATTTTCCAAAGGAAGTTGTACCTAATATTATATCACTTTTCCAAAGCATGTCAGTCTTGGCCTTTGATACATCCTTCCTTCAAGTAGTTTCTAATGAGGGGTTGGCTCCTTGCATTCCACGTTATGTCCATCTACCAACCAATGATTCCTTCAAGGCACTTGGTTGTATGCATCCCTCCAGAGTTCCCTTTCACAGCGTATTCCTTCTCTTCTTCACTCTCACTGTGTCATTCCCTAGAGTTCCTGGGGGACATTTTTCTGTGTTTGCCCCTTATGAGAGGGTTCTAAGTATGCTTCACATGTACCTTATCCCTATTCATGAGGTATCCTTCTCGATTTGACCTTCTTAAGAAGTTTTTGCATTCACCTCGTCATTTCTTGAGCTCTTTGTGAACCGTTTATGTAACCTACTCCATGGTATCGGTCTACAATCCTTCATGTCTTTCGTGACCTTTGAGGAGGTATTGCCCTGAATCTATGAGGTGTGGAACACCCCTTCTTTACTTACACCTATAATAGTTCATCTTGGTACTTGTCCTTTAGTAGGGTTGGGCATCTTTTCAGTTAATGTCCCATCGTTATTCCCTTACATGGATTGTTGTGGTTCCTTCTTTCCTTCGAGTGGGGCTTTTCCAGGGTTACTAGTGGTTTGGTGCTTTAATGTTCTTGGGTCTGATCACTTTGACAGTTTTCTTGCTAAATCTCTTTTGCTAAAGGGTCATGGTAAAAGTCCTCCTAGGTTTCTAAATTCCCTGATTCATCTTCCATAACGGAGATGTGACTTTTCCTTAGTTTCCAGGATGGTGTGTGTCACGCCCCGACCCGGTTTGGTCGGATCTTCCATAACGGAGATGTGACTTTTCCTTAAAGGGTTTCCCCTTATTATAAGCCATAAAGAGTAAGGCGTCCTTTAACCAGCACCTTTTTCCTGGAATAACATAATCAAAACTGCATGAAATTTAAAACTGTACATACCTGTCTTATAGGCATATTAGTTGACGGTCTTTAAGGGGAGGCTTTTTAAGATTTCCTGAAAGGGGATATAAGGGAGGGGGTGAGTACGACTACTCAGTGAATGAGTTTTTAAAAACTTTTGACTTTTAAGAAAAATATTTATATGGAGTGTGCCAAACTCCTTTGTTTTCAAAAATCCCTTCATTTAAAAATTTATGTTTTTTTTTTCATTATTTCTTAGTTACCACGGTGTGTCATCACCCAACACACATCCTTCATCATGAAGGTTACACACATTCGCAAGTCAGTATCACTACTGAACCCGCTAGTGGCTTCGGAGCGACTTTTCCTGCCACCCGGATAGAAGTACGACCACTTCTACCCTGGGAATGAGTGAATGTACGTGACATCCTACCCACAATCCCGAAATCACTTCTTCATGTCCGTATGAGGACAGAGACCTCATCCTGTCCCCACCCCAGTCTCATGCGCTTTGTGCTACTCCAAATTTCGCACAGACACCTGGAACGACGAACTGCCCTTATAGCCACCATGTCGCCCAGTGCCCTTAGGACGCATCACTACCCCTCATGGGCGTCTTGATGATCCCGTACTCACAGTGCATGCACAAACAATGTTTTCTTATATTGTCATGTAATCTGTGGTGCCACTAGTCCAGCGGCCTCGACTCTCAACTCAACCCGCAGCTGTTTGTCTTGACTAGTCCGTCGACCTGTCATGTCGCACTGCCGCTAGTTGACTGAGCATGTCGGTCCTATCTTGGTACCATGGCCAAACAATTCACTTATTAAATTTTATGGCACATATATCATGTTCATTTACGAGCTCCTGCTCGTGCCAACTGGCCTTGGGCCCACTGTATGAGATTTTCAAAATCGGGCATTTAGCCCCCAAGATCCAAAATCGAGGCCCTCGGCCTATTAGAGCTATTCGAGCTCCCGTCGAGAAGGTCTCCCAAATTGTTTAAGCATTGGCACACAGTCAGGGGAGAGCACTTCCGACAAAAATAGGTTTTTACTGTCCATCATACCGAGCGGTATAAGGACATCTCCGTTCATAACCGATGAACGGGTTTTCAACTTCCTTCGAGGAAGTCTCATCATACCAACCGGGTATGATCTACTTACAACCAGTAAGTAGTTTTTCCGCATAACTTTCACATCACTTTCTCTAAGTAGTGATGATTAAAATACCACTAAACAGTGGGTTTTTATATCGAGGCACTTATCATCCCCAACTGGGTATGATATATAATCCCACTCACCCGTTAATGTCATGATTTCCACTAGACTGGTTCTTTGTATTCACGCGAGCTTGTCCTTGCTGGCATTCCTGGTATTTAACATTCCGGTGAAGGCACGACAGTCCGAGCTTTCGATCTAGGTAGATAGGTCTCATCCTGAGGTTCATCCTAAAATCAAGTATTGTATCAATTGATTCGGAATTGGATTAGAATTTTGTGATTGAAATTCGGTCGATTCTCTCTCTAGCACCGATCGAAAATTATAAAGGGGAGCCGAATTGGCTTACCTTTCGGTCCTAATTCGGTCGTGGAAAGGCTGAGGAAATGTTGGGAGGGCTTAGTTTAGCCTGAGGAGGGCTTGAAATGGCCGATTCTAGCTTGGCCGAAATAGGGCAGCTTCGGTCCACCGGAGTTGCTTCACTATTCCATCATGTCGGCGCTTCTCCAACGGTTCTCGAATTGACTGGAGTTTGCTATCAGATAACGTCTTCTCCCCGGTTCTAAAGAGCCCGACTTTTGTTCAAGTCGAAGCTCTGGTTCGAGCTTTACTAGGAAATGGAGCAGTAGAGAGAGAGACAGAAGTGTTCAGGTGTGAGGAGAATGAAATGAGGATGACCTCTTTATATAGTTGTAAAACCCGTGTATTAAATATGCGAGATTTATTACTAGTATTAATATTGCCATAAATTATTGGTATTAATTCCAATAATTTAATTTCGGTATTAATTCCAATAATTTAATTTCAGTAATAAATTATTTGTATTAATTCCAATAATTTAATTTAGGTATTAAATTATTGGTATTAATTTCAATAATTAAATATATATTAATTGATGGCTATTTATGATAAGCCGTATATAAAAATTAAAAAATCACACTTCCCAAGAGGTCACCCATCCTCACCCTACTCTAAGGTAAGCACGCTTCACTTTGAAGTTCTTATGTAATTTAGTTCATCTAAACCAATTTGGTTTTTGTTTTCTATTTTGTCTTAAATTTCTTTTCCAATATTGAATAAATTCTTTGGATCAACCGAAAATTGTAAATTTTCATATTGTTTATTTCCAAATATAAACCGGTTTGGTTTTTCTTATTAGATTTGACCGGTTCTTTTCCCGATTTTCCGTAACTCAAATGTGCGGGGTTAACAGTGTGGATTTGTTTTATTTTCCTTAGGCCATATTACTAGACAGATCACATCATCAGAAGATAGAATTTTGAAAATTTGAGTATTTCATTAACAAGGGGATACAAAAGGTTGGGCTCTCAGCCCTATCATATATAGTGGTCACATAATAGGAAGGAAGCTAAGGTTTTCTTGGCAAGTATCCTCCTTGGTAAGATTATACTTTTGTACTACCATTCCTGGCTTTAGGCTTGGCTCCCTTCGTACACAGGACTTAACATGTCTTGGCACCATACTCCTTGGCAGTACCGGATGTTTCCCCATTTGGTTCTTTGGAACTTCTACTCTATCTCGGGCATTGGGAAGCTTCTAGAGTTGTCTTCCTATGAGGACAGGGTGTTGAGTAGATTCATTCCTAGTTTTCTTGGTTCCTCTCCTAGGAGCCATTTGAAAATTTTAAGAAAAATCCTATCATTTACTATATTTTCTAAACTTGATTATGTACTCAAGGAAACGGACTCTGATACCACTCTAGTTGTCATGCCCCGACCCGATTTGGTCGGATCACCGTGATCAACCCACCACTCTCCCAGTTTATTAAAGGGTTTCCCCTTATTATAAACCGTAAAGAGTAAGGCGTCCTTTAAACCTACACCATTTCCTAGAATAGCATAATCAAAACTGCATGAAATTTTAAACTTTACATACTTGTCTTACAAGCGTCTTAGTTGATGGTCTTTAAGGGTAGGCTTTCCGGGACTACCTGAAAGAGGTATAAGGGAGGGGGTGAGTACGACTACTCAGTGAATGGGTTTCAAATCTTTTGACTTTCAAGAAAAATATTTATATTGGAGTGTGCCAGACTCCTCACTTTTTAAATATCCCTTCATTTAAAAATTCGGGTTTTTCCACCATTTCTTATTATCATGGTGTGTCATCACCCAACACACATCTTTCATCATGAAGGTTACACACATTCGTGGGTCAGTACATCCACTAAACCTAATTGTGGCTTCAGAGCGACTTTATTGGCCACCCTATAGAAGTACATCCACTTCTACCCTAAGAATGAGTGGATGTTCATGACATCCGACCCTCATTCCAGAATAAATTCTTTGTGTTCGTATGAGGACAGAGACCTCATCTTGTCCCTACCCTGGTCTCATGCGCTTGGTGCTACTCCAAATTTTGCATGGTCACTTGGAACGACAACTGCCCTTATACTCATCGGGTCATCCAGGGCCCTTAGGACGCATCAATACCCCTCATGGACATCTTGATAATCTCATACTCATAGTGCATGCACAAACAATATTTTCTTAATATGTCATGTAATTTGTGGTGTCATTAGTCCAACGGTCCCAACTTTCAACTCAACCTGCTGCGTTCCCGATATCTCGTTCTACTACATGAAATGAACATAGTTTTTATTATTCATTGGCCTAATAACCATCATTCATTCTAATGAATGAGAAAACCCAACTTTATATGTATTTGTAATTAGGTACCTAAAGATATTTTTTCTTTAATTATAAGTCCCTATTGCCAGGTTTTTCCTCAAATTGAGTCCTGAAACTTTTAAAATTTATCTTAGGACCTCAATTTATTAAATTCCGTGAAAAGGAGTTTATTTTCCCAAATTTTCAATTTGGTCCCTCAATTTTCCCAAAATTACCATTTTTCTCATCCTTTACAAAAATGGTATATTTTACCCCAAAAATTCTAAAATTTCCTAATTGGCCCTCTAATATTATTTTCATGACCAATTGACCCTCAATTTTAGAAAATTACATTTTGTTCCTTCGAATTTTTGAAAATCCCCAATTTTTCCGCCAATTTCAACTCTTTAACACAGCCAAATTTGATTTCATCAAATTGACTGATCAAACACTTCTATTCGTTGAAATTGTAGTTGAAGTTGAGTTTCTACATGTTCATACGATTCTAATGAACTTTCAATCACAGGTTTTAACGCTAGAATGAGCTCAAACGCAGCTTTGTCGAAAAATAGACTATAAGAGAGAAAGCTTTGATTTCTCACCGGTGAGGGTGCGACGGTCCGAGATTTTTATCTGGGCAGGTAGCTCTCTTCCAAAGGTTCTTTCTAGAATCAAGAATCACATCAATTGATGTTGAATTGGATTAGAAGTTCGTCATTGAAATTCGGCTCACTCTCTCTCCAACAATGATCATAGGTAGCTCTCCAATTCCTTCACAAGTCCATTTCCATGACTTTTGTGACTCCCTAGGTCACTTGGGGTCCATAAGATTCCCGTTTTATCATCTCTTTCTAAATTTCGGTTCATAAACCGACTCGATTCTTAAACAAATTTAATCTGGTTCGGGTCTGGTTCACCCGAACCGGTCTTGTTTTTCTCTCTTACTTTGTTCTAAGGTTCCTTCCCAAGTTTTATGAATTTCTTTGGAGTAAAATGGGGTTGAATTCCTCTGTTTTGCCTGATCTCTATCGGTTCCAGTTCATAAACTGACTCGGTTCATATGCCGGTTCAATCTTGTTAGACCCAGTTCATCCAAACCAGTCTAGTTTTCCTCTTCCAATTCATCGTAAGGTTCTTTTTCATAGTATTATGAACCCTTTGGATCACCCAGGAGTTGTGAATTCCTAAATTTCCCATTCACAATTGATCGGGTTTGTGAACCGGTTCGATTTTCTTACTCGGTTTGACCGGTTCTCTTCCCGGTTTTCCTTAGCTCAAAAGGGTGGGGTTTACAATTTTACCCTTTCTCTATCGATTAAGGTTATTGAATCGGCTCTGTTTTCTCTTTTGAATTACCGGTTCTTTTCCCAGTTTTCTTTTCTTTAAGGATGGGGTTTACAATTCTCCCCTCATTTTAGGGGTTTTGTCCCCAAAACTTAAGTCAACAATCATTTGTGCTGGGAGTGACTTTCTTTAATGTCCTCCTGGGGGTTTACTCGGTATATTATCACTTTAGCTATTCGTTTCACTTAGTCCTTTAGCCACATACTTGAGAAGTCTTTCTTCCTTTATATTTTTCACTCACACCACGGAGTGTATCACAATCACTCATGTGGAAACTACCTATTCCAAAGTATCTCCTTAGGTCTACTTCTTACTCTATTTAGGGTAAGACTTTTCTTCTTAAGGATTCTTATTCATGTCCTTGGGTTGGACGTTCCATATACATCCGATCGTCCCTATTTCCCATCATTTCCTAGATTGTTTATGCTCTTAGTTTAGCATTCCTTAGGACTTTTTTTCCTTAACCCCTTGGGTTTTTATATACTTCTTTCTTATCTTATTTTGGTCCTTTCTCCATTTTTGGTTTGCCATGATTCTGGTTCCATTTCTTAGGTTTGATTAACGGATTTGGTTTTACTTGGGTCACCTTTCTTGGAATTGTTGGTACAACATGTTCTTTATCGCATGATCTGTTATGGAATTATCCTTGCCCATTATGGTTCTGGAATGTGTATCCTTGATATCGGTTCATGCCTTTTCATCCATTTAGGAATCGTATGGCTTCGTTCCTTCCTACTACCCGGTAGTGTTTCCCAACTACCTTTTATGTTGTCCAATTGTCTTTTAATTTTCTTAACACCAGAATCATGTTAGTTCCCTTTATCTACTCATTCTTTACCAACTTTTCTATGGGTTTTTCCTCGGTTCCAACCGTCAATTTTCCTAATAGCTTACCGACACATTGGGATTATTTCTCACTTATGTCCTTTTACATTGGCGTCTTTTACTCAAAAGTTTTCCTTTCTTCCATCCTTTCTTACTTGCTTGTGACCATTAATCATTCCTCATTTTGAGAGCTTACTTCATCCACTTACGTGGCTTGAATTTGGTCGTCGATTCATTCTCGGCCATTTATTTCTTCAAGGATTTCTTCATTCTTACTTTCTAATATTTTGGCCTTCACACCTTTCCCTTCCTTGCTGGAGTTTAAATTTACTCGTCCATGATGCCTATCCTATCATTCTTTTTAGGGTGTAGTCCTTATAATTTTTCAATCCTACATAGAGTATCGTTTATTCTACTTGATCATTCCATTGTTCCTATTTGTTTCCTACTTAACAACTCTCTTTTTTCCAAAGCAGGCCACACTTGTCATCCTAAGACATCTTTAACCACTTATGCCCCTTTTTTAAGGTTCCTTATTTTGAATTAAGCCACTTACAATCCACCTGTCAATTCTGTAGCTTGAAAATTTTCTTCTTATGGTCTCATTTCCTACCTTCATCCTTTTTCTTAAGGACTTCCATCCTGGGATTTTCAAGTTCAACCTCCCTAATGCTCCTTGTAGGCCTTTCCTTCTTTCCTTTCGTACACCCTTCCGATATTGGTATAGTTATATGTCATTAATTCCTTCTCGTCCTTTAATTCCCTTCCTTCGAGGAGTTCCTGGTTGTTGGTGGGTTCGTAGCACTTTACATTATGTCCATCTGCCTATCAATGGTCCTTTCAAGGGTACTTATACATTTCACCAGAGTTCAATTTCCTAGCACATTTCTTTCCTCTTCACTCTTATCGTGTCCTATCCTAGAGTTACCTAAAGAGGTTTTCTGCGTTCACCCTTTTGAGGGGGTTCTTGTACCTTACCTTTCCTCTTGGTTATCTTTCATACAACTAGTTCTTCTTAGAGGCAACCCAATTCCTCTTGGTTTTCTAACCCTTGTATGGGGGCTCTCTCAATCACTTATGGTCCTTAGGCTTTCCTTCACTCTTCCTACATCTTTTAATGATGCCTTCCCTTTTCCCAAGATTCATCCCATTCTTTGACTTTCCTTCCCTTATATTGGACCTCTTTTGAACACATTCTTTCCCTTCTTCCTACCTTTGGTTAGGGTATGTCCTTTCTGATGACTTCCTTTCTAGGCAGGCTCTTGGTTCCTCTCTGGAAACTCCTTTCTCAAGCATTCGTCTTGTTGCCTTGTTACTTGGTGTTTCCTAGTTCTTGTGGGGAACTATCTTGGTTGACTATCTTGGATTTAGTGTTAAATAGAAGTGACTGGTAGTCTCCCTCCTTAGGTTACCTTCTTTCCATTCATTACCCAATCATGATTGGTATAGTCCAATATGTTGGTTGTACTTGTCATTATCAGGGAGACTAACTTTTAAGGAAAAACTAAGCTTTATTCATTTAAAGAGGTCTTTGATACCACTCAAGTTGTCATGCCACGAACCGGTTTGGTCGAATCCCCATGATCAACCCGTCACTCCATTGGTTTAAGAGGAGTTTCCCCTTCTTTTAATCAAGAGGAGCTAGGCGTAATTTCAAACCTTGTTCCCTGGAATAGCATAAATCAATCAAAATGCAAGCTTAAAAGTAGATTTTAAGCATACTTGATGGAGGGTACATCTTTACGGTTTCTTTTATTAAATCTCCTTACTCCTGAAAGGGATAAAAGAGGGGATGAGTTCTACAACTCAGTTCGTGGGTGTTAAGAGTGAGTTTTCAAGAAAATTAGCTTCATTTAATTGTGACAAAGTTGTCATTTTCTTTAAAAGAAAGTTTCCTCAAAGTTCGGTTTACAAAACCTTTTTCCCATTACCATATTAGGTGTGTTTAGAAAAAAATACACGCCCTTCATCAGGAAGGGTACACACATTCGCAGCTGCAGTCCGTCCACTAAACCCACTTGTGGATCGGAGCATCTTTACCGTTCACCAAGACAGAAGCCTATCCAGTTCTACCCTAGGACTAAGTGAATGTTCTTGACATCCCTTAGACCCAAATGCCACTCCGTGTCCGTATGAGTACAGAGACCTCATCCTGACCCCACCCCGGTCTCATGCACAAGAAGCTACTTTGAGCTTCCTGACTAACTGGCACGACGAACTGCCCTTATCTCCACCATATCGTCTAGTAGCCCTTATGACCCATCACTACCCCTCTTGGGTGTCTTCATGGTCTTGTAACACAAGTGCATGCACAAACAATATTTTTTCACATATAGCCATTATCTTTGGTGCCACTAGTCTAACGACCCCGACCTGTAGATATTTGTCTAGGCCGATCTGTCAACCTGGCCCGGATGCACAGCTGCCAATCCATAGAGTACTATTAATGCTAACTTGGTACCATGGTGAAATCACATAAAAATTTCATTAGAAATTTCATGGCTTTCTTAAATAAAATTTGTTTACGAGCTCCTACTCGTGCCCACTAGCCTTGGGCCCACTGCACGTGATTTTCCAAAACCGAGCATTTAGCCCCCGTAAGTTGTTCTACCTCCCGTCAACAAGGTCTCCCAAATAGTTTAAGCATTAGCACATAGTCAAGGGAGAACACTTCTGAGAAAAAGTATGTTTTAACTTCATCACACAAATCGGGTGTGATGATATCCCTACTTACAACCGGTAAGTGGGTTTCTCCTTTCCTCAAGAAATTTCCTTATACAAACAAGGTATGATTACCTCTACTTACGACCAGTAAGTAGATTTTAGCTTAAATCGCTCATCACACCAACCAAGTATGATGTTAAAAGTCCCAATCACATGTGGTTTTTCGTTTTTAAAGTGCTCACCATCCCAACCGGGTATGTTGTAATTAACCCTACTCACCCGATTACTGTAACGTGTTCATCACCATCCCAGTCGATTTTCCGAGTCTACGCGAGCTTTCTCTTGCTTGTGTTCTAGTCACACGTGTCCCTACCTGATTTGGGCAGCCTTATCAATTACGGTTTGGCATAACAGCCTAGGCTCACAAATTATCGATTAATTGCACTTAGGTCCATAAAGTTCATTTTCCTTAAATTTAGGTTCCTAATGCCAACTTTTCCACAAATTGAGTCCCAAGGTTTCCAAAATTCCCTTTGAGTCCTCAATTTACTCAAAATTGTATAAGGGCTCAAGTTTTCCAAATTTCCAATTTGGCCTTAACTTTTTAAAAATTACAATATTGCCCCTACTTTCCTAAAATGACAATTTGGCCCCAAATGTTCCAAAAATTGACCGATTTGTCCTCCAACATCTTTCTCATGGCCAATTGGCCTTCAATTTTGGGAAATTGCAAAGAAGTCCCATAACTTTTCGAAATCCCCAATTTTCCCCCAAAATCTTCCCTAATTTATCTCCTTTAAACTAATCGAATTTAATTTCTTCAAATTGGCCATTCATTCGGGTTAATTGCTCAAATGGAAGGTATGATCAGTTCCTACACTTCCATACGATTCAATTGATCTTTGAATAGCATGATTTGAGTCTGAAATAAGCTCAAATGAAGCTTCACTGGAAAATCATTCACAGAGAGAGAAAGCTTCGAAAGCTTACCGTCGAAGGTGCAGTGGTCCGAGCACTCTATTAGAGAAGGTAGCTCTCGTCTTGAGGTTCTTTCTAAGATCAAGAATTGCTACAATTGACATCGAATCGATGGACAATTTCATAAGTAATTTTTAGAACTTCTCTATCGAACTCTGATCGGCAATGACAGAGTAGGGTCGAATTGGCTTACCTTTCAGGTCTATTGCGGTCATGTAAGGGTTGTGAGGGTGTCGGAGAGGCTTGGTTTTGTTAGAGGACGGCTGAATTTGGCCGAATTTAGCTTTAAAAAAACAAGGTAGCTTTGAACCTTTAGAGCTACTTCACTGTTTGATTTCGTCGCGCATCTCTAGTAGTCCTTGGGTCAAAAGGAGGTTGCTATGAGGTAGCTGACTTCCCCCCCAGAGTCTATAGGACCCAACCTTGCTAATTGAGGCTAAGAAAAATGCCTATATCGGAGCTCTAGTTCGAACTTCGCTGGAAAATGGAGCAGTTGAAAGAGAATGGAGATTTGAGGTGTGTGGAGAATAAATCAAGAGTAGCTTCTTATATAGAAAGCTTGGGGACCCTATGCTCGACAACTTTCCATTTTGGTTGAGCTTATCATCGCCCTAAAATGGCCTGATTGGAGCAATTTCAGCTTCATCAGCATTATCTATTTTTTTCAATAATGAACAGTGATGTCATCATGAGCAAGAAGATGACATTGTTCTGAACTGGACCGGACTATTCTGACTGGGTTCAATGCGTAACTTTGCCGATTCATGCTCGATTCGATCGATTTTCTCAAAATTAATAATTTCTAAGTTCATTCTCTATTTAATAGTGGCTTCAATTCCCCAATTTGATAATTTTAAGCCACCAATAAAAATGAATTTACAAATCGCTTCAAGTGTGGATTAAACTAGTTCATGTCCAGTTCGCCCTAAACCGGTCTAGTTTTCTCTTTCCATTTGTCCTAAGGTTCTTTTCCATGATTTTTATGACTCTTTGAGTCACTCGGGATTTGTCAATTTTCCGTTTTACCCTTCCTCTATCGGTTAAGGTTTATGAACCAGCTCGGTTTTCTCTTTTGAATTAGCTGGTTCTTTTCATGGTTTTCTTATCTTTAATGGATGGGGTTTACATCATAAATCATTTATCAAGTTCCCAAATTGAACAAACATGATCTCTCCATGTTCCAAACCATACACATGATTTATGTGGATGTCGATGATGTGTCATCGACCATCCTCATACTTCGGTTGCCCCCTCCAACCACGCACTCAAGTATATGTATGCCTTGATTATCCCTTGTTGCCACACACATGCAACTTGAGGTGATCTGGAAACACAACTTACACCCTATTTAACATCAACCCTAGTCTTGCCCTAAGTATTGTTACTACATCGATAGGCATTCTAACGATGATCATATTCGCAAACAATAGGTGTATACCAATTTAGCTGTCAAACATCATATTCATAAGCATATCACATAGAGTTTGGTCCTTAACATCGACCAACTCCTATCAGTAATCATATTTTGGGCACAAAGCCAAAACTCACATAGTCATAGCATGCAACTACTATTCATTTATTTCGGTTTATACGACCCTTCACTCGATTCTTAATTCTGAACACAGTATTCTTTAGTGAGCATGCATCAGTGATATTTTCCACTTCTTATATGAGTTTTGAAAATAAGGCACCATATGTATTTTAGGGTAAGAAATTAAAACCATAAAGTGCTTTCGGTCAGTCCAATCGGACTCGCCATCATTACTACCACTCATTGTTTTCACTAGAACTTGTTTGTTCCAGCAAGTATCCTTATTATTCTGGTCTTCAGGTCCCACTTTGAGTGATCTCGCATCCTCTTTACAAGATTTAGAGCAAGTTAAGGAGATCAGTTGATGTACCTCAATTACACTTAAAATGGTACATCGTAACTTTCCTAAGAAATTACGGTTTCACCCATTAGACTCGGTTTACTCACAAGTTAAGGAACAGTCCATTCACTAACCTTCCTATAAGGTTTGTCAATAGGTTCTTAAAGTCATAACCTCTCAAGATTACACTTTCCTTAGTGTTAGAATTCCCAAGTTTATCACCTAGTGACCTTACTTTTTTCAATTTACATTTTGGTCCCTAAATTGGGCAAAAATCTCATTTTTCCCTTCTTGATTTAACATCCTTCCCCTTTGGACTCAAAACTTTTCCAAGTCTTTCTTTTGAGTCGTCAAGTTTCCTTAATCTCAATTCGGTTCCTCCAAATACCTTAGGACATTTCATAAATCTTATTTCCCACTATTTACAAAATAGTCTCTCATTTTAGGTAAAATTATAATTTTGCCCCTACTCTTTAAAACCCCTCTTTTTGGGACCTTGGATTTCTTAAATCTTCCAAATGGGTCCATATACTTCCTGCCACACCATGATTTTAGTAACCCGAAATTTCGGTTGAACATTTTTCTCGTTGAATTTAAGCAAAAATTTAAATATTATATACATAATGGTTAATTATGTATATATATATAAGTTGAAGAGATGTTTACATATAGGGGTATATATATACCTGTACAAAATTAATTTCCAAATTGAGGAATCAATACCATTATTAAATAAATAACTATAAATTATTGTCTATATTCAATTATTAGAATTAGTACCCATCAATTTCCTAATTTAATGAGAATAAATACCCATAATGTATTAATAAATCTTCCCCATTTAAAAAATAATTTTTACAACTATTTAAAGAGTTTCTCCCCATTCATTCTCCTCACACTTGAAAACTCCTATCTCTCTCTACTGCTCCATTTTCCGGTGAAGCTCGAACCAGAGCTCTAACTTTAGCATTTTCTCAACATCAAAAGGCGAGAAATTCTTGATTCTAGCAAATACTTTAGGAAGAGAGATACATTTCCCGATAGAAAGCTCAAACCATCGCACCTCCGACGGGACAAGTGTGATCGGAACACCAGTAAGAGAAAACTCATGTCAACTTGGAAAACCAACCGAGGACGAACACGTCACGGTTAACAGGTGAGTGGGCTAATTTACACTTCATACCCGGTTGGAATGATGAGCACCTTTTCTAAATTGGAAGCCACCATGAGTGGGTTTATTCACGCCATACCTAGATGGGATGATGAGCACCTTGGAAATGAAAAACCACTTACATATGGGATTTTACATCACCCCAGTCGAAGTGATGTGAGAACTATGCAGAAAACTACTTACCGGTTGTAAGTAGAGAAAACTATACCAGGTTGGTATAATGGACTTTCTAGAAGGAAAAAGGAAATCCACTTACTGGTTGTAAGCAAAGATATCATCACAACCGGTTGGTGTGATGAATGGAAAGATGATTTTGTAAGAAGTGTTCTCCCCTGATTGTGTGCCAATGCCTAAAGTTTTTTGGAGACCTTCTTGACAATAGATAGAATAGCTCATATATGCTAGAGGCCTCCATTTTAGAACTTGTGGGGGCTAAATGCCCAATTTTGGAAAATCACGTACAGTGGGCCCAAGGCCAGTTGGCACGAGCAGGAGCTCATAAACAAAAATGAGATATTAACGCAATGAAAACTCTTAATGAATGCATTATGTGATTTTTCCTCGGTTACCTGAAAAGGGGTAAAGGGAGGGGTGAGTTCGACAACTTAGTGAGTGGGTGTTTTAGAAATGAGTTTCATATAAAATAGTTTGAATTGGAGTGTGTCAGACTCCTTACTTTCTTTAAAAACATTCTTTCTTCAAGTTCTAGTTTTCAACACCTTTTTCCAAGGTTTACCAATTCTTTTTCCAAGGTATTCATAACCTTTTTCCCATCCACCCTAATACGCCGACTACACCCACTTGTGGATAAGAGCATCTTTACCGTCCACCCTAATAGAAGTCTCTAACTTCTACCCAAATTTCGAGTGAATGTCTCTGACATCCTAACCTCAGACCAAAAATACTCTGTATCCATATGAGGACAGAGACCTCATCCTATCCCCACCCCAGTCTCATGCACTTGAAGTTACTCCGAGCTTTGCAAGACTTCTAGTATGACTAACTACCCTTATATCCACCAGGTCGTCTAGAGCCCTAGGATGCATCACTGCTCCTCTTGGGCATCTTGAAGGTCCCATAACACAGTGCACGCACAATCAACAGTTTTTCACATAATGCCATATAATTTGTAGTGCCATTGGTCTAATGGCCTTGACACTTAACTCAACCTACAGCTATTTGTCTTGACTAGTCTAGAGACCAATCACGTTGCACTGCCGCTAGTTAACGGAGTATGTCGGTCCTATCTCAGCTCCATGGCCAAATAACTCATTTAATTAAGTTTTCATAATGTTTGTTCAAAAACTCCTACTTGTGCTAACTAGCCTAGGGCCCACTATTCAAGATTTTCAAAATGGGCATATTAGCCCCCAAGTTCCAAAACCGAGGCCTCCGGCCTAACAGAGCTATTTGAGCTCCTGTCAAGAAGATCTCCCAAAATGTTTAAGTAGTGGCAGACAATCAGGGGAGAGCACTTCCGACAAAATATACTTTTCAACTGTCCATCATACCCACCGAGTATAAGGACATCTCTACTCATAACCGATGAATGGTTTTTCCATATCCTTTGAGGAAGTTTCATCATACCAACTGGGTATGATCTACTTACAACTACTAAGTAGTTTTTCCCCTTGATTTCCACATCACTCCTCTCAGGTGTGATGATTAAAATGCCACTAAGTAGTGGATTTTCATTTCCGAGGTGTTTATCATCCCAACCGGGTATGATATTTAATTCCCACTCACCTGTTAATGCAATGAATTCCTCTTGATCCGTTCTTTATATTCACGCGAGATTGTCCTTACTGGTGTTCTCAGTACTTCGTGTTCCTACACGATATGAACAACCTTGTTCATTATCTCTCAGCCTAATAGCATTCATTCATTCCAATGAATGAAAAAACCAAACTTTTTATTTATTTGTAATTAGGTCCCTAAAGTTATTTTTCTTTAACTTTAAATCCCTAATGCCGATTTTTCATCAAATTGAGTCCCAAAACATTTAAAATTCACCATGGGACCTCAATTTATTCAATTTCACAAAAAGGGGTTTAATTTCCCAAATTTCCAATTTGGTCCCCAAGTTTTCCAAAATTACCATTTTGCCCCAACTTTAAAAAATGGTAAGTTTTGCCCCAAAAATTGCCCAATTGGTCCTCCAACATTTTTATCATGCCCAATTGGCCCTCAATTTTATGAAATTACACTTTAGTCCCTCGATTTTTTTAAATTCCCAAATTTCCCCTAATTTTTCCCCCAATTTCAACCTTCTAACTCTACCAAATTTGATTTTATCAAAATTGACCGATCAAATGAGTTTAATTGTTGAAATTGAAGTTAGATTGGAGTTCCTACAACTTCATATGATTCAATTACACTTTGAATCACACGATTTAATGTCAGAATGAGCTCAAACGGAGCTTTGTCGAAAAATTGTACTTAGAAAGAGAAAGCTTTGAAAGCTTACCACCGGAGGTGCGGCGGTCCGAGCTTTCAATCTAGGCAGATAGCTCTCATACTGAAGTTTCTCCTAGGATCAAAAATTGCTTCAATTGATGCCAAATTGAGTGAGAATTTAGTCTTCAAATTTTTGTTGGTTCTATCTCTAGCACTGATCGAAATTTACAGAGAATAGCCAAATTGGCTTACCTTTCAGCAATAATTCAATTGTAGGAGGGTTGTGGAGGTGTTGGGAGGGCTTGGTTTTGCTTGAGAAGGGCTCGAATTGGCTAATTTCAGCTTGGCCAAAATAGGGCAACTTCAGTCCGCCGGAGCTGCTTCATTGTTCGATCACGTCGGTGCTTCTCTAGTGACCCTTAGAGCAAATGGAGACTACAGGCATGTAGCTGACTTCTCCCTAAATCCAAAGAACCCAACCTCACCTTGTTTGGCTCAGAAAAGTGCCCAAGTCAAAGCTTTGGTTTGAGCTTCGCCGGAAATTGGAGCAGTTGAGAGAGAATGGAGTTTTCATATAAACCCCGCACATTTGAGTTAAGGAAAAACCAGGAAAAGAACCGGTCAAACCGAATAAGAAAAACCAAACTGGTTTACATTTGGGAATAAGCAATATGAAAATTTACAACTTTCGGTTGATCCAAAGGATTTATTAAACATTGGAAAAGAAATTTAAGACAAACTAGAAAATAAAAACTAAATTGGTTCAGGTGAACTAGATTTTATAAGAACTTCAAAGTTAAGCATGCTTACTTAAGAGTAGTGTGAGGATGGGTGACCTCTTGGGAAATTAAATTATTGGAATTAATACCAATAATTTATGGTAATATTGATACTAGTAATAAATCTGACCCATTTAATACATGGGTTTTACGACTATATAAAGAGGTCATCCCCATTTCATTCTCCTCACACCTGAACACTTCTCTCTCTCTCTCTCTACTGCTCCATTTCCCGGTAAAACTCGAACCAGAGCTTCGACTTGAACAAAGGTCGGGCTCTTTAGAAATGGGGAGAAGACAACTATCTGATAGCAAACTTCAGTCAATCCGAGAATCGTTGGAGAAGCACCGACGTGATGGAATAGTGAAGCAACTCCGGTGGACCGAAGCTGCCCTATTTCGGCCAAGCTGAAATCGGCCATTTCAAGCCCTCCTCAGGCCAAACCAAGCCCTCCCAACACTTCCTCAACCTTTCCACGACCGAATTAGGACCGAAAGATAAGCCAATTCGGATACCCTTTATAATTTTCTATTGGTGCTAGAGAGAGAGTCGACCGAATTTCAATGACGAAATTCTAATCCAATTCCGCACCAATTGATACAATACTTGATTTTAGGATGAACCTCAAGACGAGATCTATTTGCTCAGATCAAAAGCTCGGACTGCCGTGCCTTCACCAGTGAGTAATCGAAGCTTTCTCTCTCTACAGTCTGTTTTCCGGCAAAGCTCCGTTTGAGCTCGTTCCGACGTTAAAATTTGCGATTCAAAGTTTCTTAGAATCGTATGAACATATAGGAACTCAATTTCAACTCCAATAATTACAAGTGTTTGATCAGTCAATTTGATGAAATCAAATTCGGTAGTGTTGAAGAGTTGAAATTGGGGGAAAATTTGGGGATTTTCGAAATTCAAAGGGGCCAAAATATAATTTTTATGAAATTGAGGGTCAATTGGGCATGAAAATAATGTTGGAGGACCAATTGAGGAATTTTGGAAATTTTGGGGAAAAACTTACCATTTTTGTGAAAGAAGGGCAAAATGGTAATTTTGGAAAAATTAGGGAACCATATTGGAAATTTGGAAAATTAAACCCATTTTTTGTGCAATTGAATAAATTGAGGTCCCACAATAAATTTTAAAAGTTACGGGACTCAATTTGAGGAAAAACCGACATTAGGGACTTAAAGTTAAAGAGAAATAACTTTAGGGACCTAATTGCAAATAACTAAAAGTTTGGGTTTTCTCATTCATTAATGAATGAAGGCTATTATGCCGAGTAATAATGAACAAGGTTGTTCATATTGTGTAGGAACATTAAATACCGGGAACGCCAGCAAGGACAAGCTCGCGTGAATACAAAGAACCAGTCTAGTGGAATTCACGACATTAACGGGTGAGTGGGTTTACTAACATCATACCCGGTTGGGGATGATAAGTGCCTCGATATAAAAACCCACTGTTTAGTGATATTTTAATCATCACTACTTAGAGAAAGTGATGTGAAAGTTATGCGGAAAAACTACTTACGGGTTGTAAGTAGATCGTACCTAGTTGGTATGATGAGACTTCCTCGAAGGAAGTTGAAAACCCGTTCATCGGTTATGAATGGAGATGTCCTTATACCGGTCGGTATGATGGACAGTAAAAACCTATTTTTGTTGGAAGTTCTCTCCCCTGACTATGTGCCAATGCTTAAACAATTTGGGAGACCTTCTCGACAGGAGCTCGAATAGCTCTGATAGGCCAGGGGCCTCGGTTTTGGAACTTGGGGGCTGAATGCCCGATTTTGAAAATCTCGTACAGTGGGCCCAAGGCCAGTTGGCACGAGCAGGAGCTCGTAAATGAACATGATATATGTGCCATAAAACTTAATAAGTGAATTGTTTGGCCATGGTACCAAGATAGGACCGACATGCTCAGTCAACTAGTGGCAGTGCGACATGACAGGCCGACGGACTAGTCAAGACAAACAGCTACGGGTTGAGTTGAGAGTCGGGGCCGTTGGACTAATGGCACCACAGATTACATGGCAATATAAGAAAACATTGTTTGTACATGCACTGTGAGTACGGGATCATCAAGACGCCCATGAGGGGTAGTGATGCATCCTAAGGGCACTAGACGACCTAGTGGCTATAAGGGCAGTTCGTCGTTCCAAGTGTCTGTGCGAAATTTGGAGTAGCACAAAGCGCATGAGACTGGGGTGGGGACAGGATGAGGTCTCTGTCCTCATACGGACATGAAGAAGTGATTTCGGGATTGTGGGTAGGATGTCACGTACATTCACTCATTCCCAGGGTAGAAGTGGTCGTACTTCTATCCGGGTGGCAGGAAAAGTCGCTCCGAAGCCACTAGCGGGTTCAGTAGTGATACTGACTTGCGAATGTGTGTAACCTTCATGATGAAGGATGTGTGTTGGGTGATGACACACCGTGGTAACTAAGAAATAATGAAAAAAAAAACATAAATTTTTAAATGAAGGGATTTTTGAAAACAAAGGAGTTTGGCACACTCCATATAAATATTTTTCTTAAAAGTCAAAAGCTTTTAAAAACCCATTCACTGAGTAGTCGTACTCACCCCCTCCCTTATATCCCTTTCAGGAAATCCCGGAAAGCCTCCCCTTAAAGACCGTCAACTAAGATGCCTGTAAGACAGGTATGTAAGGTTTTAAATTTCATACAATTTTGATTATGCTATTCCAGAAAAAAGGTGCAAGTTAAAGGATGCCTTACTCTTTACGGTTTACGATAAGGGGAAATCCTTTAATAAACCGGGAGAGTGGTGGGTTGATCACGGGGATTCGACCAAACCAGGTCGGGGCGTGACATTTCAGGTGTGGAGAGGATGAATGAGGAGGGGCTCTTTATATAGGAAGCTCAGGAACTTCTTGGTTGTCCGATTGGTGCCTTAATGGTGGTCATTCATTGCCTAAAACTCCCTAGCCAGAGTCTTTTTAACTTCGGTGACGTCTGCTTGATTTTTCTGTGAATGAACAGTATTGTCATCTGAAGGACCGGGTACAGAGCTTAAACCAACCGGTTTAGGACCGTTTCGACCGAATTTTTCAAAATTAAAATTTTCTAAATTCATTTTCAATCCAATGGTAGCCTGAAATCTCAAATTTGAATTTTCTAAGACACCTAGAAAAATGGATTTAGCATATGGTTCAATAGTGGTTCAAATCGGTCCAAACTGGTTCAATCCGGTTAGGATCCAGTTCACCTGAACTGGTTTGGTTTCCAAGTCCCATTCATCCTAAATTCCTTTTTCTTGACTTTTGTGATGATTTAGGTTACTCGGGATCCATAATTTTTGTGGTTTGCTCTTTTTCTATCATTTCCGGTTCATCTGAATCTGTCTGGTTTTTCACTTCCATTCTGTCATATGGTTCTTTTCCATGGTTTTATGACCCCTTTCTCTATCGTTCGGTTTTCTCACTCAATTTGACTGGCTCTTTTCCCAGTTTTCCTAAACTCCAAAGAGCGGGGTTTACAACTCTCCCCTCCTTTTAGGAGTTTTGTCCCCAAAACTTATTAAACGTTTTTTGCACTGAAAATAACTTCCCTTCGATATCAACTTGTAGTTTATTGATATACAACCATCTTGGTTATTTCCATTTATCCCATATATCACATACGCTTAAGGTTCTCTTTTCCTTCCCATCACTTTCTCATTCCATGGAGTTTACTTTAGCTAAGCATATCTCACTAGAATGTTTAGGGTCATATCCTTAATTTCACACCCTTCAATTCTTAAAGTATAATTTCTCGATCACGAGATTCTTTACTTAAGATTTCAAAATTGGGAGTTCCAAAATACTCAATTGTTCATTTGTCTCATTTTTCTCTTGGTCGTTGAGACCCTTAGCTCGATTTTCTTTCGAGCATTATGTACTTGTGTTCACGAGTTTCTATGTTATCACCTTTTTGTCCTATTTCATCTCTTCCTTCATCCATTGTTCATTACAATTTCAATCCAAATTTTATGTTTGACCTTGTCATGCTTACTAACTGACTCATCCTTATTTTGAGTCACATTTTCCTCGAGATTGTTGGGCTTACATGCCCCTCACAACATGACATTTTCTAGATCTTGTCTCTATATCCATTAGATTTCCCGAACATCTCCTTTAGGGTTGTTCTCAACTTTCCAACCTCTCAAGGATTGTATAACTTCATCCCTCTTTTCGTTTGGTAGTATTCCTCAACTACCTTTAATCATTCACCAACCTTAATTTCTTAGTTCACCCTTTACTTTCTTATCTAAGGTATCCCCGATTGTCGGGTCTTATTTCATATACTACTCACCATGCTCACTCTATTACTCTTCTTTATAGTGTAGTCTCCACTTCTTCTAGGTCCTTCTTGAAGTCTCATTTATTCTCCTTGACCATCCTGTTGCTTCCTTCTTTTCTAGGTTCATCGAAAATCTCTAATTGGCTTCTTTGCTATTCCAATCAGCTAGTACCTTGGCTATTCCAACATACCCTTAATAACTTATGTCCTTTATGAGGTTCTTTATGTCAGTTTAAGCCTCTTATGAAATTGGGTAAATTAAACCCCTTTATGTTGGGAATTTGGAAAACTTGAACCCCTTTTTATGAAATTGGGTAAATTGAAGTCCCAAGAGGAATTTTAAAGGTTTTGGGACTCAATTTGAGGAAAAACCAACATTAGGGACTTAAAGTTAAAGAAAAGTAACTTTATGTACCTAATTGCAAATAAAGAAAGAGTTTGATTTTCTCATTCAATTGGGATGAATGAGGGTTGTTAGGCCAATGAATATTGAACAAGAACATTCATATCGTGTAGGAACACGAAGTACCTAGAATGCTAGCTAAGATGAGTTCAAGTAAGGACAACAAGCTGGGTAAGAGTAATTTCACTACATAATCGGGTGAGCAGGATTTATATATCATACACGGTTGGGATGATAAGTACCTCGGGAATGAAAACCCACTACTTAGTGGTATTTTAAACATCACAACTTAGAGGAGTGATGTGAAAATGACACAGAAAAACTAATTATTGATTGTAAGTAGATCATACCTAGTTGGTATGATGAAACTTCCTCGAAGGAAGTGGAAAACCCATTTATCGGTTATGAGCGGAGATATCCTTGTACTCAATTGGTATGATGGATAGTTGAAAATATAATTTTTTTGGAAGTACTCTCCCCTGACTGTGTGCCATTGCTTAAACGATTTGGGAGACCTTCTTGAAAAGAGCTCGAATAGCTCTGATAGGTCGGTGGCCTCGGTTTTGGAACTTGGCAGTGGGCCAAGTTCTGATAGCTCTGATAGGTCCGTACCTCGAATATGCCCGGTTTTGAAAATCTCTAACAATGGGCCATATGCCAATTGGCACGAGTAGGAGCTCGTAAACAAATATGAGATTATATTCCATAAAACTTTAAATAAATGAATTGTTTGGCCATGGTACCAAGACAAGACTGATATATTCAATCAAATAGTGGCACTGCGACATGACATGTCAACGGACCAGTCAAGACAAATGACTAAGGGTTGAGTTGAGGGTCAAGACCATTGGACCAATGGCACCACAAATTATATGGCATGATGTGAAAATACTAATTGTGCATGCATTGTGATTAAGGGACCTTCAAGATACCCAAGAGGGGTAGTGATGTGTCCTAGGGCCTTGGAAGACCTAGTGGGCATAAGGGCAATTCATCGGACCAGGTGACCTTGCGAAGCTTAGAGTGGCATTAAGCGCATGAGACCGAGGTGGGGACGAGATGAGGTCTCTATCCTCATACGGACATGGAGAATTGTTATGGGATTGAGGGTCGGATGTCGCGAACATCCTCTCATTCTCAGGGTAGAAGTAGAAGTATTTCTATCTAGGTGGTCGGTAAAGTTGCTCTAACGCCACAAGTGGATTCAGTGGACGTACTGGCCTGCGATTGTGTGATTGACCTTCATGATGAAGTATGTGTGTTGGGTGATGACACACCGTGATTAATAAGAAATAGTGATAAAACAAGATATTTGAAATAAAAGGATTTTTTAAAGGAAATAAGGAGTCTCGCACACTCCAAACAAATCTTTTTCTTAAAAATCAAATTTAGAAAACCCACTCATTGAATCGTTTAACTAACCCCCTCCCTTATATCCCTTCTCAGGAAAATCCCGAACGCCTACCCTCAAGGACCACCAACTAACACGCCTGTGAGACAGGTATGATAAATTTAAAATTTTTATGTAGTTTTGATTTATGTTATTCCATGAAAGGTGTTAGTTAAAGGACGCCTTACCATTTACGGTTTATAAGAAGGGCAATCCCTTAAATAAATCGGGAGAGTGGCGAGTTGATCACGGGTATTCGGCCAAACCGGGTTGGGGCATGACAAAATGAGTTTAATTGTTAAAATTGAAGTTAGATTGGAGTTTCTACAACTTCATACGATTCAATTGCACTTTGAATCACACGATTTGATGCCAGAATGAGATCAAATGGAGCTTCGCCGAAAAATTGGACTTAGAAAGAGAAAGCTTTGAAAGCTTACCGTTAGGGGCACGAGTTCCGAGCTTTTGATATGGGCAGATAGCTCTTGTCCTGAGGTTCCTCCTAGGATCAAGAATTGCATCAATTGATGCCTAATTGAGTGACAATTTAATTATCGAAGTTATGTCAGTTCTCTCTAGCATCGATCAGAATTTATAGAGGGGGCCAAATTGGCTTACCTTTCTCTAATTCAGCTGTAGGATGGATCTGGAGGTGTTTGTGGGGTGGGCTTGGTTTGGCATGAGAAGGGCTTGAATCGGCCGATTTCAACTTGGCCGAAATAGGGCAGCTTCGGTCCACTGGAGCTGCTTCACTGTTTGATCACACCAGCACTTCTCCGACGAGCTCAGAAAAGTGCCCAAGTCAAAGCTCTAGTTCAAGCTTCACCGCAAATTGGAGCAGTTGAGATTGAATGGAGTTTTCAGGTGTGGAGAGGATGAATGAGGAGGGGCTCTTTATATAGGAAGCCCGGGGATTCTTGACCGTCTGTTTGGCGCCTTAATGGCAGTCATTCATTGCCTGAAACTCCCTGGCCAGAGACTTTTCAGCTTCGTCAACGTCTGCTCGATTTTTCGGCAAGTGAATAGTGTTGTCATCTGAAGGAAGGAGATGACATTGTTTCGAACCAGGTTCAAAGCTTAAACTGGCCGGTTCATGCCCGATTTGATCAAATTTTTCAAAATTTAAAATTTCTAAATTCATTTTCTATCCAATGGTGGCCTCAAATCTCAAATTTGAATTTTCTAAGCCACCTAGAAAAATGAATTTAGCATCTTGTTCAAACTGGTTCAATTCGGTTCGGATCCGGTTCACATAAATCAGTTTGGTTTCCATCGACCATTCATCCTAAAATCCTTTTTTCTTGACTTTTGTGAGGATTTAGGTCACTCGGAATCCATAATTATCCTAGTTTTCCCTTTCTCTATCGGTTCATAAATCGGTTCAATCTAGTTGGATCTAGTTCATCTAAACCGGTCTAATTTTTCACTTCCAATTTGTCCTAAGGTTCTTTTCCATGGTTTTATGACCCCTTTGGGTAACTCAGGAGTTGTAAATTTCCCAAATTGCTCGTTTCCTGATAATCGGGTTTGTGAACCTCTCACTCGGTTTGACCGGTTTTTTCCCAGTTTTCCTTAACTCCAAAGAGCAGGGATTACATATATAATGTTATTCCAGGAAATACATGAAAAAGGACTCCTTACGCCTTGCAATTTAGAAAAGGGCAAAACCCTACATGAACCAAAGGGAGTGGCAGATTGCTCACAGGGATTCGACCAAACCGGGTCAGGGCGTGACAACTTGAGTGGTATTAGAGCATGTTTCCTCGAATGCATTATTAAGATTGTATAATGTAGTAACTAAGGTGAATAAATCTTAAATTTTAAGTTGGCTCCCATGAGAGGAACCAAGAGAACAAGAGATGCGGTTTCTAACACTTCCCAACAACCCCTTCCTAGAGAGACTCCCCGAGAAGCCCAGACAGTTCCACCTGGACTGAGCTCAAAACACCCAAGATTGTACGAGGAATTCACTCAAGTGTTTGGATGATCTAACCTCTCTCCTGAGGTAGACATCAACTCTCGAGCTGAGCTCGAGGAAGTACAATCTCATCCCCTTCCTGCTAACATTCCTCCTATAGTTGACATCCCCAAATACCTCAAAACCCTCTGACAACTAGGATGTAAGCCATTCCTAGGAGAGAAGGGTGCTAGAACTACTATTGACTGGCTAGCAAACATCAAGAAACTCATGGGTATATTTATGATTTCATCAGAAGATATGGTAATCTTGGCAAAGATTTTCCTAGAAACCAGTGCGAAGAGGTGGTGGGATAATGTCAAAAACTTGCATGCCACCACCCCCACTTGGGAACAATTTGAGGAGAGGTATTCAGAGGAATACTTAGCTCCGCATCTGATAAATGAGAAGAAGCAAGAATTCTTCCAACTCCGACAAGGATCCCACACCATCTTGGAGTATGAGACTAGATTTAATAAGCTAAGATCTTTTGCTCCAAACTTAGTCAGACCGATAGATATCTGCCAACAGTTCGTGGACAGTCTCAACATGGACATATGAGAATGGATGGGAGTACTACTACACCCCACATATTTGGTTGCCAATATCAGCATGGCCCATCAATGTGAGTGTCTGGTACAGAGTAGATGCCACCGGATAGAACAGGCCGGCCGAAAGGAAGAAGGAGGACAGAACAGCCAAAAAGGTCAAAAGGAGCCTAGTGGGCGGAAATGGGGGACAAGAATAGGGTCCTTTAGGAGAAATGACGATTATCATTCCCAAAGGGAGGCAAGTACAACCCCACAAAGGAGAAACCCCTATTTCCGTACGTGCCGAAAAAGCCATGAAGGGTCGTGTCGAGCACACTTCAAATGGGGACAGCTCGAACACTTTGCAAAGAGTTGTCTAGCCCTTTGAGGTAATACACAACGAAGTAACTATTAACCATCTCAAGGTAACCCGAGGACACTAAACGGGTGACAAGACATAGCCACTATGTCGAGGGTACCAACTAGAGTATACAACCTCACCCAAGAGGAAGCATGAAATGATCCTAGTACCATAGCTAGTACTTACCACAACTACCCTAGACAAAGGTAGCCAAAACCTGGTAATTCATTATTATTATAATAAATAAAATTTTCAATCCCTACAAAAATACACTTGTGATGAGATACAAGTAAAAGAAAATTCTATGGACGTACCCACCAAATCTCCAAAGAAAAAGAAATAGGAAGGATGGCATCTGAGAATGTCAGGAAAGTAAATTTAAGGTTAGATACCCTCAAGGACAAATGAAAAGGAATTCCGGGAAAGAAGGGGAAAGATTCTCCCAGGAAAGGAAACCCTGGAAAGGCATACGTATCCCGACTAAGAAATAATGGACCAAGTGACGAAGAATGAGGAAATGAAGTGCATGCTGAGGTGAAAGAACCAAGGGAAGCATACTAGGAGGACCCAAGAGTAAGTTAAACCCAAGGAATGGGTAAGTAGGAAGAAAGCATCAAAGGATGCCATGACAAGTAAGAATGGGCGGGCTACCCATAACAAGGAAAGAAGGAAAAGCCTCCAAAGAGCATTAGGGAGGTTGACACAGGACGAGAGTCCCTACGTAAAAGGATAAAGGTAGGAAGTGAGACCTTAAAAAGGAAATTCCCAAACTAAGGAACCGACAAATGGATCATAAGAGGCTTAATCCAAAATAAGGAACCTCATAAAGAAGCATAAGTGGTTGAGGGTATATCGGGATGGCCAAGTGTAACCTATTTTGGAAGAGCAAAGAAGCCAAATTGGAACACCAGACAAACCTAGCAGAAGGAAGCAACTTGTAACAACGGGATGGTCAAGGAGAATAAATGATGCCCTAAGAAGGACCATCAATTTTTAATTTTAATGAGAATAAATAGACATAATGTAGTAATAAATCTTCCCCATTTAAAAAATAATTTTTACAGCTATATAAAGAGCTCCTCCTCATTCATCCTCCTCACACCTGAAAACTCATATCTCTCTCTACTGCTCCATTTTCCGGTGAAGCTCGAACCAGAGCTCTGACTTTGGCATTTTTCTCAACCACAGAAGGTGAGGTCAGGCTCTTTAAACTCCGAGGGAAGTCAGCTATCTAATAGCAACCTCCATTGGATTTGAGGATCACTAAATAAGTGCCGATGTAATTAAACGGTAAAGCAACTCTGGTAGACCGAAGCTGCCCTGTTTCGGCCGAATTTAGCCCTCCTCTGGCCAAACCAAGCTCTCTCAACATTCCCACGACCCTCATACGACCTCAATGAAGCTAAAATTTCAATTGTAGGAATTCTTGTTCCTAGAAGGTACCTTAGGAAGAGAGCTACCTTTCCCAATAGAAAGCTCAAATTGTTGCACCTCCGACGGGACAAGTGTGATCGGAACACCAGCAACAGAAAGCTCGTGTCAACTTGGAAAATTAATCGATGACAAACACGTCACGGTTAACGGATGAGTGGGATAATTTACACTTCATACCTAGTTGGGATAATGAGCACTTTTTTCTAAATTGGAAGCCACCATGAGTGGGTTTATTCACATCATCCCTAGATGGGATGATGAGCACCTCGAAAATGAAAAATGACTTACATGAGTGATTTTAACATCACACCCAATCGGAGTGATGTGAGAACTATGCGGAAAACTACTTACCAGTTGAAGTAGAGAAAACCATACTAGGTTGGTATGATGGACTTCTTTGAATGAAGAAGAAAACCCGTTTGTCGGTTGTAAGCGGAGATATCACCACACCCGGTTAGTGTGATGCATGGAAAGATGATTTTGTCAAAAGTGTTCTCCTCTAACTATATGCCAATGCTTAAAATTTTTGGGAGACCTTCTTGACGAGAGCTAGAACAAATCAGATAGGCCAGAGGCCTCGATTTTGGAACTTGTGGGGGCTAAATGCCCAATTTTGGAAAATCACGTACAGTAGGCCCAAGGCCATTCGGCACGAGAAAGAGCTCATAAACAAACATGAGATATTTAAGCCATGAAAACTCTTAATGAATGGATTATGTGATTTTTCCATGGTACCAAGACAGGACCGACATACTCAATGGACTGATGGCAGTGCTTTAGGGCCAAGTCGATGGACCGGCCTAAACAAACAATTGTAGGTCAAGTTGAGGGTCGGGACCGATGGACCAATGGCACCAAAGATAAATGGCTTTGTGGAAAAACTATTGTTTGTGCATGCACTTGAGGTTCAGGACCATTAAGACAGACAAGAGGGGTAGTGATGCGTCTTAAGGGCTACTGGACAATATGGTGGAGATAAGGGCAATTTGTCATGCCAACAGTCAAGGAAGCTCAACGTAGCTTCATGCGCATGAGATCGGGATGGGTGGAGATAAGGTGTCCATCCTCATATGGAAACAAAGTATTTTGGGTATGAGGGTTGAACATCTAAAATGTTCACTCATACTCCGGGTAGAAGTCAGAGACTTCTATCAAGGCGAATGGTAAAGACGCTCTGATCCACAAGTGGATGTAGTCGGCATAACTGCATCTCGTGAATGTGTGTACCCTTCCTAATGAAGGGAGTGTGTTATTTGTGAAACACACCTAATATGAAAATTGGAAAGAGGTTATGAAAACCATGGAAAGGACTTGAGAATCTGTGGAAATAAATTGGTAAACCTTGGAAAATGTTTTTGATAAACCGGAATTTGAAGAAAAATATTTTTAATGACGAGTCTGGCACACTCTGATTAAAATTGATTTTTGTGAAAACTCTCACCTAACACCCATTCACTGAGTTGTAGAACTCACCCCCTCCATTTTACCCCTTTCAGGTAACCAAGGGAAAACCAAACTTAAAGACCTCCCTGTATGAGAACTATAAAGACAAGTATGTCTATTTTTTAGTGTTCTATAATGTTATTCCAAGAAATATAGGAAAAATGACGCCTTACTTCTCATGGTTTAGAAAAGGGCAAAACCCTTCATGAACCAAATGGAGTAGTGGGTTGCTCACGGGGATCCAACCAAACTGGGTCAGTGCGTGATACTTATTCTCGCCTCATCTAAGTCCTTAGATTTCCCAAAACTCACTTCTAAGCGTGGAAATTTCATTATTTACACTTTAGTCCCTAAACTTTTCATTATTGTGTTTAGGTCCTTTTTACTTCTAAACATGTCACCCAATTTTCCAAGTTTAACAGAACTTTCAAAACAGTCCTCAAACTTCATCCAGTCCCTTAGGAAGACACCCAAGATAACCTATTCCAACTAGGGTACTCTAACTTATCCATATTTGCATTTTAGTCTCCGACCTTTTCTTCCTAATAAAATGATCCCCAAAAATTCCCAAACTCATCCATGGAGTCCGTATGGTCTTCCCCTAGGCCATCGTAGTCTCTGTTCGGTCGGGCTTGGTCGGAATAGTGATGATTGGGATTATTTCCTAACTAACAACTCATCAAACAAAAATCGGGTTAAGGTCAAAAACTCACCCAAGACGATGCCTTAATCATCGACATTGATGCAATTTGAAAGTTGACTTTCATAGGAGTCCATGGTCAACTGGATGACCTCAAATGGAGGTTTGAGCCATATGAAATGTTCATTTTACTAAGCTTTGTTATTTCTAACTAAAACTTAAAGTTCTTAGATTTAATTCTAGCTCCACACTTACCCAAATCGTGTGAGATTAGTGGCATTCAAAAGTTGGGGCCATTGGGAGTCTGCTAAATTTTTCTCAATCATTGTAGATCATCGAGGCCGCTAGAATTCACCCCAAAATAGATGTCCTATTTCTGACTAGCACGGGTCCAGTACTGTACGATTTCACCGGCAACAGTAAAGAGAGCATTGAGGGTGATAGGGGTGGCGATGGAAAGCTAACTCTCGTTGCTTTCCAATGACACCAAGAATGCTAAGCTTGATGGTTAGACGAGGACAGGGTGCTCTCTACAAATAAGTCCACTAGAAATTAGAGATCTTAGGATTTAAGAGAGAGTTTCAATCCTAAAATTGATGGGGAACATCCAAGCATTATATGGTTGGATTATGTGGCTACCCAACCATAACCTCCTTTCATCATTTCATAGCATGTGGCTCTTAGAATGAAATAATGCCCCAAGCGGTGAGTTTTGAAAATTAGATGGGGAAAATCAGGTTTTGGAGCCTTTGATCAGGTCAGATGTCAAAAGGGGAAGATGACACGTGCACATGTAGCACGTGTGTGCGACCGGTGTGGCACGCCAACCGGTTCGCATTGTAGAAAACTAGTTTTTGGCAAATTTCTTGGTCGGTTCACCCCCTTTTCGACTAGTTCTTGGCCCAATAAAAATACTTAAAAATTCCTTGCTCAATTTCCTATTGAATGGACTCAAGAATTTATAAATTTTTATTTGATTTGCCCCCTCTAAAAATTGGCGGGAGGAGGGGGTTACTAATTTGAGTATGTTCAATCAGTTTTGACCATCTCATGGCTAGTTCACCTCTGATTCGACTGGTTCTTGGCCCAATCCATTTTTCTAAAAATCCTCCATCCCATTCTCTTTTGTTGGGCTCAAGAGCTTCCTTTTTACGAGTTATTTAGATTTTCTTAAAAATTGGAGGCTTTTCTCTTAAATCGATTCGATATTGATTTTGGTTAATTTTCAGTCAGGGCTTTCCTACCTCTCAATTCATGATCCATATGTCTTTTGAGGGCAATCTAGAGGACTTACCCATTTTCCATGTTTTAGGTTTGAACCAATGTCCAACCCAATTTATCTCTAACCCTTTATTCTCGTGTCTCCATTCCTGGTTCAATAGTGATTTTTGTTCTAATTAGGCTTAACCCTAGATTTGGAATTTCATGTGTTACATGTACCCTGCTCCAATCTCCCCTGTTCCGCTCGGTATCACCTCTATTTCTAGGTGTTATACTAGTGGCATGAGCATCCACCAAATTGCAATAATATAAAATACAATATAATGGTCATTCTTAAACCGGGTGTGTGGTATGCTATCTGACTGACCCCACTACTCATGTTTTTAAACAAACAATCAATAATCACAACAAGTATGTCATGCCCCAACCCGGTTTGGTTGGATCCCCGTGAACAACTCACTACTCTTTCTCAGTTTAAGAGGAGTTTCCTCCTCCTTTAACTCGAGAGGAGCCAAGCGAAATTTAAACCTTATTCCCTAGAAGACATATATCAATTAGAATGCAAGCTTAAGGAAAATTAAGCATACCTGATAAAGGGTAAGGCTCGGTGTTACTCCTAATCATTCATTTTTCCTGAGAAAGGGATAGAAAAGAGGGGTGAGTTTTTACAACTCCATGAATGGGTTTTTCAAAAGTCAACTTTTATCTTTTAGGAAAAAAAATTGTATTGGAGTGTGCCAGACTCCTTTCTTTAAAAAAAAAATCCTTTCAATTCAAATCTCAATTTTTACCACCATTTCCATATTAATCATGTTGTGTCATCAACCAACATACATCCTTCATCATGAAGATTAAGCACATATTCGTAGGCCAGCACAACCACTGAACCCACTTGTGGCTTCAAAGCGACTTTACCGGCCACCTAGATAGAAGTACATCCACTTCTACCCTAAGAATGAGTGGATGTACGCGACATACAACCCTCAATCTTGAAATCATTTCTTCAAGTCCGTATGAGGATAGAGACCTTATCCCGTCCCCACCTCAGTCTCATGCGCTTGGTGCTACTCCAAATTTCGCACGGTCACCTAGTACGACGAACTGCCCTTATACCCAAGCAAATCGTCTAGGGCCCTTAGGACTTATCACTACACCTTATGGGCATTTTGATGATCCCATACTCATAGTGCATGCACAAACAATATTTTCTTATCATGCCATGTAATCTATGGTGTCATTAGTCCAACGGTCTTGACCGTCAACTCAACCTACAGCTGTTTGTCTTGACTGGTCCAGAGACCGATCATGTCACACTGCTGCCAGTTGACTGAGAATGTCGGACCAGCCTTGGTACCATGACCATACAATTTACTTATTAAAGTTTTATGGCACATATATCATGTTCGTTTATGAGCTCCTACTCGTGCCCATTGGCATATGGCCCACTGTTCGAGATGTTCAAAACCGGGCATATTAGCCCCCAAGTTCAAAAACCAAGGCCCCCGCCCTATAAGTGCTATTTGAGCTCCAGTCAAGAAGGTTTCCAAAGTGTTTAAGCATTGGCACACAATCAGGGGAGAGCACTTCCGACAAAAATATGTTTTCACTGTCCCTTATACCGCCCGAGTATAAGGACATCTCCATTCATAACTGATGAACGGGTTTTCAACTTTCTTCGAGAAAGTTTCATCATACCAACCGGGTATGATCTACTTAAGGCATAAGTAGTTTTTTTCCGCATGGTTTTCACATCTACTTACCATGTTACACACGTATAACAGAACTAAAGCTTATTCCTAAATGTGAAATGAGATTAGATCATACGAGTAAGAATAAGAACAGGTGGGCCCGATCAATTCACTTGTGGAACACCGAAAATTTTATGAAAGAATATATACTTTATAAACCCCGTCCTTTGATAATGAGAAAACGGGGAAAGAACTAGTTAGTTTTGAATTTTAAACCAAGACGACCTACAAGCTTGATTATTTAAAAACGGGGCAAATTGATAATTTATAACTTCCGTGTGACTCAAAATGGTTCAAAAATCTTGGAAAAGAACCTTAGGACAAAATGAGGAAGAAAAACAGAAGCGATTCAAGAGAACCGGGTTCGAACCGGTTTATGAACCAAGTTGATTCATGAACCGGAACCGATAGAGAATGGGTAAGTCGAGAAGTTTATGGATCCCTTGTGATTCAAAAAGATTATAAACCATGGGAAAGAACCTTGGGACAAAGTGAGAGAGAAAAACCAAGTCGATTCGGGAGAATCGAGCCCGAACTAGATTAAATCGGTTTAAGAACCGAGTCGGTTTATGAACCAGAATCGATTAAGAGATGGTAAACTGAGAATTTTATGGATCTTTAGTGACCTAAGAAGTTATAGAAGTCATGAAAATGGACTAGAGAATAAATTGGAGATGGAAACCAAATTGGTTCGGGTGAACTGGATCCAAAACGGATTGAACTGGCTTGGACCACTATTGAACCGGATGCTAAATTCATATTTCTAGGTGACTTAAAATTTTCATTTGAGATTTGAGACCACCATTGGATAGAAAATGAATTTAGATAAATTTAGAAATTTTTAGATTTGAAAAACTTGGTCGAATGGGGGGTGAATCGGCCGGTTTAAGCTTTGAACCTGGTTTGGAATAGTATCATCTTCTTCCTTAGGATGACAGCACTGTTCACTCACTGGAAAATTGAAGCAACGCTGGCGAAGAAGAAACACTTCCGTTCGGTACGTTTGAAGTCTTCAATGCTTCTCATAACGATGCCAAACGGACGGCCAACGGGTCCCCGAGCTCCCTATAAAAAGAGCCCCTCTCCATTCGTTCTCTCCACACTTGAAAAGCTCACTCTCTTTCAGTTGCTTAGTTTTCTAGTGAAGCTCGGACCAGAGCTCTAATAGAGGGTCAATTCTGAGCCAAAGAGGGTGAGGTCAGGTTCATTAAAACTGGAGAGAAGTCAGCTACACGGTGATGGCATCCGTTCATTCCAAGAGTCACTGGAGAAGTGCCGACGTGATCGAACAGTGAAGCAGCTCCGACGGACCAAAGCTGCCCTATTTCGGTTGAGTTGAAATCAGCCAATTCAAGCCCTCCTCAGGCCAAACCAAGCTCTCCCGACAGCTCCTCAGCCCTTCCATGTCCGAATTAGGACCAAAAGGTTATCCAATTTGGCTCCCCTTTACAATTTCCGATCAGTGTTAGAGAGAGAGTCGGCCGAATTTCAATGACAAAATTCTAATCCAATTCGACATCAATTGATGTCATTATTGATCCTAGGAAGAACCCTTGGAAGAGAGCTACATGCCCAGATAGAAATTCTAATCCAATTCGACATCAATCGAAGCTTTCTCTCTCTAGAGTCTGTTTTCTGGTGAAGCTCCGTTTGAGCTCGTTCTGACATTAAAACTTGCGATTCAAAGTTCTATGGAATCGTATCAACATGTAGAAATTGGATTTCAACTTCAATTTCAATAATTCGTGGTATTTGATCGGATAATTTGATAAAATCCAATTTGGTTGTGTTAAAGAGTTGAAATTGGGGAGAAATTAGGGAAAATTGGAATTTTCAAAAATTTGAAGGACCAAAATATAATTTTCTAAAATTGAGGGTCAATTGGTCATGATAAGAGTATTAGAGGGTCAACTAAGAAATTTTAGAATTTTTGGGGCAAAATTACCATTTTACCCTTCCTTTACAAAAATGGTAAATTTTGCCCCAAAAATTCTAAAAATTCTAAAAATGGTCCTAATTCGGCCGTGGAAGGGCTGAGGAGCTGTTGGGAGAGTTTGGTTTAGCCTGAGGAGGGCTTAAATTGGCTAATTTCAACTCAACCAAAACAGGGCAGCTTTGGTCCGTCAGAGCTGCTTAACTGTTCAATCACGTCGGCACTTCTCCGGTAACTCTCAGAACGAACGGATGCCATCACCATGTAGCTGACTTCTCTCCGGTTCTAATGAACCCGACCTCACCCTCTTTGGCTCAGAATTGACCCTCTATTAGAGCTCTGGTCCGAGCTTGACCGGAAAACTAAGCAACTGAAAGAGAGTGAGCTTTTCAGGTGTGGAGAGGACGAATGGAGAGGGGTTCTTTTTATAGGGAGCTCGGGGACCCGTTGGTCATCCATTTGGCATCGTTATGACAAGCATTGAAGACCTGAAATGTACCGAACGGAAGCGTTTCTTCTTTTTCAGCGTTGCTTCAATTTTTCGGCAAGTGAACAGTATTGTCATCCTAAGGAAGAAGATAATACTATTCCAAACCGGGTTTAAAGCTTAAACCGGCCGATTCACCCCCCATTCGACCGAGTTTTTCAAATCTAAAAATTTTTAAATTCATCTAAATTCATTTTCTATCCAATGGTGGTCTCAAATCTCAAATTTGAAATTTTTAAGCCACCTAGAAATATGAATTTAGCATCCGGTTCAATAGTGGTCCAAGCCAGTTCAATCCGTTTTAGATCCAGTTCACCTTAACTGATTTGGTTTCCATCTCCAATTTATTCTCTAGTCCATTTTCATGACTTCTATAACTCCTTAGGTCACTAAAGATCCATAAAATTCTCAGTTTACCATCTCTTAATCGATTCTGGTTCATAAACCGACTCGGTTCTTAAACCGATTTAATCCAGTTCGGGCTCGATTCTCCCGAATCGACTTGGTTTTTCTCTCTCACTTTGTCCCAAGGTTCTTTCCCATGGTTTATAATCTTTTTGAATCACAAGGGATCCATAAACTTCTCGACTTACCCATTCTCTATCGGTTCCGGTTCATGAATCAACTTGGTTCATAAACCGGTTCGAACCCGGTTCTCTTGAATCGCTTCTGTTTTTCTTCCTCATTTTGTCCTAAGGTTCTTTTCCAAGATTTTTGAACCATTTTGAGTCACACGGAAGTTGTAAATTATCAATTTGCCCCATTTTTAAATAATCGAGCTTGTAGGCCATCTTGGTTTAAAATTCAAAACTAACCAGTTCTTTCCCCAGTTTCTCATTATCAAAGGACGGGGTTTACAAAGTATATATTCTTTCATAAAATTTTTGATGTTCAACAAGTTAATTGATCGTGCCCACCTGTTCTTATTCTTACTCGTATGATCTAATCTCATTTCACATTTAGGAATAAGCTTTAGTTCCGTTATACATGTGTAACATGGTTCCTAATCCTATTCAGGTAAAAACGCATATGTGCAGCATGTGCGTGCGCCTGGCATGGCGTGTCAACCGGTTCACACTATAAAGAATTGGTTTCCAATGAAATTCTCTGTCATTTCGGCCAATTTCAATTTTTTCTTGGTTGGTTCACTACCAATTCGACCTGTTCTTGGCCCAAATTAAATTTCTAAAAAATCCTTATTGAATTTCCTATCATTTGAAGTTAAGAGCGGCCATATTCAAATTTAATTATCTCCTTCTAAAATTTGGGGGGGTTTTACTGCTTTTAGCTAGTTCGATCAGTTTTGGCCTTCTTTTGGTTGGTTTACTTTTGATCCAAGTGGTTCTTGGACCAATTTTTCTAAAAATTTTTCATCTCATACTAAGTAGATTGGTCTTAGTAATTACTATTTTCTGAGTTATTTAATCACTCTTTAAAATCAGGGGTCTTTTTACTCAATTTCCTAATATCCCCTTTTTGGTTTGGTTTTCATTTAGGCTTCTCCCGGTCCTTTATCCATGATTGGGGGAGGTTTCCTTGGGGTTGTTTGGGTGTACATCCCACTCCCAAGTTTGGGGTTTTGTACGGATTCTCAATTCAGTTTGATTTCCCCTATTAGTTCATGGGTATCCATCTCAGCTTTCCTAATCCACTTGGGTTTAAGTCCCGATTTGTATTTTTCTGATGCTAAATCCCCACTTAGATAACTCAACTTTTTTAAAATTTACCATTTTTCTTTTACTCATCAAAAGTTCCTCATTTTAGACGGTACACTTCACAAGTCTCTCATTTTGGGTCCTCAAAACTCATTTAACATATTTGATTACTAAAAATGTATTAATTACACTTCGGTCCCTAAAATGGGCAAAATAATAATTTTGCCCCTTAAATGCAAAAGGGCACATTTTTGCATATTTACTTTGACAAAATTATTATTTTACCGTTTATAGTTCAAAATGAACTATTTTATCATTCTTTAGGCATAAATGTCATTTTGCCCCTATTTGAGCAAAATTGTAATATTTCCCCTTATTTACATAAATTTATGGTTTTGCACTCGAACTTCTAAAAAATGACTTTAGATATCTCTATTTATCTCAAAATCACTTTTAAGCCCCTTAGGATACTCTTAGGAACGTTTTCTACAAATTTTTCAATAATTACAATTTGTCCCCCAAACTTTCCATAATTACACTTTAGTCCCTAAACTTTTAAACTTAATCAATTAAACTTATAAATACACAAGTCACTCCAAAATTATATCATTATACTCCTCGTGGCTTATTGGAGGAGTGGAGGTCTTACTCCGTCCAAACATGACCAAATTTGTCCATTTTCCAAAATTTGGTCGGAATAAAGCTATTCAGGGAGTTGTCAAAAATTCTCACTGAAGGTGATTGAAGAGGTGGTCGGAGCTTAGGCATTTTGTAGCCAAGATCCAGGTGAAACTTTTCTGTGGTGGTGGTCGGGCAAGAGATTGTCGGTGTTGAGAGAATTTGGTCATCAACTAGACGAGATTAGGCAAAACCCGATAGACCCATCGATGGAAATTGGCTCATCCCGGCCAATTTTCCCCTTTTTGAAGGTCGACCCTTGCTATGGATAGGTAGAGGGGAGGAAGGCGGTCACTTTGACATCAATGGCCACTAGAGTAGTGGTCGGAGGTGGCCGCATTTGGCCCTGCAAGGTCGTCGATGGTGGACAAAAATCTTGTCCCAAATTTGAGTTAGCAAAAATGGTCATTGTGCGGCATTTTTCGACCACTAACAAGTTGTGAACTAACCACATAACTTAAAATTAGTCCATAAGCGGCATTTTGAAATCAATATCACTTCATTTTGTGATCAGAAGAGAGGTTACTGCTCATTCAATCATTAGGGATCGGTTAGGGTTATGATATTGGGATTTATAACTTTTGATTCAAACTTCGATATGTTCAAGAGAAGTTAATGCAATTAACTCTGTAGGGGACTGGTAACTTAGTTATTAGTTAATCTCTATAATTTGTATCATGTAATTTAATCCAAAATTGAATGAATTGCAGAGATATTTGTGATGGTGTGCAATCGTAATTCCGCTGAGCGGTAAGGGGAGCTCGTGTGTGGGTCGAGTCGACCCGACTCGAGTCCAACTAACCTCACTTCCTTTCTTTTCCTTTTTGTTTTTTTTTCAAATTAAATTATCATTTTGTCATTCGTGTCCACTCAATAATTTAATTCGAAATTCCGATTTTGTTCGAGTGAAAACTAAATTTTTTCTAAAAATCTCGATTTTCGTGCTCAAGAATCTCACCCATCATTCGATTGGATACCTATTCTTGGTATGAGGTTCTATTTCTTATTTTCAACATTCAGTTATTATTCAATTTGACTTTTCAAATCTTAACTTGAGTTTTATTCCTAATTTGGGGTTTAATTCTTGGTTTCGATTTTTATACTCGATTTAGAATTTCATTTCCAATTTCAGATTTCATCATTTGTTAGGATTTTATTCTCGGTTTCAGTTTTTATTCTCAATTTGCGATTATATTTTTTAGTTTAACCTCAATTTCTAATCCAGTTAAGTCTAATTCTGATTTTGGAAGTTGTTGTGTTACATTTGTAGACTTGAAAATAAAAGTAAATAAATTGCACTTGCGGTAAGTAATCTAAGCTAACATCTATATTGATAACATAAAACTTTTTATAAATCTGGAAGATAGAATTCTAATAAATATATAAAACATAAAATAAATATAAATTTAATTTTTTTAAGTAAATATTATGAACAAAAATTTTTATAAAAGATAAAATAATTGATAAATATAATATTAAATATTTATGAGCATAATTTGATAAATTATATTATCAATTTTTCATTACAACAACTTATAACCATACATTTCACTTAAAATATTAATAGATGTATAATTATTTTATAAAATTTTATTTTACTTTACTTTCATAATTTTCTAACTTTGTATTTTTAACTAACACTTTCATATAGACTTACTACTCACCTTATACCATATTAACCATAATAAATTCTCATGTAACTAATTTATTCTTATACCCAAAAAAACATAACTCATAGATATATGATTCTTATAGATATTGAGTTTGATCAAAGTATTAGATTACAAGAATTTTTTTTATTCTACTATTTTCAAAATATGATTTAACAAGAAGGTGAACCGAATCAATTCAACAATGGATACGGTAAAGCAACTGGGTAGAAGCAAATCGTTTCCCACTATATCAGCTGAATGGGATACAGAAAGTGGAATAGTTCATTGACACTGACCCATTTGAAATTTTATATATAAAAAAAAAAAGAGAAGAATTCAAGAGTTTTGCAGTGCAACTTTCCCTAGTTTTATATTCTTCTTTTTTTTTAATAATATTCTAATTCTTTTGTAATCCATTGCATGCACATATATCTCTAACCACTGAAAAAAGCAATTAACTTTTTTTCTCAATACGTGTTGAGCAACCATTTGGGTCATGTTTAATTAGTATAAATTTAATTTTTTATATAGTTACAATATTTATTTTATCATGCAATATTAAAAATAGTGTGCTCCAACAAAAGTTTCATGTCAATTTCTCTCATAAAGCACTATCAACCAATTAGAATTTAATTACCATAAATTTATTATTAGCCACGATATGGATATTGTAGTAACCATTTACTGGTTGTATTATTATTAATCTCAAGAAAGGCCTTCCAACCTCAGCAAGCATATTCAAAGCGTTATAGTGAAAGTTATAAGCACTTTGTAAGGTGCAAAATTAAATTAGAACCCTAATTTACCCAATAAAAAGAGGGGGCGGCTTAAGGAAATAGACCATAATTTTGTGATTTAGCTCAGAATAATAACGACCCTTCTCGAGGAATATGAGTCCAGTTATATCACTCTTCATGATCAAGCAGAAAAGAGAAACCCTTTTTTTTTAGTGACAGGTCCTTCTCCCTTTCTCCAGGTAAAGAAGAAAGAATCCAGACCACTTTCTTGATAGTTCGTTGTCACTTATAAGCAGCTGTAGAGTGTTCAATGCCACTGGGTTAGCGTCGGCAACGGCAACTGCATTTGACATGAAAGAATTGATGTAATTAGCATGGTACAACGTATATAGACGAGAAGAAATTGGGATACTATTTATATAAATAAAAAGTTAACCTTTTTCCTTCATTCAAATATCTTTGAATAGATTAGTCTTACGGAATAATTAGTTGAAATGGCCTCTAATGGCTACAGTTGAAGGGAGATAGTGCCAAATCTCACTGCACTGCACTTTATGGTTCAACACAGTATGTAAAAGATCTATTCATTTATAATGAAATAGGAAAGGAAAGGAAAAAATTGATATTATTGACTATTACCAAACAATTTCACATGGATAAAAATTATGAATTTTGAGCTCTATATGTATACTCAAAATGACTCATTACAAAGCATATAATGTTTCTTATTTATCTATGGTGTAAAAATTAAGTATTGTGTTAAAAATAAAATATGATAATTAAATAATTAAAAATAAATTATTAAGCCACTAAATAAATTATACAATGGAAAGAATTGAGGAACTTGTAACTTGCCAGCCATATGCTGTATAGGTAGAAATTTGGTAGTACATAGTAGTACAAGTGTACGATGTTAAGAGCATGCAGAAGTAGCCATCTGAATCCAAAAGACAAATACCCCACCTAAAGAAGAAGCTTTTAAATTCATTTTCCTTAATTTACCTGAACACCCACCAAGTTTAAGACAGACGAAGTTTGTAGTCTTTTGTCTTTCGAGCAAATATACTATTTGGTATTTAAAAAAATTCTATAAATTCTACCTATATATATATAAACAATTCAAGCCCATATGATATAAAATTAAAGACAAAATAGTGGCTACTTTTTTTTTCTGCCGGAAAGGTAGATGGATGGATGGATGGAAAGCTCACTTTTCTCAATGTTTCAGTATCCATTTGGTGGAAGTTGGTGCTGACAAGGATCAATGGTAATATATACATACATACATATATCATTGTATGTTGGATGAAATTGGAAACGTTCAGTTACCTATAACTAAGCCGATGCAAGACAAGAACAACCCATCTCAAATTTTAGTGGTTCCATATCTCTTACAACACAGTGTAATATCTCGTTTTTAAATATTATAAATAAAACAATTTCACCTTCTATAGAAATGAATAAATTAGAGTTATATATTTTAATCAATAATATTTAGAAGTTATGCAGTTGTATTTATTGGACCCAATAACCAAAGAACATGCAACTATCTTACATATGTGGGCAAAAATATCAAGTGGACGGTTAAAACCTGACCGGACGAATTTAGTGATTAAGGAAGGTGGATACTAATACAGTAGAACAAACTCGGGTTATTATAAAAGTACAGAAGAGGCGAATTCGTCATTTTCTTATCTAATAATAAAATAAATTATATATTTAAAATATAAATATTTTATCATTGAAAGAAAATTTTAAAATTTTAAATTAACGTTTATAAATATTTATTTATATTAAAAGATTTTTATTTTAAATAAATAATAAAATTAACAATATATTAAACGATAGAGTATGGGTGGTACTTATATAAACCCAATCATATCCGATTGAATTTTAATGAATCGGGTACAATAAATTCTGGTGATAGTGCAGTTGCTAGAATCACGAGTCAGTCTAGATCCAAAATCGACCCGCCAATTGCCTCGGCTATATCATGGGTAGATTAGAAATATGTATTGAAAACGTTTGAATAAGTTAAATGTAAAATAATTAGAAATCGATCTACCAAAACACAACTTATTCTAAAATATGTTGAAGTGATAAAAACTCCTCAATCAAGTTAAATCATTCAATTGTTGAGCTAAAAAAATGTTAAATCATTCAATTGACTGTTATACTATTTGAATTGTTATATTTCGTAATTTAATATTTTTATTTTATACATAATTTATTTATATTTTAAAATTATTTCGTATTATTTTATATAATATATAATATATGATATTTTTTATTATAGATATATTATATATCAAATAACAACAAAATTTATTATTATTATTAAATATTTAAATAATTAATTAACACATTCCAACATAATATTCGGAACTTGTTTGGGTTATAATGCATCTTCTCGATCGCACATCCATTTAACATAATAAAGTGTGGATCCAATAAAGAAATTATAATTTAATAGTCAAATTGAGGTTAATCAAATCCGCAGGTACATATTCTCAATTGATTTAATGACGCCACTCAGTGACGCCCATAACTATGTATCCTAATTCAAAAAAAAACTTTTGTTTTTGGTGAATCTCTTCCACCTTTTTTTCCCAGAATCTCTTGCCAACTTGCAAGACGTTTTCTATATATATATATAGTAATCTGGCATTTATGCTTACCTTTTTTGGCGGGACCACTTATTTTTAGACGTTTTGTGATTTTTTTTGGTAGAATCGTGTGAAATTAGTTAAACAACCAACTCTAAATATATCCCAGATGAAGCTCATTTTTACATATGCCATTAAAAATAACCAAGCGCCAGTATAATTTCCCAACGCAAGTATGATAGATGTTACTTTGTGCAAAAAAAAGTATGATAGATTTTACAGCTTCATTTTGAACAAAGTTCATTAAACACAGTCATGACTCATTTGTATAATCTGTCTGCATATGCTAGTTACTATTGAATATCCAAAAAAAATGTCGATTTCTTAGCAACTATACAAACTTGACACAAGACTCTTCGCGAGATTACCTAAATCAATACATGTAGACGTGTTATATATAGATCGGTCAAGGCTGATTGAGTGCTAAATCTCTGCCTACGAAGAGATCATAATCTCCTCTTCTTCTTTTCTGGTGTAGCATGCACCTGAGCTTTGATCCCATAAGTTCTCAGCTGGAAGTTTTCAAAGGCCTCTGAAACTATGGCCACCTGTGTCCAGTTGAGTGACTTACATTTCATTTGTTGAACCAGAGATCTAAATTTAAACAGAATCTTAGAGGTGAGACACTGACCAATTCGGGCTTCTTAGAGTACACTCTCACTATCATGTCCTGGTAAGATCCTGGAAGCAGATGGCTTATCCGGTCATCAGCTATGGTGAACTTCTCATCGCTCTCGTAATCCTAAAGCAAAATTGGATAATTAAAGAAGTGGAAACAAAAGTAATATAATATAAAGAGACAAGGTGAAGCTAAGTCCAGGATTAAATACCTTGAAGAAGTTGATGCTGGAAAATTTAGTACATGAAAAGGAGGAAAATAAGATTTATTTCAGTGTTATAAACATAGTGGCTGGATGGCACAGGACTCTACAGAGATTGTCTACTCTTATGGTACCTTTCAAGAGGATTGTGTTTTCCGCGTGTCAAATCAATTCTAACATTGCAGACAGCCACATCCTCTTCTTTGAGTGTTACTCCAGCATTTTTCTGCTTTAAGTTTATGAGGTTCAGATGCATCCAATAGTTTGTTTGGCTACGATGAGAAGAATGTTATATTATAATAAAGGAGTACAAGAGGACAGGACCTGTGAACAAACAATGTCTTGTGCAGTGACATCTTTGAAATGATCTAGATTCTCCTTCGGAACAGCATATTCGTTGCAAAACTGCCATACCGCAGAAAAACCACGATCACAGAATTGAGAATTGATATGAAAGACTAGGAGGTTGGTCAACATAAGAGGGTGTCAAAATATAATTCGAACTAGAATGATAATAGCAACTAAAGAAAATAACGGAAAAAATTCATAATGCTTCCGTACCTGGTACAAGTTCCTCCTGTGAATCCGCAGAATCAAATCCCTGGATTCCTTGAGTACAGGGTCAGGAGTGGTCTCAATGGTTTTGATTATTGTGTCATCTAACTGAAATTCGAATTTCAAAACACAGTAGAGCTTAGTGGAATAAGTACCACATCACAAAATAAAAGAAGTTCCTCAAAAGGAAGTGATCTTAAACACCTTCCAGTATTCACGAGGGTCATGAATGTACGAAGATATTTGCAGACGATCATTTGCTTTCACCAAAGCATCTACTATCATAAGCTCCACAGCCTGCAACATCAACATTTGCAAAATTATCAGCACCTCAGTGCTTCATATTAACGAGAAACTGTCAAAATATACACACAATAACATGAATTGTTGACTGAAGAGGCAGGGGAATAAAATAGTCAATAGAATCAAAGAAATAAGAACATGAACATGGGATTACTTCATTTGAATTTAAGGAGCTGGAAAGTATACCTTTACTTTTGGGTGAGTATATACTGTTCTATAGAGGTCAGCACGAGTTGCGAACATCTTATGAATGTTGAGATCTACCAAATGCAACAAAAGATCAAAGTACTATGCACGACTTAAAAGTAAGCTGAAAGATGACCAAGGAAAGCACTAACAATCCTTAGCACGGTAGCAGATCTCATCACCCACAACCCGCATAGTCTCCATCAATCTTCAGGGAAATAATAGTTAACAAAAGGATGACATTCATTTACATACTGGAAAAGTAACCAGCTATTATCAAGAAATGACGTCTCAGTAAACCTTTGGAATTGGAAATTATATCCCAGACCACAAGCACGACAATCCCGTACAATGTAATCAAACCTGCATCATATTTAAGAAGGATCATACTCTGGGGAAAAAATCTGGACGCACCAAGGGATAGACTACAAAAACTTACTTGTCCACATCAATACCATTTCGACCATTTGCAACTATGTCATACAGAAAGAGTTTCTCCTTCATGCTCTGTACAAATGCTAAAGATTTGGCCGAGGACAATAATAAACTGTAGTATTGAACTTCTATACTTGAAAATGAATACAATGCTGAGAAAAAGCTGCCAACGGAAAAGTAGTAAAGATACATAAGTAATTGGTCTTTAAATGAATTACCTTGGGTGATGAATGTTCAGTACTGGCAGCAATCATCTCCTGCAACAAGAACAATAAGTAAAGGTTTATTGGAATACTTCAAGCGAATTAATTCTTAAGATACAGAAATATAGAACTTTGAAAATAAGAAAGATAGCTCCATGAAAATCGTTCACCTTAACTCTCTTAAGCAATTCGGGGTCAACTTCAATGTGATGTTCATCCACAATATGGTCAACCATCCTGACTGACATTTCCTCATGAGACCTGGGGAACAGAGCGAGAGAGAAAGGCAAAATCACCAACCAAATGGTGATTAGTCATTTCGGACACATTAGTCAAATCCTTTCATTTACTAAGAGGAAGAAGATTAGGTAGAGAAAATTGCCAGCTCTAATCTCTTCGATAGTGACAATAAGTTTAGTTTTAGTACTACTTTTTTTCCTAGTCATATTGAACCAGGCATTTAAACAGTGATCATTAAGGAAACCAAGGGAACTTCTGCAGATGATGCAAAATTTTATCCATTAAAAGTAGATGGAGAGCAAAGACGAGAGCCTGCTGGTGGTTAGAATATTTACCATTTCGAGCAGAGGATGAAAAAATTTTATCCACTAAAAGTAGATAGATAGCAGAGACGAGAGCCTGCTGGTGGTTAGAACTTGTACCATTTCGAGTCACTCAGAACCCGTGGAAGAAATTCCCTTTCAAACAAGTGGCTAAATGGTCCATGTCCAACATCATGAAGAAGTCCTATATGATGAAAGTAATCCTTAAATAGCTCCTCCGAAAAAAAAAAGAAAATGGTATTTGGATACAGTTTCACCTGCAATTTTGACAGTCTGTATGTCAAAGCAGTCAATCCCGAGCTCCCCTCCCTACAAAATTGAAGAGATACGAGATTAGCTCGATTACCTCAAATCTGAAAATATCAGACAACTTAAATCCTCCATCATAAGCAGAGAAGATGCCACCCATACCTGACAATTTTTAAGCGTCTGAACAGCTTTACCAGCAAGCCAGTACACACCAAGAGAATGCTCAAAACGAGAATGAACAGCCCCAGGATAAACCAAGTTCGTCACCCCTGAATTTATGTTACAGCCGAAAGAATCAGTAAACGGGAAAAAAATGTCATGAACAGATGCTTTGGCACATTGGAGGCAAGAAAAATGTGATCCACACAAGAGCATGATTGTGAATGAAATGGTCTATTCATCAAAGAAAAAAAAGTCATGCAATCTAAAATCAGCAGAAAAGAAAAGGAGAGGAAATTACAAAACTATGTGATAAGGTTTGAAATCTCACCAAGTTGCTTCAAGTCCCGAAGCCTGAAGAAACGTAATAAGAGAGGAAAAACAGAATTAAGTTCATAATTGATGTCAACTTTGTCCGAGAGGAATTGATTTGGAGTAGACAGAAGATTATTTAACGTACTTGCCTCTGAAATTGTTCTGTATCGAGTAACTTCAAGCAGAGCTGGAACGACAGATTAGAAATTCATTACAAACATCTCTAAAAACCATTCACTCTTGATTACAAAGAACATGAGTATTAGAATCGAGTGCAGGAATCCATTCAACAGCAATCATAAACGAGCTGAAACAGCATCACAATCCACTAATCGTAGTATCTGTTTCTCTCCGTTGAGAAACCAACTCCATCAAACTAAAACACAAAACTATGTGGAATTTGCTCTCACAAAATTCAAGCTCTCAACATTTACATTAGGTTGTAGCTTCCTTAATGGCCTAGGCATGATATTGGATGACACTCTAATCAGAAAAAAAAAGTTAAAATCGGCAGGTAGTTCAAAACTACGGCATCCACATTTCCACAACTCTCACCGCAGCACCGGAGACCATGCGGCTCGTGCATTGGAAGCCGCACACGCATATCCACAAGTTATCATAAGAAAACACAGCAGAAAAGCACGCATCCAGATACCACAAAAAGGAAGAGAGCGCGCATACAGGATCGAGATAGATGTTGCCATGGACGTTGTCGTGGACGTGCTTGGACAGTCGGACTACATCAGGCTGAGAGGGGACGCCGTCCGGCTGTGTCGGAGGAGGAAGGTCGTCGTTACAATAAGCTACCATCCCCGCTCTCTCTTCGTCCCTGCCACTACTAGTAATAAGCAGAAACGAAAATGGAGAAATGAGCTAGGAGCTCTTATATACTGAAGGAGGAAGTGGAAGACGCCAACGTAACGGTAGACCATGTTGGAGCGCGTGGCAGGTAGAGGGGCATGACGTTATGCTCATCCATACACAATGAGCACGTGAAATGCACAGCAGAAAATTTAGTTTTTTTGCCCAACAGAAAATTTAGTTGAAATGTACGTTTTTTGCACATTGATGAAATGTAAATTTCAGTGCATGATTTGGAAGCCCCGGCGGCATATGCGCATGTGCGAAGACAGAAAACTTGTTGATGGAATTGTATTGTAATATTGCCAAAACGTAAATATCACAAAAGACCAAAAAAATCTCGGAGTGGTAATATACTTGAGGCATATCCCAACATCTCGAGGATACAAGCACAAAAACCCCACCTTTCAACAAACATTACGAGCCAGCAGGAGAGCCCACTACGATATAACATGGAAATGTGAAGATCTACTACAATCACATTCTATCTTCTCTCCTGCGAGGGGCACAGCTGATGGTCTCATCAACCCTCAGAATCATCTCGGCTGCCTCGGTAGCCGAAAGCAGCACTGCTTGCTTCACCTTGAAGGCCTCAGAGATGCCCAATTCTGCCATGTCCCCCACCTGTAGTAGATAAACATAATATTTGAAAAATATAGTGGAGATACTTATCATGGAGTTCACCAAATGCTGAAAGTAAGCACGGCAATACAATCAATTCCCATATTTTTTTCACCTCTTCAATTCCAAGCTTTGTATGTTGACCCCTAGAAAAGACATCATATACAGTTTACAGATGCAAAATCTTTTACTAGATTGATCAGATCTAAAAGGATCATATTGTACTGGATCATTCAAGCAGTTAGATTGCTGTCTAGAAAAGGAAAAATAGTTCAACTAATTAATATTCAACCGTGTAAGTAATAAGTTTAAAGAAAAATAATAGGATTCCAACAGGACAAGGAACTCTTCAGATGAATTCCAAAGATCTAAAGTGCATATACCTAACAAGGGAGTGAAAACACTGGAACATGTAATATGGGTAGGGACTCTTGAAGAATCTATCCAAACTATCACTGAATTCCTATTCTAGGTGGATGGTGATTGTGATTCTTCCTGCTTCTAAAGGTGCAAATCTGCATCTATACAAAAGAAAATCAAACTAATAATTCTATCAACAGCTATGAATCAAGAGACCAAATAAAGAAGGAATGATAAAACATATACTCAAAAAGAAAAGGAAAGAGAAAACAGAGAGAATGAAAGTGATAGAAAGGGCTATTACAGATCCAGAGATAACATCTATTCCAGCAGTACATCCCTCCTTATGGTGCTCCGCACGGAGCTTAGCTATAAGCTCAGCACTATCTAAACCGGCATTATCAGCAATAATGGTAGGAATGGCCAAAAGTGCTTTTGAGAAGGCTTCAATGGCATGTGACTTCTTCCCTGGAGTTTGACGAGCAAGTTCATCCACTGCCTTGGCCATTATCATCTCGGGCCACCCACCTCCAAGCAAAACACGACTGTCATTCACCGTCTGAGATAGCACACAAAGTGCATCATGCAGGGAGCGCTCAGCCTCGTCAAGGACATGGTGGCTGTTAAAAATAAACAAATTAATAAATCAGAAGCTGCTTCTCCAAACATTCACAAAAGTGAAATTAAGCTGCTTCAAAAGTATAGAAGAGTTGAAGAAAGTCCTGCTGTTACAACAGCATAACATGGTAGTATAGGACCATTTAGACTGGACAAACCTAAGTTTTAAGGAATTTGATGTATCGGTAAAGGAAGCTGTATGAGGTACAAACTGATCCATAAGCATTACAAAACTTCAATTTAGGCAACATCAAATTTTAACTGATGATCAACAGATGTAAAGAAAGTTAATATGGAGGGATGACATCACCTGGCGCCTCTCAATACTATAGTGCAAGCCTGACCCATTTCAACCCCAAAAAAATGAATCAGCTTGTCCTCGCCGATCATAATTTCTTCGATAAGCTTGCAGTGACCGAGTTTGATTGACTCTGGATTATCAAAAGTTGATGCAATTTCACCACCGGTGACCAGGGCTAGACGCTCAATACCATCAAAATCAGCATGCTCAATTGCAAGTATTCCCGCATCAGCAAATAGCTCTTCTGGAAAATTGTAGATCAACTGCCTGTTGACAAAGCAATTAATACCATGGGCTATGATCTTCTTAACCTTTTCCTTCATCTTCTCTTTCTCAGCACCTTCAATCTCAGCAACCTTAGACATAGAATCAACACGAACCCGAGCCCCATATATCTTCACCTTGTCTGTGTCCATTGCTGTATTTGCTACGAGAATCTTTGCATTCTCTATACGCTTTGGTTGTCCAATTCCAATTTTCTTGTCAAGGATAAACCTGAATGGAACCTATAGCTTAGTAGAAGTACCTCAAAATGCCTCTATGAAACAAAGGATAAGTTAGAAGATGAGGGTGCTTAGCTTACGCAGCTGATTTTTTTCAAATGGCAGAAAAAACTATCCAACCCAAGGGCCATCATTCCTAGTAAGTAAAATAAAGAATAATATGGAGAAAGTTTCCTAAAAGCAAGTTCTATACTGTTTGAAGAAAATAACTTCTAAAGGCGTAAATCATCCAAAGCAAGTTTAGACGAAAAGATAAACTTCAAAACTACATTATAGTTCACCAATTATGTATATCCTAAACGCAAATCTTGAACAAATCGTTTAAGAATTCTGGATTGGAAGATAACTAAATTAAGTTCATCCTACCCTTCGTCCAAGAAGGAGTCCTTCAGAGAGCCACCTGGCTTCTTAATTATTTGGATAGCTTCTAAATTTGTACTGCCCTGCAATTTAAAATAATGTAAACAAGAATCTCATGAAACTGGGTAGAAGAAATAAAAAGAGTCAACTAGAAAATATTATCCCAATTGAATCATCATCTTAGTAAACCTAGAAGCAGAGCAGATATAGCAGATAAATAGGACACAAGAATAGGCTTTTCTCAAAGTGAAATTACCCAACATAATGTAAAATGAAATTCACAAAAGATATGGCATGACATTGGGCTTCCCACCAGGTCCATAACTCATGTATATTGGTTGGTCTAGGAAGAATGGCAAAGATAACATGTATGTAAATGGTCCTATAATTCAAGTATCTACAAATTGATTATAAAGTGAAGAGCTAAAAAGTTATTAAAAGCAGGAAACAAGAGAACAAGCTTGTTGGAATCTTAACAGATGATGTAAAAAGGCAGTACTGACCTTCAATCGCATGACAGCATCTACAGCCAGTTTAGCAAAATGATCCTTGTCTTGATACAGTATCTTGGAACTCAATGTAGTCACTGCAATTTTCATTAAATCCAACCGGAATTTATCTGCAGAAATAAACTCATTAGGTCCCAAATATCCATCATAATCCTACAACTTCAAATATTTGTTCCAACAGAACATAAAGTTAAGGGGGAAAAAGAACTCCATTTGTTCATAGTTGGCTAGTTAGGGAGAAAAAAAGCTCCAGATAGATAGAAAGAAAGGGTTACTGGAATCAGTAAAAGACTTATAACACTACCTGCATCCTCTTTATTATCCACAACCTTCTGCAACAATGCGTCACGAGCACATTCAGCAGCCATCCTATAGCCTATATAAATACAGTCATAACAAATATTAGTTCTAATGCAATATAATGTGGAAACAAACATAGGAAGGCAATAGCTGTGTCCAGCATATAGAGTGTCATTATTAAGAGTGAATCACATACAAGAATCTCTTCCATGGTGAGGATAAGCCAAGAAGGTCATGTGAAAAAAATCCAAGAGCATACCAGATATGATGGTAATTGGGTGGATCTTTGCAGCAACCAGCTTTTCCGCCTCTCTCAAGAGTTCACCAGCCAAAATAACAACAGAAGTTGTACCATCACCAACTTCATCATCTTGAACTTTAGAGATATCTGGTAATTGAATTAAAGTAATGACCAAAAACATATGTAGCATCCACCACAACTAAGACAATAATATCTTTAAATCAGTATTATGTGAAAACAGAATACAATATAGCCAAAGTTTCCATGCCCCCAACCCAAGATAGTGGCAAAACATTTGACCCATCAGCTATTCCAATATAAATGATTAGTCAATAGTGAATAGTGAATCCCACATTGGAGGAATAGTGAATCTATATCAAAGACATTTATTGCTTTTGGACCAAGGGGTGTGAGGATACCAACAAGGACTTTAGCAGCAGGGTTGTCAATGTGAAGAGACTTCAGAATAGTGGCACCATCATTGGTAACTGTGACTTCACGCCCTCGGCCAGTCGACTGCAGAATTTTGTCCTGAGCAAAATAGAATAATCCACATTAATCAGACGTATGGGCGAAAAACATTAATCAGGAGTAAATTTATAAGAAAGTTAACACAAGATGATATAAATAGAAAATTTATCAGGCATGGGGGGCGTTTACCATTCCCTTGGGCCCCAGGGTGGTCTTAACCAAGTCAGCAATTGCAATGGCACCAACAAAGGAAGCCTAAGACGCAAGAAAATGAAAACATTAAATAGCGTTAACATCCTAGAAAGTTGCATTGCTGTTAAAACTAAAAAAAGCCAAATGGTTATATCCTAAACTAGCATTCACACCTAAAATCATCAATAGCAGCTCAAGTCATCTTCCATATATCACTCACCATTCTTGAACGCTCTCCTTTCTCTTCAATAGCTTCATCTTTTAAGATTTTCACGATCTGCAAAGCTCCAGAGAAATGGGAAACGAAACCTTAGAGCTTACAGACTAAATAAGACATATTCTGCACTAAAAATTTTGAACCATATGCCCAACCAGTCAATGACATACCGACATCAGAGAAGCTCTCCGCACCCAGTAAACTTCTGGAACTCCTGATGAGTATGACTAGTCATAAAAAAAAAAGTAACGAAGAAGAACAGTTTAGTTTCCTTCTTGAGAAATGCATGACATGCTACCTCTTAATAACATAGATCGAGAGAGAACAAAAACCTAGAATAGAAATGACCTCTGAAGCTCAAAACTGAAGTAACAGTAATATATGAGATTGAGCTCGTCAGAAGCCATTATCAACAGTCACCGCTGTGAAGCTTCAAGAAGCAGAAAAAGAACCTGAAGAAGGCCCCAGAAAAAAAAAAGCGCGTTGGGCTTCGAGCTTGGTAAAGGACTTGGGCCAGGTCCTCGGCAAACTTACGGAGACACGTCAATGTATGAATCACAGTATAATCTCGGGCTCATCGAATTAAATCTTGATAATTATAATTAAGTCATTTTTAAATAAAAAATAATTTAACCGAGTCCTACGTTTGTTATTGATGAATAAAACTCGCACTGAGCAAATAAATAAATAAATAAAACTCACGACTTTTGGCCCTCCGCAGGTTACGCGTGTCGGAAGGTGAGGATTTTGAAATTGCATGTCACGGCAAATGTGCCAAACAACATGAAGCATTAATTTCTCCTTGTAAATGGAGCCTTGCTTTTTTAAGACTTTGATAGACATTTACTTTTCGTATTACTTCCATGCACTGAGAAGTGTGCCAATAACTGTGAGCTCATAGTATAGTTGGTAGCCACCTAGCTCTGCTCTTATTCAAAAGGAGAATACCAGAAAGAGAGGAGAGGAGGAAAAGAAAAACATGACAAAGACAAAGGGGAGAGGACAGCCACAATACAGCGTAGGCAGCCAGTACAAGAGAGGTCTGTGGACAGCCGAAGAAGACAAGATCCTCATGGACTATGTTGTTGCTCATGGCAAGGGACGGTGGAATGTCATTGCCAAGAGAACAGGTAAAGTTACTTAGCTTGAAAGAGGTTTATAGAGTGCTTATACTTTCCATGCTTCTTTTAATCTAGCACAGGTGATCTGCAATTTGAGATTTGCAGGATTGAGGAGATGCGGAAAGAGCTGCAGACTCAGGTGGATGAACTACCTCCGACCCGACGTGAAGAGGGACAGCTTCTCCGAGGAAGAAGAGGATCTCATCATCCGGCTTCATAAGTTGCTCGGAAATAGGTCCGGCCTGCTGCAGCTGTTAATTTGTAGAGATCATCATCTCATGTTTAATGCTATCAATTATCACAATATCAATAATTAATAACCATCATTATGTATTCCAATGCTCAGGTGGTCGCTGATAGCGAAAAGGATCCCGGGCCGGACGGATAACCAGGTGAAGAACTACTGGAACTCTCATCTGTCCAAAAAACTCGGTGCAAAATCCGACCCTGCGATGGTTCCTGAGTCATCATCCAGCAGTGTAAACTCCAACAAAGAAGCATGCACAGATGATAATGCCCAAGAGGATGCGGAAAAGAAGACTAAGGTGGTGGTGGAAAGTCGAGAGACATACAGTGCCCGAGACCTGGCTGGAGATGAGCAGCAGCAGCAGGAGGCAATAGAGATAAAAGGCTGTGGCTTGAGCTCTTCATGGGTGGATTTAGACAGCGTGACCACGTTGTTCCACGAATACGCCAGCAACATGGACCTCTCATGGCTTCATCCTTGACTTAGGAACCACTAAGTGAAATGACCTTCATGCTAGTCATAGACCAAGGAAGCTCCCTAGCCTCTTGAACATCCAGTAGACTATGTAGCCAAGATATTTGCTCCTTCTAGCTGGTTTATAAGTACTCACCGGACTTATTTACTAGTTGTCTCGCCGGACTTATATAAGTACTCACCTTCTTCCACCTTAAGCCACTTTGATTTACTAGTTTCAGGGGAAGTAGTATTAATGCATTTTGGTATCTATCACATAGATGAATGTAAATGGTTGAATGCAAGTCTTACCGGATCAGCTTGACTGGTTGAGATCAAGCAAGATCACTTCATAAGTGTTTTTTCCTTTTCCTAGGCAGAAAACCAACCAAAGTGAGCAATTGTTGCATTTCTCTTATTCCTTCCATCAAACATGACTCGTGCATGTTAGTCCAACCATTATAGGGAAGTAAGAAAAAGTACATATTTAAGGAGTTCAGTGACAATAACCAGACTGATTACATGAAGCATTCGTTCTCTTAACTACTAAACAGGGGAAAAAGGATGCCTCTGTAACATATCCAATACAAACACTGTTACTGTTCTCCCCTACACTTGATCTTCCCCGTTGACTCCCAAGGTTCAAGAAACAACCCGATGACCTCCAATAATAGGGAATCATGCCCGAGCATATCTAAAGATTCAAGTACTTGGGCACCATTATGATCCTCCCGAAACTACAGATTAAACATAATTATATGAATTGAAGCGAATCCAACAGAACGAAAATCTCCAACATAACTACTGTAAGATCTCATGTACTGTTTGTTTCTTAATTATCAGACAATGGCGATCTTGGCACCGGCCTCCTCCAGCTGCTTCTTGGCGTCCTCCGCCTCATCCTTCGAGACCCCTTCCTTGAACTTCTTCGGCAGCCCCTCGATCAGCTCCTTGGCCTCTTTCAGTGCCAAGCTCGTGAGGGCCCTAACCGCCTTGATTACAGTAATCCTCGCATTGCTTGGGACTTCCTCGATCACCACGTCGAACTCCGTCTTTTCCTCCACTGCCGCGGCTGCTCCCCCGTCACCACCGCCAGGAGCGACGGCCACGGCGGCAGCAGGGGCAAAGGCAGCCGCGGAAACGCCGAGCTTGTCCTGGAGGAGGTCGACGAGGATCCGGGCCTCAGCGAGGGTGAGGGAAGAGATATCATCTCCGAGCTTCGAGATCTTCTCGGGGGCCTCGACGGCCGCGAGGGGGCGGAGGTGGGAGGCGCGACGGAGGGACGGGATTGGTTTGGAGAGGAAGCGGAGGCACGGGTGCTGGGGTTTTAGGGAAAGCTGAGGACAAGGGGAAGATGCGTGGGAGGAAGGGCAGGGGAGAGAGATCATCGACAAAGCAGTGGTAGCCATTTCCTGGAGGAGGACTGAGAGGAAGATGCAAGAGGATGACGATAGATGGACAGATCGGATAAGGAAGTGGAGAGTGAGCACTAGCTATCTGTAGTTTTGAAGAAGTGATAAAAAGATGAGAGGAATTTTACATTACAGGTAGGTGGGTGGGATTTGCCCTTACGGCCCATTGCTTCTCGTCGTTTAGCTTTCCTCTGAGAGTTAATGGGCCGATCTGTCTTGATCTCCACCGTCCGCCCCAGTCCAGCCCAAGAGCCACGGAGCGCACCAGTAGTGACAGCGGGCAATGTAGTCAGCCACCTTCTCTCGGCCTCGAACGCTCCATCGTCCACCTTGATCCAGCCTCTGCTTCCATAATCAATAAGCTATGCTTGGGCTCGGAGCCATGGGCCACAAGAGCAATGGCAGCGTATAAAATGGCTAACAACCTCTTTGTTCGCCTCAGACGCTCCACCCATCTATCCAGCCTCCCGAGCTATGTCCTAGTAAAAGATATTAATCAACTTATTATTTTAAAATTTTAATATAATATTATCTAATTTTTTTTATATCTCCACCATATTTACTTTTATAAATAAACATATATCACACTTAAGCTCTCTACGGAAAATTAATACTTAGCATAATATGAAATACAATATTTAATTGGACATAATCAGTGTTTATTAAAAATTGGACAATATTCTATATCAAATGAGATATAAGGTTAATCTCAATGCCAGACAGACGGCCTATCTCAAAATATGTTGTGATTGATTCGTTGGGGCACGAGTATGTGTACCTTGCTACTAAGTACATGCCAACTACCTTACACAAAATTGAGTTTAATTTAACTGCCAATAAATACGAAAAATGTGATTTCTCCGGAACCCAAGAGATTAACCTGAAGGGCACCAAAGAGAGAAAAGTTCAATAAGAAGAAATGTGCAGTTATATCTCTCATGAGATCGTATGTTTGAAAATGTTAAAGTCTTATTTTTGGTATCCTTGTATTGATTATACATTATTATTTATATTTTTTAAAATTATCATTACTTTTTAGAAATTTTTTTAAAAAGATAAAAAACTATAATTTAATAAGTTAATTTTTTTAAAAAAATATATGATACATCCGTTACTTAACACATATTCACAAGTGCAAGCCATCCACTGTATCCACTTGTGGCTCGAAGTATATTTACCGGCCACCAAGATATAAACTCGTCCACTTCTACCCTGGGTCTGAGTGGATGTTCACGACATCCGACCTTTAGACCCGAATATCATTCCGTGTTTGTATGAGTATAGAAACCTCATCCCGACCCCACCCTTGTCTCATGCGCAAGAAGCTATTCCGAGCTTCCTGGCTATTGGCACGACGAACTACCCTTATCTCCACCATGTCGTACAATAGCCCTTAAGATGTATCACTATCTCTCTTGGGCGTCTTTATGGTCCTGTACCTCAAGTGCATGCACAAAACAATTGTTTTTACATAGCTATTTATCTTTGGTGCCACTTATTCAATAACCCCAACCCTCAACCCAACCTTCAGCTGTTTGTCTAGGAGTACTGTCGGTCTTAACTTGGTACCATAGCGAAATCACACTCATATTCATTAGAGTTTTCATGGTTTTCTTAAATCAAGTTTGTTTACGAGCTCCTGCTCGTGCCCATTGGCTTTGGGCCCACCGCATGTGATTTTCCAAAATTGGGCATTTAGCCCTACAAGTTCAAAAACCGAGGCCTCTGGCCTATCCGAGCTATTCTAGCTCCCTTCAATAAGGTCTCCCAAAGAGTTTAAGTATTGACACACAGTTATGGGAGAACATTTCTAACAAAAATATATTTTCACTTCATGCCACCAACCGGGTGTGATGGTATCTCCGCTTACAATTGGTAAGCAAATTTCTCCTTCCTTTAAGGAAGTACATCATACCAACCGGGTATAATTTCCTCTACTTAAAACTGATAAGTAGGTTTTAGCTTAGTTCGCTCACCACTCCAACCAGGCATGATGTTAAAATTCCACTTATAAGTGGTTTTTTGTTTTTAAAGTGCTCATCATCCCAATCGGGTATGATATAAATAGTCCCACTCACATGATAACCGTGATGTGTTTGTCCTCGATTGGTTTTTCAACATTACACGAGCTTGCTCTTGCTTGTGTTATGGTCACACTTGTCTCTACAAAATTTGGGCAGCCTTATAAATTTCGGTTTGGCATAAAAGCTTGAGCTCACACATTATCAATAAATTACATTTAGGTCCCTAAAGTTTATTTTTCTTAACTTTAGGTCCCTAATGCCAACTTTTGCCCAATTTGAGTCCCAAAGTTTACAAAATTCCCATTGATTCCTCATTTTACTCAAAATTTTATAAGTTGCTCAAGTTTTCCAAATTTGCATGTTGGTCCCCAACTTTTTAAAAATTACCATTTTGCCCCTTACTTTCCTAAAATGGCAATTTGGCCCCAAATGTTTCAAAAATAGACCAATTAGTCCCTCAACATCATTCTTATGGCCAAATGGCCTTCAATTATTTTTGAAATTGAAAAATGGTCTCTCAAATTTACGAAATCCCCAATTTTCTCCTAATTTCCCCCCTTTCAAACTGACTAAATCTGATTTCTTCATATTGACCATTCAATCGAGGTTAATTACTGAAATGGGAGGTGTAAATCAGTTCTTACACTTCCATACGATTCAATTGAGCTTTGAATCGCATAAATTGAGTCCGTAACAAGCTCAAATGGAGCTTCACTAGAAAACTGTGCGTAGAGAGAGAGAGTTTTGACAGCTTACCGTTGGAGGTGTGGCGGTTCGAGCTCTCTATCGAGGAAGATAGCTATTGTCATGAGGTTTTTTCTAGGATCATGAATTTCTACAATTGACCTCAAATCAAGGAAGAATTTTGTCAGTGAAATTTCATGGTTTCTCTCTCTAACACCGATCGAAAATGACAAAGGAGGGCCGAATTGACTTACCTTTAAGCTTTATTGTGGTCGTTTGAGGGTCGTTGGGGTGTCAGGAGGGCTTGGTTTGGCCGGAGGATGGCTGAATTTGCCGAATTCAGCTTGGACAAAATAGGGCAGCTTCAATCCTTCGGAGTTGCTTTACTGTTTGATTCCACCGGTCTCATGCGCTTGAAGCTATGTCGAGCTTTGTAAGGCTTCTGGTATGACTAACTGCCTTTATATCCACCAAGTTGTCCAGGGCCCTAGGACGCAACACTACACCTCTTGAGCATCTTGAAGGTCCCAGAAACACATTGCATGCACAATCAACATTTTTCACATGATGCCTATAATCTGTGGTGCCACTTGGTTCAACGGCCCCGACCATCAACTCAACCTATAACTGTTTGTCTTGACTAGTCTGGAGACCTGTCATGTCGCACCAGCGCTAGTTGACTGAGTATGTCGGTCCTATCTTGGTATCATGACCAAACAATTCAATTACTTAAGTTTTCATGACATATAATTCATGTTTGATTACGAGCTCCTACTCGTGACCAACAACCTAGGGCCCACTGTTCGAGAGTTTCAAAATTGGGCATAATAGCCCCCAAAAACTGAGACCTCTGACCTAACAGAGCTATTCGAGCTCCTATCAAGAAGCTCTCCCAAATTGTTTAAGCAGTGGCACACAGTTAGGGGAGAGCACTTCCGACAAAATATATTTTACATTGTCCATCATACCAACCGAGTATGAGGACATCTCCGCTAATAACCAATGAAAAGGTTTTCCATTTCCTTCGAGTAAGTTCCATCATACCAACTAGGTATGATCTATTTAAAATCGGTAAGTAGTTTTTCCTTTTGATTTTCACATCACTACTCTTAGGTGTGATGTTTAAAATACCACTTAGTAGTGGGTTTTCAATATCGAGGTGCTTATCATCCCAACTGGATATGATATAAAAATCCCACTCACCCCATAGTGTAGTGTTCTTGGTACTTCGTGTTCTTACATGATATAAACATTCTTGTTCATTATTCTTTGACCTAATAGCCCTCATTCATCCCAAATGAATGAAAAAACTAATTTTTCCTTTATTTGCAATTAGGTCCCTAAAATTATTTTTCTTTAACTTTAAGTCCCTAATGACGATTTTTCTTCAAATTGAGTCCCAAAACTTTTAAAATTTATCTTAGGACATCAATTTATTCAAATTCACAAAAAAAGGCATTTAATTTCCCAAATTTCTAATTTTGTCCCTACACTTTTCCAAAATTACCATTTCCCCCCTACTTTTCAAAAATGGTAAGTTTTGCCCCAAAAATTCCAAAAATTGCCCAATTGGACCTCCAACATCTTTGTCATGCCCAATTGGTCTTCAATTTTATGAAATTGCATTTTGGTCCCTCGAATTTTTGAAAATCCCTAATTTCCTTTAATTTTCCCCCAATTTCAACTTACTAACACAACCGAATTTGATTTCATCAAATTGACTAATCAAACACTTCTAATTATTGAAATTGAAGTTACTACACCTTCGTACGATTCAATTGCACATTGAATGTGGAGCTTCAATTGCCGGAAAACTAGACTTAGAGAGAGAAAACTTCGAAAGCTTACCATTGGGGGCGTGATAATTCGAGCTTTTCTTTTGATTTGGGAAAATAGCTTGTGTCTTGAGATTCTCCTAGGATCAAGAATTGCATCAATTGATGCTGAAATGAGTGAGAATTTCATCATCAAAATTCTGCCTGTTCTCTCTCTAGCACAGGTCGAAAATTACAGAGGGGAGCCGAATTGGCTTGCCTTTCAGCTCTAATTCAATTGTAGGAGGGTTGTGGAGGTGTTGGAAGGGCTTGGTTTGGATTGAAAAGTGCTTGAGTTGGCCGATTTCTACTTAGCCAAAAGAGGGCAGCTTTGGTCCATAGGGGATGCTTAACTGTTCGATCACGCCGGCATTCCTCCGCTGTCCCTCGGAGCAAATGGAGACTACAGGCATGTAGCTGACTTCTCCCCAGTTTTAAAGAACCCAACCTCGCCTTGTTTGGCTTAGAAAAGTGCCCAAGTCGGAGCTTTGGTTCGAGCTTCACCAAAAAATGGAGCAGTTGAGAGAGAATGGAGTTTTCAGGTGTGGAGATGATGAATGAGGAGGGGCTCTTTATATAGGAAGCTCAGAGACTTCTTGGCCATCTGATTGTCACCTTAATGACAGTGATTCATTGCATGAAACTCCTTGACCGAAGACTTTTCAGCTTCACCGATGCTGCACAATTTTTTGATGAATAAACAGTGTTGTCATTTGAAAGAAGAAGATGACACTATTCCAAATCGAAATGGACCGGTCACTTGGTTTGATCGGTTCTTTTTCCTAGTTTTCTTCAATTCAAAAGAGCGGGGTTTACAACTCTCCCCTCCTTTTAGGAGTTTTGTTTTCAAAACTAAGTCAACATTTTTCAATCCGGGATAAACTTCCCTTAATGTTAACTTGAACATGTTAACACTTTGGTCGTTCTTTCACTTAGACCACTTTAAATTTCTTGTTTAAGGAAGTTCCTTTCCTTTACATTGTTTACTACTTCCATGCAGTTTATCATAACTAGTATGTCTTGCTTGCGAGTTCAAATATATTTCCCTAGGTTCACATCTTCCTTTATTTAAGTCCTTCCTTATTCCCAGTGACATCATTTACTCAAAGACTCTACTTTTTCCTTAATCCACTCTTACTTGCTTGTGACCATTTCACGATTCATTATTTTAAGTTAATCCTTTTTTGGTCTCTATGTTGATTGTTTTTATTTGGGGAGTTCCCTTCTTATGGCTTCATTCTCTACTATGACCCTAAGGGTAGAAACTTTCGTCTTAGGAGCTACATGCTCAACCTTCTTACCATTCTTGAAGGTTCTTTCCTCCTTTTCCTTACCTTTCCTTCTATATTGGGGTATTTGCCTACTTTGAATCCTTCATCATCTTAAAATTCTATTTCGTTCCTTATTCTTTATTTGAGGATCTTTCGATTATTAGTTTTATTTCGCGTACTCCATACTATGCCCATCCGCCCTTTCTTTGGAGTGTAGTCTCCACTATTCCTCAGTCCTTCATGTGGTCTCGTTTATTCTTCTTGACCATCCGATTTCTACTAGTTGCTTCCTTCTTTTCTATGTTCATCGAAAATCTCTAATTGATTTCTTTGCTCTCCAAATCAGTTAATACCTTGGCTATCCCGACATACCCTTAACCACTTATAGTTTTTTATAAGGTTCTTTATGTCAATTTAAACCTCTTGGGACCCATATGATGGTTCCTTAGCTTTGGAACTTCCCTTTTTGAGGTCACTCCCAACTTGTATCCTCTACTTAAGGATTCCCATCCTAGTTCAACCTCTCTAATGTTTCTTGGAGGCTTTTCCTTCTTTCCTTTTTATGAGTAGTCCATTTGTCATGGTGTCCCTTGATGCTATCTTCCTACTTACCCGCTCCTTGGGTTTAGCTTACTCCTTGGATTCCTTCTATTATGCTTCCTTGGGTTCCCTTCTTCTTAGCATGCATTTTATTTACAAATTCATTTCCAAATTCCTCTTCATCAGGTTCTATTTCCTTTTAAGGATAGTTCACATCCACCTGGTTTCAAAATATCTTGATCATCCTTCCCGAGGCTCACTTGACAATCTTCAGACTTTTAATTGTAAATCCAATCTTGGCCACTGATTTCTTTAAGGATTTTCCTTCGTCCTTCTTTTCCAATGTTTTGGCCTTTTCACTTCTCCTTTCTTTGTCATGGTTTTAATCTATGGTTCTCCTGAGGGCCTATTCATTAACCATCTCCTTTCTACTAGGTTCTCCTGGAGTCGTTATTTGGCTCTTATGTTTTTCTCCAAGCAGGTTATGCTAGGTCATCCTGGTACATCTTTCCTTGGAAAATATCTTAATTAAGGGTGGGTTTCTTGCACTCCACGTCATGACTGTCCGCCCTTTAATGATCCCTTCTGAGATCGGTATTGTTTTCCCATTTTTTGTCATTCACTGTCCTCCATTTTCTTTTTGTTCCCTTCGAAGAGCTCCTACTGATAGATTAGTTCCTAGCACTCTTTATGTCTAGCCATACACTCCTTGGGCTCCATTAAGTGAGTGTGGGCCACGTCCAATCTTGGTATCATTGGTTGCTTTCTCCTTACCTCCTTCCGAATTGATGGGCTTACTTTTCCTAGATTTTTTTTCCAGATGTTCTTTCACCAGGGCGTGCACTTGATCTCCTCATCCTTTGTCACTAGGTCCATTATTTCTCAGTTGGAACATGTATGCCTTCCTAGGGTCTCCTTCCTTGGGAAAGGCTCAGGCACTTATTTGCTCCAATACATCTTTGTGCGGGACATACTAACTCCTCCTTATGGCTTGAGTGTAGTCATCATTTCTTTTTTCGGCCATTTATTTCTTCAAGGGTTTTCTTCATTCTTCCTTTCCACCATTCTTGGCCTTTCCACTTCCCCCTTCCTTGCTAGGTTAGTCTACAACTCCACTTGACTCCTCTGTTTTTCCAAAGTAGATCATAACTTACTGTCTCGAGGCATTCTAGTTGTCTTTCATCATTCAGCTTGTCTTTTATGGAGCAGGTGTTTCCTTCTTTGCTCCTAGGAAGTTTGTAGTGCTCTTTAAGGAAAATTTCCTTCATCTATATTCTACTATTTCTGGGTTTTTCTTAAGGTCCTACCCTTGATCTTCTTTTCGTGATCCTTCCTCGAGCTATTGAGGCATGCTACTGTATTATTAGGGAACATATAAATTTTTAGAAACTCATAATCTTATTTATTGAAGAATACAACTTGGGGTTTTAACATCTCTTGAGGGAGATTGTTACAATGGTGGGTTGAGGAGTATTCATTACTAAACTATGGTCTAGATGGATTTCATCCTAGGTGAGATTGGGTTCCCTAGTTGCAGTAGTAGTTCTTGTAATGTTATCCTTTTGAACTTCTGTAGGGGTGAAGGTGTCCTTATTAGAAGTTATCACTTGGATTCCTCGTAGTGTGGGACAATTCCTTGCAATGTGTCCCACCTTCCTACACTCATAGCAGATCCTCTCGTGTCTTGTCTTCCAAAATGTCGGGCATCTTCTACTGTAATGTCCCCATCGGGTTAAAAGCTTAAATCGACTGGTTCACCCCCAATTACACTGAATTTTTCAAATCTAAATATTTCTAAATTCATTTTCTATCCAATGGTAGCCTCAAATCTAAAATTTGAATATTTTAAGCCACATAGAAAAATGAATTTAGCATCTGGTTTAATAGTGGTTCAAACTGGTCCAAATTGGTTCAATCCGGTTCGGATCCGGTTCATTTGAACTGGTTTGATTTTCATCTTCAATTCACCCTAAAGTCCTTTTTCATTACTTTTGAGACTCCTTAGGTCACTCGGGGTCTATAAATTTCCTAGTTTGCCCTCTCTCTTTGGGTTCTGCTTCATAAACCAGTTTAATCATGTTCAAATCTAATTACCTGAACCTGTCTAGTTTTTCTCTCCCAATTTGTCTTAAGGTTCTTTTCCAAGTTTTATGAACTCTTTTTGGGTCACTCGGGTGTTGTAAATTCCCCAATTTCCCCGTTCCCCTATGATCGGGTTTGTGAAATGGTTCGTACATGTCATCTCCTTGTGTTGGTCTTTATGGTTCCTCTAACACTTTGAGCATCATGGGGCCTTTCTAAGGGGTTGTTGATGGTTTGATGCCTTGACATCCTTGAGCCTGCACACCTTGGAGGCTTTCTTTTCAAGTCCTCTTTGACTCGTGGTTACTCCAAGGGTCCTTCTATACTCTTGGTTCATTTTCTTCCTTGGGATGGTGTTCTCCCTAGCTTCCATGATGGTTATGGTAGCATGGGTTTGTTTGGCTACTTTTCTTGGGGCCATTTGAAAATTTTAATATCAACCTTATTAGTTACTATATTTTCTAGTCTTGATTATGTATTCGAGGAAATTGGCTCTGATACCACTCAAGTTATCATGCCTCGACCCGGTTTGGCTAGAACCCCGTGAACAACCCGCCACTCTTTCGGTTTACTAAGGGTTGTCCCTTGTTTATAAACCGTGAAGAGTAAGGCGTCCTTTAAACCTGTACCTTTCCTATAATAACATAAATCAAAACTACATAAAATTTTAAACTGAACATACCTATCTTACAGACATATTAGCTGGTGGTCTATAGGGTAGGCTTTCCAGGCTTACCTGAAAGGGATATAAGGGTGGGGGTGAGTACAACGAATCATTGAATGGGTTTTTTTTTTCAAAATTTAACTTTTAGGAAAAATGTTTTATTCAGAGTGTGCCAGACTCCTTATTCTCTTTTAAAAACCTTTAATTTCAAATTCCAGTTTTCATCACCATTTCTTATTAACCACGGTATGTCATTACCCAACACACATCCTTCATCATGTAGGTCAAACACACAATCACAGGTCAGTACGCCCACTAAACCCGCTTGTGGCATCGGAGCAACTTTACTAGCCACTTAGATAGAAGTACGTCCACTTCTACCTTGATAATGAGTGGATGTTTGTGACATCTGACCCTCAATCCCACAACAATTCTCCATGTCCGTATGAGGACAGAGACCTTATCCTGACCCCACTCTGGTCTCGTGCGCTTGAAGCTATGTCGAGCTTCGCAAGGCTGAAAAGTTTGGGTATTTTATTCATTCAGGATGAATGAAAGCTATTAGGCCAAATGATAATAAACAAGGATGTTCATATCGTGTAGTAACACGAAGTACCGGGAACACTAGCCAAGACAAGCTCGCGTAGAGGAAAAATGTTAGTTGAAAGGAATTTACTACATTCACGGGTGAGGGGAATTTTCACATCCTAACTGGTTGGGTTGATGAGCACATCGGTAATGAAAACCTGCTACTATGTGGGATTTTAAAATCACACCTAGATGGGGTGATGAGAGAAAACACACGAAAAAACTAATTACCGGTTGTAAGTAGATCATACTCGGTCGGTATGCTGAACTTCCTAGAAGGAAGTAGAAAACCCATTCACTAGTTATGAGTGGAGATGTAGCGGGAAAGTTATTTTTTATCAGAAGTGCTCTCCCCTAACCATGTGCCATTGCTTAAACTTTTTAGGAGACCTTTTTGACGAGAGCTCTAATAGCTCAAATAGGCCAGAGGCCTTAATTTTGGAACTTGGGGGGGGGGGGGGGTAAAATACCCGATTTTGAAAATCTCGACAGTGGGCCCAAGGCCAGCTGGAACGAGCAGGAGCTCTTAAACAAACATGAGTTTAAGCCATGAAAACTTTAATGAATGGTGTATTTGGCCATGGTACTAAGATAGGACCGACATACTCTTTGGATGGGCGGCAATGTGACAATATAGGTCAACAAACTAGTCGAGACAAATAACTGCATGTCAAGTTAAGGGTTAGGGCCGTTGGACTAGTGGCACCAAAGATTAAATGGCTTATGAGGAAAACTATTGTTTTATGCATGCACTGAGGTATGGGACCTTCAAGACACCCAAGAGGGGTAGTGATGCGTCCTAGGGGCTACTGGACGACCTGGTGGAGATAAGGATTGTTTGTCATGCCAACAGTCAGGGAAGCTCGACGTAGCTTCATGCCCACGAGACTATGGTGGGGTTGGGATGAGGTCTCTGTCCTCATATGGACACAGAGTTACTTTTTAGGATTGAGGGTTGGATGTCATGTACATCCACTCGTTCTCAGGGTAGAATTGGACAGGCTTCTATCTAGGTGGTCGATAAAGTCGCTCCGACGCCACAAGTGGGTGCAGTGGATGTGCTGCCCTATGAATGTGTGATCCCTTCATGATGAAGGGTGTGTGTTGTTTGTTAAACACTAATCATGGTAAATGAGGAATGATGGTTTTGAAAATTGAGAAATTGAGGAAAATGGTTTTAAGAAATAAAGTAGTCTGACACACTCCAATTCAAACTATTTTTCTGAAAATCAAGTTTTAAACACCCATTCACTGAGTTGTCGAACTCACCCCATCCCTTATACCCCTTTTCAGGTAACCAAGGGAAAAGCCTATCTATAGACCTCAAGTTAGCTACACCTATAAGATAAGTATGTATGCTTAAAATTTCATGCATTTTTTTTATTAATGTTATTCCATGAAAGGTACATGTTTAAAGGAAGCATTACTCCTCATAGTTTAAAGAAGGGAAAACCCTAAATAAACCATGAGAGTGGCGGGTTGCTCATAGGGATCTGACCAAATCGGATTGGGGTATGACACCACCACACCCACCTGGGAGGAGAGGTATTTAGAGGAATACTTAGCCCCACTTCTGATCAATGAGAAGAAATAAGAATTCTCCCGACTCCGACAAGGATCCCACACCATCTCGTAGTATGAGATTAGATTTAATGAACTAAGACCTTTTGCTCCAGATTTAGCCGGACCGGTAGATATATGTCAACGTTTTGTGGACGGTTTCAACATGTACATAGGAGACCATATGGTAGTACTAGGATGTCCCCCATATTTGGCTGCTCTCATTAGCAAGGCCCATGAGTGTGATTGTCTCGTATAGACAAGATGTCGCTAGATAGAGCAAGCCGTCTGAAAGGAAGGATGACAGAATAGCTAGCGAAGTCAAAGAGAGCTTGGTGGGCAAAGATGGGGGACAAGAATGGGGCCCTTTAGGAGACATGACGATTACCATGCCTAAAGGGAGGAAAAACCCCTATTGCCCTAGGTGCTAGAAAAACCATGAAGGGTCATGTCGAGCATGCTTCAAATGTAGATAGCTTGGACACTTTGCAAAGATTTGTCCAGCCCTTCGAGGTAATACACGATGAAATATTCATCACCCACCTCAAGGGAACCCAAGGGTACTAGACAAATAATAAGACATAGCCACTATGACGAGGGTTCCAACTAGAGTATACAACCTCACCAGGAGGAAACATGGAATGATCCTAGTACTTACCATAGCTCTCCTAGACAAATATTGTGAACCCCATCCTTTAATAATAAGAAAATCGGGGAAAGAACCAATCATTTTCAATTTGAAAACCGATTAGGTCTACAAACTAGAACTGGTAGAGAAAGGGGCAAATAAGGAAATTTATGGATAACAAGTGACCCAAAGTGTCCCAAAAGTCATGGAAATGGACTTAAGGATGAATTGCATATTAAAACCAAACCGGTTCAGGTGAACCGAATCCGAACTAGATTGAACCGGTTTGAACCACTATTGAACCGGATACTAAATTTATTTTTCTAGGTGGCTTAGAAAATTCAAATTTGAGATTTGAGGCCACCATTGGATAGAAAATGAATTTAGAAATTTTTAGATTTGAAAATTTTGGTCGAATTGGGGGTGAATCGCTCAGTTTAAGCTTTAAACCCGGTTCGGACCGGTCCGGTTCAAAACAGTGTCGTCTTCTTCCATCAGATAACAACACTATTCACTCTCCGAAAAACCGTGCAGCACCAGTGAAGCTGAAAAGTCTCTGACCAGGGACTTTCAGTCAAAGAATGATTGCCATTAAGGTGCCAATCGGATGGCCAAGAAGTCCCCGAGCTTCCTACAAAAAGAGCCCCTCTTATTCATCCTCTCCATTCCTAAAAACTCCATTCTCTCTCAACTACTCCAATTTCCATCATAGCTCGAACCAGAGCTCCGACTTGGGCATTTTTCTAAGCCAAACGAGGTGATGTCAGGTTCTGTAGAACTGGGGAGAGGTCAACTACATGCATGTAGTCTCCGTTTGCTCTGAGGGTCGCCGAAGAAGCATCGGCATGATCGAACAGTGAAGCAGCTCCAGCGGACTGAAGCTGCCCTATTTCAGCCGAGCTGAAATCGGCCAATTCGTGCCCTCCTTAGGCCAAACTGAGCAATCCCAACACCTCCATAGCCCTCCTACAGCTAAATTAGATCTGAAAGTTTAGGCAATTCAGCTACACTCTGTAATTTCTGACCGGTGCTATAGAGAACCGACATAAGTTAGGTGATGAAATTCTCACTCAATTCGGCATCAATTGATGCAATCCTTGATCCTAGGAGAAACCTCAAGACTTGAGCTATCTTCCTAGATTGAAAGCTCGGACCGCCGCGCCCTCGACGTTAAGCTTTCGAAGCTTTCTCTCTCTAAGTCCAGTTTTTCGGCGAAGCTCCATTTGAACTCATTCCGACACCAAATCGAACGATTCAAAGTGCAATTGAATCGTATGAAGGTGTAGGAACTTCAATTTCAACCATTAAACTCATTTGATCGGTCAATTTGATGAAATCAAATTCGGTAGAGTTAGAAGGTTGAAATTAGGGGAAATTTGGGAATTTCAAAAATTTGAGGAACTAAAGTGAAATTTCATAAAATTGATGACCAATTGGGAATGATAAAGATGTTGGAGGACCAATTCGACAATTTTGGAGGCAAAACTTACCATTTTTGTAAAGTAGGGCAGAATGGTAATTTTGAAAAAGTTGGGGGACCAAATTGGAAATATGGGAAAATAAACCCTTATTTGTGGATTTGAATAAATTGAGGTCCTAAGATAAATTTTAAAAGTTTTGGGGACTCAATTTGAGGGAAAACCGGCATTTGAGACTTAAAGTTAAAGAAAAATAATTTTATTGACCTAATTGTAAATAAAGGAAAAGTTCGGTTTTCTTATTCATTTGGGATGAATGAGGGATATTTGACCAAATAATAATGAATAAGAACGTTAATATCATGTAGGAACATGAAGTACCAAGAACGCTAGCTAATACGATTTTGAGTAAGGATAATAAGTTGGCTTAGAGGAATTTCACTGGAGAGGAGTGATGTGAAAATCACATGGAAAAACTATTTATTGTCATAATTAGATCATACTCGGTTGGTATGATGAAATTTCTTTGAAGGAAGTGGAAAACTCGTTTATCAGTTATGAGCGAAGATGTCCTCATACTCAGTTGGTATGATGGATAGATGAAAAGTATTTTGTTAGAAGTGCTCTCCCCTGACTGTGTGCCACTATTTAAAAATTTTGGGAGACCTTGACGGGAGCTCAAATAGCTCTGTTAGGCTGGAGGACTCAGTTTTGGAACTTGGGGTCTAATATGCCCAATTTTAAAAATCTTGAATAGTGGGCCCTAGGCTAGTTGGCACGAGCAGGAGCTCATAAACAAACATGAGTAATATGCCATGAAAACTTAAGTAATGAGTTGTTTGGCCATGGTACCAAGAAATGACCGACATACTCAATCAACTAGTGACAGTGCGACATGAAAGGTCTTTGTACTAGTCAAGACAAATAGTTGTAGGTTGAGTTGAAGGTTGGGGCCGTTAGACTAGTGGCACCACAAATTATATGGCATTATGTGGAAAATGTTGATTGTGCATGCACTGTGTTTACAGGACCCTTAAGACGCACAAGAGGGGTAGTGATGTGTCCAAGGGCTCTGGACGACCTGGTGGATATAAGGACAGTTTGTCGTACCAATAGTCTTGTGAAGCTCGAGTAGCTTCAAGCGCATGAAACCGGGGTGGCACACTCTGAATCAAACATTTTTCCTAAAAGTTAAAATTAAAAAAACCCATTCACTGAGTCGTTGTACTCACCCCCCCCCTCCCCCCCCCCCCCCCCCTCCCCCCCCCCCCCCCCCCCCCCCTATATCCCTTTTAGGTAACCCTGAAAAGTCTACCCCAAAGACCACCAGCTAATACACTTGTAAGACAAGTATGATCAGTTTAAAATTTTATACAGTTTTAGTTTATGTTTTTCTAGGAAATGTGCATGTTTAATGTATACCTTACTCTTCATGGTTTATAAACAAGGGGCAACCCTTAGTAAATCAGGAGAGTGGCAGGTTAATCATGGGGATCCGACCAACCGGGTTGGGGTGTGACAAATACAGCCAAAACTCTGTAATTCACTATCTTTACAATCAATAAAAAGTTTAATTTCATACAAATAATAAACTTGTAATTAGATACAAGTAAAAAAAATTCTAAGGACATATCCACCCAATCTCCAAAGAAAGGGAAAGTAGAAGGTTGACATCTGAAGTTGTCAGGGAGGTAAATTTAAGGTTACATGCCCTCAAGGGCAACTAAAAAGGAATTTTGGGAAAGAAGGGGACGAATTCTCCCAAGGAAGGAAACCATGGGGAGGCATACATGTCCCAACTAAGAAGTAATGGACCAAGTGACAAAGGATGAGGAAATAAAGTGCATGTTGAGGTGAAAGAACCAAGGGAAGCATACTAAGAGGACCCAAGGAGTAAGTTAAACCCAAGGAACAAGTAAAAAGATAGCAATAGAGGACGGAGTGACAAGTAGGAAAGGGGTGGACAACCCATAATAAAGGAATAGAGGAAAGAACACCTAGGAAATATCAGAAAGGTAAGCCCTCCACTTTAGAAGTGAAAAAAAGAAACGACCATCGACATCAAGATTGGTTGATGTAAACCCTGCCAATATACTAACGACACCCTACACCAAATATGGAATAGACACCAAGACTTTCACGACGCAAGTAAAAAGAATGGAATATATCTTGTTTGGTTAAGAAACAAGGTACGGATAGATGTAGATGCCACACCAAACTTCTCTAAGAAGAGCTCCTAGAAAATCTTGGTGATAAGTCCGATTGCCTGAACGTCACAAGTTAAAACCTGGTAAGTTCAAAAGTTCTATCAAAAGAGAAAGAAGACATAAGCTTCACAATAAAATTGAAATCAAAGATCTGTCTTTACAATGATCCAAAGTTAGCCTTTTATAGGAACTTGAGAATATTAACTACTATCTAAATAAGGAAATAAAATATCGTGGTTGACATGCCAACCATATAACTATTCATATAGAAAATATTCCTAATATATATATATATATTTATAGTTATCTAAGATAATAAATATTCTAAACTTAGTATATCATATTAGACATATTTGGAAATATATTATTTTAGTCTACAATCTTCTATAAGATTTATTATGTTAATAAATCTTCCACTTGAAATTCAAATTTGAATTATCCTCTTGAGATCTTATTAGGCTCTTCTTTTGGGATTGAGATCTTATTGGGCTCTTTCTTTGGGATTGAGATCTTATTGAACTCTTCCTTTGGGCTTTCACTTGGGTTTCTTCAATTGCTCCAATTAGTACATTCAATGCTTCTTCAAATCTCTTAGCCCATAACTTGTGAATCACAACGTGCCCAATTTGATTCACATCATTGGTCTTCGTCCATGGTAACCTAATGGAGCCCAAAAGAGTAGACGATTGAGCATAGGGTGGAATACAAGAAATAAGACCAATAGTAGGAAGTTCTTGAATAGGGAATAAGAAATGAAATGAAGATTTTAATACAATGGATGATTGAAAGTAGGCAGATGCCCCAATATAAAAGGTGTAGAGAGATGAAGAATAGGGAACTTGCAAGAAATGTTGAGAAGGTTGAACATGTAGCTCCGACGGTGAAAGTCTTTACTTTGAGGCACAAAGTAGAGAATGAAATCGTAAGAAGGGGACTTCCCAAATAAACCAGACCTCAACCGGATTGACCTGGTTTGAACCACTATTGAACTAGTTTATAAATTCATTTTTCTAGGTGGCTTAAAATATTCAAATTGGAGAATTGAAGCCACCATTAGATAAAAAATGAGTTTTGATGAATTTAGAAATATTAAATTTTAAAAAACTCGGTCGAATTGTGCTTGAACCGGCCGGTTTAAGCATTGAACCTGGTTCGGACCAGTCCATTTTGAAATAATGTCATCTTCTTCCTTCAAATGATAGCATTGTTCACTTGTAGGAAAAGTGAGCAGTGCCAGCGAAGATGAAAAGTCTTCATTTAGGGCATTTTAGGCCATGAATGATCATCATAAAGGCACCAATCGAATGACGAAGGAATCCCCGAGCTTCCTATATAAAGAGCTACTCTCCAATCCTCATCGTCACACCTAAAAATTCCATTCTCTCTCTTTCTCTCTCTCTACTGCTCCAATTTCCAGTGAAGCTCAAACTAGAGCTCTAACTTGGGCATTTTTCTGAGCCAAATAAGATAAGGTCGGGTTCCTTAGATTTAGAGAGAAGTTATCTACGCAACGGTTGTGACGCCTCGACCTAGTTTGGTCGGATCCCCATGATCAAGCTGCCACTCTCCTGGTTTACTAAGGGTTGCCCCTTGTTTATATACCATGAAGAGTAAGGCGTCCAATAAACCTGCAACTTTCCTGGAATAACATGAATCAAAACTGCATACAATTTTAAACTGATCATACCTGTCTTAAAGGCATATTAGCTGGGGGTCTTTGAGTTGGCTTTAAGGGGTTACTTGAAAGAGATATAAGGGAGGGGGTGATTACAATGAGTCAGTGAATGGGTTTTCAAAATTTATCTTTTAGGAAAAATGTTTGATTCAGAGTGTGTCAGACTCCTTATTCTCATATAAAAACCTTTCATTTCAAATTTTAGTTTATCACCGTTTCTTATTAACCATGGTGTGTCATCAACCAACGCACATGCTTCATCATGAAGGTAAAACACACAATTGTAGGCCAGCACGTCCACTGAATCCACTTGTGGCATCGGAGCGACTTTACTGGCTACCTAGGTAGAACTACGTCCACTTTTACCTTGAGAATGAGTGGATGTTCGCGACATTCGACCCTCAATCTCGTAACAAATCTTCGTGTCCTTATGAGGACAAAGATCTCATCCTGACCCCACCTTGGTCTCATGCACTTGAAGTTATGTAGAGCTTCTCGAGGCTTCTGGTACGACTAACTACTCTTATATCCACCTGGTCGTCCAGGGCCCTGAGACGCATCACTACCTGTCTTGGGTAAATACAGTGCATGCACAATCAACAATTTTCACAAGATGCCATATAATATGTGGTGCCACCGGTCCAATGGCCCGGATCCTCAACTTGACTTGCAGCTGTTTGTCTTGACTAGTTCGGAGACCTGTCATGTCGCACTTCCACTAGTCGACTGAATATGTCGGTCCTGTCTTGGTACCATGGCCAAACAATTAATTTATTTAAGTTTTCATGGCATATAAATCATGTTTGTTTATGAGCTCATGCTCGTGCCAACTAGCCTAGGGCCCACTATTTGAGATTTTCAAAATTTGGGCATATTAGCCCCCAAATTTGAAAACCGAGGCCACCGACCAAACAGAGCTATTCTAGTTCTTGTCAAGAAGGTATCCCAAATTATTTATGTAGTGGCACATAGTTAGGAGAGAGCACTTTTGACAAAAATATATTATTCAGTTGTCCATCATACGAATCGAGTATGAGGACATATCCGCTCATAATCGATGAACGTCTTTTCTACTTCCTTTGAGTAAGTTTTATCATACCAACTGGGTATGATCTACTTACAACCGGTAAGTAGTTTTTCCATGTGATTTTCACATCACTCCTCTTAGGTGTGATGGTTAAAATACCACTTAGCAGTGGGTTTTCATTTTTGAGGTGCTTATCATCCTAACCGGGTTCGATATAAAAATCCCACTCACCCGTTAATGCTGTGAATTCCTCTCGACCGGTTCTTTGTAATCACGCAAGCTTGTCCTTGCTAGCGTTCCTGGTACTTAATGTTCCTACATGATATGAACATTCTTATTCATTATCCCTCGGCTTAATGGCCTTCATTCATTCCAAATGAATGAGAAAACTAAACTTTTTATTTATTTGCAATTAGGTCCATAAAGTTATTTTTCTTTCACTTTAAATCCCTAATTTTGGGTTTTCCTCAAATTGAGTCTCGAAACTTTTAAAATTCACCTTGGGACCTCAATTTATTCAATTTCATAAAAAGGGGTTCAATTTCCCAAAATTTCAATTTGGTCCCCTAACTTTTCCAAAATTACAATTTTGCCCGTACTACACAAAAATGGTAAGTTTTGCCCCAAAAATTCCAAAATTGCCCAATTAGTCCTCCAACATCTTTATTATACCTAATTGGTCCTCAATTTTATGAAATTGCACTTTAGTCACTCAAAATTTTTAAATTCCCAAATTTCCCCCAATTGTCCCCCCAATTTCAACTTTCTAAGTTTGCGGAATTGGATTTCATCAAATTGTTTGATCAAATGAGTTTAACTATTGAAATTGAACTTAGATTAGAGTTCCTACACCTTCATACGATTCATTTGCACTTTGAATCATCTGATTTTGTGCCGTAATGAGCACAAATGGAGCTTTGTCGGAAAATTGGACTTAGAGAGAGAAAGCTTCGAAAGCATACTGTCGGGGGTACAATAGTCCGAGCTCTCAATCTGGTCAATTAGCTCTTGTCTGAGGTTCCTTCTAGGATCAAGAATTGCATCAATTGATGCTGAATTGAGTGATATTTTTATCATCGAAGTTCTATCGGTTCTCTCTAGCATCAGTCGAAATTTACAATGGGGAGTCGAATTGGCCTACCTTTCAGCTCTAATTCAGCTGTAGGAGGACAGTGAAGGTGTTAGAAGGGCTTCGTTTGGTCAGAGAAGGGATCGAATTGGCCAATTTCAACTTGGTCGAAATAGGGCAGCTTTGGTCCACCTGAGCTGCTTCACTATTCGATCACGCCGGCGCTTCTCCAGCAACTTTCGGAGCAAATGGAGACTACATGTGTGTAGCTGACTATTCCCTGGTTCTAAAGAACATGATCTCACCTTATTTGGCTAAAAAAAGTACCCAAGTCTGAGCTTTGGTTCTAGCTTTGCCAGAAATTAGAGTAGTTGAGAGAGAATGGAGTTTTCAAGTGTGGAGACGAAGAATGTGGAGGGGCTCTTTATGTAGGAAGCTTAGGGACTTCTTGGCAATTCGATTGGCACCTTAATGGTGGTCATTCATTGCTTGAAACTCCTTGGCCAGAGACTTATCAGCTTTGCTGGCGTTTGCTCGATTTTTTGGTGAGTGAATAGTGTTGTCATCTAGAGGAAGAAAACGACACTGTTTCGAACCGGACCAGTCCTGTCCGAACCGGGTTCAAGGCTTAAACTGGCTAGTTCACCTCCGATTCGACCGAATTTTTCAATTCTAAAATGTCTAAATTCATTTTCTATCCAATGGTGGCCTCATATCTCAAATTTGAATTTTTTAAGCCACCTAGAAAAATGAATTTTGCATCAGGTTCAATAGTAGTTCAAACCTGTCCAAACTGGTTCAATACGAATTAGATCTGGTTCACCAGAACCGGTTTGGTTTTCATCTCCAATTCTTACTAAAGTCTTTTTTCTTGACTTTTGTGACCCTTTAGGTCACTGGGAATCCATAAATTTCCAGATTTGCCTTTTCTCTATTTGTTCCGGTTCATGAACCGACTTGGTTCATAAATCGGTTCAATCCAGTTGGATTCAGTTCATTTGAACTGGTCTGGTTTTTCTCTTCCAATTTGTACTAGCGTTCTTTTCCAAGAATTTATGAATCCTTTGGGTCACTCAGGAGTTGTAAATTTTCCTAATTGCCCATTCTTTGATGATCAGAGTTTGTGAATTGGTTTAGTGTTTCTAACTTGGTTTAACTGGTTCTTTTCCCGGTTTTCCTTAACTTAAAAGGGCGGGGTTTACAACTCTCCCCTCCTTTTAGGAGTTTTGTCCCCAAAACTTAACTAGTATATTCCACTTTGGGAATAATTTCCCTTAATGTCAACTTGGGTTTACTTGAAATGCTAACACTTTGATTTCTCTTTCACTTAGTCCCCGTAATCATTCATTTAAAGATTTTCTTTTCATTTATAATACTTACTCCTTCCATGGAGTTATAATAGTGAGTAATTTCTAGCTCTTTCATCCAAAGGTATATCCATAGGTTCGCATCTTCCTTTACTTAAGGTAAGGTTCTTCCTTTTGGGGCTCTTACTCAAGATTTTAGGATTGGGAGTTCCAAGGTGCCCAATCATTCATTTGTCTAGTTATTCTTTTCATCGTTGAAACCCTTAGCTCAATGTTCTTCTAAGCATTGTTGTAAAACCCACCCTTTTGAGCTAAGGACAACTAGGAAAAGTACCGGTCAAACAAAGTGAGGATTCAGAACCGGTTCACAAACCCGATCATTTATGAACGGGCAATTTGGGAATTTACAACTCTCAAGTGATCCAAAGAGTTCATTAAACCTTCGAAAAGAAACTTAAGACATATTAGAAGAGAAAAACCAAATTGGTTCATGTGAACAAGAATACATAAGAACTGTGAAGTTAAACATGCTTACCCGAGAGTAGTGTGAGGATGGGTGACCTCCTAGGGACGATGAGCTAAGGGTTTCAATGATCAAGTGGTTAACTAGACACATAAATGGTTAGTTATCTTGGAATTCCCAATCTTGAGTACAGGACCTCAAGGGGAAGAATGTTGCTCTAAGCAAAGAGAGATAAAATCTAAGAACATACCCTAAGGTAAGGTATGTCTAGTTATGACAAACTCCATGGAGGGAGTAAATAATATTAAGGAAAAAGAATTTCTTAAGTGATGGTTGTATAAGGGACTAATTTCAAGGATGAGAGAAAAGTTTGTATCTTAAGCAAACACGAAAGGGGCATCAAAGCAAATGATTGCTCATGCAAGGATGCTAACTAAGTTTTGGGGAAAAAACTCCTAAAAGGAGGGAAGAGTTGTAAAACCCGCCCTTTTGAGGTAAGGAAAACTAGGAAAAGAACCAGTCAAACCAATTGAGGATTCAGAACCGGTTCACAAACCCAATCATTTTTGAACGGGCAATTTGGGAATTTACAACTCTCGGGTGATCCAAAGAGTTCATTAAACCTTCGAAAAGAAACTTACGACATATTAAAAGAGAAAAACCAAATTGGTTAAGGTGAATGAGAATCCATAAGAACTGTGAAGTTAAACGTGCTTACTGATAGTAATGTGACAATGGGTGATAAAATTAATAGCTAAATTAAATTATTGGAATTAATACAAATAATTTAATACTGAAATAAAATTATAGGAATTAATATCAATAATTTATGGCAATATTAATACTAGTAATAAATCTCTCCTATTTAATACACGTTTTTTACACCTATATGAAGAGGTCATCCCCATTCATTCTCCTCACACCTAAACACTTCTTTCTCTCTCTACTGCTCCATTTCCTGGTGAAGCTCGAACTAGTGTTTCGACTTTAACATTTTTCTTAACCTCGGAAGGAGAGGTCGAGCTCTTTAGAACCGAGGAGAAGACAACTATCTAATAGCAAACTTTAGTCAATACGAGAATCGATGGAGAAGCGCTGACATGATGGAATAGTGAAGCAGCTCTGGTGGACCAAAGCTGCCTTATTTCGGCGAATATGAAATCAGCCATTTTGAGCCCTCGTTAGACCAAACCAAGCCATCTCAACACTTTCTCAGCCCTCCCATGGCCAAATTAGGACTGAAAGTTAAGCCAATTCGGCTCCCCTCTACAATTTCCGGCTGGTGCTAGAGAGAGAACCAACAGAATTTCAATGATGAAATTCTAACTCAATTCGGCATCAATTGATGCGATTCTTGATTCTAGGATGATCCTCAAGATGAGAGCTATCTGCCCAGATCGAAAGCTCGGACAGCCGTGTCCTCACCAGTGAGAAATCGAAGCTTTCTCTCTCTACAATCTGTTTTCCGGCGAAGCTCCGTTTGAGCTCGTTCCGGTGTTAAAATCTGCAATTTCAAAGTTCCTTAGAAGAGTATGAACATGTAGAAACTCAATTTCAACTCCAACTTCAACAATTAGAGGTGTTTGATTGATCAATTTGATGAAATCAAATTCGGTAGTGTTGAAGAGTTGAAATTGGGGGAAATTTGGGGATTTTCGAAATTCGAAGGACCAAAATGAGATTTTATGAAATTGAGGGCTAATTGGGCATGAAAATAATGTTGAAGGACCAATTGAGAAATTTTAGAATTTTTGGGGTAAAACTTACCATTTTTGTAAAAGAAGGGCAAAATGGTAATTTTGGAAAAGTTGGAGGACCAAATTGGAAATTTGAGAAATTAATCCCCTTTTAGTGAAATGGAATAAATTGAGGTCATATGATAAATTTTAGAAGTTTCAGGACTCAATTTGAGGAAAAATTGGCATTAGGGATTTAAAGTTAAAGAGAAATAACTTTAGGGACCTAATTGCAAATAAATGAAAGTTTGACTTTCTCATTCATTTGGAATGAATGAAGGCGATTAGGCCGAAGGATAATGAACTGAGATATTCATATCGTGTAGTAATATGAAGTACCAGGAACGCCAGCAAGGACAAGCTCGCGTGAATATAAAGAACTGGTCTAGTGGAATTCACGGCATTAACGGGTGAGTGGGTTTACTAAAATCATACCTGCTTGGGATGATGAGCACATCTTAAAATTTTAAAACCACTTACCGGTTGTGACTGGAAATTTTATATCATACTCGGTTGGGAATGATAAGTACCTCAGTATGAAAACCCACTATTTAGTGGTTTTGGAACTTTTGGCTAAATGCCCGATTTTGAAAATCTCGTACAGTGGGCCCAAGGCCAGTTGGTACGAGCAGGAGCTCATTAATGAACATGATATATGTGCCATAAAACTTAATAAGTGAATTGTTTGGCCATGGTACCATGATAGGACCGACATGCTCAGTCGACTAGCGGCAATGTGATATGACAGGTCGACGAACTTGTCAAGACAAACAACTGCGGGTTGAGTGTAGAGTCAGGGCTATTGGACCAGTGGCACCACAGATTACATGGCAATATGAGAAAACATTGTTTGTGCATGCACTGTGAGTACGGAATCATCAAGACACCCATGAGGGGTAGTGATGCATCCTAAGGGTACTGGACGACCTGTTGGCTATAAGGGCAGTTCGTCGTTCCAGGTGTCTGTGTGAAATCTGGAGTAGGACCAAGCGCATGAGACTGGGGTGGGGACAGGATGAGGTCTCTGTCCTCATACGGACAGGAAGAAGTGATTTTGGGATTGTGGGTCGGATGTCACGTACATCCACTCATTTCCAAGGTAGAAGTGGTCGTACTTCTATCTATGTGGCAGGAAAAGTCTCTCCAAAGCCACTAGCAGGTTCAGTAGTGATACTGACTTGTGAATGTGTGTAACCTTCATGATGAAGGATGTGTGTTGGGTGATGACATATCGTGCTAAATAAGAAATGGTGGAAAAACTCAAATTTTTAAATAAAGGGATTTGTGAAAACAAAGGAGTCTGGCACACTCCATATAAATGTTTTTCTTAAAAGTCAAAAGCTTTTAAAAACCCATTCACTGAGTAGTCATACTCACCCCCTCCCTTATATCCCTTCCAGGAAATCCTGGAAAGCCTCCCCTTAAAGATCGTCAACTAAGATGCCTGTAAGACAAGTATGTAAAGTTTTAAATTTCATGCAGTTTTGATTATGCTATTCTAGGAAAAGGTGCAGGTTAAAGGACACCTTACTCTTTACGAATTATAATAAGGGGAAATCCTTTAATAAACCGAGAGAGTGGCGGGTTGATCATGAGGATCTGACGAAACCGGGTCGGGGCGTGATAATTGCGTACTTGTTTTCACAGGTTTCAGTGTTATTATTCCTTTGTCCCAATTTGACCCATCCTTCATCCGTCATTGATTATTGCTTCGGTCAAAATTTATGTTTGACCTTGTTATGCTTACTAATTGACTCTTTCTTACTCGAGTCACATTTCATTCAGTACTATTAGTGCTAATATGTCCCTTACGACATGACATAGTCCATAACCTATCTCTGTCCTTTAGACTTCTACAACACCTCCTTTAGGGTTGCTTCCAACTTTCCTACCTTTCATGGATCGTATAATTTAATCCCTCCTTTCATTGGGTAGTACTCTTCAATTACCTTTACTATTATCCAATTATCCTTCTTGTCTTAACAACATGTCTTACATAACCGTGTCGATTTTCCATACCCACTCGTCCTTTCCCAACTTCTTTATTGGTTCTTTCTAGTGCTAATTATTGAATTTCCTAATGACTTACTGACATGCTAAGATTCTTCCCTTCTTATGTCTTTATACATTTCTAGTGACGTCCGTTACTTAAGTATTTTCTTTTTCCTTAAACTCATTCTCATTTACTTGTGATCATTTCATGATTCCATCATTTTTAGGGCATTCTCCTTTAATGATTTTCATCTTCTAATATGTCCTTCAAAGTAGAGATTTCCCTTTAGGTGCTAGATGCTCAAATTTCTTAATACTCCTTGAAGGTCTCCTTCGTATTCTTACACCCTTTTGAATTTGGGCTTTTGTCCACCTTTAATCATTTTTTGATTGTCAGGTCTTATTTCATGTATTTAACACTATACCCGCTCTGTTACACTTCTTTAGAGTGTAGTTTTTGCTACTCCCTTGTCTTTCCCTCCTTCTTACACCCTTTTGAGGTTGGTGTTATTTCCTGATCTTTATCCTTCACTATCCTCCATTTCATTTTTATTCCTTATCCTCTCTTCGAAGAGTTCCTACTGATAGATTGGTTCCTAGCACCCTTTATGTCTAGCTATACACTCCTTGGACTCTATTAAGTGAGTGTGGACCACGACCAATCTTGATATCATTGGTTGTTTTCTCCTTACCCTTTTTCGAATTGAAGGGCTTACTTTTCGAAGGTTTTTTTTTCGGATGTTCTTTTCTCTATTTCCTTATGATGGCTAGCCCACCCATTTTCACTTGTCACTGCATCATTTGATGTTATTTTCTACTTAGTCGTTGCTTGGGTTTAACTTTTCCCTTGGTTCTTTCACTTAGCGTGCACTTCATCTCTTCATCCTTTGTTACTTGGTCCATTATTTCTTAATTGGAACATGTATGCCTTCCTAGGGTCTCCTTCCTTGGGCAAGGCTCAGACACTTATTTGCTCCAAGACATCTTTTTGCGGGACTTACTGAATCCTCCTTAGGGCTTGAGTGTAGTCATCACTTCATTTTCAGTCATTTATTTCTTTAAGGGTTTTCTTCATTCTTCCTTTCCACCGTTTTGGCCTTTCCACTTCCCCCTTCCATACTAGGTTAGTCTACAACCTTACTTGACTCCTCTATTTTTCCAAGGTAGATCATACCTTACTGTCTCGAGGCATTCTAGTTATCTTTCATCATTCAGCTTGTCTTCTATGGAGGAGGTATTTCCTTCTTTGCTCCTAGATGGTTTGTAATACTCTTTAAGAAAACTTTCCTTTATCTATATTCTACTATTTTTGGGTTTTCTTAAGGTCCTACCCTTGATCTTCTTTCTGTGTTCCTTCTTCGAGCAATTGAGGCATGCTACCGCATTATTAGGGAATAGGGAAATTCTTAGAAACGCAAAATCTTATTTATTGAAGTAAGAATATAGTTTGGGGTTTTAACATCTCTTGAGGGAGATTGTTACAATAATGGGTTGGGGAGTATTCACTACTAGACAATGGTCTATAGGGATTACTTCCTGGGTGAGATGGAGTTCCCTTGTCGCAATTGTGTTTCTTGTAATGTCATCCCTTCGAACTTCTATATTTTCTTGTCTTGATTATGTATTTAAGGAAATAGGCTATGATACCACTCTAGTTGTCACGCTCCGACCCGATTTGGTCGGATCCCCATGATCAACCTGCCACTCCTCCAGCTTATTAAGGGTTGCCCCTTATTTATATACCGTGAAGAGTAAGGCATCCTTTAAACCTACACCTTTCCTAGAATGACATGAATAAAAACTGCATACAATTTTAAACTGACCATACCCGTCTTACAAGCGTATTAGCTGTGGGTCTTTGGGTAGGCTTTTTGGGGTTACCTAAAAGGGATATAAGAGAGGGAGTGAGTACAATGACTCAGTGAATAGGTTTTCAAAATTTATCTTTTAGGAAAAATGTTTGATTCGGAGTGTGTCATTCTTCTTATTCTCTTTTAAAAACCTTTCATTTCAAATTCCGGTTTATCACCATTTGTTATTAACCATGGTGTATCATCACCCAACACACATCCTACCTTATGAAGGTAAAATACACAATCTCAAGCTAGCATGTCCACTAAACCAAATTGTGGCGTTGGAGCGACTTTACCGGCCACCTAGATAGAAGTACATCCACTTCTACCCTGAGAATGAGTGGATATTCATGACATTCAACCCTCAATCTTGTAACAAATCTCCGTGTCTGTATGAGGACAGAGACCTCATCCTGACCTCAATCTCGTAACAAATCTCATGCACTTGAAGCAACGTTGAGCTTCGCAAGGCATCTGGTACGACTAACTACCCTTATATCCACCAGGTTGTCCAGGGCCCTAGGATGCATTACTACCCCCTCTTGGGCGTCTTGAAGGTCCCATAAACACAGTGCATGCACAATCAACAATTTTCACATGATGCCATATAATATGTGGTATCACTGGTCCAATGGCCCCGACCCTCAACTCGACCTACAACTATTTGTCTTGACTAGTCCGGAGCCCTATCATGCTGCAATACCGCTTGTCGATTGAGTATGTCAGTCATGTCTTGGTACCATGGCAAAACAATTCATTTATTTAAGTATTCATGGCATATAAATCATGTTTGTTTACGAGCTCCTACTGATGCCAACTGGCCTAGGGCCCACTATTCAAGATTTTCAAAATTTGGTCATATTAGCCTCCAAGTTCTAAAACTTAGGCCTCCAACCTAACAGAGCTATTCGAGCTCCCGTCAAAAAGGTCTCCCAAATTATTTAAGTAGTGGCACATAGTTAAGGGAGAGCACTTTCGACAAAAATATTTTATTCAATTGTCCATCATACCAATTGAGTATGAGAACATCTCCGCTCATAATTAATCAACGGGTTTTCCACTTCTTTCGAGAAAGTTTCATCATACGAAACAGGTATGATCTACTTACAATTGTTAAGTAGTTTTTTCGTGTGATTTTCACATCACTCCTCTCAGGTGTGATGGTTAAAATGGTACTCAGCAGTGGGTTTTCATTTTTGAGTAACTTATCTTGACAGACATGTATGATATAAAAATCTCACTCACTCGTTAATGTAGTGAATTCCTCTCGATCGGTTCTTTGTATTCACGCGAACTTATCCTTAATGGCGTTCCTAGTACATCATGTTTGTACACGATATGAACATCCTTATTAATTATCCCTCGACATAATAGCCTTCATTCATTCCAAATGAATGAGAAAACTAAAATTTTTATTTATTTGTAATTAGGTCCCTAAAGTTATTTTTTCTTTATCTTTAAGTCCCTAATGTCGGGTTTTCCTCAAATTAAGTCTTGAAACTTTTAAAATTCACTTTGGGACCTCAATTTATTGAAATTCACAAAAAGGGGTTCAATTTCTCAAATTTCCAATTTGGTTCCCCAACTTTTCCAAAATTACCATTTTGCCCTTACTTTAAAAATAGGTAAGTTTTTCCCCAAAATTTCCAAAATTGCCTAATTGGTCTTCCAACATCCTTATTATAACTAATTGGTCCTCAATTTTATGAAATTGCACTTTAGTCCCTCGAATTTTTGAAATTCCCAAAATTTCCCCAATTTTCCCCGATTTTCCCCAATTTTCCTGCAATTTCAACCTTTTAACTCTGCTGAATTTGATTTTTTCAAATTAACTAATCAAATGAGTTTAATTATTGAAATTGAAGTTAGATTGGAGTTCCTACACCTTTATACGATTTAATTACACTTTGAATTGTGTGATTTGGTGTCAGTATGAGTTCAAACGGAGCTTCGCCGGAAAACTGTACTTAAAGGAAGAAAGCTTCGAAAGCTTACCGTCGGGGGTGTGGCGGTCCAAGTTCTCAATCTGGGTAGGTAGCTCTTGTCTTGAGTTTTCTTCTAGGATAAAGAATAGCATCAATTGATGCTGAATTAAGTGATAATTTTATCATTGAAGTTCTGTCGATCGTCTCTCTAGCACCAATCAGAATTTATAAAGGGGAGCTGAATTAACTTACCTTTCGGTCTAATTCAACTGTAGGAGGACTGTGAAGGTATTAGGAGGGCTTGGTTTGGTCTGAAAAGGTCTCAAATTGGTCGATTTCAGCTCGGCTAAAATACAGCAGCTATGGTCCGCCGGAGCTGCTTCACTATTCGATCACGCTGGCACTTCTCCGACGACTCTTAGAGCAAATTGAGACTATAGGCATGTAGCTAACTTCTCCCTGGTTCTAAAGAACCCGACCTCACCTTGTATGGCTTAGAAAAGTGTCAATGTTGGAGCTTTGGTTTGAGCTTCACTAGAAATTAGAGCAGTTGAGAGAGAATGGAATTTTTAGGTGTGGAGAGGATGAATGAGGAGGGGCTCTTAATATAGGAAGCTCAAGGACATCATGGATGTCCGATTGGCACCTTAATGGCAGTCATTCATTGCCGGAAACTCCTTGGCTAGAGACTTTTCGGCTTCGATGGTGTCTGCTCGATTTTCCGGCGAGTGAACTGTGTTGTCATTTAGAGGAAGAAGACGACAATGTTCTGAATCGGACTGGTCCTAACCGGGTTCAAGGCTCAAACTAGCCGGTTCACACCCAATTCGATTGAATTTTTCAAATTTAAAAATTTCTATATTCATCTAAATTCATTTTCTATCCAATAATGGCCTCAAATCTAAAATTTGAATTTTCTAAGCCACCAAGAAAAATTAATTTAACATCCAGTTCAATAGTGGTTCAAACTAGTTCAATCCGGTTCAAATCCAGTTCACTGAACCGGATTGGTTTTCATCTCTAATGCATCCTAAAGTCCTTTTTCTTAACTTTTGTGACCCTTTAGGTCACTCAGGATCCATAAATTTCATGATTAACCCTTTCTCTATCTGTTCCGGTTCATAAACCGACTTGGTTTATAAACCGGTTCAATCTAGATGGATTCGATTCATTTGAACAAGTCTGGTTTTTCTCTTCCAATTTGTCCTAAGGTTCTTTTCCAAGACTTTATGAACTCTTTGGGGCACTAAAAAATTGTAAATTTTCCTAATTGCCCATTCTCTGATGATTGGATTTGTGAACTCGTTCAGTGTTTCTCACTTGGTTTGATAGATTATTTTCTTGGTTTTCCTTAACTCAAAAAGGCGGGGTTTACAATGGTAGTCTCCATTTACTCTGAGGATCGCCGGAGAAGTCCCAGTGTGATGAAACACTGAAGAAGCTCCGACAGACCGAAGCTGCCCTGTTTCGGTCGAGCTGAAAATGGCCAAATTGAACCATTATGAGGCCAAACCATGCTCTCCCAACACTTCCACAACCCTCATACGACTGAATTAGAGCTGAAAGTAAAGCCAATTTGGCTCCACTCTGTAAATTTCGATTAATGTTAGAGAGAGAAATGGTGAAACTTCATTGACCAAATTCTCACTCAATTCGGCATTAATTGTTTCAATTCTTGATCCTAGGAGAATCCTCAAGACAAAAGCTACCTGCCCTGATCGTAACTTCGGACCGCGGCATCTCTGACGGTAAGCTTTCAAAGCTTTCTCTCTCTAAGTTTAGTTTTTCGACAAATCTCCGTTTGAGCTCAATTCAAACACAAATTTCACGATTCAAAGCTCCATTGAATCAAGTGGAAGTGTAGGAACTGATCCCTACCTTCAATTGGATCAATTAACCCCGGTTGAATGGTCAATTTGATGAACTCAAATTCGTCAAGTTTAAAAGGAGGAGAATTGGGGACAATTTTGGGGAAAATTGGAGATTTCATAAATTTGAGGGACCAAAGTGCAATTTCCCAAAATTGAGGGCCAATTGGTCATTAAAAGGATGTTGGAGGACTAATTGGTCAAATTTTGAAATTTATTGGGGGAAAATTGCCATTTTTGTAAAATAGGGGGCAAAATGGTAATTTTTGAAAAGTTGGGGGCCAAATTGGAAATGTGGGAAACTTGAACCCCTCAAGTGATTTTGAATAAATTGATGACCAAAACTGAATTTTAGAAGTTTTGGTACAAAATTTGGGGAAAAGTTAGCATTAGGGACCTAAAGTCAAAGAAAAACCACTTTAGGGACCTAAATGCAATTAATTGAAATATTTGGGCATTTTCGATAATATGTGAGGAATGAAAGCTATCATGCCAAATGTTAATTAACAAGTATGTCCAAATCGTGTTGGGATACGAAGGACCAAAATGCCAGCAAGGATAATCTCGCGTGGAGGCAAAACCATGGGATGATGAATACCTCGGAAATGAAAAATCACTATTATGTGAAATTTTAACATCATTCCTAATTGGAGTGATGTGGAAACTTGCAAAAAAATAACTTAACGATTGTAAGTAGATCATACTTGATTGGTATGATGAACTTCCTAGAAGGAAGTGGAAAACTCATTTATCGGTTGTAAGTAGAGATGTCATCACACCCGGTTGGTGTGATAGATGGGTGAAAAGTTATTTTGTGAGAAGTGTTCTCCCCTAAATGTGTGCCAGTGCTTAAAAATTTTGGGAGACCTTCTTGACAAGGGCTCAAATAGCTCAGATAGGCCAGATGCCTCGGTTTGGGAACTTGGGGTCTAGAATGCCCGATTTTGAAAATCTTGCACAGTGGGCCTAAGGCCAGTTGGTACAAGAAGGAGCTCGTAAACAAACATGATCATAAGCCATGAAAATTTTAATGAATGATGTGATTTGGCCATGGTACGAAGACTGGACCGACATACTTGATGGACTGGTGGCATTGCGACAAGACCGGGTCGATGGACTGGTCTAGACAAATAGCTGCACGTCGAGTTGACGGTCGAGGCCGTTGGACCAGTGGCACTAAAGATTAATGGGTTATATGAAAAACTTTGTTTGTGCATGCACTTGAGGTTTGTGACCATCAAGATGCCCAAGAGGGTTAGTGATGCATCCTAGGGGCTACTGGACGACATGGTGGACATAAGGGCAGTTTGTCGTGCTAACAGTTAGGGAAGCTCGATGGAGCTTTATGCGTATGAGACCAGGGTGGGGTCGGGATGAGGTCTCCATCCACATACGGACATGAAGTATTTTGGGTCTGAGAGTTGAACATCAGAGATGTTCACTTAGACTTCGGGTAGAAGTCCGGGACATCTATCAGGGTAGATGGTAAAGACGCTCTAATCCACAAGTGGGTATAGTTGGTGTAACTGCATCTCGGGAATATGTGTGTGTACGATTCCTAATTAAGGGTGTGTGTTGTTTGTGAAACCCACCTAATATGGAAATGGGAAAGAGATTATGAAAACCGTGGAAAGGATTGAGAATCCTTTGAAATGAATTGGTAAACCCTGGAAAAATATTTTGATAAACTGAAATTTGAAGAAAATCATTTTTTTTAATGAAATGAGTAGTCTGACACACTCCGATTAAAATTGATTTTGTGAAAACTCTCACCCAACACCCATTCACTAAGTTGTCAAACTCATCCCCTCCCTTTACCCCCTTTTCAGGTAACCAAGGGAAAACCCACCTAAAGCTGAACCTGCATGTGAGTTTAATATATTCAGTTTTGATTAATGTTATTCTAGGAAAGGTACAAGTGAAAAATGACACCTTAATCCTCATGGCTTAGAGAAGTGAAAAACCCTTAATAAATTGGGAGAGTGGCAGGTTGTTCACTAGGATCCGACCAAAGCGGGTCGGGGCGTGAGATAGTCCGACTCCACCGCTTGAGCAAATTAATTCATTCACTGAGCCACACCCCAACCAAACTAGGTTTACGATGGCTTATAGGGCGGACATGAGAAACTTGACACTTAGTTTAGTAATTTTTAGAGATACTTTTGTCAAAGGTTAAAGGTCAGGGACTAAAATGCAAATATTTGAACGATAGGAGACCCAATTATAAATGAGCTTTCTACGGTGTTTTCCTAAGAGACTAAATAAAGTTTTGGGGATGATTGGAAAGTTTGTTGAAGTTATGGGATTGGGTTTACCTACTTTGGAAGGTATATGGACATATTTGCACTAGAGGCAAAGTTAAGGACAAAAGTGTAAATAAGAGTATTTGTGCAGCCAAAAGGCCACTTTTGGGCAATCCAAGGACCTAAACTTAGTTAAAGGAAGTTTAGGCACCTAAATGAAAAAATGGTGGTTAAAGGAATCTCGAAGCCTAAGTTATAAAGAAGAGGGGTAAAATGGTAATTTTGCCTAAACTTAATGGTCATTCAACAATTAATGAAAAATGGAGTTTGGAAATGTTCCAATGCATATTTGGGACTAGCATGGGACCCAAGGAAACTTGGGGGGACCCAAATGAAATACGTGAGATAGTCTAAGGTCCGAAAAAAGAAGAAGTTTTAAAGTATAGGGGGAAAATGGTAGTTTTGCACAAGTTATGGACCAAATAGTAATTTGGGGAAAGTTGGACCACTAGGTGATAAATAAAGGAAATATGGGCACTTCAATAAGTGTTAAGTTAAAAAAGAATGACCTTAAGTCCAAGGGATTAACCTTAGAGAAGGTTAGGATATGAGTCGATTTACCGACTAGTAAGTCATGTAGTTAGGACCCCTGTGGGCTAAATCGTAAAATCATAAGGGAAGTTTGGTAAGTTAAAGTTAAGAAGGGTTAGAAGTTAAACTAACTCCATTATTGCTAAATATTATAGAGAACACAAGGGACCACTCCATGGATCCGAGAGTTGGATTCCCAGAACCTCACATAACGAACAAGTTCTATGATTTGAGGTGAGTGGGTGTATTGATGGCATGTCCAATTGGACCGATCGGAGCACATAGATGATACTTGAATGGTTGTTTGAAAAGAATAGAAAGCTGAACTTAATACTCATATATGAACTGTAAAATGAATAAGTGCATGCCCACTAAATCCAATACGGTTTTAAAGGCTAAAGTAAGAAATGGTCATTAGACTAATGCATGTTTTGTAGCTATGGTTCATTGGGACTGGGAATTGTTGGGGCATGGGCCAATTTGCTGATTGAGGTGACGATCAAGTGACATTCCATACTCCTAAGAAATTCTATTATTGTGTTATGTGTTGATTTAACAATCGAGGTACGAAATATTCCATGAGACTCGAATATAGGGTGAGGTGCCCAACCATGTGATGTGGGGTGACGGTCGAGTGACAGGTCGAACTCCCAAGATTTATATGTTGTGTGAGGAGTCAATTGAATGACAAGTAGGGTGTGAAACCCGTCCCCCGGACCAAGTAAACTGGGGAAAGAACTGGCGATTTTGAGAAAACCGAGCCAAAAAAGGAATAAAAATTGATAAATAAGGGTTAAAATGGGAAAATGGAAAGTCACAAATGACCAAATATTCACAAAAAACATGGGGAAGAATGATCAACTGAATTGGATGGGAGAACCAGATTAGTTCAGGGTGAACCAAATCTGAACTAGATTGAGTCGGAGTGAACCTATAAAACCAGCTCTTTTGAGTTAAGGAAAAGTGGGAAAAGAACTGGTCAAACTAAGTGAGAAAATTGAATCGGTTCACAAACCCGATCATCGGAGAACGGGCAAATTTGGGGAATTTACAACTTCCGATTGACCAAAAAGGGTTCATAAACCTTGGAAAAATAACTTAGGGCAAATTGGGAGAGAAAAACCACACCGGTTCAAGTTAATCGGATCCAAACCAGATTAAACCAATATATGAACCGGAACCGATAGAGAGAGGGCAAACCAAGAAATTTATGGATCCCGAGTGAGCTAAATAGTCACATAAGTCATGAAAAAAGACTTTAGGATGAATGGGGGATGAAAACGAAACCGGTTCATGTGAACCAGATCCAAACCGGATTGAACTATGTTGAGCCACTATTGAACTAGATGCTAAATTCATTTTTCTAGGTGGCTTAGAAAATTTCAATTTGAGAATTGAGGCCACCATTTGATAGACAATGAATTTAGAAAATTTTAATTTTGAAAAACTCTGTTGAATCAGGCATGAACCAGCCAGTTTAAGCTTTGAACACAATTTGGACCGATTCGTAATAGTGTCATATTCTTCCTTCAGATGATATCACTGTTCACTCAACGGAAAATCAAACCAGCACTGGCAAAGAGGAAATGTTTCTATTTAGTACGTTTTAGGCCATCAATGACTATCATAAAGGTGCCAAACGGATGGCCAATGAGTCCCCAAGCTCCCTATATAAAGAGCCCCTCTCCATTCATCCTCTCCACACCTGAAAACCTCGCTATCTCTTAGCTACTCAATTTTCTGATGAAGCTCGAACTAAAGCTCCTATCACACCTCGACCTAGTTTGGTCGGATCCCCGTGATCAACCTGCCACTCTCCTAGTTTACTAATGGTTGCCTCTTGTTTTAAAACTGTGAGGAGTAAGGCGTCCTTTAAATCTGCAACTTTCCTAGAATAACATAAATCAAAACTGCACAAAATTTTTAACTATCATGCCTGCCTTACAGGTGTGTTAGCTGGTGGTCTTTGGGGTAAGCTTTTCGGGAATACCTGAAAGGGGTATAAGGGAGGGATTGAGTATAATGACTTAGTGAATGGGTTTTCAAAATTTAACTTTTAGGAAAAATGATTGATTTGGAGTGTGCTAGACTACTTATTATCTTTTTAAAAAAACTTTTATTCTCAATTTTGATTTTTTATAACTATTTCTTATTATCACGGTGTGTCATCAACCAACACACATCCTTCATTATAAAGGTAAAACACTCAATCGTAGGCCAGCCTGTCCACTGAACCCACATGTGGCATTGGAGCAACTTTACCGACCATCTAGATAGAAGCATGTCCCCTTCTACCCTGAGAATGAGTGGATGTTCATGACATCTGACTTTCAATCCCATAACAAATCTCCGTGTCTGTCTGAGGACAAATACCTCATTTGGTTCCCACCTCAGTCTCTTGCACTTAAAGCTATATCGAGCTTCGCAAGACTTTTGGTACGACTAACTACCCTTATATCCCCTAGGTCGTCCAGAGCCCTGGGACACATCACTACACCTCTTGGGCATCTTGAAGGTCCTGTAACACAGTGCATGCACAATCAATAGTTTTCACATAATGCCATATAATCTGTGGTGCCATTGATTCGATGGCCCCGACCCTCAACTCGACCTACAACTATTTGTCTTGACTAGTCCAAAGACCTGTCATGTCGCACTGCCACTAGTCCATCGAGTATGTAGGTCCTGTCTCGGTACCATGGCCAAACATTTCATTTACTTAAGTTTTCATGGCATATCAATCATGTTTGTTTACGAGCTCCTGCTCGTGCCAACTAGCCTAGGGCCCATTGTTCGAAATTTTAAGCAGTGTCACATAGTCAGGGGAGAGCACTTCCAAAAAAAATAAACTTTTCAATGGTCCATCAACCAATCGAGTATGATGACATCTCCGCTTATAACCAATAAGCAAATTTTCCACTTCCTTCGAGAAAGTTTCATCATACCAACCAAATATGATCTACTTACACTAGTAAGTAGTTTTTTCGCGTGATTTTAACATTACTCCTCTTAGGTGTGATGTATAAAAATACCATTTAGCAGTGGGTTTTTATTTCCGATGTGCTTATCATCCTAATCGGGTATGATATTAAATCCCCACTCACCTGTTAATGGAGTGAATTCCACTTGATCGGTTCTTTGTATTCACACGAGCTTGTCCTTGTGGGAATTCCCAGTACTTTGTGTTCCTACATGATATGAACATCCTTGTTCATTATTCCTCGGCCTAATAGCCCTCATTCATTCCAACTGAATGAGAAAACCAAACTTTCCATTTATTTGCAATTAGGTCCCTAAAGTAAATTTTCATTAACTTTAAGTCCCTAATGCCAATTTTTCCTTTAATTGAGTCCTGAAACTTTTAAAATTCACCTTGCGACCTCACTTTATTCAATTTCACAAAAAGGGTTCAATATTCCAAATTTCTAATTTGGTCCCCCAACTTTTCCAAAATTACCATTTTCCCCTACTTTACAAAAATGGTAAGCTTTAGCCCAAAAATTCAAAAATTGTCCAATTGGTCCTTTAACATCTTTATCATGCCCAATTGGTCCTCAATTTTATGTAATTTCACTTTATTCCCTCGAATTTTTAAAATTCCCAAATTTCCCCCAATTTCAACATTCTAACTCAACTGAATTTGATTTCATCAAATTGACTGATCAAATGAGTTTAATTGTTGAAATTGAAGTTAGATTGGAGTTCCTACACCATCATACGATTCAATTGCACTTTAAATCATAAGTTTTGATGTCAGAACGAGCTCAAATGGAGTTACGCTGGAAAATAGAACGTAGAGAGAGAAAGCTTCAAATGCTCACCGTTGGGGGCGTGACAGTCCGAGTTTTCAATCTGAGCAGATAGCTGTCCTCCTGAGATTCCTCCTAGGATCAAGAATTGCAACATTTGATGATGAATTGGATGTGAATTTTATCATCGAAATTCTTACGGTTTTCTCTCTTGCACCGGTCGAAAATTATAGAGGGGAGCCAAATTGGCTTACCTTTCAATTCTAATTTGGCTGTATGAGGGCTGAGGAGGTGTTGGAAGAGCTTAGTTTGGTCTGAGTAGGGCTTGAATTGGCCAATTTCTGCTCAACCGAAATAGGGCAGCTTCAGTACGCCGGAGCTACTTCATTGTTCGATCCCGCCGGTGCTTCTCTAGTGACCCTTAGTGCAAATGGAGACTACAAGCGTGTAACTAACTTCTCCCCGAATCCAAAGAACTCAAAACACCTTATTTAGCTCAGAAAAATGCCAAAGTTGGAGCTCTAGTTTGAGCTTCACCAAAAATAGAAGCAGTTGAGAGAAAATGGAGTTTTCAAGTGTAAGGAGGATGAATGAGGAGGGACTCTTTATATAGGAAGCTCAGGGACTTCTTGGCTGTCTGATTGGTGCCTTAATGGCGGTCATTCATTGCCTAAAACTCCCTGGTTGGAGACTTTTCATCATTTCTAGTGCTGCTCGATTTTCCAGAGAGTGAACAGTGCTGCCACCTAAAGAAAGAAGACAACACTGTTCCGAACCGGACCGGACCGGTCCAAGCCGGGTTCAAAGCTTAAATTGGCCGGTTTAGGCCCGATTTGACCGAATTTCTCATAATTAAAAATTTCTAAATTCATCTAAATTCATTCTCTATCCAATGGTGGCCTCCATTTTCCAATTTGAATTTTCTAAGCCACTTAGATAAATGAATTTAACATTTGGTTCAATAGTGGTTCAAACCGGTTCAATCTGGTTCAAATCCAGTTCACCTGAACTGGTTTAGTTTTCAACTACAATTCATCCTAAAGTCCTTTTTGATGACTTTGGTGACTCTTTAGGTCACTCGGGATCCATAAATTTCCCAATTTGCCATTTCTCTCTCAGTTCTAGTTCATGAACCAACTAGGTTCATAAATCGGTTGAATACGGCTCAGATCTAGTTCTCATGAACTGTCCTGGTTTTCTCTCCCAAATTGTCCTAAGGCCCTTCTGCAAGGTTTTATGAACCTTTGGGTCACTTGGGAGTTGTAAATTTCCCAAATTGCCCATTCTCTGATGATCTAGTTTGTGAACCGGTTTGGTGTTTCTCACTTGGTTTAATAGGTTATTTTCTTGGTCTTCTTTAAGCCCCAAATGATGGGGTTTACAGCTCCAATATAGGGTCCTTTCTAAGCCAAAGAAGGAATGGTTGTGTTCCTTACGGAGAAGTCAACTACACTGTGGTAGTCTCCAATTGCTCCTAGGGTCGCTAGGGAAGCATAGGCGTGATCGTACATTGAAGCATCTTCGGCGGACCGAAGCTACCCTGTTTCTGTTGAGCTAAAATCAGCCAATTCGAGCCCTCATCAGATCAAACCAAGCTCTCCCAACACCTCCAACAGCTGAATTAGACCAGAAAGGTAAGCCAATTTGGCGCACCTCTATAATTTCTGATCGGTGCTATAGAGAGTATCAACAAAATTTCTATGACAAAATTCTCACTCAATTCGACATCAATTGATGTAATTATTAATACTAGGAGGAACCTCATGATGAGAGCTATCTACCCAGATCAAAAGCTCAGACCATCGTGCCTCCGCTGGTAAGCATTCGAAGCTTTCTCTCTCTACGTTCTATTTTCCGGTGAAGCTCTGTTTGAGCTCGTTCCAGCGTCAAATTGTGCGATTCAAAGTGCAATTGAATATATGAAGATGTGGGAACTCCAATTTAACTTCAATTTCAATAATTAAACTTGTTTGATCAATCAATTTGATGAAATCAAATTTAGTTGTGTTGGGAAGTTGAAATTGGGGAAATTTTGGGGATTTCAAAAATTTGAGGGACTAAAATACAATTTTATAAAATTGAGAGCCAATTGGGCATGATAAGAGTGTTGGAAGACCAATTGAGTAAAATTTGGAATTTTGGGGGTAAAACTTACCATTTTGTAAAGGAGGGGCAAAATGGTAATTTTGGAAAAATTGGGGACGAAATTGGGAATTTGGGAAACTTGAACTCCTTTTTTGTGAATTTATTAAATTGAGGTTCTAAGGTGAATTTTAAAAGTTTCGGGACTCAATTTGGGGAAAAATCGACATTTGAGGCCTAAAGTAATAGAAAAAGAAATTTAGGTACCAAATTGCAAATATTTGAAAAGTTAGATATTTTAGTTATTCATAATAAATGAAGGCTATCAAGCCAAATAAAAATGAACAAGGATGTTCATACCGTATATGAACACAAGATATCGGGAACGTCGGCTAAGACAAAGCTCGCAAGGGATGAAAGCCGATTTAGAGGAAATATACTGCATGATTGTGTGAGTGGGATTTAATATCATTACCCGATTGGGATGATAAACACCTCGGAAATGAAAACCCACTATTAATTGGTATTTTAACCATCACACATGACTGGGGTGGTGTAGAAATTATACAGAATTTGGAAATTGGAGACTAATATGCCCGATTTTGAAAATCTCGAATAGTAGGCCTTATGCCAATTAGCACGAGTAGTTGCTCGTAAACAAACATGATTTTAAAAGATGAAAACTTAAGTGAATGAATTGTTTGGCCATGGTACCAAGAAAAGACTGACATACTCGATGGACTAGTGGCAGTGCGTTAGGGTCTGGTCAACGGATCGATCTAGACAAACAGTTACAGGTAGGGTTGAGGGTTATGTAAAAATTGTTTTTTGTGCATGCACTTGAGTTACATGACCATTAAGACGCCAAAGAGGGGTAGTGATGCTTCCTAAGGGCTACTCGACGATATGGTGGAGATAAGGGTAGTTTGTTGTACTAGCAGTTAGGGAAGCTCGACGTAACTTTATGAGCATGAGACCGGGGTGGGGTTAGGATGAGGTCTTTGTCCTCATACGGACACAGAGTTATTTTCAGTTTTGAGGGTCGGATGTCATGAAAATCCACTCATACCTAGGGTAGAATTGGATGGGCTTCTATCTTGGTGGCTGGTAATGTTGCTTTGAACCACAAGTGGGTGCAGTGAATGGTCTGCCCTGTGAATGTGTGATCCCTTCCTGATGAAGCATGTGTTGACTGTTAAATGCACCTAATGTGGAAAATGAGGAAAAAAAATTTTGAAAATCAGAATTTGAGAAAAGAATATTCTTAAAGGAGATAAGAAGTTTGGCACACAATGATTAAAGCTATTTTATTTATAAAAATTCACTCCCAACACCCATTCACTGAGTTGTAGAAATCTACCCCACTTTTATATCCTTTTTCAAGAGTAGGGGAAAATGGCTAAAGATAACACCAGGATCTACGCTCTGTCAAGTATGCGTAAAAGTTCTTTTCAGCTTGTATTTTTATTGATTTATGCTATTACAAGGAACAAGGTTTAAATTATGTCTGGCTCCTCTTGATTAAAAGGGGGGAAACCCCTCTTGAACCAAGGGAGTGGTGGGTTAATCACGAGGATCCGACCAAACCGGGTCGGGGCATGACAACTTGAGTGGTATGAGAGCCTAGTTCCCTTGAAGCATTATCAATACTATGCCCTAACACTAATGAAAACTTAATTACCGTATAGGAAGGAGAGTCCCTAGGAAATATGTCGTACGATCCAAACCCCCACACATGATCGTGAAAAAGACGCCCACCCTTAGAGAGGTGACTGTTCAAAGATTCTTGGAGGGCGAAAAGAGAGTGTCCAACGACATGGTCGAGGATTATAGGAAACTTGTTAGAGCCTTATTAGAACCTAAAGGCATCACCTATCCTCCTCCAAGGTAGGAAGAACCTAACCCTCTTCCAAGGAGCTCAACACCTCCTCCAGCCCCACAACAACCAAAAAGGACTCCCACTAAGGAGGCATATGACAACTATTAGGATGCCCACACTACCTTTATGAAAGTCCACCAAGTACCCTCACCTGCTCAATCCAACTTCACTCCTTCTCAATGGATGAAGTGGACATAAAAGTGTGATGCCGAAGTGTTAAGAAGGTACGGACTTGAGACCATACATGAAGTTCGTCCTATAAGGGAAATCCAAAGGGAATATGTATGGACTTCAACCAGTTCATTTGAGCCTTTAGACCATGAATCTCGCAATCATTTAGAGGCAAACTCCCGCCCTATGACCCCAAGGGACTAGGAAGTAGTAAATTCATGTAATAAGCCGAGTACGACGAGACACTATCTCTTAGAATGAATGAAAGTTCAATTTTCCTTGATTAAAATTTAATCTCCTTGATAATGACAAGTACAACTAATAAAAATGAAAGTATACCAATAATGATCAGGGTAGTAGATAGAGAAAAGATCACCTAAGGAGGAAAACTACAAGTCACCTCTAGTTAACCCAAACTTGAAGATAGCCAAATAAGTTTCCCCTACAAAAACTAGGAGTATGGAGTAACAAGGCAACAAGACTAGGAAAGAAATTCTAGAGGAGTCTGCCTAGAGTTTGCCGAGAAGGATATACCCTAACTAAGGGAAGGAAGAAGAGGAAGAGTGTGAAGTCCAGTGTAAAGGAAGTAAGCATCAAAAGGTGCAGAAGTAGTAAAAGCTTAAGGACCATAAGGAGATAAGGAAAAGCCCCATATATATAAAAGTCAGGAAACCAAGAACAATTGGGCTACCCCAAGGGAAACTAGTGGAATGAAAGCTGACCAAAAGGAAAGTAAGAAAGAAGTAGGAGTGCGGATGGTTCTAGGCCACTTTAGGATAAGACAAGGAGAGAGGGAAGAGGAAAAAAAGTATGATAGGAAGAGAACCCAGAGGAATATACAAGTACCCTTGAAAGAGTTAGTGATAGGCAGGATTCAACTATTAGGAACTCGTTGACAATCTGGAGCTCCTCTAAGAAGGATAAAGATAGGAGTTAGGACCATAGAAATAGAAATTCCCAAGCTAAATAATTGACAGATGAACCCTAAGAGGCTTGAACCGAAATAAGAAACCTAATTAAAGGCATATGTGGTTAAGAATGTACCGGGATGGCCAGGTGTGACCTGTTCTAGAAAAGCAGTGAAGCCAAATAGGGATTTTAGACGAACCTAGCTAAAGAAAATAACTAATAACAACAAGATAGTCAAGGAGAATAAATGACACCGTAAGAAGGATCGGGAAGTAGTAAGGACTACAACCTAAATAGGATAATGGGATGGATATTAAGTACAAGAAGACTCGAGAAACAATTGTGTCAAAATAATTAAACTATGAGGATAATAGGAGCAAGGCAGTTAACGAACTGATCCTCGTAAAGGTCTAAAGCTCTAGTAAAGAAGGAAGAGGTAGAAAGGCCAAAATCTTTGGGAAATAAGGATGAAGGAAAACCTTAAAGAGATCAATGGCCAAGATAAGATTAACGACCAAAAGCCACGAGAAGGGTAAGTAAGCCTTCCGCAGGATGATTAAGAGATCTTGAAAATAAAGAGGATGTGAACTCTCCCTAAAAGAAATAGATGTGTACTAGGATACAAGTGAGAATGAAGATGGGGTATAAAAGAAGTGCATGTAAGGTTTCAAGAGTAAAGGCAATCAGGAGAGGATGGTATCAAAGGATGTCATTTATGGTTAGATGTTCTTAATGACAAACGAGAAGAGAATTTTAGGAGAAAGTAGTATAAATCCTACCAAGGAAGGAAACCGTGGAATGATATACATGTCCCAACTAAGAGGTAAGGGAACCAACAGAAGTGGAAAAGAAGATAAGATCATAAAAGATCTGCTCGTTGAGATGGAAAGATCAAGTGTAAGGTAAAAGTACTGATGAGGGCCCAAGGAGTAAGTTAAATCCAATTAACGGGTAAGTAAGGAGATAGCATCAAAAGATGTCGTACGAGTAGGAAAGAGGTAGAGTACCTATAAAAAATGAAATAGAGTAAGGCACATCTAAGAAACCTGGGAGAAGTAAGCTTCCAGTTAAGAAGTAGTTAAAGTAAATGACTATTGACATCAAGACTGGTTGTGGTCCACTCTCACTTGATGGAACCTAAAGAGGGGACATGTGGACATAGTGTGGAGTACCTAAAATAAGACCTAAAATCAGAGGTTTCTTAAGTAAGGAATAAGGGACGAAATGAAAATTTTTGGACAAAAAAGGATTCAAAGTAGGCAGGTGCCCCAATATAGAAAGGAGTGTGAAGAAATGAACAAAGAAACCTTCAAGGAATGGTAAGAAGGTTGAGCATGTAGCTCCTAAAGTGGAAGTCCTTACTGTGAAGGACATAGTAGAGAATGGAAACCATAAAAGGAAAAACTCCCCAAAAAGGAAATTGAAGCATAGACCGAAGAGGAGTCAACTCGGAATAAGTAGTTGGTGAATGGTCACAAGCAGGCAACAAAGGATGGAGGGAAGGAAAGCCCTTGAGTGAAGGACACTAACGTAAAGAACATAAGAAGCGAAGAATTCCAACGTGTCAGTAATTCATCGGGAAACCCAATGATTGGAACCAGAAAGACCCAATAAAGAAGTTGGGAAAAGACGAGTAGATAAGGAAAACATACATGGTTATGGAAGATATGACGTCAAAGGCAAGATGGATGATTGGATAACAGTAAAGGTAGTCAAGAAATACGACCAAATGAAAAGAGGGATGAAGTTATACTATCTCTGAAAGGTTGGAAGGTTGAGAAAAATCATTATGGAAGTGTTCTAAAATTTTAAATGGTCAAGGACAAGTTCTAGAGTATGCCATGCTATAAGGGACATGTAAGCCCAATAGCCCTAGAGAAAATATGACTCAAGTAAGGAAGAGTTAGGTAGTTAAGCATAACAAGGTCAAACATTAAATTTGGACCAAAGTTGTAATAAACAACATATGAGGGAAGGGTCAAAATAGATGAAAAAGTGATAATACCGAAACCTATGAAAGCAAGTACGTAGCGCTCGAATGGACACCGAGCTAAGGGTTTCAATGATAAAGAGAATAAGTAGACACAAGAATGATTGGAATTGGAACTCCCAATCCTAAAATCTTGAGTAAAAACCTCAAGAGGAAGAATCTTGACCTAAGCAAAGGAAGATGTGAATCGAATGATATACCTTTGGACTTGCGGGTAAGAGATGCCTAGTTATGATAAACTCCATGGATGGAGTAAAATAATGTAAAGGAAAATAAATTCCTTAAGTGCGTGATTTAAAAGGGATAAGTGAAAAAATAACTAAAGTGTAGAATGTCAAGCAAACCCAAGTTGACATTAAGAGAAATTAATCCTGATGTGAAATATGTTGTTTAAGTTTTGGGGACAAAACTCCAAAAAGTAAGGGAGAGTTGTAAACCATGCCCCTTCAAGATAAGAAAACCGGGGAAAGAACCGGGTAACCCAAGAGAGAGAATCGAACCCATTCACGAACCACAATCGATCAAGAAAGTACAAATGGGGAAATTTACAAATTTCGAGCGACCCAAAGAGTAAAAAAAACCATGGAAAGGGACTTTGGGACTAATTGGAAGAGAAAACCAGACCTATTGAACTAAACCAATTTGAATTGGATTGAACCGGTTTGAACCATCATTGAACCAATTGCTAAATTCATTTTTTCAGGTGAATTAAAATATTCAAAATGGACAATTGAAGCATCCATTGGATAGAGAATGAATTTATAATATTTTAATTTTGAAAAACTCGGTCGAATTAGGCCTGAACCAACCGATTTAAGCATTGAACCCGATCAGACTGGTCCTATGCAGTTCAGAAAATTGTCATCTTTTTCCTTCAGATGACTACACTGTTCATTCAATGGATGAATGAACAATGCCAACGAAGATGAAACACCTCCGTTCACGGTGTTTCAGGTCATGAATGAGCTTGACCAAGATGCCAAATGGACGGGCAGAGAGTCCCTGAGCTCCCTATATAAAGAGCTCCTCTCCATTCATTCTCCTCACACCTGAAATCTCTACTCTCTCTCAACTGCTCCATTTTCTGGTGAAGCTCAAACTAGAGCTCCAACATAAGGGTTTTTCTGAGTCTTATAAGGTGAGGTCAGGTGCCAAATGGACAACCGGAGAGTCCTCGAGCTCTCTACATAAAGAGCCCTTCTACATTCATCCTCCATACACCTGAAACCTCCACTCTCTCTCAGCTACTTAGTTTTTCGATGAAGCTCAAACCCAAGCTCTGACATAGAGGTTTTTTGAGCCAAAGAAGGCGTGGTCAGGTTCCTTAGACTCGAGGAGAATTCAGCTACCTGAGATGGTCACTATTCGGTGTGAGGATCGCCAGAAAAGCGTCGACATAATCAAAAAGTGAAATAGCTCCTGTGGACCAAAGCTGCCCTACTTCTATCGAGCTTAAGACGACCAAATTGAGCCCTCCTCATGTAAAAAAAAACTCTCCCAACACTCCCTCAGCCCTCATACAATCGAATTAGAGTAGAAAGGTAAGCCAATTTGACTCAGTCTATAATTTCTTATCAGTGTTAGAGAGAGAACCGACGAAAATTTACTAACCGAATTCTCTCTCAGTTTGACATGAATTGAGGTGATTCTTGATCCTAGGAGGAACCTCAGGATGAGAGCTACTTGCCCTGATCGAAAACACAAACCGCTGCACCCCCAACGATAAGCTTTCTCTCTCTATGTAAACCCTATCTTTTGATAATATGAAAATTGTGGAAAGAAACAGTCATTTCCAAAGAGAAAACTGAGTTGGTTTACAAAGTGAAACCGATAGAGAAAGGGTAAATTGGGAAATTTATTAATTCTGAGGGACCTAAAGAGCCACAAAAGTCATGAAAAAGAACCTTAGGATGAACTGGAGATGAAAACCAAACTAGTTCAGGTGAATTAGATCCAAACCGGATTGAACCTATTTGGACCGATTTGAACCACTATTGAACCGAATGTTAAATTCATTTTTTTTAGGTGGATTAGAAAATTAAAATTGGAGAATTGAGGCCATCATTGGATAGAGAATAAATTTAGAAATTTTAAATTTTGAAAAATTCGGTCGAAATGAGCCTGAACCGGTTGATTTAAGTTTTGAATCTGGTTCGGACCGGTCTGGTCTGGTTCAGAATAGTATCGTCTTCTTCCTTCAGATGACAACATTGTTCACTTGCCGAAAAATCGAGCAGTGCCGACGAAGATGAAAAGTTTTCAGCCAGGGAGTTTCAGGCAATGAATGATTGCCATTAAGGCACTAATCAAACAGCCAAGAAGTCCTCAAGCTTCTTATATTAAGAGCCCTCCTCATTCATCTTCCTCACACATGAAAACTCCATTCTCTCTCAACAGCTCCATTTTCTAGTGAAGCTCGAACTAGAGCTTCGACTTGGGCATTTTTCTAAGTCATACACGCCGAGGTCAAGTTCTTTAAAATTGGGGAGAAGTAAGCTACATGTCTGTAGTCTCCATTTGCTCTTAGAGTCGCTGGAAAAGCGATGACGTGATTGAATAGTGAAGTAGCTCAGGCGAACCGAAGCTGCCCTATTTCAACCGAGCTGAAATCGACAAATTTGAGCCCTTCTAATGCTAAACCAAGCCCTCCCAACACCCCCACAACCCTCCTACAGCTGAATTAGAGCGGAAAGGTAAGCTAAATTGGCTCCCCTCTGTAAATTTCGATCGATGCTTGAGAGAGAACAAGTAGATTTTCAATGACTAAACTCTCACTCAATTCAGTATCAATTGATGTAATTCTTGATCCTAGGAGAAACTTTAGGATGAGAGCTATCTGTCCAGATTGAAAGCTCAGACTGTCGTGCCCCTGACGGTAAGCTTTCTCTCTCTAAATCCAGTTTTCCAGTGAAGCTTTGTTTGAGCTCATTTCGGCCTCAAATCGTGCGATTCAAAGTGCAATTGAATTGTATGAAGCTGTAGGAACTCCAATATAACTTCAATTTCAACAATTAAACTCATTTGATTGGTCAATCTCATCCTCCCCCTGTTTACCATCCCCCTCCAATAGACATTCCCATAAACCTCAAGACTATTTGTCAACTAGGATGTATACCCTTCCTTAGAGAAAAGGATGCTGATGCTGCCATGGATTGGCTGACAAATATTAAGAAGCTGATGGGAATCGTCAAGATACCACCAAAGGATATGGTGATCCTGATAGAATTCTTCCTGGAGGGAAGTGCCAAACGATAGTGGGACAATGTCCAAAACCTGCATACCACCATCCCCACTTGGGAAGAGTTCAAGGAGAGGTACTCGAATGAGTACTTGACACCTCATTTGATAAATGAGAAGAAGCAAGAGTTCATCTAGCTTTGGCAAGGGCTTAACTCCATATTAGAGTATGAAACAAAATTTCATGAGTTAAGACCCTTTGCTCCTGACCTAGCTGGGCCAGAAGATATATTCTAGAGGTTCATGGACAGTCTTAATATGGACATTTGAGACTGTATGGTAGTACTAGGATGCCCCCATGGACATGGCAACAATAATTAGTATGGCTCATGAGTGTGAGGGACTGATGTAGACCCGATGCCGTCGGATGGAGCAGATGACCCAAAAGGAGGATAAGTGTCAAAACCATTAAGGAGGATGACAAGAGCATAATGGTTCAAAATGGAGAAATAGAATGGCATTTCAAAGGAGAAAGGACATGCCATCACCTCCTTAGAGAGTAGTCCCCACCTTACCTCAAGGAAACCCTCGTTGTCCAAGGTGTCAAAAGAACCATGATGGAGCATGCTTTACCTGCTTTGCATGCGGGCAAGTGGGATTCTTTGCAAAGGACTGTCCCACTCTCAGGGAGAACAAGCGGAGGAATACCCTTGGACCACCTCAAGGGAACCCCAAGAATCCTAAGCCAGATGCTACAACACAAGTACCAGCTAGGGTAAATAATCTCATCCAAGAAGAGGCTAGAAGAGACCCTAGCACTGTAGTGTGTACATCCCCAAACCCTCCAATCTAGTTCAAGAGAATCTTGTAAATTGAAAATTTTAATTTAATAAAGAAAATCTTTTCTCTAAAATACACGCTTCTTCAATCAGGATATATACAACTATGGGGACAACAAGTCTATGCACTCTTCGACTCATGAGCTGAGAGATCCTTCATTAAGAAAGAGTTAATTTCAAGTGTACCCCTAGAACTTACTCCATTAGAACAAAGTCTCAACATCCTCACACCTTTAGGAGAAGGTTTAAATAGGAATAAGCAACTAAAAGGATGTGAGATAAAGATTGGAGGAATCAAACTTGAAGTTGACTTGATTCCATTGCCCTTGAAGGAGGTTGAAATAATCCTTGGGATAGACTAGTTAAGTAACCATCTGGCTAGGATGGACTGTGGAAAGAAGACGGTGACCTTCCACACTTAAGAGACAAATGGATTAAAGTTCTAGGCTTTCCTGGCCATGGGCGTCGATGAAGAGTCTGAAGAAAAGAGACTTGAAGACATTTCGTTAGTTAGGCACTACCTAGAAGTATTTCCAGAAGAGCTATCCAGACTACCTCCAAGTCGGCAAGTGATGTTCACTATAGAAATAATCCCATGAACAAACCCCATATCCCAAGCCTCATATCATATGGCTCCAACGAAACTAAAGGAATTGAAGGAGCAATTAGATGAATTATTGGAGAAGGATTTCATACATCCTAGCTAGTCTCTGTGGGGTGCACCCATCCTATTCGTAAAGAAGAAGGATGGAAGCATGAGACTATGTATAGATTACAGGAAGCTGAACCAAGTCACCATCAAGAACCGATACCTACTTCTGCAGATAGATGACCTATTCGATCAATTAAAAGGAGCAGCTTACTTCTCCAAAATAGACCTTCGGTCGGGCTATCATCAACTAAGGATTCGAGAGGAGGACATTCCCAAAATGACATTTCGATCCAGATATCGACAATTACGAGTTTAGAGTAATGTCGTTCGGATTAACAAATGCCTCTGCAGCCTTCATGGATTTGATGAATCGTATGTCCCAATGACATTTGGACAGATTCGTGATAGTATTTATAGATGGCATTCTTATATACTCATGAACCAGATTGGAACATGAAGAGCATTTGGCAATCACCTTGGAGATATTAAAGGAAAATCACTTATATGCAAAATTCTCCAAGTGTGAGTTATGGCTACAAGAGGTAGGATTCTTAGGACATATAGTGTCCAAGGATGAAGTCAAAGTAGATCCAACCAAGGTGGAAGCCATATCAGACTGGAAGGCTCCAAGGAATCCTACAGAAATATAGAGTTTCTTAGGTCTGGCAGTATACTACAGACAGTTCATGCAAGACTTTTCTAAGGTAGCAGCTCCTCTAACTCGACTCACCAAGAAAGGAGTTGAGAATAAGTGGGATGAAAGTTGTGAGAAGTCTTTCCTAGAGTTAAAGACTCGATTGACAACCGTACTGGTACTCTTCCTACTTGACCCTAATGTGGTAGAGTACACTGTCTATAGTGATGCATCCGGACAAGGACTCAGATGTGTATTGATGCAACAAGGGAAGGTTATCGCTTATGCCTTACGACAACTTAAGGTACATGAAAGAAACTACCCAACTCATGATCTGGAATTAGCTGCAATAGTGTTTGCCTAAAGATTTGGCGACACTACCTTTACGGGGTTAAGTGTTGGATATACACGGATCACAAGAGTCTTAAGTACTTCCAAACTTAGAAGGAGTTAAATCTCTGCTAGAGGAGATGGCTGGAATTGGTTAAGGACTATAACCTTGTGATAGAATATCACCCAGGAAAGACAAATGTGGTAGCAAATGCCTTAAGTGACAAGTACCAAACTGAGGTGACACAAATAAAGAAGAGTTACATGCCTATATTGCAACAATTGGGAAGGATGGAGGTGGACTTGAAGATGGATAAGTGGGAAAGATGCATGGTGCCTAACGCAGTAGTAAGGCCTAGTCTAACTGAACAAATCCATGCTCAACAAAAAGTGGATAAGGAGCTTCAATCTTATCTAGATCCGGTTAATAGAGAAACAAAACCAGACTACAACTTGTGTAGTGATGGAGTGCTAACCTACAAGGGTGGTCTATGTGCCTCAAGATAGGGAGCTAAAGACATTAATCTTGGAAGAAGCACAAGATTTGATGTATCCAATGCATCTAGGCAGTACTAAGATGTATCGCGCCCTCAAACAAGGATATTGGTGGAAATGCATGAAGAGGGACATTGTGGAATAAATAGCCCGATGCTTGTCATGTTAATAGATAAAAGTAGAACACCATAAACCGTTAGGACTGTTGCAACCCTTAACAATTTCATAATGGAAATGGGAGAATATCACCATGGACTTTGTCACAATATTACCTATGACAAGAAAGGGTCGAGATGCAATCTGGGTCATCATGGATATATTGACCAAATCAGCTCATTTTCTTCCCATAAGAGTGACAGATACAATGGAATAACTAGTCGTCTTATACATGAGGGAGCTAGTGAGACTCCATGTCATTCTAGTGAGTATGGTATCATATAGAGATCTAAGATTTACTTCAAGGTTCTGGCCAAGCTTACAAAGTGCCATGGGAACCAAGCTCCACAAGAGCACGACGTTTCATTCTTAGACAAATGGGCTATCTGAGCAAACCATTCAAATCTTGGAGGACATGTTAAGAGTGTGTGTACTCACCATGAACAAAAGCTGGGAAGAATACTTGTACTTGATGGAATTGGCTGACAATAATAGCTATCAAACCAGTATTGAGATGGCTCCCTATGAAGCTCTTTATGGATGACCATGTCGTACCCCTCTATTTTGAGAAGAAGTGGGGGAAAGAAGGCTAGAAAGGGCAGAACTAATCAAGGATGCCACTGAGAAAATAAAACTAATCGGGAGTCACCTTAAGACCACACAGGACAAGCACAAGCGTTATGCGGATCATCGAAGGAAAGATTTGGAATTTGAAGTGCGAGATCAAGAATTTCTCAAAGTGTCCCCATGGGGGAAATACTTAGGTTTCAGCAAAGAAGAAAGTTGAAACCAAGGTATATTGGCCCATATCCCATCATTCAAAGGATAGGACCGATGGCCTATAAATTGGAACTACCTCCAAACCTAGAGAGAATACACGATGTATTCCATATATCTGTGCTTCGAAAGTATTAGCCTGATCCTAGCCATGTATTGGACCGACCTCCACTAGAGTTGGAAGAGAACCTGAGTTATCAAACGGAACCAGTATGAATCATCGACCAGAGGGATAAAAACTTAAGGAATAAGAGGATTCCTATGGTCAAGGTTCTGTGGCAGAACAGACCTGTGCAGGAAGAGACATGGGAAATTGAAAGTGTGATGAAGGATAGTTACCCTTAGTTATTTGACATGTAACTATTTTGGGGACAAAACCCCTAAAAGGAGGGGAGAGTTGTAAATTGCATCCTTTGATAATAAGAAAATCGGGGAAATAATTGGTCATTTCCAAAGGGAAAATAGACATGGTTTACAAACTGGAACCGATAGAGAAAGGGTAAACTGGGAAATTTATTGATCCCAAGTGACCTAAAGAGTCACAAAAATGACGAAAAATGAATTTAGGATGAACTGGAGATGATAACCAAACCGGTTAAGGTGAATCGGATCCAAACCGGATTGAACCACTATTGAACTAGATGTTAAATTTATTTTTCTATGTGGCTTAGAAAATTCAAATTGGAGAATTGAGGCCACCATTGGATAGAGAATGAATTTAGAAATTTTGGTCAAATCGAGCCTGAACCGATCGGTTTAAGATTTGAACCCGGTTCGGTCTAGTTTGGAACAGTGTCGTCTTCTTTCTTCAGATGACATCACTTTTCACTCACTGGAAAACTGAGCAACGCTGATAAAGATGAAATGTCCCCGGCCAGGGAGTTTTGGGCAATGAATCATTGCCATTAAGGCTCCTGTCAAACAACCAAGAAGTCAATGAGCTTCCTATATAAAGAGCCCCTCCTCATAAATCCTCCTCACACCTGAAAACTCCATTCTCTCTCAACTGCTCCATTTTCTAGTAAAGCACGAACCAGAGCTTTGACTTGGGCATTTTTCTGAGCCAGAAGGCATGGTCGGGTTCTTTGGATTCGGGGAGAAGTAAGCTACATGCTCGTTGTCTCCATTTTCTCTGAGGATCGCTAGAGAAGCGTCGATGTGATTGAACAGTGAAGCAGCTCAGGTTGACCGAAGTTGCCCTATTTTGGCTGAGCTGAAATCGACCAATTCAAACCCTTCTCAGGCGAAACCAAGCCCTCCCAACACCCCACAACCCTTCTATAGCTAAATTAGAGTGAAAAGGTAAGTCAATTTGGCTCCACTTTATAAATTTTGATTGGTGCTAGAAAGAATCGACAAATTTTCAATGACTAAATTCTCACTCAATTCGGTATCAATTGATGAAATTCTTGATCCTAGGAGTAACCTTAGGACAAGAGCTATCTACCCAGATTAAAAGCTCGGACCATCACACCCCCAACGGGAAGCTTTCAAAGCTTTCTCTCTCTAAGTCCAATTTTCCGGCGAAACTCCATTTGAGCTCATTTCGACCTCAAATAGTGCGATTCAAAGTGCAATTGAATTGTATGAAGGTGTAGGAACTCCAATCTAAATTCAATTTCAACAATTAAACTCATTTGATTGGTCAATTTAATTCAAGAGACTAAAGTACAATTTCATAAAATTGAGTGACAATTGGGCATGATAAAGATGTTGGAGGACCAATTGGGCAAATTTTAGAATTTTTGGGGCAAAACTTACCATTTTTGTAAAGTAGGGGCAAAATGGTAATTTTACAAAAGTTGGGGACCAAATTGGAAATTTGGGAAACTTGAACCCCTTTTTGAGATTTTGAATAAATTGAGGTCCTTAGGTGAAATTTAGAAGTTTTAGGACTCAATTTAGGGAAAATTAGCATTAGGAACATAAAGTTAAAGAAAAGGAACTTTAGGGATCTAATTGCAATTAATTAAAAATTTTAAGTATTTGCTCGATTCATGATGAATGAAGGCTATTAGGCCAAGGGATAATGAACAAGAATGTTCATATCATGTAGGAATATGAAGTATCGGGAACGCCAACAAGATCTACCTCATGTGAGGACAAAGAATTGGTTAAGAGGAAATCACTGCAGTCATGGGTGAGTGAGATTTAATATCATACCCGGTTGGGATGATAAGCACCTCAGAAATGAAAACCCACTACTAAGTGGTATTTTAACCATAACACCTAAGAGGAGTGATGTGGAAATTACGCGGAAAAAACTACTTACTAGTTGTAAGTAGATCATACCCGATTGGTATGATGAACTTCCTAAAAGGATGTAAAAAACCCGTTTATCGGTTATAAGCGAAGATGTTCTCATACTCGGTTAGTGTGATGGACAGATGAAAAGTTTATTTTTGTTGGAAGTGATCTCCCCTGATTGTGTGCCACTGCTTAAACACACTAATTATGGATAATGATAAATTGTGGTTTTAAAAACTGAGATTTTGAGGATGAAATAATCTTAAAGGAAATAAGGAGTCTGACACACTACAATTCAAAACTATTTTCTTGAAACTTTATTTTTAAATACCCATTTACTGAGTTGTAGAAACTCACCCACCCTTTTTATCCATTTTCAAGAGTAGATAAATGTGTAGGGATAATACTAGGATTTACCCTCTATCAGGTATGCTTAAATAATTTTTTTAAGCTTACATTTTTATTGATATATGTTATTCCAGTAAACACCATTGTAAATTTTGCATGGGTTCTCTTGATTAGAGAATGGGGGAAACCCTTCTTGAACAAAGAGAGCGGTAAGGTAATCACGGGGATCTAACTAAACTGGGTCGGGGCATGACATAGGGATACGAAGTTGCTTTCGGGTCTAAGGGTCGAATGTCAAGAACATTCACTCAAACCCATGGTAGAAGTGGACGAGCTTCTATCTTAGTAGCTGGTAAAGATACTCCAAGCCACAAGTGGGTGCAGTGGAGACGAGCTGCACCTACGAATCTGTGTTCCCTTCCTGATGAAGGGCATGTGTTCTCTGTTAAATACACCTAATTTGGAAATGAGGAAAAAGGTTTTGAAATCTAGAACATGAGAAAAACTTTCTTCGAAAGAAAGCAACATCCCTTACAAAATTTAGTTAAAAATAATTGTTCTGAAAATTTACTTCCAACCCCCACTCACTGAGTTGTAGAACTCACCCGCCCTTTTATATCCCTTTTTAGGAGTAGGGGAAAACATGACTAAGTTGGAACGGTTGACGTGATGTGTTAGGTCAACTGGTCAACGGCTGACACGACGACTAAGTTGGAATGTCATGTCAAAAAAACTGACTAATCACAGTGCGCCACATGGCACACCCGCCACATCATCATCTTAAACCTCCGGCCGCTGATAGAGAGAACAGAGAGGAGAGAGAAAGAGCAAAGGAAGGGCAGTCTCCGACAACTCAAAAATTGCTCTGGTCAGGTCACCGATGGTCGAGTCGGAGGCCGAGTCCTATGCCAGCCAATAGCTTGGTCAATTTTTGAATCGGGCTTGAACCGGCCGGTTTAGGCATTGAACCCGGTCGGACCGATCCGATCCGGTTTGAAATAGCATCATCTTCTTCCTTCAGATGACAATATTGTTCATTTAACACATAAATGTATAGCACCGATGAAGGAAAAATGGCTCCATTCAAGGCGTTTCAGGGCGAGGATAAGCTTGACCAAGATGTGAAACGATCATGTAGAGAGTACTCGAGCTCCCTGTATAAAGAGCCCCTCTCCATTCATTCTCCTCACACCTAAAATCTCCATTCTCTCCCAACTACTCCATTTTTCGGTGAAGCTCAAACTAGAGCTCCGACATAGGCATTTTTCTCAGCCTCAAAAGGCGAGGTCAAGTTCTTTAGACTTTGGGGTAAGTCAGCTATCTAACAGCAACTTCTATTCTACCCAAGGACCATCGGAGAAGTGCTGATGAAATCAAACAATGAAGCCGCTCCGAAGGACCGAAGTTGCCATGTTTCGGTCGAGCTGAAATCGAAAAAATTCAACACTCCTCCAGCCAAACCATGCCCTCCTAACACCCCCACGACCCTCACACGACCGTAATAGAGCTAAAAGGTAGCCAATTTGACCCCCTCTATCATTTCAGGTTGGAATTAGAGAGAGAAACTTTAAATTTCATTGATGAAATTCTCCCTCGATTGAGTTCAATTATAGACATATTTGATCCTAGGAGGTACCCTAAGAAGAGAGCTACCTGCCCAGATAGAGAGCTCGGGCTGCCGCACCTCCGATGGTAAGCTTTCGAAGCTTTCTCTCTCTATGCATAGTTTTCTGGTAAAACTCCGTTTGAGCTCGTTTTGGCCTCAATTCATGCGATTCAAAGCTCAATTGAATTATATGGAAGTGTAGGAACTGATTTACACCTAATTCAAGTAATTAACCTTGATTGAATGGTCAATTTGAAGAAATCAAATTCAATTAGTTTGAAAGGGGGAAATTGGGGTAAAATTTTTGGAAAATTGGTGATTTCATAAAATTGACGGACCACTTTGCAATTTCCTAAAATTGAGGTCCAATCAACCTTGAAAAAGATGTTGGAGGACCAATTGGTTGATTTTTGAAACATTTGGTGTCAAATAGCCATTTTTGGAAAGCAGGGGCAAAATGGTAATTTTTGAAAAGTTGGGGACCAAATTGGAAATTTGGAAAACTCGAGCCCCTTAAACAATTTTGAGTAAATTGAGGGCCAAAGAGAATTTTTGAAAGTTTTGGGACTCAATTTGGGGAAAAGTTAGCACTAGGGACCTAAAGTCAAAGAAAATGAACTTTAGGGACCTAAGTGCAATTAACAAACAATTTTGAGCCTAGTCTCTCATATGTGAGAAATGAAGGTTGTTATACCAAACTTTAATAAATAAGGGTACCCAAATCGTGTAGGAACATGAGAGATCAGAATGCCAGCAAGGATAAGTTAGCGTGGAGGTGAAAACCAACTAGAGAAGAATACGCCACAGTCAATGGGTGAGTAGGCTTATTCACATCATACCTGATAGGGATGTTAAGCACTTTAGAAATGAAAAACCACTTGTAAGTGGAATTTTGACATCATACCCAGTTGGGGTGATGGGAAAACGAAGTTAAAACCTACTTATCAGTTGTAAGTAGAGGAAATGATACTCGATTGGTATGATGGACTTCCTTGAAGGAAGGAGAAACCCGCTTGCTGGTTGTAAGCGAAGGTATCATCATATCTGGTTGGTGAGATGAAGTGAAAAATACATTTTTGTCAGAAGTTTTCTCCCCTGACTGTGTGCCAGTGCTTAAACACTTTGGGTGACCTTCTTGACGGTAGCTAGAACAGCTCAGATGGGCTAGAGGCCTTGGGTTTTGAATTTGTGGGGATAAATGCCCGGTTTTGTAAAATTGCGTACAATGGGCACAAGTAAGAGCTCGTAAACAAACAACATTTATGAAAGCCATTAAAATTCTTAATGAATTGGTTGTTTGATTTTGCCATGGTACCAAGTCAGGACTGACAACACTCGATGGATTGACGGTAGTGCATCCGGGCCAGGTCGACAGACCAACCTAGACAAACAGCTGCAGATCAGGTCGAGTGTCGGGGCCATTAGACCAGTGGCACTAAAGATAATGATTATGATATGGAAACTTTTGTTTTGTGCATGCACTTGAGGTATAAGACCATCAAGACACACAAGAGGGGTACTGATGCATCCTAAGGGCTACTAGACGACATGGTGGAGCTAATGGCAGTTTGTCATACCAGTAGTCGGGAAGCTCAACATAGTTGCTTGCGCATGAGACCGCGGTGGGGTCGAGATGAGGTCTCTATCCTCATATGGACACGGAGTTGCTTTCAGGTCTAAGGGTCAAATGTGAAGAACATTCACGCAGACCCATGGTAGAAGTGAACGGGCTTCTATCTTGGTGGTCGGTGAAGACGCTCCAAGCCACAAGTGGGTGTAGTGGATGGGTTGCACCTACGAATGAGTGTTCCCTTCCTAATAAAGGGCGTGTGTTGTTTGTTAAACACACCTAATATGGAAATGAGAAAAAAGGTTTTGAAAACCGGAACATGAGAAAAACTTTCTTTGAAAGAAAACAACATCCTTGACATAATTAGGTTAAAATTATTTGTTTTGAAAATTATTTTCCAACCCCCACTTAGTTGTAGAACTCACTCCCTCTTTTATATCATTTTTCAGGCGTATGAGAAAATATGATTAAAGAAAACATCAGGATCTACTCTCTATTAGGTATGCTTAAAAGTTCTTTTAAACTTGCATTTTTATTGATTTATGCTATTCCAGGGAAAGGTTTAAATTATGCTTGGCTCCTCTTGATTAAAGGAAGAGGGAAACCCCTCTTAAACTAAGGGAGCGGCGGGTTGATCATGGGGATCCGACCAAACCAGGACAAGGCATGATAACTTGAGTGGTATCATAGCCATGTTCCCTTGAAAGCATTATCAATACTATGCCCTAACACTAATGAAAACTTAATTACCCTATAGGAAGAAGAGTCCATAGGAAATTCGTCGTGCGAACCAAACCCCCACATGAGATTGTGAAAAAGACGCCTACCCCCAGAGAGGCGGTCATTGAACGGTTCTTGGAGGGAGAAAAGAGGGTACCCAAGGATATGGTGGAAAACTATAGGAAACTTCTTAGAGCCCTATTAGAGCCAGAAGGCTTCATATATACTCCTCCAAGGCAGGAAGAACCTACCCTCCTCTAAGTAGCCCAACACCCCCTCCAGCTCCTCAACAGCCTAAAAGGACTCCACCTAAGAAGGAGGCCTAGGACAACTATTGGGATGCCAATGCCACCTTTATGAAAGTCCACCAAGTACCCCCACCAGCTCAATCTAATTTCAACCCTTCCCAATGGATGAGGTGGACCTACAAGTGTGAGGTTGAGGTGCTGAGAAGCTATGGACTCGAAGCAATCCATGAAGTTTAACCTATTAGGGAAGTCCGAAGGGAGTATGAATGGACGTCAACTAGTTCATCAGAACCCTCGGATCGTGAATCCCGAAACCTTTCAAAGGCTAACTCCCGGCCTATGACTCCAAGGGACTAGGAAGTAGTAAATTCCTGTAATAAGCCAAGTATGACAAGAAACTACCTCTTTGAATGAATAAAAAGGCAGTTTTCCTTAATTAAAAGTGAATCTTCCTGATAATGACAAGTACAACTAACAATCATGATTAGGGTGGTAGATAGAGAGAAGACTACCTAAGGAGGAAGACTATGGGCCACCTCTATTTAACACTAACCCTAAGATAGCCAAATAATTTCCCCCACAAGAACTAGGAATGTGGAGTAACAAGGCAACAATATTGGTAAATGAGTTCCAGAGAAGCACCAAGAGTCTACCTAGAATCACTAGAAAAGATATACCCTAACAAAGGGTAGGAAGAAGGCAAAGAGTGTGGGTCCCGTGTAAAGGAAGTAAGCATCAAAATGATGCAAGAGTAGTAAATAAGGACCATAAGGGATTGAGAAAGAGCCCTCATACAAGAGTTAGGAAATCAAGAGGAATTGGGATACCTCTAAGGAGAACCAAGTGTACGAGAGATAACCAAGAGGAGAGGTAAGGTGGAAAAACCTCTTCAAGCAACTCTAGGATAGGACATGGCAAGAGGGAAGAGGAAAAGAAAGGAGTTAGGAAAGAGGACTCGGGAGGAATGTATAAGTATCCATGAAAGAATCCTTGATAGGCTGATGGTCATAAAGTAAAGTGCAAGGAACCCACCGACAATCAGGAACTCCTCGAATGAAGGATAAGGAACAAAAAGGGAATTAGAGGACGAAAAGGAATAAAGGGTGGATGACCATACCAACGTCGGAAGGGTGTACGAAAAGAAAGAAGGCAAAACCTTCAAGAAGCATTAGGGAGGTGAAGAGGAAAATCCCAGGATGAGAGTACTTAAGAAAAAGGGGCAAGGGCAAGAAGTGAGACCATAAAAAGGGAAATTCCAAGCTAAGGAATTGAAGAGTGGATCATAAGAGGCATAACCCAAAAAGTAGGTAAGGATGTCTCTAAATGATAGGTACGACTTGCTTTGGAAAAATGAGAGTAGTCAAGTGGAAGGTAACTAGAAATAACGAAATGATTATGGTAAACAAACAACACCCTATTAAGGACCGGAAAATAATAGGGACTACACCCTAGAAAGGGCAATGGGAGAGGCCTTGAGGACAAGTAATCTCAAGGACAACTGTTCCAAGACAAGTGGACCAGGAGAGGAGTAGGAACGAGGCAGTTAATGAACTGACCCTCGATACGACCATAAATTTAAATTCTAGCAAGGAAGGGAAAGGTGGAAAGGCTAAAATATTGGAAAAATAAGGATGAAGAAATCCTTGGAGAAATAAATAGCCAAGAACTAATCGAACACCAAACCCAAACTATGGAAATGATTAAGTAAGCTCTCAGAAGGGGATGGAACAACCTCAAAAGAAAAAAGACCAAGAAACTTTCACCAATAGGAATAAAAATAGTAATGAATAACAAGTTGGGATAAAGACAAGGATAAGGGGATGTAGTAGCAAAACTTCCCAATGTAAGGATAAGTCGGAAAGGATGACATCAAGGATGTCATTAGGTCAACTTAAAGGTAGATAACCAAGAGACTAAGGAAAGAGGAAATCCGAGGGAAGAAGATGAAGCCTACCAAAGAAGGGAGCTTGGAAGAGCCATACATATTCCAATGGAAAAGTAATGGACCCAACTAAAGGAGATGAGAGGAGAAAAGTTTCAAATTGAATCTAAGTTGGGAATAAATGACCATTACAAGGGAAGAATTCTCAAAACCCAATGAGTACATTAAAACCCAAGGAACGGTTAGATGAGAAGATAGCATCCAAATATGTTGTATAAGTAAGAAAAGAGGTGTATTGCCCATGATAAGGACATAGTGGAAAGGCAAATAAGAAACCTTGGGAAAATTAAACCTCAAATTAGGAAGTGAATAATGGAAACAACCACAAAAATCAGGACTTCTTGCGGTCCACGATCACTTAATGGGACCTGAAGGATAATAGTTGCGTTGTTTGACATAGTGTGGAATACACGAGATAAGATCCGAAAACCCGAGGTGCATTGGATAGGGGATAAGGGATGAAATGGAATCTTAAGACAATGGAGGATTAAAAATGGGCACACGTCCCAAAAATAAAGAAAGTGTAGAGAATTAAAGGGAAGAGACTTTCAAGGAATAAGGAAGGAGATTGAAGGTATAGCCTTAAAGTGTAAGGCTTTACCTTGAAGGACATAAAACATAAATGAAACCTTAAAAGGGAGACCTCCCCCCAAAACAAGGAAACATTACTTAGACCGGAGAAAGGGTCAACTCGGATGAGAAATGGGAAATGGCCATAGATAAGCAAGAAGGGATGAAGGAAAGGAAAGCCTTGAGAAACATATGCAAGAGTAAATGAGGAAGGACGTGAGTGAGAAAGGATCCCAATGTGTCGGTAAGCTGGAAACGGGCAGTTGGAACCAAGGGAAAAACCATAGGAAAGTTGGTAAGGAATGAGTAGAAAAAGAAAACCGACATAATTTGGATATTAAGAAAATGAAAGGACAATTGAACTACATAGGAACTAGTTGGGAAATACTACTAAGTACTAGGGAGGAACGAAACCCTACGACTAATGAACGGAAGGAAGGACATAAACCATTCTCAATGGTAGAAATTTTGGAGACCATTCTAGATAAGGATAATTTCATAACAGATCAAGCTATAAGGAACAGGTGGAGCCAACAGTTCCAAGAAAGGTGACCCAACTGGGACCAAGTTCGATGGTCAAACTTGAGAAATGGAACCATAATTATTCTAAACTAAAATGGAAGAAGGAACAAAATAAGATAAGAAAGAAAGTATACCCAAACACACGAGATTAAGGATGAAGATTCGTAAAGGGTGCTAAATTGAGAGCATCAACAACCTCGAAAATGAAGGGAAGTAGGGATGATCAAATGTATATGGAACATCCAACCTAATGACACGGATAAAAACCCTTAAGAAGAAAAGTCGTACAATGAGTGGAGTAAGAAGGAGACCTAAGGAAATACCTTAGGATAGGTAATTTGAACATGATAAATCATGATACACTCTGTGGAGTAAATGGAAGATATAAAGGAAGAAATACTTCTCAAGTATGTGGCTAAAGGACTAGCTGAAAGGAGTAGCCAAAGAGATAGCACACCGAGCAAACCCCAGAATGATAAGGAAAGTCACCCTCAGTATAAATAATTGTTGACTTAAGTTTTGGGGACAAAACCCCTAAAAGGAAGGGAGAGTTGTAAACCTCGTCCCTTAAAGACAAGAAAACCAAGGAGAGAACTAGACAACTTAAGAGAGAAAATTGAACTAGTTCATGAACCATAACTGGTAGAGAAAGGAAAAAATGGGAAATTGACAAATCCCAAGTGACTCAAAGAGTTAGAAAACTAGAAAAAATCATTGAAAAGGACTTTGGAACAAATTGGAAGAGAAAACCAGACCGTTTCAAGTGAACTGGACCTAAACCGAATTGAACCAATTTGAACCATCATCGAACCTGTTGCTAAATTCATTTTTCTAGGTCATCTAAAATATTCAAATTATGGAATTGAATCATCATTGTATAGAGAATGAATTTAGATTAATTTAGAAATATTTAATTTTGAGAAAATTAGTCGAATCGAGCCTGAACCAGTGAAGCATTGAACCTGGTTGGACCGGTCCAGTCCGGTTTGGAACAGTGTCGTCTTCTTCCTTTAGATGATAGCACTATTCATTCAATACAGAAACAGACAGCGCCGACAAAGAGAAAACGACTCTGTTCAGGGTGTTCGAGAGCGAGGATAGGCTTGACCAAGATGTGAAACGTTCATGCAAAGGGTCCCCGAGCTCACTATATAAAGAGCCCCTCTTTATTCATATTCCTTACACCTGAAATCTCCATTCTCTTCCAACTGCTCCATTTTCTAGTGAAGGTTAAACCAGAGCTCTGACATAAGCATTTTCTCAGCCTTAGAAGGTGGGCTTGGGTTCTTTAAACTATGGGGGAAGACAACTACCTAACAACAACTTTCGTTCGACCCAAGGACCGCCGGAGAATTTCTGGCGGAATCAAACAATGAAGCAACTCCGAAGGACCGAAGCTGCCCTATTTTAGTTGAGCTAAAATCGACCAAATTTAGCCCTCCTCCCACTAGAACAAGCCCTTCCGACACCCCAAAGACCCTCACACGACCGCAACATAGCTTAAAGGTAAGCCAATTCACCCCCTATGTAATTTCCGGTCGGAGTTAGAGATAAAACTATGAAATTTCACAAATGAAATTCTCCCTCTATTCGAGGTCAATTGTAGAAATTCTTGATCCTAGGAGGTACCTTAGGATGAGAGCTACCTGCCCAGATAGAGAGCTCGGATTGTCGCACCTCTAACGATAAGCTTTCGAAGCTTTCTCTCTCTACGCATAGTTTTCCGGTAAAGCTCCGTTTGAGCTCATTTCGGCCTCAATTCATGAGATTCAAAGCTCACTTGAATTGTATGGAAGTGTAGGAACTGATTTACACCTCAAATTGAAGCAATTAACCCTGATTGAATGGTCTATTTGAAGAAATCAAATTTGTTCAGTTTTAAAGGGGGAAATTGGGGAAATTTTTTTTGAAAATTGGTGATTTCGTAAAATTGAGGGACCACTTTGTAATTTCCCAAAATTTAGGTCCAATCAACCATGAAAAACATGTTGGAGGACCAATTGGTCAAATTTTGAAATATTTGGGGTCAAATAGCCATTTTTTGTAAGTAGGGGCAAAATGGTAATTTTTTGAAAAGTTGGGGACCAAATTAGAAATTTGGAAAACTCGAGCCCCTAAAACAATTTTGAGTAAATTTTGGGCCAAAGAGAATTTTTGGAAGTTTCGTGACTTAATTTGGGGAAAAGTTAGCACTAGGGACCTAAAGTCAAAGAAAATGAACTTTACGGACCTAAGTGCAATTAACTTACAATTTTGAGCATAGTCACTCATATGTGAGAAACAAAGGTTGTTATTCCAAACTTTAATAGATAAGGGTGCCCAAATCGTATAGGAACGTGAGAGACTGAAACGCCAGCAAGGATAAGCTAGCATGGAGGTAAAAACCGACTGGAGAAGAATATGCCACAGTCATCGGGTGAGTGGGCTTATTCACATCATACCCGGTTGGGATGATGAGCACTTTAGAAATGAAAAACCACTTGTAAGTGGGATTTTGACATCATACCTAGTTGGGATGATGGGCGAGCAAAGTTAAAACCTACTTACTAGTTGTAAGTAGAGGAAATCATTCCCCGGTTGGTATGATGGACTTCCTTGAAGGAAGGAGAAACCCGCTTGTCGGTTGTAAGCGAAGGTATCATCACACCCGGTTGGTGAGATAATGGTAGTTTGTCATACCAGCAGTCGGGAAGATCGACGTAGCTGCTTGTGCATAAGACTGAGGTGGGGTCATAATGAGGTCTCTATTCTCATATGGACATGGAGTTGCTTTCGAGTCTAAGGCTCAAATGTTAAGAACATTCACTCAAACCCAGGGTAGAAGTGGACGGGCTTCTATCTTGGTGGCCGGTGAAGATGCTCCAAGCCACAAGTGGGTGTAGTGGATGGGCTGCACCTGTGAATGTGTGTTCCCTTCCTAATGAAGGGTGTGTGTTGTCTATTAAACACACCTAATGTGGAAATGAGGGAAAAGGTTTTGAAAACCAGAACATGAGAAAAACTTTCGTCGAATGAAAACAACATCCCTCGCACAATTTAGTTAAAACTATTTCTTTTGAAAATTCACTTCCAACCCCCACTCACGAGTTGTTGAACTCACCCCCTCCCCCCTCTTTTATATCCCTTTTTAGGAGTAGGGGAAAACATGACTAAATAAAACACCCAGATCTACCCTCTATCAAGTATTCTTAATAGTTCTTTTAAGCTTACATTTTTATTTATTTATGTTATTTTAGGGAACAAGGTTTAAATTACGCTTCGCTCCTCTTGATTAAAGGAAGGGGGAAATCCCTCTTAAACCAAGGGATCGGGGAGTTAATCATGGGGATCCGACTGAATCAGATCGGGGCGTAACACACATCTGTAAGGGGTTTGTGACGGTGAGTGGGAAATGTGCATCCATGAACCGGGGTGCTGAGACACCCAGTTGCAAGACAACACTCGAGAAGTGTCCATTGTGGTAGAGTGGCACGTGGCTCCCACACTCCAGTTTTTCTAAAATGTGGTATTGCATATGTGGCTGTACACTCCAAGGCATGTTATGTTTATGGGGCCTAAGTAGTCCATCTATGTACAGACCTAAGTAGCCCATATGTGTGTTCGTGCATGAGTAGCCTGGGATGAGGCATGGGTCGTGAGTTATCTGGAAGTGTCTGTCGAGTGTAGATCATACGTGTGTGCGAGACTTGAGTTTCCTAATGTATGCATTATTTTATGATATATGTATATACTAATATCCATGTGGGAACAATGGGGGAGGCTTAGAATAACCCGAACTTAGAGTAGACTATGAGTCGGATGGCCTGAGACAAGTATCTCAAAGGGCAAGATAAACCGTGGGATTTGAGATCATAAGTCCAACTAAAGAAATAGAGAATTGTGTTAGGTGGTTTACGGGGAATGTCTCAATTGTAAGTCGTGTAGTGGCCCGATGTCATTACCCCATTCATTGAGTCGTGAGCTCACTCCTCTCCCCTAAACAAATTGCTGATTTAAGTCGAGGAGGCACGAGACAATAGCATAAGAATCTTCTGAGGCAAGCATTGCCTAAGGTAGCCTCTTAACCTGCTCACGAAGGTGCTTTAAGTTTCTCATCATGTTGATATTTTTGCTTAGGTATTTCGGTAAACTATTTTGGTGGGCTCAACTAAGACTTTAAAGAAAAGATTCAAATTTCTACTGTGTTTTCCAAGTTTTTGAATCAGAAGCCCTACTCCCTTCAGTTTTCACTATGGTGAAGGTACCCACCATAGTGGTATTGACGGGGATGGGCGGAGGAGGGGGTTCACGTGTCTCCAGCCAACAAAATTGGGCCAAGGCATGACAACATCAGTGTGGATACAAGGGGAGTTATTTGCATACCCGATTGGTAAACAAGGGTGAGGATACCTTTTAACGAGAGGATAAAAGGGGAAGAATTGCTTGTTATTTGTTGTGTGAGGGATGGGACACAAGGGTGACACTTGAATACCAAGAAAAGAAAAAGTGAAATATATGTGTTTTTTCCTTTATCTTGCAATTGATATACATGTGCTAATGAATTAGTTCCCATGAGAGCAGCGACTCTTCTTAGAAACCAGACATGATTGGTGAGATCATGGTCGAATGATGTAATACCCTTATGAACCTTATCTACAGAGGTGGTTCAGTCATGATAAGTATGACTGAAAATGTCACGCCCCGACCTAATTTGGTCAGATCCCCATGAACAACCTGCCTCCCGGTTTATTAAGGGTTTTCCCCTTCTCTAAGCCATAGGGAGTAAGTCGTCATTTTTCACCTGTACCTTTCTTGAAATAACATTAATCAAAACTGAATATATTAACTTTACATTCTTGTCTTATAGGTTCAGCTTTAAGTGGGTTTTCCCTTAATTACCTAAAAAGGGGGTAAAGGAAGGGGGTGAGTTCGACAACTCAGTGAATTGGTGATTGACAAATGAGTTTCTAATAAAAGAGTTTGAATTAGGGTGTGTCAGACTCCTTATTTTCTTTTAAAACATTCTTTCCTCAAATTCTAGTTTTCAACACCTTTTTCCAAGGTTTACCAATTATTTTTCCAATGATTCTCAAATCCTTTTCAAGTTTTTCATAACCTTTTTCCCATTTCCATATTTGATGTGTTTCACAAACCACACACCATTCATTATGAAGGGATCACACACATTCATGAGATGCAGTTGCGCTGACTGCACCCACTTGTGGATTGGAGCATCTTTACCATCCACCAGGATAGAAGTCTTTGACAACTACCCGAAATCTAAGTGAACATCTCTGACCCTACCCTTAGACCAAAATACTCCGTGTTCTCATGAGAACAAAGACCTCATCCTATCCCCACCCCAATCTGATGCGCAATGCTGCTATGTTGAGCTTCTGGTATGACTAACTACTTTTATCACCACCAGGTCGTCTAGAGCCCTAGGACGCATCACTACCCCTCTTGGGCATCTTGAAGGTCTCGTAACATAGTGCATGCACAATCAACAATTTTTCACATAATGCCATATAATCTGTGGTGCCACTGGTCTGACGGCCCCGACCCTCAACTTAACCTGTAGCTGTTTATCTTAACCGGTCCAAAGACCGGTCATGTCGCACTACTGCTAGTTGACTGAGTATGTCGGTCATGTCTCCGTACTATGGCCAAACAACTCATTACTTAAGTTTTCATGTCATATTAATCATGTTTGTTTATGAACTCCTGCTTGTGCCAACTGGCCTAGGGCCCACTGTTCGATATTTTCAAAATCGGGCATATTAGCCCCCCAAGTTCCAAAACAGAGGCCTCCGACCTTTATGAGCTATTCGAGTTCCTGTCAAGAAGGTTTTCCAAAATGTTTAAGCAGTGGCACATAGTCAGGGGAGAGTACTTCTGACAAAATATACTTTTCAACTATCTATCAAACCAACTGAGTATGAGGACATCTTTGCTCATAGCCGATGAACAGGTTTTTCACTTTCACCAAGGAAGTTTCATCATGCCAATAGGGTATGATCTACTTACAATTGGTAAATAGTGTTTCTGCTTGATTTCCACATCACTCCTCTCAGGTGTGATGATTAAAATACCACTTAGTAGTGGGTTTTCATTTTCGAGATGCTTATCATCCCAAACGGGTATGATATTAAATACCCACTCACATGTTAATGTAGTGAATTCCTCTAGACCGGTTCTTTGTATACACGCGAGCTTGTCCTTGCTAGCGTTCTCATTACTTCGTGTTCCTACACGATATGAACATCCTTATTCATTATCCTACGGCCTAATAGCCTTCATTCATTCCAAATGAATGAGAAGATTAAACTTTTAATTTATTTGCAATTAGGTCCCTAAAATTATTTTTCTTAAACTTTAAGTCCCTAATACCAGTGTTTCCTCAAATTGAGTCCAAAAACTTTTAAAATTCACCTTGGGACCTCAATTTATTCAAATTCACAAAGGGGGTTAAATTCCCCAAATTTCCAATTTGGTCCCCCAACTTTTCCAAAATTTCCCCCAATTACAACCTTTTAACTCAGTCGAATTTGATTTTATCAAATTGACCGATCAAAAGAGTTTAATTGTTGAAATTGAAGTTAGATTAGAGTTCCTACACCTTGATACGATTCGAATGCACTTTGAATCGCACGATTTGGTGCAGGAATGAGCTCAAACTAAGCTTCGCTGAAAAACTGGACTTAGACAGAGAAAGCTTCGAAAGCTTATTGTTGGGGGCACGACGGTCCGAGCTTTTGATCTGAGCAGATAGTTATCATCTTGAGGTTCCTTCTAGGATCAATAATTGCATCAATTGATGTTGAATTGAATGAGAATTTAGTCATTGAAGTTCTATCGGTTCTCTCCCTAGCATCAATCGGAATTTACAGAGGGGAGCCAAATTGGCTTATCTTTCCACTCTAATTCATTTGTATGAGGGCTGTGTAGGTGTTGGGAGGGCTTAGTTTGGCATGAGAAGGGCTCGAGTTGGTCGATTTTAGCTCAGCCAAAATAGGGCACTTCGGTCCGCCGGAGCTGCTCCACTATTCGATCACGTCGGCGCTTCTTTGGCGACCCTCGGAGCAAATGAAGACTACATGCATGTTGTTAACTTCTCCCTAAATCCAATGAACTCAACCTCACCTTGTTTGGCTCAAAAAAATGCCCAAGTTGGAGCACTTGTTCGAGCTTCACTGGAAATTGGAGCAGTTGAGAGAGAATGGAGTTTTCAAGTGTGGAGAGGATGAATGAGGAAGGGCTCTTTATATAGGAAGCTCGGGGATTTCTTGGCCGTCCAATTGGCACCTTAATAGCATTCATTCATTGTTTGAAACTCCCTGGCCAGAGACTTTTTAGCTTCATTGGAGCTGCGTGATTTTTTGGCAATGAACAGTGTTGTCATCTGAAGGAAGAAGACGACATAATTCCGAACCGGTCAAAACTAGGTTCAAAGATTAAACTGGCCGATTCACCCCCGATTCAACTGAAATTTTCAAAGTTAAAAATTTCTAAATTCATTTTCTATCCAATGGTGGCCTCAAATCTCAAATTTGAATTTTCTATGCTACCTAGAAAAATGAATTTAGCATCTGGTTCAATAGTGGTTCAAACTGGTCCAAATCGGTTCATATTCAGTTCACCTAAACCAGTTTTGTTTTCATCTCCAATTCATACTAAAGTCCTTTTTCATGACTTTTGCGACTTCTTAGCTCAATTAGGATTCATAAATTTCTTGATTTGCCCTTTCTCTATCGGTTCCGGTTCATAAACTAGTTTAATCCAACTCGGATCTGGTTCTCATGAACCGTCTAGTTTTTCTCTCCCAAATTTTCTTAAGGTCTTTTCCAAAGTTTTATGAACACTTTGGGTCACTCGAGAGTTGTAAATTCCCCAAATTGCCCGTTCTCTGATGATCAAGTTTGTGAATCGGTTCGGTTTTTCTCACTCGATTTGACCAGTTCTTTCCTCGATTTTCCTTAACTCAAAAGGGCGGGGTTTACAACTCTCCCTTTCTTTTAGGATTTTTTTCCACAAAACTTAATTATTAACTTTTGCATGAGGAATAATTCCCTTTGATGTTAACTTGGTGTTTGCTTAACATGCAAACTCTTCTTTTATTCTTTCAATTAGCACTTTTTATATCATTCACTTAAGGAATTTCTTTTCTTTTATACTATTTACTCCCTCCATGGAGTTTATCATAACTAGACATACCTTACTTAAGGGTATATACTTATATTCACATCTTTCTTTACTTAGTGCAACATTTTTCCCTTTGAGGTCCAATACTCAGGATTGGGAGTTCCAAGATACCTAACCATTCCCGTGTCTAGTTAACCTCTTGGTCATTGAAACCCTTAACTAGATGTTCTTTAGAGTGTTACATACTTGTTTTCATGGGTTTCCTTGTTATCACCTTTTCGTCCTATTTCGACTCTTCCTTCATCTATTGTTCATTACAATTTCAGTCCAAATTTTATGTTTGACATTGTCATGCTTACTAGCTGACTCTTTCTTAATTTGAGTCATGTTTTCCTCATGACTGTTTGGACTTACATGCCCCTTACAGCGTGACATTTTCTATATCTTGTCTCTATTTCCATTAGATTTCTAGAACACCTCCTTTAGGGTTATTCCCAACTTTCCAACCTCTCAGGGATTGTATAACTTCATCCCTCTTTTCATTTGGTAGTATTCCTTGACTACCTTTAATCATTCACCAACCTTAATTTCTTAGTTCACCCTTTACTTTGCTATCTGAGGTGTCCTCAATTGTCGGGTCTTATTTCATATGCTCCTCACTATGCCAACTCTATTACTCTTCTTTATAGTGTAGTCTCCACTACTTCTCAATCCTTCTTGAGGTCTCGTTTATTCTCCTTGACCATCCTATTGCTACTAGTTGCTTCCGTATTTTCTAGGTTCATCGGAAATCTCTAATTGGCTTCTTTGCTCTTCCAATCAATTAATACCTTGGCTATCCCGACATACCCTTAACCACTTATGGTTCTTTATGTCGGTTTAAGCCTCTTAGGATCCATCTGATGATTCCTTAGCTTTGGAACTTCCCTTTTTGAGGTCACTTTCTACTTGTATCCTCTACCTAAAGATTCCCATCCCAGTCCAACCTCTCTAACACTTCTTAGAGAATTTTCCTTCTTTCCTTTTTATGAGTAGTCCACTTACCATGGTATCCTTTGATGTCATCTTCCTACTTACCTGCTCCTTGGGTTTAGCTTACTCCTTGGGTCTTCCTAGTATGCTTCCTTAAGGTTTCCTTATTTAGGAGAATCGTCTCTCTTCTTTCTTGGAATTTATTTGTCCTTGATTGTATCCAACTTTAACTTTCCTGATATCCTTAGATGTCATCCTTCCTGCTTCACCTTCGAGGTTTGGTGGGTACGTATATAGGATTTTCTTTTACTCAAATTTCATCACAAGTTTTATAAGAAATGGAACTTTTATTATAATGCTGATGAATTATGGGGTTTTTTGTTATATTGGTCTAGGGGAGCTATGGTAACTACTAACTATAGTACTAGGTTCATTGGGTATGTCTTGTCCTCCGTCTAGTGCCCTTGGGTTTCCTTGAGGTGGTGGATGGTTACTTCATTGGGTAGTACCTCGAAGGGCTGGACAACACTTTGCAAAGTGTCCAAGCTGTCCGCATTTGAAATAGGCTTGACACGATCCTTCATGACTTTTTCGGCACCTAGGGCAAGAGGGGTTTCTCCTTTGTGGGGTTGTACTTGTCTCACTTTGAGCATGGTAATCATCATTTCTCCTAAAAGACCCCATTCTTGTACCCCATTTTTGTCTACATGGCTCCTTTTGACCTCTCTAGTTGCTCTGTCCTTCCTCTTCCTTCCAGTCGGCTTGTTCTATCTGACGACGTCTTGTCTGTACTAGACGTTCACACTCATGGGCCTTGCTAATGATGGCAGCCAAATCCATGTCGGTCCTATCTCTAAACTATAGACAAACAAATCATTACTTAAGTTTTTATGGCATATTAATCATGTTTGTTTATGAGCTCCTACTCATGCTAACTGGCCTAGGGCCCACTATTCGAGATTTTCAAAATCGGGTATATTAGTCCCCAAGTTCCAAAACTGAAGCCTCCAACCTTTATGAGCTATTCGTACTCCTGCCAAGAAGATCTCCAAAAATGTTTAAGCAATGACACACAGTTAGGAAGAGCACTTCCGACAAAATATAGATTTTAATTGTCTATCATACCAATCGAGTATGAGGACATCTCCACTCATAACCGATTAATGGGTTTCCACTTCCTCCGAAAAAGTTTCATCATACCAACCTGGTATGATCTACTTACAATCGGTAAATAGTTTTTCCACTTGATTTCCACATCGCTTGATTAGTGGGTTCTCATTTTCGAGGTGCTTATCATCCCAACCAGGTATGATATTAAATTTCAACTCACACATTAATGTAGTGAATTCCTCTCGACTAGTTCTTTGTATTCACACGAGCTTTCCTTGCTAGCATTCTCGGTACTTCATGTTTCTACACGATATGAACATCCTTATTCATTATCCCATGGCCTAATAGCCTTCATTCATTCTAAATGAATGAGAAAATCAAACTTTTCATTAATTTGCAATTAGGTCCATAATGTTATTTTTCTTTAACTTTAAGTCTCTAATATAGATTTTTCCTCAAATTGACTCCCGAAACTTTTAAAACTCACCTTGGCACCTCAATTTATTCAAATTCACAAGAAGGGGTTCAATTTCGCAAATTTCCAATTTGGTCCCCAAACTTTTCAAAAATTACCATTTTGCCTCTACTTTACAAAAATGGTAAGTTTTGCCCCAAAAATTCCAAAATTTGCCCAATTTTTCCTCCAACATCTTTATCATGCCCAATTGGTTCTCAATTTAATGAAATTGCACTTTAGTCTCTCGTATTTTTGAAATTCCACAATTTCCCCCCCAATTTCAACCTTCTAACTCAGCCAAATTTTATTTTATCAAATTGACCAATCAAATGAGTTTAATTGTTGAAATTGAAGTTAGATGGGAGTTCTTACACCTTCATATGATTGAATTGCACTTTGAATCGCATGATTTGGTGCTAGAATGAGCTCAAACAGAGCTTCACCGAATTGAATGAGAATTTAGTCATCAAAGTTCAGTGAGTTCTCTCTCTAGCACCAATCGGAATTTATAGAGGGGAGCTAAATTAACTTACCTTTCTACTCTAATTCAGCTGTAGAAGGGTTGTGAATGTATTGGGAGGGCTTAGTTTGGCTTGAGAAGGGCTCGAATTGGCCGATTTTACCTCGACCGAAAGAGGGCAGCTTCGATCCGTCGCAGTTGCTTCACTATTCGATCACAGCAACGCTTCTCCAGTGACCCTCAGAGCAAATTGACACTACAGGCGTGTAGCTAACTGAATCCAATTAACCCAACCTTGTCTTGTTTGGCTTAAAAAAATGCCCAAGTCAGAGCACTGGTTCGAGCTACGCCGAAAATTAGAGCAGTTGAGAGAGAATGGAGTTTTCAGGTGTAGATAGGATGAATGAGGAGGGGTTCTTTATATTGGAAGCTCGAGTACTTCTTGGCCATCCGATTGGCACCTTAATGGTAGTCACTCATTGTCTGAAACTCGTTAGCCGGAGACTTTTCAGCTTTGTTGGTGCTGCACGATTTTTCGGTGAGTGAACAATGCTGTCATCTGAAGAAAGAAGACGATACTCTTCCAAACTGAACCGGACCGGTCTGAACGGTGTTCAAAGCTTAAACCGACTGGTTCACCCCCGATTCGACCGAATTTTTCAAAATTAAAATTTTCTAAATTTACCTAAATTTATTTTCTATCCAATGGTGGCCTCAAAACTCAAATTTGAATTTTCTAAGCCAATTAGAAAAACAAATTTAGCATTCATTTCAATAGTGGTTCAAACAGGTCCAAATCGATTTAATCCGGTTCACCTGAACCAGTTTGGTTTTCATCTCCAATTCATCATAAATTCTTTTTCATGACTTTTGTGACTCCTTAAGTCACTCAGGATCCATAAATCTTCCGGTTTGCCCTTTCTCTATCGGTTCCTGTTCATGAACCGACTCGGTTGATAAACCGGTTCAATCCAACTTGGATCCGGTTCTCTTGAACCGGTGTGGTTTTTCTCTCCCAAATTGTCCTAAGGTTTTTTCCAAGGTTTTATGAACCCTTTGGGTCACTCGGGAGTTATAAATTCCCCAAATTGCATGTTCTTTGATGATCGGGTTTGTGAACCGGTTTGGTTTTTCTCACTCAGTTTGACCGGTTCTCTTCATGGTTTTCATTAACTCAAAAGGGCGGGGTTTACATAATAGTATAGTGAAATCCTCTAGAATTAGGAATGACACATATGTGAAATATGTCGAAATTAAAAAAGGAAATGAGAGACGTATCAAATACCACTAGGTTGGTTAATGGTGGATAGAGTTTTCATCCAACTACACCTGAAAGCCTCATAAGATGGCTAAGTAAACTATAATGGGAATATTCCAAAAAGAACCACTGTACATAAGTGTCTTTAACTACAGATTTGGATGGGTACAAACCCCAGGATAATTTATTAAGAAAACACTAAAAATAAATGACATGTTATAGTCTCATATGTGCTAATAAACTGGTTCCCATAAGAGTTGTGACTGTACTCGGGATCTCTGCCTGAATTAAGAGATCAAGATCGAATGGTGTATTGCCCTTATGACCTTCGTCTCTAGAGGAGAAACAAATGCAATGAATACAACCTAAAGAGGATAGTAAAATCCTTTGGAATTAGAAATAGTTCATATGTGAAATTTGTTGATATCGAGGAAGGGAATGAGTGACACCTAGGGATGTCGTTGTGTTAGTTGATGCGAGGAAAAGATTCTGTCCAACTACACCTAAAAGTCTCTTACGAAGGCTAAGTAAACCATAATTGAAGTATTTTGAATGTAACATTCATAGATAAACATTTTGAAAAGATAGTACGGTGTGACATATACCACCCCTAGATAGTTTTGACAGAGAATGCTAACAAGTAAATAAAAGGATAAAGAATTATCGTTGTTTTGATTAGAGGTGACATCGAGTGATGAAAAACTCTATAAGCAGGACTCTCACACACTAAGTTTTGGCTCACCTACTCTCCCAATATGTTTTTCCACGTGCTAATGAGGAATGAAGGAGCAGAGTAAGATGTAATATATTGGAAGTAGCTCCGACGGAGCTGGTGATCGAAAGGAGAATCTCGAAAGTAAGGTTACAAGAATTTTCTATTAAGTAACTAATTTTCATATGATTAAACAATTCTACTTAGTAGGATTAGATTATTTGTAAAAAAAATTAATTTTCACAACAAAATTATATATATTTTATATTTTGTGTTAACCATGTCAATGTTAATTTAGTGAACGTACTCACTATATTAGTATGGGACTGATATGACAGGTTGACACGTGTATCTAATCTGGAAAATCGAAACAAAGCATCATTAATTTTATATACTTAATAAAACTAATAAAACACAAAATTGATACTTGGGAAGAAAAGTTATTAATATTGTGAAAATATATATTTTTTAAAGAATTAGTTTGCTATAAAAAAAATGATATAATGATGATGTGTTCAATCGTATAACAAGTTGAAGATACCTACAAATGTCAATGATTTTTTAAGATATTTTAGTGTTTTTTATGATTGATTTTTAGGATTTTTTATAAGTTTTGTATTATTAATTTTATTTAGAGATTAAATTGTGATTATAATTGATATATTAATTAATTTTTACACTTAATAAGCTTTTGAGAAAAATAAAGGAACAAGAACTTAAGTTTGAAATTGCAACTTTAATTGAGTACTATATCGAGATATAAATACTGGAAGAAAATTTTATAAATGTTTTCTATTTAATATTAAATATTTTATTTATAATTTCGAATGTTTTGTAAGCTTTTTAATTATATTTATAAAAACTTATATTTTTATGTTAAATGATTGTATTTTATATTATGGATAAAATAAGGTAGTTAAAAGTTATACTCTTATACAATCTAAAATAGTGATATTAGTTGTTAATAGTATAATATATGAATCGGGTTATAATATATGAAGGGTCCAAAGTAAGTATTTTTATAATCAAATATAATGGGTAAAGTATTTTACTAATCCGGTAGAAAGTTGATTTAGATTAAAAAATTTAGTTGAAAATATAGCTATTACTTATTAGAGGATAGAAGAGAAAACTTAGAAGTTTATACGTGGAATTTACATATCAAATAGATGCATCGGCATAGTTCGACAATATCATTAGAAAATTAATTTAAATTAAAAATTTGTTAGAAATATAATTATTACTTATTAGATGGTTAAGTTGAGAAAACTTAGAAGTGGTATTGGCATATTTCATGGATATCATTATTGTTAATGCGTGACATTGCCATACCGATTGAGATTTAATTTAGATTAAAAGTTAGTTAGATATTAGTTATTACTTATTAATTATTGGACGATCCAAAAAGGAGAAAACTTAAAAGCTATTACTTGGCACATCATATGGATATTATTATTATTGATACGTGGCATTGACATATATAGACAATACCATTAGAAAGTTGATTTAGATTAGAAAATTAATTAGGAATATAGTTATTACTTATTGGATGATCAGAAGTAGAGTAAACTTATAAGTTATTACGCGGAATTGGCGTATCTCATAAATTTCTTTATTATTGATACGTGAGCCTGGATAGTACTCACACATGCCGTCATCATTAATGATACGTGGTAATTGATACGTGGCATTGGCATATATAGACAATACCATTAGAAAGTTGATTTAGATTAAAAAATTAATTAGGAATATAGTTATTACTTATTGGATGATCAGAAGTAGAGTAAACTTATAAGTTATTACGCGGAATTGGCGTATCTCATAAATTTTTTTATTATTGATACGTGAGCCTGGATAGTACTCACACATGCCGTCATCATTAATGATACGTGGTAATTGATACGTGGCATTGGTAGTTCACACGTAACTGTTATATTATAGTGGAAAATGAAGAATAAAGATAAAATTAAAAATACTGGTAATGTCACGTCTAAAAGGGATTTGTGTCCGATATGTCAAAAAAAATATGCAATTTCGTATATCGTCACATTTAATATATAAAGATATTAATCTAATTTATAAATTATAATTTATTTGTATATAAAAAAAGATATACAATTCCATATTTCGTCATATTTGATATTAATAACTAGATTCGATATAATTATTTAAATGTTTGTAACTTATAATTTATTGTATATTAATTATATTATATTAATATTTCTATATTAATTTATTTACATTTTTTTCTTATATAAAAAATATATTATAAATGTAACAATACAATATAATTTATACTTTTATATTTTTTTTTAGTTTTACACTATTTCTATTCTATATTTCTTAATTTATTTCATGGTATTATAGAATGGATTTGAGTTTATCTAAATTTGTTTGTTTGAGTGTATAAGTGAGAGCCATGCAAAAATACTGATATTGTTCTTCTAATCCAACGAGAATTATTTCTTTAATTTCAAATTAAGGTTTAGAAAGGCCAATATGGGCATAGCTAGTGGCGAGAATGGCGATGGACGTCAGATAAACTCTCATTGTTCGATATTCTTTAACCATGTCTCACCATTGAGAGTCAAGTAGATCTTGATAAAATCAGACTTGTTGAGCAAATAGAACTTCTAATTTCTCCCACATATCTGCAAAACTGTAAATTTCAATTACTTGTAGATTAACTTGAGTGTTTAAAGATTCTAAGATAGTGGTGAGACATAGTCTATCACAAATCTTCCAAGTCTTGTAGAATGGGTTGGGAATAATAGTAGATTCATCATCTTTTTGAGGAGGCAAGAACTCTGGTAGTGCCGGGATGGTTCGATCGGCATACCCCATCAATTCGTAAAATTCCAAGAGTGGTATCATATTATTGCACCATAGAAAATAGTTTGTTCCATCCAGCTTAATCGGAAGTACTGAAATATTGCTTGGAAGTTGAACTACTATAGCTGAAGAACTCATGTTGATTATGTAGGTTCCGAAAGAAAATATAAAAGTGAGCAAGTGAGGTTGATGGTGAAATAATGATGAAGATATAGTAAGAACAGAAGAAATTTAGATAATCTTCTAATGTCAATAAGAACTGAAGAAAATGAATCTGACCAACGTAGATAGGATGTAGGATCGAATTGCATTAGTAAGAATGCTCTGATACCATGAAAGAAATGAAGAAATATAGAATAGAAAGAGCACAACACACTATCAGGAATTGTTCCGGGGAGCTCGTAAAGGAGGCTTGTACTGTTTGCGTGCAACACTTTTATCATCAGTTAGTCCTCGCATTCTAAGTGTTCAAATATCTCACAACATTTGGTATAATAGACTTGGACATACTGCATTTCCTATTGTATCTTAACTTTTATCCACAAATTCAATATAAAGTAATTATATTGGTACTATATTTTGTGATGCCTGTTCTTTTAGTAAAATTACTCAAAAGTCTTTTTCTCTTACTAATCATAAAAGCACTCGTCCTTTTCAGCTAGTACATACTGATATTTGGGGACCTGCTCTAGTCCGATCTTCTACTAGATATATTTAATATATTCATTTCACTAATGATTATAGTAAATATTCTTGGTTTTTCCTTATGAAAAATCGCTTAGAGGCTTTTCAAATCTTTCGTACATTCCGACTACGTGTTGAAAATCTATTTGACACCAAAATTAAATTTTTTCAATCAGATGGTGCCAAAGAATTTTTATCTATAGCCTTTCAAACTAAACTTCAAAATAATGGGATCACTCATCGTCTTTCATGCCCCCACACACCCCAACAAAATGGATCTGCAGAAAGAGAACCTAGACATCATTGATATGAGATTCACACTTCTAAATCATGTTCATCTTCCCATCAAGTTTTGGGATTTTGCATTTGAAACTGCAGTCTATTTAATCAATAGATTACCTACTCGTACATTTCAATCTCAATCTCCTTACCAAATTCTTTACAAAACTCCACCAATCTACACTCATTTACGAGTCTTTGGATGTTTGTGCTTTCTCTATCTTCGGTCATATCAAACTCATAAATTTCAACCTCGTTCCAAACCTTGTGTCTTCCTTGGGTATCCTACTAATTTTATTGGTTATCGATGTCTTGATCCACAAACAGGGCGTATCTATATTAGTCCAATTGTACACTTTAATGAGACTAACTTTCCTTTTGATAAGTGTTTGTCAACAACTGGTACAACTCTAATGACTTCGGGTAATTCTATTATTCCTTCTCTCTCCTCTTATTCTTTTTCCTCAATACCTGCATCTAATTCTCCAATAACAATATCTGATGAGCTATCTCTATCTACTCACTCTCCTGTCATTGAACACTCTAATGCTGAATCTTTAGCTTTTCCAGAGGATATTTCTACTTCATCCACACATCGCATAATTATCAGGTCACAAGATGGTACATTACCCCCACGTCATTTTCAAATAACTTCTGGGGCTTTTCTTACTATTTCTATTTAGGAACCTCAGACTCTCAAGCAAGTACAAAAATATCCATGTTGGGTTCATTCAATGAATGTTAAATATGATGCTCTTATAAAAAATCACACATGGGATCTTGTTCCTGCTCCAACCAACAAGCATATTGTAGGGTGTAAATGGGTTTACAAATTAAAGCAACATCCTAATAGATCTATTGCTAGATGTAAAGCTCATCTCGTAGCTCAAGGCTTTTCTCAATAAGAAGGTATCGACTATTATGCTATATTCAGTCCAGTCATTAAACCAGTTACTATTCGTATTGTACTCTCTATTGCTGTCAGACATAATTGGCATGTTCGACAACTGGATGTTGACAACGCTTTCCTTCATGGTCATTTGGATGAAGAGGTTTACATGGCTTAACCACCAGGCTATATTGATTCATCACGTCCTCATCACGTTTGTCGTCTTCGTCGGTCCTTATATGGTTTAAAGCAAGCACTTAGAGCATGGCTTCTTCGTTTGAGTACATTTTTACTCACCCTTGGCTTTGAAGCATCACTGGCTGATACATCCCTATTCATCTACAAAACCCCAAATTTTGTCATTTTTCTTCTAGTTTATGTAGATGATATTATAATCACAGGATCTTGTAATGCTCCTATGGACTTCATCCTCAATGCCCTCAAACAAGAATTTTCTACAAGGATCTAGGCACGCTACATCACTTTCTTGGCATAGAAGTACATTCACATTCCAGTGGGCTTATTCTAACTCAACATAAGTATATTTCTAATCTACTTACTCAAGCTGCTATGGTTGATTTCAAACCTTCATTGACTCATATTACTATAGGCTCTCGCCTATCTATTCATGATGGAACTACTCTGGATGATTCTCTCATTTATTGACATGTTGTTGGTTCTCTTCAATATCTCACACTGACAAGACCTAATATTTCTTATGCAGTTAATATTATTTATATTCTTACCATTTTAAATAAATTTATGTATCAATCATATTTTTTATATAATTATATGATAAAAATATTATATATAATATAATTGATTATATGTATATATATATATTTATTATTATTATTTTATAATATTTATATATTTTATTATATAATTAATATTTATTTATTTTTATTATAACAATCATTCACTTTTATTATATAATTAATTATATGATAAAAATGTTATATATAATATATTTTATTTAATTATATATGAAATAATTTTTAATAAAATAATATAATTGTATTTAGATAAAATAATATTAAAATATTTAATAAATTAATTAAATTGATTATAAAATTACAATAATAATTTAATTTTTTAAAATTTTCTATTCCAAAATCACTTAAAATTCATACATTTAAATATAACCTTAATCTAAAGTTGAATAATTTTTTCCATTTATATTTACTACATTGTGCCATGCATGCGAGTTTTGAACATGTGGGTTTGCCACGTGGCACTTCGTAATTGGCTATTTTTGCTTACGCGGCTTCCTACTCAACAGCTTATCACTTGTTGATCGGACACATGGCGACCTCTCATTGGTCGCTCGTTCCAACGTAAATGATGAACGTGTTGGGTCAGCCTTTGACCGTTATACATGGCATTCTCTAATTGTTAGTTTTAAATGTGTTAGATTTCCCTACTAACAAATAGTGTCATTGCCATGTGTCAGTCCTTGATTGGCTGACACCATCTAACGTGGCTCTGCCACGTGTCAACCTTTGATTTCTTGGTTGTTTCTCTAATATCTGGGTCAGATGCTAAAGTGGTGTCATTGTCACGTGTCAGCTCCTCATTGGCTGTTCTTGCTGATTGAGCTTTTTCGATATTGACCATTGACTGAGTACATGTGTCACTCCCCTATTGGTTAGTCATTGTTAAGGTGAATTTACTCCTATGATCGTTTTACCGAGGACACGTGTCGGCCTCCGTTTGGCCGGCACTTCGAGGCGCTGACTAAGCAAATGATTGAGCATGCTTCGCCACACATCGCGCACCTGCTAACTGGCCGCTGACTTGGCAGCGGACCATTGACTGGCTGGATAGTTGACCAGTCCGATCCAATCAGGTTTAGTGACCCGAATTCAATAATCATCTAGTACAAGCCCGATTTAATCGGTGTTCTAAAATTTAAATATTTCTAATTTTTTGTAAATTCATTTCATATCTAATGGTGGATTTAAATTTCCCATTTGATGTTTCTATGCCACCTAAAAAAATAAATCTTTGAACTAGTTCTATACTATTCGTCCTAGTTTGATCTAGTTTGGGCAGAACCGGTCTAGTTTTCACTCCCATTTTTATCCATGGTTACTTCCCATGAATTTTTGGGTATTTATCGACCACTTGGGATTTTCCAATTTCCTATTTTAACTCACATTTACCAATTTTGGTTTGTTTCCTTTTAAATTTTTCGGTCCCCTGACCCAACTTTCCTATGATGTGGAAATGCAGTTTACATGAATTGAATTGGAATGAGAGAAGTAATTGATAGAGAGGCCAAGATGGGTGAAAAGGGGTCTTGAGGGACATTTAGGATTGTCTTAGAACAAGATGTTAAGGATTGGGAGAAACCTAGGAAAGAACGGGCATGAACTAGGCTCGGGCTAAGGGGAGTCACAAAATCCCCAAAGGTTTTAAGGGTGCTAAACAAATTGGAATTAAGTGATTCTTGAGTACAATAAATAGGTAAATTAATGCATAATTTTTAAGTGTTTTTATTTTCCCAAGAACCGGCCAAAAAAGGGTCAATCGAGCAAAATATCGTTGAACTAACCAGAAATTTACTAAAAATCGGTTTCCTATAGTCTAGATCGGTCGACATGTAGCACTAGGCGCATGTGCGCGCAACACACACTGCCACACATGCACGTGTCATCTTCCTCACCCGTGTCTCAACCTGAATTCCTAAAAATAACCCGATAACCTCAAGCAGATAGCCTTGTAAATCCCATCCTTTAAAGGTAAAAAAATCAGCGAAAGAATCGGTTAACCCGAGTGAGAAAACTGGGTTGGCTCACAAACCATAACCGATAAGGAAAGGGTAAAAAGGGAAATTTACAACTCCTGTGTCATGACCCGACCTAGTTTGGTGAGATCCCCATGAACAACCCGCCGCTCTCTTGGTTCGAGAGGGGTTTCCCCCCTTTTTAACTTAAGAGGAGCCAAACATAATCTCAACCTTGTTCCTTGGAATAACATATATCAATAAAAATGTAACTTAAAATAATTAAGCATACCTGACAAAGGGTAAGGCCTGGTGTTTTTCTTAGTCATTTCTCTATTTCCTGAAAATGGATAAAAAGAGTGGGTAAGATTCTACAACTCAGTGAATGGTTATTTTAAAAATAAAGTTTTAATAAAATAGTTTGAATTGGAGTATGCCAAACTACTTATTTTCTTTAAGATATTTCATTCTCAAATCACAGTTTTTCATAGCCATTTCTTATTATACAAATGGTGTGTTTATCAACCAATATACACCCTTCATCATGAAGTGAACACACATTTGCAGGGTAGCACGTCTACTGCACCCACTTGTTGCATCGGAGCGATTTTACCGGCCATCAAAATAGAAGCCTGTCCACTTCTATCCTAAGAATGAATGGATGTACATGACATCCGACCCTCAATCTCATAAAGAAACTTCATGTTTGTATGAGGACAGAGACCTCATCCCGACCCCATTCTGGTTTCATGCGCTTGAAGCTACGTTGAGCTTCCCTAACTGCTAGCACGACAATCTGCCCTTATCTCCAACATGTCATCCAGTAGCCCCTAGTACGCACACTACCCCTCTTGGGCATCTTAAAGGTCTCGTACCTTAGTTCATGCACAAAACAACATTTTTTCTCATAAGCTATTTAATCTTTGGTATCACTGGTCCAATGGCCCCGACCCTCAACTCGACTTGTAGCTATTTGACTTGATTGGTCCATCGACTTGTCTTGTCGCACTATCACTAGTCCATCGAGTATGTCAGTCCTATCTTGGTACCATGGCAAAACATATCATTCATTTAAATTTTTTATGGCTTAAACTCATGTTTGTTTCTGAGCTCTTGCTCGTGCCAATTGGCCTTGGGCCCACTGTATGAGATTTTCAAAATCTGGCATATTAGCCCCCAAGTTCCAAAACTGAGGCCTCCGACCTATCTGAGCTATTCGAGCTCCCGTCAAGAAGGTCTCCCAAAAAGTTTAAGCAGTGGCACATAGTCAGGGGAGAGTACTTCCAACAAAAATAATCTTTCAGCTATCCATTACACCAATCAGGTGTGAGGACATCTTCGCTAATAATCGATGAACAGGTTTTCTACTTCCTTCCAGGAAGTTAATCATACCAACTAGGTATGATCTACTTACAAACGATAAATAGTTTTCCCGTGTATTTTCTCACATCACCCCATCCAGGTGTGATGATAAAATCTCATATTGTAACGGGTTTTCATTTTCGAGGTGCTTATCATCCCAACCGGGTATTATATAAAAGTCTCACTCACTTGTGAATGTTATGAATCCATTTTAATTGGCTTTCGTCTCTTCACGAGCTTTGTCTTAGCTGGAGTTCCCGATACTTCATGTTCCTACACGATATAAATATCCTTGTTCATTATCATTTGGCTTGATAGCCTTCATTCATCATAAATGAATAAAATACCCAACTTTTTAATCAATTGTAATTAGGTCCCTAAAGTTCTTTTTCTTTAACTTTAGGTCCCTAGTGCCGATTTTTCCCCAAATTGAGTCCCAAAACTTCAAAATTTTACTTTGAGACCTCAATTTATTCAAAATTATATAAAAGGGTTCAAGTTTCCCAAATTCCCAATTTGGTCCCCAATTTTTCCAAAATTACTATTTTGCCTCTACTTTACAAAAATGGTAAATTTCACCCAAAAAATTCTAAAAATTGACCAATTGGTCCTCTAACATCTTTACCATACCCAACTGGCCCTCAATTTTAGGAAATTTCACTTTAGTGACTCTAATTTTTTAAATCCCCAAATTTTCCCCAATTCCCCCTTCCCAAATTTCAACCTTTCAACTTGGCCGAATTTAATTTCATAAAATTGACCAATTAAACAAGGTTAATTATTGAAATTAAATTTAGATATAAGTTTCTACACCTCCATACAATTCAATTGCACTTTAAATCACATGAATTGACATTAGAACGAGCTCAAACGAAGCTTCGCCAAAAAACTGAATGTAGAGAAACAAAGCTTTGAAAGCTTACTATTGGGGGTGTGACGATCCAAGCTTTCGATCTGTGCAGATAGCTCTCATCCTGAGGTTCTTCCTAGAATCAAGAATCACCTCAATTCATATCGAATTGAGGTAGAATTTGGTAAATAAATATCTACAGTTCTCTCTCTAGCACCGATCAAAATTTACAATGGGGAGCCAAATCGGCTTACCTTTCTTCTTCAATTCGGTCGTAGGAGGGCTGATAAAGTGTTGGGAGAGTTTGGTTTAGCCTGAACAGGGCTCGAATTGGCTGATTTTCGCTCGACAAAAATAGGGCAGCTTCGGTCCGCTGGTGCTACTTCAATGTTCAATCTCGTCAACGCTTCTTTAACGATCCTTAGAGCAATTGTAGACTACCACCATGTAGCTGACTTCTCCCCGGGTCTAAAGAACCTGACCATGCCTTCTTTAGCTCAGAAAAACCCTATGTCGGAGCTTTGGTTCAAGCTTATTCAGAAAACTGAGTAGCTGAGAGAGAGTGAGGTTTTCATGTGTGTGGAGGATGAATAAAGAGGGGCTCTTTATATAGGGAGCTTGGGGACTCTCTGGCCATCCATTTGGCATCTTAATGACAATCATTGATGGTCTGAAACATAATTAATGAAAACATTTCTTTTTCAATGGCGCTGTTCAAATTTTCGACGAGTGAACAATGTTGTAATCTGAAGGAAGAAAACGACATTGATCTGAACTGGACCGAACCGGCCCGAACTAGGTTCAATGTTTAAACTAGTCGGTTCAAGCTTGATTCGACCGAGTTTTTTAAAATTAAAAATTTCTAAATTCATCTAAATTTAGTCTCTATCCAATGGTTGTCTAAATTCTCCAATTTGAATTTTTTAAGCCACCTAGAAAAATGAATTTAGCGTTTGGCTTAATGATGGTTCAGACCAGTCCAAAACTATTCAATCTGGTTCAAATCTGGTTCAATAGAATTGATATAGTTTTCTTTCCCAATTTGTCCTATGGTCCCTTTTCAAGGTTTTTATGACTCTTTGGGTCACTCAAGAGTTGTAAATTTCCCAATTTTCTCATTCTCTATGATTGGGGTTTGTGAATTGGTTCGATTTTCTTACTCGGTTTGACCGGTACTTTCCTCGATTTTTTATTAACTTCAAAGGATAGGGTTTACATCCCGAGTGACCTAAAGAGTCATAAAAGTCATGGAAAAGGACTTTGGGATAAATTGGAAGAGAAAACTAGACAGATTCAGGTGAATCGGACCTGAACAGGATTGAACTAGTTTGATTCGATTTCTAAATTCATTTCTTTAGATGGCTTAAAATATTCAAATTGGAGAATTGAAGCCACCATTGGATAGAGAATGAATTTAGAAATTTTTAATTTTGAAAAACTCAATTAAATCAGGCCTGAACCGACTAGTTTAAGCATTGAACCCAGTTTGAACCAGTACGGTCCAGTTTGAAATAGTGTCGTCTTCTTCCTTCATATGACATCAATGTTCATTCACCGAAAAAGTGAGCAACACCGACAAAGATGAAAAGTCTCCATTCAGGGTAGTTCAGGCCCTGAATGATTACCATAAAAGCGCCAATGAGACGGTCAAGGAGTCCACGAGCTTACTGTATAAAGAGATGCTCTCCATTCCTCCTCCTCACACCTAAAAACTCAGCTCTCTCTACTGCTCCAATTTCTGGTGAAGCCAGAACTAGAGCTCCAACTTGGGCATTTTTTTAGCCAAATAAGGCAAGGTCAGGTTCCTTAGATTGAGGAAGAAGTCAACTACCCGACGGTAGTCTCTATTTGTTCTGAGGATCACCGGATAAGCGTCGGCGTGATCAAATAGTGAAGTAGGTCTAGCAGACCGAAGCTGCCTTATTTTGGTCGAGCTGAAAATAGACAAATGGAGCCCTCCTCAAGTCAAACCAAGCTCTCCCAACACTTTCACAGCCTTCATACGACCAAATTAGAGCTGAAAGGTAAATTAATTTGGCTCCCATCTGCCCAAATTCTCACTCAATTCGACATGAATTGTTACAATTCTTGATCCTAGGAGGATGCTCAAGACAAGAGCTACTTGCCCCAATCGAAAGCTCGGATCGCCGCACCTTTAACAGTATGCTTTCAAAGATTTCTCTCTCTAAGTTCAGTTTTCCAATGAAGCTCCGTTTGAGCTCAATTCAGACCCAAATGATGCGATTCAAAAGCTCCATTGAATCATGTGAAAGTGTAGGAACTGAGTCATACTTTTAATTGCATCAATTAACCTAAATTGAATGGTCAATTTGGTGAAATCAAATTCAGTCAATTTAAAAGGGGAATATTGGGGAAAATTTTAAGGGAAATTGAGGATTTCATAAAATTGAGGAACCAAAGTGCAATTTCCAAAAATTGATGGCCAATTGGCCATGAAAAGGATGTTAGATGATCAATTGGTCGATTTTTGAAATTTATTGGGGGTAAAATTGCCATTTTTGTAAAGTAGGGGCAAATGGTAATTTTTGAAAAGTTGGGGATTTAATTGGAAATTTGGAACTTGAACCCCATAAATGATTTTGAATAAATTGAGGACACACAGTGAATTTTAGAAGTTTTGGGACTCAATTTGGGGAAAAGTTAGCATTAGGGACCGAAAGTCAAAGAAAAAGATCTTTAAGGACCTAAATGCAATTAACTGAAAAATTTGGGCATTTTCATTAATACGTGAGGAATGATGGCTATCATGCCAAATGTTAATAAAAAAAGGATGTCCAAATTATGTAGGGACATGATGGACCAGCACGCCAACAAGGTTAAGCTCGTGTGGAGGCAAAAAGCTGATTAAGGAGGAATGCAATGCGAATATCGGGTGGGTGGGATTTTTCACATCATACTCGGTTGGGATGATGATACCTCAAAAATAAAAAAACTACTATTATGTGTAATTTTAACTTCACACTTGATAGGATTGATGTGGAAACTACACAGAAAAAATACTTACTGAGTGTAAGTAGATCATACCTAGTTGGTATGATGAACTTCCTAGAAGGAAGTGGAAAACTCGTTCACTAGTTGTTAGCGAAGATATCATCACACCCAGTTGGTAAGATAAACGAGTGAAAAGTTATTTTGTTAGAAGTGTTCTCCCCTAACTGTCTACCACTTCTTAAAAAGTTTGGGAGATATTTTAGAAGAAAGCTTTTCTTTATTAAATAAAAATCTTCAGTTTACATGATTCTTTTGAACTAATTTTGAGGGTTTTGGTGTGTACCCGCTACAGTGCTAGGGTCTTACCTTGCCTATTCCTGGATGAGGTTGTATACTGTAAACCCTGCACAATTGAGTTAAGGAAAACCGGGAAAAGAACCGGTCAAACCGAATAATAAAACCAAACCGGTTTACATTTGGGAATAAGCAATATGAAAATTTACAACTTTCGGTTGATCGAAAAGATTTATTAAACATTAGAAATGAAACATAAGACAAATTAGAAAACAAAAACCAAATTGGTTCAGGTGAACTAGATTCCATATGAACTTCAAAGTTAAGCGTGCTTACTTGAGAGTAGTGTGAGGATGGGTGACCTCCTAGGAAGTATGATTTTTTTGTAACCCGAAATTTCGGTCAAAAATTTTTTATGCAAACGTATGGCTTATCATAAATAGCCATCAATTAATATATATTTAATTATTGGAATTAATACCGATAATTTAATACCGAAATTAAATTATTGGAATTAATACCGAAATTAAATTATTGAAATTAATACCAACAATTTATGGCAATATTAATACTAGTAATAAATCTCGCCATTTAATACACGGGTTTTACAACTATATAAAGAGGTCATCCCCATTTCATTCTCCTCACACCTGAACACTTCTCTCTCTCTCTCTCTACTACTCCATTTCCCAGTTAAGCTTAAACTAGAGCTTCGACTTCAACATTTTTCTTAACCTCGAAAGGAGAGGTCGGACTCTTTAGAACCGGGGAGAAGACAGCTATCTGATAGCAAACTCCAGTCAATCCGAGAATCGTTGGAGAAGCGCCGACATGATGGAATTGTGAAGCAACTCCGGCGGACCGAAGCTGCCCTATTTCGGCCAAGTTGAAATTGGCCATTTCAAGCCCTCCTCAAGCCAAACCAAGCCCTCCCAACACTTCATCAGCCTTTCCACAGCCAAATTAGGACCGAAAGGATTAACCTCAGGATGAGACCTATCTGCCTAGATTGAAAGCTCGGACCACCGTGCCTTCACCGGAACGTTAAATACCGGGAACGCCAGCAAGGACAAGCTCGCGTGAATACAAAGAACCAGTCTAGTGGAATTCACGGCATTAACGGGTGAGTGGGTTTACTAACATCATACCCGGTTGGGATGATGAGCACAACTTAAAGATAAAAACCACTTACCGGTTGTGAGTGGGATTATATATCATACCCAGTTGGGGATGATAAGTGCCTCGATATAAAAACCCACTGTTTAGTGGTATTTTAATCATCACTACTTAGAGAAAGTGATGTGAAAGTTATGCGAAAAAAAAACTACTTACTGGTTGTAAGTAGATCATGCCCGGTTGGTATGATGAGACTTCATCGAAGGAAGTTGAAAACCCGTTCATCGGTTATGAACGGAGATGTCCTTATACCGGTCGGTATGATGGACAGTAAAAACCTATTTTTGTCGGAAGATCTCTCCCCTGACTATGTGCCAATGCTTAAACAATTTGGGAGAACTTCTCAACGGGAGCTCGAATAGCTCTGATAGGCCAGGGGCCTCGGTTTTGGAACTTGGGGGCTAAATGCCCGATTTTGAAAATCTCATACAGTGGGCCCAAGGCCAGTTGGCACGAGCAGGAGCTCGTAAACGAACATGATATATGTGCCATAAAACTTAATAAGTGAATTGTTTGGCCATGGTACCAAGATAGGACCGACATGCTCAGTCAACTAGCGGCAGTGCGACATGACAGGTCGACGGACTAGTCAAGACAAACAGCTGCGGGTTGAGTTGAGAGTCGGGGCCGTTGGACTAATGGCACCACAGATTACATGGCAATATAAGAAAACATTGTTTGTGCATGCACTGTGAGTACGGGATCATCAAGACGCCCATGAGGGGTAGTGATGCGTCCTAAGGGCACTAGACGACCTGGTGGCTATAAGGGCAGTTCGTCGTTCCAGGTGTCTGTGCGAAATTTGGAGTAGCACGAAGCGCATGAGACCGGGGTGGGGACAGGATGAGGTCTATGTCCTCATACGGACACGAAGAAGTGATTTCGGGATTGTGGGTCGGATGTCACGCACATCGACTCATTCCCAGGGTAGAAGTGGTCGTACTTCTATCCGGGTGGCAGGAAAAGTCGCTCCGAAGCCACTAGCGGGTTCAGTAGTGATACTGACTTGCGAATGTGTGTAACCTTCATGATGAAGGATGTGTGTTGGGTGATGACACACCGTGGTAACTAAGAAATAATGGAAAAACCCGAATTTTTAAATGATGGGATTTTTTTAAAACAAAGGAGTCTGGCACACTCCATATAAATGTTTTTCTTAAAAGTCAAAAGCTTTTAAAAACCCATTCACTGAGTAGTCATACTCACCCCCTCCCTTATATCCCTTTCAGAAAATCTTGGAAAGCCTCCCCTTAAAGACCGTCAACTAAGATGCCTGTAAGACAGGTATGTACAGTTTTAAATTTCATGCAGTTTTGATTATGTTATTCCAGGAAAAAGGTACAGGTTAAAGGACGCCTTACTCTTTACGGTTTATAATAAGGGGAAACCCTTTAATAAACTGGGAGAGTGGCGGGTTGATCACGGGGATCCGACCAAACCGGGTCGGGGCATGACAACTAGAGTGGTATCAGGCATCTTAGTTGACGGTCTTTAAGGGGAGGCTTTCCGGGAATTCCTGAAAGGGATAGAAGGGAGGGGGTGAGTACAACTACTCAGTGAATGGGATTTTAAAAGCTTTTGACTTTTAAGAAAAATATTTATATGGAGTGTGCCAGACTCCTTTGTTTTCTAAAGTCCCTTCATTTAAAAATTTGGGTTTTTCCATTATTTTTTAGTTACCACGGTGTGTCATCACCCAACACACATCCTTCATCATGAAGGTTATACACATTCGCAAGTTAGTATCACTACTGAACCCACTAGTGGCTTCGGAGCGACTTTTCCTGCCACCCGGATAGAAGTACGACCACTTCTACCCTGGGAATGAGTGGATGTACGTGACATCCGACCCACAATCCCGAAATCACTTCTTCGTGTCCGTATGAGGACAGAGACCTCATCCTGTCCCCACCCTGGTCTCATGCGCTTGGTGCTACTCCAAATTTTGCACAGACACCTAGAACGACGAACTGCCCTTATAGCCACCAGGTCGTCCAGTGCCCTTACAATGCATCACTACCCCCTCATGGGCATCTTGATGATCCCATACTCATAGTGCATACACAAACAATGTTTTCTTATATTGCCATGTAATATGTGGTGCCACTAGTCCAACGACCTCGACTCTCAATTCAACCCGTAGCTGTTTGTCTTGACTAGTTTGTCGACCTATCATGTCGCACTACCGTTAGTTGACTGAGCATGTCGATCCTATCTTGGTACCATGGCCAAACAATTCACTTATTAAGTTTTATGGCACATATATCATGTTCGTTTACGAGCTCCTACTCGTGCCAACTGGCCTTGGGCCCACTGTACGAAATTTTCAAAATCGGGCATTTAGCCCCCAAGTTCCAAAACGGAGGCCCCTAGCCTATCAGAGCTATTCGAGCTCCCGTCAAGAAGGTCTCCCAAATAGTTTAAGCATTGGCACACAGTCAGGGGAGAACACTTCGGACAAAATAGGTTTTCACTGTCCATTATATCAACCGGTATAAGGACATCTCTGTTCATAACCGATGAAGGGTTTTCAACTTCCTTCGAGGAAGTCTCATCATACCAACCCGGTATGATCTACTTACAACCGGTAAGTAGTTTTTTTCGCATAATTTTCACATCACTTTCTCTAAGTGGTGATGATTAAAATACCACTAAACAATGGGTTTTTATACCAAGGTACTTATCATCCCCTACCGGGTATGATATAAAATTTTCACTCACAACAGGTAAGTGATTTTTATCTTTAAGTTGTGCTCATCATCCCAACCGGGTATGATGTTAGTAAACCCACTCATCCGTTAATGCCGTGAATTCCACTAGACTGGTTCTTTATATTCACACGAGCTTGTCCATGCTGGCGTTCCCCGTATTTCATGTTTCTACACGATATGAATACCCTTGTTCATTATTACTCGGCATAACAGCCTTCATTCATTTCCAAAGAATGAGAAAATCCAAACTTTTAGTTATTTCTCTTTAACTTTAAGTCCCTAATGTCGGTTTTTCCCCAAATTGAGTCCCGTAACTTTTAAAATTTATCCTAGGACCTCAATTTATTCAATTTCACCAAAAGGGGTTTAATTTCCCAAATTTCCAATTTGGTCCCCCAATTTTTCCAAAATTACCATTTTGCCCTTCTTTTACAAAAATGGTAAGTTTTGCTCCAAAAATTCCAAAATTCCTCAATTGGTCCTCTAACATTATTTTCATGCCCAATTGACCCTCAATTTCCTAAAATTGTATTTTGGCCCTTTGATTTTGAAAATCCCCAATTTCAACTCTTCAACACTACCGAATTTGATTTCATCAAATTAACCGATCAAACACTTCTAATTATTGAAATTGGAGTTGAAATTTAGTTCCTACATGTTCATACGATTATAAGAAACTTTGAATCACAGATTTTAATGTTGGAACGAGCTCAAACGGAGCTTCGCCAAAAAATAAACTATAGAGAGAGAAAGCTTCGATTACTCACTGGTGAAGGCACGGCGGTCCGAGCTTTTGATCTAGGCAGATAGTCTCATCCTGAGGTTCATCCTAGAATCAAGAATTGCATCAATTGATGCGGAATTGGATTAGAATTTTGTCATTAAAATTCGGTCGACTCTCTCTCTATCACCGATCGAAAATTGTAAAGGGGAGCTGAATTGGCTTACCTTTTGGTCCTAATTAAGCCATGGAGAGGTTGAGTAAGTGTTGGGAGGGCTTAAAATGGCTGATTTCAGCTTGGCTGAAATAGGACAGCTTTGGTCCGCCGGAGTTGCTTCACTATTCCATCATGTCGGCGCTTCTCCAACGATTTTTAAATTGACTGTAGTTTGCTATCAGATAGCTATCTTCTCCCCGGTTCTAAAGAGCCCGACCTTTGTTCAAGTTGAAGCTCTGGTTCGAGCTTTACCGGGAAATGGAGCAGTAGAGAGAGAGAGAAATGTTAAGGTGTGAGGAGAATGAAATGGGGATAACCTCTTTATATAGGCGTAAAACCCGTGTATTAAATGGGCAAGATTTATTACTAGTATTAATATTGCCATAATTTATGGTTATTTATGATAAGCCGTACGTTCGCATAAAAAATTTTGACTGAAATTTCGGGTTACAAAAAAATTATAATTTTTAGGAGGTCACCCATCCTCACACTACTCTTAGGTAAGCACGCTTAACTTTGAAGTTCTTTTGGAATCTAGTTCACCTAAACCACTTTGGTTTTTGTTTTCTAGTTTGTTTTAAGTTTCTTTTCCAAGGTTTAATGAACCCTTTGGATCACCCGAAAGTTGTAAATTTCCATATTGCTTATTCTCAAATGTAAAACGGCTTGGTTTTCTTATTCGGTTTGACCGGTTCTTTTCCCGGTTTTCCTTAACTCAAATGTGCGGGGTTTACAACTCTCCCCTCCTTTTAGGAGTTTTGTCCCCAAAACTTAGTTAACATTCTTGCATGAGCAATCATTTCCTTTGATGTCCCTTTGGTGTTTTCTTAACATGCAAAGTCTTCTCTTGTTCTTTTAATTAGTCCTTTTTACATCCTTCACTTAAGAAATTTCTTTTCCTTTATATTATTTACTCCCTCCATGGAGTTTATCATAACGAGACATACCTTACTTAAGGGTATATTCTTATATTTATATCTTTCTTTGCTTAGAGCACATTCTTCCTTTTGAGGTTCTGTACTCAAGATTGGAAATTCCAAGATACCTAACCATTCTAGTGTCTAGTTAACCCCTTGGTTGAAACCTTTAGCTAAATGTTCTTTCGGGCGTTACGTACTGGTTGCCACGGTTTTCTTTATTCTCACTTTTTCATCCCATTTTAACCCTTCCTCCATTCGTTGTCTATTATAACTTTAGTCCAAATTTTTATATTCGACTTCGTCATGCTTAATAGTCGACTCTTCCTTACTTTGAGTCATATTCTCCTCGGGATTGTTGGGCTTACATACCCCTTACAGCATGGCATTTTCTAGGACCTATCTTTATCCATTAGATTTCTAGAACATCTCCTTGAGGGTCTCTCTTAGCTTTTTTTTTTTTTACCTTTCAGGGATCATATAACTTCATCCCTCTTTTCTTTTGATAGCATTCCTCAACTATCCTTTTTACCGCTATCCTCTCATCCATCATGCCTTTGAAGTTATGTCTCACATAACCGCATGGATTTCTCTTACCTACTCATCCTTTCCAAACATTTTTATTGGGTCCTTTCAATTCCAATCGTTGGGTTTCCTGATGATTATTGACATACGAGGATTTTTTTCCTTCTTATGTTCTTTCTCTTCTTTAGTGACATCCCTTATTCAATGACTTCCTTTTTCCTTAATCCACTTTTACTTGCTCATAAATCACTTCATGATTCTTCATTCCACAATAATTGCTTTCGATCTATATGTCAATTACTTTGCTTGGGAAGGTTCACTCCATCCAGTTTTGTTCATTATCTTTGGCTGTCCGTCGTTACTAGTTTTCCTCTTTCTACATGGTTCTCCTATTGTCTCCAAATAGGTCATAATGGGCCATCACGATACTTCCTTCCTTTGAAACATTTCCCTATTAAGGGTTGGTTCCTTGCACTCCACATTATGTCCATCCGCCCATCAAAATTCCTTCAAAACTAGTAAGTCGTATGCATCCCTCTTAAGTTTACTTTCATAGTGTATTTCTTTATGGAGCGTTCAAATCTTCCTTGTTTCAAGATTTCTTGATAATTTTGTGAGAGGCTTGCCTATTTTTTTTCTTGGTTAATTTGGCCTTTGGTCCTATTAAGGATTTCTTTCATCCTTCTTTTCCCGAGTATTTGGCCTTTTCGCCCCTCTCTTCTTTGTTGGAACTCAAATTATGGTTTTACCATGTATTAGTTTGTTAACTGCATCGCCTCCACCATTCCTTTGGTCTAAGTTTCTTAGGGTAGTTGTTTCTCTAGTACTCTTGTCCTTAACATCCATCTCACTAACCTTTTTATGGTGTAGCCCCTTCTACTTCCCGGTCTTCCTTAGGGTGTCATTTGTTCCCTCTGACTATCTTGTTGTAACGACTTGCTTTCTCTTGTCCTGTTGCTCCGAACTTCCTATTTGACATAGTTTATTTTTCCAAGGTGATTTATTCCTGTAATCCCAATACGTCTCGTTTGTCATCAAATGTTCATCTTGTCTTCTCTTGTGGATGCACTCCTTTCTTTGCTCCTAAATTGTTTGGATTTTCTTCTTAAAGGGGGAATTTTCTTCAGCTATCTTTTGTTTCGTTTGTGGTTTTATTGAGGTCCTACCTTTACCCCTTTTTCCTTCTTACCACTTTGCTAAGATTTTGAAGAGTTTCCTCTTATATGTGGTTGCAAATGGAGTCACGTTTCTTGGGATGGTATCCTCTCGGATTTCCTATAGTTGTGGGGTGTTTATTCTTGGAAAATATTATCCTGACTCCTGGCGATGTGGGACAGTTTTTCACTTCATGTCCTATTCCCCTCTAGGTTAACTTGATTCCTGTCCTTTGTAGGGTTGGGCACTTCTCCACACAGTGTCCCTATCATTCATGCTTGTAATTATATGAACATGAGTGGTTTCTCCTGTCGTTTTCTTGGGAATTGTTAGTTTCGGTGCTCCTTCATCCTTAAGTCTGGATACCGTGAGAGTTTTTTTTTTTGGAGTCTTCCTTGAAGATCACATCATTTGAGGGACAGGATTTTGGAGTACTTCATTAATAGAGTAGTACAGTATGTTGGGGATTTTGGCCCTATTACAGAAAATGATCACCAAATAACTAGGGAGCTACGAGATTCTTGATAAGTATCCTCCTATGTAAGGTTATATGCCCCATTTTATGGCTTCACGCTTGGCTTCCTTTATACTTAGAGTTGTGACCTCAATAGGTCATGTCACCATTCTGTGGGATACTTTCTCATTTGCTCTTTTGAGATTCTTGCCATGCTTTAGGCATTTGGGAAGCTTCTAGGGTTGTCTTCCTACGAAAATAAGGCGTTGAGTAGAGCCATTCCTAGTTTTCTTGGTTCCTCTCTTGGGAGCCATCTGAAAATTTTAGAATAAATCCTATTAGTTACAATATTTTATAATCTTGATTATGTATTCAAGGAAACAGGCTCGGATACCACTCTAGTTGTCACGCCCCGACTAGGTTTGGTCAGATCCCCGTGATCAACCCGCCACTCTCTCGGTTTATTAAAGGGTTTCCCCTTATTGTAAACCGTAATGAGTAAGGCGTCTTTTAACCTGCACCTTTTTCCTAGAATAGCATAATCAAAACTGCATGAAATTTAAAACTTTACATACCTGTCTTATAGGCATCTTAGTTGACGGTCTTTAAGGGGAGGCTTTCCAGGATTTCCTGAAAGGGATATAAGGGAGGGGGTGAGTACGATTACTCAGTGAATGGGTTTTTAAAAGCTTTTGACTTTTAAGAAAAATATTTATATGGAGTATGCCAGACTCCTTTGTTTTCTTAAATCCCTTCATGTAAAAATTCATGTTTTTCCATTATTTCTTAGTTACCACGGTGTGTCATCACCCAACACACATCCTTCATCATGAAGGTTACACACATTCACAAGTCAGTATCACTACTGAACCCGCTAGTGGCTTCGGAGCGACTTTCTTGCCACCCGAATAGAAATACGACCACTTCTACCCTGAGAATGAGTGGATGTACGTGACATCCGACCCACAATCCCGAAATCACTTCTTCGTGTCCGTATGAGGACAGAGACCTCATCCTGTCCCCACCCCAATCTCATGCACTTGGTGCTACTCTAGATTTTGCACAGACACCTAGAACGACGAACTGCCCTAACAGCCACCAGGTCGTCCAATGCCCTTAGGACACATCACTACCCCTCATGGGAATCTTGATGATCTCGTACTCACAGTGCATGCACAAACAATGTTTTCTTATATTGCCATGTAATCTGTGGTGCCACTAGTCCAACGGCCCCAACTCTCAACTTAACCTGCAGCTGTTTGTCTTGACTAGTCCGTCGACCTGTCATGTCGCACTACCGTTAGTTGATTGAGCATGTCGGTCCTATCTTGGTACCATGGCCAAACAATTCACTTATTAAGTTTTATGGCACATATATCATGTTCGTTTATGAGCTGCTGCTCGTGCCAACTAGCCTTGGGCCCACTATACGAGATTTTCAAAATCAGGCATTTAGCCCCCAAGTTCCAAAACCGAGGCCCCTGGCCTATCAGAGCTATTCGAGCTCCTGTCGAAAATGTCTCTCAAATAGTTTAAGCATTGGCACACAGTCAAGGGAGAACACTTCGGACAAAATAGGTTTTCACTGTCCATTATACCAACCGGTATAAGGACATCTCCGTTCATAACCGATGAAGGGTTTTCAACTTCCTTCGAGAAAATCTCATCATACCAACCGGGTATGATCTACTTACTACCCGTAAGTAGTTTTTTTCGCATAATTTTTACATCACTTTATCTAAGTGGTGATGATTAAAATACCACTAAATAGTGGGTTTTTATACCGAGGTACTTATCATCCCCTATTGGGTATGATATAAAATTTTCACTCACAACAGGTAAGTGATTTTTATCTTTAAGTTGTGCTCATCATCCCAACCGGGTATGATGTTAGTAAACCCACTCACCCATTAATGCCGTGAATTCCACTAGACTGGTTCTTTGTATTCACACGAGCTTGTCCTTGCTGGCGTTCCCGGTATTTCACGTTCCTACACGATATGAACAACCTTGTTCATTATTACTCGGCACAACAGCCTTCATTCATTTCTGATGAATGAGAAAACCCAAACTTTTAGTTATTTGCAATTAGGTCCCTAAAGTTATTTGTCTTTAACTTTAAGTCCCTAATGTCGGTTTTTCCTCAAATTGAGTCCCGTAACTTTTAAAATTTATCCTCGGACCTCAATTTATTCAATTTCACCAAAAGGGGTTTAATTTCCCAAATTTCCAATTTGGTCCCCCAATTTTTCCAAATTTACCATTTTGCCCCAAAAATTCCAAAATTACTCAATTGGTCCTCTAACATTATTTTCATGCCCAATTGACCCTCAATTTCCTAAAATTGTATTTTGGCCCTTTGAATTTCGATAATCCCCAAATTTTCCCCCAATTTCAACTCTTCAACACTACCGAATTTGATTTCATCAAATTGACCGATCAAACACTTCTAATTATTGAAATTGGAGTTGAAATTTAGTTCCTGCATGTTCATACAATTCTAAGAAGCTTTGAATCGCAGATTTTAACGTCGGAACGAGCTCAAACGGAGCTTCGCCGGAAAATATACTATAGAGAGAGAAAGCTTCGATTACTCACTGGTGAAGGCACGGCGGTCCGAGCTTTCGATCTAGGCAGATAGTCTCGTCATGAGGTTCATCCTAGAATCAAGAATTGTATCAGTTGATGTGGAATTGGATTAGAATTTTGTCATTGAAATTCGTTCAACTCTCTCTCTAGCACCGATCGAAAATTGTAAAGGGGAGCCAAATTGGCTTACCTTTCGGTCCTAATTCAGCCGTGGAAAGGCTGAGGAAGTCTTGGGAGGGCTTGGTTTGGCCTGAGGAGGGCTTGAAATGGCCGATTTCAGCTTGGCCACAATAGGGCAGCTTCGGTCCGCTGGAGTTGCTTCACTATTCCATCATGTTGGCGCTTCTCCAACGATTCTCAGATTGACTGGAGTTTGCTATCAGATAGCTATCTTCTCACACTACTCTTAATCAAACACAGTTAACTTTAAAGTTCTTATGGAATCTAATTCACCTGAACCACTTTAGTTTTTGTTTACTAGTTTGTTTTAAGTTTCTTTTCCAAGGTTTAATGAACCCTTTGGATCACCCGAAAGTTGTAAATTTCCATATTGCTTATTCCCAAATGTAAATTGACTTGGTTTTCATATTCGGTTTGATTTGTTCTTTTCCCAGTTTTCCTTAACTCAAATGTACTGGGTTTACACTGGGGTTCCCTTGAGGTGATCCAAGAGTATTCCTCTTCTTGTTCTCCCTGAGAGTGGGACAATCCTTTGCAAAGTGTCCCACTTGTACGCATGAAAATCAGGTAAGGCATGCTCCCTCATGGTACTTTTGACACTTTGGACAACGAGGGTTTCCATAAGTAAGGTGTGGATCATTTTGTGTGGTGGTGGTGGCATGTCCCTTCTCCTTTGAAATGCCATTCTATTTCCCCATTTTAAATTGTTATGCTACTTTCGTCCTCCCTGACGGTTTGGACACTTATCGTCCTTTCGGGTCGCCTACTCCATCTAACAGCGTCGGGCCTGTACCAGTCGATCACACTCATGAGCCATACTGATTACTGCTGCCAAGTCCGTGGGGCATCCTAGTACTCTCATACGATCTTGGATGTTCATATTGAGACCATCCATGAACCTCTAGCATATATATGTTGGCCCGACTAGGTCGGGAGCAAAGGGTCTTAGCTTGTTGAATTTTGTCTCGTACGCTGATATGGATTTAAGCCCTTGTCAAAGCCGGATGAACTCCTGCTTCTTCTCATTTATCAGATGGGGTGCCAAGTACCTCTCCTTGAACTGTTCCCAAGTAGGGATGATGGTATGTGGGTTTCTAACATTGTCCCACCATCGTTTGACACCTCCCTCTGGGAAGAATTCTATCAAGATCACCATATCCTCTAGTGGTATCCTAATGATTCCCATCAGTTTCTTAATGTTTGCCAGCCAATCCATGGCGGCACCAGGATCCTTTTCTCCAAGGAAGGGTTTACACCCTAGTTGTCGGAGAGTCTTGAGGTTTCTGGGAATGTCTATTAGAGGGGGATGGTTAACAAGGGAGGATGGGATTGTACGTCTCCGGTTCAATCTGAGAATTTGTGCCTGCCACATGGACGAGGTTAGGTTACCCAAATATGCGGGTGAACTCCTCGTACAATCTCTGGTGCTCCATACTGAGTCTAGGAGGAGTTGTCAAGGCTCCTCTAGGAGTTTCTACGGGTAGGGGTGGTTAGGTAGTATTGGAGACTACATCCCTTGTTCTCATGGTTCCTTTCTTTGGAGCTATTCTGAAAATTTTAATATCAATCCTATTAGTTACTAGATTTTCTAGTCTTGATTATGTATTCCAGGAAACAGGCTCTGACACCACTTAAATTGTCACGTCCTGACCCAGTTTGGTTGATCCCCGTGATCAACCCGCCACTCTCCTGACTTACTAAGGGTTGCCCCTTCTTTATAAACTATGAGAAGTAATGCATTCTTTAAACCAGCACCTTTCCTAGAATAACATAAATCAAAAGTGCACAAAATTTTAAACTTATTATACATGCCTTACAAATACATTAGTTTGTGGTCTTTGAGGTAATCTTTCTGGGGTTACCTCAAAGGGATATAAGGAAGGGGTGACTTCAACAACTTAGTAAATTGGTGTTCAAACATTTACTTTTAGAAAAATAGTTTGAATTTGTAGTGTGTCAAACTTCTTATTTTCTTTTAAAAACATTTCATTTCCAAATTCTTGGTTTACATAACCATTTCACATCATAACGGTGTCTTTATCACTTAACGCACGTCCTTCATCATGAAGGAACACACAATCACAGGCCAGCCCATCCACTAAACCCACTTGTGGCATCGGAGCAACTTTACCGGCCACCTAGATAGAAGCACGTCCAGTTCTACCCTGAGAATGAATGGATATTCGCGACATCTGACCCTCAATCCCATAATAAAACTCTTTGTATATATGAGAACAGAGACCTCATCCTGTCCCCACCCCACTCTCACATGCTTGAAGCTACATCGATCTTCGCAAGACTTTTGGTATGATTAACTGCCTTTATTTCCACCATGTCGTCCAGAGCCCTAGGATGCATCATTACCTCTCTTGGGTGTCTTGAAGGTCCCGTAACACAGTGAATGCACAAATCAACAGTTTTTCACATAAGTCATATAATCTATGGTGCTAATAGTCTAACGGCACCAACCTCGATAGTGCACTGAATATCCTTTTAGCCAACTTGTTGGCCTTACTCGAACATGTCTTAGTTGGCATTCTTGGTACTTCGTGTTCCTACACGATAAGAACACTCTTGTTCATTATCCTTTGGCCTAATAGCCCTCATTCATCACAAATGTATGAGAAAACCAAACTTTTCCTTTATTTTCAATTAGGTCCCTAAAGTTATTTTTTTAACTTTTAGTCCCTAATGTCGGTTTTTCCTCAAATTGAGTCCGGAAACTTTTAAAATTCACCTTGGGACCTCGATTTATTCAAATTCACAAAAAGAGGTTTAATTTCTCAAATTTCCAATTTGGTCCCCAACTTTTCCAAAATTACCATTTTGCACCTACTTTACAAAAATTGTTAGTTTTGCCCCCAAAATTCCAAAATTTGCCCAATTGGTCCTCCAACATCTTTATCATCCATAATTGGCCCTCAATTTTATGAAATTGCACTTTAGTCCTTCTAATTTTTAAAATTCCTAAATTTTCCCCAATTTTTCCCCCCATTTCAACCTTCTAACTTAGTCAAATTTGATTTAATCAAATTCACCAATCAAATGAGTTTAATTGTTGAAATTGAAGTTGGATTGGAGTTCTACACCTTCATACGATTCAATTGCATTTTGAACCGCATGATTTGGTGCTGGAATGAGCTCAAACGGAGCTTCGCTATAAAACTTGACTTTGAGAGAGAAAGCTTCGAAAGCTTACCGTCAGGAGCCCGACGATCCGAGCTTTCAATATGGGCAGATAGCTATTCTCTTGATGTTTATCCTAAGATCAAGAATTGCATCAATTGATACTGAATTGAGTGAGAATTTTATCATTGAATTTCTATTAGTTCTCTCTACCACCGGTCAGAAATTACAGAGGAGAGCCAAATTAGCTTACCTGTCAGCTCTAATTCAGCTGTACGAGGACTGTGGAGGTGTTGGGAGGGCTTGCTTAGGCTGGAACAGGGCTTGAATATGTCAATTTCAGCTTGGCTAAAATAGAGCAGCTTCGGTTCACCGAAGCTGATTAATTGTTTGATCACATCGGCATTTCTCCAGCGAACCTCAGAGCAAATAGAGACTACACATGTGTAGCTGACTTCTCTCCGAATCCAAAGAACTCAACCTCACCTTGTTTGGATCAGAAAAGTGCCCAAGTCAGAGCTCTGGTTCGAGCTTCTACAAAAATTAGAGCAGTTGACAGAGAATGCAGTTTCTAGGTGTGCAGAGGATGGATGAGGAGGTGGTCTTTATATAGGAAGCTCGAGGACTTATTGGCTATCAGTTTGGCTCCTTAATGATGATCATTCATTACTTGAAACTCCTTAGCTAGAGACTTTTCAGCTTTGCCGGCGCTGTTCAATTTTTTGGTGAGTGAACAGTGATGTCATATGAAGGAAGAAGACGACACTATTCCAAACCAGACCTAAAGCTTAAACCGGTCAGCTCAGGCCCGATTTGATAGAATTTTTCAAAATTAAAATTTTCTAAATTCATTTTCTATCCAATGTTGCCCTCAAATATCAAATTTAAATTATTAAGACAACAAGAAAAATGAATTTATCATCCGGTTCAATAATGATTCAAACCGATCCAAATTGGTTCAATCTGGTTCGGATTCAGTTCACCTGAACCAGTTTGGTTTTCATCTCCAACTCATCCTTAAGTCCTTTTCCTTGACTTTTGGGACTCTTTGAATCACTTGGGGTCCATAAATTTCTCGATTTGCCCTTTCTTTATCGGTTCCGGTTTGTAGACCAACTCAATTTTCAAATTGAAAATGACTGGTTCTTTCCCCAATTTTCTTATTATCAAAGGACGAGGTTTACACAATCGGACCGGTCCGATCTGGTATGGAATAGTGTCACCTTCTTCCTTTAGATGACGACACTATTCATTCAACGGATGAATGGACATCACCAGGAAAATGAAATGCCTTCATTCAGGACGTTTCAGGTCATGAATGAACTTGACCAAGATGCCAAACAGTCGGGCAGAGAGTCTCCGAGCTCCCTATATAAAGAGCTCCTCTCCAATCATTCTCCTCACATAAAATCTCCACTCTCTCTCAACTACTCTAGTTTCCAGTGAAGCTCGAACCAAAGCTCTGACATAGGGGTTTTTCTAAGTCTTAGAAGGTGGCACTCACATGACTGTAATAGAGTTAAAAGGTAAGCCAATTCGGTACCCTCTATCATTTCCGATCGGCATTATAGAGAGAAACTAAGAAAACTTCACTGACCGAATTCTCCCTCAATTCAAAATGCATTGTATCGACTCTTGATCCTAGGAGGAACCTCAGGACAAGAGCTACCTGCCCAGATAGAAAGCTTAGACCACCACACCTCCAACGATAAGTTTTCAAAGCTTTCTCTCTCTACGTATAGTTTTCCGGCAAAGCTCCGTTTGAGCTCGTTCCAGCCTCAATTCATACGATTCAAAGCTCAATTGAATCGTATGGAAGTGTAGGAACTAATTTACACCTCTAATTGAAGCAATTAACCCTAATTGAATGGTCAAATTGATGAAATCAAATTTGGCCAGTTTGAAAGGAGGAATTAAGGGGGGAATTTGGGGGTTTCGTAAAATTGAGGGACCATTTTGCAATTTCACAAAATTAAGGGCCAATTGGCCATGGAAAAGATCTTGGAGGACCAATTGGTCAATTTTTTATAAAGATTTGGGGTCAAATTGCCATTTTTGAAAAGTAGGGGCAAAATGGTAATTTTTGAAAAATTGGGGACCAAATTGGAAAATTGGAAAACTTGTACCCCTTAAACAATTTTGAGTAAATTGAGGATCCAAAGTGAATATTTGGAAGTTTCGAGAGTCGATTTGGGGAAACGTGAGCGCTAGGGACCTAAAGTTAAGGAAAATGAACTTTAGGGACCTAAGTGCAATTAACTAATAACTTTTGACCCTAGTTGCTCATATGTGAGAAACAAAGGCTATTATGTCAAACTCTAATAGATAAGAATGCGTAAATCATGTAAGAACACAACAGACCAGAATGCCAGCGATGATAAGCTAGCATGGATGTGAACACCAACTAGTAAGGAATACACCACGATTATCGGGTGAGTTGGCTTATGTACATAATACCCGGTTAGGATGATGAGTACTTTAGAAACGAAAAACCACTTGTAAGTGGAATTTTGACATCACACCCGGTTGGAGAGATGTGCGAACTAAGCTGAAATCTACTTAATGGTTGTAAGTATTGATCATACCCGATTGGTATGATGGACTTCCTCGAAGGAAGGAGAAAACCGCTTACCAGTTGTTAGCAGAGATATCATCACACCCGGTGTGATGAAGTGGAAATATGTTTTGTCATAAGTGTTCTCCCCTGACTTGTGTGCCAATGCTTAAACCTTTTGGGAGACCTTCTTGACGGGAGCTAGAATAGCTCAACTAGGGCAGAGGCCTTGATTTTAAACTTATGAGGCTAAAATGTGCGATTTTGGAAAATCAAGTATAGTGGGTCCAAGGCCAGTGGGCACAAGAAGGAGCTCATAAACAAACATGAGTGATGAAAGTCATGAAAACTCTTAATGAAATGGAAATGTGATTTTGCCATGGTATCAAGACAAGACTGGCATACTCGATGGACTGGCGTCAGGGCCAGGTCGACGAACCGGCCTAGACAAGCAGCTGCAAGTCGGGTTGAGGGTCAAGATTGTTGGACCAGTGGCACCAAAGATAAATGGCTATGTGAAAATTGTTTTTTGTGCATGCACTTGAGGTACATGACCATTAAGACGTCCAAGAGGGGTAGTGATGCTTCCTAAGGGTTACTGGACGACATGGTAAAGATAAGGGCAGTTTGTCGTGCCAGCAATCAGGGATGCTCGATGTAGCTTCATGAGCATGAGACCAGGGTGGGATCAGGATGAGGTCTCTATCATCATACGGACCGGAGTTTTTTTCGGGTTTGAGGGTCGGATGTCGCAAACATTCACTTAGACCCAGGGTAGAAGTGGACGGGCTTCTATCTTGGTGGTCGGTAAAGTCGCTCCGAGCCACAAGTGGGTGCAATGAATGGGCTACCCTACGAATGTGTGATCCCTTCCTGATGAGGGGTGTGTGTTGACTATTAAACGCACCTAATGTGGAAAATAAGGAAAAAGAATTTTGAAAACTGGAATTTGAGGAAAGATTATTCTTAAAGGAAATAAGGAGTTTGGCACACTCCGATTAAAGTTGTTTTATTTATGAAAACTCACTCCCAATACACATTCACTAAGTTCTTGAAACTCACCCCTCTTTTATATCATTTTTCAGGAGTAGGGGAAAATAACTAAAGATAACACCAGTATCTACCCTCTGTCAAGTATGCGTAAACGTTCTTTTAAACTTGCATTTTTATTGATTTATGCTATTCTAGGGAACAAGGTTTAAATTATGCTATTTTAGGGAAAAAGGTTTAAATTATGCCTAGCTCCTCTTGATTAAAGAAAGGGGGAAACCCATTTTGAACCAAGGGAGAGGCAATTTGATCACGGGGATCCGACCAAACCAGGTCGAGGCGTGACAACTTGAGTGGTATCAGAGCCTATTTCCCTTGAAGCATTATCAATACTATGCCCTGACACTAATGAAAACTTAATTACCATGTAGGAAGGAGAGTCCCTAGGAAATATGACGTACAATCCAAACCCCCACACATGATCGTGAAAAAGACGCCTACCCCCAAAGAGGCGGTTGTTCAACGATTCTTGGAGGGCGAGAAGAGAGTTCCCAATGACATGGTCGAGGATTATAGGAAACTAGTTGGAGCCTAATTAGAACTAGAAGGCATCACCTATCCTCCTCCAAGGTAGGAAGAACCTAACCCTCCTCCAAGGAGCCCAACACCTCCTCCAGCCCCACAACAACCAAAAAGGACTCCCACTAAGAAGGAGGCATGGGAAAATAATTGGGATACCCATGCCACCTTTATGAAAGTCCACCAAGTACCCCCACCTGCTCAATTCAACTTCACTCCTTCTCAATGGATGAAGTAGACATACAAGTGTGAGGTTGAGGTGTTAAGAAGGTATGGACTTGAGGCCATACATGAAGTTCATCCTATAAGGGAAATCCAAAGGGAATATGGATGGACTTCAACCAATTCATCAAAGCCTTCGAACCATGAATATCACAATTGTTTAGAGGCAAACTCCTGGCCTATGACCCCAAGGGACTTGGAAGCAGTAAATTCCTGTAATAAGTTGAGTACAGCAAGAAACTATCTCTTGCAATGAATGAAAGTTCAATTTTCCTTGATTAAAATTTAATCTCCTTGATAATGACAAGTACAACTAACATATATGAAAGTATACCAATAATGATCGGGGTATTAGATAGAGAAAACATCACCTAAGAAAGAAAACTATGGGTCACCTCTAGTTAACCCAAACCTTAAAGATAGCCAAATAAGTTTCCCCTACAAAACCAGGAGTATGGAGTAACAAGGAAATAAGATTGAGAAAGGAATTCTAGAGGAGTCTACCTAGAGTTCACCAAGAAGGGCATACCCTAACTATGGGAAGGAAGAAGAGGAAGAGTGTGAAGTCCGGTGTAAAGGAAGTAAGCATCAAAAGGTGCAAGAGTAGTAAAAGCCTAAGGACCATAAGGAGTTAAGGAAGAGCCCCATATATATAAAAGTCAAGAAACCAAGAAGAATTGGGCTACCCTAAGGGAAACCGATGGAATGGAAGCTGACCAAGAGGAAAGTAAGGAAGAAGAAAGAGCATGGATAGTGCTAAGCCACCTTAGGATAAGACAACGAGAGAGGGAAGAGGAAAAGAAGTATGATAGGAAGAGAACTCGGAGGAATATACAAGCATCCTTGAAAGAGTTAGTGATAGGCATGATACAACTCGGAATAAGGAGTTGGTGAATGGTCACAAGCAAGCAACAGAGGATGGAGTGAAGGAAAGCCCTTGAGTGAAGGACGCTAACATAAAGGACATAAGAAGGGAAGAATTCCAGCGTGTCGGTAAGTCATCGGGAAACCCAATGATTGGAACCAGAAAGACCTAATAAAGAAGTTGGGAAAAGATGAGTAGGTAAGGAAAACTGACACAGATATGTAAAATATAACGTTAAAGGCAAGATCGATTATTGGATAATAGTAAAGGTAGTCGAGAAATACGACTAGACAAAAAGAGGGACGAAGTTATACTATCCTTGAAAGGTTGGAAGGTTGAGAACAACCATTATGGAAGTGTTCTAAAATTTTAAATGGTCAAGGACAGGTTCTAGAGTATGTCGTGCTATAAGGGACATGTTAGCCCAATAGCCCTAGAGAAAATATGACTCAAATAAGGAAGAGTCAGTTAGTTAAGCATGATAAGGTCAAACATTAAATTTGTACCAAAGTTGTAATAAACAACAGATGAGGAAAGGGTCAAAATAGACAAAAAAGTGATAATACCGAAACCTGTGAAAGCAAGTACGTAGCGCTTGAACGGCCACCAAGATAAGAGTTTCAACGATAAAGAGAATAACTAGACACAAGAACGATTGGGCATCTTGGAACTCCCAATCTTGAAATCTTGAGTAAGAACCTCAAGGGGAAAAATCTTGCCCTAAGTAAAGGAAGATGTGAATCGAAGGATATACCTTTGTACTTGCGGGTAAGACATGCCTAGTTATGATAAACTCCATGGAGGGAGTAAAATAATGTAAAGGATAATAAATTCCTTAAGTGCGTGATTTAAAGGGGCTAAGTGAAAGAACATCCGAAGTGTATGTCAAGCAAACCCAAGTTGACATTAAGGGAAATTAATCCCAATGTGAAATATGTTGATTAAGTTTTGGGGACAAAACTCATAAAAGTAGGGAAAGTTGTAAACCCCACCCCTTCAAGATAAGAAAATCGGGGAACGAACCCAGTCAACCCAAGAGAGAGAACCGAACTAGTTCACGAACCACAATCGATCAAGAGAGGGCAAATGAGGAAATTTAAAAATCTCGAGTGACCCAAAGAGTTATAAAAACCATGGAAAGGGTCTTTGGGACAAATTGGAAGAGAAAACTAGACTTGTTCAACTAAACCAGATCTAAATTGGATTAAACCAGTTTGAACCATCATTGAACCAGTTGCTAAATTCATTTTTTCATGTGGATTGAAATATTTAAATTGGGGAAGTAAAGCCATCATTGGATAGAGAATGAATTTAGATAAATTTAGAAAGTTTTAACTTTGAAAAACTCAGTCGAATCAGGCCTGAACCAGTCGGTTTAAGCATCGAACCGGGTCAACCTGGTACGGTCTAGTTTGGAATAGTGTCGTTTTTTTCCTTCAGATGACTACATTGTTCATTCAACGAATGAATGAAAAGCATCGGCGAAGATAAAACCCCACTGTTCAGGTCATTTCAAGTCATGAATGAGCTTGACCAGGATGCCAAACGGTCGAGTAGAGAGTCCCCGAGCTCCCTATATAAAGAGCTCCTCTCCATTCATTCTCCTCACACCTAAAATCTCCACTCTCTCTCAACTGCTCCATTTTTTGGTGAAGCTCGAATCGGAGCTTCGACATAGGGGTTTTTCTGAGCCTTAGAAGGTGAGGTTAGGTTCTTTAGATTCCAGGAAAAATTCAACTACCTCACAGTAATCTTCGTTCATTCCGAGGACAGCCGGAGAAGCGTCGATGAAGTCAAACAGTGAAGCAGCTCCGACAGACCGAAGCTGCCTTGTTTCGACCGAGCTGAATTCAGCCAAATTCGGCCCTCCTCTAGCCAAACCAAGCTCTCCCGACACTCCCATGGCCCTCACACAACCGTAATAGAGCTGAAAGCTAAGCTAATTCGGCCCCCTCTATCATTTCCGATTGGCGTTAGAGAGAGAAACTATGAGAAATTACTGACCGAATTCTCCTTCAATTCGATATTAATTGTATTGATTCTTGATCCTAGGAGTAACCTCAAGATGGGAGCTACCTACCCAAATATAAAGCTCGAACTGTCGCGCCTCCGATGGTAAGCTTTCGAAGCTTTCTCTCTCCACACATAGTTTTCCAGCGAAGCACCATTTAAGCTCGTTTCAGCCTCAATTCATGCAATTCAAAGCTCAATTAAATCATATGGAAGTGTATGGACTAATTTACACCTACAATTGAAGCAATTAACCCTGATTGAATGGTCAATTTGATAAAATCAAAATCGATCAGTTTGAAAGAGGGAAATTTTGGGAAAATTTAGGGATTTCATAAAATTGAGGGAGCATTTTGCAATTTTCCAAAATTGAGGGCCAATTGGCCATTATTGGAGGACCAATTGGTCATTTTTTTTTGAAATATTTGGGGTAAATTACCATTTTTGGAAAGTAAGGGCAAAATGGTAATTTTTGAAAAATTGGGGACCAAATTGAAAATTTGGAAAACTTGAGCCCCTTAAAGAATTTTGAGTAAATTGAGGACCCAAAGTGAATTTTTGGAAGTTTTGGGACTCGATTTGGGGAAAAGTTAGCACTAGGGACCTAAAGTTAAGGAAAATGAACTTTAGGGACCTAAGTGCAATTAACTAATAACTTTTTAGCCTAATTGCTCATATGTGAGAAACAAAGGCTATTATGCCAAACTCTAATAGATAAGAGTGCCCAAATCGTGTAGGAACACGAGAGACTGGAACACCAGCGAGGATAAACTAGCGTGGAGGCAAACACCGACTAGCAAGGAATACACCACGATTATCGGGTGAGTGGGCTTATGTACATCATACACGGTTGGGAAGATGAGTACTATAGAAACGAAAAACCACTTGTAAGTGGAATTTTGACATAACACCCGATTGTAGTGATGTGCGAACTAAACTGAAACCTACTTACCGATTGTAAGTAGATATCATACTCGGTTGGTATGATGGACTTCCTCGATGGAAGGAGAAAACCGCTTACCGATTATAAGCGGAGATATCATCACACTTGGTTGGTGTGATAAAGTGGAAATATGTTTTGTTAGAAGTGTTCTCCCCTGACTTGTGTGTCAATGCTTAAATATTTTGGGAGACCTTCTTGACGGGAGCTAGAATAGCTCAAATAGGCTAGAGGCCTCAATTTTAAACTTGTGGGGCTAAAATGCGCTATTTTGGAAACTCACATACAGTGGGCCCAAGGCTAGTGGGCACAAGTAGAAGCTCATAAACAAACATGATATATGAAAGCCATAAAAAATTTTAATGAAATGGATATGTGATTTCGCCATGGTACCAAGATAGGAACGACATACTCGATGGACTGGCGGTAGTGCGTTAGGGCTAGGTCGACAAACCGACCTAGACAAACAGTTGCAGGTCGGGTTGAGGATCGGGGTCATTGGACTAGTGGCATCACAGATAAATGGCTATGTGAAAATTGTTGTTTGTGCATGCACTTGAGGTACAAGACCATTGAGATGCCTAAGAGCGATAGTGATGCTTCCTAAGAGCTACTAGATGACTTGGTGGAGATAAGGGCAATTTGTCATGCTAGCATTCAGGAAAGCTCAATGTAGCTTCATGACCATAAGATCGGGGTATGGTCAGGATGAGGTCTCTATCCTCATATGGTGTAAACCCCGTCCTTTTGAGTTAAGGAAAACTGGGGAAGAACTGATCAACCCGAGAGACCCAAAGATTAGAGAATGGGCAAATTGGGAAATTTACATGTCCAGATTGACCCAAAGAGTCATAAAAACCTTGGAAAGGGATTTTAGGACAATTTGGGAGAGAAAACCAAACCGATTTAGGTGAACCGATTTAGACCAGTTTGAACCATCATTGAACCAGATGCTAAATTCATTTTTCTAGGTGGCATAAAATATTCAAATTAGAGAATTGAAGCCACCATTTGATAGAGAATGAATTTAGATGAATTTGGAAAATTTTAATTTTGAAAAACTCGATCAAATCAGTCCTTAACTAGTCGGTTTAAGCATTGAACCTGGTTTAGACCGATCCGGTCCGATTCAGAACAGTGTCGTCTTCTTCCTTCAAATGACAGCACTATTCACTCGCTGAAAAATTGAATAGCGCAAGCGAAAAGGAAACGTTTCTGTTTAGGACTTTTTACAGCATCAATGAGTGTTATTAAGGTGCCAAACTTACAACCAGAGAGTCCTTGAGCTCCCTATATAAAGAGCCCCTCTCCATTCATCCTCCACGCACCTAAAAACTTCCCTCTCTCTTAGCTACTCATTTTTTTGATGAAGCTCAAACTAGAGCTTTGACATAGGGGTTTTTCTAAGCCAAAGAAGGTGTGGTCAGATTCCTTAGACTCGGGGAGACGTCAGCTACCTGACGATGGTCACCATTCAGTTAGAGGATTGTTAGAGAAGCACCGGCATAATTAAACAGTGAAGTAGCACTGACGAACAGAAGCTGCCATGTTTCTGTTGAGCTTAAGACGGCCAAATTGAGCCCTCCTCAGGTCAAACCAAGCTCTATCAATACTTCCTAAGCCCTCATATGACTGAATTAGAGTGGAAAGGTAAGCCAATTTGGCTCCCCTCTGTAATTTTCTATTAGTGTTCGAGAGAGAACCAGCGAAACTTTCCTGACCAAATTCTCCCTTAATTCGACATGAATTAAGATGATTATTGATCATAGGAGGAACCTCAGAATGAGAGCTACCTGCCCCAATCAAATGCTCGGACCGTCGCACCCCCAACAGTAAGCTTTCGAAGCTCTCTCTCTAAATCCAATTTTTCGGCGAAGCTCCATTTGAGCTCATTTCGACATCAATTCATGCAATTCAAAGATTCAATTGAATTGTATGGATGTGTAGGAACTCAATTTTACTTCCAATTTCAATAATTAACCCTGAATAAACTAGGAGAGTGGCAGGTTGCTCACGGGGATCCAACCAAACCGGGTTGGGGCATGACAACATTAATCAAAACTTAATATATTAACCTTGCATACGTGTCTTGCAGATTCAGCTATCAGAAGGACTTTAAGTGGGTTTTCCCTCGATTACCTGAAAGGGGTAAAAATGAGGAGGTAAGTTCTACAACCTAGTGAGGGGGTGTTGGGAGTGAGTTCTAAAGATAGACACGCCAAGGTTATCATTTCTTTAAAAAGAAAGTTTTTCCTCAAAATTAGATTTTTGAAAACCTTTACCCTGCCAAGAGGGACATTTTTCTTTTATCAGGGTTTTCATCAATTTAACCTTCTTTTCCAAAAACCTCTTTCCAAGGCTTACTAATGCTATGGAAAGGATTCTTAAATCCTTTCCAAGGTTCTCAAAACCTTTTTCCCATTTCTATATTAGGTGCATTTAATAAACAACACACACCCTTCATCAAGAAAGGTACACACATTCACAAGTACAGCACGTCCATTACACCCACTTGTGGCTTAGAGCATCTTTACCGGCCACCAAAATAGAAGTCCATCCACTTCTACCATGGGTCTGAGTGGATGTTCGGGACATCTGACCCTCAAACCCGAAATCAATTTTGTGTCTACATGAGGATATAGATCTTATCTTGGTCTCATGCTCATGAAGCTCAAACACAGTAGCTTCAAGAAGCCCCAAACACGGTAGCATTTTGGAGTCCAAACACAGTAACTCTGTGGAGTCCAAACACAGTAACTCTGTGGAGTCCAAACATAGTAACTTCGTGGAGTCCATACTCATTAACTTCATGACTAACTAGTACGATGAGAAACCCACACACAGTAGCTTCTCTTTCCCTTATCACCATCATGTCGTCCAACAGACCTTAGGACCCATCACTACCCCCCTAGGGCGTCTTGATGGTCTCGTACCACAAGTGCATGCACAAACAATAGTTTTCATTTTTCTTAGCCAATCTATTTGGTTCCTATGGTCCAACGGCCCCGACACTCAACCCGACCTGCAGTTGTTTTTCTGACTCGTCCATCGACCTAGCCCTGATGCACTATTGCTAGCCCATCGAGTCTTGTCGGTCCTAACTTGGTACCGTGGTGAATCACACAGTAAATTCCACTTTTAATGAGAGTTTTCATGGCTCTTACTATTAATGTTTGTTTACAAGCTTCTGCTTCTGCCCACTGGCCTTAGGACAATTGTACATGATTTTCCAAAAATCGGGCATTTTAGCCCCCAAGTTCCAAAACTGAGGCCTCTGGCCTATCTGAGCTATTCTAGCTCTCATCAAGAAGATCACCCAAAATTTTTAAGCATTCACACACAATCAATGGAAACACTTCTAGTTTCAACTCATTCATCACACCAATTGGATGTGATGACATCTCCACTTACAATCGGTAAGCGGGTTTTCCACTTCCTTCCACGAAGTTCATCATACCAATCGAGTATGACCTACTTACAACCGATAAGTAGTTTTTTCGCATAGTTATCACATCACCCCAACCAGGTGTGATGTTAAAATTCAACATAGTAGTGGTTTTTTATTTTCAAGAAATTCATCATCCCAACCGGGTATTATGTAAAAAAATCCCACTCACCTAATGTTCGTAGTGTATCCCTTCTTAGTCAACTTTTTGCCTCCACGCGAGCTTATCCTTGTTGGCGTCCTAGTCCTTCGTGTTCCTACACGATTTGAACATCCTTGTTTATTAACATTTGGCACCATAGCCTTAATTCTTCACATATAAACAAAATGCCCAAACTTTTCAGTTCATTGCATTTAGGTCCCTAAAGTTCCTTTTCTTTAACTTTAAGTCCCTAATGCTAACTTTTCCCCAAATTGAGTCTCGAAACTTTCTAAAATTCACTTTGGGTCCTCAATTTACTCAAAAACACTTAAGAGGTTCAAGTTTCCCAAATTTCTAATTTGGTCCCCAACTTTTCAAAAATTACCATTCTACCCCTACTTTACAAAAATGGCAATTTGACCCCAATAATTCCAAAAATTGACCAATTGGTCCTCCAACATCCTTTTCATGGCCAATTGGCCATCAATTTTGAGAAATTGAAATTCAATCCCTCAATTTTATGAAATCCCAAATTTTCCCACTTTCAAACTTGTTGAATCTAATTTCATCAAATTAACCATTCAATCGGGGTTAATTGATCAAATTGAAGATATGGATCAGTTTCTACACTTTAATATGATTCAATGAAGCTTTTAATCGCGTCATTTGGGTCCAAATTGAGCTCAAATGGAGTTTCATTGGAAAACTAGACTTAAAGAGAGAAAGCTTCGAAAGCTTACAATCGGAGCTGCGGCGAACCAAGCTTTCGATCGGGGCTGGTAGCTCTTGTCCTAAGGATCCTCCTATGATCAAGAATTGCAACAATTCATGTCGAATTGAGGGAGAATTTAATCGATGAAGTATCATTAGTTCTCTCTCTAACACTGATAAAAAATTACCAAGGGGAGCCAAATTGGCTTACCTTTCCTCACTAATTCGGTTGTATGATGGTTGTGGAAGTGTTGGGAGAGCTTGGTTTAGCCTAAGGAGGGCTCATTTTGGTCGTTTTCAGCTCAGTCGAAATAGGACAGCTTCGGTCAGCCAGAGCTACTTCACCATTTGATTACGCCGGCACTTCTCCGATGATTCTTGGGTCGAATGGTGACCACCATCGAGTAGCTAACTTCTCATCGAGTCTAAGGAACCCGAGCCCACCGTTAAAGCTCTAATTCGAGCTTCACCAGAAATTGGAGCAGTAGGAAGAGAGAGGAGTTTTTAGGTGTGAGGAGGATAAATAAGGAGGAGCTCTTTATATAGGAAGCTCATGGACTCCTTAGTTGTCCGATTGGGGCCTTTATGGCGATCATTCATGGCCTTAAATACCCTGAACGGAGACTTTTCATCTTTGCAAGACACTATTCTGAACTAGGTTGGACCAATCCGAACTAGGTTCAATGCTTAAACCATTTAGATCAGGCCCGATTCGATCGAGTTTTTCAAAATTAAAAATTTCTAAATTCATTCTCTATCCAATGGTGTCTTCAATTCTCTAATTTAAATTTTCTAAATCATCTAGAAAAATGAATTTAGAAACTAGTTTAATGTTGGTTCAAACCGGTTTAATTTGGTTCATGTCTGGTTCATCCGAACCGATCTAGTTTTCACTTCCAATTCATCCCAAAGTCCTTTTCCATGACTTTTATAACTCTTTAGGTCACTTAAAATTTGAAATTTCTCATTTTGCCCTTTCTCTAACGGTTGGGGTTCATAAAACGGTTTGGTTTTCTCACTCGGGTTGACTGGTTCTTTCCCCAATTTCCTTGTCTTTAAGGGACGGGGTTTACATGTGGCATCCTACCTAGGGGTCTTGGGGTTCCCTAGGGGTCCTGGGTGTTACACCCCAACCCGATTTGGTTGGATCACCATGATCAACTTGCCACTCTCCCGGTTTACGAAGGGTGGCCCCTTGTTTATAAACCGTGAAGAGTAAGGTGTCCTTTAAACCTGCAACTTTCCTAGAATAACATAAATCAAAACTGCATAATTTTAAATTGATCGTACCTGTCTTACACGCATATTAGTTGTTGGTCTTTCGGGTAGGCCTTCTGAGATTACCTGAAAGGGATATAAGGGATGGGGTGAGTACGACAACTCAGTGAATGGGTTTTCAAAATTTAACTTTTAGAAAAAATGTTTGATTTGGAGTGTGTCTGACTCCTTTTTCTATTTTAAAAACCTTTCATTTCAAATTTTAGTTTTTATCACCATTTCTTATTAACAACGGCGTGTTATCACCCAACACACATCTTTCATTATTAAGGTAAAACACACAATTATAGGCCAGCTCGTCCACTGAACCCACTCGTGGCGACGGAGCGGCTTTACCAGCCACCTAGATAGAAGCACGTCCACTTCTACCATGAGAATGAGTGGATGTTCACAACATCCAACCCTTAATCCCATAAAAAAATCTCCATGTTCGTATCAGGACAGATCTTCTCCCCACCCTGGTCTCATGCGCTTGAAGCTACTCCGAGCTTCGTAAGACTTCTAGTACGACAAACTACCCTTATATCCACCATGTCGTCCAGAGCCCTAGGATGCATCACAACCCCTCTTGGGTGTCTTACAGGTCCCGTAAACACAGTGCATGCACAATCAACATTTTTCACATAATTTCATATAATCTGTGGTGCCATTGGTCCAACGGCCCTGACCCTAAACTTGACTTGCAGCTGTTTGTCTTAACTAGTCCGGAGACATGTTATGTCGCACTTCTGCTATTTGACTGAGTATGTCGGTCCTATCTTGGTACCGTGGCCAAATAATTCATTTACTTATGTTTCCATGGCATATAAATCATGTTTGTTTACGAGCTCCTCCTCATGCCAACCAGCCTCGGGCCCACTACTCAAGATTTTCAAAATTGGGCATATTAGCCCCCAAGTTCCAAAACTGAGGCCTCTGGCCTAACAGAGCTATCCAAGCTCCCATCAAGAAGGTCTCCCAAAATATTAAAGCAGTGGCACACAGTCAAGGGAGAACACTTCCGACAAAATACTTTTCAACTATCCATCATACTAACTGAGTATGAGAATATCTCTGCTCATAACCGATGAATGGGTTTTCCACTTCCTTCGAAGAAGTTTTAACATACCAATCAGGGGCATATCATATCCAAGGATGGAGTTAAAGTAGATCTAACCAAGGTGGAAGCCATATTAGATTTGAAGGCTCTAAGGAATACTACATAAATAAGAAGTTTCTTAGGTTTGTCAAGATACTATAGATGGTTTGTGCAAGACTTTTCTAAGATAGAAGCTCCTCTAACTCGACTCACCAGGAAGGGAGTAGAGTATAAGTGGGATGAGAGTTGTGAGAATTTTTTTTAGGAGTTAAAGACTCGACTGATAACCGCACTGGTACTCTCCTTACTTGACTCTAATGCAGGAGAGTACACTGTCTATAGTGATGCATCCAAACAAGGAAGCAGATATGTCTTGATGCAACAAGGGAAGGTTGTCGCTTATGTCACACGACAACTAAAGGTACATGAAAGAAACTATCCAACACATGATCTGGAATTAGCTGCAATAGTGTTTGCCCTATGGCGATACTACCTTTACGGGGTTAAGTGTAAGATATACACAAATCACATGAGTTTTAAGTACTTCCTAACTCAGAAAGAGTTAAATCTCCGCCACAGGAGGTGGCTGGAATTGGTTAAGGATTAAGACCTTGTGATAGAATATCACCCCGGAAAGGCAAATGTAGTAGTAGATGCCTTGAGTCGCAAGTACCAAATCGAGGCAACTCAAGTAAAGATGAGTTACATACCACTGTTGCAACAATTGGGAAGAATGGAGATAGAACTGAAAATGGACAAGCAAGAAAGGTGCCCGATGGCTAACGTGGTAGTGAGACCCAATCTAACTGAGCAGATCCAGGCTCAACAAAAAATGGATAAGGAGCTTCAACTCTACCTGGATCTAGTTAATAGAGAAACTAAACTGGACTACGACCTGCGAAGCGATGGAGTGCTGACCTATAAGGGTAGTGTCATGCCCTGACCCGGTTTGGTCGGATCCCCATGATCAACCTGCCACTCTCCCGGTTTATTAAAGGGTTTCCTCTTATTATAAACCGTAAAAAGTAAGGCGTCCTTTAAGCCTGCACCATTTCTTAGAATAGCATAATCAAAATTGCATGAAATTTTAAACTTTACATACCTTTCTTACAGGCATCTTAGTTGATGGTCTTTAAGGGTAGGCTTTCCGAAATTTCCTGAAAGGGATATAAGGGAGGGGTGAGTACGACTACTTAGTGAATGGGTTTTCAAAGGTCAACTTTTAATTTTTAAGAAAAATATTTATATGGAGTGTGCCAGACTCCTTTCTTTTTAAAAATCTCTTCATTTAAAAATTCAGGTTTTCCCATCATTTTTTAGTTAACACGGTGTGTCATCAGCCAACACATATGCTTCATCATGAAGGTTACACACATTCACAGGTCACTATGACTACTGAACCCACTAGTGGCTTCGGAGCGACTTTACCGGCCACCCGGATAGAAGCACGACCACTTCTAACCTGGGAATGAGTGGATGTACGCGACATCCAACCCTCAATCCCTAAATCGGTACTTCATGTCCATATGAGGACAGAGACCTCATCTTGTCCCCACCCCGGTCTCATGCGCTTGGTGCTACTCCAAATTTCGCATAGACAGCTGGAATGACAATCTAACCTTATACTCACTGGGTCGTCCAGGGCCCTTAGGATGCATCACTACCCCTTATAGACATCTTGATGATCTCGTACTCATAGTGCATGCACAAACAATGTTTTCTCATATTTCCATGTAATCTTTGGTGCCACTAGTCCAACGGCCCTGACTCTCAACTCAACCCGCAGTTGTTTGTCTTGACTAGTCCGTCGACCAATCATGTCGCACTACCGCTAGTTGACTGAGCATGTCGGTCCTATCCTGGTACCATGGCCAAACAATTCACTTATTAAGTTTTATGGCACATATATCATGTTCGTTTACGAGCTCCTGCTCGTGCCAACTGGCCTTGGGCCCACTGTACGAGATTTTCAAAATCGGGCATTTAGCCCCCAAGTTCCAAAACCGATGCCCCCGACATATCAGAGCTATTCAAGCTCCTGTCGAGAAGGTCTCCCAAATTGTTTAAGCATTGGTACACAGTCAGGGGAGAACACCTCCGACAAAATAGGTTTTCACTATCCATTATACCAACCGATATAAGGACATCTCCGTTCACAACCGATTAATGAGTTTTCAACTTCCTTCGAGAAAGTCTCATCATACCAACCGAGTATGATCTACTTACAACTAGTAAGAAGTTTTTCCGCATAATCTTCACATCACTTTCTCTAAGTGGTGATGATTAAAATACCACTAAATAGTGGATTTTTATACCGAGGAACTTATCACTCTCAACCGGGTATGATATATATTCCCCCTCACCCGATAGTGCAACGAAATTCCACTTAGTCGAGTTTCGTCCTTAGCAAGGTGGACCTCGACTGGCGTTTCTGATGTCTCATTCTCCTACACGAAATGAACATAATTGTTCATTATTATTTGGCCTAATAGCCCTCATTCGTTCCAAATGAATTAGAAAACCCAACTTTACATATATTTGCAATTAGATCCCTAAAGTTATTTTTCTTTAACTTTAAGTTCCAATCGCCAGTTTTTTTCCTAAATTTGAGTCCCAAAACTTTAAAAATTTATCTTAAGACCTCAATTTATTTAATTTCACACAAAGGGGTTTAATTTCCCAAATTTCCAATTTGGTCCCCCAACTTTTCGAAAATACCTCAATTGGTCCTCCAACATTATTTTCATGCCCAATTGACCCTCAATTTCATAAAATTACATTTTTGTCCATTGAATTTCGAAAATCCCCAATTTTCTCTAATTTCCCCAATTTTTTTCTCAATTTCAACTCCTTAGCACAACCGAATTGATTTCATCAAATTGTCTGATAAAACACCTCTAATTGTTGAAATTGAAGTTAAAATTGAGTTTCTCCATCTTCTTATGATTCAATAGCACTTTGAATCGCAAGTTTTGATGCCGGAATGAGCTTGAAAGGAGCTTCGTCGGAAAACGGACTGTAGAGAGAGAAAGCTTCGATTACTCACCGGTTAGGGCACGACGGTCCGAGCTTTCGATCTAGGCAGATAGCTCTCATCCTGAGGTTCATCCTAAAATCAATAATCGCATCAATTTCAGAATTGAGTTAGAATTTTAACATTGAAATTCCGGTGGTTCTCTCTCTAGCACCGGCTGGAAATTGCAGAGGGGAGCCGAATTGGCTTACTTTTCAGTTCTAATTCGGCCGTGGGAGGGCTGAGGAAGTGTTGGAAAGGCTTGGTTTGGCCTGAGGAGGGCTTGAAATGGCCAATTTCAACTCAGCCAAAATAGGGCAGCTTAGATTCGCCGGAGCTGCTTCATTGTTTCATCACGCCGGCATCTCGCCGGCGACCCTCAGAGTGAATGGAGACTACAGATGTGTAGCTGACTTCTCCCCGGTTCTAAAGAACCTGACCTCGCCTTGTTTGGCTCAGAAAATACCCCATGTCAGAGCTCTGGTTCGAGCTTCACCAGAAAATGGCGTAGTTGAGAGAGAATGGAGTTTTCAGGTGTGGAGAGGATGAATGGGGAGGGGCTCTTTATATAGGGAGCTTGGAGACCTATTGGCCGTCCATTTTGCACCGTTATGACTGACATTGAAGACCTGAAACGCCCCAAATAGAAGGGATTCTTCTTTGTCGTTGTTTCTTCAGTTTCCCAACAAGTGAACAGTGTTGTCATCCTGAGGAAGAAGATGACACTGTTCTGAACTGGACCGGACCGTTCCGAACCGAGTTCAAATCTTAAACCAGCCGATTCACCCCCCCCCCCCCCTCCCATTCGATTGAGTTTTTCAAATTTAAAAATTTCTAAATTCATCTAAATTGATTTTTTATCTAATGGTAGCCTCAAATCTCTAATTTGAATTATTTAAGCCACCTAGAAAAAATGAATTTAGGATTCGGTTCAATAGTAGTTCAAACCGGTCCGAACCGGTTTGGATCCGGTTCACCTGAATTGGTTTAGTTTTCTTCCCCAATTCATTTAAAAGTCCATTTCCATGTCTTTTGTGACTCCCTAGGTCACTTAGGGTCCATAAATTTCTTGGTTTACCATCTTTTTATCGATTCCAGTTCATAAACCGACTCGATCCTTAAACCGGTTCAATTCGGTTCGGGTCCGGTTCACCCAAACCAGTCTGGTTGTTCTCTCTCACTTTGTTCTAAGGTTCCTTCCCAAGGTTTATGAATTTATTTGGAGTATAATGTAGTTGAATTCCTTTGTTTTTCCCGATCTCTATCGGTTTCGCTTCATGAACCGACTCGGTTCATAAAATAGTTCAATCTTGTTGGACCCGGTTCATCCAAACCGGTCTAATTTTCCTCTTCCAATTCATTCTATGGTTCTTTTCCCTAATATTTTGAACCCTTTGGATCACCTGGGAGTTGTAAATTCCTAAATTGCCCATTCACAATTTATCAGGTTTAGTTTTCTCACTTGGTTTGACCGGTTTTCCTTAGCTCAAAAGGGTAGGGTTTACAGGTAGGGATGTGTCCCTCAAAACAAGGAACTAAAGAGGTTAATTTTGAAAGATGCACAAGATTTGATATATGCTATACATTCGGGCAGTACCAAAATGTACCACACCCTCAAACATGGATATTGGTGGAAGGGTATGAAAAGGGAGATTGCAAAATATATAGCCCGATGCTTATGATGTCAACAGATAAAAGTAGAGCATCAAAAATCGTTAGGACTGCTACAACCCTTACCAATTCTAGAGTGGAAAAGGGGGCACATCACCCTAGACTTTGTCACGGGACTACCAGTGACAAGAAAGAGACGAGATGCGATTTGGGTCATTATGGATAGATTGACCAATTGTACTCATTTCCTTCCTATAAGGATGACAGACACAGTGGAACAACTGGTCATCTTATACATGAAGTAAATAGTGAGACTACATGGCATTTTAGTGAGTATAGTATCATATAGGGATCCAAGATTTACTTCAACGTTTTGGCCAAGCTTACAAAGTGTTATGGGAACCAAGCTCCACATGAGCACGACGTTCCATCCTTAGACAATTGGGCAGTCTAAGCAAACCATCCAAACCTTGGAGGTCATGCTAAGAGTGTGCGTACTCACCATGAACAAAGGCTGGGAAGAATACTTGTGCTTGATGGAATTTTCTTACAACAATAGTTAACAGACTAGTATTCAGATGGCTACCTATGAAGCCCTTTATGGACGACCATGACGTACCCCTCTATTTTGGAAAGAAGTGGGGGAAAGAAGGCTAGAAAGGGAAAAGCTAATCGAGGATGCCATGGAAAAGATAAAACTGATCATGAGTCACCTTAAGACCGCACAAGACACGCCAAAGAGTTATGCAGACAATCCGAGTTAAGATATGGAGTTTGAGGTGAGAGATCAAGTATTTCTCAAAGTGTCCCCATGGAGGGGAATACTTCGGTTTCAACAAAGAGGAAAGTTGAAACCAAGGTATATCGGTCCATATCCCATCATCCAAATGATAGGACCGAAGGCTTATAAACTGGCACTACCTCCAGAACTGTAGAGAATACACAATGTTTTCCACATCTCGGTGCTTCGGAAATATTGGCCTGATCCTAGTCATGTATTGGACCGACCTCCATTAGAGCTGGAAGAGAACCTGACCTATCAAATGAAACTAGTACGAATCATCAACCGGAGGGACAAGAATTTACGGAATAAGAGGATTCCTATGGTCAAGGTTTTGTGGTAGAACAAACCCGTGCATGAAGAAACATGAGAAACCGAGAGTGTGATGAGGGATAGTTACCCTACATTATTTAGCATGTAACTATTTTGGGGACAAAACCCCTAAAAGGAGGGGTGTAAACCCTACCCTTTTGATTTTAGGAAAACCGGGAAAAGAACCGGTCAAACAGAGTGAGAAACACCGAACCAGTTCACAAACCCGATCATTAGAGAATAGGCAATTTGGAAATTTACAACTCCCAGGTGATCCAAAGGATTCATAAAATCTTGAAAAAGAACATTAGGACAAATTTAAAGAGAAAAACTAGACCGATTCAAATGAATCAGATCCAATTGGATTGAATCGGTTTATGAATCAACTTGGTCTACAAACCCGAACCGATAGAGAAAGGGTAGACCAGGAAATTTATGTATCCTGAGTGATCCAAAGAGTCCCAAAAGTCATGGAAATGGACTTATAATGAAATGGAGATGAAAAACAAACTAGTTTAGGTGAACTTGGTATGAACTGGTTTGGACCGATTTGAACCACTATTGAACCAGATTCTAAATTAATTTTTCTAGGTGGTTTAAAAAATTAAAATTTGAGATTAGAGGCCACCATTGGATAGAAAATGAATTTAGAAATTTTTAGATTTGAAAAATTCTGTCGAATTGGTGGTAAATTGGCCAATTTAATCTTTGAACCCAGTTCCGACCAGTCCGATCCGGTTCGGAATAGTGTCATCTTTTTCCTTCAGATGACAACACTTTTTACTCGCCGGAAAATCGCGCAGCGCTAGTGAAGTTGAAAAGTCTCTGGACAAGGAGTTTTAGATAATGAATGATTGTCATTAAGGTGCTAATCGGATGGCCAAGAAGTCCCCAAGCTTCCTATATAAACAGCCCCTCCTCATTCATCCTCTCCACACTTGAAAACTCCATTCTCTCTCAACTGCTCCAATTTTTGGTGAAGCTTGAACCAGAGCTCCGACTTGGGCACTTTTCTAAGCCAAACAAGGCAAGGTCGGCTTCTATGGATTGGGTGAGAAATCAGCTACATGCCTATAGTCTCCATTTTCTCCGAGGGTCATCGAAGAAGTGTCGGCATGATCGAACAATGAAGCAGGTGGGAAGCTGCCCTATTTTGACCAAGCTGAAATCGTCCTATTCGATCCCTTCTCAGGCCAAACCAAACCCTCCCAACACCTTCACAGTCCTCCTACAGCTGAATTAGAGCTGAAAGGTAAGCCAATTCAGCTATCCTCTATAATTTTTTACCGATGCTAGAGAGAGAACCGACAGAACTTTGATAATAAAATTCTCACTCAATTCAGCATCAATTTATTCAATTTTTGATTCTACGAAGAACCTTAAGATGAGAGCTATCTACCCAAATCGAAAGCTCGGATTACTGTGCCCCTGATGGAAAGCTTTCGAAGCTTTCTCTCTCTAAGTTTAGATTTTCGGCGGAGCTCCGTTTGAGCTCATTCCAACACCAAATCGTGCGATTCAATGTGCAATTGAATCATATGAAGGTGTAGGAACTCCAATGTAACTTTAATTTTGACAATTAAACTCATTTAATCAGTCAATTTGATTAAATCAAATTTGGCAGAGTTAGAAGGTTGAAATTGGGGGAAATTTTGGGGATTTCAAAAATTAGATGGACTTAAGTGTAATTTCATAAAATTGATGACCAATTGGGCATGATAAAGATGTTGGAGGATCAATTGAGCAATTGTTGTACTTTTTGGGGCAAAACTTACCATTTTTGTAATGTAAGGGCAAAATGGTAATTTTGGAAAAGTTGGGGACCAAATTGGAAATTTGGGAAATTAAACCCCTTTTTGTGAAATTATAAAATTGAGGTTCTAAGATAAATTTTAAAAGTTTTGGGACTCAATTTGAGGAAAACCCGACATTAGGGACTTAAAGTTAAAGAAAAATAACTTTTGGTACCTAATTGCAAATAAAGGGAAAGTTTTGTTTACTCATTCATTTGGGATGAACGAGGGTTGTTAGGCCAAAAAATAATGAATAAGAACGTTCATATTATGTAGGAACACAAAGTACCGAGAACGACAGCTAGGACGAGTTCCAGTAAATACAACAAATCGACTAAGAGGAATTTCACTTCATGATCGGGTGAGTGGGATTTTTATATCATATACGGTTGGGATGATAAGTATCTCGGAAATGAAAATCCACTACTTAGTGGTATTTTAAATATCACAATTTAGAGGAGTGGTTTTAAATGACACAGAAAAACTACTTTTTGGTTGTAAGTAGATCATACCTGATTGGTATGATGAAACTTCCTCGAACAAAGTGAAACCTATTCATCAGTTATGAGTAGAGATATCCTCATACTCGATTGGGATGATGGATAGTTGAAAATATATTTTTGTCGGAAGTGCTCTACCCTGAATCTGTGCCACTGCTTAAACAATTTGGGAGACGTTCTTGATGGGTGCTTGAATAGCTCTAATAGGCCAGAGGCCTCGATTTTGAAACTTGGGGGCTAATATGCCCAATTTTGAAAATCTCAAACTGTGGGCCATAGGCCAGTTGGCACGATCAGAAACTTGTAAAAAAACATGAGTTATATGCCATAAAACTTTAAATAAATGAATTGTTTGCCCATGGTACCAAGACAAGACCGATAAATTCAGTCAACTAGTGGCAGTGCAACATGATAAGTCTCCAGACTAGTCAAGACAAGCAACTCATGTTGAGTTGAAGGTTAGGGCCATTGGACCAGTGGCACCACAGATTATATAAAATGATGTGAAAATACTGATTGTGCATGCATTGTGTTTACGAGGGACCTTCATGATACCCATGAGGGGTAGTGATGTGTTCTAGGGCCTTGGACGACCTAGTGGATATAAGGGCAGTTAGTCGTACTAGGTGACCTTGCGAAGCTCGACGTAGCTTCAGGTGCACGAGACCAGGGTGGTGACGGGATGAGGTCTCTATCCTCATACAAACATAGAGAATTGTTATGGGATTGAGGGTCGAGTGTTGCGAACATCCACTCATTCTCAAGGTAGAAGTGGACGTACTTCTATCTAGGTGGCCAGTAAAGTCTTTCCGATGCCAGAAGTAGGTTTAATGGACGTACTGGCCTGTGATTGTGTGATTGACCTTCATGATGAAGGATGTGTGATGGGTGATGACACATCATGATTAATAAGAAATTGTGATAAAAATAGAGATTTGATATGAAAGGTTTTTGAAAGGCAATAAGGAGTCTAACACACTCCAAAACAAAGATTTTTTCTAAAAAATTAAATTTTGAAAACCCATTTACTAAGTCGTTGTACTCACCCCCCTTATATCCCTTTCAAGAAATCCCAGAAAGCCTACCCCCAAGGACCATCGACTAATACGCATATGAGACATGTATGATCAGTTTAAAATTTTATACAATTTTGATTTATGTTATTTCAGGAAAGGTGCAGGTTTAAAGAACGCCTTACTCTTCACGGGATATAAACAAGGGGCAACCCTTAGTAAGTCGGGAGAGTGGCGGGTTGATCACGGGGATCCGACTATATCTGGTCAGGGCGTGACAAGGGGAGAGTTGTAAACCCTGTCCTTTGATAATAGGAAAATTGGGGAAAGAACCGGTCATTTTCAAATTTGTAAACCGAGTTAGTCTACAAACCAGAACCGTAGAGAAAGACAAACTGGGAAATTTATGGATATCAAGTGACCCAAAGAGTCCCAAAAGTTATAGAAATGGACTTAAGAATGAATTGGAGATGAAAAACAAACTTGTTCAGGTAAACCAGATCCGAACCAGATTGAACCGGTTTAGACCAGTTTGAACTACAATTAAATTGGATATTAAATTAATTTTTCTAGGTGGCTTAGAAAATTCAAATTTGAGATTTGAGGCCACCATTGGATAGAAAATAAATTTAGATGAATTTATATAATTTTAGATTTGAAATATTCGATCAAATTAGGGTTGAACCATCTGGTTTAATCTTTGAACCCGGTTCGGACTAGTCCAGCCCGGTTCGGAACAGTGTCGTCTTCTTCCTTCAAATGACAACACTGTTCACTCGCCGAAAAATCACACAGTGCTGATGAAGATGAAAAGTCTCCCACCATGAGTTTCAGGCAATGAATGACTGCCATTTTTGTGCCAATTGGACGACCAAGAAGTTCTCAAGCTTCCTATATAAAGAGCCCCTCCTTAGTTATCCTCTCCACACCTGAAAACTTAGTTTTCTCTCAACTACTCCAATTTCCTGTGAAGCTTGAGCCATAGCTCCAATATAGGGTCTTTTCTAAGCCAAAGAAGGCATGGACAGGTTCTTTAGAACCAGGGAGAAGTCAGCTATACGCCTGTAGTCTCCATTTACTTCAAGGGTCACCGAAGAAACATCGGCGTGATGTAACAGTGAAGCAGCTCCGGCGGACCGAAGCTGCCCTATTTTGGCGAGCTAAAATCGACCAATTCAAACCCTTTTTAGGCCAAACAAAGCCATCCCAGCACCTCCACAACCCTGCTATAGCTTAATTAGAACTAAAAGGTAAGTCAATTCGACTCCCCTCTATAATTTACGACCGGTGCTAGAGAGAGAACCGACAGAACTTCGATGATGAAATTTTTACTCAATTCTACATCATTTGATGCAATTATTGATCCTAGGAGTAACCTCAGGACATGAGCTATCTGCCTAGATCGAAAGCTCGGACCACCGTGCCCCTAATGGTAAGCTTTCTCTCTCTATGTCCAGTTTTCCGGCGAAGCTCTGTTTGAGCTCATTCTGGCACCAAATCGTACGATTCAAAGTGCAATTGAATCATATAAAGGTGTAGGAACTCCAATTTAACTTCCATTTCAACAATTAAACTCATTTGATTGGTCAATTTGATGAAATCAAATTCGACAGAGTTAGAAGGTTGAAATTGGGGGAAATTTGGGAATTTAAAAAATAAGAGGGACTAAAGTATAATTTCATAAACTTGAGGACCAATTGGACATGATAAAGATGTTGGAGGACCAAATGGGCATTTTTGGAATTTTTTGGGCAAAACTTACCATTTGTAACGTAGAAAAGTTATGGGACCAAATTGGAAATTTGGGAAATTCAACCCCCTTTTGTGAATTTGAATAAATTGAGGTCCTAATATGAATTTTAAAAATTTTAAGACTCAATTTGAGGAAAATCTGGCATTGGGAAGCTAAAGCTAAAGAAAATTAACTTTAGGGACCTAATTGCAAATAAAGGAAAAGTTTGGTTTTATCATCCATTTGGGATGAATGAGGGCTATTAGGCCAAAGAATAATGAACAAGAACGTTCATATTGTGTAGGAACACGAAGTATCGAGAACGCCAACTAAGACGAGTTCGAGTAAGGACAACATGCCGACTAAGAGGAATTTCACTATATTAACGAGTGAGTGTAATTTTTATATCATACCCGGTTGGGATGATAAGCACCTTGAAAATGAAAACCTACTGCTAAGTGGTATTTTAAACATCACACTTGAGAGGAGTGATTTGAAAATCACGTGAAAAACTACTTACCGGATTAAACTGGGTCTCCTAGAATTGCATCAGCTAGTGTCATGCACATGATTATCCGACAAATCTCAGGATTCTAGTATCGAGTGTAGAAACAAAAGAACCTGAATTGAATCAGTATCGAGTGTAGAAATAGAAGCACCTGAATCGAATCAGTATCGAGTGTTAAAGGCTCTATATTGTACTAGATACGGTTCGAGAGTGTCGAACCCCAAGATGATGTCCGCTAGTTGCCCTAAGAAAGGGATTTAAAAAGGAAAAGGTACATTTCTTTAATTGATAGGGTAAATTTTTATCTCCAGGAAATACGAAAAAAGGAGAGACATTGGCTGATCGATAATAGGGGAGTACCATCTTTGTCGGGGACGGAGAGGGAAGTGATGGTGCAACCGAGATTAGTGATCTTCACCAGCATGGATCCATTGTTGAGCTCAAAGTGTTGTGCTTCCCTGGTTTGATCCGCCATTGCTGAAGCTCTCCAAAAAGCACGCGTGCGAGAGAGAGATCAGAGATGATGAAAAAATGAATCGGATTCTGTGTCAAATTTATGCTTCAAAAGGAGAAGATTATGTTGATTCATCTGTTCCCTTAGATGACGACGATGAGCTAGTCATTTAATCTTTTTTCTAAGTAGTTTGTTACCTAGAAAATCACCTTTTTAAAATTATATTTTTCTCGATATTTTATAATTATGATTTTATGCATTAAATTTATTCATTTTTGAAGAAATTTTATTCATGCCACTACCATATTAAATAAAAAGAATTATTGGTCACTCCTATCTCCTGCAGCCAGAACTCACACTTGGAAAATTTTGCATATAATTGATTTACCTTTAATATCACCAAGGTGGTTATCAAATGCTCTTCATGTTCTAACCTGGCTCGTGAGTATATAAGGATGTCATCTATAAATACTTTCATGAACCTATCCAAATGTGGTTGGAACATACGGTTCATCAGGTCCATGAAAATTGCAGGGGCATTTGTCAATCCGAACGACATCACTCTGAACTCGTAATGTCCATTTCTAGATCGGAATGTTGTCTTATGGATGTCCTCTTCTCGAATCCTGAGTTGATGATAGTCTGACTGAAGGTCTCTTTTGGAGAAGTAAGCTGCTCTTTTTAATTGATCGAATAAATCGTTTATCCTCAGAAATGTGTATCGATTCTTTATGGTGACATGGTTCAGCTTTCTGTAGTCTATGTACAGTCTCATACTTCTGTCCTTTTTCTTTACAAATAGGACAAGAGCACCCCATGGAGACTGACTAGGATGTATGAAATCCTTTTCCAATAATACGTCCAATTGTTCCTTCAATTCCTTTAACTCTGCCAGAGCCATACAATAGAGAGCTTGGGATATGGGGTTTGTTCCTAGGATTATTTCTATGGTGAACTCCACTTGCCGACTTGGGGGTAGTCCAAGTAGCTCTTTTGGAAATACCTCTGGGTAGTGTCTAACTACCAGAATGTTTTCCAGCCTCTTTTCTTCTAACTTTTCATTTACGACCATGGCCAGGAAAGCTGTACAACTTTTTAGTATCATCTTTTGGGCTTTTAGATGGGACACCATTTGTACCTCACTTTTCCTTCTATCTCCATGGAAATTTAATCCTTTTGTCTTGAGAGTGTGGAAGGTAATCTTCTTCATTCCATGGTCCATCTTCGCCTTATGGTTATTTAGCCAATCCATCCCAAGGATTACTTCAACCTCTCTTAAGGGTAATGGGATCAAGCTAGCTTCAAGTTTGATTCCTCCAATCTTGATCTCACATCCTTTTAATTGCTTATTCCTATTTAAACCTTCTCCTAAATGTGTAAGGATATTAAGACTTTGCTCTAGTGAAGTGAGTTCTAGGGGTATTCTTGAAATCAACTCTTCCCTGATAAAGGATCTCTTAGCTCCAGAGTTAAAGAGGGCTTAGACTTGTTGTCCCCATAGTTGTATATACCCCGCTATAGTGCTAGGGTCTCTTCTAGTCTCCTCCTGGGTGAGGTTGTATACCCTAGCTAGTACTCTTGCTATAGCCTAGGGTTCTTGGGATTCCCTTGAGGTGGTCCAAGAGTATTCTTCTGCTTGTTTTCCCTGAGGGTGGGACAATCCTTTGCAAAGTGTCCCACTTGCCTGCATGCAAAGCAGGTAAAGCATGCTCCTTCACGGTTCCTTTGACACTTTGGACAGCGAGGGTTTCCTTGAGGTAAGGTGGGGACTACTCTGGGGGGAGGTAGTGGCATGACCCTTCTCCTTTGGAATGCCATTCTATTTCCCTATTTTGGACCGTTATGCTCCTTTCATCCTCCCTAGCGGTTTGGTCCCTTATCCTCCTTTCGGGTCATCTGCTCCATTCGATGACATTGGGTCTACCCAATTGCTCACACTCGTGAGCCATACTAATTACAACTGTTAAGTCTGTGGGACATCCCAGTACCCCCATACGGTCTCAAATGTCCATATTGAGACCATCCACGAACCTCTAACATATGACTATCGGCCCAACTAGGTTAGGAGCAAAGGGTCATAACCCATTGAATTTTTTCTCGTACTCCGATATGAAGTTAAGTCCTTGTCGAAGTCGGATGAACTCTTGCTTCTTCTCATTTATCAGATGGGGCACCAAGTACTCCACTGTGTACCTCTCTTCGAATTGTTCCCAAGTGGGATGGTGGTATGTAGGTTTCAGACATTGTTCCACCATTGTTTGGTGCTTCCCTCAAGGAAGAATTTAGTTCAGATCACCATATCCTCTATTGGTATCCTGACGATTCCCATCAGCTTCTTAATGGTTGCCAACCAATCTATGGTGGCTCTAGCATCCTTCTCTCCGTGTAAGGGTTTACATCCTAGTTGCTGGAGAGTCTTGAGGTTTCTGGAAATATCCATTGGAGTGGGATGGTTAACAGGGGGAGGATGGGATTGCACTTCATCTGGTTCTACTCGAGAATTGGTGCTTGCCTTAGAGACAAGATTAGGTTGCCCAAATACATGAGTGAACTCCTCGTACAATCTTTGGTGCTCCCAGCTGAGTCCCGGAGGAATTGTTTGGGCTTCTTTGAGAGTTTCTATAGGTAGGGATGGTTAGGCAGTGTTGGAGACTACAGCCCAAGTTCTCTTGGTTCCTTTCTTCAAAGCAATTCTGAAAATTTTAGAATCAATCCTATTAGTTACTCCATTTTCTAGTCTTGATTATGTATTCGAGGAAACAGGCTCTAATACCACTCAAGTTGTCACGCCCCAACCCGGTTTGGTCTGATCCCTGTGATCAACCCGTCACTCTCCCGGTTTACTAAGGGTGGCCCCTTGTTTATAAATCGTTAAGAGTAAGGTGTTTTTTAAACATGTACCTTTCCTGGAATAACATTATCAAAATTGCATAAAATTTTAAACTGAACATACCTGTCTAACAGGCGTATTAGTTGGTGGTTTTTGGGGTAGGCTTTCTAGGCTTACCTGAAAGGGATATAAGGGAGGGGTGAGTACAACGACTTAGTGAATGGGTTTTTAAAATTTAACTTTTAGGAAAAATGTTTGATTTGGAGTGTGTCATACTCCTTATTCTCTTTTAAAAACTTTTTCATTTCAAATTTCGATTTTTATCCCATTTCTTATTAACCACGGTGTGTCATCACCCAACACACATCCTTCATCATGAAGGTAAAACACACAATCACAGGCCAGCCCATCAACTGAACTCACTTGTGGTGTCGAAGCGACTTTACCAGCCACTTAGATAGAAGCATGTCCACTTCTACCCTGAGAATGAGTGTATGTTCATGACATCCGACCCTCAATCCCGTAACAAATCTCAATGTCCGTATGAGGACAGAGACCTCATCCTGTCCCCACCTCAGTCTCATGCGCTTGAAGCTACTCTAAGCTTCGCAAGACTTCTGGTATGACAAACTGCCCTTATATCCACGAGGTCATCTAGAGACCTTGGATGCATCACTACTCCTCTTGGGCATCTTGAAGGTCACCTAAACAAAGTGCATGCACAATCAACATTTTTCACATAATGCCATATAATCTGTGGTGCCATTGGTCTAATGGCCCCGAACCTCAACTCGACCTACAGCTGCTTGTTTTGACTAGTCCGAAGACCTGTCATGTCACACTGCCGCTAGTTGACTGAGTGTCGATCCTGTCTTGGTACCATGGCCAAACAATTCATTTACTTAAGTTTTCATGGCATATAAATCATGTATGTTTACTAGTTACTGCTCGTGCCAATCGGCCTAGGCTCCACTGTTCGAGATTTTCAAAATTGGGCATATTAGCCCCCAAGTTCCAAAATCATGGCCTCCGGCCTAACAGAGCTATTCGAGCTCCCGTCAAGAAGGTCTGCCAAAATGTTTAAGTAGTGGCACACAATCAGGGGAGAACATTTCCAACAAAATACTTTTCAACTATCTATCATACCAACCAAGTATGAGGACATCTCTGCTCATAACCGATGAACGGATTTTCCACTTCCTTCGAGAAAGTTTCATCATACCAACTGGGTATGATCTACTTATCTAGTAAGTAGTTTTTCCACGTGATTTTCACATCACTCCTCTCAAATGTGATGTTTAAAATACCACTTACAGTGGGTTTCATCATATCAACCGAGTATGATATAAAAATCTCACTCACTTGTTAATTCAGTGAAATTCCTCTTATCCGGCTTGTTGCCATTACTCGAACTCGTCTTAGCTAGCGTTCTCAGTACATCGTGTTCCTACATGATATAAATGTTCTTGTTCATTATTCTTTGGCCTAATAGCTCTCATTCATCCCAAATGAATGAGAAAACCAAACTTTTCCTTTATTTGTAATTAGGTCCCTAAAGTTATTTTCTATAACTTTAAGTCTACAATGCTAATTTTTCCTCAAATTGAATCCCGAAACTTTTAAATTTCATCTTAGGACCTCAATTTATTCAAATTCACAAAAATGGGTTGAATTTTCCAAATTTCCAATTTGCTCCCCCAACTTTTCCAAAATTACCATTTTGCCCCTACATTACAAAAATGGTAAGTTTTGCCCAAATTTTCTAAAAATTGCCTAATTGGTTCTCAATTTTTTGAAATTGCACTTTAGTCCCTCTAATTTTTGAAATTCCTATTTTTTCCCCAATTTCAACCTTTGCTGAATTTGATTTCTTCAAATTGACCAGTCAAATAAGTTTAATTGTTGAAATTGAAGTTAAATTGGACTTCCTACACCTTCATACGATTCAATTGCACTTTGAATTGCATGATTTGGTGTCGGAATTAGCTCAAACAGAGCTTCGCCAGAAAATTATACTTAGAGAGAGAAAGCTTCAAAAGCTTACCGTCGAGGGCGTGGCAGTTCGAGCTTTCGATCTAGGTAGATAGCTCGTGTCATGAGGTTCCTCCTAGGATCAAGAATTGCATCAATTGATGCCGAATTGAGTGAGACTTTCATCATCGAAGTTTTATTGCTTGTTCTCCCTAAGAGTGGGGCATTCATTTGCAAAGTGCCCCACTTACCCACATGCAAAATAGGACAAACAAGCTCTCTCATGGTACCTTTGGCACCTAGGATAACGAGGGTTTCCTTATGGTAGGGTGGGGATTACTCTCTAGAGAGGTGGTGGAACATCCTTACTCATTTGAAATCCCACTCTATTTCCCCATCTTAGACCATTATGCTCCTTTCATCCTCTATGACAGCTTTGGCCCTTGTCCTCTTTCCAGTTTGCCTGCTCCATTTGGCGGCATTGAGTCTATACCAGTCGCTCACATTCATGAGCCATACTAATCACCACCGCCAAATCGCGGGGCATCCTAATACCCCCATTCAGTCTCGTATATCCATATTGAGACCGTCCATGAAAAGCTAGTAGATGTCTTCCGGTCTAGCTAGGTTAGTGGCAAAGGGTCTTAACTCAATAAATTTAGTTTTGTACTCTGATATATAGTTAAGCCCTTGTCAAAGTTGGAGGAAATCATGCTTCTTCTCATTAATCAGATGATGAGCCAAGTACTCCTCCGCATACCTCTCCTTGAATTGTTCATAGGTGGTGTGGATGTATGTAGGCTCCGGACATTATCCCACCATCTTTTGGCACTACCCTCGGAAAAATTCTGTCAAGATCACCATGTCCTATAGTGATATCCTGACTATCCCCATTAGCTTCTTGATGCTAACCAACCAATCCATGGTGGTTCCAGCATCCTTCTCTCTAAGGAAAGGCTTACACCCTAGTTGACGGAGAGTCTTAAGATATTTGGGGATGTCAACTAGAGAAGGATGGTTAACTGGAGAGGGATGAGATTGTACTTCCTTCAGTTCAACTCAAGAGTTGGTGCCTGCCTCAGGGACGAGGTTAGGTCGTCTATAAACTCGAGTGAATTCCTCGTACAATCTCTGGTGTTCCGAGCTTAGTGCAAGTGGGGTTGTCTAGGCTCCTCGGGGAGTTTCCACAGGAAGGGGTGGTTGGGCAGTGTTAGACACTACGGCTCTTGTTTTCTTGGTTCCTCTCTTGGGAGCCATCTGAAATTTTAAATTTTGTTCCTATTAGTTACTATGTTATATCGTCTTGATAATGCATTTGAGAAAACAGGCTCTGATACCACTCAAGTTGTCATGCCCCAACCCAATTTGGTTGGATCCCTGTGATCAACCCACTACTCTCACGGTTTACTAAGAGTTTCCTCTTTTAAACTACGAGAAGTAAGGCATCCTTCCACCTGTATCTTTCCTGGAATAGCATTAAACAAAACTAAATACATTAATTCTTACATACCTGTCTTTCAAGTTCGGCTACAGGAAAGTCTTTAGGTTTGTTTTCCTTTGGTTACCTGAAAAGCAATAAAGGGAGAGGGTGAGTTCGACAACTCATTCAATGAGTGTTGGGAGAGAGTTTTCATAAAACAAGACATGTTTAATTGGAGTGTGTCAAACTCCTTATTTCCTTTAAGAATGTTCTTTCCTGAAATTCTAGTTGTGGCAGCCTGTCCACTTCTACCCTAGGTCTGAGTGGATGTTCGCGACATCCGACCCTCAAACCCGAAATCAACTCTATGTCTATATGAGGACAAAGACCTCATCCCGACCCCACCCCGGCCTCGTGCGCATGAAGCTACATCGAGCTACCCTGACTGTTGGCATGACAAACTGCCCTTATCTCCACCATGTCGTCTAGTAGCTCTTAGGACGCATCACTACCCCTCTTGGGCATCTTAATGGTCCTCAACCTCAAGTGCGTGCACAAACAATAATTTTTCACAAAGCCATTTATTTTTGGGGCCACTGGTCCAACAGCCCCGACCTGCAGTTGTTTGTCTAGGCCGGTCTGTCAACCTGGACCTGACACATTGTTGCCAGTCCATCAAGTATGTCGGTCCTGTCTTGGTACCATGGTAAAAACATATATCCATTTCATTAAGATTTTTCATGGCTTTCATATATAATGTTTGTTTACAAACTCCTGCTCGTGCCAACTAGCCTTGGGCCCACTGTGCGTGATTTTCCAAAATCAGGCATTTAGCCTCCATAAGTTCCAAAATTGAGGCCTCTGACCTATTTGAGCTATTCTAGCTCTCGTCAAGAAGGTTTCTCAAAACTTTTAAGCATTGGCATATAGTCAGGTGAGAAAACTTCTGAAAAACATATTTTTACTTCATCACAACAACTGGGTGTGAGGATAGCTCCGCTTACAACCGATAAGTGGGTCTCTCCTTCCTTTTAGGAAGTCTATCATACCAACCGGGTATATCTCTACATACAACCGGTAAGTAGGTTTTCTACTCTGTTCTCACATCACTCCAACCAGGTGTGATGTTAAAATCTCACATATAAGTGGTTTTTCATTTCCAATGTGCTCATCATCCCAAACGGGTATAATGTGAATAAACTCACTCACCCGTTAACCATGATGTGTTATTCCTCAGTTGGTTTTTCAAGTTGATGCAAGCTTTCTCTTGCTGGCATTCCAAACACACTTGTCCTTACATGAATTGGACAGCCTTTTCACTTAAGGTTTGGCATAAAATTCTAGACTCACAATTTATCGATAAATTGCATTTAGGTCCCTAAAGTTTATTTTTCTTAACTCTAAGTCCCAAATGCAAACCTTTGCCCAATTTGACTCCCAAATATTCCAAAATTATCTTTAAGTCATCATTTTACTCAAAATTTTATAAGGGGCTCAAGTTTCACAAATTTCCAATTTGGTCCCCAACTTTTCAAAAATTACCATTTTTCCCATACTTTCCAAAAATGGCAATTTGACCCCAAATGTTCTAAAAATTGACCAATTGGTCCTCCAACATCTTTTCCATGGCCAAATGGCCCTCAATTTTTGGAAATTGCAAAATTGTCCTTCAATTTTATGAAATCCCCAAATTTCCCCAAAAATTTCCTGTAATTCCCCCCTTTCAAACTGGCTGAATTTGATTCCATCAAATTGACTATTCAATCGGGTTTAATTGCTCCAATTGAAGGTATGGATAAGTTTCTATACTTCCATACGATTCAATTGAGCTTTGAACCGCGTCATTTGGGTCTGAATTGAGCTCAAACGGAGCTTCATCGGAAAACTGAGCGTAAAGAGAAAAAGCTTCGAAAGCTTACCATCGGAGGTGCGGTTGTCCAAGCTTTCTATCTGGGTAGGTAGCTCTCATCATAAGGTTTCTCCTAGGATCAAGAATCGATACAATTCACCCCGAATCGAGAAAGAATTCTGTCAGTGAAGTTTTGCAATTTCTCTCTATAACACCAACCGGAAATGACAGAGGGGGCCGAATTGGCTTATCTTTCAGCTCTGTTACGTCATGTGAGGGTTGTGGGGATGTTGGGGGAGCTTGGTTTGGTTAGAGAAGGGCTAAATTTGGTTGAATTCAACTCGGTCAAGACATTGCAACTTCGGTCCGTCGGGGCAGGTTCACTATTTGATTCTGTCGGCGCTTCTCTGGCGGTCCTCAAATCAAACGAAGGTTGCTATCAGATAGCTGACTTCCTCCAAAGTCTAAAGAAACCGACCTCACCTTTTGAGGTTGACAAAAGTGCCCAAGTCAGAGCTATGGTTCGAGCTTCACTATAAAATGGAGCAGTTGAGAGAGAATGGAGTTTTCAGGTGTGAGGATTATGAATGGAGATGAGCTCTTTATATAGGGAGCTCGGGGACTCTCTAGCCGACCGTTTGGCATCTTGATGGTGCTCATTCATGACATGAAACACCCTAAATGGAGGTGATTCATCTTTGATGGTGCTATCCCTTCTTCCGGTGAATGAACAGTTTCATCATCTGAAGGAAGAAGACGACACTATTCCAAACCGTACCATACTAGTTTGAATCGAGTTTAATGCTTAAACCAGTCGGTTCACGCCCAATTCGATCGAGATTTTCAAAATTAAAATTTTCAAAATTCATTCTTTATCCAATTATGACTTCAATTCTCCAATTTGAATATTTTAAGTCACCTAGAAAAATGAATTTAGAAACTGGTTCAATGATAGTTCAAACTAGTTCAATCTAATTTACCTGAACCGGTTTGGTTTTCTTTTCCAATTTGTGTCAAAGTCCTTTTTCATGACTTTTATGACTCTTTAGGTCACTTGTGATTTGTAAATTTTTCTTTTTTCCATTTCTCTATCGGTTAAGATTCATGAACCGACTCAGTTTTCTCATTGGAAATAACCGGTTCTTTTCTCGATTTTTCTTATTATAAAAGGATGGGGTTTACAACTTTTATCTCTAAAGTAGACACAAATGCAATGAACACAACCTAAAGAGGATAGTAAAACCCTATGGAATTAGAAATGATGCAGATGTGAAATTCGCCTATACCAGGCAAGGGAATGAGTGGCATCCGAGGATGCTACTGGGTTAGTTGACGCAAGGAAGAAATTCTGTTCAATTACACCTAAAATTCTCGTAGGAGGGCCAAGTAAACCGCAATAGAAGTATTTTGAAAGTAACATTAATAGATAAACATTTCGAAAAGATAGTATGGTGTGACACATACCTTAAGATAGTTTTGACAGAAAACGCTAAAAAGTAAATAAAAGGATAAAGGATTATCGTTGTTTTGAGTAGAGGGGACATTGAGTCATGAAAAACTCGATAAGCGACCCTCTCACTATCTTAGTGTTGGCTCACCCACTCTCCCAATACATTTTTTCACGTGCCAGCGAGGAATGAAGGAGTAGAATAAGATCTCATATATTGGGAAGTAGCTCTGATGAAGCTAGTAATCAAGGAGGAGAATCTCGAAAGTATTATCATGAGAATTTTCTATTAAGTAATTGATTTCCACGAGGTTAACAATTCTACTTACAAGTATTAGATTATTTGTAAAAAAAAATAATTTTCACTACAAAATTATATGTTTTATATGTCACGCATTGACCATGTCGATGCTAATTTAGTAAACATACCCAATATGTTAGTATCACGAGAATGTATTTTATGTTGACACGTATATTCGGTATGAGAAATCCGAACGGAGCATGGTAGATCATGTGGTACAATCACACTTTTCATTAATTTTGTATACTTAATAAAACTAATAAGATGCGAAACTCACACTTGTGATGGAGGAAGAAAAGTTATAGAATATTTTGAAAATATATTTTTTAAAATTAGTTTACTATAAAAATGATATAATGATGATGTGTTCAGTAAAAATAGTTTTGAAAAATAGAAAATAAAAACTTATAAATTTTGTTTTATTCATTTTATTTAAAGATTAAATCAAGATTATAAATGATTTTTCAGTCAATTTTTTGTACTACCTAAACTTTTGAGAAAATAAAAAAAAAATGAAAGAATGAGAACTTTAGTCTCTATACAACTCCTATTTGGAGATATAAATACTCAAAAAGAGAATTTTACAAATACTTTTTATTCAATATTAAATTTTTTACTTATAATTTTAAATGTTTTGTAAGTTTTTTATTATATTTATAAAAATTTTAATTTTTATGTTAAATGATCCAATAATAATGTGGTTAAAAATTAGACAGTTATATAATCAAAAATAGGAAAATTAATTATTTATAATATATGAAGTGGGTCAAAACATAAAGTATTTTTTTATAATCAAATATAATAGATAAAGTATTTTACTAATCCATTAAAAAGTTGATTTAGATTAAAAAATTATTTGAAAATATAATTATTACTTATTGGAGGATCTATAAGGTGTGAAAACTTAAAAGTTAGGATATAGTATGTATTGACATATTTGATTGATGTAATAATATGTGGTATTGAAATAGTTGGATCGTATTGTTATAAAATTGATTTAGATTAAAAATTAGTTAAAAATATAGTTATTACTTATTAGATGAAAAGAGAAAAGTTAGAATTTATTAGATCGTATCGACAAAATTAGAAGATATTAGGTAGTATTAACATATGTCATGGATGTTATTATTATTGATACGTGACATTAATAAAGAGATTAGAACATGACATCGTCATAACTCTATATTGGGACATGTGATGGATATCATTATTATACGATATCATTAGAAAGTTAATTTAGATAAAAAAAAAATTAGTTAAAAATATAGCTATTACTTATCGAAATGATCTAAAATAACAAAAAAACTTATAAGTTAGTACGTAACATCATTAATATATTTATTATTAATTAATAACTTACTACTTATATTATTATTATTGATACGTGTTATTAGCATATATAATGAATACTATATTATATAAATTTAGTGAAGATTTGACATGTTCTTGGTCAAAAGTGACAGAAAATAATTTAAATTTTTACGGAAAAATGAAAATAAAATTAAAAATATATGTCAAATCATATCAAAAAGAGATTCGTAACCGACAAGATCTCGAAAAAAGATATGCTTTTTCATTCATCATCAAATATGATATATAAAGATATTAGTCTAATTTATAAATTATAATTTTTTTTTGTATATATACTATATTTTTATTCATAAATTAACAGTAAATATCATTGAATTAATAATAAAGATTTAGTAATTTGTATTTCAACTTTTTATTTTTAGAGAAGATTTGTTCCGGATAATATGTATTATTAATTTTAAAATAATTAATAAATTGTTATTTGTTAAAATAAAATATAAGAGTTCCTAAAATTTATAAATTCTTCTAAAACCCTTCCTTTCGAGTGTCATCCCAATTAATGGTAAACTTTGTATTCACCTTTTTATATATTTATTTTCTTATTTACCTTTTTTTAATATTATTTTTATTCTTACAATTTTAAATAAAGTTGTGTATCAATCATATTTTTGATATAATTATACTATAAAAATATTATATATAATATAATTGATTATATGTATATATATATATATTATTTTTATTATTTTTATATGATATATATTATTATTATATAATTAATATTTTTATCATAACAACCATTCACTTTTATTATATAATTAATTATATGATAAAAATGTTATATATAATATAATTTTAATATATTTTATTCAATTATATATGAAATAATTTTTAATAAAATAATATAATTATATTTAGATAAATTAATATTAAAATATTTAATAAAGTGATTAAATCGATTATAAAATTACAATAATTTTTTAATTTTTTAAAATTTTCTATTCCAAAATCACTCAAAATTCCCACATTTAAATATAAACTTAATTTAAAGTTGAATAATTTTTTCTATGTATATATATTGAAAAAATATTCTATATTTTTTAATTATGGATATTTAACTATATTTTATTATTTTTATTAATATATAATCAGTTTTTATATTAAAAGAGTATAAAATGTAGTATAAATATTTAGTATGAAAGTGATAAAATAAGATTGAGGACTAAAACAATATACTTTCCGAGAAAACAGATATGGAAGTTATTCAACGCACTTAACCAAAGGAAACCATTGTCATTTTTGCCAAATTCCATGTTCGCGTTCTCTCTCCCTCTCTAAATTAGAACTTGTTCTTCCTCCATGTTTCTCTTGCTCTGCTAACGTCAGAGTCCTCCATGACTCATTAGCCGCAGTAATTGTGCTTCACAGTCTCCTGCGGCTCTCTTTAACCATGGTGGTTTTCTCTGGATGTCATTAACTGGCACTCCGTCCTCGTTTCTCCACAATCTAGGCACTTCCGGTATCGTCGAGGTGACGCGGACTTCCGCTGCTCCATTTTGCTTTTACGTTCAGCCGGAGTGTTCTAGGTTCTGATTTTCCGCAGATTCTGTATTTTCCTCGAGTTTTTCTGTTGTGGTGGTTTATGTTGTTTTCATTTTGAGGTTGGACTCGTCTCTATGGTTTGAAAATGTGGTTGATTATGGCTGTGTGAGTAGACAATGTTTTGATCTTAGTGAAACTGGATTGCATGTCCTCTGTTGAATAATCTGTAAATAGGGATGATGAGACGATAATTTTTTTGTTCAGGAGACAGATGACTGTATTTGAAGCACTGCACCTTTTTTTCGTGGTTCTTTTGTTATATTTCTTTTGGCTGGTGCCATTTTATTTGTTTTCTATAAATAGGAACAACGAGGCAATCAACTTTTCTGTCTTCAGGAGACAAATGACCATCTTTGACGCACCTTTTATTGCCGCTCTTTTGTTATATTGTTTTTGTTTGGTGTCGTTTTAGATGGTTTCTGGTTAAAATGTTGCATGAATATTAAAAATGTCTGATACTGACAGTCATTTCAGTGCGTTGAGGATGGGGCAAGGAGAAATGGTAGATCTTCTTTGCATCTCCACTCCTATTATCTATTTACACTGATTGTGTGTAATAGCTCTTCTCTATGAATATTTTGTAGGGTGGGAGTTCTGATGGTGGTAGTGATGATAATATCGATTGGAACACTGAAGATGAGATTGAAATTGAGAAGTATCCTGTGTCTTGCTGCTCTAGGGAGGTAAAACTTGTAGAAGGATATGCTGCTGTGTAGTTATTTTATCCATGGTTTATATCCTTACTTTTTTACTATAGTGCTATGTTGACAAGTGTTTTTAATCCAACTAATTCCCCCACCACACCCCATCCTTGTTTAGGCAGCAGGTCCTTCAAATACCAAGTTATTTGATCATTTTGTTGGGATGGGGTTCTCTGAGAAATTGGTTTCTAGGGCAATTAATGAAAATGGTAAGAGCTTGATATACCCTATGCTAGTAAAAAGTTCACTGTCCTGTAGTTATGTTAAATTCTTATGAATATAATTGCTTATACAGGACAGGAAAATACTGATCTAATACTGGAATCGCTCCTGACATATGCGGTGAGCTGACAAATTCTTTGTAATCTGAATATATTTTCCCAAACTATCTCTGATGTGAGCTTTCAGTGTTTTTGTCGTGTCACTCCATGTGTTTTTAGGCTATTGAAGACTCTCCTCAAGAACAACAGATTGGTATTGTTCTCAGTGTCTGTGATAATGCCTCTTCAGACTATGAGGAGAACTTGTTGGATGATTCCTCAGATTTTGATAGTGATTCTGATAGTGAGGTTAGCTATTGTGTCTGTTACTTCTCTTGTTTGAGACAAATGATATCTAGCTTTGTAATTAACGAACATGATGTAAGATTTCTCTGTATACTATTTAAAAATGTGAGATTTTGCCTAATCAGTAGTATCCAACAGAAACTAGTTCAGCCTATCAGTAGTATCCGGCAGAAAATAGTTCAGCTTTATATATTCCCTTTTACTACTTTATGACATAGCTTCCATTTAGGGAATTTATAATCCTTCATCTGAGGAGAAAAAGATGACGTTTCTGACAGAAATGGGTTACACAATGAATGAAGCTTCAATTGCCATGGAAAGATGCGGTACATACTCTTGCAATGTTTTTCTTTTGGATAATTAATGCAGTGACTTTATATGCTTAACGTGTCTGAATAATTTTCATATGTAGATTCTGAAAGATTAGGTTCGCATATCCCATTTCGTATTATGTTACCACAATGTTTACTTCTATGTATTCTTTCATGTCAAAAGAAGACTGTAATCTTGTGAAAATTCATGTGGGTTACTGAATATTTATTATATGTGGATCTGAGGAGGACAATTTGGACCCTGTCAGTTTTTCTTTGGTTGCAGGGAGGACCTTTCTATTATTTTTGTTACATTTGAAGATTCATTTACCCTTTTATATATTTTCTTTTTTGTTTCTGATTTGAATGGGTTAAATTTTCATTGGTATTGTACATATTTATGCTTACTCCTATTTATTTGCAAGATAGTTGTACAAATTTGACGGTTTACTTGTGCCAGTCTTATTCTTGCTCATGAGAAATTATTGCACCAACCTGCTATATTTACTACCAATGAGATGACTTGTATTTCAGAGTCTTAAAGCTTCTTTGGAGCCACTACTGCTTTAGTAGAAAAATAGGGCACCCTCTTTTGCTGCAGTCTGATGAAAATGCATTGCATGCTTGACATATGTAATGTGCAGTTACTTCATGATGATATTATCAAAATTACTAAAATGGTTCTATTAAATTAAGCAATAATCCTCAATCATCTTATTATCCTCGTTGATAAATGGGCATTGTTCAAATTTTTGTTGTTTGTTTTTCTAGCATAAAAACTTTCATCTGATAAACTTCCAACTTGGCATGCTCTTGCAATTCACTTGTATTATTCATAAAATGAAATAGGTTAATGCTAGCTCCGTCATCATCAAAATGTAGAAAAAAATATTTATTAATTGTGCAACTAAAAGAATAAATATACTTGATTGGTACAAATCCCACATACTATATTGGTTACTCAAGATGTAAGTTTTGTTTATTGCAGGTGCAGATGCCTCTGAAGCAGAGTTGGCAGATTTCATTTGTGCTCACCAAATGTCCAAGGCAGAAGATGCACTTTTACCTGAGGAAAAGGTCATGTTTTGATTCCTTATTCCTTGCGGCCTTAAGTAAATTTTTGAAATTTGTTGTTTCTCATCCTGGTTTTAATTTTCTTTTCCATGGTTCCTATATTTTTACAGCCACTGCCATGGCTCTCGGTAGATGATTTTCGCAAAAGCAAGAAAAGGAAATTCTTGAGATATGATTCATGTAAGCGGAATACGATTAGGGATAAGAAACCAATGTGTGAAGATGATGAGCCAATTCGCCTCCCAAATCCAATGGTGGGCTTTGGGCTACCAACCGATTCTTGTAGTCAACTAACCCACAGGAATCTTCCTGAACCGGCGATAGGACCTCCATATTTTTATTATGAGAATGTAGCCCTTGCTCCAAAGGGAGTATGGGATACAATCTCAAGATTCTTGTATGACGTGGAGCCAGAATTTGTGGACTCAAAGTACTTCTGTGCTTGTGCTAGAAAGAGAGGCTATGTGCATAATCTTCCCATCCATAACCGCTGCCCTCTCCGTCCAATCCCTCCACTCACTATTAGTGAAGCTTTGCCTATGACCAAGAGATGGTGGCCTAATTGGGACACCAGAACCAAGCTAAACTGTATCCAGACATGCGTAGGGAGTGCAAAGCTTACAGAAAGGATCCGAAAGGCACTTGAAGATTACGATGGTGAGCCTCCTTTGTACATTCAGAATTATGTTCTAAATGAGTGCAGAAAATGGAACTTGGTGTGGGTTGGGCGGAATAAACTCGCCCCCCTAGAACCTGATGAAGTGGAGATGCTGCTAGGTTTTCCTAGAAACCACACAAGAGGGGGTGGAATAAGTAGGACCGATAGGTACAAGTCTCTTGGGAATTCTTTCCAGGTATATGTTCTCTCTTCTGTTGTCTTTGGTTCATATTGTTGTCTTAATCTGGGATCCAATTTGGGATTTGACTTGCTGATTATTGCTAGATAAATATAAAGTGAATGTTAATTGGCTTCAAAGTGCTTGCTAAGAAAGAAAATGAATGTAACTTCCAAGGACAAATTTTAAGTTGGAAGATACACACCATGAGGATTCACTTAGGTATCAGTATGCTGAAGTTACCCGTGGCTTATATTTTTGCCTTTTTCCCATTACTCATTGATGTGTGGAAATTGTATTAATTAGTGGTATTTTGATGGCGTTTATATTCAAACAAACAGATTTATCCTTTGGGTAATTTCAGGTTGATACTGTAGCCTACCACTTGTCAGTTCTGAAGGATCTTTACCCAGGAGGAATAAGCCTCCTGTCCCTTTTCTCTGGAATTGGAGGTGCTGAGGTTGCACTCTACAGGCTTGGAATCCCACTGAAGAATGTTGTCTCAGTTGAGATATCAGAGGTCAACCGTACCATAGTGAGGTGTTGGTGGGATCAGACAAACCAGAAAGGAAATCTGATTGATTTTGCAGACATTCAGCAGTTTACTGCAGAAAAACTTGAGCAGCTTATTAGTGCAGTTGGGGGTTTTGATCTGGTGGTCGGAGGGAGTCCGTGCAACAACCTTGCTGGCAGCAACAGGTACCACCGAGATGGGCTCGAGGGGAAAGAGTCTTCTCTCTTTTACCATTACTTCAGGGTCCTTGATCTTGTGAAGTCCATCATGTCAAAAGACCAGTGAAGAAAAGAATAGGTCTGGCAGACTGACTTGCTAGAGACCAGTGGGGGATTCTTGTTTATATTTTAAACTGACTATCTTAATTCCCCTCTAGTTCTCTGAAAGCTAGCTAAAAACTGAACAGAACAGTTTATTTCTCTCCTACAGTCCGGACTCACAAGGAAACATTTTGTTGATTCTGTGTGAATGCTGATGTGTTTAGCTATTCCAATGGTTCATTTGGCTGAACTAAAAAATCTAGGGATGCGAATGTTTCACTGGTGCTGAAGCATGCTTTACCTAGCACGATTATATACATAATTTCTGTGCCTATTCTTCCTCAATTCTACATTAATCTTTGGATTTATGGTTGACCTAGTTCTCTGTCCTGTGCTAGTAATGGAGGCCTGACTGATCCCTGATTCCCTATTTGATGTTGAAGAAGAGAAGGATGGACAGATCACTATCACCTGGTTTTATGCTGCTATAACATGACTCTTGAAGAAAGGGCTGCATCATCCTTCTAGAGCTCCCTCTGGAATTGAGGTTCTAATGATATTATTTTTTTACCACTATTTATAAATTAAAATTTTAAATTGCAACAATTAATTATTCTACAATTAGCATCTCAGTTCTAAGTAACTCCAACACTTGGGATATCTCAGGCAACTGAGAATTAGACCCATCTTCTGAATAAAATGAATAAACAATACTTTTCACCTCAACCCAACTACACCCGCCTGTCTTCTTTAGACCCTTCTCCTTCATCACCTTTCTCATTTTCAAAACCTCTGCCCACTTTCCCAAGGATGCATACATGTTTGAGAGCAGAACATGACCTGCTGCAGAGTTCCTCTCTGTGAGAACTAACAGCTTCTTAGCAGTCTTCTCCGCTAACTTTTCGTTCCCCAATTTCGTGCAGGCGCTTAACAGAGCAGCCCATGCATTGCTCTCTGGCGTGACATGCATGGAGTCGATGAAGGCTTCTGCCTCAGATAGCCGTCCCGATCGAGAGAGCATGTCCACTACGCAGGTGCAGTGTCTTCCACTTGGTTTTATCCCGTACACTGTCTCCATTGAATAAAAAATAGTCAACCCTTTATCAACCATGCCTGAGTGCGAACATGCAAACAGTACTGATAAGAGCATTAGTTCATTCGGTGTAGCTGATGAAGTTGTCTCCATCTCTTCGAAAAGTTCAATAGCTTCTTCGGCAAAGCCATTCTCAGCTAACCCTTGGATAATTACAGTCCAGGAAAAGTCATTCTGGTCAGTCATTCGATCAAAGACCTTTCTTGAGCTAATCACGTCCCCACACTTTGCGTACATATCAGTCAATCCAGTGCCCACATAAACATCTCCCATAAAAGCCAGTTTGACCGCCTTTGCATGAAAATTCCTTCCTTTTTCCAAAGACGCTGTGCTTGAACAGGCACAAAGTAAGCTTGAGAATGTGGACTTGCTTAGAACTTCCCCCGACAACAGCATTTCATTCACACACTCGAATACTTCATCAAACTGTCCAATTTCCACGTAGCCAGAAATTATACCATTCCAAGTTATGTTATCCCGTGCTGGGGCATTCTGGAACATTTTCTCAGCCTCCACCATCTGCCCGTTCAAGCTGTACCCAGAGATCATTGAGTTCCAACAAACTACATTCTTGGATGGAATTGAGTCAAACACCAACTGCCCTTCTCTAGTGTTCCCGCACTTGCAATATAGATCGATGAGGGCACTGCCAATAAAAACATATGTTTCCATACCCACTTTAAGAATATGGGCGTGAAGGTTAGTTCCTGTATGCAAAGCCTTTAGGTCTGATAATGCGCAAATGACTGATGACAAACAAGAAATGCTTGGTTTGGTCCCCTCTCGAACCATTCTGGAGAAGAGCATTAATGCTTCTTCATGATGTCCATTTTGAATGTACCTGGAAATCATAACAGACCAAGAGACCTCATTTCTTGTTAGCATATTTTCAAAAATGCTTCGCGCACCAACTAGATCCCCTGCATCAATATACATGTCCAGGATGGCAGTCCATGTGACAGTGTCTCTCTCTTTCATCCGATCAAATACGTCCTTGGCAAGGCTGGGCTTCCCCATCCTCAAGAATAATGTGATCAATGAGTTAGAAATCGAGACGGAATGCTGGAAACCAGCTTTTACGGACAAGCCTGAGACACTCATCCCCAACCTAAAATTCCCCATCTCTATACATGCCTTGAAGACCGAAGTGAAAGTCATACTATTAGGCTTCACACAAGATCGGAGCAATTTCCTGAAGAGATCTAAAGCTTCAAAATTCAGCCCGTTCTGCACCAACCCAGTTATGCCTGCTGTCCATGATACCACACTAGGAAACGGGTTCTTTCCAAAATACCACAATGACTCCCTCACTTTCCCCCACCTCATGAGTCCTGAGATCATGGTGGACCATGTGATTTCATTTCTCTCAGGCATTTCATCAAACAGGCGGCGAGCTTCATTAAGGTCGCCCCACTCCATGTTAGCGTTGATGAAGCAATTATGCACCACCAGATCAAACCCATCAAATGCCTCACGGATATGTTCAGACTCTCTCAATCTCCTGTGCTTCAGGTACAGAATCAGGAGCTTGATGGTCACATATCTCTCAGAGGAGAGACCCATCTTGATTAGATGACCATGGAGCACGGCTCCCTCCATGAGAGAGCCATGGATGGAGAGTTTTTTTAAGAGGGATAGAGACTTGTCAACATAGGCAGTGAAACTGGGCGCTGGCTGCAGAGACAACAGGCTCCGCAGAGAGGCTATCATGCCGGAAGAGGTAGTTAAGTTAGTTAAGGAGTATACCCTTTTTCAGAGATCCTCTAAAAGTAAGCCTATAGCCAATTGGACCTTATACTTTTCACCCAAATCCACGTCAAATTCATTTTCAACTTGTTTACATTTTATCATCAAATTTCATCCAGCCATCTATGATTTTCTGATACAGCTCCAATTTGATAAAATATCAAGAAAATTTGTACAAGATTCATAAATTTAAACCATAAATTGAGCTAACTACCCATTAGGAAAACACAAAATTTTCTAAAATTAATATTTTTAGAGTAAACGAATCATTTGGCATAAGAATCTAATAATTTAATTCGTTAATATTTTTTTAATAATTTAATTATCAAATCCGTAATTTTACTAACAATACAATTTATTTTTTAATTTAATTCAATATAAAATACACATAATATACTTATATGTTCTTATATTTTGAGTGGCTATACATTGCTTATTATAAAATTGTCATACTACTTAAATTATGAAAAATATTATTTTAAAATTTTTAAAGTATATATTATAGGTATAATTATAAATATTTAGTATTAATATATAAAAAGGAACATAATTTAATATATAAAAAGGAACATAATTTAATATATAATAAGGAAAAAGTATGATATCTTATATATAAATTTGAAAACATGAAATATGATACCAAATTAGTATATAGTTATGAAATGAAAGTATAATTACTAATTCTTAATATAAAATAATATGAACTATTTTACTAACAATTTAATTATCAAATTCGTAATTTTACTAACAATACAATTTATTTTTCAATTTAATTCAATATAAAATACACTTAATATACTTATATGGTCTTATATTTTGAGTGGCTATACATTGCTTATTATAAAATTATCATACTACTTAAATTATGAAAAATATTATTTTGAAAATTTTAAAGTATATATTATGGGTATAATCATGAATATTTAGTATTAATATATAAAAAGGAACATAATTTAATACATACGAAGGAAAAAGTACGGTATCTTATATATAAAATTGAAAATATGAAATATGATACCCAAATGAGTATATAGTTATGAAATGAAAGTATAATCACTCATTCTTACTAAAAAATAATATGAACTATTTTACTAACAATTTAATTATCAAATCCATAATTTTACTAACAATACAATTTATTTTTCAATTTAATTCAATATAAAATACTCCTAATAAACTTATATAGTCTTATATTTTGAGTGGCTATACATTGTTTATTATAAAATTGTAATACTACTTAAATCATGAAAAATATTATTTGTACAATGAAAATTTTAAAGTATATATTATGGGTATAATCATAAATATTTAGTATTAATATATAAAAAGGAATATAATTTAGTACATATTAAGAAAAAATTATGATATTTCATATATAAATTTAAAAACATAAAATATGATACCCAAATCAATATATAATTATAAAATGAAAGTATAATCAGTAATTCTTCCTACAAAATAATATGAACTATTTAATATTAGTTATTTCAGAACACAAGAATTCTAGATAAGGATGCTCTCACGACATCTTCATCTTCTTATAAATGAAGGGATTCCTTTATAATATAGAGAATGTTTCTTTCAAGTACATAGAGTGATATCATTATGACCCAACTATATATCTAACATGATATAACTTTTGACCCAACTACAATAATTTAAAATAGTCTTGACCCCTACTACCACTACCATAATTATACAACATACAATGTGGACCGTTGGCCAGTAGATCCCAATCCCACCTTCTAGAGTGCTTCTGGTGGGTCATACATGTCTCCCGTGTCATGACAAAAACCTCATGAGCGTTTGGGTTTGGACGGCGACATTTGCCTCTTATGAACACTAGCTTTCAATTAAAGGAGAGTTTAGTCATTATATAAAGCATGAAACTCACTCCAATTGTACTCTTTTGATAGTTGACATTCAGTAGAAAAAAAGGTCTATTATAAACTCTTTTATATTTATATTTATATTATTTTAAATTTATAAATAAAAAAATCTTTTATATAATTAATTGAATTATTTACCTAAAGTTATGTTTTTTTAGTTCAGTTGTATTACCTAACACATCTATATTTAAACATATTCTACTTTTATTTTAAATTTAAAATAGTATTAGAGCAGTTCAATTGGATAATGCTAAAAAATAATTTATTCTAACAAATTTGATATCAATATTTTCAACTCAACTAAAAACTTGTCCACTAGCTGAATATAAAATAATTTTTGGTCTAAATTATACAAAAACAACTTTTAGTTTTTGTTATTCTAGCAAAATTAGAAAAATAACTTTTGTGTATTATATACTAATGAAATAGAAAACAACTTATATATATTTTGGTGAATATATAATAAATTATAATTGTTTGGTTTTAAGTTAATACTTGATAGAATGTATTTATTATTTTTTAAAAATAATTATTTTACGTAATTATATATTCTAAATTTGAGAAAAAAGTGTTAAAATATTATATTATACTTTTATTATAATATTTTAGATAATTATAATATATAATATAATTAGTTAATATTATTTTTTTTATTATTCTAAATATATATATAATTATATTTTTATTTAATTAATTAAAATGCTTATCAATAAAACTGTATTAACTATATTTTAAATATATAACCTAACAATTATATATCTCAACATATTCTACTAAATTATTTTAAATTTCATAAATGATATTAATTTTTATTACCTAATATAGCAGTTAAATATTTTTTTAACAATAATAAATGAGGAGTGGTTTAATTTCCCTATAATCCATATTCTACTATACTATTTTAAATTTTATAAATAATATTAATATTTAATATAACAGTTACATAAATTTTTAATAATAATAAATAAGAGTTGGTTTAATTTCCCTCTACTCTTAGGATCTCCTATGGGGAAAGAAGAATTGGATGTGTATCTTCCGTTTCGTCCCTGCATTATCTCTATTGACAGAGACGGTTTGCTTTCTTTTTCCAACCAAAGAATTAAAGAGATCAAAACCAACCAACATGGATTCGATATGGGGTTCGACTTGAAATGAAAAGGCTAATGTTAAATTTCTAGTTACCACCCCAAAATCACAGTTGTTGAAAGCAAGTAACTGAGTACAGTCCAAAGTGATGACCCCTGTGCAATGTAATTATCATGCTAGTAATCTTCTAAATTTGCACATCGATGTAATGAAATATGTAAGTGTCGTACAAACTAACATCAATATCAATATTTGTATAATAATTTAACTAAAAATAATAAATAAATATTAAGCTACTATATTTTTTGTATAATATTATATATATATATATATATTTTTTATCAACACTTAATAAAATATAAATTGAATTATATTATATTATTTTAATAGTATTAAAGTTATTGGTATTAAATCACAATATCATATTAACTCAACTATCATTCAGTCTGTCATTATAGAATAGGATAGCTCAACCCGAGATTTGAGATAAAGATCAGCATCCGATCCGACCTTGACCCAATTTCGAGTTGGGTTCATGTCTACCTGTATGCTGCTCGTTCAGGTTTGCTCGGATTCGAATTCAATTGTATCCGAGTTCGAGTTGAGTCTAAGTTAGTTTATATGTATTCGAACTAAAACCCATTATTTCTCATTTGTCAAAGTTTGATTTGGGTTCGTGTCTGTGCTGGTCGGGTCTTTGCAAACTTAAATTAAAGTCCAAGTTCATTTGAGTTTGGATCTCGTGAACCTGAGCTCGTGTCTAGGTCTATCGGCCAGACTCAACATTTGGTTATATTCAAATTCAAGTCTTATAGACCCGAGATTGGATCGAGTTTGGATCGTACCAATTCCAACCTAATCCAACAAATTGACAAGCCTACCATATATATTACCTCACTTCCAAGGACCATTCCTAACCGTCACATCTCCGTTACAAAGAAACCTTATATATTTACTATACCACATATGTATATATGTAAGCATGATTGTTCTTTGAAATAATTGAAAATTTTTCATATTATGCTGGTGCATTATACCTCAAACCCTCATTCTATTTTCATGGTATTATACTTGTGATTAACTCCATAACTTTTTCTCAACAAGGGACCTTTTGCTCCTTTTAATCTCTAATCTTAATCTTCCGTCGTCCACGCAAAATTATCATAGCCATGCGTTCTTCTTAACATGCAAATAATAAACCGATAATGAGCTCATAATTCAAGCACCAATTTCTAACTTTGAAAGAACAAAATAAGACACCTTCAAGCATATCAATTTCTTGAATATGCTAATGACAAATTAACTGCACTTCTCCCATTTCTCATTCAAAGGACAGATAATGAGGATGAAATCAAATTATCAAACCTAGAATTCAAAACATGAGATATTCATGACAAGTTTTGTCTTAATTTCATCATAGTCTCTTTGACAATATAGGTAAATCTTTAGGTAATCATAGCTTACATTACAGTTGAAGATTGGTAGCTGTTCGATACCCTCTTCAGCTCCCACGTACGAGCCCGACTAGACATATTGGACCAGAAATGAAGGGATCTAAAGAAACTCAATCTTTTCATGTAAATCATGTTCTCTCGGAATAAGGAATATAAAAAGGGAATAAAATTTTTTTGAGAGAAAACCGAGGATCTAGGTGAACCGAAAGTGGTAAAGAAGGGTTAGAATTGTGATCTAGAAAATCTCAAGTGGACAAGAAACACCTAACCATCATGGAAAAGAATCATGAAGTGGATTGGATGTGAAAATCGGATTGAACCGTGAAGAGCCGATTCAAAAATTCATTTTTTTAGGTGGCTTAAAAATATTAAATTAGAAAATTGAATCCACCATTATATAGAAAATAAAAAAATTCAAGTCCGGTTCACCCTGAACTAGTCCGATTTTCACATCCAATCCACTTTATGGTTATTTTCCATGATTTTTGGGTATTTCTTGGCCACTTGAGATTTTCTAAATTATAGTTTTGACCCTTCTTTACCATATCTGGTTGACTTAGATTCTCGATTTCTCTTCAAAATTTCCGGTTTCTTATTCCGAGAGGATGGGGTTTACAACTCTACCTACCTTTTAGGAGTTTTGTCCCCAAAACTAGTTATGCATCCCTTACATGGTGAATGATTTCCCTTACTGTCAACTTGTGATTCGTTCAGATTTAGTACCGTGGGGTACTTCCCCATCCTAGTTGCATCTCTTTTGGGCATCCTTTGTGCATGTCTGCCCCTTAGGCATCTTTCCTTTCAATGTCTTGGAGTGTCTATTATTTTAACGATTATTTTTCCATTGCTCTTAATGCCGTAATTTGGTATTCATACTTGAGGAGAGTATTCCGTAGCGATCTGTCCTCCCACTTCCTTTTCTTTGAGCGTTCCCTTGCTCAAATGTTTTTCCTTGGGCAAAATATGTCACGCCCTGATCCAGTTTGGTCAGAACCTCGTGAGTAACCTGCCACTCCCGTTGGTCTAGGAAGAGTCACCACTCTCAAGACCGCGAGGAGTCAGGCGTGCCTTCTGTCATTGTTCCCTATAATAACATTATGCAAAATTGATGACTTAGCAATTGAAATACTCAGATCTAGAGGCTTGGCGATGGGTTCTTTAAAGGTCGTCTTCTTTCCTGAAAAAAGTTTAAAGGGAGTGGGTGAGTTTCTACAACTCAGTGAGCGGGTGTTAGGGTGAATTTTTAAAAGAATTCATAGCATCTTTCTTTTTCATAATTTTCAAAAGAATTCATAGCATCTTTCTTTTTCATAGGTTTGTGAGTTTAACTTTCTCTTGAAAAACATTTCAATTCATCCCCTTGCTTGGGATTTGTTTAGAATTCAACCACATGCCTTTTATCAAAAAGGGTTCAAACATTCATCGATGCAGTATGTTGACTACATTCACTTATAGATCGGAGTATCTTTACTATCCACCCTGATAGAAGTATGACTTCTACTTTGAGTTTGAGTGGAAATCAATAGTCTGACCCTTAGGCTCGAATAATACTCCATGTCCGCAATGTGGAACGAGACCTCTTTTGACCCTGCCTCGGTCTCAATGCGCAGGAAGCTACTCCGAACTTCGAGACTCACTGGACGACAAAATAGCCCTTATTGCACCCTAGTCATCCAATAGTCCTTAGAACCAACACTATCACATATCGGGCGCCTTGATGGTTCCGTAATCAGTGTATGCACAAACAATGGTTTTATTATTTATATTCATCATCTTTGGGGCTACCGACCCAACGATCCCGATACTCGGCTTTATTTCCATAACTGCTATGCCCAACAAGTTCGATGACCTAGCTTCGGCTTAACAACTACTAGCTCATCGAGTTGACAGTCTGGCTTCGGCACAGTGGCGGTTCACACAATTTACCGATTATGAAAATATTTCTTAGCTCATAAGCTTATTTGTCTATGAGCTTCGGCCTGTGCCCATTGGCCTTGGGCCCACTTCACGAGTTTTCTAAAACTAGGCCTTGGGCCTTATAAGTTTTAAAATCGAGGCCTTTGGTCTACTGGAGCTATCCCAACTCTCGTAAAAAAAATGTCTCCCAAAACGTTTAAGCAATTTCACGCAATCAGGGGAGAACATCTTTGGAAAATAGTTTTCAATTCTAAAAAAATGCTTATCACCCCAACCGAGTATAATGTTAGAAAATCCCACTTACTAGGTACTGAGACGCATTCGTCCCAGTTGAATTGCAATCGTTAATGTCATTCTCTGCACCAATACTCACACGACTAGTTCATACAAAGTTCGAGTATTCTCATAAGGACAACTTGACATAAAAGATCTCTTACGTACAAGTGTTTGCATATAGGTACTTATTCCAAAAATTGCCAATTGGTCCCCCATTTTTCAAAAATTGCCAATTGGCCCATAGTTTCATCAAAATTATCAATTGGCCCTCAATTAGGAGTTAATTTCATAAAAATCTCCCAATTTTTCTTTAATTGCAATTCAGCCCCCAATTTTCCAATAATCCCTAAATTGCCCTTTTTGCCAAAAATTGCAATTTGACACCTAAAATCTTATTTCATTCAATTGACCCCTTAAACTCATGTAATTAACCCCTTTCACGATTCATTCATCTTCCCTATGTCTCCCTCATCATTTCAGGCTTTAACATGTTGAAAATGGCTAAAAGATGAGCTTGAATAAAGCTTCGTCAGAAAATAGGTCTAAAGAGACAATGCTGCGATTTATTACATGTGAGGATCCAATAATCGGAGCTCTTGCTTCCTCTAAGTTGCTCTCTCTCTAGGGATCCTTCCTGGATCAAACCACACCTCAATTGGTGGCCTAAGTAGTGCGAATTTCGTATTTTAGTTTTCAGGCAAAATCGACTATGAACAATAATGTCCAGTGAAGGGCGACAGAGAGACTTACCAATGTATCTTAGGGAAGGTCAGGGCACCTCTAGGTGTGATTTGGGAAGCTTGGTTTGGCTAGAATTGGTCTAAGAAGTTAGCTACACAACGACATCCTCCATTCAGCTCGAGGATCACTGGAGAAGCACCGACTAGCTTGCATAGTACCTTCGCTCCTCGGCGGTTTGCAAGCCGAACTAATAGAGCTCATTTCGAGCTAGAGAACTAAAATTTGACTTCGGAGGTGGAGAAAAGATCCCAAGTTGGAGCTTTGGTTTGTGCTTCGTTGGAAAATGGACACTTTTGCTTCTCCAAGAGTTTGAGGGATGAGGAGGACGAATTGAGAGAATCTCTTTATATAGAGAGCTCGGGGACTGACCATTCTATCCGTTTCTCCATTGATTGGCCACTAACTCTCCAATTTAAGGTATTGTCGAAGGAATTTATTAGTAGCTGGAGAAAGGGCATTCGTTTTGGCCCCTTTCTCTCTCTCCTGTCTGGAGGTAGACGGTGACACTATGCCGCACGTGTGAGGTTTGCACATGCGGGCTTGCCACATGGTTCTCTATGATTGGCTGTCTTTGCTGACGCGGCTTCCTACTTAGCAGCTTAGTCAGTCTTTGACCCGTTGACTTGGCATGTAGCAGCCTCATATTGGTTGCTTGTTCCTACATGGCTGCTGACCATGTTCGATTAGCCGTTGACCGCTAATTGGTCATGCCTACTGACTCAGCGCTGACCTAGCAACGGTCCATTAACTAGTCCAGTTCGATCAGGTTTAGTGACTCGAAATCGAAAATCATCCGGTTCAGGCTTGATTTGATCGGTTTTCCAAAAATTTTAAATTTCTAAATTCATATAAATTTATTTTCTATTTGATGGTGGCTTCAAATTCCTAACTTGATATTTTTAAACCACCTAGAAAAATGATTCTTTAAATTGGTTCTTCACAATTCATCCAATTTAGGTCCGGTTCTTCACGATTCATCCAGTTTAGGTTCGGTTCTTCACGATTCATCCAGTTCAGGTCTGGTTTACCCTGAACCGGTCCAATTTTCACATTCAATCCACTTCATTGTTCTTTTACATGATTTTAAGATCAATTGGTTACTTGGAATTTTCCAAATTCCTATTCTGACCCTTCTTTACCGATTCCGATTCACTTAGATACTTGATTTTCTCTCGAAAATTTTCGGTTCCCTATTCCAATTTCCTTGGTCTAAGAGGACGGGGTTTACAAAATACCACTATGGTTACTCTTTCACTTAGTCCTTTAGATAACATTCTTCAGGGATTTCTCTTCCCCTCAATTATCCACTTACTCCAGGGAACTTATTATGATAAGCTTGTTTGACTCATTTTCCTAAAGACATTTTTTTAGATCCAATCCTTATGTCACCTTGGGATAAGGGCCCCTCTCTTGAGTTTTTTGTCCAAATGTCAACCTGGATCATAGGATTGTGAGTTTAAAATGTTTGACCATCCTTGTGTCTGGTTATTCCTCATGGTCGTTGAAAATCTTTAGCTCGTTGTCATTTCAAGCTTTTTGTTCATATTTTTTCGCGGGTTTTGGCGTTATCCTCCTTTTTTGTCTTGTATTTCTCCCTGTATCTCTTCTTTCTTTATTATAACCCAAGTCCATCTCAAGCCTTCCATTCGACCTCGTCATGCTTAAGTAAACGACTCTTCCTCACATGAGTCATGCCTTCTTTGAACTTTTGGACTTACCTATCTTTTGTAACATGACATGTTCTAAAATTGTCTCTGTACATTATACATTTAGGCCTCTCCTTGATATATGTTCCCACTTACTAATCCTTTAGGGATCATTGGATTCCATCCCTTCTTACCATCCGATAGTGTTCCTTACTCACCTTGAATATTATCCTAAGATCCAATGTGTACTCCCATGATTCAGTCATTTCTCCCTTATCTTGTAGGTCCCTATCTTGGGTAATTCGCACCCTTTTTAGTACCAAATTCTCATATTTGATTGCATCCTTACCTAAGGATCTCCATTCCTTAGTCAATCCTTACTCATCCGTGCCCATTTCACGGTTACTCTCTCTTCACTCCTATTCGATCCATTACAGTATACTTAATGATTCCTTAGACTTATCTTGGAGAGTTCCTTTTTGTTGGTCCTATCGTCCATTCTCGTCTTTCGAAGCAGAGACTTCCATCTATGGAACTATGCATTCCACCTTCTTAACATTCCTTGAAAATTTCATTCCTTCATATCAGTACACCATTTTATATTGGAGAATTCACAAATTTTTAATCCTTCACCGGCTTTAAATTTCCATTGCAAACCTTATTTCCTATTCGAGGAACTTCCGATTATCAAGTCTTATTTCGTGTACTCTACACTATGTCCAGTTGTCCAATCTTAAGCTCTATTTAGTCGACATGGACCGAAACTAGTCTTGATGTCCATCATTATTCCTTTTATCACCAATTGACTGGGGTGCGTCCTTTTCCAAGATTCCTTTTCCTTCGGGATCTATTCCTTTGTTCCTTTATTAGGGGTATGCTACCCATCCCCACTTGTTATGACATTATTCGATGCTATCTTCTAGCTTACTTGTTCCTTGTGTTTAACTTGCTCCTTGGACTCTTATGAGTACACTTCCCTTGTACTTGGTCTTTTGTCTCAACCTGCATTCCAATTGCAAGTTTTCCTTCTTATTCCAATTTAATTGGATCAATCACTTCTCCATTAGGGTATTTACCTCTCTAGGACTCCCTAGACATCTTCCTCTCTTCCCAGAATTTCCTCCTTTCATTCGTTCTTATGGTTTCTAACCTTAAAGTAACTTTATGACATCCTTTGATGCCATCCTTCCTGTTCACCCTTTATTTAGAAATATTGCAAGCACATCCTTTGTACCCTATCCTTATTCTTACTTGTCACGCCCCAACCTGGTTTAGTCGGATCCCCATTAGTTCATGTACGGTTTCGCCCTTTTCTAAACCGCGAGTAGTAAGACATCCTTTTTCTTGTCTTTCCTAGAATAACATTATATAAAACTGAAAATCTTTTAAATAGACATACATGTCTTTACAGTTCCCATACATGGAGGTCTTTAAGTTTGGTTTTCCATTGGTTACCTGAAAGGGGTAAAAGGGATGGAGTGAGTTCTACAACTCAGTGAGTGAGTTTTAAAAATAGCCACACCAAAGGTATCATTTCTTTAAGAAGAAGGTTTTTCCTTAAAGTTTGCTTTTCAAAACATTTACCCAGCCAAGGGTGTCATTTCCTTTCAAAAGGATTTTAATTTCTTTTCCAAACCTTATTCCAAAATTTTACCATTTATTTTTCCAAGGATTCTCAAATCCTTTCCAAGGATTTCTTAACCTTTTTCTCATTTCCCCATTAGGTATTTTTAGCAAACAACACACGACCTTCCTTAAGAAGGGAATCACACATTCGCAGGGCAGCCCGTCCACTTCACCCATTTGTGGTGTCACACCCTGACCCGGTTTGGTCGGATCCCCGTAATCAACCTGCCACTCCCCCGATTTTTTAAAAGGTTTCCCCATATTATAATCCGTAAAAAGTAAGACGTCCTTTAAACCAGCACCATTTCTTGGAATAGCATAATCAAAACTGCATGAAATTTTAAACTTTACATACTTGTCTGACAGACATCTTAGTTGATTTCCTTTCAGGGTAGGCTTTCCGGGATTTCCTGAAAGGGATATAAGGGAGGGAGTGCGTACGACTACTTAGTGAATGGGTTTTTAAAAATCTACTTTTAACTTTTAAGAAAAATATTTATACGGAGTGTGCTAGACTCCTTTCTTTTCAAAAATCCCTTCATTTAAAAATTTGTGTTTTTCCATTATTTCTTAGTTACTAGTGTGTCATCACCCAACACACATCCTTCATCAAGAAGGTTAGCCACATTCGCAAGTTATTATCACTACTGAACCTGCTAGTGTCTTCGGAGCGACTTTTCCTGCCACCCGGATAGAAGTACAACCACTTCTACCCTGGGAATGAGTGGATATACATGACATCCGACCCACAATCCCAAAATCACTTCTTCGTGTCCGTATGAGGATAGAGACCTCATCTCGTCCCCACCCCGGTCTCATGCGCTTGGTGCTACTCCAAATTTCGCATAGACACCTGGAACGAGGATCTGCCCTTATACTCACCGGGTCGTCCAAGGCCCTTAGGACACATAACTACCCCTCATGGGCATCTTGGTGATCCCATAATCATAGTGCATGCAAAAACAATATTTTCTTATCAAGCCATGTAATATGTGGTGCCACTGGTCCAATGACCCCGACTCTCAACTCAACCCGCAGTAGTTTATCTTGACTAGTTCGTCGACTTGTCATGTCGCATTGCTGCTAGTTAACTGAGCATGTCGGTCCTATCTTGGTACCATGGCCAAACAATTCACTTATTAAGTTTTATGGCATATATATCATGTTCGTTTACGAGCTCCTGCTCGTGCCAACTGGCCTTAGGCCCACTCTATGAGATTTTCAAAAAACTGGGCATTCTAGCCCTCAAGTTCCAAAATCGAGTCCCCCGACCTATAAGAGCTATTCGAGCTCCCGTTAAGAAGGTCACCCAAATAGTTTAAGCAATTGCATATAGTCAGGGGAGAACAGTTCCGACAAAATAGGTTTTCACTGTCCATTATACCAACCGGTATAAAGATATCTCTGTTCATAACCGATGAACGGGTTTTCAACTTCCTTCGAGGAAGTCTCATCATACCAACCATGTATGATCTACTTACAACTGGTAAGTAGTTTTTTTCGCATAATTTTCACATCACTTTCTCTAAGTGGTGATGATTAAAATAACACTGAACAGTGGATTTTTATACCGAGGTACTTATCATCCCCTATTGGGTATGATATAAAATTTCCACTCACAACCGGTAGGTGGTTTTTATCTTTAAGTTGTGCTCATGATCCCAACCGGGTATGATGTTAGTAAAGCCACTCACCCGTTAACGCCGTGAATTCCACTTGACCGGTTCTTAGTATTCACGCGAGCTTGTCCTTGCTGGCGTTCCCGATACTTCATGTTCCTACACGATATGAACATCTTGGTTCATTATCCTTCGGCCTAATCATCTTCATTCATTCCAAATGAATGAGAAAGTCAAACTTTCATTTATTTGCAATTAGGTCCCTAAAGTTATTTCTCTTTAACTTTAAGTACCAAATGCTGGTTTTCCCTCAAATTCAGTCCTGAAACTTCTAAAATTAATCAAAGGACCTAAATTTATTCCATTTCACAAAAAAGGGTTTAATATCCCAAATTTCAAATTTGGTCCCCCAACTTTTCCAAAATTACCATTTTGCCCTTCCTTTACAAAAATGGTAAATTTTGCCCCAAAAATTTCAAAAGTCCTCAATTTGTCCTCCAACATTATTTTCATGCCCAATTGACCCTCAATTTCATAAAATTTCATTTTGGTCCTTTAAATTTAAAAAATCCCCAATTCCCCCCAATTCCAACTTCTTAACACAGCCGAATTTGATTTTATCAAATTGACCCATCAAACATTTCCAATTGTTGAAATTGATGTTGAAATTGAGTTTCTACCTATTTATACGATTCTTTAGAAATGTGAATCACAAGTTTTAATGTCGGGACGAGCTCAAACGGAACTTCGTCGAAAAATGAACTAAAGAGAGAGAAAGCTTCGATTACTCACCGGTGAAGGCACGACGGTCCGAGCTTTCGATCTAGGCAGATAGCTCTCATCTTGAGGTTTATCCTAGAATCAAGATTCGCATCAATTGATGCTGAATTGAGTTAGAATTTCATTATTGAAATTCTACCGGTTCTCTCTCTAACACCGGTAGGAAATTGTAGAGTGGAGCCAAATTAGCTTACCTTTCAGCCCTAATTTGGCCGTGGGAGGGTGGAGGAAGTGTTGTGAAGGTTTTGTTTGGCCTAAGTAGGGCTTGAAATGGCCAATTTCAACTCAGCGGAAACAGGGCTGCTTCGGTCCGCTGGAGCTGCTTCACTATTCCATCATGTCGGCGCTTCTCTACTAATTCTGGGATTGACTGGAGTTTGCTATCACATAGCTGACTTCTCCCTGATTCTAAAGAGCCTCACCTCTCCTTCTGAGGTTAAGAAAAATTTTAAAGTCGAAGCTCTGGTTTAAGCTTGAGCAGTAGAGAGAGAGAGAGAGGTGTTCGGGTGTGAGGAGAATGAATGGGGATGACCTCTTTATATAATTGTAAAACCGTATATTAAATGGGAGAGATTTATTACTAATATTAATATTGCCATAAATTATTGGTATTAATTCTAAAAATTTAATTTCGGTATTAAATTATTTGTATTAATTCCAAGAATTTGATTTAGGTATTAAATTATTGGTATTAATTACAATAATTAAATATATATTAATTTATGGCTATTTTTGATAAGGCGTACATTCTCATAAAAAGTTTTGACCGAAATTTTGGGTTACAAAAAAAAATCATACTTCCTAGGAGGTCACCCATCCTCACACTACTCTTGAGCAAGCACGGTTAATTTCAAAGTTCTTATGGATTCTTGTTTATTTGAACTAATTTGGTTTTTCACTTCTAATTTGTCTTGAATTTCTTTTCCTAGGTTTAATGAGCCCTTTGGATTACTCGGAAGTTGTAAATTTTCAAATTGCTTGTTCCCAAATGATCGGGTTTGTAAATCGGCTCGGTTTTCTTACTCGAGTTGACCGGTTCTTTCCCAGTTTTCCTTAACTCAAAAGTGCGGGGTTTGCAACTCTCCCCTCATTTTAGGAGTTTTATCCCCAAAACCTAATTTGCAACCTTGCTTGAGGAACCATTTTCTTTGATGTCCATTTGTTGTTTGCTTAACATGCAAACTCTTCTCTTGTTCTTTCAATTAGTCCTTTTTACATCCTTCACTTAAGGAATTTCTTTTCCTTTATATTATTTACTCCTTCCATGGAGTTTATCATAATGAGCCATACCTTACTTCAGGTTATATTCTTAGATTTATATCTTTCTTTGCTTAGAGTAGATTCTTCCCTTTGAGGTTCTGTATTCAAGATTGGGAATTCCAAGATACCTAACCATTCCCGTGTCTAGTTAACTCATTGATCGTTGAAACCTTTAGAATGTTCTTTCGGGCGTTACGTACTGGTTTCCACGGTTTTCTTTATTATCACTTCTTTGTCCTATTTTGACCCTTCCTCCATTCGTTGTCTATTATAACTTCGGTCCAAATTTTTATATTCGACCTCGTCATGCTTATTAGCCGACTCTTCCTTACTTTGAGTCATATTGTCCTCGGGATTGTTGGGCTTACATTCCCCTTACAGCATGACATTTTCTAGAACCTGTCATTGTCCATTAAATTTCTTGAACATCTCCTTGAGGGTCTCTCTTAGCTTTTTTTTTTTTACCTTTCAGGGATCATATAACTTCATCCCTCTTTTCTTTTGATAGCATTCCTCAACTATCCTTTTTACCGTTATCCTCTCATCCATCATGCCTTTGAAGTTATGTCTCACATAACCGCATTTATTTCTCTTACCTACGCATCATTTCCAAATGTTTTTATTGGGTCCTTTCAATTCCAATCGTTGGGTTTCCTGATGATTATAGACATACGAGGATTTTGTCCCTTCTTATGTCCTTTCTCTTCTTTAGTGACATTCCTTATTCAATGACTTCCTTTTTCCTTAATCCACTTTTACTTGCTCATAAATCACTTCATGATTATTCATTCTACAATAATTGATTTCAATCTATGTGTCGATTACTTTTCTTGGGAAGGTTCACTCCTTCTAGTTTTGTTCTCTACTATGTCTCTTACAATAGAGATTTCCATCTTAGGAGTTATATGCTCAACCTCCTTATCATTTATTGTATGGTTCTTTCTCCCTTTCTTTGCACCCTTATCTATGTTAGGGCATCTGTTTGCTTTGAATCCTTCTCTATCCACAACTTTTATTTTATCCCTTATTCCTTAGATGGGATACTTTTGATTATTGGTTTTATTCTGTGCATTCCACCCTATACTCGGTCGTCCACTCTTTAAGCTTCATATGCACGAGTGAACTATGACCCGTCTTACAAATTGTGGTTATTCCTTCTTAGCCACATTTTATTTAGGGGATTTACTTTCACAACGTTTCTCGAACATTCTTTCCTTTATTACCTTAGTATGGGTTATCTACTCATTCATACTTGTCACAACATCTTTTGGTGCTAATTCGTTAGATTATTTCCGTTTAAGGAGGGTTCACATCCTCCTTGTTTCAAATTCTCTTGTTCGCCCTTCGTGAGGCTCACTTAACCGTCTTAAGTCTATAAACCCGGTTTTGGCAATCAATTGCTTTAAGGATTTTCCTTTGTTCTTCTTTCCCAATGTTTTGGCCTTTTCACTTCTCCCTTCTTTGTTGTGGTTTAAATCGATGGTTCTCTTGAAGAACAATTCTTTAACTGTCTCTTTCTCTTTATTTTTCTGGTCCTATCGTCTGTTCAACTGTATTCATGCTCATCCTATTGTCCATCATAGAGTGTAGTCTTTACTACATCTCATCCATTCTTAGGGTTTTGTTGATTATCTTTGGCTATCCGCTGTTACTAGTTTTCCTCTTTCTACATTGTTCTCCTATTCTCTCCAAACAGGTCACACTGGACCATTACAATACTTCTTTCCTTGGAAAACATTTCCTGAATAAGGGTTGGTTCCATTTCCTTTTAATTAGGATATGCATGTCTTTTCGGGGCTTCCTTCCTTGGTAGGATTCTTTGCCTTTCCCTTGACATTCTTTTCTTACATTTGCTCTAGGGAATTTCTACCCTTAAATCACATCCCTTGATGTCATCTTCTCCTATTTACCTTTACTCCTCAAATCTTGTAGACACATCTTTTATGCTCTATTTGCATCCTTATTCGTACCTAGTACCTGTCTATTTCTTTAGGGAGCGTACAAATCTTCCTTGTTTCAGGATCATTGTGGGAGAGGCTTGCCTATTCCTTTCTTGGCTTGAGTTTAGTCATTAATTGGCCTTTGGTCCTTTTAAGGATTTTTTGCATCCTTCTTTTCCCGAGTCTTTGACCTTTCCGCCTCTCTCTTCTTTGTCGGAATTTACATTATGGCTTTCCCGAGTATTTGTTCGTTAACTACTTTGCCTCCACCATTTTTTTTTTGTCAAAGTTTCTTAGGGCAGCTATTTCTCGAGTCCTCCTATCCTTAACATCCATCTCACTAACCTTTTTAGGGTGTAGTCCTTTCTACCTCCCTGTCTTTCTTAGGGTGTCATTTATTCTCCTTGACCCTATTTGGCTTCATTACTTTTTCCAAGGTGATTCATTCCAATACATCCCGTTATCCGGCTCTATTACTCTTCCAAGGTAGGTCATAATTGGCCTCTAATACATCCTTCCATCAAGAAGTTTCTAACGGTGGGTTAGTGCCTTGCACTTCACGTTATTTTCATCTGCCAATCCAATGATTCCTTCAAGGTACTTAGTTGTATGCATCCCTTCAGAGTTCCCTTTCCCAGCGTATTCCTTCTCTTCTTCACTCTCATTGTGCCATTCTCTAGAGTTTCCAGAGGACGTTTCTCTGTGTTTGCCCCTTATGAGAGGGTTCTAGATATACTTCCCATGTACCTTATCCCTACTCTTGAGGTATCTTTCTCGGGTTGACCTTCTTAAGAAGAAATTTAAATTTTGCATTTACCTCATCATTTCTTGACCTCTTGGTGAACCGCTTGCTTAGCCAGCTCCATGGTTTTGGTCCCCAGTCCTTCGTGGCCTTTGAGGAGTTATTGCCCTGAACTTATGAGGTGTGAAACACCCCTTATTTCCTTACACCTATAATAGTTTATTTTGGTACTTGTCCTTAGTAGGGTTGGGCACTTCTTCAGGTAATGTCTCAATCGTTCATACTTGTAATAGGTTATTCCTTTACATGGATTGTTGTGGTCCCTTCTTTCCTTTGAGTAGGGCATTTCCAGGGTTACTATTGGTTTGGTGCTCTACCGTTCTTTGAGTCTAATCACTTTGACAATTTTCTTATTGAATCTCCTTTGCTAAAGGGTCATGGTAAGAGTGTTCATAGGTTTCTTAATTCCCTGATTCATCTTCCATAACCGGGATGTAACTTTTCCTTAGCTTCCAGGATAGTGTGGGTTTGCTTTATTTTCCTTAGGCCATATTCCCAACAAGATTACATCATCAGGAGAGAGAGTTTTGAGAATTTGAGTATTTTATTAACAGGGGGATACAAAAGATTAGGCTTTCAACCCTATCATAGGAAATGGTTGCAAAATAACTAAGCAGCAATGGAATTCTTGATAAACGTCTTCCTCCATACTTAGAGTTGTGCCACCAATAGGTCCTAGCACCATTCTCCAGTATACTTCCCCATTTGGTCTTTTGACATTTCAACCCGGTCTCAAGCATTTGGGAAGCTTCTAGGATTGTCTCCCTACAGAGGTAGGGTGTTGAATAGAGGCATTCCAAGTTTTGTTGGTCTCTCTCCTGGGAGCCATCTGAAAATTTTAGGATAAATCCTATTAGTTACCATATTTTCTAGTGTTGATTATGTATTCGAGGAAATAGGCTCTGATACCACCCTAGTTGTCATGCCCTGACCCGGTTTGGTCGGATCCCCGTGATCAACCCGTCACTCCCCTGATTTTTTAAAGGGTTTCCCCATATTATAATCTGTAAAGAGTAAGGCGTCCTTTAAACCTGCACGATTTCCTAGAATAGCATAATCAAAACTGCATGAAATTTTGAACTTTACATACTTGTCTGATAGGCTTCTTAGTTGATTGCCTTTCAGGGTAGGCTTTCCGGGATTTCCTGAAAGGGATATAAGGGAGACCTCATCCCATCCCCACCTCGGTCTCATGTGCTTGGTGCTACTCCAAATTTCGCACAGACACCTGGAACGACGATCTGCCCTTATACTCACCGGGTCGTCCAGGGCCCTTAGGACACATCACTACCCCTCATGGGCATCTTGATGATCTTGTAATCATAGTGCATGTACAAACAATGTTTTCTTATCAAGCTATGTAATATGTGGTGCCACTGGACCAACGGTCTTGACTCTCAACTCAACCCGCAGTTGTTTGTCTTGACTAGTCCGTTGACCTGTCATGTCGCACTGTCGCTAGTTGACTGAGCATGTCAGTCCTATCTTGGTACTATGGCAAAAAAATTCACTTATTAAGTTTTATGGCACATATATCATGTTCGTTTACGAGCTCTTGCTCGTGCCAACTGGCCTTGGGCCCACTATACAAAGTTTTCAAAAAATTGGGCATTCTAGCCCTCAAGTTCCAAAATAAAGGCCCCCGGCCTATAAGAGCTATTCGAGCTCCCATTAAGAAGGTCTCCCAAACAGTTTAAGCATTGGCATACAGTCAGGGGAGAACACTTCCGACAAAATAGGTTTTCACTGTCCATTATACCAACCGGTATAAGGACATCTCCGTTCATAACTAATGAACGGGTTTTTAACTTCCTTCGAGGAAGTCTCATCATACCAACCGGGTATGATCTACTTACAACCGGTAAGTAGTTTTTTTCGCATAATTTTCACATCACTTTCTCTAAGTGGTGATGATTAAAATACCACTAAACAATGGGTTTTTATACCGAGGTACTTATCACCCCCTACCGGGTATAATATAAAATTTCCACTCACAACTGGTAAGTAGTTTTTATCTTTAAGTTGTGCTCATGATCCCAACCTGGTATGATGTTAATAAACCCACTCATCTGTTAATGCAGTGAATTCCACTAGATCGGTTCTTGGTATTCACGGGAGCTCATGATCCTAACCGGTAAGTGGTTTTTATTTTTAAGTTGTGCTCTTGGTGTTCACGATATGAACATCTTGGTTTATTATCATTCGACCTAATCGCCTTCATTCATTCCAAATGAATTGGAAAGTCAAACTTTCATTTATTTGCATTTAGGTCCCTAAAGTTATTTCTCTTTAACTTTAATTACCGAATGCTCGTTTTTCCTCAAATTGAGTCCCGAAAGTTCTAAAATTTATCAAAGGATCTAAATTTATTCCATTTCACAAAAGGGGTTTGATATCCCAAATTTCCAATTTGGTCCCCCAACTTTTCCAAAATTACCATTTTGCCCTTCCTTTACAAAAATGGTAAATTTTACCCCAAAAATTTCAAAATTCCTCAATTGGTCCTCCAACATTATTTTCATGCCCAATTGACCCTCAATTTCATAAAAGTTCATTTTGGTCCTTTGAATTTCGAAAATCCCCAATTCCAACTTCTTAACATAGCTGAATTTGATTTTATCAAATTAACCCATCAAACTTTTCCAATTGTTGAAATTGAAGTTGAAATTGAGTTTCTACATGTTTATACAATTCTTTAGAAATGTGAATCGCAAGTTTTAACGCCGGGACGAACTCAAACGGAGCTTTGCCGGAATATGAACTATAGAGAGAGAAAGCTTCGGTTACTCACCGGTGAAGGCACGACGATCCGAGCTTTCGATCTAGGCAAATAGCTCTCATCTTGAAGTTTATCCTAGAATCAAGAATCGCATCAATTGATGCTGAATTGAGTTAGAATTTCATTATTGAAATTCTACCGGTTCTCTCTCTAACACCGGTAGGAAATTGTAGAGTGGAGCCAAATTGGCTTACCTTTCAGCCCTAATTTGGCCATGGGAGGGTGGAGGAAGTGTTGTGAAGGTTTAGTTTGGCCTAAGTAGGGCTTGAAATGGCCAATTTCAACTCAGCGAAAACAGGGCTGCTTCGGTCCGCTGGAGCTGCTTCACTATTCCATCATGTCGGCGCTTCTCTACTAATTCTGGGATTGACTGGAGTTTGCTATTAGATAGCTGACTTCTCCCTGATTCTAAAGAGCCTCACCTCTCCTTCCGAGATTAAGAAAAATTTTCAAGTCGAAGATCTAGTTTAAGCTTCACCAGGAAAAAAAGCAGTAGAGAGAGAGAGAGAGAAGTGTTCACGTGTGTGGAGAATGAATGGGGATGACCTCTTTATATAAGTATAAAACCGTATATTAAATGGGAGAGATTTATTACTAGTATTAATATTGACATAAATTATTGGTATTTATTCCAATAATTTAACTTCGGGATTAAATTATATGTATTAATTCAAATAATTTAATTTAGGTATTAAATTATTGGTATTAATTACAATTGGTCCTCCAACATTATTTTCATACCCAATTGACCCTCAATTTCATAAAATTTCATTTTAGTCCTTTGAATTTCGAAAATCCCCAATTTTCCCCCAATTTCAACTTCTTAACACTACCGAATTTGATTTTATCAAATTGACCCATCAAATGTTTCCAATTGTTGAAATTGAGTTTTTACATGTTCATACGATTCTTTAGAAATGTGAATCGCAAGTTTTAACACCGGGACGAGCTCAAACAAAGCTTCGCTAGAAAATGAACTATAGAATTGAAAACTTCGATTACTCACCAGTGAAGGCATGGCGGTCCGAGCTTTCAATCTAGGTAGATAGCTCTCGTCCTGAGGTTTATCCTAGAATCAAGAATCACATCAATTGATGCGGAATTGGATTAGAATTTCATCATTGAAATTTGGTCGACTCTTTCTATAGCACTGATCGAAAATTGTAAAGGGGAGCTAAATTGGCTTACCTTTCGGTCCTAATTCGGCTGTGGAAAGGCTGAGGAAGATTTGGGAGGGCTTGGTTTAGCCTGAGGAGGGCTTGAAATGGCCAATTTCAACTTGGCTGAAATAGGGCAACTTCGATCCGTCAAGGCTGCTTCACTATTCTATCATGCCGGCGCTTCTCCAACGATTCTCGGATTAACTGAAGTTTGCTATCAGATAACTGTCTTCTCCCCGGTTCTAAAGAGCCCGACCTTTATTCAAGTTGAAGCTCTAGTTCGAGCTTCACCGAGAAATGGAGCAGTAGAGAGAGAGAGAGAGAGAGAGAGAGAGAAAGAGAGAGAGAGAGAGAGAGAGAGAGAGAGAGAGAGAGAGAGAGAGAGAGAAGTGTTCAGGTGTGAGGAGAATGAATGGGGATGACCTTTTTATATAGGTGTAAAATCGTGTATTAAATGGGAGAGATTTATTACTTGTATTAATATTGATATAAATTATTGGTATTAATTCCAATAATTTAATTTTGATATTAAATTATATGTATTAATTCCAATAATTTAATTTAGTTATTAAATTATTGGTATTAATTACAATAATTAAATATATATTAATTTATGGCATACGTTCGTATAAAAATTTTTAACTGAAATTTCGGGTTACAAAAAAATCATATTTCCCAAGAGGTCACCCATCCTCACACTAGTCTCACGCAAGCATATTTAACTTTAAAGTTCTTATAGGATCTCGTTCACCTGAACCAATTTGGTTTTTCTCTTTTATTTTGTCTTAAGTTTCTTTTCCAAGCTTTAATGAACCCTTTGGATCACCCGAAACTTGTAAATTTCCAAATTGCTTGTTCCCATATGATCGGATTTGTAAAGCGACTCAGTTTGACCGGTTCTTTTCCCAATTTTCCTTAACTCGAAAGTGTGGGGTTTACATTTAGAATCCCACATATAAGTGGTTTTTCATTTTTAAAGTGCCCATTATCCCAACCGGGTATGATGTAAATAACCCACTCACGATGGCTTCCTATTTAGAAAATGGTGTTCATTATCCCAACTGGGTATGAAGTGTAAATTAGCCCACTCACCTTTTTTCCAGAGATATGTTCATCCTGGAGAGATTCCCAGGTACCTGTCCCTAATTGGTCTTAGTGGTGTTTCTCTGCTCTGATACTTCCCCATTTTCCTTAAATTTGGTTATTGTATGGTGGATATCAAGATTGAGAATTTTATAGGTAGTGAGTATTAATCTGGTAGATCTAATGTGATCATGGCAAAGATGATGTTTGAGGTGTGAACAAGGACTAGTGGACCACGTAGCTCTCTTTTACATTGAATTCCTCTCTTAGCTTAGTTGGTGTCGCCATAATAAATTGTTCTAAGATCCGTATATAGTTGTAAAATTGTTTGTTAGATGGTAAAGATTTATTACTATATTATGGGTATTTATGGGTTTTAATGTTGTTAGTTATTCTCATTAAATTAGGAAATTAATGGGTATTAATTCCAATAATTGAATGTATATATTAATTTATGGGTATTTATGAGTATTAATTCCAATAATTGAATGTAGGTATTAATTTATGGGTATTTATGGGTATTAATTCCAATAATTGAATATAGATATTAATTTATGGATATTTATGGTAGGGGCGTAGGACTAATACTATGTGCCAATAGTTTCATACTAAACCAAATTGACATAATTATCTCATTATTTTCACCTAAAAAAATTTACTAGGTATTTACCCTATCCATTCTATTGAGTTATTTATTTTGGTAAAAATAACACTTTTCATTTTATTTTAAATCAAATTTATTCTAATTATATCAATTGAATTTTAAACTTATAATATAATTCCAGAAAAATTTTTGACCGAAATTTCTGTTTACTAAAAATATTGTGTGGCATTACTTGTATCCCATTACAAATTTACTTATTTAGGTAAGAGTTCATATCCTTTTTTGTTCCGGGATTTCTTGACCTCCTTGTGAGAGGTTTACTTAATCCTTTTCAGCCACAGGTTGTTTTAATGATTCTCTTCATCCTTCTTTTTTCGACGTTTCACCTTTCCACTCTTCTTTATCGTGGTTTAAGTCCATGATTCCTATGAGGATCAGTTCGTTAACTGCCTCATCCCCACTACCCTCCTTGTCTAGTGGCTTTGAGGCTGTTGTGTCACACCCTGACCCGGTTTGGTCGGATCCTCGTGAGCAACCTGCCACTCTCCCGGTTTATTTAGAGTTCTCCTTTTCTAAACTGTGAGGAGTAATGCATCCTTTTCACCTATATCTTTCCTAGAATAACATTAATCAAAACTAAATACATTAAACCTTATATACCTGTTCTGCAGGTTCGGCTGTAGGGAGTTATTTATGTTTATTTTCCCTTGGTTACCTGAAAAGGGGTAAAGGGAGGGGGTGAGTTCGATAACTCAGTGAATGGGTGTCGGGATAGAGTTTCCAAAAGCAAGATATCTTTAATCGGAGTGTGCTAGATCCTTATTCTTTTCTCAAGTTCCAATTTTCAAAACTGGTTTTTTCTCATTTTCCACATTAGGTGTGTTTAACAGTCAACACACACCCTTCATTAGGAAGGGATCACACATTCACAGGTCAGCCCATCCACTGCACCCACTTGTGGCATCATAGCGACTTTACTGACCACCTAGATAGAAGCCTGTCCACTTCTACCCTGGATATGAGTGGATGTATGTGATATCCAACCCTCAAACTCGAAATAAACTCCATGTCCGTATGAGGATAGATACCTCATCCCGACCCCACCCTAACCTCATGCGCATGAAGCTGCGTCGAGCTTCCTTGACTGTTGGCATGGAAAAATGCCCTTATCTCCACCATGTTGTCCAATAGCCCCTAGAACACATCACTACCCCTCTTGGGCATCTTGATGGTCCCGAACCTCAAGTGCATGCACAAACAATAATTTTCACATAGTCATTTATCTTTGGTGCCACTGGTCTAACGACCCCGACCCTCAACCCGACCTGTAGCTGTTTGTCTAGGCCGGTCCATCAACCTAGCCCTAATGCACTACTGCCAATCCATTGAGTATGTCGGTCTTTTCTTGGTACCATGGCAAAAACTCATATCCATTTCATTATAAATTTTCATGGCTTTCATATCACATGTCTGTTTACGAGCTCCTGCTCATGCCAACTGGCCTTGGGCCCACTATATGTGATTTTTCAAAATCAGGCATTTTAGACCCCAAGTTCCAAAACCAAGGCCTCTGGCCTATCTGAGCCATTCTAGCTCTCATTAAGAAAATCTCCCAAAAATTTTAAGTATTGGCACGTAGTTAGGAGAGAACACTTATGATAAAATAACCTTTCAACTCATCACACTAACTTACATCCGATAAGTAGTTTTTCCACATAGTCTCACATCTCTCCAACCGGGTGTGATGTTAAAATCCCACATAGAAGTGGTTTTTCATTTACGAAGTACTCATCTTCCCAACCGGGTATGATGTGAATAAATTCACTCATCTGTTAACTGTGATGTGTTTGTACTTGGTTAGTTTTCCAAGTTGACATGAGCTTTTCTTGCTGGCATTTCAATCCCTCGTGCTCCTACATGATTTGGACATCCTTATCTATTAATATTGGACATAACAGCCTTCGTTCCTTACGTATGAATGACTAAGCTCAAAATTTCCAATTAATTGCACAAAGGTCCCTAAAGTTCATTTTCCTTGACTTTAGGTCCCTAAGGCTAACTTTTTCCCCAAATTGAGTCCCGAAACTTCCAAAAATTAACTTTGGGTCCTTAATTTACTCAAAATTGTTTAAGGGGCTCAAGTTATCCAAATTTCCAATTTGGTCCCCAACTTTTAAACAATTACCATTTTGCCCCTACATTACAAAAATGGTAATTTGACCCCAATTACTTTAAAAAATTGACCAATTGGTCCTCCAACATCTTTTCTATGTTCAATTGGCCCTCATATTTGGGAAATTGTAATTTACTCCCTCAATTTTACGAAATCCCAAAATTTCCCCACAAGTTTCCCTAATTTCCCCCTTTCAAACTAGCCGAATTTGATTTCATCAAATTCACCATTACATTGGGGTTAATTGCTCCAATTGAAGGTATGGATCAATTCCTACACTTCCATATGATTCAATTGAGCTTTGAACCGCATTATTTGGGTCCGAATTGAGCTTAAACGGAGCTTCGTTGGAAAACTAAGCGTAGAGAGAGAAAGTTTCGAAAGATTACTGTTAGAGGTGCGATGGTCCGATCTCTCTATGAGGGAATATAGCTCTCTTCCTGAGTTATCTTGTAGGATCAAGAATTCCTACATTTGACCTCAAATAGAGGGAGAATTTTGTCAGTGAATTTCTATAGTTTCTCTCTCTAACTTCGAACTGCAACGACTGAGGATGGACGAATTGGCTTAACTTTTATCTTAGTTGAGAACATCTAAGGGCTGTGGGGATGTTGGGAGAGCTTAGTTTGGCTTTAGGAGGGTTGAATTTGGCCAATTTCTGTTAGACTAAAATAGGGAAACTTTGGTTTGCCGGAGCTGCTTCACTATTTGATTCCGCCGACGCTTCTCCAGCGGTCCTTAGATTGAGCGGAGGTTGCTATTAGATATCTGACTTCCCTAGGAGTCTCAAGAACCCGACCTTACCTTCTGAGGTTGTGAAAAATGCCCAAGTCAGAGCTCTGGTTTGAGCTTCACCCGAAATTGGAGTAGTTGAGAGAGAATGAAGTTTTCAGGTGTGAGGAGGATGAATGGAGATGAGTGCTCCCCATTCATCCGTTTGGCATGTTTATGGCGCTGATTCATGGCCTGAAATGCCCTGAACGTAGGCGATTTATCTTCATCGGGGCTGTCCGTGCTCCCAACAAATGAACAGTGTCGTCATCTAGAGGAAGAAAACAACACTGTTCCGAACTGGATTAGAGCAGTTTGCACCAAGTTCAATGCTCAAATCGGCCGGTTCAGGCCCGATTCGACTGAGTTTTTCAAAATTAAAACTTTATAAATTCATCTAAATTCATTCCCTATCCATTGCTTGCTTCAATTCCCTAATTTGCATATTTTAAGCCACTTAGATAAAAGGAATTTAGAAACTGATTCAATGATGGTTTAAACCGATTTAGATTTAGTTCACCTGAGCCAGTTTGGTTTTCTCTTCCAATTCATCACAAAGTCCCATTCCATGGTTTTAATGGCTCTTTGAGTCACTCAGAATTTGTAAATTTCCCAATTTGCCCTTTCTCTATATCGGTTAAATTTCATGAACTGACTCGGTTTTCTCTTTGGAAATGATCGGTTCTTTTCTCAGTTTTCTTATTATAAAAGGATGGGGTTTACAACTCTCCCCTCCTTTTAGGGGTTTTGTCCCCTAAAAATTACAAGTCAAATAACTGAGGGTACCCATCCCTCATAATGATTTCGGTTTCCCACGCCTCTTCTTTCACTGGTCCGTTCTACTAGAGAACCTTGACCATAGGAATTTTCTTGTTCCTTAAGTTCTTGTCCCTCCAGTCGATGATTCAGACTGGTTCTGCTTGATAGGTCAGGTTCTCTTCTAGCTCTAGTGGAGGTCGGTCCCGTTCATGGCTAGGATTAGGTTGGTACTTCCGGAGTACCGAGATATGGAATACGTAATGCATTCTCTGTAAGTCTGGAGGTAGTTCTAATTTATATGCCAATGGTCCTATCCTTTGGATGATGGGATATGGACAAATGTATCTTGGTTTCAACTTCCCCTATTGTTGAAACCTAAGTATTCCCCTCCATGGGGATACCTTTAGGAACACTTGGTCCCCCACATCAAATTCCAGATCCTTTCTCCGCGGGTCCACATAGCTCTTCTTCCTATCCTGAGCGGCCTTGAGTCAACTCCTTATTATCTTAATCTTTTTTGTGGCGTCCTCGATTAGTTCGACCCTTTCCAGATTCCTTTCTCCCACCTTTTCCCAAAATAAGGGGGTAAGACATGGTTGTCCATAAAGGGCCTCATAAGTAGCCATTTGAATATTGGTCTGATAATTGTTATTGTACGCAAACTCCATCAGGAACAAGTATTCCTCCCAACCCTTATCCATAGCGAGTACGCATACCCTTAGCATGCCTTCTAGGGTTTGGATCGTTCGCTCAAATTGTCTATCAGTTTGAGGATGAAATGCCGTACTTATGTGGAGTTTGGTTCCCAAGGTACTTTACAAACTAGGCTAGAAACTTAAGGTAAATCTAGGGTCTTTATCAGATACTATGCTCACCGGGATGCCATGGAGTCTTACTATCTCCCTTATGTATAAGATGACCAATTGTTCCACTGAATCCATCACTCTTATCTATAGGAAATGGGTGAACTTGGTTAACCTGTCCATAATGACCCAAATTGCATCTCGTCCTTTCCTTGTCACAAGTAGTCCTGTGACAAAGTCCATAGTGATATGCTCCCATTTCCACTCTGAGATTGGCAAGGGTTGTAGCAGTCCTAATGGTTTCTGATGCTCAGCTTTAATCTATTGACATGACAAACATTAGGCTATGTATTCCGCAATATCCCTCTTCATTCCTTTTCACTAATAACCTTTTATGAGGGTGCGGTACATCTTAGTACTACACGGATGCATCGCATAAACAGAGTCATGTGCTTATTCCAAAATTAACCTCATCAGTTCCTTATCTTGAGGCACACACAGTCTACCCTTGTAGATTAGTACTTCGTCACCTCAAAGGTCATAGCCTGGTTTTATCCCTCTGTTGACCGAGTCCAAATAGGGTTAGAGCTCCTTATCCACTTTTTCTTGGAACTTAATTTGCTCTGTGAGGCTGGGTCTCACCACCATGTCAGCCAGTAAGCATTTCTCCCTCTTGTCCATCTTAAGGTTCACTTCCATTCTTCCTAACTATTTCAACAAGGGTAAGTAGCATATCTTTATTTGCACCACCTCAATTTGGTACTTACAACTTAGGGCATCTGCCACTACATTGGCCTTCCTAAGGTGATACTCTATCAAAAGGTCATAATCTTTAACCAACTCCAGCTATCTCCTTTGGCGGAGGTTCAACTCCTTCTGAGTTAGGAAGTACTTAAGACTCTTGTGATCAGTATATATCCTACACTTAACCCCGTATAGGTAGTGTCACCAAATCTTTAGGGCGAACACTATTGCAGCTAATTCCAAGTCATGGGTAGGGTAATTCTGCTCATGTAACATAAGTTGTTGTGAGGTGTAGGCTATAACCTTTCCTTGTTGCATCAGTACAAATCTGAGTCTATGTCCGGATGCATCACTATATATGGTGTACTCCCCCACACTTTTGTTAGGTAGAGAGAGTACATGTGAGGTTGTCAAACGAGTCTTCAACTCCAAGAAAAAATTCTCACAACTTTCATCCCATTTATACTCTACTCTTTTCCTGGTGATGAGTCAAAGGGACAGCTATTTTAGAGAAATCTTGCACAAACTGTTTGTAGTATCTCGCAAAGCCAAAGAAACTTCATATCTTCGAGGGATTCCTAGGTGTCTTTCAATTGGATACGACCTCCACCTTTGCCGGGTCTACTTTGACGTCATCTTTAAACACTATGTGTCCTAAGAACCCTACCTCCTACAACTAGAACTCACACTTGGAGAATTTTGCATATAAACAGTTTTCTCATAGTATCTTTAAGGTGATCGCTTGATGTTCTTTGTGCTCCAACCTGGCTCATGAGTATATAAGAATGTCATCTATAAATACTATCACGTACCTGTCCAAGTGTGGCTGGAACACTCAGTTCGTTAAATCTATGAAGGCTACAGGGGCATTTGTCAAACCAAACGACATCATCCTAAACTCATAATGTCCATATCAGGACTGAAATGCGGTCTTAGGAATATCTTCCTCTCGGATTCTAAGTTGGTGATAGCCCGATTGAAGGTCTATCTTGGAGAAGTAGGCTGCTCATTTTAGTCGACCGAATAGGTCATCAATTCGTGGAAGTAGATACTTTTTCTTAATGGTGATCTGGTTTAACTTCCTATAATTTATGCATAATCTCATGCTCATGTCCTTTTTCTTTACGAATAGAACTGGTGTACCCCATGGAGACTGGCTATGACATATGAAGTCCTTCTCCAATAGCTTATCTAGCTACTCCTTTAGTTCCTTTATCTCTACTGGAACCATGCGATAAGGGGCTTGGGATATGGGGTTTGTTCCTGGGATAATCTCTATGGTGAACTCCAATTGTTGGCTTGGGGGTAATCCAGGTAATTCTTCCAGGAATACATCTGGGTAATTTTCAACTTCCAAAATATCTTTGGATCCCTTCTCTTCAGACTTCTCATTGATGATCATTGCCAGGAAAGCCTTACAACCTTTATGTATCATCTTTTGGGCTTTTATATGGGACACCATATGTACTTCACTCTTCCTCCGGTCTGCTTGGAATTTCAGTCTAATTATCTCGGAGGTGTGAAAGGTTACTATCTTCTTTCCACAGTCCATCCTAGCTTGATGGGTACTTAACCAATCCATTCCAAGGATTATTTCTACCTTCCTTAGAGGTAATGGAATCAAATATGCTTCTAATTTGATTCCCCCAATCTTTATCTCACATCCCTTCAGTTGTTTGTCCCTATTTAACCCTTCACCTAAGTGTGTGAGAATGTTGAGACTTTGTCCTAGAGAGGTGAGTTCTAGGGGTAGACTTGGGATTAGGTCCTCTTTGATGAAAGATCTTTCTGCTCCTGTGTAAACCTCGTCCCTTAAAGATAAGGAAACTAGGGAAAGAACCAGTCAACCCAAGTGAGAAAACTGAACTGGTTCACGAACCCCAGCCGTTAGATAATGGGCAAATTGAGAAATTTACAAATCTCGAGTGTCCTGAAGAGTCTTAAAAAGCATGGAAAGGGAATTTGGGATAAATTGCAAGAGAAAACCAGACCAGTTCAGGTAAACTAGATATGAACCGGATTGAACCGGTTTGGACCGATTTGAACCATCATTGAACCAATTGCTAAATTCATTTTTCTAGGTGGCTTAAAATATTCAAATTGGGGAATTAAAGCCACAATTGGATAGAGAATGAATTTAGAAATTTTTAATTTTGAAAAAATTGGTAACTGACTGATTTAAGCATTGAACCCAGTTCGATCTGGTTCGGAACATTGTCATCTTCTTCCTCCAGACAATGGCACTATTCACTAGCCAGAAAAATGAACAGTGCTAGCAGAAATGACATGTTTCCATTCAGGGCATTTCAGGCCATGAATGAGCGCCATTAAGGTGCCAAATGATCGACTAGATAGTCCCCGAGCTCCCTTTATAAAGAGCTCCTCTCCATTTTTTCTCCTCATGTCTAAAAAATCCACTCTCTCTCAACTAATCAGTTTTTCGGTGAAGCTCGAACCAGAGCTCTGGCATTGAGGTTTTTCTAAGCCTTAGAAGGTGAGGTCAGGTTCCTTAGATTCAGGGAGAAGTCAGCTACCCGATAGTAGACTCCATTCGATTCGAGAATCGCCGGAGAAGCACTAACGTAATCAAATAGTAAGTAGCTCCAACGGATCAAATCTACCATGTTTTGGCCAAGTTGAAATTAGTTGAATTCAGCCCTCCTCAGGCCAAACCAATCTCTCCCAACACTCTCATAGCCCTCATACGACTGAATTAGAGCTGAAAGGTAAGCCAATTTGGCTCCCCTCTGTCATTTCTCATCGGCGTTAGAGAGAGAAACTATAAAAATTCACTGACCAAATTCTCCCTCAATTCGATATGAATTGTTGCAATTCATGATCCTAGGAGGAACCTCAAGACGAGAGCTACCAGCTCTGATAGAAAGCTCGGACCGCCACACCTCCGACAGTAAGCTTTCGAAGCTTTCCCTATCTACGCACAGTTTTTTGACAAAGCTATGTTAGAGCATGTTTCAACCTCAATTCATGTGATTCAAAGCTCAATTAAATCGTATGGATGTGTAAGAACTAAATTATACCTTCAATTTCAACAATTAACCTTGATTGAATGGTCAATTTGATGAATCAAATTCAGCCAGTTTGAAAGGGGGAAAATTAGGGAAAATGTTGGGGAAATTTGGGGATTTCATAAAATTGAGTAACTAAATTGCAATTTCTTAAAATCGAGGGACAATTGGCCATGGAAAAGATATTGGAGGAGCAATTGTCTATTTTTGGAATTAATTGGGGTCAAATTGCCATTTTTATAAAGTAGGGGCAAATGGTAATTTTTGTAAAGTTGGGGATCAAATTGGAAATTTGGAAAACTTGAGTCCCTTAAATAATTTTGAGTAAATTGTTGACCTAAAGTGAATATTGGAAGTTTCGGAACTCAATTTGGGGAAAAATTAGCATTAGGGACCTAAAGTCAAGGAAAAAGAACTTTACAGACCTAAATACAATTATGTGAAAATTTTGGGCATTTTCATTCATACATGAGGAATGAAGGCTGTCATGCCAAATATTAATTGATAAGAATATCCAAATCATGCAGGAACATGAAGGACTAGAATGCCAGCAAGGATAAGCTAGCGTGGAGGCAAAAACTGACTAAGAAGGAATACACTACAATTATCGGGTGAGTGGGTTGTTCACATCATACCCGGTTGGGATGATGAGCACCTCGAAAATGAAAAACCACTTATGTGTGGAATTTTAACAACACACCCCATAGAAGTGATGTGAGAACTATGTGAAAAAACTACTTAACAATTGTAAGTAGAGAGATCATACTGGTTGGTATGATAGACCTCATGGATGGAAGGAGAAAACCCGCTTACCAGTTACATGCGAAGATGCCATCACACTGGGTTGGTGTGATGAGTTGAAAGGTTTTTTTGCTAGAAGTGATTCACCCCTAATTGTGTGCCAATGCTTATAATTTTTGGGACACCTTCTTGACGATAGCTAGAACAGCTCGGATAGGCCAGAGTCCTCGATTTTGGAACTTGTGGGCTAAAATGGCTGATTTTGGAAAATCACGTACAATAGGCCCAATGACAGTTGGCATGAGTAGGTGCTCGTAAACAAACATGTGAAATGAATTCCATTAAAGCTTATATGTGTTCCACCATGGTAACAAGACATGACCGACATACTCGATGGACTAGTGGAAGTGCGTCAAGGCCAAGTCGATGGACCGGTCTATACAAACAGCTACAAGTCAAGTTGAGGGTCAGGGCCATTGGACTAGTGACACCAAAGAAAAATGGCTTTGTGGAAAATTATTGTTTGTGCATGCACTTGAGGTTTAGGACCATCAGGATGCCCAAGAGGGGTAGTGATGCATCCTAGGGGTACTGAACGACATGGTGGAGATAAGGGCAATTTGTCGTGCTAGTAGTCAGGGAAGCTCGATGTAGCTTCAAGCGCATGAGGCTGGGGTGGGGTCAGGATGAGGTCTCTGTCCTCATATAGACACGGAGTTGATTTTAGGTTTGAGGGTCGGATGTCAGAGACATCCACTCATACCCAGGGTAGAATTGGACGGTCTTCTATCTAGGTGGCTGGTAAAGTCACTCCGACGCCACAAGTGGGAGTAGTGGACAGGCTGCCCTGCGAATGTGTGATCCCTTTATGATAAGGGGCGTGTGTTGACTGTTAAACACACCTATTGTGGATAATGAGGAAAGAAATTTTGAAAACCAAAATTTGAGGAATAAATGATCTTAAAGGAAATAAGGAGTCTATCACACTCCAAGTAAAACTATTTTCTGAAAACTCATTCCCAACACCCATTAATTGAGTTGTAGAAACTCACCCCTCTTTTCTATCCCTTTTTAGGAGTACGAAAAATGACTAAGAAAAACACCAGGACCTACCTTTTGTCAGGTATGCTTAAAAGTTATTTTTAAGTTTGTATTTTTATTAATTTATGTTATTCCAAGGAACAAGTTTAAAATTATGTCTGGCCCCTCTTGATTAAAAAAAAAGGGGAAACCCTTCTTAAACCATGGGAGCGGCGGGTTGATCAGGGGGATTCGACCAAACCTAGTGAGGTTATATACCCTAGCTAGTACTCTGGTTGTGGCGTCCTGCTGGGGAGTCCTTGGGTTCCCTTGGGGTGGTCCAAGCATATTCCTTTGCTTGTTCTCCCTAAGAATGGGGCATTCCTTTGTAATGTGCCCCAATTGTCCACGTGCAAAATAGGACAAGCACACACCCTCGTGGTACCTTTGACAGCTAAGACATCGAGGGTTTCCTTGTGGTAGGGTGGGGATCACTCTTGGTGGTGATACGACCTTTTTCTTTTGGAAACCCACCCTGTTTCCCCATCTTGGTTGCTCCTTTCGTCCTCCCTAAGAATGGCTTTGGCCCTTGTCCACCTTCCGGGTCATCTACTCCATCGAATTTGGTTTCATACTCCAAAATAAAGTTAAGCCCTTGTCGTAGTCGAAGGAAATCCTACTTCTTCTCATTAATCAAATGAGGAGCCAGGTACTCCTCCGCGTACCTCTCCTCAAATTGTTGCTAGGTGGGTGTGGAGGTATGCAGGCTCCAGACATTGTCCCACCATCTTTTGGCACTACCCTCCAGAAAATATTCTATTAGGATCACCATGTCCTCTGATGATATCCTAACTATCCCCATTAGCTTCTTGATGGTAGCGAGCTAGTTTGTAAACCCCGCCCTTTTGAGCTAAGGAAAACCGGGAAGAGAACCAATCAAACCAAGTGAGAAAACCGAACCGGTTCACAAACCTGATAAATTTTGAATGGGCAATTTAGAAATTTACAACTCCCAGGTGATCCAAAGAAATTCATAAACCTTGGGAAGGAACCTTAGAACAAAGTGGGAGAGAAAAACCATACCGGTTCAGGTGAACTAGACCCGAACCAAATTGTACCGATTTAAGAACCAAGCCGGTTTATGAACCAGAATCAATAAAGAGATGGTAAACTGGGAATTTTATGGACCCTAAGTGACCCAAGAAGTCACAAAAGACATGGAAATGGACTTGTGAAGGAATTGGGGATGAAAACCAAACCGGTTTAGGTGAACCGAATCTGAACCGGTTCGGACCAATTTAAACCACTATTGAACCAAATCCTAAATTCATTTTTCTAGGTGGCTTAAATAATTCAAATTGGAGATTTGAGGTAACCATTGGATAGAGAATGAATTTAGATGAATTTATAAATTTTTAGATTTGAAAAACTTGATCGAATGGGGTGTGAACCAGCCGGTTTAAACTTTGAACTCGGTTTGGACAGGACCGGACCGGTTCGGAACAGTGTCATCTTCTTCCTCAGGATGACAATACTGTTCACTCACCAGGAAACTAAAGAAACACCGGTGAAGAAGAAACGCTTCTGTTCGGGGCATTTCAAGTCTTCAATGTCAGCAATAACGGTGCTAAATGGACGGCCAACGGGTCTCCAAGCTCCCTATATAAAGAGCCCCTCCCCGTTCATCATCTCCACACCTGAAAACTCCATTCTCTCTCAACTGCTCCATTTTCCAATGAAGCTTGAACCAGAGCTCCAACATGGGGTCTTTTCTGAGCCAAACAAGGCGAGGTCAGGTTCTTTAGAACCGGGGAGAAGTTAGCTACACATTTGTAGTCTCTATTCACTACGAGTGTCACCAACGTGATGAAATAGTGAAGCAGCTTCGGCGGACCGAAGCTGCCCTATTTCAGCCGAGTTGAAATCAACCATTTCGAGCCCTACTCAGGCCAAACCAAGCCCTACCAATAGTTCCTCAGCCCTTCCACGACCAAATTAGGTCTGAAAGGTAAGCCAATTCAGCTCCCATCTACAATTTTCGGCCGATGCTAGAGAGAGAACCGGAAAAATTTCATTGATGAAATTCTAACTCAATTTAACATCAATTGATGCGATTCTTGATTCTAGGATGAACCTCAAGATAAGAGCTATTTACCCAGATCGAAAGCTCAGACCGTTGTGCCTGCACCAGTGAGAAATCGAAGCTTTCTCTCTCTATAGCTTGTTTTCCGGCGAATCTCCATTTGAGCTTGTTCCGACGTTAAAATCTATGATTCAAAGTTCCTTAGAAACATATGAACATGTAGGAAGTCAATTTCAACTCCAATTTCAACAATTAGAGGTGTTTGATTGGTCAATTTGATGAAATCAAATTCAGCGGTGTTGAAATTGGGGGAAATTTTGGGATTTTCAAAATTTGAAGGACCAAAATGAAATTTTATGAAATTAAGGACCAATTGGGCATGAAAATAATGTTGGAGGACCAATTGAGAAATTTTGGAATTTTTGGGGCAAAACTTACCATTTTTGTAAAGGAAGGGCAAAATGGTAATTTTGGAAAAGTTGGAGGACCTTATTGGAAATTTGGGAAATTAATCCCCTTTTTGTGAAATGGAAGAAATTGAGGTCCTATGATAAATTTTAGAAGTTTCGGGACTCAATTTGAGGAAAAACCGACATTAGGGACTTAAAGTTAAAGATAAATAACTTTAGGGACCTAATTGCAAATAAATGGAAGTTTGACTTTCTCATTCAATTGGAATGAATGAAGGTGATTAGGCCGAAGGATAATGAATGGAGATGTTCATATCGTGTAGGAACACGAAGTATCGAGAACGCGAGCAAGGACAAGCTCGTGTGAATACAAAGAACCGGTCTCGTGGAATTCATGGCATTAACAGGTGAGTGGGTTTACTAACATCATACCCAGTTGGGATGTTGAGCACAACTTAAAATTAAAAACCACTTACCGGTTGTGAGTGGAAATTTTATATCATACCCATCTGGGGATGATAAGTACCTCAGTATGAAAATCCACTATTAAGTGTTATTTTAAACATCACAACTTAGAGGAAGTGATGTGAAAATCATGGGGAAAAACTACTTACCGGTTGTAAGTAGATCATACCTAGTTGGTATGATGAGACTTCCTCGAAGGAAGTTGAAAACCCGTTCATCGGTTATGAACGAAGGTGTCCTTATACCGGGCGGTATAATGGATAGATAAAACATATGTTTTGTCGGAAGTGCTCTCCCCTGACTGTGTGCCAATGCTTAAACAATTTGGGAGACCTTCTCGACAGGAGCTTGAATAGCTCTGATAGGCTAGGGGCCTCGGTTTTGAAACTTGTGGGCTAAATGCCTGATTTTAAAAATCTCGTACAGTGGGCCCAAGGCTACTTGGAAAGAGCAGGAGCTCGTAAATGAACATGATATATGTGCCATAAAACTTAATAAGTGAATTTTTTGGCCATGGTACCAAGATAGGACCAACATGCTCAGTCAACTAGCGGTGGTGCGACATGATAGGTCGACAGACCAATCAAGACAAACAACTACAGGTTGAGTTGAGAGTCGGGGCCATTGGACTAGTGGCACCATAGATTACATGGCAATATGAGAAAACATTGTTTGTGCATGCACTATGAGTACGGAATCATCAAGACACCCATGAGGGGTAGTGATGCATCTTAAGGGCACCAGACGACCTGGTGGCTATAAGGGCAGTTCGTCGTTCCAGGTGTCTGTGCGAAATTTGGAGTAGCACCAAGTGCATGAGACCGGGGTGGGGACGGGATGAGGTCTCTATCCTCATACGGACATGAAGAAGTGATTTCAGGATTGTGGGTCAGATGTCGCGTACATCCACTCATTCTCAGGTAGAAGTGGTCGTACTTCTATATGGGTGGTAGGAAAAGTCGCTCCGAAGCCACTAGCAGGTTCAGTAGTGATACTGACTTGCGAATATGTGTAATCTTCATGATGAAGGATGTGTGTTGGGTGCTGACACACTGATAACTAAGAAGTAATGGAAAAACCTAAATTTTTAATGAAGGGATTTTTTGAAAAAAAAGGAGTCTGGCATACTCCATATAAACGTTTTTCTTAAAAGTTAAAAGTAGACCTTTGAAAAAACCCATTCACTGAGTAGTCGTACTCACCCCCTCCCTTATATCCCTTTCAGGAAATCCGGAAACCCTACCCTTAAAGACCGTCAACTAAAGATGCCTATTAGATAGGTATGTAAAGTTTTAAATTTCACGCAGTTTTGATTATGCTATTCCAGGAAAAGGTGCATGTTAAAGGACGCCTTACTCTTTACGGTTTACAATAAGGAGAAACCCTTTAATAAACCGGGAGAGTGGCGGGTTGATCACGGGGATCCGACCAAACCAGGTCGGGGCATGACACAGTCCATGGTGGCTCCAACATCATTCTCTCCAAGGAAAGGCTTACACTCTAGTTGACAGAGAGTCTTGAGATATTTGGGGATGTCAACTCAATGTGGATGAGATTGTACTTCCTCTAGTTCAACTCGAGAGTTGCTGTCCACCTCATGGATGAGGTTAGGTCATCCAAATACTTGAGTGAACTCCTCATAAAATCTCTGGTTTTCCAAGCTTAGTCCAGGTGGAGTTGTTTGGGCTCCTCTGGGAGTTTCTACAGGAAGGGGTGGTTGGGCAGTGTTAGAGACTGCAACTCTTGTTCTTTTGGTTCCTCTCTTGGGAGCCATTTGAAAATTTTTAAATTATTCCTATTAGTTACTATATTATATATTTTTGATAATGTATTCAAGGAAACATGCTCTAATACCACTTAAGTTGTCACGCCCGACCCGGTTTGGTTAGATCCCTGTGAGCAACCCGCCACTCTTTTGGTTTATTTAGAGTTTCCCATTTTCTAAACCACGCAGAGTAAGACGTCATTTTCACTTGCATCTTTCTATAATAACATTAATCAAAATTGAATACATTAAACCTTACGTACCTATTTTGCAGGTTCGACTATAGGGAGTTCTATATGTTTAATTTCCCTTGGTTACCTAAAAGGGGTAAATGGAGGGGGTGAGTTTGACAACTCAGTGAATGGGTGTTGGGGGAGAGTTTCCAAAAGCAAGATATCTTTAATCGAAGTGTGCCAGACTCCTTATTTATTTCAAAAACATTCTTTTCTCAAGTTCTTGTTTTCAAAACTTTTTTTCTCATTTTCCCCATTAGATGTATTTAACAGTCAACACATTCATAGGATAGCCCATCCACTGCACCCACTTGTGGCGTCGGAGTGACATTATCAGCCATCTAGATAGAAGCACGTCAACTTCTACCCTAGGTACGAGTGAATGTTCACAACATCTGACCCTCAAACCCAAAATCAACTCCGTGTCCGTATGAGGACAAAGACCTCATACCGACCCCACCCCGACATCATGTGCATGAAGCTACGCCGAGCTTTCCTGACTGTTGGCATGACAAACTACCCTTATCCCCACCATGTCATCCAGTAGCCCCTAGGATACATCACTACCTCTCTTGGGCATCTTGATGGCCCCGAACCTCAAGTGCATACACAAACAACAATTTTCACATAGCCATTTATTTTTGGTGCCATTGGTTCAACGACCCCAACCCTCAACCTAACTTACAGCTGTTTGTCTAGGCCAATTCGTCGATCAAGCCCTAACGCACTGTCGCTAGTCCATCGAGTATGTCGGTCCTATCTTGGTACCATGGTGAAAACACATCCATTTCATTAAGAATTTCCATGTCTTTCATATCACATGTTTGTTTACGAGCTCCTACTCGTGCTAACTGGCCTTGGGCCTACTATATGTGATTTTCCAAAATTGGGCATTTTAGCCCCCAAGTTCCAAAACCGAGGCTTCACACCTATTTGAGCTATTTTAGCTCTTGTCAAGAAGGTCTCCCAAAAATTTTAAGCATTAGCACACAATCATGGGAGAACACTTTTGACAAAATAACCTTTCAACTCATCACACCAACCGGATGTGATGACATCTCCGCTTAAAACCAGCAAGAAGTTTTTCCATTAAGTCTCACATCACTCCAACCGGGTGTGATGTTAAAATCCCATATAAAAGTAGTTTTTCATTTATGAAGTACTCATCATCCCAACTGGGTATGATGTGAATAATCCCACTCACCTGTTAACCATGACGTGTTCGTCCTCAGTTGGTTTTCCAAGTTGACGTGAGCTTCTTCTGCTAGTGTTCCGGTCCCTCGTGCTCCTATATGATTTGGACATCCTTATCTATTAATATTTGGCATAACAACCTTTGTTCCTCATGTATGAACGACTAAGCTCAAAATTTCTAATTAATTGCACTTAGGTCCCTAAAGTTCATTTTCCTTGACTTTAGGTCCCTAAGGCTATCTTTTTCCCCAAATTGAGTCTCGAAATTTCCAAAAATTAACTTTGGGTCCTTAATTTACTCAAAATTGTTTTAGGGGTTCAAGTTTTCCAAATTTCCAATTTGGTCGCCAACTTTTCAAAAATTATCATTTTGCCCCTACTTTACAAAAATGGAAATTTGATACCAATTACTTTCAAAAATTGACCAATTGGTCCTCCAACATCTTTTCCATGGCCAATTAGCCCTCAATTTTTGAAAATTACAATTTAGTCTCTCAATTTTATGAAATCCCCAAATTTCCCAAAAAGTTTCCCCAATTTCCCCTTTCAAATTGGCCGAATTTGATTTCATCAAATTGACCATTCAATCGGGGTTAATTGCTCCAATTAAAGGTATGGATCAATTTCTACACTTCCATATGATTCAATTGAGCTTTGAACTATGTCATTTGAGTCCGAATTGAGCTTGAACGGAGCTTCGCTGAAAAACTGAGCATAGAGAGAGAAAGCTTCGAAAGCTTACCGTGGGATGTGCAGCGATCCGATCTCTCTATCGGGGAAGATAGCTCTCTTCCTGAGGTATCTTCTAGGATAAAAATTCCTACAATTGACCTCGAATCGAGGGAAAATTGCGTTAGTGAAATTCTGTAGTTTCTTTCGCTAACTTCGACTTAGGATGACCAAATTGGCTTACCTTTCAGCTCAGTTGAGGTCATCTAAGGGTTGTAGGGATGTTGGAAAAGCTACATTTGGCCTGAGGAGGGCTGAATTCAGCCAATTTCAGCTTGGCCAAAATAGGGTAGCTTTGGTCCGCTAGAGCTGCTTCACTATTTGATTATGCCAATGCTTCTCTAGCAGTCCTTGGATCGAGCGGAGGTTGTTATTAGGTAGCTGACTTTCCCTAGAGTCTAAAGAACCCGACCTCACCTTTTGAGATTGAGAAAAATGCCCAAGTCAAAGCTCTAGTTTGAGCTTCATAGAAAATTGGAGCAATTAAGAGAGAATGAAGTTTTCAAGTGTGAGAAGAATGAATGGGGAGGTGCTCTTTATATAACGAGCTCAGAGACTCTCTGGCCGTCCGTTTGACACTTTTATGGCACTCATTCATGGCCCGAAACACCCTGAACATAAGCGATTCATCTTAATTGAGGCTGTCTGTTCTTCTGGTGAATAAACAATCTCGTCATCTAGAGGAAGAAGATGACATTGTTCCGAACCGGGTTCAATGCTTAAACTAGTCGATTTAGGCTCGGTTTGATCGAGTTTTTCAAAATTAAAAATTTCTAAATTAATCAAAATTCATTCTCTATCCAATGGTGGCTTCAATTCCCCAATTTTTAAGCCACCTAGAAAAATGAATTTAGAAACTAGTTCAATGATTGTTTAAACCGGTTTAGGTCCGGTTCACCTGAACCGGTTTGATTTTCTTTACAATTTATCCCAGAGTCCCATTCCATGGTTTTTATGACTCTTTGAGTCACTCAGTATTTGTAAATTTCCCAATTTTCCCTTTCTCTATCAGTTCAAGTTTATGAACCGACTCAATTTTCTCTTTGGAAATGACCGGTTCTTTTCCTGGGTTTCTTATTATAAAAGGACAGGGTTTACATGTTGTCTCTCGAGTTCACTCATTCTTGGTGCCCATCCTACCGCCATTCAGCGAGGGTATATTTTTTACTACTTCCTCATCCTCCTTAGGGCACCATTTATCATCCTTGGTCATTCAATGGTCACTGGTCGTTCCCCACCCCTAGCTTTGTTCGTAACCTTACCTGGTTTCTTCTTCATTTTTCCAAAGTGGGTCACCCTTCAATTATATCTCTATGTTGCACTCTATTTGCAGCTTTGCAAGGTCCTACATTCAGCCCTTATTGCCTTTCATAACACCTCCTTAATTTGTTTGCATTCTGGGCAATTGTTAGGTTATCTTACTTCGAGTTTGTTGTACCTGCGTATGACGAGTGGTTCCTTTCTTTTGGCTTTCCTTCTCAGGCTCTATCTTTGTTTGTTGTTCATGGTAACTCGGGATCTTCCTTGGTGTCAACTTATCATGCTTACCATTCCTTTATCATGTTCGTCACCCCTTTTTGGGGTACGTCCTTTTCTCTATTTCTTTTTCTCACATCGTTTCTTGTCTTGGGTCTTGGTGATATCCCCAATTATTTTCTCAAGTGTACCCTTGGTTCCCGGCCCCTCTTTTTTGTTCATCGTCTTGTTGAGTTCCAAGCCTTTCCTGATCCTTTTATCTCCTTTTAATGAGGGAATTATCTATCATAGGCCAAACTTCGTTCTTAGTCTTTAGATTCAGAAGTTATTGATCCTCGACTCATTTAGAGAGAAGCCTATCTATTTAGATTTTATGGATTTAAGACCCCTTGCCTATTTATTGTAGGAGGTTATTAATTGAGCTTCACACTTTTGACATAAAGAACTCATTGTATTTATTCAAGGAAATATTTTCCAAAATTAGGCTTATTACATGTACTCGTCTCACTCTCCTCCTAATCCCATACGTCCACTGATCGATAATCCACTTTTAGGTTGTTCTATGACCCATTGTCCAATGGTTTTAAGGATGATGAGCCTATGTCCAAGTAATGTCTTTCACATGCCTTACAAGGGTTCTATCACACCTCGACCTGGTTTGGTTGGATCTCTGTGAGCAACCCGCTAGTCCCTTTGGTTCATCAAGGGTTTCACCCTTGCTAAACTGCGAGGAGTAAGACGTCCTTTTACCTATATTTCCTGGGATAACATTACACAAAAATGAGTATTTTAAAACAGATACACATGTCTTCTCATTGTTCCAAATTAGGAGGGTCTTTAAGAAGGGTTTTTCCTTAGTTACCTAAAAGGGGTAAAAGGGAGGGGGTGAGTTCTACAACTCAGTGAGTAGGTGTTGGAAGTGAATTTTCAAGAAAACAGCTTTATTCAAACCGTGCCAAGATTTTCATTTCCTTTAAGAAGGATCTTTCCTCAAATTCCGATTTTCAAAACCTTTTTCCATTACCATTAGGTGTGTTTAGCTCTTTTAGCTCGTCCCCTTGCCTCGAGAGGCATTTAGTAGACAAATACACACCCTTCATCAGGAAGGGTAACACACATTCGCAGGTGCAGCCCGTCCACTGCACCCACTTGTGGATTGGATCGTCTTTATTGTCCACCAAGATAGAAGCCCATCTACTTCTACCTTGGGCAACAATGGATGTTCTCGACATTTGACCCTTAGACCCAAATGTCACACTGTGTCCGTATGAGGACAGAAACCTCATACCGACCCCACCCCAGTCTCATGCACAAGAAGATACTCTGAGCTTCCTGACTAACTGGCACGATGAACTACCCTTATCTGCACCATGTCGACCAATAGCTCTTAGGACCCATCACTACACCTCTTGGGCATCTTGATGGTCCTGTACCACAAGTACATGCATAAATAATAGTTTTCACATACGGCCTTTATTTTTGGTGCCAATGGTCCAACGGCCCCGACCCTCAACCCAAACTACAGCTGTTTGTCTAGGCCGGTCCGTCGACTTGGCCCTAACACATTACCGCCAGTCCATTGAGTATTGTCTGTTCTATCTCGGTACCACGGTGAAATCACACAACCAATTTCATTAGAAATTTTCATGGCTTTCTTTAATCAAGTTTGTTTACGAGCTCCTGCTCGTGACCACTACACATGATATTCTAAAACCAGGCATTAAGCCCCTTGAGTTAAAAAACTGAGACCTCTGGCCTATCTGAGTCATCTAGATCCCATCAAGAAGGTCCCCCAAATCTTTTAAGCATTGGTACACAGTTAGGGGAGAACACATCTGACAAAATTTCATTTTCAACTCTATCACACCAACCGGGTGTGATGATATCTCCGCTTACAACCAGTAAGCAGGTTTCTCCTTTCCTCAAGAAATTTCATTATACCAACTGGGTATGATTTTCTCTAATTACGACCAGTAAGTAGGTTTTCTCAGTTAAAGATGGTACACCTCACCCCAACTGGGGAAGAAGTTACATAATCCCACTCACAACTAATAAGTAGGTTTTAGCTATAATTGCCCATCACCCCATCTGGGTATGATGTTAAAGTCCCACTCACAAGTGGGTTTTCTAAACTGCTCATCATCCCAACCGGATATGATGTAAATATGCCCACTCACTCGATGATCGTGACGTATTCGTCTCTAGTTGTTTTCCGACTCCACGTTAGCTTTTCCTTGCTAGCATTCCAGTCTCTCGCGTTCCTACATGATTTGGGCATCCTTATCAATTAAGGTTTGGCATAACAGCCATCGTTTTCTCATGTATGAGTGACTAGGCTAAAAAAATTGCTAATTAATTGCACTTAGGTCCCTAAAGTTCATTTTCCTTAACTTTAGGTCCCTAATGCAAAATTTCCCCCAAATTGAGTCCCAAAACTTCCAAAATTCACTTTGGATCCTCAGTTTACTCAAAATTGTTTAAGGGGTTTAAGTTTTCCAATTTGATCCCCAACTTTTCAAAAATTACCATTTTGCCCCTACTTTACAAAAATCGCAATTTGACCCCAATTAATTCCAAAAATTGACCAATTGGTCCTTCAATATCTTTTCCATGGCCAATTGTCCCTCAATGTTAGAAAATTGTAATTTAGTCCCTCAATTTTATGAAATCAACAAATTTCCCAAAATTTTTCCGCCTTTCAAAATGGCTAAATTTGTTGAAATCAAATTGATCATTCAATCAAGGTTAATTGCTCTAATTGAAGGTATGAATTACTTCCTAAACTTTCATACAATTCAATTGAGATTTGAACCGCATTATTTGAGTCCAAATTAAGCTCAAATGGAGCTGCACTGGAAAATTTAGCGTAGAGAGAAAAAGCTTCGAAAGCTTACCGTCGGAGGTGTGGCGGTTTGATCTCTCTATCGGGGAAGATAGCTCTCTTACTGAGGTATCTTCTAGGATAAAAAATTCCTACAATTGACCTCGAATCGATGGAGAAATTTGTTAGTGAAATTCTGTAGTTTCTTTCTCTAACTTCGACCTGCAACGATTGAGGAGGGCCGAATTTGCTTACCTTTTAGCTCAATTGAGGTCGTCTAAGGGTTGTGAGGATGTTGGGAGAGCTTGATTTGGCCTGAGAATGGCTGAATTTGGCCAATTTTTGCTCGACCGAAATAGGACAGCTTCAGTCCACCGGAGCTACTTCACTGTTTGATTCTATCGACGCTTCTCTAGCGGTCCTTGGTTCGAGCAGAGGTTGCTATCAAGTAGCTGACTTTCCCCAAAATCTAAAGAACCTGACCTCGCCTTCTAAGGTTGAGAAAAATGCCCAAGTTAGAGCTCTAGTTTGAGCTTCATTGAAAATTGGAGATGTTGAGAGAGAATGAAGTTTTTAGGTATGAGGAGGATGAATGGAGAGGAGCTCTTTATATAAGGAGCTCGGAGGCTCTCTGGCTGTCCTTTTGGCACCTTTATGGCATTCATTCATGGTTTGAAATGCCATGAATGGAGATTTTTCACATTTACCGACGCTGTTCATTTTTCCGGTGAGTGAACAGTGTTGTCATATGAAAGAAGAAGATGACATTGTTCCGAATTGAACTGGACTGATACAATCAGTGTGTTTAACAATCAACACACACCCTTCATCATGTAGGGATCACACATTCGTAGGGCAGCCCGTCCACTACACCCACTTGTGGCGTCGAAGCAACTTTACTAGCCACCAAGGTAGAAGTCTGTTCAGTTCTACCTTGGGAATGAGTGGATGTTCGCGACATCTGACCCTCAAACCCAAAATCAACTCCATTTCTGTATGAGGACAAAGACCTCACCCTGACCCCAACCCAGCCTCATGCGCATGAAGCTACGTCGAGCTTCCCTAACTGCTAGCACGACAAACTGCCCTTATCTCGACCATGTCGTCCAGTAGCCCCTAGGATGCATCACTACCCCTCTTGGGCGTTGTAATCATCCTGAACCTCAAGTGTATGCACAAACAAAAGTTTTTCCACAAAGCCATTTATCTTTGGTAGCACTAGTCTAACGACCCCGACCCTCAACTAATCCTATAGCTATTTGTCTAAATCGGTTTATTGACCTGGTCCTATCGCACTACTACTAGTCCATCGAGTATGTCAGTCCTATCTTGGTACCATGGCCAAATCACATAAATCAATAATTAAAAATTTTCATTGATTATCATCATGTTTGTTTATGAGCTCCTACTATTGCTAACTGGCCTTAGGCCCACTGTACGTGATTTTCCAAAATTGAGCATTTTTGCCCCCAAGTTCAAAAACTGAGGCCTCTGGCCTATCTGAGCTATTCTAGCTCTCGTCGAGAAGGTCTCCCAAAAGTTTTAAGCATTGGCACACAGTTAGGGAAGAACACTTCTAACAAAATAAAATTTTCCATCCATCACACCAGTTTTCTTCTTCCTTCTAGGAAGATCATCATACCAAACGGGTATGATCTACTTACAACCGGTAAATAGTTTTTCCGCGTAGTTCTCACATCACTTCAAACTGGTGTGATGTTAAAATTCCACATAGTAATGGTTTTTCATTTCCGAGGTGCTCATCATTCCAATCGGGTATAAAGTGAATAAACCCACTCACCCAATATTCGTAGTGTATTCCTTCTTAATCAGCCTTTTGCTTCCACGCGAGCTTATCCTTGCTAGCGTTACGGACTTTCATGTTCCTACACAATTTGGACATCCTTATCTATTAATATCTAGCATAATAGCCTTCATTCCTCATGTATGAATGAAATACCCAAAAATTTTGGTTAATTACATTTAGGTCCCTAAAGTTTTCTCTCTTTAACTTTAGGTCCCTAATGCTAACTTTTGCCCAAATTGAGTCCCGAAACTTCAAAAATTCAATTTAGGTCCTCAATTTACTCAAAATCACTTAAGGGGTTCAAGTTCCCCAAATTTCCAATTTGGTCCCAACCTTTCAAAAATTACCATTTGGCCCCTACTTTACAAAAATGGCAATTTAACCACAATTATTTTAAAAAATCAACCAATTGGTCCTCCAACATCCTTTTCATGGCCAATTGACTCTCAATTTTGGGAAATTTCACTTTGGTCCCTCAATTTTATGAAATCTCCAATTTTTCCCAATTCCCCCTTTCAAACTGGTCGAATTTGATTTTATCAAATTGGCCATTCAATCGAGGTTAATTGTTGAAATTGAAGGAATAATTGAGTTCCTACACATCCATCCGATTCAATTGAGCTTTGAATCACATGAATTGAGGCTGAAACGAGCTCAAATAGAGCTTCACCAGAAAACTGTGTGTAGAGAGAGAAAGCTTCAAAAGCTTACCATCAGAGGTGCGGTAGTCCGAGCTTTCGATCAGGGCAGATAGCTCTCATCTTGAGGTTCTTCCTAGGATCAAGAATTGAAACAATTCATGTTGATTTGAGTGAGAATTTGGTTAGTGAAATTTCATTGTTTCTCTCTCTAATGCTGACCAAAAATTATAGAGGGGAGCCAAATTGTCTTACCTTTCAACTCTAATTCAGTCATGTGCTGGTATGGGAGTGTTGGGAGAGCTTGGTTTGTCCTGAGAAGTGCTCAATTTGGTCATTTTCAACTCGACAAAAATAGGGAAGCTTTGGTCTATTTGAGCTACTTTACTCTTTGATTATGTCAGCCTTATTCGGTGATCCTCAGATCGAATGGTGCCCACCGTCAGGTAGCTGACTTCTCCCCGAGTCTAAGGAACCCGACCTAAACCTTTTTTGGCTTAGAAAAACCAATATGTCGGAGCTTTGGTTCAAGCTTCGTCAGAAAATTGAGTATTTGAGAGAGAGGGGAGTTTTCAGGTGTTAAGAAGAGGAGCTCTTTATATAGGGACTCTCTGGCCGTCTGTTTGGCACATCAATGATGCTCATTGATGTCCTGAAACCTCCTGAACAGAAACATTTCCTTTTCGCTAGTGTTGTCATCTGAAGGAAGAAGATGATACTGTTCCGAACCGGACTGGACCAGTCCGAATTGGTTCAATGCTTAAACCAGTTGGTTCAGGCTAGATTCTACCAAGTTTTTCAAAATTAAAATTTTCTAAATTCATTCTCTATCCAATGGTGGCTTCAATTCCTCCACTTGAATATTTTAAGCCGCCTAGAAAAATAAATTTAGCATTCGGTTCAATGATGGTCCAAATCGGTTCAATCCGGTTCACTTAAATCGGACTGGTTTTCTCTCCCAAATTGTTTTAAAGTCCCTTTTCATGGTTTTTATGACTCTTTGGGTCATTCAGGATGTGTAAATTTCCCATTTTACCCGTTCTCTAACAGTTCGGGTTTGTGAACCTGTTTGATTTTCTCACTCAAGTTTACCGGTTCTTTCCCTGGTTTCCTTATCTTCAAGGGACGGGGCTTACAACTCCGCCCTCCTTTTAGGAGTTTCGTCCCCAAAACTTATTCCACATCTCTTGCACAGGAAATAATTTCTCTTAATGTCAATCTAAAGTTTGTTGACATACAAACATTTCGGCTATTTTCACTTAGCCCCTTTGTAACACACACTTTAAGAAAATTCTTTTCCTTTCCATTGTTTACTCCTTCTGTCACGCCCCAACCTAGTTTGGTCGGATCCCCATGATCAACCCACCACTCTCTCAATTTACCAAATAGTTTACCCTTATATTATAAACCATAAATAGTAAGGCATTCTTTAGACCTACACATTTTTCTAGGAATATCATAAATCAAAATTGCATAGTAATCTAATTTAATCGTACCTGTCTTGTAGGAGTTTAATTGTGCAAGTCTTTTAAGGTTCAACTTTTTTGGACTTCCTAAAAGGGGTATAAGGGAGGGGTGAGTACAACTACTCAATGAATGGGATTCAAATCTTTTGACTTAAAAAAACATTTATATGGAGTGTGCTTGACTCATTTCTTTTCAAAAATCTCTTCATTTAAAAATTTGGGTTTTTCCACCATTTATTAGTTACCGATTTGTCATCACCCAACACACATCCTTCATCACGAAGGTTACAAATATTCGCAAGTTAGCATCACTATTGAACCCACTCGTGGCTTTGGAGCGAGATTACCTACCACCTAGATAAAAGCACGACCACTTCTACCTTGGGAATGAGTGGATGTACATGACATCCGACCCTCAATTCTTGAAATCACTTCTTTATGTCCACATGAGGACAAAGACCTCATCCCGTCCCCACCCTGGTCTCATGCGCTTGGTGCTACTCTAAATTTCGCACAGACACCTGGAATAACGAACTGCCCTTATAGCCACCAAGTCGTCCAGTGCTCTTAGGACGCATCACTACCCCTCATGGGCATCTTGATAATCCCGTACTCATAGTGCATGCACAAACTATGTTTTCTCATATTGCCATGTAATATGTGGTGCCATTGGTCCAATGGCCCTGATTCTCAACTCAACCAGCAGTTATTTTTCTTGACTGGTCCATCGACCTATCATGTCGCACTACCGCAAGTTGACTGAGCATGTCAGTCCTATCTTGGTACCATGGCCAAACAATTAACTTATTAAGTTTTATGGCACATATATACTGTTCGTTTATGAGCTCCTGCTCATACTAACTAGCTTTGGGCCCACTGTACGAGATTTTCAAAATTGGGCATTTAGCCCCCAAGTTCCAAAATCGAGGCCCCCGACCTATTAGAGCTATTCGAGCTCCCGTCGAGAAGGTCTCCCAAATTGTTTAAGCATTGGAACATAGTCAAGGGAGAGCACTTCCGACAAAACATATGTTTTCTCTATCCATTATACCGCCCGGGTATAAGGACACCTCCGTTCATAACCGATGAACGAGTTTTCAACTTCCTTAGAGTAAGTCTCATCATACCAAATAGGTATGATCTACTTACAACCGGTAAGTAGTTTTTCCGCATGATTTTCTCATCACTTCCTCTAAGTAGTGATATTTAAAATATTACTTAATAGTGGGTTTTCATACCGAGGTACTTATCATTCCTAACTGGGTATGATATAAAATTTTCACTCACAACTGATTAGTGGTTTTTAAATTTTAAGTTGTTCTCATCATCCCAACCAAGTATAATGTTAGTAAACCCACTCACTCGATAGTGTAGTGAAATTCCACTTAGTCGGGTTCCGTCCTTAGCAAGCTAGACCCCGACTAGCGTTCCCGATGTCTCGTTGTCCTACACAAAATGAACATAATTGTTCATTATTCTTTGACCTAATAGCCCTCATTCGTTCCAAATGAATGAGAAAACCCAACTTTACATATATTTTCAATTAGGTCCCTAAAGTTATTTTTCTTTAAGTCTCTATTGCTAGGTTTTTCCTAAATTCGAGTCCCGAAACTTCTAAAATTTATCTAAGGACCTCAAATCATTTGATTTCACACAAAGGGGTTTAATTTCCCAAATTTCCAATTTGGTCCTTCAATTTTCCCAAAATTACCATTTTGCCCCTTCTTTAGTAAAATGGTAAATTTTTGCCCCAAAAATTCTAAAATTTCTCAATTGGCCCTCTAATATTCTTATCATAACCAATTGACCCTTAATTTTTGAAAATTACATTTTGGTCCTTCAAATTTTTTAAAATCACCAAATTTCCCCAAAATTTTCCCCAATTTCAACTCTTCAACACTGTCGAATTTGATTTTATCAAATTGACCGATCAAACATCTCTAATTGTTGACATTGGAGTTGAAATTGAGTTCCTACATGTTCACACAATTCTAAGAAATTTTGAATCACAGATTTTAACGCCAGAACGAGCTCAAAGGGAGCTTCACTAGAAAACAGACAATAGAGAGAGAAAGCTTTGACTTCTCACCGGTGAAGGCACAACGGTCCGAGCTTTTGATTTGGGCAGATAGCTCTCATCCTAAGGTTTATCTTATAATCAAGAATCGCATCAATTGATGTCAAATTGAGTTAGAATTTCATCATTGAAATTCTATCGGTTCTCTCTCTAGCATCGACTGGAAATTGTAGAGGGGAGCCGAATTGGCTTACCTTTCAGTCCTAATTTGGATATGGGAGAGTTGAGGAAGTGTTGGGAAGGCTTGATTTGGCCTAAGGAGGGCTCAAACTGGCTGATTTCAACTCGGCCGAAATAGGGTAGCTTTGGTCTGCCGGAGCGACTTCACTATTTGATCATGCCGACGCTTTTACAAAGACTCTCGGGATGAACGCATGCTACCACCGTGTAGCTGACTTCTCCCCGGTTCTAATGAACCTAACCTCACCTTCTTTGGCTCAGAATTGACCCTATATCAGAGCTCTGGTTCGAGCTTCACCGGAAAACTAAGCATCTGAGAGAGAGTGAGCTTTTCAGGTGTGGAGAGGATGAATGGAGAGGAGCTCTTTATATAGGGAGCTCGAGGACCTGTTGGCCGTCCGTTTGGCATCGTTGTGACTGACATTGATTATTAGAAATGCCCCGAACAAAAGCATTTCTTCTTCGCCGGTGTTTTTTCAGTTTCCCGATGAGTGAACAGTGCTGTCATCCTGAGGAAGAAGATGACACTGTTTCGATCCGGACCGGACCAGTACGAACTGGGTACGAAGCTTAAATCGGTCGGTTCACCTCCCATTCGACCGAGTTTTTAAAATCTAAAAATTTCTAAATTCATTCTCTATCCAATGGTGGCCTCAAATCTCCAATTTGAATTATTTAAGCCATCTAGAAAAATGAATTTAGGATTCGGTTCAATAGTGGTTCAAATCGGTCCGAACCAGTTTGAATCCAGTTCACCTGAACCGATTTGGTTTTCATCCCCAATTCCTTCACAATTCCATTTCCATGTTTTTTGTGACTCCTTGGGTCACTTAGGGTCCATAAAATTCCCAGTTTACCGTCTCTTTATCGATTCCGGTTCATAAATCGACTCGGTCCTTAAACCGGTTCAATCCGGTTCGGGTCCAGTTCACCTGAACCAGTCTGGTATTTCTCTCCCACTTTGTTCTAAGGTTCCTTCCCAAGGTTTATGAATTTCTTTGGAGTACAATGAAGTTGAATTCCTTTGTTTTTCCCAATCTCTATAGGTTTCGGTTCATGAACTGACTCGATTCATAAACCAGTTCAATCCTGTTGCACCCGATTCATCCAAACTGGTCTAATTTTCCTCTTCCAATTCATCCTAAGGTTATTTTCCCTAGTATTATGAACCCTTTGGATCCCCTAGGAGTTGTAAATTCCTAAATTGCCCATTCACAATTGATCGGGTTTGTGAACCGGTTCGATTTTCTTACTTGGTTTGACCGATTCTTTTCTCGGTTTTCCTTAGCTCAAAAGGGCGAGATTTACACCTTCCATGGAGCTTGTCCTAGCTAAGCATATCTTACTGGAGAGTTCAAGGGTATATCCTTAGATTCACATCTCCTTTTGCTTAGAGCAAGATTCTCCCCTTGAGGTTCTTTACTCAGGATTTCAGGATTGTGAGTTTCAAAATACCCAGTCATTCTTGCGTGTAGTCACTTCCTTTCTTGTTGAAACCCTTAACTTAGTGTCCCTTCAAGCTCTATGTACTTTCTTTCATAGTTTTCTAGGTTACCTCATTTTTTCTAGTTTTTGACCTTTCTTATATCCATCCTCATTTTCAGTGTCGTCCTTTTCTCAAGGACTTTCCTTTCTCTTAGTCAACTCTTACTCTCTCGTGATCACTCCACAATTCTTATTACGAGTTAATCTCCTTCAATCTTAAGTGTCAATTACTTGTTTGTGAAAACTCTCTTATTTTGGTTTTTGTTCTCTACTATGTCCCTCCCAATAGAGACTTTCACCTTAGGGACTACATCTTCAACCTTCTTATCATTCCTTAAAGATTTATTTCCTTCCTTTCTTCATGTTCCTTTCTATATTGAGGTATTTGCTTGTTCAAATCCTTTTTATAACTGAAATTTTGGTTTCATCACCTATTCATTACTTGGGACACTTCTAATTCTCGGTCTTATTCCTTGTACTCCACACTATGTCTAGTCATCCTCTCCTTAAGCTCCAGCAATCAAACATTGACCACCACCAAATCCTAATGGGCAGTCCACCCCTTTATTCTATTTCTTCTTTTATGGGCAGTCCACCCCTTCTTACTTGCACGACATATGTTGATACTATTTTCCTACATACACATCAGTTGGACTTATCTTATTCCGCGTGTCATTCTGAATACCTTCCCATCTCAACAAAAATGTTTTGGATGAGTTTATCTCATTTCCACTTCTGTTGATCCCATCCCGTTTTAATTAGGATGCCTTTGTCCTTCCAAGGTTTCCTTCCTTGGTAGTTTATACTATTTTCTCTCGGGTTTTCTTCTAGTTTTGCCACTTAGAATATCTAGCCTTAAAAGGTATTCCCTGATAACATCCTTTCCTTCTTACATTACTCTTGAGAACTTACATGTACCCCGTCTTCATTCTCCTTTCTTTCATGTATCCATCTATTTCTTTTAAATGGGATTCACATCTTCCTTATTTTAAGATCTCATGATCATTCTGTGTGAGGCTTATTTAATCTTCTCCTATCTTGAGTTTGGTCGTTAATACGGTCTTGGTCATTGATCTCTTTAAAGATTTTTCCTTCATATTTATTTACCAAATGTTTGGCCTTTCTATCTCTCCCTTCTTTATTGGAGTTTAAATTTATGATCCTCCTGAGTGTTAGTTTGTTAATTACCTCGATCTTATCATTCTCCCTATCATGTGATCTTGAGGTCGTCGTCTCTTGAGTCGTATTGTCCATAATACCCATTTCATTCCCTTTTTAGGACGTAGTCCTCACTACATCCCAGTCCATCTTAGGATGTCATTTATTCTTCCTAATTATTCTATTGTTATTATTTATTTCCTCTAGCTAGATCCGTCTAAAATCCTTATTTAGCTCCTCTGCTCTTCGAGAGCATATCACACCTGGTCATCCAAGTACGTCCTTAACCACCTATGTTTTTTAATTAGGTCCTTATTTAAGTTCTAATTTATGATGGTTCATCTATCAGTTATCTTAGCTTGGAACTTTCTCCTCCCATGGTTCCACTTCATTTCCTTATCCTTCTTTCTAGGGACTTCCGTCCTGGGAGTTTCACATTCAACCTCCCTTATGTTTCTTGAAAGTTTTTCCTTTATTCTTTTCTTACACCTTTCTAACATTAGTATGGTCATTCGCTCGGGATTCTTCCCTATCCTCTAATTCTTTTTTATTCCTTATCCTTCCTTTAAGAAGTCTCTTGATTGTTGTTGAAATCCTAATAATTTGTGTCCTATCTATCACCAACATCTTTCAAGGTACTCGTATTATTCCTTTAGGTTTTCTTCCTACTATACTTCTTTCTTCTTTCCTTTCTCCTTGTCTTATCTCAAAGTGACTTAGCATCTTCCGCATTCCTGTATCTTTCTGACTTTCCCCTAGTCAGCTTCCATTCCACTGGTTTCCCTTGGAATAGTACAATCCTTCTTGATTTCCTTACTTTAAGTCATAGGGCTTTTCCTTAACTCTTTAGACTTTCACTAGTCCTACACCCGACTTCTTCTTCCTTCCCTTAGTTGGGGTATGTCTTCCTTGGTAGACTCTAGGTAGATTATTCTGAAATTTCTTTCCAAGTCCTATTGTCTTGTTTTTCCATTCTCTAGATGGGGAAACTTATTTGGCTACTTTAAAGATTTGATCTAAATTGGCATACTCCTATTTTTGTTAGTTGTATTTATCAAGGAGACTAAAAATTTTATCTAAGGAAAAATCATATTTTCATTCATTCAGGAAATAGTTTCTCGCCATACTTGGCTTATTACAGAGATTTTCTACCCCCTAGTCCCTTGGGCTCATATGCCAGTAGTTAGCCTTAAAATGATTGTGGGATTCATGATCTAATGGTTCTAAGGAACTAGTTGAAGTCCATCCATATTCCCTTATGGGAGGAACTTCATGTATGGCCTCCAATCCATACCGCCTTAATACTTTAGCCTCACACTTATATGCCCACCTCATCCATTGAGAAGGATTGAAGTTGGACTGAGTAGGTGGCGGTACTTGGTGAACTTTCATGAAGGTGGCATAAGCATCCCAATAGTTGTCTAAGGCCTCTTTCTTAGTGGGATTTTCCTCTAGTTGTCATGGGGCTCGAGGAGGTGTTGGGCTCCTTAGAGGAGGGACAAGTTCTTCCTGTTTTGGAGTAGCATAAATAATGCATTTCGACTGTAGCAGGGCTCCCACAAGTTTCATGTAATCCTCAACCATATCCTTGGGCACTCTCTTATAGCCCTTCAAGAATCGTTGAATAGTTGCCTCCCTAGGGGTAGGCATCTTTTTCATGGTCATGTATGGAGGATTGGATTTCACGGTAAACTTTCTAGGGGTTCTCCTTCCTACACGGTAATTAAGTTTTCATTAGTGTTAGGGCATAGTATTGACAATGCTTCAAGGGAACTAGGCTCTAATACCACTCTAGGTGTCACGCCCCGACCTGGTTTAGTCGGATCCCCGTGATCAACCCGCCGCTCCCTTGGTTCAAGAGGGGTTTCCCCCTCCTTAAATCAAGAGGAGCCAAGTGAAATCTCAACCTTGTTCCCTTGAATAACATATATCAATAAAAATGCAAGTTTAAAAAGAAAAGACTTTTAAGTATACCTGACAGAGGGTAGATCTTGGTGTAATCTCTAGCCATTTTCTCTACTCCTGAAAAGGGATAGAAAGGGAGGGGTGAGTTTTTATAACTCAGTGAATGGGTGTTTGATAAAGAGTTTCTATAAAATAGTTTTTAATTGGAGTGTGTCATACTCCTTATTTCCTTTAAGATCATTTCTTCCTCAAATTTCAATTTTCAAACACTTTTCGTCATTATCCATAATCGGTGTGTTTAACAATCAATACACGCCCTTCATCATGAAGGGATTACACATTTGCAGTGCAATCCGTCCACTACACCCACTTATGGTGCCGCAGTGACTTTACTGACCACCTAGATAGAAGTCCGTCCACTTCTACCCTAGGAATGAGTGGATGTTCGCGACATCTGACCCTCAAACCCGAAATCAACTTTGTGTCCGTATGAGGATGGAGACCTCATCCTGACCCCACCTCGGCCTCATGCGCATGAAGCTACATTGAGCTTCCCTGTAAAGCTCGTCCTTTGATAATAAGAAAAACTGAGAAAAGAACCAGTCATTTTTAAAGAGAAAACCAAGTTGATTTATAAACTATAACCGATAGAGAAAGGGAAAATTGGGTAAATTAAAAATCCTGAGTGACCTAAAGAGTCACAAAAAGTCATGAGAAAGGACTTTAGGTTGAATTAGAAGTGAAAACCAAACCGATTTAGATGAACTGGACCTAAACCATTTTGAACCACTATTAAACCGATTTCTAAATTCATTTTTTTAGGCGGTTTAGAAAATTCAAATTGGAGAATTGAAGCCACTATTGGATAGAGAATGAATTTACAAATTTTTAATTTTGAAAAACTCGGTCGACTTGGGCCTGAACCGGTCAATTTAATCATTGAACCCGATTCGAACCGGTCCAATTCGATTTGGAACAGTGTCATCTTCTTCCTTCAGATGACAGCACTGTTTACTAACAAGAAAATCGAGAAGCACCGGCAAAGATGAAAAGTCTCCATTTAGGGAATTTTAGGAAATGAATGATCCCCATAAAGGTGCCAATTAGACGACCAAGGAGTCCCCGAACTTCCTATATAAAGAGCACCTCCTCACACCTGAAAACTCCTTTCTCTCTCTCTTCTGCTCCAATTTCTAGGGAAGCTCAAACTAGAGCTCTTACTTGGGCATTTTTTTGAGCCAATGAAGGTGAGGTCAGGTTCCTTAGACTCGGGGAGAAGTCAGCTACCCGATGGTGATCACCATTCGATCCGAGGATCGTCGAAGAAGGTTTAGCGTAATCAAACAGTGAAGCAGCTCCGGTGGACTGAAGCTGCCCTATTTTGGTTGAGCTGAAAATAGCCAAATTGAGCCCTTCTCATGCCAAACCAAGCTCTTCCAACACTTCCACAACTATCATACGACTGAATTAGAGCTAAAAGGAAAGCCAATTTGGCTCCCCTCTGTAATTTCTAATTAGTGTTATTGAGAGAATCAGCAAAACATAACTGATCACATTCTCTCTCAATTCGACATGAATTGATTTGATTCTTGATCCTAGGAGGAACCTCAGGACGATAGCTATCTGCCCTGATCGAAAGTTCAGACCACCGCACCCCCGACGGTAAGTTTTTGAAACTTTCTCTATCAAACTTCAATTTTCTGACGAAGCTCCGTTTGAGCTCAATTCAAACCCAAATGATGTGATTCAAAGCTCCATTGAATCATGTGGAAGTGTAGGAACAAATCTATACCTTCAATTAGATCAATAAACCCCTATTGAATGATCAATTTGATGAAATCAAATTCGGCCAGTTTGAAAGGGGAAAATTTTGGGGAAATTTGGGAATTTCATAAAATTGAGGAACCAAAGTGCAATTTCCCAAAATTAAGGGCTAATTGGCCATGAAAAAGATGTTAGAGGACCAATTGGTCACTTTTTGGAATTTATTGAGGTAAAATTGCCATTTTTATAAATTAGGGGCAAAATGGTAATTTTTGAAAAGTTGGGGACCAAATTGGAAATTTGGGAAACTTGAACCCCTTAAGTGATTTTGAATAAATTGAGGACCCAAAGTGAATTTTAGAAGTTTCACGACTCAATTTGGGGAAAAGTTTGCATTAGGGACCTAAAGTTAAAGAAAAAGAACTTTAGGCACCTAAATGTAAATAATTGAAAATTTTAGGCATTTGTTCATACGTGAGAAATGAATGTTATTATGTCAAATGTTAATAAAAAAGAATGTCCAAATCTTGTAGGAATATGAAGGACTGGAACATCAGCAAGGATAAGCTCGCATAGGGGCAAAAAACTGGTTAAGAGAAATACACTGCACTTATCGGGTGAGTAGAATTTTTCACATTGTACCCGGATGGTATGATGAGTACCTCGAAAAGGAAAAACCACTACTAATGGAAATTTTAACATCATGCCCGGTTGGGGTAATGTGAGAAATACGCGAAAAAACTACTTAACAGTTCTAAGTATATCATACCCGGTTGGGGTAATGTGAGAAATACGCGAAAAAACTACTTAACGATTCTAAGTATATCATACCCGGTTGGTATGATGAACTTCCTGGAAAGAAGTAGAAAACCCACTTACTGGTTATAAGTAGAGATGTCATCACACCCGGTTGGTGTGATAGACAAGTGAAAAAGTCATTTTGTCAAAAGTGCTCTCCCATAACTATGTGCCAATGCTTTTTGGGAGACATTCGTGATGAGAGCTCGAATAGCTCAGATAGGCCAGAGGCCTTAGTTATGGAACTTGGGGGCTAAAATGCCCGGTTTTGAAAATCTCGTACAGTGGGCCCAAGGCCAGTTGGTACGAGCAAGAGCTCATAAATAAACATGATAATAGGCCATGAAAACTTTTAATGAATGAATGATGAGCCACTGAAAATAGGTTCATTGCTTCGGCCCAAAATACGATTAACCCGGCAGGGGCTACATGAGCCCCCAAAAGTTTGCCGGAGATATCATCACACCCTGTTGGTGTGATGGACAAGTGAAAAAGTCATTTTGTCAGAAGTGCTCTCCCATGACTATGTGCCAATGCTTTTTGGGAGACATTCATGACGAGAGCTCGAATAGCTCAAATAGGCCAGAGGCCTCGGTTATGGAACTTGGGGGCTAAAATGCCCGGTTTTGAAAATCTCGTACAGTGGGCCCAAGGCCAGTTGGTACGAGCAAGAGCTCATAAATAAACATGATAATAGGCCATGAAAATTTTTAATGAATGAATGATGAGATTTGGTAATGGTAACAAGATAGTACTGATATTCTCGATGGACTGGCAATAGTACGACAAGACCCAGTCGACAGATCGGTCCAGACAAATAGCTACAAGTCGAGTTGAGGGTCGTGATCGTTGGACCAGTGGCACCACAGATTAATGGCTTATGGAAAAACTTTATTTGTGCATGCACTGTTGTTTTGGACCATCAAGACGCCCAAGAGGGGTAGTGATGTGTCCTAAGGGCTACTAAACGATATGGTGGAGATAAAGGCAGATTGTCGTGCCATTAGTCAGGGAAGCTCGACATAGCTTCATGCGCATGCGTACGGGGTGGGATCAGGATGAGGTCTCTATCCTCATACGAACATGAAGTTATTTTTCAAGTTTGAGGATCGGATGTCGTGAACATCCACTCATTCTCGGGGTAAAAGTGGACGAGCTTCTATCTAGGTGGTCGATAAAGTCGCTCTGATGCCACAAGTGGTTGTAGTGGACGGACTGCCCTATGAATGTGTGATCCCTTCATGAAGAATGGCGTGTGTTGATTGTTAAACACAATAATCATGGATCATGAGGAAATTTGGTTTTGAATAACTAGGAATTCAAGAAGGAATGATTTTAAAGAAAATAAAGAGTTTGGCACAGTCCAATTCAAACTATTTTATAGAAACTCATGTTTCAAACACCCATTCACTGAGTTGTTGAACTCACCCCCTCTCTTTATCCCTTTTCAAGTAACCGAGGGGAAAACCTACCAGACAAGTATGTTAGTTTAAATTATTCAGTTTTTTATTAATGTTATTCTCAGGAAAGGTATAGGAATAAATGATGTCTTACTCCTCTCGGTTTAAATAAGGGGAAACCCTTAATAAACTAGGAGAGTGTCGGGTTGCTCACGGGGATCCGACCAAACTAGGTCAGGGCGTAACTAATAGGGATACTTTCAAAATTATAGATGGCTCCCAAGAAAGGAACTAAGAGAACTAGAGCTACCATCTCTGACACTACCCAACCATCCCTCCCTATGGAAACTCCTCGAGGAGCCTAGACAACCCCACTTGGACTTAGCTCGGAACACCGGAGATTATACGAGGAGTTCACCCGGAAGGAGGACAAGGGCCGAAACTTTCAAGGAGGATGGAAGGAGCATAATGTTCTAAGATGGAGAAATAGAGTAGCATTTCAAAAGAGGAAGGATATGCCACCACCACCCCAGAGAGTAATCCCTACCCTGCCACAAGGAAATCCACGCTGTTCTAAGTGCCAAAGGTACCACAAAGGAGCATGCTTGTCCTGTTTCACATGTGGACAAGTGGGGCACTTTGCAAAAGAATGCCCCACTCTTAGGGAGAACAAGCAAAGGAATACGCTTAGACTACCACAATGGAACCCGAGGACTCTCTGGCCAGATGCTACAACCAAAGTACCGGTTAGGGTATACAGCCTCACCTAGGAAGAGGCTAGGAAAGACCCTAGTATTGTAGTGGGTACATCCCAAAACCCTCACAATTAGACTAAGAAAAATCATGTAATTGAAATTGCATTCAATAAAGAAAATCTCTTCTCTAAAAGTATGTGTTTCTCCAACTAGGATACGTGCAATTGTAGGGATGAAAGATTTATGCTCTCTTCAACTTAAGAGCTGAGAGATCCTTCATCAAAGAGGACTTAATTCCAAGTTTACCCCTAGAACTCTCCCCTTTAGGACAAAGTCTCAACATTCTCACACCCTTAGGAGAAGGGTTAAATAGGAACAAATAGCTTAAGGGATGTTAAATAAAGATTGGAGGAATCAAACTCGAAGCAGATTTGATTTCAATGCCTCTGAGGGAGGTAGAAGTAATCCTTTGGACAGATTGGTTAAGTAACCATCAAGCTAGGATGGACTATGGAAAGAAGACAATAACCTTCCACACTCCCGTGACAAATGAACTAAAATTCCAAGTAGACCAAAGGAAGGGTGAAGTACGGATAGTGTCCCATATGAAGGCCCAAAAGATGATACAAAAAGGTTGTACAACTATTTTGGCCATGGTCATCAACAAGAAGTCTAAGGAGAAGGGACCTAAAGATATTCTTGTGGTTAAATACTATCCAGAAGTATTTTCAAAAGAATTACCAGGACTACCACCCCCCTCCCCCAAGTTGATAGGTGAATTCACCATAGAAATTATCCCAAGAACAAACCCCATATCTTAAGCCCCTTATCGCATGGCTCCAGCAGAACTGAAGGAATTGAAGGAGCGACTAGATGAGCTATTGGAGAAGGACTTTATACGTCCTAGCCAGTCTTCATGGGGTGCACTAGTCCTATTCATGATAAAAAAGGATGGGAGCATGAGATTGTGAATAGATTATAGGAAGTTGAACCAGGTCATCATCAAGAATAGGTACCCACTTCCACGGATTGATGACCTATTCAATCAACTAAAAGGAGCATCATATTTCTCCAAGATAGACCTTCGGTCGGGCTATCACCAACTCAGGATCTGAGAAGAAGACATTCCTAAGACGACATTTCGGTACCGATATGGACATTACAAGTTCAGAGTGATGCCATTTAGATTAACAAATGCCCTTGCAGCCTTCATGAATTTAATGAACCAAGTGTTCCAACCACACTTGGACAGGTTCGTGATAGTATTTATAGATGATATTCTCAAAAACTCATGAACTAGGTTGGAGCACGAAGAATATTTGGCAATCATCTTGGAGATACTAAGGGAAAACCACTTATATGCAAAATTCTCCAAGTCTGAGTTCTGACTGCAGGAGGTAGGGTTCTTAGGACACACAGTGTCCAAAGATGAAGTCAAAGTGGACCTGGCAAAGGTGGAAGCCATATCCGATTGGTAGGCACCCAGGAATCTTTCGGAGATACGAAGTTTCTTAGGATTAGTGGGATACTACAGACGGTTTGTGCAGGATTTCTCAAAGATCGTTACCCCTTTAACTTGACTCACCAAGAAAAGAGTAGAGTATAAATGGGATGAGAACTGCGAGAAATCTTTCTTGGAATTGAAGACTCATTTGACAATCGCACCTGTACTATCCCTTCTTGACCCAAGTGCAGGAGAGTTCACCATCTATAGTGATGCATCCAGACAAGGACTCGAACGTGTACTGATACAACAAGGAAAGGTTATCGCCTATGCCTCACGACAACTTAAGGTACATGAGAGAAATTACCCAACCCATGACCTAAAATTAGCTGCGATAGTGTTTGCCTTAATTATTTGGCAACACTACCTCTATGAGGTTAAGTGTAAGATATACACTGATCACAAGAGTCTCAAGTATTTCTTAACTCAGAAAGAGTTAAATCTCCACTAGAGGTGATGGCTGGAATAGGTGAAAGACTATGACCGTGTGATAGAATATCACCCCATAAAGGCAAATGTGGTGGCAAATGCCCTAAGTCGCAAATACCTAATCGAGGCGATACAAATAAAGACAAGTTATATAACTTTGTTGGCGGTGTACCTGAAGATGGACAAGTAGGAGAAATGCTTGTTGGCTAATGTGGTGTAGAGGAACCACACCTATCCATCCTGAGCTTGGTCTTACCTTCACCGTTGAGAAACGAAAGGCAAATCCCTTATGATACACCAGTCTAACCAAGCAGATTAAGGCCCATCAAAAGGCTGATAAGGAGCTCCAATCCTATTTGAACCCAGTTAATAGAGGGATGAAATAGAACTATGACTTGCGAGGTGATGGAGTGCTAATGTACAAGGGTAGAGTGTGTGTGCCTCAAGATAAGGAACTGAAGAGGTTAATCCTGGAAGAGGCACACGATTCAGTGTATGCAATGCATCCTGGCAGTACTAAGATGTACCGCACCTTCAAACAACAATATTGGTGGAAGGGACTGAAGAGGGACAATGTGAAATACGTAGCCCGATGCTTGTCCTGTCAACATATTAAAGCTGAACATCGAAAACTATCAGGACTGCTCCAACCCTTGCCAATTCCAAAATGGAAATGAGAGCACATTACCATGGACTTTGTTATAGGACTACCTATGACCATGAAGGTTCGATACGCGATTTGGGTCATCATGGATAGATTGACCAAATACACTCATTTCCTCCCTATAAGAGTGATGGATATAGCGGAACAACTGGCCATCTTATACATGAGTGAGATAGTAAGACTCCATGGCATCCCAGTGAGCATATATCGGATAAAGACCCAAGATTTACTTCAAGGTTTTGGCCAAGTTTACAAAGTGCATTGGGAACTAAGCTCCACATGAGTACGACATTTCATCCTCAGACCAATGGATAGTCTAAGCGAACGATTCAAACCTTGGAGGACATGCTGAGGGCATGCATACTCACCATGGACAAAGGTTGGGAGGATTACTTGTGCCTAATGGAATTTGCTTACAATATTAGCTATCATGCCAGTATTCAGATGGCTCCTTATGAAGCCCTTTATGGACGACATTGCCATACCCATTTATTTTGGGAAGAAGTGAGGGAAAGGAAGCTGGAAAGGGTCAAGATAATCAAGGATGCCATAAAGAAAATCAAGTTAATAAGGATTCACCTTAAGGCCACTCAGGACAGGCAAAACAGTTACGCGGACCATCGGAGGAGAGAACTGGACTTTGATGTGGGAGACCAAGTGTTTCTAAAGGTATCCCCATAGTGGGGAATAGTTGGGTTTCAACAACGGGGAAAGTTGAAAATGAGGTATATCGGTCCTTATCCCATCATCCAAAGGATAGGAACGGTGGCCTATAAATTGCAAAGAATACACGATGTGTTCCATATTTTGGTACTTCGAAAGTACAAGCCTGATCCTAGCCATGTGTTGGATCGACCTCCACTGGAACTTGCACATAACTTGACGTATCAAACAAAACCGGTATGAATCACCGACCGGAGGGATAAAAACTTCAAGAATAAGAGAATTCCTATGGTAAAAGTTCTTTGGCAAAATGGACCTGTGCAAGAAGAGACATGGGAGACCGAGAGTGTAATGAGGGATGGTTACCCATATTTATTTAACATGTAACTATTTTGGGGACAAAAGCCCTAAAAGGAGGGGATAGTTGTAAACCCCATCCTTTGATAATAAAAAATCCAAGAAAAAAATCGGTCATTTCTAAATAGAAAACTAAGTCGATTTATAAACCATAACAAGTAGAGAAAGGGAAAACCCAAAAATTTATAAATCCCGAGTGACAAAAAAGAGTAAAACAAACTCATGAGAAAAGACTTTAGGATGAATTGGAAGTGAAAACCAAACCGGTTTAGGTGAACCAGACCTGAACCGGCTTGAACCACTATTGATTAGGTTTCTAAATTCATTTTTCTAGATACCTTAGAAAAATCAAATTGAAGAATTGAAGTCACCATCGGATAGAGAATGAATTTAGATGAATTTAAAAATTTTTAATTTTAAAAAACTCAGTCAAATCGGGCCTGAACTGGTCGATTTAAATATTGAACCCGATTTGGACCGGTCCAGAACAGTGTCATCTTCTTCCTTTAGATGGCAGCACTATTCACTCATCGAAAAATTGAGCAGCGTCAGCAAAGATAAAAAGTCTTCATTCAGGAAGTTCAGGCAATGAATGATCGCCATAAAGGCACCAGTCGGTCAGCCATGGAGTCCCTAAGCTTCCTATATAAAGAGCTCATCCTCATTCATCATCCTCACACATGAAAATTCCTCTCTCTCTCTCTCTCTACTACTCCAATTTCTAGTGAAGCTTGAACCAGAGCTCCGACTTGGGCATTTTTCTAAGCCAAAGAAGGTGAGGTTAGGTTCCTTACAATCGAGGAGAAGTCAGTTACCCGACATTGATCACCATTTGATCCAAGGATCGTTGGAGAATCTCCGGCTTAATCAAATAGTGAAGTAGCTCCGGCAGACCGAAGTAGCCCTATTATAGCCGAGCTGAAAATGGCCAAATTGAGCCCTTCTCATGCCAAACCAAGCTCTCCCAAAACTTTCATAGCCCTCATAAGACTGAATTAGAGCTGAAAGGTAAGTCAAGTTAGCTCCCATTTGTAATTTCCTATCAGTGTTAGAGAGAGAACCAGCGAAACTTCACTGGCCGAGTTCTCCCTCAATTTGACATAAATTGATGTGATTATTGACCTTAGGTGGAACCTTAGGACGAGAGCTATCTGCCCCGATCGAAATCTTGGACCGTCGCACCCCCGACGGTAAGCTTTCAAAGCTTTCCCTCTTTAAGTTTAGATTTCCTATGAAGCTCCATTTGAGCTCAATTCGAACCCAAATAACGCGATTCAAAGCTCCATTGAATTGTGTGGAAGTGTAGAAACTGATCCACACCTTAATTGGATCAATAAACCCTAATTGAATGGTTAATTTGATGAAATCAAATTCAGCCAGTTTGAAAGGGGAAAAATTGGGGAAAATTTTGGGGAATTTTAGGAATGTCGTAAAATTGTGGAAGCAAAGTGCAATTTCCAAAAATTGAGGGTCAATTGGCCATGAAAAAAATGTTGGAGGACAAATTGGTCAATTTTTGGAATTTATTGGGGTCAAATTGCCATTTTTGTAAAATAGGGGTAAAATGGTAATTTTTGAAAAGTTGGGGACCAAATTGGAAATTTAAGAAACTTGAACCCCTTAAGTGATTTGGAATTAATTGAGGACCCAAAGTTAATTTTAGAAGTTTTGGGACTCAATTTGGGGAAAAGATTGCATTAGAGATCTAAAGTTAAGGAAAAATAACTTTAGGGACCTAAAAGTAAATAATTGAAAAGTTTAGGCATTTGTTCATACGTGAGGAATACACTACACTTATCGGGTGAGTGGGATTTTTGACATCATACCCGATAGGGATGGTGAGTACCTCAAAATGGAAAAACCACTACAAAGTGGAAATTTTAACATCACGCTCGGTTGGGGTGATGTGAGAAATACGCAAAAAAAACTATTTATTGATTGTAAGTAGATCATACCCAGGTTATATGATAAACTTACTAGAAGAAAGTAGAAAACATGCTTATAGGTTATAAGCAGAGATGTCCTCACACCAGGTTGGTGTGATGGACAAGTGAAAAAGTTATTTTATCACAAGTGCTCTCCCCTGATTGTGTGCCAATGCTTAAATATTTTGAGAGACCTTCGTGATGAGAGCTCAAATAGCTCAGAAAGGCAAGTGCCCTCGGTTTTAGAACTTGGGGGCTAAAATGCCTAGTTTTGAAAATCTCGTACAATGGGCCCAAAACCAGTTGGCATGAGCAAGAGCTCATAAACAAACATGATGATAAGCCATGGAAACTTTTAATGAATGAATGATGTGATTTGTCCATGGTACCAAGACAGGACCGACATACTCGATGGACTGGCAGCAGTGCGACAATAACTGGTCAACGGATCGGTCTAGACAAATAACTATAGGTCGAGTTGAGGGTCGAGGCCGTTGGACCAGTGGCACCATAGATTAATGGCTTATGGAAAATCTTTGTTTGTGCATGCATTGTGGTTTGGGACCATCAAGACACCCAAGAGGGGTAGTGATGCATTCTAAGGGCTACTGGATGACATGGTGGAGATAAGGGCAGATTAGCATGCCAACACTCAGGAGAGCTCGATGTAGCTTCATGTGCATGAGGCTAAGGTGCGGTCAGGATGAGAACTTTGTCCTCATATAGACACGGAGTTATTTTTTGACTTTGAGGGTCAGATGTCGTGAACATCCACTCATTCACAGTGTAGAAGTGGACTGGCTTCTATCTTGGTGGTTGATAAAGTCTTTCCGACGCCACAAGTCGATGTAGTGGACAGGCTAGCCTATAAATGTGTTATCTCTTCATTATGAAGGTCGTGTGTTGATTGTTGAACACACTGATTGTGAATAATGAGGAAATTTGGTTTTGAATAACCAAAAATTCAAGAAGGAATGATTTTAAAGAAAATAAGGGGTCTCGCACACTCCAATTCAAACTATTTTATAGAAAATCATGTTTCAAACTCCCATTCACTGAGTTATCAAACTCACCCACTCCCTTTACCCCTTTTCAAATAATCGAGGGGAAAACCTACCTACAGACATTCTACTAGCTAAACCTGCAAGACAGGTATGTAAGTTTAAATTATTCAATTTTTTATTAATGTTATTCTAGGAAAGGTACAGGTATAAAGGATGTCTTACTCCTCTTAGTTTAAAAAAGGTACTCCAATGTCTTTGTAAACTTTGTTATGGAAAATAGGTACTCCAATGCCTTTACCTTCCTCGGACTATTTAGTAGAAATGCTAGATTAGTACGAGGAAGGGTGGTGGGTTGATCACGAACCCCGACCAAACCATGACAACTTAAGTGGTATCAGAGCAAGGTTTTCAAAACAAAGTTTCAAAACTAAAAGCCCTAGAACACTAACCCATGATAAACTTCTATCAACAGATATGACCACCCCTATAAAAACTGAATAGACACACGCTATCATAACCACCTCAAAACTAGGCAGAAATTCTGCCCTGCACGAGGGAATAAGCTTGGGAGCTCAAGAGCCTAGGAGGACCAAACCCCTAAGATCAAGTATGTCTCTTGAGCTAAGAAGACTTTTCGAAGAATTTGTCAAGGTAATCGAAGAACCTTGCTTCACACTTCGGAACGGGGACCGCTCTGCGGGAAGTGCACACCCGAGGGTGGTGACACGTGGAGGCCCCCAGCAAGCACCAAGAAAAACTTCCTAAAGTTTGGGATGGAGAAGAAGCTATAAAGATCCAAGCAAGGAAGTAACTTGCTACAATTGTGGACAAAAGAGACATTATGCCCGAAGGTGCCCAATACCACTAAGGAATGTGGTACCCACTCTTAGAAGCACTACCTCCACAAGCAAGGAAGGACATGAAGAAAGGAAAAGAAAGGAAAGGAGGACAAAAGAAGCCTCACCTCCGAGCAAATACCGAAAGGCCCACGTAGGAATTGGTGTAGGGATAATCTATTATAGGTGTGGAGGAATATGGCATAGGAGTTCCATTTCCCCTTAATTGGTGCACATATGTTTTTCCAAGGTTCCCTTCCTTGGTAAGTTTTACACTTCTTTTCTTCTGAAATTTCCTTCTAGTTTTACCATTGTGAATATCCAACCTTGAATGACATTCCTTGGCACCATCTTCTCCTGCTTACCTTTATCCTTGAGATCCCGTGAGCACTTCTCATCTATTTCACCTTTTTCTCACTTGCTCTGAATACTCATCTATTCCTTTGAGATGGATTTTACATCTCCTTTTGTGTCAAAATCTCTCGTTCATCCTATAGAAATCTATTTAACATTTTTGTAGCCTTCGGGTCGTTACTCTAGTCTTAGTAAATGATCTCTTTAAGAATTTCCTCTATCCTTATCTTTCAAAGGTTTTGACCTTTCCATCCTTCCCTTCTTCACTAGGAATATGACCTCCACAAGGATCAATTTGTTAATTGTCTCACTTGTTTTATCCTCTTAGTCATTTATCTTCCCCCCATAACTTACTTCCTTTCTTCCTGAGAGAAAATGTCCCATGCCACTAGGATGGATGGCAATACCTCCCAAGAGGAATGCCTCCCCAACTATCGAAGCCCTAAAGGATGGAAGGCAAGAGGCCACCCCAGAAGCCACAACTCCAAATGAGAATTTCAAACCCAACCTAGAGACAGATCCCCAAAATGTACTTTATTCAATTCCCAAGAAATAAGATTTTAAATTATCATAAAATTTTGTTGCCCAACTCGTAATGAGTATAATCAAAATCTCGTGCCCCAAGACAAATAAGGAACAAAAAGGACCAAACCTAATAAAGACAAATAACGCCTCTAAAGGAGGTCAAGGTATTCCGACCTCCCCGAAAGAGAGAGGGAAGTAAAACCATGCATAGAGTCAAACCCAAAGAACGGACGAACGAGGAGGCAACAAGAAAGGCAATAACCCAAGTAGGATAAGAAAGATTATTATAACCCGAAGGCGAAGGAAGGAATTTTCAAGGAGAAAAGGGATCTTGGAAGAGTACATCCACTAACTAAAAAATGATAAACATCAAGACTAGTCTCTAACCCTACCTACTTGAGGAAACCTAGGATTAAGATGATGAGGCGCAATTGGGAGTGCGCAAGACGAAGACGAGAACTAGAAGTTACTCGAGTAAGAACATGGAGTTAGGGATGGTAAAGTGTAACCGCTTGGGAAAAGCAGAGGAGCCAAGTGGGGTGCAGAACCACCCAACGAAAGTAGACAACTAGTAATCTGGGATAACCAAAGGAGACAAAAATGACACCCTAAGAAGGATCGGAATGAGTGATGACAACCACACCCTGAAGAAGGTGATAGGATAGGCATTAAGTGAACACCAAGAGACAAATGTCTCGAGATAAAGAGAGTAAATAGAATAGGATGGTTGAACGAACTAACCCTCATGAGACTCACGGATTCAGACCTTGACTGTAAACCCCACCCTTTTGAGTTAAGGAAAATCGGGAAAAGAACCGGTCAAATTGAGTAAGAAAACTAAATCGGTTAATGTACCCAATTATTGGGAATGGGCAATTTGGAAACTTACAACTACCGGGTGATCCAAAGGGTTCATAAAACCTTGGAAAAGAACCTTATGACAAATTGAAAGAGAAAAACCATACCAGTTTAGATGAATCGGATCCAATTGGATTGAACCGGTTTATGAACCAAGTTGGTTCATGAACCGAAACCGATAGAGAAAGGGCAAACAGGGAAATTTATGGACCCCTTGTGACCCGAAGAGATTTATAAACCTTGTGAAGGAACCTTAGAACAAAGTGGGAGAGAAAAACCAGACTGGTTTAAGTGAACCAGATCTGAACTAGATTAAACCAGTTTAAGAACCGAGCCGGTTTATGAACCAGAACCGATAGAGAGATGATAAACCGAGAAATTTATAGACCCTAAATGACCTAAGGAGTCATAAAAGTCATGAAAAAGGACTTTAAGGTGAATTGGAGATTAAAACCAAACTGGTTCAGGTGAATCGGATTTGAACCGATTTGGACCAATTTTGTCACGCCCCAACCCGGTTTGGTCGGATCCCCGTGATCAACCCGCCACTCTCCCGGTTTATTAAAGGGTTTCCCCTTGTTGTAAACCGTAAAGAGTAAGGCGTCCTTTCCCTTGCACCTTTTTCCTGGAATAGCATAATCAAAACTGCATGAAATTTAAAACTTTACATACCTGTCTTACAGGCATCTTAGTTGATGGTCTTTACGGGGAGGCTTTCCGGGATTTCCTGAAAGGGATATAAGGGAGGGGGTGAGTACGACTAATTAGTGAATGGGTTTTTAAAAGCTTTTGACCTTTAAGAAAATCATTTATATGGAGTGTGCCAGACTCCTTTGTTTTCAAAAAAATCCCATCATTTAAAAATTTGTGTTTTTTTTCCATTATTTCTTAGTTACCACGGTGTGTCATCACCCAACACACATCCTTCATCATGAAGGTTACACACATTCGCAAGTCAGTATCACTACTGAACCCGCTAGTGGCTTCGGAGCGACTTTTCCTGCCACCCGGATAGAAATACGACCACTTCTACCCTGGGAATGAGTGGATGTACGTGACATCCTACCCACAATCCCGAAATCATTTCTTCATGTCCGTATGAGGACAGAGACCTCATCCTGTCCCCACCCCAGTCTCATGCGCTTTGTGCTACTCCATATTTTGCACAGACACCTGGAACGACGAACTGCCCTTATAGCCACCAAGTCGTCCAGTGCCTTTAGGATGCATCACTACCCCTCATGGGCGTCTTGATGATCCCGTACTCACAGTGCATGCACAAACAATGTTTTCTTATATTGCCATGTAATCTATGGTGCCACTAGTCCAACGGCCCCGACTCTCAACTCAACCCGCAGCTGTTTGTCTTGACTAGTCCGTCGACATGTCATGTCGCACTGCCGCTAGTTGACTGAGCATGTCGGTCCTATCTTGGTACCATGGCCAAACAATTCACTTATTAAGTTTTATGGCACATATATCATGTTCATTTACGAGCTCCTGCTCGTGCCAACTGACCTTGGGCCCACTGTACGAGATTTTCAAAATCAGGCATTTAGCCCCCAAGTTCCAAAACCGAGGCCCCTGGCCTATTAGAGCTATTCGAGCTCCCGTCGAGAAGGTCTTCCAAATTGTTTAAGCATTGGCACACAGTTAGGGGAGAGAACTTCCGACAAAAATAGGTTTTTATTGTCCATCATACCGACAGGTATAAGGACATCTTCGTTCATAACCGATGAACGAGTTTTCAACTTCCTTCGAGAAAGTCTCATCATACCAACCGGGTATGATCTACTTACAACCCGTAAGTAGTTTTTCCGCATAACTTTCACATCACTTTCTCTGAGTAGTGATGATTAAAATACCACTAAACAATGGATTTTTATGTCGAGGCACTTATCATCCCCAACCGGGTATGATGTTAGTAAACCCACTCACCCGTTAATGCCGTGAATTCCACTAGACTGGTTCTTTGTATTGTCGCGAGCTTGTCCTTGCTAGCGTTCCCGGTATTTAACATTACTACATGATATGAACAACCTTGTTCATTATTACTCGGCATAACAGCCTTCATTCATTAATGAATGAGAAAACCTAAACTTTTAGTTATTTGCAATTAGGTCCCTAAAGTTATTTCTCTTTAACTTTAAGTCCCTAATGTCGGTTTTCCCTCAAATTGAGTCCCGTAACTTTCAAAATTTATCGTGGGACCTCAATTTATTCAATTTCACCAAAAAGGGGTTTAATTTTCCAAATTTCCAATTTAGTTCCCCAATTTTTCCAAAATTACAATTTTGCCCTTCTTTCACAAAAATGGTAAGTTTTTCCCCAAAATTCCTCAATTGGTCCTCCAACATTATTTTCATGCCCAATTGACCCTCAATTTCATAAAATTGTATTTTGGCCCCTTTGAATTTCAAAAATCCCCAAATTTTCCCCCAATTTCAACTCTTCAACACTACTGAATTTGATTTCATCAAATTAACCAATCAAACACTTCTAATTATTGAAATTGGAGTTGAAATTGAGTTCCTGTATGTTCATACGATTCTAAGAAACTTTGAATCGCAGATTCTAACGTCGGAACGAGCTCATACGGAGCTTTGCTGGAAAATAGACTGTAGAGAGAGAAAGCTTCGATTACTCACCGGTGAAGGCACGATAGTCCGAGCTTTCGATCTGGGCAGATAGGTTTCGTCTTGAGGTTCATCCTAGAATCAAGTATTGTATCAATTGATGCGGAATTGGATTAGAATTTCGTCATTGAAATTTGATCGATTCTCTCTCTAGCACCGATCAAAAATTATAAAGGGGAGTCGAATTGGCTTACCTTTCAGTCCTAATTTGGCCGTGGAAAGGCTGAGGAAGTGTTGGGAGGGCTTGGTTTGGCCTGAGGAGGGCTTGAAATGGCCGATTCCAGCTTGGCCGAAATAGGGCAGCTTCGGTCCGCCAGAGTTGTTTCACTATTCCATCATGTCGGCGCTTCTCCAACAATTCTCTGATTGACTGGAGTTTGCTATCAGATAGCTGTCTTCTCCCCGATTCTAAAGAGCCCAACATTTGTTCAAGTCGAAGCTCTGGTTCGAGCTTTACCGGGAAATGGAGCAGTAGAGAGAGAGAGAAGTGTTCAGGTGTGAGGAGAATGAAATGGGGATAACCTCTTTATATAGTTGTAAAACCCGTGTATTAAATGGGCGAGATTTATTACTAGTATTAATATTACCATAAATTATTGGTATTAATTACAATAATTTAATTTCGGTATTAAATTATTTGTATTAATTCCAATAATTTAATTTAGGTATTAAATTATTGGTATTAATTTCAATAATTAAATATATATTAATTGATGGCTATTTATGACAAGCCGTACGTTTGCATAAAAAATTTTGACCGAAATTTCGGGTTACAAAAAAATCATACTTCCTAGGAGGTCACCCATCTTCACACTACTCTCAAGTAAGCACACTTAACTTTGAAGTTCTTATAGAATCTAGTTCACCTGAACCAATTTGGTTTTTGTTTTCTAGTTTGTCTTAAGTTTCTTTTCCAATGTTTAATAAATCCTTTGGATCAACCGAAAGTTGTAAATTTTCATATTGCTTATTCCCAAATGTAAACCGGTTTGGTTTTCTTATTCGGTTTGACCGGTTCTTTTCCCAGTTTTCCTTAACTCAAATGTGTGGGGTTTACAAGTTTAAACCACTATTGAACCGGATTCTAAATTCTTTTTTCTAGGTGGCTTAAATAATTCAAATTTGAGATTTGAGGCCATCATTAGATAGAAGATGAATTTAGAAATTTTTAGATTTGAAAAACTCGGTCGAATGAGGCATGAACCGGTCGGTTTAAGCTTTGAACCCAGTTCGGACCGGTCCAGTTCGGATTGGTCCAGTCCGGTTCGGAACAGTGTCATCTTCTTCCATCAGATGACAACACTATTCACTCGTTAGAAAATCAAAGCAGTGCCGGCAAAGAAGAAATGTCTCCATTCAATATGTTTTCGGCCATCAATTCCTATCATAAAGGCACCAATCGGACGGCCAAGGAGTCCCCAAGCTCCCTATATAAAGACCTCCTCCCCATTCATCCTCTCCACACCTAAAAAGCTCACTCTCTCTTAGTTGCTTATTTTCTAGTGAAGCTCAAACCAGAGCTCTGATATAGATTCTTTTCAAAGCCAAAGAAGGTAAGGTCGGGTTCTTTAGAACTGGGGAGAAGTCAGCTACACGTCTGTAGTCTTCGTTTGCTCCAAGGGTCACCAAAGAAACGTTGGCGTGATGAAACAGTGAAGAAGCTCCAATAGACCGAAGCTGTCCTATTTTGGTCAAGTTGAAATTTGCCATTTTGAGCCCTCCTCAGGCCAAACCAAACCCTCCCAACACTTCCTCGGCCCTCCCACGGCCGAAATAGGACTGAAAGGTAAGTAATTAGGCTCCCCTCTGCAATCTTCGGCCGGTGCTAGAGAGAGAACCGACAAAATTTTGATGATGAAATTCTAACTCAATTCTACATCAATTGATGTGATTCTAAATTCTAGGAGGAACCTCAGGATGAAAGCTATCTGCCCAGATCGAAAGCTCGGACCATCGTGCCCCTGATAGAAAGCTTTCGAAGCTTTCTCTCTCTACAGTCAAATTTTCGACAAAGCTTCGTTTGAGCTCATTCCGGCATTAAAACTTGCGATTCAAATTGCTAAAGAATCCTATGAACATGTAGAAACTCAATTTCAAATTTAATTTCAACAATTGGAAACGTTTGATTGTTCAATTTGATGAAACAAATTCGGTTGAGTTAAGAAGATGGAATTGGGGAAAATTGGGGATTTTCAAAAATTCAAAGGACCGAAATGCAAGTTCCTAAAATTGAGGGTCAATTGGGCATGATAAAAATGTTGGAGGGCCAATTGAGGAATTTTAGAATTTTTGGGGTGAAACTTACCATTTTTGTAAAGGAAGGGCAAAATGGTAATTTTGGAAAAGTTGGGGGACCAAATTGGAAATTTGGGAAATTAAACCCCTTTTTGTGAAATGAAATAAATTGAGGTCCTATGATAAATTTTAAAAGTTTCGGGACTCAATTTGAGGAAAAACTGACATTAGGGACTTAAAGTTAAAGAGAAATAACTTTAAGGACTTAATTGCAAATAAATAAAAGTTTGATTTTCTCATTCATTTGGAATGAATGAAGGCTATTAGGCCGAAGGATAATGAACCGAGATGTTCATATCGTGTAGGAACATGAAGTACCAAGAATGCCAGCAAGGACAAGCTCATGTGAATATAAAGAACCGATATAGGGGAATTCACTACATTAACGGGTGAGTGAGAATCTTATACATCATACTGGTTGGGATGATAAGCACAAATTAAACTAAAAACCACTTGCCATTTGTGAGTGGGATTTTATATCATACCCGATTGGGGATGATAAGTACCTCGAAATGAAAACCCACTACTTAGTGGTATTTTAAACATCACGACTTAGAGGAGTGATGTGAAAATCATGCGGAAAAACTACTTATCAGTTGTAAGTGGATCATACCCGGTTGGTATGATGAAACTTCCACGAAGGAAGTTGAAAACCCGCTCATCGCTTATGAGCGGAGATGTCCTTATACCCGGTCAGTATAATGGGCAGTTAAAAACATATTTTTGTTGGAAGTGCTCTCCCCTGACTGTGTGCCAATGCTTAAATGATTTGGGAGACCTTCTTGACGGGAGCTCGAATAGCTCTTATAGGTCAGGGGCCTCGGTTTTGGAAGTTGGGGTCTATTATGCCTGATTTTGAAAATCTCGAACAAGTGGGCCATAGGCCAGTGGGCACGAGCAAGAGCTCGTAAACAAACATGAGATATGTGCCATAAAACTCTAATAAATGAATTGTTTGGCCATGGTACCAAGACAAGACTGACATATTTAGTCAACTAGTGGCAGTGCGATAAGACAGGTCTCTAGACCAGTCAAGATAAACAGCTGCAGGTTGAGTTAAGGGTCGGGGTCATTGGACTAGTGGCACCATAGATTATATGGCATGATAAAAAAATGTTGTTTGTGCATGCACTGTGATTATGGGACCATCAAGATGCCCAAGAGGGGTAGTGATGCATCCTAAGGGCCTTGGACGACCTGGTGAGTATAAGGGCAGTTCATCGTACCAAGTGACCGTGCAAATTTTGGAGTAGCACCAAGCGCATGAGACCGAGGTGGGGACAGGATGAGGTCTCTATCCTCATATGAACACGGAGAATTGATTTTGGGGTTGAGGGTTAGATGTCGCGTACATCCACTCATTCTCCAGGTAGAAGTGGATGTGCTTCTATCTAGGTGGTCGATAAAGTCGCTCCAATGCCACAAGTGGGTTCAGTAGACGTACTAACTTGTGAATGTGTGTTTGACCTTCATGATGAAGGATGTGTGTTGGGTGATGACACACTGTGATTAATAAGGAAATGGTGGTAAAAATCGAGATTTGAAATGAAAGGTTTTTAAAAGAAAGGAGTCTGGCACACTACAATACAAATCTTTTTCATAAAAGTAAAAGTATTGAAAAACCCATTCACTAAGTAGTCGTACTCACCCCCTTCCTTGTATCCCTTTTCAAGAAATTCTGGAAAGCCTACCCTTAAAAATCATCAACTAAGATGCTTGTGAGACAGGTATGACAAATTTAAAATATTATGCAGTTTTGATTTATGTTATTCTAGGAAAAGGTGCAAGTTTAAAGGACGCCTTACTCTTTACGGTTTATAATAAGGGGAAACCCTTTAATAAACCAAGAGAGTGGCGAGTTGATCACGGGGATCTGACCAAACCGGGTCGAGGCGTGACACCGACGAGGAGGGAAAAGTAAAGAAGAGAAAACGACAGGAGAGAAGAATGAAGGAAATCCTTAGGATGATTCATGGCCAAAAGGAATTTGGCAACCACTCTCGAACCATGAGAAGGACCCAGGGCACCTTTTGTGAGGCAACCAAGAGACATCGACAAAAAGAGAACTTGGACTTTCCCGAAATCAAGTAAACTTGTAGGAATAAGGGAATGATACAAAGGAAGGGCAAGCAGAAAAAGGACGGCATCAAAGGATGTCACGAAGTCGGTTAAGGGTCTGATGTCCTGAGGACGGATGAAAAGGAGAGTGTACCCAAAGCCAAGGAGTGAAGCGAAACCCAAGGAGCGGATAGTAGGATAATAAACTCAGGTAATAACGTAACACGTGGGAATGGGTGGACTACCCATAATAAAGGAACCTAGGGAAGGATACCTGAGAAACCTTGAAAAATATGCCCTTCAACTAAGAGGTGATTACTTGGATACAAGGGTAAAGCAAAGCAAAGGAACAAAGTCCAAGGGGATAAATGAGCGAACAAGAAGGGGGAAACTAGAGCGATAAGATGTCATATCAAACCATGAGTTGACCACGAGAGAATCAATTCCCAATGTCAAGGATGGACGGCTAAGTTTTTAGGACAAAACTCCTAAAAGGAGGTGAGAGTTGTGAAACTCGACCCTCGGACCAAGTAAAATGGGAAAGAAACCGGTGGTTTTGAGAAAATCGAGCTAAAAAAGGGACCAAAAATGACAAAGAAGGGTTAAAATGGGAAATTGGAAAATCCCGAGTGACCAAAAATTCATAAAAATCATGACAAAGAATTGAGAAGTGGAATAGATGAGGGAACCAGACCGATTTAGGGTGAACCGATCCCGAACCGGGATGAACCATAGTGAACTAGTTCAATAATTCTTTTTTTTTTGTGGCTTAAAAATGTCAATTTGGGAAATTGAGACCACCATTAGATAGAAAATGGATTTAGATGAATTTATAAATTTTTAAATTTTAGAAAATGGTTGAAATGGGTCTGAACCAGCCAAATTTCGAATTCGGATCATCAAACCCGGTCGGACCAGACCGGCCAACGGTCCGACCAGCCAACGATCAATGGCTGACAAGGTAGCCACACTAGCAATCTACATTAGAAAAACTAACCAATCACAGCACGCCACGTGGCACACCTACCACGTCATCATCTTCAACCTCCAGCCGTTGATAGAGAGAAGAAAGAAACACCGGAAAAGTTGGGGTCTCCGGTGACTCAAAAAATGCTCTAGTCAGGTCATCGGCTGCCGAGTCAGAGGCCAAGTCTTACACCGGTGGATAGCCTAAGCAGTTGTCGAGCTCCCTATATAAAGAGCACCCCTCCACTCGATCTTAGCATCCTACAATTGACTGAAGAAGGTGAACTACTTAGTTTTCTAGTGAGCAGAAAACCAGAGCTCCGACATTAGAGCTTTTCTCCACCTTAGAAGTTGTATTCGGTACCATTAGAACTAGGAGGAAGTCCTCTATCTAGCTACACCCTCCACTCCGCCCAAGAGCCACCTTGGAAGGACGAACAAGCTCAAACAGTAACACTGCTTCTCAGTTATCAGCAGCTCGAGCTGCTCAAACTAAACTCGAGCTATCCCTAGGCCAATGCTAGCCAAACTAAGCCTTCCAAACACCTTCTAGCAGTGCTCCGACCATCCCCTAAGCTAACATGATAAGCCCCTCTGCCACCCCTTCGCCAAAAAATACTGTTCACGACCGATTTTTGCAAAAACTTTAACACTGAAATTAGCACTACCTAAGCCACCAATTGAGGCACGGTTTCATCCACGGAGGATCCCCGGGAGGAGAGCAATCTAGAGAAAGTAAGACCTCTAGTAGTTAGACCCTCACCAGTGAGATATTAAAGCTTTCTCTCTCTAGATTGAATTTTTGGATGAAGCTACGTTTGAGCTCATTTCTGAAACAAAAAAAGTAATTCAAAGCTTAAAATAACAAGGGAAACGTAGGGAAGACGATTCAGATCACCAATTGAGACAATTAACCCCATTTTGGGGGTCAATTGAATGAAATTGTGATTCGGGGACCAAATTACAATTTTTGAGAAATTGGACAATTTGGGGATTTTTGGGAAATTGCGGGCCGAATTGCAATTTAAGGAAAATTGGGGCATTTTCATGAAATTAACTTCCAATTGAGACCCAATTGAGCAATTGGATGAAATGGAGGGCTAATTGGTAATTTTTGAAAGTTTAAGGACCAATTTGTAATTTTTGGAAAGTTAAGGACCAAATATTAATTTTGGAAAAATTGAGAATCAATCGGTAATTTTGGAAAGATTAAGGACCATGAGGAATAATTGGGAGTCCTAGGGACTTAATCGAGATCAAATGAAAATTTAGGGACCCAAATGTAAGGCTATAAACGTTAAGGGACCTAAATGCAATTTAGGTATAATGTGAGGACCTATGCATAAATACCCGAACTATGAGGTCCATTATGTCAACTCTCCTGATAAGGGTACTCAAACCATGCAAGAGCTAATCGTTCAAGTACTGGTGCAAGGAAGCACACCACGAGTCAAGATCTCACCAGGACAGCTACGTCACTATCATCGGGTGAGTGGGATTATTAGTATCATGCCCGGTTGGGGTGATGAGAATCGTTTTAAAGTTTGAAAATCATTTTTTATTATGAATGGCCTCCCCTGACTATGTGAACCTGCTTAAACATTTTGGGATACATTTCTAATAGGAGTCGAGGTTGCTCCAATAGGCTTGAGGCCTCGAATTTGAAAATGATAGGGTCGAATGCCTAGTTTTTGGAAAACTCGTGAAATGGGCCCAAAGCCAGTGTGTATGGATTGGACCCATAGATAAACATGAACTATAAGAACCATGAAAACTCTTAGAAAAATTGGAATTTTCGTGTGATTGGCCACGGGGCTAAGACAGGACTGACAAAGCTTGATGGGCTATTGGCAATGCGCCCAGACCATTTCGACGGGCCGGTCAAGGCAAACAACTGTAGGCTAGGTCGAGTATTGGGGTCGTTTGCACCAAAGAGCATGGTTAATGAATCAGAACTTCTATATGTCTGTATGAGGAATTCGGGAGCATCTAAACGACCAAGAGGGGTAGTCGATGAGTCCTAAGGGCTACTAGACGACCTAGATGCAATAAAGGTGGTTCTGTCGTGCCAGTCAGTCATGAAGCTTTGATAGCTCCAAATGCACTAAGATCGAGGCCGAAGGGGAAATGAGGTCTCATCCCAAAAAGCAGACATTATGAAGTATGGAGACCAAGGCCGGAGGGGAAATGAGTTCTCATCCCACCAAGCGTACATGATAAGGGTTTGAATGGTAGGACTATTGATGTCCCCTCAAACCCAGGGTAGAGACAATACTACTCTATTCAGGTGGACGGCAAAGATGCGTCGAACCACAAGTGGAATGGTTGGGGATGGTTCTACGAACGTGTGATCCCTTTCTATGATAGAAAGGGCATGTTTTTTTTTTGTTGAGGCATCTCCCGAGCAAGGGAAATGTTCAAGAAGAGACGAACTCATATTACAATATATTAAAAGCATAAAACTTTTTCAATAAACTGATTGTTTTGAAAACTCTCTTTTCAACCTCCACTCACTGAGTTGTAGAAACTCACCCACTTTCATTAACCTTTTTCAAGAGAAACACCTCGCCTCGACGAGCCTAGGCTAGTAGAAGAAGCCAATGGTACCGCCATCAGGTAACTTTATATTTTGTAAACTTTATTATGGAAAATAGGTACTTTAACGCTTTTACATTCCTTGAACTATTTAGTAAAAATGCTAAATTAGTACGCAGAAAGGTGGCGGGTTGATCACGAACCCCGACCAAACCAGGTTGGGGCGTTACATTGATTCTCACTAATTTTTAATCCTAAATTATCTCAACTATTATTATCATTTTTGTATTTTTAGTATTTTTTATTTTTTTAGAAATTTAATGTATTTTAAGTAATTATTACTATACGTGTTGTTTATTTCAATGTATATTATTATGTTTTGGGCCATTTATTTACATATTTTTTCTTATATTTTTAATTTCAATTACTATTTTTTTGTAGTTGTATTTGTAATTTAATATTGAATTTTTATTTTTGAGTATTTTATACTATTTTGAATATTGTTTAGTGATTTTTACCACATTTATTTAATGAACGATCACTACTATTTCTAGAGTTTATTTGTGTTTTGTGTGTTTAATACTTTTTTAGAATTTCTTTTTATTTTATGTGTTTCTTCCTATTTTGAACTATCTTACTAAGTTTTTCATTATTTAGGTGTTTCTTAATATTTTTTTGTATTTACTTATATTTTAATGTAATTATTTTCAGTAATTAATTGAACAATATGTTTTTAAATTTTTATTGTGTTTTATTTTCACATGCCTTTTTAGGTTATTTTGACTGATTGTTATTATTTTTGTTTTTAATAATCCAAAATATTTTTAGTGTTTCATTGTAATTAAGTATTTATTATTATTTTTAGAAGTTTATGGCATTTTAACTGTTTGTTTTGGAATTTTATTGTTCTTTTGAGTTTCTAACACAATTTTAGGTTGTTTTTATTGATTATTACAATTTGTTTCTTCAAGTATAACAAATTGTTTTGTGTTTCATTGTGATATTTAGTGTTTAATACATTTAGTGATATATTTTTACTATTTCCGATATTTTTTTAATTTATTGTATTTCTTAGTGTAATTTATTTTACGGTTTATTTTTCATTTTTTATTGTGTTTTTTGAGTTTTTCACGCAATTTTGGTTTCTTTTCATTAATTCTCATTAATTTTTTGTCTGAAATAATCTTAATTATTTTTTGTTTTTCTTTGTATTTTCTAATGTTTCTTATTTTTTTTAGAAATTTAATTTTTTAAGTATTTATTACTATTATTTTTTTGAATATATATTATTATGTTTTTGTCCAATTATATATATATTATTTTTTTTATTATTTTCTTAAGTTTTTTATTTCAATTACTATTTTTTAGTTGTATTTGTTATTTATTATTGAATTATTATTTTAAGTGTTTTATACCATTTTGAATCTTTTTTAGTGATTCTTACCATATTTGTTTAATGAATAATTCCTACTATTTCTAGTGTTTATTTATTTTTTGTGTGTATATTACTTTATTGGAGTTTTTTTTTTATTTTGTGTTTCTTACTGTTTGTGTTTTTACTATAGTTTTATTTATTTAGGTGTTTCTTAATAGTTTTAATGTTCACTTATATTTTTACTAATTATTTCAACTATATATTTTTTATTATATTTTAACTGTCACATATTTTTTTATTATTTTGATTGATTATTATTTTTTTTTGTTTTTAACTATCTAAAATTTTTTGGTGTTTCATTGTAATTTTGAGTGTTTTTTATTAATTTTAGAATTTTATGGCATTTTAAGTGTTTTTACTATTTATAGTGTTTCTTTGAATTCATTTTTTTATATTTTGTTGGTAATTTACACATTTCTAAATATTTTTTTATGTTTAATTATGTGTTTAGTTTGATTTACTACTTTTGCCTATTTCATTTTTTTTTATTGAATCTTATAATTTTTATGTCGTGAATTATGTCAAATATTTTTTATTTTTCTATATTTTTTGAATATTTCTTATTATGTTTTTAAAAATTATCTTATTTTTTCAATTTATTACTATTTTTAGTGTGTCTTACTATGTCTTATTGTTTATTATTTTATTCTTACAATTTATTGTATTTATTTACATTTTTATTTCATTTAATATACTTTGTAATTAATTTTACCATTTTTTACATTTTTATTATGTTTTTAAGTAGTTAAAGATATTATGGATATTTTGAGTAATTGTGAACGATATCTACTACATTTTGCATTTCTTTTTTTAGTATTTTTTACTTTTTTGAGTTTATTGTATTTTGTGGGTTTGTTATTATTTATTGTGTTTCTTTAAATATATTTTACAATTATTTTTTTATTTATTTAAGTGTTTCTCAAAAATTTTCATATTTACTTACGTTTGTAATTTAAGTTAATATTTTTTGTAATAATATTTATAATTTGTTTTTGAATTGAAAAAGAACTTTTTTGTTTCTCATACTATTTTTGGTTTTTTATTTATTCTTTCCAAATTTACTATTTTGTTGGTCCTTTATTATTTATTGTGTTTATTTAAAATTTTAGCTCCACTTACTATTTTTTGTAAGTATTTTTACGGTTTGCATGTAAAAGTTTTCTATGTTTTTTTTACAGTTTCATACTATTTTGGGTTTTTTAGTACTTACAAATTTTGGCATTTTTTTATTTTATGTGTTTCTTTCATTTTTTAGAATTTTTTTTAATTTTATACTATTTTTTCCTATTTGTTGTATTTTTTATTACAAATTGCTATGTTAGGTAGTTATTTATATTTTCCTCAAAATGTTATCATATTTCTTATATTTTTAGTGTTACTTAGTATTTTTAGTTATTATTTTTATAGTTTGTTTCTAAATATTTAATGCTATTTTGACTTTATCATATTATTTTGACTTATTACTACCATTTTTGTCTTAAAAGATAACAATTTTTTGTTTAGTTGTTATTTTTTGTGTTGTGATGTTTTTTTTAATTCATTGTTTTTATTAGTGTAATTAATATTACGGTTTATTTTTAAAATTTTATTATGTTTTTGAGATTTATACTATTTGAGTTTTTTTCATTGATTCTCACAAATTTTTATGCATTGGCATTTCTTTCTATTTTTTAGTATTTCTTATTTTTTAGAAAGTTTATGTATATTAAATATTTATTACTAATTTTTTCTTTAAATGTATTTTTTATGTTTTGTTTGCCATTTATTTATATATTATTTTTTTATTTACTTATATTTTTAATTTCAATTACTATTTTTTGTGGTTATATTTTTTATTTATTTTTAGTTTTTCATTTTATTTTATATATTTTTTTTGTAATTTTTACCATATTTGTATAATGAACCATCCCTATAATTTTTTGCATTTATTTGTGTTTTGTGTGTTTATTACTATTTTGAAGTTTATTTTTATTTATTGTGTTTCTTATTATTTATAGTATTTATTTGAATGTATCTTATTATATTTTTTTTATTTAAGTGTTTATTAATATTTTTTGTGGTTACATATGTTTTTAGTGTTATTTTCTATTTTTAGTAATTATTTTTTACAATTTATTCTTAATTTTTTTTGTAATTTTTAGTGTCTCATAATTTTTTCAATTGTTTTTATAGATTATTATTAGTGTCTCATAATTTTTTTGATTATTTTCGATCCAAAATATTTTTTTGTTGTTATTTTAGATTTTTCTTATTATTTTTGAAAGTTTACGGCATTTTAAGTATTTTACTAATTGTGGTATTTTTTTAATTTATTTTTTATATTTTGTTGGTTATTGATATGTTTCTTAATATTTTTTTGTGTTTGTTTAGTTTTAGTTACTATTTTTATTAATTATTTTGCAATTCATTTTATTTTTTTATTATTTTTTAGTGTATTTCATATTATTTAGGTTGTTTTCATTGATTTTTGTCATTTTTATATTTCAAATGATTTCAACTATTTTTTGTTTTTCTTTGTATTTTTTTATTTTTAAAAAAGTATTATATTTTATGAATTTATTTTTATTTTCAGTATTTTTTTTAATGTAATTATGATTTATTTTAAAAGTTTTATTGAGTTTTTTTAGTGATTATTACCATTTGTGTATAACTAAATATCACTACTATTTTTGGTCTTTTGTTTAAATTATTTTTTTATATATTTTTTTATTTGAAGCATTCCATAGTATTTGTGGTGTTTTTTGTATTTCTTTACAATTTTTGTGTTAGTTATTTTTTTAGTAATTATTTTTACAATTTATTTTTTAAGGTTGTTTTGATTGATTCATATTATTTTTGTTTACAATGATCCGAAATAATTTTGGTGTTTCGTTGTTATTTTAAATTTGTATTATTTTTTTATAGTTTTTGGAATTTTTTGTATTTTTATTATTTGTGGTATTTTTTTATTTTATTTTCCTATATTTTAGTGATTATTTAAGTATTTCTTAATTTTTTTTGCTTGTGCATTTAGTTTGCCTTACTTTTTTTAGTAATTGTATTTGAGATTTTTTTAATTATTATTATTTAATTATTTTATTTTATTTTTTGTTTTTTTCAATAATTGTTACATTTTATTTATGAAACGATCACCTTTTTTTTCTTTTGTTTTTTATGTCAGGATTTTTTTAGAAAGTTATTGTACTTTATTAATTTATTATTATTTTTAGTATTTTTTAATTTATCTAACTATATTATATAGTACTATTTTTCATATTTATTTGTATTTTTATTTCACTTATAATACACTTTATTGTTTATTTTTGAAATTTTTATTGTGTCTTTTAGTGATTCTAATTATTTTAAATACTTTTAGTTATTTTACTATTTTTGTATATTGTTTCGTACTATTTTTGTATTTATTTATATTTTTTAACGTATTTTTACATTTTAGGAGTTTATTCTATTGTATGAATTTATTCTACAGTATGAGTTTTTTATTTTTGTGTTTCTTATTTTACGATATATTTTTTGCTATTTAAGTGTTTCTCAAAATTTTTCTTGTTTACTTAAGTTAATATATTTAGTAATAATTTTTTACTTTTTTGTTTTTAATTTATTTTTACCAATTTTACTATATTTTATTGTTATTTTTTTATTCTTATTATTTTTTTATATTTTCTTACCTTTTTAGTTTTACTTATAATTTTATATACTTATTTTTATATTTTGTCATTTTATATTTTTTGTGTTGTTAAATGTTTCATATTATTTTGGATATGTTTGAGTTATTTTCACTATTTTTTATATATTTAATTATTCATACTATTTATAAAGTTTATTTTTATTTTTATATATATCTTAATTGTATATTTTTTTTTGTTATTATTACCATTTATTTATATCGAATTGTCACTTCTACTTTTTATTTTTTTTTGTTTTTTTGGGTTTATTAATTTTTTAATTTTATTTTTATTAAATTTATTTCTTACTATGTATTTTAATTATTTGTGTTTCTTAATAATTTTAATTTTTACTTACGTTTTTGTATTACTTACTATTTTTAGTAATTAATTTTACAATTTATTTTTGAATCTCTATAGTCTATTTTAATATCTCATACTTTCTTTTGTTATTTTGATTCATTTTTAGAATTTTTTTCTACAGCAAAACAAAATATTTTTTGTATTTGGTTCTGATTTTGAGTGATTATTTATATTTTTGGAAGTTTTTTATATTTTAAGTATTTTTAATATTTGTGGTGTTTATTTATATTAATTTTTCTATATTTTATTTATCATTGAAATATTTCTTAATATTTTTTATATTTAATTTGTGCGCTTAGTTTGACCTAATATTTTTATTAATTATTTTTTAGGTTTGTTTTAAAATTTTATTATTTTATTATTTCTTATATTTTATTGTTTTAATTATTATTACCATTTTTTTATTTTGAATAATCCCACCTATTTTTTATTTATGTTTTTAAATTATTATTATAATTTTGGAAAAATTATTGTATTTTATAAAATTATTATATTTTATATTTATTTTAATTTATATTACTATTTATTCTCCATTTATTTACTTGTTACTATTTTTCATATATTTTTACATTTTTATTTTATTTACTATTTTTTTGTAATTTATTTACATTTTTATTTGGCTAACTTTGGTTCGAGAAACACTGCAGTTCAAACCTTCATTTCTCACCTCACAGTGGCTGAGGTATATATACAACACAATAATATAGGGAGAGACTAGCTCAAATAGGCAGAACATGTTGGCAAATTTGGAAGAAAAGCAATGCATCCATCATTAATCGGAATAGTGGACCAATATAGGTATTACGAAGGAAATTATCGAAAAGATATAGTATAGGAAATCAACTCAACCGAGACCACCTAGGAGCATGCTCAATGTGAACTGTGATGCTTCCGAGAACTCGGGTGAGGCGGGCATTGCCATCATTGCGAGGAATTAGAAATTAGACAGGCAAATTCGTAGAATGCAAGTTTCAAAGGATAAAATTTTCAAAACCATTTGAAGCTGAGGCACTAGCTACAGTGCACAACATTAAACTTACTGAGAAAATGCTGGCAGCTGTATCAATGGGGACCACTTGTGAATTACAATTAAACGCAAAACACTAGTGCGTGGAAGCCTGAAGTCACAGTACTCAAGTAGTATATTAACTACTTTATTTTTTTTAATGAGTTTGACTAACGAATAAATAACTACAGTACCTTTAGGAAAGGTAAATAGAATTTCAATAATCATTTCATTCAGTTTTTTTAAATATGAAATGAAATACGTATAACTCACTCTTTTTTCTGTTTTTATTTACAACTTAAAAATAAAGTATTACTTATTTACCTTTCACTTTAAAAAAAATTAATTTATAAATTTATCTTTTATATTATTATTATTAGTAATTCAATTAAATTTAAATATAAACAATTATATATATAACAAAATTTATCAAATAAATAATTACATTTTTAGCATTGTGGATATTCAACCATAATTTAATGTTCACCCTTTGCATTTAATTGTATTAGAATTTGACCTAAAAATAAAATCACATAAGGAAAAAATGCTGTACAAAAATAAAATCGAGGAAATAAAATGTTGTACAATCAAGATAACTCCTTATTATCAAAGAGAGAAGAAGCTCCGCTTGGGATCTTCTGCGCTGCCGTTCCAAGTAGGTGAAATTGCCAGATATGGAGCATTGTTGGGGACATTGTGGTGAATTGCCCCAGCGTTGTTATGTATGTGACTGTTAGTTCGTTTGATTAATGCAATTCGTGGGTTAGTGCTTGCAATTTAGGCCACTTATTTACTACTCGGTTTCCGTTTGGTAACTCGTTTGGTTACTGAGATGGACAATATGTACATTTATTGTGACGGTGAAAAGAGTTTTTTACTAAATTTTTATTCTTTTACTGGCCAAATTAGCTATTTATTTTTAGTTTAGATATTATTTTACCTCAATATGGAATATGAACTAGAATAAATTAATTTTTTGTCTTTGGTGACTACTACCTATTATTATTGTTGATGTAATATGTATAATGTATTTTATCAAGCATTATATTGTTGAATGCTTTTTATAGTATAATGATATTGTGTATAATGTGTTTTATTAGGAGTCTCCAAATTTTGTGGGAGGCAAGATAAGAGATTTTACTTACTAGCACAGTAAAATATATCTAAGAAGAATCTATTGAAAATTTATTTTGAATTCTCTCAATTGTACATTTTGGCTGAAGTATAATGCAAAAAATAGTTCAAACTAAGTGGCATCAAAATCATTATGAAAGCTGGTCTTATCTAGTCTAATGTGATTTTCATATTTTTGTGTATCAAGTATCTAGTTAATTGTGTTAAGTATTTGATTTCCATATTTTTGTAGCTTGCTGGTTTACTTTGCTCTGCTTTATCAATGACATAGGCCTTCTCAAATTGGAGTTCCTAAGGAGTGCCTTTATAAATTCCAATCTGGACTTGTTGATTTTGTGAGATATAACGAGTCATGGATACAGAGGTTGCCATCTGCAATTTTACCCTCATATGACAAAATATTGGAGGTTCAACAAAGATCAGAAGGAGTGTCTAGGAAAGCTATTAGAAAATTAAACTTGACGTAGCGATTGCGAACAAGCATGCTTTGGTTGCAATGGTTGATATTTAGAGATAAACCATCCAATGTTCTCAACTATGTATGTTGGTGGGCATGGTGTCTGAGGTGCTGTTTGGGAAAATAACAATATTGCATACCAATGCCGAACGTGAGAACACGATCATATATGTGCAATATGTGTTCCCTATTTTAAAAATGAGAATAACTAGTGGTGGCTGATGGGATTGTGGAGATGTAACTGCTTGGAAGCGTGAGGATTTCTGCTACAAGCATAAAGGTGAGAGCAGATAAAGTCCCTTCCACGTGAAATTGTAAAACCTTTACTTGATGTTCTTCTTTCATGTTAGAGAGATAAGCGGTTAAGACTTGCTGAATTTAGTAGTGAGGGAAAGTATAAAGCAAGCAATGATGCCATGACAATATCTAGGAGTTGATTGCAGAGCCTTCATTCAAGTAGTTTGCAAAAGTATTTTTCAGCTACTATCCTACTATTATAAATGCAGCAGTAAAAGAGTGGAGTGATAATACTTTCAAGGATTATTTTACAATATCAATATTTTCAGTGCAAATTCTAATAGTGCCCATATTGATCCCATGCCTTGTTAAGGAAATGAAATTATTAGTAATGCTATTTAGATGATTAAGGAAATAAAATTATTGGTAAATGACAAAGATATATTTTTTTTTTTGAATTTATTGATAAGGAGGATTCTCTATGCATATGCATACATTTTATTTGGCTAAATTATATTAATTCTACCAGACCAAAAGTGATAATTTTGTATCAAACATCTTAAAAAGGCTCTTTTAGTTCCAAATCCTTGGACTAAATTATATTGATAGTACCAAACATTGATAATAAGTGATAGTTTGGTGTCAAACATTTAAAAGAAAAATATTTTGATATCAAACCTTTGATAAAATGAACTTATTGCAGAAATAATTGGTGTGAAGCTTTTGTAAAATGTGACAGTTTGATCAAACCTTTTAGAGAGGTTCTTTTGGTATCAAAATCTGTGGACTAAATTATATTGACAATAGTAAATATTTGTAAAAAGTGATAATTTGATATTAAACCTTTTAAAAAGAATATTTTAATGTTAAAAGTAAAGTGAATCTATTTTATCAAAGTTTTAACATCAAAAAAGTTTTTTAAAAAGTTTGATACCAAATGGACACTTTTCATACCATCAATGTAATTCGACTTATTTTATTTGCTTCTAAGATAAAGAGGGAGTGAGCTGTCATTTTCTTCTCACAATTTTTTACTTAAATTTTCTTTAGTATATTATATTAGTAGATGACAGGTTAATATTGTCATTTATCTCGTTTTCTTCCTAGCGGACTAATATATTCTTATAATTTTAGTTCGGGAAACATGTTATCCTCATCATTCCGGAACATCTAATATATATTAGTTTCTTTTCTTTCTTTTTCCTTTTCTGCATTACTTGCCTTTAAACACAGATATAATTAGGCCCACAAGTATAAATTGTGAAAAAAAATAAGACTAGTAATCATCTTTAGAGAATCTTACTTTAATTAGAATTTTCTAGTTTAGTGCCTTATGAGAATATCATTGATTTTATTTTTGGAGGTTACAAAGTGGCAAGGTTTGTATGACACTGCCATCCTGTTCTAGAAGATGTTCGGTTTTTCATGAGCCATGCCATAGTTCCTAAATATATCATTTACAGTCAATAAAATAACTTACTAAACCGGATGGAACTTTTAGCCTTTATCCAAGGAATGAACCCACAAAAGAGAGAAACAGGTCCTGCCGTGGAGGAAATTGAGAATAATCACTTGCCATTTGCATTGTGTTTCTCAATAGCAAGTGCTCATTCTCTCTTGGTGGAAGGTGCATTTTTTGATGCACATTTTTAAGAGACAAGTGATTACTGATTGTTGAATACATCTCCAAATAAAAATGTTAATGTAGATAGTTTAAGGTATGCAAAAGTAGGACAATTCTGATAGGAAAACTCTGCATGTGATTCGAAAGTGATTACTACTGCATCTAATTATGGACCCAAAGTTCCCGATAATGATTCTACATCAGACTTTAAGCTTTGGATTCCAGCACATGTGGTGTGCTTGATACATGAATGCTTGAGGTCTACTGAGAACTGGCTATTGGCAGATAATACCCTTGGTGCTCCCTCAATTATGCTATCCCAGAGTTCTAGCCTTGTCTCTACTAGCAATTATTCGGAAATTAAAAAATTATTGAAAACTAGAACAGGAAGATACATAAGTAGTAGGCTTAAAAGTTCAATGGAGGTTAACAATCTAAAACAAAAGATGATGGTGCTACTATGGCTCTAGAGGAAGGCACAAATTTGGGAGGGAAAGTTAAATTAATGCTAGGAGATGAATATCATGCATTCTCTGGTACCACTGCAATCTCCCGGGATGGGAGTGGCTAATGAGTATCTACTTCACTTCAAGAATTATAATTTAAGAATACCATCAGATGCTAATGAATATGTACTTTACTTCAGGAATTGTGATTTAAGAATATCATCGTAATATCCTTTTGTTTGAAATGGGATCATTCTTTTTCCCCTAAACAATACTTGTGGGAAAGCACTTATAAGATATTACCGAGTGCACACCATCTTTCTAGTCAAGCCCTTGATTTTCAGTGTTGGAATTATGATTTTCTACTGAAGTTATCATATTACTGGATAGTATGGATAGTTTATTTCATTCTAATAAGCATGAAATATGCCATGAACAGGTATGAACCGGTTCTAGTGTAAGAAATGCCCACTTTTCTTAATCAAATAGTCAAGGAGATGTGATTTTGTGGGCATTCTACAGCTAAAAGCTTGAGAAGAGAGCTGATTTATAAGTTGACTACGGGAGATTTCACTCGTAGTCAACCTGTGAAATCTCTTCCTTGTGACGTTGCAAAATTTTCCAGGCTTGAAGATGTTTTAGATATGGTTGCTTCATATTCAAATTTCTCTGGCCACAACTAAATTGGATTAGTTTTTTATTACCATTAACCTTTTTTTGTTTTAGATTATGGAGGCGGGTGAAAAACGAGATTTAAAGAAGAGTTAAGTGATAAATTTGAAGGTGTTAAAAGTTTTTAATAATTTATTTTAAGTAGAGTGTTAGAGGAAGGATTATTAATAAAAAAATTAGAAATATAAATTAAATTAAATAATTTATTAGCTATTATATATTATTAAATTATATTAAAAATATTTTTAGAATAATTTTTTTATTTATAATATTGGTATTATATATTTATATTATATAATTTTATATAAAATATTGTTAATGTATAAATTTATTAAAATATATAAAAAAATAAAAAATAATAATATAAATAATAAATTAATATATTAAAGTAATTTAAACATTAAATAATTCAATCCCTTTCCATCCTTTCATTTTTTTTAACAAATGTGAATTTCTCCATCCTGCCAATCACTACTCTCCAAATCTCTTCAAATCCATCCATCAACCCCCCAATCACTACACTTCAAATCCCTTCAAATCCATCAATCACCCCCACCAATTACTACACTCAAAATCCCTCCAAATTTATCAATCCAGACTGGTTATAATAAATAGGTTGGAGAATAACTTACCTTACATTTTGTCTTTTTTCCAGTGCAAGTATTCTCTCATTTATACTATTCTCATTGGAATCTGAGAGATCTGTAGCTATATGAAGAAAGATATGTACGATTCTGCAATGAGTCACCATTAACAGCTCAGTTGCTAAGGTGGAGTTTCATGTATGAACCCATGGCAAGAGTTTCTAGAGTAGCTACCTGTAGAATGACCCTTGAAATAATACGTGCTGTGCTGTTTCATGCTGTTTTGAATGATAAACCATCTGAATCTCGAGCACCTGCTACTGTCCTTATATTGGCATTGCATTTCCTCTCTCTTTCATTGGATGTTTGTTTTCAAATGAGGACATCAAATTCTATCTCATTTAATATCGGTTGATTCTTTACCAATATTGGCCTTGGCTATTGAAGTTGTTCATGATGGATTAGCACGTGGTCTCGGCGAGATGAGCTTGTTATCACTTCTTGTTATGCTGAAGAAATTGCATAAGAGAGATGGAGGGAGCCTCTTGGATGTGGGCAGTTGTTACCTATCTTCATTGATAGAGAGCATACTGAAAAATTTTGCAGAGCTTGATTCTAGATGCATGGCTAAAATGCAGAAACTAGAAACTTTCACTTGAGTTGGTAAACAATGTGGCTTAGTCACCTTCAAACATTCATGCAGCCAGTTCAAGATTGGTTTATGGAGATGTGAAATGCATGGCAAATGCTCGAGAGAGGCAGGCTGCTATAATGGTAGGATTGGTTTATGGAGATGTGAAATGCATGGCAAATGCTCGAGAGAGGCAGGCTGCTATAATGGTAGGATGTGAGGCAGTACATAAAATTGCTATTTCTTTGTATAATATTTTAAGCTAAATAAAGTAATAAGAGATGAACAAATAAGCAAGTAAATAAAATTTCAGTATATACCAAGATAACCTTAGATTAGAGCTTTAATATAGATCAAGAGTTTTTTTTCTTCTATTTGACTATCTTTAAGATTATAAAGTGGAATTTATTGGGACTCCACTTTTAGCATCGATATCTCAAGGCTTTTTATTAATTGAAATGCTCATTTTGAATGCTAAAATACGATTTATCTAGTTTCATCATATTATATATGTTATGATAAGTAGTCTGCTCATGAAATTTTAGTTGGAGCCATGGAGATGGATTTTTTTAATAGAATATATGGTTCAGTAGGAATGAGTGTGTGGACTTGTTAGTCTCCAAATTCTTCTTCTCCACATCTGGACGTGGACGGAAGTGAAGTTTGAGTATGGTTGGTTTGATTTTTCATTCTCATTAAGGGTGATTTTGCAGGCAAAGATGAGAGCAGGGGGAGCAGTCAAAAGTTTTTGGCTTGCATGGATTCATAGAACAAGGGCTTGTCCTCTGTGCAAGGGATTGATCAATCAGTCAGTTGCTACAGGACAGGTGACAGTACACTGGAATCTGCTCAAGATACATGCTCTCTTTGTCATGATTCCACCTCCAAGAGTCCACTCTCTTTCTTGATTCATCTTCAGGTATAATGTTATATCTTTTATTCTGTTTCTTCACTTTGTGTTACAATGCCGAGTGTGAATTTTGTTCTTGCAACTAGAAATCGAAGCTTGCTAGCTTAGTTGACAAAGATCCACTATCATGGGAAAGAGTTCACCACCTTTTAGCCATTGAGTTCTTGCAACTAGAAATCGAAGCTTGCTAGCTTAGTTGACAAAGGTCCACTACCATGGGAAAGAGTTCACCACCTTTTAGCCATTAAGAAGCAGCTTCACCGCAATTCATGCCAATCACCAATAGATGTGGTGCATCACTTCCTCCACCACCCTTCTTGCATAAACTCGTGCACATGTCTGTGCTACATAATGCCCATAGATATAACCACTCACTCGATCACATTCATCATGTTAAATATCTAATCATATTTGAATATTGTTGAGAATAGATCCCAAATTGGATAAAATAGTGAAGTGTTATGGGTTGTTAGAGAATGTATTGTGAACTGATAAAGAGTTGGGTCTATGTCTACTTAAAAGTCATGACTTTTTCTAGGTGGTTAAATTTATTTTTTTTAGGTGTTTTCGAAAATTCAAATTGGAGAATTGAGTCACTATTGGATAGAGAATTAATTTAGAAATTTTTAATTTTGAAAAACTTGGTCGAATTAGACCTGAACCCGTCGGTTTAAGCGTTGAAGCCGTTTCAGACATGTACTGTCCAATTCAGAACAACGTCGTCTTCTTTCTTTGGATGATAACATTGTTCACTCGTCGGAAAATCGAACCAGCACTGGCGAAGAGGAAACATTTCCGTTCAATACATTTCAGGCCATCAATGACTATTATAAAGGTGCCAAACGGACGATCGATGAGTCCCCGAGCTCCCTATTTAAAGAGCCCCTCTCCATTCATCCTTCACACACCTGAAAACCCCACTCTCTCTTAGCTACTTAGTTTTCCGATGAAACTTGAACTAGAGCTCCGATATAGGGTCTTTTCTGAGCCAAAGAAGGCGTGGTTAGGTGCCTTAGACTCGGGGAGAAGTTAGCTACACGGTGGTAGTCTCCAATTTCTTCGAGGGTCGCTGGAGAAGCGCAGGCGTGATCGAACAGTGAAAAAGCTCCAACGGACCGAAGCTGCCCTATTTCTGTCGAGCTGAAATTAGCCAATTCAAGCACTCCTCAAGCCAAACCAAGCTCTCCCAACACCTTTTCAGCCCTCCTACGACCGAATTAGTATGGAAAGGTAAGCCAATTTGGCTCCTATGAATTTTGTTCGGTGCTAGAGAGAGAACCGATAGATTTCCACTAACTAAATTCTCCCTTAATTTGACATGAATTTAGGTGATTCTTGATTCTAGGAAAGACCTCAGGATGAGAGCTATTTGCCCAGATCAAAAGCTCGGACCGCCGTACCCCCGGCGGTAAGCTTTTGAAGTTTTCTTTCTCTACGTTCAATTTTCCAACAAAAATATATTTGAGCTCATTCTAGCATCAAATCATGCGATTCAAAGTGCAATTGAACTCCAATCTAACTTCAATTTAAACAATTAGATTTATTTGATCGGTCAATTTGATGAAATCAAATTTGGTTGAGTTGGAAGGTTGAAATTAGGTGAAAAATTGGGGATTTCAAAAATTTGAGGGACTAAAGTGCAATTTCATAAAATTGAGAGCCAATTGGACATGATAAAGATGTTGGAGGACCAATTGGTCAAATTTTAGAATTTTTAGGGTGAAACTTACCATTTTTGTAAATTAGGGGCAAAATTGTAAATTTGGAAAAGTTGGAGACCAAATTCGAAATTTGGGAAACTTGAACCCCTTTATGTAATTTTGAATAAATTGAGGTTGCAAAGTATAATTTTGAAGTTTCGGGGCTCAAATTGGGAGAAAATCGGCATTGGGTACTAAAGTAAAGGAAAAAGAACTTTAGGGACCCAATTGTAACTATTTGAAAAGTTGGGTATTTTATTAATTCGTAATGAATGAAGGCTATTAAGCTAAATGATAATTAACAAGGATGTTCATCTCGTGTAGGAAAATGAGGTATCGGGAACACCGGTTAAGACAAAGCTCACGAGTAGACGAAAGTCGATTAAGAAGAATTAACGACATTCACAGGTGAGTGTGATTTTTATATCATACTCGGTTGGGATGATAAGTACCTCATAAATGAAAACCCACTACTAAGTGAAATTTTAAACATCACACCTGAATAAGAGTGATGTGGAAATGACGTGGAAAAACTACTTATCGAGTGTAAGTAGATCATACTCAGTTGGTATGATGAACTTCCTGTAAGAAAGTAGAAAACCCATTCATCGATTATGAGCGTAGATATCCTCACACCCAGTTGGTGTGATGGACGGTAAAATATTATTTTGTTGGAAGTGCTCTCCCCTGATCATGTGCCACTACTTAAACTTTTTGGGAGACCTTCTTAACATGAGCTCAAATAGCTCAGATAGACTAGATGCCTCAATTTTGGAACTTCGGGGCTAATAAGCCTCTTTTTTTGAAAATCTCATACAGTGGGCCCTAGGCCAATTGGCACGAGCAGGAGCTCATAAACAAACATGAGTTTAAGCCATTAAAACTTTAAATTAATGATATGTTTGGCCATGGTACCAAGACAGGACTGATGTACTCGATGGACTGGCGGTAGTGCGACATGACAGGTCGACGGATCAGTCAAGACAAACAGCTGCATGTCGAGTTGATGGTCAGGACCGTTGGACTAGTGGCACCACACATTAAATGGCTTATGTTGAAAATTGTTGTTTTGTGCATGCATTGAGGTACGAGACCTTCAAGACACCCAAAAGGGGTAGTGATGCTGTCACGCCCCGACCTGGTTTGGTCGGATCCCCGTGATCAACCCGCCACTCTCCCGGTTTATTAAAGGATTTCCCCTTATTGCAAACCGTAAAGAGTAAGGCATCCTTTAACCTGCACATTTTCCTGGAATAGCATAATCAAAACTGCATGAAATTTAAAACTTTACATACCTATCTTACAGGCATCTTAGTTGACGGTCTTTAAGGGGAGGCTTTTCGATTTTTCCTGAAAGGGATATAAGGGAGGGGGTGAGTACGACTACTCAGTGAATGGGTTTTTAAAAGCTTTTGACTTTTAATAAAAACATTTATATGGAGTGTGCCAGACTCCTTTCTTTTCAAAAATCCCTTCATTTAAAAATTTGGGATTTTTCCATTATTTCTTAGTTACCGATGTGTCATCATCCAACACACATCCTTCATCACGAAGGTTACACACATTCGCAAGTCAGTATCACTACTAAACCCGCTAGTGGCTTCAGAGCGACTTTTCCTGCCACCCGAATAGAAGTACAACCACTTCTACCCTGGGAATAAGTAGATGTATATGACATCCGACCTACAATCTTGAAATCACTTCTTCATGTCCGTATGAGGACAGAGACCTCATCCCGTCCCCACCCTGGTCTCATGCGCTTGGTGCTACTCCAGATTTCGTACAGACAGCTAGAACGACGAACTGCCCTTATAGCCACCAGGTCATCCAGTGCCCTTAGGATGCATCACTACCCCTCATGGGCGTCTTGATGATCCCGTACTCATAGTGCATGCACAAACAATGTTTTCTTATATTGCCATGTAATCTGTGGTGCCACTGGTCCAATGGCCCCGACTCTCAACTCAACCCGCAGTTGTTTATCTTAACTTGTCCTTTGGCCTGTCATGTCGCACTGCCGCTAGTTAACTGAGCATGTTGGTCCTATCTTGGTACCATGGCCAAACAATTAACTTATTAAGTTTTATGGCACATAAATCATGTTCGTTTACGAGCTCCTGCTCATGCCAACTAGCCTTGGGCCCACTGTACGATATTTTCAAAATTGGGCATTTAGCCCCCAAGTTCAAAAACCGAGGCCCCCAGCCTATCAAAGCTATTCGAGCTCTCGTCGAGAAGGTCTCCCAAATAGTTTAAGCATTGGCACACAGTTAGGGGAGAACATTTCCGACAAAATAGGTTTTCATTGTCCATTATACCAACCAGTATAAGGACATCTCCGTTCATAACCGATGAATGGGTTTTCAACTTCTTTCGAGGAAGTCTCATCATACCAACCGGGTATGATCTACTTACAACCGGTAAGTAGTTTTTTTCGCATAATTTTCAGATCACTTTCTCTATGTGGTGATAATTAAAATACCACTAAATAGTGGGTTTTTATATCGAGGTACTTATCATTCCCTACCGGGTATGATATAAAATTTCCACTCACAACCGGTAAGTGGTTTTTATCTGTAAGTTGTGCTCATCATCCCAACCGGGTATGATGTTAGTAAACCCACTGATCCGTTAATGCCGTGAATTCCACTAGACTGGTTCTTGGTATTCACGCGAGCTTGTCCTTGCTGGCGTTCCTGGTACTTCGTGTTCCTACACGATATGAACATCTTGGTTCATTATCCTTCGGCCTAATCGCCTTCATTCATTCTAAATGAATGATAAAGTCAAACTTTCATTTATTTGCAATTAGGTCCCTAAAGTTATTTCTTTTTAACTTTAAGCCCCAAATGCCGGTTTTTCCTCAAATTGAGTCCCGAAACTTCTAAAATTTATCATAGGACCTCAATTTATTCCATTTCACAAAAAGGGGTTTAATTTCCCAAATTTCCAATTTGGTCCCCCAACTTTTCCAAAATTACCATTTTGCCCTTCCTTTACAAAAATGGTAAATTTTGCCGCAAAAATTTCAAAGTTTCTCAATTGGTCCTCCAACATTATTTTAATGCCCAATTGACCCTCAATTTCATAAAATTTCATTTTGATCCTTTGAATTTCGAAAATCCCCAATTTTCCCCCAATTCCAACTTCTTAACATACCTGAATTTGATTTCATCAAATTGACCCATCAAACGTTTAAATTGAAGTTGAAATTGAGTTTCTACATGTTCATACATTCTTTAGAAATTTGAATCACAAGTTTTAACCCTAGGACGAGCTCAAACGGAGCTTCGCCGGAAAATGAACTATAGAGAAAGAAAGCTTCAATTACTCACCGGTGAAGGTAGGACGGTTCGAGCTTTCGATCTGGGCAGATAGGTCTCGTCCTGAGGTTCATCCTAGAATCAAGAATTGCATCAATTGATGCAGAATTGGATTAGAATTTCATCATTGAAATTCGGTCAACTCTCTCTAATGCGACCGTGGAAAGGCTGAGGAAGTGTTGGGAGGGCTTGGTTTGGCCTGAGGAGGGCATGAAATGGCTGATTTCAGCTTGGCCGAAATAGGGCAGCTTTGGTCTGTCGGAGTTACTTCACTATTCAATCATGTCGGCGCTTCTCCAACGATTCTCTGATTGACTGGAGTTTGCTATCAGATAGCTGTCTTCTCCCCGGTTCTAAAGAGCCCGAACTTTGTTCAAGTCGAAGCTCTGGTTCGAGCTTTACCGGGAAATGGAGCAGTAGAGAGAGAGAGAGAGAGAGAGGTGTTCAAGTGTGAGGAGAATGAAATGGGGATGACCTCTTTATATAAGCTTAAAACTCGTGTATTAAATAAGCGAGATTTATTACTAGTATTAATATTGCCATAAATTATTGGTATTATTTCCAATAATTTAATTTCGGTATTAATTCTAATAATTAAATATATATTAATTTATGGTTATTTATGGTAAGGCGTACATAAAAATTTTTGACCGAAATTTCGGGCTACAAAAAAAATTCATACTTCCCAGGAGGTCACCCATCCTTACACTACTCTCAGGCAATCACGCCTAACTTTGAAGTTCTTATGGAATCTAGTTCACCTAAACCAATTTTGTTTTCATTTTTAAAGTTTCTTAAATTTCTTTTCCAAGGTTTAATGAACCCTTTAGATCACCCGGAAGTTGCAAATTTCCATATTGCATGTTCTCAAATGTAAACCGGCTCGGTTTTGTTATTCGGTTTGATCGGTTCTTTTCCCGATTTTTCTTAACTCAAAAGTGTGGGGTTTACAGATGCGTTCTAGGGGCTACTGGACAACATGGTGGAGATAAGTGCAGATTTTCGTGCCAACAGTTAGGGAAGCTCGACATAGCTTCATGCGCATGAGACTGGGTTGGGGTTAGGATGATGTCTCTGTCCTTATATGGACACGGAATTTTCTTTACGGGATTGAGGGTCGGATGTCACGTACATCCACTCATTCTTAGGGTAGAAGTGGACGTGCTTCTATCTAGGTGGCCGATAAAGTCACTCCGACGCTACAAGTAGGTGCAGTGGATGTGCTGCCCTGCGAATGTGTGATCCCTTCATGATGAAGGGCGTGTGTTAGTAGCTAAACACACTGTGTGTGGTTGATGATGAAGAAATGGCTTGAAAATCTAGTAAATAAGGAAGAAAGAATTTTAAAGAAAATAAGTAGTTTGACACACTCCAATTTAAAAACCATTTTATTGAATTTTTTTTAAATACCCATTCACTAAGTTGTAGAAATTCACCCACCCTTTTTATCCCTTTTCATGAAATAGAGAGATGACTAGGGATAACACCAAGCCCTACCCTCTATTAGGTTTGCTTAACTTTCTTAAGCTTGTATTTTATTTGATATATGTTATTCCAAGGAACAAGGTTGAGATTACGCCTGACTACTCTTGAATTAAAGAAGGGGGAAACCCTCTTAAACCAAGAGAGCGGTGAGTTGTTCACGAGGATCCCACCAAACTAGGCCGGGGCATGGAAAAATTGTAATTTTTGAGAAATTGGGCAATTTGGGGATTTTTGAGAAATTGGGGGCCAAATTGCAATTTAAGGAAAATTGAGGCATTTTCATGAAATTAACTTCCAATTGAAATCCAATTGGGCAATTAGATGAAATGGATGGCCAATTGACAATTTTTGAAAGTTCAAGGACCAATTTATAATTTTTGGAAAGTTAAGGACCAAATAGTAATTTTGGGAAAAATTGAGTAATAATCGGTAATTTTGGAAAGCTTAAGGACCATGATGAATAATTGGGAGTCCTAGGGTCTTAATCGAGATCAAATGAAAATTTAGGGACCCAAATGTAAGGCTATAAATGTTGAGAGATCTAAATGCAATTTAGGCATAGTGCGATGACCTTTGCACAAATACCCGAGACTATGAGGTCCCATATATCAACTCTCGTGATAAGGGTACTCGAACCATGCAGGAGTTGATCGTTCAAGTACTGGTGCAAGGAAGCGCACCACGAGTCAAGATCTCACCGGGACGAGCATGTCACTATCACTGGGTGAGTGGAATTTTTAGCATCATACTCGATTGGGGGTGATGAGAATCATTTTAAAGTTTGAAAATCATTCTTTTAGGAATGGCCTCCCCTAACTACATGAACCTACTTAAATATTTTGGGAGACATTCCTGATAGGAGCCGAGGTTGCTCCAATAGGCTTGAGGCCTCGAATTTAAAAATGATAGGGCTAGAGGCCTAATTTTTGGAAAACTCATGAAGTGGGCCCAAGGCCAGTGTGCACGGGTTAGACCCATAGATAAACATGAACTATAAGAACCATGAAAACTCTCAGTAAAACTAGAATTGTCATGTGATTGGCCACATGGCTAAGACAGGACTGACAAAGCTTGGTGGGCTAGTGGCGTTGCGCCTAGACCAGGTTGATAGGCCGGTCAAGGCAAACAACTACATGCAAGGTCGAGTGTCGGGACCGTTGGACCATTGGCACCAAAGAGCATAGTTAAATGAATCAAAACTATTGTACGCCTGTATGAGGAATTCGGTAGCATCTAGATGCCCAAGAGGGGTAGTCGATGTGTCTTTAGGGCTATTGGATGACCTGGATGCAATAAGGGTGGGTTTGTCATGCCAATCAGTCATGAAGCTTTGATAGCTTCCTGTGCACTAAGCCCGAGGCCGAAGGAGAAATTAGGTCTTGTCCCACAAAGCGGACATGATGAAGCATGGAGACTGATGCTGAAGGAGTTTGAATGGTAGGACTATTGATGTCCCCTCAAACCCAGGGTAGAGGTCGTACACCTCTATGCGAGTAGACGACAAAGACGCGCCGAACCACAAGTGGAACGGTCATGGATGGTTCTGCGAACGTGTGATCCCATTCTATGATAGAAAGGGCGTGTGATTGTTTGTTGAGGCATCTCCCGAGCAAGGGGAAATGTTCAAGAAGAGACAAACTCATATTACAATATATTAAAAGTATAAAATTTTTTCGATAAACTGATTCTTTGAGCCTTTCCTTAACTCTTTGAACTCTCCATAATTCCATACTCTTTGATGTTTACTTCCCTTTGTTCCAACTTCTCCTTCTTTCCTTAGTTAAGATCTCCCTTGGATGAACTCGTCCTTGCCAAAGTTGTTGTAATTCCAAGGGAGAGTCTTAAAGGTTGTGGTTAACTATAAATAACTTGTTTTTCCTTCCTTAGGTGATTTCCTACCTTTTACTTTAATCTTTATTATCCTACTCTTTTTGCTTTGAATTTATCAAGGAACTCAGAAGTTTTATAAAAAATTTCACTTTCATTCATTCAAGAAATATTTTCTTGCCATACTTGGCTTATTACATGAATTTTTTACCCCCTAATCCCTTGGGGTCATAGGCCAAGAGTTAACCTTAGAACGGTTGTGAGACTTTTGATAAGAAGGCTCCGAGGAACTAGTTGTGGTCCATTCATATTCCCTAATGGAACAAATTTCATGTATGGCCTCCGATCCGTACCGCTTTAGTACCTCGACCTCACACTCAAACGTTCACTTCATCCATTGAGAGGGATTGAAGTTGGGCTGAGTAGGTGGGGTATTTGGTAGACTTTCATGAAGGTGGCATATGCATCCCAATAGTTGTCCCAAGCCTCCTTCTTGGTTGGATTCCTCTCCTGTTGTTTTGGGGCTGGAGGAGGAGTTGGGCTCCTAGGAGGAGGTACATGTTCCTCTTGTCTCTGAGGAGGGTAGGTGATGCCTTATTATTCCTATAGGGCTCCTACCAGTTTCCGGTAGTCTTCCACCATGTCCTTGGGTACTCTTTTCTCACCTTTTAAGAATCTTTGAACGACCTCTTCCCTTGGGTTGGGTGTCTTTTTCAAGGTTATGGGTGGAGGGTTGGATTTCACAGTGAACTTCCTAGGGATTCTCCTTCCTACATGATAGTTAATGTTTGACTAATGTCAAAGCATAATATTGATAATGTTTCAAGGGAACATAGCTCTAATACTTCTCTAGTTGTAATGCCCTGACCTGGTTTGGTTGGATCCCCGTGAGCAACCCGCCGCTCTCTTGGTTCAAGAGGGGTTTCCCCTTTCGTTAATTCAAGAGTAGTTAGGTGTAATCTCAACCATGTACCCTGGAATAACATATATCAAATAAAATGCAAGCTTAAGAAAGTTAAGCATACCTAACAAAGGGTAAGGCTTGGTGTTATCCCTAGTCATTTCTCTATTTCCTAAAAAATGATAAAAAGGGTGGGTGAGTTTCTACAACTCAATGAATGGGTATTTAAAAAAAAATAAACTTTCAATAAAATGGTTTTTAAATTAGAGTGTTCCAGACTCCTTATTTTCTTTAAAATTCTTTCTTCCTTGTTTTTCTCAGTTTTCAAAGACATTTCTTCATTCAACCACAAACAGTGTGTTTAGCAACCAACACACACCATTTATCATGAAGAGATCACACATTTGCAGGGCAACATGTCCACTACACCCACTTGTGGCATTAGAGCAACTTTAACAACCACCTAAATAGAAGCACGCCCACTTCTACCTTAAGAATGGGTGAATGTACACGACATCCGACCCTCAATCCCATAAAGAAAACTTTGTGTCCATATGAGGACAAAAATCTCATCTCGACCCCACCCCGGTCTCATGCGCTTGAAGCTATGTCGAGCTTCCCTAACTGCTGGCACGACGATATGCCCTTATCTCCACCATGTCGTCCAGTAGCCCCTAGAACGCATCGCTACCTCTCTTAGGTGTCTTGAAGGTCTTTTACTTGAGTGCATGCACAAAACAATAATTTTCCACATAAGCCATTTAATCTTTGGTGTCACTGGTCCAACGACCCTAACCCTTAACTCGACCTGTAGCTGTTTGTCTCGACTAGTCCGTCGATCTGTCATGTTGCACTGCCACTAGTCCATCGAGTATGTCGGACCTATCTTGGTACCATGGCCAAACATATCATTTATTTAAAGTTTTCATGGCTTAAACTCATGTTTGTTTACGAGATCTTGATCATGCCAACTGGCCTTGGGCCCACTATACGAGATTTTAAAAATCGAGCTTATTATCCCCAAAGTTCCAAAAGCTTAGGCCTTCGGCCTATCTGAGCTATTCGAGCTCCCATCAAGAAGGTCTCCCAAAAGGTTTAAGTTGTGGCATATAGTCAGGGGAGTTCACTTCCAACAAAATAATCTTTTCATCTATCCATCACTCCAATCGGGTGTGAGGACATCTCCGCTTACAACCGGAAAGTGGGTTTTCTACTTCCTTCCAGGAAGTTCATCGTACCAACTGGGTATGATCTACTTACAACCAGTAAGTAGTTTTTTCGTGTAATTTCCACATCATCCCATCCAGGTGTGATGTTTAAAATTCCATTTAGTAGTGGGTTTTCATTACTGAGGTACTCATCATCCCAACCGGATATTATGTGAAAATTCCCACTCACCTGTGAATGCCGTGAATTCTTCTTAATCAACTTTCATCTCCTCGTGAGCTTTGTCTTAGCTGGCATTTCTGATACCTCGTGTTCGTACACTGTATGAACATCTTTGTTCATTATCATTTGGCTTGATAGCCTTCATTTATTATGAATGAATAAAATACCTTTCTTTTTAAATATTTACAATATGGTTCCTAAAGTTCTTTCTTTTGGTACCAAATGCCAATTTTCCCCCAAATTGAGTCACTAAAGTTCACAATTATACTTTGTGACCTCAATTTATTCAAAACTACATAAAGGGGTTCAAGTTTCCCAAATTCCCAATTTGGTCCCTGACTATTCCCAAATTACCATTTTGTCTCTACTTTACAAAAATGATAAGTTTCACCCCAACATCTTTTCCCTACCCAATTGGTCCTTAATTTTATGAAATTGCACTTTAGTCCCTCGAATTTTTGATATCTCCTAATTTCCCCAATTTCAACCTTCCAACTCAGCCGAATTTGGTTTCATCAAATTGACCAATCAAATGAGTTTAATTCTTGAAATTGAAGTTAGATTGGAGTTCTACACCTTCATATGATTCAATTGCACTTTGAATCACATGATTTGACGAAGGAACGAGCTCAAATGAAGCTTCACTAGAAAACTGAAAGTAGTGAAAGAAAGCTTCGAAAGCATACTGTTTGGGGACGACGGTCCGAGCTTTCATTATGGGCAGATAGCTCTCATCTGAGGTTCTTCCTAGAATCAAGAATCACCTCAATTCATGCTGAATTGATGGAGAATTTAGTCAATGAAAATCTCCCGATTCTCTCTTTAGCACTGATCGAAATTTACAAATGTAAGGCAAATTGGTTTACCTTTATGCACTAATTCGGCCGTAGGAGGGTAGGGGAGGTGTTGGGAGAGCTTGGTTTGTCTTAAATAGGGCTCGAATTGGCTGATTTCAGCTCGGTAGAAACAGGGCAGCTTCGGTTCATTGGAGCTACTTCACTATTCGATCACGTTGGCACTTCTCTGGCGACCCTCGAAGCAATTGGAGACTACCACCGTGTAGCTGACTTTTCCTTGAGTCTAAGGAACCCAATCACGCCTTCTTTGGCTAAAAAAAGACCCTATATCAGAGCTCTGTTTTGAGCTTCATCTGAAAACTGTGTAGCTGAGAGAGAGATTGAGGTTTTTAGGTGTGTGGAGGATGAATGGAAATGGACTCTTTATATAGGGAGCTCGGGGAGTCGTCGACCATCCGTTTGGCACTTTTATGACAGTCATTAATGGCCTAAAACATACTGAATGGAATCGTTTCCTCTTCGCTGGTGGTGGTTCAATTTTCCGGCGACGCTTGCTCTTTCTCGCCTACGCTTGCTTGGCGAACCATATCAAGACACCTTCCTTTAGAGATCAAGTTCTTAATGAACTCCTTTTAGATTTAGATTATTCCCTTTCGAATTCTAACAGGGACCCACTTTTGTCTTTAGTTAAAACTATGAAAAGCGAAATGAACGAAAGGGTAGAATATCAAAATAATATAATATACGATGCCATACGCACACTATTAAAAAATGACAGGGGCAGATAAGGGTTGGGGTTGTAACTGACATAGTGTTGGTTCCTGACGTACTTTAGTTTGTGTTATAACATTTGAATTTCTCAACCATTCTACGTTCCCGAAATGGATCCTATCAAATATTTCACATTTTCGATGATCATTTCTATTTTAGGTATTTGGGGAATCCTCCTTAATAAACGAAATATTCCTATTATGTCAATGCCAATTGAATCAATGTTATTAGCTATGAATTTGAACTTTTTGGTCTTTTCTGTTTCTTCATCTGATGGAAGAAGACGACACTGTTCCGAACCGGGTTCAATGCTTAAACTTGTTGGTTCAGGCCTGATTCGACCGAGTTTTAAAAAAATAAAATTTATAAATTCATCTAAATTCATTCTCTATCCAATGGTAGCTTCAATTTTCTAATTTGAATTTTCTAAGCCACTTAGAAAAATAAATTTAGCATCTGGTTCAATAGTGGTTCAAACTGGTTCAATCCGATTCAGGTCTGGTTCACCTGAACTGGTTAGGTTTTCACCTCCAATTCATCATAAAGTCCTTTTTCACGACCTTTGTGACTCTTTAGGTCACTTGGGATCCATAAATTTTCTAGTTTGCCCTTTTCTCCATCAGTTTCGGTTTATAAACCAACTCGATTTTCTCTTTGTAAATGACCGGTTTGAATCTAGTTCTTCTGAACTGGTCTGGTTTTCTCTCTCAGATTTTCCTAAGGCCCTCTTCCAAGGTTTTTATAACCCCCCTTTGGGTCACTCGGGAGATGTAAATTTTCCAAATTGTCCTTTCTCTAATGATCGGGTTTGTGAACTAGTTTGATTTTTTTTATCACTCGGTTTGACCAATTCTTTTTGCGGGTTTCCTTAACTCCAAAGGGTGGGGTTTACAATCTGCGTTATCCATTTTTTGTATTAATGAATGATGTTGTCATCCTTAGTAAGAAGATGACACTGTTCCGAACTAGACCGGACTGGTCCAATCGGGTTCAATGCGTAAATCGATCGATCCATGCCCGATTCGACCAATTTTCTCAAAATTAAAAATTTCTAAATTAATCTAAATTCATTCTCTATCTAATGGTGACTTCAATTCCCCAATTTGATTATTTTAAGCCACCAAGAAAAATGAATTTAGAAACTAGTTCAAGTATGGTTCAAACTGGTTCACCTTGAGTCGGTCTAGTTTTCTCTTCCCATTTCTCCTAAGGTTCATTTCCATGATTTCATGACTCTTGAGTCACTTGTAATTTTTCAATTTTCCCATTTTACTCTTTATTTATCAGTTATGGTTTGTGAACCAGCTCAATTTTCTCTTTTGATATGATCGGTTCTTTTCTCGGTTTTCTTATCTATAAAGGAATGGGGTTTACAACTCTCCCCTCATTTTAGGGGTTTTGTCCTCAAAACAATTTACATCTCGAACAAATGAGGGTACCCATCCCTCATTAGACTCTCAGTTTCCCACGTCTCCTCTTTTACTACTTTGTTCTGCTAAAGATCCTTGAGCATGGGAATCTTCTTGTTCCTTAAGTTTTTCTCTCTCTAGTTGATGATTTGGACCGGTTCCGCTGGAGAGGTCAGGTTCTCTTCTAGCTCGGGTGGATCAGTCTAGAATATGACTGGGATTGGGTTGATATTTTCGAAGTACCAAGATATGGAATACATCATGTATTCTTTGTAAGTTTAGCGACAATTCTAATTTATAGGCCACTAGGCCTACCCTTTGGACTATGGTGTAGGGACTAATGTACCTAGGTTTCAACTTCCCCCGTTGCTGAAACCTAAGTATTCCCCTCCAAGGGGATACCTCAAGAAACACTTGGTGTAAATCCCATCCTTTAGTAATGAGTAAACTGGGGAAAGGAGCGGTCAATTTGAATCTTTAAATCAAATTGGTATAAAAACCTGATTGTTAGGGGACGAGCAAATTTGAAAATTTCTAACTCCCATGTGACTAAAAAAGGTTTATAAACTTGGGCAAAAGAACCCTAGGATAGAATGAGGAAGAAAGACTGAAGTAGTTCAATAGAACTGGGTTTGAACCGAATAGAACTGGTTTATGAACCGAGTTGATTCATTGAATTGGAACCGATAGAGAATGGGTAAACCAAGATGCTTATGGATCCCTTGTGATTCAAAGAGGTTTATAATCCTTGGGAAGGAACCTTAGAACAATGTGGGAGAGAAAAACCAAATCAGTTCGAGTGAACCGGACCCCAACCAGATTAAATCGTTTTAAGAACTGAGTCGGTTTATGAACCATAATCGATTAAGAGATGGTAAACCAGGAATTTTATGGACCCTAAGTGACCCAAGGAGTCACAAAAGACATGGAAATGGACTTGTGAAGGAATTGGGGATGAAAACCAAACCGGTTCAGGTGAACCGGATCTAAACCGATTTGGACTGGTTTGAAACACTATTGAACCAGATCTTAAATTCATTTTACTATGTGGCTTAAATAATTCAAATTTGATATTTGAGGCCACCATTGGATAGAAAATGAATTTAGAAATTTTTAGATTTGAAAAACTTGGTCGAATGAGGGGTGAACTGGCTGGTTTAAGCTTTAAACCGGTTCGGACCGGTCTAGTCCAGTTCAGAATAGTGTCATCTTCTTCCTCAGGATGACAACACTATTTACTCATCGAAAAATTGAAGCAGCGTTGACGAAAAAGAAATGTTTCCGTTTGGTACATTTTAGGCCTTTAATGCCTGTTATAAAGGTGCCAAACGGACGGCCAACGAGTCCCCAAGCTCCCTATATAAAGAGTCCCTCTTCATTCGTACTCTCCACACCTAAAAAGATCACTCTCTCTTAGTTGCTTAGTTTTCCAGAGAAGCTTGAACCAAAGCTTTGATATACGGTCAATTTTGAGCCAAAGATGGTGAGGTTTGGTTCATTAGAACCGGGTGGAAGTCAGCTACACAGTGGTGATGTCTGTTCATTCCGAGAGTTGCAGGAGAAGCATCGGCGTGATCGAACAGTGAAGCAGCTCCGGTGAGCCGTAGCTGCCCTGTTTCAGCCAAGTTGAAATCAGCCAATTTGAGCCCTCCTTAGGCCAAACCAAGCTCTTCCGACACCTTCTCAACCCTTCCACAACTGAATTGGAACCAAAAGTTAAGCCAATTTAGCTCCACTTTACAATTTTCGATCAGTGTTAGAGAGAGTCAGCTGAATTTCAATGATAAAATTCTAATCCAATTCGACATCAATTGATGTCATTCTTGATCCTAGGAAGAACCTATGGAGGAGAGCTACCTGCCTAGATAGATTGAACCTATGGACCGCCGCGCCCTCACCATTGAAAAATTGAAGCTTTCTCTCTATAGACTCTGTTTTCCGGCGAAGCTTCGTTTGAGCTCGTTCCGACATTAAAACCTGCGATTCAAAGTTCCTTAGAATTGTATGAACAAGTAGAAACTCAATTTCAATGAATAGAGGTGTTTGATTGGTCAATTTGATAAAATCAAATTTGGTTGTGTTAAAAAGTTGAAATTGGGGGAAAAATTGGGAAAATTTGGGGATTTTCAAAATTCGAAGAACCAAAATGTAATTTTCTAAAATTGAGAGTAAGTTGGTCATGATAAGAATATTAGAGGGCCAATTGAGAAATTTTAGGATTTTTGGGGCAAAATTCACCATTTTTGTAAAGGAAGGGCAAAATGGTAATCTTGGAAATATTGAGGGACCAAATTGAAAATTTGGGAATTTAAACACCCTTTTTGTGGAATTTAATAAATTGATGTCCTAAGATAAATTTTAAAAGTTTTGAGACTCAATTGGAGGAAAATCCTAGCAATAGGCACTTAAAGTTAAAGAAAAATAACTTTAGGGACCTAATTGCGAATTGATATAAAGTTGGGTTTTCTCACTCATTGGAACGAATGAGGGCAATTAGGCCAAAGAATAATGAACAACTATGTTCATTTCATGTAGGAGAACGAGACATCGGGAACGCCAGTTGAGGTCCAGCGTGCGAGGGATGGAACTCGACTAAGTGGAATTTCACTACACGATCGGGTGAGTGGGATTTTATATCATACCCAGTTGGGGATGATAAGCACATAGAAATAAAAACCCACTACTATGTGGTATTTTAAACATCACGACTTAGAGTAGTGATGTGAAAACCATGCGGAAAAACTACTTACCGGTGGTATGTAGATCATACTCGGTTGGTATGATGAAACTTCCTTGAAGGAAGTTGAAAACCCGTTCATCGATTATGAACGAAGATGTCCTTATATCGGGTTGGTATAATGGACAGTGAAAACATATTTTTGTCAGAAGTGTTCTCTTCTAACTGTGTGCCAATGCTTAAACAATTTGGGAGACCTTCTCGATGGGAGCTCGAATAGCTCTTATAGGCCGGGGGCCTCAGTTTTGGAACTTGGGGGCTAATATGCCTGGTTTTTTAAAATCTCGAACAGTGGGCCATAGGACAATGGGCATGAGTAGGAGCTCATAAACAAACATAATATATGTGCCATAATACTTTTATAAGTAAATTGTATGGTCATGGTACCAAGGCGGGTGCGACATTCTCAATCAACTAGTAGCAGTGCGAAATTTGGTGTAGCAAGGTCATGGTCATGGTCATGGTACCAAGGCAAGGCGGGTGAGTATAAGGGCAGTTTGTTGTTCTAGATGATCGTGCAAAATTTGGTGTAGCACCAAGTGCATGAGACTGGGGTGGGGACAGGATGAGGTCTCTATCATCATATGGATACAAAGAATTGATTCCAGGATTGAGGGTCGGATGTCATGTACATCCACTAATTCTTAGGATGGAAGTGGTCGTACTTCTATCTAGGTGGCCAGTAAAGTCACTTCGAAGCCACAAGTGGGTTCAACGGTTATGTTGGCCTGCAAATGTGTGTAACCTTCATGATAAAGGATGTGTGTTGGGTGATGACACATCGTGAAAATAAGAAATGGTGGAAAAACCCGAATTTTTAAATGAAGGGATTTTTGAAATGTGAGAAGTTTGGCACACTCCAATACAAATATTTTTCTAAAAGTTAAAAGTAGACTTTTGAAAAACCCATTCACTGAGTTGTAGAAACTCACCCCTCTTTTCTACCCCTTTTCAAGAAAAGAGAAAATGATTAGAAGTAACACTAAGCCATACCCTTTATCAGGTATGCTTAATTTTTCATTAAGCTTGCATTTTATTTGATATATGTCTTCTAGGGAAAAAGGTTGAAATTTTGTCTAGCTCCTCTCGAGTAAAAGAAGGGGGAAACTCCTCTTGAATCGAGAAAGAGTGATGGGTTGTTCACGGGGATCCAACCAAACCAGGTTGGGGCGTGACACTTGGTCTCCCACTTCAAATTCTATGTCCCTTCTTTGATGGTCTGCATAGCCCTTCTGCTTGTCTTGAGCGGCCTTAAGTAGACTCCTTATGAACTTGATCTTTTCTGTGGCATCTTCTATTAGTTTGACTCTTTCTAGCCTCCTTTTTCCCACCTCTTCTCAAAATATGGGGGTGCTGCATGGTCGTCCATAAAGGGCCTCATAAGGAGCCATTTGAATACTGGCCTGATAATTATTATTATAGGAAAACTCCATCAGGCACAAGTATTCTTCCCAACCTTTATTTAGGATGAGTACACAAGCCCGTAACATGTCCTCTAGGGATTGGATCGTCCGCTCAAACTGTCCATTGGTCTAAGGATGAAATGCCATACTCATGTGGAGCTTGGTCCCCAAGGCATTTTGTAAACTAGGCCAGAACTTTGAGGTAAATCTAGGGTCTCTATCCAACACTATGCTTACTTGAACGCCATGGAGTCTCACAATTTCCTTCATGTATAACACTATTAATTGTTCCACCAAATCTATCACTCTTATTGGTAAGAAGTGGGTGGACTTGGTCAATCTATCCACAATTACCCAAATTGCGTCTTGCCTCTTCCTAGTCACGGGTAGTCCAATGATAAAATCCATATTAATGTGTTCCCATTTCCATTTGAGGATTGGTAAGGGTTATAGTAGTTCTAAAGGTTTATGGTGCTCAGCTTTAATCAGCTGACAGGACAAGTATCGAGATACATATTTCGCAATATCCCTCTTCATCCCTCTCCACCAATAACCTTGTTTGAGGTTGCAATACATCTTAGTACTGCTCGGATGAATTGCATAGACAGAGTCATGTGACTCTTTCAAGATTAATCTGTTCAGTTCCATATCTTGAGGCACACACACTCTACCCATATAGGTTAGCACTCCATCGCCTTGAAGGTTGTAGTCCGGTCTCGTCCCTTCATTGACCGAGTCCAAATAGAGCTGGAGTTCCTTATGCCCTTTTTACTAGACCTTTATTTTCTCCATTAGGTTGGGTCTTACCAGTACATCAACCAATAAGCACTTTTCTCTTTTGTCCACTTTATGGTCCACTTCCATTCTTCCTAACTCCTGCAACAAGGGTAAGTAGCTTATCTTTATCTATGCTGCCTCGGTTTAGTACTTGCGATTGAGAGAGTCTGCCACCACATTGGCCTTCCCGAGGTGATATTCTATCACAAGGTCATAGTCCTTTACCAACTCCAGCCATCTCCTCTGGCGAAGGTTCAACTCCTTCTGAGTTAGGATGTACTTAAGACTCTTATGATTTGTATATACCCTACACTTAACCCCGTATAGGAAATGTCGCCAAATCTTGAGGGTGGACACTATTGTGACTAACTCTAAGTCATGGGTAGGGTAGTTCCTCTCATGTACCTTCAGTTGTCACGAGGCATAGGCGGTAATCTTTCCTTGTTGCATTAATACGCATCCGAGTTCTTGTCCGGATACTTCACTATAGACGGTATACTCCCCTGCACTTGAGACAGGCAGAGAGAGTACGAGTGCCATTGTTAATCGGGTCTTCAACTCCTGGAAGGATTTCTCACAGCTTTCATTCGACTTGTACTCCACTCCTTTCCTTGTGAGATGGGTCAAAGGGGCAGCTATCTTAGAGAAATCTTGAACAAACCATTTGTAGTATCTTGTCATGCCCAAGAAACTTCGTATCTTTGAGGGATTATTAGGTGCCTTCCAATCAAATATGGCCTTCACTTTCACCGGCCCCACCTTGACTCCATCTTTGGACACTATGTGCCCTAAGAACCCTACCTCCTCCAACCTAAACTCACACTTGGAGAAGTTAGCATATAAGCGGTTATCTCATAGTATCTCCAATGTGATAGCTAGATGTTCTTCGTGCTCCAGCCTAGTTCGTGAGTATATAAGTATGCTGTCTATAAACACTATCATGATCTTGTCCAAGTGCGGTAGGAACACTCGGTTCATCAAATCCATGAAGGCTGTAGGGCATTCGTCAAGCCAAAAGGCATCACCCTAAACTCATAGTGTTCGTATCGGGATCGAAAGGCAGTCCTACCTCCTGCAACAAAAACTCACACTCGTCGATCCGTGGAAGTGGATACTTATTCTTTATGGTGACCTGGTTCAGCTCTCGATAATCTATGCACAACCTCATGCTCCCATCCTTTTTCTTTACGAATAGGTCTGGTGCATCCCATGGAGACTAACTAGGACGTATGAAACCCTTCTCCAATTGCTCGTCCAGTTGCTCTTTCAACTCCTTTAACTCTGATGGAGCCATGACTTCCTCTGCCCTCCCACGGCCGAATTAGGACTGAAAGGTAAGCCAATTCAGCTCCACTCTACAATTTCCTATCGGTGTTAGAGAGAGAACCAATAGAATTTTAATAATGAAATTCTAACTCAATTCGGCATCAATTAATGCAATTCTTGTTTCTAGGATGAACCTCAAGATGACAGCTATCTGCCTAGATCGAAAGCTCGAATCGTCGTGCACTCACTGAGAGTAGTGTGAGGATGGGTGACCTCCACGGAAGTATGATTCCTTTTGTAACCCAAAATTTTAGTCAAAAAATTGTTATGCGAACGTACGCCTTAGCATAAATGGCCATAAATTAATATATATTTAATTATTGTAATTAATACCAAAAATTTAATACCTAAATTAAATTATTGGAATTACTACAAATAATTTAATGCTGAAATTAAATTATTAGAATTAATATCAATAATTTATGGTAATATTAATACTAGTAATAAATCTCTCCTATTTAATACACGATCTTTACACCTATATAAAGAGGTTATCCCCATTCATTCTCAAGAGTAGTGTGACGATGTGTAACCTCCTGGGAAGTATAATTCTTTTTGTAACCCGAAATTTTGGTCAAAAATTTTTTATGCAAACGTACGCCTTATCATAAATGGCCATAAATTAATATATATTTAATTATTATAATTAATATCAATAATTTATGGCAATATTAATACTAGTAATAAATCTATCCTATTTAATAAACGATTTTTACACCTATATAAAGAGATAATCCCCATTCATTATCCTCACACTTGAACACTTCTCTTTCTCTATACTGCTCCATTTCCCGGTGAACCTCGAACCAGAGTTTCAACTAGAACATTTTTCTTAACCTCGGAAGTAGAGGTTGAGCTCTTTAGAATTGAGGAGAAGACAACTATCTAATAGCAAACTCCAGTTAATCCAAGAATCACTGGATAAGCGTCGGCATGATGGAACAGTGAAGCAGCTCCGAGGGACCGAAGCTGTCCTATTTCAGCGAACCTGAAATCAGCCATTTTGAGCCCTCCTCAGACCAAACCAAGCCTTCCCAACACATACTCTACCCTCCCACGGCCGAATTAGGACGGAAAGGTAAGTCAATTCGGCTCCACTCTACAATTTCCATCCGGTGTTAGAGAGAGAACCGGTAGAATTTCAATAATTAAATTCTAACTCAATTCGACATCAAGTAATGTGATTCTTGACTCTAGGATGAACCTCAAGATGAGAGCTATCAGACTAGATCGAAACCTCGGACCGTCGTGCCCTCACTTAGAGTAGTGTGAGGATGGGTGACCACCTGGGAAGTATGATTCTTTTTATAACCCGAAATTTTGGTCAAAACGTTTTTATGCGAAACGTACACCTTATCAAAAATTGTCATAAATTAATATATATTTAATTATGTTAATTAATACCATTAATTTAATACCAAAATTATATTATTGGAATTAATACAAATAATTTAATACTGAAATTAAATTATTAGAATTAATACCAATAATTTAAGGTAATATTAATACTAGTAATAAATCTCTCCTATTTAATACACGATTTTTACACCTGTATAAAGAGGTCATCTCCATTCATTCTCCTCACACGTAAACACCTCTCCCTCTCTACTGCTCCATTTCCCAGCGAAGCTCGAACCACTATTTCGACTTGAACATTTTTCTTAACCTCGGAAGGAGAGGTTGACCTCTTTAGAACCGAGGAGAAGACAACAATCTAATAGTAAACTCCAGTCTATCCGAGAATCACTAGAGAAGCGCCTACATGATAGAACAATAAAGCAGCTCCGACGGACCGAAGCTGCCCTATTTCGGCGAACCTGAAATCGACCATTTCGAGCCCTCCTCAGACCAATCCAAGCCTTCCCAACACTTCCTCTGCCCTCTAACGGCCAAATTAGGATTGAGAGGTAAGCCAATTCGACTCCACTCTATAATTTCCCGTTGGTGTTAGAGAGAGAACTAGTAGAATTTCAATAATGAAACTCTAACTCAATTCGGCATCAATTAATGCAATTCTTGTTTCTAGGATAAACCCCAAGATGAGAGCATCTGCCTAGAATGAAAACTCGGACCGTCGTGCCCTCACTGAGAGTAGTGTGAGGATAGGTGATCTCCAGGGAAGTATGATTCTTTTTGTAACCTGAAATTTTAGTCAAAAAATTCTTATGCGGATGTACACCATAGCATAAATGGCTATAAATTAATATATATATATATATTTAATTATTGTAATTAATACCTAAATTAAATTATTGGAATTAATACCAATAATTTATGGTAATATTAATACTAATAATAAATCTCCCCTATTTAATACACGATTTTTACACCTATATAAAGAGGTAATCCCCATTCATTCTCGAGAGTAGTGTGACGATGGGTGACCTCCTGGGAAGTATAATTCTTCTTGTAACCCAAAATTTTCGTCAAAAACATTTTATGCTGACGTACGCCTTATCATAAATGGCCATAAATTAATATATATTTAATTATTGTTATTAATACTAATAATTTAATAGCTAAATTAAATTATAGGAATTCATACAAATAATATAATACCGAAATTAAATTATTGGAATTAATAACAATAATTTATGGTAATATTAATACTAGTAATAAATCTCTCCTATTTAATACATGATTTTTACACCTATATAAATAGGTCATCCTGATTAATTTACCTCACACCTGAACACTTCTCTCTCTCTCTAATGCTCCATTTCCCAGCGAGGCTCGAACTAGAGTTTCGACTAGAACATTTTTCTTAACCTCGGAAGGAGAGGTCGAGCTCTTTCAAACTGAGGAGAAGACAGCTATCTAATAGAAAACTCCGGTCAATCCGAGAATCACTAGAGAAGTGCCGGCATGATGGAAGAGTGAAGCAGCTACGACGGACCAAAGTTGCCCTATTTTGGCGAACCTAAAATCGACCATTTCAAGCTCTCCTCAGACCAAACCAAGCCTTCCCAACACTTCCTCTGCCCTCTCACGGCCGAATTAGGACTGAAAGGTAAGCCAATTCGGCTACACTCTACAATTTCCCGCCGGTGTTAGAGAGAGAACGAGTAGAATTTCAATAATGAAATTCTCACTTAATTTGGCATCAATTAATGTGATTCTTGATTCTAGGATGAACCTCAAGATTGGAGCTATCTGCCTAGATCTGAAGCTCGGACCGTTGTGCCCTCACCGGTGAGAAATCGAAGCTTTCTCTCTCTACATTCTATTTTCCAGTGAAGCTCCATTTGAGCATGTTTCGGTGTTTAAATCTACGATTCAAAGTTTTTTAGAATCGTATGAACATGCAAGAACTCAATTTCAACTCCAATTTCAATAATTAGAAATGTTTGATCGGTCAATTTGATGAAATCAAATTCAGTAGTGTTGAAGAGTTGAAATTGGAGGAAAAATTGGGGATTTTCAAAATTCAAAGCGCCAAAATGCAACTTTATGAAATTGAGGGTCAATTGGACATGAAAATAATGTTGGAGGACCAATTGTAGAATTTTGGAATTTTTGGGGAAAAACTTACCATTTTTGTAAAGGAAGGGCAAAATGGTAATTTGGAAAAATTCGGGGACCAAATTTGAAATATGGGAAATTAAACCCCTTTTTGGTGAAATTTAATAAATAGATGTCCCAAGATAAATTTTAAAAGTTATGGGACTCAATTTGTGGAAAAACCGACATTAGTGACTTAAAGTTAAAGAGAAACAACTTTAGGGACCTAATTGCAAATAACTAAAAGTTTGAATTTTATCATTCATTGTAAATGAATGAAGGCTGTTATGCCGAGTAATAATGAACAAGGATGTTCATATCGTGTAGGAATGTGAAATATCGGGAATGCCAGCATGGACGAGCTCGCGTGAATAAAAAGAACCGGTCAAGTGGAATTCACTACATTAACGGGTGAGTGGGTTTACTAACATCATACCCGGTTGGGATGATGAGCAGAACTTAAAATTAAAAACCACTTACCGGTTGTGCGTGAAAATTTTATATCATACCCGGTTGGGAATGATAAGTACCTCGGTATGAAAACCCACTATTAAGTGGTATTTTAAACATCACTACTTAGAGGAAGTGATGTGAAAATCATGCGGAAAAACTACTTACCGATTGTAAGAAGATCATACCCGGTTGGTATGATGAGACTTCCTCAAAGGAAGTTGAAAATCCGTTCATCGGTTATGAACGGAGGTGTCCTTATACCCGGGCGGTATAATGGATAGAGAAAACATATGTTTTGTCGGAAGTGCTCACCTCTGACTGTGTGCTAATGCTTAAACAATTTGCGAGACCTTCTCGACGGGTGCTCGAATAGCTCTGATAGGCCGAGGGCCTCAGTTTTGGAACTTGAGGGCTAAGTGCCCAATTTTGAAAATCTTGTACAATGGGCCCAAGGCCAATTGGCACGAGCAGGAGCTCGTAAACGAACATGATATATGTGCCATAAAACTTAATAAGTGAATTGTTTGGCCATGGTACCAAGATAGGACCGACATGCTCAGTCAACTAGCAGTAGTGTGACATGACAGGTCGACGGACCAATCAAGACAAACAATTGTGGGTTAAGTTGAGAGTCGGGGTCGTTGGACCAGTGGCACAATAGATTACATGGCAATATGAGAAAACATTGTTTGTGCATGCACTATGAGTATGGGATCATTAAGATGCCCATGAGGGGTAGTGATGCATCCTGAGGGCACTGGACGCCCTAGTGGCTATAAGTGCAGTTCGTCGTTCCAGGTGTATGTGCGAAATCTGGAGTAGCACCAAGCGCATGAGACTGGGGTGGGGACAGGATGAGGTCTCTATGCTCATACCGACACGAAGAAGTGATTTTGGGATTGTTGGATGTCGCGTACTTCCACTCATTCCCTGGGTAGAAGTGGTCGTACTTCTATCCAGGTGGCAGGAAAAGTTGCTCTGAAGCCACTGACAGGTTCAGTAGTGATACTGACTTGTGAATGTGTGTAACCTTCATGATGAAGGATGTGTGTTGGGTGATGACACACCGGTAACTAAGAAATAATGGAAAAACCCAAATTTTTAAATGAAGGGATTTTTGTAAAGAAAAGAGTCTAGCACACTCCATATAAATATTTTTCTTAAAAGTTAAAAGTAGACCTTTAAAAACCCATTCACTAAGTAGTCGTACTCACCCCCTCCCTGATATCTCTTTCAGGAAATCCCGGAAAGCCTACCCTGAAAGACAATCAACTAAGATGCTTGTAAGACAGGTATGTAAAGTTTAAAATTTCTTACAGTTTTGATTATGCTATTCCAAGAAATGGTGCAGGTTTAAGGATGCCTTACTCTTTACAGATTATAATAAGGGGAAACCCTTTAATAAACTGAGAGAGTGGCGGTTTGTCCATGGGGATCCGACCAAACTGGGTCGGGGTGTTACACATGAGCCATACTGATTACCGCTGCCAGGTCGGTGGGGCATCCTAGTATTCATATACGGTCACGTGTTCCATATTGAGACCGTCCAGGAACTGTTGGCATATATCTATTGGTCCAGCCAGGTCAGGGGCAAAGGGTCTTAATTCATTGAATTTTGTTTCATACTCGGATATGGAGTTAAGCCCTTGTCGAAATTGGAGGAAATCTTGCTTCTTCTCATTGATCAAATGAGGAGCCAGATACTCCTCCATGTACCTCTCCTCAAATTGTTCCTAGATGGGGGTGGAAATGTGTAGGTTTTGGATATTGTCCCACCATCTCTGGGCACTTCCTTCTAGAAAGAATTCTATCAGGATCACCATGTCCTCTGGTGATATCCTGATGATTCCCATCAGCTTCTTTACGTTTGTTAGCCATTCCATGGTGCACCAACATCCTTCTCTCTAAGGAAAGGCTTACATCCCAATTGACGGAGAGTCTTGAGATTTCTGGGAATGTCTACTAGAGGGGGATGGTTAGCAGGAGGAGGATGGGATTGTACTTCCTCTAGTTCCACCAGAGAATTGGTGTCTGCCTCAGGGACGTGGTTAGCTTGTCCAAGTACATGGGTGAACTCCTCGGGGAGTCCAGGTGGGGTTGTCTGGGCTCCTTAGGGAGTTTCCACAAGTAGGGGGTGGTTGAGCAGTGTTGGAGACCGCAACTCTAGTTCTCTTGGTTCCTTTCTTGGGATCTATTCTAAAAATTTTTAAATCATTCCTATTAGTTACTATGTTCTCTATTTTGATAATGAATTCAATGAAATAGGCTCTGATACCACTCAAGTTGTGACACCCTGACCTGGTTTGATTGGATCCCCGTGAGCAACCTGCCGCTCTTCTGGTTTATTAAGGGTATTCCCCTTCTTTAAAAATGTGAGGAGTAAGGCGTCCTTTAAACTTGTACCTTTCCTAGAATAACATTAATCAAAACTGCATAAAAATTGAACTTACATACCTATCTTGCTGGTTAATCTAGCTAAAGGTCTTTAGGTCGGGTTTTCCCACAATTTCCTAAAAAGGGATAAATGGACGGGGTGAGTTTGATAACTCAATGAATGGTTGTTTGAAATATGAATTTCAGAAAAATAGTTTGGATTGGAGTGTGTCAAACTCCTTATTTTCTTTAAAACAATTTCTTTCTCAATTTCCTGATTTTCAAAACCATTATTTCCTCATTACCCACAATCGGTGTGTTTAATAATTAACATATGCCCTTCATCATGAAGGGATCACACATTTGTAGGGTAGCTCATCCACTTCACCCACTTGTGGCAACGGAGGGACTTTACCGGCCACCTAGATAGAAGCCCGTCCACTTCTACCCTAGGAATGAGTGGATGTACGCGACATCTGACCTTCAAACCTAAAAAGAAAAGTTTGTATCTTTATGAGGACAAAGACCTCAACCCGACCCCACCCTAGTCCCATGCACATGAAGCTATGTCGAGCTTCCCTGATTGCTGGCACGACAAGCTGCCCTTATCTCCACCATGTCGTCCAGTAGCCCCTATGACACATCACTACCCCTCTTGGGTGCCTTGATGGTCTTGTACCTTACTGCAAACTCAAAACAATAGATTTCCTCATAAGCCATTTAATCTTTGGTGCCAATAGTCTAACGGCCCCGACCTTCAACTCAACATGCAGCTGTTTGTCTCGACTGGTCCATCAAGTATGTCGGTTCTATATTGGTACCATGGCCAAACACATCATTCATTAAAGTTTTCATGGCTTAATTTCATGTTTGTTTATGAGCTCCTGCTTGTGCCAACTGGCCTTGGGCCCACTGTACGAGATTTTCAAAATCAAGCATTTTAGCCCCCAAGTTCAAAACCGAGGCCTCTGACCTATCTACTCTATCCGAGATCCCATCAAGTAGGTCTACAAAAATGTTTAAGCAGTGGCACACAATTAGGGGAGAGCACTTCTGTCAAAAATAACTTTTCAACTATCCATCACACCAATTTATTCTTAATCACAAAAAGGGGTTCAAGTTTCCAATTTGGTCGCCAACTTTTCAAAATTACCATTTTGCCCCTATTTCACAAAGATGGTAAATTTGACCCCATTAATTCCAAAAATCGACCAATTGATCCTCCAACATTTTTTCCATGCCCAATTGGTCCTCAATTTTGGAAAATTTCATTTAGTCCTTTAAATTTTCGAAATCACCAATTTCCCCCAAAATTTTCCCTTTCAACCTAACGAATTTGGTTTTATCAAAATGACCGATCAATCGAGGTTAATTGTTGAAACTGGAGGTAAAATTGAGTTCCTACACTTCCACATGATTCAATGGAACATTGAATCGCATCATTTGGATCGATTTGGGTAGATACCTCTTGTCCTTAGGTTCCTCCTAGGATCAACAATTGCATCAATTCATGCTGAATTGAGGGAGAATTTGGTCAGTGAATTTTCACTAGTTCTCTCTCTAACATTGATCAGAATTTATAAAGGGGAGGTAAATTGACTTACCTTTCCACTCTAATTCAGTTGTATGAGGGTTGTGGAAGTTTGGGGGAGCTTGGTGTGGCCTGAGAAGGGATAGAATTGGCTGTTTTTAGCTCGGCCAAAATAGGGCAGCTTCGGTCCACCGAAGATGCTTCACTATTCGATCACACTGGCGTTTCTCTAGTGACCCTTGGAGCAAATGGAGACTACCGTTGGGTAGCTAAATTTTCCTTGAATCTAATGAACCTAAACTCGCCTTATTCGGATCGGAAAAATGCCCAATTTGGATTTCTGGTTCGAGCTTGACCAAAAAATGGAGCAGTAGGGAGAGTGAGTAGTTTTTAGGTGTGAGGAGGAGCTCTTTATATAGGAAGCTTGAGGACTTCTTGGCTGTCCGATTGGTGCCTTTATGGCAGTCATTCATTGCCTGAAACTTCCTGGTCAGAGACTTTTCCTCTTCGTTACCATTGCTTAATTTTCTGGCAAGTGAATCGTGTTGTCATCTGAAGGAAGAAGACTACACTATTTCGAACTGGACCAAACCAATACGCACCGGGTTCAATGTTTAAATCGGCCTGTTCAAACCTGATTCGACAGAGTTTTTAAAAATTAAAAATTTATAAATTTATCCAAATTCGTTATCTATCCAATGGTGACTTCAATTCTCCAATTTGAATTTTCTAAGTCACCTAGAAAAATGACTTTATTAACCTGTTCAATAGTGGTTCAAATTGGTTCAATCCGGTTCAGGTATGGTTCACATAAACCGGTTTTGTTTTCACCTCCAATTCATCTTAAAGTCCTTTCTTATGAATTTTATGACTCTTTAGGTCATTTGGGATCTATAAATTTCTCGGTTTACCCTTTCTCAATCGGTTTCGGTTTATAAATCGACTCGATTTTCTCCTTGGAAATGGTAGGTTCTTTTCCTAGTTTTCTTATTATCAATTGATGGGGTTTACAAGGAAAGTATGAGAAGGTCCTAGAAGGGACCTAACACACTTCAAAAATCTTAAAGTAACCCAAGTGAAAAGATGGATAGTAGAAATCCCCGCGGTAATAGTAATTAGATAAGAAAGAGCTTGGGCAGATGAGGTACTATTAGGACAAGAACCTACCCTATAATGCATGGTCATCAAAATCACAAGTTGTCAGGAAGGAAATATAAAGTTAGAGATGATAGAAATGGCAAGGGAACTTTGGCACAATGGCCATAATGGAGGAAGAAACATGGAGACACAAACGGGATGGAAAGAGAAGTTTGTTCTCCATTTCAAATAATGTATACCAAGTTTTGGGGACAAAACTCCTAAAAAGGAGGGGAGAAGTTGTAAACCTCATCCTCCCAAGATAAGAAACAAGAAATTTGAACAGAAAAATTTTGAGAGAAAGCCAACAATTTAAGAGAACCGAAATTGATCTGGAGAACAAAAAATTATGGAAATGAACAATGAATAGGATTAAGTGCGAAAACCAAACCGGTTCAAGGAGAACTGTACACAAACCAAATTGAACTAGATTCAATCGTGAAGAACTGGTTCAAAGATTTATTTTTTTTGGTTGCATGAAATCATCAATTTGGAAAATTGAGGCCACCAATGGATTGAATATAAATTTAGACAAATTTAGAAAATTTAATTTTTTTATAAAATTAGTCGAATTGGGCTAAACCAACCAATTTTTTATTTTGGGTCACTGGAACCAATCTGATCGAGCTGTTCAATGGTGGAGTCGGAACACAAACCACCTGTCAAATTAGTGCCTAGTTAGTGGGTGTGACCAATCAGTGAGCGATGAGTGGCGATGCATGCCCAGTCAGCCACTTGGTCAATGCCTGGAAGCGCTGACCATTTAGAAGATGATGCGTGTCCTTGGTCAACAGTCTGACAGAGAAAATTCACATTACTGACGAACAACAAATGGAAGAGCGACATGTGTCCTCCGTCAATGGCCAAATGAGGAAAGCCTCTTCAGCAAGGCAGACCAATGTTGAACTAACACATGGCAAATATGCCACGTCAACAGTCAATTAGAATGATGGAGAAATGGTCGACCAATTAGAGGTTAACATGAAAAAGAGGCACAGTGTGTTAGGAGGGAAATCTAACTTATTTAAATTAGCCAATCAGAGGACGCCATGTGTCACAGTCAAGCTATTAGTCGAGTCTAGTCAACAGCCACATCGAAATGAGCGACCAATGGGAGGTTGCCACATGGCTGTTGAACGAGTCAAAGGATGACTTAGACACTGAGCAGGAATCTGCATAAGCAAAGTCAGCCAATCACGGTGCACCACGTGGTAGATTGCATGTGTGAAGATCGCACGTGCGTGCACAATGTCATATTCTTCCTTGGAATGCTGGTAGGATATGGTCAACGGAGTGGCTGCATTTCCTCTAGTGATTGAAAAGTTCTTTGTTATGACCTTGCATGGGCGAGATTGGGTTTGAGTCATGGACGGACTAATAGCCCTATCGGTTTCCGAGCTCCCTTTATAAAGAGCTCCTTCACATTCGTCCTCCTCTTCCCTCAAACAATCGAAGAAGATGAAGTACTCCCTCTTCTGATGGAGCATGAACCAACGCTTTGACGCTTTTTTCCAACCTATGGTGGAAAATTTAGGTTCACTAGAACCGGGAAGAAGTCCTCAATCTTGCTGCAACCTTCCTTCGACTCGAGGAACATAGGAAGAGCCTCAGGGAGCTCACACAATACTGTTGCTCTGGTGCTCATGAAGTAGTAAAATGATTCAAGCTAAGTTATGGTCACCTCCGACCTTCTATAACCAGGCCTACACTACCACAAGCCTCCTCTACTGACCCTCGACCTCCTAGAATAGTAGAACTTCATGAACATGGAACACGAAAACTTCTCTCATCAAATTCTCAATGCACATGATAACAATTGACGTGAAATTTGATCCAAGGAGAATCCCCTATATGAGCACTAGGTGACCCTATCTAGAGCTCCAACCACCGTCCCCTCACTAGAAAAAAAAATGAAGCTCTCTCTCTCTAGAAAAAAGTTTTCGGCGAAGCGCCATTTGATCTCAAATTTGTGTCAAATGAAGTTATTCAAAGGTTAGGATTCTCATAGGAAGGTGGAGGAAATGATTAGTAGCATGATAGGAGGGAATTAACAGGATTTCAACCATAAATTTGATGAATCAAGAAATTAGAGCCAAAATGCAAATTTTGATGAAATTGAGCAATTTGGGGATTTTTCAAAAATTGGGGGTATTTATGAAATTAACCTCAATTGAGGGGAAATTGGTGATTAAGGAAAAATTAAAGACTTAATTACAATTTTAAATAATTTTGAGGAATTTAACTGTAATTAAAAGTGTTTGAATGGATTTATTTACAAATAAATAGATTTTATAAGGGGTGAAATTGTAAATGAAATAAGCTAGGAATCTAAGGTAAAATATTTAGATAATTAAATGAATTATTATACGTGATAATGTAGGTATGTACCGAGAGACTTCCAACTATCACTGCGAAAGGCCCCGAGACATTGAAAATCCACCCTAGACGAACAAGTCATGAGATACGGGTGAGTGGGATTTATGGCATCATGCCCATTTGGGGTGATGAATGCACCTTCATTAGAAAATCGTTTTCCAAAAATATTCTCCCCTGACTGTGTGATACTGCTTAAATTTTTTGAGATATTTTTAATGAAAGCATGAAGCATGTGTACTTAGGGCTAGATTTGCTCTCATAGGCCTAAGGCCTCATTTTTAAAACTAATATGGCCTAAGGCCAAGTTATGGAAAACTTGTGAAGTATGCTCAATGGCAATGAAAATGGGCATAAACCCGTAGAAAAATTTACATTTTAATCCTATGAAAAAAAACATCATAAATAGTTACTGTGTGATTTAGCAACCGAGCCGAAGCCGAGTCATCAAACTTGTTGGGCTAGTAGCACCAAAGATAATGCTATTAATTTAAAGACTTTTGCTTATGCACATTGAGATACAGAACCATCAAGGTGCTCAGTTTGGGGTAGTGTTGGTTCTAAGGGCTAATGGACGACCCAGGGAGAATAGGAAAAGTTTTGTTGTCCAATAAGTCGAGAAGCTCTTGGAGCTTCATGTACAATGAGACCAAGGAAGAAGGGGGAGAGGACTCATCCCACTATAGCATATATCAAGTCTCAATTTATGTCTAGGGGATAGATTGTAGAGCTCACTCAGACTTGTGGTAGGAGGTGTGATCCTCTACTAGGGTGGTCAGTAAATCACTACAGACCACAAATGGAATAGTCAAAGACTGTTCTACGAATGTATGATCCCTTTGATGATAAAAGGTGCATATTTGTTTGTGGAAACCCCTAAAAGAGAATGGTGTGATAAGCATAATATTTTAAATAATTGCCTTCTTGCCCACTCACTGAGTTGTTGAACTCACCACGTCCTCTCTTAAACCTTTTAGGAAAAATATGAAGAGGACCATGGAGGAAGAGTACATCCCCTGGTAAGCGTTGTGCCATAATTATATTCTGGTATGTCTTATGGAAAGACATATTTTTCCACAAAACATTTTGAAAATGTTTTTTCACGTTACGCTTGACTCTACCGTTAACATAGTGGGTGTTATTTTATATAGGGAGGAGTGGTAGGTTGCTCACAGGGTTCCAACCAAACCAGGTTAGGGCGTGACATGGGGCCTGTTCAAATCATCGATCAACCCTAAAAAAATATTATGAATGAAAATATTCTTGTGGTAAATCTATTTTGGCACTATGGTCAGATTGAGAAAGAAGCATGGAAAAAGGATTATATGATACTAGAGAAACATCCCCAATTAATTTATGTGTAATGAGATTTGTCGATAAAACTCCGTAAATGGAGAGGAGAAGTTGTAAACCCCATTTCTCAAAAGAAGAAAAGATGTAATGGAGAACTTAAAAAATTTAAAAGAAGACCAAGGTTCGAAGTGAACTAGAATTGGTGTGGAGAAATCAAAATGAGAGTTTAAGTGATACCAAGTGATCAATGAAGATCCAAAAATCAAGGAAAATGATCAAATTTCAAATTAGATGTGAGAACCAGACCGATTCATGGTGAACTGGTATTGAATCAGGTTGAATCGGTTTGAACTATGAAGAACAACATCAAAGATTTAATTTTAGTGGTTACTTAAAAATGTCAATTTAGGAAATTGAAGTCAACACTATATAGAAAATGTATTTAGACAAATTTAGAAATTTTTAATTTTTAGAAAATCGGTCCAATCAGGCCTCAAACAACTAATTTTTATTTTTAGGTCACTACACCAGGTCGAATTGAATTGGTCAATTATATTGTCGGGTTAATGGACTACCAGTCAAGTCAGCACCCCGTCAACGCACGACACGTGGCAAAGCACGCCTCGTCAGCCGTTAGGTCAACGCATGAAAGTGTTGACCAATTAGAGGTTGACACATGTCCCCAATCATTGGGCAAACAAAAAAATTCATGTCATCAAAAATCAACAAATGGGAGCTTGACACGTGTCCTTAGTCAACGGCCAATGAGGGATTGACACGTAGCAAGGTTTCTAGGTCAACAACCAACTAGGATGTCTAAGAAGGTTGACCAATCAAAAGTCGAAACATGGCAAGGGCATGAACGATGGCCACGACCAATCAGTGGAGCACACATTCCAATGATATAGTGCATCAGGTGGGAAGCTGATGAATTTAAATAAAAAAATTAGAGGACACCATGTGATTTAGTAATCGAACATATAGATTCGGTCAACTGCCCATGGTCACCACGTGTTCGATAAACGAGTCAACAAATGACTCAGATGCTTAATATAACATTGTGTCAACAATACCAACCAATCAAAGTGTGACACATGGCAATTTTGTAAGTGCGAAGCTTGCATGCACACACACCATGTCGTCTTCTTCCTTTAAGCGGATGAATAGAGAAGGAGGCCAAAGGTCGCCATAACTCCGATGATCATTAAACCTCTCTGATAGTGGATTAAATTAGGGATTTAATGGATGACCAATGGTTGTCTAGATAGGAACGACAGTCCTCGAGCTTACTATATAAAGAGCTCCCCTACATTCATCCTCTCCATCCCTTAAAAGCTCAAATAAGATGAACTGCTCCTTTTTCCAATCACCTATGAGCCAAAGCTTTGACTTTGACACTTTTCTTGTCACACCTCGACCCGGTTTGGTCAGATCCCCATGAGCAACCAGCCACTCTCCTAGTTTATTAAGGGTTTTCCCCATCTTTAAACAGTGAGGAGTAAGGTGTCCTTTAAACCTATACCTTTTCTAGAATAACATTAATCAGAACTGCATGATGTTTAACCTTAAATACCTATCATGCAGGTGTAGCTAATAGGAGGTCTTTAGGTAGGTTTTCTCTTCGTTACCTAGAAAGGGGTATAAGGGAGTGGGGGTGTCACGCCCCGACCCGGTTTGGTCGGATCCTCGTGAACAACCCGCCGCTCTCTTAATTCAAGAGGAGTTTCTTCCTTCTTTAACTCAAGTGGAACCAGGCATATTATCAACCTTGTTCCCTGGAAAGACATATATCAAATACAATGCAAGCTTAAGAGAAATTAAGCATACTTGACAGAGGGTAAGGCTTGGTATTATCCCTAGTCATTTTCACTAATTCCTGAAAAAAGGGATAAAAAGATGGGCGAGTTTCTAAAACTCAGTGAATGGGTTTTAATAAAAAAAGAAATTTAAGTTCGATGAAAAATATAGTTTTAAAAAAAATGGAGTGTACCAAACTCCTTAATTTCTTTAAGTTTTTCCATCATCAATATCGATTTTCAAAAATCATTTCTTATTACCATGGTGTGTCATCAGCTAACACACATCCTTCATCATGAAGGTCAAACACACAATCACAGGCTAGCCCGTCCACTAAACCCACTCGTGGGGTTGGAGCGACTTTGCCGGCCACCTATATAGAAGTATGTCCACTTCTACCATGAGAATGAGTGGATATTTGTGACATTCGACCCTCAATCCCATAACAATTCTTTGTATCCATATGAGGATAAAGACCTCATCCTGACCTCACCCTAGTCTCATGCGCTTGAAGCTACATCGAGCTTCGCAAGGCTTCTGGTACGACTAACTGCCCTTGTATCCATTAGGTCATCTAGGGCCCTAGGACTCATCACTACCCCTCTTGGGCGTCTTGAAGGTCCCATAAATACATTGCATGCACAATCAACATTTTTCACATGATGCCATATAATTTGTGGTGCCATTGGTCCAACAGCCCCAATCCTTAACTCGACATGCAGCTGTTTGTCTTGACTAGTCCGGAGACTTGTCATGTCACACTATCGCTAGTCGATAGAGTATGTCAGTCTTATCTTGGTACCATGGCTAGACAATTCATTTACTTAAGTTTTCATGACATATAAATCGTGTTTGTTTACGAGCTCCTGCTTGTGCCAAATGACCTAGGGCCCACTGTTCGAGATTTTCAAAATTGGACATATTAGCCCCCATGTTCCAAAATCGAGGTCTCTAGCCTAACAGAGCTATTCGAGCTCCCGTCAAGAAGGCCTCCCAAATTGTTTAAGTAGTGGCACACAGTCATGGGAGAGCAGTTCCGACAAAATTTATTTTTCCACTGTCCATCATACCAACCGAGTATAAGTACATCTCCGCTCATAATCGATAAACAGGTTTTTCACTTCCTTTGAGAAAGTTTAATCATACCAACCGGGTATGATCTACTTATACTAGCAAGTAGTTTTTTTCGCATGATTTTCACATCACTCCTCTCAGGTGTGATGTTTAAAATACCACCTAGCAGTGGGTTTTCATTTTTGAGGTGCTTATCATACTAATCAGGTATGATATAAAAATCCCACTCACCCGATAGTGCAGTGAAATTCCTCTTAGTCGGTTTTTGTCCCTTGTGAGCTTAATTTCAATTAGCATTCCCGTTGTCTCGTGTTCCTACACAAAATGAACATTATTATTCATTATCATTTGACTTGATCACCTTCATTTATTATGAATAACTAAATATTTAACTTTTCAAGTATTAACAATTTGGTCCATAAAGTTATTTTTACTTTACTTTGGGCCCCAATTGACAGTTTTTCCCTAAATTGAGTCTCGAAACTTTTAAAATTCCCCATGGGACCTCAATTTATTCAATTTCATAAAAAAGGGGTTCAAGTTTCCCAAATTCCCAATTTTGCCACCAATTTTCCTGAAATTACCATTTTTCCCATACTTCACAAAAATGGTAAGTTTTACCCCAAAAATTCTAAAATTTGCTCAATTGGTCCCCTAACACACTTATAATGCCCAACTGACCCTCAATTTTATAAAATTGCATTTTGGTCCCTCGAATTTTTGAAAATACCCAATTTTTCCCCAATTTTATCTCCCTAACACAGTCGAATTTGATTTCATTAAATTGACCGATCAAACACTTCTAATTGTTGAAATTGAAGTTAAATTTGAGTTTCTTCATCTTCATACATTCCAATTGCACTTTGAATCGTAAGTTTTGACGCCGTAACGAGCTCAAACGGAGCTTTGTCAAAAAACAGAACATAGAGAAATAAATCTTCAATTGCTCATTGTTGGGGACGTGATTGTCCGAGCTTCCAATCTAGGTGGATAGCTCTCCTCCTGAGGTTCCTCCTAGGATAAAAAATTGCATCAATTAATGCTGAATTGGGTGAGAATTTTAAATTCTGCTAGTTCTCTCTGTAGCACCGATCGAAAATTATAGATGGGAGCCAAATTAGCTTAACTTACCATTCTAATTCAATCGTGGGAGGGCTGAGGAGGTGTTGGGAGAGCTTGGTTTGGCCTGAGAAGGGCTCGAATTGGCCGATTTCAGCTTGGCTGAAACTGGGCAACTTCAGTCCGTCGGATGTTACCCTTTGGCAGTGCTTCTTTAGCAACCCTTGGAGCGAATGGATGTTACCACCGTGTAGCTGACTTCTCCCCAGTTCTAAGGAATCTGACCATACCTTCTTTGGCTCATAAATGACCCTATATCGAAGCTCTAGTTTGAGCTTCACCGGTAAACTAACAGATGAGAGAGAGGGAGGTTTTCAGGTGTGGAGATGATGAATGGAGAGGGGTTCTTTATATAGGAAGCTAAATGATTCATTCATCGTCCATTTGGCACCTTTATGACAGTCATTGATGGCTTAAAAAGTGGTGAACGAAAATGTTTCCTCTTCGCTGGCGCTGCTTCGATTTTTCGATGAGTGAATAGTGTGGTCATCTGAAGGAAGAACACAACAATTAACATACACCCTTCATCATGAAGGGATCACACATTCGTAGGGCAGCCCATCCACTGCACCCACTTATGGCATTAGAGCGACTTTAGCTGCCACCTAGATAAAAGCCCGTCCACTTCTACCTTGAGAATGAGTGCATGTATGCAACATCCAACCATCAATCCCAAAAAGAAACTCCATGTCCGTATGAGGACATAGACCTCATCCCGATCCCACCTCGGTCTCATGCCCACGAAGCTACGTCAAGCTTCCTTGACTGCTAGCATGACAATCTGCCCTTATCTCCACCATGTCGTCCAGTAAACCCTAGGACACACCACTATCCCTCTTGGTCGTCTTGATGGTCTCGTACCTCAGCACATGCACAAAACAATAGTTTTTCCCATAGGCCATTTAATCTTTAGTGTCATTGGTCCAACGGCCCCAACCCTCAATTCGACCTACAGCTGTTTGCCTCGACTGGTCCATCGACTTATCTTGTCGCACTGCCACTAGTCCATAGAGTATGTCGGTCCTATCTTGGTACCATGGCCAAACACATCATTCCTAAAAGTTTTCATGGCTTAATCTCATGTTTATTTACGAGCTTTTTCTTGTGCCAACTAGCCTTGGACCCATTGTGTGAGATTTTCAAAATTGGGCATTTTAGCCCCCAAGTTCTAAAATCAAGGCCTTTGGCCTATCTGAGCTATTTGAGATCCCGTTAAGAAGGTCTCCCAAAAAGTTTAAGCAGTGGCACACAGTCAAGGGAGAGCACTTCCGACAAAAAATAATCTTTTAGTTGTCCATCACACCAACTGTATATGAGGACATCTTCACTCATAACTGAGAAGCGAGTTTTCTACTTCCTTCTAGGAAGTTCATCATACCAATCGAGTATGATCTTCTTACAACTGGTAAGTAGTTTTCCCATTCATTTTCTCACGTTAAAAACTGAGGCCTCTGGCCTATATGAGATGTTCTAGCTCCCGTAAAAAGGTCTCCCAAATGGTTAAAGCATTGGCACCCAATCAGGGTAGACTACTTATGACAAAATACATTTTCACTTCATCCCACCAACCGGGTGTAATGATATCTCCGCTTACAACCATCAAGCAGGGTTTCTTTTTCCTTCAAGGAAGTTCATATTATCAACCAGGTATAATTTTCCTCTACTTACAACTGGTAAGTAGGTTTTAGTATAAATAGCCCATCATCCCATTCGGGTATGATGTTAAAATCCCACTTACAAGCGATTTTTCGTTTCTAAAATGCTCATCATCCCAACCGAGTATGATGTAATTATACCCACTCACCTGATAACCGTGACGTGTTCTTCCTCAATCGATTTTCCAAGTCTACACGAGCTTGCATACAACAATACCGACCTCAGAAGGGTGTAAAAAAGAAAAGTAGGAAAAAACCTCCGAGGAGTGTTAGGGAGGTTAAACCCAGACGGAGTCCCTAGGTAGAAGGATAAAAGTAGGAAGTAAGACCTTAACCTGAAGCTAAGGAATCACCAAATGGATCATAAGAGGGTTAACCCGACATAAGGAACCTCATAAGGGACCACAAATGGTAAGGGTACATCAGTATGGTTAAGTGTGACCTATTATGGAATAGCAATGAAGCCAAAGAGGGATTTCTGACTAACCTAATAGAAGGAATCAACTAGTTGCAATAGGATGGTTAAGGAGAATAAACGAGACCCTAAGAAGGACCGGGAAGTAGTGAAGACTACACTCTAAAGAAGGGCAATAGCAAAAGCCCTAATTCAAAAGGGTGTAAGAATGCGAAGGAAGGAAACCTTCAAGGAGTAGTAAGAAATTCGAACATATATTGCCTAAAAGTGAAATCTCTACTTTGAAGGACATAGTAGAGAATGAAAATTGTTAAAGGAGAACTCCCCAAACAACGGAATCGTGAAATGGTCACAAGCAAGTAAGAGTGGGTTTAGGGGAGAGGAAAATCCTTAAGAAAAGGACATCACCAGAAATGAAGAAAGACATAACAAGTGAAGAGCCCCAGCGTGTCAGTAAGTCATCAAGAAATCCACTGATTGGCACCAGAAAATCCAAATAAAGAAGTTGGGAAAGGACGAGTGGGTAAGGAAAGCTGACACGGTTGTGTAAGACATTTTGTTAAGGCATGAAGGATGATTGGATAACGATAAAGGTAGTCGAGGAATACTACCAATGAAAAGAGGGATGAAGTTATACAATCCCAAAAAGATTGGAAGGTTGGGAACACCCAATAAGGAAGTGTTCTAAAATTTTAACGGTCAAAGACAAATTCTAGAGCATTGTCGTGCTATAAGGGACATGCAAGCCCAACAGTACGGGAAGGATATGACTCAGCTAAGGAAGAGTCAATTAGTAAGCATGACAAGGTGAAACATAAAATTTGGACCAGAGTTTTAATAAACAACGGATGAATGAAGAGTTGAAATAGGACAAAAAGGTGATAACAAAAAAACCTGTGAAAACAAGTACGTAACACTGAAAAGAACATCGAGCTAAGGGTTTCAACCACTATGAGAATAATTAGATGTGGGAATGGTTGGTTATCTTGGAACTACCAATCTTGAGTACATGACCTCAAAAGGGGAAAAAGGTTGCTCTAAGCAAAGAAAGATGTGAATCTGAGGATATATCCTTAAGTAAGATATGTCTAGTTATGATAAACTCAGTGGAAAAAGTAAACGATGGAAAGGAAAAGAAATACCTTAAGTGAATGATATTAAAAAGGCTAACTAAACGAACAACTGAAGATTTAGCACATCAAAAAAACACCAAATTGACACCAACGAAAATTGTTTTTGATGCAAAGGTTGCTAATTAAGTTTTGGAGAGAAAAATCCTAAAAGGAGTGGAGAGTTCTAAACCCTGTTCCTTAAAGATAAGGAAACCGGGGAAAGAACCGGTCAACCCATGTGAGAAAATCAAACCGGTTCACAAACACCAATTTTTAGAGAAAGGGCAAATAGAGAAATTTATAAATACTAAGTGATCTAAACAGGTTTAGGTGAACTGGACCGGTTTATGTGAACTGGATGAATTGGAAGAGAAAACCAAACCGGTTCAGGTGAATTGGACCTGAATCGGATTGAACTGGTTTAAACCACTATCGAATTGGTTTATAAATTCATTTTTATAGGTGACTTAGAAAAGTCAAATTGCAAAATTGAGGCCAACATTTGATAGAGAATGAATTTAGATGAATTTAAAAATTTTTAATTTTGAAAAACTCGGTTGAATTGGGTCTAAACCGATCGGTCCGGTCCAATTTAGAATAGTGTCGTCTTCTTCCTTCAGATGACAACAATGTTCACTCGCCGAAAAATCGAGCAGCACCAATGAATGACCACCATTAAGGTGCCAATCAGATGACCAAGAAGTCCTCGAGCTTCCTATATAAAGAGCCCCTCCTCATTCATCCCCCTCACACCTGAAATCTCCACTCTCTCCCTACTGCTACATTTTCTGATGAAGCTCGAACCAAAGCTCTGACTTGGGCATTTGTCTGAGCCAAAGAAGGTGAGGTTGGGTTCATTAGATTCAAGGAGAAGTCAACTACCCAATGCTAGTCTCCATTTGCTTTGAGGGTCATCGGAGAAACGCTGACATGATAGAATAGTGATGTAGCTCCGGTGGACCGAAGCTGCTGTGTTTTGGTCGAGCTAAAAATGGCCAATTCGAGCCCTTCTAAGGCCAAACCAAGCCCTCCCAACACTTCCACAACCCTCATAGAGTTGAATTAGAATGGAAATGTAAGCCAATTTGGCTCCCCTCTGTAATTTCCAATCAATGTTAGAGAGAGAACTGGTGAAACTTCGCTGACCAAATTCTCCATCAATTCGACATGAATTGATGTGATTCTTAATCCTAGGAGGAACCTCAGGACAAGAGCTATCTGCCCAGATCAAAAGCTCGGACCACCGAGCACCCAATGGTGAGCTTTCGAAGTTTCTCTCTCTACATCCAGTTTTTTGGCGAAGCTCCAAATTTTTGAAGTCCTAGGACTCAATTTGGGCAAAAATTGGCATTAGGGACCTAAAGTTAAAGAAAAAGAACTTTAGGGACCTAATTACAGTTAATTGAAAGTTTGGGTATTTTATTCATTTTTTATGAATGAAGGCTACCATCCCAAAGAATAATGAACAACGATGTTTATATCGTGTAGGAACACGAAGTACCAGGAACTTCAACTAAGACAAGCTTGCATAGAGGTAAAAAGCTAGTCGGGAGGAATTCACTTCATTCATGGGTGATTGTGATTTTTACATCATACCCGGTTGGGATGATGAGCACCTTTTATGTGATTTCACCATGGTACCAAGTCAGGATTGATAGTACTCAATGGACTAGCGGTAGTGCGTTAGGGCTAGGTCGACGAACCGGCCTAGACAACAGCTATAGGTCGGGTTGAGGGTCGTGGCCGTTGGACCAGTGGTACCAATGATTAATGGCTATATATGGAAAACTATTATTTTATGCATGCACTTGAGGTACAGGACCATTAAGATGCCCAAGAGGGGTAGTGATGGATCCTAAGGGCTACTGGACGACAGGGTGGAGATAAGGACAGTTTGTCGTGCCAACAGTCAGGAAGCTCGGAGTATCTTCCTGTGCATGAGACCAAGGTCAGGTTGGGATGAGTTCTTTGTCCACTTACGGACAGGGAGTGGCATTCAGGTTTGAGGGTCAAATGTTGAGAACATTCACTCAAACCTAAGGTAGAAGTGGACGGGCTTCTATCATGGTTGCCGGTAAAGACGCTCCGAGCCATAAGTGGGTGCAGCGGACTGGCTGCACCTATGAATGTGTGTTCTCTTCCTGATGAAGGGCATGTGTTGTCTGCTAAACACACCTAATATGGAAATGAGAAAAAGAGTTTTGAAAATTGAATTTTTAGGGAGAACTTATTTGAAAAGAAATAATATCCTTTCGCACAATTTAAAATAAAGCTATTTTCTTAAAAACTCACTCCCAACACCCGCTCACTGAGTTGTAGAACTCACCCCCTCTCTTATACCCCTTTTAGGAGTAAGGAAAACATGACAAAAGAATACTCGAGGATGTACCCTCTATCAGGTATGCTTAAAAGTTCATTTAATCTTTCATTTTTATTGATTTATGTTATTCCATGAAATAAGGTTTGAATTACACCTGACTCCTCTTGATTAAAAGAATGGGGAAACCTGTCTTAAACCAAGGGAGCAGCGAGTTGATCATGAGGATCCCACCAAACCGAGTCGGGGCATGACATGGTAGGTCGTGAGACTCGAGTATGGGGCATGATGCCCAAATGATGTGTTATGAGAAGATGATTGTGTGACAAGCAGGGCTCCTGAATTTATCGGTTTGCCTTGTTGCATGGCAGGGATGAATAACCGGGGCACATGGCAGGCTATGCGATCCGAGTGTAGGGTGGACTACCCCTAGATGATTTAGGGAAATGACTGAGAGATGGGCTAGACTATCATGCACTAACCCAATTTGGTTAGATCCCCATGAACAACACGCCACTCCCTTGGTTCAAGAGGGGTTTCCCCCTTCTTTTATTCAAGAGGAGTCAGGCGTAATCTCAACATTGTTCCCTAGAATAACATAAATTAATAATAATGATAGCTTAAGAGGAGATTAATCATACCTGATAGAGGATAAATCATGGTGTTATCCCTAGTCATTCTCTAATCCTAAAAAAGGATAATAAGGTGGGTGAGTTTCAACAACTCAATGAACAAGTGAATTAAAAAGAGTTTTCAATAAAATAATTTTGAGTGTGTCAGACTCCTTATATTCTTAAAACCATCTCTTCCTCAATTTCTCGATTTTCAAAACCATAATTCCTTATTAACCATAGTTGGTGTATTTAACAATCAACACACGACCTTCATCATGAAGGGATAACACATTCATAGGGCAGCCCATCCACTCCAACCACTTGTGGCATCAGAGCGACTTTACCAGCTACCTAAATAGAAGACCGTCCACTTCTACACTAGGAATGAGTGGATATACACAACATCTAATGCTCAAACCTGAAAAGAAAACTTCATGTTCGTATGAGGACAGAGGCCTCATCCTAACCCCACCCCAATCATATGTGCATGAAGCTACGTCGAGCTTCCCTGACTGTTGGCACGACAAACTACCCTTATCTCCACCATGTCGTCCAGTAGCCCCTAGGATGCATCACTACCCCTCTTGGGCGTCTTGATGGTCCCGAACCTCAGTGCATGCACAAAATAATAGTTTTCCTCATAAGCCATTTAATCTTTGGTACCACTGGTCCAATGGCCTCACCCTCAACTCGACTTGCAATTGTTTGTCTTGACTGGTCCATCAACCTATCTTGTCACACAACCGCTAGTCCATCGAGTATGTCGGTATTGTCTTGGTACCATAGCCAAAACACATCATTCATTAAAGTTTTCATGGCTAAATATCATGTTTGTTTATGAATTACTGCTCATACCAACTGGCCTTGGGCCCACAATATGAGATTTTCAAAATCGGGCATTTTAGCCCCCCAAGTTCCAAAACCGAAGCCTCCAGCCTATATGAGCTATTTGAGCTCCTGTCAAGAAGGTTTCCCAAAATATTTAAGAAGTGGCGCATAGTTAAGGGAGAGCACTTTTGATAAAAATTAGCTTTTCCTTCGTTTATCACACCAATCGGGTGTGATGACATCTCTGCTTACAACTGATAAATGGGTTTTCGACTTCCTTCTAGGAAGTCCATTATACCAACCGGGTATGATCTACTTACAATCGGTAAGTAGTTTCTCCATGTGTTTTCTCACATCACCCCATCCAGGTGTGATATTAAAATGCCACTTAGTAGTGGTTTTTAAATTATAAGGTACTCATAATCCCAACCGAGTATGATGTGAAAATTTCCACTCACCGCTTAACGCAGTGAATTCGTCTTAATCGGCTCTTTGCCTCTATGCGAGCTTGTCTTCTCTGGCGTTCCTGGTACTTCATGTTCCTACACGATATGAATGTCCTTGTTCATTAACATTTTGCCTAATTGCTTTCATTCATCATGAATGAATGAAATACCTAAACTTTTCAATTATTTGTAATTAGGTCCCTAAAATTCTTTTTTTGTAACTTTAGGTCCCTAATGCTAATTTTTCCACAAATTGAGTCCCAAAATTTTCAAAAATTCGTTATGGGTCTTCAATTTATCAAAAATCCCAAAAAGGGTTCAACTTTTCCCAAATTTCCAATTTGGTCCCTAATTTTTCAAAAATTACCATTCTACCCCTACTTCACAAAAATGGCAAATTTGACCCCAATAGTTCGAAAAATCTACCAATTGGTCTACCAACATCTTTTCCATGCCCAATTGTCCCTCAATTTTGGAAAATTGCTCTTTATTCCCTCAAATTTTTGAAATCCCCAATTTCTCCCTTTCAACCTGGCCAAATTTGATTTTATCAAATTGAAGGATCAATCGAGGTTAATTTTTAAAATTGAAGGTGGATTTAAGTTCCTACACACCCATACAATTCAATTGCACTTTTAATTGCATTTATTGACATCGGGACGAGCTCAAACAGAGCTTTGCTAGAAAATTGGATGTAGAGAGAAAGCTTCAAAAGCTTACCATCAGGGGTGCGGCGGTTCGATCTTTTATTCAGGGCAGATAGATCTCGTCGTGAGGTTCCTCCAAGAAATAAGAATCGCCTCAATTCATGTTGAATTGAGGGAGAATTCGGTCAGCAAAGATTCATCAAATCTCTCTCTAGCACCAATCAAAATTTACAAAGGAGAGTCAAATTGGCTTACCTTTCCTGTAAACCCCATCCCTTAGAGACATGGAAATCGGGGAAAGAACCGGCCAAATCGGGTAAGAAAACCAAACTGGTTCATGAATCCCAACCATTAAAGAAAGGGCAAATTAGGAAATTTATAAATCCTGAGTAACCTAAAAAGTTACAAAAGTAATGGAAAAAGACTTTGGGATGAATTAGAAGAGAAAACCAAATCGGTTCAGGTGAATTGGACCTAAACTGGATTGAACTATTGAATCGGTTTATAAATTCTTTTTTCTAGGGGGCTTAGAAAATTCAAATTGGAGAATTGAGGCCACCATTTGATAGAGAATGAATTTAAATGAATTTACAAATTTTTAATTTTGAAAAACTTGTTCGAATCGGGACTGAAACGGTTGGTTTAAGAGTTGAACCCATTTTGGACCAGTCCGGTATGGTTCGGAACAGTGTCGTCTTCTTCCTTCAGATGACAGCACTATTCACTCACCGTAAAATCAAGCAGCGCCGGTGAAGATGAAAAGTCTTTGGACAGGGAGTTTCAGGCAATGAATGACCGCCATTAAGGTGTCAATCAGACAGCCAAGAAGTCGCCATTAAGTTTCAGGCAATGAATGACCGATCGGTCTTAGAGAGAGATTTGGCCGAATTTAAATGACAAAATTATAATCCAATTTGATATCAATTGGTGTCATTCTTGATCCTAGGAAGAACCTCTGGAAGACAGCTATCTACTCAGATAGAAAGCTCAGCCGCTGCGCCCTCACGAGTGAAAAATTGAAGCTTTCTCTCTCTATAGTATGTTTTCCAGCAAAGCTCCATTTGAGCTTGTTCCAACGTTAAAACTTGTGATTCAAAGTTCAATGGAATCGTATGAACATGTAGAAACCCGATTTCAACTTCAATTTCAACAATTGAGGTGTTTGATCTGTCAATTTGATAAAATCAAATTAGGCTGTGTTAAAGAGTTGAAATTGGGGGGGAAATTGGGGAAAATGGAGATTTTCAAAAATTCGAAGGACCAAAATGTAATTTTCTAAAATAGAGGGTCAATTAGTCATGATAAGAATATTAGAGTGCCAATTGAAAAATTTTAGAATTTTTGGGGCAAAATTTACTATTTTTGTAAAGGAAGGGAAAATGGTAATTTTGGAAAAATTGAGGGACCAAATTGGAAATTTGGTAAATTAAACCCCTTTTTGCGAAATTTAATAAATTGAGGTCCTAAGATAAATTTTAAAAGTTTTGGGACTCAATTTGAGGAAAAACCTGGCAATAGGGATTTAAAGTTAAAGAAAAATAACTTTAGGGACCTAATTGTAAATATATATATAAAGATAGGTTTTCTCATTCATTTGGAAGGAATGAAGGCTATTAGGCCAAAGAATAATGAACAATCATCTTCATTTCATGTAGGAGAACAAGACATCAGGAACGCCAGACAAGGTCCAGCTTGCTAGGGATGAAACCCGACTAAGTGGAATTTCACTGTATGATCAGGTGAGTGGGGATGATAACTACCTCGAAATAAAAGTCCACTACCAAGTGGTATTTTAAACATCACCACTTAGTGGAGTGATGTGAAAATCATGCAGAAAAACTACTTACCGGTTGTAAGTAGATCATACATGGTTGGTATCATGAAACTTCCTCGAAGGAAGTTGAAAACCCGTTCATCAGTTATGAGCGAAGATGTCCTTATACTCGGTCGGTATACTGGAAAGCTGAAAATATATTTTTGTCAGAAGTGCTCTCCCCTGACTATGTGCCAATGCTTAAATAATTTGGGAGACCTTCTTGACGGGAGCTCAAATAGCACTTATAGGTCAGGGGCCTCGGTTTTGGAACTTGGGGGCTAATATGCCCGATTATGAATATCTCGAACAGTGGGCCATAGGCCAATGGGCATGAGCAGGAGCTCGTAAATGAACATGATATATGTGCCATAAGACTTTAATAAGTAAATTGTATGGTCATGGTACCAAGGCTGGTCCGACATTCTCAGTCAACTAGCAGTAGTGCTACATGATCGGTCTCTAGACCAATCAAGACAAATAGCTGCAGGTTGAGTTGAAGGTCGGGACCGTTGGACTAATGACACTACATATTACATGATAAGAAAACATTGTTTGTACATGCACTATGAGTACGGGATCATCAATGCCCATGAGGGGTAGTGATGCGTCCTAAGGGCCCTGGAAGACTCGGTGAGTATAAGGGCATTTCATCGTTCCAGGTGACCGTGCGAAATTTGGAGTAAAACCAAGCACATGAGACTGTGGTGGGGCAGGATGAGGTCTCTGTCCTCATACGGAAACGAAGAATTGAATTCGGGATTGAGTGTCGGATGTTGCGAACATCCACTCATTCTCAGGGTAGAAGTGGACATACTTCTATCTGGGTGGCCGGTAAAGTTGCTCCGAAGCCACAAGTAGGTTCAATGGTCATGCTGGCATGCGAATGTGTGTTTAACCTTCATAATGAAGGATGTGTGTTGGGTGATGACACGCTGTGGTTAAATAAGAAATGGTGGAAAACCCCGAGATTTTAAATGAAGGGATTTTTGAAAAGAAAGGAGTCTAGCACACTCCAATACAAGACTTTTTCCTAATGAAAACACACTACTATGTGGGATTTTAACATCACACCTGGAAGGGGTGATGTGAGAAAACACACAGAAAAACTACTTATCAGTTGTAAGTAGATCATACCCGGTTGGTATGATGAACTTCCTAGAATGAAGTAGAAAACCCACTTCTCGGTTATGAGCAGAGATGTTCTCATACCCGGTTGGTGTGATGGACAGCTGAACGAGTCTTTTTTGTCGGTAGTGCTCTCCCCTGAATGTGTTCCACTGCTTAAACTTTTTGGGAAACTTTCTTGACGGGAGCTCGAATAGCTCAGATAGGTCGGAGGCCTCGATTTTTGAACTTGGGGGCTAAAATGCTAGATTTTGAAAATCTCATACAGTGGGCCCAAGGCCAATTGCCACGAGTAGGATTTCATGAATAAATATGAGATTAAGCCATGAAAACTTTTATGAATGATGTGTTTGGCCATGGTACCAAGACAAGACTGACATACTCGATGGACAAGTGGCAGTGCGACAAGACAAGTCGACAGACATGTAAAGGCAAACAACTGCAGGTCGAGTTGATGGTCGGGGTCGTTGGACCAATGACACCAAAGATTAAATGGCTTATGAGGAAAACTATTGTTTTGTGCATGCACTGAGGTACGGGACCTTTAAGATGCCCAAGAGGGGTAGTAATGCGTCCTAGGGTATACTAGACAACATGGTGGAGATAAGGGCAGATTATCGTGCCAGCAGCTAGGGAAGCTCGATGTAGCTTCATGCGCATGAGACCGGGGTGGGGTTGGGATGAGGTCTCTATCCTCATATAGACACAAAGTTTCTTTTTGGGATTGAGGGTTGGATGTCACGTACATCCACTCATTCTCAGGGTAGAAGTGGACGGGCTTCTATCTAGGTGGCCAGTAATGTCGCTCTGATGCCACAAGTGAGTGCAGTGCACAGGCTGCCCTACGAATGTGTGATCCCATCATGATGAAGAGCGTGTGTTGATTGTTAAACACATCAACTGTGGTTAATGAGCAATGATGGTTTTGATAATCGAGAAAATGGTTTTAAGAAATAAGTAGTCTAGCACGCTCCAATTCAAACTATTTTTTCTAAAAATCAAGTTTTAAACACCCATTCATTGAGTTGTCAAACTCACCCCCTCTCTTATACCCCTTTTGAGGTAACCAAGGAAAAACCTGCTTAAAGACCTCTTGTTAGCTACACCTGTAGGACAAGTATGTAAGTTTAAATATCATGCAATTTTGATTAATGTTATTTCAGGAAAGGTACATGTTTAAAGGATGTCTTACTTCTCACGGTTTAAAGAAGGGGAAAACCATTAATATACTGGGAGAGTGGTGGGTTGCTCACGGGGATCCGACCAAACCGGGTCGGGACCACAAAGGTCCACGCAAGGAGATGATCTGTTATAGATGTGGACAATGGGGACACTACATAAGAAGATGCCTAACATTACGGAGGACAAGACCCGAAAGGATCTATTATGAGTGTAGGAGGGTGGGACACATAGTAAAGGATTGTCCCACGCTGCAAGGAATCAAAGCGATACCTTCCAATAAGGATACCACCACCCCTACAGAAGCCCAAAGGGATAACATTACAAAGGACCACAATTCCGACTAGGGATCCCAATCTCACTCAGGAAGAAATCCTTCTAGACCATAGCATAGTACTGAGTACTCCCCAAGCCATCATTGTAACAATCTCCCTTAAGAGATGTTAAAAACCCAAAATGTATTCTTACTTCAATAATGAATAAGATTATGAGTTTCTAAAAAATGTTTTGTCCCACAATAATACGACTGTGTGACTCAATTACACGAGGAAGGATCACGCGAAGAAGACTAAGGGTTGAATCTTAAGAAAACCTAGAAAAAGTAGAATGTGGATAAAAGGAAATTCCACTTAAGGAGTGCTACAAGTCACCTAGGAGCATGGAAGGAAGCACCTCCTCCATAAAAGACAAGGCCCTAATGATGAAAGACAAATAGGATGTCTCGGGATAACCAAATGTGACCTACCTTGGAAAAGTATAGGAGCGAACTAGGGTTGATCTAGTGAGAAGGTGTAACAAGAAACTTTGGGAGAAGATGCCCTAGGAAGAACTAGAAAATAGTAAGGACTACACCCTAAAAAGTATGATATGATAGGCATCAAAGATGAGTAAAAAACAAAGGACAACTGTTGCGAGACAAGTAAACCAGGAGAGTAGTAGGGATGAGGTAGTTGACTAACTTACCTCTAGTAGGTTATAAATTTAAACCTCAGCAAGGAAAAGGGAGATGGAAAGGCCATAACACTGGAAAAGAAGGTTGAAGGAAACCCTTGAAGAAACAAATGGCCGAAAATGAAATAGTTATCACACTTAAGCCAAAAGGGGGGTTTAGCAAGTCCCACACAAATAGGTCTTGAAGCAAATAGTGCTTAAGTGAATGATATAAAAAGGAAAGAGTAAACAATGGAAAGGAAAAGAAATTCCTTAAGTGAATGATATAAAAAGGGTTAACTGAAAGAACAACCGAAGAGTTAGCACATCAAGCAAACACCAAATTGATACCAAAGGAAATTATTTTTTATGCAAAGGTTGCTAATTAAGATTTGGGGATAAAACTCCTAAAAGGAGGGGAGATTTGTAAACCCTATCCCTTAAAGACAAGGAAACCAAGGAAATAATCAGTCAACTCGGGTGAGAAAACCGAACCGGTTAACGAACCCCAACCGTTAGAGAATGGGCAAATCGGGAACTTTATAAATCCCGAGTGACCTAAAGAGTTACAAAAGTAATGAAAAAAGACATTAGGATGAATTGGAAGAGAAAACCAAACCAGTTCATGTGAACCGGACCTGAACCGGTTTGAACCAATATTGAACCAATTTATTAATTTATTTTTCTAGGTAGCTTAGAAAATTCAAATTGGAGAATTGAGGACACTATTTGATAGAGAATGAATTTAGATGAATTTACAAATTTTTAATTTTGAAAAACTCAATCGGATCGCGCTAGAACCAGCCGGTTTAAGCGTTGAACCCGGTTCGGACCGGTCCAGTCCAGTTTGGAATAGTGTTGTCTTCTTCCTTCAGATAACAGCAATATTAACTCGCCAGAAAATCGAGCAGTGCCGGCGAAGATGAAAAGTCTCTGACCATGGAGTTTCAGGCAATGAATGACCACCATTAAGGCACTAATTGGATGGCCAAGAAGTCCCTGAGTTTCCTATATAAAGAGCCCCTCCTCATTCATCCTCCTCACACCTTAAAACTCACTCTCTCCCTACTGTTCCATTTTCCAGTGAATCTCAAACCAGAGCTCCAACTTGGGCAATTTTTTAGCCAAAGAAGGTGAGGTTGGGTTCATTAGATTTGGGGAGAAGTCAGCTACCCAATGGTAGTCTCCATTTGTTACGAAGGTTGATAGAGAAATGCCTGCGTGATATAGTAGTGAAGCAGCTCCGACTGACCAAAGCTACCCTATTTTTACCGAGCTAAAAATAGCCAATTCGAGATCTTCTCAGGACAAACCAAGCCCTCCCAACACTTCCACAGCCCTAATACAGCTGAATTAAAGTAGAAAGGTAAGCCAATTTTTCTCCCCTTTGTAATTTCCAATTAGTGTTAGAGAGAGAACCGATGAAACATCACTCGCCAAATTCTCCATCAATTTGACATGAATTTATGCAATTCTTGATTCTAGGAGGTACCTCAGGACAAGGGCCAACTGCCCAAATTGAAAGCTCAGACTATCGCTCCCCCCACGGTAAGCTTTCAAAGCTTTCTCTCTTTACATTTAGTTTTTCGGCAAAGCTCCTTTTAAGCTTATTTCAACATCAATTCATGCGATTCAAAGTGCAATTGAATCATATGGATGTGTAGGAACTCAAATCCATGTTAAATTTCAATAATTAACTTCAATTGATCGGTCAATTTGGTGAAATCAAATCCGGTCATGTTCAAAGGTTAGAATTGAGGGGAAATTAGGGAAATTTTGGGTATTTCAAAAATTCAAGGGACTAAAGTGCAAATTCCCAAAATTGAGGGCCAATTGGGAATGGAAAAGATGTTGAAGGACCAGTTGGTCAAATTTTGAAATTTTTTGGCTGAAATTTACCATTTTTGTAAAGAAGGGGCAAAATGGTAATTTTGGAAAAGTTAAAGACCAAATTACGAATTTGGAAAACTTGAACACCTTTTTGCAATTTTGTATAAATTGAGGTTTCAAGGTAAAATTTTGAAGTTCCAAGACTCAATTAGGGGGAAAATTGGCATTAGGGACCTAAAGTTAAAAAAATAACTTTAGGGACCTAATTGTAATTAATTGAAAGTTTGGGTATTTTATTCATTCGTGATGAATGAAGGCTATCCGGCCAAAGAATAATGAACAAAGATGTTCACATCATGTAGGAACACGAAGTACCAGGAACACCAGCCAAGACAAGTTTGCGTACATGCAAAAAGCCAGTCGAGAGAAATTCACTACATTCACAGGTGAGTGGGATTTTTACATCATACCCAATTGGGATGATGAGCACCTCGGTAATGAAAATCCACTACTATGTGGGATTTTAACATCACACCTAGAAGGGATGATGTGAGAAAACGCAGGGAAAAACTACTTATCATTCATTTGTAAGTAGGTCATACCCAGTTGGTGTGATGAACTTCCTAGAAGGAAGTAGGAATCTCGCTTCTCGATTATGAGCGGAGATGTCCTCATAGTTGGTTGGTGTGATGGACAGCTAAAAGATTATTTTTTTTATGAAAGTGCTCTTCCGTGACTGTGTGCCACTGCTTAAACTTTTTGGAAGACCTTGACAAGAGCTCGAATAGCACAGATAGGTCGGAGGCCTCAGCTTTGGAACTTGGGGGCTAAAATGCCCAATTTTGAAAATCTTGTACAATGGACCCAAGGCTAGTTGGCATGAGCAGAAGCTCATAAATAAACATGAGATTAAGCCATGAAAACTTTTATGAATGATGTAATTGGCCATGGTACCAAGACAGGACTAATATACTCAATGGACTAGTGGTAGTGTGACAAGACAGATCGACGGACCAGTCGAGGCAAACAACTGCAGGTCGAGTTGATGGTCAAGATCATTATACCAATGGCACCAAAGATTAAATGGCTTATAAGGAAAACTATTGTTTTGTGCATGCAATGAGGTACAGGACCTTCAATATGCCCAAGAGTGGTAGTGATGTTTCCTAGGGGCTATTGGACAACATGGTGGAGATAAGGGTAGATTGTCGTGCCAGTAGTTAGGGAAGCTCGACGTAGCTTCATGTGCATGAGACCGGGGTGGGGTCGGGATGAGGTCTCTGTCCTCATACAAACACAGAGTTTCTTTTTGGGATTGACGGTCGGATGTTGCATACATCCACTCATTCGTAGGGTATTAGTGGATGGGCTTCTATCTAGGTGGTCAGTAAAGTAGCTCTGACAACACAAGTGGGTGTAGTGGATGGAATGCGAATGTGTGATCCCTTCATGATGAAGGGTGTGTGTTGATTGTTAAACACACCAACTGTGGTTAATGAGGAATGATGGTTTTGAAAACCGAGAAATTGAGAAAATGGTTTTAAGAAAATAAGGAGTCAGGGACACTCCAATTCAAACAATTTTCTAAAAATCAAGTTTTAAACACCCATTCACTGAGTTGTCAAACTCCCACCCCTCCCTTATACCCCTTTTTAGGTAACCAAGAATAAACCTTCCTAAAGACCTACAAGACAGGTATGTAAGTTTAAATATCATGCAGTTTTATTAATGTTATTCCAGGAAAGGTACAGATTTAAACGATGCCTTACTCCTCACGGTTTAAAGAAGGGGAAAACCCTTAATAAACTGGGAGAGTGGTGGGTTGCTCACGGGGATCCGACCAAACCAGGTCGGGGCATGATAAGTACTATCGGTCTAGACTTGATACCATGGTGAAATCACACATTAGTTTCATTAGAGTTTTCATAGCTTTCTCAATTTATGTTTGTTTACGAGCTCCTACTCATGCCCATTGCACGTGATTTTCCAAAACCCCGCATTTAGCCCCACAGGTTCAAAAATTGAGGCCTCTATCCTATTTGAGCTATTTTACCTCCCGTCAAGAAGGTCTCCCAAATAGTTTAAGTATTGTCACACAGTTAGGGGAAGAGGGTTTCTCCTTACTCCAAAAAAGTTAATCATACCAACCGAGTATGATTTCCTCTACTTACAACTGGTAAATAGGTTTAAGCTTACTTTGCTCATCACTTCAACTGATGTGATGTTAAAATTCCACTTACAAGTGGTTTTTCATTTCTAAAGTGCTCATCATCCCAACCGGGTATGATGTAAAAAAGCCCACTCTCACAATAATCATGATGTGTTTGTCCTCGATTTGCTTCCCAAGTCATTGTGAACTTGCTCTTGCTTGCCTTTCGGTTACACTTATCCCTACATGATTTGGGTAGCCTTATCACTTAAGGTTTGGCATAAAAGCCTATTCTCACAAATTATCGATAAATTACATTTAGATCCCTAAAGTTTTTTTTCTAACTTTAGCTCCCTAATGCTAACTTTTGCCTAATTTGAATCCTAAAGTTTCCAAAAATCCCTTTGAGTCCTCATTTTACTCAAAATTGGATAAGGGGCTCAAGTTTTCCAACTTTCCAAATTGGTCCCCAACTTTTCAAAAAATACCATCTTGCCCCTACTTTGCAAAAAATGGCAATTTAGCCCCAAATGTTCCAAAAATTGATCAATTGGTCCTCCAACATCTTTTTCATGCCCAATTGGCACTCAATTTTGGAAAATTGCAAAGAGCTCCCTCAATTTTATTAAATCCTCAATTTTTCCCAAAATTTTCCTCCAATTTCTCCCCTTCAATCTGACCGAATTTGATTTTTTCAAATTGGCCATTCAATAAGAGTTAATTGCTCCAGTTGAAGGTATGGATCAGTTCCTACACTTTCATATGATTCAATTGAGTTTTTAACTGCGTCATTTGTGTCTGAATTAATCTAAAACGGAGCTTTGTCGGAAAAGTGTGCGTAGAGAGATAAAGCTTCGAAAGCTTACCGTCGGAGGTGTGGTGGTCCGAGCTCTCTATCTAGGCAGGTAGCTCTCATCCTTAGGTTCCTCCTAGGATAAAGAATCGCTACAATTCACATCAAATTGAGGAAGAATTCTATCAGTGAAGTTTTGCAATTTCTCTCTCTAAAGCCGACTAAAAATGATAGTGGGGCCGAATTGGCTTACTTTTCAGCTCCGTTGAAGTCATATGAGGGCTGTCGGGGTGTTAGGGAGGCTTGGTTTGGCCGAAGGAGGGCTGAAATTGGCCAAATTCAACTCGAACAAAACTGGGCAACTTTAGTTTGTCGGAACTGCTTCACTGTTTGATTCTGTCGGTGCCTCTGTGGCAGTCCTCAGGTCGAAAGGAGGATGCTATCAGGTAACTAACTTCCCCTAGAACCTAAAGGATCCAACCTTGCCTTCTGAGGCATAGAAAACTACCCAAGTCAGAGCTCTGGTTTGAGCTTCACTAGAAAATAGAACAGTAGAGAGAGAATGGAGATTTCAGGTTTGTGGATGATGAATGGAGAGCAGCGCTTTATATAGGGAGCTCGGGGACTCTCTGCCCGACCGTTTTCCATTTTGCTCAAGATTATCCTCGCCCTGAAATAGGCTGAACGGAGCCATTTTTCCTTCGATGACGCTGTTTGTTTCTACATTGAATGAACAGTGCTATCATCTAAAGGAAGAAGACGACACTAATCCAAACTGGACTGGATCGGTCCGACCGGTTCAATGTGTAAATCGGCATGTTCAGGCCCGATTCGACTAATTTTCTCAAAATTAAAAATTTTCTAAATTAATCTAATTTCATTCTCCATCTAATGTTGGCTTCAATTCCCCCAATTCGATCATTTTAAGCCACCAAGAAAAATGAATTTAGAAATTGGTTCAAAGATGGTTCAAACTAGTTTAGGTCTGGTTCACCTTAACTGGTTTGGTTTTCTCTTCCAATTCATCCAAAGGTCCTTTTCCATGATTTTTATGACTCTTTAAGTCACTTGATGTTTGTAAATTTCTCAATTTACCCTTTCCTTATTAGTTGTGGTTTGTGAACCGGCTCGGTTTTCTCTTTTAAAATGATCGGTTATTTTCCCGGTTTTCTTATCTACAAAGGCATGGTGTTTGCAACTCTCCCCTCCTTTTAGGGGTTTTGTCCCCAAAACAATTACATGTCAAATAACTGAGAGTAGCCATCCCTCATAACGCTCATAGTTTCCCATATCTCCTCTTGCATGGATTTGTTCTGCCAAAGAACCTTGACCATAGGAATCTACCTGTTCCTCAGGTTCCTATCTCTCTGGTTGATGATTTACACCAGTTCTGCTTGATAAGTCAAGTTCTTTTCTAATTCTGGTGGAGGTCGGTACAACACAGGGCTAGGATCATGCTGGTACTTTCGGAGTATCGAGATATGGAATACATCATGTATTCTTTGTAAGTCTGGAGGTAGTTCTAGTTTATATACCATCGGCCCTATCCTTTGGGCTATTGTGTAAGGACCAATGTACCTTGGTTTCAACATCTCCCATTATTGAAACCTAAGTATTCCCCTCCATGGGGATACCTTTAGGAACACTTGGTCTCCCAAATCAAATTCCAAATCCCTTCTCCTCCGCACAGCTCTTTTGCCTGTCCTAAACGGCCTTAAGTCCACTTCTTATGATCTTAATTTTCTCTATGGCATCCTCAATTAGTTCGACCCTTTCAAACTTTCTTTCTCCCACCTCTTCCCAAAATAAGGGGGTACGGCATGCTCATCCAAAAAGGTCCTCATAAGGAGATATTTGAATACTAGCCTGATAATTGTTATTATAAGCATATTCCATCGGGCACAAGTATTCTTCCCGACCCTTATTCATGGTGAGTATAGATATCTGCCCGCAACATGTCATCTAGGGTTTGGATCATTCCCGAAGACTGTCCATCGGTTTGAGGATGAAATGTTGTGCTCATGTGGAGTTTGGTCCCCAAGGCACTTTGCAAACTGTGCCAAAATCTCGAGGTAAATCTAGGGTCTCTATCTAATACTATGCTTATCGGGACACCATGGAGTCTCATAATCTCTTTCATGTATAAGACGACTAGTTGTTCTACTGAATCCGTCACTCTTATGGGTATGAAATGGGTGGACTTGATCAATCTATCAACAATGACCCATATTGCATCTCATCCCTTTCTAGTCATAGGTAGCCCTATGATAAAGTCCATCGTGATGTGTTCCCATTTCCATTCTAGGATTGGCAGGGGTTGTAGCAATCTTGAAGGTTTCTGATGCTCAGCTTTAATTTACTGGTAGGACAAGCATCAAGCTACATATTCTACAATATCCCACTTCATCCCTTTCCACCAATAACCTTGTTTGAGGGTGCAGTACATCTTGGTACTGCCTAGATGCATCACATAAACATAGTCATGTGCCTCTTCCAAAATTAGTCTCTTCAATTCCTTATCTTGAGGCACACACTCTACCCTTGTAGGTTAGTACGCCATCACCTCGAAGATTGTAGTATGGTTTTGCTTCTTCGTTGACCGGGTCCATATAGGGTTGGAGTTCCTTATCCACTTTTTGTTGGACCTTAATTTGCTCCATTAGGCTGGGTCTTACCAATATGTCAGCCAATAAGCATTTTTCTCTCTTGTCCACCTTAAGGTCCACTTCCATCCTTCCCAATTGTTGCAACAAGGGTAACTAATTGGTCTTGATTAGAGCTGCTTTGGTTTGGTACTTGCGACTTAAAGCGTCTGCCACCACATTAGCCTTACCAGGGTGATATTCTATCACAAGGTCATAGTCCTTAACCAATTCCAGCCATCTCCTCTGGCAGAGGTTCAACTCCTTCTGAGTTAAGAAGTACTTAAGACTCTTGTGATCAGTATATATCTTACACTTAACTTCGTATAGGTAGTGTCGCCAAATCTTTGGGCGAACACTATTACGGCTAACTCTAAGTCATAGGTAGGGTAGTAACGCTCATGTACCTTTAGTTGTCATGAAACATAGGCAATAACCTTTCCTTGTTGCATTAATACGCATCCAAGTCCATGTCTGGATGCATCACTATAGAAGGTATATACTCCCCAGCACTTAGGTTAGGCAAGGAGAGTATAGGTGTTGTTGTCAAACGGGTCTTCAACTCCAAGAAGGACTTCTCACAGCTTCCATCCCACTTATACTCCACTCCTTTCCTTGTGAGACGAGTCAAAGGGCAACTATCTTAGAGAAATCTTGCACAAACCGTCTGTAATATCCTACCAAGCCCAAGAAACTCCGTATCTCCAAGGGATTTTTGGGTGCCTTCTAATCGAATATGGCCTCCACCTTTACGAGGTCTACCTTGACTCCATCTTTGGACGCTATGTGTCCTAAGAACCCTACCTCCTCCAATCTTGATCTCACATCCCTTTAACTATTTGCCCCTATATAATCCTTCTCCTAAGGGTGTGAGGATGTTGAGACTTTGTTCTAGAGAGGTAAGTTCTTGGGGAAGACTTGGGTTTAGATCTTCATTGATGAAGGATCTTTCTGCTCCCGAGTTGAAGAGGGCGTACACCTTTCTTCCCCACAAGTGTACATACCCTGATTGAATAAACACATGTTTTTAGAAGAAAAATTCCTTTATTGAATGAAATTTGAATTACAGGTTTATCTGAATCTTAGTTGAGAGGGTTTTAGGAAGTACCCGCTACGATACTAGGGTCTTTTCTAGCCTCTTCCTATGTGAGGTTGTATACCCTAGTTGGCACTCTAGTTGTGGCATCCTTCCTGGGAGTCCTTGGGTTCCCTTGGGGTGGACCAAGCATGTTCCATTGCTTGTTCTCCCTAAGAGTGGGGCATTTCCTTGCAAAGTACCCCACCTGCCCACATGCAAAACAGGACAAGCAAGCTCCCTCGTGGTACCTTTGGCACCTAGGACAACGAGGGTTTCCTTGTGGAAAGGTGGGGATAGCTCTTCGTAGGGGTGGTGGTGCATCCTTCCTCCATTGGAAACCTACCTTGTTTTCCCCCCTTGGACCATTTTGTTCATTTCGTCCTCCATGACGGCCTTGGCCCTTGTCTTCCTTCCGGTTAGCTTGCTCCATCCGACGGTGTCAGGTCTGTACCAGACGCTCACATTCGTGAGCCATACAAATTACAGCTGCCAGATCCGTGGGGCGTCCTAGTACTCCCATCCGGTCTCGTATGTCCATGTTAAGACCGTCCACGAATCGTTGGCATATGTGTACCGGTCCAGCTAGATCATGGGCAAAGGGTCTTAACTCATTGAATTTAGTTTCATACTCCAAATTAGAGTTAAGCCCTTATCGGAGTCAAAGGAAATCCTACTTCTTCTCATTAATCAGATGTGGAGCCGGGTACTCCTCCATGTACCTCTCCTCAAATTGTTCCCAGGTGGGGGTGGGGGTATGTAGGCTCCTTACATTATCCCACAATCTTTTCATAATGGCCTCCAGGAAAAATTCTGCCAGGATCACCATGTCCTCTAGTGAAATCCTAACTATTCCCATGAGCTTCTTGATACTGGCCAGCCAGTCCATAGCAACTCCAACATCCTTCTCTTTGAGGAAAGGCTTACACCCCAGTTGACAGAGAGTTTTGAGGTGATTGGGGATGTCAACTAGAGAAGAATGGTTTACATGAAGGGTATTAGATTGTACTTCTTCCAGCTCAGCTCGAGAGTTGGTGCCCACATCAAGGACGAGGTTAGGTCGTCCAAATACTCGGGTGAATTACTCATACAATCTCTGGTGCTCCGAGCTTAGTCTAGGTGGAATTGTCTGGGCTTCTTGGGGAGTTTCCATGGGAAGGGGTTGTTGGGCAATGTCAGAAACTGTGGCTCTTGTTCTCTTAGTTCCGCTTTTGGGAGCCATCAGAAATTTTAAGATTTATTCCTATTAGTTACTAGGTTTTATAGTCTTGATAATGTATTCGAGGAAACAGGCTCTGATACCACTCAAGTTGTCACACCCCAATCCAGTTTGGTCGGATCCCCGTGAACAACCTACCACTCTCATGGTTTATCAAGGGTTTCCCCTTCTCTAACCCACGAGGAGTAAGGCGTACTTTTTACCTGTATCTTTCCTAGAATAGCATTAACCAAACTGAGTAATTTAAAGTAGATATACATGTCTTGTTCTGAATTAGTAGGGTATTTTAGGGAGGATCTTTCCTTACCTGAAAGGGGTAAAAAGGAAGGGGGTGAGTTCTACAACTTAGTGAGCGAGTGTTGGGAGTGAGTTTTCATAAATAACTTTGTTTAAAGTGTGCCAATATCATCATTTCCTTTAAGAAAGATCTTTTCTCAAGTTTTGGTTCTCAAAATCTCTTTTTTCCCATTTTCACATTATGTGTGTTTAGCAGACAATGCACGCCCTTCATCAAGAAGGGTACACACATTCGCAGGTGCAGCCCATCCACTGCACCCACATGTGGCTCAAAGCGTCTTTACGGGCCACCAAGATAGAAGCCCATCCACTTCTACCCTAGGTCTGAGTGAATTTTCTTGACATTTGACCCTCAGACCCAAAAGTAACTTTATGTTCATATGAGGACAAAGACCTCATCCTGACCCCACCCTAGTCTCATGCGCAAGAAGCTACTCTATGCTTCCCTATTGTTGGCACAACGAACTACCCTTATCTCTACCATGTCGTCCAGTAGCCTTTAGGATGCATCACTACCCATCTTGGGCATCTTGATGGTCTTGTACCTCAAGTGCATGCACAAAAAAATAGTTTTCACATAGTCATTTATCTTTGGTGCCACTACTCCAACGGCCCCGACCCTCAACCCGACCTACAACTGTTTATCTAGGTTGGTCCGTCGACCTAGACCTCGGGCACTGTCGCTAGTCCATAGAGTATTATCGATCCAAACTTGGTACTATGGCAAAATCACACATCAGTTTCATTAGAGTTTTCATGGATTTCTCAGTTCAAGTTTGTTTACGAGCTCCTGCTCGTGCCCACTAGCCTTGGGCCCACTGCATGTGATTTTTCAAAACTGGGCATTTAGCCCTACAAGTTCAAAAACCGAGGCCTCTAGCCTATCTGAGCTATTCTAGCTCCCGTCAAGAAGGTCTCCCAAAGAGTTTAAGCATTGGCACTTAGTCAGGGGAGAACACTTCTGACAAAAATATATTTTTCACTTCATCTCACCAATCGGGTGTGATAATACCTCCACTTAGAACTAGTCAGCGTGTTTCTCCTTCCTTCAAGAAAGTCCATCATACCAACTGGGTATGATTTCCTCTACTTACAACCAGTAAGTAGGTTTTAGCTTAGTTCGCTCATCACTCCAACCGGGCGTGATGTTAAAATTCCACTTACAAGTGGTTTTTTGTTTATAAAGTGCTCATCATCCCAACCGGTTATTATGTAAATAATCTCACTTACCCAATAACTGTGACATGTTTGTACTCAGTTTGTTTCCCATGTCTACGCTAGCTTGCTCTTGCTTGCATTCCGGTCACACTTGTCCCTACACGATTTAGGCAGTCTTATCACATACGGTTTAGTAGAAAATCCTAGGCTCACAATTTATCGATAAATTACATTTAGGTCTCCTAAATTTTATTTTTCTTAATTTAGGTCTCTAATGCCAACTTTTTGCTCAATTTTAGTCTCAAAACTTCCAAAATTTCTATTGAGTCCTCATTTTACTCGAAATTGTATAAGGGGTTCACGTTTTCCAAATTTCCAATTTGGTCCCCTAACTTTTTAAAAAATACCATTTGGCCCCTACTTTCCAAAAATGGCAAGTTGGCCTCAAATGTTTCAAAAATTGACCAATTGGTCCTCCAACATCTTTTTCATGCTCAATTGGCCCACAATTTTGGGAAATTACAAAGAGGTCGTTCATTTTTATGAAATCCCTAATTTTTCCCAAAAATTTCCCCCAATTTCTCCCATTCAACTTGACCGAATTTGATTTCTTCAAATTGGCCATTCAATCAGGGTTAATTACTCTAATTGAAGATATGGATCAGTTCCTACACTTCCATTTGATTCAATTGAGCTTTAAATTGCATCATTTGGGTCCGAATTAAGCTTAAATGAAGCTTCGTTGGAAAACTGTGCGTAGAGAGAGAAAGCTTCAAAAGCTTACCGTCGAAGGTGCAGTGGTCTGAGCTCTCTATTTGGACATGTAGATCCCGTCCTGTGGTTCCTCCTAGGATCAAGAATCACTACAATTCACATCGAATGAAGGATGAATTCTGTTAGTGAAGTTTCATAATTTATCTCTCTAACGCCGACCGCAAATGACAGAGTGGGCCGAATTGGGCTAACCTTTTAGCGCCATTAAGGTCGTATGAGGGTTATAGGGGTGTTGGGGACGCTTGGTTTGGCCAGAGGAGGGATGAAATTGGCTGAATTCAGCTCGAACAAAATATGGCAGCTTCGGTCCTTTAGAGCTACTTCACTGTTTGATTCCGTCGGTACTTCTCCGGCAGTACTCGGGTCGAAAGAAGGATGCTATCAGGTAACTGACTTCCCCTAAAATCTCAAGGACCTAACCTTCCCTTCTAAGGCTCAGAAAATTGCACAAGTCAAAGCTCTGGTTTGAGCTTCACTAGAAAATGGAGCAGTTGAGAGAGAATGGAGATTTCAGGTTTTTGGAGGATGAATGGAGAGGAGCTCTTTATATAGGAGCTTGAGGACTCTCTACTCGACTGTTTCCCATTTTGGTCAAACATATCTGCACCATGAAACGGCCTGAACGGAGCTGTTTTTCCTTCATCAGCGTTGTTCATTTCTACATTGAATGAATAGTGTTGTTATCTGAAGGAAGAAGATTACACTATCCTGAAGCAGACCGGATCGGTCTGACCAGTTCAATGCATAAATTCGTCAGTTCAGGCCCGATTCGATCGATTTTCTCAAAATTAAAATTTTCTAAATTCATTATCCATCTAATGGTGGCTTCAATACTGTAATTTGATCATTTTAAGCCACTAAGAAAAATGAATTTAGAAAATAGTTCAAAGATGGTTCAAACTAGTTTAGGTCTTGTTCCCCTGAACCTGTTTGGTTTTCTCTTTCAATTTGTCCCAATGTCTTTTTCCATGACTTTTGTAACTCTTTGAGTCACTTGATGTTTATAAATTTCTCAATTTACCCTTTTCCTTATTTGTTGTGGTTCGTGAACCAACTCGATTTTCTATTTTAAAATAACTTGTACTTTTCCCAATTTTCTTATCTATAAATGGGCGGGATTTATAGTGTCAATGTGCCAACATGGGTAGTCCAACCTCGTCAAACAATTTAGGCAAGATTATAGTTTTGTACCATGGTGGTCAGTAAAATCGCTCTAAACCACAAGTGGGATATATAGGATGTATGCTCTACCAATGTGTAATTAATTCCATGATGGTAAAGGGTATGTGAAATGTTGTGATTTAAAAACAACCATCATTCTAATATTAATAAACCTTATTATATGTTAAACCATGAATATGGCATCAAAATGCATATCTTTCCTTCTCACTCAGTTATAAACTCACACCCATCTAACCCCCCTTTACGATCTTTGGAACACAAGAGGAAGATGTGCAACAAACACTCACATAATGTACATAAACCTTATGAAATTTTTATAATTAATTTTTCTCGAATTCTATTTTTGACAATTATGTTTTGGAAAAGTTCATATTGTGTATATTTTGAGTCTTTCTCATATCTGAACTATCATTATAGACCATACCATAATAGAACTGAGAGAAGTGGCGGATTGTTCATAGATTCCGACCAGACAAAATGAGTCGAGGCATAACATCACTATTGGCCCATATTTATACTCTCGATATTGATTAGATGTTGATTTTTTACCAGCATCATTAGTTTCCTTGAGGAAATTCCTAGAGCATTGTCTTATCATCCTTGATGCATTTTAAACTTTTTGTTCCCATGTTCTTTGGTTACTCAACAAAACAAGTCACACTTAAATTGTAACATCGCAACCTTCAGAATCCAAGTTAAACATGTAATTTAAACCGAAAAATAAAATAAATCAAATATTGAATCAATTCATCGTAGAATTAGAATTGATATCCAATTATTTTCTAGATTTGAATAAACTTTATAAATTAATGTACCCCGTCAAAAATTAAATTAGAAATTAACTTGAATTGAATTAAGTTAAATCGAACTTAATTTGTTTAATAAAACTCCAAAAGGATAATTGTGACACTTTATTACTTGATAATAATAATATAAAATGGAATTTAACTCGACTAGTTTGAGCCATAAAGTCAAATTCAATCAAGATTTGGTCAAGATGGGTTTTTTAGGATTTTTTAGGGTCAACTATTCAGCTTTAAAGAATTTTGAAATAAAGATAATGATATTCAATACCATAATTATACATGATGGATTACCATTACATAAAAAATGGAGAATTATCTACTATTAAAAATGCAACTAATTAACACTAGCCCATGGACATGATGAAAAATAACTCAAATAATGTCGAGCTCATTTATACATCATTTTCTTCATTAAACCGAAAGCCTAATAATACAAGTTTGATGTGTCACAAGGCTAAGAAAATTAAATATTGGAACAGGCTTGAAATCTCTTGGCTTGTGCATAATATGAACTAGCCATTAATAACTCATTGTCAACTAAACCTTCCTCCCACTAGTCAAACATCTTCTAAAATCAAGATATCCTTTTTCTAATTAAAGTTACTTCTATAGCAAGATGAGAAATTTGTTTATTTCCGAAAATTTCAAGGAAATTATGGAAGATAACCTTTTCCAATTACCTAGTCACATAAATTTCACTATTATCAAATAGAGAGCTACTTGAAATGCCATATTTCTAACAAATTTAGACACTCTCCTCTCAGTTGGAACAATTCCTTCTGGCTGTAAAAGTATGTTCCTTCAATTTTGTAGAATCAATTATCATAAGATTAGCTTGAGCTCAACTTCATTAGTCACTCACATGGTCTCCCAATATCGCCTATGCAATTCCTTATTAAACAATATCTTAAGAAGTCTCATATATTAAAATACCCAATTTTTTTCATTAGAATGGGAGAATGGGGGGCAATATTGATGTTCTGTATCACACATACCTAAATGAGACAGATCACTAGAAGCACTGAGGTTGAAACTCAAGTTTGGGTAACTCGTCGGGGCATGATGGGGATTTCCACCAGGATCCGCATCAGGATCTTCAGTGTCATCAATTTTGCAGAACTCTGAAGTGCCCCTCAATGAGTGATTTATTCCCTTAACGGGCAATGATTTCCCTTCCAAGGACATCAGTCAAGCAACATTATGGAAGATCATTATTTGAAACGCTACAGAGCCTATCAAGATTTAGGGTACAATTTATTCCTGTGAGCAGAAATAGTTATCTTCTCCTATAATTATGACTAGATAATTCATATCTTTTCTTTATTTAGAGAACTAAATATTATCTCTCAATTAACGAAAAGGACATATAACAAGGGTTAAGTGATTTACCGTTGCTCCTCCCCAAAAGTCTATTACCCTATGCAAGGAAATATCAGATCTTGACCAACCTTCCAAATAACATACAAGAAAAAATGAAATTCATAGAATTTAGAGAAACAAAGTCATCCATCTCTACCTAGGGAGATTCAAAGATCGATAGGTCGCTAGAGAGACAGGGACCTCATAACTTAAAAAGAAATACTTCGACTAACCATCCCTATCCTTCACACTTACAAGAGGTTTAGGTCACTCCATGTGTCATATGATTTTCCATGTGTAGCCACGGGGAAGGAGAGACAGAAATTTTAGTATGCTAAATGACCACTAACCATAATGAAGATCCTTTTGGTTAATACCCTTGTTGTATTAAGGACCTTTTAGTGTATTAAGGAACAAATTTTACTATGCGAGAGACTCTTTCTGGTATAACAAAATCATGCTCTAAGTCAGGATTGTGCTCTACTCGATAATAGCTGCTAAGGGGTCTACTGGTCTTCTATCATTATCTATATTGTTTCAAAGATGATTGTAGATACCTTACCTTCCAAAAGTGATGAAGTACCCTCTTAATATACCCTTACTAGAATTGAAGTAACTATTATGATTGTTTTTCTAACATTATACTCAATGTCATTTGTTTCTGTGGTGCCAAAGTTATTTTCGCTACTACAAAGAAGTTAGGAGCCAAGTATTTTATTTACATCCAAAAGAACAAAGGAATGGGAGATAAACAATGGAAGAAGGGAGATAAACAATATAAACAATGGAAGAAGGGAGATAAACAATATGTGTATAATATTGTTAATACTTGATTTTGCATTTGAACAATCTCATGGGTTTATATAGATTTAATAAATCATTTACATGAATAGATATAATACATTGAAATAATACAATCATGATCTAATAATATCTAAACAAAATTTAAGGGAAATCTAGTAGAATTTAAATTAGCTCATGTATTTTGGTAATGTATGTTTGGGATTGTATCTCTGGACTTGTGTAGACTCATGTTTTGTGGCTCCATTAGAATTATAAGTTGGTAATACCTTGATATATCTTGGTAATATCCATTGGACTTGTATCTCTTAACTTATGCGGACTCATGTCTTGTAATCTCTTGGTAATGTCTGTCGGGCCTTTTGTCTCTTGACTTGTGTATACTAATGTCTTGTTATCTCTTATTAATGACAGTTGGGCTTGTGTGGATTCATGTCTTGTATTCTTTTGATAATTATTGTTGGGGCTTATATATCTTAACTTATGGTTTCTTGTGGTTTCAACATAATTTATTATATATTACTACTCGACAAGTAAGTGTAGCAATTAAACTTGAGTTTTGATATAAATAAAATAAATAAATAATTAATTCATAATGCATTAATGAATATGTGCAGAAAAAAATTATAAAAAAATTCACATGTAGAATGAGGCAAATGAGGAAAATGCTTTAAGAGAGTGGTATAAAAAATATATATAGGGATAGACTATTTTTTTTAGGTGTAAAAAAGTTGAGCTGAATTTTGATAAAACAATTATAATTTTAATACTAAATATCAGAAATATTTTAAATAAAAAAAATATATGCTAAAATAAGGAGTTCGTTATTAATATAAAAAAGAATAAATTCATTGAAAAATAAAAAAATTACGTTAATATTTGATTGAATTTAGGCTAAATTGAAATTTTGTTAGAAATTATAACATTTTTTAATATCATAAAGTACAAAGAAAAAAAATAAAACTTACAAAACTATAAAATGAAAGAAATTTTGGGTTGAAAAGTATTATACACCATGGAGATAAACGGATTTGGGGCGGGACTATATTTGACCCTCAAAAGATATTCTCCATAGATATTCTCTTTTCATTTTCCTTTTGATACCTTATTATTGTGCTATGAATACTCTGGGGGAGAAAGATGGAATAATGGTCTCCCTCTTGCCAACAAAGATGGTTTGTGTTATGATATACATGCACTGACGTCACAGAATCCTATAAATCCATAATTAGATGAAATTATGGTTAGGGTGGTGACTAACTACCTGTCTATGGCTATAACTTTATAGGAAATTATGGAATGAGCTAGCTGGTAGATATACCCATTAGGATTTATAAGAGATATCCGTCAGTGAAACCCTAGTGGGAATATGTTCGAAAATTGCACCAGCTGTCCAACTAATTTGTTGGTCGCAGCTTCATTATTCGTCCATTGGACACAACCACTGATGACATATAGACTCAGGCCATGAGACTGAGATATGACTGGCCGAGAATTGGAGTCACGGATCACAAGATGTATAGAAACAAAAAGGTAATTATATTATTGATAAACAACAGGAACCAAATATATTGGAGAAGGCAAATACAAATCTCTCACAAACACGTCTCACAAACACGCGGACACCCACTTCTATACAGCACCAATCATACAGTAGAATATATGCAGCTGATGGGGATCGTAAGATTCCTCACATGGCAGTGTTACTAATTGATGTCATTAAGGACAGCATCATTTGTGGAACACAACACACATGACTCAGGAGGACAAGTTCAGTGAAGAGGTGTGTTTGGGACATGCGGGATAGTGGGCAGCTCCGGCTTTGGTATGGCTGGAATCTCAGGCTTGGACAGAGTTGGGATCTCAGGCTTGGGAAATGAAGGGATCTCGGGTTTGGGTAATGTTGGAATCTCGGGTTTGGGAAAGGTAGGAATCTCTGGTTTGGGCAGTGAAGGGATCTCGTGATTTGGCAATGAAGGGATCTCGGGTTTAGGGAATGAAGGGATCTCGGGCTTGGGCAGTGATGGAACTTCAGGCTTGGGGAATGAAGGGATCTCGGGTTTAGGGAATGAAGGGATCTCAGGTTTGGGCAGTGATGGAACCTCAGGCTTGGGCAGTGTTGGAATCTCAGGCTTTGGCAATTCAGGGATCTTGGGAAGCTCTGCTTCTAGGAGATGACGAACGGCGAGCACCCCATTTCCAGTGATCAGTGCCACAACGATGAGCAGTAGAGGGAGGAGGGATTTTGGGTTTGAAGCCATGGCAATGTCCAGATCTTCAAGTTCGTGTCTAAGAAGAGTGTTGCAGGAGGTTTAGGTTCAGGATTTGTGTGATTTGTATTGGAATTAATGGTGGGCTTTTTATAGAAAGGAAATGTGAGTGGCTGACAATGAGCTAAGTTGGACAGAAGTAAAAGGTTTCTGGGAAGGGTTTCTTTGTTAGTTCATCTGCTCACCCACAAAATCATAGGATTAAAATCATCAGCAAGAGTCAATAGCATCTCATCTGCTCAACCTGAAATCATCATCAAAGTACAGTTGGTGGAACAAATGATAAGGTGATTACCTGTTGCAGAAAGTAGTCAACTGTTTTAATGATCCGCGTCCTGTTGGTATAAACAACCAACATAATAACATTAGATAGGACAAATGCCACAACAAAGATCCATCTCCTGTTTGTGCTTACAATGGAATCAGCTTTCTGACACACCAGGATGAAATTTCAATCCAAAATATGGAAAGCATGGCAAAATAATAGTTGTGCAGTTCACAGAGGGTGACGAGAAAAAAAGATGCATTAGGTGAGAAACAGTGATGAAAGTTCAGACAGTACAACTTCTACCAGATTACATAGGAGGGACGTAGGAATCGGGTTGGGTGACATATCTCACCCACTCTAGTGTTATATGTACTTGATTTCTTTGCTATCTGCAAGTACTTCACCTACATCAAACACCGTTAATTAACTTACTAATATTTATTATATTCTTAAAATTTTTCTTTAACTTATTATCTATATCTCTTTCATTCCATATAATACATGTTTTTTTTAAATTCTATTTTACTCATTTTTTTATCAAAATTTATTTTTTCATCAATAATTGATTTATAGAAATTGTAAGGACGATCTCTACTATTTACGTAATCATGATAATATTTCTTTTATTAATTATATTAGTCACGTTGAATTTGTTACTCGTTTACATCAATTTTTTAAGATATTCTTCTTTTTCAAATTATGGGTCATGTTATTTCCCAACATTTATCAATAAATAATATTTATCTATTATTATTTTGTAACTCATACTTTTTTGGTAAAATTATTTAATAACCATTTTCAGTTATTCACCATAATAGTATCTATCCTCTCAAATTAATTCACACATACATTTGGGGATTATAACTCATTATTTCCTCTGTAGCAGATAAACGCTATTATATTCATTTCTTAGATAATTACAGCAAATTTTTATGGTATTTTATTATAAAATAATGATATGATATTATCTCTATTTGTCATGTCCCGACACGATTTGGTCGGATCCCCGTTAGCAACCCGCCACTCTTTCGATTTATTTAGAGTTTTTCCATTTTTTAAACCGTGAGATGTAAAACGTCATTTATAATTGTAACTTTCCTAAAATAACATTAATCAAAATTGAATAAATTAAACTTGCATACCTATCTTGCAGGTTTAACTAGTGTAATGTCTGTAGGTAGGTTTTTCCCTCGATTACCTGAAAATAGGTAAAGGGAGGGGTGAGTTCGATAACTTAATGAATGAGTGTTTGAAACATGAGTTTTTGTAAAATAGTTTAAATTAGAGTGTGCGAGACTGCTCATTTTCTTTTCAAAAATATTCTTTCCTTTAATTCTCGGTTATTCAAAATCAATTATCTCACAATTAGTGTGTTTAACAATTAACACATGCCCTTCATCATGAAGGGGTCACACATTCGCAAGGCAACCTGTCCACTTCACCCGCTTGTAGTATCGGAGCAACTTTACCGGCCACCTAAATAGAAACCCATCCACTTCTACCTTGGGAATGAGTGGATGTTTGCGACATCCGACCCTCAAACCTGGAAAGAAACTCCGTGTCCGTATGAGGATAGAGACCTCATCTCAACCCCACCCCGGTCTCATGCACATGAAACTAAGTCGAGTTTCCTTGAGTGCTGGCACGACAATTTGCCCTTATATCCACCATGTCATCTAGTAGCCCGTAGGATGCATCACCACCCCTCTTGGGCATCTTGATGGTTCTGAACCCTTGTGTATGCACAAATAATAATTTTCCATATAAGCCATTAATCTTTGGTGCCACTAGTCCAACGGCCCCGACCCTCAACTCGACCTGCACTTGTTTGTCTAGACCTGTCCGTCGACCAGGTCTTGTTGCACTGCCGCCAGTCCATCGAGTATGTCTATCATGTCTTGGTACCATGGCCAAATCACATCATTCATTGAAATTTTCATGGCTTAGCATCATGTTTGTTTACGAGCTCCTGCTCGTGCCAACTAGCCTTGGGCCCACTGTACAAGATTTTCAAAACAGGCATTTTAGCATCCAAGTTCCAAAACTGAGGCCTCTTGCCTATCTGAGCTATTTGAGCTCTCATAAAAAAGGTCTCCCAAAATCTTTATGCATTGACACACAGTCAAGGGAGAGCATTTCTGACAAAAATAACTTTTTATTTGTCAATCACACCAATCAGGTGTGAGGATATCTTTGCTCATAATCGATAAGTAGGTTTTTTTCTTCCTTCCAGGAACTTCATCATAACAAATGTGTAAACCCTGCTCTTTGGAGTTAAGAAAAAAAAATGGGAAAGAGCTAATCAAACCAAGTGAGAAAACTGAACCAGTTCACAAATCCGATTATTGAGGAAAGTGCAAATTTGAGAAATTTCAACTCCCATGCAACCCAAAAAGATTCATAAACCTTGGGAAGGAACTTTAAAACCAAGTGGGAGAGAAAAATCGGGCCAGTTCGGGTGATCTGGATCCAAACCAGAATGAACCTATTTAGGAACCAAGATAGTTTATGAACCAGAACCGATAGAGAGAGGGCAAACCAGGAAATATATGGACCCCAAGTGACCTAAAGAGTAACATAAGTCATGATAAAGAACTTTAGGATGAATGGGGGATGAAAACCAAACCGGTTTAGGTGAACTAGATTGAACCTATTTGAACCACTATTGAACTAGATGATAAATTCATTTTTCTACATTTCTAAAAAAAAATAAAATTTGAGATTTGAGGCCACCATTGGATAGAAAATGAATTTAGAAATTTTTATATTTTAAAAATTTGGTCGAATTGGGGGTGAACCGACCAGTTTAAGCTTTGAACCCAGTTCGAACTGGTTCGGAATAGTGTTATCTTCTTCCTTTAGATGACAGCACTATTCACTCGCTAGAAAATCGATGCAGCATCAGTAAAGAAGAAATGTTTATGTTCTGTACATTTCAGGTCATCAATGACTATTATGAAGGTGCCAAACGGACGACCTACGAGTCCTCGAGCTCCCTATATAAAGAGCCTCTCTCCGTTCATCCTCTCCACACTTGAAAACCTCACTCTCTCTCAACTACTTAGTTTTTTGGTGAAGCTTGAACCAGAGTCCGATATAGGGTCTTTTCTAAGCCAAAGAAGGTGTGGTTGGGTTCCTTAGAACCAGGGAGAAATCAGCTACACGATGGTAACATCCATTCGCTCCAAGGGTCATCGGAGAAGCACCGGCATGATCAAATAGTGAAGTAGCTCCGGCGGACCGAAGCTGCCTTGTTTCGGCAAAGCTGAAATTGGCCAATTCGAACCCCCCTTAGACCAAACCAAGCTCTTCCAACACCTCCTCAGCCCTCCTACGACTGAATTAGATCTGAAAGGTAAGCCAATTTAGCTCCACTTTGCAATTTTCGACCAATACAAGAGAGAGAACATGTATAATTTCAATGATAGAATTCTCACCCAATTCAGAATCAATTGATGCAATTCTTGATCCTAGGAGAAATCTCAGAAGGAGAGCTATCTACCCATATTGGAAGTTCGGACCGTCGTATCCCCGACAGTGAGCAATTGAAGCTTTCTCTCTGTATGTTCTATTTTCTGGCGAAGCGCCGTTTGAGTTCGTTCTGGTATCAAAACTTACAATTCAAAGCACTATTGAATTGTATGAAGATGTAGAAACTCAAATCTAACTTCAATTTCAACAATTAGAAGGGTTTGATCAGTTAATTTGATAAAATCAAATTCGATTATGTTAGGAAGTTGAAATTGGGGAAAAATTGGGGATTTTCAATAATTCGAAGGACCAAAATGTAATTATATAAAATTGAGGGTCAATTGGGCATAATAAGAGTGTTAGGGGCCAATTGAGCAATTTTAGAATTTTTACGGTAAAACTCACCATTTTTGTAAAGGAAGGGAAAAATGGTAATTTTGAAAAATTTGGGGGCCAAATTGGGAATTTGGGAAACTTGAACCCCTTTTTATGAAATTGAGTAAATTGAGGTCCCAAATGGATTTTTAAAAGTTTTGGAACTCAATTTGGGGAAAAACTGGCAATTGGGGGCCTAAAGTAAAATGAATAATAACTTTACGAACGAATTTGTAAATATTTGAAAAGTTGAGAATTTAGTCATTCACACTGAATGAAGTTTATTAAGCCAAATGATAATGAACAATAATGTTCATTTCGTGTTGGAACACAAGACATAGGGAACGCCAACTAAGGTTAAGCTCGCAAGGGACGAAAACTGACTAAGTGGAATTTCACTACATGATCAGGTGAGTGGGATTTTTATATCATATCCGATTGGGATGATAAGTACCTCGATGGCCTAGTGGATATAAGGGTAGTTAGTCGTACTAGTATGCCTTTTAAAGCTCGACGTAGCTTCAAGCACATGAGACTAGGGTGGGGTTAAGATGAAGTCTCTGTCCTCGTACGGATGCGAAGATTTTTTAAGGGATTGAGGGTTGGATGTCGTGAACATCCACTCATTCTCAAGGTAGAAGTGGACGTGTTTCTATCTAGTTGGTTAGTAAAGTCGCTCCAACGCCACAAGTGGGTTCAATGGACATACTTGCATGTGATTGTGTGTTTGATCTTCATGATGAAGGATGTGTGTAAGGTGATGACACACCGTGGTAATAAGAAAAAAAATTGAAAATCGAGATTTTGAATATGAGAAATTTTAAAGGAAATAAGGAGTCTGGCACACTCCACCTTGAAAACTATTTTTTTTTGGAACTCCATTTTTAAAATACCCATTCACTTTGTTGTAGAAACTCACCCTTCTTTTCAATCCAGAAACTTAAATCTAACTTCAATTTCAACAATTAAACTCATTTGATTGGTTAATTTGATAAAATCAAATTCGGCCAAGTTAGAAGATTGAAATTGAGGGAAAATTTGGGGATTTCAAAAATTCGAGGGACTCAAGTGCAATTTCATAATATTGAGTGCCAATTGGGCATGGAGAAGATGTTGGAGGAACAATTGGTCAATTTTTGGAATTTTTGGGGTGAAATTGATCATTATTGTAAAGTAGGGGCAAAATGGGAATTTTGGAAAAGTTGGGGACCAAATTGGAAATTTGGGAAAGTTAAATGCATTTTTGTGATTTTGAATAAATTGAGGTCCCAAGTTGAATTTTAGAAGTTTCAAGACTCAATTTGGGGGAAAGCCGCCATTTGGGACCTTAAGTTAAAGAAAAGGAACTTTAGGGACCTAATTGCAACTAATTGAAAAGTTTGAGTATTTAATCCAGTCGTGATGAATTAAGGCAATTAGGCCAAGAGATAATGAACAAGGATGTTCATATCATGAAGGAATATGAAGTATCGGAAACGCCAGCAAGGACAAGCTCACGTGAAGAGAAAGAGCCACTTAAGAGAAAATCACTACGTTATTGGGTCTGTGGGATTTTTATATCATACCTGGTTGAGATAATAATCACCTTGGAAATAAAAACCCATTACTAAGTGGAATTTTAGCCATTACACCGGAATGGAGTGTTGTGGAAATTACCCGAAAAAACTACTTATCAGTTGTAAGTAGATCATATCCAGTTGGTATGATTAAGGGTCGGATGTCACGTACATCCACTCATTCTCATGGTAGAAGTGGATGTGCTTCTATCTAGGTGACCGGTAAAGTCGCTCTGACACCACAAGTGAGTGTAGTGGATGTGCTGCCTTGCGAATGTGTGTTCCCTTTCTAATGAAGGGCGTGTGTTGGTTGATAAACACACATGTTGTGATTAATGATTGAGATATGGCTATGAAAACCGAAATTTTAAGGATGAATTATTTTAAAAGAAAATAAGGAGTCTGACACACTCCAATTCAAACTATTTTCTAAAAGTCGAACTTTAAACACCCATTCACTAAATCGTTAAACTCACCCCCTCCCTTATGTCCCTTTTAGGTAACCAAGGGAAACCTAAACAAAGATCTCTTATTAGTCACACCTACAAGATAGGTATGTAAAGTTTAAAATTTCATTCAATTTTAATTAATGTTATTCCATGAAAGTTATTGGTTTAAAGGACACCTCACTCCTCTCGGGTAAAAGAAGGGAAAACCCTTAATAAATTGAGAGAGTGGTGGGTTGTTCACGGGGATCTGACCAAACCAGGTCGGGGCATGACAGGAGATGACGACATCAAAGGATGTCATTTAAAAGTAGATGTTCCCTAGAGCAAATGAAAAAGGAATTCCGGGAGAAAAAGGGAAGAGCCCTACCAAGGAAAGAAACCCAGGAAAGGCATATGTATCCCAAGTGAGAGGCAATGGAAGCAAGTGAAAGGGATAAGGAGATAAACTTGCAAATGAAGCGAATGCTAAGGTGAAAGAACAAGGGAAGCATACTAGGAGGACCCAAGGAATAAGTTAAACCCAAGGAACAAGTAAGTAGAAAGTTAGCATCAAAAGATGTTGTGATAAGTAAGAATGAATGGACTACCCAAAATAAGGAAATAAAGGAAAGAACGTCTGAGAAAAGTTGGGAAAGTAAGCTCATCCAAATAAGAAGTGGTTAAGGGGGGATAACCACAAATAGTAAGACGTATTGTAGTTCACACACGCATAATGGAGCCTAAAGAGCAGGTGGTTGGGCATATGATGAAGTACACAAAATAAGACCAATAATCGAAAATTTCTTAGATGTGGAATAAGGGATGAAATGGAATTTTAAGACGAGTAACGATTCAAAGTGGGCAAATGCCTCAACATAGAAGGAGGTGTAAGGAAAGGAAGGAAGAAATCTTCAAGGAATGGTAAGAAATTCGAGCATGTATCTCTTATGGTTAGAATCTCTACTTTGAGGGACTTAGTAGCGAATGAAACCGTAAGAAGGGAACTTCCCAAATAAAGCAATCGACACATAGACCAAAAGGGGATCAACTAGAAATAATGAATCGTGAAATGGTCAAGAGTGATTAAGAGTGGATTAAAGAAAAGGAAAATTCTTGAATAAAGGGCACCACTAAAGAAGAGAAAGGACATAAGATGGGAAAAATCCTCGCATGTCGGTAAGTCATGAGGAAATCCAATGATTGGAATCAGAAAGACCCAATAAAGAAGTTGGGAAAAAAGGAGTAGGTAAGAGAAATCGATATGGTTATGTGAGAAATGACTTCAAAGGCATGATGGATGAGAGGATAATAGTAAAGGTAGTCGAGGAATACTACCAAACGGAAAGAGGGATAAAGTTATACAATCCCTGAAAGGTTGGAAAGCTAAGAATGATCCGCAATGAGGTGTTCTAAAAATCTAATGGACAAAGATAGGTTTTAGAAAATGTCATGCTATAAGGGGTAGGTAAGCCCAACAGTCCCGAGGAAAATATGACTTAAAGTAAGGAAGAGTCTGTTAGTAACCATGACAAGGTCAAACATAAAATTTGGACTGAAGTGAAAAAAAACAACGGATGAAGGAAGAGTTGAAATAGGATAAAAAGGTGATAACAAAGAAACCCGTGAAAAAAAGTACGTAATGCTCGAAAGAACATCAAGCTAAGGGTTTCAACAACCAAGAGAATAACTAGACACAGGAATAATTAGATATCTTAGAACTCCCAATCTTGAGTACAAGACCTTATAGGGAAAAATGTTGCTCTAAGCAAAGAATGATGTGAATTTAAGGATATACCCTTAAGTAAGGTATGTCTAGTTATGATAAACTCCGTGGAAAGAGTAAAAAATAGAAAGGAAAAGAAATTCCTTAAGTGAATGATATAAAAAGGGCTAACAAAAAGAATAACCGAAGAGTTAGCATGTCAAGCAAACACCAAGTTGACACCAAAGGAAATTATTCCTGATGCCAAGGGTTGCTAATTAAGTTTTGAGGACAAAACTCTTAAAAGGAGGGGAGAGTTGTAACCCCCGTCCCCTTAAAGACAAGGAAACCAGGGAAAGAACCAGTCAACATGGGTAAGAGAACCGCACTAGTTCACGAACCCCAACCATTAGTAAAAGGGAAAAATAGGAAATTAACAAATCCCGAGTGACATAAATAGTCATAAAAGTCATGGTAAAGGACTTTGGGATAAATTGGAAGAGAAAATCAAACCAGTTCAGGTGAACCGATTTGAACCGATTTTAACAACTATTAGACCTGTTTCTACATTCATTTTTCTAGGTGGCTTAGAAAGTTTAAATTGGAGAATTGAAGATACCATTGGATAGAGAATGAATTTAGATGATTTTACAAATTTTTAATTTGGAAAAACTCGGTTGAATCGAACCTGAACCTACTAGTTTAAGCATTGAATCCAGTTCAGACCGGTTCGGTCCAGTTCGAGATAGTGGCGTCTTCTTCCTTCAGATGACAACACTGTTCACTCGTCGAAAAATCAAGCATCGCCGATGAAGATGAAAAGTCTCTGTTTAGGGAGTTTCAGGCAATGAATGATCCCCATAAAGGTGCCAATCGGACGTCCAAGGAGTCCCCGAGCTCCCTATATAAAGAGCTCCTCCTCATTCATCTTCCTCACACCTAAAAACTCATCTCTCTCTCTACTGCTTCAATTTCCGATGAAGCTCGAACCAGATCTCCGACTTGGGCATTTTTCTGAGCCAAAAAAGGTAAGGTTGGGTTACTAGATTCGGTGAGAAGTTAGCTACCCCATGGTAGTCTCCATTTGCTCTAAGGATCACTGGAGAAGCATCTGCATGATCGAATAGTGAAGCAGCTCAGACAGACTGAAGCTGCCCTGTTTCGGCCAAGCTAAATACGGCCAATTTGAGCCCTTCTCAAGCCAAACCAAGCTCTCCCAACACTTACACAGCCCTCATAAAAATTAATTAGAGCGGAAAGGTAAACTAATTTTGATCTACTTTGTAATTTTTTATCATAGTTAGTGAGAGAACCGACAAAACTTCACTGACCAAATTCTCTCTCAACTCGATATGAATTGATGCAATTCTTGATTCTAGACATAACCTCACGATGAGAGCTATCTGCCTTGATCAAAAGCTCGAACCACCGCACCCCCGACGATAAGCTTTCTCTTTCGAAGTCTAGTTTTTCGACGAATCACTATTTGAGCTCAATTTCATATCCAAATGATGCGATCCAAAGCTTCATTCAATTGTGTGGAAGTGTTGGAACTCAATTTTACCTTCAATTTCAATAATTATACTCGATTGAATGGTCAATTTGATGAAATCAAATTCGACCCGTTTGAAAAGGGGAAATTTGGGAATTTCGTAAAATTGAGCAACCAAAGTGAAATTTCCCAAAATTGAGGACCAATTGGCCATGAAGAAGAAGTTGGAGGACCAATTGGTCTATTGTTGGAATTTATTGGGGTCAAATTGCCATTTTTTGTAAACTAGGGGCAAAATGGTAATTTTTGAAAAGTTTGGAACTAAATTGGAAATTTGGGAAACTTGGACACCTCTTTGTTATTTTAAATGAATTGAGGTCCCAAAGTGAATTTTTGAAGTTTCGGGGCTCAATTTGCCGAAAAGTTAAATTAGGAACCTAAAGTTAAGAAAAAAGAACTTTAGATACCTAAATGTAAAAAATTGAAAAGTTTTGGCATTTTGCTCATAGATGAGGAATTATGGCTATTATGCCAAATGTTAATAAAAAAGGATGTCCAAATTGTGTAGGAGCACGAAGGACCAGAAACACTAGCAAGGATAAGCTCGCGTGATGGCAAGAAGCTAACCAAGTGGAATACTCTACACTTATCGAGTGAGCAGGAATTTTCACAACATACCCGGTTGGGATGATGAGTACCTCAGAAATGAAAACCCACTACTATGTGGAATTTTAACATCACACCTAGTTGGAGTGATGTGAGAAACACGCGGAAAAACTACTTAACAGTAGAAAGTAGATCATACATGTTTTGTCACGCCCTGATCCAGTTTGGTTGGATCCCTATGAACAACCCATCGCTCTCTTGGTTTAAGAGTAGTTTCCTCCTTTTGTTACTCAAGAGGAGCCAAGCGTATTTTCAACCTTGTTCCTAGATAGACATATATCAAATAAAATGCAAGCTTAAGAGTAATTAAGTGTACCTAGTAGAGGGTAAGGCTCGGTGTTATTCATTTTCTCTTTTCCTGAAAAAGGGATAGCAAAGAGGGGTGAGTTTCTACAACAAAGTGAATGGGTATTTTAAAAAGGAGTTCCAAAAAAGTAGTTTTCAAGGTGGAGTGTGCTAGACTCCTTATTTCTTTTAAAATTTCTCATCTTCAAAATCTCGATTTTCAATTTTTTTCTTATTACCACCATGTGTCATCACCTAACACACATTCTTCATCATGAAGATCAAACACACAATCGCAGGCCAGTACATCCATTGAAGCCACTTGTGGTGTTGGAGCGACTTTACCGACCAACTAGATAGAAACACATCCACTTCTACCCTGAGAATGAGTGGATGTTCATGACATCCAACCCTCAATCCTGTAACAAATCTCTGCGTCCGTATGAGGATAGAGACTTCATCTTGACCCCACCCTAGTCTCATGTGCTTGAAGCTATGTCGAGCTTTAAAAGGCATACTGGTATGACTAACTGTCCCTTATATCCACCAGGCCATCCAGGGCCCTAGGACACATCACTACGCCTCTTTGGCATCTTTAAGGTCTCGTAAACATAGTGCATGCACAAGCAACATTTTTCACATGATGTCATATAATTTGTGGTGCCATTAAACTAATGGCCCAGACCCTCAACTTAACCTGCAGCTGTTTGTCTTGACTAGTCCAGAGACCTATCATGTCGCACTACCACTAGTTGACTGAGTATGTCGGTCCTGTCTTGGTACCATGGCCAAACAATACGATTACTTAAGTTTTCATGACATATCAATCATGTTTGTTTATGAGCTCCTACTCATGCCAACTGGCTTAGGGCCCACTATTCGAGATTTTCAAAATTGGGCATATTAGCCCCCATGATCCAAAAACTAAGGCCTCCAGCCTAACAGAGCTATTCAAGCTCCCGTCAAGAAGGTCTCCCAAATTGTTTAAGAAATGGCACACAGTTAGAGGAGAACACTTCCGACAAAAATATATTTTCAACTATCTATCATACCAACCAAGTATGAGGACATCTCTGCTCATGACCGATGAACGGGTTTTCCACTTCCTCACAGGAAGTTTCATCATACCAACCGAGTATGATCTACTTACAACCAGTAAGTAGTTTTTCCATGTCATTTTCACATCACACCTCTAAGTTGTGATGTTTAAAATACCACTTAGCAGTGGGTTTTCATTTTCTAGGTACTGATCATCCTAACCGGGTATGATATAAAAATCCCACTCACTCGATCGTGCAGTGAAATTCCACTTAGTCGGTTTCCATCCCTTACGAGCTTAACCTTAGTTGGTGTTCCCGATGTCTCGTGTTTCTACACGAAATGAACATTATTGTTCATTATCATTTGGCTTAATAACCTTCATTCAATGTAAATGACTAAATTCTCAACTTTTCAAATATTTGCAAATTTGTTCATAAAGTTATTCTTCCTTTTACTTTAGGCCCCCAATTGCTGATTTTTCCCCAAATTGAGTTCCAAAACCTTTAAAAATCCATTTGGGACCTCAATTTACTCAATTTCATAAAAAGGGGTTTGAAGTTTCCCAATTTGCCCCTCAAATTTTCCAAAATTACCATTTTGCCCTTCCTTTACAAAAATAGTAAGTTTTACCCTAAAAATTATGAAATGGCTCAATTGGCCCCTAACACTCTTATTATGCCCAATTTACCCTTAATTTTATATAATTGCATTTTGGTCCTTCGAATTATTGAAAATCCCCAATTTTTTCCCCAATTTTAACTTCCTAAAATAGCTGAATTTGATTTCATCAAATTAACTAATCAAACCGTTCTAATTGTTGAAATTGAAGATAAATTTGAGTTTCTACATCTTCATAGAATTCAATAGCACTTTGAATCATAAGTTTTGATACCAGAACGAACTCAAAGGGAGCTTCGCCAGAAAACATAACGTAGAGAGAGAAAGCTTCAATTGCTCACCGTCGGGGGCACGGCGGTCCGAACTTCCAATCTGAGATTTCTCCTAGGATCAAGAATTGCATCAATTGATGCCAAATTGGGTGAAAATTCTATCATTGAAATTCTACATGTTCTCTCTCTTACACCGGTCGAAAATTACAGTGTAGTGCCAAATTGGCTTACCTTTCAATTCTAATTCGGTCGTAGGAGGGCTGAGGAGGTGTTGGGAGAGCTTGGTTTGGCCTAAGTAGGGTTTGAATTGGCTAATTTCAGCTCGACCGAAATAGAGCAGCTTCAATCCGCTAGAGCTACTTCACTATTCGATCACATCGGTGCTTCTCCGACGACTGTTGGAGCGAATGGATGTTACCATCGTGTAACTAACATGTCCTTAGTTCTAAGGAACCCAACCACACCATCTTTGCCTTAGAAAAGACCCTATATTGGAGCTCTGGTTTGAGCTTCACCAAAAAACTAAGCAGTTGAGAGAGAGTGAGGTTTTCAGGTGTGGAGAGGATGAATGGAGAGAGGCTCTTCATCCTCAAGGACTCGTCGGTCATTCGTTTGGCACCTTTATAATAGTCATTGATGACCTGAAATGTACTGAACAGAAACATTTCTTTTTAACCGATGTTGCTTCAATTTTTCAACGAGTGAATAGTGTTGTTGTAAACCCCTCCCTTTTAAGTTAAGGAAAATCGGGAAAAGAACCGGTCAAACCGAGTGAGAAAAATTGAACCGATTCACGAAACCGATCATTTGCGAACAAGCAATTTGGAAATTTACTTCCAAGTGATCCAAAGGGTTCATTAAACCTTGGAAAAAAACTTAAGACAAATAAGAAGAGAAAAACCAAATTTATTTAAGTGAACAAGAATCCATAAGAACTCTAAAGTTAAGCGTGCTTACCTGAGAGTATTGTGAGGATGGGTGACCTCATGGGAAGTATGATTTAATACCTAAATTAAATTATTGGAATTAATACAAATAATTTATGTCAATATTAATACTAGTAATAAATCTCTCTCATTTAACACTAGTCATCCCTATTCATTCTCCTCACACCTGAACACTTCTCTCTCTCTCTGTACTACTCCATTTCCTAGTGAAGCTTAAACTAGAGCTTTGACTTGAACATTTTTCTTAACCTTGGAAGGAGAGATCGGGCTCTTTAGAATCACTAGAGATGTGTCAACATGATGGAACAGTGAAGCAGCTCCGGCAGACAGAAGCTGCCCTATTTCAGCCTAGCTGAAATCAGCCAATCCAAGCCCTCCTCAAGCCAAACCAAGCCATCCCAACACTTCCTCAGCCCTCCCAGGGTGAACTAGGACTGAAAGGTAAGCCAATTTGGCTCCTCTCTACAATTTTTGGTCGGTGCTAGAGAGAGAACTGGCAAAATTTCAATGATGAAATTCTAACTCAATTCGGCATCAATTGATGCGATTCTTGATTCTAGGATGAACATCAGGATGAGAACTATCTGCCCAGATCAAAAGTTTGGACCGTCGTACCATCACTGGTGAGTTATCAAAGCTCTCTCTCTCTCTCTCTCTCTCTCTCTCTCTATAGTTCATTTTCTAGCAAAACTCCATTTGAGCTCATCTCGGCGTTAAAACTTGCAAGTCACATTGCTAAAGAATCGTATGAACATGTAGAAACTCAATTTCAACTTCAATTTCAACAATTGGAAACGTTTGATTGGTCAATTTGATGAAGTCGAATTCGATTGTATTAAGAAGTTGGAGTTGGGGGAAAATTAGGGATTTTCGAAGATTCGAAGGACCGAAATGCAATTTCCTAAAATTGAGGTCAATTGGGCATGATAAAAATGTTAGAGGGCCAATTGAGAAATTTTAGAATTTTGGGGGTAAAATTTACCATTTTTTAAAAGGAAGGGCTAAATGGTAATTTTGGAAAAGTTGGGCGACCAAATTGGAAATTTGGAAATTTAAACCCTTTTTTGTGAAATGGAATAAATTGAGGTCCTATGATAAATTTTAAAAGTTTCAGGACTCAATTTGAGGAAAAACCGGTATTAGGTACTTAAAGATTAAGATAAATAACTTTAGGGACCTAATTGCAAATAAATGAGAGTTGACTTTCTCATTCATTTGGAATGAATGAACGCTATTAGTCCGAAGGATAATGAACCGTGATGTTCATATCGTGTATGAACACGAAGTACCGAGAACGCCAGTAGGGACAAGCTCACGTGAATACAAAGAATCGGTCTAGTGGAATTCATGGCATTAACGAGTGAGTGGGTTTACTAACATCATACCCGGTTGGGATGATGAACACAACTTAAAGATAAAAACCACTTACCGGTTGTGGGTCGAAATTTTATATCATACCTGGTAGGGGATGATAAGTACCTCGGTATAAAAACCCATTGTTTAGTGGTAGTTTAATCATCACCACTTAGAGAAAGTGATGTGAAAATTATTCGGAAAAACTACTTACTGGTTGTAAGTAGATCATACCTGGTTGGTATGATGAGACTTTCTCGAAGGAAGTTGAAAACCCGTTCATTGGTTATGAACAAAGATGTCCTTATACTGGTCGGTATAATGGACAGTAAGAACCTTTTTTGTTGGAAGTGTTCTCCCCTAACTATGTGCTAATGCTTAAACTATTTGGGAGACATTCTTGACGGGAGCTCGAATAGCTCTTATAGGCTGGGGGCCTCGGTTTTGGAACTTGAGGGCTAGAATGCCCGAATTTTTAAAAATCTCGTATAGTGGGCCTAAGGCTAGTTGGCATGAGCAGGAGCTCGTAAATGAAAATGATATATGTGCCATAAAACTTAATAAGTGAATTGTTTGGCCATGGTACCAAGATAGGACCAACATGCTCAATCAACTAGTGGTAGTGCGACATGATAGGTCGACAAACTAGTCAAGACAAACACTGTGAGTTGAGTTGAGAATCGGGGCTGTTGGACCAGTGGCACCACATATTACATGGCTTGATAAGAAAATATTATTTGTACATGTACTATGAGTACAGGATCATCAAGACACCCATAAGGTGTAGTGATGTGTCCTAAGAACCTTGGACGACCCGGTGAGCATAAGGGTAGATCATCGTTCTAGGTGTCTGTGCGAAATCTGGAGTAGCACCAAGTGCATGAGACCAGGGTGGGGACAAGATGATGTCTCTGTCCTCATACGGACATGAAGAAGTGATTTCGGGATTTTGGGTCGGATGTCGCATACATCCACTCATTCCTAGGGTAGAAGCGGTCGTACTTCTATCCAGGTGATAGGAAAAGTCACTCTAAAGCCACTAGCGGGTTCAGTAGTGATACTGACTTGCGAATATGTGTAACATTCATGATGAAGGATGTGTGTTGGGTGATGACACACTGGTAACTAAGAAATGGTGGGAAAATCCAAATTTTTAAACGAAGTGATTTTTGAAAAGAAAGGAGTTTGGCACACTCTAATAATAATTATTTTCTTAAAAGTCAAAAGCTTTTAAACATCCATTCACTGAGTAGTCGTACTCACCCCCTCCCTTATATCCCTTTCAGGAAATCCCAGAAAGCCTACCCTTAAAAAACCGTCAACTAAGATGCATGTAAGATAGGTATGTAAAGTTTTAAATTTCATACAGTTTTGATTATGCTATTCTAGGAAAAGGTGTAGGTTAAAGGACGCCTTAATCTTTACGGTTTACAATAAGGGGAAACCCTTTAATATACCGGGAGAGTAGCGGGTTGATCACGGGGATCCAACCAAACCGGGTCGAGGCGTGACAACTATCATCTGAAGGAAGAAGATGACACTATTCCGAACCGGTCCGAACTGAGTTCAAAGCTTAAACTGGTCGGTTGACCCCCAATTTGACCAAATTTTTAAAATATAAAAATTTCTAAATTCATTTTCTATCCAATGGTGGCCTCAAATCTCAAATTTGAATTTTTTTAGCCACCTAGAAAAATGAATTTATCATCTGGTTCAATAGTGGTTAAAATCGGTTCAATCCGGTTCACCTAAATCGGTTTGGTTTTCATCCTCCATTCATCCTAAAGTCCTTTATCATGACTTATGTTACTCTTTAGGTCACTTGGGGTCCATATATTTCCCGGTTTGCCCTCTCTCTATCGGTTCCGGTTCATAAACCAGTCTGATTCCTAAATAGGTTCATTCTGGTTTGGATTCGGTTCACCCGAACTGGCCTGGTTTTTCTCTCCCACTTGGTTCTAAAGTTCCTTCCTAAGGTTTATGAATCTTTTTGGGTTGCGTGGGAGTTGAAATTTCTCAAATTTGCACTTTCCTCAATAATCGGATTTGTGATCCAATTCGATTTTCTCACTCGGTTTGATCAATTCTTTCCCATTTTTTTCTTAACTCCAAAGAGCGGGGTTTACACATTTGCTATGATGAAGTTCCTAGAAGGAAGAAGAAAACCTACTTATCGGTTATGAGCAGAGATGTCCTCACACCTGATTGGTGTGATGGACAAATAAAAAGTTATTTGTATCAGAAATGCTCCCCTTTACTGTGTGTCAATGCATAAAAATTTTGGGAGACCTTATTTACGAGAGCTCGAATAGCTCAGATAGGCCAGAGACATCAGTTTTGGAACTTGGAGGCTAAAATGCCTGGTTTTGAAAATCTTGTACAGTGGGCCCAAGGCTAGTTGGCACGAGCAAGAGCTCGTAAACAAACATGATACTAAGCCATGTAAATTTTAATGAATAATGTGATTTGGCCATGGTACTAGACATGATAGACATACTCGATGGACTGGTGGCAGTGCAACAAGACCTGGTCGACGGACTGGTCTAAACAAACAAGTGCAGGTCGAGTTGAGGGTCGAGGCCATTGTACTAGTGGCACCAAAGATTAATGGTTTATATGGAAAATTATTGTTTGTGCATGCACTGGGGTTCGGAACCATCAAGACGCCCAAGAGGGGTAGTGATACGTCCTACGGGCTACTAGATGACATGGTGGAGATAAGGGCAGATTGTCGTGCCAGCACTCAGGGAAGCTCGACTTAGTTTCATGCGCATGAGACCGGGGTGGGGTCGGGATGAGGTCTCTATCCTCATACGGACACGGAGTTTCTCTTTGGGTTTGAGGGTCGAATATCACAAACATCCACTTATTCCTAAGGTAGAAGTGGATAGGTTTCTATCTATGTGGCCGGTAAAGTCGCTCCGACGCTACAAGTGAGTGAAGTGGACGGGTTTCCTTATGAATGTGTGACCCCTTCATGATGAAGGGCATATGTTGATTGTTAATCACATTGATTGTGAGAAAATTCATTTTGAATAACCGAGAATTTAAGAAAATAATATTTTTGAAAAGAAAATAAGCAGTCTCGCACACTCTAATTCAAACAATTTTACAAAAATTCATGTTTCAAACACCCATTCATTGAGTTGTTGAACTCACCCACTCCCTTTACCTATTTTTAGGTAACCGAGGGAAAAACCTATCTACAGACATTCCACTAGCTAAACCTGCAAGATAGGTATGCAAGTTTAATTTATTTAGTTTTGATTAATGTTATTTCAAGAAACATACAATTATAAAGGAAATTTTATATCTCACGGTTTAAAAAAGGGGAAAACCCTAAATAAATCGAAAGAGTGGCGGGTTGCTCACGGGGATCCGACCAAACCGTGTCGGGGCATGACAAATAGAGATAACATCATATCATTGTTTCATAATAAAATATCATGGAAATTTGCTATAATTATCTAAAAAATGAACATAATAGCGTTAACATGCAGAGGAAATAATGAATGATGATCCCCAAATGTTTGTTTGAATTTGAAAGAATATGTACTATTATGGTGAGTAACTAAAAATGATTATTAAATAATTTTACCAAAATAGCATAAGTCACAAAATGATAATAGAGAAATATTACTTATTGATAAATGTTGAGAAAGGATATAACTTATAATTTGAAAAAAAGGAATAACCCAAACATTGATGACAATAAGTAACAGACTCGAGATGACTAATACAAGAAATAAAAAAAATATTATCACGATTGCGTAAATAGTAGAGATTATCCGTACAACCCAACCAAGCAACTATTGATGAAAAAAATAATGTTTAATAAGAAAATGAGTAAAATAGAATTTTTAAAAAATATGTATTGCATTAAATGAAACGAGATATAGATAATAAGTTAAAAGAGAAATTTTAAGAATATAATAAATATTAATAAATTAATTAATGATGTTTGATACATATTATGTCACCCAACCCAATTCCTACGTGGCTCCTGTAATTTGGTAGAAGTTGTACTGTCTGAACTTTCATCACTGTTTCTCACCTAATGCATCTTTTTTCCCGTCACCCTCTGTGAACTGCACAACTATTATTTTGCCATGCTTTCCATATTTTGGACTGAAATTTCATCCTGGTGTGTCAGAAAGCTGATTCCATTGTAAGCACAAACAGGAGATGGATCTTTGTTGTGGCATTTGTCCTATCTAATGTTATTATGTTGGTTGCTTATACCAACAGGACACGGATCATTAAAACAATTGACTACTTTCTGCAACAGGTAATCACCTTATCATTTGTTCCACCAACTGTACTTTGATGATCATTTCAGGTTGAGCAGATGAGATTCTATTGACTCTTGCTGATGATTTTAATCCAATGATTTTGTGGGTGAGCAGATGAACTAACAAAGAAACCCTTCCCAGAAACCTTTTACTTCTGTCCAACTTAGTTCATTGTCAGCCACTCACATTTCCTTTCTATAAAAGGCCCCCCATTAATTCCAATACAAATCACACAAATCCTGAACCTAAACCTCCTGCAACACTCTTCTTAGACACGAACTTGAAGATCTGGACTTTGCCATGGCTTCAAACCCAAAATCCCTCCTCCCTCTACTGCTCATCGTTGTGGCACTGATCACTGGAAATGGGGTGCTCGCCGTTCGTCATCTCCTAGAAGCAGAGCTTCCCAAGATCCCTGAATTGCCAAAGCCTGAGATTCCAACACTGCCCAAGCCTGAGGTTCCATCACTGCCCAAACCTGAGATCCCTTCATTCCCTAAACCCGAGATCCCTTCATTCCCCAAGCCTGAAGTTCCATCACTGCCCAAGCCCGAGATCCCTTCATTCCCTAAACCCGAGATCCCTTCATTGCCAAATCACGAGATCCCTTCATTCCCCAAGCCTGAAGTTCCATCACTGCCCAAGCCTGAGTTCCCTTCATTCCCTAAACCCGAGATCCCTTCATTGCCAAATCACGAGATCCCTTCACTGCCCAAACCAGAGATTCCTACCTTTCCCAAACCCGAGATTCCAACATTACCCAAACCCGAGATCCCTTCATTTCCCAAGCCTGAGATCCCAACTCTGCCCAAGCCTGAGATTCCAGCCATACCAAAGCCGGAGCTGCCCACTATCCCGTATGTCCCAAACACACCTCTTCACTGAACTTGTCCTCCTGAGTCATGTGTGTTGTGTTCCACAAATGATGCTGTCCTTAATGACATCAATTAGTAACACTGCCATGTGAGGAATCTTACGATCCCCATCAGCTGCATATATTCTACTGTATGATTGGTGCTGTATAGAAGTGGGTGTCCGCGTGTGTGTGAGAGATTTGTATTTGCCTTCACCAATATATTTGGTTCCTGTTGTTTATCAATAATATAATTACCTTTTTGTTTCTATACATCTTGTGATCCGTGACTCCAATTCTCGGCCAGTCATATCTCAGTCTCATGGCCTGAGTCTATATGTCATCAGTAGTTGTGTCCAATGGACGAATAATGAAGCTGCCACCAACAAATTAGTTGGACAGCTGGTGCAATTTTCGAACATATTCCCACTAGGGTTTCACTGACGGATATCTCTTATAAATCCTAATGGGTATATCTACCAGCTAGCTCATTCCATAATTTCCTATAAAGTTATAGCCATAGACAGGTAGTTAGTCACCCTAACCATAATTTCATCTAATTATGGATTTATAGGATTCTGTGACGTGAGTGCATGTATATCATAACACAAACCATCTTTGTTGGCAAGAGGGAGACCATTATCCCATCTTTCTCCCCCATAGTATTCATAGCACAATAATAAGGTATCAAAAGGAAAATGAAAAGAGAATATCTATGGATCATACTACATCCAGGCACGTTCCCTAAATTCGCTCAGCCCTCCCTTTTCCACCTCCTTTCCACTTTCCAACAATGATGCCACAGGAGAAGGCACCCCAAATAAGTCTTTCACAATAAAGAAAAAGAAGAAAAGGAAGGGAAAGGAGAAGAGGAACATCACACTCAAGATATTCTAAATTGTAGTTTATTATTTAGTCTAGTATCTTATTTTATTTATACATAGTTCACTAATAAATGATAACTAATTATATATGACCAAAGTAATATAAAAATTAATATATTAAATCGTATCATAAATACAATATTTATGTTTTTTTAGGGTTTTAAAGATTTTTTATGGATAATTTTGTAGTTAATTTTATATGTTTATGTACAAAAATACTTAGATAATATTTTTGTATTATATTATCTTTTTATCTAAATTATTTATCTTGATTTTATTTAAGTAAATAATTATGTGTATTTATTCACGAGCAATATTTAGATAATATTATTTTCTTTTTATTTAAATAATTTATCTTTTTTTTAGATGATAAACATACTCTTTTATCCATAAAATAACACTTTTAGAATATATTATATTTTCTTCTATTTTATTATCTAAAAAATAATTAATTAACTAAGATAATATTTAATGATTTGGCACATGTGTGATCTTATTATTTTATTTATTTATCTAAAAATAATAATATTATATTTAATGGATATAATTGAATAAAAATTTAAACAATAATTTATAATTAGATGCAAAATTTAGCATAATATTAATGTACCAGATTTACTGTAAATCAATTATACCAATGGTATATTTATCATATATTTTTTTTTAAATTTGAACCCATAGAAAGATTTTTCTTATTTATTTATAATTTTTCTCATTTCATCTAATTCTCTTTTTTTATAAATTTTTTATTTTATCTACTATTATATAATATTCTTACACTCACATTAAGAGTATTATATTGTCGATCCCATATAAAATTAAAAATGTTAATCTATAAATAGTAAAATTTTTACAATTTTTTTCTAAATATATAATAGTTTTTATTTTATAAAATATCTCATATTATTCTTAACAGTAATAGAAAATGTAAATCAAACTACTTAAACAAATTATAATCAATAAAAATAAAAACTAAAAGAATGGGATATGAGTGTAAATAAAATACTTAGCTCCCACATAATTAATTAACGCTCCTATGATTATTGGGTTACAAAAGTTTTCTCCTATATTCTTTTGGAACTTCTTATATATTCAGGATATTATAGAATAGCATACTATTTTTCTGTCAAATTTGTTGTTCAACAATCCTTATAACTAACACTACCCTATATTGGGAATCTATTTGGTTTCACACAATTGCAATCATACACAATAGTATTTTAATTTAACAGTTTTATCTTTGCAATTCTAGCCCAACAAACTTTGATTCGACTTCGACTCAATAGATTCAGCAAAAAATAGTAAATTGTGATAATTTTATCAGTTTTTTAAATAAAAATTATTTACGGGACTGGGCCCATTTTCCAATAGACTTGTATACATTTATATGAGTTTTCAAAACATGGCCTTGAGCACACTTCACTTTTCAAATTCGTGGCCTTGGGTCCAGTTTTACTAAACTAGATCTAGCCAACTCTATGTCGATCACAGGCCTTGTCCATATCCTACATTGACGGTACAAGTTAGATCATCACTCGGATATGTATCCATACATTTGTTCCAGGATAGTCCTATAATCATGATTAATTCTTTGTTTAGAAAATGTGTCCCCAATTAGTTTAAGCGGTTTCACATAGTTAGAGGATCACATTTATGAAAAATAGGTTTTTCCAACCAAGCATGCTTTCAACTTTGCGAGTAATTACGCATCACTGGTTCAATTAGACTCGATGTCAGAAATCTCACTCACCCAAGATCCATGACTTGTTCGTCCCAGATAAGATTTTGATACCTCTGATTAGATTCTCGATGGTAGGAAAAGATATTCCTTTACAACTACATGATCACAGATAATAGATCTATCAATTATCCCATAATTACACTTAGCTCCCTATATTTACTTAAATTTCACATAAGTCTCTAAATATATTTTCTTGACAAATAAACACCAAATTATTTGTCATAATTTCCTCAATTTACTTTATTCACAAATTTGTCCCCAAATAATTTTATTTATTATAAAATTATATAAATTTACAAATAAAACATTTATTCATTTTAATAGTAATTAAATCCCCCAAAAATTATTTTATTTACAATTAAGCCTCCAATTTCATTTAAATCCTTAATTGACCCTCATCCCCCAAAAAATCATTTCATTTATTCAGCATCTCTGGAATCCTAAGGAAGTCAGCTACATGATTGTATACTCCTTTCAACTCGAGTATCGCTGGAGAAGTACTCACAAGCTCGCACAGTACCTTCGGTCCCTTGGTAGTCTACCAACCAGTTGGTCGAGCTCAATTCAAGCCACTTTCGGGCCAATTCTGGCCATACCAAGCTTCCTAGACCACCCATAGAGGAGTCCCAACCCTTCATGAGCTGTGTTGGTAAGTCCCCTCCGCCGCCCTTAGTTGTAAATTACTATTCAAGTGCATTTTTGCTGAAAAATAAAATATAAAATTCGCATTGCTCATGCCACCAACTAAGACACGGTTTGATCTAAGAAGTATCTCCAAGAAAAGAGAAATCCATTGAAATTGAAAACACCGATCGTCAAATCTTCACCAGTGAGTAATCAAAGTTTTCTCTCTCAAGATCGATTTTCCGACGAAGCTGTGTTTGAGTTCATTTCTAAGCCAAATTTGGTGTTTTAAAGCTTGGAATGAATTAGTGAACATAGGGACAATTAACTAAATTTGGGCGGTCAATTTGATGAAACACAAATTTGGGGTGGGGGGGAGGGGGCAAAATGCAATTTTAAAAAACTAGGATGAATCGGGCCTGAACCGACCGGTTTAAGCATTGAACTCGGTTCGGAACAGTGTCGTGTTCTTCTTTTTGATAACAACATTGTTCACTAGCTAGAAAATTGAACAGCGCTAGAAAAGATGAAAAGTCTCCATTTAGGGAGTTTCAGGCAATGAATGATCGCAATAAAGGTGCCAATCAGATGACCAAGGAGTCTCCATCCTCATTCATCCTCCTTACACCTGAAAACTCCTCTCTCTCTACTGCTCTAATTTCTAGTGAACTCAAACCAGAGATCTGACTTGGGCATTTTTCTGAGCCAAATAAGGTGAGGTTGGCTTCCTTAGATTTGGATAGAAGTCAACTACCCGATGGTAGTCTCCATTTGCTCTGAGGATCAATGGAGAAGCACCGACGTGATCGAACAGTGAGGTAGCTCCGATAGACCGAAGTTGCCTTGTTTTGGCGGAGCAAAAAATGACCAATTTGAGCCTTTCTTAGGCTAAACCAAGCTCTCCCAACACTTCCACAACCCTCATACGATTGAACTAGAGCAAAAAGGTAAGCTAATTTGGCTCCCCTTTATAATTTTTTATCAGTGTTAGAGAGAGAACCGACAGAACTTCACTAACCAAATTCTCCCTCAATTTGATATGAATTGATGCAACTCTTGATCTATAAACCCCACTCTTTTATGTTAAGGAAAATCGAGAAAAGAACCTGTCAAACCAAGTGAGAAACACTGAACCGGTTCACCAACCCGATCATTTGAGAACGAGCAATTTGGAAATTTACAACTCCCGGGTGATCCAAAGAGTTCATAAAACCTTGGAAAAGAACTTTAGGACAAATTGGAAGAGAAAAACTAGACCAATTCAAATGAACTGGATCTAACTGGATCTAACTGGATTGAACCAATTTAAGAGCCGAGCCAGTTTATGAATTGGAACCGATAGAGAAAGGGCAAACTGGGAAATTTATAGATGTCGAGTGACCCAAAGAGTCCCAAAAGACATGGAAATAGACTTGAGAATGAATTGGAGATGAAAACTAAACTGGTTCATTTGAATTAGATCCGAACCGGATTTAACCAGTTTGGACCAGTTTTAACCACTATTGAACTAGATTCTAAATTTATTTTTCTAGGTGGCTTAAAATTTTTAAATTTAAGATTTGAGGCCACCATTAGATAGAAAATGAATTTAGAAATTTTTATATTTAAAAATTTTGGTCGAATTGGGTGTGAATCGACCATTTTAAGCTTTGAACCCGGTTCGGACCGGTTTGGAATAATGTCTTCTTCTTTTTTTAGATGACAGCACTGTATACTCACTAAAAAATTGAAGTAGCACCAGCGAAGAGGAAATGTTTCCATTCAGTATGTTTTAGGCCATCAATGTTTCTCATAAAGGTGTCAAACGGACAACCGAAGTCCTCGAGCTCCCTATATAAAGAGCCCCTCTCTACACCAGAAAAGCTCACTCTCTCTAAGCTACTTAGTTTTTCGGTGAAGCTCAAACTAGAGCTCCAATATAGGGTCCTTTCTGTGCCAAAGAAGGCGAGGTCGGGTTCCTTGGAATCGGGAGAAGTCAGCTACATGGTGGTGGCATTCATTCGTTCCGAGAGTGACCGAAGAAGTGCCAATCTGATCGAACAGTGAAGCAGCTCTGGCAGACCGAAGCTGCCCTATTTTGGCCGAGCTAAAATTGGCTGATTCGAGCGCTTCTCAAACCAAAACAAGCTCTCCCAACATCTCCCCAGCCCTCCCACTGCCGAATTAGGACTAAAAGGTAAGCCAATTCGGCTCTCCTCTGTAATTTCTGATTGGTGTTAGAGAGAGAGCCGATAGAATTTCAATGACAAAAATCTAACTCAATTCGACATCAATTGATGCTATTCTTAATCCTAGAAGGAACCTTAGGAGAAGAGCTACCTACCCCGATAGAAAGCTAAGACCTCCGCGCTCTCATTGGTGAGCAATTGAAGCTTTCTCTCTCTATAGTTTATTTTCTGACAAAGCTTCGTTTGAGCTCATTTCAATGTTAAAACTTACAATTCAAAGTGCTATGGAATCGTATAAAGATGTAAAAACTCAATTTCAACTTCAATTTCAACAATTAGAAGTGTTTGATCGGTCAATTTGATGAAATCAAATTCGGCTGTGTTAAGGTGTTGAAATTGATGGAAAAGTTTGGGTAAATTTGGGATTTTTGAGAATTCAAAGGGACCAAAATGCAATTTTATAAAATTAAGTGTCAATTGAGCAATTTTGAAATTTTTGTGGCAAAATTTTCCATTTTTGTAAAGTAGGGGCAAAATGGTAATTTTGGAAAAGTTGGGGGACCAAATTGGAAATTTTGGAAATTAGACGGCTTTTTATGAAATTGAATAAATTGAGGTCCCAAGGTGAAATTTAAAAGTTTTGTGACTCAATTTGAGGAAAAACTAGCATTAGGGACTTAAAGTTAAAGAAAAATAACTTTAGGGACCTAATTGCAAATTAATAAAAAGTTTAATTTTCTCATTTATTTGTAATGAATGAAGGCTATTAGGTCAAGAGATAATGAACAGTGATGTTCATATAATGTAGGAACATGAAGTACCAGGAATGCCAACAAGTACAAGCTCGTGTGAATATAAAGAACCAGTCAAGAGGAATTCACTACATTAACGTGTGAGTGGGATGATAAGTAACTCGATAATGAAAACCCACTACTTAATGGTATTTTAAACATCACAACTTAGAAGAATGATGTGAAAATGACGCGAAAAAACTACTTACAAAATGTAAGTAGATCATATCCGGTTGGTATGATGAAACTTTCTCGGAGGAAGTGGAAAGGCCATTCATCGGTTATGAGCGGAGATATCCTCATACTCGGTTAGTATGATGGATAGTTAAAAAAATATTTTTGTCAGAAGTACTCTTCCCTAACTGTGTGCCACTACTAAAATGATTTGGGAGACCTTCTTGACGGGAGCTCAAATAGCTCTATTAGGCTGGAGGCCTCGTTTTTGAAACTTAGGGGCTAATATGCCTAGTTTTGAAAATCTCGAACAGTGGGCCATAGGCCAGTTGGCACGAGCAGAAGCTCGTAAAAAAACATGAGATATATTCCATAAAACTTAAATAAATGAATTGTTTGGCCATGGTATCAAAATAGGACCGACATATTCAGTCAACTAGTGGCAATGTGACATAGCAAGTCTCTAGAATAGTCATGTAAACCCCGCACATTTGAGTTAAGGAAAACCGGGAAAAGAACCGGTCAAACCAAATAAGAAAAACCAAACCGGTTTACATTTGGAAATAAGCAATATGAAAATTTACAATTTTCGGTTGATCCAAATAATTTATTCAACATTGGAAAAGAAATTTAAGACAAAATGGAAAACAAAAACCAAATTGGTTCAGGTGAACTAGATTACATAAGAACTTCAAAGTTAAGCATGCTTACCTTAGAGTAGTGTGAGGATGGGTGACCTCTTGGGAAGTGTGATTTTTTATAACCTGAAATTTCGGTCAAAAATTTTTATATGAACGTACGGCTTATCATAAATAACCATCAATTAATATATATTTAATTATTGAAATTAATACCAATAATTTAATACCTAAATTAAATTATTGGAATTAATACCAATAATTTAATACCTAAATTAAATTATTGGAATTAATACAAATAATTTATTACCGAAATTAAATTATTGGAATTAATACCGAAATTAAATTATTAGAATTAATACCAATAATTTATGGCAATATTAATACTAGTAATAAATCTCGCCTATTTAATACACGGGTTTTCATTCTCCTCACACCTGAACACTTCTCTCTCTCTCTCTCTACTGCTCCATTTCCTAGTAAAGCTTGAACCAGAGCTTCGACTTGAACAAAAGTTGGGCTCTTTAGAATCGGGGAGAAGACGCTATCTAATAGCAAACTCCAGTCAATCCGAGAACCGTTGGAGAAGCGCCGACATGATGGAATAGTGAAGCAACTCCGGTGGACCGAAGCTGCCCTATTTCAGCCAAGCTGGAATCGGCCATTTCAAGCCCTCCTCACGCTAAACTAAGCCCTCCCAACATTTCCTCAGCCTTTCCACGACCGAATTAGGACCGAAAGGTAAGCCAATTCGGCTCCCCTTTATAATTTTTGATCGGTGCTAGAGAGAGAATCGACAGAATTTCAATCACAAAATTCTAATCCAATTCTGCATCAATTGATACAATACTTGATTTTAGGATGAACCTCAGGATGAGACCTATCTACCTAGATCAAAAGCTCGGACTGTCGTGCCTTCACCAGAACGTTAAATACCAGGAACGCAAGCAAGGACAAGCTCGTGTGAATACAAAGAACCAGTATAGTGGAAATCACGGCATTAACGGGTGAGTGGGTTATTCACATCATACCCAGTTGGGATGATGAGCACAGTTTAAAGTTAAAAACCACTTACCGGTTGTGAGTGGGTTTATTCACATCATACCCAGTTGGGATGATGAGCACAGTTTAAAGTTAAAAACCACTTACCAGTTGTGAATGGGATTATATATCATACCCAGTTGGGGATGATAAGTGCCTCGATATAAAAATCCACTGTTTAGTGGTATTTTAATCATCACTACTTAGAGAAAGTGATGTGAAAGTTATGCGGAAAAACTACTTATTGGTTGTAAGTAGATCATACCCGGTTGGTATGATGAGACTTCCTCGAAGGAAGTTGAAAACCCGTTCATCGGTTATGAACGGAGATGTCCTTATATCGGTCGGTATGATGGACAGTAAAAACCTATTTTTGTCGGAAGATCTCTTCCCTGACTATGTGTCAATGCTTAAACAATTTGGGAGAACTTCTCGACGGGAGCTCGAATAGCTCTGATAGGTCAGGGGCCTCGGTTTTGGAACTTGGGGGCTAAATGCCCGATTTTGAAAATCTTGTACAGTGGGCCCAAGGCCAGTTGGCACGAGTAGGAGCTCGTAAACGAACATGATATATGTGCCATAAAACTTAATAAGTGAATTGTTTGGCCATGGTACCAAGATAGGACCGACATGCTTAGTCAACTAGCGGCAGTGCGACATGACAGGTCGACGAACTAGTCAAGACAAACAGCTGCGGGTTGAGTTGAGAGTCGGGGCCGTTGGACTAATGGCACCATAGATTACATGGCAATATAAGAAAACATTGTTTGTGCATGCACTGTGAATACGAGATCATCAAGACGGCCATGAGGGGGTAGTGATGCGTCCTAAGGGCACTGGACGACCTGGTGGCTATAAGGACAGTTCGTCGTTCTAGGTGTCTGTGCGAAATTTGGAGTAGCACGAAGCGCATGAGACCAGGGTGGGGACAGGATGAGGTCTCTGTCCTCATACGGACACGAAGAAGTGATTTCGGGATCGTGGGTCAGATGTCACGTGCATCCACTCATTCCCAGGGTAGAAGTGGTCGTACTTCTATCCAGGTGGCAGGAAAAGTCGCTCCGAAGCCACTAGCGGGTTCAGTAGTGATACTGACTTGCGAATGTGTGTAACCTTCATGATGAAGGATGTGTGTTGGGTGATGACACACCGTGGTAACTAAGAAATAATGGAAAAACTCAAATTTTTAAATGAAGGGATTTTTGAAAACAAAGGAGTCTGGCACACTCCATATAAATATTTTTCTTAAAAGTCAAAAGTTTTTAAAAACCCATTCACTGAGTAGTCGTACTCACCCCCTCCCTTATATCCCTTTCAGGAAATCTTGGAAAGCCTCCTCTTAAAGACCGTTAACTAAGATGCCTGTAAGACAGGTATGTACAGTTTTCAATTTCATGCAGTTTTGATTATATTATCCCAGGAAAAAGGTGCAGGTTAAAGGACGCCTTACTCTTTACGGTTCATAATAAGGGGAAACCCTTTAATAAACCGGGAGAGTGGCGGGTTGATCACAGGGATCGGACCAAATCGGGTCGGGGCGTGACAAGTCAAGACAAATAGTTGCAGGTTGAGTTGAAGGTCGGGGCCGTTTAACCAGTGGCACCACATATTATATGGAATGATGTAAAAATATTGATTGTGCATGCACTGTGTTTACGGGACCTTCAAGACACCCAAGATGGGTAGTTATGTGTCCTAGGGCCCTGGATGACATGGTGGGTATACTTGCAATTTGTCGAACCAGGTGACATTGCGAAACTCAGAGTAGCTTCAAGCTCACAAGACCGGGGTGGGGATGGGATAAGGTCTCTGTCCTCATATGGGCACAGAGAATTGTTATGAGATTGAGGTCAGATGTCACGGACATCCACTCATTCTCAGGGTAGAAGTGGACGTGCTTCTATCTAGGTGGTTGGTAAAGTGGCTCCGAAGCCACAAGTGAGTTTAGTGGATGTACTGGCTTGCGATGGTGTGATTGACCTTCATGATAAAGGATGCGTGTTGGGTGATGACACACCATGATTAATAAGAAGTGGTGATAAAACAGAAATTTGAAATGAAAATATTTTTGAAAGGAATTAAAGAGTCTCGCACACTCCACACAAATCTTTTTCCTAAAAGTCAAATTTTAAAAACTCATTCACTGAGTCGTTGTACTCACCCCTCCCTCATATCGCTTTTCAAGAAATCCCGAAAAGCCTACCCTTAAGGACCACCAAATAATTTTCCTATGATATAGGTATGCTGAATTTAAAATTTTATGTAGGCTTGATTTATGTTATTCTCGAAAAGGTGCAGGTTAAAGGACGCCTTACTCTTTATAGTTTATAATAAGGGGAAACCCTTAAATAAACCGGGAGAGTGGCAGGTTGATCATGGGGATCTGACCAAACTAGGTTGGGGCGTGACATGATCCTAGGAGGAACATCAGAATGAGAGCTATCTGCCCCAATCAAAAGCTCAGACCGTCGTATCCCTAGCGATAAACTTTCGAAGATTTCTCTCTCTAAGTCTAATTTTCCAATGAAGCTCCGTTTGAGCTTAATTCGAATCCAAATTATGTGATCCAAAGCTCTATTGAATCGTGTGGAGGTGTAGGAACTCAATTTTACCTTCTATTTAAAAAATTAAACCTAATTGAATGGTCAATTTGATGAAATTAAATTCGACAAGTTTGAAAGGGGGAAATTTGGGAATTTTGAAAATTGAATTGAGGACCAATTTACCCTAAAAAAGATATTGGAGGACCAATTGGTCAATTTTGGGAATTTATTGGGGTTAAATTGCTATTTTTGTAAGGTAGGGGCAAAATGGTAATTTTTGAAAAGTTGAGGACCAAATTAGAAATTTGGGAAACTTGAAACCCTCTTTGTAATTTTGAATGAATTGTGGTCACAATGTGAATTTTTGAAGTTTCAGGACTCAATTTGTGGAAAATTTTGTATTAGGGACATAAAGTTAAGGAAAGATAACTTTAGGGACCTAAATGTAAATAATTGAAAAGTTTGGGCATTTTGCTCATACGTGAGGAATTTTGGCTATTATGCCAAATCTTAATAAATAAGGATGTCCAAATCATGAAGAAGCCTGAAGGACTGAAAACGCCAGCAAGGATAAGCTCGTGTGGAGGTAAGAAGCCGACCAATAGGAATACACTGCACTTATCGAGTGAGTGGGAATTTTCACATCATATCCTGTTGGGATGATGTGTATCTCAGAAATGAAAACCCACTACTATGTGGAAGTTTAACATCACACCTGGTTGGGGTGTTATGAGAAACACACGGAAAAACTACTTTCCGGTTGTAAGAAGATCATACCCGGTTGGTATGATAAAATTCATTGAAGGAATAACAGAACTTGGTTATCGATTATGAGCGGGGATGTCCTCACACCCAGCATGATAAAGATGTTGGAGAACCAATTGAGCAAATTTTGGAATTTTTTGGGCAAAAATTACTATTTTTGTAAAGTAGGGGCAAAATCATAATTTTGGAAAAGTTGGGGATCAAATTAGAAATTTGGGAAATTTAAACCCCTTTATGTGAATTTGAATAAATTGAGGTCCTAAGGTGAATTTTAGAGTTTTGAGAATCAATTTGGGGGAAAACCGGCATTAGGGACTTAAAATTAAAGAAAAATAACTTTTGGAACCTAATTGCAAATAAATGAAAAGCTTGTTTTTCTCATTCATTCGGTATGAGTGAAGGCTATTAGGCCAAATGATAGTGAACAAAAATATTCATACCGTGTAAGAACACGAAGCACGGGGAATGCCAGCTAAGACAAGTTCGCGTGAAAGCATCAAGCATGCTAAGAGGAAATTCACTACATAATTGGGTGAGTGGTATTTAATATCATATCCAGTTGGGATTATAAGCATATTGGAAACGAAAAGCCACTACTAAGTGGTATTTTAACCTTCACACCTGATAGGAGTGATGTGAAAATTACGTGAAAAAACTATTAATTAGTTGTAAGTAGATCATACCCAGTTGGATATTTACAATCCACTTAGTAGTGGATTTTCTTTTCCGAGTTGCTTATTATCCCAACTAGGTATGATCTAAAAATCTCACTCACCCGTGAATGTAGTGAATTTCCTATCAATCGGCTTTTTGCATTCACGCGAGCTTGTCTTGGTTGGTGTTCCCGGTATTTTGTGTACCTACATGATATGAACATACTTGTTCATTATCTTTTGGCCTATTAACCTTCATTCATCACGAATGAATAAAATACTCAAACTTTCCATTATTTGCAATTAGGTCCCTAAAGTTCTTTTTCTTTAACTTTAGGCTCAAATGCCAATTTTCCCCAAATTGAGTCCTGAAACTTATAAAATTTACTTTGGGACCTCAATTTATTCAAAATTACACAAAGTGGTTCAAGTTTCCCAAATTCCCAATTTGGTCTCCAACTTTTCCAAATTTACCATTTTGCCCATACTTTACAAAAATGGTAAAAATTGACCCAAAATTTCCATAATCGACCAATTGGTTCTCTAACAAACTTATCATGCCCAATTGATCCTCAATTTTAGGAAATTGCACTTTAGTTCTTGGATTTTTCGAAATCCCCAATTTCAACCTTCCAACTCAGCCGAATTTGATTTCATCAAATTGAAAAATCAATTGAGGTTCATTGATGAAATTGAAAGTGAAATTGAGTTTCTACACATCCATACGATTCAAATGCACTTTGAATCGCATGAATTGATGTCAGAATGAGCTCAAATGAAGCTTCACCAAAAAACTTTACGCCAAAAGAGAAAGCTTCAAAAGCATATCATTGGAGGCACGACAGTCTGGGCTTTCGATCTAGGCAGATAGCTCTTGTCCTGAGGTTCCTCCTAGGATCAAGAATCACATCAATTCATGTCAAATTCATGGAGAATTTGGTCAGTTAACATCTATCGGTTCTCTCTCTAGCACTGATCAGAATTCATAGAGGGGAGCCAAATTGGCCTACCTTTCTGCTCTAATTCGATCGTATGAGGGCTGAGAAAGTGTTGAGAGAGCATGGTTTCACCTGAGAAGGGCTTGAATTGGCCATTTTCAGCTCGGCCGAAAGAAGGAAGTTTCAGTCTGTCAGAGCTGCTTCACAATTCTATCACGTCAGTGTTTCTCTAGTGATCCTCGGAGAAAATGGAGACTACAATTGTGTACCTAACTTCTCCCCAAATCTAAAGAACCTGACCACGCCTTCTCCGGGTTAGAAAAATGCCCAAGTCAGAGCTCTGGTATGAGCTTCACCGAAAAATGAAGCAGTAGGGAGAGAGTGGAGTTTTTAGGTGTGAGGAGGATGAATGAGGAGGGGCTCTTTATATAGGAAGCTCGGGGACTTCTTGGCCGTCCAATTAGCGCCTTAATGGAAGTTATTCATTGAATGCAACTCCCTAGCCATTGACATTTCATCTTCACAAGAGCTACTCGATTTTCTAGTGTGTGAACAGTGCTGTTATCTCAAGGAAGAAGAGGACACTATTCCGAACCGGACCAGACCGGTTCAAACCGGGTTCAACGCATAAACTGGCTGTTTCATGCCTGATTCAACCGAATTTTTCAAAATTAAAAATTTATAAATCCATCTAAATTCATTCATTATCCAATGGTGGCCTTAATTCTCCAATTTGAATTTTCTAAGCCACCTAGAAAAATGAATTTAGCATCTTGCTCAATAGTGGTTCAAACCAGTCCAAACCGGTTCAATCCTATTCGTATCCAGTTCACCTGAACCAGTCTAGTTTTCTTTTCCAAATTGTCCTAAAATCCCTTTCCAAGGTTTTTATGAGTCTTTGGGTCACTCGAAAGTTGTAAATTTCCCAATTTGCCCGTTCTCTATTGGTCAGGGTGCGTGAAGAGATTCAGTTTTCTCACTTGGTTATATTGGTTCTTTTCTCTATTTATCTTAACTCCAAAGGGCGGGGTTCACAGGATGTCTGGGGATTGCAAGTACAACTCAGTTTGCAAAAAGTAGTGAAGCCAAATAGGAGTTTCGGAACAACAAAGTGGAAGGAAGGAAGTTGTAACAACAAGATAGTTAAGGTGAATAAATGACGCCCTAAGGAAGACCAGAAAGTAGAAAGGACTACACACTAAAAGGTAAGTAGGATGGACATTAAGGACAAGAAGACTCGAGAAAAAACTACCCTAAGATAAGTAGACCAAGGGAATGGTAAGGATGAGGCAGTTAACAAACTGATACTCGTGATGGTCATAATTTAGGCTCCAACAAAAAAGGGAGAGGTGGAAAGGCCAAATATTGGCAAAAAGAAGGATGAAAGAAATCCTTAAAAAGACCAATGGCCAAATTAACGACTAAACTCAAGCCAATAGAGTGGTAGGCAAGCCTCTCACATGATGATCAAGAGATCTTGAAACAAGAAGGATTTTAACTATCCCTAAAAGTAATAGATGTGCACTAGGGTGCAAGTGGGGATGAGGATACAGAACAAAAGATGTGCCCGCAAGATTTCTAGAGTAAGGTTTTACAAGAGATGACGACAATAAATGATGTCATATAAGGGCAGATGTTCCCTAGGGCAAATGAAAAAGGAATTCTGGGAGAAAAAGAGAAGAGTCCTACCAAGGAAGGAAATACTAGAAAGGTATATGTATCCCAAGTGAGAGGTAATGGAACCAAGTGAAAGGGATAAGGAGATAAACTTGCAAAGTGAAAGAACTAGAGAAGCATACTAGGAGGACCCAAGGAATAAGTTAAACCCAAGAAACGAGTAAGTAGAAAGTTAGCATCAAAAGATGCTGTGACAAATAAGAATGAGTGGACTTTCCATAATAAGGAAAAAAAAAAAGGAAAGAACATCTAAGAAACATTGGGAAAGTAATCCCATCCAAATAAGAAGTGGTTAAAGGGGGATAACCATAATAGTCGTAGTTCACATGCCCATAATAGGGCCTAAAGAGCAGGCGGTTGGGCATGAGATGAAGTACACGAAATAAGACCAATAATAAAAAATTTCTTAGATAATGAATAAGGGATGGAATGGAATTTTAAGACGAGGAAGGATTCAAAGTGGACAAATGCCTCGACATAGAAGGAGGTGTAAGGAAAGGAAGGAAGAAATCTTCAAAGGGTTTCCCCTTATTATAAACCGTAAAGAGTAAGGCGTCCATTAAACCTGCACAATTTCCTAGTATAGCATAATCAAAACTACATAGCATTTTAACTTCATCATACCTGTCTTACAGGCATCTTAGTTGATGGTCTTTAAGTGTAAGCTTTCCGAGATTTCCTAAAAGGCATATAAGGGAGGGGGTGAGTACGACTACTCAGTGAATGGGTTTTTAATACTTTTACTTTTATGAAAAAGATTTGTATTGAAGTGTGCCAGACTCCTTTATTTCAAAAATCCTTTCATTTAAAAATCTTGGATTTTATCACCATTTCCTTATTTATTCACGGTGTATCATCACCCAACACACATCCTTCATCATGAAGGTTAAACACAAATTCATAGGTCAGTACGTCCACTGAACCCACTTGTGGCTTCGGAGTGACCTTACCAGCCACCCGGATAGAAGTACATCCATTTCTAGCCTAAGAACGAGTGGATATTCGCGACATCCGACCCTCATTCCCGGAATAAATTCTTCGTGTCCGTATGAGGACAAAGACCTCATCCCATCTCCACCCTGGTCTCATGCGCTTGGTGCTACTCCAAATTTTGCACGGTCACCTGGAACGACGAGCTGCCCTTATACTCACCGAGTCGTCGAAGGCCCTTAGGACGCATCACTACCCCTCATGGGAGTCTTTATGATCCTGTACTCATAGTGAATGCCTAAACAATGTTTTGTTATTATGCCATGTAATATGTGGTGTCATTAGTTCAACGGTCTCGACTTTTAAATCAACCTGCAGCTGTTTGTCTTGACCGGTTCAGAGACCAGTCATGTCGCAATGTTGCCAGTTGACTGAAAATGTCGGACCAGCCTTGGTACCATGACCATACAATTTACTTATGAAAGTTTTATGGAAAATATATCATATTCATTTACAAGCTTTTGCTCGTGACTGTTGGCCTATGGCTCACTGTTCAAGATTTTTAAACCGGGCATATTAGACTCCAAGGTCCAAAACTGAGGCCCCCAGCCTATGAGAGCTATTCGAGCTCCCATCGAGAAGGTCTCCCAAATTGTTTAAGCATTGGCACACAGTCAGGGGAGAACACTTCCGACAAAATTATGTTTTCACTGTCCACTATACCGACCTGTTATAAGGACATCTCCGTTCATAACCGATGAACGGGATTTCAACTTCCTTCGAGGAAGTTTCATGATACCAACCGAGTATGATCTACTTACAATTGGTAAGTAGTTTTTCCGCATGGTTTTCACATCAATACTCTAAGTTGTGATGTTTAAAATACCACAAAGTAGTGGGTTTTCATTTTGATGAGCTTATCATCCCCAATTGGGTATGACATAAAATCCCACTTACCCATTAATGCTGTGAATTCCACTAGACTAGTTAAGAGGCACTATGACATAAAATCCCACTCACCAAGACAAGCTTGCATGGAGGCAAAAATTTGGTTAAGAGGAAATTCACTACACTATCGAGTGAGTGGGAATTTTCACATCATACCTAGTTGGGATGATAAGCAACTCGGTAATGAAAACTCGCTACTATGTGGGATTTTAACACCACACCTAGATGGGGTGATGTGAGAAAATGCACGAAAAAACTACTTACCGGTTTTAAATAGATCATACTCGGTTGGTATGATTAACTCTTAGAAGGAAGTAGAAAACCCGCTTATCGGTTATGAGCGGAGATGTCCTCACACCCGGTTTGTGTGATGGATAGATGAAAAGTTATTTTTGTCAAAAGTGCTCACCCCTGAATGTGTGCCAATACTTAAAGATTTTGGCAGACCTTCTTGACGAGAGCTCGAATAGCTCAGATAGGCCAGAGGCCTCAATTTTGTAACTTGAGGGCTAAAATGCCCGGTTTTGAAATTTTCATATTGTGGGCCCAAGGCCAGTTGGCACAAGCAGGAGCTAGTGATTTTGAATAATGGGGAATTCATGGAAAGAATATTTTTTAAAAGAAAATAAGGAGTTTGGCACCCTTCAATTCAAACTATTTTAGAGAAACTCATGTTTGAAACACCCATTCATTGAGTTATCGAACTAACCCCCTCCCTTTACCCCTTTTCAGGTAACCAAGGGAAAAACCTACCTACAAACATTCTAGTAGCTAAACCTACAAGATAGGTATGTAAGTTTAATTTATTTAGTTTTGATTAATTTTATTTCAGGAATGGTACATGTATAAAGAACGCATTACTCCTCACTGTTTAAAGAAGGGGAAAACCCTAAATAAACCATAAGAATGGCAGGTTGCTCACGGGGATCCCACTAAATCGGGTCAGGTGTGATGACTTGAGTGGTGGCAGAGTCTATTTCCTAGAATACATTATCAAGACTATATAACATAGTAACTTAGAGAAAATTTTAAAATTTTCAGATGGCTCCCAAGAGGAGAATAAAGAAAACTAGGACTACTGTTACCAAAACCACCCAACACTATGTCCCCGTAGGAAGATCACCCTAAAAAGTTCTTCCATACTCGAGAAGTCTCAAAGAACCAAGAGACATTAGTGGGAAGTATCCAGGAAGAAGGTGCCAGGACCCATTGTGATCACAATTCTAAGTATGAAGGGAGTCAAGCCTAAGGCCAGGAATGACATCAAAGGTTTATAACCTAGTTAAGGAGGACGCTTGTCAAGAACCCGTAGCTCCTCATCTATTTCGTAACAAATTTTTGTAATGGGGTTAAAACCCCAACACATACTACTATTTCTCCACTAATAAATAACTCCAAGTTCCTAAAAATGATATCTCTCAATAATGATGTGGACTTACACCTCAACTGTAGGAAGATTGCCCAAGAAAAATAACCAAACAAACCCTGACACCTTAGACACCACAGAGACCAAAGAGATTCCCATCCCGAATAAGGGAACGAATCAAGGAAATTATTGGGGAAAGAAGGCACGACATTAAAACCATCAAAGTAAGCAGTCTAGGAGTACTATTGGAGTAACAACTAGGCAAGGAAACGATCTATTACAAGGTGTAAAGGAAATGAGATGTGAAGTGAAGGATTGTCCCACACTACAAGGATTTAGAACAATACTTTCCAAGAAAAACGCCCCCATAGCTATTGGAATCCAAAAAGATACCATCCCAATAAACATGACTCCAGCTCATAATTTCATCCACAGCCAAGAGGAAGCTCTTAAAGATCCTAACGTAGTGGTAGGAAGGAAAAAGGACTGAAGGTAGGACCTCAATAAACCACAAATAGAACAAAGGGTAGCTGATGAGAATTGTCCCTTAAGAAGAAATTTCTAGCCATTTAGGAGCAAAGAAAGAAGTGCCTCCACAAGAGAAGACAACTCGAGCCTTTGACGACAAATGGGATGTCTTGGGATTGCAAGTACGAATCACCTTGGAAAAAGCAGTGAAGCCAAATAGAAGTTTCAGACCAACAAAGTGGAAGGAAGCAAGTTGTAACAACAAGATAGTCAAGGAGAATAAACGACGCCCTAAGGAAGACTGGAAAGTAGAAAGGACTACACTCTAAAAGGGCATAGGATGGACATTAAGGACAATAAGACTTGAGAAAAAATTGCCCTAAGATAATTAGACCAAGGGAATGGTAAGGATGAGGCAATTAATGAACTAATACTCGTGAATGTCATAATTTAAGCTCCAACAAAGAAGGGAGAGGTGGAAAGGCCAAATATTGGGAAAAAGAAGGATGAAAGAAATCCTTAAAAAGACCAATGGCCAAATTAATGACAAAGAGATCTTGAAATAAGAAGGATTTGAACTCTATCTAAAAGAAATAGATGTGTACTAGGGTACAAGTGGGGATGAGGATATGGTACAAACAATGTGCACGCAAGATTTCAAGAGTAAGGGTAAACAACAGATGACGACATCAAAGGATGTCATTTAAGGGTAGATGTTCCCTAGAGCAAATGAAAAAGTAATTCCAGGAGAAAAAGGGAAGAGTCCTACCAAGGATGGAAACCTTGGAAAGGCACATGTATCCCAACTAAGAGGTAATGGTACCAAGTGAAAGAGATAAGGAGTTAAACTTGAAAATGAAGTGCATGCTGAGGTGAAAGAACTAGGGAAGCGTACTAGGAGGACCCAAGGAATATATTAAACCCAAGGATCAGGTAAATAGAAAGTAAGCATCAAAAGATGCCATGAAAAGCAAGAATGAGTGTACTAACCATAATAAGGAAATAAAGGAAACAATGTCCGAGAAATGTTGGGAAAGTAAGCCCATCCAAATAATAAGTGATTAAGGGGGGGATAACCATAAATAGTATGACGGGTCATAGTTCACATGTGCATAATGGAGCCTAAAGAGTATGCGGCTGGGCATAGGATGAAGTACACAAAATAAGACCGATAATCGGAAATTTCTCAAATAAGGATTAAGGGATGAAACAGAATTTTAAGACGAGTAAGGTTTCAAAGTGGGCAAATGCCTCAACATAGAAGAAGGTGTAAGGAAAGGAAGGTAGAAATCTTCAAGGAATGGTAAGAAAGTTGAGCATGTATCTCTTAAGGTTAAAATCTCTACTTTGAGGGACTTAGTAGCGAGTTAAGGGTCTGGGCCGTTGGACTAGTGGCACCAAAGATTAATGGCTTATATGGAAAATTATTGTTTGTGCATGCACTAAGGTTTAGGACCATCAAGATGCCCAAGAGGTGTAGTGATGCGTCCTAAGGGCTACTGGATGACATGGTGGAGTTAAGGGCAGATTGTCGCGCCTGTAGTCAGGAAAGCTCAACGTAGCTTCTTCTGCATGAGACCGATGTAGGATTGAGATGAGGTCTCTATCCTCAAACGGACACGAAGTTTCTTTTTGGGTTTGAGGGTCGGATACCGTGAACATCCAATCATTCCTAGGGTAGAAGTGGATGGGTTTCTATCTAGGTGGCTGGTAAAGTCACTCTAACGCCACAAGTGGGTGCAGTGGACGGGCTGTTATGCGAATGTGTGACCTCTTTAGGATGAAGGACGTGTTTGAATGATAAAAACACTGATTGTGAGGAAATTGGTTTAGAATAACCGGGAATTCAAGAAAAGAATATTTTAAAAAAAGAAAATAAGGAGTCTGACACAGTTCAATTCAAACTTTTTTTTTATAGAAACTCATGTTTGAAACACCCATTCACTAAGTTGTCAAACTCACCCCCTCCTTTTACCCCTTTTCAGGTAACCGAGGGAAAAACCCACCAACATACATTCCGCTAGCTAAAACTACAAGATAGGTATGTAAATTTAATTTATTAAGTTTTTATATATGTTATTACAGAAAAGGTACATGTATAAAGGACGCCTTACTCCTCATTGTTTAAAAAAGGGGAAAACCCTAAATAAACAGTAAGAGTGGTAGGTTGCTCATGGGGATTTTGGCAAAATCGTGTCGGGGCATGACAATTTGAGTTGTATTAGAGCTTGTTTCCTCAAATACATTATAAAGACCATATAACATAGTAACTTTGAGAAAATTTTAAAATTTTCAGATGGCTCCCAAGAGGGGAATAAAAAAAACTAGGACTAGCATTACCAACACCAATCAACACTCTATCCCCATAGGAAGATCACACTAAAAAGCTCTTCCATACCCGAGAAGTCCCAAGGAACCAAGAGACGTTATGTCCCTTTCAGGTAACCAAGGGAAACCTAACCAAAGATCTCCTATTAGTCACACTGGTAAGACAAGTATGTAAAGTTTAACATTTCATTTAGTTTTGATTAATGTTATTCCAGGAAAGTTATAGGTTTAAAGGACACCTTACTCCTCCCGGGTAAAAGAAAGGAAAACCCTTAATAAACCGAGAGAGTGGTGGGTTGCTCATAGGGACCTTACTAAACCAGGTCGGGGCGTGATAGGAGATGAGGATATCAAAGGATATCATTTAAGGGTAGATGTTCCCTAGAGCAAATGAAAAAGGAATTCCAGGAGAAAAAGGGAAGAGCCTTAAGGAAGGAAACCAAGGAAAGGCATATGTTTCCCAAGTGAGAGGTAATGGAACCAAGTGAAAGGGATAAGGAGATAAATTTGCAAATGAAGCGAATGCTGAGGTGAAAGAACTAGGGAAGCATACTAGGAGGACCCAAGGAATAAGTTAAACCCAAGGAACGAGAAAGTAAAAAGTTAGCATCAAAAGATGCTGTGATAAGTAATGAGTGGACTACCCAAAATAAGGAAATAAAGGAAAGAACGTCTAAGAAAAGTTGAAAAAGTAAGCTCATCTAAATAAGAAGTGGTTAAGGGGGGATAACCATAAATAGTAAGACGGGTCATAGTTTACACACGCATAATGGAGCCAAAAGAGAAGGTGGTTGGGCATAGGATGAAGTAGATGAAATAAGACCAATAATAAAAAATTTCTTAGATATGGAATAAGGGATCAAATGGAATTTTAAGACGAGTAACGATTTAAAGTGGGAAAATGCCTCAACATAGAAGGAGGTGTAAGGAAAGGAAGGACGAAATCTTCAAGGAATGGTAAGAAAGTCGAGCATGTATCTCTTAAGGTTAAAATCTCTACTTTGAGGGACTTAGTAGCGAATGAAACCGTAAGAAGAGAACTTCCCAAATAAAGCAATCAACACATAGACCAAAAGGGGATCAACTAGAAATAATGAATCGTGAAATGGTCAAGAGCGAGTAAGAGTGGATTAAAGAAAAGGAAAGTTCTTGAATAAAGGATACCACTAAAGGAGAGGAAGGACATAAGAAGGGAAGAATCCTCGCATGTCGATAGGTCATGAGGAAATCCAATGATTGGAATCGGAAAGACCCAATAAAGAAGTTGGGAAAGGAGGAGTTGGTAAGAGAAATCGATATGGTTATGTGAGAAATGACTTCAAAGGCAAGATGGATAGAGGATAATAGTAAAGGTAGTCGAGGAATACTACCAAACGGAAAGAGTGATAAAGTTATACGATCCCTGAAATGTTGGGAAGCTAAGAATGACCAGCAATGAGGTGTTCTAAAAATCTAATGGACAAAGACATGTTTTAGAAAATGTCATGCTATAAGGGCAGGTAAGCCCAATACTCCTGAGGAAAATATGACTCAAAGTAAGGAAGAGTCAGTTAGTAAGCATTACAAGGTCAAATATAAAATTTGGACTGAAGTGAAAAAAAACAACGGATGAAGGAAGAGTTGAAATAGGACGAAAAGGTGATAACAAAGAAACCCGTGAAAACAAGTACGTAACGCTCGAAAGAACATCGAGCTAAGGGTTTCAACAACCAAGAGAATAACTAGACACGGGAATAGTTAGATATCTTAGAACTCCCAATCTTGAGTACAAGACCTTATAGGGAAAAATGTTGCTCTAAGCAAAGAATGATGTGAATCTAAGGATATACCCTTATGTAAGGTATGTCTAGTTATGATAAACTCCGTGGAAAGAGTAAACAATAGAAAGGAAAAGAAATTCCTTAAGTGAATGATATAAAAAGGGCTAACTGAAAGAACAACCGAAGAGTTAGCATGTCAAGCAAACACCAAGTTTACACCAAAGGAAATTATTCTTGATGCCAAGGGTTGCTAATTAAGTTTTGGGGACAAAACTCTTAAAAGGAGGGGAGAGTTGTAAACCCCATCCCCTTAAAGACATGGAAACCAGGAAAAGAACCGGTAAACCCGGGTAAGAGAACCAAACCGGTTCACGAACCCCAACCATTAGTGAAAGGGAAAAATGAGAAATTAACAAATCCCGAGTGACCTAAAGAGTCATAAAAGTCATGGCAAAGGACTTTGGGATGAATTGGAAGAGAAAATCAAACCAGTTTAGGTGAACTAGACCTGAACCGGTTTGAACTGATTTTAACAACTATTCAACCTGTTTCTAAATTCATTTTTCTAGGTGGCTTAGAAAGTTCAAATTGGAGAATTGAAGACACTATTCTATAGAGAATGAATTTAGATGATTTTACAAATTTTTAATTTAGAAAAACTCAGTCAAATCGGGCCTGAACCGACTAGTTTAAGCATTAAATCTAGTTCAGACCGGTTCTGTCCAGTTCAAAATAGTGTCGTCTTCTTCCTTCAGATGAAAGCACTGTTCACTCGCTGGAAAATCGAACATCACCAGCGAAGATGAAAAGTCTCTGTTTAGAGAGTTTTAGGCAATGAATGACCCCTATAAAGGTGCCAATCGGACGTCTAAGGAGTCCCCGAGCTCCCTAAATTCTCCCTCAATTCGATATGAATTGATGTGATTCTTGATTCTAAGAGTAACCTCATGCCACGAGCTATCTACCCTGATTGAAAGCTCGGACCACCGCACCCCCGACTGTAAGCTTTCGAAGCTTTCTCTTTCTAAGTCTAGTTTTTCGACGAATCTTCGTTTGAGCTCAATTTTAGATCCAAATGATGCGATCCAAAGCTTCATTCAATCGTGTGGAAGTGTAAGAACTCAAATTTACCTTCAATTTCAATAATTATACATGATTGAATGTTCCAGTTTGAAAAAGGAAATTTGGGAAGTTCATAAAATTGAGAGACCAAAGTGAAATTTCCCAAAATTAAGGACCAATTGGACATGAAGAAGATGTTGGAGGACCAATTGGTCGATTTTTGGAATTTATTGGGGTCAAATTGCCATTTTTTGTAAAGTAGGGGAAAAATGGTAATTTTTAAAAAGTTTGGGACTAAATTGGAAATTTGGGAAACTTGAACCCCTCTATGTGATTTTGAATGAATTGAGGTCCCAAAGTGAATTTTTGAAGTTTTGGGCTCAATTTTCCAAAAATTTTACATTAGGGACCTAAAGTTAAGAAAAAAGAACTTTAGGTACCTAAATTTAAAAAATTGAAAAGTTTGGGCATTTTGCTCATAGGTGAGGAATTAGGGCTATTATGCAAAATATTAATAAAAAAGGATGTCCAAATCGTGTAGCAGCACAAAGGACCGGAAATGCTAGCAAGGATAAGCTCACGTTGGGGCAAGAAGCTGACCAAGAGGAATACACTATGGGTGAGTGAGAATTTTCACAACATACCCGGTTGGGATGATGAGCACCTCGGAAATGAAAAACCACTATTATGTGGAATTTTAACATCACATCTGGTTGGAGTGATGTGAGAAACACATGCAAAAACTACTTACCAGTTGAAAGTAGATCATACCCGTTTTGTCACCCCCCACCCCAGTTTGGTTAGATCTCCGTGAACTACCCATCGCTCTCTTGGTTTAAGAGTAGCTTTCCCCTTTTGTTACTTAAGAGGAGCCAGACGTATTTTCAACCTTGTTCCCAGATAGACATATATCAAATAATATGCAAGCTTAAGAGTAATTATGCGTACCTGGTAGAGGGTAAGGCTCAATGTTATTCCTATCAGAGGAGGGGTTGAAATGGCTAATTTCAGCTTGGCGAAAATAGGGCAGCTTTAGTCCGCCAGAGCTGCTTCACTGTTCCATCATGCCGACGCTTCTCCAGCGACTCTCATATTCACTAGAGTTTGCTATCAAACAGCTGTCTTCTCCCCGATTCTAAAGAGCCCGACCTCTCCTTCTGAGTTTAAGAAAAATGTTAAAGTCGAAGCTCTGGTTCGAGCTTCACCGAGAAATGGAGCAGTAGAGAGAGAGAAGTGTTCAAGTGTGAGGAGAATGAATGAGGATAACCTCTTTATATATCGGTATAAAATTGTATATTAAATGGGAGAGATTTATTAATAGTATTAATATTACCATAAATTATTGGTATTAATTCCAATAATTTAATATCGATATTAAATTATTTGTATTAATTCCAATAATTTAATTTAGGTATTAAATTATTGGTATTAATTACAATTATTAAATATATATTAATTTATGGCTATTTATAATAATGAGGTCACCCATCCTCACACTACTCTTGGGCAAGCATGCTTAACTTCAAATTTCTTATGGATTCTCGTTCACCGGAACCAATTTGGTTTTTCTTTTCTAATTTGTTTGAAGTTTCTTTTCCAAGGTTTAATAAACCATTTGGATCACCCGCAAGTTGTAAATTTCCAAATTGCTTGTTCCCAAATGATCGGGTTTGTAAACCGACTTGATTTTCTTACTCGGTTTGACCGGTTCTTTTCCCAGTTTTCCTTAACTCAAAAGTGCGAGGTTTACAATAGGTTTTTCAAGAAAATATCTTTAAGGAAAAGAGTTATATTGGAGTGTGTCAAACTTCTTTCTTTAAAAAATCATTTCATTTAAAATCTCGGGTTTTACCACCATTTCCTTATTTAGTCATGGTGTGTCATCACCCAACACACAACCTTCATCATGAAGGTTACACACACATTCGCAGGCTAGCACGATCACTAAACCCACTTGTGGCTTCATAGCGACTTTACCGACCACCTAGATAGAAGTACGTCGACTTCTTCCCTGAGAATGAGTAGATGTACGTGACATCCGACCTTCAATCCCAAAACCAATTCTTCATGTCCATATGAGGACAAAGAGCTCATCCCGTCCCTACCCTGGTCTTATGCACTTAGTGCTACTCCAAATTTCGCACAATCACCTGGTACGATGAACTACCCTTATACTCACCGGGTCGTCTAGGGCCCTTAGGACACATCACTACCCCTCCTGGGCATCTTGAAGGTCCCGTACTCATAGTGCATGTACAAACAATATTTTCTTTTGATGCCATGCAATATATGGTGCCATTAGTCCAACAGCCCCGTCCTTCAGCTCAACGTGCAGCTGTTTGTCTTGATTGGTCTGGAGACCGGTCATGTCGCACTACTGCTAGTTGACTGAGTATGTTGGTCCTGTCTTAGTACCATGACCAAACAATTCATTTATTAAAGTTTTATGGTACATATCTCATGTTTGTTTATGAGCTCCTGCTTCTGCCCACTGGCCTATGGCCTAGTGTTCGAGATTTTTAAAAACGGGCATAATAGCCCCCAATTTCCAAAACCGAGGCCTCTAGCCTATAAGAGCTATTCGAGCTCCCGTCAAGAAGGTCTCCCAAATAGTTTAAGCATTAGCACACAGTCAGGGGAGAGCACTTCCAACAAAATTATATTTTCAACTATCCATTATACCGACCGAGTATATGGACATCTCCCTTCATAATCGATGAATGGATTTTCAACTTCCTTCGAGGAAATTTTATCATTCCAATCGAGTATGATCTACTTACGACCGGTAAGTAGTTTTTCCGCATGATTTTCACATCACTCCTCTAAATTGTGATGTTCAAAATACCACTTGTTTGTCGGTTTTCATTTTGAGGAACTTATCATCCCCAACCGGGTATAATATAAAATACCACTCACCCGTTAATGCCATGAATTCCACTAGACCGGTTCCTTGATTTCACGCGAGCTTGTCCTTGCTGGCGTTCCCGGTGCTTCATGTTCCTACATGATATGAACATCTCGGTTCATTATCTCTCTACCTATTAGCCTTTATTCATTCCAAATGAATGAGAAAAATCAAACTTTTAGTTATTTTCAATTAAGTCCCTAAAGTTATTTTTCTTTTACTTTAAGTCCCTAATGCCAGTTTTTCCTCAAATTGAGTCCTAGAACTTTTAAAATTCCCCTAGGGACCTCAACTTATTGAATTTCACAAAAAGGGGTTTAATTTCCCAAATTTCCAATTTGGTCCCCCCAACTTTTCCAAAAATAATTTTTTTGCCTCCCTTTAAAAAATGTTAAATTTTACCCCAAAAATTCTAAAATTCCTCAATTGGCCCTCTAACATTTTTATCATGCCCAATTGACCCTCAATTTTAGGAAATTACATTTCAGTCCCTCAAATTTTCAAAAATCCCCAATTTTCACCAATTTTCCCCTAATTCCAACTTCTTAACACATCCGAATTTCATTTCATTAAATTGACTGATCAAACATATCAAATTGTTGAAATTGAAGTTGAAATCAAGTTTCTACATGTTCATACGATTCTTTAGCAATTTGAATCGCAAGTTTTAACGTCGCAACGGGCTCAAACGGAGGTTCGCTGGAAAATAAAATGTAGAGGGAGAAAGCTTCGATTACTCACCGATGAGGACACGACGGTCTGAGCTTTCTATCTGGACAAGTAGTTCTCCTTCTAAGGTTCTTCCTAGGATTAAGAATGACATCAATTGATGTCAAATTGGATTAGTATTTCATCATTGAAATTCGGCCGACTCTCTCTAACACTGATTGAAAATTATAGTGGGTAGCCGAATTGGCTAACCTTTCCATCCTAATTTGACCGTGGGAGTGCTGAGGAAGTGTTGGGAGGGCTTGGTTTGGCCTGAGGAGGGCTCGAATTGGCCGAGTTCAGCTCAGCCGAAATAGGGTAGCTTCGGTCCACCGAAGCTGCTTCATTGTTCGATCATGCTGGTGCTTCACCGGTGACTCTTGGAATGAATGGAAGTCACCACTGTGTTGACTTCTCCTCGGTTCTAATGAACCCAACCTTGCCTTCTTTGGCTTAGAAATGACCTATATCAAAGCTCTGGTTCGAGCTTCACCAGAAAACTAAGCAACTGACAGAGATCGTGCTTTTTAGGTGTGGAGAGGATGATTGGAGAGGGGCTATTTATATAGGGAGCTCAGGGACTCATTGGCCATTCGTTTGGTACCTTTATGACAGACATTGATGGCTTGAAATGAATTGAACGGAAACGAATCTTCTTCACCGGCACTGCTTCAATTTATCGGTGAGTGAACAGTGTTGTCATCTGAAGGAAGAAGACGACAATGTTCCGAATCGGACCGGACCGGTCCAAACCGGGTTCAAAGCTTAAACTGGCCGGTTCACCCCTCATTCGACCGAGTTTTTCAAATCTAAAAATTTCTAAATTCATCTAAATTCATTTTCTATCCAATGATGGTCTCAAATCTCAAATTTGAATTACTTAAGCCACCTAGAAAAATAAATTTATGATCCAGTTCAATAGTGGTTCAAATCAGTCCAAACCGGTTCGGATCTGGTTCACCTAAATCGGTTTGTATTTCATCCCCAATTTCTTCACAAGTCCATTTTCATAACTTTTGTGACTCTTTAGGTCACTTAGGGCCCATAAAATTTCCAGTTTACCATCTCTTTATCAATTCCGGTTCATTAACCAACTCGGTCCTTAAACTAGTTCAATCCGGTTCGGGTCCGGTTCACCCGAAGTGATCTGGTTTTTCTCTCCCACTTTCTTCTAATGTTCCTTCCAAAGGTTTATAAATCTCTTTGGATCCCAAGGGATCCGTAAATTTCTTGGTTGACCCATTCTCTATCGGTTCCGGTTCACGAATCAACTCGGTTCATAAACCGGTTCTATCCGGTTCGGGCCCGGTTCTCTTGAACCGATCCGATTTTTCTTCCCCATTTCATCCTAAGGTTATTTTTCAAGATTTATGAACCATTTTGAGTCACATGGAAGGTGTAAAGTCTCAATTTGACCATTTTCTATTAATCAAGCTTGTAGACAGATTTGATTTAAATTTAAAAAATGACCAGTTCTTTCCTCGATTTTCTTGTTATCAAAGGACGGGGTTTACATCAATTGTAGGAGTTCTTGATTTTAGAAGATACATTAGGAAGAGACTATCTTCCTCGATAGAGAGATCGAACTGCCACACCTCCGATAGTAAGCTTTCAAAGCTTTCTCTCTCTAAGTTTAGTTTTCCGACGAAGCTTCGTTTGAGCTCAATTTGGACCCAAATGATGCGGTTCAAAGTTCAATTGAATCATATGGAATTGTATGAACTGATCCACACCTTCAATTGGATCAATTAACCCTGATTGAATTATCAATTTGATGAAATAAAATTCCACCAGCTTGATAGGGGGAAAATTAGGGATTTCGTAAAATTGAGGTACCAAATTGTAATTTCCCAAAATTGAGAGTCAATTGACCATGAAAAGGATGTAGGAGGACCAATGGGTTGATTTTTGAAATTAATTGGGGTCAAATTGCCATTTTTGTTAAATAGGGGCAAAATAGTAATTTTTGAAAAGTTAAGGACCAAATTGGAAATTTGGAAAACTTGAACCCCTTAAATAATTTTGGGTAAATTGAGGGCCCAAAGTGAATTTTTGGAGGTTTCGGGACTCAATTTGGGGAAAAGTCCAGGAAAAAGAACTTTAGGGACCTAAATGCAAATAATTGAAAGTTTTGGGCTTAGTCGTTCATACGTGAGGAACGAAGGCTGCTATGCCAAATATTAATAGATAAGAATGTCCAAATTGTGTAGGAGCACGAGGGACCAGAATGTCAGCAAGAGAAGCTCACGTTGACTTAGAAAACCAACCGAGGACGAACATGTCATGTTTAACGAGTGAGTGGGTTAATTCACATCATACCCGATTGGGATGATGAGCACATCAGAAATGAAAAACCACTACTATGTGGAATTTTGACATCACACCTAGTTGGAGTGATGTGAGAAATACATGAAAAAACTAATTATCAGTTGTGAGTAGATCATACCCGATTGGTATGTTGGACTTCCTAGAAGGAAGTAGAAAACTCGCTTTCTAGATGTAAGTTGAGATGTCATCACACCCGGTTTGTGTGATGGATGAAAATTTTATTTTGTCAGAAGTGTTCTCCCCTCACTATGTGCCAATGCATAAAACTTTTGGGAGATCTTCTTGATGAGAGTTGAAATAACTCAGATAGGCCAGAGGCCTCAGTTTTGGAACTTGGGGGCTAATGTCACGCCCCGACCCGGTTTGGTCGGATCCCCGTGATCAACCTGCCACTATCCTAGTTTATTAAAGGGTTTCCCCTTATTATAAACTGTAAAAAGTAAGGCATCCTTTAAACCTACACCATTTCCTGGAATAGCATAATCAAAACTGCATGAAATTTTATACTTTACATACCTATCTTACAGACATCTTAGTTGATGGTCTTTAAGGGTAGGCTTTCCGGGATATCCTGAAAGGGATATAAGGGAGGGGGTGAGTACGACTACTCAGTGAATGGGTTTTCAAAGGTCTACTTTTAACTTTTAAGAAAAATATTTGTATGGAGTGTGACAGACTTCTTTTTTTTCAAAAATCCCTTCACTAAAAAAAATTCAAGTTTTTTCATTATTTCTTAGTGACCGGTGTGTCATCACCCAACACACATCCTTCATCATAACGGTTACACACATTCGCAAGTCAGTATCACTACTGAACCCACTAGTGGCTTCGAAGCAACTTTTCTTGCCACCCGGATAGAAGCACGACCACTTCTACCCTAGGAATGAGTGGATGTATGCGACATCCGACCCTCAATCCTGAAATCGCTTCATCATGTCCATACGAGGACAGAGACCTCATCCCGTCCCCACCCCGATCACATGCGCTTGGTGCTATTCCAAATTTCGTACAGACACCTGTAATGACGATCTACCCTTATACTCACTGGGTCGTCCAAGACCCTTTGGACACACGACTACCCCTCATGGGCATCTTGATGATCTTGTACTCATAGTGCAAACACAAACAATGTTTTCATATCAAGCCATGTAATATGTGGTGCCACTGGTCCAACAGCACCGACTCTCAACTCAACCCGCAGTTGTTTGTCTTGACTGATCCGTCGACCTGTCATGTCGCACTGCCGCTAGTTGACTGAACATGTTGGTCCTATCTTGGTACCAAGGCCAAACAATTCACTTATTAAGTTTTATGGCACATATATCATGTTCATTTATGACCTCCTACTCGTCCCAACTGGCCTTGGGCCCACTGTACGAGATTTTAAAAAATCTGGGCATTCTAGCCCTCAAGTTCCAAAACCGAGGCCCCCATCATATAAAAGAGCTATTCGAGCTCCCGTCAAGAAGGTCTCCCAAATAGTTTAAGTATTGGCACACAGTCAGGGGAGAACACTTCCGACAAAATAGGTTTTTACTGCCCATTATACCGACCGTTATAACGACATCTCCATTCAAAACCGATGAACGGTTTTTCAACTTCCTTCGAGAAAGTCTCATCATACCAATCGGGTATGATCTACTTATAATTGGTAAGTAGATTTTTCCGCATAATTTTCACATCACTTTCTCTAAGTCGTGATGATTAAAATACCACTAAATAGTGGGTTTTTATACCGAGGTACTTATCATCCCCTACTGGGTATGATATAAAATTTCCACCCACAACCGGTAAGTGGTTTTTATATTTAAGTTGTGTTCATCATCCCAACCGGGTATGATCTTAGTAAACCCACTCACCCGTTAACGAAGAGAATTCCACTAGACCAGTTCTTTGTATACATGCGAGCTCGTTCATGCTGGTGTTCCCGGTATTTCACGTTCCTACACGATATGAACATCCTTGTTCATTATTACTCAGAATAACAGCCTTCATTCATTTCCAATGAATAAGAAAACCCAAACTTTTAATTATTTGCAATTAGGTCCCTAAAGTTATTTCTCTTTAACTTTAAGTCCCTAATGTCGATTTTTCCTCAAATTAAGTTCCAAAGCTTTTAAAATTTATCTTGGGACCTCAATTTTTTCAATTTCACCAAAAAGGGGTTTAATTTCCCAAATTTCCAAGTTGGTCCCCCAATTTTTCCAAAATTACCATTTTGCCCTTCCTTTAAAAAAATGGTATGTTTTGCCCCAAAAATTACAAAATTGCTCAATTGGTCCTCCAACATTATTTCCATGCCCAATTGTCCCTCAATTTCATAAAATTGCATTTTGGTCCTTTCAATTTAGAAAATCCTCAATTTTCCCTCAATTTTAACTCCTTAGCTCAGCCGAATTTGATGTCATCAAATTGACCGATCAATCACATCTAATTGTTGAAATTGAAGTTAAAATTGAGTTGCTCCTTCTTTTTATAATTCAATAGCACTTTGAATCGTAACTTTTGATGCTAGAACGAGCTCAAACGGAGCTTTGCCAAAAAAACGTACTATAGAGAGAGAAAGATTCGATTACTCACTGGTGAGGGCACAACGGTCCGAGCTTTCGATTTGGGCAGATAGCTCTCATCCTGAGATTCATCCTAGAATCAAGAATCGCATCAATTGATGCCAAATTGAGTTAGAATTTTCTCATTGAAATTCTGTTGTTTCTCTCTCTAGCACCGACCGAAAATTGTAGAGAAGAGCCGATTTAGCTTACCTTTTAGTCCAAATTCGGACATGGGAGGGCTGAGGAAGTGTTGAGAAGGCTTGGTTTGGCCTGAGGAGTGCTTGAAATGACAAATTTCAGCTCAACCAAAATAGGGCAGCTTTGGTGCTGAACCAATTTCACCTAAACCAATTTGGTTTTTCTCTTCTGATTTGTCTTAAGTTTCTTTTCTAAGGTTTAATGAACCCTTTGGATCACCCAGAAGTTATAAATTTCCAAATTGCTTGTTCCCATATGATCGAGTTTGTAAATCGGCTCGGTTTTCTTACTCGGTTTGACTTGTTCTTTTTCTGGTTTTCCTTAACTCAAAAGTGCGGGGTTTACAAATAAAATGCCCGGTTTTGGAAAATTATGTACAGTGGGCCAAAGGCCAATTGGCATGAGGAGGAGCTCATAAACAAACATGATGTTAAGCCATGAAAATTCTTAATGAATGAATTATGTGATTTGGCCATGGTACTAAGATGGGACTATCATACTCAATGAATTGGCGGCAGTGCGACAGGACCAGGTTGATGGACCGGTCTAGACAAACAGTTGTAGGTTGAGTTGAGGGTCGAGGCCATTGTATCAGTGGCACCAAAGATAAATGGCTTTGTGGAAAACTTTTGCTTGTGCATACACTTGAGGTTCGGGACCATTAAGATGCCCAAGAGGGGTACTGATGCGTCCTAAGGGCTACTGGATGACATGGTGGAGATAAGGGTAGTTTGTCATGCCAGCAATCAGGGAAGCTCGACGTAGCTTCATGTGCAAGAGACCAGGGTGGGGTCGGGATGAGGTCTCTATCCTCATACAAACCCGAAGTTGATTTTGGGTTTGAGGGTCGGATGTAATGAAAATCCACTCATACCCAGGGTAGAAGTGGACGGGCTTCTATCTAGGTGGTCGGTAAAGTCGCTTCGACACCACAAGTGGGTGTAGTGGATGGGCTGCCCTGCGAATGTGTGATTCCCTTCCTAATAAATGCGTGTGTTGATTGTTAAACACACCTATTGTGAAAACGAGGAAAATGGTTTGAAATTGTGGAATTTGAAGAAAGAATATTTTTAATGGAAAAAAGGAGTCTGACGCACTCCGACTAAAGATATTTTAATTATGAAAACTCTCTCCCAACACCTATTCACTGAGTTGTTAAACTCACCCCCTCCCTTTACACCTTTTTAGGTAACCAAGGGAAAACCCACTTAAAGACCTAGACGTAGCTTTACCTGCAAGACAAGTATGTAAGGTTAAATTTATTTAGTTTTGATTAATGTTATTACTAGAAAGATAGGAAAAAGGACGACTTACTCCTTGCAGTTTAGAAAAGGGCGAAACCCTTCATGAACCAAAGGGAGTGACGGGTTGCTCACGGGGATCTAACCAAATTAGGTCGGGGCATGACAACTTGAGTGGTATCAGAGCTTATTTCCTCGAATATATTATCAAGACTATATAACATAGTAAACTAAGAGAAAGTTTTAAAAATTTACAAATGAATCCAAGAGAGGAAGCAAAAAACTAGGACTGACGTCACCAACACCACCCAACACCCTGTCTTGGTAGGAAGACAACCCTACAAGCTCCTCAATGCCAGAGACACAGTAGAAGCCCAAAGGACCAAATGGGGAAGTATCTAGTACCACCAAGGAGTATGGTGCCAGGATATGTTAGGGTCACAGTCCTATGTACAAAGGGAGCCAAGCCTTAAGCCAGGAACACCAACAAAGGCGTATAACCTTACCAAGGAGGATGCCTACCAAGAACACCATATGTCCCTATCTATTCTGTGACCACTTTTGGTAATAAGGCTAAAATCCCAATATTTTGTACTCCTTTGTTAATGAAGTACTTAAAATTCTTAAAATCCTATCTCTCAAAAGATGTGATCTTGCTAGGAAGATGGCCCCAAGGAAAGTAAGCAAACAAACCTGCACTATCATAGAAAATAGGAAAAATCCCATCGCAGTTAAGGAAACTGAATTAGGGAATTAAGAAATCTAGGAGGACTCTTAGAATGACCCTTTAGCAAAGAAGACTCAACAACAAAACTCTCAAGGTGTTCAGACTCAAGGACTGTGAAGCACCAAACCGCCAGTAACCCTAGAAAGGCCCCATAATGCTCGAAGTAAAAGAGGAACCACAATGGTCCACGCCAGGGAATAACCTATTACAAGTGTGAATGATGAGGACACTACGTGACGAAGTGCCCAACCCTACTAAGGAAATGTACCAAGATAACTTGTTATAGGTATAGGTAGATAGGAAAGGTAAAGAAGGACTATCCCACACCCCATAGATTTAGGGTAATACCTCCTAAAAAGTCATGAAAGACAGGAAGGACTGGTGACCAAAACTATGGAGTAGGTTAAATAAGCGGTTAGCAAAGAGGTCACAAAATGGTGAGGTAAAGTGGAATTTAAACTTATTCTTAAGAAGGTCAAAATAGAGAGGAATACCACAAGAATAGAGGTAAGGTACATGGAAGGTATGCCTAGAACCCCCTTAGAATGGGACATATACGAAAAACGTACTTCGGAAATTCCAGGGTAGGACATAGTAAGAGTGAAGAAGGGAAGAAATGTGCTACGAAAAGGAACTTTGGAGGGATGCATATGACTAACTAACACTTGAAGGGATTATTGATGGGCGGATGGACAAAACGTGGAGTGTAAGGAACCAACCCATCATTTGGAACTTCTCAAAGGAAGGATGTATTGGAATGGCCAAGTGTGACCTGCTTTGGAAGAGTAGAAGAGCCAAATAACAATTTTAGGATAATCTAGTAGAAAGAAGCAACTAGTAATAATGGGATGCTTAAGGAGAATAAACAATTCTCTAAGAAGGGATAGGAAGTAGTAAAGACAACACTCTATGAAGGACAATAGGATGGGCATGAAGGACAAGTGAATTCAAGATATGACTGCCCAAATAGTTGTACAAGAAAAAGAGTAGAAAGGAGGCAGCTAACGAACTAGCCTTCGGGAGAACCATGGATTTAAATCCCAACAAAGAAGAGGGAAGTTAAAAGGAAAATATTGGAAAAGAAGAATGAATGAAGTCCTTAAAAAGATCAATGGCCAAGAACGGATTAATGACCAAACTCAAGTCATGAGAAGGTTAAGTATGCCTCTCGCAAGGTGATCAAGAGACGTTGAAATAGGGGGGATTGGAAAGCCTCCCTAAGGAAATAAACTAGTACGAGGGTACAAGTGAGAATGAGGATAGGGTATAAAAGATGTGCAAGTAAGGTTTCAAGAGTAAAGGTAGGTAGGAGAGGATGGCATCAAATGATGTCATTTAAAGATTGGGTGCCCTCAAGGTCGAATGAAAAAGGAATTTTGGGAGAAAAGGGTAAGAATCCTCCCAAGGAAGGAAACCCTAGGGATGGATATATTGTAAACCCTGTCCTTTGGAGTTAAGGAAAAACCGGGAAAGAACCTGTCAACTCAAGTGAGAAAACTGAAGCGGTTCATGAACCCCAACAAAAAAGAGAACAGGCAAATTGAGAAATTTACAACTCCCAAGTGACCCAAAAAGTCATAAAAACCTTGAAAAGGGGCTTTAGGACAATTTGGGAGAGAAAACTAGACCAGTTCAGGTAAACCAGATTGAATCGGTTTTGATTGGTTTGAACCACTATTGAACCGGCTGCTAAATTCATTTTTCCAGGTGGCTTAGAAAATTCAAATTGGAGAATTTATGACACCATTAGATAGAAATGAATTTAGAAATTTTTAATTTTGAAAAACTTGGTCGAATGGGGCATGAACTGACCGGTTGAAGTATTGAAACCAGTTCGGACCAGTCCCGTCTGGTTCAGAACTGTGTCGTCTTCTTCCTTCAGATGTCAACATTATTCACTCATCAAAAAATTGAGCAGGGCTGGTGGAAAGGAAACATTTCCATTCAGGACATTTCAGGCCATCAATGAGTGTCATTAAGGTTCCAAACAGATGACTGGAGAGTCCCTGAGCTCCCTATATAAATAGCCCTTCTCCATTCATCCTCCACATACTTGAAAACTTCACTCTCTCTCAGCTGCTCAATTTTTTGACGAAGCTTGAACTGGAGCTCTGACATAGGGGTTTTGATGAGCCAAAGAAGGCGTGGTCAGGTTCCTTAGATTCGGGGAGAAGTTAGCTACCCGACGATGATCACCATTTTGTCTGAGGATCGCCGGAGAAGCACCAACTTAATAAACGTTAAAGTAGCTACGGCGGACCAAAGCTGCCCTATTTTGGCCGAGCTTAAGATGACCGAATTGAGCCCTTCTCAGGCCAAACCAAGCTCTCCTAACACTTCCACATCCCTCATATGATCGAATTAGAGTGGAAAGGTAAGCCAATTTAGCTCCCCTCAGTAATTTCCGATCAGTGTTATAGAGAGAATTGTTGAAACTTTATTGACCGAATTCTCCCTCAATTCGATATGAATTGATGTGATTCTTGATCCTAGGAGAAACCTCAAGATGAGAGCTACCTGCCCCGATTGAAAGCTTAGGTCAACGTACCCCCAACGGTAAGCTTTCAAAGCTTTCTCTCTCTAAGTCCAGTTTTCCAGCGAAGCGCCATTTGAACTCGTTTAGATGTCAATTCATGCGATTCAAAGCTCAATTGAATTGCATGGATGTGTAGGAACTCAAATTTACCTTTAATTACAACAATTAACCTCAATTGATCGGTCAATTTAATGAAATCAAATTCGATCAGTTTAAAAGTGGGAAATTAGGGGAAACTTTTAGGGGAAATTGGGGATTTTGAAAAATTGATAGACCAAAGTGCAATTTTCCAAAATTAAGGACCAATTGACCATGAAAATGATGTTGGAGGAACAATTGGTCAATTTTTGGAATTTATTGAGGTCAAATTGCCATTTTTGTAAAGTAGGGGCAAAATGATAATTTTTTAAAATTGGGGACCCAATTGGAAATATGTGAAACTTGAACCCCCTTTTTGTGATTTTGAATAAATTATGGTCCCAAAGTAAATTTTAAAAGTCTTGGGACTCAATTTTGGGTAAATTAGCATTAGGGACCTATAGTTAAGGAAAAAGAACTTTAAGGACCTAAATGCAAATAATCAAAAGTTTAGGCATTTTGTTCATTTATGAGGATAGAAGGCTATTACACCAAATGTTAAGGAACAAGAATATTGATATCGTGCAGGAACATGAAGGACCGGGAACGCCAGCAAGGATAAGCTCACGTGAGGCAAAAAGCTAATTTTGGGGAAAATACATTGCACTTATTAGGTGAGTGAGATTTTTCACAACATACCTAGTTGGGATTATAAATACCTTGGAAAGGAAAAACCACTACTAAGTGGAAATTTTAACATCACGCCTGGTTAGGGTGATGTGAGAAACACGCGAAAAAACTACTTACCGATTGTAAGTAGATCATGCCAGATTAGTATGATGAACTTCTTGGAAGGAAGAAAAAAACCCGCTTATTGGTTATAAGCAGAGATGTCCTCACACTCGATTGGTGTGATGGACAAGTGAAAAGTTATTTTGTCAAAAGTGCTCTCCCTTGACTGTGTGCCAATGCTTAAAAATTTTGAGAGACCTTCTTGATGAGAGCTTGAATAGCTCAGACAAGCCAAATGCCTCAGTTTTGGAACTTGGAGGCTAAAATGCCCAGTTTTGAAAATCTCGTACAGTGGGCCCAAGGCCAGTTGACACGAGCAGGAGCTCATAAATAAACTTGATGATAAGCCATGAAAACTTTTAATGAATGAATGTTGTGATTTAGCAATTATACCAAGGCAAGGCCCATATACTCAACGGACTCGCAGTAGTACGACAAGACCAAGTCAATGGATCGGTCTAGACAAACAGTTGCAGGTCGAGTTAAGGGTCGGGGCCATTGGACTAGTAGTTCCAAAGATTAATGGCTTATATGGAAAACTTTATTTGTTCATGCACAAAGGTTCGGGACCATCAAGGTGCCCAAGAGGGGTAGTGATGCGTCCTAAGGGCTACTGGACGACATATTGGAGATAAGGGAAGATTGTCATGCTAGTAGCCAGGAAAGCTAGACGTAGCTTCATGCGCATGAGACCGGAGTGGGGTTGGGATGAGATCTCTATTCTCATACGGACACGAAGTGGTTTTTCAAGTTTGAGGCTCGAATGTTGCGAACATCCACTCATTCCCAAGGTAGAAGTGGACGAGCTTCTATCTACGTGGCCAGTAAAGTCATTCCGATGCCACAAGTGGGTGCAGTGGATGGGCTGCCCTATGAATGTGTGATCCCTTAATGATAAAGGGCATGTGTTGATTGTTAAACACACCGACTGTGGATAATGATGAGTTATGGTTTGAAAATTGAGAAATTGTGAAACAAAATTTTTAAAGGAAATAAGGAGTCAAGCACACTCTAATTCAAAACTAGTTTATTTTATTTTTTTTGAAATACCATTCACTGAGTTGTAGAAACTCACCCACCATTTTATCCCTTTTTAGGAATAGAGAAATGACTAGGGATAACACCAGGATTTACCCTTTGTTTGGTAAGCTTAATTTTTGTTAATCTTACATTTTTTTGATATATCTATTCCAGGGAACACAGTTAAAATTTTGCCTGGCTTCTCTTGATTAAAGAAAGGGGGAAACCCTTCTTGAACCAAGGGAGCGGCGGGTTGATCACGGGGATTCGGCCAAACCGGGTCAGGGCGTGACAACTTGAGTGGTATCAGAGCTAAGTTCCCTTGAAACATTATCAATATTTTACCCTAACACTAATAAAATCTCAACTACATTAGAGGAAGGATAATCACTAGAAAGTTCACCTTTAAAAAGATGTCCACCCCCAGGGTGGAAGATGTCCAACGATTCCTAAGGGGCAAGAAGAGAGTGCCCAAAGATATGGAGGAAGATTATCAAAAACTTGTGGGAGCCTTACTAGAATCAGAAGGCATTACATACCCTCCTCCAAGGAAAGAGGAACCTATACCTTCTCCTAAGAGCCCAACACCTCCTCCAGCCCCACAACAACTAGAGAGAAATCCCACCGAAGAGGAGGCTTGGGATAACTACTGGGATGCGTATGCCTTCTTCATGAATGTCACACCCCAACTCGGTTTGGATGGATACCTGTGAACAACCAGCCGCTCTCCTGGTTCAAGAGAGGTTTCCACCTTCTTTAACTCAAGAGGAGCTGGGCATACTACCTTGTTCCCTACAAAGACATATATCCAATAAAATGAAAGCTTAAGAGAAATTAAGCATAGTTGATAGAGGGTAAGGCTTGGTGTTATCCCTAGTCATTTTCTCTATTTTCTGAAAGAGATAAAAAGAGTGTGAGTTTCTACAACTCAATGAATGGGTATTTTAAAAAATGAAGTTTCGATAAATAAAAGGTTTTCAAATTGGAGTGTTCTAGACTCCTTAATTTCTTTAAGTTTTTCACATTTTCAAATCTCGGTTTTCATAATCGTTTCTCATCACTATAGTGTGTTTATCAACCAACACACGCCCTTCATCATGAAAGAACACACATTCACAGGCTAGCCCATCCACTGTACCCACATGTGGTATTAGAGTGACTTTACCGACCACCTAGATAGAAGTACGTCCACTTCTACCCTAAGAATGACTGGATGTACGCGACATCCAAACCTCAATAAAGTAACAAAAATTTGTATCCGTATGAGGACTGAGACCTCATCCTGTCCCCACCCTGGTCTCATGCGCAATGAAGCTACATCGAGTTTCTCAAGAATTCTGGAACGTCTAACTGCCCTTATCTCCACCAGGTCGTCTAGAGACCTAGGACGCATCACTACTCCTCTTGGTCGTCTTGAAGGTCCTATAACATAGTGCATGCATAAATCAATAATTTTTCGACATAAGCCATATAATCTGTGGTGCCACTAATCCAACGGCCCTGACCCTCAACTCGACCTGCAGCTGTTTGTCTTGACTTGTTCAAAGACCTCTCATGTCGCACTACCGCAAGTCCATCGAGTATGTCAGTCCTATCTCGGTACCATGGCCAAACAATTCATTCACTTAAGTTTTCATGGCTTAGAATCATGTTTGTTTATGAGCTCCTGCTCATGCTAATTGGCCTAGGGCTCACTGTTCGAGATTTTCAAAATCGGGCATATTAGCCCCTATGTTCCAAAACTGAGGCCTCTGACCTAACTGAGCTATTTGAGCTCCTGTCAAAAAGGTCTCCCAAAAATTTTAAGTAGTGGCACATAGTTAGGGGAGATCACTTCCGACAAAATAAAGTTTTCAACTATTCATCATACCAACTGGGTATGAGGACATCTCTGCCTATAATTAACAAGCGGGTTCTCCACTTCCTTTTGGAAGATTCATCATACCAACCATGTATGATCTACTTACAACCGGTAAGTAGTTTTTCTGTATGATTTCCAGATCACTCCTCTCAGGTGTGATGTTTAAAATACCACTTAGTAGTGGGTTTTCATTCTGTGGTGCTTATTATCCCAACCGAGTATGATATTAAATATCCCACTCACCCGATCGTACTGTGTATTTCCTCTAAATCGGCTTTTGTCCCTTATGAGCTTTGTCTCAGCTGGTGTTCCCAATATCTCGTGTTCCTACACAGTATGAACATCCTTATTCATTATCATTAGGCTTGATAGCCTTCATTCATTATGATTGACTAAAAAAATATCTAACTTTTCAAATATTTACAATTTGGTCCCTAAAGTTCTTTTTCTTTTACTTTAGGCCCCAAATGCAGATTTTTCCCCAAATTGAGTCCCAAAACTTTTAAAATTCCCTTGGGACCTCAATTTATTCAATTTCACAAAAAGGGGTTCAAGTTTCCTAAATTCCCAATTTGGTCCTCAAATTTTCCAAAATTACCATTTTGCCCCTCCTTTACAAAAATGGTAAGTTTTACCCCTAAAATTCCAAAATTTGCTCATTTTGTTCTCCAACATTCTTATCATGCCCAATTGACCCTCAATTTTATAAAATTGTAATTTAGTCCCTTGAATTTTTGAAATCCCCAAAATTTCCCCAATTTTCTCCCAATTTCAACTTTCCAACACAACCAAATTGGATTTCATCAAATTGATCGATTAAACAAGTTTAATTGTTTAAATTGAAGTTAAATTGGAGCTCCTACATCTTCATACGATTCAATTGCACTTTGAATCGCACAATTTGACGCCGGAACGAGCTCAAATGTAGCTTTGCTAGAAAACACAACGAAGAGAGAGAAAGCTTCAAATGCTTACTGTTGGGGGCGTGGCGGTCTGAGCTTTTAATCTGGGGTTCCTCCTTGGATCAAGAATTTCATCAATTGATGTCGAATTGAGTGAGAATTTTATTAGCAAAATTATGCCGGTTCTCTTTCTAGCACCAATTAGAAATTACAAAGGGGAGCCAAATTAGCTTACCTTTTAGTTCTAATTTGGCTGTAGAAGGGTTGAGAAGGTGTTGGGAGAGTTTGGTTTGGCATGAGGATGGCACAAATTGGCTGATTTTAGCTCGACGGAAACAGGGCAACTTTGGCCCGCCAGAGCTGCTTCATTGTTCGATCATGGCGACACTTCACCGTTGACCCTCTAAGCGATTTTAGACTACTACCATGTAGCTGACTTGTCCTTGGTTCTAAGGAACCCAACCGGTAAACCTCATTCTTTGGAGATAAGGAAAACTAGGAAAAGAATCGGTCTTACTGAGTGAGAAAGCCGAACTGGTTCTTAAGCCCATCATAGGGAAAACAAGCAAGTTGGAGAAATTTTTACTTTCAAGTGACTCAAAGAGGTTCCTAAACATTGGAAAAGAACTTTAGGATAAAATGAGAGAGACAAATCAAGCCAGTTTGGGTAAACAGTACCCGAACTGAATTGAACCGGTTTAAGAACCAAGCTAGTTTATGAACCAAAACCCATAGAAAGGGGTTAAACCGATTAATTTAGGGACCCTAAATGACCTAAGGAGTCATGAAAGTCACAAAAATGGGCTTTAGGATGAATTGGATATGAAAACTGAACCGGTTCAGGTGAACCGTATTTGAACCGGATTGAACCGGTTTGGACCGATTTGAGCTACTATTGAACCATATGTTAAATTCATTTTTTTATGTGTCTTAAAAAAATTAAAATTTGAGATTTGAGGCCACCATTGAATAAAAAATGAATTTAGATAAATTTAGAAATTTTTAGATTTGAACCCGGTTTGGACCGGTCCGGTCAGGTTCGGAATAGTGTTGTCTTCTTACTTCAGATGACAACACTTTTCACTCACCAGAAAATCGAAACAACATCGACGAAGAAGAAATGTTTCCATTCAGTATGTTTCAGGCCATCAATGTCTAACATCAATGTCGACAAGTCCCCAAGCTCCCTATATAAAGAGTCCCTCTCCGTTCATCCTCTCCACACTTGAAAAGCTCACTCTCTCTCAACTGCTTAGTTTTTGGTGAAGCTCGGACCAAAGCTCCGATATAGGGTCATTTCTGAGACAAAGAAGGCGAGGTCATGTTCTTTAGAACCGGGGAGAAGTCACCTACACGGTGGTGGCATCCATTCATTCCGAGAGTCACCGGAGAAGCGCCAATGTGATCGAATAGTGAAGCAGCTTCGGTGGACCAAAGCTGCCCTATTTCGGTCGAGCTTAAATCGGCCAATTCAAGCCCCCCTTAGGCCAAACCAAGCTCTCCCAACACTCCTTAGCCTTCCCACGGCCAAAATAGTACTGAAAGGTAAGCCAATTAGGCTCCCATCTGTAATTTTCGACCGGTGCTAGAGAGAGAGCTGACATAATTTAAATGACAAAATTCTAATCCAATTCAGCATCAATTGATGCCATTCTTGATCCTAGGAGGAACCTCAAGAGGAGAGTTACCTGCCCAAATAGAAAGCTTCAACCACCGCGCCCTCACCCACTACTTAGTGGTATTTTAAACATTACAACATAGAGGAGTGATGTGAAAATGACGCAGAAAAATTACTTACAAGTCGTGAGTAGATCATACCCGGTTGGTATGATGAAGCTTCCTCGGAGGAAGTGGAAAAATAGTTCATCGGTTATGAGCAGAGATATCCTCATACACAGTTGGTATCATGGATAGTTGAAAATTTATTTTTGTCAGAAGTGCTCTCCATTGACTATGTGCCACTGCTTAAATGATTTGGGAGACCTTTTTGAAGGCAGCTCGAATAGCTCTTATAGGCCAGAGGCCTTGGTTTTGGAACTTGGTGGTCAATATGCCCGATTTTGAAGATCTCAAACAATAGGCCATAGGCCAGTTGGCACGAGCGGAAGCTCATAAATAAACATGAGATATGTGCCACATAAATTTAAATAAATTAATTATTTGGCCATGGTACCAAGACAGGACCAAAATGCTCAATCAACTAGCGGTAGTGCGACATGACAGGTCGACGGGCCAGTCAAGACAAATAGATGTAGGTTGAGTTCAGGGTCGGGGCCGTTAGATCAGTGGAATCCCAGATTATATGGCATAATGAGAAAATACTAATTGTGCATACACTGTGTGTACGGGACTTTCAAGATGCCCAATAGGGGTAGTGATGTATCCTAGGGCCCTGGACGACCTGGTGGGTATAAGGGCAGTTCGTCGGACTAGGTGACCTTGCAAAGCTCTGAGTAGCTTCAAGCTCATGAGACCAGGGTGGGGACGGGATGAGGTCTCTATCCTCATATGGACACGGAGAATTGTTACGGGATTGAGGGTTGGATGCCACGAACATCCACTCATTCTCAGGGTAGAGGTAGGTGTAGTTCTATTTAGGTGGCCGGTAAAGTCGCTATGATACCACAATTGGGTTTAGTAAATATACTGGCCTGCGATTGTGTGATTGACCTTCATGATGAAGGATGTGTGTTGGGTGATAACACACCGTGATTAATAGGAAATGGTTATAAAAACAAAAAATTTGAAACGAAAGGATTTTTGAAAGAAATTAAGGTGTTTGACACACTCCAATACAAATCTTTTTCCTAAAAGTTAAATTAAAAAAAACCAATTCACTAAGTTGTAGAAACTCACCCCTCTTCTCTATCCCTTTTTTAGGAAAAGAGAAAATGACTAGGAATAACACCGAGCCTTACCCTCTGTCAATTATGCTTAATTTCCTTAAGATTGCATTTTATTTGATATATGTCTTTGTAGGGAACACGGTTGAAAATACGCCTAGCTCCTCTTGAGTTAAAGAAGGGGGAAACTCCTCTTGAATTGAGAGAGCAACGAGTTGTTCACGGGGATCCAACCAAACCGGGTTTGGGCATGACAATTTTAGTGATATCAAAGCCTAGTTCCCTTGAAACATTATCAATATTATACCCTAACATTATCCCAACTCTAAACTATCATGTATGAAGGTGAGTCCCTAGGAAATTAGCAGTAAGATCCAGTCCTCCACCTATAACCGTGAAAAAGACATCCAACCCAAGAGAGGAAGCCATCCAAAGATTTTTAAGGGGTGAGAAAAGGGTGCCCAAGGACATGGTGGAAGACTATTGGAAACTAGTCGGAGCCTTACTAGAACTAGAAGGCATCATATACTCTCCTCCTAGACCAGAGAAACCTCCATCACTTCCTAGAAGTCCAACCCCTCCTCCTCCAATGCCACAATAACCGAAAGAGAATCCCACCAAGAAGGAGACCTGGGATAACTATTGGGATGCATATGCCACCTTCATGAAGGTCCACCAAGTATCTCCACCCACTCAACCTAGCTTCAATCCATCTCAATGGGTGAAGTGGACTTATGAGTGTGAGGTGGAAGTACTAAGGCGATACGGATTGGAGGCCATACATGAAATTTGTCCTATTAAGGAGCACGAATGGACCCCACTGTGTTCCTTATAGCCTTCTAATCAAGAGTCTCAAAATCGTTCTAGGGTTAACCCTAGTCCCATGACCCCAAGGGATTAGGGGGTAGAGAATTCTTTAATAAGTCAAATTATGACAAGAAAATATTTCCTGGATAAATGAAAGTAGGAGTTTGTTAAAACTCATGAGTTCTTTGATAAAATTTAAGAGTATCATAATAAAAGTTTAAGTAAAAGGGTAGAAATTCCCCTAATGAAGAAAAATGTATTATTGATAGTTAAACCCAACCCTTCAGACTTACCCCTAGAAACATGATAAGGAGTAAATCATCTGAAGGAGATCATAAGAAAAGGGAAAGGGAGCAACCACCAAAGAATACATAAATTGTTTGAGAGTCCAAGAAGTTAAAACTAAGCTCTGAGAATATAGGATAAGGAAAACCTGAGAAGAAGTAGAACATCCAAAGGAACCACCAGAATATAAGCTGATCTAGAAGAAAAAAATTAAGTATAGAGTCCACCATGGAAAGATGGAGAGAAAGTACAACAAAAGGAAGTCCTAGGTGTAACAAATTACTAAGATACAGATTCCTTAGGAATTCCAAAGAATAAGGAGACATGTGAAGGTAAAAGTATGGATCAAAGAAATAAGAAAAATAGGAGTAGATGAATTGTACCATGTCCTTAAGTTTAGGAGAAGAATTTAAAAGGAAAATTTCCAAAAGATAGGGCGATCGAATATAGGAATCCAAAATTGGAAGGCACTAGAAGACGGATGGAAAATAGGAAATTGGATCGGGGAAGGAGAAAACTTCAGGTCAAGACAGTTGATCGAAGGAGGGTTACAACACCAAGGTTGTGATGAGGTCCTCAGTAAAGAGTACGAGTGGTTAAGTGAGAGTATTGGGAGGTTGAGCCTGCTCTACTACAAGAAGGCTGCGAAAACTCAAAATAGGAAATTTAGAAGAATCCTATATAAGGAAATAACTTATTTGGACCAAATTATTTGGAGGAGTAGATGAAGTCTAACAAGAAATAGGGAATAGTAGAAGAATACACCCTAACCAAGGCAAAAAAGGGGGAAATGCTAAGGATATGAAGGTACGAAAGGTTTGGACACGATGCGGATGAGGGATTCACTCAAAGGAATAAACGAATACTGAAGCAAGTGGAAATGAAGCAAGATCAACATAAGGTACTTATGGATTCAAAGAATAAGTGTAAGTTGGTGAAAATATCTGCAAGAAGATACTCCAAAATATAAGGATTTCAATGGTAGAACTAGGAGGAAATACCAAGGGAAAGAGAATGTGAAACTCATTAGAGAAAGAAAACTTGGGAAGACATTGGTTTTCCAAGGAAAGAAAGTGAAACCAATGGAATAAGCAAGAGAATAACTCCTCAAGAACAAGATATTGGAAAAGAAAGAATCATGTACAAAGAGAAGAAGATCATAAAGAAATCAGGGGATAAATCAACCCAAGTGATATATACAAAGGAAGATAACATCAACCGATGCCATACGAGTAAGAAAGGAACTAAACTAAGAATGAATAATACTGGGAGAAACATTGGTGAGAGCAAGGATGGAATTGGAAGGAGAAGAGTTCTTAAGAGGGGAGGACACCAGTGGGAATGAAGAATGAAGTAAAAGAGCAAACATTTTAATATGTTAGTAAGTATCAGGAAATTTAAGGATTTGAAGGCGGAATGAACAGATAAAGAAATTTGGAAAAGGTGAGAAGTAGCGAAACCAATACTATCATAGGGACGTAAAATTTAAAACATGACGAAGAACGTAATGCAATAAGAGGGACGGGTAAATCCAACTGACTCCGAGAAATATGACTTAGGAATGGTTTATGAGTAAGACATAACGAAGTCGAGCATACAAGGTGATAACCAAAGAAAGAGGAAGGACTCCATGTAGGATGAAAAGACAATAAATGCCAGAATCTGTGGAAGAAAAATGACTGGGAATTCTAGTTATGAAATTTTGGGTAAAAGAAGCCTGCAATGTGAAATGGTGCCTTGGGAAAGAAGGACGTAACAAAAGGAAATGATTGTAGATTTTCAAAAGAAACACTCTAGGCTAGGAAAAATTTCCTAGATTGAGGAAAGGATGAAAATGAGATGAGAATCTTAAATACATGATGAAAGGGATGAATGAAAATAATTGAGAAGATCGTAGGACGAAAGAATAGAAAATTTTATAACAATAAAAAGTTTAAGCCAAAATGCGAATAATGTAAAATAAGTTTTGGGGACAAAACTCCTAAAAGGAGGGGAGAGTTGTAAACCCTGCTCTTTGGAGGAGAAAACCAGGAAAAGAACCTGTCTTACTAAGTGAGAAAATCGAACCGGTTCATAAGCCAATCTAGGGAAAACGGGCAAGTTGGAGAAATTTTAACTCTCAAGTGACTCAAAGATGTTCCTAAACCTTGGAAAAAAACTTTAGGACAAAATGAGAGAGAGAAACCGAACTGGTTTGAGTGAACTGTACCCGAACCTGATTGAATTGGTTTATGAACCGAAACCCATAAATAGGGGGTAAACCGGGAAATTTAGGGACACTGAATGACCTAAGGAGTCTTGAAAGTCACAAAAAGGGCTTTAGAATGAATTGGAGATGAAAACTGAACATGTTCAGGTGAACTAGAGGGCCAAAATGTAATTTTCTAAAATTAAGGGTCAATTGGGCATGATAAGAATATTAGAGGGCCAATTAAGCAATTTTAGTATTTTTGTAGTAAAACTTACCATTTTTGTAAAGGAAGGACAAAATGGTAATTTTGGAAAATTTGGGGGCCAAATTGGGAATTTGGAAAACTTGAACCCCTTTTTATGAAATTGGGTAAATTAAAGTCCCAATAGGAATTTTAAAGGTTTAGGGACTCAATCTGAGGAAAAACCGATATTAGGAACTTAAAATTAAAGAAAAGTAACTTTAGGGAACTAATTGGAAATAAAGGAATAGTTTGATTTTCTCATTCAATTGGGATGAATGAGGGCTGTTAGGACAAAACATATTGAACAAGAACATTCATATTATGTTGGAATACAAAGTACCAGGAATGCTAGCTGAGACGAGTTCAAGTAAGGACAACAAAGCCAACTAAGATGAATTTCACTACACAATCGGGTGAGTGGGATTTTATATCATACACGGTTAGGGATGATAAGTATCTTGAAATGAAAACCCACTACTTAATGGTATTTTAAACATCACAACATAGAAGAATGATGTGAAAATGATGTGAAAAAAGTACTTATAGGTTGTGAGTAGATCATACCCGGTTGGTATGATGAAACTTTCTCAAAGGAAGTGGAAAACCTGTTCATCGGTTATGAGCGAAGATATCCTCATACTCGGTAGGTATGATAGATAGTTGAAAATTTATTTTGTCAAAAGTGCTCTCCCCTAACTGTGTGCCACTGCTTAAATGATTTGGGAGACCTTCTTGACGGGAGCTCGAATAGCTCCTATATGCTGGGGGCCTCGGTTTTGGAACTTGGGGGCTAATATGCCTGGTTTTTAAAATCTCGTATAGTGGGTGATAGGCCAGTTGGCACGAGTAAAATCTCGTAAACAAACATGAGATATGTGCCATAAAACTATAAATAAATGAATTGTTTGGCCATGGTACCAAAACAGGATCGACAAACTCAATCAACTAGCGATAGTGTAACATGATCGGTCTACTAACTAGTCAAGACAAACAACTACAGGTTGAGTTGAGGGTTGGAGCCATTGAACCAGTGGCACCATAGATTATATGGCATGATGTAAAAATACTAATTTGTGCATGCACTGTGTTATGGAACCTTTAAGAAGCCTAAGAGGGGTAGTGATGTGTCCTAGAGCCTTGGACGACCTAGTGGGTATAAGGGCAGTTTGTCGGACCTGGTGACCTTGCGAAGCTCGGAGTAGCTTCAAGTGCATGAGACTAGGGTGGGGTCGGGATGAGATCTCTGTCCTCATATGGACATAGAGAATTGTTACGGGATTAAGGGTCGGATGTCGCGAACATCCACTCATTCTCAGGGTAGAAGTGGACGTACTTCTATCTAGGTGGCCGGTAAAGTCACTCCGACGCCACAAGTGGGTTCAATGGATGTATTGGCCTATGATTGTGTGATTGACCTTCATGATGAAGGATGTGTTGGGTGATGACACATCGTGATTAATATGAAATGGTGATAAAATTTGAAAAATTGAAACGAAAGGATTTTTGAAAGAAAATAAGGAATTTGTCACACTCCAATACAAATATTTTTTATAAAAGTTAAATTAATAAAAAAAAACCCATTCACTGAGTTGTAGTAACTCACCTCTCTTCTTTATCCCTTTTTCAGGAAAAGAGAAAATGACTAGGAATAACACCGAGCCTTACCCTCTATCAAGTATGCTTAATTTCCTTAAGCTTGCATTTTATTTAATATATATCTTTCTAGGGAACAAGGTTGAAAATACGCCTGGCTTCTCTCAAGTTAAAGAAGGAGGAAATTCCCCTTGAGTCGATAGAGTGGTGGGTTGTTCATGGGCATCAACCTAAACCGGTTTGGGGCGTGACACAACCACACCTTCTTTGGCTTAGAAAAGGCCCTATATTGTAGCTCTGGTTTGAGCTTTGCTGGAAAATTGAGTAGTTGAGAGAGAGTGATGTTTTCAGGTGTGGTGAGGATGAATGGAGAGGGGCTCTTTATATAGGGAGCTCGGGAACTCATCGGCTTTATAATATTTATTGATAGCCTGAAACATACTAAACAGAAATGTTTTCTCTTCACTGAAGCTAGTTCAATTTTTCGATGAGTGAACAGTGTTGTCATCTGAAGGAAGATGATGACACTATTTCGAACTGGACCGAACCTGTCTGAACCAGGTTCAAAGTTTAAACCGCCCGGTTCAGGCCCGATTCGACCGAGTTTTTCAAAATTAAAAATTTCTAAATTCATCTAAATTCATTCTCTATCAAATGGTGACCTCAATTCTCTAATTGGAATTTTCTAAGCCACATAAAAAATGAATTTAGCATCTAGTTCAATAGTGGTTTAAATCAGTTAAATTTGGTTTGGATCTGGTTCACCTGAACTGGTTTGATTTTCATCCCCCATTCATCCTAAGGTCCTTTTTTCATGACTTATGTGACTCTTTATATCACTTGTGATCCATAAATTTCTCGGTTTGCCCTCTCTCTATCGGTTCCGGTTCATAAACTGGTTCAATCTGGTTCACCCAAACCAGTCTGGTTTTTCTCTCCCCATTTGTCCTAAGATTCTTTTCCAAGGTTTATGAACCCTTTTGGGTCACTTGGGAGTTGTAAATTCCCCAATTTGTCCATTCCCCGATGATTGGGTTTGTAAACCGGTTTAGTTTTCTCTCTCGGTTTGACCGATTTTTTTCTCGGTTTTCCTTAACTCCAAAGAGCGGGGTTTAAAACTTTCCCCTCCTTTTAGGAGTTTTTACATAAAACTTTTTTCACACCTTTTACGTACTAGAATAAAGTTTTTATATATAAATTTTCTAGTTTATCATCTTACAACCTTCTCGGTTATTTTCGTTCACCCCTTACATCACATACCTAAGATTATCGTCTCATTCTTATCCTTTCTTCATTCCATGGAGCTTACTTTAGCTAAGCATATCTCTTTGGAAGACTTGGAATCATTTCCATTAGTTACATCCTTCCTTTCACAAGGCACCATTTCTCCATTCCAAACTCCTTTACCTAAGATTTTAGGACTATGCGTTCCAGTCATTTTCTTCCACAAGTTTTGGCGTTTATTACCTTTTCATCCTGCATGGATCCCTTCCCCATTCTTTAGTTATCACCTTTACGCTTGACTTCGTTATGCCTTAATGATAGATCCTTCCTTGCCTAAGCACATTTTCCTTGGGATAGTTGGGTTTACATGCCCCTTACAGCATGACATTCTTCGAAACTTGTCTTTGACTTCACATAACTATAGCTGTATCGATTTCCTTACTTACTCATCTTTTTCGACTTCTATATTTGGTCATTCAAGCTTCCGATAACTTATTGGCATATTAAAGCTCTTCCTTTCTTATTTCATTCCTAATTTCCACTAGTGCCCTTCCTTCTTAAGGTCTCTTCTCCTTTCAAATCCAATTTTTAATCACATTGTGATCATTTCACGAATCTTTATTCCAGTTAGTCCCTTTCTTACTCGTTCGACATCTTTTGATATCGTCTTCATACTTACACATTACTTGGGTTTGACCTATCATTTGGATCTTCACGATCGCTTTCCCTTTGTACTTGATCCTTTCATTTCTAGCAGCTTGTCTTTGAGAAGTTTACCTTCTTCTCAATTTTGTTGGTTCCATTTCCTCTTAATTGACACTCATGTGTTCTTCCACGATTTCCTTTCTTGGTAAGTTTTACACTTCTTTTCTCTTAGAATTCCCTTCAAACTTTTACCATTGTTAATATTCACTCTTAAATGTCCTTCCTAGCCGCTATCTTCACCTGCTTACCTTTACTCTTGAGATCCTACGAGTGCTTTTCGTTTATCTTACCTCATCCTCATTTGCTCTCAGAACTTATTTATTCCTTTGAGGTAATCCTCTCATCCCTCTTGTATCAAATCTTTCGTATCTTCATGCCCTTGGTATTCCTCCCTTGTCTCGATTAGGGTGTATTCCTTACTACTTCCCAGTTCTTGTCAGAGCTTCGTTTACTCTTTCAGACGATTTGGTCAATAGGAGTTTATTTCCTTCAATTTGATCTATCTAAATTCCTATTTTGGTTTCCATGTCTTCCTGCAAGTAGGTCATACGTAACCTTCCCAAATACTCACTTAGTTATTAGTACATCTTACTGAGGTCCTTATTCGGCTCAATCTTTTTCAACACTTCCTCAATTGTTTTTCTTAACCTAGAGCTTTCTCCATCCTCATTCTAACTTCCTATTCTCATCCTCCTTCTAATGTCTCCCATTCTGGGATTCTCTCGTTTGACCCCCCTACTGTTCTTTAGAAGTTCTCTCTTTTTAATCTTCACTTGAACTTAAGGGTCTTGTATGGTTCATCCACTCCGACTTTTCTTCTTCTCTTGGTCCCATACCTCTGCTTTCCACAAGTCCCCCTATCTTATGGAGTTCCTAAAAAAATTGTATATTAGTTCTTTACAAGTAGTTGTTATACCTAGATTTTCTTGTTATTCTACATTCTTCCCATCTTTACTTAGTGGTCTTGACATCCTTGGTGTTCCCCCATACTTACTTCCTTTTCTTCTTGATCACCTTCCACTCTTTTGGTTCCCTTTGGAATATTATACTCCTTGTTTGTCCTTACTCTTATTCTTTGAGCCTATCCTTAACTCATTGAACTCTCCATGAATCTGCACTCTTTGATGTTCACTTCCATTTGTTCCAACTTTTCCTTCTTTTTCTCAGTTAAGATCTCCCTTGGATGAATTCTTCCTTATCGTACTTCTGAGGAAAGTCTTAAGGGTTGAGGTTAACTATAAATAACCCGTCTTTTGTTCCTTAGGTGATTTCCTACCTTTTACGTTAATCTTTATTATCACACTTTTTTTACTTTAAATTTATTAAGAAACTCATAAGTTTTATAAAAAATTTCCCTTTCATTCATTCAAGAAATATTTTCTTGCCATACTTGGCTTATTACAGGAATTTTCTACCCCCTAACTCCTTGGGGTCATAAGGATAGAATTTACCCTAGAATGGTTGTGGGACTCTTGATCAAAAGGTTTTGAAGAATTGGTTGGGGTCCATTCGTATTTCCTAATAGGACGAATCTCATGTATGGCCTCCAATTCGTACCGCCTTAGAACCTCAACCTCACACTCATAGGTTCACTTCACCCATTGGTAGGGATTGAAGCCAAGTTGAGTAGGTGGAGGTACTTGGTAGACCTTCATGAACGTGGCATATGCATCCCAATAATTATCCCAAGCCTCCATCTTGGTTGAATTCCCCTCCTATTGTTGTGGGATTGGAGGAGGAGAGGATGGGCTTCTACGAGGTAACACTAGTTCCTTTTGTGTCATGCCTCGACCCGATTTGGTCAAATCCCCATGAACAACCCACCACTCTCCCGGTTTATTAAAGGGTTTCCCCTTATTATAAACCGTAAAGAGTAATGCATCCTTTCAACTTGAACCTTTTCATGTAATCACATAATTCAAAATTGCATAATATTTTAAATTTATTGTACCTGTCTCATAGGCATCTTAGTTGATAGTCTTAAAGGGTAGGCTTTCCAAAATTTCCTAAAAGGGATATAAGGGAGGGGGTGAGTACGACTACTCAGTGAATGGGTTTTTAAAACTTTTAACTTTTCAAAAAAAAAAGATTTGTATTAGAGTGTGCTAGAGTCCTTTCTTTCGAAAATCCTTTCATTTCAAATCTCGATTTTTACCACCATTTCTTATTAATCACGGTGTGTCATCACCCAACACACATCCTTCATCATGAGGGCCAACACACATTCACAGGTCAGTATGTCCATTAAAACCACTTGTGGTGTCGGAGCGACTTTACTGGCCACCTAGATATAAGTACGTCCACTTCTACCCTGAGAATATTGGTTGTGTGCGACATCCGACCCTTAACCCTAGAATCAATTTTCTGTGTTCGTATGAGGGCAGATACCTCATCCCGTCCCCACCCCGGTCTCATGCGCTTGGTGCTACTCCAAATTTTGCATGGTCACCTGGTACGACGAATTGCCCTTATACCCATCAGGTCGTCTAGTGCCCTTAGGACGCATCACTACCCATCTTGGGCGTCTTGATGGTCCCGTAATCACAATGCATACACAATCAATATTTTCTTATCATGTCATATAATGTGTGGTGTCATTGGTCCAATGGCCCCGACTCTCAACTCAACCTGTAGTTGTTTGTCTTGACTGGTCCGTCGACCTGTCATGTTGCACTGCTACTAGTTAATTGAATATGTCGGTCTTATCTTGGTGCCATGGCCAAACAATTCATTTACTTAAAGTTTTATGGCACAGATCTCATGTTTGTTTACGAGCTCTTGCTCATGCCCACTGGCCTATGGCCCACTTGTTCGAGATTTTCAAAACCGGGCATAATAGCCCCCAAGTTCCAAAACCGACGCCCCTGGCCTATAGAAGCTATTCGAGCTCCCGTGAAGAAGGTATTCCAGATCATTTAAGCATTTGCACACAGTCAGGGGAGAACACTTCTAACAAAATAAAATTTCAACTACCCATCATACCAACCGAGTATGAGGATATCTCTGCTCATAACCGATGAACGGGTTTTCCACTTCCTCCGAGTAAATTTCATCATACCAACCGGGTATGATCTACTTACAATCTGTAAGTAGTTTTTTCGCGTTATTTTCACATCACTTCTTTAAGTTTTGATGTTTAAAATACCACTAAATAGTGGGTTTTCATTTCGAGGTACTTATCATTCCCAACCGGGTATGATATAAAATCCCACTCACAATCGGTAAGTGGTTTTTAACTTTATGTTGTGCTCATCATCCCATCCGGGTATGACGTTAGCAAGCCCACTCACCCATTAATGTAGTGAATTCCACTAGACTGGTTCTTTGTATTCACGCGAGCTTGTCCTTGCTAGCGTTCCCGGTACTTCATGTTCCTATACGATATTAACATCTCGGTTCATTATCCTTCGACCTAATACCCTTCATTCATTTCAAATGAATGAGAAAACCAAACTTTTATTTATTTGTAATTATGTCCCTAAAGTTATTTGTAATTATATCCCCTACCGAGAACACCGGCAAGGACAAATAAATGGTCTAGTGGAATTCACGACATTAACGACTGAGTGGGTTTACTAACATCATACCCAGTTGGGATGGAGCACAACTTAAAGATAAAAAGCACTTACCAGTTGTGGGTGAAAATTTTATATCATACCCGGGAGGGGATGATAAGTACCTCGGTATAAAACCCACTATTTAGTGGTATTTTAATCATCACCACTTAGAGAAAGTGATGTGAAAATTAGGCGGAAAAACTACTTACCAGTTGTAAGTAGATCATACCCGATTGGTATGATGACACTTCCTTGAAGGAAGTTGAAAACCCAAATGTCCTTATATCGGTTGGTATAATGGACAGTGAAAACCTATTTTGTCGGAAGTGTTCTCCCCTGACTGTGTGCCAATGCATAAAAAATTTGGGAGACCTTCTTGACGGGAGCTCGAATAGCCCTTATAGGTCGGGGGCCTCAGTTTTTAAACTTGGGGGCTAAATGGCCGATTTTGAAAATCTCATACAATGGGCCCTAGGCTAGTTGGCATGAGCAGGAGCTCATAAACGAACATGATATATGTGTCATAAAACTTGATATGTGAATTGTTTGTCCATGGTACCAAGATAGGACCGACATGCTTAATCAACTAGCGATAGTGCGACATGATAGCTCAACAGACTAGTCAAGGCAAACAACTACAGGTTGAGTTGAGAGTCGAGGTCGTTATACTAGTGGTACCAAAGATTACATGGCAATATGAGAAAACATTGTTTGTCCATGCACTATGAGTACGGGATCATCAAGACGCCCATGAGGGGTAGTGATGTGTCCCAAGGGCCCTGGACGACCCAGTGAGTATAAGGGCAGATCGTCATTCTAGGTGTATGTGCAAAATTTGTAGTAGCACCAAGCGCATGAGACCAGGGTGCAGACAGGACAAGGTCTTTGTCCTTATATGGACACGAAGAAGTGATTTCCAGATTGAGGGTCTGATGTCGCGAACATCCACTCATTCTCAGGGTAGAAGTGGTCGTGTTTCTATCCGAGTGGCAGGAAAAGTCACTTCAAAGCCACTAGCGGGTTCAGTAGTGATACTGACCTACGAATGTGTGTAACCTTCATGATGAAGGATGTGTGTTGGGTGATGACACACCGATAACTATGAAATAATGGAAAAAATTGAGAGAAATTTTAAATGAAGGGATTTTTTAAAAGAAAGGAGTCTGGCACACTCCATGTAAATGTTTTTCTTAAAAGTTAAATGTAGACCTTTGAAAACCCATTCACTGAGTAGTCGTACTCACCCCCTCCCTTATATCCCTTTCAGGAAATCCCAAAAAGCGTACCCTAAAAGACCATCAACGAAGATGCTTGTAAGACAAGTATGTAAAGTTTAAAATTTCATGAAGTTTTTATTATGCTATTCTAGGGAATGGTGCAAGTTTAAAGGACGCCTTACTCTTTACAGTTTGTAATAAGGAGAAACCCTTTAATAAATTGGGAGAGTGGCAGGTTGTTCACAAGGATCCAACCAAACCGGGTCAGGGCGTGACACCCATTCATTGATTAGTCATACTCACCCCCTCCTTTATATCCCTTTTTCAGTAAAAGGAAAAATGACTAAGAATAATATCGAGCCTTACCCTCTGTCAGGTATGCTTAAATTTCCTTAAGCTTGTATTTTATTGGATATATGTCTTCCAGGGAACAAGGTTGAAATTACGCCTGGCTCATTTTGAGTTAAAGTTGGAGGAAACTCCTCTTGAACCAAAAGCGTGGCGGATTATTCACAGGGATCCAACCAAACAAGGTTGGGGCGTGACAATTGACCTCAAATTAAGGGAGAATTTTGTCAGTAAAATTCTACATTTTCTCTCTCTAACTTCGACCTTCAACAATTGAGGAGATCCGAATTGGCTTACTTTTCAGCTTAGTTGGGGTCATCTAAGGACTGTGGGGATGTTGGGAGGGCTTGGTTTGGTCGGAGAAGGGCTGAATTTGGCCAAAATAGGGTAGCATCGGTCTGTCGGAGTGCTTCACTGTTTGATTTTGCTGGCGCTTCTCCAGCGATCCTCGGATTGAATGGAGGTTGCTATCAGATAGCTGACTTCCCTGGGAGTCTAAAGAGCCTCACCTCGCCTTTTGAGGTTGAGAAAAATGCCCAAGTTGGAGCTCTGGTTCGAGATTCACCGAAAAATAGAGCAGTAGAGAGAGAGAAGAGTTTTCATGTGTGAGGAGGATGAATGGGAAGGAACTCTTTATATATGGAGCTCGAGGACTCTCTAGCTATCCAATGGGCACATTTATGGTGATCATTCATGGCTTGAAACACCCTGAATGGAGACTATTCACATTCTCCGGTGATGTTCGCTTTTCCAGTGAGTGAACAGTGTTGTCATCTGAAGGAACAAGACGACACTGTTATGAACCGGACTGAACTGGTCCGAATCGGGTTCAATGCTTAAACCATTTGGTTTACGCTCGATTCTACCGAACTTTTCAAAATTAAAATTTTCTAAATTCATTCTATATCCAATGGTGGCTTCAATTCCCCAATTTGAATATTTTAAGCCACATAGAAAAATGAATTTAGAAACCAGTTCAATGATGGTTTAAAACAGTTCAAATCGGTTCAAGTCCGATTCAGGTCTGGTTCATTTGAATTGGTTTGGTTTTCTCTTCCAATTCATCCAAAAGTCCTTTTTCATGACTTTTATGACTCATTAGGTCACTCGAGATTTGTAAATTTAATGACTTGTCCTTTATCTAACGGTTAGGGTTCGTGAATTGGTTCAGTTTTCTCCCTTGGGTTGACCAGTTTTTCCCCAGTTTCCTTATCTTTAAGGGACGAGGTTTACATAAATGATCACCAACATCAAGATTGGTTGTGGTCCATGCTCAATTGATAGACTTTAAAGAGTGAACGCTTGGGCATAGTGTGCAATACACTTAATAAGATCGATAATCGGAAGTTTCTCAAGGAATAAGGGATGAAATGCAAATTTTAGATGAAGAAGGATTCAAAGCGGGAAAATGCCAAATATAGAAAGGGGTGTGCAAAAAGGAAGAAAGAAGCCATCAAGTAATGGTAAAAAGGTTGTGCATGTGGCTCCTAAGGTGGAAGTCTCTACTGTGAGGGACATAGCAGGGGATAAAACTGTAAGAAAGGAACTCCCCAAACAAAGTAATCGACACATAGATCGAAAGTGATTAACTTAGGAAAAATGAATTGTGAAATGGTCACGAACGAATAAGATTGGATTAAGAAAAAGAAAATTACTTGAGGAAAGGATGCTGCTAGAAATGAGGAAGGACAAAAGAGGGCAAGAATCCCCGTGTGTTAGTAACTCATGGGGAAACCTAATGATTGGAACTGGAAAGACCCAATAAAGAAGTTGGGAAAGGATGAGTCAGTAATCCAATTGAAACAATTAACCCCAATTGGATGGCCAATTTGAAGAAATCAAATTCGGTCAGTTTGAATGGGGAAATTTTGGGAAAATTTTGGGATTTCGTAAAATTGAGGGACCATTTTGCAATTTCCCAAAATTGAGGGCCAATTGGCCATGAAAAAGATGTTGGAAGACCAATTGGTCAATTTTTTAAACAATTGGGGTTAAATTTCCATTTTTGGAAAGTTGGGGCAAAATGGTAATTTTTAAAATTGTTGGGGACCAAATTGGGAATTTTGAAAACTTGAGCCCCTTAAACAATTATGAATAAATTGAGGACCCCAAGAGAATTTTTGGAAGTTCAGAACTCAATTTTGGGAAAATTTAGCACTAGGGACCTAAAGTCAAAAAAATAAACTTTAGGGATCTAAGTGCAATTAACCAACAATTTTGAGCCAAGTCGCTCATATGTGAGAAACAAAGGCCGTTATGCCAAGCTTTAATAGATAAGAGTGTCCAAATTGTATAGGAACACGAGAGATTGAAATGCCAACAAGGATAAGTTAGAGTGGATGCGAAAACTGACTAGAGAAGAATACGCCACAGTCATCGGGTGAGTGGGATTATTCACATCATACTCGGAAGGGTTGATGAACATTTTAGAAATGAAAAACCACTTATAAGTGGAATTTTGACATCATACCTGGTTGAGGTGATGGGCAAACGAAGTTAAAACCTACTTACCAGTTATAAGTGTAGGAAATAATGCTCGGTTGGTATGATAGACTTCCTTAAAGGAAGGAGAAACCCGCTTGCCAGTTGTAAGTGGAGGTATCATCACACCCGGTTGGTGTAATGAAGTGGAAATTATATTTTTGTTAGAAGTGTTTTTTTACCACCATGTTTTTAGAATAGAAAAATCAAATTAGTTCAAATGAACTCGATCCCATTAGAATGCTGAAGTGAAGGTGCTTGCGTGAGAGTAGTGCTTGGATGGGTGACCTCCCGGGAAGTATTCCTTTTGCATTCTCTTAATAGTTGTCAACCCATATTGTTTTAGTAACCCAAAATTAAATAACATACTAGTACTAATGCATTGGATCCTATCAAAACTCCAAGGTTAAGCATGTTTGGGCTAGAGTAGTATTAGGATGGGTGACCTCTTGGAAGTATTCATTTTTGCATTCTCTGTCAAATCATATTATTTTAGTAACCCAAAATTAAATAACATATTAGCACTAATGCATTGGATCCTATTAAAACTCTAAGATTAAGCATGCTTAGGCAAGAGAAGTGTTAGGATGGTTGATCTATTGGGAAGTATTCATGTAGGGTTGCACCCTTTCAATAGTTGACAAATCATATTTTTTTTAAGTAATCCAAAATTAAAAACATACCAGCACTAAGGCAGGATCCCTTTAGAACTTTGAGTTAAGCGTGCTTAGTGAGAGTGGTGCTAGGATGGATGACTTATTGGAAAGTATTCATGTTGCATCCCCTCAATAGTTGTCAAATTATATTTTTTTAGTAACCTAAAATATAATAACCTACTAGCACTAATACACCAAATCCTATTAAAACATCAAAGTTAAGTGTGTTTGGGTGAGTGTAGTGCTAGGATGGGTGACCTCCTCGAAAGTTATTTTTTTAGTAACCCGAAATTTCAATCAAAAGTAATTTATGGAATTATATAATAAGTTTAAAATTTAATTGATATAAGTGGGATAAATAAAATGAAACCCTAAATTATTAGGTAAAAATAATGAGGTAAATATATATATATATTATTAATCCTAATAACATAAATATCATAAATACCTATATTTATTTATTGAAATTAATACCAATAAGTTAATATATATTTAATTATTGGAATTAATACTAATAAATGCCCATTAATTTCCCGAGAATAATGACAACATTAATACAGTAGTAATAAATCCTCCCCATTTAATATGCAATTCTACGAGCTTATTCCCATTCATTCTCCTCACATCTAAAAACTCCTTTCTCTCTCTAATACTTCATTTCATGGTGAAACTCGAACTAGAGCCTCGAATTAGGCATTTTTCTTAACCTCAGAAGTAGAGGTCAGACTCTTTAGATTACGTGGAAGTCAGCTATCTGATAGCAACCTCCATTCGATCCGAGGATCACCGAACAAGCACCGACATAATCAAACAGTGAAACTACTCTAGTAGACCGAAGCTGCCATGTTTCATCCTAGCTAAAATTAGCAGAATTCAACCCTCCTCTAGCCAAACCAAGCTCTCCTAACATCCCCATTAATTTCTCGATAGAAAGCTCGGACCATCGCACCTCAGACGGGACAAGTGTGATTGGAACGCCAACAAGAGAAAGCTCACATCAACTTGGAAAACCAATCGTGGACGAGCACTTCACGGTTAACGAGGGGTTATTCACATCATACCCAGTTGGGATGATGAGCACCTTTTCTAAATTAGAAGTCACCGTGAGTTGGCTTACTAACGTCATACCCAGTTGGGATGATGAGCATAACTTAAAGTTAAAAACCACTTACCAGTTGTGAGTGAGATTTTATATCATACCCGGTTGGGGATGATAAGTACCTCGAAATGAAACCCACTATTAAGTGGTATTTTTAAACGTCACAACTTTGAAGAGTGATCTGAAAATGACACAAAAAAACTACTTATCGATTATAAGTAGATCATACCCGGTTGGTATGATGAAACATCCTCGAAGGAAGTGGAAAACCCATTCATCGGTTATGAGTGGAGATGTCTGTATACCCAGTTGGTATGATGGACAGCTAAAAACATATTTTTTCAGAACTGCTACCCCTGATTGTGTGCCACTGCTTAAATGATTTAGGAGACCTTTTTTACAGGAGCTCGAATAGCACTTATAGGCCGGAGGCCTCAGTTTTGGAACTTGGGGGCTAATGTGCCCAATTTTGAAAATCTTGTACAGTGGGCCCAAGGCCAATTGGCACGTGTAGGAGCTCATAAACAAACATGAGATATATGCCATAAAACTTTAAGTAAATGAATTGTTTGGCCATGGTACCAAGACAAGACCGGCATATTTAGTCAATTACGACATGACAGGTCTCCGACTCGTCAAGACAAATAGCTACAAGTTGAATTGATAGTCGGAGCCATTGGACCGGTGGCACCACAGATTATAAGGCATAATGTGAAAATATTGATTGTGCATGCACTATGTGTACGGGACCTTCAAGACACCCAAGAGGGGTAGTGATTGTCCTAGCGTCTTGGCAGACCTGGTGGATATAAGTGCAATTCATCGAACCAGGTGACCTTGCGAAGCTCGACGTAGCTTCAAGCGCATGAGACTAAGGTGGGCTTAGGATGAGGTATCTATCCTCATACAGACATGGAGAATTGATTTTGGGATTGAGGATCTAATGTCATGTACATCCACTCATTCTCAAGGTAGAAGTGGACATGATTCTATCTAGGTGGCCGGTGAAGTCGCTCAAACACCACAAGTAGGTTTAGTGGACGGGCTAGCCTATGATTGTGTGATTGACCTTCATGATGAAAGATGTGTATTGGGTGATGACACACCGTGATTAATAAGAAATGGTGAAAAATCGAGATTTTTAAAGTGGAGAAAATCTAAAGGAATTTAAGTTGTGTGGCACACTCAAACTTGAAAATGTCACCATCGGTAGGGTGAAAGTTTTAAAAATCGGTATTTGAGGAACGGATATTTTAAAAGAAAATAAGGTGTTTGGAACACTCTGATTAAAGTTGTTTTGTTTATGAAAACTCACTCTCAACCCCCACTCACTAAGTTGTATAACTCACCCCCTCCCTTATATCACTTTCAGGAAACTAAGGGAAAACCAATCTTAAAGACTTCCTCGTATAGGAACTATAAAATCAAGTATGTCTGTTTTTCAATTTTATATAATGTTATTCTAGGAAAGGTACAAGTTTAAAGGACGCCTTACTCCTCTTGGGTTTAAAAGAGGGGAAAACCCTTAGTAAATTGGGAAGAGTGGCGGGTTGCTCATGGGGATCCGACCAAATCGGGTCGGGGCATGACAATTCTCCCCTGACTGTGCGCCAATGTTTAAACTCTTTGGGAGGCCTTCTTGATGAGAGCTAGATTAGCTCAGATAGGCCAGAGGCCTCGATTTTTAAACTTGTGGGGCAAAATGCCAAGTTTCGGAAAATCACGTACATTGGGCCCAAGGCAAGTGGACACGAGTACGAGCTTGTAAACAAACATGAGATATGAAAGCCATGAAAACTCTTAATGAAATGGTTATGTGATTTTGCCATGGTACCAATACACGACTGACATACCCGATGGAATAGCGGCAATGCGTCAGGGCCAGGTCGACGGACCAGCCTAGACAAACAATTATATGTTAGGTTGAGGGTCAGGGCCATTGAACCAATGGTACCAAAGATAAATGGCTATATGGAAAAATATTGTTTGAGCAAGCACTTGAGGTTCAGGACCATCAAGATGCCCAAGAGGGGTAGTGTGCATCCTAAGGGCTACTGGACGACATGGTGGAGATAAGAGCAGTTTGTCCTGCCAGCAGTCGGGAAGCTCAGCGTAGCTTCTTGCACATGAGACAGGGGTGGGGTCGGGATGAGGTCTCTATCCTCATACGGACACGGAGTGATATTTGGGTCTGAGGGTCAAATGTTGCGAACATCCACTCAGACCTAGGGTAGAAGTGGACGGGCTTCTATCTTGGTGGCTGGTAAAGACACTTTGAGCCACAAGTGGGTGCAGTGGACGGGCTACCCTACAAATGTGTGATCCCTCCCTGAAGAAGGCCGTGTGTTGACTGTTAAACATATCTAATGTGGAAAATGAGGAAAAAGGGTTTTGAAAACCCAAATTTGAGGAAAGATCATTCTTAAGGAAATAAGAATTTTTGGAACACTTTGATTAAAACTATATGTTTGAAAATACACTTCCAACCCCCCACTTACTGAGTTGTAGAAACTCAACCCTCTTTTATATCCATTTTAAGGAGTAGATATGAATAAAGAAAACACCTGAATCTACCCTTTATCGGGTATGCATAAAAGTTATTTTTAAGCTTGTATTTTTATTGATTTATATTATTTTAGGGAACAAGGTTTAAATTTCGCCTAGCTCCTCCTGATTAAAGAAATGGAGGAAACCCCTCTTAAACCAAGGGAGTGGCGGGTTGATCACGGAGATTCAACCAAATCAGGTCAGGGCTTAACAGGCACCCTCCACTCAACTTAAGTATCATTAGAATAGCACTGGCAGGTCCAAACAATAAGGCTGCATTGAAGGACTCCACGCTGCCTTATTCTGCCTAGTCTCAATTCGGCCATCCTCGATCTCCTACGGCCGAACAAAGCCCTCCTCAAGTCTCTCCAGCATACACTCTGTAAACCCCGCACATTTGAGTTAAGGAAAACCGAGAAAAGAACCGATCAAACCGAATAAGAAAACCAAACCATTTTACATTTGGGAATAAGCAATATGAAAATTTACAACTGTCAGTTGATTCAAATGATTTATTAAACATTGGAAAAGAAAGTTAAGATAAATTAGAAAAATAAAAACCAAATTGGTTCAAGTGGACTAGATTTCATAAGAACTTCAAAGTTAAGCGTGCTTACCTGAGAGTAGTGTGAGGATGGGTGACCTCCTAGTAAGTGTGATTTTTTTTGTAACCCGAAATTTCGGTCAAAAATTTTTATGCGAACTATAATAAATAGCCATCAATTAATATATATTTAATTATTGAAATTAATACCAATAATTTAATACCTAAATTAAATTATTGGAATTAATACAAATAATTTAATACCGAAATTAAAATATTGGAATTAATACCGAAATTAAATTATTGGAATTAATACCAATAATTTATGGCAATATTAATACTAGTAATAAATCTCGCCCATTTAATACATGGGTTTTACGACTATATAAAGAGGTCATCCACAGTTAATTCTCCTCACACATGAACACTTCTCTCTCTCTCTCTCTACTGCTCCATTTCCCGGTAAAGCACGAACTAGAGCTTCGACTTGAACAAAGGACGGGCTCTTTAGAACCGGGGAGAAGACAGCTATCTGATAGCAAACTCCAATCAATCCGAGAATCGTCGACATGATGCAATAGTGAAGCAACTCCGGCGGACCGATTGAGGAATTTTAGAAATTTTGGGGAAAAACTTACCATTTTTGTGAAAGAAGGGCAAAATGGTAATTTTGGAAAAATTAGGGAACCAAATTGGAAATTTGGAAAATTAAACCCCTTTTTGGTGAAATTGAATAAATTGAGGTCCCACAATAAATTTTAAAAGTTACGGGACTCAATTTGAGGAAAAACCGACATTAGGGACTTAAAGTTAAAGAGAAATAACTTTAGGGACCTAATTGCAAATAACTAAAAGTTTGGGTTTTCTCATTCATTAATGAATGAAGGCTGTTATGCCGAGTAATAATGAACAAGGTTGTTCATATCATGTAGGAACGTTAAATACCGGGAACGCCAGCAAGGACAAGCTTGCGTGAATACAAAGAACCAATCTAGTGGAATTCACGGCATTAACGGGTGAGTGGGTTTACTAACATCATACCCGGTTGGTGATGATAAGTGCCTCGATATAAAAACCCACTATTTAGTGGTATTTTAATCATCACTACTTAGAGAAAGTGATGTGAAAGTTATGCGGAAAAACTACTTACTGGTTGTAAGTAGATCATATCCGGTTGGTATGATGAGACTTCCTCGAAGGAAGTTGAAAACCCGTTCATCGGTTATGAACGGAGATGTCCTTATACCGGTCGGTATGATGGACAGTAAAAACCTATTTGTGTCAGAAGTGCTCTCCCCTGACTGTGTGCCAATGCTTAAACAATTTGGGAGACCTTCTCGACGGGAGCTCGAATAGCTCTGATAGGTCAGGGGCCTCGGTTTTGGAACTTGGGGGCTAAATGCCCAATTTTGAAAATCTCATACAGTGGGCCCAAGGCCAGTTGGCACGAGCAGGAGCTCGTAAACGAACATGATATATGTGCCATAAAACTTAATAAGTGAATTGTTTGGCCACGATACCAAGATAGGACCGACATGCTCAGTCAACTAGCGGCAGTGCAACATGACAGGTCGATGGACTAGTCAAGATAAACAGCTGCGGGTTGAGTTGAGAGTCAGAGCCATTGGACTAGTGGCACCACAGATTACATGGCAATATAAGAAAACATTGTTTGTGCATGCACTGTGAGTACGGGATCATCAAGATGCCCATGAGAGGTAGTGATGCGTCCTAAGGGCACTGGACGACCTGGTGGCTATAAGGGTAGTTTTGTCGTTCCAGGTGTCTGTGCAAAATCTGGAGTAGCACGAAGCACATGAGACCGGGGTGGGGATAGGATGAGGTCTCTATCCTCATATGGACATGAAGAAGTGATTTCGGGATTGTGGGTAGGATGTCACGTACATCCACTCATTCCCAGGGTAGAAGTGGTCATACTTCTATCCGGGTGGCAGGAAAAGTCGCTCCGAAGCAACTAGCGGGTTCAGTAGTGATACTAACTTGCGAATGTGTGTAACCTTCATGATGAAGGATGTGTGTTGGGTGATGACACATCGTGGTAACTAAGAAATAATGGAAAAATCTAAATTTTTAAATGATAGGATTTTTTAAAACAAAGGAGTCTGGCACACTCCATATAAATGTTTTTCTTAAAAGTCAAAAGCTTCTAAAAACCCATTCACTGAGTAGTCGTACTCACCCCCTCCCTTATATCCCTTTCAGGAAATCCCGAAAACCCTCCCCTTAAAGACCGTCAACTAAGATGCCCGTATGACAGGTATGTAAAGTTTTAAATTTCATACAGTTTTGATTATTCTATTCCAGGAAAAAGGTGCAAGTTAAAGGATGCCTTACTCTTTACAGTTTACGATAAGGGGAAACCCTTTAATAAACCAGGAGAGTGGTGGGTTGATCACGGGGACCCGCCAAACTGGGTCGGGGTGTGACACACTCGATCTCCCAAAGTAACCCTATAAGTCAATTTGACCTTCCCTCATCAAAATAGCTTAGTTTTAGAGAGAGAAAGTGTTTGATTTCACTAACAAAATTCCCACAACTCGGGATGAGAATTGAATTTGCTCTTGATCCTAGAAGGACTCCTTGGACAAGATCTTTCATCCCAAATCAAGAGCTCCGACCGCTGTCACTCTGTTGGTAAGTTTCTTAACCTTTTTCACTCTACGTCCAGTTTTCCAGCAAAGCATCCGTTTGAGCCCGTTTCGGGCCCAAAAAATGATGATTCAAAGCTTGCTCAGACCGTAAGCAAGTGAGGAACCTGATTAACACCATGATAGGGAACAATATACACAATTTGAAAGGTCAGTTTGATGAAATCAACTTCATCTCAATGAAAAGGGATGAATTGGGAAAAAATTTTGGAAAATTTTGGGGATTTAAAAAATTGAGGGACCTTTGTGCAATTTTTCTAAAATTGAAATTCAAATAGAAATTTAGAGGAAACTAGAGGGTCAATTGGTTATTTTTAGCAAATTTGAGGCCAATCTATAATTTTGGAAAATTAAGGGATCAATTGCAAATTTTTGGAAAGGTTAAGTTCCAATTGGTGATTTTTTAAAAATAAGGACCCAAGAGGGATATTGGAAATCCTAGGGACTTAATTGAGTATTACGGACCTAAAGTCAAAGATTATGAACTTTAGGGACCTAATTGCAATATGACAAAAGTTGGGGTCTAGTTGCAAATACATGGAAATTAGAGGCCTTTCATACTGAAACTTTCCTTATGAGACTGCTCAAACCATGTAGTAATGAATCAAATAAGAAATTTTGCAGGGGAGCACGATAAGGATTCTCCCCTGACTGTGTGAAATTGCTTAAAATTTTTGGGAGACTTTTCTAATAAGAGTTAGGACAACTCAACAGATCGGAGGCCTCGGTTTTGAACTTATAGGGCCAAAGGCCCAATTTTGAAAAACTCATGAAGTGGGCCCAAGGCCAGTGGACACGGGTTGGAGCCCGTAGAAAAATATGATTATAGAGCCATGAAAAATTTCATAATTGACTAATTGTCTAAATCGCCATGGTACCGAGTCCCGACCAACAGACTCGATGGACTAGTAATAGTTGAGCCAAGGCTAGGTCGATGAACCGATTGGGCTAACAGCTATGGAGCCAAAGCTGAGAGTCGGGGCCGTTGTCACCAAAGATGAAGGATCATAATCCTAATATTGTTGTTTGTGCATGCACTATTATACGGGACCATCAAGATGCCTAGTGAGGTAATGTTGGTTCTAAGGGATGCGATAAGGGCAGTATTGTCATGCTAGTGAGTCATGAAGCTCGGAGTAGCTTCCTACACATTGAGATCGGGGCGGTGTCATGATGAGGCCTTATCCCACATAGCGGACACAAAGTACACTCAGGTCTGAGGGTCAGGTGGGTAATGTCCACTCAGACTATGGTATAACTCGAGGACTTCTATCAAGGTGTACAGTAAAGGTGCTCTGATCCACAAGTGGGTGCAGTTGGAGTATTGAATTGTTGAACGTTTGTACCCTTTATGATAAAAGACGTGTGATCGTTTGCTAAACACCTCACGAGCAAGGGGAAGTGTTAAAAGAGCTTAACTCACTTAACCGTGAATTAAAATGATGACTTGAAAATTATTTTTTTTAAACTAATCCTAACACATGCTCACTCAGTTATAGAAACTCACCCCCTCTCTTTAAATCTTTTTCAGAAAAGGAGAGAACCCCTAAAAAAAATCCTATCAAGTTTTGCATAATGCTATTTCAGGGAACAAGGTTAGAATGTACACCTGACTATTCGCGGTCTTGGGAAGTGGGGACTCTTCCTAAGCCAAAGAGAGTGGTGGGTCGCTCACGGGATTCCGACCAAACCAGGTAAGGGTAGGACAAAAGCAATGATGAGTGAAATTTAGTTTTAAAGGAATTGGAAAGATTGTCAAAAAATTCTCAAACAGACTTTAAGGGGAGGAATTGAAATACTCGATTTCCAAAAAGAGAAATGTTTGATCGAGCGAGTCACAAATTAGAGTTAAACTAACAGTTAAGGTCAAATTAGACCAAGAAATCGAGATGGAGTGAGAAACTAATATGAGTTGAGTTATGGGATATTGTGAAAATAATGTTAAACAAACCCTAAAGGACCCTCCCCCGATCAAAAATTAAGGATTGGGGAACACCCGATTGAGAATCGAATAGAACCAAATATTTCGAAGAATTTTTCAAGGAGTTCTAGAAATGATAAAAGGTGATTATTGGCACTAAACTCAAGGAAATGAGCTAAACAATTCTTAGAAAATTAAATTAGGATATGACTAAGTCAAATTGAGGGTGAATTGACCCAAGAAAGGCCAAAATTGGTCAAACTGACTGAAATATTCATTAAAAACCGATTCAAAATAGTAATTGGTCCATGATCAGTAGGGAGCACACCACAAATGGAATGTGTGGATGTGTGGTGTACCCAAGTGTCACACGTGCACCATGCATCCCCTCCATCTAACCTTTGACTCGAAAACCTAAAACTTACCGAATGCTTTCACAGAAAGCTGGAAACTTAAAGTCACGAGAAAATAAATTTTTCCTAGGCCTATGAGACCCTATTTTTTCTGGAACCAATAGTCCTTTGAGCCATGAAGCTCCCCATATAAATCTTGACACCCTCCTTATTGATAATTGACCGGAATTCTCTATGGAAGTCGACTACCTCAGTTTTCCGATGAGCTTGCTACTAGAGAGCATAACTTTTGATTTCGACCACCAAAATGATTGGTTGAAGTGTCATTACAACCATGCTTAAGTCGACTTCCATTCTCCATCTTTGTTTGATGGCATTGATCATTGTGCCAAACCAAAGCAATGAAATGGTACATATGCACAATCTACAAAAAAAATAGACCATTCCCTTCCCGGGTTATTTCTAACACCCTCGACAGCCAAACACAACCAAGAAATTGTTCATAGAGTCCTCTTGGTCCCATCTAGAAAATACCACTAGCCTCTTGAGTTGAGGATAAGTATTGAGATTGAATTAATTCACGAAATAATTGACCTTTGAAACCCATCACCTCGAATCAAGAAAAATCGAGAAAGAACCAGTCAATTAAATGAGAAAATTGAGCCATTTAACGAACCAAAATTGGTAAAGAAGGGTAAAATGGGAAAATGGAAAATCCCAAGTGACTAAAAGGGTCATGGAAATCATGAGGAAAAACCATGAAACCAATTGAAAGGGAAAATAGGACCAGTTCAGGGCAAATCGGACTTGAATTAGATTGAACCTAATTGAACCGGTTTGAACTATACATGAATCAGTCTCTAAATTCATTTTTCTTGGTGGCATAAAATAATCAAATTGGGAAATTAAAGCCACCATTGGATAGAAAGTGAATTTAGATGAATTTATAAATTTTTATATTTGATAAAACCGGAAGAATCTGGGCTAAACTAGACAATTTTTTACATTAAACCTGATCGAACCTGACTGATACGGCCCGGAATAGTGTTGTCTTCTTCCTCGGGATGACAACATTATTCATCGGTTAAAAATCATTCCATTTTCGATGAAGGGAATATTCCTCTGATCAGGGCATTTTCGAGCGAGGATAAGCTCGACCAGAATGGAAACTGGTCGGGCAAAGGGTCCCTGAGCTCCCTATATAATGAGCTCCCCTTAATTCATCCTCCACACACCTCAAATCATCCCCCTCTCCCAAGTGCTCCATTTTCTGGTGAAGCTCAAACCAAAGCTTCGACTTGGGCACTTTTCTAATCCTTAGAAGGCAAGGTTGGTTCCTACAGACTTCGAGGGAAGTCAGCTACCTAACAACAACATCTCTTTGACTCAGGGATTGTCACAGAAGCGTCGGCAAAATCAAATAGTGAAGTAGCTCCAATAGTTCAAAGTTGCCCTGTTTTGGTCGAGCTTAATTTGGCCAAATTCAGACCTCCTCCAACCAAACCAAGCCTCCTCAAAGTCCCCACGGCCCTTTCACGACCTCCATAGAGGTGAAAGCTAAGCCAATTTGGCCCTTCTCCATCATTGTAGATCGGTGCTAGAGAGAGAAAGTGTTGAATTTCACTAACAAAATTCCCTTTCATATGGATTTCAATTCTAGCAATTATTGATCCTAGGAGAATCCAAATGACGAGAGCTACCTCCCTAGATCGAGAGCTTAGACCGCCACACCTCCGATAGTAAGATTTCAAAGCTTTCTATCTCTACGAATAGTTTTCTGGCAAAGCTCCATTTAAGCACGTTTCGAACTCAAATTATATAATTCAAAGCTCCATTTGATCATATGGAAGTGTAGAAAATGGCCAATTTGAAGGAATCAAATTCGATTAGTAAAGGGGGAAGAAATTTGGGGAAAATTGGGGACAATTGGGGAACATTTGGGGATTTTGAAACATTGAGGGACCTCCACGCAATTTCTCAAAATTGAAGGTTAATTGGACTGTGAAAGATGTTGGGGGACCAATTGGTCAATTTTCGAAAGAATTGGGGTCAATTGGCTCTTTTTGGATAGTAGGGGCAAAATGGTAATTTTTGAAAAATTGGGGGACCAAATTGAAAATTTGGAAAACTTGATCCCCTTACACAATTCAAAGTAAATTGAGGATCCAAAGAGGATATTGGAAATCTTGGGATTTGATTTGTGGGAAAAGTTAGCATTATGGACCTAAAGTCAAGAAAAATGAACTTTAGGGACCTAAGTGCAATATACCAATAATTTGGGCCTAGTCGCTCATACGTGAGAAAACAAAAGTTGTTATGTCGAACCCTTATTGTTAATGATACCCAAACCGTGTAGGGATGTGTGAGACTAGAACACAAGCAAGAGAGAGCTAGCGTGGACAAGAAACTAACTAAGGACGAACATGTCACAGTCAATGGATGAGTGGGATATTTTTACACTTCATACTCGGTTGGGATGATGAGCATGATTTAAAAAGCTAAAAACCTACTAACCAGTTGTGAGTGAGATTTTCTAACATCATACCCGGTTGGTATGATGAGATTCCTTAAGAAAAGAAAAAACACACATACCGGTTGAAAGCAGATCCATCATCACACATGGTTGGTATGATGAGATTCATTAAGGAAAGGAAAAACTCGCATACCGGTTGTAAGCAAATCCATCATCACACCTGGTTGGTGTGATGAATTGAAAGAGAATTTTTGTCAGAAATTTTCTCACTTGACTATGTGATAACTGCTTAAACAATTTGGGAGACCTTCTTGACGAGTACTAGAGTAGCTCTAACAAGCCAGGGGCCTCAGTCTTTGAACTCATAGAACTTAAGGCCAAGTTTTTGGTAAAACACGTGTAGTGGACCAAAGGTTAATGAGCACGGACAGGAGCCCATAAACAAACATGATTAGGAAGATCCATGAAAACTTCTATTTAAATGGAAATAATTGTGTGATTCGACATGATATCGAGTCAAGACCGACAATGCTCGATGGACTAGCGGCAGTGCATTAGGGCCAAGTCGACGGACCGGCCTAGACAAATAGTTACAGGTCGAGTTGAGTGTCGAGGCTGTTGGACAGTTACCACCAAAGAGAATGACTTAATCATGAAAAATACTTGTTTATGCATGCACTCATGGTACAGGGCCATCAAGATGCCCTAAGGGGTAGTGATGGGTTCTAAGGGCTGCTAGACGACATGGTGGAGATAAGGGTAGTTCATCATACCTGTTAGTCATGAAGCTTTGGGAGCTTCTTGTACATGAGTCTTAGGTGGGGTCAGGATGAGATCTCCATCCTCATATGGAAAAGAAGTGGAATTCGGGTTTGAGGGTCAGACGTTTGGGATGTCCACTCAAACTTAAGGTAGAAGTTTGGGACTTCTATCTGGGTGTCAACAAAGTTGCGCTGATCCCCAAGTGGGTGCAGTCTAGGACTGCCCTATGAATGTTTGTACCCTTCCTAATGAATGGCATTGAGTTACTAAATGCCTCCCGAGGCAAGGGGATGGGTTAAGAGAGCTAAACACACCTAATCTGGAAATGGAAAAGGTCCTTAGATTTGAGAAAAATCCTTGAAAAAGGAATGGTAAACATTGACAATTGTTTTGATAAACTAAATATGTTTTTGAAAACTCAATCCCAACAGTCGCTCATTGAGTTGTAGAAACTCACCCTCTCCCTTTAACCCTTTTCAAGAAAAGGGAAGACCATCCTTAAAGACATCCTCGTGGTTGAACCCTAATACAGGTATGTAAATTCTTAACATATTGAGTTTTGTATAATATTATTCCAGGAAAAACAAGGAAAAAGGATGTGTGACTCCTTGAGGTTTAGAAAGGACGTGAAACCCTCTTGGACCAAAGGGAGTGGTGGGTTGCTCATGGGGATCCGACCAATGCTCGAAGTATTGGAAGAATCACAAAGGTCCATACAAGGAGATGACTTGTTACAGGTGTGGACAATGACACTACATAAAAAGGTGCCCAGTATTACTGAAGACAGGTCACAAGAAAACCTATTATAGGTGTATAGGAATAGGATATATAGAAAAGGCTTGTCCCACACCACAAGGATTTAGAGCAATACCTTCCAATAATGACACCTCCTCACCTACAGAAGTCCGAAGATATAACACCACAAGAACCACGATTCCAACTAGGGATTCCAATCTTGCCTAAGAGAAAATCCTTTAAGACCCTAGCATAGTGGTGGGTACTTCCAGACCCATCATTATAATAAATCTCCCCTTAAGTTAAAGCCCCAAACTGTATTCCTACTTTGATAATGAATAAAGAAAAATTTTGAATTCCAAAAACTTTTATGTTCCTCAATGATGATGCGATTTTGTGCCTCAAATACATGAGGAAGAATCACGAGAAAAAGGACCCAAGTTAGGATCTTGAGAAAACGCAAACAAGAGAATATAGATGAAGGGAAATTTTTCCTTAAGGAGAGCTACAAGCCATGTAGGAAGTACCTCCACCAGAGAAGACAAGCCCTGAACATTGAAAGGCAAATAGGATGTCTTGGGATAGCAAGGTGTGACCTGCTTTGGAAAAACAAAGAAGCCAAGTAGGGTTACAGACAAACCTAGTGAAAAGATACAACTAGTGACTATGAGATGAACAATGAGATGCCATAGTAAGGACAGGAAAGTAGTGAAGACTACACCCTAAAAAAACACGACAGGATAGGCATCAAGGACAGGTGAACTCAAGGGACAACTGTCCCAAGACAAGTGAACAAGGAGAGTAGTAGGAACAAGGCAGTTAACGAACTGATCCTCGTAAGAATTATGGATTCAAACCCAAACGAAGAAGGAAGAAGTGAAAAGGCCAAACATTGGAAAAGAAGGATGAAGGAAATCCTTAAAGAAATCAATGGCAGAAAACAAATTAATGACCAAAATCAAGCCATGAGAAGGATTAAGTAAGCCTTTCGCAAGGTGATCAAGAGACCTTGAAACAAGGAGGATTTGAACCCCTTCCCTAAAGAAATAAATTGGTACTAGGATATAAATGGGAATGAGGATAGGGTACAAAAGACATGCCCGCAAGATTTCAGAAGTAAGGATAAGCAGGAGAGGACGGCATCAAAGAATGTCATTTAAGGTTAGATACTCTCGAGGATGAATGAAAAAGGAATTTCATGAGAAAGGGGAAGAATCCTACCAAGGAAGGAAGCCCTGGAGAGGCATACATATCCCAACTAAGGGGTAATGGAACCAATTGAAGTGGATAAGAAGATAAGCTTGCAAATGAAGTGCATGTTGAGGTGAAAAGACCAAGGGAGGCATATTAGGAGGGCATAGGGAGTAAGTTAAAATCAAGGAATGAGTAAGTAGGAAGATAGCATCAAAAGATGATGTAACAAGTTAAAAATGGGTAGAATACCCATAGTAAGGAAATAAAGAAAAGTATATCTGAGAAACCTTGGAGAAGTAAGCCCTTCAATTAAAAAGTGATTAAGGGAATCAACCATAGACATCAAGCTTGGTTGTGGTCAACACTCGCTTAATGGAGCCTAAAGATAGGAAAGTTGGGCATAGTGTAGAGTACATGAAATAAGACCCGATAGTCAGAAGTTCTTTGGATAGGGGATAAAGGACGAAATGGGAATTTTAAGAAAATAAAGGAAACCTTCAAGGAATGGTAAGAAGGTTGAGCGTATAACTCCTAAGGTGGAAGTCTCTACTTTGAAGGACATAGTAGAGAATGAAACCATCAAAAGGGAACTCCCTAAACAAAGGAATTGACACGTCAACCGAAAGGGATCAACTCGGAATAAAGAATCATGAAATGGTCATGAGCGAGTAAGAGTGGATTGAAGAAAGGAAAGTCCTTGAGTAAAGGACGCCATTGGAAATGAGGAAAGACATAAGAGGGGAAAATCCCAAGCATGTCGGTATGTTAAGAAGAAATCGGGAAACCAATGGTTGGAACTGAGAAAACCCAATGAGGAAGTTGGGAAGGGACCAATAGATAAGGAAAATCGACATGGTTATGAAAGATACGACATCAAAAGTAGAAAGCATGATGGGATAACAGTGAAGGTAGTCGAGTAATACTACTCGACGAAAGAAAGGGATGAAATTATACTATCCCCGAAAGGTTGGAAAGTTGAGAACAACCAGTAATAAAATGTTCTAGAATTATAATGGACAAAGACAAGTTCTAGAACATGTCATGCTATAAGGGACATGTAGGTCCAACAGTCCTAGGAAAATGTGGCTCAAGTAATAAAGAGTATGTTAGTTAAGCATGACAAAATCAAACATAAATATTTGGACTGAAATTGTAAATCAAGGATGGAGGAGGGACCATTATAGGAAGAAAAGGGGATAACACTAAAACATGTGAAAAATTAAGTACGAAATGCTCAAAAGGACACCGAGCGAAGGGTTTCCATGATCAAGAGAATAATTGGACACTTGAATGATTGGGCATTTTGGAACTCCCAGTCTTGGAATTCTTGACAGTCTCAAGAGTAAGGATTTTACCCCTAAACGACAAGAAGCATTGAATCTAAGAAAGTACTTGGACAGAGGGGTAAGACAAACTAAAGGGACTGATTCCAAGGGAGTAAATAAATGGTCGAAAGGGGAGGAAAGTCCTCAAGTATGTTGCATGGGGGATTAAGTGAAAGGTGTAACCAAAGAGGTAGCATGTGCAAACCCCAAGATGACATCAAGGGAAATTATTCCCAATGAAAAGGATACATAATTTAGTTTTGGGGACAAAACTCCTAAAAGGAGGGGAGTGTTGTGAAACCCATCACCTCAAATCAAGGAAAACCGAGAAAGAACCTGTCAATTAAATGAGAAAACTGAGCCATTTAACGAACTGAAATCAGTAAAGAAGGGTAAAATGGGAAATTGGAAAATCCTAAGTGACTAAAAGGATCATGGAAATCATGGGGAATAACCATGAAACCAATTGAAAGGGAAAACCAGACCGTTTCAAGATGAACCGGACCTGAACCGGTCTTTAAATTCATTTTTCTTGTTAGCTTAAAATGATCAAATTAGGATATTTAGGCCACCATTGGATAGGAAATGAATTTAGAAATTTTTAGATTTGAGAAAATCGGTTGAATCGGGCCTAAATCGGTCGATTTTTGCCATTGAACTTGGTTGGATCGAACCAATCCGATCCGGAACAATGTCGTCTTCTTACTTGGGATGACAGCACTGTTCATCAGTTCAAAAACTTTCCATTTCTGGTGAAGAGAATATTCCACCAATCAGGGCATTTTCGGGCGAGAATAAGCTCGACCAGAATGGAAACTGTTTGGGCAGAGGGTCCTCGAGCTCCCTATATAAAGAGATCCACTCCATTCATCCTCCACACACCACAAATTGTCCTCATCTCCCAAGTGCTCCATTTTCTAGTGAAGCTCAAACTAGAGCTCCGACTTGGGAACTTTTCTCGGCCTCAAAAGACAAGGTTGAGTCCTACAGACTCTGGGGAAGTCAACTACCTGACAACAACCTCCCTTCGACCCAAGGATCACCGGAGAAGCGCCGACAGAATCAAATAGTGAAGCAGCACTAACGATTGAGCTGAATTCGGCCATATTTAGACCACCTCCGGCCAAACCAAGCCTACTCAAAGTCCCCACGGGCCTCACACAACCTCCATAGAGGTGAAAGGTAAGCCAATTTGGCCCTCCTCCGTCATTGCAGATCGGTGTTAAAGAGAGAAAGTACCGAATTTCACTAACAAAATTCTCCTTCATATGGACTTAAATTGTAGCGATTCTTGATCCTAGGAGGATCCTAAGTATGAGAGCTACCTCCCCAGATCGAGAGCTCGGACTGCCGCACCTCTAACGGTAAACTTTTGAAGCTTTTTCTCTCTGCGAACAGTTTTTCGGAGAATCTTCGTTTGAGCTCATGTCAAACTCAAATTTTCCAATACAAAACTCCATTTGATCATATGGAAGTGTAAAAACCAATCCATGCCATCAATTGGAGCAATTAATCCCAATTGAACAGCCAATTTGAAGGAATCAAATTTGGTCAGTAAATGGGGAAGAAATTGGGGGAAATTGGAGATTTTGAAAAATTGAGGAACCTCCATGCAATTTCTCAAAATTTAAGGTTAACTGGTAATGAGAAAGATGATGGGCAACCAATTGGTCAATTTTCAAAATAATTGGGCTCAATTAGCTATTTTTGGAAAGTAGGGGCAAAATGGTATTTTTTGAAAAATTGTGGGACCAAATTAAAATTTTGGAAAACTTGAGCTCCTTACACAATTCAAAGTAAATTGAGGATTCAAATAGGATATTGGAAACCTTGGGATTTGATTTGGGGGAAAAGTTAGCATTAGGGACCTAAAGTCAAGAAAAATGAACTTTAGTGACCTAAGTGCAATAAACTGAGAATTTGGGTCTAGTCTCTCATACTTGAGAAAACAAAGGTTGTTATGCCGAACCCTTATTATTAATAATACCCAAACTGTGTAGGGACACATGAGACTGGAACACAAGCAAGAGAGAGCTAGTGTGGACTGGAAACTGACTGAGTACGAACACGTCCTAGTCGAAGGATGAGTGGGACCTTTTTACACTTCATACCCGGTTGGGATAATGAGTATATTTTAAAAAGCTTAAAACCTACTTACCATTTGTGAGTGGGATTATCTAAAATCATACTCATTTGATATGATGAAATTTCTTAAGGAAAGGAAAAACCTCCATATCGGTTGTAAGCAGATCCATCATCACACCCGGTTGGTGTGATGAATTGAAAGAGAATTTTTGCTAGAAGTGTTCTCCCCTGACTGTGGGACAACTACTTAAAAATTTGGGAGACCTTCTTTACGGGAGCTAGAGTAGCTCTGACAGGGAAGGGGCCTCATTTTTTGAACTCATAGGCCTTAAGGCCAAGTTTTTTGAAAAACACATGCAATGGGCCCAATGCCAATGGGCACTGGCTGGAGCTCGTAAACAAACATAATTAGGAAGAACCATGAAAACTTCTATTTAAATGGAAATGATAATGTGATTCACCATGGTATCGAGTCAAGACCAACAATGCTCGATGGACTGGCGGCAGTGCATCAAGGCCAGGTCGATGAACTGGCCTAGACAAACGGCTGCAGGTTGGGTTGAGTGTCAAGGCCATTGGATCATTGGCACCAAAGAGAATGGCTTAATCATGAAAAATTCTTGTTTGTGCTACATGACCATCAAGACACCCTAGTGGGTAGTGATGGGTTCTAAGGGTGGTTGGACGACATGGTGGAGATAAGGGCAGTTCGTCGTGCGAGTTAGTCATGAAGCTCTAGGAGCTTCTTGCGCATGAGACTAGGGAGGGGTCAGGATGAGGTCTCTGTTCTCATACAGACACGAAGTAGAATTCGGATCTGATGGTCGAACGTCTAAGACGTCCACTCAGACTCAAGGTAGAAGTTTGGGACTTCTATCTGAGTGGACAATAAAGTCACATTGATACCCAAGTGGGTGTAGTTTGGAATTGCCCTATGAATGTTTGTACCCTTCCTGTTGAAGGGCGTGTGTTTGTTTGTTAAACACCTCCTGAGGCAAGGGGATGGGCTAAGAGAGCTAAACACACCTAATCTGGAAATGGAAAAAAGTCATGAGATTTGAGAAAAATCCTTGAAAAAGGAATGGTAAACCTTGGCAATGGTATTGATAAACTAAACATGTTTTTAAAAACTCACTCCCAACACCTGCTCACTGAGTTGTAGAAATTCACCCTCTCCCTTTAACCATTTTTAGGAAAAGGAAAGACCAACCTTAAAGACACCCCAGCGGTTGAACCCTAATACATGTATGTAAATTCTTAATATATTGAGTTTTGTATAATATTATTCTAGGAAAAACATGGGAAAAGGACGCTTGACTCCTCGCAGTTTAGAAAGGGGGTGAAACCCTCTTGGAGCAAAGAGAGTGGCGGGTTGCTCATGGGGATTCAACCAAACTGGGTCAAGGCGTGACATGACTTGTAAACCCCGTCCCTTCATAGATAAGAAAACCGAGAAAAGAACCAGTCATTTCAAAAGAGAAAATCGAGTTGATTCATGAACCACAATCAATAAGGAAAGTGTAAATTGAGAAAATTACAAACACCAAGTGACTCAAAGAGTCATAAAAATTATGGAAAAAGACTTTGGAACAAATTGGAAGAGAAAACCAGACCGGTTCAGGTGAACCGAACCTAAACCGGTTCAAACCATCATTGAACCGGTTGCTAAGTTCATTTTTCTAGGTGGCTTAAAATATTCAAATTCGGGAATTGAAGTCACCATTGGATAGAGAATGAATTTAGATAAATTTTTAAATTTTTAATTTTAAGAAAATCAGTCGAATCAAGCCTGAACCGACCGGTTTAAGCATTGAACCCGGACGGACCAGTCCGATCTGATTTGGAATAGTATTGTCTTCTTTCTTCAGATAACAACACTGTTCATTCAATACAAAAATGGACAGCGCTGGCAAAGAAAAAATGGCTCCATTCAAGGCGTTTCAAGGTGAGGATAAGCTTGGCTAAGATTTGAAACGGTCGGTCAGACAGTCCCCGAACTCCCTATATAAAGATCTCCTCTCCATCCATCCTCCTCGCACCTTTAATCTCCATTCTCTCTCAACTGCTCCATTTTTCGATGAAGCTCAAACTAGAGCTCTGACTTGGACAGTTTTCTCGGCCTCAGAAGGTAAGGTTAGGTTCTTTAGACTCCCGGGGAAGTCAACTACCTCACAGCAACCTTCGTTCAATCCGAGGATCGCTAAAGAAGCGTCGGCGGAATCAAACAGTGAAGCAGTTCCGAAGGTTCAAAGCTGCCCTATTTTGGTCGAGCTGAGTTCATCCAAATTTAGCCCTCCTCCGGTCAAACCAAGCCCTCCCGACACTCCCAAGGCCTCACACGACAGCAACAAAGCTGAAAGGTAAGCCAATTTGGCCCTCCACTATCATTTCCAGTCGGAGATAGAGAGAGAAACTACGAAATTTCACTGATAAAATTCTCCATCAATTCAAGGTTAATTGTAGAAATTCTTGATCATAGAAGGTACCTCAGGAAGAGAGCTACCTTCCCTGATAGAGAGTTTGGACCGCCACGCCTCCAAAGGTAAGCTTTCTCTCTCTACGCACCGTTTTCCGACAAAGCTCCGTTTGAGCTAAATTTGAACCCAAATGATGCGGTTCAAAGCTCAATTGAATTGTATGGAAGTGTAGGAATTGATCCATACCTTCAATTGGAGCAATTAACCCCAATTGTATGGCCAATTTGAAGAAATCAAATTCAATCAGTTTGGAGGGGAGAAATTGGGGGGAATTTTAGGGAAAATTGGCGATTTCAAAAAATTGAGGGATCTCTTTACAATTTCCCAAAATTGAGGGTCAATTAGCCATGAGAAAGATGTTGGAGAACCAATTGGTCAATTTTTAAACATTTGGGGCCAAATTACCATTTTTGGAAAGTAGGGGAAAAATGGTAATTTTTGAAACGTTGGGGACCAAATTGGAAATTGGGAAAACTTGAGCCCCTTATACAATTTTGAGTAAAATAAGAACTCAAAGGGAAATTTTGGAAACCTTGGGACTCAATTGGGCAAACATGGGCATTAGGGACCTAAAGTTAAGAGAAATAAATTTTAGGGACCAAAGTGCAATTAATCAAAAATTGTGAGCATAGGCTTTTATGTCAAACCATAAATGATAAGGTTGCCCAAAATTGTGTAGGGACACATGTGAAGAGAATGCAAGCAAGAGAAAGCTTGCATAGAATTGGAAAAATGATCGAGGATGAACACGTCACGGTTATCAGGTGAGTGGGCTTCATTACATGATACCCGGTTGGGATGATGAGCACTTTAGAAACGAAAAACCACTTGTAAGTGGAATTTTAACATCATGCCCAGTTGGATTGATGAGCGAACTAAGCTAAAACCTACTTACTGGTTGTAAGTAGAGGAAACCATACCCGGTTGGTATGATGAACTTCCTAGAAAGGAAGGAGAAACCTGCTTGCCGATTATAAGTGGAGATATCATCACACCCGGTTGGTGGGATGAAGTGAAAATACATTTTTGTCAGAAGCGTTCTTCACTGACTGTGTGCCAATGCTTAAACTCTTTGGGAGACCTTCTTGCGGGAGCTAGAATAGCTTAGACAGGCTAGAGGCCTCGGTTTTTGAACTTGTGGGGCTAAATGCCCAATTTTGGAAAAATAACGTATAGTGGACCTAAGGCCAGTGGGCATGAGCAAGAGCTCGTAAAAAACTTGAATTGAGAAAGCCATGAAAACTCTAATAAAACTGATGTGTAATTTCACCATGGTACCAAGTCAGGACCAACAGTACTCGATGGACTGGCGACAGTGCGTCAGGGCTAGGTCGACAGACCGGCCTAGACAAAGAGCTGCAAGTCGAGTTGAGGGTCGGGGTTATTGAACCAATGGCATCAAAGATAAATGGCTATGTGAAAACTATTTTTTTGTGCATGCACTTGAGGTACAAGACTATCAAGACACCCAAGAGGGGTAGTTATGCGTCCTAAGGGCTACTAGATGACATGGTGGAGATAATGGTAGTTCGTCGTGCCAGCAGTCGGGAAGCTCGACGTAGCTTCTTGCACATGAGACCAAGGTAAGGTTGGGATGAGGTCTCTATCCTCATACGGACACGGAGTGATATTCGGATATGAGGGTCAGATGTTGCGAACATCCACTCAGATCCAGGGTAGAAGTGGACGGGCTTCTATCTTGGTGGCTGGTAAAGACGCTCTAAGCCACAAGTGGGTGCAGTGGACGGGCCGAACCTGCGAATGTGTGTGTTACCTTATTGATGAACAGTGTGTGTTGTCTGCTAAACACACCTAATGTGGAATTAAGAAAAAAGGTTTTGAAAACTATAATATGAAGAAAAATCCTTCTTAAAGAAATGAAAATCTTGGGACACTTTTGAACACTCTATTTCTTGAAAACTCACTCCTAACACCCACTCATTGAGTTCTAGAACTCACCCCCTCCCTTTTTACCTCCTTTCAGGTAACTAAAGAGAACCAACCTTAAAGACTCTCATATAGTCGAAATATACAACAGGTATGATCAATTTAATGCGTGTAGTTTTGTATAATGTTATTTCAGGAAAAATAAGAGAAAGGAAGCCTTACTCCTCGCGGTTTAGAAAAGGGTAAAAATCCTTTATACTTCAAAGGGAGTGGCGGGTTGCTCACGCGGATCCGACCAAACCGGGTCGGTGCGTGACATGACTAGTTTCCAATCATGACAAAGCTTACTAGAACTTCACTTTCAGACAACTTACACCTTTATTTGAGGGATTCAAGAGCCCACGAATTCATCTATGAGTTAAATTTCCAATCCTACTAGTGTGACCAGTCGAGTCATCATCTCTAGTGAGTTTCTAACATTTTACTGATTGTTGTCAGATTTTGGTGAACCTTCGAACTCGACCCTAAAATGTACTATTATGGTCAACCTCAATCGAACAAAAACCATGGTGACCTAGGGGAAGAGACATGATATTAATTATTCATAATTTTTTAAATATGTTTTGATGAGGTATGAAGGTCGGGTACCAAAATATAAATTTGACAAAGTTAGGGGGACCCATTCAAGAATGATAAATCTTGGATGATCAAATAAGGACATGAGGAATGTTTAGGGGCTGAAAAGGAAGAATGAAAAAGTTTTAAGTGTCAAATGATGAGATTTAGAAGTAAAAGGTCTAAAGTGAAACTTTAAAAATGTTTTAAGGGGTAAATGGTAAATAATGGAAAGTTAAACCCTTAAAGAAAATTTTAAGAACTTTGGTGCTCAAATGAGTCCAAATAAAAGTTTGAGAATCTAAATAGAAACCTAAAAAGTATAGAGTCTCGAGTGAAAGAGTTAGAAGTATAAAAGTATAAAGGTAATTTTAGAAAATCTAACCACTAAAGTGATATTTTAAAAATTTTAGGATTTTAATATAGTATTTAGTGATTTGAGGACCAAATAACAATTATGGTAAAGCTTAGGAAAACTTTATATGATGGAGAGAATTTAGAGATGGTAGTGAAAAAGGATTCATTGGTGCACAATGAGTGACACTTGCCTTACGATTTATTTGTATTGAGAAATTTGGAGTGATTTTGATTGATTTGGAGAAGAAATAGTTTATAATGGTGAAAAGATTTCTTATTTAGTAAAATAAAATGAAGGGGTTTGGAAGGGTAGAAAACTAATTGTATCAAAGAATTGAGTACCGCACTTCTCAATTTAGAATAGAAAACTAGAGTTCTCCATTAAATCATAGAAAATGGCAAAGAAAAAAACTAGAGTGTAAAAAAGAGATTCACACCAGGGGAAGACATTTAGAGCCCCTATAATCCATGGGCTCCTTTGTTATGGGTCATGACTAAAGTGTTGCTAGGTACATATGGCCATTTGGAATGTGGTTTGGACAGGTAAAAGAAACTACTTCAAAAACTTCTATTTACACCAAAAGTTAATCCATACACTTCGGGATTTGAAAGATTGGTAATTTTTTTTATTTCAATAACCTTAATACACATTCTTTCTTTCTTTATTTTTATTTTTATATATTTAAATAAATTAATATATTATTAATATTTTATATAAAATTATAATATAATTTATTATATTCACATATATATTTTTCTTGTTATAATTATAAAATATTTATATATAATTAATATTAATATATTTTTATTATAACTCAATTATATTATTTAATTTAATTATATAATAAATTTTGATGCGACTAATTCAACATATATAATATAATTATATATTTTTATTTATATTTATATTTTATATTAATATTTTATTATATAATATATTTAATATAATTAAATTATATATATTTCTTAATAAACTATTAAAATGGATAATTTTATATTTTTAATTTTTTTAACAAAAACTCATCTCCATCAAAAGTATAAATTTGAAGTGTAACTACTCCACTCTATTTGCCATTCAATTACCTTCAAATCTCTCCCACCAAATCACTAAAATTACTTATTCAAATAAATTTTAAATTTAAAGTTTATTTTAGGAATTTGGAGGGATGTAATCTTTTATTTTAATTATTTTTTTAATGTTTATATTAAAATATTAATAAAAATCAAATCGCTTCTTAATGATCAATTTTCGGATATTTATCTCTACTAAACTTTAAACATACAAAATATTCAATAAATTTCACGGAAAATATTATATTAAATTAAAATAATTTATAAAAAAATTAAAGATTGATACCAATGTTGTTTTGACCAGGAGATGCATCAAAATGTAAACATCAAAATATCCTAATATTTTATAGTATTCAAATTAGTATAATAAAATTTATTAAAAATTTATATATTACCCGTAAAATAAACTTACTAGTTAACTTTTAATTTATCTAGTTTTTAAGCATGTAAAAACTCAAAAATTGTTGTACTCAAATTATTACAATATTTGTTGATAATTTTTTTACTGGTACTAAATAAAAACTGAATAATTGATATGTATTTTATCTTTTTTGTCCATATGGAATTTCTAGGGATATTTATCTTACGCTAATAAAAAATATTAAAATACTCAGAGTTTAATAATGATAATTTATATAAATAGATATCATACTTAAATTTTACTAATATATATTTTTTTAATTTTAATACTTTCAATTTTGTACAAGCCACCCACAAAAATAGATATTATAGTATCATATAAATGTATTGAGAATTATGTGATTTCTCCCTCTCATCCGTATTTGCATACTCTTCAAATAATTTTTGAAATATATAATTAATTTTATGAATCTTCCATTTAACCGCTTCATAAAATTTTCTTTCAAAAGTATATTCATTGTATATCTTAGATACATAATTGTACTAAATTTTAATATAATATTTAAATTAGCTTAATACTTTTGATACTATATAAAATAAACTTATATTTTGAGAAATCTCATTTAATATTTTCCAATCAAATTCAGTTGAAATGCATTTATATAAAAATGTGGCGGTATTTGTATTATAAATCAACACTTACCATTAAATATGTAAACTTTCAATTAGTTTTTTAATTTAATATTCACCTTTTACCTCTTTGAAAACGTGCAGAGCAATTTTCTTAAATTTGTTAAATAATCAATTGTAATAGTTAATAATTTAAATTTTATATTCTAATTAATAAGAGATTTTATAATATACTCACAAATAACTTATCACAAATAGTGTGGAGAGCACTACAAATAATCTATAAAAAAATGAAAACAATAATTATTAGTTCACATGTTATAATTATTTATTATAATAATTAAAATAAATATATTTATAACTTATAATTCGACTTAGTATCTAATAATTATTGTTGTAATAGTAAAATCCATGTATCCATAGGAATCCCAATTCGACTATTTGTATTATTGTCGGCATATTGATTTAAATAATATTTTTTATTATATTTCTTTAAATTATTTTAAAATTTGATTGTAACCTAACCTAAATATTTAATCTAATAAGATACGCAAATGATAAATATAGCCTATCACAATTCGGACTAAAATATTAGAAACTTTTTTATCAAAACTAAATTTGTTTGTACTAACTTTCTTCAAACTCTAATTTCTACTAACATTTATATAAAATGCCACTAATTTGCCTAATTGGATATCTATCCAAATATTTTCTTAAATTATTTGTAATATTTATTAGATGTGCAAGGTATAATTTTCCATACTCCTTGCATTTTGATTTTTCCTTCCATTCACTTTCACTTTATTTAATTAGTCTCACACATATGGCATTTATAGCCTCCCTTTGGACATGTGGTTTGTAATAGAATCAAACATTGTGAGCCGTTTATCTTTTCTCATTTATCACATTCCCCATATTCAATTATATTGTACAAATTAGTTATTAATATATTATTTTATATTTTAAGTAAATATTTAATAAATAAACAATTTATGAGTATTAATATAAATTCATGTACTATAAATAATTTATTAATTTAATTACCTTCCAAATTTTATGTAACATAATTTTAAATCCATAAATAATGTACAAACATATATATTTAAATTAAATAAATTAGTTTAATTGTGTATAGTTAAATTGACATTTAAGTAATAAATATTTTGATAAAATATGATATTTTTATGTACCATTTTAATAAATAACAAATTAATGTAAACGGAGTATTTTATTAATTTGATATAATTCTAAGTTTTATCTCCCCCAATGGTAATGATATAAACATCACAAAAAAATTATGTTCAAATATTAAATATATGTAAAAATTTATGTAACCTTTTGTACATTTATTTAATTATATAAATAAACAAGAATAGTTAATAGTGTAACAGTAAATATTTTAATAACTAACAAATTAATGTAAATTATTTTATTAAGTTGATTTAATTCTAATTTTTATTTTCTGTAATTCTAATCATATAAACAACACAAAAAAATAAATTTATGTAATTTTTTCTATATTTATTTAATTATATAAATAATTCAAAAGTAATAATATTGTAACAGTAACATTCTAATAAATAATAAATCAAATGTAAAATAATTATTTTATTAATTTGATGTAATTCTAATTTTTTATGTCCCGTAATTTTAATTATATAAACAAACCAAAAAAATTAATTTGTGTACAAATATTAAATATATGTAAATATTTATATAAGCGTTTGTACATTTCTTTAATTATATAAATAAATCAGAATAAATAATACATATACTTTTTAATAAACAACTAAAAAATAAATTTATATAAATAAATACTGTAACAATAGGCATAAAGTTATATAAATAACTCAAAATAAATAATAATATAATAGCATTTTAATTTTTTTGTACAGTGCAATAAACAATTATGTGGAGTGTAACGTATAAAATATACTATATAAACATCAATTCAAGTGCACAAATTAAACTATTTATTTTATTTGCATTGAATATATATTTTCATTTTAATTATATAAGCATATAAATATCACATTTAATTAATGTACTATTTATAGTAAGCTACTTTACTATAAATTTTACAGTACTTCTAATAATATGTGATTTTCAATAATATTTTTAGTAAAATTATTTACTATAAATTTTACAACACTTTTATAATACTTTTAATAATTGTACAAGAACTTATTTACCATAAATATAATTATAAATTTTATGATACTTCAAATAGTTTATTTAATACTATATTAGTATTTTAATTCCTAAATAAATAAAATTGAATAGTAATTCAAAAAAAATATAGTATTAGAAATTCAATATATACCAAATTTATTAGAATCATTTAAAATCATTCCTTTTTATTTGAATAGGGTTAAATAAGATCTTATAACATTTTATATCACACATAAAATATAAAGTAACATTCAAAATATTAAAGCAAACAAAAAAAATTAAACATTTAACTAATCATACAAAAAAATGCATATAAAAGTAATTATAAAATAATTTGATTATTCTTGATTGATATTGTGTTCGTCTTACCCATCCTAATAATATTAGTACAAAATTTCTCTTCAAACAAATTTTTTGTAATTTAACAGTGTGTAAAACTCTAGTCCCTCTCCTAGTGAGCTGCTTGATCTTCGTTGGGGCAAACAAAATGTCCTACGGTAAAGGATTTTTATCTTTTTGTTGTGTGTTGAGCAAAACATTCTTCTTTTGGTGAAGGCATGGTAAATAAATAAAATCCTCATTGGTGACCAAAATAAAAATGGACATTTGTCATTGGGAAAAAATAGGGTAAAAAATTCTGGACGGCCTTGAAATAGATCTATCCATAACTAGCGAAACCCGATAACGGGCTACTGGACCCGAAAGAGCTGGGAACCTAGGAAGTGAGGATTTTGAACTGCTCTCCTTTACCCATCAATAATTATCCTCTGGAATCAATCACAACTGTCCTGTCATTTGGATGAACGACTTAATTATAGACGGGCCCGTAGCCCGGCCCCCAAAATAGATTTCAGATATCTCAAGTATACTGAATTTGTGTCTGCGCAAAAATATATTGAAATTTTGTGCAAAGAAAGAAATTTTGTGCAAAGAAAGGATATTGAATCATTCCCAATATTGATAATTTATAATTATTTATTATGTTTTACATTCAATTAATTAGAATAATAACTTGGTTTTAAGGATATATTTCATATGCTATAAATACACTAGATTAATCTATATAATTTGGAATGCCATATAACAAATATAAACAATTACCGGTATATATAATTAGTCTCACAGTGAAACGTGCAGATTGATCGGTTTTTATATATATTTCTATGTAAAACTTGCAGACCTAACCGCCATGGCAAGCAGTTGCAGCAGCTATTCTGGTCGAGAGATAACTTGGGACTTTCGTTGTTTCTAGATCAGAGTCCTCTCTAACGGAAAATCTTGCAGGCAGGGAAATACATCTGATCAGGGAAATTTACCTCTGGGAAAAAAACAAATCCGTCTCTAAAGTACGGATCCTTCGTAAATGGTGCTGAGTCTCATTCTGAAGGACCGTACTGCCAACTTCATCCTCCTCGACGATAGCCTATTCATCTTCCTCAACGATTCCGGCCGATCGATGCTCATCGGCTTACTGTCGAAGCTCTTCACCTTCTTATATGGATCGTATCCGTGAATTTGATCATCTTTCTCAACCGATGTTGGATTGTAATGGTTATTGTAGTTATGGTCGTCGCTGTTATTGCTAACCAGTAGGACGGGGGAGATCTGCGACTTGCTGCTCTTCCTCCACCAGCGACCGCGGGAGATTCCACCATCATCTGTTGTACGGAGGGCTAGGCTAGCCTTGACGGCGAGGGCGGCCATGTCGGACGCGGCGAGAGGGTTCTCGAGCTTCGATCTCGGGAGGACGAAGTAGATCGGTCCGGCGGAGAGCCCTTCAGATGGCCTCATCGCCTGTATGTATTCGTCGTAGCAGAGGAGGTCGGAGTTGCAGAGGAAGCAGGCAGGGGAGGGAGAACAGGAGGAGGTCTCGGACTCGATGACCTGAGAGGCGCTGATCGGGACGGAGTACTCGCGGAGGTCGCCGTTGATCGAGATGACTCTGGCGGTTAGTGAGACAACGGAGCCAGTCGAGTCGTTGGTGGCGGAATGAAATGAGAAGCACTGGCCCATGGCAGTGATGACGGTGGGAAAGATAGACAGATGATTATGACGGACGTTCAAGAGAGATAGGGAGAGTCTGTGTGTGATTGAAGAATAGGCGGAAAGTGCGTGCATGTCGTATAAATGGAGAGAGATGTATACAGTTGCGTAGCAATGCCATAATTAAGGGGTGGACTGAGGAAGATCATCAATGCGGCACGCACGTTCGATCTGTCATAGCCACGTGGCAATATCTTGGCTCAATTTTTTTTGCTCGGGAAAAAAGGGGAAGGAAGCTGAGGTGAGAGAGCCTCAAAGAGGATCGAAAGGGGTATGCTTACCCATAGTTAACCCAAACACTTAGCTTCTTCGTATTGACACTGCATTTTTTTTAGTATTCATGACATCTATATGACATGTATACAAGCTACCTCATTTTCAGCTAAACCCAAACCTAAAGTTGGATTAGATGTAGAAGTCAAAAGTCCAAGAGTATTAGGCATATCCCCTTCTCGAGATAACATAGTTGGTAAGTGCATTAGTTGACTTCTCATCTAAGCATAGCTACCTGAATCCCAGGAAGCCTTCATCAAGCTTTCTAATTTCCTCCACAAAAGGCTGAATATTGATCCGCCCTAGTTTACCATTTGCTGTTTAATCTACTAAATATGGAACATGGAAGCTATGTTCATGCAATCTGGGCATTCTGGTTACACTTCTAAGTCATGTTTTGCAAGAATCTTGGTCAAGTGACTCATCACAAGTGGTAGATGGCAATTCATACCACTTATTTTGAGGAAAGTGCTTGCACCGACTGGCTCGCCTAGCTACAATTGACATGATAATCCTCATACATCTTCTAGATCACATTTCACATAATATTTATAGTTGCTCCTGATAAAAAAATGCACACATTGGCTTCTGTGCTAGCGAAAGCAACGTTCACATCTTCACGTGTTCTTCTCATTCAACTGCTCTTGTATGTATGAAAACTTGATCATAGTGTAGGTAGATATACTTTCTTGGACAATCCAGCAATCATATCATCCTCTATAATAGATGAGAATACTTGATAGAAAGTCATATACTTCACACTCAATTCATTCAGTTGCACCCACCATATCATACGCATCTATTTGTTGCTTCAACATTTGAACATCTTTTTTGTCAAGTTTCAAGAGGTACAGAGCTTGTCTTAAAAATAAGAAATGGGAGAGTTTTGAACATATAGTTGCCATTTAATCGGATAATCTTGAGTTGAGTAATGCATTGCATGGTTGCCCCTCTCGTGTCACATAATAAAAGGATGCATCCACATATGAAATGGACTTCTGATCGAAATCATTAATTGCATGGGATTTAGTTCAAATTTTATATAGTCAACTTGGGCACTCGGTTTTGAGTTTTGACCAGAGCCAACACGTGGGCCAGAGATGCAACGGATGATAGTTCACGGGGCTTATCACAGTTGACTTTGGATAGTTCCACGATCATCCATCAATACATTACATGATATATATATATATATATATATATTATTATAATCTAATATACTTTTATTTTTTAAAAAATAATTTATAATTTCACCACTCAATATAAAATTTTAAATTAATATTAATATAATAACTTATGGACTAAGTATAATCGTTTGATTAACTAATATATATATATACATAATATAAAAATAAGACAGATTGACACATGAATTGATAAGAATGGCACCACTCGATGTCCGGTCAATTCATTCATTGACAGTTTAGATCAAACTCAGTTCCAACCCATCAAATATGGTCGATTTTCCGGTTTTGGGTGGAGCATTCACGGTCCAATCGAAACCCTCATTTTTATAATACGAGTTACAATAATAAGTTCTTGCACAAACTTGCACTTTATTTAATATTTTAGTTAAAATTAATTAAACACAAAAAATGTACTTTTAAAAACAATAAATACAAAAATAATATACAAAAAAGATATTGTAATATATTTAAATCATTGTAGATTTTTCGAAGGCGACAGTCAACTGGACAGGTGGGATCCGCGGTGACAGGATGGATGTACGAAAAGTACTTGAGAGCGTACAGTTTCTCGCCCTCCATTTCTCTTTCTCTTCTACTTTCTTGCACGGATCCTATGATGCATTTCTAGTTGAGGTAAACAGTTCAATTATAACGGCGGTACAAAATCAAGGCTTTTCTCCTGCTCGATTTATAGGTGCATGCATTGGCAAGACAACCACTAAATTTACACCATAATTGCTGGATTAAACATGGTTTAGTGCATTCATTACATGATGAAAAATCTACAAGCTTCATGAATATTCAAACCCTTTTCCCCCATTTTCTTTAATTTAAACCTTTTTACTTAATTCAGCGAAAAGAGCCCCTCATTTGTTTGCCTCCGTCTCCCTTTGTAAAAATCTTACCATGTAAAAAATTCCTTTGGAATTTTCCAACAAATCTAGAGAAATCTAATCAATCCATATTGGTGTGTTTGGTTCTCTGTTTCTGGTCAAAAGGGTCTATTGATTGATTGGAGATTCATGTATGTAGGTGAGCCAATATACATAATGGGGAGTGAGATTGTGGGCGGCCATGGGAATGGGAAGATGATGTTTGCCACCAACTACTTTCTCACCCTGCTCTATCCGCGGATAAGACCAATATTGATCTTAATGGATCTATATTAATCATAATCGATCAATTTTAATAATAATAATAATTTTTATTTTTTTTTGTGAATTATTATTTATATTTATTAATAAAAAATATATAGATAATATTTTTAGATGATATTATTTCTTTTTATATAAGTTATCTATTTTGATGTAGTTAATAATTATATGTATTTATCCATAAAATATTTAAATAATTTCTTTGATAATATTATCTTATTTTTATATTAAACATAATTTTTATTTTTTAAGTGAATAATTTTGTATGTTTATTTACAAAAATACCTGGATAATATTTTTATCTAAATTATTTCTCTTGATTTTATTTAAGTAAATAATTATATGTATTTATTCACCAATAATATTTAGATAATATATTTAAATAATATTATTTTCTTTTTATTTAAGCAATTTATCTTATTTTTTAGTTGATAAACATACTCTTTTATCCATAAAATAATATTTTTAGAATATATTACGTTTTCTTCTTTTTTTTATTATCTAAAAAATATTTAATTAACAAAGATAATATTTAATGATTTGGCACATGTCTGATCTTATTATTTTATTTATTTATCTCAAAATAATAATATTATATTTAATGAATATAATTGAATAAAAAAATAAACAATAATTTACAATTAGATGCAAAATTTAGCATAGTACCAATATCCATTCCGTATTTACTGTAAATCAATTTTATCAATGGTATATTTGTCATAAAAGTTTCTAAAATTTGAACCCACTTTAATAAATTGAGATAAAATTTTCATTTTTATTTATAATTTTTCTCATTTCATATAATTATTTCTTTTTATCATTTTTTATTTTATTTAATATTATATAATAACACTCGCATTGAAGGTATTATATTATAAGAAGGGTTAATCCTATATAAAATTAAAAATTATAAGTAAAATTTTTATAATTTTTTTAAATATATAATATTTTTTTATTTTATATAATATCTGATATTATTCTTAACCGTAAAAAAAAATAATTAAATCAAACTAGTTAAACAAATTATATAAAAAAAAAATGGGATATGGATTTAAATAAAATACTTGGCTCGTAATTTCATTGTAGTAGGGAAAATAATTTGGCACAACAATAACAAATGATATTGAGTATAATATTAGAAAAACGGTCATAATAGTTGCTTAAATTCTAGTAAGGGTATATTGGGAAGGTACTTCATCACTTTTGGAGGGTAAGGCATCTACAATAATCTTTGAAACGGTATAAATAATGATAGAAGACCACTAGACTACTTAGCAGCTATTATCAAGTGGAGCACAATCTTGACTTGAGCGTGATTGTGTTATACGAGAAAGAGTCTACCGCTTAGTGAAACTTGTTCCTTAATACATTAAAATGTCCTTAATACAACAAGGGTATTAACACGTAAATCTTCCTCATTCTTTTTTTTTTCTTTTGGGCAAGCAAGTTCAAGTGATGGAAGAATCCGCCATTTTCTTCATTAGGGTTATTATTATTGTTATTATCCTTATTATTATTCTGGTTATTGTATAATTAAAAGATTATTTATCATTGCAACTTACAATTTTTTACTTTTCATTAATACAAACAAAATTATTTATCTCCATATTATTTGAGATTTTATTGAAGACACCTCGAATTATTTTCTTACTCTACCCTTATCTCAATTATATTTATATAATATTTGAGACCCTAACTAAAGAATGGAGAGAGATTTCTCACATAATTAAATAAAACTTTCCTTCTCTACTATCCCTCCCACATAATTAATTACTGCTCGAATAAGTGACAAAAGTTCTCTCCCTTTCCAACCTCTCATATATTCACGACATAATAGAATAATATAACTGTTTTTTTGCCAACTTTATTGTACAATAATCCTTAAAACCAACACTACCCTATATCGTACATCTATTTGGTTTTACACAATTACAATCACACACAATAGTATTTTAATTTAACACCTTTATCTTTGCACTTCTATGTCCAACAAACTTTGGCCCGACTCTAACCCAACAGATTCAACAAAAATTATCAAATTGTGATAATTTTCAACAAAATTTATTTACGGGACTGGACTCGTTTTCCATTGGACATGGATTGTCACGCCTCGACCCGGTTTGACCCGGGGTCTGATGAACAACCCGCCACTCTCTCGAACCTTAAAAAAGGTTACTCAGGGTCAAGAGAGTAAGGCGTATTACCTATCATGCTTTCCCTGGATAACATTTAACAAAACTGAAATTTCTTAAATGGTGTACCTAGTTTGGGTCTGAGGGGAAATAAAACCGAAACAGTGTGTTTCTTCTTAAAAAATGTTTAGGGGGGGGGGGGGGGGGGTGAGCTCGACAATTTAGTGAGGGGAAGCTTACTATAACGGTTTACTTGAATTTATCTTATATTTAATTTATTTCCATTTCACATATTCACAAAATTAACAACCGCCCTCCTATCATAGGAGGGATCACACGTTCGTAGAACGGTCCTCGACCACGCCACTTGTGGACCAGAGCGCCTTTACCGTCCACACTGATAGAGGGATGCTGCCTCTACTCGGAGTTTGTGCGGATATCAATAGTCCGACCCCAAACTCGAATTCTTCCACCATGTCCGCTCAACAGGACGAGACCTCATTCCCCCTACTGCCTCGGTCTCCGTGCGCAAGAAGCTCTTGGCTTCACGACCTACTAAACGACGATACTGCCCTTATGCTCCCTAGGTCGTCCAGCAGTCCTTGGATCCCATCACTACCTCATGCTAGGTGTCCTGATGGCTCGAACCTCACGGTGCATGCACAATCAATAAGCTTTTTAAGTTATAGCCGTTATCTTTGGCCCTCTTGCACAACGGTCTGTCAGCTTGGCTTTGGCCCTACCACGCGTACTGATCCAATAGGTTTGACGACCCGGCTTTGGCAGAGCAATGGTTCGGCCCAACAAGCTCAACAACTCAGCTTGGCTCAATGGGTATCACACAAGTTCCCATTATTCAGGTATTTTAGCCTCATGTATCACATGTCTATTTTGGATGGGTCAATGCCCGTATCCACTAACCTTGGGCCCACTAGCATCTCGAGCATAAGCCTGGAATTAGCTCCCAAATATTTTAAGCAAAGTCACCCAGTCAGGGGAGGCTAATTCCGAGAAAACAAATTTTCAAATCTTAAACTATCATTCCAACCAGAATGGACGTTATAGCGGTTCCCACACACCCGATGATTTTGGCGGGGTCGCACCGGCGGAATCTAGCCTCGCAGTTCCTCTTCCGGAAGCAGGTGCTTGAATAGTCAGTTCCTACATGTCATGGATGTCCTTGTTAGGACATTGAACTAAGGAATTGTACTTCTTGGCATATTTGCGTATAAGCCTTCATATTTGGCCTTAATTGCACTTTAGTCCCCGATATTTGTGCGTTCATCTTTTCCTCCTCAATTACCGTTTTTTTCCTTAATCCGACCCCCAAAATTTTCTAATTATCCCCTCGGCTCCTTAATTTTATCAACACTGCCCCTAGTTTCCTTAAATTTTCTAAAACTTCCATTTAGCCCAAAAATTTCCAAAAATTATAATTTAACCCCTAACTTTTCAAAATTTATAAATTGGTCCTCCATTTGATCCAATTTGTCCAACGAACCCTCAATTGGAAGAGAATTACATAAAAAGACCCTTAATTTTGTCAAATCGCCACTTGGTCTCTAATTTTTGAAAAATCCTCAAAATTTTCAAACTTTTCAAAAATTGCATTTTGGTCCCCCAGCTTTGCAAAATTTCCATTTTGCCACAAATTTGTCCAATTTGCCCAATTGACCTTCAATTAGGGTGAATTTCATGAAAATACCCTCAATTTTGTGAAATTGTCGTTCAGCCCTCCCATTTTTGAAAATTGCACAAAAGTCCCCCAAAATCCCCAAATTGGTCTCCACCTTCTTCCCCAATTTGAGCATATGACACTTCGGATCTTACCTCATCCAATTGGTGGCCTGTAAGTCCTTGTTTTCTTCAATTCTTGCTTCTAATCACCTCCTATAGCTCCCCTCGATAATCCTGCAATTCAAATTTCATAATTTGGCTAAGTTTCATGCATTGTCGGAGATCCGCCGTAAAAGTTACAATAGAGAGAGAAAGCTTGCGTTTCGTTGCTTAGGATAGGGGCGGCTAGAGCTAGTCAAGGGGAACCTAGTAGGATTGAGTTATGCTGCAATTCGTTGCTGCACTGCAGAAATTTGAAGAGAGAAGTTTCATTGGTGCAGCTCTAAAATTCCAAAATTTCGATGAGGGGAGGTGAAATTAGCTTACCAGGGCCTGTAGGGGTGTTGGGGAGGACCTTAGGCGGTTAGTGGTGGCCAAGGTGGGCGGTGGAAGGGCTAGTTGGGGCGAGGTGGTGTCGGGTAGGAGCTTGCTGCTTCGATCTTTGAAGCAGCTTTACTGTGCAATCTCCCTTACACCTCGCTGAGCACTCCCTGGTTGTTTTGAGGAGGTATGGAGCTAAAGGATTCTTCCCCGGTTCCAATGCTACCCTTTGGAGATCCTTTGGTGGAGATTTTGCCCATTGTCGGAGCTCTAGTTTGAAGCTCGCCGAAAAACTCACTCTTCTTCTTTTTCGATCGATTGTGGGATGTTGAGAATGAATGAGTGGGTGCCCTTTATATAGGGAGGTCGGCAACTGCTCGGGCTACCTGCCGGCGTAAAACTCAGCTTCTGACGCGGCTTTCGGCGACCTGACCGGAGCAATTTTCGAGTCGCTAGAGACTCGAGCTTTTCCGGTGACTTTCTCTCTCTTTCTGTTCTTAGCCATTTCTTCTTTCTTTTCTTCTTCTTCTTTCTTTTTTTTTCTTCTTCTTTTTGTTTTTCCATTTCCTCTTTCGTCCAATTGGATAAGTTTTACAACTCTCCCCTCCTTTTAGGAGTTTTGTCCTCAAAACTGTTACATATCAAACAAATGCGGATATTTGTTCCTTATTGTTGATTCGATCTCCCATGTCTCTTCAGCTACTTGGCCATTATGCCAAAGTATCCTCACCATAGGAATATTTTTGTTCTGGGGGTTCTGTCGAGGATCCGGACAGGTTCTACTCGGTAGGTCAGGTCTCCCTCAATTTTCGATGGCGGCTCATCTAGTATGTGGCTGGGGTCGGGTTCGTACTTTCGTAGTAGGGACACGTGGAAGACGTTGTGGATCCTCTGAAGGTCTGGAGGCAACTCCAACTGGTAGGCTACAGGTCTGACCCTACGAATGATGGTGTATGGGCCAATGTACTAGGGTTTCAACTTCCCTGTTTGTTGAAACCTGAGTATCCCTTTCCAAGGTGACACCTTTAGGAATACTCGGTCTCCCACTTCAAATTCTAGATCCTTTCTCCGGTTATTGACACAACTTTTCTGCCTATCCTGGGCTGCCTTGAGTCGGCTCCTTATGATCCGGATCCTCTCTGATACGTCTTCTATCAATTCTACCCTTTCGAGTTTTCTTTCTCCTACTTCCTCCCAAAACAAGGGCGTGCGACAGGGTCATCCATAGAGGGCTTCGTAGGGTGCCATTTGGATGCTGGCTTGGTTGCTATTATTGTACGTGAATTCCATGAGGCATAGATGGTCCTCCCAATTTCTCTTCATGGTTAGAACGCATGCCCGTATCATATCTTCCAAAGTTTGGATAGTCCATTCAGATTGCCTGTCTGTCTGGGGATGAAAAGCTGTACTCATGTGGAGTTTGGTGCCTAGCGTTGCCTGGAGGCTGGGCTAGAATCGGGAGGTGAACCTCGGGTCTTGGTCCGATATGATGCTTACCGGTACTTCGTGGAGTTGTACGATCTACCCCACATATAGGGTGATGAGGTTTCCTATTGGGTTTGTCACCCATATGGGTATGAAATGTGAAGATTTGGTCAGTTGATCCATGATTACCCATATGGCATCTTGACCCCTTCTTGTTGTTGGTAGTTCGGTCACGAAGTCCATGGTGATGTGCTCCCATTTCCATTCCGGGATCGGGAGAGGCTGTAGTAGCCTAGAGGGTTTCTGATGTTCGACCTTAATTTGTTGACATGATAGGCATCTAGCCACGTACTCTACGATGTCTTTCTTCATTCCCTTCCACCAATATCCTTATTTTAGGGTGCGATACATTTTCGTACTGCCCGGATGCATAGTGTACATCGAGACATGGGCTTCTTCCAGTATCCCCCTCTTTAATTCCCGACTATTTGGTACCCACACTCTCCCTTTGAAGGTCATCACCCCATCGTTCCTAACTGCAATGTTTGACACTGCGTTGTTTTCATTTGGCTCCCAATAGGGACGAAGTTTCTCGTCTTCCTTTTGTAAAGCCTATATTTGGTCTAATAAACCGGGTTATACTACCAGGCTGGCTACTAGGCTACCTTGGCTCTTGTCCACGTGGAGGGCTACCCTTAAATTTCGCAGTTGGCTCAGTAAAGGCAGATAGCTTGAACAGACGGAGGCCATTCCCGTGTGGTATTTGTGGCTTAGTGCGCCTGCCACCATGTTGGCCTTATCAGGGTGATACTCGATGGTCATATCGTAGTCCTTGACCAACTCTAGCCATCTTGTCTATCGCAGGTTGAGTTCCTTTTGGGTTAGGAAGTATTTCAGGCTCTTATGATCGATGTAGATACAAAACTTTACTCTATACAAATAGTGGCCCCATATTTTTAGAGCGAACACTATTGCGACCAATTCGAGATCATAGGTGGGGTAATTCTTCTCATGGGGCTTCAGTTGTCGTGAGGCATAGGCGATGACTCTTCCTTGTTGCATTAGGACACATCCTAGTCCTTGTCCGGATGCATCGCTATACATCGTGTATTCCCCAGCATCTGCATCGGGTAAGGCCAGTACTGGGGCCATGGTGAGTCGAGTTTTGAGCTCTTGGAAGGATTTTTCACACTTGGCATCCCACTTGTAGTTCACTCCTTTCCTTGTGAGGCGAGTTAAGGGAGCTGCTATCCTGGAGAAATCTTCCACGAATTTCCGGTAGTATTCGGCGAGGCCGAGGAAGCTACGAATTTCTGTCGGGTTAGTTGGGGCTTTCCAATTTAATATGGTCTCTATTTTTGCTGGATCCACCTTTACTCCTTCTCTGGACACTATATGCCCTACGAAGCCCACTTCTTGTAGCCAAAACTCGCACTTAGAGAATTGGCATACAACTGGTTTTCTCTCAGGGTACTTAGGATTATCTCCAAGTGTGTCTGATGCTCTTCTTTAGTCTGGGAGTATATGAGAATATCGTCTATGAATACGATAACGAACTTATCTAGATATGGATGGAACACCCGGTTCATCAGGTCCATGAAAGCCGTGGGTGCATTGGTCAGTCCGAAGGGCATTACTCTGAACTCATAATGCCCGTACCGTGATTGGAAAGCAGTTTTCTGTATGTCCTCTTCACGAATCTTCAGTTGATGATATCCCAACCTTAGGTCGATCTTGGAGAAGTAGGAGGCTCTTCTGAGTTGGTCAAATAGGTCATCTATCCTGGAGAGAGAGTATTTATTCTTAATCGTCACCTGGTTCAGTTTTTGGTAATCAATGCAAAGTCGCATACTTCCATCTTTCTTTTTGACAAATAGTACGGGTGCACCCCATGGGGATTGGCTTGGGCGTATAAACCCTTTCTCTAAAAGTTCGTCCAACTAATCTTTCAGCTCCTTAAGTTTCGTGGGTGCCATACGGTAGGGTGCTTGGGATATAGGGTGGGTGCCTGGCACTACCTCGATTACGAATTCCAGTTGGCGATCTGGAGGTAGACTAGGTAGTTCCTCCGGGAAAACTTTTGGATAACGGTTGACCACTGGGATCTCTGCTAGACCCTTCTCTAGTGGGTCTTTGCAAGTGATCTGTGCTAGGAAGATATTACATCCTTTCTTTAGCAAGTCTTGAGCATCCATACATGACACCAGATGTATTTCAGCTCCTCTACTATCTCCTTCAAACATAGTTTCTTCTTTTCCCGGGCCATGGAAGGTTATCCTCTTTTTCCCACAATCTACTTGGGCTTGATGCATGCTTAGCCAGTCCATCCCTAAAATGATCCCTACTTCTTGGAGCGGAAGAGGAATTAGGTTGGCTTCTAGGGTTGTTCTTCCGACTTGCACTTCATAGGCTTTAACATACGTGTGTCTTTTCATGGTTTCGCCTAATGGGGTGAGGATGTGGAGTGGTGGCCGGAGAGGAGAGGTTTCCTTAGGGAGTTTCGGGACTAGAGTTTCCTTGATAAAAGAGCATTCCACCCAGAGTCAAAGAGGGTATACCTTGCCTTTCCGAATACTTGGACGTAGCCTGAGTGGAAATTGATGAAATTTTTTCAGGAAATGCATTTTATTGATTCTAAAAAGGGAACTATAGGACTCTAGCTACAGACTCGACTTATGAGTTGGAGGGTTGGGACGTACCAGCCACCATGCTGGGGTCCTTCCAGGCTTCTTCCTGGGTAAGGTTGTAGACCCTTGCTGGAACTCTCGTGGGTGCTTCTCGTCCCTCGTTGTTTGGTTTTGGGTTCCTGGGTGGCGGTGGTGGTGGGGCATTCCGTGGGGCGTTCTCCTGAGCCCTTGGGCAACTCCTGACGTAGTGCACGGGTTGCCCACACCCATAGCACGTGACACATGGTCCTTCATGGTTCCTCTGACATCGAGGGCAATAGGAGCTTCTTTTTGGAGGGAGTGCATCTATTTCCTTGTGGCCACGATGACCATCCTCCCTCTGGGAGAATCTTGGTGGATTCCTCCATCGGAGTCGGCCTGGTTCCCTCGTGCCTCCTTGGTTGCTTTGTCCCATGTCTGCTCTACGTCCCCCCGTTTTCATTCGATGGCGCCTTGTCTAGACAAGCCGTTTGCATGTCTTGTTCTCTTGACTCCTCGTTTGGGGGCCATGGCTGTGTTAAAGTTTTCTTTAGTTAGTATTTAGGTTATAAAGTTTTGATAATGTATCTGGGGAGTACAGGCTCTGATACCACTCAAGTTGTCACGCCCCGGCCCGGTTTGGCCCGAGGTCTGATGGACAACCCGCCACTCTCTCGAACCTCAAGGAAGGTTCCTCGGGGTCAAGAGAGTCAGGCGTATTACCTGTCATGCTTTCCCTGGATAACATTTAACAAAACTGAAATTTCTTAAATGGTGTACCTAGTTTGGGTCTGAGGGGAAATAAAACTGAATCTGTGTATTCCTTCCTGAAAAATGTTTAGAGGGAGGGGGGTGAGCTCGACAACTTAGTCAGGGGAAGCTTACTATAACGGTTTACTTAAATTTATCTTATATTTAATTTATTTCCATTTCACACATTCATAGAATCAACAACCGCCTCCTATCATAGGAGGGATCACACGTTTGCAAAACGGTCCTTGACTGCGCCACTTGTGAATTGGAGCGCCTTTACTGTCCACCCTAATAGAGGGATGCTGCCTCTACTCGGAGTTTGTGCGGATATCAATAGTCTGACCCCAAACTCGAATTCTTCCACCATGTTCGCTCAACAGGACGAGACCTCATTCCCACTACTGCTCGGTCTTCGTGTGCAGGAAACCATTGGCTTGATGACCTACTGAACGACGATACTGCCCTTATGCTCCTGGGTCGTCCAACAGTCCTTGGGTCCCATCACTACCTCATGCTAGGTGTCCTGATGGCCTGAACCTCACGGTGCATGCACAATCAATAAACTTTTTAAGTTATAGCCATTATCTTTGGCCCTCTTGCACAATGGTCTGTCAGCTTGGCTTCGGCCCTACCATGCACACTGGCCCAACAGGTTTGACGACCCGACTTTGGCAGAGCTGTGGTTCGGCCCAACAAGCTCAACAACTCAGCTTGACTCGATGGGTATCACACAAGTTCTCATTATTTAGGTATTTTAGCCTCATGTATCACATGTCTATTTTGGACGGGTCCATGCCTGTATCCACCAGCCTTGGGCCCACTAGCATCTCGAGCATAAGCCCGGAATTAGCTCCCAAATATTTTAAGTAGAGTCACCCAGTCAGGGGAGGCTAATTCCAAGAAAACAAATTTTCAAATCTTAAACTGTCATTCCAACCGGAATGGACGTTATAACGGTTCCCACTCACCCGATGATTTTGCCGAGGTCGCACCGGCGGAATCTAGCCTCGCAGTTCCTCTTCCGGAAGCAGGTGCTCGAATAGTCAGTCCCTACATGTCATGGATGACCTTGTTAGGGCGTTGAACTAAGGAATTGTACTTCTTGGCATATTTGCATATAAGCCTTCATATTTGGCCTTAATTGAAATTTAGTCCCCGATGTTTGTGCGTTCATCTTTTCCTCCTCAATTACCGCTTTTTCCTTAATCCGACCCCTAAATTTTCTAATTATCCACTCGGCTACTTAATTTTATCAACACTACCCTTGGTTTCCTTAAATTTTCTAAAATTGCCATTTAGCCCCAAATTTTCCAAAAATTACAATGTGACCCCCAACTTTTCAAATTTTACAAATTGGTCCTCCATTTGATCCAATTTGTCCAACAGACCCTCAATTGGAAGGGAATTACATAAAAAGACCCATAATTTTGTCAAATCGCCACTTGGTCTCCAATTTTTGAAAAATCCTCAATTTGCCCAAACTTTTCAAAAATTGCATTTTGGTCCCCCAACTTTTTAAAATTTCCATTTTGTCCCAAATTTGCCCAATTGACCCTCAATTGGGGTGAATTTCATGAAAATACCCTCAATTTTGTGAAATTGTCGTTCAACGCTCCCATTTTTGAAAATTGCACAAAAGTCCCCCAATATTCCCAAATTGGCCTCCACCTTCTTCCCCAATTTGAGCATATGACACTTCGTATCTTACCTCGTCCAATTGGCGGCCTGTAAGTCCTTGTTTTCTTCAATTCTTGCTTCTAATCACCTCCTATAGCTCCCCTTGATAATCCCGCACTTCAAATTTCATAATTTGGCTAAGTTTCGTGCCTTGTCAGAGCTCCGTCGGAAAAGTTATAGTAGAGAGAGAAAGCTTGCATTTCTTACTGGCGGAGAGGTGGTGGCCGGAGCTTGGGGTAGGGGCGGCTAAAGCTAGTCAAGGGGAACCTAGTAGGATTGAGTTCTGCTGCAATTCGTTGTTGTACTACGGAAATTTGAAGAGAGAATTTTCATTGGTGCAACTCTGAAATTCTGAAATTTCGATGAGGAGAGGCGAAATTGAGCTTACCAATGCCTGTAGGTGTATTTGGGAGGACCTTAGGCAGTTAGTGGTGGCCAAGGTGGGTGGTAGAAGGGTCGATTAGGGCAAGGTGGTGTCAGGTAGGAGCTTGCTGCTTCAAGCTCTGAAGCAACTTTACTGTGCGATCTCCCTCACACCTCCCTGAGCACTCCCTGGTTGTTTTGAGGAGGTCTAGAGCTAGAGGATTCTTCCCCGATTCCAATGCCACCCTTCGGAGCTCCTTTGGTGGAGGTTTTGCCCGTCGTCGGAGCTCTAATTTGAAGCTCGTCGAAAAACTCACTCTTCTTCTTCTTTGATCGATTGTGGGATGTTGAGAACAAATGAGTGGGTGCCCTTTACATAGGGAGGTCAGTAACTACTCGGGCTTTCCGCCGGCGTAAAACTCGGCTTCTAACGCGGCTTTTGGCGACCTGACTGGAGCGGTTTTTGAGTTGCCGGAGACTCGAGCTTTTCCGGCGACTTTCTCTCTCTTTCTGTTCTCTGCCATTTCTTCTTTCTTCTTTCTTCTTTCTTTTTTTTCTCTCTCTTTCTTTTTTCAAAACATGGCCTTGAACCATTTCACTTTTCAAATTCGTGGCCTTGAGCCCAATTTCACTAAACTAGATCTAATTGACTCTATGTCGATCACGAGCCTCACCCATATCCTGTATTGACGGTATAGGTTAGACCATCAATTGGATGTGTATCCATACACTTGTTCCAGGGTAGTCCTATAATCATGATTAATTTTTTATTTAGAAAATGTGTCCCAAATTAGTTTAAGTAGTTTCACACAGTTAGGGGATCACATTTATGGAAAATAGGTTTTTCCAACCAAGCATGTTTCCAACTTTACGAGTAATTACGCATCACTGGTCCAATTGGACTCGATGTCAGAAATCTCACTCACTCGAGATCCGTGACTTGTTCATCCCAGATAAAATCTCGATACCTCCGATTAGATTCTTGGTGGTAAGAAAAGATATTCCTTTCACAACTACATGATCATAGATAATAGATCCATCAATTATCCCATAATTACACTTAGCTCCTTATCTTTACTTTAATTTCACATAAGTCTCTAGATATATTTTCTTGACAAATAAACACCAAAGTATTTGTCATAATTTCCTCAATTTACTTTATTCAGAAATTTGTCCCCAAATAATTTTATTTATTATAAAATTATATAAATTTAAAAATAAAGCATTTATTCTTTTTAATTGTAATAAATCCCCCAAAAATTATTTTATTTACAATTAAGCCTCCAATTTCATTTAAATCCTTAATTGACCCTCATCCCCCAAAAAATCAGTTCATTTATTCGGCTTCTCTAGAATCCTAAGGAAGTTAGCTACATGATTGTATACTCCTTTCAACTGAAGTATCGCCGGAGAAGTACTCACAAGCTCGCACAGTACCTTCGGTTCCTCGGTAGTCTACCAACCAAGTTGGTCGAGCTCAATTCAAGCCACTTTCGGGCCAATTCCGGCCATACCAAGCTTCCTAGACCACTCATAGAGGAGTCCCAACCCTTCATGAGCTGTGTTGGCAAGTCCCCTCCGCCGCCCCTAGTTATAAATTACTATTCAAGTGCATTTTTGTTGAAAAATAAAATATAAAATTCACATTGCTCATGCCACCAATTGAGACACGGTTTGATCTAGAAAGTATCTCCAAGAAGAGAACAATCCATTGGAATTGAAAGCTCCGATCGTCGGATCCTCAGTGGTGAGTAATTAAAGTTTTCTCTCTCTAGACCAATTTTCCGACAAATCTCTATACGAGCTCATTTCTAAACTAAATTTGGTGTTTTAAAGCTTGGAATGAATCATGGTACATAAGGAAGATGATTAAGATCAAGATAGGGGACAATTTACTAAATTTAGGCAATCAATTTGATGAAACACATATTTAGGAGGCAAAATGCAATTTTGGAAAAATTGGGTGATTTGGGTATTTTTGGAAAATTGGGGGCTGAATTGCAATTAAAGGAAAATTGGGCAATTTTCATGAAATTAACTCCCAATTGAGGGCCAGTTGGTAATTTGGATGAAATTGAGGCCCAATCAGCCATTTTTGGAAAATTGGGGACAAATCGGTAATTTTGAAGATATTAAGGACCAATTGGTAATTTTAGAGAAATTAAGGACGTATGAGTAATATTGGAAACCTTAGGGACTTAATTAAAGATAATTGAGCATTAGGAACCTAGAGTTAGAATTATGAACTTTAGGGATACCCAAGAAACACATAAGGAGTGGAATAAGGTTGAATTTTATGAGAAAGATAAGGGCGGAGATAAGGAAATCAACGACAACATAAAACCTGAAGTAGTGTATAATTAGGAGTAGAATGGTGAAGTATCTCATAAGGGAATCAAAAGTGGAGAGATCTTGTGGGAAGACGATTGATAAGGAAGACAATGGTCTCAAATGTGAACGACCAATATTTGGTGAAAACATGAGAGTGAATAAGAATAGTAAGATCCATATCAATAATTTGATAATGCTTGTGTTTAACAGACCTATTTTGTTGAGTTGTGTGTGGAAAGAAGATATGATGGAGAATGTTTGCGGATTGTAACTCAAATTGGATAGCAATATAGAGAAATTATTTAGCATCATCAGATTGGAGAGATTTAATCCATTGACCAAGTAAATTTTCAACTTGTAAACAGAAGACATGAAAAATAGTGTAAACCTCACTCCCTTAAAGACAAGGAAACCGAGGAAAGAACCGGTCAACCCGGGTAAGAGAACCAAACTAGTTAATGAACTGCTACCATTAGAGAAAGGGCAAAATGAGAAATTAACAAATTCCAAGTGACCTAAATAGTCATAAAAGTCATGGAAAAAGGACTTTTAGATGAATTGGAAGAGAAAACCAAACTAGTTAAGGTGAACCGGACCTGAATCGGATTGAACCAATTTGAACCACTATTGAACCGAATTCTAAATTTATTTTTCTAGGTGGCTTAAAAAGTTCAAATTGGAGAATTGAAACTGTCACGCCCCTACCTGGTTTGGTCGGATCTCCGTGAGTAACCCATCACTCTCCCGGTTTATAAAGGGTTTTCCCCTTATTTAAACTGTGAGGAGTAAGGTGTCCTTTACACCTGTACCTTTTTTTGAATAACATTAATCAAAACTGAATAATTTAAACATAAATACTTGTCTTGCAGGTTTAGCTATGGGAATGTCTATAGGTAGGTTTCTCCCTCAATTACCTGAAAAGGGGTAAAGGGAGGGGTGAGTTCAACGACTTAGTGAATGAGTGTTTGAATAAAGAGTTTCTTATAAAAGAGTTTGAATTAGAGTGTGTTAGACTTGTTATTTTCTTTTAAAATATTCTTTTATCAAATTTTGTTTTCTAACACCATATTCCAAGGTTTACCAATTATTTTCTAAGGATTTTTCAAATAATTTCCAAGGTTTTCATAACCTTTTTCCCATTTCCATATTCGATGTGTTTCACAAACAACACCCCTTCATCATGAAGGGATTACACACATTCGCAAGATGCAGTTATGCCGATTGCACCCACTTGTGGATCGGAGCGTCTTTACCATCCACCCTGATAGAAGTCTTTGACTTCTACCCGAAGTCTGAGTGAACGTCTTTGATGTGCTACCCTCATACCAAAAATACTACGTTTCCATATGAGGACAGAGACCTCATCCTCTCCCTACCCCGGTCTCATGCGCAATGAAGCTACGTCGAGCTTCTCAAGACTTATGGTATGACTAATTGCCCTTATCTCCAACAGGTCGTCCAGAGCCCTAGGACGCATCACTACCCCTCTGAGCCCTAGGACTTGAAGGTCCTGTAACACAGTGCATGCACACATCAATAAATTTTTTTTCATAAGCCATATTATCTGTGGTGCCACTAGTCAACGACCCTGACCCTCAACTCGATCTGAAGCTATTTGTCTTGACTAGTTTGAAGACCTGTCATCTCACACTACCGCTAGTCCTTTGAGTATGTCGGTTCTATCTTAGTACCATGGCCAAAAAATTCATTTACTTAAGTTTTCATGGCTTAATAATCATGTTTGTTTATGAGCTCCTGCTTGTACCAACTGGCCTAGGGCCCAATATTTGGGATTTTCAAAATCGGGTATATTAGTCCCCAAGTTCCAAAACCGAGGCCTCCGACCTAACAGAGCAATTTGAGCTCCTATCAAGAAGGTCTCCCAAAATGTTTAAGCAGTAGCACACAGTTAGGGGAGAGCACTTCTGACAAAATATACTTTTCAACTGTACATCATACCAACCGAGTATGAGTACATCTCTGCTCATAACTGATGAACAGGTTTTCCACTTCCTTCAAGGAAGTTTCATCATACCAACCAGGTATGATCTACTTACAACCGGTAAGTAGTTTTTTTGCTTGATTTCCACATCACTCCTCTCAGGTGTGATAATTAAAATACCACTTAGTAGTGATTTTTCATTTTCAAGGTGCTTATCATCTCAACTGGATATGATATTAAATTCCCACTCACCTGATAGTGCAGTGAATATCCTCTTAGCTAGCTTGTTGTCCTTACTCGAACTTGTCTTAGTTGGCGTTCTCGGTACTTCATGTTCCTACACAATATAAACACTCTTGTTCATTATCATTTGGCTTAATTGCCCTCATTCATCCAAAATAAATGAGAAAACCAAACTTTTCCTTCATCTGCAATTAGGTCCCTGAAGTTATTTTTTTCTTTAAGTCCCTAATGTCGTTTTTCCCCAAATTGAGTCCCAAAACTTTTAAAATTTACATTGGGACCTCAATTTATTCATATTAAAAAAAGGGTTTAATTTCCCAAATTTCCAATTTAGTACCCAACTTTTCCAACTTTTCTAAAATTACCATTTTACCCCTACTTTACAAAAATGGTAAGTTTTGCACCAAAATTTCCAAAAATTTCACAATTGGTCCTCAAACATCTTTATCATGCCCAATTGGCCCTCAATTTTATGAAATTTCACTTTAGTCCCTCGAATTTTTGAAACACCCAATTTTCCCAAAATTTTCCCCCAATTTGAACCTTCTAACTCTGCCCAATTTGATTTCATCAAATTGACTGATCAAATGAGTTTAATTTTTAAAATTGAAGTTAGATTAGAGTTCCTAAAACTTCATACGATTTAATTACACTTTGAATTGCACTATTTGATGCCGAAATGAGCTGAATTGGAGCTTAGCCGGAAAACTAGACGTAGAGAGAGAAAGCTTTGAAAGCTTACCGTCAGGGGCGTGATGGTCTGAGCTTTCGATCTAGATAGATAACTCTCGTCGTGAGGTTCCTCCTAGGATTAAGAATTGCATCAATTGATGCCGAATTGATTGAGAATTTAGTCATCAAATTTATGTCGGTTCTCTAGCCAAATTGGCTTACCTTTTAGCTCTAATTCAGCTGTAGGAGGACTATGGAAGTGTTGGAAGGGCTTGGTTTGGCCTGAGAAGGGGTCGAATTGGCCGATTTCAGCTTGACCGAAATAGGGCAGCTTCAGTCCACTGGAGCTGCTTCACTATTCTATCACATCGGCGTTTCTCCAACAATCCTTGGAGCAAATGGAGACAACAGGCGTGTAGATGACTCTCTCTGAATCCAAAGGACCCGACTTTGCCTTGTTTGGCTCAGAAAAGTGCCCAAGTGGGAGCTCTAGTTTGACCTTTGCCAGAAAGTGGAGCAGTTGAGAGAGAATGAAGTTTTTAGGTGTGGAGAGAATGAATGAGGAGGGGGTCTTTATATAGGAAGCTCGGGGACTTCTTAGCCTCCCGATTGGCGCCTTAATGGCGGTCATTCATTGCCTAAAACTCTCTGGCCAAAGACTTTTCAGTTTCGTCGGAGCTGTTTGATTTTCCGGTGAGTGAACAGTGCTATCATCTAAAGGATGATGACGACAATGTGCCAAACTAGATCGGACTGGTCCGAACCGTGTTCAAACATTAATTCGTCGGGTTCAGGTCTGATTCAACTGAGTTTTTAAAAATTAAAATTTTTTAAATTCATCTAGATTCATTCTTTATCCAATGATTTCCTTAAATCTCAAATTTGAATTTTCTAAGCCACCTAGAAAAATGAATTTATCTTTCGCTGCAATAGTGGTTAAAACCGGTCGAAACAGGTTCAATCCGGTTCGGATCCGGTTCACCTGAACTAGTTTGGTTTTCATGTCCAATTCATCCTAAAGTCTTTTTTCATGACTTTTGGGATTCTTTGGGTCACTTGAGATCCATAAATTTCTTGGTTTGCCCTTTATCTATGAGTTCCGGTTCATGAACGGACTCGGTTCATAAACCGGTTCAATCTAGATCAGATCCGATTCTCCTAAACCAGTCTGGTTTTTCTCTTCCAATTTTTCCTAAGGTTCTTTTTCAAGGTTTTATGAACCCTTTGTGTCATTCAGAAGTTCTAAATTCCCTAAATCGCCCGTTATCTAATGATCGACTTTGTGAACCCGTTCATTTTTTCTCACTTAGTTTGATCGGTTCTTTTCCATGTTTTCCTTAACTTAAAAGGGATGGGTTTACTGAAGCTACCATTGGATAGATAATGAATTTAGATGAATTTACAAATTTTAATTTTAGAAAACTCAGTCGAATCGGGTATGAACTGGCAGTTTTAACCATTGAACCTAGTTCGGATTGGTATGATCCGGTTTGGAACAGTGTCATCTTCTTCCTTCAGATGACAATAGTGTTCACTCACCGAAAAATTGAACAGTACTGGAGAAAGTGAAAAGTCTCCATTCAGGTAGTTTTAGACAAAGAATGACCGCCATAAAGGTGCCAATTGGATGGCGAAGGAGTTCCTGAGCTCCCTATATGAAATGCACCTCCTCATTCATCCTCATCACACTTGAAAACTCATTTGTCACTCTACTGCTCTAATTTTGGTGAAACTCGAAAAAAGGCTTTGACTTGGGCATTTTTCTGAGCCAAATAAGGCGAGGTTGGTTTCCTTAGATTCGAGGAGAAGTCAGCTACCCCATGATAGTCTTCATTTGCTCTAGGGATTATCGGAGAAGCGCCGGCGTGATAGAACAATGAAGCAGCTTCGGCGGACCGAAGCTGCCCTATTTTGGATGAGCTAAATACAACCAATTGAAGCCTTTCTTAGGCCAAATGAAGCTCTCCCAACACATCCAAAACCCTTATATGATCGAATTAGAGTGGAAAGGTAAGCCAATTTGGCTCTTCTCTGTAATTTCTGAACAGTGTTAGAGAGAGAACCGACGAAACTTCACTAACTGAATTCTCCCTCAATTCAATATGAATTGTTGCAATTCTTGATTATAGGAGGAACCTCAGGACGAGAGCTATCTGTCCCGATCGAAAGCTTGGACCGCCGCACCCTTGACGGTAAGCTTTCGAAGCTTTCTCTTTGTAAGTACAGTTTTTCGACAAATCTCTGTTTGAGCTCAATTCGGATCCAAATAATGCGATTCAAAGCTCCATTGAATTGTGTGGAAGTGTAGGAACTCAATACTACCTTCAATTTCAACAATTAAACCTAATTGAATGGTCAATTTGATAAAATCAAATTTGGCCAATTTAAAAGGGGTAAATTGGGGGAAATTTTGGGAATTTCATAAAATTGAGGGACTAAAGTAAAATTTCCCAAAATTAAATACCAATTAGCAATAAAAAAGATGTTGAAGGACCAATTGGTCAATTTTTGGAATTTATTGGGGGTCAAATTGCCATTTTTGTAAAGTAGGGGCAAAATGGTAATTTTTGAAAAGTTGGGGACCAATTTAGAAATTTGGGAAACTTGAAATGCCTCTTTGTAATTTTGAATGAATTGAGGTCACAATGTTTTTTTTTTAAAGTTTTGAGACTCAGTTTGGGGAAAAGTTTGCATTGGGGACCTAAAGTTAAGGAAAAAGAACTTTAGGGACCTAAATCTAAATAATTGAAAAGTTTGGGAATTTTCTCATACGTGAGGAATTAGGGCTATTATGCCAAATGTTAATAAACAATGATGTCCAAATCGTGAAGGAGGACAAAGGACCAAAAACGCCAGCAAGGATAAGCTCGCGTGGAGTTAAGAAGCTGACCACGAGGAATACATTATACTTATCAGGTGAGTGGAAATTTTCACACCATACCCGTTTGGGATGATGAGTACCTCAAAAATGAAAACCCACTACTATGTGGAAGTTTAACATCACACCTGGTTGGGGTGATGTGAGAAACACACGGAAAAACTACTTACCGATTGTAAGAAGATCATACCCGATTGGTATGATGAACTTCATGGAAGGAAGAAGAAAACCCAATTATTATGAACAGAGATGTCCTCACACCCGGTTGGTGTGATGGACATATGAAAAGTTATTTTGTTAGAAGTGCTCTCCTCGGACTGTGTGCCAATGCTTAAATACTTTGAGAGACCTTGATGAGAGCTCAAATTGGCTATAGGCCTCGATTTTGGAACTTGGGTGCTAAAATGCCTAGTTTTAAAAACCTCGTATAGTGGGCCCAAGGCCAATTGGCCCGAGCAGGAGCTCATAAATAAATATGATGCTAAGCCATGAAAATTTTAATGAATGATGTGATATGGCCATGGTACCAATACATGACCGACATACTCAATGGACTAGCGGTAGTGTGACAAGACCCTGTCGACGGACTGGTCTAGACAAACAGCTGCAGACCGAGTTGAGGGTTGGGGTCGTTGGACTAGTGACACCAAAGATTAATGGCTTAGATGGAAAATTATTGTTTGTGCATTCACTGAGGTTTGGGACTATCAAGATGCCTAAGAGGGGTAGTGATGCGTCCTAAGGGCTACTAGACGACATGGTGGAGATAATGGCAGATTGTCGTGCCAGCAGTCAGGGAAGCGTGACGTAGCTTCACGCACATGAGATTAGGATGGGGTTAAGATGAGGTCTCTGTCCTCATACAGACATGGATTTTCTTTTTGGGTTTGAGGTTCGGATGTCGCGAACATCCACTCATTCCTAGGGTAGAAGTGGTCAGGCTTCTATCTAGGTGGCCAGTAAAGTCGCTCCGACGCTGCAAGTGCATGCAGTGAACAAATTGCCCTGCGAATGTGTGATCCCTTCAAGATGAATGGTGTGTGTTGATTGTTAAACACACCAATTGTGAGGAAATTTGTAAACCTCACCCTTTGAAGTTAAGGAAAACATAGAAAAGAACCGATCAAACCGAGTGAGAAACACCAAACTGGTTCACAAGTCGATCATGAGAAAATATGCAATTTGGGAAAGTTACAACTCTAGAGTATCCCAAGGGGTTCATAAAATCTTACAAAATAACATTAGAAAAATTGGAAGAGAAACACCAGACTGGTTCAGGTGAACCAGATCCAAGTCAGATTGAACCGGTTTATGAACTGAGTCGGTTTATGAACCAAAACCGAGAGAGAAAGGGCAAACCAGGAAATTTATGGACTTGAGTGACCTAAATAGCCACAAAATTCATGAAAAAGGACTTTACGATGAATTGGAGATGAAAACCAAACTGGTTCAGGTGAATCGGATTGAACCAGTTTGAACCACTATTAAACCAGATGCTAAATTCATTTTTCTAGGTGAATTAGAAAATTCAAATTGGAGAATTGAGGCACCATTGGATAGAGAATAAATTTAGATGAATTTATAAAATTTTAATTTTAAAAAATTTATTCGAATCAAGCCTGAACCGACTGGTTTAATCTTTGAACCCGGTTCGGAACAATGTCATCTTTTTCCTTTAGATGATAACATTGTTCACTCGCAGGAAAATCGAGCAGCACCAACGAAGGTGAAAAGTTTCTAGCGAGTGAGTTTCAGGAAACGAATGACCGCCATTAAGGCGTCAATAAAACGCCAAGATATCCCCGAGATTCCTATACAAAGAGCTCCTCCTCATTCATCCTCTCCACACCTGAAAACTCCATTCACTCTCAATTGCTCCAATTTCTAATGAAACTCGAACCAGAGCTCCGATATAGGGTCTTTTCTGAGCCAAAGATGGCGTGGTTATGTCCTTTAGAACCGGTGAGAAGTCAGCTAACCGATGGTAGTCTCCATTTTCTTCGAGGGTCACCAGAGAGACGCCGATGTGATAGAACAATGAAGTAGCTCCGCCGGACTGAAGCTGCCCTCTTTTGGTCGAGCTAAAAACGACAAATTTGAGCCCTCGTTAGGCCAAACCAAGCCCTCCCAACACCTCGAACCCTCCTACAGCTGAATTAGAGCGGAAATGTATGACAATTTGGCTTCACTCTATAAATTACAATCGGTGCTAGAGAGAGAATCGATAAAACTTCGATGACTAAATTGTCATTCAATTCGGCATCAATTGATGCAATTCTTGATCCTAGGAGTAACCTAAGGACAAGAGCTAACTCCCTAGATTGAAAGCTCAAACCGCGGTGCCCTCGACAGTAACCTTTCGAAGCTTTCTCTCTCTAAGTCCAATTTTCTAACGAAGCTCCGTTTGAGCTCATTCCAACATCAAATTGCACAATTCAAAGTGCAATTGAATCGTATGAAGGTGTAGGAACCACAATCTAACTTCAATTTCAACAATTAAACTATTTTAATTGGTCAATTTGATGAAATCAAATTCGGCTGAGTTAGAAGGTTGAAATTTGGGGAAAAATTGGGGATTTCAAAAATTAGAGGAACTAAAGTGCAATTTCATAAAATTGAGGGCCAATTGGGCATGATAAAGATGTTTGTGGACCAATTGAGTAATTTTTGGGGCAAAACTTACCATTTTTGTAAAGTAGGGGCAAAATAGTAATTTTGGAAAAGATGGGGACTAAATTGAAAATTTGGGAAACTTGAACCCCTTTATGTGATTTTGAATAAATTAATTTTCCAAGGTGAATTTTAGATATTTTGGGTCTTAATTTGAGGGAAAAACAGCATTAGGGACCTAAAGTTAAAGAAAAAGATCTTTAGGGACCTAATTACATTAAATCGAAAAGTTTGAGTATTTCATTCATGCGTGATGAATGAATGCTATTTGGCCGAGTGATAATGAACAAGGATGTTCCTATCGTATAGGAACACGAAGTACTGGGAACGCTAGGAAGGACAAGCTCACGTGAAGACAACGAACCGGTTGAGAGGAATTCAGTGCATTAACGGGTGAATGAGATTTAATATCATACCCAGTTAGGATGATAAGCACATTGAAAGTGAAAACCCACTTCTAAGTGGTATTTTAAACATCACACATGAGAGATGTGATGTGAAAATTACGCAGAAAAACTACTTACCGATTATAAGTAGATCATACCCGATTGGTATAATGAAACTTCATTGAAGGAAGTGGAAAACCCAATTATCGGTTTTAAGCGGAGATGTTCTCATATTGGGTTGGTATGATGGACAGTTGAAAAGTTTATTTTGTCAGAAGTGCACTCTCCTTACTCTGTGCCATTGCTTAAAATTTTTTGGAGACTTTCATGATTGGAGCTCGAATAGCTCATATAGGTCGAAGGCCTCAATTTTGGAACTTGGGTACTAATATACCCGATTTTGAAAATCTCGAACAGTGGGCCCTAGGCTAGTTGGCACGAGTAAGATCTCGTAAACAAATATGATTATTAAGACATGAAAACTTAAGTAAATGAGTTATTTGGCTATGGCACCGAGACAGGACCGACATACTCGATGGACTAGCGGTAGTGTGACATGACATGTCTTCGGACTAGTCAAGACAAACAGTTGCAGGTCGAGTTGAGAGTCGGGGCCATTGGACCAGTTGCACCACAAATGATATGGCTTATGTGAAAAATTGTTGATTGTGAATGCATTGTGTTACGAGCCTTTAATACACCCAAGAGGAGTAGTGATGTATAAAACTCGCCCTTTTGAGTTAAGGAAAACTAGGAAAAGAACCAGTCAAACCAAGTGAGGATTCAGAACCGGTTCACAAACCCGATTATTTCTGAACGGGCAAGTTGGGAATTTACAACTCCTAGGTGATCCAAAAGGTGCATTAAACCTTGGAAAAGAAACCTAAAAAACAAATTAGAAAACAAAAACCAAGGTGGTTCAGGTGAATTAGATTCCATAAGAACCTTAAAGTTAAGTGTGCTTGCTTGAGAGTAGTGTGAGGATGGGTGACCTTCTGGGAAGTATGAATTTCATTTTCCTCACACCTGACCAGTTGTGAGTGGAAATTTTATATCATACCCGGTGGGGAATAATAGGTACCTCGATATAAAAACCCACTATTTAGTGGTATTGTAATCATCACCACTTAGAGAAAGTGATGTGAAAATTATGCGAAAAAAAAACTACTTACCGGTTGTAAGTAGATTATACCCGGTTGGTATGATGAGACTTTCTCGAAGAAAGTTGAAAACCCGTTCATCGGTTATGAACGGAGATGTCCTTATACCGGTTGGTATAATGGACAGTGAAAACCTATTTGGTCGGATGTTGGAACTCGAATAGCTCTGATAGGCCAGGGGCCTCGGTTTTGGAACTTGGGGGCTAAATGCCCGATTTTGAAAATCTCGTACAGTAGTCCCAAGGCTAGTTGGCACGAGCAGGAGCTCGTAAACGAACATGATATATGTGCCATAAAACTTAATAAGTGAATTGTTTGGCTATGCTACCAAAATAGAACCGACATGCTCAGTCAACTAGCAGCAGTGCGACATGACAGGTCGACAGACTAGTCAAGACAAACAGCTGCGGGTTGAGTTGAGAGTTGGGGCTGTTAGACTAGTGGCACCACAGATTATATGACAATATAAGAAAATATTGTTTGTGCATGCACTGTGAGTACGAGATCATCAAGACACCCATGAGGGGTAGTGATGCATCCTAAGGGCACTGGACAACCTGGTGGCTATAAGGGCAGTTCGTCATTCCAGGTGTTTGTGCATGAGACCGGGGTGGGGACAGGATAAGGTCTCTGTCCTCATACGGACATGAAGAAGTGATTTCGGGATTGTGGGTCGGATGTCACGTACATCCACTCATTCCTAGGGTATAAGTGGTCGTACTTCTATCCGGGTGGCAGGAAAAGTCACTCTGAAGCCACTAGCGGGTTTAGTAGTGATACTAACTTGTGAATGTGTGTAACCTTCATGATGAAGGATGTGTGTTGGGTGATGACACACCATGGTAACTAAGAAATAATGGAAAATTTTGAATTTTTAAATGAAGGGATTTTCGAAAACAAAGGAGTATAGCACACTCCATATAAATGTTTCTCTTAAAAGTCAAAAGATTTTAAAAACCCATTCACTGAGTAGTCGTACTCACCCCCTCCCTTATATCCCTTTCAGGAAATCCCGAAAAGCCTCCCCTTAAAGACCGTCAACTAAGATGTCTATAAGACAGGTATGTAAAGTTTTAAATTTCATGCAGTTTTGATTATGCTATTCTACGAAAAAGTTATAGGTTAAAGGACACCTTACTCTTTACGATTTACAATAAGGGGAAACCCTTTAATAAATCGGGAGAGTGGCGGGTTGATTACGGGGATCCGACCAAACCGGGTCGGGGCGTGACAACTAGAGTGGTATCAGAGCCTGTTTCTTCGAATATATAATCAAGACTAGAAAATATAGTAACTAATAGGATTTATCTTAAAATTTTCAGATGCCTCCCAGAGAGGAACCAAGAAAACTTGGAATGGCTCTACTCAACACCCAACCTCCGTAGGGAGACAACCCTAGAAGTTTCCCAAATGCTTGAGACCGGGGTGAAATGTCAAAAGACCAAATGGGGAAGTATCCTAAAGAATGGTGCTAGGACCTATTGGTGGCACAACTCTAATTATGGAGGAAGACGTTTATCAAAATTCCATAGCTCCTTAGTTATTTTGCAACCATTTTCTGTGATAGGGCTGAGAGCCCAACCTTTTGTATCCCCATGTTAATAAAAGATTAAAATTCCCCAAAACTCTATATTCTGAGGATGTGATCTTACTAGGAATATGACATATGGAAAATAAAACAAACCCTCACTTTCCTAGAACTAAGGAAGAGTCACAACCTAGTGATGGAAGATGAATCAGGAAACCTAGGAGGACTCTTACCATGACCCTTAGCAAAGGTGATTCAGCTATAAAACTGTCAAAGTGATCAGACTCAAGAACAGTAAGCAAACTAATAGTAACCCTGGAAAAAGCCCCACTCGAAGGAAAGTAAGAATCACAACAATCCATGTAAGGGAATGACGATGGGACATTACATGAAGAGATGTCCAACCCTACTAAAGGACAAGTACCGAGTTGAACTATTATAGGTGTAAGGAAAGAAGGGGTGTTCCACATCTCATAGATTCAGGGTAATGCCTTCTCAAAGGTCAATGAAATGACGTTAAGGACAGGAGTACTCGAAAAGACAACTGCCCTAAGAAGACCTAAACCAAAGGACTGGTGGAGGCGGGGCAGCAAACCAGCTAATATGTGGAAGAACCATGATGTAAGTTCCGACAAGGAAGAGAGGTGGAAAGGTCAAATACTCTGAAAGAGAAGGATGAAAGAAATCCCTAAAGGAACCAATAGGCCAAATTAACAACCAAACTCAAGCCAAGAAAGAAATAGGCAAGCTTCTCACATAATGATCAATAAATCTTGAAATAAGGAAGATTTATATGCTCCCTAAGGAAATAGACAGGTATTGGGTATGAATGAGGATGCATATAGAGTATAAAAGATGTCTTGCAAGACCTGAGGAGTAAAGGTAAACAGGAGAAGACAACATCATGAGTAGAAATCCCCTAGGGCAAATGTAAAAAGGAATGTCCGAAGAAAGGGAAAGAATTCTACAAAGGAAGGAAGCCCCGAAAAGACATGTGTATCCCAATTGAGAGGAAATGGAACCAACCAAAATAGAAGGAATGATAAGCTCACAAATGAAATGTTGGTTGAGATGGAAAAGTCGAGTACCAAGGAAAAATGTGGTCCTAAGAAGGAAATTAAACTAAAGGAATTATGGAGGGGCGGATGGACACAATGTGGAGTGAAAGTAACCAACCCTTAATTAGGAAATGTTTCCAAGGAAAGAAGTATCATAATGGCCTAGGCTGACCTGTTTGGCGGGAACAGGAGAACCTAGTAGAAAGAGGAAAACTAATAACGACAGACAGCCAAATAGAATAAACAAAACCCTAAGAAGGAATGAGATGTAGTAAAAACTACACTCTATAATGGATAATAGGATGGGCATGAAGAACGAGTGTACAGTTGTCCAGACGATTGGACTAGAAAAATAAAGAATTGTGAAATGGTTGCGAACAAATCAGAGGGGATTAAGGCCAAAGGAAAACCCTTGAGTAGAGGATATCATTGGGAATGATGATGGATCTAAGAAAGGACGAAACCCAGCATGTCGGTAAAACATCTGGGAATTTAATTAATTGGAACAGGAAATACTTAATAAGGAAGTCGAAAAGGAATGAGTGGGTAAGGAGAACCAACACAATTGAGTAAGTGGAGTTAATAATGGTAAAAAAAAAGATAGTTGAGGAATACTATCAAAAGAAAAGAGAGATGAAGTTATACAATCCCTGAAAGGTCTAAAAGCTAAGAGAGATATTTCAGGAGATGTTCTAAAAATCAAATGGACAGAAACGGGTCCTAGAAAATGCCATGCTGTAAGGGCATGTAAGCCCAACAACCCGAGGAGAATATGACTCGAAGTAAGGAAGAGTCGGCTAATAAGCATGACGAGGTCAAATATAACAATTTGGACCGAATTTATAATAGAGAACGAATGGAGGAAGAGTCAAAATAGGACGAAAAGGTGGTGATAAAGAAATCTGCAAAAATAAGTACGAAATGCTCTATAGAACGATGAGCTAAGTGTTTCAATGATTAAGCGTTTAACTAGCCACGAAAATGGTTAGTTATCTTGGAATTCCCAATCTTGAGTACAGGACCTAAAGGGGAAGAATGTTTCTCTAAGCAAAAAGAGAGATAAAATCTAAGAACGTACCCTGAGGTAAGGTATGCCTAGTTATGACAAACTCCATGGAGGGAGTAAATAATATTAACAAAAATGAATTTCTTAAATGAAGGTTGTAAAAGGGACTCATTTCAAGGACGAGAGAAAAGTTTATATCTTAAGCAAACACCAAAGGGGCATAAAAGGAAATGATTGCTCAAGCAAGGATGTTAACTAAGTTTTGGGGACAAAACTCCTAAAAGGAGGGGAGAGTTGTAAAACCCGCCGTTTTGAGGTAAGGAAAACCAGGAAAAGAACTGGTCAAACCAAGTGAGGATTCATAACCGGTTCACAAACCCGATTATTTATGAACGGGCAAGTTGGGAATTTACAACTCTCGGGTGATCCAAATGGTTAATTAAACCTTGGAAAAGAAACTTAAGATAAATTAGAAAACAAAAACCAAGGTGGTTCAAGTGAACTAGATTCCATAAGAACCTTAAAGTTAACCGTGCTTGCTTGATAGTAAACTATCTGATAGTAAACTCCAGTCAATCTGAGAATCGTTGGAGAAGCGACGACATGATCGAATAGTGAAGCAACTCCTGCGGACCGAAGCTGCCCTATTTTGACCAAGCTGAAATCGGCCATTTCAAGCCCTCCTCAGGCCAAACCAAGCCCTCCCAACACTTCCTCAACCTTTCCACGGCTGAGTTAGGACCGAAAGGTAAGCCAATTCGGCTCCCCTTTACAATTTTTGATCGGTGCTAGAGAGAGAATCGACCGAATTTCAATGAAAAAATTCTAATCTAATTCCACATCAATTGATGCGATTCTTAATTCTAGGATGAACCTCAAGATGAGAGCTATCTGCCTAGATCGAAAGCTTGAACCGCCGTGCCTTCACCGGTGAGTAATTGAAGCTTTCTCTCTCTATAGTTCATTTTCCGGCGAAGCTCCATTTGAGCTCGTCCCGGCATTAAAACTTGCGATTCACATTTCTGAAGAATCGTATGAACATGTAGAAACTCAATTTCAACTTCAATTTCAACAATTGGAAACGTTTGATGGGTCAATTTGATGAAATCAAATTCGGCTGTGTTAAGAAGTTGGAATTGGGGGAAAATTAGGGATTTTTGAAATTCAAAGGACCAAAATGAAATTTTATGAAATTGAGGGTCAATTGGGCATGAAAATAATATTGGAGGACCAATTGAGGAATTTTGAAATTTTTGGGGCAAAACTTACCATTTTTGTAAAAAAAAAGGGCAAAATGGTAATTTTGGAAAAATTGGGGGACCAAATTGGAAATTTGGGAAATTAAACCCCTTTTTGGTGAAATTGAATAAATTGAGGTCCCAGGATAAATTTTAAAAGTTACGGGACTCAATTTGAGGAAAAACCGACATTAGGGACTTAAAGTTAAAGAGAAATAACTTTAGGGACCTAATTGCAAATAACTAAAAGTTTGGGTTTTCTCATTCATTGGAAATGAATGAAGGCTGTTATGCCGAATAATAATGAAGAAGTTTGTTCAAATCGTGTAGGAATGCGAAATACCAGGAACGCCAATAATGATAAGCTCGCGTGAATACAAAGAACCAATCTAGTGGAATTCACGGCATTAACGGGTGAGTGGGTTTACTAACATCATACTCGGTTGGGATGATGAGCACAACTTAAAGTTAAAAACCAAATACTGGTTGTGAGTGGGTTTACAAACATCATACCCGATTGGGATGATGAGCACACCTTATAATTTAAAAACCACTTACCGGTTGTGGGTGGGTTTACTAACATCATACCTGGTTGAGATGATGAGCACAACTTAAAATTAAAAACCACTTACCGGTTGTGAGTGGGTTTACAAACATCATACCCGATTGGGTTGATGAGCACACCTTATAATTTAAAAACCACTTACCGGTTGTGAGTGGGTTTACTAACATCATACTCGGTTGGGATGATGAGCACAAGTTAAAGTTAAAAACCACTTACCGGTTGTGAGTGGAAATTTTATATCATACCTGGTGGGGGATGATAAGTACCTCGGTATAAAAATCCACTATTTAGTGGTATTTTAATCATCACCACTTAGAGAAAGTGATGTGAAAATTATGCGAAAAAAATTACTTACCGATTGTAAGTAGATCATACCCGGTTGGTATGATGAGACTTCCTCGAAGGAAGTTGGAAACTCGTTCATCGGTTATGAACGGAGATGTCCTTATACCGGTTGGTATAATGGACAGTGAAAACCTATTTGGTCAGAAGTGTTCTCCCCTAACTGTGTGCCAATGCTTAAACTATTTGGGAGACCTTCTCGACGGGAGCTCGAATAGCTCTAATAGGCCAAGGGCTTCGGTTTTGGAACTTGGGGGCTAAATGCCCGATTTTGAAAATCTCGTACAGTGGGCCCAAGGCTAGTTGACACGAGCAGGAGCTCGTAAACGAACATGATATATGTGCTATAAAACTTAATAAGTGAATTGTTTGGCCATGGTACCAAGATAGGACTGACATGCTCAGTCAACCAGCGGCAGTGCGACATGACAGGTCGACGAACTAGTCAAGACAAACAGATACGGGTTGAGTTGAGAGTCGGGATCATTGGACTAGTGGCACCATAGATTATATGACAATATAAGAAAACATTGTTTGTGCATTGATGTGAGTACGGGATCATCAAGACGCCCATGAGGGGTAGTGATGCGTCCTAAGGGCACTGGACGACCTGGTGGCTATAAGGGCAGTTCGTCGTTCCAGGTGTTTGTGCCAAATCTGGAGTAGCACCAAGCGTATGAGACCGGGGTGGGGACAGGATGAGGTCTCTTTTCTCATACTGATACGAAGAACTAATTTCGGGATTGTGGGTCAGATGTCACATACATTCAATCATTCCCAGGGTAGAAGTGGTTGTACTTCTATCCGGGGGGCAGGAAAAGTCGCTCCGAAGCCACTAGCAGGTTCAGTAGTGATACTGACTTGCGAATGTGTGTAACTTTCATGATGAAGGATGTGTGTTGGGTGATGACACACCGTGGTAACTAAGAAATAATGGAAAAATCTAAATTTTTAAATGAAGGAATTTTTGAAAACAAAGGAGTCTGACACACTCCATATAAATGTTTTTCTTAAAAGTCAAAAGCTTTTAAAAACCCATTTTCTAAGTAGTCGTACTCACCCCCTCCCTTATATCCCTTTCAGGAAATCCCGAAAAGCCTCCCCTTAAAGACCGTCAACTAAGATGCCTATAAGACAGGTATGTAAAGTTTTAAATTTTATGCAATTTTGATTATACTATTCCAGGAAAAAGGTGTAGATTAAAGGACGCATTACTCTTTACGATTTACAATAAGGGGAAACCCTTTAATAAACTAGGAGAGTGGCTGGTTGATCACGGGGATCCGACCAAACCGGGTCGGGGCGTGACATGATGCGTCCTAGGGCTCTGGACGACTAGGTGGAGATAAGAGCAATCAGTTGTTCCAGATGTCTTGAGAAGCTCGACGTAGCTTCATTGCACATGAGATCGGGGTGGCGACGGGATAAGGTCTCTATCTTCATATGGACATGGAGTATTTTAGTCTGAAAGTAGGTCGTTAGAGATGTTCACTCAGACTTCGGGTAGAAGTCAGAGATTTCGGGTAGAATTCAGAGAAAGTCAGAGACTTTTATCAGGGTAGATGGTAAAGATACTCCGATCCACAAGTGGGTGCAGTCGGCGTAACTACATCTCGTGAATGTGTGCGATCCCTTCATGATGAAGGGTGTGTGTGGTATGTTAAACATATTGAATATAGAAACGGGTAAGAGTTTATGAAAAGTGTGGAAAGGGTTTGAGAATCCTTGGAAATGAATTGGGAAACCTTAGAAAAAAGTTTTGATAAACCAAAATTTGAAGAATGACATTTTTATGAAATAAGAAGTCTAGCACATTTCGATTAAAGAAATTAATTTTTGTGAAAACTCTCACCCCAACACCTATTCACTGAGTTTTCGAACTCAGCCCCTCCCTTTACCCTTTTCCAAGAAACCAAGGGAAAACCAAACTTTAAAATTTATCGGTAGCCAAATCTTAAGGCAAATATGTAAAATTGTTATTCAAGTTTGATTAATGTTATTTTAGGAAATATACAGGTAAAAAAGACGTCTTACTCCCCACGATTTTGAAGAGGGGAAAATTCTAAATAAACTATGAGAGTGGCAGATTGTTAAAAGGGATCCGACCAAATCGGGTCGGGGTATTACAAAATTGGTTTTGAATTATTTGTGTGAATTAATTTGAAAGGATATGTACTTTTATGGTGAGTGAATGAAAATAATTATTAAGTAATTTTACCAAAAGAGAATAAGTTACAAAATGATAAGAGATAAATATTATTTTTTGATAAATGTTGGGAAATAATATAACTTTTAATTTGAAAAAAAAATAACCTAAACGTTAATGACAACAAGTAAAAAAATTAATGTGATTAATAAAAGCAATAAAAGAAATATTATAATGATTGCATAAATAGTATAGACTGTCCAACCAATACTGCGAAAGAGTTAATTACTAATGAGAATTTTATTTTAATAAGAAAATAAGTGTAATAAAATTTAAAATAACATGTATTGTATTTATTAAAATAAGATATAAATAATAAATTAAATTTTTTTAGAAAAATAATAAATATTAATAAATTAGAAATGTCTTATTTATGAGATTAAATAAGTAGATTTAAAAAAATATAATACGTAAAATTGTTCTGTCTCCTGTCTCCAATTAAGAGGTGGTTAAGGCAACCCAGCAGTTAGTGTGCATGTAAAGTAATGGTGTTTGATGCACGTGAAGTACAGGCAGATAGCAAAGAAATCAAGTACATATAACACATGAGTGGGTGAGATATGTCACCCAACCCAATTCCTACGTCGCTCCTGTAATCTGGTAGCAGTTGTACTGTCTGAACTTTCATCACTGTTTCTCACCTAATGCATCTTTTTTTCTCGTCACCCTCTGTGAACTGCACAACTATTATTTTGCCATGCTTTTCATATTTTGGACTGAAATTTCATCCTGGTGTGTCAGAAAGCTGATTCCATTGTAAGCACAAACAGGAGACGGAACGTTGTTGTGGCATTTGTCCTATCAAATGTTATTATATTGGTTGTTTATACCAACAGGACACGGATCATTAAAACAATTGATTCGTCCTATCAAATAGTGATTCGTCGAAAAACTAGACTTCGAAAGAGAAAGCTTATTGTCGGGGGTGCGGTGGTTCGAGCTTTTGATCAAGGCAGATAGCTCTCATCATGAGGTTATGCCTAGAATCAAGAATTGCATCAATTCATATCGAGTTGAGAGAGAATTTGGTCAGTGAAGTTTTGTCGGTTCTCTCACTAACTATGATAAAAAATTACAAAGTAGATCAAAATTAGTTTACCTTTCCGCTCTAATTAATTTTTATGAGGGCTGTGTAAGTGTTGGGAGAGCTTGGTTTGGCTTGAGAAGGGCTCAAATTGGCCGTATTTAGCTTGGCCGAAATAGGGCAGCTTCAGTCTGTCTGATCTGCTTCACTATTCGATCATGCAGATGCTTCTCTAGTGATCCTTAGAGCAAATGGAGACTACCATCGGGTAGCTAACTTCTCACCGAATCTAAGTAACCCAACCTTACCTTTTTTGGCTCAGAAAAATGCCCAAGTCGGAGATCTGGTTCGAGCTTCATCGGAAATTGAAGCAGTAGAGAGAGAGATGAGTTTTTAGGTGTGAGGAAGATGAATGAGGAGGAGCTCTTTATATAGGGAGCTCGGGGACTCCTTGGACGTCCGATTGGCACCTTTATGGGGATCATTCATTGCCTGAAACTCCCTAAACAGAACTTTTCATCTTCATCGGCGATGTTTGATTTTTCGACGAGTGAACAGTGTTGTCATCTAAAGGAAGAAGACGCCACTATCTCGAACTGGACCGGACCGGTCCGAACTGGTTTCAATGCTTAAACTAGCATGTTCAGGTCCGATTCGACCGAGTTTTTCCAAATTAAAAATTTGTAAAATCATCTAAATTCATTCTCTATCCAATGGTATCTTCAATTCTCCAATTTAAACTTTCTAAGCCACCTAGAAAAATGAATGTAGAAACAGGTCTAATAGTTGTTAAAATCGGTTCAAATCGGTTCACCTGAACTGGTTTGATTTTCTCTTCCAATTCATCCCAAAGTCCTTTACCATGACTTTTATGACTATTTATGTCACTCGGGATTTGTTAATTTCCTATTTTTCCCTTTTACTAATGGTTGGGGTTCGTGAACTAGTGCGGTTCTCTTACCCATGTTGACTGGTTCTTTCCCTGGTTTCCTTGTCTTTAAGGGGACGGGGGTTACAACTCTCCCCTCCTTTTAAGAGTTTTGTCCCCAAAACTTAATTAGCAACCCTTGGCATCAGGAATAATTTCCTTTGGTGTTAACTTGGTGTTTGCTTGACATGCTAACTCTTCGGTTATTCTTTTTGTTAGCCCTTTTTATATCATTCACTTAAGGAATTTCTTTTCCTTTCTATTTTTTACTCTTTCCACGGAGTTTATCATAACTAGACATACCTTACTTAAGGGTATATCCTTAAATTCACATCATTCTTTGCTTAGAGCAACATTTTTCCCTATAAGGTCTTGTACTCAAGATTGGGAGTTCTAAGATATCTAACTATTCCTTTGTCTAGTTATTCTCTTGGTTGTTGAAACCCTTAGCTTGATGTTCTTTCGAGCATTACGTACTTTTTTTCACGGGTTTCTTTGTTATCACCTTTTTATCCTATTTCAACTCTTCCTTCATCCGTTGTTTTTTTTCACTTCAGTCCAAATTTTATGTTTGACCTTGTCATGGTTACTAACAGACTCTTCCTTACTTTAAGTCATATTTTCCTCGGGACTGTTGGGCTTACCTACCCCTTATAGCATGACATTTTCTAAAACCTATCTTTGTCCATTAGATTTTTAGAACACCTCATTGCGGATCATTCTTAGCTTTCCAACCTTTCAGGGTTTGTATAACTTTATCCCTCTTTCCGTTTGGTAGTATTCCTCGACTACCTTTACTATTATCCTCTCATCCATCTTGCCTTTGAAGTCATTTCTCACATAACCATATCGATTTCTCTTACCTACTCCTTTTTTCCCAACTTCTTTATTGGGTCTTTCTGATTCCAATCATTGGATTTCCTCATGACTTACCGACATGCAAGGATTTTTCCCATCTTATGTCCTTCCTCTTCTTTAGTGGTGCCCTTTATTCAAGAATTTTCCTTTTCTTTAATCCACTCTTAATCACTCTTGACCATTTCACGATTCATTATTTCTAGTTGATCCCCTTTTGGTCTATGTGTCGATTGCTTTATTTGGGAAGTTCCCTTCTTACGGTTTCATTTGCTACTAAGTCCCTCAAAGTAGAGATTCTAACCATAAGAGATACATGCTCGAATTTCTTACCATTCCTTGAAGATTTCTTCCTTCCTTTCCTTACACCTCCTTCTATGTTGAGGCATTTGCCCACTTTGAATCGTTACTCGTCTTAAAATTCCATTTCATCCCTTATTCCACATCTAAGAAATTTCCGATTATTGGTCTTATTTTGTGTACTTCATCATATGCCCAACCACCTGCTCTTTAGGCTCCATTATGCGTGTGTGAACTACAATACGTCTTACTATTTGTGGTTATCCCCCCTTAACCACTTCTTATTTGGATGAGCTTACTTTCCCAACTTTTCTCAGACGTTCTTTCCTTTATTTCCTTATTTTGGGTAGTCCATTCATTCTTACTTATCACAACATCTTTTGATGCTAACTTTCTACTTACTTGTTCCTTGGGTTTAACTTATTCCTTGGGTCCTCCTAGTATGCTTCCCTTGTTCTTTCACCTTAGCATTCGCTTCATTTGCAAGTTTATCTCCTTATCCCTTTCACTTGCTTCCATTGCCTCTCACTTGGGATACATATGCCTTTCCTGGGTTTCTTTTCTTGGTAGGGCTCTTCCCTTTTTCTCCCGGAATTCCTTTTTCATTTGCTCTAGGGAACATCTACTTTTAAATGACATCCTTTGATGTCGTCATCTCCTGTCATGCCCCGACCTGGTTTGGTCAGATCCCCGTGAACAACCCACCACTCTCTCAATTTATTAAGGGTTTTCCCTTCTTTTACCCGAGAGGAGTAAGGTGTCCTTTAAACCAATAACTTTCATGGAATAACATTAATTAAAATTGAATGAAATTTTAAACTTTACATACATGTCTTGTAGGTGTGACTAATAAGAGATCTTTGTTTAGGTTTCCCTTGGTTACCTAAAAGGGACATAAGGGAGGGGGTGAGTTTAACGATTTAGTGAATGAGTGTTTAAAGTTCGACTTTTAGAAAATAGTTTGAATTGGAGTGTGTCAGACTCCTTATTTTCTTTTAAAATAATTCATCCTTAAAATTTCGGTTTTCATAGCCATATCTCAATCATTAATCACAACATGTGTGTTTATCAACCAACACACGCCCTTCATTAGAAAGGGAACACACATTCGCAAGGCAGCACATCCACTACACTCACTTGTGGTGTCAGAGCGACTTTACCGGTCACCTAGATAGAAGCACATCCACTTCTACCATGAGAATGAGTGGATGTACGTGACATCCGACCCTTCATCATACCAACTGGATATGATCTACTTACAACTGATAAGTAGTTTTTTCGGGTAATTTCCACAACACTCCATTCTGGTGTAATGGCTAAAATTCCACTTAGTAATGGGTTTTTATTTCCAAGGTGATTATTATCTCAACCAGGTATGATATAAAAATCCCACAGACCCAATAACGTAGTGATTTTCTCTTAAGTGGCTCTTTCTCTTCACGTGAGCTTGTCCTTGCTGGCGTTTCCGATACTTCATATTCCTTCATGATATGAACATCCTTGTTCATTATCTCTTGGCCTAATTGCCTTAATTCATCACGACTGGATTAAATACTCAAACTTTTCAATTAGTTGCAATTAGGTCCCTAAAGTTCCTTTTCTTTAACCTAAGGTCCCAAATGGCGGCTTTCCCCCAAATTGAGTCTTGAAACTTCTAAAATTCAACTTGGGACCTCAATTTATTCAAAATCACAAAAATGCATTTAACTTTCCCAAATTTCCAATTTGGTCCCCAACTTTTCCAAAATTCCCATTTTGCCCCTACTTTACAAAAATGGTAAATTTCACCCCAAAAATTCCAAAAATTGACCAATTGTTCCTCCAACATCTTCTCCATGCCCAATTGGCACTCAATATTATGAAATTGCACTTGAGTCCCTCGAATTTTTGAAATCCCCAAATTTTCCCTCAATTTCAATCTTCTAACTTGGCCGAATTTGATTTTATCAAATTAACCAATCAAATGAGTTTAATTGTTGAAATTGAAGTTAGATTTAAGTTTCTGGATTGAAAAGAAGGGTGAGTTTCTACAACAAAGTGAATGGGTATTTTAAAAATGGAGTTCCAAAAAAAAAATAGTTTTCAAGGTGGAGTGTGCCAGACTCCTTATTTCCTTTAAAATTTCTCATATTCAAAATCTCGATTTTCAATTTTTTTTCTTATTACCACGGTGTGTCATCACCTTACACACATCCTTCATCATGAAGATCAAACACACAATCACATGCCAGTATGTCCATTGAACCCACTTGTGGCGTTGGAGCGACTTTACTAACCAACTAGATAGAAACACGTCCACTTCTACCTTGAGAATGAGTGGATGTTCACGACATCCAACCCTCAATCCCTTAAAAAATCTTCGCATCCGTACGAGGACAGAGACTTCATCTTAACCCCACCCTAGTCTCATGTGCTTGAAGCTACGTCGAGCTTTAAAAGGCATACTAGTACGACTAACTACCCTTATATCCACTAGGCCATCGAGGTACTTATCATCCCAATCGGATATGATATAAAAATCCCACTCACCCGATCATGTAGTGAAATTCCACTTAGTCAGTTTTCGTCCCTTGCGAGCTTAACCTTAGTTGGCGTTCCCTATGTCTTGTGTTCCAACACGAAATGAACATTATTGTTCATTATCATTTGGCTTAATAAACTTCATTCAGTGTGAATGACTAAATTCTCAACTTTTCAAATATTTACAAATTCGTTCGTAAAGTTATTATTCATTTTACTTTAGGCCCCCAATTGCCAGTTTTTCCCCAAATTGAGTTCCAAAACTTTTAAAAATCCATTTGGGACCTCAATTTACTCAATTTCATAAAAAGGGGTTCAAGTTTCCCAAATTCCCAATTTGGCCCCCAAATTTTTCAAAATTACCATTTTTCCCTTCCTTTACAAAAATGGTGAGTTTTACCGTAAAAATTCTAAAATTGCTCAATTGGCCCCTAACACTCTTATTATGCCCAATTGACCCTCAATTTTATATAATTACATTTTGGTCCTTCGAATTATTGAAAATCCCCAATTTTTCCCCAATTTCAACTTCCTAACATAATCGAATTTGATTTTATCAAATTAACTGATCAAACCCTTCTAATTGTTGAAATTGAAGTTAGATTTGAGTTTCTACATCTTCATACAATTCAATAGTGCTTTGAATTGTAAGTTTTGATACCAGAACGAACTCAAACGGCGCTTCGCCAGAAAATAGAACATACAGAGAGAAAGCTTCAATTGCTCACTGTCGGGGATACGACGGTCCGAACTTCCAATATGGGTAGATAGCTCTCCTTCTGAGATTTCTCCTAGGATCAAGAATTGCATCAATTGATTCTGAATTGGGTGAGAATTCTATCATTGAAATTATACATGTTCTCTCTCTTGTATTGGTCGAAAATTGCAAAGTGGAGCTAAATTGGCTTACCTTTCAGATCTAATTCAGTCGTAGGAGGGCTGAGGAGGTGTTGGAAGAGCTTGGTTTGGTCTAAGGGGGGTTCAAATTGGCCAATTTCAGCTTTGCCGAAACAAGGCAGCTTCGGTCCGCCGGAGCTACTTCACTATTTGATCATGCCGGTGCTTCTCCGATGACCCTTGGAGCGAATGGATGTTACCATCGTGTAGCTGATTTCTCCCTGGTTCTAAGGAACCCAACCACACCTTCTTTGGCTTAGAAAAGACCCTATATCGGACTCTGGTTCAAGCTTCACCAAAAAACTAAGTAGTTGAGAGAGAGTGAGGTTTTCAAGTGTGGAGAGGATGAACGGAGAGAGGCTCTTTATATAGGGAGCTCGAGGACTCGTAGGTCGTCCGTTTGGCACCTTCATAATAGTCATTGATGACCTGAAATGTACAGAACATAAACATTTCTTCTTTACTGATGCTGCATCGATTTTCTAGCGAGTGAATAGTGCTGTCATCTAAAGGAAGAAGATAACACTATTCCGAACCAGTTCGAACTGGGTTCAAAGCTTAAACTGGTCGGTTCACCCCCAATTCGACCAAATTTTTAAAATATAAAATTTATAAATTCATTTTCTATCCAATGGTGGCCTCAAATCTCAAATTTTATTTTTTTTAGAAATGTAGAAAAATGAATTTATCATCTAGTTCAATAGTGGTTCAAATAGGTTCAATCTAGTTCACCTAAACCGGTTTGGTTTTCATCCCCCATTTATCCTAAAGTTCTTTATCATGACTTATGTTACTCTTTAGGTCACTTGGGGTCCATATATTTCCTGGTTTGCCCTCTCTCTATCGGTTCTAGTTCATAAACTATCTTGGTTCCTAAATAGGTTCATTCTGGTTTGGATCCAGATCACCCGAACTGGCCCGATTTTTCTCTCCCACTTGGTTTTAAAGTTCCTTCCCAAGGTTTATGAATCTTTTTGGGTTGCATGGGAGTTGAAATTTCTCAAATTTGCACTTTCCTCAATAATCGGATTTGTGAATTGGTTCAGTTTTCTCACTTGGTTTGATTAGCTCTTTCCCATTTTTTTTTCTTAACTCCAAAGAGCAGGGTTTACACATTTGTTATGATGAAGTTCCTGGAAGGAAGAAAAAAACCTACTTATCGATTATGAGCAAAGATATCCTCACACCTGATTGGTGTGATTGACAAATAAAAAGTTATTTTTGTCAGAAATGCTCTCCCTTGACTGTGTGTCAATGCATAAAGATTTTGGGAGACCTTTTTTATGAGAGCTCAAATAGCTCAGATAGGCAAGAGGCCTCAGTTTTGGAACTTGGATGCTAAAATGCCTGTTTTGAAAATCTTGTACAGTGGGCCCAAGGCTAGTTGGCACGAGCAGGAGCTCGTAAACAAACATGATGCTAAGCCATGAAAATTTCAATGAATGATGTGATTTGGCTATGGTACCAAGACATGATAGACATACTCGATGGATTGGCGGCAGTGCAACAAGACCTGGTCGACGGACAGGTCTAGACAAACAAGTGCAGGTCGAGTTGAGGGTCGGGGCCGTTGGACTAGTGGCACCAAAGATTAATGGCTTATATGGAAAATTATTATTTGTGCATACACAAGGGTTCAGAACCATCAAGATGCCCAAGAGGGGTGGTGATGCATCCTACGGGCTACTAGATGACATGGTGGATATAAGGGCAAATTGTCGTGCCAGCACTCAAGGAAACTCGACTTAGTTTCATGTGCATGAGACCGGGGTGGGGTTGAGATGAGGTCTCTATCCTCATACGGACACGGAGTTTCTTTCCAGGTTTGAGGGTCAGATGTCGCAAACATCCACTCATTCCCAAGGTAGAAGTGGATGGGTTTCTATTTAGGTGGCCGGTAAAGTTGCTTCGATGCTACAAGCGGGTGAAGTGGACAGGTTGCCTTGCGAATGTGTGACCCCTTCATGATGAAGGGCATGTGTTAATTGTTAAACACACTAATTGTGAGATAATTGATTTTGAATAACCGAGAATTAAAGGAAAGAATATTTTTGAAAAGAAAATGAGCAGTCTCGCACACTCTAATTTAAACTATTTTACAAAAACTCATGTTTCAAACACTCATTCATTAAGTTATCGAACTCACCCCTCCCTTTACCTATTTTCAGGTAATCGAGGGAAAAACCTACCTACAGACATTACACTAGTTAAACCTGCAAGATAGGTATGCAAGTTTAATTTATTCAATTTTGATTAATGTTATTTTAGGAAAGTTACAATTATAAATGACGTTTTACATCTCACGGTTTAAAAAATGGAAAAACTCTAAATAAATCGAAAGAGTGGCGGGTTGCTAACGGGGATCCGACCAAATCGTGTCGGGGCATGACAAATAGAGATAATATCATATCATTATTTTATAATAAAATACCATAAAAATTTGCTGTAATTATCTAAGAAATGAATATAATAGCGTTTATCTGCTACAGAGGAAATAATGAGTTATAATCCCCAAATGTATGTGTGAATTAATTTGAGAGGATAGATACTCTTATGGTGAATAACTGAAAATGGTTATTAAATAATTTTACCAAAAAAGTATGAGTTACAAAATAATAATAGATAAATATTATTTATTGATAAATGTTGGGAAATAACATGACCCATAATTTGAAAAAGAAGAATATCTTAAAAAATTGATGTAAACGAGTAACAAATTCAACGTGACTAATATAATTAATAAAAGAAATATTATCATGATTACGTAAATAGTAGAGATCGTCCTTACAATTTCTATAAATCAATTACTGATGAAAAAATAAATTTTGATAAAAAAATGAGTAAAATAGAATTTAAAAAAAGCATGTATTATATGGAATGAAAGAGATATAGATAATAAGTTAAAGAAAAATTTTAAGAATATAATAAATATTAGTAAGTTAATTAACGGTGTTTGATGTAGGTGAAGTACTTGCAGATAGCAAAGAAATCAAGTACATATAACACTAGAGTGGGTGAGATATGTCACCCAACCCGATTCCTACGTCCCTCCTATGTAATCTGGTAGAAGTTGTACTGTCTGAACTTTCATCACTGTTTCTCACCTAATGCATCTTTTTTTCTCGTCACCCTCTGTGAACTGCACAACTATTATTTTGCCATGCTTTCCATATTTTGGATTGAAATTTCATCCTGGTGTGTCAGAAAGCTGATTCCATTGTAAGCACAAACAGGAGATGGATCTTTGTTGTGGCATTTGTCCTATCTAATGTTATTATGTTGGTTGTTTATACCAACAGGACGCGGATCATTAAAACAGTTGACTACTTTCTGCAACAGGTAATCACCTTATCATTTGTTCCACCAACTGTACTTTGATGATGATTTCAGGTTGAGCAGATGAGATGCTATTGACTCTTGCTGATGATTTTAATCCTATGATTTTGTGGGTGAGCAGATGAACTAACAAAGAAACCCTTCCCAGAAACCTTTTACTTCTGTCCAACTTAGCTCATTGTCAGCCACTCACATTTCCTTTCTATAAAAAGCCCACCATTAATTCCAATACAAATCACACAAATCCTGAACCTAAACCTCCTGCAACACTCTTCTTAGACACGAACTTGAAGATCTGGACATTGCCATGGCTTCAAACCCAAAATCCCTCCTCCCTCTACTGCTCATCGTTGTGGCACTGATCACTGGAAATGGGGTGCTCGCCGTTCGTCATCTCCTAGAAGCAGAGCTTCCCAAGATCCCTGAATTGCCAAAGCCTGAGATTCCAACACTGCCCAAGCCTGAGGTTCCATCACTGCCCAAACCTGAGATCCCTTCATTCCCTAAACCCGAGATCCCTTCATTCCCCAAGCCTGAAGTTCCATCACTGCCCAAGCCCGAGATCCCTTCATTCCCTAAACCCGAGATCCCTTCATTGCCAAATCACGAGATCCCTTCACTGCCCAAACCAGAGATTCCTACCTTTCCCAAACCCGAGATTCCAACATTACCCAAACCCGAGATCCCTTCATTTCCCAAGCCTGAGATCCCAACTCTGTCCAAGCCTGAGATTCCAGCCATACCAAAGCCGGAGCTGCCCACTATCCCGCATGTCCCAAACACACCTCTTCACTGAACTTGTCCTCCTGAGTCATGTGTGTTGTGTTCCACAAATGATGCTGTCCTTAATGACATCAATTAGTAACACTGCCATGTGAGGAATCTTACGATCCCCATCAGCTGCATATATTCTACTGTATGATTGGTGCTGTATAGAAGTGGGTGTCCGCGTGTTTGTGAGACGTGTTTGTGAGAGATTTGTATTTGCCTTCTCCAATATATTTGGTTCCTGTTGTTTATCAATAATATAATTACCTTTTTGTTTCTATACATCTTGTGATCCGTGACTCCAATTCTCGGCCAGTCATATCTCAGTCTCATGGCCTGAGTCTATATGTCATCAGTGGTTGTGTCCAATGGACGAATAATGAAGCTGCGACCAACAAATTAGTTGGACAGCTGGTGCAATTTTCGAACATATTCCCACTAGGGTTTCACTGACGGATATCTCTTATAAATCCTAATGGGTATATCTACCAGCTAGCTCATTCCATAATTTCCTATAAAGTTATAGCCATAGACAGGTAGTTAGTCACCACCCTAACCATAATTTCATCTAATTATGGATTTATAGGATTCTGTGACGTGAGTGCATGTATATCATAACACAAACCATCTTTGTTGGCAAGAGGGAGACCATTATTCCATCTTTCTCCCCCAGAGTATTCATAGCACAATAATAAGGTATCAAAAGGAAAATGAAAAGAGAATATCTATGGATCAAATACTAGTAGTGCTCATACTACATCCAGGCACGTTCCCTAAATTCCCTCCGCCCTCCCTTTTCCACCTCCTTTCCACTTTCCAACAATGATGCCACAGGAGAAGGCACCCCCAAATAAGTCTTTCACAATAAAGAAAAAGAAGAAAAGGAAGGAAAAGGAGAAGAGGAACATCACACTCAAGATATTCTAAATTGTAGTTTATTATTTAGTCTAGTATCTTATTTTATTTATACATAGTTCACTAATAAATGATAACTAATTATATATGAGCAAAGTAATATAAAAAAATAATATATTAAACCGTATCATAAATACAATATTTTGGTTTTTTTAGGGTTTTAAAGATTTTTTATGGATAATTTTGTAGTTAATTTTATATGTTTATGTACAAAAATACTTAGATAATATTTTTGTATTATATTATCTTTTTATCTAAATTATTTATCTTGATTTTATTTAAGTAAATAATTATGTGTATTTATTCACAAGCAATATTTAGAAAATATATTTAAATAATATTATTTTCTTTTTATTTAAACAATTTATCTTTTTTTTAGATGATAAACATACTCTTTTATCCATAAAATAATATTTTTAGACTATATTATATTTTCTTCTATTTTATTATCTAAAAAATAATTAATTAACTAAGATAATATTTAATGATTTGGCACATGTGTGATCTTATTATTTTATTTATTTATCTAAAAATAATAATATTATATTTAATAGATATAATTGAATAAAAATTTAAACAATAATATATAATTAGATGCAAAATTTAGCATAACATTAATGTACCAGATTTACTATAAATCAATTATACCAATGGTATATTTATCATAGAAAGATTTTTCTTATTTATTTATAATTTTTCTCATTTCATCTAATTCTTTTTTTTTATAAATTTTTTATTTTATCTACTATTATATAATATTCTAACACTCACATTAAGAGTATTATATTGTCGATCCCATATAAAATTAAAAATGGTAATCTATAAATAGTAAAAATTTTACAATTTTTTTCTAAATATATAATAGTTTTTATTTTATAAAATATCTCATATTATTCTTAAGAGTAAAAGAAAATGTAAATCAAACTACTTAAACAAATTATAATCAATAAAAATAAAAAATAAAAGAATGGGATATGGGTGTAAATAAAATACTTGGCTCCCACGTAATTAATTAACGCTCATATGGTTATTGGGTTACAAAAGTTCTCTCCCTTTTTTCTGTTTGAACTTCTTATATATTCAGGACATTATAGAATAGCATAACTATTTTTCTACCAACTTTGTTTTCCAACAACCCTTATAACTAACACTACATCTATTTGATTTCACACAATTGCAATCATACACAATAGTATTTTAATTTAACAGCTTTATCTTTACAATTCTAGCCCAACAAACTTTGATTCGACTCCGACTCAACAAATTCAGCAAAAAATATCAAATTGTGATAATTTTATCAGTCTTTTAAATAAAAAATTATTTACGGGACTGGGCCCATTTTCCATTAGACTTGGATGCATTTATATGAGTTTTTAAAACATGGCCTTGAGCCCACTTCACTTTTCAAATTCATGGTCTTGGGTCCCGTTTCACTGAACTAGATCTAACCGACTCTATGTCGATCACGGTCCTTGTCCATATCCTACATTGCTGGTCCAAGTTAGATCATCACTCGGATATGTATCCATACATTTGTTCCAAGATAGTCCTATAATCATGATTAATTCTTTGTTTAGAAAATGTGTCCCAAATTAGTTTAAGCAGTTTCACATAGTTAGAGGATCACATTTATGAAAAATAGGTTTTTCCAACCAAGCATGCTTCCAGCTTTACGAGTAATTACGCATCACTGGTCCAATTGGACTCGATGTCAGAAATCTCACTCACCCGAGATCCATGACTTGTTCGTCCCATATAAGATTTTGATACCTTTGATTATATTCTCGGTGGTAGGAAAATATATTCCTTTCACAACTACATGATCACAAATTATAGATCCATCAATTATCCCATAATTACACTTAGCTCCATATCTTTACTTTAATTTCACATAAGTCTCTACATATATTTTCTTGACAAATAAACACCATATTATTTGTCATAATTTCCTCAATTTACTTTATTCACAAATTTGTCCCCAAATAATTTTATTTATTATAAAATTATATAAATTAACAAATAAAGCATTTATTCATTTTAATTGCAATTAAATCCCCCAAAAAATATTTTATTTACAATTAAGCCTCCAATTTCATTTAAATCCATAATTGACCCTCATTCCCCAAAAAATCATTTCATTTATTCGGCTTCTCTAGAATCCTAAGGAAGTTAGCTACATGATTGTATACTCCTTTCATCTCAAGTATTGCCGGAGAAGTACTCACAAGCTCGCACAGTACCTTCGGTCCCTCGGGAGTCTACCAACCAAGTTGGTCGAGCTCAATTCAAGCCACTTTCGGGCCAATTCCGGCCATACCAAGCTCCTAGACCACCCAATGAGGAGTCCCAACCCTTCATGAGCTATGTTGGTAAGTCCCCTCCTCCACCCTTAGTTGTAAATTACTATTCAAGTGCATTTTTGCTAAAAAATAAAATATAAAATTCGCACTACTCTTGCTACCAATTGAGACGCGGTTTGATCTAGGAAGTATTTCCAAGAAGAGAGCAATCCATTGAAATCGAAAACTCCGATCGTCGAATCCTCACCAGTGAGTAATCAAAGTTTTCTCTCTCCAGACTGATTTTCTAGCGAAGTTGTGTTTGAGTTCATTTTTAAGCCAAATTTGGTGTTTTAAAGCTTGGAATGAATCGCTGAACATTGGGAAGATGATTAAGATCATGATAGGGGATAATTAACTAAATTTGGGCAGTTAATTTGATGAAACACAAATTGGAGGGGGGGGGGGGGGAGGGGGCAACATGCAATTTTTGGAAAAAATCGGGTGATTTGAGTATTTTTGGAAAATTGGGGGCTGAATTGTAATTAAAGGAAAATTGAAGCTCTCTCTCTCTACAGTCTATTTTCTTACGAAACTCTGTTTGAGCTCATTTCGATGTTAAAACTTATGATTCAAAGTGCTATAGAATCGTATAAAGATGTAAAAACTCAATTTCAACTTCAATTTCAACAATTAGAAGTGTTGAAATTGGGGGCTGAATTGGAATTAAAGGAAAATTGAAGCTTTCTCTCTCTACAGTCTAATTTCTTAGAAGCTCTGTTTGAGCTCATTTCGATGTTAAAACTTATGATTCAAAGTGCTATGAAATCGTATAAAGATGTAAAAACTCAATTTTAACAATTAGAAGTGTTTGATCGGTCAATTTGATGAAATCAAATTTGGTTCTTTTAAGGTGTTGAAATTGGTTGAAAATTTTGGGTAAATTGGGGATTTTTGAAAATTCAAAGGGACCAAAATGCAATTTTATATAATTGAGTGTCAATTGGGCATGATAAGAATGTTAGAGGGCCAATTGAGCAATTTTGGGGCAAAATTTACCATTTTTGTAAAGTAGGGGCAAAATGGTAATTTTGGAAAAGTTGGGGGGACCAAATTGGAAATTTGGGAAATTAGACCGCTTTTTATTAAATTGAATAAATTGAGGTCCCAAGGTGAAATTTAAAAGTTTTGTGACTCAATTTGAGGGAAAATTGGCATTAGGGACTTAAAGTTAAAGAAAAATAACTTTAGGGACCTAATTACAAATTAATAAAAAGTTTAATTTTCTTATTCATTTGGAATGAATGAAGGCTATTAGGACAAGAGATAATGAACAGTGATGTTCATATCAAATAGGAACATGAAGTACCGAGAATGCCAACAAGTACAAGCTTGTGTGAATACAAAGAACCGGTCTAGAGGAATTCATTGCATTAACGAGTTTGTGGGATGATAAGTAACTCGATAATGAAAATACATGACTTAGTGGTATTTTAAACATCATAACTTAGAAGTGTAATGTGAAAATGACGTGAAAAAACTACTTACAAAATGTAAGTAGATCATATCTAGTTGGTATGATTAAACTTCCTCGGAGGAAGTGGAAAACCCGTTCATCGGTTATGAGCGGAGATATCCTCATACTCGGTTAGTATGATGGATAGTTAAAAATATATTTTTGTTAGAAGTACTCTCCCCTGACTATGTGCCACTGCTAAAACAATTTGGGATACCTTATTGACAGGAGCTCAAATAGCCCTATTAAGCCGGAGGCCTTGTTTTTGGAACTTAGGGGCTAATTTACCTAGTTTTGAAAATCTCGAACAATGGGCCATAGGCCAGTTGGCACAAGCAAAAGCCCGTAAACAAACATGAGATATATGTCATAAAACTCAAATAAATGAATTGTTTGGCCATGGTACTAAGATAGGACCGACATATTCAGTCAACTAGTAGCAGTGCGACATAACAGGTCTTCGGAATAGTCAAGACAAACAGTTGTAGGTTGAGTTGAAGGTCGAGGCCGTTTAACCAATGGCACCACAAATTATATGACATGATGTGAAAATACTGATTGTGCATGCACTGTGTTTACGGGACCTTCAGGATGCCCAAGATGGGTAGTTATGTGTCCTAGGGCCTTGGACGACATGGTGGGTATAAGGGCAATTTGTCAAACCAGGTGACCTTGCAAAGCTCGAAGTAGCTTCAAGCACACGAGACCAGGGTGGGGACGGGATGAGGTCTCTGTCCTCATATGAACACGGAGAATTGTTATGTGATTGAGGGTCGGATGTCACAAACATTAACTCATTCTCAAGGTAGAAGTGAACGTGCTTCTATCTAGGTGGTTGGTAAAGTCGCTACGAAGCCACAAGTGGATTTAGTGGAAGTACTGGCATGCGATGGTGTGATTGACATTCATGATGAAGGATGCGTGTTGGGTGATGACACACCATGGTTAATAAGAAGTGGTGATAAAACAGAAATTTGAAATGAAAGTATTTTTGAAAGGAACTAAAGAGTCTCGCACACTCCAAACAAATTTTTTTCCTAAAAGTCAAATTTTGGAAACCCATTCATTGAGTCATTGTACTCACCCTCCCTCATATTGCTTTTCAAGAAATTCTGGAAAGCCTACCATTAAGGACCACTAACTAATTAGCTTATGAGACAGGTATGCTAAATTTAAAATTTTATGCACGTTTGATTTATGTTATTCCCATAAAGGTGTAGGTTAAAGGATGCCTTACTCTTTACAGTTTATAATAAGGGGAAACCCTTAAATAAACCGGGAGAGTGGCGGGTTGATCATGGGGATCCGACCAAACTGGGTCGGGGCGTGACATGATCCTAGAAGGAACCTCAGGACGAGAGCTATCTGCCCGAATCAAAAGATCGGACCGCCGCACCCCTAACGATAAACTTTCGAAGATTTCTCTCTCTAAGTCCAATTTGCCAATGAAGCTTCGCTTGAGCTTAATTTGGATATAAATTATGTGATCCAAAGCTCTATTGAATCATGTGGAAGTGTAGAAACTCAATTTTACCTTCAAATTAAAAAATTAAACCCAATTGAATGGTGAATGTGATGAAATTAAATTCGGCCAGTTTGAAAGGGGGAAATTTAGGAATTTTGTAAAATTGAATTGAGGACCAATTTACCATAAAAAATATGTTAGAGGACCAATTGGTCAATTTTGAAAATTTATTGGGGTTAAATTGCCATTTTTGTAAAGTAGGGGCAAAATGGTAATTTTTGAAAAGTTGAGGACCAAATTGGAAATTTGGGAAACTTGAAACCCTCTTTATAATTTTGAATTAATTGAGGTCACAATGTGAATTTTTGAAGTTTCAAGACTCAATTTGGGGAAAATTTTGCATTAGGGACATAAAGTTAAGGAAAGAGAACTTTAGGGACCTAAATGTAAATAATTGAAAAGTTTGGCATTTTGCTCATACATGAGGAATTAGGGCTATTATGCCAAATGTTAATAAATAAGGATGTCTAAATCGTGAAAAAGCCCGGAGGATTGAAAATGCCAGCAAGGATAAGCTCGTGTGGAGGTAAGAAGCCAACCAAGAGATTCACACTGCACTTATCGGGTGAGTGTGAATTTTCACATCATACCCGATTGGGATGATAAGTACCTCAGAAATAAAAATCCACTACTATGTGGAAGTTTAACATCACACCTGGTTGGGATGTTATGAGAAACACACGGAAAAACTACTTACCAGTTGTAAGGAGATCATACCTGGTTGGTATGGTGAATTTCATGGAAGGAATAAGAGAACCCGCTTATCAATTATGAGCGGAGATGTCCTCACACCCGGTTGGTATGATGGATAGATGAAAAGTTATTTTTGTCAGAAAATATTTTGGGAGACCTTGATGAGAGGTTGAATAGCTCGGATAGGCCAGATGCCTTGACTTTAGAACTTGGGTGCTAATATGCCTAGTTTTGAAAATCTCGTACAGTGGGCCCAAGGCTAGTTGGCACGAGCAGGAGCTTGTAAACAAACATGATGCTAAGCCATGAAAATTTTAATGAATGATGTGATTTGGCCATGGTACGAAGACAGGACCGACATACTCGATGGACTGGCGGCAGTGCAGCAAGACCCGGTCAACGAACTAGTCTAGACAAACAGTTGTAGGTCAAGTTTAGGATCGGGGCCGTTGGACTAGTGGCACCAAAGATTAATGGATTATATGGAAAAGTATTTTTTGTGCATGCATTGAGGTTCGAGACCATCAAGATGCCCAAGATGTGTAGTGATGCGTCCTAAGGGCTACTGGATGACATGGTGGAGATAAGGGAAGACTGTCATGCCAACAGTATGGGAAGCTCGACGTAGCTTCATGCGCATGACACTAGGGTGGGGTCGGGATGAGATCTATGTCCTCAAATGGACATGAAGTTTCTTTTCGAGTTTGAGGGTCAGATGTCGCGAACATCTGCTCATTCCTAGGGTAGAAGTGGATGGAATTCTATCTAGGTGGCCGGTAAAGTTGCTCCAGCGCCACAAGTGGGTGCAGTGGATGGACTGCCCTGCGAATGTGTCACCCCTTCATGATGATGGGCATGTGTTGATTGTTAAACACACCGATTTTGAGGAAGTTGGTATTGAATAACCAGGAATTCAAAGAAATAATATTCTTGAAAATAAAATAAGGAGTCTAGCACATTCCAATTCAAACTATTTTATAGAAGCTCATGTTTGAAACACCCATTCATTGAGTTGTTGAACTCACCCCCTCCCTTTACCCCTTTTTAGGTAACCGAGGGAAAAACCTACTTACAAACATTCCGCTCTCTAAACTTGCAAGACAAGTATATAAGTTTAATTTATTCAGTTTTGATTAATGTTATTACAAGAAAGGTACATACATAAAGGATGCTTTACTCCTCACTATTTAAAGAAGGGGAAAACCCTAAATAAATTGGAAGAGTGGCAGGTTGCTCACGGGGATCCGACCAAACTGGGTCGGGACGTGACAACTTGAATGGTATTAGAGTCTGTTTCCTCGAATACATTATCAAGACTATATAACATAGCCACTAAGAGAAATTTTAAAATTTGCAAATGGCTCCTAAGAGAGCAACCAAGAAAACTAGGATTGACTCTACCCAACACCCTGTCCTCGTAAGAAGATCACCCTAAAAAGATCTTCCATACTCGAGAAGTCCCAAAGAAGCAAGAGACGTTAGTGGGAAGTATCCCGGAAGATGGTGCTAGGACCCATTGAGGTCACAATCCTGAGTACGAAGGGAGCCAAGCCTAAGGCCAGAAATGCCATTAAAGGCTTATAACCTTGTCAAGGAGGATGCTTGTGAAGATCTCATAGCTCCCCATCTATTTCGTAACAACTTTTTATAATGGGGCTAATACCCCAAAACATTATACTATTTCTCCACTAATAAATAACTCCAAGTTTCTAAAAAATACATCTCTCAATTGCATAGTTCCTACACCTCCATACAATTTAATTTCACTTTGAATCGTACGATTTGATGATAGAATGAGCTCAAACGGAGCTTTGCTGAAAAACTGGACTTAGAGAGAAAAAGCTTTGAAAGCTTACCGTCAGGGGCGCAACGGTTAGAACTTTCAATCTAGGCAGATAGCTTCTGTCCTGAGGTTCCTCCTAGGATTAATAATCACATCAATTGATGCCGAATTGAGGGAGAATTTGGTTAGTGAAATTCTGCCGATTCTCTCTCTAGCACTGATCGGAAATTATAAATGGGAGCCAAATTCACTTACCTTTTCACTCTAATTGCTATAACAGGGCTGCAGAGGTGTTGGGAGGACTTGGTTTGGCTTGAGAAGGGCTTGAATTGGCCATTTTTAGCTCGACCGAAATAGGGCAGCTTCGGTCCGCCAGAGCTACTTCATTGTTCTATCACGACGGCGTTTCTCCGGCGACCCTTAGAGCAAATGGAGACTTTAGGCGTGTAGCTAACTTCTCCCAAAATCTAAAGAAGCCAACCACGCCTTCTTTGGCTTAGAAAAATGCCAAAGTCAGAGCTCTAGTTCGATCCTCCCCGGAAAATGGTGTAGTAGGGAGAGAGTGAAGTTTTCATGTGTGAGGAGGATGAATGAGGAGGGGCTCTTTATATAGGAAGCTTGGGGACTTCTTGGTCATCCAATTGGCACCATAATGGTGGTCATTCATTGCCTAAAACTCCCTGGCCGAAGACTTATCATCTTCTTCAGCGATGCTCAATTTTTTGGTGAGTGAACAGTGTTATCATTTAAAGGATGAAGACGACACTAATTTGAACTGGACTGAACTAGTTCGAATCGGGTTCAACGCTTAAACCGACCAGTTTAGGCCCGATTCGACCAAGTTTTTCATAATTAAAATTTTCTAAATCCACCAAAATTCATTCTCTATCCAATTGTGGTCTCAATCCTCAAATTTGAATTTTCTAAGCCACCTAGAAAAATGAATTTAACATCTAGTTTAATAGTGGTTTAAACCGATCCAATCCATTTCAATCCAGTTCCGATCTGGTTCTCCTGAACCGGTTTGGTTTTCATTCCCAATTCATCTTGAATTCCTTTTTCATGACTTTTTTTACTCTTTAGGTCACTCGAGATCCATAAATTTCTCGGTTTGCCCTTTTTTATCCTATCTGATTTATAAACTGACTCAGTTTTCTATTTGGAAATGACCAGTTCTTTCTTCGGTTTTTCTTATTATTAAAGGACTTGGTTTATAACTCTCCCCTCCTTTTAGAGATTTTGTCCCCAAAATAATTACATGTCAAATAATTGAGGTTAACTATCCCTAATTACACTTTCAATTTCTCATGTCTCTTCATGCATGGGTCTGTTTTGCCACAGAACGTTGACCATAGAAATCCTCTTATTCCTGAAGTTCTTATCCCTCCGGTCGATGATTTGTATCGGTTCCATTTGATAGGTCATGTAAACCCTACCCTTTGAAGTTAAGGAAAACCGGGAAAAGAACCGGTCAAACATAGTGAGAAACACCGAACCAATTCACAAACTCGATCATAAGAAAAGGACCAATTTGGGAAATTTACAACTCCCGAGTGACCCAAAGGGTTCATAAAACCTTGGAAAAGTACCTTAGGACAATTTGGGAGAGAAAACCAGATTAATTCAAGAGAATCGGATCCGAGCCGAATTGAACTGGTTTGAACCACTATTGAACCGGATGCTAAATTCATTTTTCTAGGTGGCTTAGAGAATTAAAATTGGAGAATTGAGGCCACCCTTTGATAGATAATAAATTAAGATAAATTTAGAAATTTTTAATTTTGAAAAAACTCGGTCAAATCGGGCTTGAATCGACCGGTTTAAGCTTTGAACCTGGTTTTGACCGGTCCAGTCCGATTTAGAAGAGTGTCGTCTTCTTCCTTCAAATGACAACACTGTTCACTTGTCAAAAAATTGAGCAGCACCAGTGATGATGAAAAGTCTCTGGCCATGGAGTTTCAAGCAATGAATGACTGCTATTAAGGCACCAATCGGACGACCAAGAAGTCCTTGAGCTTCCTATATAAAGAGCTCCTCCTCATTTATCCTCCTCACACTTGAAAACTCCACTCTCTCCCTATTTCTTCATTTTAGGTGAAGCTCGAACCAGAGCTCTAATATAGGGTCTTTTCTGAGCCAAAGAAGGCATGGTCGGGTTCTTTGGATTCGGGGAGAAGTTAGCTACATGCATGTAGTCTCCATTTGTTTCAAGTAACAAAGGGAAAACTAACCCAAGGACTTTTTGTTAACTACACCTGTGAGACAAATATGGAAAGTTTAAATTTTATGCAGTTTTGATTAATGTTATTCAAGGAAATGTACATGTTTAAAGGACGCCTTATTCCTCACGGTCTAAAAGAAGAGGAAACCCTTAATAAACTAGGAGAGTGGCGGGTTGATCATGGGGAACTGACCAAACCAGATCGAGGTGTGACATGTCAAGTTTCGAAGCACAAATATATGAAATACATCATGTACTCTTTGCAGGTCTGGAGGTAGTTCCAATTTATAGGCCATCGGTCCTATCCTTTGAATGATGGAATATGGGCTAATATACCTCGGTTTCAACTTTCCCCTTTGTTGAAATCTAAGTATTCCCCTCTGTGGGGACATCTTGAGAAATACTTGATCTCCCACATCAAACTCCAGATCTTTTCTTTGATTATCCACATAACTCTTTTGCCTGTCTTGTGCGGACTTAAGGCAACTCCTGATTAGTTTTATTTTCTTCATAGCATCCTTGATTTATTTTGCCCTTTCCAGCTTCCTTTCCCCAACTTCTTCCCAAAATAGAGGGGTACGATATGGTCGTCCATAAAGGACTTCATAGGAAGCCATCTGAATATTGGTCTAGTGGCTATTATTGTAAGCGAATTCCATTAGGCACAAGTATTCCTCCTAGCCTTTGTTCATGGTGAGTACACATGATCTTAGCATATCCTCTAAGGTTTGAATGGTTCACTCAAACTGCCCATCAGTCTAAGGTTGAAACGCTGTGCACATGTGGAGCTTGGTTCCCATGGCACTTTATAAGCTTGGCTAGAACCTTTAAGTAAATCTTGGATCTCTATCTGATACTATACTCACCGAAACACCATGGAGTCTCACTATCTCCCTCATGTATAAGACGACCAGTTGTTCCACTATATCTATCACTCTTATAGGGAGAAAATGAGCTGATTTGGTCAATCTATCCACGATGACCCAAATTGCATCTCATCCCTTTCTTGTCACAGTAGTCTGGTGATAAAGTCCATGGTAATGTGCTCCCATTTCCATTCTAGAATTGGTAAGGGTTCTAGCAGTCCTGATGGTTTATGATGCTCGACTTCAATCTACTTACAAGACAAGCATCAGGCTACATATTCTGCAATATCCCTCTTCATGCCCATCCGCCAATATCCTTATTTGAGGGTGCGGTACATCTTAGTACTGCTTGGATGCATTGCATACACTGAATCGTGTGTCTCTTCCTTAATTAACCTCTTCAGCTCCTTATCTTGAGGCAGACAAACCCTAGCCTTATAGGTTAGCACTCCATCACATCGCATGTTATAGTTTAGTTTCATTTCTCTATTAACCATATCTAAAAAAGTTTGGAGTTCCTTGTTAGTGTTCTGTTGAGCCTTAATCTGCTCGCTTAGATTAGGCCTTACCACCACACTAGCCAACAAGCATTTCTCCTACTTGTATATCCTCAAATCCACCTTCATCCTTCACAATTGTTGCAACAAGGGTATGTAGCTCATCTTTATTTGTGCCGTCTCAGTCTAATATTTGCCACTTAAGGCATCTGCCACCACATTTGCCTTTCTGGGGTGATATTCTATCACAAGATTATAATCTTTCACCAATTCCAACCTTTCTGGGGTGATATTCTAAGTCAAGAAATACTTAAGACTCCTGTGATCAGTGTATATCCTACACTTAACCCCGTAGAGGTAGTGTCACCAAAATTTTAAGGCAAATACTATTGAAGCTAATTCCAGATAATGGGTTGGGTAGTTTCTCTCATGTACTTTAAGTTGTCACGAGGCATAAGTGATGACCTTCCCTTGTTGCATCAGAACACATCCGAGTCCTTATCCGGATGCATCACTATTGATGGTGTACTCTCCCGCATCAGGGTTAGGTAGGGAGAGTACAAGTCTAGTTGTCAATCAAGTTTTCAACTCTAAGAAGGACTTCTCACATCTTTCATCCCACTTATACTCAACTCCTTTCCTGGTGAGCCGAGTCAAAGGAGATGCTATTTTAAAAAAGTATTGCACAAACTGTTTGTAGTATCCTGCCAGACCTAAGAAACTCTATATCTCTTAAGGGTTCCTTGGTGCCTTCCAATCTGATATGACTTCCACTTTTGCTGGATCTACTTTGACTCCATATGTCCTAAGAATCCCACCTCCTATAGCTAGAACTCACACTTGGAGGATTTTGCATATAAGTGATTTTCCTTCAATATCTCTAAGGTGATTGCCAAATGATCTTCGTGCTCCAACCTAGTTCGTGAGTATATGAGAATATCATCTATGAATACTATCACGAACTTATTCAAGTGAGGTTGGAACAAATGGTTCATTAAATCCGTGAAGGCTGTAGGGGCATTCGTTAATCCGAATGGCATCACTCTATACTTGTAATGTCCATATCGTGATCGGAATGCCGTCTTGGGAATATCCTCCTCTCGGATCCTAAGTTGGTGATAGCCTGACCGAAGGTCTATTTTGGAGAAGTAAGCTACTCCTTTCAATTGGTCGAATAGGTCATCAATCCGTGGAAGTGGGTATCTGTTCTTGATGGTGACATGGTTCAATTTCCTATAGTCTATGCACAGTATCACACTTCCATCCTTTTTATTTACAAATAGAACGGGTGCACCCCATAGAGACTGGCTAGGACATATGAAATCCTTCTACAATAATTCGTCTAACTGCTCCTTCAATTCATTCAGTTCTGTTGGAGCCATGCGATAAGGAGCTTGGGATATGGGGTTGGTTCATGGGATAATCTCTATGGTGAATTCCACTTGCCAATTTAGAGGTAGTCTAGGTAGTTCTTCTAGAAATACTTTTGGATAGTGCTTAACTACAGGAATGTCTTCAAGTCTCTTCTCTTCAGACTCTATTGATGACCATGGCCAGGAAAGTCGTACAACCTTTCTGTATCATCTTTTGGGCTTTCATATGGGACACCATCTGTACTTTGCTTTTCCTTCGATCACCTTGGAACTTTAATTTGTTTGCCTCGGGAGTGTGGAAGGTCGTCCTCTTCTTTCCACAGTCCATCCTAGCATGATGGTTACTTAGCCAGTCCATCCCAAGGATTACTTCTACCTCCTTTAAGGGCAATTGAATCAAATATGCTTCAAGTTTGATTCCTCCAACCTTTATCTCACATCATTTTAATTGATTATTCCTATTTAACCCCTCTCCTAAGGGTGTGAGGATGCTGAGACTTTGTTCTAGTGGAGCAAGTTCTGAGGGTACACTTGAAATCAAATCTTCCTTGATGAAGGATCTCTCAGCTCCTGAGTCGAAGAGGGAGTAGACCTATTATCCCCATAATTGCACATACCCTAATTAAAGAAATGTATAGATTTAGGGGAAATGTTTTCTTTATTAAATAAAACATTCAATTACAAGTTTGCTTGAACTAATTGGGAGGGTTTTGGGATGTACCCGCTATAGTACTAGGGTCTTTCCTAGCCTCTTCTTGGGTGAGGTTGTATACCCTAGCTGGTACTTTGGCTGTAGCATCACGCCTGGGATTCTTGGGGTTCCCTTATTGTGGTCTAAGGGTATTCCTCTGCTTATTCTCCCTGAGAGTGGGACATTCCTTCTCAAAGTGTCCCACTTGTCTGCATATAAAGCAGGTCAAGCATGCTTCCTCATGGTTCCTTTGACACCTTGGACAACAAGGGTTTCCTTGAGGCAAGGTGGGGACTACTCTTGGGGGAGGTGGTGGCATGTCCTTTCTCCTTTGAAATTCCATTCTATTTCCCCACTTTGGACCACTATCCTCTTTCCGTCCTCCCTAACGGTTTTGATTGTTGTCCTCCTTACGGGTCGTCTGCTCCCTTTGACGGCATCGGGTCTGCACCAGTCGCTCACACTCATGAGACATACTGATTACCGCCGCTAGGTTCGTGGGGCATCCTAGTACTCCCATAGGGTCTCGGTTGTCCATATTGAGACCGTGCATGAACCATTGGCATATGTCTGTCAGCCTAGCTAGGTCAGGAGTAAAGGGTCTTAGCTCGTTGAATTTTGTTTCGTACTCCGATATGGAGTTAAGACTTTGTTGAAGCCAGATGAATTGTTGCTTTTTCTCATTAATCAAATGAGTATCCAGGTACTCCTCCTCGTATCTCTCCTCAAATTGCTCCAAGGTAGGGGTGGAGGTATGCAAGTTTCGGACATTGTCCTACCATCGTTTAGCACTTCCTTCCAAGAAGAATTCTGTCAAGATCACCATGTCCTCTGGTGGTATCATGACGATCTCCATCAGCTTCTTAATGATTGCCAGCCAATCCATGGTGGCACCATCATCTTTCTCTCTGTGGAAAGGTTTACACCCCAGTTGATGGAGAGTCTTGAGATTTCTAGGGATGTCTACTGGAGGGGGATGGTTAACAGGAGGAGGATGAGATTGCACTTCCACTAGTTCTACCCAAGAATTCGTGCTTGCCTCAGGAACGAGGTTAGTTGCCCAAATACATGGGTGAACTCCTTGTACAACCTCTAGTGTTCTGTGCTAAGTACCGGAGGGGTTGTCGGGGCACCTCTAGGAGTTTCCACAGGTAGGGGTGGTTGGGAAGTATTGGAGACTGCAACTCTAGTTCTCTTAGTTCCTTTCTTGGGAGCCATTTTGAAAATTTTAAAATTGATCCTATTAGTTACTATATTTTTTTGTCTTGATTATGTATTCAAGGAAACAGGCTCTGATACCACTCAAGTTATCATGCCACGACCCGGTTTGGTTAGATACCCGTGATCAACCCGCCACTCTCCCAATTTATTAAGAGTTTTTCCTTCTTTTAAACCGTGAGGAGTAAGACGTCCTTTAAACCTGCACCTTTCTTGGAATAACATAAATCAAAACTGCATAAAATTTAAACTTATCATACTTGTCTCACAGGTGTGTTAACTTATAGTTTTTGGGTAAGTTTTTTCCGGGTTACTTGAAAGGTGTATAAGGGAGGGGGTGAGTTTAACAACTCAGTGAATGGGTGTTTAAAGTATGACTTTTAGAAAATAGTTTGAATTGGAGTCTGTCGGACTCCTTATTTTCCTTTAAAACAATTAATTCTCAAATCTCAGTTTTCATAGCCATTTCTCACCATAACGATGTGTTTAGCAACCAACACATGCCCTTCATCATGAAGGGAATGCACATTCGCAGGGCAGCACAAGCACTGCACCCACTTGTGGCATCGAATCGACTTTACAAGCTACCTAGATAGAAGCACGTCCCCTTCTACCTTGAGAATGAGTGGATGTACACGACATCTGACCCTCAATCCCATAAATAAAACTCCGTGTCTGTATGAGGACAAAGGCCTCATCCCGACCCCACCATGGTTTCATGCGCATGATGCTACGTTGAGCTTCCTGATTGTTGGCATAACAAACTACCCTTATCTCCACCATGTTGTCCAGTAGCCCCTAGGACACATCACTACCCCTCTTAGGCATCTTGAAGGTCTCAAACCTCAATGCGTGCACAAATCAACGATTTTCCACATAAGCCATTTAATCTGGGGTGCCACTAGTCCAACGGCCCGGACCCTCAACTCGACCTGCAAGTATTTTCTCTACTGGTCTGTCGACCTGTCATATCACACTGATGCTAGTCCAGTCTTGGTACCATGGCCAAACATATCATTCATTTAAAGTTTTCATGGCTTAAACTTATGTTTGTTGACAAGCTCCTTCTCATGTGAATTGGCCTTGGACCCACTGTATGAGATTTTCACATTCCGATATATTAGCCCCCAAGTTACATAACTGAGGCCTCCAACATATCTGAGCTATTCAATCTCCCGTAAGTAAACTCTCCCAAAATCTTTAAGTAGTGGCACATAGTCAAGGGAGCGGACTTCTGGGGTGTGAGGACATCTCCGTTCAAAATCGATGAACATATTTTCTACTTCCTTCTAAGGAGAGAGTGGAGTTTTTATGTGTGAGAAGGATGAATGAGGAGGGGCTCTTTATATAGGAAGCTCAAGGACTCCTTGGTCATCTGATTGGCACCTTAATGGTGGTCATTCATTGCCTAAAACTCCTTGCCCAAAGAATTTTCATCTTTGTCGGCACTTCTCGATTTTTCGGCGAGTGAATAGTGCTGTCATATGAAGGAAGAAGACAATATTGTTCCAAACCGGACCGGACCAGACCGGTACGAACCGAGTTCAACGCTTAAACAGGTCGGTTCAGGCCTGATTCGACCAAGTTTTTCAAAATTAAAAATTTCTAAATCCACATAAATTCATTGTCTATCCAATGGTGGCCTCAATTCTAAAATTTGAATTTTCTAAGCCACCAAGAAAAATGAATTTAGCATCTAGTTTAATAGCGGTTCATACTGGTCCAAACCAGTTCAATCCGGTTCGAATCCAGTTCACTTGAACCAGTTTGGTTTTCAAATCCAATTTATCCTAAAGTCCTTTTTCATGACTTTTGTAACTTTTTAGGTCACTCGGGAACCATAAATTTCTTGGTTCCCCCTTTTTCTATCAGTTCTAGTTTATAAACTGACTTGGTTTTCTCTTTGAAAATGACCGGCTCTTTCTCCGATTTTTCTTATTATCATAGGACGGGGTTTACATAGGACCTTGATAAACCACAAACATAAAAAAATGAAGAGAATTCTCCCTTAAGAAGAAATTTCCAGCCATTTAGGAGCAAAGAGGGGAGTGCCTCTACAAGAGAAGAGAAGGCGAGCATTTGATGACAAACGAGATGTCTCGAGATTGCAAGTACAACTCTCTTTGGAAAAAGTAGTGAAGCCAAATAGGAGTTTCAAACCAATAAAGCAGAAGGAAGCAAGTAGTAACAATGAGAATAAACGACGCCCTAAGGAAGAATGAAAAGTAGAAAGAACTACACTCTAAAAGGGCAATAGGATGGACATTAAAGACAAGAAGACTCGAGAAACAATTACCCTATGATAATTAGACCAAGGGAATGGTAAGGACGAGGTAGTTAACGAATAGGTACTCATGAAGGTCGTAATTTAAGCTCCAACAAAGAATGGAGAGGTGGAAAGGCCAAATATTGGGAAAAAGAAGGATGAAAGAAATCCTTAAAAGGACTAATGGTCAAATTAATGACTAAAGTCAAGCCAATAGAGGGGTAGGCAAGCCTCTCACATGATGATCAAGAGATCTTGAAACAAGAAGGATTTAAACTCTCCCTAAAAGAAATAGATGTGTACTTGGGTACAAGTGGGGATGAGGATAAGGAACAAAAGATGTGCCCGTAATATTTCAAGAGTAAGGGTAAACAAGAGATGACGACATCAAAGGATGTCATTTAAGGGTAGATGTTCCCTAGAGCAAATGAAAAAGTAATTCTGAGAGAAAAAGGGAAGAGTCCTACCAAGGAAGAAAATCCTTGAAAGGCATATGTATCCCAACTAAGAGGTAATGGAACCAACTGAAAGGAATAAGAAGATAAGCTTGCAAATGAAGCGCATGCTGAGGTGAAAGAACTAGGGAAGCATAATAGGAGGACAAAAGGAATAAGTTAAAACCAAGGAACAAGTAAGTATAAAGTTAGCATCAAAAGATTTAGTGACAAGTAAGAATGAGTTGACTATCCATAATAAGGAAATAAAGGAAAGAACCTTCGAGAAACGTTGGGAAATTAAGCCCATCCAAATAAGAAGTGGTTAAGTGGGGATAACCACAAATAGTAATATGAGTTGTAGTTCACACGCGCATAATGGAGCCTAAAGAGCAGGAGGCTAGGCATAGGATGAAGTACACTAAATAATCTCTACTTTGAGGGACTTAGTAGTGAATGAAACCATAAGAAGGGAACTCCCCAAACAAAGCAATCGACACATAGACCAAAAGGGGATCAACTCGAAATAATGAATCGTGAAATGGTCACTAAAGTGAATATTATGGAAAAGGAAAGTCCTTGAATAAAGGATGCCATTAAAGAAGAGGAAGGACATAAGAAAGGAAGATTTCTCACATGTTAGTAAGTCATCAGGAAACCCAATGATTGGAATCGAAAAGACCCAATAAAGAAGTTGGGAAAGGATGAGTAGGTAAGAGAAATTGATACGGTTATGTGAGACATGACATCAATGGCAATATGGATGAGAGGATAATGGTAAAGGTAGTCGAGGGATACTACAAAATGGAAAGGGGGATAAAGTTATACAATCTCTGAAAGGTTAGAAAGCTAAGAGCAACCCTCAAGGAGTGTTCTAGAAATCTAATGGATAGAGACAGGTTTTAGAAAATTTCATGCTATAAGGGGTAGATAAGCCCAACGGTCCCGAGGAAAATATGAATCAAAGTAAGGAAGAGTCAATTAGTAATCATGATAAGGTCAAAATAGGATGAAAATGTGATAACAAAGAAACCCGTAAAAATAAGTATGTAACGCTCGAAAGAACATTGAGCTAAGGGTTTCAACAACAAAGAGAATAACTAGACACGATAATGGTTGGATATCTTGGAACTCCCAATCCTGAGTACAGGACCTCAAAGGGAAAAATGTTGCTCTAAGCAAATAAAAATGAGAATCTAAGGATATACCCTTAAGTAAGGTATGTCTAGTTATGATAAACTCGGTGGAAAGAGTAAACAATGGAAAGGAAAAGAAATTTCTTAAGTGAATGATATAGAAAGGGCTAACTGAAAGAACAACCGAAGCGTTAGCATGTCAAGCAAACACCAAGTTGACACCAAAGGAAATTATTCCTGATGCCAAGGGTTGCTAATTATTTTTGGAGAAAAAACTCCTAAAAGGAAGGGAGAGTTATAAACCTCATCCCCTTAAAGACAAGGAAATTGGGGAAAGAACCGGTCAACCTAAATAAGAAAACCGAACCAGTTCACGAACCCAACCATTAGAGAAAGGGAAAAATGGGAAATTAACAAATCTCGAGTGACCTAAAGAGTCATAAAAAGTCATGGAAAAGGACTTTGGGATGAATTGGAAGAGAAAACCAAAACGGTTCAAGTGAACCGAACATGAACCAGATTGAACCGATTTGAACCACAATTGAACCATTTTCTAAATTTATTTTTCTAGGTGGCTTAGAAAGTTCAATAATTAAACTAACTGTATGGTCAATTTGATGACATTAAATTCAGTCAATTTGAAAGGGGGAAATTGGATGAAAATTTTGGGGAAATTTGGGAATTTCATAAAATTGAGGGACCAAAGTACAATTTTCCAAAATTGAGGACTAATTAGTAATGAAAAAGAAGTTGGAGCACCAATTGGTCAATTTTTTAAATTTATTGTGGTCAAATTGCCATTTTTGTTAAGTAGGGGCAAAGTGGTATTTTTTGAAAAGTTGGGGACCAAATTGAATATTTGGGAAACTTGAACCCCACTTTGTGATTTTGGATGAATGAGGTCCCAAAGTGAATTTTTGATGTTTTAGGACTCAATTTGGGGAAAATTTTGCATTAGGGACCTTATGTTAAAGAAAAAGAACTTTGGGGATCTAAATGTAAATAATTGAAAAGTTTGGGCATTTTGCTCATACGTAAGAAATTAGGGCTATTATGTCAAATGTTAATAATAAGGATGTTCAAATCATGTAAGAGCACGAAGGACTGGAAATGCCATAAGGATAAGCTCACGTGGAGGCAAGAAGTGGTGTGATGCACAAGCGAAAAGTTATTTTATCAGAAGTGCTCTCCTTTGACTGTGTGCGAATGCTTAAAAATGTTCGATTTTGAAAATCTCGTACAGTGTACCCAAGGCTAGTTGGCACGAGTAGGAACTCATAAACAAACATGATGATAAGCCATGAAAACTTTTAATGAATGAATGTTGTGATTTGGCCATGGTACCAAGACATGACCGACATACTCGATGGACTGGTGGTCAGCCTTGCTGACAAGGCCTTTTTGACATTAACCGTTGATCGGGACACATGTCACTCTCCTATTGGTTAGTCGTCATTGATGTGGATTTTCTTCCTGTCTATTGACTAAGTACACATGTCACCTCCTGATTGGCCAATGCTTCAAGGCACTGACTGAGTTGTTGATTGGGCACGCTTCGCCACATGTCACATGTTGATTGGTCATGTTTGATGACTGTGCGCTAACCTGGCAGTGGTCTGTTAACCGAATGGACTGTTGACCAGTCCGATCAGACCAGGTTCAGTGACCCAAAATTAAAAATCGACCGGTTCAAGCAAGATTCGATCGATTTTCTAAAAATTCAAATTTTCTAAATTTATCTAAATTCATTTTCTATCTAATGGTGGCCTTAATTTTCCAAATTGACGTTTTTAAGTCACCTAGAAAAATTAATTATTGAACAGGTTATTCATGGTTTAATCCGGTTTGGTCCCGTTCAACCTGAACCGGTTCGATTTTCACCTAAAATCTCTTCAAGGTTCCTTTCCATGGTATTTAGGTGTTTCTTGGCCACTTGAACTATCAAATTTCCCAATTCCAACTCTTCTTTTATCATTTTCGGTTCACTAATTTCTCGGTTTACTCTAAAAAATTTTCAGTTTCCTTTCCCAGTTCCTTAGTCTAAGAGGATGAGTTTCACAACTTTAGTATGTATGAATCACCATATCCTTCCACCTAAACGTGGTGTTTTTCCTCCTCAAAGAAAATTCAATTGATATCTCTCCCTTCCCACTCGGTCATTGTGTCATTATACTTAGGCTAATCCTCATCTTGTCCTTTTTCATGTGTCTTCAGTCAATGGTCAAAGGAGGAAATCCACTTAGCAGCGACCGATCAAGAGGAGAGCAACACATGTCCCCGCTCAATAGTCCACGTCAAAGAGGCCCCGTGTAAACCCTACTCTTTTAAGTTAAGGATAACCAGGAAAAGAATCAATCAAACCAAGTGAGAAAACTGAACCAGTTCACAAACCCGATCATTTACAAACGAGCAATTTGGAAATTTACAACTCTTGGGTGATCCAAAAGTTTCATAAAACCTTGGAAAATAACCTTAGGACAAATTGGAAGAGAAAAACTAGACCAGTTTAGTTGAACCGAATCCAACTGTATTGAACCAGTTTATGACCTAAGTCGGTTCATGAACCCGAACAGATAGAGAAAGGGCAAACCGGGAAATATATGGATCCTGACTGACCAAGGAGTCCCAAAATTCATGCAAATGGACTTGAGAATGAATTGGAGATAAAAACCAATCCGGTTCAGGTGAACGAATCTAAACCGGTTTGGGCTGGTTTGAACCACTATTGAACCGGATTCTAAATTCATTTTTCTAGGTAGCTTAAAATTTTTCAAATTTGAGATTTGAGGCCACCATTGGATAGAAAATGAATTTAGAAATTTTTAGATTTGAAAATTTTGGTCGAATGGGGGGGGTGAACCAGCCGATTTAAGTTTTAAACCCGGTTTGGACCGATCCAGTCCAGTTCGGAACAGTGTCGTCTTCTTCCTTCAGATGACAACATTGTTCACTTGTAGAAAAATTGAAGCAGCGCTAGTGAAGAAGAAACATTTTTGTTCAATATGTTTTAGGCCATCAATGTCTATCATAAAGGTGCCAAACAGACGGCCGATGAGTCATCAAGCTCCCTATATAAAGAGCCCCTCCCCATTCATCCTCTCTACACTTGAAAAGCTCACTCTCTCTCTCAGCTGCTTAGTTTTTAGGCGAATCTCAAACTAGAGCTCTGATATAGGGTCATTTCTAAGCCAAAGAAGGTGAGGCCAAGTTCCTTAGAACTAGGGAGAAGTCAGCTACACGATGGTAACATCCATTCGTTCCGAGAGTCACCGGAGAAGCGTCGGCATGATCGAACAGTGAAGCAGCTCCGACAGACTGAAGCTGCCCTATTTCGGCCGAGTTGAAATCGGCCAATTCAAGCCCTCCTTGGGCCAAACCAAGCCCTCCCAACACTTCCTCTGCTCTTCCACAGCCGAATTAGGACCGAAAAGTAAGCCAATTTGGCTTCCCTCTGCAATTTCTAATCGGTGTCAGAGAGAGAGTTAGCCAAATTTCAATGACAGAATTCTAATCCAATTCTACATCAATTGATGTCATTCTTGATCATAGGAGGAACCTCAGGAGGAGAGATACCTGCCCAAATAGAAAGTTCAGACTGTCCCGCCCTCACCAGTGAGCAATCAAAACTTTCTCTCTCTATAGTCTATTTTCCAGCGAAGCTCCATTTGAGCTCGTCCCAGCGTTAAAACTTACGATTCAAAGTGCTATGGAATTGTATGAATAGTAGAAACTCAATTTCAAAATTAGACGTGTTTGATTAGTCAATTTGATGAAATCAAATTCGACTGTGTTAAGGAGTTGAAATTGGGGGGAAATTGGGGATTCTCAAAAATTTGAAGGACCAAGATGCAATTTTATAAAATTGAGGGTTAATTGGGCATGATAAGAATGTTAGAGGGCCAACCGAGGAATTTTAGAATGTTTAGGGTGAAACTTACCATTTTTGTAAAGGAAGGGAAAAAAGGTAATTTTGGAAAAGTTGGGGACCAAATTGGAAATTTGGGAAATTAAAACCTTTTTTGTGAATTTGAATAAATTGATGTCCTAAGATAAATTTTAAAAGTTTTGGGACTTAATTTGAGGAAAAACCGGCATTTGGGACATAAAGTTAAAGAAAAATAACTTTAGGGACCTAATTGCAAATAAATAAAAAGTTTGGTTTTCTCTTTCATTTGGAATGAATGAAGGCTATTAGGCGGAGAGATAATGAACAAGGATGTTCATATCGTGTATGAATACGAAGTACCGGGAATGCCATCAAGGATAAGCTTGCATGAATACAAAAGAACCGGTCGAGTGGAATTCACTGCATTAACGGGTGAGTGGGCTTACTAACGTCATACTCGGTTGGGATGATGAGCACAGTTTAAAGTTAAAAACCACTTACCAGTTGTGAGTTGGATTTTATATCATACTCGGTTGGGGTTGATAAGTACCTCGAAATGAAAACCCACTACTTAGTGGTATTTTTAAACAACTTAGAGGAGTGATATGATAATCACACGGAAAAACTACTTATTGTTTGTAAGTAGATCGTACCGGAATGGTATGATAAAACTTACTCAGAGGAAGTGGAAAACCCATTCATCGGTTATGAGCGGAGATGTAAACCCGTCGTTTAGTAATGAGAAAACTGGGGAAAGAACTGGTCAATTTGAATCTTTAAACCGAATTGGTCAAAAAACTCGATTGTTAGGGGATGAACAAATTTGAAACTTTCTAGCTCCCATGTGACCCAAAAAGGTTCATAAACTTGGGAAAAGAACCCTAGGACGAAATGAGGAAGAAAGACCGAAACAGTTCAAGAGAACCGGGTCTGAACCGAATAGAACCGGTTTATGAACCGAGTTGATTCATTGAACTGGAACCAATAGAGAATGGGTAAACCAAGACGCTTATGGATCCTTTATGATTCAAAGAGGTTTATAATCCTTGGGAAGGAACCTTAGAACAATGTGGGAGAGAAAAACCAGATCGGTTCAGGTGAACCGGACCCAAACTAGATTAAACTAGTTTAAGAACCGAGCTAGTTTATGAACCGGAATCGATTAAGAGATGGTAAATCGGGAATTTTATGGACCCTAAGTGACCAAGGAGTCACAAAAGACATGAAAATGGACTTGTGAAGGAATTGGGGATGAAAACTAAATCGGTTCAGGTGAACCGGATTTGAACCGGTTTGGACCGGTTTGAACCGGTTTGAACCACTATTGAACTGAATCCTAAATTCATTTTTCTAGGTGACTAGATTTGAGGCCACCATTGAATTTTTAAATTTGAAAAAATCAGTCAAATGAGGGGTGAACCGGCCGATTTAAGCTTTGAACCCGGTTCGGACCGGTCCGGTCCGGTTCGGAACAGTGTCATCTTCTTCCTCAAGATGGCAACACTGTTCACTTGCCGGAAAATTAAAGTAGCGCCGGCAAAAAAGAAACGTTTATGTTCGGTACATTTCAGATATTCAATGCCTGTTATAAAGGTGCCAAACGAATGGCCAACGGGTCCCCGAGCTCTCTATATAAAGTGCCCCTCTCCATTCGTCCTCTTCGCACCTGAACAGCTCACTCTCTCTCAATTGCTTAGTTTTTCGGTGAAGCTCGAACCAGAGCTCCAATATAGGGTCAACTCTTAGGCAAAGAAGGTGAGGTCGGGTTCATTAGAACTAAAGAGAAGTCAGCTACACTGTGGTGACATCCGTTCATTCTGAGAGTCACTAGAGCACCGGCGTGATCGAACAATGAAGCAGCTCCGGCGGGCCAAAGCTGCCCTATTTCAGTCGAGTTGAAATTGGCCAATTCAAGCCCTCCTTAGGCCAAACCAAGCTCTCCCGACACCTCTTCAGCCCTTCCACAACCGAATTAGCACCGAAAGGTAAGCTAATTCAGCTCCCCTTTACAATTTTTGATCAGTGTTAGAGAGAGAGTCAACCAAATTTCAATGATGAAATTCTAATCCAATTCGACATCAATTTATGTCATTCTTGATCCTAAGAAGAACCTCCAGAGCAGAGCTACCTGCCCAGATAGAAAGCTCAAACTGTCGCACCCTCACCGGTGAGAAATCGAAGTTTTCTCTCTTTACAGTTTGTTTTTCAGCAAAGCTCCATTTGAGCTCGCTCCTGCATAAAAACTTGCGATTCAAAGTTCTTTAGAATCGTATGAACATGTAGAAACTCATTTTCAACTTCAATTTCAACGAATAGATGTGTTTGATTAGTCAATTTGATAAAATAATATTTGGTTGTGTTAAAGAGTTGAAATTGGGGAAATTTGGGGATTTTTGAAAATTCAAAGGACCAAAATGTAATTTTTTAAAATTGAGGGTCAATTGATCATGATAAGAATATTAGAGGGCTAATTGAGAAATTTTAGAATTTTTGGGGCAAATTTTACAATTTTTGTAAAGGAAGGGCAAAATGGAAATTTTGAGAAAATTGAGGGACCAAATTGAAAATTTGGAAAATTAAACCCCTGTTTGTGAAATCTAATAAATTGAGGGCCTAAGATAAATTTTAAAAAGTTTTGGGATTCAATTTGAGGAAAAACCCGGCAATATGAACTTAAAGTTAAAGAAAAATAACTTTAGGGACCTAATTGGAAATATGTACAAAGTTGGGTTTTCTCATTCATTTGAAAAGAATAAGGGCTATTAGGCTAAAGAATAATGAACAACTAGGAACGGAACTCGACCAAGTGGAATTTCACTGCACGATCGGGTGAGGGGGATTTTATATCATACCCGGTTGGGGATGATAAGCACATCGAAATAAAAACCCACTACTATGTGGTATTTTAAACATCACAACTTAGAGTGGTGATGTGAAAACCTTGCGAAAAAACTAATTACCGGTTGTAAGTAGATCATACCCGATTAGTATGATTAAACTTTCTCGAAGGAAGTTGAAAACTTGTTCATCAGTTATGAACAGAGATGTCCTTATATCGGGTTGGTATAATGGATAGTAAAAACATCTTTTTGTCGAAAGTCTTCTCCCTTGACTGTATGTCAATGCTTAAACAATTTGGGAGACCTTATCGACGGGAGCTCAAATAGCTCTTATAGGTCAGGGGCCTCGATTTTGGAACTTGGGGGCTAATATGCCCGGTTTGTTTTGAAAATCTCGAACAGTGGGCCATAGACCAATGGGCACGAACAGGAGCTCGTAAACGAACATAATATATGTGCCATAAAACTTTAATAAGTAAATTATATGGTCATGGTACCAGGCTGGTCTGACATTCCCAGTCAACTAGCAATAGTGTGACATGACCGATCTCCGGACCAGTCAAGACAAACAGCTATTGGTTGAGTTGAAAGTTGGAACCGTTGGACTAATGACACCACAGATTACATGGCATAATAAGAAAACATTGTTTGTGCATGCACTATGAGTACGGGATCATCAAGATGCCCACGAGGGGTAGTGATGCGTTCTAAGAGCTCTGGACGACCCAGTGAGTATAAGGTCAATTCGTCGTTCTAGGTGACCGTGCGAAATTTGGAGTAGTACCAAGCGCATGTGTCACACCCAGACTTGGTTTGGTCGGATCCCCATGATCAACCTGCCACTCTCCCAATTTACCAAAGGGTTTCCTCTTATATTATAAATCGTAAAGAGTAAGGCATTCTTTAGACCTGCACCTTTTTCCAGGAATATCATAAATCAAAACTGCATAGTAATCTAATTTAATCATACCTGTCTTGCAGGTGTTTAATTGCACAAATCTTTTAAGGTTTGGCTTTCTAGGGCTTTCTAAAAGGGGTATAAGGGAGGGGTAAGTACAACTACTCAGTGAATGGGATTCAAATCTTTTGACTTTCAAAAAAAACATTTATATGGAGTGTGCCAAACTCCTTTCTTTTCAAAAATCCCTTCATTTAAAAATTCGAGGTCTTTCCCTTATTTCTTAGTTACTGGTGTGTCATCACCCAACACACATCCTTCATCATGAAGGTTACACACATTCACAAGTCAGTATCACTACTGAACCCGCTAGTGGCTTTGGAGCGACTTTTCCTATCACCCGGATAGAAATACGACCACTTCTACCCTGGGAATGGGTGGATGTACGCGACATCCGACCCACAATCCCAAAATCACTTCTTTGTGTCCGTATGGGGACAAAGACCTCATCTTATCCCCATCCCGATCTTATGCACTTGGTGCTACTCCAAATTTTGCACAGACAGCTGGAACGACAAACTGCCCTTATAGCCAGCATGTTGTCCAGTGCCCTTAAGATGCATTACTACCCCTCATGGGCGTTTTGTTGATCTCATACTCACAGTGCATGCACAAGCAAAGTTTTCTTAAATTTTCCATATAATATGTGGTATCATTTGTCCCAACGGTTCTTACCTTCAAGTCAACATGTAGCTATTTGTCTTGACTAGTTCGGAGACCTATCATGTCGCACTACTACTAGTTGACTGATTATGTCGGACCTGCCTTGGTACCATGACCAAACAATTCACTTATTAAGTTTTAATGGCACATATATACATCTATCATGTTCTTTTATGAGCTCCTGCTCGTGTCCATTGGCCTATGGCCCATTGTTCAAGTTTTTCAAAAACTGGCATTTTAGCCCTCAAGTTCCAAAACTGAGCCCCCAGCCTATAAGAGCTATTCGAGCTCTTGTTAAGAAGGTTTCCCAAATAGTTTAAGCATTGGCACACAGTCAGGGGAGAACACTTCCGACAAAAATAGGTTTTTACTGTCCATTATACCGACCGATATAAGGACATCTCCATTCATAACCGATGAACGGGTTTTCAACTTCCTTCGAGGAAGTCTCATCATACCAACCGGGTATGATCTACTTACAATCTGTAAGTAGTTTTTCCACACAACTTTCACATCACTTTCTCTAAGTAGTGATGGTTAAAACATACCACTAAGCAGTGGGTTTTTATACCGAGGTACTTATCATCCCCAACCGGGTATGATACAAAATCCCACTCACCCAATAGTGCAGTGAAATTCCTCTTAGTCGGGTTCCGTCCTTAGCAAGCTAGACCTCAACTGGCGTACTCGATGTCTCATTCTCCTACATGAAATGAACATAATTGTTCATTATTCTTTGGCCTAATAGCCCTCATTCGTTACAAATGAATGAGAAAACCCAACTTTACATATATTTATAATTAGGTTCCTAAAGTTATTTTTCTTTAACTTTAAGTCCCTATTGCCGGGTTTTTTCCTAAATTCGAGTCCCGAAACTTTTAAAATTTATCTTAGGAACTCAAATCATTTGATTTCACACAAAGGGCTTTAATTTCCCAAATTTCCAATTTGGTTCTTCAATTTTCCCATAACTACCATTTTACCCCTTCTTTAGAAAAATGGTAAATTTTGCCCCAAAAATTCTAAAATTTCTCAATTGGCCCACTAATATTCTTATCATGATCAATTGACCCTCAATTTTAGAAAATTACATTTTGGTCTTTCAAATTTTTGAAAATCTCCAAATTTCCCCAATTTCAACTCTTCAACACTGCTGAATTTGATTTCATCAAATTGACCAATCAAACAACTCTAATTGTTGAAATTGGAGTTGGAATTGAGTTCCTACATGTTCATACAATTCTAAGGAACTTTGAATCATAGATTTTAATGCCAGAACGAGCTCAAACGGAGCTTCACCGAAAAATAAACTATAGAGAGAGAAAGCTTTGATTTCTCACCGATGAGGGCGCGGCGGTCGAAGCTCTCTATCTGGGTAGGTAGCTCTTCTCCAAATGTTCTTCATATGATCAAGAATGACATCAATTGATGTCAAATTGGATTAGAATTTCTCCATGAAAATTCGGCTAACTCTCTCTTTAACAATAATCTGAAATTGTAAAGGGGAGCCGAATTGGCTTACCTTTCAATTCTAATTCGGCCATGAAAGGGTTGAGGTGGTGTCGGGAGAGCTTGGTTTGGCCTAAGGAGAGCTCGAATTGGCCAATTTCAACTCGGCCAAAACAGGGCAGCTTCGGTCCGCTAGAGCTGCTCCACTGTTTGATCACGTTAGCGCTTCTCCGGTGACTCTCAGGATGAATGGATGCTACCACCGTGTAGCTAACTTCTCCCCTATTCTAATGAACCCAACCTCACCTTCTTTGGCCTAGAATTGACCCTATATTGAAGCTCTGGTTTGAGCTTCATCGAAAAAGTAAGAAACTGAGAGAGAGAGAGAGAGAGAGCATTTCAGGTGTGGAGAGGATGAATGGAGAGGGGCTTTTTATATAGGGAGCTTGGGGACCCATTGGCCATCCGTTTGACACTGTTATGACAGGAATTGATGACCTAAAATATACCAAACAAAGGCATTTCTTCTTCATTGGCATTTCTTCAATTTCCCGATGACTGAACAGTGTTGTCATCCTGAGGAAGAAGATGACACTGTTCCGAACCGAGTTCCAAGCTTAAACCGACCGGTTCACCCCTTATTCAACCGAGTTTTTCAAATATAAAAATTTCTAAACTCATATAAATTAATTCTCTATCTAATAGTGGCCTCAAATCTTCAATTTGAATTATTTAAGCCACCTAGAAAAATGGATTTAGGATTCGGTTCATTAGTGGTTCAAACTTGTCTGAACCGGTTGGATTTTCATCCCCAATTTCTTCACGAGTCTATTTCCATGTCTTTGTGATTCCTTGGGTCAATTAGGGTCCATAAGATTCTCGATTTACCATCTTTTTATCAATTCTGGTTCATAAATCGGTTTGGTCCTTAAACTGGTTCGATCCAGTTCGGGTCTGGTTCAACTGAACCGATCTAGTTTTTCTCTCCCACTTGGTTCCAAGGTTACTTACCAAGGTTTATAAATTTCTTTAGGGCACAAGGGAGTTGAATTTCTCTAATTTTCCCATTCTCTATCGGTTCTAGTTCATGAATCAACTTGGTTCATAAATCGGTTCTATCCAATTCGGACCTGATTCTCTTGAACTGCTTTGGCCTTTCTTCCTCGTTTCATCTTAGGGTTCCTTTCATAAGTTTATAAATACTTTTGAGTCACATGGGATTTAGAAATTTTCGAATTCACTCATCCCCAATTAGTTGGGTTTGCAGACCAATTTAGTTTAAAGATCACATTGACTGGTTCTTTCCCGGTTTTTTTCTCATTACTAAAGAACGAGGTTTACTGCAAGAGATAGGGGTGGGGACGAGATAAGGTCTCTATCCTCATATGGACACGAAGAATCGATTTCGGGATTAAGGGTCGAATGTCACGTACATCCGCCCATTCCTAGTGTAGAAGTGGTCATAATTCTATCTAGGTGGCTAGTAAAGTCGCTCTGAAGCCACAAGTGGGTTCAGTGGTCGTGTTGACCTGTGAATGTGTGTAACCTTCATGATGAAGGATGTGTGTTGGGTGATGACACACCATGATAATAAGAAATGAAGAAAAACCTGAATTTTTAAATAAAGGGATTTTTGAAAAGTGAGGAGTCTAGCACACTCCAATATAAATGTTTTTCTTAAAAGTTAAAACTAGACTTTTGAAAAACCCATTCATTGAGTTGTAGAAACTCACCCCTCTCTTCTATCCCTTTTCAGGAAAAGAGAAAATGACTAGGAGTAACACCAAGCCTTACCCTTTATCAGATATGCTTAATTTTTCCTTAAGCTTACATTTTATTTGATATATGTCTTCCAAAGAACAAGGTTGAAATTTTGCCTTGCTCCTCTCGATTAAAAGAAGGGGGAAACTCCTCTTGAACTGAGAAAGAGCGGCGGGTTGTTCACGGGGATCCAACCAAATCGGGTTGGGGCATGACAGGAGATGTCCTTATACCCGGTCGATATGATGGAAAGTTGAAAACATATTTTGTCAAAAGTGCTCTCCCTTGACTATGTGCCACTGCTTAAACAATTTAGGAGACCTTCTTGACGGGAGCTCGAATAGCTCTTATAGGTTGGGGGCCTCGGTTTTGGAACTTGGGGGCTAATATGCCCAGTTTTGAAAATCTTGAATAGTGGGCCATAGGCCAATTGGCACGAGCAGGAGCTTGTAAACAAACATGAGATATATGCCATAAAACTTTAAATAAATGAATTGTTTAGCCATGGTACCAAGATAGGACCAACATATTTAGTCAACTAGTGACAGTGCGACATGACAAGTCTCCGGGCTAGTAAAGACAAATAGCTATAGGTTGAGTTGAAGGTCGAGGCCATTGAACTAATGACACCACAGATTATATGGCATGATGTGAAAATACTGATTGTGCATGCACTGTGTGTACATGACCTTCAAGATGTCCAAGAGGGGTAGTGATGTGTCCTAGGGCCCTGGATGACCTGGTGGATATAAGGGCAGTTCGTCGGATCAAGTAACCTTGCGAAGCTCGATGTAGCTTCAAGCACAAGATCAGAGTGGGGTCGGGATGAGGTCTTTGTCCTCATACGGACATGAAAAATTAATTTCGGGATTGAGGGTCAAATGTCACATACATCCACTCATTCTCAAGATAGAAGTGAACGTGCTTCTATCTAAGTGGCCGGTAAAGTCGTTCTAACACTGCAAGTGGGTTTAATGGATGGGTTGGCCTACGATTGTGTGATTGACCTTCATGATGAAAGATGTGTGTTGGGTGATGACACACCGTGGTTAATAAGAAATGGTGATGAAAACATAGATTTGAAATGAAATGATTTTTGAAAGAAAATAAGGAGTATGGCACACTATAATACAAATCTTTTTCCTAAAAGTTAAATTTCAAAAACCCATTCATTGAGTAGTTGTAGTCACCCCCTCCCTTATATCCCTTTCAGGTAGACCAAGGAAAACCTACCCAAGACCTCCTATTAGTTACACCTGTAAGACAGGTATGATTAAATTTAAAAGTTTATATAGTTTTTATTTATGTTATTCCAAGAAAGGTGCAGGTTTAAAGGACGTTTTACTCTTTATGGTTTATAAACAAGGGGAAACCCTCAATAAACCGGGAGAGTGGTGGGTTTATCATGGGGATCTGACCAAACCGGGTCGAGGCGTGACACCCCGTCAACCGGACCGACCAATGGGAAGAGAACACATGGCAAAAGTGTCACTTAGTGTTTGACTGGGAAGTTTGAGAAATGGTCAATCAATTAGAATTCGACACGTGGTAGAGCCACATCGATTAACCCTGGGCAATCAGAGGCTGCCACATTGTAGTGGCATTGTGTGTTAGGGGGGAATTTAACATATTTAAATGGGCCAATCAGAGGATACCATGTGGCAAGCGGCACATGCGAAGCTCGCAAGTGTGGCATAATGTCATCTTCATCACTTGGATGTTAGAGAGAAGAGGATAAGGGAAGGAAAGAAGTCTCCGACGACTCAGAAAAAGCTTCGGTCTGACTATCGTCTAGTGAGGAGGGGGCCGAGTCCTATGTCGGTTAGTAGCCCGGACAGTTTGTTGAGCTCACTATGTAAGGAGCACCCCTACACTCGTTCTGCCCGTCGAGAAATCAAGTGAAAAAGAGAAGGTGTACCAATTAATTGCTAATAAAATAAAAATATAGAATTTTATATAATTAGGAGAAAATCTAGGGAGCTAAGTGAAAAGATTTGAATATTGAATAATTAATTATCTATGGGTTTAGACATGATTTATCCGTTGACAACGTAAGTCGCAGTGCGTGGCAATTAATCGTGTACTAACTAATGTGACTTATCTGCTACTAATGGTGTAGTCTTATCATGGAGCAAGTTAATGAATTTTGGCATTTCTTAACAAGGGTCACACCTAATTAGACAAATTCCAAACAAATTCCAAGTCTATTTTTTTTCTTAATTTTAGAGTAAAAATTACATTTTTGTTATTTATAAAATCACTCTTAAATTTTATATCATTTTAGGATTAATTTGATATAAATTTTATCCAATTATTTTAAAATTTCACTTGAAATTTCTCGCACTCTAATTATAAAAAAATTATTTTAAATTTAATCAACCTAACTTATTTTATTTCTAAGATTAGAGTCTGAACTGATTTCAGACTTAATTTATTTATTATCCCGAATTTCTCAATCCAAATTATTATAACATATTGTTCCAAAATTTTAAGTTTTACGTATTCATTCTTATTGGACTTTGTCCATAACTTATTAAAGACATGAAAACTTGTGGAATAAAGAAATAAGTGTTTGAAAAGAGCTTTTTATTAAAAAAAATGATTATAATTATATATTTAATTTTAGAAATTATTTTATCCATGACGAGTTTTAAATGAAAAAAATAAAAAGATTTATAATCACATGTAATAACATAATATTTTGTATGTTAAAATGCATATTCCTATTGATTATGAAATGATAATATTTGATTGTTTAAGACTATAAAATAAATTGTTATATCGACTAATTATATACGGTAATTGTGACAAATGTTGTATTGTATCATTAATTGTATTGTGATGATATATGGAGAATTATTGAATGCATGATTAGACACTAAATGGTATAGGAGGGAAACGATTTTTTGATAAGTGGATGGCATGATTCCCCATATCCGAACATGAGTTTTGGAGATTGGTACTTTACTAGGAATTCGATGATAATTAATGGTATATCCTATTATGAAAATTTTATCATCAAAATATTCATAAATGTAAATTATTTAAATGAATATTTTCAGAAAAAAATTATTTTAAATATTTTAAAATAAATAAGAAATTTAATTTATTTATTAAGTTTTAAATAGTATAATTATATTTAATCGATTTATAGTACAGGGAAATCGAATTTATAATAAATATAGAGAATACAATAAATAATTTGAAAGGTTAAATTTATACTTGAAATTTGAAAATATCGTATTATTACTCAAATATAATATATAAATATTTTTTTTATTAATGATTTTGTTATATAAATAAAAAAAATTAAACTAAAGCTTACATACTTAATGATGGACGCACACCATTAAAATATAAAAAGGTATTGTCGGATTATCACAAATCCGTGGACCACTTCTGACATTAACTAATTAGGAGCCTATCCGAACACTAGAAGGAATGTGTCCAAAGAATTAGCATCATAAATGCTTGCATCACCTATGAGTCGTTTGAGAATGTACGGAGATGGATACTTGTATACCTTATAGACTACTGATCTCGTGTGGTAATTCTAAAAAAAAATATTGATATATAAAGTTAAGAAATATTTTAATGTTTAATTAAAATAAAAAGGAACACAATGGGCCGAGCCGATGGAACCATCTTAAGAAGCCATCCCAAAATGTGTGGGCCCCTATGTGCAAAAAAATGAATTGGGCCTACAACAAAAGTTGAGAGATTAAACAAGGATTAATTTTCTCCGAAACACGAGGCGAGAAGCAACTGGATAAGAACGATATCCATCAATTATGACAAACTACCCCTACTACTAGTCTAGATCTTATCCACTTTAGACAAATTATAAATTATTAATTTTTAGCCCTATATGTACAATTAATTAGGACTAAATACTCCACTTGTCAAATTTCATTATATTAGGCTCAATAATAAGTTGATACCATCTCACAACACATTCTGCATGCCCTTTGAGCAGAATTTTTATTTAAGTGATAATTTAATATATGTGCAGAATTTTTATTTAAGTAAATTTATGTACAAATAATTTATTAATAAATTAATTTAAATTATTTTTATAAATATTAATAAAATATTTATCGATAAATGAAAAAAAAATATATATATATATAGATTTAACAAGTACATAAAAATTAAAAAGAAAGTAGTGGAATACCAAGACCAATCCACATTTATATTACAACCCCATATTGTTTTTTCATCATATATTATATTAGTCCCTATATTTTATGCTGTGTTAAGTTTTCAGTTCCGTTAAAAACAAGGAAGACTACATTATTTGGCCTTGCAGTAGGTTACGGCTCCCTTGCAGAAATCTCGAGGATGGCAACTTCGTTCTTCAGCCCTTTGAGCTTTCCTTCGGTATTGACTTCGCCGTGCCAGAGATCCGGCCTCGCCGGATTCCACCGCGACACCATGAGGATCAGGAGGGAGGCAGCGGCAGGGCGGACTCTGACTGTGAGGGCAATGGGCGGACCGAAGTACATGGGGACGCATACGAGGGAGAAGAAGCTGGCGGAGATGATAGAGGAGAAAGTCAACGATGCGAAGGAGGTGTGCGAGGGGGATGCCACCTCCGACGAGTGCAAGGTGGCGTGGGACGAGGTGGAGGAGATCAGCCAGGCCAAGGCCGATCTCCGCCGTAAGCTCGTGGTTGAGAAGCTCGATCCTCTCGAGTCCTTCTGCAGCGATAACCCCGAGACGGAGGAGTGCCGCATCTACGAGGACTGATCAGACCCCCTCCCGCAGGATTCGTCAACTGTTACTCCTCATTGGAGAGGAGACTTGCTAACTCTTATGCAATCCGATTTCAATTCCCCTGCATTTTTCATTGGATGTGTATATGCAAACCTTGAGTTTATCCATGTTATCACAAGAAGATCGCCGTGTTCAACTGATTTCTATAGCATCTTACTTATGGTTGAATTGATATTGTATATGTGTTTATCAATTTAAAGGTAGCTGACCTGAACTGTTCCAGCTCGATGTGGTTGCTGATGGCGGCGACCCGAGCATGCTCAATTGCGGAAAATCCGTAACCCTAGTCGCAGCTGAGTTAGGGGAAGAACAAGAAGCTCTGAAACTTACTAAATTTATAGAACATCGAATTGCATTTGCAGGCAGTGCAAGTTGAATCAGCCAGGAAAACGATTCAGGTTTTGTTCCTCCACAGAAGGCAGCCACCAATCAGGATTGTCGATTCAACAATTTGTTCAATAATAATAGATGCCGTGATGTGAAAAGTTATACAGCGGATCTCCTGATGCAATGCCCCCATTTGGTTTCTCAGATCTAGGAGCAATGGAGATATTTAAGTAAAACTTAAAATTACTGCTAGATACAATTGCGGATTGCTTTTAGTTTCCAACAGGCAGCAAAGCAACGGCGGAGATGGAATTTGTGAAGCAGTGAGCGCCACGTAGGTGAGACCGCAGAGAGAAAGAGGAGCTTCGGCTGGAGGAAGAAGACGAAGATTCTCGAAGACTCACGGTTCCCCTGATGGCACCGCTGCAGCTCGCTTCCAATTTATTCTCCTCCTCCGCCCTTCGATCACCTCTACGTATTTCTTTTATGCTGTCCGCTGTCAGTCCGCCAACTCGGAGGTTCACGCGGCACGCTTCGATCTGCAGAGCCGCTTGGCAAGAGGTAGGCCGCCGCTGTTTTGATTCTCCTGTTTTCCTAATCGATGCTATGCAGGCCTCTCAGATTTTTCCACTGCTACGTTGAAGCTCGCGGGCGTCCTGGTATTCTCGGCGATACCGTTCACGGCGGTGAAGGCCATTGCAAACAGTCCCCTCGGGGAGTCGCTGCAGAAGCGGATGGAGGACAGGAAGAGGTTTGCAGTGGAGAATTCTTCCAAGTTTAAGGCGATGGCGGAGAAGGCAAGAAAAGAGAGGTAATTTCCCACGGTAAGCCAATGGTCAGCCTCCCTGCACGTTCAATGTTTAACTTCATGTTGTTGAGCTTGTTGAAGTAACCCGATGCTGCTGCCTTTGGCACTGAGAATAGTTTTTGAGTTAGATAAACATGATGAGATCCACTGTCTCATGCAAAAGCTATAATGCTACTTATTTGAGTTGAGCAATTCTGGTCTGAATGACAGTTTATTCTTTTGATTCACATTACAGCTAGAAGTTAAGCAGATTATATACAAATGTAGCTGGACGATGGAGCTGGTTACATTAGTTAAAGCTCATCAATATTGCAAGCACCATTCTAGGTTGAAAAATTGATCCCACCACATATTTACAATGGTAGTGCTTAGTTGTGTTCTTGTATATGGTATAAATAGGAGAGGAATTTCCTTAGGCATTCTTGGTCTTTTCCTTAACAACACCTTTGCAAGAATATTCATTTATATGAATGAGCGATACTATTGTTGTTGTTAGTTTTTCTTTCTTTCATATGCTTAGTTCTACAATTGCTCTTTTATGCTGGATGTGATGAATTATATTGGCTAACAGCTTTTGGTATGGGGCAGAGCGACCCCAGTGGCTTGGTCCAATCCCATATAATTATCCTGTATACCTATCTGGAGAATATCCGGGAGATTACGGCTTTGACATTGTGGGTCTGGCTAAGGATCGTGTTGCTTTTGAGAAGTATTTCAAGTATGCTGTAATTCTCTTATCTCACACTTCTATTGCAGTCATTATTGCCCCTTCAGCCAGACCTTCATTGTGTGGCTGCATTAAGAAAATGCCCCTCCTATTTTTAGATGTTTTATGTTGAATCTCTCTCTGGTTGAACTATGGAAGAATGGAAACACCTCATTCTTCTGAAACGAAAAGTTACACTGCAGTCAATATTTGAAAAATAACTGGTTACACTGTTGTCTAACCCTGGAAACAGGCCTGATGAGTGTTATACATGCAAATATAAGATTCATATTCTTCACCTCTTATATGGATAACATCTCATATATATGATATAATTTTACGCTGCTTCTCGAATATGTGTGAATGATCTCTTCTATTTTGCAGCTTTGAGATACTGCATGCTCGTTGGGCCATGCTTGCAGCCCTTGGTGCTCTACTTCCTGAAGCACTGGATCTGCTGGGAGCATTTCATTTTGTTGAGCCTGTCTGGTGGCGAGTCGGCTACTCTAAGCTTAAGGTCTCGGACTTGAATTAGTATCACATTGTGTTGATGCAAATTTAATATCTTCTAACCCATCCACATCCACATTGACCACTTTGTTGAAGAGAAAATTTAATAGATATCTACATTTACCACAAGTTGTTTCATCAAACTCCTACCATGAACTTTGGCCATTCATAGCTAGATAGACTATCTTTGCTTGCCATCATGAAATTTGGAAAGCATGACACAGAAAGTGATATTCACAATCATCTTGGAATTGAGCCATCCTATTTCCTGTACTGTTTTAAGAAGCAAATATTGGGATCGAGGAGGAGGATGTATGAGTCTTTGCTTCTTTGAAATGTATCTTCAGGGAGATACACTTGACTACTTGGGGATACCCGGACTCCACGTTGCTGGAAGTCAGGGAGTGATCGTGATTGCAATATGCCAATTCCTCCTTATGGTAAGCCAATCTCCATTATATATTTTTCTGAAGACTGGTGTTTGACAATCGATTTCTTTTTACTTTACCTCTGTGTCCTGTGTAGGTTGGTCCAGAATATGCAAGGTACTGTGGAATAGAAGCTCTGGAGCCACTAGGAATCTATCTACCGGGTGACATAAATTATCCGGGAGGAGCCTTGTTCGATCCCTTGAACTTGTCCAAAGACCCTGTAGGCTTTGAGGAACTGAAAGTGAAGGAGATAAAGAATGGCCGCTTAGCAATGGTGGCATGGCTTGGCTTTTATGTCCAAGCAGCTCTGACTGGAAAGGGTCCCATAGAAAACCTCCTCGCCCACATCTCAGACCCTCTCCACAACAATCTGCTGTCGACCCTCAAACTGATGTAAGAGCACCACTCCGCCCTCTTGTCTTATATACATGTACACAAATCCTCTGCAGAAATAGACCATTTAGCCATGCTTGTTTGTTTTGGTAACTCAAATTTATAATGGGATAAGTTATGCATCCTGGCAATGTGTAATCGAACCCTGAGCTCATATTCAAGTATGCGTTTGCCCTAACCATGATCTATCAACTAACATCAATCCAAAAAAAATATAGATGTAGATGGAGAGATCAAAGAGGGTAAAGTGGGAACTATAGTGAGTACCGGTAGGACGATGTAACCCATGCAAACGCGCGGGGATAGAAAGCAGCTCATAACAGTGGATTCGAGCATCATATATAGTCTTATGCTGAAAGGGATTGGTGCTACTTGCTCATGCAGCTCCTTGAAAATTTCGTGGAAAGCAACTTTGAAGTGATTGTTCCCATGAATGATTATGCTTGTCATTGCCTTACAAATGTGTTATATATATATATATATATATATATGTTCCCATGAATGATTATGCTTGTCATTGCCTTACAAATGTGTTATATATATATATATATATATGAATGTTTTTACAATTTAAGAATTGACTGGAGTAACTTTAAAAAAAATTAAGTGAATGAGTCGTGTGGTAAAATAACACAGTACTTTGTCTAAATATTAACCCTATGTCTGGATAGAGTGATTTTAGTGACTCAATTTAAAACAATCTCACTTTTTTTCTTTAAAATTAGTATAATGTCATTTTATATATTTATATTTATATTATTATTATTATTATTATTATATATTTTAAATATTTTATTATTAATAATAAATTATAGAATATATGTATAACATAATTTATTATATATATTATTTTTATTATATTATATAACTTAATTATATAATAAAAATGTGATACATATAAATTATTATATATAACATAATTATAATATAATTATATATTATTTATTTGGCATTCCATTTTATTATTCATTTGTTTATTTTATTATATACTGTATAATTATTATTAATATATTTAATTCAATATGTTAGTTATTTAATTTTTTATTAACTTCTCCTACACTCCATTCAAGTATTTATTTGTAAGGGCTATTGACTTAGCCCCTCTAGACAGCGTTAGAGTTCGTTGGCTCAATTCACGCTACCCGAATTGCATGGGACAGCGAAAAATATATATATAGAAACCAATAAGCTAAAAATTGTATGGCTCATATTCTTATATATCTTTTGGAAAAGAGAAACTCAACTTTTGAAGGGGACAAGCACACATGATGGTAATGATAGGGGTATCTATGAGTATTTCTTTCAACTTCTTGAAAAGGTAAAAAAAGATGAGATTAAGAATATTTTTTCATTTGGAAAAATATTTTCTTTAATAAATTTTTAATAAAATTACGTTATGGCATAATATTTTTTTATACAAAACTTTAAAACAATATATTTCAGCACAAATGATTAAAATTTAATTAACTCCCTAAAATTGTATTGATATTGCACATTGTTGTATATTTAAATTAATTTAAAATTCTGTAGTGATGATTAAAAATAATACTAAATATAAAAAATAAAAGAAAAAATAGAAATGGAGAAGGGAGACTATTTGCCACCCATTTGCTGGTCGAATCTCAGTTTTTTAGCCTTTGAAACATTGTGAGCTGAGCTAAAAAGGGTGTGAAGAACAAATAGCATACAACAATGGTATAGTTTTATAATATCAATACGCATCTTACATATAGAAATGATCAACCAATAAAGCCCACACAACCCCTACATGTACATATATCTATATGGTAGTAGATATTGCATCCTCAAGATATAGATAGAGAGCACCACATACTTAATAAGAATCACATATAGATCTTCTTGAGGGATAACTTTTCTAATTCCTACCAGGTTGTTCTTTATACTTTCAGTGGTAGTCAATTTTCCGAGGGGCAATGAGGGGACCTCCGGCGGCGGTGATGATGTTCTGGACTATCAGATCCCCCACTCCTTCGCCGACACCCTCCACGATCCCGCCAACAAATGCGGAGACAACCTTCGAGGCTATGTGAGCCGCAGCCCCAAGCCTGCTCGAGTGCTTCTCATCGTCAGGGTCCTTTATGCCGCTGTCAAGGAGCCCGTTGAACACGACCTTCGCGCAGGCTGCGTGGAGGCAGTAGTCACAGGACATGCAGCGGTACAACCTCCCGGGCCGCCGCTTCTTGCACTCACCGCAGGGCAAGCTGGAGTCCACTCCAGCAGTGGATGAGGATGAGGAAGAAGAAGAAGAAGAAGATGGAACAGGCAGGAGCGTGAGGGTGTGGGGGTGAGAGGGGAAGATGATCTCTTGGGGAAGCATTGCACAGCAAGGATGAAGCTGGAAGCTACAAGGTATGCACCTGAAGGCATAACCCCTTATGGAATTCCCACAGGCATCGCACTTGGATTTTGCCATCCCTCCCTTCACTGATGGGTCATAAACAAATGTAAATCTATCAGCTAACTGCAGATAAATGAAATGATGGTGTACCTATTGAATTTGTTGGAGTACTTTCTTTAAGTTGTTGATATATAAAGAGAGACCATTTCACCTGGTTTAGAATAGAAGAAGAGCTGGTGCTGGACGTGGAGAGGGTGGCTTTTGAGTGCCTGCGGAGCCAAGGCGCAGAACTCGTGGAGCTGGTAGTCGCAGTGCTGGCAGGCAAACCTCTTGCCAGCCCCGTGCTCCTTGCAGCCGAAGCAAGTGAACAGGTCCATCCGGTGTATGTGGGCCAGAGGGTGCTGCGGGTGGCTAAAATGAAGCAAGTCATTCCCAATGGTCCGCCGTGGGCAGGTCGGGAATCCAACCAAGCCCGTGATGGAGGTGGCCTGGTGATTCTTCTTGGATGCATGTGGTGGTGGTGGGTGGTAAGTAGCAGTTGACGAGGAAGGAGGGGGAGCTTGGCAGTTGAATGTTCTTGATCTTACTATGGTTCTGTTGTTATTGTTGTTGGTTTTTCTCATCATCTTGGGAATTCTTTGCTTTCTTTCCTTTTCTCTTAGGTTAAGAGGTAAGAGAAGAGAAATGAGTGGAATGCAATGGGAGAAGAAGGTGAAGGATATTTATGCTGTATAGGAAGTGGGAGTGATGCTTTAGCTGTATGGAATCTACAGAGAGGATACCACTAGTGAGAGCCACCATCTGCTGCAAAGTAATACAATTCTGTAGAATATTATGACATTGTATTATACACTTATTCAGATCATTTAAATTCAATTAAGTCTCCCGCCGACCCTCTAAATGATAATAATAATAATAATAATAATAATAATAATAATAATAATAATAATACATAGGAGAGCATGTATTCATGGCTCACGACTGTCATGTCGAAAAAGTTGAAGACTTTGAAGACCATCTAAAGTCTGAGACCCAACAAAAAAAAAAAGGGACCAAACCCGATAAAAGTGAAAGAGATCTATAACTAACTTAATCACTGGTTGATTCTATGGTGCCTGCTCAATGGAGAAAAAATCAACTTGATCAAGGTCACATTGCAATTACACTACAATTTATTATTGGAAAAGAGTATTTTTCTTTGGAGCAATAGTCCACTTTTAACAACCTAGCTAGCTACGTAGAAAGTCCCAAAAGTCATAGAGATACACATCCTTTTAGCCAAATGGGTTGTCTTAAAAGTAGACCATTTATTCCCTACACTAGTTGGGTGAAGCAACCTAACTGATCCATATTCATACATACTAGAATCCAGGAAATTTCATAATGACTTGCTACAAAAGAGAGGGTGATGAACAATCATTGCAATATGGGAATCGCTTCCCATACATAATCTAAGAGTCTAGTACCACCCTGAGAACGTAAAGGAGAGCATCCTTTGAAATATTTGTCATCTTAGGATGCCCCACCAGGACAAGTAATGGACGTTGGCTTCCACAAAGTCTTCAACCTCCTCGAAACAGCTCGGAACACGTAAACCCTCGATATGCATCTCTACTTCAGTATCCAAAGGAAAGCTAGATCCATCCATCACAACCAATGAAAATACAGAGGCTTTAAAAAATCTTCACAGCCATGGAGGTCGTGGTTATATATATATGGATAATTACCAGGTAAGCAAAAGTTATATATATATATATATAAATCATATGTACTACTTTACTTTTCAGTGCATGGATTCGCTAATGAATGGTGGGGGTGATGCCAAGTGATGGAAAAAGGAATCTGCATGGCAACTAGCAAGAGATCTTGAATGGAAAAAATGGGTTGAGATATCTAATTTATTGTGGGAAATGATTATAGGTATTAAACTTATATATACTTAATTCACGACTTTTAATGGTTATAATCCTACTAATATTCACAAGTAACTTAATTTTTATATTCGTTAATAATAATAATAATATACAAAATTTGTAAAATTATTTCGATATTGAAATTTACGGGTATTTTTTTCGTGTTAGTATATTATAGGTTCGAGTAAATTAACTCTAGTGAGAAATTATTTTTTAGTTAAAGTTATATTAATCTATTTTTATCGATAAATAGTTAAAATTATATTAATTTAAAATTTATTAGGGTGAGTGATGAAATAATTATAATATTATATATATGGCAATATTTTTCTTTTTTAACCAATTTAAAATAATTCTCTCCACACTTGTTATTGAACTAAGTTGGTTAAGTGTTGATGTGCTCAAACAAAGAATGCTAAACAATGATATTAATATATCAAATAAATAATAAATAACTTTGGATGCAAGTAAAAATACATAAGTTCACTTAGGTTTTATAAAGAGACCCTTAAATACTAGTATATTTTCCTCATATTCAATTATGGTATTACTAGATTTTTGTAATATTTTAATACATTATATATATATTTATATAAATAATTCATTAAACATATAAAGTTTCACATTTTACAAATATATCATTCATTATTTCAATAATATTATACACATCGTTTCTATCATTCCTCTATTATTTTTATGATGTTAGAGACATTTTGAGACAAACATACGTGCATGTGATGTCGCTCGAAAACCTGGATTTGAACTAGAAACTCATACATTTACCTAATTTTTACGCGAATTCCAATATGGTAGAAATATTTTAAAACTTTTTTAGAGTATATATGATCCAATCAGACTAGCTATATATACACAGTAATAGGTAATTGATGACTTGAGTTGTTTATATAAATGTCGAGCTTACGCCGACTAATAAAATTATCTTTTAAAGTGAACTCGCTAATTTTTCTAACAAGCTCAATTTCATAATAGATAAACTTCTACTTATACTGTAAATATTATTTTTTTTGTAAATAATTTAACTAGAAAATAGAATCAGAAAATTTAAAAGAAAATTGAGTTTTACATTGATCTAGAATCATGAAAATAATTCAAAATGAGATTTAAGCTGACCAAAAAGTGATTTAAATTATCAAATTAAAAAAATTAATACAATTAAAAATTTAAAATTAGAACATGACCAAATTAAGGTAAATTAATAAAACTGAATCAAACCGAGAGTAACTGATTCAAAAATTTATTTTCCGGAGCGATTAAAAAAAGGAAAAATTGGTAAATTGAGATTATCATATATAAAATAAATTTAGAAAATTTTAATTTTTATAAAATCAGTCAAATTAGGTCTTAACTGGTCGATTTTCAATTTTAGGCTGCCGAACCTAGTTCATTTCAATTGATCAACGATCGAGTTAGGCCAATGTACCGACTAATAGGTCATTGCCCTATCATCATGCGCGACCAATCAACGCGTGACGCGTGGCAAGCACGGTGAGTCAACGATCAATTGATAAAATTTTCACGTCAGTTGGACTGACCAATCAGAACATGTAACATGTCGATTGTCAATGGTGAACTAGAAGAATTCCATGTTGACTTGGTTGACCAATCAGAAGATGACACATGAAAAGTAAGCAATGTTAGCAACTAGCTAAGATATCAGAGAAAGATCAACTAATCAACGAACGACACGTGGTGAAGCCATGTTAGAAATCCACAACCAATCCTGAGAGGAACTTGACATTATCACAGGATGTAAGATGTGAAATCTGACTTATTTAAATTGACCAATCATAGGGCATCATGTGATAGAATGTTAACGGTCAATTGAAGTTAAGATTCAATTAATTGGTGCATTGGATTAAACAACCAATGTGAGATCACTACGTGTTAAGTCAAATAGTTAAAGGATGACCTGAATACTGAGTTAGATACCACGTCAATAATTCCAACCAATCATAGTGTGACACGTGGTAGCTCGCACATGTGAATCTCACATGCATGCGCACAATGTCTTCTTAAATATTTAGATGACTGAACGAAAGGGAGAATGAAGGTCGCTATAACTCCGATGAGTAGTAAATTGCTCTGACAATGACTTAAATCAGGGAGTTAATGGTTGGTAGAAAGTGGAATGGATATGATCGAGAGTCTTTGAGATCACTATATAAATAACTCTTATCTTAACATCTTTTACACACCTCTTATGCTCAGAAACCTCCACTTGCTTTATTTTCCAATCAACCGTGAACTAGAGCTCCAATTTGGTCAATTTTCTCTACTCCGAACACAAATGTGTGTTCATTAGAATCTTAAACAGGTCCTCCATCTTAATAGTACACTTCGTTCAACTTGAAGATTACTAGAGAAATGTCGTTGAACTCTTCCAATACCATCGTCACTCAAATGACCGAACTCTCCCAGAACAACTTGAGCTCAATTCGTGCTACCTCCAATCCACCCATGATCAAGCCAAGCCTTCTTGATTATCCTTGTTGAGCCAAATCTTCCTACACCATTGTGGTAAGTCCCTATCATCTCCATTTGCCAAAATATTCAAAATCGAGAGTGATTTTGCTGAAAATATACTAAATTAATTTCTAATTGCTTAAACCACCAATTGAGGAACCATTTGGTATTAGAAGAATCCCCTTGAAAAGAGCTAGCTTCCCATAGAAAGAGCTTCGATTATCGTTGTCACACCCTGACCCGATTTATCAGGTGATGGTCCCATGCAACTTGTCAATCCCCTCAATGTTATTATGGTGGGTACCTTCACCACAGTAAAACAGGAGAGACTAAGGCTCCGAATAAAACCCATATCTATTTTGTAGTAGAAATTAAAAATTTTTCTTTAAAAACATAGTGTGCCCCAAAATAGTTCCATAAATTACCTAGTGCAGTAAATACAACCTTTACACAAGTTAAGAGGCCTATCTTAAGATGTGCTTGTTCGGGAACACTCCCCCACTCGGGCTTCGTTGTTCCTCGAATTTTATCTGCAATGGTTTGGGGGAGGGTGATCTCACAGTTCAATGAAATTTCATAGCATGGATACTTATTATTGGGTTACCAGAACGCTCATTTCACATTGTTTCATTTGTCCCTTCGAGACCCCAATCTTGGGTTGCCCATAAATGTGAATTCACCTTATGGTCGGGTCCACTCTTATTTCCTCCAAACAATTTAACATAGTATAATTCATGGTATGCACAATTCAACATAAACTAGGCACTCATGGCTTGCACACATGGGTATTTCATGACCCCCTTTTCTTTCATTTCATTCATGCTCGAAGGGTATGTCATAATACCGAGTTCTATTGAGAGTGTGAGAGTCATGTGTACTATTCTATAATCGACACCCCTAGGGTTCGTCTCTCACTAGTATGCCTTTGCATTTGAGTTCATGGATAACATTCTCCACGACATCCTTGCATATGCCCCTTACACATGTGACTCAATCATACATCTTCTCGTTATAGCTATGTAACTGGGACAGTACACGTACATCAACTGAGTGTCTCAGAGAATATGGAAGAAATCGTTTAATCTCCCCTTATCATCCCTTTGTAATTTCCATTGACGTCATCACTACCTTGATAGGTATTTTGTCAACGCCCCACTCTATACTGGTATACATTATTCATAAAGATAAATTTCAAAACTTGTCATAAGCCATATTTAAGAGTATCACAATTTTCCTAGAGTATGGTCCTTATTCCGACCATCTCTATTTAATACACATACATAACACATCATATATGATGCAATCTCAATGCACACTAGAAGTTTTGTCCATCACTCGATCAACTCCCCTCAACAGATATAATAGGCACACAACATTAATCTCACAGCCATAACATGCGACTATGGTTCACTTATACGTGTCCTTATGACCCTTACCTTGTTTCTTAACTTCTTAAAAATGGTATTACTTTAGTGGACATAATCATGTCATTTTGCACTTTTTTTTTTATGAATTTTGAAGTCAAGAATAGTGTGTATTTTAGAGAAAAGCTAAAAAAATGTAAAATACTCTTGGTTGGTCCAATTGGACTTACCATCTTTACTCACACTCATTGTGTGTACCCTAACAGGTTTTCCGTGTATCCTGCCTCGAGGTCCTAACTTGAGTGATCTCTTATTCGTTCTAAAAAGGTCAAAGTAGGGTATAGAGATCGATTTAAGTACCCCCAAATTTCTTTATATTTGCTACAAGTAACATCCCTAAGAAATCTTGGCTTTTGCTCCTTGGGCTCGGTTTATTCGACTTACTTGTTAAATAACTGTACTTTACATAATCTTCCTTTAAGTTTAGTTGCTATTTTCTTAAGGTCTTAATCCCTCAATATTATATTTGTCTATATGCTTAGAATTTCCTCATTTACCACCTAGGTGCTTTACTTTCCCAAAATTATATTTTGGTCCCTATGTTGGACAAAATTACTTTATGCCTTAAAATCTTTCCTTTTTGGATCCAAGACTTTTTCCAATATTTTATTTGGGCTCCCAAGTTTACTCGAGTCCCATTATAGTCCCCAAAATACCTTATAATAGTTTCTAAGTCTTATTTCACCTATTTGTAAAATAGTCCTTAAATTAGGTAAAATTACCATTTTGCCTTTACTCTTTAAAACGTATCTTTTTGAGACCTTTGATTATCCAAATCTTCTATTTAGGTTCCTAGCCTTTCTTTAGTCTCATTCAGTCCTTAGACTTCCCAAAATCACTTTTGGGTGCACAAACTTCTTTATTTGCACTTTGGACCCTAAACTTTCTCTTTTGTTACATTTAGGTCCTTAAGCATTTCAAACATGCCAACATAGTTTCAAAACTTTACCAATCATTCTAAATGGTCCTAAAACTTCATTTAGACCCTTAAAAGTCCCAAAAAATATTTTCATAAATGGGTAATCTAACATTTTCTTATTTATATTTTAGTTTCAAACCTTTGCTCCATAACAGAAACATCCTAAAAAATCCCCAAACTCTGGTATGAGGTCCTTCTGACCTTTCTCTAGGTCGTTGTCAACTATGTTTGGTCGGTGCTGGTTGGAACAATGTCGACCAAGATTAATTATAAAATGATAACTTAACAAACAGGAGTTGGGTCAAGGTCGGGAACTCACTAAAGACAATGCCTCGGTTGGTGGCACCAGTGCAATTCGAAAGCTAACTCTTGAAGGAGCTCGTGGCAACTTGAAACACCTCAAATGGAGGTCTCAACCACCTCCAATGTCTATATTACTAAACTCTATTATTACTAAAGCAAACTCAAGCTTTTGCGATTTAATTCGACCTTTACACTTACCCAATTCCTATGAGGTCTTAAGATGAGGCCACAAAGAGTCTACTAAAATTTTCCTGGCCTTTGTTGATTATCGATGCCATTGAAATTGACCCTCAAAATAGATGCTATGTTTCTGATCGGAGTGGATCCAATACTATACGATCTCGTCGACGATGGTGGAGGGAATATCAATGATTGAGAGGGGGTGGCGATGGAAAGCTGACTCTCATAACTTTCGAGGGACACCAAAAACGTCGGAGTTGGTGACTGGATGAAGAAACAGTGATCTCTGCAATTGGTCTCACTGTAAAATGGAGCTCTTCAGATTTTATAGAGAATTATAATCCAAAATCGACAAGGGAACATCCAAGCTTTGTATGGTTGATTTGTAGACTCATGCGTCTATCTAACTATAACTCCCTTGCATCATTCCATATCATGTGGCTCTATGAATGAATTAATTTCCCAAGTGGTGGGTTTTGGATTGTTGACTTGGAGAAATTAGGTTTTTAATTGGGTGGGGGGCTTCTAATCGAGCGATGAAGATGACATGCACACATGCGTGCTCGACATGACATGTCGACCAATTCACTTTGTAGCGAACCGGTTTCCGGTGAATTTCTTGGTTGGTTCAACCATTTCTTGGCATTGGCACCCCTTTTTGGTCAATTCTTCGGCTAATAAAAATTTCTAAAAATTTTTGTCCAATTTCCTATTGAATGGACTCAAGAATCACCTCATTCAGACTTGTTTGGCCCCTCTAAAAATCAGGGGATTTTGTGACTTGAGTCGGAACAAACACGGTCTGAATTAGTTATTCATTGGATTTTTCCTGATCCTTGACTTTTTACATTGTGATGTTCTCTAAGGACTATTATGACTGCCATCATCGCCTGAAGTATCATTTCCTAACTATATTCTTAACTCGGTTCGATTTGACATCTTGAGTCATATTTTCTTTCTCGGTTTAGCCTTATTTTTCAGTTCGATTCAACTTGGTTTCTGGTTCACAATTCCCAGTATTATAGTTGCGCCCTCATTGATAAGAAAATAAAACTTTCTCTCTCTAGAATGATTTTTTTGGTGAAGCTCCATTTATCATCTTTTATAGGCCAAATTGAGTGAAACAAAGCTTAGAATGATCATAGGGACATAAGGAAGACAATTAGAATCACATTAGGACGTAATTGAGAAGGTTTGACATGATTTCTTGAATCTTAAAGTTTTGTGATCTACAATAAAAAATTTAGAATGTTGTGAAGTAAATTGTAAATTTCGAAAATATGGGGTTTTAATTACAAATAGTGATAAATCAATGATCCAAATGGAAATAAAGAATGGTTAGAGACCTAAAGGGAAGATTTGAGAATCTTAGGGATCTAATGAGAAATAAAGTAAACTCAGGGAACTATATGTAAATAATAAAAAGTATAGCTACTTAAGCTCAATTCCATACTTGTTAGAACTTAATTGTTCAAAATAATGTATGAACTAATTACCTACGTACACGTGCCAGTGAAGGTACAATAATTTGGAAACCAAACTGGGATGAACATGTCACAAACCACGGGTGAGTGAAATTTCTGACATCAAGTCCGGTTGAACTGATGATATAACATTACTTACCCAAATTGATAGCATGACCAACTTAAAGTAGTTATCGTGATATATATTCTACTGATATCATGGTCTATGCTTAAAACCTTTTTGGAATATAATCCCGATAGAAACATGAATCATATTTAGAGAACTTCTTTGATGCCATATACTTATGAGAAAATTCTTTTTTAAAGCATAATCTAGTTCCATACATTGATGCAGGAAATGAGTTGAACCCATGGTCAATGAAAATGATTAGATACATATTTTGTTTAAGTGGAACCACAACCAACATTTTTTTAAAAGAGTGGGCCCATGACCATGTCTTGAAAACTTGTGAAATGATAGGGATGAACCTTGTTTTGTAACACTTTTTAATTAGGATGTATGAATTTAAATTTCAATTGATTGTGTGAAAGACAATGGTCTTAAGTTAAAGCACATGTTTGTGTTTGTTTATAAACATGACCATTGTATTCTCGATACATGGTAGTGATGGTTCTCATAATTGTTTGTCGATAAGGTTATCACAAGAGAATCTCTCGCTGGGCCAGTACGTCAAGGGCTATGGGAGTCCTATGCGAATTAGACCTGATGAAGGTAAAGGGTCTAGTCTCTTAATAGCGGATAACTAAATCAATAAGTGCATGGGTGGGGAAATGTGCCCGCACAAACAATATGATTTTATCATACGAATGTACAAGGTTGTAGCTTCGTATCGGTGGTTGGTAAAATCGATCCGAACCACAAGTGAGACATATGAGACTTCTGTTATGCAAACGAGTGATCCATTCTATGATGGAACATGTATATGTGTTGTGCAATATGCATGCCTAAATATAGACCCCTTTTAGTTAAATTTAAATCCCAATTATGAACAATTATGTGACATCCTTTCTAATCATGTAAAACCTTAAATAAAAGTTGTTAAGACCTAATGTCATAAAATTCCTACTCATTGAGTTGTCAAACTTACCCCTCACTTATCCTTTTTTGACATCTAGAAATGATGTAAAAATACTTTTACACTGAAATAACAACCTAATACGTATACAATAATTGTAGATTTATGTACTACATATATCCATATAGATTTGTTCCTAATTTTTTTCTTAAAATAAATTTGCAAAAGTGAATTAATTTGATATAAAGTTATTTTGAGCCATACTCCTACCGAGACTACAATAGTGGTAGTAATCATTTTATAGTACCGAGAGGTGTGGCGAACTGTTCATAGGCTCTAACTAGAAAAACTAGGTTAGGGCATGACAAAAACCACCAAACTTGGTGATTCTGGTGGCGTTAGAATTGTGCGGAAGCCAACTTTCAAACTCAACCTCTCCCCAACATCGACGTGCTTTCTACCAACACCAACATGATCAAATAGTATCACTACTCTCTCAACTAAAAACATAGCATTACTTTCCCAAGTTTACCCTAAGCTCCCTGATGGCTAACCATGGCTCAAATTAATTCAAGGACCACATGCCATTCAAGTTGAATGTAAGTCTTATGGCCATGAAAATTCTTGAAAACTCCGATGACACCCTTGTTTTAAATGTTCTTAGTAAATCACAATTTTTAGGAGACTTAGATTGCCATTTCTAGTAGTTTAAGAGGCCAGGAGGTGCAAGTAAGTGAACTTTCAAACCCAACCCACATCAATGACCGACTCACCACTTCTAGTGAGTTCACATCATTTTTTGAATCGTGTCCTTTTTTTGGCGAAGATCCTATCATAGACGAAACAACATTGTTCTGGCTAAGGCTAGCCATAAATTGACTATGGGGATATGGGGAATAAGATGAGGGATTTTAAAGGATTTTTGGAATATTAATGGAGGTATTTTAAGGGAAAAGAAATTTGGGGGATGAAAAAGTAAAATTTGAAAAGTATGGGGGTCAAAACAAAAAAATTTGAGAAATAAATATCCAACTGAGACTAAGTAGAAGTCAAGGGACTTGACTAAAGGTTGAGAAAACTTAGGGACTCGAAGTGGTAGCTTGAAAGAGGCTAGTGACCAAAATTAAACTTTTGAAAATGTTTAGGGTAAATGGTAAATATTGTAAAGTTTGGGCCAAAAATGAAATTTCTAAGAATTTAAGCACCCAAATGAGATAAGAGGAAATTAGGGGGACCTGAAATGAAGTTAATTAAGAGTTAGGGATTTCAAAAAGTATAAATAAAAATTGTGGGGGCAATATGGAAATTTTAGAAAGTTGAAGGACTAAAATTCAAAAGGTGAAAAGCTAAGGGTTTGATGAAAGAGTTGAAATACTTTGGGGCCTTGTAATAAATATGGCCAAATAGTGGAAGGGACTATAGAAATATCAAATAATGTGAAATGGGGTTGTATAAATGGGTTTGTCGACACACGAATTGAGCGAACTCTGATGAGAACCAAGTAAGATATTTTCAATATTATTTGGTTATTATAAGGCAAACATCTGCAAGTTATATGCGAGATTTACTCGACCCAAGACATTGGGAAATCCTCGGGATGAAAAAGTCCTAGATAAAATGATGAATTTGTTTAAGACGTCGTGTATACCCTGTTTCTTCAAAATAAGAAAGCCCGAACCGAGAACTAGAAAATTTCATGAGAAAATCATGGTTCAAAGTGAAACACAATTGGTTAAAGGAAACCAAAACAATAATTTGAATGATCCCAAGTGATAAAAGAAGATAAAAAAATAATGAAAATGGATCATAAAGTAAATGGGATATGAGAACATGAACAGTTCAAGGTGAACTGGACCTGAACTAGCTTGAACTGATTTAAATATTTATTTTTCTAGATTACTTAAAAATATCAATTTGTAAAATTGAAATCACCAATATGTAATAATGAATTTAGAAATTTTTAATTTTGAGAAAATTGGTCGAATTGGGCTTGAACCGACCGATTTTATATTTTAGGTCACTGATGTCACACTCGACCCGATTTGGATGGAACCTTATGAATAACTCGCCACTTCTCCTAATACTATAATAGGATTAGATTCCATTTTCATAGTATTGACAGAAGCAAGGCTCAATACCCAATGAAAAAATAGTGTATGAGATAAGTTTTTCCAAAAAATTACCGAAATGAATGTTGCAATACATAAATATAAAGATATCAATTTACATATCAGTTTGGTAATTCATTCTATAGCATTATTTGTGCCATATTCTATGACCTGAAAGGGGTAAGTGTGGGGAGTGAGTTCATAACTTAGTGAGTAAGATTTAAAATACAATATTCAAGGGAATAATGGCATATCCTTCCTAGAATTAGACATCTAGTTTAATGAATTTCTTTTGGATAATAATCAAACACCATTTCTCAATAAAAGGATCAAAAGTCCTAGAATTAATCCTGAGAGGCTATAACCTCAATCTGGTCCACTAGTAGCCCGAAGCATCTTTATCGTTCACCCTGGTGAGAGCCCACAACCTCCACCATATCATTTGTGTGAGCACCTTGGCCTAACCCCTAGACTTAACGATACTTTGATCCCCATATGTAGGAGTGAGAGCTGACACTTCTATCCCTTTGGTATCAATTCCACGAAGCTCCCAAATCTTCTAAACATACCAAAATGACAAAACTTCCTTTATACCAACCTTGTAGTCCAGTAAACCTTAGAACCATCACTATCTCATACCAAACATCTCTTTGGTTCCATATGATTGCTATCAAATGTGTAAGTTTTATGATTTAAGACCTTTATCTTGGCGTTGCTAGCCCAACGAGCTCTAACCCGACTATAGCTCAGCAACATCAGCAAACAATTATCAATTTGTGATAATTTTACAAGGATTTTAAATCATACACTTATTTATGGGTTGCCCTGTTTCCATTGGCCTTGGGCCCACTCATATGTGTTTCAAAATATGGCCATGGGCCTTCTTCAATTTTCAAAATTGAGGCCTTGGGCCCACTTGGATAGCACTAGATCTATTCCACCATTCTCGACCATGGGCCTCACCCATTTCCTGCATCGACGGTCGGAGCTAGACCATTCCCCTTGAAATGTATCCATACAACATCAAGGGATTGTCCTAATATCATGCTTCAAAAGTATAATCCCAAAAAGTTTAAGCAGTTTCACATAGTGAGTGGATTATACTTCTGTAAATTCATTTTTAAGCTAAAGCATGTTCCTAGGTATGCAACATCGGTCCAATTAGAATCGATGTCCATAATCCCACTAACCCAATATCCATGACTCGTTCGTCCTAGATGGAATTCCAATAATTCGGGTTAGATTCTCGTTGTAGGCCAAATCCTTCCTTTCGCAACTACATGATCACGAATTACTGATCCATCAATTATCCAATATTTTACCTCAAATCCCTATATTTTCTTAACGAATAAAATCCAATTATTTGCCATAATTCCCTCAATTTACATTATTTTAAATTTTCTACTCAAATAATTTTCTATTAATATAAAATTATTTAAAAATAACTATAAAGCATTTTAATTACTTTTAATTACAATTAAATTTCACAAAAAGCATTTTAATTGCAATTGAGCCCCCAATTTCATTTAAATTTTCAATGTACTCTCAATTTATTTCATTTCGACAAAAATCACCAAATTCCCACAAATCCCCAAATCACCCAATTTGTCCTAAAATTTCTCTTTGGCCATCGAAATTTCATTTCATTAAATTGACCGCATAAACTCAACAAATTTCCTCTTGCTAATCATCCCCTTACCCCTCCATGATCATTTCAAGCTTTGAATCAATTAATTTGGCCTAAAATTGAGCTCAAACTAAGCTTCACTAGAAAATATTCCTAGAGAGAGAAAGATTTGGATTCTTACCTATAGGGATGCGGTTGTTAGAGCTCTTGATTTGGGAAGCTAGCTCTCATCAAGAGGATGCTTCTAGGATCAAGATATGCCTCAATTGATGTCCTGATTAGGGAGAATTCAATCATTAATGTTTGAACAATTTCTCCATTTAAAATTTTACTATTTCAGCGAAGGTGGCAGTAATGGCTTACCTTGAATGCTTAAGAATGACTAGGCTCAGTCGTGGAGATTTGTGGGAGGGTCAACCTAGCCTTAGGAGGTCCGAGGTGGCCAAAATTCAGCTCAAAGATTTCTGCTACTTCTTGATGGCCGGAGTGACTGTACTGTGTGAGCTCACTTGTGCTTCTTGTGTGATCCTCGAGTTGAAGGGAGTCTGCAACAAGGTAGAGGACTTCTTCCTAGTTCTAGGATACTCGAATTCACATTCAGTGGTGGAGAAAATGGTCGATGTTAGACCTCTAGTTTAGGGATGGTAAAAAACTAGAGCAGTTAGTCTTTTTCAAGCTTTCGAGGGATGAAGATGAGGAATGGAGGTGAGCTCTTTATATAGGGAGCTCAGGGACTGACCATTATGTCCGTTCATCTATCAGTCCACCATTACTCTTTGATTTACAACATTGTTGGTAGAATTTATTGGCCGTTAGAGTTATGACAGTCATTCAGATCGTTCCCTTTCTACTCATTCATAAATTGAAGATGCCACTATGTGCACGGGTGCGAGCTTTGCACGTGTGAAATGCCACATGGCACTTTTTGATTAGCTAGCTTTGCTAACACTATGTATCACTAAGCATCCGAGTTGTATGTTGACTCGTAGATCTGACACGTAGCACCTTCCCATTAGTCGCTTGGTCTATCGTGACATTTAACCATATATAACCATTGGTTGACTATGACACGTGGCATCCATTGATTGGCTTATTTAAATTCATCAGTTTTCCACCTGGCACATTGTGCCATTGCTATGTGTCATCATTTGATTGGATGTATCCATGCGACATGGCTTTTCCATATGTCAACCTTTGATTGGTTGACAGTTATCCGACATCCTAATCGTTGACGTTGGAACTTTGCCATGTGTTAACTCCTCATTGGTCAACCCTACTTAGGGTGACATTTATTACTATCTTGTCATTACGACTTACTTTCTTTTGTCACATTGGTCTGAAATTCCTATTTGGCTTCATTGCTTTTTCCAAGGTGATTCATTCCTGTAATCCCAATACACCCTGTTTGTCGTCAAATGTTTGTCTTATCTTCTCTCGTGGCTCTCCCTTCTTTGCACTCAATATTTAGAATTTTCTTCTTTCAAGTGAGAGTTCTTTTTGTTCTATTTGTGGTTTATTGAGGTCCTACCTTTAGTCCCAGCCCCCCCCCCCCCCCCCCCCCCCCCCCCCCCCCCTTTTTTTCTTCCTACCATTATGCTAGAATCTTAAAGAGCTTACTCTTGTATGTAATTGAAGTTTCGAACAGAGGTTGTATTTCTAAGGATGGTATCCTTTCGAGTTTCCTAAAGTTGTGGGGGCATTATTCTTGGAAAATAATGGTTTCTCCTGGCATTTTTCTAGGGAATTGTTAGTTTTAGTGCTCCTTCATCCTTGAGTCTGGATACCTTGAGAGTTTTTTTTTTTGTGGAGTCTTCTTTGTCAATTGATCACTCTAAGAGTCCTCCTAGATTTCTCGATTCCCTAATAAAATTTTCTTAACTTGGATGGGATTCTCCTTAGTTTCTATAATATTACACGCTTATTTGGTCATATTCTTTGGGGCCATCTTCCTTGAAGATCACATACTTTGAGGGATAGGGCTTTTAGGAATTTGGAGTACTTCATTAATAGAGGAGTACAATATGTTGAGTGTTTTGGCCCTATTACAGAAAATGATTACAAAATAACTAGGGAGCTACAAGATTCTTGATAAGCATCCTCCTATGTAAGGTTATATACCCTTTGCTGGCGTTTATGGCTTCATGCATGGCTTCCTTCATACTTTGAGCTGTGACCTCAATAGGTCCTAGCACCATCCTCTTGGATACTTCCTCATTTGGTTTTGAGACTTCTACCATACCTCAAGCATTGGAAAGCTTCTAGGGTTGTCTTTCTACGAGGACAAGGTATTAAATAGAGTCATTCCTAGTTTTCTTGGTTCCTCTCCTGGGGGCCATCTGAAAATTTTAAGATCAATCGTATTAGTTACTATATTTTTTAGTCTTTATTATGAATTCGAGGAAACATGCTCTGATACCACTCTAATTGTCATGCCCCGACCCATTTTGGTTGGATCCCCATGATCAACCTGCCACTCTCCCAGTTTATTAAAGGGTTTCTCCTTATTATAAACCTTAAAGAGTAAGGCGTCCTTTAAACTTGCACCTTTTCCTGGAATAACATAATCAAGACTGCATAATATTTTAAATTTATCATACCTGTCTCACAAGCGTCTTAGTTGATGGTCTTTAAGGGTAGGCTTTCTGGAATTTCCTGAAAGGGATATAAGGGAGGGGGTGAGTACAACTACTCAGTGAATGGCTTTTCAAAATTTTTAACTTTTAGGAAAAAGAATTGTATTGGAGTGTGCTAGACTCCTTTCTTTCAAAAATCCTTTCATTTCAAATCTCGGTTGTTACCACCATTTCTCATTAATCACGGTATTCCATCACCCAACACAGATCCTTCATCATTAAGGTCAAACACACATTCGTAGGCCAGTACGTCCATTAAACCCACTTGTGGTGTCAGAGCGACTTTACCGGCCACCTAGATAGAAGCACGTCCACTTCTACCTTGAGAATGAGTGGATGTTCATGCCATCCAACCCTCAATCCTGTAACGATTCTCCATGTCTGTATGAGGATAGAGACCTCATCCTGTCCCTACCCTAGTCTCATGCACTTGGTGCTACTCCAAATTTCGCACGGTCACTTGGTACGACGAACTACCCTTATACTCACCAAGTGATCTAGGCACCTTAGGACACATCACTACCCCTCTTGGGCATCTTGATGGTCCTGTAATCACAGTGCATGTACAATCAGTATTTTCTTATCATGCCATATAATATGTGGTGCCACTAGTCTAACGGCCCCAACCCTCAACTCAACCTACAACTGTTTGTCTTGACTGGTCCGTCGACCTGTCATGTCGCACTGCCGCTAGTTGACTGAGTATGTCGGTCCTATCTTGTTACCATAGCCAAACAATTCATTTATTAAAGTTTTAATGCACATATCTCACGTTTGTTTACAAGCTCCTGCTGGTGCCCACTAGCCTATGGCCCACTATTCAAGATTTTTAAAACGAGGCATAATAGCCCTATGGTTTCCCTTGTTGGAATTCTCGGTACTTCGTATTCCTGCATGATATGAATATTCTTGTTCATTATCACTCGACCTAATAGCCTTAATTCTTTCCAAATGAATAAGAAAATTAAACTTTCCATTTATTTGCAATTATGTCCCTAAAGTTATTTTTCTTTAACTTTAAGTCCTTAATGTCAGTTTTTCCTCAAATTGAGTCCCAAAACTTTTAAAATTCCCCTTGGGACCTCAATTTATTCAATTTCACAAAAAGGGGTTTAATATCCCACATTTCCAATTTGGTCCCCCAATTTTTTTCCAAAATTACCATTTTACCCTTCCTTTACAAAAATAGTAAATTTTACCCCAAAAATTCTAAAATTCCTCAATTGGCCCTCTAACATTTTTATCTTGCCTAATTGACCCTCAATTTTATAAAATTGCATTTTGATTGTTCGAACGTAGAAAATCCCCAATTTTCCCCAATTTCAACTCCTTAACAAATTAGAATTTGATTTCATCAAATTGACTAATGAAACACTTCTAATTGTTGAAATTGAAGTTGAAATTGAGTTTCTATATTTTCATATGATTCAATAGCACTTTGAATCACAATTTTTGACGCCAGAATGAGCTCAAACGGAGCTTCGCCAGAAAACAAACTATAGAGAGAGAAAGCTTCAATTTATCACCATCAGGAGTATGACGGTCCGAGCTTTCAATCTGGTTAGATAGCTCTCATCATGAGGTTCATCCTAGAATCAAGAATTGCATCAATTGATGCCGAATTGAGTTAGAATTTCATATTTGAAATTCTGTCAGTTCTCTCTCTAGCACCAACCGAAAATTGTAGAGCGGAGCCCAATTGGCTTACCTTACGGTCCTAGTTCGGCCGTGGGAGGGCTAAGGATGTCACCTCCAATTCATTCTGAAGTTCATTTCTATGACTTGAGGAACTCTTTGGGTCACTTAGGATCCATAAATTTCCCGGTTTGCCCTTTCTCTATCGGTTCCGGTTCATGAACCGATTCAATCTAGTTGGATTCGGTTTATCTAAACCGGTTTGGTTTTTCACTTCCAATTTGTCATAAGGTTATTTTCCAAGGTTTTATGAATCCCTTTGCATCACCTGGGAGTTGTAAATTTCCAAATTGTCTGTTCCCAAATGATCGGGTTTGTAAATTGGTTCTATTTTCTTATTCGGTTTGATCGGTTCTTTTCCCAATTTTTCTTAACTCAAAAGGGCGGGGTTTACACTACTGTTGAAGTTTTCCTCAATTGACCATTGAGTGAGGACACGTGTCACTACCTCATTGGTTAGTCTTCGGTGACGTGGATTTTATTTGCCTGAACGTTGACTGAAGATATGTGTCATGTTCTGATTGGTTAGCGCTTCCAGACGCTGATCGAGTGGTTGACTAGTCACCCTTTTCCATGTGTTGTACATTGTTTGGTTGTGCACACTGAGTAGGCGTTGACCTGGTAGACAATCCGTTGATTGGCTAGGCCATTGACCAATTCGGTCGGACATGGTTTGATGAACCAAAATCGAAAATTGGCCGGTTCAGGCCCGATTCGATCGATTTTCTAAAAACTAAAAATTTATAATTTATCTAAATTCATTTCTACACATTGGTGACTTCAATTTCTCAAATTGATATTTTGAAATGACCTAAAAAAATAAAATTTTTAACTAGTTCTTCTCGGTTCATCCCGGTTTAGGTTTGGTTCACATTGAACCGGTCCGGTTCTCACCTCCAATTTGATGCATGTTCTATTTCCATCATTTTTGGATCTTCATTGAACACTTGTGACTTTCAAATTTCCCATTTTGGCTTCTATTTAAGAATTCTAGTTCACTTTGAACCTTGGTTTTATCTCGAAATTTTCCGATTCTCATTTCCATCTTTCTTACTATGAAAGAACGAGGTTTACAACTACTCCTTTCCTTTTAAGAAGTTTCTTTCCCAAAACTCATTGTGCCTTAATTACATCAAGACATTTTTCCCCATCACAATTCTTGTGTTCTTACATAATCTAACCTCTAGGTCAAAATACCATTTCTCCTTGAATCTTTTTACTCTTAAGATTCTTTTCCTATTGATCAATAATTCGATTAGGTTCTATCTTATAGGATGAATTCTTATCATCTTTCATTTTATCAGCTTTAGTTCTTCTTCAAACTGCTTATTTATATCTACGGAATATCCTTTACCCACTTTACTCTAGAGTTTTTTAAAGGCATTATCCAGTGTATGGTTCCCTTCCAAGAACCCTTTTCATACACTTCTAGTCTCATGGTTACATCGAGGCCTTCATTTAGGCTTAACAGATGCTTTCCATATGGGGTGTCAAATGTACATCCCATCCATCTGAAGTTGCATTCTTTTGTCTTACACCCTCATTCTAATAACATGTTTGGGATCCTCCCAGTTTTGTATTTCACAGTCTAGTGTGAGCAAAACATTATTCACTCTTGGATTTAGCATCTTATCAAAATCTATGGCATTTGGTTATCTCACTCGAACAATATTTATGTATAATCTTCCTTATTCGAGGGTCTTTTCTCCAAGATCCTTTAACTTCATCCATTTGCCCGCTTTGACTTCTTAGTTCAAGGTATCTCACTTCAGTTATAGGCATTTAAGCCCTCTCAATACTTTCTTTGGACACAGTCATGATCCGATGAACAAGTTTCTCTTGAGCAAAACCATTATTTTCAATAGTTTAGACTTATGTGTCCTTCCTAAGGTAGGATCCTTTCATCCGATATACCTATGGGACATTCTCCTTCCTAAAGTTCACTTTCCAATCTGTAAGGATCTTGGAACTCTGTCCCTTTACTGTTTGGTAATATCTTATATCACCTTACGCATTACTCAAATGGTCAATGCGTTCATCTCCCTCATTAATTGTTTGAACCTTCTCAGTACTGAATCTTCACCATTTCATTACTTAGATGGTATTTGTACAAACTTAATCTGTTATGTCTGGCTTGCTCTCCCAAGCTCTTCTTCTTATATTGTTAAAGCATTCCTTCACTTGTTTCTCTTACGTGTATTCCTTCCGTAAGGTGTATCCTTTACTAGATCAAATGGAGACACTATAGATTTTCTTTCCTTCTCTCATCCTTATTTTTTCCTATTATATACAATGTATTGTTTCCAAAAATGTTAGGCATTCAAATTTGATGTGGAAATCTCTGGGCATCCCGACGTCTTATTTACTTCCTTTGAGCATTCCTTTGCTCATTGATTTCCTTGGTAAAATATCACTAGGGCACTCTTATACTTCATCCCTTTAGGTAATATCCTTGAGGGGTCTTCCTATGGTTGTGATGAATTTCCTTCCCACTAGGCTTGGTCCTTTCTAGCTGGTTATAGCAGTTTCATTCTTTTAGAAACTCTACTTGAGCTTATCCATTCCCAAGAGAATCTCTTATATTATGTCACGCCCCAGCCCAATTTGGTCAAATCCCCGTGAGCAACCTGCTACTTCCTTTGGTCTATGAAGGATTTCACGTCCTTCTAAACTGCGAGGAGTCAGGCATCCCTTTTTACCCGATTTTCCTTGAATAACATTATACAAAACTAAATATGTTAAAACTTATATACCTGTCCTTGTCTTAAGGGTTTAGCTTTGAGGTATTCCTTAAGGGTTTGCCTTCCTTCCTGAAAAGGGGTTAAAGGGAGGGGGTGGGTTTCTACAACTTAGTGAGCAGGTGTTGGGAAATGATTTTTTCAAAAATACTCTTTATTCACTAAAATCTTGGGGTTTTACTTACTCCTTGGGCCCTTCTAGTATGCTTCACTTGGTCTTTTCACCTCAACATGTATTTCATTTGCAAGCTTATCTTCTCATTCCTCTTTACTTGGTTCCATTACCTCTTAGTTGGGATATGTATGCTCCCTAGGGTTTCCTTCCTTGGGATGATTCTTCCATTTTTCTCTCAGAATTCCTTTTTCATTCGCCCTTGAGGGCATCTAACCTTAAATCTACTTCATGACATCCTTTGATGCCATCCTCTCCTGCCTACCCTTACTTTTGGAATCTTGTGGGCATGTCCTTTGGATTTTCTCCTACTCATCACAAGTTTATTTCCGTAGGGAATTGAACTTTCATTATTATAATGTTAACAAATTACATGGTTTGGGCTACATTTGTCCAGGGGGTTTTGGTAAGTACTAGCTATGATACTAGGATCCTTTCGTACTTCTTCCTGTGTGAGGTTGCATACTCTGGCTAGTACCCTTGACGTAGTGGCTATGCCTTGCCCCCCGTTTAGTGCCCTTGTGTTTCCTTGAGGTGGTCGGAGGGTACTTCGTTGTGTATTGCCCTGAAGGTCTGGGCAGCTCTTCGTAAAGTGGCCAAGCTGTTTGCATTCGAAGCATACTCAATATGACCCTTCATGGCTTTTCTAGGACCTAGGGAAAAAGGGGCTTCTCCTTTGTGGGGCTGCACTTGCCTCCCTTTGGGCATGATAACCTTCCATATCCCGAGGGAACCCCATTCTTGTCTCTCATCTCTACCCACCTGACTCCTTTTGACCTCCCCAACTATTCTGGCCTCCTTGCTCCTTCCGATCGGTCTGCTTTATTCGACGATGTCTCGTCTATACCGTATGCTCACATTCATGGGCCATACTGATGATGGCAAAGAAATCTGTGGGGCGTCCTAGTACTCCCATTTGATCTTGTACATCCATGTTGAGACCATCCACGAACCGTTGACATATGTTTGCTGGTCTGGCTAAATCTGGAGCAAAAGGCCTTAGCCCATTAAATCTAGTCTCATACTCTAAGATGGTGTTGGATCCTTGTCGAAGCTGGAAGAATTCTGGCTTCTTCTCGTTGATTAGGTGGGGGGCCAAGTATTCTTCCGAATGCCTTTCCTTGAATTATTCCCATGTGGGTACGGTGGTGGATAAACTCCTTACATTGTCCCACCACCTTTTGACGCTGTCCTCAAAGAAAAATTCTGCCAAGGTTACCATCTCCTTCGGAGGTGTCCTTATTATTCCCATAAATTTCTTTATGGTGGCCAGCCAATCCATAGTTGCTCCAACATCCTTTTCTCCATGACACCCTAATTGATGGAGTGTTTTTAGATACTTTGGAATGTCAATTAGGGGAGGTATATGAATGAAGGTGGGATGGGACTATACTTCTTCAGGCCCGAATTGAGAATGGGTATCAACTTCGGGAATGAGGTTAGGTCTCCCAAGCACTCGGGTAAACACTTCGTATAACCTTTGGTGTCTGAGCTTAGTCCAGGTGGGGTTGTCTGAGCCCCTCTGGGAGCTCTTACAGGGATAGGGTTTTGGGCGGTGTCGATGACTGTAGTCCTAGTTCTCTTGTTTCCTCTCTTGGGAGCCATCTAAAAATTTTAATAGTTTTTCTCTTAGATCTTATGTTATATAGTCTAGATAATGTACAACGACTTAGTTCATGGGTTTTCAAAATTTAACTTTTAGGAAACATGTTCGATTTGGAGTGTGCCAGGCTCCTTATTTTCTTTTAAAATCTTTTCATGCTCAATTTTGGTTTTTATAACCATTTCTTATTACCACGGTGTGTCATCACCCAACACACATCCTTCATCATGAATGTAAAACATACAATCGTAGGCCAGCCCATCCACTGAACCCACTTGTGGCGTCGAAGTGACTTTACCGACCACTAAGATAGAAGCAAGTCCACTTCTACCCTAAGAATGAGTGGATGTTTGTGACATCCGATCCTCAATCCCGTAACAAATCTCTGTGTTCATATGAGGATAGATACCACATCCTAACCCCACCCCGGTCTCATGCGCTTGAAGCCACTCCGAGCTTCGTAAGACTTCTGGTACTACAAACTGCCCTTATATCCACCAGCTCGTCCAGAGCCCTGAGATGCATCACTACCCCTCTTGGACATCTTGAAGGTCCCGTAAACACAATGCATGCACAATCAAAATTTTTCACATGATGCCATATAATCTGTGGTGCCACTGGTCCAATAGTCCCATCCGTCAACTAGACCTGGAGCTGTTTGTCTTGACTTGTCCGGAGACCTGTCATGTCGCACTACCGCTAGTCTAGTGAGTAAGTCGGTCTTGTCTCGGTACCTGGCGAAACAACTCATTACTTAAGTTTTCATGGCATATTAATCATGTTTGTTTACAAGCTCCTAGTCGTGTCAACTAGCCTAGGGCCCACTTTCCAAAACCGAGGCCTCCGACCTTTATGAGCTATTCGAGCTCCCCTTAATAAGATCTCCCAAAAATTTTAAGCAGTGGCACATAGTTAGGGGAGAGCACATCCAACAAAATAAACTTTTCTATTGTCCATCATACCAATCGAGTTTGAGGATATCTCCTCTCATAACCGATGAATGAGTTTTCCACTTCTTTCGAGTAAGTTTCATCATACCAACTAGGTATGATCTACTTACAATCGGTAAGTAGTTTTTCTGCTTGATTTCCACATCACTCTTCTCAGGTGTGATGATTAAAATACCACTTAGTAGTGGGTTTTCATTTTCGTGGTGCTTATCATCCCAATCAGGTATGATAATAAAAATCCCACTCACCCGTTATTGTAGTGAATTCTTCTCGTTCGATTCTTTGTATTCACGCGAGGTTGTCCTTGCTGGCGTTCCTGATACTTTGTGTTCCTACATGATATGAACATCCTTGTTCATTATCCCTCAGCCTAATAACCTTTATTCATTACAAATGAATGAGAAAACCAAATTTTCATTTATTTGTAATTAGGTTCCTAAAGTTATTTTTTTCCTTAACATTAATTCCCTAATGCTAGTTTTTTCTCAAATTGAGTTCCGAAACTTTTAAAAGTCACCTTGGGATCTCAATTTATTCAATTTCACAAAAAGGGCTTAAATTTCCCAAATTTCCAATTTGGTTGCCCAATTTTTCCAAAATTACCAATTTGTCTCTAATTTACAAAAATGGTAAGTTTTACCCCAAAAATTCCAAAATTACCCAATTGGACCACAATTTTATGAAATTGCAATTTGGTCTCTCAAATTTTTGAAATTTCTAAATTTCCCCAATTTCAACCTTCTAACTCTGCCAAATTTGATTTAATCAAATTGACCAATCAAATGAGTTTAATTGATGAAATTGAAGTTAGATTGGAGTTCGTACACCTTTATATGATTCAATTGCTCTTTGAATCGCACAATTTGGTGCTAGAATGAGCTCAAACGGAGCTTCGTCGAAAAACTGGACTTAGAGAGAGAGCTTCAAAAGCTTACCGTCGGGGGTGCGGTGGTCCGAGCTTTAAATATGGGCAGATAGCTGTCTTCCTGAGGTTTCTCCTAGCAGAATTGCATCAATTGATGTCGAATTGAATGAGAATTTAGTTATCGAAGTTCTACTGGTTCTCTCTCTAGCACCGATCAGAATTTACAAAGGGGAGCTAAATTGGCTTACCTTTTCACTCTAATTTCATTGTAGGAGGGCTGTGGAGGCGTTGGGAGGTCTTGGTTTAGCCTTAGAAGAGTTCGAATTGGCTGATTTTAGTTCGACCAAAATAGGGCAACGTCGGTCCGCCAGAGTTGCTTCACTCTTCGATCACGCCGGCGTATCTCCAGCGACCGTTGGAGCAAATGTAGACTACAAGCATGTAGTTGACTTCTCCTCGAATCCAATGTACCCGACCTCACCTTGTTTGGCTTAGAAAAATGTCCAAGTCAGAGCTCTGGTTCAAGCTTCACCGAAAATTGGAGCAGTTGTGAGAGAAGGAAGTTTTCAATTGTGGAAAGGATGAATGAGGAGGGACACTTTATATTGGAAGCTCGAGGACTTGTTGGCCGTCTAATTGGCACCTTAATGGCAGTCATTCATTGCTAGAAACTTTATGGCCGGACACTTTTCAGCTTCGTCTGCACTGTTCGATTTTTTGACGAGTGAACATTTTTGTCATATGAAGGAAGAAGATGACAATGTTTCGAACTAGATCGGACTGGTTCGAACCGAGTTCAAAGCTTAAACCGGCCGATTCAGGCCCGATTTGATCGATTTTTTTAAAATTAAAAATTTATAAATTCATCTAAATTCATTCTCTACCTAATGATGGCCTCAAATTTCAAATTTGAATTTTCTAAGCCACCTATCAAAATGAATTTAACATCTAGTTCAATAGTGGTTCAAACCGATCTAAATCGGTTCAATCCGATTCAGATCTTGTTCAACTAAACTAGCTTGGTTTTCATCTCCAATTCATCCTAAAGTCCTTTTTCTTGACTTTTGTAACTCTTTAGGTCACTTGGTATCCATAAATTTTTCGGTTTTCCCTTTCTCTATCAGTTTCGATTCATGAACTAACTCATTTCATAAACCGGTTCAATATAGTTGGATCCGGTTTAGTTGAACCGGTCTGGTTTTTCTCTTCCAATTTGTCCTAAGGTTCCTTTCTAAGGTTTTATGAACCCTTTGGGTCACTCAAAAGTTGCAAATTTCCCACATTGCCCGTTCTCTTGTAATCGAGTTGTGAACCAGTTTGGTTTTCTCACTCGGCTTGACCGGTTCTTTTCCTGGTTTTCCTTAACTCTAAAGGGTGGGGTTTACAACTCTCCCCTCCTTTTAGGAGTTTTGTCCCCAAAACTTATTTAGCAATCTTTGCATCATGAATAGATTCCTTTGGTGTCAACTTGGGGTTTGCTTGAATGCTAACTCTTCGGTTGTCCTTTTAGTTGGCCCTTTCTATATCATTCACTTAAGGAATTTCTTTTTCCTTTCCATGGTTCACTCAGTCCATGGAGTTTATCATAATTAGACATGTCTTAAGCACTATTCCATGGTACATCCTTAAGTTCACTTCCTCCTCTACTTAGGGCAAAAATCTTCCTCTTGTGGGTTCTTGCTTAGAATTTTAGGATTAGGAATTCCAAGATGCCCAATCATTCCTTTATCTAGTTATTTTCTTCACCGTTGAAACCCTTAGCTCAGTGTTCTTTCAAGCATTACGTACAAGTTTTGGTGTTATTACCTATTTGTCCTATTTCGACCCTTCTTCCATCCGTTGTTTATAATAACTTCGATCCAACATTTATGTTTGACTTTGTCATGCTTATTAGTTGACTCTTACTTACCTTGAGTCATATTTTCCTTGGGACTATTGAACTTGCATGCTCTTTACACCATGACATTTTCTAGAACTTGTCTATGTCTATTAGATTGCTAGAACACTTCTATGAGGATCGTTCTCAACTTTCCAACCCTTTAGGGATTGTATAACTCCAACCCTCTTTTCGTTAGGTAGTATTCCTTGACTACCTTTAACGTTATCCAATCAAGTTACTTAATCGTGTCGGTTCTCCTTACCCACTCGTCCCTTCCCAACTTCCTTATTGGGTCTTTTCGGTTCCAATTATTTGGTTTCTTGATGGTTTACCAACAAGTTGGGATTCTTTCCTTCTTAATGCCTTGGCATTCTTTATTCAAGGATTTCTCCTTTTCCCTAATCCACTTTTACTTACTCTTGGTCATTTCATGAATCTTTATTCCAATTTAATCACTTTTGGTCTATGTGTCAATTCCTTTGCTTGAGAAGGTTCCCTTCTTCTGATTTCATTCTCTACTATGTCCCTCACAGTAGAGACTTCCATATTAGGAGTTACATGCTGAACCTTCTTATCATTCCTTATTCCTTACTTGAGATACTTTCGATTATCAATCATATTCTATGCACTCCACACTAAACTTAGCCGTCCAGTCTTTTGGCTTGATTATGCGTGTGTGGACTACGACTTGTCTCACTAATTGTGGTTATTTCTCCTTAGCCACATCTTATTTGGAGGGCTTAGTTTCCCAACGTTTTCTCGGACGTTCTTTCCCAACTTCCTATTTACCCGTTCCTTTTAACTTATTCTTTGTGTCCTCTTATGTTTTCTTAGTTCTTTCACCTCAGCTTGTGCTTCATTTGTAAGTTTATCTCTTTGTCCCTTTCACTTGGCTCCATTATCTCTTAGTTGGGACACATATGCCTTTCCAGGGATTTCTTCCTTGGTAGGACTCTCCCCTTTTTCCTTAGCTCTAGGGAATATGTACCCTTAAATGGCATCCTTTGATGTCGTCATCTTCTGTTTACCCTTACTCTTGAAATCTTGTGGGTACATCCTTTGTACCATATCCTCATCCCTACTCGTACGACAATACGTGTCTTATTTCTTTTACAGAGAGCTTAAATCTTCCTTGTTTCAAGATTCCTTGACCATTATGTGAGAGGCTTGCCTACTCCTTTCTTGGCTTGAGTTTAGTCGTTAATTTGGCCATTGGTCCTTTTAAGGATTTCTTTCATCCTTCTTTTCCCAATTATTTGGTCTTTCCAACTCTCTCTTCTTTGTTGGAGTTCAAATTATGGCTTTCATGAGTATCAGTTCATTAACTACCTCGTCTCTACCATTCCTTTGGTCTATGTTTCTTAGGGTAGTTGTTTCTTTAGTCCTCCTGTCCTTAACGTCCATCCCACTGCCCTTTTTAGGGTGTAGTCCTTTCTACTTCATGATCTTCCTTAGAGCGTCGTTTATTCTTTTTGACTCTCTTGTTGTAATGACTTGCTTCCCTCCACTATGTTTGTTCGACACTTGTATTTGACTTCATTGCTTTTTTTGAAGTAAGTTGTATTTGCGATCTTTGAGACATTTCATTTGTCGTCAATGCTCGGATGGCCTTTTCTTATGGAGGCACTCCCTTTGCTCCTAAATGGCTGGAAATTTTTTCTTAAGGAAAGATTTTCTTTAGTTATACTTAGTTCTTGTTTGTAGTTTTATTGAGGCCCCACATTCAGTCCTTTTTCCTCCATGCCAATAAGCAAGGATCTTGAATGGCTTCCTCCTGGATGTAGTTGAAATTCCGAGCAGGAGTTGTATTTTTAGGGATGGTATCCTTTCGGGTTTTCTACAACTGTGGGGGCGTTATTCTTGCAAAATATTGTCCTAAATCCTTGTGGAGTGGGATAGTACTTCACTTCATATCCTATTTCCTTAAACTTGTAATAGGTCGTTTCTTGCTCAGTTACTCCAAGAGTTCTCCTAGACTCCTTAATTACCTTGACAATTTTTCTTGTTGTGTCTTCTTTGCCTAATAATTCCCTTGATTCATTTCTTTATTTGGTATGAGAATATCCTTGGTCTCCATAGTATCTAAGGTAATGCGGGTTTGTTTGGTTACCTTCCATGGGAAATCTTCCTACAGTTGAGGTGCAAGGTCACATTATTTGAGAGATATGGTTGGAGGAACTTGAAATTCTTTATTATTGGAGAGATAATACAATAGGTTGGGGTCTTAGTCCTCATTACAAAAATAATTTTGAAACCGATGGGAAGCTACTAGGTTCTTTGACAAGTGTCTACCTTAGTAAGGTTATAAGCCCCTGTTGGTGTTCCTGGCCTTAGGCTTGGCTTCCTTCGTACTCAAGATTGTGACCTCAACAGATCCTAACAACATCCTTCTAGATATTTAGCACTAATGTCTCTTGGTTCTTTGGGTCTTCTTAAGTATTTTAGGGTGATCTCTCTACGGGAAAAGAGGGTTGGATGGTGTTGGTAATGCCAGTACTAGTTTTCTTGGTTCCTCTCTTGGGAGCCATGTGAAAATTTTAAAATTTTCTCTTAGTTATTATACTATATATTCTTGATAATGTATCTAAGGAAACAGGCTCTAATACCAATCAAAGGTGTCATGCCCCTATCCAATTTGGTCGGATCACCGTGATCAACCCGCCACTCTCCTGGTTTACTAAGGCTTGTCCCTTTTTTATAAACTGTGAGGAGTATAGCGTCCTTTAAACTCGTACCTTTCCTGGAATAACATAAATCAAAACTGCACAAAATTTTAAACTTATCATACTTGCCTTACAAGTGTGTTAGCTGGTTGTCTTTGTGGTAAGCTTTTCGGGGTTACCTGAAAGGGATATAAGGGAGGGGGTGAGTACAACGACTTAGTGAATGGGTTTTGAAAATTTAGCTTTTAGAAATGTTCGATTTGGAGTGTGCCAAACTCCCTATTTTCTTTTAAAACTTTTTAGTCTCAATTTTAGTTTTTATAACCATTTCTTATTACCATGGTGTGCCATCACCCAACACACACCTTCATCATGAAGGTAAAACACACAATCGTAGGCTAGCCTGTCCACTGAACCCACTTGTGGTGTCGGAGTGACTTTAACGACCACCTAGATAGAAGCACGTCCACTTCTACCCTGAGAATGAGTGGATGTTCACGCACACAGTCAGGGGAGAACACTTTCAACAAAATACTTTTCATCTGTCCATCATACCAACCGAGTATGAGGACATCTCCGCTCATAACCGATGAACTGGTTTTCCACTTCCTTCGGGGAAGTTTCATCATACCAACTGGGTATGATCTACTTTCAACCGGTATGTAGTTTTTCCGCTTGATTTCCACATCACTTGTCATGCCCTGACCCAGTTTGGTTAGATCCCCGTGATCAACCCGCCACTCTCCCGGTTTATTAAAAGGTTTTCCCTTATTAAAAACCGTAAAGAGTAAGGCGTCCTTTAAACATGCACCTTTTCCTAAAATAACATAAATCAAAACTGCATAATATTTTAAATTTATCATACCTGTCTCACTGGCATCTTAGTTGATGGTCTTTAAGGGTAGGCTTTCTGAAATTTCCTGAAAGGGATATAGGGGGAGAGGGGGTGAGTACAATAACTCAGTGAACGAGTTTTCAAAACTTTTATCTTTTAGGAAAAAGAATTGTATTGGAGTGTGCCAGACTCATTTCTTTCAAAAATCCTTTCCTTTCAAATCTCAATTTTTGACACCATTTCTTATTAATCATGCTGTGTCATGACCCAACACACATCCTTCATCATGAAGGTCAAACACACATTTGCAGGTCAGTACATCCACTGGACCCACTTGTGGCGTCAGAGCGACTTTACCGACCACCTAGATAGAAGTATGTCCACTTCTACCCTGAGAATGAGTGGATGTTCATGACATCCAACCCTCAATCCCATAATGATTCTCCGTGTTTGTATGAGGATAGACACCTCATCATGTCCCCACCTTGGTCTCATGTGCTTGGTGCTACTCCAAATTTCGCACGGTCACCTGGTATGACGAACTGCCCTTATACTCACCAAGTCATCCAGGGCCCTTAGGACGCATCACTACCCCTCTTGGGCGTTTTGATGGTCCTGTAATCATAGTGCATGCACAATCAGTATTTTCTTATCATGCCATATAATCTGTGGTGCCACTAGTCAAACGATCCCAACCCTTAACTCAACCTACAACTATTTGTCTTGACTAGTCCGTTGACCTATCATGTCACAATGCCACTAGTTGACTGAGTATGTTGGTCCTGTCTTGGTACCATGGCCAAACAATTCATTTATTAAAGTTTTATGGCACATATCTCATGTTTGTTTACGAGCTCCTGCTCATGCTCACCAACCTATGGCCCATTGTTCGAGATTTTCAAAATCAGACATAATAGCCCCCAAGTTCCAAAACTGAGGCCCCCGTCCTATAAGAGCTATTCGAGCTCCCGTCAAAAAGGTTTTCCAAATCGTTTAAGCATTGGCCACAGTCAAGGGAGAGCACTTCCGACAAAAATATGTTTTCAACTGTCCATTATACCGACCAGGTATAAGGACATCTCCACTCATAACCGATAAATGGGTTTTCAACTTCCTTTGAGGAAGTTTCATCATACCAACCGGTTATGATTTACTTACAATAAGTAAGTAGTTTTTCTCCATGATTTTCACATCACTCCTCTAAGTTGTGATGTTTAAAATACCACTTAGTAGTGGGTTTTCATTTCGAGGTACTTATCATCCTCAACCGGGTTTGATATAAATTCCCACTCACAACCGGTAAGTGGTTTTTAACTTTAAATTGTGCTCATCATCCCAACCGGGTATGACATTAGTAAGCCCATTCATCTGTTAATGCAGTGAATTCCACTAGACCAATTCTTTGTATTCGCGCAAGCTTGTCCTTGCTAAAGTTCCCGGTGCTTCGTGTTCCGGTGAGAGCGCGACGGCGTGAGCTTTCTATCTGGGCAGGTAGCTCTCCTCCTAAGGTTTCTCCTAGGATCAAGAATGATATCAATTGATGTCCAATTGGATTAGAATTTTGTCATTGAAATTCTGTCGACTCTCTCTAACACCGGTCAAAAATTGCATAGAGGAGCCGAATTGGCTTACCTTTCGGTCCTAATTCTACTGTAGGAGGGCTGTGGAGGTGTTGGTAAGGCTTGGTTTGGCCTGAGTAGGGCTCGAATTGGCCGATTTTAGCTCAACTGAAATAGGGCAGCTTCGGTCTGTTGGAGCTATTTCACTGTTTGATTATGTCGGCGCTTCTTTGACGATCTTTGGATTGACTGAAGTTTGCTATCAGATAGCTGACTTCCCCCGGAGTCTAAAGAGGCCGACCTCTCCTTTTCAGGTTAAGAAAAATGTCCAAGTCAAAGCTCTAGTTCAAGCTTCTCTGAGAAATGGAGCCATAGAGAGAGAGAAGTGTTCAAGTGTGAAGAGGATGAATGGGGTGAGCTCTTGTAAAATTGTGTGTTAAATGGGGGAGATTTATTATCAGTATTAATTTTGCCATAAATTGATGGGTATTTATTAGTATTAATTTCAATAATTTAATTTAGTTATTAAATTATGGGTATTAATTTTAATAATTTAATTTTGGTATTAAATTATGGGTATTTATGATAGGGCGATTAATACTAATTAAACCAAATTTGCATTGAAATTTTGGGTTGCAAAAAAAAAAAACATACTTCCTAGAAGGTCACCCATCCTTGCTCACGCAAGCACGCTTAACTTTGGTATTTCGATGAGATCCAATTCATGTAGACCAATATGATTTTTCTCTTCTAATTTGTCTTATGTTCTTTTCTAAGGTTTTACTAACCCTCAAACGGTCGGGTTTGTGAACAAGTTCGATTTTCTTACTCGGTTTAACCAGTTCTTTTCCTAGTTTTCCATAACTCAAAAGGGCGGAATTTACATCACTACTCTCAGGTGTGATGATTAAAATACTACTTAGCAGTGGGTTTTCATTTTCGTGGTACTTATCATCCCAACCGAGTATGATAATAAAAATCACACTCACCCGTTAATGTAGTGAATTCCTCTCGACTGGTTCTTTGTATTCACGCGAGCTTTTCCTTGCTGGCGTTCCCATTACTTCATATTCCTACATGATATGAACATCCTTGTTCATTATCTCTCGGCGTAATAGCTTTCATTCATTCTAAATGAATGAGAAAACCAAACTTTTCATTTATTTGCAATTAGGTTCCTAAAGTTATTTTTTTCTTAACTTTAATTCCCTAATGCCAATTTTTCCTCAAATTGAGTCCCAAAACTTTTAAAATTCGCCTTGGTACCTCAATTTTTTCAATTTCACAAAAAGGGGTTTGATTTCCCAAATTTCCAATTTGGTCCCCCAATTTTTCTAAAATTACCATTTTGCCCCTACTTTACAAAAATGGTAAGTTTTGCCCAAAAAATTCCAAAATTGCCCAATTGGTCCTCCAACATCTTTATCATGCCTAATTGGTCCTCAATTTTATGAAATTGCACTTTGGTCTGTCAAATTTTTGAAATTCCCAAATTTCCCCCAATTTCAACCTTCTAACTCTACCGAATTTGATTTTATCAAATTGAAAAATCATATGAGTTTAATTATTGAAATTGAAGATAGATTGGAGTTCCTACACCTTCATATGATTCAATGGCACCTTAAATCGCATGATTTGGTGCTGGAATGAGCTCAAACAGAGCTTCGCCGGAAAACTGGTGTTAGAGAGAGAAAGCTTCAAAAGCTTACTGTTGGAGGTGCGACGGTCCGAGCTTTCGATCTGAGCAGATAGCTCTTGTTCTGAGGTTACTCATAGGATCAAGAATTGCATTAATTTATACTGAATTGAATGAGAATTTAGTCATCAATGTTCTGTCGGTTCTCTCTCTAGCACCAATCAAAATTTACAGAGTGGAGCCAAATTGGCTCACCTTTGTACTCTAATTTCACTGTAGGAGGGCTGTGCAGTTGTTGGAAGGGCTTGCTTTGGCCTGAGAAGGGCTTGAATTGGTTGATTTCATCTCGGCTGAAACTGGTGAGCTTCGGTCCGCCAAATCTACTTCACTGTTCGATCACGCCAGTGCTTCTCCGGCGACTCTCAAACCAAATGTAGACTATAGGCGTGGAGCTGACTTCTCCCCAAATCCAATGAACCCGACCTCACCATGGTTGGCTTAGAAAAATACCCAAGTTGGAGTTCTAGTTTGAGCTTCACCAGAAATTGGAGCAGTTGTGAGAGAATGGAGTTTTCAGGTGTGGAGAGGATGAATGAGGAGGGGCTCTTTATATATGAATCTTGAGGACTTCTTGGCCATCCGATTGGAACCTTAATGGCGATCATTCATTGCTTGAAACTCCCTGGCTAGAGACTTTTCAGCTTTGCCGGTGCTGTCTAATTTTCCGGCGAGTGAACAGTGTTATCATCTGAAGAAAGAAGACGACACTATTCCGAACTGGATTGAACCTGTTTGAATCGGATTGAAAGCTTAAACCGGCCAGTTCAGGCCTGATTCGACTGAGTCTTTCAAAATTAAAAATTTCTAAATTCATCTAAATTCATTCTCTATCCAATGTTGGCCTCAAAACTCAAATTTGAATTTTCTAAGCCACATAGAAAAATGAATTTAACATCCGATTCAATAGTGGTTCAAACTGGTCCAAACCGGTTTGGATCTGCTTCACCTGAACCGGTTTTTTTCATCTCTAATTCATCCTATAGTCCTTTTTCTTGACTTTTGTGACTCTTTTGGTCACTTGGGATCCATAAATTTCCCAGTTTACCCTTTCTCTATCAGTTTCAGTTCATGAACCAACTCGGTTTATAAACTGGTTCAATCTCGTTGGATCTGGTTCACCTGAACCGGTCTGATTTTTCTCTTATAATTTGTCCTAAGGTTTTATGAACCCTTTGGGTCACTTGGGAGTTTTAAATTTCCCACATTGCCCATTCTTTGGTAATCGAGTTTGTGAACCGGTTTGGTTTTCTCACTTAGTTTGACCGGTTCTTTTCCCGATTTTCCTTAACTCCACAGGGCGGAATTTACGCGGAGCGTCTTTACCATCCACCCTGATAAAAGTCCCCAACTTCTACCTAGAGTTTGAGTGGAAATCAACTATCTCACCCTAAGGCCCAAAATACTTCATGTCATGCCCCGAGCCGGTTTGGTTGGTCCCCATGAACAACCCGTCGCTCTCTTGGTTCAAGAGGGGTTTCCCCCTTCTTTATTTCCAAAGGAGCTAGGCGTAATCTCAACCTTGTTCCCTGTAATAATATATATCAAATAAAATACAATCTTAAATAAAATTAAGCATACTTGACAGAGGGTAAGGCTTGATTTTATCCTTAGTTATTTCTCTATTTCCTGAAAAGGGATAAAAAAGGGTGGGTGAGTTTCTACAACTTAGCGAATGGGTATTTTTAAAAAATAAACTTTCAATAAAATGGTTTTTAAATTGGAGTGTGCCAGACTCCTTATTTTCTTTAAATTTCTTTCTTCCTTATTTTCTTGGTTTTCAAAGCCATTTCTTCATCATCAACCATAAACAGTGTGTTTGGCAACTAACACATGCCCTTCATAATAAATGGATCACACATTCGCAAGGCAACACGTACATTGTACCCACTTGTGGTGTCCGACTGACTTTACTGGCCACCTAGATAGAAACACGTCCACTTCTACCCTAAGAATTAGTGGATGTACGTGATATCCGACCCTCAATCCTGTAAAGAAAACTTTGTGTCTATATGAGGACAAAGACCTCATCTCGACCCCACCCTAGTCTCATGCGTACGAAGCTACGTCGAGCTTCCCTAACTGTTGGCACGACAATATGTCCTTTTCTTCACCAGGTCGTCCAGTAGCCCCTATGATGCATCACTACCCCTCTTGGGTGTCTTGAAGGTCTCGTACCTTAGTGCATGCACAAAATAATAGTTTTCCACATAATCCATTTAATTTGTGGTGTCACTGGTCTAACGGCCCCGACTCTTAACTCGACCTGCAGCTGTTTATCTCGACTGGTCCGTTGACCTGTCATGTCGCACTGCCGCAAGTCCATTGAGTATGTTGGTCCTGTCTTGGTACCATGGCCAAACAAATCATTCATTTTAAGTTTTCATGGCTTAAACTCATGTTTGTTTACGAGCTTCTGCTCGTGCCAACTAGCCTTGGGCCCAATGTATGAGATTTTTAAAATCGGGCATAGTAGCCCCCAAGTTCCAAAACTGAGGCCTACGGCCTATCTCAGCTATTTAAGCTCTTGTCAAGAAGGTCTCCCAAAAAGTTTAAGTAGTGGCACACAGTAAGAGGAGAGCACTTCTAACAAAATAAACTTTTAGTCGTCCATCACACCAACCGAGTGTGAGGACATCTCCGCTCATAATCGATGAATGAGTTTTCTACTTCCTTCCAGGAAGTGTATCATACCAACTGGATATGATCTACTTATAATCAATAAATTATTTTTCCGCATAATTTCCACATCACTCCTATCAGGTATGATGGTTAAAATACCACTTATTAGTGGGTTTTCATTTCCGAGGTGCTTATCATCCCAACTGGGTATGATATAAAATCCCACTCATCCGACAATGTAGTGATTTCCTCTTAACCTGTTTTCGTCTCCTTGCGAGCTTTGTCTTAGCTGGCATTCCCGATACCTAGTGTTCCTACATGTTATCAACATCCTTGTTCATTATACTTTGGCTTGACAGCCTTCATTCATTTTGAATGAATAAAAATATCGAACTTTTCAAATATTTGCAATTTGGTCCTTAAAGTTCCTTTTCTTTAACTTTAGGTAACAAATGCTGATTTTCACCAAATTGAGTCCTGAAACTTCTAAAATTCATATTGGGACCTCAATTTATTCCAAATCACATAAAGGGGTTCAAATTTCCCAAATTCCCAATTTGGTCCCTAATTTTTTCAAAATTACCATTTTGCCCCCACTTTACAAAAATGGTAATTTTTACCCAAAAATTGCCCAATTGGTCCTCAAACATCTCTATCATACCCAATTGGCCCTCAATTTTATGAAATTTCACTTTAGTCTCTCAATGTTTTGAAATCCCCAATTTCAACCTTCTAGCTTAGCCGAAATTGATTTTATCAAACTGACCAATCAAATAAGTTTAATTGTTGAAATTGGAGTTAGATTAGAGTTCCTATACATTCATACGACTCAATTGCACTTTGAATAACACGATTTGACACCGGAATGTGCTCAAATGAAGCTTCGTTGAAAAACTGAATGTAGAGAGAGAATGCTTCAAAAGCTTACCGTTGGGGGTGCGGTGGTCCGAGCTTTCGATCTGGATAGATAGATATCGTCCTAAGGTCCTTCCTATAATCAAGAATCATGTCAATTCATGTCGAATTGAGGGAGAATTTAGTCATTGAAAATCTATCGGTTCTCTCTCTAGTACCGATTGGAATTCACCGAGGGGAGCCAAATTGGCTTACCTTCCTGCACCAAGTTTTTCAAAGTTAAAAATTTCTTAATTCATCTATCTATCAAATGGTGGTCTCAATTCTCCAATTTGAATTTTCTAGGCCACCCAAAAAAATGAATTTAGTATCTAGTTCAATAGTGGTTCAAACCGGTCCAAATAGGTTCAATACCGTTCAGATACAGTTCACATGAACCGAATTGGTTTTCATCTCCAATTCATCCTAAAGTCCTTTTTCATGACTTTTGTGACTCTTTAGGTCAATAGAGATCCACAAATTTCCTAGTTTGTCCTTTCTCTATCGGTTATGGTTCATAAATCTACTCGATTTTCTCTTTGGAAATGATCGATTCACTCTAGCTCGGATCTGGTTCACCTAAACCGGTCTAGTTTTCTCTCCCAAATTGTCCTAAGGTCCTCTTCCAAGGTTTTTATGACCCCCTTTGGGTCAATCAGGAGTTGTAAATTACTCAAATTGCTTGTTCTTTGATGATCAGGTTTGTGAACCGGTTTAGTTTTCTCACTAGGTTTGACTGGTTCTTTTTCCCGATTTTCCTTAACTCTAAACGGTAGGGTTTACACTTCATGTTCGATATGAGGACGGAGACCTCATCCTGATCTCATGTGCATGAAGCCCAAACACAGTAGCTTCAGGAAGCCCAAATACAGTAGCTTCAGGAAGCCCAAACACAATAGCTTCATGAAGCCCAAACACAGTAGTTTCATGACTAATTGGTACGACGAGTAGCCCAAACACAATATCTTCTCCTTCCCTCATTGCCACCATATTGTCTAGTAATCCTTGGATCCCATCATGCCTCTTGATGGTCTCAAATCAAAGTGGATGCACAAACAATAATTTTGACAATTTAGCCATTCTCTTTGGTGCCGACGGTCCAACGATCGCGACATTCAACCCGACCTACAAGTGTTTGCCTGGTCGGTTCGTTGACCTAGCCCTAGTGCACTATCGCTAGCTCATCGAGCCTTGTCAGTCCTAACTTGGTACTGTGGCAAATCACACAATTAATTTCCATTTTAAGTAAGAGTTTTCATGGATCTTCCTATTCATTTTTGTTTACGGACTTCGGCCTTTGCCCACTAGCCTTAGGCTTACTACACGTGTTTTTCAAAACTAGGCCTTAAGCCCCATGAGTTCAAAACCGAGGACCCTGTCCTGCTAGAGATGTTCTATCTATCTTCATGAAGGTCTCCCAAATAGTTTAAGCAATGGCAGTTAGTTAGAGGAGAACACTTCCAACAAAAATCTCCCCTTTTAACTCATCACACCAACCGAGTGTGATGATAGGTTCGCTTACAACCGATATGCGGGTTTTTCCTTTTCGTAAGGAAGCTCATCATACCAACTGGGTATGATGTTTAAGTGATCCTACTTACAACCGATAAGTAGGTTTTCCTTTATTAGAAGTGAGCTCATCATCCCAATTGGTATAATGTATAAAAATTCCACTCACAACCAATAAGTAGATTTTTAACTTTAAAAATGTGCTTATCATCCCAATCGAGTATGAAGTATAACTAAGCCCACTCACCCGATGACTGCGATGCGTTCTTCCTCAGTCAGCTTCCAAGTCCTACTTGAGCTCCTTTACTCATGTCCTTATCCAAATTCGTTCCTACAAGGTTTGAATATCCTCATAAGGAACAATTTGGCATAAATGACCCAACTATTTCCATGTATTTCCATTTAGGCTCTTATTTTTGCCTTATTGCAATTAGGTACCTAAAGTCCATAATCCTTGACTTTAGGTCCTAAACGCTCAATTATTTTTAATTAAGTCCCTGAGACTTCCAGTATAACTATTGGATCCTTAATTTTCTCAAAATGGTATATGGGGCTATAATTTCTCAATTTTCCAATTTGGTCCCCAAACTTTTACAAAATTACCATTTTGCCCATAAGTTCCAAAATGGTCAATTGGCCCTAATTCTTTCAAAAATTGACCAATTGGTCCTCCAACATCTTTCTCATTACCAATTGACCTTCCATTTTGAGAAATTTCATTTAGGTCCTTCAAATTTTCAAAATTCCTAATTTTCCCCCAATTTCACCCCTTTACACTGACCGAATTTGATTCCTTCAAATTGGCCATTCAAATGGGGTTAATTGCTCCAATGCATAGCACGGATCGATTTCTACACTTCCATATGATTAGATGGAGCTTTGAATTGCAGAATTTGGGTCCAAAACGAGCTCAAATGGAGCTTCACCGGAAAACTGTATGTAGAGAGAGAGGCTTCAAAAGCTTACCGTTGGAGGTGCAGTGGTATAAGCTCTCGATTTGGGAAGGTAGCTCTCATCCTTAGGGTCTTTCTAGTTTCAAGAATTGCTACCATTGATATTAGGATTAAGGTGAATTTGGTTAGTGAATTCAGAACCTTGGGTCGAAGGGAGGTTGTTGTCAAGTACCTGACTTCCCCCGTAATCTGTAGGACCCGAGTTTGCCTTCTAAGGTTGAGAAAAGTGCCAAAGTTGAAGCTCTGATTCGAGCTTTTCCAAAAAATGGAACACTTTGGAGGAGGAGAGTTTTTGAGATGTGTGAAGGATGAATGGATGAGAGCTCTTTATATAGGGAGCTCAAGGACTCTCTGCCCTACCAAGTTTCCATATTAATCGAGCTTATCCTCTTTAGAAAATGCCTAAATCGAAGGGAATATTCCCTCATCAGAGATGGAAAGTTTTTCTGCCATATGATTAGTGTTGTCCATCCCAAGGAAGAAAACGACACTGTTTTTTACTGGACCGGACTGGTTTGATCGGGTTCAATGATGAAAATCGGCTGATTCAGGCTCGATTCGACCGATTTTCTCAAAATTAAAAATTTCTAAATTTTTCTAAATTCAATTTCTTTTTAGTGGTGGCCTCAATTTCCCAAACTGATCTTTTTAAGCCACTTAGAAAAATGAATTAATAGACCAATTCATGTATGGTTCAACTCGGTTTAATCCAGTTCAGGTCCGGTTCACCTTGATCGGGTCCTATTTTCCCATCCAATTTATTTCATGGTTCTTCCCCATGATTTTCATGACTTTTGGGTCACTTGGGATTTTCCAATTCCCCATTTTGACCCCTCTTTATCATTCTTGGATCCTTAAGTGGTTCGCTTTTCTTATTAAATCGACCAGTTCTTTCTCGATTTTCCTTGATATGAGATGACAGATTTCACATTATGTCACAAGGTTTTTCCTTCCATCAATTTAAGCATTCCTTTTTTTTACTTACTTTAATCTACTAGTACTTGTTCATGACCATTTCGTGATTATTCCTTCCTTCCTTACTTACTCCCTCATGGTAAGCATTTTACTTCTTTGAGCTATTCTTTAGAAGTTTCCTTTGTTTGTCCCATTCCCTACTCTCGTACTTTGAAGTTGAGTCTGCATTCTTTGCGACTATGCATCCCATTTTATTATCATTCCTTGAAGGTTTTCTTCCTTCATATTTTATACCCATTTGTATTGTTGTATTTGTCCATATCGAATCCATTGTCGTATTTGGGTTATCCATTTGAAATTTTGTTTCCTATCCAAGGAATTCCTATTACCAGGGTCTTAATTCGCGCACCTCACACTATGCCCCACTGTCAAATCTTAAGTTATGTTAAATGGAGGTGGACTGAACTAATTCTTCTTGTTGTCCACAAGTCCTAATCTTCATTGCCCCATTATTTGAACTAATTACTATTTTGTTGGAGTATGTATTTCTCCAGGACTTCCTTCATTTGCACGTCTTATTCCTCTTTTTTGAGGATATTTTTTTTTATGATTATGGATATCTGGTTCATCAAATATTTTCTAGCATCCTTTGATGTCGATTTCTCGTTTACCCATTCTTTGGGTTTCCATCCGGAATTTTGTGAGTCTAACCTTATACTCGATCCTTATATTTACTTGTATTCCATTACAAGTTTACTTTCTTAAAAAGAAGTTATGGGTATCTTTACTCTAAAAAATTTTCACTTCTTTGTCAAGACTTTACTTATTCCCCTTTAAGTTTTTGAACTTGTTGTCCAAGTTCGATTTCTCTTGACATCTCAGTTCAAATTATTATTAGTCTTTAGGGTAGTTGATTTCTTCCTTATCTACCCCTTTTCATAATTTTATTGTCACTAAGTATCTCCTTTATCCTTCTCTTCCTCATACTTTGTCTTTTATAACTCTTTCTCTTAAAGGTTTTCATTCATTCACTCAATTGATGAGTCTCTTTGCTTTTGTATGAAATCATAAAACTTTTTGGTGTAATAATTTTATTCCTGGATTTCATTAGCCATAAATATGGCTTATTACATAGAAGGGGAATTACACCAATTTCTTCATTATCTATTTCTCTAATCACACTTGTTAATCACTAGTGGGTTGGGAGATTTTTCGTTTGAGGATGTGGAAGTTGATGCTATTTTCTCTAGTGGACATGGACCTCCATGGCACCTTCCATACCTTTTGCAAGCATTCCTGCTTGGTTCCTCATATTCTGAGGATGAGGTTTGCTCTCGAGAGTTTGGTAGTTCCACTCTCTTGGATTTTGTTACTCCATACCTCCTCATCACTATTGCTTCACATTCATAAGCTTGTTTGAGGAGGGTTGTAGGTCTAGACTCTTGGTGGGTTGGAATAGGTGGCGGCTTCTTAAACACCCTCACATAGTTCGCATAAACCTCCCAAAAGTTATCTTTGACTTCATGTTGAGTAGGAGTTGGGTGAGTATTTCTCCTTCCCAAGTGTGGTTGGTTTAAAGGTAGTGGAATGGTTTCATCTCATACAGACTTGGTCCTTCTCCTTTCTCCTATACAATAGGTTTTTAGTTAAATATTTATGTAGCAAATACTTTCAACATTTTCAAAAATATTTCCCAAGATGCCAAGTTTTCTAAACTCAATTTTTAAAAAAAAAATCAAGTTTAAAAACCTTTGCTCTGATACCACTTCAGTTGTCACACCTTGACATGATTTGGACGGGACCCTGTGAACAACCCATCACTTCTCCCAATACTATCATAGGATTAGATTTCATCTTCATATTATCGAAAGAAGCAAAACTCAATAAAGAAAGGAAAAATTGTGGATGAGATAAGTCTTTCCAAAAAATTCCCGAAATGAATGTTGCATACATACATATAAAGATATCAATTTACGTACCAGTTTGATAATTTGTTCTCTAGCATTCTTTATGCCATATTCTATGACTTAAAAGGGGTAAGGGTGGGGAGTGAGTTCATTACTCAGTGAGTAGGATTTAAAATTCAATATTCAAGGGAATAATAGAATATGTTTCTTAGTATTATACTTCTAGTTTAATGAATTTGTTTTTCAGAACAATCAAAACATCATTTTCCTAATAAAGCAATCAAAAGTCACAAAACAGATCCTTAGAGGCTACAATCTCGATTTGTTCCACTAGTAGCCCAAAGTATCTTTACTGTCCACCCTAGTTAGAGGCCACAACCTCCACCACATCGTCTGCGTGAGCACCTTAGCCCAACCCCCAAACTTATCAATACATTGATCTCTATATGTAGGGGGTGAGATCTCACACTTCTATCCCCTTGGTCTCGATGCACATAAAGCTTCAATAGCTTCTAGATATACTAGAACAACATAGCTTCCCTTGTACCAACCTTGCTATCCAGTAGCCCTTAGAACTAACACTATCCCGTACCGAGGTGTCTTTGGTTCTGTATGATTATAATCACACACATAAGTATTGGGATTTCATATACTACCCCAACGGGATCCAACTCGACTATAGCTTATCACAATTTGATAATTTTATATGGGTTTTAAATCTTTAACTTATTTACAGGTTTGCCCCGTTTCCATTTGCCTTGGTTCCACTTGGACAATACTAGATATAGTCCACCATTGCTGACCATGAGCCTTGCCCATTTCCTACATCGACGATCGGAACTAGCCCATTCCTCTTAAAGTGTATACATACATTATTAAGGGATTATTCTAATAACATGCTTCATGCTTTTTTCAAAAGTATAATCCCAAAAAGTTTAAAAGGTTTCTCATAGTGAGGGGATTATAATTCTGGAAATTTGTTTTCAAAGTAAAGCATGTTCCTAGACATGCACCATCAGTCCAATCAGACTCAATGTCCGTAATCTCACTCAACCAAAATCCGTGACTTGTTCATCGTGGACAGTATTCCAAAAATTTGGATTTGATTCTCGTTGTAGATTAGAGCCTTCCTTTCACACCTACATGATCAGGGATAACTAATCCATCAATTATCCGATATTTTACCTATGTCCCTATATTTTCTTGACAAATAAAATCCAATTATTAGCCATAATTCCCTTAATTTACTTTATTTAATTGCAATTAAATTCCACAAAAAAGAATTCTAATTACAATTGAGTCCCTGATTTCATTTAAATTCTCAATTGACTCTCAATTTATGTTAATTGCACAAAAGTCCAAAATTTCCACAAATCTCAAAATCTCCCAATTTCTCCAATATATTCTCTTTGGCCACCGAAATTTCATTTCATTAAATTGATGCATAAACTTAGTTAATTTTCCATCTATCATGTTGCTAATCATCTCCTCTACCTATCCACAATCATTTCAAGCTTTGAATCAATTAATTTGGCCTACAATTGAGCTCAAACGAAGCTTTCCTAACGTGGCGGTAATTGCTTACCTTAAATGCTCATGAAAGACTAGGCTCGATGGTGGAGAGTTGTGGGAGGGTTGGCCTGGCCTTAGGAGGTTAGAGGTGGCCACAATTCAGCTTGAAGATTTCTGCTACTTCTCGACGGCCGGAGTGATTATATTGTGCAAGCTCGCTAGTGCTTCTCGGGTGATCCTTGGGCTGAAGGGAGTCTGCAGAATGTAGAGGGTTTCTTCCTAGTTCTAAGGAACTCGAATTCGCATTCAGAGGTGGAGAAAAGGATTGACGTCAGAGCTCTAGTTCATGGATGGTTAGAAAATGGAGTAGTTCATCTTCTTCAAGCTTTTAAGGTTTGAGGAGGATGAATGGGGGGGAGGGGGGAGGGGAGGGGAGGGGGGGAGATCTTTATATAGGGAGCTCGGGGACTGACAGCTATGTCTATTCATCCATCAGTCGACCAATAACCTTTTGATTTAATGCATTATTTTATGGATTTATTGGCTGTCGGAGTTATGGTCGTCGTTCCTGTCATTCCCTTTCTACCCGATCATAGGTTGAAGATGACACTATGCGTGCGGGTGCAAGCTTCACACATGTGAAATTCCATTTGGTGCTCTTTGATTGGCTAGCTTTACTAACGTGGTGTCTCACTCAATGTTTGAGTCAACTATTGACTCGTTGACTAGACATGTGGCGACTTCCCATTGGCGCTTTGTCCGTTGTGGCGTTTGACCGTATCTGGTTGACTATGTCATGTGTCATCCTCTGATTGACTAATTTAAATTTGTCACTTTTCCCACTATGCCATTGTAATGTGTCGGCTTCTTATTGGAAGTGGCCATCTAATGTGGCATTTCCATGTGTCAACCACTTACTAGTTGATTGTTATCTAACATCCTAGTCGTGGTACCTTTGCCACGTGTCAACTCCTCATTGGTTAGCATTATTAACAAGGTTTCTTCTTAATTGTTCATTGACTAAGGATGTCATGCCCCAACCCAGTTTGGTTAGATCACCGTGATCAACCCGCCACTCTCCCGGTTTACTAAGGGTTATCCCTTATTTATAAACCGTGAGGAGTAAGGCGTCCTTTAAACCTGCACCTTTTCTAGAATAACATAAATTAAAACTACACAAAATTTTAAAATTTATCATACCTACCTTACAGGTGTGTTAGCTAGTGGTCTTTGGGGTAAGTTTTCTAGGGTTACTTGAAAGGGATATAAGGGAGGGGTGAGTCCAATATATCAGTGAATGGGTTTTTAAAATTTAACATTTAGGAAAAATATTTGATTTGGAGTGTGCTAGACTCCATATTTTCTTTTAAAAACCATTCATTCTCAATTTTGAATTGTATAAGCATTTCTTATTACCATGGTGTGTCATCACCCAACACATATCCTTTATCATGAAGGTAAAACACACAATCATAGGCCAGCCCGTCCACTAAACCCACTTGTGGCGTTGGAGCAACTTTAGCGGCCACCAAGATAGAAGTATGTCCACTTCTACTCTGAGAATGAGTAGATGTTTACGACATCTGACCCTTAATCCCATAAAAAATCTCTATTTCTATATGAGAATAGAGACCTCATCCTAACCCCACTCCGGTATCATGTGCTTGAAGCTACTTCGAGCTTTAGAAGACGTCTGGTACGACAAACTGCCCCTATATCCACAGGTCGTCCAAAGCCCTGGGACGCATCACTACCCCTCTTGGGCATCTTGAAGGTCCCGTAAACACAGTGCATGCACAATCAACATTTTTCACATGATGCCATATAATCTGTGGTGCCACTACTAGAACTGTAGCTGTTTGTCTAGACTAGTTCGAAGACCTGTCATGTCGCACTGTCGCTAGTCTAGCGAGTAAGTCTGTCCTGTCTCCGTACCATGGCCAAACAACTCATTACTTAAGTTTTCATGGCATATTAATCATGTTTGTTTATGAGCTCATGCTCGTGCCAACTTTTCGAGATTTTCAAAATCGGACATGTTAACCCCTAAGTTCCAAAACCGAGGCCTTCGGCCTTTCTGAGCTATTCGAGCTCCCATCAAGAAGATCTTCTAAAAATTTTAAGCATTGGCACACAGTTAGGGGAGAGCACTTCAAACAAAATAAACTTTTCTACTATCCATCATATCGACCGAGTATGAGGACATCTCTGCTCATAATCGATGAACGAGGTTTCCACTTCCTTCGAGAAAGTTTTATCATACCAACCGGTCATGAACTATTTACAACCGGTAAGTAGTTTTTCTACTTGATTTCTACATCACTCCTGTCAGGTGTGATGATTAAAATACCACTTAGCAGTGGAATTTCATTTTTGAAGTACTTATCATCCCAATCGGGTATGATATTAAATTTCCACTCGCCTGTTAATGCAGTGAATTTCTCTTGACCGATTTTTTGTATTCACGCGAGCTTGTCCTTGCTAGCGTTCCCGGTACTTCATGTTCCTACATGATATGAACATCCTTGTCCATTATCCTTCGGCCTAATAGCATTCATTTATTCCAAATGAATGAGAAAATCAAAGTTTTCATTTATTTGCAATTAGGTCTATAAAGTTATTTTTTCTGTAAGTTTAAGTCCCTAATACTGGTTTTTCCTCAAATTGAGTCCTTAAACTTTTAAAATTCACCTTGGGACCTCAATTTATTAAATTTCAAAAAAGGCATTCAATTTCTCAAATTTCAAATTGTGTCACCTAACTTTTCCAAAATTACTATTTTGCCCCTATTTACACAAATGGTAAGTTTTGCTCGAAAAATTCCAAAATTGGCCAATTGATCCTCCAACATCTTTTCATGCCCAATTGGTCCTCAATTTTATGAAATTTCACTTTAGTCCCTCAAAATTTTGAAATTCCAAAATTTCCCCCCAATTTTAACCTTTTAACTCAGCCGAATTTGATTTCATCAAATCGTCCGATCAAATGAGTTTAATTGTTGAAATTGAAGTCAGATTAGAGTTCCTACACCTTTATATGATTTCAATTGCACTTTAAATCACACGATTTGGTGCTAGAATGAGCTCAAATGGAGATTCGTTGGAACACTAGACTTAGAGAGAGAAAGCTTCGAAAGCTTACTGTCGGTGGCGCGTCGGTGTGAGCTTTCGATCTAGGCAGATAACTCTCATCTTGAGGTTCCTCCTAGGATCAAGAATTGCATCAATTGATGTGGAATTGAGTGAGAATTTTATCATCAAAGTTCTGCTAGTTCTCTCTCTAGCACCTGTCAAAAATTTCAGATTGGAGCCAAATCGACTAACCTTTCATCTCTAATTTAGTTGTAGGAGGGCTTGGTTTGGCCTAAGAAGGGCTCGAATTGGCCAATTTTAGCACAACCAAAATAGGGCAGCTTCGGTCCATCGGAGCTGCTTCACTATTCGATCACGTTGGCGCTTCTCCAACAACCTTTAGAGCAAATGGAGACTATAGGCGTGTAGCTGACTTCTCCCCGGTTCAAAAGAACCCAACCATGCCTTCTTTGGCTCCGAAAAGACCCTATATCGGAGCTCCAATTTGAGCTTCACCAAAAATTGGAGCAGTTGAGAGAGAATGGAATTTTTAGGTGTGGAGAGGATGAATGAGGAGGGGCTCTTTATATAGGAAGCTCGGAGACTTCCTAGCCATCCGATTGGTGACTTAATGGCGATCATTCATTACTTGAAACTCCCTGACCAGAGACTTTTCATCTTCAACGATGCTGCATGATTGTGTGGCAAGTGAATAGTGCTATCATCTGAAGGAAGAAGACAACACAGTTTCGAACCAGTCTGGACTAGTCTGAACCGGGTTCAAAGCTTAAACCGACCAGTTCAGGCCCGATTTGACTGAATTTTTCAAAATAAAAAATTTCTAAATTCATCTAAATTTATTATCTATCAAATGGTGGCCTCAATTTTCAGATTGGAATTTTCTAATCCACCTAGAATAATGAATTTAGCATTCAGTTCAGTAGTGGTTCAAACCGATCCAAACTGCTTCAATTCGGTTCGGATCCGGTTCACCTGAACCTATTTGGTTTTCATCTCCAATTCATCCTAAGTCCTTTTTCTTGACTTTTGTGACTCTTTAGGTCACTTGGGATCCATAAATTTCCCGGTTTTCCCTTTCTCCATTGCTTCGGTTTCATGAACTGACTCAATTTATAAACCGGTTCAATCCAGTTGGATCCAGTTCATCTAAACTGGTCTAGTTTTTCTCTTCCAATTTGTCCTAAGGTTCTTTTCCAAGACTTTATGAACCCTTTGGGTAACTCAGGAGTTGTAAATTTCCTAAATTGCCCGTTCTCTGATGATTGGGTTTGTGAACCGGTTCAATGTTTCTCACTCGATTTGACGGGTTCTTTTCCCGATTTTTAGTTAACTCCAAAGGGCGGGGTTTACAACTCTCCCCTCCTTTTAGGAGTTTTGTCCCCAAAACTAAATTATCATTTTTCACTTAGGGATAAACTTCCCTTAATGTCCTCAAAACTAGTTATGATACTTTGGTCATTCTTTCACATAGTCCACCTTAAATCACGCACTTAAGGAATTTCTTTTCCTTAATATGGTTTACTCCTTCGTTGGAGTTTTAACATAACTAGTATATCTTGCATGCAAATCCAAAGGTATATGCGTAGGTTCACATCTCTCCTTGCTTCGGGCAAGATACTTCCTTTTGAGGTTCTTAATCAAGATTTCAATTTTAGGAGTTCCAAGATGCCCAATCGTTCCTATGTCTAGTTATTTTCTCCATCGTTGAAACCCTTAGCTTTGAGTTCTTTCAAGCATTACATACGGGTTACGGTGTTATTATCCCTTCATCCTAATTTGACCCTTCTTTCATCCATCATTGATTACAACTTTAGTCCAAACTACGTTTGACCTCATCATGCTTATTAACTAATTTTTCCTTACTTGAGTCGCATTTATCATCGGGACTGTTGTGCTTATATGTCTCCTACAACATGACATATTCCAAAATTTATCTCTATCCATTATGTTCCTATAACACTTCTTTTAGGGTTTTTTTGCAACTTATAACCTTTCAAGGATTGAATAACTTCATCCCACTTTTTGTTTATTAGTATTCCTTAACTACCTTTACCGTTATCCAATTAACTTACATAACCATGTTGATTTTCCTTACCCACTTGTTCTTTCCTAACTTCCTTATTCAGTCTTTCTAGTTCCAAACATTTAGACGTTGACCACAAGTAGCCTTTATATCAATGGTCATTAACATTAGTCACTTCTTAACTCAAGGACTTACCTCTCCAAGATTTCTTAGATGTACTTTATTTTATTCCCCTTTTTATGGGCAGTCCTCCCATTTCTTAATCGTACATCATCTTTTGATGATCTCTTCCAACTTACTCCTTCCTTTTAACTTACTCCTTGGATCCTCCTAGTATGCTTCCCTGGGTTCCTTTCGTCTTAGTATGCATTTTATTTGCAAATTCATCTCCTAATCCCTTGTTACCTAGTTCCATTTCCTTTTTTTTGGACATGCATCCCCTCCTAGGGTTTCCTTCCTTGGGAGGATTCTTAACCTTTTTCTCCTGAAATTCCTTTTTCATTCACCTTTAAAGGCACCTAACTTTAAATGACATCCTTTGATGTCATTCTTTCATGCTTACCTTTACTTCTGAAATCTTATGGGTACGTCCTTCGTACTCCATCCTCGTTCTCACTCTTACCCCAATACATGTCTATTTCTTTTTAAGGAGAGCTCACATCCTTCTGGTTTCAAAATCTCTTAATCATCCTTCGAGAGGCTCATTTAACCATCTCATAGCTTTTGATCGTAACTCCGGTTTTGGCCATTGATCTCCAAAAGAATTTTCTTCATCCTTCTTTTCCAATGTTTTGGCCTTTTTACTTCTCGTTTCTTTGTCGTGGTTTAAATAAATGGTTCTCTCGAAGGCCAATTCTTTAACTGGCTCCTTCCTACTATTTTTCTTGTCTTATTGCCTGGGCAAGTGTATCACTCATCCTTCGTGCCCATCCTATTGTCCTTTATAGAGTGTAGTCTCTACTACTTCCTAGCCCTTCTTAGAGTATTGTTTATTCTCCTTGACCATCCCATTACTACTAGTTGCTTCTTTCTACTTGGTTCTACTAGAATTATTATTTGGCTCTTTTGCTCTTTCCAAACAAGTCACACTGGGTCATCACGATACATCCTTCCTTTGAGAAGTTCCTAATTAATGGTTGGTTCCTTCCACTCCACATTATGTCCATTTGCCCATCAATGATTTCTTCAAGGGTATTTAGTTGTATGCATCCCTCCAGAGTTCACTTTCATAGCGTATTTCTTCTCTTCTTCACTCTTATTGTGTCATACACTAGAGTTTCTGGAGGATGTTTTTGTGCATTTGCCCCTTATGATGGGGTTCATGTACCTTACATCTATTCTTATGGTATCCTTCTCGGTTTGACCTTCTTAAGAATGAGTTTAAATTTGGCTTTTACTTTGCCATTTTTTGACCTCTTTGTGAACCACTTACTTAACTTGCACCATGGTTTTGGTCACTAGTCCTTCTTATCTTTTGTGACCTTTAAGGAGCTATTGCCCTAAATCTATGAGGTGTGGAATAGTCCTTCTTTACCTTTCCTATTCCCTTACACCTATAACAGGTTATCTTGGTACTTGTCCTTAGTAGGGTTGGGCACTTCTTCACGTAGTGTCCCCATCGTTCACATTTGTAATAGGTTATTCCCTTGTGTGGGCTGTTGTGGTTCCTCCTTTCCTTCGAGTATTGCGGGGCCTTTCTAGAGGTTACTGGTGGTTTAGTGCTTCACTGTCCTTGAATATCTTTAAAGTTTTCTTGTTAAGTCTTATTTGCCAAATGGTCACTCTAGGAGTCCTCCTATATTTCTTAATTCCCTTGATTTTAGCTTCCTTGACTAGGATGGGATTCTTCCTAATTTTTATGTTAGTGGGGGTTTGTTTGTTTACTATTCTTGGGACCATCTTTCTAGCAAGATCATATCATCGAGAGTTAGGATTTTAGGAATTTCGAGTACTTCATTAATAGAGGAGTACAAAAGGTTTGGGTTTTAGCCCTATTATAAAAAGTAGTTATAGAATAGAAAGGGAGCTACGGATGTTTAAGCATCCTCCCTGGTAAGATTATACGCCTTTGATTACGTTCTTGACCTTAGGCTTGGCTCCCTTCGTACTCAAGATTGTGACCTCACAGGTCCTAGCACTATCCTCCTAGATAGAAGTATGTCCACTTCTACTCTGAGAATGAGTGGGTGTTCATGACATCTGACCCTCAATCCCATAACAAATCTCTGTGTCCGTATGAGGACAGAGACCTCATCCTGACCCCATCCTGGTCTCATGCACTTGAAGCTACTCCGAGCTTCGCAAGACTTTTGGTATGACTAACTGCCCTTATATCCACTAGGTTGTCCAAAGCCTTGAGATGCATCACTACCCCTCTTGGGCTTCTTGAAGGTCCCATAAACACAGTGCATGCACAATCAACATTTTTCACATGATACCATATAATCTATAGTGCCATTGGTCCAACAGCCCCGACCCTCAACTGGTCCTGCAACTGTTAGTCTTGTCTAGTCCAAGGACTTGTCATGTCGCACTGCTGCTAGTCTAGCAAGTAAGTCGATCCTGTCTCGATACCATGGCCAAACAACTCATTACTTATGTTTTCATGGCATATTAATCATGTTTGTTTACGAGCTCCTTCTTGTGCCAACTAGCCTAGGGGCCACTTTTCAAGCTTTTCAAAATCGGGCATGTTAGCTCCGAAATTTCAAAATTGAGGCCTCTAGCCTTTATGAGCTATTTGAGCTCCCGTCAAGATCTCCCAAAAATTTTAATCAGTGGCACACAATCTGGGGAGAGCAATTCCAACAAAATAAACTTTTCTACTATCCATCATACCGATCAAGTATGAGGACATTCATAACCGATGAAAGTGTTTTTCACTTCCTTCGAGGAAGTTTCATCATACCAACCAGCTATGATCTACTTACAACCGATAAGTAGTTTTTCTATTTGATTTCCACATCAGTCCTCTCAGGTGTGATCATTAAAATACCACTTAGCAGTGGACTTTCATTTTCGAGGTACTTATCATCCCAACCGGGTATGATTTTAAATTCCCACTCACCCATTAATGTAGTGAATTCCTCTAGACTGGTTCTTTATATTCACACGAGCTTGTCCAAAATTGCCCAATTGATCCTCCAACATCTTTATCATGCCCAATTGATCCTCAATTTTATGAAATTACACTTTAGTTCCTCTAATTTTTGAAATTCCCAAATTTCCCCCAAGTTTTCCCAAATTTCAACCTTCTAACTTAGTCGAATTTGATTTCATCAAATTGACATATCAAATGAGTTTAATTGTTAAAATTGAAGTCAGATTAGAGTTCCTACACCTTCATACGATTCAATTGGACTTTGAATCGCACGATTTGGTGCAACAATGAGCTCAATTTTTCGGTGAGTGAATAGTGCTATCATCCGAAGGAAGAAGAGGACACTGTTCCGAACTGGACCGATCCAAATTGGGTTCAAAGCTTAAACCGGCCAGTTCATGCCCAATTCGACTGAATTTTTCAAATCTAAAAATTTCTAAATTCATTTTCTATCCAATGGTGGCCTCAAATCTAAAATTTGAATTTTCTAAGTCACCTAAAAAAATGAATTTAGCATCCGGTTAAATAGTGGTTCAAACTGGTCCTAACTGGTTCAATGCAGTTTGGATCCGGTTCACCTAAACTGGTTTGCTTTTCATCTCCAATTCATCCTAAAGTCCTTTTCTTAAATTTTGTGACTCTTTAGGTCACTCGGGATCCATAAATTTCTCATTTTGCCCTTTCTCTATCGGTTCCACTTCATGAATCGACTCGATTCATAAACCGGTTCAATCTAGTTGGATACAGTTCATCTGAATCGGTCTGGTTTTTCTCTTCCAATTTGTCCTAAGGTTCTTTTCCAAGATTTTATGAACCCTTTGGGTCACTCGGGAGTTGAAATTTTCCCAAATTGCCCATTCTCTAAAGATCCATTTGTGAATAGGTTCGGTCTTTCTTACTCGGTTTAACCAGTTCTTTTCTCGATTTTTCCTTAACTTAAAAGGGCGGGTTTACAGATGTCCTCACACTTGGTTGGTGTAATGGACAAGTGAAAAACTTATTTTGTCAGAAGTGCTCACCCTGATTGTGTGCCAATACTTAAAAAATTTGGGAGACCTTCTTGACGAGATCTCGAATAGCTCAGATAGGCTAGAGGCCTCACTTTTAGAACTTGGGGGTTAAATGCCCGATTTTGAAAATCACGTATAGTGGGTCCAAGGCCAGTTGGCACAAGCAGGATCTCGTAAACAAAGATGATGATAAGCCATAAAAACTTTTAATGAATGAATGATGTGATTTGTCCATGGTACCAAGACAGGACCGACATACTCGATGGACTAGCGATAGTGCGATAAGACCTGGTTGATAGACCGGTCTAGAAAAACAGCTACTGGTCAAGTTGGGGGTCGGGGTCATTGGACCAGTGGCACCACATATTAATGGCTTATGGAAAATTTTTGTTTGTGCATGCACTGAGGTTGGACCATCAAGATGCCCATGAAGGGTAGTATGCGTCCTAAGGGCAACTAGACGACATGGTGGAGATAATGGCAGATTGTCGTGTCAACAGTCAGGGAAGCTCAACGTAGCTTCATGGGCATGGGACTGGGGTGGGGTCAGGATGAGGTCTCTGTCCTCATATGGACTCGAAGTTGCTTTTTAGGTTTGAGGGTCGGATGTTGCAAACATCCATTCATTCTCAAGTGGGTGCAGTGGACGAGCTTCTATCTAGATTGCCGATAAAGTGGCTCCAATGCCACAAGTGGGTGCAGTGGACGGGCTGCCCTGCGAATGTGTGATCCCTTCATGATGAAGGGCATGTGTTGATTGTTAAACACACCGATTGTGGATTATGAGGAAATATGGTTTTGAATAATCGAGAATTCAAGGAAGAAATGATTTTAAAGGAAACAGGGAGTCTGTCACACTCTAATTTAAAACTATTTTATGGGAACTCATTTTCAAACACCCATTCACTAAGTTGTCAAACTCACCCCCTCTATTTAACCCTTTTTAGGTAACTGAGGAAAAAACCTACCTACAAACATTCCGCTAGCTAAACCTACAAGACGAGTATGTAAGTTTAAATTTTTGTTTATGCATGCACTGGGGTTCGGGACCATCAAGATGCCCAAGAGGGGTAGTATGTGTCCTAAGGGCTACTGTACGACATGGTGGAGATAAGGGAAGATTGTCGTGTCAGCAGTTAGGGAAGCTCGACATAGCTTCATGCGCATGGGACTGGGTGGGTTCAGGATGAAGTCTTTGTCCTCATATGGAGATGAAGTTGCTTTTTAGGTTTAAGGATAGGATGTCGTGAACTTCCATTCATTCTCAAGTGGGTGCAGTGGATGAGCTTCTATCTAGATGGCCGGTAAATTCGCTCTAACACCACAAGTGGTTGTAGTGGATGGGCTGCCCTGCGAATGTGTGATCCCTTCATGATGAAGGGCGTATGTTGATTGTTAAACACACCGATTGTGGATAATGAGGGATTATGGTTTTGAATAATCGAGATTTCAAGGAAGAAATGATTTTAAAGGAAATAAGGAGTCTGACACACTCTAATTTAAAACTATTTTATGGGAACTCATTTTCAAACACCCATTCACTAAGTTATCAAATCACCCCCTTCCTTTACCCCTTTTCAGGTAACCGAGGGAAAAACCTACCTACAGACATTCCTCTAGCTAAACTTGCAAGATGAGTATGTAAGTTTAAATTATTCAGTTTTGATTAATGTTATACAACGAAAGGTACATGTATAAAGGATGCCTTACTCCTCATGGTTTAATGAAGGGAAAAACCCTTAATAAAACTGAGAGAGTGGTGGGATACTCACGGGGATACGACCAAACCGGGTCAGGGCGCGACAACTTGAGTGGTATCAGAGTCTATTTCCTCGAATACATTATCAAGATTATATAACATAGTAACTAAGAAAAAGTTTCAAAATTTTTAGATGGCTCCTAGGAGAGGAATCAAGAAAAGTAGGACTAACTCTACTCAACACTCAGTCCTCATAGGAAGACAACCCTAGAAGCTCCCTATTGGCTGAGACATAGTAAAAGTGTAAACCTAGTCCCTTAAAGATAAGGAAAACGGGGAAAGAACCAGTCAACCCAAGTGAGAAAACCAAACCGGTTAATGAACCCCAACCACTAGAGAACGGGCAAATTGGGAAATTTACAACTCCCGAGTGATCCAAAGAGTAATAAAAACCTTAGAAAGGGACTTTAGGACAGATTGAGAGAGAAAACTAGACCGGTTCAGGTGAATCGGACTTGAACCAGATTGAATTGGTTTGAACCACAATTGCACCGGTTTCTAAACTCATTTTTCTAGGTGACTTAAAATATACAAATTGGAGAATTGAAGCCACCATTGGATAGTGAATGAATTTATAAATGTTAAATTTTGAAAAATTCGGTCGAATCTGGCTTAAACCTGCTAGTTTAAGCATTGAAACTGGTTTGGACCAGTCCGGTTCAGTTTGGAACATTGTCGTCTTTTTCTTCCTTCAGATGACAACATTGTTCACTCGATGGAAAAGCAAGCAGCACCATCAAAGAGCTCCGTTCAGGGTGTTTTTGGCCATAAATTAACTGCATAAATGTGCCAATCAAATGATCGAGTATTCCATGAGCTTCCTATATAAAGAGCTCCTCCTCATTCATCCTCCTCACACTTGAAAACATTTCTCTCTCTCTACTGCTCCAATTTCTGGCGAAACTCGAACCAAAGCTCTAACATTGGAGTTTTTCTAAGCCAAAGAAGGTGAGGTCGAGTTCCTTAGATTCAAGGTAAAGTCAGCTACCCGACGGTAGTCTCTATTTGCTCGAAGGATCACCGGAGAAGCATCGGTGTGATCGAATAGTGAAGTAGCTCCGGTGGATCAAAGCTGCCCTATTTCGGTTGAGCTAAAAATGGCCAATTTGAGCCCTTCAAAGGACAAACCAATCTCCCTCAACACTTCCACGACCCTCATACGACTGAATTAGAGTGGAAAGGTAAGCCAATTTGGCTTCCCTCTGTAATTTATGATCAGTGTTAGAGAGAGAACCGACAAAACTTCACTGACCGAATTCTCCCTCAATTCGATATGTATTGATGTGATTCTTGATCCTAGGAGGAACCTCTGGATGAGAGCTACCTATCCTGATTGAAAGCTCGGACTGTCGCACCCCCGATGGTAAGCTTTTGAAGCTTTCTCTCTGTAAGTCTAGTTTTCCAATTAAGCTCCATTTAAGCTTGTTCCGACGTCAATTCATGCGATTTAAAGCTCAATCAAATCAAATATATGTGTAGGAACTCAATTTTACCTTTAATTTCATCAATTAACCATGATTGATCGATCAATTTAATGAAATAAAATTCAACCAATTTAAAAGTTGGAAATTGGGGATTTCAAAAAATTGAGGAACCAAAATGCAATTTCCCAAAATTGAGGGCCAACTAGCCATGAAAAAAATATTGGAGGACCAATTGGTCAATTTTTGGAATTATTGGGGTCAAATTGCCATTTTTCATAAAGTAGGGGCAAAATGGTAATTGTTGAAATGTTGGGGAACTTGAACCCCTTTTTGTGATTTTCAATAAATTGAGGCCACAAAGTGAATTTTAGAAGTTTCGAGACTCAATTTGGAGAAAAATTAACATTAGGGACCTAAAGTTAAAGAAAAAGAACTTTAGGGACTAAATACAAATAATTAAAAGTTTGGGCATTTTGTTCATTCATGAGTAATGAAGGCTATTAGGCCAAATGTTGATGAACAAGTATGCTCATATTGTGTAGAAACATGAAGGACCGGGAACGCTAGCAAGGATAAGCTTGCATGGAGGCAAAAAGCCACTTTAGGGGAAAATACATTGCACATATCGATTGATTGGGATTTTTAACATCATACTCGGTTGGGATGATTAGTACCTCAAAAAGAAAAAACCACTACTAAGTGGAAATTTTAAACATCAAGCCAGGTTGGAATGATGTGAGAAACACGCGGAAAAACTACTTAACGGTTGTAAGTAAATAATACGTAGTTGGTATGATGAACTTTCTGGAAGGAAGTGGAAAACCCGCTTAACGGTTATAAGCGGAGATATCATAACACTTGGTTGGTGTGATGAATTGAAAGATAATTTTTGTCAGAAGTGTTCTACCCTAACTATGTGCCAATGCTTAAAAATTTTGGGAGACCTTCTTTACGAGAGCTCGAATAGGTCCGATAGGCCAGAGGCCTTGGTTTTGGAACTTGGGGGCTAAATGCCCAATTTTGAAAATCTTGTATAGTGGGCCCAAGGCTAGTTGGCACGAGTAGAAGCTTGTAATCAAACATGATGATAAGCCATAAAAACTTTTAATGAATGAATGAATGATGTGATTTGGTCATGGTACCAAGACAAGACCAACATACTTGATGGACTGGCGGCAGTGCGATAAGACTCGGTCGACGGATTGGTCTAAACAAATAGTTGCAGGTCAAGTTGAGGGTTGAGGTTGTTAGACCAGTGGCATCATAGATTAATGGCTTATGGAAAATTATTGTTTGTGCATGCACTGAGGTTGGACCATCAAGATGCCCAAGGTGGGTAGTGATGCGTCCTGTGGGCTACTAGATGACATGGTGGAGATAAAGGGCAGATTGTCATGCTAGCAGTCACGGAAGCTCGATGTAGCTTCATGTGCATGAGATTAGGGTGGGGTTAGGATGAGGTCTATGTGCTCATACGGACACAAAGTTTCTTTTCGGGTTTGAGGGTTGGATGTCACGAACATCCACTCATTCCCAAGGTAGAATTTGACAGGCTTCTATCTAGGTGGCCGATAAATTTGCTCGGACTCCACAAGTGGTTGCAGTGGATGGGCTGCCCTATGAATGTGTGCCAATGCTTAAAAATTTTGGATGACCTTCTTGACAAGAGCTCAAATAGCTCAGATAGGCTAGAGGCCTCAGTTTTGGAACTTGGGGGCTAAATGCCCGATTTTAAAAATCTCGTACAGTGGGCCAAAGGCCAGTTGGCACTAGCAAAAGATTATAAACAAACATGATGATAAGCCATGAAAACTTTTAATGAATGGATGATGTGATTTGGCCATGGTACTAAGATAAGACCGACATACTTGATGGACTGGTGACAGTGCAACAAGACCCGTTCAACGGACCGGTCTATACAAATAGCTGTAGGTCAGAGTTGAGGGTCGGGGCCATTGGACCAGTGGCACCACATATTAATGGCTTATGGAAAATTTTTGTTTGTGTATGAATGAGGTTCGGGTCCATCAAGATGCCCAAGAGGGGTAGTGATGCGTCCTAAGGGCTATTGGACAACATGGTGGAGATAAGGGAATATTATCATGCCAGCAGTCAAGAAAGCTCGACGTAGCTTCATGCGCATGAGACTGGGGTGGGATCAGGATGAGGTCTCTGTCCTCATACGGACACGAAGTTGCTTTTTGGGTTTCAGGGTCGGATGTCGCGAACATTCACTCATTCCTAGGGTAGAAGTGGACGGGCTTCTATATAGGTGGCTAGTAAAATTGCTCCAACGCCACAAGTGGGTGTAGTGGACAGGTTGCCCTATGAATGTGATCCCTTCATGATGAAGGGCAGGTGTTGATTATTAAACACACCGATTGTGGATAATGAGGAATTATGTTTTTGAATAACCGAGAATTCAAGGAAGAAATGATTTTAAAGGAAAAAAGTAGTCTGTCACAATCCAATTTAAAATGATTTTATGGGAACTCATTTTCAAACACCAATTCCCTGAGTTGTTGAACTCAACCCCTCCCTTTACCCCTTTTTAGGTAACCGAGGGAAAAACCTACCTACAGACATTTTGCTAGCTACCTGCAAGACACGTATGTAAGTTTAAATTATTTAATTTTGATTAATTTTATTCTAGGGAAGGTATAGGTAAAAAGGACGCCTTACTCCTCACGGTTTATAGAACGGGAAAACCTTAATAAACAGTGAGAGTGGCGGGTGGCTCACGAGGATACGACCAAACTAGGTCGGGGCGTGACATATACCTACAACAAAGACTCCAACCTGAGGTATTGAAATTCTATCTGAGATGAACAAGTCACGAATCTCAGGTGAGTGGGATTACTAGCTTCAAGTTCGATTGGACCGATGACACATACTTGGAAGCATGCTTTATTTTGAAGTCAAATTTCCAGAAGTATAATCTCTTGACTATATAAAACCACTTAAACATTTTGGGATTATATTTTTGAAGAAAGCATGAACTATGTTAATATGACAACCTTGAACGGTGTATGGATACACTTCAAGGGAAATGGTTTAGTTCCAAACGTCGATGCAGGAAATGGGTGAGGCCCATGGTTGATAGAAGGTTGGCTAGTTCCAGTTTTATGAAAGGAGACCTAATGCCACGATTTTTTAAAAGTGAAGTGGGTCCAAGGACAAAGGAAATAGATCAAACCTGTTAATAAGTTATGATTTAAGAGCCTGATAAAATTATCACAAATTGATAATGTTTGTTGATGTTGCTAAGCTAGACTCGAGTTGGAGCTTGTTAGAATAGCAAAACAAAGATAATGGTCTTAGATCAAAAGATTTATGTATGTGATTGTAATCATTCGGGACCAAATTGATGCATGATATAGGGTAGTGTTGGTTCTATGGGCTACTGGAGAGCAATGTTGGTACAAGGGAAGCTATGTTGCTCTATTATGCCTTGAAGCTCTAGAAGCTTTGTGCGCATTGAGACCAAGGGGATAAAAGAGTGAGGTTTCATAGATGACCTTGTCTCGAGGTGTCTGTCCTAATTCAAATCAAGGCAGAACACCAGAAATCCTCAAGATTGTTACAACCTTTACCTATTCCTGAGTGGAAATGGGAAAACATTATGATGAATTCCGTGGCAGGGTTACCCATAACGAAGAGGGGACATGATGCAATTTGGGTAAATGTTGATTGACAAATTAAATCAGCCCACTTCCTACCCATAAGAGTGGTTGACTCCATTGAAAGGTTAACAAATCTCTATGTTAGAGAGATTGTGTGCTTACATGGAGTCCCATGGAGCATTGTATCATATCAGGATCCGAAGTTTACATCATGATTTTGGCCTAGACTAGAAGATGCTTTAGGAACCAAGCTTCATCTGAGCATGACTTTTCACCGCCAAGCTGATGGACAGTTAGAGCGAATCATCCAAACTTTGGAGGACATGCTCCGAGCATGCGTTTTGACTATTAGTCAAATTTGAAAGGATTACTTATGCCTTATAGAGTTTGCATATAACAATAGTTATCAAGCCAATATATAAATAGCACCGTATGAAGCCATGTATGAGAGATTGTGTCGTACACCCTATTCTAGGATGACTTAGGTGAAAGGAAGCTCGAAAAGATTGAGATTAATGAGGACGCCACATAAAAGATTAAATTGATAAGAAATTGACTTAGAGCAGCACAAGACTGATAAATAAGTTTTGCCGACCATAGGTGAAGAGAATTGGAGTTCGAAGTGAGGGATAAGGTGTTCCTTAAGGTATTATCCTAGAGAGGGATTTTATGGTTTTAATAGCAGGCAAACTGGAACTAAGGTACATTGGTCCTTACCCTATTATTTAAAGAGTTGGACCGATGGCATACAAGCTCGAATTACCTTCAGATTGTGCACTTACATGCAGTCCCATGGGGTATTGTATCATATCAGGATCCAAAGTGTAAACCCCACACTTTTAAGGAAAATCGGGAAAAGAACCGGTCAAACCAAGTAAGAAAAATCGAGCCGATTTACAAACCCGATCATATGGGAACAAGTAATTTGGAAATTTACAACTTTCGAGTAATCCAAAGGGTTCATTAAATCTTGGAAAAGAAACTTAGACAAAATAAAAGACAAAAACTAAATTGGTTCAGGTGAACGAGATTTCATAAGAACTTTGAAGTTAAGCGTGCTTACTCGAGAGTAGTGTGAGGATGGGTGAAATTAAATTATTGGAATTAATACCAATAATTTATGTCAATATTAATACTAGTAATAAATCTCTCCCATTTAATACACAATTTTACACCTATATAAAGAGGTCATCCCCATTTATTCTCCTCACACCTGAACACTTCTCTCCCTCTCTCTACTGCTCCATTTCCCGGTGAAGCTTGAACCAGAGTTTTGACTTAAACATTTTTCTTAGCCTCAAAAGGAGAGGTCGAGCTCTTTAGAACCGGGGAGAAGATAGCTATCTGATAGCAAACTTCAGTCAATCCGAGAATCGTTGGAGAAGCGCTGACATGATGGAATTGTGAAGCAGCTCCGACAGACCGAAGTTGCCCTATTTCGACCAAGCTGAAATAGGCCATTTCAAGCCCTCTCAACACTTCCTCAACCTCTTCACAGCCGAATTAGTACCGAAAGGCAAGCCAATTTGGATCCCCTTTACAATTTTCGATCGGTGCTAGAGAGAGAGTCGACCAAATTTTAATGATGAAATTCTAATCCAATTTCGCATCAATTGATTGGATTATTAATTCTAGGATGAACCTTAGGATGAGAGCTATCTGCCCATATCGAAAGCTCGGACCGCCGTGCCTTCACTGGTGAGTAATCGAAGCTTTCTCTCTCTATAGTTCATTTTCCGGTGAAGCTCCGTTTGAGATCGTCCCGATGTTAAAACTTGCGATTCACATTTCTAAAGAATTGTATGAACATATAGAAACTCAATTTCAACAATTGGAAATGTTTGATGTGTCAATTTGATGAAATCAAATTCGACTATGTTAAGAAGATGGAATTGGGGAAAAATTGGGGATTTTCAAAATTCAAAGGACCAAAATGCAATTTTATGAAATTCAGGGTCAATTGGGCATGAAAATAATGTTGGAGGACCAATTGAGGAATTTTGGAATTTTGGGGGCAAAACTTACCAATTTTGTAAAGGAAGGGCAAAATGGTAAATGTGGAAAAGTTGGGGGACCAAATTGGAAATTTGGGAAATTAAATCCCTTTTTGTGAAATGTAATAAATTGAGGTCCTATGATAAATTTTAGAAGTTTCGGGACTCAATTTGAGGAAAAACCGGCATTTGGAACTTAAAGTTCAAGAGAAATAACTTTAGGGACCTAATTACAAATAAATGAAAGTTTGACTTTCTCATTCATTTGGAATGAATGAAGGCGATTAGGCCAAAGGATAATGAACCAAGATGTTCATATCATGTAGGAACACGAAGTACCGGGAATGCCAGCAAGGACAAGCTCGCGTGAATACCAAGAACCGGTCTAGTGGAATTCACGACATTAACGAGTGAGTGGGTTTACTAACATCATATCCGGTTGGGATGGTGAGCACAACTTAAAGATAAAAACCACTTACTGGTTGTGAGTGAAAATTTTATATCATACCCGGTATGGAATGATAAGTACCTCGGTATAAAAACCCACTATTTAGTGGTATATTAATCATCACCACTTAGAGAAAGTGATGTGAAAATTATGCGGAAAAACTACTTACCAGTTGTAAGTAGATCATACCCAATTGGTATGATAAGACTTCCTCGAAGGAAGTTGAAAACCCATTCATCGGTTATGAACAGAGATGTCCTTATACCGGTTGGTATAACGGACAGTGAAAACCTATTTTATCGGAAATGTTCTCCCCTGACTATGTGCCAATACTTAAACTATTTGACAGACCTTCTTGACGGAAGCTCGAATAGCTCTTATAGTCCGGGGGCCTCAATTTTGGAACTTGCGTGCTAGAATGCCCAATTTTTTGAAAATCTCGTATAGTGGGCCCAAGGCCAATTGGCACGAGCAGGAGCTCATAAACGAACATGATATATGTGCCATAAAACTTAATAAGTGAATTTTTTGGCCATGGTACCAAGATAGGACCGACATGCTTAGTCAACTAGCGGCAGTGCGACATGACAGGTCGATAGACTAGTCAAGACAAACAACTATGGGTTGAGTTGAGAATCGTGGCCGTTGGACATTGTTTGTGCATGCACTATGAGTACGCGATCATCAAGACACCCATGAGGGGTAGTGATGTGTCCTAAGGGCCCTGGACAAACTGGTGAGTATTAGGGCAGATCGTCGTTCCGGGTGTCTGTGTGAAATCTGGAGTAGCACCAAGCGCATGAGACCGGGGTGGGGACAAGATGAGGTCTCTGTCCTCATACAGACACGAAGAAGTGATGAGGATTGGTCCTTATGGTATTTTAAGGTATCACCCTAGAGAGGGATTTTAAGGTTTCAACAGTAGGGCAAACTAAAACTAAGGTACATTGGTCCTTACCCATTATTCAAAGAGTTGGACCGGTGGCACATAAGCTTGAATTACTTTCGGACTTGCAACAAATACATGACATATTCCACATATTAGTGCTATGGATGTTTGCACCTAACCCTAATCATGTATCAGAACACCTACCACCCAAACTAAAAGAGAACCTATCCTATGAGATTGGGCCAATTCAAATCCTCAACAAACAAGAAATAAATCTCATGAACAAGAAGATTCCATTGGTAAAGATACTCTAGTGAAGGAGCTAGATGGAGGATGAAATGTGGGAAACTGAGTCTATCATGAAAGAGAAGTATCCCCAATTATTTAATGTATAACTAGTTTTGGGGAAAAAACTCCTTAAAAGGAGAGAATAAGTTGCAGACCCTGTTTCCTAATAATAAGAAAGCATAAAATGAGAACTAAAAAAATTCGTGAGAAAACTGTGGATCAAAGTAAATTGGAATTGGTCAAAGGTAACAAAAATGAGAATTTGAATGATCCCATGTCATCAATGAAGATCCAAAAATAATGGAAATGGATAATGGAGTAAATAGGATACGAGAACTAAACCGGTTCAGGGTGAATCAAGCACGAACCGGCTTGAATCGGGAAGAACCAGTTTTAATATTCATTTTTCTAGTTGACATAAAAATATCAATTTAAGAAATTAAAGTCACTAATGTATAGAAAATGAATTTAGAAAATTTTAATTTTGAGAAAAATGATTGAATTGGGTTTGAATCGGCTGATTTTCTATTTCGAGTCATTGAACTCGATCCAACCGAATCGGTCAACGGTCGAACCAGTCAACGGGCCACCGGCTAGGTCAATGCCCAGTTAGCATGCCCGACCAATCAAAGAGCGATACGTGGCAAAGTGCATCCAGTCAACCACTCGGTCAGTGTCTGAAAGCGATGACCAATAAGAGCGAGATATGTATCCCTAGTAAAAGGTCATACGAAGAAAAAGGTATGTCATTAGAAATTGACCAATGGGAGTGTGACACGTGTCCTCAACCAATGGTCAGCAGAATCCTTGTCAGTTAGGCAAACCAGTGGGAGGCTGACATGTGAAAAGGGTGTCAGGTCAGCGACTAACTAGGATGTCAAAGAACGATTGACCAATTTGAAGTTGATACATGACAAGGCCATATCAGATGGCCATAGCCAATTAGAGTTTGACATGTGGTAATGGCACAATGCATTAGGTGGAAAAACTGATGAATTTAAATCAGCCAATTAGAGGATGCCACGTATCATGGTTGATTTGCCACGTATCACTTCTTCGTGTCCGTATGAGGACAGAGACCTCATCCTGTCCCCACCCCGGTCTCATGCGCTTAGTGCTACTCCAGATTTCGCACAGACACCTGGAACGACGAACTGCCCTTATAGCCACCAGGTCGTCCAATGCCCTTAGGATGCATCACTACCCCTCATGGGCGTCTTGATGATCCCGTACTCATAGTGCATGCACAAACAATGTTTTCTTATATTGCCATGTAATATGTGGTGCCATTAGTCCAACGGCCCCGACTCTCAACTCAACCCGCAGCTGTTTGTCTTGACTAGTCCGTCGACCTGTCATGTCGCACTGCCGCTAGTTGACTGAGCATGTCAGTCCTATCTTGGTACCATGGCCAAACAATTCACTTATTAAGTTTTATGGCACATATATCATGTTTGTTTACGAGCTCCTGCTCGTGCCAACTGGCCTTGGGCCCACTGTACGAGATTTTCAAAATCGGGCATTTCGCCCCCAAGTTCCAAAACCGAGGCCCTTGGCCTATCAGAGCTATTCGAGCTCCCGTCGAGAAGGTCTCCCAAATAGTTTAAGCATTGGCACACAGTCAGGGGAGAACACTTCCGACAAAAATAGGTTTTTACTATCCATCATACCGACCGGTATAAGGACATCTCCGTTCATAACCGATGAACGGGTTTTCAACTTCCTTCCAGGAAGTCTAATCATACCAACCGGGTATGATCTACTTACAACTCGTAAGTAGTTTTTCCGCATAATTTTCACATCACTTTCTTTAAGTAGTGATGATTAAAATACCACTAAACAGTGGGTTTTTATATCGAGGTACTTATCATCCCCAACCGGGTATGATGTTAGTAAACCCACTCACAACCGGTAAGTGGTTTTTAACTTTATAAGGTGTGCTCATCATCCCAATCAGGTATGATGTTTGTTAACCCACTCACCCGTTAATGCCGTGAATTCCACTAGACCGGTTCTTGGTATTCACGCGAGCTTGTCCTTGCTGGCGTTCCCGATACTTCGTGTTCCGGTGAAGGCACGGTGGTCCGAGCTTTCGATCTGGGCAGATAGGTCTCATCCTGAGGTTCATCCTTTCGGTCCTAATTCGGTCATGGAAAGGCTGAGAAACTGTTGGGAGGGCTTGAAATGGCCGATTTCAGCTTGGCCGAAATAGGGCAGCTTCGGTCCGCCGGAGTTGCTTCACTATTCCATCATGTCGGCGTTTCTCCAACGATACTCGGATTGATTGGAGTTTGCTATCAGATAGTTGTCTTCCCCCCGGTTCTAAAGAGCCCGACCTTTGTTCAAGTCGAAGCTCTCGTTCGAGCTTTACCGGGAAATGGAGCAGTAGAGAGAGAGAGAGAAGTGTTCAGGTGTAAGGAGAATGAAATGGGGATGAACTCTTTATATAGTTGTAAAACCCGTGTATTAAATGAGCGAGATTTATTACTGGTATTAATATTGCCATAAATTATTGGTATTAATTCCAATAATTTAATTTCGGTATTAATTCTAATAAATTAAATTTCGGTATTAATTCTAATAAATTAAATTTTAGTATTAATTCTAATAATTTAATTTCGGTATTAAATTATTTGTATTAATTCTAATAATTTAATTTAGGTATTAAATTATTGCTATTAATTATATATTAATTTATGATAAGGCGTACATACAAATTTTTGACCGAAATTTCGGGTTACAAAAAAATTCATACTTCCCAAGAGGTCACCCATCCTCACATTACTCTCAAGTAAGCACGCTTAACTTTAAAGTTCTTATGGAATCTAGTTCACTTGAACCACTTTGGTTTTTATTTTCTAATTTGTCTTAAGTTTCTTTTCCAAGTTTTAATGAACCCTTTGGATCACCCGAGAGTTGTAAATTCCCAACTTGCCCGTTTAGAAATAATCGGGTTTGTGAACCGGTTCTAAATCCTCACTTGGTTTGACCGGTTCTTTTCCTGGTTTTCCTTAGCTCAAAAGGGCGGGTTTTACATAGACGATGGGGTGGAGGTTGTGGCCTCTCACCACGGTGGACGGTAAAGAACTTTGGGCCACTAGTGGAACAAATCGAGGTTGTAGACTCTAAGGGTCTGTTCTGCGACTATTTGATCTCTTTATTGAAAAAGGGTGTTTATGTGATGCAAACCATGGTAGGTCTATATAGTTAAATCCCTTCAACTAGGAAGAAACCTACCCTAAGCTTTTAAAAACAAGTAGAGGACTTAAAAGAAATCTTTCCTAAAAGATAAGACAAGTAGTGGCTTGTTTATCATATTACACTATTTCTTAAAAGGGGAAAATTTTTGTTTTAGTATATGCTAAATCGTGGATGGGAAGTTACGATATCACTTAACCCTACTCACTGCGTTACAAACTCATCCCCTCTCCCTAAACCCCTTTCATGGAAGCTGTTACTTCAGAAGATTAGAGAATTCTTCGAGCAGAACAACCTTCTAATAAGAAAGGTACACTCATGTTTGTTTTGTAAATTTTGTTGTGGTAAACAATAAGGTTGTTAAGCCTTTACCTTCCTAGATTATGGTGGTGGAAATGCCATAGGAAAGGGTGGCAGATTGATCACGGGGTTCCAACCAAACTAGGTTGGGGCATGACACGACGAGTCTTATTAGACGGACCATGGTTGTGAAACCCTGACCCAGTTTGGATTGTCAAAACCTGTGAACAACTCGTAACTCCTCCCAATACTATGAAGACAACTATCATCATAGTCTCGGGAGGTGTCATGCAAAATCCAAAAACTTCAATATCCTTTCAAAGAAATATTTTCCATAAAAATACACCAAAATAATGTTGTACATGAAATGTACCAGGCTGGAATATCATCAAAAGCAATCTTCTTCATGTTTTCCTAAAAAATTTAAGAAAAGGGGGTGAGTTTGAAAACTCAGTGAGTATGCACCGAATAGATATAATCCGAATTTATTTCTAAACTTAGTAAATACTAGTTTTCTTTATGATTTATTTAAATTTCTTAAGGAGAACATAACACACATTTCAAACACCCATTCCTTCACATAAGGGATCACCCAATCGTAGTATAGAAATCTATCTTCCCCACTTGTAGTTTGAAGCACCTTTATCGACCACCTTGGTATGAGTATATAATCTCTACCAAATTGGTACAAGGCTATGACCTTGACCATTAGTCGATGAGACCTTTTACCTTCGCCAGTCTAATTATGCATGGGTATCACGCCCCGACCCGGTTTGGTCGGATCCCCATGATCAACACGCCGCTCCTTTGGTTTAAGTGAGGTTTCCCCCTTTCAAACTTTAGAGGAGCCATGCGTAATTTAACCTTGTTCTATGGAATAACATAAATTAATAAAAATGTTAGCTTAAAATAACTTATGCCTAACAGAAAGTAGAATCGAGTATTTTCCTTAGTCATTTTCTCTACTCCTCAAAAGGGATATAAAAGAGGGGTGAGTTTCTACAACTCAGTGAATATATGTTGGGAATGAGTTTTCATAAAAATAGTTTTTAATTTGAGTGTGTCAGATTCCTTATTTATTTTAAAAATATTGCTTTCTTAAATTCTTGTTTTCAAAATTCTTTTCCTCATTATCCACATTAGGTGTGTTTAGCAGTCAACACATGCCCTTCATCAGGAAAAGATCACACATTCCTAGGGCAACCCGCCCACTGCACCCACTTGTTGTGTTGGAATGAATTTACCAACCACTTAGATAGATGCCCACCCACTTCTACCCTAGGTGTGAGTAGGTGTTCGTGACATCCGACCCTCAGGCCTAAAATCAACTCTATGTCCATATGAGGACAGAGACCACATCCCGACCCCACCCAACCTCTTGCACATGAAGCTACGTTGAGCTTCCTTGACTATTGGCACGACAAACTACCTTTATCCCCACCATGTTGTCCAGTAGTCCTTAGGATGCATCACTACCCCTCTTGGAAATCTTGATAGTCCTGAACCACAAGTGCATCCACAAACAATAATTTTTCCACAAAGCCATTTATCATTGGTGCCACTAGTCCAATGACCCCGATCCTCAACTCAACTTGCAGCTATTTATCTAGGTCGGTTCGTCGACCTGGCCCTGACACATTGTCGCTAGTCCATTGAGTATGTCAATCCTGTCTTGGTACCATGGCGAAAAAACATATCCATTTCATTAAGAGTTTTCATGGCTTTCATATCATATGTTTGTTTATAAGATCCTCCTTGTACCAACTAGCCTTGGACCCACTGTACGCGATTTTTCAATAATCAAGCATTTTTGCCCCACAAATTAAAAAATCGAGGCCTCTCTGGCCTATCTAGACTGTTCTAGATCTCGTCAAGAAGGTCTACCAAATATTTTAAGCATTGGCATATAGTTAGTGGAGAACACTTTTAACAAAATAATCTTTCTATTCATCACACAGACCGGGTGTGATGACATCTCCGCTTATAACTGGCAAGCGAATTTTCTCCTTTCAAATTCTCCTTCAATTGAATATGATTTAAAGCTCAATGTCAGAGCTCTGGTTCGAGCTTCACCAAAAAATTGAGTAGTTGAGAGAGAATGGAGTTTTCAGGTGTGAGGAGGATGGATGGAGAGGAGGTCTTTATATAGGAAGCTCGAGGACTCTTTGCTCGACCATTTGCCACCATAATGGCACTCATTCATGACCTGAGATGCCTTGAACAGAAATGTTTCATCTTCACCGGTGTTGTCCATTTTTCTGGTGAATGAACAATGTCGTCATTTGAAGCAAGAAGAAAACACTGTTTCTAACCGGACTGGTCCAATGTGGGTTCAATGCTTAAACTGGTCGGTTCAAGCTCGATTCAACCGAGTTTTACAAAATTAAAAATTCCTAAATTCAACTAAATTCATTCTCTATCCAATGGTGGCTTCAATTCCCCAATTTGAATAGTTAAGCCACCTAGAAAAATGAATTTAGCAACCGATTCAATGATTATTCAAATTGATCCAAATCGGTTCAATCCGGTTCAGATCTTATTCACCTAAACCAGTCTGATTTTCTCTTCCAATTTGTCCCAAAGTTCATTTCCATGGTTTTTATGACATTTTGAGTCACTCGAGATTTGTAAATTTCCCTATTTTCCCTTTCTCTAATAGTTGAGGTTTATGAATCGGTTCAGTTTTCTCACCTGGGTTGACCAGTTCTTTCCCCGATTTCCTTATCTTTAAGTGTTAGGGTTTACAAATCTCCCCTCCTTTTAATAGTTTTATCCCCAAAACTTATTCAGCATCATTTACATACGAAATAACTTTCCTTGATGTCAACTTAGTGTTTGATTGACATGCTCACACCTTAGTTATTTTTGTTTAGCCCATTTATAACACGCACTTAAGGAATTTCCTTTCATTTCCATTGCTTACTCATTTCATGGAGCTTATCCTAGCTAAGCATGTCGTACCTGCGAGTTCAATGGTATATCCTTAGGTTCACATCTTCCTTTGCTTAGGGTAAGATTCTTCCCCTTGAGGTTCTTACTTAGGATTTCAGGATTAGGAGTTCTAAGATACCCAATCATTCTTGTCTATGGTCATTCTTTTTATTGTCAAAACCCTTAGCTTAGTGTCCTTTTGAGTGTTATGTACTTGCTTTCGTAGGTTTCGATGTTATCACCCTTTTTGTCTGATTTTATCCCTTCCCTTATTCGTTATTTATTACAACTTCTGTCTAAACTTAATGTTTGACCTTATCCTACTCAACTAACTGACTCTTACTTGAGTCATATTTTCCCCCGGGACTGTTGTACTTACCTGTCCCTTACCGCATGATGTGTCCTAAAATGTTCTTGTCTATAGTTTTAGATCCTTTTCCTTGATAACTATTCGTACCTTTCCGACCATTAGAAGTCATATGGTTTTTTCCCTTTTGTTACTTGGTAGTGTTCCCTTACTACCTTCTATGTTATCCACTGGTCCTTTTACCATCTGATATCATGATTTTGTCGGTTTGTCCTTATCTACTCATCCCTTACCAACTTCCTTATTGATTTTCCCTAGGTTTCAATCATTAGTTTTCCCGTTGACCCTTCGACACGTTGAGATTCTTTCTTACTTATGTCATTTATGTTAGCGTCTTTCACTTAAGGGTTTCTCTTCCATCTATCCTTTTATGGTTTCCATTAATTGAGCGGAGACCATCACTAGTCTTGATATCAATGATTATTCACTTTAATCGCTTCTTAATTAGAGGACTTACTTTTTCGAGGGTTCTTAGAGGCACTTTCGTATGCCTCCATTTTATAAGTAATCCACCTCTTTCTTATTCATACAACATCTTTTGATGCTATCTCTCTAATTACCCATTACTTGGATTTACTCACTCCTTGTGTCGTCATGAGTATTCTTCCCTTGTACTTTCTTTCCATCTCAACCAATAGAGTATTTATGATCTTATCTTCTTTTCCACTTCTATCGGTTCCATTTCTTCTTGGTTGAGACATGTATGTCCTTCTAATGTTTCCTTCCTTAGTAGGATTTATACTCCTTTCTCCTATAATTCTCTTCTCATTTGTCTTTGAGAACATCTAACCTTAAATGATATCCTTTGATGCCATCCTCTCCTACTTACATTCATTCTTAAAATCTTACGTGTACTTCTTTTATACCTCATCTTCATCCTCACGTGTTCTCGGTACCTATCTATTTCTTTTAGGGGGAGCTCACATTCTCTTTGTTTTTAAAATCTCATGATCATCCTACGAGAGACTTACTTAACCTTCTCATGGATTTTGGTCGTTACTCCTATCTTAGCCTTTAATACATTCAAGGCTTTCTTTCATCCTTATTTCCCAAGGTTTTGGCCTTTCCACCTCTCTCTTCTTTACTCGAGTTCTGACCTTCGTGAGGGTTAGTTCGTTAATCGCTTCGTTCCTACTATCCTCCTTGTTTAATTACTTTGAGACAGTTTTCTTTTGAGTCCTCTTGTCCTTAATGTTCATCCTATTGCCCTATTTAGGGTGTAGTCCTTACTACTTCCCACTTCTTCTTAGGGTGTCGTTTATTCTCCTTTACTATCTTGTTGTTACTCGTTGTTTCCTTTCACTAGGTTTGTCTGAAATCTCTATTTGGCATCTTTGCTCTTCCAACGTAGGTCCCACTTGGCCATCCTGGTACATCCTTAACCACATATGCCATTTAATGGGGTTTCTTATTTCGGTTGAAGTCTCTTATGTTTCATTTGTCGGTTCTTAGCTTGGGAATTTATCTTCCATGGTCACCACTCCTATATTTATCCTTCTTTGAGGAGCTCTGGATTGTCATTAATCTCCTAATAGTTATGTCCTACCCATCACTGACTCTTTCAATGGTACTTGTATATTCCTCCGGGTTCTCTTCCTATCATACTTCCTTTCCTCTTCTCTCTCTCCTTGTTTTATCCTAGAGTAGCTTAGCACCTTCCATGCTCCTACTTCTTCCTTACTTTCCTCTTGGCCAACTTCTATCCCACTGGTTTCCCTTAGGGCAGCCCAATTCCTTTTTTCCTAACTTTTATATATAGTGGCTCTTCCTTAACTCCTTATGGTTCTTATGTTTTTTCTACTCTTGCATCCTTCCGGACTAGACACTTCCCTTTTTCTTCCTTCCCTTAGTTAGGGTATGTCCTTCTTGGTGAACTCTAGGCAAACTCCTATTTCTTTCCTAGTCTTGTTGCTTTGTTACTCCATGCTCCTAGTTTTTGTAGGGAACTTATTTGACTATATTTTGGGTAAACTAGAGGTGACCCGTAGTTTTCTTCCCTAGGTGATCCTTTCTCTATTGACTACCCCGATCATTATTGGTATACTTTTATGTTTGTTAATTTTACTTGTCATTATCAAGTTGACTATGTTTTAATCAAAGAAACTGAACTTTCATTTATTCCAAGAGATAGTTTCTCGCCGTACTCGGCTTATTATAGGAATTTTCTACTTTCTAGTCCCTTGGAGTTATAGGTCGTGAGTTAGCCTCTGAACGATTGCAGGATTTATGGTCTGAAGGTTCTGAGGATCAAGTCCATCCATATTCTCTCTAGATTTCCCTTATGGGACGAACTTCATGTATGGCCTCAAGTTCATACCTTCCTAACACCTCTGCCTCGCACTCATACATCCACTTCATTCATTGAGAAGGATTGAAGCTAGAATGAGTAGGTGGGAGGTACTTGGTGGACTTTTATGAAGGTGGCATACGTATCCCAATAGTTGTCCAAGGTCTCCTACTTGGTGGGAGTCCTCTCCGGTTGTTGTAGGGCTGGAGGAGGTGTTGGGCTCCTTGAAGGAGGGTTAGGTTCTTCTTGCCTTGGAGGAGGATAGGTAATGCCTTCTGGCTCTAGTAGGGCTTCAACGAGTTTTCTATAATCCTCAACCATATCATTTGGCACTCTCTTCTTGCCCTTCAAGAGAACAGCCGCCTCCCTAGGGGTAGGCGTCTTTTTCACGGTCAAGTGTGGAGGATTTGACTTTACGGCTAATTTTCTAGGGACTCTCCTTCCTACACGGTAATTAAGTTTTCATTAGTGCCATGGCATAGTATTGATAATGCTTCAAGGGAAATAGGCAATGATACCACTCATGTTGTCATGCCCCGATCTAGTTTGGTCGGATCCCCGTGATCAACCCACCGCTCCTTTGGTTTAATAGAGGTTTCCCCCTTTCAAACTTAAGAGGAGCCATGCGTAATTTAACCTTGTTCCCTAGAATAACATAAATCAATAAAAATGTATGCTTAAAATAACTTTTAAGCATACCTGACAGAGGGTAGAACCAAGTGTTTTCCTTAGTCATTTTCTCTACTCCTAAAAAGGGATATAAAAGAGAGATGTGTTTCGACAGCTCAGTAAATGAGTATGTCAGACTAATCTCTTTTAAGAACATTCCTTCCTCAAATTCCGATTTTTAAAATTCTTTTCCTCATTATCCATATTAGGTGTGTTTAACAGTCAACACATGCCCTTCATCAGTAAAGGATCACGCATTCGCAGGGCAGCCCGTCCACTACACCCAGTTGTGGCATTGGAGCGAATTTATTAACAATCTAGATAGAAGCTCGTCCACTTCAACCATGGGTCTGAGTGGATGTTCGCGACATCCGAACCTCAAACCCAAAATCAACTCCATATCTATATAAGGACAGAGACCTCACCTCGACCCCACTCCAGCCTCATGTACATGAAGCTACGTCAAGCTTCCCTGACTGCTAGCACGACAAACTATCCTTATCCCCACCATGTCGTCCAGTAGCTCTTATGATGCATCACTACCCCTCTTGGGTGTCTTGATGGTCATGAACCTCAAGTGCATGCACAAATAATAGTTTTTCCACAAAGCCATTTATCTTTGATGCCACTAGTCCAACGGCTCTGACCCTCAACTCAACCTACAACTATTTGTCTAGGTCAGTCCATCGACCTAGCCCTGATGCACTGCCGCCAGTCCATCAAGTATGCCAGTCCTATCTTGGTTCCATGGTGAAATCACATAATCGATTCATTTAAAATTTTCATCACTTTAACATATCGTGTTTGTTTACAAGCTCCTACTTGTTCCAACTAGCCTTGGGCCCACTATCACGCCCCGACCCGGTTTGGTCGGATCCCTGTGCTCAACCCGCCACTCTTCTGGTTTATTAAAGGATTTCCCCTTATTGTAAACCATAAAGAGTAAGGTGTCTTTTATCATGCACCTTTTCATGGAATAGAATAATCAAAACTGCATAAAATTTAAAATTTACATACTTGTCTTACAGGCATCTTAGTTGACGGTCTTTAAGTGGAGGCTTTCTAGGATTTACTGAAAGGGATATAAGGGAGGGGGTGAGTACGACTACTCAGTAAATGAGTTTTTAAAAGCTTTTGAATTTAAAAAAAAATATTTATATGGAGTGTGCCAGACTCCTTTGTTTTCAAAAATCCCTTCATTTAAAAATTCAGCTTTTTCCACCATTTATTATTTACCACGGTGTGTTATCACCCAACACACATCCTTCATCATGAAGGATACACACATTCGCAAGCCAGTATCACTACTGAACCTGCTAGTGGCTTTGGAGCGACTTTTCAGAGCTATTCGAGCTCCCGTCGAGAAGGTCTCCCAAATTATTTAAGCATTGGCACACAGTTAGGGGACAACACTTCCGACAAAAATAGGTTTTTACTGTCCATCATACCGACTGGTATAAGGACATCTCCATTCATAATCGATGAACGGGTTTTCAACTTCCTTCGAGGAAGTCTCATCATACCAACCGGGTATGATCTACTTACAACCCGTAAGTAGTTTTTCGGCATAACTTTCACATCACTTTCTCTAAGTAGTGATGATTAAAATACCACTAAGCAATGGATTTTTATACCGAGGTACTTGTCATTCCCTACCGGGTATGACATAAAATTTTCACTCACAACCGGTAAGTGGTTTTTATCTTTAAGTTGTGCTCATCATCCCAACCGGGTATGATGTTAGCAAACCCACTCACAACCGGTAAGTGGTTTTTAATTTTAAGTTGTGCTCATCATCCCAACCGGGTATGATGTTAGTAAACCCACTCACCCATTAATGCCGTGAATTCCACTAGACCGGTTCTTGTATTCACGCGAGCTTGTGCTTGCTGGCGTTCCCGGTTTTCACATTCCTACACGATATGAACAACCTTGTTCATTATTACTCAGCATAACACGATATGAATGAGAAAACCCAATCTTTTAGTTATTTGCAATTAGGTCCCTAAAGTTATTTCTCTTTAACTTTAAGTCCCTAATGTCGATTTTTCCTCAAATTGAGTCCCGTAACTTTTAAAATTTATTCTGGGACCTCAATTTATTCAATTTTACCAAAAGGGGTTTAATTTTCTAAATTTCCAATTTGGTCCCCCAATTTTACCAAAATTACCATTTTGCCCTTCTTTTACAAAAATGGTAAGTTTTGCCCCAAAAATTCCAAAATTCCTCAATTGGTTGTCCAACATTATTTTCATGCCCAATTGACCCTCTATTTCATAAAATTGCATTTTCGCCCTTTGAATTTCGAAAATTCCCAAAATTTCCCCCAATTTCAACTCTTCAACACTACCGAATTTGATTTTATCAAATTGACCGATCAAGCACTTCTAATTATTGAAATTGGAGTTGAAATTGAGTTCCTGCATGTTCATACGATTCTAAGAAACTTTGAATCGCAGATTTTAGCGCAAGAACGAGCTCAAACGGAGCTTCACCGGAAGATAGGCTGTAGAGAGAGAAAGTTTCGATTTTTCACCGATGAGGGCACGACGGTCCGAGATTTCGATCTAGGCAGATAACTCTCATCTTGAGATTCATCCTAGAATCAAGAATCGCATCAATTGATGCAGAATTGAGTTAGAATTTCATTATTAAAATTCTGTCAGTTCTCTCTCTAACACCGATCAGAAATTGTAGAGGGGAGCCGAATTGACTTACCTTTCAGTCATAATTCGGCCGTGGGAGGGCTGAGGAAGTGTTGGGAAGGCTTAGTTTGGCATGAGGAGGGCTCAAAATGGCCAATTTCAACTTGGCCGAAATAGGGCAGCTTCGGTCCATCGGAGTTGATTCACTGTTCCATCATGTCGACGCTTCTCTAGTAATTATCGGATTGACTGGAGTTTGCTATATGATAGCTGACTTCTCCCCGTGTTAAAGAGCCCGACCTCTCCTTTTGAGGTTAAGAAAAATGTTGAAGTCGAAGCTCTGGTTTAAGCTTCACCGGGAAATGGAGTATTAGAGAGAGAGAAATGTTTAGGTGTGAGGAGAATGAATGGGGATGACCTCTTTATATAGGCGTAAAACCCGTGTATTAAATGGGTGAGATTTATTACTAGTATTAATAGGCGTAAAAACCATGTATTAATTTCGGTATTAATTCCAATAATTTAATTTCGGTATTAATTCCAATAATTTAATTTCGGTATTAATTCCAATAATTTAATTTCGATATTAATTGCAATAATTTAATTTCGGTATTAATTGCAATAATTTAATTTTAGTATTAATTCCAATAATTTAATTTCAGTATTAAATTATTTGTATTAATTACAATAATTAAATATATATTAATTTATGGTTATTTATGATAAGGCGTACATAAAAAATTTTTACCAAAATTTCGAGTTAAAAAAAAATTCATACTTCCCAAGAGATCACCCATCCTCACACTACTCTCAAGCAAGCACACTTAACTTTAAAGTTCTTATGAAATCTCGTTCACTTGAACCAATTTGGTTTTTGTTTACTTTAAACTCGACCAATAGTTCTTAGAACCATCACTAATCCATATCATGTGTCTCTTGGTCTCGTATCATTATGAAACACAAACAATAGTCTTTTGTTTAAGACCTTTGTCTTTGTACAACCACCCAACGGGCTACAACCCGACTCTAGCTCAGCGGTTTAAACACAGATCATCAATTTATGATATCTTTTATTAGACTCATAATTCAGAAATTATTTACGGGACTTAACCCGATCCCATTGGCCTTGGGCCTACTATACGAGTTTTCAAAACATTTGGCTTTGGGCCTTGGAATATCATGATTCATAAATGAGTCTATAGGTTTCATGCTTCACGTGTTCACCAAAAATATCTCCCAAAATTAGTTTTAAGCAATTGCACATAGTCAAGAGAGAGCATTTCTAAAAAATAGGATTTAGCTTTCTTGTACGAAATAATTTACTTTCATCAACCCAACCAAACATAATGTCAAAAATCCCACTCACCCGAGGTTCGTCATTGTTCATCCCGGATGGATTTCCAAAATTTCTTATCGATATTACGTATGTATGTAAGGGGTTTTTGTACCTACATCATTATAAAGAATTCAAACATTATAAAATTTAAAATTTATATTTACATCTCTATGATTTCATTTATTTACATATGAGTTCCTAAGTTTATTTTATTTACAAATAGAGGCCCAAAGTTACTTTATTTACCATTAGACCCTTAGATTTACTCTATTTATTATTTAATCCTTAAATTTACATTATTTATAAATAAACCTCTAAATTTTATTAATTTACAACTAAATTCAAATATTTTATTTTAATTGTAAATAAATCACAAATTTTATTTTTATTTAAAATTAAATCCCTAAACTCTTCTTATTTAATATTTGGTCTTTAATTCTAAATAATTCTACAAAATCCTCAAATTTTCGAAAATCCCAAATTTATCCATTTTCTTAAAATGTTGCATTTTACCCCCAATACTCAAATCATCAAATTGACATGTTAACTTCATCAATTTCTACTCACATGTCACTAATCATCTTCTCTACCTCCCTATGAGCATTTTAAGCTTTGAATCATCTAATTTGGCTCAGAATTGAGATTAAGCGAAGCTTTGTCGACAATTTTTTTCTAGAGAGAGAAAGCTTTGATTTCTTACCGATGAAGGTACGGTTACCAGAGTTCTTGGTATGAGAAGCTAGCTCTATTTGAAGGGATCTTCACAGGATCAAATATCACCTCAATTGATGGTCCAAGCAATGAGAATTCCATTTATAAGTTTTAACGAAATTCATTTTGTAAATTCACTATTCTCGTGAATGGCGACAACAAAGGCTTACCACTAGGACTCCAGGAGGACATGGCTTAGTCATGGATGGTCAGTGGATGGCTGGCTTGGTTGTAGAAGGTGTGAGGGTGGCCCAAATTTAGCCAGAAGTAATTTGATTGCAGTTGACTATTGGAGTGGTGGTGTTGTGTGGTCTCACCAGCGCTTCTCTGATGATACTCGTGATGAATGGAGTATGAGGTTGGATGGAGAACTTCTCAAGAATCTAGGGAACCTAATTATACATTCAAAGGTGTATAAAAAGGTCGATGTTGAAGCCCTGGTTCAGGGATGGTCAGAAATTAGAGCAGTTTGGGTTCTCTAAGCTTAGGAGGTGTGGAGAGGATGGATGAAGGGGAGATCTTTATATAGAGAACTTAGGAATTGAAGGTTCTATCTATTCCACCATCAGACGACCATGAACTCTCTAATTAAAGGACTTGTCAGAGCGATTTATGGCTTGTTGATGTTAAAGTGACCGTTCCTCTCCTCATCCATTTAGAAGTCTAAAGTTAGAAGACGACAATATGTGCACGCAAGCATGCTTCACAAGTGCAAGTTGCCATGTAGCACACTATGGTTGGCAAGCATTGTGCAACATCCCATTCAACGTCTGAGTCACCTTTTCACTTGTTGATAGGCCATGTGGTGACCTTTCATTGGTCGCTCTATCTGACGCAGCAATTGATCGAATATGACCATCAAATGAACGTTGTTAGCGCCCTCTCATTAGTTGATTTAAACATAATAGCTTTACCTCCCAACGCACTATTCCATTGCCACATGTCCTCTTCTAGTTAGTTGTGGCCATTTGACATGGCTTTGCCACGTGTTAGTCACTCATTAGTTGGTTCTTCCCAGTCATCCTAGTTTGTTGCTGACCTGGCACACTTTCCACATGCCACCCTCTCATTAAGTAGTTTAGTTGATGGAGATCTCCTTCAGTTAACTACTGACTAAGGACGCGGGTAACGCTCTCATTGGTCAATTCTTGTTCACGTGGAATTTCTTATGTTGATCGTTGACGAGGGACACGTGTCACACTCTGATTGGTCAACACTTTTAGACACTGACCTAGTGGTGGATGCGGCACACTTCACCACACGTCACACACTGTCGGGGCATTGACCTGGCACATGGTCCATTAACTTAGTTAGACCATTGACAAGTTCAATTGGATCGGGTTCGGCGACTCAAAATAAAAAATTAGTTGATTTAGGCCCAATTGGATCGGCTTTCTAAAAATAAAAAATTTCAAAATTTATTTCATACATGGTAGTGGATTCAATTTTCTAATTTGACTTTTTTATGTCAACTCTAAAAATAAATCTTTAAACATGTTCTTCTCGATTCAATCTTATTTAATCTGGTTCGGTCTTGATTCGTCCTATACCGATCTAGTTCTCTTTTCCAATTTACAATTTGATTATTTTCCTTGACTTCTGGAGCTTCAATCAAGACTTAGGATTACATCAAATATTATTTTAATTTCTCTTTATAATTTCGGTTTACTTTGAACCATAGTTTTGTTTCCAAAATTTTTGTGTTCTCCATTCCAAATTTCTTATTTTGAGAAAATTGGGTTTATAATTACTACTCAACTTTTGAGGAGTTTTCTTCTCAAAACTTTTAGTAGTTTTTACTCTTTCTTATTAAGATTTATTCAGTCCCTTTCTCGTTTCTCCCCAAACTTATATTAAGTTTACTTCTAAAAATCATCACTTTTAGTTTTAGTCTTCCATTGTAGTGTACTTCAACTAAACCCTTCCCGTACCATCGTACCTTAATATTGAATACTCATCATTTCCTTTAGATGGAGTGTATCGGATCTTATTTTATCTATTGTTCTTATTTGAGTGTTTTGTCACTTGTCTCTTTTTTTATTGGTGTATTTCATCATTGGAATATTGGTTAGTCCATCAAAAATAATATTTAGTGCTTTGATATTTCTCTATGTTTTTCACCCTTTTAGATAAATCTTTCTTTTACCAATTTATAAAAAAAAATATTATCATAAGTCCTTTTTGGGTAGACCTTTCCATTAGGGTTTTGCATTTGAAGTTTTACTCACTTTATGCTATCCACAGTTCTTAGTATTTATTTATCCTCCCTTCGTGTGGGTGTCCTACATTTTTAACATAAGCATACTCTTCTATACTTCATTGATTGAATGGTAATATATTAACCATGTTCTCATCTTTTAGGTCTCGTACTAACCTTATTGTTTAATATCATCTCACATCTCCTTGTAACGAGTATTTATTTACAATATGTATTTCGTTCTTTATTTTTAGTAAATAAATTAGTGTTACAATTTTCTTTTTCTAAGGGTTATCCTTAATTAGCATGATGCAAATCTTTCTCTCTTCAGCAATATCCTCTTGCTTGTTTTCTTTCTCCTTTTAGTGTTACTTGTAATGGTAACTCACATTATGGTTTAAATAAAATTTCCTTTTTATTTTCTTAAAAATTATTAAATTGGTTCTAGTATTCTTTTCCAACACTAGAGGCTTTTTTATATTTTGGGCCCATAACTTCTCTTGTTCTTATTGCATCAATCCCCTTATTTCTTCATGAGGTCACATTATCCTGTATTTTGAGTATTTCTTAATGTTGAGATTTTTTTTATTAAGAATTATAGTATAACTTTTAATTCCTCATAACTCCTTTGAAAACCATTCTATTAAAAAAGTATTTGAGTTATTTTCTCTTACATTAAGTGTTAAATTACTCATTTTATTAGAAATTTTCTTGTTTTGAACTTCAAAAATTTCTCAATTGAACATAAAATTTTATCACTTAGGCTTTTAGATGGAAATCCAATTTTATTATGAGTAAGGGAAATACATATGTTACTTCTAATAACTTTTTATTAACTAACTTTGAGTTATTTTTTATTTAAGTTTGTGATAATCTGTCTAGATGTTCTATATTGGGATACTTGATCTTCAACTTTATTGGTTTTGGTGGAGTGCATGGTCCTCCACAATATTTGCCACACATGGTGCAACTATTCATGCTTGACTTATTGTACTCTTATGAAGACATATCACTCCACAAACTCCGGAATTCAACCCTTTGAGTTATGGAGATTCTATATTATTCCAGTACCACAAATTCATACTCATATGCTTGTCACATAGATTTGTTAGTTTTAGATTTGTATGTACAAGTGACAGCTTCTTGAACGCCCTCACATAATTCGCATAGGCCTCCCATAATTTCTTCTCGGCTTCCTTCTGGATTTGGGTCAGATTTGGATTTTGGGCTTCTCTCTCAAATTGTGGTTTTGGTGGGGGCGTCTCATCTTCCATTGAAATTCAGGGAGTTCTATTTTTTATTATTTTCCTACAAAATTGTTTGCATCATGAGTTTATGGTTTATTGTAAAATTTTATGCAGCATATTATTTTGGGTAAAATTTTTGTTCTCAAAATCTCTGTGTTTTTTAAAACCTTTTGCTCTGATACTATTAAAGTTGTCACACACCGATCTAGTTTAAACGGTCGAAACATGTTAACAACCTGTCACACCTCTCCATACTATGAAGACAACTACCATCTTAGTATCAGCAGGACTCATACGAAAACCATAAAACTTTAATATTCTTTTAAACAATTATTTTTCCATAAAATATACTGGAATAATGTTTTACATTAAATGTACTAGATGGGGATATCATCAAAAGTGTTTATATTCATGTTTTCCTGAAAGGTTTTTAAGGGAATGATGTGAGTTTGACAACTCAGTGAATATGTTCCTAATGTTAAATATAATACAAATTTATTTCCAAAGCTTCTTAAGAGTTTTAAATATTAGTTTCCATTATGATTTATTGAAATTTATTTAGGAAAACATAACACACAAATCAAAAAACCTTTCCTTTAATGAATGGATCAAACAGTCGCACGACATAAATCCATCTACCTCACTTGTGATCTCGAGAGCCTTTTCTGACCACCTTGGTACGAGGCTATGAACTCGACCATTAGCCTATTTGAGCACCATTTCCCAATTCCCATACATTTTAGATGAGTATGGCCGCTATTAGTGGGATGAGACCTTTCATCTTCATTGGGTCTTATTATGCATGAGACTCCTAGAGCCCCGAGATATACTAAACCAGTGATAGTTTGCCTTGTTTCATCCTTACTGACCAACATTCCTTAGAACTATCACTACCCCCATATTAAGCATCTTTTGGTCTCGTATCATTATTAAACACAAACAATAGTCTTTTGTTTAAGACATTTCCCTTTGTACCATCGGCCCAATGAGCTATAACCCGACCTAGTTTGGTAGTTTAAACAAATATCATTAATTTATGATATGTTTTATTAAGCTCATAATTTAGAAATTATTTATGAGACATGACCTATTCCCATTGACCTTGGGCCAGTTGTACAAGTTTTCAAAACATATGATCATGGATCCACTTCTCTTTTAAAAATTGTGGCCTTAGGTCCATTGAAATATCATGATTCATAAATGGGCCTATAGGTTTCCTACTTTATGCATTCATTAGAAATATCTTGCAAAATTTGTTTTAAGCAGTTACACATAGTTAAGGAAGAGTATTTTTGGAAAATAAGATTTAACATTCTTGTAAAAATTAATTTACGTTCATCATCCCAACTAAGCATGATGCTAAAAATCTCACTCACCTGATTTTCGTGAATTATTCGTCTGTGATAGATTTTTGAAGTCTCTAATCGGTATTACGTACATAGGTAAGGATTTTTTTGTACTAAAATCATTACAAACAATTTAAATCTTATAAAACTTAAAATCTATACTTATGTCCCTATGCTTCCATTTATTTGCATATGAATTCCTAATTTTATTTTATTTGTAAATAAACCCCCAAGTTTACTTTATTTACCATTAGCCCTTAGATTTACTTTATTTATAATTTAATCCTTAAATTGATCTTATCTATAAATAAACTTCTAAATTTCATTAATTTACAATTAAATCCATATATTTATTTTAATTGCATATAAATCTCAAATTTTATTTTTTATTTACAATTAAATCCTTAATCTCTCCTTATTTACTATTTGGTCTTTAATTCTTAATAATTATACAAAATTACTCAAAATTTTGAAAATCTCAATTTCTTCAAAATTTTCATTTTGACCCCCGATTCTCAAATCATCAAATTGACATGCTAAGCTTTATCAATTTCCTCCAAACATGTTGATAATAATCTTCTAAAGCTCCCAAAGAGCATTTTAAGCTTTGAATTGTCCAATTTAAATTAGAATTGTGCTTAAATGAAGTTTCAACATATAAGTTTTCTAGAGAGAGATTCGATTTCTTATCAGGGAATGTATGGTTGTCGATGTGCTTAGTATGGGAAGCTAACTCTATTTGAGGTAATCTTCACATGATCAAATTGCATCTCAATTGATGGCATGAGCAATAAAAATTCAATTTTATAAGTTTTAACGAAATTCCATCTATAAATTCACTATTCTAGAGAAGGGCAACGATAAGGGCTTACCACTAGGACTTATGGAGGATGGCCCATGGTCGGTGGATGGTTAGCTTGGTCGTAGGAGGTCCAAGTGTGACCTAAATTTAGCTTGAAGTAATATGATTGTAGTCAGTTATCAGAGTGGTGGTATTGTGCAGTCTCACCGACACTTCTCTAGTGATTCTCGAGTTGAATGTAGTATGTGGTTGGATTGAGAACTTCCTAAGGAATCCATGAAAACCCGATTTCATGTTTGAAGGTGGAGAAAAAGGTCGATGTTAGAGCTCTAGTTCAAGGAAGGTTAGAATTTGGAGTAGTTTGGGTTCTATAAGCTTTGAAGGTGTGGATAGGATGAATGGAGGGGAGCTTCTTATATAAGAAGTTCGGGAATTGAAGGTGTAAACCCCATCATCTCATAATAGGAAAGTCGGAATGGGGAACCAAAATTTTTCAAAAGAAAACCAAGATTCCAATTTAACTGAGAATTATTAAGAGAAATCAGAGCATGAAATTAACCATCCCAAGTGACCAATGAATATAAAAAAATTAAGGAAAAAGGATCACATAGCAAATTGGATAGGAGAATTAGACTAGTTTAAGGTGAACTGGACCTAAACCAAGTTGAGCTAGATCGAAATGAGAAGGATAGGTTCAAAGATTCATTTTTAAAGGTGACTTAAAAATATCACTTTGGGAAATTGAAGTCACCACTATTTATAAAATGAATTTATAAATTATTAATTTTTTGAAAATCAGTCGAATTGAGCTTGAACTAGTCGATTTTCAATTTTGGGTCATCGAACCTAGTCTAATCAAATCGGTAAACAGTCCAACTAGTCAATGGACCATTTGCTAGCTTAGCCTAGTCAGCGCATGTGACCAATCAGGGTGCGACACATGGCGAAGCACGCCTCGTCAACTGCTAGGTCAGCGTATGAAAGCGGTGACCAATGAGAGTGTGACACGTGTCCCCGTTCAACGATCAAATGAAGAAAATCCATGTCATTAGAAACAGACCAATGGGAGCATGCCACATGTCCTTAGTCAATGATCAATAGAGGAGAATCCTCATCAGCAGGCATGACCAATGAGAGACAAACACATGGCAAATATGTCTGGTCAATGGCTGACTTAGATGTTCGAGAAATGTCAACCAATTAGAAGTCAACACGTGGCAAAGCCATGTCGGATGGCCACAACCAATTAGAGGCTTAAACATGGAAATGTCATAGTGCATCAGGTGGGAAACTAATAAATTTAAATGAGCCAATCAGAGGATGCCATGTGGCACGGTCATCAAACGGACAAATTTTGTCAACTACCACATTGGATACATCGACCAATGGGAGGTTGCCATGTGGCCAATCAATGAGTTAATGGATGAGTGGAATGCTGAGTGGGAAGCTGTGTCAACAAAGCTAGCCAATTATAGCTCACCACATGGCAGCTCACATGTGCAAAGTTGGCACTCACGCACAATGTCGTCTTCCTACTTCAGATAGTAGAATAGGGGAGGAGGTCGAAAGTCGCCATAACTTTGGAAAATAATAAATTTCTCCAACAACGAAGTAAATCGGGGAGTTAATGGTTGGCCGATGGATGGTTAGATAGGAATGAATGTGCCAAGCTCCCTTTATAAAGAGTTCCCCTCAGTTCATCCATTCCATACATCAAAAGATTGAAAAAAGATGAATTGCTCCATTTTCGTATCACCCTCGAACCAAAGCTCCGACTTGGGCCTTTTTCTTCACATCAAAAAGTGAATTTGGGTTTCTTGGATTCCAATAGAAGTCCTATACATGTCTGCACTCTCCTATTGTATTAAGGATCACCGAAGGAACGCTGGAGAGCTCATATAATACCGTTACTCCCATGGCTCTCTACGACCAAAGAAGCCCGAGCTCAATTCAATCCACCCTCAGGCCAACTACATCCAAACCAAGCCCTTTAAACTATCCCTAGTGTAGTCCACACCTCCCATGAACCATCGTGGTAAGTCCCCAATGCTGCCCTTCGCTGGAATTTACAATTCACAATGTGTTATAACATAAAAACTAAACTGATGAATTCACATTGCTAAGTCCATCAATTGAGTCATGGTTTGATTCAGGGAGGATCCACGGGGATAGAGCGATCCGTAGGTATCAAAAGCTCTAACAATCGGTCCCTCATCGGTGAGTAATAAAAGCTCTCTATCTAGAACATATTTCCAAGGAAGCTACGTTTGAGCTTATTTCTAAGCCAAATTGAGTGATTCAAAGCTTGAAATGATCTTAGGAACATAGGAGAGAAGATTAGAATCATGTTAGGATTCAATGGAAAGGTTTAAGGTCAAATTGGTGTTAATAAGATTGGAGGACTAAATTGTAATTTTTTAAAGTGTGGGGACTAAATTGCAATTTTTGAAAATAGGGAAATTTTCTACAATTAGTGAGAAATTAATTAACCAATTGGGAAGTACGTGAAATTAGGGACCCAAATGGAAGACTTCAGAATCTTAGGGACCTTATTGGAAATAAAGTATAACTTAAGGGCCTAATTGTAATTAATAGAAAGTTATGGGTCTTGAGTGTAAATACCTTATATTTTGGGACTTAATTTCCCAATTGTTTGTAGGAACCAATCACCTACAAGTTCGTGCATAGGAAAGGCACGTCAAGCTCGGAAATCCCCAGGATGAACAAGTCTCTAAATACGGGTGAGATTTTTGGCATCAAGTCCGAATAGATCAATGACATGTTACTACTCGCAAATTCAAAATCATGCTTGCTTTAATAACTTATTTTCCATAAATAAAATCCCCCAATTTTGTGAAACTGCTCAAATTATTTTGGAATATATTTTTGAAAAAAGCATGAAGCATGTTAATAAGACTATAATTGAACAACGTATGGTTACACTTCATGGGGTGTCTAATTCCTACTATCGATGCATGATATGGGTGAGACCCATGGTTAACAGTGTAAACCCTACTCTTTGGAGTTAAGGAAAACTAGAAAAAGAATCGGTCAAACCGAGTGAGAAAATCGAGTTGATTTATGAACTAAAACCGATAGAGAGAGAACAAATCGGGAAATTTATGTATCCCAAGTGACCTAAAGAGTCACATAAGTCATGAAAAAGGACTTTATGATGAATGGGGGATGAAAACCAAACCAGATTAGGTGATCCGGATCCGAATTGGATTGAACCATTTTGGACCAGTTTGAACCACTATTGAACCGAATGCTAAATTTATTTTTCTCGGTGGCTTAGAAAATTCCAATTTGAGAATTGAGGCCACCATTTGATAGATAATGAATTTAGAAAATTTTAATTTTGAAAAACTCGGTCGAATCAGGCCTGAACAGGCCAGTTTAAGCTTTGAACCAGGTTCGAACTGGTTCGAAATAGTGTCATCTTCTTCCTTAATATGACAGTAGTGTTCACTCGCCGAAAAATTGAAGTAGCGCCGAAGAAGAGGAAACGTTTCCATTTAGTATGTTTTAGGCCATCATTGACTGTCATAAAGGTGCCAAACAGACGGCCGACGAGTCCCCGAGCTCCCTATATAAAGAGCCTCTCTCCATTCATCATCTCCACACCTAAAAACTCCTCTCTCTACTGCTCCATTTTTTGGTGAAGCTCAAACCAGAGCTCCGACTTGGGCATTTTTCTTAACTTGAGAAGATGAGGTCAGGCTCTTTAAACTTCAGGGGAAGTTAGCTATCTGATAGCAACCTCCATTTGATCCGTGGATCACCAAAGAAGCGCTGGCGTAATCAAACAGTGAAGCAACTCTAGCGGACCGAAGCTGCCCTATTTCGTCCAAGTTGAAATCGAGCTAATTCAGCCCTTCTCAGACCAACCCAAGCTCTCCTAACATCCCTACAACCCTTAGACAACCTCAATTGAACTGAAAGGTAAGTCAAATTCAGCCCTTCGCAATCGTTGCAGATCAAAGTTAGAGAGAGAAATTGTGGAATTTCATCAATGAAATTTTCCCTCAATTCGAGGTCAATTGTAGAAATTCTTGATCCTAGAAGATACATCAAGAAGAGAGCTATCTTCCCTGATAGAGAGACCATACCACCACACCTCCGGCAGAGAAAGAGGGATTAGAACGCCAGCAAGAGAAGCTTGCATCAATTGGGAAAACCAACTGAGGATGAACACACGACATTTAACGGGTGAGTGGAGTTTAATATTATACTCGGTTGGGATGATAAGCACCTCGAAAATGAAAACCCACTATTGAATGGTATTTTAATCATCACATCTGAGAAGAGTGACGTGGAAATCAAACGGAAAAACTACTTACCGATTTTAAGTAGATCATACCTAATTGGTATGATGAAACTTCCTGGAAGGAAGTAGAAAACCCGCTTGTCAGTTATAAGTGGTTATGTCCTTATACCCGATTGGTATGATGAACAATTGAAAAGTTTATTTTGTCGGAAGTGCTCTCCCCTAATTATGTGCCACTACTTAAAATTTTTGGAAGACCTTCTCGACTGGAGCTTAAATAGTTCAAATAGGCTAGAGGCCTCGGTTTTAGAACTTGGGGGTGAATATGCAAACTTAAGTAAATGTGTTGTTTAGCCATGGTACCGAGATAGGACCGACGTACTCAGTCAACTAGCGATAATGCAACATGACCAGTTTTTGAATTGGTCAAGACAAATAGCTATCGATCGAGTTGAGGGTTAGGGCCACTAGACTAGTGGCACCACAGATTATATGGTATTATGTAAAAAATTATTGATTGTGCATGCACTGTGTTACGTGACCTTGAAGATGCCTAAGAGGGGTAGTGATGCATCCTAGGGCTTTGGATGACCTAGTGAATATAAGGGCAGTTATTTGTACCAGAAGTCTTGCGAAGCTTGACGTAGCTTCAAGCACATGAGACTGGAGTGGGGACATGATGAGGTCTCTATCCTCATATGGACATGAATATTTGTTATGGGTTTGAGGGTGGGATGTAGGGAACATCCACTCATTCTCAGGGTAGAAGTGGACGTGCTTCTATCTAGGTGGCCGGTAAAGTCGCTCTAATGCCACAAGTGGGTTCAGTGGATGGGTTGACCTACGATTGTGTGTTCCTTCATGATGAAGGGTGTGTGTTGGTTGATAAACACACTATTCTGATGAGAAATGATTTTGAAAATCGAGATTTGAAAATGAGAAAATTTAAAAGAATTAAGGAGTCTAGCACATTCCAACTTGAAATCTATTTTTATTGAAATTTCATTTTTTTGAAAATACCCATTCGCTGAGTTGTAGAAACTCACCATCCCCCCCCCCCCTCTCTTTTTATCCCTTTTTAGAAAATAGAGAAAATAACTAGGGATAACATGAAACCTTACCCTCTGTTAGGTATGCTTAAATTCTCTTAAGCTTGCATTTTATTTGATATATGTCTTTCTAGGGAACAAGAGAGAAGTGGGGGAAACTTCTCTTGGACCAAGAGAGTAGTGGGTTATTCACGGGGATCCGACCAAATCATGTCAGGGCATGAAAACTTGAGTGGTATCAGAGCCTAGTTCCCTTGAAGTATTATCAATATTATGCCCTGACATTAATCCAACTCTAAACTATCATGTAGGAAGGAGAGTTCCTAGGAAATTTGTGGTGAAATCTAGTCCTCCATCCATAACCCTGAAAAAGACACCCAACCCAAGGGAGGAAGTCGTACAAAGGTTCTTAAAGGGAGAAAAATGAGTACCCAAGGACATGGTGGAAGACTACCGGAAACTGGTCGAAGCCTTGTTGGAACAGAAAGGCATCATATACCCTCCTCCTAGACAAGAGGAATTAGTATCACCTCCTAGAATCCCAACCCTCCTCCTCTAGTCCCATAACAACTAGAGGAGAATCCAATAAAGAAGGAGGTCTGGGATAATTATTGGGATGCATATGCCACCTTCATGAAGGTCCACCAAGTATCTCCACCTACTCAACCTGGGTTCAATCCCTCTCAATGGATAAAGTGGACCTATAAGTGTGAGGTTGAGGTACTAAGGCGGAACGGATTGGAGGCCATATATGAAATTCATCCTATTAGGGAATATGAATGGACCCCAACAAATTTTTCAGAGCCTTCTGATCAAGAGTCCCACAACCGTTCTAGGGTTAATTATAGTCCTATGACGCCAAGGGATTAGGGGGTAGAAAATTTCTGTAATTAGCTAAGTATGGCAAAAAAGTATTTATTAAATAAATGAATGTGAAATTTCTGTTAAAACTCCTAAGTTTCTTGATATATTCCAAACAAAAAAAGTATGATAATAAAAATTAAAGTAAAAGGTAGGAAATCACCTAAGGAAGAAGAGACGAGTTATTTATAGTTAACCTCAACCCTTAAGACTTACCCTCAGAAGTACGATAAGGAAGAATCTAGCTAAGGGAGATCATAAGAAAAAGAAAAAGAAGTTGGAACAAAGGGAAGCAATCATCAAAGAGTACATATTCATGGAGAGTCCAAGGAGTTAAAAGATAGGCTCAAAGAATGAAGAGTAAGGAAAAACAAGGAGGAGTAGAACATTCCAAAGGGAACCAAAAGAATGGAAGTTGATCAAGAAGAAAAGGACTTATGGGAAAATACCAAGGATATCAAGACCACCAAGGAAAAATGGAAAGAAAGTAGAATAACAAGAAGGTCCAGGTATAACAATTACTTGTAAAGAACTATGATACAGTTCTTTAGGAACTCCATAAAGATAGGTAGACTTGTGGAAAGCAGAGGTATGGACCAAAAGAGAAAGAGAAGCCAGAATGGATGAACCATACAAGATCTTTAAGTATAAGTGAAGATTAAAAGGGGGGGGGGAACTTTTGAAAAATGGTAGGGTGGTCAAACAAAAGAATCGTAGAACGGAAAACACTAGAAGTAGGATGAGAGCAGGAAGTTGGATTGAGGAAGGAGAAAACTCCAGGTTAAGAAAAACAACTAAGGAAGTGCCACGAAAGATCAAAACGAATAAGGATCTCAGTAAAATATACAAATAACTAAGTGAGTATTGGGAAGGTTAAGTATGATCTATTTGCAAGAAGACATGGAAACCCAAATAGAAATTTTAGACAGATCTTATTGAAGGAAATAACTCCTATTGATCAAACTATTCGGAGGAGTAAACAAATCTCAAATAAGAGCTGGAGAGTAGTAAAGACGCACCCTAATCGAGGCAAAGGGAGGAATACCAATGACACAAAGATACGCAAGATTTTGACAGAAGAGGGATGAGAGGTCCACGTGAAAGGAATAAACAAATGTTGGAACAAGTGAGAATGAAGCAAGATAAATGAAAAGTACTCATAGATCTGAAGAGTAAATGTAAGTTCATGAAGATAATGGCAAAGGATATTCCATAATTGAATAATTGCAATGGTAAAACTAGAAGGAAATCTCGGGAGAGAAGGAATGTGAAGCTCACCAGAGAATGGAATCTTGGGAAAACATAGGTATATCATGAAGAGAAAATGGAACCAACAGAATAGGAAAGAAAATAAGCTCCTCAAGAATAAGATGTTGAAGATGAAAGGATCAAGTACAAGGGAAAAGAAATCATAAAAAATCCAAGGGATAAGTCAAACCCAAGCAACGTGTAAGTAGGAGGACGACATCAAAAGATGCCATATGAGTAAGTAATGAACTAACTCAGAATAAAGGGTAGTGGAAGGATTATGATGAGAGTAAGAATGGATTTGGATAGAGAAGAGATCTTAAAGAGGAAGGACGCCGATGGGAATGAGGAATGAAGTAAGAAATTAAGAGTTTTAGTATGTCAGTAAGTATTAGGAGGTTCAAGGATTTGAAGGTTGAATGACCGAATAAGGAAGTTTGGAAAAGACGAGTAAGTAAGAAAATGAATACGGTTATAGGAAAGTGAAGTCAAAGACATAACGAAGAATGTCATGCGGTAAGGGGCATGTAAACACAACTAACTCAAGGAAATATGACTTAGGCAAGGAAAAGCATATGAGTAAGGCATAATGAAGTCAAGCATAAAGGTGATAATCAAAGAATGAGGAAGGGATCCATGTAGGATGAAAAGGTGATAAACGCCAAAACCTATGAAAGAAAAATAACTAGAACTCATAGTTCTGAAATCTTAGGTAAAAGAAACTTGGAATGGAGAAATGGTGCCTTGGGAAAGGAAGGATGTAACTAAAGGAAATGATCCTAGATCTTCTAGGGAGAGATTCTAGGCCAAAGTAAGTCCCATGGAATGAGGAAAGGATGAGAATGAGACAAGAATCTTAGGTATGTGATATAAGGGATAAACAAAAATAACAAAGAAGGTTGTAAGATGATAAACTAGAAAATATATATCAATGAAAAGTTTATTCCAGTACACAAAAAGTGTGAAGTTTTGGAGACAAAACTCCTAAAAGGAGGGAAGAGTGTTGTAAACCTCACTTTTTGGAGTTAAGGAAAAATGAGAAAGGAATTGGTCAAACTAAGTGAAAAAACCGAGTCAGTTTATGAACCAGAACCGATAAAGAGAGGGAAAATTGAGAAATTTATGGATCACAAGTGACCTAAAGAGTCACATAAGTCAAGAAAAAGGACTTTAGGATGAATGGGGGATGAAAACCAAACCAGTTCACTTAAACCGGATCCGAACCGGTTTGGACCGATTTGAACCACTATCGAATCAAATGCTAAATTCATTTTTCTAGGTGGCTTAGAAAATTACAATTTAAGAATTGAGGCCACCATTTGATAGATAATGAATTTAGATGAATTTAGAAATTTTTAATTTTGAAAAACTTTGTCGAATCAGGGCTAAACCGGGTCATTTAAGCTTTAAACCTAGTTCGGAACAGTATCGTCTTCTTCCTTTAGGTGACAGCACTGTTCATTCAACAGAAAATTGAAGGGGCGCTGGCGAAGATGAAGCATTTTTGTTTAATATATTTCAGGCTATCAATGACTATCATAAATGTGCCAAACGGATGACCGACGAGTCCTCGAGCTCCCTATATAAAGAGCCCCTCTCCATTCATCCTCTCTACACCTAAAAACTCCTCTCTCTCTCTCTCTCTCTCTCTACTGCTCCATTTTCCAGTGAAGCTCAAACAAGAGCTCCGACTTGGGCATTTTTCTTAACCTCAGAAGGCAAGGTTGGACTCTTTAGACTCTGGGGAAGTCAGCTATCTGATAGCAACCTCCATTCGATCTGAGGATCGCTGGAGAAGCACTGCATAATCAAACAGTGAAGTAGCTTTGGTGGACCGGAGCTGCCATATTTTGTCTGAGCTAAAATCGGCCGAATTCTACCTTCCTCCGGCCAAACCAAGCTCTCCCAACATTCCTGCAGCCCTTAGACAACCTCAATTGAGCCGAAAGGTAAGCCAATTTGGCCCTTCTCAGTCATTGTAGATCGGAGTTAGAGAGAGAAACTATAGAATTTTATCAACAAAATTCTCCCTCAATTTAGGGTCAATTATAGGAATTCTTGATCCTAGAAGATAACTTAGGAAGAGAGCTATCTTCCTCAATAGAGAAACCAGACCGACGCACCTCCGACAAAGAACGACGGATCGAAAAGCCATCAAGAGAAGCTTCCGTTGATTGGCAAAACCAACCAAGGATGAACACGTGACGGTTAACGAGTGAGCGAAATTTAATATCATACCCGATTGGGATGATAAGCGCCTCAAAAATAAAAATCCACTACTAAGTGGTATTTTAATAATCACATCTGAGAAGAGTGATGTGGAAATCAAATGGAAAAATAACTTACCAGTTGTAAGTACATCATACCTGATTTGTATGATGAAACTTCCTGGAAGGAAATGGGAAACCTGCTTGTCGGTAATAAGCAGAGATGTCCTTATACCCGATTAGTATGATGGAAAGTTGAAAAGTTTATTTTATCAGAAGTGTTCTCCCCTGACTGTGTGCCACTGCTTAAAATTTTTGGGAGACCTTCTCGACGAGAGCTCGAATAGCTCATATAGGCTGGAGGCCTCAGTTTTTTAACTTGGGGGCTAATAAGCCTGATTTTGAAAATCTCGTATAGTGGGCCCTAGGCTAGTTGGCACGACTAGGAGCTCATAAATAAACATCATTAGTATGTCATGATAACTTAAGTAAATGAGTTATTTGTCCATGGTACCAAGACAGGACCGACATACTCAGTCAACTAGCGATAGTGCGACATGACTGATTTTCGGATTGGTCAAGACAAACAACTGTAGGTTGAGTTGAGGGTTGGGGCCATCGAACTAGTGGCACCACAAATTATATGGCATTATGTGAAAAACTATTGATTGTGCATGCATTGTGTTACAGGACCTTCAAGACGCCCAAGAGGGGTAGTGATGGATCCTAGGGCTCTAGATGACCTGATGAATATAAGTGCAGTTAGTCGTACTGTAAGTCTTGCAAAGCTTGACGTAGCTTCAAGCACATGAGACCAAAGTGGGGATAGGATGAGGTCTATGTCCTCATCCGGACATGAAGATTTGTTACGAGATTCAGAGTCAGATGTCGCGAACATCCACTCATTCTCAGGGTAGAAGTGGACAAGCTTCTATCTAGGTGGTCGGTCAAGTCGCTTTGACGCCACAAGTGGGTTCAATGGATGAGCTGACCTGCGATTGTGTGTTCCTTCATGATGAAAGGGTGTGTGTTTGTTGATAAACATATTGTTGTGATGAGAAATGATTTTGAAAACAGAGATTTGAGAATGAGAAAATTTAAAAGAATTTAAGAGTCTGGCAAATTCCAACTAGAAATCTATTTTATTGAAACTTCATTTTTTTTAAAATACCCATTCACTGAGTTGTATAAACTCAACCCTCTTTTTATCCTTTTTTAGGAAATAGAGAAAATTACTAGGGATAACACCAAGCCTTACTCTCTGTCAGGTATGCTTAAATTCTCTTAAGCTTGCATTTTATTTGATATATGTCTTTCCAGGGAACAAGGTTGAAAGTATGCCTAGCTCCTCTTGAGTTAAAGAAGGGGGACAATCCTCTTGAACTAGGAGAGTGACGAGTTGTTCACGGGGATCCAACTAAACCGGCTCGGGGAGTGACAGACAAAGAGTTGGTTAGATCTAGTTCTGTGAAAGTGAGATCAAGGCCACATTTTTTAAAAGTGAAGTGGGCCCAATGTTGTATTTTGAAAACTTGTACAAGTAGGCCCAAGGCCAATAGGAAACATGTCAATTCTTGTAAATAAGTTATGGTTTAGGAGCATGATAAAATTATCACAAATTGATATTTTTTGCTAAATATGTTCAGCGAGAGTCGGGTTAGAGCTCGTTGAGGTAGCAATGCTAAGAGAAAGTCTTAAATTAAAAGATACCTATTTGTGATTGCAATCGTTCAAAACCAAGGAGACGTCCGCTCGGTACGGTAGTTTTGGTTCTTAGGGCTGCTGTACAACAAGGTTGGTATAAGGGAAGTTATGTTGTTCTAGTATGTCATGAAGCTTTGAGAGCTTTGTGCGCATTGAGATTGAGGGGAAGCAAAATGAGGTCCTGTCCCTCAATAGTGGGCAGAAGTATCAATAATATCTGGGGGTTGGGGCAATGGTGCTCATAGAGACGATGTGGTAGAGGTTATAGCTTCTCACTAGGATGGACGTTAAAGGTGTTAGAAAGAGAACAAGCAGTACTTTAATGATAGAATTCACACTCAATTCGACATCAATTGATGCAATTCTTGATCCTAAAAGGAACTGCCTAGATCGAAAGCTTAGATCGTCGTGCCTCCGACGGTAAGCTTTCGATGCTTTCTCTCTCTAAGTCCAGTTTTCCGGTGAAGCTTCATTTAAGCTCATTCCGACACCAAATATTGTGATTCAAAGTACAATTGAATTGTTTAAAGGTGTAGGAACTCCAATACAACTTCAATTTCAACAATTAAACTCATTTGATCAGTCAATTTTATTAAATCAAATTTAGCATAATTAGAAGGTTGAAATTAGGAGAAATTTTGGGGAAATATTAAGAAATTTAAAAATTCGAGGGACTAAACTGCAATTTCATAAAATTAAGGACCAATTGGGCATAATAAAGACGTTGGAGGACCAATTGGGAAATTTTGAATATTTTGGGGCAAAAGTTACCATTTTTGTAAAGTAGGGGCAAAATGGTAATTTTGGAAAAGTAGGGGGACCTAATTGGAAATTTAGGAAATTGAAGCCCTTTTTGTGAAATTTAATAAATTGAGGTTCTCAGGTGAATTTTAAAAGTTTCAGGACTCAATTTGAGGAAAAACTGACGTTAGGTACTTAAAGGTAAAGAAAAATAACTTTGGGGACCTAATTGCAAAAAAATGAAAAGTTTGATTTTCTCATTCATTTGGAATGAATGATGGCTATTAGACCAAATGATAATGAATAAGGATGTTCATATCATGTAGGAACATGAAATATCCGGAACACCAGTAAGGACAAGCTCGCTTGAATACAAAAAACCGGTCGAGAGGAATTAACTGCATTAACGGGTGAGTGGGATTTTTGTATCATACCCGGTTGGGATGATAAGCAACTCAGAAATGAAAACCCACTGCTAAGTGGTATTTTAAACATCACATCCAAGAGAAGTGATGTGAAAATTACAGGAAAAAACCACTTACTGGTGTAAGTAGATCATACCTGGTAGGTATGATTAAACTTTCTTGAAGGAAGTGGAAAATCCGTTCATTGGTTATGAACGGAGATGTCCTCATACTCGATTGGTATGATGGACGGTTGAAAGGTGTTTTTTCGGAAGTGCTCTCCACTAATTGTGTGCCACTACTTAAACAATTTGAGAGACCTTCTTGACGGGAGCTCGAATAGCTCTATTAGGTCGAAGGCCTCAGTTTTGGAACTTAGGGGCTAATATGCCCGATTTTGAAAATCCCGAACAGTGGGACCTTGGCTAGTTGGCATGAGCATGAGCTCATAAATAAACATGAATCTGAGCCATAAAATTTAAATGAATGAATTGATTAGCCATAGTACTGAGACAAGACCGACATACTAGATAGACTAGCAGCAGTGCGACATGATAGGTCAACGGACCAGTCGAGACAAATAGCTGCAGGTCGAGTTGAGATTCGGGGCCATTGGACCAGTGGCGACAAAGATTATATGGCTTTTGAGGAAAACTTTGTTTGTGCATCCACTTGAGGTTCGAGACCATTAAGACACCCAAGAGAGGTAGTCATGCGTACTAAGGACTGCTGGATGACATGGTGGCGATAAGAGAAATGAGAAGCTATTGGGTTTGTGTTTCTCGTCATACCAGTTAGTCATGGAGTTTTGTATTTGTACTCCATAGAGATCTATGTTTGTACTCTACGGAGTTTCTGTGTTTGGACTCCACAAACTGCTGTGTTTGGGACTTTATGAAGCTTCTATGTTTGAGTTTCATGTGCATGAGATCGAGATATGGTCTTTGTCCTCATACGGAGATAGAGTTTTGATCATATGTGTTTCCTTCATGATGAAGGGTGTGTGTTAGTTGAAAAACACACTTGTTATGGTTGAGGAGTTATTAATGGTGATGGAATAGAGATTTTGAAAATGAGAAATTTTAAAATAAGTAGACTGGCTCACTTCAATTTAAATATCTTCCCCTAAACATCAAACTTTAAACACCCATTCATTGAGTCGTTGAACTCACCCCCTCTCTTATAGCCCTTTTCAGGTAACCAAGAGAAACCTACCCAATGACCTCCTGTTAGTCACACCTACAAGACAGGTATGTAAGTTAAAATTTTTATGCAGTTTTGATTTATGTATTCCAGGAAAGGTACAGGTTTAAAGGACGCCTTACTCCTCCTGAGTTTTAAAGAGGGGAAAACCCTTAGTAAACTGGGAAGAGTGGCAGGTTGCTCACGAGAATCTGACCAAATCGGGTCGGGGCGTGATAACTAGAGTGGTATCAGAGCATGTTTCCTTGAATACATTATCAAGACTAGAGAACATAGTAACTAATAGGAATAATTTTAAAATTTACAGATGGCTCCCAAGAAAGGAACCAAGAGAAATAGAGACGCAGTCTCTGACACTGCCCAACCAACCCTCTCTATGGAAACTCCCAGAGGAGCCCAAATAACCCCACCTAGATTAATCTTGGAACATCAGAGATTGTACGAAGAGTTCACTCGAGTGTTTGGACGTCCTAACCTCACTCCTAAGGTGGACACCAACCCTCGAACTGAACCTGAGGAAGTACAATCCCATCCCCCTCTTGCTAACGTTCCTCCACCAGTGGATATTCCCAAATACCTCAAAACCCTCCAACAATTAGGATGTAAACCATTCCTAGGGGAAAAGGATGTGAGGGCTGCTATGGACTGGCTAGCTAGCATCAAGAAACTCATGGGGATCGTAAGGATTTCACCAAAGGATATGGTGATCTTGGTAGAATTGTTCCTGGAAGCTAGTACAAAGAGGTGGCGGAATAATGTTAGAAGCTTGCATGCCACCACCCCTACATGGGAGCTATTCGAGGAAAGATATACAGAGGAATACCTAGCCCCACATCTAATCAACAAGAAGAAACAAGGCTTCTTCTGACTCCAACACGGACTTAACTCTATCTTAGAGTATGAAACCAAGTTTAACGAGTTAAGACCCTTTGCCCATGACCTAGTTGGACCTACGGATGTTTGCCAATGATTTGTGAACGGTCTTAATATGGACATACGGGGCCAAATGAGAGTACGAGGACACCCCATGGATTTAGTTGTTGTCATCAGTATTGCCTATGAATGTGAGCATCTAGTTCAGATGAGACACCACCGGGTATAACAAAGCGGTAAGAAAGAGGAAGGAGGCCAGGATAGTCGAGGAAGACAAAAGGAGCTAGGTGGACAAAAATGGAGAATAAGAATGGGGTTCTCTAGGACAATGGAAGGTTATCATACACAAAGGGAGACAAATATAGTTCCGCCAAGGAGAAGCCCCTATTGTTCCAAGTGCCAAAAAAAACATGAAGGACTATGCCAAATATGCTAGGAATGTAGACAGCCTGGCCATTTTGCAAAGAACTAACCAGCCCTTCAAGGCAATACACAACAAAGTACCCACCTACCACTTCAACAAAACCCAAGGGCACTAGATAGAGGGCAAGACATCGCCACTACATCAAGGGTCCCAACTAGAGTATACAATCTCACCAAAGAAGAAACACGAGAAGACCCTAGTACTGTAGTTAGTACTTACCAAAATTCCCCTTAATAAATATAGCTAAAAACTATAATTCTTTATCATCATAATAAAGTTACATTTTATACAAAAATAATGTTGTGGTAAGAAAAAAATACAAAGAACATACCTACAAAATTTTAAGGAGTAAACGGGAAAGGATGACATTTAAGTACATCACTTTAAGGATAAATACACTCAGGGACACTTAGAATTTCGGGAGAAAGAGGAAGAATACTATCAAGGAAGGAAAATTTTAGGGAACCATACATATCCTAACTAAGAGGTGATGGAAGCAAGTGACGAGGGATAAGGAGATGAGGTTACAAAGGAAGTGTGTACTGGAGTGAAAGAATTAAAGAAGGCATGCTAGGATGAGCTAAGAAAGTAAGTTAAACCCAAGGGAATGATTGGAGAGCTTGGGACTCTCGACCTTGAAATTTTGAGCATGAACCCTCAAGAGGAAGAAACCACCCTAGGTAGAGGAGGAAGTGAATATAAAGATATTTTTTTGGATATGTGGGTAAGACATGCCTAGTTATGATAAACTCCAGTAAGTGAGTAAACAACAGAAGGGAAAAGACATTCCTTAAGTGCATGATTCAAAAAGGGCTAAGTGAAAGAACAACCAAAGGGTTGGCATGTCAAGCAAATCCCGAGTGACATTAAGGGAAGTTATTCCCGATAGAAAGCATGTTGATTTAGTTTTGGGGATAAAACTCCTAAAACGAGGGGAGAGTTGTAAACCCCACCCATTTGAGTTAAGGAAAACTGGGAAAAGAATTGGTCAAACTGAGTAAGAAACATCGAACCGGATCACAAACCGATCATCAGAGAACGGGCAATTTGGAAAATTTTCAACTTCCGAGTGACCCAAAGGATTCCTAAAATATTAGAAAAGAACCTTAGGACAAATTGGAAGAGAAAAACCAGACCGGTTCAGATGAACCAGATCCAACTAGATTGAACTAGTTTATGAACCAAGTTGGTTCATGAACCGAAACTGATAAAGAAAGGGAAAACTGTGAAATTTATGATCCTAGCGACCTAAAGAGTCACAAAAGTCAAGAAACATGACTTTAGGATGAATTAGAGATGAAAACCAAACCAGTTCAAGTGAACCAGTTCCGAACCGGACTGAACCGGTTTGGACAGGTTTAAACCACTATTGAACCAGATGCTAAATTCATTTTTCTAAGTGGCTTAGAAAATTCAAATTTGAGATTTGAGGCCACCATTGGATAAAAAATGAATTTAGAAAATTTTAGATTTTAAAATTTTGGTCGAATCGAGGGTGAACTAGATGGTTTAAACTATCAACCAGGTTTAGACCAGTACAGTCCGGTTCGGAACAGTGTTGTCTTCTTCCTTCAAATGATAGCACAATAAACTTGTCGGAAAATCGTGGCGCCGGCGAAGCTGAAAAGTCTCCGGCCAAGGATTTTCAGGCAATGAATGACCGCCATTATGGCACCAATCGAATGGTCAAAAAGTCTCCGAGTTTCCTATATAAAGAGCCTCTCCTCATTCATCCTCTCCACACCTGAAAACTCCATTCTCTCTGTACTACTCCATTTCCCATGAAACTCCAACTAGAGCTCCGACTTGGGTACTTTTCTAAGCCAAACAAGGCGAGGTCGAGTTCCTTAGAACCGGGGAGAAGTCTGCTACACACTTGTAGTCTCCATTTTCTTGGAGGGTTTCCGGAGAAGCACCGACGTGATCGAACAATGAAGTAGGTCCAGCAGACCGAAGCTGCCCTATTTCAGCTGATCTGAAATTGGCCAATTTGAGCCCTTCTCAGGCCAAAACAAGGCCTCCCAACACCTTCACGGTCCTCTTATAGTTGAATTAGAGCTGAAAGTTAAGCCAATTTGGCTCCCCTCTATAATTTTCGACAGGTGCTAGAGAGAGAACCGACAAAACTTTGATGATAGAATTCTCACTCAATTCGCCATCAATTGATGCAATTCTTATTTGTAGGAGAAACCTCAGGGCGAGAGCTATATGCCCAGATCAAAAGCTCAGACCGCTGCGCTTCCAACAATAAGCTTTCGAATATCTCTCTCTCTAAGTCCAGTTTTCTAGTGAATCTCCATTTGAGCTCATTCTAGCACCAAATCGTGTGATTCAAAGTGCAATTGAATTGTATGAACGTGTAGGAACTCCAATCTAACTTCAATTTCAATAATTAAACTCATTTGATCTGTCAATTTGATAAAATCAAATTCGATAGAGTTAAAATGTTGAAATTGGGGGGAAATTTGAGAAATTCAAAATTTTGAGGGACTAAAGTGCAATTTCATAAAATTGAGGACCAATTGGGCATAATAAAGATGTTGGAGTACCAATTGGGAAATTTTGAAAATTTTGGGGCAAAATGGTAATTTTGGAAAAGTTGGGGGACCAAATTGGAAATTTGTGAAATTGAGCCCCTTTTGTGAAATTGAATAAATTGAGGTCCTAAGGTGAATTTTAAAAGTTTTGGGACTCAATTTGAGGAAAAATTGACATTAGGGACTTAAAGAAAAATCACTTTATGGACCTAATTGCAAATAAATGAAAAGTTTGGTTTTCTCATTTATTTTGAATGAATGAAGACTATTAGACCAAGGAATAATAAACAAGGATATTCATATCATGTAGAAATATGAAGTACTAGGAACGCTAGTAAGGACAAGCTCGTTTGAATACAAAGAATCGGTCAAGAGAAATTCACTGCATTAACGGGTGAGTGAGATTTTTGTATCATACCCAGTTGGGATGATAAGCACATCAAAAATGAAAATCCACTGCTAAGTGGTATTTTAAACATCACAGCCGAGAGGAGTGATGTAAAAATTACACGAAAAAACTACTTACTAGTGTAAGTAGATCGTACCCAGTTGATATGATAAAACTTGCTCGAAGGAAGTGGAAAACTCATTCATCGGTTATGAGTGGAGATGTCCTCAAACTCGGTTGATATGATGGACAGTTGAAAGGTATTTTGTTGGAAGTGCTCTCCCCTGACTATGTGTCATTGCTTAAACATTTTGGGAGACCTTTTTGACAGGAGCTCGAATAGCTCTATTAGGCCAAAGGCCTCGATTTTAGAACTTGGGGGCTAATATGACCGATTTTGAAAATCTCGAACTGTGGGCCCTAGGCCAGTTGGCATGAGCAGGAGCTCGTAAATAATCATGAATCTAAGCCATAAAACTTAAATGAATGAATTGATTTGCCTTGGTACCGAGACAGGACCGACATACTCGATAGACTGGCAGTAGTGCGACATGATAGGTCGACGGACTAGTCGAGACAAATAGCTACAAGTCGAGTTAAGGGTCGGGGTCATTGGACCAATGGCACCAAAGATTATATGTCTTTTGAGGAAAACTTTGTTTGTGCATCCACTTGAGGTTCATGACCATTAAGACAACCAAGAGGGGTAGTGATGCATCCTAAGTACTGCTGGATAATATGGTGGCGATAAGGGAAAAGAGAAGCTACTGGGTTTGTGTTTCTCGTCATACCAGTTAGCCATGGAGTTCTGTATTTGTACTCTATAGAGTTTTGTGTTTATACTCCACGAAGTTCTGTGTTTATACTCAACGGAGTTTCTATGTTTGGACTTCATGAGGCTGCTGTATTTGGGACTTCCTAAATCTTCTGTATTTGAGTTTCATGTGCACGAAACCGAGATATGGTCTCTATCCTCATACGGACACATTTTTTATCATGTGTGTTCCCTTCATGAGGAAGGGCGTGTGTTAGTTGATAAACACACCTGTGATGGTTGAGGAGTGAGTAATGGCGATGAAACTGAGATTTTGAAAATGAGAAATTTTAAAATGAGGAGTCTGGCACACTCCAATTTAAATATATTCCCCTAAAAGCAAACTTTAAACATCCATTCACTGAGTTATTGAACTCACCCCCTCCCTTATATCCCTTTTCAGGTAACCAAGAGAAACCTACCCAAATACCTCTTGTTAGTCACACCTGCAAGACAGGTATGTAAGTTAAAATTTTTATGCAATTTTGATTTATGTATTCCAGGAAGGGTATAAGTTTAAAGGACGCCTTACTCCTCCAAGGTTTAAAAGAGGGGAAAACCCTTAGTAAATCAGGAATAGTGGTAGGTTGCTCACGGGGATTCAACCAAACTGGGTCGGGGCGTGACACTACCATTACTGACACAACATCCCATTCATGGTCTGAGTTACCCTTGACATGTTGACTTGCCATGTGGTGACCTACCATTGGTCGCTCTATCCGATGTGATAGTTGAGCAAATATGACCATTAGACGATTGTTGTTGACTTTGCCATATGGCATCATTTCATTAGTTGATTTGAATACATCAGCTTTCCCACCGAATGCACTGTTCCATTGCCACGTGTCCTCTTTTGATTAGTTCTGGCCTTCCAACGTGGATTTTCCATATGTCGGTCACTGATTGGTCAATCCTTCCCGATCATCATAGTTGGTTGTTGACTTGGCACACTTTCCACATGCCACCCTCTCATTGATCAGTCTTGCTAATGAGGATCTCCTTCAATTGATCGTTGACTGAGTAGATATGTCTCACTCCCATTATTCAATTTTCGATGACATGGAATTTCTTCAATTAACGATTGACGAGGGACATGTGTCACACTTTGATTGATTATTGCTTTTAAATGTTGACCTAGCGGTTAACAGGGCATGCTTCACCACATATCACACACGGTAACGAGTTGTAGACCTAGCAAGCAGTCCATTGTCATGATCGGATCGTTAACAAGTTCAATTGTACTGAGTTTGACGACCCAAAATTGAAAATCGACCAGTTTAGGCCTGATTTAACCGATTTTCTAAAAATTAAAATTTTTTCAATTCATTTCCTACATGGAGGTGACTTCAATTTTCCAATTTAATATTTTAAAGTCACCATAAAAATAAATATTTAAACCAATTTTTCTCAATTCAATATGGTTTAATCTGGTTCAGTCCTAGTTCCCCTAAACTAATCTAATTCTCACTCTCAATTTCCAATTAGATTGTTTTTATTGACTTTTGAAACTTCAATCATCACTTGGAGTACTTCAAATCTTGTTTTAATTTCTCTTCATAATTCGGTTCACTTTGAACCACACATTTCTTTTCAAAAATTTCTGATTCTTCATTTTGGCTTTCTTATTTTTAGAAAATAGGGTTTACAATAATTTTTTGCAAGTTTTACATCCATATACATTCTTAAGATCATGACTAAAAATCTTTATGAAGGGGTCGTAAAGACAAACAAATAAAGACATATCGTTGTGAAGAAAGGGATTAAGAACTCATATTTGACCTTAGAAGAGAAAATTTGGCAAATGCCTATATCATTTTTCATAACGAGAAATAGCCTTAAGCCGCACTTAAGTGGAATGAGAGAATAGGTCTCTGACCCATAACTATTATTAGATGAAAATGGCTAAGTCTCTTATGTTTTATAAGTGGTGTTCAAGAAATGAGTAACGGGACCAGTTAATTAGAAAACTAAACACCGAAAATTTATGAATTTTACGTATGTTGAATAAATAAAGTTATTCAAGAACATGAGTAATGAGGTCGGTCACTTAGCAATCCGAACCCTCGAAAATTATGATAAATATGCATATTGAATATATATATATATATAATTAATCAAGTTCATATAATTTATTTGATTGGGTGGATGCGTTATTGCACAGACATAAAACCTAGTACTAGAGGTGGTGTCGGCGAATAAGAGATATTGGAAGTGGAGGTACAAGGGGTGGTGTAACAAATTTTAGATTTTTCCACAGAGTTGTAGGGAGGGGTATGGTGGGGTCTAGGCCTACTTATGATCATGTGAGGTAGAAATGATCATAAGTATGGATGATATTCGATAACACATTATCGATATCACTATAAGTGGGACAATCATCATATTATGTGTTTTGAGAGTACAAAAAATAACGCACATACCCTTTAAAGCCCTAAGTTCTCGTGTGTGAGACTATAAATGATACAGTGATTCATATGCGGCCTCGCTTAAGTATGTATGTTGCTTGGTTAATATAAGAAATGTGAATTATATTGCCCAATGAAAATTGATAAGTTTAAATGTTAACAGATTGAATTATCATTGTGAAAATTTTATAGATAGTAAATTGATAAGTTTAAAAATCTATATATTAGATATTTTGGTAAGATGTGAGCTCACTCTCTTTCCAAAATTATTATAAATGAATGCGGTAACCTATGAAATAACAAGTTCGGATTATTACTCAATCACATGCCTATTAAGGTACAAATCTCAAAATAGTATACAAATGTTTAAATTTTATACTAATTAGTTGTAATATTTTTGTATACATTTTTTACAAACTATTTTAATTAAAGAAAATTTTTAATTTCTACTAAAATTTATAAATATTTTATTTTAAATATTATTTATACCAATACTAGTTTAGTAAAATTACCTATGATTGTAGTATTAAGTATTGGAGTAAGTTATTATTGAACCCTAGCATTTGAAATTAGAGTGAGCGTCACAAATGCACTTATTCATAAAATTATTTTATGGTACAATTTGTAATTTGATAAATTATTTTATAAAATTTAAATTAAGAATGAATTATTATTTTATAGTTCACTATATATTTTAAAAAATTATTTTATAAAAAAATAAATTAGAAGTGATTTTGAAACCGTTATCTTAATATAAGATTTTTTTATATATTATTTTTAAATTACTGAGCTACCAACTAATGTAGACAAAACAACATCACGATTATTACCTCGGTAGACCGGTGTGTGAGCACACACGATCCCAAAGGAGCGTGTTTTTATCTAGATGTACTAACGCATATTTACAAAATAATTAGAGAACAAATAACATGAATGTTATTGTACTTCTTCAAATTCTAAAATTATTAGAATGAGATATGACTGCTCTCGAATTTTTGCTTTTATGGATGGTATTAGTTAATAATGGAGTTTTATTCATTAAAGAGTCGTATGCTAGTGAGCAAGCTCTCCTTATATATGATATATAGTTGATTAAGTAAATTAGGCAATGATGTTTATTAGTTGAAATTACGTGTAGAAAAATCATGAGATTAATTCTTTCCTGCAAAAAAAAAAAAAAAGATATGAGATGCCTTGACTTGGTTGAAAAAGTTTTCGTCTATATTACACGTTACATATTTATGGAGTTGTGTGTATTTATGTATGTATATAGATACATGAAGCCTTAGCTTCTAATTAAATTCTGAAAATATCATGTCAATGGAGAATCAAGACTTAGTTTCCATGGGGGCCCTCATTTTGTAGACTTACATGTACACAAAATATTCTGTGAGAGGCTTCTCGACAATACACGAAAAGTTCAATAATATATTGTTTATTCTGATTTTCCTTTTCTTGGACAAAAAGTAAGGTTTAATCCTTTTTTCTCCTCTCTTTATTTTGTGAATGCATATTTAATTATTAGATTGTTTATATTTATACATGTTAAATAGAAAATTTTAAGTGGGTATCATTAGTATTTAAAAACGATAGGTTTCAAAAGTGAGTAGAGGGAACTTTATGTGTGAATTTGATAATTTATTAACGAGACTACTATTGTATTTTAACTTTTTAAAATTAAAATATTATTCTTTACAAAAATTATGGTACCCACAGTACAATTTTATAATAAAAGTTATTATTAAGTTAAAATTAAATAATTTTAGCATAAAATTTTAATATAAAAAATATTGTGTACAATAAAATATTATATTTATATTTAATTAAAATATATAACTTATATTTAATTAATTTTTTAAATATCAAATTAAGGGGAGGTGCAATTGTTTTATGTTTGGACTTTACCGGGTCCATCCGTTGGTTTTCTATGTTTTTCATTTGAATATGTATTTCTGTAATATGTCTATTTGGAAGGGACTAGAGAACTCGAATGGTAGCAAATAACATCAATTGTGTTAGGCCGAAATCCCATTACCAAGTTATCCTGAATTGGCCCACAATTCTCTAATGGGCCCACATAATGGGTCGTCCAAGTCCATTAGGCCCAAAATCAGCTGTGCTAATTTTAGGAGCTCAGTATTTTTTGTCTACCGAAGCTACTCGTGATACATAAACGCACACAAAAAAAAAGTCGTGATTATTGCATTCATATTTTTAATTGTTTTTACTTGGTGGCATAACCTATCCACGTGGTATTCATTGTCTACGTGGACAAAAATGGATTCCGAGAGAGAAATTCCCTTATATTTCCAATAGATGTTGTGGTGACGTGCAATATTAATTATATATATAAGGTTTCTTTCAAAAATCGGAAAGATACCCGTTTCTATTGTACAAGTGCTTTTTGTTGCTAAAGAATGTTAGAACCTCTTTGAATTGCAATACATTTTGCGAAATCCTTAGAGTGAATTAGAGTGAAGAGAGGTTATTTTATCTTGAAAATGGAAGATGTATAAACCCTTTATTTATAATCACTACCACTAACTTACTATTCTTTTACATATTTGATCGGATCAATGAAAGAATCAAAGAAGTAGAAGAAGACCCTTAAGCTCTTCTAATTGTAACAATATTATGAAGATGTTGACATAAGTCAACAATAACCCTTCAATACCCCTCTAGATGGAGTGTATATATATATATTCCCAACTTCCCAAGTAGTTCTTAAAATCTAGTTGGATAAAATCATTTTGTAAAATTACTTGGGAGTTGATCCCTTGTTTTCATGTACATCAACTTACTCAAATATTTAATAAATTTTCTTTAATAAAATGACAATCCAATTCTATATTTTTAGTTTCTTACTATACATTAAATTATTGACTATATGTATTGCAACTTGATTATCACGTTATACTAAAAGTGATTCATTCATACTGGCATACTAGAGCCATATATACAATTTATGTAGTTGATCTACTCACTACTACTATTTGTTTATTTGATTTTCATAAAATTAATGATGATCAAATAAATATGTTGTAACACTGCATCTTTTCCAATAATAAAAATTTATCTGATTAGATTGAAAATTGAAATTAATCAATAAATTTGATCAAATCGAATAAGTAAATTAAGTTGGATTGGAGATTGGATGGAAATCGGACTTTATAAATTAAACATTTCAGCTTGAACTGAACTTAATGAAACTATTTTAATTGAAAATTAAGATTTAGGAAACCCTAAATTAAGAATCCGATCGAAATCAGATCAAACCAAAATTGACTACAAATGAAATTAATTTTTTTATGGATTTCGGGAAGGGTAAAAATATAATCTTTATTTCTAAATTCTATAAAATGAGTTAAATAATTTTTTAAAAAATAAATTAGATCGATGACACCAAAACTCGGGGTGAGTGAGTTTACTAACGTTGAGTATTATTGGACTGACAGCATTAATACTTATCATTTTATAAAAATTATGTGTGATGTTTAGAAAATTGTCTAAGAAGGAACTCAAACCGTAAATAGTATATTTTCTTGAACCGGTTCAGTTTTTACACCCAATCTATTTCATAGTTTTTCTCCATAATTTTTGTGATCTATTGGCCACTTGTGATTTTCTAAATTCCAATTTTTGCCATTCTTTACCAATTTTGATTTGTTTATATACTCAGTTACTTTCTAAAATTTTTTTAGTTTCCTTGGTACAAGAGGACAGGGCTTACACCTTTCCTTAAAGCAAAGGAGTTTGAATTACCCGATAAATAAGCTACAACTTGTCTTATGATTTAGAAAAAATTTATCAGTTAAATTCATTGCTTGTTCCTCACATTTTCAAAATAGGTTACTTCCTACTTGAAAGAATTTCTCATGATTTGTTTATGGTTAATTGCCCATAGTTTTATATTATTAAATAACAAATCAAACACCCTTTCTCATTAAAGGGATTAAATATTCGTAGAACAGACCTTGTGAGGCTACAACCTCGATCTATCCCACTTATCATCCGAAGTGCCTTTACTGTCTACCTTGGTGAGAGACTACAACCTCTACCACATTGGTACGAGTCTACAACCTCGACCATCATTTGTGTGAGCACCATTGCCTAACCTCTAGACATTTTTTATACTTTTGTCTGCTTTCGAGAGATAAGACCTCATCATACTTCCCCTATATCTCAATGCGCATAAAGCTCCGAGAGCTTCATGACATATTAGAATAGGGTAGCTTCCCTTGTATCAACTTTGCTATCCAGCAACCCTTAAAACTAATATTACCCCATACCAGATGTCTTCTTGGTTATAAATGATTATAATCATAAACAAGTGTATTTTGATTTATGACATTTCTCTTTATGTTGCTAGCCCAATTGACTCCAACCTAACTCTGGCTCAACTGCTTAAGCAAACATTATTAATTGGTGATGACTTTTATAAAACTCTTATGCTATGTTTGGATTGAGGGGTTTGGAGGGGCGGAGAATCACTACGACACAATACCCCAAAAGTGGGGGTATTCGGAGGGAATGTGTCATTTATTACTTAAATTACTTTAATACCCTTATTTATTGTTTATATTATCTATTTATTTATTTATTTATATTCTTATATACTTTAAATAGATTTATAAATTAATAATATTTTATGTAAAATTATATAATATAAATATATAATACAAATATTATAGATAAAAAATATTGTATAAAATGTATTTAATATAATGTAATTACATATAATATCTAATAAATTATTTAATTTAATAAAAATGGTAAATTTATCTTTTTATTTTTTTTATTAATAATCATTCACCTCACTTCACCTCCATCCAAATGACGGATTATTAAAAAATTTTAACACCACCAAATCCATCACTTCGTTTTCCCTTCGAACACTTCACCTACAAATCCCTCTGAACCCCTCAATACAAACATAGCCTTAAATAAGAATTTATTAACAGGGCTTGACCCATTTCCATTGGCCTAGGGCCCACTTATACGAGTTTTCAAAACACGACCTTCGGCCTACTTCTTTTTTCAAAACCGTGGCTTTGACCCCACTTTCATACAAGTAGATCTATCCAACCCTTGTCGACCATGAGTCTCACCCATATTCTACATCATTGGTCGGAATTAGATCACCCCCTTGAAGTGCAACCACATACATCGTTCAAGGGTAGTCCTAAAATCATAATTTATGCTTTATTTAGAAATATATCCCAAATAGTTTAAGCAGTTTCACACAGTTAGAGTATTATATTTATAGAAAAGAGATTTTCTAGGTAATCATTTTAAACTGCGAGTTGTAATATGTTATTAGTACAATCAAACTCGATGTTAGAAATTTCACTCACCTGTGATCTGTGACTTGTTTGCCTAGTATGGATTTTCGATGTCTTTGGTCAGTGTCATAGTTTGTAGGTAAAAAGATTTCTTTTCGTGTATACATTATCACAGATAATAAATTTATCAAATATATGAAATTTTTACTTAAATCCCTATGTTTTATTTTATTTACATAGAAGTCCCTAAGTTTATTTTATTAAAAAATAAATTTTCAATTATTTGCCATAACTCATAAATTTACTTATTTACATTTTCTTTCTCATATTATTTTATTTAAAATAAACCTTTTAAATTATCCAATATTACAAATAAATCCTTATATTTATTTTTTAATTACAATTAAATTCCTAAAATTATTTTTAATTACAATTAAGTCCCTAAACTTATCTTATTTACAATTTAACCCTCAATTTATGATAATTCCACAAAAAACCCCAAATTTCCAAAAAATCCATAATTTGCCCAACTTCTTCAAAATTGCATATTTGCCCCAAATGCCTAATTCATCAAATTGACTAATTAAACTTCGTTAATTACCTCTTAACATGCTACTAATTATCTCTCCTACCTCTCCACAATCATTCCAAGCTTTGAATCATCCAATTTGGTCTAGAATTGTGCTCAATTGAAGCTTCATCGGAAAACTTTTCTAGAGAGAGAAATCTTCGATTTATTATCGATGAAGGCACGATTGCGGAAGCTCTTGATATGTGAAGCTAGCTCTCAGTGAGTGTCATGCCCCGACCCGGTTTGGTCGGATCCCCGTGATCAAGGTCGGGTTCTACAGACTACGGGGGAAGTCAGCTACTTGACAACAATCTCCTTTCGACTCGAGGATCGCTAAATAAGCGTCGACAGAATCAAATAGTGAAACAACTACATCGGTTTGAAGATGTCCTATTTTGGTCGAGATGAATTTGACCAAATTCAGAACTCCTCTAGCCAAACCAAGCCTCCCCAAAGTTCCCACGACCCTCACACAACTTCCACAGAAGTGAAAGGTAAGCCAATTTGGCCATATTCCATTGTTGCAGATCAGTGCTAGAGAAAGTGTCAAATTTAACTAACAAAATTCCCCGTCAATTGTAGTGATTCTTGATCCTAGGAGGACCCTAAGGACATGAGCTACTTCCCTAGATCAAGAGCTCGGACCGCCACACCTCCGACAATAAGCTTTCGAAGCTTTCTCTTTCTTTAAACAATTTTCCAACAAAACTCCATTTGAGATTGTTTTAGACTCAAATTTTGCAATTCAAATCTTAGTTTGATCTTATGGAAGTGTAGAAATTGATCCATACTATCAATTGGAGCAATTAACCCCAATTGAACGACCAATTTGAAGAAATCAAATTTGATCAGTAAAGGGGGTAGAAATTGGCGGAAAAATTGGGGATTTCAAAAAATTGAGAGACCTCCATGCAATTTCTCAAAATGGAAGGCCGATTGGCAATGAAAAAGATGTTGGGGGATCAATTGGTCAATTTTCAAAATATTTGGGGTCAATTGGCTATTTTTGGAAAGTAGGGGCAAAACTGTAATTTTTGAAAAATTGGGGACCAAAATGGAAATTTGGAAAACTTTACCCCTTACACAATTTTAAGTAAATTGAGGATCCAAAGAGGATATTGGAAGCCTTGGGGTTTGATTTGGGTGAAAAGTTAGCATTAGAGACCTAAAGTCAAGAAAATATGAACTTTAGGGACCTAAGTGCAATAAACCAAGAATTTGGTCCTAGTCGCTCATACGTGAGAAGACGAATGTTGTTATGCCGCACCCTTATTGATAATGATACCCAAAGCGTGTAGGGACACGTGAGACTGAAATGCAAGCAAGAGAGAGCTAGTTTGGATGAGAAACTGACTAAGGACGAACACGTCACAATCAATGTGTCACGGCCCAACCCGGTTTGGTTGGATCCCCATGAGCAACCCGCCACTCTTCCCGATTTACTAAGGGTTTTCCCCTTTTTTTAAACTTGGGAGGAGTAAGGCATCCTTTAAACCTATACCTTTTCTGGAATACATAAATTAAAACTGCATAAAAATTTTAACTTACATAACTATCTTGTCGATGTGACTAATAGGAGGTATTTGGGTAGGTTTCCCTTGGTTACTTGAAAAGGGATATAAGGAAGGGGGTGAGTTCAACGACTCAGTGAATGGGTATTTAAAGTTTGACTTTTAGGGGAAAATATTTAAATTGGAGTGTGCTAGACTTCTTATTTTAAAATTTCTCATTTTCAAAATCTCAGTTTCATCATCATTACTCACTCCTCAACCATAACTGGTGTGTTTATCAACTAACACACGCCCTTCATCATGAACGGAACAAACATAATTAAAACTTTGTGACCGTATGAGGACAAAGACCATATCTCGGTCTTGTGCACATGAAACTCAAGCACAGAAGCTTTAGGAAGTCCCAAACACAACAGCTTCATGGAGTCCAAACACAGAAACTTTGTGGAGTACAAACACAGAACTCCGTAGCGTACAAACATAGAACTCCATGACTAACTGGTATGACGAGAAACACAAACCCAATAGCTTCTCTTTTCCCTTATCGCCACCTTGTCATCTAATAGCCCCTAGGACGCATCACTACCCCTTTTGGGCATCTTAATGGTCCCGAACCTCAAGTGCATGCACAAACAAAGTTTTCCTGAAAGCCATTTAATCTTTGGTGCCATTGGTCGAATAGCTCCGACCCTTAACTTGACGTGCAACTGTTTATCTTGATTGGGCCATCGATTTGTCATGTCGCACTGCTGTCAGTCCATCGAGTATGTTGATCCTGTCTTGGTACCATGGCCAATTAATTCATTCATTTAAGTTTTATGGCTCATATTCATGTTTGTTTATGAGCTCCTACTTGTGCCAACTAGCCTAGGGCCCACTATTCAAGATTTTCAAAATTGGGCATATTAGCCCCCAAGTTCCAAGACCGTGGCCTCCGGCCTAATAGAGCTAATCGAGCTCCTGTCAAGAAGGTTTCCCAAAATGTTTAAGTAGTGGCACATAGTCAAAGAAGGGCACTTCCGACAAAATATACTTTTCAGTTGTCCATCATATCAACCAAGTATGAGGATATCTCTGCAAACAACCGATGAACGGGTTTTCCACTTCCTTTGAGGAAGTTTCATCATACCAACCGGGTATGATCTACTTACAACTGGTAAGTAGTTTTTTTTGCTTGATTTCTACATCACTCTTAGATGTGGTGATTAAAAAACCACTTAGCAGTGGATTTTCATTTTTGAGGTGCTTATCATCCTAACTGGGTATGGTATAAAAATCCCACTCACCTGTTAATGCAATGAATTCCTTTGACCAGTTCTTTGTATTCAAACGAGCTCTCGTCAAGAAGGTCTCCCAAAATGTTTAAGCAGTGGCACACAGTCAGGGGAGTGCACTTCCGACAAAATATACTTTTTCAGCTGTCCATCATATCAATCAAGTATGAGGACATCTCTGCTCATAACCAATGAACGAGTTTTCCACTTCCTTCGAGGAAGTTTCATCATACCAATTGGGTATGATCTACTTACAGTCGGTAAGTAGTTTTTTCTACTTCATTTCTACATCACTCCTCTCAGGTGTGGTGATTAAAAAAACCACTTAGCAATGGATTTTCATTTTCGAGGTGCTTATCATCCCAACCGGGTATGGTATAAAAATCCCACTCACCCGTTAATGCAATGAATTCCTCTGACCGATTCTTTGTACTCACGCGAGCTTGTCCTTGCTGGCATTCCCGGTACTTTGTGTTCCTACATGATATGAACATCCTCATTTATTATCCCCCGACCTAATAGCCTTCATTCATTCCAAATGAATGAGAAAACCAAACTTTTTATTTATTTGCAATTAGGTCCCTAAAGTTATTTTTCTTTAACTTTAAGTCCCAAATGCCAGTTGTTTCCTCAAATTGAGTACCGAAACTTTTAAAATTCACCTTGGGACCACAATTTATTCAATTTCACAAAAGGGGTTAAATTTCCCAAATTTCCAATTTGGTCCTCCCAACCTTTCCAAAATTACCATTTTGCCCCTACTTTACAAAAATGGTAAGTTTTACCCCAAAAATTCCAAAATTGCCCAATTGGTCATCCAACATCTTTATTATGCCCAATTGGTCCACAATTTTATGAAATTGCACTTTAGTCCCTCAAATTTTTTAACTGCTAAATTTGATTTCATCAAATTGACCGATCAAATGAGTTTAATTGTTGAAATTGAAGCTAGATTAGAGTTTTTACACCTTCATACGATTCAATTGTACTTTGAATTGCACGATTTGGTGCCAGAATGAGCTCAAACGGAGCTTCGCTAGAAAACTAGACTTAGAGAGAGAAAACTTCGAAAGCTTATCGTCGGAGGCACAACGTTCCGTTCAGTCTAGGCATATAGCTCTTGTCCTGAGGTTACTCCTATGATTAAGAATTGCATCAATTGATGTCAAATTGAGTGAGAATTTTATCATCGAAGTTCTGTCGGTTTTCTCTCTAGCACCAGTTAGAAATTGCAGAGGGGAGCTAGATTGGCTTACCTTTTAGCTCTAATTCGGCTGTAGGAGGATTGTGGAGGTGTTGGGAGGGCTTGGTTTGGCCTGAAAAGGGCTGGAATTGGTCGACCAAAATAGAGCAGCTTCAATCTACTAATGCTGCTTCACTGTTTCATAATGTCGGCACTTCTCTGGCGACCCTCAGAGCAAATGGAGACTACAAGCGTGTAGCTGACTTCTCCTTGGTTCTAAAGATCTCGACCTCTCCTTGTTTGACTCAAAAAGTGCTCATGTCGGAGCTCTAGTTTAAGCTTCACCGATAAATGGAGCAATTGAGAGAGAATGGAGTTTTCAAGTGTGGAGAGGATGAATGAGGTGGGGCTCTTTATATAGGAAGCTCGGGGACTTCTTGGCTGCATGATTGGCACCTTAATGGTGGTCATTCCTTGCTTGAAACTCCCTAGTTAGAGACTTTTCAGCTTTGCCGGTGCTGCATGATTTTCCGGCGAGTGAACAATGCTGTCATTTGAAGGAAGAAGACAATACTATTTCGAACCGGACCAGACCAGTTCGAACTGGGTTCAAAGCTTAAACTGGCCTGTTCACCCCCAATTCGACCGAATTTTTCAATTCTAAAAATTTCTAAATTCATGTAAATACATTTTCTATCCAATAGTAGCCTAAAACCTCAAATTTGAATTTTTTAAGCCACCTAGAAAAATGAATTTAGCATTCAGTTCAATAGTGGTTCAAACCGGATCAATCCGATTCAGATCCGGTTCACTTGAATCGGTTTGGTTTTCATCTCCAATTCTTCCTGAAGTCCTTTTTCATGACTTTTATGACTTATTAGGTCACTTGGGATCTATAAATTTCCCAGTTTGCCCTTTCTCTATCAGTTCCGGTTCTTAAACTGGTTCAATCTTGTTTGGATTTGGTTGTCCTGAACTGGTCTGGTTTTCTCTCCCAAATCATCCTAAGATCCTTTTCCAAGGTTTTATGAACTCTTTGGGTCGCTCGAGAGTTGTAAATTCCCAAATCGCCCGTTCCCTGATGATTAGGTTTGTGAACTGGTTTGGTTTTTCTCATTTAGGTTGACCGGTTCTCTCCCTAGTTTCCTTGTTTTAAAGGGACGGGATTTACACAACAGGTGTGTGGGAACTTTATACATCATACCAGTTTGGATGATGAACACATTTTAAAGGCAAAAAACCTACTTACTGATTGTGAGTAGGATTAAATAAACATCATACCTTGTTGGTATGATGAACTTCCTCAAGGAAATGAGAAATCTGCATTCCGGTTGTAAGCTTTTCTATCATAACACCCGGTTGGTGTGATGAATTAAAAGAGATTTTGTCATAAGTGTTCTCCCTTAACTGTGTGACAACTACTTAAACAATTTGGGAGACCTTTTTGACGGGAGCTAAAGTAGCTCTAATAGGCCATGGGCTTCAGTTTTTGAACTCATATGGCTCAATGCCAATTTTGGAAAAACTCGTGCAGTGGGCCCAAGGCTAGTTGGCACGGGCTGGAGCTTGTAAACAAACATGATTAAGAAGAGCCATGAAAACTACTATTTAAAATGGAATATGGTTGTGTGATAAGCCATGGTATCGGGTAAGGACAGTCAATGCTAAATGGACTGGTGGTAGTGCATCAGGGCCAGGTCGACGGACCAGCCTAAACAAACAGATATAGGTTGGGTTGAGTGTCGGGGCCGTTGGACCGTTGGCACTAAAGATAATGGCTTAATCATGAAAAATTCTTGTTTGTACATGCACTCATGGATGGGAGTACTAGGACACCTCACATAATCAATATGGCCCATGAATGTGTGCGTCTAGTGAAAACCCGACGCCGTCGGATGGAGTAGGCCAACCGAAAGGAGGATAAAGGCCAAAGTTGCATCAGGGGATGTAAGGAGCAAAGTGGTCCTATGCGGTGAAACAAAATGGATTTCTAAAGAAGGAATGAACTGTACCCTGCATGAAGGGAGGTGACCACCACAATATTACAGAGGAGCCTCCGCTGTCCTAGATGTTAGAAGTACCATGAGAGGGCATGTTTAACATGTTTCAAATGTGGGCAAGTGGGACACTTTGCAAGGGAGTGCCCCAATCTTAGGGAGAATAAGCAACGAAACACACTTGGACCACCTCAAGGGAACCTAAGGACTTTAAGGTAGGACACAACTACCACAACAAGGGTACCACAATATCCTCACACCCTTAGGAGAAGGACTAAATAGAGACAAACAGTTAAAGGGATGTGAGATTAAGATTGGAGAAGTAAAGCTGGAGGCAGATTTGAACCCATTACCTTTGAGAGAAGTGGAATTAATACGAGGAATGGATTAGCTAAGTACACACTAAGACAAGATAAACTGTGGAAAGAAAGTGATAACTTTCCACACTCCCAAGACACTTAGACTATGTTTTCAAGGAGACATGAGGAAGGGGAAAATGCACTTGGTGTCCCATATGAGAGCATGAAAGATGATGCAGAAGGGTTACAAGGCTTTTCTCGTAATGATCATCAACAAGAAGTTAGGGGATAAAGGACTAGAGGGCATCCTGGTGGTTGAATGCTACCCGAATGTATTCCCTGAGGAACTATCAGGATTACCCCCAAGCCATCAATTAGAATTTACCATTGATGTAATTCTCGGGACACATCCCATATCTCAAGTCTGCTATCACATGGCTCCTACGGAATTGAAGTAATTAAAAGAATTAAAGGAGCAATTGGACGAATTACTAGAGAAGGGTTTCATACGCCCTAGCCAGTCTAATGGGGTGCACCAGTACTATTCATGAAGAAGAAGGATGAGAGTATGAGGCTATGTATAGACTATTGAAAATTGAGCTAAGGAAAACCGGGAAGGGAACCAGTCAAACCGAGTGAGAAAACTAAACCGGTTCACAAATCCGATCAATTGTGAATGGGCAATTTAGGAATTTACAACTCCCAGGTGATCCAAAGGGTTCATAATACTATGGAAAAGAACCTTAGGATGAATTAGAAGAGGAAAATTAGACCCATTTGGATGAACCGGGTCCAACAGGATTGAACCAATTTATGAATCGAGTCGGTTCATAAACCAGAACCGATAGAGATCGTGCAAAACAAAGGAATTCAACTCCATTGTACTTCAAAGGAATTCATGAATCTTAGAACAAAGTGGGAGAGAAAAACTAGACCGGTTCGGGTGAACTAGACCCAAACCGGATTGAACCGGTTTAAGGACCAAGTCGGTTTATGAATCGGAATCGATAAAGAGATGGCAAATTGGGAATTTTATGGACCCTAAGTGACCCAAGTGGTCACAAAAGACTTGGAAAGGAATTAGGGATGAAAACCAAATTGATTTTAATCGGTTTGAACCACTATTGAACCGAATCCTAAATTCATTTTTCTAGGTGGCCTAAATAATTCAAATTGGAGATTTGAGGCCACCATTGGTTAGAGAATGAATTTAGAAATTTTTAGATTTGAAAAAATCGGTTGAATGGGGTGTGAACCGGCCAGTTTAAGCTTTGAACCGGGTTCGGACCAGTCCGGTCCGGTTCGAAACAATGTCATCTTTTTCCTCAAGATGATAGCACTGTTCACTCGCTGTAAAACTGAAAAAATGCCGGTGAAGAAGAAACACATCTATTCGGGGCGTTTCAAGTTTTCAATGTCAGTCATAACGGTGTCAAACAGACAGCCAACGGGTCCCCGAGCTCCCTATATAAAGAGCCCCTCCCCATTCATCCTCTCCACACCTGAAAACTCCATTCTCTCTCAACTGCACCATTTTCCGATGAAGTTCGAACTAGAGCTCCGACATGGGGTGTTTTCTAAGCCAAACAAGGTGAGGTTAGGTTCTTTAGAACCCGGCAGAAGTTAGATACACGTCTTTAGTCTCCGTTGACTCCAAGGGTCACTGGCGAGATGCCGGTGTGATGAAACAATGAAGTAGCTCCGGTGGATAGAATGTGCCCTATTTCGGTCCTCTGGAGCCCTCCTCAGGCCAAACCAAGCCTTCCCAACACTTCCTCAGCCCTCCCACGGCTGAATTAGGACTAAAAGGTAAGCCAATTTGGCTCTTCTCTGAAATTTCCAGCTTGTACTAAATAGTGAACCGACAGAATTTCAATGATGAAATTCTTACTCAATTCAGCATCAATTGATGTGATTCTTGATTCTAGGATGAACCTCAAGATAAGTGCTACTGCCCAAATCGAAATCTCGGACCGCTGTGCCCTCACTGGTGAGTTATCGAAACTTTCTCTCTCCACAGTCCATTTTCCGGCGAAGCTCTGTTTGAGCTCGTTCCGGCGTCAAAACTTACGATTCAAAGTGCTATTGAATCGTAAGAAGATGGAGGAACTCAATTTTAACTTCAATTTCAACAATTAGAGGTGTTTGATCGGTCAATTTGATGAAATCAAATTCAGTTGTACTAAGGAGTTGAAATTGGGGGAAAATTGGGGATTTTCAAAATTCAAAGGACCAAAAAGCAATTTTATTAAATTGAGGGTCAATTGGGCATGAAAATAATGTTGGAGGACCAATTGAGGAATTTTAGAATTTTTGGGGCAAAACTTACCATTTTTGTAAAGGAAGGGCAAAATGGTAATTTTGGAAAAATTGGGGGACCAAATTGGAAATTAGGGAAATTAAACCCCTTTTTGGTGATATTGAATAAATTTGGTCCCAAGATAAATTTTAAAAATTACGGGCCTCAATTTGAGGAAAAATCGACATTAGGGACTTAAAGTTAAAGAGAAATAAATTTAGGGACCTGATTGTAAATAACTAAAAGTTTGGGTTTTCTCATTCATTTGGAATGAATGAAGGTTGTTATGCCGAGTAATAATAAACAAGGATGTTCATATCATGTTGGAATGCGAAATACTGGGAACGCTAGCATGGACGAGCTTGCATGAATACAAAGAACCGGTCTAGTGGAATTTATTGCGTTAATGGGTGAGTGGGTTTACTATCATCATACCTGGTTGGGATGATGAGCACAACTTAAAATTTAAAAACCACTTACCAGTTGTGAGTGAGATTATATATCATACCCGATTGAGGATGATAAGAACCCTGGTATAAAAACACACTGTTTAGTAGAATTTTAATCATCATAACTTAGAGAAACTGATGTGAAAACCATGCGGAAAAACTACTTACTAGTTGTAAGTAGATCATACCGGGTTGGTATGATGTGACTTCCTCAAACGAAGTTGAAAACATGTTCATCGATCATGAACGGAGATGTCCTTATACCGATCAATATAATGGACAGTGAAAATCCATTTTGTCGGAAGTGTTCTCCCCTGATTGTGTGCCAATGCTTAAACTATTTGGGAGACCTTCTTGACGAGAGCACGAATAGCTCTTATAGGCCGGGGGCCTCAAGTTTGGAACTTGAGGGCTAATTTGCCCTGTTTTTGAAAAACTTGAACAATGGGCCATAGGCTAATGGACACGAGCAGGAGCTCGTAAAAGAACATGATATATATGTGCCATTAAACCTTAATAATTGAATTTTTTGGTCATGGTACCAAGGTAGGTCCAACATACTCAGTCAACTAGTAGCAGTGCGACACGACCGGTTTCTGGACCAGTCAAGACAAATAGCTACAGGTTGAGTTGTAGGTCGAGACCGTTGGGACAAATGACACCACATATTATATGGCCATTTAAGAAAACTTTGTTTGTGCATGCACTATGAGTACTGGATCATCAAGACGCCCATGAGAAGTAGTGTGTCCTAAGGGTCCTGGACATCCCGGAGTGTATAAGGGCGAATCGTCCTTTTAGGTGTCTGTGCAAAATTTGGAGTAGCACCAGACACATGAGACCGGGGTGGGGACTAGATGAGGTCTCTGTTTTCATATGGACATGAAGAAGCGATTTTGGGATTGAGGGTTGAATGTCGGGTAAATCCACTCATTCTCAGGGTAGAAGTAGTCGTGCTTCTATCCGGGTGGCAGGTAAAGTCGCTCTGAAGCCACTAGTGGGTTCAGTAGTCATACTGACCTACGAATGTGTGTAACCTTCATGACGAAGGATGTGTGTTGGGTGATGACACACCAGTAACCTAGAATAATGGAAAAACCCGAATTTTTAAATGAAGGAATTTTTTAAAAGAAAGGAGTCTAGCACACTCCATATAAATATTTTTTTTGAAAGTCAAAAGTAGACCTTTGAAAACTCATTCACTAAGTAGTCGTACTCACCTCCTCCTTTCTATCCCTTTCAGGAAATCCCGGAAAGTCTACCCTTAAAGACCATCAACTAAGATGTCTGTAAGATAGGTATGTTAAGTTTAAAATTTCTAATAATTTAGGAGAAAAGGAGGGAGTGCATCCACAAGAGAGACAAGCCAAGCGTTTGATGATAAATGGGATGTCTTGGGATTTCAAGTACGACTTCCTTTGGAAAAAGGTAGAGAAGTCAAATTAGAGATTCAGAGCAACATAACAAAAGGAAGCAAACCATGACAACAAAATAGTCAAAGAAAATAAATGACAGCTTAAGGAATACCAGGAGGTATAAAGGACTACACTCTAAAAAGGTCAGAGAGATGGACGTTAAGGACATGAGTACTTGAGAAGAAAACTACCCTAAGAAAAACCTAAACTAAAGGAATGGTTGAGGCGGGGCAGTTAACGAGCTAATACGCGAAAAACCATAATGTAAGTTCCGACAAAGAAGAGAGAGGCGGAAAGGTCAAATACTCGGGAAGAGAAGGATGAAAGAAATCCTTAAAGGGACCAAAAAGGCCAAATTAACAACTAAACTCAAGACAAGAAAGGAATAGACAAGCCTCTTACATAATGATCAAGAAATCTTGAAACAAGGAAGAATTGTACGCTCCCTAAGGAAATAGATAGGTGTTAGGTATGAATGAGGATGTGGATGGAGTATAAAAGATGTGATTGCAAGATCTGAGGAGTAAAGTTAAACAGGAGAAGATAACATCAAGGGTAGAAATCCTCCCGAGCAAATGTAAAAAAAAAAAAAAGAATGTCGGGATAAAGGGAAAGAATTCTACAAAGGAAGGAAGCCTCAAAAAGACATGTGTATCCCAATTAAGAGATAATGGAACCAACCGAAATAGAAGGAACGATAAGCTCATAAATGAAATGTTGATGGATAGATGGACACAATGTGGAGTGCAAGGAACCAACACTTTATTAGGAAATGTTTCCAAGGAAGGAAGTATCGTAATGGCCCAGTGTGATCTGTTTGGAGAGAACAGGAGAACCATGTAGAAAGAAGAAATTGGTAGCAGAGGGTAGCCAAAGAGAATGAACAAAATCTGAAGAAAGACTGAGATGTAGTAAAGACTACATTCTATGAAGAACAAAAGGATAGGCATGAAGGAAGAGTGATACAATTGCCCAGATGATTGGATCAGAAAAACAGTGTGAAGGAGGTAGTTAAAGAACTAGCCTTCGAGAGAACCAGGAATTTAAACCACGATAAAGAAGGGAGAAGTGAAAAGGGAAAATCATTGGAAAAGAAGAATGAAGGAAAATCCTTAAAAGAAATCAATGGCCAGAACTGGAACTATAAAGTCTTGAGACGGGTAATCAAGGGATTTTGAAACTAGGTGGATGCGAGCTCTATACATGTGCTGAGGTGCGAGTGATAATGAGGATGGAGTATGAAAGACGTACCCGTAGGATCTCAAGAGTAAAGGTAAACATGAAAGAATAGCATCAAGGGACGTCATTTAAAGTAAGGTGTCTTCAAGGATGTATAAAAAAAAGAAATTTTGGGAGAAAAGGGTAAGAATCCTCCCAAATAAGAAAATCCTAAGAAATGATACATGATGTAATAAATAATAAATAGAACCTGGTGATGAGAGGTGAGAAGACAAATTCACAAATAAAAGTGCATGCTAAAGTGAAAGAAACCCAAGGAACGAGTAGGTAGAAAGATAGCATCAATAGATGTCGTAACAAGTAAGAATGGGTAGACTACCCATAATAAGAAAATAAAGGAAAGAGTGATCGAGAAACCTTGGGAAAGTAAGCTCCCTAAATAAGAAGTGGTTAAGGGGGGACAACCACAAATATCAAGATGGATTGTGGCCCACACTTGCATAATAGAGCCTAAAGAGTGGATGGCTAGGCATAGGGTGGAGTGCACAAAATATGACCGATAATCAAAATCTACTCAAATAAGTAATAAAGGATGGAATGAAAAATTTAAGACAATGGAGGACTGAAAGCGGGCAAATGCCCCAATATAGAAAGGGTGTAAAAAGATGAAGAAAGGAAACCTTCAAGAAATGGTAAGAAGGTGGAACATGTAACTCCTAAGGTGAAAGTCTCTACTTTGAATGAAATAGTAGAAAATGAAACCGTAAAAAGGGAAACTCCCCAAACCAAGAAAATCGACATGTAGACTGAAAGGAATCAACTCGGTATAAAGAATTGTGAAATGATTTTGAACAAGTAAGAGTGGATTAAGGCCAAAGTAAAATCCTTGAGTAAAGGATGTCATTGGGAACGAGGATGGGCCTAAGAAAGGATGAATCCCAGCTTGTCGGTATAGTATTGGAAAACCCAATCAATGGGAACCGAAAAGACCCAATAAAGAAGTTGGGGAAATATGAGTAGGTAAGAGGAATCCATGCGGTTATGTGAGACATAACTTCAAAGGCATAATGGAGGAGATGATAATGATAAAAAGGATAGTTGAGGAATGCTATCAAAAGAAAAGAGGGATGAAGTTATACGATCCCTGAAAGGTCTAAAAGCTAAGAGAGACACCCCAGGAGATGTACTAGAAATCAAATGGACAGAGACAGGTCATAGAAAATGTCATGCTGCAAGGGCATGTAAGCCCAACAACCCCGAGGAGAAAATGACTCAAAATAAGGAAGAGTCGGCTAATAAGCACAACGAGGTCAAATATAACAATTTGGACCGAAGTTATAATAGACAACGAATGGAGGAAGGGTCAAAATAGGACGAAAAGTGATAATAAAGAAAACCATGGAAATAAGTACATAACGCTCGAAAGAACATTGAGCTAAAGGTTTCAATGACCAAGCGGTTAACTAGATACGAAAATGGTTAGTTATCATGGAATTTCCAATCTTGTGTACAAAACCTCAAGGGGAAGAATGTTGCTCTAAGCAAAGAAAGAGATAAAATCTAAGAACATACCCTGAAGTAAGGTATGTCTAGTTATGAAAAACTCCATGGAGGGAGTAAATAATACAAAGGAAAAAGGAATTCCTTAAGTGAAGGTTGTAAAAAGGGCTAATTGAAAGAACAAGAGAAGAGTTTGCATGTTAAGCAAACTCCAAAGGGGCATCAAAGGAAATGATTCCTCATACAAGGTTGCTAATTAAGTTTGGGGGACAAAACTCCTAAAAGGAGGGGAGAGTTGTAAACCCCACCCTTTTGAGCTAAGGAAAACAGGGAAGGGAACTAGTCAAAATGAGTGAGAAAACTAAACCGGTTCACAAACCCGATCAATTGTAAATGGGCAATTTACAATTGATCATGAACCGGAGCTGATAGAGATCAGGCAAAACAAAGGAATTCAACTCCATTGTACTCCAAAGAAATTCATAAACCTTGGGAAGGAACCTTAGAACAAAGTGGGAGAGGAAAATCAGACCGGTTAGGTCATGCCCCAACCCGGTTTGGTCGGATCCCCGTGAACAATCCACCACTCTCCCGGTTTATTAAAGGGTTTCCCCTTATTATAATCCGTAAAGAGTAAGGCGTCCTTTAAACCTGCACCATTTCCTGGAATAGCATAATCAAAACTGCATGAAATTTTAAACTTTACATACCTGTCTTACATGCATCTTAGTTGATGGTCTTTCAAGGTAGGCTTTCTGAGATTTCCTGAAAGGGATATAAGGGAGGGGGTGAGTACGACTACTCAGTAAATGGGTTTTCAAAGGTCTACTTTTAACTTTTAAGAAAAACATTTATATGGAGTGTGCCAGGCTCCTTTCTTTAAAAAAAATCCCTTCATTTAAAAATTTGGGTTTTTCCATTATTTCTTAGTTACCACAATGCGTCATCACCCAACACACATCCTTCATCATAAAGGTTACACACATTCGCAAGTTAGTATCACTACTGAACCCGCTAGTGGCTTCAGAGCGACTTTTCTTGCCACCCGGATAGAAGTACGACCACTTCTACCCTGGGAATGAGTGGATGTATGTGACATCTGACCCATAATCCCGAAATCACTTTTTCATGTCTGTATGAGGATAGAGACCTCATCCTATCCCCATCCCGGTCTCATGTGCTTGGTGCTACTCCAGATTTCGCATAGACACCTAGAACAACGAACTGCCCTTATAGCCACCAGGTCGTTCAGTGCCCTTAGGACGCATCACTACCCCTCATGGGCGTCTTGATGATCCCGTACTCATAGTGCATGCACAAACAATGTTTTCTTATATTGCCATGTAATCTGTGGTGCCACTAGTCCAACGGCCCCGACTCTCAACTCAATCTGCAATTGTTTGTCTTGACTAGTCCATCGACCTGTCCTGTCGCACTGCCACTAGTTGATTGAGCATGTCGGTCCTATCTTGGTACCATGACCAAACAATTCACTTATTAAGTTTTATGGCACATATATCATGTTCGTTTACAAGCTCCTGCTCGTGCCAACTGGCCTTGGGCCCACTGTACGAGATTTTCAAAATCGGGCATTTAGCCCCCAAGTTCCAAAACCGAGGCTCTTGGTCTATCAGAGCTATTCGAGCTCCCGTCGACAAGGTCTCCCAAATTGTTTAAGCATTGGCACACAGTCAGGGGAGAGCACTTCCGACAAAATTAGGTTTTTACTGTCCATCATACCGACCGGTATAAGGACATCTCCGTTCATAACCAATGAACGGGTTTTCAACTTCCTTCGAGGAAGTCTCATCATACCAATCGGGTATGATCTACTTACTACCCGTAAGTAGTTTTTTTCGCATAACTTTCACATCACTTTCTCTAAGTAGTGATGATTAAAAATACCACTAAACAGTGGGTTTTTATACCGAGGTACTTATCATCCCCAACTGAGTATGATATAAAATTCCCACTCACAACCGGTAAGTGATTTTTCATTTTAAATTGTGTTAATCATCCCAACCGGGTATGATGTTAGTAAACCCACCCACCGTTTAATGTCGTGAATTCCACTAGACTGGTTCTTTATATTCACGTGAGCTTTTCCTTGCTGGCGTTCCCGATATTTCACGTTCCTACACGATATGAACAACCTTGTTCATTATTACTCGGCATAACAGCCTTCATTCATTTCCAATAAATGAGAAAACCTAAACTTTTAGTTATTTGCAATTAGGTCCCTAAAGTTATTTCTCTTTAACTTTAAGTCCCTAATTTTAGTTTTTCCTCAAATTGAGTCCGTAACTTTTAAAATTTATCCTGGGACCTCAATTTATTCAATTTCACCAAAAAGGGGTTTAATTTCCCAAATTTCCAATTTGGTCCCCCAATTTTTCCAAAATTACCATTTTGCCCTTTCGGTCCTAATTCGGTCGTGGAAAGGCTGAGAAAGTGTTGGGAGGGCTTGGTTTGGCCTGAGGAGGGCTTGAAATGGCCGATTTTAGCTTGACCGAAATAGTGCAGCTTCGGTTCGCCAGAGTTGCTTCACTATTCCATCATGTCGGCGTTTCTCCAACAATTCTCGTATTGACTGGATTTTGCTATCAGATAGCTGTCTTCTCCCCGGTTCTAAAGAGCCTGACCTTTGTTCAGGTCGAAGCTCTAGTTTGAGCTTTACCGGGAAATCGAGCAGTAGAGAGAGAGAGAGAGAGAGAGAGAGAGAAGTGTTTAGGTGTGAAGAGAATGAAATGGGGATGAACTCTTTATATAAGCATAAAACCCGTGTATTAAATGGGCGAGATTTATTACTAGTATTAATATTGACATAAATTATTCGTATTAATTCCAATAATTTAATTTTGGTATTAAATTATTTGTATTAATTCCAATAATTTAATTTACGTATTAAATTATTGGTATTAATTACAATAATTAAATATATATTAATTTATGGTTATTTATAATAAGGCATACATAAAAATTTTTTACCGAAATTTTGGGTTATAAAAAAATTCATACTTCCAAAGAGGTCACCCATCCTCACACTACTCTCGGGCAAGCACACTTAACTTTGAAGTTCTTATGAAATCTAGTCCACCTGAACTAATTTCGCCTTATAAATTTTCTTAAATTTCTTTTCCAAGGTTTAATGAACCCTTTAGATCACCCGGAAGTTGTAAATTTTCATATTGCGTGTTCTCAAATGTAAACTGGCTCGATTTTCTTACTCGGTTTGATCGGTTCTTTTCCCGGTTTTCCTTAACTCAAAAGTGTGGGGTTTACAGGTTAGGGTGAACTAGACCCAAACCAGATTGAACCAGTTTAAGGACCGAGTCAGTTTATGAACCGGAATTGATAAAGAGATGGTAAACCGGGAATTTTTTGGACACTAAGTGACCCAAGGAGTCACAAAAGACGTGGAAATGGATTTGTGAAGGAATTTGGAATGAAAACCAAACCAGTTTAGGTGAACCAGATCCGAACCGGTTAGGACCGGTTTGAACCACGATTGAACCGAATCCTAAATTCATTTTTTTAGGTGGCTTAAATAATTTAAATTGGAGATTTGAGGCCACTATTGGATAGAGAATGAATTTATATGAATTTAAAAAATTTTAGATTTGAAAAACTCAGTCGAATGGGGGGTGAACTGGCCGGTTTAAGCTTTGAACTCGGTTCGGAACAGTGTCATCTTCTTCCTCAGGATGACAACACTATTCACTCGCTGGGAAACTGAAGAAATGCTGATGAAGAAGAAACGTTTCTGTTTGGGGCATTTCAGGTCTTCAATGTCAGTTATAACGGTGCCAAATGGATAGCCAACGGGTCCTCGGGCTCCATATATAAAGAGCCCCTCCCCATTCATCCTCTCCACACCTAAAAACTCCATTCTCTCTCAACTGCTCCATTTTCTGGTGAAGCTTGAACCAGAGCTCTGACATGGGGTCTTTTCTAAGCCAAACATGGCGAGGTTGGGTTCTTTAGAACCAGGGAGAAGTTAGCTACACGTCTGTAGTCTCCGTTCACTTCGAGGGTCACCGGCATGATAAAACAGTGAACCAGCTCCGGCGGACCAAAGTTGCCCTGCTTCGGTCGAGCTGAAATTGGCCATTTTGAGCCGTACTCAGGCCAAACCAAGCCTTCCCAACACTTCCTCAGCCCTCCCACGGTCGAATTAGGACAGAAAGGTATACCAATTCGGCTCTTCTCTAAAATTTCCAGCCAGTGCTAAAGAGAGAATCGACAGAATTTCAATGAAGAAATTCTAACTCAATTCGGCATCAACTGATGTGATTCTTGATTATAGGATGAACCTCAGGATAAGAGCTATCTGTCCAAATCAAAAGGTAGGACCGCTGTGCCCTCACTGGTGAGTAATCGAAGCTTTCTCTCTTTACAGTCCGTTTTCCAGCGAAGCTCCATTTGAGCTCGTTCTGGCGTTTAAACTTACAATTCAAAGTGCTATTGAATAGTAAGAAGCTAGAGGAACTCAATTTTAACTTCAATTTCAACAATTAGAGGTGTTTAATTGGTCAATTTGATGAAATCAAATTCGGCTATGCTAAGGACTTGAAATTGGGGGAAAATTGGGGAAAATTGGGGATTTTTGAAATTCAAAAGACCAAAAAGCAATTTTATGAAATTGAGGGTCAATTGGGCATTAAAATAATGTTGGAAGACCAAATTGTGGAATTTTGGAATTTTTGGGGCAAAACTTACCATTTTTGTAAAGGAAGGGCAAAATGGTAATTTTAGAAAAATTGGGGGACCGAATTGGAAATTAGGGAAATTAAACCCCTTTTTGGTGAAATTGAATAAATTGAAGTCCCAAGATAAATTTTAAGAGATACGGGCCTCAATTTGAGGAAAAACCGACATTAGGGACTTAAAGTTAAAGAGAAATAACTTTAGGGACCTAATTGCAAATATCTAGAAGTTTGGGTTTTCTCATTCATTTGAAATGAAGGAAGGCTATTATGCCGAGTAATAATAAACAAAGATGGTCATATTGTGTAAGAACGCGAAGTACCTATAACGCCAGCATGGACGAGCTCGTGTGAATACAAAGAACCGATCTAGTGGAATTCACTGCGTTAACGAGTGAGTGGGTTTACTAACATGATACCCGGTTGGGATGATGAACATAACTTAAAATTTAAAAATCACTTACCAGTTGTGAATGAGATTATATATCATACCCAATTGGGGATGATAAGATCCTCAATATAAAAACCCACTGTTTAGTGGAATTTTAATCATCACAACTTAGCGGTTGAAAACCATGATGAAAAACTACTTACCGGTTGTAAGTAGATCATACATGGTTGGTATGATCAGACTTCCTCGAAGGAAGTTGAAAACTCATTCATTTGTCATGAATGGAGATGTCATCATACCGATCGGTATAATGGACAGTGAAAACCCATTTTGTCAGCAGTGTTCCCCCTTGACTGTGTGCCAATGCTTAAACTATTTGGGAGACCTTCTTGATGAGAGCTCGTATAGCTCTTATAGGCCGGAGGCCTCGGTTTTGGAACTTGAGGGCTGATATGCTCTGTTTTTGAAAAACTCGAACAGTGGGCCATAGGCCAATGGACATGAGCAGGAGCTCATAAAAGAACATGATATATATATATGCCATGAAAGCTTAATAAGTGAATTGTTTGGTCATGGTACCAAGGTAGGTCCGACATACTCAGTCAACTAGTAGTAGTGCGACACAACCGGTCTTTAGACTAGTCATGACAAACAGCTATAGGTTAAGTTGAAGGTCGGGACCGTTGGGACAAATAGAACCACATATTACTTGGCCATTTAAGAAAACTTTGTTTGTGCATGCACTATGAGTACGGGATCATCAAGATGCCCATGAGGGGTAGTGATGTGTCCTAAAAGCCCTGGACGACCCAGAGAGTATAAGGGCAGATCGTCGTTCCAGGTGTTTATGCAAAATTTGGAGTAGCACCAAGAGCATGAGACCAGGGTGGGGACGGGATGAGGTCTCTATCCTCACATGGACACAAAGAAGCAATTTCGAGATTGATGGTCAGATGTCGCGTACATCCACTCATTCCCAGGGTAGAAGTGGTCGTGCTTCTATTCGGGTGGTCGGTAAAGTCGCTTCGAAGCCACTAGTGGGTTCAGTAGTCATACTGACCTGCGAATGTGTGTAACCTTCATGATGAAGGATGTGTCTTGGGTGATGACACACCATAGAAAATAAGAAATGATGGAAAAAACCCAAATTTTTAAATGAATGGATTTTTAAAAAGAAAGAAGTCTGCCACACTCCATATAAATATTTTTCTTAAAAGTTAAAAATAGACCTTTGATAACCCATTCACTGAGTAGTTGTACTCACCCCCTCCCTTATATCCCTTTTAGGAAATTCTGGAAAGCCTACCCTTAAAGACCATCAACTAAGATGCCTGTAAGATAGGTATGTAAAGTTTAAAATTTCATGCAGTTTTGATTATGCTATTCCAAGAAATGGTGCAGGTTTAAAGGACGCCTTTCTCTTTATGGTTTATAATAAGGGGAAACCCTTTAATAAACTGGGAGAGTAGCGGGTTGATCAAACTGGGTCAGGGTGTAACATATTTTGCCAAGATAGATCTTCCGTCAGGATGCTATCAACTCAAGATCCGAGAGGGAGATATACCTAATACTACCTTTCGATCTCAATACAAACACTATGAATTTATGGTGATGCCTTTTGGCTTGACAAATGCCCCTGCAACTTTCATGGATTTGATGAACTGTGTTCTAGCCTCACTTGGACAAGTTAATGATTGTGTTCATAGATAACATACTGATATACTTGTGAACTAGGATGGAGCATAAGGAACATCTGACCATCACCTTAGAGACGCTACAGAGCAATCGCTTATATGCAAAGTTTCCCAAGTGTGTGTTCTTGTTGCAAGAAGTGGGGTTTCTAGGACACATAGTGTCTTAAGAACGGAGTCAAGGCAGAAGCCATATCTGACTGGAAGGTACCCAAGAACCCCTCCGAGATACACATCTTCTCCGACGGTTTGTAAGAGAATTCTCCAAGATAGCGGCCCCTTTAGCCCACCTAACAAGGAAGGGAGTGGAGTACAAGTGGGATGAGACTTGCGAGAAATCCTTCCTGGATTTAAAATCCCGTCTAACAACAGCGCTCACACTCACTCTGCCTAATCCAAGTGTAGGGGAGTATACAGTATATAGTGACACATCTGGACAAGGACTCGGGTGTGTATTAATGCAACAAGGAAAGGTTATCGCCTACGCCTCACGACAACTAAAGACACATGAGAGGAACTATCCTACTCATGACATAGAGTTAGCTGCAATAGTGTTCACCCTCAAGATTTGGTGACACTACCTATAACAGGTTAAGTGTAGGATATATATAGATCACAAGAGTCTTCAGTACTTCCTCACTCAAAGGGAGTTGAATATCAGCTAGAGGAGATGACTAGAATTAGTTAAGGACTATGACCCTATGATAGAATACCACCCTGGGAAGGTTAATATGGCAGCGAACGCTCTATGTTACAAGTATCAAACCGAGGCAGCCTTAGGATTTAAAATATTTGGGTCAATTGGCTATTTTTGGAAAGTATGGGGCAAAATTGTAATTTTTGAAAAATTGGGGCCCAAATTGGAAATTTGGAAAACTTGAGCCCCTTGCATAATTTTAAGTAAATTGAGGATCCAAAGAGGATAATGGAAGACTTGGTATTCAATTTCGGGGAAAAGTTAGCATTAGGGACCAAAAGTTAAGAAAAAAAGAAATTTATGGACGTAAGTGCAATACACCAAGAATTTGGGCCTAGTCACCCATATATGAGAAGATAGAAGCTATTATGTCAAACCCTTATTGATAATGATACCCAAACTATGTAGGGACACATGAGACTGGAAAGCAAGTAAGAGAGAGCTAGCGCAGATGGGAAACTGACTAAGGACGAACACGTCACAATTAGTAGGTGAGTGGAAACTTTTATACATCATACTAGTTGGGATGATGAACACATTTTAAAGGCTAATAACCTACTCACCGGTTGTGAGTAGGATTAAATAAACAACATACCTGGTTGGTATGATGAACTTTCATAAGAAAAGGAAAAACCTGCATACCGATTGTAAACGTTTCTATTATCACACTCGATTGGTGTGATGAATTAAAACAGATTTTGTCAGAAGTATTCTCCTATGATTGTGTGACAACTGCTTAAACAATTTGAGAGACTTTCTTGATGGGAGCTATAGTAGCTCTAACAGGCCAGGGGCCTCAGTTTTTGAAGTCATAGGGCTCAAGGCCTAGTTTTCGAAAAAACACATGCAGTGGGCCCATGGCAAGTGGGCACGGGATGGAGCCCGTAAACAAACATGATTAGGAAGAGTCGTGAAAACTAATATCTAAAAGGGAAAACGGTTGTGTGATTCACCACAGTATCGAGTTAGGACCAATAATGCTCAATAGATTGGCGGTAGTGCGTCAAGGGCCAGGTCGACGGACCGGCCTAGACAAATAGTTGCAAGTAAGGTTAAGTGTCGGGGTCGTTGGACCTTTAGCACTAAAGAGAATGGCTTAATCATGAAAAATTCTTGTTTGTGTATGCACTCATGGATACGGGACCATCAAGACACCTTAGGGGGTAGTGATGGGCTCCATGGGCTATTGGATGACATGGTGTAGATAAGGGCAGTTTGTTGTGCTAGTTAGTCATGAAGCTCTAGGAGCTTCTTGCGCATGAGACCGGGGTGGGGTCAGGATGAGGTCTTTGTCCTCATACGAACACGAAGTGGAATTTGGATCTAATGGTCAGACGTCTGGGACGTTCACTCAGACTCAAGGTAGAAGTGTTGGACTTCTATCAGGATGGACAACAAAGTCACGCTAATCCTAAAGTGGGTGTAGTCTACGACTGCCTCGCGAATGTGTGTACTCTTCCTAATAAAGGGTGTGTGCTTGTGTGCTAAACGCCTTCTAAGGCAAGGGGATATGTGAAAATAGCTAAACACACTAATATGGAAATGGAAAAAGGTTCTGAGATTTGAGTTTTGAGAAAATCCTTGAAAAGGAATGGTCAACCTTGGCATGGTTTTGATAATCTAAACATTTTTGGAAACTTGCTCCCAACACCGGCTCACTAAGTTGTGAAAACTCACCCTCTTCCTTTAACCCTTTTTAGGAGAAAGGAAGACCAACTTTGAAGACCCCTTCATAGTTGAACCCTAAAATAGGTATGTAAATTCTAAATATATTGAGTTTTGTATAATGCTATTTTAGGAAAACAGAGAAAACGGACATTTGACTACTCTTAGTTTAGAAAGGGATAAAACTCTCTTGAACTAAAGGGGGTAGCTGGTTGCTCATGGGGATCCGACCAAACTGGGTCAGGCGTGATACAAGAGGTCCTAGGATAGCCCGTGTTTGGCTAAAAAACTTATATTTAAAATTGACCGTTGGAGTGGCGGTACTATGTAGCCTCACTAGCATTTCCTTGGGAATCTTAGACTCCCATCAGTCTCATGCCCTTTGACACTCCCTTCCTTGCTCCAGACTTCTCTTACCTTTCCTTAGTTAGGATTTGTCTTCCTTGGGTAAACTCTAGTAGTCTCTTCTTTGCCAAGTCTTATTGTCCCTTCTTTGAAGGGTAACCTTACTTTAAAGGTTTGGGTTAACTAGTAATGACCCGTTCATTTTTCCTTCCTTAGGTGATTTCTATCCTTTACTCTAATCCTTATTTGCATACTCTTATTGTTTGAACTCATCAATGAGACTAAAAAAATTTATCATGAAATTTAGACTTTCATTTGTTCTAGAAATAGTTTCTTGCCATACTTGGCTTATTACAAAGATTTTCTACCTCCTAATCCCTTGGGGTCATAGGCCAAGAGTTTGTCATAGAATGATTGTGGGATTCATGATCAGATGGTTCCGAGGAACTAGTTGGAGTCCATCCGTATTCCCTTGGGCACTTACTTCATGTATGGTCTCTAGTCCGTACCGCCTCACTACCTCAGCCTTACACTCATATGTCCACTTCATCCATTGAGAGGGATTGAAGCTGGACTGAGTTAGTGGGGGTACTTAGTGGACCATCATAAAGGTGGCATACGTATCCTAGTAGTTGTCCCAAACCTCCTTTTAGGTGGGATTTCTCTTTGGTTGTTGTGGGGCTGGAGGAGGTGTTGGGCTCCTAGGAGAAGGTACAGGTTCCTCTTGCCTTGGAGGAGGGTATGTAATGCCTTCTGGTTCTAGTAAGGCTCCCACGAGTTTCCGATGATCTTCCACCATATCTTTGAGCACTCTCTTCTCACCCTTCAGGAATCGTTGGACAACTACTTCCCTGGGGGTAAGCATCTTTTTTAGGGTCAGGTGTGGAGGATTAGATTTTATGGAAAACTTTCTAAGAATTCTTCTTCCTACACGATAGTTAATATTTTATTAGTGTCAGTGCATAATATTAATAATGTTTCAAAGAAACTTAGCTTTGATACCACTCAAGTTGTCATGCCCTGATCCAGTTTGGTCGGATCCCCGTGAGCAACTAGCCACTTCCTTGTTTCAAGAAGGGTTTCCCCCTTTTTTTTGTCATGAGGAGCCAAATGAAATTTCAATTGTGTTCCCTGAAATACATATATCAAATAAAATACAAGTTTAATAGAAATTAAGCATACCTGACGAAGTGTATCTCCTAGTGTTATCTCTAGTCATTTCTCTATTTTTGAAAAAGTGATAAAATGGTTGGTGAGTTTCTACAACTCAGTGAATGAGTAATTGAAAAAAGAGTTTCAATAAAATAGTTTTGAATTGGAGTGTGCAAGACTCATTATTTCCTTTAAAATTATTTCTTCCATACTTTCTCGGTTTTCAAAACTATTACTCATCATTAACCATAGTCGGCATGTTTAACAATCAACACATACATTTCATCATGAAGGGATCACACATTCACAGTGCAACCCATCCACTGCACCCACTTGTGGTGTCGGGGTGACTTTACCGACCACCTAGATAAGAGCTTGTCCAGTTCTACCCTGGTAATGAGTGGATGTTTGTGACATCCGACCCTCCAACCTGAAAAGAAACTCCGTGTCCATATGAGGACAAAGACCTCATCCCTACCCCACCTCGGTTTCATGCGCATGAATCTACCTTGAGCTTCCCTTACTGCTGGCATGAGAATTTGCCCTTATCTCCACCATGTCGTTAAGTAGCCTTTAAGATGCATCATTACCACTCTTGGGCGTCTTGATGGTGCTGAACCTCGATGCATGCACAAACAAAATTTTCCATATAAGCCATTAATCTTTGGTGCCACTGGTTCAACGGCCCCAACTCTCAACTCGACCTACAGTTGATTGTTTAAACTGATCCGTCGACCTAGTCTTGTAGCACAGCCGCCAGTCCATCGAGTATGTTGGTTCTATCTTGGTACCATGGACAAATGACATCATTCATTAAAATTTTCATGTCTTAACATCATGTTTGTTTACGAGCTCTTACTCGTGCCAACTAGCCTTGGTCCCACTATACGAGATTTTAAAAAATCGGGCATTTTACCACCAAGTTCTAAAATCGAGGCCTCTGGCCTATCTAAGCTATTCAAGCTCTCATCAAGAAGGTCTCCCAAAATTTTTAAGCATTGGCACACAGTCAGGGGAGAGTGCTTCTGACAAAATAACTTTTTCACTTGTCCATCACACCAACCAAGTGTGATGACATCTTCGCTTATAACCGGTAAGCAGGTTTTCCACTTTCTTCCAGGAAGTTCATCAAACCAACAAAGTATGATCTACTTACAACCGGTACATAGTTTTTCCACGTGTTTCTCATATCACCCCAACCATGTGTGATGTTAAAATTTCCACTTAAGAGTGGTATTTCCCTTTCGAGGTACTCATCATCCCAACCGGATATGATATAAAAAATCCCACTCACCTGATAAGTGGTATTTTCCCTTAAAGCAGCTTTTTGCCTCCACGCGAGCTCCTTGCTGGAGTTCCCAGTTCTTCATGTTCTTATATGGTATGAACATCGTTGTTCATTAATATTTAGCCTAATAGCATTCATTCCTCATGAATGAACAAAATGCCCAATCTTTTAATTATTTGCATTTAGGTCCCTAAAGTTTTTTTCCTTAACTTTAGGTTCGAAATGCTAATTTTCACCAAATTGAGTCCCGAAACTTCAAAAATTCACTTTGGTCACTCAATTTATTTAAAATCACAAAAGGGGTTCAAGTTTCCCAAATTTCCAATTTGTTTCCTAACTTTTCAAAAATTACCATTTTACTCGTACTTTACAAAAATAGCAATTTGACCCCTAATAATTTTCAAAATTGGCCAATCGGTTCTCCAACATCTTTTCATGGCCAATTGGACCTTAATTTTGGGAAGTTGCACTTTAGTTCCTCAAATTTTTGAAATCCCCAATTTCCCCCAAAATTTTCCCCAATTTCCCCCTTTTACACTGGTCGAATTTGATTTCATCAAATTGGCCAACCAATCAAGGTGAATTATTGCAATTGAAGGTAAAATTGAGTTCTTACATATTCATATGATTCAATTGAGCTTTGAATCGCATGAATTGACATCGGAACGAGCTCAAACGAAGCTTCACTGGAAAACTGAACTTAGAGAGAGAGAAAACTTCAAAAGCTTATTGTCGGGGGTGTGATCGTCCAAGCTTTTGTTTGGGGTAGGTAGTTCTCATCCAAAGGTTTCTCATAGGATCAAGAATTGCATCAATTGATGGAGAATTTAGTCAGTGAAGTTTTGTCGGTTGTCTCTCTAACACTAATCGGAAATTATAGAGGGAAGCCAAATTTTCTTACCTTGCCACTCCAATTTGTTCATATAAGGGCTAAGGAAGTACTGGGAGAGCTTGGTTTGGCGTGAGGAGGGCTTGATTTGGCCATCTTTAGCTTGGCTGAAACAGGGTAGCTTCAGTCTGCTGAAGTTGCTTCATTGTTTGATTATGCCGATGCTTCTCCGACGATCCTCGCATGGAATGGTGATCACCGTTGGGTAGATGACTTATCCCCGAGTCTAAGGAACCTGACCATAGCTTTTTTGGCTTAGAAAAACCCCTATGTTGGATCACTGGTTCGAGCTTTACCATAAAACTAAGTAGATGAGAGAGAGTGAAGTTTTTAGGTGTGTCAAGGATGAATGGACACTCATTGATGGCCTGAAATGGCATGAACAAAAATTTTTCCTTTTCGTCGGCGCTACTCGATTTTTTGGCGAGTGAACAATGTTGTCATCTAAAGGAAGAAGACGACACTGTTGTGAACCGGTCCTGTCACGCCCTAACCCGGTTTGGTCGGATCCCCGTGATCAACCTGCCACTCTCCCGATTTACTAAAGGGTTTTCCCTTATATTATAAATCGTAAAGAGTAAGGCGTTAACCTGCACCTTTTTCCAGGAATATCATAAATCAAAACTGCATAATAATTTAAATTAGTTGTACCTATCTTGTAGGCGTTTAATTGCGCAAGTCCTTTAAGGTTCGGCTTTCCAGGACTTCCTGAAAGGGGTATAAGGGAGGGGGTGAGTACAACTACTTAGTGAATGGGATTCAAATCTTTTAACTTTTAAGAAAAACATTTATATGGAGTGTGCCAGACTCCGTTGTTTTCAAAAATCATTTCATTTAAAAATTTGTGTTTTTCCATTATTTCTTAGTTATCGGTGTGTCATCACCCAACACACATCCTTCATCATGAAGGTTACACACATTCGCAAGTCAGTATCACTACTGAACCCGCTAGTGGCTTCGGAGTGACTTTTCCTACCACCCGGATAGAAGTACAACTACTTCTACCCTGGGAATGAGTAGATGTACGCGACATCCGACCCACAATCCCAAAATCAGTTCTTCGTGTCCATATGAGGACAGAGACCTTATCCTGTCCCCACCCCAGTCTCATGCACTTTGTGCTACTCCAAATTTCGCACAGACACCTGGAACGACAATCTGCCCTTTTACTCACCAGGTCATCCAGGGCCCTTAGGACACATCACTACCCCTCGTGGGTGTCTTGATGATCCCGTACTCATGTGCATGCACAAACAAAGTTTTCTTAAATTACCATGTGATATGTGGTGCCATTTGTCCCAACAGTCCCGACCTCCAACTCAACCTATAGCTGTTTGTCTTGACTGGTCTGAAGACCGGTCATGCCGCACTACTACTAGTTGACTGAGTATGTCGGACCTGCCTTGGTAACATGGCCAAACAATTCACTTTTTAAGTTTTAATGGCACATATATATATATATATATATATATATATATATCATGTTCTTTTACGAGCTCTTGCCCGTGTCCATTGGCCTATGGCCCACTGTTTGAATTTTTCAAAAACTGGGCATTTTAGCCCTCAAGTTCCAAAACCGAGGCCCCCGGCCTATAAGAGCTATTCGAGCTCCCGTCAAGAAGGTCTCCCAAATAGTTTAAGCAATTGCACACAGTCAGGGGAGAACACTTCCGACAAAATAGGTTTCCACTATCCATTATACCAACCGGTATAAGGACATCTCCGTTCATAACCGATGAACGGGTTTTCAACTTCCTTCGAGGAAGACTCATCATACCAACCGGGTATGATCTACTTACAACCGATAAGTAGTTTTTTTTGCATAATTTTCACATCACTTTCTCTAAGTGGTGATGATTAAAATACCACTAAACAGTGGGTTTTTATACCGAGGTACTTATCATCCCCAACTGGGTATGATATATAATCCCACTCACCCGATAGTGTAGTGAAATTTCACTTAGTCGGGTTCTGTCCTTTGCAAGCTGGACCTCGACTGGCGTTCCCGATGTCTCATTCTCCGGTGAGGGCATGGTGGTGGAGTTTTCAAATCTGGGCATATAGCTCTCCTCTAGAGGTTCTTCCTTTCATCCTAATTCAGCCGAGGAAGGACTGAGGAAGTGTTGAGAAGGCTTGGTTTGGCCTGAGTAGGGCTTGAAATGGCTAATTTCAGCTTCACCAAAAGAGGGTAGCTTCGGTCCGCTGGAGCAACTTCAATATTCCATCATGCCGGCGCTTTTCCAACGATTCTCGGATTGACTGTACTTTGCTACCAGATAGCTGTCTTCTCCCCGTTTCTAAAGAGCCCGACCTTTGTTCAAGTCAAAACTCTAGTTCGAGCTTTACCGAGAAATGGAGTAGTAGGGAGTGAGAGAGAAGTGTTAAGGTGTGAGGAGAATGAAATGGGGATGACCTCTTTATACTTCCCAAGAGGTCACCCATCCTCACACTACTCTAAGGCAAGCACGCTTAACTTTGAAGTTCTTATGGAATCTAGTTCACCTAAACCAATTTAATTTTTATTTTCTAGTTTGTCTTAAGTTTCTTTTCCAAGGTTTAATGAATCCTTTGGATCACCCGAAAGTTAAAAATTTTCATATTGCTTATTTTCAAATGTAAACCGGCTTGGTTTTCTTATTCGATTTGACCGGTTCTTTTCCCGGTTTTCCTTAACTAAAAAAATGCGGGTTTTACAGGTCCGAACCGGTTTCAATACTTAAACCTATTGGTTTAGGCCCGATTTGACCGAGTTTTTTAAAATTAAAATAATTTAAAATTAATTCTCTATCCAATGGTGGCTTCAATTCTCCAATTTGAAATTTCTAAAGCACCTAGAAAAGTAAATTTATCATCCAGTTCAATAGTGGTTCAAATTGGTCCAAACTTGTTGAATTCGGTTCACCTGAACCAGTTTGGTTTTCCCTTCCAAATTGTCCTAAGGTCTCTTTTCAAGATTTTTATTACTCTTTGGGTCACTCAAAAGTTGTAAATTTCCCAATTTACCAATTCTCTAGTGGTTGGGGTTCATGAACCGATTCGGTTTCCTCACTCCGTTTGATCTATTCTTTCCCGATTTTCCTTAACTCCAAAGGACAGGGTTTACAGGCTAATTATATGAAAACTATTTTTTCTGCATGCACTTTTTGATTTGGGGCCATCAATATGCCCAAGAGGAGTAGTGATGGGTTCCAAGGATTGCTCGATGACCTGGTGTTGATAAGGGTAGTTCGTCGGGCCAATTAGTCATGAAGCTCCGGGAGCTTCTTGCGCATTGAGACCGGGGTGAAGGCGAGATGAGATCTCCATCCTCATACGGACACAGAGTTATGTGGAGTCTGAGGGCCCAGTGCTTGGGGCATCACTCAGACTCTAGGTAGAATTTAGGGACTTCTATAATGGTGCATGCTAAAGATGCTCTGATCCACAAGTGGGTGTAGTGGGTGTGCTGCACCGACGAATGTGTGTACCCTTTATGATAAAGGGCATGTGTTTGTTTGCTAAATGCCTCACAAGGCAAGGGGATGTGCTAAAAGAGAAACAAACAAAGGCTTAAAAAGGATTGAAAGTTTTTAAAGAACATGTGTGTTAAAGATTTTGAGAAACTATGTATATTTTTGAAAACCCATTTCCCCAACACCCGCTCACTAAGTTGTAGAAACTCTCCCACTCCTTTTAACCCCTTTTCAGGAAGGAAGATGAACCCTTAAGGAATACTTTGAAGCTAAACTCTTAAGACAAGTATGTAAAGTTTTTAACATATTAAGTTATGTATAATGTTATTCTAGGAAAATAAGGTAAAAAGGACGCATGATTCCTCGCGATTTAGTAGGAAGTGAAATCTTTTATAAACCAAAGGGAGTGACGGGTTGCTTACGGGATTCCGACCAAACCGGGTCGAGTTGTGACAACTTGAGTGGTATCAGAGCCTGTTTACTCGAATACATTATCAAGACTATATAACATAAGAACTAAGAGAAAAACTACCAAAAGTTTCAAATGGCTCCCATAAGAGTAAACAAGAAAACTAAGATTGATGTCACCAACACTACCTAACACTCAACTCTCATAGGAAGACAACCCTAAAAGTTCTCCAATGCTCGAGGTATAGTAGAAGTCACAAAGGACCCAGAGACCTTGTGGGGAAGTATCCAGTACCACCAAGGAATATACTGCTAGGACCTATTGAGGTCATAGCCCCGAGTACGAAGAGATCCAAGCCTAAAGCCAAGAACGCTAGCAAGGGCTTATAACCTTACCAAGGAGAACGCTTATCAAGAACCCAATAGCTCTCAATCTATTTCGTAACTGTCTTCTGTAATAGGGCTAAAACCCCAACGTATTGTACTCTTTCTCCATTAATGAAGAACTCCAAATTCCTCAATCCCTGTCTCTCAAATTTGATGTGTTCTAGCACCTCGACTATAGGAAGAATCCCATCCCAAATAAGGAAATGAATCAGGGGACTAGGCAATCTAAGAGAACTCTTGGAGGAACTATTGGGCAAAAAAGGCTTGACAAGAAAAATGTCAAGGTGTTCGGCCTCAAGAATGGCGAAATACATAACCACCAGCAATCCCCTAGAAGGCCCCTGATGCTCGGGGCATAGGAGGAACCACAAAAGGTCTACATAAGGAAATGACCTATTACATGTGTGGACAATGGGGACATTACATAAGAAAGTGCCCAACACTACTAATGATAGGTACTAAGATTATAGGTGTAGAGGAATAGGACATAAGATGAAGGATTATACCACGCCCCAAGGATTTAGGGCAATACCTCCTAAGAACCACGTCGACTACCAGAGTCCCTCAAGAACCACAGTTCCAACTAGAGATTTCAAGGAGAAGGCCTGACAAGACCCTAATGTAGTAAAGAGTACTTACCATTCATTGTAACTATCTCCCTCTTTGGAGATAAAGTCCAAACATATTGTACTCTTTATCAATTAATAAAGGACTCCAAATTTCTAAAACCTTGCCTCTTAGATAATGACATAGTCTTGTGCTTCAACTATATGAGGAGGAGTCACAAAAGGCAGGAAGGGCCAAAGGTAGGACCTTGAGAAACCATAAACGAAGCATAATATAGATGGAGGGAATTTTCGCTGAAGGAGAGCTACAAGCCTTCTAGGAGCAAAGAAGGAAGCATCTCCACCAGAGAAGACAATCCACGAACGTTGAAAGACAAAGGGGATGTCTCAAGATAGCAAAGTATGACCTACTTTGGAAAAATAGAGGAGCCAAGTAGGGTTACAGATTAACCTAGTAAAAATTAGCAACTAGTAACTATAGGATAATCAAGGAGATGCCCTAAGGAGGACTGGGAAGTAGTAAAGACTACACTCTAAAAAGAGCGATAGAATGGGCATTAAGGACAAGTAGACTCGAGAGACAACTGTCTCAAGACAATTAGACAAGGAGAATAGTAGAGACGAGGTAGTTAATGAACGGATCCTCTTAAGAATCATGGACTCAAACCCCAGTGAAGAAGAGAGAAGTGAAAATGCCAAACGTTGGAAAAGAAGAATGAAGGAAATTCTTAAATAAATTAATGGTCGAAAGAAGATTGGTGACCACACTCAAGCCATGAGGAGGATTAAGCAAGCCTCGCATAAAAAGGTCAAGAAATCTTGGAACAAACCGTATATGAACCCTACCAATGGAAGAAAACTTGTACTTGATACAAATAGGATAAAGGAAAGGGTACAAGGACGTACCACAAGATTTCCAAGGAATGGTACACAAGAAGGATGATAGCAAAGGATGTCATAAAGTTCCTCTAAGGTCAGATACAGGTAAGGGCGGAGAAAGGAAGGATCCTATCAAGGAAAGGGGTCCTAGGGAAGCATATGTCCCAACAAAGAGGTGATGAACCCAATGGAATTGGGATAAGAACATAAGCTTGCAAAGGAAATACATGTTGAGGTGGAAGGACCAAGCGAAGCATACTAGGAGGACCTAAGGAGTATGTTAAACCCAAGGAATGGTAAGTATTAAGATATCATCAAATGATGCCATAACAAGTGGGAATGGGAAGCGTACCCATAATTAGAAAATAAAGGGAAAGATATCCAAAAAACCTCGGAAGAGTATGCTCTTCAATCAAGAGTAGTAAAGAAAGCAACTGTAGGCATCAAGACAGATTGAGGTCTACGCTCGCTTAATGGAGCCGAAAGATTGGACGACTGGGCATATTGTGGAGCACACGAAATAAGACCTGATAATTAAAAGTTCATCGGATAGGGAATATGGGATGAAATAGGAATTTTAAGACAATAAACAATTAAAAGTGGGCAAAAGCCCCAATATAAAAATAGTGTAAGATGGTAAAGGAATGGAACCTTGAAGGAATGACAAGAAGGTTGAACATGTAGCTCCTAAGGTGAAAGTCTCTACTTTGAAGCACATAGTGGGGAATGAAACCATCAAAATGGAACTACCAAACAAAATAATTGACACGTAGACCAAAAGTGATCAACTCGGAATAAGGAACCGTGAAATGGTTATGAGTGAGTAAGGAAGGAATGAAGAAAGGGAATCCTTGAGTAAATGATGCCATTGGAGATGTGGCAGGACATAAGTAAGGTAAAATCCCAAGCATGTTGATAAGTCAAGAAGAAATTGGGAAACCCATTGGTTGCAACCAGGAAAACCCAATGAGGAAGTTGGTAAGGGATGATTATATAAGGAAAATAGACATGATTATGAAAGACATGACGTCAAAGGTAAAAAGAATGATTGAATAACGTTGAAGCTAGTCGAGGAGTACTACTAGATGAAAAAAAGAATGAAATTATACGATCCCCGAAAGGTTGGAAAGTTGAGAACAACCATCAAGGAAATGTTCTAGAATTATAATGGACAAAGATAAGTTCTAGAACATGTCATGCTGTAAGGGAGATGTAGGTCCAACAAGTCCAGGAAAATGTGACTCAAGTAATAAAAAGTTAGTTAGTTAAGCATGACAAGGCCAAACATAAAACTTGGACTGAAGTTGTAATAAACAAAGAATGGAGGAAGGAACAATATAGGACAAAAAGGTGATAACACCAAAACCTGTGAAAACAAGTACGAAACACTCGAAAGAACATCGAGCTAAGGGTTTCAATGATCAAAATAATTACTAGACACGAGAACGATTGGGCATTTTGGAACTCCCAATCCTAGAATTTTGGACAGAAACCCTTAAGAGTAAGGATCTTACCCCTAAACGACAAGAAGCATTAGATCTAAGATATTACTTGGACACATGGGTAAGACAAACCAAAGGGACTAATTCCAAAGGAGTAAATGAATGATCGAAAGGGAAGAAAAAGTCGACAAGTATGTTGCATGCGGGACTAAGTGAAAGGGGTAACCAAAGTAGTAGCATGTTAAAGCAAACCCCAAGTTGACATCAAGGGATATTATTCCCAATGTAAAGGATAGGAAATTTAGTTTTGGGGAAAAACTCCTAAAAGGAGGGGAGAGTTGTAAAACCCGTCATCTCAGATCAAGGAAATCGGCAAAGAACTGGTCAATTTAATGAGAAAACCGAACCACTTAAGGGACTGAGAATGATAAAGAGGGGTTAAAATGGGAAATTGGAAAATCCCAAGTAACCAAAAAGTCATAAAAATCATGGGGAAGAATGATGAAGTAAATTTGATAGGAAAATCATATCGGTTCTAAGTGAAACCGACCTTAATCGGATTGAAATAGATTAATCGATTAAACCAAGGATGAACCAGTTTTCTAATTCATTTTTCTAGGTGGCTTCCAGATCTGAATTTAGAAACTTGAGGCCACCATTAGATAGAAAATGAATTTAGACTAATTTAGAAAGTTTTAATTTTGGGAAAACTGGTCGAATGGGGCCTAAACCGGCCAATTTTTGTCATCGAACCCGGTCGGACCAGATCTATCCAGTCTAAAACAGTTTTGTCTTCTTCCTTGGGATGATAACAATGTTCGTCAATGGAAAAAAAGGGAATATTCTCTCCGATTTCTCCATTTTTTGAAGAGGATATGCTCGACCAATATGGAAACTGATAGAGTAGAGTGTCACTTAGCTCCTTATATTAATAGCTCCCCTCCATTCATCCTCCACACACCTCAAATTCTCTCCATCTCCAAAGTTCTCAAATTTCCGGCAAGGCTTAAACCAAAGCTTCAATTTGGGCACCTTTTTCAGCCTTAAAAGGCAAACTCGGGTTATATAGACTCTGGGTGAAGTCAGCTACCTGACAGTAACCTCCCTTCAACCCAAGGATTGTCGGAGAAGTGCTGGCATGATCAAAAAGTGAAGCAGCTCCATCGATTAAAAGCTGCCCTATTTTGGCCAACCTGAATTCGGCCAATTTAGACCTCTTATAATCAAACCAAGCCTTCCCTCATCCCCAAGGCCACCACTCAACCTCTATAGAGGAGAAATGTAAGCCAATTTGGCCACCCTCCATCGTTACCCTTTGGTTCTAGAGAGAGAAAGTGTTGAATTTCACTAACCAAATTCACACTGATCCTGATATCAATTGTAGCAATTCTTAATCCTTGAAGGACCCTAAGGATGAGAGCGACCTTTATAGATTGAGAGCTCAGACCATCGCGCATCTGATGGTAAGCTTTCAAAGCGTTCTCTCTCTACATACAATTTTTCAACAAAGCTTCATTTGAGCTCATTTTGGACCCAAATGTTGCAATTCAAAGCTCAATTGAATCATATGGAAGTGTACAAACTGATCCATGGCATCAATTGGAGCAATTAACCCTGTTTGAATGACCAATTTGAGGAAATCAAATTCGATCAGTAGAGAGGGGTGAAAATTAGGGGGAAACAGATAATTTTGAAAAATTAAGGGAGCTAAATGTAATTTCTCAAAATTACATGTCAATTGGCAATGAGAAAAATGTTGGAGGACCAATTAATCAATTTTTGAAAGAAATGAGAACAATTGACCATTTTTTGGAACTTAGGGGCAAAATGGTAATTTTATAAAACTTGGGGGAACAAATTGGAAATTTGGGAATTTTGAGACCCATATACCATTTTGAGAAAATTAAGGACCTAAGAGGGATATTGGGAGCCCCGAGGACTTAATTAAAATAATTGAGCATTTGAGACCTAAATTCTAAGATTATGGACTATAGGGACCTAATTGTAAAACGACAAAAAATAAGGGCCTAAATGTAAATACATGAAAATAGTGTGGCTATTAATTTCAAGCCGTTCCTAACCAGGATACTCAAACTATGTAGGAATGAATTTGGATAAGGATGTGAGTAAAGGAGCTCAAACAAGACTTGGAATGCTGACTAAGGATGAACATGTCACAGTAACCGGGTGTGTGAGATAGTTTAAATGTCATACCTGGCTGGGGTGATGAGCACCTTTATTAACTGAAAACCTACTTGCTGGTTGTCTGTAGGACTTTTTATACATCATGCCCAGTGGGGATGATGGGCACTTTTAAGAAAGGAAAAACCTACTTACCGTTTGTAAGAATACCTACCTCTATCATCACACCTGGTTGGTGTGATGGGTACTTTAAACTAAAAAGACATTTTTGTCAGAAGTGTTGTCCCCTAACTATGTGTCATTGCTTAAACTATTTGGGAGAACTTCTTAACGAGAGCTAGAATAGTTCTAACAGACCATGGGCCTCGAATTTGGAATTCATAGGGCTCAATGCCCAGTTTTGAAAAAATGCGTGTAGTGGGCCCAAGGCAAGTGGACACAAGTTAAAGCTCGTAAACAAACTTGAATCAGAATAACCATGAAATCTATCATTAAAAGTGGAAATAATTGTGTGATTTGCCACAATACCAAGTCTGGACCAACAATGCTCAATGGGCTAGCGGTAGTGGATTAGGGCCAAGTCGACGGACCAGCCAAACAAACATTTGTAGGTCGGGTTGAGTGTCGAGGCTGTTGGACTGTTGGAACCAAAGAAAATGGCTAATTATATGAAAACTATTATTTTGTGCATGCACTTTTGGATTCGGGATCATCAAGATGCCCAAGAGGTGTAGTGATGGATTCCAAGTACTGTTGGATAACTTTGTGGTGATAAGGGCAGTTCGTCGAGCCAGTTAGTCATAAAGCTTTGGGAGCTTTTTGTGCATTGAGACTATGGTGGAGGCGGGATGGGGTATCCATCCTCATACGAACACAGACTTATGTGGAGTCTGAGGGTCTAGCACCTAGGGCATCACTTAGACTCTAGGTAGATGTTAGGGATGTCTATCATGGTGGAAGGTAAAGGCGCTCTCATCCACAAATGGGTGCAGTAGGTGTGCTGCACCTGCGAACATGTGTACCCTTTGTAATAAAGGGTGTGTGTTTGTTTGCTAAATGCCTCTCGAGGCAAGGGGATGTGCTAAAAGAGCTAAACACACAAAGGCTTAAAAAGGATAAAAGGTTTTTAAAGAACATGTGTTTTAAATATTTTGAGAAACTATGTATATTTTTGAAACTATATTTCCTCAACAACAGCTCACTGAGTTGTAGAAACTCACCCCCTCCTTTTAAACCCTTTTCAGGAAGGAAGACGAACCCATAAGGAATACCACTAAGCTAAACCCTAAAGACATGTATGTAAAGTTTTTAAAATATTAAGTTTTGTATAATGTTATTCTAGGAAAATCGGGTAAAAAGGACATGTAAACTCCACCCTTTTGAGTTAAGGAAAATCGGGAAAAGAATCGGTCAAATCAAGTGAGAAGAACCTAACCGGTTCACAAATCGATCATTAGAGAAAATGAAATTTGGGAAATTTACAACTCTCGAGTGACCCAAAGGGTTCCTAAAACATTGGAAAAGAACCTTAGGACAAGATGGAAGAGAAAAACCAGACTGGTTCAGATGAACCGGATCCAACTAGATTGATTCGGTTTATGAACCGAGTCGGTTCATGAACCAAAACCTATATAGAAAGGACAAACTGTGAAATTTATGGATCCCGGGTGGCCTACGGAGTCACTAAAGTCTAGAAAAAAGGACTTTAGGATGAATTGGAGATGAAAACCAAACCGTTTCAGGTGAACCGGATCCAAACCAAATTGAACCAGTTTGGACCAGTTTTAACCACAATGGGATCGGATGCTAAATTCATTTTTCTAGGTGGCTTAGAAATTTTAAATTTTAGATTTGAGGCCACCATTGGATAGAAAATGAATTTAGATGAATTTAGAAATTTTTAGATTTGAAAAATTCGGATGATTCAGGGGTGAACTAGCCGGTTTTCCTTTGAACCTGGTTCATATAGGTCCGGTTCGGTTCGGAACAATGTCGTCTTCTTCCTTTAGATGACAGCATTGTTCACTCACTGGAAAATTGTGCAGCACCGGAGAAGCTGAAAAGTCTCCGGCTAGGGAGTTCCATGCAATGAATGACCGCCATTAAGGCACCAATCGGATGGCCAAGAAGTCCCCGAGCTTCCTATATAAAGAGCCCCTCCTCATTCATCCTCTCCACATTTCAAAACTCCATTCTCTTTCAACTGCTCAAATTTTCAGTGAAGCTCAAACCAGAGCTCTGATATAGGCTCTCTTTTGAGCCAAAGAAGGCGCGGTTTGGTTCTTTAGAATCAGGGAGAAGTCAGCTACATGTCTATAGTCTCCATTTGCTCCGAGGGTTGCTAGAGAAGAGCCTGCGTGATGGGATAATGAAGCAGCTCCGACGGACCGAAGCTGCCATGTTTCAGCCGAGCTAAAATCGGCCAATTCAAGCCCTTCTCAATCCAAACCAAGCCCTCCCAACACCTCCACATCCCTCCTATAGCTGAATTAGAGCTGAAAGGTAAGCCAATTCGTCTCCCATCTATAAATTCCGATCGGTGCTAGAGAGAACCGCCAAAACATCGATGACTAAATTATCACTCAATTCAGCATCACTTGATGCAATTCTTGATCCTAGAAGGAACCTCAAGATGAGAGCTATCTACCCAGATTGAAAGCTAGGACTACCACACCTCCAACGGTAAGCTTTCGAAGCTTTCTTTCTCTAAGTCTAGTTTTCCAGCAAAGTTCCGTTCGAGCTCATTTCGGCACCAAAACGTGCGATTCAAAGTGCAATTGAATTGTATAAAGGTGTAGGAAATTCAATTTAACTTCAATTTCAACAATTTAACTCATTTTATCAGTCAATTTGATGAAATTAAATTCGACAAATTTAGAAGGTTGAAATTGGGGGAAATTTGGGAATTTAAAAAATTAGAGGGACTAAAGTGCAATTTCATAAAATTGAGTACCAATTGGGCATGAAAAGATGTTGGAGGACCAATTGGGCAATTTGTAGAATTTTTTGGGTAAAACATACCATTTTTGTAAAGTAGGGGAAAAATGGTAGTTTTGGAAAAGTATAGGGACCAAATTGGAAATTTAGGAAGTTAAACCCCTTTTGTAAATTTGAATAAATTGAGGTCCTAAGATAAATTTTAAAAGTTTTGGACTCAATTTGAGGAAAAAGCAGCATTAGAGACATAAAGTTAAAGAAAAATAAATTTGGGAACCTAATTACAAATAGTAATGAATAAGAATGCTTATATCATGTAGGAACACGAATTACCGAGAATGCCATCTAAGACGAGTTCGGGTAAGGACAACAAGTCGGCTAATAGGAATTTCACTGCACTATGAGGTGAGTGGAATTTTTATATCATACCTAGTTGGAATGATGAGTACCTCAAAAATGAAAACCCACTACAAAGTGGTATTTTAAACATCACACCTGAAAGGAGTAATGTGAAAATCAAGTGGAAAAACTACTTACTAGTTGTAAGTAGTTCATATCCGGTTGGTATGATGAAATTCCTCGAAGGAAGTGGGAAACCCATTCATCAGTTATGAGAGGAGATGTCCTCATACTCGATTGGTTTGATGGACAGTTAAAAATATATTTTGTCGGAAGTGCTCTTCCCTAATTGTGTGCCACTGCTTAAACAATTTGGGAGACCTTCTTGATGGGAGCTCGAATAGCTCTGTTAGGCCGAAGGACTCGATTTTAGAACTCATTCACTGAGTAATTGTACTCATCCCCTCCTTCATATCCCTTTCAGGTAACCCCAGAAAGCCTACCCCAAAGACTACCAACTAATACGTCAGTTAGATAGGTATGATCAATTTACAATTTTATGTAGTTTTTATTTATGTTATTCCAGGAAAGGTGAAGGTTTAAAGGATGCCTTACTCTTCACGGTTTAAAAACAAGGGGCAACCCTCAGTAAATCGGGAGAGTGGCGGGTTGATCATTGGGATCTGACCAAACTGGGTCAGGGCGTGATAGGACAGTTGATTGTAAACCCCATCCCTTATAGATAAGAAAATTAGGAAAAAGACCAATCATTTCCAAAGAGAAAACCGACCTGGTTCATGAACCATAACATATAGAGAAAGTTCTTATTTTATTCTTTTCTTATACTTCCCGACCTTTGTATGGTTATTCACCATAGCAGCTTCTACGATCCCACTTCCTATTCTCATCCTTCTAATAGGGACTTCCATTATGAGATTTTCACGTTCGATCTCCCTACTGCTCCTTGAAAGTTCTTCTTTTATTCTTTTCTTATGCTTCTCGACCTTTGTATGGTTATTCACTTTGGATTTCTTCCCTATCTTCTATTCCTTTTTACTCCATCTCTTTCACTTTGAAAATTCCCTTATTATTATTGAGTTCTTAAGAACTTATATCCTAACTATTTCCACGTACTGATACTATTTCCTAGGGTTTTCTTCCTATCGTACTTCTTTCCTTTCTCTTTTTTCCTTGTCATATCTCAACTAACTTAACATATTTAGTACTCTCGTTCCTTTCTTACTTTCTTTCGGGTTGGCTTTCATTCCTTTGGTTTTCCTTGGGATAGTCTAATCCTTCTTATTTCCTTACTTTTATCCATAGAGTCTTTCTTTATCTCCTTGGACTCCCATCAGTCTCATGCTCTTTGACGCTCCCTTCCCTTACTCCAGACTTCTCCTACCTTTCCTCAGTTAGGATATGTCTTCCTTGGGTGAACTCTAGTAGTCTCTTCTTTGCCAAGTCTTATTGTCTCTTCTATGAAGGGTAACCTTTCACTTTTCCATCACACCAACCGGGTGCGATGACATCTCTGCTTATAACCGGTAAGCGGGTTTCCACTTCCTTCTAGGAAGTTCATCATACCAATCGGGTTTGATCTAGTTACAACCGGTACGTAGTTTTTCCGCGTGTTTCTCACATTACTCCAATCATGCGTGATGTTAAAAGTTCCACTTAATAGTAGTTTTTTCCTTTCCAAGGTACTCATCATCCCAATCAGGCATGATGTGAAAAATCTTACTAACTCGATAAGTGGAGTGTATTTTCCCTTAAAGCGACTTTCTACATCAACGCAAGCTTATCCTTGTGGAGTTCCTAATCCTTCGTGTTCCTACACAGTATGAATGTCATTGTTCATTAATATTTGGCCTAATAGCCTTAATTCTTCATGAATGAACAAAATGCCAAATCTTTTAATTATTTGCATTTAGGTCCCTAAAGTTCTTTTTCCTTAACTTTAGGTTTCAAATGTTAATTTTCACCAAATTTAGTCTCGAAACTTCAAAATTCACTTTGGAACCTCAATTTATTCAAAATCACAAAAAGGGGTTCAAGTTTTCCAAATTTCTAATTTTGTCCCTAACTTTTCAAAAATTACCATTTTACCCATACTTCACAAAAAAAGCAATTTGATTCCTATTAATTCCAAAAATCGACCAATTGGTCCTCAAACATTTTTTTCATGGCCAATTGGCCCTTAATTTTGGGAAAATGAACTTTAGTCCCTCAAATTTTTAAAATCCCCAATTTTCCCCTTTTACACTGGCCAAATTTGATTTCATCAAATTTATCGATCAATCGAGGTTAATTGTTGCAATTGAAGGTAAAATTGAGTTTCTACACAGCCATACGATTCAATTGAGCTTTGAATCGCATGAATTTATGCTAGAACAAGCTCAAACGAAGCTTCGCCAGAAAATTGGACTTAGAGAGAGAAAGCTTCGAAATCTTACTGTAGAAGGTGCAGCAGTCCGAGCTTCCGATTGGGGTAGGTAGCTCTTGTCCAATGGTTCCTCCTAGGATCAAGAATTGTATCAATTCATGTCCAGTTGATGGAGAATTCAATCAGTGAATTTTATCGATTTTCTCTCTAACACTGATAAAAAATTACCTAGTGGTGCCAAATTGGCTTACTTTATTGCTCCAATTCAGTTGTATGAGGGCTAAGGAAGTGTTGGGAGAGCTTGGTTTGGCTCAAGGAGACCTTGATTTGACCATTTTAAGCTCGGCTGAAACATGGCAACTTCAGTTAGTTGGAGCTACTTCATTGTTTGATTATGCCGATGCTTCTCCGGTGATCCTCGCACCAAATAGTAATCACCGTCAGGTAGCAGACTTCTCCTCGAGTCTAAGGAACCTGACCACACCTTCTTTGGCTCAAAAAAAACCCCTATGTTGGAGCTCCGGTTTGAGCTTTATCAGAAAGCTGAGCAGCTGAGAGAGAGTGAAGCTTTCAGGTGTGTGGAGGATGAATGGAGAGGGGCTCTTTATATAGGGAGCTCGAGGACTGTCCGACCATCCGTTTGGCACCTTAATGACAATCATTGATGGCATGAAACATCCTGAACAAAAATGTTTCCTTTCGATCGGTGCTGCTCGATTTTCCAACAAGTGAACAATGTTGTCATCTAAGGATAGGTACTAAGATAACTTGTTATAAGTGTAGAGGACTAGGACAGAAGATGAAGGACTGTCCCACACCCCATGGATTTAGGGTAATACCTTCTAAGAACCACGTCGACTACTGGAGTCTGAAGGGATGGAAGGTGAAAGACCACCTCAAGAACCACAATTCCAACTAGAGATTTCAAGGAGAAGGCTTGTCAAGACCCTAGTGTAGTAAAGAGTATTTACCATTCATTGTAACTATCTCCCTTTTTGGGGACAAAGCCCAAACGTATTGTACTCTTTATCAATTAATAAAGGACTCCAAATTTCTAAAACCTTGGCTCTTAGATAATGACATAGTCTTGTCCTTCAACTATATGAGGAGTAGTCACAGAAGGCAGGAAGAACCGAAGGTAGGACCTTGAGAAACTGTAAACGAAGCATAATATAGATGGAGGGAATTTTTGCTTAAGGAGAGCTACAATCCCTTTAGGAGCAAATAAGGAAGCACCTCCACTAGAGAAGACAAGCCACTAACGTTGAAAGACAAAGGGGATGTCTCAGATGGCAAAGTATGATATGATTTGGAAAAGTAGAGGAGGGTTACATATGAACCTAGTGCAAAGAAGCAACTAGTAACTATAGGATGATCAAGGAGATGCCCTAAGGAGGATCAAGAAGTTATAAAGACTACAATCTAAAAAGGGCAATAGGATGGGCATTAAGGTCAAGTAGACTCGAGAGACAACTGTCTCAAGACAATTAGACAACAAGAGTAGTAGGGACGAAACATTTAATAAACAGATCCTCGTAAGAATCATGGACTCAAACCATAGTGAAAAAGAGAGAAGTGGAAAGGCCAAACATTGGAAAAGAAGGATGAAGGAATTTCTTAAATAAATCAATGGCGAAAAGTGGATTGGTGACCACACTCAAGCCATGAGGAGGATTAAGCAAGCCTCGCAAAATGAGGTTAAGAAATCTTGGAACAAACAGTATATCAACCCTTCCCATGGAAGAAAAATTCTACGGTATACAAGTAGGATTAAGGAAAGGGTACAAGGACATACCACAAGATTTCAAAGGAATGGTACACAAGAAGGATGACAGCAAAGGATGTAATAAAGTTGCTCTAAGGTCAGATGCCTGTAAGGGCAGAGAAAGGAAGGATCCTATCAAGGAAAGGAGTCCTAGGGAAGCATATGTCCCAATGAAGAGGTGATGGACCCAATGGAATTGGGATAAGAAGATAAGCTTGCAAGGGAAATACATGTTGAGGTGAAAGGACCAAGGGAAGCGTACTAGGAGGACCTAAGGAGTAAGTTAAACCTCAGGAACAATAAGTATTAAGATCGCATCAAATGATGTCCTAACATGTGGGAATGAGAAGAGTGCCTATAATAAGAAAATAAAGGGAATTATATCTGAAAAGCTTCGGAAGAGTACGCTCTTCAATCAAGAGTAGTAAAGGAAACAATCGTAGGCGTCAAGACTGATTGAGGTCTACGCTCGGTTAATGGAGCCTAAAGATTGGACGACTGGGTATAGTGTGGAGTACCCAAAATAAGACCTGATAATTGAAAGTTCAACGGATAGGGAATAAGGGATGAAATAGAAATTTTAAGACAATAAAGGATTAAAAGTGGGCAAATGCCCCAATATAAAAAGAGTGTAAGATGGTAAAGGAAAGGAACCTTCAAGGAATGACAAGAAGGTTGAATGTGTAGCTCCTAAGGTGGAAGTCTCTACTTTGAAGGACATAGTGGAGAATGAAACCATCAAAAGGGAACTCCCCAAACAAAAGAATCGACACATAGACCGAAAGGGATCAACTCAGAATAAGGAATCGTAAAATGGTTATGAGTGAGTAAGAAAGGGAATCCTTGAGTAAAGGACACCATTGGAGATGTGGTAGGATATAAGGAAGGCAAAATCCCAAGCATGTCGATAAGACAAGAAGAAATCAGGAAACCCGATGGTTGTAACCAGGAAAACCCAATGAAGAAGTTGGTAAGGGGTGAGTATATAAGGAAAACCAACACAATTATGAAAGACATGATGTCAAAGATAAAAAGGATGATTGGATAACGGTGAAGCTAGTCGAAGAATACTACTAGATGACAAAAAAGGATGGAATTATACAATACTCGAAAGTTGGAAAGTTGAGAACAACCATCAAGGAAATGTTCTAGAATTATAATGGACAAAGCTAAGTTCTAGAAAATGTCATGCTATAAGGGATATGTAGGTACAATAGTCCCAGGAAAATGTGACTCAAGTAAGAAAAAGTCAGTTAGTTAAGTATGATAAGGTCAAACATAAAACTTGGACCGAAGTCGTAATAAATAATGGATGGAGGAAGGAACAATATAGGACTAACATCGAAACCCATGAAAACAATTACGAAACACTCGAAAGGACACCGAGCTAAGAGTTTCAACGATCAAGAGAATAACTAAATACGAGAACGATTGGGCATTTTGGACCTCCAAATCTTGGAATTTTGGACAGAAACCCCCAAGAGTAAGGATCTTACCCCTAAACAACAAGAAGCATTAGATCTAAGAAATTACTTGGACACGGGGGTAAGATAAACCAAAGGGACTGATTCCAAAGGAGTAAATGTGTAAACCTCGCACATTTGAGTTAAGGAAAACCGGGAAAATAATCGGTCAATCCGAATAAGAAAACCAAACCGGTTTACATTTGGGAATAAGCAATATGAAAATTTACAACTTTCGGTTGATCCAAAGGATTTATTAGATATTGGAAAACAAACTAGAAAACAAAAACCAAATTAGTTCAAGTGAACTTAATTCAATAAGAACTTCAAAGTTAAACGTGTTTACCTCAGAGTAGTGTGAGGATGGGTGACCTCCTGGTAAGTATGATTTTTTTTTTGTAACTCGAAATTTCGATCAAAAATTTTTATGCAAACGTACAGCTTATCATAAATAGCCATCAATTAATATATATTTAATTAATGAAATTAATACCAATAATTTAATACCTAAATTAAATTATTGGAATTAATACAAATAATTTAATACTGAAATTAAATTATTGGAATTAATACCAATAATTTATGGCAATATTAATACTATTAATAAATCTCGACCATTTAATACACGGGTTTTACGACTATATAAAGAGGTCATCCCCATTTCATTCTCCTCACACCTGAACACTTCTCTCTCTCTCTACTGCTCCATTTCTTGGTAAAGCTTGAACCAGAGCTTCAACTTGAACAAAGGTCGGGCTCTTTAGAACCGGGGAGAAGACAGCTATCTGATAGCAAACTCCAGTCAATCTGAGAATCGTTGAAGAAGCGCCGACACGTTGGAATAGTGAAGCAACTCGGAGAGTGGCAGGTTGATCACGGGGATCCGACCAAACCAGATCGGGGCATGACAAAATGAATGATCAAAAGGGAAGGAAAAGTCCACAAGTATGTTGCATGCAAGACTAAGTGAAAAGGGTAACCAAAGTAGTAGCATGTCAAAGAAAACCCTAAGTTGACATCAAGAGATATTTTTCCCAATGTAAAGGATACATAATTTAGTTTTGGGGACGAAACTCCAAAAAGGAGGGGAGAGTTACCCGTCATCTTGGATTAAGGAAACTGGGAAAAAATTGGTCAATTTAATGAGAAAACCGAACCATTTAAGGGACCGAGAATGATAAAGTGGGGTTAGAATGGGGAATTGGAAAATTCTAAGTGACCAAAAAGTCATAAAAATCTTGTGGAAGAACCATTAAGTAAATTGGATGGGAAAATTGGACCGGTTCACGGTAAATTGGACATGAATCAAATTGAACCAGATTAAACCATGTTAAACCAAGGATGAACCAGGTTCTTAATTCATTTTTCTAGGTGACTTGCAAATCTCAGTTTAGAAAATTGAGGCCACCATTAGATAAAAAATGAATTTAGACTAATTTAGAAAGTTTTAATTTTGAGAAAATTGGTCGAATCGGGCTTAAACCAACCAATTTTCGTCGTTGAACCTAGTCGGACCAGATCGGTTCGATCCAAAATAGTTTTGTCTTCTTCCTTAGGATAACAACACTCTTCATCAATGGCAGAAAAATGTTCCTTTTTTGGCGAGGGAATATTCCCTCCGATTTGGGCATTTTTTGAAGAGGATAAGCTAGACCAATATGGAAACTGATAGAGCAGAGGGTCCTTAAGCTCCCTATATAAAGAGCTCTCCTACATTCATCCTCCACACACCTCAAATCCTCTCCCTCTTCGAAGTGCTCAGATTTTCAACAAGGCTCAAACTAGAGGTTCGACTTGGGCACTTTTCTCAACCTTAGGAGGCAAACTTAGGATCTACAGACTCTGGGGGAAGTTAGCTACCTAGCAGCAACCTTCATTTGACCCATGGATTGTCGGAGAAGTGCTGGCAGAATCGAAGAGTGAAGTAACTCTGTCGGTTCAAAGCAGCCCTATTTTGGTCAACCTAAATTCGGCTAGTTCAGACCTCCTATAACCAAACCAAGCCTACCCTCAGCCCTAAGGCCACCACACGACCTCTACAAACGAGAATGGTAAGCCAATTCAGCCACCCTTCGTCATTACTATTCTGTTCTAGAGAGAAAGTGATGAATTTCACTAACCAAATTCACACTGATCCTAATATCAATTGTAGCAATTCTTGATCCTAGAAGGACTATAAGGATGAGAGCTACCTTCTCAGATTGAGAGCTCAGACCGTCGTGCCTCAGACAGTAAACTTTCAAAGCATTCTCTCTCAACGTACATTTTTTTTACAAAGCTCTGTTTGAGCTCGTTTTAGACCCAAATGTTGCAATTCAAAGCTCAATTGAATCATATGGAAGTGTACAAACTGATCCATGCCATCAATTGGATCAATTAACCCCGTCTGAATGGCCAATTTGAAGAAATCAAATTCGGTTAGTAGAGGGGGGTGAAAATTTGAGGGAAATTGGAATTTTGAAACATTAAGGGAGCTAAAAGTTGAATGTCAATTGGCAATGAGAAAAATGTTGGAGTACTAATTGATCAATCTTTGAAAGAATTGAGACCAATTGGCCATTTTTGGATCTTATGGGCAAAATGGTAATTTTGTAAAAGTTGGGGGACTAAATTGGAAATTTGGGAAATTTGAGCCCTATATACCATTTTGAGAAAATTAAAAATCCAAGAGGGATATTGGAAGCCTCGAGGACTTAATTAAAATAATTGAGCATTTGAGACCTAAAGTCTAAGATTATGGACTTTAGGGACCTAATTGTAAAAAGGTAAAAAATAAGGGCCTAAATGTAAATACATAAAAATAGTGGGGCTAATAATGCCAATCCATTCCTAACTAGGATACCCAAACAATGTAGGAATTAATTCGAATAAGGACGTGAGCAAAGGAGCTCAAACAAGACTTGGAATACTGAATAAGGACGAACACGTCACAGTCACCTGGTGAGTGGGACAATTTAAACGTCTTACCCGGTTGGAGTGATGAGCACCTTTATTAACTAAAAACCCACTTCCTAGTTGTCATTTTGGACTTTTGATACATCATGCCCGGTGGAGATGATGGGCACTTTAAAGAAAGGAAAAACATGCGTACCAATTGTAAGTAGACCTATCTATATCATCACACCTAGTTGGTGTGATGGGTACCTTAATCTAAAAAGGACGACATCAAAGGATGTCATATAATGATTAGATACTTCCAAAGAATGAATGAAAAAGGAATTTTGGGAGAAAGGGAAAGGATCCTACCAAGGAAGGAAGTCCTGGAAAGGCATACGTATCCCAACAATGAGGAAAAGGAACCAACCGAAATGGAAAGAAATATAAGCTCACAAATGAAATGCTAGTTGAGACGGAAAGATTGAGTACCAAGGAAAATTACTCATGAGGGCCTAAGAAGTAAATTAAACCCAAGGAATGGGTAAGTCGGAAGATATCATCAAATGATGATGTACAAGTAAGAAAGCAAATGACTGCTCAAAAAAGGATAATAGAATAAAATACATGTAAGAAATCTTGGATAAGTATGTTCCCTAGTCAAGAAGTGACTAGAGTTAATGACCACAGATATCATGGCCAGTTGTGGTCCATGCCCAAATGATTAGAACCAGAAAGACTCAATAAGAAAGTTGGGAAAAGATGAGTGGGTAAGGAAAACCAAAACAGTTATATAGGTTGATTGGATAACGGTAAAGGTAGTCAAGGAATACTACTAAACAAAAGAGGAATGAAGTTAGACGATCCTTGAAAAGTTATAAGTTGAAAACAACTCTTAAGGAGGTGTTTTGGAAATCTAATGGACATAGAGACAAGATCTAGAAAATGTCATGCTATAAGGGAGATGTAAGCCCAATAGTCCTGAGGAAAACATGACTCAAAACAAGGAAGAGTCAGTTAGTAAGCATGACAAGGTCAAACATAAAATTTTGACTAAAATTAAAATGAACAACGGATGAAGGAAGAGTCGAAATAGGAAGAAAAGTGTGATAACAAGGAAACCTATGAAAACAAGTATGTAACGCTCTAAAGAACATCAAGCTAAACTGAGAGGTTATTTAAACATGGTAATGGTTAGGTATCTTGGAACTCAATACATGACCTCAAAGGGAAAAATGTTGCTCTAAGCAAAGAAAGATGTGAATCTAAGGATATACGCTTGAGTAAGGTCTGTCTAGTTATGATAAACTACATGGAGGGAGTAAATAATATAAAGGAACAGAAATTTCTTAAGTGAATGATATAAAAAGGGCTAATTGAAAGAACAAGAGAAGATTTTGCATGTTAAGAAAACACCAAGTGGACATCAAACGAAATTGTTCCTCGTGTAATGGTTGCTAATTAAGTTTTAGGAACAAAACTTCTAAAAGGAAGGGAGAGTTTTAAACCCCGCTCTTCGGAGTTATGGAAAACCGAGAAAAGAACCGGACAAACCGAGTGAGAAAACCAAACCGGTTCACAAACCCGATTATCAGGAAATGAGAAAATAGGAGAATTAACAACTCCCAAGTGATTCAAAATAGTTCATAAACCTTGGAAAAGAACCTTAAGAAAAATTGGGAGAGAAAAACTAGACCGGTTTGAGTGAACTAGATCCGAACCGGATTGAACCAGTTTATGAACTGAGCTAGTTTATGAATCGAAACCGATAGAGAGAGGGCAAACCGAGAAAATTTTGGGTCCCAAGTGATGTAAAGAGTCACATAAGTCATGAAAAAGGATTTTCGGATGAATTGGAGATGAAAATCAAACCGGTTCAGGTGATCTGGATTTGAACCGAATTAAACTGGTTTGGACTAGTTTGAACCACTCTTGAACCGAATTCTAAATTCATTTTTCTAGGCGGCTTAATAAATTCAAATTTGAGATTTGAGGCCACCATTTGATAGAAAATGAATTTGAAGCTTTCTCTCTCTATGTCTAGTTTGTGGGCGATGCTCCGTTTGAACTCATTCTAGCACCAAATCGTGCTATTCTAAGTGTAATTGAATCATGTGAAGGTGTAGGAACTCCAATTTAACTTCAATTTCAACAATTAAACTCATTTAATCGGACAATTTGATGAAATCAAATTCGACATAGTTACAAGGTTGAAATCGGGGAAAATTGGGAGAAATGTGGGAATTTAAAAAATATGAGGGACTAAATTGCAATTTCATAAAATTGAGGACCAATTGGGCAAATTTTGGAAATTTTGGGGCAAAACCTACCATTTTTGTAATGTAGGGGCAAAATGGTAATTTTGGAAAAGTTAGGAAACCAAATTGGAAATTTGGGATATTAAACCTATTTTTTGTGAATTCGAATAAATTGAGCTCCTAAGATATTCGGGACTCAATTTGAGGAATAACCAACATTAGGGACTTAAAGTTAAAGTAAAATAACTTTAGGGACCTAATTACAAATAAAGGAAAAGTTGGTTTTCTCATTCATTTGGGATGAATGAGGGTTATTAGGCCAAAGAATAATGAACAAGAATATTCATATTGTGTAGGAACATGAAGTACCAAGAACACCAGGTAAGACGAGTTTGAGTAAGGACAACAAGTCGGCTAACAGAGATTTCATTGCACGATCGAGTGAGTGGGATTTTTATATTATACCCGATTAGGATGAAAAGTACGTCGAAAATGAAAGCCCATTGCTAAGTGGTATTTTAAACATCACACCTGAGAGGAGTGATGTGAAAATCACGTAGAAAAACTACCTACCGGTTGTAAGTAGATCATACCCGGTTGGTATGATGAAACTTTCTTGAAGGAAGTGGAAAACCCGTTCATCAGTTATGAGCAGAGATGTACTCATACTCGGTTGGTATGATGGACAGTTAAAAATATATTTTGTAGGAAGTGTTCTCCCCTGACTGTGTGCCATTGCTTAAACAATTTGGGAGATCTTCTTGACGGGAGCTCGAATAGCTCTGTTAGGCTGGAGGCTTCGATTTTGAAACTTGGTGGCTATTATGCCCAAATTTTAAAAATCTCGAACAGTGGGCCCTAGGTTAGTTGGCATGAGCAAGAGCTCATAAACAAACATGATTTATATTGCATGAAAACTTAAAGTAATTGAATTTTTTTGCCATGGTACCAAGACAGGACCAACATATTCAGTCAACTAACGGAAGTGCAATGTGACAGGTTTCCGAATTAGTCAAGATAAATAGTTGTAGGTTGAGTTAAGGGTCGGGGCCGTTGGACTAGTGGCACCACAGATTATATGGCATCATGTAAAAATTGTTGATTATGTATGTAGTGTGTTTATGGGACCTTCAAGATGCCCAAGAGGGGTAGTGATGTGTCCTAGGGCCCTGGATGACCTAGAGGATATAAGGGCAGTTAGTCGTACTAGAAGCCTTGAGAAGCTTGACGTAGCTTCAAGCGCCTAAGACTGGGGTGGGGTCGGGATGAGGTCTCTATCCTTATACGGACATGGAGAATCATTACGGGATTGAGGGTTGGATGTCATGAACATCCATTCAATCTCTGGGTAGAAGTGGATGTGCTTCTATCTAGGTGGTCGGTAAAGTCGCTCCAATGCCTCAAGTGGGTTTAGAGAACATATTGGCTTGCGATTGTGTGTTTGACCTTCATGATGAAGGATGTGTGTTGGGTGATGTCACACCGTGGTTAATAAGAAATGGTGATAACAATCGAAATTTGAAATGAAAGGTTTTAGAAAAAAAAATAAGGATTCTAGCATACTCCAAATCAAACATTTTTCCTAAAAATTAAATTGAAAACCCATTCACTGAGTATTTGTACTCACCCCCTCCCTTATATCCCTTTTAGGAAATCTTGGAAAGCCTACCCCAAGGACCATCAACTAATGCGCCTATGAGACATGTATGATCAATTTAAAATTTTATGTAGTTTTGATTTATGTTATTCTATGAAAGTTACAGGCTTAAAGGACACCTTACTGTTTACGATTTATAAATAAGGGGAAACCCTTAATAAACCTGGAGAGTGGCGGGTTGATCATGGGGATCCGACTAAACCGAGTCGAGGTATGACAACTTGAGTGGTATGAGAGTCTGTTTCCTGGAATACATAATCAAGACTAGAAAAGATAGTAACTAATAGGAATAATTTTAAAATTTTCAGATGGCTCCAAGGAGAGGAACGAAGAAAATTAGGATTGGCGTTACCAACACCACCCAACTCTCTGTCCCCATAGGGAGATAACCCTAAAATACTTGAGAAGTCCCAAAGAACCAAACATTAGTGGGAGGTATCCAGATGGATGGTGCCAGGATCTGTTGAGGTCATAATCCTAAGTACGAAGGAAGCCAAGCCTAATACTAGGAACGCCATCAAAGGGCTTATAACTTTACTGAAAAGGACGCTTGTCAAGAACCCAATAGCTTCCCATCTGTTTCATAGACGTTTTTTTTGTAATGGGGCTAAAACCCTAAACTATTGTACTACCTCTCCAATAATAACTCCAAGTTACTAAAAACTATGTCTCTAAAAAATGATGTCACCTTGCGCCTCAAGCTATAGGAAGATTGCCCAAGAAAGGTAAACAAACAAATCCGCATTACCCAAGACATCACAGAGACCAAGGAGATTCTCATCCCAAATGAAGGAATAAATCAAGGTAATTATTTGGCGAAGAAAGCATGACAAGAAAGCCATCAAGGTAATTAAGGAGTCTAGGAGAACACTTGAAGTAACAACTAGACAAGAAAATGACCTATTACAAGCTGTAAGGGAAATAGGACATGAAGTGAAGAAATGTCCTACACCACAAGGATTTAGAATAATACCTTCCAAGGATAGCACCCCCATAGCTATAGGAATTTGAAAGGATACCATCCCTAGAAATAGGACTCCTGCTCAAAATTTTAACCACATCCAGGAGGAAGCTCTTCAAGATCCTAGCGTAGTAGTAGGAAGGGCTAAAAGTAGGACCTCGATAAACAACAAATAGAACAAAGGATTGCTGAAGAGAATTCTCCGTTAAATTTCTAGCCATCTAGGAGCAAGGAAGGAAGCACCTCCACAAGAGAAGACAAACCGAGCATTTGACGATAAACGGGATGACAGGGATGATAAGCGCGACCTACTTTGGGAAAAAATGGATGAGTCAAATTGGAGTTTTAGACCAACATAGCATAAGTAAGCAGATCGTAAAAATAAGATAGTCAAGGAGAATAAAAGATGTCCTAAGGAGGAGCAGGAAGTAGTAAGGACTACACCCTAAAAAGAGTTAATGGAGTGGTCATTAAAGACAAGAAGACTTGAGAGACAACTGCCTCAAGATAATTAGACAAGGTGAATAGTAGGGGCTAGACAGGTAACGAACCAACCCTCGTAAGGGTCATAGATTAAACTCTTGTAAATAAAGGAAAGATGGAAAGGCCAAACATTTGGAAAAGAAGGATGGAGGAAATCCTTAAAGAGATCAACAGCCAAGATAAAATTGACAACAAAACTCAAAGCCAAGAGAAGATTAAGTAAGCCTCGCACAAAGAGGTCTTGAGGACAACCATGTCTGAACCTTTGCCAAGTAAGAAAACTTGCATAGGATACAAGTAGAATTAAGAGAATGGTATAAGGACGTACCGCTAGATTTCCCAAAAAGGGTGCAATGGAAGGACGACATCAAAGCATGTCATTTAATGATTAGATACTTCCAAAGAATGAATGAAAAAGGAATTTTGGGAGAAAGGGAAAGAATCCTACCAAGGAAGCCCCAAAAAGGCATACGTATCCCAACTTTGAGGAAAAGGAACCAACCGAAATGGAAAGAAAGATAACTCACAAATGAAATGTTGGATGAGACAAAAAGATTAAGTACCAAGGAAAATTACTCATGAGGGCCTAAGAAGTAAATTAAACCCAAGGAATAGGTAAGTTGGAAGATATCATCAAATGATGATGTACGAGTAAGAAAGCGGAGGACTGCCCATAAAAAGGAGAATAGAATAAAATACATCTATGAAATCTTGGAGAGGTAAGTTCCCTAGTCAAGAAGTGACTAGAGTTAATGACCACTGATATAAAGGCCACTTGTGTTCCACGCCCAAATGATTGGAATCAGAAAGACTCAATAAGGAAGTTGGGAAAAGATGACTGTGTAAGGAAAACCAACACGGTTATATAGGTTGATTGGATAATGGTAAAGGTAGTCAAGAAATACTACTAAACAAAAGAGGAATGAAGTTATACAATCCCTAAAAAGTTATAAGTTGCAAACAACTCTCAAGGAGGTGTTTTGGAAATCTAATGGACATAGAGACAAGATCTAAAAAATGTCATGCTATAAGGGGGGATGTAAGCCCAATAGTCTTGAGGAAAACATGACTCAAAATAAGGAAGAGTCAGTTAGTAAGCATGACAAGGTCAAATATAAAATTTGGACTGAAATTGAAATGAACAATGGATGAAGGAAGAATCAAAATAGGATGAAAAGGGTGAGAACAAGGAAACCTGTGAAAACAAGTATGTAACGCTCTAAAGAACATCGAGCTAAGGGTTTCCTAGTCAGAGAGGTTATTTAAAGGGAACTCCAAATCTTGAGTACAAGATCTCAAAGGGAAAAATGTTCCTGTAAGCAAAGAAAGATGTGAATCTAAGGATATACCCTTGAGGAAGGTATATCTAATTAAGATAAACTCCATGGATGGAGTGAATAATATAAAGGAAAAGAAATTCCTTAAGTGAATGATATAAAAAGGGCTAATTGAAAGAACAAGTGAAGAGTTTGCATGTTAAGCAAACACCAAGTGGACATCAAAGGAAACTGTTCTTGGTGCAAAGGTTGCTAATTAAATTTTGGGGTAAACTCTAAAAAGGAGGGGAGAGTAGTAAACCCCAGTCTTCGGAGTTAAGGAAAATAGGGAAAAGAACTGGTCAAACCGAGTGAGAAAATCGAACGGGTTCATAAACCCGATTATAAGGAAACGAGCAAATTGGAGAATTTACAACTCCCAAGTGACTCAAAATGGTTCATAAACGTTGGAAAAGAACCTTGGGACAAATTGGGAGAGAAAAACTAGACCGATTTGGATGAACCGTATCTTAATCGGATTTAATTGGTTTATAAACCGAAACCGATAGAGAGAGGGAAAACTGGGAAAATTTTGCATCCCAAGTGACCTAAAGAGTCACATAAGTCATGAAAAAGGACTTTAGGATGAATTGGAGATGAAAATCAAATTGGTTTAGGTGAACTAGATCCGAGCCAGATTAAACAAGTTTTGATTGATTTGAACCACTATTGAACCGGATTAAAAATTCATTTTTCTAGATGGCTTAAAAAATTCAAATTTGAGATTTAAGGCAACCATTCGATAGAAAATTAATTTAGATGAATTTAGAAATTTTTAGCTTCGAACCCGGTTTGGACCGGTCCGGTCCGATTCTAAAGAGTGACGTCTTCTTCCTTTAGATGACAGCACTGTTCACTCACTGGAAAATCGCACAGTACCGGCGAAGCCGAAAAGTCTCCGACCAGGGAGTTTCAGGCAATGAATGACTACCATTAAGGCACCAATCGGATGACCAGGAAGTCCTCGAGCTTTCTCTATATAGAGCCCCTCCTCATTCATCCTCTCTACACTTGAAAATGCCATTGTCTTCAACTGCTCCAATTTCTGGCAAAGCTCGAACCAGAGCTCCGACTTGGGCATTTTTCAAAGCCAAACAAGAAGATGTCAGGCTCTTTAGAACCACGGAGAAGTCAGCTACATGGTGGTAGCATCCATTTGCTCTGAGATTCACTGGAGAAATGTCGGCATGATAAAATAGTGAAATAGCTCCAGCGGACTGAAGCTGCCATGTTTTGGCTGAGCTGAAATCGGCCAATTTGAGCCCTACTAAGGCCAAATCGAGCCCTCTCAACACCTCCACAACTCTTCTATAGTTGAATTAGAGCTGAAAGGTAAGCCAATTCGGCTCCCCCTAAAATTTTTGACCAGTACTAGAGAGAGAACTAGTAGAACTTTGATCATGAAATTCTCGTTCATTTTGGCATTAATCGATACAATTCTTGAACCTAGGAGGAACCTCAGAACATAAGCTATCTGCCCAAATCGAAAGTTTGGACCGTTGTGCCCCCGACAGTAAGCTTTTGAAGTTGTCCCTCTATAAAATCCAGTTTTCCGGCGAAGCTCCCTTTGAACTCATTCCAACACCAAATCGTGCTATTTAAAGTGTAATTGAATCATATGAAGGTGTAGGAACTCCAATTTAACTTCAATTTCAATAATTAAACTCATTTGGTCGGTCAATTTGATGAAATCAAATTCGGCAGAGTTAGAAGGTTGAAATTGGGGAAAATTTTGGGAATTTCAAAAATAAGACATACTAAAGTGCAATTTCATAAAATTGAGGACCAATTGAGAATGATAAAAATTTTGAAGACCAATTGGGCAAATTTTGGAATTTTTGGGGCAAAACAAACCATTTTTATAAAGTAGGGGCAAAATGGTAATTTTGGAAATGTTGGGGGACCAAATTGGAAATTTGAGAAATTAAACCCCTTTTTGTGAATTAGAATAAATTGAGGTCGTAAGATAAATTTTACAAGTTTCGGGACTTAAAGTTAAAGAAAAATAACTTTAGGGACCTAATTGCAAATAAAGGAAAAGTTGATTTCTCATTCATTTGTGATGAATGAGGGCTATTAGGACAAAGCATAATGAACAAGAATGTTCATATCATGTTGGAACATGAAGTACTGTGAACGTTAGCTAAGACGAGTTCGAGTAAGTACAACAAGATAGCTAAGAGGAATTTCACTGCATGATCGGGTGAGTGGGATTTTTATATCATACCCTGTTGGGATAAGTATCTCAAAAATGAAAACCCACTATTAAGTTGTATTTTAAACATCACACCTAAGAGTAGTGATGTGAAAATCATGTGGAAAAACTACTTAGCGATTGTAAGTAGATCATACCTGATTGGTATGTTGAAACTTCCTCGAAGGAAATAGAAAACCCGTTAATCAGTTATGAGCGGAGAGGTCCTCATACTCAGTTGGTATGATGGATAGTTGAAAAAATATTTTGTCGAAAGTGTTATCCCCTAATTGTGTGCCACTGCTCAAACAATTTCGTAGATCTTCTTGACGGGAGCTCGAATAGCTCTGTTAGGTCAGACACCTGGGTTTTGGAACTTGGAGGGCTATTATGACCAAATTTTTAAAATCACGAACAGTGGCCTTTAGGCCAGTTGGCACGAGTAGGAGCTCATAAACAAACATGATTTATATGCCAAGAAAACTTAAAGTAATTGAATTGTTTGGTCATGGTACCAAGACAGGACTGACATATTCAATCAACTAGTAGTGGTGGAACATGACCAGTCTCCAGACTTGTCAAGACAAATAGCTATAGGTTGAGTTGAGGGTCGGGGCCGTTAGACTAGTGGCACCACAGATTATATGCATCATGTGAAAATTGTTGATTGTGCATGCACTGTGTTTACGGGACCTTCAAGAATTTGGATTTTTCCATTATTTTTTAGTTATAGGTGTGCCATCACCCAAGACACATCCTTCATCATGAAGATTACACACATTAGCAAGTCAGTATCACTACTGAACCCGCTAGTGGCTTCGGAGCGACTTTTCTTGCCACCCGGATAGAAGTACAACCACTTCTACCCTGGGAATGAGTGGATGTACATGGCATCCGACCCACAATCCTGAAATCACTTCTTCGTGTTCGTATGAGGATAGAGACCTCATCCTGTCCCCACCCGGTCTCATGCGCTTTGTGCTACTCTAAATTTTGCACAGACACCTAGAACGACGAACTGCCCTTATAGCCACCAGGTCATCCAGTGCCCTTAGGACGCATCACTACCCCTCATGGGCGTCTTGATGATCCCATACTCATAGTGCATGCACAAACAATGTTTTCTTATATTGCCATTAATCTGTGGTGCCACTGCCCCAACTCTCAACTTAACCCGTAGCTATTTGTCCTTACTAGTCCGTCGACCTGTCATGTCGCACTGCCGCTAGTTGACTGAGCATGTCGATCCTATTTTGGTACCATGGCCAAACAATTCACTTATTAAGTTTTATGGCACATATATCATGTTCGTTTACGAGCTCCTGCTCGTGCCAACTTGCCTTGGGCCCACTATACGAGATTTTCAAAATTGGGCATTTAGCCTCCATGTTCCAAAACCGAGTACCCCGACCTATCAGAGCTATTCAAGCTCCCGTCGAGAAGGTCTCCCAAATTGTTTAAGCATTGGCACATTGTTAGGGGAGAGCACTTCCGACAAAACATATGTTTTCTCTATCAATTATACCACCCAGGTATAAGGACACCTCCATTCATAATCAATGAACGGGTTTTCAACTTCCTTCATGGAAGTCTCATCATACCAACTGGGTATGATCTACTTACAACCGGTAAGTAGTTTTTCCGCACGATTTTCACATCACTTCCTCTAAGTAGTGATGTTTAAAATACCACTTAATAGTGGGCTTTCATACTGAGGTACTTATCATTGCCCAACCGGGTATGATATAAAATTTCCACTCACAACTGATAAGTGGTTTTTAATTTTAAGTTGTGCTCATCATCCCAAGCGGGTATGATGTTAGTAAACCCACTCACCCATTAATGCCGTGAATTTCACTAGACTAGTTCTTGGTATTCACGCGAGCTTGTCCTTGCTGGCATTCCCGATACTTCATGTTCCTACATGATATGAACATCTTGGTTCATTATCCTTCGGCGTAATCGCCTTCATTCATTCCAAATGAATGAGAAAGTTAAACTTTCATTTATTTGCAATTAGGTCCCTAAAGTTATTTCTCTTTAACTTTAAGTCCCAAATGCTGGTTTTTCCTCAAATTGAGTCTCAAAACTTCTAAAATTTATCATAGGACCTCAATTTATTCCATTACAGAAAAAGGGGTTTAATTTCCCAAATTTCCAATTTGGTCCCACAACTTTTCCAAAATTACCATTTTGCCCTTCCGTTACAAAAATGGTAAATTTTACCCCAAAATTTTCAAAATTCCTCAATTGGTCCTCCAACATTATTTTCATGCCCAATTGACCCTCAATTTCATAAAATTTCATTTTGGTCCTTTGAATTTCAAAAATCCCTAATTTTCCCCCAATTCCAACTTCTTAACACAATCGAATTTGATTTCATCAAATTGACCCATCAAACATTTTCAATTGTTGAAATTGAGTTTCTCCATGTTCATACGATTCTTTAGAAATGTGAATCGCAAGTTTTAATGCCAGGATGAGCTCAAACGGGCTTTGTCGGAAAAGGAACTATAGAGAGAGAAAGCTTCGATTACTCATCGGTGAAGCCACGACGGTTTGAGCTTTCGATCTGGGCAGATAGCTCTCATCCTGAGGTTCATCCTAGAATCAAGAATCACATCAATTGATATGGAATTGGATTAGAATTCCGTCATTAGAATACGGTCGACTCTCTCTCTTGCACCGATCAAAAATTGTAAAGGGGAGCCGAATTGGCTCATCTTTCGGTCCTAATATGGCCGTGGAAAGGTTGAGGAAGTGTTGGGATGGCTTGGTTTGGCTTGAGGAGGGCTTGAAATGGCCGATTTCAGCTTGGTCGAAATAGGGCAGCTTCGGTCCGCCAGAGCTGCTTCACTATTCTATCATCCCGACGCTTCTGCAACGATTCTCGGATTGACTGGAGTTTGCTATCAGATAACTGTCTTCTCCCTGGATCTAAAGAGCCCGACCTTTGTTCAAGTCGAATCTCTAGTTCGAGCTTCATCGGGAAATGGAGCAGTAGAGAGAGAGAGAGAAGTATACAGGTGTGAGGAGAATGAATGGGGATGACCTCTTTATATAGGTGTAAAACCATGTATTAAATGGGAGAGATTTATTACTAGTATTAATATTGCCATAAATTATTGGTATTAATTCCAATAATTTAATTTTGGTATTAAATTATTTGTATTAATTCCAATAATTTAATTTGGGTATTAAATTATTGGTATTAATTACAATATTTAATTATATATTAATTTATGGCTATTTATGATAAGACATACGTTCCCATAAAAAATTTTGACCGAAATTTCGGGTTACAAAAAAATCAACAAGCATGCTTAACTTTAAAGTTCTTATAAAATCTAGTTCACTAGAACCAATTTGGTTTTTGTCTTTTAATTTGTCTTAAGTTTCTTTTTTTCAAGGTTTAATAAACCCTTTGGATCACCCATAAGTTGTAAATTTCCATATTGCTTGTTCCCAAATGTAATCCGGCTCGGTTTTCTTATTCGGTTTGACCGGTTCTTTTCCCGGTTTTCCTTAACTCAATAGTGCGGGGTTTACAACTCTCCACTCCTTTTAGGAGTTTTGTCCCCAAAACTTAGTTAACATCCTTGTATGAGGAATCATTTCCTTTGATGCCCCTTTGGTGTTTTCTTAACATGCAAAGTCTTCACTTGTTCTTTCAATTAGTCCTTTTTATATCCTTCACTTAAGGAATTTCTTTTCCTTTATATTATTTACTCCCTCCATGGAGTTTATCATAACAAGACATACCTTACTTCAGGGTATATTCTTAGATTTATATCTTTCTTTGCTTAGAGCACATTCTTTCCTTTGAGGTTCTATACTTAAGATTGGAAATTACAAGATACCTAACCATTCCCATGTTCAGTTAACCCCTTGGTCATTGAAATCTTTAGCTCAATGTTCTTTCGGACGTTATGTACTTGTTTCCATGGTTTTCTTTATTATCACTTTTTCATCCTATTTTGACCCTTCCTCCATTCGTTGTCTATTATAACTTCAGTCCAAATTTTTATATTCGACCTCGTCATGCTTATTAGCCGACTCTTCCTTACTTTTAGTCATATTCTCCTCGGGATTGTTGGACTTACATACCCCTTATAGCATGGCATTTTCTAGGACCTGTCTTTGTCCATTAGATTTCTAGGACATCTCCTTGAGGGTCTCTCTTAGCTTTTTTTTTAACCTTTTAGAGATCATATAACTTCATCCCTCTTTTCTTTTGATAGCATTCCTCAACTATCCTTTTTACCGTTATGCTCTCATCCATCATGTCTTTGAAGTTATGTCTCACATAACCGCATGGATTTCTCTTACCTACTCATCCTTTCCAAACGTTTTTATTGGGTCCTTTCAATTCCAATCATTGGGTTTCCTGATGATTTGACATACGAGGATTTTTTTTCCCTTCTTATGTCCTTTCTCTTCTTTAGTGACATCCCTTATGTAATGACTTCATTTTTCCTTAATCCACTTTTACTTGCTCATAAATCACTTCATGATTCTTCATTCTACAATAATTACTTTCGATCTATGTGTCGATTACTTTGCTTGGGAAGGTTCACTCTTTCCAGTTTTGTTCATTATCTTTGGTTGTCCACTGTTACTAGTTTTCCTCTTTCTATATGGTTTTCCTATTCTCTCCAAACTGGTCATACTAGACCATTACAATACTTCCTTCCTTGGAAAACATTTCCTAAATAAGGGTTGGTTCCATTTCCTCTTAATTGGGATGCACACGTCTTTCTGGGGCTTCCTTCCTTGGTAGGATTCTTTGCCTTTCCCCTGACATTCTTTTCTTACATTTGCTCTAGAGGATTTCTACCCTTAAATGACATCCCTTGATGTCATCTTCTCCTATTTACCTTTACTCCTCAAATCATGTAGGCACATCTTTTATGCTCTATTTGCATCCTTATTCATATCCAGTACCTGTCTATTTCTTTAGGGAGCCTACAAATCTTCCTTGTTTCAGAATCATTGTGGGAGAGGCTTGCCTATTCCTTTCTTGGCTTGAGTTTAGTTGTTAATTGGCCTTTGGTCCTTTTAAGGATTTCTTGTATCCTTCTTTTTCTGAGTATTTGACCTTTCCGCCTCTCTCTTCTTTCCCGAGTATTTGTTCGTTAACTGCTTTGCCCCCACCATTTGTTTGGTCTAAGTTTCTTAGCAGCTGTTTCTCGAGTCCTCCTCTCCTTAACATCCATCCCACTGGTCTTTTTAGGGTGTAGTCCTTTCTACCTCCCGATCTTTCTTAGGGTGTCATTTATTATCCTTGACCCTATTTGACTTCATTAATTTTTCCAAGGTGATTAATTCCAATACATCCCATTATTTGGCTTTATTACTCTTCCAAGGCAGGTCATAATTGGCCTCCAATACATCCTTCCATCAAGAAGTTTCTAACAGTGGGTTGGTGCCTTGCACTTCACGTTATGTCCATATGCCAATCTAATGATTCCTTCAAGGCACTTAGTTGTATGCATCCCTCCAGAGTTTCCTTTCCCAGCGTATTCCTTCTCTTCTTCACTCTCATTGTGCCATTCTCTAGAGTTTCCAGAGGACGTTTCTCTGTGTTTGCCCCTTATGAGAGGGTTCTAGATATACTTCCCATGTACCTTATCCCTACTCTTAAGGTATCTTTCTCGTGTTGACCTTCTTAAGAAGAAATTTAAATTTTGCATTTACCTTGTCATTTCTTGACCTCTTGGTGAACCGCTTACTTAGCCAACTCCATGGTTTCGATCTCCAGTCCTTCGTGGCCTTTGAGGAGTTATTGCTTGAATTTATGAGGTGTGAAATAGCCCTTCTTTCCTTACACCTATAATAGTTTATCTTGGTACTTGTCCTTAGTAGGGTTGGGCACTTCCTCAGGTAATGTCTCAATCATTCATAATTGTAATAGGTTATTCTTTTACATGGATTGTTATGGTCCCTTCTTTCCTTTGAGTAGGGCATTTCCAAGGTTACTATTGGTTTGGTGCTCTACCGTTCTTTGAGTCTAATTACTTTGACAGTTTTTTTACTGAATCTTCTTTGCTAAAGGGTCTTCCTAGGTTTCTTAATTCCTTGATTCATCTTCCATAACCAGGATGTAACTTTTCCTTAGCTTCTAGGATAGTGTGGTTTTGTTTTATTTTCCTTAGGCCATATTCCTAGTAAGATCACATCCTCAGAAGATAGAGTTTTGGAGAATTTGAATATTTTATTAACATGGGAATACAAATGGTTGGGCTCTCAGCCCTATCACAGAAAATGATCATAAATTAACTAGGGAACTATGAGATTCTTGATAAGCATCCTCCTTTATACTTAGGGTTATGCCATCAATAGGTCCTAGAACCATTCTCTCGGATACTTCCCCATTTGGTCCTTCAACATTTCTGCTAGGTCTCAGGCATTTGGGAAGCTTCTAGGGTTGTCTCCCTATGAAGGTAGGGTGTTGAGTAGAGCCCTTCCAAGTTTTCTTGTTTCCTCTCCTGGGAGCCATCTGAAAATTTTAGGATAAATCCTATTAGTTACTATATTTTCTAGTCTCGATTATGTATTCGAGTAAACAGGCTCTGATACCACTCTAGTTGTCACCCCCCAACCTGGTTTGGTCAGATCCTTGTGAAAAACCCGCCACTCTCCTGATTTATTAAAGGGTTTCCCCTTATTATAATCCGTAAAGCGTAAGGTGTCCTTTAAACCTGCACCATTTCTTGGAATAGCATAATCAAAACTGCATGAAATTTAAAACTTTACATACCTGTCTTATAGACATCTTAGTTGATTGTCTTTCAGGGTAGGCTTTCTGGGATTTCCTAAAAGGGATATAAGGAAAGGGGTGAGTACGACTAGTCAATGCTAAAAATATTTGGGAGACTTTTTTGATGGTAGCTCGAATAGCTCCTATAGGCAAGAGGCCTTGGTTTTGGAACTTGTTGGCTAATATGCCCTATTTTAAAAATCTCAAATAGTGGGCCCTAGTTCAAGTTGCACAAGTAGGAGCTCATAAACAAACATGATTATTAGGCCATGAAAACTTAAGTAAATGAGTTGTTTGGCCATGGTACCAAGACAGGATCGACATACTTGATGGACTAACGGTAGTGTGACATGACAGGTCTAGGGATCGGTCACGACAAATAGCTACAGGTCGAGTCAAGAGTTGGGGCCGTTGGACCAGTGGCACTACAGATTACATGGCTTATGTGAAAAATTGTGATTCTGCATGCACTATGTTATGGGACCTTCAAGACACCCAAGAGGGGTAGTGATGGGTCCTAGGGCTCTAGACGATCTGGTGGAGATAAGGGTACTTAGCTTCATTGCGCATGAGACCGGGGTGGGGATGCGATGAGGCTTCTGTCCTCATATGGATATGGAGTATTTTTAGTCTTATGGTAGGACGTCAGAGATGTTCATTCAGACTTCGGGTTGAAGTCAAAGACTTCTATTAGGGTGGATGGTAAAGATGCTCCGATCCACAAGTGGGGGCAGACGGCATAACTGCATCTCGTGATTGTGTGTGATCCCTTCATGATGAAGGGTGTGTGTGGTATGTTAAACACATCGAATATGGAAATGGGAAAGAGGTTACAAAAACCATGGAAAGTATTTGAAAATCCTTGGAAATGAATTGGGAAACCTTAGAAAATGGTTTTGATAAATCGAAATTTGAAGAAAAGCATTTTTATGACATAAGAAGTCTGGCACACTCCAATTAAAAAAATTGATTTTTGTGAAAACTCTCACCCCAACAACCATTCACTAAGTTGTCGAACTCACCCCCTCCCTTTATCCCTTTTCAGGAAACCAAGGGAAAAAAAAACCTTAAATATTTATCGGTAGCCAAACCTTAAGGCATGTATGTAAAATTTATATTCAGTTTTGATTAATGTTATTCCAAGAAAGGTATAGGCAAGAAGGATGCCTTACTCCTCACGATTTAGAAGAGGGGAAAACCCTGATTAAACCAGGAGAGTGGCGGGTTGATCACAAAGATCTGACATAACCGGGTCTGGGCGTGACAACTTGAGTGATATCAGAGCCTGTTTCCTCGAATACATTATCAAGACTAGAGAACATAATAATTAATAGGGATACTTTCAAAATTTTCAGATGGCTGCCAACAAAGTAAACAAGAGAACTAGAGTCGCAGTCTCTAACACTGCCCAGCCAACCCTTCTAGTAGAAACTCCCCGAGAAACCCAAACAGTTCCATCCGGACCAAGCTCAGAACACTAGAGGTTGTATGAAGAGTTCATTCGAGTATTTAGGCAACCTAACCTTGTCACTGAGGTAGACACCAACTCTCAGGCTGAACCAGAGGAAGTACAAACTCATCCTCCTCCTGTTAATCATCCTCCTCCAGTTGATATTCCCAAGTATCTCAAGACTCTTCATCAACTGGGGTGTAAGCCTTTTCTCGGAGAGAAAGATGGGGAGCCGCCATGGACTGGCTGGCTAACATCAAAAAGCTTATGGGGATAGTTAGGATATCACTAGAGAATATGGTGATCTTGGCATAATTTTTCTTGGAGGGTAGTACCAAAAGATGGTGGGACAATATCCGAAGCCTACATACTTCCACACCCTCATAGGAGCAGTTTGAGGAGAGATACATGGAGGAGTACCTAGCCCCTCACCTAATAAATGAGAAGAAGCAGGATTTCCTCCGACTATGACATGGGCTTAACTCTATATCGAAATATAGGACTAAGTTTAATGAGCTAAGGCCTTTTGCTCCAAACATAGCTGGACTGACAGGTATTTACCAACGATTCGTGAACTGTCTCAACATGGATATAAGAGACCGGATAGGGGTACTAGGATGCCCCACGGATTTGGCTGGCATCATCAGCATGGCCCATGAGTGTGAATGTCTGGTACATACAAGATGCCGTCAGATAGAGCAAGCCGACTGAAAGGAAGGGGAAGGACCAAGCAACCAGAGAGGTCAAAAGGAGCCTGGTAGACAAAAATGAGGAACAAGAATGGGGTCTTTTAGGAGAAATGATGGTTATCATGCTCAAAGAGAGACAAGTACAACCCTACAAAGGAGAAACCCCTCTTGCCTTAGGTGCTGGAAAAGTCATGAAGGGTCGTGTCGAGCCCGTTTCGAATGCGGAAAGATCGAACACTTTGCAAAGAGTTGTCCAGCCCTTCGAGGTAATACCCAATGAAGTGACCATCCACCACCTCAAAGAAATCCAAAGGCACTAGACGGAGGACAAGACATAGCCACTACATGAAGGGTAATAGAGTGGGCATGGTGAGGAGAATACGAAACAAGGCCCGACAATCGAGGATACCTCGGATAGGAAAGTGAAGGGTGAACTAGGAAATTAAGGTTGACGAATGATTAAAGGTAGTCGAGAAATACTACTAGACGAAGAGAGAGACGAAGCTATACTATCCCCGAAAGGTTGGAAAGTTGGGAACAACCCTAAAGGAGGTGTTGTAGAAGTCTGATGGACAAAGACAGGTTTTGGACTATGAAATGTCGTAAGGGAGATGTAAGCACCAATAGTCTCGAGTAAAATGTGATTCAAGTAAGAAAGAGTCATTCGGTAAGCAAAACAAGGTCAGACATAATTTTGACCGAAGCTGTAATTAATGACGAATGAAAGATCGGTCAAATTAGGATGAAGGAACAATAATACCAAAACCTGTAAAAACAAGTATGTAATGCTCGAAAGTACGTCGAGCTAAGGGTTTCAATGATGAAGAGAATAACCGGACAAAGGAACGATTGGGCACCTTGGAACTCCCAATACTAGAATCTTGAGTAAGAACCACAAAGGGAAAAATCTTGCCCTAAGTAAAGGGAGATGCGAACAAAGGGATATACCTTTGGATTTAAAGGTAAGACATACTAGTTATGATAAAACTTAATGGAATGAGTAAACAATATACATGAAAAGAAATTCCTCAAGTGTGTGATTCAAAAGGGCTAAGTGAAAGAACAACCAAAGTTGGCATGTCAAGCAAATTCCGAGATAACATTAAGGGAAATTATTTCTGATGCAAAGGATGTTGATTTAGTTTTGGGGAGAAAACTCCTAAAAGGAGGGGAGAGTTGTAAACCCCATCCTTTTAAAACAAGGAAATCGAGGAAAGAACCGGTCAACCCGAGTGAGAAAAATTGAACTAGTTCACAAACCTGATCATCATAGAACATGCAATTTGGGGAATTTATAACTCTCGAGTGACCCAAAGGGTTCAACATTGGAAAAAGACCTTAGGACAATTTGGGAGAGAAAAACCAGACCAGTTTAGGAGAATCAGATCCAAGTTGGATTGAACCAGTTTATGAACCGAGTCGATTCATGAACCGGAACCGATAGAAAAAGGGTAAACCGAGAAATTTATGGATTCCGAGTGTCCTAAGGAGTACAAAAGTTAGGAAAGAGGACTTTAGGATGAATTGGAGATGAAAACCAAACCGGTTAAGGTGAACTAAATCCGAACCGAATTGAACCAGTTTGAATCACTATTGAACCAGATGCTAAATTCATTTTTCTATGTGGCTTAGAAAATTCAAATTTGAGATTTGAGGCCACCATTGAATAGAGAATGAATCTAGATGAATTTAGAAATTTTTAATTTTGAAAAACTCCGTCAAATTGGGTCTGAACCGGCCTGTTAAATCTTTGAACCCGGTTTGGACCAGTACGGTCCGGTTCGGAACAGTGTTGTCCTCTTCCTTGAGATGACAGCACTGTTCACTCGCCAGAAAATTGAGCAGTGCCGACAAAGCTGAAAAGTCTCTAGCGAAGGAGTTTCATGCAATGAATGACCACCATTAAGGCACCAATCGGACGGCCAAGAAGTCTCTGTGCTTCTTATATAAAGAGCATGTCCTCATTCATACTCTCCACACTTGAAAACTCCATTCTCTCTCAACTGCTCCAATTTTCGACGAAGCATGAACTAGAGTTCTGATATAGGGTCTTTTCTAAGCCAAAGAAGTCGTGGTCGGGTTCTTTAGAAATGGGGAGAAGTTAGCTACCCGATGATAGTCTCCATTTGTTACGAGGGTCGCCGAAGAGATGCTAGCGTGATAGAACAGTGAAACAGCTCCAGCGAACTGAAGCTGTCCTATTTTGGCCGAGCTGAAAATGACCAAATCGAGCCCTCATCAGGCCAAACCAAGCCCTCCCAACACCTTCACAGCCCTCATACAGCTGAATTAGAGAGGAAAGTAAGCCAATTTGGCACCCCTCTATAAATTCCGATCGGTGCTAGAGAGAGAACCAATAGAACTTCGATGACTAAATTCTCATTCAATTCGGCATCAATCAAAGGAAATCTTGATCTTAGGAGAAACCTCAGTACGAGAGATTTCAGCCCAGATCGAAAGATCGAACTGTCGCACCCTCGACGGTAATTTTTCGAAGCTTTCTCCCTCTAAGTCCAATTTTTTGGCGAAGCTCCGTTTGATCTCATTCTGGAATCAAATCGTGCGATTCAAAGTGGAATTGAATCATATGAAGGTGTAGGAACTCCAATCTTACTTCAATTTCATCAATTAAACTCATTTGATCAGTCAATTTGATAAAATCAAATTCGGCTGAGTTAGAAGGTTGAAATTGGGGAAATTTGGGGATTTTGAAAATTTGAGGGACTAAAGTACAATTTCATAAAATTTAGGGCCAATTGGGCATGATAAAGATATAAGTTAAGGTCACAAGGTGAATTTTAAAAATTTTGGGTCTCAATTTGAGGAGGAAACAACATTATGGACCTAAAGTTAAAGAAAAAGAACTATAGGGACCTAATTGCAATAAATTGAAAAGTTTGAGTATTTCATCCATGCACGACGAATGAAGGCTATTTGGTCGAGGGATAATGAACAAGGATGTTCATATTGTGTAGGAACATGAAGTACCAGGAACGCCAGCAAGGACAAGTTCATGGGAAGATAAAGAAACGGTTAAGAGGACTTCACTACATTAACGGGTGAGTGGAATATATAATATCGTACCCGGTTGGGATGATAAGCACCTCGAAAATGAAAACCCACTATTAAGTGGTATTTTAACCATCACACCATAGAGGAGTGATGTGGAAATTACGTGAAAACCTACTTACCGAGAAGTAGATCATACCCAGTTGGTATGATGAAACGTCCTAGAAGGAAGTGGAAAACTCGTTTATCGGTTATAAGTGGAGATATCCTCATACTCGCTTGGTGTGATGGATGACTGAAAAGTTTATTTTATCTAAAGTGCTCTCCCTTGACTACATGCCACTACTTAAAATATTTGGGAGACCTTCTTGACAGGAGCTCAAATAGCTCCAATAGGCCATAGGCCTCAATTTTGGAACTTAGGGAATAATATGCCTGATTTTGAAAATCTCGAACAGTGGGCCCTAGGCCAGTTGGCATGAGCAGAAGCTTATAAACAAACATGATTATCAAGCAATGAAAACTTAAGTAAATGAGTTGTTTTGTCATGGTATCGAGACACGACCAACATACTCGATGGACTAACGATAGTGCGACATGATAGCTCTACGAATTAGTCAAGACAAATAGCTGTAGGTCGAGTCGAGATTCGGGGCCATTGGACCAGTTGCACCACAGATTATGGCTTATGTGAATAATTGTGATTGTTCATGCACTGTGTTACGGGACCTTCAAGACGTCCAAGAGGGGTAGTGATGCATCCTAGGGCATTGGACGACCTAGTGGTGATAAGGGCAGTTAGTCGTACTAGGAGTCTTTAGAAGCTCGACGTAGCTTCAATGTGCATGAGACCGGGGTGGGGACGGGATGAGGACTCTGTCCTCATTTGGATATGGAGTATTTTTAATCTAAGTGTAGGATTTCAGAGACGTTCACTCAAACTTTAGGTAAAAGTTAGAGACTTCTATCAGGGTGGATGGTAAAGACGCTTCGATCCACAAGTGGGTGCAGTCAGCATAATTGCATCTTGTGAATGTGTGTGATCCCTTCATGATGAAGGACGTGTGTGGTATGTTAAACACATCGAATATGGAAATGGGAAAGAGGTTATTAAAATCATGGAAAGATTTAAAAATCCTTGGAAATGAATTGGGAAACCTTAGAAAAAGGTTTTGATAAACTAAAATTTGAAGAAAAGCATTTTTATGAAATGGAGTCTAGCACACTCCAATTAAAGAAATTGATTTTTGTGAAAACTCTCACCCCAACAACCATTCACTAAGTTGTCGAACTCACCCCCTCCCTTTATCCCTTTTCAGGAAACCAAGGGAAAAAAAACCTTAAATATTTATCGGTAGCCAAACCTTAAGGCATGTATGTAAAATTTATATTCAGTTTTGATTAATGTTATTCCAAGAAAGGTATAGGCAAGAAGGACGCCTTACTCCTCACGATTTAGAAGAGGGGAAAACCCTGATTAAACCAGGAGAGTGGCGGGTTGATCACAAAGATCGGTCCTGATTGGGATGATGGTCTTGCTCTTAAATTAAAAATGTTTTTCAGAAGTAGCCTTCACTGACTATGTGACTCTACTTAAACGATTTGGGAGCTAATTCTAGGGTTTGGACTAGATGTTGCGAGTGGGCCCAAGGCCAATGGGTATGGTCATAGACCCATTAAGAATTAGTGAATAATGAGTCCATTAAGACTTTCAAAATGAATAAGTGTGTATTGCACCTATGAAGCCAAGAACAGGTCAATAGGCTTGTTGGGCCAGTCATGTAGGTGTCGGATCGTTAAACCCATTAGGCTAGTGCACACGGGGCTGAAGCCGAGCCAACAGACTCTTGGGGTCGGTGGGCCAAAGATAGTGGCCATAATGGATAAAACTTCTCGATTGTGTATGCATGAGATGCAGAACCATCGAGTTGTCCAATATGGGGTAGTAGTGGTTCCAAGGGTTATTGGACAACCCAGGAAGCATAAGGGTAGTCTATTATCTAGTATGTCAAGAAGCTCTGGGAGCTTCAGCCACACTAAGATCGAGGTTGGAGGGGGAAGTGGTCTTGTCCCACATTGGGGACACAAAGTATTACTAGGGTTTGAGGGTTGGACAACTAACGTGCATTCAAACTCAGGGTAGATGTCACGCCGTGTTTTTAGTAACCCAAAATTTCAGTCAGAAATTTTTCTAGAATTGTATTATAAGTTTAAAATTCAATTGATATAATTGGAACAAATTTGATTTAAAATAAAAATGAAAAGTGTTGTTTTGACCAAAATAAATAGCTCGATGGAATGGATAGGGTAAATACCTAGTAAATTAGTTTAGTTGAAAATAATGAGATAATTATGTGAATTTGGTTTAGTATGAAACTATTAGCACTTTGTAGTATTAGTCTAGCGCCCCTACCATAAATACCCATAAATTAATAGCTACATTCAATTATTGGAATTAATACCCATAAATTAATACATACATTCAATTATTTGAATTAATACTAAGAAATACCTATAAATTAATACCTACATTCAATTATTAGAATTAATAACCATAAATACCTATCAATTTCTCAATTTAATAAGAATAACTGACAAAATTAATACCCATAAATACCCATAATTAGTAATAAATCTTCCCTATTTAACAAACAATTTTACAGCTACATAAGAAGCTTAGAACAATTTATCAGAGCGACACCAACTAAACTAAAAGAGCAATTCGAGTAAAAGAGAGCGACCTGGTCCAATAGTCCTTGTTCACACCTCAAACATCATCTTCGTCATGATCACATTAGATCTTCCAGATTAATACTTCGTACTTGTAAAATTCTCAATCTCGACATCCACCATACAACAACCAAATTTAAGGAAAATGGGGAACTATCAAAGCAAAGAAACACCAATAAGACTAATCAGGGACGGGTACCTAGGAATCCCTCTAGGATGAACATATCTTTGGATAAAAGGTGAGTGTGCTAATTTACACTTCATACCCGGTTGGGATGATGAGCACCTTTTTCTAAATTGGAAGCCACCGTGAGTGGGTTTATTAACATCATACCGGGTTGGGATGGTGAGCACTATAGAAAATAAAAACTACTTCTATTTGGGATTTTAACATACAACCGGTTGGAGTGATGTGCGAACTAAGTTGAAACCAACTTACTGGTTGTAAGTAGAGATCATACTCGGTTGGTATGATGGACTTCCTAGAAGAAAAGAAAATCCGCTTGCTGATTGTAAGCAAAGATATAATCACACTTGGTTGGTGTGATGAAGTGAAAAGATATTTTTGTCAGAAGTGTTCTCCCCTGACTATGTGCTAGTGCTTAAAATTTTTGGGAGACCTTTTTTATAGGAGCTAGAACAACTCAGATAGACCAGAGGCCTCAGTTTTGGAACTTATAAAGCCAAATGCCCGATTTTGGAAAATCACGTGCATTGAGCCTAAGGCTAGTTGGCACAAGCAGGAGCTCGTAAACAATCATGATATGTTAAAGCCATGAAAATTCTTAATGAATGGATTATGTGATTTCACCATGGTACCGAGTTAGGACCGACATACTCGATGGACTGGCGGCAGTGCATCAGGGCCAGGTCGACAGACCGACCTAGACAAATAGCTGCAGGTCAAGTTGAGGGTTGGGGTCGTTGGACCAGTGGCACCAAAGATAAATGGCTTTGTGAAAAATTATTGTTTGTACATGCACTTGAGGTCCGGGACCATTAAGATGCCCAAGAGGGGTAGTGATGCATTCTAAGGGCTACTGGATAACATGGTGGAGATAAGGGCAGTTTGTTGTGCTAGTAGTCAAGGAAGCTCGATGTAGCTTCATGCGCATGAGACTGGGGTGGGGTCGGGATGAGGTCTCTATCCTCATACAGACACGGAGTTGATTTCAGGTTTGAGGGTCGGATGTCGCGAACATCCACTCATACCTAGAGTAGAAGTGGACGGGCTTCTATCTAGGTAGCCGATAAAGTCACTCCGATGCCACAAGTGAGTGTAGTGGACAAGCTGCCTTGCAAATGTGTGATTCCCTTCCTGATGAAGGGCGTGTGTTGATTGTTAAATATACTTGATATGGAAATGAGGAAAATGGTTTGAAAAACCGAGGATTTGATGAAAGAATATTTTTAAATAAAATAAGGAGTATAGCACACTCTAATTAAAGATGTTTTAATTATGAAAACTCTCTCCCAACAATCATTCACTAAGTTGTCGAACTCACCCACTCCCTTTACCCCTTTTCAAGTAACCAAGGGAAAACCCACTGAAAAACTTTCTAGTAGCTGAACCTTCAAGACAAGTATGTAAGATTAATGTATTCAATTTTGCTTTATGTTATTCTAGGAAAGATATAGGTGAAAAGGACACCTTACTCCTTGTGGATTAGAAAAGGGAAAAACCCTTAATAAATAGGGAGAGTAGCAGGTTGTTCATGGGGATCCCACCAAACCAGGTTGGGGCATGACAGTAGAGGTCACCAACTTCTATTAGGGTGGATGGTAAATGCGCTTCGGTCCACAAGTGGACCAATCAAGGACTGGTCAACGATCGTGTGATCCCTTTTTATCATAAAAAAGACGATAGATGTGTGAAACATGTATGGATCATGGGAAAAAGTAAAAAAAATAAATCTTTAAAACCTAATTACTATAGAAATATTCCCCTCAATGAGTCATATACTTATTCCCCTACTTTCACCTATTTTAGAAAAACTAAAAAGGCGATCAAGACAAGCATAATTGAAATCCAAGTAAATGATCAAACCCTCAAGGTAAGTTCTATAAATAAAACTCAACTATTTTAAATTGTTATGAAAAACTTGTATTGATACGCATTTATCTTCTCTAATTCATAAAGGTAAGAATAATATGATGATACAAGAAATGGTGGTAGGTTAATCACAGTATCTCGATCGGGTCGGGATGTGACAAGTACTGTGATGATAAGTATTTCATTATTGTAGTATTGAGAGTAGTATAAACAAATTATTGTATTTCTAATATGTGGTCCAAGTCGATGTGTGATAGTTTCTATCAAATTTATTAGTTCATGTATCGAAATAGCTTTGCACGTTGGGTTATTATAAAATGTGCCACTTGCTTTCTACAAGTCACTTTTTATCATTTCTCTCCATTTGGAAGGATTTTTGTTCCACTTATCATTATTTTTCGGATGTCCGTTGATACAGTAATCCCGATAGACAAGTTATCAATTTTATCATTTTTGTTTGACCTAATCTCACATATTAAAGTTCTAAAAAGTAATGCACAAATATTCATTCTAACATTAAAGTTGAGTCTCAAAATCTTCAAATATCAAACTCATTTTAATTTAATATCTTATCTAAGAATTAGGTGTAAATAACATCCTTATCATCTACCTAGCAGCTAATTTAATATTTTATGCTCACACTAAGCAATTGATATTTATTATTTTTTGTATGCGAGTGTTTTCTAGGATCGATAACTTTTTTATTTTCTTAGGAAAAGACTCTCGGGTTGGACATCCCGTCTTTTTACCATCCAAACTCAATGTTTAGAACCCTCACCTGAGTTTGTGGATAAACCTGCCTAGTATGCACGATGCTCAACACAACCTACATTTGTACAACCATCCTCTAGGCTCCTAGGAATTCACATCAAAGACAACATTAAATTATATTTTTTACCTTTATTTCTATATAAACCATGTAACCCCTCTCTTGCAATGTGGATATTACAAGTGGATGTGGAACAAAACATTTTCTTTTGTTTGTCACATCCACTTTTCCGCCATATTGAGTTGTTTTACCTTGTTGCTTCGTTATACTCATGGAATTATGCCAAGTTTTTACGGATGGCACTCCCGAGTGAGTTATCCATATGATGTTAAAATTGCATAACTTCATTAAGATTTGCATTGCTATATGACTAAATCGGGAGTACTGTTCATATTATAGTGATGCCGAACGACGAACTCTATTTTTTTGCACCAAAATGCTTATTAACTCTATGGATGAATCTATCTGTGTATATTTATGCGTTGAAGGCAGATGAGGAACAATGACATGCATGTCGCGGTTAGATGGAAAGAAAGAACATTTTAATGATGTCGAGATGAAGAGCAAATACTTTGGAAAGTAAGTGTGTGAAACAGGGGCAGTTGCTCCATTGAGTTATGGCTGAGAATCAAGCTCTACGCTTCTGTTTCCATAGTGCCAATGCACACGATGCTTCCATAGCCAAGCAGGAATTCAATGTGCTCTTCATGGGTAAGATATTTGAAGTTCTATATCGTTACATGCAACCCATTTTGACAAGAGTTCCATAGAAAAATGATGTTGCTCTACTGTATTTACTTCAATTTTAGGATACTATATTAGTACTACATTCGATAATATAAATTGGTCTAGTCTTGAAATTCTTCACCTTAAGACACTAGAAGCATTTGTTGTGTCTTATTCTTGACCACCAAGTATAATCATAGATCCATGTATCTAACTTTATAATAATATAGGTTTCTCCGTCAAATCTGCATATCAATTTGTCATTTTTCTTTGAACCAGCATCATTGGCATTCAAACATACATGCATGCTTTTTCTTCTGCCAAATCACTGCTGCCGGGTTCCCTGTTCTGGCTCATGGGCACCATGTGCCTTGCTGCCATGCTGCTCCAGTCAACCCTCGAAATCTAAACGGAGCAAGAGGTAAGACCAATAGATTCCATAGATCAATATCCCCCCATATAACCTTGCTTTGAATATAGAAAAAGTGGATTCGCCTACCTACAATATTACAACTTCCAAGAACATTTAAACCAATGCGGTTCTCTTTTTTTTTTTCAAAGGTAGCTCGGATATCACAAAAGTAAAGCTTATGGCTTTGTTTTCTTGCTCCATTTTGGATTTTGATGGAACATATGCACATAATATATTATGGAGACAAACTCTTATGAATAGTTTTTTTCTTAAATAATATAAAATAATTATATATATATTACTACATACTTCACTAATTTTTAAATTTGGTAAAAGACTAACTTTGGTTAAGCTTGTGTAATTTTCTATCTTTTTTTATTATAAACAATATCTCAATTTAAGTATAAATATTTGACTAAATTCACATATGATATTACAACATTTTATTTTTTAATAAAGGGGTTTGAATTGAACCAATGTTTGCATTTATTCTTATAAATTAAATCATCGTACAAAATGTGTACCTTATTTGAAATTATAACATTTTTACCATGAGTTAATTAGTCATTAAAGTTTATGCCCCCTTTTATATTAATGTTGATATAAATTATTAAAATAAGGCGCCACCCACCCAAAAAAATCTGCATTTCTAATTGCATATACTAATGAGAATAGTAGTACTAATTGTACTATTGTAGAACAACAAATGAGAAATTACTAAGTAGCTCGAATATTACGTTATGGGAAACGATAAGAAATGATAAGCTTGTCTAAATGTATCCTTGAGACTTGGATAGTTTATCCCTTGATTTCAAAGTCAAGAATATTTGTAATTTCAATGTCAGGAATGAAGAAACATACGTATTAGGGTTTAATCATGTGGTGATCAATAAAAAATGTGGCCTATTGTTAATCAATAAATGCCTCTTGACTGATAGCTACTTAGTACCACTATTCTCATTAGTAAGGAAAATTGAAAATGATAGCTAATTTTTTAGTTGATGCTACTTATAATTCACAATATATATAGCTTGCAACCTTGTAGTTAGGGCCCCTTTTTGCTAAACAAGCACATTTGACTAGCATGGTGCTATAGGCAAAGTCTATTTCTAATAACACTCTGAAAAACTCTAGTGTTACTCTTGACCTATACCTAATATATAACGAGTAAACAAAAGTCCATATACCACCATTACTGCCCTCTTGCTTCATGGTCTCTACCATTTGCCTAGTGGTAACATTCACTTGTGCAGGGTAAAAAAGGACAAGAGGATGAGACATATCTAGCAAAACAAACGTGTTGCCTTGCCTCATATATTAACTACTGCCTTACCATACCATCCCTGTGTCATACATGATATATAAGATCAGTAGATATATGTGTGCATGCCAATAAAGTGAAAAGCTTTGTCACAATCATCATATATGTGTAGTCTTTTGCAGATACTATTTAATTACATCTACAACTACGCAGAATTACCAAAATGGGTTCAGTGCAAGAGGATGAGACACAATCATAGCCGAGAAGTGAAGGAGAAATATACCTTTTCACAAATGGTGGCATTGGGAGCTCAATCAGCTTCAACTTGTGATGGCTCAGTTAGTTTGGGCTAATACTTCACTACGAACTCGCCAGGAAAATTGCAGTCTCGATCAAGTCAGCAGTCCAAGGTGCATGCTGCCTTTGCATTTCTTCAAGAGGCGCTTCCGCTGCCCCATCCGAACACCTCGCCTGAGGATTGGTAGCCCCCTATATTGCCTCCGCTACTGAAACCGCTGCTGCCACCTCCCCCAATTTGCCCGACACTGCCACCTCCTGGTAGCCCTAAAGACTGAGGTCCGCCCACTGCTGCCTCCTCGTGATCTTGATCATCCGCCAGGGGCAGCCTCTCATAAACGGCGTTGGAGAAGGAAGCTGTCATTAGAACAACCGGGCCGAAGGCGATGAGCGGCCCGGCCAAGCTCCCACCGACCACCTGGCCCTGGCCACCGGAAAGGAATATCGAGAGCCCACCGGACCCGGGCGGGGCGGGAGGCGGGAGCACTGTCCCGGTGATGGAGAGTATCTCAAACCGTCCGTGCAGTGTCACGACTCCTCCGGCAGGGGACGAAGGCTGCCGAAGAGCCACGTTCTCCACCCTGCCGCTGCCGCTGAGGACACACACCCCTCTCCCCCTCCTCCGGGCGTAGATGGAGACACTCTCCACCACGTCGGACCCAGCCGAGACCTCGAGGAGGTGCGAGCGTAGGGCGTTGGGGCTGTCCCTCGTGACGATTATCGGCGGCTTTGGCTTGTTCTTTGATCCCGGGGGGCGGCCGCGAGGACGGCGGTTGGGCATACCGGAGCTAGTCGTGCCGGCCGCGAGGACAGCTCCACCAGAATCCCCGCTCCCCTTGTTGGGATCTCCCTCAGGCGTGCCTTCTTCCGGCGAACCCGACAACTGATGCTGGTGGTGATGATGCTGATATTGAGCAACCGGATGTAGCGGCGGGTGAGGGATGGAGTTAGGCTCGTTTCGCAAGTGGGGCGGCTGCCCAAAAAGCTGATGAACATATCGAGAGCTAGCAGGATCGGGATCGTAACCGGCCATCGCCGGTGCATCTGCTCTCTCCCACCACTTGTTCGCCAGATTAAAGTCCTCTGCTGCTCAAAGAATGAGATTCAGAAAACTAATCAAACCTGATTCATTAATTGCAACCCTAAATCTGGAGAACACCTAGGTTCTCACAAAAATTGAGATAACAAACAGAGATACACGGGCTACATAAATATATCTACACATCTAGGGTTTTATATAGACAGTGAGAGAGGGATACACACCTAGGGCTTTCAGTGAAAGAAAACTTCAGCTCAGCAGAGGACTATACAGCCAGCTAGGGCTTTCAGTGAAAGAAAACTTTAACTCAGCTCTAGCTTGAGCATGATCTTTCACCCCGTTCAGCTCTGCTGCCTTCTATCCAGAGTAAATTCTGTCAGAAGAAAGGGACAGCTGGAGTAAGAGAAATCCCTAGAGAGAGGCCCTCTATCTATCAGTCTCGTCACTTCACTTCACATAATTGATTACCTTAACAAGGAAACAGGGAAAACGGTTGCTGATGTCGTCTCCTCCTTGGTCTCTCTCCCTCTCCCCCTCTCTCTCAATCCCTACTGCAACTTCGAGAACTGTGTATCGAATGAATGAGAGAGCTGGCGGATCATGAAGCCTGACTGCTAGCTAGGACGCTCGGAGAGCTTTGAAGGGAAAATTAATGGTTGGGAAATGCCTACTTCAAGCTGGACTCTATATTGAAAAACCCTCCTTTGCCCGAAGGCAATGGACAAATAAAATCATTGTTTTTTTTGCTAAATATAAAATCTTTTTAGCTAGTTTTACTTGGGTTAAACTAAGTATTTATAAATTTTTTAATTAAGTGATTTTTTTATGTCATTTCTTTAAAAATATTACTTTTGGTATGGTATGTTTTATAAAGTAATTTTATTTAATATTAATTTTAATTATTATTAAAAAATATTGTGAGTAATTATAGTAAACTAGGGTTTGGAACTATTTATATTTAAAAATTATAAATTATATTTAGTGTAAGTTTTGTAACATTATAAATTTATAATATTTTTGTTTAAAACCCACTTATAACGATATATTGGCCGGATATTATTATTATTATTATTATTATTATTATTATTATTATTATTAGTAGGACGAGTGAAAATAATAACTTTGATATCAATATTTTTACCCCATGTAACATAATATTAGTTTTGTTTAAGTAGGGTGCGTTCTACTATCTCTGATATTAGATATTAAATGAGAAGTTATTATAAAAGGATAAGTGGTGTATATCTTTATTTAAAAATTATTATTTATAAATATTTAAATATTTACAATCTTATAAATTTATTATATTTTTATATTTTATTAAATGTATAATTATATTCTTAATAAATATTAATATAAATTTATTATTTAACTTATAAATAAATAATATAATATTGATGGTGAAAAAGTAAAATATCTAATGGTAAGTTATATTATATATGATATAGAAAAATGTGAAATATATAATATATTTTTTAATAAAAATAAAAATTGATAGTAAATATGTACATTTTCTTTAAGTATTTTGTAATAAAAGTAATTGAATAAAAAAATATAAAAAAATTAATATTTAAAAAATATAACACCAAAATGTCAATTAATTAAAAAATTATCATAATTATTGTAATTTAGACCAAGGAATTCGAGGTTGGGAAGTCCGCCTACTTCGGATGGGCATAATGGTATTGAGCTTGAAGGAGTTTTGAAATAAGTAACAGCCTGATTCTTGAAGACCTCAGTTCTTGAAGTGAAGTCTCGAGAGAGAGCTGGTGAGTCTTCATCTTGGCCATAGATCTGAATAGTTTTGTTAGAGAACAGTGACAAATATCACCATTTATATAGACAATTAGGAGGAGACCAATTCTATAAAGTAAAGGAAACCATTGGTGAAAGGAACGCCACCCTAATATAGCAAATATAGCAGAAGAAAATCTCTACATATCATGGTAGATGATCTGACTACAAATATGCTCACAGAGGGAGGAGAAGACATCATGAGCATGCTAATATCATCCTTGTGAAGAACAAATTTGTTGTCAGGACAAAATTGGAGAGAGAGCAATGAGATATTCTCATATAATATCTCAAGGAAATCACAAGTTTTCCAGAATTTTTCATCTTGTATCATCCACTAATTCCTGGAAGTGGATTTGTCTAGGTGGTGATACAGGAGTAAGTCTGATTAGAGACGTGCCTTTATCACACAACGTGGCAAGAAACAGCTATTCAAATAAATAAAAAAGCATCGTCCATAGAAGGACTAAAATGCAAGCATTTATGGAAAGTGTACAATCGAGGAAACGGTAGTTCTGTTATAACTAATTTTGAAATTATCATGGTCGATCTAGTGTTTTGTCCATTCACTAGTATACACGGAGGCTTGATCTCCAAGAACGGGTATCCGAGCCTGCATTCTAGCAAATGTTCAAACAAGCTACCCGCATCACGGTAACCATGAATTCATATAACTTATTTCAAACAATAATTCTCAAGTTCGAAGGTCTTTTTGACCATTGAAGTAATATTATCGAAAATTATCTATGAACTAAGGAGTACTTGGAGTTCATTAAACTTGTAATCCCTGAAAATACTGAAGAAATAGATAAAAAAAACAAGTAGGTGAATGGAGGTTAAAGGATCAACGAGTGAAATACTATTTGTACCGGGTATATATAGGAACATAATAGAAATTATTCTAGAAAATGATACAAATGAGGTATGAGAAATTATAAAATAAAAATATAAAGAAACCAACAAATTCCATAATTACATGCTCTTCCTAATGAATATGAACTAATTATCATGAAGAATAGAGAAAAATCAAATAATATTTCTCAAGAATACTCAATATAGTATTTAAGATGAAAATATATGGGGAAGCATTATCCTAGGGAACAATTGTGGAAAACATTATAATATATTTATCCCTCCTTACAATCATGTTGTTTGCACCATAAATGAGACTAACCATACTCGGTAGATGTTGTGGATGCCCTCCAAATAACCCTAATTGTCACGTCTTGGCTCGATTCCCGATCAGTGGTTTTGTGCAAATTACCAATACACTCAATTTTACAATAATGGTAACGTTAATAATTAAAATTGAAGTAACTAAATCTTAGAATAAAATAAGGCTATTTCATTTGTCAAGCCTCGATCCAGTTTGGTCAGAACCCCGTGAGCAACCCGCTACTCTACTTGACCTACAATAGTTACTTCTCTCCAGATTGCGAAGAGTCAGACGTATTATCTGACAGCGTTCCCTGAAATAACATTATACAAGACTAATAGTATTAATAATATCTGAATTTGGAGTCTTAGCGGGGGAGGGGGATCTTAAAAAATCATCTATTTCCTAAAAAATGTTAAAAGGAGGGGATGATCTTTCAACTCATTGAGCGAAAAATCTTAAAAACATATTTGTTTGGACTTCTCATTAGTTCATGGTGCTTCATTAGTTCCGACTCTCCTAGTGTGTTGCTGATGGAATCGGATTAACACACACAATCACACACCCCTTTTATCACAAAAAAGATCACATGTTCGCAAAATAGTACCTAACTGTTTCACATATGTACTAGAGCATCTTTACTGTCAACACTGATAGAAGTCTTGTGACTTCTACCCGGTCTCAGTGCGTGTGAAGCTCCTAGAGCTTCTTGACATACTAGACGACGAACCACCCTTATGCTCCCTAGGTCGTCCAACAACCCTCAGAACCACCACTACTCCATACCGGATGTCTTAATAGCTCCACATCTCAAGCATGCACAATCAACAGTTTCATTAGTAATTGTCATCATATTTGGTGTTACTAGCCCAACGGACCCGACAACCCGACTTCGGCTTCATAACTACTAGACCAATGAGCTCGATTACCCAACTTCGCCTCAACAACTACTAACCTAATGAGTTTGTCTGTCTGGCTTTGACACAGTAACTAAATCACACACAATTAACCAATTTTTATGAGAGTTTTCAAGCACATAAACGATATTAACTCGTCAATTGCATGTTTCATGCAATATCAGGACAGCCTACCAAAAGTTTTAAGCTTTTTCAATCAGTCAGGGGAGGGAAGTCCTGGAAAACCATTTTGAGGGTAGGAATACTGTACTCATAAGCTCAAACGGGTTTGATGCTAAACCCACTCACCCGGGGTGACGTAACTTGCTCCCGGCGATGTCTTGGCTGACCACGCGCTCTCATGCACAATCCTTGAACTGTCTGTCCTGTCCGAGCATTCATATTAGTATAATTTATAGTTAAGACCCCATAATTACCTTATCAGCAATTTGGTCCTTAATTATGCCGTAATTACGATTAGGTCCCTAAAACTAAAAAAATTGCTCTTAGGTCCCTAATGTCCATTTGTTATCAATTAGGCCCCCAAGGTTTTCATTTTCCCCTTTGGGTCCCTAATTTCTCTCTATTTCAATTTAAGTCCTCGACTTTTTATTATTTGTAATTCAGCCCCCCAAATTTCCAAAATCCCCAATTTTATCCAAATTCCCTCAATTTATTGTATTTTGACCCCCGAATCTTGGATTCATCAAATTGTCCGCCCAAACTTGGGCAATTGTCCCCATCTCCTCTCAATCATTTTGATCTTTGAATCACTTTAATCATTTGAGCTCAAACCGAGTCTCATCAGAAAAAGTATGTAGAGAGAGAAAGCTCGGTTTCCTTACCGGTGAGGGGGCAGGTGTAAACACCATTCCTTTAAGGATAAGAAAACCAGGAAAAGAACCGGTTGATTTAAAAGAGAATCGAGCCATTTAATGAACCGAAACCGATAAAGAATTATAAAATGCAAAATTGGAAAATCCCAAGCAACTAAAAGAGGGTCGTGCAGAGGGTCCCCGAGCTCTCTATATAAAGAGCTCTCCTCCATTCATCCTCCACACACCTCAAATCGTCATCTTCTCCCGAGTGCTCCATTTTCTGGTGAAGCTCAAACCAGAGCTTCGACTTAGGCACTTTTCTCAGCCTTAAAGGGCAAAGTCGGGTCCTATAGACTCTCGCAGAAGTTAGCTACCTGACAACAACTTCCATTCGACCCGAGGATCGCCGGAGAAGTGTAAGCGAAATCAAAGAGTGAAGCAACTCCGTCGGTTTGAAACTACACTATTTCGGATTAGCTGAATTCGGCCAAATTCAGACTTTCTCAGGCCAAACCAAGCCTCCCCATAGTCCCCACAACCCTCACATGACCTCCATAGAGGTGAAAGGTAAGCTAATTTGGCCCTCCTCCGTTGTTGTAGATCAATGCTAGAGAGAGAAAGTGCCAAATTTCACTAACGAAATTCCCACTCATATGGATGTCAATTGCAGTGATTCTTGATCCTAGAAAGTACCCTAAGGATGAGAGCTACCTCACCAAATCAAGAGCTTGGATCGTCGTGCCTCCGATGGTAAGTTTTCGAAGCTTTCTCTCTCTATGAATAGTTTTTCGGCGAAGCTCCATTTAAGCTCATTTCAGACCCAAATTCTGCAATTCAAAGCTCCATTTGATCGTATGGAAGTGTATAAACCGATCCATGCCATCAATTGGAGCAATTATCCCCAATTAAATGGCCAATTTGAAGAAATCAAATTCGGTCAATAAAGGGGGTAGAAATTGGGAAAAAAATTGGGGATTTCACAAAATTGAAGGAACTCCATATAATTTCTCAAAACTTGAAGGTCAATTGGCAATGTGAAAGATGTTGGGGGACCAATTGGTCAATTTTCAAAAGAATTGAGATAAATTGGTTATTTTTGGAAAGTAGGTGCAGCACCGTAATTTTTAAAAAATGGGTGACCAAATTGAGAATTTGGAAAACTTGACCCCCTTACATAATTTTAAATAAATTGAGGATCCTAAGAGGATATTGTAAGCCTTGGGACTCGATTTGGGAGAAAAGTTAGCATTAGGGACCTAAATTCAAGAAAAATGAACTTTAGGGACCTAAGTTCAATAAACCAAGAATTGGACCTAGTCGCTACTGCATGAGAAAATGAAGGCTGTTATGTAGAATCCTTACTGATAATGATACCCAAACCATGTAGGGACACTTGGGATTGGATCGCAAGCAAGAGAGAGATAGTATGGACTGGAAATTGACTGGGGACGAACACGTCATAGTCAACGGGTGAGTGGGAACTTTATACTTCATATCCGATTGGGATGATGAACATCATTTTAAAGTTAAAAACCTACTTACTGGTCGTGAGTAAATTAAATAAACATCATACCCAGTTGGTATGTTGAGCTTCCTTAAGGAAAGAAAAAATTTGCATACTGGTTGTAAGCGGATCCATCATCACCCCCAGTTGGTGTGATGAATTAAAAAAGATTTTGTTAGAAGTGTTCTCCCCTAACTGTGTGACAACCACTTAAACAATTTGGGAGACCTTCTTGACGAAAGCTAGAGCAACTCTAATAGGCTAGGGGCCTCAGTTTTTGAACTCATAGAATCAAGGCCCAGTTTTTGGAAAAAACATGTAGTGGGCCCAAGGCTAGTGGGCACGGGCTAGAGGCTATAAATCAACATGATTAGGAACAGCTATGAAAACTCCCATTCAAAATGAAAAATTGATTGTGTGATTTGCCACGGTATTGAGTCAGGAGCAATAGTGCTTGATGGGTTGGCAGTAGTGCGCCAGGTCTTGGTCGATAGATCGGCCTAGATAAAAAACTATAGGTCGGGTTGAGTGTCGGGGCTGTTGGACCATCGATACCAAAGAGAATGGCTTAATCATGAAAACACTTGTTTGTGCATGAACCCATGGATACCTGACCATCAAGATTCCCTAGGGGGTAGTGATGGGTTCTAAGGGCTGCTGGATGACATGGTGGATATAAGGGCAATTCGTCGTGTTAGTTAGTCATGAAGCACTAGGAGCTTCTTGTGCATGAGACCAGGGTGGGGTTAGGATGAGGTCTCCGTCCTCATACGGACACATAGTGGAATTTGGGTCAGAAGGTCGGACATCTGGGACGTCCACTCAAACTCATGGTAGATGTAAACCCCATCCTTTGGAGTTAAGGAAAAACCGAAAAAGAACCAATCAACCTGAGTGAGAAAAACTGAACCTGTTCACGAACCCCAACCACTAGAGAACAAGCAAATTGGGAAATTTACAACTCTTGAGTGATCCCAAGAGTCATAAAAACCTTGGAAAGGGACTTTAGGACAATTTGGGAGAGAAAACTAGACCAGTTCAGGTGAACCGGATCTGAACTATTTTGAACCATCATAGAACCAAATGCTAAATTTATTTTTCTAGTTAGCTTAAAATATTCAAATTGGAGAATTGAAGTCACCATTAGATAGAGAATGAATTTAGATGAATTTAAAATTTTTTAATTTTAAAAAACTCAGTCCAATCGGGCCTGAACTAATTGATTTAAGCATTGAACATGGTTTAGACCGGTCCGATTCAGTTCAGAACAGTGTCGTCTTCTTCCTTTAGATGACAACATTGTTCACTCGCTAGAAAAATGAACAGCGCCAATGCAAAGGAAATGTTTCTATTCAGGACGTTTTGGGCCATCAATGAGTGTTATTAAGATGCCAGACGGATGGCCGGAGAGTCCCCGAGCTCCCTATATAAAGAGCCCCTCTCCATTCATCCTCCACACACTTGAAAACTTCACTCTCTCCCAACTACTCAATTTTTCAATGAAGCTCAAGCCAGAGCTTCGACATAGGGGTTTTTCTAAGCTAAAGAAGGTGAAGTCAAGTTCCTTAGACTCAGGGAGAAGTCAGCTACCCGACGGTGGTCACCATTCGAGCCGAGGATCATTAGAGAAGCGCCAGCGTAATCAAATAGTGAAGCAGCTCTGGCAGACCGAAGCTACTATGTTTCAGTCAACTACCCGATGGTTGTCACCATTCGAGTCGAGGATCACCGGAGAAGTGCTAGCGTAACCAAACAGTGAAGCAGCTCCGATAGACCGAAGCTGCCTTGTTTTGGTCGAGTTGAAAGCGGCCAAATTGAGCCCTCCTCATTCCAAACCAAGCTCTCCCAACACTTCCTCTACCCACATACGACTGAGTTAAAGCGGAAAGCTAAGCCAATTTGGCTCCCATCTATAATTTTTGATCAGTGTTAGAGAGAGAACCAATGAAACTTCACTGACAAAATTCTCCCTCAATTCGACATGAATTGATGTGATTCTTGATCCTAAGAGGAAGCTCAGGATGAGACGGATCGCCGCACCTCTACCAGTAAGCTTTCGAATCTTTCTCTCTCTACACCTAGTTTTTCGGAAAATCTCCATTTGAGCTCGTTCCAACCCAAATTTATGAGATTTAAAGCTCAATTGAATTGTATGGATGTTTAGGAACTCAATTTTACATTTAATTTCAACAATTAAACCCAATCGAATAGTCAATTTGATTAAATCAAATTCGGCAAGTTTGAAAAGGAGAAATTGGGGGAAACTGTAACTCTGTGTTTTTAGTAACTAGAAAAAAAACATACCCCACTAATGCATCGGATCCCATTATAACTCTAAAGTGTGCTTATGTGAGAGTAGTCTTAATATGGGTGACCTCTTGATAAGTATTCATTTTGCATTCACTCAATATTTGTCAAATTAGATTTTTTTAGTAACCTAAAATTTAATAACATATTAGCACTAATGCACTAGATTCTATCAAAACTCCTAGGTTAAGCGTGCTTAGGTGAGAGTAGTGTTAGGATGGGTGACCTCTTGGGAAGTATTCATGTGAAGTGGTATTTTTAGTAACCCGAAATTTCAGTTAAAAATATTTTATGAAATTATATTATATGTTTAAAATTCAATTGATATAATTTGAATAAATAAAATGAAAAGTGTTGTTTTGACCAAAATAAATAAACAATTAGTAAATATATATTTGATTTAATTAATATTAATCCTACTAAATATAGTAAATTAATACATATATTTAATTATTGAAATTAATACCCATAATTTATTACCTATATTTTAATTATAGGAATTAATACTAATAAATGCCCATCAATTCCCCAATTTAATGAGAATAATGACAACATTAATACCGTAGTAATAAATCTTTCCATTTAATACACAATTCTACAAATATATATATATATTTGGTTTAATTAGTATTAATGCTACTAAATATAGTAAATTAATACATATATTTAATTATTGGAATTAATACCTATATTTAATTATAGGAATTAATACTAATTAATGCACATCAATTTCCCAATTTAATGAGAATAATGACAATATTAATACCGTAGTAATAAATGTTACCCATTTAATGCACAATTCTACACATATATAAAGAGCTTATCCCTATTCATTCTCCTCACACTTGAAAACTTCAATTTTCCCAGTGAAGCTCGAACCAGAGCTTCGACTTGGACATTTTTCTTAACCTCATAAGGAGAGGTCAGACTCTTTAGATTCTAGTGGAGGTCAGCTATCTGATAGCAACCTCTATTCGATCTAAGTATCGCCGAAGATGCACCCACATAATCAAATAGTGAAACAACTCCGTTAGACTGAAGCTACCCTATTTCGGCCTAGCTAAAATTGGCCAAATTCAGCCCTTCTCTGGCCAAACCAAGCTCTTCCAACATCCCCACAACCCTCATACGATCTCAATGATGTTGAAAGGTCAATAGTAGGAATTCTTGATCCTAGAAGGTACTTTAGGAAGAGAGCTACCTTTCCCGATAGAAAGCTCGGACTGTCGCACCTCCAATGGGACAAATGTGATTGGAACGCCATCAAGAGAAAGCTCACATCAACTTGGAAAACCAACCATGGATGAACACGTCATGGTTAAGTGGTGAGTGGGCTAACTTACACTTCATACCCGGTTGGTATGATGAGCACCTTTTCTAAATTGGAAGCCATTGTGAGTAGGCTTACTAAAGTCATACCCGGTTGAGATGATGAGCATAGTTTAAAGTTAAAAACCACTTACCAATTGTGAGTGGAATTTTATATCATACTCGGTTGGGGATGATAAGTACCTCAAAATGAAAACCCACTACTCAGTGGTATTTTAAACATCACAACATAGAGTAGTGATGTGAAAATGACATGGAAAAACTACTTACAAGTCATGAGTAGATCGTACCCGTTGGTATGATGATGCTTCCTTGGAGGAAGTGGAAAACCCATTAATCAGTTATGAGTGAAGATATCCTCATACCCAGTTGGTAAGATGGATAGTTGAAAATTTATTTTTGTCGGAAGTGTTCTCCCCTGACTGTGTGCCACTACTTAAACGATTTGGGAAACCTTCTTGACAGGAGCTCGAATAGCTCTTATAGGTCGGAGGCCTTGGTTTTAGAACTTGATGGCTAAAATGCTATTTTTGGAAAATCACGTACAGTGGGCCTAAGGCGAATGGACACGAGCATAAGCTCATAAACAAACATGAGATATATGCCATAAAACTCTAAATAAATGAATTGCTTGGCCATGGTACCAAGATATGACCGACATACTCAGTCAACTAGTGGTAGTGCGACATGACAGACAGGTCAACAAACCAGTAAAGACAAACAACTGTAGGATGAGTTAAGTGTTGGAGTCGTTGGACCAGTGGCACCATAGATTATAAGGCATGATGTAAAAATACTGAATGTGCATACACTATGATTACGGAACCTTCAAGACACCTAAGAGGGGTAGTGATGTGTCCTAAGGGCCCTAGATGACCTGATGGATATAAGGGCAGTTCGTCGGAATAGGTGACCATGCAAAATTTGGAGTAGCATAAAGCGCATGAGACCGGGGTGGAGATGGGATAAGATCTCTGTCCTCATATGGATAAGGAGTATTTTTGGTATGAGGGTAGGATGTTAGGGATGTTCACTCAGACTTTGGGTAGAAGTTAGAGACTTCTATCACGGTGGATGGTAAAGACGCTCTGATTCACATGTGGGTGCAGTCGGTGTAACTACATCTCGCGAATGTGTGTGTGATTGACCTTCATGATGAAGGATGTATGTTAGGTGATGACACACCATGATTAATAAGAAATGGTGATAAAATTGAGATTTTTATTGTGGAGAAAATCTATAGGAAATTAAGGAGTCTGACACACTCTAACTTGAAAATGTCACCCTCGGTAGGGTAAATGTTTAAAAACTAGTATTTGAGGAAAGAATATTCTTAAAGGAAAAAAAGAGTTTGACACACTCCGATTAAAGTTGTATTGTTTATGTAAACTCACTCCCAATCCCCGCTTACTGAGTTGTAGAACTCACCCCCTCCCTTTTACCCCTTTCAAGAAGCCAAGGGAAAACCAATCATAAAGACTTCTCTGTATAGGAACTATAAAATCAGGAATGTCTATTTTTTAGTTTTGTATAATGTTATTCCATGAAAAGTACATGTTTAAAGGACGCCTTACTCCTCCTGGGTTTAAAATAGGGGGAAAACCCTTAGTAAATTGGGAAGAGTGGCGGGTTGTTCATAGGGATCTGACCAAACTAGGTCGGGGCGTGACATAAACTTTTGGGGGAAATTGGGGATTTCAAAAAATTGAGGGACCAAAGTGCAATTTCCCAAAATTGAGGGCCAATTGGCAATGAAAAAGATGTTAGAGGACCAATAGGTCAATTTTTAAAATTTATTGGGCTCAAATTACCATTTTTGTAAAGTAGGGGCAAAATGGTAATTTTTGAAAAGTTGGGGACTAAATTGGAAATTTGGGAAACTTCAACCCTTTTTAGAATTTTGGATAAATTGAGGATCCAAAGTGAATTTTAGAAGTTTCAGGACTCAATTTAGGGGAAAAGTTAGCATTAGGGACCTAAAGTTAAGGAAAAAGAACTCTAGGGATCTAAATGCAAATAATTGAAAAGTTTGTGCATTTTGTTCATACGTGAGGAATTAGGGCTATTATGCCAAATGTTAATATACAAGGATGTCCAAATCATGTAGGAGCATGAAGGACCAGAAACGCCAGTAAGGATAAGTTTGCGTGGAGGCAAAGATCTGATTAAGAGGACACTACACTTCAAATATCAGGTGAGTGAGATTTTTCTCATCATACCCGGTTGGGATGATGAGTACCTCAAAAATGAAAAACCACTACTATGTGGAATTTTAACATTACACTTGGTTAGGGTGATGTGAAAACTACACGAAAAAACTACTTAACAATTGTAAGTAAATCATACCCGGTAGGGCAATCCCAGACTACACCCCCATGGGGATTAGTGTGACTTTGTTGTCCACCCAGATAGAAGTCCCTGATTTCTACTGTCATGCCCCGATCCAGTTTGGTCAGATCCCCATGATCAACCCACCGCTCCCTTGGTTCAAGAAGGGTTTTTTTTCCTTTCTTTAATCAAGAGGAGCTAGGCAAAATTTCAACTGTGTTCTCTGGAATAACATATATCAATAAAATGCAAGGTTAAAAAGAAATTAAGCATACCTGACAGAGGGTAAATCCTGGTGTAATTCCTAGTCATTTCTCTTCTCCTAAAAAGGGATAGAAAAGGTGGGTGAGTTTCTACAACTTAGTGAATGGGTGTTGAAACATGAGTTTCTATAAAATAATTTGAATTGAAGTCTGCCAGACTCCTTATTTTCTTTAAAATCATTCCTTCCTTAAATTCCTGGTTTTTTAAAACCAATTTCCCCATTATCCACAATCAGTGTGTTTAATAATCAACACATGCCCTTCATCATGAAGGGACCATACATTCGCACGGCAGCCCATGCACTGCACCCACTTGTGGCATCAGAGCGACTTTACCGGCTACCTATATAGAAGCTCGTCCACTTCTACACTAGGAATGAGTGGATGTTCATGACATCCGACCCTCTAACCCAAAAAGTAACTTCGTGTCTGTATTAGAATATAGACCTCATCCCGACCCCACCCCGGTCTCTACGCATGAAGCTACATTGAGCTTCCCTAACTGCTGACAAGACAAACTACCCTTATCTCCACCATGTCATCCAGTAGCCCCTAGGATGCATCACTACCCCTCTTGGGCATCTTGATAGTCCCGAAACTCAATTGCATGCACAAACAAAGTTTTCCATAAGGCCATTTATCTTTTGTAAACCCCGTCCTTTGATAATAAGAAAACCAGGGAAAGAACCGGTCATTTTCAATTTGAAAACAGAGTCGGTCTATAAATCAAAATTGATAGAGAAAGGGAAAACCGAGAAATTTATGGATCCCAAGTGACCCAAAGAATCCCCAAAGTCATGGAAGTGGACTCAAGAATGAAGTGGAGATGAAAACCAATCCGGTTTAGATGAACCAGATCCGAGCAGGATTGAATCGATTAGGACAGGTTTGAACTACTATTGAACCAAATGCTAAATTCATTTTTCTAGGTGGCTTAAAAAAATTCAAATTTGAGATTTAAGGCCACCATTGGATAGAAAATGAATTTAGAAATTTTTAGATTTGAAAAATTCGGTAGAATTGGTGGTGAACTAGTCGATTTAAGCTCTGAACTCGGTTCGGACCAGTCCGGTCTAGTTCGAAATAGTGTCATCATCTTCCTTCAGATGACTGCACTGTTCACTTGTTGGAAAATTACACAACGCTGGTGAAGTTGAAAAGTCTCTGGCTAGGGAGTTTCATGCAATGAATGACCGCTATTAAGGCACCAATCGGACGACCAAGAAATCCTCGAGATTCCTATATAAAGAGCCCATCTTCATTCACCCTCTCCACACTTGAAAACTCCATTCTCTCTTAGTTGCTTAGTTTTCTGGTGAAGCTCGAACCAGAGCTCCGATATAGGGTTTTTTCTAAGCCAAAGAAGGCATGGTCGAGATCTTTAGAACTGAAGATAAGTCAGCTACATGCTTGTAGTTTCCATTTGCTCCGAGGGTCGATGAAAAAGCACCAGCGTGATCGAACAGTGAAGTAGATGTAGCGGACTGAAGCTGCTTTATTTTAGCTGAGTTGAAATTGAAAAATTTGAGCCTTTCTCAGGCTAAATCAAGCCCTCTCAACACCTCTACAACCTCCTATAGCTGAATTAGAGTTGAAAGGTAAGCCAATTCGATTTCCCTCTGTAATTTTCGACCGGTGCTAGAGAGAGAACTGATAGAACTTCGATGATAAAATTCTCACTCTATTCAACATCAATTAATGCAATTCTTGATCCTAAAAGTAACCTAAGGACATGAGCTATTTGCTTAGATTGAAAACTCGGACCGCCGCGCCCCCGACGGTAAGCATTCAAAACTTTCTCTCTCTAAGTCTAATTTTCTGGCGAAGCTCCATTTGAGCTCATTCCACCACCAAATCGTTTGATTCAAAGTGCCATTGAATTGTATGAAGGTGTAGGAACTCCAATGCAACTTCAATTTCAACAATTAAACTCATTTGATCAGTCAATTTGATGAAATCAAATTCGGGAAAGTTATAAGGTTGATATTGGGGGAAAATTGGGAATTTCAAAAATTAGAGGGACTAAAGTGCAATTTCATAAAAATGAGGACCAATTGGGCATGATAAAGATGTTGGAGGACCAATTGGGCAATTTTTGGGGCAAAACTTACCATTTTTGTAATGTAGTGGCAAAATAGTATTTTTGGAAAAGTTGGGGGACCAAATTGGAAATTGGGGAAATTAAAACCCTTTTTGTGAATTTGAATAAATAATGTCGTAAGGTAAATTTTAAAAGTTTCGGGGCTTAATTTTAGGGAAAATCGGCATTAATGACTTAAAGTTAAAGAAAAATAACTTTGAGGACCTAATTGCAAATAAAGGAAAAGTTGGGTTTCTCATTCATTTGGGATGAATGAATGCTATTAGGCTAAAGAATAATGAATAAGAATGTTCATATTGTGTAGGAACAAGTACCGAGAACGTCAACTAAGACGAGTTCGAGTAAGGACAACAAGGCGGCTAAGAGGAATTTCGCTACACGAACGGGTGAGTGTGATTTTTATATCAAACCCGGTTGGGATGATAAGCATCTTAGAAATGAAAAATCACTGCTAAGTGGTCTTTTAAACATCACATGTGAGAGGAGTGATGTGAAAATCACACGAAAAAACTAATTACTAGTGTAAGTAGATCATACCCGGTTGGTATGATAAAACTTACTCGAAGGAAGTGGAAATCCCGTTCATTGGTTATGAGCGGAGATGTCCTCAAACTTACTCGATTGGTATGATGGACAGTTGAAAAATATATTTTGTTGGAAGTGCTCTCCCCTAATTGTATGCCACTACTTAAATAATTTGGGAGACCTTCTCGATGGGAGCTCGAATTGCTCTGTGTGGCTGAAGGCCTCAACTTTGGAACTTGGGGGCTAATATGGCCAATTTTGAAAATCTTTAATAGTGGGACCTAGGAAAGTTGGCACGAGCAGGAGTTCATAAACAAACATGATTTATATGCCATGAAAACTTAAGTAAATGAATTATTTGGACATGATACCAAGACAGAACCGACATACACAGTCGACTAGCAGCAGTGTGACATGACATGTCTCCGTACTAGTCAAGACGAATAGCTGCAGGTCGAGTTGAAGGTCAGGGCCGTTGGACTAGTGGCACCACAAATTATATGGCATTATGTGAAAAATGTTGATTGTGCATGCATTGTGTTTATGGGACCTTCGAGATGCCCAAGAAGGGTAGTGATGCATCCTAGAGCTCTTGACGACTTGGTGGACTTTACAAGTAGTAGCATACACACCATGGAGTGAGTAAACAATGGAAGGGAAAAGAAATTCCTTAAGCACGTGGATTAAAGGGCTAAGTGAATGAACAACCAAAGTAGTAGCATGTCAAGCAAACCCCAAGTTGACACTAAGGGAAATTATTCCCGATGCAAAGGATGTTGATTATGTTTTAGGGACAAAACACCTAAAAGGAGGGGAGAGTTGTAAACCCTGTTCCTTTAAGGATAAGAAAACTGGGAAAAGAACCGGTTGATTTAAAAGAGAAAATCGAGCCATTTAATGAACTGAAACTGGTAAAAAAGGGTAAAATGGGAAATTGGAAAATTCCAAGTGACTAAAAGAGTCATAAAAACCATGGGAAAGAACCATGGAACCAATTAAAAGAGAAAATCAGACTAGTTCAAGGTGAACCGGACATGAACCATATTGAACTTGTTTGAACTATACATGAATCAGTCTCTATATTTATTTTTCTTGGTGGCTTAAAATGATCAAATTGGGAAATTGAGGCCACCATTGTATATGAAATGAATATATAGATTAATTTATAAAGTTTTTGATTTGAGAAAACTGGTCGAATGAGGCCTGAACCGGCCGATTTTTGCCATTGAACCCGGGTCGGACCAGACCGGTCCAGTTCGGAAGAGTGTCGTCTTCTTCCATGGGATGACAACACTGTTCATAGGTTCAAAAACATTCCATTTCTGGTGAGAGGAATATTTCTCCAGCCAGGGCATTTTTGGGCAAGGATAAGCTCGACCAGAATGAAAACTGGCCATGTAGAGGAACCCGAGCTCCCTATATAATGAGCTCCCCTTCATTCATCCTCCACACACCTCAAATCGTCCTCCTCTCTCAAGTGCTCTATTTTCTAATGAAGCTCAAACCAAAACTATGACTTGGGCACTTTTCTCAGCCTTTTGACTCAGAGGAAAATCAACTACCTGACAGCAACCTCCCTTTGACTCGAGGATCGCCAGAGAAGGCCGACATAATCAAACAGTGAAGTAGCTCCCGTCGGTACGAAAATGTCCTATTTCGGCCGAGCTGAATTTGTCCAAATTTAGACCTCCTCAGGCAAACCAAGCCTCCCCAAAGTCCCCATGACCCTCACACGACCTCCAAAGAGGTGAAAGGTAAGCCAATTTGGCCTTTCTCCATTGTTGCAGATCGATGCTAGAGAGAGAAAGTGTCAAATTTTACTAACAAAATTCCCGCTCATATGAACGTCAATTGTAGTGATTCTTGATCTTAGAAAAACCCTAAGGATGAGAGCTACCTCCCGAGATCAAGAGCTTGGATCACTACTCCTCCGACGGTAAGCTTTGGATGCTTTCTCTCTTTACAAACAGTTTTTTAGTAAATCTCCGTTTGAGCTCGTTTTAGACCCAAATTTTGCAATTCAAATCTCCATTTGATTGTATGGAAGTGTTGAAACTGATCCATGCCATCATTGGAGAAATTAACTGAAATTGAGTGACCAATTTGAAGAAATCAAATTCCATCATTAAAGTGGGTAGAAATTGTGGAGGAAATAATTGGGGTAAAAATTAGGGATTTCACAAAATTGAGGGACCTCCAAGCAATTTCTCAAAATTGAAGGTCAATTGGCAATGATAAAGATGTTGGAGGTCCAATTGGTTAATTTTTGAAATAATTGGGGGTTAATTGGCTATTTTTGGAAAGTAGGGGCAAAACTATAATTTTTAGAAAATTGGGGACCAAATTGGGAATTTGGAAAACTTGAGCCCCTTACACAATATTAAATAAATTGAGGATCCCAAGAGGATATTGGAAGCCTTGGGACTCAATTTGGGGGAAAAGTTAGCATTCGGGACATAAAGTCAAGAAAAATAAACTTTATGGACCTAAGTGCAATAAACCAAGAATTGGGCCCAGTCGCTCATGCGTGAGAAAATGAAAGCTTTTATTTTGAACCATTTCTGATAATGATACCTAAACCATCTAGGGACCCTTGGGACAAGAACACAAGCAAGAAAGAGCTAGCGTGGACTGGAAACTGACTGGGCACGAACACGTCATAGTCAACGTGTGAGTTGGAACTTTATACTTTATACCTTGTTGGGATGATGAGCACCATTTTAAAGTTAAAAACCTACTTAACTGTCATGAGTATGATTAAATAAACATCATACCCGATTGGTATGATGAGCTTTCTTAAGAAAAGGAAAAATCTGCATACAGATTGTAATCGGATCCATCATCACACCCGATGATGTTATGCGGAGTAATAATGAACAAGGATATTCATATCATGTAAGAACGTGTAATACCAGGAACACCAGCATGGACGAGCTCACGTGAATACAAAGAACCAGTCTAGTGGAATTCACTGCGTTAACGGGTGAGTGGGTTTACTAACATCATACCCGGTTGGGATGATGAGCACAACTTAAAATTTAAAGCCACTTACCGGTTGTGAGTGGAAATTTTATATCATACCCGATTGGGAATGATAAGTACCTCGGTATGAAAACCCACTATTAGGTGATATTTTAAACATCACTACTTAAAGGAAGTGATGTGAAAATCATGCGGAAAAACTACTTACTGGTTGTAAGTAGATCATACCCGGTTGGTATGATGAGACTTTCTCAAAGGAAGTTGAAAACCCGTTCATCGGTTATGAATGGAGGTGTCGAATAGCTCTGATAGGCTGAGGGCCTTGGTTTTGGAACTTAGGGTCTAAATGCCAGATTTTTGAAAATCTCGTACACTGGGCCCAAGGCCAGTTGGCATGAGTAGGAGCTCATAAACAAACATAATATATGTGCCATAAAACTTAATAAGTGAATTGTTTGGCCACGGTACCAAGATAGGACCAACATGCTTAGTCAACTAGCAGTAGTGGGACATGATAGGTAAACGTACCAGTTAAGACAAACAACTGCAGGTTGAGTTAAGAGTCGGGGCCGTTAGACTAGTGGCACCACAAATTACATGGCAATATGAGAAAATATTGTTTGGTGATGTGTTCACATTTCCACTCGGGGATCGGTAGGGGTTGAACAGTCTAGAGGGCTTTTGATGTTCTACCTTAATCTGTTGGGACGAAAGGCACCTTGCCACATACTCCACGATATCCTTCTTCATTCCCCACCACCAGTACCTCGATTTTAGGGTACAATATATTATTGTGCCTGGGATGCATGGTGTATACCGAGTCGTGCACCTACTCCAATATTGATCTCCTCAACTCCTTGTCATTCAGTACACAGACCCTCCCTTTGAAGGTTACAAGCCCGTCTTTCTTGATCGTAAAATCCTGGGTCGGATCTTTGGCAATCTAGTCCAAGTGTGGATGGAGCTCCTTGTCTTGCCTTTGTAGGGTTCTTATTTGGTCCAACAAGTTGGGTCATACGACTACGTTGGCCACTAAGCATCTCTTACCCCCATCCAGGCTAAGGTTCACCCTTAAGATACACAGTTATTTTAGCAAGGGCAAATAGCCCATCCTTATCGAAGCCACTCCTATGTGATACTTATGGCTAAGTGCATCTGCCACCACATTATCCTTGTTATGGCAATATTCTATTGTCAAATCAGAATCTTTCACCAACTCTAGCCACCTCTCCTGTTATAGGTTGAGCTCCTTCTGGGTTAGGAAATACTTCAATCTCTTGTGGTTAGTGTATATCCGACACCTTACCCCATACAAGTAGTGTCACCAAATCTTAAGGGTGAACACTATTGCCACCAACTCCAAGTCATGGGTGGGGTAATTCTTGTCCTCAGGGTCCTCTTAGGATCAAGAATCGTGTAATTACTATCATGATTAGCAGGAATTCGATAAATGAACTAAGTTACTTTCTCTCTCTAGAACTGAAATGTAACAGAGGATGGCTTACCTTTCACCTCTAGAGAGGTAATGTGGTGGCCAAGGGGACTATGGGAGGACTCAATTTGGTCATAGGTAATCAAAATTGGTTGAATTCCAATAGACCAAAATAGAGCAGCTTCGATCCGCTGGAGATACTTCACTATTCGAGCTCGCTGGTGCTTCTCCGGCGATCCTTGAGTTGGTTGGAGGTAGGCGTCAGGTAGCTGACTTCCTCCTGAGTCTGTAGGACTTGAATTCGGCTTCTAAGGCTAGAGGAAGTGCCCATGTTGGAGCTCTGGTTTGAACTTTGCTAGAAAATAGAGCACTTTAGAGAGAGAAGGGAATTAAGGTGTGTGGGGGGATGAATAGAGGGGAGCTCTTTATATAGGGAGCTCGGGGACCCTCTGCCCGACCAATTTCCATATTGTTCGCGCTCATCCTGATCAGAATTTGCCCAAATTAGAGCAAATTTTCTTCACCAGAAAAGGAAAGAAAAATCTTTCCTCAATGAACAATGTCATCGAACATAGGAGGAACATGACACTGTTCTGCACATGCGAGCTTCGCACGTGCTGGTCAGCCACATGGCAGCATGTGATTGGTCTGTCCAGTTGACATGGTGATTCGACTTAGCTGCCACGTCAACTGTTGACCCATTGATCGAACATGTGGTAGCCCCTCATTAGCTGGTCCTATCTACGTGGCTGCTAAGTCAGCACCCGCTCACCGTTGACCACTGATTGGCTGACAGAGCACTCCTTGCCATGTGTCACACTCTGATTGGTCATGTGCATGCTAACTGGGCGCTGACCAGTCCAATGACTAGAAAATGAAAATCGATTGGTTCAGGCCCGATTCGACCAATTCACTCAAAATTAAAAATTTCTAAATTTGTCCAATTTCATTTTCTCTTCAATGGTGGCATCAATTTCCAAAATTGATCTTTTTAAGCTGTAAAGAAAAATGAATTAAGAAACCAATTCATGTATAGTTAAACTCGGTTCAGTCTTGTTCAGGTCCAGTTCACCTTGAATTGGTTTAGTTTTCTAATCCAATTTCCTTCATGACCCTTCGCCATAATTTGTGTGACCTCTTGGTCACTTGGGATTTTCCAATTTCCCATTTCAACCCTTCTTTATCGTTCTCGGTTCATCAAGTGGTTTAGTTTTCTCCTTAATTTGACCGGTTCTTTCCCGGGTTCCTTGATCTGAGGTAGCGGGTTTCACAATTCCTATCATGCATCTTCAATTGCTAAGAGGAATAGGCGATGACCGTTCCTTACTACATGAGGTCGCATCCTAGTCCTTGTCCGGATGCATTGCTGTACACTGTATACTCCCACACATTTGGGTGAGGTAATGTCAGTATTGGGGTTATCGTCAGGTAAGACTTAAGCTCCTGTAAAGACTTCTAACACTTAGCGTCCCACTTGTACTCTACCCCTTTCCTCATGAGACAGGTCAACGAAGCCACAATATTGGAAAAAGACTACACAAATTTCCGGTAGTATCCTGTAACTTCGAGAAAGTTGCATATCTCAGTCGGGTTGGTGAGTGCCTTCCAATTGGATATCATTTCTATCTTTTCTGGGTCCACCTTCACTCCATCCTTTGACACGATATGCCCTAAGAAGCACACTTCTTGTATCCAGAACTCGCATTTTGAGAATTTTGTGTAAAGTCAGTTTTCTCGTAAAATGCTTAGGGTGATCTCTAAGTGTGCCTCGTGCTCCTCTTTAGTTTGTGAGTATATCAAGATATCATCTATAAAGACTATCACGAACTTATCCAAGTGAGGCCGGAACACCTGCTTTGTTAGGTGCATATAGGCTGTGAACGCGTTTATTAATCCGAAGGGCATCATTCTAAACTTGCAGTGCTTGTATCGTGTCCGGAACGCAGTCTTTTGTATATCTTCTTCTCGAATCTTCAATTGGTGATACCCCGAATGTATAGTTCAATCTTGGAAAAGTATGCGACTCCCTCTAGCTGATCGAATAATTCGTCGATTCTCGGGAGACGGTACTTATTCTTGATAGTCACCTGGTTTTGTTTTCTATAGTCAATTTATAATCTCATAATCTCATCCTTTTTCTTCACGAACAAGATCGGCGCAACCACGGAGATTGACTCAAGTGTATAAAGCCCCTTCTTAGTAGCTCATCCAAATATTCGTTAAGCTCCTTGAGTTCTGCAAGTGCCATATAGTAGGGGGCTTACGATATGGGGAGTGTTCCCGACACCACCTCTATTACGAACTCTAGTTGGCAATCCGAGGGTAGTCCTGGTAACTATTCAGGGAATATGTCCAGGTAGCGGTTTACTACCGAAATCTCTTCCGATCCTTTCCTTTCCGAATCCTCGCACATAATCAAGACGAGGAACAATTTACACCCCTTTAGCAGCATGTCCTATACTTTTAGGCATGACACCAGGTGTACTCCCATTAACCCCTTGTCTCCTTCGAATGACTCCCCCGTCGTCCTTGGAGCACGAATCATTATTCTCTTATTCCCGCAATCAACTTTCCCCTAGTGAGTGCTCAGCCAGTCCATACCCAAAATTACCTCCACTTCCCATAAAGGTAGCGTAATCAAGTCCATCTCCAAAGTTACTCCCCCTATATGGATTTCACATGCCTTTAGGAGTTCGTTTCTGGCTAACTATTCTCCCAATGGTGTAAGGATGTTGAGGGGTGGCGTGAGAGGCATAAGTTTCCTAGGAAGGATCGGGACTAGGGTTTCCTTGACGAAGGATCGTTTAGCCCCTGAGTCGAAGAGAGCGTATACTTCTCTTCCAAATAATCGTACATGCCCAACTATTACGCTAGGGGTCCTTTTGAGCCTCTTCTTGAGTGAGGTTGTACACCCTAGCCGGAACTCTAGTGGGTGCTTCCCTTCCCTCGTTGGGTGCTCTCTAATTTCTAGGTAGTGGTTGAGGGGTATGTCGCTGGGTGTTGCCTTGGAGGGCTGGGCAGTTCCTTGCATAGTGACCAAGCTGTCCGAATCCAAAACATGCTTCGCATGTCCATTCATGAGACCTTTGGCACTGGGGTAGTAGGGGCCTTTCCTCGGAGGAGTCTTGTATACCTTCCTATGAGCATGATAACCCTCCCCTTTTCTCTGGTACCTTGCCTTGGTCTCCCACCGCGGCCCACCTTGCTCCCTCTGGCTTCTCCTACTACTCTAGCCCCTTTCATCTTTGCGTCCTGTCTGTTTCATCCGATGGTGCCTTGTTTGTACTAGACGCTCACACCCATGGGCCATGCTGACAATGACAGCCAAATTCATGGGCCATCCCAATACCTCCATCTGGTCTCTCATGTCTATAGTGAGTCTGTCTATGAACTTTTGGCAAATATTTGTTGGTCTAGCCAAGTTAGGAGCAAAGGATATTAGATCACTAAACTTGGTTTCGTATTCTAAGACCATACTTAATCCCTATTGGAGCAGAAATCCTCTTTCTTCTCATTGTTTAGGTGGGGGCCTAGATATTCCTCAAAGTATCTCTCCTCGATTTCTTCCCAGGTGGGTTCAACGGAGGAGAGGCTCCTCACGTTGTCCCACCACCACTTGGCACTGGATTTTAGGTAGAATTCGGCTAGGGACACCATCTCATCTAATGGTGTTGTTATGATACTCATGAATCATTAAAAATTCCTAAATTCTTTTAAATTCATTTTCTATCTGATGGTGGCTTAAATTTTCTAATTTGATATTTCTAAGCCACCTAGAAAAATGAATCTTTGAACTGGTTATTCGCGGTTCAATTCAGTTTAGGTTTAGTTCAAGTCCGATTTACCGTGAACCGGTTTGTTTTTTACATTCAATCCACTTCATGGTTCTCCTCCATGATTTTTGGGATTTATTGGCTACTTGAGATTTTTCAAATTCCCATTTTAATCATTTTTTACCATTTCCAATTCACTTGGGTTCTTGGTTTTCTTTAGAAAATTTATGGTTTCCCCTTTTTATTTCCTCATTTAAAAGAACAAGGTTTACATTATTTTTCAGTGTTAATATAAAATTTTCTTTAATTAACAATCTTCCAAATAATTTACCTAAACAACATGAAAATATAGCAATTGACAACTAAAAATTAAAAACTTGTGTACGTAAAATTTGAGATTTACCTCAAAGCACGCTCATTCTGTAGATGATATCAGACTTGTACTGTGCATAACCTCGACTTTCACTCGTAATTGATCGGGGGAGGGGTTGGGGTCACAAATGAGTGGATAAGGTACTGACGTCGGTCCACAACATGGCTTACGACTTCAAACTTTACATAAAGTTTCAAATATGAAGATTTATTCTCAATTTTACAAACTTATTCAATGTTCATAGTTTTATCTGACCCTTTGATACTCCTATCTCGGGCACCCAAAAATTGTAATTCCACATTACATTGTGTCAAAAACTCTCTTCCCAAAATCAAATCAATATTTCATAGTATGCAAGCAATAACACATATTGGAAACTCATGGCCCAAGCCATGCTTGGAAGTCAGGCCATAATTTCGATCGGGTAAGATGAGAGTGTGTGAATCACATGTACTCTCCACAATCAATACCCCTTAGGTTCGTCTCTCATTTGGATATTTTATCATCCGATATCATGATATTAACCCGCCCAACACTATTGCCATGCCCCGACCTGTTTTGGTCGGATTCCCGTGAACAACCCGCCACTCTCCTGGTTTATTAAGGGTTTTCCCCTCCTCAAAATCATGAGGAGTAAGGTATACTTTTTACCTGTACCTTTCCTCGTATAAAGTTAATCAAAATTGAATATATTAACCTTACATACCTATCTTACAAATTCAGCTATCAGAAGGTCTTTAAGTAGGTTTTCCCTCGATTACCTATAAAGGGGTAAAGGGAGGGGGTGAGTTCGACAACTTAGTGAATGGGTGTTGGGACAAAGTGTTCAAAATATCGTTAAACAGAGTGTGCCAGACTCCTTATTCCTTCATCATAAAGGGAATCACACATTCATAGGGCAACCCATCCACTGCACCCACTTGTGGTGTCGGAGTGACTTTACTAACCACCTAGATATAAGCCTGTCCACTTCTACCCTGGGAATGTGTGGATGTACGTGACATCCAACCCTTAAACTCGAAATCAACATCGTGTTCATATGAAGATAGTGACCTCATTCCGACCCTACTCCGATCTCAAGCGCATGAAGCTACATCGAGCTTCCCTGACTGCTGGCACGACAAACGACCCTTATCTCCACCATGTCGTCCACTAGCCCTTTGGACGCATAAGTACCCCTCTTGGGCATCTTAATGGTCCCGAATCTCAAGTGCATGAACAAACAAAAGTTTTTCACAAAGCCATTTGTCTTTCGTGCCACTAGTCCGATGGCACTGACCCTCAACTATATCTATAGCTGTTTGTCTAGACCGATTCGTCGACCTAGTCCTGTTGCACTACCGTCAGTCCATCGAGTACGTCGGTCCTGTCTTTGTACCATGGCCAAAACACATAAATCATTCATTAAGAATTTTCATGGATTATCATCATATTTTTTTACGAGCTCCTGCTCATGCCAACTGGCCTTGGGTCCACTATACGTGATTTTCCAAAACTAGGCATTTTAGCCCCCAAGTTCCAAAACCGAGGCCTCTGGCCTATCTGAGATATTCTAGCTCTCATCAAGAAGGTCTCCCAAAAGTTTTAAGCATTGACACACAGTCAGGGTAGAACATTTCTGGCAAAATAAAATTTTTCATCCCTCACTCCTACCAAGTGTGATGACATCACTTACAACCGGTAAGCGGGTTTTCTACTTCCTTTCAAGAAGTCTATCATACCAATCGAGTATGATCTACTTACAATCGATAAATAGTTTTTACGTGTAGTTCTCACATCACTCCAACCAGGTGTGATGTCAAAATTTCACATAGCAGTGCTTTTTAGTTACAATGTGCTTATCATCCCAATCGGGTATGATGTGAATTAACCCACTCACCTGTTAACAGCGATGTGTTCGGCCTCGTTTGGTTTTCCAAGATGACGCGAGATTCCCTTGCTGACATTGCAGTCCCTCATGCACCTACATGATTTGGACATTCTTATCTATTAATACTCGAAATAGTAGCCTTCGTTCCTCACATAGGAACGATTGAGCCCAAAATTTTCAATTAATTACATTTAGGTCTCTAAAGTACTTTTTCCTTGACTTAATGTCCCTAATATTAACTTTTTCTGAAATTAAGTCCCAAAACCTCCAAAAAGTCACTTTGGGTCCTCAATATACTCAAAATCGTTTGGGTCCTCAAGGGGTTCAAGTTTTCCAAATTTTCAATTTGGTCCCCAACTTTTCAAAAATTACCATTTTTCCCCTACTTTACAAAAATGGTAATTTGACCCCAATTAAATTTAAAAATCAACCAATTGGGGTTCCTTTTCGTAGCACATTTCTTCTCTTCTTCACTCTTACTATGTCTTACCCTAGAATTTCCTATGGACATTTTCCGTGTTTGCCCCTTTCTATGGGGGTTCTAGGCGTACCTCCCATGTACCTTACCTCTATTCTTGTGGTATTCCTCTCTGTTTGACCTTCTTAAGAAGAAGTTTAAATTCCACTTTATCTCTCCATTTCTTAACCTCTTTGCTAACCACTTACTTAACCTGTCCCATAGTTTTGGTCACCAGTCCTTCCCATCATTCGTGACTTTTTAGGAGGTATTACCCTAAATCTTAGTGGAGTGGGACAATCCTTCTTTATCATTCTTGTCCCTCTACACCTATAACTAGTTATCTTGGTACTTGTCCTTAGTTGAGTTGGGCACTTCTTCACGTAGGGTCCCCATCATTCACACTTGTAAAAGGTTATTCCCAAGCATAGACCATTGTGGTTCCTCCCTTACTTCGAGCATTGCAGGGCCTTTCTAGGGTTACTGATTGTCATGCCCCAACTTGGTTTGGTTGGATCCCCATGAACAACTTGCTGCTCTCTCTGTTCAAGAGAAGTTTCGTCCTTCTTTAACTCGAGATGAGCCAAGCGTAATTTCAACCTTGTTCCCTGGAAATTAACTTTGAAGAAAAAGATTTCTATTGGAGTGTGCCAAACTCCTTATTTTCAAAAAAAATCCTTTCATTTCAGATCTGGGTTTTTACCACCATATTCTTATTAATCACGGTGTGTTATCACCAAACACATATCCTTCATCATGAAGGTCAAACACACATTTGCAGCCCAGTACGTCTATTGAACTCACTTGTGGCGTTAAAGCGACTTTACTAGCCACCTAGATAGAAGCACGTCCACTTCTACCCTGAGAATGAGTAGATGTTCGCGACATCTGACCCTCAATCATAAAATCAATTCTCTGTGTCCGTATGAGGACAGAGACCTCATCCCGTCCCCACCCTGGTCTCATGCGCTTGGTGCTACTCCAAATTTTGCACGGTCACCTGGTACGACGAACTGTCCTTATACTCACCAGGTCGTCGAGGGCCCTTAGGATGCATCACTACCCCTCTTGGGTGTCTTGATGGTTCCGTAATCATAGTGCATACATAAACAGTATTTTCTTATCATGTCATGTAATATGGTGCCATGAGTCTAACGACCCCTACCTTCAACTCAACCTGCAGCTGTTTGTCTTTATTGGCCCAGAGATCTGTCATGTGGTACTGCCACAAGTTGATTGAATATGTCAGTCTTGTCTTGGTACCATAGCCAAACAATTCATTTATTAAAATTTTATGGCACATATCTCATTTTTGTTTACAAGCTCCTACTCGTGCCCATAGTTCTTGATTTTAAAAAACGGGCATAGTAGCCTCAAAGTTCCAAAACCGAGCCCCCATCCAATAAGAGCTATTCGAGCTCCCGTCAAGAAGGTGTCCCAAATCGTTTTAAGCATTGGCACATAGTCAGGGGAGAGCACTCCCGACAAAATATATTTTCAACTTTCCATCATACCAATCGAGTATGAGGACATCTCCGCTCATAACTGATGAACGGGTTTTCCACTTCCTTCAAGGCCATGGTGTTGAAACCCTCCTTCGATCACCCTTTTTTGACCTGATGCTTTCTCCTTCCCTAATCCAACTTCCTATTTTCTATCTTAGAATCTCCATCAGATGAATTTCTCCTTATCATATTTCTAAGGGTAAGTTTTAAGGGTTGACTTTAACTATCCATAACCCATTCTTCCTTAAAGGGATTTCTTCCCTTTTATTTAAACTCTTATTATCATAATATTAAATTTTCTTCAAGGAACTCAAGGGTTTTAATAAACTTCTACCTTCATTTAATCAGGAAATATTTTCTTGCCATAATTTGGCTTATTACATGAATTCTCTACCCCTTAATCCCTTGGGCTCATAGGGTTAGAGTTAAACTTAGAACGATTATGGGATTGTTGATCAGAAGGCTTTGAGGAATTGATTGGGGTCCATTCGTTATCCTCAATAGGATGAATTTCATGCATGGCCTCCGATCCGTACTGCCTTAGTACTTCCACCTCACACTCATAAGTCCACTTCACCCATTAAGATGGATTGAAGTTAGGTTGAGTGGGTGGAGGTACTTGGTGGACCATCATGAAGGTGGCATATGCATCCCAATAGTTATCCTAGGCCTCCTTCTTGGTGGGATTCCTCTTTGGTTGTTGTGGCATTGGAGGAGGAGGGGTTGGACTTCTAGGAGGTGATACTGGTCCCTCTTGTCTAGGAGGAGGGTATATGATGCCTTCTAGTTCTAGCAAGGCTCCAACTAATTTCTAGTAGTCTTCCACCATGTCCTTGGATACCCTTTTTTCGGCTCTTAGAAATCTTTGAATGGCTTCCTCCCTTGGGTTGTATGTCTTTTTCACGATTAAAGGAAAAGGACTAGATTTTTCTACGAATTTCCTAGGTACTTTCCTTCCTACACGATAGTTTAGAGTTGGGTTGATATTAGAGCATAATATTGATAATGTTTAAAGGGAACTAGGCTCTAATGCCACTCCAATTGTCATGCCTCAATCCGATTGGTTGGATCCCCGTAAATAACTCGTTGCTCTCTTGGTTTGAGAGGAGTTTCCTCTTTCTTTAACTCAAGATGAGTCAGGCGTAATTTCAACCTTGTTCCTTGGAAAGACATATATCAAATAAAATACACGCTTAAGGAAAATTAAGCATACCTGACAGAGGGTAAGGCTGGGTGTTATTCCTAGTCATTATCTCTTTTCCTGAAAAAAGGATAGAAAAGAGGGGTGAGTTTCTACAACTTAGTGAATGGGTTTTCAAAAATTAACTTTGAGGGAAAAGATTTGTATTGGAGTGTGCCAGACTCCTTATTTTCAAAAAAATCCTTTCATTTCAGATCTCAAATTTTACCACCATTTTCTTATTAATCACGGCGTGTTATCACTCAACACACATCCTTGATCATGAAGGTCAAACACACAATCGCAGGCTAGTACGTCCATTGAACCCACTTGTGGCATCAGAGTGACTTTACTGGCCACCTAGATAGAAGCACGTCCACTTCTACCTTGAGAATGAGTGGATGTTCGCGACATCTAACCCTCAATCCTGAAATCAATTCTCTGTGTTCATATGTGGATAGAGACCTCATCCCGTCCCCACCCCGGTCTCATGCGCTTGGTGCTACTCCAAATTTTGCACGGTCACCTGGTACAACGAACTGCCCTTATACTCACCAGGTCATCCAGGGCCCTTAGGACGCATCACTACCCCTCTTGGGTGTCTTGATGGTTCTGTAATCATAGTGCATACATAAACAGTATTTTCTTATCATGTCATGTAATATGGTGTCATGAGTCTAACGGCCCCCACCTTCAACTCAACCTGCAGCTGTTTGTCTTGACTGGTTTGAAGACTTGTCATGTCGCACTGCCACTAGTTGACTGAAAATATCGATCTTGTCTTGGTACCATAGCAAAAAAATTTAATTATTAAAGTTTTATGGCATATATCACATGTTTGTTTCTGAGCTCCTGCTCGTGCCCACTGGCCTATGGCCCACTGTTCAAGATTTTCAAAACCGGGTATAGTAGCCCCTAAGTTCCAAAATTGAGGCCCCCGACCAATAAGAGCTATTCGAGCTTCCGTCAAGAAGGTCTCCCAAATCGTTTAAGCATTGGCACATAGTCAGGGGAGAGCACTTCCAACAAAATATGCTTTCAACTATCCATCATACCAACCGAGTATGAGGAAATCTTCGCTCATAACCAATGAACGAGTTTTCCACTTCCTTTGAGGAAATTTAATCACACCAACGGGGTATGATCTACTTACAACTGATGAGTAGTTTTTTCGCATGATTTTAACATCACTTATCTAAGAAATGATGTTTAAAATACCACTAAATAGTAGGTTTTCATTTCGAGGTACTTATCATTTCCAACCGGGTATGATATAAAATCCAACTCACCTGTTAATGTAGTGAATTCCACTAAATCGGTTCTTTGTATTCACGCGAGCCTGTCCTTGCTGTTGTTCCTGGTACATCGTATTCCTACATGATATGAACATCCTTGTTCATTATTCCTTGGCCTAATAGCCTTCATTCATTCCAAATAAATGAGAAAACTAAACATTCTATTTATTTGCAATTAGTTCCCTAAAGTTATTTTTCTTTAACTTTATGTCCATAATGCCGATTTTTTCCTCAAATTGAGTTCCAAAACATTTAAAATTATCATAGGACCTCAATTTATTCTAATTCACAAAAGGAGGTTTAATTTCCCAAATTTTCAATTTAGCCCCCCCAACTTCTCCAAAATTACCATTTTGCCCTTCCATTACAAACATGGTAAATTTCACCCCCAAAAATTCTAAAATTCCTCAACTGGCCCTCTAACATTCTTATAATACCCAATTGAACCTTAATTTTATAAAATCACATTTTGGTCCTTCAAATTTTTGAAAATCCACAAATTTCCCCAATTTTTCCCCCTATTAGAACTTCCTATCACAATCGAATTTGATTTCATCAAATTGACTGATCAAACACTTCCAATTGTTGAAATTGAAGTTGAAATGGAGTTTCTACATGTTCATATGTTTCTCTAGCATTTTGAATCGCAAGTTTTAATGACGGAACAAGCTCAAACGGAGCTTCGCTGGAAAATAGAATGTAGAGAGACAACGCTTTGATTGCTCACCGGTGAGGCGCAGTGGTCTTTGCTTTCTATCTAGGTAGGTAGTTCTCTTCCTGAGGTTCTTCCTAGGATCAAGAATGACATCAATTGATGTCTAATTGGATTAGAATTCTGTCATTGAAATTTGGCCAACTCTCTCTCTAACACCGATCGGAAATTGTAGAGGGGAGTCGAATTGGCTTACCTTTCCGTCCTAATTCAGCCGTGGGAGGGCTGAGGAAGTGTTGGGAGGGCTTGGTTTGGCCTATTTGAGGGTTCATAAAACCTTGGAAAAGAACCTTCAGACAAATTAGAAGAGAAAGTCTAGACTGGTTCAAATGAATTGGATCCCATAAAAACTGCAAAGTTAAGTGTGTTTGGGTGAGAGTAATGCTTCGATGGGTGACCTCCTAGGAAGTAAGTTTTTTTTTTGTTTTTGTAATCCGAAATTTTGGTTAAAATTTTTTTATGTGAATTTGGGTATAATCGTACGCCCTATCATAAATAGCCATAAATTAATATATACATTTAATTATTTAAAATTAATACCATAATTTAATACCTAAATTAAATTATTGGAATTAATACCTAAATTAAATTATTTGAATTAATACTAATAAATATCCGTCAATTTATGGCAACATTAATACTAGTAATAAATCTCCCCCATTTAATACACAATTTTACACCCTCATCCCCATTCATCCTCTTCACACCTGAACACTTTTCTCTCTCTCTCTATGACTCCATTTTTCGGTGAAACTTGAACCAAAATTTTGACTTGGACATTTTTCTTAACCTTAGAAGGAGAGGTTGGGCTCTTTAGACTTCAAGGGAATTCAGCTATCTGATAGCAAACTCAAATCAATCCGAGAATCGCCGAAGAAGTGTCGACATGATCAAACAATGAAGCAACTCCGACAGACCGAAGCTGCCCTATTTTGGCCGAGCTGAAATCGACCCTTTCGAGCCCTCCTCAAAAGACCAAATGGGGAAGTATCCATGAAATTGGTTCTAGGACATATTGATGGCACAACTCTAAGTACAAAGGAAGCCAAGCATGAAGCTGTGAACGTCAGCAAAGGCCATATAACCTTACCTAGGAGGATGCTTATCAAGGATCTTGTAGCTCCCTATTTATTTTATGACCACTTTCTATAATATGGCAAAACCCCCCAACATATTGTACTTTTCTATTAATGAAGTACTCCAAATTCCAAGAAACCTTGTCTCTCAAAGGATGTAATCTTGTTAGGAAGATGGCCCCAAGAAAATTAACCAAACAAAATTGCGATTCCCTAGACACTACAGAGATCAAAGATAAAGGAATGAATTAAGGAGATTATTAGGCAAAGAAGGCATAACAAGAAAACCTTCATGGTACGGAGTCTAGGAGAACTCTTGGGGTAATTAAGCAAGGAACAACCTATTATATGGTACAAAGGAAATATGCCATGAAATGAAGGACTGTCCCACACCACTAGGATTTAGAACAATACTTTTAAAGAAAGACACCCTCACAGCTATAGGAAATTCGAAAGGATACCATCCCAAGAAACGCGACTCCAACTTGTAGTTTCAACAACAAACAAGAGTAAGCTCATCAAGATCTTAGCGAAGTGGCAGGAAAAAAGTGGCTAAAGGTAGGACCTCAATAAAACCACAAACCAAACAAAAAGGTTGTTGAAGAGAATCCTTCCTTAAAGAAGAAATTCCAACAATTTAGGGGCAAAGAAAGGAGTATATCCACAAGAGAAGACAAGCCTAACAATTGACGATAAATGGGATGTCATGAGATTGCAAGTATAACTTCTTTTGGAAAAAGCAGAGAAGTCAAAATTGGAGTCTTTGGCCAACATAGCAAAAGTAAGCAAACCATAATAACAAGATAGTCAAAGAGAATGAATGATGCCCTAAGGAGGACCGGGAAGTAGCAAGGAATGCACCCTATAAAGGGCACTGGAAGGATCATTAAGGACAAAAAGATTCGAGAGACAACTGCCTCAAGAGAATTAGACAAGATGAATAGTAGAGGCATGGCAGGTAACACACTAACCCTCGTGAGGGTCATAGATTTAACTCTAGCAAAGAAGGAAGAAGTGGAAAGGCCAAATATTGGGGAAAAGAAGGATGAAGGAAAATACTTAAAAAAACCAATGGCCAAATTAACAACCAAACATAAGCCAAGAGAGGAGTAGATAAGCCACTCGCATGATCATGAGATCTTAAAATAAAGAAGATGTGAGCTCTCCCTAAAAGAAATAGACACGTACTAAAGTACATGTAAGGATGAGGATATAGTACAAAAGATGTGCCCACAAGATTTCAAGAGTAAGATAAATAAGAGTAGACGACATCAAAGGGTGTCATTTAAGGGTTGAAATTCCCTAGAGCAAATGTAAAAGGAATTTCAGGAGAAATGGAAAGAATTCTACCAAGGAAAGAAGACTAAAAAATACATACATATCCCAATTAAGAGGAAATGGAACCAACCAAAATGAAAAAAAAAATGATAAGCTCACAAATGAAATGTTGGTTGAGATGGAAAGATCGAGTACCAAGGAAAAGTACTCATGAGGGCCTAAAAAGTAAATTAAACTAAAGGAATGGATAAATAGCATGGTAGCATCAAAGAATGCCGAAACGAATAGGAGTGGGTGGACTACAATAATAAGAGAATAAAAGAAAGAATATATGAGGAATCTTAGAGAAGTAAGCCCTCAATTAAGAAATCAATTAGGGAAAATGACCACTGATATCAGAACGGGTTGTGGTCCATGCTCACTTAATGGAGCCTAAAGAATGGACGGAGGAGCATAGTGTAGAGTATATGAAATAAGACCAACAATAAAAAATTTCTTAGATATGGAATGAATGAAAATCTTAAGACAAATAAGGATTCAAAGTGGGCAATTGCCTCAACATAGAAGAAGGTGTAAGAAAATGAAGGAATCTCTAAAGGATGGTTAGAAGGTTGAACATGTAACTCTTAAGGTTAAAACCACTACTTTGAGGAATATAGTAGAGAATGAAACCATAAGAAGGGAACTCCCCAAACAAAACTATCAATACATAGGCCGAAAAGAGATCAACTCGAAATAATGAATCGTGAAATGGTCACGAGCAAGTAAGAATGGATTAAGGAAAAAGGAAAGTCCTTGAATAAAGGATGCCACTAAAGAAGAGAAAAAACATAAGAAGGGAAAAATCCTTGAACGTCAATAAGTCATCAGGAAACCCAAAGATTGGAATAAAAAAGATCCAATAAAGAAGTTGGGAAAGGATGAGTAGGTAAGAGAAATCGATGCGGTTATGTGAGACATAATTTAAGAGGCATGATGGATGAGAGGATAACGATAAAAGGATAGTTGAGGAATGCTATCAAAAGAAAAGTGGGATGAAGTTATACAATCCCTGAAAGGTCGAAAAGTTAAGAGAGACCCTTAAGGAGATGTTCTAAAAATCTAATGGATAGAGACAAGTCCTAGAAAATGCCATGCTGTAAGGGGCATGTAAGCCCAACAATTCCGAGGAGAGTATGACTCAAAGGAATGAAGTGTCAGCTAGTAAGCATGACAAGGTCGAATATAAAAAAAATTTGGACAAAGTTATAATAAACAACAAATGGAGAAAGGGTCAAAATAGGACGAAAAGGTATTAATAAAGAAAACCATGGAAATAAGTACATAATGCTCGAAAGAACATCGAGCAAAAGGTTTTAACGACCAAGGGGTTAACTAGACACTGGAATGGCTAGGTATCTTGGAACTCCCAATCTTGAGTATAGGATCTCAAAGGGAAAAATATTGCTCTAAGCAAATAAGGATGTGAATCTAAGGATATACCCTTGAGTAAGGTATGTCTAGTTATTATAAACTCCATGGAGGGAGTAAATAATATAAAAGAAAAGAAATTTCTTAAAGTGAAGGATGTAAAAAGGGCTAGTTGAAAGAATAAGAGAAGAGTTTGCATGTTAAGAAAACACCAAATGGAAGTCAAAGGAAATGATTCCTCATGAAAGGTTGCCAATCAAGTTTTGGGGACAAAACTCCTAAAAGGAGGGAAGAGTTGTAAACCCCACTCTTTTGAGTTATGGAAAACTGGAAAAACAACCGGTAAAACCGAGTGAGAAATACTAGTCCAGTTCACAAACCTGACCATTTGAGGGTTCATAAAACCTTGGAAAAGAACTTTAAGACAAATTAGAAAAGAAATAACATACTAGTTTAGATGAACTATGTCACGCCCCGACCCGGTTTGGTCGGATACCTGTGATAAACCCGCTACTCTCCCGGTTTATTAAAGGATTTCCCCTTATCGTAAACCGTAAAGAGTAAGGCGTCCTTTAACTTGCACCTTTTTCCTAGAATAGCATGATCAAAACTGTATGAAATTTAAAACTTTACATACCTATCTTACAAGCATCTTAGTTGACTGTCTTTAAGGGGAGGCTTTCCGGGATTTCCTGAAAGGGATATAAGGGAGGGGGTGAGTATGACTACTCAGTGAATGGGTTTTTAAAAGCTTTTGACTTTTAAGAAAAACATTTATATGGAGTGTGCCAAACTCCTTTGTTTTCAAAAATCCCATCATTTAAAAATTTGGATTTTTCCATTATTTCTTAGTTACCACGGTGTGTCATCACCCAACACACATCCTTCATCATGAAGGTTACACACATTCGTAAGTCAGTATCACTACTGAACTCGCTAATGGCTCCGGAGTGACTTTTCCTGCCACCCTGATAGAAGTACGACCACTTCTACCCTGGGAATGAGTGGATGTACGTGACATCCTAACCACAATCCCGAAATCACTTCTTCATGTCTGTATGAGGACAGAGACCTCATCCTGTCCCCACCCTGGTCTCATGCGCTTCATGCTACTCCAAATTTCGCACAGACACCTGTAACGACGAACTGCCCTTATAGCCACCAGGTCGTCCAGTGCCCTTAGGACACATAACTACCCCTCATGGACGTCTTGATGATCCTGTACTCATAGTGCATGCACAAACAATGTTTTCTTATATTGCCATGTAATCTGTGGTGCCATTAGTCCAACGGCCCCGACTCTCAACTCAACCCGCAGCTGTTTGTCTTGACTAGTCCGTCGACCTGTCATGTCGCACTGCCGCTAGTTGACTGAGCATGTCGATGCTATCTTGGTACCATGGCCAAACAATTCACTTATTAAGTTTTATGGAACATATATCATGTTCGTTTACGAGCTCTTGCTCGTGCCAACTGGCCTTGGGCCCACTGTATGAGATTTTCAAAATCGGGCATTTAGCCCCCAAGTTCCAAAACTGAGGCCCCTGGCCTATCAGAGCTATTCGAGCTCCCGTCGATAAGGTCTCCCAAATAGTTTAAGCATTGGCACACAGACAGGGGAGAACACTTTTGACAAAATAGGTTTTCACAGTCCATTATACCAATCAGTATAAGGACATCTCTGTTCATAACCGATGAACGGGTTTCCAACTTCCTTCGAGGAAGTCTCATCATACCAACCGGGTATGATCTACTTACAACCGGTAAGTAGTTTTTTTTTCGCATAACATTCACATCACTTTCTCTAAGTAATGATGATTAAAATACCATTAAATAGTGGGTTTTTATATCGAGGTACTTATCATCCCCAATCGGGTATGATGTTAGTAAACCCACTCACCCATTAATGCCGTGAATTCCACTAGACTGGTTCTTTGTATTCACGCGAGCTTGTCCTTGCTGGCGTTCCCGGTATTTAACGTTCCTACATGATATGAATAACCTTTTTCATTATTACTCGGCATAGCAGCCTTCATTCATTAATGAATGAGAAAACCCAAACTTTTAGTTATTTGCAATTAGGTCCCTAAAGTTATTTCTCTTTAACTTTAAGTCCCTAATGTCGATTTTTCCTCAAATTGAGTCCCGTAAGTTTTAAAATTTATCGTGGGATCTGAATTTATTCAATTTCACCAAAAAGGGGTTTAATTTTCCAAATTTCCAATTTGGTTCCCCAATTTTTCCAAAATTAGCATTTTGCCCTTCTTTCACAAAAATGGTAAGTTTTTCCCCAAAATTTCCAAAATTCCTCAATTGGTCCAACATTATTTTCATGCCCAATTGACCCTCAATTTCATAAAAATTGTATTTTGGCCATTTGAATTTTGAAAATCCCCAAATTTTCCCCCAATTTCAACTCTTCAACACTACCGAATTTGATTTCATCAAATTGACCGATCAAAGACTTCTAATTATTGAGATTGGAGTTGAAATTGAGTTCCTATATGTTCATACGATTCTAAGAAACTTTGAATCGCAGATTTTAACGTCGGAATGAGCTCAAACGGAGCTTTGCCGGAAAACAGAGTGTAGAGAGCGAAAGCTTCGATTACTCACCGGTGAACGCATGACAGTCCGAGCTTTCGATCTGGGTAGATAGGTCTCGTCCTGAGGTTCATCCTAAAATATTGTATCAATTGGTGCGGAAATGGATTAGAATTTCGTCATTGAAATTCGGTCGACTCTCTCTCTAGCACCAATTGAAAATTATAAAGGGGATCCAAATTGGCTTACCTTTCAGTCCTAATTCGGCCGTGGAAAGGTTGAGGAAGTGTTGGGAGGGCTTGGTTTGGCCTGAGGAAGGCTTGAAATGGCCGATTTCAGCTTGGCCGAAATAGGGAAGCTTCGGTCCGCCGGAGTTGCTTCACTATTCCATCACATCGGCGCTTCTCTAACGATTTTCGGATTGACTGGAGTTTGCTATCAGATAGCTGTCTTCTCCCCGTTTCTAAAGAGCCTGACCTTTGTTCAAGTCGAAGCTCTGGTTCGAGCTTTACCAAGAAATGGAGCATTAGAGAGAGAGAGAGAAGTGTCTAGGTGTGAGGAGAATCAAATGGGGATGACCTCTTTATATAGTTGTAAAACCCGTGTATTAAATGGGCGAGATTTATTACTAGTATTAATATTGCCATAAATTATTGGTATTAATTCCAATAATTTAATTTCGGTATTAATTCCAATAATTTAATTTTGGTAATAAATTATTTGTATTAATTCCAATAATTTAATTTAGGTATTAAATTATTGGTATTAATTTCAATAATTAAATATATATTAATTGATGGCTATTTATGATAAGCCATACGAATAAAAAGTTTTGACCGAAATTTCGGTTTACAAAAAAATCACACTTCCTAGGAGGTCACCCATCCTCACACTACTCTCAAGTAAGCACGCTTAACTTTAAAGTTCTTATAAAATCTAGTTCACCTGAACCAATTTGGTTTTTGTTTTCTAGTTTGTCTTAAATTTCTTTTCCAATGTTTAATAAATCCTTTGAATCAACTGAAAGTTATAAATTTTCATATTGCTTATTCCCAAATGTAAATCGGTTTGGTTTTTCTTATTCGGTTTGACTGGTTCTTTTCCCGGTTTTCCTTAACTCAAATGTGCGGGGTTTAAAACTCTCCCCTCCTTTTAGGAGTTTTGTCCCCAAAACTTAGTTAACATCCTTGCATGAGCAATCATTTCCTTTGATGCCCCTTTGGTGTTTGCTTAACATGCAAAGTCTTCTCTTGTTCTTTTAATTAGTCCTTTTTACATACTTCACTTAAGGAATTTCTTTTCCTTTATATTATTTACTCCCTCCATAGAGTTTATCATAACAAGACATACCTTACTTTAGGGTATATTCTTAGATTTATATCTTTCTTTGCTTAGAGCACATTCTTCCCTTTGAGGTTTTGTACTAAAGATTGGAAATTCCAAAATACATAACCATTCCCTTGTCTAGTTAACCCCTTGGTCGTTGAAACCTTTAGCTCAATGTTCTTTCGAGTGTTACGTATTGGTTGCCACGATTTTCTTTATTCTCACTTTTTCATCTCATTTTGACCCTTCCTCCATTCGTTGTCTATTATAACTTCAGTCCAAATTTTTATATTTGACCTCGTCATGCTTATTAGCCGACTCTTCCTTACTTTGAGTCATATTCTCCTCGGGATTGATGGGCTTACATACCCATTACAGCATGGCATTTTCTAGAACCTATCTTTATCTATTAGATTTCCAGAACATCTCCTTAAGAGTCTCTCTTACCTTTTTTTTTACCTTTCAGGGATCATATAAATTCATCCCTCTTTTCTTTTGATAGCATTCTTCAACTTTCCTTTTTATCGTTATCCTCTCATCCATCATGCCTTTGAAGTTATGTCTCACATAACTGCATGGATTTCTCTTACCTACTCATCCTTTCCAAACATTTTTATTGGGTCCTTTCAATTCCAATTGTTGGGTTTCCTGATGATTATTGACATACGAGGATTTTTTTTTCTTCTTATGTCCTTTCTCTTCTTTAGTGACATCCCTTATTCAATGACTTCCTTTTTCCTTAATCCTCTTTTACTTGCTCATAAACCACTTCATGATTCTTCATTCTACAATAATTGCTTTCGATCTATGTGTCGATTACTTTGCTTGGGAAGGTTCACTCCATCTAGTTTTTTTCATTATCTTTAGCTGTCCGCTGTTACTAGTATTCCTCTTTCTACATGGTTCTCCTATTCTCTCCAAACAGGTCATAATGGACCATTACAATACTTCATTGGAAAACATTTCCTAAATAAGGGTTGGTTCCATTTCCTCTTAATTAGGATACACATGTCTTTCCGGGGCTTCCTTCCTTGGTAGGATTCCTTGCCTTTCCCCAGACATTCTTTTCTTACATTTGTTCTTGGGGATTTCTACCCTTAAATGACATCCCTTGATGTCGTCTTCTCCTATTTACCTTTACTCCTCAAATCTTTTAGGCATATCTTTTATGCTTTATTTGCATCCTTATTTGTATCCAGTACCTGTCTATTTCTTTAGGGAGCGTACAAATCTTCCTTGTTTCAGGATCATTGTGGGAGAGGCTTGCCTATTCCTTTCTTGGCTTGAGTTTAGTCGTTAATTGGCCCTTGGTCCTTTTAAGGATTTCTTGTATTCTTCTTTTCATGAGTATTTGACCTTTCTACCTCTCTTTTCTTTGTCGAAACTTACATTATGGCTTTCCCGAGTATTTGTTTGTTAACTACTTTGCCTCCACCATTTGTTTGGTCTAAGTTTCTTAGCAACTGTTTCTCGAGTCCTCCTGTCCTTAACATCCATCTCACTGACCTTTTTAGGGTGTAGTCCCTTCTACTTCCCAATCTTCCTTAGGTGTCATTTGTTCCCTGTAACTATCTTGTTGTAACGACTTGCTTTCTCTTGTCCTGTTGGTCCGAACTTCCTATTTGACATAGTTGCATTTTCCAAGGTGATTTATTCCTATAATCCCAATACGTCCCGTTTGTCATCAAATGTTCGTCTTGTCTTCTCTTGTGGATGCACTCCTTTCTTTGCTCCTAAATTGTTTGGATTTTCTTCTTAAAGGGGGAATTCTCTTCAGCTATCCTTTGATCCATTTGTGGTTTTATTGATGTCCTACCTTTACCCCTTTTTCCTTCTTACCACTTTGCTAAAATTTTGAAGAGTTTCCTCTTATCTGTGATTGCAAATGGAATCACGTTTCTTGGAATGGTATCCTTTCGGATTTCCTATAGTTGTGGGGTGTTTATTCTTGGAAAATATTGTCCTGACTCCTGGCGATGTGGGACAGTTTTTTTCACTTTGTGTCCTATTCCCCTCTAGGTTAACTTGATTCCTGTCCTTTGTAGGGTTAGGCACTTCTCCACACAGTGTCCCTATCGTTCATGCTTGTAATTACATGAATATAAGTGGTTCCTCCTGGCATTTTCTTGGAAATTATTAGTTTTAGTGCTCCTTCATCCTTAAGTCTAGATACCGTGAGAGTTTTTTTTTTCTTTTTGGAGTCTTCCTTTAAGATCACATCATTTGAGGGACAGGGTTTTTAGGAATTTGGAGTACTTCATTAATAGAGTAGTACAGTATGTTGGGGATTTTGGCCCTATTACAAAAAATGGTCACCAAATAACTAGGGAGCTACGAGATTCTTGATAAGCATCCTCCTATGTAAGGTTATATGCCCCATTTTATGGCTTCACACTTGGCTTCCTTTATACTTAGAGTTGTGACCTCAATAGGTCCTGTCACCATTCTCTAGGATACTTTCTCATTAGCTCTTTTGAGATTCCTACCATGCTTTAGGCATTTGGGAAGTTTCTAGCATTGTCTTCCTATGAAGATAAGGTGTTGAGTAGAGCCATTCCTAGTTTTCTTGGTTCCTCTCCTGGGAGCCATCTGAAAATTTTAGGATAAATCCTATTAGTTATAATATTTTATAGTCTTGATTAAGTATTCGAGAAAACAGGCTCTGATACCACTTTAGTTGTTATGCCTTGACCCGGTTTGGTCGGATCCCCGTGATCAACCCGCCACTCTCCCGGTTTATTAAAGAATTTCCCCTTATCGTAAACTGTAAAGAGTAAGGCGTCCTTTAACTTGCACCTTTTTCCTAGAATAGCATGATCAAAATTGTATGAAATTTAAAACTTTACATACCTGTCTTACAGGCATCTTAGTGGATGATCTTTAAGGGGAGGCTTTCCGGGATTTCCTGAAAGGGATATAAGGGAGGGGGTGAGTACGACTACTCAGTTAATGGGTTTTTAAAAGCTTTTAACTAGTCCATCGACTTGTCATGTCTTGACTAGTCCCCCGACTCTCAACTCAACCCATAGCTGTTTGTCTTGACTAGTCCGTCGACCTGTCATGTTGCACTACTGCTAGTTAACTAAGCATATTGGTCCTATCTTTGTACCATGGCCAAACAATTCAATTATTAAGTTTTATGGCACATATATCATGTTCGTTTACAAGCTCCTACTCGTGCCAACTAGCCTTGGGCCCACTGTACGAGATTTTACAAATCAGGCATTTAGCCCCCAAGTTCCAAAACCGAGGCCCCTGGCCTATCAGAGCTATTCGAGCTCCCTTCGAGAAGGTCTCCCAAATAGTTTAAGCATTGGCACACAGTCAGGGGAGAACACTTCTGACAAAATAGGTTTTCATTGTCTATTATACCAATCAGTATAAGGACATCTCCGTTCATAACCGATGAACGGGTTTTCAACTTCCTTCGAGGAAGTCTCATCATACCAACCGGGTATGATCTACTTACAACCGGTAAGTAGTTTTTTTTCGCATAACTTTCACATCACTTTCTCTAAGTAGTGATGATTAAAATACCACTAAATAATGGGTTTTTATATCGAGGTACTTATTATCCCCAACTGGATATTATGTTAGTAAACCCACTCACCCATTAATGCTGTGAATTCCACTAGACTGGTTCTTTGTATTCACGCGAGCTTGTCCTTGCTGACGTTCCCGGTATTTAACATTCCTACATGATATGAATAACCTTTTTCATTATTACTCGGCATAACAGCCTCCATTCATTAATGAATGAGAAAACCCAAACTTTTAGTTATTTGCAATTAGGTCCCTAAAGTTATTTCTCTTTAACTTTAAGTCCCTAATGTCGGTTTTTCCTTAAATTGTGTCCCGTAAGTTTTAAAATTTATCGTGGGACATCAATTTATTCAATTTCACTAAAAAGGGGTTTAATTTTCCAAATTTCCAATTTGGTTCCCCAATTTTTCCAAAATTACCATTTTGCCCTTCTTTCACAAAAATGGTAAGTTTTTCCCCAAAATTTCCAAAATTCCTCAATTGGTCCTCCAACATTATTTTCATGCCCAATTGACCCTTAATTTCATAAAAATTGTATTTTGGCCCCTTTGAATTTTGAAAATCCCCAAATTTCCCCCCAATTTCAACTCTTCAACACTACCGAATTTGATTTCAGCAAATTAATCGATCAAACACTTCTAATTATTGAAATTGGAGTTGAAATTGAGTTCTTGTATGTTCATACGATTCTAAGAAACTTTGAATCACAGATTTTAGCGTCGGAATGAGCTCAAACGGAGCTTTGCCGGAAAATAGATTACAGAGAGAGAAAGCTTCGATTACTCACCGGTGAAGGCACGACAGTCCGAGCTTTCGATCTGGGCAGATAGGTCTCGTCCTAAGGTTCATCCTAAAATCAAGTATTGTATCAATTGATTCGAAATTGTATTAGAATTTTGTTAATGAAATTCGGTCGACTCTCTCTCTAGCACTGATCGAAAATTATAAAGGGGATCCAAATTGGCTTACCTTTTGGTCCTAATTCGGCCGTGGAAAGGTTGAGGAAGTGTTGGGAGGGCTTGGTTTGGCCTGAGGAGGGCTTGAAATGGCCGATTTCAGCTTAGCCGAAATAGGGCAGCTTCGGTCCGCTGGAGTTGCTTCACTATTCCATCACATCGGCGCTTCTCTAACGATTCTCGGATTGATTGGAGTTTGCTATCAGATAGCTGTCTTCTCCCCGTTTCTAAAGAGCCCAACCTTTGTTTAAGTCGAAGCTCTGGTTCGAGATTTACCGGGAAATGGAGCAGTAGAGAGAGAGAGAGAAGTTTTTAGGTATGAGGAGAATCAAATGGGGATGACCTCTTTATATATTTGTAAAACCCATGTATTAAATGGGCGAGATTTATTACTAGTATTAATATTGCCATAAATTATTGGTCTTAATTCCAATAATTTAATTTCGGTATTAATTCCAATAATTTAATTTTGGTAATAAATTATTTGTATTAATTCCAATAATTTAAGGTAATAAATTATTTGTATTAATTTCAATAATTAAATATATATTAATTGATGGCTATTTATGATAAGCCGTTTGGTTTTTGTTTTCTAGTTTGTCTGAAATTTCTTTTCCTATGTTTAATAAATAATTTGGATCAACCAAAAGTTATAAATTTTCATATTACTTATTCCCAAATGTAAATCGGTTTGGTTTTTCTTATTCGGTTTGACTGGTTCTTTTTCCGGTTTTCCTTAACTCAAATGTGCAGGATTTACAAACTAGATCCCATCAAAACTCCGAAGTTAAGCGTGCTCTAGTGAGAGTAGTGCTTGGAAGGGTTAATACATTTAATTATTTGAAATTAATACCATAATTTAATACCTAAATTAAATTATAGGAATTAATACCATAATTGAATACTTAAATTAAATTATTAGAATTAATACCATAATTTAATACCTAAATTAAATTATTGAAATTAATACTAATAAATATCCGTCAATTTATGGCAACATTAATACTAGTAATAAATCATCCCCCATTCATCCTCCTCCCACTTGAACACTTCTCTCTCTCTCTACGACTCCATTTTCTGGTGAAGCTCGAACCAAAACTTTGACTTGGGCATTTTTCTTAACCTCAGAAGGAGAGATCGGACTCTTTAGACTCTGAGGGAATTCAGCTATCTGATAGAAAACTCCTGTCAATCCGAGAATCACCGAAGAAGCATCGACATGATCAAACAATGAAGCAGCTCTAGCAGACCGAAGCTGCCCTATTTTGGTCGAGCTGAAATAGGCCATTTCGAGCCCTCCTCAAGCCAAAGCAAGCCTTCCAACACCTAAACAACCCTCCTACAGTTGAATTAGGATTGAAAGGTAAGCCAATTCGGCTCCCCTCTGTAATTTCCGACCGGTGCTAAAGAGAGAACTGATAGAATTTTGAAGATGAAATTCTAATTCAATTCAACATCAATTGATCCAATTCTTGATTCTAGGTTGAACCTCAGGACGAGAGCTATTTGCCCAGATTGAAAGCTCGGACCACCGTGCCCCCGACGGTGAGTAATCAAAGATTTCTTTCTCCATAGTCTATTTTCCGGCGAAGCTCCGTTTGAGCTCATTCCGACGTCAAAACTTGCGATTCAAAGTGCTTTTGAATCATATGAAGATGCGTGAGCTCAATTTTAATTCAATTTCAACAATTAGAAGGGTTTAAGCGGTCAATTTGATGGAATCAATTTTGGTTGTGTTAGGAAGTTTAAATTGGAGGAAACAATTGGGGAAAATTGGGGATTTTTGAAAACTCGAAGGACCAAGATGCAATTTTATAAAATTGAGGGTCAATTGGACAAGATAAGGATGTTAGAGAGCCAATTGAGGAATTTTAGAATTTTTGGGGTGAAACTTACCATTTTTGTAAAGGAAGGGCTAAATGGTGACTTTGGAAAAGTTGGGGGACCAAATTGGAAATTTGAAAAATTAAATGCCCTTTTGTATATTTGAATAAATTGAGGTCCCAAGGTGAATTTTAAATGTTTTTGGACTCAATATGAGGAAAAATCGGCATTAGGGACTTAAAGTTAAAGAAAAATAACTTTAAGGACCTAATTGCAAATAAATAATAAGTTTGATTTTCTCAATCATTTGGAATGAATGAAGGCTATTAGGTCAAAATATATTGAACAAGGATGTTCATATTGTAAACCCCGCACATTTGAGTTAAGGAAAACCGGGAAAAAAAACCGGTCAAACCGAATAAGAAAACCAAACCGGTTTACATTTGGGAATAAGCAATATGAAAATTTACAAATTTCGGTTGATCCAAAGGATTTATTAAATATTGAAAAAGAAACTTAAGACAAACTAGAAAACAAAAACCAAATTGGTTCAGGTGAACTAGATTTCATAAGAACTTCAAAGTTAAGCGTAAGAAATATGATTTTTTCTCGGCTTATCATAAATAGCCATTAATTAATATATATTTAATTATTGAAATTAATACCAATAATTTAATACCTAAATTAAATTATTGGAATTAATATAAATAATTTAATATCAAAATTAAATTATTAGAATTAATACCAATAATTTATGGCAATATTAATACTAGTAATAAATCTCGCTCATTTAATACACGGGTTTCACGACTATATAAAGAGGTCATCCCCATTTTATTCTTCTCACACCTGAACACTTCTCTCTCTATCTCTCTACTACTCCATTTCCCGGTAAAGCTCGAACCAGAGCTTCGACTTGAACAAAGGTCGGGCTCTTTAGAACTGGGGAGAAGATAACTATCTGATAGCAAACTCTAGTCAATACGAGAATCGTTGGAGAAGCGTCGACATGATGGAATAGTGAAGCAACTCTGGCGGACCGTAGCTGCCCTATTTCGGCCAAGCTGAAATCGACTATTTCAAGCCCTCCTCAAGCCAAACCAAGCCCTCCCAACACTTCCTCAGCCTTTCCACAGCCGAATTAGGATCGAAAGGTAAGCCAATTCGGCTCCCCTTTATAATTTTTGATCGGTGCTAGAGAGAGAGTCGACCGAATTTCATTAACAAAATTCTAATACAATTTCGAATCAATTGATACAATACTTGATTTTAGGATGAACCTTAGGACGAGACCTATCTGCCCAGATCGAAAGCTCGGACTGTCGTGCCTTCACCGGTGAGTAATCGAAGCTTTCTCTCTCTGTAGTCTATTTTCCGGCAAAGCTCCGTTTGAGCTCGTTCCGACGCTAAAATCTGTGATTCAAAGTATCTTAGAATTGTATGAACATACAGGAACTCAATTTCAACTCCAATTTCAATAATTAGAAGTGTTTGATCGATTAATTTGATGAAATCAAATTCGGTAGTGTTGAAGAGTTGAAATTGGGGGGAAATTTGGGGATTTTCAAAATTCAAAGGGGCCAAAATACAATTTTTATGAAATTGAGGGTCAATTGGGCATGAAAATAATGTTGGAGGACCAATTGAGGAATTTTGGAAATTTTGGGGAAAAACTTACCATTTTTGTGAAAGAAGGGCAAAATGGTAATTTTGGAAAAATTGGGGAACCAAATTGGAAATTTGGAAAATTAAACCCCTTTTTGGTGAGATTGAATAAATTGAGGTCCCATGATAAATTTTAAAAGTTACGGGACTCAATTTGAGGAAAAACCGACATTAGGCACTTAAAATTAAAGAAAAATAACTTTAGAGACCTAATTGCAAATAACTAAAAGTTTGGATTTTCTCATTCATTAATGAATGAAGGCTATTATGCCGAGTAATAATGAACAAGGTATTCATATCATGTAGGAACATTAAATACCGGGAACGCCAACAAGGACAAGCTTGCGTGAATACAAAGAACCAGTCTAGTGGAATTCACAGCATTAACGGGTGAGTGGGTTTACTAACATCATACCCGGTTGGGATGATGAGCGCAACTTAAAGATAAAAACCACTTACTAGTTGTGAGTGGAAATTTTATATCATACCCGGTAGGGGATGATAAGTACCTTGGTATAAAAACCCACTATTTAGTGGAATTTTAATCATCACCACTTAGAGAAAGTGATGTGAAAATTATGCGAAAAAAACTACTTACCGGTTGTAAGTAGATCATACTCGGTTGGTATGATGAGACTTTCTCGAAGGAAGTTGAAAACCCGTTCATCGGTTATTAACGGAGATGTCCTTATACCGGTCGGTATGATGGACAGTAAAAACCTATTTTTGTCGGAAGTGCTCTCCCCTAATTGTGTTCTAATGCTTAAACAATTTGGGAGACCTTCTTGACGGGAGCTCGAATAGTTCTAATAGGCCGAGGGCCTCGATTTTGGAACTTGGGGGCTAAATGCCCGATTTTGAAAATCTCGTACAGTGGGCCCAAGGCTAGTTGGCACGAGCAGGAGCTCGTAAATGAACATGATATATGTGCCATAAAACTTAATAAGTGAATTGTTTGGCCATGGTACCAAGATAGGACATGCTCAGTCAACTAGAGTTAGTGCGACATGACAGGTCGACGGACTAGTCAAGACAAACAGCTGCGGGTTGAGTTGAGAGTCGGGGCCGTTGGACTAGTGGCACCACAGATTACATGGCAATATAAGAAAACATTGTTTGTGCATGCACTGTGAGTACGGGATCATCAAGACGCCCATGAGGGGTAGTGATGCGTCCTAAGGGCACTGGACGACCTGGTAGCTATAAGGGCAGTTTGTCGTTCCAGGTGTCTGTGCGAAATTTGGAGTAGCACGAAGTGCATGAGACCAGGGTGGGGACAGGATGAGGTCTCTGTCCTCATACAGACATGAAGAAGTGATTTCGGGATTGTGGGTAGGATGTCACGTACATCCACTCATTCCCAAGGTAGAAGTGGTCGTACTTCTATCCGAGTGGCAGGAAAAGTCACTCCGAAGCCACTTGCGGGTTCAGTAGTGATACTGACTTGCGAATGTGTGTAACCTTCATGATGAAGGTTGTGTGTTGGGTGATGACACACCGTGGTAACTAAGAAGTAATGGAAAAATCCAAAATTTTAAATGATGGGATTTTTGAAAACAAAGGAGTCTGGCACACTCCATATAAATATTTTTCTTAAAAGTCAAAAGCTTTTAAAAACCCATTCACTGAGTAGTCGTACTCACCCCCTCCCTTATATCCCTTTCAGGAAATCCCGGAAAGCCTCTCCTTAAAGACCATCAACTAAGATGCCTGTAAGACAGGTATGTAAAGTTTTAAATTTCATACAGTTTTGATTATGCTATTCTAGGAAAAAGGTGCAAGTTAAAGGACGCCTTACTCTTTACGGTTGATCACGGGAGAGTGCAAGTTAAAGGTGCAAGTTAAGGGGAAACCATTTAATAAACCGGGAGAGTGGCAGGTTGATCACGGGGATCCGACCAAATCGGGTCGGGGCGTGACACATATCATGTAGGAACACGAAGTACCGGGAATTCCATAAAAGGACAAGCTTGCGTGAATACAAAGAACCAGTCTAGTGGAATTCACTACATTAACAGGTGAGTGGGCATACTAACATCAAACCCTGTTGGGATGATGAGCACAACTTAAACATAAAAACCACTTATCGGTTGTGAGTGGAATTTTATATCATACCCAGTTGGGGATCATTGGCACCTCGAAATGAAAATCCACTACTTAGTGGTATTTTAAATATCACCACATAGAGGAGTGATGTGAAAATGACGTGGAAAAACTACTTACTGATCATGAGTAGATCATACCCGGTTGGTATGATGAAGCTTCCTCGGAGGAAGTGGAAAACCCGTTCATCAATTATGAGCGGTGATATCCTCATACTCATTGGTATGATGGATAGTTGAAAACATATTTTTTTCGGAAGTGCTCTGCCTTTACTGTGTGTCAATGATTAAATGATTTGGGAGACCTTCTTGATGGGAGCTCGAATAGCTCTTATAGGTCGGGGCCTCGGTTTTGGAACTTGGGGGCTGATGTCACACCCCAACCCGGTTTGGTTGGAACCCCATGAACAACCTACCGCACTTTCTCGATTCAAGAGGAGTTTCCTCCTTTTAGTCGAGAGAAGCCATGCGAAATTTCAACCTTGTTCCCTGGAAGACATATCAATTAAAATGCAAGCTTAAGGAAAATTAAGCATACCTGATAAAGGGTAAGGCTCAGTGTTACTCCTAGTCATTTTCTCTTTTCCTGAAAAGTGATAGAAAAGAGGGGTGAGTTTCTACAACTTAGTAAATGGGTTTTTGAAAAGTCTACTTTTAATTTTTAAGAAAAACATTTATATTGGAGTGTGCTAGACTCCTGTCTTTTAAAAAAAATCAATTCATTCAAAATCTCGGGTTTTTCCACTATTTCTTGTTAACAAAATGTGTCATCACCCAACACACATCCTTCATCATGAAGGTTACACAGATTCACAAGTCATCACGACCATTGAACCCGCTTGTGGCTTCGGAGCGACTTTACCGGCCACCTAGATAGACGTAGACCATTTCTACCCAGAGAATGAGCGGATGTACATGACATCCGACCCTCAATCCCGAAATCGATTCTTCGTGTCCATATGAGGATAGAGACCTTATCCTGTCCCCACCTCGGTTTCATGTGCTTGGTGTTACTCCAAATTTTGCACGGTCACCTGGAACGACGAACTGCCCTTATACTCACCGAGTCGTCCAGGGTCCTTAGGACACATCACTACCCCTCATGGGCGTCTTGATGATCTCGTACTCATAGTGCATGCACAAATAATGCTTTTTTTATTATACCATGTAATCTATGTTGTCATTGGTCTAACGGTCCCGACATTCAACTCAACCGGCACCTGTCTGTCTTGACTGGTCCGGACACCGGTCATGTTGCATTGATGCCAGTTGACTGCGAATGTTAGACCAACCTTGGTACCATGACCATACAATTTACTTATTAAGATTTTATGGAACATATATCTTGTTCGTTTATGAGCTTCTGCTCGTCCCCATTGTCCTATGGCCCCTTGTGCGAGATTTTCAAAACTGGGCATATTAGCCCCAAAGTTCCAAAACCGAGGCCCTCGACCTTTAAGAGCTATTTGAGCTCCCGTTGAGAAGGTCTCCCAAATTGTTTAAGCATTGGCACACAGTCATGGGAGAACACTTCCGACAAAAGTATGTTTTCACTGTCCATTATACCGACTCGATATAAGGACATCTCCGTTCATAACCGATGAACGGGTTTTCAACTTCCTTTGAGGAAGTTTCAACATACTAACTGGGTATGATCTACTTACAAACGGTAAGTAGTTTTTCCGCATGGTTTTCACATCACTTCTCTAGGTCGTGATGTTTAAAATTCCACATAGTAGTGGGTTTTCATTTTTATGAGCTTATCATCCCCAATCAGGTATGACATAAAATCCCACTCACCTTATCGTGTAGTGAAATTCCACTTAGTCGAGTTTCGTCCCTATCACACTGGACCTCGACTAGCGTTCCCGATGTCTCATTCTCCTACACAAAATTAACATAGTTGTTCATTATTCTTTGGCCTAATAGCCCTCATTCGTTCCAAATGAATGAGAAAACCCAACTTTATATATATTTGCAATTAGGTCCCTAAAGTTATTTTTCTTTAACTTTAAGTCCCTATTGCTGGGTTTTTCATCAAATTGAGTCCCAAAACTTTTTAAAATTTATCTTAGGACATCAATTTATTAAATTTTACAAACAGGGGTTTAATTTCCCAAAATTCCAATTTGGTCCATCAATTTTTCCAAAATTACCATTTTGCCCTTCCTGTACAAAAATGGTAAATTTTTCCCCAAAAATTTTAAAATTTCTCAATTGGCCCTCTAATATTCTTATCATGACCAATTGACCCTCAATTTTAGAAAATTTCATTTTTGGTCCCTCCAATTTCGAAAATCCCCAAATTTCCCCAAAATTTCCCCCAATTTCAACTCTTTAAAATAACCAAATTTGATTTCATCAAATTGACCTATCAAACACCTCTAATTGTTGAAATTGAGTTTCTACATGTTCATACGATTCTATAGAACTTTGAATAGTAGGTTTTAACACTGGAACTAGCTCAAACGGAGCTTCGTCGGAAAATAGACTATAGAGAGTGAAAGCTTTGATTTCTCACCAGTAAGGGCGCGACCGTCTGAGCTTTCTATATGGGTAGTTAGCTCTCTTCTAGATGTTCTGCCTATGATCAAGAATGACATCAATTGATGTCTTATTGGATTAGAATTTTTTCATTAAAATTTGGCTTACTCTCTCTCTAACACTGATCAAAAATTGCAAAGTGGTGCTGAATTGGCTTACCTTTCGGTCCTAATTCGGCAGTGGAAGGGCTGAGGAGGTGTCGGAAGAGCTTGGTTTGGCCTGAGGAGGGCTCGAATTGGCCAATTTCAACTTAGCCATAATAGGGCAGCTTCGGTCCGTCAGAGCTGCTTCACAGTTCGATCACGCTAGTGCTTCTCCGACGACTCTCGGAATGAACGAATGTCACCACCGTGTAGCTGACTTCTCCTCGGTTCTAATGAACCCGACCTCACCTTCTTTGGATCAGAATTGACCCTATATCGGAGCTCTGGTTCGAGCTTCACCGGAAAAGTACGCAACTAAGAGAGAGTGAGCTTTTCAAGTGTGGAGAGGACGAATGGAGAAGTACTCTTTATATAGGGAGCTTGAGACCCGTTGGCCTTCCGTTTGGCATTGTTATGATAGGCATTGATGACCTTAAATGTACCAAATAGAAACGTTTCTTCTTCGTCAGTGCTACTTTGATTTTCCGGCGAGTGAACAATGGTGTCATCCTAAGGAAGAAGATGACACTGTTCCGAACTAGACCAGACCGGTCTTAACCGGGTTTAAAGCTTAAACTGGCCTGTTCACCCCTCATTTGACCGATTTTTTCAAATCTAAAAATTTCTAAATTCATCTAAATTCATTTTCAATCCAATGGTGGTCTCATGTCACAAATTTAAAAATTTTAAACCACCTAGAAAAATGAATTTTAGCATCCAGTTCAGTAGTGATTCAAATCGGTCCAAACTGGTTCAATGCGGTTTGTATCCGGTTCGCCTAAACTGGCTTGGTTTTCATCTCCAATTCATTCTCTAGTCCATTTTCATGACTCCTGTGGCTCCTTAGGTCATTTAGGATCCATAAAATTCCCAGTTTACCATTTCTTTCTCAATTTTGGTTCACAAACAGTTCGGTTCTTAAACCGGTTCGAGTCCGATTCACCAGAACCGATCTGGTTTTTCTATCCCACATTATTCTAAGGTCCCTTCCCAGGGATTATAAAACTCTTGGAATCCCAAGGGATCCATAAGCTTCTTGTTTTACCCATTCTCTATCGGTTCCGGTTCATGAATCAACTCGATTCATAAACCAGGTCTATCTGGTTCGGATCTGATTCTCTTGAACTGCTTCGGTCGTTCCTCCTCATTTTGTCCTAGGGTTCTTTTTCCAAGTTTATGATCCTTTTTTAGTCACATGGGAGTTAGAAATTTTCAAATTTGCTCGTCCCCTAACAATCGGGCTTGTAGACCAATTCGGTTTAAAGATTCAAATTCACCAGTTCTTTTCCCGATTTTTCTCATTACTAAAGGATAGAGTTTACATTTAGGGGTTTTGTCCTCAAAAAATTTACACATTAAATAACTAAGGATAAATATCCCTTATCATACACTCGGTTTCCCATATCTCTTCTTGCACAGGTCCGTTCTGCCACAACACCTAGACCATAGGAATTTTCTTGTTCCTCAAATTCTTATCTCTCTAGTTGATGATTCATACAGGCTATGTCTGATAAGTCAGGTTCTCTTTTAGTTCCATTGGAGGTCAGTCCAGTATGTGACTAGGATCAGGCTGATATTTTCAAAGTACTGAAATGTGGAATACATCATATATTCTCTGCAGATTAGGAGGCAGTTCTAATTTATAAGCTACCAGTCCTATCCTTTGAATAATGGGATATGGGCCAGTATATCTTGGTTTCAGCTTTCCTCTTTGCTGAAACCTAAGTATTCCTCTCCATGGAGATACTTTGAGGAATACTTGATCTCCCGCTTCGAACTCCAAATATTTCCTTTGATTATTAGCGTAACTCCTTTGTCTATCCAGTGCATTCTTAATATGACTCCTTATTAGTTTTATCTTCTCCATGGCATCCTCAATCATTTCTACCCTTTCTAACTTCCTTTCCCCTACTTCTTCCTAGAATAGAGGGGTACAACAAGATCATCCATAAAGGGCTTCATAGGGAGCCATCTGGATACTGGCCTTATAACTATTATTATATGCAAATTCCATCAAGCATAAGTATCCCTCCTAGCTTTTGTTTATGGTGAGAAAACATGCTCTCAGCATGTCTTCCAAGGTTTGAATGGTTCGCTCAGACTGTCCATCTGTCTGAGGGTGAAATGTCGTACTCATATGGAGCTTAGTCCCCAATTGTGTTTTGTAGACTCGACAAAAAATCTAGAAGAAAATCTCGGATCTCTATCTGATACTATATTCACTGAGACACCATGAAGTCTTATTATTTCCTTCATGTATAGGATGGCCAGCTGATCTATTGTGTTCGCCACTTTTATAGGGAGGAAATGAGCTGATTTTTTCAATCTATCCACTATTACCAAAATTGCATCCAGACCCCTTTTTAGTCACCGATAAGCTTGTGACGAAGTTCATGATGATGTGCGGATGTACATGACATTCGACCCTTAATCCCGAAATCGATTCTTTGTGTCCATATGAGGACAAAGACCTCATCCCATCCCCACCCTAGTCTCGTGTGCTTGGTGGTACTTCAAATTTCACATGGTCACCTGAAACGACAAACTGCCCTTATACTCACCGGGTTGTCCATGGCCCTTAGGACACATCACTACCTCTCATGGGTGTCTTGATAATCCTATATTCATAGTGCATGCACAAACAATGTTTTTTTTATTATGCCATGTAATCTATGCTGTCATTAGTCCAATGGTCCCGACTTTCAACTCAACTTGTAGCCGTTTGTCTTAACTAGTCCGGATACCGGTCATGTCGCACTGCTGCTAGTTGATTAAGAATGTTGGACCAGCCTTGGTACCATGACCATACAATTTACTTATTAAAGTTTTATGACACATATATCATGTTCATTTACGAGCTTTTGCTCGTGCCCATTAGCCTATGGCCCACTATGCGCGGGTTTTCAACTTCCTTCGAGGAAGATTCATCATACCAAGCGGGTATGATCTACTTACAACCGGTGAGTAGTTTTTCTGCATGGTTTTCACATCACTACTCTAAGTCGTGATGTTTAAAATACCACATAGCAGTGGGTTTTCATTTTGATGAGCTTATAATCCCCAATCGGGTATGACATAAAATCCCACTCATACGATCGTCCAGTGAAATTTCACTTAGTCGAGTTCCATCCCTACCACGCAGAACCTCGACTGGCATTCCCGATGTCTAGTTCATCTATACAAAATGAACATAGCTATTCATTATTCTTTGGCCTAATAGCCCACATTCATTCCAAATTAAAGAGAAAACCCAACTTTATATATATTTACAATTAGGTCCCAAAAGTTATTTTTCTTTAACTTTAAGTCCCTATTGTCGGGTTTTTCATCAAATTGAGTCCCAAAACTTTTTAAAATTTATCTTAGAACATCAATTTATTAAATTTTACAAACAGGGGTTTAATTTCCCAAATTTCCAATTTGGTCCCTCAGTTTTTAAAAAATTACCATTTTGCCCTTCTTGTAGAAAAAAGGTAAATTTTGCCCCTAAAATTCTAAAATTTCTCAATTGGCCCTCTCATATTCTTATCATGACCAATTGTATTTAGGTCCCTAAAGTTATTTTTCCTTGACTTTAGGTCTATAATGCAAACTTTTCCCCAAATTGAGGCCTGAAACATCCAAAAATTCACTTTGGGTCCTTAATATACTTGAAATCGTTTAAGGGGTTCAAGTTTTCCAAATTTCCAATTTTGTCCCAAACTTTTCAAAAATTACCATTTTGCCCCTACTTTACAAAAATGGCAATTTGACCCCAATAAATTTAAAAAATTGACCAATTGGTCCTCCAACATCCTTATAATAGCCAATTGACCCTCAATTTTTGGAAATTGCAATTTGGTCCATCAATTTTACGAAATCCCCAAATTTCCCCAAAAGTTTCCCAAAATTTCCCCCTTTCAACCTAGCCGAATTGGATTTCATCAAGTTGACCATCCAATCGGGGTAATTGCTCCAATAGAAGGTATGGATTAGTTCCTACACTTCCATAGGACTCAATTGAGCTTTGAATCATATCGTTTGGTTCCAAATTGAGCTCAAATGGAGCTTCACTAGAAAACTGAACTTAGAGAAAGAAAGCTTTGAAAGCTTACAATCGTAGGTGCGGCGATCCGAATTAGCTTACCTTTCAGCAAAATTAAGGTCGTGTAAGGGCTCTGGGATGTTGGGAGAGCTTGGTTTGGCTGGAGGATGGGTGAATTCGGCTGATTTCAACTCGGCCAAAATAGGGCAGCTTCGGTCTACCGGAGTTGCTTCACTATTTGATTACGTCGATGCTTCTTCAGCGATCCATGGAGCAAATGGAGTCTACTGTCGGGTAGCTAACTTTCCCTCAAATCTAAAGGACACGACCTCACCTTCTAAGGTTTAGAAAAATGTCCAAGTCGAAGCTCTGGTTTAAGCTTCACCGAAAATTGGAGTAGTAGAGAGAGAGGAGTTTTTAGGTGTGAGGAGAAGGAATGGAGAGGAGCTCTTTATATAGGGAGCTTAGGGACACCTTGGTAGCCGATTAGCACTATTATGGTTGTTATTCATGGCTTGAAATGACCTGAACGAAGACTTTTCATCTTCCCTGCTGCTGTTCGATTTTCCAGCGAGTGAACAGTGCTATCATCTAAAGGAAGAAGATGACACTATTTCGAACCGAACCAAACCATTCCAAACCGGGTTCAATGCTTAAATTGGTCAGTTCAAGACTGATTCAACCGAGTTTTTCAAAACTAAAAATTTCTAAATTAATTCTCTATCCAATGGTGGCTTCAATTCTCTAATTTGAATATTTTAAGCCACCTAGAAAAATAAATTTAGAAATTAGTTTAATTGTGGTTCAAACCGGTTTGTTTTCTCTTCCAATTCATCCGAAAGTCCATTTGCAACTATGTACATGTCTCTTACACATGGTCGGGAGAGGAAGTGGTGCTCTTTGCAATTTCAATCATTGAAAAATGGAGGTATGCTTGTTTTAGAGAGAATTCTTATCATCAACCAATCGATGGACATCCAAGCATTATATGGCCATAAGCTAGACTTAATGGGATATCTGATCATAGTCTCCTATCATCATTTCATATTAATCATCTTCATTATACAATTCTTCTCTTGTTGGTATAGAATGCATACAAGTTCCACCTGGTACGTTAGAGCTTCTTATAGCTTTAGAGGAGGTTGATTCAACATGTGCCTTTGATCTGGCATGTATTTCCTTAGTATGGATACATGGAACACACCGTGGATCCTTTCCAATTTTGGTGGAAACACCAATTTATATGTCACAAGTCTAACTCTCTGAGGAATAGAGTAGGGTCCAATGTATCGAGGGTTCAATTTCCCTTTGTATTAGAATCAGAGTACTCCCTTCAACAGGGATACATTAAAAAATACCCAATCTCCTAGCTCAAAATTCTCAGTGTCTATTATCAAAATAACTTTTTTTCTAGTCTTGTACAACTTTAAGTCGGTCTCATATGGTCCTTACTTTCTCGGAAGCTTACTCTATGAGTTCCAATTGCTCCAATCTACCATATCCCACTTCATCCTAGTATAATGAATTCCTACATTTCCTTCCATGCATGGCTTCATATGGGGTCATTTGTATATTGTCTTGATAGTTGTTGTAAGCAGACTTCCTTAGATGCAAGTAGTCTTTCCACCTTTTGCCAAAGTTCAAGAGACAAGTATGGAGCATGTATTGCAAGGTTTGGATAGTCCAATTGAACTGTCAATCTACCTAGGGGTGAATCATAGTGCTCATTTGCAGTTTTGTTCAAAGCAAGTTTTAAAGGCTAGGGCCAGAATCTTGAAGTAAATCTCGGATCTCTATCTGGTACTATGGATTACGACGCTCCATGCAAGCGTACAATTTCAGCTATATATAGCTTGGCTAACTTTTCCACTGAGTTTGTGAGTTTGATATGTAGAAAATGAGCAACTTTTGTAAGTTTGTACACAATGACCCATATCACGACATGTCCTTTAGTTGAAGGGGACAACCTATTCACAAAGTCAATCGTGATCTTTTCCCATTTCTATTTAGGGATAGGGAGTGACTGAAGTAATCCTACCAGTTTTTTATGCTTAACTTTTATTTGTTGATAAGACAAATATTTGGTGACATATTATGCAATCTCTCTTTTCATCCCATGCCACCAATAGCCTTCCTTTAAGGTCCTATACATCTTGGTGCTGCTAGGATGCATTCCATATACTAAGTCGTGTGCCTCTTCAAATATGACATTTTTAGCAATGTATCATCGGGTACTACTACACGACCCTTAAAAAACAAAGTTCATCTGATCATACGTAGAAATCAGTGGTTGTCACTTCTATGATGTTTTTAATATACTTTTTCAAACTCGGGTTGATCATTTTCTTTACTCATATTTGTTCCACCAATGCTTGTTAGACACTCACGTTTGCCAATAGAAAAGCATTTTCCAAATCTGTGTCCAAGGATATTGGTATTTATTTCATCTATTCTAGCACGGGTAGGTATACTAACATTATGTGAGCTAAGCTCACCCTGTGCTTGCTGCTTAGGACATCTACTACTACATTTGCCTTTCTCAGGTGGTAATTGATAATCAAATCATAGTCCTTGATTAGTTCCAGCCATCACCTCTACCTCATATTTATTTCTTTCTATGTCAATATGTATTTGAGGCTCTTGTGATCCATGATAATTTAATAGTTATCACCATATAAGTAGTGCATCCATATCTCAAGGGCGAATGTGATGGTGGCTAGTTCCAAATAATGAGTAGGATAGTTGCACTCATCCTTCTTCAATTGTCTTGATGCGTACTATATTATTTTTCCCCATTGCATTAGTATGCATCCTAGCCCATGTCCAGACGCATCACTGTACACTGTGTACTCTCCTCCATCCATATCTGAAAGAGCAAGTATAGGGGCTGTGGTGAATCTTTTCTTGAGTTCCTCAAATACTTTATCTCACACTTAGTATTCCACTCATACTTAATACCTTTACGAGTTTGCTCTCTCATTAGGGCTGCTAAGATGGTGAAGTTTTCCACAAATTTTCTATAGTTTCTGGCTAATCTTAGGATAATCCTTACTTATGTAAGATTATTTGGTGCCTTCCAATTAGACACCACTTCAAACTTTTTCGGATATACTTAAATTACATTTTGTGATATTACGTGTCCAAGGAAACCTACTTCTCACACCTAAAATTCACACTTAGAGAATTATAGTAAACAACTGATCATTTTATAGTGCTTCCAACATTATGTGGATGTGTGCCTCATGATCAACGTCTATTTGGAAATATACCATTATATTGTCAATGAACACTATGATGAACTGGTCTAGGAATTACTGGAATAGAATTTTCATCAAGTCCATAAATGTAGTTGGTGATTGTTTAGTCTAATTGACATTACCTGAAATTCATAACGTCCATAACTTATTCTGAATGTTGTTTTCTATATATTCTCCTCTCTTATCTTCAACTAGTGAAATTTAGACCATAAGTCAATCTTTGAGAAGTATGAGGCACCTATTAGTTGATCGAATATATCGTCAATCCTAGGAAGTGGGTAGTGATTTTTTACCCTAGCATGATTCAGGCACTAATAGTCTATACATAACTTCATGCTTCTGTCATTTTTCTTCACAAATAGGATTAGGGCACCCCAAGGGGAATGACTAGGACATATAAATCCTTTTTTCTAATAGTTCTCGAGTTTTTCTTTTAACTCTTTGAGCTCGACTAGTGCCATCGAATATGGAGCTTGTGATATTGAGTTAGTTCTTGGAGAAATGTCAATTACAAAATTGATGTCGATCTGGTGGAAATCCAAGCAAATCCTCTAGAAAAATATCTAAGTATTCACACACTATCCATATATCATTTGGCATTATTCCTTCCACCATTGTACTTATAACTTGTGCTAAGAATGTCACACATTCCTTTTGTATCATCAATTGAGCCTTTTATATCAATATCATATGGGGTATGTTTGTGTTCATTTCTCCTTGGAGTACCACTTTGTTTGCATTTCCACTTTGAAAAGTTACTACCTTATGCTTGCAATCCAACCAATCAATTCCAAGGATGAGGTCTACATTTCTTAAGTGTAAAGGTACTATATCCACCTCACATCATCATAAGATGGTATCCCTAGTAACTTTTTTGCCTAATTGTGTCTCTATTAAAAGTTTAGGACTCAGTGGGGTTGGAGTTTGCGGTATCATGTGTACTCACTTTTCACTCAAATTTGATCAGTCTTCTTTAGAATAATAAGGGCAAAGGATTCTATGCCACATATTTTTCATTCTTTAAAAAAATTAATATTCAAGTTTTAACGTCTCATCATTGTACCAATGGTACTTCATATTCCATATGTCTCAAAAGCCACATAATAAAGTTTTCAAACTAGAAGGAAAGTCAAGTCATTATATTATGACTTGATTACAATACTAGTATTTAGTCATATTTCTTAACAAATGGCTTAAGTATAATAGTTTGCGGTCTTGAACTTTCTCCTTGCACTTAGTAATTCCTACTAGTGCTAGTCGTTTTGTCCACATCCTTATTCTTCATCGTCTCTTATCAATCCCTTACTAGGCGATCACATTCATACATCATAGCTATGATGGTGTGTATATCTGTGTGGGATCCTAGCTCATTCATGATACATTTGATGGCTCGGTTAAGTCCTGACATGAACCTCTAACATATGGTGTTTGGTAGAACCCACTCTGGAGCAAAGCACTATAGTTCCATGAACTCCTTCACATAGTCAACTACAGTTCTAGCTCCATGTACTAGCACAGCCAATTGGTATGTCTTCTTTTGTACCCGAGTCATTATAAGTATTTCTCCTTAAACTTTTCTTCACACATGTCCCAGTCAGAACACTTGGGACAAGGGCACATTTCCTTCTCTTCTTCCAACCAAAGTCATGCTTTTCCATCCAAGAGAGCTTCAGCCTACCATTCCCTATCAAGGTGGTAAATTCCTAACAAATCCATACATTCCTTGCAATTGGTTAGCCAATTTATTGCCCTCAATATGCCATTTCCACCTATGAACATCCCTAAACATTCGGATGATGCCATGTAATCTTCCTCTTGGGTTATCGATTTATCATGCAGCATAGGGGCTCTATTGGACTCCCCATCATAGTTCCCACTTACCATGGGTCCAGTAACTCGACTACTAACATTTGGTAAGATAAAATTCTTAGAACTAATGGAGTTCTAGTGGCCTAAAATAGTTCTATGGAATCTCAAGTGTTCTAGCTCGTCGTGTCCCTCTCTTGACCTTATTGGCAATTATCATTTTGGGAGACATATCTATAAAAGTTTTCCCATGAAATTAGTATGTGTAGTAATTGCATTACTTTAATATTATAAACAAATACCTTATCAATACTATTCTCATTTTTTCATCCATCCCAAAATATTTTGTTCTCAAAATATCTTGTTTGCAAATGTGGGCTCTGATACAAATATAAGTTGTCACGTCCTAACATGATTCTCGACCGATTATCTTGTGCAACACACCAATCCCCTCAATTTTATAATGGTGCGAAACTTCAACAAAGGAAAACTAGAGGGACTAAGACTTAGAATAAAATAATGTACTTTGATTTTTAGAGGAAATTTTATCTGTTCTTCAATGAATAGTGTGGCAAAAAAATTTACAAAAATAACCCGACTATATAGAAATTGGAAAATAATAATTAAAAAACTTCCTTTGCAAGCTTTAATATCTACATCAAGTCACGCCCCGACTCGATTTAATCAGATCCTCGTGAAGGACCCGTCACTCTCGTGGTCTATCAAGGGTTTTCCCCTTTCTAAACCATAAGGAGAAAGACGTCCTTTTTACCTGTCTTTCTTGGAATAGCATTATACAAAATTGTGTAATTTAAAGTAGACAAACCTGTCTTGTTTGAAATTAGTAAGGTCTTTAGGAAGGGTCTTTCCTCGGTTAACTAAAAGGGGTAAAAAGGGAGGGGCTGAGTTCTACAACTTAGTGAGCGGGTGTTGGGTGTGAGTTTTTCCGAAATAGCTTTGTTCAAAGTGTACCAATATTATCATTTTCTTTAAGAAGGATCTCTTCTCCAATTTTTTTATTTTCAAAACACTTTTTCTCATTTCCATATTAGGTGTGTTTCATAAACAACACATGTCATTCATCAGGAAGGGTACACACATTTGCAGATATAGCCCATCCACTGCACCCAGTTGTGACTTGGAGTGTCTTTACTTGCCACCAAGATAGAAGATCGTCCACTTATACCCTGTGTCTAAGTAGATGTTCTCGACATCTGACCCTCAAACCCGAATGCCACTCCATGACTATATGAGGACAAAGACCTCATCCCGACCCACCCTGATCTCATGCATAAGAAGCTTCTCGACTGACTGGCACTACAAACTACCCATATCTCCACCATGTCGTCCAGTAGACCTTATGTGTAAAACCCGCCCTTTTGAGCTAAGGAAAACTAGGAAAAGAACTGGTCAAACCAAGTGAGAATTTAGAACCGGTTCACAAACCCGATTATTTCTGAACGGGCAAGTTGGGAATTTACAACTCTCGGGTGATCCAAAGGGTTCATTAAACCTTGGAAAAGAAACTTAAGACAAATTAGAAAATAAAAACCAAAGTGGTTCAAGTGAACTAGATTCCATAAGAACTTTATAGTTAAGCGTGTTTACTTGAGAGTAATGTGAGGATGGGTGACCTCCTGGGAAGTATGAATTTTTTTTGTAACCCGAAATTTCGGTCAAAAATTTGTATGTACGCCTTATCATAAATTAATATATAATTAATAGCAATAATTTAATACCTAAATTAAATTATTGGAATTAATATAAATAATTTAATACCTAAATTAAATTATTGGAATTAATATAAATAATTTAATACCGAAATTAAATTATTAGAATTAATACTGAAATTTAATTTATTAGAATTAATACCGAAATTAAATTATTGGAATTAATACCAATAATTTATGGCAATATTAATACCAGTAATAAATCTCGCCCATTTAATACACGAGTTTTACAACTATATAAAGAGTTCATCCCCATTTCATTCTCCTCACACCTGAACACCTCTCTCTCTCTCTCTCTCTCTACTGCTCCATTTCCCGGTAAAGCTCGAACGAGAGCTTCGACTTGAACAAAGGTCGGGCTCTTTAGAACCGGGGGGAAGACAGCTATCTGATAGCAAACTCCAATCAATCCGAGTATTGTTGGAGAAACGCCGACATGATGGAATAGTGAAGCAACTCCGGCGGACCGAAGCTGCCCTATTTCGGCCAAGCTGAAATCGGCCATTTCAAGCCCTCCCAACACCTTCTCAGCCTTTCCACGACCGAATTAGGACCGAAAGGATGAACCTCAGGATGAGACCTATCTGCCCAGATCGAAAGCTCGAACCGCCGTGCCTTCACCGGAACACAAAGTACCGGGAACGCCAGCAAGGACAAGCTCGTGTGAATACCAAGAACCGGTCTAGTGGAATTCACGGCATTAACGGGTGAGTGGGTTTACAAACATCATACCTGATTGGGATGATGAGCACACCTTATAAAGTTAAAAACCACTTACCGGTTGTGAGTGGGTTTACTAACATCATACCCGGTTGGGGATGATAAGTACCTCGATATAAAAACCCACTGTTTAGTGGTATTTTAATCATCACTACTTAAAGAAAGTGATGTGAAAGTTATGCGGAAAAACTACTTACGGGTTGTAAGTAGATCATACCCGGTTGGTATGATGAGACTTCCTGGAAGGAAGTTTAAAACCCGTTCATCGGTTATGAACGGAGATGTCCTTATACCGGTCGGTATGATGGATAGTAAAAACCTATTTTTGTCGAAAGTGTTCTCCCCTGACTGTGTTCCAATGCTTAAACTATTTGGGAGACCTTCTCGACGGGAGCTCGAATAGCTCTGATAGGCCAAGGGCCTCGGTTTTGGAACTTGGGGGCGAAATGCCCGATTTTGAAAATCTCGTACAGTGGGCCCAAGGCCAGTTGGCACGAGCAGGAGCTCGTAAACGAACATGATATATGTGCCATAAAACTTAATAAGTGAATTGTTTGGCCATGGTACCAAGATAGGACCGACATGCTCAGTCAACTAGCGGCAGTGCGACATGACAGGTCGACGGACTAGTCAAGACAAATAACTGCGGGTTGAGTTGAGAGTCGGGGCCGTTGGACTAATGGCACCACATATTACATGGCAATATAAGAAAACATTGTTTGTGCATGCACTATGAGTACGGGATCATCAAGACGCCCATGAGGGGTAGTGATGCATCCTAAGGGCACTGGACGACCTGGTGGCTATAAGGGCAGTTCGTCGTTCTAGGTGTCTGTGCGAAATCTGGAGTGGGGATAGGATGAGGTCTCTGTCCTCATACGGACACGAAGAAGTGATTTCGGGATTGTGGGTCGGATGTTTCGTACATCCACTCATTCCCAGGGTAGAAGTGGTCGTACTTCTATCCGGGTGGCAGGAAAAGTCGCTCCAAAGCCACTAGCAGGTTCAGTAGTGATACTGACTTGCGAATGTGTGTAACCTTCATTATGAAGGATGTGTGTTGGGTGATGACACATCGATAACTAAGAAATAATGGAAAAAGATGAATTTTTAAATGAAATGACTTTTTTGAAAACAAAGGAGTCTGGCACACTCCATATAAATGTTTTTCTTGAAAGTTAAAAGATTTGAATCCCACTCACTGAGTAGTTGTACTCACCCCCTCCCTTATACCTCTTTCAGGAAGTCCCGGAAAGCTGAACCTTAAAGGACTTGCGCAATTAAACGCCTGCAAGATTGGTACAACTAATTTAAATTACTATGCAGTTTTGATTTATGATATTCCTAGAAAAAGGTGCAGGTTAACGCGTTACTCTGTACGATTTATAATATAAGGGAAAACCCTTTAGTAAATCGGGAGAGTGGCGGGTTGATCACGGGGATCCGACCAAACCGGGTCGGGGCATGACATTATGACCCATCACTACCCCACTTGGGCATCTTGATGGTCCTATACAACAAGTGCATGCATAAAACTATAGTTTTCACATATAGCCATTATCTTTGGTGCCACTGGTCCAATGGTCTCGACCCTCAACCTGACCTGCAGCTATTTATCTAGGCCGGTCCGTCAACCTAGTCCTGACGCACTACTATTGTTCATCGAGTAATGTCAGTCTTGAGTTGGTACCATGGCGAAATCACATAACCATTTCCTTAGAAATTTCATGGCTTTCTTTATCTCATGTTTCTTTATGAGCTCTTTCTCGTGCCCACTGGCCTTGGGCCCAGTGCACGTGATTTTCCATAATTGGGCATTTATCCCTATAAGTTCAAAAACCATGGCATTTGGCTTATCTGAGCTATTCTAGCCCCCATCAAGAAGGTCTCCCAAATAGTTTAAACATTAGCACATAGTTAGGGGAGAACACTTCTAACAAAAATATATTTTCACTTCATCCCAGCAACCAGGTGTGATGATATCTCCACTTATAACAGGCAAGCAGTATTCTCCTTCCTTCATGGAAGTTCATCATACCAACCAGGTATGATTTCCTCTTCTTACAACTGGTAATTAGGTTTTAGCTTAAATTGCCCATCACCCCAACCAGGTTTGATGTTAAAGTCCCACTTACAAGTGATTTTTCGATTATAAAGTGCTCACCATCCCAACATGGTGTGATGTAAATATGCCCACTCACACAATGATTGTGATGTATTCGTCCCTAGTCAGTTTGCCAAGTCTATGCAAGCTTTCTCTTACTTGTGTTCCAGTCACACGTGTCCCTACATGATTTGGACAGCTTTATCAAATTCAGTTTGGCATAATAGCCTAGGCTCAAAATTTATCAATTAATTGCACTTACATCCCTAAGGTTCATTTTTTCTTAACTTTAGGTCCCTAAAGTAGTTTTCCCCAAATTAAGTCCCAAGGTTTCCAAGAGTCCCTTAGAGTCCTATATTTAATCAAATTTGTATAAGGGCTTCAAATTTTCTAAATTTCCAATTTGGTCGCCAACTTTTCCAAAATTACAATTTTGCCCATACTTTCCAAAAATGTACATTTGACCAAAAATTATCCAAAAATTGACCAATTGGTCCACCAACATCTTTCTCTTGGCTAATTGGCCTTCAATTTTGAGAAATTGTAAAGAGGTCCTTCAATGTTTCGAAATCCCCAATTTCTCCTCATCAAACTAACCAAATTTGATTTTTTTCAAATTGGCCATTCAATTGGGGTTAATTGCTCCAATTGAAGGTATAGATCAGTTCCTACTCTTCCATACGATTTAATTGAGCTTTAAACCGCATCATTTGGGTATGAATTGAGCTCAAATGGAGCTTCACTAGAAAACTGTATGTAGACAGAGAAAGCTTTGAAAGCTTACCATCGGAGGTGGAGCGGTCTAAGATCTTGATCGAGGGATGTAGCTCTTTTCCTGAGGTTATTTCTAGGATCAAGAATTGCTACAATTGATATCGAATCAAGGGAGACTTTTGTTAGTAAAGTTTAGCACTTTCTCTCCCTAACTCGAATCTGTAACGACTAAGAAGCGCCGAATTAGCTTACTTTTCAGCTCTGTTGAGGTTGTATGAGGGCTGTGGGGGTGATGGGGAGGCTTAGTTTGGCTAGAGAAGGGCTGAATTTGGCAGAATTTAGCTCGGCCAAAATAGGGCAGCTTCGGTTCATCGAAGTTGCATCAATATTTGATTCCACCGGTAGTTCTCGGGTTGAAAGGAAGGTGCTATTATGTAGCTGACTTCCCCCAAAATCTTTAGGACCCGAACTTACCTTCTGAGGCTAAGAACAATGCCTATATTGGAGCTTTGGTTCGAGCTTCATTGGAAAATGGAGCAGTTAAGAGAGAATGGAGATTTCAGGTGTGTGGAGATTGAATGGAGGGGAGCTCTTTATATAGGGAGCTCGAGGACCCTATACTAGACAACTTTCCTTTTTGGTCGAGCTTATCCTCACCTTTAAACAGTCTGATTGGAGCCATTTTTCCTTCATCGACATTATCTATTTCTTCAATGAATGAACAGTGCTATCATCTTGAGGAAGAAGATGAGACTATTCCGAACAGAATCGGTCTAACCAGGTTCAATGCAAAAATTAGCCGGTTCAGGGCCGATTTGACTGGTGCTCTCAAAATTAATAATTTAAAATTAATCCCAATTAAATTGTCTATCTAATGGTGGCTTCAATTCCCTAATTTGAATATTTTAAGCCACCAAGAAAAATGAATTTAGAAACTGATTCAATCTAGTTCAACCCGATTTAGGTCCAGGTCATCATGAACCGGTTTGGTTTTCTCTTTTCAATTGTCCCAAGGTTCCTTTAAATGATTTTTATGACTATTTGAGTCACCCAAAATTTGTAAATTTCTCAACTTACACTTTCCTTACCGGTAATGGTTCGTGAACCGGCTCAGTTTTCTCTTTTGGAACGACCGGTTCTTTTCCCAATTTTCTTATCTATAAAGGGACGGGGTTTACAACTCTCACCACCTTTTAGGGGTTTTGTTCGCAAAATAATTTATATGTTAAAGAACCGAGGGTACCCATCTTTCAAAACGCTCTCGGTTTCCCTTGTCTCCTCTTTCATGGGTCCATTTTGCCAAAGAACCTTGACCATATGAATCTTCTTGTTCCTGAAGTTCTTGTCTCTTCAGTCGATGATTTGCACCGGTTCTGCTTGATAAGTCAGGTTCTCTTCTAACTCAGGTGGAGGTCGGTCCAGCATATGGCTAGGATCAGGCTGGTATTTCCGGAGTACCGAGATATGTAATATATCATGTATTCTCTCTAAGTCTGTAGGTAGTTCTAATTTATATGCCACTGCTCCTATTCTTTAGACTATGGGGGTAAGGACTAGTGTACCTTGGTTTCATCTCCCCCCATTATTGAAACCTAAGAATTGCCCTCCATGGAGATACCTTGAGGAACAATTATTCCCCCACATCAAATTCTAAGTCCCTTCTCCAATGGTTCGCATAGCTCTTCTACCTATCTTGAGCGACCTTGAGTCGACTCCTATCTTAATCTTTTATGTGGCATTCTTGATTAGTTCAACCCTTTCCAGCTTCCTTTCTCCCACCTCTTCCCAAAATAAGGGGGTACGACATGGTCGTCCATAAAGGCCTTAGAAGGAGCCATTTGAATACTAGCCTAATAATTGTTATTATAAGCAAACTCCAAACAAGGTTGGAGTTCCTTATCCCCTTTTTGCTGAACCTTAATTTGCTCCATTAGGTTGGGTCTTACCACTACGTTAGTGAATAAGCAATTTTCTCTCATGTCCACCTTAAGGTTCACTTCCATTTTTCACAACTGTTGCAACAAGGGTAAGTAATTGGTCTTTATCTACGCCACCTCGGTTTGGTAATTGCGACTTAAAGCATCTGCCACCACATTGGCCTTACCAGGGTGATATTCTATCACAAGGTCAAAGTTTTTAACCAATTCCAGCCATCTCCTCTACCAGGGATTCAACTCCTTCTGAGTTAGGAAGTATTTAAGACTCTTATGATTAGTATATATCCTATAGTTAACCCCGTATAGGTAGTGTCTCCAAATATTGAGGGTGAACACTATTACGACTAACTCCATTCCACTCATGTACCTTTAGTTGTCACAAAGGGTAGGTGATAACCTTTCCTTGTTGCATTAATACACATTCGAGTCCCTGTCCGGATTTATCATTATAGACGGTATACTCCCTTGCACTTGGGTTAGGCAGAGAGAGTATGGGTGCCATTGTTAAATGGGTGTTCAACTCCTGGAAGGATTTCTCACAGCTTTCATCCCACTTATACTCCACTCCTTTCCTTATGTGACGAGTCAAAGGTGTAGCTATCTTAGAGAAATCCTGCACAAACCGTTTGTAGTATCTTGCCAAACCCAATGTGTATCTCAAAGGGATACTTGGGTGACTTCCAATCGGATATGGCTTCCACCTTTGCTGGTCTATGTCATGCCCTGACACGGTTTGGTCAGATCCCCATAAGAAACCCGCCACTCTCCTAGTTTATTAAAGGGTTTCCCCTTTTTATAAACCGTAAAGAGAAAGGCACCCTTTAAACCTGCACCTTTTCCTAGAATAACATAAATCAAAACTGCATAATAACTTAAATTTTATCATACATGTCTCACAAGCATCTTAGTTGATAGTATTTAAAGGTAGGCTTTCCGAAATTTCCTGAAAGGGATATAAGGGAGGGGGTGAGTACGACTACTCAGTGAATGGGTTTTTTTTCAAAACCTTTAACTTTAGGAAAAAGATTTGTTTTGGAATGTGTCAAACTCCTTTCTTTCAAATGTCCTTTGATTTCAAATCTCGATTTTTACCACAGTTTCTTTTTAACCATGGTGTTTCATCACCCAACACACATTCGCAGGTTAGAACGTCCACTGAACCCAATTGTGGCTTCGAAGCGACTTTACTGGCCACCTAGATACAAGTACGTCCACTTCTACCCTGAGAATTAGTGGATGTTCGTGACATCCAACCCTCAATCCTGAAATCAATTCTTTATGCCCGTATGAGGACAGAGGCCTCATCCCATCCCTACCTTAGTCTCATGTGCTTAGTGCTACTCCAAATTTTGCACGGTCACCTGATACGATGAACTGCCCTTATACTCACTGGGTCGTCCAGTGCCCTTAGGATGCATCACTACCCCTCATGGGCATTTTGATGATCCTGAAATCATAGTGCATGCACAAACAGTATTTTCTTATCATGCCATATAATCTATGGTGCCACTGGTCCAATGGCCCCAACCCTTAACTCAACCCGCAATTGTTTGTCTTGACTGGTTCGTCGACCTATCATGTCGCACTGCCGCTAGTTGACTGAGATATGTCAGCCTTTTCTAGGTACCATGGACAAACAATTCCCTTATTTAAAGTTTTATGGCATATAACTCATGTTTGTTTACGAGCTCCTACTGGTACCAATTGGCCTTGGGCCCATTGTACGAGATTTTCAAAATCGGGCATATTAGCCCCCAAGTTCCAAAATCAAGACCCCCGACCTATAAGAGCTATTCAAGCTCCCGTTAAAAAGGTCACCCAAATAGTTTAAACATTGGCACACAGTCAGGAGAGAGCACTTCTAACAAAAATATATTTTCAATTGTCCATTATGCCGACTGGGTATAATGACATCTTCGCTCATAAATGATTAACGGGTTTTCAACTTCCTTCGAGTAAGTTTCATCATACCAACCGGGTATGATCTACTTACCACCGGTAAGTAGTTTTTTCGCATGATTTTCACATCACTACTCTAAGTTATGTTGTTTAAAATACCACTTGATAGTGGGTTTTCATTTCGATATACTTATCATTCCCAACCGGGTATGATATAAAATCCTACTCACAACCGGTAAGTGGTTTTTAACTTTAAGTTGTGCTCATCATCCCAACCAGGTATGACGTTAGTAAACCCACTCACTCATAAATGAAGTGAATTCCACTAGACTGGTTCTTTGTGTTCACACGAGCTTATCCTTGCTAGCGTTCATAGAAATTCGTGTTCCTACATGATTTAAATATCTCGGTTCATTATCCTCCAGCCTAATAGCATTCATTCATTCCAAATGAATGAGAAAACCAAACTTTCTATTTATTTGCAATTAGGTCCCTAAAGTTATTTCTCTTTAACTTTAAGTCCCTAATGCTAGTTTTTCCTCAAATTGAGTCCCAAAACTCTTAAAATTTATCATAGGACCTCCATTTATTCCATTTCATAAACAGGGGTTTAATTTCCCAAATTTCCAATTTGGTCCCTTGACTTTTCCAAAATTAAAATTTTGCCCTTCCTTAACAAAAATGGTAAATTTTACTCCAAAAATTCTAAAATTCCTCAATTGGTCCCCTAACATTTTTATCACTCCCAATTGATCCTCAATTTTAGGAAATTGCATTTCGGTCCTTCAAATTTTTGAAAATCCCCAATTTTCCCCAATTTCCCCCAATCCAACTTTTTAACACAGCCGAATTTGATTTCATCAAATTGACCGATCAAACATTTCCAATTGTTGAAATTGAGTTTCTACATGTTCATACGATTCTTTAGCAATTTGAATCGCAAGTTTTAACGTCGGGACGAGCTCAAACAGAGATTCGTTGGAAAATGAACTGTAGAAAGAGAAAGATTCGATTACTCACCGTGAGGGCATGGTGCTCCGAGCTTTCAATTTGGGTAGATAGCTCTCATCCTAAGGTTCATACTAGAATTAAGAATCACACCAATTGATTCTGAATTGAGTTAGAATTTTATCATCAAAATTTTGTCGCTTCTCTCTCTAGCACCGGCCAGAAATTGTAGAGGGGAGCTGAATTGGCTTACCTTTCAATCCTACTTCGGCCGTGGAAGGGCTGAGGAAGTGTTGAGAGGGCTTGTTTTGGCTTGACGAGGGCTCGAAATGGATGATTTCAACTCGGCCGAAATAGGGCAGCTTCGATCCGCCTTAGCTGCTTCACTGTTCCATCATGTCGACGCTTCTCCAACAACCCTCAAAGTAATCGGACACTACAGACGTGTAGCTGACTTCTCCCCAGTTCTAAAGAGCCTGACCTCTCCTTCTGAGGTTAAGAAAAATGCTCAAGTCGAAGCTTTGGTTCGAGCTTCACTAGGAAATGGAGCAGTAGAGAGAGAGAGAGAGAGAAGTATTCAAGTGTAAGGAGAATGAATGGGGATAACCTCTTTATATAGGTCTAAAATCATGTATTAAATGGTAGAGATTTATTATTAGTATTAATATTGTCATGATACTAATAAATTAAATTAAATATATATTAATTTATTTCTATTTATGATAAGGTGTAAAAATTTTTGACCGAAATTTCGAGTTACAAAAAAAATCATACTTCCAAGAGGTCACCCATACTTGCACTACTCTCATCAGGCACGCTTAACTTCAAAGTTCTTATGGGATCTTATTCACTTAAACTAATTTGGTTTTTCTTTTCTTAAGGTTTTTTTCTAAGGTTTTATGAACCCTCAAATGGTCAGGTTTATGAACTGATTCGGTTTTCTCACTCGGTTTGACCGATTCTTTTCCCGATTTTCCTTAGCTCAAAAGGGCGGGGTTTACAGTCTACTTTGACTTCATCTTTGGACACTTTCGTAGTGTCTCGAAGGTGATAACCAGATGTTCTTCATGCACCAGCATAATCCATTAGTATATAAGTATGTAATCTATGAATACTATCACAAACTTGTCCAAGTGCGGTTAGAACACTCGGTTCATCAAATCCATGAAAGTTGCAAGGGCATTCGTTAGGCCAAAAGGCATCACCCTAAACTCATAGTAGGTCTTAGGGATATCTTCCTCTCTGACCCTGAGTTGGTGGTATCCTAACCAAAGGTTTATCTTGGAGAAGTAGCCTGCTCCTTTTAATTGGTTGAACCGGTCGTTGATTCATGGAAGTGGATATTTATTCTTTATAGTAACCTGGTTTAACTTCTAATAGTCTATGCACAACCTCATGCTCTCGTCCTTTTTCTTTACGAATATGACTGGTGCACCCCATGGAGACTACTAGGGCGTATAAAACCCTTCTCCAATAGCTCATCCAGCTGCTCATTTGATTCCTTTAACTCCGCTAGAGCCATGCTATAAAAGATTTGGGATATGGGATGTATTCCGAGGATTACTTTTATGGTAAATTCTAGTTATCGGCTTAGGGGTAATCTAGATAATTCTTCTGGAAATATGTTCGGGTAGTGTTCAACTATCTGGATGCTTTCTAGTCCCTTCTCCTTGGATTTCTTATTGATGATCATTTCCAGAAAAGTTGTACAACCTTTCTGTCAAACCGTGTTTTTAGTATCCCGGAATTTCAGTCGAAAATTTTTCTCGACTTGAATTATAAGTTTAAAATTTAATTAATATAATTGGAATAAATTTGATTTTCAATAAAATGAAAAGTATTATTTTGACCAAAATAAATAACTCAATATAATAGATAGGGTAAATACCTAGTAAATTCCTTTAGATGAAAATAATGAGATAATTATGTGAATTTGGTTTAGTATGAAATAGTATTAATCCTATGCCCCTACCATAAATACCCATAAATTAATACCTATATTCAATTATTGGAATTAATACCCATAAATACCCATAAATTAATACTTACATTCAATTATTGGAATTAATACAAATAAATACCCATAAATTAATACCTACATTCAATTATTAGAAATAATACCCATAATGTAGTAATAAATCTTCCCCATTTAACAAATAATTTTACACTTATATAAAGAGCTCCTCCCATTCATCCACATCACACTTGAAAACTCCTTTCTCTCTGTCTCTCTCTTTCTCTCTCTCTCTCTCTCTCTCCATTTCTAGTGAAGCTCAAAAGAGAGCTCTGACTTGGACATTTTTCTCAACCTTACAAGGTAAGGTCAGGCTCTTTGGACTCCGGGGGAAGTTAGCTATCTAATAGCAACTTCCATTTGATCTGAGGATCATCGAAGAAGCATCGGCGTAATCAAACAATGAAGTAGCTCTAACAGACCGAAGCTACCCTATTTCAACCAAGCTAAAATCAGCTGAATTCAGCCCTCCTACGACCAAACCAAGCTCTCCCAACATCCCCATAACCTTCATACGACCTCAACAAAGCTAAAAGGTCAATTTTAGGAATTCTTGATCAAAAGAGAGCTACCTTTCCCGATGGAAAGCTCAGATCATTGCACTACCGACGAGACAACTATGATCAGAACGCCAACAAGAGAAAGCTCGCGTCAACTTGGAAAACCAACCGAGGACGAACACGTCACGGTTAATGGGTGAGTGGGCAAATTTACACTTCATACCCAGTTGGGATAATGAGCACCTTTTCTAAATTAGAAGCCATTGTAAGTTGGAATCTTATACATCATACCGGTTGAGATGATGATCACTTTTATTTAAGGAAAACCTACATACCGGTTGTGAGTGGGATATTTAATATCATACCCGATTGTGATGATAAGCACCTCGGAAATGAAAACACATTGTAAAGTAATATTTTAAATATTACACCTAAGAGGAGTGATGTGAAAATCACACGAAAAAACTACTCACCAATTGTAGGTAGATCATACCCGGTTGGTATGATGAAACTTCCTTGTAGGAAGTGAAAAACCCGCTTATCGGTTATAAGCAGAGACGTCTTCATGTCTAGTTGGCATGATAAACAAATAAAGGTTTATTTTATCGGATGTGCTCTCCTCTAACTGTGTGGCACTACTTAAAATTTTTTGGAGACCTTTTTAACGGGAGATCGAATAGCTCAGATAGGTTGGAGGCCTCGATTTTGGAACTTTGAGGGCTAATATGCCTGATTTTGAAAATAACAAATAGTGGCCTTAGGCAAGTTGGCACGAGCAGGAGCTCGTAAACAAACATTATTCTAAGCCATGAAAACTTAAGTAAATGAATTGTTTGGCCCTGGTACCGAGATAGGACCGAAATACTCAATATACTAGCAGCAGTGAAACATGACAAGTCAATGGATCAATCGAGACAAACAACTGCAAGTCAAGTTGAGGGTTGGGGCCGTTGGACCAGTTGCCCCAAAGATTAAATGGCTTTTGAGGAAAAATTTGTTTGTGCATGCACTTGAGGTTCAGGACCATTAAGACGCCCAAGATGTATAGTGATGCATCCTAAGGGCTATTGGATGACATGGTGGCGATAAGGAAAAGAGAAGCTACTAGGTTTGTGTTTCTCGTTATACCAGTTAGTCATGGAGTTTGTGTTTCTCGTCATACCAGTTTGTACTCCATGTAGTTATTGTGTTTGGACTCCACAAAGCTACTGTGTTTGGGGCTTCCTAAATCTTCTGTGTTTGAGCTTCATGCGCATGAGACCGTGATAAGGTTTCCGTCCTCATATGGACACAAAGTATATTTGGGTATAAGGGTTGAACAATAAAGATGTGCACTTAGACTCTGGGTAGAAGTCAGGGACTTCTATCAGGGTGGATGGTAAAGACTCTCTAATCCACAAGTAGGTATAGTCAGTGTAACTACATCATGCATAATAAGGGTGTACCCTTCCTGATGAAGGGAGTGTGTTGTTTGTGAAACATACCTAATATGAAAATGGGAAAGATGTTTTAAAAACCTTGGAAAGCATTTGAGAATCCTTGGAAAAGAGTTGGTAAACCTTGGAAAAAGGTTTTGAAAATCAAAATTTGAAGAAAAACAATCTTAAATGAAATAAGGAGTTTGGCACACTCTGATTAAAGATGTTTTTGTGAAAACTCTCACCCAACACCCGCTCATTGCATTGTATAGGAACTATAAAGACAGGTATGTCTATTTTTTAGTTTTGTATAATGTTATTTCAGGAAATATAGGAAAAAGGACGCCTTACTACTCACGGTTTAGAAAAGGGTGAAACCCTTCATGAACCAAAGGAAGTGATGGGTTGCTCATGGGGATCCGACCAAACCGGGTCAGGGCGTGACACTTTCTGTATCATCTTTTGGGCTCTCATGTGGGACACCATTTGTACTTCTCCTTGGAAACATAGTTTGAGTGTTTCAGGAGTGTGGAAAGTTATTACCTTCTTCCCATAGTCCATCTTGGCTTGATGGTTACTCAATCAATCCATTCCCAATATTATTTCTACCTCCCTTATAGATAATGGGATTAAATCTACCTCTAGTTTAACTCTTCCAATCATGATCTCACATCTCTTTAATTGGTTGTCCTTATTTAGTCCTTTTCCTAAGGGTGTGAGGATGATGAAGCTTTGTTTTAGGGAGGTAAGCTCTAGGGGAGACTTGGGATTAGTTCTTCCTTTATAAAGGATCTCTCTACTCCTAAATCGAAGAGGGCGTAGACTTTTCTCCCCCACAAATGTACATACCCTGATTGGAAAGAACACATTTTTTAGAAGAAGAATTTCTGTATTGGATAAGAAAAATCAATTTACAAGTTGTCTCAGTCTTAGTTAGGGAGGTTTTGGGAAGTACCCGTTACGGTACTAAGGTCTTTTCTAACCTCTTCCTAGGTGGGGTTGTATACCCTAGCTGATACCCAGGTAGTGGCATCCTCCCTAAGAGTCCTTGGGTTCTCTTGGGGTGGTCCAAGCATGTTTCATATTTTATTCTCCCTAAGAGTGGGGCATTCCTTTGCAAAGTGCCCCACCTGCCCAAATGAGAAACAGGATGAACATGCTCCCTCATGGTATCTTTGGCATCTACGATAGCAAGAGTTTCCTTGTGGAAAGGTGGGGATTATCCTCCGTGGAGGTCGTGGAATGTCCTTCCTCTTTTGGAAACCCACCCTATTTCCCCATCTTGGACCATTTTGCTCTTTTCGTCCTACATGATGGCCTTGGCCCTTCTCTTCCTTCTAGTTAGCTTGCTCCATCCGACAACGTTGGGTCTGTACCAGATGCTCACACTCATGAGTGATACTGATTACAATTGCCAGATCCGTAGGGCATCCTAGTACTCCCATCCGGTATCGTATGTCCATGTTGAGACCATCCACGAATCATTGGCATATTTGTACCATTCCTGCTAGGTCATGGGAAAATGTCTTAACTCATTAAACTTAGTTTTGTACTCTGAAATAGAGTTAAGCCCTTATCAGAGTCACAGGAAATCTTGCTTCTTCTCATTAATCAGATGCGGAGCCAAGTACTCCTCTGTGTACCTCTCCTCAAATTGTTCCCATGTGGGGGTTGTTGTATGCAGTCTCTTGACATTATCCCACCATCTTTTTGCACTGGCCTCCAGGAAAAATTCTACCAGGATCACCATGTCGTCTGGTGAAATCCTAACTATCCCCATGAGCTTCTTGATGATGGCCAGCTAGTCCATAGCAACTTCAACATCCTTCTCTTCTAGGAAAGTCTTACATCCTGGTTGACGAAGAGTTTTGAGGTATTTGGGTATGTCAACTAGAGGAGGATTATTAATAGGAGGGGGATGAGATTATACTTCCTCTCGCTCAGCTCGAGAGTTGGTACCCACCTTAGGGGCAAGGTTAGGTCATCCAAACACATGGGTGGACTCTTCGTATAATCTCTAATGTTTCGAGCTTAGTCCAGGTGGAATAGTCTAGGCTTCTTGGGGAGTTTCCATAAGAAGGGGTTGTTGGGTAGTGTAAGAAACTGCAACTCTTGTTCTCTTGGTTCCTCTCTTGGCAGCCATCTAAACTTTTTAGATTTATTCCTCTTAGTTACTATGTTATGTAGTCTTATTAGTGCATTTGAGGAAACATGCTCTGATACCACTCAAGTTGTCATGCCCTGACCCAATTTGGTCGGATCCTCGTGAACAACCAGCCACTCTTGTCACGCCTCAACCCTGTTTGGTCGGATCCTCGTGATCAATCCACCACTCTCTTGGTTTAAGAGGGTTTCCCTCTTCTCTAATTCAAGAGGAGCCAGGTGAAATCTCAACCTTGTTCCTTGGAATAACATATATCAATAAAAATGCAAGCTCAAGATAATTAAGCATACTTGACAAAGGGTAGGCCCTGATGCTATCCCTAGTCATTTCTCTATTTCCTAAAAATAGATAAAAAGGGTGGGTGAGTTTCAACAACTCAATGAATGAAAAATTTTAAAAATAAAGTTTTAATAAAATAGTTTTTGAAATGGAGTTTTCCAGACTCCATATTTCCTTTAAGATATTTCAACCTAAAAAATCATGGTTTTCATAGCCATTTCTCATCATTAACCACAACCAGTGTGTTTATCAACCAACACACACCCTTCATCATGAAGGGAATACACATTTGTAGGGCAACACGTCCATTGCACCCACTTGTGGCATTGGAGCGACTTTACTGGCCACCTAGATAGAAGCCCATCCACTTCTACCCTTAGAATGAGTGGATGTATGCAATATCCGACCCTCAACCCCGTAAAGAAACTTTGTGTCTGAATGTGGATGGAGACATCATCCCGACCCTACCTCGGTCTCATACGCATGAAGCTACATCAAGCTTCCCTAACTGCTCGCATGAAAAACTGCGCTTATCTCCACCATGTCGTCTAGTAGCCCCTAGGATGCATCACTACCCCTCTAGGGTGTCTTGATGGTCTTGAACCATAATGCACACACAACAATAGTTTTCCTCTTAATCCATTTAATATTTAGTGCCACTGGTCCAACGGCCCTGACCCTTATCTCGACTTGCCGCAATTTGTCTCAACTAGTTTGTCAACTTGTCTTGTCGCACTATCGCCAATCCATCGAGTATGTCGGTCCTATCTTGGTCCCATGGCCAAACACATCATTCATTTAATTTTTTCATGGCTTAAACTCATGTTTGTTTAAGAGCTCCTACTCGTACCAACTAGCTTTGGGCCCACTCTACGAGATTTTTAAAATTAGGCATATTAGCCCCCATGTTCTAAAAACGAGGCATTCGGCCTATCTGAGCTATTTGAGCTCTTGTCAATAAGGTCTCCCAAAAAGTTTAAGCAGTGGCACATAGTCAGAGGAGAGCACTTTCAACAAAAATAATCTTTTAGTTATCCATCACACCAACCGGGTATGAGGACATCTCTGCTCATAATCGATGAACAGATTTTCTACTTCCTTCCAGGAAGTTCATCATACCAACCGAGTATGTTCTACTTACAACCAGTAAGTAAATTTTTCGTGTGTTTTCTCTCATCACCCTATCCTAGAGTGATGCTAAAATTCCACATTTTAGTGGGTTTTTATTTTCGAGGTGCTTATCATCTCAATTGGGTATGATATAAAAATCAGACTCACCCGTAAATGTCGTGAATCCTTCTTAACGGGCTTTTTATCTCCTCGCGAGCTTATCTTAGCTAGTGTTCCCAGTAGTTCACGTTCTAACACGATACGAATATCCTTATTCATTATAATTTGGCTTGATAGCCTAGATTCATTGTGAATAAATAAAATACCCAACTTTTCAATTAATTACAATTTGGTCACTAAAGTTCTTTTTCTTTAACCTTAGGTCCCTAGTGCTTATTTTTCACCAAATTGAGTCTTGAAACTTCAAAAATTTACTTTGGGACCTCAATTTATTCAAAATTACAAAAAGAGGTTCAAATTTCCCAAAATTTCCAAAATTACTATTTTGCCCTTACTTTACAAAAATGGCAAATTTTACTCCAAAAAATCCAAAAATTGACCAATTGGTCCTCTAACATCTTTTTCATTCCCAGTTGGCCATCAATTTTTGGAAATTGCACTTTAGTCCCTTAAATTTTCGTAATCCCTAAATGTTTCCCATTTTTCCCCCAATTTCAACCTTTGAACTTGGCCGAATATGATTTCATCAAATTCACCGATCAAACAAGGTTAATTGTAGAAATTGAAGGTAGATTTAAGTTCCTACACATCCATACAATTCAATTGCACTTTGTTCTGAGAGTCATTGGAGAAACGCAGACGTGATTGAACAGTGTAGCAGCTTAGGCAGACCAAAGCATCCCTGTTTTGGTCGAGCTGAAATCGGACAATTTGAGCCATCCTTAGGCCAAACTAAGCTCTCCCAACACTTCCTCAGCCCTTCCACAGCCCAATTAGAACTGAAAGGTAAGCCAATTCGACTCCCCTCTGCAATTTCTGACCAGTGCTAGAGAGAAAATCGACAAAATTTTGATAAGAGAATTCTAATCCAATTTGGCATCAATTGATGTCATTTCTTGATCCTAGGAAGAACCACAGGAGGAGAGATATCTTCCTTGATAGAAAGCTCAGACCGCCGCACCCCCGACGGTAAGTAATTGAAGCTTTCTTTCTCTATAGTCTATTTTCCAGTGAAGCTCCATTTGAGCTCATTCCAGCATCAAAACATACCATTCAAAGTGCTATTGAATCGTATGAAGATGTAGGAACTCAATTTTAACTTTAATTTCAACAATTAGAAGTCTTTGATTGGTCAATTTGATAAAATCAAATTCGGCTATGCTAGGGAGTTGAAATTGGGGGAACATTTTGGGAAATTTTGGAATTTTCAAAAATTTGAAGGACCAAAATGCAATTTAAAAATATTGAGGGTCAATTGGGCATGATAAAAATGCTAGAGGGCTAATTGAGAAATTTTAGAATTTTGGGGTGAAACTTACTATTTTTGTTAAAGAAGGGGAAAATGGTAATTTTGGAAATTTTGGGGGCCAAATTGGGAATTTGGGAAACTTGAACCCCTTTTTAAGAAATTGAGTAAATTGAAGTCCCAAGTATAAGTTTAAAAGTTTTGGAACTCGATTTGGGGAAAAACCGACAATTGGTGCCTAAAGTAAAAGGAAAAATAACTTTAGGGACGTAATTGCAAATATTGGAAAAGTTGTAAATTTAGTCATTCATACTGATTGAGGTGATCAAGTCAAGTCATAATTAACAACAATGTTAATTTTGTGTAGGAACATGAGACATCAGGAATTCCAGTTGAAGTTAAGCTTGCTAGGGATGGAAACAAACTAAATGGAATTTCACTGCACAATCGGGTGAGTGAGATTTTTATATCATACCCGGTTGGGATGATAAGTATCTCGAAAATGAAAACCTACTACTTAGTGGTATTTTAAACATCACAACTTAGAGGAGTGATGTGAAAATGACGCGAAAATACTACTTACTGGTTGTAAGTAGATCATACCCGATTGGAATGATGAAACATACTCGGAGGAAGTGAAATACCCATTCATCAATTATGAGCTACGATATCCGAATGCTCGGTTGGTATGATGGATAGTTGAAAATTTATTTTTGTCAGAAGTGATCTCCCCTGATGGTGTGCCACTGCTTAAACGATTTGGGAGACCTTCTTGAAGGGAGCTCGAATAGCTCTGTTAGCCTAGAGGCCTCGGTTTTGGAACTTGGGGACTATTATGGCCAATTTTAAAAATCTCGAATAGTGGGCCATAGGCTAGTTGGCATGAGCAGGAGCTCGTAAACAAACATGAGATATATGCCATAAAACTTTTAATAAATGAATTGTTTGTCTTTGGTACCAAGACAGTACTAACATACTCAGTCAAGTAGCGACAATGCGACATGATAGGTCTCCAGACTAGTCAAGACAAGTAGGTGCATGTTGAGTTGAGGGTCAAGGCTATTGGACCAGTGGCACCACAGATTATATGGCATGATGTGAAAATATTGATTGTGCATGCACTGTGTTTACGGGACCATCAAGATGCCCAAGAGGGGTAGTGATGTGTCTTAGGGCCCTAAACGACCTAGTGGGTATAAGGGCAGTTCGTCGGACCAGGTGACTATGCAAAGCTCGATGTAGCTTCAAGCTCATGAGACCGGGGTGAGGTCAAGATGAGGTCTCTGTCCTCATACGGATATGGAGAATTATTACAGGATTAAGGGTTGGATGTCACGAACATTCACTCATTCTCAAGGTAGAAGTGGACGTACTTCTATCTTGGTGGCCGGTAAAGTCGCTTCGATGCCACAAGTGGGTTTAGTGAACATACTGGCCTGCAATTGTGTGATTTACCTTCATAATGAAGGATGTGTGTTGGGTGATGACACACCGTGATTAAAAAGAAATGGTGATAAAACAGTTATTTGAAATGAAAGGATTTTTTTTTAAAGGAAATAAGGAGTTTGTCACACTGCAAACAAATCTTTTTCCTTAAAGTTAAACTTTGAAAACCCATTCATTGAGTCGTTGTACTCACCCCCTCCCTCGTATCACTTTTTAGAAAATCTTGAAAAGCCTATCCTTAAAGACCACCAACTAATACGCCTGTAAGACAGGTATGATAATTTTAAAATCTTATGCAGTTTTGATTTATGTTATTCTAGGAAAGGAGCAGGTTTAAAAGATGCCTTACTCTTTACGGTTTATAACAAGGGGAAACCCTTAAATAAACTGGGACAGTGGTAGGTTGTTCATGGGGATCCGACCAAACTAAGTCGGGGTGTGACAACTTGTGTGGTTTCAGAGCATGTTTTCTTGAATACATAATCAATAATAGAAAATATAGTAACTAATAGGATTTATTTAAAATTGTCAGAAATGGCTCCAACGAAAGGAAACAAAACTACTAGGCTTGTCGTCTCCAACACTGCCAAACCAATCCTACCTATAGAAACTCCCAGAGAAACCTAGACAACTCCTCTTGGACTCACTAGGGAGCACCAAAGATTGTACGAGGAGTTCACCCGTGTATTTGGGCAACCTAACCTCGTCCCTAAGGTAGGTACCAATTATCGAGTTGAGCCAGAGGAGGTGCAATCTCACCCTCCCCTTGTCAACCATCTCGCTCCAATAGACATTCCCAAAAACCTTAAATTATTGAAATTAATACCAATAATTTATGGAAATATTAATACTAGTAATAAATCTCTCCCATTTAATATACAATTTATTTTACACCTATATAAAGAGAGGTCATCCCCATTCATTCTTCTCATACCTGAACACTTGTTTCTCTCTCTACAGCTCCATTTCCCGAGGAAGCTCGAACCAGAGCTTCAACTTGAACATTTTTCTTAACCTCGGAATGAGAGGTTGGGCTCTTTAGAACCGGGGAGAAGTCAGCTATCTGATAGCAAACTCCAGTCAATTCGAGAATTGATGGAGAAGTAGTGCATGATGGAACAATGAAGTAGCTCCAGCGTATTAGGTCGAAGGATAATGAACCGAGATATTCATATCGTGTAGGAACACGAAGTACCAGGAACGCCAGTAAGGACAAGCCCGCGCGAATACAAAGAACCAGTCTAGTGGAATTCACGGCATTAATGGGTGAGTGGGTTTACTAACATCATACCCGGTTGGGATGATGAGTATAACTTAAAGTTAAAAACCACTTACCTGTTGTGAGTGAGATTTTATATCTTACCCAGTTGCGAATGATAAGCATACCGGAATGAAAACCCATTATCAAGTGGTATTTTAAACATCACAACTTAGAGGAGTGATGTGAAAATCATGCAGAAAAATTTACTTATCGGTTGTAAGTAGATCATACCTAGTTGGTATAATGAAACTTTCTCGACGAAAGTTGAAAACCCGTTCATCGATTATGAGCAGAGATGTCCTTATACCCGGTCGGTATAATGGACAGTTGAAAATATGATTTTGTCAAAAATGCTCTCCCTTGACTGTGTGCTAATGCTTAAACTATTTGGGAGACCTTCTTGACGGGAGCTCAAATAGCTATTATAGGTCAGGGGCCTCAGTTTTGGAACTTGGGGGCTAATATGCTCGATTTTGAAAATCTTGTACAATGGGCCCAATGCCAGTTGGCACGAGCAGGAGATCGTAAACAAACTTGAATTATATGCCATAAAACTTTAAATAAAGGAATTATTTGGCCATGGTACCAAGATAGGACCGACACACTCATTCAACTAGCGGCAGTGCGACATGATAGGTCGACGGACCAGTCAAGACAAATAATTGCGGGTTGAGTTGAGAGTCGGGGCCGTTGGATTAGTGGCACCGCAGATTATATGGCATAATGAGAAAATATTGATATTGCATGCACTGTTAGTACGGGACCATCAAGACGCCCAAGAGGGGTAGTGATGCATCCTAAGGGCATTGGACGACCTGGTGAGTATAAGGTAAGTTCGTCGTACTAGATGACCGTGCGAAATTTGGAGTAGCACTAAGCGCATGAGACCGGGGTGGGGGCAGGATGAGGTCTATGTCCTCATACGGATACGAATAATTGATTTTGTGATCGAGGGTCAGATGTCGTGAACGTCCACTCATTCTCAGGGTAGAAGTGGATGTACTTTTTTCTGGGTGGCCGGTAAAGTCGCTCTGAAGCCACAAGTGGGTTTAGTGGAAATACTGACCTGCAAATGTGCGTTTAACCTTCATGATGAAGGATGTGTGTTGGCTGATGACACACTGTGATTTAATAAGGAAATGGTGATAAAACCCGAGATTTTGAATAAAATGATTTTTGAAAGAAAGGAGTCTGGCACACTCCAATACAATTCTTTTTCGTAAAATATAAAAGTTTTGAAAACCCATTCACTGAGTAGTCGTACTCACCCCCTCCCTTATATCCCTTTCAAGAAATCCAGGAAAGCCTACCCTTAACGACCATCAACTAAGATGCCTGTGAGACAGGTATGGTAAAGTTAAAATGTTATGCAGTTTTGATTATACTATTCCAGGAAAAGGTGCAGGTTTAAAGGACGCCTTATTCTTTACAATTTATATTAAGGGAAAACTCTTTAATAAACTAGGAGAGTGGCGGGTTGATCATGGAAATCCGACCAAATAGGGTCAGGGCGTGACAAAATGAATTTAGATTAATTTAGAAATTTTTAATCTTGAGAAACCCAGTAAAATCATGCCTAAACCAACCAATTTTTGTGACCTCAATGGGTCAAACCGATCCGGTCCAAAACAGTGTTGTCTTCTTCCTTGGGATGATAGCACTGTTCATATGGCAGAAAAACTTTCCTTCTCTAGCAAAGGAATGTTCCCACAAATTCGGGCATTTTCTGTAAAGGATAAACTCAACCAATATGGAAATTGGTAGCGTAGAGGGTCTATGAGCTCCCTATATAAAGAGCTCTCCTCCACTTATCCTCTACACACCTCAAATCCTCTCCTCCTCCAAAGTGCTCAATTTTCCGAAGAAGCACAAACTAGAGCTCCGACTTGGGAACTTTTCTCAGCTACAAAAGGCAATGTCGGGTACTACAGATTCTGGGGGAAGTCTGCTACCTAACAGTAACCTCTTTTTGACCCAAGGATTGCCGGAGAAGCGTCGGCAAGATCGAACAGTGAAGAAGCTCCGTTAGACTAAAGTTGCCCTATTTTGACCGATCTGGATTTGGTCAATTCAGCCCTCCTATGGCAAAACCAATCCTCCCCAAAGTCCCCACAGCCATCACATGACCTCCATAGAGGTGAAAGGTAAGCCAATTTGGCCCTCCTCCGTCGTTGCAGATCGATTCTAGAGAGAGAAAGTGTCAAACTTCAATAACTAAATTTCCATTGATATGGACATCAATTGTAGTGATTCTTGATTCTAGGATGACCCTAAGGATGAGAGCTACCTCCCTAGATCAAGAGCTCGAACCGCCGGACCTCCAACGGTAAGCTTTCGAAGCTCTCTCTACGAACAATTTTTCGATAAAGCTTTGTTTGAGCTCGTTTCGGACCCAAATGCGGCAATTCAAAGCTCAATTGAATCGTATGGAACTGATCCATATCATCAATTGGAGAATTAACCCCATTTAAATGCTAATTTGGAGAAATAAAATTCGGTCAATGTAAAGGGGTGAAATTACGGGAATAAATTGGGAAAATTTGGGAATTTCAAAAAATTGAGAGACCTCCATGCAATTTCTCAAAATTGAAGGTCAATTGACAATGAAAAAGATGTTGGAGGACCAATTGGTCAATTTTTTAAAGAATTGTGGTCAATTGATCATTTTTGGAACTTAGGGGTAAAACTATAATTTTGGAAAAGTTGGGCATCGATTTAGAAATTTGGAAAATTTGAGCCCTATATACAATTTTAAAAAAATTAAGGCCCAAGGAGGATATTGGAAATTTTTGGGACATGATTTGGGAAAAATTGATCACTAGGGACCTATAGTCATGTAATATGAACTTTAGGGATCTAAGTGCCCAAGGATAGTGGGCACGGGCTGTAGCTCGTAAAGAAATATGAATAGAAAGAGCCATGAAAACTTTCATTTAAAATTGAATCAATTGTGTGATTCACCACGGTACCAAGTCAGGACTGACAATGCTCGATGGGCTGGTGGTAGGGCATCAGGGCCAGGTCGATGAACCGACCTAGACAAACAGTTATAGGTCGGGTTGAGTGTCGGGGCCGTTGGACCATCTACACCAACGAAAATAGATAAATAATGAAAAATTATTATTTGTGCATGCATTTATGGATTTGAGACCATCAAGATGCCCTAGGGGTAGTGATGGGTTCCTAGGGCTGATGGATGACATGGTGGCAATAAGGGAAGTAGAAGCTACTATGTTTGGACTTCTTCTCGTACCAGTTAGTCATGAAGCTACTATATTTAGGCTTCCTAAACCTACTGTGTTTGGGCTTCATACGCATGAAACCGGGTTTAGGATAGAATGAGGTCTCTATCCTTAGACGGACATGAAGTGAAGCTTTGGGTCTAAGGGTCAGACATCTGGGACCTCTACTTAGACTCATGGTAGAAGTTCAGGACTTCTATCAGGGTCGATGGTAAAGTCGCGTTGATCCCCAAGTAGGTGCAGTCTGGGACTGCCCTACAAACATTTGTATCATTTATGATAAAGGGCATGTGTTTGTTTTCTAAATGCCTCTCAAGGAAAGGGGATGAGCTAAAAGAGCTAAACAAACATAATAAGTTAAATGATGAAAAGTTTTAAAAACATGTACAGTTGTACTATGTGAAACACTTCCTGAGCAAGGGGAAGTCTTAAAAGAATTAAACTTACATAATGGTGAAAAAATTTTAAAAGGGTGATTTATTATTCTAAGATAAAGAGAAACCCAAAAATTTTAGTGAATAAAGAATAGTTTTTTGAAAAACTCATTTCCCAACACCCACTCATTGAGTTTTAGAAGCTCACCCCTACCTTTAACTCCTTTTTTAGGAAGGAAAATGAACCCTTATGGAATACCTCGAAGCCAAACCATTAAGACATGTATGTAAAGTTGTTAACATATTAAGTTTTATATAATGTTATTCCAGAAAAATCATGTAAATAGGGCGCCTGACTTCTCGCAGTTTAGAAGGAAGTGAGATCCTTCTTAGACTAAAGGGGGTAGCAGGTTGCTCATGAGGATCCAACCAAACAGGGTCAGGGCGTGACATAAATACTAATCAAAGAAAAGTTTAACCCAGCTATGGCATCAAAGAGAGGAGCTAAGAGAACAAGGGTGGCAATCGCAGATTCCAACGGAAACCCCCTCCCGAAGGTAGAATTCTCGGGGGCGCAGCCAACCCTGCAATGTCTTAGCTTCGAACACCAATGATTGTATGAGGAGTCCACAAGGGTATTCAGGATGCCCCACCTCAGCGACAAGCCCCACCTAGACTCCAAGTCCCAAAATCACCCAGGAGAGGTCCAATCCTAGTTTCCTTCCACACCTGTTCCACCTCTCTTCGATATCACCAAGTATCTGAAGAAACTCCGATAACTAGGGTGCAAGCCCTTCCATGGGGAGAAGGATGCCAAGGCCACCATGGACTGGTTGGTGAGCCTCAAGCAGTTCATGGGGATAATTAGGACACTCCTGGAAGAAATGATAATGCTGGTGGAATTCTTTCTAGAGTCCAGCATGAAGCGATGGTGGGCTAATGTAAGGAGCCTCTTCCCGACCACACCCACCTGGGAAGAGTTTGAAGGAAGGTACACGGAGGAGTACTTGTCTCCCCACCTAATTAACCAAAAGAAGGTGGAATTCTTTTGGCTCCACCAAGGAGCGAGCACGGTCTCGGAGTATGAGACCAGATTCAATGAGTTAAGACCCTTCACCCCTGATTTGGCAGGACCAACTGATATCTGTTAGAAATTCATCAACGGTCTCAACATTGACATAAGAGACCAGATGGGGGTTTTAGGACGCCCCACCAATTTAGCCACCATCATCGGCATGACGCATGAATGTGAGCGGCTAGACCAAACAAGGTGCCTAGGATTGAAGAGGTTGGACGAAGGGAAGATAGGGGCAGAGCAGCAGAAGAGGCTTGAGAGAATAGGGTAGGCCACGATGGGAGGAACTGACCAAGGTCCCCACGAAGGGAAGAAGGCCCCCACAGCCATAGGGAGGTGAACGCACCCCCTCCAAGGAGAAATCCCTAGTGCCCCCGGTGTCGGAGAAACCATGAAGGGGCATGTATAATATGCTATGGGTATGGGCAGTCCGAGCATTTCGTAAGGAATTTCCCAACAACCCAAGGCAACACTTGGCGAAATGCTCCACCACCACCGCATGGAAATGAGAGGGCACCCAATGGGGGGAAGGAAGCACCCACCAGAGTTCCAGACCGAGTCTACAACTTGACCCAGGAGGAAGCTTGGAAGGACACCAGCGTGGTGGCTTGTACATCCCAACCTCCTCTATAATCGAGTTTATAGCTAGAGTCTTGTAGTCCCCTTTTAAATTTAATAAAATGAGTTCCGTCTAAACCTTCATTAACTCTCCCTCAGGTTTTGTACAATTATTCAGAAAAGAAAGGTACGCCTTCTTTGACTTAAGGGCAGAATGATCTTTTATCAAGGAAACCCTGGTCCCAAACTCTCCCACGGTACTCTCTCCCCTCATACCACCCCTCAACATCCTCACACCATTAGAAGAGGTGCTCAAGTTGCGCGAGTACCTCAAGGCATGTGGAGTCTAGATAGGAGAAACCCCCTTTAAAGATGACTTGATTCCCCTTCCGCAAAGAGAAGTAGAGGTCATCCTGGGAATGGAATAGCTAAGCACATACCAAGCCCACGTAGACTGTGGAAGGAAAATGATAACCTTCCACAACCCTAGAAATGAGGGGGTTGTATTTGATGGAGATAAGGGAAAAGTCAGAATACATTGGGATCATGCATCAAGTCATAGTACTTACTACGAAAAGGGTGTAAGGTATTCCTCGCCTAGATTCCTTGCAAGGATTTCCTAGAAAAAGGGCTAGAAAAAATCTCAGTGGTCAATCGTTACCCCAACGTTTTCTTAGAAGAACTACCCAACCTACCCCCAAACCGTCAGCTGGAGTACATGATTGAAGTGGGGTTGGGGACTCACCTCATATCACAAGCTCCCTACCGTATGTCGCCCGCCGAACTTAAGGAGTTAAAGGACTAGTTGGACAAACTCCTAGAGAAGGGCTTCATACGCCCAAGCCAATCCCTGTAGGGTCCGCCAGTCCTACTCATCAAAAAGAAGGACGGAAGCATGCGACTCTACATCAACTATCGAAAACTCAACCATGTGATAATCAAGAACAAATACCATCTCCCTAGGATAGATGACCTATTCGACCAGCTAAGAGGGGGCGTACTTCTCCAACATCGACCTACGGTCGGGATACCACCAATTGAAGATTTGGGAGGAGGACATACAGAAGACCACGTTTCAATAATGATATGGGCATTACGAGTGTAGGGCAATGCCCTTCGGGCTAACAAATGCAACTGTCGCCCTCATGGACCTGATGAACCGGGTGTTCCAGCCCTACTTAGACAAGTTTGTGATTATGTTCATAGATGATATCCTCATATACTCCCGAACTAAAGAGGAACATTGGGCACACTTAGAGATCACCCTGAGTACCTTGCGACAAAACTGACTTTACACCAAATTCTCTAAGTGGAAATTTTGGCTACAAGAGGTGGGCTTCTTGGGGCATATACTATCAAAAGATGGAGTGAAGGTGGACCCTGCAAAGATAGAGACCATCTCAAATTGGAAAGCTCCCACCATCCCAACCGAAGTGTGTAGTTTCCTTGGCCTCGCTGGATACTACCAGAAGTTTGTGGAAGACTTCTCCAGAATTGCAACACCATTAACTTGCCTCACGAGGAAGGGGGTAGAGTATAAGTGGGATGCTAAGTGTGATGAATCCTTCCAAGAGCTCAAATCTCGATTGACAACGTCCCTAGTACTAGCTTTACCCGACTCGGACGTTGGGGAGTACACCGTATATAGTGATGCATTTGGACAGGAATTGGGATGTGTCCTAATGCAACAGGAGAGATTCATCACCTATTTCTTGTGACAACTAAAGCCCCATGAGAAAAACTACCCCACCCATGACTTCTAGCTGGTAGAAATAGTGTTTGCCCTCAAGATATGGCATCACTATTTATACGAAGTAAAGTACCCTATCTACACACACCACAGGAGCTTGAAGTACATCCTAACCCAAAAGGAACTCAACCTGCAATAGAGGAGGTGGCTAGAGGTGGTGAAGGACTACGACCTAACGATCAAGTACCACCCCGGTAAGGTAAATGTGGTGGCTGACACGCTCAGCCGCAAACACTACACAGGAGTGGCCTCGATAAGGGACCAGTTACCTGCCACTATTAAGCCAGTTGCGTAGTTTGAGAGTGGACCTTAGCATGGACAAGAGTCGGGGTAACTTAATGTCTAACCTAGTCATCCATCCCGGCCAAGTAGACCAAATATGGGCTCTGTAAAGGGAGGATGACGAGCTTCGTCCCCATTGGAAGCAACTTGCTAACGACCCAAGATCTCATGGTAAGGAGTGACAGGATATCGACTTCAAAGGGAGGGTTTGGGTCCCGAACAATCTGGAGTTGATAAGAGGAATACTGGAGGAGGCGCACGACTCAATATACACCATGCATCCTAGTAGCATTAAAATGTACCACACCCTAAAATAAGGGTACTGGTGGAGGGGGATGAAACGGGACATCGCGGAGTATGTGGAAAGGCGCTTGTTATGCCAACAAATTAATGCTAAACATCAAAAACCCTTTGGACTACTACAGCCACTTCTGATTACCAAATGGAAGTGGGAGCATATCACAATGGATTTCATTACAAGGCTGCCAATAACAAAAAGGGGTCATCGTGAATCGGTTGACAAAGTCCATCCACTTTGTACTCATCCGGGTGATAGACCCGATAGAAAGACTAGCCGCTCTGTATGTGGGAGAGATTGTACAGCTCCACAGGGTCCCTGTAATTATAGTATCGGATCAGGACCCAAGGTTTACCTCTCTATTTTGGCCCAGCCTACAAGTTGCCCTCAGGAACAAACTCCACATGAGCATTGCCTTTCACCCTCATATGGACGACCCAAACCGTAGAAGACATGCTTTGGGCATGCACTCTAACAATGAATAAAGGTTGGGAGGACTACCTGTTCCTCATGGAATCCGCCTATAACAACAGCTACCATGCTAGCATCCAGATGGCACCCTACGAGGCCCTCTATGGGCGACCTTGTCGCATGCCTCTATTATGGGGGGTGTAGGGGAAAGAAGACTTGAGAAAGATGAGTTAATAGAGGATGCAACCGAAAAAATCTAGATAATTAAAAATCAACTCAAGGTGGCTCAAGATCGGTAGAAGAGTTACGCCGACCACCGGAGGAAGAACCTAGAGTTCAAGGAGGGGGATCGAGTATTCCTTAAGGTGTCACCATGGAAGGAAATACTCAAGTTTCAACAGAGAGGAAAGTTGAAACCAAGATACATAGGTCTGTATGCCATAACCTAGAGGATTGAACCAATAGCACACTAACGAGAGTTACCCCTAGACCTGTAGAGAATCAATGACGTCTTCCACATGTCAGTATTGTGAAAGTACGAGCCCGACACCAGCCATGTACTAGACCAACCGCTGCTAGGGATCAAGGAAGACCAGGTATATGAAGTGGGGCCCATACAAATCCTCAACCGACATGAAAAAAAAAACTTCCGGAACAAGAGGATTCCCATGGTAAAGATCCTATAGCGAAATGGTCAAGTGGAGGAGGAAACATGGGAGGTTGAGTCAATTGTAAAGGGTAGATACCCGCAACTATTTAGTTTGTAATAATTTTGAGGAAAAAACTTCTAAAAGGAGGGGAGAGTTGTAAGACCCGTCCTTTGGGAGCAAGGAAAACCGGAAAAAGAACCTGTAAAGTTTTACATGTGAAGAACCGAGCCAATTAATGAATGAAAAATGGTAAAGAAATGTCAACATAGGAAATTGGAAGATCCCAAGTGACCAAAAATTCACAAATAATTGTGAGGATGAATCGAGAAGTGGAATTGAGGAGAGAACCAGATTGGTTCGGGGTGAACCGGACCAGAATCGGACCGAACTAGGATGAACCATAGGGAACCAGTTCAATAATTCATTTTTCTAAGATGCTTAAAAATGTCAATTTGGGAAATTGAGGGCACCATTAGATAGAAAATGAATTTAGAAATTTTTAAATTTTAGAAAACCAGTCGAATTGGGTCTGAACCAGTTGATTTTCTAATTCGGGACAGCGAACCCGGTCGGACTGGACCGGTCAACGGTCTAACCAATCAACGGACCAGATTGGTCAACGGTCAACGGTGCCCCGTCAACAGCTACACAGACATGGGCAGCCAATGGGAGGTTGCCACGTGTTTGGTCATTGGTCAGCGGGCGACCCATCAACATGCCACGCAGACATGAGCATCCAATGAGAGGCTACCATGTGTCTGGTCAACGGTTGATGCAGCGACCGAGTTGGACCTCCACGTCAGAAAAACTAGCCAATCACATAGTGCCACATGGTACGCCTACCACGTCATCATCTTCAACCTCCAACCACTGATAGAGAGAACTAAGAAAAGAGAGAGGCCAAAAAAGCTGGAGTCTCCAACGACTCAAAAATCTCTTTGGTCAGGTCGACGATAGCCGAGTTGGAGGCCGAGTCTCACGTTGGTCAGTAGCCAGAATAGTTGTCGAGCTCCCTATATAAAGAGCACACCCTCCATTCATCCTTAGCATCCCACAATCGAGCGAAGAAGAAGAAGAGTACCACTTTCCGATGAGTAGCGAAGCAAAGCTCTAGCAACGGGACTTTTCTCAGCCTCCAAAGCCATATTGGGTGTCTTTGGAATTAGGTGGAATTACTCTACCTAGCCATACCTTCATTATAGCCTAAGGACCACCGAGGATGAATGAGGGAGCTCACACAATGCTACCACTTCTCTGCCAGAAAATAGACGACCTTCTAGTACCCTCTTTGAGCTTTCCCCCGACCAATTGCAGCCAAGCAAGACCCCCTACACCCGACCTGGAGGTGCCCCGACCTTCCACCGAGCTAAAAAGGTAAGCTCCCTCCATCGTCCTTCGCTGGAAAACACTATTCATGGCCAAATTCTGCAAAACATTTGACTAAGAAATTCACACTACTCAAGTCATCAATTGAGGTGTGGTTTGATCTAGGGATGATCCCCACGAACAAAGCAATGTAGTGATAGCAAAAGCTCCGATCACTGGACCCCCACTGGTAAGATATCAAAGCTTTCTCTCTTTAGACAATATTTTCCGGCGAAACTGCGTTTGAGCTCATTTCCAAGCCAAATGAAGCGGTTCAGGGCTTAAAATGATGAGGAAAATGTAGAAAAGGTGATTCAAATCACAAATGGGGGTAATTAACAATGTTTTAATGATCAATTTGACAAGATTGTAATATGGGGGCCAAAGTGCCATTTTTGTGAAATTTGGGCAAATTGGGGATTTTTCGAAAAATTGGGGCCAAATGGAAAATTGATAAAATTGAGGCTATTTTCATGAAATTCACTCCCAATTGAGGGCCAATTGGGCAATTTGGACAAAATGGAAGACATTTGCAATTTTGAGAAGTTTGGGGGTCAAAATGCAATTTTGGCGAAATTAGGGACTAAATGTAAATTTGGAAAATTAAGGGCTAAGGGGTGAATTTAAAAGAGTTAAGGACCCAAGAAGGATAATTTGACATCCTATGGGGCTTAATTGAAACTAAAAGGAAATCAAGGACCTAAATGCAATTAAGGCATACTATGAGACTCCAAACCCTATACTTTTATAGATAAGAAAACCGGGAAAAGAACCAGTCATTCCAAAATAGAAAACTAAGCTAGTTCACAAACCGTAACCGATAGAGAAAGGGCAAGATGGGAAATTGACAAACCCCAAGTGACTCAGAGAGTCATAAAAATCATGGAAAAGGACTTTGGGACAAATTGGAAGAGAAAACCAAACCGGTTTAGGTGAATCAGACCTGAACTAGATTGAACCAGTCTGAACCATCATTGAACCAGTTACTAAATTTATTTTTCTAGGTGGCGTAAAATATTCAAATTAGGGAATTGAAGCCACCAATGGATAGAGAATAAATTTAGATGAATTTAAAAATTTTTAATTTTTAGAAAACTGGTCGAATCGGGCTTGAATCGACCATTTTAAGCATTGAGCCCGATCGGACCGATCTAGTCCAGTTTGGAATAGTGTCGTCTTCTTCCTTTAGATGACGACAGTGTTCATTCAATGTAGAAACTAATAGAGCCGATAAAGGAAAAATGTCTTTGTTTAGGGTGTTTCAGGTAGAGGATTAGATTGACTAAGATGTGAAACGGCCAGGCAAAGAGTCGTCGAGCTCCCTATATATAGCTCATCTCCATTCATCCTTTTCACACCTAAAATCTACATTCTATCTCAGCTACTCCATTTTTCAGTGAAGCTCAAACTAGAGCTCCGACATAGGCATTTTCTTTAGCCTCAAAAAGTGAGGTCAAGTTCTTTAGACTCTGGGGAAAGTCAGCTACGTGACAGCAACCTCCGTTCGATCCAAGGAACGTCGAAGAAGCGCCAATGGAATCAAACAATGAATCAGCTCCTAAGGACCAAAGCTACCCCATTTTGGCTGAGCTAAAATCGGCCAAATTCAACCCTCCACCTACCAAACCAAGCCCTCCCAACATCCCCACAGCCCTCATATGATCTCAATTGAGCTTAAAGGTAAGCTAATATGGCCCCCCTCTATCATTTCCAGTCAGCATTGGAGAGAGTAACTATAAAAAATCACGGACAGAATTTTCCCTCGATTCGATATGAATTGTAGTGATTCTTGATCCTAGGAGGAACCTCAAGATGAGAGCTAGCTACCCAGATAGAGAGCTAGGACCGTTGCACCTCCATTGGTAAGCTTTTGAAGCTTTCTCTCTCTACGCACAATTTTTGACGAAGCTCCATTTAAGCTCGTTTCAACCTCAATTCATTTTATTCAAAGCTCAATTCTTACAACTCTCCCAGATCCCTCATAGGAAGTGCATAGGGGTATGCTACCCGTGAATTCGTTAGCAAGCAATAGTCACCCCTATTGGCACTTGGAGATGTGGGTGGAGATAGAGGAAATAAGACAGTTGTTGTGAGTTTTCATCTTGCCATCTTGTGCACATTTGTAGGGAGTAGTGTCCCCCTCAATCGATTTTCAATATCGTGCCACATTCCCATCCTGACAAGTGATCCATTGAGCCAGTTAGGTTGATGGTGGTTCTAACACTTGTATGGATTTTCACTTGGAGAGATTTTCCGCCAGCAACACTCAGAGGGATTTTCACATGGAAAACTTTTCCGCCAGCAACACTTGGAAAAATTTTCCATCGGCAACACTTGGAGAAATTTCTCCAAGTGTTGCCGATGAAAATTTTCATCCTGCCATCTTGTGCACATTTGTGGGGAGTCATGTCCCCCTCAATCAATTTTCAACACCGCGCCACATTCCCATCCTGACACTTGATTCGTCGAGCCAGTGAGGTCGATGGTGGTTCCAACACTTGGATGGATTTTCACACGGTCCCGAATGTTCCGCCAGCAACACTCAAAGGGATTTTCACTTAGAAAAATTTTTCGCTAGCCACACTTGTAGAAATATCTCCAAGTGTTGCCGGCGGAAAGTTTTCATCCTGTCATCTTGTGCACATTTGTGGGGAGTCGTGTCCCCCTCAATTAAGTTTCAGCACCATGCCACATTCCCGCCCTGACACATGATCCGTCGAGCCAGTGAGGTCGATGGTGGTTCCAACACTTGGATGTATTTTCACTTGGAGAGAATTTCCACCAGCAACACTTAGAGGGATTTTCACTTGGAAAAAATTTCTGCTAGCAATACTTAGAAAAATTTTCCGTTAGCAACACTTTGAGAAATTTCCAACGTTCTTAACACTCCATGCCTCAATTTTTTTTCCTTTTCCATAGGGGAGGGAGGGGATGAATTGAAGCCACTAAGGGCTAAATCTTAGTGGATCATGGCAAAAAGGCCACTCTGCCACTTATAATACCATGTCGCAAATTTAAGTCATATGCAAAGGATTCTACCCATCGCCCGATAGGAATTGTGCTTCAAGGTAGACAGCTCCGCTCATCCGCAGAGAGGGCTTAGCCAATGACACAATGTATGGAAGTGTAGGAACTGAATTATAACTCCAATTAAAGCAATTAACCCAGATTGAATGGTCAATTTAAAGAAATTAAATTCGGCCAATTTAAAGGAGGAAATTGGGGAAAACTTTTGGGAAATTTGGGGATTTCGTAAAATTGAAAGACCATTTTACAATTTCCCAAAATTGAGGGCTAATTGGCCATGAAAAAGATGTTGGAGGACCAATTGGTTAATTTTTGTAATAATTGGGGTCAAATTTCCATTTCTGGAAAGTATGCGTAAAATTGTAATTTTAGAAAAGTTGGTGACCAAATTGGGAATTTAGAAAACTTGAGACCCTTAAACAATTTTGAATAAATTGAGGACCCAAAGAGAATTTTTGGAAGTACGGGATTCAATTTGGGGAAAACATTAGCACTAGGGACCTAAAGTCAAAGAAAATGGACTTTAGGAACCTAAGTGCAAATAACTAAAAATTTTGGGCTTAGTCACTCAAATGTGAGAAACGAAGGTTGTTATGCCAAACTTTAATAGATAAGGGTGCCCAAATCTTATAGGAACACGAGAGACCATAACGCCAGCAAGGATAAGCTAGCGTAGAGGCAAAAAATGACTAGAGAAGAATACGCTACAATCATCGGGTGAGTGAGATTATTCACATCAAACCTAATTGGGATGGTGAGTACTTTAGAAATGAAAAGCCAATTGTAAGTGGAATTTTAACATCACACTCGGTTGGAGTGATGTGTGAACAAAACTAAAACATACCTACCCGATGTAAGTAGAGGAAATCATACCTAGTTGGTATGATGGACTTTCTTGAAGGAAGGAGAAACCCGCTTGTCGGTTGTAAGCAGAGGTATCATCACACCCGGTTGGTGAGATGAGGAAAAGTACATGTTTTTGTCACAAGTGTTCTCCCTTGACTAGGTGCCAATGCTTAAACCTTTTGGGAGAGCTTCTTGACAAGAGCTAGAATAGCTCAGTTAGGCCAGAGGCCTCAGTTTTTGAACTTGTGGAGCTATATGCCCAGTTTTTTAAAATTCATGTGCAGTGGGCCCACGGCCAGTGGGCACGAGCCGGAGATCGTAAACAAACATGAGTTATAAAAGCCATGAAAACTCTTAATGAAATGATTGGGTAATTTTTCCATGGTACCAAGTCAGGACTAATAGTACTCGATGGATTGGCGGTAGTTCATCAGGCCTAGGTCAATGAACTGGCCTAGACAAAGAGTTGTAGGTTAGGTTGAGGGTCGGGGTCATTGGACCAGTGGCACTAAAGATAAATGGCTATGTGAAAACTTGATTTCTACATGCACATGAGGTACATGACCATCAGGATACCCAAGAGGGGTATTGATGTATCCTAAAGGCTACTAGACGATATGGTGAAGATAAGGGTTGTTTGTCATGCTAACAGTTGGAAAGCTCGACGTAGCTTCTTGCACATGAGACCAAGGTAGGGTCGAGATGAGGTCTTTGTCCTCATACAGACACAGAGTGATATTTGGGTCTGAGTGTTGGATGTCATGAACATCCACTCAAACCAAGGGTTAAAGTGGACAAGCTTCTATCTTGGTGGCTAGAAAAGATGCTCCGAGCCACAAGTGGGTGCAGTGGATGGGCTGCCCTGCGAATGTGTGTTCCCTTCCTGATGAAGGCCATGTGTTGTCTACTAAACACACCTAATGTGGAATTGAGGAAAATGGGTTTTGAAAACCGGATATTGAAGAGAACCTCTTTTGAAAGAAAAACAACAACCTTGGCACACTTAGTTAAAAACTATATGTTTTGAAAATTTTACTTCTAACCCCCACTCAATGAGTTGTAGAACTCATCCTCTCTTTTATATCCCTTTCCAGGAGTAGGGGAAAACATGACTAAGGAAAATATCAGGATCTACCCTCTATCATGTATGCTTAAAAGTTCTTTTAAGCTTGCAATTTGTTAATTTATGCTATTCCAGGAAACAAGGTTTAAAATTATGCATGGCTCCTCTTGATTAAAGGAAGGGGGAACCCCTCTTAAACCAAGGGAGCGGTGGGTTGATCACGAGGATCCAACTAAACCAGGTCGAGGAGTGACAACTTGAGTGGTATCAGAGCCAAGTTCCCTTGAAAGCATTGTCAATATTATCCCTTGATACTAACAAAAACTAAATTACCCTGTAGGAAGAAGAGTCCCTCGGAAATTCGTTGTGCGAACCAAACCTCCACATGAGATCATGAAAAGAAGCCAAACTCTAGAGAGGCTATCGTCCAGCGATTCTTGGAGGGTGAAAAGAGAGTACCCAAGGACATGGTTGAAGACTATAGGAAACTTGTTGGAGCCTTGTTAGAGCTAGAAGGCATCACCTATCCTCCTCCAAGGAGCCCAACACCTCCTCCAAGGAGCCCAACACCTCCTCCAGTCTCATAACAGCAAAAAAGGACTCCCACTAAGAAGGAGGCATGGGAAAACTATTGGGCTATTCACACCACCTTTATGAAAGTCCACCATGTACCCCACCAGTTCAATCTAACTTCAACCCCTCCCAATGGATTAAGTGGACCTACAAGTGCGAGATTGAGGTATTAAGAAGGTACGGACTCAAGGTGATTCACCAAATTTGTCCTATTAGGGAAGTCCAACGGGAGTATTAATGGACTTTAACCAGTTCATCAGAGCCTTTGGACCCTAAATCCCGTAACCATTCAAAGGCTAACTCCCGGCCTATGACTCCAAGGGACTAGAAAGTAGTGAATTCCTGTAATAAGACGAGTCAGACAAGAAACTACCTCTTTGAATGAATAAAAGCTCAGTTTTCTTTAATTTAAATTTAATCTCCCTGATAATGACAAGTACAACTAACAAAATGGAAGTATACAATCATGACCGTGGTAGTAGATGGAGAGAAAACCACCTAAGGAGGAAGACTAAGGGTCACCCCAAGTTAACACTAACCCTAATATAATCAAATAAGTCCCCCACTAGGAATATAGAGTAACAAGGCAACAAGACAGGGAAAGGAGTTCTAGAGAAGGACCAAGAGTCTAACTAGAATCACCAAAAAAGACGTACCCTACCCAAGGGTAGGAAGAAGGGAAAGAGTAAGGGGTCCCGTGTAAGAGAAGCATCAAAAGGTGCACCTAAGGACCATAAGAGACTGAGAAAGAGTCCTCATATGAGAGTTAAGAAATCAAGAGGAATTTGGTTACCCTTGAGAAAAACCGATGTATGAAATATAACCAAAAGGAGAGGTAAGGTACAAGAAAGAAGTGGGGGCACGGAAATTGCTAGGCAACTTTAGGATAAGACATGGTAAAAGGGGAAGAGGAAAGGAAAGGTGTTAGGAAAGAGGACACGGGAAGGAATGTATAAGTACCCTTGAAAGCATCCTTGATGGGCAGATAGACATAACATAAAGTGCTAGGAACCCACCGACAATGAGGAATTTCTAGAAGGAATGATAAGGAATAAGAAGGGGAAATGAGATAGCGGAAAGGAATAAAAGGCGGATAATTGTACCGATGTTGGAAAGGTGTATGAGAGAAAAGAAGGAAAGGCCCACAAGGAGCATTAGAGAGGTTGAACGTGGAAATTCTAGGACAGAAGTTCCTGAGGAAAAGGATGAAGATGGGAAGTGAGATCATGAGAAGAAAATCCCAAGCCAAGTAATTGCAGAGTGGACCATAAGATGCATAACCCGAAATAGGAGAGCCAAGAAGGAGCATAAGTACGTAAGGAGGTCTCAATGATAGGTGCGATTTATTTTGGAAGAAGGAGAGTAGTCAAGTGGGAAACAACTAGAAATAACGAAATGATCATGGTAAATAAACAATGCCCTAGGAAGGACCAAAAAAATAGTGGGGACTACAACCTAGAATGGACAATTGTTCCAAGACCAATGGACTAGGAGTGGGAACAAGGCAATTAATGAACTGATCCTCGTGGAGACCATAATCATAAACTCTAGCAAGGAAGGGAAAGGTGTAAAGGCCAAAACATTAGAAAGGAAGAATGAGTGAATCCTTGAATAAATAAATGGCCAAAAAAGAATTGACAACCAAACCCAAGCCAGGGAAGGGATTAAGAAAGCTCTCAGAAGGGGATGGAATAACCTCAAAGGGAAAAAGACCGAGAACCCTTCACCTATGGGAATAAAACATCGTAATAAATAACAAGTTGGGATAAAAGACAGATGAGGGATGTGCTAGCAAAAACTCCCAACATAAGGATAAGTTGGATGGATGACATCAAGGATGTCGAGAAGTCAACTTAAGATAAATAATCAAGAAGATGAAGGAAAGAGGAAATCTAGGGGAAAGAGGAGAAAGCCTACTGAAGAAAGGAACCTTGAAGAGGCAGATACATTCCAACAGATAAGTAATGAACCCAACTAAAGTAGAAGAGAGGAGAAAAGTTTCAAATGGAATGCGAGTTGGGAATAAAGGACAAGTACAAGGGAAGATTTCCCAGAACCCAAGGAATTAGTTAAATCATAAGGAACAAGTAGATAAGAAGATGGCATCGAAAGATTTTGTATAAGTAAGAAAGGGATGCATTGCCCATAGTAAGGACATATAGGAAACACTACCTGAGAAACCTTGTGATAAATAAGCCTCCAATAAGAAATGGATAATTGAAATGACCATAGACATCAAAACTTATTGTGGTCCACATACACTTAATAAAACCTGAAGGATGATGGTTAGGCATAGTGTGGAATACACGAAATAAGACCCGAAAATCGGAAGTTCATTGGATAGGGAATGAAGGATGGAATGGGAATTTTAAGACAATGCAAGATTAAAATGGGCACATGTCCCAAAATAAAGAGAGTGCAGGGAAATAAAGGGAAGAGACCTTCATGGAATAAGTAGGAAGATCTAAAGTATAGCCTTAAAGGGGAAGGATTTACCTTGAAGGACATGGTAGCGAAAGGAAACCTTAAAAGGGAGACCTTCCCCAAAACAAGGAAACATTACGTAGATTAGAAAAAGGGTCAACTCAGATGAGAAATGGGGAATGGTCATAAGTAAGCAAGAAAGGACGAAGGAAAGGAAAGCCTTGAGAAAAATGTGCCAGAGTAAATGAGGAAAGATGTGAGTGAGAAAGGATTCCAATGCGTTGGAAAGCGGGAAACAGGCGGTTGGAACCAATGGAAAAACCATAGGAAATTTGGTAAGGAATTAGTAGAAAAAGAGAACTGACACGATTCTATTATCAAGAAAATCACACGATAATTGGAACTACATGGAAAGTAGATGGGAAACACTATCGAGTAGTAGGACGGAACGAAGCCCTATGACTCCAAAACAAATAGAAAGGGGGCATAAACCAACCTAAGGGTTTCAAAGATCAAGAGAATAACTAGACATAGGAATGATTGGGCATTTTTGGAACTTCCAATCCTGAAGTCTTGGGCAAGAACCCCAAGAGGAAGAATCTTGCCCTAAGTAGAGGAAGAAGTGAACCTAAGGATGTGCCTTTGGTATAGGGGGTAAGAAATGCTTAGTTATGATAAACTACATGGAATGAATAAACAATGGAAAGGAAAAGAAATTCCTTAAGTGCGTGTTATAAAGGGGCTAAGTGAAAGAACAACCAAAGTGTTAACATGTCAATCAAACCTCGAATGGACATCAAGGGAAATTTTTCCCGAGGAAAAGGATACTAATTTAGTTTTGGGGACAAAAATCCTAAAAGGAGGGGAGAGTTGTAAACCCCGTCCCTTTATAGATATGAAAATTGGGAAAAGAATCAATCGTTCCAAAAGAGAAAACCAAGCTAGTTCACAAACCTTAACCGATAGAGAAAGGGCAAAATGAGAAATCGACAAACCCAAGTGTCTTAGAGAGTCATAAAAATCATGGAAAATGACTTTGGAACAAATTGGAAGAGAAAACCACATAGGTTCAGGTAAATCGGACTTGAACCGATTTGAACCATCATTGAATCGGTTGCTAAATTCATTTTTCTAGGTGGCTTAAAATATTCAAATTGGTTAATTGAAGCCACCATTAGATAGAGAATGAATTTAGATGAATTTAGAAATTTTTAATTTTGATAAAATCAGTCTAATCGGGCCTAAACCGGCTAGTTTAAGCATTGAACCCGGTCGGGTCAGTACGGTCTAGTTCAGAATAGTCTCATCTTCTTCCTTCAAATGATGACACTATTCATTCAATGTAGAAACTAATAGTGCCAGTGAAGGAAAATATATTTGTTCAATACATTTTAGGTCGAGGATAAGCTTGACCAAGATGTGAAAAGGTCAAGTAGAGAGTCCCTAAGCTCCCTATATAAAGAGCTCCCCTCCATTCATCATCCTCACACCAAAAATCTCCATTATCTCTCAACTGCTCCATATTTCGGCGAAGCTCAAACTAGAGCTCCAACATAAGAATTTTTCTGAGCTTCAAAATGTGAGGTCGGATTCTTTAGACTTCGGGGAAGTTAGCTACCTGACAGCAACTTATGTTCGATTCGAGGACTGCCAGAGAAGCACCAGCAGAATCAAATAGTGAAGCAGCTCCAAAGAACCGAAGCTGCCCTATTTCGGCCAAGCTGAAATTGGCCAAATTCAGCCCTCCTCCAGCCAAACCAAGCCCTCCCAACATCCCCACAGCCCTCATACAACCTCAACTGAGCAGAAAGGAAAGCTAATTCAGTATCCCTCTATCATTTCTGGCCGGTGTTAGAGAGAGAAACTGTGAAAATTCACTAACATAATTTTCCCTCATTTTGATATGAATTGTACCGATTCTTGATCCTAGGAATAATCTCAGGACGAGAGATACCTGCCCAGATAGAGAGCTCGAACCGCCGCACCTCCAACGATAATCTTTCAAAGCTTTCTCTATCTAGGAATAGTTTTCCGGTGTAGGAACTAAATTACACCTCCAATTGAAGTAATTAACCCTGATTGAATGGTAAATTTCAAAAAATTAAATTTGGCCAGTTTAAAAGGGGGGAAATTTGGGGATTTCGTAAAATTGAGGGACCATTTTGAAATTTCCCAAAATTGAGGGCCAATTGGCCATTAAAAAGATGTTGGAGGACCAATTGATCGATTTTTAAAACAATTGTGGTCAAATTACCATTTTGGGAAAGTAGGGGCAAAATGGTAATTTTTTAAAAGTTGGAGACCAAATTGGGAATTTGGAAAACTTAAGCCCCTTAAAAAATTTTGAATAAATTGAGGACCCAAAGAGAATTTTTGGAAGTTCGGGATTCAATTTGGGGAAAAAGTTAGAACTAGGGACCTAATGTCAAAGAAAATTAACTTTAGGGACCTAAGTGCAAATAAGTAATAATATTGGGTCTAGTCACTCATATGTAAGAAACGAAGGATGTTGTGCCAAACTTTAATAGATAAGGGTGCCCAAATCATATAGGAACATGAGAGACCGGAACACCAACAAGTATAAGCTAGCATGGAGGCGAAAACTGATTAGAGAAGAATACGCCATAGTAATTGTGTGAGTGGGCTTATTCACATTATACCCGGTTGGAATGGTGAGCACTTTAGAAATAAAAAGCCACTTGTAAGTGGAATTTTAACACCACACCTAGTTAGAGTGATGTGCAAACTAAGCTAAAACCTACTTATCGATTGTGAGTAGAGGAAACCATACCCGGTTGGTATGATGGACTTCCTTGAAGGAAGGAGAAACCCGCTTGCCGGTTATAAGCGGAGGTATCATGACACCGAGTTGGTGATATGAGGAAAAGTACATGTTTTTGTCAAGGGTTCTCCTCTAATTCTATGCCAATGTTTAAACCTTTTGGGAGACTTTCTTGATGGGAGCTAAAATAGCTCAGTTAGGCCAGAGGCCTTAGTTTTTGAACTTGTGGGGCTATATGCCTGGTTTTAGAAAAATCACGTGTAGTGGGCCTAAGGCCAGTGGGCATGAGCAAGAGCTCATAAACAAACATGAGTTATGAAAACCATGAAAACTCTTAATGAAATGATTTTTTTTTATTTCGCCATGGTACCAAGTCAGGATCAACAATAGTCGATGGACTAGTCGTAGTGCGGTAGGGCTAGGTCGATGGACTAGCCTAGACAAACAGATGCAGGTTAGGTTGAGGGTCGGAGACGTTAGACCAGTTGCACAAAAGATAAATGTTTATGTGAAAACTTTATTTTGTATGCACTTGAGGTACAAAACCATCAAGACGCTCAAGAGGGGTAGTGATGCGTCTTAAGGGCTACTGGATGACATGGTCGAGATAAGGGCAGTTTGTCATGCTAGCAGTCGGGAAGCTCAACGTAGCTTCTAGCGCATGAGATCGGGGTGGGGTAAGGATGAGGTCTCTGTCTTCATATGGACACGGAATGATATTCGGGTCTAAGGTTCAAAGGTCATGAACATCCACTCAAACCCATGGTAGAACTGGACGAGCTTCAATCTTGGTGGCCGGTAAAGATTCTTCGAGCCACAAGTGGGTGCAGTGGATGGGCTGTCCTAAGAATGTGTGTTCCCTTTGTGATGAAGGGCAAGTGTTGTCTGCTAAATGCACCTAATGAGGAATTGTGGAAAAAGGGTTTTGAAAACTAAATATTTAGGAGAACTTCTTTTCAAAGAAAAATAACAACCTTGTCACACTTAGTTAAAAACTATATGTTTTGAAAATTTTACTTCCAACCCTCACTCACTGAGTTGTAGAACTTACCGCCTCTTTTATATCCCTTTCCAAGAGTAAGGGAAAACATGACTAAGGAAAACACCATGATCTACCCTAGATCAGGTATGCTTAAAAGTTCATTTAAGCTTGTAATTTATTAATTTATGCTATTATAGGGAACAAGGTTAAAATTACACCTAGCTTGTCACACCCCGACCAGGTTTGATCGGATCCCCGTGAACAACCTACTGCTCTTCCTGGTTCAAGAAGAGTTTCCCCCTTCTTTTACTCAACAAGAGCCAAGCGTACTTTTAACCTTATTCCCTGGAAAGACATATATTAAATAAAATGCAGGGTTAAGAGAATTTAAGCATACCTGACAAAGGGTAAGGTTTGGTGTTATCTCTAGTCTTTTTCACTATTTCCTGAAAAAATGATAAAAAGAGGGGTGAGTTTCTACAACTCAATGAATGGGTAAAAAAATTTTAAGTTCGATGAAAAATAGTTTTCCAAAAATGTAGTATGCCAGACTCCTTAATCTCTTTAAATTTTTCCACCATAAATTTTAAAAAAAAAACTCATTTCTTATTAACCATGGTGTGTCATCACCCAACACACACCCTTCATCATGAAGGTAAAATGCACAATCATAGGCCAACCTGTCCACTTAACCCTCTTGTGGCATCGGAGATACTTTATCGGCCACATAGATAGAAGTACGTCCACTTCCACCCTAAGAATGAGTGGATGTTCGCGACATCTAACCCTCAATCCCATAATAAATCTCCATGTCCATATGAGGACAGAGACCTCATAATGTCCCCACCTTGGTCTCATGCGCTTGAAGCTACTTCAAGCTTGGCAAGACTTCTAGTACGACAAACTGCCCTTATATCCACCATGTCTTCCAGAGCCCTGGGACGCATCTCTACCCTTCTTGGGTGTCTTGAAGGTCCCGTAGACATAGTGCATACACAATCAACATTTTTCACATAAAAACATATAATTTGTGCTGCCACTCGTCCAACGGCCCCGACCTTCAACTCAACCTATAGGTATTTGTCTTGACTAGTCCAGAGATCTATCATGTTGCACTACCGCTAGTTGACTGAGTATATCGGTCCTGTCTTGATACCATGTCCTAACAATTCATTTACTTAAGTTTTCATGGCATATAAATCATGTTTGTTTATGAGCTCCTGCTCATGCCAACTGGCCTAGCGCCCAATGTTCGAGATTTTCAAAATTGGACATATTAGCCCCCAAGTTCTAAAATCGAGGCCTCCGGCCTAACAGAGCTATTCGAGCTCCCATCAATAAGGTCTCCCAAAATGTTTAAGCAGTGGTGCACAGTCAGGGGAGAGCACTTCCGACAAAGTACCTTTCAATTGTCCATTATACTAACCGAGTATGAGGACATCTCCGATCATAACAAATGAACGGGTTTTCCACTTCATTTGAGTAAGTTTCGTCATACCAACCATGTTTGATCTACTTACACCAGTAAGTAGTTTTTCCATGTGATTTTCACATCACTCCTCTCAGAAGTGATTGTTAAAATATCACTTAGCAGTGGATTTTCTTTTCCAATGTGCTTATCATCCAAACTGGATATGATATAAAAATACCACTCACCTGATTGTGCAATTTATTTCCTCTAAGTCGGTTTTTGTCCCTTACAAGCTTAATCTCTGTTGGCGTTCCCGATATCTCATGTTATTACACGAAATGAACATTTTTGTTCATTATCATTTGGCATGATAACATTCATTCCTTATGAATGACTAAAATATTCAACTTTTCAAATATTTGCAATTTGGTCCTTAAAGTTATTTTTCCTTTACTTTAGGCCCCAATTGTTGGGTTTTTTCCAAATTAAGTCCCGAAACTTTTAAAATTCCCCTCGGGACATCAATTTATTCAATTTCAAAAAAAGGGGTTCAAGTTTCCCAAATTCCCAATTTTTCCAAAATTACCATTTTGCCCTTCCTTTACATAAATTGTAAGTTTTACCCCAAAAATTCTAAAATTTGCTCAATTGGTCCCCTAACACTCTTATCATGCCCAATTGACCCTCAATATTATAAAATTGCATTTTGGCCCCTCAAATTTTCAAAATCCCCAATTTTCCCTCAATTTCAACGTACTAACACAGCCAAATTTAATTTGATCAATTTGACCGATCAAAGACTTTTAGTTGTTGAAATTGAAGTTAAATTAGAGTTTTTATATCTTCATATGATTCAATTGCACTTTGAATCGTAAGTTTTGACGCTAGAACGAGCTCAAACGGAGTTTCACTGGAAAACATAATGTAGAGAGAGAAATCTTCAATTACTCACTGTCGGGTGCACGGCGGTCTAATCTTCCAATCTGGGTAGATAGATCTCCTCCTTAGGTTCCTCATAGGATCAAGAATTATATCAATTGATACTAAATTGGGTGAGAATTCTATCATCAAAATTCTTCATGTTCTCTCCCTAGCACCGGTCAAAAATTACAAAGGGAAGCCGAATTGGCTTACCTTTCAATTCTAATTTGGTTGTAGGAGGGCTGAGAAGGTGTTGGGAGAGCTTGGTTTGGCCTGAGGAGGGCTTGAATTGGCTGATTTCAACTCAACTGAAACAGGGTAGCTTCGGTCCGTCAGAGCTGCTTCACTGTTTGATCACGTCGGCGCTTCTCCGTTAACCCTGGAAGTAAATGAATACTACCACCGTGTAGCTGACTTCTCCTCGGTTCTAAGGAATTTGACCATGCCTTCTTTGGCTCAAAAAAGACCCTATATCGAAGCTCTGGTTTGAGCTTCTCCAGAAAACTAAGAAACTGAGTGAGAGTAAGGTTTTCAGGTGTGGAGAGGATGAATGGAGAGGGGCTCTTTATATAAGGAGCTCGGAGACTCATCGGTAGTCCGTTTGACACCTTTATGATAGTCATTGATGGCCTGAAACATACTTAATGGAAACATTTCCTCTTCATTGGTGTTCCTTCGATTTTTCGGCAAGTGAACAGTGTTGTCATCTGAAAGAAGAAGATGACACTGTTCTGAACCGAAACGGACCGGTTCAAACCAGGTTCAAAGCTTAAACCGGCCATTTCACCCCCACTTTGATAGAATTTTTCAAAATTAAAATTTTCTAAATTTATCTAAATTCATTTTCTATCAATTGGTGGCCTCAAATCTCAACTTTGAATTTTTTAAACCACTTAGAAAATGAATTTAGCATTTGGTTCAATAGTGGTTCAAATTGGTCCAAATTGGTTCAATCCGGTACAGATCCAATTCACCTGAACTGGTTTGGTTTTCATAACCCATTCATCCTAAAGTCCTTTTTCATGACTTTTGTGACTCTTTAGGTCACTCGAGATCCATAAATTTTCTAGTTTGATCTCTCTCTATCGTTTCCGGTTCATAAATCGGCTCGGTTCATAAACCAATTCAATCCAGTTGGATCCGGTTCATCTGAACTGGTCTGGTTTTTCTCTTCCAATTTATCCTAAGGTTCTTTTCCAAGGTTTTATGAACCCTTTATGTCACATGAAAGTTGTAATTTCCCCAATTTGCTTGTTACTCAATAATCGGGTTTGTGAACTGATTCAGTTTTCTCACTCGATTTGACCGGTTATTTCCTAGTTTTTCCTTAACTCTAAATAGCGGGGTGTACAACTCTCCCCTTCTTTTAGGAGTTTTGTCCCCAAAACTTATTCCACACTATTTGCGTATTGGCTAAAACTTTTGTTGTTATGAAATTTTCTATTTTACTATCTTACAAATTTCTTAATTGTTTTCGTTCATCCTTTTTATCACATACCTAAGCTTCTCGTCTCATTCTCATCATTTCCTCATTCCATGGAACTTACTTTAGTCTAGAATATCTTCTTGGAAGATCTAGTATCCTTTCCTCTAATTATATCCTTCCTTCCCAAGGCACCATTTCCCATTCCAAGCTTCTTTTAGCTAAGATTTCAGAATTATGAGTTTCGGTCATTTTCTTCCATAGGCTTTGGCGTTTATCATCATTTCATCCCACATAGATCCCTTCTTTATTCTTTGGTGATCACCTTTATGCTTGACTTCGTTATGCCTTACTCACATGCTCTTCTTTACCTATGTCACATTTCCCTAAGTCAGTCGAGTTTACATATCCCTTACTGCATGACATTCTTCGTTATGTTTTTGACTTCACGTCCTTATAACCGTGTTGGTTTTCTTACTTACTCGTCTTTTCCAAACTTCCTTATTCGGTCATTCAACCATCAAATCCTTGAACTTCCTGATACTCCCTAACATATTAAAACTCTTGATCTTATACTTCATCTCACATTTCCATTGGTGTCCTTCCTCTTTAAGATCTCTTCACTCTCCAAATCTATTCTTACTCATATGGCATCTTTTGATGTCATCCTCTTACTTACCTGTTACTTGGTTTTGACTCATCCCTTGGATCTTTATGATTTCCTTCCTCATATACTTGATCCTTTCATCTCTAGTACCTTATTCTTGAGGAGCTTATTCTCTTTCCTAATCCATTGGTTCCATTTCTTCTTCATTGATACACCTATGTTTTCCCAAGATTCCTTTCTTTGATGAGTTTCACATTCCCTCTCTCATGGGATTTCCTTCTAGTTTTACCACTACAATTATTTAATTCTAAAATGTCTTTTGCAGTCATTTTCACTAGCTTACATTTTACTCTTCTCATCTTATGAGTACTTTTCATTTATTTTGCTTCATTCCCACTTGCACCAGTATTTGTTTATTCCTTTGAGGTGGATCTCTCATCCTTATTGTGTCCAAACCTTCCGTATCTTCATGTCCTTTGTGCTCCTCCCTTTGTCTTGATTAGGGTGTATTCTTTTACTACTCCCCATCTCTTATTAGAACTTCGTTTACTCCTCTGAATGATCTGATCCATGGAAGTTATTTCCTTCAATTAGATCCATCTAAAGTTTCTATTGGATTTACAGGTCTTCTTGCAGTAGGTCACACTTAACCTCCCAAAATACTTACTTAACCACTCGTAATTCTTACTAATGTCTTTATTTCTACTCTAATTTTGTGACATATCTCCATTTGAATTTCTTGACCTACAATTTTCTCCTTTCTCGATCGAACTTCCTATTTTTATCCTCCTTCTAATATCTTCCATTCCGGGATTCTTTTTGTTTAATCACCTTACCATTCTTTAAAAATTCTACTTTAGATCTTCACCTAACTAAAGGGTCTTGTATGACTCATCCACTCATGCATTTCTTCCTCTTTTGGTCCATACCTTCGCCTTCCACAAGTCTTCCTATCTTATGAAGTTCCTAAGGAATTGTATCTTAGTTCTTTATTAAGTAATCGTTACACCTGGGCCTTTCAGTTATTCTACTTTCTTTTCATCTTTCATTGGTGGTCTCAATACTTATTTCTTTTTCTTCTTGATAAGCTTCTATTCTTGTGGTTCCCTTTGGAATGTTCTACTCCTCCTTGTTTTTCATTACTCTTCATTCTCTAGGTTTATTTTTAACTCCTTGGACTTTCCCTGATTATGTACTCTTTAATGATTGCTTCCCTTTATTCCAACTTCTTTTTCCTTTTCTTAAGACCTCCTTAGATGGATTCTTCCTTATCGTATTTTAAAAGGTAAGTCTTAAGGGTTGAGATTATGAATAACCTTTTTTTTCTTCCTTAGGTGATTTCTTACCTTTTACTCAATTTTTATTATCATACTTTTTTTGTTTTAAATTTATTAAAGAACTCAAAAGTTTCAAAAAAAAATTTTACTTTCATTCATTCAAGAAATATTTTCTTGCTATACTTGGCTTATTACAGGAATTTTCTACCCCCTAATCCCTTGGGGTCATAGGACTAGAATTCACCCTAGAACAGTTGTGCGACTCTTGATTATAAGGCCCTGAGGAATTGATTGGGGTCCATTCGTGTTCCCTAATAGGATGAATTTCATGTATGACCTCCAACCCGTACTGCCTTAGTACCTCAGCTTCACACTCATAGGTCCACTTCACCCATTGAGAGGGATTGAAGCCAGGTTGAGTGGGTGGAGGTACTTGGTGGTTCTTCATGAAGGTGGCATACACATCCCAATAATTATCTCAGGCCTCCTTCTTGGTTTGATTCCCTTTGTCACGCCCCGACCCGGTTTGGTCGGATCCCCGTGATCAACCCGCCACTCTCCCGATTTATTAAAGGGTTTCCCCTTATTATAAACCGTAAAGAGTAAGGCGTCCTTTAACCTGCACCTTTTTCCTGGAATAACATAATCAAAACTGCATGAAATTTAAAACTGTACATACCTGTCTTACAGGCATCTTAGTTGACGATCTTTAAGGGGAGGCTTTCCAAGATTTCCTGAAAGGGATATAAGGGAGGGGGTGAGTACGACTACTCAATGAATGGGTTTTTAAAAACTTTTGACTTTTAAGAAAAATATTTATATGGAGTGTACCAGACTCCTTTGTTTTCAAAAATCCCTTCATTTAAAAATTTGAGTTTTTCCATTATTTCTTAGTTACCACGGTGTGTCATCACCCAACACACATCCTTCATCATGAAGGTTACACACATTCGCAAGTCAGTATCACTACTGAACCCGCTAGTGGCTTCGGAGCGACTTTTCCTGCCACCCGGATAGAAGTACGACCACTTCTACCCTGGGAATGAGTGGATGTACGTGACATCCGACCCACAATCCCAAAATCACTTCTTCGTGTCCGTATGAGGACAGAGACCTCAACCTATCCCCACCCCGGTCTCATGCGCTTCGTGCTACTCCAAATTTCGCACAGACACCTGGAACGACGAACTGCCCTTATAGCCACTAGGTCGTCCAGTGCCCTTAGGACGTATCACTACCCCTCATGGGCGTCTTGATGATCCTGTACTCACAGTGCATGCACAAACAATGTTTTCTTATATTGCCATGTAATCTGTGGTGCCATTAGTCCAACGGCCCCGACTCTCAACTCAACCCGCAGCTGTTTGTCTTGACTAGTCCGTCGACCTGTCATGTCGCACTGCCGCTAGTTGAATGAGCATGTCGGTCCTATCTTGGTACCATGGCCAAACAATTCACTTATTAAGTTTTATGGCACATATATCATGTTCGTTTACGAGCTCCTGCTCGTGCCAACTGGCCTGGGGGCCACTGTACGAGATTTTCAAAATCGGGCATTTAGCCCCCAAGTTCCAAAACCGAGGCCCCTAACCTATCAGAGCTATTCGAGCTCCCGTCGAGAAGTTCTCCCAAATTGTTTAAGCATTGGCACACAGTCAGGGGAGAGATCTTCTGACAAAAATAGGTTTTTACTGTCCATCATACCGACCGGTATAAGGACATCTCCGTTCATAACCGATGAACGGGTTTTCAACTTCCTTCGAGGAAGTCTCATCATACCAACCGGATATGATCTACTTACAACCAGTAAGTAGTTTTTCCGCATAACTTTCACATCACTTTCTCTAAGTAGTAATAATTAAAATACCACTAAACAGTGGATTTTTATATCGAGGCACTTATCATCCCCAATTGGGTATGATATATAATCCCACTCACAACCGGTAAGTGGTTTTTATCTTTAAGTTGTGCTCATCATCCCAACCGGGTATGATGTTAGTAAACCCACTCACAACCGGTAAGTGGTTTTTAACTTTAATTTGTGCTCATCATCCCAACCAGGTATGACGTTACTAAACCCACTCACAACCGGTAAGTGGTTTTTAACTTTAAACTGTGCTCATCATCCCAACCGGATATGATGTGAATAACCCACTCACCCATTAATGTCGTGATTTCCACTAGACTGGTTCTTTGTATTCACGCGAGCTTGTCCTTGCTGGCGTTCCTGGTATTTAATGTTCCGGTGAAGGCACGACAGTCCGAGCTTTCGATCTAGGCAGATAGGTCTCATCCTGAGGTTCATCCTAAAATCAAGTATTGTATCAATTGATGTGGAATTGGATTAGAATTTTGTGATTGAAATTCGGTCGATTCTCTCTCTAGCACTGATCGAAAAGTATAAAGGGGAGCCGAATTGGCTTACCTTTCGGTCCTAATTCGGTCGTGGAAAGGCTGAGGAAATGTTGGGAGGGCTTAGTTTAGCCTGAGGAGGGCTTGAAATGGCTAATTCCAGCTTGGCTGAAATAGGGCAGCTTCGGTCCACCGGAGTTGCTTCACTATTCCATCATGTCGGCGCTTCTCCAACGGTTCTCGGATTGACTGGAGTTTGCTATCAGATAGCGTCTTCTCCCCGGTTCTAAAGAGCCCAACTTTTGTTCAAGTCGAAGCTCTAGTTCGAGCTTTACTAGGAAATGGAGCAGTAGAGAGAGAGAGAGAAGTGTTCAGGTGTGAGGAGAATGAAATGGGGATGACCTCTTTATATAGTCGTAAAACCCGTGTATTAAATAGGCGAGATTTATTATTAGTATTAATATTGCCATAAATTATTGGTATTAATTCCAATAATTTAATTTCGGTAATAAATTATTTGTATTAATTCCAATAATTTAATTTAGGTATTAAATTATTGGTATTAATTTCAATAATTAAATATATATTAATTGATGGCTATTTATGATAAGCCGTACGTTTGTATAAAAATTTTTGACCGATCCTCACACTACTCTAAGGTAAGCACACTTAACTTTGAAGTTCTTATGTAATCTAGTTCACCTGAACCAATTTGGTGTTTTGTTTTCTATTTTTTCTTAAATTTCTTTTCCAATGTTGAATAAATTCTTTGGATCAACCGAAAATTGTAAATTTTCATATTGCTTATTTACAAATGTAAACCGGTTTGGTTTTTCTTATTCGGTTTGACCGGTTCTTTTCCCGGTTTTCCTTAACTCAAATGTGCGGGGTTTACACCCTTTCTGTTGTTGTGGGACTGGAGGAGGAGGGGTTGGACTTCTAGGAGGTGACACTAGTTCCTCTTGTCTCGGAGGAGTGTATATGATACCTTTCAGTTCTAGTAAGGCTCCTCCAGTTTCCGGTAGTCTTCCACCATGTCCTTGAGTACTCATTTCTCGCCCTTTAAAAACCTTTGTACGACTTCCTCCCTTGGGTTTGCTATCATTTTCAGAATTATAGGTTGAGGACTGAATTTCACCGCAAATTTCCTAGGGACTCTTCTTCCTACACAATACTTTATAGTTCGATTAATGTCAGGGCATAATATTGATAATGTTTCAAGGGAGCTAGGCTCTAATAACACTCTAGTTGTCACGTTTCAACCCGGTTTGGTCGGATCCCCATGAACAACATGCTACTCTTCCTGGTTCAAGAGGAGTTTTCCCCTTCTTTTACTCAAGAGGAGCCATACTTACTTTTAACCTTATTCCCTGGAAAGACATATATAAAATAGAATGCAAGCTTAAAAGAATTTAAGCATACCTGAAAAAGGGTAAGGTTTGGTGCTATCTCTAGTCATTTTCTCTATTTCCTGAAGAGGGATAAAAAGAGGGGTGAGTTTCTACAACTCAGTGAATGGGTAAAAAAATTTTAAGTTCAATGAAAAATATTTTTCCAAAAATGGAGTATGCTAGACTCCTTAATCTCTTAAAATTTTTCCACCATAAATTTCAAAAAAAAACTCATTTCTTATTAACCACGATGTATCATCACCCAACACACATCCTTCATCATGAAGGTAAAATGCACAATCGCAGGCCAGCCCATCCATTGAACCCACTTGTGGTGTTGGAGCGACTTTACCGGCCAAATAGATAGAAGTACGTCCACTTCTACCCTGAGAATGAGTGGATGTTCGCGACATCTAACCCTCAATCCCATAATAAATCTCCATGTCCATATGAGGACAGAGACCTCATAATGTCCCCACCCTGGTCTCATGCGCTTGAAGCTACTTCAAGCTTGGCAAGACTTCTAGTACGACAAACTGCCCTTATATCCACCATATCTTCCAGAGCCCTAGGACGCATCTCTACCCTTCTTGGGTGTCTTGAAGGTCCCGTAGACACAGTGCATACACAATCAACATTTTTCATATAATGCCATATAATCTATGGTGCCATTCGTCTAACGGCTCCGACCCTCAACTTGACCTGCAACTATTTGTCTTAACTAGTCCAAAGACCTGTCATGTCGCACTGTCGCTAGTTGATTGAGTATCTAGGTCCTGTCTTGGTACCGTATCTAAACAATTCATTTACTTAAGTTTTCATGGCATATAAAATCATGTTTGTTTATGAGCTCCTGCTCGTGCCAACCGGCCTAGGGCCTACTGATCGAGATTTTCAAAATTGGGCATATTAGCCCCCAAGTTCCAAAACCAAGGCCTTCGGCCTAACAGAGCTATTCATGCTCCCATTAAGAAGGTCTCCCAAAATGTTTAAGCAGTGCACATAGTCAAGGGAGAGCACTTTCAACAAATTACCTTTCAACTGTCCATCATACCAATCGAGTATGAGGACATCTCCGCTCATAACCGATTAATGGATTTTCCAGTTCCATCGAGGAAGTTTCATCATACCAATCGGGTATGATCTACTTACACCAGTAAGTAGTTTTTCTGTGTGATTTTCACATCACTCCTCTCATATATGATAGTTAAAATGCCACTTTGCAGTGGGTTTTTATTTCCGATGTGCTTATCATCCCAACCAGGTATAATATATAAAAATTCTACTCACCTAATCATGCAGTGTATTTCCTCTAAGTCAATTTTCGTCCCTTGCGAGCTTAATATCAGTTGGTGTTCCCGATATCGCATGTTCCTACATGAAATGAACATTTTTGTTCATTATCATTTGGCTTGATAACCCTCATTCATTATAAATGACTAAAATATTCAACTTTTCAAATATTTACAATTTGGTCCTTAAAGTTATTTTTCATTTACTTTAGGCCCCAATTTTCAGGTTTTTTCTAAATTGAGTCCCCCAAACTTTTAAAATTCACCTCAGGACTTCAATTTATTCAATTTCATAAAAAGGGGTTCAAGTTTCACAAATTCCCAATTTGGCCCCCAATTTTTCCAAAATTACCATTTTGCCCTTCCTTTACAAAGACGGTAAGTTTTACCCCCAAAAATTCAAAAATTTACTCAATTAGTCTCCTAACACTCTTATCATGACCAATTGACCCTCAATTTTATAAAATTATATTTTGGCCCTTCAAATTTTCAAAATCCCCAAATTTTCCCCAAATTTCCCCCAATTTCAACTTTCTAACACAACCGAATTTGATTTTATCAAATTGACCGATCAAATACTTTTAGTTGTTGAAATTGAAGCTAAATTAGAGTTTCTACATCTTCATAGGATTCAATTGCACTTTAAATGTCAAGTTTTGATATCGGAACGAGCTCAAACTGAGATTCGCCGAAAAACATAATATAGAGAGAAAAAGCTTCAATTGCTCACTGTCAGGGGCACGACGGTTTGAGCTTCCAATGTCAACAGATATCTTTCCTCCTTAGGTTCCTCCTAGGATCAAGAATTGCATCAATTGATGCCAAATTGGGTGAGAATTCTATCATCGCAATTCTATCGGTTCTTTCTCTAGCATTGGTCAAAAATTACAGAGTGGAGCCGAATTGACTTACCTTTCAGTTCTAATTTGGTTGTAGGAGGGCTGAGGAGGTGTTGGGAAAGCTTGGTTTGGCCTGAGAAGGGCTTAAATTTGCCGATTTTTGCTCAGCTGAAATAGGGCAGCTTCGATCTGTCGGAGCTGCTTTACTGTTCGATCACGCCGGCGCTTCTCTGACGACCCTCGGAGCGAATGGATACTACCACTGTGTAGCTGACTTCTCTCCAGTTCTAAGGAACCCAACCGATCCGAACTGGGTTCAAAGCATAAATCAGTTACACTGTTTCATTCCCAAGTGACCATTGTTGACTTTGCTATGTAGCGTTCTTTAATTTATTGATTTAAATTCATTAGCTTTCCCACTCGACGCACTGTTTCATTGCCACGTGTCCTCTTCTAGCTGGTTGTAGTTATCTGATGCGGCTTTGCCACATGTCAGTCATCAATTGGTTGGTCCTTCTAGTTCATCCTAGCTATTTGCTGACCTGGTGCATTTTACACATGTCATCCTCTCATTGGTCAGTCCAACTTATGGGATTTTTCTTTCAGTTGACCACTGACTAAGAACACATGTCACACTTCCATTGGTCAATTCTTGATAACATGATTTTTTTTTCAGTTTGATTATTGATGAGTGACATGTGTCACGCTCTGATTAATTAGCACTTTCAAACATTGACATAATGACTAACGGAGTGTACTTCGTCACGTGTCGTGCACTGATGGGTCGCATGCACTGATGAGGCGCTGACATGAAATGCAGTTTGTTGACCTGGCTAGATCATTGACTAATTCGGTTTGACCAGATCCGACGACCCAAAATAAAAAAATGAATCGATTCAATCTCGATTCGACCGGTTTTCTAAAAATTAAAAATTTATAAATTTATCTAAATTTATTTTCTAAATTATAGTGATTTTAATTCTCAAATTTGACATTTTAAAATTATCTCTAAAAATAAAATTTTCAATTGGTTATTCTCGATTCAATCTAATTTAGTATGGTTCTCCCTAAACTGTACTGGTTCTATTATCAATTTTACATTTAAATTATTTTTATAAATTTTTAGAAATTTAATTGTCACTTAGGATTTAAGAATTGAACTACAATTTTTTTATTTTCAAAATTTTTGGATTCTTTATTACAATTTACTTGTTTTGAGTAAATGGAATTTACAACTTGACACCATTTAACTATAAATACATCTAACTCAATTTTGAGATTTTAGATCTCGTGTGAGGCAACAATACGATACTATTTCATACTATATATTTCATAAATGAGATGTGCCATATAAAAAAATTTAATCACGTGCAAAATAAGTTTAAAAGATATGTAAAAATAATAATAAAATATCATAAATTTAAAAATCGGAATAAAGATAATATACATTTTATATGTTAACTTTTTATATTTAAAATTTATATGTATAATAATAATTTTTTTAATCATACATAATTGAAAAGTTATAATTCTCGTTATATATATTTAAAAATATTTTTAACCCACATATTTTTCAAACAAAAACTTATATGTATATATATTTAGGCTCGATTGGAGATAGTTTATTTTGAAGGTTAGTTTAGGTGAGGTTATTTTAAAAAATAAGTTTTTAAATTAATGTGCGACTAGTAATTTATTCAAAACGTACGAGAAGTTGAAAATTTATCAAAACAATAAATTATTATCTTCAAGATTAACAGTTTAGGGAGTTTATCTAAGATTTTTTACATTTTTGGCATTCATTTTACATCTTCACAAGTTTTTATTCCTTATCTTTTTTTTACTTAATGATTCTTTAATTATTTTTCTCATAATTAAATTGCACTAATTTCAAATCATAAATATAAAATTTATTCTTTAATTTCATAATTGACAAAAGAATTAATGTATTTTTAGAGAAAAAAGTAAAAATAAATTAAATTATTATATGTTTATGGTAAATTTACAAATATATTAAATACTAATAATTTATATTATGACCTTTAAAAATAAAGTTATAAATTTTAGTTTGTAAAATAAGATTTAAATTTAAAATTAGTATTATCACCATTTTCACTCGTATAAATTGTGTTTTTTACTATTAAATTTTAATTAAAAAAGTAATTTTAACTTATATACAAGAATATATATGTAAATGTCATTTTTATAAAATATATGCATATATTTTATATTAAAATATATAACACAAGAAAATATTATTTTTCAAATAAACATATTAAATTTTTATTTTAAAAAATATATAACTCAAATAATTAAAAAAAAATACAAAGGTGTAAGATAATGTTATCATGATCAATAAGTTTTTTTACCTTGCTAATAATGCCACTTTATAGGGACATTTTCACTATTAAAGGAGGTTGATAGAGTGCAATATTATATCGTCAAGTGTGACAAGCACGGTAGGATACAAGTAAAATAATGAGAAGTATATATCATCGATGGCCATGTTAATGATAAACAAAAACAAAGGCTATGCAAGTTGAGGGGAATGGATGTGCCATTAATATTCACTCACCATTAAGTAATATAATAATGAGTGAGCTATATAAAGTTGATAAACAGAGCAATTATCCCACCCACATCATCACACCTGTTTTTGCCTCACTTTTTTCTAGGAATCTCAATTCGAATCGCAATCAACTGCCTGTCGGATCAGATACTAGCCTTTAATTTCGGTAGACCACAACCTAATCTTTGTCGTGACTCGTGAGCCTGCCCATAATTGATATTCGAATGGCCAGGAATAAAGCATTAGCATTTTTTAGATTCGTTATTAAAATAATATTATATGAGTTATGTTAATTAATGTCATAATTAATTATAATAGTAAGCTATCACTTTATTGTAAGATATTTAACTTAATCAAGATTTTGATTTTAGTTATTTTTCAGTTGTCACTCAGACTTGTACTTTAATTTTTATTGTAATTATATATTACATTTGATTTCACATAAAAATTGAAGAAAATATTATTTTATAATTTTTCAATATGTATTATTTATTTAAAATAATTAAAACTTGCATTTGATGACAACATTCAATAAGATATAAATTTCGATAATTTTTTGTGAAGAATAAAAAGTACAATATTTTGATGTTTTAATAAATTGTATATATTAGAGATAAATTATTTTTTATCTATGGAATCATGTGAGATTCTAAATATTTTAATTATGCATAAATATTATATAATATTAATATAAAAAAAATACTATACATGTACTTGATAAACTATATTTTAAGTATAATATTTTATTATAAAAATTTATAAGTTAATTTTAATACATTAATTTATTTAAAATATATATGAATAAAAACAATATTATTAAAATAAATAAATATATAAAAAAAGTAGTATAATTATTTTAGTTAAAAATATGGCATTACATTGCGACTATATTTTAGCTCAAAATAAACGTTTCGAAGGTGTACTCAATCACTTTAAATTTCTATCCTCCGTATCTCTAGATTTAAATAGAGTGTAATTGATAATTAAAAAAATAATTAAAACCAAATTATTAATTAAGTTAATATTTGAAACTTTTTAAATCATTAGGATCCAAATCCTAATAGACGCTGTTTAATCCAACTAGAGTGGGATAGTTTACTAAAAATATAAATCTCTCCTATGTATAATATTTTCAATCATCAATACTCGAGTATAAGAATTAAGACCTGATATTTGGAGAGCGAGACTGCATTTGGACCGGACTAGTCGGTCCCATTATATACTTTGTGAATAAGCTGGGCTAATATGAATCAGGCTCAGGAAGCCTGTATAGGCAGCTCAGTTGGTGGCATTAAGTAAAGCAGTACAAAAATAGTTGCATAGGAATGGTTGAAAGAATGAACTCGATAGACATTGAGCAAAAATTACATGTAAACTCAATTTCAAATAAGCTCAAGAAGTACCTGGAATAATGGAGTATCCACCCATATGAATGTGTGTATATAGTTTTGTGATATAACATTCTATAAATAATTAAGAGATTAATGACTCAACTTATATGATTTTGTGCACTTCATCAATCTTATAATTCTATTATCATTGGACTTCATAAATCTTATATTATAATAAAAAATAAATATATGCATATTAATCTGTATCTCTTTCATATTTTAAACTTTTAAGTATATATTGTACATGTTAAATATAAGCATAATACATCTAATACTTGGATGATGCAGTGGGGTATGATGAGTAGAATATAGATACAGGTGTACCTTAATCATGGGTTAGCCACCATCGCCAACCAATAAACCATTTGTTAAATATGAAGTTACCAACCAGACCTCGTGACCAGCTATGATATTTGGGATGGTCGGGGATCTCTTTGGAATTATGTCCTTTCAGCTCCTACCACTCCTCCTCGTTGTTTCTAGCCTGTAACCCATGTGATGCTTTTCTATCCCCGAGGCCCCCACCTGCAAATTCTGCACAATTGCACCAATATCAACCACAAAAATAAAATATTTAAAAACAAAGCACGTAGCCCAGTGCATGAACAAGCATAACCTACCTGCAGAAGTCACAATTCCTTATTGTCGCCCATACCTTCCAAACAAAGGGCGCGATAGTAATTTTAATGTCTGAAGCACACAGCCATTTTGAAATTTAAATGGCTGCAACTTACTTCAAAAGTGAGAAATATGGCCTAACTACGGAAGGCTGATTACCTCAAATATTGAAATGATCATAGTTGCTTATCAAAATTCATAAGAGGTTGTGTTTTGTATAGAGTTCCTGGAATGTCTGTTAATACATCATAGCCGGTACAACAAAGATCTTTTATAAGGTTCACCAACTAACTGCTGGTGGCCATATTTCACGTTGCAAATCCACCAACGGGTCCCGAGATGTTTCGAGATTCACGTGTCGGAGGCAAAGGACAAGTGGAGCCATGACTTGAATGGCATCCGAATTTGTCACGTGTCTACCACGTGAGATTCTAGTGCTACGAGTCAAATAGTACTGTTGGAGCAACATGCCGTTTTTTTAATAAGTTTGAAATAATCATATTTGATTGAGATAATTCAATGTACAATTTTTAATAATTAATTACGTAAATTTATGATTTTTTTTAAAATTATTTGAATATCTGTGAGCATTAAGTTGGCAGGCGGTAATATATACCAAATCCGGATGCTAAATGGGTAACGGAACAGGTGGCGAACTTTCAACAATAGCATCAAAACGTAGTGGTTTCTGTGTGCCCCGCTTCTTTTATGAGAGATGTAACAACACAGTATGGCCCATGGGACCCAACCTGCTTTATCTTGTTTTTTTTTTTTTAATTTAAGTATGAGGGTTCTAGAATAAATACTTATTTATTTTAAAATTATTAGGACGAGTCTCGTACTTTAAAATTGAATTTAAAACAGAATCAAAATTAATATTTATATTAAATTATAATATTAATAAAATTAAAATGTTTAATTATAATAAATTATTTACTTTATATAAAATAATTTTAATGTAAAATTCTAATTTTATACTAAAAAATGTTTAATATATTATAAATAAATATTATGTATATAATTATACTAAATTATTTAATTTACATTATATTAAATTATTTCTCGCAAATAAAATAATATCATTGTAAATAAAATAATTAATATGTATAATTATAAATTTTTAGCTATATAAGTATGTATTGTATATAAGTGATATATATTCCATAATAATATCATTGTAAATAAAATAATTAATATGTATAATTATAAATTTTTAGCTATATAAGTATGTATTGTATATAAGTGATATATATTCCATAATAATTTTAAATTATTTATTTTATATAAATTAATATATTATACAAAAATAACTGCTCTATATAAAATTAAAAAAGTTTTAATTATAATAAATTATTTATGATACATATATTATTATTGTACAAAAATATATAAAATTATAATTTTTTACAAGTTAATATATTATACATAATTATACTAAATTATTTAATTTAAATTAATTAATTTTACCATTTACTCAATATAAAATTAAAAATTTTAATTATATTAAATTATTTCTTATATATAAATTGATAATAATTTATAGATAAAATTATAATTTTTTAATTATACAAAATATATATATGGTAGATAATTTGTTAGTTATTATATTATAGTATAATATATAATTATTTTAAATTATTTGATTTCTTTAAATTTATTTACGACAATAAAATAATATTTTACAAAAAATTAAAAAAGTTTTAATTATAGCAAATTATTTGTATTACATATATTAATATTATTGTATATAAATATATAAAATTATAATTTTCTACTTGTAATTTGATAAATTGTACATAATTATAATAAATTATTTAATTTTAATAAAAATAATTTTACTATAAATTAAATAACTAATAAAAAATTAATTATAATAAATTATTTCTCCATCTCAATATAAGATGGGGTTTGGTAACAACTATTGCATACCATTAATACTACAATTGCGGATAAATTTATTAAATTAATATTAAAAAAATTCATACTTTATTTTCAGAAAAAATTTAAAATTTTATTTTATAAATAGTGCTCTAAAAAATTAATATAAAATATTTGGTTAATACAAATTCTAATAATAATTAAATTTAACATATTTGTAAGTGAGCCTCAATATTTTTAATTTAATTTGTAATTATAATTTAATTAATATTTTAATTTTATTTTAGGTAATTAAAACTCACAATTTAGTAAATAATATTACTAAAATTAGTACACCCTCATACTTCATTAAAAAGTATATATATATATATTTAGATTTATTTATTATTTTATATATTAGGTTATTTTCATATTTTTCTGTACTTTATAACTTATTAATTACTTTTTTTCCACTTATGTATAAGTGGTGGGAGCAAATGCTCAACAATTATCAAATTAATAAATTATATAAAATTAAATATAATAATAATAACACGGTTAATTTATATCATAAGGTCACAAAAAAATGTAATTAAATATATAAGAGTGTGTGAAATACGTATACTCACGCAGTTAATATCCTAAGGGTTCACTTTATTATATTAATGTTAATACATCCCAAATTTCATAATGATATTCTTCCAACTTCCGATCATTTTTCCGTACACTTACGACAATATTGTAATAACTCTTGGTCATAATGGTGTATTTTGGATTCACTCTTACATTTTTCGGTGGTCCTAATTGATCTAGAACCATAATCAATCTACCATTATCTACCATTTCAAATTTACCTGGACATTAACACTACCTTCATAGATATCCTAACTGTTACATTGCAGTACAATTCTTTTGGTTAAAGACCCATGATGTCACGTCCCGATCCAATTTGGTCGGAATCTTATGATCAATCCGCCACCATTTCCATGTTATCATGATATCTCTATCAAGATAACCCAATAAGGGTAAATGCTTACCAATATACAATGTTTTCCAATACAAATTTATAAAGTTTAAAGTTAACTTTTAGCGAAAGTTAAGTCACGCAAAAAGAAGCTCAGAAAGATCCCAGTATCGGGTACTTCGCAAACCCTTCCTGAACAATTATAGTCAAAACTATGTATTTCACTTATCATTACAATAAATAAAAAGTTTTATTTCCTAAAGAAATCTAGTTATTTCTCATACTCAAGGTATGTATAATTATTTGGAAGGAAAGTCTAGCCCTTTTTTTTACTAAGGGGCTAAAAGATCCTTTGTCAAAGAAAGTCTGGTTCCAAACCTTCCCCTAAGAACTTACCTCCCTCGAGCCAAGCCTCAGCATCCTCACTCTATTAGGAGAATGACTAACTCGAGACAAATATTTACAAGGATGCGAAGTTAAGATCAACGGGGTAAACTTGGAGACGGACCTAATTCCATTACCCCTAAAGGAGGTAGATATAATATTGGAAATGGACTGGCTAAGTGCTCACCAAGTCATAGTAGACCTTAGAAAGAAAGTGATAACTTTCCACACCCCAAGGACACCTGAAGTAAGATTCGAAGAGGACAAAATGAAGGAGGGAGCAGATTTGGTGACACATATGAAGGTTCAAAGTATGATGCGAAAAGGATGCAAGGCATTCCTCGCAATGATCACCAATGTGAGTTCAGAAAAGAAGGGTCTAGAAAGTATTCTGGTAGTGGAGCGCTACCCGGATGTATTCCATGAAGAACTACTCAGGTTGCCTCTGAACCGTCAACTGGAGTTCATCATAGAAGGGATGCCCGGGACACATCCTATATCATAAGCCCCCTACTGTATGGCTCCGGTGGAGCTAAAGGAATTGAAGGAACAAATAGACGAGTGGTTGGAGAAGGGTTTCATACGCCCTAGTCAATCTCTATGGGGTGCACCAACCTTATTTGTAAAAAAGAAGGACGAGAGTATGAGACTGTTCATATACTACTAGAAGTTAAACCAAGTAACAGTTAAAAATAAGTATCTACTCCCACGAATTGACGACATGTTCGACCAGTTAAGAGGGGCGGCCTACTTCTCAAGGATAGATCTTCGGTTAAGGTACCACCAGCTAAGGATCCGAGAGGGAGATGTACCAAAGACCGCATTTTGATCACATTACGAGCATTATGAGTTCAGAGCAATGCCCTTCAGATTGACAAACATCCCCACAACCTTCATGGACTTAATGAACCAAGTGTTCCAACCCCATTTGGACAAGTTTATGATAATATTCATAGACGATATTCTAATATACTCACAAACTAAGGCAGAGCACGAGGAACATCTAACCATCACCCTAGACTTACTATGAGAGAATTAATTCTATGCAAAGTTATCCAAGTGTGAATTTTCGTTGCAAGAGGTGGGTTTCTTAAGGCATATTGTATCTAAGGACGGGGTTAAGGTGGACCCAATGAAGGTAGAAGCAATATCCAACTAGAAGGCACCCACCATCCCAACATAGATATGCAGCTTCTTGGGACTCACAAGGTATCATTGAAAGTTCGTAAAAGATTTTTCAAGGATTGCAACCCCGTTAACTCACCTCACAAGGAAGGGAGTAGAGTACAAGTGGGATGATGTGTGCGAGAAGTCCCTCTAAGAGCTCAAGTCTCATCTAATAATGGCTCCAGTGCTAGCTTTACCCAACCTGAATAAGGAAGAGTACACTGTCTATAGCGACGCATTGGGACAGGGACTCGAGTGCATACTAATGTAACAAGGGAAAATCATTGCGTACACCTCGCGATAGTTAAAGGTGCATAAGAGAAACTACCCCACCCACGACTTGGAATTGGAAGCAATAGTGTTCGCCCTCAAAATCTAGCAACACTACTTGTACGGGATCAAGTGTAAAATATACACCGATCACAAGAATTTGAAATACTTCTTGACCCAAAAGGAGCTCAACCTCCGACAAAGTTGATGGCTGGAGTTGGTGAATGACTACAACCTAGTGATATAATGTCATATTAGCAAGGCTAACATGGTAGTAGACGCACTCAACTACAAGTATCAAACCGAGGTGGTCGAAGTAAATATGAACTACTTGCTCTTGCTAAAACAATTGGGCAGGGGATCGAAGGTGGACCTCTAATTGGATAGAGAAAGGAGGTGTTTGATGGCCAATATAGCCGCAAGATCCAACTTAGTGGAGCAAATAAGAGTTCACTAGAAATGGGACAAAGAACTCCAGCCACACCTAGACCGGACCATAGAAGAAATGACCCAGGAATTTGCTATTTGGGGCGATGGACTATTGACCTTCAAGGAAAGGGTCTACATCCCCAATAAAAGGGAGCTGAGGAGATTGTTATTGGAGGAAGCACACAACTTAGTGTATGCCATGCACCTCATTAGTACAAAGATGTACCACACCATCAAACAAGGATACTGGTGGAAAGTGATGAAGAGGGACATTGCGGAGTATATGGCTTGATGTCTATCCGGCTAGCAGATCATGGCAGAACATCAAAATCCCTTTAGATTGTTGCAGCCCCTACTGATCCTCGAATGGAAGTGGGAACACATCACCATGGACATCATGATTGAGCTGTTAGTGACAAGGAAGGGATGGGACGTGATATGGGTCACCGTGGACCGATTAACTAAGTCCACCCATGTCCTACTAATAAGGGTAATTGACTTCGTGGAATGACTGGCCGCTTTGTATGTGGCAGAAATCGTAAGACTTCATGGGGTCCCAGTGAGATAGTATCAGATCGAGATTTGGGGTTCACCTTCAAGTTTTAGCCTAGCCTATAGGATGCCTTGGGAACCAAACTCCATATGAGTACCACATTCCATCCTTAGACAGATGGATAGTCTGAGGCGACAATCCAAACATTGGTAGATATGCTCTGGGCATGCATTCTGATGATGAACAAAAGTTAGAGGACTATCATTGTCTCATGGAGTTCGCTTATAATAATAGTTACCAGGCTAGCATACATATTGCACCTTGTGAGGCCCTCTACGGGCGACCATGTCGCACGCCCCTATTTTGGGAAGAAGTAGGGGAAAGGAAGCTTGAGAAGATCGAGCTTATAAAGGATGTAATAGAGAAAATCTGAACCATAAGGAGTCAGCTTAAGGCGACCCAAGGTAGACAAAAATGTTTTGCTGATCACCGGAGAAGGGACCTAGAGTTTGAGGTAGGGGACCAAGTGTTTCTTAAGGTATCTCCATGGAGAGAACTACTTAGGTTTCAACAATGAGAGAAGTTGAAACCCATATACATTGGTCCCTATACCATAATTTTGAGGGTGGGATCGGTGGCATACAAACTTGAGCTACCTCCGGATTTACAAAGAATACACAACGCGTTCCATGTGTCAGTACTAAGAAAATATGAGCCTGATCCCAGTCATGTATTGGATCAGCCGCCGCTCGAACTGAAAGAAAACCTAATCTACGAAGTGGAGCCAATACAAATCCTTAACAGATGAGAAAAAAACCTGAGGAACAAGAGAATACCCATGGTGAGGGTTCTTTGGTGAAGTGAGCATGTAAAGGAGGAGACATGGGAGACAAAGTCTGTAATGAGGAAAAAATACCCTCAATCGTTCGATATGTAAAAGTTTTGGGGACAAAACTACTTAAAGGAGGGGAGAGTTGTTGTAAACCATGTCCCTTAAAGATAAGAAAACCGGAGGAGGAACCAGTCAACTCAAGAGAGAAAACCAAACCGGTTCATGAACCTTAACTCATAGAGAAAGAGTGAAACGGGAAATCGACAAACCCCAAGTGACTCAAAGAGTCATAAAAAGCTTGGAAAAGGACCTTGGGACAAATTGGAAGAGAAAACTAGACCGGTTCAGGTGAATCGGACCTGAACTGGATTGAACCAATTGTTAAATTCATTTTCTAGGTGGCTTAAAATATTAAAATTAGGGAATTGAAGACACCATTGGATAGAGAATGAAATTAGATAAATTTAGAAATTTTTAATTTTGAGAAAATCAGTCGAATCGGGCCTAAACCGGCCGGTTTAAGCATTAAACCCGGTCGGACTAGTACAATCCAGTTCGGAACAGTCTCATCTTCTTCCTCCACATTGTTCATTCAATGCAGAAATGGATAACGCCGAAGAAGCTTGAATTGCTCTAATTAGGCCATTTCAGGATGAGGATAAGCTCGACCAAGAAGGAAAGTTGTCGGGCAGAGGGTCCTCGAGCTCCCTATATAAAGAGCTCCTCTCCATTAATCCTCCACACACCTCAAATCTTCATTCTCTCTCAACTGCTCCAGTTTCTGGCGAAGCTCAAACCAGAGCTTCAACATAGGCATTTTTCTCAGCCTTAGAAGGTGATATCAAGTTCTTTAGACTCTGGGGGAAGTCAGCTACCTGATAGAAACCTCCGTTTGGACCGAGAACCATAGGAGAAGTGCCGGCGGAATCAAATAGTGAAACAACTCTGAAGGACTAAAGCTGCCCTATTTTGGTCGAGCTGAGTTTGGCCAAATTCAGCCCTCCTCCAGCCAAACCAAGCCCTCTTGACACCCCTACGACCCTCACATGACCCTGACAAAACTGAAAGGTAAGCTAATTTGGCCCTACTCTATCATTTTCGGTCAGAGTTAGAGAGAAAGTGTGAAACTTCACTGACATAATTCTCCCTCGATTCGTTGTTAATTGTACCGATTCTTAATCCTAGGAGGAACCTCATATCAAGAGCTACCTGCCCAGATAGAGAGCTCGGACCATCGCACCTCCGACAATAAGCTTTCGAAGCTTTCTCTATGTACGAATGATTTTCTAGTGAAGCTCTATTTGAGCTCGTTTCGGTCTCAATTCATGCGATTCAAAGCCCAATTGAATCATATGGAAGTGTAGGAATTGATTTATACCTCTAATTGAAACAATTAACCCTGATTGAATGTCCAATTTGAAGAAATTAAATTTGGTCAGTTTGAAGGGGAGAAATTGTGAAAAAAATTAGGGAAAATTAGGAATTTCAAAAAATTGAGGAACCTCTTTGCAATTTCCTAAAATTGAAGGCCAATTGGCCATGAGAAAGATGTTGAGGGACCAATTGGTCAATTTTTGGAACAATTGGGGTCAAATTGCCATTTTTGGAATGTAGAGGCAAAATTGTAATTTTTTAAAATTTGGGGACCAAATTGGAAATTTGGAAAACTTGAGCCCCTTATAAAATTTTGAGAAAATTGAGGATTCAAATGAAATTTTTGAGAATTTTGGGACTCAAATTGGGAAAAAGTTATCATTGGTGACCTAAAATTAAGAAAAATAAACTTTAGAGACATAAATGTAATTTATCGATAATTTTCAAGCTTAGGCTTTTATGCCAAACCTTAAGCAAAAAGGCTGCACAAATCATGTAGGGACAAATGTGATTGGAACGCAAGCAAGAGAAAGCTCGCGTAAAGTTGGAAAACTAACTGAGGACAAACACGCAACTATTATTGGGTGAGTGGGCTTATTTACATCACACTCGTTTGGGATGGTGAGCACTTTAGAAATGAAAAACCACTTGTACGTGGGATTTTAACATCATACCCGGATGGGGTGATGGTGATTAGGCTAAAACATACTTACCGGGTGTAAGTAGAGGAAATCATACCCGATTGGTATGATGGACTTCCTGAACTGAAGGAAAAACCCTCTAACTAGTTATAAGTGGAGATATCATCACATCTGGTTGGTAAGATGAAGTGAAATATATTTTGTCAGAAGTGTTCTCCCCTAACTATATGCCAATGCTTAAACTTTTTGGGAGACCTTGACGGGAGCTAGAACAGCTCAGATAGGCCAAAGGCCTCAATTTTTGAACTAGTGGGGCTAGATGCCCGATTTTTGGAAAATCATGTGTAGTGGGCCTAAGGCCAGTGGGACGAGCAAGAGCTAATAAACAAATATGAGTTATATAAAACCATGAAATTTCTAATGAAATGGATGTGTAATTTCGCCATGGTACCAAGAGAGGACCAATAGTACTCGGTGGACTGGCGACAATGCGTTAGGGCCAGGTCGACGGACCAACCTAGACAAAAAGCTGTAGGTCAGGTTGAGGGTCGGGGCTGTTGGGCTAGTGGCACCAAAGATAAATGGCCAAATGTGAAAATTATTGTCTTGTGCATGCACATGAGGTACAAAACCATCAAGACGCCCAACAGTAGTAGTGATGGATCCTAAGGGCTACTGGATGACATGGTGGAGATAAGCGCATTTTGTCATGCCAGTAGTCGGGAAGCTCAAAGTAGCTTCTTACGCATGAGACTGAGGTGGGGTCAGGACGATGTCTCTATCTTCATACGGACAAGGAGTTGCATTCGGGTCTGGGGGTTAGATGTTGAGAACATCCACTCAGACCTAGGGTAGAAGTGGACATGCTTCTATCTTGGTGGCTGGTAAAGATGCTTCGAGCCATAAGTGGGTGCAGTGGATGGGCTGCACCTGCGAATATGTGTTCCCTTCCTAATGAAGGGCGTGTGTTGATTGTTAAATACACCTAATGTGGAAATGAGGAAAAAGGTTTTGATAACTAGAACATGAGGAAAACTTTCTTTCAAAGAAAACAACAACTCTGGCACAAATTAGTTAAAACTGATTATTTTGAAAATTTACTTCCAACACCCACTCATTGAGTTGTAGAACTCACCCCCTCTTTTATATCCCTTTTTAGGAGTATGGAAAATATTACAAAAGAAAACATAAGGATTTACCCTTTGTTAGGTATGCTTAATGTTGCTCTTAAGCTTTCATGTTTATTGATTTATGCTATTCTAGGGAACAAGGTTTGAATTACGCCTGGTACTCTTGATTAAAAGAAGGGGGAAACCCATCTTAAACCAAGAGAGTGGTGGGTTCATCATGAAGATCCGACCAACCCGGGTTGGGGCGTGACAACTTGAGTGGCATCAGAGCATTGTTCCCTTGAAAGCATTATCAATACTATGCCCTAACACTAACAAAAACTTAACTATCCTATAGGAAGAAGAGTTTCTAAGAAGTTCACCATGCGAACCAAACCCCACACGAGATCGTGAAAAAGATGCCTACCTTAGGCAGGCAGCCGTTCAAAAGATTCCTAGAGGGCGAGAAGAGAGTGCCCAACGATATGGTCGAGGACTATAAGAAACTTGTTGGAGTACTATTAGTGTCATACCTTGACCTGGTTTGGTCGGATCCCTGTGATCAACCTGCCACTCCCTTGGTTTAAGAGGAGTTTCCCCCTTTCTTTAATCAAGAGGAGCCATGCGTAATTTAAACCTTATTCCCTAGAATAACATAAATCAATAAAAATGCAAGCTTAAAATAACGTTTAAGCATACCTGACAAATGGTAGATCCGAGTATTTTCTTTGGTCATGTTTTCACTACTCCTGAAAAGCAATATAAAAAAGTGGTGAGTTCTACAACTCAGTGAGTGGGGGAGGGTGGTTGGAATTGAATTTTTGAACATATAGCTTTTGACTAAGTGTGCTAAGGTTGTTGTTTTTCTTTCAAAAGAGATTTTCCTCATAATTCAATTTTCAAAACCTTTTTTCCTCAATTCCACATTAGGTGTGTTTAGCAGACAACACACACCCTTCATCAGGAAGGGAACACACATTCGTAGGTGCAGCTTGTCCTCTACACCCACTTGTGGCTCGTAGCGTCTTTACCAGCCACCAAGATAGAAGCTCGTCCACTTCTACCTTAGGTCTGAGTGGATGTTTGCGACATCTAACCCTCAGACACGAAAATAACTCCATATCCATATGAGGACAGAGACCTCATCCCGACCCCACCCTGGTCTCATGCACAAGAAGCTACGTTGAGCTTCCCGACTGTTTGCACATCAAACTACCCGTATCTTTACCATGTCGTCAAGTAGCCCTTAGGATGCATAGCTACCCCTCTTGGGCATCTTGATGATCCTAAGCCTCAATTGCATGCACAAACAAGAGTTTTTCCACATAGCCATTTATATTTTGTGTCAGTGGTCCAACAGCCACGACCCTCAACCCGACCTCCAGCTGTTTGTCTAGGCCAGTATGTCGACCTAGCCTTAATGCACTACTGCCTGTCCATCGAGTACTCTCGGCCTTGTCTTGGTACCATGGCGAAATCACACATTCATTTCATTAGAAATTTTCATGGCATTCATATCTCATGTTTGTTTACGAGCTCCTACTCGTGCCCACTAGCCTTGGGCCCACTGTACATGATTTTCACTTCCTAACACTAACTGGGTGTGATGATACCTCCGCTTACAACCGGCAAGCGGATTTCTCGTTCCTTCAAGTAAGTCTATCATACCAAACAGGTATGATTTCCTCTACTAACAACTAATATGTAGGTTTTAACTTCGTTTGCCCATCACCCCAACCGGGTATGATGTCAAAATTCCACTTATAAGTGGTTTTTCATTTCTAAAATGCTTATCATCCTAACAAGGTATGATGTGAATAAGCCCACACACCCATTGACCTTGACGTATTCGTCCTCATTTGGTTTTCCAAGTAGAAGCGAGCTTTCTCTTGCTGGCGTTTCGATCACACTTGTCCCTACACGATTTGTGCAGCCTTTTCGCTTAAGGTTTGACATAAAAGCCTAGGCTCACAAATTATCGATAAATTGCATTTAGGTCTCTAAAGTTTATTTTTCTTAATTTTAGGTCCCCAATGGCAACTTTTTCCCAATTTGAGTCCAAAATTCTCAAAATTTTCCTTTGAGTCATCTTTTTACTCAATTGTATAAGGGGCTCAGGTTTTCCAAATTTCTAATTTGGTTCGCAACTTTTCAAAAATTACCATTTTGCCACTACTTTCCAAAAAATGGTAATTTGACACCAATTATTTCAAAAATTGACCAATTGGTCCTCCAACATCTTTTTCATGGCCAATTGGCCCTAAATTTTGGAAAATTGTGAAGAAGTCCCTTAATTTTATGAAATCCCCAAATTTTCCCAAAATTCTCCCCCAATTTCCCCCTTTCAAATTGGCCAAATATGATTTCATTTAATTGAACATTCAATCGGGGTTACTTGCTTCAATTGGAGGTGTAAATCCATTCCTACACTTCCATATGATTCAATTGAGCTTTGAATCACATGAATTGAGGACGAAACAAGCTCAAACGGAGCTTTGCCAAAAAACTATTCGTAGAGAAAGAAAGTTTCGAAAGCTTATCATCGGAGGTGCGACGGTCCGAACTCTCTATCTGACCAGGTAGCTCTTGTCCTAAGGTTCCTCCTAGGATCAAGAATTACTTCAATTCATATGAATCGATGGAGAATTTTGTCAGTGAAGTTTCACATTTTCTCTCTCTAACGCCAACAAAAATTGACAAGGGGGGGCTGAATTGACTTACCTTTTAACTCAATTGTGGTTGTATGAGGGCTGTGGGGATGTTGGGATGGCTTGGTTTAGATGGAGGATGGCTGAATTTTGCCGATTTAAGCTCGGCCAAAATAGGGCAGCTTTGGTCCTTCTAAGCTACTTCACTATTTGATTCCGCTGACGCTTCTCTAGAGGTCCTCGGGTCGAATGGAGATTGCCGTCAGGTAGTTGACATCCCCCAAAATCTAAAGAACCTAACCTTAGGTGTGAGGAGTATGAATGGAGAGGAGCTCTTTATATAGGAAGCTCGGGGACTATTTGCCCGACTCTTTCGCATCTTGGTCAAGCTTATCCTTGACCTGAAAAACCCTGAACGAAGGCATTTTCTCTTCACTATTGCTGTCCGTTCATGCATTGAATGAGCAATGTCATCATTTGAAGGAAGAAGATTACACTGTTCTGAACTAGACTGGACTAGTCCAACTGGGTTCAATGCTTCAACCGGCCGGTTCAGGCTCGATTTGATCGATTTTCTCAAAATAAAAAATTTCTAAATTTATCTAAATTTATTCTCTGTACAATGGTGGCTTCCATTCCCCAATTTTAATATTTTAAGCCACCTAGAAAATAAATTTAGTAATCGGTTCAATGATAGTTCAATCCAGTTCAATTCGGTTCAGGTCTGGTTCACCTGAACTGGTCTGGTTTTCTCTTCCAATTTCCCTCAAGGTCCTTTCCATGATTTTTATGACTCTTTAGGTCACTTGGGATTTGTAAGTTTCCCATTTTGCCCTTTCTCTATCGGTTAAGGTTAATGAACCGACTGAGTTTTCTCTTTGGAAACGACCGGTTCTTTTCCCAATTTTCTTATATATAAAGGACAGGGTTTACAACTCTCCTCTCGTTTTATGAGTTTTGTCCCCAAAAATTAATTAGTATCCTTTGCATTGGGAATAATTTCCCTTTATGTCAACTTGAAGTTTGCTTGACATGCTAATACTTCGGTTATTCTTTCACTTAGCCACTTTTAAATCGTGCACTTAAAAAATTTCTTTTTCTTTCCATTATTTCTCACTCCTTGGTATTTATCATAACTAAGCATGTCTTACATGTGATTCTCAAGGTATATCCTTTGGTTCACATCTTCCTTTTCTTTGGGAAAGACTCTTCCTCTTGAGGTTTCTTTCTTAGGATTTTAAAATTGGGAGTTCCAAGATGCCCAATCATTCCCATGCCTAGTTATTCTCTTTATCATTGAAACCCTTAGCTCGGTGTCCTTTTGAGTGCTACGTACTTGTTTTCACGGGTTTCGGTGTTATCACCTTTTTGTCCTATTTTGACCCTTCCCTCATCCGTTGTTTATTACAACTTCGGTCCAAATTTAATGTTTGACCTTGTCATGCTTAACTAACCAACTCTTCTCTAAAACCTGTCTTTGGCCATTAAAATTTTAGAACACTTCCTTAATGGTTGTTCTCAACCTTCCAACCTTTCTGGGGTCGTATAACTTTGTCTCTCTTTTCATCTGGTAGTATTTCTCGACTACCTTTACCATTATCCAATCGTCCATCTTGCCTTTGACGTCATGTCTTACATAACCATGTCAACTTTCCTTACCCACTCATCCTTTCCCAACTTCTTTATTGGGTCCTTCTAGTTCTAATCATTGGGTTTCCCGATGACTTACTGACACGTTGGGATTCTTCCTTTGTTATGTCCTTCCTCATTTCCAGTGGTGTCCTTTCCTCAACGACTTTCCATTTTCTTTATCCACTCTTACTCGATTGTGACCATTTTACAATTCTTCATTTCGAGTTAATCCCTTTCGATCTATGTGTTGATTACTTTGTTTTGGGGAGTTCCCTTCTTACAGTTTTGTTCTCTACTATGTCCCTCATAGTAGAGTCTTCCACCTTAGGAGCTACATGCTCAACCTTCTTACCATCCCTTCAAGGTTTCTCTCTTCATTTCTTCACACCCCTTTCTATATTGGGGCATTTGCCTGTTTTGAATCCTTCTTCATCTAAAAATTTCCTTTTCATCCCTTATTCCTTACTTGAAAAACTTTTGATTTTTGGTTTTATTTCGTGTACTCCACACTATGCCCAACCGTCCACTCTTTATGTCAGTGGTCATTTACTTTAATCACTTCTTAATTGAAGGTCTTATTTCTCCAAGGTTTCTTAGATGTGTTTTCCTCTGTTTCCTTTTTATGGGGAGTCCACCCCTTCATTACTCGTACAACATCTTTTGATGCCATCTTCCGACTTACCCGTTACTTGGGTTTAACATACTCATTGAGCCCTCATGAGTACTTTTCCTTTGTACTTGATCTTTCCATCTCAACCAACATGTCATTTATGAGCTTATCTTCTTTTCCACTTCTGTTGGTTCAATTACCTCTTAGTTGGGACATGTATGTCTTTCCAAGGTTTCCTTCCTTGGTAAGACTTATACTCTTTTCTCCCATAATTCTCTTCTCATTTGCCATTGAGGACATCTAACCTTAAATGACGTCCTTTGATGGCTTTCTCTCCTGCTTACCTTTACTCTTGAAACCTTATGTGCACATCTTTTATACCCCATCCTCATTCTCACTTGTATTCTAGTACACGTCTATTTCTTTTAGGGAGTGCTCACATCCTCTTTGTTTCAAGATCTCTTGATCATCCTGAGAGAGGCTTACTTAGCCTTCTCATGGCTTTTGGTCATTAATCCTGTCTTGGCCATTGAACTCTTTAAGGTTTTCCTTCATCCTTATTTCCCAAAGGTTTTGGCCTTTCCACCTCTCCCTTCTTTACTAGATTTTGACCTTCACGAGGGTCAGTTCATTAACTGCCTCGATACTATTGCCCTCCTTGTTTAATTATTTTGAGATAATTGTCTCTCGAGTCTTCTTGTCCTTAATGTCCATCCCCTTGTCCTATTTAGGGTGTAGTCCTTACTACTTCCCGATCCTTCTTTGGATGTAGGTTTATTCTCCTTGACTATCCTGTTGTTATTAGTTATTTCCTTTGCTAGGTTCATCTGAAATCTCTATTTGGCTTCTCTGCTCTTCCAAAGTAGGTCACTTGGCCATCCCGGTACATCCTTAATCATATATGCCCTTTAATGAGGTTCCTTATTTCGGTTTAAGCCTCTTATGATCCATATGTTAGTTACTTAGCTTGGGAATTTCTCTTTCTATGGTCTCACTTCCTATCTTTATCCTTGTTCATAGGGACTTCCGTCCTGGGAGTTTCACGTTCAACCTCCCTAACCCTCCTTGAAGGCTTTTCCTTCTTTCTTTTCATACACATTTTTTACCTCGGTATGGTTATTTGCCCTTAATCCTTCCCCGTCCTCCAATTCCTTTTCATTCCTTATCCTTACTTTGAGGAGCTCCTAATTGTTGGTGAGTTCCTAATAATTTATGTCCTACCTAACACTAACTCTTTCAAGGGTACTTGTGTATTCCTACGGAGTTCTCCTCTTATCACATTTCTTTTCCTCTTCACTCTCTCCATGTCTTATCCTAAAGTGTCTTAGCACTTTCCGTGCTCCTATTTCTTCTTTACATTCCTTTGGTTAGCTTCTATTCCATTGGTTTCCCTTGGGGCAGCCATATTCTTCTAGGTTTCCTAACTTTTATATGGGGGCTCTTCTTTAACTCCTTATGGTCCTTAAGTTTTCCTTTACTACTCCTGCACCTTTTGATGCTTACTTCTTTTACACCTTGGGGCAGCCATATTCTTCTAGGTTTCCTAACTTTTATATGGGGGATCTTCTTTAACTCCTTATGGTCCTTGAGTTTTCCTTTACTACTCCTGCACCTTTTGATGCTTACTTCTTTTACACCGGACTTCACACTCTTCCTCTTCTTCCTACCCTTTGTTAAGGTATGTCATTCCTGGTGATTCTAGGCAAACTCCTCTAGAATTTCTTTCTTAGTCTTGTTGCCTTGTTACTACATATTCTTTGTTTTTGTGGATGAAATTATTTGACTATCTTAGGGTTATGGTTTAACTAGAGGTGACCTGTAGTTTTCCTCCTTAGGTGGTCTTTTCTCCATCTACTACCCGGGTCATGATTGGTATACTTCCAATCTATTAGCTGTAATTGTCATTATCAGGAAGATTAAATTTTAATTAAAGAAAACTGAACTTTCATTCATTCAAAGAGATAGTTTCTTACCATACTCGACTTATTACATGAATTCACTACTTCCTAATCCCTTAGAGTCATATGCCATGAGTTAGCCTCTGAACGGTTGTGGGATTCATGATCTGAAGGTTCTGATAAATTGGTTGAAGTCTATCCATATTCCCTTTGGATTTCCCTAATAGGACGAACTTCATGAATGACCTCGAGTCCGTACCTTCTCAACACCTCAGCCCGGCACTTGTATATCCACTTCATCCATTGGGAAGGATTGAAGTTGGATTGAACTGGTGGACGTACTTGGTGGACTTTCATAAAGGTGGTGTGGGTAGCCCAATAGTTGTCCCATGCCTTCTTCTTAGTGGGAGTCCTTTTTGGTTGTTGTCAGGCTGGAGGAGGTGTTGGGCTCCTTGGAGGAGGGATATGCTCTTCCTACCTTAGAGGACGATAGGTGATGCCTTCTAGCTCTAATAGTGCTACGACCAGTTTCCTATAGTCCTCAACCATGTCGTACGACACTCTCTTCTCGCCCTCTAGGAATTGTTGAATGACTACCTCTCTAGAGGTAGGCGTCTTTTTCACAATTTCATGTGGGGGTTTGGATCATACGAAAAATTTCCTAGGAACTCTACATCCTACACAACAATTAAGTTTTCATTAGTGTCAAGGAATAGTATTGATAATGCTTCAAGAGAACATGGTTTTGATACCACTCAAGTTGTCACATCCCAACCCAGTTTGGTTGGATCCCTGTGATCAACCTGCTGCTCCCTTAGTTTAAGAGGGGTTTCCCCATTTCTTTAATCAAGAGGAGCCAAACGTAATTTAAACATTTTTCCCTGGAATAACATAAATCAATAAAAATGCAAGCATAAAATAACTTTTAAGCATACCGAACAAAGGGTAGATCTAGGTGTTTTCTTTTGTCATGTTTTCTCTACTCCTTAAAAGGGATATAAAAGAGGGATTAGTTCTACAACTTAGTGACATTCGCAGGTGCAACCCGTCCACAACACCTACTTGTGACTTGGAGTGTCTTTACCGGCCGCCAAGATAGAAGCTTGTCCACTTCTACCATAGGTCTGAGTTGATGTCTGCAACATCAGACAATTAGACCCGAAAACAACAACATGTCCGTGTGAGGACAAAGACCTCATCTCGACCCCACCCCAGTCTCATGTGCAAGAATCTATGTCGAGCTTCCCGACTGTTGGCACGATCGTCCAATAGCCCTTAGGATGTATCACTACCACTCTTGGGCGTCTTGATGGTCCTAAACATCAAGTGCATGCACAAACAATAGTTTTTCCACATAGCCATTTATCTTTAGTGCCACTAGTCCAACGACCCCGACCCTCAAACCGACCTGCAGCTATTTGTCTGGGCCGATCCATCAACCTGGCCTTAATGCACAGCCTCCATTCCATCGAGTACTATTGTCCCTGTCTTGGTACCATGGCAAAATCACACATTCATTTCATTATAAATTTTCATGGCTTTCATATCTCATGTTTTTTATGACCTGCTCGTGCCCACTGTACGTGATTTTCCAAAACCCGGCATTTAGCCTCACAAGTTTAAAACCTGAGGACTCTGGCCTATCTAAGCTAATTTTGCTCCCGTCAAGAAGGTATCCCAAAGAGTTTAAGCATTGACATAAAATTAGGGGAGAACACTTCTGATGTAAATATACTTTTTACTTCATCACACCAATCGGGTGTGCTGATACCTCCACTTACAACCGACAAGCGGGTTTCTCCTTCCTTCAAGGAAGTCCATCATACCAACCAGGTATGATTTACTCTACTAACAATCAGTAAGTAGGTTTTAACTTTGTTTGCCCATCACCCCAATCGGGTATTATGTCAAAATTCCACTTATAAGTGGTTTTTCATTTCTAAAATGCTCATCATCCCAACCGGGTAAGATGTGAATAACCTCACTCACCTGCTAATCGTGACGTGTTCATCCTCGTTTGGTTTTCCAAGTAGAAGCGAGCTTTCGGCATTCCGATAACACTTGTTCCTACACAATTTGCACAGCCTTTTCACTTAAGCTTTGGCATAAAAGCATAGGTTCATAAATTATTGATAAATTGCATTAAAGTCCCTAAATTTTATTTTTCATAGCTTTAGGTCCCCAATGCCAACTTTTGCACAATTTGAGTCCTAAAATTCTCAAAAATTTCCTTTGAGCCCTCATTTAACTCAAAATTGTATAAGGGGCTCAATTTTTCCAAATTTCCAGTTTGGTCCCTAACTTTTCAAAAATTTCCATTTTGTCTATTGTTTCCAAAAATGGCAATTTGACCCCAATTATTTCAAAAATTGACCAATTGGTCCCTCAACATCCTTTTCATGGCCAATTGGCCCTCAATTTTGGGAAATTGTAAAGAAGTCTCTCAATTTTATGAAATCCCCAATTTTTCCCAAACTTTTCCCCCAATTTCCCCCTTTCAAATTGGCTGAATTTGATTTCATCAAAGTGACCTTTCAATTGGGGTCACTTGCTTCAATTGGAGGTGAAAATCCGTTCCTACACTTCCATATGATTCAAATGATCTTTGAATCACATGAATTGAGGCTGAAACGTGGTCAAAAAGAGCTTTGCTGGAAAACTGTGAGTAGAAAGAGAAAGCTTACCGTCAGAGGTGTGGCGGTCCAGCTCTGTATCTGGGCAGGTAGCTCTTGTCCTGAGGTTACTCCTAGGATCAAGAATCGCAACAATTCATATTATATCATGGGAGAATTTTATCAGTGAAGTTTCATAGTTTATCTCTCTAACTCCAATTGGAAATTACAAAGGAGGGCCGAATTGGCTTACCTTTCATCTCAATTGAGGCCATATAAGGGCTGTGAGGATGTCGGGAGGGCTTGGTTTGGTAGGAGGAGGGCTTAATTTGACCGATTTTAGCTCGATCACAATAAGGCAGGTTCGGTCCTTCGAAGCTGCTTCACTGTTTAATTCCACCGGTGCATCTCTAATGGTCCTCAGGTCGAACAATGATTATCATTAGGTAGTTGACTTCCCCTAGAATCTACAGAATCCAACATCGCCTACTAAGGCTAAGAAAAATGCTAATGTCGGAGCTCTAGTTCGAGCTTTGCCAAAAAATGGAACAGTTGAGAGAGAATGGAGATTTAAGGTGTTTAGATAGGGAGATCGAGGACTCTCTACCCGACCGTTTTACATCTTGGTCAAGCTTATCCTTGACCTGAAACACCCTGAATGAAAGCGTTTTCTCTTCGTCAGCATAGTACGTTCATGCATTGAATGAACGGTGTAAACCCCGTCCTTTGATAATAAGGAAAATCGGGAAAAGAACCAGTCATTTCCAAAGTGAAAACCGAGTTGGTTTATAAATTGTAACCGATAGAAAAATGGAAAACAGGGAAATTTATAAATCCCAAGTAACCTAAAGAGTCACAAAATTCATGAGAAAGGACTTTAGGATGAATTGGAGGTGAAAACCAAGCTGGTTTAGGTGAACCGAACTTGAACCATATTGAACTACTATTGAACCGATTTCTAAATGCATTTTTCTAGGTGGCTTAGAGAATTCAAATTGGAGAATTAAAGCCACCATTGGATAGAGAATGAATTTAGATGAATTTAAAATTTTTTAATTTTGAAAAACTCGATCCAATCGAGCCTGAATTGGCCGGTTTAAGCATTGTACCCGGTTTGGACCGGTACGGTCCAGTTTGGAATAGTGTTGTCTTCTTTCTTCAAATGACAGCAATGTTCACTCACTGGAAAATTGAGCAACGCCAATGAAGATGAAAAGTCTCCGTTTAGGGAGTTTCACGCAATGAATAACCACCATAAATGTGCCAATCGGACGGCCAAGAAGTCCCAAAGTTCCCTATATAAAGAGCTCCTCCTCATTCATCTTTCTCACAGCTGAAAACTCCTCTCTCTCCCTACTGCTCCATTTTCTGGTGAAGCTCGAACCAGATCTTCGACATTGGGGTTTTTCCGAGCCAAAGAACGCGAGGTCAAGTTCCTTAGATTCGGGAAGAGGCCAGCTACCCTAACTCTACATTATTTTCAAGGATCACTGGAGAAGCACCGACGTGATCGAATAGTGAAGCAGCTTTGGCAGACCGAAGCTGCCCTATTTCGGTTGAGCTAAATATGCCCAATTTGATCCCTTGTCATGCCAAATTAAGCTCTCCCAACACTTCCATAGCCCTCATACGACTGAATTAGAGGGGAAAGGTATACCAATTTGGCTACCCTTTGTAAATTCTTATCAGTGTTAGAGAGAGAACCGGTAAAACTTCACTGACCGAATTCTCCCTCAATTCTATATCAATTGATGCAATTCTTGATCCTAGGAGGAACATCAGGACGAGAGCTACCTGGCTAGATCAAAAGCTCGTACCGCCGCACCCCTGAAGGTAAGCTTTCAAAGTTTTCTCTCTCTAAGTCTAGTCTTTCGTTTGAGCTCAATTCGGATCCAAATGATATGATTCAAAGTTCCATTGAATCATGTGGAAGTGTAGGAACTCAATTTTACATTTAATTTCAACAATTAATCATGATTGAATGATCAATTTGATGAAATCAAATTCGACCATTTTGGAAGGGGAAAATTGGGGGAAACATTTGGGGAAATTTGGGAATTTCAAAAAATTGAGGGACCAAAGTAAAAATTCCAAAAATTGAGGTCCAATTGGTCATGAAAAAGATGTTGGAGGACCAATTGGTCAATTTTTAGAATTTATTGGGGTCAAATTGCCATTTTTGTAAATTAGGGGAAAATGGTAATTTTTGAATAGTTGGGCACCAAATTGGAAATTTGGGAAACTTGAACCCTTTATGGGATTTTGGATAAATTGAGGACCTAAATTTAAATTTTAGAATTTTTGGGACTAAATTTGGGGAAAAATTAGCATTAGGGACCTAAAGTTAAAGAAAAAGAAATTTTGGGACTTAAATGAAAATAATTAGAAGTTTGGGCATTTTGTTCATTCATGAGTAATTAAGACTATTAGGCCAAATGTTAATAAACAAGGATGTTCATACCGTGTAGAAACATGAAAGATCGGAAACGCCAATAAGGATAAGCTCGTGTGAAGTTAGAAAGCCGCTTTGGGGGAAAATTAACTGCCCTTATTGGGTGAGTGGAAATTTTCACATCATACCTAGTTGGGATGATGAGTACCTTGGAATGAAAAACCACTACCATGTGGAATTTTAACCTCATACCTGGTGGGAGTGATGTGGGAACTACGCGGAAAAACTACTTACCGGTTTTAAGTAGATCATAACTGGTTGGTGTGATTGACAAGTGAAAACATATTTTGTCAGAAGTGTTCTCCCCTGACTATGTGTCATTGCTTGAATATTTTGGGAGACCTTCTTGGCGAGAGCTTGAATAGCTCAAATAGGCTAGAGGCCTTGGTTTTGGATCTTTGGGGCTAAAATGCCTGATTTTGAAAATATTGTATAGTAGGCCTAATGACAGTTGGCACGAGTAGGAGCTCATAAAAAAACATGATGTTAAGCCATAAAAATTTTAATGAATGATGTGATTTGGCCATGGTACCAAGATAGGACCTACACACACGATGGACTAGCGATAGGGCGACAAGACCAGGTCGACGGACCAGTCTAGACAAACAGCTGTAGGTCGAGTTGAGGGTCGGGGTTGTTGGACCAGTGGCACCAAATATTAATGGCTTATATGGAAAACTTTGTTTGTGCATGCACTTGAGGTTCAGGACCATTAAGACGCCCAAGAGAGGTAGTGATGTGTCCTAAGGGCTACTGGACGACATTGTGGAGATACGGGCAGTTTTTCATGCCAACAGTCAGGGAAGCTCAACGTAGCTTTATGCACATGAGACCATGGTGGGGTTGGGATGAGGTCTCTGTCCTCATATGGACATAGAGTCTTTTTTTGAGTTTAAGGGTCAGATGTCACGAACATCCACTCATTCTCAGGGTAGAAGTGGACGGGCTGCCCTGTGAATGTGTGATCCCTTCATGATGAAGGGCGTGTGTTGATTTCTAAACACACTGATTGTGTGGAAATTGGTTTTTGAATAATCGGGAATTCAAGGAAAGAATGATTTTAAAGAAAATAATGAGTCTAACACACTCTAATTCAAACTATTTTATAGAAACTCTTGTTTCAAACACCTATTCACTGAGTTGTTGAACTCACCTCCCTTTACCCCTTTTCAGGTAACCGAGGGAAAAACCTATCTAAGGACCTTCATCTAGCTAAACTTGCAAGACATGTATGTAAGTTTAATTTTATGCATTTTTTATTAAAATTTATTCCAGAAAAGGTCCAAGTTTAAATGATACCTTACTCCTCATGGTTTAAAGAAGAGGAAAACCCTGAATAATTTGGGAGAGTGGCGGGTTGCTCACGGGGATCCGACCAAACTAGGTCGAGGCGTGACAAATAGTTTCGTCATCTGAAGGAAGAAGGCGACACTGTTCCAAATCGGTTTGGATCGATTTGATCGAGTTCAATGCTTTAATCAGCCGATTCAGGCTCGATTCGACCGATTTTCTCAAAATTAAAAATTTCTAAATTCATTCTCTACCCAATGGTGGCTTCAATTCCTAAATTTGAATATTTTAAGCCACCTAGAAAAAATACATTTAGCAACCGGTTCATTGATGGTTCAAACTGGTTCAATCCAGTTCACTTGAACTAGTTTGGTTTTCTTTTCCAATTTGCCCCAAGGTCCTTTTATATGATTTTTATGACTCTTTAGGTCAATCGGGATTTGTAAATTTCCCATTTTGCCCTTTCTCTATTGGTTAAGGTTCATGAACCAGCTTGATTTTCTCTTTGGAAACAACTGGTTCTTTTCCCGGTTTTCTTATCTATAAAGGGCGGGTTTTACAATTAGAGCTAGAAGGCATCATATATCCTCCTCCAAGGAGCCTAACACATCCTCTAGCCCCACAACATCCAAAAAGGACTCCAACTAAGAAGGAGGCCTGGGACAACTATTGGGATGCCCACACCATCTTTATGAAAGTCCACCAAGTACCCCCACTAGCTCAACCCAACTTCAACCCATCCTAATGGATGCGGTGGACCTACGAGTGTAAGGCTGATGTGTTAAGGAGGTACAAACTTGAGGCCATTCATGAAGTTTGTCCTATTAGGGAATTCCAACGGGAATATGAATGGACATCAACTAGTTCATTGGAGCCTTCAGGCCACGAATCCCGAAACCATTCGGAGGCTAACTCCCGACCTATGACCCCAAGGGACTAGGAAATAGTAAATTCTTGTAATAAGTCGAGTACGACAAGAAACTACTTCTTGGATTGAATAAAAGTTCATGTTTCCTTAATTAAATGTTAATTTTCCTAATAATAACAAGTACAACTATCAAGATCGGAGTATACCAATCATGAACGGGGTAATAGATGTAGAGAAGGCCACTTAAGGAAGAAAACTACTAGTCACTTCTAGTTGACACTATCTCGAAGATAGTCAACCTAGATAGTTCCCCCACAAGAACTAGGAAACGCCAAGTAACAAGGCAACAATACAAAAGACTAAGATGGGAGTTTTTAGAGAAGAATCAAGAAGCCTGCCTAGAAAAGGAGGTCATTAGGATGGACATGCCCTAAGCAAAGGAAGAAGAAAAGAGTGTGAGGAAAGTAGGGATAAAGAAATAGGATGAATCTGGGAAAAAGGAGGTCAGCATTAAAAGATGCAGGAAGAATGGAGGAAAGCCTGAGGATCATAAGGGATTAAGAAAGCCCCCATACAAGAGTTAGGAAACCAAGAGGAATGGGGTTGAATCTAAGAAGAACCAATAGTATGAGACATAACTAAGAGGAGAGGTAAGGTACAAGAAAACCAAAAGGCTGAGCGTGGAAAACCTCTTCAGGCAACTCTAGGAAAGGACATGGTAAGAGGGAAGAGGAAAAGAAAGGTGCCAGGAAAGAGGACTCTAGAGGAACATATAAGTACCCATGAAAGAACCCTTGATAGATAGATAGTATGAGAGATAACTAAGAGGAGAGGTAAGGTACAAGAACACCAAAAGGCTGAGCGTGGAAAACCTCTTCAGGCAACTCTAGGAAAGGACATGGTAAGAGGGAAGAGGAAAAGAAAGGTGCCAGGAAAGAGGACTCTAGAGGAACATATAAGTACCCATGAAAGAACCCTTGATAGATAGATGGACATAATGTGAAATGCTAGGAACCTACCAACAATCAGGAACTCCTAAAATGAAGGATAAGGAGCAAAAAGGGAATTAGAGGATGGAAAGGAATAAAGGGCGGATAACCATACCAATGTTAGAAGGGTGTATGAAAGGAAAGAAGGAAAGGGCCATAAGGAGCATTAGGGAGGTTGAACATGGAAATTCCAGGACAGAAGTCTCTAAGAAAAAGAATGATTGCAGGGAGTGGGACCATGAGAAGAAAATCCCAAGCTAAGGAACTGATGAGTTGATCATAAGAGGCATAACCCAAAATAAGAGAACCAAGAAGGAGCATATGTAGGTAAGGGTGTCTCTCAATGAAAAGTGTGACTTGCTTTGGAAAAAGGAGAGTAGTCAAGTGGGAGGTAACTAGAAATAACTAAATGATCATGGTAAATAAACCATGCCCTATGAAGGATCCGAAAATAGTAGGGACTATAGCCTAGAAAGGGCAACATGAGAGGCCTTCAAGATAAGTAAACTCAAGGACAACTGTTCCATGACAAGTGGACCAGGAGAGGAGTGGGAACGAGGCAGTTGATGAATTGGCCCTCGATACAACCATAAAGTTAAATTTCAGCATGGAAGGGAAAGTGAAAAGGCTAAAACATTGGGAAAATAAGGATGAAGAAATCCTTGGTGAAATAAATTGCCAAGAACTAATCGACAACAAAACCCAAACTATGGAAGGGATTAAGTAAGCTCTCAAAAGGGGATAGAATAACCTCGAAGGGAAAAAGACCGAGTACCCTTCACCTATGGGAAGAAAAATCATAGTAAATAACAAGTTGGAATAAACGACAAGGATAAGGAGTGTGCTAGAAAAACTCCCAACATAAGGATAAGTCAGATAGATGACATCAAGGATGTCAAGAACTCAACTTAAGATAAATAATCAAGAAGATGAAGGAAAGATGAAATACAAGGGAAAGAGGAGGAAGCCTACTAAAGAAAGGAACTCCAATAGAGAAGTAATGATTCCAACTAAAGGGGAATAAAAGAGAAAACTTCAAATAGAATGCAAGTGGGTAATAAAAGACTAGTCACAAAGAAAGTTTACCCATAACCCAAGGAGTAAGTTAAAACTCAAGGAATGGGTAGAGAAGGAGATGGCCTCGAAAGATGTGGTATAAGTAATAAAAGGGAGTATTGCCCATAATAAGGACACAGAGGAAGGACTAACCAAGAAATCATGGGAGAAATAAGCCTTAAAGTAAGAAGTGGATGATGAAATGATCACAAACATCAAAACTAGTCGTGGTCCACGTTCACTTAATGAAGCCTGAAGGATGACAACTGTGCATAGTGTGGAATACATGAAATAAGACTAAAAAATGGGAAGTGCATTGGATATGGGATAAGAGATGAAATGGAATCTTAAGAAAATGAAATATTAAAAACGGGCACATGTCCCAAAATAAAGAAAGTGCTAGGAAATAAAGGGGAGAGACCTTCAAGAAATAAGTAGGAAGATTGAAGGTATAGCCTTAAAGTGGAAGACTTTACCTTTAAGGATATTTTAGAGAAAGGAAACCTTAAAAAAGGAGACCTCCCCCCTAAACAAGGAAACATTACGTAGACCAGAAAAAGGGTCAACCGGAATTAGAAATTGGGAATGGTCATAAGTAAGCAAGAAAGGATGAAGGAAAGGAAAGCCTTGAGAAAAATACTCCAATGTAAATGATGTAGGACATAAGTGACAAAGGATCTCAATGTGTCAATAAGCTAGAAAATTGACGGTTGGAAACAGGGGAAAAACCATAGAAAAGTTGGTAAAGAATGGGTAGATACAAGGAACTGACACGAATTTGATATTAAAAAAAATTAAAGGACGATTGGACGATATAGGAAGTAGTTGAAAAATGCTATCGAGTAGTGGGAAAGAATGAAGCCCTATGACCCCTGAACAAATGGAAAGGGCATACATCATTATCAAGGATATGCACTCTAGAGACCATATTGGGCAAGGATAATTCCAGAATAGATCACGCTATAAGAAACATGTAGTGCTAACTGTTCTAAGAAAGTTGACCTAAGTAGGATCGAGTCCGATGGTCAAACCTAAGAAATGGAACTAGAATTATGCTAAACCAAAATGAAGGACTAAATAAGATAAGGAAGAAAGAATATCAAAACAAATGGGATTAAGGATGAAGAGTTTGAAAGGATGCTAAATTGAGAGCATAAAAAATCTAGAAAATGAAGGGAAAATAGGGATGATTGAATGTACATGGAACATACAACCCAATGACACGAATAAGAACCCTTAAGATGTAAAGTATTACCCTGAGTAGAGTAAGAAAGAGACCTAAGCAAGTACTTGGGGATGGGGAATTTGAAACATGACTAACATGATACACTCCGTAGAATGACTGGAAGATATAAATGAAGAAAGACTACTCAAGTACATTGCTAAGGGAGCAGATGAAAGGAATAGCCAAAGAGAAAAATACCAAACAAACCCCAGGAGGACATAAAGTAAAGTCACCCTCAGTACAAATAATTTTTTACTTAAGTTTTGGGGAAAAAAACCCTAAAAGGAGGGGAAAGATGTAAACCATGTCCCTTAAAGATAAGAAAACCAGTGGAGGAACCGGTCAACTCAAGAGAGAATATTGAACCGGTTCATGAACCTTAACCGATAGAGAAAGGGTGAAACAGGAAATTGTCAAACCCCAAGTGACTCAAAGAGTCATAAAAAGCTTAGAAAAGGACCTTAGGACAAATTGGAAGAGAAAACCAGACCAGTTCAGGTGAACTGGACCTAAACCAGATTGAACCTATTTGAATCGGTTTGAACCATCATTGAACCGGTTACTAAATTCATTTTTCTAGGTGGCTTAAAATATTCAAATTGGGGGATTAAAGCCACCATTGGATAAAGAATGAATTTAGGTGAATTTATAAATTTTTAATTTTTAGAAAATCATTCGAATCAAGCCTGAACCGACCAGTTTAAGCATTGAATCCAATCGAACTGGTCTGGTCCGGTTCAAAATAGTGTCATCATCTTCCTTCAGATGACATCATTTTTCATTCAATGCAGAAATGGATAACATCAACAAAGCTTGAATTGCTTTGATTAGGCTGTTTCAGGATGAGGATAAGCTTGACAAAGAAGGAAAATTGTTGGGCAGCGGGTCCTCGAGCTCCCTATATAAAGAGCTCCTCTCCATTCATCCTCCTCACACCTCAAATTTTAATTCTCTTTCAACTGCTCCAATTTTTAGCGAAGCTCAAATCATAGCTCCGACATAGGAATTTTCTTAGCCTTAGAAAGTGAGGTCGGGTTCTTTAGACTCCGAGGGAAGTTAGCTACCTGACAGCAACCTCCGTTCGGCCCGAGGACCGTCGGAGAAGCACCGATGGAATCAAACAGTGAAACAACTCCAAAGGATCAAAGCTACCCTATTTTGGCCGAGTTGAGTTCAGCCAAATTCAGCCCTCCTCTAGCCAAGCCAAGCCCTCCCGACACCCCCACAACCCTCACACAACTGCAATTGAACTGAAAGGTAAGCCAATTCGGCCCTCCTTTGTCATTTTCGGTCGGAGTTAGAGAGAGAAAGTGCAAAACTTCACTGACAGAATTCTCCCTTGATTCGATGTTAATTGTAGCGATTCTTGATCACAGGAGGAACTACAAGACGAGAGCTAAATGCCCAGATAGAGAGCTCGGACCACTGCACCTCCAACTGTAAGCTGTCAATCTCTCTCTACGAGTAATTTTTCGGTGAAACATTGTTTGAGCTTGCTTCGACCTCAATTCATGCGATTCAAAGATCAATTGAATCATATGGAAGTGTAGGAATTGATTTATACCTCCAATTGAAGCAATTAGCCTCAATTGAATGGCCAATTTGAAAGAATCAAATTCGATATGTTTGAAAGGGAGAATTTGGGGGAAAAGTTTGGGGAAAATTGGGGATTTCGTAAAATTGATGGACCTCTTTGCAATTTTGCAAAATTGAGGTTCAATTGGAAATGAAAAAGATGTGAGAGACCAATTGGTCATTTTTTTGGAAAAATTGGGGGTCAAATTTCCATTTTTGGAAAGTAGGGGCAAATTTGTAATTTTTGAAAAGTTTGGGACCAAATTGGAAATTTGGAAAACTTGAGCCCCTTATACAATTTTGAGTAAAATGAGAACTCAAAGGAGATTTTGGGACTCAAATTGGGCAAAAATTGGCATTAGGGACCTAAAGTTAAGGAAAATAAACTTTAGGGACCTAAATGTAATTTATCGATAATTATTGAGCCTAGTTTGTTATGCCAAACCGTATGTGATAAGGCTACCCAAATCGTGTAGGGACAAGTGTGATCAGAATGCAAGCAAGAGAAAGCTCGCATAAAGTTGGAAAACCAAATAAGGACGAACACGTCATGATTATCGGGTGAGTGAGCTTATTTACATCATACCCGGTTGGGATGGTGAGCACTTTAGTAACGAAAAACCACTTCTAAGTTGTATTTCAACATCATTCCTGGATAGGGTGATGGGTGATTAGGCTAAAACCTACTTATCACGTGTAAGTAGAGGAAATCATACTCGACTGTTATGATGGACTTCCTGGACAGGAGGAAAAACCTGCTTATTGGTTGTAAAGTGGAGATATCATCAAACCCAATTGGTGAGATGAAGTGAAATACATTTTTTGTTAGAAGTGTTCTCTCCTAATTGTGCGCCAATGCTTAAACTTTTTGGGTGACCTTCTTGAGAGGAGCTAGAATAGCTTAGATAGGCTAGAGGCCTCAATTTTTGAACTGGTGGGGCAAGATGCCCGATTTTTGGAAAATCACGTGTTGTGGGCCTAAGGCCAGTGGGCACAAGGAGGAGCTAGTAAACAAACATGAGATATATTAAGCCATGAAATTTCAAATGAAATGAATGTGTGATTTCACTATGGTACCAAGATAAGACCGATAGTGCTTGATGGACTGGCGGCAGTGCGTTAGGGCCAGGTTGACGGACCAGCCTACACAAACAGCTGTAGGTCGGGTTGAGGATCGGGGTCATTAGGCTAGTGGCACCAAAGATAAATGTCCAAATTTGAAAATTATTGTTTTGTGCATGCACTAGGTATAAGACCATTAAGACGCCCAAGGGGGGTAGTGAAGGGTCCTAAGGGCTACTAGATGACATGGTGGAGATAAGGGCAGTTCGTCATGCTAATAGTCGTGAAGCTCGGAGTAGCTTCTTGCGCATGAGACCGAGGTTGGGTTAGGATGATGTATCTATCATCATATAAACACGAAGTTGCATTCGGGTCTCGGGGTTGGATGTCAAGAACATCCACTCAAACCCAGGGTAGAAGTGGATGGACTTCTATCATGGTGGCAGGTAAAGACACTCCGAGCTACACGTGGGTGCAGTGGACGGGCTGCACCTACGAATGTGTGTTCCCTTCCCGATGAATAGCGTGTTTTGTCTATTAAATACACCTAATGTGGAAATGAGGAAAATGGTTTAGATAATTAGAACATGAGGAAAACCTTCTTTCAAAGAAAACAACTACTCTGACACAAATTAGTTAAAATAGATTATTTTGGTAATTTACTTACAACCCCCACTCACTGAGTTGTAGAACTCACCCCCTCTATTATATCCCTTTTCAGGAGTAGGGAAAACTTGACAAAAGAAAATACCAGGATTTACCCTCTATCAGGTATGCTTAGTGTCACTCTTAAGCATGCATGTTTATTAATTTATGTTATTCTAGGGAACAAGGTTTGAATTACGTCTGATTCCTCTTGATTAAAAGAAGGGGGGAACCCCTCTTAAACCAAGAGAGTGGTAGGTTGATCATGGGGATCCGATCAACCTAGGTCAGGGCATGATAGTTGTAAACCCCATCCTCTTGAAATAAGGAAATGTAAAAAAGAACTAAAAATTTTCAAAAGAAAGCCAAGGATATAAGTAAACTGAAAATGGTAAAGAAAGGTCAGAATGAGAATTTGTAAAATCCCAAGTAGCCAATAAATCAGAAAAATCATTGAGAAGAAACTTGAAGTAGATTGAATGTGAAAACCATACAAGTTCAAGGTGAATTGGAACTGAACTAGATTGAATCATAAAGAACCCGTTCAAAGATTCATTTTTCTAGGTGGCTTAGAAACATCAAAATGGGAAATTGAAGCCACCATTAGATAGAAAATTAATTTAGAAGAATTTAGAAAATTTTAATTTTTGGAAAATCGGTCAAATTGGGCCTGAATGAACCGATTTACATTTTCGGGTCACAAAATCTGGTCGAACCGGACCGGTCAATGATGCAACTAGTTAATGAACTACTCTAACATCAGCGCCCAATTAGCATGCACAACAAATCAGCGTGCAACGCGTAGCGGAGTGTGCACCATCAGCATACGATCAACACTTGGAAGCGTTGACCAATCAGAAGGTGACACGTGTCCTCTATCAATGGCTGACCGAGAGAATCCACGTCAGCAAAGAATAGCCAATCAGAGGATGCCATGTGTAATGGTCAAACGAGTGACTAATAGGAAGCCACCACATATCCGGTAAAAGAGTCAAAGGCTGACTATATTGCTGAGTAGGAAGCCACGTCAGCAAAGCTAGCCAATCATGGAGCACCATATGGCAAGTCCGCACGTGCAAAGCTTGCACGCATGACATAGTGTCATCGTCTACCTCTAGATAGACAGGAGAGAGAAAGCTAAAAACGGACACCCTTTCTCTAACGACGAATAAACTCCACTGACAAGTCCTTAAATCATAGAGTTAATGGCCAACTGATGGAATAATAGATAGAACGCTCAATCCCCAAGCTTTCTATATAAAGTGCTCCCCTTCATTCGTCATCTTCATCCCTCAAACGCTCAAAGAAGAAGTGCTCAGGTTCTTGACGAAGCTCAAACTAGAGCTCCGACTTGGGCACTTTTCTCCACCTGAAAGTGAATTTAGGTTTTCTAGAATCCTGAAGAAGTTAGCTACCCGATGAAAACCTTCATTTAGCTCAAGGATCACTAGAGAAGTACCGATGAGCTCGCACAATACCGTCACTCCTTAGAAGTTTACAACCCAAACTGGTTAAGCTCAATTCGAGCTACCCTTGGACCAATTCTATCCAAACCAAGCTCTCTAGACCATCCCTAGAAGTGCCTCGACCTTTTGTGAGCTATGTTGGTAAGTCCCCACCGTAGCCCTTCGTCGAAAAGTACTATTCATAGTGCATTTTTTCCAAAAATTAAAATACGAAATTTGCACTACTTAGGCCACCAATTGAGGTTCCAAGTGATCCAGAAAGAATACCCAGGGAGAGAGCAACTCAAATGAAGCAAGTGCTCCGATCACTGGATCCTCACCGGTAAGAAATCGAAGGTTCCTCTCTTTAGATTGCTTTTTCGGTGAAGCTTCATTCGAACTCGTTTTTAAGTTATTTTTGGAGTGCTAAAGCTTAAATGACGGGGGAGACCTAATGAAGATGATTTAGATCATGATAGGAGAAACATGTCCAAGTTTAAGTGGTCAATTGAATGAAATAAGATTTCAAGGGCCAAAAATGCAATTTTTAGAAAATTGGGAAATTTGAAGATTTTTGGAAAATTGGGGGTCAAATTGCAATTAAAGGAAAATTGGGAGACTTTTATGAAATTAACTCCCAATTGAGGTTCAATTGCAATTTGGATGAAATTAATGACCAATTGTTAATTTTGGAAAAATTAAGGACCTAAGAGGGATATTGGAAACCTTAGGGACTTAATTAAAAAATAAGTTGAGCATTAGAGACCTAAAGTCAAAATTATGAACTTTAGGGACCTAATTGTAATAAGGCATAAACTAGGACCTATATGTAAATACGTCAAAGTAAGAGGTCTTTTATGGCAAACTTTCCTTATGAGAATACTCAAACCTTGTAGAAACTGGTTGTGTGAGTATTTGTGTAGAGGAGCACATTTGCGATCGGAATCCAATTGGGATGAACACATCACCGTACCCGTTGAGTGGGATTTCCAACATAATACCCGGTTTGGGTGATGAGCATCGTTTTCAATTTTGAAAACTATTTTTCAGGAATGGTCTTCCCTAACTTCTTGAAACTACTTAAGCATTTTGGTAGACGTTTCTAAGAGCTAGAATTGCTCTAGTAGGGCTAAGGCCTCAGTTTTGAAACTAATAGGGCCTAAGGCCCAGTTTTAAAAAAAACTTGTAAAGTGGGCCCAAGGCCAATGGGCACAAGCCGAAGCCCGTAGACAAGTATGCTTATGTGCTAAGATTTTTTTACCAAGAGTTAATTGTGTGAACCACCACCACGCCGAAGCCTGGCTGTCAGACTTGTTGGGTTAGTAGCTGCTAAGCTGTATTCAAGTTGTCAAACTCGTTGGGCTAGTGGTTATGGTGTCGAAGCCGAGTTATCGGACTCGTTGGGTTGGTAGCCCCAAAGATGATGGACATAATTCCTAAAACTATTATTTGTACATGCTATAAGTTCAGAACCATCGAGGCACCCGATCTGGGATAATGTTGGTTCCAAGGGCAGCTGGATTAACGATGGAGTATAAGGAAAGTCTGTCGTCCAGCATGTCAAGAAGATCTAGGAGCTTCATACGCACTGAGTCTAGGGTTAGAGGGGGAGAGATCTCATCCCACACCATGGACATGAAGTATCTTCAGGTTGGACAATTGACGCTCACTTAGACTTAGGGTAGAAGTCACAAATTTCTATCATAGTGGATGGTAAATACACTTCTGTCCACAAGTGGAGTAGTTGGCAAACTACTTTTCATACGTATGAACCCTTTTTTTATAAAAAGGGCATGTGTGCTAAACAAATCCCAAGCATGGGGAGACATTGAAATTTTTTTCTAAGAAGAAGAAAAACTTGTGATCGAGAAAGTTATTATAAATTCTTTTAAAACTCACCCTAACATCCGCTCACTGAGTTGTAGAACTCACCCCCTCCTTTTAAAACTTTTTCAAGAAAAGAAACGACCTTTAAGGAATCCCTGTGGTAAGCCTATAAACCCATGTATGTTATTTTTACATTATTAGTTTTGTATAATGTTATTCTAGGTAACAATGATAAGAAGTACGCCTGACTCCTCACAGTTCTGTAAGTAGTGACTCATCTAGACCAACGGGAGTGGTGGGGTGCTCATGGCATTTCGACCAAACTAGGTTGTGGCGTGACATATAAGATGTTAGAGAACATCCCAGGGTCTGAAGTCAAGGACCGAGAACGACCTAGTAAGGAACTAGTTCAAATTAGGTTCAGGCTGACTCAGGTCACAAACCCCCCTTGATTTTTAGAAGGGGCTAAACAAATTGGAGTGAGGCAGTTCTTGGTTCCATTCAATAGGAAATTGAATCAAGAATTCTTAGGTACTTTTATTTTGGCCAAGAAATTCATTGGAAATTAGTTTGCTACAATGCAAATAGGTCATTGCACCACCCCAGGTGCCACACATGCATTATATGTGCGGGGCGCATGTCATTTGTTTTGCATGACTGCCAGCCCTCTGATTTGGATAAAACCCAAAAAATCTCATCCGACAAACCAAAACCTACCACTTGGGGAATTAATTCATCCACAAAGCTACAAGCTATGGAATGGTGCAAGAAAGCCATGTATAGATAGCCACTCTAGTCTAGAATACATCCATATAAAGCATAGGTACCCCTTGTTAGTTTTGTATCAAAACTCTCTTTGAAACTTGAGGAACTCTAGTTTTTGGTGATCAGATTTACATAGAGCATTGTGTCTCTATCCGACGTCCACTTCCTATGATCTTAGTATCCTTGAAAGCTACGAGTGCAAGGTTTCCATCACCACTCCTCTCGACTCTCAACTGCCCCTCTACCGGTGTCGGTGAGATAGCATAGTACCGTACCCACGATAGCTAGAAACAGAGTATCTATTTTGGGAGTGAATTCTGATGACCTCGACACCTCTTGAAGGTAGAGAAAAAATCAGTAGAATCCTCATGGCACCTTGCCACCGACCTCACATGAATTATAGAATTAAATCATTTAAGTTCCAAATTTTGTAAAAAATAATAGAGGTAACTAAAAATGAGCAATGCATATGGCCCAAACCTTTAATTAAGGTGGTTCAAGTTGCAACATACTCCTATTGGAGCCAACTTTCGAACTGCAGAAGTGACAATAACTGAGATGTCATCTTCAGTTAGTTTTCAGCCTTAACCTGACTATTGCTTGCTTAGTTTTAGTGATGTTTGGGGCATTGACCTAGCTAAACAGAGTTAACAACGGCCTAGAGGAAGGCATAAGGACTCATACCTTAGTTTGAGAATTTTTTGAGGTTGTTTTGCTAGGAACCAAAGGTCGGGGACAAAAATCTAAATAAGGAAAAGTTAGAGAACTAAATTGTGAATAAGCTTTATGTGGAGTCTTCTTAAGAGGATAAATAAAGTTTTAGGGCCAATTGGGAAGATTGGTAAAGTTTTTATATTAGGTTGGTAGGTTTTGAATGCTTGAGAACCTAATTGCAATAATAGAAAATGTTAAGGAATAAACTGCAAATATGGGTATTTGTGCGCCCAAAGTCAATTTTTGGGTAGTCTAAGGGCCTTAAGGGAATTAAAAAAACTTTAGGAACCTAATTGGAAAAATGGGAGAACAAATGAGCCCTAAGAAGACAAGTACAAAGAATGGGGGTAAAAGGGTAATTATGCCCAACTTTGGGACCACTCGGTAATTAATAATAAATAAGGCTCAGAAGTATTATCAGGCATGTTGGTCCAAATGAAAGGCGTAAGAAAGTCTAAGGTCCAAGGAATGAAAGTTTCAAAGTATATGGGCAAAATTACCATTTTTCCCAAGTTAGGGACCAAATTATAAATTTAGAAAAATAAGGCCACTAGGTGGTAAATAAAGGATCTATGAACACTTAGACAAGTTTAATTTTGAAAGTTTTTTACCTTAATCCATAGGAACTAACCTTAGAGAAGGTTAGTGAAGGGTTGATTCCCTGAATAGTAGGTCGAGTAAATCGAGATCAACGGGCGAAACCATAAATTCTTAAGAGACTTTCGGGGTGCGAGTTTAAGTGCACTAAGGAGCTTGATATGATATTCTTGTCTTACTAAACATTATAGAATAAATAAGAGATTGCTCGAGTGGGATTCTAAGAGCGGGAGTACCGAAACCCTTCCGAAACGAAGGCATTCCAAGATTCACAATGAATGGGAGTATTGATGCCAAGTCAAGTTGGACCGACCAGAGCACTTTGTGTGTTTCAATAATTACCTTGAAGTGAATGATAAGCTTGACTTTTGAAAATCATATTAGAAGTATAAAATGACTAAATGTGCTTCCATTAAAGAAAATACTCCTTAAAAGGTGAAGAAGTAAGGATGATTTGTAAGATTGGGATATCAGTTTGTTGAGGTCGGATAGAACCACATATTTGGGGCCTTGAGCCCATCTTATCTGAATTGTGGAAGTTGGTCTAGTGATGGTCCAATATCCTTATGATTACTTGTTGTTTGAACTTTGGTGTGTGAAATGTGTAGAGATGGTCGAGATAAGGAATATGCACATAGAATATTGAGATAGGGCTGAGAATGGCTTATGAATATGATTATTGTGTTTTGTTATGCTATTGAGATACCAGTATGAAGCATGGGCTTGGATAGGACACCTTCTAAGGTAGTGTCGACGTCGCGGGAAATTGGTAGAGGAGTAAGGGGAGATTGAAATGAAACTTCCAGATTTTTCAAGACACTCAATTGATATACAAGTATAGTCCTAGTTACATTGTCGTAGTGAGAAGGAGGCACGATTGAATCACAAGTGTAAGGGGCATGTGCAAGGCTGATGATGGGATTGTTTTTCATGACCCCGGATGCAAATACATCCTAGTGAAAGATGGGACCAAGGAGCCACAGTTTTGGAAGAGTACACGTGGCTCCCACACTCTCAAAGGGACCCGATCGATATTGTGAAATACCCTCTTGGAATCAATAGGGAAAATGGATGGTTCATATGATTTAGGGCAAGAGTACAACCCATGAGTGCAGGCCGTGAGTCGCCCATGTGTGTGTGTGGCATGAGTTCACGATGTATGTTGATATGTTGTTGATATAATATATGTATGTGGGAATTGTTGGGAGATCGAGAGTGACACGACCATAGTGTAGACTACGATCATTGGCGGCCTGAGACAACAGTCTCTAGGGGTGAGATAAATCATGGAAATTTGATTATATTAAGAACCCAAAATGGAAATTCTATTAGGTTGTTTAAGGGGTGTGTCTTAGTCATAAGCCATGTAGTTGACCAATATTAGTGCCCCATTCACTGAGATGTGAGTTCACCCCCTCCCTCAAATGATTATAGGTTCAAACCGAGGGTGGTCATAATGCAGGTTAAAGATTATCTAGCAGGTCAAGCGCTACCTGAGGTAGTTCACTTACCCTGTATACGAAAGTTATAGTTATGGCTCTCATCAACTACTATTTTTCCTGGGATTAGTAAAATTATAGTTTTGGGCTCACCCATGATTTCTAAAGAAAAATTGAAATTTCCACTACAAAAGAACAGGAACACATGAAAGGAAGCCCTAGTCCCTTTGATTTTATTATAGTGAAGGTACCCACCATGGTAACATCGAAGTGATTGGCGAGGATTCACGGGACCATCGGTCGGGTGAATCGGGTCAGGGCGTGACAAATAACATATGTATTAAAATTTTGAGGCTTAATGGGGATATATTTCAATACACTTGGATGTCTAGTAAGAGCCAATCACATCCCCTTGATGCTACAATGGTGGGTATCTTCACCAAAGTAGCATTAATAGGACCAAGGCTCAAAATAAAATGCATACAACATTTTCAGTAGAAATTTAAACTTTTCTTTCATAAATGGTCCACACAAAAACTCATACAAAATATCTTGGGAATACAATAACTAATAAACATTAAATTTAATACCTTCATACATATACTTCAAGATTTGTACCTCAAAATATGCTTGTGATGTAGGTGATGTTCGAGCTCTATGCCTCACGGAATTCTTGTGTCACCTATAATTGTTTTGGGTAGGTGAGTGAGCTAATAAATTAGTGAATGAGATTGCTAGTGAAACCTGTCCTCTTGGACCAAGGATACTAGGAGAAGAACCGACACTTTTCATGAGGAAACCGAGCCCATAAATGAACCAAAAATGGTAAAGAAGTGTTAAAATGAGAAAATTGAATATCCTAAGTAACTAAGATATCCTAAAAATCATGATAAGGAACTAGGGAATGTATTGGATGTAAAAATCAGACTCGTTCAAGGTCAACCGGAAGCGAACTGGAACAAACCAGATTGAATCGTGATGAACAAATTCAATAATTTATTTTTCTTGGTGGGTTAAAAATGTAAATTTGGAAACTTGAGGCCAACATTAGATAGAAAATGAATTTATATTAATTTATAAAATTTTAATTTTAGAAAACTAGTCAAATTGGGCCTAAACTGACAGATGTTCATTTTCGGGTCACCAAACCCAATCGGACTAGACCGATCAACGACCTGGCCGATCAATGGATCACTGCTAGGTCAACACCAAGTCAGCACGTGCGAGCAATCAATGCACGATACGTGGCAAGGCATGCCAAGTCAATCACTCGATTAGCGCCAGGAAGTGCTGACAAATCAGAAGGTGACACATGTACTTGGTCAATGGTTTAAGGAAGAAAATCCACTCAGCAACAACCGACCAATAGGAGGGTGACATGTGTCCTGGTCAACAGTCAGTGAACACCTAGTCAGTAGCCACGTAGACACGGACAACCATTGGGTGGCCACCACGTGTCCAATCAATGAGCCAATGGCTGATGAGGCAGCTTAGTAAGAAGCTGTGTCAATTAAGCCAGATAGACACACACCACCATGTGGCAAGTCCGCATGTGTGAGCTTCGCACATACGGAATAGTCTCGTCATCTTCCTTCATATAATGATAGTGTTCATGGAGGAAATTTCACCTACCATTTCGCGCAAGGGAATATTCCCTCAGATTATTACATTTTCCGATGAGGATAAGCTTGACCAATATGGAAACTAGTAGAACAAAGGGTTCTTGAGCTCCATATATAAATAGCCCCCCTTCATTCATCCTCCACACACCTCAAACATTGAAAGAAGAAGAAGTGCTCAGTTTCCTGATGAAGCTCAAACTAGAGCTTTGATTTGGGGACTTCTTTCAACCTCACAAGATGAATTCAAGTCCTACAAATATCGGGGGAAGTCAGCTACCTAACAGACCCCTCCATTCAGTTTGAGGACCATCGGAGAAGCACCGACGGGTCCAAACGGTGACACTGCTCCATAGGACCTGAAGCTGCCCTATTCCGTCCAATCCAAATTTGGTGAATTTCGACCTCCTACAGCCAAACCGAGCTTTCCTCTAGCCTCTCCATCCTGCACTCGACCTCCTAAAGCAAATGTGTAAGTCAATTCAACCATTCCTCGTTGAAATAGTTTAATTATAGAAAGAGAAAGTGCCCGAATTTCACTAACCAAATTCCCACTACTCATGACATGAATTGTAGTGGCTCTTGATCCTCAAATGACCCTGTGGATGATAGCTTTGATCCTAAATTGCTGTAATTCCAATGGTAAGTTCTTGAATCTTTCTCTCTCTACATTTAGTTTCCTAGTGAAGCTTCGTTTGAGCTCGTTCCAGACCCCAAATTTGCAATTCAAATGTCATGCCCCGACCCAGTTTGGTTGGATCCCCATGAGCAACCCACCACTGTCCCAACTTATTAAGGGTTTTCCCCTTCTTTAAACCATGAGGAGTGAGACGTCTTTTAAACCTGTACCTTTCTTGGAATAACATTAATCAAAACTACATGAAATTTTAACTTACATACCTATCCAATAGGTGTAGCTAACTGGAGGTCTTTATGTAGGTTTTCCCTTGGTTACCTGAAAAGGGGTATAAGGGAGGGGGGGGGGGGGTGAGTTCGACAACTCAGTGAATGGGTGTTTAAAACTTGATTTTTCAGAAAAATAGTTTGAATTGGAATGTGCTAGATTCCTTAATTTCTTAAAACCATTTCCCTCAATTTCTTGGTTTTCAAAACCATCATTTCTCATTAACCATAGTCGTTGTGTTTAACCATTAACACACACCCTTCATCATGAAGGGATCACACATTTGCAGGGCAGCACGCCCATTGCACCTACTTGTGGTGTCAGAGCGACTTTATCAGCCACCTAGATAGAAGCTCGTCCACTTCTACCCTAAGAATGAGTGGATGTACATGACATCCGACCCTCAATCCCGTAAAGAAACTTCGTGTCCGTAGGAGGAAAGAGACCTCATCCCAACCCCACCTCGGTCTCATGTGCATGAAGCTACGTTGAGCTTCCTTGACTACTGGCACGACAAACTACCCTTATCTCCACCATGTCGTCTAGTAGCCCCTAGGACACATCACAAACCCTCTTAGCATCATGAAGGTCCCATACCTCAGTGCATGCACAAAATAGCAGTTTTCCTCTTAAGCCATTTAATCTTTGGTGCCACTAGCCCAATGGCCCGACTCTCAACTCGAGATGTAGCTGTTTGTCTCGATTGGTCTGTCGACCTATCTTGTTGCACTACCGCCAATCCATCGAGTATGTCGGTCCTATCTTGGTACCATGGCAAACATATGATTCATTTAAAATTTTCATGGCTTAAACTCAAGTTTGTTTACGAGCTCATGCTCATGCCAACTGGCCTTGGGCCCACTATACTAGATTTTCAAAATCGGGCATATTAGCCCCCAAGTTCCAAAATCGAGGCCTCCGGCCTATCTGAGCTATTCGAGGCCCCGTCAAGAAGGTCTCCCAAAAAGTTTAAGTAGTGGCACATAGTCAGGTGAGAGCACTTCCAACAAAAATAATCTTTCAGCTATCCATCACACCAATCAAGTGTGAGGACATCTCCGCTTATAATCGATGAATGGGTTTTCTACTTCCTTCTAGGAAGTTCATCATATCGACCGGGTATGATCTATTTACAAACGGTAAGTAGTTTTTCTGTGTGTTTTCTCACATCACCCAATCTAGGTGTGATGTTAAAATCCCACATTGTAGCGGGTTTTCATTTCTGAGGTGCTTATCATCCCAATCGGGTATGATATAAAAATCCCACTCACTTATGAATGTAGTGAATTCCTCTTAACCGGCTTTTTGCCTTTACGTGAGCTTGTCTTAGCTGGCGTTCCTGGTACTTCGTGTTATTACACGATATGAACATCCTTGCTCATTATCATTTGGCCTAACACCCTTCATTCATCACAAATGAATGAAATATCCAAACTTTTCAATAATTTGCAATTACGTCCCTAAAGTTCTTTTTCTTTAACTTTAGGTCCATAATGCCAATTTTTCCACAAATTGAGTCCTGAAACTTTAAAAATTTACTTTGGGACCTCAATTTATTCAAAATTATGAAAAGGTGTTCAAGTTTCCCAAATTCCCAATTTGGTCCCCAACTTTCCAAAATTACCATTTTGCCCTTACATTACAAAAATGGTAAAATTGACCCTAATAATTCCAAAACTTGATCAATTGGTCATGTAACATCTTTTTCATGCCCAATTGGCCCTCAATTTTAGGAAATTGCACTTTAGTCCCTCGAATATTCAAAATTCCCAAATTTCCCCCCAAGTTCAACCTTCCAACATAACCGAATTTAATTTTATCAAATTGAAAACTTCAAAAGCTTACCATTAGGGGTACGATAGTTTGAGCTTTTGATCTGAGCAGATAGATGTTATCCTGAGGTTCCTCCTAGGATCAAGTATCGCATCAATACATGTTGAATTGATAGATAATTTAGTTTGTAAAGTTTCGCTAGTTCTCTCTCTAATACTAATCGAAATTTACAAAGGGGAGCCAAATTGGCTTAACTTTTTGCTCTAATTCAACTGTATGAGGGTTGTGGAAGTGTTGGGAGGGCTTGGTTTGACATGAGAAGGGCTCAAAATGGCCGTTTTTAGCTTGGCCAAAATAGGGCAACTTCAGTCCACCGGAGCTGCTTCACTGTTCTATCACACCGGTGTTTGTTCGGCGACTATTGGATCAAATGGAGACTACAATTGTGTAGCTGACTTCTCACTAAATCTAAAGAACCCAATCATGCATTTTTTGGCTTAAAAAAATGCCCAAGTCGAAGCTCTGGTTGAAGCTTCACCGGAAAATGGAGCAATAGGGAGAGACTGGAGATTTCAGCTGTGAGGAGAATGAATGAGGAGGGGCTCTTTATATATGAAGCTTGGAGACTTCTTGGCCATCCGATTGGCATCTTAATGGCAATCATTCATTGCTTAAAACTCCCTAGTCAGAGACTTTTCATCTTTGCTGGCGCTGCTCAATTTTTCGACGAGTGAACAGTGTTGTTATCTGAAGGAAGAAGAGGACACTGTTCTGAGTCGGACCAGACCGGTTTGAACGAGGTTTAACACTTAAACTGACTGGTTCATGCTCGATTCAACCGAGTTTTCAAAATTAAAAATTTGTAAATTCACCTAAATTCATTCTCTATCCAATGGTGGCATCAATTCTCCAATTTGAATTTTCTAAGCCACCTAGAAAAATGAATTTAGCATCCAGTTCAATAGTGGTTCAAACCAGATTAAATTGGTTCAATCCGGTTTGGATCTAGTTCACCTGAACCGATATGGTTTTCTATCCCAAATTGTTCTAAATTCCCTTTCCAAGGTTTTTATGGCTCTTTGGGTCACTCGAGAGTTGTAAATTTCCTAATTTGCCCGTTTTCTAGTGGTTAGAGTTCGTGAATCGGTTCGGTTCTCTCTCTTGGGTTGACCGGTTCTTTCTCCAGTTTTCTTACCTTGAAGGGGCGAGGTTTACATCAAAGCATGATCAGATTGTATAGACGTGAAGAAATCAATTAGCACCATAAAAAGGGACAATGAACCCCATTTGAAAGGCTAATTTGAAGATATCAAATCCGGGTCTATAGAAATGGTGAAATTGGAGAAACTCTTGGGGTTTCAAAATTTGATGGGACTTTGTGCAATTTTTGTAAAATTTAAGGTCAATTGGAAAAGTATAGAAACTTGGAGGGCCAATTGGTCATTTTTGGAAACAGTGGGGCCAATCAATAATTATGGAAAGTTAAGGGTCCAATCGGAAATTTTGGAAAAATTGAGTCCCAATTTGTGATTTTCAAAAATTAAGGACCCAGTGGGGGATATTGGAAATCCCATGGACTTGATTGAAAGTAATTCGGCATTAGGGACATAAAGTCAAAGATTTTGAACTTTAGGGACATAATTGCAATAAGGCAAAAATAAGGGCTCAGTTGCAAATACATGGGAATAGGAGGCCTTTCATGGTGAACCTTTTCTCATGAGAATATTCAAAATGTGTAAGGATTAATTGGATAAAGAAAGTGAGCAGGGGAGCACGACAAGAATTGTAAATTTGACTAGAGACAAATGTGTCATAGTAATTGGGTGAGTGGGCTTACTAACGTTATACCCAATTTGGGTGATGATCACAATTTTAAAATGAAAAACCATTGTGAGTGAGACTTTTTAACATCATACCCGGTTGGAATGATAAATGTAATTTAAAGCTTAAAACCATTTTCCCATAAACGATCTCCCCTAACTGTGTGCAACTGCTTAAAAACTTTGGGAGACTTTTTTAATGATAGTTGAGACAGCTCCAATAGGTCGAAGGCCTTAGTTTTTGAACTTACATGGCGTAAGGCCTAGTTTTGAAAAACTTGTTAATTGGGCTCAAGGCCAGTAGGCATGGGTTGGAGCCCGTAGACAAACATGATGATAATAGCCATAAAAACTCTCAAAACTGGCTAATTTTGTGTGAACCACCACGGTGTCGAACCTGGACCGACAAGGCTCGATGGGCTAGTGGTAGTGCATTGGGATTAGGTCAACGGACCGGTCAAGCAAACAACTACGAAGCCCAAATCAAGAGTCAAGGTCGTTAGACTATTAGCACCAAGGATAATGGCTTATGAATCCTAAGACTATTGTTTGTGCATGCACTATGATACGAGACCATCGAGACGCCCAAGAGGGGTAATGTTAGTTCTAAGGGCTGTTGGACGACCAGGATGCGATAAGGGCCGTTTTGTCATGCCAGTGAATCATGAAGCTTGGAGTAGCTTCCTATGCATCGAGATTGGGGTGGGGTTAGGACAAGGTCTCTGTCCCAATATCATGGACACGGAGTACATTTGGGTCTAAGGGTCGGGCGTGTAACATCCACTTAGACTCATGGTAGAAATCGAAAACTTCTATTAGGGTGGACAATAAAGATGCACTGATCCCCAGGTGGGTGCAGTCGGAGTACTGCACTACGAATGTTTGTAACCTTTATGATAAGGGGCGTATGATTGGTTGCTAAACACCTACTGTGCAAAGGGGAAGTGTTAAAAGAGCTAAACTCACATAATAGAAAAATTTTAAATGATCCTTTGAAAACTTTGTTTTAAAACTCACCCTAATACCCGCTTACTGAGTTGTAGAAAACTCACCCTTTCCCTTTTACTCTTTTTTAGGAAAGGAGAACACTCACAAAGAAATTTCAAGGAAAAGCCTTAAGTTAGGTATGTTCGAAAAATTTTCAACTATTGATTTTTGTATAATGCTATTCCAAGAAACAAGGTCAGAAATTACGCCTGACTCCTCTTGGTTTTGGGGAGTAGAGACTCTCCTTAGACCAAAGGGAGTGGTGGGTTGTTCACGGGGTTTCGACCAAACTGGGTCGGGGCATGACAATACTAATGTCGATTCACTACATGGCTTATGACCCCAAACTTCATTAAAATTTCTATATGTGGAAATTTATTCACAATTTCATATATTATGATATTTTCATTATTTTCTCAAGCCTTAGAACTCATGCCTTCGACTTTCCACAATTATGTATAACTAGGTTGAGCTGCCGCTCACAAATTATCATATTAATCAATAAATTATGTGGAATTATATATAATAATAATAACATGGCCAAGTCATGCCCTGACAATCATGCAAAAGTATGATCAGGTATATGAGAGTGTGTGAGCCAAGTACACTCACACAATCGACACCCCATGTGTTCACTCTCTCATATGGATGTAAACACATCCCAATATCCATGACAATATCTTGCCAACACCTGTATTCTTGTAACACTGGGATTTTCCAATAGTAGAATCTAGCACAAATGGACTAAAAATCAAAGTTGAATTGAGAATGGGAATCAAAATTGGGAATTAGGTTCATATTAGATTATAAGTCATTACCCGAACAAGGAGTTTGGATTTACGGAAAGCCAAGATCGAAAAGGGGAATGACTTAAATTATTCAGGGGACCTAAAGAGGGAAAAAAGGGAAAAAGGGGTCTCCAAGTCAGGTCAAGGATTTGACCAACTTCATACACCCAACCCAACACCACCCACACTCGACAGGACTCCTCCCCTTTCATCCACTTGCGCAGCCTTTTCAATGGCACAACACTGATTAGAAAACATGCATAATGCACTGGATTGTTCACCAAATTTCACAAAATCATATCTCATATCATGTTGACAACTCCCTTACTGTTCTCCATGTGAAGTTAATTGAGTTATCACCTCCCTATCATATACAATTTCACTCCCAATATTTGAAAACTCATTTTTGGAAATGCTCTTGACACTCAAGTGGTTGACTGAACAACATTCCTTCATTTGACAAACAAATTTGAGAACTTTGATGTCAAAATGTTGTTAAGGGGGTCCTCTTGAAGTTTTTGGTTAGGTTTCAACCTGTAGTGGCTGGAAAATGTTGTGTGAGTGTCGTTTTGGCTAGCTCCAACTCGAGTTAGAAAATTTGTGTGGTGTTGCGGCTCATTCTAAGCACAACATGCTCCAACCACTTCTTTGACTGAAACTAGTGCCAAAAGTTCTCACTGCATCTCCTCTACCTCCCACAAGCCTTGGCTAACATCTGACAAGGGGAGTTTTGGCTACCATGAGTTGATTTCCTCTGGCAGGTCTATTCTAGAATGTCTTACTAACGTCCTTTTGGGGCCAAATTCATCCAGCTCCAGTGACTACTTGGTTGGCCACAACCATTGAAAGAGTTGCATATTCCTTGGCTTCAAAATTTCTACCTTTCGGCCACAAGTGGTGCCCTCTCCGATGAGTATTTTTTACCAACCCTCAATTAGCCAATTTTTGAGCATTTTTAGAAAATGACCAAATTCGTCCAAATGTAGTCGATGTAAGACCGTCACTCCTCCCACATGCCTTTAGGAGATAAATGAAAGTATTTGGCATGAAATTATGAAAAATGTAGTTTATTGGAGTTGTTTTCAATGTTTAGGGACAAAAGTGGAAATTTTAAAAAGTTTACGGACTAGTTTGTAAAACAAAACTTGTGGAATAGTCCCTAGGGGAAGTATCAAAGACTAGAAGGTGATTTTGAGGCAAATAGAGATGTCCAAATTGATTTTCGAGAGTTTAGGGGAAAATGACCATTTTTTGGAAAAATGAGGGATAAAATGATAGTTTTTGCCTAAATAGGGACAAAATGGTCATTTCACAGCATGAGGTGGAATAATGGTTAGTTTTAATAATTTGTGGGTTAGAATAATAATTTTTTAAAATAAAGGTGGTAAAAATAGAAATTTTTAATGAAAAAGGGCAAAATCTAAATAATGTAAAGTTTGGGGCCAAAATATAAATTTCAAGACTTGGGGATCCAAATGGGAATAAGGCACAGCATGTGGACTAAATAGAAAGGTTTTAAAAGTTAGAACCCTAAATGAAAGAAGCTGAAGGAAAAAAGAGAATTTTAGTAATTTATGAAAAGTTAAAGTGCTAAAAAGTTATTTTGGAAATTTTGAATTATAAGTGTTAAAAAGTGTATAAGTGTGGGGTTGTAGACTAAATGGAGAAAAAAGAGAGGGATACTTTAGAAATTATGAATATATGGAAATGGTAGCATGATTGAGTTTTGTTGTTTGATATGAGCAAAACTGAGTTGCGAGGTGAAAATAAAAAAAATTAGGAATTTTAGGATGGTACGAATATATTGGAGTGTTTCAAACTAACCATAATATTATAATATATTTTGTGTATATAAATAGGTGGGATCACACTTTCTAAATTAATTGGTAAGAAAAATGAAATGAACGGGTCTTGAATATAATATGAGCAAGTTTACCGTCGGCAAATCCGATTGGATTGGATGGGTGACAGTCCTTAACAAATTTTTATATTATAAGTATAATACCATGCTTTTATTTAGAAAATATATTAAATAAATATGAAAGGCAAACTGTACAGTGATATGAAGTATATATATATATATATTGAAATGGGAATCAATAAAATTTAATGGAATAAGAAATGGATGATGCTTATTATTTGGAAAAGAAATTAAATAAGAAAGGAAAGGCAAACTACATGGGGATATGTATATATATTTGAAATGGGGAAACCAATATAATATGAGTTGAATAGAATAATATATAGATTGAAAAAGAGGTTTAAGAGGAAGGTTAGTTAAGGAGACTAAATAAGAAAACAACTTATATTGGATAAGAAAATAGTAAAATTATTATAAGAATGATTGTGTGGAACATGGTAGTTAGCTTATATCATGCATAAAATATAAATTATATTGTGAGCATGATTATGTGCAATATGGTGACAACCTGTTGTTATGAGTATCATTAATTATATATGGCATTCTTGGATATATGTATGTTGTGATGGACATCGATTGGACATCTATGAGAAGTTGTGTTGATGATTGGGGTTGACTTAGAATGAGGTAATAAGATATACATGTGTGATATGAAGGTTGCCATGTCGTTCATGGACTTATCAGAGGTTCGATTATGCCTTGTTTTAGGCGGACGCTGGGCAACCGATGCACATGTATACATGCGTGCAGGGTGGATGATGGACGTGCGAAGTATAGAAATGACTTGAGCAAACTGCCTTGAAATCCTGATGAGGAGAAGATTTTTTTATATATTTTTGTAAGTGCATCTATGCCAATGCACATATCTTCATCACCCCAAGCACTCAAATGTGAGGACTTGGAAGACATGGCTAGTCAATGGTTAATTTGTGAATTTTATCATACAGGACTTGTTCATATTAAGATGTATGAATTGAGAATTGATATTTAGTATTGTGATTAAGGCTAAATACTTGAGGTTAAATAAATTAATAAAATTATGTAATAATTAAATCATGATAAATTGAATATATATATATATGTACTTATGTGATTAAATAATCAATTTATCTTCATGTACGATATTTTGAGTAGAGAATTGAGATCAGGCCATGACATAGCTCGATGTCGATAAGCCTACTCACTAAGATGGGAGCTCACCCACTCCCAAATATTTTTCAGGTAACAAGAAGAATTTGGGGACAATTGCACACTACAGACTTTAGGTGGACATCTCAAGTATTCAACATGAAGACTATGAATTTTATCAGTATTAGTGTTCCATGGGATTTTCTATGTATTTTGAAATGATGTAATATTTTGAAAGAAAATTTTATATTATGAGACTTTCGTATACTCGATTCTACAAGTGTGACGGTACCCACTTTTGTAGTATCGAGGGGACGTATCGGATTTTCATCAAGTCAAACTAGGAAATCGGTAAGGGCGTGACAAATTAAACGGTATTAGAGCCAACAATTTAAAAACAAGTTATTTTCTAAAATGAAATGATTTGGAAAGGTAGTAAAAATGAGAATAACAACTAATAAGGCCTTTGTTTTCTATTTTAAAGTATTAAGGGTATGAATCAATACTTAAAATCCTCTAAAGAGTGTAAAAAAAAGACAACCATGATATACATAATGGACTACTAAATAGGAATACTAGGAGAATTGTATTGCAAAGTCGATGGATCACACGACTTGGAGAGCCATGAGATAGGCAATGGGGCATGTGAGAAGGGGATATTAGGCTAGAGATCTTAAATAATTATGAATGTACCCTAGCTACATTATGACTCGAGTATACTCTCGGTTGACGGGGAAAAAATACTTATATATATAGAAACTATCAAGAGGAGTTGAAAAATGTGCAATACCATAAGAAAACATCATGATATAGGGCATGACTAAAACTAACTCACAAAATAAAGAATTTTGAAATTATATATATAAATAAATATGTGTTGGAAAATGGTATTGAAACAGATCAATATTAGAAGAAGGAAACATCATATTATGTGATAGGGAAAGCCTTGGGTAGTGAATATTGATAAGAAAAGAGTGATTACACATAAGTGCGGTAGAGAAATGCATTGGTGGTATGTAAGAGCACCACTCATAAAGCTCTAGATGGGAGGTAGTATTCCTCCATGATTTGGAATGGCATCTCTTCTCCTTGGCATACTTTTGTTATGATTCTAGGCCTTTCTTCTATAGGCATTACCTTCATCTTTCTATTATTATCCTTTCTCCCCATTTCTTTAACTAGGGATCAAACTTTTCATGGTATCCCTGCAATGTCTCACTTTGTCATGTGTCGAGTGAGTTAAATTATTTTCACTGTCTAATCTTTCTGACAATCTCTTACACGTGTTGTCATGCCACAACTCAGTTTGGTCAGGGTCCTGTGAACAACCCACCACTCTCCCGAATCTCAAAGCATGACTCCTATAGGAGATAAGAGAGAGTCAGGCGTAGTACCTGTTATGTCTTCCCTGGACAACATTAAAAAAACTGAAACTTTAAATCTTTATACTTGGGATGGGGTCTGGGGAGGAGGAGCTAGTGTAGTCTTGTTCCTTCCTAAAAAATGTTTAGAGGGAGGAGGTCAGTTTGACAACTTAGTGATTGGGAAAAATCTTTTAGGAAATGTTTGATTCAGCATTTTTAAATATTGGATATTTCATTAGCAGATTTCTTCTCAGATTTTTCTATTCACACGATCAACAACCACCCTCCTATCATAGGAGGGATCATATGTTTGCAGAACGGTCCCGACCATTCCACTTGTGGACTGAAATGTCGTCCACCCTAATAGAGGTGCACTGCATCTACCTGAAGTTTGAGTGGACATCAATAGTTTTTCCCTCAACAAGCCCTGATCACTTCATCATGTCTGCTTTGTGGGATGAGACCTCATTTCTCCTATTTCCTCTGTCTCAATGAGTAGAAATCTCCCTAAGCTTCACGACCTACTGGACGACATACCACCCTTATGCACATAGGGTTGTCTAGTAGTCCTTGGGCTCCATCCCTACCTCATGCTAGGTGTCCGGATGACCCGAATATCACAGTGCATGCAAAATCAATAGTCTTTTTAGTTATCGCCATTATCTTTAGCCCTCTAGCACAACAGTCTGTTGGCTTGGCTTCGGCCAACACATACTGGTCTAATAGGTTCGACGACCTAGCTTTGGCAGAGTAACGGTTTCATCCAACAAGCTCAACAACTCAGACTTGGCTTGGCGGGTTTCACACACAATTTCCTATTATTTGGATCTTTTAGCATCACTTATCACATGCTAGTTCTAGACGGGTCCATACCCGTGTCCATCGGCATTGGACCCACTTTCATATTGAACCTAAGCCCCAAAATTAGCTCTCAAATATTTTAAGAAGAGTCACCCAGTTAGGGGGGTTTGCTAATTATGAGAAAATTATTTTAAAATTTAAACCATCATTCCAACTGGAATAGACGCTATAGCGATTCCCACTCACCCTGTAATCTCGGTAGGGTCGTCCCAGCGGAGGTTGGCTTCGCAATGTTCTTCTGAAAGCCGGCGCTCAAGCAGTCTACTCCTACATGACACGAATATCCATATTAGGGTACTGAAGTAAGGGATCACATCTTTTTAAGCATTTGCATATAGGCCATCATATTTTGCCTTAATTATAATTTGATCCCTAAGGTTTGTGCTTTTACCTTTAAGTCCTTATTTATCCCTTCTTTTCAATTAAGCTCCTAGGATTTCCAATTATCCTTCTTGGGTCCTTAGTTTTATCAAAATTTCTTATAAGCCCCTAAATTTTCCAAAATTTCTATTTAGTCCCCAATTTTCCCAAAATAGCAATTTGATCCAAAACTTGTCAAGCTTTACAAATTGGTCCTTCGGTTTATCCAATTTGCCTAATTGACCCTCATTTGGGAGGGAATTTCATGAAAATGCCATCAATTTTATCAATTTGCTATTCGACCCCAATTTTCAAAAAACCCCAAAATTCTCAAAATTTACATTTTAGCCCCCAAATCTCTATTTAGTCAAATTGACTATCAAAATTTTGTTAGTTGTCCCCATTCATGATTTTGATCATTTCCTTTATGTTCTCCTCCTCATTTTAAGCCTTGAATCACTTCATTTGGCTCATAAATGAGCTCAAATGGAGCTTTTCCAGAAAATACAATCTATAGACAGAATGCTTCGATATCTTACCAGTGGGGATCTAGTGACCGAAGCTTTGGCTACCACTATGTTGCTCTCGTCATGGGAATCCTCCCTGGATCAAACCATGCCTCAATTGATGACTTGAGCTATGTGAATTTTAGTGTCAAAGTGTTTGTAGAACTTGGCTATGAATAGTATTTTCTGGTGAAGGTCAATGGAGGGAGCATACCGTCTTAGCTCGGGGGAAGGTCGTGACACTTCCAGGTGAGGTGTAGGGGGTCTAGTTTGGCTGCAATTGGCCAGGGGAAAGCTCAAAGAGGTTGTAGGGGGCTGGGCAGTTTTCTGGCCAAGGAGCAGTAGTATTGTTCAAGCTTCCTCATTCCTCCTGGTGGCTCTCAAGCTGAACGGAGGGTAGGGCTAGGTGGAGGACTTCTTCCCGATTTCAAAGACACTCAATGTGGCTTTAGAGACTGAGAAAAGTCCCGTCGTCGGAGCTCTAGTCTTGATTATGTATTTGAGGAAACATGCTCTGATACCACTCTAGTTGTCACGCCTCGACCTGGTTTGGTCGGATCCCCGTGATCAACCCGCCACTCTCCCGATTTACTAAACGGTTTCCCCTTATATTATAAACCGTAAAGAGTAAGGCGTTCTTTAGACCTGCACCTTTTTCCAGGAATATCATAAATCAAAACTGTATAGTAATTTAAATTAATCGTACCTGTCTTGTAGGCGTTTAATTGCACAAGTCTTTTAAGGTTCAGCTTTCTAGGACTTCATTAAAGGGTTATAAGGGAGGGGGTGAGTACAACTACTCAGTGAATGAGATTCAAATCTTTTTAATTTTAAAAAAAACATTTATATGGAGTGTGTCAGACTCCTTTCTTTTCAAAAATCCCTTCATTAAAAAAATTTTAGGTTTTTCCATTATTTCTTAATTACCGGTGTGTCATCACCCAACACACATCCTTTATCATGAATGTTACACACATTCGCAAGTCAGTATCACTGCTGAACCCGCTAGTGGCTTCGGAGTGACTTTTCCTGCCACGTGGATAGAAGTACGACCACTTCTACCCTGGGAACGAGTGGATGTACGTGACATCCGACCCACAATCTCGAAATCATATCTTCGTGTTCGTATGAGGACATAGACCTCATCCTGTCCCCACCCTAGTCTCATGCGCTTGGTGCTACTCCAAATTTTTGACAGACACCTGGAACGACGAACTGCCCTTATAGCCACTAGGTCGTCCAGTGCCCTTAGGATGCATCACTACCCCTTCATGGGCATCTTGATGATCTCGTACTCATAGTGCATGCACAAACAATGTTTTCTCATATTGCCATGTAATCTGTGGTGCCACTGGTCTAACGGCCCCGACTCTCAACTCAACCTGTAGTTGTTTGTCTTGACTGTTCTGTCGACCTGTCATGTCGCACTGCTGCTAGTTGACTAAGCATGTCGGTCCTATCTTGGTACCATGTCCAAACAATTCACTTATTAAGTTTTATGGCACATATATCATATTTGTTTACTAGCTCCTACTCGTGCTAACTAGCCTTGGGTCCACTATACGAGATTTTCAAAATTGGGCATTTAGCCCCAAGTTCCAAAACCGAGGCCCCCAACCTATCAGAGCTATTTGAGCTCTTGTCGAGAAGGTCTCCCAAATTGTTTAAGCATTGGCACACAGTCAGGGGAGAGCACTTTCGACAAAACATATGTTTTCTCTATCCATTATACCGCTCGGGTATAAGGACACCTCCGTTCATAACCAATGAACGGGTTTTCAACTTCCTTTGAGGAAGTCTTATCATACCAACTGGGCATGATCTACTTACAATCGGTAAGTAGTATTTCCACATGATTTTCCTATCACTTCCTCTAAGTAGTGATGTTTCAAATACCACTTAATAGTGGATTTTCATACCGAGGTACTTATCATTCCCAACTGGGTATGATATAAAATTTCCACTCACAACCGATAAATGGTTTTTAATTTTAAGTTGTGCTCATCATCCCAACCGGGTATGATGTTAGTAAAGCCACTCACCCGTTAATGTCGTGAATTCCACTAGACTATTTCTTGGTATTCAGGCGAGCTTGTCCTTGCTGGCATTCCTGGTACTTCGTGTTCCTACACAATATGAACATCTTGGTTCATTATCGTTCGGCCTAATCGCCTTCATTCATTCCAAATGAATGAGAAGTCAAACTTTCATTTATTTGCAATTAGGTCCCTAAAGTTATTTCTCTTTAACTTTAAGTCCCAAATGCCGGTTTGTCCTCAAATTGAGTTCTGAAACTTCTAAAATTTATCATAGGACCTCAATTTATTCCATTTCACAAAAATGAGATTAATTTCTCAAATTTCCAATTTGGTCCTCCAACTTTTCCAAAATTACCATTTTTCCCTTCCTTTACAAAAATGGTAAGTTTTGCCCCAAAAATTCTAAAATTTCTCAATTCATCCTCCAACATTATTTTCATGCCCAATTGGCACTCAATTTCATAAAAGTTCATTTTAGTCATTTGAATTTCGAAAACCCCCAATTTTCCCCCAATTCCAACTTCTTAACACAAGCGAATTTGATTTCATCAAATTGACCCATCAAACGTTTCCAATTGTTGAAATTGAAGTTGAAATTGAGTTTCCACATGTTCATACGATTCTTTAGAAATGTCAATCGCAAGTTTTAATGTCGGGACAAGCTCAAACGGAGCTTCGTCAGAAAATGAGCTATAGTGAGAGAAAGCTTCGATTACTCACCAGTGAAGGCACGACGATTCGAGCTTTTGATCTGGGTAGATAGCTCTCATCCTGAGGTTCATCCTAGAATCTAGAATCGAATTAATTGATGTGGAATTAGATTAGAATTTTGTCATTGAAATTTGATCGAGTCTCTCTCTAGCACCGATTGAAAATTGTAAATGGGAGCTAAATTGGCTTACCTTTCGGTCCTAATTCGGCCGTGGAAAGGTTGAGGAAGTGTTGGGAGGGCTTGGTTTGGCCTGAGAAGGGCTTGAAATGGCCGATTTCAGTTTGGCAGAAATAGGGCAACTTCGGTCCACTGGAGCTGCTTCACTGTTCCATCATGTCGGCGCTTCTCCAAGAATTCTTGGATTGACTGGTGACATAAATTATTGATATTAATTCTAATAATTTAATTTCGGTATTAAATTATTTGTATTAATTCTAATAATTTAATTTAGGTATTAAATTATTGATATTAATTATAATAATTAAATATATATTAATTTATGGCTATTTATGAGAAAGGTACGTTTGCATAAAAAGTTTTGACCGAAATTTTGGGTTACAAAAAAAATCATACTTCCCAGGAGGTCACCCATCATCACACTACTCTCAAGCAATCATGCTTAACTTTAGAATTCTCATGGATTCTTGTTCACTTGAACCAATTTAATTTTTCTGTTCTAATTTGTGTTAAATTTATTTTCCAACATTTAATAAACCTTTTGGATTACGCGGAAGTTGTAAATTTCCAAATTGCTTGTTCCCAAATGATCAAGTTTGTAAACCATCTCGATTTTCTTACTCGGTTTGACCGGTTCTTTTCCCGATTTTCCTTAACTCAAAAGTGTGAGGTTTACACTCTAGCTTTTCTGACCTCTCTCTCTCCTCCGTTCTCTCTACCAGTGACTGAAGGTTGAAGATGATGATATGGCGGACGTGCCATGTGGTACGTTGTGAATAGCTAATTTTTCTAACGTGGAGGTCCAGCTTAGTTGCCGTGTCAACCTTGACCCATTGATCAAACACGAGGCAACCTCTCATTGGCTACTCGTGTCTGCATGGCATGCTGACGGGTCGCCTGCTAACCATTTGCTGCACATGTGGTAGCCTCTCATTGGCTGCCCGTGTGTACATGGCTATTGAGAGGGCGCCATTGACCGTTGATCGATCCGGTTCGATCGGGTTCGCTGTTCTGAATTTGAAAATCAATTGTTTCGGACCTGATTCGACTGGTTCTATAAAATTTAAAAATTTATAATTTCATCTAAATTTATTTTCTATCTAATGGTGGCCTCAATTTCCCAAATTGACATTTTTAAGCCACCTAGAAAATGAATTATTGAAACGGTTCACTATGGTTTATCATGGTTCTATTCAGTTCGGGTCTGGTTCACCCTGAACCAGAATGGTTCTCTTCTCAATTCCACTTCTCGGTTCTTCCTCCTAAATTTTGTTAATTTTTGGTCACTTGGGATCTTCCAATTTCCCACGTTAACGCTTCTTTACCATTTTCATTTATTAATTGGCTCGGTTCTTCACATGTAAATCTTTATTGGTCCTTTTTCTAATTTTTTCCTTGGTCCCACAGGACTAGTCATACAACTCTCCCCTCATTTTAGGAGTTTTGTCCTCAAAAATATTACATACTAAACAGTTGTGGGTATTTACCCTTTACAGTCGTCTCAACCTCCCATGTTTCCTCCTCCACTTGACCATATCACAAGAGGATCTTCACCATGGGGATGCTCTTGTTCCTAAGGTTTTTCTCACATCGGTCAAGGATTTATATGGGCTCTACTTCCTAAACCAGGTCTTCCTCAATCTCGGGTGGTAGTTGGTCTAGCACATGGCTGGGGCCGGGCTCGTACTTTTGCAGTACTAACACGTGGAAGACATTGTGGATTCGCTGCAGGTTCGGGGGTAACTCCAGTCGGTAAGCTACGGTTCCAACCCTCTAGGTTACGGTGTACGGACCTATGTATCATGGTTTCAACTTTCCTCTATTGCATTTGGACACATCCTAATCCTTGTCCAAAGGCATCACTATTTACAGTGTACTCACTAGTGTTCACGTCGAGTAAGGCCAGCACTAGGGTCGTCGTTAATTGGGATTTGAGCTCTTGGAAGGATTCCTCGCACTTTGTGTCCCACTATAGTCTACTCCCTTCCTCGTGAGGCGAGTTAATGGGGCTGCAATCTTGGAGAAGTCCTCCACAAACTTTCGGTAGTACTCGGCGAGGTTGAGGAAACTATGTATCTCAGTTGGGTTGGTGGGAGCTTTCCAATTTGAGATACTCTCTATCTTGGCTAGATCCACCTTCACTCTGTCCATGGACACTATCTGCCCCAAGAAGCACTCCAAATAAGATGTGTCTAAGGAGGAATAAACATAAATTGTAAGATGAGTCATATTCCACACATGCATATGAAACCTAAAGAGTGAACGACTGAGCATAGTTTGGAATGCACGGAATAAAATCAATAATCGGATAAAATAGAAGTTGTGGATAGAGAAGGATCCAAAGCAGACAAATACCCTAACATAGATAGGGGTGCGAAGAAAGGGAGGAAGAACCCTACAAGGAATGATAAGATGGTTGTGCATATAACTCCTAAGATGGAAATCTCTATTGTGAAGGATATAGTAGAGAACCAAATCGGAAGAAGGGAGCCTTCCCAAGCAAAGGAATCGACACATAGATTGAAAGTGATTATTGTAGAATGAAGAATTATGAAATGAGAATGAGTAAGTAAAAGTGGATTAAGGAATAAGGAAAAAACGTTGGATAAAGAAGGATGTTCTTTAAAAATCGAGATTTTTAAAGTAGAGAAAATTTAAAGGACGAGTGGGTAAGGAAAACTGACATAGTTGTGTAAGTTGATTTGATAACAATAAAGGTAGTCGAGGAATACTACCAGAAGAAAAGATGGATGATGTTATACAATCCCCAAGAGATTGGAAAATTGGGAATAACCCTAAAGGAGGTGTTCTGGAAATCTAATGGACATAGAGACAAGATCTAGAAAATGTCATGTTGTAAGGAAGCATGTAAACCTAACAGTCTCGAGGAAAACATGACTCAAAATAAGGAAGAGTCAAGTAGAAAGCATGACAAGGTCAAACATAAAATTTGGACTGAAATTGTAATGAACAACGAACGAAGGAAGAGTCGAAATAGGACAAAACGGTGATAATAAGGAACCCGTGAAAACAAGTATGTAATGTTCTAAATGACATCGAGCTAAGGGTTTCAATGACCAAGAGGTTAACTAGACATAGGAATGGTTAGGTATCTTGAAATTCCCAATCCTGAATACGAGACCTCAAAAGGAAAAATGTTGCTCTAAGCAAAGAAACATGTGAATCTAAGGATATACCCTTAAGTAAGATATGTCTAGGTATGGTAAACTCCATGGAGGGAGAAAATAATATAAAGGAAAAGACATTCCTTCAGTGAATGATCTATAAAGGTTAATTGAAAGAACAAGATAAGAGTTGGCATATTAAGCACATACCAAATGGACATCAAAGGAATTGGTTCCTCATGCAAGGTTGCTAATTAAGTTTTGGGGACAAAACTCCTAAAAGGAGGGGAGAGTTGTAAACCCCCACCCTTTTGAGTTAAAGAAAACCTAGAAAAGAACCGGTTAAACTGAGTAAGAAAACTGAACTGGTTTACAAACCCGATCATTTGGGAACGGGTAATTTAGAAATTTACAACTCCTAAGTGATCCAAAGGGTTCATAAAACCCTGGAAAAGAACCTTAGGACAAATTGGAAGAGAACAACCAGACCAATTTAGATGAACCAGATCCAACTAGATTGAAACAATTTATGAACCGGAACCGATAGAGAAAGGCAAATCGGGAAATTTATGGATTTCGTGTGACCCAAAGGGTCCCAAAAGTCATGGAAATGGACTTGAGAATGAATTGGAGATGAAAACTAAACCGGTTCAGGTGAACCGGATCCAAACCGGATTGAACTGATTTGGACCGGTTTGAACCACTATTGAAATAGATTATAAATTCATTTTTCTAGGTGGATTAAAAATTTTAAATTGGAGGTTTGAGGCCACCATTGGATAGAAAATGAATTTAGATAAATTTAGAAATTTTTAGATTTGAAAAATTATGTCGAATTGGGGGTGAACCAATTGATTTAAGCTTTGAACCCTATTCGGACAGGTCTGGTCCGGTTCAGAATAGTGTCGTCTTCTTATTTCCGATGACAACACTGTTCACACGCCGAAAAATCGTGCAGTACTGGCAAATCTAAAAAGTCTCCAGCCAGGGAGTTTCAGACAATGAATGACTGTCATTAAGGCCCCAATCAGACGGCCATGAAATCCCCGAGCTGCCTATATAAAGAGTCCCTACACATTCATCCGCTTCACACTTAAAAACTCCATTCTCTCTCAACTGCTCCATTTTACGGTGAAGCTCGAACTAGAGCTCCAACTTGGATAATTTTTTGAGCCAAACAAGGCAAGGTCAGGTTCTTTAGAACTAGGGAGAATTCATCTACACGCCTGCAGTCTTCGTTTACTCCAAGGGTCATCGGTGAAGCGCCGACATGATCAAATAGTGAAGTAGCTCTGGCTGACCGAAGCTGCCCTTTTTCGGCTGAGTTGAAATCAGACAATTTGAGCCCTTCTCAGGCCAAACCAAGCCCTTCCAACACCTCCACAACCCTCCTACAACTGAATTAGAGCTGAAAGGTAAGCTAATTCGGCTCCCCTCTGCAAATTACGGCTGGTGCTAGAGAGAGAATCGACTAAACTTTGATGATAAAATTCCCATTCAATTTGGTATCAATTGATGCAATTCTTGATTCTAGGATGAATCTAAGGATGAGAGCTATGTGCTCACATCGAAAGCTTGGACCGCCATGCCCCCGACGGTGAGCAATTGAAGATTTCTCTCTCTATAGTCTATTTTCCGACGAAGCTCCATTTAAGCTCGTTTCAACGTCAAAACTTGCGATTAAAAGTGCTATTGAATCGTATGAAAATGTAGGAACTCAATTTTTACTTCAATTTTGAAAAATTAGAAGTGTTTAATCAGTCAATTTGATGAAATCAAATTCGGCTGTGTTAGGAAGTTGAAATTGGGGGAAAAGGGGGGAAATTGGGGATTTTTGAAAATTCGAGGGACCAAAATACAATTTTGTATAATTGAAGGTCAATTGGACATGATAAGAATGTTAGAGGGCCAATTGAGCAATTTTAGAATTTTTGGGGTAAAACTTACCATTTTTGTAAAGGAAGGGCAAAATGGTAATTTTGTAAACTTTGGGGGGCAAATTGGGAATTTGGGAAACGTGAACCCCTTTTTTGTGAATTTGAATAAATTGAGGTCCCAAGATAAATTTTAAAAGTTTTGGGATTCAATTTGAGAAAAAATCGGCATTAGGGACCTAAAGAAAAATAACTTTAGGGACCTAATTGTAAATAAGTAAAAAGTGTGGTTTTGTCATTAATTGGAATGAATGAAGGCTATTAGGCCGAGAGAAAATGAACAAGGATGTTCATATCATATAAGAACATGAAGTACCAAGAACACCAGCAAGGACAAGCTCGTGTGAATACAAAGAACCAGTCAAGAGGAAATCACTGCATGATCGGGTGATTGACCTTCATGATGAAGGATGTGTTTTGGGTGATGACACACCATGATTAATTAGAAATGGTGATAAAATGGAGATTTGAAATAAAAGGATTTTTAAAAGGAAATAAGGAGTCTGACACACTTGAAACAAATCATTTACCTAAAAGTTAAATTTCAAAAACTCATTTACTGAGTCGTTGTACTCACCCCGTCCCTCATACCCCTTTCCAGGAAATCCCAAAAAGCCTACTCTCAAGGACCACAAACTAATACGCCTATGAGACAAGTATGATAAATTTAAAAATTTATGTAGTTTGATTTATGTTATTCCAGGAAAGGTGTAGGTTTAAAGAACGCCTTACTCTTTACGGTTTATAACAAAGGGAAACCCTTAAATAAATTCGAAAAGTGGTGGGTTAATCATGTGGATTCGACCAAACCAGGCCGGGGTGTGACAGAAATGGACAGTGTCGGCGAAGGAAACACGGCTCCATTCAAGCCGTTTTAGGGTGAGGATAAGCTTGACCAAGATGTGAAACAGTCGGGCAAAGAGTCTCTGAGCTTCCTATATAAAGAGCTCATCTCCATTCATCCTCCTCACACTTTAAATCTCCTTTCTCTCCCCACTGCTCCATTTTCTAGTTAAGCTCAAACCAAATCTTCGATATAGGCATATTACTTAGCCTTAGAAGGCGAGGTTAAGTTTTTTAGACCCCGAGGGAAGTCATCAACCTGTGTTCAATCCGAGGATCGCTAGAAAAGCACCCGCAAAATCAAACAGTAAAGCAGGTCCAAAGGACCGAAGCTGCCGTATATTTGGACGAGCTGAAATTGGCCATATTCAACCCTCCTCCGGCCAAACCAAGCCCTCCCAACACTCCCACGGCCCTCACACGACCGCAACAGAGCTGGAAGTAAGACAATTCGGCCATCCTCTATCATTCTCAGTAGGTGTTAGAGAGAGAAACTATGAAAATTCATTGACAAAATTCTCCTTTGATTTGATGTGAATTATAGCGATTCTAGATCCTAGGAGAAACCTTAGGATGAGAGCTATCTGCCCAGATAGAGAGCTTGGACTATCGCACTTTCGACGATAAGCTTTCGAAGCATTCTCTCTCTACACATAGTTTTCCATTGAAGCTCCATTTGAGCTTGTTTCAGCCTCAATTGAATTGTATGGATGTGTAGGAACTGATTTACACCTCCAATTGAAGCAATTAACTCGGATTGAATGGTCAATTTGAAAAAATCAAATTCGGTTAGTTTGAAATGGTGAAAATTGGGGGATATATTTGGGGAAATTTGAAGATTTCGTAAAATTGAGAGACCCCTTTGCAATTTCCCAAAATTGAGTGCAATTAGCCATGAAAAAGATGTTGGAGGACCAATTGGTCAATTTTTGAAACAATTGGGGTCAAATTGCCATTTTTGGAAACTAGGGGCAAAATGGTAACTTTTGAAAAGTTGGGCACCAAATTGGGAATTTGGAATACGTGAGCCCCTTAAACAATTTTGAGTAAATTGTGGACCCAAAGAGAACTTTTGGAAGTTCGAGACTCAATTTGGGGAAAAGTTAGCACTAGGGACCTAAAGTTAAAGAAAATAAACTTTAGGGGCCTAAGTGTAATTAACTAATAATTTTGAGTCAAGTCACTCATATGTGAGAAATGAAGGCTATTTTGTCAAACTTTAATAGATAAGCGTGCCCAAATCGTGTAGGAACAAGAAAGATAGGAACGCCAGCAAGGATAAGCTAGCATGGTGGTGGAAACCAATTGGAGAAGAATACGCCATGGTTATTGGGTGAGTGGGCTTATTCACATCATGCCTAGTTGGGATGATTAGCACTTTAGAAATGAAAAATTACTTGTAAGTGGAATTTTGACATTATACTTGGTTGGGGTGATGGGCGGACGAAGTTAAAACCTACTTACCCGTTGTAAGTAGAGGAAATCATACCCAGTTGGTAAGATGGACTTCCTTTAAGGAAGGAGAAACCCACTTGTCAGTTGCAAGCAGAGGTATCATCACACCCGGTTGGTGAGATGAAGTGAAAAATACATTTTTGTCAAAAGTGTTCTTCCCTAACTATGTGCCAATGCTTAAACTCTTTGGGAGACCTTCTTGACGGGAGCTAGAAGAGTTCAAATAGGCTAGAGGCCACATTTTCTTGAACTTGTGGAACTAAATGCCCAGTTTTGAAAAATCACATGCAATGGGTCCAAGGCCAATGGGCACGAGAAGGAGCTTGTAAACAAACATGAGTTATGAAAACCATGAAAACTCTTAATGAAATAGTTGTGTGATTTTTCCATGGTATCAAGTTAGGATCGACAGTACTCGATGGATTGGCTGTAGTGCGTCAGGGCCAGGTTGACGGACTAGCCAAGGCAAATAGCTGCAGATCGGGTTGAGGGTCGGGGCCGTTTTACCACTAGCACCAAAGATAAATGGACAATTGTTAAAATTATTCTATTATGCATGCACTTGAGGAACAGGACCATCCAAATGCCCAAGAAGGGTAGTGATGTGTCCTAAGGGCTACTAGAAGACATGGTGGAGATAAGGGCAGTTTTTCGTGCCAACAGTCGGAAAGCTCGATGTAGCTTCTTACGCATGAGATCGAGGTGGGGTCGGGATGAGGTCTTTGATCTCATATGGAGATGGAGTTTCTTTTTAGTCTGAGGATCGGATGTCAAGAACATCCACTCAGACCTAGGGTAGAAGTGGCCAGTAAAGATGCTCCGAGCCACAAGTGGGTGCAGTGGACGGGTTGCACTTGTGAATGTGTGTTCCCTTCCTAATGAAGGGCGTGTGTTGTCTATTAAACACACCTAATGAGGAAATGAGGAAAAAGGTTTTGAAAATCAGAACATGAGAAAAAGTCTTTCTTTGAAAGAAAGCAACAACCTTGGCACAATTTAGTTAAAACTATTTGTTTTGAAAATTTACTTCCAACCCCCACTCACTAAGTTGTAGAACTTACCCCCTCTTTTATATCCATTTTCAAGATTAAGGGAAAACATGAGTAAAGAAAACACCAGGATCTACCCTCTGTCAAGTATGCTTAAAAGTTGTTTTAAGCTTGGTTTTTATTGATTTATGCTATTTCATGGAACAAGGTTTAAAATTGCGCCTGGCTCCTCTTGATTATAAAAAGGGGGAAACCCCTCTTACACCAAGGGAGCGGCAGGTTAATCACGGGGATCTGACGAAACCGGGTCAGGGCGTGGCAGGCTGGGTAGTTCCTCCGAGAAGACGTTGGGATAACGATTGACTATAGGGACTTCGGCTAACTCCTTCTCCGATGAATCCTTACAAGTGATCTAGGCGAGGAATACCTTACACCCTTTCCGTAGCAAGTCTTGCGCCTCTATGTAGGATACCAGGTGTACTCCGGCTCTCCAGGTATATCCTTCAAACATCGCCTCCTCCTTTCTGAGGGCATGAAAGGTTATCCTTTTCTTTCCGCAGTCGACCTGGGCGTGATTTGTGCTCAGCCAGTCCATCCCTAGGATGACCTCTACTTCTCTTAGCGGGAGGGGAATCAAGTTGGCCTCTAGGGTGGTTCTTCCTATCTTCACTTTGTAGGTCTTCAAGTACTCCTTGTTGTTCTAGTGTCTCTCCTAGTGGTGTGAGGATGTGGAGGGGTGGCAGGAAAGGAGAGGGTTCATTAAGAAGTTTCGAGACTAGGGTTTCCTTGATAAAAGATCGCTTTGCCCCTCAGTCGAAGAGGGTGTTCCTATCCTTCTTGAATACTCGTACAAAACCTAAGTGGGAGTTAATGGAAAATTTTAGGGGAACATATTTTATTAAATTGAATGGAGACTACAAGTCTCCAAGCTATAGACTCGATTTATGAGGAGGGTTGGGACATACCAGCCACCATACTGAGGTCCTTTTGAGCTTCTTCCTGGGGCTGGTTGTAGACCCAAGTTCGGACTCTAGTGGGTGCTTCCCTTCCCCCATTGGGTGCCCTTTGGTTTTAGGGCGATGGTGGGGGAGCATTCCACGGAGCGTTGTCCCGTGTCCTCGGGCAATTCGGGATGTAGTGCCTGGACTGTCCTCATCCATTGTAGGTTTTACATGCCCCTTCTTTGTTTCTTAGGCATCGTGGGTAGTAGGGGCTTCTACTTGGAGGGGGTGCATTTACCTCCCTATGACTGCAATGGCCCTCCTCCCTTCGTGGGAACCTTCGTCGGTTCACCCATCATGGCCAACCCTATTCTCTTGGGCCTCCTCTACTATTTTGCCCCTTGTCCTCCCTATGTCCACCAAGTTCCTTCCTACGGTGCCTTGTTTGGAGCAATTGCTCTCACTCGTGCACGATGTCGATGTTAGTAGGGCATCCTAAAACCCCCATCTGGTCTCTTATATCCATACTGAGACCATCGATGAATTTCTAGCAGAGGTCTGTTGGTCCTACTTAGTCTAGGGTGAAGGGTCTTAATTCATTAAATTTGGTCACATATTCTGAGACCATGCGCACTCCCTGGCGGAGCTGGAAAAATTCCACCTTTTCTCATTGAATAGGTGGGGAGCCAAGTACTCTTTCGTGTACCTTCTTTCAAATTTTTCATAGGTAGGTGTGGTCGGGAAGAGGCTCCTTACTTGATCCCACCACTACTTTGCGTTGGACTCCAGGAAGAATTCTACAAACGTAACCATTTCCTTCGGGGGTATCGTGATAACCATGAATCTTTTGAGTCTCGCCAACCAGTCCATGGCGACCTCGGCCTCCTTCTTTCCGTGGAAGGGTTTACACCCCAATTGTCGATGTGTCTTCAGGTATATGGGGATATCAAAGAGGGGTGGAATAGGCATGGAAGGGGGTTGTGATTGGACCTCTTCTTGGTGGGTCTGGGACTCGGAGTCCAAATGGGGCTTGTCGCTGAGGTGGGGTTCCCCAAACACCCTTGTGAACTCCTCATACAGCCTCTGGTGTTCGGAGCTGATGCCTTGCAGGGCTGATGGTGCTCCCGGGAATTCTACCTCCGGGAGAGGGTTTTTGGCGAAATCAATGGTTGCCACCCTCGTTCTCTTAACTCCTCTCTTGCGTGCCATAGCTGGGATGAAATTTTCTTGGATTAGTATTTGTGTTATAAAGTCTTGATATTGTATCCGTAAAAACACATGCTTTGATACCACCAAAGTTGTCACACCCCGACCCGGTTTGGTCGGGGTCCTATGAACAACCCGCCACTCTCTCGAACCTTGAATAGGGGCTACTCTAGGAGATCAAAGAGAGTTAGTCATAGTACCTATCATGTCTTCCCTAGACAATATTAAACAAAACTGAAACCTTAAAATTTTTATACTTGGGATGGGGTCTTGGGAGGAAGGGGCTAGTGTAGTCACGTTCCTTCCTAAAAATTGTTTAGAGGGAGGGGTCGAGTTTGACAACTCAGTGGGTGAGAAAAATCTATTAGGAAATGTTTGATTCAATATTTTCAAATATTGGATATTTCATCAGCAGATTTCTTCTTAGATTTTTCTGTTCACACGGTCCTCGACCATTCCACTTGTGGATCGGAGTGCCCTTACTATCCACCCTAATAGAGGTGTACTGTCTCTACCCGGAGTTTGAGTGGACATCAATAGTCCGACCCTCAAACCCTAATCACTTCATTGAGTCCACTTTATGGGACGAGACATCCTTTCCCCTACTTCCTCGATCTTAGTGCGTAGGAAGCTACTCGAGCTTCATGACCTACTGGATGGCATATCGGCCTTATGCACACTAGGTCATCTAGTAGTCCCTGAGCTCCATAACTACCTCATGCCAGGTGTCCTAATGGCCCGAATATCATAGTGCATGCACAATCAATAGACTTTTGAGTTATCGCCATTATCTTTGGTCCTCTAGCGCAACGGTCTATTGGCTTGGCTTTGACATACGCATACTGGCCCAATAGGTTTGATGACTTGGTTTCGACAAAGTAGCGGTTTGGGGCAACAAGCTCAACAACTCAGACTTGGCTCAGCATGTATCACACACAATTTCCCGTTATTTGGAACTTTTAGCATCACTTATCACATGCTAGTTCTCGACGGGTCCATACATGTGTCCATGGGCCTTGGGCCCACTTTCATACTAAGCCTAAGCCCCAAAATTAGCTCCCAAATATTTTAAGCAGAGTCACCCAGTCAATGGAGGCTAATTCTGAGAAAATCATTTTCATAGTTGAATCGTCATTCCAACCAGAATAGACGTTATAGCGATTCCCACTTACCTAGTAATCTCGGCGGGGTTGTCCCGGTGGAGGTTGGCTTCGCGGTGTTTTTCTGAAAGTCGATGCTCGAGCAGTCTCCTCCTACATAACACGAATATCCATATTAGGGTACTAGACTAAGGGACCACATCTTTTTGAGCATTTGCATATAGGCCCTCATATTTTGCCTTAATTGTAATTTGGTCCCTAATGTTTATGCTTTTACCTATAAGTCCTTACTTGTCCATTCTTTTCAATTAAGCCCCTACGATTTCCAATTATCCTTCTTGGGTCCTTAGTTTCATCAAAATTGCCTATAGGCCCTTCAATTTTTCAAAATTTCCATTTAGTCCCCAATTTTCCCAAAATTGCAATTTGACCCCAAACTTCTCAAACTTTGTAAAATGGACCTCCATTTTATCCAATTTGCCCAATTAACCCTCAATTGGGAGGGAATTACCTGAAAATGCCCTCAATTTTATCAATTTGCCATTTGACCCCCAATTTTTGATAAATTCTCAAATTTTGCATTTTAGCCCTCGAATCTCAATTTTGTCAAATTTAACATAAAAACTTGGTTAATTGTCCCCATTCATGATTTGGATCACTTCTTTTATGTTCTCCTTGTCATTTTGAGCCCTAAAACACTTCATTTGACAGGGTAATGAGCTTAAATGGAGTATCACCGAAAAATATAGTCTAGAGAGAGAAAGCTTCGATATCTTACAGGTGGGGGTCTGGTGATCAGAGCTTTGGCTATCACTATATTACTCTCATCGTGAGGATCCTCCCTTAATCAAACCATGCCTCAATTGATGACCTGAGCAGTGTAAATTTTAGTGTCTAAGTTTTTTGCAGAACTTGGCCATGAATAGTATTTTTCGATGAAGGGTAGTGAAGGGAGCTTACCTTCTTAGCTTGGGGGAAGGTCGGAACACTTCTAGGTGCGGTGCAAGAGGTCTGTTTTAGTCGAAATTGGCTAGGGGAGTTCTCAGAGAGGTTGTAGGGGGCTGGGCAATTTTCTAGCAGAGGAGCGGCAGTACTGTTTGAGCCTCCTCGTTCCTCCTTGGTGGCTCTAAAGCTGAATGAAAGGTAGGGCTAGTTAGAGGACTTCTTCCAGATTCCAAAGTCACCTAATGTGGCTTTAAAGACTAAGAAAAGTCCCATCGTTGGAGAACTGGTTTGTCTCTCATCGAAAACTTACACACTTCTTCTTCTTCGCTTAATTGTGAGATGTTGAGAATGAATGGAGGGGTGCTCTTTATATAGTGAGCTCGACAACTGTTCAGACTACCCGCCGGCATAAGACTCGACCACTAACTCGGCTACCGGTGACCTGAACGGAGTGGTTTTCGAGTTGCCGGAGACTCTAGCTTTTCCGGCCTCTCTCTCTACTCCTTTCTCTCTGTAGCTGCACAAGGTTGAAGATAATGATGTGGCGGGCATGCCATGTGACAAGCTGTGATTGGCCAGTTTTTCTAACGTGGGGTCTACTCGGCTGTCGCGTCAGCCATTGACTTGTTGATCGAACATGTGGCAATCTCTCATTGGATGTTTGTGTCTGTGTGGCATGTTGACCACTAACCATTGGCTGGACACGTGGCAGCCTCTCATTGGTTGCTTGTGTTTGCGTGGCTGTTGACGGGGCGCCATTGACCATTGACCAGTTGGACCATTGACTAGTCCGGTCCAATCGTGTTTGTTGTCCCAAATTCAAAAATTAGCCGGTTCAGACCCGATTCGACAGGTTCTATGAAATTTAAAATTTTCTAAATTTATCTAAATTCATTTTCAATCTAATGGTGGCCTCAATTTCTCAAATTAACATTTTTAAACCACCTAGAAAATGAATTATTGAACTGGTTCACTATGGTTCATCTTGGTTCTATCCGATTCGGGTCAGGTTCACCCCGAACTGGACTAATTCTCTTCTCAATTCCACTTCCCGGTTCTTCCTCCCAATTTTTGTGAATTTTTGGTCACTAGTGATCTTCCAATTTCCCATGTTTACCCTTTTTTACCATTTTTCATTCATTAATTAGCTCGATTCTTCACATGTAAATCTTTACCGGTCCTTTTTCCAGTTTTTTCCTTGGTCCCAAAGGATGGGTCTTACACGTGTCCTTATAGTCATTAGGGTTCTCCCCTCTTTTGGAACAAACCAATTTGGATCCATTATTCCAATATCCATTACATAAGCTTCACCCCCCTGCTCTTAATTACAACCTCTTCTAATACCCCACGCTTCCTTACTATTTCATAATTATGCCAAATTGACTAATTTGTGCACTTTGTCCTAAATGTCATCGTCACATCGTTTCACTCTAATATGCTTAAATCATATCGCCCTTATAATATGCTATAGTCTCCATTATCAGGAGTAGCAAGGGTTTGCCCATAATAATCTTTTTCACCTTTTTGGTATGCTTCTTGCCCATAGTCCTATAACTATACATCCAATTTGGAATTTGTAAAACTAAATACAATATGATATATATATATATACATATATAAGGAGTCCTATACTCATATGATGATGAAGCATATCAAAGAAAAATGAGTTTGTACAAAATATGCTTTACAATAAGATAAATCTTTGTGGAAATGATTTACATTAAAATTTCAATATCCATTACATGAGCTTCAGCCTCTCTGCTCTTATTTACAACTTGTTCTTATACCACATGTTTCCTTATAATTTCACAATCATTCCAAATTGACTTATTCATGCACTTTATCCTAGATATTGTCCTCACATCGCTTCACTTTGAGGCATTCTCTGCTTAAGTCATATAGCCCTTATAATATGCTCTAGTCTCCATTATCAGGAGTAGCAAGGGTTTCCAATAATCCTATTTTTGACATTTTGACAGGTTCCTTGTCCTTATTTTGGTTTAAGGAGAACATCCCCATTATTTCCTTACCCTCATTAATACACTTGTACATATTCCAGGTTTATTTTATGGAAATCATATATCTTCCACTATTTGACTCGTTGTCTCAAATGCAAATTTATGCATTTACTTCGCTTCCACACGAGTGCATATTCTTTTTTTTTCATGTGTGTGTCATCCTACCACGACTTCCATTACTTACAAAGCGTTAAGACTTCTCTATCTCAAAAATTACTCACACTTTTAAAAAGGTTGTTATTGATTTACTTACAATTTTATCCAAATTTGCATGTCTTGTTCTAGTGTTAGATTCCATCCAATTTTTGGCACCCTTCACTACCTTGAAGGGTTGCTCAGAGGTGTTAGAGGATGTATAAAGATATGTGTCATAAAAGCCTTTTCCCTTATCGATTATGGAGTGAAATAATCATATTTAAAGAAAGAGTTGATACACCTAATACCACAAACTCTATCCCCACTAAACCTTGTTTTTTTTATACATACACCATTAGGCGAGGAAATTACTAGAGACATCATCTTACAAGGTTACGAGGTGGATATTATGCCCCTACACTTGAGGAATTTAGACCTCATACTTGGAATGGACTGGTGGTAAAAACACCGTGCCCAGGTGGGTTGTTAGGATATGATGGTAACGCTCCATACCAGTAATACTAAGGGGATTGTATTTAGAGGAGAAAGGAACAAAAGTTAGCCCCACATAATATCAAGCTTAAAGGCTCATGAGTTGATCTAAAAAGGTTGTACGACATTCCTTGCATGTGTTACATCAAAATGATGACTGTGATAACATCAAAAGATATACGAGTAGTGTGTGAATACACATATATTTCCATAGGAATTACCTGGACTTCCACAAGACTGTCAGTTCGACTTTGTAATCGATATTTTTTTGAGAACCAAACTGATATCACAGGCTCCACACCGAATGGCCCTAGGTAAACTCAGAGAACTTAAGATACAACTCGATGAGTTATTAGAGAAGGAATTTATACATCTAAGTCACTCTCCTTGGGGTACCCTAGTCTTGATTGTGAATAAAAAGGACAAGAGTATGAGGTTATGTGTGGACTACATGCGTTTGAATCAAACCACTGCAAAGAATCAATACCCCTTCCCAAGATCGATGATTTATTTGATTAACTACGAGTAGCCTTATATTTCTCAAAGATTGACTTATAATTGAGGCACCACTAGTTAAAGATAACATACGGGTATATACAGAAAATGACCTTTATAATGAGATATGGACATTATGAATTCTTAGAATTTGGTCCTTATTTCGATCGACTCTATCTTTTTTTTTTTGCACAAATATTGATTGTATCTCGTATATTATTTAGGAGCATTGTGCCCTCAATTTATATAGTACGATCATGGGACTATCATTTTCCATGGTCTCTATACCCTATTTATTAGACAAAAACACTTGTCATATTTATTGCGGGAACATGCATTCATATAATTTTCCAATTTTTTTATAATATTTTTCAAACCACATAACATGCACATTTATGGATTTTAGGAAAAAATGTAAATTGTAGTGGTTTGTCACGCCTCAACCCGATTCCATCGGAATCCTATGATCAATATGCCACCCTTCCCTGAATCATCCTAGTATTTCTACCTTGATGATGCAAGGAAGGTAAAGGTGTACCTACGTTCGTTCCTTTACTATACATTTTGGATGGGGAATGGACCTTGAGGGTCTAAGCCATTACTTGGACCTTTACATCTCTCTTGTCCAGATTCTTTTAAATATTCTTAACTGGGTATACTTAGTGAGGGAAATTTTCTACAATGATCGCTTCCTTTAATTAGTTGCTTAATTCATTAACTATCGTTCACATAGCATCCACTTATCAACCACCCTTTCTATCATAGAAAGGGATCACACATTCGCAGAATAGTCCCCAACTGTTCCACTTATAGAGTGGAGTACCTTTACTGTCCACCCTGATAGATGTTAACAGCCATTACCTTGAGTTTGAGTGGACCTCACATGTCTGACCCTCAAACACCATTCATTCTTCATGTACGCTTTGTGGGATGAGACCTCTTTCCCCCTACTGCCTCGGTCTTAGTGCACAAGAAGCGACTAGAGCTTCTTGACATATTGGGCGAAGGACTGCCCTTATGCTCCCTAGGTCGTCTAGTAGCCCTTGGGACCACCACTACCCCATATCGGGCGTCTCAATGGTCCCGCATCACATGCATGCACAATCAAAAATCTTATTCATTTATTGTCATTAACTTTGGCCCTTCGACTCAAGGGTCTATTGGCTCGGCTTCAGCCCACACACACCAACCCAATGGGTTCGACGACCCAACTTCAGCTTAGTAGCTATTCGGCTCAACAAGCCCAACATCCCAACCTTGGCTTAGTGGGTATCACCCAACATTATCCATTATCAGGACTTTTAGTAGTTCATAACATGTTTATTTTTAACGGGTCCGTACACATGCCCATCAGCCTTGGGCCCACTCATATCATTGAGCTTAAGCCCCAGAATTAGCTCTAAAATATTTTAAGCAGAGGCAAAGCCATTGTCCCAATTGGAACCAATGATGTAGATTTCTCACTCACTCGGTAATAGTGACATGGCCGTCTCGGTGAGATCTCGACTGGTGGCGCGCTCCTTGCACAGATACTTGGGCAACCAGCTCCTACCTAATTCGAGAATTCAGATAAGGAGAATTGATGTAAGCGATCTCATACTTTCATGTATTAGTGCATAGGTCCTCACATTATGCCAATTGGTCCTTAAATTTCCAAAAATTGCCAACTGGCTCTCCATTTCATCTAATTTCATAAAAATACCCCAATTTTTCTTAAATTACAATTCAGCCCCCAATTTTCCAAAAATCTTCAAATTGCCTAGTTTTTTAAAAATTGCAATTTGGTCCCCGAACATCATTTCGTTGAATTGATCCCCAAAACTAGGTTAATTGTCCCCATTCATGATCAGAATCATCTCCTCTATGTCTCCCACGTCATTTCATGCTTTGAAACGCTTCGTTTGGCTTAGAAATGAGCTCAAATGAAGGTTCGTCGAAAAACTTAGTCTAGAGAGAGAAAGCTTCGATATCTTACTGGTAAGAGTCCAACGACCGAAGCTCTTGCTTTCTCCAAATTTCTCTCCTCTTGGGGATTCTTCTTGGATCAAACCATGCCTCAATTGGTGGCATGAGCAGTGTGAATTTCTCAATTTAAATTTTAGCGTAAACGCACTATGAACAGTATTTTTCGGTGAAGGGCGGCGGAGGGGACTTACAATCTTAGCTCAAGGAAGGTCGAGGCAACTCTAGGTGTTGTCTAGGAAGCTTGGTTTGGTCGAAATTGGTTTGAGGATGGCTCGAATTGAGCTCAAGTAGCTTGGGCTGCTGTCCATCGAGGAGTGGTGGTATTGTGTGAGTTTCCCCGCTCTTCTCTGGTGGTCCTTAGGCTGAAGGGAGGGTGCAGCTAGATAGAGGACTTCCTCCCAGTTCTAAGGACACCAAATGCAGCTTCAGAGGTTGAAGAACGCCCTGTTGTCGAAGGTAAGGTTCACTTCTCCCTGGAAAATGGAGTACTTCACCTTCTTCACTCGTTTGTGGGATGGGGAAGATGAGTACAGGGGTGCTCTTTATATAAGGAGCTCGACAACTGACTGGGCAACCGTCCGGCATAGGACTCGGTCGTCGGCGGTCATATCGGAGCTCTTCCCGGGTCATTGGAGGACTCACCTTCCTTCTCTCTCTCCTTTTTGTCAGTTGAGTGAGGAAGAAGACGGTGACGTGGTGGACTTGCCACGTGGCACACTATGATTGGTTGGCATTTCTGACATAGCATTCCCACTTAGTTGCCACATCAATCGTTGATTAGTTGATCGGACACATGGCAACCTCCCATTGGCTACTCATATATACATGGCATGCTGATTGGATGCCCCTGACCATTGACCGGACACATGACAGCCTCTCATTGGCTGCTCGTGTCTATGTGACTGCTAGCCGGATGCCCGCTGACCATTGACCGGTCTGGTTCGACAGGGTTTGGTGATGCGAATTCGAAAATCAGTCGGATTAGGCCCGATTTAACCAGTTTTCTAAAAATTAAAAAATTCTAAATTAATCTAAATTCATTTTTATCTAATGGTGGCATCAATTTTCCAAATTGACATTTTTAATCCACCTAGAAAAATGAATCATTGAACCATTAACTATTGTAAACCTCGTCCTTTTATAATAAGAAATTTGGGAAAACAACTGGTCATTTCCAAAGAGAAAATTGAGTCGGTTCATAAACCTTAATTGATAAAGAAAGAGCAATTTGGGGGATTTACAAATCCCAGGTGACTAAAATAGTTATAAAAGTCATGGAAAAGAACTTTGGGATGAATTGGAAGAGAAAACCAAACTGGTTCCAGTGAACTGGACCTGAATCAGTTTGAACCATCATTAAACCAATTTTTAGTTCATTTTTCTAGGTCGCTTAAAATATTTAAATTGGGTAATTGAAGCCACCATTGGATAAATAATGAATTTAGAAATTTTTAATTTTGAAAATTTTGGTCGAATCGGACTTGAACTTGTCGGTTTAAGCATTGAACCCAGTTCGGACCAGTCCGGTCTTGTTCAAAACAGTGTCGTCTTATTCCTTATGATAACAACAATGTTCACTTCCCAGAAGAACGATCATTGCCAATGAAGTTGAATTGTCTCTGTTCAGGGCATTTTAGGCCATGAATGAGCGCCATAAAGGTACCAAACGGACGGCTAGTGAGTCCCCAAGCTCCCTATATAAAGAGATACTCTCCATTCATTCTCCTCACAACTGAAAACTCCATTCTCTCTCAACTACTCCAATTTTTGGTAAAGCTCAAACTAGAGCTCCAACTTGGGCATTTTTCTCAACCTTAGAAGGTGAGGTTGGGTTCTTTAGACTTCGGGAGAAGTAAGCTATCTGATAGCAATCTCCATTCGGTCCAAGGATCATCGGAGAAGCCCCGGTGTAATCAAATAGTGAAGCAGCTCCGGTGGATCTAAGCTGTCTTATTTCGACCAAGCTAAAAATGGCTGAATTAAGCCTTCCTAAGGCCAAAACAAGCTCTCCTAAGATCTCCATAGCCCTTAGACGACCTCAACTGAGCTGAAAGGTAAGCCAATTCAGCCCTAATCATACGTTGCTGGTGGGAGTTAGAGAGAGAAACTACAAAATTTCACTAACGAAGTTCTTCCTCCATTCGAGGTCAATTGTAGGAATTCTTGAGCCTAGAAGATCCCTCAGGAAGAGAGCTATCTTTCTCAATAGAGATATCAGACTGCCGCATCTTCGACGGTAAGCTTTGTCTCATTACATTCAATTTTTTGGTGAAGCTCCATTTGAGCTTAATTCAGACCCAAATGATATAGTTCAAAGCTCAATTGAATCATATGGAAGTGTAGGAACTGATTCATACCTTTAATAGGAGCAATTAACCCCGATTGAATGGTCAATTTGGTGAAATCAAATTTGGCCAGTTTAAAAGGTGGAAATTTTGGGGAAATTTGGGGATTTCATAAAATTGAGAGACCAATTTGCAATTTCCCAAAATTAAGGGTCAATTGGCCATTAAAAGGATATTGGAGGACCAATTGGTTGATTTTTTAAAATAATTTAGGTCAAATTGCCATTTTTGTATAAGTAGGGGTAAAATGGTAATTTTTGAAAAGTTGGGGACCAAATTAGAAATTTGGAAAACTTGAACCCCTTAAATGATTTTGAGTAAATGGAGGATCCAAAGTGAATTTTGGGAAGTTTTGGTACTCAATTTGAGAAAACGTTTGAATTAGGGACCTAAAGTTAAGGAAAAAGAACTTTAGGGACCTAAATGCAATTAACTAGAAATTTCAAGTTTAGTCGTTCATACTTGAGGAATGAAGGCGCCAAATGTTAATAGATAAAGATGTCAAAATTGTGTAGGAGCACGAGGGACCACAACACTAGCAAGGGACGCTTGTGTCAACTTGGGAAAAACCAACCAAGGATGAACACTTCACGGTTAACGGGTGAGTGGGTTTATTCACATCATACCCTGTTGGGATGATAAGCACTTCGGAAATGGAAAACCACTTCCATGTGGAATTTTAACATCACACCCGATTGGTGTGATGTGAGAACTATACAGAAAAGCTACTTACTGGTTTTAAGTAGAGAGATCATAACTGGTTGGTATTATGGACTTCTTGGAAGGAAGGAAAAAACCCGCTTGCTGGTTGTAAGCAGAGATGTCATTACACCCGGTTGGTGTGATGAGTGGAAAAGTTATTTTATCTGAAGTGTTCTCCCCTGACTCTATGTCAATGCTTAAAATTTTTGGGAGACCTTCTTAACGAGAGCTAGAAGATCTCAGATAGGCCAGAGGTGTCGGTTTTGGCACTTGAGGGCTAAAATGCCCGGTTTTGGAAAATCACGTATAGTGAGCCCAAGGCCAGTTGGCACGACCAGGAGCTCATAAACAAACATGTGATATTTATGCCATGAAAATTCTAATGAATGGAATGTGTGCTTTCGCCATTGTACCAAGACAAGACCGACATATTCGATGGACTAGCAACAGTGAGTTAGGGTCAAGTCAACGGACCGGTCTAGACAAACAACTGCAGGTCGAGTTAAGGGTTGGGGTCGTGGGACTAGTGGCACCAAAGATAAATGGCATTGTGGAAAAAATATTGTTTGTGCATGCACTTGAGGTTCAGGATCATCAAGATGCCCAAGAGGGGTAGTGATGCGTCCTAGGGGCTATTGGACGACATGGTGGATATAAGGGTAGTTTGTAGTGCCAACAATCAGAAAAGCTCAATGTAGCTTCATGCACACGAGATTGGGGTGGGGTCGAGATGTGATCTTTGTCCTTATACGGACATGGAGTTGATTTTCGGGTTTTAGGGTCGGATTTAGCAAACACTCACTCATACCTAGAGTTGAAGTGGATGGGCTTCTATCAAGGTGGCTGGTAAAGTTGCTCCGACGCCACAAGTGGGTGCAGTGGATGGGCTGCCCTACGAATGTGTGATTCTCTTCCTAATGAATGACATGTGTTGATTGTTAAACACACCTAATGAGGAAACGGTTTGAAAAACTAGAATTTGAGAAAAGAAGATTTTAAGGAAAATAAGGAGTTTGGCACACTCTGATTAAAGATATTTTGATTATGAAAACCCTCTCCCAACACCCATTCAATGAGTTGTCGAACTCACCCCCTCCCTTTACCTCTTTTCATGTAACCAAGGGAAAAACTACTTAAAGACTTTCCAATAGCTAAACCTACAAGACATGAATGTAAGGTTAATGTGTTTAGTTTTGATTATTGTTATTCAATGAAAGATACAGGTGGAAAGGATGCCTTACTCCTCGCGGTTTAGAGAAGTGGAAAACCCTTAATAAACCGAGAGAGTGGTGGGTTGTTCACAGGGATCCAACCAAACCGGGTCGAGGCGGAAAACCTCAGTGGTATTAGAGCCTATTTCCTCAAATGCATTATCAAGACTATATAACATAGTAACTAAGTGGAATAAATCTTAAAATTTCAGATGGCTCCCAAGAGAGGAACCAAGAGAACAAGTGACACAGTTTTTGACAATACTCAACAACCCCTCCCTGTAGAAACTCCTAGAAAAGCCCCAATAGGTCTACCTGGACTAAGCTAAGAACATCAAAGACTATATGAAGACTTCACCTGAGTATTTGGAAGGCCCAACCTAACTCCAGGAGTGAACACCAATTCCCAAGTCGATCTCGAGGAAGTACAATCCCATCCAACTTCTATCATCATCCCTCCTATAATTGATATCCCCAAATACCTCAAGACTCTCTGTCAATTAGGATGTAAGTCGTTCCTAGGAGAGAAGGATGTTGGAGCGACTATGGACTGGCTAGCCAGCATTAAGAAACTTATGGGAATAATTAGGATTCCACCAAAGGAGATGGTGATCCTGACAGAATTCTTCCTAGAAGCGGGTGCATAAAGGAGGTGGGACAACATTAGGAGCTTCCACACCACCTCACTCACTTGGGAACAATTCGAGGAGAGGTATGCAAAAGAATACTTATCTCTGCATCTGATCAATGAAAAGAAGCAAGAATTCTCTTGACTCATTCAAGGATCCCACACCATCTCAGAGAATGAGACTAGATTTAATGAGCAAAGACCTTTTGCTCCAGACTTAGCCGAACCGTCATATATCTGACAACAGTTCGTGGACGGTCTCAACATGGACATAGAGATTGGATGGAAGTACTAGGACGCCCCATAGATTTGGCTACTGTCATAAGCATGGCCCATGAGTGTGAGCATCTGGTACAAACAAGATGCCACCAGATAGAGCAGGCCGGTCGGAAAGAAGAAGAAGGACAAAACAACGAGAGAGATCAAAAGGAGTCTAGTGGGCAGAGATAGGGCACAAGAATGGGGCCCTTTTGGAGAAATGAAAGTTATCATGCCCAAAGAGAGGCAAGTATAACCCCAAAAAGGAGAAACCCCTATTACCGTAGGTGCCAGAAAAGCCATGAAGGGTCGTGTCGAGCATGCTTCGAATGTAGACAACTCGGACACTTTGCAAATAGTTGTCCAGCCCTTCGAGTTAATACACAATGAAGTACCCATCAACCACCTCAAGGGAACCCAAGGGTACTAGACAGAGAACAAAACATAGCCACTACATTAAGGATACCAACCAGAGTATAAAACCTCATCCAGGAGGAAGCACGTAATGATCCTAGTACCATAGCTAGTACTTACAAAAGCTCCCCTAAACATATATAGCCAAAATCATGTAATTCATTATTATTATAAAAAAAAGTTCCATTCCCTAGAAAAATAAACTTGTAATGAGACACAAGTAAAGGAAAATCAAAAGGACACACCCACTAAATCTCCAAAGAAAGAGAGACGGAAAGGATGGCATTTGAGGATGTCAGGAAGGTAAATTTAATGTTAGATGCCCTCCAGGGTGAATAAAAAGGAATTCTGGGAAAGAAGGGGAAGGATTCTCCCAAGGAAGGAAACCTTGAGGAGGCATCATATCCCAACTGAGAAGTAATGGACCAAGTGACGAAGGATGAGGAGATGAAGTGCATACTGAGGCAAAAGAACCAAGGGAAGTATAGTAGGAGGTCTCAAGGAGAAAGTTAAACCCAAGGAATGGGTAAGTAGGAAGATAGCATCAAAGGATGTCGTGACAAGTAAGAATGAGTGGGCTACCCATAATAATAAAATAAAGGAAAGAACATTCCTAGAAACCTTGGAGAAGTAAGCCCTCCAATTCGGAAAGTGCTTAAAAGGAACAACCACTGATATCAAGGCTGGTCGTGGTCCACTCTCGCTTAATAGAGCCCAAGGGGTGGACGACTGGACATAAAATCTAGTGCTAGGAACCAACCTATCAGTAGGAGTTCCTTGAAGGGAGGATAAGGAACAAAAATGAGATGATGGACAGGGAAGGATAAAGATTGGACAACCATACCAATCTCAGAAGGGTGTAAGAAAGGAAAGAAGGAAAAGCCTCCAAGGAGTGTTAGGGAGGTTGAACTAGGACGGGAGTCCCTAGGTAGAAGGATAATGGTAGGAAGTGAGACCTTAAAAAGGAAAGTTCCGAAGCTAAGGAACTGATAGATGGATCATAAGAGGCTTAACCCGAAATAAGAACCTCATAAAGAACCATAAGTGGTTGAGGGTATATTAGGACGACCAAGTGTGACTTGTGTTGGAAGAGAAAAGAAGATAAATAGAGATTTCAGATGAACCTAGCAGAAGGAAGCAATTAGTAACAACAGGATGGTCAAGGAGAATAAACGATGCCCTGAGAAGGACCGAGAAGTAGTGGAGACTACACTCTAAGAAGGGCAATAAGATAAGCATAGTGTGGAGTACACGAAATATGATCGGTGATCAGAGATACCTCGGGTAGAAAAGTAAAGGGTGAATTGGGAAATCAAGGTTAGCGAATGATTAGAGGTAGGAAAAAGCTCTAATTCAAAAGGGTGTAAGAATGCGAAGACAGGAAACCTTCAAGGAATAGTAAGAAATTTGAACGTATAGTGCCTAAGGGGGAGTCTCTACTTTGAAGCACATTGTTAGGCCCCGACCTGATTTGGTCGGATCCCCATGATCAACCCACCACTCTCCTGCTTTACTAAAGGGTTCCCCCTTATTATAAACCGTAAAGAGTAAGACATCCTTTAAACCTACACCTTTCCTAGAATAACATAAATCAAAACTGCATAAAATTTTAAATTTATCATACCTGTCTCATAGGTGTCTTAGTTGATGGTCTTTAAGGGTAGGCTTTCCAAACTTTCCTGAAAGGGATTTGAGAGAGGGGGTGAGTACGACTACTCAGTGAATGGGTTTTCAAAAATTAACTTTTAGGAAAACGATTTGTATTGGAGTGTGTCAGACACCTTATTTTCCTTTAAAAATCCTTTCATTTAAATTCTCTATTTTTATCATCATTTTTTTATTAATCATGGTGTGTTATCACCCAACACACATCCTTCATCATGAAGGTCAATTACACAATCGCAGGCCAGCCCATCCACTGAACCCACTTGTGGCATCAGAGCGACTTTACCGGCCACCTAGATAGAAGAACGTCCACTTCTACTCTAAGAATGAGTGGATGTACGTGACATCCGACCCTCAATCTCGAAATAAATTCTCCGTGCCCATATGAGGATAGAGACCTCATCCCAAGCCCCCCCCCCCCCCCCCCCCCGGTCTCGTGCACAATGAAGTTATGTCGAGCTTCACAAGGTCACCTAGTCCAACAAACTGCCCTTATATCCACCAGGTCGTCTAAGGCCCTAGGAGAAATTACTACCCCTCTTGGGCATCTTGAAGGTCTCGTACGTACAGTGCATGCACAATAAGTATTTTCATCTCATGTTTTATACTCAATGGTGCAACTAGTCCAACGGCCCCGACCATAAACTCAACCTACAGCTATTTGTCTTGACTAGTTCGGAGACCTGTCATGTTGCACTGCCACTAGTTGACAGAATATGTCGGTCCTGTCTTGGTACCATGGCTAAACAATTCATTTCCTTAAAGTTTTATGGCATATGTCTCATGTTTGTTTACGAGCTCCTGCTCGTGGCATTGGCCTATGACCCACTATTCGAGATTTTCAAAATCGGGCATATTAACCCCCAAGTTTCAAAACTGAGGCCCCTGGCCTATAAGAGCGTCAAGAAAGTCTCCCAAATCATTTATGTATTGGCACACAATCACGTGAGAGCACTTCCGACAAAAATATGTTTTCAACTATCCATCATACCAATACAGTATGAGGACATCTCCTCTCATAACCTATGAACGGGTTTTCCACTTCCTTCGAGGAAGTTTCATCATACCAACCAGGTATGATCTACTTACAACCGATAAGTAGTTTTTCCGCATGATTTTCACATCACTTCTCTAAGTTATGATGTTTAAAATACCACTAAATAGTGGGTTTTCATTTCGAGGTAATTATCATTCCCAACCGGGTATGATACAATATCCCACTCACCCGTTAATGCATTGAATTCCACTCGACTGATTCTTTGTATTCACGCGAGGCTATCCTTGCTAGTGTTCCCAGTACTTGGTATTCCTACATGATATGAACGTGCTTATTCATTATTCATTGGCCTAATAGCCTTCATTTATTCCAAATGAATGAGAAAACCAAACTTTCTATTTATTTGCAATTAGGTCCCTAAAGTTATTTTTCTTTAACTTTTAGTCCCTCATGCCGGTTTTTACTCAAATTGAGTCCCAGAACTTTTAAAATTTACCTTAGGACCTCCATTTATTCAAATTCATAAAAAGGGGTTTAATTTCCCAAATTTCAAGTTTGGTACCCCAATTTTTCAAAAATTACCATTTTTCCTTTCCTATAAAAAAATGGTAAGTTTCACCCCAAAAATTCTAAAATTCCTCAATTGGTCCTCTAACATTCTTATCAAGCCCAATTGACCCTCAATTTTATAAAGTTACATCTTGGCCCTTTGAATTTTCGAAAATCCCCAATTTTCCAAAATTTTTCCCCCAATTTCAACTTTCTAACACAGCCGAATTTGATTTTATCAAATTGACTGATCAAACACTTCCAATTGTTGAAATTGAAGTTGAAATTGAGTTTTTACATATTCATATGATTCTCTATCACTTTGAATCACAAGTTTTAACGTTGGAATGAGCTCAAACAAAGCTTCACCAAAAAATGGGCTGCAGAGAGAGAAAGCTTCGATTGCTCACTGGTGAGGGCGCGATAGTCTAAGCTTTCTATATAGGCATGTAGTTCTCCTCCTGAGTTTCTTCCTAGGATCAAGAATGACATCAATTGATGTCAAGTTAGATTAGAATTATGTCATTGATATTCGGTCAACTTTCTCTCTCTAACACTAATCAGAAATTGTAGAGGGGAGCCGAATTGGCTTACCTTTCAATCCTAATTCGGCCGTGGGAAGGCTAAGGAAGTGTTGGGAGGGCTTGGTTTGGCCTGAGAAGTGCTCAAATTGGCCAATTTCCGCTTGGCTGAAACAGGGTAGCTTTTGTCCACCATAGCTGCTTCACTGTTCGATCACGTCGACATTTCTCCGGCGACTCTCAGAATGAGTGGATGTCACCACCGTGTATCTGACTTCTCCCCGATTCAAAATAACTTGACCTCACCTTATTTGGCTAAAAAATTACCCTATATCAGAGCTCTGGTTCGAGCTTCATCGGAAAACTAAGCAGTTGAGAGAGAGTGAGCTTTTCAGGTGTGGAGAGGATGAATGGAGAGGGGCTCTTTATATATGAAGCTTGGAGACTTCTTGGCTATTCGATTGGTGCCTTAATGGCGATCATTCATTGTCTGAAACTCCCTAGTTGGAGACTTTTCAGCTTTGCCAGTGCTGCGTGATTTTCTAGTAAGTGAATAGTGATGTCATCCAATGGAAGAAGATGACATTGTTCTGAATTGGATCGGATCGGTCCGAACTGTTTTCAAAGCTTAAACCGGTCGATTGACCCCCCCATTTGACCAAATTTTTCAAATCTAAAAATTTCTAAATTCATTTTCTATCCAATGATGGCCTCAAATCTCATATTTGAATTTATAAGCCACCTAGAAAAATGAATTAGAATCAGGTTCAATAGTGGTTCAAACCGGTCTAAACAGGTTCGGATCCGGTTCGCTTGAATCGGTTTAGTTTTTATCTCCAATTCCTTTTCAAGTCTATTTCCCTTATTTTTGGGACTCTTTGGGTCAGTCGGGATTCATAACTTCCCCGGTTTACCCCCTTCTCTATCGGTTCCGGTTCATGAGTCGACCCAATTCATAAACCAGTTCTGTCTGGTTTAGACCCGGTTCACTTGAACCGGTTTGGTTTTTCTTCCCCATTTTGTCCTAAGGTTCTTTCCCAAGATTTATGAACCATTTGGATCAATCGGGAGTTGTAAATTTCCAAAATTGCTCATTCCCAAATGATCGGGTTTGTGAATCTGTTCGGTTTTCATACTCGGTTTGACTGGTTCTTTTCCCGGTTTTCCTTAACTCAAAAGGGTGGGGTCTACAACTCTCCCCTCCATTTAGGAGTTTTGTCCCCAAAACTTAATTAGCAACCTTGCATGAGGAACCAATTCCTTTGATGTCCATTTGGTATTTGCTTAACATGCAAACTCTTATATTGTTCTTTCAATTTACCCTTTTTACATCATTCACTGAAGGAATTTATCTTCCTTTTTATTATTTGCTCCCTCCATGGAGTTTAACATACCTAGACATATCTTACTTATGGGTATATCCTTAGATTCACATCTTTCTTTGCTCAGAGCAACATTTTTTTTTCCTTTGAGGTCTCGTACTCAAGATTGGGAATTCCAAGATACCTAACCCTTCTCGCGTCTAATTAACATCTTGGTCGTTGAAACCCTTAGCTCAATGTCCTTTAGAAAATTACATACATATTTTCACGGGTTTCCTTGTTATCACTTTTTCATCCAATTTCGACTCTTCCTTTGTCCGTTATTCATTACAATTTTAGTCCAAATTTTTATGTTTGACCTTGTCATGTTTGCTTACTGACTCTTTCTTATTTTGAGTCATGTTTTCCTCAGGACTATTGGGTTTACATGACCCCTTAATGCATGACATTTTCTAGACCTTATCTTTATGTCCATTATATTTCCAAAAAACCTCTGTTAACTTTATTCCCAATTTTCTAACCTCTCATGGATTGTATAGCTTCATCCTTCTTTTCTTCTGGTAGTTTTCCTCGACTACCTTCACTGTTATCCAATCAACTTACACAACTGTGTCAGTTTTCCTTACCCATTCATCCTTTCTCAACTTCCTTATTGAGTCTTTTCGGCTCCAATTATTGGGTTTTCCAATAATTTTCCGACAAGCTGTAATTCCTTCCTTCTTAAGACCTTGGCATTCTTTATTCAAGGATTTTTTTTCCTTTTTCCTTAATCCACTTTTACTTACAGGTGATCATTTCATGATTCTTCATTCTTACAATAATCGTTTTTGATCTATGGGTCGATTCCTTTACTTGGGAAGGTTCCCTTCTTCCGATTTTGTTCTCTACTATGTCCCTCACAATAGAGATTTTCATCTTAGGAGTTACATGTTCAATATTCTTATCATTCCTTGTAGGGTTGTTTGCACCTATCTATGTTAGGGTAGTAGTGTGCTTTAGATCCTTCTCTATCTACATCTTCTATTTCATCCCTTATTCCTTAATTGGGATACTTCCGATTATTGGTTTTATTATGTGCATTCCACACTATGCTCAGTCGTCCACTCTTTAGGCTTCATACACGCGTGTGGACTATGAACCATCTTACCAATTGTGATTATTCTTCCTTAGCCACATCTTATTTGGAGGGCTTACTTTCCCAATGTTTCTCAGACGTTCTTTCCTTTATTACCTTAGTATGGTAGTCCACTCATTTTTACTTGTCACAGCATCTTTTGATGCTAACTTCCTATTTACTCGTTAACTTATTTCCTTTTAAGGAGGGTTCACATCCTACTTGTTTCAAAATTTCTTGATCGTCCTTTGTGAGGCTCACTTAACTATCTGAAGACTTTTAAATTATAAATCCAGATTTGGACATTGATTTCTTTAAGGATTTTCCTTCGTTCTTCTTTTCCAATGTTTTGGCCTTTTCACTTCTCCCTTCTTTGTCGTGGTTTAAATCCATGGTTCTCTCAAAGACCAGTTCTTTAACTGTCTCCTTCTACCTATTTTTCTGGTCCAATCATCTGGGTAACTATATCACTCGTCCTTCATGAAAATCCTATTGTCCTTCATAGAGTGTAGTATTTACTACATCTCAGCTTTTCTTAGGGTTTTGTTTATTCTCTTTGGTCGTCCCGTTACTACTAGTTTCTTCTTTCTACTTGGTTCTCCTGGAATTATTATTTGGTTCTTCTACTCTCTCCAAATAGGTCACACTGGGCCATCATGATACCTCCTTCCTTTGAAACGTTTCCTAGTTATGCGTTGGCTCCTTGCACACCACATTATGTCCATCCACCCATCAATGATTCCTTCAAGGGTACTCTAGGAGTCCTCCTATATTGCTTGATTCCCTCATTCAACTTACTTAACTGGGATGGGATTCTCCCTAATTTTAATGGTGAAGGGGTTTGTTTGTTTATTATTCTTGGGATCATCTTCCTAGCAAGATCACTTCATCGAGAGATAGGATTTTAGGAATTTTGAGTACTTTATTAATTGAGGAGTACAGTATGTTGGGGGTTTTAGCCCTATTACAAAAAGTGGTCACGAAATAAATAGGGACCTACGGGGTCTTTGATTAGAATCCTCCTAGGTAAGGTTATACACCCTTTGCTGGCGTTTATAGCTTCACGCTTGGCTTCCTTTATACTTAAAGTTGTGTCCTCAATAGGTCCTAGCACCATTCTCCAGGATACTTCCCCATTTGGTCTTTTAAGATTCCTACCATGCCTAAAGCATTTAGGAAGCTTATAGGGTTGTCTTCCTACGAGCACAGGGTGTTGAGTAGAGCCATTCCTAGTTTTCTTGGTTACTCTCCTGAGAGCCATTTAAAAATTTTAGGATAAATCCTATTAGTTACTATATTTTCTAGTCTTAATTATGTATTCGAGGAAACAGGCTCTGATACCACTCTAGTTGTCATGCCCCGACCCGATTTGGTCAGATCCCCGTGATCAACATGCCACTCTCCAGGTTTACTAAAGGGTTCCCCCTTATTATAAACTGTAAAGAGTAAGGCATCCTTTAAACTTGCACCTTTCCTATAATAACATAAATCAAAATTACATAAAATTATAAATTTATCATACCTGTCTCACAGGTGTCTTAGTTGATGGTAATTAAGGGAGGGGGTGAGTACGACTACTCAATGAATGGGTTTTCGAAAATTAAGTTTTAGGAAAACAATTTGTATTGGAGTGTGCTAGACTCCTTATTTTCTTTCAAAAATCCTTTCATTTCAAATCTCTATTTTTATCATCATTTTTTATTAATCATGGTGTGTTATCACCCATCACACATCCTTCATCATGAAGGTCAATCACACAATCGCAGGCTAGCCCGTCCACTGAACCCACTTGTGGCGTCAGAGCGACTTTACCGGCCACCTAGATAGAAGCATGTCAACTTCTACCCTGAGAATGAGTGGATGTACGTGACATCTGACCCTCAATCCCGAAATAAATTCTCCGTGTCCGTGTGAGGACAGAGACCTCATCCCGACCCCACCACGGTCTTGTGCGCAATGAAGCTACATCGAGCTTTGCAAGGTCATCTGGTTCGACGAACTGCCCTTATACCCACCAGGTCGTCCAGGGCCCTAGGACACATCACTACCCCTCTTGGGCATCTTGAAGGTCTCGTACACACAATGCATGCACAAGCAGTATTTTCATCTCATGCCTTATAATCAGTGGTGTCACTGGTCTAACAGCCCCGGCCATCAACTCAACCTGCATCTATTTGTCGTGACTAGTCTGGAGACCTGTCATGTCGCACTACCACTAGTTGATTGAATATGTTCATCCTATCTTGGTACCATGGCCAAACAAGTCATTTCCTTAAAGTTTATGGCATATGTCTCATGTTTTTTTACAAGCTCCTGCTCCTGCAAATTGGCCTATGGCCCATTGTTCGAGATTTTCAAAACCGAGCATATTAGCCCCCAAGTTTCAAAACTGAGGCCCCCGACTTATAAGAGCTATTCGAGCTCCTGTCAAGAAGGTCTCCCAAATCCTTTAAGCATTGGCACACAATCAAAGTAGAGCACTTCCGATAAAAATATGTTTTCAACTATCCATCATACCAACCGAGTATGAGGACATCTCCGCTCATAACCTATGAACGAGTTTTCCATTTCCTTCGAGGATGTTTCATCATACCAACCCGGTATGATCTACTTATAAGTGGTAAGTAGTTTTTCTGCATGATTTTCACATCACTTCTCTAATTTATGATGTTTAAAATACCACTAAATAATGGGTTTTCATTTCGAGATACTTATCATTCCCAAAAGAGTATGATACAAAATCCCACTCACCCGTTAATGTAGTGAATTCCACTCCACCCGATTCTTTTTGCTCACACGAACTTGTCCTTTCTGGCGTTCCTGGTACTTGGAATTCCTACACGATATAAACATCCTTATTCATTATTCCTTAGCCTAATAGCCTTCATTCATTCCAAATGAATGAGAAAACCAAACATTCTATTTATTTGCAATTCGGTCCCTAAAGTTGTTTTTCTTTAACTTTAAGTCCCTAATGCCGGTTTTTCCTCAAATTGAGTCCCAAAACTTTTAAAATTTACTGTAGGACCTCCATTTATTAAAATTCACAAAAAAATGGTTTAATTTCCTAAATTTCCAGCTTGGTCTCCCAATTTTCCCAAAATTACCATTTTGCCCTTCCTTTACAAAAATGGTAAGTTTCACCCCAAAAATTCTAAAATTCCTCAATTGGTTCACTAATATTCTTATAAAGCCCAATTTACCCTCAATTTTATAAAATTACATATTGGTCCTTTGAATTTTCGAAAATCTCCAATTTTTCCCCCAATTTCAACTTCTTAACATACCCGAATTTTATTTCATCAAATTAACCGATCAAACACTTGCAATTGTTGAAATTGAAGTTGAAATTGAAATTGAGTTTCTACATGTTCATACGATTCTCTATCATTTTTAATCTCAAGATTGAACGCCAAAATGAGCTCAAATGGAGCTTCGCCGGAAAATATACTATAGAGAGAGAAAGCTTCGATTACTCACCGGTGAGGGCACGGCGGTTTGAGCTTCCTATCCGAGCAACTAGTTCTCCTCTTGAGGTTCTTCCTAAGATCAAGAATGACATCAATTGATGTCAAATTGGATTAGAATTCGGCCAACTCTCTCTCTAATACTGATCAGAAATTACATAGGAGAGCCGAATTGGCTAACCTTTAGATCCTGATTCGGCCGTGGGAGGAATGAGAAAGTGTTGGAAGGGCTTGGTTTAGCCTGAGGAGGGCTCAAATTGACGATTTCAGCTCAGCCAAAATAGGGCAGCTTCGGTTCGTTGGAGCTGCTTCACTGTTCGATCACACCTACGCTTCTTCGACAACTCTTGGAATGAGTGGATGTCACCACCACGTAGCTAACTTCTCCCCGGTTCTAAGGAACCCGACCTCACCTTCTCTGGCTCAGAAATGACCTTATATTGAAGCTTTGGTTCGAGCTTTGCCGAAAAACTAAGCAGCTGAGAGAGAGTGAGCTTTTCAGGCATGGAGATGATGAATGGATAGGGGCTCATTATATAGGAGGCTCGGGGACTTTTTGGCCATCTGATTGGTGCCTTAATGGTGGTCATTCATTGTCTAAAACTCCTTGGCCAGAGAATTTCCAGCTTCACCGGTGCTGCGTGATTTTTTGGCAAGTGAACTGTGCTATCATCTGAAGGAAGAAGACGACATTGTTCCGAACTGGATTCAAAGCTTAAACTGGCTGGTTCACCCCCCATTTGACCATATTTTTCAAATCCAAAAATTTCTAAATTCATTTTCTATCCAATGGTGGCCTCAAATCTCAAATTTGAATTCTTTAAGCCACCTAGAAAAATGTATTTAGAATCCAGTTCAATAGTGGTTCAAACCGGTCCAAATCGGTACAATCCGGTTCGGATCCACCAGTTTGGTTTTTATCTCCAATTCCTTCTCAAGTCCATGTCCATAATTTTCGGGACTCTTTGGGTCACTCGGGATTCATAACTTCCCCAGCTTACCCTCTTCTCTATCAGTTCTGGTTCATGAGTCGACCCGTTTCATAAATCGGTTCTATCTGGTTCAAACCCGGTTTACTTGAATTGGTTCGATTTTTCTTCCCCATTTTGTCCTAAGGTTCTTTTCCAAGATTTATGATAGTAAAATTGACCCCAATAAATTCAAAATTGACCAATTATTCCTCCCACATCCTTATCAAGCCCATTTGAACCTCAATTTTTAGAAATTGCACTTTAGTCCCTCAAATTTTTGAAATCCCCAATTTTCCCCCAATTTCAACCTTACAGCCCGATTGGATCTAATTTAATCAAATTGACTGATCAATCGAAGTTAGTTGTTGAAATTGAAGGTAGATTTGGGTTCCTACACATCCATACGATCCAATTGCACTTTGAAACACATGATTTGATGCTAGAATGAGCTCAAACGAAACTTCGCCACCGGTTCAAGCGACCCAAATTCAATTTTTTTTTCAGTTCGGACCCGATACAACTGTTTTTTTAATTTAAATTTTTTTAATAAATCTAAATTCATTTTCTATCTAATGGTAGCCTCAATTTCCCAACTTAACATTGTTAAGCCACTCAAAAAAATGAATTAGTGAACCGATTCACTATGGTCCATCTCGGTTCAGTTTGTTTTGGGTCTGATTCTCCCCAAACCAGTCCAATTCTCTCATCAACTCCCCTTCTTTTAGATCAAAGGGAGTAAGACAACCTTTATACCTGTACCTTTCCTAAACTAACATGAATCAAAACTGAATAAATTAAACTTACATACCTGTCTTGTAGGTTTATCTAGCAGAATGCCTATAGGTAGGTTTTTCCCACGGTTACTGGAAAAAGAGGTAAGGGAGGGGGTGAGTTCGACAACTTTGTGAATGGGTGTTTGAAACATGAGTTTCTATAAAAATATTTTGAATTGGAGTGTGTCAGACTCCTTATTTTCTTTAAAACCATTCTTTCCTTGAACTTCCAGTTATCAAAAACTAATTTCCTCACAATAATTGTGTTTAATAATCAACACATCCCATCATCATGAAGGTATCACACATTCATAGGGATGCTCGTACACTGCACCCACTTGTGGCATCTGAATGACTTTACCGACCACCTATATAGAAGCCCGTCCACTTCTACCCTAGGAATGAGTGGATGTTCATGACATCCGACACTCAAACCCGAAAAGAAACTACATGTTCGCATGAGGACAGAAACCTCATCCAGACCCCACCCCAGTCTCATGTGCATGAAGCTACGTCAAGCTTCCTTGACTGTTGGCACGACAATTTGCCCTTATCTCCACCATGTCATCCAGTAGTGCTTAGGACACATCACTACCCCTCTTGGGCATCTTGATGGTCCCAAACCTTAGTGCATGCACAAAGTTATTCTATAAGCCATTAATCAGAGCTATCACTAGTCCAATGACCCCGACCCTCAACTCGACCAAGAGCTATTTGTCTAGTCCAGTCCGTCGACCGGGTCTTGTCACATTGCTGCCAATCCATCGAATATGTCGGTCCTATCTTGGTACCATGGCCAAATCACATCATTCACTCATTAAAAGTTTTCATGGATTATCATCATGTTTGTTTACGAGCTCCTACTCATGCCAACTGGCCTTGGGCTCATTTTACAAGATTTTTAAAATCGAGCATTTAGACCCCAAGTTCCAAAACTAAGGCCTCTGGACTATCTGAGCTATTCGAGCTCTCGCCAATAAGGTCTCCCAAAATTTTTAAGCATTGACACATAGTCAAGGGAGAGCACTTCTAACTAAATAACTTTTCACTTCTCCATAACACCAACCGAGTATGATGACATCTCCGCTTATAACCGATAAGTGGATTTTCTACTTCCTTCCAAGAAGTTCATCATACCAACTAAGTATGATCTACTTACAACCATTAAGTAGTTTTTCCACGTAGTTCTCACATCACCCCAACCAAGCGTGATATTAAAATTTCTACTTAGTAGTGGTTTCTCCTTTCTGAGGTACTCATCATCCCAACCAGGTATTATGTGAAAAATCCCACTCACCCGATAAGTGTAGTGTATTCCTCTTGATCGACTTTTTGCCTTCACACGAGCTTATCCTTCCTGGCGTTTCCAGTAATTCATGCTCCTACACGATTTGGACATTCTTATTTATTAACATTTGGCAAAATAGCCCTAATTCCTCATGTATGAACAAAATGCCCAAACTTTTCAATTATTTGTATTTAGGCACCTAAAGTTCTTTTTCCTTAACTTTAGCTCCCAAAGGCTAACTTTTCCCTCAAATTGAGTCCCGAAACTTCTAAAATTCACTTTGGTCCTCAATATATTCAAAATTACTAAAGGGGTTCAAGTTTCCCAAATTTCCAATTTGGTTCCTAACTTTTCAAAAATTACCATTTTTCCCCTACTTTACAAAAATGGTAGTTTGACCCCAATAAATTTCAAAAATTGACCAATTGGTCCTCCAACATTTTTTTTATGGCCAATTGGCCCTTAATTTTCAGAAATTGCACTTTGGTCCCTCAATTTTACAAAAGTTCCAAAATTTCCCCAATTTCCCCCTTTCAAACTGGCCAAATTTGATTTCATCAAATTGACCATTCAGTCGGATTTAATTGTTGAAATTAAAGGTAAAATTGAGTTTTTACACTTCCACATGATTCAATAGAGCTTTGAATCGCATCATTTGGATCCGAATTGAGCTCAAATGGAGCTTCGTCGGAAATTTGACTTAGAGAGAGAAAGATTCGAAAGCTTACCGTCGGGGGTGCGACGATCCGAGCTTTCCATCAGGGTAGGTAGCTCTCATCTTGAGTTTCCTCCTAGGATCAAGAAGTTCATCAATTCATGTCAAATTATGGGAGAATTTATTTAGTGAAGTTTCGTTGATTCTTTCTCTAACACTTATCAGAAATTACAGAGGGGAGCCAAATTGGCTTACCTTTTAGCTCTAATTTAGTCGTATGAGGGTTGTGGAAGTGTTGGAAAAGCTTGGTTTGGCTTGAGAAGGGCTCAGATTGGTCGTGTTTAGCTCAGTCGAAATAGGGCAACTTTAGTCCGTTAGAGCTGCTTCAATGTTTAATCACATCGGTGCTTCTCTAGTGAACCTTGGAGCAAATGGAGACTACCGTCGTGTAGCTGACTTCTCATCGAATCTAAGGAATCCAACCTTGTCTTATTTGGCTTAGAAAAATGCCTAAGTTAGATCCCTAGATCGAGCTTCACCGAAAATTGGAGCAGTAGAGAGAGAGAGAGAGAGAGGAGTTTTTAGGTGTGAGGAGGATGAATGAGTGAGAGCTCTTTATATGGGAAGCTTAGGGACTCCTTGGTCATCCAATCAGCGTCTTTATGTCGATCATTCATTGCCTAAAACTCCCTAAATGGAGACTTTTCATCTTTGCTAGCGTTGCTCAACGAGTGAATAATGTTGTCATCTAAAGGAAGAAGACGACACTATTCCATACCGGACTGAACCGAGTTCAATGCTTAAACCGGCCAATTCATGCCCAATTCGACCGATTTTTTCAAAATTAAAATTTTCTAAATTCATTCTCTATCCAATGATGATTTCAATTCTCCAATTTGAATTTTCTAATCCACCTAGAAAAATGAATTAAGAAACCGATTCAATAGTGGTTCAAATCACTTCAATCCGGTTCATGTTCGATTCACCTGAATCGGTCTAGTTTTCACTTCCAATTCATCCCAAAGTCCTTTTCCATGACTTTTATGACTCTTTAGGTCACTCAGGATTTGTAAATTTCCCGTTTTACCCTTTCTCTAACGGTTGGGGTTTGTGAACTAGTTCGATTTTCTCACCCGGGTTGACCGGTTCTTTCCCCGGTTCCCTTGTCTTTAAGGGACGAGGTTTAGAAATCTCCCCTCCTTTTAGGAGTTTTGTACCCAAAACTTAATTAGCAACCTTTGCATTAGGAATAATTTCATTTGGTGTCAACTTGGGGTTTGCTTGACATGCTAACTCTTCAATTGTTCCTTCAGTTAGCCCTTTTCATATCATTCACTTAAGGAATTTCTTTTCTTTCCATTGTTTACTCACTCCATGGAGTTTATCATAATTAGAAACATATTACCCACTATTCCAAGGTACATCCTTAAGTTCACTTCTTCCTCTACTTAGGGCAAGATTATTCCTCTTGAGGGTTCTTTGCTTAAAATTTCAGGATTGGGAGTTCTAGGTTGCCCAATCGTTCCCTTGTCTAGTTATTCTCTTCGTCATTGAAACTCTTATCCCTGTGTCCTCTCGAGTGCTATATACTTTGTCACGCCCTGGCCTAGTTTGGTTAGATCCCTATGATCAACTCACCACTCTCCTGGTTTATTAAGGGTTTTCCCCTTCTTTTAAACTGTGAGAAGTAAGGAGTCCTTTAAACCTGTACCTTTCATGGAATAACATTAATCAAAACTGCAATAAATTTAAACTTAACATACCTGTCTTACAAGTGTGGTCAACTTGAGGTCTTTGGGTAGGCCTTTCCTTGGTTACCTAAAAAGGGGTATAATGGAGGGGGTGAATTCAATGACTCAGTAAATGGGTGTTTTAAAATTTGACTTTTAGAAAATAGTTTGAATTGAAGTGTGTCAGACTCCTTATTTTCTTTAAAACATTTCATCCTTAAAATCTCGATTTTCATAGCCATATCTCATCATTAACCCCAAACGGTGTGATTATCAACCAACACACACCTTTCATAATGAAGGAATCACACATTCGTAGGGTAGCACATCCATTGCACCCACTTGTGGCGTCCGAGCGACTTTACTGGACACCTAGATAGAAGCCTATCCACTTCTATCTTGAGAATGAGTGGATGTACGCAACATCTGACCCTCAATCCCGTAAAGAAACTTCGTGCCCATATGAGGACAAAGACCTCATTCCGACCCCACCCCAAACTCAAGCACATGAAGCTATGTTGAGCTTCCTTGACTGTTGGCACAACAATCTACCCTTATCTCCCCCATGTCATCCAATAACCCCTAGGACGCATCACTACCCCTCTTGGGTATCTTGATAGACCCGAAACTCAGTGCATGCACAAAATAATAGTATTCCACATAAGCCATTTAATATGTTGTTTCACTAGTCCAATAGCTCCTACCCTCAACTCAACTTGTAGCTATTTGTCTCGACTGGTCCGTCGACCTATGATGTCTCACAGCCGCTAGTCAATCGAGTATGTCGGTTCTATCTTGGTACCATGGCCAAACATATCATTCATTTAAAGTTTTATGGCTTAAACTCATGTTTGTTTACGAGCTCCAACTCGTGCCAACTGGCCTTGGGCCCATTGTATGAGGTTTTCCAAATCAATCGGGCATATTAGCCCCTAAGTTTAAAAACCAAGGCCTCTGACCTATATGAGCATTTCGAGCTCCGATCAAGAAGGTTTCCCAAAAAGTTTAAGCAGTAGCACATATTTTGATCGTCTATCACACCAACCGAGTGTGAGGACTTTTTCGCTAATAATCGATTAACGGGTTTTCTACTTACTTTCAGTTAGTTTATCATACCAATCGAGTATGATCTACTTACAAACGGTAAGTAGTTTTTCCGCGTAATTTCAATATCACTCCAAGATGTTTAAAATGTTTTCATTTGCAAGATGTTTATTATCCCAACCGAGTATGATATAAATTCCCACTCACCCGTAAATGTCGTAAATTCTTCTGAATCGGCTTTCGTCTTCTCGTTAGCTTTGTCTTAGTTAGCATTCCCGATACCTCGTGTTCCTACACAGTATTAACATCATTTTTCATTATTTTTTAGTTTGATAGACTTCATTCATTATAAATAAATAAAATACTCAACTTTTTAAATATTTGTAATTTGGTTTATAAAGTTTTTTTTCCTTTGCTTTATATCCAAAATGCCGATTTCCCCCGAATTGAGTACCAAAATTTTAAAATTTTACTTTGATACCTCAATTTATTTAAAATTATACAAATGAGTTCAAGTTTCCTAAATTCCCAATTTGTTCCCCAATTTTTCCAAAATTACCATTTTCCACCTATTTTACAAAAATGATAAATTTCACCCCAAAATTTTAAAAAAATGATAAATTGTTATTCAAACATATTTATTATTTTCAATTGACTTTTAATTTTATAAAATTACATTTTATTCCTTCAAATTTTTAAAATTCGTAATTTATTCCAAAATTTTCCCCTAATTTCAACTTTTCAACTCAACCGAATTTAATTTTATTAAATTTACCGATCAAATAAGTTTAATTGTTAAAATTTAAATTAGATTGAAGTTAATACACCTTAATACGATTTAATTGTACTTTTAATCACATAATTTAATATAGTAATGAGATGAAATAAAAATTTGCTGATAAAGTCAACGTAGATTTGCTGATACAAAGTAGAGATAAATTTCAAAAGAATACTATCGAGTGGCGGCCAGCTTTCAATCTAGGTGAATATGAAAGATGAAAACAGCTCATCATTTCCACCCTTGCACATAGGGCTATAAGATTCTCCTCCCGACAGTTTCAAACCCATCGTCCCCCTTGTCTGTCGCCAGCTAACGAACGTTGAAGGCTCGAGTGGCTTCGTTCCCTTCTCTCACTACTATCTCTCTCTTCTCGTTTGCCAGCCGGAGCCGGCAATGGACGTCCAAAGGAGGCCGCTCAAGCCTCCCCAGGCCGCCGCCGCCGCTGCTCATCGGCCGTCGCTCCACCACCAACATCGCCCCAGCAACCACCAGAGAAGTTCATCGTCCCCCGCCGCTCTCGATCCCCCTTCTCCGAAGGCCTCGGATGCTCTCCCGTTCCCACTGTACCTCACCAATGCCGTCTTCTTCACCCTATTCTTCTCCGTCGCCTACTACCTTCTCCACCGGTGGAGGGACAAGATCCGGAACTCCATCCCGCTTCACGTGGTCACCTTCCCTGAGATTGCCGCCATCGTGTCCCTCATTGCCTCTTTCATTTACCTCCTCGGCTTCTTCGGGATCGACTTCGTTCAGTGCTTCATCTTCCGAGCTTCGCACGACGCTTGGGATCTCGATGACCTCATAGATGAGCAACCGCCCTCCAACCTCTGCTGCACCAACGCCGTATCCCCTCCTCCTCCTCCTATGTCGAAACTTGTCGATCCTGAGCCAATCGAGTCCAGCATCTCCTCGATTGAGGATGAGGAGATCGTGAAATCTGTTATCGATGGGAAGATTCCGTCCTACTCCCTTGAATCGAAGCTAGGGGACTGCTACCGTGCCGCTTCAATCAGGCGTGAGGCACTGCAGAAGATGAACGGTCGGTCTCTCGCTGGGCTTCCGCTTGATGGATTTGATTATGACTCTATCTTGGGGCAATGCTGCGAAATGCCAGTGGGCTATGTCCAGATCCCAGTAGGAATTGCGGGCCCACTGCTGCTCAACGGCTTCGAGTATTCGATCCCTATGGCCACTACAGAGGGGTGCCTGGTGGCAAGCACGAACAGGGGATGCAAAGCGATTCATGCCTCCGGTGGAGCTACAAGCGTATTACTGAAAGATGGTATGACCAGGGCGCCAGTGGTCAGGTTTGACTCCGCGAAGCGAGCGGCAGAGTTGAAGTTTTTCTTGGAAGATCCTGTCAACTTTGACACCCTTTCCACCGTCTTTAACAGGTCAGATGCAATTCAGTTAGGCGATTTTATTCTCATCCCTGTCCGATGTTGAAGTAGGGTTTCTAATTAGGTGCCAAAAGTTAGCGACTGCGACCATGTCTCGGCTGTTGATCACCCCTTTTCCCTGATTATCAAAATTTCAACCGATTTCTCTCATTGGGATGTTATGGCTGTCTGATATGTATATTCATTTCCTATATTTGATTGGAATTGACTTTGAGAATTGCGTGGTGTCTAATGTTGATGGGTAGAAGTAGGTGGGGAAGTTAAATTCACTACTTAATGTACACCTCAGGAGTCAAATTATGAAAATGACACAAATAGAATGAACTGATGGATTGTTCTGACTTCTTCTCTGGCGCTGCAGATTAATTGGCTTGTCTTTTGTTAACGTGAAAGTGATTGTGGATTACTCTGGTACAGGTCGAGTAGGTTTGCTAGGCTCCAGGGCATTCAATGCGCACTTGCTGGGAAGAATCTTTACATGAGATTCAGCTGTAGCACTGGTGATGCCATGGGGATGAACATGGTGTCAAAGGGGGTCCAGAATGTGCTGGATTTCCTCCAAAGTGACTTTCCAGACATGGACGTCATTGGAATTTCTGGTAAGATTTCAGCCAATCCTGTTTTGGTTTTCCCCAATTACTAGTGCTGTTAGTAAATAGCTAGCTGTCACCCTTCATTTCTTGGGGATTTGTTGCAAGCAATCCTTGTCCAAATTTGGATTAAAGATTCCAACTCCAGCCTGTAAATGGTCAGCAGTTTTGTTTGGTATTTCTGAACCTCGGTTATTCCCATGATCAGGAGTTTAATGGGAAGGCAAAATGGAAAGTGGGAATGGAATCTTCTCTGATGTGTTGATTAGTTTTTTTTTTTTGTGAGAGAGCTATATCATCTCAAGTTGATTTTTTTAGTAATTATTGGTCATTTTTATCATTAATTTCTAGTTGCCTTAAGAAATGGGGAGTAGCTCTCAGGTTGGCATCTTCTCTTGCATACCTTTTGGCACAAGTCCTTTTCTCTTTATCCAAGAGGAAATATTGCCTTTTGCAGTTGGAAATGAAAATGTGCAGTCCGTGACTCTTAATTTCTTGTTCAAATGAATAATTCTTTTTTGCTTAACCCTACATGGAAATCACCCTTAGTTCCATCTTTACACCCTTTTATTAGGTTTCATGGGTCAACCTGTTTTTGTTCATTGAGTAGATGAACTGATTTTTGCAGTAATCTTCCTTTTGGTGCTGGTTTTATTTCCTGATAATAAATTCTAGCTGTCCATTAGGAAACTTCTGCTCGGACAAGAAGCCTGCTGCAGTGAACTGGATCGAAGGGCGTGGGAAATCAGTTGTGTGCGAGGCGGTAATCAAAGAGGAGGTGGTGAAGAAGGTGCTGAAAACTGAAGTAGCTGCCCTAGTTGAACTCAACATGCTCAAGAATCTTGCAGGCTCTGCCATTGCCGGTTCTCTTGGGGGATTTAATGCCCACGCAAGCAACATTGTGTCTGCCATATACATTGCCACTGGCCAGGACCCTGCTCAAAACATAGAGAGCTCTCACTGCATCACTATGATGGAAGCTGTCAATGAAGGAAAGGATCTGCACGTCTCTGTTACCATGCCTTCTATTGAGGTGAAGTAGTTGAGATCTGGCCACTTGCTTTTATGTTCTTAAAAGAATGTAGGCATTGTAAATACTCTGCCGATCCAAAGAGATAATTCACCTTGCTCATTTAAAGATAGATCCTGTCAAATGTATTCCCAATCTGACAGTGATTTCATTTCCAATCCTGTAGGTCGGTACAGTTGGAGGTGGAACTCAGCTCGCATCTCAGTCTGCTTGCCTAAACTTGCTCGGTGTGAAGGGAGCAAGCAAGGAGTTGCCTGGAGCCAATGCAAGGCTCTTGGCCACCATTGTTGCAGGGTCAGTCCTTGCAGGCGAGCTCTCCCTGATGTCTGCAATATCTGCAGGCCAGCTGGTTAGGAGCCACATGAAGTATAACCGGTCAAGCAGGGATGTGACCAAAATCGCCCCTTGACTTGAAACGGAGCCAAAGAAGATACAGTCTCGCACCCCTCGTAAAACAATTGTGAACCATGTTGTAGTAATGTTATCCACTTGTTGGTGGGCCGTCCAATCAGCGAGAGAGAACAGATCACATGGAACCACCAAATCTACTCAAGGATACCCAGAACAGAGTTTCTAGTCTAGTCGATGCCTCCTCTCTCACCACCATAGATTAGTATTCTTACCTCTGCAACTGCCCCACAGCTAGCATGAAGGATGAGACCACCCCATCCCTCCATCCCCCATGATGTCCTTACTTCTGTGTGTACTGCTTTTTTCTTCCTTTCTTGCGGTAGCTGTCATCTGTCTCCTTTGATGTTTAGATATGTCTTGAAAGTCCATTGTTTATATGCAATTGGGGACCATATTAGAGTGTTTTGAAACTGCTTGCCTCTATTATAATAGATTTCCTCTTCTCCTTGCCATCTCCTGAACCTAAGCCATCTTCTCTTCTAATGAACACCTAATCTCATGGGTGTGACCATGTGAGAACTAAAGAGTATGAATCATCTGATGGCTGACGACCGGCCATGCCAGGCCATTCCACTGCAGCTTGGTAAGTGGTCGGGCCCTCCCACGTCCACTTCATTGATTAGTTTACCCTCTAAAGCTGTCCCCCGCATGTGAAATAGCTGTCAGATCGTGTGGTGTAGTATTGAAATGGGTGAAAGGCTCAATGTCAACTATCCTATTTTTCATTGGAGAGTGAAAGGTGCATGCACGTTCTCTGTCCCCGTTCCAATAAACGCCGGATACAGCTTATAGCACGCCATCATTGACGCCGTAGAAGGTAGACGATACTGGGACGAAACATCCAGCCGCACGACAGCCATGCAATCCAAAGCTTAATCTCCAATGTCTTTCATGGAAATGGTGCTCAGCCCATTGATGGCCCGTGATTAAAGAATCGAAACTGCACCTCAACGCTGTAGCTGTAGGGTCCCGGCCTTGTAATATTTGGGCCAGATGATATAGTTGTGATTGATTCTGGAAACAACCTCATATTTTTGTACAGGTGGAGAGCATCGGCTGGGAGGAAAGCTGATGATTGTTTCTTCCAATAATTTTTCAGGAAATTATTCACTAGCGGTAAAAAAAAAAAAAGAAAAAGAAAGCCTAACATCTCAAATAACTTCTAAATTTTGGTGTATTTAATTTAATTACTAAATTTTTATTTGACTTAATTTAAATATATATTTTTATTCATAACCCCATTTGATGATACCCTGTTTATAAAAATTAAGCAAATAGTAAAATGTTTATCCGTGATTTTGGCCACTAATAAAAAGTTTGTTACAAGTTTAATTATCAATGCAAATATTATTTTAAATTGAATAGAATGAGAAAATTGTATTTAAATTAAGTTGTGTGGAAGTTTATCCATTATTTTTTTTGCACAAACAAAAAATAATGGATATAAATTATATTTATGTAATATATGTTAGCAAAGGAGGAAAAACGAATTATATTTAATTTTATTGGATAAATGTTAAGAAATAACATTAAGTAAAATAAAAATTTATGGTATATATGAAGTTGAAATACTTATATCACTCATAGTCTTCATATTAGTAAAAAGATATCTTTATAATATTAAGATAAAGGTTGAGAATTAAATTAATATATTAAATAAATTAGATAATTATTATTAGTATATAAAATTAGAATATTTCACTATTTATATATTATTAATTTAAATTAAATATAAATTAAACTAAAATACAGTTTTAGCTAATTAATAGATTAGTAACAATAATAAAGTTGGCTAGCAAAATTAAATCGAGATTTAATGAATGTTATAACGCAAAATTAAAAAAAAAAAAAAAGAGAGAGAGAATTGAGCGAACATTCAAGATACTTCCCGACCCGGCAGACAGTCGCTGCTCTCTCATTTCCCATAGTATTTTTCTGGACCACGAAATGAAAGGGGGGTCGGAAAAAAAGGGGCGAGAGGAACCGGGGGAGTGGAAGTGGACTGTGGTGGGTCCATTCCAACAGCTTCTGCACTGTACAGGCCCATGACTGTTATCTCGTGCCCACTCCTCTAAAATCGCTGTTTTTTTTTTTGTATTTTGAAGAACAAAGATATTTCCCTGACGGCGATCTATTATGAGTTAAGGGCATCGTATAACTATAAATTTGTAATAGTTTTTTCTTTTTATTTTTATTTAATATTTTATTATACATCATATATAACTTGTTCATTTTCACTAAATAACCAGACAAAAATTATAATTATTGGCATATTAAGTGTTATTTTATTAATTTAGAGGCTTTTAGGGTTATTGGTACGTTTTGAGTTAGTTTAATATTTTTAGAGCAAAATATTTTTTAAGTTTTAATAATTTTTTAAATAGGGTTTATTAATATTGAATTTGTTAAATATTTTCTAGATTTTACTAATTTAGAAAAAAATAATATTTATTAATAAATTTACCATTTATTTGTTATTGTTTTTATTTTAATACTATATAATTGTTAGGATTTAATCATATTTAAAATTTTAATTATTTTTAATTATTTTTGCATTTTATTTAATATTTTGAATATTATTATTAATTTTTTAAAGTTTCTTAATCTACTTGTTTTCTATGCCAACATTTTGGTATTTTACCGTTAAAAGTTCGTTGGACTTGAACGGGACAACATGTAAACTTTTTGGGTGTTCTTGTAAATTTATGTTTCTACTAGTTTGGTTAACATTTTAACAAAATTTGCGCAAAAAATTAACTTAAAGTTAATTGTGAATGTTATTAATAATGTAACTGTGGGATAAAAAAATGTAAGAAATTTAATGAAATCTTGGCTTACTATTCATCGACCCTTTCTTCTCGTGATATAAATCCTCTCTGTTCTTCGCCGATTAAGGGATTTGATTGAAATCCCGATCATCAATTCATTGCCCTCGCGATGAAAACGAGAGTGCTTTTCACAAATTTGCGTTATATGGTATCGCAACAAGCTTCCGTAACAAAGCCTTTGGGATTGCGGACTACAAGAATTTCAAAATTGAACCACTCGTCTCGGATAAGCAACAATGACGAAGTAGCAGCAAAATTCTAAAAAACGGAGCTGTAAATTGCTTCATTCAAGAGATTTCAAATCAATTTCAGGTTATATACTAAATGGATGGAAGAAAATCTGTATGCGACCCTCATACAATCCCGAGGTTATCATTGTTATGCATATGAATAATGTGAGTTTGGACCACTACATTTGTTGTATCTTGCCAAAGAAACGGTAATGTCTAAATGGAAAATTTAAAGAAATAATGACCCTTAAAATCTTTCAGCTAAAATAAAATATGTGTAATGAGTTAAGGAAATTTGATTAATATTAAATATTTTACCAAAATGAAAGCGATGAGGAGGATGTTTAATATTTGTAAAATGTTGATTTTATAGTACAAATGTCCATGATATTATTTCTAATAGAGCTTAATGAGTTTTATTCATATGTAATAACTCAAATTTTAATTATGAAAATCATAACTAATTTATTTGAGGTTTTGGGCTTGATACCTCAAGTTTAAGATAAAAATATAAGGCAGAGAAATTTTCACGACATTCCAATATAGTATAAGTGCAAAATAAAGACTCTTCATCCGTACCTTGGTATGCAACACATATCATATAACAATCAAAATAGAATGGTAGGCAAATGTTGAGGGAGAAATTACACCCAATGCAAACCTCGTTCTCCTGGATCAAGACATGGAAAAAGGGAATCGGAAATTTTTTAAAAAAATTGATTATCTAAATAAATTGGACTTGGTCAAAATGGGTTAAGAAAATAATTTGAAAAATCTCAATTAACTAATAAATCATAAAAATTAGGTAGAAAAATCATGTAATAGATTGGACATAAAAATTAAACCGATTCATGGTGAACCGAACTTGAACCATGAATACCGGTTTAATGTATCATTTTTCTAGGTGGCTTAAAAATATCAAATTAAAAAATTTAAGTCACCATCAGATAGAAAATAAATTTAGATAAATTTAGAAAATTTTTAAAATTTAGAAAATTGGTCGAATCGGGCTTGAATTGACCGATTTACGATTTTGGATCACCGAACTCGGTCGAACTGAACCAGTCAACAGCTTAGCTGGTTAACGGACCACTGCCATGTCAATGCCCAGTCAACAGATGTGACCAATCAGTGTGCGACATGAGGCGAAGCGTGCCTAGTCAGCCGCATAGTCAATGCTTGGAAGTACCGATCAATAAGAGTGTGACGCGTGTCCTTGGTCATTGTCAGTAGAGCTAGCCAATCACAGAGTGCCACATGGCAAATTCGCACATGCAAAGCAATGTCATCTTCAACCTTAGATTGACGACAACATGCGAGTGCCAGAAGGGAGACTAGATCTCCCGCGCCTAGAAAACTTGCCGCCACCACTGGAATAGGGTGAGTCAGATGCCGAGTTTGACGTCGGCCGGTAGCCTGTCTGTTGCTGAGACCCCTATATAAGGAGCACCCTCCCACTCGGCCTCCTCACCGCTCGGGCAACCCCTAAAGACAAATAGTCCATTTTCTGATGAGGTACAGACCATAGCTCCGGCATCGGGCATTTTCTCAACCAAAGGAGCTATGGTTTATGGCAACAGAACTAGGGAGAAGTCCTTCGACTAGCTGCACCCTTAGCCCGACCTAAGAACTCCTTGAGAAGCGCCGTTGTGATCACACAATGAAGCTATTCCGATGGCTCAAAGCAGTGGACCTCTGACCAGTAGATTTCAGGACACCTCCGGCCTCTTGTAGTTGAAACTGACCCCCCACGACTCCCTTGAGATGCCTCTTGATCCCCTTTCAGTCTCCAAGTAAGCCATTCCACCTTCAATTTACATGAGTCCTACAGTTCTAGAGAGAGAAAGTGGCTGGAGTTTAGTGACCAAATTCCCCCTACCTAAGACACCAATTGGGGTGAACTCAAATCCTCAGAGGATCCTCTCGATGAAAGCTAACTCCACAAATCTAGAGCTCAGACAACCATGTCTCCATCGGTAAAAATTCAAAGTTGTCTCTCTAAGTTCAATTTTCCAGAGAAGCTCCGTTTGAGATTGTTTCGGGTCCAAAAATGGTAATTCAAATCATAGACTGATCATGGGGAGGTAGAGAAACCGATTAGTAGTTTGACATGGTTTTGGCTTTCAATTTGATGAAATTTGATCTCAAGGCAAAAAGTGACAAATTGGGGATTTTCAGAAATTGAGGGATCTAATTACAATTTTTGGAAAAATCAAAGGCTAATGAGCAATTTCAAAGAAATTGGGGGCCGATAGGTCATTTTAAGAGATTTGTGGGCAATTCGGTAATTTTTGGAAAAGTTAGGAACTATATTGTAATTAAATGAAAGTTGAGGAAAAAGGTGGATCCAATCGTAATTAGAGCATAAATTAAGGACTTGGGTGCAAATACCTTAGAGTATAGGATCCTTTATGCTGATCTCTCATGATAATATTCAAACCAAGTAATTCGAGTATTCAAGGACTGGTGCGGAGAAACAGGACACGGATCAGGACTCGGTTTGACAAACACGTCACTGCACACTGAGTGAGTGGGAACTTCCAGCATTGGTCCTGATTGGAACGATGGTTATGCTTTTAAATTAAAAATAGTTTTGGGAGCTATTTCTGGGGGTGGGCTAGAACGATGCAAGTGGGCCTAAGGCCGATGGGCATGGGTTGAGATCCATTGAGAATTATTGAGTAATGAGCCCAAGAAAATTTTCATAATGGATAATTGTGTGTTATAGCTACTTAGTCAAGATCAGGTTGTTGGGCTAAGTAGCTATTATGTTGAAGCCGAGTTATCGAACCCGTTGGACTGGTGGACGAGGGGCCGAACTTGGGCCAACAGACCCATGGGACTGGTAGACCAAAGATAATGGTCATTATTAATAAGATTGTTGATTGAGTAAGCATGAGATGTGAAACCATTGAGACGCCCGGTATGAGGGTAGTGATGGTCCTGAGGGCTGTTAGACGACCTAGGGAACATAAGGGCAGTTCATCTTCCAGTATGTCAAATAAGCTTTGGGAGCTTCATGCGCACTAAGATTGATGTTGGAGGAGGAAGAGGTCTTGTCCCACATAGTGGACATGGAGTATGACACGGGTCTAAAGGTTGGACAATTGATGGTCACTCAAACTCAGGGTAGAAGTCACAGACTTCTATCAGGATGGACGACAAAGACGCTCCAGTCCACAAGTGGAACAATCAGAGATTGTTCTATGACCGAGTGAACCCTTTTATGATAAAAGGGTGAATGCTGAATGAAACATGGATCATGATTGCAAATAAATAAAAATGCTTGACTAACAACTTAATGTAGAAATTTCCCCTCACTAAGTAATGCACTCTCTCTCCTCCCTTAAATCCCTTTCAGGAAAGGTTGAGCCAAGTGGAATTGAAGTATTTTAGGAAGGATTGAACCCTCAAGGTAAGTCCTATAATATGACATCCAAAATTTTAAATTGTTATTGAAAACATGTGTACTGGTTCGCTTTTACTTTTTTTGAACTATTGAGGTAGGAATACCAGTGTAGTTCATGGAAAGGTGGCGGATTGATCACATGACTCCAACCAAACTGGGTTCGTGTGTGACACCCGATATGATTCTCACATTATAATAACATAATAATCACTATATAGTATCGATACTATAATAGTTGGCACTATATTAGACTATAATCCATATTACATAAGCCTCATACTAATAAAACTTGTACAATTTTTACTAACAAATTGAACTTTCATAATTCAACTTGAGAATTGTACAAAATCATCAAAACCTAGGGAATAACCATAGTTGCCATGGATATCCTTGCATTATATTCAAGGTTCTTACCTTAACTCCACTCACCAAGGCATTATTCTCCTCTTGTACCTTTCCTTCCCTTTCTATGATCCTAAAAGACGTTAGGGAGTGGGAGTGTGTAATGACATGTTTTCCAAAAATGAAAATTCGATTGATAGAATAAAAAATTAAAGGCAAACCCATAAATTGAATGAATCAGAAAAATAAATTAAGTTAGATTGAAAACCGGTTCTAAATGAAACCTTAGAAATCAATAATTTCAGCTTAAATTTAACCTAATAGACCTCATTTGATCAGAAATCAAGGGTTGTGAAACACGATGTGAGTGAATCCCTACTAACTGAGTTGTAAACTCACCACCCCTCCCCCACATCATCTATGTGAGTACCTTGGCCCAACCCCTAGACTTATCGATACTTCGATCCCCATATGTAGGGGTGATGCCTCACTCTTCTATCCCCTTGGTATCAATGCGCATGAAGCTCTAAGAGCTTCAAGATATATGAGAACATCATAGCTTCCCTTGTACCAATCTTGCTGTCTAGTAGCCTTTAAAACCAACAATACATTTTACCGAGCGTCTCTTTGGTTTCGTACAATTGCAATCACATACATACGACATGGGATTTAGGACATTTATCTTTGCACTGCTAGCCCAATAGGCTCCAATCCGACTCTATCTCAGTAAAATAAAAAAATATTATCCATTTGTGGTAATTTTACAAGGCTCTTAAATAAAAAACTTATTTACCCAATTGCCCCATTCCCATTTGTGAAACCCATCACCTCGAATCAAGGAAAAAGCGAGAAAGAACTAATCAATTTAATGAGAAAATTGAACCATTTAAGGGACTGTAAATGATAAAGAGGGGTTAAAATGGGAAATTGGAAAATCCCAAGTGACCAAAAAGTCATGAAAAGCATGGGGAAGAACCATGAAGGAAATTGAAAGGGAAAACTGGACCGGTTCAGGGTGAATCGGATTGAACTAGATTGAACCATAATGAACCAGATTAGAAAAATCAATTTTCTAGGTGGCTTGGAAATCTCAAATTGGAAAATTGAGGCCACCATCAAATAAAAAATTTAGACTAATTTAGAAAATTTTAATTTTGAGAAAACCAATCGAATTGAGCCTGAATCGGCCGATTTTCGTCATCGAACCTAGTGGGACCGGTCCTATCCAGTCCAGAACAGTGTCGCCTTCTTCCTTGGGATGACAACACTGTTCATCAGTGCATAAACTTTCCTTTTCCAACGAAGGAATATTCCCTCCGATTTGGGCATTTTCGGGCGAGGATAAGCTCGACCAGTATGGAAACTGGTTGGCTAGAGGCTCCCCAAGCTTCCTATATAAAGAGCTCTCCCTCCATTCATCCTTAACACACCTCAAATCATCTTTCTCTCCAAAGTGCTCAGTTTATCGGCAAGGCTCAAACTAGATCTCTAACTTGGGTACTTTTCTTAGCCTTAGAAGGCAAACTCGGGTCCTATAGACTCTGGGGGAAGTCAGCTACCTAACAACAACCTCCATTCGACCCAAGGATCACCGAAGAAGTGTCAGTGGGATCGAACAGTTAAGCAGTTTCGTCGGTTCAGAGCTGCCCTATTTTGGTCAATATGAATCTGACTAATTTAGACCTCCTACGATCAAACCAGGCCTCCTCATAGTCCCAATGACCATCACACGACCTCCACAGAGGCAAAAGGTATGCCAATTCAGCCCTCCTTCGTCATTGCAGATCAGTTCTAGAGAGAGAAAGTGTTGAACTTCACTAACCAAATTCTCATTGATCATGACATCAATTGTAGTGATTCCTTATCCTAGAAAGACCCTAAGGATGAGATCTACCTTCCAAGATTGAGAGCGCAAACTGCCGCACCTTCGACGATAAGCTTTCAAAGCTTTCTTTCTCTACATATAGTTTTTTGGCGAAGCTCCGTTTGATTTTGTTTCAGACCCAAATTCTGTAATTCAAAGCTCCATTTGATCGTATGGAAGTGTAGAAACTGATCCATGCCATCGATTGGAGCAATTAACCCCATTTGAATGGCCAATTTGAAGAAATCAAATTCAGTTAGTGTAAAATGGTGAATTTTGGGGAAGAAATTAGGGAAAATTGAGAATTTCGAGAAATTAAAGGACCTAAATGACATTTCTCAAAATTGAAGGTAAATTGGAAATGAGAAAGATGGTGTAGGACCAATTGGTCAATTTTGGAAAAAAATTGGGGCCAATTGACCATTTTTGGAACTTAGGGGCAAAATGGTAATTTTGTAAAAGATGGGGGACCAAATTGGAAATTTGGGAAATTTGAACCCCATATACCATTTTGAGAAAATTAAGAACCTAAGAGAGATATTGGAAGCCCTAGGGACTTAATTAAAAATAATTGAACATTTGGGACCTAAAGTAAAAGATTTTAGACTTTAGGGACTTAGGTATCTAAAGTTATTTTTCTTTAACTTTAAGTCCCTAATGCTATTTTTTCCTCAAATTGAGTCCCAAAAGTTTTAAAATTCACATTGGGACCTCAATTTATTCAAATTCACAAAAGGGGTTCAATTTCCCAAATTTCTAATTTGGTCCTCAATTTTTTCCAAAATTACCATTTTGGCTCTATTTTACATTTTACTCTTCGGATCTATGACTACTTTTTATTTATCTTGCTTCATTCCCACTTGCTCTAACATTTGTTTATTCCTTTGAGGTGGACCTCTCATCCTTATTGTTTCAAAACCTTCTGTATCTTCGTGTCCTTGGTATTGCTCCCTTTGTTTTGATTAGGGTGTATTCTTTTGCTACTCCTCATCTCTTATTAGAACTTTGTTTACTCCTCTGAATGATTTGGTCCGTAGGAGTTATTTCCTTCAATCGGACCCATTGAAAGTTTCTATTTAGGTTTCTAGGTCTTCTTGCAGTATATCACACTCAACCTCCCAAAACACTCACTTAGCCACTCATATTTCTTATTGTTGTCCTCATTTCGACTTCGGTTTTTGTGACATTTCCTCGATTGATTGTCTTGACCTGGAGCTTTCTCCTTACTCGATCCAACTTCCTATTTCCATCCTCCTTCTAGTGTCTTCCATTCTGGGGTTCTTTGGTTTAATCACCCTACCATTCTTTAGAAATTCTCTTTTTTAAATCTTCACCTAAACTTAAGGATCTTGTATGATTCATCCACTCCTACTTTTCTTCCTCTTTTGGTATATACCTCTACTTTCCACAAGTCTCCCTACCGTTCTTTAGAAATGAGGTTGGAACATGTGATTCATTAAGTCCATGAAGGCTGTAGAGGCATTCGTCAATCCAAATGGCATCACTCTGAACTCATAATGTCCATATCTAGATCGAAATCCCGATCTTCCTATAGTCGATGCACAGTCTCATGCTTCCGTCCTTTTTCTTTATGAATAGAACAAGAGCACCCCAAAAAGATTGACTTGGATGTATGAAATTCTTCTCCAATAATTAATCCAGTTGTTCCTTTAATTCCTTCAGCTTTGTCGGAGCCATACGATATGGGGCTTGGGATATGGGATTTGTTCATGGGATTATTTCTATGGTGAACTCCACTTGTTGACATGGAGGTAGCCCGTGTAGCTCTTCTGGAAACACCTCTGGATAGTGTCTAACTATCGGAATGTCTTCGAGTTTCTTTTCTTCAGATTTTTCATCCGCAACCATGGCCAAAAATGTTGTACAACCTTTCTGTATCATCTTATGAGCTTTTAGATGGGACACCAATTATACTTCACTTTTCCTTCTATCTCCCTAGAACTTTAGACCTTTCATCTTGGGAGTATGGAAGGTTACCGTCTTCTTCCTACAGTCCATCCTTGCTTGATGGTTACTTAGCCAGTCCATTCCTAGGATTACTTCAACCTCTTTTAGGGGTAATGGGATCAAATCAACTTCAAGTTGGATTACTCCAATTTTTATATCACATCCCCTTAATTGTTTATTCCTATTTAAACCTTCTCCTAAAGGTCTAAGGATGTTAAGGTTTTGTACTAGTGGGGTGAGCTCTAGGGTTACTTTCGAAACCAACTCTTCCTTGATGAATGATCTCTCTGCTCCAAAGTCAACTAGGGCATAGGCTTGTTGTCCCCATAGTTGTATATACCCTAATTTAAAAAATGTATGGTTTAGAAGAAATTTCCTTTATTAGATCAAAAGATGTTCAGTTTACATGACTCTCTTGAACTAATTTGGAGGGTTTTGGGGTGTACCCGCTATAGTGCTAGGGTCTCCTCTAGCATCCTCTTGAGTGAGGTTGTATACTCTCACTGGTACTCTTGTTGTAGCATCTTTCATGGGGTTTTTGGGATTCCCTTGAGGTGGTCCAAGAGTATTCCTTTGCCTGTTCTCCCTAAGGGTGGAACAGTCCCTCACAAAGTGTCCCAATTGCATGCATGCAAAGTAGGTAAGGCATGCCCTTCTCTTTTGGAATGGTGTTCTATTTCCCCATCTTGGAGCATTATGTTCCTTCCGTCCTCCCTGATGATTTGGACCCTTATCCTCCTTTTTGTTCGTCTGCTCCATTCGACGATGTTGGGTATCCACCAGTCGCTCACATTCGTGTGCCATACTAATTACGGCTGCTAGGTCCGTGGGGCGTACCAGTACCCCCACACTATCTCTAATGTCCATATTGAGACCCTCCATGAACTCTAGCATATGTATGCCATCTCAGTTAGGCCAGGGGCAAAGTACTCCTCTAAGTACCTCTCCTCAAATTGTTCCTAATTGGGGATGGTGGTGTGCAGGTTTCGGACATTGTCTCACCATCGTTTAGTGCTTTCCTCTAGGAAAAACTCTGTCAGGGTCACCATATTCTTTGGTGGTATCCTGACAATCCCCATCAGTTTCTTGATGTTGGCCAGCCAATCCATGACGGCTCCCACATCCTTTTCTCCAAGAAAAGGTTTACATCCAAGTTGTTAGAGAGTCTTCAGGTTTTTGGGAATGTCTATTAGAGCTGGATGGTTGATAGGGGGAGGGTGAGATTTTACCTCCTTTGGCTCAACCCGAGAATTGGTGCCTACCTCAGTAACGAAGTTAGGTTTCCCAAATACAAGGGTGAACTCCTTATACAATCTTTGGTACTCCCTGCTGAGTCTGGGAGGAGTTATTTGGGCTTCTCTCGTAGTTTCTACAAGTAGGGATGGTTAAGCAATGTTGGAGACGACAACCCTAGTTCTCTTGGTTCCTTTCTTTTGGGCCATTTCTATGAAATTTAAATAAATCATAATAGTTAGTATATTTTCTAGTCTTAATTATATATTCGAGGAAACATGCTTTGATACCACTCAAGTTGTCATGCCTCGATGCGGTTTGGTCGGATCCCCGTGATCAACCCGCCACTCTCCGGAATTTCCAGAAAGGGATATAAGGGAGGGAGTGAGTACAACGACTCAATGAATGGGTATTCAAAATTTATTTTTTAGGAAAATTATTTGTTTTGGATTGTGCCAGACTCCTTAATTTCTTTCAAAAACCTTTTATTTCAAATCTTTATTTTTATTACCATCTCATATTAATTCATGGTATGTCATCATCCAACACACATCCTTCATCATGAAGGTCAAACACACAATTGCAGGCTAGCACGTCCATTGAACCCACTTGTGGCGTTGGAGCGACTTTATCAGCCACCTAGATAGAAACACGTCCATTTCTACCCTAAGAATGAGTGGATGTATGTGACATCCGATGCTCAATCTCAAAATTAATTCTTCGTGTCTATATGAGAACAGAGACCTCATCCCGACCTCACCCAAGCCTCGTGCGCATGAAGCTACGTCGAGCTTTGCAAGGTCACCTGGTTCAAAAAATTGCCCTTATACCCAACAGGCCATCCATGGCCCTATAACACATCACTACCCCTCTTAGGCATCTTGAAGGTCCTGTACACAGTGCATGCACAATCAGTATTTTCATATCATGCCATATAATCTGTGGTGCCACTGGTCTAACAACCCCAACCCTCAACTCAACATGTAGTTGTTTGTCTTGACTAGTTCGGAGACTTGTCATGTCGCACTGCCACTAGTTGAATGAATATGTCGGTCATGTCTTGGTACCATGGCCAGACAATTCATTTAATTAAAGTTTTATGGCATATATCTCATGTTTGTTTATGAGCTTCTACTCGTGCCAACTAGCCTATGGCCCACTGTTCGAGATTTTCAAAACCTGGCATATTAGCCCCCAAGTTCCTAAACCGAGGCCTCAAGCCTATCAGAGCTATTCGAGCTCCCGTCAAGATGGTTTCCCAAATCGTTCAAGCAGTGGCACACTATTAGGGGAGAGCACTTCTGAAAAAAAAATATTTTTAACAATCCATCATACTAACCGAGTATGAGAATATCTTCACTCATAACTGATGAATAGGCTTTCACTTCTTCGAAGAAAGTTTCATCATACCAACCGGGTATGATCTACTTGCAACCAGTAAGTAGTTTTTCCGTGTTATTTCAACATCACTCCTCTAAATTTTGATGTTTAAAATATCACTATGTAGTGGGTTTTCATTTCGAGGTGCTTATCATCCCAACCATATATGATATAAAAATCCTACACACCCGATCGTGCAATGAAATTCCTCTTAGCTAGACTTGATTTCCTTACTTGAACTTGTCTCGGCTAGCGTTCTTGGTACTTTGTGTCCATACATGATATGAACGTTCTTGTTCAATATTTTTTGGCCTAACAACCCTCATTCATCTTAATTGAATGAGAAAATCAAACTATTCCTTTATTTGCAATTAGGTCGCTAAAGTTACTTTTTTTAACTTTAAGCCCCTAATACTGGTTTTTGCTAAAATTGATTCCCTAAACCTTTAAAAATTCCTCTCGGGACTTCAGTTTACCCAATTTCATAAAAAAGGGTTAAAGTTTCCAAATTCCCAATATGACCCCCAAATTATCCAAAATTACCATTTTGCCCTTCCTTTACAAAAATGGTAAGTTTCACCCTGAAAATTCTAAAAATTTTCAATTAGCCCTCAAACATTCTTATCATGCCCAATTGACCCTCAATTTTATAAAACTTCATTTTGGTCCTTCGACTTTTTGAAAATCCCCAATTTCCCCAAAAATTTCCCTTAATTTTAACTCCCTAACACATCCAAATTTGATTTTATAAAATTGACTGATCAAACACTTCTAATTGTTGAAATTAAAGTTGAAATTGAGTTTCTACATCTTCATATGATTCCATTGCTCTTTAAATCGTAAGTTTTAACGTTGGAACGAGCTCAAATGGATCTTCGCCAAAAAATAGACTATAGAAGGAGAGAGCTTCAATTGCTAACTGGTGAGGGTGTGGCAGTCTAAGCTTTCTATCGGGGCAAATAGCTCTTCTTCTAAGGTTCTTCTTAGGATCAAGAATGACATCAATTGATGTCGAATTGGTTTAGAATTCTGTCATTGAAATTCTACCGACTCTTTCTCTAACACAAGTCGACAATTGTAGAGAGGAGCCAAATCGGCTTATCTTTCAGTCCTAATTCGACCATGGGAGGGCTGAAAAAGTATTGGGAGAGCTTGGTTTGGCCTGAGAGTGGCTCAAATTGGCCACTTTTAGCTCGGCCAAAATATGGCAACTTCGGTCCATCGGAGCTACTTCACTGTTTTATCAAACCGGTGTTTCTCTGTTGACTCTCGAAGCAAACAAAGATTACAGGCGTGTAGCTAACTTCTCCCCGATTCTATGGAACCTGACCTCACCTTCTTTGGCTTAGAAATGACTCTATATTGGAGCTATGGTTCGAGCCTTACCGGAAAACTAAGCAACTAAGAGAGAATGGAGTTTTCAGGTGTGGAGATGATAAATGAGGAGAGGGTCTTTATATAGGAAGCTCGGGGACTTCTTGGCCGTTTGATCGGTGCCTTAATTGCGGTCATTCATTGTCAAAAACTATCTGGTCAGAGACTTTTTAGCTTCACCGGCGCTGTGCAATTTCCCAGCGAGTGAACAGTGGTGTTATATGAAGGAAGAAAACGACAATGTTCCGAACCGGATCAGACCGGTCTAAACCAGGTTCAATGCTTAAACTGGCCGGTTCACCCTCAATTTGACTGAAATTTTCAAATCTAAAAATTTCTAAATTCATCTAAATTCATTTTCTATCCAATGATGGTCTCAAATATCAAATTTGATTTTTTATGCCACCTAGAAAAATAAATTTAGAATCTGGTTCAATAGTGGTTCAAACCGGTTCAATCTGGTTCACCTGAACCGGTTTGGTTTTCATCCCCTATTCATCTTAAAGTCCTTTTTCATGGCTTATATGACACTTTAGGTCACTCGAGATCCATAAATTCCTAGTTTACCATCTCTCTATCAGTTTTAGTTCATAAATTAGCTTAGTTCATAAACTGGTTCAATCAGGTTCGGATCCAGTTCACCTAAACCGGTCAGGTTTTTCTCTCCCAATTTGTCCTAAGGTTCTTTTTCAAGGTTTATGAACCATTTTGAGTTGGTTTGGAGTTGTAATTTTCCAATTGGTCCATTTCTTGATAATCCGATTTGTGGACCGACTTGGTTTAAATTTGAAACTAACTCGGTCGTTCCTCAATTTTCTCATTATCAAAGGACATGGTTTACAGTCTCGCACAAAGAGGTCTTGAAAAAAACCGTGTTTGAACCCTTCTCATGGAAGAAAACTTGTGCGAGATACAAGTAGAATTAAGGAAATGGTACAAGGACGTACTGCTAGATTTCTCAAGATTGGTGTATGGGAAGGACGACATCAAAGGATGTCATTTAATGATTAGATACTTCCAAAGGACGAATGAAAAAGGAATTCCGAGAGAAAGGGAAAAAATCCTACCACGGAAGGAAACCTCAAAAAGGTATATGTATACTAACTAAGAGGTAATGAAACTAACCGAAGTGGAAAGAAAGATAAACTCACCAATGAAATGCTAGTTGATATGGAAAGATCAAGTACAAAGGAAAAATACTCATGAGGGCCCAAGAAGTAAATTAAACCCAAGGAACTGGTAAATAGGATGGTAGCAGCAAAAAATGTCGTAACAAGTAGGAATGGGTGGACTACAATAATAAGGGAATAAAGGAAAGAACGTATGAGATACCTTGGAGAAGTAAGCCCTCAATTAAGAAGTGAATGAGGGAAACAACCACTAACATCATGACGGGTCGTGGTCCACACTCACTTAATGAAGCTTAAAGAATGGATAGATGGGCATAGTGTGGAGTACACGAAATAAGACCAATAATAATAAATTCCTCAGATAAGGAATAAGGGATGAAATGAAATTTTAAGAGGAGGAAGGATTTAAAGTGGGCAAATGCCTCAACATAGAAGAAGGTGTAAGGAAATGAAGGAATAAATCCTCAAGGAATGGTAAGAAGGTTGAGCATGTAGCTCTTAAGGTTAAAAATCTCAATTTTGAGGGATATAGTAGAGAATGAAACCGTAAGAAGGGAACTTCCCAAACGAAACAATCAACACATAGACCAAAAAGAGCTCAACTTGAAATAATGAATTGTGAAATGGTCATGAGTGAGTAAGAGTGGATTAAGGAAAAAGAAAGTCCTTGAATAAAGGACGCCGCTAAAAAAAGAGGAAGGAAATAAGAAGGGAAGAATGCTCGCATTTTGGTAAGTCATCGGGAAACCCAATGATTGAAATTGGAAAGACCAAATAAAGAAGTTGGGGAAGGACGAGTAGGTAAAAGAAATCAACAAAGTTATCTGAGACAAGACATCAAAGTCAAGTGGATGAGGGGATAACGTTAAATGTAAACCCCACACTTTTGAGTTAAGGAAAACTGGGAAAAGAACCGGTCCAACCGAGTAAGAAAACTGATCATTTGGAAACAAGCAATTTAGAAATTTACAACTTTCAGGTGATCCAAAGGGTTCATTAATACATGGAAAAGAAACTTAAGACAAATTAGAAGAAAAAAAACCAAATTAGTTTAGGTGAAAAAAAATCAATCTGGGAAGTATAATTTTTTTTGTAACCCGAAACTTCGGTCAAAAAATTTTTATGCGAATCACGCCTTATTATAAATAGCCATAAATTAATATATATTTAATTATTGTAATTAATACCAATAATTTAATACCTAAATTAAATTATTGTAATTAATACAAATAATTTAATATCAAAATTAAATTATTGGAATTAATACCATGGCAATATTAATACTAGTAATAAATCTCTACCATTTAATGCATGATTTTACACCTATATGAAAAGGTGATCCCCATTCATTCTCCTCACACATGAACACTTCTCTCTCTCTCTATTGCTCCATTTCCCGGTGAAGCTTGAACCAGAGCTTCGAATTGAACATTTTTCTTAACATCGGAAGGAGAGGTCGAGCTTTTTAGAACTAGGGAGAAGACAACTATCTAATAGCAAACTTCAGTCAATCCGAGAATTGCTGGAGAAGCGACGGCATGATGGAATAGTGAAGGAGCTTTGGCGGACCGAAGCTGCCCTGTTTTGGTCGAGCTAAAATTGGCCATTTTGAACCCTCCTCAGGCAAAAATAATCCTTCCCAACACTTTCTCAGCCCTCCCAAAACCGAATTAGGACTGAAATGTAAGTCAATTCGTCTCCCTTCTGCAATTTCCGGCCGGTGCTAGAGAGAGAATCGATAGAATTTCAATGATGAAATTCTAACATAATTCGGCATCAATTGATGCGATCTTGATTCTATGATGAACCTTTGGATGAGAGCTATCTGCCCAGATTGAATGCTCGGACTGCCATGCCCTCAATGGTGAGTAATCGAAGCTTTCTCTCTCTATAGTCCATTTTTTGACAAAGCTCCGTTTCAGCTCATTCCGGCGTCAAAACTTGTGATTCAAAGTGCTATTGAATCATAAGAGGATGGAGGAATTCAATTTTAACTTCAATTTCAACCATTGGAGGTGTTTGATCGGTCAATTTGATGAAATCAAATTCGGCTGTGCTAAGGAGTTAAAATTGGGGGAGAAATTGGGGATTTTCAAAATTCAATGGACCAAAATGCAATTTTATGAAATTGAGGGTCAATTGGGCATGAAAATAATGTTGGAAGACCAATTGAGGAATTTTGAAATTTTTGGGGCAAAACTTACTATTTTTGTAAAGGAAGGGCAAAATGGTAATTTTGGAAAAGTTAGGGGACCAAATTGGAAATTTGGGAAATTAAACCTCTTTTTGTGAAATTGAATAAATTGAGGTCCCAAGATAAATTTTAAAAGTTTCGGGACTCAATTTGAGGAAAAATTAGGATTTAAAGTTAAAGAGAAATAACTTTAATGACCTAATTGCAAATAACTAAAAAGTTGGAGTCTTCTCATTCATTGGAAATGAATGAAGGTTGTTAAGTCGAGTAGTAGTGAACAAGGATGTTCATATCATGTAGGAACACGAAGTATTGAGAATGCCACCATGGACAAGCTCGCGTGAATATAAAGAACCGGTTAGGATGAGTGAGCACAACTTAAAGGTAAAAATCACTTACCAGTTGTGAGTGGGTTTACTAATATCATACCCGATTGGAATGATGAGCACAACTTAAAAATTTAAAACCACTTACCGGTTGTGAGTAGGATCATATATCATACCTGGTTGGGGATGATAAGTGCCCTAGTATAAAAACCCACTGTTTAGTGGTATTTTAATCATCACCACTTAGAGGAAGTGATGTGAAAATTTTGCGGAAAAACTACTTACCGGTTGTAAGTAGATCATATCTAGTTGGTATGATGAGACTTCCTCGAAGGAAGTTGAAAACCCGTTCATTGGTTATGAACGGAGATGTCCTTATACCGATCAGTATAATGGACAGTGAAAACCTATTTTGTCGGAAGTGTTCTCCCCTGATTGTGTGTTAATGCTTATACTATTTGGGAGACCTTCTTGACGGGAGCTCAAATTGCTCTTATAGGCTGGGGGCCTAATTTTTGGAACTTGGGGCTAAATGCTCGATTTTGAAAATCTCGTATAGTGGAGCAGGAGCTTGTAAACAAACATAATATATGTGCCATAAAACTTAATAAGTGAATTGTTTGGCCATGATACCAAGATAGAACCGACATGCTCAATCAACTAGCGGCAGTGCAACATGACAGGTTGATGGACTAGTCAAGTCAAACAATTGCGAGTTTAGTTGAGAGTTTGGGACGTTAGACTAGCGGAACCACAAATTATATGGCATAATGAGAAAACAATGTCTGTGCATGCACTATGAGTACGAGATCATCAAGATGCCCATGAGGGGTATTGATGTGTCCTAAGGGCCCTGGATGACCCGATGAGTATAAGGGCAGATCATCGTTCCAGGTGTCTTTGCATAATTTGGAGTAGCACCAAGCACATGAGACCAAGGTGGGGACAAGATGAGGTCTCTGTCCTCAAACGGACATGAAGAAGTGATTTTGAGATTGTGGGTCGGATGTCACGTACATCCACTTATTCCTTAGGTAGAAGTGGTTGTACTTCTATCTGGATGGCAGGAAAAGTCGCTCCGAAGCCACTAGCAGGTTTAGTAGTGATACTAACTTGTGAATGTGTTAACCTTCATGATGAAGGATTTGTATTGGATGATGACACACCGATAACTAAGAAATAATGGAAAAACTCGAATTTTTTTAATGAAGGGATTTTTGCACAGAAAGGAGTCTAGCACACTTCATATAAATGTTTTTCTTAAAATTTAAAAGTAGAACTTTGAAAACCTATTCAGTGAGTAGTCATACTCACCCCCTCCCTTATATCTCTTTTAGGAAATCCTAAAAAGCCTACCCTAAAAGACCATCAACTAAGATGCCTGTAAGACATGTATGTAAAGTTTAAAATTTCATGCAGTTTTGATTACGTTATTCCAGGAAATGGTGCAGATTTAATGGACGCCTTACTCTTTACGATTTATAATAATGAGAAACTCTTTAATAAACCAGGAGAGTGACGGGTTGTTCACAGGGATCCAACCAAATCGGGTAGGGGTGTGACAACTAGAGTGGTATTAGAGCCTATTCCCTCAAATACATAATAAAGACTAGAAAATATAGTAACTGATAGGATTTATCTTAAAATTTTCTGATGGCTCCCAGGAGAGGTACTATGAAAACTAGGGATGACTCTGCTCAGTACCCTGTCCTCATAGGAGGATAACCCTAGAAGCTTTCCAAATGCCTGAGGCATGGTAGAAATCTCCAAAGACCAAATGGAGAAGTATCCCGTTGAATGTGCTAGGACCTATTGAGGGCACAACTCTAAGTATAAAGGAAGCCAAGCATGAAGTTTCAAATGTTAGTAAAGGGTTTATAACCTTACCTAAGTGTTTATCAAGAACCCTGTAGCCCTTATTTTGTGATCACTTTCTGTAATAGGGCTAATTGTACTCCTTGATTAATAAAGTACTCCAAATTCCAAAAAACTTTGTCTATCAAAGGATATAATCTTGTTAGGAAGATAGCCCCAAGAAAAAAATACCTAAACAAAAGACACCATGGATATCAAGGAGATTATTATGCAAGAAAGGCATGACAAATGAATCATCATGGTATGGAGTCTAGGAGAACTTTGGGGTAACTAAACAAGGGGCAACCTATTATAAGGTACAAAGGAAATAGGGCATGAAAAGAAGTACCGTTCCACACCACTAGGATTTAGAATAATACTTCCCATGGAAGATGCCTTCACGGCTATAGGAAATCCAAAAGGATACCATCCCAAGAAACGTGACTCTAGTTGCAACCACAGATAAGAGGAAACTCTTCAAAATCTTAGCAAAGTGGTAAGAAGGAAAAAGGGGTAAAGGTAGGACCTCAATAAAACCATAAATGGAACAAAGAATAGCCGAAGAGAATTCCCTCTTCAAGAAGAAAATCCAAACAATTTAGGAGAAAAGAAAGGAGTGCATCCACAAGAGAAGACAAGATGAACATTTGATGACAAATGGGACGTATTGGGACTACAGAAATATATCACCTTGGAAAAAGCAACTATGCCAAATAGGAAGTTAAGACCAATAGGACAAGAGAAAGCAAGTTGCTAAAACAAGATAGTCAGAGGGAACAAATGATACCCTAAGGAAGACCGGGAAGTAGAAGGGGCTACACCCTAAAAAGGTCAGTGAGATGGACATTAAGGACAGGAGTACTCGAGAAACAATTGCCCTAAGAAACTTAGACCAAAGGAATGGTGGAGGCGAGGCAGTTAACGAACTAATACACGGGAAAACCATAATTTGAGTTCCAACAAAGAAGAGAGGGGCAGAAAGGCCAAATACTCGGGAAAAGAAGGATGAAAGAAATCTCTACCAGGACCAAAGGCCAAATTAACGACTAAACTCAAGCCAAGAAAAGAATAGGCAAGCCTCTCACATAATTATCAAGAAATCTTAAAACAAGGAAGATTTGAATGCTCCATAAAGAAATACACTATGAAAGTAAACTTTGGAGGGATGCATACGACTAACTACCCTTGAAGGAATTTTGATGGGCAGATGGACAAAATGTGGAGTGCAAGGAACCAACCCTTAAATAGGAAATGTTTCAAAGGAAGGAAATATTGTGATGGCCCAGTGTGACCTACTTGGAGAGAGCAGGAGAAACAAACAATAATTTCAGGAGAACCAAACAATAATTTTAGGAGAACCAAGTAGAATGAAGAAACGAGTAACATCGAGACAACCAAAGAGAATAAACAAAACCCTAAGAAAGGTTGAGATGTAGTAAAGACTACACTCTATGAAGGACAAAGGATGGGCATGAAGGATGAGTGATACAGCTGCCCAGATGATTGGATCATAAAAAAATGGAGAGAAGGAGACAGTTGAAGAACTGGTCTTCGAGAGAACCCTAGATTTAAACCACAACAAAGAAGGGAGAAGTGAAAAGGCCAAAACATTGGAAAAAGAAGAATGAAGGAAAATCCTTAAAGAAATTAATGGCCAAAATCGGATTTCTTGTTTAAAGTCTTGAGATGGTTAAGTGAGCTTCACGAAGGATGAACAAGAGATTTTGAAACAAGGAGGATGTGAACCCTCCTTAAATGGAAATAAGTTAATGGTTAGCATTAAAATGATGTTGTGACAAGTAAAGAATGTTCGAGAAACATTGGGAAAGTAAGTCCTCCAAATAAGATGTGGCTAAGGAGGAATAACCGCAATTGGTAAGACGGGTGATAGTCCACATGCGCATATGAAGCTTAAAGAGTGAACGACCAAGCATAGGGTGGAATGTATGGAATAAAACCAATAATCAGAAGTATCCCATCTAAGGAATAAGGGATAAAATAAAAGTTGTGGATAGAGAAGGATCCAAAGCAAGGAGATGCCCTAACATAGATAAGGGTGCGAATAAAGGGAGAAAGAACCATACAATGAATGATAAGGAGGTTGCGCATGTAACTCCTAAGATGGAAATCTCTATTGTAAGGGACATAGTAGAGAACAAAACCAGAAGGAGGGATCCTTTCCAAGCAAAGTAATCGACACATAGATTGAAAGCAATTATTGTAGAATGAAGAATCATGAAGTGATTTATGAGTAAGTAAAAGTGGATTAAGGAAAAAGGAAAAACCCTTGAATTAGGAATGCCAAGGACATAAGAAGGAAAGAATCCCAGTTTGTTGGTAAACTATTGGGAAACCAAATAATTGGCACCAGAAAGACCCAATAAAGAAGTTGGGAAAGGATGAGTGGGTAAGGAAAACCGACACGGTTATGTTAGACATGATGTCAAGATACGAATGATAATTGGGTTACAATAAAGGTAGTTGAGGAATACTACCCGATGAAAGGAGTGATGAAATTATACAGTCCCTGGAATGTTGGAAAGTTGGAAACAACCCTAAAAGAGGTGTTGTAGGAGTCTGATGGACTGAGACAGGTTAAGAACTATGTCATGTCGTAAGGGACATATAAGCACCAACAATCCAAACTAAAATGTAACTCGAATAAGAAGGAGTCAGTTGGTAAACATAACAAGGTCAAACATAAATTTGACCGAAGTTGTAATCAATGATGGATGAAGGATTGGTCAAATTGGGATGAAAGAATAATAATAAAAAAAAACCTGTGAAAACAAGTATGTAGTGCTCAAAAGAACGTTGAGCTAAGGGTTTCAGCGATGAAGAGAATAACTAGACAAAGGAACGATTGGGCACCTTAGAACTCCCAATCTTGAAATCTTGAGTAAAATCCCCAAAAGGAAGAACCTTATCCTAAATAAAGGGAGATATGAACCTAAGAATATACATTAGGACTAATAAGTCATACATGCCTCGTTATTATAACTCCATGGAAGGAGTAAGCATGATAAATGAAAAGAAATTCCTTAGATGAATGATTACGGGGACTAAGTGAAAGAGCAATCGAAGTGTTAACATGTCAAGAAAACCCAAGTTGAAATTAAGAAAAATTATTCTCGATGTGGAATATATTGGTTAATTTTTGGGGAAAAAACTCCTAAAAGGAGGGGAGAGTTTTAAACCCCGCACTTTTGAGTTAAGGAAAACCGGGAAAAGAATCGGTTAAACTGAGTAAGAAAATGGAGCCGGTTTACAAACCCGATCATTTGGGAACAAGCAATTTGGAAATTTACAACTTTCGGGTGATCCAAAGGGTTCATTAAACCTTGGAAAAGAAACTTAAGACAAATTAGAAGAGTCAAACTAATTTGGTTTAGGTGAACGATAATCCATAAGAACTTTAAAGTTAAGCGTGATTTCCCAAGAGTAGTGTAAGGATGGGTGACCTCCTAGGAAGTATGATTTGTTTTGTAAATTTTTTTTATGCGAACGTACACCTTTTCATAAATAGCCATAAATTAATACATATTTTATTATTGTAATTAATACCAATAATTTAATACCTAAATTAAATTATTGTAATTAATACCAAAATTAAATTATTGGAATTAATCCCCATTCATTCACCTCACACCTGAACACTTCTCTCTCTCTCTACTGCTCCATTTCTTGGTGAAACTCAAACCAGAGCTTCGACTTGAACATTTTTTTTAACCTCGGAAGGAGAGGTCGGGCTCTTTAGAACCGGGGAGAAAACAACTATCTGATAGCAAATTCTAGTCAATCCGAGAATTGCTGGAGAAGTGCCGGCATGATGGAACAATGAAGCAGCTCCGACGGACCAAAGCTACCCTATTTCGGTCGAGCTGAAATTGGCCATTTCGAGCCCTCCTCAGGTCAAACCAAGTCTTCCCAACACTTCCTCAGCCCTCCCACAGCCGAATTAGGACTGAAAGGTAAGCCAATTCGGCTCCCCTCTACAATTTTCGGCTGGTACTAGAGTGAGAATCGACATAATTTCAATGATGAAATTCTAACTCAATTCGACATCAATTGATGTGATTATTGATTCTAGGATAAACCTCAAGATGAGAGCTATATGCTCAGATCGAAAGCTTAGACCGCCGTACCCTCACCAGTGAGTAATTGAAGCTTTCTCTCTACAGTCCATTTTTCCGGTGAAGCTCCATTTGAGCTCGTTCTGGCATCAAAACTTGTGATTCAAAGTGCTATTGAATCATAAGAGGATGGAGAAACTCAATTTTAACTTCAATTTCAAAAATTGGAGGTGTTTGATCAGTTAATTTGATAAAAACAAATTTAGTTGTGCTAAGGAGTTGAAATTAGGGGAGAAATTCAGGATTTTTGAAATTCAAAGGACCAAAATGCAAGTTTATGAAATTGAGGGTCAATTGGGCATGAAAATAATGTTGGAGGACCGATTGAGAAATTTTGGAATTTTTAGGGCAAAACTTACTGTTTTTTTAAAGGAAGGGCAAAATGGCAATTTAGGAAAAGTTGGGGGACCAAATTGGAAATTTGGAAAATTGTTAACTAGCGGCATAAAACTTAATAAGCGACAGGCTCAGTCAACTAGCGGTAGTGTGACATGACAGGTTGACGGACTAGTCAAGTCAAACAACTACGGATTGAGTTGAGAGTCAGGGCAACTGGACCAGTGGCACCACAAATTATATGGCATAATGAGAAAACATTATCTGTGCATGCACTATGATTATGAGATCATCAAGACACCCATGTGAGGTAGTGATGTGTCCTAAGGGCCTTAGACAACCTGGTGAGTATAAGGGCAGATCGTCCCAAGTGTCTGTGCAAAATTTGGAGTAACACCAAGCACATGAGACCGGGATGGGGAGAAGATGAGGTCTCTGTTCTCATACGGACACGAAGAAGTGATTTCAGGATTGTGGGTCGAATGTCATGTACATCCACTTATTCCCAGGGTTGAAGTGGTCGTACTTCTATTCGAGTGGTAGGAAAAGTCGCTCCGAAGCCACTAGCAGGTTCAGTAGTGATACTGACTTGCGAATGTGTGTAACCTTCATGATAAAGGATGTGTGTTGGGTGATAACACACTGGTAACTAAGAAATAATGGAAAAACCTGAATTTTTTTTAAATGAAGGGATTTTTGAAAAGAAAGGAGTCTAGCACATTCCATATAAATATTTCTCTTAAAAGTTAAAAGTAGACCTTTGAAAACCCATTTACTAAGTAGTCGTACTCACCCCCTCCCTTATATCCCTTTCAGGAAATCCCAGATAGCCTACCCTGAAAGACCATCAACTAAGATGCCTGCAAGACATGTATGTAAAGTTTAAAATTTTATGTAGTTTTGATTATGCTATTCTAGAAAATGGTGCAGATTTAAAGAATGCCTTACTCTTTATGGTTTATAATAAGGAGAAACCCTTTAATAAACTGGGAGAGTGGTGGGTTGTTCATGGGTATCCGACCAAACCGGGTCGGGGCGTGACATTAGAGTTAGTCGAGGAATACTACCAAATGAAAAGAGGGATGAAGTTATACGATCCCTAAAAGTTTAGAAAGATTAGAACCACTATCAAGGAAGTATTATAGAAATCTAATGGACAGAGACAGGTTTTAGAAAATGTCATGATTGCAGGGAGCATGTAAGCCCAATAGTACCGAGGAAAATGTGACTCGTGTAAGGAAGAGTCAGTCAGTAAGCATGATGAGGTCAAATATAAAATTTGGACCGAAGTTGTAATAAACAACAGATTAGGGAAGGGTCAAAATAAGACACCAATGGTGATAACATTGAAACCCATGAAAGCAAGTATGTAGCACTTGAGAGGATATAGAGATAAGGATTTCAATGACCAAGAGAATAACTAGATAAGGGAACAATTGGGTAGCTTGGAACTCCCAATCTTGAAATTTTGAGAAAGAACCCTCAAGAGGAAGAATCTTGCCCTAAGTAGAGGAGGAAGTGAACTTAAGGATGTACCTTGGAGTAGTGGTTAAGACATGACTAATTATGATAAACTCCATGGAGTGAGTAAACAATGGAAAGGAAAAGAAATTACTTAAGTGAATGATATAAAAAGGGGCTAATTGAAAGAATAACCGAAGAGTTAACATGTCAACCAAACCCCAAGTTGACACCAATGGAAATTATTCATGATGCAAAGGTTGCTAATTAAGTTTTGTGGACAAAACTCCTAAAAGGAGGGGAGAGTTGTAAACCCCATCCTTTTAAGGTAAGAAAACTAAAGAAAAAACTGGTCAACCCGGGTGAGAAAATTGAGTTGGTTCACAAACAACAATCGATAAGAAAAGGGTAAAAAAAGAAATTTACAAATCTTGAGTGACCTAAAGAGTCATAAAAGTCATGAAAAAGAACTTTGGGATGAATTGGATAAGAAAACTAGATCAGTTCTGGTGAACCAGACCAGAACCGGTTTGAACTAGTTTGAACTACTATTCCTCCTCAATCGAATCGGGCTTGAACCGACCGATTTAAGCATTGAACCCGGTTTGGACAAGTCCAGTCCGGTTCAGAACAATAACGTCTTCTTCCTTCAGATGGCAACACTTTTCACTCACCGAAAAAGTGACCAGCATTGGTGAAGACGAAAAGTCTCTGTTCAGGGTATTTTTGGCCATGAATGATCGCCATAAAGGTGCCAATCAGACGACTAAGGAGTCCCCGAGCTTCCTATATAAAAAGCTCCTCCTCATTCATCCTCCTTACACCTGAAGACTCCTCTCTCTCTCTAATGCTCTAATTTTTGGTGAAGTTCAAACTAGAGCTCCGAATTGGGCATTTTTATGAGCCAAAGAAGGTGAGGTTGGGCTCCTTAGACTCGAGAAGAAGTCAGCTACCCGACGGTGGTCACCATTTGATACGAGTATCGTCGGAGAAGCATTAGCATAACCAAATAGTAAAACAGCTCCAGCGAACCAAAGCTACTTTATTTTGGCCAAGCTATAAATGGCCAAATTGAGCCCTCCTCCAGCCAAACCAATCTCTCCCAACATTTCCACAATCCTCATACAACTGAATTAGAGCTTAAAGGTAAGCCAATTTGGCTCCCCTCTATAATTTTCGATCAATGTTAGAGAGAGAACCGACAAAACTCCACTAACCAAATTCTCCCTTAATTCAACATGAATTGATGTGATTCTTGATCTTAGGAGGAACCTCATGTGTAGAGCTATCTACTCCGATCGAAAGCTCGGACCGCCACACCTTCGACGGTAAGCTTTCGAAGCTTTCTCTCTCTAAGTCTAGTTTTCCGAATAAGTTCTGTTTGAGCTTAATTCAGATCCAAATGATGCGATTAAAAGCTCCATTGAATCATGTGGAAGTGTAGAAACTCAATTTTACCTTCAATTTTAACAATTGAACCAAATGATGCGATTAAAAGCTCCATTGCATCGAATACATTACACTATCGGATGAGTGGAAATTTTCACATCATATCTGGTTGGGATGATGAGTACCTCAGAAAGAAAAATCACTACTATGTGGAATTTAACATCACACTTAGATGGAGTGATGTGGAAAAATATGTGGAAAAACTACTTATCGGTTGTAAGTAGATCATAAACGGTTGGTATGATGAACTTCTTGGAAGGAAGTCAAAAACCTCTTTATCGGTTGTAAGCGGAGATGTCGTCACACCTAGTTGGTGTGATAGACGAGTGAAAAGTGATTTTTGTCGGAAGTATTCTCCCCTAACTATGTGCTATTACTTAAAGATTTTGGGAGACCTTCTTGACGAGAGCTCGAATAGCTCAGATAAGTCGGATGCCTTGATTTTGGAACTTAGGGGCTAAAATGCCTGATTTTGAAAATCTCATACAGTGGGCCCAAGGCCAGTTGTCACGTGTAGGAGATCGTAAAAAAAATATGATGTTAAGCCATGAAAATTTTAATGAATGATGTAATTTAGCCATGGTTATAAGACAGGACCGACATACTCGATGGATTGGCAGTAGTGCGACAAGACCTAGTCGATAGTCTAGTATAGACAAACAGCTATAGGTCAAGTTGAGGGTCGGGGATGTTGGACTGGTGGCACCAAAGATTAATGGCTTATATGGAAAATTATTGTTTGTGCATTCACTGAGGATTGAGACCGTCAAGACGCCCAATAGGGGTAGTGATGCATCCTAGGGGCTACTGGACAACATGGTGGAGATAAGGGCAGTTTGTCGTGCCAGTAGTCAGGGAAGATCCACGTAGCTTCATGCACATGAGACCGGGGTAGAATCGGGATGAGGTCTTTGTCCTCATATGGACACGAAGTTTCTTTTCAAGTTTGAGGGTCGGATGTCACGAACATCCACTTATTCCTAGTGTAAAAGTGGACATGCTTCTATCTAAGTGGTCGGTAAAGTCGTTCCGATGCCACAAGTGGGTGCAGTGGACGGATTGCCCTGAGAATGTGTGATCCCTTCATGATAAAGGGCGTGTGTTAATTTTTTAACACGCAAATTGTGAGGAAATTTGTTTTGAATAGTCGGGAATTCAAGGAAAGAATGGTTTTAAAGAAAATAAGGAGTCTGGCACACTCCAATTCAAACTATTTTATAGAAACTCATATTTCAAATACCCATTCACTAAGTTATCATACTCACCCCTCCCTTTACCCCTTTTCAGGTAATCGAGTGAAAAACCTACCTAAAGACGTTATGCTTGCTAAACCTGCAAGACATGTATGTAAGTTTAATTTATTCAGTTTTGATTAATGTTATTCTAGGAAATATACAGTTATAAAGGACATCTTACTCCTTATGGTTTAAAGAAGGGGAAAACCCTTAATAAACTGGGAGAGTGGTGGGTTGCTCATGGGTATCCGACTAAACTGGGTTGGGGCGTGAAAATATTATACTTCATGCTTTCTTCAAAAGTAGAATCCCAAAAAGTTTAAGATGTTTTACATAGTCACGGGATTATACTTCTAAAAACTTATTTTCATAGTATAGCATGGCCCTAAGTGCATAATTGGTCCAATTATAATCGGTGTTAGTAATCTCACTGACCTGAGATCCGTGACTTGTACACCCCGAACAAAATTCCAATAACTCGGGTTGGATTCTATACTATATGTAAGGGTCTTCTTTTCGTACCTATAAGATCCCATCAACTGATCCATCATTTATCCAATATTTACACTTACCTCCATATGTTTTGTTTAGTTTCACATAAGTCCCTAAGTATATTTTCTTGACAAATAAACTAAAAAATATTTCCATAATTTCCTCAATTTAGTTTATTAGCAATTTTCTCCTCAAAAAATTTTATTTAATATAAAATTAGTTAAAATTACAATTAAAGCATTTAAATTAGTTTTAATTGCATTTAATTTCCCAAAATTCATTATAATTGTAATTAAGTCTCCAATTTAATTTAAATCCTCAATTGATACTCAATTTATGTCAATTTCACAAAAATTCCCAAATTTCCAAAAATCCACAAATCGCCCAATTTCTCCAAAATTGCACTTTGGCCTCCAAAATCTCATTTCATCAAATTGACTTCCTAAACTTAGTTAATTACCTTCTATCATACTGCTAATCATCTCCCCCACCTCTCCATTGTCATTTCAAGCTTTGAATTGTTAATTTTGGCCTAGAATTGAGCTCAAACAAAGTTTTGCTGAAAAGTATTACTATAGAGAGAAAGATTTGGATTTTACCAGCAAGGATGTGGTTGTCGGAGCTCTTGAGTTAGGGAGCTAGATCTCATCGAGAGGATCCTTCTTGGGTCAAATTGTACCTCAATTGGTGCCCTAAATAGGTAGAATTCGATCAATAATGTTTAAGTAGTTCTCACCTTGTTATTTAACTATTCCGGTGAAGAGTGGCGACAATGGCTTACCTCGAAGGCTCAAAGAGGACTAGGCTTAGACGTGGAAAGTCATGGGAGGGTCGGCCTGGCCTTAGGATGTCCGAGGTGGTTGGAATTTAGCTCAAAAACATTTGCTCAATGTTGACCGCTGGAGCAACTGTACTATGCGAGCTAACTAGTGCTTCTCTCATGAACCTCAAGTTGAAAGGAATATGCAACAAATGAGAGGACTTCCTCCTAGTTGTAAGGAACAAGAATTCAGGTTCAGAGGTGGAGAAAAGGGTCAGTGTTGGAGCTTTGGTTTAGGGATGGTAAAAAACTAGAGTAGTTCATCTTTTTTGAGCTTTCTAAGGATGAAGAGGATGAATGGAGGGTAGCTCTTTATATAGGGGACTCGAGGACTTTCATTCCTATCCATCCATGGATAGATAGTTCAACGGTCAATGGTTGGAGGAGGAAATCCACCTCAACGATGATTGACCAATGGGAGGAGGACACGAGGCAAGAGTGCCACATTAGCATCCAAATGGGACGTTTGAGAAATGATAGACCGATCAGAGGTCAACACATGGTAGGGCCATGTCGGATGACATTAGCCAATTAGAGGATGACACGTGGCAGTGGAACTACGTTAGGAGGATTGACTGATGCATTTAAATAAGCCAATCAGAAGATGTGATGTGTCACAGTCAATGATTGACTAAGAACGGTCAGCAACCAGGTTGGAGTGAGCTGCCAATAGGAGGGCGCCATGTAAACCTTGCACTTTTAAGTTAAGGAAAATCGGGAAAGAACCGGTTAAACCGAGTAAGAAAACCAAGCCAGAGTACAAACTCGATCATTTGGGAACAAGCAATTTGGAAATTTACAACTTTCAGATGATCCAAACAAATCATTAAACCTTAGAAAAGAAACTTAAGATAACTTAGAAGAGAAAAACCAAATTGGTTCAGGTGAACGAGATTTTATAAGAATTTTTAAGTTAGGCGTGCTTGCCCAAGAGTACTGTGAGGATGGGTGACCTCCTAGGAAGTATGTTTTTTTTGTAACCCAAAATTTTGATAAAAAATTTTTATGTGAACGTAGGTCATATCATAAATAGCCATAAATTAATATATATTTAATTATTACAATTAATACAAATAATTTATGACAATATTAATACTAGTAGTAAATCTCTTCCATTTAATCGACTTGAACATTTTTCTTAACCTCGGAAGGAGAGGTCGGGCTCTTTAGAATTGGGGAGAAGTCATCTATCTAATAGAAAACTCTAGTCAATCCAAGAATCACTACAGAAGCGCTGACATGATGGAATAGTGAAGCAGCTCAGGCAGACCGAAGCTGCCTTGTTTCAACTGAGTTGAAATTGGCCATTTCGAGCCCTCCTCAGGCCAAACCAAGCCTTTCCAACACTTCTTGAGCCCTCCCATGGTCGAATTAGGATTGAAAGTAAGCCAATTCAGCTCCCCTCTGCAATTTCCGGTTGGTGCTAGATAGAGAACTGACATAATTTTAATAATGAAATTCTAAATCAATTCGGCATCAATTGATGCAATTCTTGATTCTAGAATGAACCTCAGGATGAGAGCTATCTACCTAGATCGAAAGCTCGGACCATCGTGCCCTCACCCATAAGAAATCAAAGCTTTCTCTCTCTACCATCTATTTTCCAGTGAAGCTCCGTTTGAGTTCATTCTGACATTAAAATATGCGATTCAAAGTTTCATAGAATCGTATGAACATGCAGGAACTCAATTTCAACTCCAATTTCAACAATTATAGGTGTTTGATTGGTTAATTCGATGAAATTAAATTTGGTAGTGTTGAAAGTTGAAATTGGGGGAAAAATTGGGGATTTTTAAAATTCAAAGGACCGAAATGCAATTTTATGAAATTGAGGGTCAATTGGGCATGAAAATAATGTTGGAGGACCAATCAAGGAATTTTGGAATTTTTGGGGCAAAATTTACCATTTTTGTAAAGGAAGGGAAAAATGGTAGTTTTGGAAAAGTTGTGCGAAATTAAATAATTTGAGGTACTAAGATAAATTTTAACAGTTTCGGGACTCAAATTTAGGAAAAACCTGGCAATAGGGACTTAAAGTTAAAGAAAAATAACTTTAGCGACCTAATTGCAAATATATGTAAAGTTGGGTTTTCTCATTCATTTGGAACGAATGAGGGCTATTAGGCCAAAGAATAACAAACAATTATGTTCATTTTGTGTAGGAAAATGATACACAGGGAACGCCAGTCGAGGTCCAACTTGCTAAGGACGGAACCCGTTTAAGTGGAATTTCACTGCACTATCGGGTGAGTGGGAATTTTATATCATACCTGGTTGGGGATGATAAGTACCTCGGTATGAAAACCCACTATTTTGTGGTATTTTAAACATCACAACTTAAAGGAAGTGATGTGAAAATCATACATAAAAACTACTTACCGGTTGTAAGTAGATACTATAGTCACTAAGACACCATGGAATTTTATTATTTCCTTCAAGTATAGGATGGCCAACTGTTCTACTGTGTCCATCACTTTCATAGGGAGGAAATGAGCTGATTTGGTTAATCTATCCACTATTACCCAAATCGCATCTCGACCCTTTTTTGTCACCGGTAGGCCTGTGACGAAGTCCATGGTGATGTGCTCCCATTTCCACTCTGGAATTGGTAAGGGTTGTAGTAGTCCTGACGGTTTTTGAGGCTCTGCTTTTATCTATTGATAGGACAAGCATCAGGCTACATATTCCACAATGTCCCTCTTCATACCCTTCCACCAGTATCCTTGTTTGAGGGTGCGGTACATCTTTGTACTGCCCGAATGCATAGCATACACTGAATCATCCTTATCTTAAGGCACACATACCCTACCCTTATAGGTGAGCACTCCATCACTTTGCATATCATAGTTTGGTTTCCTTTCTCTGTTAGTTGAATCCAAGTAGGATTGAAGTTCTTTATCAATCTTTTGTTGCACCTTTATATGCTCGGTCAGACTGGGCCTTATTGTTACATTCGGCACTAGGCACTTTTCCTATTTGTCCATCCTGAGACTCACTTCCATTCTTCCTAATTGTTGCAACAAAGGTAAGTAGCATGTCATGACTTGTGTCACCTTAGTTTGATACTTGTGACTTAAGGCATTTGCTACCACTTTTGCCTTTCATGGTATTCTATCACAAGATCATAATCCTTCACTAATTCTAGCCATCTCCTCTCACGAAGATTTAACTCCTTCTTAGTTAGGAAGTACTTAAGGATCTTATGATCTATGTATATCCTACACTTAACCCTATAAAGGTAGTGTCAACATATCTTTAGGGCAAACACTATCATAGCTAGTTCCAAGTCATGAGTCAGGTAATTTCTCTCATGTATCTTTAGTTGTCACAAGGCATACGTGATAACCTTCCCTTGTTGCATTAAAACACATCCCAGTCCTTGTCCAGAGGCATCACTATAGACTGTGTACTCTCCCGCATTAGGATCGGGTAAGGAGAGTACTAGTGCGGTTGTTAGTCGGGTCTTTAACTCTTGGAAAGAATTCTCACAATCCTCATTCCATTTATACTCAATTCCTTTCCTGGTGAGTTGAGTTAGAGGAGTTGCTATTTTAGAAAAGTCTTGCACAAACCGCCTATAATATCCTGCCAATCCTAAGAAGCTTCTAATTTTCGTAGGGTTCCTTGGAGTCTTCCACTCTGATATTGCTTCTACCTTGGCTGGATCTACTTTAACTTCATCCTTAGTTATGATATGCCCCAAAAATCCTACTTCTTGCAACCAAAATTCACACTTGGAAAACTTTGCATATAATTTGTTTTCTTTCAAGATTTCTAATGTAATTGCCAGATGCTCTTCGTGTTCTAACCAAGTTCATGAGTATATAAGGATATCATCTATGAATACTATCACGAACCTATCTAGATGAGGTAGGACCACGCGATTCATTAAATCCATGAAAGCTGCAGTGGATTTGTCAACCCAAACGATATTACTCTGAATTCATAGTGTCCATATTTGGATTGAAACGCCGTCTTAGGGATGTCCTCTTCTTTAATCCTTAGTTGGTGGTAACCTGATCAAAGATCTATTTTTGAGAAGTAGGATGCTCCTTTTAACTGATCAAACAAATCATCTATCCTTGGGAGTGGGTATCAGTTCTTGATGGTGACCTGATTTAGCTTCCTATAGTCAAAACATAGTCTTATCCTCCCGTCCTTTTTCTTCACGAACAAAATAGGAGCATCCCATGGAGACTGACTTGAACATATGAAATCCTTTTTCAATAGTTCGTCCAATTATTCCTTTAATTCTTTCAGCTCTGCTGGAGGCATGCGATATGGGGCTTAGGATAAGGGGTTTGTTCCTAGGGTTATTTCTATAGTAAACTCTACTTGGTGACTTGAAGGTAGTCTAGGTAGCTCTTCTGAAAAAACTTATGGATAATGCCTGACTACCGGAATGTCTTCTAGTTTCTTATCTTCAAAATATTCATTTACAACCATGGCCAGAAAGACTGTACAACATTTCTATATCATCTTTTGAACCTTCAGGTGGGACACCAATTGCATTTCACCTTTCCATTTATCTCCCTGGAACTTTAGTCCCCTAGTCTTGGATATATGGAAAGTTACTGTCTTCATTCTACAGTCCATCCTTGCTTGATGATTACTCAGCCAGTCCAACCTCAGAATTACTTCTACTTCTCATAGAGGTAATGGGATCAAGTCAGCTTCAAGTTTGATTCCTCCAATTTCTATCTCACATCACTTTAATTGTTTATTCCTGTTCAGACCTTCTCTTAAGGGTGTAAGAACATTAATGCTTTGTACTAGCGGAGTGAGCTCCAAGGGTACCTTAGCAACTAATTCTTCCTTGATAAATGATCGCTCTACTCTAGAGTAAAAAAGAGCATAAATTGGTTGTCCCCACAACTGTATATACCCTAATTTAAGGAACGTTTGTTTTAGAAGGAATTCTCTTTATTAAATCAAAAGATGCTTAATTCACACGACTCTTTTGGACTAGTTGGTAGGGTTTTGGGATGTACCCGCTACAGTGCTAGGGTCTTCTCTAGCCTCCTCCTAAGTGAGGTTGTATACTCTAGCTGGTACTCTTGGTAGATTCTGGTCTTGGGTTCCTGGAGTTCCCTTAAGGTGGTCCAAGAGTATTTTTCTATCTGTTCTCCCTAAGAGTAGAACAATCCTTTACAAAGTGTCCCACTTGTCCATAGGAGAAACATGTATGGCATTCTCCCTCATGGTTCCTTTGACACTTCAAACATTGAGGGTTCCCTTGGGGTAAGGTAGGGACTACTTTGGGAAGGGGTGGAGGCATGCCCCTTCTCTATTGGAATACCATTTTGTTTCCACCTCTTGGGCTGGTATATTCTCTTCATCCTCCTTGAGGGTTTGAATCCTTATCCCCCTTTCTGGTTGTTTGCTCCACTCGACGATGTCGGGTCTGTACCAATCGCTAGCATTCATGAGCCATACTGATTACGGTTGCCAGGTTTGTGGGGCGTCTCAGTACTCCCATACGGTCTCTAACATCCATGTTGAGATCGTGCACAAACCTCTGGCATTAGGGACTTAAGGGAAAAATTTTAAACTTTTGGGACCTAATTGTAATTACGGAAAAATTAATATCCAAATTGCCAATACGAGCAATCATGAGGTATCTCCTACCAATTTTACTGATACAATGCTCAGATCATACAAGACAGGCAGTTGAAGGATCGTGCACGAGAATGAATCGCCGTCCAAGACATCGTCAGAGGCATGTTACACCACCCCAGGTGAGTGGGTTTAGCATCACACTCGGTTAGGCTGATGAGTATAGTATCCCCAAATTGAAAATGGTTTTCTAGGACTGCCCTCCCCTGGCTGATTGAACAAGCTAAAAATTTTTGGGAGGCTGTCCTAATATTGCATGAAACATGCAATAGTTGGGTTAATACCATTCGAGTGGGCCTAAGGCCAATGGGCACATGTGTAGGCTTGTCGACAAGATAAGGCTTTTGTGCTTGAAAACTCTCATAAAATTGGATGATTGTGTGTGACTTAGTTAATGTGCTGAAGCCAGAAAAATGAATTCGTTGGGTTAGTAGCTGCTGAGCCGAAGCCGGGTCATCGAACTCGTTGGGATAGTAGTTATGGGGCCGAAGTCGGGTTGTCGGGTTCTTTCGCCCAGTAACACCAAAGATGCTAGCTATAACTAAGAAAAACTATTGATTTTTCATGCATGAGATGTGGAACCATCGAGACGCCCAATATGGAGTAGTGGTGGTTCTGAGGGTTGTTGGACAACCCAGGGAGCATAAGGGCAGTCCATCGTCTAGTATGTCAAGAAGCTTCGGGAGCTTCACGCATATTGAGACCGATGTCAAAGGGGGAAGAGGTCCCATCCTACATTGTGGACACAAAGTATGGCTCAGGTTTGAGGGTTGGACAACTGATGTCCACTTAGACTCAAGGTAGAAGTCATGAATTTATATTATGGTGGTTGGTAAAGGTGCTTCGGTCTACAAGTGGAACAGTTAGGGACTATTCTACGAACATGTCATCCCTTTTTGTGATAAAAGGGCATGTGATTGTGTGACCATCCGATTCCATGAAGAACACACTAGGAGGATGGGAAAGTGATGAAGCAATATGAACAAATGAGAAGCCCAAAACAAATCTATCTTTAAGATTTCCCGCTCACTAAGTTGAAAGACTCACCCCCTCCCTTTAACATTTTTCTGGAAAGAGATGATCTTTCAAGAGCTTCCCCCACTAAGACTATAAACTTAGGTACTACTAACACTATCCATTTTATATAATGTGATTCGAGGGAACAATGGCAGACAATACGCCTCACTCTTCACGATCTTGGGAGAAGTGACTTTGCTAGGTCAAGGAGAGTGGCGGGTTGCTCACAGGGTTCTGACTAAACCGAGTCGGGGTGTGACAACTTGGGTGGTATTTGAGCCTGGGTTCCCTTAAATGCATTATCACGACTTTATAACCTAAGGACTAATCAAAATTTTTAAAACTCAGTAATGGCTCCTAGGAGAGGAACCAAGAGAACTAGGGCGACAATTGTAGACTTTGCCGAAAATCCCCTTCTAGAGGGCGAATCTAGAGGTGCACAACCAACCCCACCAAGACATAGCTCTGAACACCAGTGGTTATACAAGGAGTTCACCAGGGTATTTGGAAAACCAAAACTTAACCTTGAACCTAGCTTGGACTCTGAGTCCCACACCCCACCCAGGGAAGTGCAATCCTAGTCCACCTCTGCCCCCGCCTCTCCCCTTTTTGAAATCCCAAAGTACCTGAAGACACTCTGAAAACTATGGTGCAAGCCTTTTCAAGGGGAGAAAGATGCTGGGGCAGCCATGGATTTGCTAACCAACATTAAGAAATTCATGGGGATCACAATGACACTCCTAAAAAGAGATGGTGACACATGCCGAATTCTTCCTAGAGTCCAACGCCAAGAGATGATGGGACAACGTGAGGAGCCTCTCCTCCTCTATACCCACTTGGGAAGAATTACAGGAAATATATTCTGAGGAGTATCTGGCCCCCACCTAATCAATGAAAAGAAACAAGAGTTCCACCATGTCACGCTATAACTCAGTTTGGTTGGATCCCCATGAACAACCTTTCGCTCTCTTGGTTCAAGAGGAGTTTCCTCCTTTAACTCGAGATGAGCCATGCGTAATTTCGACCTTGTTCCCTGGAAAGACATATATCAAATAAAATGCAAGCTTAAGGAAACTTAAGCATACCTCATAGAGGGTAAGGCTCGGTGTTATTCCTAGTCATTTTCTCTTTTCTTGATAAAGCGATAGAACAGAGGGGTGAGTTTCTTTAACTCAGTGAATGGGTTTTCAAATTTTTTAACTTTTAGAAAAAAGATTTGTATTGGATTGTACCAAACTCCTTTCTTTCAAACATCCTTTCATTTCAAATCTCGGGTTTTTACCACCATTTCTTATTAATCACGGTGTGTTATCACCCAACATACATCATTCATCATAAAGGTCAAACACACATTCGTAGGCCAATATGTCCACTGAACCCACTTGTGGCATCGGAGCGACTTTACCAGCCACCTAGATAGAAGCACGTCCACTTCTACCTTGAGAAAGAGTGGGTGTTCGCGACATTCAACCCTCAATCCTGTAATCAATTCTCTGTGTTTGTATGAGGACAGAGACCTCATCCCGTCCCCACCCTAGTCTCATGCGCTAGATGCAACTCCAAATTTCGCATGGTCACCTGGTCCGACGAACTGCCCATATATCCACTAGGTCGCCTAGGGCCCTTAGGACACATCACTACCCCTCATGGGTGTCTTGAAGGTACCATAATCACAGTGTATGCACAATCAATATTTTTACATCATGCATTATAATCTATGGTGCCACTTGTCCAACGGCCCCGACCCTCAACTTACCCTATAGCTGTTTGTCTTGACTAGTCCGTCGACCTGCATGTCGCACTGCTGCTAGTTGATTGAGTATGTCAGTCTTGTCTTGGTACCATGGCCAAACAATTCATTTATTAAAGTTTTATGGCACATATCTCATGTTTGTTTACGAGCTCCTGCTCGTGCTCACTGGCCTATGGCCCACTATTCAAGATTTTCAAAACCGGGCATATTAGCCCCAAAGTTCCAAAACCGAGGCCCCCGACATTTAAGAGCTATTCGAGCTCTCATCAAGAACGTCTCCCAAATCTTTTAAGGATTGGCACACAGTCATGGGAGAGCACTTCCGATAAAAATATGTTTTCAACGGTCAAACATACCAACCGAGTATCAGAACATCTCCCCTCATGATCGATGAATAGGTTTTCCACTTCCTTCGAGGAAGTTTCATCATACCAATCGGGTATGATCTACTTACAACCATTAAGTAGTTTTTCCGTGCAATTTCACATCACTTCTCTAAGTTGTGATGTTTAAAATACTAATAAATAGTGGGTTTTCTTTTCGAGGTACTTATCATTCCCAACCGGGTATGATATAAAATCCCACTCACCCGATCGTGCAGTGAAATTCCAATTAGTCGATTTCCATCCGTAGCAAGCTTAACTTCAGCTAGAGTTCCTGATGTCTCATTTTCCTACATGAAATGAACATAGTTGTTCATTATTCTTTTGGCCTAATAGCTCTAATTCGTTCCAAATGAATGAGAAAAACTAAATTTTCCCTTATTTGCATTTAGGTCCCTAAAGTTATTTTTCCTTAACTTTAAGTCCAAAAATGCCAGTTTTTCCTCAAATTGAGTCCTGAAACTTTTAAAATTCTTCTAGGAATCTCAATTTACTCAATTTCATAAAAAAAGTTCCAGTTTTCCAAATTCCCAATTTGGTCCCCCAAGTTTTCCAAAATTACCATTTTTCCCTTCCTTTACAAAAACGGTAAGTTTTACCCTAAAATTTCTAAAATTCCTCAATTAGTTCACTAACATTCTTATCTTGCCCAATTGAACCTCAATTTTAGAAAATTACATTTTTTTTCTTTAAATTTTGAAAATCCCCAATTTCCCCAAATTATTCCCAATTTTAACTCACTAACATAGCTGAATTCGATTTAATCAAATTCGCCTATCAAACATTTCTAATTGTTGAAATTGAAGTTGAAATTGAGTTTCTACATGTTCATACGATTCCTTAGCAATTTGAATCATAAGTTTTAATGCCGGAACATGCTCAAATGGAGCTTCACCGGAAAATAGACTATTGAGAGAGAAAGCTTCAATTGCTCACCAGTGATGGTGTGATGGTTTGAGCTTTCTATCTGAACAGGTAGCTCTCCTCCTCAGGTTCCTCCTAGGATCAAGAATGACATCAATTGATGTAGAATTGGATTAGAATTCTGTCATTTAAATTCTACTGACTCTCTCTCTAACACGGGTCAGAAATTGCTGAGGGGATCCGAATTGGCTTACCTTTTGGTCCTAATTCGGTCACGGGAGGGTTGAGGAAGTGTTGGGAGGGCTTGGTTTGGCATGAGGAGGGCTCGAATTAGCTGATTTCAGCTCAGCTAAAACATGGCTGCTTCGGTCCGCCATAGCTACTTCACTGTTCGATCACGTCGGTGCTTCTTTGACAACTCTCGGAATGCGTGGATGTCACCACTGTGTAGCTTCTCCTTGGTTCTAAGGAACCTGACCTTGCTTTCTTTGGCTAAGAAAGAACTAAGATACATTTCCTTAGGAACTCCATATGATAGGGAGACTTGTGGAAAGTAGAGGTATGGAACCAAAAGAGGATTAAAAGCCGGAGTGGATGAAACATAGAAGATCCTTAAGTTTAAGTGGAGATTAAACTTCTAAAGAATGGTAGGGTGATCAAACGAAAGAATACCAAAACAGGAGACATTAGAAGGAAGATGAGAATAGGAAGTTGGATTGAGGAAGGAGAAAGCTCCATGTTAAGAAAAACAACTAAGGAAGTGTCGCAAAAGATTGAATTGAATGAGAAACTTAGTAACATATACAAATAACTAAGTGAGTGTTTGGGAAGGTTAAGTATGACCTACTTACAGGAAGACATGAAAACCCAAATAGGAATTCTAGACAAATCCAATTGAAGGAAATAAACTCCTATTGACCAAATCGTCTAGAAGAGTAAATGAAGCTCTAATAAGAACTAAGAAGTATTAAGGAATAAACCCTAATCAAGACAAGGGAGGAATACCAAGGACACGAAGATACGAAAGATCTTGATACAATAGGGATGAGAGGTTCCCCTCAAAGGAATAAATAAGTTCCAAGAGCAAATGAGGATGGGGTAGGAATAATGAAAAGTACTCGTAGGATCTCAAGAATAAAGGTAAAAAGGTGAAGATAACGGCTAGGAAGAATATTTTAAGAGTGAATATTCACAATGGTAAAAGTTAGAAGGAAAAAATTCCAAGAGAAAAGAAGTGTCAAACCTACCAAGAGAGGAACTGTGGAAGAACACATGAGTACTAGTTAAGAGGAAATGGAACCAACAAAATTGAGAAGAAGAAAAGCTGCTAGAAATGAAAGGATCAAATACAAAGGGAAAGAGATTGTGAAGACCCAAGGAATAAGTCAAACTCAAGTAACTTGTAAGTAGGAAGACGACATCAACAGACATCATACGAGTAAAGAAGAGACTAACCGGAATAAATTAAACGTACCTGTCTCACAGGCATCTTAGTTGATAGTCTTTAAGATTAGGCTTTTCCTAAATTTCCTAAAAAGGGATGTAAGGGAGGGGTGAGTACGACTACTAAGTGAATGGGTTTTTCAAAGCTTTTAACTTTTAGAAAAATATTTGTATTGGAGTGTGTCAGATTCCTTTCTTTAAAAAAAATACTTTCATTTCAATTCTCGACTTTTAACACCATTTCCTTATTAATCATGGTGTTTCATCACCCAACACATCCTTCATCATGAAGGTAAAACAAACATTCGTAGGCCAGCCCGTCCACTAAACCCATTTATGGTTGTGGAATGACTTTACCGGCCACCTAGATAGAAGCACGTCCACTTCTACCCAAAGAGTGATTAGATGTAAACAACATTCGACCCTCATTCTCGAAATCAATTCTCTGTGTCCGTATGAGGACAGAGACCTCATCCCATCCCCACCCTTGTCTCATGCACTTGGTGCTACTCCAAATTTCGCATAGTCACCTGATACGACGAACTGCCCTTATACCCACCAGGTTGTCCAGTGCCCTTAGGACGAACCACTACTCCTCTTGGGCATCTTGATGGTCTCGTACTCATAGTGCATGCACAATCAATATTTTCTCATTATGCCATATAATATGTGGTGCCACTAGTCCAATGGCCCCGACCCTCAACTCAACCTGCAACTATTTGTGTTGACTATTCCGAAGACCTGTCATATCTTACTACCACTAGTTGACTGAATATGTCGGTCCTATTTTGGTACCATGGCTAAACAATTCATTTATTAAAGTTTTATGGCACATATCTCATGTTTGTTTACAAGCTCCTGCCCGTGCCCATTGGCCTATGGCACACTTTTCGAGATTTTCAAAACCGGGCATGTTAACCCCTAAGTTCCACAACCAAGGCCCCCAGCCTATAAGAGCTACTCGAGCTCCCGTCAAGAAGGTCTCCCAAATCATTTAAGCATTGGCACACAGTCAGGGGAGAGCACTTCCGATGAAAATATGTTTTCAACTATCCATTATACTGACCGGGTATAAGGACATCTCTACTTATAACCGATGAATGGGTTTTCAACTTCCTTCGAGGAAATTTCATCATACCAACCGGCTATGATCTACTTACAACCGGTTAGTAGTTTTCTGCATGATTTTCACATAACTCATTTAAGTTGTGATGTTTAAAATACTACTTGGTAGTGGGTTTTTATTTCGAGGTACTTATCATCCCCAACGAAGTTTGATATAAAATCCCACTAACAACCAGTAAGTGGTTTTTAACTTTAAGTTGTGCTCATCATCCCAACCGGGTATGACGTTAGTAAACCCACTAACCCGTTAATGCAGTGAATTCCACTAGACTAATTCTTTGTATTCACATGAGCTTGTCCTTGCTGGCGTTCCCGGTAATTTGTGTTCCTACACGATATGAACATCTCGGTTCATTATCCTTTGACCTAATAACCTTCATTCATTCCAAATGAATGAGAAAATTAAGCTTTCATTTATTTGCAATTAGGTTCCCAAAGTTATTTCTCTTTAACTTTAAGTCCCTAATGTTGGTTTTTCCTCAAATTGAGTCCTGAAGCTTTTAAAATTTATCATAGGACCTCAATGATTCCATTTCACAAAAAGGGGTTTAATTTTCCAATTTGGTCACCCAACTTTTCCAAAATTACCATTTTTCCCTTCCTTTTAAAAAAATGGTAAATTTTACCCCAAAAAATCTAAAATTCCTCAATTGGCCCTCTAACATTTTTATCATGCCCAATTGACCCTCAATTTTAGGATATTGCATTTTGGTCCTTCGAATTTTCGAAAATCCCAAAATTTCCCCCAATTCCAACTTTTTAACACAGCCGAATTTGATTTCATCAAATTAACCAATCAAACATTTCCAATTGTTGAAATTGAGTTTCTACATGTTCATATGATTCGTTAGCAAATTTGAATCGCAAGTTTTAATGCCGAGATGAGCTTAAACGGAGCTTTGCTGGAAAATGAACTATAGAGAGAGAAAGCTTCGATTACTCACCAATGAGAGAATGACAGTCTGAGCTTTTGATCTAGGCAAATAGCTCTTGTCCTGGGGTTCATCCTAGAATGAAGAACCACATCAATTGATGTCGAATTGAGTTAGAATTTCATCATCAAAATTTTGTCAGTTCTCTCTCTAGCACCCGTCGGAAATTACAAAAGTGAGTCGAATTGGCTTACCTTTCAGTCCTAATTCGGCCATGGGAGGGTTGAGTAAGTGTTGGGAGGGCTTGATTTGGCTTGAGGAGGGCTCGAATTGGTCAATTTCAGCTTGGCTGAAAGAGGGCAGCTTCGGTCCGCCGGAGCTGCTTCACTTTCCATCATGTCGGCGCTTCTCTAGCGATTCTTAGATTAATTGGAGTTTGCTATTAGATAGCTAACTTCTCCCCGGTTCTAAAGAGCCTGACCTCTCCTTCCAAGGTTAAGAAAAATGCTCAAGTCGAAGCTCTGGTTCGAGCTTCACCGAGAAATAGAGTAGTAGAGAGAGAGAGAAGTGTTCAGGTGTGAGGAGAATGAATGGGAATGAGCTCTTTATGTAGGTGTAAAATTGTGTATTAAATGGGGGGAGCTTTATTACTAGTATTAATGTTGCCATAAATTATTGGTATTAATTCCAATAATTTAATTTAGGTATTAAATTATTTGTATTAATTCAAAAAAATTAATTTAGGTATTAAATTATTGGTATTAATTACAACAATAAATATATATTAATTTATGCCTATTTATGATAGGGTGTATGTTCCCATAAAAATATTTGACAAAAATTTCGATTTACTAAAGAAATATACTTCCCAAGAGGTCACCCTTCCTCGCACTACTCTCAGGCAAGCACACTTAACTTAAGAGTTCTGATGGAATGTAGTTCACCTGAACCAATTTGGTGTATCTATTCTAATTTGTCTTAAGTTTCTTTTTCAAGGTTTTATGAACCCTTTGGATCACTCGGAAGTTGTAAATTTCCAATTTTCTTGTTCCTAAGTGATCGGGTTTGTAAACCGGCTCGGTTTTCTTACTCAATTTGACCGGTTCTTTTCCCGGTTTTCCTAAACTCCAAAGTGTGGGGTTTACAACTCTCCCCTCTTTTTAGGAGTTTTGACCCCAAAACTTAACTAGCAACCTTGCATGAGGAACCATTTTCTTTGATGTCCATTTGTTGTTTGCTTAACATGCAAACTCTTCTCTTGTTCTTTTAATTAGCCCATTTTACCTCCTTCATTTAAGGGTTTTCTTTTCCTTTATATTATTTACTCCCTCCATGGAGTTTATCATAACTAGACATACCTTACTTCACGGTATATTCTTAGATTCACATCTTTCTTTACATATAGCAACATTTTTCCTTTTGAGGTCCTATATTCAGGATTTTGGAGTTCCAAGGTACCTAACCATTCCGGTGTCTAGTTAACCTCTTGGTCATTGAAACCCTAAGCTTGATGTTCTTTAGAGCATTACGTACCTATTTTCGCAGATTTCCTTGTCCTCACCTTTTCGTCCTCCTTTATTTGTTGCTCATTACAATTCAGTCCAAATTTTAGGTTTGACATTGTCATTTTTACTAATTAACTCTTCCTTATTTTAAGTCATGTTTTCCTTGGTACTATTGGATTTGCTTGCCCCTTTACAGCATGACGTTTTCTAGATCTTGTCTTTATGTCCGTTAGATTTACAGAACACCTCCTTATTGTATAACTTCATCTCTCTTTTCTTTTGGTAGTATTCCTCGACTACCTTTACCATTGTCTACATCAACTTATAAAACGGTGTCGTTTCTCCTTACCCACTCGTCCTTTTTCAACTTCCTTATTAAGTCTTTTCGATTCCAATTATTTGATTTCCAGATGTTTACTGACATGTTGGGATTAATCCTTTCTTAGGTCCACCCTCAATCCTAATAACATCCTTTACTCAAGGATTTCCTTTGGACTTAATCCACTCTTACTTGTTCGTAATCATTTCATAGCTCATTATTCCTGTTTGACCCTTTTAAGTCTATTGTTTTGTTTGGGGAGTTCCTTTTTTACGATTTCATTCTCTAATATGTCCCTCAAGGTAGAGACGTTCATTTTAGGAGCTACATGCTCAACCTTCTTACCATTCCTTGAAGGTTTCTCTCTCCCTTTCTTCGCACCCTTATCTATGCTAGGGCATATGTTTGCTTTGGATCCTTCTCTATCCACAACTTTTGTTTTATCCCTTATTTCTTACATAGGATACTTCCGATTATTGGTTTTATTCTATGCATTTCTCACTATGCTCGGTCGTCCACTCTTTAAGCTTCATATGTGTGTGTGGACTATTACCCATCTTACCAATTGTGGTTATTCCTCCTTAGCCACATCCTATTTGGAGGACCTACTTTCCTAACGTTTCTCGAACATTCTTTACTTTATTACCTTAGTATGGGTTGTCCACTCATTCATACTTGTTACGGCATCTTTTGATGTTAACCCATTAATTTATTTCAGTTTAAGGAGGGTTCACATCCTCCTTGTTTCAAAATTTTTTGTTCGTCCTTCGTGAGGCTCACTTAATCATCTAAAGACTTTAAACTAGAAATCCGGTTTTGGCCATTGATTTCTTTAAGGATTTTTCTTCATTCTTCTTTTCTAATGGTTTGGCCTTTTCACTTCTCCCTTCTTTGTCGTGGTTTAAATTCACAGTTCTCTCGAAGAATAGTTATTTAACTGTCTCTTTCTCTCCATTTCTCTGGTCCAATCATCTGGGTAGCTGCATCACTCATCCTTCATGCCCATCCTTTTGTTCTTCATAGAGTGTAGTCTGTACTACATCTCAGCCTTTCTTAGGATTTTGTTTATTCTCTTTGACCATCTCTTGCTACTAGTTTCTTCTTTCTACTTGGTTCTCCTGGAATTTTTATTTGGTTTTCCATCTCTCTCCAAACAAGTCACACTAGGCCATCATGACACTTACTTCCTTTGAAACATTTCCTAGTTAAGGGTTAGTTCCTTGCACTCCACATTATGTCCATCCGCCCATCAATAATTCCTTCGAGGGTAGTTAGTCGTATGCATCCCTACAAAGTTTACTTTCATAGTGTATTTCTTTATGGAGCGTTCAAATCTTCCTTGTTTCAAGATTTCTTGACAATTATGTGAGAGGCTTGCCTATTCTTTTCTTGGCTTGAGGTTAGTCGTTAATTTGGCCTTTGGTCCTGGTAAGGATTTCTTTCATCCTTCTTTTTTGATGTATTTGGCCTTTTCGCCCCTCTCTTCTTTGTTGGAACTCAAATTATGGCTTTCCCATGTATTACTTTGTTAACTGCCTCACCTCCACCATTCCTTTGGTCTAAGTTTCTTAGGGTAGTTATTTCTTGAGTACTCATATTCTTAACATCCATCTCACTGACCTTTTTAGGGTGTAGTCCTTTCTACCTCTCAATCTTCCTTAGGCTGTCATTTATTTTCTTTTGACTATTTTGCTGTCACGGTTTGCTTACTTCTGCTATGTTGGTCCAAATCTTCAATTTGACATCTCTACTTTTTCCAAAGGAAGTTGTACTTCAAATCCCAAGACATCCCATTTGTCGTCAAATGCTCGGCTTGTCTCCTCTTGTGGATGCACTCCCTCTTTTTTCTCCTAAATTATTGAAGATTTCTTCTTTAAGGGAGAGTTCTCTTCAGCTACCTTTTGTTCTATTTATGGTTTTTTCGAGATCCTACCTTCAGCCCTTTTTCCTTCTTACCACTTTGTTGTGATCTTGAAAAGTTTCCTCCTATCTGTGGTTGAAATTACAAGTGGGAGTCGTGTTCCTTGGGATGGTATCCTTTCGGATTTTCTATAGTTGTGGGGTGTTTATTCTTGGAAAGTATTGTCCTGACTCCTGGCAGAGTGGGACAGTTTTTCACTTCGTGTCCTATTCCCCTATAGGTTAATTTGATTCCTGTCCTTAGTAGGGTTGGGCACTTCTCCACATAGTGTCCCTATTTTTCATACTTGTAATTACCTGAATATAAGTGGTTCCTCCTGGTATTTTTCTAAGAAATTATTAGTTTTGCTGCTCCTTCGTACTATACGAGCTCCTACTCATGCCAACCGGCGTAGGGCCCACTGTTCAAGATTTTTAAAATTGGGCATTTAGCCCCTCAATTTACAAAATTGAGGCCTCCGACCTAACAGAGCTATTCGAGCTCCTATCAAGAAGTTCTCCCAAAATGTTTAAGCAGTGGCACACAGTCAGGGGAGAGCACTTCTGACAAAAAAAAATTTTCACTGTCCATCAAACCAACCAAGTATGAGGACATCTCCGCTCATAACCGATGAACGGGTTTTCCACTTCCTTCAAGGAAGTTTCATCGTATCAACCAGGTATGATCTACTTACAATTGATAAGTAATTTTACCGCTTGATTTCCACATCACTCCTCTCAAGTGTGATGATTAAAATACCACTTAGTAGTGGGTTTTTATTTCCAAGGTGCTTACATCCCAATTGGGTATGATATAAAAATACCACTCACTCGTTAATGCAGTGAACTTCCTCTTAGCCGGCTTGTTGTCCTTACTCGAACTTGTCTTAGATGGCGTTCTTGGTATTCCGTGTTCTTACACGATATGAATGTTCATGTTCATTATTCTTTGGCCTAACAGCCCCCATTCATCTTAAATAAATGAGAAAACCGAACTTTTCCTGTATTTGCAATTAGGTACTTAAGGTTATTTTTCTTTAATTTTAAGACCCTAATGCCAGTTTTACCTCAAATTGAGTCCCGAAACTTGTAAAATTTATCTTAGGACCTCAATTTATTCAAATTAAAAAAAAAGGGGTTTAATTTCCTAATTTTCCAATTTAGTCCCCCAACTTTTCCAAAATTACCATTTGCCCCTAATTTACACAAATATTAAGTTTTTCTCCAAAAATTACCCAATTGGTCTTCCAACATCTTTATCAGGCCCAATTGGTCCTCAATTTTATGAAATTGCACTTTAGTCCCTCTAATTTTTTAAATTCCCAAATTTCCACCATTTTTCCCACAATTTCAACCTTCTAACTCTACCGAATTTGTTTCATCGAATTGATCGGTCAAATGAGTTTAATTTTTAAAATTGAAGTTAAATTGGAGTTTCTACACCTTCATACGATTAAATTGCACAATGAATCGCAGGATTTGGTGTCGGAATGAGCTCAAACGGAGCTTCGAAATCTTATTGTCGGGGGCACGACGGTCTGAGCTTTCAATCTAGACAGATAGCTCGTGTCCTAAGGTTCCTTCTAGGATCAAGAATTGCATCAATTGATGTTGAATTGAGTGAGAATTTCATCATCTAAGTTCTGCCAGTTCTCTCTCTAGCACTAGTCAGAAATTACAGAGGGAAGCCGAATTGGCTTACCTTTATGCTCTAATTCAATTGTAGGAGGGTTGTAGAGGTGTTGGAAGGCCTCAGTTTGGCTTGAGAAAGGCTCGAATTGGCCAAGTTCAGTTGGGCCAAAATAGGACAACTTCGATCCGCTAGAGCTGCTTCACTGTTCGATCGCGCTAGTGCTTCTTGGGCGACTCTTAGAGCAAATAGAGACTACATGCATGTAGCTGACCTTTCCCTGATTCTAAAGAACCCGACCTCACCTTGCTTTTCTTAGAAAAAATACCAAATTCGGAGCTCTAGTTCGAGCTTCGCCGAAAATTGGAGCAGTTGAGAGAGAATGGAGTTTTCAGGTATGGGGAGGATGAATGAGGAAGGGCTCTTTATATAAGAAGCTCAGGGACTTCTTGGCCATCCAATTGGTGCCTTAATGGCGGTCATTCATTACTTGAAACCCCCATGCTGAAGACTTTTCAACTTCGTCGGAGCTACATGATTTTTCGATGAGTGAACAATGATGTCATCTGAAGGAAGAAGACGACACTATTTCGAACTGGACCGAACCAGTCCGAACCGGGTTCAAAGTTTAAACCGGGCGATTCATCACTAATTTGATTGAATATTTCAAACCTAAAAATTACTATCTTCATTTTCTAATCAATGGTAGACTTATATCTCAAATTTGAATTTTTTAAGCCACCTAGAAAAATGAATTTATCATCTGGTTTAATAGTCGTTCAAACTGGTTCAATCTGATTCGGATTCGGTTCACCTGAACCAGTTTGATTTTCATCTCCAATTCAAACTACAGCCCTTTTTTCATGATTTTTGTGACTCCTTAGGTCACTCGAGATCCTAAAATTTCCCGGTTTGCCATCTCTCTTTGGGTTCTAGTTCATAAATTGGCTCGATTCATAAACTGGTTCGGTTTCGGTTCACCCGAACTAGTCTAGTTTTTCTCTCCCAATTTGTCCTAAGTTTCTTTTCCAAGGTTTATGAACTCTTTTTGGGTCACTCAGGAGTTGTAATGTAACACCATATTTTTAGTAACTAGAAAAAAAATTTAGAACAGAAAAACCAAATTAGTTTAGATGAATTCGATCCCAAAGTTAAGCGTACTTGTGTAAGAGTAGTGCTAGGATGGGTGATCTCCTAGGAAGTATTCATTTTTGCATTTTGTCAACCCATATTGCATTTTTTGCATTTTGTCAACCCCAAAATTAAATAACATATTAGCACTAATGCATCTGATCCTATCAAAACTCCAAGGTTAAGTGTGCTTGGGCGATCCTAGTATTAGGAAGGGTGACCTCGGGAAGTATTCATGTTGCATCCTCTCGGGAAGTATTCATTTTTCATTCTCTCAATAGTTATCAAATCATACTTTTTGTAACCCAAAAATAAATAACATACCAACATAAATGCACAAGATTCGATTAGAACTCCAAAGTTAAGCATGCTAAGGATAGGTGACCTACTGGGAAGTATTCATGTAGGGTTACACCATTTCAATTGTTGACAAATCATATTTTTTTAATAATCCAAAATTAAAAATATACCAGCACTAATGTAGGATCCCTTTAGAACTTTGAAGTTAAGCGTGCTTGGTGAGAGTAGTACTAGGATTGGTGACCTATTGGGAAGTATTCATGTTGCATCCCCTCAATGGTTGTCAAACTATATAGTTTTAATAACATAAATATAATATCATACTAGCACTAATGCACCAAATCCTATCAAAACATGAAGTTATTTTTTTAGTAACCCGAAATTTCGGTCAAATATTGCTTATGGAATTATATGATAAGTTTAAAATTCAATTGATATAATTGGAATAAATAAAATTATTAGGTGAAAATAAAGAGATAAATATATTTTTTTAATCCACGTCCTAAATATCATAAATACATATATTTATTTATTGAAATTAATACCAATAATGTGATATATATATTTAATTATTGGAATTAATACAAATAAATGCCCATTAATTTCCCGAGAATAATGACAACATTAATACAGTAGTAATAAATCCTCCCCATTTAATACACAATTCTACTCCTATATAAATAGCTCATCTCCATTCAATCTCCTCACACCTGAAAACTCCTCTCTCTCTCTCTCTCTAATACTTCATTTCCCGATGAAGCTCGAACTAGAGCTTCGATTTGAGCATTTTTCTTAACCTCAGAAGGAGAGGACCGACTCTTTAGATTACAGGGGAAGTCAACTATCTGATAGTAGCCTCCATTTGATCCAAGGATCGCTGAAGAAGTGTCGACATAATTAAACAGTGAAACAACTCTGATAGACTGAAGCTACCCTGTTTCAGCCTAGTTAAAATTAGCCGAATTTGGCCTTACTCTAGCCAAACCAATCTCTCCCAACATCTCCACAAACTTCATATGACCTCACTGATGCTGAAAGGTCAATAGTAGGAATTCTTGATCCTAGAAGGTACTTTAGGAAGAGAGCTACCTTTCTCGATAGAAAGCTTGAACCATCGCACCTCCGATGGGACAAGTGTGATTGAAACGCTAGCAAGAGAAAGCTTGCGTGAACTTGGAAAACCAACCGTGGATGAACATGTCACGGTTAATGATTGAGTGGGTTATTCACATCATACCCAGTTGGGATGATGAGCACCTTTTCTAAATTAGAAGTCACAGTGAGTGGGCTAATTTACACTTCATACCTAGTTGGAATGATGATCACCTTTTCTAAATTAGAAGTCACCGTGATGGGACTTTTAACATCATACCTGGTTGGGGTGATGAGCAAATTAAGCTAAAAACCTACTTAATGAGTGCGATTTTATATCATACCCGATTGAGAATGATAAGTACCTCGAAATGAAAACCCACTATTTAGTAGTATTTTAAACATCACAACTTAGAGAAGTGATGTGAAAATCACGTGAAAAAACTACTTATTAGTTGTAAGTAGATCATACCCGATTGGTATGATAAAACTTCCTCGAATGAAATGGAAAACCCGTTCATCAATTATGAGTGGAGATGTCCTCATGCTCGGTTGGTATGATGGACAGTTGAAAACATATTTTTGTCTGAAGTGCTCTTCTCTAATTGTATGCCAATTCTTAAACAATTTGGAAAACCTTCTTGATGGGAGCTCGAATAGCTCTTATAGGTCGGGGGCCTCGGTTTTGGAACTTGGGTACTAATATGCCCGGTTTTGAAAATCTCGAATAGTGGGCATGAGCAGGAGCTCATAAACAAACATGAGATATGTGCCATAAAACTTTAATAAATGAATTGTTTGGCCATGGTACCAAGATAGGACTGACATTGTAACACCCTAACCCAGTTTAGTTGGATCCCCATAAACAAACCGCCGCTCTTTCTCGGTTCAAGAGGAGTTTCCCCCTTCTTTTACTTGTGAGGAGCCAAACAAAATTTCAACCTTGTTCCCTGAAAGACATATATCAAATAAAATGCAAGCATAAAGAAAAATTAAGCATACCTGATAAAGGGTAAGGCTCGGTGTTACTTCTAGTCATTTTCTCTTTTCCTAAAAAGGGGTAGAAAAGAGGGGTGAGTTTGTACAACTCAATGAATGGGTTTTTCAAAGGTCTAATTTGAACTTTTAAGAAAAACATTTATATTGAGGTGTGTCAGACTCCTCACTTTTCAAAAAAAAAATCATTTCAATTAAAATCTTGAGTTTTTCCATATTTCTTCTTATGACAGTGTGTCATCACCCAACAAACATCCTTCATCATGAAGGTTACACACATTCGTAAGCCAACACGACTGCTAAACCCACTTGTGGCTTCGGAGCGACTTTACTAGCCACTCGGATAGAAGTACGTCCACTTCTACCTTGAGAACGAGTGGATGTTCGTGACATCCGACGCTCATTCCTAAAATAGATTCTTTGTGTCCATATGAGGACTGAAACCTCATCTTGTCCCCACCTCGGTCTCATGCGCTTGGGGCTACTCCAAATTTTGCACGGCCACCTTGAACGACGAACTACCCATATACTCACCAAGTCGTCTAAGGTCCTTAGGATGCATCACTACCCGTCATGGGCATCTTGATGATCCCGTACTCATAGTGCATGCACAAACAATGTTTTCTTATTATTCCGTGTAATATGTGGTGTCATTAGTCCAACGGTCCCGACTTTCAACTCAACATGCACCTGTTAGTCTTGACTGGTCCGAAGATCGATCATGTCACACTATTGCTAGTTGACTGAGGATGTCAGACCAGCCTTAGTACCACGGCCATAGAATTCCTTTATTAAAGATTGATGGCACATATATTATGTTCATTTATGTACTCCTGCTCGTGCCCATTGGCCTATGGCTCACTGTTCGAGATTTTCAAAAAACCAAGCATAATAGCCCCTAAGTTCCAAAAATTGAGGCCCCTGGCCTATAAGAGCTATTCGAGCTCCCATTGAGAATGTCTCCCAAATTGTTTAAGCATTGGTAGACAGTCAGGGGAGAACACTTCCAATAAAAATAAGTTTTTACTGTCCATTATATCGGCCCGATATAAGGATATCTCCATTCATAACTGATGAACGGGTTTTCAACTTCCTTCAAGTAAGTTTCATCATACCAATTGGGTATGATCTACTTACCACCGATAAGTAGTTTTTTCGTATGGTTTTCACATCACTACTCTAAGTCGTGATGTTTAAAATACCACGTAGTAGTGGGTTTTTAATCCGATGTGCTTATCATCCCCAACCGGGTATGATATAATATCCCACTCACCTGATCCTGAGTGGACCTCAACCTATAGTCGAGTTCTGTCCCTTACACGCTGGACCTCAACTGGCGTTCCCGATGTCTCATTCTCTTACACAAATGAACATGGTTGTTCATTATTCTTTGGCCTAATAGCACTCATTCGGTCCAATGAATGAGAAACCCCAACTTTATTTGTTCCCTAAAGTTATTTTTCTTTAAGTCCCTATTGCTGGGTTTTTCCTCAAATTGAGTCCTGAAACTTTTAAAGTTTATCTTAGGACCTCAATTTATTAAATTCCACAGAAAGGGGATTAAATTCCCAAATTTTCAATTTGGTCCCTTAATTTTCCCAAAATTACCATTTTTCCCTTCCTTTACAAAAATGGTGAATTTTGCCCCAAAAATTCTAAAATTTCTTAATTAGCCCTCTAATATTCTTATCATGACTAATTGACCCTCAATTTTAGAAAATTACATTTTTGTCCTTTGAATTTTCAAAAATTCCCATGTTTCCCCAATTTTTGCCCTAATTTCAACTCTTTAACACAGTCAAATTTAATTTCATCAAATAGACCAATCAAACAGCTCTATTCATTGAAATTGAAGTTGAAATTGAGTTTCTACATGTTCATATGATTCTAAGGAACTTTGAATCACAGATTTTAATGCCGAAATGAGCTCAAATGGAGCTTTGTCGGAAAACAGACTATAGAGAGAGAAAGCTTTGATTTCTCACCGGTGAGGATGAGGCGGTCCCGCTTTCTATCTGGGCAGATAGCTCTCCTCCATAGGTTCTTCCTAGGATCAAGAGTGACATCAATTGATGTCGAATTTTATTAGAATTTCATCATTGAAATTCGGCTGACTCTCTCCTTATCACTGATCGGAAATTGTAAAGGGGAGTCGAATTGGCTTACCTTTCAATCCTAATTCAGTCATGGAAGGGATGAGGAGTGTCGAGAGAGCTTGGTTTGGCCTGAGGAGGGGCTCGAATTGGCTGGTTTCAACTCGGCCAAAATAGGGCAGCTTCAGTCCAAGAAAGCTGCTTCACTGTTCGATCACGCCGATGCTTCTCCGGCGACTCTTGGAATCAACGGATGTCACCACCATGCAGCTGACTTCTACCTGGTTCTAATGAACCTAACGTCACCTTCTTTAGCTAAGAATTGACCCTATATCAGAGCTTTGGTTCGAGTTTCACTGGAAAACTAAGCAATTGAGAGAGAGAGAGAGAGTTTTTCAGGTGTGGAGAGGAAGAATGCAGAGAGGCTCTTTATATAGGGAGCTTGGGGACCAGTTGGCCGTCCGTTTGGCATCTTTATGACAGGCATTGAAGACCTAAAATGAACTGAACGGAAACATTTCTTTTTCACCAGTGCTGCTTCGATTTTCTGGTGAGTGAACAGTGCTGTCATCCTGAGGAAGAAGATAACACTATTTTGAACCAGACCAGACCGGTACGAACCGGGTTCAAAGCTTAAACCAGCCAGTTTACCCCTCAATAGACTGAGTTTTTCAGATCTAAAAATTTCAAAATTCATCTAAATTCATTCTCTATCAAATGGTGGCCTCAAATCTCCAATTTGAATTATTTAAGCCACAGAGAAAATGAATTTAGGATTCGGTTCAATAGTGATTCAAACTGATCCGAACTGGTTCAGATCCAGTTCACTTGAACCGGTTTGGTTTTCATCCCCAATTCCTTCACAAGTCCATTTCCATGTCTTTTGTGACTCCTTAGGTCACTTAGGGTCTATAAAATTCCTGGTTTACCACCTCTTCAATGATTTTGGTTCACAAACTAGCTCGATTCTTAAACCGGTTTAATCCAGTTCGGGTCTGATTTACCTGAACCGATATGGTTTTTCTCTCCCACATTGTTCTAAGGTTCCTTCCCAAGTAATACAAATCACAAGAAATCCATAAACTTCTTGGTTAACTCATTCTCTATTGGTTCCGGTTCATGAATCAACTTGGTTCATTAATAGGTTCTATCTAGTTTGGACCCGTTTCTCTTCAACTACTTCGGTATTTCCTCTTTATTTTGTCCTAGGGTCCTTTTCCTAAGTTTATGAACCTTTTTGAGTCACATGGGAGTTAGAATTTGTTTTTCAATTTTGCTCATCCCCTAACAATTGGGCTTGCAGACCAATTCGGTTTAAAGATTCAAATTTACCAGTTCTTTCCCCGGTTTTCTCATTACTAAAGGACGGTGTTGACAACTCTCCCCTCCTTTCAAGTATTTTGTCCCCAAAATAGTTACACATTAAATAACTGAGGATAACCATCCCTCATCAAAGGCTCAATTTCCCATGTCTCTTCCTTCACGAGTCTATTCTGCCACAACACCTTGACCATAGGAATTTTCTTGTTCCTTAAATTCTTGTCTCTCCAATTGATAATTCGTACTGGCTCTGTCTGGTAAGTAGGGTTCACTTCCAGTTCCATTGGAGATCAGTCCAGTACATGACTAGGATCAGGCTGATATTTTCGAAGTACTAAAATGTGGAATACATCATGTATTCTCTATAGAACATGAGGCAGTTCTAATTTATGAGCTACCAGTTCTATCCTTTGAATAATGGTGTAAAACCCGCCCTTTTGAGCTAAAGAAAACCGGAAAAAGAACCGATCAAACCAAGTGAGAATTCAGAACTGGTTCACAAACCCAATCATTTTTGAATGGGCAATTTGGGAATTTACAACTCTCGGGTGATCCAAAGAGTTCATTAAACAATTGAAAAGAAACTTAAGATAAATTAGAAGAGAAAAACCAAATTGGTCCAAGTGCACAAGAATCCATAAGAATTGTGAAGTTAAGCATGCTTACACCTATATAAAGAGGTCATCCCCATTCATTCTCCTCACATCTGAACACTTCTCTCTCTCTCTCCACTGCTCCATTTTCCGGTAAAGCTCAAACTAGTGTTTCGACTGGAACATTTTTCTTAACCTCAAAATGAGAGGTCGAGCTCTTTAGAATCGAGTAGAAGACAACTATCTAATAGCAAACTCTAGTCAATCCAACAATCGCTGGAGAAGCGCCGGCATGATGGAACAATGAAGCAGCTCCGGCAGACCAAAGCTGCCCTATTTCGGTGAAGCTGAAATCAGCCATTTCGAGCCCTTCTCAAACCAAACCAAGCCCTCCCAACACTTCCTCAGCTCTCCCACAGCCGAATTAGGACTAAAAGGTAAGCCAAGTCGGCTCCACTCTGCAATTTCCAGTCGGTGCTAGAGAGAGAACCAGTAGAATTTCAATGATAAAATTCTAACTCAATTCCACATCAATTGATGTGATTCTTGATTCTAGGATGATCCTTAAGATGAGAGCTATCTGCCCAGATCAAAAGCTTTCTCTCTCTATAATTTGTTTTCTGTCGAAACTCCGTTTGAGCTCGTTTCGATGTTAAAATCTGCGATTCAAAGTTCCTTAGAAGTGTATGAACATGTAGTAACTCAATTTAAACTGCAATTTCAACAATTAGAGGTGTTTGATTGGTTAATTTGAGGAAATCTAATTCGGCAGTGTTGAAGAGTTGAAATTTGGGGATTTTCGAAATTCGAAGGACCAAAATGAAATTTTATGAAATTGAGGGCCAATTGGGCATGAAAATAATGTTGGAGGACCAATTGAGAAATTTTAGAATTTTTTGGGCAAAACATACCATTTTTGTAAAGGAAGGGCAAAATGGTAATTTTGGAAAAGTTGGTGGACCAAATTGGAAATTTGAGAAATTAATCACCTTTTAGTGAAATGGAATAAATTGAGGTCCTATGATAAATTTTAGAGGTTTTGGGACTCAATTTGAGGAAAAACCGACATTAGGGACTTAAAGTTAAAGAGAAATAACTTTAGGGACCTAATTGCAAATAAATGAAAGTTTGACTTTCTCATTCATTTGGAATGAATGAAGGTGATTAGGCCGAAGGATAATGAACCAAGATGTTCATATAATGTAGGAACACGAAGTACCAGGAACGCCAGCAAGGACAAGCTCGCGTGAATACAAAGAACTGGTCTAGTGGAATTCACGGCATTAACGGGTGAGTGGGTTTACTAACATCATACCCGGTTAGGATGACGAGCAGAACTTAAAATTTTAAAACCACTTGCCGGTTGTGAGTGGAAATTTTATATCATACCCGGTTGGGAATGATAAGTACCTCGGTATGAAAACCCACTATTTAGTGGTATTTTAAACATCCCTACTTAGAGGAAGTGATGTGAAAATCATGCGGAAAAACTACTTACCGGTTGTAAGTAGATCATACCCGGTTGGTATGATGAGACTTCCTCAAAGGAAGTTGAAAACCCGTTCATCGGTTATGAACGGAGGTGTCCTTATACTGGACGGTATAATGGATAGAGAAAATATATGTTTTGTCGGAAGTGCTCTCCCTTGACTGTGTGCTAATACTTAAACAATTTGGGAGACCTTCTTGACGGGAGCTCGAATAGCTCTAATAGACCGAGGGCCTCGGTTTTGGAACTTGGGGGCTAAATGCCTGATTTTGAAAATCTCGTATAGTGGGCCCAAGGCCAGTTGGCATGAGTAGAAGCTCATAGATGAACATGATATATGTGCCATAAAACTTAATAAGCCAATTGTTTGGTCATGGTACCAAGATAGCACCAACATGCTTAGTCAACTAGCGGTACTGCGACATGACTAGTCGACGAACCAGTCAAGACAAACAACTGCAGGTTGAGTTGAGAGTCAGGGCCATTGGACTAGTGACACCACAAATTACATGGCAATATGAGAAAACATTGTTTGTGCATGCACTGTGAGTACGTGATCATCAAGACACCCATGAGGGGTAGTGATGCGTCCTAAGGGCACTGGACGACCTGGTGGCTATAAGGGCAGTTCGTCGTTCCAGGTGTTTCTGCAAAATCTGGACTAGCACCAAGCGCATGAGACCAGGGTGGGGACAGGATGAGGTCTTTGTCCTCATACAGACATGAACAAGTGATTTCTAGATTGTGGGTCGGATGTCACGTACATCCACTCATTCCCAGGGTAGAAGTGGTCGTACTTCTATCTGGGTGGCAGGAAAAGTTGCTCTAAAGCCACTAGCAGATTCAGTAGTGATACTGACTTGTGAATGTGTGTAACCTTCATGAGGAGGGATGTGTGTTGGGTGATGACACATCGTGGTAAATAAGAAATGGTGGAAAAACCTGAATTTTTAAATGAAGGGATTTTTTGAGGAAATCCCGGAAAGCCTCCCCTTAAAGACTGTCAACTAAGATGCCTATAAGACAGGTATGTAAAGTTTTAAATTTCATGCAGTTTTGATTATGCTATTCCAGGAAAAGGTGCAGGTTAAAGGATACCTTACTCTTTACGGTTGACAATAAGGGGAAATCCTTTAATAAACCGGGAGAGTGGTGGGTTGATCACGGGGATCCGACCAAACCGGGTCGGGGCGTGACAAATGGGATATGGACCGATATATCTGGGTTTCAGCTTTCCTCTTTGCTGAAACCTAAGTATTACTCTTCGTGGAGATACTTTGAGGAATACCTGATCACCAACTTCAAACTCCAGATCTTTCCTTCGATTGTTTGCAAAACTCTTTTACATGTCCTATGTAGTCTTAAGACGACTCCTTATTAATTTGATCTTCCGTATGGCATCCTCTATTATCTCTGTCTTTTCTAACTTTCTTTCCCCCACTTCTTTCCCAAATAAAGGGGTACGACAAGGTTGTCCATAAAGGGCTTCATAGGGAGCCATCTGGATATTGGCCTGATAAATATTATTATACACAAATTCCATCAGGCATAAGTATTCCTCCCAACTTTTGTTCATGGTGAGCACACATGCTCTCGGCATGTCTTCCAAATTTTGGATGGTTCGCTCACACTGTCCTTCTGTCTGAGGGTGAAATGTTGTACTCGTATGGAGCTTGGTTCCCATGGCGTTTTGCAGACTCGGCCAAAACCTGGAAGTAAATCTTAGATCTCTATCTGATACTATACTCACCGGGACACTATGGAGTCTTATCATTTCCTTCATGTATAGGACGGCCAGTTGTTCTACTGTGTCCATCACTTTTATAGGGAGGAAATAGGCTGATTTGGTCAACCTATCCACTATTACCCAAATTGCATCACTTTGGTAGGCGTGTGACGAAGTCCATGGTGATATGCTCCCATTTCCACTCCGAAATTGGTAAGGGTTGTAGTAGTCCTGACAGTTTCTAATGCTCTGCTTTTATCTGTTGGTAGGACAAGCATCAACTACATATTCCGCAATTTCCCTCTTCGTACCCTTCCACCAGTATCCTTGTTTAAGGGTGCGGTACTTCTTAGTACGCTCATCCGCCCATTCTTTAGGCTCCATTAAGTGAGCATGGACCACAACCTGTCCTGACATCAGTGGTCATTTTCCCTAATTGATTTCTTAATCGAGGGTTTACTTCTCCAAGATTCCTCCTATATTCTTTCTATTACTCTCTTATTATTGTAGTCCACCCACTATTATTCGTTACGACATTCTTTGATGCTACCATGCTATTTATCCATTCCTTTGGTTTAATTTACTTCTTAGGACCTCATGAGTACTTTTCCTTGGTATTTGATCTTTCCATCTCAACCATTATTTCGTTTGTGAGCTTATCATTCTTTCCATTTTGGTTGGGTCCATTCCCTCTTAATTGGGATACACATGTCTTTCTAGGGCTTCCTTCCTTGGTAGGATTCTTTCGCTTCCTCCTGACATTCTCATTTGTTCTAGGGGATTTCTACCCTTAAATGACATCCCTTGAGGTCGTCTTCTCCTATTTACCTTTACTCCTAAAATCTTGCAGGCACATCTTTTATACTCTATCTGCATCCTCATTCGTACCCAATACCTGTCTTTCTCTTTAGTGAGCGTACAAATCTTCCTTCTTTCAAGATTTCTTGAGCATATTATGAGAGGCTTGCCTATCCCTTTCTTGGCTTGAGTTTAGTCGTTAATTGGCCTTTGGTCATTTTAAGGGTTTCTTTCATCCTTTTTTCCCAAGTATTTGGCCTTTCTACCTCTCTCTTCTCATTTGTTGAAACAGGATATGTAATTTATCTTTACTTATGTCGTCTCAGTTCGATGCTCATGATTTTAAGCATCTGCTACCACATTAGCCTTTTTGGATGGATCTTTATTGTAAGATCGTAATCCTTCACCATTTTCAGTCGTCTCCCCTGACGGGGTTTAATTCCCTTTTAGTTAGGAAGTAATTATAGCTCTTGTGATCAATGTATATCATGTACTCAATCCCGTAAAGGTAGGGGCACCATATCTTTAGGGCCAACATTATCACAGCTAATTCTAAGTCATGGGTCAGGTAATTTCTTTCTCCGATGAGCTTTCCATTCTCCTTCCCTCCGTATTTCCTTCTAATTCTACCATTGAGCTCCTTAAATTTCAAGCTTATTCTTGCTCTTTGGATCTAGTAGTACCTACAGTTGACCTTGCTTTATTTCCACTCGCTTCCATATGTGCCTACTCCCTTGAGGTGGGTCTCTTATCCTTATCGTTTTCAAAGCTTTTGTACCTTTATATCCCTAGTGTTTCCCTCTTTGTGTCGGTTGGGGTGTATTATCCCACTATCCACCATCTCTTGTTAGACTTCACTTACTCCTCCAAATCGTTTGGTCCAATTAAGTTATTTCCTTATATAATATTCGTTTGATGTTCCTAATTCGAGTTTTCCAGGCCTTTATGTAGTGGATCATGCTCAACCTCCTAATACTCTTACCTAACCACTCGTACTTTCTAGTGTTTGATCGCCTTATTCTTTGAAAAAATTCTCCCCTATCTTGTAAACTTGGTACGCTTCATCTACTCTTGTTTTTCTTCGACTCACACTTTACCTTCCATATGTTTCTTATCTTCTTAAATTTCTAAGGAATTTGTTACACTTGGGGCTTCCTGTTGTTGCACTTTCTCTTCATCTTTGCCAGGTAAAATCTTAATATCTTTTCCCTATCGATCACCTTCTATTCTTGTGGTTTTACTTCCTCTTGGGTCTCTCGAAAGTTATATGTTCTTGAATGGTTGCTCCTTAAACTCCATTTTCCTTTCCTTAGGATCTCCACCAGATCAAGTTCTCCTTTTCTAAGTCCTAAAGTTTGAGTTTAACTATCCATAAGCCATTCTTCCTTAAGAGGATTTTCTTCTCTTAAACTTTTATCTACTTAGATTTTTCTCAAGGAACTCAGGAGTTTTAATAAACTTCTAATTCATTTGGGAAATATTCTCTTGCCAAAAATTTGGCTTATTACATGACTTCTCTACCCCCTAATCCCTTGGGCTCATAGGACTAGAGTTAACCCTAAAACGATTATGACACTCTTGGTCGGAAGGCTCTGAGTAATTGATTGGGGTCCATTCATGCTCCTCAATAGGACGACATTCATGTGTGGCCTCCAACCCGTACCGCCTTAGTACTTCCGCCTCGCACTCATATGTCCATTTCATCCATCGAGATGGATTGATGTCAAGTTGAGTGGGTGGAGGTGCTTGGGGACCTTCATGAAGGTGGCATAAGCATCCCAATAATTATCCCAGGCCTCCTTCTTGGTGGGGTTCCTCTTATGTAGTTGTGGTATTGGAGGAGGGGTTGGACTTCTAGGAGGTGGTGATGGTTCCTCTTGCCTTGGAGGAGGGTATATGATGCCTTCTGGTCCTAGTAAGGCTCCAACTAACTTCCAATAGTCCTCCACCATGTCTTTGGGTATTCATTTTTCACCTCGTAGGAACCTCTGAACGGCTTCCTCCCTTAGGTTGGATGTCTTTTTCACGCTTATAGGGAAACGACTAGATTTTCTTACGAATTTCCAAGGGATTCTCATTCTTACAAGATAGTTTAGAATTGGATTAATATCAGGGCATATTATTGATAATGTTTCAAGGGAACTAGGCTCTGATACCACTCTAGTTGTCACGCCCCAACCCGGTTTGGTTGGATCCCAGCGAACAACCCGCCGCTCTTTATTGGTTCAAGAGGAGTTTTCCCCTTCTTTTACTCGAGAGGAGCTAGGCGAAATCTCAACCTTGTTCCCTGGAAGACATATATCAAATAAAATGCAAGCTTAAAGAAAAATTAAGCATACCTAACAAAGGGTAAGGCTCGGTGTTACTTCTAGTAATTTTCTCTTTTTCTAAAAAGGGGTAGAAAAGAAAGGTTAGTTTCTACAACTTAGTGAATGGGTTTTTTAAAGGTCTTGTCATGCCCCGACCCAGTTTGGTCGGATCCCTGTGATCAACCCGCCACTCTCCCGGTTTTTTAAAAGGTTTCCCCTTATCATAAACCGTAAAGAGTAAGGCGTCCTTTAACTTGCACCTTTTTCCTGGAATAGCATAATCAAAACTGTATGAAATTTAAAACTTTACATACCTGTCTTACAGGCATCTTAGTTGACGGTCCTTAAGGGGAGACTTTCCGAGATTTCCTGAAAGGGATATAAGGGAGGGGGTGAGTACGACTACTCAGTAAATGGGTTTTTAAAAGCTTTTGACTTTTAAGAAAAACATTTATATATGGAGTGTGCCAGACTCCTTTGTTTTCAAAAATCCCATCGTTTAAAAATTTGGATTTTTCATTATTTCTTAGTTACCACGGTGTGTCATCACCCAACACACATCCTTCATCATGAAGGTTACACACATTCACAAGTCAGTATCACTACTGAACCCGCTAGTGGCTTCGGAGCGACTTTTCCTGCCACCCGGATAGAAGTACGACCACTTCTACCCTAGGAATGAGTGGATGTACGTGACATCCTACCCACAGTCCCGAAATCACTTCTTCATGTCCATATGAGGATAGAGACCTCATCCTGTCCCCACCCCGGTCTCATGCGCTTTGTGCTACTCCAGATTTCGCATAGACACCTAGAACGACGAACTGCCCTTATAGCCACCAGGTCGTCCAGTGCCCTTAGAACGCATCACTACCCCTCATGGGCGTCTTGATGATCCCGTACTCACAGTGCATGCACAAACAATGTTTTCTTATATTGCCATGTAATCTGTGGTGCCACTAGTCTAACAGCCCCGACTCTCAACTCAACCCGCAGTTGTTTGTCTTGACTAGTCCGTCGACCTATCATGTCGCACTGCCGCTAGTTGACTGAGCATGTCGGTCCTATCTTGGTACCATGGCCAAACAATTCACTTATTAAGTTATATGGCACATATATCATGTTCATTTACGAGCTCCTGCTCGTGCCAACTGGCCTTGGGCCCACTGTATGAGATTGTCAAAATCGGGCATTTAGCCCCCAAGTTCCAAAATTAAGGCCCCCGGCCTATTAGAGCTATTCGAGCTCCTGTCGAGAAGGTCTCCCAAATTGTTTAAGCATTGGCACACAGTCAAGGGAGAGCACTTCCGACAAAAATAGGTTTTTACTGTCCATCATACCGACCAGTATAAGGACATCTCCATTCATAACTGATGAACGGGTTTTCAACTTCTTTCGAGAAAGTCTCATCATACCAACCTGGTATGATCTACTTACAACCGGTAAGTAGTTTTTTTTGCATAATTTTCACATCACTTTCTCTAAGTGGTCATGATTAAAATACCACTAAACAGTGGGTTTTTATACCGAGGTACTTATCATCCCCTACCAAGTATGATATAAAATTTCCACTCACAACTGTTAAGTGGTTTTTATCTTTAAGTTGCGCTCATCATCCCAACCGGGTATGATGTTAGTAAACCCACTCACCCGTTAATACCGTGAATTCCACTAGACTAGTTCTTTGTATTCACGCGAGCTTGTCCTTGCTGGTGTTCCCGGTATTTAACGTTCCTACACGATATGAACAACCTTGTTCATTATTACTCGGCATAATAGCCTTCATTCATTAATGAATGAGAAAACCCAAACTTTTAGTTATTTGCAATTAGGTCCCTAAAGTTATTTCTCTTTAACTTTAAGTCCCTAATGTCAGTTATTCCTCAAATTGAGTCCCGTAACTTTTAAAATTTATCGTGGGACCTCAATTTATTCAATTTCACCAAAAAGGGGTTTAATTTTCCAAATTTCCAATTTGGTTCCCCAATTTTTTCCAAAATTACCATTTTGCCCTTCTTTCACAAAAATGGTAAGTTTTTTCCCCAAAATTTCCAAAATTCCTCAATTAGTCCTCCACATTATTTTCATGCCCAATTGACCCTCAATTTCATAAAATTGTATTTTGGCCCCTTTGAATTTCAAAAATCCCCAAAATTTCCCCCAATTTCAACTCTTCAACACTACCGAATTTGATTTCATCAAATTAACCGATCAAACACTTATAATTATTGAAATTGGAGTTGAAATTGAGTTCCTGTATGTTCATACGATTCTAACAAACTTTGAATCGCAAATTTTAACGTCGGAATGAGCTCAAACGGAGCTTTTCCGGAAAATAGACTGTAGAGAAAGAAAGCTTCGATTACTCACCGGTGAAGGCACGACAGTCCGAACTTTCGATCTGGGCAGATAGGTCTCGTCCTGAGGTTCATCCTAAAATCAAGTATTGTATCAATTGATGCGGAATTGGATTAGAATTTCATCATTGAAATTTGGTCAACTCTCTCTCTAGCACAGATCGAAAATTATAAAGGGGAGCCAAATTGGATTACCTTTCAGTCCTAATTCACCCGTGTAAAGGCTGAGGAAGAGTTGGGAGGGCTTGGTTTGGCCTGAGAAGGGCTTGAAATGGCCGATTTTAGCTTGGTCGAAATAGGGCAGCTTCGGTCCGCCGGAGTTGCTTTACTATTCTATCATGTCAGCGCTTCTCCAACGATTCTCGGATTGACTGGAGTTTGCTATCAGATAGCTGTCTTCTCCCCGGTTCTAAAGAGCCTGACCTTTGTTCAAGCCGAAGCTTTGGTTTGAGCTTTACCGGGAAATGGAGCAGTAGAGAGAGAGAGAGAAGTGTTCAGGTGTGAGGAGAATGAAATGGGATGACCTCTTTATATAGTCGTAAAACCCGTGTATTAAATGGTCAAGATTTATTACTAGTATTAATATTGCCATAAATTATTGGTATTAATTCCAATAATTTAATTTTGGTATTAATTCCAATAATTTAATTTCGATATTAAATTATTTGTATTAATTCTAATAATTTAATTTAGGTATTAAATTATTGGTATTAATTTCAGTAATTAAATATATATTAATTGATGGCTATTTATGATAAGTCGTACGTTCGCATAAAAAATTTTTACCAAAATTTCGGGTTACAAAAAATCATACTTCCCAAGAGGTCACTCATCCTCACACTACTCTTAGGTAAGCATCCTCACACTACTCTTAGGTAAGCACGCTTAACTTTAAAGTTCTTATGGAATCTAGTTCACCTGAACCAATTTGGTTTTTATTTTCTAATTTGTCTTAAGTTTCTTTTCCAATGTTTAATAAATCCTTTGGATCAACCGAAAGTTGTAAATTTTCATATTGCTTATTCCCAAATGTAAACCGGTTTGGTTTTCTTATTCGATTTGACCGGTTCTTTTCCCGGTTTTCCTTAACTCAAATGTGCGGGGTTTACTGGTCTACTTTTAACTTTTAAGAAAAACATTTATATTGGACTGTGCCAGACTCCTCACTTTTCAGAAAAAATCATTTCATTTAAAATCTCGGGCTTTTCCATATTTCTTCTTATGACAGTGTATCATCACCCAACAAACATCCTTCATCATGAAGGTTACACACATTCGCAAGCCAGCACAACTATTGAACCCACTTGTCGCTTCGGAGCGACTTTACCGGCCACCCGGATAGAAGTACGTCCATTTACGAACTCTTGCTTGTGCCCATTGGCGTATGGCCCACTGTTCGAGATTTTCAAAAAAAATTGGGCATAATAGCCTCCAAGTTCCAAAAACTGAAGCCCCCGGCCTATAAGAGCTATACAAGCTCCCATCGAGAAGGTCTCCCAAATTGATTAAGCATTGGTACACAGTCAGGGGAGAACACTTCCAATAAAAATAAGTTTTTATTATCCATTATACCGGCCCGATATAAGGACATCTCCGTTCATAACCGATGAACGGGTTTTCAACTTCCTTCAAGTAAGTTTCATCATACCAATCGAGTATGATCATCATCACTACTCTAAGTCGTGATGTTTAAAATACCACGTAGTAGGGGGTTTTTAATTCGATGTGCTTATCATACCCAACCGGGTATGATATAAAATCCCACTCACCCGATCGTGCAGTGAAATTCCACTTAGTCGAGTTCTCTCCCTTTGACGCTGGACCTCAATTGGCATTCCCGATATCTCGTTCTCCTACATCAAATGAACATGATTGTTAATTATTCTTTGGCCTAATAGCCCTCATTCGTTCTAATGAATGAGAAAACCCAACTTTATATATATTTGCAATTAGGACCCTAAAGTTATTTTTCTTTAACTTTAATTCCCTATTGCCAGATTTTTCCTCAAGTTGAGTCCCGAAACTTTTAAAGTTTATCTTAGGAACTCAGTTTATTAAATTTTGCAAAAAGGGGTTTAAATTCCCAAATTTTCAATTTGGTCCCTCAATTTTTCCAAAATTACCATTATGCCCTTCCTTCACAAAAATGGTGAATGTTGACCAAAAATTTTAAAATTTCTCAATTGGCCCTCTAATATTCTTATCATGACCAATTAACCGTCAATTTTAGAAAATTACATTTTGGTATTCAAATTTTTGAAAATCCCCAATTTTTCCCCAATTTCAACTCTTTAACACAGGCGAATATGATTTCATCAAATTGACCGATCAAATACCTCTATTCATACAAATTGAAGTTGAAATTGAGTTTCTACATGTTTATACAATTCTAAGAAATTTTGAATCACTGATTTTAACGCTGGAACAAGTTCAAATGGAGATTCACCAAAAAACAGATTATAGGGAGTGAAAGCTTCGATTTCTCACTGGTGAGGGCGAGGCAGTCTGAGCTTTCTATCTGGGCAGGTAGCTCTGCTCCAGAGGTTCTTCCTAGGATTAAGAGTGACATCAATTGATGTAGAATTAGATTAGAATTTTGTAATTCCAATTTGGCTAATTCTCTTTCTAACACTGATCAAAAATTGTATAGGGGAGCCGAATTGGCTTACCTTTCGGTCCTAATTTGGTTGTGGAAGGGCTGACGAGGTGTCGGGAGAGCTTGGTTTGGCCTAAGGAGGGCTTGAATTGGCCAATTTCAACTCGGCCAAAATAGGGCAGCATTGGCCGTCGGAGCTGCTTCACTGTTCAATCACGGCGGCGCTTCTCCGACGACTCTCGGAATGAACGGATGTCACCACCGTGCAACTGACATCTCCTCGGTTCTAATGAATCCGACCTCACGTTCTTTGGCTCAGAATTGACCCTATATCAAAGCTCTAGTTCAAGCTTCACCGAAAAACTAAGCAACTGAGAAAGAGAGAGCTATTCAAGAGTAGAGAGGATGAATCGAGAGGGGCTCTTTATATAGGGAGTTTGGAAACTCGTTGGCCGTCCGTTTGGCATCTTTATGACGGGAATTGAAGACCTAAAACATACCGAACGAAAATGTTTCTTTTTTGCCGGCGCTGCTTTGATTTTCTAGCAAATGAACAGTGCTGTCATCCTAAGGAACAAGATGACACTGTTCCGAACCGAACCGAACCGGTACGAACCAGGTTCAAAGCTTAAACCAGTCGGTTCATCCCTCATTCGACCGAGTTTTTCAAATATAAAAATTTATAAATTCATCTAAATTCATTCTCTATCTAATGGTGGCCTCAAATCTCTAATTTGAATTGTTTAAGCCATCTAGAAAAATAAATTTAGGAATCGGTTCAATAGTGATTTAAAACGGTTCGAACCGGTTCAAATCTGGTTCACCTAAACCGGTTTGGTTTTCATCCCCAATTCCTTCACAAGTCCATTTCTATGCCTTTTGTGACTCCTTGGGTCACTTAGTGTCCATAAAATTCCTGATTTACCACCTCTTAATTAATTTCGATTCATAAACTGGCTTGGTTCTTAAACCGGTTCAATTTGGTTCGGGTCCAGTTCACCTAAACCGACCTAGTTTTTCTCTCCCACATTGTTCAAAGGTTCCTTCCCAAGGATTACAAATCACAAGGAATCCATAAAATTCTTGGTTAACTCTTTCTCTATCGGTTCCAGTTCATGAATCAACTTGGTTCATAAACTGGTTATATCTGGTTCGAAACTGGTTCGAACCCAATTCTCTTGAACTGCTTATGTCTTTCCTCTTTATTTTTTCCTAGGGTCCTTTTCCGAAGTTTATGAACTTTTTTTAGTCACATGGGAGTTAGAATTTTTTTTTTCAATTTTGCTCATCCCCTAACAATTGGGCTTGTAGACCAATTTGGTTTAAAGATTCAAATTTACCAGTTCTTTCTCCGGTTTTCTCATTACTAAAGGATGAGGTTTATAGACATAGTCAGTCAACTAGTGATAGTGTGACAACAGGCTGACGGACCAGTTAAGACAAACAGCTGTAGGTTGAGTTGAGAGTCGGGGCCATTAGACCAGTGACATCATAGATTATATGGCATGATGAGAAAATACCAATTGTGCATGCACAGTAATTACAAGGCCATCAAGATGCCCAAGAAGGGTAACGATACGTTCTAAGGGCCCTCGACGACCTAGTGAGTATAAGGGCAGTTCGTTGTACCAGGTAACCTTGGGAAATTTGGAGTAGCACCAAGCACATGAGTCTGAGGTGGGGATAAGATGAGATCTCTGTCCTCATACGGGCACAAAGAATTGATTTCGGGATTGAGGGTCGAATATCACGTACATTCACTCATTCTCAAGGTAGAAGTGGACGTGCATCTATCTAGGTGGTCGATAAAGTCGTTTCGATGCCACAAGTGAGTTCAATGGATGGGCTGGCCTATGATTGTGTGTTTTGACCTTCATGATGAAGGATTTGTGCTGGGTGATGATGACACACCATGTTTAATAATAAATGGTGAAAAACTGAGATTTTTAAAGTGGAGAAAATTTAAAGGAAATTAAGGAGTCTAGCACACTCCAACATGAAAATGTCACCATCGGTAGGATAAAGGTTTTAAAAACCAGTATTTGAGGAAAGAATATTATTAAAGGAAATAAGGAGTTTGGCACACTCCGATTAAAGTTGTTTTGTTTATGAAAAACTCACTCCCAACCCCACTTATTGAGTTGTAGAACTCACCCCCTCCCTTATATCCCTTTTAGGAAACAAAGGGAAAACCAATCTTAAATACTTCCCTATATAAGAACTAGAAAATCAATTATGTATGTTTTTCAGTTTTGTATAATGTTATTCAAGTAAAGGTACAGGTTTAAAAGGACGTCTTACTCCTCCTGGGTTTAAAAGAGGGGAAAACTCTTAGTAAACTGGGAAGAGTGGCGGGTTGCTCATAGGGATCCGACCAAACCGGGTCGGGGTGTGACATTTAAATTCCCTAATTTGCCCATTCCACAATGATCGGGTTTGTGAACCAGTACGGTGTTTCTCACTCGATTTGATTGGTTCTTTTCTTGGTTTTCCTCAATTCAAAAGTGTGGGGTTTACACAAGCTCTCCCAACACCTCCTCAACCCTCCTACGACTGACTTAGAACTGAAAGGTAAGCCAATCCGACTCTCCTCTATAATTTTCGACTAGTGCTAGAGAGAGATCTAGCGGAATTTCAGTGAATAAATTCTCATCCAATTCGGTATCAATTGATACAATTCTTGATCCTAGGAGAAACCTCAAGAGAAGAGCTATCTGGCCATATTGAAAGCTCGGATTGTCATGCCCCCAATGGTGAGCATTTAAAGCTTTCTCTCTCTACGTTTTGTTTTTCGACGAAGCTCTGTTTAAGCTCATTCTGGCATCAAAACTTGCGATTCAAAGTACAATTGAATCATATGAAGATGTAGGAACTACAATTTAACTTCAATTTCAACAATCAAACTTGTTTGATTTGTCAATTTGATGAAATCAAATTCGGTTGTGTTGGAAAGTTGAACTTGGGGAAATTATGAAGATTTAGAAAATTCGGCGGACTAAAATGCAATTTTATAAAATTGAGGGCCAATTGGGCATGATAAGAGTGTGGGAGGACCAATTGAGAAAATTTTGGAGCTCGTAAACAAACATGATTATTAAGCCATGAAAACTTAAGTAAATGAGTTGTTTGGCCATGGTACCAAGATAGGACCACAATACTCAATGGACTGGCGGTAGTGCAATATGACATGTCTTCAGACTAGTCAAGACAAATATCTGCAGGTCGAGTTGAGGGACGGGGCCATCGGACTAGTGGCACCATAGATTATATTGCATATTTGAAAAACTGTTGATTTGTGCATGCACTGTGTTGCGGAGACCTTCAACACACCCAAGAGGAGTTGTAATGTGTCACAGGCTCTGGATGAACTGGTGGAAATAAGGGCAGTTAGTCATACCACTTTAGTTGTCACACCCCGACCTGAATTTTTTTTTTTTTGGTCGGACCTGCAGACAACCGCCGCATCCTCCCGACTTTATAACAATGGGCACCTCATCATTATAAAACCGATAGGGTGCAAAGCTCAAAACAAAATATCCCAAAATAATTTTCAATCTAATAAATTGACTTTTGAAAATTCAACTTCCAAAAATCATATACTAGGACTATATACTGAATGTAAGACATACCTTTGGTTTGGGTTTAACTTTCCAACACATGTTTTTCTTCACCAGCTTTACCTGAAATGGGTGATTGGAGGGAATGAGTTCGACAACTTAGTGAGAGGGCTTCGCTGACATCGTGACTTCTCGTCCACGATTCAGCTCATACTCTAAATGGGGTTTCAAAAAGATTTAGGTAAAATAGGAATTATCATGGGTAAGCTTCTGTAGATATTAAACAATTAACTTGTATTTGACAAGTTTGAATTTCGTTTCTTTTACTAGGCAAAAATTATCATTTCATCTTACATTTTCAGTTTAGCACAAACAATCAACCGCCCTCCTATCATACGAGGGATCACACATTCACAGTATGGTCCTCGACCGTGCCACTTGTGGACCGGAACACCTTTACCGTCCACCATGATAGAGGGATGCTGCCTCTACCCGGAGTTTGTGCGGACATCAATAGTTCGACCCCAAACTCAAGTTTCTCCACCATGTCAACTCAATGGGACGAGACCTCAATCCCCCTACTGCCTCTATCTCCGTGCGCAGGAAGCTCCTCAGTTTCATGACCTACTGAACGACAAAACTGCACTTATTCTCCCGGGTCGTCCAGCAGTCCTTGGGCTCCATCACTACCTAATGTCAGGTGTCCTAATGGCCCGAACATCAAGGTGCATACACAATCAACAAGCTTTTTGAGTTATAGCCATTATCTTTGGCCCTCTCGCACAACAGTTTGTCAGCTTGGCTTCGGCCCCACCACACGTACTGGTCCAATAGGTTCGATGACCTAGCTGTGGCAGAGCAGTGGTCCAACCCAACAAGCTCGACAACTCAGTTTGGCTTGATGGATATCACACAAGTTCCCATTATTCGAATATTTTAGCATCATTCATCACATGTTCATTTTGGACGGGCCCGTGTCTATCGGCCTTGGGCCCACTTTCACGAGATTTCCAAAACATGGCCTTGGGCCCACTTCCTTTTTTTTTTAAAACCATGGCATTGCACCTATTGGGATATTATAATCCCCATAGAGAATATATTTCCCCTAAATAAGATTTTTAGCTTGGTTCACACGGTCAAGTGGAATATATTCTCAAAACATTTTACTAAATGAAAAATAAAGGCTTTTGAGTACTATTGCATCATCGGTCCAATCGGAACCGGTGTCAAAAATCCCACTCACCTTTTATCCGAGGACGTGTTCATCCTGTAGGGGTTCCTAATTGCACGTGTTTTCTCATGTACTATCGTGTGTGAACGTTCTCCCTTCTGCTCCCACCGAACTCTTTGGTAAAACCTTTGTTTGTCTGGAATGAATCTCGCTCGCTTCAAGGTCACACCATAGATTGACGGGCTGTATATCGGCGAAACCTCCAGATCATCCTCCACTATGAAGGCATTAGAGCCTGGCCCCCATGCCTCAAGAATGTACGTTGAATGATCTCATATACCTAACACACTATTGCATGGACTTTGATGGAAAGGTTGAAGACCCCAGGGAATCAACTCCTCATGGAAGAACTATAGGACTAGGCTTAAGGACCTCTATCATTTTGGCCATGATGGGTTTAAATAGAAAATGGTTGCTATCACCATCAACCTCTTCATCTAATGGAACCTTTAGGGAGTAGTATTTCCCTTTTGCATAACCAATATCAGCAATATCTCTGGTGACCAGAAACAAATCTCCAAACTTATGGAAGGAAACAGTCATGACTCTCTCAGTCGTGTAGAAGGCATCCTCCACTCATTCTCCATGGTGAACGTCCATCTCCACGTATCAAACCCGATCATGGTGCTTCAGAAGCTCGAGGATGGTGAGGACGATGTCATTGACATAGAAAAATCCTGGTGCTCCGCGCCTCTTAGCATGGTGCAGCCCACCAGCCCAGTTGACGACGACATCACAAGAACCATTATTCAAGTTAACGGCACCACCGACGAATCCACCAGCAGAAGTCTGACATAAAGAGTAGAGTCCATCGAAGATAGGGCAATCATCCCCCACGTTGATTTGCTCCAACCGCTTCATATGATCATGCTACATCTCATGGGTCATGTTCCTAAGGAAGGATATGTTGACATCAGCATGGAACTTGGCGAGGTCATTGTCCCTTGCAAGCTAGGCTTAATGATCTGCATGTGTTGGAGGAGGCCGGCTAGTAGGGTATGAGCCATTCTAATCCAGTGGGGCTTCATGGGGTGGCCCTGCACATAGTAGCAGTTGCCCACTTCTAAGTTATGGAAGTAACCGACCCTTCTCTTGACCCTATCAGCCCTGAGGAGGGCAGAGAGTTTCCTTCTCCATTGTTCATGTGTACTCAAGATCTTAAAAGACACCCTATTTATGGAGGCGGGGAAGGAGACGATGATGAGAAGAGGGGCATAACGCATAGGTTGCTACAAGTTTAAAGTGGCGGGGAAGGAGGAGATAATGAGAAGAGGTGGCTTTTGGAGAGCAGAACTCATAGGTCGTCACAAGTTTATGTGTCGAGGGAATAAAGATGGTAAAATCCACCCCAAGTGCATGATCTTCTTCAAGTCCATCCTCTTGCCCACAACCATCGATTTTTGCCCATTATGCCCACCACAAGCTCCAACTGGTTCTCTGCTTCGTAGGGTGCTACTCGAAGGAATCGTAACGGCTATCCCCATCTTTCCTTCCTCCACTATGGACAGCGATTCAACAGCCACTTTTCAAGCTGGAAAGAAAGCCCTAACAACTTCCTCCCTAAAACAACTTCCTCCCTAAAAGATGAGAAAAATCTCAACTTTTTCTCCATTAGTTACACTTGATGGAGTACACTTGAAAGTTAAGGTGGACGACGGATCGACTAAAGGCGGTAACGCTCAAAAACAGATGGAGAAAAAAAAGGGAATACTTTCAGATTTTTTTATTCATGATGAGGAATAGAGTAGGCACATAGAAATAGAGGGAAATTCAGTTTTCTTGAAGAGAGACATAGAAGGACAGGGAAGGAGTTTAAAATAAAAAGGAGGGAAATGGAAAACTTGGAGATTGGCTTCACAAGAAGTCGTGCGAGTCTCGATATAGCTTCAAGCACATGTGTAAATCCCACCCTTTTTATTTAAGGAAAATTGGGGAAAGAATCGATCAAACTGAGTAATAAAATTGAACCGGTTCACAAACCCAATCATTTGGTAACAGGTAATTTGGAAATTTATAACTCTCGGATGATCCAAAGGGTTCATAAAACCTTGGAAAAGAAACTTAGGACAAATTGGAAGAGAAAAACTAGACAAATTTAGATGAACCGGATCCAACTATATTGAACCAATTTATAAACCGAGTCGGTCCATGAACCGGAATCGATAGAGAAAGGGAAAACCGGGAAATTTATGGATCTCGAGTGTCACAAAGAGTCCCAAAAGTCATGAAAATGGACTTGAGAATGAATTACAGATGAAAACTAAATTGGTTCAAGTGAATCGGATCCAAACCGGGTTGAAACGGTTTGGACTGATTTGAACCACTATTGAGCCGGATTCTAAATTCATTTTTCTAGGTGGCTTAAAAATTCAAATTTGAGATTTGAGGCCACCATTGGATAAAAAAATGAATTCATATGAATTTAGAAATTTTTAGATTTGATAAATTTGGTCGAATGGAGGGTGAACCAACCGGTTTAAGCTTTGAACCCGTTTCAAACCGGTCCGGTCTAGTTCGGAACAGTGTCGCCTTCTTTCTTCAGATGACAGCACTGTTCACTCACCAAAAAATCGCACAGCACCGATGAAGCTAAAAAGTCTCCATCCATGAGTTTCAGACAATGAATAATTGTCATTAAGGCACCAATCGGATGGACAAGAAGTCCCTAAGCTTTCTATATAAAGACCCCCACCCCATTCATCCTCTTGACACCTAAAAACTCCATTCTCACTCAACTGCTCCATTTTTTGGTGAAGCTCGAACTAGAGCTCTGACTTGGGCACTTTTTTGAGCCAATTAGGGCAGCTTTGGTCCACCAGAGTTACTTCACTGTTCCATCACGCAGGCGCTTCTCTGGTGACCCTCGGGGGCAAACGGAGACTATAGGCGTGTAGTTGACTTCTCCCTGGTTCTAAAGAACCCGACCTTGTCTTGTTTGGCTCAGAAAAGTGCCCAAGTCGGAGCTCTGGTTCGAGCTTCACCAGAAAATGGAGCAATTGAGACAGAATAGAGTTTTTGGGTGTGAAGAGGATGAATGGGTAGGGGCTCTTTACATAGGAAGCTCGAGGACTTCTTAGTCGTCCGATTGGCGCCTTAATGGCGATCATTTATTGCCTGAAACTCACTGGCCAGAGACTTTTCTCCTTCGCCAGTGCTGCACGATTTTTCAGCTAGTAAACAGAGCTGTCATCTGAAGGATGAAGAAGAAGACGACATTGTTCCGAACTAGACCGGACCGGTCCGAACCGGGTTCAAAGCTTAAACCGGCTGGTTCACTCCCATTCAACCGAATTTTTCAAATATAAAAATTTCTAAATTCATTTTCTATCCAATGGTGGCCTCAAACCTCAAATTTGAATTTTCTAAGCCACCTAGAAAAATGAATTTAGAATTTGGTTTAATAATGGTTCAAATCGATCCAAACTGGTTCAATCTGGTTCACTTGAACGGTTTGGTTTTTATCTCCAATTCATTCTTATGTCCATTTCCATGACTTTTGGGACTCTTTGGGTCACTTGGGATCCATAAATCTCCCTCATGTGTAAGACTGCATGTTGTTCCTCCGACGGTAAGCTTTCTAAGCTTTCTCTCTCTACGTTCAGTTTTCTAGTGAAGCTCTGTTTGAGCTCATTCTAGTATCAAATCATGCGATTCAAAGTGCAATTGAATTGTATGAAGGTGTAGGAACTCCAATGTAACTTCAATTTCAACAATTAAACTCATTTGATCAGTGAATTTGATGAAATTGCACTTTAGTCACTCAAATTTTTGAAATCCCCAAATTTCCCCCAATTTCAACCTTCTAACTCGAGGTTGAAATTGGGGGAAATTTGGGGATTTCAAAAATTTGAGTCACTAAATTACAATTTCATAAAATTGAGAGCCAATTGGGCATGATAAAGATGTTGGAGGACCAATTAGACAATTTTTGGAATTTATGTGGCAAAACTTACCATTTTTGTAAAGTAGGGGAAAATGGTAATTTTGGAAAAGTTAGGGACCAAATTGGAAATTTGGGAAACTTGAATCCTTTTTGTCATTTTGAATAAATTGAAGTCCTAGGGTGAAATTTACAAGTTTCGGACTCAATTTGGGGAAAAATCGACATTAGGTACCTAAAGTTAAAGAAAAAGAACTATAGGGACCAAACTGCAATAAATCAAAAAGTTTGAGTATTTTATTCATTAATAGAGAATGAAGGCTAATAGGCCAACTGATAATGAACAAGAATATTCATATTATATAGGAACACGAAGTACCGAGAATGCCACTATGTACAAGCTCTCATGGAGGCAAAGAGCCAAATAAGAGGAATTCACTACACAATCGGGTGAGTGCAATTTTTATATCATACCCGGTTGGGATGATAAGAACCTCGGAAATAAAAACCCACTAGTAAGTGGTATTATTAATCATCACACCTAAGAGGAGTGATGTGGAAATTATGTAGAAAGACTACTTACCGATTGTAAGTAGATCATACTCGGTTGGTATGATGAAACCTTTTAGAAGGAAGTAGAAAACCCACTTATCGGTTATAAGAGGAGGTGTCCTCATACCCGGTTGGTGTCATGGACGATTAAAAGTTTATTTTTTCAGAAGTGCTCTCCCCTGACTGTATGCCACTACCTAAAACTTTTGGGAGACCTTCTTGACAAGAGCTCGAATAGCTTAGATAGGCTGGAGGCCTCGGTTTTGGAACTTGAGGGCTAACATGCCCGATTTTGAAAATCTTGTATAGTGGGCCCGAGCCCAGTTAACACGAAAAGGAGCTCGTAAACAAACATGAGTTTAAGCCATGAAAACTTTAAATGAAAGAATTATTTGGCCATGGTATGAAGACAGGACCGACATACTCGATGGACTGGCAATAGTGTGACATGATAGGTCTACGGACCAGTCGAGACAAACAGCTGCAGGTCGAGTTGAGGGTTGGGGCTGTTGGACCAGCGACACCACAAATTATATGTCTTATGTGGAAAATTGTTGATTTATGGATGCACTATGTTACGGGACCTTCAAGATGCCTAAGAGGGCTAGTAATGTTTCCTAGGGCTACTGGACGACATGGTGGAGATAAGGGCAGTTAGTCGTGCCAGCGGTCTTGGAAGCTCAATGTAGCTTCATGCACATGAGACCGGGGTGGGACCGGGATGAGGTCTCTATCCTTATACGGACATAAAGTTTTGTTACGGGAGTGAGGGTCGGATGTCGCGTACATCCACTCATTCTCAAGGTAGAAGTGGACATGCTTTTATCTAGGTGGCCGGTAAAGTCAATCCGATGCCACAAGTGGGTACAATGGACATGCTTTCCTATGAATGTGTATTCCCTTCATGAGGAATGGCTATGAAAAACCGAGATTTGAGAATGAAAGGTTTAAAAGAAAACAATAAGGATACTGGCACACTCCAATTAAAACTATTTTCTAAAAGTCATACTTTAAAACACTGTTCACTGAGTTGTTGAACTCACCCCCTCCCTTATACCCCTTTTAGGTAATCCTGGGGAAAGCCTATCCAAAGACCACAAGTTAACACAACTGTGAGGCAGGTATGATAAGTTTAAAATTTTATGCAGTTTTCATTTATGTTATTACAAGAAAGGTGAAGGTTTCAAAAAGATACCTTACTCTTAACGGTTTAAAAACAACGGGTAACACTTAATAAATCGGGAGTGTGGTGGGTTGATCTCGGGGATCTGACCAAACTGGGTCGGGGCATGACACTTTTCTCTCGGGGTACTCTTTAAGTTTTGCTATTTAGGACATCTAGCCTTAAATGGTATTTTTTGTTGTCATCCTCTCTCGCTTACCTTACTCTTGAAAATTTACGTGTACTTCTTTCATAACTCGTCTTCATCCTCCCATATTCTCCTTCTCCGTATATATCTTTTAGGTGGAATTCACATGTACTTTATTTCAAAATCTCTTGATCATCCTGCAAGGGGTTTGTTTAACCTTCTCATGCTCGTTACTCCCGTCTCAGCCATTGATTTCTTCAAGGCTTCCCTTCATCCTGACTTCCCAAATGTTTTTAGCCTTTTCCAATTCTCCCTTGTTTACTAGGGTATTGACCTTCACAGGGGTTTGTTCATTAACTGCCTCGATCCTATTACTCTCCCTATCAAGTGATTTTGAGGCCATCATCGCTTGAGTCTTCCTGTCCTTAATGTCCATCTCATTTCCCTTTTTAGGGCATACTCCTCACTACTCCCCGGTCCATCTTAGGACATCATTTATTCTTCCTAATTATTCTATTGTTATTATTTATTTACTTCAGCTAGGTTCGTCTAAAATCCTTATTAGTTCCTCTACTCTTCTAGAGTAGGTCACACCTGGCCATCCAGGTATTTCCTTAACCAACTATGTCTTTTAATGATGTCCTTATTTCATTCCTAGTCTATGATGGTTCATTTGTCAGTTACCTTAGCTTGGAACTTTCTCCTTCCATGGTTCCACATTCTATCCTTATCGTTCTTTCTAGAGACTTCCATCCTAGAAGTTCCACGTTTAACCTCCCTAACGCTTTTTGAAAGTTTTTCCTCTATTCTTTTCTTACAACTCTCTGACATTAGTATGGTTATTCACCTAGGATTCTTCCCTATTCTCCCATTCCTTTTTATTCCTTATCCTTCCTTTAAGAAGTCTCATTGTTGTTGTTGAGTTTCTAGTAATTTGTGTCCTACCAATCACCAACTCTTTCAAGTTACTTGTATTATTCCTTCGTGTTTTCTTCCTACCATACTTCTTTCTTCTTTCATTTCTCCTTGCCTTATCCCATAGTGACTTATCATCTTCTATGCTCATATATCTTTCTTTCTTTCCTCAAGGTCAGCTTTCATTGGTCAATTTTTGGAACATTTGGGGTTAAATTGCCATTTTTGGAAAGAAAGGGAGAAATTGTAATATTTGAAAAGTTGGGGACCAAATTGGAAATTTGGAAAACTTGAGCCCCTTATATAATTTTGAGTAAATTGAGCACTTAAAAGGAATTTTGGAAACTTTGGGACTCAATTTGGGGAAAAGTTGGCATTAGGGACCCAAAGTTAAGGAAAATGAACATTAGGGACCTAAGTGAAATTAATTAACAATTTTGAGTCTAGTTACTCATATGTGAGAAAACAATGGTTATTATGCAAAACCTTAATTGATAAGGACACCCAAATTGTGTAGGAACACGTGTAACCGAAACGCCAGCAAGAGAAAGCTCGCGTAAACTTGGAAAACTGACTGGGGAACGAACACGTCACAGTCATCGGGTGAGTGGGAATTTTATAAATCATACTAGTTAGGATGATGAGCTCTCTTTTATGAATGGAAAACCCTACTTACCGGTTATGAATAGGATTATCTAACATCATACCCGGTTAGTATGATGAACTTCCTAGAAGGAAGGAGAAACCCGCTTACTGATTTTAAGTAGAGATATCATCACATCCGGTTGGTGTGATGATGTTGAAAATAATCTTTTTGTCGGAAGTGTTCTCCCCTAACTGTGTGTTAATGCTTAAAAGATTTGGGAGACCTTCTTGACGGGATCTAGAATAGCTCATATAGGCTAGAGGCCTTAGTTTTTGAACTCTTGGGGCTAAATGCCTGATTTTGGAAATTCACGTGCAGTGGGCTCAAGGCCAGTGGACATGAGCAGGAGCTCGTAAACAAACTTGAGTAAAGAAAGCTATGAAAATTTCTAATGAAATTGTTGTGTGATTTTGCCACAGTACCGAATCAAGGCCGACAGTACTCGATGGACTGGTGGCAATGCATCAAGGCCAAGTCGACGGACTGGCCTAGATAAAAAGTTATAGGTCGGGTTGGGGGTCAAGGTCATTGAACCATTGGTACCAAAGATAATGGTGATATGTGAAAAGTGTTATTTGTGCATGAACTTATGGTATGGGACCATCAAGATGCCCTAGGGGGGTAGTGATGGGTCTTAAGGGCTACTGGAAGACATGGTGGAGATAAGGGCAATTTGTCGTGCCAATCAGTCTAAAGCTCGAAGTAGCTTCTTGTGCATAAGACCAGGGTGGGGTCGGGATGAGGTCTCTATCCTCATAGAGACACGGAGTGGCATTCGGGTTTGAGGGTCGGATGTCGAGAACATCCACTCAGACTCGGGGTAGAAGTGGAAGAGCTTATATCTTGGTGGACGATAATGACGCTTCGATCCACAAGGGGTGTAGTGGATGGGCTGCACCTACGAATGTGTATAACCTTCCAAATGAAGGGCGTGTGTTTGTTTGCTAAACGCCTCACGTGGCAATGGGATGAGCTAAAAGATCTAAACACACCTAATGGTAATGGAAAAGTTTTTTGAAAACCAGAATTTGGGGAAAATCCTTCTTAAAGGTAGCATAGTTTGAATAAAATTGTTTTTCTTGAAAACTCACTCCCAACACCCACTCACTGAGTTGTAGAACTCACCCCCTCTCTTTTACCCTTTAAGAGTAAGGAGATATAAGAAAAGAAAACGTGAAGATGTACCCTTTGTTAGGTATGCTTAAAGTTACTTTTAAGCTAGCATTTTGATTGATTTATGCTGTTACAGGGAACAAGGTTTGAATTTATGCATGTCTCCTCTTTATTAAAAGAAGGGGAAACCCCTCTTAAACTAAGGGAATGGCGGGTTGATCATAAGGATCCGTCCAAACCAGGTCGAGGCATGATAGATTCGATCAAAACGGGTCGGGTGTGACAACATGAGTGGTATCAGAGCCTGTTTTTATGAATACATTATCAAAACTATATAACATAAGAATTAAGAGAAAATATTTTAAATTTTTAGATGGCTCCCAAGAGATGAACTAAGAAAACTAGGACTAGCATCACCAACACCACCCAACACTTTGTCCTCATAGGAAGATGACCCTAGAAGCTCTCAAATGCTCAAGTCATAGTAGGAGACCCAAAAGGACCAAATGGGGAAGTATCCAGTACCATCAAGGAGTATGGTGCGAGGACCTGTTGGGGTCACAGCCTCGAGTATGAAAGGAGCCAAGCCTAAAGCCAAAAATGCCATAAATTACTTATAACCTTACCAAGGAAGACGCTTATTAGGAAACAAGTAGCTCCCAATCCACTTGGTGACCACCTTTTTGTAATAGGGCTAAAACCCCCAATATATCGTACTCCTTCTCCATTAATGAAAAACTTCAAATTCCTAAACCTTGTCTAAAAAATAATGTGATATTACACCTCAATTATAGAAAGATTTCCCCAAAAAAGTAACCAAATAAACTCGCATTACCATAGACACCACGGAGACTGAGGAGAATCCCATTCCAAATAAGGAAAATGAATTAGGAAACTAAGGAGTCTAGGAAAACTCTTGGGGGAACTATTGGGCAAAAAAGGTTATACAAGGAAAACTATCAAGGTGACTAAGGAGTCTAGGAGAACTCCTAGAGTAACTACTGGACAAGGAAGACACGACAAGAAAATCGTCAAGATGATCGGGCTCAAGGACAACAGAGAATAGACCAACTAGCAATCCCCTAAAAAGGCTCTCCAATGCTTAAAATAATGGAGGAACCACAAGAGCCCACACATGGAAATGACTTACTAAAGTGTGGACAAAGGGGACACTACGTTAAGAAGTGTTTGACACTACTGAGGACAGGTACCAAGATAACCTATTATAGGTGTAGAGGAATAGGACATATGGAGAAGGACCGCCCCACACAGTGAAGATTTAGGGTAATAACTTCCAAGAACAACATCTTCTCAGCTACAGGAGTCCGAAAGGATATCACCCCAAGAACCACGACTCCTGCTCGAAATTTTAACCACGCAAAGAAGGAAGCTCTTTAAGATCCTAGCATATTAGTGGGTACTTCCCGACCCATCATTGTAACAATCTCCCTTTAGGAAGAGTTAAAGCCCCATATTGTAATCCTACTTCGAAAATAAATAAGAAAATTTTGAGTCCCTAAAAACTCTTCCACCCCTTAATGATGATGCGACTGTATCACTCTACTACATAATGAAGGGTCATTAGTAAAACCAAAGGAAAGACCCTGAGAAGTTGCAAATGGAATCTAGAGATGAATTTTTCCTAATGAGAGTTATAAGTTGATTAGGAGCAAAGAAGGAAGCACCTACATAAGAGAAGACAAGCCCTAAACATTGGACGACAACCAAGATGTCTCGGATGGTGAAGTGTGACCTACTTTGGAAAAACGGAGGAGCCAAAATAGGGTTATAGTCGAACCTAGTGATGGGAAGTGACTAGTAACCATGGGGTGATCAAGGAGGATAAACGATACCCTAAGAAGGACAGTGAAGTAGTAACGACTACACCCTAAAAGGGGGTGATATGATGGACATCAAGGATAAGTAAACTCGTGAGACAACTACCCTAGACAGTTGGACAAGAAAAATAGTAGGGACGAGGCATTCTGGAAAGGGAAGGAGCCCACCAAGGAAGGGAGTCCTTGGGAGGTATATATATATCCCAAAGGAGAGGCGATTGACCTAATTAAATTAGGATAAGAGGATAAGCTCACAAATGCAATGCAGGTTGAGGGGAAAAGATCAAGTACAATGGGAGCATACTCATGAAGACCCAAGGAGTAAGTTAAACCCAAAGAATGGGTAAGTGGTAGAATAGTATCAAATGATGCAGTAATAAGTGAGAATGGGTGGCATACCCCAAATAAAAGAACAAGGAAATGAATTTTGAAGGAAGTAAAGCCTTGGAAAAGGACGTATTGTCACGCCCTGACCCTATTTGGTCGAATCCCCTTGATCAACCTACCACTCACTTTGGTTCATGAAGGGTTTCACCCTTTTCTAAACTACGAGGAGTAAGGTGTCCTTTTTCCTGTCTTTCCTAGAATAACATTATATAAAACAGAAAATATTTTAAACAAACATACATATCTTTACAATTTCCATACAAGGAGATCTTTAAGTTTGGTTTTTCCCTTGGTTACCTGAGAGGGGTAAAAGGGAGGGGGTGAGTTCGACAACTCAGTGAATGGGTATTGGATGAGAGTTTCAAAAAAAACAAGATATTTGTAAATGGATAGTGCTAGACTACTTATTTCCTTAAAAAAAATATTTTTCCTCAAGTTCCAGTTTTTCAAAACCCTTTTTCCTCATTTTCCACAATAGGTGTGTTTAACAGTCAACATACGCCCTTCATCAAGAAGGGAATCACACATTCGCAGGGTAGCCCATCCACTGCTCCCTCTTGTCGCGTCGAAGCGACTTTACCAGCCACCTAGATACAAGTTCGTCCACTTCTACCCTGGGAATCAGTGGATGTTCGTGACATCCAACCCTCAAACCCAAAATCAACTCCATGTCTGTATGAGAATAGAGACCTCATCCCGACCTCACCTCAGCCTCATGCGCATGAAGCTACGTTGAGCTTCCCTGACTGATAGCATAACAAACTGCCCTTATCCACACCATGTCGTCCAGTAGCCCTTAGAACGCATCACTACCCGTCTTGAGCATCTTGATGGTCCCCAGCCTCAAGTGCATGCACAAATAAAAGTTTTCCACAAAGCCATTTATCTTTGGTGCCACTAATCCAATGGCTCTGCCCTCAACACGACATATAGCTGTTTGTCTCGACCAATCCGTCAACCTAGCCCTATCGCATTACTGCCAATCCATAGAGTATGTCAGTCCTATCTTAGTACCATGGTGAAATCACATAATTCATTCATTAAGAATTTTCATGGCTTAAACATCATGTTTGTTTACGAGCTCCTACTCGTGCCAACTGGCCTTGTGCCCACTATATGTGATTTTCCAAAACGGGCCATTTAGCTGCACAAGTTCCAAAACTGAGGCCTCTGACCTATCTGAGCTATTCTAGCTCTCATCAAGGTCTCCTAAAAATTTTAAGTATTGGCACACAGTGTAGGGAGAACACTTCTGACAAAATCATCTTTCCACTCATCACACCAACCAGGTGTGATGACATCTTCGCTTACAACCAGCAAGTAGATTTTCTCCTTCTTTCTAGGAAGTCCATCATACCAACCGGGTATGATCTATTTACAATAGGTAAATAGTTTTTTTGCCTAGTTCTCACATCATTCCAACTGGGTGTGATGTTAAAAATTCCACATATAAGTGATTTTTCATTTTTGATGTACTCATTATCACAACCGGGTATGATGTATAATTAAGCCCACTCACGGTGGCTTCTAATTTAGAAAAGGTGTTCATCATCCCAACCGGGCATGAAGTGTAAATTAGCCCACTCACCCGATAACTAAAGTGTATCCTTCTCCAGTCAGTTTTTGCTTCCACGCTAGCTTATCCTTGCTGACGTTCTAGTCCCTCATGTTCCTACACAATTTGGACATCATTAACCATTAATATTTGGCATAACAGCCTTCAGTTCTCACATATGAATGACTTGGTTCAAAATTTCTAGTTAATTGCACTTAGGTCCCTAAAGTTCTTTTTCCTTAACTGTAAGTCCCTAATGCTATCTTTTCCCTAAATTGAGTCCCAAAACTTCCCAAAATTAACTTTGGGTCCTTGATTTACTCAAGATTGTTTAAGGGCTACAAGTTTTTCAAATTTCTAAATTGGTCCACAACTTTTCAAAAATTACCATTTTACCCCTAATTTACAAAAATTACAATTTGACCCCAATTAATTTCAAAAATCGACTAATTGGTCCTCCAGCATCCTTTTTATGGCCAATTGGCCCTCAATTTCATGAAATTCCCAAATTTCCCAAAAATTTTCCCCAATTTCCCCCTTTCGGTCGAATTTGATTTCATCAAATTAACCATTCAATTAGGGTTAATTTCTCCAATTGAAGGTATGGATCAGTTCCTACACTTCCATATGATTAAATTGAGCTTTGAACTGCATCATTTGAGTTCGGAATGAGCTCAAACGAAGCTTTACTGAAAAATTGAGCGTGGAGAGAGAAAGCTTCGAAAGCTTACCGTCGGGAGTGCGCCAGTCCGATCTCTCTGTCGGGGAAGATAGCTCTCTTCCTGAGGTATCTTCTACGATCAATAATTCTTACAATTGTCCCAAATCGAGGGAGAATTTTGTTAGTGAAATTATGTAGTTTCTCTCTCTAACTCTTACCTGCAATGATTAAGGAGGGTCGAATTAGCTTACCTTTCAGCTCTGTTGAGGTTGTCTAAGGAATGTGGGGATGTTGGGAGAGCATGGTTTGGCCTGAGTAGGGCTACATTCGGTAGATTTCAGCTGAGCTAAAATAGGGCAGCTTCAATCCGCAAGAGCCGCTTCACTATTTGATTCCGCCGGTGCTTCCCCAGCACTCCTTCGATCGAGTGAAGGTTGCTATCATATAGTTGACTTCCCCCGAAGTCTAAAGAACTCGGCTTCACCTTCTGAGGTTGAGAAAAATGTCCAAGTGGGAGCTCTGGTTCAAGCTTCACTAGACATTGGAGCAGTTGAGAAAGAATAGAGTTTTTAGGTGTGAGGAGAACGAATGGAGAGGAGCTCTTTATATAAAATTGTTTGTTAAATGGGGAAGATTTATCACTACATTATGGATATTTATGGGTATTAATGTTGTCAATTATTCTCATTAAATTGGGAAATTGATGATTATTTATGGGTATTAATTCCAATAATTGAATGTACGTATTTATTTAATAATGGTACAACCTCAACTTTCCAATCCATTTCTCATTTATATTTGTTTGGAAATTAATTTTGTACTATTATATATATATATATATATCCTTATATGTAAACATCTGTTCAATATATATATATATATAATTACCAATTATATATATAATATTCAATTTCCACTTAAATTCAACATACTTAAATCGATTCATGCGAGTTATTTATTTCGGTCAAAACAACACTTTTCATTTTATTCTAATTCAAATTTATTCCAATTATATCAATTGAATTTTAAACTTATAATACAATTCAAGAAAAATTTATGAACAAAATTTTGGGTTACTAAAAACACAGTGTAACACGTACTCTAGGTAAACACCGAGACAAATTCCGGTCCACTCCCGTGGAGCTTAAGATTGATTGTCGGGGCCTAATATAAAGGACACAAAATAAGACTCAATAATCAGAGATACCTTGGATAGGAAGTAAAGGGTGAACTGGGAAATTAAGGTTGGTGAAGGATAACAGGTGGACAAAAGCTCCAATTAAAAAAAAGGTGTAAGAATGTGATGGAAGGAAACCTTCAAGGAATGGTAAGAAGGTCGAACATGTAGCTTTTAATGTGGAAGTCTCTACTTTAAAGGATACAGTAGAGAATGAAACCATCAAAAAGGAACTCCCCAAACAAAGGAATCGACACGTAGAAAAAAAAGGGATCAACTCAAAATAAGGAACCGTGAAATGGTTACGAATAAATAAGGAAGGGATGAGGAAAGGGAATCCATGAGTAGAGGACGTCGTTGGAGATGTGGAAGAATATAAGTAAGGAAAATTTTCCACTAGGTGGGTAAGTCATGAAGTGATCGGGAAACCTGATGGTTGGAACCAAGGGAAAAGACAATAAGGAAGTTGGTAAGGGATAATTGGATAATGCCAAAGGTAGTTGGGGAATACTACCAGGTAATAAGAAGGAAAGAAGCCACATGACTCCTAAACGGTTGGAAAAGCATGAACCTTTATCGAGAAAATGTTCTAGAACTATAATGGACAAAAACAATTCTGAACATATCATGTTGTACAGTCCCACAAAAATGTGACTCAAATAAGAAAGAGTCTGTTAGTTAAGCATGATGAGGTCAAGCCTAAAAACTTGGATCGGAGTTGTAGTAAATAAAAGATGGAGCAAGGACTAAAATAAGATAAAAAGATAACCATATCAAAAACCCACGGGGTTAAGGACAAAAAGTCTGAAAGGATGCTGAGTTAAAGAGTATCAATGACCAAGGAAATAAATGGGAACGGGGACGATCGGACGTTTATGGAACACCCAACCCAGTGACTTGGATATGAACCCTTAAGAGAAAGAGTCTTACCCTAAGAAGAGTAAGAAGTGGACCTAAGGATGTACCTTGGGATTAGTGGGTAAGACATAACTGATCGTGATACACTCCATGGAGTGAGTGGATAATGGAAAGCAAGAAAGATTCCTTAAGTGCATGGCTTAAAGTACAAAGTGAAGGAACAACCAAAGTAGTAGCATGTCAAGCAAACCCCAAGTTGACATCATGGGAAATTATTCCCGATGCAAAGGATGTTGATTAAGTTTTGGGGACAAAACCCATAAAAGGAGGGGAGAGTTGTTGTTACGCCCCGACACGGTTTGGTCATATCCCCATGAACAATGCACCGCTCTCTTGATTCAAGAGGGGTTACCCCCTTTTTTAATTCAAGAGGAGCCAGGCGTAATCTCAACCTTATTCCTTGGAATAACATATATCAATAAAAATGCAACTTAAAATAATTAAGCATACCTGACAAAGGGTAAGGCCTGGTGTTACCCTAATCATTCCATTATTTCCTAAAAGGGGATAAGAAAAGTGGGTGAGTTTCTAAAACTCAGTGAACGGGAAATTTAAAAAAAAAATAAAGTCTTAGTAAAATAGTTTTTGAATTGGAGTGTGTCAGACTCCTTACTTCCTTTAAGATATTTCATCATCAAAATCTTGGTTTTCAAAGCCATTTCTCATCATTAACCACAAACGGTGTGTTTATCAACCAACACACACCCTTCATCATGAAGGGAACACTCATTCGCAAGGCAGCACGTCCACTGCACCCACTTGTGGCATCGAAGTGACTTTACCAGCCACCTAAATAGAAGCATGTCCACTTCTACCTTGAGAATGAGTAGATGTATGCGACACCCGACCCTTAATCCTGTAAAGAAAACTCTATGTCCGTATGAGGACAGAGACCTCATCCCAACCCCACCCCGGTCTCATGTGCATGAAGCTATGTCAAGCTTCCCTGAATGCTAAGCGACAATCTGCCCTTTTCTCCACCATGTCATCTAGTAGACCCTAGGATGCATCACTACACCACTTAGGTGTCTTGAAGGTCCCATACCTCAGTGCATGCACAAAACAATAGTTTTTCTCATAAGATATTTAATCTTTGGTGCCACTAGTCCAACGGCCCCGACCCTCAACTCAACCTACAGATGTTTGTCTCAACTAGTATGTCGACCTGTCTTATCACACTGCCACTAGTCCATCAAGTATGTCGGTCCTGTCTTGGTACCGTGGCCAAACATATCATTCAATTAAATTTTTCATGGCTTAAACTCATGTTTGTTTACAAGTTCCTACTTATGCCAACCCACTATACGAGATTTTCAAAATTGGCCATATTAGCCCCCAAGTTAAAAAAACCGAAGCCTGCGGCCTAACTGAGCTACTTGAGCTCCTATCAAGAAAGTCCAACAAAAAGTTTAAGCAGTGGCACATAGTAAGGGGAGAGCACTTCCGACAAAATATTCTTTTCATCTGTCTATCACACCAACAAGGTGTGAGGACATCTCCACTTATAACCGATAAACAGGTTTTCTACTTCCTTCCAGGAAGTACATCATACCAACCAGGTATGATCTACTTATAATCGGTAAATAGTTTTTCCTCATAATTTTCACATCACTTCATTCAATTGTGATGGTTAAAATTCCACTTAGTAGTGGGTTTTTATTTATGAGGTGCTTATCATCCCAACTCACCTGATAACATAGTGATTTCCTCTTAACCGGTTCTTTGTCTTCACACGAGCTTGTCCTTGTTGGCATTCCCGATACTTTATGTTATTACATGATATGAACGTCCTTGTTCATTAACCCTTATCCTAATAGCCTTCATTCATCATAAATGGATGAAATACTCAAACTTTCAATTCATTGCAATTAGGTCCCTAAAGTTCTTTTTTTTTAACTTTAGGTCCCTAATGTCGATTTTCCCCCAAATTGAGTCCCGAAACTTCTAAAATTCACCTTGGGTCCTCAATTTATTCAAAATCACAAAAAAGGGTTCAAGTTTTCCAAATTCCCAATTTGGTCCTCAATTTTTCCAAAATTACCATTTTGCCCCTAGTTTACAAAAATGGTAAATTTTACCCCCAAAATTTAGAAAATTGACCAATTGGTCCTCCAACATCTTTATCATGCCCAATTGGCCCTCAATTTTAGGAAATTGCACTTTAATTCCTCGAATTTTTGAAATCCCCAATTTTTCCCCAATTTCAACCTTTTAGCTTGGTTGAATTTGATTTCATCAAATTGATCAATCAAATTAGTTTAATTTTTGAAATTGAAGTTAGATTTCAGTTCCTACACTTCCATACGATTCAATTGCACTTTGAATCGCACAATTTGATGTCGGAACGAGCTCAAATGGAGCTTTTCCAGAAAACTAAACGTATAGAAAGAAAGCTAGGAAAACATATTGTTAGGGGTGCGGCGGTCCAAGCTTTCGATCTGGGCAGATAGATCTATCAATCATGTCGAATTGAGGGAGAATCCAGTCAGTAAAGATCTATCAGTTCTCTCTCTAGCACCGATCAGCTTACCTTTCCGCTCAAATTTGGTCGTAGAAGGGCTGAGGAGGTGTTGGAAGAGCTTGCTTTGGCCTAAGGAGGGCTCAAATTGGCTGATTTTAGCTCGATGAAAATAGAGCAACTTCAATCTGCCGGAGCTACTTCATTGTTCGATCACACGAGCACTTCTTCGGCGACCCTTGGAGCAATTGGAGACTACCATCGTGTAGTTGACTTCTCCCCAAGTCGAAGGAACCAATCACATCTTCTTTGGCTTAGAAAAGACCCTATATCGAAAATCTAGTATGAGCTTCATCAGAAAAATTAGTAGCTGAGAAAGAGTGAGGTTTTTAGGTGTGTAGAGGATGAATGGAGAGGGGCTCTTTATATAGGGAGCTCGAGTACTCGTCGGTCGTCTATTTGGCACCTTAATAACAGTCATTGATGGCCTGAAACGTACTGAACAAAAACATTTTCTCTTCGTCGATTTTGCTTCAATTTTTCGGCGAGTGAACAGTGATGTCATCTGAAGGAAGAAGACGACATTGTTCCGAATCGGATCGAACTAATCAGAACCGAGTTCAATGCTTAAACCGGTCGGTTCAGACCCGATTCAATCGAGTTTTCAAAATTAATTTTTTTATAAATTCATTCTCTATCCAATGGTGGCCTCAATTCTCCAATTTCAAATTTCTAAACCACCTATGTAAAACCCGCCCTTTTGAGCTAAGGAAAACCAGGAAAATAACCGGTCAAACCAAGTGAGGATTTAGAACCGGTTCACAAACCCGATTATTTCTGAACGGGCAAGTTGGGAATTTACAACTCTCGGGTGATACAAAGGGTTCATTAAACCTTGGAAAATAAACTTAAAACAAATTAGAAAATAAAAACCAAAGTGGTTCAAGTAAACTAGATTCCATAAGAACTTTAAAGTTAAGCGTGCTTACTTGTGAGGATGGGTGACCTCCTGGGAAGTATGAATTTTTTTTGTAACCCGAAATTTCGGTCAAAAATTTGTATGTACGCCTTATCATAAATTAATATATAATTAATAGCAATAATTTAATACCTAAATTAAATTATTGGAATTAATACAAATAATTTAATACTGAAATTAAATTATTAGAATTAATACTGAAATTTAATTTATTAGAATTAATACCGAAATTTAATTTATTAGAATTAATACCGAAATTAAATTATTGGAATTAATACCAATAATTTATGGCAATATTAATACCAGTAATAAATCTCGCCCATTTAATACACGGGTTTTACAACTATATAAAGAGTTCATCCCCATTTCATTCTCCTCACACCTGAACACTTCTCTCTCTCTCTCTACTGCTCCATTTCCTGGTAAAGCTCGAACGAGAGCTTCGACTTGAACAAAGGTCGGGCTCTTTAGAACCGGGGGGAAGACAGCTATCTGATAGCAAACTCCAATCAATCCGAGTATCGTTGGAGAAACGCCGACATGATGGAATAGTGAAGCAACTCCGGCGGACCGAAGCTGCCCTATTTCGGCCAAGCTGAAATCGGCCATTTCAAGCCCTCCCAACACTTTCTCAGCCTTTCCACGACCGAATTAGGACCGAAAGGATGAACCTCAGGATGAGACCTATCTGCCCAGATCGAAAGCTCGGACCGCCGTGCCTTCACCGGAACACGAAGTACCGGGAACGCCAGCAAGGACAAGCTCGCGTGAATACCAAGAACCGGTCTAGTGGAATTCACGGCATTAACGGGTGAGTGGGTTTACTAACATCATACCCGGTTGGGATGATGAGCACAACTTAAAATTTAAAACCACTTACCGGTTGTGAGTGGGTTTACTAACATCATACCCGGTTGGGATGATGAGCACAACTTAAAGATAAAAACCACTTACCGGTTGTGAGTGGGTTTACAAACATCATACCTGATTGGGATGATGAGCACACCTTATAAAGTTAAAAACCACTTACCGGTTGTGAGTGGGTTTACTAACATCATACCCAGTTGGGGATGATAAGTACCTCGATATAAAAACCCACTGTTTAGTGGTATTTTAATCATCACTACTTAAAGAAAGTGATGTGAAAATTATGCGGAAAAACTACTTACGGGTTGTAAGTAGATCATACCCGGTTGGTATGATGAGACTTCCTGGAAGGAAGTTGAAAACCCGTTCATCGGTTATGAACGGAGATGTCCTTATACCGGTCGGTATGATGGATAGTAAAAACCTATTTTTGTCGGAAGTGTTCTCCCCTGACTGTGTGCCAATGCTTAAACTATTTGGGAGACCTTCTCGACGGGAGCTCGAATAGCTCTGATAGGCCAAGGGCCTCGGTTTTGGAACTTGGGGGCGAAATGCCCGATTTTGAAAATCTCGTACAGTGGGCCCAAGGCCAGTTGGCACGAGCAGGAGCTCGTAAACAAACATGATATATGTGCCATAAAACTTAATAAGTGAATTGTTTGGCCATAGTACCAAGATAGGACTGACATGCTCAGTCAACTAGCGGCAGTGCGACATGACAGGTCGACGGACTAGTCAAGACAAACAGCTGCGGGTTGAGTTGAGAGTCGGGGCCGTTGGACTAATGGCACCACATATTACATGGCAATATAAGAAAACATTGTTTGTGCATGCACTATGAGTACGGGATCATCAAGACGCCCATGAGGGGTAGTGATGCATCCTAAGGGCACTGGACGACCTGGTGGCTATAAGGGCAGTTCGTCGTTCCAGGTGTCTGTGCGAAATCTGGAGTAGCACTAAGTGCATGAGACCGGTGTGGGGACAGGATGAGGTCTCTATCCTCATACGGACATGAAGAAGTGATTTTGGGATTGTGGGTCGGATGTTTCGTACATCCACTCATTCCCAGGGTAGAAGTGGTCGTACTTCTATCCGGGTGGTAGGAAAAGTCGCTCCGAAGCCACTAGCGGGTTCAGTAGTGATACTGACTTGCGAATGTGTGTAACCTTCATTATGAAGGATGTGTGTTGGGTGATGACACATCGATAACTAAGAAATAATGGAAAAAGATGAATTTTTAAATGAAATGATTTTTTTTGAAAACAAAGGAGTCTGGCACACTCCATATAAATGTTTTTCTTGAAAGTTAAAAGATTTGAATCCCACTCACTGAGTAGTTGTACTCACCCCCTCCCTTATACCTCTTTCAGGAAGTCCCGGAAAGCCGAACCTTAAAGGACTTGCGCAATTAAACGCCTGCAAGATTGGTACAACTAATTTAAATTACTATGCAGTTTTGATTTATGATATTCCTGGAAAAAGGTGCAGGTTAATGCCTTACTCTTTACGATTTATAATATAAGGGAAAACCCTTTAGTAAATCGGGAGAGTGGCGGGTTGATCACGGGGATCCGACCAAACCGGGTCGGGGCGTGACAACCTAGAAAAATGAATTAAGCATCAAGTTCAATAGTGGTTCAAACCGATCCAAAACGGTTCAATCTGGTTTAGATCCGGTTCACCTGAATCGGTCTAGTTTTCTCTCCCAAATTGTCATACGTTCCTTTTCCAAGGTTTTTATGACCCTTTCGGTAACTCAGGAATTGTAAATTTAACAATTTGTCCATTTACTAATGATCGGGTTTGTGGATTGGTTCGGTTTTCTAACTCGGTTTGACCGGTTCTTTTCTCATTTTTCCTTAACTCCACAGGGTGGGGTTTATGGTTGTAAATCCAGTCATTTCTAGAATAAGAAAATAGGGAAAAGAACCGATCAATTTTAAAAGAAAAAATAAAGCCATTTAACAAATTGAAATTGGTAAAGAAGGGTAAAATGGGAAATTGGAAAATCTGATGTGACCAAAAGAGTTATGAAAATCATGGGGAAGAACCATGAAGCCAATTGAAAGGGAAAACCAGAACAGTTTAGTATGAACCGAACCTGAACCGAATTGAATCGAATGAACTAGTTTGAAGTATAATGAACCGGATTAGGTAATTCATTTTTCTAGATGTCTCAGAGATCTCAAAAGGAGAAACTAAGGCCATCATTGGGTAGAAAATGAATTTAGACAAATTTAGAAATTTTTAGTTTTGAGAAAACTGGTTTAATCGAGCCTGAACCAGCCAATTTTTGCCATTGAACTCGGTCGGACCGGATCGGTCAAGAATACTGTCGTCTTCTTCCTTGGGATGATAGCACTATTCATAGGTTCAAATTTTTTCCTTTCCTGACAAAGGAATATTCCCTCATATCCGGACATATTCTAGCTAGGATAAACTCGACCAGTATGGAAACAGGTCGGGCAGGGGGTCCCTGAGCTCCCTATATAAATAGCTCCCCTCCTTTCATCCTCCACACACATCAAATTGTCCTCCTCTCCTAAGTGCTCCATTTTTTGGTGAAGCTCAAACTAGAGCTTCGACTTGGGCAATTTTCTTAGCCTGAGAAGGCAAATTCAAGTCCAACAAACTCTGGGGAAGTCAGTTATCTGACAGCAACCTCCCTTTGACCCGAGGATGATCAAAGAAGCGTCGGAAGGATCGAACAATGAAGCAGATCCATTGGTGCAAAGCTGCCCTATTTTGGCCGAGCTGAATTTGAACAATTCAGACCTCCTCCGGTCAAACTAAGCTGCCCCAAAGTCCCCACAGCCATCACAAGACCTCTACAGAGGTGCAACGTAAGCCAATTCAGTCATCCTCCATCGTTGTAGATCAATGCTAGAGAGAAAGTGCCAAACTTCACTAACAAAATTCCCATTGTTATGGACATCAATTGTAGCGATTCGTGATCCTAGGAAGGCCCTAAGGACGAGAGCCACCTTTCCAGATCAAGAGCTAAGACCACCGCACCTCCAACGGTAAGTTTTCTCTCTCAACGAATAGTTTTTCAGTGAAGCTTCATTTGAGCTCATTTCGGACCCAAATTTTGCAATTCAAAGTATAATTTGATTGTATGGAAGTGTAGAAACCGATCCTTGCAATCAATTGTAGCAATTAACTCTATTTGAGCTCATCTCTGGCTCAAATTTTGTAATCCAAAGCTCCATTTGATCGTATGGAAGTGTAGAAACCGATCCATGCCATCAATTGGAGAATTAACCCCGTTTAAATGGTCAATTTGGAGAAATCAAATTCTGTCAATGTAAAGGCGTGAAATTAGGTGAAGAAATTGGGGAAATTTGGGAATTTTGAAAAATTGAGGCACCTCCATGCAATTTCTCAAAATTGAAGACCAATTGGCAATGAGAAAGATGTTAAGGGACCAATTGGTCAATTTTTGAGTCAATTAGCTATTTTTAGAAAGTAGGGGAAAAATGGTAATTTTAGAAACATTGGGGACAAAATTGGGAATTTGGAAAACTTGAGCTACATTCACAATTTTAAGTAAATTAAGGACCCAGGGAGGATATTGGAAACCGTGGGACTCTATTTGGGAAAAATTTAGCATTAGGGACCTAAAGTCAAGAAACATGAACTTTACGAGCCTAAGTGCAATAAACCAAAGATCTGGTCATAGTCGCTCATACGTGAGAAAATGAAGGTTGCCATGCCAAACCCTTACTAATAATGATATACAAACCGTGTAGGGATACTTGGGACCGGAATGCAAGCAAGAGAGAGCTAGTATGAACTTGGAAACAAATTGACTACAAACATGTCATAGTCAACGGGTGAGTGGGACATTTTAAATGTCATTCCTGGTTAGTATGATGAGCACACCTTTAATAAAGTGAAAACCTATTTGCAGGTTGTGAGTACCCAATTGGGATGATGAACACATTTTAAAAGTTAAAAACCTACTTACCAGTTGTGAGTAGGATCATTTAAATATCATACCTAGTTGGTATGATGAGCTCCCATACGAAAAGGAAAAATCTGCATACCGGTTGTAAGCGGACCTACATCACACCCAGTTGGTGTGATGAGTTAAAAAGAGATTTTTTTAAAAGTGTTCTCCCTTAACTGTGTGCCACTGCTTAAACAATTTGGGAGACCTTCTTGACAAGCGCTAGAAAAGCTCTAACAAACCAGGGGCTTCAGTTTTGAACTCATAGGGCTTAAGGCCTATTTTTTAAAAACACGTGTAGTGGGTCTAAGGCCAGTGGGCATGGGCTAAAGCCTGTAAACAAACATTAATAGGAAGAGTTATGAAAACATTCATTTAAAATGGAATCAATTGTGTGATTCGCCATGATACCAAGTTAGGACCGACAATGCTCAATGGGCTGGTGGCAATGCATCAGGGCAAGGTCGACAGACCGGCCTAGATAAACAGTTGTACACCTGGTTAAGTGTTGGAGTCGTTGGACAATTGACACCAAAGAAAATGGCTAATGATGAAAAACAATTTTGTTTGTGCATGCACTCATAGATTCAGACCATCAAGATGCCCTAAGGAGTAGTGATGGGTTCCAAGGGCTACTGGACGACATGGTGGAGAAAAGGTGTAAAACCTGTCATTTGGCATTAAAGAAAATCGGGAAAAGAACCAGTATATGTTTATACATGTGAAAACAAACCGTTAAATGAATGAAAATAGTTAACAGGGGAAAATTGGGACATCTTAAGTGACCAAAAATTCACAAAAATTACAAGGAAGAACTGGGAAGTGGAATTGAGGACATGACCAAACCGGTTCGGGGTGAATCGGACCTGAACCGGCATGAACCATAGTGAATCGATTCACAAATTTTTTTTTCAATGTGGCTTTAAAATGTCAATTTGGGAAATTGAGACCATCATTAGATAGAAAATGAATTTAGAATAATTTAGAAATTTTTAAATATCAAAAAAATGGTCGAAACAGGTCTGAACCGGCCAATTTTCGAATTTTGGATAGCAAACCCGGTCAAACCAGACCGGCCAACGGTTCGACCGAGCCAGTCAATGATTAATAGACTATTGGCGCCATGTCAGGTACCACGAAGACGTGGGCAGCCAATGGGAGGCTGCCACATGTCCGGTCAATGGACAGCTAGCGCCTCGTGAGCACGCGATCCAGTCAACAGTTGTGGCACTACACATTAGAAAAACTAACCAATCACAATGTGCCATGTGGCACAACTACCATGTCATCATCTTCAACCTTTAAACGGTGACAGAGAAGAGGGAAGAGAGAGAGAGTCACCGAAGAAGCTAGAGTCTCTAACGACTCAAAAAATGCTCTAGTTAGGTTGCCAGCAGCCGAGTCGGATGCCTAGTCTTACACCAGCGGGTAGCCTAAACAGTTGTCAAGCTCCCTATATAAAGAGCACCCCCTCATTCGTTCTCAACATCCCACAATCGAGCGAAGAAGAAGAAGAGTACATTTTCTGGCAAGTTGCAAATCAAAGCTCTGGCAACAGGACTTTTCTCAACCACCAAAGCCACATTGGGTGTCTTTGGAATTAGAAGGAAGTCCTCTACCTGACCCTACCTTCCATTTAGCCCAAGAGCCACCGAGGAGGAATGAGGAAGCCAAAAAATAGCTATCCTCCTACCCCCTACTTCGAGTCTTCCCCGGCCAATTGTGAGCAAGCCAGACCCCCTATGCCCCACCTGGAGGTGCCCTGACCTTCCCCTAAGCTAAGAAGGTAAGCTCCCTCTACCACGCTTCATCGGAAAACACCGTGCACGACCAAATTTTACAAAAACTTAAACACAAAAATTTGCAATGCTTATGTCATCAATTGAAGCATCGTTTGATTGAGGGAGGATCCCCGCAACGTGAGCAGCATGGTGGTAGCCAAAGCTCCGATCATTGGACCCTTACCAGTAAGATATCAAACTTTCTCTCTCTAGATTGTATTTTCCAACGAAGCTCCGTTTGAGCTCATTTTTTAGATAAATCGTGTGATTCAAAGCTTGAAATGACAAGAAAAACATGAAGGACATGATTTAAATCAAGAAGGATAGCAATTAACCAAGTTTCGAGGGGATCAATTAAATGAAAATGTTATTCGGGGGGTAAAATGCAAATTTTGAAAAGTTTGGGCAAATTGGGGATTTTATGAAAACTGGGGACCAATTAGAAAATTGATAAAATTGAGGGCCTTTATTATGCGATTCCCTCCCAAATGAGGGTCAATTAAGCAAATTGGGTCAAATGGAGGACCAATTTGTAAAATTTGAGAATTTGGGATCAAATAGAAATTTTGGGAAAGTTTGGTGCTAAATGGCAATTTTAGAAAATAGAGGGACCCATGGGCAATGTTAATAAAATGAAGGACCAAAAAATATAATTGTAAGATATGAGGGCCAAATTAAAGAAAAAAGGGCAATTAAGGACGTAAAGATAAATGCACAACCCTTAGGGACTAAAATGCAATTAAGAAAAAATATAAAGGCATATATACAAATACGCAAAGAAGTGTGATTCCTTAATCCAACACCTTAACAAGGACATCTGTGTCATGTAGCAACAAACTACTCGAGTGTCGGAATACAGAAAGGAGACCATGACGCCAAACTCTGCCAGTGCAACCCTGCCAAAATAATCGGGTGAATGGGAACCACTATAACTTATATTTCAATTGGAAATGACGGTTCATCTTTGAAAACTATTTTCTTGAAATTAGCATACCCTAATTGGGTGTCTCTACTTAAAATATATGGGAGCTAATTCTGGGCTTAGGCTCGAGATGCCAGTGGGCCCAAGGCCGATGGATACGGACATGGACTCGTCCAGAACATATACGTGACATATGAAGTTAAAAAACCTGAATAATGGGAACCTTGTGTGATACCCATCGAGCCAAGTTGATTTGTCAGGCTTGTTGGGCCTAATCGCTGCTCTACCAAAGTTAGGTCGATGAACCTGTTGGGCTATACACGTGGTGGGCCGAAGCCAAGCCGACAAACTATTATGTTAGAGGGCCAAAGATAAAGGCTATTGTCACACCATTTTTTATTAACCCAAAATTTCAGTCGAAAATTTTTCTGGAATTATATTATAAGTTTAAAATTCAATTGATATAATTGGAATAAATTTAATTTAAAATAAAATAAAAAGTGTTGTTTTGACCAAAATAAATAAGTCGATAGAATGGATAGGGTAAATATCTAGTAAATATCTTTAGGTGAAAATAATGAAATAATTATGTGAATTTGGTTTAGTACGAAATATTTTGTATTAGTTCTACAACCATACCATAAATACCCATAAATTAATACCTACATTCAATTATTGGAATTAATACCCATAAATTAATACCTACATTCAATTATTGGAATTATTACTCAAAAATAAGCATCAATTTCCCAATTTAATGAGAATACTCGCAACATTAATACCCATAATTTAGTAATAAATCTTTCCCATTTAAAAAATAATTTTACACCTATATAAGAGCTCATCCCCATTCATCCTCCTCACACCTGAAAACTTCTCTCTCTCTCTCTCTACTGCTCCATTTTTCGGTGAAGCTCGAATGAGAGCTCCAACTTAGGCATTTTTCTTAACCTTAGAATGAGAGGCCGGGCTCTTTAGACTCTGGGGCTGCTATTTGATAGCAACCTCCATTCGATTCAAGGATTGCCGAAGAAGTGCCAGAATAATCAAACAGTGAAGCAACTCCAGCAGATCGAAGCTACCCTGTTTGGCCTCACTAAATTTGGTCAAATTCAGCCCTTCTCCAGCCAAACCAAGCATTCCCAACATCCCCACAACCCTCATACGACCTCAACAAAGTTGAAAGGTCAATTGTGGGAATTCTTGATCCTATAAGGTACTTTACGAAGAGAGCTACCTTTCCCGATAGAAAGATCAGACCGTCACACCTCCAACGGGACAAGTGTGATCGAAACGCCAACAATAGAAAGCTCGCATCAACTTGGAAAACCAACCGAGGATGAACACATCACGCTTAACGGTTGAGTGGAAATCTTATACATCATACCAATTGGGATGATGAGCACTTTTATTTAATGAAAAGCTACTTATCGGTTGTGAGTGGGCTAATTTACACTTCATACCCAATTGGGATGATGAGCACATTTTCTAAATTGGAAGCCACCATGAGTGGGCTAATTTACACTTCATACCCGATTGGGGTGATGAGCATCTTTACTAAACTAAAAATCCACTTGTGAGTGGGCTTATTTACATCAGACTCGGTTGGGGTAATTAACACTTTTCTCAAAAGAAAACCTACTTACCAGTTGTAAGTAGAGATATCATACACAGTTGGAATGATGGACTTCCTCGAAGGATGGAGAAAAATCGCTTGCTGGTTGTAAGCATAGATGTCATCACACCTCGTTGGTGTGGTGAATGGAAAGATTATTTTGTCAGAAGTGTTCTCCCCTCACTATGTGCCAATACTTAAAATTTTTTGGAGACCTTCTTGACGAGAGCCCGAATAGCTCAGATAGGCCAGAGGCCTCAGTTTTGTAACTTGTGGGGCTAAATGACAGGTTTTGGAAAATCACGTGTAGTAGGCCCAAGGCCAGTGGACACGAGTTTTGGAAAGTCACATCGTGTTTTCAGTCACCTGAAATTTCGGTTGAAAATTTTTTCTAGAATTATATTATAAGTTTAAAATTCAATTGATATAACTGGAATAAATTTGATTTAAAATAAAATGAAAAGTGTTATTTTGACCAAAATAAATAACTCGATTAATGGATACGGTAAATACCAAGTAAATTTCTTTATGTGAAAATAATGACATAATTATGTAAATTTGGTTTAGTACAAAATTATTTTGTATTAGTCCTACGCCACTACCATAAATACCCATAAATTAATACTTACATTCAATTATTTGAATTAATACCCAAAAATTAATACCTACATTCAATTATTGGAATTAATACCCATAAATTAATACCTATATTCAATTATTGGAATTAATACCCAAAAATTAATACTTACATTCAATTATTGGAATTAATACTCACAAATACCCATCAATTTCCCAAATTAATGAGAATAATGGCAACATTAATACCCATAATGTACTAATAAAACTTCCCCATTTAATAAACAATTTTACACGGATATAAAGAGTTCATCCCCTTTCATCCTACTCACACAGGAAAACTCATTTCTCTCTCTCTCTCAATCTCTCTACTGCTTCATTTTTCATTAAAGCTCGAACCAGAGCTCCGACTTGGGCATTTTTCTCAATCTCAAAAGGAGAGGTCGGACTCTTTAGACTCTGGGGAAGTCAGCTATCTAATAGTAACCTCCATTCAATCCAAGGATCACCAAAGAAGCACCGGCGTAATCAAACAATGAAGCAGCTCCGACAGACAAAAGCTGCCCTATTTCAACCTAGCTAAAATTGGTCGAATTCAGTCCTCCTCCGATGAAACTAAGCTCTCCCAACATCCCCACAACTCTTATATGATCTCAACAAAGCGGAAAGGTCAATTGTAGGAATTCTTGATCCTATAAGGTACTTTAGGAAGAGAGCTACCTTTCCCGATAGAAAGCTCGGACCGTCGCACCTCCAACGGGACAAGTGTGATCAAAACACCAGCAATAAAAAGCTTGAGTCAACTTGGAAAACCAACCGAGGATGAACATGTCACGGTTAACGTGTCACGCCCCGACCCGGTTTGGTCGGATCCCCGTGATCAACCCGCCACTCTCCCGGTTTATTAAAGGGTTTCCCCTTATTATAAACCGTAAAGAGTAAGGCGTCCTTTAACCTGCACCTTTTTCCTGGGATAACATAATCAAAACTGCATGAAATTTAAAACTGTACATACCTGTCTTACAGGCATCTTAGTTGACGGTCTTTAAGGGGAGGCTTTCCAAGATTTCCTGAAAGGGATATAAGGGAGGGGGTGAGTACGACTACTCAGTGAATGGGTTTTTAAAAACTTTTGACTTTTAAGAAAAATATTTATATGGAGTGTGCTAGACTCCTTTGTATTCAAAAATCCCTTCATTTAAAAATTTGAGTTTTTCCATTATTTCTTAGTTACCACGGTGTGTCATCACCCAACACACATCCTTCATCATGAAGGTTACACACATTCGCAAGTCAGTATCACTACTAAACCCACTAGTGGCTTCGGAGCGACTTTTCCTGCCACTCGGATAGAAGTACGACCACTTCTACCCTAGGAATGAGTGGATGTACGTGACATCCGACCCACAATCCCGAAATCACTTCTTCGTGTCTGTATGAGGACAGACACCTCATCCTGTCCCCACCCCGGTCTCATGTGCTTCGTGCTACTCCAAATTTCGCACAGACACCTGGAACGACGAACTGCCCTTATAGCCACCAGGTCGTCCAGTGCCCATAGGACGCATCACTACCCCTCATGGGCGTCTTGATGATCCCGTACACACAGTGCATGCACAAACAATGTTTTCTTATATTGCCATGTAATCTGTGGTGCCATTAGTCCAACGGCCCCGACTCTCAACTCAACCCACAGCTGTTTGTCTTGACTAGTCCGTCAACCTGTCATGTCGCACTGCCGCTAGTTGACTGAGCATGTCGGTCCTATCTTGGTACCATGGCCAAACAATTCACTTATTAAGTTTTATGGCACATATATCATGTTCGTTTACGAGCTCCTACTCGTGCCAACTGGCCTTGGACCCACTGTACGAGATTTTCAAAATCGGGCATTTAGCCCCGAAGTTCCAAAACCGAGGCCCCTGACCTATCAGAGCTATTCGAGCTCCCGTCGAGAAGTTCTCCCAAATTGTTTAAGCTTTGGCACACAGTCAGGGGAGAGATCTTCTAACAAAAATAGGTTTTTACTGTCCATCATACCAACCAGTATAAGGACATCTCCGTTCATAACCGATGAACGGGTTTTCAACTTCCTTCGAGGAAGTCTCATCATACTAACCGGGTATGATCTACTTACAACCAGTAAGTAGTTTTTCCGCATAACTTTCACATCACTTTCTCTAAGTAGTGATTATTAAAATACCACTAAACAGTGGGTTTTTATATCAAGGCACTTATCATCCCCAACTGGGTATGATATATAATCCCACTCACCCGTTAATGCCGTGATTTCCACTAGACTGGTTCTTTGTATTCACGTGAGCTTGTCCTTGTTGGCGTTCCTGGTATTTAACGTTCTGGTGAAGGCACGACAGTCCGAGCTTTTGATCTAGGCAGATAGGTCTCATCCTAAGGTTCATCCTAAAATCAAGTATTGTATCAATTGATATGGTATTGGATTAGAATTTCGTGATTGAAATTCGGTCGATTCTCTCTCTAGCACCGATCGAAAATTATAAAGGGGAGCCGAATTGGCTTACCTTTCGGTCCTAATTCGGTCGTGGAAAGGCTGAGGAAATGTTGGGAGGGCTTAGTTTAGCCTGAGGAGGGCTTGAAATGGCCGATTCCAGCTTGGCCGAAATAGGGCAGCTTCAATCCACCGGAGTTGCTTCACTATTCCATCATGTCGACGCTTCTCCAACGGTTCTCGGATTAACTGGAGTTTGCTATCAGATAGCGTCTTCTCCCCGGTTCTAAAGAGCCCAACTTTTGTTCAAGTCGAAGCTCTGGTTCGAGCTTTACTAGGAAATGGAGCAGTAGAGAGAGAGAGAGAGAGAAGTGTTCAGGTGTGAGGAGAATGAAATGGGGATGACCTCTTTGTATAGTCGTAAAACCCGTGTATTAAATAGGCGAGATTTATTACTAGTATTAATATTGCCATAAATTATTGGTATTAATTCCAATAATTTAATTTCGGTATTAATTCAAATAATTTAATTTTGGTAATAAATTATTGGTATTAATTCCAATAATTTAATTTAGGTATTAAATTATTGCTATTAATTTCAATAATTAAATATATATTAATTGATGGCTATTTATGATAAGTCGTACCTTCGTATAAAAATTTTTGATCGAAATTTCAGGTTATAAAAAATCACACTTGCCAGGAGGTCACCCATCCTCACACTACTCTAAGGTAAGCACGCTTATCTTTAAAGTTCTTATGTAATCTAGTTCACCTAAAGCAATTTGGTTTTTGTTTTCTATTTTGTCTTAAATTTCTTTTCCAATGTTGAATAAATTCTTTGGATCAATCGAAAATTGTAAATTTTCATATTACTTATTTCCAAATGTAAACCGGTTTGGTTTTTCTTATTCGGTTTGACAGGTTCTTTTCCCGGTTTTCCTTAACTCAAATGTGCGGGGTTTACATAACGGGTGAGTGGGAATCTTATACATTATTCCGGTTGGGATGATGAGCACTTTTATTTAATGAAAACCTACTTACCGGTTGTGAGTGGGCTAATTTCCACTTCATACCCGATTGGGATGATGAGCACCTTTTTCAAAGGAATACCTACTTATCGGTTGTATGTAGAGATATCATACCTAGTTAGTATGATGGACTTTAATCGAAGGAAAGAGAAAACTCAATTGCCGATTGTAAGCGGAGATGTCATCACACCTAGTTGGTGTGATGAATAGAAAGATTATTTTATCAGAAGTGTTCTCCCGTGACTGTGTGCCAATGCTTAAAATTTTTGGGAGACCTTAACGAGAGCTAGAATAGCTCAGATAGGCCAAAGGCCTCGATTTTGGAACTTGTGGGGCTAAATGCTCGGTTTTGAAAAATCATGTGTAGTGGGCCCAAGGCTAGTGGACACGAGCAAAAACTCGTAAACAAACATCAATAGGAAGAGCCATAAAAACTCTCATTAAAAGTTGAATTAACTGTATGATTCGCCATGGTACCAAGTCAGGTCCGACAAGGCTCAATGGGCTAGCGGAAGTGCGTCAGGACTAGGTCGACGGACCAGCCAGATAAACATCTGCAAGCCCGGTTGAATGTCAGAGTCGTTGGACCATCGGCACCAAAGAGAATGGCTAAGAAAATGAAAACTATTGTTTGTGCATGCACTTGAGGTTCGAGACCATTAAGACGCCCAAGAGGGGTAGTGATGCATCCTAAGGGCTGTTGGATGACATGGTGGCGATAAGGGAAAAGAGAAGCTATTGGATTTGTATTTCTCATCATACCAGTTTGTCATTGAGTTTTATGTTTGTACTCCATGGAGTTCTATTTTTGTACTCCACGGAGTTCTATTTTTGTACTCTACAGAGTTTTTGTGTTTGGACTCCATGAAACTATTGTGTTTGGTGTTTCCTAAACCTTCTATGTTTGAGCTTTATGTGCATGAGATCAGGATAAGGTCTCCATCCTCATATGGACACGAAGTATTTTTGGGTCTAAGGGTTGAACATCTAAGATGTTCACTCAGGCTCCAAATAGAAGTTAGGGACTTCCATCACGGTGGATGGTAAATACGTTCTGATCCATAAGTGGGTGTAGTCGGTGTAACCGCATCTCGCGAATCTCTGTACCCTCCCTGATGAAGGGCATGTGTTATTTGTGAAACACACCTAATATAAAAATGGGAAAAAGGTTAAGGAAACCTTGGAAAGGATTTAAGAATCCTTGGAAAAATAAGTGGTAAACCTTGGAAAAAGAAAATGAAATTGAGGAAAAAAAATTTTAAAGAAAATATTACCCATGGCACAGTTGGATAAAGTTATTTTTAAACTCACTCCCAACACCCGCTAACTGAGTTGTAGAACTCACCCCTCTCTTTTACCCCTTTCTGGTAACTAAGGGAAAAACCAAACTTAAAGACCTCCTTGTGTGGGAACTATAAAGATAGATATGTCTATTTTTTAGTTTTGTGTAATGTTATTTCAAGAAATACAGGAAAAAGGACGCCTTACTCCTGGCAGTTTAGATAAGGGTGAAACCCTTCATGAACCAAAGGGAATGGCGGGTCACTCACGGGGATCCAACCAAACAGGATCAAGGCGTGACAATAATAATTCAAAAAGATTGTTGATTGTGCATGCACTGTAATGTTCGAACAATAAGGACACTTGGCATGAGATAGTGATGGAGCCCAAGGACTGTTGGACGACCCAGGGAGCATAAGGACGGTTTCGTCGTTCAGTAGGTCATAAAGCCAAGGAGCTTCCTATGCATGGAGACCGAGGCAGTAAGGGAAATGAGGTCTTTTCCCATTGAGCGGACATGGTGAATTAATTGGGGATTTGATGGGGTGGACTATTGATGTCCACTCAAACCCCGGGTAGAGGTAGTATCCCTCTATTAGGGTGAACGGTAAATGTCACGCCCTGACCTGGTTTGGTTGGATCCCCGTGAGCAACATGCCACTCTCCCGGTTTATTAAAGGATTTCCCCTTATTATAAACCGTAAAGAGTAAGGTGTCCTTTAAACCTGCACCTTTTCCTAGAATAACATAAATAAAAACTACATAATATTTTAAATTTATCATACCAGTCTCACAGGCATCTTAGTTGGTGGTCTTTAAGGGTAGGAAGGGTGAGTACAATGACTAAGTGAATAGATTTTCAAAATTTTTAACTTTTAGGAAAAAAAAAAGAATTGTATTAGAGTGTGCTAGACTCCTTTCTTTCAAAAATCCTTTCATTTCAAATCTTGATTTTTTACCACCATTTCTTATTAATCACCGTGTGCCATCAACCAACACACATCCTTCATCATGAAGGTAAAACACACAATCATAGGCCCGTATGTCCACTGAACCCACTTGCGGCGTCGGAGTGACTTTACCTGACACCTAGATAGAAGCACATCCACTTCTACCTTGAGAATGAGTGGATGTAAGCGACATCCAACCCTCAATCACAAAATTAATTCTTTGTTTTTGTATGAGGATAGAGACTTCATCCCACCCCCACCCCAGTCTCAAGCGCTTGATGCTACTCCAAATTTCGCATGGTCACCTGGTACCACGAACTGCCCTTATACCCAACAGGTCGTCTAGAGCCCTTAGGACGTATCACTACCCCTCTTGGCATCTTAATGGTCTCGTAATCACAGTGCATGCATAATCAATATTATCTTATCATGCCATATAATTTGTGGTGCCACTTGCAACTGTTTGTCTTGATTGGTCCCTCGACCTGTCATGTCACACTACCGCTCGTGGACAGACTATGTTAGTCATGTCTTGGTACCATGGCCAAACAATTCATTTATTTAAGTTTTATGGCACATATCTCATGTTTATTTACGAGCTCCTACTCATGCCCACTGGCCAATGGCCCACTATTCGAGATTTTCAAAACCGGGCATATTAGCCCCCACGTTCCAAAACCGAGGCCCCGGGCCTATAAGAGCTATTCGAGCTCCCGTAAAAAAGGTCTCCCAAACCAGTAAGTGGTTTTTAACTTTAAGTTATGCTTATCATCCCAAACGGGTATGACATTAGTAACCCACTCACCCATTAATGCAATGAACTACACTCGACATGTCCTTTGTATTCACACGAGCTTGTCCTTGTTGGTGTTCCCGGTAATTCGTATTCCTACACGATATGAACATCCTTGTTCATTATCCCTCGGCCTAATAGCCTTCATTCATTCCAAATGAATGAGAAAACCAAACTTTTAATTTATTTACAATTAGGTCCCTAAAGTTATTTTTCTTTAACTTTAAGTCCCTAATGCCGGTTTTTCCTCAAATTGAGTCCCGAAACTTTTAAAATTTATCTTATTACCTCAATTTATTCAAATTCACAAAAAGTGGTTTAATTATCAAATTTCCAATTTGGTCCCCCAACTTTTCCAAAATTACCAGTTTGCTCTTCCTTTACAAAAATGGTAAGCTCCACCCCAAAAATTATAAAATCCCTCAATTGGCCCTCTAACATTTTTATCATGCCCAATTGACCCTCAATTTTATAAAATTGCATCCCAGTTTTTCAAATTTTTGAAAATCCTCAATTTCAACTCCTTAGCATAGTCGAATATGATTTCATCAAATTAGCCAATCAAACACATCAAATTGTTGAAATTGAAGTTAAAATTGAGATCCTGCATCTTCATATGATTCAATAGCACTTTGAATCACAAGTTTTCACGTCGGAAAGAGCTCAAACGGAGCTTCGCTTAAAAACAGATTGTAGAGAGAGAAAGTTTCAAATTCTCACCGGTGAACGCGCGGCGATCTGAGCTTTCTATCTAGGGAGATAGCTCTTATTCTAAGGTTCATCCTAGAATCAAGAATTGCATCAATTGATGCCGAATCGAGTTGGAATTTCATCATCGAAATTCTGTTGGTTCTCTCTCTATTACCGGTCGGAAATTGTAGAGAGGATCCAAATTGGCTTACCTTTCAGTCCTAATTTGGCCATGGGAGGGTTGAGGAAGTGTTGGGAGGGCTTGGTTTAGCCTGAGGAGGGCTCGAATTGGTCGATTTTAGCTCGGCCAAAATAGGGCAGCTTCGGTCCGCCAGAGGTACTTCACTGTTTCATCATGCTAGCGATTCTCTGGCGACCCTTAGAGCAAACGGAGACTATAGGCGTGCAGCTGACTTCTCCCCAGTTCTAAAGAACCCTACCTCACCTTGTTTGGCTTAGAAAAGTGCCCATGTTGGAGCTCTGGTTCAAGCATCACCGAAAAATGGAGCTGTTGAGAGAGAGTGGAGTTTTCAAGTGCGGAGAGGATGAATGGGGAGGGGGTCTTTATATAGGAAGCTCAGCGACTTCTTAGTTGTCCGATTGGCACCTTAATAGCGGTTATTCATTGTCTGAAACTCCCTGGGCGGAGTTCATCTTCGCCAGCACTACGTAATTTTCTGGCGAGTGAACAGTGCTATCATATGAAGGAAAAAGATGACATTGTTCCAAACCGGACCGGACCAGTGCGAACCAGGTCCAAAGCTTAAACCGGTCGGTTCACTCCCCATTCGACCGAGTTTTTCAAATTTAAAAATTTCTAAATTCATTTTCTATCCAATGGTGACCTCAAATGTTAAATTTAAATTTTTAAGCAACTAGAAAAATAAATTTAGAATCCAGTTCGATAGCGGTTCAAACTAGTCCAAACCGGTTCAATCCGATTCAAATTCGGTTCACCTAAACTGGTTTGGTTTTCATCTCCAATTAATTCACGAAAGGTACAGGTTTAAAGAATGCCTTACTCCTCCCTAGTTAAAGGAGGGGAAACCCTTAGTAAACCGGGAAGAGTGACGCGTTGCTCATGGGCATCCGACAAACAAGGTCGAGGCATGACAACTTGAGTGGTATCAAAGCCTATTTTCTCGAATACATTATCAAGACTAGAGAACATAGTTACTAATAAGAACAATTTTATAATTTTTAGATGGCTCCCAAGAGTGGAACCAAGAGAACTAAAGACACAGTCTCCGACACTGCCCAACCAACCCTCCCTATGGAAACTCCCCGTGGAGCCTAAACAACCTCACCTGGTTTAAGCTCAGAACATTAGAGATTGTACAAAGAGTTCACCCTTGTGTTTGGACGACCTAACCTCACTCATGAGGTGGACACCAACCCTCGAGCTGAGCCTAAGGAAGTACAATCTCATCTCCCTCATGCTAGCGTTCCTCCTTCAGTGGACATTCCCAAATACCTCAAAACCCTTTGATAATTAGGATTTAAACCATTCCTAGGAGAAAAGGATGTGGAGGCTACTATGCACTAGCTAGCTAGCATCAAGAAACTCATGGGGATAGTCAGGATTTCACCCGAGGATATGGTCATCATGGTAGAGTTTTTCCTAGAAGCTAGTGCGAAGAGGTGGTGGGATAACATCAAAAGCTTGCATGCCACCAATCCTACATGGGAGCAATTCGAGGAAAGATATATGGAGGAATACCTAGCTCCACATCTAATCAACAAGAGGAAACAAGACTTCCTCCGACTCTGACAAGGGCTTAACTCAATCTCAGAGTATGAAACCAAGTTTAACGAGTTAAACCCTTTGCCCCCGACCTTGCCAGACCTGCGGATATTTGCCAATCATTTGTGGACAGTCACGCCCCAACCCGGTTTGGTCAGATCCCCGTGATCAACCCGCCACTCTCCCAATTTACTAAAGGGTTTCCCCTTATATTATAAATCATAAAAAGTAAGGCATTTTTTAGACCAGCATATTTTAAGGTTCGGCTTTCCGGGACTTCCTAAAAGGGGTATAAGGGAGGGGGTGAGTACAACTACTCAGTGAATGGGATTCAAATCTTTTGAATTTCAAGAAAAATATTTATATGAAGTGTGCCAGACTCCATTCTTTTCAAAAAAATCCCTTCATTCAAAAAAATTCAGGTTTTTCCATTATTTCTTAATTACCGGTGTGTCATCACCCAACACACATCCTTCATCATGAAGGTTGCACACATTCGCAAGTCAGTATCACTACTGAACCCGCTAGTGGCTTCGGAGCGACTTTTCGTGCCACTCGGATAGAAGTACGACCACTTCTACCCTGGGAATGAGTGCATGTACGTGACATCTGACCCACAATCCCAAAATCACTTCTTCGTGTTTGTATGAGGACAAAGACCTCATCCTATCCCCACCTCGGTCTCATGCACAGTGCTACTCCAAATTTTGCACAGACACCTGGAACGACGATCTGCCCTTATGCTCACCGGGTTGTCCAGGGCCCTTAGGACACATCACTACCCCTCATGGTCATCTTGATGATCTTGTACTCATAGTGCATGCACAAACAATGTTTTCTTATCAAGCCATGTAATATGTGGTGCCACTGGTCCAACGGCCCCGACTCTCAACTCAACCCGCAGTTGTTTGTCTTGACTAGTCCGTTGACCTATCATGTCGCACTGCCGCTAGTTGACTGAGCATGTCAGTCCTATCTTGGTACCATGGCCAAACCATTCACTCATTAAGTTTTATGGCACATATATCATGTTCGTTTATGAGCTCCTACTCGTGCCAACTAGCCTTGGGCCCACTGTACGAGATTTTCCAAAAAATTGGCATTTTAGCCCTTAAGTTCCAAAATCGAGGCCCCCGGCCTATAAGAGCTATTCGAGCTCCCGTCAAGAAGGTCTCCCAAATTGTTTAAGCATTGGCACATAGTTAGGGGAGAACACTTCCAACAAAATAGGTTTTCACCATCCATTATACCAACCGGTATAAGGACATCTCCATTCATAACCGATGAACGGGTTTTCAACTTCCTTCGAGGAAGTCTCATCATACCAACCGGTAAGTAGTTTTTCCGCATAATTTTTACATCACTTTCTCTAATTGGTGATGATTAAAATACCACTAAACAGTCAGTTTTTATACCGAGTTACTTATCATCCCCTACCGGGTATGATATAAAATTTCCACTCACAACCGATAAGTGGTTTTTCTCTTTAAGTTGTGCTCATCAACCGGGTATGATGTTAGTAAACCCATTCACAACCGGTAAGTGGTTTTTAAATTATAAGGTGTGCTCATCATCCCAATCGGGTATGATATTAATAAACCCACTCACCCATTAATGTCGTGAATTCCACTAGACCGGTTCTTGGTATTCACGCGAGCTTGTTCTTGTTAGCGTTCCCGATACTTCGTGTTCCTACACGATATGAACATCTTGGTTCATTATCCTTCGGCCTAATCACCTTCATTCATTCCAAATGAATGAGAAAGTCAAACTTTCATTTATTTGCAATTAGGTACCTAAAGTTATTTCTCTTTAACTTTAAGTCTCAAATGACGGTTTTTCCTCAAATTGAGTTCCGAAATTTCGGGTTACAAAAAAATCATACTTCCCAGGAGGTCACCCATCCTCACGCTTAACTTCAAAGTTCTTATGGATTCTTGTTCACCTAAAACAATTTGGTTTTTCTCTTCTAATTTGTCTTAAATTTCTTTTCCAAGGTTTAATGAACCCCTTGGGATCACCCGAAAGTTGTAAATTTCCAAATTTCTTGTTACCAAATGATCGGATTTGTAAACTGGCTTGGTTTTCTTACACGGTTTGCCTAGTTCTTTCCCGGTTTTCCTTAACTCAAAAGTGTGGGGTTTTCTATTCCTAGGAGAAAAGGATGTGGGGGCTACTATTGACTGGCTAGCTAGCATCAAGAAACTTATGGGGATAGTCAGGATTTCACTCGAGGATATGGTCATCCTAGCAGAGTTTTTCCTCAAAGCTAGTGCGAAGAGGTGGTGGGATAACATTTGAAGCTTGCATGCCACCACCAATCTCACATGGGAGTAATTTGAGGAAAGATATATGGAGGAATACCTAGCTCCACATCTAATCAACGAGAGGAAACAAGACTTCCTCCGACTCCGACAAGGGCTTAACTCAATCTCAGAGTATGAAACCAAGTTTAACGAGTTAAAACCCTTTGCCCCCGACCTAGTCGGACCTGCGGATATTTGACAATGATTTGTGGACGGTCTTAATATGGACATATGGGTTCGAATGGGAGTACTAGGACACCCCACAGATTTAGCTACTATCATCAGCATAGCCCATGAATGTGAGCGTCTAGTATAGACTAGACACTGCCGAGTAGAACAAACTGGTAGGAAAGAGGAAGGAGGCCAGGACATCTAAGGAAGACAAATGGAGCTAGGTGGATAGAAATGGAGAACAAGAATGGGGTTCCCTAGGACAATGGAAGGCTAGCATACACAAAGGGAGACAAATATTGCCCCGCCAAGAAGAAGCCCCTATTTTTCCAAGTGCTAGAAAAACCATGAAGGACCATGCCAAATATGCTACGAATGTAGACAGCTTGGACACTTTGTAAAGAATTGCCTAGCCCTTCAGGGTAATGCACAATGAAGTACCCACCTACCACTTCAAGGAAATCCAAGTGCAAAAGACAAAGGGTAAGACATTGCCATTACATCGAGGGTCCCAACTAGAGTATACAACCTAACCCAAGAAGAAATATGAGAAGACCCTAGTACCATAGTTAGTACTGACCAAAATTTCCTTGAATAAATATAGCTAAAAAAAATTGTAATTCATTATCATCATAATGAAAATAATATTTCCTACAAAGATAAAATTGTGATACAAGTAGGAGAAAATAAAAAAGGACGTACCAACAAAATTTAAAGGAGGAAATAGGAAAGGATGGCATCTAAGTATGTCACTTTGAGGATGGATACACACAAGTACATTTAGAATTTCAGAAGAAAAGGGGAAGAATACTACGAAGGAAGGAAACTGACATGCCCCAACCCGATTTGGTCAAATCCCCATGATCAACCCGCCACTCTCCTAGTTTTTTTAAGGGTTTTCCCTTGTTATAAATCATAAAGAGTACGGTATCCTTTAAACTTGTACGTTTCCAAGAATAACATAAATCAAAACTGCATAAAATTTTAAATTGATCATACATGTCTCACATGCATATTAGTTGATGGTCTTTGAGGGTAGGCTTTCTGGGATTTTCTGAAAGGGATATAAGGGAGGGGGTGAGTACAACGACTTAGTAAATGGATTTTCAAAATTTAACTTTTAGGAAAAAGATTTGTTTTGGAGTGTGCCAGACTCCTTATTTCATTTCAAAAATCCTTTCATTTCAAACCTTTGTTTTTATCACCATTTCTTATTAATAAGGTGTGTTATCACCAAACACACATCATTCATCGTGAAGGTCAATCGCACAATCGCGGGCCAGTACGTCCACTGAACCCATTTGTGGTGTCGGAGAGAATTTATCGGCCACCAAGATAGAAGCACGTCCACTTCTACCCTGAGAATAACTGGATTTACGCGACATCCGACCCTCAATCCCGAAATCAATTCTTCATGTCCGTATAAAGAAAGGGACCTCATCCTAACCCCATTCCAGTCTCATGCGCTTGAAGCTATGTTGACCCTCAAGGTCACCTGGTCCGACGAACTACCATTATACCCACCAGGTCGTCCAGTGCCCTAAGATACATCACTACTACCCCTCTTAGGCATCTTGAAGGACTCGTAAACACAGTGCATGCATAATCAGTATTTTCACATCATGCCATATAATTTATGGTGCCACTAGTCCAATAGCCCCGACCCCTAACTCAACCTCCAGCTATTTGCCCTGACTAGTCCGGAGACCTGTCATGTCGCACTGCCGCTAGTTAACTGAATATGTTGGTCATGTCTTGGTGCCATGGCCAAACAATTCATTTATTTAAATTTTCATGGCATATAACTCATGTTTGATTACAAGCTTATGCACGTGTCAGCTAGCCTAGGGCCCACTGTTCGAGGTTTTCAAAATCAGGCATAATAGCCCCCAAGTTCCAAAACCGAGGCCTTCGGCCTAACAAAGCTATTTGAGCTCATGTCAAGAAGGTCTCCCAAATTGTTTAAGCAGCACAGTCAGGGGTGAGCACTTCTAGCAAAAATATATTTTTAACTATCCATCATACCAACCGAGTATGAGTACATCTCCACTAATAACAGATGAACTGGTTTTCCACTTCTTCCGAGGAAGTTACCATCATTCCAACCAAGTATGATCTACTTACAACTGGTTAGTTTTTCTGCATCATTTTCACATCTGTCCTCTAAGTTGTGATGTTTAAAAATACCACTTAGTTGTGGGTTTTCATTTTTGAGGTACTTATCACCCCAACCGGGTATGATATAAAAATCCCACTCACTCAATCGTGTAGTGAAATTCCACTTAGTCAATTTTCGTCCCTAATGAGCTTAACCTCAGTTCGTGTTCTCGATGTCTTGTGTTCCTACACGAAATGAACATCGTTGCTTAATATCATCTAGCTTGATCACCTCAAAATGGCTAAATTCACAGATTTTTCTAATATTTGTAAATTGGTGCCTAAAGTTATTTTTCCTTTTACTTTAGGTCCCAATTGCTAGTCTTTTCCCCCAAATTGAGTCCCGAAACTTTTAAAATTCCTCTTGGTACCTCAATTTATTCAATTTCATAAAAAGGGGTTCAAGTTTCCCAAATTCCCAATTTGTCCCCCAATTTTCCAAAATTACCATTTTGCCCTTCCTTTTCAAAAATGGTAAGTTTTACCCCAAAAATTCTAAAATTGCTCGATTGGTCCTCTAATATTCTTATCATGCCCAATTGACCCTCAATTTTATAAAATTGCATTTTGATAGTTCAAATTTTTGAAAGCCCCCAATTTTCCCCAATTTCTACGTCCTAATACAGCCGAATGTGATTTCATCAAATTGACCGATCCAATTTCTACATCTTCATATGATTCAATAGCACTTTAAATCGTAAGTTTTGATGCTAGAATGAGCTCAAGCGGAGCTTTGCCAAAAAATAGAATGTAGAGAGAGAAAGTTTCAACTGCTCACTGTTGAGAACGCGGCGTTCCGAGCTTCCAATCGGGACAAATAGCTCTACTCCTATGATCAAGAATTGTATCAATTGATGCAGAATTGGATTAGAATTCTGTCATCGAAATTCTACCGGCTCTCTCTCTAGCACCAGTCAGAAATTGCAGAGTGGAACCAAATTGGCTTACCTTTCAGTCCTAATTCGGCAGTGGGAAAGTTGAGGAAGTATTGGGAGAGCTTGGTTTGATCTAAGGAGGGCTCAAATCGGCTAATTTCAGCTCATCCAAAATAGGGCAACTTCGGTCCGCTAGAGCTGCTTCACTGTTCGATCACACTAACATTTCTCCAGTGACTCTCAGAGCGAATGGAGACTACATGCGTGTAGCTAACTTCTCCCCAGTTCTAAAAAACCTGACCATGCCTTCTTTGGCTCAAAAAAGACCCTATATCAGAGTTCTGGTTTGAGCTTTGCTTTAAAACTAAGCAGTTGAGAGAAAATGGAGTTTTCCGGTGTGGAGAGGATGAATGAGGAGGGGCTCTTTATATATGAAGCTCGGGGACTTCTTGTTCGTCCAATTGGCGCCTTAATGGCGATCATTCATTGCCTGAAACTCCCTAGCCAGAGACTTTTCAGCTTCACCGGTGCTGCATGATTTTCTGGTGAGTGAACAATGCTGTCATCTGAAGAAAGAAGATGACATTGTTCCGAACCGGATAGGACCGGTCCAAACCGGGTTCAAAGCTTAAATCGGCCGGTTCATCCCTAGTTCGACAAAAATTTTAAAATCTAAAATTTTTTTAATTCATTTTCTATGCAATGGTAGCCTCAAATCTCAAATTTGAATTTTTTAAGCCACCTAGAAAAATGAATTTAGAATCTCGTTCAATAGTGGTTCAAACCGGTTCAACCTGGTTTGGATCCAGTTCACATAAACCAGTTTGGTTTTCATCTCTCATTCATTCTTAAGTCCATTTCCATGACTTTTCGGAGTCTTTGGGTCTCTTAGGGTCCATACTTTTCCTGGTTTACCCTTTCCCTATTGGTTCAGGTTTGTAGACCAACTCGGTTTTCAATTTGAAAATGACCAGTTCTTTCATCATTTTTCTTATATTAGAGGAAGTGGTTTACAACTCTCCCCTCTTTTTAGGGGTTTTGTCCCCAAAATAGTTGCATGTTAAATAATTAAGGATGGATATCCCTCATCACACTCTCAGTTTCCTATGTCTCTTCTTGCACGGGTCTGTTCTACCACAAAACCTTGACCATAGGAATTCTCTTATTCCTTCAATTATTGTCCCTCCAGTCGATGATTCATACCTGTTCAATTTTATAGGTCGGATTCTCTTCCAGCTCTAATGGAGGTCGGTCCAATACAATACTATGATCAGGTTGATATTTTCAAAGCACCGAGATGTGGAATACATCATGTATTCTCTACAGGTTAGGAGGTAGTTCCAATTTAAAAGCTACCGGTCCTATCCTTTGAATGATGTGATATGGACTGATATATCTTGGTTTCAACTTTCCTCTTTGTTGAAACCTAAGTATTCCCCTCCATGGGGATACTTTAAGGAATACTTGATCTCCTACCTTGAACTCCAGATCTTTCCTTCGATTGTCCGCATAACTCTTTTGCCTATCCTGCGCGATCTTAAGACGACTCCTTATTAATTTTATCTTTCCTCCACTTCTTCCCAAAATAGAGGGGTACGGCATGGTCGTCCATAAAGGGCTTCATAGGGAACTATCTGAATACTGGCCTGATAACTATTATTGTAAGCAAATTCCACCAGGCACAAGTATTCCTCCTAGCTTTTATTCAAGGTGAGTACGCACGCTCTCAGCATATCTTCTAAGGTTTGGATGGTTCACTCAGACTATCCATCTATCTAAGGGTGGAATGTCGTGCTCATGTGAAGCTTGGTCCCCATGGCATTTTGTAAACTTGGCCAAAACCTTGAAGTAAATCTCGGGTCTCTATCTGATACTATACTCACTAGAACACCGTCAAGTCTTATAATTTTCCTCATGTATAAGACGGCCAACTATTCTACTGTGTTTGTCACTCTTATAGGAAGAAAATGAGCTGATTTGGTCAATCTATCCACTTTGACCCAAGTCACATCTCGACCATTTCTTGTCATCGGTAGACCCATGACGAAGTCCATGGTGATGTGCTCTCATTTCCACTCCGGAATTGGTAAGGGTTGTAGCAGTCCTGACGGTTTCTAATGCTCTACTTTTATCTATTGATAGGACAAACATCAGGCTACATATTCCGCAATGTCCCTCTTCATGCCTTTCCACCAGTATCCTTATTTGAGGATGCGGTACATCTTGGTACTATCCAGATGCATTGCATACACCGAATCGTGTGCCTCTTCCAGAATTAACCTCTTCAAGCCTTTATCTTGAGGCACACATACCCTATTCTTGTAGGTTAGTACTCCATCACCTCGCAAGTCATAGTCCGGTTTCCTTTCTCTGTTAACCGGGTCAAAATAAGATTGGAGTTCTATATCGGCCTTTTGATGAGCATTAATATGCTCGGTTAGACTAGGCCTCACTGCCACCTTAGCCACCAAGCATTTTTCTTGCTTGTCCATCCTCAAGTCCACCTCCATCCTTCCCAATTGTTGCAACAAGAGTAAATAACCTGTCTTTACTTGTGTCGCCTCAGTTTGGTACTTGCGACTTAAGGCATCTACTACCAGATTTGCCTTTCCAAGGTGATACTCTATCACAAGGTCATAATCCTTCACCAATTCCAGCCATATCCTCTAGCAAAGATTTAACTCCTTATGAGTTAGGAAGTACTTAAGACTCTTGTGATCTGTGTATATCCTACACTTAACCCGTAAAGGTAGTGTCACCATATCTTTAGGGCAAACACTATTGCAGCTAATTCTAGGTCATGAGTCATGTAATTTCTCTCATGTACCTTCAGTTGTCGCGAGACATAACCAATAACCTTCCCTTGTTGCATTAAGACACATCCAAGCCCTTGTCTAGATGCATCGCTATAGACTGTGTACTCTCCTGCATTATGATCAGGTAAGGAGAGTACCAGTGTGGTTAATAGTCGAGTCTTTAACTCTTGAAAAGACTTCTCACAGCTCTCATCCCATTGATACTCAACTCCCATCCTAGTGAGTCGAGTTAGAGGAGCTGCTATCTTAGAAAAGTCTTGCACAAACCGTCTATAGTATCCTGCCAATCCGAAGAAACTTCTTATTTCTCTAGGATTCCTTGGAGCCTTCCAATCAAATATGGCTTCCACCTTAACTGGATCTACTTTGACTCAATCCTTGGATATGATAAGCCCTAAGAATCCTACCTCCTGCAGCCATAACTCACACTTCAAAAATTTTGCATATAATTGATTTTCCTTTAATATTTCCAATGTGGTTGCCAAATGCTCTTCATGTTCCGACTTGGTTTGTGAGTATATACGGATGTCATCTATGAATACTTTCACGAACCTGTCCAAATGGGGTTGGAACATATAGTTCAACAAATCCATGAAGGTTGCAAGGGCATTCGTCAATCCAAACGGCATCACTTTGAACACATAATGTCCATATTTGGATTGAAATGTCATCTTAGGGATGTCCTCTTCTTGTATCCTGAGTTGGTGATAGCCCAATCGAAGGTCTATTTTGGAGAAGTAAGCTGCTCCTTTTAACTGGTCAAACAAATCATCTATCCCTGGGAGTGGATATCGATTCCTGATAGGGACCTGGTTCAGCTTTCTGTAGTCGATGCACAGTCTCATGCTTCCATCCTTTTTCTTTACGAATAGAATAGGAGCACCCCACGAAGACTGACTTGGATATATGAAATCTTTCTCCAATAATTCATCTAATTGTTCCTTTAGTTCCTTCAACTCCACTAGAGCCATGCGATATGGGGCTTGGGATATAGGGGTTTGTTCCTAGGATTATTTCTATGGTGAACTCCACTTGCTGACTTGGATGTAGTACGGGTAGTTCTTCTAGAAATAACTCTAGATAGCGTCTCACTACCAGAATGTCTTCCATCCTCTTCTCTTCAGACTTTTCGTCTTTGACCATGACTAGGAAAGTTGTACAGCTTTTTTGTATCAGGTTTTGAGCTTTTAGATGGGACACCATTTGTACCTCATTTTTCTTTCTATCTCCCTAAAATTTTAATCCTTTCATCTTAGGAGTGCAAAAGGTTACCGTCTTCTTTCCACAGTCCATCCTCACCTGATGGTTACTCAGCCAATCCATCCCTAGGATTACTTCAACCTCTTTTAAGGGTAATGGAATCAAGTTAGCTTCAAGTTGGATTCCTCCAATCTTTATCTCACATCCCTTCAATTGTTCATTCCTGTTTAAACCTTCTCCTAAAGGTTTGAGGGTATTAAGTCTTTGTTCTAGTGGAGTGAGCTCTAGGGGTACTCTTGAAACCAATTCTTCCTTGATGAAGGATCTCTCAGCTCCGGAGTCAAAGAGTGCATAGACTTGTTGTCTCCATAGTTGTACATACCCTAATTGAAGAGACTTATTTTTTAGAAGAAAATTTCCTTTTATTAAATCAAAAACAGTTTTAGTTTACATGACTCTCTTAAACTAATTTGGAGGGTTTTGGGATGTACCCGCTACAGTGCTAGGGTCTCTTCATGCCTTCTCTTGGATGGGGTTGTATACCCTAGCTGGCACTCTTGCCGTAGTGTCTGGCCTATGGTTTCTAGGATTCCCTTGAGGTGGTCCAAGAGTATTCCTCTGCCTGTTCTCCCTAAGGGTGGGACAATCCTTTGCGAAGTGTCCCACTTGCCCACATGCAAAGCAGGTATGGCATGCTCCCTCATGGTTCCTTTGACACTTTGGACAGTGAGGGTTTCCTTAGGGTAAGGTAGGGACTACTCTAGGGGGAGGTGGTGGCATATCCCTTCTCCTTTGGAATCCCATTTTGTTTCCCCATCTTGGACAATTATGCTCTTTCAGTCCTCCCTAACGGTTTGGACCCTTATCCTTCTTTCTTGTCGTCTGCTCCATTCGACGACGTCGGGTCTGCACCAGTCGCTCACATTCGTGAGCTATACTGATTATGGCTGCTAGGTTTGTAGGGTGTCCCAGTACCCCCATATGGTCTCAAATATCCATATTGAGATCATCTACAAATCTCTTGCATATGTTTGCTCGCACAGCTAGGTTAGGAGCAAAGGGTCTTAACTCATTGAATTTTGTCTCATACTCCGATATGGAGTTAAGCCCCTACCGAAGCCGGATAAATTCTTGCTTCTTCTCGTTTATCAGATGGGGTGCCAAGTACTCCTCCGAGTACCTCTCCTCAAATTGTTCCCAAGTGGGGATGGTTGTATGTAGGTTTCGGACATTATCCCACCATCGTTTAGTGCTTCCCTCTAGGAAGAATTCAGTCAGGATCACCATATCCTCTGGTGGTATCCTGATGATTTCCATCAGCTTCTTAATGTTGGCCAAAGAAATCCATAGCGGCTCCAGCATCCTTTCCTCCGAGGAAAGGTTTACATTCTAGTTGTCAGAGAGTTTTAAGGTTTCTGGGAATGTCCATTGGAGCAGGATGATTAGTAGTGGGAGGATGTGATTGCACTTCCTCTGGTTCAACTCGAGAGTAGGTGCCTTCCTCAGGAACGAGGTTAGGTTGCCCAAATACACAGGTGAACTCCTCGTACAATCTTGGGTGCTCCCTACTGAGTCTAGGAGGAGTTGTCTGGGCTTCACTAGGAGTTTCTACATGAAAGGGTGGTTGGGCAGTTTTGGAGACTATAGACCTAATTCTCTTGGTTCCTTTCTTTGAAGCCATTTCTAAAAATTTTAAAATAGATCCTATTAGTTACTATATTTTCAAGTCTTGATTATGTATTCGAGGAAAGAGACTCTGATACCACTCAAGTTATCAAGCCCCGACCCAGTTTGGTCGGATCCCTATGATCAACCCGCCACTCTCCCAGTTTATTTAAGGGTTTTCCCTTGTTAAAAACCGTAAAAAGTAAGATATCCTTTAAACCTGCACGTTTCCAAGAATAACATAAATCAAAACTGCATAAAATTTTAAATTGATCATACCTGTCTCACGGGCATATAAGTTGATGGTCTTTGAGGGAAGGCTTTCCAGGATTTCCTAAAAGGGATATAAGGGAGGGGGTGAGTACAATGACTTAATAAATGGATTTTCGAAATTTAACTTTTAGGAAAAAGATTTGTTTTGGAGTGTGCCAGACTCCTTATTTCATTTCAAACCTTTATTTTTATAATCATTTCTTATTAATAAGGTGTGTTATCACCCAACACACATCATTCATCATGAAGGTCAATCACACAATCGCAGGCCAGTACGTCCACTAAACCCACTTGTGGCATCGGAGCGACTTTATTGGCCACCAAGATAGAAGCACATCCACTTCTACCCTGAGAATGACTATATTTAAGCGACATCTGACCCTCAATCCCGAAATCAATTCTCCATATCCGTATAAGGACATAGACCTCATCCTAACCCCATCCCAGTTACGTGCGCTTCAAGTTACGTCGAGCTTCGCAAGGTCACCTAGTCCGACGAACTGCCCTTATACCCACCAGGTCGTCTAGGGCCCTAGGACACATCACTACACTTCTTGGGCATCTTGAAGTTCTAGTACACATAGTGCATGCACAATCAGTATTTTCACATCATGCCATATAATTTGTGGTGCCACTGGTCTAATAGCCTCGACCATCAACTCAACTTGCAGTTGATTGCCCTGACTAGTCTGGAGACCGATCATGTCGCACTGTCGCTAGTTGATTGAATATGCCGGTCCTGTCTTGGTACCATGGCCAAACAATTCATTTATTTAAATTTTCATGGCATATAACTCATGTTTGTTTATGAGCTCCTACTCATGTCAACTGGCCTAGGGCCCACTGTTCGAGGTTTTAAAAATTGGGCATAATAGCCCCCAAGTTCCAAAACCAAGGCCTCCAACCTAACAGAGCTATTCGAGCTCCCATCAAGAAGGCCTCCCAAATCGTTTAAGTAGTGACACACAGTTAGGGGAGAACACTTCCAACAAAAATATATTTTTAACTATCCATCATACCAACCAAGTATGAGTACATCTCCACTAATAACCGATGAACTGGTTTTCCACTTCTTCCGAGGAAGTTACCATCATTCCAACTAGGTATGATCTACTTACAACTGGTTAGTTTTTCCGCATCATTTTCACATCACTTCTCTAAGTTGTGATGTTTAAAAATACCACTTAGTAGTGGGTTTTCATTTTCGAGTTACTTATCACCCCAACCGGGTATGATATAAAAATTCCACTCACCCGATAGTGCAGTGAAATACCACTTAGTCAGTTTTTGTCCCTAGCGAGCTTAACCTCAGTCGGTGTTCCTCATGTCTCATGTTCCTACACAAAATGAACATCGTTGTTCATTATCATCTAGCTTGATCACCTCAAAATGGCTAAATTCACAACTTTTTTCAATATTCGCAAATTGGTCCCTAAAGTTATGTTCCTTTTACTTTAGGAACCAAATTGTCGATTTTTTACCCAAATTGAGTCCCGAAACTTTTCAAATTCCTCTTGGGACCTCAATTTACTCAATTTCATAAAAAGGGGTTCAAGTTTCCCAAATTACCAATTTGGCCCCCAATTTTCCAAAATTACCAATTTGCCCTTCCTTTGGAAAAATGGTAAGTTTTACCCCAAATTTTCTAAAATTGCTCAATTGGTCCTCTAATATTCTTATCATGCCCAATTGACCCTCAATTTTATAAAATTACATTTTGATACTTCGAAGTTAAAATTGAGTTTCTACATATTCATACGATTCAATAGTACTTTGAATCACAAGTTTTGACGTCGGAACAAGCTCAAATGAAGCTTTGCCGGAAAATAGAATGTAGAGAGAGAAAGCTTCAATTGCTCCCCGACGGGGGTGCGATGGTCCGAGCTTCCAATTGGGACAGATAGCTCTCCTCATGAGGTTCCTCCTAGGATCAAGAATTGCATCAATTGATGTCGAATTAGATTAGAATTCTGTCATCGAAATTCTATTGGCTCTCTCTCTAGCACCGATCTGAAATTGTAGAGGGTAACCAAATTGGCTTATCTTTCAGTCCTAATTCGGCAGTGGGAAAGCTGAGGAGGTGTTGGGAGAGCTTGGTTTGGTCTGAGGAGGGCATGAATCAGCTAATTTCAACTCGGCCGAAATAGGGCAGCTTCGATCCATCGGAGCTGCTTCACTGTTTGATCATGCCAACATTTCTCTGGCGACTCTCAGAGCAAATGGAGACTACATGCGTGTAGCTGACTTCTTCCCTATTCTAAAAAACCTGACCATGCCTTCTTTGGCCCAAAAAAAACCCTATATCGGAGTTCTGGTTCGAGCTTTCTTAGAAAACTAAGCAATTGAGAGAGAATAGAGTTTTCCGGTGTGGAGATGATGAATAAAGAGTGGCTCTTTATATAGGAAGCTCGAGGACATCTTGTTTGTCCAATTGGTGCCTTAATGGTGGTCATTCATTGCCCGAAACTCCTTGGTCGAAGACTTTTCAGCTTCACCGGCGCTGTGCGATTTTTCGGCGAGTGAACACTGCTATCATCTCAAGAAAGAAGATGACACTGTTCCGAACCGAGTTCAAAGCTTAAACCGGTCGGTTTGGACCGGTTCAACCTAGTTCGGATCCGGTTTACCTGAACTAGTTTGGTTTTCATCTCCCATTCATTCTTAAGTCCATTTCCATGACTTTCAGGACTCTTTGGGTCTCTTAGGGTCCATACTTTTCCCAGTTTACTCTATCCCTATTAGTTCGAGTTTGTAGACCAATTCGGTTTTCAATTTGAAAATGACCGGTTCTTTCCTCGTTTTTCTTATTATCAGAGGACGGGGTTTACAGAAACCCTACGAAATCATACATATCCTAACTAAGAGGTAATGGAACCAAGTGATGAGGGATAAGGAGATGAGTTTGCAAAGGAAGTGCATGCTGAGGTTAATGAATTAAAGAAGGCATGCTAGGATGATCCAAGAAAGTAAGTTAAACCCAAGGGAACGATTGGATAGCTTGGAACTCTCAATCTTGAAATTTTGAGCAAGAACCCTCAAGAGGAAGAATCCTGCCCTAAGTAGAGGAGGAAGTGAACCTAAGGATATCCCTTTGGACTAGTGGGTAATACATGTCTAGTTATGATAAACTCCATGAAGTGAGTAAACAACAGAAAGGAAAAGACATACCTTAAGTGCATGATTCAAAAGGGCTTAGTGAAAGAACAACCAAAGCGTTGGCATGTCAAGCAAATCCCGAGTTAACATTAAGGGAAATCATTTCTGATGCAAAGGATGTTGATTTAGTTTTGGGGACAAAACTCATAAAAAGAGGGGAGAGTTGTAAATCCCGCCCTTTGTATTTAAGGAAAATCGGGAAAAGAATCAGTCAAACCGAGTGAGAAACATCGAACCAATTCACAAATCCAATCATCAGATAACTGGCAATTTGGGAAATTTACAACTCCCGAGTGACCCAAAGGGTTCAAAAAACTTGGAAAAAAACCTTAGGACAAATTGGAAGAGAAAAACCAGACCAATTTAGATTAATCAGATCCAAGCCAAATTGAATTGATTTGTGAATCGAGTCGGTTCATGAACCAGAACCGATAGAGAAAGGGCAAACCAGGAAATTTATGGATCTCGACTGACCTAAGGAATAACAAAAGTCATGAAAAAAGACTTTAGGAGGAATCGGAGATGAAAACCAAATCAGTTCACATGAACCGGATCCAAACCAGATTGAACCAGTTTAGACCGGTTTGAACCACTATTAAACCGGATGCTAAATTCATTTTTCTAGGTGACTTAGAAAATTCAAATTTGAGATTTGAGGCCCCCATTGGATAGAGAATGAAGTTAGATGAATTTAGAAATTTTTAATTTTGGAAAACTCGGTCGAATCGGGCCTAAACCGGCCGGTTTAATCTTTGAACCCAGTTGGGACCAGTCTGGTCCGATTCGGAACAGTATCATCTTCTTCCTTTAGACAACAGCACTATTCACTCACCGGAAAATCAAGCTGCACTGGGAAAGCTGAAAAGTCTCCGGCCAAGGAGTTTCAAGCAATGAATAACCACCATTAAGGAAATAATCGGACAGCCAAGCAGTCCTCGAGCTTCCTATATAAAGAGCCCCTCCTCACTCATCCTCTCCACACCTGAAAACTTTATTCTCTCTCAACTACTCCAATTTCTAGTGAAGCTCGAACCAAAGCTCTGATATAGGGTCTTTTTTGAGCCAAAGAAGGCATGGTCAAGTTCTTTGGATTAGGGGAGAAGTCAGCTACACACCTGTAGTCTCCATTTTCTCCAAGGGTCGCTGGAGAAACACCAGCATGATAGAAAAGTGAAGCAGCTCCGGTAGACCGAACCTGTATTGTTTCAGCCGAGCTAAAATCGGCCAATTTGAGCACTTCTCATGTCAAACCAAGCCCTTTCAATACCTCCACAGTCCTCCTACAGCTGAATTAGAGCTGAAAGGTAAGCCAATTTGGCTCCCCTCTATAAATTTCAATCGGTGCTAGAGAGAGAATTGACAGAACTTCGATGACTAAATTCTCACTCAATTCGGCATCAATTGATGCAATTCTTGATCCTAATAGTAATCTCAAGACAAGAGCTATTTGCCCAGATTGAAAGCTCGGACCGTCGCGCCCCCGACGGTAAGTTTTCGAAGCTTTCTCTCTCTAAGTCCAGTTTTCCATCGAAGCTTTGTTTAAGCTCATTCTAGCATCAAATTGTGCAATTCAAAGTGCAATTGAATCGTATGAAGGTGTAGGAACTCCAATCTAACTTCAATTTCAATAATTAAACTCATTTTATTGATCAATTTGATGAAATCAAATTTGGCTGAGTTAGAAGGTTGAAACTTGGAGAAATTTGGGGAAATTTGGGGATTTCAAAAATTCGAGAGACTACAGTGCAATTTTATAAAATTGAGGGTCAATTAGGCATGATAAATATGTTGGAGGACCAAATGGGCAAATTTTGGGATTTTTGGAGCTAAAATTACCATTTTTGTAAAGTATGGACAAAATGGTAATTTTGGAAAAGTTAGGGACCAATTTGGAAATTTGGGAAATTGAACCCCTTTTTGTGAATTTGAATAAATTGAGGTCCCAAGGTAAATTTTAAAAGTTTTGGGACTCAATTTGAGGAAAACTGGCATTAGGGGCTTAAAGTCAAAGATAAATGACTTTAGGGACTTAATTGCAAATAAATGAAAAGTTTAGTTTTATTATTCATTTGGGATGAATGAAGGCTATTAGGCCAAAGGATAATGAACAACGATGTTCATATCATTTAGGAACATGAAGTACCAGGAACGCAACTAATACAAGTTCGCGTAAAGGCAACAAGTCGGCTAAGAGGAAATTCACTACACTATCAAGTGAGTGGAATATTTAATATCATACTCGGTTGGGATGATAAGCATTTCGAAAATCAAAACCCACTACTAAGTGGTATTTTAATCATCACATCTGATAAGAGTGATGTGGAAATCATGCGGAAAAACTACTTACCAGTTGTAAGTAGATCATACCCGGTTGGTATGATGAAACATCCTATAAGGAAGTGGAAAACCCGCTTATCGGTTATAAGTAGAGATGTCCTCATACCCAGTTGGTATGATGGACAGTTGAAAAGTTTATTTTGTAGGAAGTGCTCTCCCTTGACTGTGTACCATTGCTTAAAAATTTTTGGAGACCTTCTTGATGGGATATCGAATAGCTCATATAGGCTAGAGGCCTTGGTTTTGGAACTTGGGGGCTAATATGCCTGATTTTGAAAATCTCGAATAGTGGACGCTAGGCTAGTTGGCACGAGCAGGAGCTCGTAAACAAACATGAATTTGAGCCATAAAACTTAAATGAATGAATTGATTGGCCATGGTACCAAGACAGGACCGATATACTCGATGGACCGGCGGTAGTGCGACATGACAGGTTGATGAAACAATAGAGACAAATAGCTGCAGGTCAAGTTGAGGGTCGGGGCCATTGGACCAGTGGCACCAAATATTAAATGACTTTTGAGAAAAAACTTTGTTTGTACATGCACTTGAGGTTCAGGACCACTAAGATGCACAAGAGGGGTAGTGATGCGTCCTAAGGACTACTAGATGACATGGTCGTGATAAGGGAAAAGAGAAGCTACTGGGTTTGTGTTTCTCATCATACCAGTTAGTCATGGAGTTCTGTGTTTGTACTCCATGGAGTTTTGTGTTTGTACTCCACAGAGTTCCTGTGTTTGGACTCCACGAAGCTACTGTGTTTGGGGCTTCCTCAAACATCTGTGTTTGAGTTTCATGCCCACGAGACCGTGATATGGTCTTTGTCCACATACGGACATGGAGTTTTATTTACGAGATTGAGGATTAGATGTCGCGTATATCCACTCATTCTCAGGGTAGAAGTGGATGCGCTTCTATCTAGGTGGCCGGTAAAGTCGCTCCAATGCCATAAGTGGGTATAGTGGACGGGCTGGCCTGCAAATGTGTGTTTCCCTTCATCATGAAGGGCATGTGTTGGTTGATAAACACACCGGTTATGTTTGAGGATTGAGAAATGGCTATGAAAATCGAGATTTTAAATGAATAAATTATTTTAAAAGAAAATAAGGAGTCTGGCACACTCCAATTCAAATATTCTCCCTGAAAGTCAAACTTTAAACATCCATTCATTGAGTCGTTGAACTCACCCCCTCCCTTATATCCCTTTTCAGGTAACTAAGGGAAACCTACCCAAAGACCTCTTGTTAGTCACACCTGCAAGATAGGTATGTAAATTAAAAGTTTTATACAGTTTTGATTTATGTATTCCACGAAAGGTACAAGTTTAAAGGATGCCTTACTCCTCCCAGGTTAAACGAGGGGAAAACGCTTAGTAAACCAGGAAGAGTGGCGGGTTGCTCATGGGGTTCCGACCAAATAGGGTTAGGGCGTGACATGGGTGGTTGTTGATTTGAGAATACCCAAGGGGAAACTATTAAATTATCAAATATTTAAAATTGTCAAATTGAGCCTTCATAAAAGAGTTTTCTCTCACTCACTGAGTTGTCGAACTCACCCCCTTCCTTTAAACATTTTCAGGAAGGAATGCAACTACACCAACTTTTCCTCCCCAGACACCAAACTAGGTACACAACTTTAAAAGTTTCAGTTTTGTGTAATATTGTCCAGGGAAAACATGGCATGTAATACGCCTGACTCTCTCGACCTCCTAAGTAGCCCACTTTGAGACTCGAGAGAGTGGCAGGTTGTTCACCTAACCTCGACCTAACTAGGTCGGGGTGTCACATAAGGGTCGTTCATCATATCAGTTAGTCATGAAACTCTGGGAGCTTCTTGCGCATGAAACCAGGGTGGGGTCAGGATGAGGTCTCCGTCCTCATACGGATATGAAGTGGATTTCGAGTCTAAGGGTCAGACGTCTGGGACGTCCACTCAAACTCAGGGTAGAAGTCTGAGACTTCTATCAGGGTGGACAGCAAAGTCGCACTGATCCCCAAGTAGGTGTAGTCTGGGACTGCCCTATGAACATTTGTACACTTTATGATAAACGGTGTGTGTTCGTTTACTAAACACCTTCCAAGGCAAGGGGATGTGCTAAGAGAGCTAAACACACCTAATATGAAATTGGAAAAAGCCCTGAGATTTGAGAAAAACCTTGAATATGATGTTAAACCTTGGCATGATTTTGACAAACTAAGAATTTCTGAAAACTCACTCCCAACACCTGCTCACTAAGTTATAGAAACTCACTCACTCCCTTTAACCCTTTTCAGGAAAAAGGAAGACCAAACTTAAAGACTCTCTCATAGTTGAATCCTAAGTAAGGCATGTAAGTTTTTAATATATCAAGTTTTGTATAATGATATTCCAAGAAAAATGGAAAAAAAAAAAGACATTTTACTCCTTACGGTTTAGAAGGGGGTGAAATCCTTTATAAACCAAAGGAAGTGGTGGGTTGTTCACAGAGATCCAACCAAATTAGGTTGAGATATGACAATATAATACCCAATTAATTAGAATGTAACAATGTTATATTGCATCAGATGGATATTGCACGCTTAATATCATTAACTATAAATTATGATGATACTTCTATTTGAAAGGAAACATAAGACTTTTCTAGAAATCCCATCTTTTGTGAAAAAGAAAGAAATTATTGATAAAAAATAAAAAAAATACTCCATGTTAGAATTTTGAGTAGAGACTAAGATCGAGTATATGAATACTCGAATGTCATAACCTCACTCACTAAGCAATAGCTTACTCCCTCCTTAACTCTTTTTAGGAATTGATTAAGGATATGAGAAGTGCTAGTGTAAAAGACCCATCTAATGAAAAAGAACTGAGGTAAGATACCCGAATATAATTCAAGCATATCCAAGGCAATTACTTATTTCTCTGATTTTTTGATCGGTTGTACAACATGAAAGTTGACTTATGAAAAGATTAAATTGAAATTATTTTTCAGTATTATGAGTGTTATGTTATGTTGGTTCTACAATAGTGTAGCGCCCACTATCGTAGCATTGAATGGGTGTGACAATTAATTTAACGATCTGACCCAAGAACTGGGTTAGGGTATGAAATCTTGAGGTTATACCGAGATCAAGTGGTGTTCCAAACAGTTGCCTCATGTGCCCGAATTTGTTACCAATCAGAAAATAGTCAAAACTTAATGAAAACTTTAATTCATGGTAATCGGAGGTGAGCTTAGCTTACCAACATCATGTGAAAGTAGTGAAAAATGCTCAAGGATGTCTACGGTCCTTAGAAAGATTTCCCAATCATTTATGGTCATCGGAAGAGGCGGGAGGGGACAATGCTCGGATGCTCTATTTTCGGATCCGCGGAAAACGATACTCTTTGATTCCACCAGCAACACTCTCATCACCACCTAACACGAAAACACCATTGTTGTATAAATGATGTTGAAGAGGTTCTATTGCGCCAAAGAGCGGGTTCTCTACTTGTCGAAATAGTGCTCATTAAATCTCTAAACCAAAGTCTTTGCAAAATTAATGTATATGGCTTTGAAAAGAACTCTAGCCTAATTTAGATGAGAGGAAGGTCGACCTTTTATAAGGAGCTTCCAGGGACATGGGTGACTCGTTCATGCCTTTGGTGGTCATCAACCAGGAATGACATCTTTGTATTGATTTCTTCTCCGGCTTCACATTACCGAAAACAAGGGATCCTTGCCCCTGTCCAATCGCTCACACATGTCACGTGTATGAATGGTGTGGTCAAATCAGATCAGCTTGATTTTACTGATTTTCTACTATTTTACTAATTTATTATTAGTTTGACTAGTTTGATTTCTCTTTTATTAATTTTTTTTACTAAATTGACTTGCTTTGATTAATTTTCTATTGTTTTGCTCAATTTTTTTATTGGTTCGCTCAATTTTACATACCGATTCGACTAGTTTTTTACTTTTTTTTTTTTTTACAAATTATTGATTGGATATTGAATAATTTAATCCGCTTTTGAGTTTATTTATTTTTTAAAATTTATTTATTTACGTTTTATACCTATAATTATACTTTTTTCCTTCAATTCTATTTAAGAAATTAAATTTTAATATCAATCACGTTCAATCTAATTTTCATTTAAATTATATTCCGGTGATTTTTTAATGATTAAAAAATTTATTTAGAATTCAATACAATCTAATTTGATTAATTTTTAATATTTTTATTTGAATCCATTACATATTAAATTCAATTTCTAATTCTTATTCAATTCCTATTTATGTTCTCATCCCTTTTCGGGAACACAGTATTAAATGAATAGGTGGATGGTTTGCAGGCGTAAAAATATATAATTACCATATGAAAAAAATACAACCATCTAAAAATGAAGAGGTAAATTCTAACCAATAATGTTTAATAGATAATATTAATTAACCCTTTTTAGAATTCCTTAGACTACATGATATAAAATTGATAACACATTTACGACACTAAAGCGCTCATTTAGTATCCACGGAGTGGTGTAAACCTCAAAAAAGGATCCCTCAAAATTAACTATGATGAATTATTTATCAACCAACTATTATTTGAGGCATATACATCATATGATAGCATCTTTAAATCTTGTTTTTATCTCATTTTTGGTATATTATTTCTTACGTGGAATAAATTTTGATGTTATTCTCTAGAACTAGAATAAATTAAATTTAAAATTGTAAATTAATCATTTGAATGGTGTAGTGCTAATTTTATTATTTATTATTTTTTACTTTCTTTTTTCATACATGTATGAAGTAAAACATTGTATTTAGATTGAGTATATTGAAAATACTATCTAATATTATATAAAATAGAAAATTATCGTGGGTTTATAATATTAAAAAATTTATACTAATTATAATTTATAATTTTTAAGTATACATGTATCCGATATTTTATCAGTTAGTAATATTTTCTTAAATAGTATTATAGCTATTGTACTCGCACTTTTACCCGACTTGTATTATTCTCGAGTATTTAAAAAAAATACTTAATTTGAAACTAGTGTTCCTCTTACGTTAAACTACTCAATTTTGTTTTATTTGAATAGATTGTATTATTTATTGTTTAAATTAATTTATTGTTTATATTATTATTTTATTATTATTTATTTATTTATTTTTATTATTATATAATTTAAATAAATGTATATATTAATAATATTTTATATAAAATTATATAATAAAAAATTAATTTATAAAATATATTTAATCTAATTAAATTATTTATATTAGTTAATAAATTATTTAATTTAATTGAAACTATAAATTTATTTTTCAAATTTTTTCATTAATAATCATTAATCTCACTTAACAATCTAAACTATTGATTGGTAAAAATTTTTAATATTTTTAAATCTATTAAATTATTTCTAATTCAAAATCCTTTAAATAGCTTATTTACAAATATATACAAATCACTAAATATAAAAATAGTATAAATATGAAAATAACATGAAACATAATAGTATTGAAAGTTCAAAATAAAATAAGCTCAAAAAACTTAATAAATCTAAAAAAATTAATATAATATATGATATATTTTTCATTTATGGTATGTTTATTGAAGTAATATAGTATACTATTAATATTAAAAATTAAATAATATAGTATTAGATATGCATCATATATAATAGAAAATTATATTTATCTATAAATTTTATTATTAATAATTTATTGTGTAATTTTCGGCTAATATCCCACGTCTGTATTTCTGAACATCATCCTTTATATATATATATATATATATATATAGTCTCTTTCATCATTTGTCCGTTATTTCCACGTAACTTCTCCAAACTTTATCCATAAAAACATTTTCTTAATGAAATTAAAAGTAATCACATTATTATTATTTTTATTTTTATTTGGTGGTATCGTACCCAATGAATCCACAGCCAGGAATACATCCAATGTCCAAAATATGGGATTGGCCCACTTGCTAAATATAGAGGGCAGCACACTGTGATATCTTCCTCTCATGATAATGTTCCTCTAGGGTAATAATATTTTCTAAGCTTTAACTCAGGAATATGGACGGATTGCTTCCCCTAACTTTCCACCGTCAAATTCTATAAAAAAAATGATTTAGGGATTTCAAATTAATAGAGGGCATATATTATTATTCTTATTATTATTATATAATTAATAAATTATCTGAATATTATAATATTTAAACATAATAAATATAAAAAAAATATGATAAGGATTGTGAGTAGGTCAGTATTAGAGTTGTGTTGAGGTGTCAATAATGTCAAATGCGGGTATATGTGTGAAATTAAATGATCCAAACATGTTCTCCCCACTCCTCCCGTGTCATCCAAAAGAAGTAGCAATAATAATATTAATACTCGCCCGTTGAATGATTACTCACTCTGTTAAATTGAAGCTATTAGACTACATTGCAATCCGGGCTGGTCAAGTCTATGCAGATTTTTGTAACTTCTAATTATATGATATGTGAATTTGAAAAAAAATAACTTATCAAACTATATAATAATTTTATTCATTCATAAAATGTAAATTCAGTATTTATCCACGTCAGTAAAACTAATATTTAAGATTAATTGAATTTTAATTAATCAATTAAGGAGAGAGAAGGGTTAGGCTCGAGTAGTTATCCACGTCAAGTGTGTAAGGAAGGGCCTTGTTGCCTTGTGCTTCTGCTCCTCCCGTCTGGTCAGATTCCTTCATCTACGAACAAACTAAGCACTCTGATCCAGCGAAGAGAGAGAGGGAGAGATGTAATAATAATAGAAACAGATGGCGAAGAAGCCTTCGGTCCCACCTCCCAGCCTGTCTGTGTTCTCTCTCCCTGTTTGATTTCTTCCCCACCACATCCAATGAAGAAAGCAAGGGATTCAACTTATTGAGGAAGCAGAGCTTCGCTCTGGAGCGAGATAGCGAGACACAGGCTGGAAGAGAGGGAGAGAGAGAGATAGACAGGTAGAGGGCGAGAAAAAAAACACCTAGGCAAAAATCCAAACTGGTCTCTCTCCTCTCTGATCTTCCTTCCCTTCCTCTTCTGCCCTTGATCCATCCATCGTATGTGTCCTTCCCCTTACTCGTTCCTCTGCCCTCTGCAAATCATCTTCCTTAGCTAGGGCTTCTTCTCCGCGTGTTGTTCAATCTCAATCCTCCGCCTGGTGCCCTCTTGGTATCTCCAATGAATTCCCCTAACATCCTGCCGACAGCTTTCGGGGGCATTTCGGGGTAAAAAAATGGATCAGGGTCTGTGTCCACTTGGCTTCAAAGTAACCTGATCGTCTCAAGTTCCCTCCTTTTTCCAAAAAATATTCCTCCCCTGTACATAGACGGCATCTGGGCTCTCTCTTTCCCCTATCAGGTGTTTATTATTTATTTCTCCCCTCAGTAATTGATCATTGCTCATGGAGTACCAGCCAATTCCGAGCCCAAGCTCAGGCTCCCAGCCGTTCCAGTTCTTGAATTCCCCCTTTGGGGACACCACCTATACCAAGGTCTTCGTTGGGGGTTTGGCCTGGGAGACCCACAGCGACACTTTGAGGCAGCACTTTGAGCAGTACGGGGACATCCTCGAGGCGGTCGTGATCTCCGATAAGCATACCGGCCGATCCAAGGGTTATGGTTTTGTGAGTGTTTATTGGTCCTTCATTTTCTTATAACCCAGTTCAAATTGGTGATGGTAGATGAGTAATTCAATGCTCGAGTGACCAAATTAATGATCTTTTGAATGGAAAGCCTTGGTATGATGCTTGGAAACCTGTCTCGGTTTCTTTTCGTTGTCATTGCAATCAACTGTGTTTAAATTTTCTATATACGGATTATTGTCTGGATGCTTTTAGATTGGTTGTGATGGCGATTCATTCATTCCATGTATCATGTTGGCTTATAGCGTTTTGTTGGCACTTCACATCATTTAAGCTGGCCATTGTTATTTATCTAGATTGGATAATAACATGAAATTTCCAGGTGGTCCCTAATGAATGTAGAGTGACGTGTTCATCATATTTTGTGAGGAGGGTGTAGGTAACTTTCCGGGACCCTGACGCAGCAAGGAGAGCATGTGCCGACCCAGCTCCGATAATCGATGGTAGACGAGCCAATTGTAATTTGGCTTCCCTTGGTCGAGCTCGCCCTCCCATGCCTTTTGGTACTCCTCTGTCATTGTCATTCTTTGGCCTCAAATGTTAGTTCAATTTAGCAGTTGTGAGGTAGTCTATTAAAATTTAAAAGCAAAGATATTTTCAGCTTTCTGTCTGTTAACTTTTAGAAATACTTGATGGCAAAGCAACTGTATCAGTGCCATATTGCAGAATATTTTTGAGCTTATTCCGTGTAAATTATTCTCTTAATGTCCCTTTCAGCCTCACAGTATGAAAGGGAAGCCACTGCTTTTGGTCTAATTTGTCGATGACATAAGATTCAACTTAGTAGCATAATATCAATTTTTTGCATCATAGTAGCTGTTCAAGTTCAATCTTCTTTCTTTGCTATATACATCTCTTTTTGGCCCTTCAGTAGGGCGTCCTAGACAAAGCCTCCAGCACCTAGGCAGCATGCCAGGACTAAGCGGAGCTTATGTTGGAAATGTTGGGTATCAGCAGCCTTTTCCATATGGCTACCAGCAAGGATACGTCTATCCTCCTTATGGGCAAGTCACCTAAAACTTGAGTCATTTGATTTTATGCATCATTATGTACACTATCTTTTTACCATGTTTTCCATGTGCAGGTACACAGCATACAGCCCGGAGTACATGTACGCACAGGTCTGTAGATTACACCAAAACCATAATTTTCTTTTAATCTCATCTATAATATATTAATGATTAGAATGTCTCCCTGAATCTCTCATTACACTCACTGGTCTACTATTTCTGTAGGGTTTGTATAGTCCATACATGGGTCAGCAGCAATATCTTCAGGTATATGGAGTCCCTGGAACTGGTGGCTCGGCTATGTATCCCTATGGACAACTGTCTCAAACTGTCCCAGGTTGCCAAAGCTATACAGCAATGCAGGGTTATGCAGTGCCAGGTCACCAGGTTGTGCAGCTTACAGGACCGGGCATGAATACAATAACCAGTCCATCAACACCAACAAGCCAGGCATCATATCCCACAGGTAAAGTTTCCAGGTTCAGAATTCATGGATCTTCTTGCTCAATAAACTTCTTACCTGATATGTGTTGTTTACGTTTTAAACTCGCACTTGTATTATTTGCCACGTTAGGTACTGCTGTCACTGTTCCAAACCAACAGTTAAGACATTCGGCTCCGGCTCAGTTTATGCCAGGTGGTGGTTCTGACCACAGGACTGGGTGACGAACTGACGAGGTGAGTACTAGAAGGAGTCCTAGGATCAAAATGATGGTATGTGGTTTTTACTCCCTACAGAGAGCTGTTGTACCAATCAAACATGTGAAGATTGGGTCTCTTGTACTGCAGGTATCTGTATAGATTGCAGCAGGACTAGGAGCAAAAGGATGCTACTAAGAGTAGCAGGCTTCAAATCTAGCCTTGTAAAATTCTAAATCTTGCATTCTAGAGGTATGATTCTTTACCATGAACAATGAGTGCTGCATGGTATAGCGATTGTGGTCTGGTCATTTTCTTTGATTAACTGCCTTTGAAAATTTTAGCAGGTACTAGGAAATCGTTCTCACCAGAAAAAAAGTCAGATGGGTCTTCTCTCGCTGCGCTCTTGATGGCAAGAGGGAGCAACTAAATGGAAGATATAAAGCATCTCTCTCCATTCTCTTCTCCTCTTCTCCTCTTCTCTTCTCTTCTCTTCCCTTTCCCTTTTCTTCTGTATCTAAATAACATTGTCTGGTCATCACGGTGCTCCAAGGGATGAGTATCCGTGGAAGTTAAGCCTCTGATGTTTTTGGAGTGCACTGGAAATGGGACTCCTGCGCGCTCCATGACGTTGGAATAGAAACGGCATAAGTCGTCAAAACCGAATCAAAGTATGATTCTTTTCTTTGTATAGTCACAGCAATGGGGTCCGTACAGTACAAAGTCTCCATCCAGTAGGCTTCCTCCTGCATTCTTCTACTCTGTGCATAGTTAGGTCTGTTTCTGTGTAAATAATGAACCCCCAAAAAAACTGGGACACTTACTTCCAATAATGGAGAAGTGATCATATGACGTCTTCTTTCATTATGGCGTAAGAGAAGGCATCCTTTGTATATGTTGGGTGAACATGACGCATTGGCATACATACAGCCCCGAATTTCTCAAGGGGGTTGACAGGTGAGAAAAAGGGTGCTTTTCAATGATCCAATATCCCTACAATCCGACTATCCCTACAATCGGACTATCAAATGGTTGCATGCTTTTGAGTAGACTTGTCAGAAAAATCGGACTACCAAAACCCGAAGCAGGTCAATCAGGCAATCGATCCTTATTTGAGTCGGGTTTGGGTTCGGATTCCAAGTATTTAGTGAGGAATTGGGATTCGATTTATTACAATAAAGATGAAAAATTGAGATATGTACAATAATATAAATGAGTTCACAAATTGTGATAGTTTAATTAGTAAAAAGTTGATAAGTTATGGTGAATTTAATAATTTGAACTCCCTAATAATATACTATCTAGTGCTATATCAAAATAATGAAAAATATGAGAGATTGGGAACCACTGCTTGCTAGCAGTTAAGTTAGTCAATGGGTCTATGACATTTAATAATTATGCAATTTGACATTTAACCAAATGCTATTTTGATACTCCTAGGGTTGGGAACGGGCTGGAGCGGTGCGGGTCCATTGGACCTGGATCTTAATGCGTGGTCCATACTAGTACGGATAATTTTGCCATACCGGACCCGGTAAAAAGGTAAACGAGTACGGATAACTGTCGAGTAGATAGAATTGATCGTTTTTTTTACGGTAAGGATACAAATTTTGTTTTAGGATACACAACCTTTATTTTACAATAATGATGTTTTTTCAACTTAATTAATTTTATAATAATATAACTTAATTAAGTAAATACTTTTATATATCTAAAATATAAAAAAACTATAATATAAAATTTGATTGATAGTAAAATTTAAATTTTGAGTTTAAATTTCTTGTTAAAAAATTTATTTGTTATAATATTTTTATTTTAAATAAATAATATTTTAGTGATTATAATATTAATATTATTATTAATTTAATTAGTGTTTAAATTTACTAATTTTTAAAATATATTTTAGTTATCAAATTTGTAATATTAAAGTTATTTGTGTCGGATAAATAAATATTCGAACTCAATGGTATCATTTCTAATTAGACATGTAAAGAGAATATGACACATGCAACTCAATATTACGTGAGCAGATTTGAAATTGTTCCGATTAGATTACTCCGGCCTAGAAACAAAAATATACCCGATATTCAGATTTCCACTCCACCTTCCTATATAAAAGACGCGAAAGGTGGGTCCAATATAAAGTCCCTCTTATTTTTTTGACCGGACGTCCTTTCGCTTAACATGTACAGATCTTTTAATCAGTACAAGGTTACTTTACCCTTTTTATTTTCATGAAAAATTGGTTAAGTTAAAGAAAAATGAAAAAAAAAGTAGTATTGAAATATATTTTTATTAAACAATTAGAATTGTCTCCTAATTACCTCAAAAAGTCCAGTGTACCTGCATTATTTGACCTTTTGAATAAAAGTCAGGAACACCTTATAAAAATAAAACATTTTTTTAGAGAAGATGTAAAAAAAATATTGGTTAGAATAGACTACAGTCGTGCACTCCTCGTAGGCACTTCGATAAGGCCTTCTAGAAGGTAATGTTGCGACAAAACGATGGGATCTCAAGCAACAAGGCTAGGAAATTCTACAAGTAGGTTAGGGTGGGACGATATGCTATATTTAAAGTGCAAATCAAAGAGTTTTCCTTTATAAAATGTCTCACATTTTCCTTTGGATAACTAGTAAAATCTTTCTACAAAAAAATGATAATCAGATGAGATTTGACAAAAATGGTGAATGCCTTTAAAGTTGACCATATTAGTATCCACATCTATCTATGAATAGAATAAAATGTATACCTTCCAAAATAATGGCAGTGGTCACTTGAAAAAAATAGTATTTGTTTCTAGTTAGAACCATACTATATATGGTTATATTCAATTACTAAGATGGACCCTTTTCAGCGGTTGATCATTACGGTGGATGATGCTGGATTTTGTCCACGATCAATTATTTTGGGTAGATCCAACAATTTCGGGTCTGTAACCACCACTTCCGTTTGGGTTTAGTTTTGTACTAGTTCAACTTCATATTATCTTATTATTAGATAGGGTTTAGGTCAAGGTATTCGAAACTCGGTTCTGCTTGAGCACGAGTACATTGGATCTGTTTTCAGAGTCAAGTACAATTTAACGAAAATTTGATCCGATTAAAAAAAATTGATATATCTATTTAGTTCATGCGTGTCCTGATGGGGCAGAACCCAACTAGTGATGGTAAAAATAAAAATTTGACTTGTAGATACTCCTATGGTCCTGTGAACAAAAAAATTGACCTGCCCTAATCGGCACGGATATGCTTTGAACTCGTGCTTATGGGAGATGTGATCATGTATAGTTTTCTAGATCGATCACCAATCTAAAACTCTCCATACATACAATATGAGGGCGCACACTGGTTTTTTACTATCTTTAAACTTATGTCAAGCTTGTTATTGGTACTGGTAACGAAGTTTTTCCCATTTGGGTGGATATAAGTTAGAGTACGGGTATATGGAGTAAATCCAAGCCCTAACTTATGAGTACAATTAAAGTTTGGTAAATACTGAGATTGGGATATAGGTCTTGTTGAACCTATATTTTATTATTTTTATATATGGAAACTAGCTTATGTCCATATAGATTTGTTGAACGTTGGGACATGTTTCAAACCCACAACAGGTGTGGATCATCGAGCTCAGGCCGGTTTCGTGGGCCCGTGTAGGTCTAATAGAGGCGGGCTAAGTCAGGGAGGGGTCTGATCTCCGTTTTTTCCCCACCTTAGGTAAGATATGTAAACCTAAGATGACCTATTGGTATACTTTATTAAGTTGAGAGAAAATAAATTTTGATATTTAGTAATAATAATATGAGAAATAAATATGGAATTGATAAAGGTATATCAATATTTTACTTGGCCTATGGTCAGTGGCCTTATGAGATGAACATGACAGGGTTGGACGAGTCATGTATATAAGAAGGGATCTCACGTCCCTGTTCATGGATAAAGGGAATGAGCTCTATAAATTAAAGACAATGAGATACCGAATGAATTCTGTTTATATCATCTTCTATAGTCTTTCATGGTTTTTTCTACGTAAGAAAATATTGGGGACTGGCTCTTGGGGAAAGAGAAGACGGTGGTGAAAGATGCAAATCATACGTGGGCCTATAGCACTCACCACAGAGTTAAATTCTCTTATTTCATGTACTGAAATTTAGAATATTATTATTAAATATATTTAATATAATATAATTTATTAATATTTAGTATATATATATATATATATAATAATTTTATTTTATTTGAAATTTAGAGCTCTATCTATGTATGTAATCATAGACTCATAGTCATTTGTTTCCACGATTTCTCCTCCCATCACCCCTTCTCATCTTCACCTCCTTCTCGTACTTATTTTCTTGAGTTTCTCTTTTCACACAAACCAATTAAGTTTGAATAAATAAAGAGAAAATAGAAAATGAAAGATAAAATATAAATTTTTACAAAAACTCATTAACTTACACAGTTTTCTTGTTTGCTTAGGTGGTAGTTAACTCCAAATGATCATATCTTGTAAAAAGTGACCCACCAGAGTTCGAGTTTAGAAAACCTGAATTCGTGCGGACCCAAGGTTTGAGTCCCTAGACTCAAATCCGAACTCAAATCCTCATTTATGTGGTTGGACTCGAACCCAACCCAAATCTAAGATTTGGATACGCACCATTGATGTCATACCAAAATTTGAGATTTAACGAATGAGAAAAATCATATTCAAATGGATCCAAACCGATCCGAAATTGGGTTTGTGAGACTCGAACTCATACGGACTTGAGCTTGATCCGAGCCCGCACACACCCGAACTTGACCCGAGCTCAAGTCGCCATCGGGTTGGGCATGTATCGAGTCTTGGGTTCAGGTCTATATTGATTTAAAAAACCATACTCGTCAACCAACACACAATTAGGGTTTTAATGTTTTTGCAATTAAGGTTTCAATTTTTTTCCCCGGGAAAATTTAGACTGTGTGTATGTAAATCCCACTCTTTGGAGTTAAGGAAAATAAAAAAAAAAAAACCCGGTCAAACTGAGTGAGAAAACTAAATTGGTTCACAAACTCGTTAATCAGAGAACAGACAATTTGGAAAATTTATAACTCCTGGGTGACCCAAAGGATTCATAAAAACATTGGAAAAGAACCTTAGAGCAAATTGTAAGATAAAAACTAAACCAATTCAGATGAACTGGATCTAAGCCAGATTGAACCGGTTTGTGAACCAAACTAGTTTATAAACCAGAACTGAAAGAGAGAGTGCAAACCACGAAATTTATGGATACCGAGTGACCTAAATAGTCACAAAATTCATGAAAAAGGACTTTAGGATGAATAGGGGATGAAAACCAAACTGATTCAAGTGAACTGGATCCAAACCGAATTGAACCGATTTGAACTACTATTAACCCTAAAAAACCGAATGTTTATTTTTCTAGGTGGCTTAGAAAATTCCAATTTGAGAATTGATGCCACCATTTGATAGAGGATGAATTTGGATAAATTTAAAAAAAATTTAATTTTGAAAAACTCGGTCGAATCAGGCATGAACTCACCGATTTAAGCTTTGAACACGACTCGAACCGATTTGATCCGGTTTGGAACAGTGTCGTCTTCTTCCTTCAAATACCAACACTGTACACTCGCTGGAAAATCAAACTAGCGCCAGTGAAGAGGAAACGTTTCCGTTTAGTACGTTTCAGGCCATCAATAACTGTTATAAAGGTGCCAAACGGATGGCTGACAAGTCCCCAAGCTCCTTATATAAATAGCCCCTCTCCATTCATCCTCTCCACGCCTAAAAACCTCACTCTCTATCACCTACTTAGTTTTTCGACGAAACTTGAACTAGAGCTACGATATAGGGTCTTTTTTTAGCCATAGAAGGCGTGGTCGGGTTCCTTAGAATCGAGGAGAAGTCAGCTACACGGTGGTAGTCTCCAATCACTCCGAGGGTCGTCGGAGAAGCGCCGGCGTGATCGAACAGTGAAGCAGCTCTAGCGGACCGGATCTACACTATTTCTTTCGAGCTAAAATCAGCCAATTCGAGCCCTACTCAGGCCAAACCAAGCTCTCCCAACACCTCCTCAGCCCTCTTACGGCCAAATTAGAACTAAAAGATAAGCCAATTTGGCTTACCTCTGTAATTTTCGACTGGTGCTAGAGAGAGAACCCGTAGAAAATTCTCACTCAATTCGGCATCAATTGATGCAATTCTTGATCCTATGAGTAACCTCAAGACGAAAGTTATCTGCCTAAATCGAAAGCTCGAACCAGCGTGCCCCCGTAGGTAAGCATTCAAAAATTTCTGTTTCTACATTATGTTTTCCAGCGAAGCTCCGTTTAAGCTCATTTCGATGTCAAATTGTGCGATTCAAAGTGCAATTGAATCGTATGAAGATGTAGGAACTCCGATTTAACTTCAATTTCAATAATTAAACTAGTTTGATTGGTCAATTTGATGAAATCAAATTTGACTGTGTTGGAAAGTTGAAATTAGGGAAATATTGGGGATTTCAAAAATTCGAGGGACTAAAATATAATTTTATAAAATCGACAGCCAATTGTGCATGATAAGAGTGTTGGATGACCAATTGAGCAAATTTTAGAATTTTTGGGATAAAACTTACTATTTTGTAAATGAGGGGCAAAATGGTAATTTTTGAAAAATTGATGACCAAATTAGGAATCTTGAAGCCCTTTTGTGAATTTGAATAAATTAAGGTCCCAAGGTGAATTTTAAAAGTTTGGGGACTCAATTTGGAGAAAAATAAGCAATTGGGGCCTAAAGTAAATAAAAAAAACTTTAGGGACCAAATTGCAAACATTTGAAAAGTTATATATTTTTAGTCATTCATAATGAATGATTACTGTCAAGCCAAATGATAATGAAGAATGATGCTCATACAGTGTAGTAACACGAGATATCGGGAACGCCAACTGAGACAAAACTCGCAAAGGATGAAAGTTGATTTAGAAAAAACACACTGCACGATTAGGTGAGTGTGATTTTTATATCATATCTGGTTGGGATGAGAAGCACCTTAGAAATGAAAATTCACTATTAAGTGGTATTTTAACCATCACACCTGGGAGGAGTGATGTAGAAATTATGCGGAAAAAACTACTTACCGGTTGTAAGTAGATCATACCCGGTTGGTATGATGAACTTATTGGAAGGAAGTAAAAAACCCGCTTATCGGTTATAAGCGGAGACATCTTCATACCCAGTTGATATAATGGATAGATGAAAAGTTTATTTTGTTGGAAGTGCTCTCACTTAATTGTGTGCCACTACTTAAAACTTTTGGGAGACCTTCTTGACGGGAGTTTGAATAGCTCAAATAAGCCGGAGGCCTTGGTTTTAGAACTTGGGGCTAATATGCTCGATTTTGAAAATCTCGTACAGTGGGCCCTAGGCCAGTTGGCACGAGCAGGAGCTCATAAACAAACATAATTTAAGCCATGAAAACTTAAGTGAATGAATTGTTTGGCCATGGTACCAAGACAAGACCGACGTACTCGATGAACTGGCGGCAGTGCGACATGACAGGTCTTCGTACTAGTAAAGACAAACAGTTGTCGGTCGAGTTAAGGGTCGGGGCCGTTGGACCAGTGGCACCACAAATTATATGGCTTATGCGAAAAAAATTATTGATTTATGCAAGCACTATGTTACGGGACCTTCAAGATGCCCAAGAGGGGTAGTGATACGTCCTAGGGCTCTAGATGACCTAGTGGAGATAAGGGCAGTTGGTCGTACTAGAAGTCTTGAGAGGCTCGACGTAGCTTCATTGTGCATGAGACCGGGGTGGGGACGGGATGAGGTCTCTGTCCTCATACGAACATGGAGTTTTATTACGGGATATAGGGTCAAATGTTGCGTACATCCACTCATTCTCAGGGTAGAAGTGAACGTGCTTCTATCTAGGTGGCCAGTAAAGTCACTCTAACGCCATAAGTGGGTACAGTGGATGGGTTAGCCTGTGAATGTGTATTTTTCTTCATGATGAAGGGCGTGTGTTGCTTGACAAACACACCGTTGAGATGAGAAATGACTACGAAAAACCCCGATTTTAAAAATGAGAAAATTTAAATAAAATAAGGAGTATGACACACTCAAATTTAAAAACTATTTATTGAAATTACATTTTTGAAATACCTATTCATTGAGTTGTAGAAACTCACCCACCTTTTTTTTATCCATTTTCAGGAAATAACAAAAATAACTAAGCATAACACCAAGTCTTACCCTCTGTCAGGTATGATTAAATTCTCTTAAACTTGCATTTTATTTGATATATGTCATTCTAGGGAACATGGTGGAAAGTATGTCTGACTCCTCTTGAGTTAAAGAAGGAGGAAACCCCTCTTGAAGCAAGAGAGTGGCGGGTTGATCATGGGGATCTGACCAAACCGGGTCGGGGCGTGATAGTGTAACTCCGAGAATTTTCAAAATGAAAATAAAATCTAACTGAATGGGAAAATAAGGCTAACCTGAAAAAGAAAACACAACCCAGGATTTCAAATCGAACATAGTTAAAAAAATTGGTTCAAAAACTAGATTTAAGAAAATGACAAAAGTTATAATAGGCCTTAGAGTACATTAGAGGGTCATAAATCAATAATTGAGAAAAATCTAGAAATAACCAGTTCGAAGCGGATTTGAACTGGCTTTGGTCATAAAACTCCGATTTTTAGAGTGAGCTAAACAAATCGGAATGTGATGATTTTTTAGTATATTCGATAGGTAATTAGAAAGAAAAAGCTTTTAGAAATTTTCATTGGGCCAAGAACCAATCGAAAAGGGATGAACCGACCAAGAAACAACTAATAAATTTGTTGGAAATCAGTTTGCTACAATGTGAACCAGTCAACAAATCACACTAGGCATACACACGCGCGGGGCGTGTGACGTATTGTTGCACGTGTATGTCGTTTTCCTCACTCTACCAGAAGAAACTGGTATGGGTAAAAACTTAAATTTCCATGGCCGACAATCCAAAACCCACCGCTTGAGAAATTAATTCATTCAAAGAACCACATACTATGAAATGATACAAAGGAGCTACGTTTAGACAACAACACAAGTCTAGAATCATGCCATATAAATCTTGATGTTCTCCCTTATCAATTTTAGATCAAAATTCTCTCTAAAATTTAAAGAGATGTGTTTTTCATTGAGAGTATTTGCAGAGATCGTTGTTTCTTGGCGTCTGTGGAAAGCTACGAGAGTCAGCATTCCATTGCCACCACTCTCGATCACCAACATTCCCCCTATTGTTGCCAGTGAGATCAAATAGTACCGGACATACTCTGGTTAGAAACAAAACATCTATTTCGGGAGCTAATTTTGACGGCCTTGATGGCCAACAAATGCATAAAAAATTCAGTAGACTCCCCGTGGCCTCAACTTTTGAACACCATCGGTCTCGTACGGTTTAGGTGAGTATGTGTAAACCCCGCCCTTTTGAGCTAAGGAAAACTGGGAAGCGAACCGGTCAAACCCAGTGAGAAAATCAAATCAGTTCACAAACCCGATAATTGTGAATTGGCAATTTAGGAGTTTACAACTCCCAGGTGATCTAAAGAGTTCAAAATACTGTGGAAAAGAACCTTAGGATGAATTGGAAGAGGAAAATTAGACCGGTTTGGATGAATTAGGTCCAACAGGATTCAACCGGTTTATGAACTGAGTTGGTTCATGAACCAGAACCGATAGAGATCGGGCAAAACAAAGGAATTTAACTCAAATTATACTCCAAATAAATTCATAAACCTTAAGAAGAAACCTTAGAACAAAGTGGGAGAAAAAAAACCAGATTGGTTCCAGTGAACCGGACCCGAACCGGATTGAACCGGTTTAAGGACCAAGCTAGCTTTTGAACCGGAATCGATAAAGAGATGGTAAACTGGGAATTTTATGGACCCTAAGTGACCCAAGTAGTCACAAAATACATGGAAATGGACTTGTGAAGGAATTGGGGATGAAAACCAAATTGGTTCAGGTAAACCGAATCCGAACCAGTTCAGGTAAACCAGATCCGAACTGGTTTGAACCACTATTGAACCGAATCCTAAATTCATTTTTCTAGGTGGCTTAAATAATTCAAATTGGAGATTTGAGGCCACCATTAGATAGAGAATGAATTTAGAAATTTTTATATTTGAAAAACTTGATCGAATGGGGGGTGAACCGGCCAGTTTAAGCTTGGAACTCGGTTCAGACCGATCCGGTCCGGTTCGGAACAATGTCATCTTCTTCCTCAGGATGACAGCACTGTTCACTTGCCGGGAAACTAAAGAAACGCCGGCGAAGAAGAAATGCTTCTGTTTGGGGCATTTTTGTGCTTCAATGTCAGCAATAATGGTGCCAAACGGATGACAAATGGGTCTCCAAGCTCTCTATTTAAAGAGCCCCTCCCCATTCATCCTCTCTACACCTGAAAACTCCATTCTCTCTCAACTGCTCCATTTTCCGGTGAAGCTCGAACCAGAGCTCCAACATGGGATTTTTTATGAGCCAAACAAGATGAGGTCTGGTTCTGTAGTACCAGAGAGAAGTCAGCTACACGTCTGTAGTGTACGTTCACTCCGAGAGTCACTGGCGTGATGAAACAATGAAGCAGCTCTGGCGGACCGAAGTTGCCCTATTTTGATCGAGTTGAAATCGGCCATTTTGAGCCCTCCTCAGGCCAAACCAAGCCTTCTCAACACTTACTCAACCCATCCACGGCCGAATTAGGACTGAAAGGTAAGCCAATTCGACTCCACTCTATAATTTTCGGTCGGTGCTAGAGAGAGGACCGACAGAATTTCAATGATGAAATTCTAACTCAATTCGGCATCAATTGATGTGATTCTTAATTCTAGGATAAACTTCAAGATGAGAGCTATCTACCCAAATCGAAAGCTCAGACCGCCATGCCCTCACCTATGAGAAATCGAAGCTTTATCTCTCAACAGTCTATTTTTCGGCGAAACTTTGTTTGATCTCGTTCCGGCATTAAAATCTGAGATTCAAAGTTCCTTAGAATCATATGAACATGTAGGAACTCAATTTCAACTCCAATTTCAACAATTAGAAGTGTTTGATCGATCAATTTGATAAAATCAAATTCGGCAGTTTTGAAGAGTTGAAATTGGGGGAAATTTGGGGATTTTCGAAATTCGAATGTCCAAAATGAAATTTTATTAAATTGAGGGCCAATTGGGCATGAAAATAATGTTGGAGGACCAATTGATAAATTTTAGAATTTTTGGGGCAAAACTTACCATTTTTGTAAAGGAAGGTCAAAATGGTAATTTTGGAAATGTTGGAGGACCAAATTGGAAATTTGGGAAATTAATCCCCTTTTCGTGAAATGGAATAAATTGAGGTTCTATGATAAATTTTAGAAGTTTCAGGACTCAATTTGAGGAAAAACCAGCATTATGGACTTAAAGTTAAAGAGAAATAACTTTAGGGACCTAATTGCAAATAAATGAAAGTTTGACTTTCTCATTCATTTGGAATGAATGAAGGTGATTAGGCAGAAGGATAATGAACCGAGATGTTCATATCGTGTAGGAACACAAAGTACCGGGAACGCCAGCAAGGACAAGCTCGCGTGAATACAAAGAACCGGTCTAGTGGAATTCACAGTATTAATAGGTGAGTGGGTTTACTAAAATCATACCTAGTTGGGATGATGAGCACAACTTGAAATTAAAAATCACTTACCGGTTGTGAGTGGAAATTTTATATCATACCCGGTTGGGGATGATAAGTACCTCAGTATGAAAACCCACTATTAAGTGGTATTTTAAACATCACAACTTAGAGTAATTGATGTGAACATCATGCGGAAAAACTACTTACCGGTTGTAAGTAGATCATACCCGGTTGGTATGATTAGACTTCCTTGAAGGAAGTTGAAAACCTGTTCATCGGTTATGAACGGAGGTGTCCTTATACCTGGGAGGTATAATGGATAGAGAAAATATATGTTTTGTCGGAAGTGCTCTCCCCTGACTGTGTGCCAATGCTTAAACAATTTGGGAGACCTTTTCAATGGGAGCTCGAATAGCTTTGATAGGTCGGGGGCCTCAGTTTTGGAACTCGGGGGCTTACTGCCCGATTTTGAAAATCTCGTACAGTGGGCCCAAGGCCAGTTGGCAGGAGCAGGAGCTTGTAAACGAACATGATATATGTTCCATAAAACATAATAAGTGAATGGTTTGGCCATGGTACCAAGATAGGACCAACATGCTCAATCAACTAGCGGCAGTGCGACATGATAGGTTGACAGACCAGTCTAGACAAACAACTGTGGGATGAGTTTAGAGTCGGGGCCGTTGGACCAGTGGCACCACATATTACATGGCAATATGAGAAAATGTTGTTTGTGCATGCACTGTGAGTACGGGAACATCAAGACGCCCATGAGGGGTAGTGATGCGTCCTAAGGGCACTGGACGACTTGGTGGCTATAAGGGCAGTTCGTTGTTCCAGGTGTCTGTGCAAAATTTGGAGTAGCACCAAGCGCATGAGACCGAGGTGGGGACATGATGAGGTCTCTATCCTCATACGGACACGAAGAAGTGATTTCGGGATTGTGGGTCGGATGTCGCGTACGTGCACTCATTCCCAGGGTAGATATCCTCAACTAAGATGTCTGTAAGGCAGGTATGTAAAGTTTTAAATTTCATGTAGTCAACTAAGATCACCAAACCTAGTCAGATTGGTCCAGTCAACGGTCCAGCCGATCAACGGACCACTGCCAGGTCAGCGCCCAGCCAGTAGGCGTGACCAATCCGCATGTGACACATGGTGAAGTTTGCCCTATCACCCGCTCAGTCAGCGCCTAGAAGTGTTGACCAATCAGAGTGTGACATATGTCCTTGGTCAACGGTCAAATGAGGAAACTCCACCTCAGCGACGATTAACCAATAGGAGAGAGACATGTGTCCCTAGTCAACGGTCAAAATCGAAAAGGCCTCGTCAGCAAGACCGACCAATGAGGAGCTGACACATGGCAAAGACGCCACATCAGCATCTGACAAGGATGTGAGACCCGTCCCCTCTGACCAAGGAAACTAAGAAAAGAACCAGCAATTTTCATGAGAAAACCGAGTCAATAAATGAACCAAAAATAATAAGGAAGGGTTAAATTGGGAAATCCCAAATGACAAAAATTCATAAAAAAATCATGGGGAAGAACCATAAAGTGAATTAGGTGGGAAAATCGAACCGGTTTGAGGTGAACCAGACCCGAACTAGACTGAACAAAATTGTACCATAGTGAACGAGTTCAATGATTAATTTTTCTAGTTGCCTTAAAAATGTCAATTTGGGAAATTGAGACCACCTGTAAACCCCATCCATTGATAATGAGAAAATCGGGAAAGAACCGATTAGTTTCAAATTTTAAAACTGAATAGGTCTACAAGCTCGATTATTAGGAAACGGGCAAATTAAGAATTTACAACTCCCATGTGACCCAAAATGGTTCATAAATCTTGGAAAAGAACCTTACGACAAATTGGGGAAGAAAAAAATGGACCGGTTCAAGTGAACCAGGTCCAAACAAGATAGAACCGGTTTATAAACCAAATCGACTTATGAACCGGAATTGACAGAGAGAGGGTAGATCGGGAAATTTATGGATCCCAAGTGACCCAAAGAGTCTCAAAAGTCATGGAAAAGGACTTGAGAAGGAATTGGAGATGAAAACCAAATCGGTTCAGGTGAACCAGATCCGAACCAGAGTGAACCGGTTTAAACCACTATTGAACCGGATTCTAAATTCATTTTTCTAGGTGGTTTAAAGAATTCAAATTTGAGATTTGAGGCCACCATTGGATAGAAAATGAATTTAGAAATTTTTATATTTGAAAAATTTAGTAAAATTGGGGGTGAACTGGTCGGTTTAAGCTTTGAACCCGGTTCATCCCGGTCCAGTTCGGTTCGAAACAGTGTCGTCTTCTTCCTTTAGATGATGACACTATTCACTCACTGGAAAATTGAAGCAGCACCGATGAAGAAGAAATGTTTTTGTTCGATACATCCATCAATGTCTATCACAAAGGTACCAAATAGACGGTCGACGAGTCCCTGAGCTGAAAGAGCCCCTCTCCATTCATCCTCTCCACACCTGAAAAGTTCACTCTCTCGCAGTTGCTTATTTTTCCGGTCAAGCACGAACCAGAGCTCCAAAATAGGGTCATTTTTTTAGCCAAAGAAGGCGAGGTCGGGTTACTTAGAACCAGGGAGAAATTAACTACACGGTGGTGACATCCATTCATTTCGAGAGTCGCCGGAGAAGCGTCGGCATAATCAAACATTTAAGCTGCTCTGGGGGATCAAAGTTGCCCAATTTCAGCCAAGTTGAAATCAGCAAATTTGAGCCCTCCTCAGGCCAAACCAAGCCCTCCCAACACTTCCTCAGCCCTCCCACGGCCGAATTAGGATGGAAAGGTAAGATAATTCGGTTCCCCTCTGAAATTTCCGATTGGTGTTAGAGAGAGAGTCGGTCGAATTTTAATGATAGAATTCTAATCCAATATGACATCAATTGATGTCATTCTTGATCCTAGGAAGAACCTCAGGAGGAGAACTACCTATCCAGATAGAAAGCTCAGACCGTCGCGCCCTTACCAGTGAGTAATCGAAGTTTTCTCTCTCTATAGTCTATTTTCTGGCGAAGCTCCGTTTGAGCTCGTTCCGACGTTAAAAATTGCAATTCAAATTGCTAGAGAATTGTATGAACATGTAGAATCTCAATTTCAACAATTGAAAGTGTGTGAACGGTCCATTTGATGAAATCAAATCCTGTTGTCTTAAAAAGTTGGAATTAAGGGAAAATTAGGGATTTTTGAAAATTTGAAGGACCAAAATGCAATTTTCAAAAATTGAGGGTTAATCGGGCATGATAAAAATGTTAGAGGGCCAAATAAGGAATTTTAGAATCTTTGGGGTAAAATTTACCATTTTTGTAAAGGAAGGGCAAAATGGTAATTTTGGAAAAGTTGGGGCACCAACTTAGAAATTTGGGAAATTAAACTCCTTTTTGTGAAATTGAATAAATTGAGGTACCAAGGGGAATTTTAAAAGTTTTGGCACTCAATTTGAGGAAAAACCAGCATTTGGGTCTTAAAGTTAAAGAAAAATAACTTTAAGGACCTAATTGTAAATAAATAAAAGTTTGGTTTTCTCATTCATTTGGTATGAATGAAGGCTATTAGGCCGAGAGATAATGAATCGAGATGTTCATATCGTGTAGAAACATGAAGTACTGGGAACGCCAACAAGGACAAGCTTGCGTGAGTACAAGGAACCGGTCTAGTGGAATTCACTGCATTAACCGGTGAGTGGGATTTTATATCATAACCGTTTGGGGATAATAAGTACCTCGAAATAAAAACCCACTACTAAGTGGAATTTTAAACATCACAACTTAGAGGAGTGATATGAAAATCATGCAGAAAAACTACTTACCCGTTGGAAGTAGATCATACTCGGTTGGTATGATGAAGATTCCTCGAAGGAAGTTGAAAACCCATTCACCGGTTATAAGCAGAGATGTTCTTATAACCGGTCGGTATAATGGACAGTTGAAAACATATTTTTGTTGGAAGTGCTCTCCCCTAACTGTGTGCTAATGTTTAAACGATTTGGGAGACCTTCTTGACGAGAGCTCGAATAGCCCTTATAGGTCGGGGCCTCGGTTTTGGAACTTGGGGACTATTATGCCTGGTTTTGAAAATCGCAAACAAGTGGGCCATAGGCTAGTGGGCACAAGCAGGAGCTCGTAAACAAACATGAGATATGTGCCATAAAACTCTAATAAATGAATTGTTTGGCCATGGTACCAAGACAGGACTGACATATTCAGTCAACTAGTGGCAGTGCGACATGAAAGGTCTCCGGACCAGTCAAGACAAACAGTTGCAGGTTGAGTTGAGGGTGGGGGCCATTGGACCAGTGACACCATATATTATATGGCATGATAAGAAAATACTGTTTGTACATGCACTGTGATTTCGGGACCATCAAGGCGCCCAAGAGGGGTAGTGATGCGTTCTAAGGGCCCTAAACGACCTGGTGAGTATAAGGGTAGTTCGTCGTACCATGTGACCGTGCGAAATTTGGAGTAGCACCAAGCACATGAGATCGGGGTGGGGACGGGATGAGGTCTCTATCCTCATACGGACACGGAGAATTGATTTTAGGATTGAGGGTCGGATGCCACGTACATTCACTCATTCTCAAGGAAAAAGTGGACGTACTTCTATCTATGTGGTTGATAAAGTCGCTCTGACGCCACAAGTGGGTTTAGTGGAGGTATTGGCTTGCGAATTTGACCTTCATGATAAATTATGTGTGTTGGGTGATGACACACCGTGATTAAATAAGGAAATGGTGGTAAAACCTGAGATTTGAAAATGAAAGGATTTTTTTGAAAGAAAAGAGTTTGGCATACTCCAATACAAATCTTTTTCCGCAAAGTTAATTTTTGAAAAACTCATTCACTTAGTTGTAGAAACTCACCCCTCTTTTCTATCCATTTTTTCAGGAAAAAAGATAATAACTAGGAATACCACCGAGCCTTACCCTCTGTCAGGTATGCTTAATTTTCCTTTAGCGTGCATTTTATTTGATATATGTCTTTCCATGGAACAAGGTTGAAATTACATCTGGCTCATCTCAAGTTAAAGAAGGAGTAAACTCCTCTTGAATCAAGAGAGCGGTGGGTTGTTCATGGGGATCCAACCAAACCGGGTTGGGGCATGACAACTAGAGTGGTATCAGAGCCTAGTTCCCTTGAAACATTATCAATATTATGTCGTGATATTAACCCAACTCTAAACTATCGTGTAGGAAGGAAAGTCCCTAGGAAATTCGCGGAAAAATCCAATCCTTCCCCTATAATTGTGAAAAAGACATCCAACCCAAGGGAGGAAGTTGTTCAAAGATTTCTAAGAGGCGAAAAAAGGTGCCCAAGGACATGGTGGAAGACTACTGGAAACTAGTTGGAGCCTTTATAGAACCAGAAGGCATCATATACCCTCCTCCTAAATAAAAGGAACTAGCATCACCTCCTAGAAGTCCACCCCCTCCTCCTTCAAAGCCACAATAACAAAAAAGGAATCCCACCAAGAAGGAGGCTTGGGATAACAAATGGGATGCATATGCCACCTTAATGAAGGTACACCAAGTACCTCAACCCACTCAACCTAACTTCAATCCGTCTCAATGGATGAAGTGGACTTATGAGTGTGAGGTGAAAGTACTAAGGCTGTATGGACTGGAAGCCATGCATGAAATTCGTCTTATTGAGGAGCACGAATGGACCCTAATCAGTTCCTTAGAGCCTTCTAATCAAGAATCTCTTATGACCCCATGGGATTAAGGGGTAAAGAATTCATGTAATAAGCCAAATTATGGCAAGAAAATATTTCATGAATAAATGAAGGAAGAAGTTTATTAAAAACCCTGAGTTCCTTGAGAAAATTGAAGTGTATGATAATAAGAGTTTAAAAAAAGAAAAGAAAAGAAACCCCCCTAAGGAAGAATGGGTTATGGATAGTTAAACTCAACCCTTAAGACTTACCTTAGATACACGATAAATTCATTTGATGGAGATCCTAAGAAAAGGAAAAGGGTTGGAGGAGCAACCATCCAAGAGTGCGTGACTTTTTGAGAGACCAAGAAGTTATGAGAATTTAAGATAAGGAAAAATCTAGGAAGAAGTATAACATCCCAAAAAGAACCACAAGAATAGAAGCTGATTGATAAAGAAAAGAAATTAAGTATAGAGTCCACCACGGAAAGATGGAGAGAAAGTACAACAATAGGAAGTCCCAGGTGTAACAAATTAAAGAACTAAGATACAAATTCCTTAGAAATTCCAAAATAAGAGACATTTGGAAGGTAAAGTATGAGTCAAAGAAGGAAGAAAAACAAGAGGTAGATGAATCGTACCAGGTCCTTAAGTTTAGGAGAAAATTTCCAAAGGATAAGGCGATCAAACACTAGAAAGTACAAGTGGTTAGGTGAGAGTATTGGGAGGTTGAGCATGATCTACTACAAGAAGGCCTGGAAAACTCAAAATAGGAACTTCAAAAGAATCCTATATAAGGAAATAACTTATTTGGTCCAAATTATTTGGAGGAGTAATTGAAGTCTAACCAGAGATGAGGAATAGTGGAAGAATACACCCCAACCAAGACAAAAGAGATAATGAATAGGAATAACATTGAGCCTTACCCTCTATCAGGTATGCTTAATTTTCCTTAAGCGTGCATTTTATTTGATATATGTCTTTCCAGGGAACAAGGTTGAAATTACGCCTGGCTCATCTAGAGTTAAAGAAGGAGGAAACTCCTCTTGAACCGAGAGAGTGGCGGGTTGTTCACGGGGATCCAACCAAACAAAGTTGGGGCGTGACACCACCATTAGATAAAAAATGAACTTAGAATTTTTTTTTTAATTTCGAGAAAATCGGTTGAATTTGGCCTGAACCAACTGATTTTCGAATTTAGGTCATCGAACCCGATCGCACCGGACCGGTCAATGATCCAACCAGTCTGTAAAGCCCATACTCTCGGACCAAGGAAAATCAGGAAAGGAATCGACCAATTTTCATATGAAAAATCATGCCAATTAATGAAACAAAAATAGTAAATAAGGGTTAACATGGAAGATTGGAAAATTCAAAGTGACCAAAAATTCACAAAACTCATGGGGAAGAACCATGAAGTGAATTGGATGGGAAAACCAGACCGGTTCAGGGTGGACCAAACTCGAATTAGATTGAACCATAGTGAACTCGTTCAATGATTCATTTTTCTACATGGCTTAAAAATGTCAATTTGGGAAATTGAGACTACAATTAGCTAGAAAATGAATTTAGATGAATTTAGAAATTTTTAAATTTTAGAAAACGGTCGAATTAGGCCTGAACCGACCGATTTTCAAATTTGGGTCACCGGACCCAATCAGACCAGACATGTCAATGCTTAACGACGCCCAATCAGTGACCACGCAGACACAGGCAGCTAATAGGTGGCTGCCACATGTTTGATCAACTGTAAACCCCGTCCTTTTGAGTTAAGGAAAATTGGAGAAAGAATCGGTCAAACCGAGTGAGAAAACCAAACTGGTTCACAAACCCCGATCACTAGAGAACGGGCAAATTGGAATATTTATAACTCCCAAGTGACCCAAAGAGTCATAAAAACCTTGGAAGGGGACCTCAGGACAATTTGGGAGAGAAAACCAGACCGGTTCAGGTGAACCGGTTTGAACCATTATTGAACCAAATGCTAAATTCATTTTTCTAGGTGGCTTAAAAAATTTTAATTGGAGAATTGAGGCCACCATTGGATAGAGAATGAATTTAGAAATTTTTAATTTTGAAAAAACTCGGTCGAATAAGGCCTGAACCGGCCAGTTTAAGCGTTGAACTCGGTTCAAACCGGTTCGGTTCGGTTCGAAACAGTGTTGTCTTCTTTCTTCAGATGACAATACTATTCACTCATCGGAAAATTGAACAGTGCTGGAGAAGAGGAAACATTTCCATTCAATATATTTCAGGCCATCAATGACTACCATTAAGTTGCCAAATGGACGACTGGAGAGTACACAATCTCCCTATATAAAAAGCCTCTCTCCATTCATCCTCCACACACCTGAAAACCTCACTCTCTCTTAGTTACTCAGTTTTCTGACAAAGCTTAAACTAGAGCTCCGACATAGGGTCTTTTCTGAGCTAAAGAAGGCATGGTCAAGTTCTTTAGACTTGAAGAGAAGTCAGCTACCCGACGGTGGTCTCCAATTTCTTCAAGGATCGCCGAAGAAGCGTCGGCGTGATCGAACAATGAAACAGCTCTAGCGGACCGAAGCTGCCATGTTTCTTTGAGCTGAAATCGGGCGATTTGAGCCCTACTTAGGCCAAACTAAGCTCTACTAACACTCACTCAGCATATGACCTAATTAGAATAGAAAGGTACACCAATTTGGTTGCACTCTATGAATTTCGATCGGTGCTAGAGAGAACCAATGAATCTTTACTGACCGAATTCTCCCTCAATTCAACATGAATTGAGGTGATTCTTAATTTTAGGAGTAACCTCAAGATAAGTGTCACGCCCCGACCCAGTTTGGTCGGATCCCCGTGATCAACCCGTCACTCTCCCGATTTACTAAAGGGTTTTCCCTTATATTATAAATAGTAAAGAGTAAGGCGTTAACCTGCACCTTTTTCCAGGAATATCATAAATCAAAACTGCATAGTAATTTAAATTAGTTGTACCTATCTTGCAGGCGTTTAATTGCGCAAGTCCTTTAAGGTTTGGCTTTCCAGGACTTCCTGAAAGGGGTATAAGGGAGGGGGGTGAGTACAACTACTCAGTGAATGGGATTCAATACGACCACTTCTACCCTGGGAATGAGTGGATGTACGCGACATCCGACCCACAATCCTGAAATCGCTTCTTCGTGTCCATATGAGGACAGAGACCTCATCCTATCCCCACCCCGGTCTCATGCGCTTTGTGCTACTCCAAATTTCACACAGACACCTGGAACGACAATCTACCCTTATACTCATCGAGTCGTCCAGGGCCCTTAGGACACATCACTACCCCTCATGGGCGTCTTGATGATCTTGTACTCATGTGCATGCACAAACAAAGTTTTCTTAAATTACCATGTAATATGTGGTGCCATTTGTCCCAATGGTCCCGACCTCCAACTCAACTTGTAGCTGTTTGTCTTGACTGGACCGAAGACCGGTCATGCCGCACTGCTACTAGTTGATTGAGTATGTCGGACCCGCCTTGGTACCATGGCCAAACAATTCACTTATTAAGTTTTAATAGCACATATATATATATATATATCATGTTCTTTTACGAGCTCCTGCCCGTGTCCATTGGCCTATGGCCCACTGTTCAAATTTTTCAAAAACTAGGCATTTTAGCCCTCAATTTCCAAAACTGAGGCCCCCAGCCTATAAGAGCTATTCGAGCTCCCGTCAAGAAGGTCTCCCAAATAGTTTAAGCAATTGCACACAGTCAGGGGAGAACACTTCCGACAAAATAGGTTTCCACTGCCTATTATACCAACCGATATAAGGACATCTCCGTTCATAACCGATGAACGGGTTTTCAACTTCCTTCGAGGAAGTCTAATCATACCAACTGGGTATGATCTACTTACAACCGGTAAGTAGTTTTTTTTCGCATAATTTTCACATCACTTTCTCTAAGTGGTGATGATTAAAATACCACCAAACAGTAGGTTTTTATACCGAGGTACTTATCATCCCCAACCGGGTATGATGTTAGTAAACCCACTCACCCGATAGTGCAGTGAAATTCCACTTAGTCGGGTTCTGTCCTTAGCAAGCTGGACCTCGACTGGTGTTCCCGATGTCTCGTTCTCCTACATGAGATAAACATAATTGTTCATTATTCTTTGGCCTAATAGCCCTCATTCGTTCCAAATGAATCAGAAAATCCAACTTTACATATATTTACAATTAGGTCCCTAAAGGTAATTTTCTTTAACTTTAAGTTCCTATTGCCGGGTTTTTCCTAAATTCGAGTCCTGAAACCTTTAAAATTTATCTTAGGACCTCAAATTATTTGATTTCACACAAAGGGGTTTAATTTCCCAAATTTCCAATTTGGTCCTTCAATTTTCCCAAAATTACCATGTTGCCCCTTCTTTAGAAAAATGGTAAAATTTTGCCCCAAAAATTATAAAATTTATCAATTGACCCTCTAATATTCTTATCATGACCAATTAACCATCAATTTTAGAAAATTACATTTTGGTCCTTCAAATTTCCAAAAATCCCCAATTTCCCCAACCTTTATTTTTTTCCAATTTCAATTCTTCAACACTGCCAAATTTGATTTCATCAAATTGATCAATCAAACACCTCGAATTGTTGAAATTGGAGTTGAAATTGAGTTCCTACATGTTCATATGATTCTAAGGAACTTTGAATCACAGATTTTAACGTTGGAATGAGCTCAAATGGAAATTCATCGGAAAACAGACTATAGAGAGAAAAATCTTTGATTTCTCACCGGTGAGGGCGTGGCGGTGGAGCTTTCAAATCTGGGTAGATAGCTCTCCTCTAGAGGTTCTTCCTAGGATCAAGGATGACATCAATTGATGTTGAATTGGATTATAATTTCTTTATTGAAATTCAGTCGACTCTCTCTCTAACAACGATCTGAAATTGTAAAGGGAAACCTAATTGGCTTACCTTTCGGTCATAATTCGGTCGGGGAAGGACTGAGGAAGTGTTGGAAAGGCTTGGTTTGGCCTGAGGAGGGCTTGAAATAGCCGATTTCAGCTTGACCAAAATAGGGTAGCTTCGGTCCGCTCGAGCTACTTCACTATTCCATCATGCTGACGCTTTTCCAACGATTCTCGGATTGACTGGAGTTTGCTACCAGATAGCTGTCTTCTCCCCGTTTCTAAAGAGCCCGACCTTTGTTTAAGTCGAAACTCTAGTTCGAGCTTCACCGGGAAATAGAGTAGTAGGGAGAGAGAGAGAGAAGTGTTAAGGTGTGAGGAGAATGAAATGGGGATTACCTCTTTATATAGGCGTAAAACCCGTGTATTAAATGGGCGAGATTTATTACTAGTATTAATATTGCCATAAATTATTGGTATTAATTCTAATAATTAAATTTCAGTATTAATTCCAATAATTTAATTTCATATTAAATTATTTGTATTAATTCCAATAATTTAATTTATGTATTAATTACAATAATTAAATATATATTAATTTAGGGCTATTTATGATAAGCCATTCGCATAAAAATTTTTGACCGAAATTTCGGGTTACAAAAAAATCATACTTCCCAGGAGGTCACCCATCCTCACACTACTCTAAGGCAAGTATGCTTAACTTTGAAGTTCTTATGGAATATAGTTCACCTAAACCAATTTGGTTTTTTTTCCTAATTTGTCTTAAGTTTCTTTTCCAAGGTTTAATAAACCCTTTGGATCACCCGAAAGTTGTAAATTTTCATATTGCTTATTTCCAAATGTAAACCGGCTTGGTTTTCTTATTCGGTTTGACCGGTTCTTTCCCCGGTTTTCCTTAACTAAAAAAATGCGAGTTTTATAATAAGAGTTTAAAATACCCATTCACTGAGTTGTAGAAACTCACCCACCCTTTTTATCGTTTTTCAGGATTAGAGAATGACTAGGGATCACACCAGAATTTATCCTCTGTCAGGTATGCTTAATCTCCTCTTAAACTTGCATTATTATTGATTTATGTTATTCTAGGGAACAAGGTTGAGATTACGTCTGGCTCCTCTTGAATTAAAAAAGGTGGAAACTCCTCTTGAACCAAGGGAGCGGTGGGTTATTCATGGGGATCCGACCAAACCGGGTCGGGGTGTGACAACTTAAGTGGAATCAGAGCTAAGTTCCCTTGAAATATTATCAATATTATTCCCTGACATTAATCAAACTTTAACTATCATGTAGACAGGAGAATCCCTACAAAGTTCGCTGTGAAATCCAATCCTCCACCCATAACCCTGAAAAAGACACCTATCCTAGGGGAGGCAGTCGTTCAACGATTCTTAAAGGGTGAGAAAAGAGATCCCATGGACATGGTAGAAGATTATTAGAAACTTGTAGGAGCCTTATTGGAACCAGAAGGCATCACATACCCACCCCAAGGCAAGAGGAACATGTACCTCCTCCTAGGAGCCCAACCCCTCCTCCAGCCCTACGACAACTAGAGAGGAATCCAACTAAGAAAGAGGCTTGAAACAACTACTGGGATGCATATGCCACCTTTGAAAGTCCACCAAGTACCCCCACCTACTCAGTCTAGCTTTAATCCCTCCCAATGGATGAAGTGGACATATGAGTGCGAGGCAGAGGTATTAAGGCAGTACGAATTGGAGGCCATACATGAAATTCGTCCCATAAGGGAATACGAATGGACCCCAACTAGTTCCTCAGAGCCATCTAATCAAGAGTCCCACAATCGTTCTAAGGCTAACTCTAAGCCTATGACCCCAAGGGGGTAGAAAATTTTTATAATAAGCCAAGTATGGCAAGAAAACTATTGTTTGTGCATGTATTTGAGGTACATGACCATTAAGACACCCAAGAGGGGTAGTGATGCGTCCTAAGGGCTACTGGACGACATGGTGGAGATAAGGGCAGTTTGTCGTGCCAACAGTCAGGGAAGCTCGATGTAGTTTCATGCGCATGAGACCAGGGTGGAGTCGGGATGAGGTCTCTGTCCTTATACGGACACAGAGTTGATTTCAGGTTTGAGAGTCAGATGTCGCGAACATCCACTCAGACCCAAGGTAGAAGTGGACGGGCTTCTATCTTGGTGGTCGATAAAGTCACTCCGAGCCACAAGTGGGTGCAGTGGACGAACTGCCCTACAAATGTGTGATCCATTCTTGATGAATGGTGTGTGTTGAATGTTAAACACACCTAATGTGAAAAATTAGGAAAAAGGGTTTTGAAAACTAAAAATTGAGAAAAAAATATTATTAAAGTAAATAAGGAGTTTGATACACTCCGATTAAAGTTGTTTATTTATGAAAACTCACTCCCAACACCCATTTACTGAGTTGTAGAAACTCACCCTTCCTTTTTATTTGTTTTTAGAAGTAGGAAAAAATAACTAAAGATAATACCAAGATCTACCATTTGTCAGTTATGTTTAAAAGTTTTTTTAAACTTGTATTTTTATTGATTTATGCTATTAGATGGAACAAGGTTTAAATTATTAAATAAAGGGAGAAACCACTCTTGAACCAATGGAGCGGCGGATTGATCACGAAGATCCGACCAAGCCGGGTCGGGACGTAACATACTTTATATAATCATGTATGTACTTCTTTGATAATAATACAATTATGCATATTTCTTTTGTATCATGTATATATATATATATATTTAAAATAATATTTGTATTGACCTAGTTAATAATTTTACTCAATAATTAGAGTTTGTTCAAACTTAAATTTTGATTTATACTGGAATTAATTTAATTTTAACAATTAAAAATACTTACTATTAAATCTAAAATTAAAATTTTTGGGTGTAGGAGATGCCATATTATACCATGTGTGTGGAGTAAGTGCACATTTATGCTGAAATGTGTATACTATGAATAATACTATATTAAATTATTTGTGGGCAAAATAAGAGTGTACCCAACTATAAGGTAAGATCACGGTTATAGGCTACTCGAGATCAAGTTATCGAGTGGCCGAATGAAATTATGTGAAGTTAAGAAACAGCGAATATCAAGTGAGAGAGCATTAATCCTATTTTAATATAGTACCTAATGTGGTAATATTGAGGGAATTAACGTATTATGGAATGTTATCCCATAATCAAGTATAGGTGTGTGACACCATAACTATGAGAAATATTTAAAAAAACATTAGTCCACTGGGGATTTAAAATTTTTTTTACCCTTCATATGTGGAACAACATCATTTGATACATGAAAAGTAAAAAAATACACGCACAATTGGACCCGACTAAACCCAACTTTAAGCAAGTACCTAAGTACTGGATCATTAGATCCACATATAAGGATTCAAACTTGGTACTTTTTATAGTACAAGTCCATATCTATGGATACTGACCTGAACCGCATACCGTTAGGAACCGCATAGCCCATGAAGTGACAAGATGGTTGAAATTCTCCTCCGTGTTTTTGAGATAATTCTCCTAAAAAAATCATAAATTATTCTACTAAATGTTTTGAGATAATTACCTAATATGACACAAAATTTATTAATTTACTTTATTTTTGTACCAAAGTTGTTCACAAGTGATTTCGTTGTTCTATTTTATACAATATTCTAATTTTATTATATTATGATTAAATTATTTAATTAACTAATGTGACAAGATATAAATAATATATCAACATTAACTCTTCTATTTTGAGTAATCTATAATATATTTTGATAATTTTCTTAGAGTTAAACAGAATATAATTTTTTTTCTTCCGTACACAAAGCTATATTTAGTGAAAATAATAATCTCATACCACCATGTATATATTGTTTAAGCTAAAAAATTTTGTAATGCAATTATTTTTTAATAAAAAAATTGAACTTCATAACAAATAAAAAGTAAAACTAAAAGTTTGGTGATAACTTAGTCAACCTGTCCCCAAACTAAAAATATTTGGCAAATTATATGATTTTATCCGAAGTTATTTTAAAATAATACTTTTCACTTCCCTTCAAACTAAACCAAAGTGCCACACAAATTAGTATATAGTAAGTGCAATCACACAAATACCAACCATTAACAAGTTATGAATTCATTTTATAAGATGAAAATTCATGTGCTACGTACTTGCTTATTACATATACATAGAGACACAAAAGTTTTTATGGAGAATATTATCATTTTTTTGTATAAAATTGAGAATTGAGTTATATAAAGTAGAAAATATTTAATAACTAACAATATATATTCTCTAATATATTATTATAACTAATGGGTTTACACTTATATCTCAAAATACCTAATTAGATAGCATTTTTCCTCCAAGAATTAAAGAATAATACTAGATTATTAAATGGTTGTTTAATAAGAGTTTAATATTTAGGCATTGTTTAGAAATAGTTTACAAATTAGACGTATTTACATATATCATATATGTTAAAATATAGTTTCTTATTTTTTAAATAAAAAAGTATTTTGTGTATAAACGTGTAATTATTTTAAAATAATTATATAACATATAAATTTACGTTGAAGTGGGCTGAGTGCAGGATACCTCTCGTGCCATCTGAGCAACATTGGACAGTCCCAATAAGGAATGAATAAATGGTTAATTCTCATCTTGACCTCAATGATAAGAGATTCCTATTGATATATTTTTATTGTTTCTTTGTTTGCTAAAATATTGTATAAGATACAAAATTTAGTACAATTATTTATTTTAGATAAAAATATTTTATTTAACTTAATTAATTAATAAAAAAATTCATCAGAACTTAAATCACAAATAAAATTTTTATTTATGCTTAATATTGATAAATAAATATTTTAAATTAAATTATTTATAAAATATTTATATTTAAATTAAGTTATTGGGTAAAATATCATAATTTATTTAGAATTCTAGCTTTTTTTTCCTATTATGTATCCTTAACGAGTTCTATTTTTATGAATATATAGTTAAATAAGTTGACTGGCCTCTTATTTTAAAATAATAATAATAATAAATAGAATTATAATTAGTAATAAACGGTTTCAAACCATATCTGACTTAGTGGCAGACAGAGTACTCTAGTTTTGGGGGTCACTGAACCATCATCATAAAAAATTGGAAGCTTGCATTCTCCAAAAATGTTCAAGACTTCTACCGACCACATCATGGGTCAGTCACTAGCCACCCACTACAAGTCCAAAATTTGACTCGGCCTAACACAAAAGTGGCAAATCGGAATCCATGTGGGACTCAGTCGAGATGGCTGCAATAAGACGGATCCTTGATGTCTATTTCTAGGTGGTGGCGATGACTGATCCTTTCCTTAATACCTTATTAGTTATTCTAATGGGTTGTTAATTGAGTTTTATTCTTTTAATCCCACAGCAAGCAAGCAAGCACTCAGCAAAGTAGTAAAAGAAAAAGGAAAATATGAAATGGGTGGAGTGGAATTGGAAAAGAGATACCATGCTTCACTTTGGATGGACTGCCTTCACTTGCCCTTTTTCACGTATTTGGACCCCACGCCGACTCTGATTCCCTGGCCCCCATGACTCGCATTTCCGTCTTCTTAGAGCCCAAAGTTTGGTTAGTGGACTGAACAAATTTTCCCTTCAAACAAGTCTTAATGTAGGGCAAATTTCTGGGGGTGAAATCAACTTATAATGTTGAATGTACATTAGCAGCATCACATATATGGATGGACTGCTGATAGAATCGAGTGGAGTGGAGCTTTCATTGGTTCTGGCCCAATCTTTATAGGTCAAAGTGGTTGACTCTATCGTTGCAGCTAGGGATTAAGTAATGTTTCAGGAAGATGAGATAAGATGTTCATAGGAATGGGGGGAATTGATTGGCGATCATTTGCTAATCACGGAAGGAATCCGTTGAGGTCGTCTTCTCCCTGCTTCAATCTGGCCTCTGCGTCAGATGGTGAGATAGAGGTGGAGGAGCTCGAGCTCTCCTGGAGGTTCCCGCACTTCTCGCACCTGTGGGAAGAAGAAGATACGAGGATCCGGCGACAGGACGGGCACGATGAGTGAGATCCGAGCCACCTGTCGATGCACGCCACGTGGAAGGCGTGGCCGCAGTGCGGCAGCAATCGGACTTCCTCCCCCGCAGCGAAGTTGGCGAGGCAGATCGCGCAGTCTGAGAACTTCGCGGCGGACTCTGGTGTGCAGGTGAGCCTTGGGATTGACCGGAGGATCTTCCTCTTGAGTCCTTTGTTAGCCTTGGAAGGAGCCGGAGGCGGAGCCCGGGAGGAGCTCGAGGCCTCAGCTGACGAGGAGGACGAGAAACGGCGGAGCCAGGCGCATCGTGCGACAGAGACTAGGCCGAGCAGGCATATGAGGGCGCAGAGGAGGGCGGCGAGTATGACTACGAAGTCGGAGTCGATGGTGACCGGCTCGGAGATATCCTTGGCGGCGTCCACCGGCGACTCAGCTGCGCCGAGAAAGCGGAGGGGACGAGTCATGTGAATTAGACAAGAGACAAGGGGGAGGCGCAGAAGAAATAAATGTACGGAGAAGAATAAGAAAAGAAGAAGAAGGTGATGAAGTGAGCTTAGAGTTGGCGGATCAAGGGCTGGAAGCATGTCTTGTCTTAATAGGCCATTTCTAAATTAAAAAAAAAAAACCTGAATTCGTGATCAAGCGTGCAAATACGACAATACCTAATTATCAAATATATATTATTAACCTTTATTTTATTTTATAAATCCATGATTATTTTATTATAATAAAAAATTAATTCTTTTTTATAGCATTTTAAATTAATTATCATTCAATATTCATATCAAAGAAGGGTAGTTTGTGCGGATGAAATATTACTATCCACCTAAATTACATTAAAACAATATTACGTTAAGAGATTTAGAGAGATATATGAAATGATAAAAAATTCGTTATTTGATAAAATAAAATAAAAAATTTTTAGTTTAACGTAAAATGCAACCACTTACTTTTATTATTTAATTAAATTTAATGCTATTTTATATATTTTTATTTTTATATATTTTCAATAAATTTATATATTAATAATATTTTATATAAAACTATATGATAAAAATATTATAAATAAAAAATAATGTCATAATATAATTTATTATATATATTGTTTTTATTTATATTATAATATATTTATATATATTTATTATATAATTAATATTAATCCATTTTTATTATAATAATAACTCAATTATATTATATAATAAAATAAGTGTAATTTGTCATATATAATATTTATATATTTTTTATTTAACAATATATTTTATTATATATTATATATAATATAATTTAATAAATTAATAAATTTAAATAAAAAATTAATCTATCTTTTTGAAAATTTTTATTAACAAATACTCCTATAGATTTGAATTAGTTTGTAAGGCATCAAAACATTTCACAGCATTTAAAAAAAATGAGACTCCAATTTGCATTGTGCCCCAAACCCACGAAGTTTTTTTTTTAATTTTGGTCGGGTATAGGGTCTCGAGTTTGGACCCGAATCGTCGAAAATTTTCGAATCAAGTACAGTCTTATACCCGAAGTTCGAGTCTCACCCGTACAAAAACTAGGGTACTGAATACTAACTCGAACTTATATTCTAAAATAAAGATAAATTTATAACCATTTAAAACTTAACCGATAAAACTTAAATATATAATTTTAATTAGTAATCTATATTGAGATTTTAATACAATTTTATATAATAATAAATAATAAAATTAATATTAATTCATATATATTTTTTAATTCAAATAAATAAAAAATATATAAAAAGTTATTAAAATATATTATACAAAACTTAAATATATGTATTTAATTAATAAATTATTTTGATTTTAATACAATTTTATAAATTAATAATATATTTAAAACAAACGAATTAATTTAAAAAATGCTTAGACTAAAATTTAGGTTTATTAATAGATTTTGGTCAAGTTATTATACTTATATATTCAATCGTATTGATATTAATTCAATTTTATAAAATAATAATATATTTAAAACAATAAAATTTCTCTCAATTAATCATTTTTTTTATTTTGTTGAATTTGAATAAATAAAAAATACAGACAAAATTTAAATATGTGTTTTTAAATAATTGAGATTGAGCATATTAATATTTATGAAATTTTAAAAATTAATAATGTTTGAATTAGTTTTTCAAAAAAATAAAAAAATCTTAATAAACCCAAAATTTGAGTTTATTATGGATTTTTTTTATTTTTTAAATTAATTGAATTATTATGAATACATTAATTATTCTATAAAATTGTATCAAAATTAATATAATTAAGTAGTTAAGGAGTCAATTACATATTATTAATATAATTAAGAATTGTATAGTATATTGGAATTCTTGAAAACACATTTTTTTTATTTATTTGAATTAAAAAAACTATTTAATAAAAAATATTTATTATTATGTAAAATTGTATAAAAGTCAACATTAAAGAATAATTAAGTAAATATACTTGAAATTTGTCTATAAATATTCAAATTACTCGATAGATATCTCGAATTCGTATCAATCTAATATTATTTTAAATATATACTAAACTTATTAACAATATGTAATATATATATATACATAAAATTTATTTTATTACATATAATAATTTATAAATTTATTTTATCATGTATGTTTTATGTACATAAATTTAAAATTTACTTTATGCTCCATACAAAAAATATTAATATATTCAACATGCCAATAGTTCATAAATATATTTTCCTTTGTAAATTTATTTTATTCTAGTAAAATATGATGTTGTATATATATAAATCATTAAGATGTTTACTTTTATGTACAAATACTTTATTAATTATTTTATATAATAATTTTATGTATGTAACCATATTATTATATGTAAATATGATATTTTATGAATGTAATTTTATGAATTATTTCATATAAATTTATAAATTTTGTAGGTATATACATTTATGATTTATTTATATATAAATTATGAATTTTTTTATACATGGATATGTTGACATAATTCACCATGGTTAATTCAATACATCCATTTGAAAATTTAATTGAATTCAATTAAGTTGATGTGTTTTATTGATTTTATTTAATGATGTTAGAACATGATAAATGTAAACTAAAATTTTCATGGAGATTCACGCAATAAATAAAATTCATAATATTTAAATTTTAATTGAATGATAATTTCGTTAGTTCAATATAAAACTAACGGTATTAGTTTATTAATGACTATTTTGGCTAAATGGTCGTGGAAAATAATCAAAGTTTGCAATTAAATGGGTTATTTTCAAGGTTAATAATATAATGTTACTGTAGATGCTTGGTGGCATGCCATATGAAACATTTTTTCCAGGTGAATGAGAAAATTATAATGCACAAAATCAATATCGATAATTGCAGAATTCACAACTCTACATTTCTCTTGCAGAACATGTAAGCATTAAATATAGTCATACTAATATTTGTGTATATAGTTAGTATTTGACTTTCTAACATTCAACAAAAATATAGGATAATATATTATAGAATTATATATGCATATACAATGTAAGTCAAAATATCACTAACATTATTAAGTTGTCATAAATGTGGCTTTAAGACGTTTTGAATGACTTCTTTGTACCATGGATTATTTTGACACAACATATTCTGGCCAATGCTTCAATGCAAGTTTTTCATTGACATAAATATGCAATTTCTTGATTATGGAACTGGAGAGGAATTATCAAAGCAAAATATCATCAGGAATTATTATAAGAGTTCATCTAACATGATCTATCCATAGATTTCTTTAGCATAACAGTTGTTCGGTGAGACTAGAGATGCAAAGAATAGGGCTACCGGCAACTGCAAGGACGACCTTGTAGAAGAATTTCCGCTGAATGAAATCACAAGTCGTACCTCACGTTCCATTTACCGCTAACATCTGCGTTGAATGTCCAGTTATTCTCCCTTATCTGAAGGTAAGGAGCCTGAAAAAATTTCCCCACAAATCGCATCAGCAATCAGTGTAGTAGTATACTACTCAGAAGAGAAGACTAAAGGAAGACAAACATGTGATTTTACCAAGTGAGCAGATACTTTTTTCTTTTATTTATTTATTGATGAAAAGGGTTGTCACAGCCTAAATGAGCAGATGCAATAATTGATCAAATCCCAGATTATCGAATGCTATAGCAAAATCTAGTATCTAGGGCACCTAACATGTACTGAAAGAGGTTATGAGATGCAAAATATTGCACTGAGTTTTACTCACTACTTGCTGGAGGGGCTTCTGCTTTTCTCTTGCATCCTTTCTGGGAGGCTACATATGAAACCGGATCACAACAATTAGAGGGTTTACTGTTTAGAGAATGAATTGGAAAAGAGTGGCAACAAAAGTATGGAGCTATAGGTTCTTGAAATGTCCCATAAAGAGACCATCATCATAAAACGTAACAGGAGTAGCACAAAAATAGGAAAAACCAGTCAATTTGTAAGTGGATCAGTTTTCAGAAAACATTCATCATGGAAGATTTTCTGAAATCAAGATGCATGCATTCTCATTAGGTGAAAAGGCTTCTTATATAATTAATTGCATTTGCAGCAAATAATGCAAATCTGAGCTTAATCAAGGGGAAATTTATACTAATGTCTTGCATGAGAATAGTCTGTGATGGATCCATTGAATCCTCAGGAATGTTAAACAAACTAGCAGGTTCTTACCTGATCAAACACTTCAAGGCCCACTTTCACCCTGACATCTTGCTCCTTTTGGAAATTCAAAATGCTCCAAGAGAATTCTGCTGCTCCCTTTGACTTCCACTGTTGTAATAGAAGAAATATAAGCATCTTAAAACTGAATATAGATATGGCCCACAATCGATTTTATTTGTATAATTTTAAAGAAATGATCTTGTAAGCAACCAGAAATGTAATGCTAGAAGAAGAAGAAGAAGAAGAGATCCCAGTTTCAAGACTTGAGTCAATTTCCATAATTTTTCTTGTGCTAGGGAGGAACATATATAAAGTCATAGAATGTATCCAGGTTCTTAAATCATGATTCAATTTATTAAGTGTGGTGATGATTCAATATGTAGTCTTCAATCTGTGATAAGATGTTAATTCATTGGGATTCTCATAAAGTACAAATACAAAGTATACCTGTTTAAATTCTTGGTCAACATCAGACCGCCCTTTCACATTAAAAGCCAGCAGGCCATTAGTTGTCACAGGAAATGATTTCTTCCCACGTACAGCATAACGGACCTTGCCATTCTTGTCATACTGCACTCCTACGCCGAGGCTAGCTGATATCTAAAGCACATGTTCGACTAAATGGTTTACCAACACTTGTAGAAGAAGTTCCACACTGTATACAAAAGCATTCGCAGGATTAAACTCTCACACACATCAGGATAGAAGCGCCTTATCATCGCGAGAACATAACTCGGAGCTCCAACTCTCGTGTCTAGCTCCCCTTGAATCTGAAACAAGAGACCAAAATATGATATATTTTCAAGCAGAATCAGGGGGCAGCATGGTGCGCACTATAAACCCCAGAAAAAAAATCCTATAACATGAGAAGAAATTCAGAGTTTTTTCCTCCGTCTTTTATTGAAATTCCTGCGCACAAGTAACTTTCCCAAAGGGTTTCTGACTAGCTATAAACAAAAAACCATGGCTCGAGAATTCAGAATCATCATGAAGTTACTGGAGACGTTTCTCTGCTCAAAGCAGCAGACAGCATTTACATCCTCGGGTTCAAGACAAATGCAAATGAAACGGAGTTTCCTGCAAAGGGTTCGGCCTCACCTGTAAATGGGTTTTCGAATCAATTGGAACCTTCTCCTTGGCGTGGATTCTGAGCGACTTGGAGTCACCCCAGTACCTGAGCGACGTCTCCATTTTTCAAGACTGCCTCCGAGCTATCAAATACGAAAGATGAGAGATTTTGCTGGTTGTGGCTGAACCCTATCTTCTGCCCAGCTACCAAAGCACCCGGAAAATAGAAGCTCCCGCTACCTTGCCTTACCCTTTCTTTATTTGCACAACACCTTACCTTACCCTTTCACCTACTTACCTTTGTAGTCTGCGCAAACTGCAGCCTCCCCCGAGGCAACGGCTATTTGTCGGCTTCCAACTACCAATAGCATTCGGCCATGTGGCGAGAATATCTTATAGGCCCGGGTCAGGTCAGGCAACTTGGGCCGGGCTTTACCTCATAGGAACTTCTAATAATTCCATATCATGTATACATATTTCAACTTTCAACTAGGGTACACGGGACATTGCGCAAAAAAAAAAAAAAACAAGGAGGGGTCATAGTGAAAAAAAAAACTAGAGGTACGGATCCACGGTCCCTGCATATCTGGTGTACAGGTTTAACTATTTTGAACTGCTTTTAAATTTAAAATATATTTAAATTTTGAGAAAATTTTAGATTCAATTTTTTCTTAATTTTATAATATAATATTTATATTTTAAATATATAATAAAATTATTATCTAAGTAAATTATTATTATATTTAGTACAAAATTTTAAATATAGATGATATCAAAATATATTTTAGATTTATATGAAAAAAATAACACCCCATCCGCAGACCTAGTTTGAACGGTCATTTTATTCTTATCAATTATTTTCTCGATTTTCTGATTTTAGTTTTTCTTTATATTAATTTCATTATTTTTTTACATCAATTTCATCATTATTTACATAAATGTCATCCTCATTTATATTACTTTTTTTTTTATCATTTACAATAAATTTTTTATTTCATTATATCATTTTTATCAAATAAATTCATCATTAAATATTCACCCTATAAAGTATTAAATTAGTATTTTGGCAATATTTTAAATAAAATGCAACTTCTCCAACATTTATTCAAATTCGCTATCATTCACTGTTTTCTCATTTCTCTCTATTATTATGTGCAACATCTCTCATATTATGTCTTACCAAGGGTGAAAATGGTACATGTTGGTGGATGGTGCTTTTGAAATATTGGAGCTCAAGGTGTAGAAAATTATGGGCTTTTTGTGATAGAAATTTGAGAAGTTTAATCAATGATCGAATTTTCTCTTGCGTTCAATTGTAAGTATGAACAAAATATGCAGAATTATTAGTAAAAATAATAGAATTTAGGGTTTTTTTTTGCAAGAAAGAACATTTACATTTCCTACAAACTCCTTAGTATTTTTGGACTATTTTTGTACCTGGAGAAGTCGAAATTTCATACCACCACCAAAAATATTCTATTAATTTCAAGCAAGGGATAATATGTTATCCTTGATTAAAATTTACTCAAATTTGAAATCTCAAGGAAATTGTTGATTTTTTCATAATTTTTTCCTATATCATACTCATTTATTATCTTGGGTTGGTTTTTCTACTTAAATAACCCAAATTGTTTGGTCCCACCCAAAAAAATTAACCTTAAAATAATTAGAATATACTATCATTGATTAAAATTTAGTTAATATAATTACTTTTTTACCAAAATTTTAAATATTACTTAATGTACATGAAAAATAAAAATACAAATACATAAATTATAAGAAATTTAGGACCGGAAAATCATGGAAAAACTTGAGCTATAGACTATTTTTTATATAGTGGTATATTGAATTTACTATAGTTAGCCCCCTATCATATCCAAAAACACCACCTAGCTAGTGGCATTCACCCCTAGTAAGTGATATGTAGCATAAGAGATATTGTATAGAAAAGGGGAAAAGAGAAAATGGCAAGAGTGAGAAAATTTGAAGAAATGTTGAAGTTCTATTATTTTATTTAAAATGAAGATATTTATTGGCATGATGAGTGTAAATGATAGAGTTATTGAATTGATGTAAAGAAAGACTAGATTAATATAGACATGATGAAATTTATTGATGTAATGAAGAATGAAATTGATATAAATGAAGATAAAATTAATGTAAAGGAGAATGAAATCAAGGCCAAATATTATGTAAAAATTGAAAAAAATGATGGAACTCATGTAAATTACCTTGGTCAATGGTGAAATAGCCAATTCCTCCTCTTTTTTATTCCATGCAAGAACAAAATGTTCAGTGGGCCTACTTCACAAGACATAAGAGATCATAAAACATATTACAGTATACAAGTACACAAGAATTAGTCACAAAGTAAGCTCGTCATTATTACAACCAATTGTAATAATCATATATGTATTCTCCTGTGTATATATATTAGGAGGACTTGTTATAGTTGTAATTTAGATTTCAAATGGAAAGAGCATTCCTGCTCCTCATCAATTTGAAAAAAAGAACATACTCTTCTTCTACCTTCAAGAAACTCACCACCATCATAGATGTGCTACAAGAAACATCAGCCAATGGAAATAAGAAAGAATCACTCAAGCTCGTATTTTTTTTTCAGAGAGCAGAGGTTCTAAATGTCAGCTTCATGGTCTTCCATCATGCCTGCGTTTAACTTGACTTCCCTTCGGGTGCTGCCACTTGCAGCAGCTCAATGTTCAGCTCGAAGGTGGCACCGGGCTGCAAATGACAAATGCAGTAAAGGTTATATCAGATGGTAGCACATCATCAACCGTCTGGCATGTACTGGTAAAGCTCTTTCTTGATGATTCATTGTCCAAACTTGACAGTTATTATTACTTATTAGATCAAATGAAAGTTTTTGCCAAATGACAAACCAGTGAAATTTGATGATGGGCAGATGAGTGAATCTGGGGGATGAAAATTTGAGACCAGGAACTTACCGGTATTTCATTCATTCCCTTCTGACCATACCCAGCCTCTGGTGGAACAATGACAGTTCTCTAAAAGATGGAAGATCTCACCAAGTCAGATTCCAGTTATATAAGACTTAATCAACAGCATTCATATGGTGGTTCCATCAGTTAAAAAGACAACCAGGGAAGATGATTATTGCACCTTTCCACCCAGCTTCATCCCTTCAGTTATCTTGTACATAGCAGGAGGGGGTTTTGGTGCAGCCTGTGCTGAAAACAAACCATTCGGATTGTCTACAAAATCTCGTTTCCGCTCTTTTCCCGGAGCACTTCCTACCTTGAACTCGTAGGGCTGATAAAGCATTGCAGTGATATATCAGCAGAATGGAGTTAGCCAAAAAACACACAATGAAATAAAAGAAAAGCAAGACCTGCGCAATTATGCGGTTTCCTGCAAGAAGCTTAGACTCTCGACTTGAAATAGCTGTGATGCCACGATATACGCAGTCAAAATGCACCTAAAAGGATATGAAAAGAAAATGAAAGCGATTCCAAAACAAGATTTAAATGGGAGCATGATGATCCTAAGTGAACCTGGACGGTTGAGCCATTTTCAGCCACAGGTCCCTTCCCCTCGACAATGTCGTAGTACTTCAGTCCGTCAGCTGCTTAAATGTCACACAGGGTATGTAACTGAAAGCAAAGTGCTAGATATTGATAAGCAGACTCGCAATTCATGAACAAAGTTAAGAATTTGATGCTTTTGTCAGCGAGAATCTAAATTTCCTAGATCATTATCCAAAAATCGGCTCAAATTCTACAGAATTGAAGGATTCTTCTGAAACACTATGATGATAATCCTAGAGATGATTCAACAAGTGCCAACGAAGCCTTGTCAGCAGCACAAAAGGATTCAACAACCAATTAAACGAAATGCAGGCAATTTGAGCAGGGAACATCAGATTGATGGTCGAATACGAATCAAACAGGCAAGAAAGATGCAGATTGAGGTACTGACGGCTAGTGGAGTAGTCATCAAGGGGAATATTCTTCTTGTTGCGCCTCTCCCTTGCCTCCGATGGGGGAGGCAGAGATGTGAGGGTGAAGGGGATAGAGGAGGAGATAAGAACCGTCGATCTTCTAGAGAATCTTAAAGGCAAGACAAGCTGCTGGTGCTGACGCTGGTGGCCCATTCTGCTGGTGCCGGAGCCGGAAGAGGAGGGGTCAGGGATCGCATGGCAGTGTCGGCGGTTGGAGAAGGGGCAGAAGTCCAAGCTGGGAAAGGAAGCCATGGCCATTTAGGGAAGAGCTTCCTGCTTGTCACCTGAACCGAAGTGCCACCAGTCACCAGTGAGCTGAAGGTGACGCAACCCTATCCATTATGGTGAAACGTGGCGGGAGCTGGTCAGATCTTGTGATGACGATCGGACGACTAGAGATCGCAATTCTTACGTGCGCCCGCCGCACTGGATCATGTATATACTTCGAATCATTTGTACCTCCGGACTCTAGTGTACGTACTTATATACCCTAGGGTAATGACTTCACGTAGAATGTCCGATTTCCAAATAGAGCATAAACACTTTTGGTCCGATTTCTAAATAGAGCTTCTACACTTTTGGTAACTAGTTCATTATCATATTAATCTCAATTGTAATATAATTAAATGACAAGATATGTATAACACAAAATAATTCCACTATAATTTTTTCTCCTCTATTAAGTTTTGATTCGATCACTCTCTCATTTTAGTAAGAGTTTTTTCCTATTTTAACCCGTTAGTAGTAATACGTCTTTTAAACCTATAAATTTCCTATAATACATAAATCAAAATTATATAAAAATTTTAACTTTTATCTCGTGTGATTAATAGGAGGTATTTAGGGGTAAGTTTCCCTTGGTTACTTGAAAATGGATATAAGGGAGGAGTGAGTTCAATGACTGTGTGTCTAAAGTTTGATTTTTAGGAAAAATATCTAAATTGGAGCATGCCAGACTCCTTATTTTCTTTTAAAATAATTCAAACTTAAAATCTCGGTTTAATAGCCATTACTCAATTCTCAACCATAACCGGTGTGTTTATCAATCAACATACGCCCTTAATCATAAAGGAAACACACATGAATAAAATTCCTTTTACGTATGAGGACAAAGACTATATCTCGGTCTCGTGCGTATAAAACTCAAACACAGAAGCTTTAGGAAGCCCCAAACAGATTAGTTTCGTGGAGTCCAAACACATAAACTCAATGGAGTACAAACACAGAACTCCATGACTAACTGTGTCACACCCCAACCCAGTTTGGTTAGATCACTGTGAACACCCGCTGCTCTCTCGGTTCAAGAGAAGTTTCCTCTGATTTTAACTCGAGATGAGCTAGGCGTAATTTTGACGTTATTCCCATAAAACATATATCCAATAAAATATAAGCTTAAGGAAAATTTAAGCGTACCTGACAGAGGGTGAGGCTCGGTATTATTCTTACTCATTTTTCCTTTTCTTGAAAAAGGGATAGAAATGAGACGGTGAGTACGACTACTAAGTGAATGGGTTTCAAAACTTTTAACTTTAAAAAAAATTGTATTTGGAGTGTGCCAGACTCATTTCTTTCAAAAATCCTTTCAATTTCAAATCTCGGGTTTTTTCATCATTTCTTTATTTACCACGGTATGTCATCACCCAACACACATTCTTCATCATAAAGGTTTAACACACATTCACAGGCCAGTATGACCACTGAACCCACTTGTGACTTCAAAGCGACTTTACCAGCCACCTAAATAGAAGCACATCCACTTCTACCCTGAGAATGAGCGAATGTACACGACCTCCGACCCTCAATCTCGAAATTGATTCTTAGTGTTCGTATGAGGACAGAGACCTCATCCTATCCCCACCCCGGTCTCATGCACTTGGTGATACTCCAAATTTCACACGGTCACATGGTACGATGAACTGCCCTTATACTCATTGGGTCGTCCATGGCCCTTAGGACGTATCACTACCTCTCATGGGCATCTTGAAGGTCCCGTACTCATAGTGCATGCACAAACAATATTTTCTTATCATGCCATGTAATCTATGGTGCTATTAGTTCAATGACCCCGACCTTCAGCTCAACCTGCAATTGTTTGTCTTAACTGGTCCGGAGACCAGTCATGTCGCACTGCTGCTAGTTGACCGAGTATGTCGGTACTGTCTTGGTACCATTACCAAACAATTCATTTATTAAAGTTTTATAGCACATATCTCATTTTTGTTTACGAGCTCCTGCTCATGCCCACTAGCCTATGGCCCACTGTTCGAGATTTTTAAAACTGGGCATAATAGACCCCAAGTTTCAAAACCGAGGCCCCCAGCCTATAAGAGCTATTCAAGCTCTTGTCAAGAAGGTCTACCAAATAGTTTAAGCATTGGCACATAGTCAAGGGAGAGCACTTCCAACAAAATATATTTTCAACTTTCCATTATACCGATCGGGTATAAGGACGTCTCCGCTCATAAACGATGAACGGGTTTTCAACTTCATTCGAGGAAGTTTCATCATACCAACTAGGTATAATCTACTTACGATCGGTAAGTAGTTTTTCCGTATGGTTTTCACATCACTCTTCTAAGTTGTAATGTTTAAAATACCACATAGTAGTGGATTTTCATTCCGATATACTTATCATTCCCAACAGGGTATGATATAAAACCCTACTCACCCAATCGTACAGTAAAATTTCACTTTGTCGATTTTTGTCCCTAGCAAGCTGGACTTCGGCTGGCGTTCCCGATGTCTCATTTTCCTACACACAATGAACATAGTTATTCATTATTCTTTGGCCTATTAGCCCTCATTCATTTCAAATGAATGAGAAAACCCAACTTCTTATATATTTGCAATTATGTCCCTAAAGTTATGTTTCTTTAACTTTAAGTCCATATTGCTGGGTTTTTCCTCCAATATGAGTCCCGAAACTTTTAAAATTTATCTTAGGGCCTCAATTTATTCAAATTCACAAATAGGGTTTAATTTCCCAAATTTTCAATTTGGTCCCTCAATTTTTCCAAAATTACCATTTTGCTCTTCCTTTACAAAAATGGTAAATTTTACCCCAAAAATTCTAAAATTTCTCAATTGACCCTCTAATATTCTTATCATGCCTAATTAACCCTCAATTTTTTGAAAATTTCATTTTGGTCCCTCAAATTTTTTGAAAACCCCCAAAATCCCTAATTTTTCTTCCCCTAATTTCAACTATTTAACATAGCCGAATTTGATTTCATCAAATTGACCGATCAAACACCTCTAATTGTTGACATTGAAGTTGAAATTGAGTTTCTCTATGTTTATACGATTCCATAGAACTTTGAATCACGAGTTTTAAGGCTGGAACAAGCTCAAACGGAGCTTCGCCAGAAAATAAACTGTAGAGAGAGAAAGCATCGAGTACTCACCAGTAAGGGCGTGATGGTCTAAGCTTTCTATTTGGGCAGGTAGCTCTCCTCTAGAGGTTCTTCATAGGATCAAGAATTACATCAATTAATGTTGAATTGGATTAGAATTTCATCATTGAAATTTGACCGACTCTCTCTCTAACACTGATCAAAAATTGCAAAGGGGAGCCAGATTGGCTTACCTTTCGGTCCTAATTCGGCCGTGGAAGGGCTGAGGAAGTGTCAGGAGAGCTTGGTTTGGCATGAGGAGGGCTCGAATTGGCCGATTTCAACTTAGCCGAAATAGGGCAGCTTTTGTCCGCCAGAGCTGCTTCACTGTTCGATCACGACAATGCTTCTCCGGTGACTCTCGGAACGAATGGATGCCACCACCGTGTAGCTAACTTCTCCCCGGCTCTAAGGAACCCGACCTCACCTTCTTTGGCTTATAAATGACCCTATATCAGAGCTCTGGTTCAAGATTCACCAAAAAACTAAGCAACTAAAAGAGAGTGAGCTTTTTAGGTGTGGAGTGGATGAATGGGGATGGGGTCTTTATATTGGAAGATCGGGGACTTCTTGGCCGTCCGATTGACACCTTTATGATAGGCATTGATGGCTAGAAATGTATTGAACAGAGACATTTCCTCTTCGCCGGTGCTATTTCGATTTTCTAGCGAGTGAACAATGCTGTCATCTGAAGGAAGAAGACGACACAGTTCCAAATCGGACTGGACCAGGTTCAAAGCTTATACCGGCCGGTTCACCCCTCATTCGACCGAGTTTTTCAAATCTAAAAATTTCTAAATTCATTTTCTATCAAATGGTGGCCTCAAATCTCACATTTAAATTATTTAAGCCACCTAGAAAAATGAATTTAGGATTCAGTTCAATAGTGGTTCAATCTAGTCCAAACCGGTTCGAATCTGGTTCACCTGAACTGGTTTGGTTTTCATCCCCAATTCCTTCACAAGTTCATTTCCATGTCTTTTGTGACTTCTTGGGTCACTTAGGGTCCATAAAATTTCTAGTTTACCATCCCTTTATCGATTCTGGTTCATAAACCAACTCGGTCTTTAAATCGGTTCAATCCGGTTTGGGTCTGGTCCACCCGAACTAATCTGGTTTTTCTCTCCCACTTTGTTCTAATGTTCCTTCCCAAGGTTCATAAACCTCTTTGGATTACAAGGGGTCCATAAATTTCTTGGTTGACCCATTCTCTATTGGTTCCAGTCCACAAATCAACTCTGTTCATAATCGGTTCTATCCGGTTTGGGCCAGGTTCTCGTGAACTGGTCCGATTTTTCTTCCCCATTTCTCCCTAAGGTTCTTTTCCAAGATTTATGAGCCATTTTGAGTCACATGGAAGATGTAAATTCTCAATTTGCCCATTTTCTATTAATTGAGCTTGTAGATCGATTCAATTTACAATTTAAAACTGATCGGTTCTTTCCCTGGCTTTCTCATTATCAAATGATGAGGTTTACAAACTGGTATGATGAGAAACACAAAATAATCGCTTCTCTTTTCCCTTATCACCACCATGTCATCCAACAGCACTTAGGACGCATCACTACCACTTTTAGGCGTCTTTATGGTTATGAACCTCAAGTGAATGCACAAACAAAGTTTTTCCTCAAAAGCCATTTAATCTTTGGTTCCACTTGTCACGCCCTGACCCAGTTTGGTCGGATCACCACGATCAACCTGCCACTCTCCCATTTTATTAAAGAGTTTCCCCTTATTATAGATCGTAAAGAGTAAGGCATCATTTAAACTGCACATTTTCTAAATTTATCATACCTATCTCGCAGACGTCTTAGTTGATGGTGTTTAAGGGTAGGCTTTCCAGAATTTCCTAAAAGGGATATAAGGGAGGGGGTGAGTAAGACTAGTCAGTGAATGGGTTTTCGAAATTTAACCTTTAGGAAAAAGATTTGTATTGGAGTGTGCTAGACTATTTATTTTCTTTCAAAAATCCTTTCATTTCAATTCTTTGTTTTTATCGCCATTTCTTATTATCACGGTGTGTCATCACCTAACAAAAATCCTTCATCATGAAGGTCAATCACACAATCGCAGGCCAACTCGTCCATTGAACCCACTTGTGGCATCGGAGCAACTTTACCGGCCACCTAGATAGAAGCATGTCCCCTTCTACCCTGAGAATGAGTGGATATACGCGACATCTGACCCTCAATCTCGAAATGAATTCTTCATGTCCGTATGAGGATAGAGATCTCATCTCGACCTCACCCCGGTCTCGTGCACTTGAACCTACGTCGAGCTTCGCAAGGTCACCTGGTCCGACGAACTGCCCTTATATCCACCAGGTCGTCCAGGGCCCAAGGACACATCACTACCCCTCTTGGGCATCTTGAAGGTCCCGTACACACAGTGCATGCACAATCAGTATTTTCACATCATGCCATATAATATGTGGTGCCACTAGTCCAACGACCCCGTGCCTCAACTCAACCTGCAGCTGTTTGTCTTGACTAGTCTGAAGACCTGTCATGTCGCACTGCCACTAGTTGACTGAATATGTCGGTCCTGTCTTGCTACTATGGAAAAACAATTCATTTATTTAGAGTTTTATGACATATATCTTATGTTTGTTTACAAGCTTCTGCTCGTGTCCACTAGCCTTGGGCCCACTGTACGTGATTTTCAAAATTAGGCATATTAGCCCCAAAGTTCAAAAACCGAGGCTCCCGGCCTATAAGAGCTATTCGAGCTCCCATCAATAAGGTATCTTAAATCGTTTAAACAGTGGCACACAGTCAGGGGAGAGCACTTCTGACAAAATATGTTTTCAACTGTCCATCATACCGACCGGGTATAAGGACATCTCCGCCCAACCGGGTATGATCTACTTACAACCGATAAGTAGATTTTCTGCATGATTTTTACATCACTCCTCTAAGTTGTGATGTTTAAAATACCACTAAGTAGTGGGTTTTCATTTCGAGGTACTTATCATCCCCAACCGGGTATGATATAAAAATCCCACTCACTTGTTAATTTAGTGAATTCCACTAGACCGGTTCTTTGTATTCACGCGAGCTTGTCCTTACTGGCGTTCCTGGTACTTCGTGTCCCTACACGATATGGACATCTTGGTTCATTATCCCTCACCCTAATAGCCTTCATTCATTCCAAATGAATGAGAAAAACCAACTTTTCCTTTATTTACACTTAGGTCCCTAAAGTTATTTTTCTTTAACTATAAGTCTCTAATGCCGGATTTTCCTCAAATTGAGTCCCAAAACTTTTAAAATTCTTCTTGGGGTCTCAATTTACTCAATTTCATAAAAAGGGGTTCAAGTTTTCCCAAATTCCCAAATTGGTCCCCCAACTTTTCCAAAATTATCATTTTGCCTTACCTTTACAAAAATGGTAAGTTTCACCCCAAAAATTCTAAATTCCTCAATTTGCCCTCTAAAATTTTTATCATGCCCAATTGACCCTTAATTTCATAAACTTGCATTTTGGTTCTTCGAATTTCAAAAATCCCCAATTTTCCCCAAATTTTCCCTAAATTTCAACTTTTTAACACAACCAAATTTGATTTTATCAAATTGACCAATCAAACACTTCTAATTGTTGAAATTAAAGATGAAATTGAGATCCTACATCTTCATAAGATTCAATAGCACTTTGTATCACAAGTTTTGATGCCAGAATGAGCTCAAACGCAGCTTCATTGGAAAATAGACTTTAGAGAGAGAAAGCTTCAAAAGCTTACAGTCGGGGGCATGATGGTCTGAGCTTTTGATCTAGACAGATAGCTCTTGTCCTGAGGTTCATCATAGAATAAAGAATTGCATCAATTGATGCCGAATTGAGTTAGAATTTTAGCTTCAAAATTCTGCCGGTTCTCTCTCAAACACGGGTTAGAAATTGTAGAGGGGAGCCAAATTGGCTTACCTTTCCATTCTAATTCGGCTGTAGGAGTGTTGTGGAGGTGTTGGGAAGGCTTGGTTTTGCTTGAGGAGGGCTCGAAATGGCCGATTTCAGCTCGGCCAAAACAAGGAAGCTTCGGTCCGCCGGAGCTGCTCCACTGTTCCATCACACCGACGCTTCTCTAACGACTCTCAAAATGAACAAATGTCACCACCGTGTAGCTGACTTCTCCCCAGTTCTAAAGAACCCAACATTGCCTTCTTTGGCTCAGAAATGGCCCTATATCAGAGCTCTGGTTTGAGTTTCACCGGAAAACTAAGCAGTTGAGAGAGAGTGAGCTTTTCAGGTGTGGAGAGGATGAATGGGGAGGGACTCTTTATTTAGGGAGCTTGGGGACTCGTCGGCCGTTCGTTTGGCACCTTTATGACAGACATTAATGGCCTAAAACATATTGAATGAAAATGTTTCTTCTTCGCTGGCACTGCTTCAATTTTCTGGTGAGTGAATCATGTTGTCATGTCACGCCCTGACCCGGTTTGGTCGGATCCCCGTGATCAACTTGCCACTCTCTCGGTTTATTAAAGGGTTTCCACTTATTATAAACTGTAAATAGTAAGGTGTCCTTTAAACCTACACATTTTCTTGGAATAACATAAATCCAAATTGAATAATATTTTTAAATTTGTCATACCTGTCTCACAATCATCTTAGTTGATGGTTTTTAAGGGTAGGGTTTCTGAAATTTCCTGAAAGGGATATAAGGGAGGGGTGAGTATGACTACTCAGTGAATAGTTTTTTTTTCAAAAATTTTACTTTTATGAAAAAGATTTATATCGAAGTGTGCCAGACTCCTTTCTTTCAAAAATCATTTCAATTCAAATCTCGATTTTTACCACCATTTCCATATTAATCACGGTGTGTCATCACCCAACACACATCCTTCATCATGAAGGTCAAACACACATTCACAGGCCAGCATGACCACATAACCCACTTGTGGCTTCAAAGTGACTTTACCGGCCACCTAGATAGAAGTACGTCCACTTATATCCTGAGAATGAGTGGATGTACGTGACATTCGACCCTCAATCCCGAAATTAATTCATATGAGGACAGAGACGTCATCCCATGCCCACCCCGGTCTCATGCGCTTAGTGCTACTCCAAATTTCGCATGGTCACCTAGTACGACAAACTGCCCTTATACTCATCTGGTCGTCCAAGGCCCTTAGGATGCATCACTACCCCTCATAGGCATCTTGATGATTCCGTAATCATAGTGCATGCACAAATAGTATTTTCTTATCTTGCCATATAATCTGTGGTACCATTGGTCCAATGGCCCTAACTCTCAACTCAACCTGCAACTGTTTATCTTGACTAGTTCGGAGACATGTCATGTCGCACTATCGCTAGTTGATTGAATATGTCGGTACTGTCTCGGTACCATATCCAAACAATTCATTTATTAAAGTTTTATGTAACATATCTCATGTTTGTTTACGAGCTCTTGCTCGTGCCCACTGGCCTATGGCCTACTTGTTTGAGATTTTCAAAACTGGGCATAATAGCCCCCAAGTTCCAAAATTGAGGCCCCCGACCTATAAGAGTTATTCGAGCTCCCATCAAGAAGGTCTCCCAAATAGTTTACTCATTGGCACACAGTCAGGGGAGAGCACTTCCGAAAAAATTATATTTTCAACTGTCCATTATACCAACCTAGTATAAGGACATTTCCACTCATAACTGATGAATGGGTTTTCAACTTTCTTCGAGAAAGTTTCATCATACCAATCGGGTATGATTTATTAACAATTGATAATTATTTTTTCCGCATGATTTTCACATCACTCCTCTAAGTTGTAATGTTTAAAATACCACTTGATAGTGGGTTTTCATTACGAGGTACTTATCATCCCCGACCGGGTATGATATAAAATCCCACTCACAACCGATAAGTTGTGCTCATCATCTAAACCAGGTATGACGTTAGTAAACCCACTCACCTGTTAATGCAGTGAATTCCACTAGACCGGTTCTTTGTATTCACGCGAGCTTGTCCTTGCTGGCATTCCCGATATTTTGTGTTCCTACACGATATGAACATCTCAGTTCATTATCTTTCAGCCTAATAGCCTTTATTCATTCCAAATGAATGAGAAAATCAAACTTTCATTTATTTGCAATTAGGTCCCTAAAGTTATTTTTCTTTAACTTTAAATCCCTATTGGCGGTTTTTCCTCAAATTGAATCGCGAAACTTTTAAAATTTATCATAGGACCTTAATTTATTCCATTTCACAAAAAGGGATTTAATTTCCCAAATTTCCAATTTGGTCCCCTAACTTTTCAAAATTACCATTTTACCCTTCCTTCACAAATATGGTAAATTTTACCCCCAAAATTATAAAATTCTTCAATTGGCCCTCTAACATTTTTATCATGCCCAATTGATCCTCAATTTTAGGATATTGCATTTTGGTCCTTCAAATTTTTGAAAATTCCAAAATTTCCCCCCAATTCCAATTTCTTAACACAGCTGAATTTGATTTCATCAAATTGACTAATCAAACATTTCCAATTGTTGAAATTGAATTTGAAATTGAGTTTCTACATGTTCATATGATTCTTTAGCAATTTGAATCGCAAATTTTAACGCCGGGTTGAGCTCAAACAGAGTTTCGCCGAAAAATGAACTATATAGAGAGAAAGCTTCGAAAGCTTACCGTCGGAGGCACGATAGTCCGAGCTTTCGATCTAGGTAGATAACTCTCATCCTGAGATTCATCTTAGAATTTCATCATCAAAATTCTACCGATTCTCTCTCTAGCACCACTCGAAAATTGTAGAGGGGAGCGGAATTGGCTTACCTTTCAGTCCTAATTCAGCCGTGGGAGAGCTAAGGAAGTGTTGGGAGGGCTTGATTTGGCCTAAGGAGGGCTCAAAATGGCCAATTTTAGCTTGGCCAAAACAGGGCAGCTTTAGTCCACTGGAGCTGCTTCACTGTTCCATTACGCCGACGCTCCTCCAGCGACCCTCAGAGCAAACGGAGACTACATGCGTGTAGCTGACTTCTCTCCGGTTCTAAAGAACCCGACCTCACCTTGTTTGGCTTGGAAAAGTGCCCATATTGGAGCTTTGGTTTGAGCTTCATCGAAAAATGGAGCAGTTGAGAGAGAGTGGAGTTTTCAGGTGTGGAGAGGATGAATGGGGATGTGCTCTTTATATCGGGAGTTCGGGGACTCATTGGCCGTCCATTTGGCACCTTTATAATAGACATTGATGGCCTGAAATGTACCAAACGGAAATGTTTCTTCTTCACCAGAGCTGCTTCGATTTTTCGGCGAGTGAACAATGTTGTCATCTAAAGGAAGAAGACAACACTGTTCCGAACCAGATCGAATCGGTCCAAACGGGGTTCAAAGTTTAAACCGGCCGGTTCACCACCCATTCGACCGAGTTTTTCAAATAAAAAAATTTCTAAATTCATATAAATTTATTTTCTACCCAATGGTGGTCTCAAATCTCAAATTTGAAAATTTTAAGCCACCTAGAAAAATAAATTTAGTATTCGGTTCAATAGTGGTTCAAACCGGTCCAAACCAGTTCAACCCGATTCGGATCCGGTTCACCTGAACCGGTTTGGTTTTCATCTCCAATTCACCCTAAATTCCTTTTGCATGAATTTTATGACTTCTTAGGTCACTTAGGGTCCATGAAATTCCAACTTTACCATCTCTTTATTAGTTCTGGTTCATAAACCAACTCAATTCTTAAACCAGTTTAATCCGGTTCGGGTCTGGTTCACCCGAGCCGGTCTGTTTTTTCTCTCCCACTTTGTTCTAAGGTTCCTTCCTAAGGTTTATAAATCTCTTTTGGTTACAAGGGAGTTGAAATTTCCCTGTTTTCCCTTTCTCTATCGGTTTCGGTTCATGAGCCGACTCGATTCATAAACCGATTCAATCCAATTGGATCTGGTTCATCTAAATCGGTTTGGTTTTTCTCTTCCAATTTGTCCTAGGGTTCTTTTTCCTGGTTTTATGAACCCTTTTATTCACTCAAGAGTTTTCCAAATTGCCCATTTCTTGATAATTGGGTTTGTGAATCGGTTCGGTTTTCTCACTCGATTTGACTGGTTCTTTTCCCGATTTTCCTTAGCTCAAAAGGGCGGGGTTTACATGTCATCTGAAGGAAGAAGACGACACTGTTCTGAACCGGACTGGACTAGTCTAAACCGGGTTCAAAACTTAAACAGGCTAGTTCACCCTCCATTTGACTGAAATTTTCAAATCTAAAAATTTCTAAATTCATCTAAATTCATTTTCTATCCAATGGTGGCCTCAAATCTCAAATTTGAAAATTTTAAGCCACCTAGAAAAATGAATTTATAATTTGGTTCAATAGTGGTTCAGACCGGTTCAATCCAATTCGGATCCAGTTCACTTGAATCAGTTTGGTTTTCATCTCTAATTCATTCTCAAGTCCATTTCCATAACTTTTGGTACTTTTTGGGTCACTCAGGATCCATAAATTTCCCAGTTTGCCCTTTCTCTATCGGTTCAGTTCATGAACCGACTCGGTTCATAAACTGGTTCAATCCAGTTAGATCCGGTTTATCTAAACCGATTTGTTTTTTCCCTTCCAATTTATCCTAAGGTTCTTTTCCAAGTTTTATGAACCCTTTGGATCACCTGGGAGTTGTAAATTTCCAAATTGCCCATTCCTAAATGATCGGTTTTGTGAACCGGTTCGGTTTTCATACTCGATTTGACCAGTTCTTTTTCCAGTTTTCATTAACTAAAAAGGGCGGGTTTTACACCACTGGTCCAGTAGCCCCGACCATCAAATAGACTTGTAGCTATTTGTCTCAACTGGTACATCGGCCTATCATGTCGCACTGCTGCCAGTCTATCGAGTATGTCGGTCCTGTATCGGTACCATGGCCAAACAAGTCATTTACTTAAGTTTTCATGGCTTAGAATCATGTTTGTTTACGAGCCCCTACTCGTGCCAACTGGCCTAGGGCCCACTATTCATGATTTTCAAAATCGAACAAATTAGCCCCAAGTTCCAAAACAGACGCCTTTGGCCTATTTGAGCTATTCGAGCTCCCATCAATAAGGTCTCCCAAAAATTTTAAGTAGTGGCACACAATCAGTGTAGAGTACTTCCGACAAAATAAACCTTTGATTTGTCTATCATACCAACTGAGTATGACGTCTCTGCTTGTAACCGATAAGCGGGTTTTCCACTTCCTTCCATGAAGTTTCATTATACCAACCAGATATGATCTACTTACAATTGGTAAGTAGTTTTTCCGCGTGATTTTCACATCACTCTTCTCAGATGTGTTGATTAAAATAACGCTTAGTAGTGAGTTTTCTTTTCCGAGGTGCTTATCATCCCAACCGAGTATGATATTAATATTCCACTCATCTTTTAATGTAGTGAATTTACTCTTAGCCGGTTTGTTGCCTTTATGCGAACTTGTCTTAGCTGGCATTCTCGGTACTTCATGTTCCTACACGATATGAACATCATTGTTCATTATCCTTTGGTGTAATAGCCTTCATTCATCCCAAGTGAATGAGAAAACTCAACATTTCATTTATTTTCAATTAGGTCTATCAAGTTAGTTTTCTTTAACTTTAAGTCCCAAATGCTGGTTTTTCCTCAATTTGAGTCCCAAAACTTTTAAAATTCACCTTGGGACCTCAATTTATTTAAATTCACAAAAAAGGTTCAATTTTCCAAATTTCCAATTTGGTCCCCAATTTCCAGTTTGGTCCCCAATTTCCAATTTGGTCCCCAATTTTTCCAAAATAAATATTTTGCCCCTATTTTTGATACTAGAATAAGCTCAAATGGAGTTTCGACAGAAAACTGAACTTATAGAGAGAAAGCTTCAAAAGTTTGCCGTCGGGGGGGAAGGGGGCGACGGTCCAATCTTTCCAGCTAGACAGATAACTCTTGTCTTGAGGTTTCTCCTAGAATCAAGAATTGAATCAATTGATGCCGAATTGAGTGAGAATTTAGTCATCGAAGTTCTGTCGATTCCCTCTCTAGCACCAATCAGAAATTACAGAAGGGAGCCAAATTGGCTTACCATTTATCTCTAATTCAACTGTAGGAGGACTGTGGAGGTGTTGAGAGGGCTTGGTTTGGCCTGAGAAGGGCTCGAATTGGCCGATTTTAGCTCAGCCGAAATAGGGCAGCTTTAGTCCTTGGAGTTGCTTCATTGTTCAATCATGTCGACATTTCTTCGGCAACCCTCGGAGCAAGTGGAGACTACAGTCATCTAGCTGACTTCTCCTCGAATCCAAGGAACCCGACCTTGCCTTATTTGGCTTAGAAAATTGCCCAAGTCGAAGCTCTGGTTCGAGCTTCACCGGAAATTAGAGCAGTTGAGAGCGAATGGAGTTTTCAGGTGTGGAGAGGATGAATGAGGAGGGGCTCTATATATAGGAAGCTCAGGGACTTCTTGGCCATTCGATTGTGCCTTAATGGCGGTTATTTATTGCCTGACACTCCCTGGTCAGAGACTTTTTAGCTTCGTTGGCGCTGCTTGGGATAACACCAAGCCTTCACCTCTCTCAGGTATGTTTAAATTCTCTTAAGCTTGCATTTTATTTGATATATGTCTTTCGAGGAAACAAGGTTGAATGTACGTTTGGCTCCACTTGAGTTAAAGAAGGAGGAAACTCCTCTTGAACCAAGAGAGCGACGGGTTGTTCCCGGGGATCCTACCAAACCGGGTCGGGGCATGACAAATAGAGTAGTATCAGAGCCTAGTTCACTTGAAACATTATCAATATTATGCCTTGACATTAATCCAATTATAAACTGTCATGTAGGAAGGATAGTCCCTAGGAAATTCACAGTGAAATCCAGTCCTCCACCTATAACCCTGAAAAAGACACCCAACCCAAGGGAGGAAGCCGTACAAAGGTTTCTAAAGGGTGAGAAACGTGTACCAAAGGACATGTTGGAAGATTATCGAAAATTGGTAGGAGCCTTACTGGAATTGGAAGGTATCATATATCCTCCTCCTAGAAAAGAGGAACCAGTATCACCTCCTTGAAGTCGAACCCCTCCTCCTTTAGTCCCATAACAACCGGAGGGGAATCCAACCAAGAAGGAGGCCTAGGATAATTATTGGGATGCGTATGCCACCTTCATGAAGGTCCACCAAGTACCTCCACCTTCTCAACCTTGCTTCAATCCCTCTCAATGGGTGAAGTGGACCTATGAGTGTTTGGTTAAGGTACTAAGGCAGTACAGATTGAAGGCCATACATGAAATTTGTCCTATTAGGGAACACAAATGACCCCAATCAATTCCTCAGAGCCTTCTGATCAAGAGTCTCATAACCATTCTAGGGTAAATTATAGTCCTATGACCCCAAGGGATTATGGGTAGAAAATTCATGTAATAAGCCAAGTATGGCAAGATAATATTTCTGGAATGAATGACAGTAAAAGTTCTTTTAAAACTTCTGAGTTCTTTGATTAAATTCAAAACAAAAGAGTATGATAATAAAAATTTAAGTAAAAGGTAGAAAATCACCTAAAGAAGAAAAGACAGGTTATTTATAAATCTCAACCCTTGGAAATATGATAAGTAAGAATCCATCTAAGGGAGATAATAAGAAAGGGAAAAAGAAGTTGGAACATATGGAAGCAATCATCAAGGAGTATAGATTCATGGAGAGTCCAAGGAGTTAAAGATAAGCTCAGAGAAAGAAGAGTAAGGAAAAACAAGGAGTAGAACATTCCAAAGGGAACAACAAGAATAGAAGTTGATCGAGAAGAAAAAGAAATAAGTATAAAGACCACCAAGGAAATATGGGAAGAAAGTAGAATAACTGAATAGCCTAGGTGTAACAACTACTTATAAAGAACTATGATACAATTACTTAACAAATCCATAAGATAGGGAGATTAGTGGAAAGTAGAGGTATGGACCAACAAAGGGAAGAAAAGTAGGGAAGAGAGAATTTCTAAAGAATGGTAGGGTGATCAAATAAAAAGAATCCCATAATGGAAGACACTAGAAGGAGGATGAAAATAGGAAGTTGGATCGAGGAAGAAGAAAACTCTAGGTCAAGAAAATCAAACAGGGAAATGTCGCAAAATAAGGATATCAGTAAGAATTACGAGTGATTAAGTGAGTAATTTGGGAGGTTAAATGTGATCAACTACAAGAAGACCGAGAAACTGAAATAGAAACTTTAGACGTATCCAATTGAAGGAAATAACTTATATGGATAAAATTATTCGGAAGAGTAAACGAAGTTCTAATAAGAGATGGAGAATAGGCCAGGGTTCCAATGGTTGGTTTTCTTGATTTCTTCTTGACTTACTCACATGTTTGGCATTTTTCCTTCCTTATGTCCTGCCACATCTTCAATTGCATCATTTACTCAAGGATCCCTTCCCTCATTCCTTCCTTACTCACTTGTGACCATATCATGGTTCCTTATTCCGAGTTATTCCCTTTAGTTCTACTTGTCGATTCCTTTGTTTGGGGAGTTCCCTTTTTGATTGTTTCATTCCCTACTATATCCTTTAAAGTAGCAACTTCCACCTTAGGAGCTATCCGTTCAACCTTCTTACCATTCCTTGAATGTTTCCTTTCTTCATCTCCTTACACTCTTTATTTTGGGATACTTGTCCGCTTTTAATTTTCCTTTGTCTTAAAATTTTCTTATTCCCTAATGAACCGTTTGTAAAGAAGGTGTAGATAAAGGAAAACTCACATGATTATGATGTTAAGAGATTTAAAGGACAATTGGACAATATAAAAGGTAGTTGGGGAACACTACCAAGTAGTAGGAAGGAACGAAGCCATACGACTCCTAAATGAATGGAAAGGCATGAACCATTATCAAGGATACACATTCTAGTACAAAGATAATTCCAGAACAGGTCATGCTATATAGTAAATGTAGTGCTAATAGTTCCAAGAAAGGTGACCCAAGTAAGACCGAGTTCATTAGTCAAATATAAGAAATGAAACCAAAATCGTAGTAAACCAAAAATGAAGGAAGGACCAAAATAAGATAATGAATAAATTATTTCAAAACCCAAGGGGTTAAGGACAATAAAGTCCTAAAGGATGCTAAACAAAGAGCATCAACAATCTAGGAAATGATGGGAATTAGGGACGATTGCATGTATATGGAACATCCAACCCAATGACATGAATAAGACTCCTCAAAACCCTTAAGAAGAAGAGTCTTACCCTGAGTGGAGAAAGAAGGAGACCTAAGGAGGTACTTTGGGATGATTAGTTTGAACATGAGTGATAGTGATACACTCTGTGGAGTGAGTGGAAAATAGAAAGGAAGAAAGACTTCTCAAATACGTGGCTAAAGGACTAAATGAAAGGAATAGCCAAAGTGATAACATACCAAGCAAAACCTAGGAGGACATCAAGGAAAGTCACCCCTAGTGCAAATGATTGCTGACATAGTTATGGGGACAAAACCCCTAAAAGGAGGGGAGAGTTGTAAACCTCATCCTTTAAAGATAAGAAAACCGGGGAAAAGAACTGGTTAAATTAAAAGAGAAAATCGAGCCGGTTCATAAACCTTAACCGATAGAGAAAGGGTAAAATAGGAAATCGACAACTCCCAAGTGACTCAAACGGTCATAAAAATCATGAAAAAGAACATTGGTATAAATGGAAAGAGGAAACCAGACCGGTTCAAGGTGAACCGGACATGAACCATATTGAATCAGATTGAACCAATTTGACCCATACTTGGACCAGTTTCTAAATTTATTTTTCTTGGTGACTTAAAATAACCAAATTGGGGAATTGAAGCCACAATTAGATAGAAAATGAATTTAGATTAATTTAGAAAATTTTAATTTTGAGAAAACTGGTCGAATTGGACCTAAACCAACTGATTTACGTATTGAACTCGGTCGAACCTGTCCAGTACAGTTCGGAATAGTGTCATCTTCTTCCTCGGGATGACACCATTGTTAATTAATGCAGAAAATGTATAACACCAATGAAGGAATAATAGCTCCTATGAGGCCATTTCAGGGCGAGGATAAGCTTGACCAAAATGGAAAGTGGTCGGGGAGAGGGTCCCCGAACTCCCTATATAAAGAGCTCTTCTCCATTCATCCTCCACACACCTTAAATATCCATTCTCTCTCAACTGCTCCATTTTCTACTGAATCTCAAACCAAAGCTCAAACATAGGCTTTTTTCTCAGCCTCAGAAGGCAAGGTCGAGAAATATAGACTTCGGGGAAAATCAACTATGTGACTACAACATCCTTTTGACCCGAAGACAACTAGAGAAGTGCCTACAGAATAAAATAGTGAAGCAGCTCCGAAGGACTAAAGCTACCCTATTTTTGCCTAGCTGAATTCGGCCAAATTCAGCCCTCTTCCAGCCAAACCAAGCCTCCCCAACACTACCACATCCCTCACACGGCCTCAACAAAGTTGAAAGGTGAGCCAATTCGTCCCTACTCTGTCATTGCCAGTCAAAGTTAGAGAGAGAAAGTGTTAAACTTTACTGATGAAATTCTCCCTCAATTTGATATCAATTGTACTATTTCTTGATTCTAGAAGGAACCTCAGGACAAGAGCTACCTTCCTAGATAAAGAGCTCGGACAGCCGCACCTCTAATTGTAAGCTTTCGAAGCTTTCTCTCTCTTATGAATGATTTTGTGGCGAGGCTTCGTTTAAGCTCGTTTCAAACTCAAATCATGCGATTTAAAGCTGAATTGAATTGTATGGAAGTGTAGAAACTGATTTATACCTCCAATTGAAATAATTTACCCTGATTGAATGGCCAATTTGAAGAAGTCAAATTCGGTCAGTTTGAAGGGGAGAAATTGGGGAAAAGTTTGGGGAAATTTTGGTAATTTCGAAAAATTGAAGGACCACTTTGAAATTTCCCAAAATTTAGGGCCAATTGGCCATGAAAAAGATATTGGAGGACCAATTGTTCAATTTTTGCAACATTTGGGGTGAATTTGCCATTTTTTCAAAGAAGGGGGCAAAATTGTAATTTTTTAAAAGATGGGGACCAAATTGGAGATTTGGAAAACTTGAGCCCCTTAAACAATTTTGAGTAAACTGAGTACTCAAAGGAAATTTTGGAAGCTTTGAAACTCAATTTGGGAAAAACAAAATTAGCGTTAGGGACCTAAAGTTAAAGAAAATGAACTTTAGGGACATAAGTGCGATTAATCAACAAATTTGAGCCTAGTCACTCATACGTGAAAAAACGATGGCTATAATACCAAGCCATAATTGATAAAGATGAACAATCATGTAGGGACGTGAGAGATTGTAACGCCAGTAAGGAAAAGCTAGCGTGGACTCGGAAACTGACTAGGGATGAACACGTCACGGTCATCGAGTGAGTGAGACTTTTAACATCATACTCAGTTGGGGTGATGAGCAATTTAAGCTAAAAACCACTTATCAGTTGTGATTGCAATATCTAACTTCATACTTGGTTGGGATGAAGGGTAGCATCTTTAACTGATAAAACCTACTTACCGATCATAAGTAGAGGTAATCATACCCAGTTGGTATGACGAACTTACTTGAGGAAAGGAGAAACCTGCTTACTGGTTGTAAGCGGAGATATCATCACACCCGGTTGATGTGATAAAGTTGAAAATACACTTTTTGTTAGAAGTGTTCTCCCCTAATTGTGTGCCAATGCTTAAAAGATTTGGGAGACCTTCTTGATGTGAGCTAGACTAGCTCAGATAGGCCAAAGGCATCAGTTTTTGAACTCATGGGACTAAATGCCCGGTTTTAGAAAATCACGTGCAATGGGCCCAAGGCCAGTGGGCACATGGAGGAGCTCATAAACAAACTTGAGTTAAGGAAGCTATGAAAATTCCTAATGAAATTTTTGTGAGATTTCACCATGGTACCGAGTTAGGTCCGACAATATTCGATGGACTGGCGGTAGTGCGTCAAGGCCAGGTCGACATATCAACCTAGACAAATAGCTATAGGTTGGGTTGAGGGTCAGGGCTATTGAACCATTGGCACCAAAGATAATGGCCATATGTGAAAATTATTGTTTATGCATGCACTTGTGGAACTAGACCATCAAGTCGCCCAAGAGGTGTAGTGATGGGTCCAAAGGGCTATTGGACGACATGATGGAGATAAGGGTAGTTCATCGTGCCAGTCAGTCAAAAAACTCGAAGTAGCTTCTTATACATGAGACTAGGATCGGGTCAGGATGAGGTCTTTGTATTCATACGGACACGAAGTGGAATTCAAGTCTGAGGGTCAGATGTTAAGAACATCCACTTAGACCCAAGGTAGAAGTGGATGGGCTTCTATCTTCGTGGATGATAAATATGCTCCGATCGACAAGTGGGTGTAGTGGACGTACCTAACGACAATCACCGTTTGATCCGAGGACCGCAAGAGAAGCATCGACAGAATCAAACATTGAAGCAGCTCCAACGAACCAAAGCTACCCTGTTTCGGCTGAGCTAAAATCGGCTGAATTCAACCCTCCTCAAGCCAAACCAAGCCCTCTCAACACTCCCACAGCCATCACACAACCATAATAGAGTTGAAAGATAAGCCAGTTTGGCCCCCTCTATTATTTCCGATTGGCGTTAGATAGAGAAACTGTGAAAATTTTACTAACAAAATTCTCCCTCAATTCGATATGAATTGAATTGATTCTTGATTATAGGAGGAAGCTCAGAACGAGATTACCTGCCCAAATAAAAAGCTCGGACCGCCGCACCTTTAATGGTAAGGTTTAGAAGCTTTCTCAATCTACGCACAGTTTTTCGGCGAAGCTCTGTTTGAGCTCGTTTTGGCCTCAATTCATTTGATTCAAAGCTCAATTGAATTGTATGGATGTGTAGGAATTGAATTATACCTCCAATTGAAGCAATTAACCCTGATTTAATGGTCAATTGGATGAAATCAAATTCGACTAGTTTGAAAGGAGGAAATTGGGGGAAATTTTGGGAAATCTTAAAAGTGAGGGACCAAATTGTAATTTCCCAAAATTGAGGGCAAATTGGCCATGAAAAGGATGTTGGAGGACCAATTGGTCAATTTTTAAAAATAATTGGGGTCAAATTGCCATTTTTGGAAAGTAGGGGCAAATTGGTAATTTTTCAAAAGCTGGGGACCAAATTGGGAATTTGAAAAACTTGAACCCCTTTAATAATTTTGAGTAAATTGAGTACCCAAAGTGAATTTTTGGAAGTTTCGGGACTCAATCTGGGGAAAAGTTGGCATTAGGGAGCTAAAGTCAAGGAAAATGAACTTTAGTGACCAAAGTGTAATTAACTGGAAATTTTGAGCCTAGACGTTCATACGTGAGAAACAAAACTTGTTATGCCAAATATTAATAAAAAAATGATGTCCAAATTATGTAGGAACACGAGGGACTGGAACGTTAGCAAGGACAAGCTAGCGTGGAAGCAGAAACTGACTAGAGAAGGATACTCTTCAGTTATCGGGTGAGTGAGTTTATTCACATCATATCGGGTTGGGATAATGAGCACCTCAGAAATGAAAAAGCACATATATGTGGGATTTTAACATCACACCCGGTTGGAGTGATGTGAGAACTAAGTGGAAAATGACTTACCGATTCTAAGTAGAGAAAATCATACCTGGTTGCTATGATGGCCATTCTTGAAGGAATAAGAAAACCCGCTTGACAGTTATAAGTGGAGATTTTATCACACCCGGTTAGTGTGATGAATTGAAAGATGATTTTGTCAGAAGTGTTCTCCCCTGACTATGTGCCAATACTTAAAAGTTTGAGGAGACCTTATTGATGAGAGCTAGAACAGCTTAGATAGACTAGAGGCCACAATTTTGGAACTTCTGGGGCTAAATGCCCGATTTTGGAAAATCACGTACAGTGGGCCCAAGGCCAGTGGACATGAGCAGGAGCTCATAAACAAACATGTGATATGAAAGCCATGAAAACTCTTAATGAAATGGATATGTATTTTCACCATGGTACCAAGACAAGATCAACATACTCAATGGACAGGCGGCAGTGCGTTAGGGCTAGGTCGACGAACTAGCCTAGACAAATAGCTGCAGGTCGGGTTGAGGGTTGGGGTCATTGGACTAGTGGCACCAAGGATAAATGGCTATTTGAAAATTATTGTTTGTGCATGCACTTGAGGTTTAGTACCATCAAGATGCCCAACAGGGGTAGTGATGCATCCTAAGGGCTACTGGATGACCTAGTGGAGATAAGGGTAGCCTGTCATGCCAGCAGTCAGGGAAGCTCGACGTAGCTTCATGCGCATGAGATCGGGGTGGGGTCGGGATGAGGTCTCTGTCCTCATACAGACATAGAGTTAACTTTAGGTTTGAGGGTTGGATGTCGCAAACATCCACTCAGACCCAGGGTAGAATTGGATAGGCTTCTATCTTGGTGGCCATTAAAGTTGCTCTGAGCCACAAGTGTGTGCAGTGGATGAGCTGCCCTGCGAATGTGTGATCCCTTCCTGATGAAGGGCATTTTTTTACTGCTAAACATACCTAATGTGGAAAATGAGGAACAAGTATTTTTAAACTATAATTTGATTAAATAACATTCTTAAAGTAAATAAGGAGATTGGCACACTTCGATTAAAACTGTTTTGTTTATGAAAACTCACTCCCAACACCTATTCACTGAGTTGTAAAAACTCATCCCGCTTTTATACCCCTTTTCAGAAGTAGAGAAAATGAATAAAGAAAAAACCCAAATCTACCCTTTGTTAGGTATGCTTAAAAGTTATTTTAAGCTGGAATTGTCTTGATTTATGTTGTTCTAGGGAACAAGGTTAAATTATGCCAAGCTCCTCTTAATTAAAGAAAGGGGAAAACCCCACTTAAATCAAGGGAGTGACGAGTTGATCATGGGGTTCCGAGCAAACCGAGTCGGGGCGTGATAAAGTATGCGAGTTTTTCCTCTGAGAAAGTCATCATACCAACCAGTAAGATGTTTTATTTAATCCTACTTAAAATCTGGTAATTAGGTTTTTAGTTCATGAAGGTGAGCTCATCATCCCAACCTGTATGATGTATAAAAGTCTCACTCACAATTGTTAAGTGGTTTTTAAATTAAACACATTCTCATCACCCCAACTGGGTATGACGTTTAAAATGTCCTACTCACCCGATGACTATGGTGTGTTCATCCGAGTCAGTTTTCCAAGTCCATGCTAGCTCTCTTGCTTGTGTTCTAGTCCCAAGTGTCCCTACACAATTTTGGTATCATTATCTGGAAGGGTTTAGCATGATAGCCTTTATTTTTTCAAGTATGGGCGACTAGTTCCGAATCTTGGTTTATTGCACTTAGTTCCCTAAAGTTCATACTTCTTAACTTTAGGTGCCTAGTGTTAAAATTTTCCCAAATCAAGTCCCAACGGCTTCTAATATCCTCCTTGGGTCCTTAATTTACTTAAAATTTTGAATAGGGCTTAAGTTTTCCAAATTCCCAATGCGGTCCACAATTTTTCAAAAATTACCATCTTGCCCCTAAGTTCCAAAAATGACCATTTGGTTCGATTTTTTTAAAAAATTGACCAATTGGTCCTTCAACATATTTCTCATTTCCAATTTACCTTCAATTTTTGAGAAATTGCATGGAAGTCCCTCAATTTTCCAAAATCCCCAAAATTTTCCCAATTTTCCTCAATTTCTACTCCTATCTACTGATTGAATTTGATTTCTTCAAATTTTCCATTCAAATTGGGTTATTTGCTCCACTTGATAGTATGGATCAGTATCTACACTTCCATACAATTTGATTGAGCTTTGAATTGCAGCATTTCGGTCCAAAACGAGCTCAAACAGAGCTTTGCCAGAAAACTGTACGTAGAAAGAAAAAGCTTTGAAAGCTTACCATTGGAGGTGTGGCAGTCTGAGCTCTAGATTTGGGAAGGTAGCTCTCGTCCTTAGGTTTATTCTAGGATCAAGAATCACTACAAATGATGTTAGGACCAAGGTGAATTTTTTTAGTGAAGTTCAACACATTCTCTCTTTAGAACCGATATACAACGATGGAGAAGGGCCAAATTGGCTTACCTTTCATGTCACGCCCCGACCCGGTTTGGTCGGATCCCCATGAACAACCCACCTCTCTCTGTGTTCAAGAGGAGTTTCCTCCTTATTTAACTCAAGAGGAGCCAGTCATACTTTCAACCTTGTTCCATGGAAAGACACATATCAAATAAAATGCAAGCTTAAGAGAATTTAAGCATACCTAACAGAAGGTAAGGCTCGATGTTATTCCTAATCATTTTCTCTATTTCTTGAAAAAGGATAAAAAGAGGGGTAAGTTTCTACAACTCAGTGAATGGGTATTTTAAAAATGAAATAAAGTTTCGATAAAATTAGTTTTCAAGTTGGAGTGTGCCAAACTCCATTTTTTAAAAAACCTTTCATTTTCAATTTCGGTTTTTTATCACCATTTCTTATTACCACGGTGTGTCATCACCCAACACACATATTTCATCATGAATGTAAAACACACAATTGTAGGCCAGCCCGTCCATTGAACCCACTTGTGGTGTTGGAGCGACTTTACCAACCACCTAGATAAAAGCATGTCCACTTCTACCCTAAGAATGTGTGGATGTTCACAACATCCGACCCTCAATCTTGTAACAAATCTCCGTGTCCATATGAGAACAGAGACCTCATCCTGTCCCCACCCTGGTCTTATGTGCTTGAAACTACTTTGAGCTTCACAAGACTTCTGGTACGACTAACTACCCTTATATCCACCAGGTCATCCAGGACCTAGGGACGCATCACTAACCCTCTTGGGCATTTTAAAGGTCCCATAACACATTGCATGCACAATCAACATTTTTCACATAATGCCATATAATCTGTGGTGCCACTGGTCCAACGGCTTCGACCCACAACTAAACCTACAACTGTTTGTCTTGACTAGTCTGGACATCTATCATGTCGTACCGTCGCTAGTTGACAGAGTATGTTGGTCTTGTATTGGTAACATGGCCAAACAATTCATTTACTTAAGTTTTCATGGAATATAATCATGTTTGTTTACGAGCTCCTACTTGTATCAATTGGCCTAAGGCCCACTGTCCGAGATTTTCAAAATCGAGCATATTAGCCCCAAGTTCCAAAACTGAGGCCTTCGACCTAACAAAGCTATTCGAGCTCCCGTCAAGAAGGTATCCCAAAATGTTTAAGCAGTGACACACAGTTAAGGGAGAACACTTCCGAGAAAATATACTTTTCAATTGTCCATCATACCAATCGAGTATGAGGAAATCTCAACTCATAACCGATGAACGGGTTTTCTACTTCCTTCAAGAAAGTTTCATCATACCAACCGGGTATGATCTACTTAAAAATGATAAGTAGTTTTTCCGCTTGATTTTCGCATCACTCCCCTCAGGTGTGATGATTAAAATACCACTTAGTAGTGGGTTTTCATTTTCATGGTGCTTATCATCCCAATTGTGTATGATAATAAAATCTCACTCACCCGTTAATATAGTGAACATCCTTGTTTATTATCCCTCAATCTAATAACCTCTATTCATTCCAAATGAATGACAAAAGTAAAAATTTCATTTAATTGTAATTACGTACCTAAAGTTATTTTTCTTTAACTTTAAGACCCTAATGCCAATTTTTCATCAAATTGAGTCCCGGAACTTTTAAAATTCACCTCAGGTCCTCAATTTAATCAATTTCACAAAAGGGGGTTCAAGTTTCCCAAATTCCCAATTTGGCCCCCAATTTTTCCAAAATTACCATTTTGCCTTTCCTTTACAAAAATGGTATGTTTAACCCAAAAATTCTAAACTTTGCTCAATTGATCCTCTAACACTCTTATCATGCCCAATTGGCCCTCAATTTCATAAAATTGCATTTTGGTCCCTCGAATTTTTGAAGTCCCCAATTTTTCCCCAATTTCAACTTCTCAACTCAGCCAAATTTGATTTTATCAAATTGACCAATCAAACAAGTTTAATTGTTGGAATTGAAGTTAAATTAGAGTTTCTACATCTTCATACGATTCAATTGCTCATCGTCTAGGGCGCGACAGTTAGAACTTCCAATCTAGGTAGATAGTTCTCCTCCTTTGGTTCCTCCTAGGATCAATAATTGCATCAATTGATGCTGAATTCAGTGAGAATTCTATCATCAAAATTCTGTCAGTTCTCTCTCTAGCACCGGTTGTAAATTATAGAGGGGAGTTGAATTGGCTTACCTTTTAGTTCCAATTTTGTCGTAGGAGGGATAAGGAGGTGTTAGTAGAGCTTGGTTTGGCCTAAAGAGGGCTCGAATTGGCTAATTTCAGCTCGGCTAAAATAGGGCATCTTTGGTCTGCCGGAGCTGCTTCACTGTTCAATCACGCTGACGCTTCTTTAGTGACCCTCGAAGTGAATGGATACTACCACCATGTAGCTGACTTCCTCCTAGTTCTAAGGAACTTGACCATGCCTTCTTTGGCTTAGAAAAGATCCTATATCGGATCTCTGGTTCGAGATTCACAAGAAAACTAAGCAACTGAGAGAGAGTGAGGTTTTTAGGTCTGGAGAGCATGAAAGAAGTGGGGCTCTTTATATAGGGAGCTCGGGGACTTGTTGGCCATATGTTTGGCACATTTATGATGGTCATTGATGGCCTGAAATGTACTGAACGGAAACATTTCCACTTCATCGGCACTGCTTCAACTTTTCGGTGAGTGAACGGTGCTATCATTTGAAGAAAGAAGACGACATTGTTCTGAACTGGACTGGACTAGTTCGAACTAAGTTCAAAGTTCAAACCGGTCGGTTCACCCCTGATTCGATCAAATTTTTCATATCTAAAAATTTCTAAATTCATTTTCTTTTCAAAGGTGGTTTAAATCTCAAATTTAAATTATTTTAAGCCACTTAGAAAAATGAATTTAGCATCTAATTCAATAGTGGTTCAAACCAGTCCAAATCGGTTTAATCTAGTTCGGATCCGGTTCACCTAAACAGGTTTGGTTTTCATCCCCCATTAATCCTAAATTTCTTTTTTTATGACTTATGTGACTCTTTAGGTCACTTGGGATCCATAATTTCTCCGGTTTGTCCTCTCTCTATCAGTTTCGGTTCATAAACTAGCTCGGTTCATGAACTGGTTCAATTCGGTCCGGATTTGGTTTGTCACGCCCCGACCCGGTTTGGTCGGATCCTCGTGATCAACCCGCCACTCCCTTGGTTTATTAAAGGGTTTACCCTTATTATAAACCGTAAAGAGTAAGACATCCTTTAAACATGCACCGTTTTTGGAATAACATAAATCAAAACTGTATAAAATTTTAAATTTATCATACTTGTCTCACAAGTGTATTAGTTGATGGTCTTTAAGGGTAGGCTTTCTGAAATTTCCTAAAATGGATATAAAGGAGGGGAGTACAATGACTTAATGAATGGGTTTTCAAAATTTAACTTTTAGGAAAAAAAATTTCAGAGTGTGCTAGACTCCTTATTTCTTTTCCAAAATCCTTTCATTTCAAATCTCTATTTTTATCACCATTTCTTTTTAATCACAGTGTGTCATCACCCAACACACATCATTCATCATGAAGGTCAATCACACAATCACAGGTGAGCACATCCACTGAACCCACTTGTGGCATCGAAGCGACTTTACTGGTCATCTAGATAGAAGCATGTCCACTTCTACCCTGAGAATGAATGGATGTTCGCGACATCAGACCCTCAATCCCGAAATCAATTCTCCGTGTCCATATGAGGACAGAGACCTCATCTTGACCACAGCCCGGTCTCGTGTGCTCAAAGCTACGTCGAGCTTCGCAAGGTCACCTGTTCCGACGAACTGCCCTTATACCCACCAGGTCGTCCAAGGACCTAGAACACATCATTACCCCTCTTGGGCATCTTTAAGGTCATGTACACACAATGCCTACACAATCAGTATTTTCATATCATGCCATATAATCTCTGGTGCCACTGATCTAACGGCCCCGACCCTTAACTCAACCTGCAGTTGTTTATCTTGACTAGTCTGGAGACCGCTCATGTTGCACTACCGTTAGTTGACTGAGTATGTCGGTCATTTCTTTGTACCCTGGCCAAATAATTCATTTATTTAAATTTTTATGGCATATATCTCATGTTTGTTTACGATCTCCTACTCGTGCCCACTAGCTTATGCCCCACTGTTCGAGATTTTTAAAATTGGCCATAATAGCCCCCAAGTTCCAAAATCGAGGCCTCCAGCCAAACAGAGCTATTCGAGCTCCCGTTAAGAAGGTATCCCAAATTGTTTAAGTAGAGGCACAAAGTAAAGGGAGAGCACTTAAGAAAAAAATATATTTTTAACTATCCATCATACCAACCGAGTATGAGGATATCTCCACTCATAATTGATTAATGGGTTTTCCACTTCCTTAGAATAAGTTTCATCATATCAACCGGGTATGATCTACTTACAATCTGTAAGTAGTTTTTCCATGTCATTTTCACATCACTACTCTAAGTTGTGATGTTTAAAATACCACTAAGTAGTGGGTTTTCATTTTGAGGTAATTATCTTCCCCAATCAAGTATGATATAAAATCCTACTCACATATTATTGTAGTGAATTTCACTTGACCAGTTCTTTATATTCACACGAGCTTGTCCTTGCTAGCGTTCCCGATACTTCGTATTCCTACAAGATATGAAAATCTTTGTTCATTGCCCCTCGGTCTAATAGCCTTCATTAATTCCAAATGAATGAGAAAACCAAACTTTTTATTTATTTGTAATTAGGTTTCAAAAGTTATTTTTCTTTAACTTTAAGTTCCTAATGCCGATTTTTCCTCAAATTGAGTCCTAAAACTTTTAAAATTTTCTTACGACCTTAATTTATTCAAATTCACAAAAAGGGATTAATTTCCCAAATTTCCAATTTTGTCCCCCTATTTTCCAAAATTACCATTTTGCCCTTCCTTTACAAAAATTGTAAGTTTTACCCCAAACATTGTAAAATTGCTCAATTGGCCCTCTTACATTCTTATCATGCCCAATTGACCCTCAATTTTATAAAATTACATTTTGGTCTTTCAAATTTTTGAAAATCCTCAATTTCCCCCAATTTCGAACTTCCTAACACCACCAAATTTGATTTCATCAAATTAATCAATTAAACACTTCTAATTGTTGAAATTGAATTTAAAATTGAGTTCATACATCTTCATATAATTCAATATCATTTTGAATTGCAAGTTTTGACGTCGGAACAAGCACAAACAAAGCTTCGTTGGAAAATAGACTATATAAAGAGAAAGCTTCAATTACTCATTATCGAGGGCATGGCAGTTCGAGATTTCGATCTAGGCAGATAGCTCTCATCCTGTGGTTCATCCTAGAATCAAGAATTGCATCACTTGATGTTGAATTGGATGAGAATTTTATAATCAAACTTTTGTCGGTTCTCTTTAGCACCGGTCGAAAATTGGAGAGAGGAGCCAAATTGGCTTACCTTTCCACACTAATTTAGCTGTAGGAGGGTTGTGGAGGTCTTGGGAGGGCTTGGTTTGGCCTAAGGATGGCTTAAAATGGCCGATTTTAGCTTGGCCGAAAAAGGGCAGCTTCGGTCCGCTAGAGCTGCTTCATTGTTCTATCACGCTAGTGATTCTCCGAAGACCCTCAGAGTAAACGAAGACTACATGCGTGTAGTTCACTTCTCCCCAGTTCTAAAGAATCCAACCTCTCCTTGATTGGCTTAGAAAAGTGCCAAGTCAGTGCTCTGGTTTGAGCTTCAACAGAAAATGGAGCAGATGGGAGAGAATAAAGTTTTCAGGTGTGGAGAGGATGAATGGGGAGGGGGTCTTTCTATAGGAAGCTCGGGACTTCTTGACCATCTGATTGGAGCCTTAATGGCAATAATTCATTGCTTGAACTCCTTGGACATAAACATTTCAGCTTCACCGGCACTGCGCGATTTTTCGATGAGTGAACAATGTTGTCATTTGAAGAAAGAAGACGACACTGTTTCGAACCAGACCAGACCAGTCCGAATTGGGTTCAAATCTTAAATCGACCAGTTCACCCCACATTCGACTGAATTTTTCAAATTTAAAATTTTATAAATTCATTTTCTATCCAATCGTGGCCTCAAATCTCAAATTTAAATTTCTTTAAGCCACTTAGAAAAATGAATTTAGAATCTAGTTCAATAGTGGTTCAAACTGGTCCAAATCGGTTTAATCTGGTTTGGATCCGGTTCACCTGAAGCGGTTTGGTTTTCATCTCCAAATCATTATCAAGTCCATTTCCATGACTTTTGGGACTCTTTGCGTCACTCGGGATCCATAAATTTCTCGGTTTGCCCTTTCTCTATCAGTTCTGGTTCATGAACCGACTCGGTTCATAAACCGGTTCAATCCAGTTGGATTCGGTTCATCTAAACTGAGAGTTGTAAATTCCCAAATTTCCCATTCCCAAATGATCGGATTTGTGAATCGGTTCAGTTTTCTTACTCGGTTTGACTGGTTCTTTTTCCTAGTTTTCCTTTACTCAAAAGGATGGGGTTTACAACTCTTCCCTCTTTTTAGGAGTTTTGTCCCCAAAACTTAATTAGCAACCTTGCATGAGGAACCAATCCCTTTGATGTCCATTTGGTATTTACTTAACATGCAAACTCTTATCTTGTTCTTTAAATTAACCCTTTTTACATCATTTACTGAAGGAATTTCTTTTCATTTATATTATTTGCTCTCTCCATGGAGTTTATCATACCTAGACATATCTTACTTAAGGGTATATCCTTAGATTCACATCTTTCTTTGCTTAGAGCAACATTTTTCCCTAACCATTCTCATGTCAAGTTAACCTCTTGGTCATTGAGACCCATAGCTCGATGTCCTTTAGAACATTACATACATGTTCTCACGTGTTTCCTTGTTATCACCTTTTCATACTATTTCGACTCTTCCTTCGTCCATTTTTCATTACAATTTCAGTCTAAATTTTATGTTTGACCTTGTCATGCTTACTATGTTTGACCTTGCCATGATTAACTAACTGACTCTTCCTTACTTGAGTCATACTTTTCCCTAGGACTATTGGGCTTACATGTCCCTTATAGCACGACCTACTCTAGAACCTATCTTTGGCCATTTAAGATTTTGGGACACTTACTTAATGGTTGTTCTCAATCTTCCTACCTTTCAGGGTTTATCTCACTTTGTCCCTCTTTTTCGTTTTGTAATGTTTCTTGACTACATCTACCGTTATCCCATCATCCATTTTTATTTTGTGGTCATGTCTTACATAACCGTGTCGGTTTTCCTTACCTATTCATCCTTTCTCAACTTCTTTATTGGATCTTTCCAATTCCGATCATTGGGTCTCCCTGTGACTTACCGGCACGTGGAGATTCTTCCCTTCCTTTATCCTTCATAATTTCTAGTGGCATCCTTTATTCAAGGACTTCCTTTTTTTCATACTCCACTATTTAGGCTACAACCATTAAGCATGGACTACAACCCATCTTGATGTCAGTGATCATTTACTCTAATCACTTCTTAACTGTAGGCTTATCTTTCTGAGGGTTCTTAGACTTACCTTCCTTTTTACCTTCTTATGGCCAGTCTACTCCTTTCTTACCCATATGGCATCTTTTGATGATATCCTTCTATTTACCCATTACTTGGATTTAACTTACTCCTTGGGCCCTCACAAGTACTTTTCCCTTGTACTTGATCTTTCCATTTCAACTAGCATATCATTTATGATCTTATCTTCTTTTCCACTTCTATTGGGTCCATTGCTTCTTAATTGGGACACGTATGTCTTTCCAAGGTTTCCATCCTTGGTAGGATTCATACTTCTTTCTCCCGAAATTCTCTTCTCATTTGTCATTAAGAACATCTAACCTTAAATGATATCCTTTTATGCCATCATCTCCTTATTGCCTTTACTCTTGAGATTTTACATGCACTTCTTTTATACCCCATCTTCATTCTCACTTGTATTCCAGTACCCATCTATTTCTTTTAGAGAAAACTCACATCCTCTTTATTTTTAAGATCTCTCGATTATCCTGCGAGAGGCTTTCTTACCTTCTCATGGCTTTTGGTCGTTACTCCTATCTTAGCCATTGATCTCTTTAAGTCTTTTCTTCATCCTTATTTCCCCAAGATTTTGGCATTTCCACCTCTCCCTTCTTTACTGGAGTTTTGACCTTCACAAGGGTCAGTTCATCAACCACTTTGTTCTTACTATCCTCCTTATTTAATTATTTTGAGATAGTTGTCTCTCGATTCTTCTTATCCTTAATGTCCATCCCATTGCCCTATTTCGGGTGTAGTCCTTACTACTTTCCAATCCTTCTTAGGGTGTCTTTTATTCTCCTCAACTATCTTGTTGTCATTAGTTATTTCCTTTAGCAAGGTTCATCTAAAATCCACATTTGGCTTCTCTGCTCTTCCAGAGCAGGTCACACCTTGCCATCCAAGTAGGTCATTGACAACATATGCCCTTTAAGTGAGGTTCCTTATTTCAGTTCAAGCCTCTTATGGTTCATCTGTCGGTTACTTAGCTTGGAAATTTCTCTTCCATGGTCCCAACTCCTATATTTATCCTTCTTCGAGAAGCTCCTGATTGTTAGTGAGTTCCTAATAATTGTGTCCTTCCTATCATTAACTCTTTCAAAGGTACTTATATTCCTTCGGGTTCTCTTCTTATCATACTTCTTTTCCTCTTCCCTCTCTCCTTGTCTTATCCTAAAGTGACTTAGCACCTTCCACACTCCTACTTCTTATTACTTTCCTCTTGGTCAGCTTCCATCACATTGGTTTCCCTTGGGGCAGCCCAATTCCTCTTAGTTTCCTAACTGTTATATATAGGGGCTCTTCCTTAACTCCTTATGGTCCTTATGCTTTTACAACTCCTGCATCCTTCCGGACTTAACACTTTCCCTCTTCTTCCTTCCCTTAGTTAGGTTATATCCTTCTTGGTGAACTCTAGGTAGACTCCTCTAGAATTTCTTTCCCAGTTTTGTTGCCTTGTTTTACTCCATACTCCTGGTTTTTGTAGGGAACTTATTTGGCTATCTTTAAGGTTTGGGTAAACTAGAGGTGACTCGTAGTTTTCTTCCTTAGGCGATCTTTTCTCTATCTACTACCCCGATCATTATTAGTATACTTTTATTTTTGTTAGTTGTACTTGTCATTATCAAGGAGATTAAATTTTAATCAAAGAAACTGAACTTTCATTTATTCCAAGAGTTAGTTTCTCGCCATACTCGGCTTATTACAGGAATTTTCTACTTCTTAGTCCCTTGGAGTCATAGGTCAGGTGTTAGCCTCTGAACGGTTGCGGGATTCACGGTCTGAAGGCTTCGAGGAACTGGTTGAAGTCCATCCACATTCCCTCTGGATTTCCCTTATGGGATGAACTTCATAAATGACCTCAAGTCCGTACCTTCTTAACACCTCTACCTCACACTTGTATGTCCATTTCATCCATTAAGAAGGATTGAGGCTAGACTGAGGAGGTGAGGGTACTTGGTGGATTTTCATGAAGGTGGCGTGGGCATCCAAATAGTTGTCCCAAGCCTCCTTCTTAGTAGGAGCACTCTCTGATTGTTGTGGGGCTGGAGGAGGTGTTGGGCTCTTTGGAGGAGGGTTATGTTCTTCCTGCCTTAGAGGAGGATAGGTGATGCCATCTAGTTCTAGTAGGGCTCCTATGAGTTTCCTATAATCCTCAACCATATTGTTCGACACTCCCTTCTCGCCCTCCATGAATCATTGAATAGTCGTCTCTCTAGGGGTAGGCGTCATTTTTAAGATCATGTGTGGGACGACATATTTTCTAGGGACTCTCCTTCCTACACGGTAATTAAGTTTTCATTAGTGCCAAGGCATTGTATTGATAATGTTTCAAGGGAACTAGGCTTTGATACCACTCAAGTTGTCATGCCCCGACCCGGTTTGGTCGGATCCCCATGATCAACCTACTGCTCCCTTGATTTAAGAGGGGTTGCCACGTGTCCGATCAACGGCTAGCTGGCACCCCGTCAGCATGCCTATAAACCATGTCCTTTCATAATAAAAAAAATTAGGAAAAGAACCGGTCATTTCCAAAGAGAAAATAGTGACAGTTTATAAAACGAAACCGATAGAGAAAAGACAAACCAGGAAAATTATGGATCCTAAGTGACCTAATTAGTCACAAAAATCATGATAAAGGACTTTAAGTGAATTGAAGATGAAAACCAAACCGGTTTAGGTGAACCAGACCTAAACTAGATTGAACCGGTATGAACCACTATTGAACCTGTTTGTAAATTCATTTTTCTAGGTGGATTAGAAATTTCAAATTGGAGTATTGAGGCCACCATTTGATAGAGAATGAATTTACAAATATATAATTTTGAAAAACTCTTTTGAATCGGGCCTAAACCAGCCAGTTTAAGTGTTGAATCCGGTTTGGAACAATGTGGTATTCTTCCTTCAGATGACAGCACTGTTCACTCGCTGGAAAATCGAGCAGTGCCAGTAAAGATCAAATGTCTCTAGCCAAGGAGTTTCAGGCAATGAATGACCACCATTAAGGTGCCAATCGGACGGCTAAAAAGTCCTCGAGCTTCCTATACAAAGAGCCCCTCCTCATTCATCCTCCTCACACCTGAAAACTCCATTCTCTCTGTACTGCTCCATTTTCCGGTGAAGCTCGAACCAGAGCTCTGACTATGGAATTTTTCTGAGCCAAAGAAGGTGTGGTCAGGTTATTTGGATTCAGGGACAAATCAGCTACACGCATGAAGTCTTCATTTACTCCGAGGATTGCTAGAGAAACGCCAGCGTGATAGAACAGTGAAGTAGCTCCGACGAACTAAAGCTTCCCTATTTCGGCCGAGCTGAAAATGGCCAATTCGAGCCCTTTTCAGGCCAAACCAAACCCTTCCAACACTTCCACAACTCTCCTACAGCTGAATTAGAGCGGAAAGGTAAGCCAATTTGTCTCCCCTCTATGAATTTCGATCGGTGCTAGAGAGAGAATTGGTAGATCTTTACTAACCAAATTCTCCCTCAATTCAACATAAATTGAGGTGATTCTTGATTCTACGAGAAACCTCAGGTCAAGAGCTATCTGCCCAGATTTAAAGCTCGGACCGTCACGCCCCCTACGGTAAGCTTTCGAAGCTTTCTCTCTCTACATTCAGTTTTCCAGCGAAGCTCCGTTTGAGCTCGTTCTAGCGTCAAATCGTGCGATTAAAAGTGCAATTGAATCATATGGAGGTGTAGAAACTCAAATCTAGCTTCAATTTCAACAATTAAACTCATTTGGTTGACCAATTTGATGAAGGGCATGTGTTGGTTGATAAACACACCAGTTGTGTTTAATTATGAGAAATGGCTATGAAAATCGATTTTTGAGGATGAAATAAGGAGTCTGGCACACTCTAATACAAACTATTTTCTAAAAATCATATTTTTAACACCCATTCATTGAGTTGTTGAAATAACCACCTCCCTTATACCCCTTTTCAGGTAACCCAGGGAAAAGCCTACCCAAAGACCACATGTTAATCACAACTGTAAGACTGATATGATAAGTTTAAATTTTCATTTAGTTTTGATTTATGTTATTTTAGGAAAGGTACAGGTTTAAAGGATGCATTACTCCTCACGGTTTAAAAGAAGGGAAAACCCTTAATAAATTGGGAGAGTGGCTGGTTGATCATAGGGATATGACCAAACCGGGTTGGGTGTGACAACTTGAATGGTATTAGAGCCTATTTACTTGAATACATAATCCAGACTAGAAAATATAGTAACTAATAGGATTGATTTTAAAATTTTCAAAATGGCTCCCCAAAAAGTAACCAAGAGAACTAGAGCTACAGTTTTCAACACTGCCCAACCACTCCTACCTATGGAAACTCCTAGAGAAACCCAAACAACCCCTCCAGGACTTAGCTCGGAACACCAGAGGTTGTATGAGGAGTTCACCCATGTATTTGGGCAACCTAACCTCATTCCTGAGGTAGGCACCAATTCTTGGGTTGAACTAGAGGAAGTGCCATCTCATCCTCCTCCTGTTAACCATCCCCCTCTAGTAGACATCCTAAGAAATCTCAAGACTCTCCATCAACTGGGTGTAAACCTTTCAATGGAGAGAAAGATGATGGTGCCACCATGGATTGACTAGCAAACATTAAGAAGTTGATGAGGATCATTAGGATACCACTAGAGGACATGGTTATCTTGACAGAATGCTTCCTAGAAGGAAGTGCTAAACGATGGTGGGACAATGTCTGAAACTTGCATACCTCCACCCCCACCTGGAAGCAATTTGAGGAGGGGTACGTGGAGGAGTACCTGGCTCCTCATTTGAATAATGAGAAGAAGCAAGAGTTCATCCGACTTCAGTAAGGGCTTAACTCCATATCGGAGTACGAAACGAAATTCAACGAGTTAAGACCCTTTGCTACTAACCTAGCTAGGCCAGTAGATATATGCCAACAGTTCATGGACGATCTTAATATGGACATACGATATCATATGAGAGTACTAGGATGCCCTACAAACCTGGCGGCGGTAATTGGTATGGCTCATGAGTGTGAGCGACTGGTGCAAACCCGATGCCATCGATGGAACAAACATCCCGGAAGGAGGATAAGGGTCAAAACCATCAAGGAGGACGGAAGGAGCATAATGGTCCAAATGGGGAAATACAATGGCATTTCAAAGGAGAAAAGGCATGCCACCACCTCCTCGGAGAGTAGTCCCCACCTTGCCTCTAGGAAATCCTCACTGTCCAAGGTGTCAAAGGAACCATGAGGAGGCGTACTTAACTTGCTTTGCATGCAAACAAGTCGGGCACTTTGCCAAGGAATGCCCCACTCTTAGGGAGAACAAGTAGAGGAATACCCTTGGACCACCTCAAGGGAACACCAAGCCAGACGCTAGGGTATACAACCTCACCCAGGAATAGGCTAGAAAAGACCCTAGCACCATAGCGGGTACATCCCAAAACCCTCCCACTAGTTCAAGAGAATCTTGTAATTAAAATTTTATTCAATAAAGAAAAGTCTTTCCTCTAAAATATACGTTTCTTCAAATCAGGGTATGTACAATTATGGGGACAACAAGTATATGCCCTCTTCAACTTGGGAGCTGAGAGATCCTTCATCAAGGAAGACTTGATCCCAAGTGTACACCTAGAAGTTGAATGGAAGCATGAGACTGTGCATAGACTATAGGAAGTTGAACAAGGTCACCATCAAGAAAAGATACCCACTTCTGCGGATTGATGACCTATTTGACCAATTAAAAGGAGCAGCTTACTTCTCCAAAATAGACCTTCGGTCAAGCTATCACCAACTCAAGATTTGAGAGGAGGACATTCCCAAGACAGCATTTCGATCCCGATATCGACATTACGAGTTTAGAGTGATGTCGTTCGCATTAACGAATGTCCCTATAGCATTTATGGATCTAATGAACCGTGTGTTCCAACCACACTTGGATAGATTTGTGAGAGTATTCATAGATGATATTCTTATATTCTCATGAACTAGGTTGGAGCACAAAGAACACCTGGCAATCACATTGGAGATATTAAGGGAAACTCATTTATATGCAAAATTATCCAAGTGTCGGTTCTGGCTGCAGGAGGTAGGATTCTTAGGACATATAGTGTCCAAGGATGGAGTCAAAGTAGATCCTGCAAAGGTGGAAGCCATATCAGATTGGAAGGCACCAAGGAATCCTTTAGAGATACAGAGTTTCTAAGGTTTGGTAGGATACTACAAACGGATCGTATAAGACTTTTCTAATATAGCAGCTCCTCTAACTAGACTCATAAAGAAAGGAGTTGAGTATAAGTGGGATGGAAGCTGTGAGAAGTCCTTCTTAGAGTTGAAGACTCGATTGACTACCGCACAGGTACTCTCCCTATCGGACCCTAATGCGGGAGAGTACACCATCTATAGTGATGCATCTGGACAAGGACTCGGATGTGTACTAATGCAACAAGTGAAGGCCATTGCTTATGCCTCGCGACAACTTAAGGTAAATGAGAAAAACTACCTAACCCATGATCTAGAATTATTGGCGATAGTGTTTGCCTTGAAGATTTGGTGACACTACCTCTACGGGATTAAGTGAAGGATATACACTGATCATAAGAGTCTTAAGTATTTCCTGACTCAAAAAGAGTTAAATCTCCAACAAAGGAGATGGATGGAATTAGTGAAAGATTACGATCTTGTGATAGAATATCACCCCGGAAAGGCAAATGTGGTGGCAGATGTCTTATGTCTCAAATATCAGATCGAGGCAGCACAAGTAAAGATAAGCTACATACCCTTGTTGCAACAATTGGGAAGGATGGAGGTAGATTTGAGGATAGACAAGCAGGAGAAGTGCTTGTTGGCCAATGTGGTGGTAAGGGTCAACAAAAGGCTGATAAAGAACTCCAACCTTATTTGGACCTGGTTAAAGACAAATGAAACTAGACTATGACCTATGAGGAGATGGAGTGCTAACCTACAAGGGTAGGGTTTGTGTGCCTAAAATAAGGAGTTAAAGAGGTTAATACTAGAAGAGGCACACAATTCGGTATATGTGATGCATCTGGGCAGTACTATGATGTACCACACCCTCAAACAAGGATATTGATGGAAAGGAATGAAGAGGGAAATTGAGGAATATGTAGCTCAATGCTTGTCCTATCAGCAAATTAAAGCCAAGCCTCAAAAACCGTTACGACTACTGCAACCCTTACCAATACCGAAATGGAAATAAGAGCCCATCGCTATGGAATTTGTCACGAGATTACCCATGACAAGAAAAGGACGAGATGCAATCTGGGTTATAGTGGACTGATTAACCAAGTCCGCCCATTTTCTACCAATAAGAGTGGTGGATTCAATTGAACAACTCGTCATCCTATATAAGAGGGAGATAGTAAGACTCCATGGTGTACCAGTGAGTAGAGTATCATATAGAAACCCTAGATTCACTTCAAGGTTTTAGACAAGCTTACAAAGTGTTATGGGAACCAAGCTCCACATGAGCAGACCTTTAAAAACCCATTCACTGAGTAGTTGTACTCACCTCCTCCCTTATATCCCTTTCAGGAAATCCCGGAAAGCCTCCCCTTAAAGACCGTCAACTAAGATGTCTATAAGACAGGTATGTAAAGTTTTAAATTTCATGCAATTTTGATTATGCTATTCCAGGAAAAAGGTGTAGGTTAAAGGACGCCTTACTCTTTACGGTTTACAATAAGGGAAAACCCTTTAATAAACCGGGAGAGTGGCAGGTTGATCACGGGGATCCAACCAAACCAGGTCGGGGCGTGACAAGGCCCAAGGCCAGCTGGCATGAGCAGGAGCTCGTTAACAAACATGAGTTTAAGCCATGAAAACTTTAAATGAATGATATGTTTGGCCATGGTACCAAGATAGGACTGACATACTCAATGGACTGGCGGTAGTGTGACATGACAGGTTGACGGACCAGTCGAGACAAACAACTGCAGGTCGAGTTAAGGGTCGGGGCCATTGGACAAGTGGCACCAAAGATTAGATGGCTTATGAGGAAAATAATTGTTTTGTGCATGCACTGAGGTATGGGACCTTCAAGATGCCCAAGAGGGGTAGTGATGCATCCTAGGGGCTACTGGACGAAATGGTAGAGATAAAGGAAGTTTGTTGTGCTAGCAATCAGGGAAACTCGACGTAGCTTCATGCGCATGAGACCTGGGTGGGGTCGAGATGAGGTCTCTATCCTCATAAGGACACAAAGTTTTTATTTACGGGATTGAGGGTCGGATGTCATGTACATCCACTCATTCTAAGGGTAGAAGTGGACGTGCTTCTATCTAGGAGGCCACTAAAGTCACTCTGACACCACAAGTGGGTGTAGTGGACATGTTGCCCTGCGAATGTGTGTTCTTATCATGATGAAGGGTGTGTGTTGGTTGATAAACACACCGGTTGTGATTAATGATAAAAAATGGCTATGAAAATCGAGATTTGAGGATGAAATAAGGAGTTTGGCACACTCTAATACAAACTATTTTCTGAAAATCATATTTGTGACACCCATTCACTGAGTCGTTGAACTCACCCCCTCCCTTATACCCCTTTTCAAGTAACCCAGGGAAAAGCCAACCCAAAGACCACAAGTTAATCACACCTGTAAGATCGGTATGATAAGTTTAAAATTTTATGTTGTTCTGATTTATGTTATTCTAAGAAAGGTAGAGGTTTATAATACGCCATACTCCTCATGGTTTAAAAGAAGGGAAAGCCCTTAATAAACTAGGAGAGTGTCGAGTTGATCACAGGGATCTGACCAAATTGGGTTGGGGCGTGACAACTTGAGTGGTATTAGAGCATGTTTACTCGAATACATAATCTAGAATAGAAAATATAGTAACTAATAGGATTGATTTTAAAATTTTCAGAATGGCTCCTAAGAAAGGAACCAAGAGAACTAGAGTTGTAGTCAACAACACTGCCCAACCACCCCTACCTGTGGAAACTCCTAGAGGAGCCTAAACAACCCCTCTTGGACTTAGCTCGGAACACCAGAGGTTGTACGAGGAGTTCACCCATGTATTTAGGCAACCAAACCTCATTCCTAAGGCAGGCACCAATTCTCGGGTTGAACTAGAGGAAGTGCAATCTTATCCTCCTCCTGTTAACCATCCCCCTCTAGTAGACATCCCCAAAAATCTCAAGACTCTCCATCAACACTGCCCAACCACCCCTACCTGTGGAAACTCCTAGAGGAGCCTAAACAACCCCTCTTGGACTTAGCTCGGAACACCAAAGGTTGTACGAGGAGTTCACCCATGTATTTAGGTAACCAAACCTCATTCCTAAGGCAGGCACCAATTCTCGGGTTGAACTAGAGGAAGTGCAATCTTATCCTCCTCCTGTTAACCATCCCCCTCTAGTAGACATCCCCAAAAATCTCAAGACTCTCCATCAACTGGGTGTAAACCTCTCCATGGAGAGAAAGTTGTTGGTGCCACTATGGATTGGCTGGCAAATATTAAGAAGTTGATGGGGATCGTTAGGATACCCCCAAAGGAAATGGTGATCTTGACAAAATTCTTCCTAGAAGGAAGTGCTAAACAATGGTGGGACAATGTCCGAAACTTGTATACCTCCACCCCCACCTAGGAGCAATTTGAGGAGAGGTACACGGAGGATACCTGCTCCTCATTTGATTAATGAGAAGAAGCAAGAGTTCATTCGACATCAGCACGGGCTTAACTCCATATCTGAGTACAAAACGAAATTCAACGAGTTAAGACCCTTTGATGTTGACCTAGCTGGGCCAGCAAATATATGCCAACGGTTCATGAATGGTCTCAATATAGACATATGAGATCGTATGGGAGTACTAGGATGCCCTACAGACCTGGCGGCGGTAATCAGTATGGCTCATGAGTGTGAGCGACTAGTGTAAACCCGACACCATCGAATGGAACAAACGACCTGGAAGGAGGATAAGGCTCAAAACCGTCAGGGAGGATGGAAGGAGCATAATGGTCCAAAATGGGGAAATAGAAAGGCATTTCAAAGGAGAAAGGACATGCCACCATGTCCCTAGAGAATTGTCCCCACCTTGCCTTAGGGAAATCCTTGCTGTCCAAGGTGTCAAAGGAACCATGATGGGGCATGCATGACCTGCTTTGCATGCAAATAAGTGGGGCACTTTGCAAAGGAATCCCCACTTTTAGGGTGAACAAGCAGAGGAATACCCTAGGACCACCTCAAGGGAACCACAGGCCAAACGCTACGACATGAGTACCAGCTAGGGTATACAACCTCACCCAAGAAGAGGCTAGAAAAGACCCTAGCACTGTAGTGGGTACATCCCAAAACCCTCCCAACTAATTCAAGAGAATCTTGTAATTAAAATTTTATTCAATAAAGAAAAGTCTTTCCTCTAAAATATACATTTCTTCAAATCAGGGTATGTACAATTGTGGGGACAACAAGTATATGCCCTCTTCGACTCGGGAGCTGAGAGATCCTTCATCATGGAAGACTTGATCCCAAGTATACCCCTAGAACTTACTCCACTAGAACAATGCCTTAACATCCTCAAACCCTTAGGAGAAGGATTAAATAGGAATAAGCAATTAAAAGGATATGTGATAAGGATTGAGGGAATCAAACTTGAAGCAGATTTGATTCCATTACCCATGAAGGAGGTAGAAGTAATCCTGGGAATAGATTGGTTAAGTAACCATCAGGTCAGGATGGACTATGGAAAGAAAACAGTGACCTTCCACACTCATGAGACAAGTGGATTAAAGTTCCAAGGAGATCGAAAAAGAGGTGAAGTGCAAATAGTGTCCCATATGAAAGCCCGAAAAATGATACAGAAAGGTTTTACGGCTTTCCCATCCATGGTCATCAACGAAGAGACTAAAGAGAAGAGATTTGACGACATTATGGTGGTTAAGCACTATCCATAAGTATATCCCGAAGAACTACCTGAACTACCTCCAAGTCAACAAGTAGAGTTCACCATATAAATCATCCCAGGAATGAACCCCATATCTCAAGCCACATATCGCATGGCTCCGGCAAAATTGAAGGAACAATTGGACGAATTATTGGAGAAGGATTTCATATGTCCTAGCTAGTCTCTATGGGGTGTGCCCATCCTATTCATAAAGAAAAGGGATGGAAGCATGAGACTATGCATAGACTATAGAAAGTTGAACAAGGTCACCATCAAGAACAAATACCCACTTCCGTAGATTGATGACCTATTCGACCAATTAAAAAGAGCAGCTTACTTCTCCAAAACAAACCTTCGGTCAGGCTATCACCAACTTAGGATTCGAGAGGATGACATTCCCAAGATGACATTCTGCTCCCGATATGGACATTATGAGTTTAGAGTGATGTCATTCGGATTAATGAATGCCCCTGCAACCTTTATGGATCTAATGAACCCTGTGTTCCAGCCACACTTGGATAGATTCGTGATATTATTCATAGATGATATTCTTATATACTCATAAACTAAGTTGGAGCATGAAGAACACCTACCAATCACCTTGGAGATATTAAGGGAAAATCATTTATATGCAAAATTCTCCAAGTGTGAGTTTTGGCTATAGGAGGTAGGATTCTTAGGACATATAGTGTCCATGGATGGAGTCAAAATAGATCCAGCAAAGGTGGAAGCCATATCAGATTGGAAGGCACCATGGAATCCTTCAGAGATATAGAGTTTCTTAGGTCTGGTAGGATACTATAGACGGTTCTTGCAAGAGTTTTCTAAGATAGCAGCTCCTCTGACTCGGCTCACTAAGAAAGGAGTTGAGTATAAGTGAGATGGAAGCTGTGAGAAGTCCTTCTTAGAGTTGAATACTCAATTGATAACTGCGTTAGTACTCTCCCAACCGAACCCTAATGCAGAAGAGTACACCGTCTATAGTGATGCATCTGGACAAGGACTCGGATATGTACTGATGCAACAAGGGAAGGTCATTTCTTATGCCTCTCGACAACTTAAGGTACATCAAAGAAACTACCCAATCCACGATCTAGATTTAGCTGTGATAGTGTTTGTCTTAAAGATTGATGACACTACCTCTATGGGGTTAAGTGTAGGATATACACTGATCACAAGAGTCTTAAGTATTTTCTAACTCAAAAAGAGTTAAATTTCTGACAAAGGAGATGGCTGGAATAGGTGAAAGATTATGATCTTGTGATAGAATATCACCCCGGAAAGGCGAATGTGGTGGTAGATGCCTTAAGTCACAAATATTAGACTGAGGCGACACAAATAAAGAAAAGCTACATACCCTTGTTGCAACAATTAGGAAGGATGGAGGTGGATTTGAGGATAGACAAGCAGGAGAAGTATTTGTTGGCAAATGTGGTGGTAAGACCTAGTCTAACCGAGCAGATTAACGCTCAACAAAAGACTGATAAGGAACTCCAACCTTATTTGGACTCGGTTAATAGAGAAACGAAACCAAACTATAACCTGCGAGGAGATAGAGTGCTAACCTACAAGGGTAGGGTTTGTGTGCCTAAAGATAAGTAGTTAAAGAGGCTAATCCTAGAAGAGGCACATGATTCGGTATATGCGATGCATCCGAGCAGTACTATGATGTACCACACCCTTAAACAAGGATATTGGTGGAAAGGAATGAAGAGGAAAATTACGAAATATGTAGCATGATGCTTGTCTTGTTAGCAGATTAAAGTCGAGCTTCAAAAACCATCAGGACTACTGCAACCCTTACCAATCCCAAAATGGAGGAGCACATAACTATGGACTTTGTCACAAGATTATCCATGACAAGAAAAGGACGAGATGCAATTTGGGTCATAGTGGATTGATTAACCAAGTCTGCCCATTTTCTTCCAATAAGAGTGACGGATTTAGTCGAACAACTGGTCGTCCTATATATGAGGGAGATAGTAAGACTCCATGGTGTCCCGGTGAGTATATTATCAAATAGAGATCCTAGATTCACTTCAAGGTTTTGGCCAAGCTTACAAAGTGTTATGGGAACCAAGCTCCACATGAGCACTATGTTTCACCCTCAGACCGATGGACAGTCTGAGCAAATGATTCAGACCTTGGAGTTCATGCTAAGGGCATGCGTACTCACTATGGACAAAGGTTGGGAGGAATACTTGTGCCTAATGAAATTTGTTTACAATAACAACTATCAAGTTAGTATTCAGTTGGCTCCTTATGAAGCCCTTTATGGATGACAATATCATACCCCTCTATTTTTTAAAGAAGTGGGGGAAAGGAAGCTAGAAAGTGTAGAGCTAATCGAGGATACCATGGAGAAAATAAAACTAATCAGGAGTCACCTTAAGACCGCACAAGACAAGCAAAAGAATTATGCGAATCATCGAAGGAAAGATCTGGAGTTTTGTCATGCCCCAACCTAGTTTGGTCAGATCCCCGTGATCAACCCGCCACTCTTCTGATTTATTAAAGGGTTTCCCCTTATTATAAACCGTAAAGAGTAAGGTGTCCTTTAAACCTGCACCTTTTCCCGGAATAGCATAATCAAAACTGCATAACATTTTAACTTAACCATACTTATCTCACAAGCGTCTTAGATTATGGTCTTTAAGTATAGGCTTTCCGGGATTTCCTGAAAGGGATATAAGGGATGGGGTGAATACAACTACTTAGTGAATGGGTTATCAAAACTTTTATATTTTAGGAAAAAGAATTGTATTGGAGTGTGTCAGACTCCTTTCTTTCAAAAATCATTTCATTCAAAATCTTGGGTTTTATCACCATTTCCTTATTTAATTAAGATGTGTCATCACCCAACACACAACCTTCATCATGAAGGTTAAACACACATTTACAGGTCAGTACATCCACTAAACCCAATTGTGGCTTCAGAGCGACTTTACCGGCCACCCAGATAGAAGTACGTCCACTTCTACCCTGAGAATGAGTGGATGTTTGCGACATCCGACCCTTAATCCCGGAATAAATTCTTCGTGTCCGTATGAGGACAAAGACCTCATCCCATCCCCACCTTGGTCTCATGCGCTTGGTGCTACACTAAATTTCGCATGGTCACCTGGTACGACGAACTGCCCTTATACTCACCAGGTCGTCCAATGCCGTTAGGACGCATCACTACCCATCTTGGGCATCTTGATGGTCTCGTACTCACAGTGCATACACAATCAATATTTTCTCATTATGCTATATAATCTGTGGTGCCACTGGTCCAACGGCCCCGACTCTCAACTCAACCCATAGTTATTTGTCTTGATTGGTCCATCGACCTGTCATGTCACACTACTGCTAGTTGACAGAGTATGTCGGTCCTATCTTGGTACCATGGCCAAACAATTCCTTTATTTAAAGTTTTATGGCATATAATTCATGTTTGTTTACGAGCTCCAGCATGTGCCAACTGGCCTTGGGTCTACAGTACGAGATTTTCAAAATCAGGCATATTAGCCCCCAAGTTCCAAAACTGAGGCCCTCGTTCTATAAGAGCTATTCGAGCTCCTGTCAAGAAGGTCTCCCAAATAGTTTAAGCATTGGCACACAGTCAGGGGAGAGAACTTCAGACAAAATCATATTTTCAACTGTCCATTATACCGACTGGGTATAAGGACATCTCCGCTCATAACTGATGAACGGGTTTTCAACTCGGAGCTCGAAGCAGCGGGCTCCTACTCGACACCACCTCACTTTATCCGCTCCTTCCACCACCCACCTTAGCCACCACTAACCACCTAAGACCCTCCACAATACCACTATAGGCCCCGGTAAGCTCAATTCTGCCTTTCCCCGTCGAAATTCCCAAATTTCAGTGCTACACCGACCAGAATTTCTCTCTTCAAATTTTCACAAGGCAATAGTGAATTGTAGCAGAACTCGATCCTGCTAGGTCCCCCTTGACTAGCTCTAGTTGCCCCCACCTCAAGCTCCAGCCACTATCTCTCCATCGGGAAGAAATGCAAGCTTTCTCTCTCTATTGTAACTTTTCTGGCAAAGCTCTGACAGGGCACAAAACTTAGCCAAATTCAGAAATTCTAAGTGCAAGAAGATCGAGGGGAGATGTAGAAGGTGATTAGAAGCAATAATTGAAGAAAACAAGGACTTACATGTCGCCAATTGGACGAGATAAGATTCGAAGTGTCATATGCTCGAATTGGGGAAGAAGATGAAGGGTGATTTGGGGATTTTGGGGGACTTTTGTGCAATTTTCAGAAATTGGAGGGCTAAATGGAAATTTCACAAAATTTAGGGTGTTTTCATGAAATCCACCCCAATTGAGGGTCAATTGGGCAAATTGGAATTTTTGGAAAGTTGGAGGACCAAACTGCAAATTTTAGAAAATTAAGGACTAAAAGGTAAAATTGGTAAATTAAGGGCAAATTAGTGAAATTGAAAGATTTAAGAACCCAAAAAGAATAATTGGGAACCCAAGGGACCCAATAGAGATTAAAGAGAGCATCAGCACTAGAAGCGCACTGAGGAGAGAAATTTCGTCGACATGACCCCATCGAGATCACCGGGTGAGTGGGAACTACTATTACGTCCATTCTAATTGAAATGACGATTTAAGCTTTGAAAAAAACTGTTTTCTCGGAATTAGCATCCCTTGACGAGGTGACTCCGCTTAAAATATTTGGGAGCTAATTTCTGGCTTAGGCTTGAGATGCCAGAGGGCCCAAGGCCGGTGGATACAGGCATGGACCTATCCAAAACAGACATGTGATACATGAGGCTAAAAGAGATGAATAATGGGAACTTGCGTGGTACCCATCGAGCCAAGCTGAGTTGTCGAGCTTGTTGGGCTGAACCGCTGCTCTGCCGACGCTAGGTCGTCGAACCTATTAGACTAGTATGCGTGGTGGGGCCGAAGCTAAGCTGACAGATCATTGTGCAAGAGTGCCAAAGATAATGGCTATAACTCAAAAAGCTTGTTGATTATGTATGCACCGTGATATTCGGACCATCAGGACACCTGGCATGAGGTAGTGATGGAACCAAAGGACTACAGGACGACCTAATGAGCATAAGGGCAGTATCATTGTTCAGTAGGTCGCGAAGCTGAGGAGCTTCCTGCACACGGAGACCGAGGCAATAGGGGGAATGAGGTCTCGTGCCATTGAGTGGACATGGTGGAGAAACTTGAGTTTTATGGTCGGACTATTGATGTCCGCACAAACTCCGGCTAGAGGCAGTATCCCTCTATCAAGGTGGACGGTAAAGGCATTCCGGTCCACAAGTGTCACGATCGAGGACTGTTCTGCAAATGTGTGATCCCTCCTATGATAGGAGGGTGGTTGTTGATCTTGTTACTATGTGAAGTAACAAAAATGGATTAAATTAATGAAAGATAAGATGAATTCAAGTAAACCATTATAGTAGTTTCCCTCACTGAGTGTTGTACTCATCCCCCTTCCACAACCCTTTTCAGGACGTCACCTCGACAAGAAGTTTCGGACACGCTCAGGCCCTCAAGATACGCTTCCTACCCCCAACTTAAAGTAAGCGTTTGAATGTGAACACGCATTCACCTTCCTTGTCTCCTTCGGGTAGATATACATGAATGATACAAGGAAGGGTGGTAGGTTGATCACAGACTCCGACCAAACCGGGTTGGAACGTGACACGCTCACTGAGTTGTAGAAACTCGCTCACTTCCTTTAACCACTTTTTAGGAAAGGAAGGCAAACCCTTAAGTAATAACTCGAATCCAAACCTTTAAGATAAAGACAGGTATGTAAGTTTTTAATATATTCAGTTTTTATAATGTTATTACAGGAAAATAAGGTAAATAGGATGTCTCACTATTTACAATTTAGAAGTAAGTGCAACATTTTATAGAACAAATGGAATAACGGATTGCTCACGAGAATCCAACTAAATCGGATCACAACGTGATTAGTAGAGATAATTTTATAGTGTAGTTCTAATTAAAGGTTAACTTAAATCATGTTGTATTTATTTACAAATAGGAGAAAGAACACAAGTGACACATCTAATGTAATAGGCTCGAAATAATATTTTATTTTAAATTTGTATTTATTTACCTATTTAATTATAAAATATTAAAGTATGTCAAATTTAATATATTTTTAAAAAGGTTTCTAATTTTGAATTGTTATAAAATTAATTATTTTATAGAATACGGAATTTGATGCACATTGGAAATGCGATATTATATTGCACATGGTGCACAAGTGAATGCTAGCAATGGGTACCAATTAGTACCTAAGCGGGTGGGTTGGACCCACCAGCTAATGAGTTTATATAATTATAATGCTATATCATAAAAATGATCTTATAGTATAAAATTATATAATTATATATATATATATCTCATATTATATTTTATGGTAAAAAAATTAAATAATTATAGTAGAATGATGATTTGATGGAAATAATTTTTTATTGAAGAATGGTTGAGTTCGGGATACGAGCCCAACCAACTAAAGTGAGCTGGAGCCTCTTGATGCCATCTCTGGTAATTTATCTTTATTAATCAAGGAAAGTACTTGGTGTGTCTTGTCTCTGCTAGACAGCCATGCCCAAACACAAGCCCTCGTACCCAAGCAAGCTGGCTTTATCAGTGCCCGAGCGGTGGAGCCACTGTGTTGCTCATTAGTCAAAATTAGGAATTTCTCCATGTAAAAAGCAAATTCGTGGATTAGGCCCAGCCGACAGTTGCTCATAAAAAGCCAGGCTGGCTTCCCGGAAAGTGCGGCTGCCGTCTTGTGCGGGACCCACTCTACTCTCCAAGTCTCTCTCCCCTTTGCTGCGACGAGTAAACTCTGGTCAGTCCCTTGTTTTCTTTTTTATTTAATCTTTAGTCTGCACTGTTGTAATTTTAATTTAATAAAATAAAAAAATAAAAATATTTTCCCGTCATTTGCGTCTTGTCTCTTCTCTCCCCTTCTCTTGTTGATTTCAGGGAGCCATAGCTGTTTCGGAACTCCTTCCTTCTATCCCTTTGCCCCTCCTCCTCCTCAACTCCACAGTCTCATTCGTCCATCTTTTTTCGACCTGTGATTTTGACCGTCTTCCCAGTCTCTGTCTCGGCACCTTTCGCCCGTTCGGAGCCAGTTCAGTCCGATCGCTGAATCAGCTCCCCTCCTATCTGACTCTTTACTCCGGCGCGGCCTTAAAAGCAGTTCAATGGACTCTTCCAACTGGGACTGGGGTTTCTTGCAGGCTTATCTTATGCGGTGACATTGAGCGGTAAGGTTAGTTACTTTCTTCCAGTTTCTATTCGATGTGGAGGGTCAGTATTCTTCAAGCTCATAGCTTAGTCCAATCCTCGTCACCTGAGCTTGCATTTTGATTTGGATTCCAATAGATGTTCTGTATTTAGTATATCATTAAATGTTCTATAATATTTATTTGGGTACTCTTTAAATTCGAATTTGAACACTTAATTGTACTCTTACTAAGCTCGTGTTGTGCTTACTCTTGAGTTTTTTGCAGTTTTTTCAATAAGCCCATTCTTTGAATATTTTAGCGGTTAACCTTGTGATTGAGCCATTTTGTAAGCTCAAATCCTCAATTGAATTTACATCAGAAACTTCTTTAATTTAGCATTTTTTGTAAAGTTAGGTCAAATGAGGAGATGGGTAGATGTTTTGGTGTGCTTTGATATTATTGGAAGAAAATTTGTTTGTAGTATTTCTTCTAGCCAAAAACTTGTTTTTAGTTAACTTCTCTATGTTCTTTGGCTAAAGAGGGAACTTCTAAATGTTGCTGGGTGTTTTTACTTTTATGCTTGGTTTAAGATTTCTATTGGAAGAATCTCCCAAGAAGCTATTATTTGCATTTGCCATTTCTGACTTCTGCCTTGTAGAGGACAAATTAGTGATAATGAATTGATTTTCAACCTTGTTGTTGACATATATCCATATATAGCAACTCTTAATTTTTGTTTATATAGCTTTTAAGGTTCCACTAGTTTTCATTCTTTTTTTCTCACTCTTTCCTACTTTGCTTTTTATGAAGCTATTCATTGCAATAACAGATTGGCCCAAATGTCTGCAAACTTGGATAGAAATTATGACCATGGTAGTCAATCTGATGATAATTATCAGTTTGAAAGATATCGTATTGAGCCCATCTATGATGCACTTGTGTGCCATTTAACAAAACAAATTATGCAAGATCCAGTGACAATAGAAAATGGTGAAACATTTGAGCGTGAGGCTATTGAGAAGTGGTTTAAGAATTGCAAAGATAGTGGAAAGAGATTGGTTTGCCCACGTACAGAAAAAGAGTTGAAAAGTGCAGATATGAACCCAAGCATCGCCCTGCGGAAAATGATAGAAGAATGGAGTGCTAGAAATGAAGCTGCCCTAGTTGATATTGCCCAAAGGTCGTTTACCTTGGAAAATGCTGAAAGTGAGATTATAAGGGGGTTGAGTTTTGTCCAGTATATATGTCAAAATAGCCTTCAAAATAAGCATATAGTGAGGAAAGTGGGACTTCTACCTAGGATTATGGATATGTTAAGGAGTAGTAGCTGTCCAGTCAGATGCAAAGCTCTGGAAACGCTAAGGATCTCAGCAGAAGAAGATGTTGATATTAAGGTTTGTAATAGTCAATCTCTGACTATTTCCTTTTGCAAAGAATTTATGATGTTAATGGGTTTGAATTGTTTTCTTTCCTTTCATCTTATCTTGTAGGAAATAATGGCCGAGGGGGACATTGTTCGAACCATAGTAAAGTTCTTGTCACATGAACCATCAAAAGATAGGGAGGAAGCTATATCTTTACTGTATGAGCTGTCCAAATCTGAGCTCTTGAGTGAGAAGATAGGCTCCATAAATGGTGCTATTATAATCTTGATGGCAATATCTAGCAGTAGAGCAGAAAATGATTTTACAGTTGAAACTGCTGAGAAAACTCTTCTGAATCTAGAGAGTTCTGAGAATAATGTACGGCAAATGGCTGAGTATGGGCGATTGCAGCCTCTTTTGTCTCAACTTCTGGATGGTACTTTTCAGTTTCATTTATTCATGTTACCCAGTATGAATTGATAGGATTGGCATAATATTAAATATGATTGAAGATTACTCTTGAAGACCATATCATATATGTACTATCTACAAAAAAAACACCTGGCAGAAGAAGGAAAAGTATGAATGATGATATTTTCTTTCCCTTTCCCCAATCATGAAGCAGCTTCTAAATTTTTGGAGATAGATTGAAGTTTGATTATCTTAACTATGCCTTTCCTTGTTTATCTTGAATAATGAGTTTATTTATTTATGAGGGGCTATTCTTAGCACAGGCACTCTTAAACTCTGTACTAACATTGTAATGGTTACAGGATCTTTGGAGACTAAACTATCAATGGCAAGTTATCTTGGTGGACTCCCTTTGACCAATGAAGTGAAACTTTTTGTGGCAAAATCCGTGGGCTCATCACTCATTAGCTTATTTAAAAGTGGTAACATTCAGTTGACAGAAGCCTCTCTAAGAGCCCTAAATCAAATTGCTTGTGAGACAAGCGCAGAGGTCTTGATAAACTTGGGCATTCTCCCTCCTCTTGTAAGGGGTTTGTTGATAGTTGGTGCCAATCAACTCCCTATGCGATTGAAAGAGGTCGCTGCCACTATCCTTGCTAATGTTATGACTTCAGGCATTAATTTTGACTCCATTCCCATTGGACATGACGGTGAAACTTTGCTCTCTGAGGAAATAATCCACAGCCTGCTTCAACTTATCAGTAACACAGGCCCTACAATTGAGTGTAAGCTCCTTCAGGTTCTTGTTGGACTCACAAGCTCCCGCTCTGCGGTTCTCAGCATTGTTTCTGCCATTAGAAGTGCAAGTGCCACCATCAGTCTCATACAGTTTATTGAGGCTCCGCAAACAGACCTGAGGTCGGTCTCCATAAAACTTCTCCACAACATCTCCCCTCACATGGGTAATGAACTAGCTGACTGTCTTTGTGGAGCTGCTGGCCAACTTGGAGGCTTAATCAACATTGTTACAGAGAATATAGGTATCACTGAGGAGCAAGCAGATGCTGCTGGACTTCTAGCTGAGCTACCTGAGAGGGACTTGAACCTTACAAGACAGATGCTTGATGGGGGAGCCTTCCAACAGATCATCTCAAGGCTCTATCAAGTTTGTCAAGGAGAGGCCCGAGGAATTAGATTCATGGCTCCCTATATTGAAGGGCTTGTGAGAATCCTTGCTAGGATTACCTTTATTCTCTCAGAAGAGCCAGCCTCTGTTGAATTTTGCCAGCAAAACAATATTGCTGTCTTTTTTGTTGACCTTCTCCAGTTTAACAGGTGTGACAGGGTACAAATGTTCTCTGCCTTGGCACTAGAAAACTTGTCCCAGGAGTCAAATAACTTGACAAGTATCCCGGAGTTACCACCTCCGGGTTTCTGTGGGCTAATATTTCCGTGTTTCTATAAAAAGCCACTAATTCCGGGTCTTTGTAGGCTCCACCGTGGTATATGTTCCTCAAAGGACACATTTTGTCTTGTTGAGGGACAGACCGTGGAGAAGCTTGTGGCCCTGCTAGATCACACAAATGTTGAAGTGGTGGAGGCTGCCCTTGCAGCTCTCTGTACCTTGTTGGAAGATTCAGTAAACATAGAGCAAGGGGTTTCAATCTTGTGTGAAGCAGATGGGATCAGGTCCATCATAAACATTCTGCTGAATCACAGAACTGACAATCTGATGAAGAGGTCCATTTGGGCTATGGAGAGGATCCTTAGGAGTGATGACATGGCCATTGAAGTATCTAGAGATCGGACTGTCAGCACAGTGTTGGTGGATGCCTTCCAGCATGGAGACTACACAACCAAGCAGGTTGCAGAGAAAGCCCTCAGGCATATTGACAAGATACCAACATTCTCAGGGATCTTCACAGATAGGGGATGATAGTCTGAGTTCTGCTGTGTCAACCAACCTGTGTAAATCAATTCCTTTAGCAGTCATTTTAGTTGTTCTTTTGCTTGATATAAGTAGATTTATTGCTTTTTATGGAGAAAAATTGGTAGATATATTATTGGCTTATACGGTATCCATGTGTAAATGGTTTTGGAAGAGTTTTGGTGAGCTGTATTTTGTATTCTCTGACTGTTGACTCCTCTTTCATTTCTTCTCTTCATAATGCTACTGTTTTTATCTTGGCCAATGCCTCTTCCTACTGCTTCAACATATGTAGTTTGTAGCTTAATTTTCTAATGGTTGAAAGAAGATAAAATGCAGTTCCGTTTCAAGAAGTTCTTGGATGTGTCATCCAAAGTAGGAGACTTAAGGGACCTGTCACAGTCCTTTTCCTTCTCTGGTGTTCTTTGCCTGATTTCTTAAGAATTCCCAATGATTATTGGGAGTAGGGATAGCAACGAGCCCGTTGAACGGATTGAGGGTTGAGGCTTTGTCTCGTCTCAGTACTTTTCCTAGTTAGGTTCAGTTGTACTCGATACACTCCCATTCAAACTAGTACTAATTTGATTCCAATCAAAATTATGAACTCGAATTTAATAACATCATATGCATAAGCATAATTTAAATTCGGGATGTGATTCTAGTTTTGATAACTGAATACAACTTGATTCGAACTCAATTAAAAGTGATGTTATTTGTATTATTATAATTGCCTTTGAAGGGAATAAGTTATAAATATACAATTATATATATAATTTTATAAATTATATAATTAAAATTTGTTATCTTTATATATAATTTTAATAAATAATTATTATTTAATATAATTATATACAAAAATAGATATTTTATATAACACTAAATATTTTATATAATTAAAAATTGTAAATTTTATGTACAAATTATTATATATGTAATAATATCAATTTTATAATTTTATATAATATTTAATTTATATAAATTAAATAATTTAATATAATTATGTATAATATATCAACTTATAATACAATAAATATTTTCTATAAGTAAAAAAATATAATTTTATGTACAAACTATTTTATATACAATATTATTAATTTATTAGTGAAAATAATTTATTATTTTTATAATTAAAATTTTTAATTTTATATACAATAAAATAGTATAATATATAAATTTATTTATAATAAATATTTTTTATAATTAAAATTTTCTAATTTTATATACACATTATTTTATATATAATAATATTAATTTATATGCAATTAATAATTCACTATAATTAAATATTTTTAAGTTTATTTATCATAATCATTTCATTTGAACTAAAATTAATTTATAAAAGTTAAATAATATAATATAATTATATACAATATTATCATTTATTATCTTATAAGACAATATATAATTTCTATAAATATAAAATTATAATTTTATGTATAATAATATTAATTTAGTATATAAAATAATTTACTATTATTAATTTTTTTAATTTTATGTAAATTAGTTAGTTGTACAATATAATTTATTATAAATATAAAATTTTATTACATTTTTCCGTACCGTTATTAAAAATAACATCATTTTTTGTTATTTGGTTAAGAATAATTGTCTCGCCCCCCATGGGCAAGTGGGGCTCCAACCACCTTAAACCAATAATACATTGATATTATTAGTTTAATTTAAATAATAAATAAGTTCAATTAAATACATTTAAAAAATAATTATACTTAAAAAATATGAAAATTTTCTTTTTCTTTCCCTTACTTATTCTATGGAATTTATTATAGTTAAGCATGTCTTACTTGTGAGTTAAAGAGTATATTTTTAAATTCACATTTTCCTTTGTTTAGGGCAAGATTTTTGTCCTTGGGATTCTTATTCAAGATTTCATGATTTGAATGTTCCAAGATGCCAAGTCGTTCATACGTTTAGTCATTCTCTTTATCGTTGAAACCATTAGCTCGATATCCTTTTTGAGTGATATGTACTTGCTTTCATAAGTCTTTGGAGCTACATACTTAACCTTCTTATCATTCCTTATATGGTTTTTTTTTCTTTCTTTCTTTTCCTTACCTTTCCTTATATATTGAGGCATTTATCTGCTTTGAATCCTTTCTCATCTTAAAATTCCATTTCATCCCTTATTCTTTATCTGAGAATCTTTCAATTGTCGGTTTTATTCCGTGCATTCCACACTATGCTTAGTCATCCACTCTTTTAGGCTTCATATGTGCGTGTGGACTATGACCCATCTTACCAATTGTGGTTATTCCTCCTTAGCCACATCTTATTTGGAGGACTTACTTTTCCAACATTTCTCAAACATTCTTTCCTTTATTAACTTAGTATGGGTAGTCCACTCATTCTTACTTGTCACAACATCTTTTGATGCTAATCCGTTAACTTATTTCCTTTTAAGGAGGGTTCACATCCTACTTGTTTCAAAATCTCTTGATCGTCCTTTGTGAGGCTCACTTAACCATCTTAAGACTTTTAATTATAAATCCGGTTTTGGGCATTGATTTTTTTAAGGATTTTCCTTTGTTCTTCTTTTCCAATGTTTTGGTCTTTTCACTTCTCCCTTCTTTGTTCAATCGTCCTTCTTTCTAGTTTGTTCTATTGTTAATAGTTGCTTCTTTCTAGTTTGTTCTCTTGGAGTTGCTATTTGGTTCTTCTACTCTTTCCAACAGGTCACAATGGACCATCACGATACATCCTTCCTTCGAGAAGTACCTAATTAAGGGTTGGTTCCTTGCAGTCTACATTGTGTCCATCCATCCATCAATGATTCATTCAAGGTTACTTAGTTGTATGCATCCCTCCAAGGTTTCCTTTCATAACATATTTCTTCTCTTCTTCACTCTTACTATGTCATACCCCTAGAGTTTCCTAAGGACATTTTTTCCACGCTTTCCCCTTATGAGGGGGTTCTAGGTATACTTTCTTACCTCCATTCTTGTGGTATCCTTCTCGGCTTGACCTTCTTAAGAAGTTTAAACTTGGTTTTTACCTCGTCATTTCTTGACCTCTTTGTGAACTGCTTGCTTAACCTGTTCCATGGTTTTGGTCACCGGTCCTTCACGTCTTTCATGACCTTTGAGGAGGTGTTACCCTAAATCTATGAGGTGTGAAATAGTCCTTCTTTACCTGAACTATTACTTTACACTTATGACGGTTTGGTATTTGTCCTTAGTAGGGTTGGGTACTTATTCACGTAATGTCTCCATTGTTCACACTTATAATAGGTTATTCCCTTGCATGGACCATATAGCTCCTCCATTGTTAAGTCTTCTTTGCCAAATGATCCCTCTAGGAGTCCTCCTATATTTCTTAATTCCTTAATTCAACTTACTTAACAGGGATGAGATTCTCTCTAATTTTTATGGTGAAGGGGGTTTGTTTGTTTACTATTTTGGGGACCATCTTCCTAGCAAGATCACTTCATCGAGAGATAGTATTTTAGTAATTTTGAATGCTTTGTTAATAGAGTAGAACAATATGTTGGGGGTTTTAGCCCTATTACAAAATGTAGTCACAGAATAGATAGGAAGCTACAGTTTTCTTAGCAAGTATCTTCCTTGGTAAGATTATACGTTCGTATTAGCATTCCTGGCTTTTGGCTTGACTTCTTTTGTACATAGAATTATGACCCTAACATGTCCTGGCACCGAAATCCTTGGTGGTATGGAATACTTCCCCAATTGGTCCTTTGGGCTTCTACTATGTCTCGGGCATTAGGAAGCTTGTAGGGTTGTCTTCCTATGAGGACATGGAGTTGAGTAGAGTCATTCCTAGTTTTCTTGGTTTCTCTTCTGAGAGCCATTTGAAAATTTTAAGATTTATCCTATTAGTTACTATATTTTATAGTCTTGATTATGTATTCAAGGAAACAAGCTCTGATACCACTCAAGTTGTCACGCCTCGACCCGGTTTGGTCGGATCCTCGTGATCAATCGGCCACTCCCCCGGTTTATTAAAGGGTTTCCCCTTATTATAAATAATAAAGAGTAAGGCGTTCTTTAAACCTACACCTTTCTTGGAATAACATAAATCAAAACTGTATAAAATTTTAAATTTCTCATACCTGTCTCACATGCATATTAGTTGATGGTCTTTGAGGGTAGGCTTTCTGGAATTTCTTGAAAGGGATATAAGGGAGGGAGTGAGTATAATAACTTAGTGAATGGGTTTTTGAAATTTAACTTTTAGGAAAAAATTTGTTTTGTAGTGTGCCAGTCTTGTAATTTCTTTTAAAAAATCCTTTCCTTTCAAATCTCTGTTTTTATCACAATTTTTTTTAATCACGGTATGTCATCACCCAACACACATCCTTCATCATGAAGGTCAATCACACAATCACAGGCCAGCACGTCCACTCAACCCACTTGTGGCGACGACGCGACTTTATCAGCCACCTAGATAGAATCACATCCACTTTTACCCTAATAATGAGTGGATGTATGCGACATTCGACCCTCAATCTCAAAATCAATTCATTATTTCCTTATGAGGATAAAGTCCTCATCCCAAAAAGGGGTATAATTTCCCAAATTTTAAATTTGGTTCCCTAACTTTTTCAAAATTACCATTTTGCCCTTCCTTTAGAAAAACGGTAAGTTTTACCCCAAATATTCTAAAATTGCTCAATTGGCCCTCTAACATTCTTATCATGCCCAATTGACCCTCAATTTTATAAAATTGCATTTTGGTCCTTCGAATTTTTGAAAATCCCCAATTTCCCCAAAATTTTCCCCAATTTCAACTTCCCATCACATCTAAACTTGATTTAATTAAATTGACCAATTAAACCCTTCTAATTGTTGAAATTGAATTTAAAATTAAGTTCCTACATCTTCATATGATTCAATAGCACTTTGAATCGCAAGTTTTGATGTTAGAACGAGCTCTAATGGAGCTTTGGCAGAAAATAGACTATAGAGAGAGAGAAAGCTTCAATTACTCACCGTCAGGGGCACGTCGGTCCAATCTTTCGATCTGGGTAGATAGCTCTCGTCCTGAGGTTCATCCTAGATTCAAGAATTGCATAACTCGATGCCAAATTTGTTTAGAATTTTATCATCAAACTTCTACTGGTTCTCTCTCTAGCACCTGTCGGAAATTGCAAAGGGGAGCAAAATTGGCTTACCTTTCCACTCTAATTCAATTGTAAGAGGGTTGTGGAGGTGTTGAGAGGTCTTGGTTTGGCCTAAGGAGGGCTCAAAATGGGCAAAACAGGGCAGCTTTGGTCCGTCGGAGCTGCTTCACTATTCCATCATGCCGACGATTCTCCGACGACCCTCGTAGCAAATGGAGACTACAGGCATGTAGCTGACTTCTCCTTGGTTCTAAACCCAACCCCACCTTGATTGGCTTATAAAAGTGCCCAAGTCAGAGCTTTGGTTCGTGCATCACCGAAAAATGGAGTAGATGAGAGAGAATGGAGATTTCAGGTATGGAGAGGATGAATGGAGAGGGAGTCTTTATATAGGAAGCTTAGGGACTTCTTATCTGTCCGATTAGTGCCATAATGGCGGTCATTCATTGCTTGAAACTCCCTGGTCGGAGACTTTTCAGCTTCGCTGGCGCTGTGCGATTTTCTGGTGAGTGAACAGTGCTGTCATCTAAAGGAAGAAGATGATACTATTCCGAACTGGACCGGATCGGTCTGAACCGGGTTAAAAGATTAAATTGGCAGGTTCACCCCCCATTTGACCAAAATTTTCAAATCTAAAAATTTCTAAATTCATCTAAATTCATTTTCTATCCAATAGTGGCCTCAAATCTCAAATTAAAAATTTTTAAGCCACCTAGAAAAATGAATTTAGAATCCAGTTTAATAGTGGTTCAAACCGATCCAAATTAGTTCAATCTAGTTTGGATCTGATTCACCTGAACCGGTTTGGTTTTCATCTCCAATTCATTCTCAAGTCCATTTCCATGACTTTTAGGACTCTTTGGGTCACCTAGGATCCATAAATTTCCCAGTTTGCCCTTTCTCTCTCGGTTCTGATTCATGAACCGACTCTGTTCATAAATTGGTTCAATCCAGTTGGATTCGGTTCATCTAAACCAGTCTGGTTTTTCTCTTCCAATTTGTCCTATGGTTCTTTTCCAAGCTTTTATGAATCCTTTGGATCAACTGAGAGTTGTAAATTCCCAAATTGCCCATTTCCAAATGATTGGGGTTTTGTACCAATTCGGTTTTCTTACTCGGTTTGACCGGTTCTTTTTCCCGATTTTCCTTTATTCAAAAGGGCAGGGTTTACATGGTTCACCTGAACTGGTTTGGTTTTTCTCTCCTAATTGATTCTAAAATTCTTTTTCAAGGTGTATGAACCTTTTTGGGTCACATGGGAATTGTAATTTCTCTAATTTTCCTGTTCCTCAATAATCAATTTTGTGAACCAATTCGGTTTTCTCACTCGGTTTGATCGGCTCTTTCCTAATTTTCCTTAACTCCATAGAGCAGGGTTTACATTTCGCCTCTATAGAGGTCATGTAATGGTTGTGGGGACTATGAGAGGGCTTGGTTTGGCCATAGGAGAGCTGAATTGGCCAAATTTAGGTAAAAAAATGGGTAGCTTCAGTTCGATTGAGCTACTTCACTGTTTGATCTCGTCGACAATTCTCTAATGATCCTTGGGTCGAAATAAGGTTGCTGTCAGGTAGCTGACTTCCCTTGGAGTCTATAGGACCCAATTTTTCCTTTTGAGGCTCTTAAAAGTGCTCAAGTCAGAGCTTTGGTTTGAGCTTCATCGGGAAATAGAGCACTTTGGAGGAGGAGAGGATTTGAGGTGTGTGGAGGATGAATGGATGGGAGCTCAGGAACCCTTTGCCATACTAGTTTCCATATTGGTCGAGCTTATCCTCTTCAGAAAATGCCCAAATCGGAGGGAATATTCCCTCCCCAGAGAAGAAAAGTTTTTCTGCCATATGAACAATGTTGTCATCCTAATGAAGAAGATGACACTGTTTTGGACCGGACCGTATCGGTCCGATCGGGTTCAATGATAAAAATAGGCCGGTTCAAGCCCGATTTGACTAGTTTTCTCAAAATTAAAAATTTCTAAATATGGCTAAATTCATTTCCTACTCAGTGGTGGCCTAAATTTCCCAAATTAATCTTTTTAAGCCTCCTAGATTAATAGGTTGGTTCATGTATGGTTCAACTCGGTTCAATCTGGTTCAAGTCTGGTTCACTTTGAACTGGTTCGATTTTCCCATCCAATTTATTTCATGGTTCTGCCCCATGATTTTCATGACTTTTGGGTCAATTGGGATTTTCAAATTCCCTATTTTAACCCCTCTTTATCATTCTTAGTTATTTAAATTGTTCGCTTTTCTCATTAAATTGACTGGTTCTTTCTCGCTTTTCCTTGATTTGAGATGACGCGTTTCACAAATCTCCCCTCATTTTAGGAGTTTTGTCCCCTAAACTAAATTACGTATAATTTATATTGGGAGTAATTTCCCTTGATGGTACCTTGGGGTTTGCTTGACATGCCAGCCCTTTGGTTGTTTCTTCACTTAGCCCTTTAAACCACATGTTTAAGAATTTTTTTCCCTTTCCATTATTTATTCACTCCATGGAGTGTATCCTGATTAGGTATGTTTTACCCATAAGTCCAAACGTACACCTTTAGGTCCATTTCTTACTCTACTTAGGGTAAGACACTTCTTCTTGAGGCTTGTTATCCAGGTCATTGGGTTGGATGTTCCATAAATGTTCGATCATCCCTGTTCCCATTTATTTCCTTGGTCGTTGATGCTCTTTAGCTCAGCATCATTTCAGACCTTTTGTCCTTAACCCTGTAGGTTTTGATATGATCCCTTTTTATCTTATTTTAGTCATTCCTCCATCTTTTGTTTACTACAACTCCGATCCAAGATTTTGGGTTTGACCTTGTCATGCTTAACTAATGGACTCTTTCTGACTTGAGTCACATTGTCCTAGGACTATATGGCATGACATGTTCCAGAATTCTCTTTATCCATTATAGTTCTAGAACATTTTTCTCGATAATAGTTTATGCCTTTCCAACCATTTAGGAGTCGTGTGGCTTCTTTCCTTCTAGTTACCTAGTAGTGTTCCCCAACTACCTTCGATGTTATTCAATTGTGCCTGACCAACATCCTTATTGGCTTTTCCCTAATTCCAGCCATAAAGTCTCCCGATCACTTCATGACTTAACTACATGTTGGGATTTTTCCTCCCTTATGTCCTTCCACATCTCCAATGGGATCCTTTACTCAAGGATTCCCTTTCTTCATTCCTTCCTTACTCATTCGTGACCATTTCACGATTCCTTATTTCGAGTTTATCCCTTTTGGTCTACGTGTTGATTCCTTTGTTTGGGAAGTTCCCTTTTGATGGTTTCATTCTCTACAATATCCTTTAAAGTAGACTCTTCCACCTTAGGAGCTACATGTTCGACCTTCTTACCATTCCTTGAAGGTTTCCTCCCTTCACATTCTTACACCCTTTTGAATTGGAGCTTTCGCCCACCTTTAATCCTTCACCAACCTTAATTTCCCAATTTGCCCTTTACTTCCTATCTAAGGTATCTCCGATTGTCGAGTCTTATTTCATGTCTTTTACATTAGGCCTCGACAATCAATCTTAACCTCCATGGGCATGGACTAGAATTAGTCCTAATGTCTATCGTTATTCCTTTAAATCACGTCTTGATTGGAGTACGTCCTTTCCAAAGGCTTTACTTCCTTTGAAATTCATTTTCTTGTTCTTTTATTTAGGGTATGCCACCCATTCCCACTTATTACTACATCATTTGATGCTATTCTACCACTTACCCATCCCTTGGGTTTAACTTACTCCTTAGGTCCTCATGAGTACACTTCCTTTGTACTCGATCTTTTCACCTCAACCTGCATTACATTTGTGAGCTTATCGTCTTTTCCCAATTTAATTAAGTCCATCACCTCTTCGTTGGGGCATATACTTCCTTGGGACTTCTTTCCTTGATTGGCTTCTTCCTTTCTTTGCCCTTACAGGTATCCTACCTTAAAGTAACTTTATGACATCCTTTGTTATCATCCTTCCATGGAAATCTTGCGATACGTCCTTGTACCCTTTCCTTAATCCTACTTGTATCTCGTACAAGTTTTCTTCCTTAGGAAGGGTTCAAACACAATTTGTTCCCAAATTTATTGATCTCTTTGTACGTGGCTTACATAATCCTTCTCATGGCTTGAGTGTGGTTACCAATTCATTTTCAGCCATTGATTCCTTGCTATCCGAGACATTCTAGTTGTCGTCCTATGTTCGGGGCTTGTCTTCTCTTGTGGAGGTGCTTCCTTCTTTGCTCCTCTATGGCTTGTAACTCTCCTTAGGAAAAATTCATCTCTAGGTTTCATTCCATTTGCAACTTCTTAGGGTCCTTCCTTTGATTTTTCTCATGATCCTTCATTATGTAGTTAAGGTATACGGTCACATCATCATTAGGGGACGAAAATTTTTTTAGGAACTCAAAATTTTCTTATTTATTTTTGAAGTAGGATTACAATTTGGGGCTTTAACTCTTCCTAAAGGGAGATTGTTACAAATGACGGGTCGAGAGGTACCAACTAATATGCTAGGATCTTGAAGAGCTTCCTCCTGGGTGTGGTTGAAATTCTGAGCAGGAGTCGTGGTTCTTAGTGTGGTATCCTTTCAGACTCTTGTAGCTGAGGAGGTGTTGTTCTTGGAAGTGTTTCACCTAAATCCTTGCGGTGTGCGACAGTCCTTCTCCATATGTCCTATTCCTTTACACCTATAACAAGTTATCTTGATACCTGTCCTCAGTAGTGTTGGGCACTTCTTCACATAGTGTCCCCATCGTCCACACCTATAACATGTCTTTTCCTTGTGTGGACCAGTGTGGTTCCTCCTATACTTCTTCCTAGGATCAAGAATGACATCAATTGATGTCGAATTGGATTAGAATTCTGTCATTTAAATTTGGCCGACTCTCTCTTTAACACCGATCAAAAATTATAGAGGGGTGCCAAATTGGCTTACCTTTCCATCCTAATTCAGCCATGGGAGGGTTGAGGAAATGTTGGGAGGGCTTGGTTTGCCTTGAGGAGAGCTCAAATTGGCCAATTTCAACTTGGTTGAAATAGGGTAGCTTCGGTCCACCGGAGCTACTTCACTATTCGATCATGCCAACACTTCTCCGACGACTCTCGGAATGAATGGATGTCACCACCGTGTAGCTTACTTCTCCCCGGTTCTAATGAACCCGACCTCACTTTCTTTGGCTCATAATTAACCCTATATCAGAGCTCTGGTTCAAGATTCGCCAGAAAACTAAGCAGTTGAGAGAGAGTGAGCTTTTCAGGTGTGGAGTGGATGAATGGAGAGGGGCTCTTTATATAGGGAGCTCGGGACTCGTCGGTTGTCCATTTGGCACCTTTATGATAGACATTGATAACCTGAAATGTATTGAACAGAGGCGTTTCTTCTTCGCCGGCGCTGCTTCGATTTTCCAACGAGTAAAATGTGTTGTCATTTGAAGGAAGAAGATGACATTGTTATGAACCGGGTTCAATGCTTAAACCAGTCCGTTCCCCCTAATTTAACCGAATTTTTCAACTAAAAAACTTTTTAAATTTATCTAAATTCATTTTCTATCTAATGGTGGCCTCAAATCTCAAATTTGAATTCTTTAAGCCACCTAGAAAATTGAATTTAGAATCTAGTTCAATAGCGGTTCAAACCAATCCGAACCAGTTTAATTTGGTTCGGATCCGGTTCACTTGAATCGGTTTGGTTTTTTTTTTATGTCAAATTCCTTCTCAAGTCCATTTTCATGACTTTTGGGTCACTTGGAATTCATAAATTTCTCGATTTACCCCTTTTTCTATCGATTCCAATTCATGAGTCGACTCGGTTCATAAACCTGTTCTATCCGGTTCGGACCCGATTCACATGAACTGGTCCAGTTTTTCTTCCTCAATTCATCCTAAGATTCCTTTCCAAGATTTATGTATCATTTTGAGTCACATGGGAGTTGTAAATTCTCAATTTGCTTGTTTCTTAATAATCGAGCTTGTAGACCAATTTAGTTTTAAAATTCAAAATTGACTGGTTCTTTCCCCGATTTTCTCATTATCAAAGAACGGGGTTTACACTACTTCTCTTTTTGGGCTTTTAAATCCATCGTTCCCTTATCTTGGGTGTCCTTTATCAGCTAATTATTTTATTACCATTTCTTTTGAATGGCATGAATAGACCTTTGAACTGAAGATGGTGTTTTCTAATGATTTAACCTCCCCTTTATTTTTCTTGGAGTGTTCCTTCACTCATCTTATTACCTTAGCGATATGTCACTATGGACACTCTTCTCATTCATCTTTTAGTGATTCCCTTGAAAATTTATGTCTTCTCTTCAAACATTAACTTATTTTGTGGAACTCATCCTTATCAGCTCCTCTTACCCACCTACTTAGAGGAATTTTAGTTATTCCAACCATATGTCTATTATGGTTAGACTCTCTCCCTTAATGTTTCTGTCCAAAACTCAATTTCAATAACAAGGTTGTGATCCCTGTAATGCTTAACTGATCCTTTGTTTGGTTGGTATCTTAGTTGTTATAATCCTTGGCAAGGCACCCTTTCAAACTTATGATTCGTGCCTCTTCTTGTTTCAATATTATTAATTTCACCATTCTAGTTTCGTGCTGATCCCTGAATCCAACATTAACTCTCCTTTCAATATGATCATAAAACAATCCTCACAAGAAGTGTATGATCATTCTAGGACCCATACTTTACTTCCTTATTTCTTAAGATTTTGATATATCCAAAGTTCGTTTTCCAAAAATATGATCCACCATTTTTTCCATAGGGGTTATCCTTTAGTTAGCCTAATGAGTACAATGTAGATTTCCTTCCACTTACCTTGTCCATATTATAACTTACTATTGTCAATGGTTTAGCTATAATTTTCTCATTGATCCATTTTGGGTGCGGTATGCATTTCCTAGGTACCAATTGTATCCTTAGGTTTAGGTGGTCATAACCAAATCATTCTTGGTAATACACAATCCTTACATGTTTTTTTTCCTTTACTTAAATGTCATGACATTCATGACTGTCTGGGGTTCCAAGAATTTACTTTAATTGTTAATGGATTCTTTTTACATTTCTCATTTCTCTCTTCAAACGAAATACAATTATTCCTTTAAAAATAATTTCATTTGATACCTTCTTGACTAATGAAGGTCTTGGAGAATCTTAGCACTTCATTCATTTGTTCTTCATGTGTTCATTATTTGTATAATGCTCCCCACCTCATCCTATAGAACCTTCTTCAATGGACATTGAAATATCCTTTCTAGCTTTACCACACCACAAACATCTGACATTGCCTCTTTGTCTCTTATCATCCATCATCAAATTCTTTCTTCTGGTATGCCATGACCTTCCTAAAAGTCCCCCATATTCTTCATACTTACACCATTTTATTTTGGGTGTATTTGTTTATGGCCATTATGTTATTACATTTGGATTTATCAATCGTACTTAATGCTTTAACCAAGGGGTTCATATTATTGGGGTCTTATTTCGTATACTTCATACTATGCCCCACCGTCCCAATTGAGTTCTTTAAGGCTTGACCAATCCTCCTTCATCTCCATCATTTCTTTATTGGATCAAAATGACTCCTACGATGGAGTAAATGTTTCTCTAAGATTCACTTCCTCGGTACATCTTGTTTCGCATTATCGGAAGTCTCACCCTTTAAATTGCTCTTTATGTACCAAATTAGCCATAAATATGGCTTAGTACATAGAAAAAGAAATTATAGTAACTTCCTCACTATCAATTATTCTAGCCACACTTATTGACTGACTCAAAGTTTATTACTGGTAGATAGTGAGATTCATCCTTTGAAGGTTCAAGAGTTGGTGTTGGTTCCTTTGGGGGACTAGGTCCTCCATGGTGTCTACCACACTAAGTACAACTATTCATGTTTGGCTCTTCATACTCTGAGAAAGAGGTTTGACTATGGGAATTTGGTAGTTTAGTCATTCTTGTTATTGAAACTCCGTATCTCCTCATTATTATGGCATCATACTCATAGGCTTGTTTTAGCAGAGTAGCAGGCCTAGACTCTTGGTGGGTCTGCACAAGTGGAAGCCTTTTAAGTACCCCCACAGGTTGAGCAAAATTCAAGTACCCTCATATATATAGCTTAAGCATCCCAAAAGATTTTCTCAAGCACATGCTAAGTAAGTGTTAGGTTAGGAGTTTCAATACCCAAATCTGGTTGGTTTCTCGGTTTTGGTGAAGGTGTTTCATCCTTAATTAACTTTGATAGAGTTCTCCTCCTTTGGAGAATTCTAATACATGAATGGTGTTTTCTCTTAGTTGGAACATTACAAAATTTATACAGCAATTATTTCCAGCATTTGTTAAAAAAAATCCTTTCCTAAGATTTCTAGATTTTCAAAAATAAATTTACTTAAAAAATTCAAGTTTGAAAATATTATGATCTAATACCATTTAAGTTATCACACCCCGACCCAGTTTGGTTGTAACCCTGTGAACAACTACCACTCCTCTCAATACTATAAAAGGGACCACAACCATCATCATAGTATTAATAGGAGTATGGCTCAAAACAATAGAAAACAATACATCAATTTATCTTTTCTAAGTATGATGAAATATAAAATAACGTGTATATATATATATATATATATCTGTAAGAGAAAATAACATACCAATTTGGTAGTTCATCTTCTAGTGTTCTACTTGGCATTTTTAATATCTGAGAGGGATAAGGGAAGGAAGGTGAGTATATAACTCAGTGGAGAGTACTACTGACATTATTACATCCAATCCATGATTCATCATACACTCAAAAGATACAAGATTTTATCTTTCTTAAATAAAAAGATTTGAGTGACCAATTATCAAGCTACAACTTCTCTTTTCATTGAAAAAGGATTTTTTAGTTAAATTCACTACTTGTTTCTCATAAGCTTAAAAAAAAATAGGTTTATTCTTATTTGGAAAAATTTTCCTTGGTTTTTTATGGTTAGTTTCCCATATGTTTGTATTAGTCAAACAAAAAGTCAAAGACACTTTCTCATTAAAGGGATCACTCATTCATAAAATAGAGCATGTGAGGCTACAACCTTGATTTGTCCCACTTATGGCCCAAAGCGCCTTTACCGTCCACCTTGGTGAGAGGCTACATCCTTGACCATTTGTCTATATGAGCACCATTGCCTAGCCCCCAAACATTCTCAAAAGAAGTCATCTACTATTGAGGGACGAGAGCGCTCTTGCTTCCCCTCAGTCTCAATGCGCATTGGGACTCTCAGAGCCCCGTGACATACTAGACCATTGATAGCTTCCCATGTTCCAACCTTGCTGTCCAATAGCCCTTAAAACCAACACTACACCATTGCCCAACCCCCAAACATTCTCAAAAGAAGTCGTTTACTATTGAGGGATGAAACCGCTCTTGCTTCCCCTCGGTCTCAATGCGCATTGGGACTCTCGGAGCCCCGTGACATACTGGACCATTGATAGCTTCCCATGTTTCAACCTTTATGTCCAATAGCCCTTAAAACCAACACTACCCCATATCAGATGTCTTCTTGGTTTCAAATGATTGCAACCATAAAAAAGAGTGTTTTCATTTAAGACCTTTTTCTTTGTGTTGCTAGCCCAACGGGCTCCAACACACCTCTGACTCAACATCTTAAGCAAATATTATCTAATTATGATATTTTTATTAGGTAATTAAATCAGAACTTATTTATGAGATTTGTCTCATTTTCATTGGCATTGGGCCCACTTGTTCGAGTTTTTTAAAATACAGCCTTGGGTCCACTTCCAAAGGTTTTTCTCAACTTGCTTTTGGATTTATGTTAGGTCAAGATTGTTGGCCTCTTTCCTAGACAAGGTTTTGCTTTTGGATTTATCTCATCTTCCACCGAAATTCAGAATGTTCTCTTCCTTTTGGAAATTTTCCTACACGAAGAGACTTTCTATAAGTTTGGAAAATAATTTTCAACAGATACTTAATGCTATAATTATTTTCGTCATTTTTTTAAAAAAATCTTTCCCAAATTTCTAGATTTTAAAAAATAGTTTATATCAAAAACTCAAGTTCGAAAATCTTTAGCTTTGATAACACTTTGTTGTCACACTCCGATCCGGATTGGTCGGAACACTTTGAACAACCCGCCACTCCTACCGTTATTTAAAGAGTGAATTCCACCATAATCTTGGTAAGAGTTAGGCGTAACCCAACATTATTTCAAAATAACTTCAAATAAATATCTTTCCAATAAAACATATCAAAATATTATTAAAGAATAAAACACACCATGTAGATAATTCTTCACAAGTATTCTTTTTCATGATTTCCTGAAAGGTTTTAAGGGAGGGGTTGAGTTCGACAATTCAGTGAGTGGGTAATTAAGAATATCTATTCCAGGCTTTAAGGAATTTTTACTCATTAACAGATTTCATCATTTATGAGATTTGGTTTAAATAAACAACCACACACCCTTTTCATTAAAGGGATCATTCTCTCATGGAACAATCTCTAACTGTTTCACTTTACTCATTAATAGATTTCATCATTCTCCTTAATGAGATTTAGTTTAAACATATAATCACACACCCTTTTTTATTAAAGGGATCATTTTCTCGCATAACAGTTCTCGACTATTCAACTTGTGTCCTAGAGTGACTTTACTATCAACCATGGTAATAGGCTACAACCTCTACCACATAGTCTGTGTGAGCAACATAGCCCAACCCCTAGACCATTTCGATACTTTTTGTCCATTATTGTAGGATGAGACATCTCTCCCTTCTTCCTTAGTCTCAATGCCCATGAAGCTCCTAGAGCTTCTCGACATATTGGACCAACAATACTTCCCTTATGATCTCTAGGCTATCTAGTAGCTCTTAGAACCAACACTACTCCATACCGTGCGCCTCCATGGTTCCGTATCTTTATAAAAACAATCATTAGATTTTTCATTTAGATCTTTCTCTTTGTTCTACTGGTACAACAGGTTGCAACCCAACTTCTGCTCAGTAGCTGAAATACACATATTATCAATTTGGGAAAATTTTTATCAAGCTTAATAACTCATAGCTTATCTATGGGACTGGACTCATTTCCATTAGCCTTGGTCCCATTGTAAGAGTTTTCAAAACACAACATTGGACCCACTTCACTTTTAAAAAATCATGGCCTTGGGCCCACTAGAGAAAAACTAGCTCTATAGGTTACATGCTTCATACTCTCAACGGAAATAACTCCCAAAATTTATTTTAAGTGATGCCACGCTATCAAGGGAGATTATTTCTGGAAAAGTAGTTTTGATTGGAATATCATGAAGTTATATTCATCATCTCAAACGGGCATAATACCGGAAATCCCACTCACCTGAGATCCATGACTTGTTCGTCTCGCATAAATTTTTGATGTCTCTTAATGGTATCATGATTGTAGGTGAGGAGTCTTCTTTCTACACCTACATTGTAATGAATAATGAACTCATCAATTATCTAAAATTTCTACTTAAATCCCTATGTTTTCTTTATTTGACATAGCAAACCCTAAGTTTATTTTATTGGCAATAATTTTGGCAATTGTTTACCATAAATTTCTAAGTTTACTTTATTTTCAATTTTATCCCCTATATAATTTTATTAAAATAAAATTATTCAAAATTGCAAATAAATCCTTATAATTATTTTTATTTGCAATTAAAATCCAAAAAATTATTTTATTTGCAATTAAGTCCCTAAACTATTCATATTTACCAATTGAACCTCAATTGATGTAAATTTCACAAAAGCCCCCAAAATTTTCAAAAATCCTCAATTTTCCCAATTTACTAAAAATTACACTTATTCCCCAAATCTTCAATTCATCAAATTGACCACTTAAACTCTATTAATTGCCTCCTATCATGCTACTAATCATCTTCCCTATCTCTTCACAATCGTTCTAAGCTATGAATTGTATAATTTGTCATAGAATTAAGCTCAAATGAAGCTTCATTAGAAAACTTTTTTAGAGTGAGAAAACTTTGATTTCTTATTGGCAAGGGCACAATTGTCGGAGCTCTTGTTATAGGAGCTAGCTCTCATCGACAATATTCTCTTAGGGTCAAATTTCACCTCAATTGGTGTTCTGGGCAAGGAGAAATTAATAAGCAATTTCCTTCCATTTTCTCACTCTAAATTAACTATTCCTATGAATGATGGTGGCAATTACTTACCAAAAAGGATGAGGAAGGATGAGGCTCAGCCGTGGAGAGTTGTAGGAGGGTCAGTCTGATCTTAGGAGGCCGTAGATGGCCAAAATTTAGCTCGAAAGCTTCTACTCATATTTGAACGTTAGAGTGTCTGTATTGTGGACTCACTAGTTATTCTAGAATCTTGAGGAAGTCTTCTACTCATATTTGAACGGAGTATGCAGGAAGGTAGAGGACTTCCTCAAGATTCTAGAGAACTGAACTTTGCATTATGAAGTGAAGAAAAGGGTCGATATCAGAGCTCTAGCTCGAGGATGGTCGGAATTGGGAGCAGTTCTTCTTATTCGAGCTTTGTAGGGATGAAGAGGATGAATGGAGGGGAGCTCTTTATATAGGGAGCTGAGGAACTTCCATCCCTATCCGATCATCCATCGGTTGGCCATTAAATCTTTGATTTAAGACCTTGTCGAAGAGTTTTAATGGCCGTTAGAGTTGAGGCATCTCTTTAACTCTCTCTCTTCTCAACTAATCATAGGTTGAAGACAACAATGTACGCTCTTGCAAGCTGCCATGTGTTGCGCAGTTATTGGTTGGCCTTGCTGATGCAGTGTGTTACTCAGCGTCCAAGTCATGTGTTAACTCATTGACCGGACACATGGCGATCTCCCATTGGTCGCTTTGTCTTACATGGCACTTTACCAAATCTGACCATCAATTGACCATGACACATGGTGTCTTCTAATTGGTTAGTTTAAATTCACCAGTTTCCCTATCGAATTACTATGCCAATGACACAAGTCCTCCTCTGATTGGTTGGGACTATCTGACGTGTCCTTGCCATGTATCGACTTCTAATTAGTCGACCTTTCTCGAACATCTTAGTGGGTCGCGAACCTGGCACTTTTGCCATGTGTCAGCCTCTCACTAGTCTACTTAGCCGATGGGGATTCTCATCAATTGACCATTGACTAAGGACATGTCACGCTACCATTGTTGAGTTTCTAGTGACATGGCATATTCTTCGTTTGACTGTTGATTAGGGACATGTCACGCTCTGACCGAGCAGCTAACTAGACACACTTCACCATGCGTCATGCACGTTGATGTTACACTAACCTAGTAGACAGTCCATTGATCGAATTGGCCGGACTGGGTTCGTTGACCCAAAATCGTTAATCAGTCAGTTCAGGCGCGATTCAACCATTTTTATTAAAATTAATAATTGCTAAATTCATTGTCTACACATTGGTGACTTCAATTTCTCAAATTCATATTTTTAATTCACATAGAAAAATGAATCTTTGAACTGGTTATTCTCGTTTTAATCTGGTTCACGTCCGGTTCACCCTAAAGTGGTCTAGTTTTCACATCTAATTTTATTTATGGTTCTTTTCCTTGATTTTTGGATCTTCATTTACCACTTGGAATTTTCCAAATTCCTATTTTTTTTGCATCACCAATTTTCGGTTCAATTTGACCCATGGTTTTTTCTAAAAAATTTACGGTTCTCATTTTTTGCTTTCTTATATTGAGGAAACAGTGTTTACAACTTCTCCCCTCATTTTAATAGGTCGGGATACCTCTCCCTCATCACAGACTCCATTCCCATCTTTCTTCCTCTATCAATTACCAAGATAGAATACCTTCACCATATGATTTTTTTTTGCAATTGGAACTCATACTTCCTTAGTATTGATACATGGAACACATCAGGTATTTCTTGCAATCCTGGGTATTTCTAGTTGATAGATGACCAATTCAATTCTTCGCATGATTTGGTAGGGGCCTATGTACCTTATTTTCAATTTTCTACTATGTTGAAACCTTAAGATTCCTCTCCAAGGTGATACCTTTAAGAATACCTTATCTTCTTTGAGTTTTGAGACTTTTTTTTCTTTATTTTCTTTGTTGGAATTTTCCTCCTTTTTCATGATCATACTTCGTTACTCTTGCGTTGAGTATTCATCCAAGTTCATTTCATGGTTTAGGTCAAACCATGCAACCTCGTGTGGTTCTATCAAGGGTTTCCTAACCCCATGATCCTAGTGTGATCTCGATGGTGGCTTTGGTTACCATGAAATCCTCTTCCCAGATATTTGTGGATCACTCCTTTGTCATTTGGGTAATATAAGAACTTTTTCCTAGCAGGTGTGGATCACTCCTTGTGATTCCATTGGGGTTTTTTCCATCTTGACATTCTTGTCAATCGATATCACTGTATCGGTATTGTTCATGGTTTCCATTTTATTTATGGTAACTTTCCTTGTTGGCCACATTTAGTGAGGGTGGATCGTCCATCACCCCCACTTCATAATTTAGGTTGATGAGTCCCATAATAACCTACTTTATCCATTAATCATTTAGGTTTTTCTTATGTCCTTCAGATATTCCTTGTGATAGTACCCTTCACACTTCATATCTTATGAATTTAGTTTCCTTTTTAGAGGTGTCTTACACAATTTATCCAGAACTTTCATTTCATATTAAGGTTCATCCTGTGTAGTTGTAATGTGCCCTATTTCCAAAAAGGGTGTTGCTCTTCCGAATACTCCAGAGCCATTGCTCATAAATAGGGGAAACCTTGTGTTTTCCCCACCCATTAGGGTGTCCTTTACTACTCTTGTCAATTTACATACTTGTGCATCCATTTGGTCTAAGACATCATGTCACATCAATCATCATTCTTTTTTATGGGTATTTAAGCCGTCTACTCAACATACTTACCCCTTCTTTCTTTAAAGGAGTGGTCACTCTTTTGGTTTTCCTCAAATTATTTATTGTAATCCGTGAGTACCTGCATCTCCATCCGTTAGATATCCTTTAGTCATTGACCTGTAGCCTCGCCTCTTTTGATATCCTATCTCTATTAAGACATTTTGTATCTTTCACATACTTTTGCAATTCAATAATGTTTCTATTCACCACCTTTGTGATTCGATAGGTGTTCAATCCTCCTTGTCTTGAGTTCTTAGCACAAGTATATCATCTTTCCATAATACTCCTTTTGGTACTTTTCTCCCACTTCCCTCATTGAGTGGCAAGGATTGTTGGGATCATGTCTATATAGTTGTCATGAACATCATCCTAATGTTCATTAAGTGCTTCCTTTGTACTCAATCACTATTGATTTCCTATTTAACTACTTAGAGTCTTCTTTGTATTTCCGAATACCGGTTATTTTCCATTTTCTCCAAAGATGGCATTCCTTTGGCACTGTATTGGGTTTTCCCTATATTTCTTTTTGTGCCTCTCTAATCCCTAACTTGAGTATTCCATCATCATCTTCCTTTTTGTCATGCATTATTTTCTGAAATTTGTTGATTTTATTCTTGTTTCGTAGGATATAAGGTTCGTTCTTTAATGTGGTGGTTCACTTATGCCACTTGAATAATTTCTTTCATGACATTTCCAATCATTTCCCGTCATTTCCTAGCACTTCCTCATTGTCATGAGGTTACACAACCACATGTGCAAGGTGGCTAATAGGGTGATTATATAACTAGTATGAGTGGTAAGGTCAAATGTCTTGCACCACACTAGTGGCCTCTTGCCTCCATACCTTGGGCTTCAATAGCTCGTTAAGAAACATGATTTCTATGAGTTCCCTTTGAGTACCGACATGGTTGGGTTTTTAGTTAGTGCTTCATTTTTTATCTCCTTTGTCCCTCTCACTCAAGGGTGGTTTGTGCATCCTAACTGTAAGTATTATATGGTTAAAAGTTTCTCCAAATCGTACGACACTCTTGATGTGAGATTTGGTGGGTCTCTTATGGATCTTTATTATGATATGTCCCTCTTCAATTTGAACAACAATTCCTAGCTATCCTTGTGCACTATTTTACAAGTTTGGTTATCATTCCTTGTTGCAATCTTATACTAACTCTCCACAGCGAAGTGTCGATCATCCAATAACCAACCTTTAATTCTCTCAAGTAAAATATTTTTTTATGTCATTCAAGACTTCGACTCATCATCCTTCCCAGCCAATGGGGTTTTCCTTACTTAGCTTAATAAGGATAGCGTAGATTCTTCTACCTACATTGTCCTCTTTATTTCCAAGAGACGTTGATTGCCTTATAGTATTTCAGTGTCAAACATCCTTATTAGGTTCGAGTGATCATGACCAAATCTTTCTTGTCCATGCTTAGTTGTTCACCGTTTCCCTTCAGCTTGAGTATTATGGCTTTCTTGATGGTTAGTTGTTTTTGACGTTTTTCTTCGTCATGGTGAGCTTTCATATCACTACTTGTCAGCTTTTTCTAGTGAACTGCAATAGTTCCTTTCAGATGTTCTTAGCCAATGGGGGTTCTTGGAAACTTGTCATAGATTTTCTTTGCGTGTTTTCTGCCTACTTGTGTACCCATCCTTCACCAATTCCTTATTACTCCCTTTTTGCTCAAATTATCGAGTTCCTCGATTACTTCTCAACTTGTCTAATACCCATTATTCCTTAAGACTATTATTGCCTTAGTCTTCTTGTATTGGTTCTTGATTGTTTTCACGATTATCTCTTCCTCTCTTAGGAGTTATCCCTTTTTGGTAAGGATTTACGGTCTTGGTATTTTCTCTAAATAGTATTTTTGCTAACTCCATTCTCTTCCCTTGTCCTTGGAGATAGAGATTTTTATAATCTTAAAGGTTATTTCTAACTTCTTTCCCCTATAAGTTTCTCTCATTTTGTACTTGTACTTATTTGATTCATTATCTTTATTGAGGTTTAAGTGCCACCAAATTTTCTTCCCTTAGTATGTCCCATTCATTCTTATGAGAGAATTTGTTTTAAGAAAGAAAATGAACTTTCATTACTTAACTCAAAGTTGTAACTCAGTTGTTAATACAAGGAAATGATAAATGTAAAGGTTTTAGAATTACAAGGAAATGATATATTTAAAGATTTCATTCTAAACTCACTTGTTTACTAACTCTGATTTGTTCTTTACTTGAATTTGAGATAGTCCTTTGGTAGGTTCTAGGTTGGGGTGTTTTGCTTTTGGTGGAGAGCATTGTCATGCCCCGACCCATTTTGGTTGGAACCTCATGAGTAACTCGCTACTACCTTTTATCTAGGAAGAGTCGTCACTACCAAAACCTTGAGAAGTCCGGCATAATTTCTGTCAGCGTTCCCTGAAATCACATTATTCAAAATTGAAAGCATAAAAGTAGATTACCTATGTTAGAGGCTTGGTGGAGGGACTCCTTAAAGATCGTCTATCTCCTAAAAAAAGTTTAAAAGGGAGAGCATGAGTTCTACAACTTAGTGAGTGGATGTTAGGGTGAGTTTTAAAAGAACTTATAATACTTTCTTCACAATAACACTCGCCCTTTTTATCAAAAAGGGTTCATACGTTCGTAGAGTAGTTCGCCGACTACTCCACTTTTTTACCAGAGTATCTTTATCGTCCACCCTGATAGAAGTCTATGACTTCTACCCTGAGTTTGAGTGGACATCAATTGCCCAATCCTTAAACCCGAAGATACTTCGTGTCTGTGATGTGGGATGAGATCTCTCCCCCTCCGACCTCGGCCTTAGTGCACATGAAGCTCCCATAGCTTCTTCACATACTAGACGATATGCTTCCCTTATACTCTATGGGTCATCTAGCTACCCTTGGAACCAACACTACCCCATTTTGGGTGCATCGATGGTTCCAAACTCATAGCATGCACAAACAATAGTTTTAGGAAATATGTCCATCATCTTTGGTGCTACCGACCCAATGAGCCCGACACTCGTCTTTGGCTCTATAATCGCTATTCCCAACAGGTTCAATGATATTGCTTTAACTCAACAACTACTAGCCCATCAAGTCAATGACCTAGCTTTGACACGATGGCGGTTCACACAATTAACCAGTTATGAAAACTTTTCTTGGTTCATAAGCATATTTTTCTACAAGCTTCGGCTCATGCCCATTGGCCTTGGGCCCACTTCATGAGTTTTCCAATATTACGCCTTGGGCCCTATTAGTTTCAAAATTGAGGCCTCAGGCCTGCTAGAGCAATTTCAGCCCTCATTAGAAATGTCTCCTAAAATGTTTAAGAAATTTCATACAGTCAAGATAGACCATTCCTAGAAAATGGTAATCAAAATTTAAAATAGTGCTCATCATCCCAACCAGATATGATATTAGAAATCCCACTCACTAGGTATTGTGACGTGTTCATCCAACTGGATTCCGATCTCAAATGTGCTTTTATGCGTAAGTACTCGCATAACTAGTTCCTACATGGTTTGAGTATTCTCATAAGGAAATTTTGGCATAAAAAACCTCTTACTTCCATGTATTTGCATATAGGTTCTTAATTTATGCCTTATTGCATTTAGGTGCCTATAGTTCCTAATTATGACTTTGGGTCCCTAATGCTCAATTTATTCTTAATTATGTCCATAAGGTTTCCAATATTACTCATAGGTACTTAATTTTTCCAAAATTTCCAATTGGTCCCTAATTTTTCCAAAGATTCCTAATTGGTCCTCAATTTAATCCAAATTGCCAATTGGCCCTCAATTGGGACTTAATTTCATAAAAATCTCCCAATTTACCTTTAATTGAAATTTGGTCCATAATTTTCTTAAAATCCCTAAATTTCCAATTTTCCAAAAATTGTATTTTGGTCCTCAAAATCATATTTAATTCAATTGATGCCCTAAACTTGGGTAATTGTCCCCTTTCATGATCTTATTCATCTTTTCTATGTCCCCTCATCATTTCAAGCTTTAGCACACCGAAAACAGCTTTAAAATGAGCTCGTGCTTAACGGAATATGCAGTCGTCTAGCCAGCTTCATCAGAATTCTAAAGAACCCAAATTCGCCTTTAAAGGTGGAGAAAAGTGCCCAAGTCAGAGTAATTGTTCAAGCTTCATCGGGAAACTGAGCACTTCTTCCTCTTCTTTGAGCATTTGAGGGATGAGGAGGATGAATGGAGAGGAGTTCTTTATATGGAGATCTCAAGGACTGAGAGGTCTATCTATTCATGAATCACTCGGCCTCAATCTCACTCATTCATGATTGTAATAGAGGGATTTACAGGTCGCCGGAAAAAGGGCATCCATTTCTAGTTTTCTCTATCTTGTTCATTTGGAGGTAGATGACGACGTTGTGCCATGTGTGTGAGCTTCACACATGCGGACTTGCCACGTGGTGCTCCGTGATTGATTGGATTTGCTAACACAACTTTCTACTCAACAATCTAGTCAGCCTTTGACCAATTGACTGAAAATGTGGCAGCCTCCCAATCGCTGCTCGTTCCAACATGGATGCTGACCGTGTTCGTTCAGCCATTGAACGTGACACATGAGATCCTCTAATTGGATGATTTAAATGCGTCAGATTTCCCACCTAACGCACAATGCCACTGCCACATGTCAACCTCTAATTGGTTGAGGTCATCCAATGTGGCATTACCATGTTTCGAAATTTGATTGGTCGATCGTTTCTCCAACATCCTTGTCAGATGCTAACATGGCATCCTTGCCACTTGTCAGCTCCTCTTTGGTTTTTCTTGTTGATATGGCTTCTCCGACATTAACCGTTGACTTGGGACATGTGCCACTCTCCTATTAGTAAATCGGCTGGTTTAGGCCAAATTTAACTAGTTTTCCAAAATTTTAAAATTTCTAAATTAATCCAAAATTATTTTCTATATGATGGTGATCTCAATTGTACAATTTGATATTTTTAAGCCACCTAGAAAAATAAATCTTTGAACCGGTTCTTCACAGTTCAATTCGGTTTAGGTTCGGTTTACCCTAAACCAATCCGGTTTTCACATCCACAACCTAGTTTCGTTGGAATCCTATAAACAATCAACCACTACTATTGGTATTTAAACAGAAATTTCCACCATAGTCTCGGTAGTAGTTAGGCGTAACCTAACAATATTTCAAAATACCTTCAAGTAAATATCTTTCAATAAAAAACATATGAGAATATTATTAAACAATAAAATCTACCATGTAGAAAATTCTTTACAAGTATTCCTTTTCATGATTTCCTTAAAGGTTTTAAGGGAGGGGATAAGTTCGGCAACATAGTGAGTGGGTAATCAGGAATATCTATTCAAGGCTTCAAGGAATTTTTACTCATCAACAAATTTCATCATTTTTCCTTCATGAGATTTGGTTTAAACAAACAATCACACACCATTTTCATTAAAGGGATAATTCTCTCACATAACAGTCACCGACTATTCCACTTTACTCATTATAGATTTCATCATTCTCATTCTTGAGGTTTGATTTAAACAAACAATCACACACCTTTTTTCATTAAAGGGATCATTCTCTAGCAGAATAGTCCCCGACTGTTCCACTTGTGGCCCGGAGCAACTTTACCATCCACCATGGTAATAGGCTACAACCTCTACCACATAGTCTATATGAGCACCATTGTCCAACCCCATACCATTTCGATACTTCTTGTCTACTATTGTGGGATGAGACCTCTCCCCTTTCTTCCTCTGTCTCAATGCGCACAAAGCTCCTAGAGCTTCTCGACATAATGGACCAAAAATACTTCCCTTATGCTCCCTTGGCTGTCTAGCATCCCTTAGAACCAACACTTCCCCATACTAAGCGCCTGCATGATTTTGTATCTCAACAAAAATAATCATTAATCTTTTCATTAAGACCTTTCTCTTTATACTACCAACCCAATGGGCTGCAACCTGACTTTGGCTCAGCAGTTGAAACACATATCTTATCCATTTGGGAAACTTTTATCAAGCTCAATAACTCATAACTTGTTTATGAGACTGGACCTTTTTCCATTAGTCGTGGGCCCACTATACGAGTTTTCAAAACACGTCCTTGGGTCCACTTCACTTTAAAAGATTGTGGCCTTGGGCCCACTAGAGCAAAACTAGCTTTATAGGGTACATGTTTCATGCTCTCAGCAAATATAACTACCAAAATTTATTTTAAGTGGTTCCATAGAGTTAATGGATATTATTTTTGGAAAAGTAGTTTTGACTGAAATATCATGAAGTTACCTTCATAACCCCAAATGGCATTATGTTGAAAATTCCACTCACCCAAGATGCGTGACTTGTTCGCCCTAGGTAGATTTTCGATGTCCCTAAACAGTATTACAGTTGTAGGTTAAGAGTCTTATTACCACACTTACGTTGTCATGGATAATGAACTCATCGATTATCTGAAATTTCTGCTTAGCTGTTTGTATTTTCTTTCTTTGACATAATAAGAATCTCTTTGTTTATTTTATCAGCAAAAATTTCCCAATTATTTGCTATAAATTTCTAAGTTTACTTTATTTTCAATTTCTTCACCTATAAAATTTTATTAAAATAAACTTATTCAAAATTACAAATTAATCCTTATAACTATTTTTAATTGTAGTTAAGTATCTAAACTTTTTTTAATTTTAAATTGACCCTCAAGATATGTAAATTTAACAAAAATCCCCAAATTTCTAAAAATCTCCAATTTTACCAATTTCCTCAAAATTGCACCTTTGCCTCGAATCATAAATTCATTAAATTAACCACTTAAACTCTATTAATTACCTATTATCATGCTACTAATCGTCTTCCCTACCTGTCTACGATCATTCCATGCTTTGAGTTGTCTAATTTCACCTAGAATTATGCTCAAATGAAGCTTTGTGGGAAAATTTTTCTAGAGAGAGAAAGATTAAATTTCTTACCAACAATGGCACAATTGCCGAAGCTCTTATTATGGGGAGCTAGCTCTCATTGAGAGGATACTCTTAGGATCAAACTTCACCTCAATTGGTGGCATGAGAAAGGAGAACTTAATAAGAAAAGTTTTCCCCATTTCCTCTCTATAAATTTACTATTTAGGCGAAGGTGGCAATTGCTTGCCAAAAAGACTCAGGAAGAATGAGGCTCAGTCGTGGAAGGGTTAGTCTAATCTTAGGTGTCTAGAGGTGAAAAAAATTTGACTTGAAAGCTTATGCACGAATTCGATCGTTGGAGTGTCTGTACTGTGCGGCCTCACTGGAGCTTCTTCGATAATCCTCGAGCTGAATGAAGTATGCAGGAAGGTAGAGGACTTCCTCAGAATTCCAGAGAACCCAACATTGCATTCTAGGGTGAAAAACTAGGTCGATATAGGAGCTCTGGCTAAGGGATGGTTGAAATTGGGAGCATTTCATATTTTTTGAGCTTTGGAGGGATGAAGAGGATAAATGCGGGGGAGCTCTTTATCTAGGGAGCTCGGGAATTTCCATCCCTATCAAGTCATCCATCAGTCGGCCATTAACTCTCCGATTTAAGGCCTTCCCAAAGAGTTTTAATGGCTATCAAAGTTAAGGTGTTAGTTTGACAATCCTTCTTCTCAACTGATCAAAGGTTGAAGACGACATTGTGCGGGTGTATATGAGGTACCACGTGGTACAGAGTAATTAGTTGGCATTATTCAGCGTTTGAGTCATCTATTAACTCATTGACTGGATACATGGCAACCTCCTATTGGTCGCTTTTTCTGATGTAGCGCTTGACCGAATATGATCGTTAGTTGACCATGACCCATTGCATTCTCTCATTGGCTAGTTTAAATTCACCAGTTTCCCTCTTTGACATATTGTGCCAATGCTACATGTCCTCTTCTGATTAGTTGGGACTATCTGACTTGTCCTTACCATGTCTCAACTTCTGATTGGTTAACTTTTCACGGACATCTTAGTCCGTCGCTAACCTAGCACTTTTGCCACATGTTAGCCTCTCATTGGTTAGCCTTAGTCGACCATTAACTAAGGACACGTGTCATGCTCCCTTTGGTTAGTTTCCAAGGATGTGGCATTTTCTTCGTCTGACCGTTGACTAGGGACACATGTTACACTCTAATTGGCAAGTGCTTTAAGACATTGATCGAGCATATGACTGGGCGTGCTATGCCATGTGTTGCGTGCTAAATGGTCATGTACACTGACCTAGCAAGCAATCCCTTGATTGGTTGGACAGTTGACCAGTTTAGTCATACTGGGTTCGGTCACCCAAAATTGATAATTAGTTAGCTTGAACCCAATTTGATTGGTTTTCTAAAAATTAAAAATTTATAAGTTCATCTAAATTAATTTTCTACACATTGATGACTTCAATTTATCAGTTATTCACGGTTCAACACTGTTTAGGTATGATTCACCAAAGAACTACCAATGAGGGAGTGACATGTGTACTCAATCAATGGTCAAATAAGAAGAAGCCTTTTCAACAAGGCTAACCAATGAGGTGGTGACATGTGGCAAAGGTGTCATGTCAGCTGTTGACAAAAAATGATTGACCAATCAAAGGTCGACACATGGCAAAGCCACGTTGGATGGTCCTAGCCAATAAGAGGCTAACACGTGGCATTAGCACGATGCGTCAAGTGGGAAAACTGCCAACCAAATTTAAATCAGCCAATCAAAGAATGCCACATGTCATGGTTAATTGAGGCATAGATTTGGTTAACTGCCATGCTGATGTTGGTGAGAAATGAGAGGTCTCCACGTGTATGGTTAATGAATCAATGGGTGACTCGGACGCTAAGTGAGAAGTCGCGTCAGTGAAGCCAACCAAATACAGTGTTACACGTGTCAATATGCATTTGCAAAGCTCACATGCGCACAGATAGTGTCATCTTCAATCTTTGTATGACAACACTATTCATAGAACGGAAAATGGAGTGTGTCCTTTCCATTTATGTCTAGTGAATATTTGCTCTGACAATGGCAATTCTAGAGGAGATAGGTTCAACTAATATGGAAACTAATAAAGCCAAGGGTCCCTAAGCTCCCTATATAAAGAGCTCATTTCCATTCAACCTCCTCATCCCTCGAAAGGCTGAAGAAGAAGAACAACTCCTTTTTTGACAAAGCACAAACTAGAGCTCTGACATAGGCACTTTTCTCCACCTCCGAAGGAAAATTTGGGTTCCCTAGAAACCTGAGGAAGTCCACCACCTTCATGCATACTCTATCTAGCTCAAAGATCACTGAAGAAGCTTCGGCTAGCTCGTACAGTACCTTTACTATCTCACCCCGACCCGATTTGGTCAGATCCCCGTGATCAACCCACCACTCTCCCGGTTTACTAAAGGGTTTCCCCCTTATTATAAATTGTAAAGAGTAAGGCGTCCTTTAAACTTGCACCTTTCCTAGAATAACATAAATCAAAACTGCATAAAATTTTAAATTTATTATACCTGTCTCACAGGCGTCTTAGTTGATGGTCTTTAAGGGTAGGCTTTCCGAAATTTCCTTAAAGGGATTTAAGGGAGGGTATGAGTACGACTACTCAGTGAATGGGTTTTCAAAAATTAACTTTTAGGAAAAAGATTTGTATTGGAGTATGTCAGACTCTTTATTTTCTTTCAAAAATCCTTTTATTTCAAATCTCTGTTTTTATCATCATTTCTTATTAATCACGGTGTGTCATCACCCAACACACATCCTTCATCATGAAGGTCAAAAACACACAACTGCAGGCCAGCCTGTCCATTGAACCCACTTGTGGCGTCGAAGCGACTTTACCGGCCACCTATATAGAAGCACGTCCACTTCTACCCTAAGAATGAGTGGTTGTACACGACATCTGACCCTCAATCCTAAAATCAATTCTCCGTTTCCATATGAAGATAGAGTCCTCATCTCGACCCCACCCCGGTCTCGTGCGCTTGAAGCTACGTCGAGCTTTGCAAGGTCACCTAGTTCCGAACTGCCCTTATATCCACCAAGTCGTCCAGGGCCCAAGGACACATCCCTACCCCTCTTGGGCATCTTGAAGGTCCCGTACACAGTGCATGCACAATTAGTATTTTCACATCATGCCTTTATAATCTGTGGTGCCACTAGTTCAACGGCCTTAGCCATCAACTCAACCTGCAGCTGTTTGTCTTTACTAGTCCCGAGGCCTATCATGTCGCACTACCACTAGTTGGTTGAAAATGTCGGTTCTGTCTTGGTACCGTGAAGGATCCCTCAGCAGTGAGTAATCAAAGCTTTCTCTTTCTAGGATGATTTTTCGATAAAGCTTTGATTAAGCTCATTTCAAACCTAAATTTAGTGTTTTAAAGCTTGAAATGATTCAAGGAACATAGGAAATATGATTAGAATCATGTTAGGACTCAATTGGGTATAATTAAGGTAAAATTGATGATATTAAAATATGGAGGATTAAATTGAAATTTCAGAAAGTTTGGGGACTTAATTGTAATTTTTGAAAAATTGGAGATTTTCTGTAATTAGTGATAAATTACTTACCCAATTGGAAATTTGAGTAAATTAGGAACCCAAATGGAATATTTGACAATCTTAGGGACCTAATTGGGGAAGAGAAGTGGGCCCAAGGCTAATGGAAATGGGTCAAACCCCATAAATAAGTTCTCATTTAAGAGTTTGATAAAATTATGACAAATTGATAATGTTTGCTTAAGTTGTTGAGCCAGTCAGGTTAGAGCCTGTTGGGTTAGTAGTGCAAAGATGATGGTCTTAAATCAAAAGACCATTATTTGTGATTGCAATCGTTCAGAACTAAGGAGACGTCCAATACAGGGTAGTGTTGGTTCTAACAATGGTTGGAATAAGGTAAGTTATCATTGGTCTAGTTTGCCACGGGGCTCTGGGAGTCCCAATGTGCATTGAGACCGAGGGGAAGTAGGAGAGGTCTCATCCATCAATAGCGGACAACTTAAATTCAGACTGCTTATTATCTTAATTTTCTTAGTAGCGTCTTCTATTAGCTCGACCTTTTCGAGCTTCCTTTCTCCCATCTCTTCCCAAAATAAGGGGTTACGACCTAGTCATCTATAAAGAGACTCACAAGGAGCCATTTGAATACTAGCCTATTAACTATTATTGTAGGAAAACTCCATCAGGCAAAAGTATTCCTCCCAACTTTTGTTCATGGTGAGTACGCATGCTCATAGCATATCCTCTAGGGTTTGGATAATTCGCTCAGACTGTCCAACAGTCTGAGGATGGAATGTCGTACTCGTGTGGAGTTTGGTTCCCAAGGCATTTTGTAGGCTAGGCCAAAACGTTGAGGTAAACCTAGATTCCCTATCCGACACTATGCTTACTGGGATGCTATGGAGTCTCACTATTTCTCCTATGTATAAGGCAACCAGTGGTTCCACAGAATCGGTCACCTTTATTGGTAAGAAGTGGGCAGATTTGGTCAACTTATCCACAATGACCCAAATCGCGTCTCGCCCTTTCCTAGTCACTAGTAGTCCCATGATAAAGTTCATAGTGATGTGTTCCCATTTCCATTTGGGAATTGGTAAGGGTTGTAGCAGTCTTAAGGATTTATGGTGTTCCGCTTTGATCTGTTGATAGGACAAGCATCGTGATACATACTTCGCGATATCCCTCTTCATCCCTTTCCACCAATAACCCTGCTTGAGTGTGGGGTACATCTTGGTATTGCCCAGATGCATCGCATACATAGAGTCGTGTGCCTCCTCCAGTACTAGCCTCTTCAATTCCTTGTCCTGAGGCACACACACCCTACCTTTATAGGTTAACACTCCATCACCTTGAAGGTGGTAATCCGGGGTTGCTCCCTTGTTGATCGAGTTCATGTAGGGCTGGAGTTCCTTATCCCCTTTTTGGTAGACTTTGATTTGCTCCATTAGGTTGGGTCTTACAACTACCTCAGCCACCAGACATCTTTCTTCTTTATCTACATTAAGGTCCACTTTCATTCTTCTCAACTATTGTAGTAAGGGCAAGTAGTTTGTCTTTATCTAAGCTGCCTCGGTTTGATATTTGCGACTAAGAGAGTCTGCGACCACATTAGCCTTCCTAGGGTGGTATTCTATCACAAGTTCATAGTCCTTCACTAATTCCAACCACCTCCTTTGGCGGAGATTTATCTCCCTTTGAGTTAGGAAGTACTTAAGGCTCTTGTGATCTATATATATTTTGCACTTAACCCTATATAGGTAGTGTCGCCAAATCTTAGGGCGAACAATATTGCGGCTAACTCTAAATCGTGAGTAGGGTAGTTCCTCTCATGTGTCTTTACTTGTCATGAGGCGTAGGTGTTAACCCTTCCCTGCTTCATTAATACACATACAAGTCCTTGTCCGAATGTATCACTATAAATGATATACTCCCCCGCACTTGGATTAGGCAGAGTGAGTATGGGTGCCATTGTTAAACGAGACTTTAATTCCAAGAAGAATTTCTCACAAGTTTCATCCCACTTGTACTCTACTCCTTTCCTTGTGAGACGGTTTAAAGGGGCTACTATCTTGGTGAAGTCCTATACAAACCGTCAATTGTACCCTACTAGTCCCAAGAGTCTGCGTATCTTGGAGGGGTTCTTAGGTACCTACCAGTCAGATTTGGCTTCTACCTTTTGTCAAGTCTACCTTGACTCCATCCTTGGACGCTATGTGTCCTAAGAACCCCACCTCTTGCAACCAAAACTCACACATGGAAAACTTTGCATATAAGTGATTTCTCTATAGCATCTCCAAGGTGATGGCCAAATGTTCTCGTGCTCCCTCCTAGTTCGTGAGTATATATGTATGTCATTTATGAATACAATCATGGATTTGTCCAAGTGAGGCTTGAATACTCGATTCATCAGATCCATAAAGTCTACAAGGGCATTTGTCAATCTAAAAGGCATCACTCTAAATTCATAGTGTCTGTATTGGGACCGAAATGTGGTATTAGGTATATCTCCCTCTCAGATCTAGAGTTGGTGGTATCCTGACCAAAGATCTATCTTAGAGAAATAGGCCGCCCCCTTTAGTTGATCCAACAAATCATCAATTCGTGGAAGTGGGTACTTATTCTTTATGGTGACCTAGTTCAATTTTTTATTGTTTATACATAGCCTCATACTCCCATCCTTCTTCTTCACGAAGAGTACTAGTGCACCCCATGGAGACTGGCTAGGGCGTATGAAAACCTTCTCTAGTAATTTGTCTAATTGTTCCTTTAACTCCTTTAGTTCTACTGGAGCCATACGATAGGGGGCTTGGGATATAAGATGTGTCCCAGGAATTACCTCTATGGTAAATTCCAATTGACGGCTTAGGGGTAATCCTGGTATTCCTTAGGAAATACATTCGAGTAGTGTTCAACCATCGGGATGCCCTCTGGTTCTTTCTTCTCTAGCTTCTCATTGATAATCATTGCAAGAAATGCCTTGCAACCCTTTTGCATCATCTTTCGGGCTTTCATATGGGACACCAAGTGCATTTCTCCTTTGTTCCTGTCTCCTTGGAAACATAATCCGAGTGTCTTGGGAGTGTGGAAAGTTATCACTTTATTTCCACAGTCCACCTTGGCTTGGTGTGTACTTAGCCAATCTATTCCCAGTATTATCTCCACCTCTCTTAGATGTAATGAGATCAAGTCAACCTCTAATTTTTCTACACTAATCTTAACCTCACATCCCTTTAACTATTTTTTTCTATTTATTCTTTCTTCTAGGGGTGTGAGAATGTTGAGACTTTGTTCCCAGGAGGTAAGTTCCAATGGAATATTTGGAACTAAATCTTCCTTGATAAAGGACTGTTCTGCTCCTGAGTCAAAGAGAGAATAGGTTTTTCTCCCCCATAGTTTTATGTACCCTGCTACAGTACTAGGGTCTTTTCAGGCTTCCTCTTGTGTGAGGTTATACTAGTTGGTACACTTGACGTGGTGGTTGCATCTCGCCTTTCACTTAATGTCCACGGGTTCCCTTGGGGTGGTTCAAGTGTGTTCCATTGCATATTCCCTCTGAGAGTGGGGCACTCCCTTGCAAAGTGTCCCACTTGCCCACATCTGAAACAAGCTGGTCATGTGCCCTCGTGGTTCTTCTAACATATTGGACAGTGAGTGCCCCTTTGTAATATAGCAGTTGTCACCTCCCTTCGCGTAGGGTACACTTCCTTCCTCCTTTGTAAACCCATTTTGTTTCCCTACCTAGGACCACTCTACTCTTTACATCCTTCATGGCAATTTTGGCCTTTTTCCTCCTTTTAGTTGACCTGCTCCATCCGGCAGCGTCGGGTCTACACTAGAAGCTCACATTCATGAGCCATACTAATTATGGCTGCCAGATCCGTGGAGCATCCTAGTACTCCCATCTAGTCTTGTATGTCCATATTGAGACCGCACATGAATCGTTAGCAAATGTCTACAGGTCCGGCCAGATTAGTGACAAAGGGTATTAACTCATTGAACTAAGTTTCGTACACCAAGATATAGTTAAGCCCTTGTTAGAGTCAGAAGAAATCTTGTTTCTTCTTATTGATCAGATGTGGAGCCAAGTATTCCTTTATATACCTCTCCTCGAATTGCTCCTAGGTGGGTGTGGTGGTATGCAGGCTTCTGACATTGTCCCACCACCTTTCTATGCTGGTTTCTAGGAAAATTTTTGCCAGGATCACCATCTCCTCTAGTGGGATCAGAATTATCCCCATAAGTTTCTTAATGCTAGCGAGCTAGTCCATAGTGGCTCCACCATCCTTCTCTCCTTGGAAGGGCTTACATCCTAGTTGACAAAGGGTTTTGAGGTATTTGGGGATGTCAACTAGAGGAGGAATGTTGGTAGAAGTGGGATGGGACTGTACTACCTCAATCTCAACTCAAGAGTTGGTGTCCACCTTAGGAGCGAGGTTGGGCCTTCCAAACACTCGGGTGAACTCTTCATTCAACCTTTAATGCCAAGCATAGTCCAAGTGGACCCGTCTGGGCTTCTCTAGGAGTTTTTACAGGGATGGGGTGTTGGGTAGTGTCAGTTACTACGTCAATAGTTCTCTTGGTTCCTCTCTTGGGAGCTATCTATAAATTTTAACAATTTGTTTTTCTTAATTCCTATGTTATATAGTCTTGATAATGTATTTGAGAAAATAAACTCTGATACCACTCAAGTAGTCATTCCCCGACCCAGTTTGGTCGAATCACTGTGAGCAACCCGCCACTCCATTTGGTCTGTAAGGGGTTTCACCCCCTTCTAAGCCATGAGGAGTCAGGCATCCTGTTTATCCTAGAATAGCATTATACAAAATTGAATATATTAAAACTTACATACATGTCTTATGGTTTACCTACGAGGGGTCTTTAAGGTTTGTCATCCTTTTTCCTCAAAAGGGTTAAAGGGAGGGGTGATTTTCTACAACTCAATGAGCGGGTGTTGGGAGTGAGTTTTTAGAAATACTTAGTTAAAATCATGCCAATGTTTAACATCATTTTCAAAGTTTTTCTCAAATCTCAGGGCTTTTCCCAATTCCATTTTAGGTGTGTTTAACTCTCTTAGCTCATTCACTTGCCCAAGGAGGCTTTTAGCAAATAAACACGTGCCCTTTATCATAAAGGGTACAAACGTTCATAGGGCAGTCCCAGACTGTGCCCACTAGGGGATCAACACGACTTTGCTGTCCATCCTGATAGAAGTCGCAAACTTCTACACTAAGTCTGAGTGGACGTCCCAGATGTTTAACCCTCAGACCTGAAATCTAATTCGTGTACATATGAGGACGGAGACCTCATCCTGACCCCACCCTAGTCTCATGCACAAGAAGCTCCCAGAGCTTCATGACTAACTAGCACAACGAACTGCCCTTATCTTTACCATGTTGTCCAGCAGCCCTTAGAACCTATAACTACCCCTTGGGGCATCTTGATGGTCCCAAATCCATGAGTGCATGCACAAACAATAATTTTTCATAATTAGCAATTTTCTTTGGTGTCGATCATTCAACGGTCCCGACACTCAACCCGGCCTGCAACTATTTGTCTAGGCCGATCCGTTGACCCTGCCCTGTTGCACTACCACTAGCCCATCGAGCATTGTCGATCCTGACTTGGTACTATGGCGAATCACACAATTGATTCCTTTTTAAAAGAAAGTTTTTAGGACTCTTCCTATTCATGTATGTTTATGGGCTTCAGCCCATGCCCACTGGCCTTGGGTTCACTGCATGTGATTTTCAAAACTAGGCCTTGAGCCCTATGAGTTCAAAACCAAGGCCCATGGCTTGTTAGAGCTATTCTAGCACTCGTCAAGGAGGTCTCCCAAATTGTTTAAGTAATGGCACACAATCATAAGAGAACACTTACGATAAAATCTCTTTTTAATACATAACACCAACCGGTGTGATGATAGGTCCGCTTACAATCGGTATGCAGGTTTTTCCTTTCCATAAGAAATCTCTTCATACCAACCGGGTATGAGGTTTAAATGATCCCACTTACAACTGGTAAGTAGGTTTTTAACTTTTAAAACGTGCTCATCATCCCAATCGGGCATGAAGTATAAAGTTCTCACTCACCTGTTAACTATAATGTGTTCATCCCGAGTCAGTTTCCATGTCCAGGTTAGCTCTCTCTTGCTTGCATTTCGGTCCCAAGTGTCTCTACACGATTTGGATATCGTTATCAGTAAGTGTTCGACATGGCAGCCTTCATTTTCTCACGTATGAGTGACTATACCCAAATCTTTTGGTTTATTGAACTTAGGTCCATAAAGTTCATGTTTCTTGACTTTATGTCTCTAATGCTAATTTTTCCCCAAATCGAGTCCCAAGGCTTCTAATATCCTCCTTGGGTCTTTAATTTACTTAAAATTGTGAATGGGGCTTAAGTTTTCCAAATTCCCAATTTGATCCCCTATCTTTCCAAAATTACAATTTTGCCCATATTTCCCAAAAATAGCTAATTGACCCCAATTTTTTCAAAAATTGACCAATTGGTCCCCCAACATCTTTCTCATTGCCAATTGACCTTCAATTTTGAGAAATTGCATGGAGGTCCCTCAATTTTTTGAAATTCCCAATTTTCCCTAATTTCACCCCTTTACATTGACTGAATTTGATTTCTCCAAATTGGTCATTCATATGAGGTTAATTGCTCCAATTGATGGCATTGACAAGTTTCTACACTTCCATATGATCAAATGGAGCTTTGAATTGCAAAATTTGGGTCAAAACGAGCTCAAACGAAACTTCGTTGGAAAATTGTTTGTAGAAAAAGAAGGGTTCGAAAGCTTACTTTTAGAGGTGCGCTGGTCTGAGCTCTTGATCTAGGAAGGTAGCTCTCATCCTTAGGGTACTCCTAGGATCAAGAATTGCTACAATTGATGTTCATATCAATGGGAATTTTGTTAGTGAAGTTTGGCACATTCTCTCTCTAGCATCAATCTACAACGATGGAGTAGGGTCGAATTGACTTACCTTTCACCTATGTGGAGGTCGTATGATGGCCGTGGGGACTTTGGGGAAGATTGGTTTCGCTGGAGAGGGTCGAAATTGGCTGAATTCAGCTCGGTTAAAATAGGGCAGCTTCGAACCAATGGAGCTGCTTCACTGTTTGATCTCGTCGGTGCTTCTCTGGCAATCCTCATGTCAAAAGGAGGTTGCTATGAGGTAGCTGACTTCCCACGTAGTCTGTAGGACTTGACTTTTCCTTCTGATGCTAAGAAAATGCCCAAGTCGGAGCTCTGGTTTGAGCTTCGCTGAAAAATGGAGCATTTAGGAGAGTAGAAAGATTTGAGGTGTGTGGAGGATGGATCGAGGGGAGCTCTTTATATAGGGAGCTCGGGGACCCTCTACCCAAGCAGTTTCCATTCTGGTCGAGCTTATCCTCCCTCAAAAATGCCATGATTGGAGGGAATATTCCTTTGCTAGGATGGGAAATTTTTTGAACCTATGAACAGTGTTGTCATCCTAAGGAAGATGACGACACTGTTACGGACCGGACCAGTCCAGTTCGACCAGGTTCAATGGCGAAAATCGATCGATTCAGGCTTAATTCGATCGGTTTTCTCAAAACTAAAAATTTCTAAATTTGTCTAAATTCATTTTCTATCCAATGGTGTCCTTAATTTCTCTATTTGAGATCTCTAAGCCACCTAGAAAAATAAATTACCTAATCCGGTTCATTATAGTTAAAACCGGTTCAGGTCTGGTTCACCCTGAATCGGTCCGATTTTCACTTTTAATTGACTTCATTGTTCTTCCCCATGATTTTCATGACTCTTTCGATCACTTGGGATTTTCCAATTTCTCATTTTACCCTTCTTTACCATTTTCAGTTCGTTAATGGCTCAGTTTTCTCTTTAGAATCGACCGATTCTTTTCCTGGTTTTCATATTTCCAAAAGAACAAGGTTTACAACTACATTATTTCTCATTGATATATTTTGATCAATTGTAGTATGATGGAATTCCAGCCTTTATCTTCATAAATGACAAGAACTATAACCCTTTCTCATTCTCATTCATGATACCACAAATCACTCCTCTCACTTTTGATTCCTTACATTTCCTTTAATACTTTACATTAAATAATCCATGTTAAGCCCATGTTAAATGGGACGCCCCTTTAACTTTAGCCCCATCCATTTTTAAGCATTAAAATTGATAACTAATTACCCCTTAGAGTAAATTTATGGGTTGGGCAAAAGGGACTATATATAGGAAATTCTATGGTCTTTTTCCCTTCATTCCAAAAATTGTTATTTGCTTTATGATACTTAAATTTTGTTAGTTATTCTCATTAAATTAGGAAATTGAACTGGTTATTGTCATACTAAATTACATATGGGCTTTTGTCATGCCTCGACCCAGTTTGGTCGGATCCCCATGAGCAACCTACCACTCTCCTAGTTTATTAAGGGTTTTCCCCTTTCTTAAACCGTTAGGAGTAAGGGGTCCTTTAGACCAGTACCTTTCTTGGAATAACATTAATAAAAAAATGTATAAAATTAAACATACATGTCTTGCAAGTTTAACTAGTTGAAGGTCTTTAGGTAGGTTTTTCCCTCGGTTACCTGCAAAGGGTAAAGGAAGGGGTGAGTTCGACAACTTAGTGAATTAGTGTTTGAAACAAGAGTTTCTATAAAATATTTTGAATTGGAGTGTGCGATACTCCTTATTTTCTTTAAAATCATTCTTTCCTTGAATTCCTAGTTATTCAAAAACCAATTTCCTCACAATCGGTGTGTTTAACAATCAACACATGCCCTTCATCATGAAGGGATCACACATTCATAGGGCAGCCTGTCCACTACACCCACTTGTGGTGTCGGAGCGACTTTACTGGCTACCTAGATAGAAGCCCATCCACTTCTACCCTAGGAATGAGCCGATGTTCATGACATTCGACCCTCAATCCCGAAGAGAAACTCTATGAATTCCTAGTTATTCAAAAACCAATTTCCTCACAATCGGTGTGTTTAACAATCAACACATGCCCTTCATCATGAAGGGATCACACATTCGTAGGGCAGCCCGTCCACTACACCCACTTGTGGCGTCGGAGCGACTTTACTGGCTACCTAGATAGAAGCCCATCCACTTCTACCCTAGGAATGAGTCGATGTTCATGACATCCGACCCTCAATCCCGAAGAGAAACTCTATGTTCGTATGAGGATAGAGACCTCATCCCGACCCCACCCCGGTCTCATGCGCATGAAGCTACGTCGATCCTCCCTAACTATTGGCACGACAATATGCACTTATCTCCACCATGTCGTCTAGTAGCACCTAGGATGCATCACTACCGCTTCTTGGGCATCTTAGTGGTCCCGAACCTCTATGCATGCACAAACAAAGTTTTCCATATAAGCCATTAATCTTTGGTGTCACTGCTCCAATGGCCCTAACCCTTAACTCAACATGCAACTGCTTGTCTAGATCAGTCCGTCGACATGGTCATGTCGCACTAGTGCCAGTCCATCGAGTATGTCGGTCCTATCTTGGTACCATGGCCAAATCACATCATTCATTAAAATTTTCATGGCTTATCATCATGTTTGTTTATGAGCTCCTAATCATGCCAACTGGCCTTGGGCTCACTGTATGAGAATATCAAAACCGGGCATTTTAGTTCCTAAGTTCCAAAATCGAGGCCTCTGGCCTTTCTGAGCTATTCAAGCTCTCGTCAAGAAGGTCTCCCAAACTTTTTAAGTATTGGCACACATTTAGGGTAGAGCACTTCTAACAAAATAACTTTTTCACTTATTCATCACACCAATCGAGTGTGAGGATATCTTCACTTATAATTAGTAAGCGGGTTTTCTACTTCCTTCCAGGAAGTTCATCATACCAACCGGGTATGATGTACTTAAAACTGGTAAGTACATTTTTTCTCTGTGTTTCTCACATCACCCCAACCGGGTGTGATGTTAAAATTTTCACTTAGTAGTAGTTTTTTTATTTTTGAGGTACTCATCATCCAACCCGAGTATGATGTGAAAAATCCCACTCACCCGATAAGTGCAGTGTATTCCTCTCGGTCGGCTTTTTGCTTCCACGCAAGCTTATCCTTGTTGACATTTTCGGTTCTTCGTGCTCCTACACGATTTGAACATTCTTTTTTATTAACATTTGTCATAATAGCCCTAATTCCTCATGTATGAGCAAAATGCCCCAAACTTTTCAATTATTTACATTTAGGTCCCTAAAGTTCTTTCTCCTTAACTTTAGGTCCCCAATGCAAAGGTTTCCCCAATTTGAGTCTTGAAACATCTAAAATTCACTTTAGGACCTCAATTCATTCAAAAGCATAAAAAGGGGTTCAAGTTTCTTAAATTTCCAATTTGTTCCCCAACTTTTAAAAGATTACCATTTTGCCCCTACTTTACAAAAATGGCAATTTGACACCAAAAATTTCAAAAATTGACCAATTGGTCCTCCAACATCTTTTTCATGGCCAATTGGCCCTCAATTTTAGGAAATTGCACCTTGGTTCCTCAATTTTATGAAATTCCCAAATTTTCCCCCAATTTCCCCCTTTCAAACTAGTTGAATTTGATTTCATCAAATTGACCACTCAATCGAGATTAATTATTGACATTGAAGGTAAAATTGAGTTCCTACACTTCCACATTATTCAATGGAGCTTTGACTCACGTCATTTGGATCCGAATTGAGTTCCAATGGAGCTTCATCGGAAAACTAGACTTATAGAGAGAAAGCTTTGAAAGCTTACCATCGTGGGTGTGGCAGTCCGGGCTTTTGATCGGGGTAGGTGGCTCTCATCTTGAGGTGACTCCTAGGATCAAGAATTTCATCAATTCATGTCGAATTGAGAGAGAATTTAGTCAGTGAAGTTTCATTGGTTCTCTCTCTAACACAGATCGAAAACTACATAGGGGAGCCGAATTGGCTTACCTTTCAACTCTAATTCAGTCGTATGAGGGTTGTGTAAGTGTTGGGAACTTGGTTTGGCCTGAGAAGGACTCAAATTGGCTGTTTTTAGCTCAGCCGAAATAGGGCAGCTTCGGTCCGTCGGAGCTGCTTCATTGTTCGATCACGCAGGCGCTTCTCCAATGATCCTCAGAGCAAATGGAGACCACCGTCGGGTAACTGACTTCTCCCTATGTTTAAGGAGCCTGACATCACCATATTTGGTTTAGAAAAATGCCCAAGTCAGAGCTTTGGTTCGACCTTCACCGGAAATTGGAGTAGTAGAGAGAGGGGGGAGTTTTCAAGTGTGAGGAGAATGAATGAGGAGGAGCTCTTTATATAGGAAGCTTGGGGACTCATTGGTTATCCGATTGGCACCTTTATGGTGACCATTTATGACAAAAAATGCCCTGAATAGAGACTTTTCATCTTCGTCGGCGTTGCTTGCTTTTCTAGCGAGTGAAAAGTGTCGTCATCTGAAGGAAGAAGACGACAATGTTTCGAACCGGGTTCAATGCTTAAACTGGTTGGTTCGGGCCCAATTCAACAGAGTTTTTCAAAATTAAAAATTTCTAAATTCATTCTCTATCCAATGGTGGCTTCAATTCTCTAATTTGAATGTTCTAAGCCACATAGAAAAATGAATTTAGAAACCGGTTCAATAGTGGTTCAAACTTTTCAATCTAATTCAAGTTTGGTTCACCTGAACCGGTTTGGTTTTCTCTTCCAACTCATCCTAAAGTCCTTTCCCATGACTTTTGTAACTCTTTAGGTCACTTGTGATTTATAAATTTCCCAGTTTTCCATTTCTTTATCGGTTGCGGTTTATAAACCAACTCGATTTTCTATTTGGAAATAACCGTTTCTTTTCCTTCTTTTTCTTATTGTCAAAGGATGGGGTTTATAACTCTCCCCTCCTTTTAGGAGTTTTTCCCCAAAACTTAATCAACATCCTTTACATCAAGAAGAATTTCCCTTAATGTTAAATCGGGATTTGCTTGACATGCCAACACTTTGGTTGTTCTTTCACTTAGCCCCTTTTAATCAGGCACTTAAGGAATGTTTTTTCCTTTCCATTGCTTACTCATTCCATGAAGTTTATCATAACTAGGCATGTCATACCCACGATTCCAAAGGGATATCCCTTATGTTCACTTCCTCCTCTACTTAGGGCAATATTCTTCCTCTTGAGGTTTCTTGCCCAGGATTTTAGGATTTAGAGTTCCAAAATGCCTAAACATTCCCATGTCTAGTTATCCTCTTGATCATTGAAACCCTTAACTCGATGTTCTTTCGAGCATTACATATTTGTTTCCATGATTTCGGTGTTATCACCCCTTCGTCCTATTTCGACCCTTCCTCCATTCGTTATTTATTACAACTTCAGTCCAAACTACGTTTGACCTCATCATACTTACTAACCGACTCATCCTTACTTGAGTAATATTTTCCTTGGCACTATTGTGCTTACATGTCCCTTACAACATGACATATTCCAAAACTTGTCTTTGTCCATTAGATTTCTATAACACTTCTTTTAGGGTTGTTCTCAACTTTATAACCTTTCAGGGATCATATAACTTCATCCCTCTTTCTGTTTGGTAGTATTCCTCAACTACCTTTACTATTATTCAATCAACTTACATAACCGTGTCGATTTTCCCTACCCACTTGTCCTTTCCCAACTTCCTTATTGGGTCTTTCCAATTCCAATAATTTGGTCTCTCGATAGTTTACCGACAAGCTAGGGCTCTTTCCTACTTAAGTCCTTGGCATTCTTTATTAAAGGACTTTCCTTTTCCTTAATCCACTTTTACTTACTCGTGACCATTTCATGATTCATTATTCCCATTTGATCCCTTTCGGTCTATATGTCTATTGTTTTGTTTGGGGAGTTCACTTCTTACAGTTTCATTCTCTACTATGCCCCTCAAAGTAGAGACTTTCATCTTAGGAGCTATATGCTCAACCATCTTACGTTTCCTTGAAGGTTTCTTCCTTCATTTCCTTACACCTCCTTCTATTTTGAGGCATTTGCTCACTTTGAATCCCACTAGTGGTTTTGCATTTTCGAGGTACTCATCATCACAACCAGGTATGATATGAAAAATCCCACTCACCCAATAAGTGCAGTGGTTTCCTCTTGGTCGGCTTTTTGCCTCCACGCGAGCTTATCCTTGCTGGCGTTTCTGGTCCTTCATTCTCCTACACGATTTTGACATTCTTATTTAATATGATTTGGCATAATAGCATTAATTCCTCATATATGAGCAAAATGCCCCAAACTTTTCAATTATTTACATTTAGATCCCTAAAGTTCTTTCTCCTTCACTTTAGGTCCCTAATGCAAACTTTACCCCAAATTAAGTCCAAAAACTTCTAAAATTCACTTTGGGACCTCAATTCCTTCAAAATCATAAAAAGGGGTTCAAGTTTCCCAAATTTTTAATTGGTCCCCAACTTATCAAAAATTACCATTTTGCCCCTACTTTACAAAAATGGCAATTTGACCCCTAATAATTCAAAAAATCAACCAATTGGTCCTCCAACATATTTTGCATGGTCAATTGGCCCTCAATTTTGGGAAATTGCACTTTGATCCCTCAATTTTACGAAATTCCCAATTTCTCCCCTTTCAAATTGGTTGAATTTGATTTCATCAAATTGACCATTCAATCTAATTTAATTATTGAAATTGAATGTAAAATTAAGTTTCTACCCTTCCACATGATTCATTGGAGCTTTGAATCGTGTCATTTAGATCTGAATTAAGCTCAAATAGAGTTTCGTTGGAAAACTTGTCTTAGAGAGAGAAAGCTTCGAAAGCTTACCGTCGATGGTGTGATGATCCAAGCTTTCGATCGAGGCAGGTTGCTCCTGTCCTGTGGTTCCTCCTAGGATCAAAAACTTCATCAATTCATGTCGAATTGAGAGAGAATTTCATCAATGAAGTTTTAACGGTTCTCTCTCTAACACTAATTGAAAATTACAGAGGTGAGCCAAATTGGCTTACCTTTCAGCTCTAATTCAGTCGTATGAGGGTTGTGGAAGTGTTGGGAGAGCTTGGTTTGGCCTGAGAAGGGCTCAAATTAGCCATTTTTCACTCGACTAAAAGAAGGCAGCTTTGGTCCGTCGAAGCTGCTTCAATGTTTGATCACGATAACTCTTCTTCGATGATCCTCGGAGCAAATGGAGGCCACCGTCGGGTAGGTGACTTCTCTCCTAGTCTAAGTAACATGACCTCGCCTTATTTGGCTTAGAAAAATGCCCAAATCGGAGCTCTGGTTCGAGCTTCACCAGAAATTAGAGCAGTAGAGAGAGAGGGGAGTTTTTAGGTGTTAGGAGTATGAATGAGGATGAGCTCTTTATATAGGAAGCTTGGGGACACGTTGGCCATCTGAATGGCGCCTTTTTGTCGATTATTTGTGACAAAAAATGCCTTGAACGAAGACTACTCATCTTCGTCGGTGATGTTCCTTTTTTCGACGAGTGAATAGTGTGGTCATCTAAAGGAAGAAGGCGACACTATTACGAACCGACTAGACCGGTCCAAACCAGGTTCAATGTTTAAACCGGCCGGTTTAGGCCCGATTAGATCGAGTTTTGAAAAATTAAAAAATTCTAAATTCATCTATATTCATTCTCTATCCAATGGTGTCTTCAATTCTCCAATTTGAATTTTCTAAGCCACCTAGAAATTTGAATTTATGAATCGGTTCAATAGTGGTTCAAACCGGTTCAATCTGATACAGGTCCAATTCACCTGAACCAGATTTGTTTTCTCTTCCAACTCATCCTAAATTCCTTTCACATGACTTTTGGGACTCTTTAGGTCACTCAAGATTTATAAATTTCCCAGTTTTCCCTTTCTCTATTGGTTACGGTTTATAAACCGATTATGTTTTCTCTTTGGAAATGACCGGTTCTTTTCCCGGTTTTTCTTATTATCAAAGTACAGGGTTTATAGGGTTTATTTTTATTGGAGTTATTAAATTTCATTCAATAAAGGTATGATAGGCATTCAGCAAGACTTCCTTTGATCCATTTTAAGAATTGATATTTATTTTGAAAACTGATATGGGAGGTGTTTTATGACCCAGAATATATGATTATTATTCTTGCAGTTATGTTATCTTCTAGGAAATGAATGTATTAATCTATATATCTCCCATCCTGTAGAAATTCTATATGTAGCTCATATTCTACATTCATTTGGCATTCGTTGTTGTTTGGATATTTATGTATGTGAGAGTGTATGGTAGGTTCATTGGTGTCCCTATTTATAGTGAATGCAAGTTAGGATTCTTATTGCAACATACATATTTTTTAGAGTTTTTGTGACCATAGAAATTCTTCATTAACTTCTTGTCATAAAAGGCTTTAATTTTAACAACCTTTCATTTAGTAGGAAGAGTTAATTTAGGTTTATATGATAAGACTTTCGGGTAATTTCCTTCATTTTTATTGGAATGGAATTGTTATTGGTATGTAATGATTTCACCTTAATTGAATGTATGTATTAATTTATGGCAGGGGCATAGGACTAATACTTCAATGTGCTAATACTTTCTTACTAAACCAAATTCACATAATCTCATTATTTTCATCTAAAGAAATTTACTAGGTATTTACCTTATCCATTCAATTTCGATAAGGTAGAATAAATTTGTGAAGTATGGTTGGATTTTTACATGGCCTAGGCTCTTTAAGACCCTTTTAATTACACAACTATTATTTTCTATGGTCCAACATTATATGAATCTATGTTTCATATCGGCATTCACATGGTTGTATGATGGAGTGAAATTGTTATTTAAATTCCACATGTAGACTTGGGTTTCATTCCTTTTTGTATAACATAACTATATTGGTAATTTGAACATCTTAATAAAATCATGTATATATTTATTTGATAATGGTACACCCTCCACTCTCAAATCCCTTTCTCCTCTATATTTGATTGGAAATTAATTTTGTATAGGTATATATATACCCTTATATGTAAAGATCTATTTAACATTTATATATATAATATTTAGTTTCTGCTTAAATTCAATTAACTTAACTCGATTCCATCAAGTTATTTATTTCGGTCAAACTAGCACTTTTCATTTTATTTTAAATAAGATTTATTCCAATTATATCAATTGAATTTTAAACTTATAATATAATTCCGGAAAAATTTTCGACTGAAATTTTGAGTTACTTAAAACACGATGTTACAACTACTCCCTATCTTTTTAGGAGTTTTGTCCCCAAAACTCATGCAATATTAGTCTCTACTTCTTACCCTTTTGTGCAATTATGTGGTTTCATTTTCAATAACTTTCTATAGAGATATTTGTTTACTTTACCATAAAAACTTCTCAAGATAGTGTTATCTTTTTCTCAAGAATATTTATTTTATATGTGGACAATTTTACTCAGGTTGTCTTATCTAATTCATCCAATGCAAATTGGGTATTCAACCATACAATCTTATCGGTTAAAATTTTCAATTGGGGCTTCCTTATAAGGTTGAATTGCACACCAAGTTAATGGTATCTTTAGATCTTAATCGATCACTTAGTGTTTACATAAAACTTTTGCACTCTTTAGTGAGCACTGTCTATATCATTCAAAAGAAAATATCCTTTATCAATTTTAGAGTATTTTCAAATACCTATACCTCATTAGAGAATTAATGCTATATGATCACATGGTCTTTATATTTACTAGTTTTTAATTTCCTTTAGGAGGTTCGTTTGACACTTTCTAATCTAATGAAGGTTCTAAAAAATCTTTAACAATTTTTCCTCCACCAGTTCATGCATCAATCATTGGACTATATCCTCCCATTTCATGGTCCTTTTTCCACAAAGATTGTACTAACTTATTGGGCCTACAATATCATGTACTTTTTTATTTACTCCATCATTCATCATCATGCCCTTCCTCATGTCATGACATGTTGGTATATGATTCTCCAAGATTTTTCATTATTCTCATACTTTTGTATTGAGGTATTTGTTTATAACCATTTCGTTGTTCTCCATTATGACTTATTACTTTATAAGTCGTTCTTTTTTTAAGACTTTCATCTCATTGGACTTCTTTTGTACATTTGAGTCTATTGCTTTAGAAAATTTTATCTCCGTCATATGTGACCGCTTTTCCTTTAATGCCCTCCCGAGGAATTTCCCACTTTAGGAACTTATTTCATTGGTATTTGAGGATTTCACTCACAATCAAATTTGTCATTGGTTGTGTCCACTAATCCAAATCAAGGTACTCTTTGCGTATTGCATGAGTGTTTGGTTTATTAAACCTTTGTCTCACATTTCCTAGAATCTCTTCTTTTAGACTCATGCTCTAGATCTGTTACATCTCATCAACTAGGTTAGGCTTTTATAAGTTTTCCACAACATCCCTATAAGTATCATTGGTAGTCAAGCAAGTTTCTTATTACTTGCAATAAAATTTACCTTCATGGGTTTCATTTGTTACAAAATTTTGGTACTTGAAATGAAAGTACTTATATTTATGGTGTTCCATATGTAAAGGTTTAAGGTAAGGAAATTGCATATTCCTTTCTATTAACTTCGACTCCTTTAGTGAGTATTATTCATAAGGTTTCTTGTATATCTTTTCAGTTTTTCAAACTTTTGGTGAATCCTTTCTTAGGATATTTTCCGATTTCTCCCTGAAATCCTTGTATCACATTCTTGATATCACTCATGTTACTCTTGTGGATGTTTTCCCACTATAGGTTTCACAACATCCCTTGGTAGAAGGTTAAGGGTATTTGGTATTTTTTTTGTTTAGCTTTAGGTTATATAGTTTTTATAATGAATTCAAGGAAATATGCCTCTAATACCACTCAAGTTGTCACGTCCCAACCCGGTTTGGTCAGAACCCCATAAACAACTTGCCACTCCCTTTAGTCTAGGAAGAGTCACCACTTCTGAAACTGCGAGAAGTCAGACATATCTTCTGTCATTGTTCCTTGGAATAGCATTATACAAAACTGAAAAACGTTAAAATTAAATTACCAAGATTTTTAGGCTTGGTGTAAGGATTCCATAAAGGGTTGTCTTCTATCTTGAAAAAGGTTTAAAGGGAAGGGTGAGTTTCTACAACTCACTGAGCGGGTATTAGGGTGTGTTTACAAAATAATTTCATAACGTCTTTCTTGTTCACTACTGTGGATTTAACTCTTTCAATACTTCCCTTTTTTCTCGGGACTTTTTAGCAAATAATCACACACCCTTTAACAAAAAGGGTTCAAACATTCGCAGATCAGTCCCCGACTAATTTTTAGATATTATATCCATTATCTTTGGTGCTACTGGCCCAATGATCCTGTCACTCGACTTTGGCTCCACAACTGTTATACCCAACAGGTTCGACAACATGGCTTCGGCTTAGTAGCCACTAGCCCAACGAGTTAACAACCCAGTTTTGACATAATGGCGATTAACACAATATCCAAATTATGAAACTTTTGATGGATCATAAACTTTTATTTCTCTATGGGCTTCATCCCATGTCCACTGGCCTTGGGCCCACTTCACAAGTTTTCCAAAACTAGTCCTTGGGCCCATATAGGTTTCAGAAACTGAGGCCTCTGACCTGTTGGAAGTATCTTAGCTCTCGACAAAAATGTTTTCAAAAAGTTCAAGTAGTTTCACGCAGTCAGGGATGATCATTACTAGAAAATAGTTTTCAAACATAAAAATGGTGTTCATCACTCCAACCGGGTATGATGTTGGAAAATTCCCACTCATCTTTTATCCAGAGATGTTCATCTCGGAGGGATTCCCAAGTACTAGTCCTTGAGTGATTTTATTGGTCTTTCTCTACTCTGATACTTCCCAATTTTCCTTGAATTTGGTTATTGTATAGTGGATGTCGAGATTGAGAATTTCATTAGTAGGGGGTATTAATCTGGTAGATCTAATGTGATCATGGCAAAGATGATGTTTGAGGTGTGAGCAAGGACTAGTGGACTAGGTAGCTCTCTTTTACTCAAATTGCTCTCTTAGCTCAATTGTTGTGCTTTGATCAATTATTCTAAGCTCCTTATATAGTTGTTGAATTGTTTGTTAAATGGGGAAGATTTATTACTATATTATTTCTCGTAGTCTGATGGAATTATAGCCTTTATCTTCAAAAAATGAGAAAGAATTCTAACCCTTTCTCATTTTCATTCATCATACCCTAAATCACTCCTCTCATTAACTCGACTTTTGATTCCTTATGAGCAGATCTAATGTCCATCTTATTATATAACATGGATGCCTTAATCCCCACTTAATTTACATTTCCTTTAATGCTTTAAATTAAATAGCTCATGTTAATTGGGACGCCCCTTTAACTTCAGACCCATTGATTTTTAAGTATTAAAACTTATAACTAATTACCCCTTTGAGTAACTAGGATTCATCATGTAGTGGATTGATAACATTATATAAATTTATGGATTGGGCAAAAGGGACTATATCTAGGAAATTCTATGGTCGTTTTTATGTGAATCCAACTAAAAAGACTACAAATTTACGAGTCTAATAAATCGAACCTGCAAATGGGACTGAACATTTTGTCACCAAATGGGATAAATGATCACTTGAGACTTTAAGAGGGCCCAATCACAAGGTTAAGGGGCCTAAAGATTCAAAGAAGTTATATGGGCTAATTAAAGAGATTGCCAAAAATCCAAGTGGAAGCCCAATAAAAGAGTCCAAAAAATGCCCACGAGAAGGAAGCCCAATTAAAGAGTCCAAGAAAAGCCCATGAGAAGGTCCATATTTAATTAATGAGTAGAGATTTATTAATATAATAAATCTTCTACGATATTAAATGATAATATTAGATATTTAATTAGTTAAATTTAGATTTTTAAATTAGTTATAAAAATATCCTAGATATTTAGATTAGATATGGTTGGCATGTAACAATAAGATATATTTTCCTTGTTTTTAGGCTATTCGGTTGTTATATGTGCCTATAAAAGGTATACTCCACAGTATTGGAGGACAGACACTTTTGAATTTTAATTTTGTGAGTTTTGTCTTCTTTTTATCTTTAAAGAGCTTTTGAACTTATTAGGTTTTTACTTGTGGTGTTCAAGCAATAAAGACTTATCACCCGAGGTTTTCTAAGAGTTCTTCTTAGAGAATTTGGGTGTGGCATCTACATATCTAGATTGTGAGTGTCATGCCCTGACCCGGTTTGGTTGGATCCCCGTGATCAACCCACCACTCTCCCGGTTTATTAAAGGGTTTCCCCTTATTGTAAACTGTAAAGAGTAAGGCGTCCTTTAACCTGCACCTTTTTCCTGGAATAGCATAATCAAAACTGCATGAAATTTAAAACTTTACATACATGTCTTACAGGCATCTTAGTTGACGATCTTTAAGGGGAGGCTTTCTAGGATTTCCTGAAAGGGATATAAGGGAGGGGGTGAGTACGACTACTCAGTGAATGGGTTTTTAAAAACTTTTGACTTTTAAGAAAAATATTTATATGGAGTGTACTAGACTCCTTTGTTTTCAAAAATCCCTTCATTTAAAAATTTGAGTTTTTCCATTATTTCTTAGTTACCACGGTGTGTCATCACCCAACACACATCCTTCATCATGAAGGTTACACACATTCGCAAGTCAGTATCACTACTGAACCCGCTAGTGGCTTCGGAGCGACTTTTCCTGCCACCCGGATATATGTACGACCACTTCTACCCTGGGAATGAGTGGATGTACGTGACATCCTACCCACAATCCCGAAATCACTTCTTCATGTACGTATGAGGATAGAGACCTCATCCTATCCCCACCCTAGTCTCATGCGCTTCGTACTACTCCAGATTTCGCACAAACACCTAGAACGACGAACTACCCTTATAGCCATCAGGTCGTCTAGTGCCCTTAGAATGCATTACTACCCCTCATGGGCGTCTTGATGATCCTGTACTCACAGTGCATGCACAAACAATGTTTTCTTATATTGCCATGTAATTTGTGGTGCCACTAGTCCAACGGCCCCGACTCTCAACTCAACCCGCAACTGTTTGTCTTGACTAGTCCGTCGACCTGTCATGTCGCACTGCCGCTAGTTGACTGAGCATGTCGATCCTATCTTGGTACCATGGCCAAAAAATTCACTTATTAAGTTTTATGGCACATTTATCATGTTCATTTACGAGCTCCTGCTCGTGCCAACTGGCCTTGGGCCCACTGTACAAGATTTTCAAAATCGGGCTTTTATCCCCCAAGTTCCAAAATCGAGGCCTCCGACCTATTAGAGCTATTCGAGCTCCCGTCGAGAAGGTCTCCCAAATTGTTTAAGCATTGGCACACAGTCAGGGGAGAGCACTTCCGACAAAAATAGGTTTTTACTGTCCATCATACCGACCGGTATAAGGACATCTCCGTTCATAACCGATGAATGGGTTTTCAACTTCCTTCGAGGAAGTCTCATCATACCAATCGGGTATGATCTACTTACAACCCGTAAGTAGTTTTTTTTCGCATAACTTTCACATCACTTTCTCTAATTAGTGATGATTAAAATAACACTAAACAGTGGGTTTTTATATCGAGGCACTTATCATCCCCAACCGGGTATGATGTTAGTAAACCCACTCACAACAGGTAAGTGGTTTTTATCTTTAAGTTGTTCTTATCATCCCAACTGGGTATGATGTTAGTAAACCCACTCACAACAGGTAAGTGGTTTTTATCTTTAAGTTGTGCTCATCATCTCAACTGGGTATGATATTAGTAAACCCACTCACCCGTTAATGCCGTGAATTCCACTAGACTAGTTATTAGTCGGGCTGGCCTATGAGGAGCTAACACGTTGTAAAGATGCCATGTATGCAGTGGATTGGGATGTTAGAGAAATGGTTGACCAATGAGAGGTCGACACGTGGCAAATCCATGTCGGATGGCATCAGCCAATTAGAGGTTGACATGTGGCAGTGGCACTATCCGATGTATTCAAATCAGCCAATTAGAGGACACCACATGTCACGCCCCGACCCAGTTTGGTTGGATCCCCATGATCAACCCGCCACTCTCCCGGTTTATTAAAGGGTTTTCCCTTATTATATACCATAAAGAGTAAGGCATCCTTTAAACCTATACCATTTCCTAGAATAGCATAATCAAAACTGCATGAAATTTTAAGCTTTACATACCTGTCTTACAGGCATCTTAGTTGATGGTCTTTAAGGGTAGGCTTTCCAAAATTTCATGAAAGGGATATAAGGAAGGGGGTGAGTATGACTACTCAATGAATGGGTTTTCAAAAGTTTAGACTTTTAAGAAAACACTTATTATTGGAGTGTGTCTGACTCCTTTCTTTTCAAAATCTCTCCAATTAAAAATTTAGGTTTTCCCATCATTTCTTAGTTATCATGGTGTGTCATCACCCAACACATATCCTTCATCATGAAGGTTACACACATTTGTAGGTCAGTACGACTACTGAACACACTAGTGGCTTCGGAGCGACTTTACCGGCCACCCAGATAGAATCACGACCACTTCTACCCTAGGAATGAGTGGATGTATGTGATATCCGACCCTCAATCCCGAAATCACTTCTTCGTGTCCATATGAGGACAGAGAACTAATCCTGTACCCACCCCAGTCTCATGCGCTTGGTGCTACTCCAAATTTCACACAGACACCTAGAACGACGATATACCCTTATACTCACCGGGTTGTCCAGGGCACTTAGGATGCATCACTACCCCTTATGGGTGTCTTGATGATCCCGTACTAATAGTGCATGTGCAAACAATGTTTTCTTATCAAGCCATGTAATATGTGGTGCCACTGGTCCAATGGATGTGACTCTCAACTCAACTCGTAGTTGTTTGTCTTGACTGGTCCGTTGACCTATCATGTCGCACTGTCGTTAGTTGACTGAGTATGTCAGTTCTATCGTGCTACCATGGCCAAACAATTCCAAATGAATGAGAAAGTCAAACTTTCATTTATTTGCAATTAGGTCCCTAAAATTATTTCTCTTTAACTGTAAGCCCCTAATGTCAGTTTTTCCTCAAACTCAGTCTCGAAACTTTTAAAATTTATCATAGGACCTCATTTTATTCCATTTCATAAAAAGGGGTTTAAATTTCCAAATTTCCAATTTGGTCCCCCAACTTTTCCAAAATTACCATTTTGCCCTTCCTTTACAAAAATGGTAAGTTTCACCCCAAAAATTCTAAAATTACTCAATTGGCCCTCTAACATTTTTATCATGCCCAATTGACACTCAATTTTAGGAAATTGCATTTCGGTCCCTCGAATTTTCGAAAATCCCCAATTTCCCCCCTAATTCCAACTCTTTAACACGATAGAATTTGATTTAATCAAATTGACCGATCAAACACCTCTAATTGTGAAATTGAAGTTGAAATTGAGTTTCTCCATGTTCATACAATTCCATAGAACTTTGAATCACAAGTTTTAATGTCGAAACGAGATCAAACGGAGCTTCACCGAAAAATAGACTATAAAGAGAAAGCTTTGATTACACACTGGTGAGGGCATGGCAGTCCAAGCTTTCGATCTGGTCCGATAGCCCTCATCTGAGGTTTATCCTAGAATCAAGAATCAAATCAATTGATGCTGAATTGAGTTAGAATTTTATCATTGAAATTCTATCAGTTCTCTCTCTAGCACCAGCCAAAAATTGTAGAGTGGAGCTGAATTGGCTTACCTATCAGTCCTAATTCGGCCGTGGGAGGGCTAAGGAAGTGTTGGGAAGGCTTGGTTTGGCCTGAGGAGGGCTCAAAATGGCCAGTTTCAACTCGGTCGAAATAGGGCAGCTTCAATCCGCTGGAGCTGCTTCACTGTTTCATCACGCCGGCGTCTCATCGGCGACCCTCGGAGTGAACGGAGACTATAGACGTGTAGCTGACTTCTCCCCGGTTCTAAAGAACCCAACCTCGCCTTGTTTGGCTTAGAAAAGATCCCATGTCGTAGCTCTGGTTCGAGCTTCACCGAAAAATGGAGCAGTTGAGAGATAATGGAGTTTTTAGGTGTGGAGAGGATGAATGGGGAGGGACTCTTTATATAGGGAGCTCAAGGACCCGTTCACCGTCTGTTTGGCACCATTATGACTGACATTGATGGCCAGAAATGTCCCAAACAGAAGTGTTTCTTCTTCATTGGCATTTCTTCAGTTTCTTGGCGAGTGAACAGTGCTGTCATCCTGAGGAAGAAGATGACACTATTCTGAACCGGACCAGACTGATCCGAATCGAGTTCAAAGCTTAAACCAGCTAGTTCACCCCCCATTCGACCGAGTTTTTCAAATCTAAAAATTTCTAAATTCATTCTCTATCCAATGGTTGCCTCAAATCTCCAATTTGAATTATTTAAGCCACCTAGAAAAATGAATTTAGGATTTGGTTCAATAGTGGTTCAAACTAGTCCGAACCGGTTCGAATCCGTTTAACCTGAACTGGTTTAGTTTTCATCCCCAATTCCTTGACAAGTCCATTCCATGTCTTTTGTGACTCCTTAGGTCACTTAGGGTCCATAAAATTCCCGGTTTATCGTCTCTTTATCGATTCCGATTCATAAATCGACTTGGTTCTTAAACCAGTTCAATCCGGTTCGTGTTCGATTCACCCGAACCGGTCTGGTTTTTCTCTCCCACTTTGTTCTAAGGTTCCTTCCCAAGGTTTATGAATTTCTTTGGAGTACAATGGTTTATGAATCTCTATCGGTTCCGGTTTATGAACCAACTCGATTCATAAACCGATTCAATTCTGTTGGATCCGGTTCATCCAAACCGGTCTAATTTTCCTCTTCCAATTCATCCTAACATTCTTTTCCATAATATTTTGAACCCTTCGGATCACCGGGGAGTTGTAAATTCCTAAATTTCCCATTCAAAATATATCGGGTTTGTGAACCGGTGCAGTTTCCTCACTTGATTTGACCGGTTCTCTTCCTGGTTTTCCTTAGCTCAAAAGGGCGGGGTTTACACCACATGTCACAGTCAATGGATGATATAGTATTGTTAGTGCCACATTGGAATGAGTGGCCAATAGGAGACTACCACGTGGCCGGTCAACGAGTCAACGGTTGACTTGGACATTGAATGGAAAGTCATGTTAGCAAAACCAATCAATCACAATGTGCCACATGGCAACTCATATGTGTGAAGCTCGCTCGCACGTATGTGTTTAAGTAGTTAATCTGATGAAATGAGAATATGGGGGTTAAAGTGTAATTTTTGGGGAAAACTAGGCTATTTGGGAATTTTTGGGAAATTGGGGGCCAAATTACAATTAAAGGAAAATTAAGGACTTAAATGGAAATAAGATAACATTAGAGACCTAAGAGGGATATTGGAAACCTTAGGGACCTAATTGAGGATAAAGTGGATATTAGGGACATAAATGTAAAGTTATAAACTTTAGGGACCTAATTGCAATTAAGGCTTGAATTAAGAACCTATGTACAAATACATGAGAATATGAGGTCCTTTATGCCAATTTTCTTATATGAATACTCAAACCATGTAGGATTCGTTATTCGAGGACTTGTGCAGAGGAGCACATAGCCAATCGAGATCCAGCAAGGATGAGCATGTCACAATTACAGGGTGAGTAGGATTCCAGACATTGGGACCGATTGTAACTTTAGAAAGATCATGCTTCATTTTGAAAACCTATTTTTCAAGAAATATAATCATCTGACTGTGTGAATCTGCTTAATTGATTTGGGGTTATATTTCAAATAATAGTATGAACCATGTCATGCCCCGGCCCAGTTTGGTCGGATCCCCGTAAACAACCCACCACTCTCTTGATTTTATAAAAGCTCTTCCCCTTCTCTAAACCATGAGGAGTAAGGCATCCTTTTCACCTGTACCTTTCCTTGAATAACATTAATCAAAACTAAATATAAATTTTCCATACATGTCTTAACAATCAGCTATAGATAGATTGTTTGAGGTTGATTTCCTGAAAAGGGGTAAAGGGAGGGGGTGAGTTCGACAACTCAATGAATGGGTGTTAGGTGTGAGTTTTCACAAAAACAACTTTAATCGGAGTGTATCAAATGCCTTATTTCTTTTAAAAGTATTTCTTACTCAAGTTCTAGTTTTCAAAATATTTTTCCAAGGTTTACCGATTCTATCCAAGGATTCTCAAATCCTTTCCAAGGTTTCCAAAACTTCATTCTCATTACCATATTAGGTGTGTTTCACAAACAATACACGCCCTTCATCAGGAAGGGTACACACACATTCACAAGATGTAGTTGCATTGACTGCACCCACTTGTGGATTGGAGCTTCTTTACCATCCACCCTGATAGAAATCTTTGACTTCTACCCAAAGTTTGAGTGAACATCTTTGATGTTCAATCCTTAAACCCAAAATGCTTCATGTTCATATGAGGACGGAGACCTCATCCCAACCCTACCTCGATCTTGTGTGCATGAACCTACGTAGAGCTTCCGTGACTACTAGCATGACAAACTACCCTTATCTCCACTATCTCGTCCAGTAGCCCTTAAGACGCATCACTACCCCTCTTGGGCGTATTAATGGTCCTGAACCTCAAGTTTATGCACAAACAAAGTTTTCCATATAAGACATTAATCTTTTAGATCAGTTGTCAATTTTACAACTCCTAATTAGGCAAATTCAGTTGCTAGAGACTATATATCTACAAGGTATGTTGCCATGGTTTGGCTGTCTTTTTTTAAATCTCTCCACTTTTGTTCCAATAAATCAATCTGAGCATGAATTTGAGATGTGAAGAGAGACTCCAGATATGACCATCCTTCAACAACTTATTCAATTCCAATGATCTGTAAATTGATGAAGGTTGATAGAGTTGACCATATATGTAAACCCCATTTTCAATAATAAGAAAGTCGGACTAGGGAACTGGAAACTTTTGAGTGAAAATCGAGTTTAAAATGAACCAGAACTCATTATTAGAAGCAAACATGGGAATATGGAAAATCCCAAGTAGTCAATAAGGACCTAAAAATCATGGTAAAGAACCATGAGAAGAATTGCATGTGAAAATCGGACAGGTTCAGGGTGAACCGAACCTGAACTTAATTGAATTGGAGAACTAGTTCAAAGGTTCATTTTTTAAAGTGGCTTAAAAAAATCAATTTGGAAAATTGAAGCCACCATTGGATAGAAAATAAATTTAGACAAATTTAGAAATTTTCAAATTTCACAAAACCGGTCGAATCGGGCCTAAACCGACCGATTTTCGATTATAGGTCACCGAACCCTGTTCGACCAAACTAGACAATGAATCGTTGCCAGGTCAGCACCTAGTCAACAGGCATGACCAATCAGTGTGCACTACATGGTGAAGCATGCCCACTCAATGCCTACAAGCGCTGGACAATCAGAGTGCGACACGTGCCCTCGGTTAATAGTCAAAATAGGAAAATCCACATCAACAACGACCGACCAATAGAAGAGCGACACATGTCCCCGATCAACAGTCAATAGCGGAGAAGCCCCATTAGTCAGGCTGGCCTATGATTAGCCGACACATTGTAAAGATTCCACTTATGCAGCCGTCTAGGATGTTAGAGAAATGGTCGACCAATGAGAGGTCGACACGTGGCAGATCCATGTCGGATGGCATCAGCCAATTAGAGGTTGACATGTGGCAGTGGCACTATGCGTCAATAGGAAAATCTGACGTATTTAAATGAGCCAATTAGAGGACACCACATGTCACAGTCAATGGATGATACGGTCAGCTGCCACATTGGAATGAGCGGCCAATAGGAGGTCGCCACGTGGCCGGTCAACGAGTCAACAGTTGACTTGGACGTTGAATGGAAAGTCATGTCAGCAAAACCAGTCAATCACAGTGTGCCACATGGCAAGTCGTACGTGTGAAGCTCACTCACACGTACGTGTTTAAGCAGTTAATTTGATGAAATGAGAATCTAGGGCTCAAAGTGCAATTTTTGGGGAAAATTGGGCGATTTGGAAATTGGGATCCAAATTGCAATTAAAGGAAAATTAAGGACTTGAATGGAAATAAGATAACATTAGAGACCTAAGAGGGATATTGGAAACCTTAGGGACCTAATTGAGGATAAAGTGAATATTAGGGACCTACTTGCAATTAAGTCTTGAATTAAGAACCTATGTACATTTACATGAGAATATGAGGTCCTTTATGCCAATTTTCTGATATGAATACACAAACCATGTAGGATTGGTTGTTTGAGGACTTGTGCAAAGGAGCCCATAGCCAATCAAGATCCAGCCAGGACGAGCATGTCAAGATTACTAGGTCAGAAGATTTCGTACATCAGGACCAATTGTAACTTCGGAAAGATCATGCTTCATTTTGAAAACCTATTTTTCAAGAAATATAATCACCTGACTATGTGAATCTACTTAATTGATTTGGGGTTATATTTCTAATGATAGTATGAACCATGTCACGTCCCAGCCCAGTTTGGTCGAATCCCCGTAAACAACCCACCACTCTCCCAATTTTATAAAAGGATTTCCCCTTATCTAATCCGCAAGGACTAAAGCATCCTTTTCACCTCTACCTTTCCTTGAATAACATTAATCAAAACTTAATATAAATTTTACATACACGTCTTAAGAATTAGCTACAGATAAATTTTTAAGGTTGGATTCCCTTGGTTTCCTAAAAAGGGGTAAAGGGAGGGGGTGAGTTCGACAACTTAATAAATGGGTGTTAGGTGCAAGTTTTCACAAAAATAACTTTAATCTGTGTGCCAAACACCTTATTTCTTTTAAAAACATTTCTTCCTCATGTTCTGGTTTTCAAAACATTTTTCCAAGGTTTACTAATTCTATCCAATGATTCTCAAATCCTTTCCAAGGTTTCCAAGGTTTACTAAAATTTTCATGGCTTAACATCAAGTTTGTTTACGAGCTCCTACACGTGCAAATTGGCCTTTGGCCCACTATACGAGATTTTCAAAATCAGGCATTCTAGCCCCCAAGTTCCAAAACCGAGGCCTCTAGCCTATCTAAGCTATTCAAGCTCCCATCAAGAAGGTCCCCCAAAATGATTAAGTAGTGGCACACACTCAAGAGAGAGTACTTCTGACAAAAATAACTTTTCACCTATCTATCAAACCAACCAGGTGTAAGGACATCTACGCTCATAACTGATAAGTGGGTTTTTTACTTCCTTCCGGGAAGTTTATCATACTAACCAGGTATAATCTACTTATAACAGTTAAGTAGTTTTTATATGTGTTTTCTCACATCACCCCAACCAGGTGTGATGTTAAAATTCCACATAATAGTAGGTTTTCATTTCTAAGGTACTCATCATCCCAATAGGGTATGATCTGAAAATTCTCACTCACCCGATAGTGTAGTGTATTCCTCTTTATCGACTTTTAACTTCACACAATTTTATCCTTGCTGGCGTTCCCCGTCCTTCATGCTCCTACACAATTTGGACATCCTTGTTTATCAATATTTGGCATAATAGCCCTAATTCCTCATGTATGAGTAAAATACCCAAAAATTTTAATTATTTACATTTAGGTCTCTAAAGTTCTTTTTCTTCAACATTAGGTCCCTAATTCAAAATTTTTCCCAAATTGAGTCCCAAAACTTTCAAGAATTCACTTTGGATCCTCAATTAATCTAAAATTGCTTAAGGGGTTCAAGTTTCCCAAATTTCCAATTTGGTCCCCAATTTTTCAAAAATTACCATTTTGCCCCTACTTTACAAAAAAGGCAATTTGACCCCAATAATTCCAAAAATTGACCAATTAGTCTTCCAACTTCTTTTTCATGGCCAATTGGCCCTCAATTTTGGGAAATTGCACTTTGTTCCCTAAATTTTTTTAAATTCTTAAATTTCACCAAAATTTTCCTTTAATTTCCACCTTTCAAACTGGTTGAATTTAATTTCATCAAATTGACCAATCAATCGAGGTTAAATTTGAAATTGAAGGTAAAATTGGGTTCCTACATTTTATACAATTCAATAGAAATTTGAATAGCGTCATTTGGATCTAAATTGAGCTCAAACGGAGCTTAGTCGGAAAATTGGACTTAGAGAGAGAAAGTTACGAAAGCTTACCGTCAGGGGTGCGACAGTCTGAACTTTCGATCTAGACAAATAGCTCTCATCCTGAAGTTCCTCCTAGGATCAAGAATTGTATCAATTCATGCCGAATTGAGGGAGAATTTGGTCAGTGAAGTTTCGTCGGTTCTCTCTCTAACACTAATAAAAAATTGTATAGGGGAGCCAAATTGGCTCAACTTTCAGCTCTAATTCTGTCGTATGAGGGCTATGGAATTGTTGGGAGAGCTTGGTTTGGCTTGAAAAGGGCTTGAATTGTTTGTTTTTAGCTCGATCGAAACAAGGAAACTTCGGTCCGCTAGATCTGCTTCACTATTTGATCACATTAGGGCTTCTCTAGTGATCCTTGGATCAAATGGAGACTACCGTCGGGTAGCTGCCTTCTCCCCGAATCTAAGGAACCTAACCTTGCCTTATTTGGCTTAGAAAAATACCCAAGTCGGAGATCTAGTTTGAGCTTCACCAAAAATTGGAGCGGTAGAGAGAGAGGAGTTTTTAGGTGTGAGGAGGATGAATGAGGATGAGCTCTTTATATATGAAGCTTTAGGACTTCTTAGTCATCTGATTGGCGCCTTTATGGTGGTCATTCATTGCTTGAAACTCCCTGGTCAGAGACTTTTCATCTTCGTCAGTGCTACTCGATTTTTTGGCGAGTGAACAGTGCGGTCTTCTGAAGGAAGAAGACGACACTGTTCCGAACCAGACCATACCAGTCCAAACTGGGTTCAACGCTTAAACCGTTCGGTTCAAGTCTAATTCGAAAAAGTTATTCAAAATTAAAAATTTTTAAATTCATCTAAATTCATTCTCTATCAAATGATGGCCTCAATTCTCCAATTTGAATTTTCTAAGCCACCTAGAAAAATGAATTTAATATTTGATTCAATGATGCTTCAAACCGATTCAATCTGGTTCAGATCTGGTGCACCTGAACCAGTCTAGTTTTCTTCCCCAAATTGTCCTGAGGTCCCTTTCTAAGGTTTTTATAACTTTTTGGGTCACTTAGGAGTCGTAATTTTCCCAATTTTCTCATTCACTAGTCATCGGGGTTTGTGAACTGGTTCGGTTTTCTCACTCGGGTTGACTAGTTCTTTCCCCGGTTTCCTTCTCTTTAAGGGATGAGGTTTACAACTCTCCCCTCCTTTTAGGAATTTTTTTCCCAAAATTAAATTAATATCCTTTGCTTCGGAAATAATTCCTCTTGATGTCCACTTGGGGTTTGCTTGACATGCTAACATTTTGTTTGTTCTTTCACTTAGCCCCTTTTAAACATGCACCTAAGGAACTTCTTTTCCTTTCCACTGTTTACTCCTTCCACAGAGTTTATCATAACTAGAATAGTATTATCCACTATTCAAAAGGCACATCTTTAAGTTTATTTCTACCTCTGCTTAACGCATGATTCTTCTTCATGGGGTTCTTGCCTAGATCTTTAGGATTGGTAGTTCCAAAATGCCCAATCATTCTTATGTCTAGTTATTCTCTTTATCATTGAAATCCCTTAGCTCGGTGTTCTTCATGCCTCGACCTGGTTTGGTCGGATCCCTGTAAGCAAACCGCCACTCTCCCAGTTTACTAAGGGTTTTCCCCTCCTTCAACCTAGGAGGAGTAAGACATCCTTTAAATCTGTACCTTTCCTAGAATACATAAATCAAAACTACATAAACTTTTTAACTTACATACCTGACTTGGAGGTGTGATTAACAAGAGGTCTTTGGGTAGGTTACCCTTGGTTACCTAAAAAAGGATATAAGGGAGGGGGTGAGTTCAACGACTCAAAGAATGGGTGTTTAAAATTTGACTTTTAGGGAAAATATTTGAATTGGAGTGTGTCAGACTCCTTATTTTCTTTTAAAATAATTCATCCTCAAAATCTCGGTTTCATAGCCATTACTCACTCCTCAACCATAACCGGTGTGCTTATCAACCAACACATGCCATTCATCATGAAGGGAACACACATGAATAAAACTCTATGTCTGTATGAGAACAAAGACCATATCTCTGTCTCATGCACATGAAACTCAAACACAGAAGCTTAAGGAAACCCCAAACACAGTAGCTTCGTGGAGTCCAAACATAAAGACCCCATGGAGTACAAAAACAGAAACTCCGTGGAGTACAAACAAAGAACTCCATCACTAACTAGTATGACGAGAAACACAAACCCAATAGCTTCTCTTTCCCCTTTTCGCCACCATGTCATCCAGCAGCCCGTAGGATGCATCACTACCCCTACTTGGGTATCTTAATGGTCCCGAACCTCAAGTGCATGCACAAACAAATTTTTCCTCAAAATCCATTTAATCTTTGGTGCCACTAGTCCAACGACCCCGACCCTCAACTCGACATGCACCTATTTGTCTCAACTGGTCCGTCGACCTGTCATGTCACATTGCCACTAGTCCATCGAATATGTCGGTCATGTCTTGGTAGCATGGGCAATCAATTCATTCATTTAAGTTTTATGACTCAAATTCATGTTTGTTTATGAGCTCCTACTAGGGCCTAGGGCCCACTATTGATGATTTTCAAAAGCGGGCATATTAGTGCCCAAGTTCCAAAAATGAGGCCCCTGGCCTATCTGAGCTATTCGAGCTCCCGTCAAGAAGCTCTCCCAAAAATTTTAAGCAGTGGCACACCGTCAAGGTAGAGCACTTCCGACAAAATAAACCTTTCATTTGTCTATCATACCAACCAGCTATGAAGACATCTCCGCTTATAACCGATAAGTGGGTTTCCAATTTCCTTCTAGGAAGTTTTATCATACTTACAACCAGTAAGTAGTTTTTTCACATGATTTTCACATCACTACTCTCAGGTGTGAGGTTTAAAATACCACTTAGCAGTGGGTTTTCATTTTTGAGGTGCTTATCATCCCAACCGGGTATGATATTAAATATCCCACTAACCCGATAATGGAGTGATCTCCTCTTGACTAGTTTTTTGTCTTCACGCGAGCTTATCCTTGCTGGCATTCTAGATATTTCATGTTTTGTCGGGGGTGCGACGGTCCAAGCTTTCAATCTAGGCAGATAGCTCTTATCCTAAGGTTCCTCCTTTCAGCTCTAATTCAGATGTAGGAGGACTGTGGAGGTGTTGGGAGGCTTTGGTTTGGCCTAAGAAGGGCTCAAATTGACCGACTTCAGCTCAGCCAATATAGGGTAGCTTTGGTCTATCGAAGCTGCTTCACTTTTCAATCATGTCGATACTTCTCCAGCAACCCTCGAAGCAAATGGAGACTATAGGCGTGTAGCTAAGTTTTCCCCAAATCCAAAGAACCCAACCGTGCCTTCTTTGGCTCAAAAAAATGCCCAAGTCGGAGCTCTAGTTTGAGTTTTAGTAGAAATTGGAGCAATTGAGAGAGAATGGACTTTTTAGGTGTGGGGAGCATGAATGAGGAGGATCTCTTTATATAGGAAACTCAGGGACTTCTTGGCCATCTGGTTGGTGCCTTAATAGCGGTCATTCATTACATGAAACTCCCTGGCCGGAGACTTTTCAGCTTCGTCGGCGCTGCTCAATTTTCCGGCGAGTGAATAGTGTTATCATCTAATGGAAGAAGACGACACTGTTCTAAACCGGACTAGACCAGTCCGTACCGGGTTCAAAGCTTAAACCGGTCAGTTCATGCCCGATTCGACCGAATTTTTTCAAAATAAAAAATTTCTAAATTAATCTAAATTGATTCTCTATCCAATTGAGGCCTCAAATCTCAAATTTAAATTTTCTAAGCCACCTAAAAAATGAATTTAGCATTCGATTCAATATTGGATCAAACCGGTCTAAACTGGTTTAATCCGGTTCGAATCCCATTCACCTAAACCGATTTGGTTTTCATCTTCAATCCATCCTAAAGTCCTTTTTCATGACTTTTGTGACTCCTTAGGTAACTTGGTATCCATAAATTTCTTGGTTTTCCCTTTCTCTCTCGGTTCCGGTTCATGAATCGACTCAGTTCATAAACTGGTTCAATCCCGCACGGATTTAGTTCTCCTAAACCAGTTTGGTTTTCTCTCCCAAATTGTCCTAAGATCTTTTTCTAAGGTTTCATGAACCCTTTGGGTCACTCTAAAGTTGTAAATTCCACAAATTTTCCATTCTCTGTTGATCGGGTTTGTGAACTAGTTCAGTTTTTCTCACTCAATTTGATTGGTTCTTTCCCCGATTTCCTTGTTTTAAAGGGATAGGATTTACAACCCTCTACTCCTTTTAGGAGTTTTGTCCCCAAAACTAAATCAACATCCTTTGCATGGGGAATAATTTCTCTTAATGTTAGCTCATGATTTGTTTGTAATGCCAACACTTTGGTTGTTCTTTCACTTAACCCTTTTGAATCACACACTTAAGGAATGTCTTTTCCTTTCTATTGTTTACTCACTTCCTAGAGTTTATCATAACTAGGCATGTCTTACTCACAAATCCAAAAGGATATCCTTAGGTTCACTTCCTCCTCTACTTAGGGCAGGATTCTTCCTCTTAAGGGTTCTTGCTCAATTTCAAAATTGAGAGTTCCAAGTTGTCTAATCGTTCCCTTGGATTTAACTTACTTTCTTGGATCATCCAAGCATGCCTTTTTTAATTCTTTCACCTCAACATGCACTTCCTTTGCAAACTCATCCCCTTATCCCTCGTCACTTGGTTCCATTACCTCTTAGTTAGGATATGTATGATTCCCTAGGGTTTCCTTCCTTGGTAGTATTTGTAAACCCCGCACATTTGAGTTAAGGAAAACCGGGAAAAGAACCGGTCAAACCGAATAAGAAAAACCAAACCGGTTTACATTTGGGAATAAGCAATATGAAAATTTATAACTTTCGATTGATCCAAAGGATTTATTAAACAATGGAAAAGAAACTTAAGACAAACTAGAAAACAAAAACCAAATTGGTTCAGGTGAACTAGATCCTATAAGAAAACATTGTTTGTGCATGCACTGTGAGTACGAGATCGTGAGTACGAGATCATCAAGACGCCCATAAGGGGTAGTAATGCGTCCAAAGGGCACTAGACGACCTGGTGGCTATAAGGGCAGTTCGTCGTTCCAGGTGTATGTGCGAAATCTGAAGTAGCACGAAGCGCATGAGACCGGGGTGGGGACAGGATGAGGTCTTTGTCCTCATACGGACATGAAGAAGTGATTTTGGGATTGTGGGTAGGATGTCACGTACATCCACTCATTCCCAGGGTAGAAGTGGTTGTACTTCTATCTGGGTGGCAGGAAAAGTCGCTCCGTCAGTAGTGATGCCGACTTGCGAATGTGTGTAACCTTCATGATGAAGGATGTGTGTTGGGTGATGACACACCGTGGTAACTAAGAAATAATGGAAAAATCCAAATTTTTAAATGATGGGATTTTTGAAAACAAAGGAGTCTGGCACACTCCATATAAATGTTTTTCTTAAAAGTCAAAAGCTTTTAAAAACCCATTCACTAAGTAGTCGTACTCACCCCCTCCCTTATATCCCTTTCAGGAAATCCCGGAAAGCCTCCCCTTAAAGACCGTCAACAAAGATGCCTGTAAGACAGGTTTGTAAAGTTTTAAATTTCATACAGTTTTGATTATGCTATTCTAGGAAAAAGGTGCAAGTTAAAGGACGTCTTACTCTTTACGATTTACGATAAGGGGAAATCCTTTAATAAACCGGGAGAGTGGCAGGTTGATCACGGGGATCCGACCAAACCGGGTCGGGGCATGACAGTATTCTTCCCTTTTTCTTCTGAAATTCGAAGTGTCCTTGAGTGTATCTATCCTCAAAGTGACATACTTAGATGCCATCCTTTCCTGTTTCCTCCTTGAAATTTTATGTGTATGTCCTTTATATTTTCTCATACTTGTATCACAATTTTATCTTTGTAGGAAATATAACTTTCATTATGATGATAACGAATTATAGTTTTAGCTATATTTATTCAAGGAAAATTTTGGTAAGTACTAACTACAGTACTAGGGTCTTCTCGTGTTTCTTCTTGGTGAGGTTGTATACTCTAGTTGGGACCCTCGATGTTTTGCCCTCTTTCTAGTGCCCTTGGGTTTCCTTGAAGTAGTAGGTGGGTACTTCTTTGTGTATTGCCCTGAAGGGCTGGCAATTCTTCGCAAAGTGACTAGGCTGTCTACATTTGTAGCATATTCGACATGGTCCTTTATGATTTTTCTACCACTTGGAACAATAGGGGCTTCTTCTTGGCGGGGCTGTATTTATCTCTGTTTGTGTATGATGACCTTCCATTATCCTAGGGAACCCCATTCTTGTTCTCCATTTCTGTCCACCTAGGTCCTTTTGTCTTCCTTGGTTGTCTTGGCCACCTTCCTCTTTCCTACCGGTCTGTTCTACCCGACGGTGTCTTGTTTGTACCAGACACTCACATTCATGGGCCATGTTGATGATAGCAGCTAAATCCATGGGGCATCCTAGTATGCCCATTCGGTCTTGTATGTCCATTTTAAGACCGTCCACAAATCAATGGCAAACATCCACAAGTCCGGCTAGGTCGGGGAAAAATGGTCTTAACTCGTTAAACTTGCTTTCATACTCCGAGATAGAGTTCATTCCTTGTCAGAGTCAGAGGATGTCTTATTTCTTCTCATTGATTAGATGTGGAGCTAGGTATTCCTCCATATATCTTTCCTCGAATTACTCCTATGTAAGGATGGTGGCATGCAAGCTTTTGATGTTATCCCACCTCTTCGCACTAACTTCTAGGAAAAACTCTGCCAAGATCACCATATCTTTTGGTGAAATCCTGACTATCCCCATGAGTTTATTGATGCTAGCTAGCCAGTCCATAGCAGCCCAGGCATCCTTTTCTCCTAGTAATGGTATACATCCTAATTGTAAGAGGGTTTTGAGGCATTTGGGAATGTCCACTAGAGGAGGAACGTTAGAAGGAAGGGGATGGAATTGTACTTCCTTAGGCTCAGCTTGAGGGTTGGTGTCCACCTCAAGAGTGAGGTTAGGTCATCCAAATACTCGGGTGAACTCTTCGTACAATCTTTGATGTTCCAAGCTTAATCCAAGTGGGGTTGTCTTGGCTCCTCAAGAAGTTTTCATAGGGAGGGTTGGTTGGGCAGTGTCAAAGACTACATTTCTAGTTCTCTTGGTTCCTCTCTTGGGAGCCATCTGAAAATTTTAAAATTATTCCTATTAGTTACTATGTTCACTAGTCTTAATAATATATTCGAGGAAACAGGCTCTGATACCACTTAAGTTGTCATGCCCCGACCCGGTTTGGTCGGATCTCCATGAACAACCCGCCACTCTCCCAGTTTACTAAGGGTTTTCCCCTCCTTTAACCTAGAAGGATTAAGGTGTCATTTAAACTTGTACCTTTTCTAGAATACATAAATCAAAACTACATAAACTTTTTAACTTACATACATGTCTTGCAGGTGTGATTAACAGGAGGTCATTGGGTAGGTTGCCCATGGTTACCTGAAAAGGGATATAAGGGAGTGGGTGAGTTCAACAACTCGGTGAATGGGTGTTTAAAGTTTGACATTTAGGGAAAATATTTGAATTGGAGTGTGCTAGTGTCACGCCCCGACCCAGTTTGGTTGGATCCCCGTGATCAACCCATCACTCTCCCGGTTTACTAAGGATTTCCCCCGTTTATAAACTGTGAAGTGTAAGGTATCCTTTAAACCTGCACCTTTCCTAGAATAACATAAACCAAAACTGCACAAAATTTTAAATTATTCATACCTGTCTTATAGGTGCATTAGCTGGTGGTCTTTAGGGTAAGCTTTCAGGGGTTACCTAAAAGGGATATAAGGGAGGGGGAGAGTACAATGACTCAATGAATGGGTTTTCAAAATTTAACTTTTTAGGAAAAATGTTTGATTTGGAGTGTGCCAAACTCCTTATTCTCTTTTAAAAACCTTTCACTTCAAACTTCGGTTTTTATCATCATTTCTTATTACCATGGTGTGTCATCACCCAACACACATCTTTCATCATGAAGGTCAAATACATAATCGCAGGTCAGCCTGTCTAGTGAACCCACTTGTGGCGTCGGAGCGACTTTACCGGCCACCTAAATAGAAGTACGTCCACTTCTACCATGAGAATGAGTGGATATTCGCGACATCCAACCCTCAATCCCATAACAATTCTCCATGTCCGTATGAGGACGGAGACCTCATCCTGACCCTACCCCGATCTCATACGCTTGAAGCTATGTCAAGCTTTGCAAGGCTTTCGGTACGACTAACTGCCCTTATATCCACCAGGTCGTCCAAGGCCATGGGATGCATCACTACCCCTCTTGGGCACCTTAAAGTTCCCATAACACAATGCATGCACAAACAACATTTTTCACATGATGCCATATAATCTATGATGTCACTAGTCCAACGGCCCCGACCCTCAACTCGACATGCTATTGTTTGTATTGACTAGTCCGGAGACCTATCATGTCACACTACTGCTAGTCGACTAAGTATGTCGGTCATGTCTTGGTACCATGGCCAAAAAATTGATTTACTTAAGTTTTCATGGAATATAAATCATGTTTGTTTATGAACTCCTGCTTGTGCCAACTGGCCTACGACCCACTATTCGAGATTTTCAAAATTGGGCATATTAGCCCCCAAGTTCCAAAACTAAGGCCTCCGGCCTAACAGAGCTATTCGAGCTCCCATTAAGAAGGTCTCCCAAATTTGTTTAAGCAGTGGCACACAGTTAGGGGAGAGCACTTCCAACAAAATATATTTTTTCCACTCTCCATCATACCAACCGAGTATGAGGACATCTTCGCTCATAACCAATAAACAGGTTTTCCACTTCCTTCGAGAAATTTTAATCATACCAACCGGGTACGATCTACTTACAACCGATAAGTAGTTTTTCCGCATGATTTTCACATCACTCCTCTCAGGTGTGATAGTTAAAATACCACTTATAAGTGGGTTTTCATTTTTGAGGTACTTATCAACCCAACCGGGTATGATATAAAAATCTCACTCACTCGATCGTGTAGTGAAATTCTTTTTAGTCGGCTTGTTGCCCTTACTCGAACTCATCTTAGCTAGCGTTCTTGGTACTTTGTGTTCCTACATGATATGAATGTTTTTATTCATTATTCTTTGGCCTACCAGCCCTCATTCATCCCAATTGAATTAGAAAACCAAACTTCTCCTTTATTTGCAATTAGGTCCCTAAAATTATTTTTCTTTAACTTTAAGTCCCTAATGCCGATTTTTCTTCATATTGAGTCTCGAAACTTTTAAAATTCATCTTAGGACCTCAATTTATTCAAATTCACAAAAAGGGGTTTAATTTTCCAAATTTCCAATTTGGTCCCCTCACTTTTCCAAATTTACCATTTTGCCCCTACTACACAAAAATAGTTAGTTTTGCCCCAAAATTTTTATAAATTACCAATTGGTCCTCCAACATCTTTATCATGCCCAATTGGTCCTCAATTTTATGAAATTGCACTTTAGTCCCTCTAATTTTCAAAATTCACAATTTTCCCCTAAATTTTCCCCAATTTAACCTTCTAACTCTATTAAATTTAATTTCATCAAATTGACTGATAAAATGTGTTTAATTGATGAAATTGAAGTTACATTGGAGTTCCTACACCTTGATACAATTCAATTGCACTTTGAATCGCATGATATGGTGCATGAATGAGCTCAAACGGAGCTTTGCTAGAAAAGAGGACTTAGAGAGAGAAAGTTTCGAAAGCTTATCGTCGGGGGCACGGCGGTCCGAGCTTTCAATATGGCAGATAGTTCATGTCCTGAGGTTCCTCCTAGGATCAAGAATTGCATCAATTGATGCCTTCAGCGATTCTCGGATTGACTAGAGTTTTCTATCAGATAGCTGAGTTCCCCCGAAGTCTAAAGAGCTCAACCTCTCCTTCTGAGGTTAAGAAAAATGCCGTCGAAGCTCTGGTTCGAGCTTCACCAGGAAATGGAGCAAGAGAGAGAGAGAGAACTGTTCAGGTGTGAGGAGGATGAATGGGAATGAGCTTTTTATATATGTGTAAAATTGTGTATTAAATGGGAGATATTTATTACTAATATTAATGTTGCCATAAATTTTTGGGTATTTATTAGTATTAATTCCAATAATTTAATTTAGGTATTAAATTTTTGGTATTAATACTAATTAAACCAAATTCGCATAAAAATGTTTTGGCTTAACTTCGGTGTTCTAATGGGATCTACTACATCTGAACCGGTATGGTTTTTCTCTTCTAATTTGTCTTAAGGTTCTTTTCCAAGGTTTTATGAACCCTCAAATGGTTGGGTTTGTGAACTAATCCAGTATTTCTAACTTGATTTGACCAGTCCTTTTCCCGGTTTTCCTTAACTCAATAGAGCAGGGTTTACAGGGCAGCTTCAGTCCATCAAAGCTTCTTCACTGTTCGGTAATACCGGCGCTTCTCCGGTAACCCTCGGAGAAAATGGAGACTACAAGCATGTAGCTGACTTCACCCCTAATTCAAAGAACCTAACCTCACCTTGTTTGGCTCAAAAAAGTGCCCAAGTCGGATCTCTGGTTCGAGCTTAACCGGAAATTGGAGTAGTTGAAAGAGAATGGAGTTTTCAGGTATGGAGAGGAAAAATGAGGAGGGGCTCTTTATATAGGAAGCTCGAAGAGTTCTTGGCCATCCAATTGGTGCCTTAATGGTGGTCATTCATTGCCTCAAACTCCCTAGCTGAAGAACTTCAGCTTCACTGATGCTGTGCAATTTTTCAGCGAGTGAACAATGCTGTGATCTAAAGGAACAAGACAACATTGTTCCAAACCGAACTTGACCAATACGAATCGGGTTCAAAGCTTAAATCGATCGGTTCACCCTCAATTTGATCGAATTTTTCAAATCCAAAAATTTATAAATTCATTTTTTATCCAATGGTGGCTTCAAAATTTAATTTTCTAAGCCACCTAGAAAAATTAATTTAGCAACCGGTTCAATAATGGTTCAAACTGGTCCAAACCGTTCAATCTAGTTTGGATCCGGTTCACCTTAACCGGTTTGGTTTTCATCTCCAATTCATCCTAAAGTCCTTTTTCTTGACTTTTGTGACTCTTTGGGTCACTCGAGATCCATAAATTTCCCAGTTCACCCTTTATCTATATGTTCCGGTTCATAAACTAGTTCAATCCAGTTGGATCTGGTTCATCTGATTCGATCTAATTTTTCTCTTCCAATTTGTCCTATGGTACTTTTCCAAGAATTTATGAACCCTTTGGGTCACTCAGGAGTTGTAAATTTCCCAAATTTCCCATTCTCTAATGATCGAGTTTATGAACTGTTTTAATTTTTCTCACTCAGTTCGACCAGTACTTTTCACAGTTTTTCCTTAACTTAAAAGGGCGAGGTTTACACTTTTTCATGGTTGGATTCCCCTTCGGTTGTTGTGGGATTGGAGAAGGAGGGGTTGGGCTTCTAGGAGATGATACTGTTTCCTCTTGTCTGGAAGGAGGGTATATGATGTCTTTCGGTTCCAACAAGGCTCCTACCAGTTTTCAGTAGTCTTCCACCATGTACTAGGGTACTCATTTTTTGCCCTTGAAGAACCATTGTACGGCTTCCTCCCTCGTGTTGGGTGTCTTTTTTAGAGTTATGGGTGTAGGACTAGATTTCACTGCGAACTTCCTAGGAACTCTCCTTCCTACATGATAGTTTAGAGTTAGATTAATATTAGAGCATAATATTGATAATGTTTCAAGGGAACTAGGCTCTGATACCACTCAAGATGTTAGCAACGTTCGACCCTCAATCCCATAACAAAACATCATGTCCGTATGAGGACAAAGAGCTCATCCTGTCCCCACCCCGGTCTCATGCGGTTGAAGCTACGTCGAGCTTCGTAAGACTTCTAGTACGACTAACTGCCCTTATTTCCACCACGTCATCCAGAGCCCTAAGACGCATCACTACACCTCTTAGGCATCTTGAAGGTCTCGTAACACAGTGCATGCACAATCAACAGTTTTTCACATAATGCCATATAATTTGTAGTGCCATTGGTCCAACGGCCCCGACCCTCAACTCGACCTACAGCTGTTTGTCTTAACAAGTCCAAAGATCTGTCATGTCGCACTGCCACTTAGTCCATCGAGTATGTCGGTCCTGTCTCGATACCATGGCCAAACAACTCATTTACTTGAGTTTTCATGGCATAATAATCATATTTGTTTATGAGCTCCTGCTCGTGCCAACTGGGTGAGGGCCCACTGTTCAAGATTTTCAAAATCGAGCATATTAACCCCCAAGTTCCAAAATTGAAGCCTCCAACCTATATGAGCCATTCAAGCTCGCGTCAAGAAGGTCTCCGAAAAATTTTAAGTAGTGGCACATAGTCAGGGGAGAGCACTTCTGAAAAAATAAAACTTTCATTTGTGTATTATACCAATTGGGTATGAAGACGTCTCGAGAAATGGGTTTTCCAGCTCCATCCAGGAAGTCTCATCATACCAACCGGGTATGATCTACTTACAACCGGTAAGTAGTTTTTCCGTGTGATTTTCACATCACTCCTCTCAGCTGTAATGTTTAAAATACCACTAAACAGTGGGTTTTCATTTCTAATATGCTTATCATACCAACCGAGTATGATATAAAAGCCTCACTCACCCGATCGTGCATTGTAGTTCCTCTAAATTGGCTTTCGTCCCTTGCGAGCTTTGCATTAGCTGGCATTCCTGATATCTCGTGTTTCTACATGGTATGAACATCCGTGTTCGTTATTATTTGGCTTTATAGCATCCATTCATTATGAATGATTAAGGATATCTAACTTTTCAAATATTTGCAATTTGGTCCCTAAAATCCCTTTTCTTTTACTTTAGGCCCCAAATGCCGGTTTTTCCACAAATTGAGTCCCAAAACATTAAAAATTCTTCTTGGGACCTCAATTTATTCAAATTCAAAAAAAGGGGTTCAAGTTTCCCAAATGCCCAATTTGGTCCCCAATTTTTCTAAAATTACTATTTTGCCCTTCCTTTACAAAAATGGAAAGTTTTATCCCAAAAATTCTAAACTTGGCTCATTTAGTCCTCTAGCACTCCTATCATTCTCAATTGGCCCTCAATTTTATAAAATTGCATTTTAGTCCTTCGTATTTTTTAAATCCCAATTTTCCCCCAATTTCAACTTTTCAACACAACTGAATTTGTTTTCATCAAATTGACCAATCAAACAAGTTTAATTATTGAAATTGAAGTTAAATTGGAGTTCCTACATCTTCATATGATTCAATTTCACTTTTAATCGCAAGTTTTCACACCGAAACAAGCTTAAATGGAGATTCACCGAAAAATAGAACGTAGAGAGAGAAAGCTTCAATTGCTCACCATCGGGGGCGCGACAGTCCGGGCATTCAATCTAGGCAGATAGCTCTTCTCCTAAGGTTTCTCCTAGCATCAAGAATTGCATCAATTGATGCCGAATTGGATGAGAATTTTATCATCAAAATTTTACTGGTTCTCTCTCTAGCACTGGTCGGAAACTACAAAGGGGAGCCGAATTGGATTATCTTTCAGTTCTAATTCGGCCGTAGTAGGGCTGAGGAGGTGTTGGAAGCGCTTGGTTTGGCTTGAGGAGGCCACGAATAGTCCGATTTTAGCTCGACAAAAATAGGGCAGCTTCAGAACTTCAGAGCTGCTTCACTATTTGATCATGTCGGTGCTTCTCCGGCGACCCTCGGAGCGAATGAAGACTACCACCATGTAGTTGACTTCTCCTCAGTTCTAAGGAACCTAGCCACATCTTATTTGGCTAAAAAAAGACCCTATATTGAAGCTTTGGTTGGAGCTTCACTGAAAAACTAAGTAGATGAGAGAGAGTGAGGCTTTTAGGAGTGGAGAGGATGAATGGAGAGGGGCTCTTTATATAGTAAGCTCGGGGACTCGTCGGCCATCCATTTGACGTCTTTATTATAGTCATTAATGGCTTGAAATGTACTAAACAGAAACGTTCCCTCTTCGCCGACGCTGCTTCAATTTTCTGGCGAGTGAACAGTGTTGTCATCTGAAGGAGGAAGAAAACACTATTCTGAACTGGACTGGACCGGTCCGAACCGAGTTCAAAGCCTAAACCGGCTAGTTCAGACCTGATTCGACCGAGTTTTTCAAAATTAAAAATTCATAATTTCATCTAAATTCATTATCTATTAAATGGTGCCTCAATTCTCAAATTGAAATTTTCTAAGGCACCTAGAAAAATGAATTTAGCATCTGGTTCAAAAGTGGTTCAAACCAATTCAATGCAGTTCGGATATGGTTCACCTAAACCTATTTGGATTTCATCCCCCATTCATTCTAAACTCATTTTTCATGACTTTTGTGACTACTTAGGTTATTTGGAATCCATAAATTTCTCGGTTTGCCTACTCTCTATTGGTTCTAATTCATAAACTGACTCAGTTCATAAAATGGTTCAATACGATTCACCCGAACCGTTCTGGTTTTTCTCTTCCAATTTGTTCCAAGGTTATTTCCCAAGGTTTATGAACCCTTGTTGGTCACTCGAGAGTTGTAAATTCTCTAATTTGCCCATTCTCCAATAATTTGGTTTGTGAACCAATTTGGTTTTCTCACTCGGTTTGACCAGTTATTTTCTAGTTTTCTTTAACTCCAAAGAATGGGGTTTACAAGAGCACTTCCAACAAAATAAACTTTTCATCTATCCATCATACCAACCGGGTATGAGGACATCTCCGCTTATAACCAGGTATGATCTACTTACAACCGGTAAGTAGTTTTTCCGCATCATTTCCACATCACTCCTCAAAGGTGTGATGGTTAAAAAACTACTTAATAGTGGGTTTTCATTTTCGAGGTGCTTATCATCCCAACCGAGTATGATATAAAAATCCCACTCACCCGATAGTGCAGTGAATTTCCTCTTAGTCGGCTTGTTGCCTCACACTAACTTCTCTTAGTTGGCGTTCCCGGTACTACGTGTTCCTACACGATATCAACATTCCTAATTCATTATCATGTGGCCTAATAGCCTTAATTTATCACAAATGAATGAAATAACCAAACTTTTCATTTATTTCAATTAGGTCCCCAAAGTTTTTTTTTAACTTTAGGTCCCTAATGTCGGTTTTCCCCAAATTGAGTCCCAAAACTCTCAAATTCACTTTAGGACCTCAATTTATTCAAAATCACAAAAAGGGGTTCAAGTTTACTAAATTTCCAATTTGGTCCCCAATTTTTCTAAAATTACCATTTTGCCCCTACCTTACAAAAATGGTAAGTTTTGCCTAAAAATTACAAAAATTGCCCAGTTGGCCCTCCAACATCTTTATCATGCCCAATTGGCCCTCAATTTTATGAAATTGCATTTTAGTCCCTCGAATTTTCAAAATTCCTAATTTTCCCCCAAATTTCCCCCAATTTAAACCTTCTAACTCAATTGAATTTGATTTTATCAAATTGACCAATCAAATGAGTTTAATTGTTGAAATTGAAGTTAGGTTTGAGTCCTTACACCTTCATATGATTCAATTGCACTTTAAATCGCATGATTTGATCTCGGAAAGAGCTCAAATAGAGTTTCGTTAGAAAACTGAACGTAGAGAGAGAAAGCTTCGAAAGCTTACCATCGGGGGCATGGCAGTCTGAGCTGTTGATCTGGGCAAATGGCTCTCGTGTTGAGGTTTCTCCTAGGATCAAGAATTGCATCAATTGATGCCAAATTGAGTGAGAATTTAGTCATCGAATATCTATCAATTCTCTCTCTAGTACCGATCAGAATTTACAAAGTGGAGCTAAATTAGCTTAACTTTCCACTCTAATTCGGCCGTAGGAGAGCTGAGGATGTGTTGGAAGAGCTTGGTTTGGCTTTAGAAGGGCTCAAATTGGTTGATTTTAACTCAGTTGAAATAGGGCAGCTTCAGTCCACAGGAGGTGCTTCACTGTTCTCTCATGCCAGCGTTTCTCCAGTGACCCTCAAAGCAAATGTAAACTACAGGCATGTAGCTAACTTCTCCACAAATCTAAAGAACCCTACTATGCTTTCTTTTGCTTAAAAAATGCCCAAGTCGGAGCTATGGTTTGAGCTGCATCAAAAAATGGAGCAGTTGATAGAGAATGGAGTTTTCAGGTGTGAGGAGAATGAATGAGGAGGGGCTCTATATATAGGAAGCTTAGGGACTTCTCGGCTGTCCCATTAGCACATTAATGGCGGTCATTCATTGCTTGAAACTCCCTGGCTTGAGACTTTTCATCTTCGTTGGCACTGCTCAATTTTTTAGCGAGTGAACAGTGTTGTTATTTGAAAGAAGAAGATGACATTATTTCGAACCGGACCAAACTAGTCCGAACTAGGTTCAAAGCTTAAACTGGTCGGTTGAGGCCCAATTCGACCGAGTCTTTCAAAATTAAAAATTTCTAAATTCATTATCTATCAAATGGTGGCCTCAATTCTCAAATTGGAATTTTCTAAGACACCTAAAAAAATAAATTTAGCATCCAGTTCAATAGAGGTTTAAATCGATCCAAATCGGTTCAATTCGGTTCGAATTCGATTAGACTAAACCGATTTGGTTTTCATCCCCCATTCATCCTAAAGTCATTTTTCATGACTTTTGTGATTCTTTAGGTTACTTGGGATCCATAAATTTACTAGTTTTCCCTTTCTCTATCAGTTCTAGTTCATAAACAGGCTCGGTTCATAAACTGGTTTGGTTCAATATGGTTCACCCAAACCGGTCTCGTTTTTCTCTCCCAATTTGCCCTAAGGTTCTTTCCCAACGTTTATGAATCCTTGTTGGTCACTAGGGAGATGTAGATGTTCCAATTTGCCCGTTCCTCGATAATCGGGTGTGTGAACTAATTTGGTTTTCGCACTTAGTTTGACTGGTTCTTTTATGATTTTACTTAACTCCAAAGATTGAGGTTTTCAAGAGCACTTCCAACAAAATAAACTTTTCATTTGTCCATCATAACAACCGGGTATGAGGACATCTTCGCTTATAATCGATAAGCGGGTTTTCTACATCCTTCTAGGAAGTTCGTCTTACTAACCAGGTATGATCTACGTACAGTCGTAAGTAGTTTTTCCGCGTAATTTCCACATCACTTCTCTCATGGGTGATGGTTAAAATAACACTTAATAGTGGGTTTTTATTTCTGAGGTGCTTATCATCCCAACCGGGTATGATATAAAAATCTGACTCACCCGATAGTGTAGAGAATTTTCTCTTAGTCGGCTTGTTGCCTTCACGTGAACTTGTCTTAGTTGGCGTTCCTGGTACTACGTGTTCCTAGACGATATGAACATTCCTATTTCATTATTCTTTAGCCTAATAGCCTTCATTTATCACAAATGAATGAAATAACCAAACTTTTCATTTATTTGCAATTAGGTCCCTAAAGTTATTTTTCGTTAACTTTAGGTTCCCAATGCCAATTTTCCCCCACATTGAGTCCCAAAACTATTGAATTCACTTTAGGACCTCAATTTATTAAAAATCACAAAAAGGGGTTCAAGTTTCCCAAATTTTCAATTTGGTCCCCAATGTTTCCAAAATTACCATTTTGCCCCTACTTTCCATAACTTGTAAGTTTATACCCAAAAATTCCAAAAATTGCCCAATTAGCTCTCTAACATCTTTATCATGCCCAATTGGCCCTCAATTTTATGAAATTACATTTTAGTCCCTTCAATTTTCATAATTCCCAATTTCACCTAATTTTTCCTGCAATTTCAACCTTCTAACTCTTCCGAATTTGATTTAATCAAATTGACCAATCAAATGAGTTTAATTGTTGAAATTGAGGTTAGATTGGAGTTCCTACACCTTCATATGATTTAATTACACTTTTAATCGCACGATTTGATGCTAGAATGAGCTCAAACAGAGCTTTGTCAAAAAACTGAACATAGAGAGAGAAAACTTCTAAAGCTTACCATTGGTGGCGCGGCGGTCCAAGCTTTCGATCTTGGAAAATGGCTCTCGTCCTAAGGTTTCTCCTAGGATCAAGAATTGCATCAATTGATGTTGAATTGAGTGAGAATTTAGTCATCAAAAATCTATCGTTCTCTCTCTAGCACCAATCGGAATTTACAGAGGGGAGTCAAATTGACTTACCTTTCCACTCTAATTTGGCTATAGGAGGGCTAAGGAGGTGTTGGAAGAGCTTGGTTTCACATTACAAGGGCACGAATTGGTTAATTTCAGCTCGGCTAAAATAGGGCAGCTTCGATCCACTATTGGTGTTTCACTATTCTATCACATTAGCATTTCTCCAGCGACCCTCGAAGCAAATGGAGACTACAGGCATGTAGCTGACTTCTCCTCAAATCCAAAGAACCCGACTACACCTTCTTTGGCTCAGAAAAATGCCCAAGTCAGAGCTCTGGTTCGAGCTTCACCAAAAAATGGAGCCGCTGAGAGAGAACGGAGTTTTCAGGTGTAAGGGGAATGAATGAGGAGGGGCTCAAAATATAGGAAGGTCGGGGACTTCTAGGTTGTCTGATTGGCATCTTAATGGATGTCATTCATTGCCTGAAACTCCCTAGCATGAGACTTTTCATCTTCATCAGCACTGCTCGATTTTTCAGTCAATGAACAGTTTTATCATTTCAAGGAAGAAGATGACACTGTTTCAAACCAGATCGAACCGGTTTGAACTGGGTTCAAAGCTTAAATTGACCAGTTAAGGTCAAATTCGACCGAGTTTTTCAAAATAAAAAATTTCTAAATTCATTATCTATCAAATGGTGGCCTCAATTCTAAAATTGGAATTATCTAAGCCACCAAGAAAAATGAATTTAGCATTCAGTTCAATAGTGGTTTAAACTGGTTCAATCCGGTTCACCTGAACCGGTTTAGTTTTCATCCCCCATTCATCCTAATGTCCTTTTTCATGACTTTTGTGGCTCCTTAGGTTACCTGGGATCCATAAATTTACCCGTTTGCCCTCTCTCTATTAGTTCCAATTCACAAACTAGCTCATCTCATAAACTAGTTCGCATCCGGTTCACTGGAACCGGTCTGGTTTTTCTCTCCAAATTTGCCCTAAGGTTCTTTCCCAAGGTTTGTGAACCCTTGTTGGTCACTCGAGAGTTGTAAATTCTATAATTTGCCCGTTCCCTGATAAACGAGTTTGTGAACCAGTTTGGTTTTATCACTTCGTTTGACCGGTTCTTTTCTGTTTTTCCTTAACTCCAAAGAGCAGGGTTTACAAGAGCACTTCCAACAAAATAAACTTTTCATCTATCCATCATACAAACCAGGTATGAGGACATCTTCTCTTATAACCGATAAGCGAGTTTTCTACTTCCTTCTAGGAAGTTCATCATACCAACCGGGTATGATCTACTTACAATCGATAAGTAGTTTTTTCACGTAATTTTCACATCACTCCTCTCAGGTGTGATGATTAAAATACCACTTAATAGTGTGTTTTCATTTCCAATGTCCTTATCATCCCAACCTGGTATAATATAAAAATCTCACTCACCTGATAGTACAGTGAATTTCCTCTTATCTGGCTTGTTGCATTCATGCGAACTTATTTTAGTTGGCGTTCCCTGTACTTCGTGTTCCTATACAATATGAACATTCCTAATTCATTATTGTTTGGCCTAATAGCCTTCATCACAAATGAATGAAATAACCAAATTTTTCTTTCATTTGCAATTTGGTCCCTAAAGTTATTTTTCTTTAAGTTTAGGTCCCTAATGTCGATTTTCCCTCAAATTGAATCCTGAAACTTACGAATTCACTTTAGGACCTCAATTTATTCAAAATCACAAAAAGAGGTTCAAGTTTCCCAAATTTCCAATTTGGTCCCCAATTTTTCCAAAATTACCATTTTTCCCATATTTTAACAAAAATGGTAAGTTTTGCCCCCAAATTCCAAAAATTGCCCAATTCGCCCTCCAACATCTTTATCGTTCCCAATTGCCCCTCAATTTTATGAAATTGCATTTTAGTCCCTCGAATTTTTGAAATTCCCAATTTTCCCCCAATTTTTTCCCCAAGTTCAACCTTTTAACTCAATCGAATTTGATTTAATCAAATTTGTCGATCAAATAAGTTTAATTGTTGAAATTGAAGATAGAATGGAGTTTCTACAACTTCATACAATTTAATTGCACTTTGGAGCTCAAACGGAGCTTCGCCGGAAAACTAAATGTAGAGAGAGAAAGCTTTGAAAGCTTACTGTCGGGGGCACGGCGATCTGAGCTTTTAATCTGGGTGGTCCTGAGGTTACTCCTAGCATCAAGAATTGCATCAATTGATTTCGAATTGAGTGAGACTTTAGTCACCAAAAATCTGTTAGTTCTCTCTCTAGCATCGATCAAAATTTATAGAGTGGTGCCAAATTGGCTTACCTTTCTGCACTAATTCGATCGTAGGAAGGCTGTGGAGGTGTTGGAAAATATTGGTTTCACTTGAGAATATCTCAAATTGGTCAATTTTAGCTCGGCTAAAATAGGATAGCTTCGGTCCGCCGGAGCTACTTCACTGTTCTATCACGTCGGAGTTTCTCCAACGACCCTCGGAGCAAATGGAGACAACAAGCATGTGATCCCACTTGTGACTTCGGAGCGACTTTACCGGCCACCTAGATAGAAGTACATCCACTTCTATCTTGAGAATGAGTGGATGTACGCAACATTCGACGCTCAATCCCAAAATCGATTCTTCATCCTGTCCCCACCCTGGTCTCATGAGCTTGGTGCTACTCCAAACTTCGCACGTTCACCTGGTACGACGAACTGCCCTTATACCCACCAGGTCATCCAGTGCCCTTAGGATGCATCACTACCCCTCTTAGGCGTCTTTGTCACTCCCCGACCCATTTTGGTCGAATCCCCATCATCAACCCGCCCCTCTCCCAGTTTATTAAAGGGTTTCCCCTTATTATAAACTGTAAAAAGTAAGGCATCCTTTAACCGGCACCTTTTCCAGGAATAACATAAATCAAAACTGCATAATAATTTAAATTTATCATACCTGTCTCACAAGCGTCTTAGTTGATGGTCTTTAAGGGTAGGCTTTTTGAAATTTCCTAAAAAGATATAAGGGAGGGGGTGAGTACGACTACTTAGTGAATGGGTTTTCAAGAAATAACTTTGAGGGAAAAGGAACATATTGGAGTGTGTTAGACTCCTTTCTTTCAAAATCATTTCATTTAAAATCTCGGGTTTTCCACAATTTATTTATTTAACCACGGTGTGTTATCACCCAACACACATCCTTCATCATGAAGGTCAACACACATTCATAGGCCAGCACGACCACTAAACCCACTTGTGGTTTTGGAGTGACTTTACCTAGAAATGGAGCAGTAAAGAGAGAGAGAAGTGTTCGAGTGTGAGGAGAATGAATGGGGATGACCTCTTTATATAGGTGTAAAACTGTGTATTAAATGGGAGAGATTTATTACTAGTATTAATATTGCCATAAATTATTGGTATTAATTCCAATAATTTAATTTCGGTATTAAATTATTTGTATTCATTCCAATAATTAAATATATATTAATTTATAACTATTTATGATAAGTCGTTCACATAAAAAAATTTTACCGAAATTTCGGGTTACAAAAAAATCCATACTTCTAAGAGGTCACCCATCCTCACACTACTCTTGGGCAAGCATGCTTAACTTTAAAGTTCTTATGGAATCTAGTTCACCTAAACCAATTTGGTTTTTGTTTTCTAATTTGTCTTAAGTTTATTTTCAAAGGTTTAATGAACCCTTTGGATCACCCGAAAGTTGTAAATTTTCATATTGCTTGTTCCCAAATGTAAACCGGCTTGGTTTTCTTATTCGATTTGACTGGTTCTTTTCCTAGTTTTCCTTAACTCAAAAGTGCAGGGTTTACAACTCTCCCCGCCTTTTAGGAGTTTTGTCCCCAAAACTAAGTTAACATCCTTACATGAGCAATCATTTCCTTTGATGCCCCTTTGGTGTTTGCTTAAGACACAAACTTTTCTCTCGTCCTTGAAATTAGTCCCTTTTACAACCTTCACTTAAGAAATTCATTTTCGTTAATATTATTTACTCCCTCCATGGAGTTTGTCATAACTAAACATACCTTACCTCAGGGTATGTTCTTAGATTTTATCTCTCTCTTTGCTTAGAGCAACATTCTTCCCCTTGAGGTCTTGTACGCAAGATTGAGAATTCCAAGATAACTAACCATTTTTGTGTCTAGTTAACCGCTTGATCAATTAAACCCTTAGCTCGTCGTCCTATAGAGCATTTCGTACTTATTTCTATAGATTTCTTTATCACCACCTTTTCTTCCCAATTCGACTCTTCCTCCATTCGTTGTCTATTATAACTTTGGTCCAAATTGTTATATTTGACCTCGTCATGTTTATTTGCCGACTCTTCCTTACTTTGAGTCATATTCTCCTCGAGTTGTTGGGCTTACATGCCCTTACAACATGGCATTTTCTAGGACCCGTCTTTGTCCATTTGATTTCTAGATCATCTCCTAAAGTGTCTCTCTTAGCTTTTAGACCTTTCAGGGATCGTGTAACTTCATTACTCTTTTCTTTTGATAGTATTCCTCAACTATCCTTTTTTTTTACAATTATTAACTCCACTTACTCAATTGTGTTGGTTCTCCTCACCCACTCATTCCTTTTCGACTTCCTTATTGAGTATTTACAGTTCCAATTAATTAAATCCCCAGAAGTTTTACCGACATGCTGAGTTTCATCCTTTCTTAGATCCATCATCATTCCCAATGATATCCTCTACTCAAGGGTTTTCCTTTGGCCTTAATCCCCTCTGATTTGTTCACAACCATTTCACAATTCTTTATTTTTCTAGTCCAATCGTCTTGGCAATTGTATCACTCGTTCTTCATGCCCATCCTATTCTCCATCATAGAGTGTAGTCTTTACTACATCTCATTCCTTCTTAGGGTTTTGTTTATTCGATTTGGCTGTCTGTCATTATTAGTTTTCCTCTTTCTACTTGGATCTCTTGTTCCCTCCAAACAGGTCAGCCTAGGCCATTACGATACTTTCTTCCTTGGAAACATTTCCTAATTAAGGGTTAGTTCCTTTCACTCCACATTGTGTCCATCCGCCCATCAATAATTCCTTTAGTTTAATTTCCTTCTTAGGACCTCATTTTTCCTTGGTACTCGACTTTTCCATCTCAACCAACATTTCATTTGTGAGCTTATCGTTCCTTCTATTTTGGTTGGTTCCATTTCCTCTCAATTGGGATACACATGTCTTTTTGGGGCTTCCTTCCTTTGTAGAATTCTTTCCCTTTCTCCAGACATTCCTTTTTACATTTGCTCTAGGGGATTTCTACTCTTGATGTTGTCTTCTCCTGTTTACCTTTACTCATCAGGTCTTGCAAGACATCTTTTATACTCTATCCTCATCCTCATTCATACCCAATACTTGTCTATTTCCTTAGGGAGCATACAAATCTTCCTTGTTTCAAGATTTCTTGATCATTATGTGAGAAGCTTGCCTATTTTTTTCTTGGCTTGAGTTTGGTTGTTAATTTGGCCTTTTGGTCCCTTTAAGGATTTCTTTCATCCTTCTCTTTCAGAGTATTTAGCCTTTCCGCCTCTCTTTCTTGTTGGAACTTACATCATGGTTCTTCCACGTATTAGCTAGTTAACTGCCCCGCCTCCACCAGTCCCTTGGTTTAGGTCTTCTTAGGGCAATTGTCTTCTCACGTACTCCTGTCCTTAACATCATCTCACTGACCTTTTTAGGGTGTAGTCCTTTCTACTTCCCAGTCTTCCTTAGGGTGTCATTTATTCTCCTTGACCCTATTTGGCTTCATTACTTTTTCCAAGGTGATTCATTTCAATACATCCCATTATTTGGCTCTATTACTCTTCCAAGGTAGGTCATAATTGGCCTCCAATACATCCTTCCATCAAGAAGTTTCTAACGGTGGGTTGGTGCCTTGCACTTCACGTTATGTCCATATGCCAATCCAATGATTCCTTCAAGGTATTTAGTTATATGCATCCCTCTAGAGTTTCCTTTCCCAACGTATTCCTTCTCTTCTTCACTCTCATTGTGCCATTCTCTAGAGTTTCCAGAGGACGTTTCTCTGTGTTTGCCCCTTATGAGAGGGTTCTAGATATACTTCCCATGTACCTTATCCCTACTCTTGAGGTATCTTTCTCGAGTTGACCTTCTTAAGAAGAAATTTAAATTTTGCATTTACCTCATCATTTCTTGACCTCTTGGTGAACCGCTTACTTAGCCAGCTCCATGGTTTTGGTCTCCAGTCCTTCGTGGCCTTTGAGGAGTTATTGCCTTGAATTTATGAGGTGTGAAACACCCCTTCTTTCCTTACACCTATAATAGTTTATCTTGGTACTTGTCCTTAGTAGGGTTGGGCACTTCCTCAGGTAATGTCTCAATCGTTCATACTTATAATAGGTTATTCCTTTACATGGATTGTTGTGGTCCCTTCTTTCCTTCGAGTAGGGCATTTCCAGGGTTACAATTGGTTTGGTGCTCTACCGTTCTTTGGGTCTAATCACTTTGACAATTTTCTTACTGAATCTCCTTTGCTAAAGGGTCATAGTAAGAGTCTTCCTAGGTTTCTTAATTCCCTGATTCATCTTCCATAACCAAGATGTAACTTTTCCTTAGCTTCCAGGATAGCATGGGTTTGCTTTATTTTCCTTAGGCCATATTCCCAACAAGATTGCATCATTAGGAGAGAGAGTTTTGAGAATTTGAGTATTTTATTAACAGGGGGATACAAAAGATTAGTCTTTCAGCCCTATCATAAGAAATGGTTGCAAAATAACTAAGGAGCTATGGAATTCTTGATAAACGTCTTCCTCCATACTTAGAGTTGTGCCACCAAAAGGTCCTAGCACCATTCTCCAGGATACTTCCCCATTTGGTCTCTTGACATTTCACCCCGGTCTCAAGCATTTGGAAAGCTTCTAGGGTTGTCTCCCTATGGAGGTAGGGTGTTGAGTAGAGCCATTCCAAGTTTTCTTGGTTTCTCTCCTGGGAGCCATCTGAAAATTTTAGGATAAATCCTATTAGTTACTATATTTTCTAGTCTTGATTATGTATTCAAGGAAACAGGCTCTGATACCACTCTAGTTGTCACGCCCCAACCCAGTTTGGTTGGATCCCCGTGATCAACCCGCCACTCTCCCGGTTTATTAAAGTATTTCCCCTTATAGTAAACCGTAAAGAGTAGGGCGTCCTTTAACCTGCACCTTTTCCTAGAATAGCATAATCAAAACTGCATGAAATTTAAAACTTTACATACCTATCTTACAGGCATCTTAGTTGACGGTCATTAAGGGGAGGCTTTCCGGGATTTCCTGAAAGGATATAAGGGAGGGGCTGAGTACGACTACTCAGTGAATGGGTTTTCAAAAACTTTTGACTTTTATGAAAAATATTTATAAGGACAAAGATCTCATCCTGTCCCCACCTCAGTCTCATGCACTTGGTGCTACTCCAAATTTCACACAGACACCTGGAACGACTGTCACGCCCCGACCCGGTTTGTCGGATCCCCGTGATCAATCCGCCACTCTCCCGGTTTATTAAAAGGTTTCCCCTTATTATAAAACGTAAAGAGTAAGGCGTCCTTTAACCTGCACCTTTTTCCTGAAATAACATAATCAAAACTGCATGAAATTTAAAACTGTACATACCTGTCTTACAGGCATCTTAGTTTACGGTCTTTAAGGGGAGGCTTTCCAAGATTTCCTGAAAGGGATATAAGGGAGGGGCTGAGTACGACTACTCAGTGAATGGGTTTTTAAAAACTTTTGACTTTTATGAAAAATATTTATATGGAGTGTGCCAGACTCCTTTGTTTTCAAAAATCCCTTCATTTAAAAATTTAAATTTTTCCATTATTTCTTAGTTACCACGATGTGTCATCACCCAACACACATCCTTCATCATGAAGGTTACACACATTCGCAAGTCAGTATCACTACTGAACACGCTAGTGGCTTCAGAGCGACTTTTCCTGCCACCCGGATAGAAGTACAACCACTTCTACCCTGGGAATGAGTGGATGTACATGACATCTGACCCACAATCCCGAAATCACTTCTTCGTGTCCGTATGAGGACAGAGACCTCATCCTATCCCCACCCCATTCTCATGCGCTTCGTGCTACTCCAAATTTCGCACAGACACCTGGAACGACGAACTGCCCTTATAGCCACCAGGTCGTCCAGTGCCCTTAGGACGCATCACTACCCCTCATGGGCGTCTTGATGATCTCGTGCTCACAGTGCATGCACAAACAATATTTTCTTATATTGCCATGTAATCTGTGGTGCCATTAGTCCAACGGCCCCGACTCTCAACTCAACTCGCAGCTGTTTGTCTTAACTAGTCCGTCGACCTGTCAAGTCGCACTGCCGCTAGTTGACTAAGCATGTCGGTCCTATCTTGGTACCATGGCCAAACAATTCACTTATTAAGTTTTATGGCACATATATCATGTTCGTTTACGAGCTCCTGCTCGTGCCAACTAGCCTTGGGCCCACTGTACGAGATTTTCAAAATTGGGCATTTAGCCCCCAAGTTCCAAAACCGAGGCCCCTGACCTATCAGAGCTATTCGGGCTCCCGTCGAAAAGTTCTCCCAAATTGTTTAAGCATTGGCACACAGTCAGGGGAGAGATCTTCCGACAAAAATAGGTTTTTACTGTCCATCATACCAACCGGTATAAGGACATCTCCGTTCATAACCGATGAACGGGTTTTCAACTTCCTTCGAGGAAGTCTCATCATACCAACCGGGTATGATCTACTTACAACCAGTAAGTAGTTTTTCCGCATAACTTTCACATCACTTTCTCTAAGTAGTGATGATTAAAATACCAATAAACAGTGGGTTTTTATATCGAGGCACTTATCAGCCCCAACTTGGTATGATATATAATCCCACTCACCCGTTAATGCCGTGATTTCCACTAGACTAGTTCTTTGTATTCACGCGAGCTTGTCCTTGCTGGCGTTCCTGGTATTTAACGTTCCGGTGAAAGCACGATAGTCCGAGCTTTCGATCTAGGCAGATAGGTATCATCCTGAGGTTCATCCTAAAATCAAGTATTGTATCAATTGATGCGGAATTGGATTAGAATTTCGTGTTTGAAATTCGGTCGATTCTCTCTCTAGCACCGATCGAAAATTATAAAGGGGAGCCGAATTGGCTTACCTTTCGGTCCTAATTCGGTCATGGAAAGGCTGAGGAAATGTTGGGAGGGCTTAGTTTAGCCTGAGGAGGGCTTGAAATGGCCGATTCCAGCTTGGCTGAAATAGGGCAGCTTCGGTCCACCGGAGTTGCTTCACTATTCCATCATGTCGGCGCTTCTCCAACGGTTCTCGGATTGACTGGAGTTTGCTATCAGATAGCGTCTTCTCCCCGGTTCTAAAGAGCCCAACTTTTGTTCAAGTCGAAGCTCTGGTTCGAGCTTTACTAGGAAATGGAGCAGTAGAGAGAGAAAGAGAAGTGTTCAGGTGTGAGGAGAATGAAATTGGGATGACCTCTTTATATAGTGGTAAAACTCGTGTATTAAATAGGCGAGATTTATTACTAGTATTAATATTGCCATAAATTATTAGTATTAATTCCAATAATTATTTCAATAATTAAATATATATTAATTGATGGCTATTTATGATAAGTCGTATGTTCGTATAAAAATTTTTGACCGAAATTTCAGGTTATAAAAAAATCACACTTCCTAAGAGGTCACCCATCCTCACACTACTCTAAGGTAAGCACGCTTAACTTTGAAGTTCTTATGTAATCTAGTTCACTTGAACCAATTTGGTTTTTATTTTCTATTTTGTCTTAAATTTCTTTTCCAATGTTGAATAAATTCTTTGGATCAACCGAAAATTATAAATTTTCATATTGCTTATTTCCAAATGTAAACCGATTTGGTTTTTCTTATTCGGTTTGACCGGTTCTTTTTCCGGTTTTCCTTAACTCAAATGTGCGGGGTTTATAACGACGAACTACCCTTATACCCACCAGGTTGTCCAGTGCCCTTAGGACGCATCACTACCCCTAATGGGCGTCTTGATGATCCCGTACTCACAGTGCATGCACAAATAATATTTTCTTATATTCCCATGTAATCTATGGTGCCATTAGTCCAACGACCCCAACTCTCAACTCAACCCACAATTGTTTGTCTTAACTGGTCCATCGACCTGTAATGTCGCACTGCCGCTAGTTGATTGAGCATGTCGATCCTATCTTGGTACCATGGCCAAACAATTCACTTATTAAGTTTTATGGCACATATATTATGTTCATTTACGATCTCCTGCTCATGCCAGCTGGCCTTGGGCCCACTGTACAAGATTTTAGCCCCCAAGTTCCAAAGCCGAGGCCCCTGGCCTATCAGAGCTATTCGAGCTCCCGTCAAGAAGGTCTCCCAAATTATTTAAGCATTGGCAAACAGTCAGGGGAGAGCACTTCCGACAAAATAGGTTTTCATTGTCCATTAAACCGACCGGTATAAGGACATCTCCGTTCATAACCGAAGAACGGGTTTTCAACTTCCTTCGAAAAAATCTCATCATACCAACCAGGTATGATCTACTTACAACCAATAAGTAATTTTTCCGCAATATTTTCACATCACTTTCTCTAAGTGGTGATGATTAAAATACCACTTAATAGTGGGTTTTCATACCGAGGTACTTATCATTCCCAACCGGGTATGATATAAAATTTTCACTCACAACCGGAAAGTGGTTTTTAATATTAAGTTGTGCTCATCATCCCAACCGGGTATGATGTTAGTAAACCCACTCACCTGTTAACGTAGTAAATTCCACTTGACCGGTTCTTTGTATTCACGAAAGCTCGTCCATGTTGGCATTCCCGGTATTTCGCGTTCCTACACGATATGAACATCCTTGTTCAATATTACTTGGCATAAAAGCCTTCATTCATTTCCAATGAATGAGAAAATCCAAACGTTTAGTTATTTGCAATTAGGTCCCTAAAGTTATTTCTCTTTATCTTTTAGTCCCAAATCTCGATTTTTCCTCAAATTGAGTCCCATAACTTTTAAAATTTATCTTGGAACTTCAATTTATTCAATTTCACCAAAAAGGGGTTTAATTTCCCAAATTTCCAATTTGGTCCCCCAATTTTTCCAAAATTACCATTTTGCCCTTCCTTTACAAAAATGATAAATTTTTCCCCAAATTTTTCAAAATTCCTCAATTGATCCTCCAACATTATTTTCATGCCCAATTGACCCCCAATTTCATAAAATTGCATTTTGGCCATTTGAATTTCGAAAATCCCCAATTGTTTCCCCAATTTCAACTCTTCAACACTACCGAATTTGATTTTATCAAATTGACCGATCAAACACTTCTAATTGTTGAAATTGGAGTTGAAATTAAGTTCCTCCATGTTCATACAGTTGAAATTGACCGGTCAAACACTTCTAAAAAACTTTGAATCGCAGATTTTAATGCCGGAACGAGCTCAAACGGAGCTTCGCCGGAAAATAGACTGTAGAGAGAGAAAGCTTCGATTTCTCACCGGTGAGGGCACGACAATTTGAGCTTTTAATCTAGGTAGATAGCTCTCATCTTAATATTCATCCTAGAATCAAGAATCGCATCAATTGATGCCGAATTGAGTTGGAATTTGATTATTGAAATTCTATCGGTTCTCTCTCTAGCACCAACCGAAAATTGCAGAGGGGAGCCGAATTGGTTTACCTTTTAGTCGTAATTCGGCCATAGGAGGGCTGAGAAAGTGTTGGGAAGGCTTGGTTTGGTTTGAGGAGGGCTTGAAATGGCCGATTTCAGCTTGGCCGAAATAGGGCAGCTTCGGTTCGCTGGAGCTGCTTCACTATTCCATCATGTCGGTGCTTCTCCAACGATTCTCAGATTGACAGGAGTTTGCTACCAGATAGTTGTCTTCTCCCCGGTTCTAAAGAGCCTGACCTTTGTTCAAGTTGAAGCTCTAGTTCGAGCTTCACCGGGAAATGGAGCAGTAAAGAGAGAGAGAGAAGTGTTCGAGTGTGAGGAGAATGAATGGGGATGACCTCTTTATATAGGTGTAAAACTGTGTATTAAATGGGAGAGATTTATTACTAATATTAATATTGCCATAAATTATTGGTATTAATTCCAATAATTTAATTTCGGTATTAAATTATTTGTATTCATTCCAATAATTAAATATATATTAATTTATGACTATTTATGATATGTCATTCACATAAAAAAATTTTACCGAAATTTCTGGTTACAAAAAAATCCATACTTCTAAGAGGTCACCCATCCTCACACTACTCTCGCACAAGCACGCTTAACTTTAAAGTTTTTATGGAATCTAGTTCACTTGAACCAATTTGGTTTTTGTTTTCTAATTTGTCTTAAGTTTCTTTTCCAAGGTTTAATGAACCCTTTGGATCACCCGAAAGTTGTAAATTTCCATATTGCTTGTTCTCAAATTAATCCGGCTTGGTTTTCTTATTCGGTTTGACCGGTTCTTGTCCCTGTTTTCCTTAACCCAAAAGTGCGGGGTTTACATGACTTCTTCCCAGTTCTAAAGAACCCGACCTTGCCTTGTTTGGCTCAGAAAAGTACCCCTGTCGGAGCTCTGGTTCAATCTTCACCGGAAAATGGAGCAGTTGAGAGAGAATGGAGTTTTCAAGTGTGGAGCGGATGAATGGGGAGGGGCTCTTTATATATGGAGCTCGGGGACCCGTTGGCCATCCGTTTGGCACCTTTATTACAGCCATTGATGGCCTGAAATGTACTGAACGGAAATGTTTCTTCTTCAGCGGTGCAATTTCGATTTCCCAGCAAGTGAATAGTGTTGTCATCTTGAGGAAGAAAATGACATTGTTCCGAATCGAACTGGACCGGTCCGAATCGGGTTCAAAGATTAAACCGGCCGGTTCACCCCCCATTTGACCGAGTTTTTCAAATCTAAAAATTTCTAAATTCATTTTCTATCCAATGATGGTCTCAAATCTCAAATTTGAAATTTTTAAGCTACCTAGAAAAATGATTTTAGCATCTGGTTCAATAATGATTTAAACTGATCCAAACCGGCTCGGATCCGGTTCACCTAAAACGGTTTGGTTTTCATCACCAACCTTCACAAGTCCATTTTCATGACTTTTGTGACTCCTTAGGTCACTTAGGGTCCATACAATTCTCGATTTACCATCTCTTTATCGATTCTGGTTCATAAACCAACTCGGTTCTTAAACCGGTTTAATCTGGTTCGGGTCTGGTTCACCCGAACCAGTCTAGTTTTTCTCTCCCACTTTGTTTTAAGGTTCCTTCCCAAGGTTTATGAATTTATTTGGAGCATAAGAGAGTTGAATTTCTCTTATTTGTCTGATCTCTATCGGTTCCAATTCATGAACGATTTGGTTCATAAACTGGTTCAATCTAGTTGGATCTGGTTCATCCAAACCGGTCTGGTTTTTCTCTTCCAATTCATCCTAAAGTTCTTTTTCATAGTATTATAAACCCTTTGGATCACCTGGGAGTTGTAAATTCCCAAATTGCCCATTCACAAATGATCGGGTTTGTGAACCAATTCAATTTTCTCACTCAGTTTGACCGGTTCTTTTCCCGATTTTTCCTTAGCTCAAAAGGGCGAGGTTTACATGACTTCTCATCGAATCCAAAAAATCTGACCATACCTTCTTTAGCTCAAAAAAATGCCCAAGTCGGAGCTCTAGTTCGAGCTTCATCGGAAAATGGAGCAATTGAGAGAGAATAGAGTTTTCAGGTGTGAGGAGGATGAATGAAGAGGGACTTTTATATAAGAAGCTCGGGGACTTCTTGGTCGTCCGATTGGCACCTTAATGGCAGTCATTCATTGCATGAAACTCACTAGCCAGAGACTTTTCATCTTTGTCAGTGCTGCTCAATTTTCCAACGATTGAATAGCGGTGTCATCTGAAGGAAGAAGACGACACTCTTCCGAACTGGTCCAAACCGAGTTCAGAGCTTAAACCGACCGATTCAAGCCCGATTCGACCAAATTTTTCAAAATTAAAAATTTCTAAATTCATTTTCTATCCAATGGTGGCCTCAAACCTCAAATTTGAATTTTCTAAGTCACCTAAAAAATGAATTTTGCATCTAGTTCAATAGTGGTTCAAACCGTTCCAAATTGGTTCGGATCCGGTTCACCTGAACCAGTTTGGTTTTCATCTCCAATTCATCCTAAAGTACTTTTTCATGACTTTAATGACTCTTTAGGTCACTCGGGATCCAAAATTTCCCAGTTTGCCCTTTCTTTATTCGTTTCGGTTCTTAAACCGACTTGGTTTTCTCTTTGGAAATGACCAGTTCTTTCTCTAATTTTCTTATTATTAAAGGACGGGGTTTACAGGACTGGTCTGAATCGGGTTTAATGCTTAAATAGGCTGGTTCAGGCCCGATTTGACCGAGTTTTTTAAAATTAAAAATTTGTAAATTCATTCTCTATCCAATGATGGCCTTAATTCTCCGATTTGAATTTTCTAAGCCACCTAGAAAAATGAATTTAGTATCAGGTTCAATGATGGTTCAAACCAATCCAAACCGGTTCAGATCCGTTTCACCTGAACCGGTTTTGTTTTCTTCCCCAAATTGTCCTAAGGTCCCTTTCCAAGGTTTTTATGACTCTTTGGGTGACTCAGGAGTTGTAATTTTCCCAATTTGACCATTCTCTAGTGGTCAGGGTTTGTGAATCGGTTCGGTTTTCTCACACGGATTGACCGGTTCTTTCCCCGGTTTCCTTGTCTTTAAGGAATGGGGTTTACAAACCATTATATTAAGATAACCCATGAACGGTATATGGATACACCTCAAGGGTTATAGTCTAGTCCGACCGTCGATGAGGATATGGGTGAGGCCCATGATCGACATAGGTAGGCTAGATCTAGTATGGTGCAAGTCGGCCCAAGGTCGCATTTTTTTCAAAAAAATGAAGTGGGCCCAAGGCCAATGTACACAAGTCCAACCCTATGAATAAGCTTTATTTAAGAGTCTATATGAAATTATCAAAAATTGGGTAATACTTGTAAAACTACTGTACCAAAGTCATTTTGCAGCATGATAGGCCAGTGGTACAAAGATAAAGGCTTTAAATCAAAACTCTTGTTTGTGATTGCAATCGTACGAGACCAAAGAGAAGTCTAGTTTGGGGTAGTATTAGTCCTAAGGGTTACTGGACATGAAGTGTGATATAAGGGCAGTGATCATTTTTCTAGCATGTCTCGAAGCTCAGGGAGCTTCATGCGCACCGAGACCAAGGGGGTGGAGGGACAGGGTCTCCCCCCTAAAGTATCCTATGATCGAAGTATTGATGAGTCTATGGGATGAGTTATGGGGCTCACACAGACTTGCAATGGAGGTTGTTGCCTCTCACCAAAGTGGATGGTAAAGGCACTCTAGGCCACTAGTGGAACAAACCGAGGTCGTTTAGCCTCTGAGGGTCTGTTCTACGACAATTTGTTCCCTTTATGGATAAATGGTGTGTGTTTGTTTGAGGTATGAAACAAACATTAGTAAATTTACTAATTAAATCCCTCCAACTAGGAAAGTACACACCCTAAGCTTAATGAGATAAGCTAAGAAACAATGAGAAATCTTTTAATGAAGATAAGACAAGTGGTGGCTTGCTTATCACATGATTTTCCACAAAAGGGAAAAATGTTGTTTAAATGCTTACTAAACCTTGAAGTCATGTTGTCCTATGGCTCACTAAGTTTTAAAACTCACCCCCTCTCTTATCCCCTGCTAGGGAAGCCCTTACACCAAGGAAAGGGAAGTCGGAGCAGCATGCCAGGATTACCTCGAATAGGTAAATTTCATTAAGTTGTTTTGTTTACTTTGTTATGGAAAATATTTGTGCTTATACACATTTACCTTTCCTAGGCTATCTTGGTAGGAAAATCATTCTAGTACAGGGGGGCGACAGGTTCTTTATAAGGATTCTACCAAACGGGGTAAGGGTGTGACAATATAGATGTAAGTCTAAACTTGTCAAATGATTTCCAATTTTCAAAATTCGATTTTGCTTCAACATCGATGATGGCTCCATCATCGTCTAACTTAATCGAGATTGTGGTAGGTAGATTTGTGATGGTTATTTAGGCGTAACCCAGAAGACGATATGCATCCAGAAGAGGCATGATGTTAGCACACTATAAATAGAAATTTCCCTCCTTGAGCTTGATGGTAATGGAAGGCAAATTATTAGGTAGTTTTAGTTGAAGGGTAGACATGTTCCCTTGTGATTTTGCTTTGACTAAGGGTGACTCTGATGAAAGTTATTGATAATGGAAAGCTGAAACAATTAATTAATGAATTGGGTAGATGTAGAGAGCACAAAAGCATCGAATACTTAAATTTAATTAGGAAATTGATGCTTTGATACCATATGAAACTTCAACTCAATTGGAGGTAAGGAATTTTTGCTCTCTTCAATTTGATATTGTGAGATATTTATAAAGATAATAAATTATAGGAGATATGTTTTAGATCTCTCTCAGAAGTTGCCCAAGTTTGATTCCTTAGGCTAGAGAATTTGTTATTCATTCATGATGTTGGTTGATGTTGTGCTTGAAGAATAACGTAAAGCTAAAATACATCTTAAAGAATAAGTCTATGTAGATTCACCCGTTAATTGATTATGCATGGGGCATGATGAAATCGAACTATACTTATTGAGTTTAGAGTTTATCAACTTTGAACATGTTGTACATGTGCCAAGATCAAATAACATTAAACATGTGCTAATAGGGACAAAAAAGTTTGAACTATCATATGGAATACCCCATCCCCACCCAAGGTTAGGGAATTTTTGTGGTGTGCGGATAATAACGCCTTAATAGTTAATACAAACTTGTTAGCTAGACATTTACATATTGTTGCGTCCGTATTGATGAAACAATTGTCCATATGTTATTAAAGTGTTCATGAACAAGACCATTTTAGTTCTAATGTACTAGAATGAGATATAGAATGGTTAATTCTTGTTTCTATAGATAGTTGATAATCACGTGAAAAGAAATAAATTCTAGCTAACACTGCAGTTACTTGTTGGACGATATAAAATGAGTAAAATTAATATATATTTCAAATGGGATGTGGAAGCCAATATGGGCGGTGGAGATCTCCTCATCTTAGCCAAGGAATGCCACAAGGAAACCATGGGGAACTCAGCTGAAAAACACCACACGTCAAAAAGGGTGATGACAATCAATGGATGGGTCATCAAGAAAAAATGTAATGAATTGTCTAAATTCAATTTATAGATTAGAGGGGACGTGCTGGGCCGAGACCATGGAGGGTATGTCGAAGTCGGGAGAGGCAGAGAAGTGAGTTGTACTACCTCTTTGAAAGTAAAGGCACTATCGGTACTCAAAGGAATGGAACTTGCGAGCAAGATCTGATAATTGGAATGACAATATTTAACCTCGAAAGAGATTGATAAAATGTGGTGAGATCATTTAGGAACCGTACAACAATTGATAATTGACAAATCCAACCACACCGAAAACAATTACGGTAATTAATCAAAAGTGTAGATTAGATCTAACTATACAACATGTAACAGAATACTAAGAGATACTTTTGATCATTTAGAGACCATATAATTCGATACTTTTGATTGAATAAGAGTAGCACTCGTTAGTTAAGTAAAAAAAAATATAGGACACTAATCCTATTAGCTTAGTAAATTTTATCTTTCGTGGAGTTGATGCCTTTCTAACATGATTTGTTTTACTCTTCTTGATTGGCACCATCATCTCCACTTTCTCTACTTTATTGCTATCTTGTATGATATGTTGAAATATAGAAATATTGTCCATAAAAAAGTGAATATCCTTGCACAATGGACAAAGTTTAGTGTATTTATTAAATTCAACACAAACTTGTTTTTATTTAATCTTGTCATTTCTATTATTTTAGTACAAATATTTTTATTTGAATTAGGCTAATATAAATTTAAAATATTATATAATCATATTTTCTGTTAAAATCACAAAATCACACCTAATTAATCAAACTTATTGATTTATCATATTAGCCTACTTTAATTGAATTAAAAAAAAGTTATGATTAAAATGATATAATTAAAAAAACCACAAATTTCTAGGATTTTTCAACTGACCCATATAATATAATAAGAGATAAATATATTCCTTATTTAATCTTACTTGTCATTAATGATCTTTCATATTTTTTTAATACTAAATTACCCCACATTAACTAATATAAAACAATATAATGATAATAAAAAATAAAAGAATACAACAAGAATAAATATGATTATATTTTTCTAAATATTAAAAGTATTTTTTTTTATATTTGTGCTATCAAGGGTTAATTGATTTTATTAAGGTTTATATAATGTAATGAGCATAGAAATGAATATATGAGAACTAATAAACTTTTGAAAAATTGAATATTATTAAATAATATAGAAAATAAAATTATTAAAATTTAAAATACTAAATAAACCCTAAGGTTTTTAATAAGTATTACAAATTATAAATTATTAAACATAAAATGATTAATAAATCTTAAAAATTTCAAAGTCAAAATCTTAAAAATATCAAATAAACCTAAATATGATTGATGAACTCTAAACACTTTTTAAATTATTAAAATCTAAATATACATTAGATAAATCTAAAATGATCAATAAAATTTTAAAATATTAAATTAGGAAAATCTAAAATTATAAAATAAAACATGATATAATTAATAAATATTAAAAATGATTACAATAAATTTAAAATATATGTAGATGTGTAAATATTATTGGTTAAAATTGATAAAAAAATATTAATATTTATAATTACTTTGACTATTAATCCTAAAAAAATTTTGTCATACTACAAGAAGAAAAGAGTTAGTTTCCAAGTTCCAACTGCTGACACGTTGAATTAGTTAAAACTTAAATTAGCTGTCGGCTCAAGTAAATTAAACGAAAAACAGACACTAAAATAATTTGGACAAAACAAATATAATATTATTATTAAATGAAAAAAAGGGGGCATCGAGAAAAAGAATACCTCTCCTTTCGTCTCTGGTTCGTCTCTGCAAATTCTCAATCCTCGATCTGACTAATCTGTCCTCTTCGTCTATTGGATCGGCTTGGCCAAAGCGATTCTTCCTTACATTCCGCGTTTGATCCGAGCTCACTTCGAGCATGGACAAATTCGAAGCGTTCTTCAAGAGGGCGGATTTGGATGGCGACGGCAGGATCAGTGGAGCCGAAGCCGTCGCGTTCTTCCAAGGATCCAACCTGCCCAAGCAAGTTCTCGCTCAGGTTTTACCCTCCTTACATCCCTATCCATTTCTCAATCTCCGCGCAATTGTTGCGCATCTTGTAGGCCTGGTTCAACGGGAAGCATGTATTGTTTTGGCTTTCACCTGAATTGGATTTCTGTTTCGTGCTGTGATTATGTGTATGAAGTGGTGAAATTAATAGAAAATAAGAAGGTCGTAACTGCTTTCGAGGTTTCTGTGGCTAAATTAAGTGACGGAGACAATGTAATATCAATTCCGCTGACCACTAGATGTTCTCTTTCCATCACTATTACGAGTTATGCAATGAGAATGTAGAAGTGCTTCCAATAAAATAGTCTAATTCAAGAACATCTGATATTAATTAATCATATGATTTATCAACTCAGCAGCGGTTATGTGGCCATCTAATGAAGAATCAAAGATTAGGTGCATAGATTTGAGAATCTATGTTTCATATCATTCTATAGCGTGTGTTATCTATCTATTGCAAACCCTATTATCTGTCTTCTTTCTGATTGTGTGACCTATAAGTCATTTTAAACATTAACCATCTTGTGACATTTTAAACAATGAATTTGGTTGCCTTGATGTTAGACAGTGAGCATACCAAAATGTTCTGTTCTGTTGTGTTTCTTTTCTTCAATAGCGTCTATTTTCTCTTATAGATATCCAATTCTATCTGGCATAATCCATTTCATTTTTTAATTGAAGTAATATCTCTTCCAATTTCTACTGTGGCTGGGTCGATCCCTACTTATTGGGCCATTTTTTCAATTTGTAGATATGGACGTACTCTGATCAGCGTCAGACTGGATTTCTTGGTCGGCCAGAGTTCTATAATGCTCTTAGACTTGTGACAGTGGCACAGAGTAAAAGAGAATTGACTCCAGAAATAGTGAAGGCTGCCTTATATGGTCCAGCTGCAGCAAAGATCCCCCCACCACAAATTAATCTTCCTGCCAATCCTGTACCTTATACAAACCCTGCATCTGTGGTGTCTTCTGCTGCACCAACTTTATCACCATCTCAAGCATCAAATGCACCTCAAAGTCAGTCGTATTTTCCTTCTCAACATAATCAGTTGGTTAGACCCCCTCAAAGCATGCAGCTTTCTCCTTCTGTTCACCCACCACAATCTAATGCAGCTTCAGCATTTCCTAGGGGAGTTAGTATGCCAGGATCTAGTGTTCCCAGTGCTAATATTTCCAATAATTTGACTAGTGGAATGCCTGGTGGTGCTCCAAGTGGACCTGGAGGGATGAATCAAGCACTGACTGGAACTGTAAGGCAGCAACCTTCAATTAGTTTGCCTTCTCAGACAATGATTAGTGACTCTAAAGCATTGGTCGTGTCTGGCAGTGGCCCTGCCTCAGCTTCAGCCTTTGGAACCGATCTATTTTCTTCTAGCCAGTCTCCACCAAATCCAAAACCTTATGAGCCTTCTGTTTCTGTCAACAGTGTATCTGCCACCCTTCCAGTTTCTGGGGGTCCACAAATGGCAGATAAAGCTAATTCTATTGATTCACTCAGTGCATTTTTGAGGGGTCCTTCTGGTGGTCAGCCTCCGCGGCCTCAAACATCTACAAGGCCAAGCCCACAGGTTTCTTCCCATGGTTCATCTGCCTCGTTGGGTGCCACTGCCATGCCAACTGCAGGTGGGAGTCCAACATCTAACAATTCTCAGATTCTTTGGCCCAAGATAAAACCTGCTGATGTGCAGAAATATACAAAGGTTTTTATGGAAGTGGACAAAGACAGGGATGGAAAAATTACCGGGGAGGAGGCAAGGAATTTGTTCTTAAGTTGGAGGCTTCCGAGAGGTGAATTTCATTTTATTCTAGTCAAAATTTTTTGCTTTTCAGTGAGAGTATCCAAACCAACTACAACATACTTACCTTATGAGAATATATTTTGACATAGTAGATCCTTTCACATGTTATTGTTTCCATAGAAAAGAAGAAAAATGAAGCTAGGTTGATGTTTCATTTATAGTGATAAGTCACCCTAAAGAGGTCAACTGCTTGGCAGTTGCTAATCTTTCTTCATCTTTCACAAATAATTAAAAATTGATTTAGGGTGAGATCTGCTATTTGTAGTTGGTATTGTTCTGAAGAAGGCTTCTGCCCTATTCCAGAAAGATATTTTATTTGTTTTTTGGTATTGTTCAGAGATCTTGAAGCAGGTATGGGACTTATCTGATCAGGATAATGACAGTATGCTCTCTTTGAGGGAATTTTGCTTTGCATTATACCTGATGGAGCGTTATAGGGAAGGTCGGCCTCTTCCTTCTGCATTGCCTAGTAATGTTATGTACGATGAGACACTGTTGTCTATGACCGGTCCACCAAAAGTTCCTCAGGGAAATGATGCTTGGAGTCCTGCTCCTCGTCCTGGTATCATTCCTTTTATGCTTTTGTCTTTACTACAATTAATAGAAATATTTGGTGATCAACCATTTTTCTTTTTTTATTTCTTTGTTAGGTTTTGGGCCACAGCAAGGGATGCCTGGTCCTAGACCAGTAGCTCCTGTGACTGGTCCAAGACCACCAAGGCCACCAATGCAGTTTCCTCGAGCTGATGGTGATGTGAAACCTGGGCAGAGAGATCTGAGTGCCCCAGTCTTAGGGGATTCCTTTCTGAGTCAGAATGGCATGGATCAGAGTGACTCAAACGCCCAAGAGGCACTAGCTGCAGAAAAGAAGGCATTCCTTATTATTTTGATATTTGTTTTATATTTATTCTTTTCTCATTTATTATCAACATATCTTTGTTTCTGCAATGAAAGAAAATACCGTGGAACACATAATGCTAGAGATGGAAAATGCATAAGTTTAGGTGATAATTTATGACTTACTATTCTCTGCTATCATTAGATTTTGCCTGATGAGCTGAAAATAAAGTGTGATGTAGTTGTATTAACATTGATGTTTGCTTATTTGGGTCCGCCTTTGGAAATGGTCTGAGAACAAAGTTTTTTTCTTAAAAAACATTATGATCTCTGAAATATCACTACAAGTTTTGGAAATCCTTTTTGTATTTGTTACTATTATTTTTGCAGATATTTTTAAGATCATTGAGAAACTTATATGCCAGTTCAGATGCAGCATGTGCTTATGGAGCAAAGGCTTCTTGTTATGTCTACAATAATCTTATAAAATATATTTGTTGCCCTTTATCAATGTTAGGTCGAAGAAAAGATCATTTTGGATTCCAGGGAGAAGATTGAGTTCTACCGCACTAAAATGCAAGACCTTGTGAGTAGCTCATTTGCATTTGAATTTCAAATGGTTCTTTAAGCATTATTTTTATATTTTATGCTCTGTTTGATTTGAACTGTACAGATACATATATATCGCTAGATTTGTGTCAAAGATATAATGAATTATGCAAATGCAAAGCATAGATAAGTATGGAAAATCCAGTAGAGCGTTTCCAATTATGCATTTCAAGAAACTTTTATTCGTGAAGTTTGCTTAGGCTTTTTATTTATGTAAGCAATTGTATTCTTGTACTTATTTTTTTAATACTATGTAATATTTGTCAGGTTTTATATAAAAGTAGATGCGATAACAAGCTGAATGAGATTACTGAGCGGGCAATTGCAGACAAGCGAGAGGTTTGTTGATCGAATAATATCACTGTCATTTTAGATTTTGACTCTTGGTTGGGTTTTCATAATGAATTGTTTGACAGGCGGAGTTACTTGCCAAAAAATATGAAGAGAAATACAAGCAAGTTGCAGAAATAGCATCTAAATTAACTGTTGAGGAGGCTACTTTTCGAGACATTCAGGTAATTGCTATTTTGAGTAGTTTACCTCTTCTAGTAGTATTTGGAGGACCTTCATCTTGTGCTTTTAATCACTTTTTTTTTTTGTAACAGGAGAGAAAGATGGAATTGCAGCAGGCAATTGTTAAAATGGAACAAGGTGGCAGTGCTGATGGTATTCTTCAGGTAGCTTACCAGTTTTGCTAAGCAGGCTTCTTTTACATTATACAAATGATCATTTACTGTTAAATTATTGTCTGTGGGCATGTTTAGGTTCGAGCTGATCGCATACAATCAGATCTTGATGAGCTAATGAAGGGTCTAGTGGATCGTTGTAGAAAGCTTAGCATAGATGTCAAACCAAAAGCATTGATTGTTCTCCCTGCTGGTCAGTCTGTATAATGGGTTTTTTTTTATTTATTAGGAAAAGCTTGATATTGCATTTTATTAATGCCATTTTCTTTTTTACCCACTATTTTTTAGGCTGGCAACCTGGGATTCCAGAGGGAGCTACTGTTTGGGATGAAGAATGGGACAAGTTTGAAGATGAAGGTAGACCACAGCATGTTTCTGAACCTCGTCATTTCTATTCTTGGGCATATTACTGCTTATGCTATTGTTTTGATAGGTTGCCTACACACCAATCTGGATTTACAAGAATATATAATAGATTATTTGGAAAATTTTGTTATTAGAGAAGTCTGACCATATAGCTAGAGCCCCACTATGGAATGCTATCATTTGAATCACTTAAAAAAGGAAATATTGTTTGTATGCAGGATTTAGCAATGAGCTCTCTTTCAATGAGAAGGCAAAACCTTTATCTGAGCCGAGAGATGCTGCTTCTCCAGATAGCAGTTCTCCCATTGATGCATTTTCAGATGCAGATGGGAAGCATTCAAGCTCATTCAGTGGGTTGGAACAAGGTTTTGACAGTGAGTCCATGTATAACCACAGCGAAGATGGTTCAGGAAGAAGCCCTCATGGGAGCCCACTGGGAAGGGGTACTGCAAAGAGTCCATCTCAATTATTTTCTGATCCCCATTTTGAAAAGAGTTCTGAAGGAGATGCAGAAACTCACAGGTATATTGGTTACTTCTCTGCTCTGCAATAATTTTAATGTGCAATTCTATAGTACTGCTTCTGGTTTTCTAGTTTTTCATTGCTCTAATAGATCTCCAGAGCCGACCATGTCTTGAGTAAGGATAACTTGAAGATGGAAAAACGTACACCATGACTGAGCCTAATTTGCACATTTTAGTGTCCTACAATTCCTGTCATTTCATTTCAACCCATCATGTCAGTATACTAGCTTCCTTTTATATTGAAACAGGAGTTTTGATGATTCAAACTGGGGCACTTTTGACAACAATGATGATGTGGACTCCATCTGGGGTTTCAATACCAAGGTAAGCTCCAACTTTCTGAAATGATCCCATTTTGAATCAGACTACACTCCTTTTTAGCACAGCATTTAGTTTGATTATCCAGTTGATGGTCCTGTTGGTGATGTGCAATTGGAATAAAAGAAAACATCATTGCCAAAAAATACTAGATTTTATTTTATCTTGGTGTCATTTTCTGCACGCTCCTCATGGAGATCATACAATCTCATCACTTCGTTAGGTTACCATTTCATTAGATGTCCTTGAATCTATGGGTTTATGAAACCCTTGTGGCTTGTCCTAATGCCTAGGTGAAAAATAGAACAAGATGAAGTTACAAGGGGAGCTTCTGGACCAACCTGCGCTTTACTAAGAAAGAAAAACTGTGTTTTTTGTTCTCATGTTTTTGTTTTTCCAGATAATAACTGTTTCTTTTTTCTTTCAGGATTCAAGTTCTTACTCCTTTGGAGATGGTGATTTTGGGGTGAAGCCTGTAAAGACAGATTCTCAACCAACAAACAGTCTGTTCTTCGAGGAGTCTGTTCCCCCGACCCCTGCCTCCAAGTTCGGGAACTCCTCCCCCAGGTACAGCGAGGCAGGAGACAGCTACTTTGATAACTTCTCGAGGTTCGATTCCTTTAGATCGACTTCGGACGGCGGTGGGCTTTTCTCCTCCCAGCCGGATAGATTCGCGAGGTTCGACTCCATCAGCAGCACCAAGGACTTCCCCCAGTCTGACAGCCTCACAAGGTTTGACTCCATTAACAGTTCTAAGGACTTTGGTGGCCATAGCCGTGGGTTCTCTTCCTTCGATGAGTCTGACCCATTTGGGTCTTCTGGACCCTTTAAGGTCTCTTCCGAGACCCCAAAGAAGAGCTCAGACAATTGGAATGCTTTCTGATCAGGTATGTTATCATCAACCACCTCAAAGTAGGGCCCGTATACTGGAGTCAAATCCCTCGTTAAGGTTGTCATCTGTTCAGGTTCATATATTGTTATAAGGAGTGTTTGCTGTATAGCTCAATATGTAGCTGGGATTTTTGTAAAGTATGCTCTGCGTTCCTTTTAATTTCTTTTCAGAGCGATGACGGAATAGCCTTTGATTTCTAATGTTCTTCATATAGATGTTGTGGTTCTTGCACTGTTATCTGGCGATAGTTGAAATTTTCAATTTAAGCTGCTTTTTTTTTTTTTGCTCAATAGTCAATTTAAGCTGATTGAAAGAGCCCAGAGATTTAGATTTTTTCCAATAGTATGGTTTTGATAGATCATCGTCAGTGTAAAATTATCTTCTAGGTTATTCTCAACGGGCTGGACCAATGAGAAGGCTCTTGGGTGTCAGCTCAATTGAGTCCGTAGGCCCAACCGCTTTGTGTTCCTCTCTTGCTCCCTCTTCCCGTTCTCCCAGCTGGTCCGGCTTCCGGAATTCAGATAGGGCTGTCAGGATAACTCTTGAATAGGGGTGCCAATGGCCAGGTCAGTGTGGGTCTGTCAATTTCGAACTTGGCCCATGCCGAAACTTATGAGAACCACTATGATTTGTGGCCTGTGATGGTAATGTTATTGTGAGCTTCAGATTTGCCTCGCATGGGTTGGTCTAGTCCACGTGCGGGATGGGGCGGGACAGAGGGATGTGATGGGTACGTACGAGATGGGTCAAGGCTGAAAAGAAGCTTCATGCTCCATCCTGCTTATGGGAAAGATATGAAGACAGATAGGGTTAGTACATGCTATCCTCTTTAACATACATGAGCCATCATAACAAAGGAGGTTGATTGGAAAACAAGTTTGTACTGAATAAATGAACTTTTAAGAGAATGAGTTTGAAGTAATTTATTACAAATCTTTTTAAATCTATTATAACAGGGGAAGATGTTAATAAATTTTTTTTTAAATGAATTTATTATTTTAATTAAATTTAATATTTTATTAAGTAATATAATATATCATTATATTATATTATATCCAATATATGATAGTGAAATACTAATATAAATTAAAATATAATCTTAAATAAAAAATCTATAATTATATTATATATAATTAAATGTATGTATAACATTTTATTGTATAATTAAATTATATAATGAAATTGAATTATTATAATAAAAATAAATTAATAATAGTTATATATAAATAATTTATAATTATAATAAGAAAAATAATATATATAAAATAAACTCTCTTATATATATCAATATATTTTTTATATATAACATTATTATTATATAATTATATCATATATTTTTATATAAAATATTATTAATATCACACCTACTGGTTTTGATCGAAAAATTGTAATCTATATACTATATTCAAAATCATATCTATTAGTATAGTATACAAAGTAGTAATACTCCAAATAAATAAGAAATAGTGTATTAGTTCATGTTTTCAAATGTTAGAATATAAATTAATACAAGTAAATATATAAGAAAAAATAACATGTAGTTCAATTTTTAATTTCATTTTTAACATTTTTAATACTTGAAAATAATAAGTGAGTGAACAAATCTATAATTCAGTGAGTGGTACTGAAATCGTGAATTCTTGATGACAATTTAACACAAGTTTAAAATATATAAAAATTTTTATTTTTTAAATTAAAGTGGTTTGAATGAACAAATAAACAAGTTACAACTTCTCTTGTCATTAAAATTTTTTTTTAGTTAAAACTTTAAAAATATATTTATTACTACCCGAAAATTTTTTCATAATTTGCTTATAGTAAACTTTCATAGATTTGTATGATATAATAAACATAGTCTTGAGCCTTTTCCCATTTAAAAGGGATATTTACAGCTTGTGTCTCCCAACTTAAATAAAAGTAGTTTATTCTTTCCTGAAAAAAAATTTTATAATTTGTTTATAATAAATTTTTCATAAGTTTGTATAATATAAATAAATAAAATATTTTTTCTCATTAAAATGATAAATTATTCCCATAACAGGTATTTTAAAGATACAACCTCGATATGTTCCATTTGTAGCTCATAATGCATTTATCGTCCACCTTGGTAGGAGTATACAACCTCTACCACATTGGTGCGAGACTATAAACTTGATCATTCGTCTATGTGAACACCATTATCCAATCCATAGACATTTTCAAAATGAATTTGTTCGTTATTGAGGGACGGGACCTCTCTCCCTTCTTATTCGATCTCAATGCACACAAAGCTCCCAAATCTCCAAGACATATTGGACCAGTGTAGCTTCTATTGTACCAACATTGATATTCAGTAGCCCTTAGAACCAATACTATCTCATACCAGGTGTATCATTGGTTTCAAACGATTGCAATCATAAATAAGAATATTTTGATTTAAGACCTTTTTATTTGCGCTACTAGCCCAATGAGCTCCAACCCGGCTTCGGCTCAGTAGCTTAAATAAGTATTATCAATTTGTGATAACTTTTAACATGCTCTTAAATCAAATATTATTTACTGGACTTGACATATTTCCATTAGCCTTTGCCCACTATACATGTTTTCAAAAATGACTTTGGGCCCACTTCTCTTTCTAAAATTGTGGCCTTGAGCCCACTTTCACAAAACTAAATCTAATCAACTCTTTGTCGATCATGGATTCCACCCATATTCTACATCAACATTTGAATTAGATCATCCCTTGATATGTATCCATTTGGGAACTTGAAGCTACCAATGTGTAGAAAATGAATCTAGATAAATTTAGAAAATTTTAATTTTTATAAAACAGATCGAATCACGCATGATCCGACCAATTTTTGATTTTGGGCCCAGTCCGACCGAACCAGTCAACTGATCGGCCTGTCAATGAATCATTTGCCAAGTTAACGCCCCGTCAGCGTGCACAACTAATCAGCGCACGGTGCATGGTGAAGCGAGCCCAGTCAGCCATTTAGTCAGCATCTTGAAGCGCTACTAATAAGAGCGTGACACTGTCCTCGTTCAACGATCAAACAAAGAAAAAGCCATGTCACAAAAGACTGACCAATGAGGGAGGTGTCCTTAGTCAATGGTAAATTGAAGAGAATCCTTGTTAGTATGGCTGACCAATGAGGTGTTAACACGTGTAAAAGGTGTCACGTCAGCGGCAATTAGAATGTCAGAGAATGGTTGACCAATTAGAGGTTGACATGTGACAAAGCCACGTCGGAGGCTACAGTTAATCAGAGGCTAACACATGACAATGGCATAGTGCATTAGGTGGGAAAACTTGTGAATTTAAATCAGCCAATCAGAAAATGCCACATGTCATGGTCAATAGAGTGCTAGATTCGGTCAGCGGCCACATTGGTTTAGGTGACCAATAAGAAGTTGCCACATGCTCGATCAACAAGTGACTTAGATGTTGAGTGAGTGGCCATGTGAGCGATGCCAGCCAATCAAACCGTGACACATGGTAGCCTGAACATGTGAAGTTCATGCGCATGCATATTGTCATCTTCTTCCTTCAGTTTTCTGAACAGGAAGGGAGACGGACTGACGCCTTAATACCATTGAATCTTTAATGGCTCAAAAAAGGCCTTAAATCGGTGAGTTAATGGTCGAATGCTAAATGGATGGTTAGAACGGCCAGTCCCTGAGCTCCCTATATAAAGAGCTCCTCTCCATTTATATTATACACCACTCCATTGATTAGAAAATTTGAACAACTTCACATTCTGACCTCCATCAAACTAGAGCTCTGACATTAACCTTTTTCTCCTCCGACAGGACAATTTAGTTCTATAGAGTCCTGATGAAGTCCTCCACCTTCCTACATACTCCATTCAGCTAAAAAATTTCCAAAGAAGCTTCACTGAGGCTGCACAATACCAACACTTCGACGATAGAATTTGTGTATAAGCTTTCGAGTAAAATTTTGATCACCATTGACCCACGGAGACGAGGTCAACCCTCCCACAGCTCCTCACGACCAAACCTCAACCTCCCCGAACCTTTGTGGTAAGCCAATTCTGCCTCCCTTCATCATAATAGTGAAATTACATAGCAAAATTGCAAAAAGCTTTGCTAATAAAATTCTCCTTGCCCATACTATCAATTGACGTAAAAATTTGATCCTAGGAGCATCCATTTGATGAAAACTAATCACCCATACACAGAGCTCCAACAATCGTCCCTTCGCTGGTAAGAAATCAAAACTTTCTCTCAAAAGAAAGATTTTGTCACACCTCGACCCAGTTTGGTCAAATCCCCGTGAGCAACCTGCCACTCTCCTGGTTTGTTAAGGGTTTTCCCTTTCTCTAAATCGTGAGGAGTAAGGCATCTTTTAAACCCGTACCTTTCCTAGAATAACATTAATTAAAACTGCATAAAATTTGAACTTACATACTTGTCTTGCAGGTTTAGCTAGCTAAAGGTCTTTAGGTGGGTTTTCCCTCGGTTTCTTGTAAAGGGGTAAAAAGGGAGGGGAAGAGTTTGACAACTCAGTGAATGGGTGTTGGGTGAGAGTTTTCACAAAAAAATCAATTTTAATCGGAGTGTACCAGTGTCATGCCCCGACCCGGTTTGGTCGGATCCCCGTGATCAACCCGCCACTCTCCCGATTTATTAAAGGGTTTCCCCTTATTGTAAACCGTAAACAGTAAGGCGTTCTTTAACCTACACCTTTTTTCGGAATAGCATAATCAAAACTGCATGAAATTTAAAAATTTACATACCTGTCTTACAGACATCTTAGTTGACGGTCTTTAAGGGTAGGCTTTCCGGAATTTCCTGAAAGGGATATAAGGGAGGGGATGAGTACGACTATTCAGTGAATGCGTTTTTAAAAGCTTTTGACTTTTAAGAAAATAATTATTATTGGAGTGTGCCAGACTCCTTTCTTTTCAAAAAAAATCCTTTCGTTTAAAAATTCAGGCTTTTCCACCATTTCTTAGTTATCGGTGTGTCATCACCCAACACACATCCTTAATCATGAAGGTTACACATATTTGCAAGTTAGTATCACTACTGAACCCGCTAGTGGCTTCCGAGCGACTTTTCCTGCCACTCGGATAGAAGTACGACCACTTCTACCCTAGGAATGAGTGGATGTACGCGATATCCGACCCACAATCCTGAAATCACTTCTTTGTATCCGTATGAGGATAGAGACCTCATCCTGTCCCCACCCCGGTCTCATGTGCTTGGTGCTACTCCAAATTTCGCACAGACACCTAGAATGATGATCTGCCCTTATACTCATCGGGTCGTCCAGGGCCCTTAGGACACATCAGTACCCCTCATGGGCGTCTTGATGATCCCGTACTCATGGTGCATGCACAAACAATGTTTTCTTATCAAACCATGTAATATGTGGTGCCACTGGTCCACTAGCTCCGACTCTCAACTCAACCTACAATTGTTTGTTTTGACTAGTTCATCGACCTATCACATGTCATAACCGATAAACGAGTTTTCAACTTCCTTCGAGGAAGTCTCATCATAGCAACCGGGTATGATCTACTTACAACCAGTATGTAGTTTTTCCGCATAATTTTCACATCACTTTCTCTAAGTGGTGATGATTAAAATACCACTAAATAGTAGGTTTTTATACCAATGCACTTATCATTCCCAACCGGGTATGATATATAATCCCACTCACAACTGGCAAGTGGTTTTTATCTTTAAGTTGTGCTCATCATCCCAACCGGGTATGATGTTAGTAAACCCACTCACCCGTTAATGCGGTGAATTCCACTAAACCGGTTCTTTGTATTCACGCGAGCTTGTCCTTGTCGGTGTTTCCAGTACTTCGTGTTTGTACACGATATGAACATCTCGGATCATTATCCTTCGGCCTAATCGCCTTCATTCATTCCAAATGAATGAGAAAGTCAAACTTTTATTTATTTGCAATTAGGTCCCTAAAGTTATTTCTCTTTAACTTTAAGTCCCTAATGCCGATTTTTCCTCAAATTGAGTCTTGAAACTTCTAAAATTTATCATAGGACCTCAATTTATTCCATTTCATGAAAAAGGGGATTAATTTCCCAAATTTCCAATTTGGTACTCAAACTTTTCCAAAATTTCCATTTTACTCTTCCTTTACAAAAATGGTAAGTTTTGCCCCAAAAATTCTAAAATTTTTTTAATTGGTCCTCCAACATTATTTTCATGCCAAATTGGCTCTCGATTTCATAAAATTTCATTTTGGTCCTTCGAATTTCAAAAATCCCCAATTTCCCCCTAATTTTCCCACAATTTCAACTCTTCAACACTACCGAATTTGATTTCATCAAATTGACCAATCAAACACTTCTAATTGTTGAAATTATAGTTGAAATTGAGTTCCTACATGTTCATATGATTCTATGGAATTTGAATCGCAGATTTTAATGCTAGAACGAGCTCAAATGGAGCTTCGCCAGAAAACAGACTGTAGAGAGAGAAAGCTTCGATTTCTCACCGGTAAGGGCATGACGGTTCGAGCTTTCGATCTGAACAGATAGCTCTCATCTTGAGGTTTATCCTAGAATCAAGTATCGCATGAATTGATGCTGAATTGAGTTAGAATTTCATCGTTAAAATTCTGCCAGTTCTCTCTCTAGCATCGACCGAAAATTGTAGAGGGGAGCTGAATTGGCTTACCTTTCAGTCCTAATTCGGCCGTAGGAGGGCTGAGGATGTGTTTGGAAGGATTTGTTTGGCCTGAAGAGGGCTCGAAATGGCCGATTTCAACTCGGCCAAAACAGGGCAACTTCGGTCCATCGGAGCTGCTTCATTGTTTCATCACGCCGGCGACTCTTGGAGTGAACGGAGACTATAGACGTATAGCTGACTTTTCCTCGGTTCTAAAGAACCCGACCTCACCTTGTTTTGCTCAGAAAAGACCCCATGTCGGAGCTCTAGTTCGAGCTTTGCAGGAAAATGGAGCAATTGAGAGAGAATGGAGTTTTCAAGTGTTGAGAAGATGAATGGGGAAGGGCTCTTTATATAGGGAGCTTGGAGACTCGTTGGCCGTCCGTTTGACACCGTTATTGCTGACATTGAAGACTTGAAACGCCCCGAACAGAAGTGTTTCTTCTTCACCAGCATTTTTTCAGTTTCCCAACAAGTGAACAGTGCTGTCATCGTGAGGAAGAAGATGACATTGTTCCGAACCGAACCGATCCAAATCGGGTTCAAAGCTTAAACTAGCCAGTTCACCCTCCATTCGATTGAGTTTTTCAAATCTAAAAATTTCTAAATTCATCTAAATTCATTCTCTATCCAATGGTGGCCTCAAATCTCCAATTTGAATTATTTAAGCCACCTAGAAATATGAATTTAGGATTCTGTTCAATAGTGGTTCAAACCGGTCCAAACCGGTTTGGTTTTCATCCCCATTTCCTTCACAAGTCCATTTCCATGTCTTTTGTGACAACTTGGGTGACTTAGGGTCCATAAAATTCCCGGTTTGCCATCTCTTTATCGATTCCGGTTCATAAACCGACTTGGTCCTTAAAGCGGTTCAATTCGGTTCGGGTCTGATTCAATCGAACAGTCTGGTTTTTCTCTCCCAGTTTGTTCTAAGGCTCCTTCCCAAGGTTTATGAATTTCTTTGGAGTATAATGGAGTTGAATTCCTTTTTTTGCCCGATCTTTATCAGTTCCGGTTCATGAACCGACTCGGTTCATAAACTAGTTCAATCCTGTTAGACCCGGTTCATCCAAACCGGTCTAATTTTCCTCTTCCAATTCATCCTAAGGTTCTTTTCAATAGTATTTTGAACCCTTTGGATCACATGGGAGTTGTAAACTTATAAATTTCCAATTCACAATTATCGGGTTTGTGAACCGATTCGGTTTTCTCACTTGGTTTGACCGGTTCTCTTCCCAGTTTTCCTTAGCTCAAAAGGGTGGGGTTTACAACTAGACTCCTCATTTCATTAAAAATACTTTTCTTCAAATTCTGGTTTATCAAAACCTTTTTCCAGGGTTTACTAATTCATTTCCAAGGATTCTCAAATCCTTTCCATAATTTTCATAACCTCCTTCCCATTTCCATATTCAGTGTGTTTCACAAACAACACACGCCCTTCATCATGAAGGGATCACACACATTCGCGAGATGCAGTTACATCGACTGCACCCACTTGTGTATTGAAGTGCCTTTACCATCCACCCTAATAGAAGTCTGTGACTTCTGCCCGAAGTTTGAGTGAATGTCTCTAACGTCCTACCCATAAACCAAAAATACTTCGTGTCCATATGAGGATAGAGACCTCATCCCGACCCCACCCCAGTTTCATGCGCATGAAGCTATGTCGAGCTTCCCTGACCGCTGACATGACAAACTGCCCTTATCTCCATCATGTCATCCAGTAGCCCCTAGGATGCATCACTACCCCTCTTGGACGTCTTGGTGGTCCCAAACCTTAGTGCATGCATAAAACAATAGTTTTCCTCATAAGCCATTTAATCTTTGGTGCCACTAGTCTAACGGCCCGACCCTCAACTCGACCTGCAACTATTTGTCTCGACAAGTCCGTCGACCTGTCTTGTCGCACTACCGCCAGTCCATCGAGTATGTCGGTCTTGTCTTGGTACCATGGCCAAACACATCATTCATTAAAGTTTTCATGTCTTAATCTCATATTTGTTTATGAGCTCCTGCTTGTGCTAACTAGCCTTGGGCCCACTGTACGAGATTTTTAAAATTGGGCATTTTAGCCCCCAAGTTCCAAAATTGAGGCCTCATGCCTATCTGAGCTATTCAAGCTTCTATTAAGAAAGTCTCTCAAAAAGTTTAAGTAGTGGCACACAGTTAGGGGAGAGCACTTTTGACAAAAATAATCTTTTCATTCGTCTATCCCACCAACCGGATGTGATGATATCTCCGCTTACAACTGGTAAATGAGTTTTCCACTTCCTTCAAGGAAGTTCAACATACCAACCAGGTATGATCTACTTACAATCGTTAAGTAGTTTTTCATGTAATTTCCACATCACCCCATCCTAGTATGATGTTAAAAATTCCACATAAGAGTGGGTTTTAGGTTCTGAGGTACTTATCATCCCAACTGGATATGATGTAAAAATTCCCCCTCACCTGTTAATGCAATGAATTCCTCTTAACCGGCTTTTTGCCTTCACATGAGCTCGTCTTGGCTAGCATTCCCAGTACTTCATGTCCCTACATGATATGAACATCCTTGTTCATTACCATTTGGCCTAATAGCCTTCATTCACCACGAATGAATTAAATACCCAAACTTTTTAATTATTTGTAATTTGGTCCCTAAAGTTTTTTTATTTAACTTTAGATCCCTAATGCCAATTTTTACCCAAATTGAGTCTCAGAACTTCTAAAACTCGCTTTGGGACCACAATTTATTCAAAACCACAAAAAATCCCAAATTTCCAATTTGGTCCCCAACTTTTCAAAAATTACCATTTTCCCCTATTTTACGAAAATGGTAAATTTGATCCCAATAATTCCAAAAATTGACGAATTAGTCCTCCAACATCTTTTCCATGCCCAATTGGTCCTTAATATTGGGAAATTACACTTTAATCCCTCAAAATTTGAAATTCCCAATTTCCCCCAAAATTTCCCCCAAAATTTCCCTCAATTTCCCCTTTTCATATTGACCGAATTTGTTTTCATCAAATTGACCAATCAATCGAGGTTCATTGTTGAAATTGAAGCAAAATAGAGTTCCTACACTTCCATACAATTCAATGGAACTTTGAATCGTGTCATTTGGATTTGAATTGAGTTCAAATGGAGCTTCATCGGAAAATTGGAGTTAGAGAAAAAAAAGCTTCAAAAGCTTACCGTCGGGGGTGCGACGATACAAGCTTTTGATATGGGTAAATAGTTTTAATGTTGAGATTCCTCCTAGGATCAATAATCACATCAATTCATGCCAAATTGAGGGAGAATTTGGTTAGTGAAGTTTTGCCGGTTCTCTCTCTATCATTGATAGGAAATTATAGAGAGGAGCCAAATTAGCTTACCTTTCGCTCTAATTCAGTCGTATGAGGGTTGTGGAAGTGTTGGGGGAGCTTGGTTTGGCTTGGGAAGTGCTCAAATTGGCCATTTTTAGCTCTTCCGAAATAGGGCAGCTTCGGTCCGCTAGAGGTGCTTCACAATTCAATCACGCCGGCATTTCTCCGGTGATTCTCGGAGTAAATGGAGAATACCATCAAGTAGTTGACTTGTCCTAAAATCTATAGAACCCAACCTTGCCTTATTTAACTCAAAAAAATGCCCAAGTCGGAGCTTTGGTTCGAGCTTCACTGGAAAATGGAGCAGTAGGGAGATAGATGAGTTTTCAGATGTGAGGAGGATGAATGAGGAGAAGTTCTGTATATTGGAAGGTTGAGGACTTTTTGGCTGTTCGATTGTCACCTTAATGGCAGTCATTCATTGCCCGAAACTCCCTGGCCCGAGACTTTTCATCTTTGCCAGCGTTGCTCGATTTCCTGGCGAGTGAACAGTGTTATCATCTGAAGAAAGAAGATGACATTGTTCCGAACTAGAATGGACTGGTCCGAACTGGGTTCAATGCTTAAACCGACCGGTTTAGGCCTGATTCGACCGAGTTTTACAAAATTAAAAATTTGTAAATTTATCTAAATTCATTCTCTATCCAATGGTGGCCTAAATTCTCAAATTTGAATTTTCTAAGCCACCTAGAAAAATGAATTTAGAAACGAGTTCAATAGTGGTTCAAACTAGTTCAGGTCTGGTTCACATGAACCGGTTTGATTTTCACTTCCAATTCATCCTAAAGTTTTTTTTCATGACTTTTGTGACCCTTTAGGTCATTCAGGATTTATATATTTCCTGCTTTACCCTTTCTCTAACGTTTGGGGTTTGTGAATTGGTTCGGTTTTCTCACCCAAGTTAACCAGTTCTTTCCCCGGTTTCCTTATCTTTAAGGGAGGGGGTTTACAACTCTCCCCTCCTTTTAGGAATTTTTTCCCCAAAACTTAATTAGTAACCTTTGCATTAGGAATAATTTCCTTTGGTGTCAACTTGGGGTTTTCTTGGCATGCTAACACTTCGGTTATTTTTTCAGTTAGCCCTTTTTTTATATCATTCACTTGAGGAACTTCTTTTCCTTTCCATTGTTTACACTTTCCACAGAGTTTATCATTATTAGACATATGTTACTTATGGGTATATCCTTAGATTTACATCTTTCTTTACTTAGAGCAACATTTTTCCCTTTGAGTTCCTGTACTCAAGATTGGGAGTTCCAAGATACCCAACCATTCCCATGTATAGTTATTCTCTTGTCGTTGAAACCCTTTGCTTGATGTTCTTTCGAGCGTTACATACTTGTCTTCACGAGTTTCTTTGTTATCACCTTTTTGTCCTATTTTGACTCTTCCTTCAACCGTTGTTTATTACAACTTTGGTCCAAATTTTATGTTTAACCTTGTCATGCTTACTAATTGACTCTTCCTTACTTTGAGTCATATTTTACTCGGTACTGTTGGGATTACATGCCCCTTACAACATGAAATTTTCTAGAACATGTCTATGTCCATTAGATTTCTAGAATACTTCCTTGAGGTTCGTTCACAACTTTCCAACCTTTCAGGTATTGTATAATTTTATTCCTCTTTTCGTTTGGTAGTATATTCTTGACTACATTTACCATTGTTCACTCATCCATCTTGCCTTTGATGTCATGTCTTACATAACCATGTTGGTTTCCCTTACCCGCTCTTCCTTCTCCAACTTCTTTATTGGGTCTTTTCGGTTCCAATTATTGGGTTTTCCCCCATGACACGCAGGGATTCTTCTGTTTTTATGCACTTCCTCATTTCTAGTGGAGTCATTTCCTCAAGGAATTTCCTTTGTCTTAATTCATTCTTACTCGCTCATGATCATTTTCATGATTCTTTATTCCGAGTTATTCCCTTTTGGTCTATGTGTTGATTACTTTATTTAGGGAAGTTCCCTTCTTACAGATTTTGTTCTTTATTATGTCCCTCACAATAGAGGCTTCCACTTTGGGAACTACTTACTCTACCTTCTTACCATTCCTTGAAAGTTTCTTTCTTCCTTTTTTACACTCCTTTCTATATTGGGTATTTGCCCACCTTTAATCCTCCAATGTCTAAAAATTCCCATTTCTACCCTCATTCCTTATATGTGGAACTTTTGATTATTAGTCTTAATTTGTGTACTCCACACTATACCCATCCGTCCATTCTTTAGGCTCCATTAAGTGAGCGTGGACCATGACCCATCCTGATGCCAGTGGTCATTTCTCTAATTCACTTCTTAGTTGATGTCTTACTTCTCTAAGGTTTCTCATACGTTCATTCATTTATTCCCTTATTATTGTAGTCCACCCATTCCTACTTGTTACGACATCTTTTGATGCTACCATCCTATTTTACCCATTCCTTGGGTTTAATTTACTTCTTGGGCCCTCATGAGTAATTTTCCTTTGTACTTGATCTTTCCATCGCAAATAGCATTTCATTGGTGAGCTTATCTTTCTTTCCACTTCTATTGGTTCCATTACCTCTTAGTTAGTATACGCATGCCTTTCTGGGGCTTCCTTCCTTGGTAAGATTCTTTCTAATTCTCCAAGAATTCCTTTTTCATTCGTCCTTTAGAAGAATCTATTCATTAAATGACATCCTTTGATATCGTCCTTCCCGTGTACCATTTCCTTAATTCTACTTGTTTCAAGACCTCTTTGTGCAAGGCTTACTTAATCCTCCTCTCGGCTTGAGTATGGTCCCCATTCCATTTTCAGCCATAATTTCCTTTAAGGATTATTTTATCCTTCTTTTCCAACATTTGGCCTTTCCACTTCTCTCTTCTTTGCCTGGGTTTAAATCCATAATTCCTACGAGGGTCAGTTTGTTAACTGTCTTGTCCCTACTACTTTCCTTGTTTACTTGTCTTAGGTTAGTTGCCACTTGAGTTCAGTTGTCCTTAGCGCCTATCTTGTAAACCCCGCACATTTGAGTTAAGGAAAATCGGGAAAAGAACCAGTCAAATCGAATAAGAAAACAAAACCGGTTTACATTTGGGAATAAGCAATATGAAAATTTACAACTTTCGGTTGATCCAAAGGATTTATTAAACATTGGAAAAGAAACTTAAGACAAACTAGAAAATAAAAACCAAATTGGTTCAGGTGAACTAGATTACATAAGAACTTCAAAGTTAAGCGTGCTTACTTACCGATTTAATACCTAAATTAAATTATTGGAATTAATACAAATAATTTAATACCGAAATTAAATTATTGTAATTAATACCGAAATTAAATTATTGGAATTAATACCAATAATTTATGGCAATATTAATACTAGTAATAAATCTCGCCCATTTAATACACGGGTTTTAAGACTATATAAAGAGGTCATCCCCATTTCATTCTCCTCACACCTGAACACTTCTCTCTCTCTCTCTACTGCTCCATTTCCCGGTAAAGCTCGAACCAGAGCTTCGACTTGAACAAAGGTCGAGCTCTTTAGAACCGGGGAGAAGACAACTATCTGATAGCAAACTCCAGTCAATCCGAGAATCATTGGAGAAGCGCCGACATGATGGAATAGTGAAATAACTTCGGCGGACCGAAGCTGCCCTATTTTGGCCAAGCTGGAATCGACCATTTCAAGCCCTCCTTAGGCCAAACCAAGCCCTCCCAACACTTTCTCAGCCTTTCCACGGCCGAATTAGGACCGAAAGGTAAGCCAATTCGGCTCCCCTTTATAATTTTTGATCGGTGCTAGAGAGAGAATCGACCGAATTTCAATGACGAAATTATAATCCAATTCCGCATCAATTGATACAATACTTGATTCTAGGATGAACCTCAGGACGAGACCTATCTGCCCAGATTGAAAGCTCGGACTGTCGTGCCTTCATCGGTGAGTAATCGAAGCTTTCTCTCTCTACAGTCTGTTTTCCAACAAAGCTCCGTATGAGCTCGTTCCGACGTTAAAATCTGCGATTCAAAGTTTCTTAGAATCGTATGAACATACAGGAACTCAATTTCAACTCCAATTACAATAATTAGAAGTGTTTGATCGGTTAATTTGATGAAATCAAATTCGACAGTGTTGAAGAGTTGAAATTGGGGGAAATTTTGGGGATTTTCGAAATTCAAAGGGGCCAAAATACAATTTTATGAAATTGAGGGTCAATTGGGCATGAAAATAATGTTGGAGGACCAACTGAAGAATTTTGGAAAATTTGGGGAAAAACTTACCATTTTTGTGAAAGAAGGGAAAAATGATAATTTTGGAAAAAATGGGGAACTAAATTGGAAATTTGGAAAATTAAACCCCTTTTTGGTGAAATTGAATAAATTGAGGTCCCGTGATAAATTTTAAAAGTTACGGGACTCAATTTGAGGAAAAACCGACATTAGGGACTTAAAGTTAAAGAGAAATAACTTTAGAGACCTAATTGTAAATAACTAAAAGTTTAGGTTTTCTCATTTATCAATGAATGAAGGCTATTATGCCGAGTAATAATAAACAAGGTTGTTCATATCGTGTAGGAATGTTAAATACCGGGAACGCCAGCAAGGACAAGCTCGCGAGAATACAAAGAACTAGTCTAGTGGAATTCACGGCATTAACGGGTGAGTGGGCTTACTAATATCATACCCGGTTGGGGATGATAAGTGCCTCGATATAAAAACCCACTGTTTAGTGGTATTTTAATCATCACTACTTAGAGAAAGTGATGTGAAAGTTATGCGGAAAAACTACTTACGGGTTATAAGTAGATCATACCCGGTTGGTATGATGAGACTTCCTCGAAGGAAGTTGAAAACCTGTTCATCAGTTATGAACGGAGATGTCCTTATACCGGTCGGTATGATGGACAGTAAAAACCTATTTTTGTCGGAAGTTCTCTCCCCTGACTGTGTGCCAATGCTTAAACAATTTGGGAGACCTTATCGATGGGAGCTCGAATAGCTCTGATAGGCTAGGGGCCTCGGTTTTGGAACTTGGGGGCTAAATGCTCGATTTTGAAAATCTTGTACAGTGGGCCCAAGGCCAGTTGGCATGAGCAGGAGTTCGTAAATGAACATGATATATGTGCCATAAAACTTAATAAGTGAATTGTTTGGCCATGGTACCAAGATAGGACCGACATGCTCAAGCAACTAGCGGCAGTGCGACATGACAGGTCGACGAACTAGTTAAGACAAACAGCTACGGGTTGAGTTGAGAGTCGAGGTCGTTGGTCTAGTGGCACCACAGATTACATGGAAATATAAGAAAACATTATTTGTGCATGCACTGTGAGTACAGGATCATCAAGACGCCCATGAGGGGTAGTGATGCATCTTAAGGGCACTGGACGGCCTGGTAGCTATAAGGGCAGTTCATCGTTCCAGGTGTCTGTGCGAAATCTGGAGTAGCACGAAGCGCATGAGACTGGGGTAGAGACAGGATGAGGTCTCTGTCCTCATACGGACACGAAGAAGTGATTTCGGGATTGTGGGTCGGATGTCACGTACATCCACTCATTCCCAGGGTAGAAGTGGTCGTACTTCTATCCAGGTGGCAGAAAAAGTCACTCCGAAGCCACTAGCGGGTTCAGTAGTGATACTAACTTGCGAATGTGTGTAACCTTCATGATTAAGGATGTGTGTTGGGTGATGACACACCGTGGTAACTAAGAAATAATGGAAAAATCCGAATTTTTAAATGAAGGGATTTTTGAAAACAAAGGAGTCTGGCACACTCCATATAAATATTTTTCTTAAAAGTTAAAAACTTTTAAAAACCCATTCACTAAGTAGTCGTACTCACCCCCTCCCTTATATCCTTTTCAGGAAATCCCGGAAAGCCTCCCCTTAAAGACCATCAACTAAGATGCTTATAAGACAGGTATGTAAAGTTTTAAATTTCATGCAGTTTTGATTATGCTATTCCAGGAAAAAAGTGCAGCTTAAAGGACGCCTTACTCTTTACGGTTTACAATAAGGGAAAACCCTTTAATAAACCGGGAGAGTGGCGGGTTGATCACAAGGATCTGACCAAACTGGATCGAGGCGTGACATTAAACCTGTTAGAGCGTTTCTAGCTTCCATCAGAAACATCTCCCAAAATGTTTAAGTAGTTTCACGCAATTAGGAGAAACCATTCCTGGAAAAATGATTTTTCAAACTTAAAAACGGTTCTCATCACCTTTAACCGGGTATGATATTGAAAATCTCACTTACCTGTTAATAGTGATGTGGTCGTACCGATGAGATCTTGATTTGTGGTGTGCTCCTTTGCACCGGTACTTGAACAATTACCTCATGCATGGTTCAAGTAACTGCATCAGGAGAATTGACATAAGGGTCCTCATAGTTTCGGGTATTTGCGGCTAGGTCTTCATATTATGCCTTAATTGCATTTAGGTCCCTCAATGTTTATAACCTTACATTTGGGTCTCTAATCTTCATTTAATCTCAATTAAGTCCCTAGGACTTCCAATTATTCCTCATGGGTTCTTAACTTTTCCAAAATTACCAATTGATTCTCAATTTTTCTAAAATTGCCAATTGGTCCTAAATTTCTCAAAAATTGTCAATTAGTCCTTAATTTTCAAAAATTGTCAATTGGCTCACCATTCCATCCAATTGCTCAATTGGACCCCAATTGTAAGTTAATTTTGTGAAAATACCCCAATTTTTCTTAAATTGCAATTCAGCCCCCAATTTTCCAAAAATTTCCAAATTGCTAAATTTCTCAAAAATTACAATTTGGTCCCTAAATCATAATTTCGTTCAATTGACCCCCGAAACTTAGTCAATTACCCCCATTTGTGATCTGAATCATCTTCCATATGTTTCCTTCATCATTTCAAGCTTTGAACCGCTCGATTTAGCTCGGAAATGAGCTCAAACAAAGATTCGCTAGAAAATTTAGTCTATACAGAGAAAGCTTCGTTATCTTACCGGTGAGGGTCTGGCAACCGGAGCCCTTGCTTTCTCTGAATTGCTCTCCTCTTGGGGATTCTCCTTGGATCAAACCACGCCCTAATTGGTGGTATGAGTAGTGTGAATTCCTTAGTTTAAAATTTTACATAATTGCATCATGAACAGTATTTTCCTACGAATGGTCAGTGGAGGGGCTTACTGTATTAGCTCGGGGGAAGGTTGGGGCACCTGTAGGTGGAGTTTGAGGGGCTTGGTTTGGCAAAAATTGGCCTAGGGACGACTCAACTTGCGCTTCCTTGCTTCTCCACGGTAGTCCTTAGGCTGAAGGAGGGGTGCAGTTGTGTAGAGGACTTTCTCCCCGTTTCTAATGGCACCGAATGTTGCTTTAGAGGTAGAGAAAAGCCCCAATGTGGGAGCTCTGGTTTGCTACATGCCAAAAAACCGAGCACTTCACTTTTTTAGGTCGATTGGGGATGTTAATAATGAATGGGGGTGCTCTTTATATAAGGAACTCAGCAACTGAACGGACTATCGGGCGGCATAGGACTCTGCCTCCAACTTGGCCGTCGACAACCGAATCAAGCATTTTTTGAGTCGTTGGAGACTTACCCTTCCTTTGCTCTCTCTCCTCTTTGATCTCTCTATCAGCAGCCTAAGGTTTAAGACGATGACGTGGCGAGTGTGCCACGTGGCGCACTGTTATTGGTTAGTTTTTCTAACGTGACGTTCCAACTCAACTGTCGCGTTAGCCATTGACCAGTCGACCGTACATGTGTTAACCTCCCATTGATTGTCCGTGTTTGTAGGGTAGGCTGACCATTCATCCGCTAACCATTGACCAGACACGTGGCAGCCTTTCATTGGCTAGCCATCCTTGCATGGTTGCTGACCAAATATCGTTGACCGGTCCGGTCTGATCAAGTTCGGTGATCCGAATTCAAAAATCGGTCGTTTTAGGTCCGACTATACCGATTTTCTAAAATTTTAAAATTTATCTAAATTTATTTTATATTTAATGGTTGTTTCAATTTTCCAAATTGATATTTCTAATTCAAATAGAAAAATAAATTATTGAACCGTTTCACTATTGTTCAATACAATTTAGTTCACCTTGAACTAGTTCATAATGGTTCGCTATGGTTCATGTCTAGTTTACTTTGAACCGATTCTCCTATCCAATTCAATTTATGGTTATTCCCCATTATTTTGTGAATTTTTGTTATTTAAGATTTTCCAATTTTCCATATTAACCTTTTTTAATTATTTTTTGTTCCCTTTTCAGCTCGATTTTCTCAAAACCATTGGTTCTTCCCCTAGTTTACTTGATCTCGGGTACGAGTTTCACAAGGCTAGTCGATCAACGGACCGCCTACTAGGTGAGCAACCCGTTAGCGGACCGCCTACCAAGTGAGCAACTCGTTAGGGCACAACGTGTGGTGAACCGCGCCTAGTCAACCACTTAATCAACTTAGAAGCGATGACCAATTAGAAAATAAATGGTCAGATGAAGAAAAAGCCACGTTAACAAAGAATGGCCAATGAGGGAATGACATGTATTCTTAGTCAATAGTCAACTAAAGAGAATTCTCATCAATATGGCTGGCCAATAAGGTGTTGACACGTGGCAAATGTGCTATTTCAATAACCGATTAGGATGTCAAAAAATTATCGACCAATTAAAGTTGATATGTGGCAAAGCCAGGTCGGATGGCTATAGCCAATTAGAGACTAACACGTGATAATAACACTGTGTTTTAGGTGGAAAAACTAACGAATTTAAATAAAACAATTAGAGTACACCACGTGACATGGTAAATGATGGGCTAGATTCGGTGAGTGACCCGTCGGTTTAGACGATCAATGAGAAAATCACCACGTGTCTATTCAACGAATCAACGGGTGATATGGATGTTAAGTGAGTGGTCACATCAACAACGCTAGCCAATCCAGCGTGATACGTGGCAACTCACTCGGACAATACCAACACTTCATGAACTCGAGTAAAGATTTTGAGCTAAATTTCAACCACCATCAACCCCCAAACCAGGTCAACCCTCCCATGGCTTCTCGTGACCTAACCTCATTCTCCCTAAACATTTGTTATAAGCCAATTTCGCCTCTTTCTCAAAAATAGTGAAATTACAGAGAAAAATTGTGAAAACCTTTGCTAATGAAATTATTTTTGCTTATACCATAAATTTACACAAAATTTGATCATAATGAATACATGGATACACTTCACAAACACTAACTACCCATACACATATCACCCACCATCGTTATTCGAATTTTGGGTATTCGAATTTTGGGTAAAATTAAGTGATTTAAATTTTGAAATACAAGTAGAAAGATGGAGAAAATGAATATTGCATGTTAAGAGAATATTGACAAGTTTTATATGTTCAATTTGATAAATAAAAAATTTTAGTGGTTAAAATATAATTTTTGAAAATTGTGTAAATTATAAATTTTTAAAACTTTTGTAAAATTGACATTAATTGAGTATTAATTTACAAATAAAAATAGATTGAGAATTTAATTACAATTAAAAATAATTTTTAAAAACTTAATTGTATTTAAAAAAAATATAAGAATTTATTTGCAAATTTAAATAATTTTATAAAAAAAATTATTTAAGAAATTAAATTACAAATAAAGTAAAATTAGAAACTTATATTAATTAATTAGAAATTAATTGTCAATAAAACAAAATTAAGAACTTTTATGGAATAAAGGGACCACGGGGTTCTATTAGAAAATTATTGATATTTGAGTAACTTCGCAATCCTGTTTAGAAATATCAAAAAACCATTTGAGATAAACAAATCACAAAACTCGAATTATTGGGATTTATAGCATCATACTAGGGTAATTAACTCAAATTAATTAGAATTATTTAAATTCTATTATCTCTATTTGAAGAATATTTCAAGATTAGTTTGTTTCATAGCACCTAATCCATCTTAGGTCGCTCAGTTGTAGTACCCACCAAAACTTGACTATATGATCGTTCATATTATGACACCATTTGGAGAAAGAAGAAAACATCATATAATATAGTTAATAATGAAACTAATTACATATGTTATGAGAACTTCCTTCCTGCTTTTTTACCGGTATGCCATTTAGGAAGTACCAACATCATTAGCATTCAGGTATGTCTTCTGGATTACCCAGTTCAATCCCTAGAAGCACGTGTATACCTGTTTGGACATTTGTTAGAACTAAAATAAATTGCAGAATTAACAAAACTGATCAGCTCACCCCACGGTTTGCATTAGTTGGTTAGTATTGTTTGCACATTGGTAATGTTCGCCTCTCTTGCTTCTAAGAGCATTCCTAAAAAAACAAAATAAGGGTATGTAGAATGATAATATAGCAATCTAAAATGTCAGTGAACTAGGAGGATATGTAGATATCTACAACTGACACATCAATGCCAATGAGATTGAATCATTAACTCTTTAATTCTTACCTGTCCGCCCCCTCGTATACTAGAACACACAGGCTTTTGAACCTACATTTGTGAGGAAAAGCCCCACTTAGAACCTGAGGAGAGAAATTCAGATAGCCCTTTATCCTGATATGAATTCAGGATCAGGAGCGAGCTAGCAAAGGTAGAGAAGAAACAACCCTATGCAAGCAAGAGAACAGGCAGAGGGAGAAACAATGTAGTGGTAAGCATTCTAAAGCTGGCTAAGCCTTGCTTCTGTCCCCTTTCCCTTTAGAAATGTTGTAGGAAGTTTTAACTTAGTAGTCTATAAGTAACTTGCCGGTTAAAAATAGGTAGCAGAGTAAACGCATATATACTATTAAAGAATATGAACACAAATGCAGAAACTAGCAGGCAAAACTTAGCATTGTGCACCTGCAAATCATGTCTCACTAACATGTAGCATTCTGTTATCCTAGAATATCTATCAGTTTTCTAAAGGCCTGTAAATTACTTGCAAGATATTATCTTTACAGGAAGAATACATCACCATCAACCATATATCAAGTATCCAAATACTTTCACAGAGCAAATAATAAACTTTTCTATTTTACAACTATGATGTAAAAGGCAATTATTTCACAAACATTCTCTCTTTCTTTCAAAAGATAAAATATCCAATGCAGACATAATGGGGGAACTTGTGAAAATGTCAACTGGAACTGGAGACAAATCTTTTGATGTCTTATCACACCTCAAAAGAAACTAACTTAAGGTGAAAAACAAAGGAGTGCTATTCATTTTCCAATTTCCGTCTATCAAAGGGAATGCCAACTCCATTTCATAGTTTGAGTAATCATTATTTCCCTTTTTATACTTTACAACAATCTATATCCGGAAAAGAGTGACATCCATTCTTCAAGCTATGATTGACAAATTAGACTGTAACGTAGTATATTTTCCATCGGCATCAAAGCAGATTTCACTAGCAGGAGGAAGATCTCAAGGCCACAATAAATTTTAGAATAATGGTGCAAAGATATCTGGCATCAGCGCATAAAGTTGTCAAACATGTGAACTTACCTGGAGTTCAGAGATCAAGTGTAAACACATCATTTGCCCAATCTTTTGCACCTTCTGACTACTGTTCAAAATAATACACTAGTCCTGATTCCTCAGTAACAGGAAGACAAACTAATTTTCGCTATCTGATTAAGAGAATAATGGAAGGAATCCATATAGTCCAGGAGATAATATTTAATCTCCAAGCATGCAACTACCTTTTGAACAAAAAAAAACAAGTAACTACCTATCGATGAGAGTGAAAGGGAGAAAGAGAGTGGAGACTGAGAGTCATTTTTGAAGCTCCGACTCCGAGACGACGAACTGACGACGCCGCGGCTACACAAAGCAAAGGCGGTTGACGTGAAAGAGGAGAATCAGATATTAATACAAAAGGGCCGAAGGCCGAAATCGATGAACCTAGCGGGCTAGGCGCAACCACTAACTACATTGGGCCATTGGTTTTTTTTTACATATCATATAATTGACCCCTCTGTAACGGTGGTTGTACCATTAATACAATTTTTTGTAACGTAGTTGTATAATTAATACAATTTTAGAGACTTCCAAAAATGGTAGATTAATTTCATGATTTGACCCAATATCTTTGAAATATTTGAAATTGATATGAGTACTTTTCTTTGTTTCACTTCCCTATAAAAATTTGTTGAAGTGTATCAATTTAGTACAAAATCTAATTAAATTGTATTATATTAGTATATACTAAATTTCAATATGGTTAATTTTATGACCGGCACATAAAAGTATAACGAAATTTCTAATTTATTATAAATGATATATTTTGTTATTTATTAGTTAAACAACCATTTATTTATAATAAAAGGTAGGTAGTTTACTTTTTGAAAATTTTGGAAAGTTATTACTTTTATTGTTTAAATTTTTTTAATATTTTATGTTTTATTACCTATTTTAAATAAATTCATATATTAATAATACTATATATAATAAATATATATATATATGATTTGTCATATATAGTATAGTTTATTATATGCAAGTATATATTGTTTTTCTGGCTATAATTATAAAGTACTTATAATATATAATTAATATTAATTTATTATTTATTATAATAATTCAATTATATTATATTATTTTGATACATAATATAATGATATATATTTTTATATTAAATATAATATAATACATATATATTACTTAATAAACTGTTAAATTTAATTACAAATAAAATTATCTTTTTAATTTTGTATTAACAACTCCAATCCTAATAAAATCACCTCCCCTGCCACTCTACTGAATTATCAGAACTAGTTATATATAAACTTATATTACATGGCCTATAATCCCTACAATCCTCCAAACTCCTTACGTCTAAACAAAGGAGAGGGAACATTGAAGCACTTTACCTGGTCCATTGAATGTCCCAGAGTAATTTCAATCTGGAATATTTCTGGATTTCATCTCTTTGGGAATAATTAGTTGTTTTATTTTGAAGAAAGAGTCCATCATAAAGACAACAAACATTGACATTTTTGGTTGGAGCAAACTCGATGATCACACAGTACACCTCCTCCCCCGGTCAGAGCCATCAACCATTTCTTTTTTACATGTTCGGTCTCACGTTGAGGCGGGAAGCTATCTTCTGACCCAGAGACTTGTCGGCCTGCATGTTCAATGACTTCTTGTTTAGAAATAAACCCAACAGCAGATGTAATGTTTTGAATTACTAGAACAGGAGATGAGAGATGGGATGAAGGCCATTACCTGAGACCAGTAAGAGATCCAGATGGTGCGGATTTCGTGGGTGGCACGAGGGTCAGACAAAGCATCCACCCAGCGGTTAATGAAGCGTTCTTGCCTGATCGAACAGAGGACAAAAACCCAGATGACAAACGGTGATATACCAATAGATGAATGAATCAATCACGGAAAAAGTTAAGTTGGATACCTGTCAGATGACCAGGACCTGTATCTCTCTCCAGGTTGCTTGAAGTTATTTTCCTTCTCAATGATGCACTGATCCAAGTCATCAAGAAAAGATTATAGCAATATCCATCATGTTTTAAAATAATGGAAAGCATATTTTATTAAGAAAGCAGTCCATAAATATACGGATATGAAGACTTATTATTATTTTGGGCTGGTAAAAAAATAAATATGAAGACTACCTTATCACGCTTGCCAGTCAAAACATGAGGTGGGTTCGGGAACCTCTCAGCATGACAGACAGCATCAAACCTTGATGGGAAGTAATTAACCTGCAAAAGAAAACTTCATGTAAACAAGAACATGCGCCCTCTCTCTTCAAGATACCAATACGAAACCACCCACCACAAATGCCCCACGCTGAAAAAAACATGTACCATAAAATCCATAGGAAAGATGACAAATCCCAACCTAGCAGCTAAAATTATTACGAGTATACTACCATTTTGGCCCTCTAAATTTGTTACTAACATTTAGTTCCTTCCATTTCAAAATCCAACAATTTAGTCCCAATAATGCATCAGCACCAAGTCACCGCCACATCAACATCATGTCAATTTTCTTTTAAAAGATTGAGCCAATGGACTAAGGTGTTAGACAACTAAAATGTTTGGATTATATTGTTGTGTTTTAAAATTTGAGGACCGAAGTATCATCGAGTGATAAATTTGAGAATCAAACATGTGGTTTATTCCTACTTTATCTATGGTACAGTGGGGCATGCAAATGCCTATCAAATAACAGTTTGAAGTATTATAACTATAGCAATCAAACTTCAGTTTCCTATTTTACATAATTAAGAGAAAAGAGATGATTACCTCTTCATCCCTGTGCATGAAATTCATAAAGCCTTCATGATGGTTGTTGTGATGAGCACATTTGGGAGAATTAGCAGGGAGCTGAAGATAGTTTGGTCCAAGACGGTGCCTTTGAGTATCAGCATAAGAAAAGATACGGGTCTGGAGCAGCTTATCATCTGAATAGTAGATCCCTGGAACCACAATTGCTGGGCAAAAAGCAAGCTGCTCATTCTCAGCAAAGAAGTTGTCAATGTTCTTGTTCAACACCAACCGCCCAACTGGTTGCAATGGCAAGATATCCTCAGGCCAGGTCTTTGTAACATCAAGTGGATCAAAGTCAAATTTGTCCTCATGATCAGGGTCAATAATCTGTATGAACAGTTTCCACTCAGGGTAGTTTCCAGCAGCAATAGAATCATACAGATCCTGAGTTGCATGGCTGTGATTAGATCCACCAACTTTAATTGCATCTTCCTCTAGCAAGCACTTGACTCCACAGGTAGGCTTCCAATGGAATTTCACATAATGTGCTTTACCAGCTTTGTTGATAAATGTGTAAGTGTTTACCCCAAATCCGTCCATGTGCCTGTAGTCTTGGGGAACACCAACATCATCAAATAGGAAAGAGAACATGTGCAAGCTCTCTGGATGGTGGGAGAAAAAGTCAAGGATCCTCCAGTTCTCTTGGATGTGAGATTTAGGGTTTGGTTTCAGAGCATGGACCATGTCTGGGAATTTCATTCCATCCCGTATGAAGAAGACAGGGAAGTTATTTCCCACCAGATCAAAGTTACCCTAGCATACAAAAAGAAATGGTATTAACTCAACAACAATTTGCAATAGAAAATCTACTTCTCAACATCAATTGAAATCTGCTACAACCAGGTAACCCTTAGTTATGACATGGAAGAACCTTATGGGCCAAAAATAAGGAACAACAAAAACCCAAGATGAAAGATTTGGATCTATGATTGTTGTAATATTCGCATGTGATAAAAATCATTGAGCTATTGAATTTATTCGAAACAACAGCCAGATCAAAGCCATATTGTCACAGCAGGATCATTGATAATATAATGGATAAAGTGAGAAGGCCTATTTCTTTTTGGCCTCTCTAACATCCCAGTAATTACAACTTCTAGGAGGATAATTTTAGGAGATTGCTACATCACATGGGGATCTACAAAGCATGGTATCCAGTTGAACAGATAAAAAATATTGCATCGACTGCAATCATCTAGATATCTAATTTACCAATAAAACAAATTCTACGTATATCCTCACCTCTCTAGTGTAAAACTTCACAGCAAAACCTCTAGGATCCCGGAGGGTTTCTGGGCTTCCACGCTCATGGATGACAGTGGAGAAGCGAACAATGACAGGAGTCTGAACTCCAGGTGCTCGGAGGAAATCAGCGCAGGTAAGGTTAGAAATGTCATGAGTGACTTCAAAGAAACCTTTTGCACTTGCACCCCTAGCATGGACAACACGTTCTGGGATGCGCTCCCTGTCAAAATTAGCTAGCTTCTCCAGTAGATGATAATCCTCCAGCAGAATTGGACCTGTAATAAAAAACATACATCTTTATGCACGTTTCCCATTAAAAATTGCAGCTCAGACAGCCTTCTTGTGCATGTAGCCACTACATAATTCAAAAGGACTTCTTACTTAAGGAGTGATATTCCATATTCATTTTAATATTCCTTTTCAAGAGTGGAAACATACATCCAGAAGACTGCATAGGTTGTACAGAATGTTTAGGAATTCTTTCATACATTGCAATAGTTAAAACAATTGGGGGAGAGCAGAGGCTGAAATGGATCCCACTAACACAGGGTCATGCAAGTCAGCAAATGGGACATCATTAAGAGGGCTTTATCAGGCTCAATCCAAGGGGAAATCAGAATTCCTAAACATACCTAACATTGTTCATATTGTAACCGACTAAAACATGGGTATCCAGAAGAATTTCCTTGTACAGCCAAAGGTTAAAAAAATCATAAAGATCAATACCTCTGGTTCCAACAGTCAAGGAGGAGTTGTTGTTCCATACGGGAGCACCGGAGTTTGTTGTCCAAAATGGAGAGTTGAAAGCACTGGACGGACGGTGCTGCACAATTACGCACCAATGTATGATAGGGGTTAAAAGAAGAAGACTTCTATAGAAATCGAACTGTTCAACGTCATGAGATTAACCGATAAAGAACCAAAACCTATCAATGATAATAACCAACTGCAAGGTCAGCTTCCCCAACACCAACCAAGACGGCCAAATTCCGATCTTTCATTAGCCCGAATGAACTCAACATGCAGGGGATAATTACAATAACAAGCCACAGAAATTTAGTAAACACTCCGATGATAATTATCCCAGAAGATCACCGCAACCCATCAAATTACACCAATGACACGCTATTACCACGTCCCGGATCAACGAAAACAAAAGGTATCCACTGCTCGAATGGAATGGCATATCATGCAACTCCATCCAAACAGCAGCGATCAAATCAGACGGAGCATACCTTGTACGAATCCATGGCGAGTGAGAGGAGCAAGATCCTCTTTCTTCTGGCGCGATAATAACAAAGGAGAAAGACAAATGCGAGATCACTTCCTCTCCAGATCAGGTTTGATTTAAATTATCAAGCAGACGGATGGAGATGGAGACAGGCGAGCATCCCGAAAACGCCGCGCAGTTCGGCTATCATCTTTATCTAGAAAATGCGGATCCTTATATTTAACAAACATCTGGTTTTGATAACTAAACTTTGATGTTTGCTACAAATTCACCCCTCTCCATTTGAGAGTATAGAACATTCGATATAGAACATGGGCGATTTTATTGTCTCGTCGGAACATAGCGGAGGTACGTTCAAGTATACGGAAAGCATAGGCAACTAACCAAATTTGTATAATCTTAATGTGTATAAACTTATTCATATACATAATATTTAAGAATATTAAGTGGTAGTCAATTGAGAGTCTAGGAAGTTTCGGTCCACTAGTAAAAGTTGGAGATGTTGCCATTTCATGGCCGGTCTTCCACTTATCTCCTTTTTTCTTTTAAACAATATCTTACATTTATTCCTTATTAGTAAACAAATTATTTCATACATCCTATTTTATAAATGGTTAAAATTTATCTCCTATTTTATAAATATTTAAAATATTTTTATAAACTATTAAAATTTATTTGTCTTTTTATAAACTATTAAAATCTATGTAATTTTATAAATAATTGAATTTTATCGCTTATTTTATAAATAAATAATAATTAACTCGTATTTAATAAATATCTGAATTCCAACTCGTATTTTTTAAATATTTTTACATTATTCCCTCATTTTATAAATAAAAGGTTTCTAACTTGTATTTTATAAATAAATGTTAATTATCATGTATTTTATAAATTATTAAGTTTTAGTATCCTAGTATTATGTTATAATTTGAGTTACAGGTTGATATAATGGGAACTGTAATTTATCAAAATTTTAAATATTTATAAAAAATTGTAACAACTAAAAATAAAATTTGTCAGCAAAGTAATTGAATGGTTCTCATTGAGTTATAATCGAACATATATGCCTTGGGAATTCATAAACATTGGTTCCAATAATTATAGTGTTAGTCATTTATTCAAAAGTTTTTCCAAGGGTTTGAATGGGTAAGCTTAGTTATATTAGTTAATATTAATTTACTCGAATTAGTCTATACTTAAAATATTTTCTTTTTATTAATTAGTAGTTATTTTATAGAGTTTTAAATTCAATAAAAATATGAGGTTAAGAAATACATAGATGCATAAACCAAAGTATCACACAATGTGACTATTTATATTACTATTGGGCACTATACATTATAATTGTAACTAAGAATTCCATAAAATGACAATAGGATCTATGCCTACACCCAATCATGTGGTTGAACCACTAACTTATACTTCTCGGTTGTTCCGGCATACTAGAAACAATATCACCTCTTATTCACTCAATATTTCTATTAGCACTTATAAACCAACATTACCTCTACCAAAGTATCCATTGGTCTCATACTCATTCTTCTCAAATACTACAATGTCAGCTTATCATTTTCCAACCACGACATTATGCCAAATCAAATAACAACTCCAAAATAGTTATTTTAAAACTCATAAATCATTATTTTGTAATTTCTTTTTCAAATATACTCATTTATAAAATCTTGGATCTTAATATGTTTTTCAAAATAAGTTGCATAAGTTTAGGCTTTGTTTTAGTATTTCACTTTACTTTATAAATATTTTCTAGTTAAATACAATATTTAATGAAACCATAAGAATTCACTGTGTTAGTCCAATTAGACTCCGTGTTAATACACTTACCTCGACTTATGATTTTTTCTGGTGAGTATTTGATCCTCTCGATTGAGGGCGTGAATGACTACGCTTGAGTTGACCTATAATATTTTGCATATCTGATTATACTCTGTTTGAGTATTCTAGGTTAGATTTATCAATAGTTCTTGTATTGTTTATTAACTTATCAATATTACGATTTTGCCTTTCTTACTATTTATTTTCCTCGTTGTTGAACATACTACACTTGTCATTCGACCCCAAATTCATCTTATTAGCAAGGTTATCCAAAACTTTATCTTATTTAATCTTAGGTCCCTAAACCATCTCTATTTCCATTTTAACCTCATACTTTTCAAAATTTCTATTTTAGTCCCTATATTTTATAAATTTACAATTTAATCTCAAACTCTTGATTCCTTTAAAATTCAAGTTTTATGCTCTCAATTTGACCATAACATGATCCTAAATAACTCGTACATGTTTTCACAATCATTTTAAGCTTTGCATCAATCGGTTTTACCTAGTTTTGACCCTATTTTGAACATCATAAAAAAAACTGTAACAAGAGAGAGAGAGTGGTCGGAAAACTCACCATTGATGGCACGTCAACCAGAACTATTGGCATGAAAAGATAGCTAAGCTCCTTGGGGCTCTCCTAGGATCAAGTGGTATCCCAATTAGTCATTAGAGATGCCTACATTTGTAGTTGATTCAAGTTTGATAAAAATGAACTGAATTTCAAGCTTTTGATGACTAGTGAACGAGAATGGCTTACCTAGGTCGTATACCCTCTTAGAGGGGAGCTTAGTTACAACTTAAGGATATTGTGTGAGCCTTCTCAACATTATTTGGTCATCAGAGAGGTCAGAATTGGCTCATGATAGATTTCTCCTATAGTTTGGTGTCCCGAGCAACATTATTGTCCAATCTCGTTAGTGCTACTCCAGTCAATTTTGGACTTAGATGAAACCACCATTGGATATAGTGCATAAAAGAAACTATTTTGGTTGTTGAAAAGTGGCTAGTTAAAGCTCTAGTTTATGCCTCACCGAAAAATGGAGCAATTGATATTTAATGGTAATTTGCGGTGTGGAGAAAGGGGGAGGGATGTGACCTTTATTATCATGCCCCAAACTAATCTCCTAGGCTAGAGAGTGCATAGTAACCCATCATGTCCTCTCAATACTACTAAAGGTGGGTATCTTCACTCAAGTAGAACCAACATAACATAAGGAATCAGAATAAAACATAAGTATTTCGGTAGAAATTTAAAACTTTCTAAATGCATGTAGTAAGCCCAAAACATTTACAAACTTTCCCTTGAGAATTAAGTATATGATAAGTAAATATAATCTTTATGCACACTTATTGAGTATCATACCTCGATTGTGTGGTTATAGGAGTCGATATTGCTATGAATCTCCATGCTCCTTGTACGATCCTAAAGAGAGTTAGGGGTGGGGGATGGGGAATGATGAAGTGAGCTCACAACTCAGTAAATGCACTTACTGACGCCGTGGCACGACATGTCTTACGAATCGGTACCTACTTACTCTTTTATTTGAGTTATTCACTTATATTATTTTCATGCCTCTCTTTATCTCATGGGTATTTTATCACGTATTTAAAACCATGAGAATTCATTTCCCCATTCCACAACTTCACATATTCGATGCATAAATAAAATCTCTAGAGTTCCTTTCATGAACTCGAGGTGTGATGTGAATCTGACTAAAGAGACTGTGAATTCACAAGTCCAATCAACCGAACCTGCAATGGAGCTAAACAGTTCGTCACCAAATGAGATGAATAATCATTTGAGTTTGCAAGAGGGCCCAATCACAAGGTCAAGGGCTAAAATATTCAAAGAAGCTTTATATGGGCTGACTAAAGAGATTGCTGAATATTCAAATAGAAGCCCAAATGAAGATCCCAAGATGAGCCCAATAGAAGGTCCAGATTTAATTAATAAGGAGAGATTTATAAATATTAAATCTCTTAGGATAATATTAGGTAGCTAGATGAGATAAAGTTAGCTTATAACCATAATAGATTTTTTTCCTCATTATGTGGGTCATTCGGTTGTTTTCTGAGCCTATAAAAGGCATACTCCACAGCACTGGAGATGACACACTTTGGAATTTATATCTTGTGAGGTTTTGTCTTCTTTCTATCTTGAAAGAGCTTTTGAACTTATCAGGTTTTTACCTGTGGCGTTCAAGCAATCAAGACTTATCACCCGGGGTTTTCTAAGAGTTCTTCTTAGAGGATTTGGGTGTGGCGTCTACATATCCCATACCTTGTTTCTCACATAAACAAGGTATATTCCATTTTTTCGCACTTGCGTCGTGAAAGTCTTGGGATTGTTGCCATATTTGGTGTAGGGTGTCGTTAGCATATTGGCGAGGTTCGCATCAGTTGGTATCAGAGCACACGGTTGCACGGCAAGTTCCATACCATTTTTTTTATCTAGTTCTTTTTTTTTATCTTCTCTACCTATTTCTATTCTCTATAAAAAAAATTATCATATTCTTCTATCTATCTTCTCTTCAGTAGGTTAAAAAAAAGAGAAAAAAAAGCCAAAAAAACAATTCGTGCCAAGAAAAGAAAGCAAAAAAGTTCGTGCTAAAAAAAGAGCAAAAAAATTCATGAAAAAAAGGCAGCATTAAAAAAGAAGAGAGAAAAGCCAAAATTGAAGAGAAAAAAGGCAACATTGAAAAAGAAGAGAGAAAAGCCAAAATTGAAGATGAAGAGAGAAAAGGCAAGGTTGAAAAAGAAAAGAGAAAAGCCATAACACAAAGAAAAGAGAGTAAAAACAATTTTATGGAGAGAAAAAGTGAGATAAAGAGAGATATAATTTCTTATCAAATCCTTACAGTACTTATGTACAAGGATTTATATTTTACTAACCATATTGTCGGATATTTGCCGAGCATTAGTATTTCTCTTATGCAGGAATTCAAGAATGTCATTCCTATGGAGAAAACTCCTGGTTTGCAACCTTATCGAGAAATCAAGTATCAAATTCAACACCAAATCCTAAATTTCAAGAAGCTAGGATATGCACCGGATAACTTGAATTCAGGTATTGTGCAAATGCCTAAGAAAAACAAAATTTGGCGAAAGTATGTTGATTTTCGAATCATCAACTGTATGAAGGTAATTTATCTTAAATCTATTCATCATGTAAATATTATGGTAGATGAGATGTATGAAAACTATTTCTTTTCAAAATTTAATCACAAGAGTGAATATTCTGAAATTCGAATGAAAGCTAATTATGGATTAAAAACTACATTAAAGGTAAAACATGATTTATATGAATGGTTGGCTATGATTTTTAGTTTGACTAATGCATACAACATTTTTATGAGGTTAATAAATTATATCATGCTTGCTTTTATTAAAAACTTTGTTGCCATATATTTTGATAAAATTATAATATACAACAATTACTTAGATAAACATGAAGGATGTTTAAAAATTGCCTTGCAAGCTTTTAGGAAATATCAGTTGTTTTTCGAATTGAAGAATTGCATATCGTATTTGGGTAAACTTGTATTTCCTGGATATGTTATAAGTTTTGAAGGGATTGCCATTGACAAGACAATTAAGGTAATTCAAGATTGGCAAACACCTTATTTGGTAAGTCAGGAAAAAAGATCAATTGCATATTATAATGAAAAGTTCAGCAGAGTAGCCCTCAAGCTGAATGAGTGTCATGCAAGGTGGGTGAATTTCATCAAAATATTTCCTTATGTGATCAAGTGTAAGCAAGGTATAAAAAATGTAGTTGCTAATAAATTATCTAGAAGGTACGGCTTGCTTACAATTTCTGATACTAAATTGCTTAGTTTTTCTTGGAATACTTTGTTTGATACAAAATTTCTATTTTTAACTACATGTTTACCACATGTTATGTTTGCTTATAATTGTTATATTTATTTAGTGACTATATTATCACCATTGGAAATTATCTATGGTTTTAATCCATTGGATAAAAAACAACAGACTCAAGAAAATATTAATCTTTACAACAAGAGTTTCATGAAAGCTATTTTTGATCCAGGGATTTGGGTTAGTTTACATATAAGGAATGAAATGTTTATGGATAGAAAACTATTAAAATTTCTTAGATTAGAGAGATCATTTAAAATGTTAAAATGCATTAATAATAATGTTTACAAGCTAGAGTTGTCTGGTGAGTATAGCGTTAATGAAAGCTTCAATATTACTGATTTAATGCCCTTTGATGTAGGTGACGAAGAAACAGAAGATTTGAAGACAAATCATTTTCAAGAGGGGGAGAATGATGTGAATCTGACTAAAGAGACTGTGAATTCACAAGTCCAATCAACCGAACCTGCAATGGAGCTGAACAGTTCGTCACCAAATGAGATGAATAATCATTTGAGTCTGCAAGAGGGCCCAATCACAAGGTCAAGGGCTAAAATATTCAAAGAAGCTTTATATGGGCTGACTAAAGAGATTGCTGAATATTCAAATAGAAGCCCAAATGAAGATCCCAAGATGAACCCAATAGAAGGTCCAGATTTAATTAATAAGGAAAGATTTATAAATATTAAATCTCTTAGGATAATATTAGGTAGCTAGATGAGATAAGATTAGCTTATAACCATAATATATTTTTTCCTCATTATGTGGGTCATTCGGTTGTTTTCTGAGCCTATAAAAGGCATACTCCACAGCACTGGAGACGACACACTTTGGAATTTATATCTTGTGAGGTTTTGTCTTTTTTCTATCTTGAAAGAGCTTTTGAACTTATCAGGTTTTTACTTGTGGCGTTCAAGCAATCAAGACTTATCACCCGGGGTTTTCTAAGAGTTCTTCTTAGAGGATTTGGGTGTGGCGTCTACATATCCCATACCTTGTTTCTCACATAAACAAGGTATATTCCATCTTTTTGCACTTGCATCGTGAAAGTCTTGGGATCGTTGCCATATTTGGTGTAGGGTGTCGTCAGCATATTGGCGAGGTTCGCATCAAGGTGTGAGGGTTATGTGCATCAAGTGCACTCCCATGGAACATCTCGAGACGATCGTCCTCCTTACACAAATTTTGATAATGTATTATCTGATATTCCTCATCATTTGATCTAGCTCGACCTATTTACTAGATTACAAGTGATGACTAAACCCCTGCCATAAGACTCACTCAGGTTCATGTAAAGATTTGGAAGCTATCTCTCTTCAATTGTATTGTCACTTCTAGTCCTTCCTATACACTCGACATCACCTCTATACCATTTGTCATGTCGACATCCCAACACATCCACCCAAATCATAACACACATATGATCTTACAATAGAATAATCATTATTAGTTAGGCGTACGATATGCTATAGGGATGACCCCACTACTCATGTTCTTTAGCAATCATATATTAACGTAAAAAGTAATAATCCTTCTTAATATTTCCTGAGATTCGGTATATTAGCCGACTGACCCTTATTACTTATTTTCATATTTAGAACTTATATCATGCAAGTATTCATTTAAAATTTGTGGCTCTAGTATTAGTCCCACTTATCCATTTTGGGCTATCTCGCCCTACTCATGAGATGTAGTCTCATTCTCATATTTAGAAGATAAATTATCTATCTTTTCATATATTGCCATTGCGGTTCTTATTTTTATCCATGCGACCTCATGCTCATAATTTTTGTGTTCCACTTGTAAAACCTATTATACTCTTTTATTATTATTATTGTAGAAATCTAAAATAGGGGAGAAGAAGATGCTTGAAATATAGGCTTGGTAGACCATGGGCCTAAATCATATGAACACAACTTTATTGATAAGTGACTCAATAAATTAAATATAGATGTGTCTATTTATAGGCTCGTGATAATATAAATATAGAAATAAATAATATAAGAAAATATATATTATATAATATTGACTCATTAATATTCTATCATATATATATATATAAATTGTAACTACCAAAAATAATATTATAATAATATATTATGATATTTTAACATTTCTTCTCAATATTAGTATCACTGTTACTCCTCCGCAAGCTCAAAGGGAGTTCACGAATATTGAACTTATCTAGAAGAAAGCGGAAATGAGTGGATAATAAACCTTTGGTTAGTAGATCAGTTGGTTGAGCTTCAGTAACAATAAAACGAACATTAAAAAGATCATGATTGACTTGTTCACAAACAACGTGATAGTCGATCTCGATATGTTTGGTGCGAGCATAAAAAATAGGATTTACCGTGAGGTAGATAACTGATAGATTGTCGCACAAGAGTGTAGGAGAAGTAGAAAGTGGTAGATTACCAAGACTCTTCTATTTAGCTTCTGCACTAGAATGAGCGACAGTGCGTTACTTCTTATAACCCCAAGAAATATGATTGTGATCGAGAAAAATAGTGTATCCACTAACAAAATAACAATCATCAGGATTCCTGACCTAGTTGACACTAGAGAAGCAATGGAGAGTTGTAAGGGAGTGACACCAAAGGGTAAGGCCAAGTTGAATAGTTTCTTGAAGGTAGCGAAGTATGTGTTTGACAATAATCCAATGAATATTAGTAGGTTGATGCATAAATTGACATACCTGATGCACGACATAGGAAAGATCAGGACGAATGATAGTGATATAATGAAGTGAACCCATAATTTGACGATACAAGGTGGGATTTGAAAGAGGTGTCCTGACCTTGAGAGAGAGACGCGAACCAGGGGCAATAGGTGTAGATACAAACTTACAAGTATCCATAGCAACTTTAGTTAATAAATCCCGAATGTACTTGGATTGAGTGAGAAAAATACTATGAGGATGATTGTGGACTTCAATACCAAGGAAATGATAGAGACACCCCAAATCTTTGATGGAGAATTCCCGTTGTAGAGCATGTAGAGTGGAGTTGAGAGTGGCATTGGGAGATCCAGTAATAATAATATCATCGATATAGATGAGTAAAAACATGATAAATGTAGATGTACGATAGATGAAAAGAGAGTTATCTGCAATAAAACCATGAAATCCCAATTGAGTGAGAAAAGAGGTATGGTGCATAAACCAAGCGTGTGGTGCCTGATTGAGACCATAAAATGATTTACGAAATTGACAAACATAATGAGGAAAAAGAGAGTAAACGAAACCTGGTGGTTGTTGCATGTAGACTTCTCCAGCAAGATGGCCATGAATAAATGCATTATTGTCATCCAATTGATGAATAGGCCAATTAAGTGAAACCACAATAAAAAGAATCACTCGAATGGTAATTAGCTTAATAATAGGACTAAAGTTCTTATCATAATCAAGCCCATATTGTTGGGAGAATCATTTGGCAACGAGACGAGCCTTGTATTGAGCAATATAACCATCATGATTTTCTTTTATTTTGTAGACTCACTTGCAACCGACAATGGTTCGACCAGGTGATGCATGCATCAAATCCCTTGTGTGATTGTGGAGAAGAGTGGGGAATTCTTCTTGCATAGCATGCATCCAAGGGCATGACGACATGCACGTGCGTAAGTACGAGATTCTTGTAGAGTGGCAATAAATATAAAAGGGTCAATAGTAAAATGCCATGGGGGCAGAAAGTAATCTTGCGAGCGACTGACCATATGAGGATGAGCCACAACAGGGTCCTGGTTGGTAAGAGAGGCGGCTGGAGAAGGAGGGTCAACTTGTGTAGTGGGAGAAGAGTGAGGTGACAATCTTGAGTTTGAAACTGGAGTCGGGATAGGATGGGGGACCGAGAGGGGAATATCAGAGTGCTCAACAGAACCGGAGGGAGGCTTATTTTCTGCTAAGAAGGAAAATACTCTTTTGTTAAAAAGAACAATGCAACATGTGAATATACGATTAGTACGAGGAACCAAAATGTGGTACCTGCAATAATTAGAGGGATAGCTAAGAAAAATACAAGGAGCAGATCGTGGCTGAAGTTTGTGAGACAGGTAGGGAAAACAAAGACACCCAAACATACACATAGATTTATAATAAGGAGGGGTATGATGAAGTAACACATAAGGAGAACAAAACCCTAGGGACCAGGTAGGAAGGCAGTTAATTAGATAGATAGATGTATCAAAGGAAAAATACCAAAATTTTGATGGAGCATAAGAATGAATTAAGAGAGTGAGTCCCATGTCTACCATATGACGATGTTTACGCTCAACTGATCCATTTTGTTAGGGCGTGTGTGGGCATGAAAGGCAGTGATGATGCCAATAAGTTGAAGTTCAAACTAAAAAGAGGTAGAAATAAATTACTTGGCACCATCTGACTTGTAAACCCCGTCATTAAAGATAAGAAAACTAGGGAAATAACTGGTCAAACCAAGGAGAAAATTGAACCGGTTCATGAGCCCCAACTGTTAAAAAAAGGGAAAATTGAGAAATTTACAAATCTTGAGTGACCTAAAGAGTCATAAAAACTATGGAAAGGGACTTTGGAACAAATTGGAAGAGAAAACTAGATTGGTTCAGACGAACTAGATTTGAACTAGATTGAACCGGTTTGGACTAGTTTGAACCATCATTAAACCAGTTGCTAAATTTATTTTTCTAGGTGGTTTAAAATATTCAAATTGGGAAATGGAAACCACCATTGGATAGAGAATGATTTTAGATGAATTTAAAAATTTTTAATTTTGAAAAACTCGGTTGAAACGGGTCTGAATTGACTTGTTTAAGCATTGTACCCGGTTCGAACCGGTCCGGTCCAGTTTGGAATAGTGTCATCTTCTTCCTTCAGATGACAACACTATTCATTCAACGGATGAATGCAAAAGCACTGATGAAGATGCAATACCTCCGTTCAGGGCATTTCAAGTCATGAATGAGCGCTATTAATATGCCAAATGGTTGGGCAGAGAGTCTCTAAGCTCCCTATATAAAGAGTTACTCTCCATTCATCATCTTCACACCTAAAAACTCCATTCTCTCTCAACTAAGTTTTTCGGTGAAGCTCGAACTAGAGCTCTGACATTGGGGATTTTCTAAGCCTTAGAAGGTAAGGTCGGGTTCTTTAGATTTCGGAAGAAGTCAGCTACCTGACGACAGTCTCCATTCGATTCAAGGACCGCCAAAGAAGCGTCGGCGTAATCAAACAGTGAAGCAGCTCCGACGGACTGAAGCTGTCCTATTTTGGCCGAGATGAAATTGGCCAAATTCAGTCCTCCTAAGGCCAAAACAAGCCCTCCAATACTTCCATAGCCCTCACACGACCATAATAGAGCTGAAAGGTAAGCCAATTTGGCCCGCTCTATCATTTCTGATCGATGTTACAGAGAGAAACTATGAAAACTTCACTAACCGAATTCTCCCTCATTTCAAAATGAATTGTATCGATTCTTGATCCTAGGAGGAACCTTAGGATGAGAGCTACCTGTCCAGATAAAAAGTTTGGACCGCCACACCTCCGATGGTAAGCTTTTGAAGCTTTCTCTCTCTACACATAGTTTTCCGGTGAAGCTCCGTTTGAGCTCGTTTCGACTTCAATTTATGCGATTCAAAGCTCAATCGAATCATATGGATGTGTAAGAACTGAATTATACATCCACTTGGAGTAATTAATCCTAATTAAGTGGTCAATTTGGTAAAATCATATTCGGCCAATTTGAAAGGGGAAATTTGGGGATTTCATAAAATTGATGGACCAAATTGCAATTTTCCAAAATTGAGGGCCAATTAGCCATGAAAAAGATGTTGGAGGACCAATTGGTTGATTTTTGAAAATAATTGGGGTCAAATTGCTATTTTTGGAAAGTAGTAGCAAAATGGTAATTTTTGAAAAATTGGTGACCAAAATGGAAATTTGGAAAACTTGAGCCCCTTAAATAGTTTTAAGTAAATTGAGGATCCACAGTGAATTTTTGGAAGTTTTGGGACTCATTGGGGAAAAGTTAGCACTAGGAACCTAAAATTTAAGGAAAAATAAACTTTAGGGACCTAAGTGCAATTAACTAACAACTTTTGGGACTAGATAAATGGCTTTGTGGAAAAACTATTGTTTGTGCATACACTTGAGGGTCAGGACCGTCAAGACTCCCAAGAAAGGTAGTGATGTGTTCTAAGTGCTACTAGATCACCTAGTGGAGATAAGGGTAGTTTGTCGTGCTAGTAGTCAGGGAAGCTCAACGTAGCTTCATGCGCGTGAGACCAGGGTGGGGTCGAGATGAGGTCTCTATCTTCATACGGACACGAAGTTGATTTCAGGTTTGAGGGTCGAATGTCACAAACTACCACTCATACCCAATGTAGAAATGGACGAGCTTCTACTTGGTGGCAAGTAAAGTTGCTCCAAGCCATAAGTGGTTGTAGTGGATAGGCTGCCCTACAAACATGTGATCCCTTCCTGATGAAGGGCGTGTGTGACTGTTAAACACACCTAATGTGGAAAATGAGGATACAAGTTTTTGAAAAAAATGGAATTTGAGGAAAGAACATTCTTAAAGGAAATAAGGAGTTTGACACACTCCGATTAAAACTGTTTTGTTTATGAAAAACTCACTACCAACACCCATTCATTGAGTTGTAGAAACTCACCCCTCTTTCATATCCCTTTTCAGGAGTAGAGAAAATGACTAAGGAAAACACCCGGACCTACCCATTGTTAGTTATGCTTAAAAGTTATTTTAAGCTCGCATTTTTATTGATTTATGTTATTCCAAGGAATAAGGTTAATTTATGCCTGACTCTTCTTGATTAAAGAAAGGGGGAAACCCCTCTTAAACTAAGGGAGCGGTGGGTTGTTCACAGGGATTCGACCAAATTGGGTCAGGGCATGACAACTTGAGTGGTATCAGAGCCTAGTTCCTTTGAAGCATTGTCAATACTTTGCCCTGACACTAATGAAAACTTAATGACCATGTGGGAAGGAGAGTTCCTAGAAAATTTGCCGTGAAATGCAATCCCCTGCACATGATCGTGAAAAAGACGCCTACCTCCAAAGAGGCAACCGTTCAATGATTCTTGGAGGGTGAGAAGAGAGTGCCCAATGACATGGTCTAAGATTATAGGAAACTCGTTGGAGCCCTATTTTGAATTCATCACTTATCCTCCTCTAAGGTAGGAAGAACTTATCCCTTCTCCAAGGAGCCCAACACCTCCTCCAGCCCCACCACAACCAAAAAGGACTCCCACAAAGAAGGAGGCTTGGGACAACTATTGGGATGCCTATGCCACCTTTATAAAATTCCACCAAGTACCCCCACCTACTCAATCTAGCTTCAATCCTTCTCAATGGATGAAGTGGACATACGAGTGTGAGGCAGAGGTGTTGAGAAGGTATGGACTTGAGGCCATTCATGAAGTTTGTCCCATAAGGGAAATCCAAGTGAATATGGATGGACTTCAACCAGTTCCTTAGAGCCTTCAGACCATGAATCCTGCAACCGTTCAATGGCTAACTCCCAACCTATGACTCCAAGGGACTAGGAAGTAGAAACTTCCTATAATAAGCCGAGTACGCGTGAGAAACTATCTCTTAGAATGAATGAAAGTACAGTTTCCTTGATTTAAAATTTAATTTCCTTGATAATAACAAGTACAACTAATAGAAATGAAAATACCCCAATAATGATCGGGGTAGTAAGGAAGAGAACTATGGGCCATCTCTAGTTAACCCAAACCTTAAAGATAGCCAAATAAGTTTCACTTAGAAAAAACAAGAGTATGGAGTAACAAGGCAATAAGATGGGGAAAGAAATTCTAGAGGAGTATACTTAAAGTTCACCAAGAAGGACATACCCTAACTAAGAGAAGGAAGAAGAAGAGTGTGAAGTCCGATGTAAAGGAAGTAAGCATCAAAAGGTGCAGGAGTAGCAAAAGCATAAGGACCATAAGGAGTTAGGGAAGAACCCATGTATATAAAAGTTTGGAAAACAAGAAGAATTGGACTGCCCCAAGGGAAACCCGTGGAATGGAAGCTGACCAAGAGGAAAGTAAGGAAGAAGTAGAAGCGTAGAAGTGCGAAGCCACTTTAAGATAAGATAAGGAGAGAGGGAAGAGGAAAATAAGTATGATAGGAAGAAAACCCCGAAGGAATACACAAGTATACTTGAAAGAGTTTGTGATAGGCAGTACATAAATTATTAGAGACTCACCAACAATCAGGAGTTCCTTAAAGGAAGGATAAGGAATAAAAAGGAATTGGAGGACAAGGATGGATCAAGGGCGAATTACCATACCGATGTTAGAAAGGTGTAAGAATGAAGGAAAAGCTTTCAAGAAGCATTAGGGAGGTTGAACGTGAAACTCCCAGGACGAAAGTCAATAGGAAGAATAAAGATAGGAAGTGGAACCATGGAAAAAGAAATTCCCAAGCTAAGTAACCGACAGATGAACCATAAGAGGCTTGAACCAAAATAAGGAACCTCATTAAAGGGCACATGGGGTTAAGGACATACCTGAATTGCCAGGTGTGACTTGCTCTAGAAGAGCAGAGAAGCCAAATAGGGATTTCAAATGAACCTAGCTAAAGGAAATAACTAATTACAATAGGATAGTCAAGGTGAATAAACTACACCTTAAGAAGGATCGGGAATTATTAAGGACCACACCCTAAATAGGAAAATGGGATGGACATTAAGGACAAGAAGACTCGAGAGACAACTATATCAAAATAATTAAACAATGGGGATAGTAGGAACGAAGCAATTAACGAACTAACCCTTGTGAAGGTCACAACTCTAATAAAAAAGGGAGAGGTGGAAAGGCCAAAACCTTTGGGAATAACAGATGAAAGAAAGCCTTAAGGAGACCAATGGCTAAGACAGGATTAACGAATAAAAGCCATGAGAAGGTTAAGCAAGCCTCTTGTAGGATGATCAAGAGATCTTAAAAACAAAGATGATGTAAGCTGTCATGGCCCGACCTGGTTTGGTCAGATCCCCGTGATCAACCCGCCACTCTCTCGATTTATTAAAGGGTTTCCCCTAATATTATAAACCGTAAAGAGTAAGGCGTTCTTTAGACCTTCACCTTTTTCTAAGAATATCATAAATGAAAACTGCATAGTAATTTAATTTAATCGTACTTATCTTGCAAGCATTTAATTGCGCAAGTCTTTTAAGGTTCGACTTTTCGAGACTTCTTGAAAGGGGTATAAGGGAGGGGGTGAGTACAACTACTCAGTGAATGGAATTCAAATCTTTTGACTTTAAAAAAAAATATTTATATGGAGTGTGCCAAACTCCTTTCTTTTCAAAAATCCCCTCATGTAAAAATTCGGGTTTTCCCATTATTCTTAGTTACTGGTGTGTCATCACCCAACACACATCCTTCGTCATGAAGGTTACACACATTCGCAGGTCAATATGATTACTGAACCCACTAGTGGCTTCAAAGTGACTTTACCGGCCACCTGGATAGAAGCATGACCACTTCTACCCTGGGAATGAGTGGATGTACATGACATCTGACCCTCAATTCTCGAAATTGCTTCTTTGTATCCATATGAGGATAGAGACCTCATCCCATCCCCACCCCGGTCTCATGCCCTTGGTGCTACTCCAAATTTCGCACAGACACCTGAAACGACGATTTGCCCTTATACTCACTAGGTCGTCCAGGGCTCTTAGGACACATCACTACCCCTCATGGGCATATTGATGATCCTGTACTCATGGTGCATACACAAACAAAGTTTTCTTACCATGTAATATGTGCTGCCATTTGTCCCAATGGTCTCGACCTTAAACTCACCTGTAGCTATTTGTCTTGACTGGTCTAGAGACCCGTCATGTCGCATTGCTACTAGTTAACTGAGTATGTCGGACTTGCCTTGGTACCATGACCAAACAATTCACTTATTAAGTTTTAATGGAATATATATATATATATATCATGTTCTTTTACGAGCTCCTACTCATGTCCATTGGCCTATGGCCCACTGTTCAAGTTTTTCAAAAACTAGGCATTTTAGCCCTCAAGTTTCAAAGCTAAGGCCCCCGACCTATAAGAGCTATTCAAGCTCTTGTCAAGAAGGTCTCCCAAACAGTTTAAGCATTGGCACCTAGTTAGGGGAGAACACTTTCGACAAAAATAGGTTTTTACTGTCCATTATACCAACCGGTATAAGGACATCTCCGTTCATAACCGATGAATGGGTTTCAACTTCCTTCGAGGAAGTCTTATCATACCAATCGGGTATGATCTACTTACAACCTGTAAGTAGTTTTTCCACATAACTTTCACATCAATTTGTCTAATTAGTGATGATTAAAAATACCATTAAATAGTGGGTTTTTATACCGAGGTACTTATCATCCCTACCGGGTATGATACATAATTCCACTCACCTGATAGTTTAGTGAAATTCCACTTAGTTGGGTTCTGTCCTTAGCAAGCTGGACCTCAACTAGCATTCTCGATGTCTCTTTCTCCTACACGAAATGAACATAATTGTTCATTATTCTTTGGCCTAATAGCCCTCATTCGTTCCAAATGAATGAGAAAACCTAACTTAACATATATTTGTAATTAGTTCCCTAAAGTTATTTTTCTTTAACTTTAAGTCCCTATTGCCGTGTTTTTCCTAAATTCGAGCCCAAAAGTTTTAAAATTTATCTTAGGACCTCAAATCATTTGATTTTACACAAAGGGGGTTAATTTCCCAAATTTCCAATTTGGTCCTTCAATTTTCCCAAAATTACCATTTTGCCCCTTCTTTAGAAAAAGGGTAAATTTTGCCCCAAAATTCTAAAATTTCTCAATTGGCCCTCTAACATTCTTATCATGACCAATTGACCCTCAATTTTAGAAAATTACATTTTGGTCCTTCGAATTTTTGAAAATCCCCAAATTTCCCTAAAGTTTCCCCCAATTTCAACTTTTCAACACTGTCGAATTTGATTTCATCATATTAACCAATTAAACACCTCTAATTGTTAAAATTGTGTTCCTACATGTTCACACGATTTTAAGGAACTTTGAATCGCAGATTTTAACACTGGAATGAGCTCAAACGGAGCTTCGCCAAAAAACAGACTATAGAGAGAGGAAGCTTCGATTTCTCACTGGTGAGGGCGCGGCGGTCGGAGCTCTCTATCTGGGTAGGTAGCTTTGCTCCAGAGGTTCTTCCTAGGATCAAGAATGACATCAATTGATGTCTAATTGGATTAGAATTTCTTCATCGAAATTTGGCCGACTCTCTCTAACAACGATCTGAAATTGTAAAGGGGAGCCAAATTGGCTTACCTTTTGATCCTAATTCGGCCGTGGAAGGGCTGATGAGGTGTTAGGAGAGCTAGGTTTGGCTTGAGGAGGGCTCAAATTAGCCAATTTTAACTCAGCCGAAACAGGGCAGCTTCGGTCCGCCAGAGCTACGTCACTATTTGATCATGTTGACGCTTCTCCGATTACTCTCGGGACGAACGGATGCTACCACCGTGTAGCTGACTTCTCCCCAGTTCTAGTGAACTCGACCTTGCCTTCTTTGGCTCAGAATTGACCCTATATCAGAGCTCTGGTTTGAGCTTCACCAAAAAACCAAGCAACTGAGAGAGAGTGAGCTTTTTAGGTGTAGAGAGGATGAATGGAGTGGGGCTCTTTATATTGGGAGCTCGGGGACCCGTTGGCCATCCGTTTAGCACCGTTATGATAGGAATTGATGACATGAAATGTACCAAACAGAGGCGTTTCTTCTTCGTTGGCATTTCTTCAGTTTCTTGGTGAGTGAACAGTGCTGTCATCCTAAGGAAGAAGATGACACTGTTCCTAACCGGACCATACCGGTCCGAATCGGGTTCAAAGCTTAAACCGGCAGGTTCACCCCTCATTTGACCGAGTTTTTCAAATCTAAAAATTTCTAAATTCATCTAAATTCATTCTCTATCCAATGGTGGCCTCAAATCTCTAATTTGAATTATTTAAGCCACCTAGAAAAATGAATTTAGGATTCGGTTCATTAGTGGTTCAAACCGATCCGAACCGGTTTGGATCCGGTTCACCAGAACCGGTTTGGTTTTCATCCCCAATTCCTTCACAAGTCCATTTCCATGTCCTTTATGACTCCTTGGGTCACTTAGGGTCCATAAGATTCCCAATTTACCATCTATTTATCGATTCCGGTTCATAAACCGGCTTGGTCCTTAAACTAGTTCGATTTGGTTCAGGTTCGGTTCACCCGAACCGATCTAGTTTTTCTCTCCCACTTTGTTCTAAGGTTCCTTCCCAAGGTTTTTAAATTTATTTGGGGCACCAGGGAGTTGAATTTCTCTAATTTGCCTGTTCTCTATTAGTTCCGGTTCATGAACCAACTTGGTTCATAAAAAGTTTCTATCCAGTTCGGACCCAGTTCTCTTGAATTGCTTTGGCCTTTCTTCCTCATATCATCCTAGGGTTATTTCCCCAAGTTTATGAATATTTTTGAGACACATGGGAGTTAAAGATTTTTGAATTTGCTCCTCCCCTTATAGTTAGGCTTGCAGACCAATTCGGTTTAAAAACTGAAATTGGGAATGAAAGGTTTTTAAAAGAAAATAAGGAGTTTGACACACTCTAAATCAAATATTTTCCCTAAAAGTTAAGTTTTGAAAACCCATTCACTAAGTGATTGTACTCACACACTTCCTTATACCCCTTTCAGGTAACCCTAGAAAGCTCACCCCAAAGACCACTAGTTAACACACCTGTAAGGCAAATATGATAAGTTTAAAATTTTGTGTAGTTTTGATTTATGTTATTCCAAGAAAGGTGTAGGTTTAAAGGATGCCTTACTTCTCACGGTTTATAAACAAGGGGCAAACCTTAGTAAACCGGGAGAGTGGCGGGTTAATCACGAGGATCCGACCAAACCGGGTCGGGGTGTGGCAAACCAGGTATGATCTACTTGATGAAGGATGTGTGTTTGTGATGACACACTATGATTTATAAATGGTGATAAAAACCAAAGTTTGAAATGAAAGGTTTTTAAAGGAAAATATGGTGTCTGGCGCACTCCAACTTGAAAATATTTTTTTAAATAATATTTTTAAAGCACCCATTCACTGAGTTGTAGAAACTCACCCCTCTTTTCTATTCCTTTTTAGGAAAAGAGAAAATGACTAGGAATAGTACCGAGCCTTATCCTCGATCAAGTGTGATTAATTTCTCTTAAGCTTTCATTTTATGTGATATATGTATTTCCAGGGAACAAGTTCGAAAATATGCATGGCTCATCTTCGAGTTAAAGAAGGGGTAAACTCCTCTTTAACTGGGAGAGCGGTGGGTTGTTCATGGGGATCCGAACAAACCGGGTCGGGGCGTGACATGCACAGTGATGGGGTGCTGACATACAAAGGTAGGATATGTGTGCCTCAAATTAAGGAACTAAAGAGGTTAATTTTGGAAGAGGCACACGATTCGGTGTATGCTATGCATCCGGGAAGTATCAAAATGTACCATACCCTCAAACAAGGATATTGGTGGAAAGGTATGAAGTGGGACATTGCGAAATATGTAGCTTGATGCTTGTCCTGACAGCAGATAAAAGCTGAGCATCAGAAACCGTCAGGATTGCGACAACCCTTACAAATTCTAGAATGGAAATGGGAGCATATCACCATGGACTTTGTCATGGGACTGCAGGTGACAAGAAAATACCAAAATGCGATTTGGGTCATCATGGATAGACTGACCAAATCAGCTCATTTCCTTCCTATAAGAGTAACGGACAAAGTGGAACTACTGGTCATCTTATACATGAGGGAAATAGTGAGACTTCATGGCATTCTAGTGAATATAGTATCCGTTAGGGATCCAAGATTTACTTTAAGGTTCTAGCCAAGCTTACAAAGTGCTATGGGAACCAAGCTCCACATGAGCATGGTGTTTCATCCTTAGATAGATGGGCAGTCTAAGCGAACCATCCAAACCTTGGAGGAAATGCTAAGGCCGTGTGTACTCACCATGAACGAAGGCTAGGAAGAATACCTGTGCCTAATGGAATTTGCTTACAATAATAGTTATCAAGCTAGTAGTCAGATGGCTCCCTATGAATCCCTTTATGGACGACCATGTCATACCCCTCTATTTTGGGAAGAAGTGGGGGAAAGAAGACTAGAAAGGACATAACTAACCGAGGATGCCAAGAAGAAGATAAAACTAATCAGAAGTTGTCTCAAAATCGCACAGGACATGCAAAAGAGTTATGCGGACAATCAAAGGAAAGATCTGGAGTTTGAGGTGGGAGATCAAGTGTTTCTCAAAGTGTCCCCATGGAGGGGAATACTTAGGTTTCAGCAAAGAGGATAGTTGAAACTAAGGTATATTGGTCCATATCCCATCATTCAAAGGATAGGACCAGTGGCCTTTAAATTGGAACTACCTTTAGACCTGCAGAGAATACACGATGTATTCTACATCTCTATGCTTCAAAAATATCAACCTAACCCTAACCATGTATTGGATTGACCACCATTAGAGCTAGCAGAGAACTTGACCTATCAAATGGAACTAGTATGAACCATCGACTGGAGGGACAATAATTTAAGGAATAAGAGGATTCCAATGGTCAAGGCTCTGTGGTAGAACGAACCCGTGCAGGAAGAAACATGGGAAACTGAAAGTGTGATGAGGGATTGTTACCCTCAAATATTTAGCATGTAACTATTTTGGGCACAAAACCCCTAAAAGGAGGGGAGAGTTATAAATCCCGTCCTTTGATAATAAGAAAATCGGGGAAAGCACCTGTCATTTTCAATTTGAAAACCGAGGGGGTCTACAAATCGGAACCGATAGAAAAATGGCAAACTGGGAAATTTATGGATGTCGAATGACCCAAAGAGTCCCAAAAGTCATGAAAAGGGACTTAAGGATGAATTGGAGATGAAAATCAAACTTGTTCAGGTGAACCAGATTTGAACCGGTTTGTACTGGTTTGAACCACTTTTGAACTGAATGCTAAATTCATTTTTCTAGGCGACTTAGAAAATTCAAATTTGATATTTGAAGCCATCATTGGGTAGAAAATGAATTTAGATGAATTAAGAAATTTTGAATTTTGAAAAATTAGGTCGAATCGTGGTTGAACCGGCCGGTTTAAGCTTTGAACCCGGTTCGAAATAGTGTCATCTTCTTCCTTCAGATGACAACATTGTTCACTTGCTGGAAAATCGCGCAACGCTGACAAAGTTAAAAAGACTTTGGACAGGGAGTTTTAGGCAATGAATGTCCTCCATTATGGTGCCAATAGAACGACTAAGAATTCCCCGAGCTTCCTATATAATGACCCCATCCTCATTCATACTCTTCACACCTGAAAACTCCATTCTCTCTCAACTGCTCCAATTTCTAGCAAAGCTCGAACTAGAGCCCCGATATAGGGTCTTTTCTAAGCTAAATATGGTGTGGTCGAGTTCTTTAGAATCGGCAAGAAGTCAGCTACACACTTGTAGTCTCCATTTGCTCCGAGAGTTGCTAGAGAAGCGCCAGCATGATCGAACAGTGCAGTAGCTTTGGCAGACCGAAGCTGCCCTATTTCGGTCGAGCTAAAATTGACCAATTTGAGCTCTTCTCAGGCCAAACCAAGCCCTCCTAACACCTTCATAGTCCTCCTACAGCTGAATTAGAGCTAAAAGGTAAGCCAATTTGTCTCTACTCTATAATTTCTGACTGGTGCTGGAGAGAGAACCCACAGAACGTCGATGGTAAAATTCTCACTCAATTCGGCATCAATTGATGCAATTCTTGATTCTAGGAGGAACCTTAGGACAAGAGCTACTTGCCCAGATTGAGAGCTAGGATTGTCGCGCCCCCGATGGTAAGCTTTCGAAGCTTTCTCTTTCTAAGTCAAGTTTTCCGGTGAAGCTCTATTTGAGCTCATTTCGACATCAAATTATGTGATTCAAAGTGCAATTGAATCATATGAAGGTTTAGGAACTCCAATCTAACTTCAATTTCAACAATTAAACTTATTTGATCGGTCAATTTCATGAAATAAAATTCAGTTGAGTTAGAAGGTTAAAATTAGGGGAAAAATTGGGAATTTCAAAAATTCAAAAATTCGAGTGACTAAAGTGCAATTTCATAAAATTGAGGGCCAATTGGTTAGGATAAAGATTTTGGAGGACCAGTTGGGCAATTTTTGGAATTTCTAGGGCAAACTTACCATTTTTGTAAAGTAGGGGCAAAATGGTAATTTTGGAAAAATTGGGTCTAAATTGGAAATTTGGGAAATTAAACCCCTTTTGTGAAATTAAATAAATTGGGGTCCCAAGGTGAATTTTAAAAGTTTTAGGACTCAATTTGAGGAAAAACCACCATTAGGGACTTTATGTTACTGAAAAATAAATTTAGGGACCTAATTGCAAATAAAGGAAAAGTTTAATTTTCTCATTCATTTGGGATGAATGAGGGCTATTAGGTGAAATGATAATGAACAAGAGTGTTCATATCATGTAGGAACACAAAGTACCGAGAATGCCAGCTAAGACAAGTTTGAGTAACGACAATAAGCCGGCTAAGAGGATATTAACTGAACTATCGGGTGAGTGGGAATTTATTATCATACCTGGTTGCAATGATAAGTATCTCGAAAATGAAAATCCACTGTTAAGTGGTATTTTAATCATCACACTTGAGAGGAGTGATATGAAAATAAATAAGAAAAACTACTTACCAGTTGTAAGTAGATCATGCACGATTGGTATGATGAAACTTCCTTGAAGGAAGTGGAAAACTTGTCCATCAGTTATGAGCGGAGATACTTCTATCTAGGTAGTCGGTAAAGTTGCTCTGACGCCACAAGTGGTTCAGTGGACGGGCTGGCCTGCGATTGTGTGTTTTACCTTAATGATGAAGGATGTCTATTAGGTGATGACATACCGTGGTAATAAGAAATGGTTATAAAAATTGAAATTGGGAATGAAAGGTTTTTAAAAGAAAATAAGGAGTCTAGCACACTCTAAATCAAATATTTTCCCTAAAAGTTAAGTTTTGAAAACCCATTCACTGAGTCATTATACTCACACACTTCCTTATACCCCTTTCAGGTAACCCTAGAAAGCTTACCCCAAAGACCACTAGTTAACACACCTGTAAGGCAAATATGATAGTTTAAAATTTTGTGCAGTTTTGATTTATGTTATTCCAAGAAAAGTGTAGGTTTAATGGACGCCTTACTCCTCACGGGTTATAAACAAGGGGCAACCCTTAGTAACTCGGGAGAATGGTGGGTTAATCACGGGGATCCGACCAAACCGGGTCGGGGTATGGCAAACTGGGTATGATCTACTTACAACTGGTAAATAGTTTTTCTGCGAGATTTCCACATCACTATTCTCAGATGTGATGATTAAAATACCACTTTGCAGTGAGTTTTCATTTTCGAGATGCTTATCATCCCAACCGGATATGATATTAAATCCCACTCACCGGATAGTGGAGTGAATTTCCTCTAAGCTGGCTTGTTGCCTTTACTCAAACTTGTCTTAGCTGGTGTTCTTGATACTTCATGTTCCTACACGATATGAACATCTTTGTTCATTATCCTTTAGACTAATAGCCTTCATTCACCCCAAATAATTAGGAAAATTAAACTTTTCATTTATTTTCAATAAGGTCCCTAAAGTTATTTTTCTTAACTTTAAGTCCCTAATGCTGGTTTTTCCTCAAATTGAGTCCCAAAACTTTTAAAATTCACCATGGGACCTCAATTTATTCAAATTCACAAAAAGGGGTTCAATTTCCCAAATTTCCAATTTGCTCCCCAATTTTTTTCCAAAGTTACCATTTTGCCCCAACTTTACAAAATGGTAAAATTTGCCCCAACAATTCCAAAATTTGCCCAATTGGTCTTCCAATATCTCTATCATGCCCAATTGGCCCTCAATTTTATGAAATTGCACTTTAGTCCCTCAAATTTTTGAAATTCCCAAATTTCCCTCAATTTCAACCTTCTCACGTAGCCGAATTTGATTTCATCAAATTGACCTATCAAATAAGTTTAATTGTTGAAATTGAAGTTAGATTGGAGTTCCTACACCTTAATACGATTTAGTTGCGCTTTGAATCACACAATTTGATGCCGGAATGAGCTCAAATGGAGTTTTGCCGGAAACTGGACTTAGAGAGAGAAAACTTCGAAAGCTTAGCGTCGAGGGTGCGACGGTCTGAGCTTTCAATCTAGGCAGATAGCTCTTATCCTAAGGTTACTCTTGCGATCAAGAATTGCATCAATTGATGCTGAATTGTGTGAGAATTTTGTCATCAAAATTCTGTCGATTCTCTCTCTAGCACCGATCGAAATTTATAGAGAGGAGCCAAATTGGCTTACCTTTTAGCTCTACCTTAGCTGTAGGAGGATTGTGTAGGTGTTGGGAAGGCTTGGTTTGGCCAGAGAAGGACTCGAATTTGCCGGCAGTGTTCTCCCCTAATTGTGTGCCAATGCTTAAACAATTTGGGAGACCTTCTCGACGGGAGCTCGAATAACTCTTAAAGGCCGGGGGCCTCGATTTTGGAACTTGGGGGCTAATATGCCAGGTTTTAAAAATCTCGAACCGTGGGCTATAGGCCAATGGGCATGAGCAGGAGCTCATAAACAAACATAATATATGTGCCATAAAACTTTAATAAGTAAATTGTATGGTCTTGGTAGCAATGCTGGTCCGACATTCTCAGTCAACTAGCAGTAGTGTGACATGACCGATCTCTAGACCAGTAAAGGCAAACAGCTGAAGGTTGAGTTGAAGGTCGGGACAGTTGGACTAATGACGCCACAAATTAAATGGCATAATAAGAAAACATTGTTTGTGCATGCACTATGAGTACAAGATCATCAAGATGCCCATGAGGGGTAGTGATATGTACTAAGGGCCTTGGACGACCCGGTGAGTATAAGAGCAGTTCGTCGTTCTAGGTGATTGTGCGGAATTTGGAGTAGCACCAAGCGCATGAGACCAGGGTGGGGATGGAATGAGGTCTTTGTCCTCATACGGACATGAAGAATTTATTCTGGGAATGAGGGTTGGATGTCATGAACATCCACTCATTCTTAGGGTAGAAGTGGACATACTTCTATTCGGGTGGTCGGTAAAGTCGCTCCGAAGCCACAAGTGGGTTCTGTGGACATACTGACCTACAAATGTGTGTTTAACCTTCATGATAAAATATGTATGTTGGGTGATGACACATTGTGATTAAATAAGGAAATGATGATATAACCCAAATTTTTAAATGAAGGGATTTTTGAAAAGTAAGGAGTCTGACACACTGCAATACAAATCTTTTTCATAAAAGTAAAAGTATTGAAAACCCATTCACTGAGTAGTCATACTCACCCCCTCCCTTATATCCCTTTCAGGAGATTTTGAAAAGCCTACCCTTAAATACCATCGACTAAGATGCCTGTGATACAGGTATGATAAATCTTTATGCAGTTTTGTTTATGTTATTCCTGGAAAAGGTGTAGGTTTAAAGGATGCCTTACTTTTTACGGTCTATAATAAGGGGAAACCCTTTAATAAACCAAGAGAGTGGCGGGTTGATCACGAGGATTCGACCATACAGGGTCAGGGCATGTCAACTAGAGTGGTATCAAAGCATGTTTCCTTGAATACATAATCAAGACTAGAAAATATAATAAGTGATAGGATTTATCTTAAAATTTTCAGATGGCTCCCAAAATAGGAACCAATAAAACTAGAAATGACTCTGCTCAGCACTCTATCCTTGTAGGAAGACAACTCTAGAACTTCCCAAATGCTTGGGGCATGGTAGAAATCCCCAAGGACCAAATGACAAAGTATCCAAGAGGATGATGCTTGGACTTGTTGAGATTACACACCCGAGTACAAAGGGTGCCAAGCCCTCTATCTATTTCATAACCTTACCATGGAGGATGCTTATCAAACACCGTGTAGCCCTCTATCTATTTCATAACCACCTCTTTGTAATATGGTTAAGACCCTAACATATTGTACTCCTTCTCCGTTAATGAAGAATTCCAAATTCCTGAACCCATGTCTCTAAAAAGATGATGTAAACCTACACCTCAACTGTAGGAAGATTGCCTCAAGAAAAGTAACCAAACAAATTACGGGGCCCGAGGAGAATCCCATCCCAAATAAGTAAATGAACCAAAAAGATTAAAGAGTCTAGGAGAACTCTTAGTGGAAAACTAGTAGCCAGAGAAGGCTCGACAAGAAAACTGACAAGGAGACTAAGGAGTGAGAACTATGGTAGTAACTACTGGGCAAGGAAATGACCTGTTACAAGGTGAGGACAATAGGAACACTACTCGAGAAAGTGCTCAACACTACTAAGAACAAGTATCAAGATAACCTTTTATTTGTGTAAGGGAAATGGGGCATGAAGTGAAGGATTGCCCCACATCGCAATGATTTAGAACAATACCTTCCAAGAACAACGCCTTTACAGCTACATGAATCCAAAAGTATTCCACCCCATGAAATATGTTTCCTGCTCAAAACTTCAACCATACTAGGAGGAAGCTCTTCAAGATCCTAGCATAGTGGCAGGTACTTCCTGAGCCAATCTCCTTTAAGAAAAGCTAATGCCCAAGTTGGTACTAGTATTTCGAAAGTAAATTTTGAGTTCCTAAAACTTTTTATCCCTCAATGATGGTGTAATGGTGTGCCTCAACCAGATGAGGGAGGAAAATGACTAAAGGTAGGACCTCGATCAATAAAACAAAGGGTAGATGAAGAGAATTCTTTCTTAAGAAGAAATTTCCAAACATCTGGGAGTAAGGAAGGAAGCACCTCTACAAGAGAAGACAAGTTGAGCATTAGACGACAAATGGGACCAAGGAAGGAAAGAATCTCACCAAGGAAGGAAACCCTGAGGAGGGATACATGTCCCAACTAAGAGGTAATGGGACCAAGTGACGAGGGATGAGGAGACGAAATTGCAAATGAAGTGCATGGTGAAGTGAAAGAACGAAGGGAAACATACTAGGAGAACCTAAGGAGTAAGTTAAACCCAAGGAACGAGTAGGTAGAAAGATAGCATCAATAGATGCCATAACAAGTAAAAATGGGTAGACTACCCATAATAAGAAAATAAAGGAAAAAACGTTCGATAAACCTTGGGAAAGTAAGCTCACTAAATAAGATGTGGTTAAGGGGGAACAACCACTAATATCAAGATGGATTGTGGTCCACACCCATATAATAGAACCTAAAGAGTGGATGGTTGGGCATAGGGTGGAGTACACGAAATAAGACCGATAATCAGAAGCTACTCAAATAAGGAATAAGGGATGGAATGGAAAATTTAAGAAAATGGAGGATTGAAAGCGGGCAAATGCCCCAATATAGAAAGGGTGTAAGGAGATGAAGAAAGGAAACCTTCAAGAAGGTTGAACATGTAACTGCTAAGGTGAAAGTCTATATTTTGAAGGAAATAGTAGAGAATGAAACTGAAAAAAGGGAAACTTCCCAAACGAAGCAAATCGACATGTAGACTGAAAGGAATCAACTCGGTATAAAGAATTGTGAAATAATTACGAATAAGTAAGAGTGGATTAAGGCTAAAGTAAAATCCTTGAGCAAAGGATTTCATTGGGAATGAGGATGGATCTAAGAAAGGATGAATCCTGGCTTGTTGATATAGTATTGGAAAACCCAATCAATTGGAACCGAAAAGATCCAATAAAGAAGTTGGGGAAGGATGAGTATGTAAGAGGAATCCATGCAGTTATGTGAGACAACTTCAAAGGCATGATGGAGGAGAGGATAATGGTAAAAAGGATAGTTGAGGAATGCTATCAAAAGAAAAGAGGGATGAAGTTATATGATCCCTGAAAGGTCAAAAAGCTAAGAGAGACCCTCAAGGAGATGTTCTAAGAATTTAATGGACAGAAATAGGTCTTAGAAAATACCATGCTGTAAGGGGCATGTAAGCCCAACAATCCCGAGGAGAATATGACTCAAAGTAAGGAAAAGTTAGCTAATAAGCATGACAAGGTCGAATATAAAAAAAATTTGGACCGAAGTTATAATAGACAACAAATGAAGGAAGGGTCATAATAGGACAAAAAAAGTGATAATTAAGAAAACCCATGAAAACAAGTACGTAACGCTCGAAAGAACATCTAGTTAGTTAAAGGTTTCAACTACCAAAAGGATAACTAGACATAGGAATGATTAGTTATCTTGGAATTCCCAAATCTTGAGTACGAAATCTCAAAGGGAAGAATGTTGCTCTAAGCAAAGAAAGATATGAATCTAAGGATATACCTTGGAATATGGTATGTCTAGTTATGATAAACTCCATGGAGGGAGTAAATAATATAAAGGAAAAGAAATCTCTTAAGTGAAGGGGGTAAAAAGGGCTAATTAAAAGAACAAGAGAAGAGTTTGCATGTTAAGCAAACAACAAATGGACATCAAAGAAAATTGTTCCTCATGAAAGGTTGCTAATTAAGTTTTGGGGATAAAACTCCTAAAAGGAGGGGAGAGTTATAAACCCCACACTTATGAGTTAAGGAAAACTGAGAAAAGAACCAGTCAAACCAAGTAAGAAAACTGAGCCGGTTTACAAATGCGATCATTTGGTAACAAGAAATTTGGAAATGTCGTCTTCTTCCTTTAGAACCGGTTTAAGCTTTGAACCCGATTCGGACCGGTTCGGTCCGGTTCGGAACAGTGTCATCTTCTTCCTTCAGATGACAACATTGTTAACTAGATGAAAAATTGTGCAGCACCGGCAAAGCTAAAAAGTCTCCAACCAGGGAGTTTCAGGCAAAGAATGACTGCCATTAAGGCAAAAATCGGATGACCAAGAAGTCCCCAAGCTTCCTATATAAAAACCCCCTCCCCATTCATCTTCTTCACACCTGAAAACTCCATTCTCTCTCAACTGCTTCATTTTCCGGTGAGGCTCAAACTAGAGCTCCGACTTGGGCATTTTTCTGAGCCAAACAAGGCGAGGTCATGTTCTTTAGAACCAGGAGAAGTCAGCTACACGCTAGTAGTCTTCGTTTGCTTCGAGGGTCGCTAGAGAAGCGCTGGCGTGATGGAATAGTGAAGCAGCTCCGATAGACTAAAGCTACCCTATTTCGGCTGAGCAGAAATTGGCCATTTCGAGCCCTCCTTAGGCCAAACCAAGCCTTCCCAACACCTCCACAACCCTTCTACAGCTGAATTAGAGTAGAAAGTTAAGCCAATTTAGCTCTCCTCTACTATTTCCGACCAGTGCTAGAGAGAGAACCATTAGAAGTTTAATGATAAATTTCTCATCCAATTCGACATCAATTGATGCAATTCATGATTCTAGGATGAACTTTAGGATGAGAGCTATCTACCCAAATCGAAAACTCGGACTGTCGTGCCCCCGACGATGAGTAACTTCAGCTTTCTCTATCTATAGTCTATTTTCCAACAAATCTCCGTTTGAGCTCGTTTTGGCATCAAAACTTGCGATTCAAACTGCTATTAAATCATATGAAGATGTAGGATCTCAATTTTAACTTCAATTTCAATATTTATAAGTGTTTGATCGGTCAATTTGATTAAATCAAATTTGACTATGTTAAGTAGTTGAAATTGGGAAAAAATTGGGTATTTTCGAAATTCGAAGGACAAAAATGAAATTTTATAAAATTGAGGGTCAATTGGGCATGATAAGAAGGTTAGATGGCCAATTGAGGAATTTTAGAATTTTTGTGGTAAAACTTACCATTTTTATAAAGGAATGGAAAAATGGTAATTTTGGAAAAGTTGGGGGACCAAATTGGAAATTTGGGAAATTAAACCTCTTTTTGTGAAATCGAATAAATTGAGGTCCCAAGGTGAATTTTAAAAGTTTTGAGACTCAATTTGAGGAAAAATTGACATTAGGGACTTAAAGTTAAAGAAAAATAACTTTAGGTACCTAATTGCAAATAAATAAAAAGTTTAATTTTTTCATTCATTTGGACTAAATGAAGGCTATTAGGTCGGTGGATAATGAACAAGGATGTTCATATCATGTAGGAACACGAAGTACCGAGAACGCCAGCAAGGACAAGCTCGCGTGAATACAAATAACCAATTTAGTGGAATTCACTGCATTAATGGGTGAGTGGGCTTACTAACATCATACCCGGTTATGATGATGAGCATAGTTTAAAGTTAAAAATGACTTACCGGTTGAGAGTGAGATTTTATATCATACTTGGTTGGGGATGATAAGTACCTCGAAATGAAAACCCACTACTTAGCGGTATTTTAAACATTACAACTTAGAAGAGTGATGTGAAAATCACATGGAAAAACTTGTCTTAGCTGGCGTTCCTAGTACTTCATCTTCCTGTACGATATGAACATACCTGTTCATTATCTTTTGGCCTAATAGCCTTCATTCATAATAAATGAGAAAACCAAACTTTTCATTTATTTGCAATTAGGTTCCTAAAGTTATTTTTCTTAACTTTAAATCCCTAATGTCGGTTTTTCCTCAAATTGAGTTCCCAAACTTTTAAAATTCACCTTGGGACCTCAATATATTCAAATTCACAAAAGGGGTTCAATTTTTCAAATTTTCAATTTGGTCCGCAACTTTTTCCAAAATTACCATTTTGCCCCTACTTTACAAAAATGTTTAAATTTGCCCCAAAATTCCAAAATTTACCCAATTGGTCCTCCAACATCTCTATCATGTCCAATTGGCCCTCAATTTTATGAAATTGCACTTTAGTCCCTCGAATTTTCGAAATTCCCAAAATTTCACCAATTTTTCCCCAATTTCAACCTTCTAACTTAGCCGAATTTGATTTTATCAAATGACTAATCAAATGAGTTTAATTGTTGAAATTGAAGTTAGATTGGAGTTCCTACAGCTTCAAATGATTCAATTGCACTTTTAATTGCATGATTTGATACCAAAATGAGCTCAAATGGAGCTTCGCCGAAAAATGAGACTTAGGGAGAGAAAGCTTCAACAACTTACCGTCGGTGGCACGGCGGTCCGAGCTTTCAATCTGGGCAAATAGCTCTTGTCCTGAGGTTACTCCTAGTATCAAGAATTGAATCAATTGATGGAGAATTGAGTGAGAATTTTGTCATCGAATTTCTATTGGTTCTCTCTCTAGCACCGATCGAAATTTACAGAGGGGAGCCAAATTTGCTTACCTTTCAGCTCTAATTCAACTGTAGGTGGACTGTGGAGGTGTTAGGAGGGGTTGGTCTGGCTTAAGAAGGGCTCAAATTGGCCAATTTTAGCTCAGCTGAAATAAGGTAGCTTTAGTCTGCTAGAGCTACTTCACTATTTGATCACGCTGGTGACCCTCGGAGCAAATGGAGACTACAGGTGTGTAGCTAACTTCTCCTCAAATCCAAAGAACCCAACCTCAACTTGTTTGGCTCAGAAAAGTGCTCAAGTCAGAGCTTTGATTTGAGCTTCAGCGAAAATTGGAGCAGTTGAGAGAGTGGTGTTTTTAGGTGTGGAGATGATGAATGAGGAGGGACTCTTTATATAGGAAGCTCGGGAACTTCTTGGCTGTCCAATTGGTGCCTTAATGGCAGTCATTCATTGCCTGAAACTCCTTGGCTAGAGACTTTTCAACTTCGTCAGTGCTGTTCAATTTCTCGGCGAGTGAACAGTGCTCTCATATGATGGAAGAAGACGATAATGTTCCGAACTGGACCAGACCAGTCCGAACCGTGTTCAGAGCTTAAACCTGCCAATTTAGGACGGATTTGACTGAATTTTTTAAAATAAAAAATTTCTAAATTCATTTTCTACTCAATGGTGGCCTCAAATCTCAAATTTGAATTTTCTAAGCCACCCAGAAAAATGAATTTAGCATTCGATTCAATAGTGGTTCAAACTGGTTCAATCCGGTTCGGATCCAGTTCACTTGAACTCGTTTGGTTTCCAGCTCCAATTTATTATAAAGTCATTTTTCTTGACTTTTGTGATCTTTAGGTCACTCGAGATTCATAAATTTCCCGGTTTTCCATTTCTCTATCGGTTCTAGTTCATGAACCTACTCAGTTCATAAACTAGTTCAATCCAGTTGGATCTAGTTCTTCTGAACCGGTCTGGTTTTTCTCTTCAAATTTGTCCTAAGGTTCTTTTCCAAGGTTTTAGAAACCCTTTGGGTCACTTGGGAGTTGTAAATTTCCCAAATTGCCTGTTCTATAATGATTGATTTTTGTACTAGTTCGGTGTTTCTCACTTAGTTTGACCGATTCTTTTCCCAGTTTTCCTTAGCTCTAAAGGATGGGGTTTACAACAACCATTAAGTAAGATGTGAACCTAAGGATATACCCTTGAACTCGCAGGTAAGACATGCTTTGCTAGGATAAAATCCATGGAATGAGTAAGGAATGGAAAGGAAAAGAAATTCCATAAGTGCGTGTTATAAAGGGGCTAAGTGAAAACAACCAAAGTGTTAGCATGTCAAGCAAACTCCAAGTTGACATCAAGGCAAGTTATTTCCTAAGTAAAGGATGCTGAATAAGTTTTGGGGATAAAACTCCTTAAAGGAGGGGAGAGTTATAAACCTCGTCCTTTAAAGATAAGAAAATCGGGGAAAGAACTGGTCAAACCAAGGGAGAAAACCGAACTGGTTCATGAACTACAACCGTTAGAGAAATGGAAAATTGGAAAATTTACAAATCTTGAGTGACCTAAAGAGTAATAAAAACCATGGAAAGGGACTTTGGGACAAATTGGAAGAGAAAACTAGACCGGTTCAAATGAATCAGATTTGAACTGGATCAGAACCGGTTTGAACCATCATTGAACTGGTTGCTAAATTCATTTTTCTAGGCGACTTAAAATATTCAAATTGGGAAATGAAGATGGGACACATAGCAAGGGACTGTCCCACACCACAAGGAATCAAAGTGATACCTTCCAATAAGGACACCTCCATCCCTACAGAAGCCCGAAGGGATAATGTTACAAGAACCACAATTTTGGCTAGGGATTCCAATCTCACCCAGGAAGAAATCCTTTTTAGACCATAGCATAGAGAAGTTGGCAACCTGATGGTAGTCTCCATTCGATCCAAGGACCACTAGAGAAGCGTATGCGTAATCAAATAGTGAAGTAGCTCTGATGGACCAAAGCTGCCCTATTTGGGCCGAGCTGAAATTGACTGAATTCAGCCTTACTCAGGCCAAACGAAGCCCTCCCAACACTCCCATAACCCTGACATTACCGTAATAGAGCTGAAAGGTAAGCCAATTCAGCTCCCTCTGTCATTTCCGATCGGCGTTATAGAGAGAAACTATGAAAACTTCCCTAATCGAATTCTCCCTTGATTTGGTATGAATCGTATCGATTCTTGATCCTAGGAGAAACCTTAGGACGAGAGCTACCAGCCCAGATATAAAGCTCGGACTGTCACATCTCCGTCAGTAAACTTTCTAAGCTTTCTCTCTCTATGCACAATTTTTTGGCGAAGCTCCGTTTGAGCTCATTTCGACCTCAATTCATGAGATTGAAAGCTCAATTGAATCGTATGGATGTGTAGGAACTGAATTATAACTCCAATTGAAGAAATTAACCCCGATTGAATGGTTAGTTTGATGAAATCAAATTCAGCCAGTTTGAAAGTGGAAAATTGGGGGAAAATATTGGGGAAATTTGGGGATTTGGTAAAATTGAGTGACCAAATTACAATTTTCCAAAATTGATGGCCAATTGGCCATGAAAAAGATGTTGGAGGACCAATTGGTCGATTTTTGAAAATAATTGGGGTCAAATTGCCATTTTTGGAAAGTAGGGGCAAAATGGTAAATTTTTAAAAGTTGGGAACCGAATTGGAAATTTGGAAACTTGAGCCCATTAAACAGTTTTGAGTAAATTGAGGACCTACAGTAAATTTTTGGAAGTTTCAGGACTCATTTTGGAGAAAAGTTAGCACTAGGGACCTAAATTTAAGGAAAAATGAACTTTAGGGATCTAAGTGCAATTAACTAATAAATTTTGGGTCTAGTCTCTCATATGTGAGAAACAAAGGCTTTTATGCTGAACTCTAATGGATAAGAGTGCCCAAATCGTGTAGGAACACAAGAAACTAGAATGCCAACAAGGATAAGCTAGCGTGGAGGCAAAAGCCGACAAAGGAAGAATATGCCACGAATATTGGGTGAGTGAGATTTATTTACATCATACCTGGTTGGGATGATGAACACCTTGGAAATGAAAAACCACTTATATGTGGGATTTTAACAGCACACCTGGTCAGAGTGATGTGAGAACTAAGTAGAAAACTACTTACCGTTTGTAAGTAGAGAAAACCATACCCAGTTGGTATGATGGACTTCCTAGAAGGAAGAAGAAAACCCACTTGCCGGTTGTAAGTGGAAATATTATCACCCTCGGCTGATGTGATGAAAGGAAAAATGATTTTGTTAGAAGTGTTCTCCCCTGATTGTGTGCCAATGCTTAAAATTTTTGGGAGACCTTCTTGACGAGAGCTAGAACAACTCAGATAGGCCAGAGGCATCGGTTTCAGAACTTGTGGGGGCTAAATGCCTGATTTTAGAAAATTACGTACATTGGGCCTACGGCCAGTTGACACGAGTAGGAGCTTGTAAACAAACATGTGATATTTATGCCATGAAAATTCTTAATGAATGGATTATGTGATTTCGCCATGGTACTAAGACATGACTAACATGCTCGATGAACTGGCGGTAGTGCGTCATGGCCAAGTCGACGGACCAGCCTAGACAAACAGCTGCATGTCGAGTTGATAGTCGGAGCCATTGGAGTAGTGGTACCAAAGATAAATGGCTTTGTGAAAAAACTATTGTTTGTGCATGCACTTGAGGTTCAGGACTATCAAGATGCCCAAGAGGGGTAGTGATGCATTCTAAGGGCTACTGGAAGAATTGGTGGAGATAAGGGCAGTTTGTCATGCCAGCAGTTAGGGAAGCTCGATATAGCTTCATGCACATGAGGCCAAGGTGGGGTCAGGATGAGGTCTCTGTCCTCATACGGACACTGAGTTGATTTCGGGTTTGAGGGTCAGATGTTGCGAACATCCACTCATACCGAGGGTAGAAGTGGATGGGCTTCTATCTTTGTGTCCTATAAAGTTGCTCCGAGCCACAAGTGCGTGTAGTGGACAGGCTACCCTGCAAATGTGTGATCCCTTCATGATGAAGGGCGTGTGTGACTGTTAAACACACCTAATGTGGAAAATGAGGATAAAGGTTTTTGAAAAAAATGGAATTTGAGGAAAGAACATTCTTAAAGGAAATAAGGAGTTTGACACACTTTGATTAAAACTATTTTTTTTATGAAAAACTCACTCCCAACACGCATTTACTGAGTTGTAGAAACTCACCCCTCTTTGATATTCCTTTACAAGAGTAGAGAAATTTGACTAAGGAAAACACTCGAACCTACCCGTTGTCAGGTATGCTTAAAAGTTATTTTAAGCTCACATTTTTATTGATTTATATTATTCTAGGGAATGAGGTTAAATTATGTCTAACTCCTCTTGAATAAGGAAAGGGAGAAACCCCTCTTAAACCAAGGGAGTGATGGGTTGATCACGGGGATCCGTTCAAACCGGGTCGGGGTGTGACATGACTGAAGAAATTTAATTTTGAAGTCGAGCAAATTTTCAACTTGCAAATGAAAGGCTCAAAAAATAGATAGAATAACTAAACACATTTTCATGACAAAGAACCATGATAACTTACTATAATCATCAAGAAAATGAACACAGTAAAGATGACCTATATGGGATGTAACAGGAGCAGGTCCCTATATGTCGGTATGAATCAACTCAAGAGGACTAGTGCTAACATGGTTAGTTAAAGGGAAAGAATGCTGAGAGATTTTGCGACGAGAACATGAATCACATAATGATAAATGCGAGAGAGCTTTCATTGATAAATGTTTAGAAAGCACACGACTAACAATAGGAAAAACGAGATTTCCTAAACGTTGATGCCATAATGAAGTTGGTTTAGTATGACTTGCACAAGCAACTGGAGATAAGGTAGAAGGATTATGACTAGTACGAAGACAGTACAATCCTCCCTTGTGACTTTCGCATAGCAGCTCTTGGTGAGAAACAACATCTTTGATAAAGAAATGAGCAGGGTGAAATTCAAAATAACAAGTATTATCTTTAGTAAATTGGGAGACAGAGTAAATTAAGGGAAAGTTAAGGAACATAGTAGATATTATTAAGATAAAAGTGGCGAGTAGAAGATCTAATATAGATAGATCCATAGGATAAAATGGGTAAACTTGTCCCGTCTCCAATTAGCAATTGCTTATGAAGTGTCTCATTCTCCTGAATAGACATATGAGATAAATTATTAGTGACATGAGTGGGGATACTAGTCAAGATAATCTGGACTAGCTTCATTGTCATGAGGAGAGAGAACTTGAGGAGTTTAAGAAAGAGCCTTGAATTCATATGAAGGACAATGATGATATGAATTTTCATGTTTTCCATAAAGTTGACAGGACTCCATGGGCCGAGAAGTGGGACAAGTGGTCTGTTGTCCTGTGGTACAAAAAGAAGTGGGTTGATTAAAGCTCATATTATCGAAATTAAAGTATTGACATGATCTTGATCCGTAATTTCTTGGGGGTAGATCTAGACTGATAATGAGAGCGAGGTTCAAGCTTATTTGAAGTTGCCCATCCCCATGCACATGAGTTATCATTTGCACTCATTCTTCTATTAGGGTTAAGAGATGTTCTAGGGTGAAATGAGTAAGAGAATCAAAGTGTCAATGGCACACAGTGACATGAGTGGAGAGAAAGCTAGAGAGAGACTGTAGTCTTGGAGCCATCATTTTTAACACAATAACTCATATTTACTTGTTTGATTTGTAGGCTGCACCAAACAATATTCAACAAATACTTAAAAAATAGAGATTAGGGGCCATTAGTTGTAGATTTAGTGCTGTCAGGATGAATAGATGAGCTGTGATGCAATAGCTCTAATACCATATAGAAATCTAAAATAGGGGAAGAGAAGATGCTAGAAGATAGGCTTGGTAGACAATAGGCTTAAACCATATGAACACAACTTTATTGATAAGTGACTCAATACATTACATAGTCACACCTATTTACATGATAATGATAATATAAATATATACATAAATAATACGAGAAAATATATATGACATAATATTGACTAGTTAATATTCTATCCTATTTATATAAATTGTAACTGCCAAAAATAATATTATAATAACATATTATGATATTTTCACATTTTTTCTCAATATTAGCATCAATATTATTATTATTATTAACTTAAGAAATCTTAGTATGAATTTAGTTCAATTAGACTCGTTATCTATAAACCCACTCACCTAAGTATCTATCTCTATATGTGTTCGTTTTGGTTTAGTTCCAAGTGTCTATTACTGATGTCTTCCACATGACCTTGTGCAAGGTTATGAGCTAAAATTTCATAAGTAAATAACAAACAATCAAATTTAGTTCTAAATGGTATTTCTTGATACCGTCCCATAATTTTCCAAAGTCTTCCACGTAACCTTGTACAAGGTTATGAGCTAAAATTTCATAAGTAAATAACAAACAATCAAGTTTAGTTCTAAATGGTATTTCTTGATACCATCCCATAATTTCCCAAAATTACGGTTTTCCCATTTGGTCGGGTTTGCTAAAATCTCATGTTTGAAACTCGTTTATCTGACTCTCACTCGTAGATTGTAAGTCCCCAATGTTATCTTCTTATTTCTAGGCCACTTTCTCCCAATGGCCTTAAGCCTTTTCCACATTTTTCATTAAGGTCCTCTACAAACTTTGCTCCTTTAGGATAAGAAAACCGGGGAAAGGTCTGGTCAACCCGGGTGAGAAAATCGAACCGGTTCACGAACCCCAACCATTAGAGAGAGGGTAAACCGGGAAATTTATGGATCCCGAGTGACCTAAAGGGTTACAAAAGTCATGAGAAAGGACTTTAGGATGAATTGGAGGTGAAAACCAAATCGGTTCAGGTGAATTAGACCTGAATCGGATTGAACCGGTTTGAACCACTATTGAACCAATTTGAACCACTATTGAACCGGTTTATAAATTCATTTTTATAGATGGCTTAGAAAATTCAAATTGTAGAATTGAGGCCACCATTTTATAGAGAATGAATTTAGATAAATTTAAAAATTTTTTATTTTGAAAAACCCTGTCGAATCGGGCCAGAACCGATTGGTTTAAGCATTGAATCTTGTTTGGACCAGTCTAGTCCGATTTGGATCAGTCTGGTGCGGTTTGAAATAGTGTCTTCTTATTCCTTTAGATGACAACACTTTTCACTCTCCGAAAAATTGAGCAACGCTAGTGAAGATGAAATGCGTCCGACCAGGGAGATTCAAGAAATGAATGATTGCCATTAAGGAACCAATCAGACGACCAAGAAGCCCTCGAGCTTCCTATATAAAGAGCCCCTCCTCATTCATCCTCCTCACACCTGAAAACTCCACTCTCTCCCCATTTCTCCATTTTTCGGTGAAGCTCGAACCAGAGCTCCAACTTGGGGCATTTTTCTCAGCCAAAGAAGGCGTGATCAGGTTCTTTGGATTCAGGGAGAAGTCAGCTATACGCATACAGTCTCCATTTGCTCCGAGGATCACTAGAGAAGCACCAGCATGATAGAACATTGAAGCAGCTCCGGCGAACTGAAGCTGCCCTATTTTGGTTGAGTTGAAAACAACCAATTCAAGCCCTTATCAGGCCAAACCAAGCCCTCCCAACACTTCCACAACCCTCATACAACTAAATTAGAGTAGAAAGTTAATCCAATTTGGCTCCCCTCTAAAATTTTTTATTAGTGCTAGAGAGAGAATCGACGAAACTTAATTGACCTAGGAGTAACCTAAAGATGAGAGCTATCTTCCCAGATCAAAAGCTCAGACTGCTGCACCCCTGACGGTAAGCTTTCGAAGCTTTCTCTCTTTAAGTCTAGTTTTTCGGTGAAGCTCCATTTGAGCTCATTCCAACATCAATTCATGCGATTCAAAGTGCAATTGAATCGTATGGATGTGTGGGAACTCAAATCTACCTTCAATTTCAACAATTAACTTCAATTGATTGGTCAATTTGATGAAATCAAATCCGATCAGGTTGAAAGGTTGAAATTGGGGGGAAATTTGGGAATTTTGAAAATTCTAGGGACTAAAGTGCAATTTCCATAATTGACGGCCAATTAGGCATGGAAAAGATATTGGAGGACCAATTGGTCAATATTTTGGAATTTTTGGTGTGAAATTTACCATTTTTGTAAAGTAGGGGCAAAATGGTAATTTTGGAAATATTGGGGACCAAATTGGGAATTTGGGAAACTTGAACCCCTTTTTGTAATTTTGAATAAATTGAGGTCCCCAAAGTAAAATTTGAAGTTTCAGGAGTCAATTTAGGGAAAATTCAGCATTAGAGACCTAAAGTTAAAGAAAAAGAACTTTAGGGACCTAATTGCAATTAATTGAAAGTTGGGTATTTTATTCATTCGTGATGGATGAAGACTATCAAGCCAAAGTATAATGACAAGGATGTTCATATCGTATAGAAATACAATGTACCAAGAAACTCCAGCTAGGACAAGCTCACGAGGAGACAAAAGTCGGTTTAGAAGGATTCACGGCATTCACGGGTGAGTGAGATTTTTATATCATACCCGGTTGGGATGATAAAGCACCTTGGAAATGAAAAGCTACTACTAAGTGGAACTTTAACCAACACACCTGAATGGAGTGATGTGGAAATTACATGAAAAAACTACTTACCGGTTGTAAGTAGATCATACCTAGTTGGTATGATGAACTTCCTAGAAGGAAGTAGAAAACTCGCTTATCAGTTATAAGGAGAGATGTCCTCACACTCGATTGGTGCGATGGATAGATAAAAAGATTATTTTGTTAGAAGTGCTCTCCTTGACTGTGTGCCACTAAAAATTTATGGGAGACCTTCTTGACGGGAGCTTGAAATGCTCATATAGGTCGGAGGCCTCGGTTTTGGAACTTGGGGGGCTAATATGCAGGTAAGTAGGAAATGGTATCAAAGGATGCAGTGACAAGTAAGAACGAGTGGGCAACCCATAATAAGGAAATAAAGGAAAATAGCATTCAAAAAACCTTGGAGAAGTAAGCTCTCCAATTCGGAAGTGAGTAAGGTGAAAACAATCAATGACATCAAGATTGATCATGGCCCACACTCAGCTAATAGAGCCCAAGGAGTGGATGGTTGGACATAAAATAGAGTGTTAGGAACCAATCTATCAGAAGGATCTCCTCGAAGAGAGGATAAGGAACAAAAAAGAAATGGAGGACATTGAAGGATATAGAGTGGGCAACAATACCAATCTCAGAAGTGTGTAAGAAAGGAAAGAAGGAAAAGCCTCCAAGAAGCATTAGAGAGGTTGAAGCAAGATGAGAATCCTTAGGTAGAGGATAAAAGTAGGAAGTGAGACCTCAAAAAGGGAAGTTCCAAAGCTAAGGAACCACCAGATGGATCCTAAGAGGCTTAAACTGACATAAGGAACCTCATAAAGAACCATAAGTGTTAAAGGTATGTCAGGATGGCAAAAGTATTACCTAATTTGGAAGAGCAAAGAAGAAAATTAGAGATTTCTGACGAACCTAGAAAAGAAGGAAGCAACTAGTAGCAACATGATGGTCAAGGAGAATAAACGAGACCCTAAGAAGGACCGGGAAGTAGTGGAGACTACACTCTAAAGAAGGGTAAAATAGTGAGTATAGTGTTGAGTACATGAAATAAGACCCGATGATCAGAGATACCTTGAGTAGGAAAGTAAAAGGTGAACTGGGAAATTATGATCGGCAAATGATTAAAGGTGGAAAAAAGCCCTAATTCAAAAGGGTGTAAGAATGCGACGGAAGAAAACCTTCAAAGAGTAGTAAGAAATTCAAACATCTAGCACCTAAAAGGGAAACCTCTACTTTGAAGGACATAGTAGAGAATGAAAATCATTAAAGAAAAACTCCCCAAAACAATGAAATCACGAAATGGTGACAAGCAAGTAAGAGTGGGTTTAGGGGAAAGGAAAATCCTTGAGTAAAGGTGTCACCAGAAATGAAGAAAGACATAAGAAGGGAAGAATCCTAGCATATTACTAAGTCATTAGGAAAATTCAATGATTGGCACTAGAAAGACCCAATAAAGAAATTGGGAAAGGACGAGCGGGTAAGGAAACTGACACGGTTATGTAAGTCATTTTGTCAAGGCATGAAGGAAGATTGGATAATGGTAAAGGTGGTTGAGGAATACTACACAATGAAAGGAGGGATGGAGTTATACAATCCCTGAAAGGTTGGAAAGTTGGGAACAACCCTAAAGGAGGTGTCGTAGATGTTTAATGGACAAAGATAGGTCCTGGAATATGTCATATCGTAAGGGACATATAAGTACCAATAGTCTCAAGTAAAATGTGACTCGAGTAAGAAAGAGTCAGTTAGTAAGCATGACAAGTTCAAATATAATTTTGACCAAAGTTGTAATCAATGACGGATGAAGGAAGGGTCAAATTAGGACGAAAGGATAATAACACCAAAACCTGTGAAAACAAGTATGTAATTCTCGAAAGAACGTCGAGCTAGGGGTTTCAATGATGAAGAGAATAACTAGACAAAGGATCGATTGGGCATCATAGAACTCCCAATCTTGAAATCTTGAGTAAGAACCTTAAAGGGAAGAATCTTGCCCTAAGTAAAGAGAGATGTGAACCTAGGGATATACCTTTGGACTCGCGGGCAAGACACACTAGTTATGATAAACTCCATGGAATGAGTAGACATTGTAAAGGAAAACAAATTCTTTAAGTGCGTGATTTAAAGTGGGCTAAGTGAAAGGACAACCAAAGTATTAACATGTCAAAGTTGACATTAAGGGAAGTTTTTCCTGGAGTGAAAAATGCTGATTTAGTTTTGGGGACAAAACTCCTAAAAGGAGGGGAGAGTTGTAAACCCTACTCCTTTAGGATAAGAAAATCGAGGAAAGAACCGGTCAACCCAGGTGAGAAAATCGATCCGGTTCATGAACCCCAACCATTGGAGTGAGAGTAAATTGGGAAATTTATGGATCTCGAGTGATCTAAAAGGTCACAAAAGTCATGAGAAAGAAATTTAGGATGAATTGGAGGTGAAAACCAAACCAGTTCAGGTGAGTAAGACCTAAACCTGATTGAACCAGTTTGAACCACTATTGAACCGGTTATTAAATTCATTTTTCTATGTGTCTTAGAAAATTAAAATTGGAGAATTGAGGTGACCATTTGATAGAAAATGAATTTAGATGAATTTACAAATTTTTAATTTTGAAAAATCTCATCGAATCGGGCCTGAATTGGCAAGTTTAAGCATTGAACCTTGTTTAGACAGGTCCGGTCCAATTTGGAACAATATCATATTCTTCCTTCAGATGATAGCACTGTTCACTCGATGGAAAACCGAGCAGCGTCGGCGAAGATGAAAAGTCTCTAGCCAGGGAGTTTCAGACAATGAAAGACTGCTATTAAGGCACCAATCGAATGGTCAAGAAGTCCTTGAGCTTCCTATATAAAGAGCCCCTCCTCATTCATCCTCCTCACACCTGAAAACACCACTGTCTCCCCACTACTCCATTTTCCGGTAAAGCTCTAACCAGAGCTCTGACTTAGGCATTTTTCTAAGCCAAAGAAGGCATGGTCAAGTTCTTTAGATGCGGGGAGAAATCAGCTACATGCCTGTAGTCTCCATTTGCTCCGAGGATCGCCAGAGAAGCGCCGACATGATAGAAATGTGAAGCAACTCCAGCAGACCAAAGCTGCCCTATTTTGGCCAAGCTGAAAATGCCCAATTCGAGCCCTTCTTAGGCTAAACCAAGTCTTCCCAACACTTCCACAGCCTCATAAAACTGAATTAGAGCAGAAAGGTAAGCCAATTTGCCTCCCCTCTATAATTTCCGATCAGTACTAGAGAGAGAACCGGTGAAACTTCATTGACCAAATTCTCCCTCAATTCGGCATCAATTGACACGATTCTTTATCCTAGGAGAAACCTAAGGATGAGAACTATTTGTCCAAATCAAAAGCTCAAACTGCTGCACCCCTAACGGTAAGCTTTCGAAGCTTTCTCTCTCTAAGTCTAGTTTTTCGGTGAAGCTTCGTTTGAGTTCATTCCGACATCAATTCATGCGATTCAATGTGCAATTGAATTGTATGGATGTATAGGAACTCAAATCCACCTTCAATTTCAATAATTAACTTTGATTGATCGGTCAATTTGATGAAATCAAATCAGGTCAGGTTGAGAGGTTGAAATTGGGGGAAATTTTGGGAATTTCAAAAATTCAAAGGACTAAAGTTCAATTTCCTAAAATTGAGGGCCAACTAGGAATGGAAAAGATGTTGGAGTACCAATTGGTCAATTTGTTTAGAATTTTTGTGGTGTAATATACCATTTTTGTAAAGTAGGGGCAAAATGGTAATATTTGGAAAAATTAGGGACCAAATTGGGAATTTGGGAAACTCGAACCCCTTTTTGTTATTTTGAATAAATTTAGTTCCCCAAAGTAAAATTTGAAGTTTCGGGACTCAATTTGGGGAAAAATCAGCATTAGAGACCTAAAGTTAAAGAAAAAGCATTTTAGGAACCTAATTGCAACTATTTGAAAAGTTGGGTATTTTATTCATTCGTGATCAATGAAGGCTATCAAGCCAAAGTATAACAAACAAGGATGTTCATATTGTGTAGAAATGCGAAGTACCAGGAAATGCCAGCTACGACAAGCTCGCGAGGAGACAAAAGCCGATTGAGAAGGATTCACAGCATTCACAGGTGAGTGAGATTTTTATATCATACCCGGTTGGGATGATAAAACACCTCGGAATTGAAAAAACTCACTACTAAGTGGAATTTTAACCATCACACCTGAATGGAGTGATGTGAAAATTACGCGGAAAAACTACTTACCGGTTGTAAGTAGATCATACCTAGTTGGTATGATGAACTTCCTAGAAGGAAGTAGAAAACCCGCTTATCGGTTATAAGTGGAGATGTCCTCACACCTGATTGGTGCGATGGATAGATGAAAAGATTATTTTGTTAGAAGTGCTCTCCCTGACTATGTGCCACTACTTAAAATTTATGGGAGACCTTCTTGATGGGAGCTTGAAATGCTCATATAGGCCGAAGGCCTCGATTTTGGAACTTGGGGGAAAACTTTGTTTATGGGTGCACTGAGGTTTTAGACCATCAAGACGTCCATGAGGGGTAGTGATGCATTCTTTGGGCTATTGGACGACATGGTGGAGATAAGGGCAGTTTGTCGTGCTAGTAGTCAGGGAAGCTCAACGTAGCTTCATGCGCATGAGACCGGGGTGGGGTTAGGATGAGGTCATTGTCCTCATACATAAACGAAGTTTTCTTTTATGGGATTGAGGGTCAGATGTCATGTACATCCATTCATTCTCAGGGTAAAAGTGGACGTGCTTCTTTCTAGGTGGCTGGTAAAGTCGCTCCGACGCTACAAATGGATGCAGTGGACGTGTTGCCCTATGAATGTGTGTTCCCTTCATGATGATGGGCATGTGTTGGTTGATAAACACACTGTTGTGATGAGAAATGGCTATGAAAACTAAGATTTTGAGGATTAGATGTTTTAAAAGAAAATAAGGAGTCTGACACACTCCAATTCAAACTATTTTTCAGAAAGTCAAGCTTTAAATACCTATTCACTGAGTTATTGAACTCACCCCTCCCTTATATCCCTTTTTAGGTAACCACATGAAACCTACCCAAGGACCTCATGTTAGTCATACTTGTAAGACAGGTATGTAAAGTTTAAAGTTTCATGTAGTTTTGATTAATTTTATTCTAGGAAAGGTACAGGTTTAAAGGACGCCTTACTCCTCCTAAGTAAAATAAGGGGAAAACCCTTAATAAACCGGAATAGTGGTGGGTTACTCACGGGGATCTGACCAAACTAGGTTGGGGCATAATATCCTCATACTTTCCATTTATTGCATATTAGTCTCTAACTTTTCTAAAATTGCATTTTAGTTCTCCTATATTCTCTTTACACATATTGAACTTCGATTTCGGTAAAACCTCTTTCCCTTAGGTCCTCTAACTTTTATTGGCTTCATAAATGGTCTATAAATTCTCATATATTTTATTTTAGTCCTCTAACTCTTAAAAATTACACTTTATTCCCTTAAACTTTTCCAAAAATTACACTTGGGTCCTTAGCATATTTAAAGCTACCATTTAAGATCTCTAAACTTTTTCAACTTTCCTTTAGGTCACTATGCTTCTATTAAACCTCATTTGGGTCCCTATTTTTATGAAAATTACTGTTAGGTCCCAAAACTTTCCAAAAATTACATTTGGTCCCAAACCTTTTATCTCTTTCAAAACTACTCTAATGACACTTTAAAAATCCTATGTAGGTTTGAAATCATCTACCTTAGATCCCCATTATAACACCGTGTTTTAGTAACTTGAAATTTTGATAAGAATTATTTTCTAGAATTTTATTTTAAGATTAAAACCCAATTCATAAAATTGAAATAAATTTAATTTAAAGTATCATGATTAGTATTAATTTGACTTAAATAAATAACTCAATGAAATGGAGTTATGTCCATTGAAATTAAATGAAAAATAAATATTTATATAGATATATAAATTTTAATTATATATATATTTATAGGTGGTAAAGACCAGGGACTTACACATAAAAGTATATATATACTTGTATAAAAGTAATCTCCAAATAAATATAGAGAATAAAAAGAAATGGAAGGTAGAGGATGTGTTAATATCAAATAAATGATTACATTGTATTGGTATGATTAAGTACATACAAAATGACATGTCTGGACTAATTATAAATGTTACTAAAGAGTCTCGGTGCACAACCCATGACCATAGGAACAAGACGTAAGAAATGGAATAATTAAAGGATTTAATAAAAGAAAGTCTTACATGTTCAATACAAAATGACTAACAATACAACATGATTATCAATACAACATTGCTGTCAATATAAAAAAATGAGACGCTGATAATAATCTATAGAAACCCAGGTAAGCTTATTACTACTACTATACAAGGAAAAAGAGCTCTCTTCCACATACAAAAAATGGCTTGAGTGGAAGGCTGGCTACAAATCTTCATGGGGTCCTCAGCAACTGATGCATATCACATACAAATTTGGTGACAAAAGAAAGTGGTAGGATAGTCCTATAAAACCAAAACAAAGGAGAACATAAACTACAAGACTAACCATGCAAAGAAAAACTTACAATTCAAAAGCTTAGACTGTCTATTAGCATTAATTATAATGAAGGAAAGACGAACTAACATGAAACTAAAATTAGACTGCAAAAGATCTTGCAGAAAATATGGATGGAACCAACTAGTAGTGTTGGAGTAAATTGCTAGTCTTACATTCTTGGAAAGAGTACATCAATAGCTGATTAGAAATTTCACCGATCATTCATGCATACGACAATCCCATAAATCAACCATGAATAAAAATAGATAAATGTTTACTCTCCAAGACTCTTTAATTAGAAGTTGTCAAAAGTATAAAACTAGAAAGAAGTGCATATGTGTGTGTTGGATAACTAAAGCAAAACTAATATCCATGTAATGAAAGGGGACTCACTTGAGAAGGACCAAACTTAATGAAATCTAGTTCTATCCAATGTAGAAATATTATAAGTTTGAAAAAGTACTGGGATGGAAATCAATATCCAAAGTCTATTGAAATAAGACGGACTAACAAGATGCACTCGTTCCACAGTACAAAAAAATAACTTTCTTGGCTTAGGTGTTGTTTAACGAAAACCTAATCACAAGGAGGTAGAGAAAATCATTTAGAGCATATTCATGCACATGAAAATCAATGCAGATATTCACATAAGAATCCAATAAATCGGAAGAGTCCTTTACTAAGCGTAATTGGATGGAAAATGTGGCACATGCTACAAAACTACAAATTATTAAACATCCATAATAGGGACAAAAATCTTAGGTTGGTCCTGTCGATTAATCGATAAATTGTGTGCCTAGGCTTTTATGCCAAATCGTAATTGATAAGGCTGCCCAAATTGTGTAAGGACAAGTGTGACTGAAACGCAAGCAAGAGAAAGCTCGTGTAGACTTGGAAAATTGATTGAGGACGAACATGTCATGGTTATTGGGTGAGCAGGCATATTAACATCATACCCGGTTGGGATGGTGTGCACTTTAGAAATGAAAAACCACTTGTAAGTAGGACTTTAACATAATACTCGATGGGGGTGATGTGCGATTTAAGCTGAAACCTACTTACCGGTTGTAAGTAGAGGAAATCATACCGGATGAAGCTCAAACCAGAGCTCCAACTTGGGTACTTTCCTCAACCTCAAAAGGCAAGATCGGGTCCTACAGACTCTAGGGGAAGTCAACTACCTAACAGAACCTTCCTTTGACTCGAGGATCACCGAAGAAGTGCTAGTGTAATCAAACAGTGAAGCAGCTTCGATGGTTCGAAGCTGTTCTGTTTTGGCCGAGCTAAATTTCGACAAATTTAGACCTCCTCTGGCCAAACCAAGCCTCCCCAAAGTCCCCACGACCCTCACACGGCCTCCATAGGGGTGAACGGTAAGCCAATTTGGCCCTCCTCCGTCGTTGCAAATCAGTACTAGATAGATGAAGTGTCAAATTTCACTAAAAAAATTCACCTTCATATGGACTACAATTGAAGCAATTCTCTATCCAAGAAGTATCCTAAGGATGAAAGCTACCTCCCTAAATCGAGATCTCGACCACCACACCTCCTACGGTAAGCTTTCGAAGCTTTCTATCTTTACGAACTGTTTTTCGGCGAAGCTCTGTTTGAGATCATTTCGATCTCAAATTTTGTAATTCAAAGCTCCATTTGATCATATGGAAGTGTAGGAACCGATCCATGCCATCAATTGGAGCAATTAACCCCAATTGAATGACCAATTTGAAGAAATCAAATTTAGTAAAAAAAGAGGGGAGAACTTAGTGGGAAAATTGGGGATTTCCAAAAATCGAGGTACCTCCATGCAATTTCTCATATTTGAAGGTCAATTGGGAATGATAAAGATGTTGGGGGTGGGACCAATTGGTCAATTTTTGAAATAATTGGGGTCAAATGGCTATCTTTGGAAAGTAGGGGCACAATGGTAATTTTGGAAAATTAGGGTACTAAATTGGAAATTTGGAAAACTTGAGCCCCTTACACAATTTTAAGTAAATTGAGGATCCAAAAATGATATTGGAAACCCTGGGATTCGATTTGGGGGAAAAGTTAGTATTAGGGACCTAAATTCAAGAAAAATGAACTTTAGGGACCTAAGCACAATAAACCGAGAATTTGGGCCTAATCGCTCAAACATGAGAAAACGAAGGCTATTATACCAAACCATTATGGATAATTATATCCAAACCATGTAGGGACACATGAGACTGGAACGCAAACAATAGAGAGCTAGTGTGGACTAAAAATTAACTAAGGACGAACATGTCATAGTCGACGGGTGAGTGGGACCTTTTATACTTCATACCCGGTAGGGATGATGAGCATGTTTTGAAAAACCTACTCATTGGTTGTGAGTGAGATTATCCAACATAATAGCCGGTTGGTGTGATGAGATTTCTCGCAGAAAGGAAAAACCTGCATACTAGTTGTAAGCGGATTTATCACCACACCTGATTGGTGTGATGAATTAAAATTGATTTTTTTTTATCATAAGTGTTCTCTCATGACTGCGTGAAAATTGCTTAAACAATTTGGGAGACCTTCTTGACGAGAGCTAGAGTAGCTCTAATAGGCTAGGGGTCTCAGTTTTTGAACTCATAGGGCTCAAGGTCCAGTTTTGGAAAAACACGTGCAGTGGACCCAAGGCCTGTGGGCACGCGCTGAAGCCCGTAAACAAACATGATTAGGAAGATTCATGAAAACTTCTATTTAAAATGGGAAATTATTCTATGATTCGCCATGGTATCGAGTCATGACTGACCATACACGATGGGCTAGCAGTAGTGTGTCAGGGCTATGTCAACGGAATAGCCAAGATAAATAGTTGCAGGCTGGGTTGAGTGTTAGAGTCGTTGGATCGTCAGCACCAAATAGAATGGCTTAATCATGAAAAACTCTTGTTTGTTCATGCACTTATGGTACGGGACTATCAAGACACCCTAGGGGGTAGGGTTCCAAGGGCTGTTGGATGACAAGGTGGAAATAAGGGCAGTTCATCATGCATATAAGTCATGAAGCTTTGGGAGCTTCTTGCATATGAGACCAGGGTGGGGTTAGGTTTAGGTCTCCATCCTCATATGGACATGAAGTGGAATTTAGGTTTGAGGGTCGGACGTCTAAGATGTTCACTCAGAATCTAGGTAGAAGTCTGAGACTTCTATCTAGGTGGATAGCAAAGTCGCATTGATCCCTAAGTAGGTGCTGTCTAGGACTACCCTACAAATGTGTGTACCCTTCCTAATGAATGGTGTGTGTTTGTTTGATAAACGCCTCCTAAGGGAAGGGGATGGGTTAAGAGAGCAAAACACACCTAATATGGAAATGAAAAACATTTATGAGATTTGACTTTGGGAAAAATCTTTGAAAAAGGAATGGTAAACCTTGGCAATGGTTTTGACAAATAAAGCATATTATTTTTGAAAACTCGCTCCCAACACCCACTCACTGAGTTATAGAAACTCATCCTCTCCCTTTAACCCCTTTTCAGGAGAAAGGAAGACCAAGTTTAAAGACACTTCACAATTGAACCCTAAGAGAGGTATGTAGATTCTAAATATATTGAGTTTTATATAATGTTATTCTAGTAAAAACAGGGAAAAGATGCCTAAAGGAGTGGCAGATTGCTCATGGGGATTCGATCGGGTCAGGGCTTGACAATTTGAGTGGTATCAGAGCCTGTTTTCTCGAATAATTATCAAGTCTCTATAACGTAGTAACTAAGAGAAATAAGTTTTAAAATTTATTAATTGCTTCCAAAAGAGGAACCAAGAGAACTAGAGCCACAATCACCGACACTGCCCAACACCCCATCTTTGTAGAAACTTCGTGAGAAGCCTAGACAGTTCCACCTGTACTAAGCTTAGAGCATTAGAGGTTGTACGAAGAGTTCACCCGAGTGTTTGGAAGGCCCAACCTTGCCCCTGAGGTGGACACTAACTCTTGAGCTGAGCTTGAGGAAGTATAGTCCCATTCTACTCCTACCAACATCCCTCCTCCAATTGACCTTCCCAAATACCTCAAAACCCTCTGTCAACTAGGATGTACATCATTCCTAGGAGAAAAAGATGCTGGAGCCGCTATAGACTGGCTCGCCAATATTAAGAAACTCATGGGAATAATTAGGATTCCACCGCTGAGCAATTCGAAGAGAGGTATACATAGGAATATCTAGCTCCGCATGTGATCAACCAAAAGAAGCAAGACTTCTTCCAACTTTGACAAGGGCTTAACTCTAGCTCGGAGTATGAAACTAAGTTCAATGAGTTAAGACCCTTTGCCTCCGATCTGGTCGAACCTGCGGACATCTACCAATGATTCGTGAACGGAGTAGGGAGGTCCTTCATCAAGAAAGATTTAGTTCCAGGTCTTCCTCTAGAACTTACCTCCCTAGAACAAAGTCTTAACATTCTCACACCCATAGGAGAAGGGCTAAATAGAGACAAATAGGGATGTGAGATTAAGATTGGAAGAGTAAAGCTCGAGGTAGATTTGATCCCATTACCTTTGAGAGACGTAGAAATAATATTGGGAATGGATTGGCTAAGTACACACCAAGCCAAGGTGGACTGTGGGAAGAAAGTGATAACCTTCCACACCCTCGAAACACTCGAACTGCATTTTCAAGGAGACAGGAGGAAGGGAGAAATGCACTTGTTGTCCCATATAAAAGCCCAAAAGATGATGTAGAAGGGTTGCAAGGCTTTTCTCACAATGGTCATCAACAAGAAGTTGGAGGAGAAAGGACTATAAGGCATTCCGGTGGTTGAACACTACCCGGATGTATTCCCTAAGGAACTACTAGGATTACACCCAAGCCATCAATTAGAATTTACCATAGAGGTAATCCTCAGGACACATCCCATATCCCAAGCCCCTTATCGCATGGCTCTAGCAGAGTTGAAGGAATTAAAAGAGAAGTTGGATGAGTTACTAGAGAAGGGATATGCCCTAGTTAGTCTCCATGGGGTACACCAGTGCTATTCGTGAAGAAAAAGGATGAGAGTGTGAGGCTGTGTATAGACTATCAGAATTTGAACCATGTCACTATAAAGAATAAGTACACATTTCCATGGATTGATGACCCGTTCGACCAACTAAAGGGAGTGACCTACTTCTCCAAGATAGATCTCCGGTTAGGATACCACCAACTCAGGATTCGAGAGGGATATATACCTAAGATTGCCTTTTGGTCTTGATACGGACACTATGAATTTAGGGTGATGCCTTTTGGCTTGATAAATGCCCCTGTAGCCTTCATGGATTTGATGAGCCAAGTGTTCCAGCCTCACTTGGACAAGTTCATGATTGTGTTCATAAATGACATACTCATATACTCACGAACTAGGATGGAGCATGAGGAACATCTGGTCATCATTTTAGAGATGCTATGAAGCAACTACTTATATGAAAAATTTTCGAAGTGTGAGTTCCGGTTGCAAGAGGTGGGGTTCTTAGGGCACATAGTGTGCAAGGATGGAGTTAAGGTAGATTTGACAAAGGTGGAAGCCACATATGTCTGGAAGGCACCCAAGAATCCCTCTAAGATACGCAACTTCTTGGGATTAGCACGGTACTACCGATAGTTTGTACATGACTTCTCTAAGAGTACCAGTGGGATGAAACCTATGATAAATCCTTCCTAGAGTTAATGTCCCGTTTAACAATGGTGCCCATACTCACTCTGCTTGATCCAATTGCATGGAAGTATACAGTCTATAGTGACGCATCTAAACAAGGACTCGGGTGTATATTAATGCAGTAGGGAAAGGTTACCACTTACGCCTTAAACAACTAAAGATACATGAGAGGAACTACCCTACTCATGACTTAGAGTTAGCCACAATAGTGTTTGCCCTCAAGATTTGGCGACACTACCTATATGGGGTGAAGTGCAGGATATATACAAATCACAAGAATCTTAAGTACTTCCTAACTCAAAGGGAGTTGAATCTCTTCTAGAGGAGATGGTTGAAATTGGTAAAGGACTACGACCTTGTGATAGAATACCACCCTGGGAAGGCTAATGTGGTGGCAAACACTATAAGTCACAATTATCAAATCGAGGCGACATAGATAAAGATGAACTACCTGCCCTTACTACAATAGTTGGGAAGAATGAAAGTGAACCTTAAGGTAGATAAAGAAGAAAGATGTATGGTGGCTGATATAGTAGTAAGACCCATCCTAATGGAGCAAATTAAGCTCCACCAAAAAGGGGATAAGGAATTCCAGCACTACTTGGACTCGATCAACGAGTGGACAAACCCAGACTACAAACCTTCGAGGCGATGGATTGCTGACCTATAAATGTAGGGTGTGTGTGCCTCAGGACTAGGAATTGAAGTGACTAGTATTGGAAGAAGCACACGACACTGCATTTGCGATACATTTGGGCAATACCAAGATGTACCCCACACTCAAGCAAGGTTATTGGTCGAAAGGGATGAAAAGGGATATTGTGGAGTATGTAGCACGATGCTTGTCTTGTCAATAGATTAAAGCTGAGCACCAGAAACCCTCAAGACTACAATAGCCACTATGGACTTTTTCACAGGACTACCAGTGCCTCTGTAATTTCTGATAAGTGCTAGAGAGAGAACCAGCAAAATTTCACTTTACCAAATTCACCCTCAATTCGACATCAATTGATGCAATTCTTGATCCTAGGTGGAACCTTAGGATGAGAGCTATCTGCCCATATTGAAAGCTCGGACAGTAGCACCTCTAACGGTAAGCTTTCGAAGCTTTCACTCTATAAGTTCAATTTTCCGGCAAAGCTATGTTTGAGCTCAATTCAGATATAAATGACGTAATTCAAAGTTCCATTGAATCATGTGGAAGTGTAGAACTCAATTTAACTTCAATTTCAACAATTAACCTCGATTGATTGGTTAATTTGATGAAATGAAATTCAGTTAGGTTGAAAGGGGAAAATTGGGTATTTTGATAATTCGAAGGACTAAAGTGTAATTTTCTAAAATTGAGGGTCGATTGGGTATGGAAAAGACGTGGGAGGACCAATTAGTGAGTTTTTAAATTTATTGGGGTGAAATTTACCATTTTTGTAATGTTGGGGCAATATGGTAATTTTGGAAAAGTTGGGGACCTAATTGGGAATTTGGGAAACTTGAACCCCTATTCGTTATTTTGATCAAATTAATGTCCCAAAGTCAATTTTTGAAGTTTTGGGATTCAATTTAAGGAAAAATTGGCATTAGGGACCTAAAGTTAAAGAAAAAGAACTTTAGGGACCTAATTGCAAATAATTGAAAAGTTTGGGTACTTCATCCATTTAAGATGAATGAAGGTTGTTAGGCCAAAGAATAATGAACAATGATGTTCATATCATGTTGGAATGTGAAGTACCGGGAATGCCAGCCAAGACAAACTCGCATAAAGGCAAAAAGCCAGTTGAGAAGAATTCATTGCATTCACAAGTGAGTGGGCTAATTTACACTTCATATCCGGTTGGGATGATGAGCACCTTTTCTAAATTGGAAGCCACTATGAGTAGGATTTTATATCATAATCGATTGGGATGATAAGCACCTCAAAAATGAAAACCCACTACTAAGTGTAATTTTAACCATCACACCTAAATGGAGTGAGACCAATTTTGTGGAACAATTGGCCGTTCTATACAAAGGAGAAATTGTGAGACTTTATGGTGTCCCAGTAAGCATAATGTTGGATTAGGACTCTAGGTTTTCCTCAAGTTTCTAGTCTAGTCTACAAAATGATTTGGGAACTAAACTCCACATGAGTACGACATTCCATCCTCAGACCGATGGACAGTCCGAGCGGACAATCCAACCCCTGGAGGATATGCTATAGGCATGCATACTCACCATGAACAAAGGTTGGGAGGAATACTTATGCCTGATAGAGTTTTTCTACAATAATAGTAATCAGGCAAGTGTTCAAATGGCACCTTATGAGGCTCTTTATGGATGACCATTTGGTACCCCCTTATTTTGGAAAAAGTTGGGAGAAAGGATGCTCGAAAGGGTCGAGCTAATAGAAGATGCCACCGAGAAAATTAAGATAATAAGGAGTCGACTTCAGGCAGCTCATGACAGACAAAAGAGCTGTGTAGACCATCGGATGAGAGAGATGGAATTCAAAGTGGGAGACCAAGTATTCCTCAAGGTATCCCCATGGAGGGGAATACTTAGGTTCCAACAATGGAGGAAGTTGAAATCTAGGTACATCGGTCCCTACATCATAATCCAAAGGGTGGGGCTAGTGGCCTATAAACTTGATCTGCCTCCCGACTTACAAAGAATACATGACATATTCCACGTCTTGGTACTCTAGAAGTACTAGCCTAAACCTAATCATGTGTTGGATCAACCCCCGCCCGATTTAGAAGAGAATCTGACCTATCAAGTGGAACTAGTGTGAATAATCAACCGAAGAGATAAGAACTTGAGGAACAAGAAGATTCTCATGGTCATGGTTCTATGGCAAAATGTACTAGTACAAGAAGAGACCTGAGAAATGGAGAGTATTGTGAGGGATGGGTAGCCCCAACTATTTGGGATGTAAATGTTTTGGGGACAAAATCCCTAAAAGGAGGGGAGATTTGTAAACCCTGTCCCTTTAAGGATAACAAAATCGAGAAAAGAACCAGTCCATTTAAAAGAAAATACTGAGCCAATTAATGAACCGAAATTAGTAAAGAAGGGTAAAATGGGAAATTGGAAAATCCCAAGTGACTATAAGAGTCAGAAAAATCATGGGGAAGAACCATAGAACCAATTGAAAGAGAAAATCATAATAGTTTAGGGTGAACCAGACCTGAACCTAATTGAACAGGTTTGAAATATACACGAACCAATTTTTAAATTCATTTTTCATGGTGGTTTAAAATGATCAAATTGTGAAATTGAAGCCACCATTGGATAGAAAATGAATTTAGAAATTTTTAGATTTGAGAAAACCAGTCGAATTGGGCCTGAACTGACTGATTTCTGCCATTGAACTTGGTCGGATTGGACTAGTTCAGTCCGGAATAGTGTCATCTTCTTCCTCAAGATGATAGCACTGCTCATCGGTTCAAAAACTTTCCATTTTCGTTGAGAAGAATATTTCTCTGATCAGGGGCATTTTTGTTCGAGGATAAACTTGACAAGAATTTAAATTGGTCGAGCAGTGAGTCCCCGAGCTCCCTATATAAAGAGTTCCCCTCCATTTATCATCCACACACCTCAAATTGCCCTCCTCTCCCAAGTGCTCCATTTTCCGGTGAATCTAAAACCAGAGCTTTGACTTGGGCACTTCTCTCAGCTTTAGAAGGCAAGGTTGGATCCTACTGACTCTAGGGGAAGTCAGCTACCTGACAACAACTTTCCTTTGACCCAAGGATCATCGGAGAAGCACCGACAGAAACAAATAGTGAAGCAGCTCTTACGGTTCAAAACTGCCCTGTTTTGACAAAGCTGAATTTGGACAAATTCAGACCTCCTCCAGCCAAACCAAGCTTCCCCAAAGTCCCCACGACCCTGACACGACCTCCACAGAGGTGAAAGGTAAGCCAATTTGGCCCTCCTTCGTCGTTCTAGATCGGTGCTATAGAGAGAAAGTGCCAAATTTCACTAACAAAATTCACCTTCATATGGACTTCAATTGTAGTGATTCTTGATCCTAGACAGATTCTAAGGATGAGAGCTACCTCCTCAAATTGAGTGCTCAAACCGCCGCACCTCCAACGGTAAGCTTTCAAAACTTTCTCTCTCTATGAATAATTTTATAGCAAAGCACCTTTTGAGCTCATTTCAGACTCAAATTATGCAATTTAAAGCTCCATTTGATCGTATGGAAGTGTAGGACCTGATCTGTGCCATCAATTGGAGCAATTAACACCAATTGAATGGCCAATTTGAAAAAAATCAAATTCGGTCAAAAAATGGGGAAGAAATTGGGGGAAAATTGGAGATTTCAAAAAATTGAGGGACCTCCATGCAATTTCTCAAAATTGAAGGTCAATTGGTAATAAAAAAGATTTTGGGGGACCAATTGGTCAATTTTCGAAAGAATTGGGGTAAAATGGCTATGTTTGGAAAGTAGGGGTAAAATGGTAATTTTGGAAAATTAGGGGACCAAATTGGAAATTTTGATAACTTGAGCCCCTTACACAATTTTAAGTAAATTGAGGATCCAAAGAGGATATTGGAAACCTTAGGATTCAATTTGTTGGAAAATTTAGCATTAGGGACCTAAAGTCAAGAAAAATGAACTTTAGGGAAGTAAGTGCAATAAAACGAAAATTTGGGCCTAGTCGCTCATACATGAGAAAACGAAGGCTATTATGTCGAATCCTTATTGATAATGATACCCAAACTATGTAGGGACACGTGAGACTAGAACGCAAGCAAGAGAGAGCTAGCGTGGACTGGAAATTGACTGAGGATGATCATGTCATTGTCGACGGGTGAGTGGGACCTTTTACAATTAATACCTAGTTGGAATGATGAGAATGTTTTGAAAAACCTACTCATTGGTTGTGAGTGAGATTATCCAACATCATACCAGGTTGGTATGATGAGATTCCTTGAGGAGAAGGAAAAACTCGCATACCGGTTGTAAGAGAATTTATCACCAATCTCGGTTGGTGTGATGATTTAAAAGTGATTTTTCTATTACAAGTGTTCTCCCCTTACTGTGTGACAACTACTTAAACGATTTGGGAGACCTTCTTGACGGGAGCTAGTGCAGCTTGAATAGGCTAGGGGCATCGATTTTTGAACTCATAGGGCTCACAGCCTAATTTTGGAAAAACAAGTGTAGTGGGCCCAAGGCAAGTGGGCACGGGCTGGGGCACTTAAACAAACATGATTAGGAAGAGCCATGAAAATTTCTATTTAAAATGGAAAATTTTTGTGTGATTCACCATAGTATCGAGTAGGTACTGACAATGCTCGATGGGCTGGCGGCAATGCGTCAAGGCCTAGTATCGAGTAGGTTGGGTTGAGTGTCGGGGCTATTGGACTGTCGGCACCAAATAGAATAGCTTAATCATGAAAAACTCTTGTTTCTGCATGCACTTATGGTATGGGGCCATCAAGACACCCTAGGGGTAGTGATGGGTTCCAAGGGCTAGTGGACGACATGGTAGAGATATGGAGAGCTTGTTGTGCCAGTTAGTCATAAAGCTCTGGGAGCTTCTTGCGCATGAGACCAAGGTGGGGTCAGGATGAGGTCTTCGTCCTCATACGGACACAAAGTGGAATTTGTGTTTGAGCATCGTACATCTGGGACATCCACTCAGACTTAGGGTAGAAGTTTGGAACTTCTATCTGGGTGGAAGCAAAGTCGCGTTGATCCCCAAGTAGGTGCAGTCTACGACTACCCTACGAATGTGTGTACCCTTCCTGATGAAGGGCGTGTATTTGTTTGTTAAATGCCTCTCAAGGCAAGGGAATGGGCTAAGAGAGCTAAATACACCTAATATGGAAATGGACAAAGGTTTTGATGTTTGAGTTTGAGAAATATCATTAAAAAGGGAATGGTAAACCTTGGCAATGGTTTTGACAAATAAATTTTGTTTTTTTTGAAAACTCATTCCTAGCACCCGCTTACTAAGTTGTAGAAACTCACCCTCTCCCTTTAACCCCTTTTCAAGAGAAAGGAAGACCAAGTTTAAAGACCCTTCACAGTTGAACCCTAAGACAAGTATGTAGATTCTAAATATATTGAGTTTTGTATAATGTTATTCTAGGAAAAACAAGGAAAAGATGCTTGACTCATCACTATTTAAAAGGGGGGTGAAACCCTCTTGAACCAAAAGAAGTAGCGGGTTGCTCACGTGGATCTGACCAAACCGGGTTGGGGCATGACAACTTGAGTAGAATCAGAGCATGTTTCCTCAAATACATTATTAAGACTATATAACGTAGTAACTAAGAGAAATAAGTTTTAAAATTTATAGATGGCTCCCAATAGAGAAACCAAGAGAATTGGAGTCGTAGTCACCAACACTGCCTAACACCCCATCCCTATGGAAACTCCATGAGAACCTCTACAGTTCCACCTGGACTAAGCTTAGAGCATTAGAGGTTGTACGAAGAGTTCACCTGAGTATTTGGAAGGCCCAACCTCGCCCCAAGGTGGACACTAACTCTCTAGTTGAGTCCGAGGAAGTACAGTCCCATCCCACTCTTGTTAACATCCCTTGTCACGCCCCGACCGGGTTTGGTCGGATCCTCGTGAACAACCTACCACTCCCATGGTTTATTGAGGGTTTCCCCTTTTCTAAACCGCGAGGAGTAAGGCATCCTTTTTACATGTATCTTTCTTGGAATAGCATTATACAAAACTAAGTAAATTAAAGTAGACATACATGTCTTGTTTTGAATTAGTAGGGTCTTTTAGGGAGGGTCTTTCCTCGGTTACCTAAAAGGGGTAAAGTGGGAGGGGTGAGTTCTACAACTCAGTGAGCGGGTATTGGGAGAGAGTTTTTAGAAATAACTCTGTTCAAAGTGTGCCAATATCATCATTTCTTTTAAGAAAGATCTTTTCTCAAGTGTTGTCCGATTGGCACCATTATGGTGATCATTCATGGCTTGAAACTCCCTGAACGGAGACTTTTCATATTCGTGAATGCCTCTCGCTTTTTCGTCGAGTGATCCGTGTCGTCATCTAAAGGAAGAAGACGACATTGTTCCAAACCGGACCAAACCGGTCCGAACCAGGTTCAATGCTTAAACCGGCCGGTTCAGGCCTGATTCAACCGAGTTTTTCAAAATTAAAATTTTCTAAATTCATCTAAATTCATTCTCTATCTAATTGTGGCTTCAATTCTACAATTTGAATACTTTAAGCACTTAGAAAAATAAATTTAGAAACTATTTAAATAGTGGTTCAAACTAGTTCAATCTGGTTTAGGTCCAGTTCACCTAAACCAGTCTGGTTTTCACTTCTAATTCATCCCATAGTCCTCTTCCATGACTTTTATGACTGTTTAGATCATTCAGGATATGTAAATTTCATGTTTTGCCCTTTCTCTAATTGTTGGGATTCGTGAACCAGTTCGATTTTTTCACCAGGGTTGACTGGTTCTTTTCCTAGTTTCCTTGTTTTAAGGGGAGGGTGTTTACATCCAAGATTACCCCCAAGCCTTCAACTAGAATTTACCATAGAGGTAATCCCCGAAACACATCCCATATCCCAAGCCCCCTATCGCATGGCTCCAACGGACTTGAAGAAATTAAAGGAGCAGTTGGACGAGTTACTAGATAAGGGATACGCCCTAGTATGTCTCCATGGGGTTCACTAGTGCTATTCGTGAAGAAAAATGATGGGAGTATGAGGCTATGTATAGACTATCAAAAGTTGAACTAGGTCACTAGAAGAATAAGTACGCACTTCCACAAATTGATGACCTGTTAGACCAACTAAAGGGAGTGGCCTACTTCTCCAAGATAGATCTCCGGTCAGGATACCACCAACTCAGGATTCGAGAGTGAGATATATATAAGATCGCCTTTTGGTCCCAATACGGACACTATGAATTTAGGGTGATGCCTTTTGGCCTAACTAATGCCCTTGTAGCCATCATGGATCTAATGTACTGAGTGTTCCAGCCTCAATTGGACAAGTTTGTGATTGTGTTGATAGATGAAATACTCATATACTCATAGACTAGGATGGAGAAAGAGGAACATCTGGCCGTCACCTTGGAGATGCTACGAAGCAATAGCTTATATGCAAAATTTTCAAAGTGTGAGTTTTCGTTGCAAGAGGTGGGGTTCTTAGGGCATTTAGTGTCCATGGATGGAGTTAAGGTAGATCCAACAAAGGTGTAAGCCATATCTGACTGGAAGGCACCCAAGAACCACTTCGAGATACGCAACTTCTTAGGATTAGCAGGGTACTACCAATGGTTTGTACATGACTTCTCTAAGATTGCAACCCTTGTGACTTGCCTTACAAGGAAGGGAGTATAGTACCAGTGGGATGAAACCTATGAGAAATCCTTACTGGAGTTAAAGTCCCATTTAACATTGGTGCCCATACTCACTATGCCTGATCCAAGTGTAGGGGAGTATACAGTCTATAGTGACACATCCAGACAAGGATTCATGTGTGTATTAATGAAGTAGGGAAAGGTTATCGCCTATGCCTTGCGACAACTAAAGATACATGATAGGAACTACCCTACTCTCGACTTAGAGTTAGCTGCAATAGTGTTCGCCCTCAATATTTGGCGACACTACCTATACGTGGTTAAGTGCAAAATATATACAGATCACAAGAGTCTTAAGTACTTCCTCACTCAAAGGGAGTTGAATCTCCATCAGAGGAGATGGCTGGAATTGGTAAAGGACTACAACCTTGTGGTAGAATACCACCCTAGGAAGGCTAATGTGGTGGCACACGCTCTAAGTCGCAAGTGTCAAACCGAGGCAACATAGATAAATATGAACTACCTGCCCTTACTACAACAATTGGGAAGAATGAAAGTGGACCTTAAGGTAGATAAAGAAGAAAGATGTCTAATGGCTGACGTAGTAGTAGGACCCAGCCTAATAGAGCAAATTATGGTCCACCAAAAAGGGGATAAGGAACTCTAGCCCTACTTAGACTTGATCAACGAGGGGTCAAACCCGGACTACAACCATCAAGGCGATGGATTGCTGACCTATAATGTCACGCCATGTACTGGTTTGATCGGATCCCCATGAGCAACCCACCACTCCCATGGTCCATGAAGGGTTTTCACCCATTTCTGAACCACGAGTAGGAAGGTGTCCTTTTACCTATCATTCTTGGAATAACATTATACAAAACTAAATATTTTAAAGTATACGTACATGTCTTATAATTCCAATACAGGAGAGTATTTAGGTAGAATGTTTCCCTTGGTTGCCTGAAAGGGGTAAAAAGGGAGGGGGTGAATTCTACAACTCAGTGAGCAAGTGTTGGGATTGAGTTTTCAAAATAGCTTTATTTAGACTATGCCACAATTATCATTTCCTTTAAAAAGGATTTTTTCTCAAATTTACTTTTCAAAACCTTTTCCATTTCTGTATTAAGTGTGTTTAGCTCTCTTACCCATCCCCTTGCCTCGAGAGGTATATAGCAAATAAACACATGCCCTTCATCAAGAAAGGTACACACATTTGCAGGTGTAACCTGTCCACTGCACCCACTTGTGGATCAGAGCTTCTTTACCATCCACCAAGATAGAAGCCTGTCCACTTCTACCCTAGGTCTAAGTGGATGTTCTTGACATCTGACCCCAGACTCGAATGCCACTCCATGTTCGTATGAGGACAGAGACCTCATCCCGACCCTACCCCAGTCTCATGCGTAAGAAGCTACTTCGAGCTTCTAAACTGACTAGCACGATGAACTTCCCTTATCTCCACCATGTCGTCCAATAGCCCTTAGGAACCATCACTACCCTATAGGGCATCTTAATGGTCTCGTACCATAAGTGCATCCACAACTAAGAGTTTTCCACATATAGTCATTATTTTTGGTGCCAATGGTCCAACGACCCCGACACTCAACTCGACCTGTAGCTGTTTGTCTAGACCGGTCTGTCGACCAGGCCCTGATGCAATGTTGCCAGTCCATCAAGCACTGTCGGTCCTGACTTGGTATCGTGGCAAAATCATACAACCAAATTTATTAGAAATTTTCATAGCTCTTTCTTAATTCAAGTTTGTTTATGAGCTCCTGCTCTTGTCCACTAGCCTTAGGTTCACTGCACATGTTTTTCCAAAAACGGACATTTAGCCCCATGAGTTCAAAAACTAAGGCCCTTGGCCTATTTGAGCTATTTTAGCTCCCATCAAGAAGGTCTCCCAAATATTTTAAGCATTGCTACACAGACACTTTTGACAAAATTCATTTTCAACTTCATCACACCAACCAGGTGTGATGATATCTCTACTTACAATCGTTAGTCGTGTTTCTCCTTTCCTCAAGGAAATTCATCATACCAACTAGGTATGATTATCTCTACTTACAACCAATAAGTAGGTTTTTTATCCATTAAAGATAGTGCTCATCATCACAACTGATATGATGTATAAATTTGCCCACTCACTCGATGACTATGACGTGTTCATCCACAGTCAGTTTTCCAATTCCACGCTAGCTTTTCCTTGCTGGTGTTCCAGTCTCTCGTGTCCCTACATAATTTGGGCATCCTTATCAATTAAGGTCTGGCATGACAACCATCATTTTCTCACGTATGAGCGATTAGGCTCAAAATTGTTGTTTTATAGCACTTAGGACCATAAAGTTCATTTTCCTTAACTTTTGGTCCCTAAGACTAACTTTTCCCCAAATTGAGTCCCAAGGCTTCCAAAATTCTCTTTGGGTCCTCAAATTACTCAAAATTGTGTAAAGGGCTCAAGTTTTCCAAATTTCTAATTTGGTCCCCAACTTTTTAAAAATTACCATTTTGCCCCTACTTTCCAAAAATGGCAATTTGACACCAAATGTTTCGGAAATTGACCAATTGTCCCCTAACATCTTTCTCATGGCCAATTGGCCTTCAATTTTGGGAAATTGCAAAGAGGTCCCACAATTTTTTGAAATCACCAATTTTCCCCAAAATTACAATTTCTCCCATTCAAATTGGCCGAATTTGATTACTTTAAATTGGTTATTCAATCGAGGTTAATTGCTCCAATTGATGATATGGGTCAGTTCCTATACTTCCATATGATTCAATTGAGCTTTTAATTGCATGATTTTGGTATGAAACGAGCTCAAACGGAGGTTCGCTGGAAAACTGTTCATAGAGAGAGAAAACTTCGAAAGCTTACCGTTGGAGGTGTGACGGTCCGAGCTCTCGATCGGGGGAGGTAGCTCTTATCTTGAGGTTCCTTTGAGTATCAAGAATCACTACAATTGAAGTCAAATTGAGGGTGAATTTTGTTAGTGAAATTCAGCAGTTTCTCTCTCTAACCTCGATCTGCAATGACTGAAGAGGTTGGAATTGGCTTACCTTTCTACTTTATTGAGGCCGTGTCAGGGTCGAGAGGGTGTTGGGGAGGCTTGGTTTGGCTAGAGCATGGCTGAATTGGGCCTAATTCAGCTTGGCCAAAACAGGGCAACTTTAGTCTATCAGAGCTCCTTCTTTGTTTGATTTTGCCAATGATCCTCCAGTGCTTCTCGGAGGAAAAGGAGGTTGTTATCAGGTAGCTAGCTTCCCCTAGAGTCTATAGAACCCTTTCCTTGCCTTTTGACGCTAAGACCACTGCCCAAGTCGGAGCTCTGGTCTCAGCTTCACCGAAAAATGGAGCAGTTGAGAGAGAATGGCAATTTGAGGTGTGTGGAGGATGAATGGAGAGGACCTCTTTATATACAGAGCTCGGGGACCCTTTGCCCAACTGCTTTCCATTTTGGTTGATCTTATCCTTGCCTGAAAATGGCCTGATTGGTGCAGTTACATCTTTACCGAAGAAGGAAGTTTTCTACATTTATGAACAGTATTGTCATCTTGAGGAAGAAGATGTTACTACTCTGAATCGGACCAATCCGACCGGGTTCAATGGCGTAAATCGGTCGGTTCAGGCACGATTCGACCAGTTTGTCAAAATTACAATTTTCTAAATTAATTCTCTATCTAATTTTGGCTTCAATTTCCAAATTTGAATATTTTAAGACAACAAGAAAAATGAATTTAGAAACCGGTTGATGTATGGTTCAAATTGGTCAATCCGATTCAGGTCTGGTTCACCTTGAACCGGTCTAGTTTTCTCCTATCATTTGTTCAAAGGTTCTTTTCCATCATTTTTATGGCTCTTTTCAGTCATTTGGGATTTTCCAATTTGCCAATTTACCCTTTGTTTATCGGTTATGGTTCGTGAACCAGTTCGGTTTTCTCTTTTGAAACGACCAGTTCTTTTCCTAGTTTTCTTACCATTAAAGGGATGGGGTTTACAACTCTCCCCACATTTTAGGGTTTTTTTTCCAAAAATTATTTACATCTCATATAACTGAGGGTACCCATCTCTCATAACACTCTCAATTTCTCATGTCTCCTCTTGCACTAGTTCGTTCTACCAAAGAACCTTGACCATATGAATCTTCTTGTTCCTCAAGTTCTTGTCACTCTGGTAAATGATTTGCACCAGTTTGGCATGATAGGTCAGGTTCACTTCTAACTTAGGTGGGGGTCAGTCCAAAACATGATTGGGATCAAGCTGATATTTCTGGAGTACTGAGACATGGAATACATCATGTACTCTTTGTAAGTCCGGAGGCAGTTCTAATTTATAGGCCACTAGGCATATCCTTTGGACTATGGTATAGGGACCGATGTATCTAGGTTTCAACCTCCCCTATTGCTAAAACCTAAGTATTCCCCTCCATTGGGATACCTTGTGAAACACTTGGTCTCCCACATCAAATTCTAAGTCTCTTCTCCGATGGTATGCATAGCTCTTTTGCCCGTATTGAGCAGCCTTAAGTCAACTCCTTATGATCTTAATCTTTTATGTGGCGTCTTTTATTAGCTTGACCCTTGCTAGCTTCCTTTCTCCCACGACTTCCCAAAATAAGGGGGTACGACATGGTCGTCCATAAAGGGCCTCACAAGGAGCCATATGAATACTGGCCTGATAATTATTATTATAGGCAAACTCCATTAGGCATAAGTATTCCTCCCAACCCTTATTCATGGTGAGTATGCATGATCGTAGCATGTCTTCTAGGGTTTGGATTGTTCACTCAGACTGTCCATCGGTTTGAGAATGAAATGTGGTACTCATGTGGAGCTTGGTTTCTAGGGTGCTTTACAAACTAGGCTAGAACCTTGAGGTAAACCTAGGGTCTCTATCCGACACTATCCTTACCGAGATGGCATGGAGTCTCACAATCTCCCTCATGTATAAAATGATTAGTTGTTCCACCGAATCGATCACCCTTATTGGTATGAAGTGGGTGGATTTGGTCAATCTATCCACAATAAACCAAAATGTATCTCGTCCCTTCCTAGTCACATGTAGTCCCATGACAAAATCCATAGTGATGTGTTCCCATTTCTAATCGAGAATTGGTAGGGGTTGTTGCAGTCATGATGATTTCTGGTGCTCAGCTTTAATCTACTGACAGGACAAGCATCATGCTACATATTCCGTGATATCCCTCTTCATCCCTCTCCACCAATAACCCTGTTTGAGGGTGCGATACATCTTGGTACTGCCCGGATGCATCACATAAATAGTGTCTTGTGCCTCTTCCAATATTAATTACTTAAGTTCCTTGTCTTGAGGCTCACACACTCTACCCCTGTAGGTCAGCACTCCATCACCTCGAAGGTTGTTGTCCAGGTTCGTCCCTTCGTTGACCAGATCTAGATAGGGCTGAAGTTCCTTGTTCCCTTTTTGTTGGACCTTTATTTGTTCCATTAGGCTAGGTCTTAACACTACATCAGCCAATAGGCATTTTTCTCCTTTGTCTACTTTAAGGTCCATTCCCATTCTTCCCAACTGCTGCAACAAGGGCATGTAGCTTGTCTTTATTTGTGCCGCATCAGTTTGATACTTGCAACATAGAGTGTCTGCCACCACATTGGCCTTCGCAGGGTGGTATTCTATCATAAGGTCATTTTCCTTTACCAGCTCCAGCCATCTCCTTTGGCGGAGATTCAACTCCCTCTATGTTAGGAAGTACTTAAGACTCTTGTGATCGATATATATCCTACACTTAACCTCGTATAGATAGTGTCACCAAATCTTAAGGGCAAACACTATTGTGGCCAACTCTAAGTTGTGAGCAGGGTAGTTCCTCTCATGTACCTTTAATTGTCATGATGCGTAGGTGATGGTCTTTCCTTATTGCATTAATACACATCTGAGTCCTTGTCCAGATGTGTCACTATAGACAGTATATTCCCCTGCACTTGGGTCAGGTAGAGAGAGGACGGGTGCCATTGTTAAACGGGTCTTCAACTCCTGGTAGAATTTCTCAAAATTTTCATCCCACTTATACTCCACTCCTTTCCTTGTGAGATGGGTCAAAGGGCCAGCTATCTTAGAGAAATCATGTACAAACCGTATGTAGTACCCTTCCAATCCCAAAGAGTTGCGTATCTCAGAGGGATTCTTGGGTGCCATCCAATCAGATATAGCCTCCACCTTTGTTGGATCCACCTTGACTCCATCTTTGGACACTATGTGCCCTAAAAATCCTACCTCCTACAACCAAAACTCATACTTGGAGAATTTCGCATATAAGCAGTTATTTCGTAATGCTTCTAAGGTGATAGCTAGATGTTCTTCCTGCTCCAGCCTAGTTCATGAGTATATCAATATGTCATCTATAAACATTATCATGAACTTGTCCAAGTGTGGTTGGAGCACTCGGTTCATCAGATCCATGAAGGTTGCAGGGGCATTTGTTAGGCCAAAAGGCATCACCCTAAACTCATAGTGTCCATATCGAGATCGAAAGGCAGTCTTAGGGATATCTTACTCTCAGATCCTAAGTTGGTGGTATCCTGACCGAAGGTCTATCTTTGAGAAGTAGGCTGCTCCTTTTAATTGGTCAAACAGGTCGTCGATCCATGGAAATGGATATTTATTCTTTATGGTGACCTGGTTCAATTTTTGATAATCTATGGATAGCCTCATACTCTCGTCCTTCTTCTTCTTCATGAACAATACTAGTGCACCCCATGGGGACTAGCTAGGGCGTATGAAACCCTTTTCCAATAAATTGTCCAACTGCTCTAACTCCTTTAACTCTGCTGGAGCCATGAGATAAGGGGCTTGGGATATGGGATGTGTTCCTGGGATTACCTCTATGGTAAATTCTAGTTGTCGGCTTGGGGGTAATCCGGGTAGTTCCTCCAAGAACACATCCAAGTAGTGTTTAACCATCGGGATGCCTTCTAGTCCCTTCTCCTTTGACTTCTTGTTGATGACCATTGCGAAAAAAGCCTTACAACCTTTCTGTATCATCTTTTGAGTCTTTATGTGGGATACCAAATGCACTTCTCCCTTCCTCTTGTCTCCTTAGAAACATAGTCCGAGTGTGTCGAGAGTGTGGAATGTTATTACCTTCTTTCCACAGTCCACCTTGGCTTGATGGGTACTCAACCAATCCATTCCCAATATTATTTCTACCTCCCTTAAAGGTAATAGGATCAAATCCACCTCTAGTTTAACTCCTCCAATCATGATCTCACATCCCTTTAACTATTTGTCCCTATTTAGTCCTTCTCCTAAGGGGGTGAGTATGTTGAGATTTTATTCTAGAGAGGTAAGTTCTAGGGGAAGACCTGGGATTAGATCTTCCTTAATGAAGGATCTCTCCGCTCCCGAGTCAAAGAGGGCGTAGACTTTTCTACCCTAGAAGTGTATGTACCCTTATTGAAGAAATGCACGTTTTTAAAAGGAAAATCTAAATTCTTTATTGAATAGAATCAAATTACAGGTTTTGTCTCAATTTTGGTTAGGGAGGTTTTGGGAAGTACCTGCTACGGTACTAGGGTTTTTTCTAGCCTCTTCTTGGTTGAGGTTGTATAACCTAACTGGTACCCTTGTCATGGCGTCCTGCCTCAGAGTCCTTGGGTTTCTTTGGGGTGGTCCAAGCGTGTTTCGTTACATATTCTCCCTTAGAGTGGGGCATTCCTTTGTAAAGTGCCCCATCTGCCCACATCCGAAATAGGATAAGCAAGTTCCCTCGTGGTATCTCTAGCATCTAGGATAGCAAGAGCTCCCTTGTAGTATGCATGCAAACCCTACCCTCAGAGTTAAGGAAAACTAGGAAAGAACCAGTCAACCTGAGTGAGAAAACCGAACCGGTTCACAAACCCCGATCACTAGAGAACGGGCAAATTGGGAAATTTACAACTCCTGAGTGACCCAAAGAGTTATAAAAACTGTAGAAAGGGACTTTAAGACAATTTGGGAAAGAAAACTAGACCGATTCAAGTGAACTGGATCTGAGTCGAATTGAACTGGTTTGAAAAATCATTGAACTAGATGCTAAATTCATTTTTCTAGGTGGCTTAGAAAATTCAAATTGGAGAATTGAGGGCATCATTGGATAGAGAATGAATTTAGATGAAATTAAAAATTTTTAATTTTTAAAAACATAGTTAAATCAAGCCTAAACTAGCTGGTTTAAGCGTTGAACCTAGTTCGGACCGGTTCGGCCGATTTTTTTATCAATGTCATCTTCTTCCTTCAGATGACAGCACTGTTCACTCATAGGAAAATTGAACAGCATCGGCGAAACGAAACGTTCCCATTTGGGATGCTTTAGGCCATCAATTGTTGTCATTAAGGGGCCAAACGGACGGTCAGAGAGTGTCCGAGCTCCCTATATAAAGAGCCTCTCTCCATTCATCCTCAAGGTACTTGAAAACTTCAATCTCTCTCATCTACTCAGTTTTTTGATAAAGCTCAAACTAGAGCTTCAACATAGGGGATTTTCTAAGCCAAAGAAGGCATGGTCAGGTTCCTTAGACTCAGGGAGAATTCAGCTACATGATAGTAGCCTCTAACTACTTTGAGGATTGTCGAAGAAGCGCCGGCGTGATCGAAGAGTGAAGTAGCTCTGACAAACCGAAGCTGCCCTATTTTCATCGAGCTAAAATCGGCTGATTTGAGCCCTCCTCAAGCCAAACCAAGCACACCCAACACTCCCTTAGCCCTCATACGATCGAATTAGTGCGGAAAGGTAAGCCAATTTGGCTCCCCTTTGTAATTTCTAATCAATACTAGAGAGAGAACCAATGACTTTTCACTAACCGAATTCTCCATCAATTCGACATGAATTGATGTGATTCTTGATCCTAGGAGGAACCTTGGGATGAGAGCTATTTGTCCAGATCGAAAGCTTGGACAGCCGCATCCTCGACGGTAAGCTTTTCAAGCTTTCTCTCTTTTAGTCTAGTTTTTTAGTGCAGCTCCGTTTGAGCTCTTTTCGACATCAATTCATGCGATTCAAAGTTCAATTGAATCATATGGATATGCAGGAACTCAATTTTACCTTCAATTTCAACAATTAACCTCAATTGATTGGTCAATTTGATAAAATCAAATTCAGCCAATTAGAAAAGAGGAAATAAGGGGAAAATTGGGGATTTCAAAAAATTGAGGGACTAAAGTGCAATTTCCCAAAATTGAGGGCCAATTGGCGATAAAAGAGATGTTGGAGGACCAATTGGTCGATTTTTAGAATTTTTGGGGGACAAATTACCATTTTTGTAAAGTAGGGGCAAAATAGTAATTTTTGAAAAGCTAAGGACAAATTGGAAATTTGGGAAACTTGAATCCTTTTTGGGATGTTGGATAAATTGAGGACCCATAATGAATTTTTGAAAGTTTCGAGACTCAATTTGGGGGAAAATTAGCATTAGGGACCTAGAGTTAAAGAAAAAGAACTTTAGGGACCTAAATGCAAATAATTAAAAAGTTTGGGTATTTTGTTCATTTGTGAGGAATGAAGGGTATTAGGCCAAATGATAATGAACAAGGATGTTTAAAACATGTAGAAACACGAGAGACTAAGAACGCTAGCAAAGACAAGATTGCATGGAGGCAAAGAGCCAAATAAGAGGAATTCACTACACTATCGGGTGAGTGGAAATTTTCACATCACACCTGGTTGGGATGATGAGTACCTCGGAATGAAAAACTACAACTAAGTGAAATTTTTAACATCACACCTGAATAGGGTGATGTGGAAACTACGCGGAAACACTACTTACTGATTGTAAGTAGATCATACCCAGTTGGTATGATGAACTTCCTAGAAGGAAGTGGAAAACCTGTTTACTAGTTGTAAGCGAAGATGTCATCACACCTAGTTGGTGTGATCGATGAATGAAAACATATTTTGTTAGAAGTGTTCTCCACTGACTTTGTGCCACCACTTAAAGATTTTGGGAGACCTTCTTGACAAGAGCTTGAATAGCTCAATTAGGCTAGAGGCCTCGGTTTTGGAACTTGGGGGCTAAAATGCCCGATTATGAAAATCTCGTACGGTGGGCCCAAGGCCAGTTGACATGAGCAGGAGCTCGTAAACAAACATAATATTAATCCATGAAAATTTTAATGAATGATGTGATTTGGCCATGGTACCAAGATAGGACCGACATACTTGATGGATTAGTGGCAGTGCGACAAGACTCGCTCAATGGACTAGTCTAGACAAACAACTACAGGTCGAGTTAAGGGTTGGGGCCGTTGGACTAGTGGCACCTAAGATTAATGGCTTATATGGAAAATTATTGTTTGTGCATTCACTTGAGGTTCAAGATCCTTAAGACACCCAAGAAGTGTAGTGATGCTTCCTAAGGGCTACTGGATGACATGGTGAAGATAAGGGTAGATTGTCGTGCCAGCAGTCAGGGAAGCTCGATGTAGCTTCATGCGCATGAGATCGGGGTGGGGTTGGGATGAGGTCTCTGTCCTCATACGGACACGAAGTTTCTTTTCGGGTTTTAGGTTCGGATGTCGCATACATCCACTCATCCCCAAGGTAGAAGTGGATGGGCTTCTATCTAGGTGGCTGGTAAAGTCACTCTAACGCCACAAGTGGGTGCAGTGGACGAGCTGCCCTATGAGTGTGTGATCCCTTCATGATGAAGGGCATGTATTGGTTGCTAAACACACCATTTGTGGTTAATAATGAGTAATGGTTTTGAAAATCAAGAAATTGAGGAAGAAATAATTTTAAAGGAAATAAGGAGTCTGACACACTCCAATTCAAAAACTATTTTATTGAATTTTTTTTAAATACCTATTCACTAAGTTGTAGAAACTCACCCACCATTTTTATCCCTTTTTAGAAATAGAGAAATGGCTAGGGATAACATCAGGATTTACCCTCTATCAGGTATGCTTAAATTTATTTTAAGCATGCATTTTGATTGATATATGTTATTCCATGGATCATAGTCATAAATTTCGCATGGCTCCTCTTGATTAAAGAATGGGGAAAACATTTCTTGAACCAAGAGAGTGGTAGATTGATCACAGGGATTTGACCAAACCAGGTCAGGACGTGACAACTTGAGTGGTATCAGAGCTAAGTTCCCTTGAAACATTATCAATACTATGCCTTGATATTAATAAAACTTTAACTACCGTGTAGGAAGGAAAATCCCTAGGAAGTTCGCTGTGAAATCCAATCCTCCACACTTGACCCTAAAAAAGACACCTACCCCAAGGGAGGCATATGTTCAATGATTCTTAAACAGTGAGAAAAGAGTACCCAAAGATATGGTGGAGGACTATTGGAAACTTGTAGGAGTTCTACTAGAACCCGAAGGCATTGCATACCCTCCTCTAAGGCAAGAGGAACCTATTCCTTCTCCTAGGAGCCCAATCCCTCCTCTAGACCCACAACAACTGTAGAGAAATCCCACTAAGTACCCCCCTACTCAATCCAGCTTGGGACAACTATTGGGATGTGTATGCCACCTTCATGAAAATCCACCAAGTACCCCCCTACTCAATCCAGCTTCAATCCCTCCCAATGGATGAAGTACACATATGAGTGTGAGGCTAAGGTATTGAGGCAGTACGGATTGGAGGCCAAACATAAAGTCCATCCCATAAGGGAATACAGATGGACCCCAACTAGTTCCTCAAAGCCATTTGATCAAGAATCCCACAACCATTCCAAGGCTAACTCTCGACCTATGACCCCAAGGGACTAGGGGGTAGAAAATCTCTATAATAAGCCAAGAAAGAATGGAAGAAACTATTTCTTGAATGAATAAAAGTATGATTTCTCCTCAAATTATTGTCTCTTGATAAATACAACTAATAGAAATAGGGATATACCGATAAAGATCGAAGTAATGGGTAAAGGAAAATTTCTTGTTAACCCAATCTCTAAGGTAGCCAAGTAAGTTTTCCACCTGAAGAAAGGAAAAAGACCTGGCAAGGAATCCTAAAAGAGTTTACTAAGGTTCACCAAGGAGGACATATCTTAACTAAGGGGAGGAAGGAAAAGTCTAGAGTAAGGAAAGTCAACATCAAAGAGCATGGGATGAGTGGAAGTCTAAGGAGTCAAGGAAAGACTCTATGGATAAAAGTAAGGAAACAAGAAGGATTAGACTATCCCAAGGAAAATCAAAAGAATGGAAACTGGTCAAGGAGAAAGTAAGAAAGATATGGCAAGCACTAACGATGTTAAGACATTTAAGATAGGATAAGGAGAAAGGAGAAAGGAAAGACGTATGATAGAAAGAAACCCCAAGAATAATACCAATACTTGGAAAAGAGTTAAGACATACATCCTTAGGAACTTGATAGTAATAAGGGACTTTGTTGGAGGTAAGGAGGTGGAACAAAAAGGAATAGAAGATAGGCAAGAAATCCAGAGTGAATCACCATACAAAGGTCGGGAAATATAAGAAAAGAATGAAGGAAGAACTTTCATTGAGCAGTAGGGAGAATGAACATGAAAATCCCAAGATGTAAATCCCTAGAAGAAGAATGAAGATAGGAAGTGGAATCGTGGAAAGGAAGAAGTTCCAAGCTAAGGTAATGAATAGATGAAATATCATAAACTAGAGTAGAAACCAGGACCTCATTAAAGGACATAGGTGACTAAGTAAATACCTGGAGAGCCAAGTGTGATCTACTTGCTAGAGAGTAGAGGAACTAAATAGGGATTTTGGACAAACCCAGTTGAAGAAAATAACTTATAACCACCATATCATCTAGGAGAATAAATGACATCCTAAGATGGACCGGAAATTAGTGAGGACTACACCCTAAAAGGGAATGAGAAATGAGATGGGGTATTAAGGGCAATACAACTCAAGAGACGATGGTATCAAAACCATATGATAAGGAGAATGATAAGAACGAGGTAATTAATGAATCTACCTACGGGAGAATTATAAATTTGAACTCCAATAAAGAGGGAGAGATGGAAAAGATAAACATTTGGGAATTTAAGATGAAGACAAAATCTTTAAAGAGATCAATGACCAAGGCTGAGTTAACAATCCAACTAAGGACAGGAGAAGGTTAGGTAAGCCTCTCATAGGATAATCGTGAAATTTTAAAATAAGGCTGATGTGAATCTAATCTAAAAGAAATGGATGGATATAGGCATGAAAGGAGAATGAAGATGGAGTACATATAAGTATCAAGGGTAGTGTAAGAAGAAAAGGATGGCATCAGGGAATACCTTTTAAGTTCAAAATAATAAGACATGAAGAGAACCCAAGAGAAAAGAACATAAACTGCCAAGGAAGGAAACCTTGGAAGGACAAAAGTGACCCAATTAAAAGGAAATGGGATCAACAGAAATGGAGACTAGATAAATTCGTGCAAGATATGCTAGTCGAAATGGAAAGATCAAGTACAAAAGAAATGTATTCGGGAGGACCTGAGGAGCAAATTAAGTCCATGTAATGTGTAAGTCGGAAAACACATCAAAGGAGGTTGTGCGAGTAAGGAGGGGGTGGATTGCCTATAAAAAGAGGAAACAAAGGAAAAACATCTAAGAACCCTTGGAAAAGTTAACCCTCAATTAGGAAGGGATTTAAGTAAAGGATCACTGACATAAGGACTGGTGGTGATCAACACTCAAATTGATAGAGCCTAAAGAGAGAACGACTAGACATAGTGTGGAGTAACCAGAACAAGAACGATCAGTGAAAATGTCTCGGGTAAAGAATCAGGAAAGAGACTAATTTCAGTTACAGAAGAATTCAAAATGACGAATACCCTATTATAGGAAAGGTTATGAAGAAAGGAAGGAATGAAAACATCAAAGAAATGATTAGGGGGTTGAATGTGTAGTTCCCAAGGTGAACATCTCTGATGTAAGGAACATGGTAGAGAAAAAAATTGAAATAAGGGAACAATCACAAGTAAGTAATCGATACTTAAAATTGAAGGAGATTAACTATTATAAGAATTTTGAAGTGATTATGAAAGAATAAGAGTTGACTAAAAGAAGAGAATGTCCTTGAGAAAAGGACGCCATTGAAACTAAGAAAGGACATAGGAATGGTCAAAACTGGATGAAAGTAGTTAACACCGAAATCTACGAAGTGATTATATGGTATCGAGAGGACCCCGAACTAAGGGTTTTAATGACAAAGGAAGTGACTAAACATAAGAATGAGTGGGTATCTTGAAAATCTCAATCCTAAAATCCTGAGTAAAGAACCTCAAGAGGAAGACATATGCTTTAAGGAAAGAGGGGCGTGAATTTAACGATAGAGCCTAAAATCCTAGAGTAAGGTATGCTTAGCTTAAGCAAGCTCCATGGAATGGATAATGAGAAGGAAAAGAAATTTATAAGTGTGTTATACTAGGACTAAATGGAAATAACTGAGAATGTTGTTTGTCAATAAACAACAAGTTGATATCAAGGGAAGTTCATTCCAGTACGAAGTATGTTGAATAAGTTTTGGGGATAAAACTCCTAAAAGGAGGGAAGTGTTGTAAACCCCTCCCTTGAAGTTTAGGAAAATCGGGAAAGAATCGGTCAACCGGAGTGACAAAACTGAATTGATTCACAAACCCTAACCACTAGAGAATGGGCAAATTATGAAATTTACAACACCCATGTAAACCTCGCACTTTTGAGTTAAGGAAAACCAGGAAAAAGAACCGATCAAACCAAGTAAGAAAATCGAGCCGATTTACAATCTCGATCATTTGGGAACAAGCAATTTAGAAATTTACAACTTCTGGATGATCCAAATGGTTAATTAAACTAGGAAAAGAAACTTAAGACAAATTAGAAGAGAAAAACCAAATTGGTTCAGGTGAATGAGATCCCATAAAAACTCTAAAATTAAGCGTGCATGCTGGAGAGTAGTTATGGGAATATTAATACTAGTAATAAATCTCTCCCATTTAATACACGATTTTACACCTATATAAAGAGGTCATCCCCATTCATTCTCCAAACACCCAAACACTTCTCTCTCTCTCTCTCTCTACTGCTCCATTTCCCGATGAAGCTCGAACTAGAGCTTTGATTTGAACATTTTTCTTAACCTTGGTAGGAGAGGTCGGGCTCTTTAGAACTAGGGAGAAGTTAACTATCTGATAACAAACTCCAGTCAATCTGAGAATCGCTGGAGAAGCGTCCCCTTGATGGAATAGTGAAGTAGCTCCGACGGACTAAAGCTGCCCTATTTTGGCCAAGCTAAAATTGGCCATTTTGAGCCCTCCTTAGGCTAAACCAAGCCCTCCCAACACTTCCTTAGCCCTCCCATGGCCAAATTAGGACTGAAAGTTATGCCAATTCGGCTCCACTTTGTAATTTTTGGCCAGTGATAGAGAGAGAACTGATAGAATTTCAATGATGAAATTCTAACTCAATTTGGTATCAATTGATGTGATTCTTGATTCTAGGATGAACCTCAGGACGAGAGCTATCTGCCCAGATCGAAAGCTTGAACCGTCATGCCATCACCAGTGAGTAATCGAAGCTTTCTCTCTCTATAGTTCATTTTTCGGTGAAGCTCCATTTGAGCTCATTTCGGTGTTAAAACTCATGATTCAAAGTTCTATGGAATCGTTTGAACATGTAGAACTCTCTAGTGGCAGTGCGACAAGACGGGTCAACGGACCAATCAAGATAAACAACTACGGGTTGAGTTGAGAGTTGGAGGCGTTAGACTAATGGCACCACATATTACATGGCATAATAAGAAAATATTGTTTGTGCATGTACTATGAGTACGAGATCATCAAGACACCCATGAGGGGTAGTGATGCGTCCTAAGGGCCCTGGATGACCCAATGAGTTTAAGAGTAGTCCGTCGTTCCAAGTGTCTATGCGAAATTTGGAGTAGCACCAAGCGCATGAGACCGGGGTGGGGATAGGATAAGGTCTATGTCTTCATACGGACACGAAGAACCAATTTCAAGATTGAGGGTCGGATGTCGCGTACATCCACTGTAAACCCCACACATTTGAGTTAAGGAAAACCGGGAAAAGAACCGGTCAAACCGATAAAAAAACAAAACCGGTTTACATTTGGGAATAAGCAATATGAAAATTTACAACTTTTGGTTGATACAAAGGATTTATTAAATATTGGAAAAGAAATTTAAGACAAATTAGAAAAAAAAAACCAAATTGGTTCAGGTGAACTAGATTTTATAAGAATTTCAAAGTTAAGCGTGCTTACCTTAAAGTAATTTGAGGATGGGTGACCTCTTGGGAAGTATGATTTTTTATAACCTGAAATTTCGGTAAAAAATTTTTATGCGAACGTACGACTTATCATAAATAGCCATCAATTAATATATATTTAATTATTGAAATTAGTACCAATAATTTATGGCAATATTAATACTAGTAATAAATCTCGCCCATTTAATACACGAGTTTTACAACTATATAAAGAGGTCATCCCCATTTCATTCTCCTCACACCTGAACACTTCTCTCTCTCTCTACTGCTCCATTTCTCGGTAAAGCTCGAACAAGAGCTTTGACTTGAACAAAAGTCGGGCTCTTTAGAACCGGGGAGAAGACAGCTATCTGATAGCAAACTCCAGTCAATCCGAGAATCGTTGGAGAAGCGCCCACATGATGAAATAGTGAAGCAACTCCGGCGGACCGAAGCTGCCCTATTTCGGCTAAGCCAGAATCGGCCATTTCAAGCCCTTCTCAGGCCAAACTAAGCCCTCCCAACACTTCCGAAGCCTTTCCACAGCCGAATTAGGACCGAAAGGTAAGCCAATTCGGCTCCCCTTTATAATTTTCGATCGGTGCTAGAGAGAGAATCGACCGAATTTCAATGAAAAAATTCTAATCCAATTCCGCATCAATTGATACAATACTTGATTTTAGGATGAACGAGAGCGCAGACGCTCTCGAGAAAACGGAGAGCGTAGACGCGAACGAAGCGGACTCTATACGCGCGCACTAGCGCGCAGAGGCTTGAGAGCCAGCGAGAAAACGGAGTGCGCACTAGCGCGCTCTTTCGAGCCTCCGCTTGCTCTTTGGCGTGCTTCGGGTCCTTTCGGACCGGAGCTTGCTCTTTGGTGCGCTTCGGGTCCTTTCGGACCGGAGCTTGCTCTTTGGCGCGCTTCGTCCTTCGGACCCTACGCTCAAGACGAGACCTATCTCCCTAGATCGAAAGCTCGGACTGTCATGCCTTCACCGGTGAGTAATCGAAGCTTTCTCTCTCTATAGTCTATTTTTCGGAAAAGCTCCATTTGAGCTTGTTCCGACGTTAAAATATGCTATTCAAAGTTTCTTAGAATCGTATGAACATACAGGAACTCAATTTCAACTCCAATTTCAATAATTAGAAGTGTTTGATTGGTTAATTTGATGAAATCAAATTCGGGAGTGTTGAAGAGTTGAAATTGGGGGAAATTTTGGGGATTTTCGAAATTCAAAGGGGCCAAAATACAATTTTATGAAATTGAGGGTCAATTGGGCATGAAAATAATGTTGGAGGACCAATTGAGGAATTTTGGAAAATCTGGGGAAAAACTTACCATTTTTGTGAAAGAAGGGCAAAATGGTAATTTTGGAAAAATTGGGGAACCAAATTGGAAATTTGAAAAAAATTAAACCCCTTTTTGGTGAAATTGAATAAATTGAGGTCCCACAATAAATTTTAAAAGTTACGGGACTCAATTTGAGGAAAAACCGACATTAGGGACTTAAAGTTAAAGAGAAATAACTTTAGGGACCTAATTGCAAATAACCAAAAGTTTAGGTTTTCTCATTCATTAATGAATGAAGGCTGTTATGCTGAGTAATAATGAACAAGGTTGTTCATATCGTGTAGGAACTTTAAATACCGGGAATGCTAGCAAGGACAAGCTCGCGTGAATACAAAGATCCAGTCTAGTGGAAATCACGACATTAACGGGTGAGTGGGTTTATTCACATCATACCCGGTTGGGATGATGAGCACAGTTTAAAGTTAAAAACCAATTACCGGTTGTGAGTGGGTTTACTAACATCATACCCGGTTGGGGATGATAAGTGCCTCGATATAAAAATCCACTGTTTAGTGGTATTTTAATCATCACTACTTAGAGAAAGTGATGTGAAAGTTATGTGGAAAAACTACTTACGGGTTGTAAGTACATCATACCCGATTGGTATGATGAGACTTCCTCGAAGGAAGTTGAAAACCAGTTCATCGGTTATGAACGGAGATGTCCTTATACTGGTCGGTATGATGGACAGTAAAAACCTATTTTTGTCGAAGTTCTCTCCCCTGACTGTGTGCCAATGCTTAAACAATTTGGGAGACCTTCTCAACGGGAGCTCGAATAGCTCTGATAGGCCAGGGGCCTCGGTTTTGGAACTTGGGGGCTAAATGCCCGATTTTGAAAATCTCGTACAGTGGGCCCAAGGCCAGTTGGCACGAGCAGGAGCTCGTAAATGAACATGATATATGTGCCATAAAACTTAATAAGTGAATTGTTTGGCCATGGTACCAAGATAGGACCGACATGCTCAGTCAACTAGCGGTAGTGCGACATGACAGGTCGACGGACTAGTCAAGACAAACCGGTGCGGGTTGAGTTGAGAGTCGGGGCTGTTGGACTAGTGGCACCACAGATTACATGGCAATATAAGAAAACATTGTTTGTGCATGCACTGTGAGTACGGGATCATCAAGACGCCCATGAGGGGTAGTGATGCGTCCTAAGGGCACTGGACGACCTAGTGGCTATAAGGGTAATTCATCGTTCTAGGTGTCTGTGCGAAATTTGGAGTAGCACGAAGCGCATGAGACTGGGGTGGGGACAGGATGAGGTCTCTGTCCACATACAGACATGAAGAAGTGATTTCGGGATTGTGGGTAGGATGTCACGTACATCCACTCATTCTCAGGGTAGAAGTGGTCATACTTCTATCCGGGTGGCAGGAAAAGTCACTCCGAAGCCACTAGCAAGTTCAGTAGTGATACTGACTTGCGAATGTGTGTAACCTTCATGATGAAGGATGTGTGTTGGGTGATGACACACCGTGGTAACTAAGAAATAATGGAAAAAAAATACAAATTTTTAAACGATGGGATTTTTGAAAACAAAGGAGTCTGGCACACTCCATATAAATGTTTTTCTTAAAAGTCAAAAGCTTTTAAAAACCCATTCACTGAGTAGTCGTACTCACCCCCTCCCTTATATCCATTTCAGGAAATCCCGGAAAGACTCCCCTTAAAGACCGTCAACTAAGATGCCTGTAAGATAGGTATGTAAAGTTTTAAATTTCATACAGTTTTGATTATGCTATTCTAGGAAAAAGGTGCAAGTTAAAGGATGCCTTACTCTTTATGGTTTACGATACGGGGAAACCCTTTAATAAACCGGGAGAGTGGCGGGTTGATTACGGGGATCCAACCAAACCGGGTCGGGGTGTGACATCCACTCATTCCAAGGGTAAAAGTGGTCGTGCTTCTATCCGGGTGGCCAATAAAGTCGCTTCGAAGCTACTAGTGGGTTTAGTGATCGTGCTGACCTGCGAATGTGTGTAACCTTCATGATGAAGGATGTGTGTTGGGTGAGGACACACCGTGGTTAAATAAGGAAATGGTGATAAAACCTGAATTTTTTTAAATCAAGGGATTTTTGAAATAAAGGTGTCTGGCACACTCCAATGATAAATGTTTTTCTTAAAAGTCAAAACTTTTGAAAAACCCATTCACTAAGTAGTCGTACTCACCGCCTCCCTTATATCCCTTTTAAGAGATTTCGGAAAGCCTACCCTTAAAGACCATCAACTAAGACGCCTGTGATATAGGTATGAAAAATCTAAATTTTTATGTAGTTTTGCTTCTGTTATTCCTGGAAAAGGTGTAGGTTTAAAGGATGCCTTACTCTTTACGGTGTATAATAAGGGAAAACCCTTTAATAAACTGGGAGAGCGGCGAGTTGATCACGGGGATCTGACCAAACAGGGCCATGGCATGACAACTCGAGTTATCTAAAGAGTCATAAAAACCATGTAAAGGGACTTTAGGACAATTTGGGAAAGAAAACTAGACCTATTCAGGTGAACCGGATCCGAACCGAATTCAACCAGTTTGGACCGTTTGAACCATCATTGAACCAGATGATAAATATATTTTTTCTAGGTGACTTATAAAAACAAAACTGAAGAATTGAGGCCACCATTGGATAGAGAATGAATTTAGATGTATTTAAAAATTTTTAATTTTAGAAAACTCGATCGATTTGGACCTGAACCGGTCAATTTAAGCATTGAACCCGGTTCAGACCGGTTCAGTCCAGTTCGGAACAATTTCATCTTCTTCCTACAAATGGCAGCACTATTCACTAACTGAAAAATCAAACAGCGCCGGCGGAAAGGAAACGTTTTCGTTTGGGATGTTTCAAGCCATTAATTACTGTCATTGAGGTGCTAAACAAAAGGCCGAAGAGTCCCCGAGCTCCCTATATAAAGAGCCCCTCTCCATTCATCCTTCACACACTTGAAAACTTCACTCTCTTTCAACTACTTAGTTTTTCGAGAAAGCTCGAACTAGAACTCCTACATAGGGTTTTTGTTAGCCAAAGAAGGAATGGTTAGTTTCCTTAGATTTGGAGAGAAGTCAATCTTGACGGTAGTCTCCTATTGCTTCGAGGATCGACGGAGAAGCGCCGACATGATCAAATAGTGAAAGCTTCGGCAGACCTAAGCTGCCCTTTTTCCGTCGAGTAAAAATCGACCGATTTGTGCCCTCCTCATGTCAAACCAAGCTCACCCAACACTCACTCAGCCCTCATAGACCTAATTAGGCTGGAAAAGTGAGCCAATTTTGCTCCCCTCTGTAATTACCATTGACATGAATTTTCACTAATTGAATTCTCCGTCAATTTGACATGAATTGATGCGATTCTTGATCCTAGTAGGAACCTAAAGATGAGAGTTGTTCGCCCATATCGAAAGCTCGGACTGTGGCACCCCCGACGGTAAGCTTTCGAAGCTTTCTCTCTCTAAGTCCAATTTTTTGGCGAAGCTCCATCTATGCTCATTTTGGCATCAATTCATGCGATTCAAAGATCAATTGAAATGTATGGATGTGTAAGAACTCAATTTATCTTCAATTTCAACAATTAATCTCAATTGATTGGTCAATTTGATGAAATCAAATTCAGCGAGGTTGAAAGAGGAAAATTGGGGATTTCAAAAAATTGAGGGACTAAAGTGCAACTTCCCAAAATTGAGGGCCAATTGGCCATGAAAAAGATGTTGGAGGATCAATTGGTTGATTTTTGGAATTTTTGGGGGTCAAATTACCATTTTTGTAAAGTAGGGGCAAAATAGTAATTTTTGAAAAGTTAAGGACCAAATTCGAAATTTGGGAAACTTGAATCTTTTTGGGGATTTTGGATAAACTGAGGACCCATAATGAATTTTTAAAGTTTCAGGACTCAATTTGGGAGAAAATTGGCATTAGGGACCTAAAGTTAAAGGAAAAGAACTTTAGGGTTCTAAATGCAAATAATTAAAAAGTTTGTGTATTTTGTTCATTTGCGAGGAATGAAGGGTATTAGGCCAAATGATAATGAACAAGTATGTTCAAAACATATAGGAACACGAGCAACCAGGAACGCTAACAAAGTCGAGCTCGCGTAGAGGCAAAGAGCCAAATAAGAGTAATTAACTGCACTATCGGGTGAGTGAGAATTTTCACATCATACCCGATTGGGATGATGAGTGTAAACCCCACACTTTGATAATAAGAAAAATTGGGGAAAGAACTTGTAAACCCATTCCTTTAATAATAAGAAAACTGGGGAAAGAACTTGTCATTTACAAAGAGAAAACCAAGTTGGTTTACAAACTGGAACTAATAGAGAAAGGGTAAATCAGGAAATTTTTGGATCCCGAGTGACCTAAAGAGTCACAAAAGTCATGAATAAGGACTTTAGGATGAATTGGAGATGAAAACCAAACCAGTTCAGGTGAACTGAATCTAAACCATATTGAATCAGTTTGGACCGGTTTGAACCACTATTGAATAGGATGCTAAATTCATTTTTCTAAGTAGCTAAAAAAAATTCAAATGGGAGAATTGAGGCCACCAATAGATAGAGAAAATTTTAGATGAATTTAAAAATTTTTAATTTTGAAAAATCGGTCGAATCGGGACTGATCCTACCAGTTTAAGCTTTGAACCTAGTTCGTACCGGTCCTGTCCGGTTCAGAACAATGTCGTCTTCTTTTGTCATGCCCTGACCCGGTTTGGTCGGATCCCTATGATCAACCTGCCACTCTCATGGTTTACTAGGGGTTGCCTCTTGTATATTAACCATGAAGAGTAAGGCATCCTTCAAACCAACACCTTTCCTAGAATAACATAAATCAAAACGATAAACAATTCTAAATTGATCATACTTGTCTTGCAAGCGTATTAGCTTGTGGACTTTTTGGTTAGCTTTCTAGGGTTACCTGAAAGGGATATAAGGGAGGGGGTGAGTACAACGACTCAGGAAATGGGTTTTCAAAATTTATCTTTAAGGAAAAATGTTTGATTCATAGTATGTCAGTCTCCTTATTCTCTTTCAAAAACCTTTAATTTCAAATTTCGGTTTTTATCACCATTTCTTATTAACAATGGCGTGTCATCACCCAACAATTCATTTACTTAAGTTTTCATGGCATATAAATCATGTTTGTTTACGAGCTCCTGCTCATGCCAACTGGCCTAGGGCCAACTGTTCGAGATTTTCAAGATTGGGCATATTAGCCCCCAAGTTTCAAAGTCGAGGCCTCCCACCTAACAAAGCTATTCGAGCTCTCGTCAAGAAGGCCTCCTAAAATGTCTAAGTAGTGGCACACAATCAGGGAAGAACACTTCCGACAAAATACTTTTAAACTATCCATCATACCAACCAAGTATGAGGACATCTTCGCTCATAACCGATTAATAGGTTTTCCACTTCCTTCAAGTAAGTTTCATTATACCAGTCGGGTATGATCTACTTATCCACTAAATAGTTTTTCCACGGGATTTTTACATCACTCCTCTTAGGTGTGATGTTTAAAATACCACTTACCGTTGGGTTTTCATTTTTGAGGTGCTTGTCATCCCAACCGGATATGATATAAAAATCCCACTCACCCGTTAATGTAGTGAATTTCGTCTTAGTTGGCTTGTTGTTCTTACTTGAACTTGTCTTAGCTAGCTTTCTTGGTGCTTCTTGTTCCTACACAATATGAACATTCTTGTTCATTATTCTTTGGCCTAATAGCCCACATTCATCCCAACTGAATGAGAAAACCAAACTTTTCCTTTATTTACAATTTGGTCCCTAAAGTTATTTTTCTTTAGAGAAAAATTGGACTTAGAGAAAGAAAGCTTATCGTCGGGGGCACGGCGGTCCGAGCTTTCGATCTGGGCAGATAGCTTGTGTTCTAAGGTTTCTCCTAGGATCAATAATTGCATCAATTGATGCTGAATTGAGTGAGAATTTTATCATCTAAGTTATGTCGGTTCTCTCTCTAGCATCGGTCGAAAATTACAGATGGGAGCCGAATTGGCTTACCTTTCAGCTTTAATTCAGTAGTAGGAGAGCTATGGAGGTGTTGGGAAGGCTTGGTTTGGCCCGAGAAAGCTTGAATTGGCCAATTTCAGCTCGGTTGAAACATGGCAACTTTGGTTTGTAGGAGCTGCTTCAATGTTCGATCAAGTTGGTGCTTCTCTGGCGACTCTTAGAGCAAATGGAAACTATAGGCATGTAGCTGACTTCTCCCCGGTTCTAAAGAACCCAACTTTGTTTGGCTTAGAAAAATGCCCAAGTCAGAGCTTTGGTTCGAGCTTCACCAGAAATTGGAGCAGTTGAGAGAGAATGGAGTTTTCATGTGTGGAGAGGATGAATGAGGAGGGGCTCTTTATATAGGAAGCTTGGGGACTTCCTGGCCATCCGATTGGCACCTTAATGGTGGTCATTCATTGTATGAAACTCCCTGCCTAGAGACTTTTTAGCTTCATTGGCGCTATGAGATTTTCCGGTGAGTGAAGAGTGTTGTCATCTAAAGGAAGAAGACGACAGTGTTCTGAACTGGACCGATCCGAACCGGGTTCAATGATTAAATCGGCTGGTTCACTGCGAATTCAACCGAATTTTCCAAATATAAAAATTTCTAAATTCATTTTCTATCCAATGGTGGCTTCAGATCTCAAATTTGAATTTTTTAAGCCATCTAGAAAAATGAATTTGGCATCTAGTTCAATAGAGGTTCAAATCGGTCCAAACAAGTTCAGATCTGGTTCACCTGAACCGGTTTGGTTTTCTTCTCCAATTCATTCATAAGTTCATTTCCATGACTTTTGGGACTCTTTGGGTCATTCGAGATCCATAAATTTCTCGGTTTTCCCTTTCTTTATTGGTTTCGGTTTGTAGACTGACTCGGTTTTCCCTTTCTTTATTGGTTTCCCTTCATGGTGATGTGCTCCCATTTCCACTCTAGAATTGGTAAAAGTGGTAGCAGTCATGATGGTTTCTAATGCTTAACTTTTATCTATTGATAGGACAAGCATCGAGCAACATATTCCACAATGTCCCTCTTCATACCTTTCCACCAATATCCTTGTTTGAGGGTGTGGTACATTTTGGTATTGCCCAGATGCATAGCATACACCGAATCATGTGCCTCCTCTAGAATTAATCTCTTAAGTTCCTTACTTTGAGGCACACATACCCTACTCTTGTAGGTCAACACCTCGTCACTATGTAGGTTGTAGTCCGATTTAGTTTCTCTATTAACTGGATCCAAATAGGGTTGAAGCTCCTTATCCACTTTTTGTTGAGTTTGGATCTGCTAAGTGAGACAGGGTCTTACTACCACATTTTCCACCAGGCACCCTTCCCGCTTGTCCATTTTTAGGTCCACCTCCATTCTTCCTAATTATTGCAACAGGGGTATGTAATTTATCTTTACTTGTGTCACCTCAGTTTGGTATGTAATTTCTATGGTGAACTTCACTTGCCGACTTGGAGGTAATCTGGGTAGCTCTTCTAGAAATACCTTTGGGTAGTGTCTAACTACCAAAATGTCTTTCAGTCTCTTTTCTTTAGACTTTTCATCTACGACCATGGCCAAGAAAGTTGTAAAGCCTTTTTGTGTCGTCTTTTGAGTTTTCAGATGGGATGCCATTTGTACTTCACTTTTCCTTCTACCTCCCTAAAACTTTAATCCTTTCATCTTGGGAGTGTGGAAGGTTACCATCTTCTTTCCATAGTCCATCCTCACCAGATGGTTACTCAGCCAATCCATCCCCAGGATTACTTCAACCTCCTTTAAGGGTAATGGGATGAAGTCAACTTCAACTTGGATTTCTCCAAGCTTTATCTCACATCCCTTTTATTGCTTATTCCTGTTTAAACCTTCTCCTAAAGGTGTAAGAATATTAAGGCATTATTCTAGTGGAGTGAACTCTATGGGTACTCTTGAAACCAACTCTTCCTTGATGAAGGATCTCTCATCTCCAGAGTCAATGAGGGCATAGACTTGTTGTCCCCCTAGTTGTATATACCCTGATTGAAGAAACGTATTATTTAGAAGAAAATTTTCCTTTATTAAATAAAAAAGATCTCCAGCTTACATGACTCCCTTGAACTAATTTAGAGGGTTTTGGGATGTAATCGTTACAGAGTTAGGGCCTCTTCTAGCCTCCTCCCGGGTGAGGTTGTATACCCTAGCTGGTACTCTTGCTGTAGTGTGTGGCCTATGGTTTCTAGGATTCCTTTAAGGTGGTCCAAGAGTATTCCTCTACCTGTTCTCCTTAAGGTTGGGACAATCCTTTGCAAAGTGTCCTACTTGCTCACATGCAAAATAGGTAAGGCATGCTCCCTCATGATTCCTTTGACACTTTGGACAACAAGGGTTTCCTTGAGGTAAGGTGGGGACTACTCTAGGGAGAGGTGGTGGCTTGTCCCTTCTCCTTTGGAATGCCATTCTTTTTCCCCATTTTAAACCATTATGCTCCTTCTATCCTCCTTGACGGTTTGGACCCTTATCCTCCTTTCAGGTCGTTTGCTCCATTCGACGATGTCGAGTTTGCACCAGTCGCTCACACTCGTGAGCTATACTAATTATAGCTGCCAAGTCTGTGGGGTGTCCCAGTACTCCCATATGATCTCAAATTTCCATATTGAGACCATCCATGAACCTTTGGCATATGTCTGCCGGCCTAGCTGGGTCAGGAGCAAAGGGTCTTAACTCATTGAATTTTGTCTCATACTCTGATATAGAGTTAAGCCCTTGCCAAAGTCAGATGAATTCTTGCTTCTTCTCTTTTATCAGATGGGGCGCCAAGTACTCCTCTAAGTACCTCTCCTTGAACTGTTCCCATGTGGGGATGATGGTATGCAGGTTTTAGACATTGTCCCACCACTGTTTAGCGCTTCCCTCTAGGAAGAATTCTGTCAGGATAATCATATCCTCTGGTGGTATCTTGACGCTTTCTATTAGCTTCTTGATGTTGGCCAGGCAATCCATGGTGACTCCAACATCCTTTTCTCCGAGGAAAGGATTACATCCTAGTTGTCAAAGATTCTTGAGGTTTCTAGGAATGTCCATTGGAGTGGGATGGTTAACAAGGGGAGGATGGGATTGCACTCCTCTTGTTCAACCTGAGAATTGGTGTCTGCCTCAGGGATGAGGTTAGGTTGCCCAAATACAAAGGTGAACTCCTTGTACAATCTTTGGTGCTCCCTACTTAGTGTAGGAGGAGTTGTATGGGCTTCTCTAGGAGTTTCTATCGGTAGGTGTGGTTGGGCAGTGTGGGAGACTGTAGCCCTAGTTCTCTTGGTTTCTTTCTTTGGAGCCATTCTAAAAATTATAAAATTTTATCCTATTAGTTACTATGTTTTCTAGTCTCAATTATGTATTCGAGTAAATAGGCTCTGATACCACTCAAGTTGTCACACCCTAACCCGATTTGGTCAGATCCTCATGATCAACTCTCCACTCCCCCGGTTTACTAAGGGTTGCCCCTTGTTTATAAACTGTGAAGACGAAGGCGTACTTTAAACTTGCACCTTTCCGGTAATAACATAAATCAAAACTACAAACAATTTTAAATTGATCATACATGCCTTACAGGCGTATTAGTGGGTGGTCTTTTGGGTAAGCTTTCTGGGGTTACCTGAAAGGGATGTAAGGGAGGAGTGAGTACAATGACTCAGCGAATGGGTTTTCAAATTTTATCTTTTAGGAAAAAGTTTGATTCAGAGTATGTCAAACTCCTTATTCTCTTTCAAAAACCTTTTATTTCAAATTTTGGTTTTCATCACCATTTCTTATTAACCACGGTGTGTCATCACCCAACACACATCCTTCATCATGAAGGTAAAACACACAATCATAGGCTAGCCCATCTACTTAACCCACTTGTGGCATTGGAGCGACTTTACCGGCCACCTAGATAGAAGTACATCCACTTCTACCCTGAGAATGAGTGGATGTTCGCGACATCGGACCCTCAATCCCGTAATTAATCTCTATGTCCGTATGAGGACAGAGACCGCATCCTGACCCCACCCCGGTCTCATGCACTTGAAGCTACGTCGAGCTTCGCAAGACTTCTGGTACAACAATCTGTTCTTATATCCACCGAGTCGTTAAGAGCCCTCAGACATATCACTATCCCTTTTGGGCATCATGAAGGTCTCGTAAACACAGTGCATGTACAATCAACGTTTTTCACATGATGCCAAAAAATATGTAGTTCCAATGGTCCAATAGCCCTGAACCTCAACTCGACCTGCAGTTGTTTGTCTTGACTAGTCGGGAGACCTATCTTGTCACACTTCCGCTAGTTGACTAAGTATTTTGGTCATGTCTTGGTACTATGGCCAAAATATTCATTAACTTAAGTTTTCATGGCATATAAATCATGTTTGTTTACGAGCTCCTGCTTATACCAACTGGCCTAGGGCCCACTGTTCGATATTTTCAACATTGGGCATATTAGCCCCTAAGTTTCAAAACTGAGGCCTCCCGCCTAACAAAGCTATTCGAGCTCTCGTTAAGAAGTTCTCCCAAAATATTTAAGTAGTGGCACATAGTCAGGGGAGAACACTTCCGACAAAATACTTTTAAACTATCCATCATACCAACCAAGTATGATGACATCTTCACTCATAACCGATGAACGGGTTTTCCTCTTCTTTCAAGGAAGTTTCATCATACCAGCCAAGTATGATCTACTTATTCACTAAATAGTTTTTCCACGGGATTTTTACATTACTACTCTCAGGTGTGATATTTAAAATACCACTTAGCAGTGGATTTTCATTTTTGAGGTGCTTGTCATCCCAACCGAATATGATACAAAAATCCCACTCACCGGTTAATGTAGTGAATTTCCACTTAATCAGCTTGTTGTCCTTACTCGAACTTGTCTTTGCTGGCCTTCTCGGTGTTTCGTGTTCGTACACAATATGAACTTTCTTGTTAATTATTCTTTGGCCTAATAGCCCTCATTCATCCCAAATGAATGAGAAAACCAAACTTTTCCTTGCAATTAGGTACCTAAAGTTATTTTTCTTTAACTTCAAGTCCCTAATGCTAGTTTTTCCTCAAATTGAGTCCAGAAACTTTTAAAATTCATCTTAGGACCTCAGTTTATTTAAATTCACAAAAGGGGTTTAATTTCCCAAATGTCCAATTTGGTCCCCCAACATTTCCAAAGTAACCATTTTACCCCTACTTTACAAAAATGGTAAGTTTTGCCCCAAAAATATCCAAAATTGCCCAATTGATCCTCCAACATCTTTTTCATGCCCAATTGGTCCTTAATTTTATGAAATTGCACTTTGGTCCCTCTAATTTTTGAAATTCCCAAATTTTCGCCAAAATTTCCCCCAATTTCAACCTTATAATTCTTTCGAATTTGATTTCATCAAATTGACCGAGCAAATGAGTTTAATTGTTGAAATTGAAGTTAAATTGTAGTTCTTACACCTTCATATGATTCAATTGCACTTTGAATCACACGATTTGGTGTTGGGTTGAGCTCAAATGAAGCTTCACAAGAAAACTGGACTTAGAAAGAGAAAGCTTTGAAAGCTTACCGTCGGGAGCACGGCGGTCTGAGCTTTCAATGTAGGCAAATAGCTTGGGTCCTAAGATTACTCCTACGATCAAGAATTGAATCAATTGATGCCGTATTGAGTGAGAATTTCATCATGGAAGTTTTGTCAGTTCTCTCTCTAGAACCGATTAGAAATTATAAAGGGGAGTAGAATTGGCTTTTCTTTTAGCTCTAATTCAGTTGTGAGAGGTCTATGGAAGTGTTGGGAGGGCTCGAATCGGCCAATTTCCGCTTGGCCGAAATAGGGCAACTTCAGTCCGTCGGAGCTGCTTCAATGTTCAATCACGTCGGTACTTCTCTAATGACTCTCGGAGCAAATGGAGACAACATGCGTGTAGCTGACCTCTCCCCAATTCTAAAGAATCTGACCTCACCTTGTTTGGCTCAAACAAATGCCCAAGTCAGAGCTCTGGTTTGAGCTTCGCTAGAAATTGGAGAAGTTGAGAGAGAATGGAGTTTTTAGGTGTGGAGAGGATAAATGAGGAGGGGCTTTTTTTATAGGAAGCTCAAGGACTTCCTGGCCATCCAATTGGCACTTTAATGGTGGTCATTCATTGCTTGAAACTGCTTGACCAGAGATTTTCAGCTTCACTGGTGCTGCGCAATTTTCTGATGAGTGAACAGTGTTGTCATCTTAAGAAAGAAGATGACAGTGTTCCGAATTGGACTGGACCGGTTCGAATCGGGTTCAATGCCTAAATTGGCCGGTTCACCCCTAATTTGACCAAAATTTTCAAATCCTAAAATTTCTAAATTCATTTTCTATCTAATGGTGGCCTCAAATCTGAAATTAAAATTTTTTAAGCCACCTAGATAAATGAATTTAGCATCTGGTTCAAATTAGTCCAAACCGGATCAATCCAGTTCACTTGAACATATTTCGTTTTAATCTCCAATTCATTCTTAAGTCCATTTCCATGACGGTACTTTTTGGGTCACTCGAGATCCATAAATTTCTCAGTTTGCCCTTACTCTATTGTTTCCAGTTTGTAGACTAACTCAATTTTTAAATTGATAATGACCTGTTCTTTCCCTAGTTTTCTTATCATCCAAGGCGGGGTTTACATCTTCCTTCATATGATATCACTATTCACTTGCTGAAAAATTGAGCAGTGCCGGCAAAGATAAAAAGTCTCTAGCCAAGGAGTTTTAGGCAATGAATGACCACCATTAAGGTGCCAATCGGACGACCAAGAAGTCCCAAGCTTCTTATATAAAGAGCCCCTCCTCATTCATCCTCATCACACCTGAAAACTCCATTCTCTCTCCACTGCTCCATTTTCTGGTGAAGCTAGAGCCAGAGCTCCGACATGGACATTTTTCTAAGCCAAAGAAGGCATGGTTCGGTTCTTTGGATTCAGGGAGAAGTCAACTACATGTGTCACACCCCGACCTAGTTTGGTTGGATCCCCTTGATCAACCCGCCACTCTCTTGGCTTACTAAGGGTTGCTCCCTTCTTTTAAACCGTGAGGAGTGAGGCATCTTTTAAACCAACACCTTTCTTAGAATAACATAAATCCAAACTACATAGAATTTTAACTTTACATACATGTCTTACAGATGTAACTAATAGGAGATCTTTGGGTAGTTTTCCCTGGATTACCTGAAAAGGAAAATAATGGAGGGGGTGAGTTCAACAACTCAGTGAATGGGTGTTTTAAAGTATCACTTTCAGAAAATAGTTTGAATTGTAATGTGCTAGACTCCTTGTTTTCTTTTAAAACATTTCATTCTCAAATCTCAGTTTTCATAACCATTTCTCATCTCAATTGTGTGTTTATCAACCAACACACACCCTTTATCATGAAGGAAACACATATTCACAGGCCAGCCCATCCACTATACCCACTTGTGGCATTGGTGCGACTTTATCAGCCACCTAGATAAAAGCACATCCACTTCAAGCCTAAGAATAAATGGATGTACTCGACATCCGACCCTCAATTCTGTAACAAAACTTTGTGTCCATATGAGAACAAAGGCCTCATCCTATCCCCACCCCGGTCTCATGTGCAATGAAGCTATGTTAAGCTTCTCAAGACTTATGGTATGACTAACTTCCCTTATCTCCACTAGGTTGTCGAGAGCCCAAAGACGCATCACTACCCCTCTTAGGCATCTTGAAGGTACCGTAACATAGTGTATGCACAAATCAATAATTTTCCACATAAGCCATATAATATGTGGTGCCACTAGTCCAACCCCATATCTCAAGCTCCTTATCGTATGGCTCCAACGGAATTGAATGAATTGAAGGAGTAGTTGGATGAGTTATTAGAGAAGGATTTTATATATCCTAGCCAGTCTCTATGGGGTGCACCCGTCCTATTCGTAAAAAAAAAAAGGATGGAAGTATGAGACTGTGCATAGTATATAGGAAGTTGAACCAGGTCACCATCAAGAGTTGATCACCACTTCCGCAGATTAATGACCTATTCGACCAATTAAAAGGAGCAGCTTACTTCTCTAAAATAGTCCTTTGGTTGGGCTATAACCAACTTAGGATCCGAGAGGAGGACATTCCCAAGATGGCATTCTAATCCCGATACGGACATTATGAGTTCAAAGTGATGACGTTCAGATTAACTAATGCCCCTACAACCTTCATGGATTTGAATTTACGACTATGTTCCTTGGAATAATATATATCAATCAAAATGCAAGCTTAAAAGAAATTTAAGCATACCTGATAGAGGGTAAATATTGGTGTTATCCTTAGTCATATCTCTATTCCTGAAAAGGGATAAAAAGGGTGGGTGAGTTTCTATAACTCAGTGAATGGGTATTTAAAAAAACATTTTAAAAATAGTTTTTGAATTAGAGTGTGCCAGACTCCTTATTTCCTTATTCCTCAATTTCTTAGTTTTCAAAACTATTACTCATTATTAACCACAAACGGTGTGTTTAGCAACCAACACATGCCCTTCATCATGAAGGGATCACACATTCGTGGGGTAGCCCGTCCATTGCACCCACTTGTGGCGTCGAAGCGATTTTATCGGACACCTAGATAGAAGCCCATCCACTTCTACATTGGTGATGAGAGGATGTAAGCGACATCCAACTCTCAAACCTGAAAAGAAACTTTGTGTACGTGTGAGGACAAAGACCTCGTCCCGACCCCACCCTGGTCTCATGCACATGAAGCTACGTCATGCTCCCCTGATTGCTGGCATGACAATCTGCCCTTATCTCGACCATGTCTTCTAGTAACCCTTAGGACACATCACTACCCTGCTTAGGTGTCTTAATGGTTTCAAACCTCAAGTGCATGCATAAATAATAATTTTCTATATAAGCCATTAATCTTTGATGCCACTAGTCCAATGGCCCGACCCTCAACTCGATACGCAATTGTTTATCAAGACCAGTCCGTCAACGAGGCCTTGTCACACTGCCTCTAGTCCATCCAGTATGTCGGTTCTATCTTGGTACCATGGCCAAATCACATCATTCATTAAAATTTTCATGGCTTAACAACATGTTATTTATGAGCTCCTGCTCATGCCGATGTTGGCATGATAATTTGCCAGTGCCGATGCTAGCTTAACGTCGAGCTTCTGTGATTATTGGCATAACAATCTGCCCTTATATCTACCAGGTCGTCGAGTGCCCTAGGATGCATCACTACCCCTTTTAGGCATCTTGAAGGTCCCATAACAAAGTGCATGCACAAATAAATTATTTTCCACATAAGCCATATAATATGTGGTGCCACTAGTCCAACCCCATATCTCAAGCTCCTTATCGCATGGCTCCAGCGGAACTGAATGAATTGAAGGAGTAGTTGGATGAGTTATTGGAGAAGGATTTTATACGTCCTAGCCAGTCTCTATGGGGTGCACCTGTCCTATTCGTAATAAAAAAGGATGGAAGTGTGAGGCTATGCATAGGCTATAGGAAGTTGAACCAGGTAACCATCAAGAGCCGATACCCACTTCCACGGATTAATGATCTATTCGACCAATTAAAAGGAGCAGCTTACTTCTCTAAAATAGTCTTTCAGTTGGGCTATAACCAACTTAGGATCTGAGAGGAGGACATTCCCAAGATGGGATTCCGATCCCGATACAGACATTATGAGTTTAGAGTGATGATGTTCGGATTAATGAATGCCAGAGGAGATGGCTTGAATTGGTAAAGGATTACAATCTTGTGATAGAATATCACCCCGAAAAGGTGAATGCGGTGGTAGATGCCTTAAGTCACCAATGTCAAACCGAGGCGACGCAAATAAATACAAGCTATATACCCCTATTGCAATAATTAGGAAGGATGGAGGTGGATCTGAGGATAGACAAGCAGGAGAAATGCTTGTTGGCTAATGTGGTGGTAAGGCCCAGTCAAACCGAGCAGATTAAGGCTCAACAAAAGATTGATAAAGAACTTCAACCTTATTTGGATCCGACTAATATAGAAACGAAACCAGATTATGACCTGTGAGGAGATGGAGTGCTAACCTACAAAGGTATTGTTTGTGTGCCTAAAGATAAGGAGTTGAAGAGGTTAATTATGGAAGAGGCACACGATTCTATGTATGTAATGCATCCGGACAGTACTAAGATGTATCGTACCCTCAAACAAGGATATTGGTGAAAAAGGGATGAAGAGGGAAATTACGGAATAAGTAGCCCGATGTTTGTCCTATTAGCAGATTAAAGCTAAACATCAGAAACCATCAGGATTGCTGCAACCCTTACCAATCCCGGAATGGAAATGGGAGCACATCACTATGGGCTTTGTCATGGGATTACATATGACAAGAAAAGGACGAGTTTCAATCTAGGTCATAGTATTCTAATTAACCAAGTCTTCCCATTTTCTACCAATAAGAGTGACAGATTTAGTCGAACGACTATTCGTCCTATATGTGAGGGAGGTAGTAAGACTCCATGGTGTCCTGGTGAGTATAGTATTAGATAGAGACCCTAGATTCACTTCAAGGTTTTGGCCAAGCTTACAAAGTGCTATGGGAACCAAGCTCCACATAAGTACGGTGTTTCACCCTTAGACTGATGGACAGTCTAAGTGAACGATTCAGACCATGGAGGACATGATGAAGGCATGCGTACTCACTATGGACAAAGGTTGGGAACAATACTTGTGCCTAATGGAATTTACTTACAATAATAGCTGAAAAGTCACAAAAGTCATGAAAAAAGACTTTAGGATGAATTGGAGATGAAAACCAAACTGGTTCTGGTGAACCGGATCCAAACCGGATTGAACCGGTTTGAACCACTATTGAATCGGATGCTAAATTCATTTTTCTAGGTGGCATAGAAAATTCAAATTGGAGAATTCAGGCCACTATTAGATAGACAATAAATTTAGAAATTTTTAATTTTGAAAAAATCGATTGAATTATGCATGAACTGGGCAGTTTTGGCTTTGAACCTAGTTCGGACCAATCCGATCCGGTTCAAAATAGAATTGTCTTTTTCCTTTAGATGATAGCACTATTCACTCGCCAAAAAATCGAGCAGAGCCGATGAAGATGAAAAGTCTCTGACCATGGAGTTTTATGCAATGAATGACTACCATTAAGGTTCCAATTAGATGGCCAAGAAGTTCTTGAACTTCCTATATAAAGAGCCCCTCCTCATTCATCCCCCCAACACCTGAAAACTCCACTCTCTCCCTACTGCTCCATTTTCCAGTGAAGCTCGAACTAGAGCTCTGACTTGGGCATTTTTCTAAGCCAAAGATGGCATGGTCGGATTCTTTGGATTGGGGGAGAAGTTAGCTACATACCTGTAGTCTCCATTTGCTTCGAGGGTCGCTGAAGAAACGCCAACGTGATAGAACAGTAAAGTAGCTCTAACGGGCCAAAGCTGCCCTATTTCGGTCGAGCTGAAAATGGCCAATTCGAGCCCTTCTAAGGCCAAACAAGACCCTCTCAACACTACCTCAGCCCTCCTACAGCTGAATTAGAGTGGAAAGGTAAGCCAATCCGGCTCCCCTCTGTAAATTCCAATCGGTGCTAGAGAGAGAACCGACAGATCTTTACTGATGAAATTCTCCCTCAATTTGACATGAATTGAGATGATTCTTGATCCTAAATGGAACCTTAGGACAAGAGCTATCTACCAGGTTGAAAGCTTGGACTGCCGCACCCCCGACGATAAGCTTTCGAAGGTTTCCTTTACGCTCAATTTTACGGTAAAGCCCTGTTTGAGCTCGTTCCAGCATCAAATCGTGCGATTCAAAGTGCAATTGAATCGTATGCAGGTGTAGGATCTTAAATCTAACTTCAATTTCAACAATTAACTTTGATTGATCGATCAATTTGATGAAATCAAATCCGGTCAGGTTAGAAGGTTGAAATTGGTGAAACTTTTTGGGATTTCAAAAATTCGATGAACTAAAGTGCAATTTCATAAAATTGAGGGCCAATTGGGCATGGAAAAGATGTTGGAGGACCAATTGGTCAATTTTTGGAATTTTGGGGTGAAATTTACCATTTTTGTAAAGTAGGGGCAAAATGGTAATATTGGAAAAGTTGGGGACCAAATTGGAAATTTTGGAAACTTGAACCCCTTTTTGTGATTTTGAATAAATTCAGGTCCTAATGTGAATTTTAGAAGTTTCAAGACTCAATTTGGGGAAAAATTGGCATTAGGGTCTTAAGGTTAAAGAAAAAGAACTTTAGGAACCTAATTTTGAATGAAGGCTATTAGGCTAAAGGGATAATGAACAACAATGTTCATATCGTGTAGGAACATGAAGTACCGAGAACGCCAACAAGAATAAGCTCGTGTGAACACAAGGAACTGGTTAAGAAGAAATCATAGCATTATCGGGTGAGTGGGATTTTTATATAATACCCAATTGGGATGATAAGCACCTTGGAAATGAAAACACACTACAAAGTAAAATTTTAAACATCACACCTGAATGGACTGATATGGAAATTAGGCAGAAAAACTACTTACTGGTTATAAGTAGATCATATCCGGTTGGTATGATGATACTTCCTAGAAGGAAGTATAAAACCCGTTCATCGATTATGAGCGGAGATGTCCTAACCCCCGGTTTGTGTGATTGACGGCTAAAAGATTAGTTTTGTCAGAAGTGCTTTCCCCTGACTGTGTGCCACTGCTTAAACATTTTAGGAGACCTTCTTGATGGGAGCTCAAACAGCTCAGATAGGTCGGAGGTCTCAGTTTTGGAACTTGGGGCTAATATGCCCAATTTTGAAAATCTCGTACTGTGGGCCTAAGGCCAGTTGGCATGAGTAGGAGTTGTAAACAAACATGAGTTTAAGCCATGAAAACTTTTAAATGAATGATATGATTGGCCACGGTACCAAGACAGGTCCGACATACTCGATGGACTATTAGCAATGCGACATGACAAGTTAATGGACCAGTCGAGATAAACAACTGTAGGTCGAGTTGAGGATTGGGGCCGTTGGACTAGTGGCACCAAAGATTAAATGGCTTATGAGGAAAACTGTTATGTTGTGCATGCACAAAGGTATGGGGCCTTCAAGACACCCAAGAGGGGTAGTGATGCATCCTAGGGTCTACTAGATGACATGGTGGAGATAAGGGTAGGTTGTTGAGCCAGCAGTAAGAGAAGCTCGACGTAGCATTATGCGCATGAGACCGGGGTGGGGTCGGGATGAGGTCTCTGTCCTCATATGGACACAAAGTTTTTGTTATGGGATTGAGGGTTGGATATCACACACATCCACTCATTCTCAGGGTAGAAGTGGATGGGCTTGTATCTAGATGGCTAGTAAAGTCGCTCAGACACCACAAGTGGGTGCAGTGGACGTGCTGCCCTACGAATGTGTGTTCCCTTCATGATTAAGGGCGTGTATTGGTTGATAAACACACCACTGTGATGAGAAATGACTATGAAAACCGAGATTTTGAGGATAAAATGTTTTAAAAGAAAATAAGGAGTCTGGCACACTCCAATTAAGACTATTTTTCTGAAAGTCAAGCTTTAAACACCCATTCACTAAGTTATTGAGCACACCCCCTCCCTTATATCCCTTTTTCAGGTAACCAAGGGAAACCTACCCAAGGACCTCATGTTGGTCATACTTGCAAGATAGGTATGTAAAGTTTAAAATTTATGTAGTTTTGATTAATGTTATTCCAAGAAATGTACAAGTTAAAAGGTTGCCTTACTCTTCCTTAGTAAAAGAAGGCGGAAAACCCTTAATAAACCGGGAGAGTGGCGGGTAACTCACGGGGATCCAACCAAACCGGGTCAGGGCATGACAATGAGTACCTTAGAATGAAAAACCACTACTAAATAGAATTTTAACATCACACTTGGATGGAGTGATGTGAAAACTACACGGAAAAACAACTTATAGCTTGTAAGTAGATCATATCCGGTTGGTATGATGAACTTCCTGTAAGGAAGTAGAAAACCCATTTACCAGTTGTAAGCGGAGATGTCATCACACCCGGTTGGTGTGATCGACAAATGAAAACATATTATTTCAGAAGTGTTCTCCCCTAACTATGTACCACTACTTAAAGATTTTGGGAGACCTTCTTGACTGGAGCTCAAATATCTTAGTTAGGCCAGAGGCCTCGATTTTGAAAATGCCCGATTTTGAAAATCTTGTACAATGGGCCCATGGCTAGTCGGCATGAGCAGGAGCTCAAAAAACAAACATGATGTTAAGTCATGAAAATTTTAATGAATGATGTGATTTGGCCATGGTACCAAGATAGAACTGACATACTGGATGGACTAGAGGTAGTGCGACAAGACCTGGTCGACGGACTGGTCTTGACAAACAACTGCAGATCGAGTTGAGGGTCGGGGCCGTTGGACCAGTGGCACAAAGATTAATGGCTTATATGGAAAATTATTGTTTATGCATGCACTTGAGGTTTGGGACCATTAAGACACCCAAGAGGGGTAGTGATGCATCCTAAGGGGTACTAGAAGACATGGTGGAGATAAGGGCAGATTGTCATGCCAGCAATTAGGGAAGCTCGATGTAGCTTCATGCACATGAGACCGGGGTGGGGTCGGGACGAGGTCTCTATCCTCACACGTACACAAAGTTTCTTTTTTGGTTTGAGAGTTACATGTCTCTTACATCCACTCATCACCAGGGTAGAAGTGGACGGGCTTCTATCTAGGTGGCCAACAAAGTCGCTTCGACACCACAAATGGGTGTAGTGGACGTGCTACCCTGCGAATGTGTGATCCCTTCATGATGAAGGGCATGTGTAAGTTGCTAAATATACCGTATGTGGTTAATAATGAGTAATGGTTTTGAAAATCGAGAAATTGAGGAAGAAATATTTTTTAAGGAAATAAGGAGTCTAGCACACTCAAATTCAAAAACTATTTTTTTAAATACCCATTCACTGAGTTATAGAAACTCACCCACCCTTTTTATCTCTTTTCAAAAATAGAGATATGACTAGTGATAACACTAAGATTTACCCTCTATAAAGTATGCTTAAATTTCTTTTAAGCTTGAATTTTGATTGATATATGTTATTCCAAGGAACATAGTTGTAACTTTCAGCCGGCTCCTCTTGATTAAAGAATGCCATTGATTATATGGAAAATTATTTTTTATGCATGCATTTGAGGTTCGGGACCATTAAGATACCCAAGAGGAGTAGTGATGTATCCTAAGGGCTACTGGAAGACATGGTGGAGATAAGGGCAGATTGTCATACTAGCAATCAGGGAAGCTCGACGTAGCTTCATGCGCATGAGACTGGGGTGGGGTCGGGACGGGGTCTCTATCCTCACACATGCACAAAGTTTCTTTTTAGGTTTGAGAGTTGGATGTAGCTTACATCCAGTCATCGCCAAGGTAGAAGTGGACGAGGTTCTATCTAGGTGGCCGGTAAAGTTGTTTCGACGCCATAAGTGGGTGCAGTGGACGGGCTACCCTGCGAATGTGTGATCCCTTCATAATGAAGGGCATGTGTTGGTTGCTAAACACATGGTTTGTGGTTAATAATGAGCAATGGTTTTGAAAACTAAGAAATTGAGGAAGAAATAATTTTTAAGAAAATAAGGAGTCTGGCACACTCCAATTCAAAAACTATTTTTTTTTTAAATTTTTAAATGCCCATTCACTGAGTTATAGAAACTCACCAACCCTTTTTATACCTTTTCAGAAATAGAGATATGACTAGGGATAACACCAAGATTTACCCTCTATTAGGTATGCTTAAATTTCTTTTAAGCTTGCATTTTGATTGATATATGTTATTCCAAGGAACATAGTTGTAAATTTCAGTCGACTCCTCTTGATTAAAGAATGGGGAAAGCCCTTCTTGAACCAAGAGAGTAGCGGGTTGATCATGGGGATCCGACCAAACCAGGTCGGGGCATGATATAGCACATCCTTCCTTTATTAAAAAGCCATCATGTTTCCCCACTTTGGCCCATTTTGCTCCTTATGTCCTCCATGATGGCCTTGACCTTTGTCCTCCTTTCAGTTGGCCTGCTTCATCCGGCATTAACGGGTTTGCACTAGACGCTCACATTCGTGGGCCATACTAATTATAGCTGCCAAATCCGTGGGGCATCCAAGTACTCATATCCAGTCTCGTATGTTCATGTTGAGACCACCCATGAATCATTGGCATATATCTACAAGTCTGACTAGATCGGGGGCAAAGGGTCTTAACTCATTAAACTTGGTTTCATACTCCAAGATAGAGTTAAGCCCTTGAAGAAGTCGGAGGAAGTCTTGCTTCTTTTCATTAATCAAATGTGAAGCTAGGTATTCCTCCGTATACCTTTCCTCGAACCGTTCCCAAGTGGGGTGGTCGTATGCAAACTTCTGATGTTGTCCCACCACCTTTTAGCATTGGCTTCTATGAAAAACTTTGCCAGGATCACCATATCCTCTGGTGAAATCCTGACTATCCCCATGAGTTTCTTGATATTGGCAAGTCAGTCCATAGCAGCTCCAGCATCCTTCTCTCCTAGGAAAGGCTTACATCCTAGTTCACGAAGAGTTTTGAGGTATTTAGGGATGTCAACTGGAGGAGAAATGTTAGTAGGAGGGGATGAGATTGTACTTGGGTTCAGCTCGAGAGTTGGTGTCCACCTCAGGGGCAAGGTTAGGCCATCCAAACACTCGAGTGAACTCCTCGTATAGTCTCTGATGTTCTGAGCTTAGTCTAGATGGATCTATCTAGGCTTCTCAGGGAGGGGTGGTTGGGCAGTGTTAGTGACTATGGCTCTTATTCTCTTGGTTCCTCTCTTGGGAGACATGTGTAAATTTTAAAGTTTATTCTCCTTAGTTACTATGCTATATAGTCTTGCTAGTGCATTCAAGGAAACAGGCTCTAATACCACTCAAGTCATGCCCTGACCTAATTTGGTCGAATCCCTGTGAGCAACCCGCCACTCCCTTGGTCCATGAAGGGTTTTCACCCATTTCTATACTGCGAGGAGTAATGTGTCATTTTACCTGTAATTCCTAGAATAGTATTATACAAAACAAAATATTTTAAAGCAGACGTACTTGTCTTATAATTCCAAAACGGGAGAGTCATTAGGTAGAACGTTTCCCTTGGTTACCTGAAAGGGGTAAAAAGGGATGGGGTGAGTTCCACAACTCAGTGAGCGGGTGTTGGGATTGAGTTTTCAAAATAGATTTATTCAAACTATGCCACGATTATCATTCCCTTTAAAAAGGATGTCATGCCCCGACCCTATTTGGTTGGATCCCCGTGATCAACCCGCCACTCTCCCGGTTTATTAAAGGGTTTCCCCTTATTATAGACCATAAAGAGTAAAGCATCCTTTAAACCTACACCTTTTCTAGGAATAACATAAACAAAACTGCATAATAATTTAGATTTATTATACCTATATCACATGCGCCTTAGTTGATGGTCTTTAAGAGTAGGCTTTCCGAAACCTCCTGAAAGGGATATAAGGAAGGTGGTGAGTAGGACTACTCAGTGAATGGGTTTTCAAAAGTTTAGACTTTTAAGAAAACATATATTATTGAAGTGTGCCAGACTCCTTTCTTTTCAAAAATCCCTTCATTTCAAAATCTTAGGTTTTAACACCATTTCCATATTTAACCACGGTGTGTCATCACCCAATACACATCCTTCATCATGAAGGTTACACACATTCGTAGGTCAGCATGATCACTAAACCCACTAGTGGCTTTGGAGCGACTTTACCGACCACCCAGATAGAAGCATGACCACTTCTACCATGGGAATGAGTGGATCTACGCAACATCCGACCCTCAATCCCGGAATAAATTCTTCATGTCCATATGAGGACAGAGACCTCATCCTGTCCTCACCTCGATCTCATGCGCTTGGTGCTACTCCAAATTTCGCACAAACACTTGGAACGACGAACTGCACATATAGCCACCAGGTCGTCCAATGCCCTTAGGACGCATCACTACTCCTCATGGGCATCTTGATGGTCCCGTACTCACAGTGGATGCACAAACAATGTTTTCTCATATTGCCATGTAATTAGTGGTGCCACTGGTCCAATGGTCCCAACTCTCAACCCAACCCGCAGTTGTTTGTCTTAACTGGTCTATTGACCTGTCATGTCGCACTGCCGCTAGTTGATTGGGCATGTCGGTCCTATCTTGGTACCATGGCCAAAGAATTCACTTATTAAGTTTTATGGCACATATATCATGTTTGTTTATGAGCTCTTGCTCGTGCTAACTAGCCTTGGGTCTACTGTACGAGATTTTCAAAATCGGGCAATTAGCCCCCAAGTTCCAAAACCGAGGCCCCCAGCCTATCAGAGCTATTCGAGCTCTCATCGAGAAGGTCTCCCAAATTGTTTAAGCATTGGCACACAGTCAGGGGAGAGCACTTCCGACAAAACATATGTTTTCTCTATCCATTATACCGCTCGGGTATAAGGACACCTCCGTTCATAACCGATGAACGGGTTTTCAACTTCCTTTGAGTAAGTCTCATCATACCAATAGGTTATGTTCTACTTACAACCGGTAAGTAGTTTTTCTACATGATTTTCACATCACTTCGTCTAAGTAGTAATGTTTAAAATACCACTTAATAGTGGGTTTTAATACAAAGGTACTTATCATCCATAACCGAGTATGATATGAAATTCCCACTCACATGTTACTAGTATTAATATTGCCATAAATTATTGGTATTAAATTATTTGTATTAATTCCAATGATTTAATTTAGGTATTAAATTATTGGTATTAATTAAATAATTAAATATATATTAATTTATGACTATTTATGATAAGGCAAGCGCTTAACTTCAAAGTTCTTATAGATTCTTGTTCACCTGAACCAATTTGGATTTTCTCTTCTAATTTGTCTTAAGTTTCTTTTCCAAGGTTTAATAAACCCTTTGGATCACCCGTAAGTTGTAAATTCCCAAGTTGCTTATTCCCAAATGATCAGGTATGTAAACTGGCTCGGTTTTCTTACTCGGTTTGACCGGTTCTTTTCCCGGTTTTCCTTAACACAAAAGTGCGAGGTTTACAAAGGATTTTTCCTCAAATTTGGTTTTCAAAACCTTTTCCATTTCTATATTAGGTGTGTTTAGCTCTCTTAGCTCATCCCCTTGCCTCAGGAGTCGTATAGCAAACAAACACACACCCTTCATCGGGAAGGGAACACACATCCATAGGTGCAGCCCGTCCACTAAACCCACTTGTGGCTCGGAGTGTCTTTAATGACCACCAAGATAGAAGTCCGTCCACTTCTACCATGGTTCTGAGTGGATGTTCTCAACATTTGACCCTAAGACTCGAAAACAACTCCATGTCCGTATGAGGATAGAGACCTCATCCCATCCCTACCCCGATCTCATGTGCAAGAAGCTACTCCGAGCTTTCCGACTAACTAGCATGACAAATTGCCCTTATCTCTACCATGTCATCCAATAGCCCTTAGGACCCATAACTACCACTCTTGGGCATCTTGATGGTCCTGTATCACAAGTGCATGCACAAAACAATAGTTTTCACATATAGCCATTATCTTTGGTGCCAATGATCCGATGACCCCGACCCTCAACTCGACATGCAGCTGTTTGCCTAGACTGGTCTGTTGACCTAGCCCTGAAGCACTACCACCAGTCCATCGAGCACTATTAGTCCTGACTTGGTACCGTGGTGAAATCATACAACCAATTTCATTATAAATTTTCATGGTACTTTCTTAATTCAAGTTTGTTTACGAGTTCCTACTCGTGTCCACTAGCCTTGGGCCTACTACACGTGTTTTTCCAAAACCAGGCATTTAGCTCCCATGAGTTCAAAAATTGAGGCGCTTTGCCTATTTGAGTTGTTTTAGCTCCAATCAAGAAGGTCTCCCAAATATTTTAAGCATTGGCACATATTCAGGAGAGAACACTTCTAACAAAATTCTTTTTTCAACTTCATCACACTAACCAAGTGTGATGATATCTCCGCTTACAACTGGTAGGCGGGTTTCTCCTTTCCTCAAGGAAATTCATCATATCAACCGAGTATGATTATCTCTACTTACGACTAGTAAGTAGGTTTTATTCGTTAAAGATAGTGTTCATCATCCCAACCGGTATGATGTGTAAATTAGCCCACTCACCCGATGACCATTACATGTTCATCCCCAGTTAGTTTTCCAATTCCATGCTAGCTTTTCCTTGCTGGTCTTCTGGTCTATCATGTTCCTACACGATTTGGGCATCCTTATCAATTAAGATTTTGCATGATAGCCATTGTTTTCTCACATATGAGCAACTAGCCTCAAAATTGCTAGTTTATTGCACTTAGATCCATAAAGTTCATTTTGCCTAACTTTAGGTTCATAAGGCTAACTTTTCCCTAAATTGAGTTCCAAGGCTTCCAAAATTCTGTTTGGGTCCTCAATTTACTCAAAATTGTGAAAAGGGCTCAAGTTTTCCAAATTTACAATTTTGTCCCCAACTTTTCAAAAATCACCATTTTGCCCTAACTTTCCAAAAATTGCAATTTAACCCCATATGTTCTAGAAATTGACCAATTAGTCCCCAAACATCTTTCTCATGGCCAATTGGCCTTCAATTTTGGGAAGCTGCAAAGAGTTCCCTCAATTTATTGAAATCCCCAATTTTTCCCAAAATTTCTCCCCTTTAAATTGACTGAATTTGATTTCTTCAAATTGGTCATTCAATCAGGGTTAATTGCTCCAATTGATGATATGGATAAGTTCCTACATTTCCATATGATTTAATTGAGGTTTAAATTGCATGATTTGTGTCTGAATCCAGCTCAAACAGAGCTTTGCTAGAAAACTGTTTGTAGAGAGAAAGCTTCGAAAGATTACTGTTCGGAGATGTAGTGGTTCGAGCTCTTGATAAAAGGAGGTATCTCTTGTCCGAAGGTTCCTTCTAGGATCAAAAATTGCTACAATTGAAGTCAAATTGAGTGTGAATTTGGTTAATGAAATTTGGCACTTTCTTTCTTTAACCTCGATCTGCAACGATTGAGCAAGGTCGAATTGGCTTACCTTTCAACTTTGTTGAAGATGTGTGAGGGACATCGGGGTGTTTGGAAGGATTGGTTTTGTCGAAGGAGAGCTGAATTTGGCCAAATTCAGCTCTACCAAAACAGGGCAGCTTCGGTCCGTCAAAGCTACTTCACTATTTGATTCTATCGGCGTTTCTCTAGCAGTCCTCGAGTCGAAATAAGGTTGCTATCAAGTAGTTGACTTCCCCCTGGAGTCTATAGGATCTGACCTTGCCTTCTGACACTAAGAAAACTACCCAAGTCGGAGCTCTAGTTTGAGCATCACTATAAAATGGAGCAGTTGAGAGATAATGGCGATTTGAGATGTGTGGAGGATTAATGGAGAAGAGCTCTTTATATAAGGAGCTCGGGAACCCTCTACCTGACCACTTTCCATTTTTTCAAGCTTATCCTCACCCGATAATGGCCTTATCAGAGCTATTACATCATCATCGAAGAACGAAGTTTTCTACATTTATGAACAGTGTTGTCAACCTAAGGAAAAAGATGACACTGTTCTGAACCGGACTTGGCCGGTCTAACCTGGTTCAATGGCGTAAATTTGTCGGTTCAGGATCGATTCAACCAATTTTCTCAAAATTAAAATTTTTAAAATTAATCTAGATTCATTCTTTATCTAATGGTCGTCTCAATTTCCCAATTTTAATACTTTAAGCCACCAAGAAAAATGAATTTAGAAACCGGTTCAAGTATGGTTCAAACTAGTTCAATCTGGTTCAGGTTTGGTTCACCATGAATCGATCTGGTTTTCTCATCCCATTTGTCCCATGGTTCTTTTCCATGATTTTTATAGCTCTTTGAGTCATTTGGGATTTGCCAATTTCCCAATTTACCCTTTCTTTATTGGTCAAACGAGAGCTCTGACTTGGGTAGTTTTCTTAGCCTCAGAAGGCAAGGTCGGGTCCTATAGACTCTGGTGAAAGTCAGCTACCTGATAGCAACTTCCTTTTGACCTGGGGACCTCCGGAGAAGTGCCATCAGAATCAAATAATGAAGCACCTCTAATGGACCGAAGCTGCCCTATTTTGGCTGAGCTGAATTTGGCTAAATTCAGCCCTCCTCCGGCCGAACCAATCCTCCCTAACACCCCCCATAGCCCTCACATAGCCTCAACAAAGCTGAAAGGTAAGCCAATTCAGCCCTTCTTGGTCGTTGCAAATCGAGGTTAGAGAGAGAAAGTATCAAATTTCACTAACCAAATTCACCCTCAATTTGACTTCAATTGTAGCAATTCTTAATCCTAGAAGGAACCTCCTGATAAGAGCTACCTCCCCATTTCGAAAGCTCAGACCTCTGCACCTCTGATAGTAAGCTTTCGAAGCTTTCCCTCTTTACGAACAGTTTTTCAGCGATGCTTCATTTAAACTTGTTTCTTACTCAAATTCTGCAATTCAAAACTCCATTTGATCGTACGGAAGTGTAGGAAGTGATCCATGCCATCAATTGTAGTAATTAACCCCAATTGAATGGCCAATTTGAAGAAATCAAATTCGGTCTTAAAAGGGGTAAGAAATTGAGGGAAATTTGGGATTTCAAAAAATTGTGGGACCTCCATGCAATTTCTCAAAATTGAAGGTCAATTAGCAATGAGAAAGATGTTGGGAGACCAATTGGTCAATTTTTTAAAGAATTGAGGTCAAATGGCTATCTTTGGATAGTAAGGGAAAATGGTAATTTTGGAAAATTGGGGGACTAATTTGGAAATTTGTAAAACTTAAGCCCCTTACACAATTTTAAGTAAATTGAGGATCCAAAGAGGATATTGGAAACCTTGGGATTCAATTTGGGGGAAAAGTTAGCATTAAGGACCTAAAGTAAAAAAATGAACTTTAGGGACCTAAGTGCAATAAACCAAGAATTTGTGCCTAGTCGCTCATTCGGGCGAAAACAAAGACTATTATATCGAACCCTTATTGATTATAATACCCAAACCATGTAGGGACATGTGAGACAAGAATGCGAGCAAGAGAGAGCCAGCGTGGACTGGAAATTGACTGAGGACAAACACATCATAGTCGACGAGTGAGTAGGACCTTTTACACTTCGTACCCGGTTGGGATGATGAGCATGTTTTGAAAAATCTACTCACCGAATGTGAGCGGGATTAACCAACATTATACTCGATTGGTATGATGAGATTTATTGAGGAAAGGAAAAACCCACATATCGGTTGTAAGCGAATATATCACCACACCCGGTTGGTGTTATGAATTAAAAATAATTTTTTTTGTCGAAAGTGTTCTCCCCTGACTGTGTGACAACTACTTAAACGATTTGGAGACCTTCTTAACAGGAGCTATAGCAGCTTTCATAAGCCAGGGATCTTAGTTTTTGAACTCATAGGGCTCAAGGCCCAGTTTTGGAAAAACATGTGTAATGGGACAAGGCCAATGGGCATGGGCTGGAGCCTATAAAAAAACATGATTAGGAAGAGCCATGAAAACTTCTATTTAAATTGGGAAATTATTGTGTGATTTACCATGGTATCGAGTTAGGACCAACAATGCTCGATGGGCTAGCAATAGTGCGTTAGGGCCAGGTCGATGGATTAGCCTAGACAAACAGCTGTAGGTCGGGTAGAGTGTTAGGGTCGTTGAACCATTGGCACCAAAGAAAATGGATTATCCATGAAAAACTCTTGTTTTTTCATTAACTTAATGGTATGAGATCATCAAGATGCCCTAAGGGTAGTGATGGGTCCCAAGGGCTACTGGACGAGATGGTGGAGATAAGGGTAGTTCGTCATGCCACTTAGTCATGAAGCTTTGGGAGCTTCTTGCGCATGAGACCGAGGTGGGGTCAGGATGAGGTCTCCGTCCTCATATGGACACGAAGTGGAATTCGGGTCTAGGACATCCACTTAGACTTAGGGTAGAAATCTGGGACTTCTATCTAGGTGGACAACAAAGTTGCACTAATCCCCAAGTAGGTACAGTCTAGGACTGCCCTGCAAATGTGTGTACTTTTCTTAATGAAGGACGTGTGTTTGTTTACTAACCGCCTCTTGAGACAAGGGGATGGACTAAGAGAGCTAAACACACCTAATATGGAATGGAAAAAGGTTATGTGGTTTAAGTTTGAGAAAACTCCTTAAAAAAGGAATGGTAAACCATGGCAATGGTTTTGACAAATAAAGCATATTTTTTTGAAAACTCGCTCCCAACACCTGCTCACTAAGTTGTAGAAATTCACTCTCTCCCTTTAACCCCTTTTTAGGAGAAAGGAAGACTAAGTTTAAAGACCCTTCACAGTTGAACTGTCACGCCCCCACCTGATTTGGTCAGATCTCTGTGAGCAACCCGCCACTCTCATAGTTTATTAAGAGTTTCCCCTTTTCAAAACCATAGGGAGTAAGGTGTCATTCCACCTGAATCTTTCTTGGAATAGCATTAAACAAAACTGAATATATTAAATTACATAACTATCTTTCAGGTTCGGCTACGACAAAGTCTTTAGGTTTGTTTTCCGTTGGTTACCTGAAAAGGAGTAAAGGGAGGGGTGAGTACTACAACTGAGTGAATGGGTGTTGAGAGTGAGTTTTCATAAACAAAAAAAATTTAATCGAAGTGTGTCAAACTCCTTATTTCCCTTAAGAATGTTATTTCCTCCTATTCCAATTTTCAAAACTCATTATCCTCATTTTCCACATTAGTGTTTAACACTTAACACATGCCCTTCATCAGGAAGGGATCACTTATTCGCAGGCCAACCCGTCCACTACACCCACTTATTGCTCAAAGCAACTTTACCGGCCACCAAGATAAAAGCACGTCCACTTCTACCTTGGGTCTAAGTGGATGTTCGTGACCTCTGACCCTCAAACCTGAAATCAACTCCATGTACGTATGAGGACAAAGACCTCATCTCGACCCCACCCCAGTCTCATGCACATGAAGCTACGTCGAGCTTCCTTGACTGTTGGCATGACAAGCTGCCCTTATCTCTACCATGTCGTCCAGTAGCCCTTAAGATGCATCACTACCCCTCTTGGGCATCTCAATGGTCCTGAACCTCAAGTGCATGAACAAACAATAATTTTTTCACATAGCTAGTTATATTTGGTGTCACTGGTCCAACGGCCCCGACCCTCAACCCGACCTGCAGCTGTTTGTCTAGGTTGGTCTGTCGACTTGGCCCTGACGCATTGGTGCCAGTCCATCGAGTATGTTGGTTCTGTCTTGATACCATGGCGAAATCACATATCATGTTTGTTTACGAGCTCCTGCTCCTGCCCACTGGCCTTGGGCCCACTATACGTGATTTTCCAAAATCGGACATTTTAGCCCCACAAGTTCAAAATCGAGGCCTCTAGCCTATCTAAGCTATTCCAACTCCCGTCAAGAAAATTTCCCAAAAGGTTTAAACATTGGCACACAAGTCAAGGGAGAACACTTCTGATAAAAATAACATTTTCCCTTCATCATACCAAACAAGTGTGATGATACATTCTTTTACAACCGGTAAGCGGGTTTCTCCTTCCTTCTAAGAAGTCCATCATACCAACTAGGTATGATCTCTACTTACAACTGTTAAGTAGGTTTTAGCATAGTTTGCACATCACTCCAACCGGGTGTGATGGCAAAATTCCACTTACAAGTGATTTTTCTTTTCTAAGGTACTCATCATCCCAACCGAGTATGATGTACAAAAGCCCACTCACCCATTAACCATGACGTATTCATCGTCGGTTGGTTTTACAAGTTGACTCGAGCTTTCTCTTGTTGGCGTTCCGATCACACTTGTCCTTACACGGATTGGGAAGCTTTTTCACTAAAGGTTTGGCATAAAAGCGTAGGCTCACAATTTATTGATAAATTGCATTTAGGTCCCAAATGCAAACATTTGCCCAATTTGACATCCAAGGTTTCCAAAATTCTATTTGAGTCCCATTTTATTCAAAATTATATAAGGGGCTCAAGTTTCCCAAATTTCCAATTTGGTCCCCAAATTTTTTAAAATTACCATTTTGCCCCTACTTTCCAAAAATGGCAATTTGACCCCAATTGTTCCAAATATTGACCAATTGGTCCCTCAACATCTTTTTCATGGCCAATTGTCCCTCAATTTTGGGAAATTGCAAAGAAGTCTCTCAATTTTACGAAATCCCCAATTTTACCTAAAAATTTCCCCTAATTTCTCCCCTTCAAACTGACTAAATTTAATTTCTTCAAATTGGCCTTTCAATTAGGGTTAATTGTTATAATTGAAGGTATGGATCAATTCCTACAATTCCATACGATTCAATTGAGCTTTGAACTACATCATTTTGGTCCAAATTGAGCTCAGATAGAGCTTCACCTTTTGATGTTGAGAAAATTGCCCAAGTCAGAGCTGTGGTTCGAGCTTCAACGGAAAATGGAGCACTTGAGAGAGAATGGAGTTTTCAAGTGTGAGAAGGATGAATGGAGAGGAGCTCTTTATATAGGGAGCTTGAGGACTCTCTACCCGACCATTTGGAATCTTGGTCACGCTCATTCATGACCTGAAACACCCTAAATGGTGGCAATTCATCTTCATCGGCACTGTACGTTCTTCCATTGAATGAACAGTGTCGTCATTTGAAGGAAGAAGATGACACTATTCCGAACCGGACCAGTATGACTAGGTTTAATGCTTAAACTGGTCAGTTCAGGCCTGATTCGATCGAGTTTTTCAAAATTAAAATTTTCTAAATTCATTCACTATTCAATGGTGGCTTCAATTCCCTAATTTGAATATTTTAAGCCACCTAGAAAAATGAATTTAGCAATCGGATCAATGATGGTTCAAACCGGTTTGGTTTTCTCTTCCAATTTATCCCAATGTTCCTTTCCAAGGTTTTTATAACTCTTTGAGTCACTCGGTATTTGAAAATTTCTCAATTTACCCTTCCCTTCTTGATTGGGTTTTGTGAACTGGCTCGGTTTTTTTCTCTTTTGAATCGACAAGTTCTTTTCTCAGTTTTTCTTATTTATAAAAGGACGGGGTTTACAACTCTCTCCTCCTTTTAAGTGTTTTGTCCCCAAAACAATTACATGTCAAACAAATAAGGGTACTCATCCCTCATAACACTCTCGGTCTCCCATGTCTCCTCTTGCATGGGTCAGTTCTGCCCAAAGAACCTTGACCATAGGAATTCTCTTATTCCTCAAGTTTGTGTCCCTTTGGTCGATGAGTCGCACTGGTTCTACTTGATAGGTCTAGCTCTGGTGGAGGTCGATCCAGCACATGGCTAGTATGAGGTTGGTACTTCTGGAGTACTGATATATTGAATACATCATGCATTCTTTGTATGTCTGGAGGCCGTTCTAGTTTATATGCCACCAGTCCTATCCTTTGGAATACTATGTAAGGACCGATGTACCTTTGTTTCAACTTCCCCCATTGTTGAAACCTAAGTATTTCCCTCCATGCAGATACTTTTAGGAACACTCGATCCCCACATCATACTTTAGATCTCTTCTCTGATGATCTACATAGTTCTTTTGCCTATCCTGAGTGGCCTTAAGTCGACTCCTTCTTATCTTAATCTTTTCGGTGGCATCCTCTATTAGTTTGACCATTTCCAGCTTCCTTTCTCCCACTTCTTCCAAAAAATAAAGGGGTACGGCATGGTCGTCCATAAATGGCCTCATAAGGAGCCATTTGAATATTGGAATAATAACTATTATTATAGACGAACTCCATCAGGCACAAGTATTCCTCCCAACCTTTATCCATGGTGAGTACACGTCCCTTAGCATGTTTTCCATGGTTTGGATCATTCGCTCATACTATCTATTGGTCTGAGGATGAAATGTCGTAATCATGTGTAGCTTGGTTCCCAGGGCACTTTGCAAACTAGGCCAGAACCTTTAGGTACATCTAGTGTCTCTATCTGACACTATGCTCATTGGGACACCATGGAGTCTCGCTATCTCCCTCATGTATAAGATAACTAGTTGTTTCACTGAATCTATCCCTCTTATAGGTAGGAAATGGGCGGACTTGGTCAACCTATCCACAATGACCCAAATTGCATCTTGTCCCTTCCTAGTCACAGGTAGTCCCATGACAAAGTCCATAGTAATGTGCTCTCATTTCCATTTCGGGATTGGCAAGGCTTGTAGTAGTCTTGATAGTTTCTGATGCTCAACTTTAATTTGCTGATACGACAAGCATCAGGCTACATACTCTGTAATATCCCTCTTCATCCCTTTCCACCAATAACCTTATTTGAGGGTGTGGTACATCTTAGAACTGCCCGAATGTGAGTTCCAACAAAGAAGAGAGGGGTGGAAAGGCCAAATACTCAGAAAAAGAAGGATGAAAGAACTCCTTAACAGGACCAAAGGCCAAATTAACGACAACTCAAGCTAAGTAAAGAATAGGCAAGCCTCTCACATAATTATCAAGAAATCTTGAAACAAGGAAGATTTGAATGCTCCATAAAGAAATACACTATGAAAGTAAACTTTGGAGGGATGCATACGACTAACTACCCTTGAAGAAATTTTGATGGGCGGATGGACATAATGTGGAGTGCAAGGAACCAACCCTTAGTTGGGAAATGTTTCAAAGGAAGGAAGTATCATGATGGCCCAGTGAGACCTACTTGGAGAGAGCAGGAGAACCAAACAATAATTTCAGGAGAACCAAGTAGAATGAAGAAATGAGTAACAACGGGACGACCAAAGAGAATAAATAAAACCCTAAGAAAGGCTAAGATGTAGTAAAGACTACACTCTATGAAGGACAAAGGATGGGCATGAAGGACGAGTGATACAGCTGCTCAGATGATTGGATCATAAAAAAAAATGGAGAGGAGGAGACAGTTGAAGAACTGGTCTTCGAGAGAACCCTGGATTTAAACCATGACAAAGAAGGGAGAAGTGAAAAGGCCAAAACATTGGAAAAAAGAAGAATGAACGAAAATCCTTAAAGAAATCAATGGCTAAAAACGAATTTATAGTTTAAAGTCTTGGGACGGTTAAGTGAGCCTTGAGAAGGGCGAACAAGAGATTTTGAAACAAGGAGGATGTGAACCCCCCTTAAATGGAAATAAGTTAACGGGTTAGCATCAAAAAGATGTTGTGACAAGTATGAATGAGTTGACAACCCATACTAAGGTAATAAAGTAAAGAATGTTCGAGAAACATTGAGAAGGTAAGTCTTCCAAATAAGATGTGGCTAAGGAGGAATAACCGTAAATTGGTAAGACGGGTCATAGTCCACACGCGCATATGAAGCATAAAGAGTGGACGACCAAGCATAGGGTAGAATGCACGGAATAAAACCAATAATCGCAAGTATCTCATCTAAGGAATAAGGGATAAACAGTAGAATGCATGGAATAAGTCCCTAATGCCGGTTTTTCCTCAAATTGAGTCCCGAAACTTCTAAAATTTATCATAGGACCTCAATTTATTCCATTTCACAAAAAGGGGATTAACTTCCCAAATTTCCAATTTGGTCCTCCAACTTTTCCAAAATTACCATTTTGCCCTTCTTTCACAAATATGGTAAGTTTTGCCCTCAAAATTCTAAACTTTCTCAATTGGTCCTTCAACATTATTTTCATGCCCAATTGACCCTCAATTTCAAAAAATTGCATTTTGGTCCTTTGAATTTCAAAAATCCCCAATTTTCCCTAATTTTCCCCCAATTACAACTATTTAACACAATTTGATTTCATCAAATTGACCTATCAAACACCTCTAATTGTTGAAATTGAAGTTGAAATTGAGTTCCTCCATGTTCATATGATTCCATAGAACTTTTAATCGTGAGTTTTGACACCGGAACGAGCTCAAATGGAGCTTCACTAGAAAACGGACTGTAGAGAGAGAAAACTCCGATTACTCACTGGTGAGGGCACGGCGGTCTGAGCTTTCAATCTGGGCAGATAGCTCTCATCCGGAGGTTCATCCTATAATCAAGAATCACATCAATTAATTCCAAATTGAGTTAGAATTTCATCATTGAAATTTTGCCGGTTCTCTCTCTAGCACTGGTTGGAAATTGTAGAGGGGAGCCAAATTGGCTTACCTTTCAATCCTAATTCGGCCATGGGAGGGCTAAGGAAGTGTTGGGAAGGCTTGGTTTGGCTTGAGGAGGGCTTGAAATGGCCAATTTTAGCTCAACCAAACCAGGGCAGCTTCGCTCCGCCAAAGCTGCTTCATTGTTTCATCACTCCAGCATCTCGCCGGTGGTCCTCGGAGTGAGCGGAGACTATAGGCGTGTATCTTCTCCCCAGTTCCAAAGAACCCAACCTCGCCTTGTTTAGCTCAGAAAAGACCCCATGTCGGAGCTCTAGTTCGAGCTTCGTCGAAAAATGGAGTAGTTGAGAGAGAATGGAGTTTTTAGGTGCGGAGAGAATGAATGGGGAGGGGCTCTTTATATAGGGAGCTCGGGGACCCGTTGGCCGTCCATTTGGCACCATTATAACAGACATTGAAGACTTGAAATGCCATGAACATAAGCGTTTCTTTAGTTTCCCGGTGAGTGAATAGTGTTGTCATCCTGAAGAAGAAGATGACACTATTTCGAACCAGACCAGGTCGGTCCGAATCGGTTTCAAGCTTAAACCGTTCGGTTCACCCCTCATTCGACCGAGTTTTTCAAATCTAAAAATTTCTAAATCCTTTTTGTATCCAATGGTGGCCTCAAATCTCAAATTTGAATCCGGTTCAATAGGGGTTCAAACCGGTTCGAATCCGGTTCACCTACACTAGTTTGGTTTTCATCCCCAATTCCTTCACAAGTCCATTCCCATGACATTTCTGACTCCTTAGGACACTTAGGATCAATAAAATTCCTAACTTATCATTCCTTTATCGATTCTAATTCATAAACCGACTCGGTCCTTAAACCGGTTCAATTTAGTTCGGGTCCAATTCACCCAAACTAGTCTAGTTTTTCTCTCCCACTTTTCTCTAAGGTTCCTTCCCAAGGTTTATAAATTTCTTTGGGGTACAATGGAGTTGAATTCCTCTGTTTTGCTTTATCTCTATCAGTTTCGGTTCATGAACCGACTCAGTTCATAAACCAGTTCAATCCTGTTGGACCCGGTTCATCCAAACCGGTCTAATTTTCTTCTTCCAATTCATCCTAAGGTTCTTTTCCATAGTATTACGAACCCTTTGGATCACCTGGGAGTTATAAATTCCTAAGTTTCCCATTGACAATTAATTGGGTTTGTGAACCGGTTCGGTTTTCTCACTCGGTTTGACTGGTTCTCTTCCCGATTTTCCTTAGCTCAAAAGGGCGGGGTTTACATATACTCTACTCCTTTTCTAGTGAGATAAGTTAAAGGGGCAGGTATCTTAGAGAAATCCTACACAAACAGTTTGTAATATCCCGCCAAGCCTAAGTGTCACGCCCCGAACCGGTTTGGTCAGATCCCCATGATCAACCCACCATTCTCTCGGTTTATTAAAGGGTTTCCCCTTATTATAAATCGTAAAGAGTAAGGCTTCCTTTAAACCTACACCATTTCCTGGAATAGCATAATCAAAACTATATGAAATTTTAAACTTTACATACCTGTCTTATAGGCATGTTAGTTGATAGTCTTTAAGGGTAGTCTTTCTGAGATTTCTTGAGAGAGATATAAGGTAGGGGTGAGTACGACTACTCAGTGAATGGATTTTCAAAGGTCTATTTTTAACTTTTAAGAAAAACATTTATATGGAGTGTGCCAGACTCCTTTCTTTTCAAAAATCCCTTCATTTAAAAATTTAGGTTTTGCCATCATTTCTTATTCACCACGGTGTGTCATCACCCAACATACATCCTTCATAATGAAGGTTACACACATTCGCAGGTCAGTACCCACTAGTGGCTTCGGAGCGACATTACCGGCCACCCGGATAGAAGCACGACCACTTCTACACAGGAATGAGTGGATGTAGGCGACATCTGACCCTCAATCCCAAAATTGCTTCTTCGTGTCCTTATGAGAATAGAGACCTTATCTCGTCCCCACTCCGGTCTCATGCGCTTTGTGCCACTCCAAATTTCGCACAGACACCTGGAACGACGATCTGCCCTTATACTCATGGGTGTCTTGCTGGTCTCGTACTCATAGTGCATGCACAAACAAAGTTTTCTTAAATTATCATGTAATATGTGGTGCCATTAGTCCCAACTATCCTAACTTTCAACACAACCGATAGCTGTTTATTTTGACTGGTCTAGAGACTGGTCATGTCACTCTGCTACTAGTTGACTAAGTATGTCAAACCTGCCTTGGTACCATGACCAAACAATTCACTTATTAAGGTTTAATGGCACATATATATCATGTTCGTTTACGAGCTCCTGCTCGTGTCCATTGACCTATGGCTCATTGTTCAAGTTTTTCAAAAATAGGGCATATTGGCCCTCAAGTTCCAAAACTGAGGTCCCAAGCCTATCAGAGCTATTCAAGCTCTCGTTGAGAAGGTCTCCCAAATTGTTTAAGCATTGGCACACTATCAGGGGAGAGCACTTATGAGAAAACATATGTTTTCTCTATCAATTATACCACCCAGGTATAAGGACACCTCCGTTCGTAACCAATGAACTGGTTTTCAACTTCCTTCAAGGAAGTCTCATCATACCAACCGGGTATGATCTACTTAAAATCGGTAAGTAGTTTCTCCATAACATTTTCACATCACTTCTTCAATGTTCTGATGATTAAAATACCACTAAATAGTGGGTTTTCATATAGAGGTAATTATCATCCCCAACAGGGTATGATATAAAATTCCCACTCACAATCAGTAAGTGGTTTTTAATTTTAAGTTGTGCTCATCATCACAATCGGGTATGATGTTAGTAAACCCACTCATCCATTAATTACGTGAATTCCACTAAACCGGTTCTTTGTATTCACATGACCTCGTCCTTGCTGGTCTTCCCGGTACTTCGTGTTCCTACACGATATGAACATTTCAGTTCATTATCATTTGGCCTAATCGCCTTCATTCATTCCAAATGAATGAGAAAGTCAAACTTTCATTTATTTGCAATTAGGTCCCTAAAGTTATTTCTCTTTAACTTTAAGTCCCTAATGCCAGTTTTTCCTCAAATTGAGTCCTAGAACTTCTAAAATTTATCATAGGACCTCAATTTATTCCATCTCACAAAAAGGAGATTAATTTCCCAAATTTCCAATTTGGTCCTCCATCTTTTCCAAAATTACCATTTTGCCCTTCCTTTACAAAAATGGTAAGTTTTGCCCCAAAAATTTCAAAATTCCTCAATTGGTCCTCCAACATTATTTTCATGCCCAATTAACCCTCAATTTCATAAAATTGCATTTTGGTCCTTTGAATTTCGAAAATTCCCAATTGTCGGAAAACGAATTATAGAGAGAGAAAGCTTCGATTACTCACCGGTGAGGGCGCGACGGTCTGAGCTTTCGATCTAGGTAGATAGCTCTCATCCTGACGTTCATCCTAGAATCAAGAATCACATCAATTGATGTCGAATTGAGTTAGAAATTTATCATTGAAATTCTATCAGTTCTCTCACTATCACCAACCAGAAATTGCATAAGGGAGCCGAATTGGCTTACCTTTAAGTCCTAATTTGGCCGTGGGAGGGCTGAGGAAGTGTTGGGAAGGCTTCGTTTGGCCTGAGGAGGGCTCAAAATGGCCAATTTCAACTTGGTGAAAATAGGGCAGCTTTGGTCCGTCGGAGCTGCTTCATTGTTTCATCACGCCGGCGACCCTCGAAGTGAACGGAGACTACAGACGTGTAGCTGACTTCTTCACAGACGTGTAGCTGACTCAGAAAAGACCCCATGTCGAAGCTCTGGTTCAATCTTCACCAAAAAAAGGAGCAGTTGAGAGAGAATTGAATTTTCAAGTCTAGAGACGATGAATGGGGAAAGGCTCTTTATATAGGGAGCTCGAGGACCCATTGGCCATCCATTTAGCACCGTTATAACTGACATTGAAGACCTGAAACGCCCCGAACAAAAGCGTTTCTTCTTCTCCAATGTTTGTTCAGTTTCCCAGCGAGTGAATAGTGATGTCATCCTGAGGAAGAAGATGACACTGTTCCAAATCGGACTGTACCAGTTCGAACCATGTTCAAAGCTTAAACTGACCAATTCACACTCCATTCAATCAAGTTTTTCAAATCTAAAAATTTCTAAATTCATCTAAATTCATTCTCTATCTAATGGTGGACTCAAATCTCCAATTTCAGTTATTTAATCCACCTAGAAAAATGAATTTAGGATTCGATTCAATAGTGGTTCAAACCGGTCTGAATCGGTTTGAATCTAGTTCACCTGAATCGGTTTGGTTTTCTTCCCCAATTCCTTCACAAGTCCATTTCCATGTCTTTTTTGACTCCTTGGGTCACTTAGGTTCCATAAAATTCCCGGTTTATAATCTCTTTATCGATTTCGGTTCATAAACTAACTCGGTCCTTAAACCAGTTCAATCCAGTTTGGGTCTAGTTCACCCGAACCGGTCTGGTTTTTCTCTCCCACTTTGTTCTAAGGTTCCTTCCCAAAATTTATCAATTTCTTTGGAGTACAATGGATTTGAATTCCTTTGTTTTTCCTGATCTTTATCGGTTCCGGTTCATGAACCAACTCGGGTTTGTTTCCCCTTCCAATTCGTCCTAAGGTTCTTTTCCCTAGTATTATTAACCCTTTGGATCACCTAGGAGTTGTAAATTCCTAATTTGCCCATTCAAAATTGATTGGGTTTGTGAACCGGTTCAGTTTTCTCACTTGGTTTGTTTGATTCCCTTCCCAGTTTTCCTTAGCTAAAAAGGGTGGGGTTTACAACTCTCCCCTCCTTTTAGGAGTTTTGTCCCCAAAACTTAATTAGCCACCTTGTATGAGCAATCATTTCCTTTAATGCCCCTTTGGTGTTTGCTTAACATGCAAACTCTTCTCTCGTTCTTTCAATTAGCCCTTTTTACAACCTTCACTTAAGGAATTTCTTTTTCCTTTGTATTATTTACTCCCCACATGGAGTTTGTCATAACTAGACATACCTTACTTCAGCGTAGGTTCTTAGATTTTATATCTTTCTTTGCTTAGAGCAACATTCTCCCCCTTGAGGTTCTGTACTGAAGATTACAAATTCCAAGATAACTAACCATTTTCGTGTCTAGTTAACCGCTTGGTCATTGAAACCTTTAGCTCGATATTCTTTCAAGCGTTACGTACTTATTTACACAGTTTTTAATTATTATCACTTTTCGTCCTATTTTGACCCTTCCTCCATTCATTGTCTATTATAACTTCGATCCAAATTGTTATATTTGACCTCGTCGTGCTTATTAGCCGACTCTTCCTTACTTTGATTCATATTCTCCTCGAGGTTATTGGGCTTACATCCCCTTGCAGTATGGCATTTTCTATGACCTGTCTCTTTCCATTTGATTTCTAGAACATCTCTTAGAGTGTCTCTCTTTTCTTTTAGACCCTTTTAGAGATCATATAACTTCATCCCTCTTTTCTTTTGATAGCATTCCTCAACTATCCTTTTTACCATTATCATCTCCTCCATCATGCCCTTGAAGTTATGTCTCACATAACTGCATGGATTCCTCTTACCTACTCATCTTTCCCCAACTTCTTTACCGGGCCCTTTCGGTTCCAATTGATTGGATTTTCCAATACTATATCGACAAGCTGGAGTTCATCCTTTCTTTGGTCCATCCTCATTCCCAATGACATCCTTTACTGAAGGATTTTACTTTGGCCTTAATCCACTCTTACTTGTTCGTAATCATTTCACAATTCTTTATACCGAGTTTATTCCTTTCGATCTACATGTCGATTTGCTTGTTTTGGGGGAGTTTCCCTTTTTACGGTTTCCTTCTTTATTATTTCCTTCAAAGTAAAGACTTTCACCTTAGGTGTTACATGTTCCACCTTCTTACCATTTCTTGAAGGTTTCCTTTCTTCATCTCCTTACACCCTTTCTATATTGGGCATTTGCCCGCTTTCAGTCTTCCATTGTCTTAAATTTTTCATTCCACCCCTTATTCCTTATTTGAGTAGATTCTGGTTATCGGTCTTATTTCATGTACTCCACCGTATGCCCAGCCATCCCCTCTTTAGGCTCTATTATGTAAGTGTGGACCACAATCCATCTTTATATTAGTGGTTGTCCCACCCCCCCCTTAACCGCTTCTTATTTAGGGAGCTTACTTTCCCAAGGTTTCTCGGATGTTCTTTCCTTTATTTTCTTATTATGGGTAGTCTATCCATTCTTACTTGTTACGACATCTATTGATGCTATCTTTCTACCTACTCGTTCCTTGGGTTTAACTTACTCATTAGGTTCTCCTAGTATGTTTCCCTTGGTTCTTTCACCTCACCATGCACTTCATTTGCAAGTTCGTCTCCCTGCCTCTCATCACCTGGTTCCATTTCTTCTTTATTAGGTCATGTATCATTTCTCAAGATTTCTTTATTTGGGAGGATTCTTACCCCTTTCTCCCGTACTTTCTTTTTCATTCATCTTGAAGGCACCTTACTTTAAATGACGTCCTTTGATGCTATTCTTTCATACCTTTACTCTTGAAATCTTACGGGTACGTCTTTCATACTCCATTCTCATTATCACACGTATCCCAGTACATGTCTATATCTTCCTTAGGGAGAGCTCACATCCACCTAGTGTCAAAATCACTTGATCATCCTTCAAGAGGCTCACTTACCTATCTCATGGCCTTATGATAGTAAATCTGATCTTGGTCATTGATTTCTTTAAGGATTTCCTTTCTCCATTTGAGTCTTTCACTTCTCCCTTCTTTGTCATGGTTTAAATTCATGGTTCTCTTAAATACCAGTTCTTTAACTGTCTTTTTCTCTCTATTTTTCTTGTCCAATCATCTGGCCAGTTGTATCACTCTTCCTTCATGCCTATCCTTTTGTTCTTCATAGAATGTAGTCTTTACTACATCTCAGTCTTTCTTAGGATTCCATTCATTCTCTTTAGCTGCCCTCTGCTGCTAGTTTCTTCTTTCTACTTGTTTCTCCTACTCTCTCCAAATAGGTCACCCTGAGCCACAACGATACTTCCTTCCCTTGAAACATTTCCTAACTAAGGGTTGTTTCCTTGTACTCCACATTATGTATATCTACCCATCCATAATTTCTTCAAGGGTAGTTAGTCGTATGCATCCCTCCAAAGTTTACTTTCATAATGTATTTCCTTATGGAGCATTCAAATCTTCTTTGTTTCAAGATTTTTTGACAATTGTGTGAGAGGCTTGCCTATTCTTAATTTGGCCCTTGGTCCTATTAAGGATTTTTTTTCATCCTTCCTTTCCTGAGTATTTGACCTTTTTGCCCCTATCTTCACTACTAGAACTGAAATTATGGCTTTCCCGTGTATTAGTTCGTTAACTGCCTCGTCTCCACCATTTCTTTGGTCTAAGTTTCTTAGGGCAGTTGTTTCTCGAGTCTCCTATCCTTAACATCTATCTCATTGACCATTTAGGTTGTAGTCCTTTCTACCTCTCGGTCTTCCTTAGGGTATCATTTATTTCCTTTGACTATCTTGTTTTTATGGTTTGCTTACTTCTGCTATGTTGTTCTGAATCTCAACTTTGACTTCTCTATATTTTCCAAAGGAAGTTGTACCTAACATTCTATCACTTTTTCCAAAGTAGGTTAGGCTTGGCCTTTAATACATCCTTCCTTCAAGTAGTTTCTAATGAGGGGTTGGCTCCTTGCACTCCACGTTATGTCCATCTGCCAACCAATGATTCCTTCAAGACACTTGGTTGTATGCATCCCTCCAAAGTTCCCCTTTTATATTGTATTCCTTCTCTTCTTCACTCTTACTGTATCATTCCCTAAAGTTCTGGGGGACGTTTTTCTGTGTTTGCCCCTTTATGAGAGGGTTCTAAGTATGCTTCTCATGTACCTTATCCCTATTCATGAGGTATCCTTATCGGTTTAACCTTCTTAAGAAGTTTTTGCATTCACCTCGTCAGTTCTTGACCTCTTTGTGAACCGTTTACGTAATTTGCTCCGTGGTATCGGTCTCCAGTCCTTCATGTCCTTCATGACCTTTGAGGAGGTATTGCCCTAAATCTATGAGGTGTGGAACACCCCTTCTTTCCTTACACCTATAATAGTTCATCTTGGTACTTGTCCTTTAGTAGGGTTGGGCATCTCTTCAGGTAATGTCCCATCATTATTCCCTTACATGGATTGTTATGGTTTTTTCTTTCCTTCGAGCGGGGCTTTTCCAGGGTTACTAGTGGTTTGGTGCTTTACCGTTCTTGAGTCTGATCACTTTGACAGTTTTCTTGCTTAATCTCCTTTGCTAAAGGGTCATGGCAAGAGTCCTAGGTTTCTTAATTCCCTAATTCATTTTCCATAACCTAGATGTGATTTTTCCTTAGTTTCCAGGATAGTGTGGGTTTGTTTTATTTTCCTTAGGCCATATTCCTAGCAAGATCACATCCTCAGCAGATAGAGTTTTGAGAATTTGAGTATTTTATTGACAGGGGGATACAAAAGGTTGGGCTATCAGCCCTATCACAGAAAATGGTCACAATTAACTAAGGAGCTACGGATCCTCCTTCATACTTAGAGTTGTGCCACCGATAGGTCCTAGCACCATTCTCCAAGATACTTCCCCATTTGGTCTTTTGAGATTCCTACAAGGTCTCGGGTATTTGGGAAGCTTCTAGGATTTGTCTTTCTATGAAGATAGGGTGTTTAGTAGAGCCATTCCAAGTTTTCTTGGTTCCTCTCTTGGGAGCCATCTGAAAATTTTAAGATAAATCCTATTAGTTACTATATTTTATAGTCTTGATTATGTATTCAAGGAAACATGCTCTGTTACCACTCTAGTTGTCACGCCCTGACCCGGTTTGGTCGGATCCCCATGATCAACCCGCCACTCTCTCGGTTTATTAAAGGGTTTCCCCTTATTATAAACCGTAAAGAGTAAGGCATCCTTTAAACCTGCACCATTTCCTAGAATAGCATAATCAAAACTGCATGAAATTTTAAACTTTACATACATGTCTTAAAGGCATCTTAGTTGATGGTTTTTAAGGGTAGGCTTTTCGAGATTTCCTGAAAGGGATATAAGGGAGTGGGTGAGTATGACTACTCAGTGAATGGGTTTTCAAAGGTCTACTTTTAACCTTTAAGAAAAACATTTATATGGAGTGTGCCAAACTCCTTTATTTTCAAAAATCCCTTCATTTAAAAATTTGGATTTTTCCATCATTTCTTATTCACCACGGTGTGTCATCATCCAACACACATCCTTCATCATGAAGGTTACACACATTCACAATCAGTACGACTATTGAACCTACTAGTGGCTTCGGAGCGACTTTACAGGCCACCCAGACAGAAGCACAACCACTTCTACCCTAGGAATGAGTGGATGTACGCGACATCCGACCCTCAATCCTGAAATTGCTTCTTCGTGTCCATATGAGGACAGAGACCTCATCCCGTCCCCACCCCAGTCTCATACGCTTGGTGCTACTCCCATAGACACTTGGAACGACGATCTGCCCTTATACTCACCAGGTCGTCTAGGGCCCTTAAGACACATCACTACCCCTCATGGGCATCTTGATGGTCCTGTACTCATAGTGCATGCACAAACAAAGTTTTATTAAATTGCCATGTAATATATGGTGTTATTAGTCCCAACGATCCTGACTTTCAACTCAACCGGTAGCTATGATCAGACTGAGAAGAACAGTAGAGCACCAAACCAATAGTAACCCCAGAAATGCCCTACTCGAAGGAAAGAAGGGACCACAACAATCTGTTTAAGGAAATAACCTACTACAAGTATGAACGATGGAGACATTACCTGAAGAAGCGCCCAACCCTACTAAGGACAAGTACCAAGATAAACTATTATAGTTGTAAGGAAAGAAGGGGTGTTTCACACCTCATAAATTTAGGGCAATAACTCCTCAAAGGCCACGAAGCACTGGAGACCAAAACCATGAAGCTGGCTAAGTAAACAGTTCACCAAGAGGTCAAGAAATGACGAGGTGAATGCAAAATTTTAATTTCTTCTTAAGAAGTTAAAATCGAGAAAGATACCTCAAGAGTAGGGATAAGGTAAATGGGATGTAAACCCCGCCATTTTAAGCTAAGAAAAACCAGGAAGAGAACCAGTCAAACCAAGTGAGAAAATCGAACCAGTTCACAAACTCGATAAATTTTGAATGGGCAATTTAGGAATTTACAACTCCCAGGTGATCCAAAGGGTTCAAAATACTATGGAAAAGAACCTTAGGATGAATTGGAAGAGGAAAATTAGATTGGTTTGGATGAACTGGGTCCAATAGGAATGAATCAGTTTATGAACCGAGTCAGTTCATGAACCTAAACTGATAGAGATCGAGTAAAACAAAGGAATTCAACTCCATTATACTCCAAAAAAAATTAATAAACCTTGGGAAGGAACCTTAGAACAAAGTGGGAGAGAAAAACTAGACCGGTTCGAGTGAACCGGACTCGAACCGGATTGAATCGGTTTAAGGAGCAAGCCGGTTTATGAGTCGGAATCGATAAAAAGATGGTAAACTCGATCGAATGGAGGGTGAACCAGCCGGTTTAAGCTTTGAACCCAGTTTGGACCGGTCCAGTCCGGTTCAGAATAGTGTCATCTTCTTCCTTAGGATGACAGCACTCTTCACTCACCGGAAAATTGAAGAAATGCCGGCGAAGAAGAAACACTTCTGTTTGGGGCGTTTCAGGTCTTCAATGTCAGCAATAATAGTGCCAAATGGACGGCCAACGGGTCTCCAAGCTCCCAATATAAAGAGCCCCTCCCCATTCATCCTTTCCACACCTGAAAACTCCATTCTCTCTCAGCTGATCCATTAACGGGTGAGTGGGTTTACTAACATCATACCCAATTGGGATGATGAGCACAACTTAACATCATATCGGTTGTGAGTGGAAATTTTATATCATACCCGGTTGAGGATGATAAGTACATCGGTATGAAAACCCACTATTAAGTGGTATTTTAAACATCATAACTTAGAGAAAGTGATGTGAAAATCATGCAAAAAAACTACTTACCAGTTGTAAGTAGATCATAACTTGTTGGATGATGAGACTTACTCGAAGGAAGTTAAGAACTTGTTCATCGGTTATGAACGGAGGTGTCCTTAGGATAGAGAAAACATATGTTTTATTTGAAGTGCTCTCCCCTAACTGTGTGCCAATGCTTAAACAATTTGGGAGACCTTCTCAATGGGAGCTCAAATAGCTGTGATAGGTCGGGGGCCTCGGTTTTGGAACTTGGGGGCAAAATGCCCGATTTTGAAAATCTCGTACAGTGAGCCCAAGGGTAGTTGGCACGACTACGAGCTCATAAATGAACATGATAGATGTGCCATAAAACTTAATAAGTGAATTGTTTGGCCATGGTGCCAAGATAGGACCGACATGCTCAGTCAACTAGTGGCATTGCGACATGACAGGTCAACGGACTAGTCAAGACAAACAACTACGGGTTGAGTTAAGAGTCAGGGCTGTTGGACCAGTGGCACCACATATTACATGGCAATATGAGAAAATGTTGTTTGTGTATGCACTGTGAGCACGGGATCATCAAGATGCCCATGAGGGGTAGTGATGTGTCCTAAGGGCATTGGACGACCTGGTGGCTATAAGGGCAGTTCGTCGTTCCAGGTGTCTATGCAAAATTTGGAGTAGCACCAAGCGCATGAGACTAGGGTGGGGATAGGATGAGGTCTCTGTCCTCATACGGACATGAAGAAGTAATTTTAGGATTGTGGGTCAGATGTCGCGTACATCCACTCATTCCCAAGGTAGAAATGGTCGTATTTCTATCCGGGTGGTAGGAAAAGTCACTCCGAAGCCACTAGCAGGTTCAATAGTGATACTGACTTGCAAATATGTGTAACCTTCATGATGAAGGATGTATGTTGGGTGATAACACACCGGTAACTATGAAATGGTGGAAAAACCCTAATTTTTAAACGAAGGGATTTTTGAAAAGAAAGGAGTCTGGTACACTCCAATAATAATTATTTTCTTAAAAGTCAAAAGCTTTTAAAAACCCATTCACTGAGTAGTTGTACTCATCCCCTCCTTTATATCCCTTTTAGAAAATCCCGGAAAGCCTACCCTTAAAGACTGTCAACTAAGATGCCTGTAAGATAGGTATGTAAAGTTTTAAATTTCATGCAGTTTTGATTATGCTATTCCAGGAAAAGGTGCAGGTTAAAGGATGTCTTACTCTTTACAGTTTACAACAAGGGGAAACCCTTTAATAAACCGGGAGAGTGGCTGGTTGATCATGGGGATCTAGCCAAATTGGGTCGGGGCGTGACAACTAGAGTGGTATCAGAGCCTGTTTCCTCGAATACATATTCAAGACTAGAAAATATAGTAACTAATAGGATTTCTCCTAAAATTTACAGATGGCTCACAAGAGAGGAACCAAGAAAACTATGGATGACTCTACTCAGCACCCTATCCTCATAGGAAGACAACTCTAGAAGCTTCCTAAATGCTTGGGGCATGGTAGAAATTCTCAAGGATCAAATGACAAAGTATCCAAGAGGATGATGCTTGGACCTGTTGAGGTCACACCCCGAGTACAAAGGAAGCCAAGCCTGAGACTAGGAACACCAGTTAGGGATGATAACCTTACCATGGAGGATGCTTAGCACACACCCTGTAGTCCTCTACCTATTTCATGACCACCTCTTTGTAATATGACTAAAACCCTAACATATTGTACTCCTTCTCCATTAATGAAGAATTCCAAGTTCCTGAAACCATGTCTCTAAACAAGGATGTAAGCCTATGTCTCAACTGTAGGAAGATTGCCTCAAGAAAAGTAACCAAGCAAACCCCATGGACCGAGGAGAATCCCATCCCAAATAAGGAAATGAACCAAAAGACTAAAGAGTCTAGGAGAACTCTTATGGGAAAATTATTAGGTAGAGAAGGCTCGCCAAGGAAATCGACAAGGAGACGAAAGAGTGAGAACTCTGATAACGACTATTGGGCAAAGAAATAACACGTTACAAGGTGAGGACAAGAGGAATGCTACTCGAGAAAGTGCTCAACACTATTAAGGATAAGTACCAAGACGAACTAGCATAAGTATAAGGAAAGAAGGTGTGTTCCACACCTCATAGATTCAAAGCAATACCTCCTCAAAGGTCAAGAAGGGCATGAAGGATTGGAGACCGATACCATGGAGCAAGTTACGTAAATGGTTCACCAAGAGGTCAAGAAATGATGAGGTGAATGCAAAAACTTAGTAAGAAGGTCAATCCGAGAAGGATACCTCATGAATAGGGATAAGGTACATGAGAAGCATACTAAGAACCCTCTCATAAGGGGCAAACACAGAAAAATGTCCCCCAGAACTCTAGGGAATGACACCGTTAGAGTGAAGAAGAGAAGGAATACGCTATAAAAGGGAACTCTGGAAGGATCATTAAGGACAAGGAAATTAGAGAGACAACTGCCTCAAGAAAACTAATCAAGGTGAAAAGTAGGGGCGAGACAGGTAACGAGCTACTCTCGTGAGGGTCATAGAGTAAACTCCAGCAAAGAATGAAGAGTTGGAAAGGCCAAATATTAGAGAAAAGAGGGATGAAAGAAATCGTTAAAAGGACCAAGGGCCAATTAATGACTAAAACTCAAGCCAAGAAAGGAATAGGCAAGCCTCTCACATAACGGTTAAGAAAACTTGAAACAAGAAAGATTTGTACGCTCCCTAAAGAAGTAGACAGGTATTGGGTAAGAATGAAGTTGCGGATAGAGTATACAAGATGTGCCTGCAAGAATTGTGTAGTAAAGGTAAACAGGAGAAGACGACATCAAGGGAGGTCATTTAAGGGTAAAAATCCCCTTGAGCAAATGTAAAAAAGGAATGTCAAGAGAAAAGGAAAGAATCCTACCAAGGAAGTATCGTGATGTCCCAGTATGACCTATTTGGAGAAAGAGCAGGAGTATCAAGAAATAATTCCAAAAGAACCGAGTACAAAGAAGAAACTAGTAATAGTGGACAATCAAAGAGAATGAACAAAACCCTAAGAAAGAATGAGATGTAGTAAAGACTACACTCTCTGAAGTACAATGGGATGGGCATGAAGAACGAGTGATACAGCTGCCCAGGCAATTGGACCAGAAAAAAATAAAGAGAAGAAGACAGTTAAAGAACTAGATTTCGAAAGAACCATAGATTTAAACCACAACAAAGAAGGGAGAAGTGAAAAGGCAAAAACGTAGGAAGAGAAGAATGAAGGGAAATCCTTAAAGAAATCGATGGTCAAAACCAGATTTATAGTTTAAAGTCTTGGAACGGTTAAGTGAGCCTCAAGAAGGGCAAACAAGAGATTTTGAAATAAGGAGGATGTGAACCCTCCTTAACAGGAATTATTTAACGGGTTAACATCAAAAGATGCTATGATAAGTATGAATGATTGGACAACCCATGCTCGAGTAATAGAGGAAAAATGTTAGAGAGGATATTGGGAAAGTAAGTCCCATAATAAGGTGTAGCTAAGAAGAAATAGCCACAATTGGTAAGACGGGTTATAGCCCATACACGCATACGAAGCTTAAAGAGTGGACAACCAAGCATAATGTGGAAGTGTCCTATGTAAGAAACAAGGGATAAAACAAAAGTTGTGGATGGAGAAGGATCCAAAGCAAAATAGAGACCCTAACACAGATAAGGGTATGAAGAAAGGGAGAAAAGGGAACCTTCAAGCAATGGTAAGAAGGTTGAACATGTAGCTCCTAGAACAAAAGTCTCTACCATGAGGGACACATTAGAGAATGAAAACGTAAAAAGGGAACTCCCCAAAACAAAAGAATAGACTGAAAAGGATCAAATGGGAATAATGAACTATGAAGTGGTTACAAAACAGTAAGAGCGGATTAAGGCCAAAGGAAATCCTTGAGTAAAGGATGTTATTGGGAGTGATGATAAACCTAAGAATGAACAAGTCTCAGCATGTTAGTAAAACATCTGGAGATCAAATAATTGGAACCAGAAAAAAAAATTCTCAATAAGGAAGTCAAAAAAGGACGAGTGGGTAAGGAGAACCAACATAATTGAGTAAGTTGAGTTAATAACGGTGAAGGTAGTCGAGGAATACTACCAGTAGAAAAGAGGGTTAAAGTCATGCAATTCCTAAGAGGTTGAAAAATGAGGAATAACCCAAAAGGAGGTGTTTTGGAGATCTAATGGGTAAAGAGACAAGATCTAAAAAAACGTCACGCTATAGGGGACAAGAAAACTCAACAATCCCGATGAAACCATAACTCAAAATAAGGAAGAGTCGGTTCGTAAGCATGACAAGGTCAAACATAATTTGGACTGATTTGCGATGAGCAACGAATGAAGGAAGGGTCACAATGGGATGAGAAGGTGATGATAAGAAATCCTTGAAAATAGGTATGTAATGCTCTAAAGGACATCGAGCTAAAGGTTTCAACTACCAAAAGGATAAATAGGTATGAAAATGATTTGTTATCTTGGATTTCCCAAATCTTGAGTACGGAATCTCAAGAGGAAGAATTTTTATCTAAGCAAAGAAAGATATGAATCTAATGATATACCCTGGAATATGGTATGTCTAAATATGATAAACTCCGTGGAGGGAGTAAATAATATAAAGGAAAAGAAACCCTTTAAGTGAAGGAGGTAAAAAGGGGCTAATTGAAAGGAAGAGAAGAAAAGTTTGCATCTTAAGCAAACACCAAAGGGGCATCAAAGGAAATGATTGCTCATGCAAGGTTGCTAACTAAGTTTTGGAGACAAAACTCCTAAAAGGAGGGGAGAGTTGTAAACCCTGCCCTTTTGAGCTAAGGAAAACCGGGAAGAGAACCAGTCAAACCAAGTGAGAAAATCGAAACGGTTCACAAACCCGATAAATTTTGAATGCGCAATTTAGGAATTTACAACTCCCAGGTGATCCAAAGGGTTCAAAATACTATGGAAAAGAACCTTAGGACGAATTGGAAGAGGAAAATTAGACCGGTTTGGATGAACCGGGTCCAACAGGACTGAACCGGTTTATGAACCGAGTCAGTAAATGGAAGGATCATTAAGGACAAGGAGATGAGAGAGACAACTACCTCAAGAAAACTAAACAAGGTGAAAAATAGAGGCGAGATAGGTAACGAACTACTCCCATGAGGGTCATAGAGTAAACTCTAGCAAAGAAGGAAGAGGTGGAAAGGCCAAATATTAGAGAAAAGAAGGATGAAAGAAATCCTTAAAAGAACTAATGACCAAATTAACAACAGAATTCAAGCCAAGAAGGGAGTAGGTAAGCCTTTCACATGATGGTCAGGATATCTTGAAACAAGGAAAATTTTAAACTCTCCCTAAAAGAAATGAATGTGTATTGTGGTACGAGTAAGGATGAGGATAGGGAACCAAAGAAATACCTGTATAATTTCAAGAGAAAAGGATAAACAGAAGAGGATGACAATCAAAGGATGCCATTTAAAGGCAGACATTCCACAGAACCAGGAAAAAGGGGATAGCCCTACCGAGGAAGAAAATCTTGGAAAGACAAATGCATTCCAACTAAGAGATAATGGAACCAAGAGAAAGGGACAAAGAGATAAACTTGCAAATGAAGCACAAGCCAATGTGAAGGAACCAAGAAAGCATGCTTGAGTGATCCAAGGAAATAGTTTAAAAGGAAGAACAAAGGAAAATCCTTAAAAAGAAATCAATGGCCAGAACCGGGACTATAAAGTCATGAGACGGTTAAATGAACCTCTCGAAGGGTAATTAAGGGATTTTGAAACTAGGTGGATGTGAGCTCTAGACATGTGCTGAGATACGAGTGAGAATGAGAATGAAGTAAAAAAAACGTATCCATAGGATCTCAAGAGTAAAGGTAATCATATAAGAATAACATCAAGGGGCATCATTTAAAACTGGGTGTCTTCAAGGATGTATGGAAAAGAATTTATGGGAGTAAAGGGTAAAAATCCTCCCAAATAAGAAAATCCTAAGAAAGGACACATGACGTAATAAAGAATAAACGGAACCTGGTGGCGAGAAGTGAGGAGATAAATCCACAAATAAAATGCATGCTAAGGTGAAAGAAACCCAAGGAAACATATTAAAAGATGTTGTGGAAAGTAAGAATGAGTAGACTATCCATAATAAGGTAAGGAAGGAAAGAACGTCTAACGTTGTGAATGTGAACCCTCCAAATAAGATGTGGTTATGGAGGAATAACCATGATTGATAAGACAGGCTGTAGTCCACACGCATATAACAAAGCCTAAAGATTGGACGGCTGAGCATAATATGAAGGATCCAAAATAAGATTAATAAACTACTCAAATAAGGAATAAAGGATCGAATGAGAAAAATTTAAGACAACAGGGGACAAAAAGGGGGTTGTTATAGTGTAAGGAGATGAAGAAAGGAAACCTTCAAGAAATGGTAAGAAGGTTGAACATGTATCTCCTAAGATGAAAGTCTCAACCTTGAAGGAATTAGTAAAGAATGAAACCATAAAAAGGGGAAACTCCCCAAACCAAGAAAACGACATGTAGACCGAAAGGAATCAACTCAGTGTAAAGAATTGTGAAATGTTTATGAACAAATAAGAGGGGATTAAGGCCAAAGGAAAATCCTTGAGTATAGGATATCATTGGGAATGATGATGGACCTAAAAAAGGACGAAACCCAGCATGTCGGTAAAACATCTGGAAATTTAATTAATTAGAATAGGAAATACTCAATAAGGAAGTTGAAAAGGAATGAGTGGGTAAGGAGAACCGACACAATTGTGTAAATTGAGTTAATAACGGTAAAGGTAGTCGAGGAATACTACCAAAGGAAAAGAGGGATGAAGTTATGCAATCCCTGAGAGGTTGAAAAATAAGGAATAACCCTAAAGGAAGTATTTTGTAGATTTAATGGATATAGAGATAAGATCTAGAAAATGTCATATTGTAAGGGACAAGAAAACCCAACGATCCCGATGAAAACATGAATCAAAATAAGGAAAAGTTGGTTCATAAGCATGACAAAGTCAAACATAATTTGGACTGATTTGTAATGAGCAACAAATGAAGGAAGAGTCGAAATGGAACAAAAAGGTGATGATAAAGAAATCCATGAAAATAAGTACGAAATACTCTATAGGACGACGAGCTAAGGGTTTCAATGACCAAGCGGTTAACTAGACACAAAAATGGTTAGTTATCTTGGAATTTCCAATCTTGAGTACACAACCTCAAGGGGAAGAATGTTGCTCTAAGCAAAGAGAGAGATAAAATCTAGGACCATACCCTGAGCTAAGGTATGTCTAGTTATGACAAACTCCATGGAGGGAGTAAATAATATAAAGGAAAAAGGAATTCCTTAAGTGAAGGTTGTAAAAGTGGCTAATTGAAAGGACGAGAGAAAAGTTTGCATCTTAAGCAAACACCAAAGGGGCATCAAAGGAAATGATTGCTCATGCAAGGTTGCTAACTAAGTTTTGGGGACAAAACTTCTAAAAGGAGGGGAGAGTTGTAAACCCTGCCCTTTTGAGCTGAGGAAAACCGGGAAGAGAACTGGTCAAACCAAGTGAGAAAACCGAACCGGTTCACAAACCCGATAATTGTGAATGGGAAATTTAGGAATTTACAACTCCTAGGTGATCCAAAGGATTCAAAATACTATGGAAAAGAACCTTAGGATGAATTAAAAGAGGAAAATTAGACCGGTTTGGATGAACCGAGTCCAACAGGATTGAACCAGTTTATGAACCAAGTCAGTTCATGAGTTGGAACCATTAGAGATCGGGCAAAACAAAGGAATTCATCTCCATTATACTCCAAAGAAATTCATAAACCTTGGGAAGGAACCTTGGAACAAAGTGGGTGAGAAAAACCAGACCAGTTCGGGTGAACTGGACCCGAACTAGATTGAATCGGTTTAAGGATCGAATCGGTTTATGAATCGAAAAAGATAAAGAGATGGTAAACCAGAAATTTTATGGACCCTAAGTGACCCAAGGAGTCACAAAAGACATGGAAATGGACTTGTGAAGAAATTGGGGATGAAAACCAAATCGATTCAGGTGAACCGGATCCGAACCGGTCCAAACCAGTTTGAACCACTATTGAACCGAATCCTAAATTCATTTTTCTAGATGGCTTAAATAATTCAAATTAAAGATTTGAGGCCACCATTGGATAGAGAATGAATTTAGATAAATTTAGAAAATTTTAGATTTGAAACGACGATCTGCCCTTATACTCACCAGGTCGTCCAAAGCCCTTAGGACACATCACTACCCCTCATGGGCATCTTGATGATCTCGTACTCATAGTGCATGCACAAATAAAGTTTCCTTAAATTACCATATAATATGTGGTGCCATTTGTCCCAACAATCCTGACCTTCAACTCAACCTATATGGGCATTTATCAAGGAAGAGTTGGTTTCTATGATACCCCTGGAACTCACTCCTCTTGTACAAAGTCTTATCATACCAACCGTGTATGATCTACTTACAACCGTTAAGTAGTTTTTCCGCATAATTTTCACATCACTCTCTCTAAGTGGTGATGATTAAAATACCACTAAACAGTGGGTTTTTATACCGAGGTACTTATCATCCCCAACCGGGTATGATATATAATCCCAATCACCCGATAGTATAGTGAAATTTCACTTAGTCGGGTTCCGTACTTAGCAAGCTAGACCTTGACTAGCGTTCTCGATGTCTCATTCTCCTACACGAGATGAACATAATTGTTCATTATTCTTTGGCCTAATAGCTCTCATTTGTTCCAATAATGCGCCAGTCCCTTAGTCTTGGAGATATGGAAAGTTACTATCTTCCTTCTACAGTCCATCCTTGCCTGATGATTACTCAGCCAGTCCATCCCTAGGATTGCTTCCACTTCTCTTAGAGGTAACGGAATCAAGTCAACTTCAAGTTTGATTCCACCAATTTTTATCTCACACCCCTTTAGTTGTTTATTTCTGTTCAGACCTTTTCCTAAGGGTGAAGGACATTAAGGCTTTGTACAAGAGGAGTGAGTTCCAGGGGTATCATAGAAACCAACTCTTCCTTGATAAATGATCGTTCTGCTCCAGAGTCAAAAAGAGGATAGACTGGTTGTCCCCATAGTTGTATATACCCTGATTTAAGAAACGTAAATTTTAGAAGGAATTCTCTTTATTAATTCAAAAGACGTTCAGTTTACATGACTCTTTTGGACTAGTTGGTAGGGTTTTGGGATGTACCTGCTACAGTGCTAGGGTCTCCACTAGCCTCCTCCTGAGTGAGGTTGTATACTCTAGCCGGTACTCTTGTCGTAGCTTCCGATCTAGGGTTCCTAGAGCTTCCTTGAGGTGGTCCAAGAGTATTTTTCTGTCTGTTCTCCCAAAGAGTAGGAAAATCCTTCACAAAGTGTCCCGCTTGTCCATAGGCAAAACAGGCATGGCATGCTCCCTCAAGATTCCTTTGACACTTCGGACAATGAGGGTTTCCTTGGGGTAAGGTAAGGACTACTCTAGGAAGGGGTGAAGGCATGTTCCTTCTCAGTTGCAATACCTTTTTGTTTCCTCCCCTTGGGCTGGTATATTCTCTTCGTTCTCCTTGTTGGTTTGAAACTTCATCCACCTTTCTAGTCGTCTGCTCCATTCGACGATGTCGAGTCTGTACCAGTCGCTCGCATTCATGAGCCATACTAATTATAGCTGCCAAATTTGTGGGGCATCCTAGTACTCCCATACAGTCTTGAATATCCAAGTTGAGACCGTCCACAAACCTCTAGCATATGACAGCTGGTCCAACTAGGTCAGGAGCAAAGGGTCTTAACTCGTTAAATTTTGTTTCATACTTTGCTATGGAACTAAGCCCTTGCCGAAATCAGATGAATTCTTATTTCTTCTCATTTATTAGGTGGGGTGCCAAGTACTCTTCTGAGTATCTTTCCTCAAATTGCTCCCAAGTAGAGGCAGCAGCATGTAGATTTCAAACATTGTCCCACCACTGTATAGCGCTCCCTTCTAGGAAGAATTCTATCAAGATCACCCTATCTTCTGGCAGTATCCGGACAATTCCCATTAACTTCTTGATATTGTCCAGCCAGTCCATGGCGGTCCCAGCATCCTTTTCTCCGAGGAAGGGTTTACATCCTAGTTGTCGAAGAGTTTTGAGATTTCTAGGTATGTTCGTTGGAGTGGTTGGATTAGCACGGGGAGGGTGGGATTGCACTTCCTTGAGCTCAGCCTGTGAGATGGTACCTGCCTCAGGAGTAAGGTTAGGTTGGCCAAATACACGGGTGAACTCCTCGTACAATCTTTGATACTCCCTACTGAGTCCAAGAGGAGTTGTATGGGCTACTCTGGGAGTTTCTACCGGTAGGGGTGGCTGGGCCGTGTTGGAGATAGCAGCCCTAGTTCTCTTGGTTACTTTCTACGAAGCCATTCTGTCAAATTTAAAAATAATCCTATTAGTTACTATATTTTCTAGTCTTGACTATGTATTCGAGGAAATAGGCTCTGATACCACTCTAGTTGTCACGCCCCGACCCGGTTTAGTCGGATCCCCATGATCAACCCGCCACTCTCCCAATTTACTAAAAGGTTTCCCCTTATATTATAAACTGTAAAGAGTAAGGCGTTATTTAGACCTACACCTTTCTCTAGGAATATCATAAATAAAAACTGCATAGTAATTTAAATTAATCGAACTTGTCTTGCAAGCGTTTAATTGCACAAGTCTTTTAATGATCGGCATTCCAGGACTTCCTAAAAGGGATATAAGGGAGGGGATGAGTACAACTACTCAATGAATGGGTTTCAAATTTTTTGAATTTCAAGAAAAACATTTATATGGAGTGTGCTAGACTCCTTTCTTTTAAAAAATCCCTTCATTTAAAAAAATTCAGTTTTTTCCATTATTTCTTAGTTACCAGTGTATCATCACCCAACACACATCCTTCATCATGAAGGTTACACACATTCGCAAGTCAGTATCAGTCCTGAACCCGCTAGTGGCTTCGGAGTGACTTTTCCTACCACCCGGATAGAAGTAAGACCACTTATACCATGGGAATGAGTGGATGTATGCGAGATCCGACCCACAATCCCAAAATCACTTCTTCGTGTCCGTATGAGGATAGAGACCTCATCCCGTCCCCACCCCGATCTTATTCGCTTGGTGCTACTCCAAATTTCGCACAGACACCTAGAACGACGATCTGCCCTTATATTCAACGGGTCGTCCAGGGCCCTTAGGACACATCACTACCCTTCATGGGCATCTTGATGATCTTGTACTCATAGTGCATGCATAAACAAATTTTTCTTAAATTACCATGTAATATGTGGTGCCATTTGTCCCAACGGTTCCGACCTTCAACTCAACTTGTAGCTGTTTGTCTTGATTGGTCCGGAGATCGGTCATGTCACACTACTACTAGTTGACTGAGTATGTTGGACCTATCTTGGTACCATGACCAAACGATTCACTTATTAAGTTTTAATGGCAGATTTTAACGTCGGAACGAGCTCAAATGGAGTTTCGTCAGAAAACAAACTGTAGAGAGAGAAAGCTTAAATTTCTCACCGGTGAGTGCGCGGCGGTCAGAGCGTTCAATCTAGGCAGGTAGCTTTCCTCGAGAAGTTCTTCCTTGAATCAAGAATGACATCAATTGATGTCGAATTAGATTAGAATTTCTTCATTGAAATTCGGCCAACTCTCTCTCTAACAACGATCTGAAATTATAAAGTGGAGCTGAATTGGTTTAACTTTCGGTCCTAATTCGGCCGAGGAGGTACTGAGGAGGTGTTGGTAGGGCTTGGTTTGGTTTGAGGAGGGCTCAAAATGGCCGATTTTAGCTTGGCCAAAATAGGGCAGCTTCGGTCCGACAGAGCTGCTTCACTATTCCATCATGCCAGCACTTCTCCGGCGATTCTCGGATTGGCTGAAGTTTGCTATTAGATAGTTATCTTCTCCCGGTTTTAAAGAGCCTGACCACTCCTTCCGAGGTTAAGAAAATATTCAAGTCGAAGCTCTGGTTCGAGCTTCACTGGGAAATGGAGCAGTAGAGGAGTATGAATGGGGATGACCTTTTTATATAGGTGTAAAATCGTGTATTAAATGGGAGAGATTTATTACTAGTATTAATATTGCCATAAATTATTGGTATTAAATCCAATAATTTAATTTTAATATTAAATTATTTGTATTAATTCCAATAATTAAATATATATTAATTTGTGGCTATTTATGATAAGGCGTACGTTCCCATAAAAAATTTTGACCGAAATTTCACGTTATAAAAAAAATCATACTTCCCAAGAGGTCACCAATCCTCACACTACTCTCGGGTAAGCACACTTAACTTTAAAGTTCTTATGAAATCTTGTTCACCTGAACCAATTTGATTTTTCTCTTTTAATTTGTCTTAAGGGAATGAGCGTAGGCATGCATTTACCTTCTCTGTATCATTGAGGTAGGAATACACAGATGATGCATGGAAGGATGGAGGGTTGATCACGGGACCTCGACCAAACTGGTTCAGGGTGTGACATAGATTGTCGCGAAGGTCTAGATCACCTCCACAAAAAATGCGCTCACTCCCTCGCCGGAATGAGCTAAGAATCCTCTCCCAACCATTGACTGCTCCCTTTTTCAGTGACCTGTATACCAGAGAGAATTTCTCCATCATCCGGCCACCTCAGATGGTGTTCTTGCTATCCCTGGAAAGTTGAGGACCTCAACTTTCCATTGCCACCCCTCTCGACCCTCGACTCTTCTTCTATAATCGCCGACGAGATCATACAGTACCGATCACTAAGAACTCAAAATAGAGCTATTATTTTCCAGGTTAATTTAGATGGATACGACGGCCCTCACGAGCTGAGAAAAAATAGGTGAGTCCCTTGAGCTACCAGCTTTCCATAGCCTCTGATTTTTCCCATTTTGAGTCGGATTTGAGAATGAATTAAATCATCCAAATTTTGAATCATGAGTTTGAGAGCCGAGCTAACTAAAATATGGATTACAAGAGCTACAGACCACCATTTAAGGTCATTCAAATTGCTAGAGGTTCTTTGGGAGAGTCATCTTTCCAACCTCACTGGTCTCGACGGTCGACGTACCACCTCCAGAAAGCCATGTAAGCCCATTTTTTGGTAGACCTTGTATGCTAGGTGGTTTATAGGAAAGGTTTGGGTCGTAAGCCATGTAATGGCACGATCTCAGCATCCAACTCAATGAGCTATGAGCTCACCCCTCCCCAAACAATGTTGCAGGTAAATCCAAGCGACTTGAGGAAAGGATGAGGAGCTTATGCCCGAGGCACCCCACTGCCCAAGTAACCTCATGACCTGTACAGGAAGTATCTACTTATCATTTTGCATAGTTCTTGGGGTTTGTAATGGTAAAAGAACAAATGGGTTCATGTTACATTTCATATATGAAAAGATTTAAATTTTCACTACTTTCTAAAAAGTGTTTGAGGGTCTAAGCATGGGTTGCGTCGGATTTACATTGGTGAAGGATCTCACCTTTGTAACATCGAGGGAATCGATGAAGGGTTTCACGGGTCCTCGACCGAGAAAATTGGGTTGGGGTGTGACAAACCATTTTTGTGGTATCAGAGGCCGTGTTTCAAAAATAGAAATTTGAAACCAAAATGGTTTTGGGAGGGATGGAACCCATGAATAACAATGTTACACCTTCTTATACAATCGGATTACCATATTAGTAGGACCGACCAATCTCGGGCTACTACGTGTCAAATCAATCGGTCAACGGCTAACGTGGCAGTTGAGTCAGCTTGCCATGTCAGCAAGACTGATCAATCATGTGCTGCCACATGGTTGGCCTACACGTGCGAAGCTCACACTTGCAGAATAATGTCATCTTGCTCCTCCATTCGATGACACTGTTCATCGAGGAAAGAATTTCTTTCCTTTTCCAGCGAAGGGAAATTTACTCCGATTTGGGCAATTTTTTTATCTGGATGAGCATGACCAGTATAGAAACTAGTTGGGTAGAGTGTCCCCAAGCTCCCTATATAAAGAGCTCCCCTCTGTTTATTCTCTACACACCTCAATTCACTCCTCTCTCTGAAGTGCTATGTTCTCCAGTGAAGCATGAACCAGAGTTTCGATTAGGGCACTTCCTCTAGCTTGAGAAGCCGAATTTGAGTCCTATAGACTCAAGAGGAAGTCAGCTACTTGAGCCAACCTCCAACTGACCCGAGAATCACCGAAGAAGCACCGGCGTGCTCAAACAGTGAAGCAGCTCCAGCGGACCGAAGCTGCACTATTTTAGCCGATCAGAATTCGGCCGATTCTATCCTCCTACAGTCAAATCAAGCCCTCCCTAAGCCACCTCGGCTACCACGCGACCTCTATAGAGGCGAAAGGTAAGCAAATTTGACCCTCCTCCGTCATTACAATCCATTCTAGAAGAGAAAGTGACGAAGAACTTTGATCAAAATCACACTAATGCTGATAGCAATTACCCCAAATCTTGATACTAGGAGGACCCTAAGGACAAGAGTTATCTACCCCAATCAAGAACTCGAATTCTCGTGCCTCCAATGATAAACTTTCGATGCTTTCTCTCTCAACATCCAGTTTTCTGGCAAAACTTCGTTTGAGCTAGTTTCTGACCCAAATCCTTCAATTCAAAGTTCAATTGAATTGTATTGAGGTGTAGAAAATGATTCATATCATCAATTTGAAGAAAAAAAACCCCAATCGAATGGCCAATTTGAAGAAATCAAATTCGGTTAGTAAAAGGGGTAGAAATTAGGGGGAAATTGGGGATTTCGAAAAATTGAGGAACTTCCATGCAATTTCTCAAAATTGAAGGTCAATTGGCTATGAGAAAGATGTTGGAGGACCAATTGGTCAATTTTCGAAAGATTTGGGGGCCAAATGGCTATTTTTGAAATGTAGGGGCAAATTTGTAATATTTGAAAATTTGAGGACCAAATTGGGAATTTGGAAAACTTGAGCCCCTTACACAATTTTATGTAAATTAAGGATCAAAGGAGGATATTGGAAGTCCTTGGGACTTGATTTGGGGAAAATTTAACATTAGGGACGTAAAGTCAAGAAGTATGAACTTTAGGGACCTAAGTGTAATAAACTAGAAATTTGAGACTAGTAGTCAATACTGAAAAGCTAGGAAGCTTTTACACCAAACCCTAACGTATAACGGTGGTGAAACCATGTAGAGACTCTTGAGACCAGACCTCTAATGGGGGAGCCAGACTCTGAGTTGGAGAACCGACTAGGGACAAGCACGTCAGAGTCACCAAGTCAGTGGGCTTATTTACACTTCATACCCTATTGGGGTGATGAGCACATTTTCAGAGTTAAAAACTTACTTGCTGGTTATGAGTGGAAATTTTATACATCACACCTGGTTGGTATGATGAGTTTCTAAAAGTAAAAACCTACATACCGGTTGTAAGCAAACCTATCATCACACCTGGTTGGTGTGATGACCAAAAGGGGATTTTTGCCAGAAAAGTTCTCTCCTAACTGTGTGCCACTACTTAAACCATTTGGGAGACCTTCTTGACATGAGCTAGAACAGCTCTAACAGGTTAGGGGCCTCGATTTTGAACTCATAGGGCATAAGGCCTAGTTTTGAAAAACACATGCAATGTGCCCAAGGCTAGTGGGCACGAGCTGAATCCCGTAAACAAACATGATTAGGAAGAGCTATGAAAACTCCTATTTAAAATGGAAAATAATTGTGTGATTTTCCATGGTACTGAGTCGGGACCAGCCTAGAGAAACAGTTGCAGGCTGGGTTGAGTGTCGGGGTCGTTGGACCATTGGCACCAAAGAGAATGGCTTAATCATGAAAAATTATTGTTTATGGATAAACTCATGGATTCAGGACCATCAAGACGCCATCAAGGGTAGTGGTGGGTTCTAAAGGTTGTTGGACGACATGGTGGAGATAAGGGTAGTTCATCATGCTAGTTAGTCATGAAGCTCTGGGAGCTTCTTGCGCATGAGACCGGGGTGGGGTTAGGATGAGGACTCCATCCTCATACAGACACAAATTGGAATTCAGGTCTGAGGGTTGGACTTCTAGGACGTCCACTCAGACTTAGGGTAGAAGTCTGGGACGTCTATCTGGGTGGATAGTAAAGTCGCACTGATCCCCTAGTGGGTGCAGTCTAGGACTGCCCTGCGAATGTTTGTATCCTTCATGATGAAGGGTGTATGTTTGTTTGCTAAATGCTTCCTGAGGCAAGGGGATGCATTAATAAGGCTAGACACACCATAGATTTAAGAAAGATAATAAAAAGGGTTTTAAACTAAGTATTATTTTACTAAAATTCATTCCAAACACCCATTCATTGAGTTGTAGAAACTCACCCCCTCCCTTCATCCCTTTTTTAGGAGAAAAAGGCGATCAATCAGGAAGCTTGAGAAGATGAACCCAAAGTCAAGTATGCATAAAGTTCTTTTAAGCTTGCATTAGTTTGATTAATGCTATTACAGGGAACAAGGTTTGAAATTTTGTCTAGCTCCTCTTGTCTAAAAGATGGGGAAACCCCTCTTGAACCAAGGGAGCGGCGAGTTGCTCACAAGGATCTAACCAAACTGGGTCGGGGTGTGAGAAGCCATGTGGCATTTCCGCACATGCAAAGCTCGCACGCACAGAATAGTGTTGTCTTCAACCATAAGCTAATAAACGATCTACGATTGTCGGAGGAAGACCAGATCTTCTACCTCCGGAAAATTGGTTGCCACCGATGGAATTGAGTGAGTCAGACGCCTAAACCACCGCCAGTCGGTAGCCCTATCAGCTGTTGAGCTTACTATATATAAAGCATCCTCCCACTCGGCCTCCCCACAGCTTGAGAGCCCCCCTAAAAATAGACTGTCCCGATTGATCACCTTTTTCTCAACCAAAGGAGCTCCTGCAACGAGCTTTTTCTCATCTAAAGGAGCTCTGATTGGTGGCAATGGAACTGAGAAGAAGTCCTCCAGCTAACAGAAACCTCAACCAAACCTGAGGAGCACTAGAGCAAAACCCTGATCAGCTAAAACTAGGACATCTCTAACCTCCTGCCGCTAGGATCAACCTTCCTTGACTTCCTTGAGGTACTTTCTGACCTCTTCAATTTCCCAGGTAAGCCACTCGACCATCAATTCGCCTGAGTCTAACATTCCTAGAGAGAGAAAGTTGTCAAAACTTCCTGACCAAAATTCCCCAGCCTAGGACATCAATTGGGGTAAACTTCGATTCCCCTAGGATCCTCCCAAAGAGGGCTAGCTCCACAAACTCAAAACCCGTACAACTGCTCCTCCATTGGTAAGAACGAGAAGCTCTCTCTCTCTAAGTCTATTTCCCGACGAAACTTCGACGGAGCTTGAAACTCAACCAATTTCAAATATTCAAAGTGCAGGACGATTGTGGGGTGCTAGTGGAAGTGAATAGCAACATGAGAGGAAGAAATTAAAGAGTTTTAGGTAGTCAATTAGACGAGGTAAGAATAAAAAATCCAAAAGCTCACTTTGGGGGAGAAATTGGGGGCAATTTGGGAAACTTTCAAAATATGAGGGCTTTTGTGCAAATTCTTCAAAATCTAAGGGCCAATTGGCTATTTTAAAGAATTATAAGGACCAAATTGATAAATTTGGTGAAATAGGGGCATTTTAGTAATTTTGAAAAAAAATTGGGGCAAATTATGAAATTTCAATGGAGGGGTGCTTTTTATGTAGGGAGCCCATCAACTGACCAGGCTACTAGCCAACATAGGACTCGGCCTTCAACTTGGCCACTAGCAGTCATACTAGAGCTCTTCCCAAGTCACAGAAGTAATCATCCTCCCTCTCTCTCTATCCTTTATGTCAGCTAACTAAGGAAGAAGACGATGATGTGGCAGGCGTGTCACGTGGCTTACTATGATTGGTTATTTTTTTACGGGTTTTGACTTTCAATTTGATGAAATTTGATCTCGGGGCAAAAATTGGGAAAAAAATTGGGGAAAATTGGGGATTTTCAAAAATTGAGGGACCTAAATGCAATTTTCAGAAAAATTAAGGGGAAAAAGTCAATTTCAATGAAATTGGGGGCCAATAGATCATTTGGAGAAATTTGAGGGCGATTCGGTAATTTTGAAAGAATTGGGAAATAAAGCATAATTAGGGTACAAATTAAGGATTTGGGTGCAAATACCTAAGAATATAGGGTCATTTGTGCTGACCTCTCATGAGAATGTTCGAATCAATTAATTCAAGTATTCAAGGACCAATGCAGAGAAATGCAACACGGGTCAAGACTCAGTCGAGTGGACACGTCACTGCACACTAGGTGAGTGGAAATTTCCAACATCAGTCCCGATTGGGATGATGGCTATGTTTTCATATCAAAACCATTTTCCTAGAATTAGTCTCCACTGACTAAGTGAATTTGCTTCAACGATTTGGGAGCTAGTTATGGATGTGAGCTAGAACGACGCAAGTGGGCCCAAGGACGATGGGCATGGGCCCATCCCTTACCTTAGATACTTCTGGTTATCAGTTTTTATTCCGTGCATTCCACACTATGCTCAATTGTCCACACTTTAGGCTTCATATGCGCATGTGGACTATGACCCGTTTTACCAATTGTGGTTATTCCTCATTAGCCACATATTATTTGGAGGGCATACTTTCCCAACGTTTCTCATACGTTCTTTCCTTTATTACCTTAGTATGGGTAGTCCACTCATTCTTACTTGTCATAGCATCTTCGATGCTAACCTCATATTTACCCATTAACTTATTTCCTTTTAAGGAGGGCTCACATCCTCCTAGTTTCAAAATCTCTTGATCATCCTTCGTGAGGCTCACTTAACCATCTCAAGACTTTTAATTGTAAATCTGGTTTTTGGCCATTGCTTTCTTTGAGGATTTTCCTTCATCCTTTTTTTTCAAAATTTTGGCCTTTTCACTTCTCCCTTCTTTGTTGTGGTTTAAATCCATGGTTCTCCCGAAGGTCAGTTCGTTAACTGCCTCGTTCCTACTATTTTTCTTGTTCAACTGTCTAGATAGTTGTATCACTTGTCTTTCATGCCCATCCTATTGTTACTAATTACTTCTTTCTACCAGTTTCTCCTAGAATTGTTATTTGACTCTTTTGCTCTTCCAAAGCAGGTCATGCTAGGTCATCCTGATACATCCTTCCTTGAAAATTTTCTTAATTAAGGGTGGGTCCCTTGCACTCCACGTCATGATCTTCTGCCCATCAATGATCCCTTTAAGGGGTACTTAGTCGTCTGTATCTCTCTAAAGTTCCCTTCATAGTGTATTTCTTCTCTTCTTCACTCTTACTGTGTCATACCTTAAAGTTTCCAAAGGATGTTTTTCTACATTTTCCCCTTATGAGGGGTTCATGTACCTTACCTCTATTCTTGTAGTATCCTTCTCGGTTTGACCTTCTTAAGAAAAATTTTAATTTGGCTTTTACCTCACTATTTCTTGACCTCTTTGTGAACTGCTTACTTAATCTGCTCCATGGTTTTGGTGACTCCTTCAATGTCTTTCATGACCTTTAAGGAGATATTGCTCTATATCCATGAGGTGTGGAACAATCCTTCTTTACTTGTCCTATTCCCTTATACCTATAGTAGGTTATCTTGGTACTTGTCTTTAGTAGGGTTGGGCACTTCTTGATGTAGTATCCCTCTCGTTCACACTTGTAATAGGTTATTCCCTTGCGTGGACCATTGTGGTTCCTCCTTTCCTTCGAGTATTGTGGGGCCTTTCCAGGGGTTATTAGTGGTTTGGTGCTTTGTCCTCCTTGAATACCTTGAGAGTTTTCTTCGTTCTCAAATAGTCACTCTAGGAGTCCTCCTATATTTCTTAATTACCTGATTTAGTTTTCTTTGCTGGGATGGGATTCTTCCTAATTTCTATGGTAGTGGGGGTTTGTTTGTTTACTATTATGGGGACCATCTTCTTAGTAATATCACGTCATTGAGAGATAGGATTTTGAAATTTCAAGTACTTCATTATTAGAAGAGTACAAAAAGTTTGGGTCTTAACCCTATTATAAAAATAGTTACAGGATAGATAGGAATCTATGGTTTTATTGGTAAGTATCCTCCTTGGTAAGATTATATGATTGTACTAGCATTCTTGGCTTTAGGCATGGCTCCCTTTGTACACAGGATTGTGACCCTAAGATGTCCTGGCACTGTACTCCTTGGTGGTACTGAATACTTTCTCATTTGGCCCTTTGGGGCTTCTACTATGTCTCGGGCATTAGAAAGCGTCTTGGGTTGCCTTCCTACGAGGACAGGGTGTTGAGTAGAGTCATTCTTATTTTTCTTGGTTCCTTTCATAAGAGCCATCTAAAAATTTTAAGATCAATCCTATTATTTACTATATTTTCTAGTTTTAATTATGTATTCAAGGAAACAGGCTTTGATACCACTCAAGTTGTCATGCCCCGACACGGTTTGGTCGGATCCCCATGATAAACCCGTCACTCTCCCAGTTTATTAAAAGGTTTCCCCTTATTATAAACTACAAAGAGTAAGGCGTCCTTTAAACCTGCACATTTACTGGAATAACATAAATTAAAACTGCATAAAATTAAATTTATCATACCTGTCTCATAGGCATATTAGTTGATGGACTTTTAGGGTAAGCTTTCCGTAATTTCCTAAAAAAAATATAAGGGAGGAGGTGAGTACAACAACTCAGTTAATGGGTTTTTGAAATTTAACTTTTAGGAAAAAGATTTGTTTTGGAGTGTGCAAAACTCCTTATTTCCTTTAAAAAATCCTTTCATTTCGAATCCCTATTTTTATCACCATTTTTTTTTAATCACGGTGTGTCATCACCCAATACACATTATTCATCATGAAGGTCAATCACACGGTCTACCCTAGGAATAAGTGGATGTACGTGGCATCCGACCCACAATCCTAAAATCACTTCTTCATGTCCGTAAGAGGACAGAGACCTCATCCTATCCCCACCCCAGTCTCATGCGCTTTGTGCTACTCTAGAATTCACACATACACCTAGAACGACGAACTGCCCTTATAGCCACCAAGTCGTCAAGTGCCCTTAGGACGCATCACTACCCCTAGTACTTATAGTGCATGCACAAACAATGTTTTCTTATATTGCCATGTCATCTGTGGTACCACTAGTCCAACGGCCCCGACTCTCAACTCAACCCGCAGCTGTTTGTCTTGACTAGTCCATCGACCTGTCATGTCGCACTGTCGCTAGTTAACTAAGCATGTCGGTCCTATCTTGGTACCATGGCCAAACAATTCACTTATTAAGTTTTATGGTACAAATATCATGTTCGTTTACGAGCTCCTGCTCATGCTAACTAACCTTGGGCCCACTGTACAAGATTTTTAAAATCGGGCATTTAGCCTCCAAGATCCAAAACCGAGGCCCCCGGCCTATCAGAGCTATTCGAGCTCCCGTCGAGAAGGTCTTCCAAATTGTTTAAGCATTGACACACAGTCAGGGGAGAGCACTTCCGACAAAATAGGTCTTCACAGTCCATTATACCAATCGGTATAAGGACATCTCCGTTCATAACCAATGAACGAGTTTTCAACTTCCTTCAAGGAAGTCTCATCATACCAACCGGGTATGATCTACTTACAACCGGTAAGTAGTTTTTCTGCATAATTTTCACATCACTTTCTCTAAGTGGTGATGATTAAAATACCACTAAACAGTGGGTTTTTATACCGAGGTACTTATCATCCCCTACCAGGTATGATATAAAATTTCCACTCACAACCGGTAAATGGTTTTTATCTTTAAGTTGTGCTCATCATCCCAACCGGGTATGATGTTAGTAAACCCACTCACCCGTTAATGTCGTGAATTCCACTAGACCGGTTCTTGGTATTCACGCGAGCTTGTCCTTGCTAGCATTCCTGGTACTTCGTGTTCCTACACGATATGAACATCTTGGTTCATTATCCTTCAGCCTAATCACCTTCATTCATTCCAAATGAATGAGAAAGTCAAACTTTCATTTATTTGCAATTAGGTCCCTAAAGTTATTTCTCTTTAACTTTAAATCTCTAATGCCAATTTTTCCTCAAATTGAGTACCAAAACTTCTAAAATTTATCCTAGGACCTCAATTTATTCCATTTCACTAAAATGGGATTAATTTCTCAAATTTCCAATTTGGTCCTCCAACTTTTCCAAAATAACCATTTTGCCCTTCCTTTACAAAAATGGTAAGTTTTGCCCCAAAAATTCTAAAATTTCTCAATTGGTCCTCCAACATTATTTTCATGCCCAAATGGCCCTCAATTTCATAAAATTTTATTTTGGTCCTTTAAATTTCAAAAATCCACAATTTTCAGAAATGTGAAACGCAAGTTTTAATGTCGGGACGAGCTCAAACGGAGCTTCGCCAGAAAATGAACTATAGATAGAGAAAGCTTCGATTACTCACCAGTGAAGGCACGACGGTTCGAGCTTTCGATCTGGGTAGATAGCTCTCGTCCTGAGGTTCATCCTAGAATCAAGAATCGCATCAATTGATGTAGAATTGGATTAGAATTTCATCATTGAAATTCAATTGACTCTCTCTCTCTAGCACCGATTGAAAATTGTAAAGGGGAGCCGAATTGGCTTACCTTTCGGTCCTAATTCAGCCGTGGAAAGGATGAGAAAGTGTTGGGAGGGCTTGGTTTGGCCCGAGGAGGGCTTGAAATGGCCGATTTCAACTTGGCCAAAATAGGGCAGCTTTAGTCCGCCGCCGGAGCTGCTTCACTATTCTATCATGCCTTCGCTTCTCCAACGATTCTCAAATTGACTAGAGTTTGCTATCAGATAGCTGTCTTCTCCCCGGTTCTAAAGAGCCCAACCTCTCCTTTTTAAGAAAAATGTTGCCATAAATTATTGGTATTAATTCCAATAATTTAATTTTGGTATTAATTCCAAGAGGTCACCCATCCTTACACTACTCTCAGGCAAGCACGCTTAACTTCAAAGTTCTTATGGAATCTTATTCACCTAAACCAATTTAGTTTTTGTCTTCTAATTTTTCTTAAATTTCTTTTCCAGGGTTTAATGAACCCTTTGGATCACCCGGAAGTTGTAAATTTCCATATGGCTTGTTCCCAAATGTAAACCGGCTCAGTTTTCTTACTCTGTTTGACCGATTCTTTTCCCAGTTTTCCTTAACTCAAAAGTGTGAGGTTTACAACAGCAGTCTGAGCTTTCAATCTAGGTAGATAGCTCTCATTTCGAGGTTTATCCTAAAATCCAGAATCGCATCAATTGATGTCGAATGGAGTTAGAATTTTATCATTGAAATTCTACAGGTTCTCTCTCTAGCGCCAGCCGAAAATTGCAGAGGGGAGCCAAATTGGCTTACCTTTTTGTTCTAATTCGGTCGTGGAATGGCTGAGGAAGTGCTGGGAAGGCTTGGTTTGGCCTGAGGAGGCCTCAAAATGGCTGATTTTAACTTGGTCGAAACAAGGCAGCTTCAGTCCACCAGAGCTGCTTCATTGTTTCATCACGCCGGTGTCCGCCAGCGACTATCGGAGTGAACAGAGACTACATATGTGTAGCTGACTTCTCCCCAGTTCTAAAGAACCCAACCTCGCCTTGTTTGGCTCAAAAAAGACCCCATGTCAGAGCTTTGGTTCAAGCTTTATTGAAAAATGGAGTAGTTGAAAGAGAATGGAGTTTTAAAGTGTTGAGAGGATGAATAGGGAGGGGCTCTTTATATAGGGAGCTTGGAGACCCATTGGTCGTCCATTTGGCACCGTTATTGCTGACATTGAGGACTTAAAATGCCCCGAACAGAAGCGTTTCTTCTTCGGCAGTGTTTCTTCAGTTTTTCAGCAAGTGAACAATGTTGTCATCTTGAGGAAGAACATGACACTGTTCCGAACTGGACTAGACCGGTCCAAATCGGGTTCAAAGCTTCAACCGGCCGGTTCACCCTCCATTCGATCGAGTTTTTCAAATCTAAAAATTTTTAAATTCATCTAAATTCATTCTCTATCCAATGGTTGCCTCAAATCTCCAATTTGAATTATTTAAGCCACCTAGAAAAATGAATTTAGGATTCAGTTCAATAGTGGTTCAAACCAGTCCAAACTAGTTCGGATCTGGTTCACCTGAACCGGTTTGGTTTCATCCCCAATTCCTTCACAAGTCCATTTCCATGTCTTTTGTGACACTCTGGGTCTCTTAGGGTCCATAAAATTCCCGGTTTACCATCTATTTATCGATTTCGGTTCATAAACGGGCTTGGTCCTTAAACTAGTTCAATCTGGTTCAAGTTCGGTTCACCCGAACTAGTCTGATTTTTCTCTCCCACTTTGTTCTAAGGTTCCTTCCCAAGGTTTATGAATTTCTTTGGAGTATAATGGAGTTGAATTCCTTTGTTTTGCCCGATCTCTATTGATTCTGGTTCATGAACCGACTCGGTTTAATCTTGTTGGACCCGGTTCATCCAAACCGGTCTAATTTTCCTTTTCCAATTCGTCCTAAGGTTCTTTTCCATAGTATTTTGAACCCTTTGGATCAACTGGGAGTTATAAATTCCTAAATTTCCCATTCAAAATTTATCGGGTTTGTGAATCGATTCAGTTTTCTCACTTGGTTTGACCAGTTCTCTTCCCGGTTTCCTTAGCTCAAAAGGGCAAGGTTTACACATATCGTGTAGGAACATGACGTACTGGGAATGCTAGTAAGGATAAGCTCGCGTGAATACAAAGAACCGATCTAGTGGAATTAATGGCATTAACGGGTGAGTGGGTTTACTAACATTATACCCGGTTGGGATGATGAGTACAACTTAAAATTTAAAACCACTTACCGGTTGTGAGTGAAAATTTTATATCATACCCAGTTGGGAATGACAAGTACCTCGGTATAAAAATACACTATTAAATGGTATTTTAAACATCACTACTTACAAGAAGTGATGTGAAAATCATGCGAAAAAACTACTTATCGGTTGTAAGTAGATCATACCCAGTTGGTATGATAAGACTTACTCGAAGGAAGTTGAAAACTCGTTTATCGGTTATGAACGAAAGTGTTCTTATAACTGAGCAGTATAATGGATAGAGAAAATATATGTTTTGTCGGAAGTGCTTTCTCCAACAAATATATGGATAGAGACAGTTAAATAGTATCCTAAGATTGAAACGTTTGTCAAAAATTTTCTTAAAATATCTATACATATATCCATTATAGATATTTTAGAGTATTAGTTTACTAAAAAATAAGAAATCTCAATGTTAATCATTGATACTTATTGAGTTATTAATTTATTTGTTTCCCATAACCCTTTCAGAAAATATAATGGCTAAAATAAATCTTTTAAGTCATCCTAGTGGCTTGGTATGCCATTTTACCCACATTTAGTTTTATATTTAACACAATATTATGTTATGTCATGTTTTTAATATGATTTCTAAAAATATTTGATTAATGAATAAAGTAAGTGTTTATTATAAGTTTTAACTATTGTCGAGTTTAAAATAGTGAAAATATTCACTATTGTAAAATCGAGATTATTTGATAAATTATTTATATATTTAAATAAAAATTTAGTCGAAGTAGTGTTACTCCTATAAAAGAATCATGAGAAATAAAAATATTTTTCGAAAATAGGATGAATTATAATATAAGAAAAATTTTAAGAGAAAATAATTTAATTAAATTATAAATTAATAAATAGTTAAATGAGATTTTATTAGCCTAGTTGACATTCGTCAACTAGTTTTATGGTCGACAAATTAACTAAAAATAAACATTTTTTTGGATTAATAGAATTGGAATGGAAATTTTAATTTTATATATCATTTCACACAAAATTTAAATTTTCATAAAAAAATAAATATATTATTAATATTTTTTTATTTTAAATATTATAGATAATATATAATTATCACATCCGCTAATTAAAGTGTCATGCTGCCAAAATAACATTCTTTAGTAGCTCAAATTCTTTAACAAAATAAATTATGTCATAAATTAATTAAATTAAAATAAATAATAATAACACACCATCTACATTATATTATATTAGTAAGTAACTCATACAATTCAAATTAGTATTACGATCACAATCTAAAAAAAACTATAAAAACATATCAAATTAGTATAAAATAAAATTTGATACTAATGAGGTCAATAAAAATTATGTAAAAAGTTAAAAAAAAAATAAGGTAAAACTTGTATATTTTAAAATGTGTATGCCTGTGTGGTCGCTTCCTCATTAAGGTAGATAAATCATAATTATCATATATATATATATATATGTATGATTTGTCTGGAGTTGCTAATGATAACTTATAATTAATTAATATTTTTTATGTTCAATTATTAAGTTAATAAATATAATTTAATACTAAATTTTAAATGGTATAATACACTCCATGAATTATTCCATCGGTAATCTAAGTGATACTGGATACCATTAAACTAACTAAGTCAATAGATTGCCATAATATTTAAATAATATTATTATAAAAATATTGTGATATTGAAGTAATATCCATATAAAAAATTGGAATAATATATGAAGAAAGGGACAAATTCTAATTAATGAATCTAAAAGTCTTGATCGCCGTTTTTTTTTTCTTTTGTCCTACTTTGCCCTTCCTTCTTTCCGGATGATGGTGATCCGGAAAAATCGCATCGACACGTACGAACTTGCCTTTCCACCAGGGCAATTTGCAGGTGATGCCACTCAATGTCAGATTCTTTCCCCCCACATCCGAATCATTCAGAGCTGGCGCTCTAATCCAAAGGAAAGGCAGTCCAATCGCAACCGTCCAATCACATATATAGCAAGTGAATGTTTTACCGTATGGAAATCTAATTCCAGCAGGTCGAGTTGTTTTCGTTATCTCCATTCTCTAACGAGCCACGACACTTTCCTTGAAAAAGTCGTCAACTTGAGGTAAAATATCTCCTCTCATGGTCCCACAACAGTGTCCTGAGGTGGGTCTCTGCTCTAGAGCTGAAAACCACCTTCATCTTCCTCCATTTGTGTGTCGTCCTTTGTCGTTGTTTTGGATTTTTTTCCTCGGGGCGTCTGCACAGTAGATATTTCTTATGATTCATTGAGTTTTGTGGCAGAGGATTGTTTTGGAGGTATAGAATCCAACTGATGCCTACAGATATCTTTCTTTTAATATCAAGTGAAGGTGATTCTAGCGACTTCTGAAATCAGCCTCCATGAAAGCGATTTTTTACTTTGTTTGGACTGACGATTATACTATGCATCTACTCTCATTCATTGGTGCATGAATTCTCTTTCTTTGCGACTAGTAGGTGTAAGTTTGTGGAATACTATTGAATTAATGGATATTGCTGCTCGCGTAGAAGTTTTCTTTCATTTCTTAATAGCTTCTTTGATTGATTTTATCATATTGTGCCATCCATAGTGGCAGCACGGTTGCACAGCATTCGAACCTCACAAAAGAAAATCTCATTTATTGAAGTTGTGGCTCGTATGATTCCCAGTCCACTTGGACAGTAGAAACAAACAAAATCAGGCTAACCTCAATGTCAGGTGTCTAATACTTTGACTAAACCAAATAGACTCTGTACATCTTCAGATAACAAGTTCTCTGCAGATTGTTAAATTTCTATAAATATCAGATGTTCCATGTCAAATATGTCAAGTTATTGAATCGCTCTTTTGGATCTTAGACAGAATAAAGCATGGAGAAGGAGATGAAGTTTCTCACTGTCGCACCCTTTGAGTGTGCTTGGCATATGGATCTCAAGTTCCATGAGGCAGGGAGAGGTTGTGTGGCTTTCGAGGCCTTTGCTCACAATGATGTAACAGTTGTTTTCCGTGAGAATGTGGGGAGTCAACACTATCATTATAAGATGGATAACTGCCCTCACTACACTGTCATACTAGGAAGTCACAGGAACCGGCGGTTCAAGATTGAGGTGGATGGGAAAACAGTGGTTGATGAGGCAGGTCTTGGCCTCTGCTGCTCTTCCACCTTTCAGAGCTACTGGATCAGTATCTATGACGGGGTGATTAGTGTTGGAAAAGGAAGGTACCCTTTTCAAAATCTATTCTTCCAATGGATGGACAGCAATCCTAACTGTAATGTTCGGTATGTTGGACTCAGTAGCTGGGACAAGCATGTGGGGTATCGAAATGTGAGTGTATTGCCTTTGACTCAGAATCATATAGCTCTTTGGAAACAATTGGATTCAGGCGATCACAGAGGTATTTTTGAAGGGGAAGATGATGTGGAGAACAGGGATGAATGCATGGACTACGAGAAGTGGGGACTCAAGAATTTTCTCGAGAGCTGGGAATTATCTGATATATATTTTATTGTTGGTAATGAGGAAAGGCCTTTCCCAGCTCACAAGATTATCTTGGGTTCATGTGGAAAGTTTAGTTTTAGTTCTTCCAACCAGGATATAATTTATCTCCCAGATGTGAGCTATCACATCCTGCGTGCATTTCTTCAATATATATACACTGGACATACAAAGGTATGAACTTCTTGCATAACTCATATCTTTTGTCTGGAAGGACTGATTAATGCTTGGTAATATCAATATCCTTTGATCTGTAAATTTATACACCCAGATTAATATGTTTGGCTTGGAGAAACGGCTTGACATGAGTAACAACTATCTTTATCAAGTCTATAAATTCATTTATCTGATCAATATGGTTATGGCTAAATGGCTTATTGTGTGAAGCTTTAAAATTTTCTGATAAAAAAGATAAGTTAGAGGCTGAGACTTCTTAGGTACTCTTCCACTCTCTTTTCCAATGGTAATGTGCAAGTTTAGTGCTCTGGAATTCCTAATGTTCGTTGAATACTCAAATATTAGGAATTTATTTAATTTGTCCATAGATGAATGTTAATTTGTTTTCTTCATGCTAGCTGCATCATCTTTATTTTGTTTTTAGATGCAACCTGTAGATGACAATGTATTTAGGTTCCATTTGCCCTGAAATTGTATCTTTGATATCTTTCTATGTAACATAAATAGGTTACAGAATTGCAACTTGACTCCCTAAGGATGCTGAGCCAGCAATTTGAAGTGTTGCCATTGGTGAAACAGTGTGGGGAAATTTTGGAGCAATTCAAACTAAACAAAAAACCTTTTGACTCTGGCAAGAATGTTGAATTATCATATTCTCGACACAGACATCAGTGTATGGCTTTTCCCTCTGGGTTCCCACTCAACTTGCAGAAGCTCAGAGGTTTTCAGTTAAGTGGGGAATACAGTGATGTTAACATCTATGTTGAGGGTCTTGGTCAAGCTGTTCAATCTCATAAAGTTATTCTTAGCTTATGGAGTGTCCCATTTGCAAAGGTGGGCAGCTTCCTGTGACTTCCCTGTTATTTCATTATAGTTATTTTCTGTCAGTTGGCTCTGATTTTGAGTTTTTATTAGAATATTTTGGTAATAAGATGCATATGCATGAGCTTGTGTTAGATATTATATCATGTTGTTGAAGCTTTCATTCTCTATATAATTTTTCATTTCCTTGTGGACCTAGGTAATGATTTCTGATGCTCTATTATTGTAATTAAAATTTTATAAAGGAAATTGTATAAGCTGTGGAGAAAGTTTCTTGTTAGCCAAATACTCCTTTTTCTTCTTTAATTGTTACCCTGTTCTCACTGAATAGATTGATACATCAACAGATGTTGACAAATGGAATGAGTGAGAGCATCTCCTCGGAGGTCTCCATTAGGGATGTTTCAGGGGAAGCATTCAAGACTATGCTTGATTTTATGTACTGTGGAGATTTCAACTTTGAAAATAATATGGACCCTGGGACTTTGTTACTTGAACTTCTCCTGCTAGCTGATCAGTTTGGTGTCACCCTCCTTCAGCAAGAATGCTGCAGAATGCTTCTAGAATGCTTGTCGGAGGTATTCACATAATTCTTATTAATCATAGAGAAGAATGTGTTCCTAATAATTGTGTAATTGCCATTTGATACTTCTTTGTTTAGCTTTCAAAGAACGAAGATGTGACCTCTGGTGATGAGTCAGGCTCTATAAACAAAAAGACATCCTTTTATGCCCATTTGTTATTAGATATTGATGCCTCTCGTGTACATATTTTACGCAGGATTGGCGTCGTCCTATTGGAAGAAGGTCATACTACAGAAATTTTCTATTATGCACTCGAAGAAGCAGACAGAAATGCTAGTTGGTTTGTATCTTAGAAGCTGACATTGGGACTTTGTTGCAGGACACAGTTTGTCCAATTCTTCGAGCTATTTCATCTCTCCCATCTTGTAAGCTTGTTGAAGAAACATGTGAAAGATATATCTCAATGCACTTCGATTACTGTACCACTTTCAGCAGTGATTTCAGCTTATTGGACGAGGCCAATTTTAGCCATATAATTCAGGTCTGTTCTACAGTTTTATAGAGTAGTTTTAGTACTATGCTAGATTTCCTTAAAAGTCTTAATTTATATGATTCAGCTTCAGTTAGAAAAAAGTGGGATCTTTCCCAGTTTTTCTTTTTTCCTTTCTGGAAAGTTATTAACTATTATATAGAACATCATGGTTTACGATATAGGAGACATTTTGAATCATAAAGTGTGTTACAAGGTGGATGTACCCATTTTTCTTCTTGTGGCAAACATGATTATCAGCTCTTCAATTAATTAAATTGGAATTCTAATAGACCATAGAAACTGTTGATGGCCATCTTATGAGTCACCTGGAATTATTTTTTTCCAGGTAATATGACTAGTGTGAATTCCTTTTCATGCTTAGGTCCTTTAAGGGATATCAAAACTTTCATGTTAAAAGATAGGACACAAGGAAGGAGAACAAGAGCATAGAGAGATTATCTACTTTATGGCCCTAAGCTCTAACATTCTGGATCTCCATTGTTTTTATTCTCCTCATGGTCTAAGTATTTACTGCTCAATGTGATATTTCTATCGATTTCACCTTAAAACTACTGATCTATTCATTTGAAAATGTTGCACAAATAGATTTTGCTTCTATTAAAGAGTATTTTGGGTAGATGCTACTATGTTTAATCCATGAAAAGTGGTTTCTTATACTATAGAACAAAATTTGCAGCATGCTGATATGACAGTAACATCTGAAGAGAGAGTTCTCAATGCAATACTCACGTGGTGCTTGAGAGCAAAAACATTAGCTGGATGGGAAGAAGTGGATGAAATGTTAAGGCTTTCACCTCCAGGGGTCCTTTTTGAAGGCAGGCTTCTGTTTCTTGATGAGCTTTTACCTTGGGTGCGATTTGGGCTTTTACCTCTTGCTGTCCTTAAGAAGGTATATAGGCTTTCAGTAGATTATCTAGAAGCTCTCTATTTCTCTCCTTGATGAAGATTTATGAGTTCATTGGTACTGCAGATGGAAAAGAGCAACCTCAGCAGGCAGTTTCCTGTTCTCAGTAAACTGGTAAGTTCAAGCATATCTCTGCAGCTGGAACAGTTCTGTTTAATATGTAATGTTTACCCATTCATTTTTTATGTCAATGTGTTACATCTAATTTTGAAAAATTGGGTTCTCAACCATAGGTGGAGGAGGCCCTCAATTTTGCAGAACTTGGATATGTGGATATTGGAAACAGTTCTAGGTATGATGTCCTTTTCCTTTAACTTGCAAAGGTTTTAGCTCAATCTCTTTTGTCATGAGGATAGACAATAAATGTAGTTGATTGTTTGATTAAACCTGCCAAACATCACAAAACTGTAGAAGTAAGCAGGTAATTGTTGTTGACCATCTTTATGCTAAAAAACGGTAGCTTGTTTAGTTATGGGAAAACTATTGCTTGGAACTGATCAAAAAAGAAAACTATTTCTTGGAAAGAGTGTTTTCAGTGGAGCAGGACTCTGGTCTCTTTGAAGACCAGCTATATTGGTAGATTAATGGCTTGTATGAAAAATATTCCATCAGAAAGAATCTATGAACTGAATATCTGTTCCTCTATTATCTTAGAATGCATACTGAGAATGTCTGTTTGTCATATGAATTTCTTGTATTTCTTAGATTTCAACATAGAAGATCAAGTTTTAAGGAGCTCCAGTATATTTGCGATGGAGACAGCAATGGGGTTTTGTATTTTGTGGGAACATCATATGGGGAACATCAGTGGGTCAACCCGGTGGTAGCAAAGGTGAACTATAAAACACCTTTCCTTTTCTATCCCTTTGGCTTATATGTACCAATCTCTTCTAAAATATTTGCGAATCTCCATCCTCACAGAGGATAGTTATTACTGCTAGTAGTCCCATTTCAAGATTCACTGACCCAAAAGCTTTGGCCTCAAGAACGTATCAGGTAACATTGGATTTGAGCTGATTGTAGTGGGTTCTTGGTTTTTCAGGTTTACTAATACTTTTTCTGCACCAGGGTACATCATTTGCTGGGCCTCGGATAGAAAATGGACACAACTCCACATGGTGGATGGTTGACCTTGGTCAGGATCATCAGGTCCAGTTTTTCTCTTACTATACTGTTGATGACCTGTTTCCGGACTAAGCTTGAAAGTTGACAATATTGCCCTTGAGACGTACCTCATGCCTATGAGAAGAGAACTAGAATCTGTCAACATTCTCAACCATTACACTGAAATGATACAGTGAAAGGCAAGAGTTTATGGTAAAGCATCAAACTGCTTCTGATAGGCGCCTTGTTTGGTGCAGCTAATGTGCAATTATTATACCCTGAGACAGGATGGATCGAAGGCCTACATAAGATACTGGAAGCTTCAGGTAAATGAATTATCAAGTTCTGTTGTTGAAAGTGTCTTATGTTACTGCATAAACATGACTCATTTGAAGGAATTCGTGATCCGTGAAGCAGCTTTTAGAATGATTATCTTGAAATGTTCATCGAAGTAAAATCTGTAATCTCCTATTTGTTCTCAGTCAAGTACTCTAGAGATGGCTTTTATCTTGAACGTTTTCCCATTTCACTCTCAATTCATTGCATCATTTGCCTATGTTGTTTATAGGGATCGATGGATGGGAAATCATGGGCGGACCTAAGGGTCCATGAGAACGACCAAACCATGTGTAAGCCCAGGCAGTTTACTTCATGGTCAGTAACAGGCTCAAACGCTCTCCTCCCGTTCAGATACTTCCGAGTCCTTCTGACAGGCCATACCACGGATACCTCCAACCCATGGAACTTCTGCATCTGCTTCTTGGAGCTCTATGGTTACTTCCATTGAACCAAAATTAGTCCGTCTTTCAGAGAAACTTGTGAAAGTCTTATGTTTCTTACACGACCTCATCCCTTTTCAGGAATGCTTCTGTAATGTAGTGTACTGATAAGGAACCTTACACTCACAATTTTTCTTTGTTTTGACTACACTCAAAGGGGAATAAACGTCAAAAAAGTGGTAGATGAAAAGGCCACTTTGGTTAGAACCAAGCTTTCCTTTACCTTCTTCTATACAACATCATTTTAGGGAAGAAAGGGCAAGCCAAGGAGCAGTGGGTAAGTTTCCGTGAAGCCTCCCTTAGTTCTAATATCGTATATTCATAAGGGGCGCTAAGTTATTTCTGGTGACCTGAGATGACCCGTCATGGTTGATAGATCTTAGTAAGACTTCTGTATTAAGTAAATTTTAGATTTATTACTTATATATATATATTTCTCATATTATTGTTAAATCTATAAATTCTTTTTCTTTAGTATATTTTATCTATAATTTACTCAATATTTTATTTTCATTTTTCTAATTAATAAATATAATATTAAAAATAATAATAAATAAAAAATAGCAGTTATAATCTGACAAATAAAAATGTCACTTTTATTTAAATTTTTATCTATATATTTTAGATAATATTTTTTGAATAAATAAGATTAATTATTATTTTATATTTTTTATATATTAATTTTGTATGGTATAAGAATTTGTTTTTTAGAAAATTCTTGGGGTCGGGTAACGAAATTCTCCAAAAAAAACAATTCACTATCAAATTTTATGCATTGTTTTAGTTAAATTATTTTTATCTATTCTAAATTTATTATTATCATTCAATAACATATAAAATTTACTACAATTAATATTTATTATTTTATTAAATTAATCAAATATTCAAATATTAAAAAATCCATTTTCTAATAACAACTTCTCCCTTTGCAAGTCTATATTTCATACATCTCCACTTATAACATATATTTTTATAATAGTCACCTAAATCGAGTATTAACTTATTCTCGATTATCATTAAAATTGTTATTCAAGTTTTATTTGATCTAAATATCATTTTTTATTTTATAAAAGTATTTTCTTTTTTTTCTAACATTCAATATTTTCTCCATCCCTTTCTTAATTTTTCGCTATCCCTCACTATTTTCATCTTTATAGCGGTTTTCGATCAAACGCTACATTACTATTTTCTTAATTAATACTTTATTTTATTTTATTTAAATATTGGAATTTTATATTTTAAATTTTTTTAAAATTTTATATTATAAAAATATATTTAATATATTTACCAAACAACTAAATTTATTTTACAAATTAAACTTATTTAAACGCATCCGTTTCTATTAATTAATATACTTTCCTACTTATTTTTTACTTGTATTTTATTTTGCAATTCCATACGTAAGAAAATACTATTATGATTGGACAATTTTTCATTTCTAACTCGAGTCAAAGGTGGTGAACAAATACAAACAGTTTCATACTGTTTTTCAACTTTGTATTAATATATAATCTCACTATAGCTATCTACTATAGATAATAAATAAATAAATAAAAGTTACGAGAAAATAAAAAAATAATATTATAATATTATTAATATATTGTATTAAAATTTTTACCAATATATTTTATATAATCTTTTTTAAATAAATAAAATAAATTTCGGTCATATATATATATATATATTTTTTTTTTCTTTCACTAATAAATTATCACACCCTGCCTCCAAGGTGCTTGAAGTAATCTGTTATGACTTAATCTTAACATTCTTAATTATATTTTATCAATGATAACAATTGTAATAAGGGTGTGGTCATCTCTAATATTCAAATCCTATCAATATACAATTAAATATAGGGTTAATATGAATAATTGAACACCATCAAACAATATATTCGATATATATTAAATAAAATTTAAATGCTTTTATTTGAACTTGTTCTATATGAATTAATTTTTTACTATAAACTAATGCATTTAATCTAAAATTTGAGATATCATTGGTCAAAATCTCTTGCTTTGAGCAATCCGAGTGCATGTAATGATCCTTTTACCCGCCCTATCGCATAAATAAAATAGATAATTATTATAAATATAAAATATTAAAATAATTTTCTTAGCTAAAATTTTTTATAAGTTATTCCGTAATATTTTTAATATTTTATTATAATCAGTAAGGTAAGGTCTTGTATCTTAGTTGGTGATGTGAACCATATTAACAAAATTATTCAACTGGTAATAATAATGAATATTTAGAGAATTAATATTAAATTAATAAAATAAAAATATTATAAATATATAAATTTGAAATTGAATAACGTAACCACTTTTATATACTACGTGCCATGCTCACGCTCGTGGTCACAAAGCCCACCGTCCTCCCCACCATTATGGCAGTTGCACAGAACTGAATAACCCTAGTGGAGTTTGCCAAGCCTTTGACTTGGGTTTAAAAGGTAAATAAACTAAAATCACAAACAAAGTGCTATGAAGATTGACTCGGGAAAGTGGACTTCTAGGTCAGATAAGAATTCTGAATCAGCAGCACACGGCTTCCACTATTGGCCATTGCCTTTTTCCAACACCTTCCATCATCTTCTTTTTCAACAGAGAAATCTGACTTTGATTTGGAGCATTTCTCAATCTACTTGTACGAAAGAAAAAAGGAAGCATCCTTTTGGTTGTGGACAATATATGTTGATCTGTTAGGATTATTTTTGCTTTATATCACTCCACTCACAAGCTTACCTCCAGGATGTTAATGGCTAAGTTAGAATGTTTACCTCATTAAAGAGTTTAACCCAAACAAGAAGGCTATGTACTATGGTGTTATTGAAATTACAACCATGGTGTGATTTCTCTTTAGATGGGATATCATCATAAGCCACGGAAAGTGGAAGAGATGCAAAAACCATGGTGTCGGTTCAATAACGTCGACAAAATAAGAATATATGTTGGAACATTATAAACAAGAGAAAAATAACCCAATAAGATCATGAAGAATAATAGCGAGTTCCCACAACTGTTTCTTTAAGAATATAATTATTGCTCACCATTTTACAGAGTCAAGTATGTCAATTCCCACTGCTTGAAGAATTGTTACTCCCAAATTCACTCAAGCGACCTCAACCCATTTTTCCAAAATTATTTGAACCCTTGAGTTATTGCCCACAAACCTCTTGGTCGGTTTGAATTATAGTTTCCAAAATCATTGGAATGACCTTATCCAAAATCATCAAATCCTGATCTACATTCCTTCATATTGACGTGAGTTTTTTTGGTCAATAGTATTGACGTGAGCATGGCCAACCTAAAATGACTACTATCCTATATACCACCAAAGTTGCTAGAACAATACCCATCTACATCTTCCAACCCTTATATGAATTAAACATGATTCGAGATTTGTAAGCCCAAGTTCGACTCAAATCGGGCTACAGATGTCTAATCGGACACAAATCTCGAACTAGATCCCAAGTGCATGATTCCAACTTAAATCGGATATTGAACGATTGAATGGATCCGAATTAGGTTTGATCGGGTCCGGTTTAAGAATACCCAGTAGCCACCAAGTCCAATTCCAGGTTTGACTAGGTGGATTTCATGGTTGGGTTTGGGTCCAACCAGCGGACTCGAACCCCATGTCTATCTGGACCCGGACTCAACCAGGTCTATTCCCACCCCTAATAATAATATGAGAGTGTGTATTGCTTATAAAATAAGAAAACTGAAAGACAAGCACAATTGAGTGCAAAAAAAAACAAGCACATTAAAATTAATTATTCCATACATAAAAGATAAATCTAATTTGTGCATCTAGACATTAATACCCAAGGTAATTGAATGATTATAAAAAATACACCATTGAGAACAAAGTTAAATTTTATGGGTTTAATAAGGATAAAAATAACGAAAACATTCATGTTAATGCCACAATCACAAGTCATCTCCTTATATTGTTATTATAACATCACTTTCGTACTTCCATCTAAATGGGAAACACTTATTATTTTTCATTTTTACTCTTATAATTTGAAGATAATTATCTTGTTTATAATATATTGTGCAATAGTCTCACTCAACATGCAATGAGACTCATTTATGTAACACTACATTCGTGAAAATGAGTTAAATTGAGTTGAACTAGAAACGACATTGAACTGGCAACATAAAACAAATTAAATTAAGATTTTTGAAATTTATTAAATTTAATTTAGATTAAATTTGGGATGATTATCATGAATTTATGATTTGGAATAATACAAAAAAAAAGTTGGATTATTTAGAATAGTAAATTAAATTTTCGAGAAAACTCAAGTAGGATAAAAAGGAAAGGGGTACATATAGGAATTTTTCATTAGGCCCACCCATTATAGCATTACTACGACTCGAGAATGCTTAACTTAAAAATGCAGATGAGATCTATTGTTTCTACTAATGTCACGTCTCATCCCGATTTGGTTAGAACATTTTGATCAACCCGTTACCCTCTCTTGTGCCATAATGGTATTTCAACCAAAATAACCCAAAAAAGGTAAACGATTACCGGTAAATATATTTTTCAATATAAATTAATAAATCCTTAAATTACCTTCCTGCGGAAGTTCAGTCTCGCCCTTCAAGTTTCCACTCTTCTTGGCACGAAATTTTTTCCCTAAATATGAGTTTAGGGAGTTTTATAACTAAATGAGGGGTATTACAAAAAGTATTTTACTAGTTTTATTTTATTCATCTCACTCAATTTTTCTTAAAAAGTTTTAACACGCAAACAATCGCCATTTATCATCAAAGGGTTTCACACATTTGCAGAGCAGTCCCCGACTACTACAAGTCTGAGTGAGCCTTTACCGACCAACTTGGTAGAACGTTACACCTTCTACCACAAGTTTAAGTGAGTCTTATCACCCATCCCTCATACCTTAATCTCCCCCGTGTCTGCTATAGTGGGACGATACCTCTCCCCCTACTTCCTCGGTCTCAATGCGCATGAAGCTTCCTTAGCTTTCTAACTCACTAGACGACGAACTTCCTTTATGCTCACTAGGTCGTCCAGTAGCCCTTGAAACTAGCACTACCCCGTATTGGGCGCCTCGATGGTTTCATATCTCATGCATGCACAACCATTAGTCTTTTAGTTATAATATTTATCTTTGGTGCTACCGGCCCCCATGAGCTTGTTGACCCAACTTTGGCTCAATAATTACTAGCACAACGAGTTTGAAGACCCGATTTTGACTTGGTAACCACCTGCACAACGAGTTTGGCAACCATAGCTTTGAATTGGTAGCTATCACATAAAATTTACCATTTATATGAGTTTTTGTAGGCTCATTACTCGTATATTTGTCTATGGGCCTAAACCCGTGCCCATAGGCCTTGGGCTCACCGGAGAATCTCTATCTCTACTCGAAAATAACTCCCAAAAAAGTTTAAGTAGTTTCACGCAGTAATGGAAGACTATTTCTGAAAAAATGGTTTTCAAATTGAAACATGTTCATAACCCTAACCGGGCATGATGCCAAAAATTCCCACTCACCCGAATGTCGTGACTCGTTGATCCTAGGCGAATCTCTAATGTCTCGGAGCCTTCTTGTGGTAGTATGTCATAGTCTCTTGGTATGTACCTACATTATCATGAATAATTCACTGAATTATCTGAATATTTTCACTTGGATCGATAGTTTATTTTTATTTGCAATTTAACCCCTTATAAAATCCATTAAATTACAAATAAATTCACCTAATTACTTCAAAATGTAATTAAATTCCTAAAATTATTTTTAATTATAATTAAGTGCTTACTTTCACTATAATCACCAATTGGCCCCCAATTAAGGTTAATTTCACAAAAATCCCAAATTGCCCAAATTTTACCAAAATCATATTTTAGCCCTCGATTCCTTAATTCATCAAATTGACCATGCAAACTTCGTTAAATGATTCCTAGCATGTTGCTAATTATCTTCTCTACTTTCCCTTGATCAATTCATGCTTTGAATCGCCCTAATTGGCCTAAAATTAAGCTTAAATGGAGCCTCATTAGAAAACTATTCTTAGAGAGAGGAAGCATCAAATTCTGACCGACCAGGGCGTGGTTGCTGGAGCTCTTGATTTGGGGAGTTAGTACTCGTCGAGAGGGTACTTCTAGGATCAAGAATTACTCCAATTGATGCCCTAAGCAAAAAGAATTTGATCAGTATATTTCAGATGCTTTCTCTCTCTAGGAATTCACGATTCCGATGAGTGGAGGCAGAATTAACTTACCTCGTAGGTTCCTGGGGGTCGAGGGTTGGTCGGGGAGAGATGTGAGAGGTATGGACTTGTCATGCCCCGACCCGGTTTGGTTGGATCCCCGCGAACAACTTGCCGCTCTCTTGGTTCAAGAGGGGTTTCCCCTATCTTTAATTTAAGAGGAGCCAGACGAAATCTTGACCTTATTCCCTGGAATAACATATATCAATAAAAATACAAGCTCAAGATAATCAAGCATACCTGACAGAGGGCAAGGCCTAGTATTATCTCTAGTCATATCTCTATTTCTTGAAAAGGGGTAAAAAAGTGAGTGAATTTCTACAACTCAGTGAATGGGTATTTTAAAAAAATAAACTTTCAATAAAATAGTTTTTGAATTGGAGTGTGCCAAACTCCTTATTTTCTTTAAAATTCTTTCTTCCATGGTTTCTCGGTTTTCAAAGCCATTTCTCATCATTAACCACAAACGGTGTGTTTAGCAATCAACACACGCCCTTCATCTTGAAGGGATTACACATTCGTAGGGTAGTCCATCCATTGCACCCACTTGTGGCGTCAGAGCGACTTTACTGGCCACCTAAACAGAAGCCCGTCCACTTCTACCCTAGGAATGAGTGGATATTCGAGACGTCCGACCCTTAAACCCATAAAGAAACTCCGTGTTTGTATGAGGACAGAGACCTCATCCTGACCCCACTCCGGTCTCTTGCGCATGAAGATACGTCAAGCTTCCCTGACTACTTGTACGACAAACTGCCTTTATCTCCACCATGTCGTCCAGTAGCCCCTAGGATGCATCACTATCCCTCTTGAGCGTCTTGATTGTCCCGAACCTCAATGCATGCACAAAATAATAGTTTTCCTCATAAGCCATTTAATCTTTGGTGCCACTGGTCCAATGGCCCAAAATCCTCAACTCGACTTGCAACTATTTGTCTAGGCCGGTTCGTCGACCTGACCCTAACTGTCGCCAGTCCATTGAGTATGTCGGTCCTAACTTGGTACAATGGCAACATCACATAATCCATTCATTAAGAATTTTCATGGCTTTAACATATCATGATTGTTTATGAGCTTCTGCTCGTGCCAACTAGCCTTGGTTCCACTGTACGAGATTTTCAAAATCGGGCACTCTAGCCCCCCAAGTTCCAAAACCGAGGCCTCTAGCCAAACTAAGCTATTTGAGCTCCCGTCAAGAAGGTCTCCTAAAATCTTTAAGTAGTGTCACATAGTGAGGGGAGAACACGTTAAACAAAATATGTTTTCTCTCATCGATCACACCAACCGAATGTGATGACATCTCCGCTTACAACTGGTAAATGAGTTTTCCACTTTCTTATAGGAAGTTCATCATACCAACCAGGTATGATCTACTTACAACCAGTAATTAGTTTTTCCGTGTAGTTTCCACATCACTCTAACTAGGTGTGATGTTTAAAATCCCAAATGATAGTGGTTTTTCATTTCGAGGTACTCATCATCCCAACCGGGTATGATGTGAAAATTCCCTCTCACCCATTAATGTAGTGAATTCCTTTTAACTGACTTTTTGCCTCCACGCGAGCTTATCTTCTCTAACGTTCCCATTACTTCGTGTTCCTAAATGATATAAACATACTTGTTCATTATCCTTTAGCCTAATAGCCTTCATTCACCACGAATGAATAAAATACCCAAACTTTTCAATTATTTGCAATTAGGTCCCTAAAGTTCTTTTTCTTTAACTTTAGGTCCCAAATGCCAATTTTCTCCAAATTGAGTCTTTAAACTTCTAAAATTCCTTTTGGGACCTCAATTTATTCCAAATCATGAAAAGGGGTTCAAATTTCTCAAATTCCCAATTTGGTCCCCAACTTATCCAAAATTACCATTTTGCCCCTACTTTACAAAAATGGTAATTTTCACCCCAAAAATTTCAAAAATTGACCAATTGGTCCTCCAACATCTTTTCCATGGCCAATTGGCGCTCAATTTAAGAAAACTACACTTTAGTCCCTCTAATTTTTTAAATCCCCTAAATTTTCCCCAATTTCAACTTTTCAACCTGACCGAATTTGATTTCATCAAATTGACCAATCAATCAAAGTTAATTGTTTAAATTGAAGGTGGATTTGAATTCCTACACATCCATATGATTCAATTACACTTTGAATCACGTAATTTGACACCAAAACGAGCTCAAATAGAGCTTTATCAGAAAATTGAGCGTAGAGAGAGAAAGCTTTGAAAGTTTACCATCGGGGGTGTGGCTGTAAACCCCGCCCTTTTTAAGTTAAGGAAAACTAGGAAAAGAACCGATCAAACCGAATGAGAAACACCGAACCAGTTTATAAACCCGTTTATTGGGGAATGAAAAAATTAGAGAAATTTCAACTCCCTTGTAACCCAAAGAGATTTATAAACCTTGGGAAGGAAACTTGGAACAAAGTGGGAGAGAAAAACTAGACTTCACCCGAACCAGATTAAACTGGTTTAAGAATCGAGCTGATTTATGAACTGGAACCAATAGAGAGATAGTAAATCAGGAAATTTATGGACTCTAAGTGACCCAAGGAGTCATAAAAGTCATGAAAAAGGACTTTAGGGTGAATTGGAGATGAAAACCAAACCGGTTCAAGTGAATCAGATTCGAACCGAGTTCAACTAGTTTGGACTAGTTTGAACCACTATTGAACCGAATTCTAAATTCATTTTTGTAGGTGGCTTAAAATTTCAAATTTTAGATTTGAGGCCACCATTGGATAGAAAATAAATTTAGATTAATTTAAAAATTTTTAAATTTAAAAAACTCGATCGAATGGGGGGTGAACTGGCAGGTTTAAGCTTTGAACCCTGTAAACCCCACACTTTTGAGTTAAGGAAAACCAGGAAAAGAACTAGTCAAACCGAGTAAGAAAACCGAGCTGGTTTACATTTGGGAACAAGCAATATGAAAATTTCGGTTACAAAGTTTTATGCGAACGTACGGCTTATCATATATAACCATAAATTAATATAAATTAAATTATTAGAATTAATACAAATAATTTAATACCAAAATTAAATTATTGGAATTAATACCAATAATTTATGGAAATATTAATAATAGTAATAAATCTCTCCCATTTAATACACAGGTTTTACACCTATATAAAGAGGTCATCCTCATTCATTCTCCTCACACCCGAACACCTCTCTCTCTACTGCTCCATTTCTCGGTGAAATTTAAACCAGAGCTTTGACTTCAACATTTTTCTTAACCTCAAAAGGAGAGGTCGGGCTCTTTAGAATCGAAGAGAAGTCAGCTATCTGATAGCAAACTCCAATCAATCCGAGAATCACTAGAGAAGCGCCGACATGATGGAACAGTGTAGCAGCTCCGGTGGACCGAAGCTGCCCTATTTCGGCAGAGTTGAAATTGGACATTTCGAGCCCTCCTCAGGCAAAACCAAGCCTTCTCAACACTCCCGTAGTCCTCCCAAGGCCTAATTACGACTGAAAGCTAAGCCAATTCGGCTCCCCTCTGTAATTTTCGATCAGTGCTAGATAGAGAACCGACAGAATTTCAATAATGAAATTCTAACTCAATTCGGCATCAATTGATGCGATTCTTGATTCTAGGATGAACCTCAAGATGAGAGATATTCACTTAGATCAAAAGCTCGCACTATCGTACCTCACCGGTGAGAAATCGAAGCTTTCTCTCTCTATAGTTTGTTTTCCGGTGAAGCTACGTTTGAGCTCATTACAACGTTAAAATCTGAGATTCAAAGTTTCTTAGAATCGTATGAACAAGTAAGAAACTCAATTTCAACTCCAATTTCAACAATTAGAAGTGTCTGATTGGTCAATTTGATGAAATCAAATTCGGTAGTGTTGAAGAGTTAAAATCGTGGGAAAATTTTGGGATTTTCGAAATTCAAAGGGCCAAAATGTAATTTTATGAAATTGAGGATCAATTGGGCATGAAAATAATGTTGGAGGACCAATTGAGGAATTTTGGAATTTTTGGGGCAAAAGTTACCATTTTTGTAAATGAAGGGCAAAATGGTAATTTTGGAAAAATCGGGGACCAAATTGGAAACTTGGGAAATTAAACCCCCTTTTGGTGAAATTGAATAAATTGAGGTTTAAAATATAGATTTTAAAGGTTACAGGACTCAATTTGAGGAAAAACTGACATTTGGGACTTAAAGTTAAAGAGAAATAACTTTAGGGACCTAATTTCAAATAACTAAAAGTTTGGGTTTTCTCATTCATTGGAAATGAATGAAGGCTATTATGCCGAGTAATAATGAACAAGGATGTTCATATCATGTAGGAACGTGAAATACCGGGAACACCAGCATGGACGATGTCACACCCCGACCCGGTTTGGTCGGATCCCCGTGATCAACCCGCCACTTTCCCGGTTTATTAAAGGGTTTCCCCTTATCGTAAACCATAAAGAGTAAGGCGTCCTTTAACTTGCACCTTTTTCCTGGAATAGCATAATCAAAACTGTATGAAGTTTAAAACTTTACATACCTGTCTTACAGGCATCTTAGTTGACGGTATTTAAGGGGAGGCTTTCCGGGATTTCCTGAAAGGGATATAAGGGAGGGGGTGAGTACGACTACTCAGTGAATGGGTTTTTAAAAGCTTTTGACTTTTAAGAAAAACAGTTATATGGAGTGTGCCAGACTCCTTTGTTTTCAAAAATCCCATCATTTAAAAATTTGTGTTTTTTTTCCATTATTTCTTAGTTACCACGGTGTGTCATCACCCAACACACATCCTTCATCATGAAGGTTACACACATTCGCAAGTCAGTATCACTACTGAACCTGCTAGTGGCTTCAGAGAGACTTTTCCTGCCACCCGGATAGAAGTACGACCACTTCTACCCTGGGAATGAGTGGATGTACGTGACATCCTACCCACAATCCCAAAATCACTTCTTCATGTCCGTATGAGGACAGAGACCTCATCCTGTCCCCACCCCGGTCTCATGCGCTTCGTGCTACTCCAAATTTCGCACAGACACTTGGAACGACGAACTGCCCTTATAGCCACCAGGTCGTCCAGTGCCCTTAGGACGCATCACTACCCCTCATGGGCGTCTTGATGATCCCATACTCACAGTGCATGCACAAACAATGTTTTCTTATATTGCCATGTAATCTGTGGTGCCACTAGTCCAACGGCCCCGACTCTCAACTCAACCCACAGCTGTTTGTCTTGACTAGTCCGTCGACCTGTCATGTCGCACTGCCGCTAATTGACTGAGCATGTCGATCCTATCTTGGTACCGTGGCCAAACAATTCACTTATTAAGTTTTATGGCACATATATCATGTTCATTTACGAGCTCCTGCTCGTGCCAACTAGCCTTGGGCCCAATGTACGAGATTTTCAAAATCGGGCATTTAGTCCCCAAGTTCCAAAATCGAGGCCCCCGGCCTATTAGAGCTATTCGAGCTCCCGTCGAGAAGGTCTCCCAAATTGTTTAAGCTTTGGCACACAGTCAGGGGAGAGTACTTCCGACAAAAATAGGTTTTTACTGTCCATCATACCGACTGGTATAAGGACATCTCCGTTCATAACCGATGAACGGGTTTTCAACTTCCTTCGAGGAAGTCTCATCATACCAACCGGGTATGATCTACTTACAACTCGTAAGTAGTTTTTTTCGCATAACTTTCACATCACTTTCTCTAAGTAGTGATGATTAAAATATCACTAAGCAGTGGGTTTTTATATCAAGGCACTTATCATCCCCAACCGGGTATGATATTAGTAAACCCACTCACAACCGGTAAGTGGTTTTTAAATTATAAGGTGTGCTCATCATCCCAACCGGGTATGATGTTAATAAACCCACTCACCCGTTCATGCCGTGATTTCCACTAGACTGGTTCTTTGTATTCATGCGAGCTTGTCCTTGCTGGCGTTCCCGGTATTTAACGTTCCTACACGATATGAACAACCTTGTTCATTATTACTCGGCATAACAACCTTCATTCATTAATGAATGACAAAAACCCAAACTTTTAGTTATTTGCAATTAGGTCCCTAAAGTTATTTCTCTTTAACTTTAAGTCCCAAATATCGGTTTTTCCTCAAATTGAGTCCGGTAACTTTTAAAATTTATTGTGGGACCTCAACTTATTCAATTTCACCAAAAAGGGGTTTAATTTTTCAAATTTCCAATTTGGTTCCCCAATTTTTCCAAAATTACCATTTTGCCCTTCTTTCACAAAAATGGTAAGTTTTTCCCCAAATTTTCCAAAATTCCTCAATTGGTCCTCCAACATTATTTTCATGCCCAATTGACCCTCAATTTCATAAAATTGTATTTTGGCCCCTTTGAATTTCGAAAATCCCCAAATTTTCCCCCAATTTCAACTCTTCAACACTCCCGAATTTGATTTCATCAAATTAACCGATCAAACACTTCTAATTATTGAAATTGGAGTTGAAATTGAGTTCCTGTATGTTCATACGATTCTAAGAAACTTTGAATCGCAGATTTTAACATCGGAACGAGCTTAAACAGAGCTTTTCTGGAAAACAAACTGTAGAGAGAGAAAGCTTCGATTACTCACCGGTGAAGGCATGACAGTCTGAGCTTTTGATCTGGGCAGATAGGTCTCGTCCTGAGGTTCATCCTAAAATCAAGTATTGTATCAATTGATGCGGAATTGGATTAGAATTTCATTATTGAAATTCGGTCGATTCTCTCTCTAGCACCGATCGAAAATTATAAAGAGGAGCCGAATTGGCTTACCTTTCGGTCCTAATTCGGCCGTGGAAAGGCTGAGGAAGTGTTGGGAGGGCTTGGTTTGGCCTGAGGAGGGCTTGAAATGGCCGAAATAGGGCAGCTTCGGTCCGCCGGAGTTGCTTCACTATTCCATCATGTTGGCGCTTCTCCAACGATTCTCGTATTGACTGGAGTTTGCTATCAGATAGAGTCTTCTACTCGGTTCTAAAGAGCTTGACTTTTGTTCAAGTCGAAGCTGTGGTTCGAGCTTTACTGGGAAATGGAGCAGTAGAGAGAGAGAGAAGTGTTCAGGTGTGAGGAGAATGAAATGGGGATGACCTGTTTATATAGTCGTAAAACCCGTGTATTAAATAGGCAAGATTTATTACTAGTATTAATATTGCCATAAATTATTGGTATTAATTCCAATAATTTAATTTCAATAAGCTCATATAAAAATTTTTGACCGAAATTTCGGGTTTCAAAAAATCACACTTCCTAGGAGGTCACCGATCCTCACACTACTCTCAAGTAAGCACGCTTAACTTTGAAATTCTTATTGAATCTAGTTCACCTAAACCAATTTAATTTTTAATTTTTAGTTTGTCTTAAATTTCTTTTCCAATGTTGAATAAATCCTTTGGATCAACCGAAAATTGTAAATTTTCATATTGCTTATTCCCAAATGTAAACCATTTTGGTTTTTTTTATTTGGTTTGACCGGTTCTTTTCCCGGTTTTCCTTAAATGTGCGGGGTTTACAGACGAGCTCACGTGAATACAAAGAACCGGTCAAGTGGAATTTACTGCGTTAACGGGTGAGTGGGTTTACTAAAATCATATCCAGTTGGGATGATGAGTACAACTTAAAGATAAAAACCACTTATCAGTTGTGAGTGAAAATTTTATATCATACCCGGTCGGGGATGATAAGTACCTCAGTATAAAAAACCTACTATTTAGTGGTATTTTAATCATCACCACTTAGAGAAAGTGATGTGAAAATTATGTGGAAAAACTCCTAAATAGTAGACCTAAATAGTAGACCTTTAAGAAATAATAGAAAAACCCAAATTTTTAAATGAAGGGATTTTTGAAAAGAAAGGAGTCTGGCTCACTCCATATAAATATTTTTTTATTAAAAGTTAAAAGTAGACCTTTAAAAAATCATTCACTAAGTAGTCGTACTCACCCAGTCCCTTATATCCCTTTTAGGAAATCCCGGAAAGTCTACCTTGAAAGACATTCAACTAAGATGCCTGTAAGACAGGTATGCAATGTTTAAAATTTTATGCAGTTTTGATTATGCTATTCCACGAAATGGTGCAGGTTTAAAGGACGCCTTAATCTTTACGGATTATAATAAGGGGAAACCCTTTAATAAACTGGGAGAGTGATGGGTTGTTCACGGGGATCCGACCAAACCGGGTCGGGGCGGGACAACTAGAGTATTATCAGAGCCTATTTCCTCGAATACATAATCAAGACTAGAAAATATAGTAACTAATAAGATTTATCCTAAAATTTTTAGATGGCTCCCAGGAGAGGAACCAAGAAAATTTGGAATGACTCTACTTAACACCCTACCTCCGTAGGGAGACAACCTTAGAAGCTTCCCAAATGCTTGAGACCGAGCTGAAATGTCAAAAGACCAAATGGGGAAGTATCTTGGAGAATGTTGCTAGGACCTATTGGTGGCACAACTCTAAGTATGGAGGAAGACGTTTATCAAGAATTCCATAGCTCCTTAGTTATTTTGCAACCATTTCCTATGATAGGACTGAAAGCCTAATCTTTTGTATCCCCCTGTTAATAAAATACTCAAATTCTCAAAACTCTCTCCTGATGATGCAATTGTGTTGGGAATATGGCCTAAGGAAAATAAAGCAAACCTACACTATCCTGGAAGCTAAGGAAAAGTTACATCCTGGTTATGGAAGATGAATTAGGGAATTAAGAAACCTAGAAAGACTCTTACCATGACCCTTTAGCAATGGAGATTCAGTAAGAAAACTGTCAAAGTGATCAGACTCAAAGAATGGTAGAGCACCAAACCAATAGTAACTCTGGAAATGCCCTACTCAAAGGAAAGAAGGGACCACAACAATCCATGTAAAGGAATAACCTATTACAAGTATGAACGATTGAGACATTACTTGAAGAAGTGCCCAACCCTACTAAGGACAAGTACCAAGATAAACTATCATAGGTGTAAAGAAAGAAGGGGTGTTTCATACCTCATAAATTCAGGGCAATAACTCCTCAAAGGCCACGAAGGACTGGAGATCGAAACCATGGAGCTGGCTAAGAAAGCGGTTCACCAAGAGGTCAAGAAATGACGAGGTAAATGCAAAATTTAAATTTCTACTTAAGAAGGTCAACCCGAGAAAGATACCTCAAGAGTAGGGATAAGGTACATGGGAAGTATATGTAGAACCCTCTCATAAGGGGCAAACACAGAGAAACGTCCTCTGGAAACTCTAGAGAAGGGCACAATGAGAGTGAAGAAGAGAAGGAATACGTTGGGAAAGGGAACTCTGGAGGGATGCATACAACTAAGTACCTTGAAGGAATCATTGGATTGGCAGATGGACATAACATGAAGTGCAAGGCACTGACCCACCGTTAGAAACTTCTTGATGGAAGGATGTATTGGAGGCCAATTATGACCTGCCTTGGAAGAGTAATAGAGCCGAATAACAGGATGTATTGGAATGAATCACCTTGGAAAAAGTAATAAAGTCAAATAGGGTCAAGGAGAATAAATGACACCCTAAGAAGGACTACACCCTAAAAAGGTCAGTGAGATGAATGTTAAGGATAGGAGGACTCGAGAAATAGCTGCCCTTAGAAACTTAGACCAAACAAATGGTGGAGGCAAAGTAGTTAACGAGCAAATACTCGGGAAAGCCATAATATAAGTTCCGACAAAGAAGAGAGAGGCGGAAAGGTCAAATACTTGGGAAAAGAAGGATGCAAGAAATCCTTAAAAGGACCAAAGGCCAATTAACGACTAAACTCAAACCAAGAAAGGAATAGGTAATCCTCTCCCACAATGATCCAGAAACAAGGAAGATTTGTGCGGTCCCTAAAGAAATAGACAGGTACTGGGTACGAATAAGAATGCAGATAGAGCATAAAAGATGTGCCTACAAGATTTGAGGAGTAAAGGTAAATAGGAGAAGACGACATCAAGGGATGTCATTTAAGGGTAGAAATCCCCTAGAGCAAATGTAAGAAAAGAATGTCAGGGGAAAGACAAAGAATCCTACCAAGGAAGGAAGCCCCAGAAAGACATGCGTATCTGTCACGCCCCGACCCGGTTTGGTCGGATCCCCGTGATCAACCCGCCACTCTCCCGATTAACTAAAGGGTTTTCCCTTATATTATAAATCGTAAAGAGTAAGGCGTTAACCTGCACCTTTTTCCAGGAATATCATAAATCAAAACTGCATAGTAATTTAAATTAGTTGTACCAATCTTGCAGGCGTTTAATTGCGCAAGTCCTTTAAGGTTCGGCTTTCCGGGACTTCCTGAAAGAGGTATAAGGGAGGGGGTGAGTACAACTACTCAATGAGTGGGATTCAAATCTTTTAACTTTCAAGAAAAACATTTATATGGAGTGTGCCAGACTCCTTTGTTTTCAAAAAAATCATTTCATTTAAAAATTTATCTTTTCCCATTATTTCTTAGTTATCGATGTGTTATCACCCAACACACATCCTTCATAATGAAGGTTACACACATTCGCAAGTCAGTATCACTACTGAACCTGCTAGTGGCTTCGGAGCGACTTTTCCTGCCACCCGGATAGAAGTACGACCACTTCTACCCTGGGAATGAGTGGATGTACGAAACATCCGACCCACAATCCCGAAATCACTTCTTCGTGTCCGTATGAGGACAGAGACCTCATCCTGTCCCCACCCCGGTCTCATGCGCTTAGTGCTACTCCAGATTTCGCACAGACACCTGGAACGACGAACTGCCCTTATAGCCACCAGGTCGTCCAGTGCCCTTAGGATGCATCACTACCCCTCATGGGCGTCTTGATGATCCCGTACTCATAGTGCATGCACAAACAATGTTTTCTTATATTGCCATGTAATATGTGGTGCCATTAGTCCAACGGCCCCGACTCTCAACTCAACCCGCAGCTGTTTGTCTTGACTAGTCCGTCGACCTGTCATGTCGCACTGCCGCTAGTTGACTGAGCATGTCAGTCCTATCTTGGTACCATGGCCAAACAATTCACTTATTAAGTTTTATGGCACATATATCATGTTCATTTATGAGCTCCTGCTCGTGCCAACTGGCCTTGGGCCCACTGTACGAGATTTTCAAAATCGGGCATTTCGCCCCCAAGTTCCAAAACCGAGGCCCTTGGCCTATTAGAGCTATTCGAGCTCCCGTCGAGAAGGTCTCCCAAATAGTTTAAGCATTGGCACACAGTCAGGGGAGAACACTTCCGACAAAAATAGGTTTTTACTATCCATCATACCGACCGGTATAAGGACATCTCCGTTCATAACCGATGAACGGGTTTTCAACTTCCTTCCAGGAAGTCTCATCATACCAACCGGGTATGATCTACTTACAACCCGTAAGTAGTTTTTCCGCATAACTTTCACATCACTTTCTTTAAGTAGTGATGATTAAAATACCACTAAACAGTGGGTTTTTATATCGAGGTACTTATCATCCCCAACCGGGTATGATGTTAGTAAACCCACTCACAACCGGTAAGTGGTTTTTAACTTTATAAGGTGTGCTCATCATCCCAATCAGGTATGATGTTTGTAAACCCACTCACCCGTTAATGCTGTGAATTCCACTAGACCGGGTCTTGGTATTCACGCGAGCTTGTCCTTGCTGGTGTTCCCGGTACTTCGTGTTTCGGTGAAGGCACGGCGGTCCGAGCTTTCGATCTGGGTAGATAGGTCTCATCCTGAGGTTCATCCTTTCGGTCCTAATTCGGTCGTGGAAAGGCTGAGAAAGTGTTGGGAGGGCTTGAAATGGCCGATTTCAGCTTGGCCGAAATAGGGCAGCTTCGATCCGCCGGAGTTGCTTCACTATTCCATCATGTCGGCGTTTCTCCAACGATACTCGAATTGATTGGAGTTTGCTATTAGATAGCTGTCTTCCCCCCGGTTCTAAAGAGCCCGACCTTTGTTCAAGTCGAAGCTCTCGTTCGAGCTTTACCGGGAAATGGAGCAGTAGAGAGAGAGAGAAGTGTTCAGGTGTGAGGAGAATGAAATGGGGATGAACTCTTTATATAGTTGTAAAACCCGTGTATTAAATGGGCGAGATTTATTACTGGTATTAATATTGCCATAAATTATTGGTATTAATTCCAATAATTTAATTTCGGTATTAATTCTAATAAATTAAATTTCAGTATTAATTATAATAATTTAATTTCGGTATTAAATTATTTGTATTAATTCCAATAATTTAATTTAGGTATTAAATTATTGCTATTAATTATATATTAATTTATGATAAGGCGTACATACAAATTTTTGACCGAAATTTCTGGTTACAAAAGAAATTCATACTTCCCAGGAGGTCACCCATCCTCACATTACTTTTAAGTAAGCACGCTTAACTTTAAAGTTCTTATAAAATCTAGTTCACTTGAACCATTTTGGTTTTTATTTTTTAATTTGTCTTAAGTTTCTTTTTCAAGGTTTAATGAACCCTTTGGATCACCCGAGAGTTGTAAATTCCCAACTTGCCCGTTTAGAAATAATCGGGTTTGTGAACCGGTTCTAAATCCTCACTTGGTTTGACCGGTTCTTTTCCTGGTTTTCCTTAGCTCAAAAGGGCGAGTTTTACAGTATCCCAATTAAGAGGAAATGGAACCAACCCTTATTTAGGAAATGCTTCCAAGGAAGGAAGTATCATAATGGCCTAGGCTGACCTGTTTGGAGGGAACAGGAGATCCAATTAGAAAGAGGAAAACTAATAACGATAGATAGTCAAATCGAATAAAAAAAAACCCTAAGAAGGAATGAGATGTAGTAAAGACTACACTCAATGATGGACAATAGGATGGGCATGAAGAATGAGTGATACAGCTGCCTAGACAATTGGACTAGAAAAATAAAGAATTGTGAAATGGTTGTGAACAAATTAGAGGGGATTAAGGCCAAAGGAAAACCCTTGAGTAGAGGATATCATTGGGAATGATGATGGATCTAAGAAAGGATAAAACCCAGCATGTCGGTAAAACAACTGGGAATTTAATTAATTGGAACCGGAAATACTCAATAAGGAAGTCGAAAAGGAATGAGTGGGTGAGGAGAACCAACACAATTGAGTAAGTGGAGTTAATAATGGTAAAAAAAAGGATAGTTGAGGAATACTATCAAAAGAAAAGAGTAATGAAGTTATAAGATCCCTGAAAGGTCTAAAAGCTAAGAGAGACACTTCAGGAGATGTTCTAGAAATCAAATGGACAGAGACGGGTCCTAGAAAATGCCATGCTGTAAGGGCATGTAAGCCCAACAACCTGAGGAGAATATGACTCAAAGTAAGGAAGAGTCGACAAATAAGCATGACGAGGTCAAATATAACAATTTGGACCGAAGTTATAATAGACAACGAATGGAGGAGTTGAAATGGGATGAAAAGGTGGTGATAAAGAAATCTATAGAAATAAGTACGAAATGTTCTATAGGACGACGAGCTAAGGGTTTAATTGATCAAGTGGTTAACTAGACACAGAAATGGTTAGTTATCTTGGAATTCCCAATCTTGAGTACAAGACCTCAAGGGGAAGAATGTTGCTCTAAGCAAAGAGAGAGATAAAATCTAAGAACATACCCTGAGGTAAGGTATGTATAGTTATGAAAAACTCCATTGAGGGAGTAAATAATATTAAGGAAAAGGAATTTCTTATGCGAAGGTTGTAAAAGGGACTAATTTTAAGGACGAGAGAAAAGTTTGTATCTTAAGCAAACACCAAAGGGGCATCAAAGGAAATGATTGATCATGCAAGGATGTTAACTAAGTTTTGGGGACAAAACTCCTAAAAGGAGTGATCCAAAGGGTTCATTAAACATTGGAAAATAAATTTAAGAAAAATTAGAAGACAAAAACCAAATTGGTTTTGGTGAACAAGATTCCATAAGAACTTTGAAGTTAAGCGTGCTACCTCCTCGGAAGTATGAATTTTTTTGTAACATAAAATTTCGGTTAAAAATTTTTATGTGAACGTACAACTTATCATATATAACCATAAATTAATATATATTTAATTATTGTAATTAATACCAATAATTGAAATACCTAAATTAAATTATTGGAATTAATACAAATAATTTAATACCAAAATTATATTATTGGAATTAATACCAATAATTTATGGCACTATTAATACTAGTAATAAATCTCTCCCATTTAATACATGGATTTTACACCTATATAAAGAGGTCATCCCCATTCATTCTCCTCACAACCGAACACTTCTCTCTCTCTCTCTCTCTCTCTCTTTACTGCTTCATTTCCCGGTGAAGCTTAAACCAGAGTTTCGACTTCAACATTTTTCTTAACCTCGAAAGGAGAGGTCGGACTCTTTAGAATCGGGGAGAAGTCAGCTATCTGATAGCAGACTCCAGTAAATCCGAGAATCACTAGAGAAGCACCAACATGATGGAACAGTGAAGTAGCTCTGGTGGACCGAAGCTGCCCTATTTCAGCCGAGTTGAAATTGGCCATTTTGAGCCTTCTCAACACTCCCTCAGCCTTCTCAACACTCCCTCAGCCTTCCCACGGCCGACTTACGACTGAAAGGTAAGCCAATTCAGCTCCCCTCTACAATTTCTCTCTCTATAGTTTGTTTTCCGACGAAGCTCTGTTTGAGCTCATTCCGGCATTAAAATCTACGATTCAAAGTTTTTTAGAATCTTATGAACATGCAAGAACTCAATTTTAACTCTAATTTCAATAATTAGAAGTGTTGGTCGGTCAATTTGATGAAATCAAATTCGGTAATGTTAAAGAGTTCAAATTGGGGGAAAAATTGGGGATTTTCAAAATTCAAAGGGCCAAAATGTAATTTTATGAAATTGAGGATCAATTGGGCATGAAAATAATGTTGGAGGACCAATTGAGGAATTTTTGAATTTTTAGGGAAAAACTTACCATTTTTGTAAAGGAAGGGCAAAATGGTAATTTTGGAAAAATTGGAGGACCAAATTGGAAACTTGGTAAATTAAACCCCTTTTTGCTGAAATTGAATAAATTGAGGTCCCAATATAAATTTTAAAGGTTACGGGACTCAATTTGAGGAAAAACTGACATTTGGGACTTAAAGTTAAAGAGAAATAACTTTAGGGACCTAATTTCAAATAACTAAAAGTTTGGGTTTTCTCATTCATTAGAAATGAATGAAGGCTGTTATGCCGAGTAATAATGAACAAGGATGTTCATATCATGTAGGAATGCGAAATACCGAGAACACCAGCATGGACGAGCTTGCGTGAATACAAAGAACCGGTCAAGTGGAATTCACTACGTTAACGGGTGAGTGGGTTTACTAAAATCATACCTAGTTGGGATGATGAGTACAACTTAAAGATAAAAACCACTTATCGGTTGTGAGTGGAAATTTTATATCATAACCGGTAGGGGATGATAAGTACCTTAGTATAAAAGACCTACTATTTAGTGTTATTTTAATCATCACCACTTAGAGAAAGTGATGTGAAAATTATGCGGAAAAACTTCTTACTGATTGTAAGTAGATCATACCCGGTTGGTATGATGAGACTTCCTCAAAGTAAGTTGAAAACCCGTTCATCGGTTATGAACGGAGATGTCCTTATACCGGTTGGTATAATGGATAGTGAAAACCTATTTTGTCAGAAGTGTTCTCCCTTGACTGTGTGTCAATGCTTAAACTATTTGGAATACCTTCTTGGGGGGAGCTCGAATAGCTCTTATAGGTCAGGGGCCTCGATTTTGGAACTTGAGAGCTAGAATGCCCAGATTTTGAAAATCTCATACAGTGGGCCCAAGGCTAGTTGGCACGAGCAGGAGCTCGTAAATGAACATGATATATGTGCCATAAAACTTAATAATTGAATTGTTTGGCCATGGTACCAAGGTAGGACCGACATGCTCAATCAACTAGCGGCAGTGCGACATGACAGGTCGACGGACCAATCAAACAGCTGCGGGTTGAGTTGAGAGTCGGGGCTGTTGGACCAGTGGCACTACAAATTACATGGCAATATGAGAAAACATTGTTTGTGCAAGCATTATGAGTACGAGATCATCAAGACGCCCATGAGGGGTAGTGATGCATCCTAAGGGCACTGGACGACCTGGTGGCTATAAGGGCAGTTCGTCGTTCCAGGTGTCTGTCCTCATACGGACACGAAGAAGTTATTTTGGGATTGTGGGTCGGATGTCGTGTACATCCACTCATTCCCAGGGTAGAAGTGGTCGTACTTCTATCCGGGTGGCAGGAAAAGTCGCACCGAAGCCACTAGCGGGTTCAGTAGTGATACTGACTTGCGAATGTGTGTAACCTTCATGATAAAGGATGTGTGTTGGGTGATGACACACCGGTAACTAAGAAATAATGGAAAAACCCAAATTTTTAAATGAAGGGATTTTTGAAAAGAAAGGAGTTTGGCACGTTCCATATAAATATTTTTCTTAAAAGTTAAAAGTAGACCTTTGAAAACCCATTCACTGAGTAGTGTACCTTGAAAGGCATTCAACTAAGATGCCTGTAAGACAGGTATGTAAAGTTTAAAATTTCATGCAGTTTTGATTATGCTATTCCAGGAAATGGTGCAGGTTTAAAGGACGCCTTAATCTTTACGGATTATAATAAGGGGAAACCCTTTAATAAACTGGGAGAGTGGCGGGTTGTTCACGGGGATCTGACCAAACTGGGTCGGGGCATGACAAACCCGGTTCGGAACAGTGTCGTCTTCTTCCTTCAGATGACAATACTGTTCACTCACCGGATAATCGAAGCAGTGTCAACGAAGAAGAAACATCTCTGTTCAGTATGTCTTCAGCCATCAATGTCTGTCATAAAGGTTCCAAACGGATGGCCAACGAGTCCCCGAGCTCCCTATATAAAGAGCCCCTCACCATTCATCCTCTCCACACCTGAAAAGCTCACTCTCTCTTAGTTGCTTAGTTTTTCGGCGAAACTTGAACTAGAGCTCCGATATAGGGTCATTTTTGTGTGAAAGAAGGCAAGGTCGGGTTCCTTAGAACTGGGAAGAAGTCAACTACATGGCGGTGACATCCATTCGTTCCGAGAGTCGCTAGTGTGATCAAACAATGAAGCAGTTCCGACGGACAGAAGTTGCTCTATTTCAACCGAGTTGAAATTGATCAATTTGAGCCATCCTCAAGCCAAAACAAGCCCTCCCAACACTCCCTAAACCCTCCCACGGCCGATTTAGGACGGAAAGGTAAGCCAATTTGGCTCCCCCTACAATTTCTAATCGGTGTTAGAGAGAGAGTAGACCAAATTTCAATGACAAAATTCTAATCCAATTCGATATAAATTAATTCTATTCTTGATCCTAGGAAAAACCTTAGAAGAAGAACTACCTACCCAGATAGAAAGCTCAGACCGCCGTGCCCTCATCGGTGAGTAATCGAAGCTTTCTCTCTTACAGTCCATTTTGCGGAAAAGCTTCGGTTGAGCTCATTCTGGCGTTAAAACTTGCAATTCAAATTGTAGAGAATCGTATGAACATGTAGAAACTCAATTTCAACTTCAATTTCTACAATTGGAAGTGTTTGATTGGTCGATTTGATGAAATCAAATTCGGTTGTGTTCAAAAGTTGGAATTGGGGGAAAAATTGGGTATTTTAAAAAATTCGAAGGATGAAAATGCAATTTCCTAAAATTGAGGGTCAATTGGGCATGATAAAAATGTTAGAGGGCCAATTGAGGAATTTTAGAATTTTTGGGGTAAAATTTACCATTTTTGTAAAGGAAGGGCAAAATGGTAATTTTAGAAAAGTTGGGGGACCAAATTGGAAATTTGGGAAATCAAACCTCTTTTTGTGAAATTTAATAAATTGAGGCCCGAAGGGGAATTTTAAAAGTTTTAGGACTCAATTTGAGGAAAAACAGGCATTAGGAACTTAATGTTAAAGAAAAATAACTTTAGGGACCTAATTGCAAATAAAGAAAAGTTTGGTTTTCTCATTCATTTGGAATGAATGAAGGCTATTAGGCCGAGAAATAATGAACCGAGATGTTCATATCGTGTAGGAACACGAAGTACCTGGAATGCTAGCAAGGACAAGCTCGCGTGAATACAAGGAACCAATCTAGTGGAATTCACTGCATTAATGGGTGAGTGGGATTTTATATCATACACAGTTGGGGATGATAAGTACCTTGAAATGAAAATCTACTACTAAGTGGTATTTTAAACATCACAACTTAGAGGAGTGATGTGAAAATCATACAGAAAAACTACTTATAGGTTGTAAGTAGATCATATCCGGTTGGTATGATGAAACTTCCTCGAAGGAAGTTGAAAACTCATTAATCGGTTATAAGCGGAGATGTCCTTATACCCAGTCGGTATAATGGACAGTTGAAAACATATTTTTGTCTGAAATGCCCTCCCTTGACTATGTGGCAATGCCTAAATTATTGGGGAAACCTTCTTGATGGGAACTCAAATAGCTCTTATAGGTCGGGGGCCTCGATTTTGGAACTTGGGGGCTATTATGCCCGGTTTTAAAAATCTCGAACAAGTGGGCCATAGGCCAGTGGGCATGAGCAAGAGCTTGTAAACAAACATAAGATATGTGCCATAAAACTCTAATAAATGAATTGTTTGGCCATGGTTCCAAGACAAGACTGACATATTCCGTCAACTAGTGGCAGTGCGACATGATAGATCTCCAAAACAATTAAGACGAACAGCTGCATGTTGAGTTGAGGGTTGGGGCCATTGGACCAATGGCACCACAGATTATATGGCATGATAAGAAAATACTGTTTGTGCATGCACTATGATTTTGGGACCATCAAGATGCCCAAAAGGGGTAGTGATGTGTCCCAAGGGCCTTGGATGACCTGGTGAGTATAAGGGTAGTTCATCGTACCAGGTGATCGTGCGAAATTTGGAGTAGCACCAAGCACATGAGACCAAGGTGGGGACGGGATGAGGTCTCTGTCCTCATATGGACACAGAGAATTAATTTTGGGATTAAGGGTCGGATGTCACGAACATCCACTCATTTTCAAGGTAGAAGTAGACGTGCTTCTATCTAGGTGGCCACTAAAGTTGCTCCAACGCCACAAGTGGGTTTAGTGGATGTACTGACCTACAAATGTGTGTTTGACCTTCATGATGAAGGATGTGTGTTGGGTGATGACACACCATGATTTATAAGAAATGGTGACAAAAATCAAGATTTGAAAGGAAATGATTTTTGAAGGAAAGGAGTTTGGCATACTCTAATAAAATTCTTTTTCCTAAAATTTAAAAGTTTTGAAAACCCATTCACTTAGTTGTTGTACTTACCCCCTCTCTTATATCCCTTTCAGGAAATTTTAGAAAGCCTACCTTTAAAGACCATCAACTAAAATGCTTATGAGACAAGTATGATAAATTTAAATTATTATGTAGTTTTGATTTATGTTATTCCAGGAAAAAGTGTAGGTTTAGAAGACGCCTTACTCTTTACAGTTTATAATAAGGGAAAATTCTTTAATTCACCGGGAGAGTGGCGGGTTGCTCACGGGGATCCAACTAAACCGGGTCGGGGTGTGACAGCAGCGATTTGAGCTTTCGATCTAGGTAGATAGCTCTCATCCTGAGGTTTTTCCTAGATGCAAGAATCACCTCAATTCATGTAGAATTGTGGGAGAATTTGGTCAGTAAAGATATATTGATTCTCTCTAGCACCGATCGAAATTCATATAGGAGAGCCAAATTAACTTACATTTCTACTCTAATTCAGTCGTAGGAGGGCTGAGGAAGTATTGGGAGTCCATGGTTTGGCATGAGGAGGGCTCGAATTAGCAGATTTTAGCTCGAAAAAAATAGGGTAGCTTTGGTCCGCCAGAGCTACTTCACTATTTCATCATGTCGGCGCTTCTCCGACAATCCTCAGAGCAATTGGGGACCACGGTTCAGGTGAACTGCATCCCATCAGAACGTCGAAATTTAGCGTGCTTGCATGAATGTGCTAAGATGGGTGACATCATGGGAAGTATGTTTTTTTTGTAACCTAAAATTTTGGTCAAAACTTTTTATGCGAATTTGGTTTAGTTAGTATTAATCACGCCATATCATAAATACCTGGTTGGAGATGATAAGTACCTCGAAATGAAAACCCACTACTTAGTGGTATTTTAAACATAACAACTTAGAGGAGTGATGTGAAAATCATGCAAAAAAAATACTTACCGGTCAGTATGATGGACAATTGAAAACATATGTTGTCGGAAGTGCTCTACCCTGACTATGTGCCATTGCTTAAATGATTTGGGAGACCTTTTTGACAGGAGCTCGAATAGCTCTTATAGGGCGGGGCCTCGGTTTTGGAACTTGGGGGCTAATATGCCCGATTTTGAAAATCTCGAATAGTGCACCATAGGCCAGTTAGCACGAGTGGAAGCTCATAAATAAAGATGAGATATGTGCCATAAAACTTCAATAAATGAATTGTACTCAGTTAACTAGCAGCAGTGCGACATGACAGGTCGATGGACCAGTCAAGACAAACAACTGTAAGTTGAGTTGAGGGTCGGGGCCGTTGGATTAGTGGCACCACATATTATATGGCATGGTGTGAAAATATTGATTGTGCATGCAGTATCTGTACGGGACCTTCAAGACGCCCAAGAGGGGTAGTGATACGTCCTAGGGCCTTGGACGACCCAGTGGGTATAAGGGCAGTTCGTCGGACCAGGTGACCTTACGAAGCTCGACATAGCTTCAAGCACATGAGACTGGGGTGGGGTCGGGATGAGGTCTCTATCCTCATATGAACACGGAGAATTGATTTTGGAATTAAGAGTCAAATGTCGCGTACATCCACTCATTCTCATGGTAGAAGTGGACGTGCTTCTATCTAGGTGGCTGGTAAAGTTGCTTTAATACCACAAGTGGGTTCAGTGGATAGGCTGGCCTGTGATTGTGTGATTGGCCTTCATGATGAAGGATGTGTGTTGGGTGATGACACATCATGATTAATAAGAAATGGTGATAAAAACAGAGATTTGAAATGAAAGGATTTTTGGAAGAAAATAAGGAGTCTAGCACAATCCAATACAAATCTTTTTCCTAAAAAAAATTAAATTTTGAAAACCCATTCACTGAGTAGTCGTACTCACCTCCTCTCTTATATCCATTTCAAGAAATTCCAGAAAGCCTACCCTTAAAAACCATCAACTAAGACGCCCGTGAGACAGGTATGATAAATTTAAAATATTATGGAGTTTTGATTTATGTTATTCTAGGAAAATGTTCAAATTTAAAGGATGCCTTACTCTTTACAGTTTATAATAAGCGAAAACCCTTTAATAAATTGAGAGAGTGGTGGGTTGATCACGGGGATCCGACCAAACCGGGTCGGGGCGTGACACTATAATAGGTAGGAAATGGGCGGACTTTCACGATGACCCAAATTGCATCTTGTCCCTTTCTAGTCACTGGTAGTCCCATGACAAAGTCCATAGTGATGTGTTCCCATTTCCATTCTAGGATTGGCAAGGGTTTTAGCAATCCTGAAGGTTTCTGATGCCCTGCTTTAATATGTAGACATGACAAGCATCGAGCTACATATTCTGCAATATCCTTCTTCATCCCTTTCCACCAAAAACCTTGTTTGAGGGTGTGGTACATCTTAGTACTGCCCGAATGTATCGCATAAATAGAGTCATGTGCTTCTTCTAAAATTAATCTCCTCAATTTCTTATCTTGAGGCACACACACTCTACCCTTGTATGTTAATATTCTATCGCCTCGAAGGTTGTAGTCCGGTTTCGTCCCTTTGTTAACCGGGTCCATATAGGGTTGGAGTTCCGTATCCCTTTTTCTGTTGAACCTTAATTTGCTCACTTAGGCTGGGTCTTACCGTTATGTCAACTAATAAGCATTTCTCTCTCTTGTCCACCTTAAGGTCCACTTCCATTCTTCCCAGTTGTTGCAAAAAGGGTAAATAGCTTGTCTTTATCTACGCTGCCTCAGTTTGGTACTTGCGACTTAGAGCATCTGCAACTACATTGGCCTATCGGGGTGATATTCTATCACAAGGTTATAATCCTTTACTAACTCCAACCATCTCTTCTAGTGGAGGTTCAACTCCTTCTATGTTAGGAAGTACTTAAGTCTCTTGTGATTGGTATATATCTTACACTTAATCCTGTATTGGTAGTGTCTCCATATCTTAAGGGCGAACATTATTGCAGCTAACTCCAAGTCGTGAGTAGGGTAGTTTCATTCATGTACCTTTAGTTGTCATAAGGCATAGGAAATAACCTTTCCTTGTCGCATTAATATGCATCCGAGTCCCTGTTTGGATGCATCACTATAGACGGTATACTCTCCTGCACTTGGGTCGAGCAGAGAGAGTCCATGTGCCATTTTTAAATGGGTCTTCAACTCCTGGAAGGATTTCTCACAACTTTCATCCCAATTATACTCTACTCCTTCCCTTGTGAAATGAGTAAAAGGGGCAGCTATCTTAGAGAAGTCTTGTACAAACCATTTGTAGTATCTTGCCAAGCCCAAGAAACTTTGTATCTCTTAGGGATTCTTATGTGCCTTCCAATCGAATATGGCTTCCACCTTTGTCGGGTCTACCTTGACTCCATCTTTGGACACTATATGCCCTAAGAACCCTACCTCCTACAACCAAAACTCATACTTGGAGAATTTCACATATAAACGGTTATCACATAGTATCTCCAAAGTAATAGACAAATGCTCTTCATGCTCTAGCCTAGTTCGTGAGTATATAAGAATGTCGTCTACAAATACTATCATGAACTTGTCCAAGTAAGGCTGGAAAACTCAATTCATTAAATCCATGAAGGTTGTAGGGGCATTTTTCAAGCCAAAAGGCATCACCTTGAACTCATAATGTCCGTATCGGGATTGAAAGGCAGTCTTAGGGAGATCTTCCTCTTAGATCCTGAGTTGGTGGTATCATGACCGAAGTTCTATCTTGGAGAATTAGGCTGCTCCTTTTAATTGGTCGAACATGTCATCAATCTGTGGAAGTGGATACTTATTCTTTATGGTGACATGATTCAACTTTCGATAATCGATGCACAGTCTGATGCTCTCGTCCTTCTTCTTTACAAACAGAACTGGTGCATCCCATGAAGACTAACTAGGGTGTATGAAACCCTTGTCCAATAGCTCGTTTAGTTGCTCCTTTAGTTCTTTTAACTCTGCTGGGACCATGCGATAAGGGGCTTGGGATATGGGATGAGTTCTTGGGATTACTTCTATGGTAAATTCTAGTTGTTAGCTTAGGAGTAATCCAAGTAATTCTTCTAGAAATACCTCTGGTAGTGGTCAACTATAAGTATGCCTTCTTGTCCCTTTTCCCCTGTCTTCCCATTGATGATCATTGCCAGAAAAGCTTCACAACCTTTTTGTATCATCTTTTGAGCTCTTATGTGGGACACTATTGGTATTCCTCCCTTCATCTTGTCTCCTTGGAAACATAGTCCGAGTGTTTCTAGAGTGTGAAAATTTAGTACTTTCTTTCCACTGTCCATCTTGGCTTGATAGGTACTTAACCAATCCATTTCCAATATTATTTATACCTCCCTTAGAGGTAATGGGATCAAATTTGCCTTCATTTTAACTCCTCTAATTGTGATCTCACATCCCTTTAACTATTTGTCCCTATTTAGTCCTCCTAAGGGTGTGAGGATGTTGATACTTTGTTCTATGTAGGTAAGTTCTAGGGGAAGACTTGGGATTAGATCTTCTTTGATGAATGATCTTTTTGTTCCCGTGTCAAAGAGGGCATAGACTTTTCTCCCACACAAGTGTACGTATCCTGATCGAAAAGAACGCATGTCTTTAGAAGAAAAATTCCTTTATTGAATAAAATTTAAATTATAGGCTTTATCTCAATCTTAGTTGGGGAGGTTTTGGGAAGTACCCGCTACAGTACTAGGGTCTTTTCTAGCCTCTTCCTAGGTGAGGTTGTATACCCCAGCTGGTACCCCGGTTGTGGCATCCTACTTGGAAGTCCTTGGGTTCCCTTGGAGTGGTCAAAGCATGTTCCATTGCTTATTCTCCCTAAGAGTGGGGCATTCCTTTGCAAAGTGCCCCATCTGCCCACATCTAAAACATGATAAACAAGCTCCCTCGTAGTACCTTCGGCACCTAGGACAACGAGGGTTTCCTTGTGGTAAGGTTTGGATTACTCTTCGTGGGTGGGGGGGAGGGGTGGCACGCCCTTCCTCCTTTGGAAACCCACCCTATTTCCCCATCTCGAATCATCATGCTCCGAGGGTTTCCTTGTGGTAAGGCTTACACCCTAGTTGATTGAGAGTTTTGAGGTATTTGGGGATGTCAACTGGTGGGGGATTGTTAATAGGAGGGGGATGAGATTGTACTTCCTCAAGCTAAGCGTGCGAGTTAGTGTCCACCTCAGGTAAACTCCTTGTACAATCTCTGATGGTCTAAGCTCAACCCTAGTGGAACTGTCTAGGGTTCTCTGGGAGTTTCCACCGGAAGGGGTTGTTGGGCAGTGTTAGAAAGTTGTGACTCTTGTTCACTACCCCTCTTGGGCATCTTGATGGTCCTGTACCTCAAGTGCATGCACAAAACTATAATTTTCACATTTGGCTATTTATCTTTGGTGCCACTAGTCCAACGATCCTGACCTTCAACCCAACCTGAAGCTGTTTGTCTAGGCCAGTCCGTTGACCTAGCCCTAACGCATTGCTGTCAGTCCATGGAGTACTATTGGTCCTGTTTTGGTATCATGGAGAAATCACACATCCATTTCATTAGAAATTTCATGGCTTTATATAACTCATGTTTGTGTACGATCTCCTACTCGTGCCCACTGGCCTTGGGCCCACTGCATGTGATTTTCTAAAACTGGGCATCTAGCCCCACCAGTTAAAAAATTGAGGCCTCTAGCTTATCTAAGCTATTCTAGCTCCCATAAAGAAGGTCTCACAAAAGTTTAAGCATTGACACGCAGTCAGAGGAAAAAACTTCTGACAAAAACATATTTCACTTCATCTCACCAACTTGGTGTAATGATATCTCTGCTTACAACTGGTAAGTAGGTTTTAGCCTAAATCACCCCATCTAGGTATGATTTTAAAATCACAGTTACAAGTGGTTTTTCGTTTCTAAAGTGCTCACCATCCCCACCGGGTATGATGTAAATAAGCCCACTCACCTGGTAGCCGTGATGTGTTTGTACTCAGTTAGTTTTTTTAAATCTACATGAGCCTTCTCTTGCTTGTGTTCCATTCACACTTGTCCCTATACGATTTGGGCAGCCTTATCATTTACGGTTTGGCATAAAAGCCTAGGCTCACCAATTGTCGATTAATTGCACTTAGATCCCTAAAGTTCATATTTTCTTAGCTTTAGGTGCCTAATGCCAACTTTTACCCAATCTAAGTCCCAAGGTTTCCAAAATTCCCTTTGAGTCCTCAATTTATTCAAAATAGTATAAGGGAGTCAAGTTTTCCAAATTTCTAATTTGGTCCCCAACTTTTTAAAAATTACCATTTTACCCCTACTTTCCAAAAATGGTAATTTGATCCTAAATGTTTGAAAATTCAACCAATTAGTCCTCCAACACCCTTTTCATGGCCAATCGGCCCTTAATTTTGGGAAATTTCAAAGAGGTCCCTCAATTTTACGAAATCCCCAATTTTCCCCAAAATTTTTCCCTTTTAAACTGACCAAATTTGATTTCTTCAAATTGGCCATTCAATCGAGGTTAATTGCTTCTATTGAAGGTATGAATCAGTTCCTACACTTCCATACAATTCAATTGAGCTTTGAATTATGTCATTTGGGTTTGAATTGAGCTCAAGCGGAGCTTTGCCAGAAAACTGCTCGTAGAGAGAGAAAGCTTACCATCGGAGGTGCGGTAGTCTGAGTTCTCTTTCTGGACAAGTATCTCTCATCCCGACGTTCCTCCTAGGATCAAGAATCACTACAATTGACATCAAATTGAGAGAGAATTCTGTCAGTGAAGTTTCGCATTTTCTCTCTCAAACTCCGACGTGCAATGACCGAGTAGGGCCAAATTGGCTTACCTTTCAGCTCTGTTAAGGTCGTATGAGGGCTGTTGGGGTGTTGGGGAGGCTTAGTTTGGCCAGGAGAGGGGTGAACTTGGCTGATTTCAGCTCGGCCGAAAGAGGGAAGCTTCGGTCCGTCAGAGCTGTGTCATCGTTTGATTTCATTGGCACTTCTCTGATGGTCCTCAGGTCGAAAGGAATGTGCTATTAGGTAGCTCACTTCCCCTGGAGTCTGTAGGGCCCAACCTTGCCTTCTGAGTCTAAGAAAACTAACTATATCATAGCTCTAATTTGAGCTTCACCAGAAAATGGAGCAGTTGAGAGAGAATAGAGATTTTAGGTGTGTGGAGGATGAATGGAGAGGAGCTCTTTATACAAGGAGCTCGGGGACCCTTTGCCCGACAACTTTCCTTTTTGGTCGAGCTTATCCTCACCCTGAAACGGCTTGATCGGAGCCATTTTTCCTTCATTGGCATTATTTGTTTCTGCATTGAATGAACAGTGCTATCAACTAAAGGAAGAAGACAACATTGTTCTGAATTGGACCGCACCGGTCCAGTCCAATCGTGTTCAATGTCTAAATCGGTTGGTTCAAACCTGATTCGACCAATTTTCTCAAAATTAAAAATTTCTAAATTCATCTAAATTCATTCTCTATCAAATGGTGGCTGCAATTCCCCAATTTGAATATTTTAAGCCACCTTTAAAAATGAATTTAGCAACTGGTTCATGGATGGTTCAAACCGGTTCAGGTTTGGTTCCCCTAAATCAGTCTAGTTTCATCTTCCAATTCGTCCCAAGGTCATTTTCCATGTTTTTATGACTCTTTAAGTCATTTGGGATTTGTATATTTCCCAATTTACCCTCTTCCTATCAGTTTTGATTTGTGAACCAGCTCAGTTTTCTCTTTTGGAATGACCGGTTCTTTTCTCGGTTTTCTTATTTATAAATGGACATGGTTTATAACATCCCTAGGAGGAACTCTAGGAGGAGAACCCCCTAACGTTTGGTGGAAGATGAGACCCCTCCACCTCAAAACCCAAGACTAACCTAGGCCCAAGAAGAGGTCGAGATGAGCTTCTGGGAAGCCTACGTCAACTATGTGAGGATCATACATAAACTACCCCCAATTTGAAGAGACCGAGACCTCATGAACTAAATACAACGAGCTTATAAGTATGAGGTAACCGTCTTGGAAATATTTAGGGACCCCATCACACATGAAGTTAGATTTAGGGGAGCACAAAGTGAGTCATCTTCATTGGAGTATGAAGAACCAAGTATGAACCCATGCGCTAGGTGTCAGAGGTATCACGGAGGTGCTTGCTCACCTAGGAGACTGGCCAGGTGCCACCGACCTTCGGATGAAGAGTCCCACAACCCACCAGTACTGAACTCTAGGTCAGTCAATATGGGGGACTAGAGTAGTAGTTATGAGTAGGGTACTTTGCTTGATCTATGTAATAAGCCATAGTTGTGGCAAACACAATTAATGAATAAAAGTTCTCTTTTTCCTAAATATTATTACCTCATACTAAAAAAGAATTGATTAAAGGAAAGAAAATCCATTAAGGAAGAGGGATGATAAAGCCAAAGAATTAAAAAGGGAAGGATTAAGAAGATCCTTAGTCTTAATAAGCCATAGGAAGAGAGGGACCAGAAAAAAGTCAAGTACCCCAAGGAGTAATACTAAGTTTTGGGAATTTGAGGCCCCTGAATGCAAAGGTCAAAACCCGACCTATAAGTTACACCTTGACAAGGAAATCGAGAAACCTCAAATTTTTGGAGAGGAATGCTGGTGGAAATAAGACCCAAGTACTGGGGTATACTCGTAGGATTCAAAGAAGGATTATTCCAAGTAAATGGCTAAACAAGAAGGTGGCATCAAAGGATGCCATAATATTTTTGGATTGGTCGGATACCCATAAGAATGGATTTAAGGAAAAATTTTCTAAAGGAGCAAAATGAGGAGCACTAGGGAAAAGAAGAAAAGTAGTTGATACAATTAAAGAAATGATGATCAAGACAAGTAGAAATTAAGGAGGATGGGTTAGCCCACCCCAGCCTAACGGAGCTTAAGATGGCAGGGCATAACTTGGAGAACTCGAAATGAGACCACAGTAACTGAAATTTGCTTGGATAGGAAATAAGTTTCAAAGGGAACATTCAAATTCAATAAAGGATTGGAAATGGATGAATCCACCAAAAATAAAAAGGGTGTAAGGATATGAAGGAAGTAAGCCTTAAAGTAGTGGTAAGAATGTTATACGCATAGTTCCAAAGATGGAAGTCTCTACTCCAAAGTTCAAGAGTAGAGAATGGGACCAACAAAAGTAACTCCCCAAGATAAGCCTAAGGAATCAATAAGTATGCCGTAAGGGACCAAATTAAAGTGATGGGAGAGTAACCGTGAAATGGTCATGGACGTGTAATGTCATGGCCTGACCCGATTTGGTCAGAGTCTTGTGATCAACCCACCACCCTTCCTTGTACTAATCTAATATTTCTACCAAATAGTCCAAGGAAGATAAAGGCATTGGAGTACTTGTTTTCCATAACAAAGTTTACAAAACATAAAAGTTACCTGATGGCGGTGCCCTTGGTTTTCTCTCCTAGCCTCGACTCATCGTAGCGAGGTGTTTCTCCTGAAAAAGTTTAATGGGAGGGGGAGAGTTTCTACAACTCAATGAGTGGGGGCTGGGAAGTGAGTTTTCAAATAATTAGTCTTATCAAAATGTTTTAGACTTTCAATTTAATGTAATATAACTTCATCTCTTCTTAACATTTCCCCTTGCTCAGGAGGTGCCCCAACAAACAATCACACACCCTTTCTATCATAGAAAGGGATCATATGTTTGCAGAACAGTCCCTGACCGTTCCACTTATGGTTCATTGCGTCTTTACCGTCCAACTAGATAGAGGTGCACTACTTCTACCCTAAGTTTGAGTGAACATCAATACTCAAACCCTTAAACCCTCATCATGTCTGCTTGGTGGGACGAGATCTCATTTCCCCTCCAGCCTCGGTCTCAAGACGACCTCAGTCTCAATGCTTCATCATGTCTGCTTTGTGGGACAATACCTCATTTCCCCTTTGACCTCAGTCTCAATGCTTCATCATGTATGCTTTGTGGGATGAGACCTCATTTTCTCTCTAGCCTCTGTCTCAATGTATAGGAAGCTATCACAACTTCATGACTAATTGGCATGACAGACTCGCCCTTATTGCATCCAGGTTGTCCAACAGCCCTTGGGAACCATCGAATACCCTCTCAGGCATCTAGATGCTTCCAGATTCCTCATGCATGCATACAACAATTTTGATCCATTAACCATGCTCTTTGGTGCCAATGGTTCAATGGCCCTGACAATAGACCTGGCCTGTAGCTGTTTGCCTTGACCGACCCGTCGACCTGGTCTATGCGTAGTGCCACTAGCCCATCGAGCCTTGTCTATCCTGTCTTGGCCTCATGAAAAATTCACACAACAATTTCAGTTTTTATAAGATTTTTCATGTTCCTTATATTTCATGTTTGTCTACGGGTTCAAACCGTGCACACTAGCCTTGGGGCCACTTTACGAGTTTTCCAAAACTGGGCCTTCAACCCTATCATTTTCAAATTTGAGGCTTCGAGCCTAACAAAGCAATTCTCATTCCCATTAGGAACGTCTCCCAAAATGTTTAAGCAGCTTCACATAATTAGAGGAAACCGTTCCTAGAAAAATGATTTTTCAAACTTTAAAATAGTTCTCATCACCCCCAACTGGTTATGATGCTGAAAATCCCACTCACCCAATACTGTGACGGATTCATCCCAGCTAGATTTCCAATCTTCAATGTGCTCCTTGGTACCCGTAGTCATATGACTCATGCCTACATGGTTCGAGCAACCATATCAGGAGAGTTGTCATAAAGGACCTTATACTTTCTAGTATTTGTGCATAGGTCCTTACACTATGCCTTAATTGCAGTTAGGTCCCTTAAAGTTTATAACTTTACATTTTAGTCCCTAATCTTCATTAATCTCATTTAAGTCCCTAGGACTCCCAATTTTCCTCACCGTTCATTAACTTTTCCAAAATTACCAAGTGGTCCTTAATTTCCAAAAAATTACCAATTGGTCCTTAAACTTTCAAAATTTGCCAATTGGTGCCCCATTTCATCCAATTGCTCGATTGGGCCCCAATTGGAAGTTAATTTCATGAAAATGCCCCAATTTTCCTTAAACTACAATTCGGCATCCAATTTTCCAAAAATCTCCAAATTGCTCAATTTCTCAAAAATTGCAATTTGGTCCCCGAATCACAATTTCATTTAATTGACCCCCAAAACTTGGTTAATTGCCCTTATTCTTTATTTGAATCATCTTCTCTATGTTTTTCTCGTCATTGCAAGCTTTGAATCGCTCGATTTGGCTAAAAAATGAGCTCAAATACAGCTTCGCCAGAAAATTCAATATATAGAGAGAAAGCTTCGATATCTTACCGGTGAGGGTCCGAAGATCAGAGCTCTTGCTTTCTCTGAATTACACTCCTCCTGGCCTAGATCAAACCGTGCCTCAATTGATGGCCTGACTAGTGTGAATTTCTTAGTTTTAGTTTTCACATAAATGGGTCGTGAATAGTATTTTCCGGTGAAGGGGCAATGGAGAGGCTTAGCATATTAGCTCGGGGGAAGGTCGGGACACCTCTAGGTGGAGTTTCGGGGCATAGTTTGGCAGGAATTGGCCTGGGGATGACTCGAGTTGAGCTTAAGCAGCTCGGGCTGTTGACAACCAAGGAGCGGGGTTACTATTTGAGCTTTGTTGTTCTTCTATAGTGGCCCTAGGTCTGAAAGGAGGGTGCATCCATGTAAAGAACTTCTTCTTGGTTATAATGGTACCAAATGTAGCTTCTGAGGTGGAGAAAAGCTCTGATGTCTGAGCTCTGGTTTGCTGCTTGCCGAAAAATGAGCAGTTCATCTTCTTGGGTCTATTGTGGGATACTAAGAATGAATGGAGAGGTGCTCTTTATATAGGGAGCTCGTCAACTATTCATGCTACCTGCCAACATGAGACTCGGCCTCCGATTCGGCTGCCAGCGACCTGACCAGAGAGTGTTTTGAGTCGTCGAAGACTCTAGTTTTTCCAACCTCTCTTTCTCCTCCGTTCTCTCTATTAGCGGCTGAAGGTTGAAGATGATGATGTGGCGGGTGTGCCATGTGGCACGCTATGATTGGCTATTTTTTTCTAACGTCGAGGTCCAACTTGACCGCCATGTCAGCCATTGCTAGGACAAGTGATAGCATCCCATTAGCTGCTCATGTTTGTGTGGCATGCTAATAGGTCATTCGTTGTGTTACGCCCAGACCCAGTGTGGTCAGATCCCTGTGAGCAACGAGCCACTCTTCCCGATTTACTAAGGGTTTTCTCCTCTTTTAAACCTAGGAGTAAGGCGTCCTTTAAATCTGTACCTTTCCTAGAATACATAAATCAAAACTGCATAAAAATTTTAACTTACATACCTTTCTTATAGGTGTGACTAACAAGAGGTTTTTGGGTAGGTTTCCCTTGGTTACCTGAAAAGGGATATAAGGGAGGGGGTTAGTTCAAGGACACAGTGAATGGGTGTTTAAAGTATGACTTTTTTGGGAAAATATTTAAATTGGAGTGTGCCAGACTCCTTATTTTAAAATTTCTCATTTTCAAAATCTTAGTTTCATTGCCATTAATCACTCCTCAACCATAACTAGTGTGTTTATCAACTAACACAAGCCCTTCATCATGAAGGGAACACACATGATTAAAACTTTATGTTCGTATGAGGACAGAGACCATATCTCAGTCTCGTGCACATGAAACTCAAACATAGAAGCTTCAGGAAGTCCCAAACATAGCACCTTCACAAAGTCCAAACACAAAAACTCTATGGAGTACAAACACAGAACTCTATGGAGTACAAACACAGAACTCCATGACTAACTGGTATGATGAGAAACACAAACCCAGTAGCTTCTCTTTTCCCTTATCGCAACCATGTCATCCAATAGACCTTAGAATGCATTACTACCCCTCTTGGGCGTCTTAATGGTCCCGGACCTCAAGTGAATGCACAAACAAAGTTTTCCTCAAAAGCCATTTAATCTTTGGTGCCACTAGTCCAACGGCCCTAACCCTCAGCTCGACCTGCAGCTGTTTGTCTGGACTGGTCCATCAACCTGTCATGTGGCACTGCTACTAGTCTATTGAGTATGTCGGTCCTGTCTCGGTACCATGACCAAATAATTCATTTACTTAAGTTTTTATGGCTTAGAATCATGTTTGTTTTTGAGCTCATGCCATCTCGCTTATGACGCACTATTCGAGATTTTCAAAATCAGGCATATGAGCCACCAAGTTCCAAAACCGAGGCCTCTGGCCTAACAGAGCTAATCGAACTCCCATCAAGAAGGTCTCCCAAAATATTTAAGCAGTGGCACACAGTCAGGGGAGAGCACTTTCGACAAAATATATTTTTCAGCTATCCATCATACCAACCGAGTATGAGGACATCTCCGCTCATAACAGATGAATCGGTTTTCCAATTCCTTCGAGGAACTTTCATCATACCGATCAGGTATGATCTACTTATAACCGGTAAGTAGTTTTTCATTAAATAAAAGTGCTCATCATTCCAATTGGTATGATGTATAAGATTCCCATCACCTGTTAATGAAGTTAATTCCTCTCGACCGATTCTTTGTATTCATGCAATCTTGTCCTTGCTGGCGTTCCCGATACTTCGGGTTCCTAAATGATATGAACATCCTTGTTCATTATCCCCCCAACCTAATAGCCTTCATTCATTCTAATTGAATGAGAAAACCAAACTTTTCATTTGTTTGCAATCAAGTCCCTAAAGTTATTTTTCTTTTACTTTATGTCCCCGATGCCGGGATTTCCTCAAATTGAGTCCCGAAACATTTAAAATTCACCTTGGGACCTCAATTTATTCAATTTCACAAAAAAGGGTTTAATTTCCCAAATTTCCTATTTGGTCCCCCCAACTTTTCAAAAATTACCATTTTGCCCCTACTTTACAAAATTTCAAAATTTCCCAATTGGTCCTCCAACATCTTTATTATGCCCACTTGGTCCTTAAGTTTATGAAATTGCACTTTAGTCCCTTGAATTTTTGAAATTCCCAAAATTTCCCCAATTTCAACCTTCTAACTCTGCCAAATTTGATTTCATCAAATTGACCAATCAAATGAGTTTAATTGTTGAAATTGAAGCTAGATTAGAGTTCCTACACATTCATATGATTCAATTGCACTTTGAATCACACAATTTGGTGTCGAAATGAGGTCAAACAGAGCTTCGCCGGAAAACTAGACTTAGAATGAGAAAGCTTTGAAAGCTTACTATCGGGGGTGCGATGGTCCGAGCTTTCGAGCTGGGCAGATAGCTCTTGTCCTGAAAAATGGAGCACTTGATAGAGAATGGTGTTTTTAGGTGTTGAGAGGATGAATGCGGAGGAGCTCTTTATATAGGAAGCTCGGGAATATCTTAGTCATCCGGTTGGTGCCTTAATGGCGGTCATTCATTGCCTGAAACTCCCTAGCCGGAGACGTTTTAGCTTCACTAGTGTTGTGCGATTTTCCGGCAAATGAACAGTGTTGTCATCTGATGGAAGAAGATGATACTATTCCGAACTGGACCAAACTAGGTTCAAAGCTTAAACCGGCCGGTTCACCCCCAATTTGACCAAAAATTTCAGATCTATAAATTTATCTAAATTCATTTTCTATCCAATGATGGCCTCAAATCTCAAATTTGAATTTTTTAAGCCAGCTAGTAAAATGAATTTAACATCTTGTTCAAACTGGTCCCAATCGGTTCAATTCGGTTCACTTGAACCGGTTTGGTTTTTATCTCCAATCCATCCTTAAGTCCTTTTTCATGAATTTTGTGACTCCTTAGGTCACTCGAGATCCATAAATTTCCTGGTTTTCCCTTTCTCTATCGGTTCTAGTTCATTAACCAACTCGATTCATAAACTGGTTCAATCTGGTTTGGATCCGATTCTCCTGAACCAGTCTACTTTTTTTTCTCCCAAATCATCCTAAGATCCTTTTCCAAGGTTTTATGAACCCTTTGGGTCACTCGAGAGTTGTAAATTCCCAAATTAACCACTCCGTAATGATTGGGTTTGTGAACCGGTTTGGTTTTTCTCATTCGAGTTGATTGGTTCTTTCCCCGGTTTCCTTGTTTTAAAGGGACAGGGTTTACAACTGTCCCCTCCTTTTAGTAGTTTTGTCTCCAAAACTAATTCAACATCCTTTGTATCGGAAATAACTTCCCTAATGTTCACTCGGGATTTGCTTGACATGCCAACCCTTTGGTTGTTCTTTCACATAGCCCTTTTTGAATTAAGCACTTATGGAATGTCTTTTCCTTTCTATTGTTTACTCACTTCTCGTAGTTTTATCATAACTAGGAATGTCTTACCCATACGTCCAAAAGTATATCTTTATATTCACTTCCTCCTCTACCTAGGGTGGTTTCTTCCTCTTGAGGGTTCTTGCTCAAAATTTCAAAGTCGAGAGTTACAAGCTGTCCAATCGTTCCCTTGGGTTTAACTTACTTTCTTGGATCATCCTACCATGTCTTCTTTAATTCTTTCACCCCAACATGCACTTCCTTTGCAAGCTCATCTCCTTATCCCTCGTCACTTGCTTCCATTACCTCTTAGTTAGGATATGTATGGTTCCCTAGAGTTTTCCTTCCTTGGTAGTATTCTTCCCCTTTCTTCTGAAGTTCTAAGTGTCCTTAAGTGTATCTATCATCAAAGTGACGTACTTAAATGTCATCCTTTCCTGTTTACTCCTTGAAATTTTTATGGGTACATCCTTTGTATTTTCTCTTACTTGTATCACAACTTTATATTTGTAGGAAATATAACTTTCATTATGATGATAAAGAATTACAGTTTTTATCTATATTTATTTAGGAGAATTTTGGTAAGTACTAACTATGGTACAAGGGTCTTCCCGTGTTTCTTCTTGGGTGACGTTGTATACTCTTGTTGGGACCCCCGGTGTAGTGGCGATGTCTTGCCCTCTGTTTAGTGCCCTCGGGTTTTCTTGAAATGGTAGGGGCGGGGGGGGGGGGGTGCGGGTGTACTTTCTTGTGTATTTCCCTGAAGGACTAGGCAATTCTTTGCAAAATGGCCAGGCTATCTACATTCATAGCCTATTCGACATGGTCCTTCATGGTTTTTCAAGCACTTTGAACAATAGGGGCTTATTCTTGGCAGAACTGTATTTATCTCCCTTTGTGTATGATAACCTTTCATTGTCCTAGAGAACCCCATTCTTGTTCTCCATTTTTGTCCACCTAGCAACTTTTGTCTTCTTCAGCTGTCCTAGCCTCCTTCCCCTTTCCTATCATTCTGTTCTACTTGGCGATGCTCGTCTGTACCAGATGCTCACATTCATAGGCTATGCTGATGACAACAGCTAAATCCGTGGGGCATCCTAGTACCCCCATTCAATCTTGTATGTCCATATTAAGACCATCCACAAATCATTGGCAAACATCTACAGGTCCGGCTAGGTTAGGGGCAAAGGGTCTTAACTCGTTAAACTTGGTTTCATACTCCGAGATAGAGTTAAGCCATTGTCGGAGTTGGAGGAAGTCTTGTTTCTTCTCGTTGATTATATATGGAGCTAGATATTCCTCCGTATATCTTTCGTCTAATAGCTCCCATGTGGGGGTGGTGCCATACAAGCTTATGACATTATCCCACCACCTCTTCACACTAGCTTCCAGAAAAAACTCTACCAAGATCACCATATCCTTTGGTGAAATCCTGACTATCCCCATGAGTTTCTTGATGCTAGCTAGCCAGTCCATAGTAGCCCCTGCATCCTTTTCTCCTAGGAATGGTTTACATCCTAATTGTTAGAGGGTTTTGAGGTATTTGGGAATGTCCACTGGAGGAGGAACATTAGAAAGAGGGGGATGAAATTGTACTTCCTCAGGCTTAGCTTAAGGGTTGGTGTCCACCTCAAGAGAGAGGTTAGGTCGTCCAAACAGTCGGGTTAACTCTTCGTACAGTCTCTGATGTTCCAAGCTTAATCTAGGTGGGGTTGTTTGGGCTCCTCGAGGAGTTTCCATAGGGAGGGTTGGTTCGGCAATGTCGGAGACTTCGTCTCTAGTTCTCTTGGTTCCTTTCTTAGGAGCCATCTGTCAATTTTAAAATTATTCCTATTAGTTACTATATTCTCTAGTCCTGATAATGTATTTGAGGAAATAGGCTCTGATACCACTCAAGTTGTCACGCCCCGACCCTTTTTGGTGGGATCCACATGAGCAACCCGCCACTCTTCCCAGTTTACTAAGGGTTTTCCCCTCTTTTAAACCCGGAAGAAGTAAGGTGTCCTTTTAACTTGTACCTTTCCTGGAATACATGAATCAAAACTGCATAAAAAGTTTAACTTACATACATTTCTTGAGGGTGTGACTAACAGGAGGTCTTTGGGTAGGTTTCCCTTGGTTACCTAAAAAGGGATATAAAGGAGGGGGTGAGTTAAATGACTCGGTGAATGTGTGTTTAAAGTTTGATTTTTAGGGGAAAATATTTAAATTGGAGTGTGCCAGACTCTTTGTTTTAAAATTTCTCATTTTCAAAATCCTATTTTCATTGCCATTACTCACTCCTCAACCATAACTAGTGTGTTTATAAACTAACACACGCCCTTCACCATGAATGGAACACGCATGATTAAAAATCTAGTCTATATGAGGACAAAGACCATATCTCAGACTCGTGCACATTAAACTCAAACACAGAAGCTTCAAGAAGTCCCAAACATAGCAGCTTCACGGAGTCCAAACACAGTAACTCTGTGGAGTAAAAACACAGAACTCCGTGGAGTACAAACACATAACTCCATGACTAACTGGAATGACGAGAAACGCAAACCCAGAAGCTTCCCATTTCCCTTATCGCCTCCATATCATCCAGCAGCCCTTAGAACACATTACTACCCCTCTTGGGCATCTTAATGGTCCCAAACCTCAAGTTCATGCACAAACAAAGTTTTCCTCAAAAGCCATTTAATCTTTTGCTATTGGTCCAATGCCCTCGACCCTCAACTCGACCTGTAGCTGTTTGTCTCGACAGGTCCATCAACCTGTCATGTTGCACTGCTACTAGTCCATCGATTATGTCAGTCCTGTCTCGGTACCATGGCCAAACAATTCATTTACTTAAGTTTTCATGGCTTAGAATCATGTTTGTTTATGAGCTCCTGCTCGTGCCAACCGGCCTATGACCCACTGTTCGAGATTTTCAAAATCGGGCATATTAGCCCCCAAATTCCAAAACCGAGGCCTCTAACCTAATAGAGCTAATCGAGCTCTCGTCAAGAAGGTCTCCCAAAATATTTAAGCAGTGGCACACAGTCAAGGGAGAGCACTTTCGACAAAATATACTTTTCAGCTGTCCATCATACCAACCGAGTATAAAGACATTTTCGCTCATAACCAATGAATGGGTTTTCCACTTCCTTTGAGAAAGTTTCATCATACCAACAAGGCATGATCTACTTATAACCAGTAATTAGTTTTTCATTAAATAAAATTGCTCATCATTCCAACCGGTATGATGTATAAGATTCCCACTCAGTCGTTAATGCAGTGAATTCCTCTTGACTGGTTCATTGTATTAACGCGAGCTTGTCCTTACTAGCGTTCCTAGTACTTTGGGTTCGTACACGATATGAACATCCTTGTTCATTATCCCCCAGCCTAATAGCCTTCATTCGTTCCAAATGAATGAGAAAACCAAACTTTTCATTATTTGCAATTAGGTCCCTAAAATTATTTTTCTTTAACTTTAAGTCCCTAATGCCGATTTTTCCTCAAATTGAGTACCGAAACTTTTAAAATTCACTTTGGTACTCAATTTATTCAATTACACAAAAAAAGGTTCAATTTCCCAAAGTTACCATTTTTCCCATACTTTACAAAAATGGTAAGTTTTGCCCCCAACATCTTTATTATTCACAATTGGTCCTCAATTTTATGAAATTGCACTTTAGTCCCTTGAATTTTTGAAATTCCCCAATTTCCCCCAAATTTTCCTCTAATTTCAACATTCTAACTTTGTTGAATTTGATTTCATCAAATTGACCGATCAAATGAGTTTAATTTTTGAAATTGAAGCTAGATTAGAGTTCCTACACCTTTAGATAATTCAATTGCACTTTGAATAATATGATTTGGTGTCAGAATGAGCTCAAATGGAGCTTCGCTGGAAAACCAGATTTAGAGAGAGAAAGTTTCGAAAGCTTACCGTCGAGTGCGCGATAGTCCAAGCTTTCGATATGGGTAGATAGCTCTTGCTATGAGGTTCCTCCTATGATCAAGAATTGCAACAATTGATGCCTAATTGAGTAAGAATTTTATCATCAAAGTTTTTTTGGTTCTATCTCTAGCACCGGTCGGAAATTGTAGTGGGGAGCCAAATTGGCTTACATTTTAGCTCTAATTCAGTTGAAGGAGGATTGTGAAGGTGTTGGGAGGGCTTGGTTTGGCCTGAGAAGGGCTCGAATTGGCTGATTTTTGCTTGGTCAAAATAGGGAAGCTTCGGTCTACTGGAGCTGCTTCACTCTTTGATCACGTCGACACTTCTCCAACGACCCTTGGAGTAAATGGAGACTACAAGCGTGTAGCTGGCTTCTCCCTGGTTCTAAAGAACCCAACCTCGCCTTGTTTGGCTAAAAAAAAGTGGCCAAGCTAGAGCTCTGGTTCGAGCTTCACCAGAAAATGGAGCAATTGAGAGAGAATGGAGTTTTTAGGTGTGGAGAGGATGAATGAGGAGGGGCTCTTTATATAGAAAGCTCGGGGATTTCTTGGCCGTTCGATTGGCGCCTTAATGGCGGTCATTCATTGCATGAAATTCCCTAGCCAAAGACTTTTCAACTTCGCCAGTGCTGCATGATTTTCCGGTGAGTGAACAATGCTATCATCTGAAAGAAGAAGACGACACTGTTCCGAACTAGACCGTACCAGTTCGAATTGGGTTAAAAGCTTAATCCGACTGGTTCACCCCCAATTTGACCGAATTTTTCAAATCTAAAAATTTCTAAATTCATCTAAATTCTTTTTTTATCCAATTTGGCCTCAAATCTCTAATTTGAATTTTTTAAGCCACCTAGAAAAATAAATTTAGTATCTGGTTCAATAGTGGTTCAAACCGGTCCAAACCAATTCAATTCAGTTCGGATCCGGTTCACCTGAACCGATTTGGTTTTCATCTTCAATTCATCCTAAAGTCCTTTTTCATGAATTTTGTAACTCCTTAGGTCACTCGGAATCCATAAATTTCTCGGTTTGCCCTTCCTTTATCGGTTCCAGTTCATGAACTAACTTAGTTAATATATCAGTTCAATTTCGTTTAGATCCGGTTCTCCTAAACCAGTTTGGTTTTTTTCTCCCAAATCATCCTAAGATCCTTTCCCAAGGTTTTATGAACCCTTTGGGTCACTCAGGAGTTGTAAATTCCCAAATTGCCCATTCCCTGATGATTGGGTTTATGAACTAGTTTAGTTTTTCTCATTCAGGTTGACCAGTTCTTTCCCCGTTTTCCTTGTTTTAAAGGGATGAGGTTTATACGTTGACTATTGACTAGACACGTGGTAGCCTTCCATTGGCTGACCATGGTTGCATGGCTACTGGTTGGGTGTTGTTGACCATTGACCACTCCAGTTAGTTGACCGGTCGGACCTTTGACCAGTCCAGTCTTACCGGTTCGCTATCCCGAATTCGAAAATCGACCGATTTGGACCTGATTCAACCAATTTTCTGAAATTTAAAAATTTCTAAATTCATCTAAATTCATTTTCTATCTAATAGTGCCTCAATTTAACAAATTGACATTTTAAGCCATCTAGAAAAATGAATCATTGAACCGGTTCACTATGGTTCATCTCGGTTCAGTCCGGTTTAGGTCTGGTTCACCTCAAACCGGTCCGGTTCTCTCATCAATTCCACTTCTCGATTCTTCCTCATGTTTTTTTATGAACTTTTAGTCACTTGGAATTTTTCAATTTCTCATTTTAACCCTTTTTTTTATTATTTTTGGTTCCTTTTTCAGCTCATTTTTCTCAAAACTGCCGGTTCTTTCCTCGGTTTGCTTGGTCCAGGGGATGGGTTTCACATGTAAGGATGGACTAAGAATGGAAATCCTTAGGTAAGGATGCTGCCAAATATGTGGAAGGGCATGGGGGAGGAAATTCCTGAGTGTGTCGATAAAATAGTCACGAAGTGATCAGGGAATGCGATAGTTGGAACCAAGAATGACCAATAAGGAGGTTGGTAAGGAATGAGTAATTAGTTTAAACCCAAACGGTCATGAAAGGCATTGTGTCTAAGTAGAGAAAGTTGATATGTATGGAAGAGATGCATGAACAAGAAACAAGTGGTGGAACACTCTAACAATGTAAGAAGAAGAGCATGGGAGTACCGTCTAAGGAAAGAACTGGTGAGGATTCAGTACTAAAAAAGTGAGAATTACAAGAAATGAAGATCATCATGGTAAGTGAGAAATGACCAACTCTTGGGTGTGTACATTGATTATTTGGATAATGTTCAAGTTAGTTGAGTAACACTAACATATGGTAAGGAGGGACAAAATCCCAAGATCCCTAAAGGATTGGAAATTAATGAACAATTGTTGGGGGAATGTTCTCGAAGTATACAAAAATATCTCCGAAAGATATCATGCTAAAACATCCTATTGTGTTGAGTACATGTAAGTCTAAAAATGCTAAGAGGGTATGTCTCATGGAAAGAAGAGTCATTTATTAAAGCATGATGATGTTAAATGGAAGACTTGGGTGGGCCCTGAGTTATAATAAAGAAAGGATGCCTCTAAGAATCCGTAAATGAGCAAAGTTGTGATTTCAGGCTCTCAAAGGTAGGACCATTGGACGCTCCGAGCAATAAGTGGGTGTAGTGGACGGGCTGCACCTATGAATGTGTTCCCTTCCTGATGAAGGGCATGTGTTGTCTGCTAAACACACCTAATATGGAAATGGGGAAAAGGTTTTGAAAACCAAAATTGAGGAGAACTTTGTTTAAAGAAAACAACAATCTTGGCATAGTTTAGATAAAACTATTTGTCTTAAAAAATTTACTCCCAACACCCACTCACTGAGTTGTAGAACTCATCCCCTCTTTTATACCCCCACTTCTACCTTGGGTCTGAGTGGATGTTCTCGACATCCGACCCTCATACTTGAAGGCAACTCCATGTCTGAATGAGGATAGAGACCTCATCCCGACCCCACCCTAGTCTCATGCACAAGAAGCTACTCTGAGCTTCTCGACTGAATGGCATGACGAACTGCCCTTATCTCCACCATATCGTCCAGTAGCCCTTAGGACCCATCACTACCCCTATTGGGCGTCTTGATGGTTCTATACAGCAAGTGATGCAAAAAACAATAGTTTTCACATATAGCCATTATTTTTGGTGTCAATGGTCTGACGACCTTGGCCCTTAACCCGACATATAGCTATTTGTCTAAGCCGGTCCGTTGACTTGACCCTGACGCACTACCACCAGTCCATCGAGTACTATCGGTCTTGACTCGGTACCATGGAGAAATTACACAACCATTTCATTAAAAAAAATTTCATGGCTTTCATCACTCGAGTTTGTTAATTAACTCTTGCTTGTGCCCACTAGCCTTGGGCCCACTACACGTGATTTTTCAAATTTAAAAAATGGAGGCCTCTGGTGTATCTGAGCTGTTCTAGCTCCTGTCTATAAGGTCTCCCAAATAGTTTAAGCATTGGCACATCATCCCAACCAAGTATGATGTAAATATGTTCACTCACCCAATAACCGTGACGTGTTCATCCTCGATTAGTTTTCCAAGTCTACGCAAGCTTTCTCTTGCTTGTGTTCTAGTCACACTTGTCCCTACACAATTTGGGCAGCCTTATCAATTATGGTTTGGCATAAAAGCCTACGCTCACAATTTATCGATAAATTGCACTTAGGTCCTTATAGTTCATTTCTCTTAACTTTAGGTCCCTAATGCCAACTTTTGCCCAATTTGAGTCCTAAGGTTTCCAAAATTCCCTTGAGTCCTCATTTTACTCAAAATTGTATAAGGGGATCAAGTTTTCCAAATTTCCAATTTGATCCCCAACTTTTTAAAAATTACCATTTTACCCCTACTTTCCAAAAATGGCAATTTGACCCCAAATGTTTTAAAAATCGACCAATTGTTCCTCCAAAATCTTTTTCATGGCTAATTGGCCTTCAATTTTGGGAAATTTCAAAGAGGTCCTTCAACTTTTTGAAATCACCAATTTGCCCCTTTCAAACCAAGCAAATTTGATTTTTTCAAATTGGCCATCCAATCGGGGCTAATTGCTTCAATTGGAGATATAAATCAGTTCCTACACTTCCATATAATTTAATTGAGCTTTGAATCACATGAATTGAGGCAGAAACGAGCTAAAAAATAGCTTCGCTAGAAAATCATTCATAAAGAGAGAAAGCTTCGAAAGCTTACCGTTGGAGGTACGGTGGTCCAAGCTCTCTATCTGGGAAGGTAGCTCTCATCCTAAGGTTCCTTCTAGGATCAATAATTGCTACAGTTGACAACAAATCAATGGAGAATTTCGTTAGTGAAATTTTAGCACTTTCTCTCTCAAACAATGACGGAAATGACAGAGAAGGGCCGAATTGGCTTACCTTTCAGCTCTGTTACGGTCGTGTGAGGGTCGTGGAGGTGTCGAGAAGGCTTGGTTTGGCTGTAGGAGGGCTGAATTCAGCTTGACCAAAATAGAGGAGCTTCGGTCCTTTGGAGCTGCTTCACTTTTTGATTCCGTAGGCGCTTCTTTGGCAGTCCTCGTGTTGAAAGGAAGTTGTTGTCAGGTAGCTGACTTCCCCCAAAGTCTATAGCACCTAACCTTGCCTCCTAAGGCTGAGAAAAATACCTATATAGGAGCTCTGGTTCAAGCTTCACTAAAAATTGGAGCAGTTGAGAGAGAATGGAAATGTGAGGTGTGTGGATGATGAATGGAGATGAGCTCTTCATATAGGGAGCTCGTGACCCTTTGCCCGACAACTTTCCATTTTGGTCAAGCTTATCCTCACCCTAAAATGACCAGATCAGAGCAATTTAAACTTCACTAGCTTTATCCATTTCTACATTGAATGAATAGTTCTCTCATCCTGAGGAAGAAGATGACACTGTTCCGAACCAGACAGGACCGGTCTGACCGGGTTCAATGTGTAAATCGGCCGGTTTAGGCCCGATTCGACCAATTTTCTCAAAATTAAAAATTTCTAAATTCATTTTCTATCTAATGGTGGCTTCAATTCCCCAATTTGATCATTTTAAGCCACCAAGAAAAAGGAATTTAGGAACCATTTCAAGTATCATTCAAACTGGTTCAGCCTGAACGGGTCTAGTTTTCTCTCCCCAATTGTCCCAAGGTTCTTTTCCATGCTTTTTATGACTCTTTGAGTCACTTGGGGTTTGTCGATTTCCCATTTTACCCTTTCTCTATCAGTTAAGGTTCATGAACCAGCTCGATTTTTACTCTTTAGTTGACCAGTTATTTCCTCGAATTTTCTTATCTATAAAGGACATGGTTTATAGGACACTTTTCTCCCACATTTCTTCCTTAAACTCCTTTCCCTTACCTTTGTGATTTTTCCTTATCTCAATGTCATATGGGGGTCCTCTCCTTTTTAGCTTGACCATTGCTTTCATTTGGGTGTAATCCACATACTCGTATCCATCTGAGTCGCACACCCTAAGCTTATACTGTTATTACGGTGACGTGATCCTTTAACAAATGTTTGGGATTCCTTTCCTTCCGTTTTCACTCACTTGGAGTGACTAAAATATTATTACAATTGATCTTAATGTCTTTTCCATTCTTATGGCTTAGCTATTCAACTTGAATAGTCCTTTGTTGTAATTCTTTTTGGAAACATGACAACAGAAAACACCAACTTGAATAGTCCGTCAGGTATGCTTAATGTCACTTTTAAGCTTGCATGTTTATTGATTTATGCTATTACAGGGAACAAGGTTTGAATTACGCCTAACTCCTCTTGATTAAAAGAAAGGGGGAATTCCCCTCTTAAACCCAAGGAGCTGTGGGTTGATCATGGGGATCCGACCAAACCAGGTTGGGGCATGACACGTCCCCTATTTAAGCGGCATGTAATGACTTTTGGGGAAAAACACCTTAAAGGTGGGGAGTAGTTGTAAACTCCATCTCCTTGGAATAAAAAAACTGGAAAGGGGAAACTAGGAAATTTCTAGAGAAAACTGAGGATTTAAGTGAACCAGAATTGGTAAAGAAGGGTCATAACAAGGATTTGAAAATTCCCAAGTAGCCAATAAAGACATAAAAAGCATGAGAAAGAACATGAAGTGAATTGGATGTGAAAATCAGACCAGTTTAGGGTGAACTGGACATGAACTGGACTAAACCATGAAAACATGTTCAAAGATTCATTTTTCTAGGTGGCTGAAAAACATCAATTTTGAAAATTGAAGCCACCATTAGATAGAAAATGTATTTATGCAAATTTATAAAATTTTAATTTTTTAAAAATCGGTTGAATTCTGCCTGAACCACCTTATTTTTTATTTCGAGTAACCGAACCTAGTCTCACTGAATCGATCAATGGTCCAGCCGATCAACGGATCACCTACCATATCAGCGCCCACTCAGCAAGCGTGGCCAATTAGTGAGCGTCGTGTGGCAAAGTGCGCTGGTCAGTCGCTTGGTCAGTGCTTGGATGCGCTGACCTCCTTAGTGAATGTTCAAATCCACATCATTGTCAACAGACCAAGAGGAGGGATTGAAATTCTAGTCAATTGGGTTTGGAATTGGGAATTATCGTGATTTAGGGTAGTGGTGTTGGTCAATATTTCCATATCTAAATTCATTAGGATGTTTGTTCGCTCTTCTATGCTTTACATTCTTGAATTGGTTCTTCTAGAAGAAGATGGATGTGTTGGTGTTAGGCAAGTCACATAAGGCAAGGCATTATTCTTTCTTCCAAATTGTTGGTATGACATGGATTCCTACTTGTTTGCATAATCGGGTCATGGTGCTATCCCTTCCCATTCCTTTGTTCCTTCTGCCCATGTATAAAGGTTAAATTCCCTAAATGAGTCAAAATATTTGTAAAGCCCATTTTCCAAAGGTAAATAATCCGTAATAGAAAACCGAAATTTTTTCAAAGGAAACCGTGGATGAAAATGAACTAATAAAGAAAACAAAATTGGAAAATTAAAAAAGCCCAAGTGTTTAATGAGGATCCAAGAACCAAGGGAAAGAACCAAAAACCATATAGGATGTGAAAACTAGATTGGTTCAAGGTAAACCAGACCTGAACCATATTGAACCAGGAAGAACTGGTTCAAATATTCATTTTTCTAGATAAATTAAAAATATCAATTTGAGAAATTGAAGTCACTAATGTGTAGAAAATGAATTGAGATAAATTTAGAAATTTTTAATCTTTAGAAAACTAGTCGAATCGAGCTTGAACCGACTAATTTTCAATTTTGGGTCACCGAATTCGGTCTTACCGAACCGGTCCACGGTCTAGCCGGTCAATAGACTGCCTGCTAGGTCAACACCTTGTCAGCGCGCGTGACGTGTGGTGAAGCATGCCGAGTGAGCCACTCGATTATCATTTGGAAGCACTAATCAGTAAGAGCGTGACATTTGTGCTCAGTCAACGAAGAAAAGGCCACGTCACTAAAGACTGATCAATGTGGGAGTGACAAATGTCATCAGTCAACGGTCAACTGCGGAGAAGCCTCATCGGTAGGGCTAACCAATGAGGTGTTGACACATGGCGAAGGTGCCACGTCAGGAATCGACTAGGATGTTATAGAACAACCAATTAACCAAAGGTTGACACGTGGCAAAGCCACGTCTGATGGCCATAGCTAATTAGAGGTTGACATGTGGCAATGGCACAATGTATCATGTAGAAAAATTGACAAATTTAAACCATTCAATTAGAGGACCCACATGTCATGGTCAATAGAGGGCTAGATTCGGTTAGCGACCACGTCGGTTTATGCGACCAATGAGATGTCACCACGTGTTCGGTCAATGGGCGATGTAGATGCTGAGTGAGTGACACATCAGCAGTACCATCCAATCATAGTGTGACACATGGCAGCCCACACGTGCGAAGTTCGCACGCATACACACATTGTAGTCTTCTTCCTTTAGTTTTTGGAACAAGAAGGGAAAAGGACTGACACCTTAAATCTAGTGAGCCTTTAATGGCTCTAACAAGGTCCTAAATCCATGACTTAATGGCCAACCGATCGACGGATGTCTAGAATGGTCAGTCTTTGAGCTCCCTATATATAGAGCTCATCTCCATTCATCCTCTTCACTCTTCCATTGATTAGTGAACCTGAATAGCACCAAATTCTGACCATCCTCAAACTAGAGCTTCGACACTGACCTTTTTCTCCACCTCTGACTGCATAATTCAGTTCTCTAGAATCCTAAAGAAGTCCTCCACATTCCTACATACCCCATTCAGATCGAAGGTTATCGGAGAAGCTCCGGCAAGGCTACATAATACATTAACTTCGACGACGGAATTAGGGCAAAAGCTTTTGAGAAAAATTCTGACCACCACCAACACTATAAGACCAGGCTGACCCACCCACGACTTCTCATGATCGAACCTCAATCTTCATAAATCTTTGCAGTAAGCCAATTCCACCTCCCTTCGTCGGAACAGTGAAATTATAGAGAAAAAAACACGAAAAACTTTTCTAATGAAATTCTCCTTGCCCAAGCAGTCAATTGACATGAAATTTGTTCCTAGGAGAATCCCTTTGACGAGCAATGGCCATCCATACTCAAAGCTCAGACAACAGTCCCTTCGCTAGTAAAAAATCAAAGTTTTCTCTCTCGAGAAAGATTTTTTCGACGAAGCTCCATTTGAGCTCGATTTTGGGTCCAATAAAGTGATTCAAAGCTTAGAATGCCCGCACGAAGATGGAGAAGATGAATAGTAGCATGTTAGGAGAAAATTAACAAGCTTGAAGCATTCAATGTGATGAATCAAGGATTTAGAGGGCTAAAGTGATTTTTTTGGAAAATTGGGCAAATTGGGGATTTTCAAAAGTTTGGGGATTTTTGTGAAATTCACATAAATTGAGGGTCAATTTGCAAATAATAAGAGTTTTGGGATTTAATTATAATTGAAAATATTTTTTGGGAATTTAATTGCAATTAAAATTATTATAATGATTTATTTGCATTTTAAAATAATTTTATTTTGATAAAATTATATAATTGGTGAAATTGCTAATAAAGTGAACGTAGAAAATTATGGTAATTAATTTCCAATAAAAAAACTTATTGACTTCTATGTAATTAGGAGAAAATATGGCGATCTAAGTGAAAAATTTTGGATATTTGTGTAATTTATTATCTGTGATAATGTATTTGAGAAAAGTAGACTTCTACCGACAACCACAATATTGTTCAGTGACAAGTAGAAATTTATCCAGGACAAATAAGTCATGGATTTCAGGTGAGTGAGATTTCTTACATCATGCATAGTTGGGTTGATGAATGTATTTTCGAACTACTAAAAGCTAAAACCATTTTCCAAAAGTAGTCTCCCTTGACTGTGTGAATCTGCTTAAACAAATTTTGGGAGATATTTTTGTTGAGAGCATGAAGCATGTACCTTAAAGTGCTAGAACTGTTGAAGTAGACCCAAGACCATGGTTTTAAAAGAGAAGTGGGTCCAAGGCTGTATTTTGGAAAACTCATAAAGTGGGCCCAATGCTGATGGAAATGGGTTCAATCCCGTAAAAGAATCTTGAATATTGAGCCTTATAAAAATTATCATAAATAGATAATTTTTGCGATTTAGTTACCGAGGCGAAGTCGGAATGTCAAACTCGTTGGGTTGGTAGCACTAAATATGAAGTTTTTAATAAAAGATGATTGATTGTGTTTGATGAGATATAGAACCATCGAGGCACCCGTTACAGGGGTAGTGTTGGTTATAAGGGTTGCTAGATAGCTTAGGTATCATAAGGGAAGCTTTGTTGTTCTAGTATGTCGTGAAGCTCTATGAGCTTCATGCACATTGAGATCGAGGAAGAAGGATGAGAGGTCTCGTCCCACAATAGCAAACAAGAAGTTTTAGAAAAGTTTGGAGTTGGGCAATGTTTCTCACATAGACTTGTTGTAGAGGTTGCAACCTTTTACTAGAGTGGACGGTAAAGTCGTTACAGGCCACAAGTTGAATAGTCTGTGTAAACCCCATTCTCTTAGAATAAGGAATCGGAAAAGGGAATAAAAATTTTTTGAGAGAAAACTGAGTATCTAAGTGAACCAGAAGTGGTAAAGAAGGGTCAAAACCAAAATTTGGAAAAATTCAAGTGGCCAAGAAATAATTAAATATCATGGAAAAGAACCATGAAGTGGATTGGATGTGAAAACTAGATCAGAACCGGTTTAATGATTCATTTTTAAAGGTGGCTTAAAAATAGAAAATTGTAAAATTGAAGCCATCATTAGATAGAAAATGAATTTAAAAAAATATAGAAAATTTTAATTTTTGAAAACTGGTAGAATTAGGCCTAAATTGACTGATTTTTTATTTCGAGTCATTGAATGCAATCAAATTGGACCGGTCAATGGTCTAGTCAGTCAACAGATCGCTTCCATGTTAGGGCCTAGTCAACAAGTGCATCAAATTAACATGCAACACGTGGAGAAGCATGCCTCATTAGCCACTCAGTCATTGCTTGGAAGCGCTGACCAATTAGAGCGTGACACATATACTCGGTCAATGATCAAAGGTGAAAAATCCACGTCAGTGGTGACCGACCAATAGGAGAGTGACACGTGTCCTCAATCAATGGTCAACTAAAGAGAAACCTTATCGGCAAGGCAAACCAATGAGGAGTCAACACATGGAAAGGATGCAATGTCAGCATCCGACAAGGATGTCAGAGAAATGATCGGCAAATGAGAGGCTGGAACATGGCAGAGACACGTCGGATTACCTCAGAAAATCAGAGGTTGATACATGACAGTGGTAGTGTGCAACACGAGGGAAATTTGACGCATTTAAATTAGCCAATCAGAGGATGACACGTGTCATGGTCAGCAGCCATATTGGAACGAACGGCTAATGGGAGGTTGCAACATGTCTGATTAGCAAGTTAAAGACTGATTAGGCTGCTGAGTAGGAAGCCGCGTCAGCAAAGCCAGCCAATCATGGAGCGCCACGTGGCAATCTCGCATGTGCAACATAGTGTCATCTTCCTTAGTCTCGAGTGACCCGGAAAATGCTCAGGTATGACCACCATCGATCGAGTCTAGGGTCGAGTCCAATGTCAGTCAGTAGGCGTGTTAGTTGCCAAGCTTCCTATATAAAGAGCACCCCTGCCCTCGACTTCCTCATCCCACAATCGAGCAAAGATGAAGAAGTGCTCCATTTTTTGGCATGGTGTAAACCAGAGCTCTAACATCAGGCTTTTCTACAACCTTCGAAGCTGCATTTGGTGTCTCTTCAACTGGGAGGAAGTTCTCCACCAAATTGAACCCTTCATTTGGCATGAGGACAATCGTAGGACCGCCAGCAAGCTCGAACAGTGTTGTTGCTCCGACGATTGTAAAGAAGCTGAAATGCCCAAGTGAAATTCTGATCACCTCCATCCTCCTACAACTCGCCAAACCTCCCATAACCCCCCTTGGTCGTCCCTCGACCCCTTGGAACTTAGAAGGTAAGCTAATTCAGCTCAATTTCGAAAAAATGGTAAGGTTGAAAAAATTGAAGTATGAAAACTTCACTCATAACATTGACCTTGCTCCAATTGCTAATTAACTTGCTTGTTGATCCTAGGAGGATCCCCTAGACGAGCACTAGCCGCCCTTATCTAGAGCTCTGACCAATGCCCCCTACTTGTAAGAAAACCAAGCTTTCTCTCTCTAGAAAGTTTTTCCGGTGAATCTTTGTTTGAGCTCAAAAGTGAGTTAATTCATGTCGTTCAAAGGTTAGAATGCTCTTAGGGAGATGGGAAACCAATTTGTAATATGATCAGGGACAATTAACTAAGTTTAAGTGGTCAATTGAATAAAATGAGAATTCAGGCGTCAAATTGCAATTTTTGAAAAATTGGGCAATTTGGAGATTTTTGGAAAATTGGGGGCATAATTGCAATAAATAGAATATCAGGAGACTTTTTTGAAATTAACTTCCAATTGTGGGCCAATTGAAAATTTGGATGAAATTGAGGGTCAATCGGTGATTTTGAGGAAAATTGGGGACCAATTGGTAAATTTGAAGAAATCAAGAACCAATTGGTAATTTTAGGAAAAATTAGGGACCTAAGAGTAAATTGGAAATCTTAGGGACATAATTAAAGATAAATTGAGCATTTGGAATATAAAAGTAAAATTATGAACTTTAGGGACCTAATTTCAATTAGGGTATAATTAAGGACCTAGGTGCCCAAACGTGCTAGTATGAGGCCCTTTGTTTCAAATTTTCTGATGTGTACGCTCGAACCATGTAGGACGAGCGATCCCAGGACTCGTGTAGAGGAGCTCGTAGCTGGCCGAGATTCCGCTAGAAATGACTCACGTTGTATCGGGTGAGTGAGATTTTTGACATTATACTCGATATTGATGATGAGCACGTTTTTAGAATTATAAACAGTTTTTCTAGAAATAGACTCCCCTGACTGTGTGAATTTTCTTAAAACGATTGAAAAATATTTATGATGAGCGCTGAAATTGCTCTAGCAGTCCCCATGCCTCAATTTTGAAACTAGTAGGACCCAAGGTCCAATTTTGGAAAAAACTCATGAATTGGGCCCACTACCAATGGGAATGGGCTTAAACCAGTAGATAAAAATTGTTATTTCTAAAAATTATGGAAATTTTACCAAAAATTGTTAAATTATGTGATAAAGCCACCCAACTGAAATTGGATCATAGATCTCACTAGGCTAGTAGCTACTGAGTCGAAGCCGGGTCACTAAATTCATTGGGATAGTGGCACCAAAGATAAATGTCTAAATTTAAAAGACTTTTGTATGATCATGCTGAGATATGAAATCCTCGAGGCACCCGACATGGGGTAGTGTTGGTTCAAAGGGCTGGTGGACGACCCATGGAGCATAAGGGATGTTTTGTCGTCCAGTGAGTCTCGAAGCTCGGAGAAGCTTCATGTGCATTGAGAATGAGGTCAGAGGGGGAAAGGTCTCATACACGAAGCAATTCAGGTCTGGGGATTGGGTAATTGATCCTCACACAGACTTGGGGTAGAAGGTATCACCTCCTAACAAAGTGGTCGGTAAAGTCGCTTCGGGCCACAAGCAAAGTAGTTGGAGACTGCTCTACGAATATGTGAACCCATTGTGATAAAGGGCGTGTGTGATTATTTGCTAAACCAAACTCGAGCGGGGGGATACATTAAAACATTTTTCTAATGAGGAGTAAACCCACAAAACCTGTGAAAAAAAAATCTATTATTTTGCTTTTACAAAACTCATCCTAGCACCCACTCACTAAGTTGTAGAGTTCACCCCTTCCCTAAACCCTTTTTCAGGAAAAACACCTGTCAAGAAAAGCGGAAGGTAGGGGAGCAAGTTAGAGGTATCATGAATAAGTAAAGCCTTATTTAGTTGTTTTGTTAATTTTGTTATGGAAAACATGTGTACTTCTATACCTTTACCATCCTTATTCTATTTGGTAGAAATAATAATTTAGTACAGGGAAGGGTGGCAGGTTGATCACGATGTTCCACCCAAACCAGGTTGGTGCATGACAATTTAAGTGATATCAGACCATAGTTTTTCAAACAAAGATTTCAAAACTAAAGCCCAACCCTATCCAATAGTAAACTTTCATTCTATAGATATGACCACTCCTAAAGGAGCCCAACAAACCCACGTTGCCACAGCCACCACAAGACTAGTGAGAAATCCTATCCCATATGAAGAAATTGACTTGGGAGTCCAAGAGTCTAGGAGGACTCAACCCACTATACCAATAATAACTCCCAAGCAAAGGAAACTCTATGAGGATTTTGTGAGGGTGTTCAGGGAACCTTACCTTCCACCAAGGGAGGACAATCACCCTGACAGAAGTATGCACATCTAGGATGATGAGGTACAAACCAAGAAGCTACCCCTGGGATGGTTGATACAAACAAGGCGTCATGAGACGCAAAACATATGCAATAATGGAACCACCATGACACTACTCACAAGGAAAGAACAAGAAGGAAAGAGGAAATTCCTCGGTGTCTTAGTTGTCGAAAGAACTATAAAAAGGTATGTAAAGCAATCTGTTACCAATGTGGACAACTCATACATGTTGTGAAGAGCTGTCTAATACCCCAAAGATATAGGGCAACACTTCCTAAGAGAAATAGGAATCCACAAAGGAAGATTTCCCAATGGCCGAGGTGTCGATGAAACCACGAAGGTACATGCAAGGAAGTAACCTATTTTAGATGTGAACAATGGGGACATTATGCGAAGAAGTGTCCAGTACCACCAAGGAATGTAGTGCTGCCCAAGTACTTCCCAACCTCCTACAACCTCACCCCAGGGGACACTCATCAAGAACCTAATATAGTAGCAAGTACTTCCCAACCTCTTACAACCTCACCCCAGGGGATACTCATCAAGAGCCTAATATAGTAGCAAGTACTTCCCAACCTCCTACATAACTACCTCTTCATAATTGGGGCAACAACCCTAATGTATTGTATTCCTTTCCAATATTGAATGAATATCTAATTTTTATATATTTTTACCTCTTGAACCATGATACAAACCAAAAAGCTCATACACATGAGCAGAGGAAAATTCTTAGTAGAAAGGTGGTGAAAGCCAAAGATGGATGAAGACTAAAGGCCGAAGGAACAATACCTTAAAGACTAAGACCAAAATAGTAACTGACATGTTTAAAACTAAGGAAGGACAAGTAAAGCATTTTAATACTCTTGAAAGGAAGTCAGGAAATCTCATAACAAAATAATTTGGCCCCCTTAAGAAGGTAAACTTGCAAATGGAATGTAGGTTGAGATAAGGGACCAAGTACAAGGGAAGTGTACTCATGAGAGCCCAAGGAGCAAGTTAAACCCACGGAACAGGTAAACAGGAAGATAACATCGAATGGTACCATAACAAGTTGGGATGGGTAGGATACTCATAATGAAGGAATAAGGGAAAGGATTCCTGAAAGAAAAGGAATCTTGGGGAAGTACGCACTCCAACCAAAAGGTGATTAAGAGAATAACGATGGACATCAAGACTGGTTTTGGTCCACACCCACTTAATAGAATTTTAGATTGGATGGCAGGACCTAGTGCGGAGTATAAGAAATAAGACTGGATAATCAGAAATTCCTCAAATAGGAAATAAGGTTCGAAATAGAACTTCAAAGTCGGTAAAGGATTGAAGATGTACGAATGCACCAATATAAAGGGGTGGAAGGATATGAAGGAAATGGACCTTTAAGGAACGGTAAGAAGGTTGAACGCATAGTTCCAAAGATGGAAGTCTCTACTTCATAGGACAAGAGTAGAGAGTAGGACTAACAAATGGTACTCCCCAAGATAAGTCCAAAGAATCAATAAGTATAATGTAAGGGATCAAATAGGAGTAAAGGGAAAGTAACTATGAAATGGTCACGCACAAAGATGGATTAAGGAACAAAAATCCTTCGGTCAGGATGCCATCAAACTTGGGGGAGGACATGAGGGAGGAAAATCCTGAGTATGTCAATAACTCAAGAAGTGATCGGGAAACCCGAGTGTTGGAATCGAGAATGCCCAATAAAGAGGTTAGTGAAGGATGAGTAAATAAGGAAAACCCAAACGGTCATGAAAAGCATGACGTCTAAGTTACAATTATCGAGGGAATGTTCTAGAAGTATAATGTCCATAAACAGTTCTAGAACAAGTCATGCTATAAGACGTCTAAGTTACATGTAGGTCCAATAGTTACAATGTAAAACCCGTCCAATTAGACCAAAGGGAACTAGAAAAAATGGCAAAGAACAGAGAGAGAGGAAGTCACTGGAAGAGCTGGAGTCTCCGACGACTCGAAAAATGCTCCGGTCAGGTTGCCGGTAGCTACGCCAGAGGCCAAGTTTTATGCCGGCGGGTAGTCCGTGCAGTTGTCGACCTCCCTATATAAAGGGCAGCCACTCATTTTTTCTTAGCATCCCACAATCGATCAAAGAAGAAGAAGAGTGAGTTTTCTAATGGGACCAAAATGTAAATTTTTGAAAAGTTTGGGCAAATTGAGGATTTTTCAAAAATTAGAGACCAAATGGCGATTTGACAAAATTGAGGGTCTTTTTATGTAATTCCCTTCCAATTGAGGGTTTGTTGGACAAATTGGATCAAATGGAGGACCGAATTGTAAAATTTGAAAAGTTGGGGTCAAATTATAATTTTTTGGAAAATTTGGAGCTAAATGGCAGTTTTAGAAAAATAAAGGAAACCAGGGGTAGTGTTGATAAAATTAAGGAACCGAAGGGATAATTAGAAAATTTGGGGGTCAAATTAAGGGAAAATGGGGGAATTGAGGAGGAAAAGATGAACGCACAAACCTCAGGGACTAAAAGTGATATTAAAATCAAATATAGAGGCTTATACGCAAATACGCCAAGAAGTACAATTCTTTAGTTCAACATCCTAACAATGACATCCGTGACATGTAGGTTCGAGCACTTGCTTCCAGAAGAAGAACTGCGAGGCTAGACTCCGCTGGTATGACCCCGCTAACATCACTGGGTGAGTGGGAACTGCTATGACGTCCATTCCGGTTGGAATGACGATTTAAGATTTGAAAACTTATTTTCTCAGAATTAGCCTCCCCTGACTGGGTGACTCTCCTTTAGGAGCTAATTCCGGGCTTTGGCTCGAGATGCTAGTGGGCCCAAGGCCGGTGAGTACGGGAATGGACCCGTCCAAAATAGACATGTGATACATGAGGCTAAAATACCTGAATAATGGGAACTTGTGATGCCCATCGAGCCAAGCTAGGTTGTCAAGCTTGTTGGGCCGAACTGTTGCTCTGTCGAAGCTGAGTCGTCGAACCTGTTAGGCCAGTACGCGTGGTGGGGCCGCAACCAAGCTGATAGACCATTTTGCAAGAGGGCCAAAGATAACAACTACAACTTAGAAACCTTATTGATTGTGCATGCACCGTGATGTTCGGGCCATTAGGACACCTGGCATGAGGTAGTGATGGGACCCAAGGACTACTGAACGACCTAGGGAGCATAAGGGCATTATAGTCGTTCAGTAGATTGTGAAGCCAAGGGCTTCCTACGCACGAAGATCGAGGCAGAAGGAGGAATGAAGTCTCATCCTGTTGAGTAGATATAGTGGAAGAATTTGAGTTTGGAGTCGGACTACTGATGTTCGCACAAACTTTGGATAGAGGCAGCATCCCTCTATCAGGGTCTACGGTAAAGGCACTCCGGCCCACAAGTGGCATGGTTGAGGACCGTCCTATGAATATGTGATCCCTCCTATGATAAGAGGGTGGTTGTTTATCCTGTGAATGTGTGTAATAACATAAATAAATTAAATACAAGATAAATTCAAGTAAACCGTTATAGTGAGTTTCCCCTCACTGAGTTGTCGAACTCACCCCCCTCCCTCAACCCCTTTGTAGGACATTACCCCAACAGGAAGTTCTGGACGCGCTCAGGCCCTCAAGGTACGCTTCCTATCCCCAACTTAAGTAAGGGTTCGAATGTGGACACACCTTCACCTTCCTTGCCTCATTCAAATAGATGTACCTGAATGGCGCAAGGAAGGGTTGCGGGTTGATCATGGACTCTGACCAAACCAGGTCGAGGCATGACATACAAGAAGGTGTGACTTAGGTAAGGAAGAGATGTTTATTTAAGAATGATGAGGTCAAATAAAAGGATTTGGGTGAACCTGAGTGATATTAAAAAAAAAGAATGGGTTAAAGGACCAATATAAGGAAAAAAAGGGGGATAACACCAAAACCCACGAAAATAAGAATGAAAAGCTTGAAAGGACGTCAAGCTAAAGATTTTGAATGACCAAGTGGAATAATTAGACACGAGGACGGTCAGACATTTTGGAACTCCTGATCTTGTGATCTAAGGGCGATAGAGGAAGTCATTGGAAAAGCTGGAGTCTCCAACGACTCAAAAACTGCTCCGGTCAGGTAGTTGGCAGCCGCGTCAAAGGGCGAGTTTTACGCCGGTGGGTAGCCCTAGCAGTTGCCGACCTCCCTATATAAAGGGCACACACTCATTCATTCTCAGCATCCCACAATCGATTGAAGAAGAAGAAGAGTGAGTTTCAAACCAGAGCTCCGACGATGGGCGAAACCTCCACCAAAGGAGCTTCGAAGGGTGGCATTGGAATCAGGGAAGAAACCTCTAGCTCCAGACATCCTCAAAACAACCAGGGAGTGCTCAGGGAGGTCTGAGGTAGATCGCACAGTAAAGCTGCTTCATAGCTTGAAGCAGTGAGCTCCTGCCCGACATCACCTCGCCCCAACCGGCCCTTCCACCACCCACCTTAGCCAGCACTAACCGCCTAAGGTCCTCTACAACACCCCTATAGGCTCCAGTAAGCTCAATTTCGCCTCCCCTTGTTGAAAATTTTGAATTTCAGAGATGCACCGAATGAAACTTGTCTCTTCAAATTCCCACAGTGTAGCAACAAATTATAGTAGAACTCAATCTTGCTAGGTTCCCCTTGATTAGCTCTAGTCACTACCACCCCAAGCTCCGGCCACCACCTCTCCATCAGTAAGAAATGCAAGATTTCTCTCTCTATTGTAACTTTTCTGGTGGAGCACCGACAGGGCATGAAACTTAGCCAAATTCATAAATTCAAAGTGTAGGACGTTCGAGGGGAGTTGTAGGAGGGGATTAGAAGCAATAATTAAAGAAAACAAGGACTTACAGGCCGCCAATTGGATGAGGTAAGATCCGAAGTGTCATATTGTCATGCCCCGACCCGATTTGGTCAGATCCCCATGATTAACCCGCCACTCTCTCGGTTTATTAAATGGTTTCCCCTTATTATAAACCGTAAAGAGTAAGGCGTCTTTTAAACCTGCACCATTTTCCTGGAATGACATAATCAAAACTGCATAACATTTTAAATTCATCATACTTACCTCACAGGCTTCTTAGTTGATGGTCTTTAAGAGTAGGCTTTCCGGGATTTCCTAAAAGGGACATAAGGGAGGGGGTGAGTACGACTACTCAGTGAATGGGATTTTAGAAGTTTGGACTTTTAATAAAACATTTATTATTAGAGTGTGCCAGACTTATTTTGTCACGCCCCGACCCGGTTTGGTCGGATCCCCGTGATCAACCCGCCACTCTCCCGATTTATTAAAGGGTTTCCCCTTATTGTAAACCGTAAAGAGTAAGGCGTCCTTTAACCTGCACCTTTTCCTAGAATAGCATAATCAAAACTGCATGAAATTTAAAACTGTACATACCTATCTTACAGGCATCTTAGTTGACGGTCTTTAATGGGAGGCTTTATAGGATTTCCTGAAAGGGATATAAGGGAGGGGGTGAGTACAACTACTCAGTGAATGGGTTTTTAAAAGATTTTAACTTTTAAGAAAAATATTTATATGGAGTGTGCCGGACTCCTTTGTTTTCAAAAATTCCATCATTTAAAAATTTGTGTTTTTTTCCATTATTTCTTAGTTACCACGGTGTGTCATCACCCAACACACATCCTTCATCATGAAGGTTACACACATTCGCAAGTCAGTATCACTACTGAACCCGCTAGTGGCTTCAGAGCGACTTTTCCTGCCACCCGGATAGAAGTACGACCACTTCTACCCTGGGAATGAGTGGATGTACGTGACATCCTACCCACAATCCCAAAATCACTTCTTCATGTCCGTATGAGGACAGAGACCTCATCCTGTCCCCACCCCGGTCTCATGCGCTTCGTGCTACTCCAAATTTCGCACAGACACTTGGAACGACGAACTGCCCTTATAGCCACCAGGTCGTCCTGTGCCCTTAGGACGCATCACTACCCCTCATGGGCGTCTTGATGATCCCGTACTCACAGTGTATGCACAAACAATGTTTTCTTATATTGCCATGTAATATGTGGTGCCACTAGTCCAACGGCCCCGACTCTCAACTCAACCCGCAGCTGTTTGTCTTGACTAGTCCGTCGACCTATCATGTCGCACTGCCGCTAGTTGACTGAGCATGTCGGTCCTATCTTGGTACCATGGCCAAACAATTCACTTATTAAGTTTTATGGCACATATATCATGTTCATTTACGAGCTCCTGCTCGTGCCAACTGGCCTTGGGCCCACTGTACGTGATTTTCAAAATCGGGCATTTAGCCCCCAAGTTCCAAAATCGAGGCCCCCGGCCTATTTGAGCTATTTGAGCTCCCGTCGAGACGGTCTCCCAAATTGTTTAAGCATTGGCACACAGTCAGGGGAGAGCACTTCCGACAAAAATAAGTTTTTACTGTCCATCATACCGATCGGTATAAGGACATCTCCATTCATAACCGATGAATGGGTTTTCAACTTCCTTCGAGGAAGTCTCATCATACCAACCGGGTATGATCTACTTACAACCCGTAAGTAGTTTTTTTTTTTTCGCATAACTTTCACATCACTTTCTCTAAGTAGTGATGATTAAAATACCACTAAACAGTGGGTTTTTATATCGAGGCACTTATCATCCCCAACGGGTATGATGTTAGTAAACCCACTCACAACCGGTAAGTGGTTTTTAACTTTAAACTGTGCTCATCATCCCAACTGGGTATGATGTGAATAACCCACTCACCCGTTAATGCCATGAATTCCACTAGACTAGTTCTTTGTATTCACGCGAGCTTGTCCTTGCTGGCGTTCCCAGTATTTCGCGTTCCTACAAGATATGAACAACCTTGTTCATTATTACTCGGCATAACAGCCTTCATTCATTTCCAATGAATGAGAAAATCCAAACTTTTAGTTATTTGCAATTAGGTCCCTAAAGTTATTTCTCTTTAACTTTAAGTCCCTAATGTCGGTTTTTCCTCAAATTAAGTCCCGTAACTTTTAAAATTTATCCTGTGACCTCAATTTATTCAATTTCACGAAAAAGGGGTTTAATTTCCCAAATTTCCAATTTGGTCCCTAAATTTTTCCAAAATTACCATTTTGCCCTTCTTTTACAAAAATGGTAGGTTTTGCCCCAAAATTTCTCAATTGGTCCTCCAACATTATTTTCATGCCCAATTGACCCTCAATTTCATAAAATTGTATTTTGGCCCCTTTGAATTTCGAAAATCCCCAAATTTTCCCCTAATTTCAACTCTTCAACACTACCGAATTTGATTTCATCAAATTAACCGATCAAACACTTCTAATTATTGAAATTGGAGTTGAAATTGAGTTCCTGTATGTTCATATGATTCTAACAAACTTTGAATCGTAGATTTTAATGTCGGAACGAGCTCAAATGGAGCTTTGCCGAAAAACAGACTATAGAGAGAGAAAGCTTCGATTACTCACCAGTGAAGGCACGACAGTCTGAGCTTTCGATCTGGGCAGATAGGTCTCATCCTGAGGTTCATCCTAAAATCATGTATTGTATCAATTGATGTGGAATTGGATTAGAATTTCGTCATTGAAATTCGGTCGACTCTCTCTCTAGCATCGATCGAAAATTATGAGGAAGTGTTGGTAGGGCTTGGTTTGGCCTAAGGAGGGCTTGAAATGGCCGATTTCAGCTTGGCCGAAATAGGGCAGCTTCGGTCCACCGGAGTTGCTTCACTATTCCATCATGTCGGCACTTCTCCAACGATTCTCGGATTGACTGGATTTTGCTATCAGATAGCTGTCTTCTCCCCGGTTCTAAAGAGCCCGACCTTTGTTCAAGTCAAAGCTCTGGTTAGAGCTTTACCGAGAAATGGAGCAGTAGAGAGACAGAGAGAGAAGTGTTCAGGTGTGAGGAGAATGAAATGGGGATGACCTCTTTATATAGTCGTAAAACATGTGTATTAAATGAGCGAGATTTATTACTAGTATTAATATTGCCATAAATTATTGGTATTAATTCCAATAATTTAATTTCGGTATTAAATTATTGGTATTAATTTCAATAATTAAATATATATTAATTGATGGCTATTTATGATAAGCCGTACATTCGCATAAAAATTTTTGACAGAAATTTCGGGTTACAAAAAAAATCATACTTTCCAAGAGGTCACCCATCCTCACACTACTCTCAAGTAAGCACGCTTAACTTTAAAGTTCTTATGGAATCTAGTTCACCTGAACCAATTTGGTTTTTGTTTTCTAATTTGTCTTAAGTTTCTTTTCCAATGTTTAATAAATCCTTTGGATCAACCGAAAGTTGTAAATTTTCAGATTACTTATTCCCAAATGTAAACCGGTTTGGTTTTCTTATTCGGTTTGACCAGTTCTTTTCCCGATTTTCCTTAACTCAAATGTGCGGGGTTTACATACATCCTCATTTGTACCCAATACCTGTCTATTTCTTTAGGGCACGTACAAATCTTCCTTATTTCAAGATTTCTTGACCATTGTGTGAGAGGCTTGCCTATTCCTTTCTTGGATAGAGTTTAGTCGTTAATTGGCATATAGCCCTTTTAAGGATTTTTTTTCATCCTTCTTTTCCCGAGTAATTGGCCTTTTCGCCTCCCTCTTCTTTGTTGGAACTCAAATTATGACTTTCCCAAGTATTAGTTTGTTAACTACTTCGCCTCTACCATTCGTTTGGTCTAAGTTTCTTAGGACAGCTATTTCTCGAGTCCTCCAGTCCATAACATCCATCTCACTGACCTTTTTAGGGTGTAGTCCTTTCTACCCCTGGTCTTTCTTATGGTGTCATTTATTCTCTTTGACCCTATTTGGCTTCATTACTTTTTCCAAGCTGATTCATTCCTGAAATTCCAATATATCCTGTTATTTGGCTCTATTACTCTTCCATGGCAGGTCATAATTGGTCCTCCGATACATCCCTCCTTCAAGAAGTTTCTAACGGTGGGTCGGTACCTTGCACTCCACGTTATTTCTATCTGTCAATTCAATAATTCCTTCAAGGTACTGAGTTGTATGCATCCCTCCAGAGTTCCCTTTCCTAGCGTATTCCTTCTCTTCTTCACTCTCATTGTGCCATTCCCTAGAGTTTCTGAAGGACGTTTTCTTTGTTTGCTCCCTTATAAGAGGGGTTTATGTATACATCCCATGCGCCTTATCTCTATTCTTCTGGTATCCTTCTTGGTTTGACCTTCTTAAGAAGAACTTTAAATTTGACATTCGCCTCGTCATTTCTTGACCTCTTTGTGAACCGCTTACTTAACCTACTTCATAGTTTCTATCTCCAGTCCTTCATCACTTTAGTGACCTTTGATGAGGTATTACCCTAAATCTATGAGGTGTGGGACACTCCTTTCCTTACACCTATAATAGTTTATCTTGGTACTTGTCTTTAGTAAAGTTGGGCACTTCTTCACGTAATGTCCCCATCGTTCATACTTGTAATAGGTCATTCTTTTGCATGGATTGTGGTGGTTCCTTCTTTCCTTCGAGTGGGGCTTTTCCAAGGTTACTAGTGGTTTTGTGCTTCTCCATTTTCAAGTTTTCTTGTTGAATCCCCTTTGCTAAATCGTCATAGTAAGAGTCCTCCTAGGTTTCTTAATTCCCTGATTCATCTTCCATAACTGAAATGCAACTTTTCCTTAGTTTCTAGGATAGTGTGGGTTTGTTTGGTTTATTTGCCTCTGGCCATCTTCCTAGCAAGATCACAACATTGGGAGCTAGAGATTTAAGAATTTGAGTATTTCATTAACAAAGGGATACAAAAGGTTGGGAAAGTATCGTCCTTGGTAAGATTATATGTCTATACTAGCATTCCTGGCTTTAGGCTTGGCTCCCTTTGTACATAGCACTGTTACCTTAACATGCCCTGGCCCCATACTCCTTGGCGGTACTAGATGTTTCCCCATTTGGTCCTTTGAGGCTTCTACTATATCTCGGGCATTGGGAAGCTTCTAGAGTTGTCTTCCAACAAGGATAGGGTATTGAGTAGAGTCATTCCTAGTTTTCTTGGTTCCTCTCCTGGGAGCCATTTGTAAATTTTTAGATAAATCCTATTAGTTACTATATTTTCTAGTATTGATTATGTATTTGAGGAAACAAACTCTGATACCACTCTAGTTGTCATGTCCCGACCTGGTTTGGTCGGATCCCCATGATCAACCCGCCACTCTCCCAGTTTATTAAATGACTTCCCCATATTATAAACGGGAAAGAGTAAGGCGTCCTTTAAACCTGCACCTTTGTCCTGTAATGACATAATCAAAACTGCATAACATTTTAAATTCATAATACCTGTCTCACAGGCTTCTTTGTTGATGGCCTTTAAGGGTAGGCTTTCCGGGATTTCCTAAAAGGTATATAAGGGAGGGGGTGAGTACAACAACTCAGTGAATGAGTTTTCAAAAGTTTGGTCTTTTAAGAAAACATTTATTATTGGAGTGTGCCAGACTCCTTTCTCTCAAAACCATTTCATTTGCAAAATCTCGAGTTTTATCACCATTTCCTTATTTAATCACAATGTGTCATCACCAGACACACATCCTTCATCATGATGGTTAAACACACATTCACAAGTTAGTACGTCCACTGAACCCACTTGTGGCTTTGGAGTGACTTTACTAGCCACCCAAATAGAAGTACGTCCACTTCTACCTTTTTAATGAGTGGATGTTTGCAACATCTGACCCTCATTTCTGAAATAAATTATTCATGTCCGTTATGAGAACATAGACCTCATCTCATCCCCAACCCGGTCTCACGCGGTTAGTGCTACTCCAAATTTCACATGGTCACCCGGTACGATGAACTACCCTTATACTCACTAGGTCGTTCAGTGCCCTTAGGACACATCACTACCCCTCTTGGGCATCTTGATAGTCTCGTACTCATAGTGCATGAACAAACAATGTTTTCTTATCAATCCATGAAATCTGTGGTGCCACTAGTCCAACGGCCCCGACTTCCAACTCAATAGGCAATTGTTTGTCTTGACTGGTCCGTCGACCTATCAAGTCGCACTGCCACTAGTTGATTGAGTATGTCGGTCCTATCTTGGTACCTTGGCCAAACAATTCCTTTATTTAAAGTTTTATGGCATATAATTCATGTTTATTTACAAGCTCCTGCTCGTGCCAACTGGCCTTGGGACCACTGTACGAGATTTTCAAAATCAGGCATATTAGCCCACAAGTTCCAAAACCGAGGCCCCCAGCCTATCAGAGCTATTCGAGGTCTCGTCAAGAAGGTTTTCCAAATAGTTTAAGCATTGGCACACAGTAAGGGGAGAGCACTTCCGACAAAAATATGTTTTCACTTTCCATTATACCGAGACCCGATATAAGGACATCTTCGTTCATGACCGATGAACGGGTTTTCAACTTCCTACAAAGAAGTTTCAACATACCAACCGGGTATGATATAAAATCCAACTCACAACCAGTAAGTGGTTTTTAACTTTAAGTGGTGCTCATTATCCCAACCGGGTATGATGTTAGTAAACCCACTCACCCGTTAATGCCTCGAATTCCATTAGATCTGTTCTTTGTATTCACGCAAGCTTGTCCTTTCTGGCATTCCCGGTACTTCGTGTTCCTACACAATATGAACATTTCAGTTCATTATCCTTTGGCCTAATAGCCTTCATTCCTTCCAAATGAATGAGAAAGTCAAACTTTCATTTATTTGCAATTAGGTTCCTAAAGTTATTTCTCTTTAACATTAAGTCCCTAATGTCAGTTTTCCCTCAAATTGAGTCCCAAAACTTTCAAATTTAAAAATTTCTAAATTCATTTTCTATCGCATGGTGGCCTCAAATCTCAAATTTGAATTATTTAAGCCACCTAGAAAAATGAATTTAGGATTCGGTTCAATAGTGGTTCAAACCAGTCTAAACTAGTTCGCATCCAGTTCACCTGAACCGGTTTGGTTCTGATCCCCATTTCCTTCACAAGTCCATTTCCATGTCTTTCGGGACTCCTTGGGTCACTTAGGTTCCATAAAATTCTAGGTTTAACATCTTTTTATCGATTCCGGTTCGTAAACTGACTCGTTCCTTAAACTAGTTCAATCTTACTCGAGTCCGGTTCACCCGAACCGATCTGGTTTTTCTCTCCCACTTTATTCTAAGGTTCCTTCCCAAGGTTTATAAATCTCATTGGGTCACAAGGGATCCATAAATTTCCCTGTTTGCCCTTTCTCTATCAGTTTTGGTTCATAAACCGATTCAATCCAGTTGAATCCGGTTCATCCAAACCGGTCTGGTTTTCTCTTCCCATTCACCCTAAGGTTCTTTTCCATAGTATTATAAACCCTTTGGATCACCCAGGAGTTGTAAATTTCCAAATTGCCTGTTCCAAAATGATCAGGTTTGTGAACCGGTTTGGTTTTCTCACTTAGTTTGACAGGTTCTTTTCCTGGTTTTTCCTTAGCTAAAAAGGGTGTTGTTTCACATATACTCAAATTAGGGAAGAAGGTGGAGGCCAATTTGGGGATTTTGAAGGACTTTTGTGCAATTTTCAAAAATTAGAGGGCAGGATGGAAATTTCACAAAATTGAGGGTATTTTCATGAAGTTCACCCCAATTGGGCAAATTGGACAAATTTGGGGCAAAATGGACAAATTTGGGGCAAAATGGAAATTTTGAAAAGTTTGGGGACCAAAATGCAATTTTTTAAAAGTTTGGGGAAATTGAGGATTTTTCAAAAATTAGAGACCAAATGGTGATTTGACAAAATTGAGGGTCTTTTTATGTAATTCCCTTCCAATTTTGGGTCCATTGGACAAATTGGATCAAATGGAGGACCAATTTGTAAAATTTGAAAAGTTGGGGTCAAATTGTAATTTTTTGAAAATTTGGGGCAAAATGGAAGTTTTAGAAAAATAAAGGAAACTAGGGGCATTGTTGATAAAATTAAGGAACCGAAGGGATAATTAGAAAATTTGGGGGTCAAATTAGGGAAAAATGGGGCAATTGAGGAGGAAAAGATGAATGCACAAACCTTGGGGACTAAAAGTGCAATTAAGACCAAATATGAAGGATTATACGCAAATACACCAAGAAGTACAATTCCTTAGTTCAACACCCTAACAAAGATATCCATGACATGTATGGACTGACTATTTGAGCACCTACTTCCGGAAGAGGAACTGCAAGGCTAGACTCCGCCGGTGTGACCCCACCAAAATCACCGGGTGAGTGGGAACTGCTATGACGTCCATTCTGGTTAGAATGATGGTTTAAGATTTGAAAAATTATATTCTCATAATTAGCCACCCCTGACTGGTTGACTCTGCTTAAAATATTTGGGAGCTAATTCAGGCCTTAGGCTCAAGATGCTAGTGGGCACAAGGCCGGTGGATACGGGCATCGACACGTCCAAAACAGACATGTGATACATGAGGCTAAAATACCAGAATAATGGGAACTTGTCTAATATCCATCGAGCCAAGCTAAGTTGTCGAACTTGTCTAATATAGGTCGTCAAACCTATTGGGCCAGTATGCGTGGTAGGGTCGAAGCCAAGCTGACAGACCGTTGTGAAACAGTGTCGAAGATAACGGCTATAACATAAAAAACTTATTGATTGTGCATGCACTGTAATGTTTGGGCCATCAGGACATCTGGTATCAGAGAGTGATGGGATCCAAGGACTGTTGAACGATTCAAGGAGCATAAGGGCAGTATTATCATTAAGTAGGTCATGAAGCTGAGGGCTTCCTGCGCACGGAGATCGAGGTAGTAGGAGGAATGAGGTCTCATCCCGTTGAGCAGACATGGTGGAAGAATTTGAGTTTGGAGTCGGACAACTGATGTCCACACAAACTCCAAGTAGAGTGTCACGCCCCGACCCGGTTTGGTCAGATCCCCGTGATCAACCAACCACTCTCCCGATTTATTAAACGGTTTCCCCTTATTGTAAACCGTAAAGAGTAAGGCGTCCTTTAACCTGCACCTTTTCCTGGAATAACATAATTAAAACTACATGAAATTTAAAACTTTACATACCTGTCTTACAAGCATCTTAGTTGACGGTCTTTAAGGGTAGGCTTTCCGGGATTTCCTGAAATGGATATAAGGGAGGAGATGAGTACGACTACTCAGTGAATGGGTTTTTAAAAGATTTTGACTTTTAAGAAAATAATTATTATTGGAGTGTGCCAGACTCCTTTCTTTTTCAAAAATCCCTTTGTTTAAAAATTTGGGGTTTTCCACAATTTCTTAGTTACCGGTGTGTCATCACCTAACACACATCTTTCATCATGAAGGTTACACATATTCGCAAGTCAGTATCATTACTGAACCCGCTAGTCGCTTCGGGGCGACTTTTCACGCCACCCAGATAGAAGTACAACCGCTTCTAACCTGGGTATGAGTGGATGTACACTACATTCGACCCACAATCCTAAAATCACTTCTTCGTGTCCGTATGAGGACAGAGACCTCATCCTATCCCCACCCCGATTTCATGCGCTTGGTGCTACTCCAGATTTCGCATAGACACCTGGAACGACGATCTGCCATTATACACACCGGGTCATCCAGAGTCCTTAGGACACATCACTACCCCTCATGGGTGTCTTGATGATCCCATACTCATAGTGCATGCACAAACAATTATTTTCTTATCAAGCCATGTAATATGTGGTGCCACTAGTACAACGGCTCCGACTCTCAACTCAATCTGTAGTTGTTTGTCTTCACTAGTCCGTCGACCTATCGTGTCGCACTACAACTAGTTGACTGAGCATGTCAGTCCTATCTTGGTACCATGGCCAAACAATTCACTTATTAAGTTTTATGGCACATATATCTTGTTCATTTAGAGCTCCTGCTCATGCCAACTGGCCTTAGGCCCACTGTACGAGATTTTCAAAATTGGGCATTTGGCCCCCAAGTTCCAAAACCGAGGCCCCTGGCCTATCAGAGCTATTCGAGCTCCTGTCGAGAAGGTCTCCCAAATTGTTTAAGCATTGTCACACAGTCAGGGGAGAGCACTTCTGACAAAACATATGTTTTCTCTATCCATTATACCACCCGAGTATAAGGACACCTCCATTCATAACCGATGAATGGGTTTTTAACTTCTTTCGAGAAAGTCTAATCATACCAACTGGGTATGTTCTACTTACAACCGGTAAGTAGTTTTTCCGCATGATTTTTACATCACTTCCTCTAAGTAGTGATGTTTAATGTACCACTTAATAGTGGGTTTTCATACCGAGGTACTTATCATTGCCCAACTGGGTATGATATAAAATTTCCACTCGCAACTGGTAAGTGGTTTTTAATTTTAACTTGTGCTCATCATCCCAACCGGGTATGATGTTAGTAAACCCACTCACCCGTTAATGTCGTAAATTCCACTAGACCGGTTCTTGGTATTCACGCGAGCTTGTCCTTGCTGGCGTTCCTGGTACTTCATGTTCCTACACGATATGAACATCTTGGTTTATTATCCTTCGGCCTAATCACCTTCATTCATTCCAAATGAATGAGAAAGTCAAACTTTCATTTATTTGCAATTAGGTACCTAAAGTTATTTCTTTTTAACTTTAAGTCCCAAATGCCAGTTTTTCCTCAAATTGAGTCTCAAAACATCTAAAATTTATCATAGGACCTCAATTTATTCCATTTCACGAAAAGGGGATTAATTTCTAAAATTTCCAATTTGGTCCTCCAACTTTTCCAAAATTACCATTTTGCCCTTCCTTTACAAAAATGGTAAGTTTTGCCCCAAAAATTCTAAAATTTCTCAATTGCTCCTCCAACATTATTTTCATGCCCAACTGGCCTCAATTTTAAAAAATTTTATTTTGGTCCTTCGAATTTTGAAAATCCCCAATTTCAACTCTTCAACACTGCCGAATTTGATTTCATCAAATTGACCGATCAAACACCTCTAATTGTTGAAATTGGAGTTGAAATTGAGTTCCTACATGTTCATATGATTTTAAGGAACTATAAATCGCAGATTTTAATGTCGGAATGAGCTCAAACGGAGCTTCGCCGGAAAACAAATTGTAGAGAGAGAAAGCTTCGATTTCTCATTGGTGAGGCCACGGCGGTCTGAGCTTTCGATCTGGACAGATAGCTCTCATCTTGATGATCATCCTAGAATCAAGAATCACATCAATTGATGTCGAATTGAGTTAGAATTTTATCATTGAAATTTTGTGGGTTCTCTCTCTAGCACCGGCTGGGCTTATCTTTCAGTCCTAATTCGGCTGTGGGAGGGCTGAGGAAGTGTTTGGAGGGCTTGGTTTGGTCTGAGGAGGGCTCAAAATAGTCAATTTCAGCTTTGTCGAAATAGGGCAGCTTCGTTCCACCAGAGCTGCTTCATTGTTCCATTATGCTGGCGCTTCTCCAACAATTCTCGGATTGACTAGAGTTTGCTATCATATAACTGTCTTCTCTCCAGTTCTAAAGAGCCTGACCTCTCCTTCTGAAGTTAAGAAAAATATTCAAGTCAAAGCTCTGGTTCGAGCTTCACCGAGAAATGGAGCAGTAGAGAGAGAGAGAAGTGTTCAGGTGTGATGAGAATGAATGGGGATGACCTCTTTATATAGGTGTACAATCGTGTATTAAATGGGAGAGAGTTATTACAAGTATTATTATTGACATAAATTATTGGTATTAATTCAATAATTTAATTTTGGTATTAAATTATTTGTATTAATTCAAATAATTTAATACCTTAATTTATGGCCATTTATGATAAGGCGTTTTGCATAAAAAAATTTTACCGAAATTTTGGGTTACAAAAAAAAAATCATACTTCCCATGAGGTCACCCATCCTCACACTACTCTTGAGCAAGCATGCTTAACTTCAAAGTTCTTATGGGATCTTGTTCACTTGAACCAGTTTGGTTTTTCTCTTCTATTTTGTCTTAAGATTTTTTTCCAAGGTTTAATGAACCCTTTGTATTACCCGGAAGTTGTAAATTTCCAAATTGCTTGTTCCCATATGATCGCGTTTGTAAACCGGCTCGGTTTTCTTACTCGATTTGACTGGTTCTTTTCCTGGTTTTCCTTAACTTAAAAGTGCAGGGTTTACAACTCTCCCCTCCTTTTAGGAGTTTTGTCCCCAAAACTTAGTTAATATCCTTGCATGAGCAATCATTTCCTTTGATGCCCCTTTTGTGTTTGCTTAAGATACAAACTTTTCTCTCGTCCTTGAAATTAGTCGCTTTTACAACCTTCACTTAAGAAATTCCTTTTCATTAATAATATTTACTCCCTCCATGGTGTTTGTCATAACTAGATATACCTTACCTCAGTGTATGTTCTTAGATTTTATCTCTCTCTTTGCTTAGAGCAACATTCTTCACCTTGAGTTCATGTACTCATGATTGGGAATTCCAAGATAACTAACCATTTTCGTGTCTAGTTAACCGCTTGATCATTGAAACACTTAGCTCGTCATCCTATAGAGCATTTCGTACTTATTTCCATGAATTTCTTTATAACCACCTTTTCGTCCCATTTCGACTCTTCCTTCATTCGTTGTCTATTATAACTTTGGTCCAAATTGTTTTATTTGACCTCGTCATGCTTATTAGCCGACTCTTCCTTACTTTGAGTCATATTCTCCTCGGGTTGTTGGGCTTACATGACCTTACAGCATGGCATTTTCTAGGACCTGTCTCTGTCCATTTGATTTCTAGAACATCTCCTAAAGTGTCTCTCTTAGCTTTTAGACCTTTCAGGGATCGTATAACTTCATTTCGCTTTTCTTTTGATAGTATTCCTCAACTATCCTTTTTTACCATTATTAACTCCACTTACTCAATTGTGTTGGTTCTCCTTACCCACTCATTCCTTTTCAACTTCCTTATTGATTATTTCCGATTCCAATTAATTAAATTCCCAAATGTTTTACCGATATGCTGGGTTTCGTCCTTTCTTAGATCCATCATCATTCCCAATAATATCCTCTACTCAAGGGTTTTCCTTTGGCCTTATTCCCCTCTAATTTGTTTGCAACCATTTCACAATTCTTTATTTTTCTGATCCAATCGTTTGGCCAGCTGTATCACTCGTTCTTCATGCCCATCCTATTGTCCATCATTGAGTGTAGTTTTTACTACATCTCATTACTTCTTAGGGTTTTGTTTATTCTATTTGGCTGTCTGGCGTTATTAGTTTTCCTCTTTCTACTTGGTTCTCCTGTTCCCTCCAAACAGGTCAACTCGGGCCATTACAATACTTCCTTACTTGGAAACATTTCCTAATTAAGGGTTGGTTCCTTTCACTCCACATTGTGTCCATCCACCCATTAATAATTCCTTTAGTTTAATTTCCTTCTTAGGACTTCATTTTTCCTTGGTTCTCAACTTTTCCATCTCAACCAACATTTCATTTGTGAGCTCATCATTCCTTCTATTCGGTTGGTTCCATTTCCTCTCAATTAAGATACACATGTCTTTTCGGGGCTTCCTTCCTTTGTAGAATTCTTTTCCTTTCTCCGGACATTCCTTTTTACATTTGCTCTAGGGGATTTCTACTCTTGATGTTGTCTTCTCCTGTTTACCTTTACTCCTCAGGTCTTGCAGTACATCTTTTATACTCTATCCGCATCCTCATTCATACCCAATACCTGTCTATTTCCTTAAGGAGCGTAATCTTCCTTGTTTCAAGATTTCTTGATCATTATGTGAGAAGCTTGCCTATTTCTTTCTTGGCTTGAGTTTGGTTGTTAATTTGGCCTTTTGGTCTCTTTAAGGATTTCTTTCATCCTTCTCGATAACGCCAAAACTCACGAAAATAAGAATGAAAAGCTCGAAAGGACATCAAGCTAAAGATTTTGAATGACCAAGGGGAATAATTAGACACGAGGATGGTCGGACATTTTGCTACCCCTGATCTTGTGATCTGGATTAACTTTTGGATGAAAACCTCAAGAGTGAGAGTCTTACCCCTAAGCGACATAAGAATTAGACCGGAGAAAATACCATTGGGCAAGTGGATAAGACAAGGTGATCACAATAGTTCCATGGAATAGATGGATATTTGAGGAGAAGATAAATCCTTTAGGTGTCATCTGAAGGACTAAGTAAAGGAGTAACCTTGGGGATAGTTGCCTAGGGGAAGATCGTATGAGACAAGGAACGCTCAAAGAATAGGAAGTGGGAAGTTGGATCACTACGGGATCTACTCCTCAAGTTTGAATATTAAATCGTGCCATTGAGAGTAATGGAAAAATAATTGATAAAACAATAGACACCCCCAAGACATGGGAAGGAAAGATGCCTAAAGGGCAGAGAGGCACGAAGGATGCCCAAAGGAGATGCAACAAGGATGGGGACGTGTCCCACACTCTCATATCAGAGAGAATCAAAAGTTGACATGAAGGGAAATCATTCATTAGTTAAGGGATGCATAATGAGTTTTGGGGACAAAACCCCTAAAATGTGTGGTGAGTTGTAAACCCCGTTATCTCAAAATAAGAAATAGAAACTTTTTTAGAGAAAACCAAGTATCTAAGCAAACTGGAAGTGGTAAAGAAGGGTCAAAAACAAAATTTGGAAAATCCCAAGTGGCCAAGAAATACATAAACATCATGGAAAACAACCATGAAGTGGATTGAATGTGAAAACTGGACTGGTTCAAGGAGAACTACACTTGAATCGAATTAAACAGTGAAGAACCAGTTAAAAGATTCATTTTTCCAGGTGGCTTAAATATATTAAATTGGAAAATAAAAGACACCATTAGATAGAAAATGGATTTATAATAATTTAGAATATTTTAATTTTTGGAAAACCGGTCGAATCGGTCCAAAATCGGTCGATTTAAGATTTCGGGTCAATGAACCGTTGCCAACTTAGGGCCTAGTCAGCAGGCCCAACAAATCAATGTGTGGCACATGGAGAAGCGCACCCCATTAACCGACCACTTAGGGCCTAAAAGTGCTGACCAATCAAAGCATGCCACGTATCCTCGATCAATGGTCAAAGGAGGAAAATCAACATCAGCGACGACCAACTAATAGGAGAGTGACATGTGTTCTCAATCAATGGTCAACTGAAGAGAAGCCTCATCAGCAAGGCAGACTAATGAGGAGCTGATACATGGAAAGGATGCCACGTCAGCATCCAAAAAGGATGTTGGAGAAACGACCGACCAATCAGAGGTTGACACGTAGCAGAGCCACATCGGATGACTTCAATAAACTAGAGGCTGACACTTGGCAGTGGCACTGTGCATTAGGAGGGAAATCTATTGCCATTAAATTAGCTAACTAAAGGATGCCATTTGTTAGGATCAACGGCTGACCGAACACAGTCAGCAGCTACGTTGGAATGAGTTGCGAATGAGAGGCCACCACGTGTCCGATCAACGAGTCAAAGGCTAACTAGTCTGCTGAGTAGGAAGTCGCATCAACAAAGTCAACCAATCATGGAGTGCCACGTGTCAAGCCTACACATGCAACACAATGTCATTGTCACGCCCTAACCTAGTTTGGTCAAATCCCCGTGATCAACTCGCCGCTCCCTTGGTTTAAAAGGGGTTCCCCTATTTATTTAATTAAGAAGAGTCAGTCATAATTTGACCTCGTTCCTTGGAATAACATAAATCAATCAAAATACAAGCTTAAAAATAACTATTAAGCATACCTAATAAAAGGTAGGTCATGGTGTTTTCCTTAGTCATTTTTCCTAATCCTAAAAAGGGATAGAAAAAGAGGGGTGAGTTTCTATAACTCAGTGAATGGGTATTGGGAATGAGTTTTCAGAAAAATAGTTTTAATTGGAGTGTGCCAGAATCCTTATTTCATTTAATATCATTACTTCCTCAAATTTCAGTTTTCAAAATTCCATTCCTCATTATCCACAATAGGTGTGTTTAACAGTCAACACACACCCTTCATCGAGCAGGTAATCACACATTTGCAGGACAGTCTGTCCACTTCACCCACTTGTGGCATCAGAGCAACTTTACAGGCCACATAGATAGAAGCCCGTTCACTTCTACCCTAGGTCTAAGTGAATGTTCGCGACATCCGACCCTAAAACCCAAAATCAACTATGTGTCCGTATGAGGACATAGACCTCATCCCGACCCCACCCTGGTCTCATGCACATGAAGCTACGGAGAGCTTCCCTGATTATTGTTGTAAACCCTACCCTTTTGAGCTAAGGAGAACTGGGAAGAGAACCGATCAAACCAAGTGAGAAAACTAAACCAGTTCACAAACCCCATAATTGTGAATGGACAATTTAGGAATTTACAACTCCCAGGTGATCCAAAGGGTTCAAAATACTATGGAAAAGAACTTTAGGATGAATTGGAAGAGGAAAATTAGACCAGTTTGGACGAATCGAGTCCAATAGGATTGAACCGGTTTATGAACCGAGTCGGTTCATGAACCGGAACCAATAGAGATTGGGCAAAACAAAAGAATTCAACTCCAATGTACTCCGAAGAGATTTATAAAACTTGGGAAGGAATCTTAGAAAAAATTGGGAGAGAAAAACTAGATCGGTTCAGGTGAACCGGACTCAAATCAGATTGAACCGGTATAAGGAATGAGTCAGTTTATGAACCAGAATCGATAAAGAGATGTTAAACCAGAAATTTTATGGACCCTAAGTGACCCAAAGAGTCACAAAAGACATGGAAATGGACTTGTGAAGGAATTGGGGATGAAAACCAAACTGGTTCAAGTGAACCGGATCTGAACCGGTTCGGACCAGTTTGAACCACTATTGAACCGAATCCTAAATTCATTTTTCTAGGTGGCTTAAATAATTCAAATTAGAGATTTGATGCTACCATTGGATAGATAATGAATTTAGATGAATTTATAAATTTTTAGATTTGAAAAACTCGATCGAATGGGAGGTGAACCGGCCGGTTTAAGCTTTGAACCCGGTTCAGACCGGTCCAGTCCGGTTCGGAACAATGCCTTCTTCTTCCTCAGGATAACAGCACTGTTCATTCGCTGGGAAACTGAAGAAATGCCAACAAAGAAGAAACTCTTGTATTCGGGGCATTTCAAGTCTTCAATGTCAGTCATAACAATGCCAAATGGATGGCCAACGGGTCTCCAAGCTCCCTCTATAAAGTGCCCCTCCCCATTCATCCTCTATGCACCTGAAAACTCCATTCTCTCTCAACTGCTCCATTTTTCGGCGAAGCTCGAACCATAGCTCTGACATAGGGTCTTTTCTATACCAAGCACGGTGAGGTCAGGTTCTTTAGAATTGGGGAGAAGTCAGCTACACGTCTATAGTCTCCGTTCACTCCGAGGGTCACGACGAGACATCGGAGTGATGAAACAGTGAAGTAGCTCTGGCGGACCGAAGCTACCCTAATTATTCTATTGTTATTATTTATTTCCTTCAACTAGGTTCATCTAAAATCCTTATTTAGCTCCCCTGCTCTTTGAGTGCAGGTCACACCAGGCCATCCAGGTACTTCCTTAACCACCTATGTCTTTTAATGAGGTTCTTATATTCAAATCTAGTTTATGATGGTTCATCTGTCGGTTACCTTAGTCTGAAACTTTCTCCTCCCATGGTCCCACTTCCTATCCTTATCCTTCTTTCTAGGGACTTCCATCTTGAGAGTTTCATGTTTAACCTACCTAACCCTTCTTGAAAGTTTTTCCTCTATTCTTTTCTTACACCTCTCTAATATTAGTATGGTTATTCACCCTAGATTCTTTCCTATTCTCCTATTCCTTTTTATTCCTTATCCTTCCTTTAAGAAGTCTACTAATTATTATTGAATTTCTAATAATTTGTGACCTACTAGTTACCAACTCTTTCAAAGTACTTGTATTATTCCTTCGGGTTTTCTTCCTACCATACTTCTTTCCTCTTTTCTTCCTCCTTGTCTTAACCCAAAGTGACTTAGCATCTTCTGCTCTCCTATATCTTTCTTCCTTTCCTTCTGGTCAAATTTCCATTAATTTCCCTTGGAACAGTCCAATTCTTCTTGGCTTCCTTACTTTTATATAAATATGGTCTCTTCTTTACTCCTTATGGTACTTAGGCTTTTACTACTCCTGCACCATTTGCACCGGGTTTCACACTCTCCTTCTTCCTTCCCTTAGTTAGGGTATGCTCTTCTTGGTGAACTCTAGGTTGACCCTTCTATAAATTCTTTCCAAGTCTTGTTTTCTCCATTCTATGGTAGGGGGAAAACTTGTATGGTTTGGGTTAACTAGAGATGACCCGTAGTTTACTTCCTTAGATGATCTTTTCTCTATCCACTACTCCGATTATTCGCATACTGTTAGTTATACTAGTCATTCTCAAGGAGATTAAATCTAATCAAAGAGAACGTGATTTTCATTCATTCAAAAGATTATTTCTAGCTGAACTATATTTATTACAAAAAATTTCAAATTTCTTGTCCCTTGGGGTCATAGGTCAAGAGTTATTCTTGGAATGGTTGTGGGATTCATGATCTGATGATTCAAAGGAACTAGTTGAAATCCATCCATATTCCCTTATGGGATGCACTTCATGTATGACCTCCAATCCGTACCGCCTTAACACCTCTGCCTCACACTCATATGTCCACTTCATCCATTGAAAAGGATTGAAGCAGGATTGGGCAGGAGGGGGTACATGATGGACTTTCATAAAGGTGGCATAGGCATCCCAATGGTTGTTCCATGCCTCTTTCTTAGTGGGATTCCTCTCTAGTTGTTGTGGTGCTGGATATGAGGTGCTAGGCTCCTTGGAGAAGGGACGGATTCTTCCTATATTGGAGGAGGATAAGAAATGCCTTCTGGCTCTAGCAGGTCTCCAATGAGTTTCCTGTAATCCTCCACCATATCCTTGAGCATTCTCTTCTCACCCTTCAAGAATTGTTGAACAACTGCCTCCCTGGGGTAGACGTCTCTTTGAAGGTCAAGTGTGGAGGATTGGATTTCACGACGAATTTTCTAGGGATTCTCCTTCCTACATGGTAATTAAGTTTTCATTAGTGTTAGGGCATAGTATTGACCATGTTTCAAGGGAACTAGGCTCTGATGCCACTCAAGTTGTCACGCCCTTACCCAATTTGGTCGGATCCCCGTGATCAACCCGTCGCTCCCTTTGTTTAAGAGGGGTTTCCCCCTTTCTTTAATCAAGAAGTGCTAGGCGTAATTTGACCTCGTTCACTAGAATAACATAAATCAATAAAAATGCAAGATTAAAAATAACCTTTAAGCATGTAGGTCATGGTATTTTCCTTAGTCATTTTTCCTAATCCTGAAAAGGGATAGAAAAAGAGGAGTGAATTTCTACAACTCAGTGAATGGGTATTGGGAATGAGTTTTCAGAAAAATAGTTTTAATTGGAGTTCCTTAGTCATTTAATTAGTGTCTTAATGGTCTTAAACCTCAAGTGCATGCACAACCAATAATTTTTCTACAATGCCATTTATCTTTTGTGCCACTAGTCCAATGGCCCCGACCCTCAACTCGACCTGTAGCTGTTTGTCTAGGCTGGTTTGTCAACCACTGCCGCTAGTCCATCGAGTATGCTAGTCCTGTCTTGGTACCATTTTGAAATCATGCATTCCATTCATTTAGAATTTTCATGCCATAAATATCACATATTTGTTTACGAGCTCCTGCTCGTGCCAACTAGCCTTGGGCCCATTGTACGTGATTTTCCAAATTGGCGCATTTTAGCCCATAAGTTTCAAAACCAAGGCCTCTGGCCTATCTAAGCTGTTCTAGCTCTCGTAATTAAGGTATCCCAAAATTTTTAAGCATTGGCACACGGTCAGGGGAGAAGACTTCTAACAAAATAAACTTTCCTTCTATTACACCAACTAGGTGTGATGACATCTCCGCTTACAACTTGCAAGAGGGTTTTCTTCTCCTTCCAAGAAGTCTATCATACCAAACAGGTATGATCTCTCTCCTTACTACCAGTAAGTAGTTTTTCCGCATTGTTCTCACATCACTCCGATCGGGTTTGATGTTAAAATTTCACCTATAATTGGTTTTTCATTTTCGAAGTGCTTATCATCCCAACCGAATATGATGTGAATAAACCCACTTATCTGTTAATCGCAATGTATTCCTTCTTAGTTCAGTTTTGCCTCCACGATAGTTTATCCTTAGTGGCGTTTTGGTCCTTCGTGTTCCTACATGATTTGGAGATCCTTATCTATTAATATTTGGCATGATAGCCTTCATTCCTCACGCATAAATGAAAATGCCCAAAATTTTCAGTTAATTATATTTAGGTCCGTAAAGTTCTTTTTCCTAGACTTTAGGTCCCTAATGCTAACTTTTTCCCAAATTGAGTACCAAAACTTCAAAAAACTCACTTTGGGTCCTCAATTTACTCAAAATCGTTTAAGGGATTCAAGTTTTCCAAATTTCCAATTTGGTCCCCAACTTTTTCAAAAACTACCATTTTGCCCCTACTTTACTAAAATGGCAATTTGACCCCAATTATTTTCAACAATCTACCAATTAGTCCTCCAACATCCTTTTCATGGCCAATTGGCCCTCAATTTTGGGAAATTGAACTTTGGTCCCTCAATTTTACAAAATCCCCAATTTCCCCGAAAATTTTCCACCAATTTCCCCTTTCAAACTGGCTGAATTTGATTTCATCAAATTGGCCATTCAATTGAGGTTAATTGTTGAAATTGAAGGTACAATTGAGTTCTTATACATCCATACAATTCAATTGAGCTTTGAATCGCATGAATTGAGGCTGAAATGAGCTCAAATGGAGCTTCGCCAAAAAACTGTGCGTATAGAGAGAAAGCTTTAAAAGCTTACCGTTAGAGGTGTAGTGGTTTGAGCATTCTATCCAGACAGGTAGCTCTCGTCCTGAGGTTCGTCCTAGGATCTAAAATTGCAACAATTCATATCGAAATGAGGGAGAATTTGGTCAGTAAATTTTTAAAGTTTCTCTCTCTAACACCAATCGAAAATAATAGAGGGGAGCCAAATTGGCTTACCTTTCAGTTCTAATTCGGTCATATGAGGGCTGTGGGAGTCTAGGAGAGCTTGATTTGGCTTAAGAAGGGCTGAATTCGACTGATTTCAACTCGGCCAAAATAGGGCAGCTTCGATCTGCTGGAGTTACTTCATTGTTTGATTACGCTAGCGCTTCTCCGACGGTCCTTAGATTAAATGGAGACTATCGTCGGGTAGCTGACTTCTCCCTAAATATAAGGAACCTGACCTCGCTTTCTAAGGCTCAGAAAAACCTCAATGTCAAAGCTTTGGTTCAAGCTTCACCGAAAAACTAAGTAGTTGAGAGAGAGTGAAGTTTTCAGGTGTGAGGAGAATGAATGGAGAGGAGCTCTTTATATAGGAAGTTCGGGGACTCTCTGGCCAACTATTTGGCACCTTAATGGCACTCATTCATGTCCTAAAATGGCCTGAATAGAAATGTTTCATTTTTTGTCAGCGCTGTTCCTTTTTTCGGTGAGTAAAAAGTGCTGTCATCTAAAGGAAGAAGATGAAACTCTTCCGAATTGGACCAGACCTGTCCAAACCATGTTCAATGCTTAAATCGGCCTGTTCATGCCCAATTCAACCGAGTTTTTAAAAATTAAAATTTTCTAAATTCATTCTCTATCGAATGGTGGCTCCAATTCCCCAATTTGAATATTTTAAGCCACCTAAAAAAATGAATTTAGCAACCGATTCAATGAATGTTCAAATTGGTTCAATCCAGTTCACCTGAACTGGTTTGGTTTTCTCTTCTAATTTCTCCCAAAGTCCATTTCCATGGTTTTTATGACTCTTTGGGTCACTCGTGATGTGTAAATTTCCCAATTTTCCCTTTCTCTAATGGTTGGGGTTTGTGAACTGATTCAATTTTCTCACTTAGATTGACTAGTTCTTTCCCCAATTTTCCTTATCTTTAATGGACGGGGTTTACAGTCATCGTCCTCCTTAGGAAAGTCGATAGAAGAGAGGAGGGAGAAAGGAGCAATCTTCAGTCACCTAGAAAATGCTTCGGTATGATCGTCGTCGGCCGAGTCTAATATTGGTCGGTAGCCCTATCAGTTGTCGAGCTTCCTATATAAAGAGCACCCCTACCCTCGACTTCTTCATCCCACAACCGAGTGAAAAAGATGAAATGCTCCATTTTCGGGCGAGGGGTAAACTAGAGCTCTAACATCGAGCTTTTCTACAACCTCCAAAGTTGCATTCGATGTCTCTGAAACCGGAAGGAAGTTCTCCACCCAACTAAACCCTTCATTTGGCCTGAGGACCACCATAAGAGCACCAGTAAACTCAAACAGTGTTTTTATTTTGGTGGTTGTAAAGAAGTCAAATTGCCCAAGTTAAATTTTGGCCAAACATCCCACAACCCTCCTCGACCGACCTTCGACCCCTTGGAACATAGAAGGTAAGCTAATTCTGCCCAATTTCGCTGAAATGGTAAGGTTGAAGAAACTAGAGCATAAAAACTCCTCTCATCAAATTAACCTTGCTCTGACTGCTAATTAACTTGCTTGTTGATCTGAGGAGGATCCTTTGAATGAGAACTAGCCGCCCTTATCCAATGCCCCGACCATCACCCCTGTCAGTAAGAAAACCAAGCTTTCTCTCTCTAGAAAGTTTTTCCAGGGAAGCTCCATTTGATCTCAAAAGTGGGTCAATTCATGTCGTTCAATGGTTAGAATGCTCATAGGGAGATGAGAAAATGATTAGCAGCATGATCGGTGGCAATTAACCAACTTTAAGTGGTCAATTGAATAAAATGAGAATTCGGGGGGTTAAAGTGCAATTTTTGGAAAATTGGGCAATTTGGGGAATTTTCAGAAAATTGGGGGCCGAATTGCAATTAATGGAATATCGAGAACCTTTTGTGAAATCAACTTCCAATTGAGAGCCAATTAGTAATTTGGAAGAAATTGAGGGTTAATTAGTGATTTTGAGGAAAATTGGGGACCAATTGGTAATTTTGGGAAAAATAGGGACCTAAGAGGGAAATTGGAAACTTTAGGGACTTAATTAAAGATAAATTTAACATTCAAAATCTAAAGGAAAAATTATGAACTTTATGGATTTAATTTCAATTCGGGCATAATTAAGGACCTAGGTGCCCAAACATGCAAGTATGAGGCCCTTCGTTTCAATTTTTCTCATGTGAACACTCAAACCATTTAGGACGAGTGATTCTAGGACTCGTTCAGAGGAGCCTGTAGCTGACCAAGATTCTGCCGGAAACGAGTGACGTCATATTAGGTGAGTTGGATTTTCGATATCATAGGAAACCATTTTTCCAAAAATAGTCCCCCCGACTGTGTGAATCTGCTTAAAAATTTTTGGAAAATGTTTTTGATGAGAGCTACAATTGCTCTAGGAGGCCCCATGCCTCAATTTTGAAACTATTAAGGCCCAAGGCCAATTTTGGAAAAACTCATGAAGTGCACTAAAGGCGGCTAATGGGAACGAGCTTAAACCTGTAGATAAAAATCGTGATTCCTTAGCATTATGGAAAATTTATCAAAAATGTATAAATAGTGTGATAAAGCCACCAAGCCGAAATAAGATCATAGAACTCACTAGGCTAGTAGCTACCAAGCCGAAGCCGGGTCGTCAAACTCATTAGGCTGATAGTTACTGAGACAAAGTCGGGTCACTAAATTCATTAGGCTTGTGGCACCAGAGATAAAGGCCTAATTTTAAAAGACTTTTGTATGTGCATGCTGAGATACTAAACCATTGAAGCACCCGACATGGGATATTGTTGGTTCTAAGGATTGCTGGACAACTTATGGAGCATAAGGGAAGTTTCATTGTCCAGTGAGTTTAGAAGCTCGGAGAAACTTCATGCACATTGAGACTGAGGTCGAAGGAGGAGAGGTCTCAGACACAAAGAAATTTAGGTTTGGGATTGGATAATTGATGCTCACACAGACCTAGGGTAGAAGGTATCACCTTCTACCAAGGTAGTCAATAAAGTCACTCTGGGTCACAAGCAAAGTAGTCGGAGACTATTTTGCAAATGTGTGAATCATTTGTGATAAAGGGTATGTGTGATTGTATGCTAAACCAAACCTGAGCGAAGGAAAACATTAAAACATTTTTCTAATGAGGAGTAAACCTACAAAACCTGTGAACGAAAAAAATCATAAACTTTTTTTTGTTTTTACAAAAGTCACCCTAACATCCACTCAATGAGTTATAGAATTCACCCCCTCCCGTAAATCTTTTTTTCTAGAATAATCTCCCGTCAAGAAAAGTGGAAGCTAAGGGAGCAAGTTAGAGATACCGCAAATAGGTAAACCCTTATTTAGTTGTTTTGTTATGGAAAACATGTGCACTTCTACGTTTTTACCTTTCTTGCTGTATTTGGTAGAAATACTAATTTAGTACGGGAAAGGGTGGCGGATTAATCACGGAGTTCCAACCAAACTGGGTTGGGGTGTGATAGTCAGTACTATTCTACGAAGGAATGAACCCTTTGATGATAAACAACATGTAATTGTTTGTTAAACCAAAACTAATGAAGATTTAACATCCTAGTATGTTTTATGCATTAATAATATTATGGTATATTTTATGAAAAAATATTTTATTGAAATTCTTTTAAAATATTTTCATGTTACACCAGACTCCTGTATCACAGTGGTGGTTATCTTTTTTATACCGGGAGAAGTAGCAAGTTGTTTACAGAATCTCAACAAAACCTAGTCGGGTGTGATAATATTAATTTATTTAACTTTAATTCCCTTGGAAAAATTCTATAGCATGGAAAGAGGTTTTTACCATGTTGAGATGGTTGGGGAAGGCCATTGACATTGACATTCCTATGCTCGAATCCTCCACGGGAGTTTTCTCCCTTCTTGTCAGATTGAAGATTGAAGTTATTTTGTGTGTGTGTCTTGGAGGACTGATAGTTGGCCCTTCTTATAGGGGTTAGTTGCTTGACTACCATAGGTAATTTCCTCCTTTCCTTTTCACTGATATTCTATTTAGCCTTGCTAAATTTGATGGTCATTCCAATTTATTTCCCTTGGCTGCATGAGGTAATTGGGTAATGTTTTTCTCTAATTGCCATTTCCCTATAAGTTTGGCAATTTTTTAAATTTCTTTCCTATGACAGATTTATTTCTTCATCCTTATGGATGAAAGACCTTATATCTAGTTGTGTCTAAGAGAATATCTCTATTCCGTTTCTTGCACTATGAATTTATTATCTTTCCTTAATGTAAAACTGACCATTCCTTCCCTTTTTGGTCTTTGTTAATTTTAGGGAATTTATATATATATAACTGTAAATAAAATTATATTCTTTCCAAGAATGCAATTAGGTTTTCTATGGAGGGGCAAACCTTTCTTAAGTAGGTTAGTTTATCTCAAGTCCATATATTTGATTAGGTTTTCTCTTCTAGTGAACTAACTGATTTTGGAAGAACGTTTGATGGGCATTTCTTTAGTACTTCACTAGCTCCCCATTAGACCATGTGACACTACTTGAATTGGGGTCAGGTTCTCCTTGGCATTCTTTTTATTCATGTCATTCTACACTCCATTAATTAGCTTAGATAGTAATTTTGATGGGGACCTCGATTTGCTACAAATTTCTGGTTAAGCCCTTGGGGAAGAATTTCTCAACATACAATTTCTGTTTTTTGAGGAATGATGCTAATCCTTGGTCACCATTTCAATCTATCGAGAGTCCAACATGGTTGGTTTCCATCACTACTCAAGTTATTCTTGAGCCCATGGAGGGATGTTCCCTAGTCTCGAATGTTACAAGCAGCCTCCAACCCAATTCTGTTATGATCAATTGCCTCTTTAATTGAAATGGTCCGCCCATCCTAAATGGGTTGACCTTAGTTGATTATTAGGATTTTTACTATGGACTTTTGTATGCTTTTATGATTTATGGAATGTATTGTTTGTAGGGCCTTATTCCTTATTAATGTAGGCTCCTTATATAGATCTTAGGTCATCATCCTTGTACATCAAAGTTGTTTATCCCAAGAGTTTGGATGTAATTTTCTATTGGTTCTTTTCTTGGGTGGTAAATGAAGACTTTATTTTCCAAGGTCAATTTCTCAAATCTAACTTAATATCTATATATTCATTATGTATAATATATTTAAATCTCACTAGCTAAATTCAACATTTTTAAACCGATTTTGATTGGTCAGTTAATCTAATCTCAAAATAATTAGACCATCATTTCTAATAAATCAATTTTATTCTCAATTTTTCTTCTCAATTTAAATTATCAGTTTTTAAAAAATAATGTTACCCATTAAGTCCCATTAAAAATACAATATCTTATTATTAAACCAAGTAATCAAAATTTTACAAGTAAATTTCTAATTCACCCAACATGTCTTCATTTTTATAAAATAAGTGCTCATAGTAGAACTCACTTGAGTCATTGATTGCATTCATGAAAAATTCTCATACCATTGTTGCCATATGTTTTATTCAAATTCTCCAACTTAGAAAGTATCATTAAAAGTGTACACATTGATATTTCCTTTAAAATATAATTTGTAATCCAATAAACAATCATACTAAAAAACCATGCTAGTTCAATAATGGTTCTAACAATGAAGCCTAATTTATTTTTGAAGACAAAGAAATAATCATGGATTGACACCAATGATAATAGTTTGATATGCAATTATCTAAGATATGTATAACAATAAATGTACTTGCATTATCTAATGGAGGTAAGTGAAATGAATCGATAGATTATGGGTCAATATGAATTGATTTTAAGTTGGATAAACCTTAGTTTAATGGAGTGGTGACTCAAATTTTTGAGTCTTGAATTCCACCACCTAGGGAAAATAATGATCGATCTCTAGAAAATTACAGAACATTTAGAATGAAAAATGGTGACGCTTTCAACCTCTTAATATCCCATTTTTATAATAATTTCTTCTAACTTCAAATAATTAAAATTGAAACAAAATTAAAAGAGTATTGAAGAATTATAAAATGACTAATAATTTCCTAATTGTCGCAAAAAATGTCCAACTAGTAATATATTTTCGAGCATTATACCAGAGATTGTCTAAAATGTAGAAGTTCAATGGTAAAGACGATAGTCTCAAATCAAAATCAATATAGTAGGATGTCATCATTCAACATCGTATTTAACCATATAAATTTTTTTAATATTAATTATTTGAAATCAAAATAACTATATTTACAAGATTTGATATTAAATTGCAACATTTTATAAATATTTGATACTATTAATATAATTGAATACTATAAAAACACAAGTTTAAACTTTATTTGAGACTATTAAGATATAATCTTAAATAAAACATTAATAATTAAGCAAAATATTAAATACAACTATATATATTTTTAGTTGACTCAAATAAAATCTTATTTCGGTGGTAAAAATGAAAATAGTCATACTGTTTTGTTTCTGTAAATGTTAGATCTCATTTTCATTTTTGATGATTCATCCGGATTTTTATCTTATTATACTTTGATTTTCGATGAAAAAAATTATCTTTCTTGCCGAGGCCTGACCAAAAAACAAAGTCAGCATTTTCTCCTTTTCCACCCCGCCACGTCTCGATTCTTTCTATTTCTTCCTTGTTCTCCGCCTCAACCAATCATTTTCCGTGGAAAAGTGCTCCATTTTGCCCTAATAATATTAATGGTACGGAAATATCAGTGAGCTCTTCACTTAGTGCGACACTCACGCCCACCAAAAGTACACCTAAAACCCAAGTGGAAGTTTAAAACACTAAATGGACAAGAAAGAAGGATAATATTGACTATGCGGATTCCAAAATGGTGGAGAAAAAGACCACTCTAAAACACCCTAAGACCCAACTCATTTTGCCATTCCACTATATCCATCAAAGTCCAAAACCTCTCCTCTCTCGATGGCATCGATTCTCTTCCATTCCTTTCCATCCCGGACCAATGGGGAGAGAGGGTGGCGCCCTTTTGGATGATGATCAATCTGGCCTTTGACCCATCGCTACATTTGGAAAACTAAACATATATCTTCATGAAGGGATATATGAGGATAAATAAATTAGAAACTCATAAGACAATATTAAAATTAAAATATTAAGAAGAAATTCAGTGTTTATCTTATAAATTTGAAAATATTTTTTTAGTACTTATATATTTGAAAAAAAACTAACATTTTCAATTATTAATTAACTGTTATATATTATTAAAATATTTTATAAGTATTTTATATATAAAAAATCTGTTCAATTTTATTCGTTAATTAATTATCATATGTCATATATAAAATCATATGTGACATTATGAACTAATTTTATAGTTTGACATTAAATCTAATTTTTATATTTAACTCTTAATTAATGAATTGATTAAAAGTGTAATTTTATCTAATTTATAGAAACTTAAAAAAATTAAAAATATCACATTCAATTAATGAATAAGCTTGAAAATATTATTTTTTAGTATATAAAAATAATAAAACTATTTTAAAATATTAGAACTTAGTTCCTAAACCATCTAAACTTTAATTTTTTAGTACTTTAATTCTTAGACTGAGTAGAATCCATTTCTAAATTGAAGTTTGACCCATCCACTAAATTGAAGTTTCCGCCCAAGTCCAACAATAAATGTCAACCCTTTTTTCCTAGTAATCTGTTTATTCTTTCCTTTTCTTTTTCTAGGAAAAATACCTTCTCATGCATTGTGGCATCACTATATAAATGGATCTCAATATTTCCACTTATGCATTGCCTCATCATCTTCTCTCTATCAGTATCCATATTCCATACCCATGAAGTTCAACAGAACGTTCTTCCTTTTCTTTCTCGCAGCCTTACTAACCTTAAGCGCCGCCTCTTCCATCTTCGACGAGGACCATAATTATTATAGTCACGACCAGCCCGAAGAAGATAATATCGCAAACTATGATAAAGGCGGAGAAGATGAGAAGCTTCCGGAAGGCCGGTTCCTGGCCTCTCACCACAAGGCCAGGAGAAGGCACCACCGTTCGAAAGCAGCACCAAGGAATAACTGCCGCCGCTTTCTGGGCGGCTGCCGTTCCGCCAGGAGTGGTCGCCGGAGAGGGGGCCCGTGGCTCCGGTGCTGCCGTGGGAGGTGCGTGGACCTGATCGTGAATAGAGACAACTGCGGGGCGTGCGGGAGGAAGTGCAAGTACGGCGAGATCTGCTGCGGTGGAAAGTGCGTGAATCCGCTGGCGAATAGCAGACACTGCGGAGGGTGCTTCAAGGGCTGCGCTGTGGGCAATGGATGTGCCTTTGGATTCTGCAACTACGCGTAGAAATTTGGATATACCAACAAATGGTCAAATGATCCACATTTTTCTTCAAAAAATTTACAAGCTTATTCAACCTTAGTTTTAGGTGAAATGCCGTGTCATCATGACATGCATATACAGTCTACAATTTTCTCGGCTTTTCTAGTTTAGCTTTTCTTTTATTTTCTCTTTTAACAATTTCCCATTGTTTCTTCGAATAGATTGAGATCTTTCTTTCTTCTTTTTATTGTCAGAAATAGTTTGATTGATAATAATTGATTATAGAGAAAAAAATGCAACGAGGTCGATTAATATGTGAGATTAGGGCATTTCCATTCATACGAGCTCTTTTATTTCCTGTTAATGGAAGCAGCGGATCCGATGTTGATCCAAGGGGACAGAATTTCATTAAGGGAAATGAATTTAAGGATGAAGTTTATTAAGATTGAATACACATCCTTTTGCTATTATTAATTAGCTATCTTGAAAGTATTATTTATTAATAAAATACTATTTTATTAATTTATTAAATTAAATATAATATTTAGAAAATAAAAAATAAGATAATTTTATAATTCTCAATAATAAATTTAATATTTTTTGTTCTATTTTATTAATTTATCAAATTAAATATAATATTCAGAAAATAAGAAAATAAAAATAAAATAATTTTATAATTCTCAATAATACATATAATATTTTTAGATATTTTTAGATATATGATTTGATACTCTATTATTATTATTGTAAAATTATGCTAATTCGTATAAAAATTAATTAATTAATTATTTAACTAATATTACTTAAAATTCTAAATTTTTAATTTAATACAATGATTAATCAATATAAATGCGGGTAATTCATAAAACTTATATTTACTACTTTTTAAGTATAGCAAATAGTATATAATAGTAAAATTTAAGTATTATTTTGAGTAATTTTTATTAATATACAAATTTTAATCATTATAATACAGACGATATATTCGCTTACAAGGCATGTGTTCAATAAAATCGTAGCTCCGTAGTACATAGAGCCATGTTAATTTGACTATCGTTCAAAGTTCAAGTTTAAATTAAAGTGTCTGACGTGGAACTATATGTGTTGCCGTAATTCCAGCACTAGATACGCACAAGGGTGCACAACGCGGACCAAATGGCCCAAAGGACAAGGCGAACCATGGGTCAGGCGCGACACAACACGCACCCTAGGAAACCCGCATAGCGAATGAGCACATCCAGTGCACGTGCTAACATAGGTACATGTCCAGCGTGCGCGATGGCCAACTTGAGCGCCAACACAACACGGACGCGGTCTATCGTAGGAGCAAGCCCGATACGCATGCAGATCAGTCCGCTGGGGGAAACACACATAACGCGGAGCCATTGAGATTGTACGAGAAACTGTGTGCAGGTCCAGATTTACCGCACGCGAGACAACACTGTGTGGAAAGAAACTTCTTACACCAGACATCGCGCAAGGCTAGAATTATAGTTCGCGCCTGCACAATCAAAGTTTCAACCCACAAGGAACCAAGATAAACAAGCCCAAGATGATCTTCACACCATAGAGGTAGTCCAAACCATAAGGAGTCAAGATAACATACAATATAGTGGAAGATCCCATTAGATTATTGGTCCGACCATAAGTCATGCCCTAATTCGAGTAATGTGTTGAACCTACATAACAATTGTGATAATCTGTTTATAATAAAATAGTGATTTTAACATCTTATAAACATAACATAATATTTAAATAAATAAAATATTTACAACTTTTTATAAAATTTTATCAATAAAAAATAACTTTTTCAAAATAACATAAAATTTATGGGAAGATAATTAACTAATTTGGATCTATTTAAGGTGTATTGGAGACTTTTATAACTCCATTCTACTATGAAAACTTTTCTGCAACTTGAATTTGTCATCTTCTTAATATTTTTCTTAAAATTATTTAAGGAGAGTGATGTGCTATTACTTAGTGAGTTAGAATTCATCTACATCTTATGTATTCGATTTAAGTCTCTATTCAAAATCAATTTTAGGTAATTTTCTAAGTACTTCAAACTCAATCTGTAATAAAATCATATCATATGTAAATGTGTTTGGAGGCAAACATGTTATTGTCCGCAGGGTTTTTTAGGGTCATCCTCTCATCAACTCATTTGAGTGTTGTCAACCATACGTACTCATAGACCATCATAAACACACCCTTTTATTCACTCCACTTTTCAGTAAACACTTGATAACTATCACAATCTCAATTTAGGTGTCTCATCATTATTGGATCTCATACTCGTTAATCACAAATACTAATGGAGGTAAAAACACAAGTATTTAAAATTAATTATAGAATTTTATCTAGTCAAACCTATTACTGTGATCCATATTAATTTTAATATATAATCTTAAATTTTATATCATGTTACAAGAATTTATTTATTATTTTCATAAAAAAATATTGGATTACTTACTGTTATGTCCCGAACCGATTTTCTAGATCATCATCAATAATAATTTATCATATTTTTTCAATATTACAATTGTGAGTATTTTCACTGCGACAAATGCTCAGAATAAAATATCAATAATAATTTTTACAATAAATTAAAATTTCTTTTATAAAATAATATATATTCAAAATTATATAAAAAATTTTAAAAATAATAAACAATTGATAAGTAATAAAAATCTTGGTATGCGTAGTTCGATATCTATACCCGCAAATGATGCCCATCTCCATAAACTTCTACGGATTTATGTTTTCACTAAGAGTAGCTTGGGACTGAGTAAGCTCACAACCTATTGAATAAGGTTACTAACGTCGAGTCACTTCATGGTTTTAGACCCATAACTCACTCAAAATTTCTATACATGTAGAATTACTTTTATAAATAATATATCTTGTTAATTTCCTAAATTCTCCCCATTTATATATTTTATCTTAGTATTTTATATTTTGGTTTATCAATGTGAAACTCTAGCTTACCACAAACACAACAACTAAATACATATGTAAAATAAACTAAACATTACTTAACCATGTTTACGAATGAAGCACACACACAATCTAACATTTGAGGGTATGTTGATGTCGAAGTCTTGCCCTCAATAATTTGTATTGTCATACCCCAATCCGATCCTGTCAGCCAGGGACCTGTGTAGCTCATCAATCCCCTCAATTTATAATGGTGGGATCCTTAAGTAAGGTAAAACTGACGAGACCAAGGCTCGGAAATGAAAAACAACTATGAAAAATAATGAAAATTTTCTTACAAAGTTTCTCGTTATATCCCACAAGACAGTTTGTATAACAACTTGGGAATAGTAGCAACATGATAAGAAATGAAACCTTCATGTGTAGGGTACGAGGTTACCTTAGGCAATCTTGCACCTTGGGAAGATCCTTCCCTCAACTCCTTACGACTCCTTGGCTTAATCTGCAATATGTTTAGGGGATAGGATGAGCTCACAGCTAAGTGAGTGGGACACTGATATCGTGTCACTTAATGGCTCACGACCCGTATATTTCCCATAAACCACCTAGCATGATTTCTAACTTTGTAAACCCCGTGTTCACATAATAAGAAAATCAGGCTAGAGAACTAGGAAATTTTGTGTAAAAACTGAGCTTCGACCTAACTAAAATGGATCAATATGGATTAAAATTGGAAAGTAAGGAAACCCCAAGTGGCCGATAGGGACCCAAATATTTTGAGAAGGAACACTGAAGGAAAGTGGGTGTGAGAACTGGACCGGTTCAAACCAAACCAGATCTAGACTAGATTGAACTGGGATGAACTATGTAGAACTGGTTCAAAGAATTATTTTTCTAGGTGGCATAAAAACATCAAATTGAGAAAATGAGGCTACCATTATATAGGAAATGATTTTATAAGAATTTAGAAATATTTAAATTTCTACAAATCGGTCGAATCAGGCATGAATCGACTGATTTTTGAATTTGGGTCACTAAACCCAGTTGAACTGGGCTCATCAACGGTCCAACTGATCAATGAACTGCTGCCAGGTCAGTGTCCACTCAGCAGGCACGATCAATCAACGTGTGATATGTGGCCAAACGTGCCCATTCAGTGCACGGTCAGTGCTGACTAATCAGGATGCAACACGTTTCCTTGGTCAACAATCAAAGGAAGAAATCTACATCTGCGACAATTGACCAATGGGGAATGGATACGTGGCAAGGGCACCACGCCAGCTTCTGACAGGGATGTCTGAGGAACGATCGATCAATTAGAGGTCGACACGTGGTGGAGCCACGTTGGATAACCCCAGTCAATCAGAGGTTGACACATGGTAGTTGCATTGTGCGTCAGGAGGAAAATCTGATGTTTTTAAAAGGACCAGTCAAAGGATGGCACATGTCACAGTCAACGCCTGACAAGGATACGATCAGCGAGAACCTTATAATGAGCAGCCAATTGGAGGCCGCCACTTATTCGTTCAACGAGTCAAAGGCTGACTAGGCTGCTGCATATGATGCTGTGTGAGCAAAGCCAGCCAATCACGACACGCCAAGTGGTAAACTGATACATGCGAAACACGCAAGCGCTGTACAATGTCATCTTCCTCACTTGGCTGACAAAGAGAAGGGGATAAGTGGTAGAGAGAAAGTCTTTGGTGATTCGAAAAAAGCTCCTGTATGGCCGCCGACGAGTGAGGAGAGGGTCGAGTCCTACGCTGGTCGGTAGCACGGACAGTTGTTGAGCTCCCTATATACAAAGCACCCCTCCCCTCGCATTCCTCATCCCACCAGTGAGAGAAGAAGGAGAAGAGGTCTGTTTTCCTACGATGCTTAAACCAGAGCTCCAATATCAAGCTTTTTCTCAACCTTTGAAGCTCCCCTCAGTGCCATTAAAACCAGGAAGAAGTTGTCAAACCCGCCCTTTAGGGCTAGAGAAAACCAGGAAAAGAATCTGTATAAACTTATATGCGAAGAAATGAGCCAATTAATGAATGAAAAAATAGTTAACATGGGAAATTGGAAAATCCCAAGTGACAAAGAATTCACAAAAATTACAAGGAAGAATATGGAAGTGGAATTGAGGATAGAATCGGACCAGTTCGGGTTGAACCAGACCTGAACTAGACTAAACTAGGATGAATCATAGTGAACCAGTTCACTAATTCATTTTTCTAGGTGCCTTAAAAATGATATTTTGGAAAATTGAGGCCACCATTAGATAGAAAATGAATTTAGAAAATTTTAAAATTCAGAAAACCGGTCGAATCGTGTCCGAATTAACCGATTTTTGAATTTGGGACAATGAACCCTGTTGGACCGGACCGGTCAATAGTCTGACCGGTTAGCAGGCCAGACAAGTCAATGATCAACGGTACCCTGTCAATAGCCATGCAGACACGAACAACCAATAAGAGGCTACCACGTGTCCGATCAACGGTCATAGGGCGACCTATCAACATCTCACGCAGACACAAGCAGCCAATGAGAGGCTACCACGTGTCTGATCAATGAGTTAATAGTTGACGAGATAGCCGAGCTGGACTTCCACGTTAGAAAAAATAGGCCAATCATAGTGCACCACGTGGCATGACTGCCATGTTATCATCTTTAACCTTCAGATGCTGATAGAGAGAACGGAGGAGAGAGAGAGGCTGGAAAAGCTGGAGTCTCCGACAACTCGAAAAACTTTTCAGTCAAGTCACCGACGACCAAGTTGGAGGCCGAGTCTTATGTTGATGGCTTGCCTAAACAATTGCCGAGCTCCCTATATATAGAGCACCACTTCATTCGTCTTCAGCATCCCACAATTGAATGAAGAAGAAGAGTATATTTTCCAACGAGCAACAAATCAGAGCTCTGACGATGGGAAAACTCTTAACCAAAGAAGTTCCAAAGGGTGGCATTGGAATTGGGGAAGAGTGCTCTAGCTCAAGACACTCTCAAAACAACTCGGGACCGACCAGAGAAATGGAAAGAGGATCACATAGTGAAGTTACTTTGGAGCTCAAAATAGCGAGCTCCTGACCGATCCATCCTTGACACTCTCGACCCTTCTGCTGCTTGCATTGGCCTTCTCTAACTGCCTAAGATCCTCCACAACCCCCTACAGACCTAGGTAAGCTCAATTTCACCTCTTCTCATCGGAATTTCTGAGATTCAGAGCTTCACCCCCTAAAAATTCTCTCGTCAAAATCTCACAAGGCAGTGGTGAATTGTTGCAAGATTCGATCCTTGTAGGTTCTCCTCGACGAGCACTAGCTAATCCCGCCTCAAGCTTCGACCACCGCCCCTCCATCGGTAAGATATTCAAGCTTTCTCTCTATTGTAAAATTTTCAACAAACCTTCGACGAGGCTTAAAACTCAACCATAATCGAAAATTTAAAGTGTATGAGAATTGAGGGGAGCTAGCGGGGACAAATTGAGGTGAGAAACGAAGAAATTAAGTACTTACAAGCTGCCAATTGGACTGGGTAAGATCTTAAGGTTCATATGCTTAAATTGGGGAAGAAGATGAAGTTCAATTTGGGGACATTTGTGCAATTTTTGAAAAATTGAAGGATTGAACGACAAATTTATGAAATTGATGGTTTTTAATGAAATTCACCTCAATTGAGGGACAATTGGGCAATTTAGGTAAAATAGAGGGCAAATTGAAAATTTTGAAAAGTTGGGGACCAAATTGCAATTTTTGAAAAATTAAGGACTAAAGGGCAATTTTGGTAAATTAATGGCCAATTGGTGAAATTAAAAGGTTTAAGGACCCAAGAAGAATTTTTGGAAACCCCAAGGGCTTAATAGAGATTAAAAAAGAAATCAAGGACCTAGGTGCAATTAAGGCAAAGTACAGGGCCCTTTGTGCAAACATGAGAGAGTATGTGACCTCTTAGTCAATGCATCCTGATACAAACACTCGTACCATGTAGGAATGGACTACTCAAGCGTCGACCCTCGAAAGCGCACTGAGGAGAGAGACTTTGATGGCGTGACCCCGCCGAGATCACCGGGTGAGTGGGAATCACTATAACATCTATTTCGGTTGGAAAGATGGTTCTTTTGAAAATGATTTTCTAGAAATTAGCCTTCCCTGACTGGGTGACCCTTCTTAAAATGTTTGGGAGCTAATTCTGGGGGTTAGGCTCAATATGCTAGTGGGCCCAAGGCTGATGCATACGGGTATGGACCCGTCTAGAACTAGTATGTGATGAATGATGCTAAAAGATCCAAATAATGGGAAATGTTATGTGTGATACCCGCCAAGCCAAACTTGAGTTTTTGAGCTTGTTGGGCCAAACTACTGCTCTGCCGAAGCCAGGTCGTCAAACCTGTTGGACTAGTATGCGTGGGTCGAAACCAAGCCGACATACCGTTGTACTAGAGGGCCAAGGATAAAGGCTATAATCAAAAGACTGTTGATTGTGCATGCACTGTGATGTTTGGTCCATCAGGACACCTAGCATTAGGTAGTGATGGAGCCTAAGGACTACTGGACGACTCAGGGTGAATAAGGGAAGTATGTCGTTTAGTAGGTCGTGAAGCTCGAGGAGCTTCCTTTCCATAGAGATCGAGGTAGTAGGGGAAAGGAGGTCTCATCCCACTAAGCGGATATGATGAAGTGATAAGGGTTTGAGGGTTGGACTATTGATGTCCACTCAAACTCCAGGTAGAGGCAGTGCACCTCTATCAGGATGGACGGTAAAGGAGCTCCGATTCAGAAGTGGAATGGTCGGGCACCATTATGCGAATGTGTGATTGCTCCTATGATAGTATGGCGATTGTTGATCATTTGAAATGTGTGAATAATCACAAATGAATAATTTAAAGGCAGAGAAATGAATTTAAGTAAACGTTATAGTAGTTTCCCTCTCTGAGTATTTCATACTCATTCCCCTCTCTCCCCCTTTTTCAAGCTAGCACCCTAATAGAAAGCTCCCGGATGCGCTTGGACCCTCAAGGTATGTTTCCTACCCCCAACTTAAAGTAAGGGTTTGAACGTAAACACGCTTTTACCTTCCCTGTCTCATTCGGGTAGGAATACCCATATGATGCAGGAAAGGGTGGCAGATTGATCATAGACCCCAATTAAACCAGGTCGGGGCATGACAAAAGTCCTCTACGCAATTGCAACTTCAGCTTAACCTAAGGACCGCCACCAAAGCTCTGACGAGCTCAAACAAAACCACTACTCCATTGACTGAGAGGAAGCCAAACTCTTCGAGCTGCACCTCGGTCACCCTCGACCTCAGTCAGCTAAACCGATCCCTCCTCAACCATCCTCAACCCATACCAGGCCCTCTACAACCTTTGAGGTAAGCCAATTCTGCCATGTGTCACCGGAATTTTGAAGTTACAGAAGTTAACTTGCCTAAACTTCTCTCATCAAATTCATGGTACTCCAGCATGTAATTGGCCAGCAAGTTGTTCCTAGAAGGACCCCTTAGAAGAGCACTAGCCACCCACATCAAGAGCTCCGACTGCTGCTCCCTCACCGGTAAGAAAACTAAGGTTTCTCTCTCTACAGACTTTATCCAATGAGGCTTCATTTGAGCTCAAATTGACACTGATTAAGGTGATTCAAAGGTCAAATTGAATGCAGGGAGAAGAGGGAGCAATTAGTAGCATGATAGGGGGAATTGCCCAAGTTTGGGTGGTCAATTTGATGAATCCATGATCAGGGGGTCAAAATGCAATAAATTGTGGAAATTTGGGCAAAATTGGGGATTTTTGGAAAGTTGGGAGCCGAATTACAATTAATGAAAAGTGGAGGAATTGAATGGAAATAAATGAAAATTTGGAAAAAAAAGGAAAAATGGAAACCATGGGGACCTAATCGATGATAAATGGAATATTAAGGACCTAAAGGAAAAACTCTAGACTTTACGGAACTAACCATAATTTTGGCATAATTAAGGGCCAAAATGTCAATACGGGCAAGTACGAGGTCCTTCATGCCACTTGTACTGATATGAATGCTCGAACCATGTAGGATAGGGGGTGCCAAGGATTGTGCATAAGTACACGTGGCTGGTCGAGATATCGCAGGAAGCAAGTCACACTACCCCGGGTGAGTGGGTTTAGCATCACATTCGGTTGGACTAATTAGTACTAGTTTTTCGAATTGAAACTAATTTTTCAAGGTCATTCTCCCCTGACTGGTTGAACAAGCTTAAACATTTTGGGAGACGGTTCTAACGAAAGCATGAACCATGAAATAGTAGAGCTAGAAATGCTCAAGGGCCCCAAGGTCAATGAGCATGGGCCTGAGCCCATAGACAAATAAGCTTGTACACTAAGAAATATTCTCATAAATGGATAATTGTGTGAACCAACCACTATGCCAAAGCCGAGTGGTCAAACTCCTTGGGTTAGTAACCGCTCAACCAAAGCTGGGCCATTGAACTCGTTAGGCTAGTAGTTATGGAGTCGAAGACGAGTTGTCGGGCTGGTAGCACTAAAGATGATGAACATAATAACAAAAACTATTGATTTTGCTTGATATGAATTCAAAATCATTGAGGTGCCCAGTATATGGTATTGGTGGTTCCAAGGGTTGTTGGATGACCCAAGGAGTATAAGGGAAGCTTGTCGTCTAGTATGTCGAAAAGCTCACATAGCTTCATGCACACTAAGAACGAGGTCAGAGGGGGAGAGGTCTCGTTCCACATCACAGACATGGAGAAGTATTCGGTCCAAGGGTCAGGTAATTGATACCCACCTAGACTCAAGGTAGAAGCCATGAGTTTTTATTAAGGTGGATGGTAAAGGTGCTCTGGTCCACAAGTGGAACAGTTGAAGACTGTTCTATGAATGTGTGATCCCTTTTGATGATAAAATGTCGTATGATTGTGTGTCAACCTAATTTCCTGAACAACCACCAAGGAAAATAAGAAAATGATGAAGCACATTATGAGCTAGTAAATGGGGAATTCCAAATGAACCTACCTTTAAAATTTCTTGCTCACTGAGTTGAAAGACTCACACCCTCAAATTTTTTTTAGGAAAGGAAAGGCCATTGATAATTTATTTGCCAAGCCCTTATGACTAGGTACCTTTTCTTAAACGCTATTAGTATCAAAGTTTTGCCAAGCCAAGTGTGGGAGTCACATGAATACTCTACCCCAACAAACAACCGTAGGTGTCGTCTCACAGCTGGGTGTCTCGGCCTCCAAGGTCATTGTTGCATTACTATCACTCGTCGACCCATGAACCTTACACATATGACTCAATTCTATCATCATTTCATTGCAGTAGTGTACTGATATGGTACGCGTATATCATCCAAGTGTTTCGGGAAAACATGGAAGTTTACACAAAATTTCTCCCCAATCTCCTTTCCATTTTTTACTTGGGCGACAACACAACCTCTTAAGCATCCATCCATTGCCCCCACTCTTCTATACCGGTATTCACAACAAGTAATATCACGACTTTAGTCATACCCTCACACACATTGTCAAGCCCCGAACCGGTTTGGTTGGATCCCCGTGATCAACCTGCCGCTCCCTTGGTTTAAGAGGGGTTTCCCCCTTCTTTTATTAAAGAGGAGCCATGAGAAAATTCAAACCTTGTTCCCTATAATCACATAAATCAATCTAATGCAAGCTTAAAAGGAACTTTAAGCATACCTGACAGATGATACATCTTCACACTCTCTTTCATTCTATCGCTTACTTCTGAAAATGGGAAAAAGGGAGGGGGTGAGTTCTACTGTAAACCCTGCCCTTTTGAGTTAAGAAAAATCGGGAAAAGAACTGGTCAAACCGAGTAAGAAGACCAAACCAGTTCACGTACCCGATCAATTGGGAACGAGCAATTTGGAAAGTTACAACTCCCGGGTGATCCAAAGGGTTCATAAAACATTCGAAAAGAACCTTAGGACAAATTGGAAGAGAAAAACCAGACCGGTTTAGATGAACTAGATGCAATTGGTTTGAACCGGTTTATGAACCAGGTCAGTTCTTGAACCAAAACCGAATGAGAAAGGGAAAATAGGGAAATTTATGGATCCCTTGTTAACCAAAGAGATTTATAAACCTTGGGAAGGAACCTTAGAACAAAGTGGGAGAGAAAAACTAGACTGGTACGGGTGAACTAGATTAAACTAGTTTAAGAATCGAGCTAGTTTATGAACTAGAATCGATAGAGAGATGGTAAACCAAGAACTTTATGGACCCTAGGTGACCTAAAGAGTAAAAAAAGTCATGAAAATGGTTTTTTGAAGGAATTGGAGATGAAACCAAACCGGTTCAGGTAAACTGGAGTCGAACCGGTTTGCACCACTATTGAATCGGATCATAAAATCATTTTTCTAATTGGCTTAAATAATTCAAATTTGAGATTTGAGGCCACCATTGGATAGAAAATGAAACTCGGTTGAATGAGGGGTTAACCTATTGGTTTAAGCTTCGAACCTGGTTCAAACCGGTCCGATCCAGTCCGGAACAGTGTCATCTTCTTCCTCCTGATGACAACACTGTTCATGCACCAAAAAATTAAAGCAGCGCTGATGGAGAAGAAATGTTTCTGTTTGATACGTTTTAGGCAATCAATGTCTATCATAATGGTGGCAAACGGACGGCCAACAAGTCCCCGAGCTCCCTATATAAACAGTCTCTCTCCATTCATCCTCTTCACACTAAAAAGCTCACTCTCTCTCAGTTGCTTAGTTTTCTGACGAAGCTTGAACCAGAGCTCCGATATAGGGTTTTTTCTGAGCAAAAGAAGGTGAGGTCAGGTTCTTTAGAATAGAGGAGAAGTCAGCTACACACCTGTAGTCTCCATTTGCTTCGAGGGTTGCCGGAGAAGTGCCAGCGTGATAGAATAGTGAAGCAGCTCCTGCGGACCAAAGCTGCCCTATTTCAGCTGAGTTGAAATCAACCATTTCGAGCCCTCCTCAGGAGAAACCAAGCCCTCCCAACACTTCCTCAACCCTCCCACGGCCGAATTAAGACTGAAAGGTAAGCCAATTTGGCTCTTCTCTGCAATTTCTGGCCGATACTAAAAAGAGAACCGATAGAATTTCAATGATGAAATTCTAACTCAATTAGGCATCAATTGATGCGATTCTTGATTCTAGGATGAATCTCAGGATGAGAGCTATCTCCCCAGATCGAAAGCTCAGACTGTCATGCCCTCACCATTGAGTAATCGAATCTTTCTCTCTTTATAGTCCATTTTCCGGTGAAGCTCCGTTTGAGCTCATTTCAGTGTTAAAACTTGCAATTCAAATTGTCGAAGAATTATATGAAAATTTAGAAACTCGATTTCAACTTAAATTTCAACAATTGAAAAATTTTGATCAATCAATTTGATGAAATCATATTCGGCCATGTTAACAAGTTGGAATTGTGCGAAAAATTAGGGAAAATTGGGGATTTTAAAAAATTTAAAGAACCGAAATGCAATTTCCTAAAATTGAGGGTCAATTGGGCATGATAAAAATGTTTGGGTTGAAACTTACCATTTTTGTAAAGGAAGGGCAAAATGGTAATTTTGGAAAAGTTAGGGGACCAAATTGGAAATTTTGGAAATTAAACCCCTTTTTTGAAATGGAATAAATTGAGATCCTATGATAAATTTTAAAAGTTTTGGAACTCAATTTGAGGAAAAACCGGCATTAGGGACTTAAAGTTAAAGAGAAATAACTTTAGGGACCTAATTGCAAATAAATGAAACTTTAATTTTCTCATTCATTTAGAATGAATGAAGGCAATTAGGCCGAAGGATAATGAACCGAGATGTTCATATCCTGTAGGAACACGAACTGAGAACGCCAGCAAGGACAAGCTCGCGTGAATACAAAGAACTGGTCTAGTGGAATTCGCTGCGTTGACGGGTGAGTGGGTTTACTAACGTCATACTCGGTTGGGATGATGAGCACATCTTAAAGATAAAAACCACTTACCGGTTGTGAGTGGGATTTTATATCATACCCGGTTGGGGATGATAAGTACCTTGAAATCAAAACCCACTATCAAGTGGCATTTTAAACATCATAACTTAGAGGAGTGATGTGAAAATCATGCGGAAAAACTACTTACCAGTGGTAAGTAGATCATACCCGGTTGGTATGATGAAACTTCCTCGATTGAAGTTGAGAACCCATTCATCGGTTATGAGCGGAGATGTCCTTATACCTAGTCTGTATAATGGACAGTCAAAAATATAATTTTGTCAGAAGTGCCCTCTCTTCACAGTGTGCCAATGCTTAAACTATTTGGGGGACCTTCTTGATAAGAGCTCGAATAGCTCTTATAGGCTAGGGGCCTCGGTTTTTGAAATTGGGGGCTATTATGCCCGGTTTTGAAAATCTCGAACAAGTGTCCATATGCTAGTGGGCACGAGCAAGAGCTTGTAAAGAAACATGAGATATGTGCCATAAAACTTTAATAAATGAATTGTTTGGCCATGGTACCAAGACATGACCAATATATTTAGTCAACTAGCAGCAGTGCGACATGACAAGTCTCTAGACTAGTTAAGACAAACAACTACATGTTGAATTGAGAGTCGGGGCCATTGGACCCGTGGCACCACATATTATATGGCATGATAAGAAAATACTGTTTGTGCATGCACTATGATTACGAGATCATCAAGACGCCTATGAGGGGTAGTGATGCTAAGGGCCTTGGACGACCCGGTGAGTATAAGGGCAGTTCATCGTACTAGGTGACTGTGCAAAATTTGGAGTAGCACTAAGAGCATGAGACCGAGGTGGGGATGGGATGAGGTCTCTGTCCTCATTTGGACATGAAGAATTGATTTCGGGATTGAGGGTCGGATGTCACATACATCCACTCATTCTCAGGATAGAAGTGGACATTCTTCTATCTTGGTGGCCGGTAAAGTCGCTCCAAAGTCATAAGTGGGTTCAGTGGTTGTGCTGGCCTGCAAATGTATGTTTGACCTTCATGCTGAAGGATGTGCGTTGGGTGATGACACACCGTGATTAATATGGAAATGGTGGTAAAAACCGAGATTTGAATTGAACGGATTTTTGAGAGAAAGGAGTTTGGCACTCTCTGATACAAATCTTTTTTATAAAAGTAAAAGTTTTGAAAAACTCATTCACTGAGTAGTCGTACTCACCCCTCCCTTATATCCCTTTGAGGAAATTTTGGAAAGCCTACCCTTAAAGACCATCAACAAAGATGCCTGTAAGACAGGTATGACAAATTTAAAATATTATGCAGTTTTGATTTATGTTATTTCAAGAAAAGGTGCAGGTTTAAAGGATGCCTTACTGTTTATGGTTTATAATAAGGGGAAACCCTTTAATAAATCAGGAGAGTGGCGGGTTGATCATGGAGATCCGACCAAATCAGGTTGGGGCGTGACATCTACAACTCAGTGAGCGGGTGTTTGGAGTGAGCTTTTAAAATAGCTTTATCTTATCCAAACCATCCGAGGTTATCATTTTCTTTATAAAAAGATTTTTTCCTCAATTTTAGTTTTCAAAACCTTCTTCCATTTCCATGTTAGGTGTGTTAGCTCTCTTAGCCCATCCCCTAGGCTAGTGAGGCATTTAGCAAATAAACACATGCCCTTCATTAGCAAGGGTACACACATTCGCTTGTACAGCCCGTCCACTGCACCCACTTATGGATTGGAGCATCTTTACCATTCACTAAAATAGAAGCTCGTCCACTTCTACCCTGGGTCTAAGTGAATGTCCTAGATATCCAACCCTCATACCCAAATGCAACTCCATGTCCGTATGAGGATAGAGATCTCATCCCGACCCCACCTTGGTCTCATGTGCAAGAAGCTTATAGAGCTTCAAGACTGACTGGCACAAGGAACTACCATTATCTCTACCACGTTGTTCAGTAGCCCTTAGGACCCATAACTATCCCCTAGGGTGTCTTGATGGTCCCGTATCACAAATGCATGTACAAAAAATGTTTTTTCACATATAGCCATTATCTTTGGGGCCAACGGTCTAACGGCTCCGACGCTCAACCCGACGTGCAAATGTTTGTCTAGACTGGTCCATCGAATTGGCCCTGACGCAGTACCGCTACTCCATCAAGCACTGCCAGTCCTAACTCGGTACCATGATGAAATCACAGAACCAATTCATTAGAAATTTTCATGGTTCCTTTTTAATCAAGTTTGTTTACGAGCTTCTACTCATGCCCACTGGCCTTGGGCCCACTACATGTGTTGTTCCAAAACCAGGTATTTAGTCCCATGAGTTCAAAAATCGAGGCCCGTGGCCTATCTAATCTATTTTAGATCCCGTCAAGAAGGTCTCCCAAATATTCTAAGCATTGGAACACAGTCATGGTAGAACACTTTTGACAAAAATTTATTTTCAACTCATCACACTAACTGGGTGTGATGATATCTCCGCTTACAACCGGTAGGTCGATTTCTCCTTTTCTTAAGGAAACTTATCATACCAAATGTGCATGATTATCTCTACTTACAACTAGTAAGTAGGTTTTATCCATTAAAGATAGTGCTCATCATCCCAACTGGTATGATGTGTAAATTAGCCCACTTACCCGGTGACCCTGATGTGTTCATCCCCTATCGGTTTTCTAAGTCCATGCTAGCTTTTCCTTATTGGCGTTTTGGTCTCTCATGTCCCTACACGATTTGGGCATCCTTATCAATTGAGGTTTGACTTGACAACCATCGTTTTCTCACATATGAGTGACTAGGCTCAAATTATTAGTTTATTGCACTTTGGTCCCTAAAGTTCATTTTTCCTTGACTTTAGGTCCCTAATGCTAACTTTTCCCCAAATTGAGTTCCAAGGCTTCCAAAATCTCCTTTGGGTCCTCAATTTACTCAAAATTGTGTAAGGGGCTCAAGTTTTTAAAATTTTTAATTTGGTCCCCAATTTTTTGAAAATTATGATTTTGCCCCTACTTTCCAAAAATAGCAATTTGACCCCAAATGATTCGAGAATTGACCAATTGGTCCCCCAATATTTTTCTAATGGCCAATTGGCCTTTAATTTTTGGAAATTGCATAGAGGTCCCTCAATTTTTCAAAATCCCCAATTTTTCCTAAAAGTTTCTTCCAATTTCTCCCCTTTAAACTGACTGAATTTGATTTCTTCAAATGAGAGATTCAATCAGGGTTGATTACTCCAATTGATGGTATGGATCAGTTCCTACACTTCCATACGATTCAATTAGGCTTTGAATTGTGTGATTTGATCCTGAAATGAGCTTAAACGGAGCTTTGCCGAAAATTGTTCATAGAGAGGAAAAGCTTTGAAAGCTTACCGTTGAAGGTGCGATAGTCCGAGCTCTCGATATGGGGAGTTAGCTCTCGTACTAAGGTTTCTTCTAGGATCAAGAATTCTACAATTAACGTCCAAATAAAGGTGAATTTGGTTAGTGGAATTCAACACTTTCTCTCTCTAACACTGATTTGCAACGACGGAGTAGGATCGAATTGGCTTACCTTTCACCTCTATTGAACCCGTTAGATGGCCGTGGGTGCATTGGGGAAGCTTGGTTTGGCTGGAGGAGGTCTGAATTTGGCCGAATTCTGCTTGGCCAAAATAGGGTAGCTTCGGTCCATCGGAGCTGCTTCATTGTTTGATTCTGTTAGCGCTTCTCCGGTAGTACTCGGGTCAAAGGGAGATTGTTGTCTGTTAGCTGACTTCCCCCGAGGTCTATGGGACTTGACCTTGCTTTTTGAGGCTGACAAAAGTGCCCAAGTCGGAACTCTGGTTGGAACTTCACTAGAAAATGGAGCACTTGAGAGTGAATGGCGATTTGGCCACTTTCCATTTTGGCTGAGCTTATTCTCGCCCGAAAATTCCCTAATCGTAGCGAATATTCCTTCGTCGAAGAAGGAAGTTTTCAATATTAATGAACAGTGTTGTCATCTTGAGGACAAATATGAGACTGTTCCAAACGAGATGGTCCGGTCCAACTGGGTTCAATGGCCAAAAACTACCGGTTTAGGCACGATTTGACCAGTTTTCTCAAAATTAAAAATTTCTAAATTAATCTAGATTTATTCTCTATCTAATGGTGGCTTCAATTTCATAATTTGAACATTTTAAGCCACCAACAAAAATGAATTTAGAAATCGGTTCAAGTATGGTTCAAATTGGTTCAATCTAGTTTAGATCTGGTTTACCTTGAATCGGTCTAGTTTTCTCTTCCCATTTGTTCCAAGGTTATTTTCCATGATTTTTATGACTCTTTGAGTCACTTGAGATTTTCCAATTTCCCATTTTACCCTTTCTTTACCGGTTTGGGTTCATTAACTAGCTCTATTTTTCTCTTTTAAATTAACCGGTTCTTTTCACGATTTTCTTATCTTTAAAGGGGCAGGGTTTACAAATCTCCCCTCCTTTTAGGGGTTTTGTCCCCAAAACTAAGTCAACATTTGTAAACCCTGCCCTTTTGATCTAAGGAGAATCGGGAAGAGAACTGGTCAAACCAAGTGAGAAAACCGAATCGGTTTACAAACCCAATAATTGCGAATGGGCATACAACTAGATTGGAAGAGAAAAATTAGACTGGTTTGGATGAACAGGGTCCAACAGGGTTGAACCGATTTTTGAACCGAGTCGGTTCATGAACTGGAACCAATAGAGATCGGATAAAACAAAAGAATTCAACTCCATTGAGCTCCAAAGAAATTCATAAACATTGGGAAGGAACCTTAGAACAAAGTGGGAGAGAAAAACCAGACTGGTTTGGGTAAACTGGACCCGAACCAGATTGAATCGGTTTAAGGACCGAGTTGGTTTATGAACTAGAATCGATAAAGAGATGGCAAACCAGGAATTTTATGGACCCTAAGTGACACAAGGAGTCACAAAAGACATGGAAATGGACTTGTGAAGGAATTGAGGATTAAAACCTAACCGGTTAAGGTGAACCGGATCCGAACCGGTTTGAACCACTATTGAACCAAATCCTAAATTTATTTTTCTAAGTGGCTTAAATAATTTAAATTAGAGAATTAAGGCCACTATTGGATAGATAATGAATTTAGATAAATTTAGAAAATTTTAGATTTAAAAAACTCGATCAAATGGGGGGTGAACCAGTTGGCTTAAGCTTTGAACCTGGTTCGGATTGGTTCGTTCTGGTTCGAAACAGTGTCATCTTCTTCCTTAGGATGACAGCATTGTTCACTTGCCGAGAAATTGAAGAAACACCGGCAACAAAGAAATGCTTCTGTTCGGGTCATTTCAGGTCTTCAATGTCAGTAATAACGGTGCCAAATGGACGGCCAACGGGTCTCCAAGCTCCCTATATAAAGAGCCCCTCCCCCTTCATCCTCTCAACACCTGAAAATTCCATTCTCTCTCTACTGCTCCATCTTTCAGTGAAGCTCAAACCAGAGCTCCAACATGGGGTCTTTTCTGAGCCAAACAAGGTGAGGTCAGGTTCTTTAGAACCGGGGAGAAGTTAGCTACATGTCTATAGTCTCCGTCCACTTCGAGGGTCGATGGAGAAACATCGGCGTGATGAAACAGTGAAGCAGCTTCGGCGGACCGAAACTGCCTTATTTTGGCCGAGTTGAAATCGACCATTTTGAGCCCTCCTCAGGCCAAACCAAGCCTTTCCAACACTTCCTCAGCCCTACCACGACCAAATTAAGATTGAAAGGTAAGCCAATTTGGCTCTTCTCTACAATTTCCGGCTGGTGCTAGAGAGAGAATTGACAGAATTTCAATGATGAAATTCTAATTCAATTCAGCATCAATTGATGCGATTCATGATTCTAGAATAAACCTCAGGATGAGAGATATCTGTCCAGATCGAAAGCTCGGACCGTCGTGCCCTCACTGGTGAGTAATCAAAGATTTCTCTCTCTATAGTCTATTTTCCGGCGAAGCTCCATTTAAGCTCGTTCTAGCATCAAAACACACAATTCAAAGTTCTTTGGAATCATATGAACATGGAGGAACTTAATTTCAACTTCAATTTCAACAATTACAGGCGTTTGATTGGTCAATTTGATAAAATCAAATTTGGCTGTGTTAAAGAGTTGGAATTGGGGAAAAATTGGGGATTTTCGAAATTCAAAGGACCATAATGCAATTTTATGAAATTAAGGGTCAATTGGGCATGAAAATAATGTTGGAGGACCAATTGAGGAATTTTGGAATTTCTAGGGCAAAACATATAATTTTTTTAAACGAAGGGCAAAATGGTAATTTTGGAAAAGTTGGAGGACCAAATTGGAAATATTGGAAATTCATCCCCTTTTTGTGAAATGGAATAAATTGAGGTCCTATGAAAAATTTTAGAAGTTTCGAGACTCAATTTTGAGGAAAAACTGACATTAGGGACTTAAAGTTAAAAAGAAATAACTTTAGGAACCTAATTGCAAATAAATGAAAGTTTGACTTTCTCATTCATTTGGAATAAATGAAGGCGATTAGGTCGAAGGATAATGAACCGAGATGTTCATTTTGTCTAGGAACACGAAGTACCGGGAACGCCAACATGGACAAGCTTAGTGAATACAAAGAACAGGCCTAGTGGAATTCACAGCATTAACGGGTGAGTGGGTTTACTAACATCATACCCGGTTGGGATGATGAGCACACCTTAAAATTAAAAACCACTTACCGGTTGTGAGTGGGATTACGTATCATACCCGGTTGGGGATGATAAGTACCTCGATATAAAAACCTACTACTTAGTGGTATTTTTTATCATCACTACTTAGAGAAAGTGATGTGAAAGTTATGCGAAAAAACTAGTTATGGGTTGTAAGTAGATCATAACGAGTTAGTATGATGAGACTTCCTCAAAGGATGTTGAAAACCCGTTCATCGGTTATGAAAGGAGATGTCCTTATACTGGTCAGTATAATGGATAGTAAAAACCTATTTTTGTCTGAAGTGTTCTCCCCTAACCGTGTGCCAATGCTTAAACTATTTGGGAGACCTTCTTGATGGGAGCTAAAATAGCTCTTATGGGCCGGGGGCTTTGGTTTTGGAACTTGAGGGGTAAAATGCCCAGATTTTTGAAAATCTCGTACAGTGGGCCCAAGGCTAGTTGACACGAGCACGAGCTCATAAACGAACATGATATATGTGCCATAAAACTCAATAAGTGAATTGTTTGGCCATGGTACCAAGATAGGACCGACATGCTCAATCAACTAGCGGTAGTGTGACATGACAGGTTGACAGACCAGTTAAGACAAACAACTACAGGTTGAGTTGCAAGTTAGGGCTGTTGGACCAGTGGCACCACATATTACATGGCTTGATAAGAAAACGTTGTTTGTGCATGCACTATATGTACGGGATCATCAATATGGTTATGGGGGTAGTGATGTGTCTTAAGGACTTTGGATGTCCCGGTGAGTATAAGGGCAAGTCGTCATTCTAGGTGTCTGTGCGAAATTTGGAGTAGCACTAAGCGCATGAGACTAGGGTGGGGACCAGATGAGGTCTCTATCCTCATACAGACATGAAGAAGTGATTTTCGGGATTGTGGGTCGGATGTCGCGTACATCCACTAATTCCTAGGGTAGAAGCGGTCGTGCTTCTATTCGGGTGGCAGGAAAGGTTGCTCTGAAGCCACTAGTGGGTTCAGTAATGATACTGACTTGTGAATGTGTGTAACCTTCATGATGAAGGATGTGTGTTAGGTGATGACACACCGTGGTAACTAAAAAATGATGGAAAAAAACTGAATTTTTAAATGAAGGAATTTTTGAAAAAGGATGGAGTCTGGCACACTCCATATAAATATTTTTTCTTAAAAGTTAAAAGTAGACTTTTGAAATCTTATTCACTAAGTAGTCGTACTCACCCTCTCCCTTATATCCCTTTCAGGAAATCTCGGAAAGCCTACCTTTAAAAACTGTCAACTAAGATGCTTGTAAGACAGGTATGTAAAGTTTTAAATTTCATGTAGTTTTGATTATGCTATTCCAGGAAATGGTGCAGGTTTAAAGGACGCCTTACTCTTTACGGTTTATAATAAGGGGAAACTATTTAATAAATCGGGAGAGTCGCGGGTTGATCATGGGGATCCGACCAAACCAGGTCGGGCCGTGACAACTAGAGTGGTATCATAGCCTATTTCCTTGAATACATATTCAAGACTAGAAAATATAGTAACTAATAGGATTTCTCCTAAAATTTACAGATGGCTCCCAAAAGAGGAACCAAGAAAACTAATGATGACTCTGCTTAGTACCCTGTCCTCATAGGAAGACAACTCTAGAAGCTTCCCCAATGCCTGAGGCTTGGTAGAAATGCCCAAGGACCAAATTACAAAGTATCCAAGAGGATGATGTTTGGACCTATTGAGGTCATACCCTGAGTATAAAGGAAGCCAAGCCTGAGACTAGGAACACCAATTAGGGCTTATAACCTTACCATGGAGGATGCTTAGCACACACCCTGTAGTCCTCTACCTATGTCATGACCACCTATTTGAAATATGGTTAAGACCCTAACATATTGCAATCCTTCTCCATTAATGAAGAATTCCAAGTTCCTGAAACCATGTCTCTAAACAAGGATGTAAGCCTATGTCTCAACTGTAGGAAGATTGCCTCAAGAAAAGTAACCAAACAAACCCCAAGGACCGAGGAGAATCCCATCCCAAATAAGGAAATGAACCAAAAGACTAAAGAGTCTAGGAGAACTCTTAGGGGAAAATTAGTAGGCAGAGAAGGCTTGCCAAGAAAATCGACAAGGAGATGAAAGAGTGAGAACTCTGATAGTGACTACTGGGCAAGGAAATGATATGTTGCAAGGTGAGGACAATAGGAATGCTACTCGAGAAAGTGTTCAACACTATTAAGGACAAGTACCAAGACGGACTAGTATATGTACAAGGAAAGAAGGGGTGTTCCACACCTCATAGATTCAAGTCAATACCTCCTCAAGGGTCACGAAGGACATGAAGGATTGGAGACCGATACCATGGAGTGGGTTACGTAAACGGTTCACCAAGAGGTCAAGAAATGATGAGGTGAAAGCAAAAACTTCTTAAGAAGGTCAAACCGAGAAGGATACCTCATGAATAGGGATAAGGTACATGAGAAGCATACTTAGAATCCTCCCATAAGGTGCAAACATAGAGAAACATCTTCTAGAAACTCTAGAGAATGACACAATGAGAGTGAAGAAGAGAAGGAATACGCTAAGGAAGGGAACTCTGGAGGGATGCTTACAACTAAGTACCTTGAAGGAATCATCAGATTGGCAGATGGACATAACGTGAAGTGCAAGGCACTGACCCACCGTTAGAAACTTCTTGATGGAAGGATGTATTAGAGGCCAATTATGACCTGCCTTGGAAGAGTAATAGAGCCAAATAACAAGATGTATTCAAATGAATACCTTGGAAAAATTTATGAAGGGTAAGAATTCTCCCAAATAAGGAAATCCTAAGAAAGGATACATGATGTAATAAAGAATAAACGGAACCAGGTGGCGAGAAGTGAGGAGACAAATTCATAAATAAAATGCATGCTAAGGTGAAAGAAACCCAAGGAAGCATATTAAGAGATCTTGTGGCAAGTAAGAATGAGTGGACTATCCATAATAAGGTAAGGAAGGAAAGAACGTCTGAGAAACGTTGGAAAAGTGAGCCCTCCAAATAAGATGTGGTTATGGAGGAATAATCGCAATTGATAAGACAGACTGTAGTCCACACGTGTATAAAAAAGCCTAAAGATTAGACAGGTGAGCATAATATGAAGTACCCAAAATAAGGTTAATAAACTACTCAAATAAGGAATAAGGGATGGAATGAGAAAAAATTAAGACAAAGGAGGACTAAAAGGGGGCAAATGCCCCAATATGGAAAGGGTGTAAGGAGATGAAGAAAGGAAACATTCAAGAAATGGTAAGAGGGTTGAACATTTATCTCTTAAGATGAAAGTCTCTACCTTGAAGGAAATACTAGAGAATGGAACCGTAAAAAGGGGAAACTCCCCAAACCAAGCAAACGACATGTGGACCGAAATAAATCAACTTGGTATAACAAATTGTGAAATGGTTATGAACAAGTGAGAGGGGATTAAGGCTAAATGAAAACCCTTGAGTAAAGGATATCATTGGGAATGATGATAGACCTAAGAAAGGACGAAACCTAGCATGTTGGTAAAACATCTGAAAATTTAATTAATTGGAACCGAAATACTCAATAAGGAAGTAAAAAAGGGATGAGTGGGTAAGGAGAACCGACACAGTTGTGTAAATTGAGTTAATAACGGTAAAGGTAGTCGAGGAATACTACTAGAGGAAAAGGGGATGAAGTTATGCAATCCTTGAGAGGTTGAAAAATAAGGAATAACCCTAAAGGAAGTGTTTTGGAGATCTAATGCATATAGAGATAAGATCTAGAAAATGTCATGCTGTAAGGGACAAGAAAACCCAACGATTCTAATGAAAACATGACACAAAATAAGGAAGAGTCGGTTCATAAGCATGACAAAGTTAAACATAATTTGGACCAATTTGTAATGAGCAACAAATGAAGGAAAAGTCGAAGTGGGATGAAAAGGTGATCATAAAGAAATCTGTGGGTATAAGTACGAAATGCTCTATAGGATGGCAAGTTAGGGATTTCAATGACCAAGCGGTTAACTAGACACGAAAATGGTTAGTTATCTTGGAATTTCCAATCTTGAGTACAAAACCTCAAGGGGAAGAATGTTGCTCTAAGCAAAGAGAGAGAGATAAAATCTAAGAACATACCCGGAGGTAAGGTATGTCTAGTTATGACAAACTCCATGGAGTGAGTAAATAATATAAAGGAAAAAAAGAAATTCCTTAAGTGAAGGCTGTAAAAGGGGCTAATTAAAAGGATGAGAGAAAAGTTTGCATCTTAAGCAAACACCAAAAGGGCATCAAAGGAAATGATTGCTCATACAAGGTTGCTAACTATGTTTTGGGGACAAAACTCCTATTAGGAGGGGAGAGTTGTAAACACTGCCCTTTTGAGCTAAGGAGACCCGGGAAGAGAACTGATCAAACCAAGTGAGAAAACCGAACCGGTTCACAAACTTCATAATTGTGAATGGGCAATTTAGGAATATACAACTCCCAAGTGATCCAAAGGGTTCAAAATACTATGTAAAAGAACCTTAGGATGAATTGGAAGAGGAAAATTAGACCGGTTTGGATGAACCGGGTCTAATAGGGTTGAACCATTTTTTGAACTGAGTCGGTTCATGAACTGGAACCGATAGAGATCGGGCAAAACAAAGGAATTCAACTCCATTATACTCCAAAGAATTTCATAAACCTTGGGAAGGAACCTTAGAACAAAGTGGGAGAGAAAAACCAGACCGGTTCTGGTGAACCGAACCCGAATCGGTTTAAGGACCGAGTCGGTTTATGAACCAGAATCGATAAAGAGATGGTAAACCAGGAATTTTATGGACCCTAAGTGACCCAAGGAGTCATAAAAGACATGGAAATGGACTTGTGAAGGAATTGGGGATGAAAACCAAACTGGTTCAGGTGAACCGGATCCGAACCAATTCAGACCGGTTTGTACCACTATTGAACCGAATCCTAAATTCATTTTTCTTGGTGGCTTAAATAATTCAAATTGGAGATTTGAGGCCACCATTGAATAGAAAATGAATTTAGAAATTTTTAGATTTTAAAAACTCGATCGAATGGGGGGTGAACTGACCGGTTTAAGCTTTGAACACAGTTCGGACCGGTCCGGTCCAGTCTGGTCTAGAACAGTGTCATCTTCTTTCGCAGGATGACAGCACTGTTTACTCGGCAGGAAACTGAAGAAACACCGACGAAGAAGAAATGCTTCTATTCGGGGCATTTCAGGTCTTCAATGTCAATTATAACGGTGCCAAATGGATCGCCAACGGGTCTCAAAGCTCCCTATATAAAGAGATCCTCCCCATTCATCCTCTCCATACCTGAAAACTTCATTCTCTATCTACTGCTCCATTTTCCGGCGAAGCTCGAACCAGAGCTCCGACATGGGGTCTTTTCTAAGCCAAATAAGGTGAGGTCAGTTCATTAAAACTAGGGAGAAGTCAGCTACACATTTGTAGTCTTTGGTCACTTCAAGGGTCGCCAGAGAAACGCCGGCATGATGAAATAATGAAGCAGCTCTAGCGGACCGAAGCTGCCCTATTTTGGCCAAGTTGAAATCGGCCATTTCGAGCAATCCTCAGGCCAAACCAAGCCTTCACAACACTTCCTTAAGCCTCCCATGATCGAATTAGTACTGAAAGGTAAGCTAATTCGGCTCCCCTCTGCAATTTTCGGCCGGTGCTAGAGAGAGAACCAACATAATTTAAATGATAAAATTCTAACTCAATTCGGCATCAATTGATGCAATTCTTGATTGTAGAATGAACCTCACGATGAGAGCTATCTGCCCAGATTGAAAGCGCGAACCGCTGTGCCCTCACCGGTGAATAATCAAAGCTTTCTCTCTCTACAGTCCATTTTCTGGTGAAGCTCTATTTGAGCTCGTTTCGGCATCAAAACTCACGATTCAAAGTTTTATAGAATCGTATGAACATGGAGGAACTCAATTTCAACAATTAGAGGTGTTTGATTGATCAATTTGATGAAATCAAATTCGGCTGTGTTAAAGAGTTGGAATTGGGGGAAAATTGGGGGAAATTGGGAATTTTTGAAATTCAGAGGACCAAAATGAAATTTTTTGAAATTGATTGGGCATGAAAATAATGTTTGCTGACCAATTGAGGAATTTTGGAATTTTTGGGGCAAAACTTACCATTTTTGTAAAGGAAGGGCAAAATGGTAATTTTGGAAAAGTTGGAGGACCAAATTGGAAATTTGGGAAATTAATTCCCTTTTTGTGAAATGGAATAAATTGAGGTCCTATGATAAATTTTAGAACTTTCGGGACTCAATTTGAGGAAAAACCGGTATTAGGGACTTAAAGTTAAAGAGAAATAACTTTAGGGACCTAATTGCAAATAAATGAAAGTTTGACTTTCTCATTCATTTGGAATAAATGAAGGCGATTAGGTCGAAGGATAATGAACCGAGATGTTCATTTCGTCTAGGAACACGAAGTACCGAGAACGCCAGCAAGGTCAAGCTCACGTGAATACAAAGAACCGGTATAATGGAATTCACGGCATTAACGGGTGAGTGGGTTTACTAACATCATACCCGGTTGGGATGATGAGCACAACTTAAAATTAAAAACCACTTACCGGTTGTGACTGGGATTATGTATCATACCCGGTTGGGGATGATAAGTACCTCGATATAAAAACCTACTACTTAGTGGTATTTTTTATCATCACTACTTAGAGAAAGTGATGTGAAAGTTATGCAGAAAAACTACTTACGAGTTGTAAGTAGATCATACCCGGTTGGTATCATGAGGCTTCCTCGAAGGATGTTGAAAACCTATTCATCAGTTATGAAGGGAGATGTCCTTATACCGGTCGGTATAATGGATAGTAAAAACCTATTTTTGTCAGAAGTGTTCTCCCCTCACTGTGTGCCAATGCTTAAACTATTTGAGACCTTCTTGATGGGAGCTCGAATAGCTCTTATAGGCTGGGGGCCTTGGTTTTGGAACTTGAGGACTAAAATGCCCAGATTTTTTAAAATCTCGTACAGTGGGCCCAAGGTCAGTTGGCACGAGCAGGAGCTCATAAACGAACATAATATATGTGCCATAAAACTCAATAAGTGAATTGTTTGGCCATGGTACTAAGATAGGACCGACATGCTCAGTCAACTAGCGCCAGTGCGACATGACAGGTCGATGGACCAATCAAGACAAACAACTACGGGTTGAATTGAGAGTCGGGGCCGTTGGACCAGTGGCACCACATATTACATGGCTTGATAAGAAAACATTGCTTATGCATGCAATATGAGTATGGGATCATGAAGATGCCCATGAGGGGCAGTGATGTGTCCTAAAGACTCTAGACGACCCGGTGAGTATAAGGGCATATCGTCATTGCAGGTGTCTGTGCGAAATTTGGAGTAGCACGAAGTGCATGAGAAGGGGTGGGGACAGGATGTGGTCTCTGTACTTATACGGACACAAAGAAGTGATTTTCGAGATTGTGGGTCGGATGTCACGTACACCCACTCATTCCTAGGGTATAAGTAGTCGTGCTTCTATCCAGGTGGCATGCAAAGTCACTCCGAGGCCAATAGCGGGTTCAGTAGTGATACTAACTTGTGAATGTGTGTAATCTTCATGATGAAGGATGTGTGTTGGGTGATGATAGACCGTGGTAACTAAGAAATGATGGGAAAACCGGGTTTATAATAAGGTGAAACCCTTTAATAAACCGGGAGAGTGGCGGGTTGATCATGAGGATCCGACCAAACCGGGTCGGGGCATGACAACATTCCTTTGCATCGGGAGTGACTTCTCTTGATGTCCTTTTGGTGTTTGCTCAACATGCTATCACTTTTGTTGTTTCCTTCACTTGGTCCTTTAGCTACGCACTTAAGGATATCTATATTCCTTTCCATTTTCCTATCACTCCATGGATTGTATGACGATCAATTATGTTTTAACCACAAATCCCAAGGTACTTCCTTTGGTCCACTTCTTACTCTTCTTGGGGTAAGACTGCTCTTCTTAAGGGTTCTTATTCATGTCATTAGGTAGGATGTTCCATAAACATCCGATCTTCCCTGTTTCCATTTATTTCCTTGATCATTGATGCTCTTTAGCACAACATCCTTTTGGACTCTTTGTCCATAACCCCGTGGGTTTTGATGTGATTCCCTTTTTACCATATTTGGTCCTTCCTGCATCTTTTGTTTGTTATAACTCCAATCCAAGTTTTTATGTTTGACGTTGTTATGCTTTTTTTACTGACTCTTTCTTACTTGAGCCACATTTTCATGGGACTGTTGGACCTATATGTCCCTTATAGCATGACATGCTCTAGAACTTATCTTTGTCCATTATAATTCTTGAACATTTCTTGGATGGTTGTTCTCGACCTTCCAACCTTTTGCCTCACCCTGTAATGCATCTGTAAGCTTATCTTCTCTTCTCAATTTAATTTGGTATTTCACCTCTTCATTGTGGCCTATACTTCCCCAAGACTTCTTCCTTGATTGGCTTCTTCCTTTCCTCACCCTTACAGGTACCTGACTTAGAGCAACTTTATGATATCCCTTAATGTCATCCTCTTCTGCTTGCCTTCTCTTTTGAAATCTTGTGACATGTCATTGGTACCCTATCATCATTCCAATTTGCATCCTAGTACTGGTTTATTTCTTTAGGGAGGGTTCAAATCCTCCTTATTTCAATGTCTCTTGATCACCTTGTTGGAGGCTTACTTAATTCTTCTCATGGCTTGAGTTTGGTCGTTAATTCGTTCTCGTCCATTGATTCTTTAAGGATACCCTCCATTCTTCTTTTCCGATGTTTGGCCTATTCACTTCTCTCTTCTTCATCGAGGTTTAAATCCATGCTTCTCCGGAGGGTTAGTTCATTAACTACCTTGTCCCCGACTATTTTTCTTGTCCAACTGTCTGGGGGCAGCTATCTCTAGAATTCACTTGTCCTTGATGCCCATCCTGTCGCCCTTTATAGGGTGTAGTCGACACTATTTCTCGATCCTTTGTAGGGTGTCGTTTATTATCCTTGATCATTTCGTTATTACTAATTGCTTCCTACTTTGCTACTCTCCTTTTCCAAAGCAGATCATACTTGCCATCCCAAAACATCCTCAACCACTTATGCCCCTTTTTGAGGTTACTTAATTTTGGGTTAAGCCACTTATGATCCACTTGTCGGTTCCTTAGCTTGGGGATTTCCCTTTTATGGTCTCACTTTCTACCTTTATCTTTCTACCTAAGGACTTCCATATTGTGAGTTTTAGGTTCAACTTCCATAACGCTTCTTGAAGGCTCTCCCTTCTCTTCTTTCTTTCAACTTGACCCTCTTAGAGGCAACTTAGTTCCTCTTTTTACCAGAATTTGTTACCTCCTTTATGAGGGCTCGCTTAATCCCTTGTCGGTCCTTAGGTTTTCTTTCTAGTACTAATCCTCCCACTCCTACTGCATCTCCTAATGCCACCCTTTTTTCCTTTCCTTTTTCCTAGGTTTATCCTATCCTTTGACTCCATAGAAGTATTGCTTCCCTTTCTTTCCTTTTCCCATTTCAGTTGGGTTCTTTGTCTCTTGGTTAGGGAATGTCCCTTCCGATGACTCCCTTTCTAGGTAGGCTCTTTGTTCGTTCCTGGAAACTTCCTTCCTAGTCTTTCGTCTCAGCTTGTTGCCTTGTCACTGCATTGGGAGTTTCCTAGTTCTTATGGAGAAATTATTTAGGTTGGTTGTCTTAGGGTTATTATTAACAAGAGGTGGCCTACAGTCTTGCTTCTCAGGTGGCCTTTTCTCCACCTACTACCTCTAGTCCTGATTGGCATATTCCACTATGTTAGTGGTACTTGTCATGAGAATAACTTTTAAATGGAAATTTTTTTTGTTTTTATTCATTCAAGTAGGTAGTTTCTTACCGCACTCAGCTTATTATAGGAATTTCTCACTACTTCTTATTCTAGTTCCTTGGGGTCATAGGTCGGGAGTAAGCCTCTGAATTGTTTTGGGATTCATGGTTCGAGGGCTCCGATGAACTGGTTGACATCCATCCCCACTCCCATTGGGATTCCCTACTAGGATGGACTTCATGGAACACATCGAGTTCGTACCTCCCCAACACCTCTGCTTCATACTCATAGGTCCACTTAATCCATTAGGAAGAGTTAAAGTTGTATTGCGCCAGTGGGGGTGCATGGTGAACTTTCATAAAGGTTGTGTGTGCATCCCAGTAGTTGTTCTAGACCTCCCTTCGAGTTGGGGTCCTTTTTGGCTATCGCATAACTAGAGGGGATGTCGGGCTCCTTGGAGGAGGGGTAGGTTCTTTCTATCTTAGAGGAGCATACATTATGTCGTCTGGCTCTAATAATGTATTTTGGCAATCTTTTCTCAACTTCCATGAACCTTTGAACGTCTATCGTACTTGAGGCAGGACCTTTTTTCATGATTTTGTGCATGGGTTTGGTTCGCACGGTGAACTTCCTAGGGACTTTTATTCCTACAAGGTAATTAAGTTTTTGTTATTCCTACAAGGGCATAGTATTGATAAACTTTCAAGGGAATAAGGCTATGATACCACTAAAGTTGTCACACCTTGGCCCAGTTTGGTCGGATCCCCTTGATTAACCTGCCGCTACCTTGGTTTTAGAGGGGTTTCCCTCTTCTTTTATTCAAGAGGTGCCAGGCGAAAATTCAAACCTTGTTCACTGTAATCACATAAATCAATCCTATGCAAGCTTAAAAGGAACTTTAAGCATACCTGACAGAGGATACATCTTCACATTCTCTTTCTATCCCTTACTCCTAAAAATGGGAAAAAGGGATGGGTGAGTTTTACAACTCAGTGAGCGGGTGCTAGGAATGAGTTTTCAAAATAGCGTTATCTTATCCAAACCATCAAAGGTTATCATTTTCAAAAAGATTTTTCCTCAATTTTGGTTTTCGAAACCTTCTACCATTTCAAAATTAGGTGTGTTTAGCTCTCTTAGCTCATCCCCTTGCCTTAGGAGGTGTTTAGCAAACAAACACATATCCTTCATCAAGAAGGGTACACACATTCACAGGTGTAGCCCGTCCATTGCACCCACTTATGGATCAGAGAGTCTTTACCATCTACCAAGATAGAAGCCCGTCCACTTCTACCCTCGGTCTGAGTTGATGTCCTAGACATCCGACCCTAAGACCTGAATGCCATTCTATGTCCGTACGAGGATAGAGACCTCATCTTGACCCCACCCCGGTCTCATGCATAAGAAGCTTACAGAGCTTCAAGACTGACTGACATGACAAATTGCCCTTATCTCCACCATGTCGTCCAGTAGCCCTTAGGATCCATCACTACCCCCTAGGGCATCTTGATGGTCCCATACCACAAGTGCATGCACAAACAAAGGCTATTCACATATAGCCATTATCTTTAGTGCCAACAGTCCAACAACCCTAACGCTCAACCCGACATGCACCTGTTTGTCTAAGCTCGTTCATCGACCTGGCCTTGACGCACTTCCACCAATCAATTGAGCATTGTCAGTCCTGACTTAGTATCATGGCAAAATCACACAACCAATTCATTATAAATTTTCATGATTCCTTCTTAATCAAGTTTGTTTACGAGCTCATGCTCATGCCCATTGGACTTGGGTCCATTGCATGTATTTTTCCAAAACCGAGCATTTAGCCCCGTGAGTTCAAAAACTGAGGCCCCTCGCCTATCAGAGCTATTTTAGCTCCCGTCAAGAAGGTTTCCCAAATTTTTTAAGCATTTGCACATAGTTAGGGGAGAACACTTCTAACAAAAAGAAAATTTCAACTCATCACACCAACCGGGTGTGATGATATCTCCGCTTACAATTGATAGGCGGGTTTCTCCTTTCCTAAAGGAAACTCATCATACCAACCGGGCATGATTATCTTTGCTTACAACTAGTAAGTAGGTTTTATCCATTAAAGATAGTGCTCATCATCCCAACCGGTATAATGTGTAAATTAGCCCACTCACTTGGTGACCGTAACGTGTTCGTCCCCGATCGATTTTCCAAGTCCACGCTAGCTTTTCCTTGCTGGCGTTATGGTCTCTCGTGTCCCTACACGACGTGGGCTTCCTTATCAATTAAGGTTTGACATGACAACCATTGTTTTCTCACATATGAGGGACTAGGCTTAAAATTGTTGGTTTATTGCACTTAGGTCCCTAAAGTTCATTTTTTCTTGACTTTAGGTCCCTAATGCTATCTTTTCCCCAAATTGATTTCCAAGGCTTCCAAAATCTCCTTTGGGTCCTCAATTTACTCGAAATTGTGTAAGGGGCTCAAGTTTTTCAAATTTCCAATTTGATCTCCCATTTTTTTAAAATTACGATTTTGCCCATACATTCCAAAAATAGCTATTTAACCCCAAATGTTTCAAAAATTGATCAATTGGAGCCCAAACATCTTTCTCATGGCCAATTGGTCTTTAATTTTAGGAAATTGCATAGAGGTCTATCAATATTTCAAAATCCCCAATTTTCCCCCAATTTCTCCCCTTCAAATTGATAGAATTTGATTTTTTCAAATTGGTCATTCAATCAAGGTTAACTGCTCCAATTGATGGTATGGATCAGTTTCTACACTTCCATATGATTCAATTGAGCTTTGAATTGCATGATTTATGTCTAAAACAAGCTCAAATAGAGCTTCGATGGAAAATTGTTCGTAAAGAGAGATAGCTTGTCAGAGGTGCATCGGTCCGAGCTCTCGATCTAGGGAGGTAGCCCTCATCATGAGGTTATTTCTAGGATCAATAATTGCTACAATTGAAGTCCAAATGAGAGTGAATTTGGTTAGTGAAATTTGACACTTTCTCTCTCTAACACTAATCTACAACGATGGAGAAGGGCCGAATTGGCTTACCTTTCAGATCTATTGTGGCCGTGTTAGGGCTGTGGGGGCGTTGGGGAGGCTTGGTTTCAACGAAGGAGATTTGAATTTGGCCAAATTCATCTCGGCCAAAACATAGCAGCTATGGTCTGTCGAAGCTACTCCACTGTTTGATTTCACCAGCGCTTCTTCGACGGTCCTCGGGTCGAAGGGTGATTGTTGTTAGGTAGCTGACTTCCCCTGGAGTCTATAGGACTCGACCTTGCCTTCTGAGGCTGAAAAAAGTGCCCAAGTCTGAGCTCTGGTTCGAGATTCACCGAAAAATGGAGCACTTGAGAGAGAATGGTGATTTAAGGTGTGAGGAGGATGAATGGAGAAGAGCTCTTTATATAGGGAGCTCGAGGATCCTCTACCCGACCACTTTCCATTTTGGTCAAGCTTATCCTTGCCCAAAAATGCCTTGATCGGAGTGAATATTCCTTTGCTAGAGAAGGAATTTTTCTACATTAATGAACAGTGTTATCATACTCTGGAAGAAGATGACACTGTTCCGAACTAGACCGGTCCGGTCCAACCGAGTTCAATGGCAAAAATCAGCTGGTTCAGGCCTGATTCGTCCAATTTTCTCAAAATTAAAATTTTAAAAATTAATCTAAATTCATTCTCTATCTAATGGTGGATTCAATTTCCCAATTTGAACAATTTTAGCCACTAAGAATAATGAATTTAGAAATTGGTTCAATCCAGTTCAGGTCTGGTTCACCCTAAATCAGTCTAATTTTCTCTTCCCATTTGTTCCAAGGTTCTTTTCCATGATTTTTTGACTCCTTCAGTCACTTGGGATTTGCAAATTTCCATTTTAGCCTTTGTTTATTGGAATTTTCTTTCCTGGTTTTCTTATCTTTAAAGGGGCGGGGTTCACACTCATGGCCAAGTAGCATAATGGTTCTTACCGCATCTCATTACTGGAAGCTCGATGCAGCACTCTCCTGATTCCCCAATTCACACAGCATAATCATGCAACAATAAATCATACTTATAACATAGATATACTCTAACACGTGCTTTGGGTCTGGTTCATACTTCCTAAGCATATATACATGGAAGACGTTGTGAGTCCTTTACAATTTGCTTGGCAGCTTCTATTTGTAGGCTACTGGACCAACCCTTTACACTACCTGGTAAGGTTCATTTTTTCATGTATTTAGCTTTCCTCTGTGTCTGAACCGTAGTACACCCTTCCATAGGGATACCGTTTGGAACACCTTACTCCCCACTTCAAAGTTTAACTCCCACCTTTGGTTATCCCCATAACTTTGCTATTTGTCCTAGGCAGCCTTGAGTCTATCATTTATGACATTTATCTTTTTGGTTGTGTCTTGATTAACTCAAGTCTCTCCAGTCTTCGCTCCCCTACTTCATCCCAATAGAGGGGTGTCCCACACTTACTTCCATATAATGCCTTGTAGGGGCACATCTGCATGATGGCTTGAAAGTTGTTATTAAAAGCAAATTCCATCAAGCACAAATAATGCTCCCATGTCCTACCAAAACTCATCAAACATGCTCAGAGCAAATCCTCTAGTGTTTGTATGGTCCATTCTGATTGCATGTTTCTTTGATGGTGGAAGGTGATACTAAGATGTAGTTTTGTCCATAATGAGTTATGAAGACTTGGTTAGAATTGTTACGTTAACCTTAGGTCTCCATATGACATGATTGACTCAGGTACACATGTAGTCGCACAATCTCTGCGATGTACAACTTAGCCCACTATTTAATTGGGTCAATCAATCTAATGGATAGGAAGTGGGTAGTCTTGGTGGGCCAATCTACTATTACCCACATAACGTCATGTTCTTTTGTCAATGGGGGAAACCTGGTCATGAAGTCCATTGTTGTCTCACCCTGACTCAGTTTGGTTGGAACACTGTGAACAACTAGCCACTCATTCCAATATTAAAAAGGACACCCACCACCGTGGTACCCGTAGGCACATAACCCGAAAATATTTCAAAATTTTTCTAGGAAATATCCATCCATGAAACATACTAAAATATTATTAAAGCGTAAAACATACCATGAAGTTAAATCTTCGCAAGCATTACTCTTCATGATTTCCTGAAAGGGTTTAAGGGAGGGGTGAGTTGGACAACTTAATGATTAGGTAATAAGGCAATTATTCAAGGATGCAAATGATTGCTTATTTATCAATAGATTTCACCATTCTCATTTAATAGTTTTTGATTTAACAAAATAATCGCATGCCCTTTGTCATCAAAGAGATCATTCCTTTGTAGAACAATACCTAACTATTTTACTTTTGGCTCGGAGCAACTTTATCTTCCACCGTTGTCACGTCCGACCCGGTTTGGTCAGATCCTGTGAACAACCCGCTGCTCGCTTGGTTCAAGAGGGGTTTCCCGCTTCTTTAGATCAAGAGGAGTCAGGCGTATTCTCAACCTTGTTCCTTGAAATAACATATATCAATAAAAATGCAAGATCAAGATAATTAAGCGTACCTGACAGAGGGTAAGTCCTAGTGTTGTCATTAGTCATTTCTATATTTCTTAAAAAGGGATAAAAATGGTGGGTGAGTTTCTACAACTTAGTGAATGGGTATTTTAAAAATAAAGTTTCAATAAAATAGTTTTTGAATTGGAGTGTGCTAGACTCCTTATTTTCTTTAAGACATTTCATCCTCAAAATCTCAATTTTTAAAACCATTATTCCTCATTAATCACAGTCGGTGTGCTTAACAATCAACACCCACCCTTCATCAAGAAGGGATCACACATTCGTAGGGCAGCATGTCCACTGCACCCACTTGTGGCGTCAAAGAGACTTTACCGGCCAACTAGATAAAAGCATGTCCACTTCTACCCTGAGAATGAGTGGATGTACGCGACATTCGACCCTCAATCCTATAAAGAAACTCCATGTCTATATGAGGACAGAGACCTCATCCCGACCCTACTCCGGTCTCATGTGCATGAAGCTACATCAAGCTTCCCTGACTGCTGGCACGACAATCTGCCATTATCTCCATCATGTCGTCTAGTAGCCCCTAGGATGCATCACTACCCCTCTTGGGCATCTTGAAGGTCTCATACCTTAGTGCATGCACAAAACAAGAGTTTTCGTCATATGCTATTTAATCTTTGGTGCCACTGGTCCAAAGGCCCCGACCCTCAACTTAACCTGCAGCTGTTTGTTTCAATCGGTTCGTTGACCTGTCATGTCGCACTGCCACCAATCCATCGAGTATGTCAGTCCTGTCTTGCTATCATGGCCAAACACATAATTCATTTTTGTTTACAAGCTCCTACTCGTGCCAACTAGCCTTCGGCCCACTGTATGAGATTTTCAAAATCGGGCATATTAGCCACTGTGTAGCTGACATTTCCCCGAGTCTAAGGAACCTAACCACACCTTCTTTGGCTCAGAAAAGACACTATGTCGGAGCTCTAGTTCAAGCTTCATCGGAAAACTAAGTAGTTGAGAGAGAGTGTGGTTTTTAGGTCTGTAGAGGATGAATGGAGAGTGGCTCTTTATATAGGGAGCTCAGGGACTCTCCGACCATCTATTTGGCACCTTAATGATAGTCATTGATGGCCTGAAATGTACTGAATAGAAAGGTTTCTTCTTCGTTGGCGCTGTTTGATTTTTCGACGAGTGACTAGTGTTGTCATACAAAGGAAGAAGACGACACAATTATGAACCGGACTAGATCGGTCCAAACCGGGTTCAACGCTTGAACCAACCGGTTTAGGCCCAATTCGACCAAGTTTTTCAAAATAAAAATTACTAAATTCATTCTCTATCCAATGGTGGCATCAATTCTTCAATTTAAATTTCCTATGCCACCTAGAAAAATGAATTTAGCATCCAATTCAATAGTGGTTCAAACCGGTCCAAATCGATTCAATTTAGTTCGGATCCAGTTCACGTGAATCGGTCTAGTTTTCTCTCCCAAATTGTCCTAAGGTCCTTTTCCAAGGTTTTTAGGACTCTTTTGGTCACTCGGGAGTTGTAAATTTCCCAATTTTCTCATTTTCTAATGATTAGGTTTGTAAACTGGTTCAGTTTTTCTCACTCGATTTAACTGGTTCTTTCCCCAGTTTTTCCTTAACTCAAAAGGATGGGGTTTACCACCTTGGTGAGAAGCTTCAACCTCTACCATATAGTTTGTGTGAGCACAATTTCCAAACCTCCAAACCTTTCTAATACTTCTTGTTTGCTATTTTGGAATGGGACCTCTCCCCCCTCTTCCTTGGCCTCAATGCGTTGGAAGCTGTCAGAGCTCCACGACATACTAAAATAGCAAGAATCTCCTTGTAAACCCCGCACATTTGAGTTAAGGAAAACCGGGAAAAGAATCGGTCAAACCGAATAAGAAAACAAAACCGGTTTACATTTGGGAATAAGCAATATGAAAATTTACAACTTTCGGTTGATACAAAGGATTTATTAAACATTGGAAAAGAAACTTAAGACAAACTAGAAAACAAAAACCAAATTGGTTCAGGTGAACTAGATTCCATAAGAACTTCAAAGTTAAGATTTTTGTAACCCGAAATTTCGGTCAAAAATTTTTATACGAACGTACGGCTTATCATAAATAGCCATCAATTAATATATATTTAATTATTAAAATTAATACTAATAATTTAATACCTAAATTAAATTATTATAATTAATACAAATAATTTAATACCGAAATTAAATTATTGGAATTAATACCAATAATTTATGGCAATATTAATACTAGTAATAAATCTCACCCATTTAATACACGGGTTTTACGACTATATAAAGAGGTCATCCCCATTTCATTCTCCTCACACCTGAACACTTCTGTCTCTCTCTCTCTCTACTGCTCCATTTCCCGGTAAAGCTCGAACTAGAGCTTCGACTTGAACAAAGGTTGGGCTCTTTAGAATCGGGGAGAAGACAGCTATCTGATATCAAACTACAGTCAATCCGAGAATCGTTGGAGAAGCGCCGACATGATGGAATAGTGAAACAACTCTGGCGGACCGAAGCTACCCTATTTCGGCCAAGCTGGAATTGGCCATTTCAAGCCCTCCTCAGGCCAAACCAAGCCCTCCCAACACTTCCTCAGCCTTTCCACGGCCGAATTAGGAACGAAAGGTAAGCCAATTCGGCTCCCCTTTATAATTTTCGATCGGTGCTAGAGAGAGAATCGACCGAATTTCAATGACGAAATTCTAATCCAATTTCGCATCAATTGATACAATACTTGATTCTAGGATGAACCTCAGGACGAGACCTATCTGCCCAGATCGAAAGCTCGGACTGTCGTGCCTTCACCGGTGAGTAATCGAAGCTTTCTCTCTCTACAGTCTGTTTTCCAGCAAAGCTCCGTATGAGCTCGTTCCAACGTTAAAATCTGCGATTCAAAGTTTCTTATAATCGTATGAACATACAGGAACTCAATTTCAACTCCAATTTCAATAATTAGAAGTGTTTGATCGGTTAATTTGATGAAATCAAATTCGGTAGTGTTGAAGAGTTGAAATTGGGGGAAAATTTGGGGATTTTCGAAATTCAAAGGGGCCAAAATACAATTTTATGAAATTGAGGGTCAATTGGGCATGAAATAATGTTGGAGGACCAATTGAGGAATTTTAGAAATTTTGGGGGAAAACTTACCATTTTTGTGAAAGAAGGGCAAAATGGTAATTTTGGAAAAATTGGGGAACTAAATTGGAAATTTGGGAAATTAAACCCCTTTTTGGTGAAATTGAACAAAATTGAGGTCCCACGATAAATTTTAAAAGTTACGGGACTCAATTTGAGGAAAAACCGACATTAGGGACTTAAAGTTAAAGAGAAATAACTTTAGGGACCTAATTGCAAATAACTAAAAGTTTGGGTTTTCTCATTCATTAATGAATGAAGGCTGTTATGCCGAGTAATAATGAACAAGGTTGTTCATATCATGTAGGAATGTTAAATACCGGGAACGCCAGCAAGGACAAGCTCGTGAGAATACAAAGAACCAGTCTAGTGGAATTCACGACATTAACAGGTGAGTGGGTTTACTAACGTCATACCCGGTTGGGATGATGAGCACAAATTAAAGTTAAAAACCACTTACCGGTTGTGAGTGGGTTTACTAACATCATACCCGGTTGGGGATGATAAGTGCCTCGATATAAAAACCCACTGTTTAGTGGTATTTTAATCATCACTACTTAGAGAAAGTGATGTGAAAGTTATGCGAAAAAAAAACTACTTACAGGTTGTAAGTAGATCATACTCGGTTGGTATGATGAGACTTCCTCGAAGGAAGTTGAAAACCCGTTCATCGGTTATGAACGGAGATGTCCTTATACCGGTCAGAATGATGGACAGTAAAAACCTATTTTTGTCGGAAGTGCTCTCCCCTAACTATGTGCCAATGCTTAAACAATTTGGGAGACCTTCTTGACGAGAGCTCGAATAGCTCTAATAGGCCGGGGGCCTCGATTTTGCAACTTGGGGGCTAAATGCCCGATTTTGAAAATCTCGTACAGTGGGCCCAAGGCCAGTTGGCACGAGTAGGAGCTCGTAAATGAACATGATATATGTGCCATAAAACTTAATAAGTGAATTGTTTGGCCATGGTACCAAGATAGGACCGACATGCTCAGTCAACTAGCGGCAGTGTGACATGACAGGTCGACGGACTAGTCAAGACAAACAGCTGTGGGTTGAGTTGAGAGTTGGGGCCGTTGGACTAGTGGCACCATAGATTACATGGCAATATAAGAAAACATTGTTTGTGCATGCACTGTGAGTACAGGATCATCAAGACGCCCATGAGGGGTAGTGATGTGTCCTAAGGGCCCTGGACGACTCGGTGAGTATAAGGGCAGATTGTCGTTTCAGGTGTCTTTGCGAAATTTGGAGTAGCACAAAGCGCATGAGACCGGGGTGGGGACAGGATGAGGTCTCTGTCCTCATATGGACACAAAGAAGCGATTTCGGGATTGTGGGTCGGATGTCGCGTACATCCACTCATTCCCAGGGTAGAAGTGGTCGTACTTCTATCCGGGTGGCAGGAAAAGTCGCTTCGAAGCCACTAGCGGGTTCAGTAGTGATACTGACTTGCGAATGTGTGTAACCTTCATGATGAAGGATGTGTGTTGGGTGATGACACACCATGGTAACTAAGAAATAATGGAAAAAAACACAAATTTTTAAATGATGGGATTTTTTTGAAAACAAAGGAGTCTGGCACACTCCATATAAATGTTTTTCTTAAAAGTCAAAAACTTTTAAAAATCCATTCACTGAGTAGTCGTACTCACCCCCTCCCTTATATCCCTTTCAAGAAATCCCAGAAAGTCTCCACTTAAAGACCGTCAACTAAGATGCCTGTAAGACAGGTACGTAAAGTTTTAATTTTTATACAGTTTTGATTATGCTATTCCAGGAAAAAGGTGCAAGTTAAAGGACGCCTTACTCTTTACGGTTTACGATAAGGGGAGACCCTTTAATAAACCGGGAGAGTGGCGGGTTGATCACGGGGATCTGACCAAACTAGGTCGAGGCGTGACACTCCTCTTGCTCCATAAGCCATCCAACAGACCTAAGAACCAACAATACCCCATACCAAGCACCTCGATGGTTTTGTATCTAAACAAACACAATCAATAGTATTTTGTTAAGACCTTTATTTTTGTGCTACCAGCCCAATGAGTTCAATGACTCGACTTTGGCTTAGTACCTAAATCACACAAATTATACATTTATGATAATTTTCATAAAGCTCAATAATCATAATTTGTCTACGGGATTAAGCCTATTTCCATAGGCTTTGGGTCCACTAAACAAGTTTTCAAAACATGGCCTTGGGCCTAGTGTAGCTATATCTTATCTTCAGAGGAATGCTTGATGCTCTCAATAGAAATAACTCCCAAAATTTGTTTAAGAGGTTTCACACAATCAAGTGAGATTTATATAGTTTTACGACTATATAAATTCAGGGCAGTAACTCCTCAAAGACCACAAAGGACTGGAGACCGAAACCATAGAGCTAGCTAAGTAAGTGGTTCACCAAGAGGTCAAGAAATGACGAGGTAAATGTAAAATTTAAATCTTTTCTTAAGAAGGTCAACCCGAGAAAGAGAGTTAAAGAACTGGTCTTCGAGAGAATCATCGATTTAAACCACAGTAAAGAAAGGAGTGCATCCACAAGAGAAGACAAGACGAACATTTAATGACAAACATATTGGGATTACAGGAATAAATCACCTTGGAAAAAAAAAAGCAACTATGTCAAATGGGAAGTTCGAACCAACATGACAAGTAAAAGCAAGTTGTTACAACAAAATAGTTAGAGGGAACAAATGACACCCTAAGGAAGATCGGGAAGTAGAAGGGACTACACCCTAAAAAGGTTAGTGAGATGGATGTTATGGACAGGAGGACTCGAGAAACAGCTGCTAAGAAACTTAGACCAAACAAATGGTGGAGGCAAAGCAGTTAACGAACAAATACTCGGGAAAGCCATAATGTAAGTTCCGACAAAGAAGAGAGAGGTAGAAAGGTCAAATACTTGGGAAAAGAAGGATACAAGAAATCCTTAAAAGGACCAAGGGCCAATTAACGACTAAACTCAAGCCAAGAAAGGAATAGGTAAGCCTCTCCCACAATGATCCTGAAACAAGGAAGATTTGTACGCTCCCTAAAGAAATAGACAGGTATTGGGTACGAATAAGGATGCAAATATAGCATAAAAGATGTGCCTAAAAGATTTGAGGAGTAATGGTAAATAGGAGAAGACGACATCAAGGGATGTCATTTAAGGGTAGAAATCCCCTATAACAAATGTAAGAAAAGAATATCAGAGGAAAGGCAAAGAAGCCTACCAAGGAAGGAAGCCCCGGAAAGACATGTGTATCCCAATTGAGAGGAAATGGAACCAACCAAAATAGAAGGAATGATAAGCTCACAAATGAAATGTTTGTTGAGATGGAAAAGTCGAGAACCAAGGAAAAATGAGGTCCTAAGAAGGAAATTAAATTAAAGGAATTATGGAGGGGCAGATGGACACAATGTGGATTGAAAGAAACCAACCCTTAATTAGGAAATGTTTCCAAGGAAGGAAATATCATAATGACCCAGGCTGACCTATTTGGAGGGAACAGGAGAACCAAGTAGAAAGACGAAAACTAATAACGACAGATAGCCAAATAGAATAAACAAAACCCTAAGAAGGAATTAGATGGATAATAGGATGGGCTTGAAGAACGAGTGTACAGCTGCCTAGACGATTGTACCAGAAAAATAAAGAATTGTGAAATGGTTGCGAACAAATTAGAGGGGGTTAGGGCCAAAGGAAAACCCTTGAGTAGAGGATATCATTGGGAATGATGATGGATCTAAGAAAGGATGAAACCCAGCATGTCGATAAAACATCTGGGAATTTAATTAATTGGAACATGAAATACTTAATAAGGAAGAGTCAGCTAATAAGTATGATGAGGTCAAATATAACAATTTGGACCAAATTTATAATAGACAACGAATGGATGAAGAGTCGAAATAGGACGAAAAGGTGGTGATAAAGAAATTCGCAAAAATAAGTACGAAATACTCTATAGGACGACGAGCTAAGTGTTTCAATGATCAAGCGTTTAACTAGACACGAAAATGGTTAGTTATCTTGGAATTCCCAATATTGAGTACTGGACCCAAAGGGGAAGAATGTTTCCCTAAGCAAAATGAGAGATAAACTCTAAGAACGTATCATGAGGTAAGGTATGTCTAGTTATGAAAAACTCCATGGAGGGAGTAAAAAATATTAACGAAAATGAATTTCTTAAGTGAAGGATGTAAAAAGGACTAATTAAAAGAACAAGAGAAGACTTTGCATGTTAAGCAAACACCAAAAGGACATCAAATGAAATGATTGCTCATGCAAGGATGTTAACTAAGTTTTGGGGACAAAACTCCTAAAAGGAGGGGAGAGTTGTAAACCCCGCACAATTGAGTTAAGGAAAACCGGGAAAAGAACCGGTCATACCGAATAAGAAAACCAAACCGGTTTACATTTGGGAATAAGCAATATGAAAATTTACAACTTTCGGTTGATACAAAAGATTTATTAAACATTAGAAATGAAACATAAAACAAATTAGAAAACAAAAACTAAATTGGTTCAGGTGAACTAGATTTCATATGAACTTTAGAGTTAAGTGTGCTTACTTGAGAGTAGTGTGAGGATGGGTGACCTCCTGGGAAGTATAATTTTTTTTTAACCCGAAATTTCAGTCAAAAAATTTTTATGCGAACGTATGGCTTATCATAAATAGCCATCAATTAATATATATTTAATTATTGGAATTAATACCAATAATTTAATACCGAAATTAAATTATTGGAATTAATACCGAAATTAAATTATTGAAATTAATACCAACAATTTATGGCAATATTAATACTAGTATTATTGAACTAGATTTCATATGAACTTTAGAGTTAAGTGTGCTTACTTGAGAGTAGTGTGAGGATGGGTGACCTCCTGGGAAGTATAATTTTTTTTTAACCCGAAATTTCAGTCAAAAAATTTTTATGCGAACGTATGGCTTATCATAAATAGCCATCAATTAATATATATTTAATTATTGGAATTAATACCAATAATTTAATACCGAAATTAAATTATTGGAATTAATACCGAAATTAAATTATTGAAATTAATACCAACAATTTATGGCAATATTAATACTAGTAATAAATCTCGCCATTTAATACACGGGTTTTACGACTATATAAAGAGGTCATCCCCATTTCATTCTCCTCACACCTGAACACTTCTCTCTCTCTCTCTACTACTCCATTTCCCGGTTAAGCTTAAACTAGAGCTTCGACTTCAACATTTTTCTTAACCTCGAAAGGAGAGGTCGGACTCTTTAGAATTGGGGAGAAGACAGCTATCTGATAGCAAACTCCAGTCAATCCGAGAATCGTTGGAGAAGCGCCGACATGATGGAATTGTGAAGCAACTCTGGCGGACCGAAGCTGCCCTATTTCGGCCAAGTTGAAATTGGCCATTTCAAGCCCTCCTCAAGCCAAGCCAAGCCCTCCCAACACTTCATCAGCCTTTCCACAGCCAAATTAGGACCGAAAGGATTAACCTCAGGATGAGACCTATCTGCCTAGATTGAAAGCTCGGACCACCGTGCCTTCACCGGAACGTTAAATACCGGGAACGCCAGCAAGGACAAGCTTGCGTGAATACAAAGAACTAGTCTAGTGGAATTCACGACATTAACGGGTGAGTGGGTTTACTAACATCATACCCGGTTGGGATGATGAGCACAACTTAAAGATAAAAACCACTTACCGGTTGTGAGTGGGATTATATATCATACCCAGTTGGGGATGATAAGTGCCTCGATATAAAAACCCACTGTTTAGTGGTATTTTAATCATCACTACTTAGAGAAAGTGATGTGAAAGTTATGCGAAAAAAAAACTACTTACTGGTTGTAAGTAGATCATGCCCAGTTGGTATGATGAGACTTCCTCGAAGGAAGTTGAAAACTCGTTCATCGGTTATGAACGGAGATGTCCTTATACCGGTCGGTATGATGGACAGTAAAAACCTATTTTTGTTGGAAGATCTCTCCCCTGACTGTGTGCCAATGCTTAAACAATTTGGGAGAACTTCTCGACGGGAGCTCGAATAGCTCTGATAGGCTAGGGGCCTCGGTTTTGGAACTTGGGGGCTAAATGCCCGATTTTGAAAATCTCGTACAGTGGGCCCAAGGCCAGTTGGCACGAGCAGGAGCTCGTAAACGAACATGATATATGTGCCATAAAACTTAATAAGTGAATTGTTTTGCCATGGTACCAAGATAGGACCGACATGCTCAGTCAACTAGCGGCAGTGCGACATGACAGGTCGACAGACTAGTCAAGACAAACAGCTGCGGGTTGAGTTGAGAGTCGGGGCCGTTGGACTAATGGCACCACAGATTACATGGCAATATAAGAAAACATTGTTTGTGCATGCACTGTGAGTACGGCATCATCAAGACGCCCATGAGGGGTAGTGATGCGTCCTAAGGGCACTGGACGACCTGGTGGCTATAAGGGCAGTTCGTCGTTCCAGGTGTCTGTGCGAAATTTGGAGTAGCACGAAGCGCATGAGACCGGGGTGGGGACAGGATGAGGTCTATGTCCTCATACGGACACGAAGAAGTGATTTTGGGATTGTGGGTCGGATGTCACGCACATCGACTCATTCCCAGGGTAGAAGTGGTCGTACTTCTATCCGGGTGGCAGGAAAAGTCGCTCCGAAGCCACTAGCGGGTTCAGTAGTGATACTGACTTGCGAATGTGTGTAACCTTCATGATGAAGGATGTGTGTTGGGTGATGACACACCGTGGTAACTAAGAAATAATGGAAAAAGATGAATTTTTAAATGAAATAATTTTTTTAAAACAAAGGAGTCTGGCACACTCCATATAAATGTTTTTCTTAAAAGTCAAAAGCTTTTAAAAACCCATTCACTGAGTAGTCGTACTCACCCCCTCCCTTATATCCCTTTCAGAAAATCTTGGAAAGCCTCCCCTTAAAGACCGTCAACTAAGATGCCTGTAAGACAGGTATGTACAGTTTTAAATTTCATGCAGTTTTGATTATGTTATTCCAGGAAAAAGGTACAGGTTAAAGGACGCCTTACTCTTTACGGTTTATAATAAGGGGAAACCCTTTAATAAACTGGGAGAGTGGCGGGTTGATCACGTGGATCCAACCAAACCGGGTCGGGGCGTGACAAGTTCACCTTCAATTCGCCAAGTTATTGACGCAAATTAAATTTCTAAAAATCCTTCATTCAATTCCCTATCGTTTATGCCCAAGAACATCCATATTCCAATTTAACTCAACCCTTCTAAAAATTGGGGGGGGGGGGGGGGGGTGGGGGGGTTTACTAATCTAAGTCGGTTCAACTAATTTTGGCCATCCTTTGGTCGGTTCACCTTCGATTCGGCCAGTTCTTGACCCATCCAATTTTCTAAAATCCTTATTCCCCTTTCCTATTTATTAGGTTCAAGATTCTCCCTTTATTGAATTATATAGATCCTACTAAAAATTGGGTGCCTTTTTACTTAAATTCTCCTTATCCATTCAACTTGATTTTCGCTTGGCTTTTCTAGGTCCTCAACTTCTAATAGAATGAGGTTTCCTTGGGGTGATTTGGGTGGACTTTTCCATTCCCAACTTTGGGGTTTGTATGGTTTAGCCCCACCTCGTTTGATTTCTAATATTTGGTCTTGGGTTTTCATTCCTATTTCAACCTTAGTTTTTTTTGTTTGAATTTCACGGTGTTACAACTACTACCCTCCTTTTTAGGTGTTTTATTAAGAAAACTTTCATTCATTTTCCATATCAGTGTTAAATTTACAATGTAGCACATTATTAGGTAAAATAGGTAAGCATATTTTTCTCTCATAGCTTCCTTAGGTTCCTAGGTCTCTTCTTCTACTTGATTACTGTGTTATAGCACCTTTACCATGGGAATATTCTTATTCCACAAGTGTTTCTCCTAGCGATCAGTAATGACTATTGGTTCTACCATGTAAGATGGATTCTCTAGTTCAAGTGGAGGTTGTTCTAACACGTGTTATGGGTCTAGTTCGTACTTCATTAGCACATACATGTTGAAGACGTTGTGTGTCCTTTACAATTCATGTAAGAGCTTCAATTTTTAGGCTACTAGACCAACCCTTTACACCACCGGGCAAGGTTTGATATGTCATAGATTTAGCTTTCCTCTGTGTCAGAACTATAGTAAACCCTTTCATAGAAATACCTTTAGGAACACGTTGTCCCCTACTTCAAAGTTTAGCTCCCACGACCAGTTATCATCATAACTTTGTTGTTTGTCGTAGGCAGCCTTGAGTATATCATTTATGGCCTTTATCTTTTTGGTTGTGTCAGAATAACTCAAATGCCATGCCCCCAACCCAATTTGGTTGGATCCCCATGATCAACCCGCCACTCTCCCAGCTTGCTAAGGATTGCCCCTTCTTTATAAACTATGAGGAGTAAGTTGTCCTTTAAACCTGCATCTTTCCTGGAATAACATAAATCAAAATTGCATAAATTTTGAAACTTATCATACATGCCTTACAGTTGTGTTAGCTAGTAGTCTTTGGGTAAGCTTTCCGGGTTTACCTGAAAGGGATATAAGGGAGGGGGTGAGTTTAATAACTCAGTGAATGGGTGTTTTAGGGTATGACTTTCAAAAAATAGTTTGAATTGGAGTGTGCTAGAATCCTTATTTTTCTTTTAAAAATATTTCATTCTCAAATTTCAGTTTTTATAACCATTTCTCATTTAACTGTGTGTTTATCAACCAACGCATGACCTTCATCATGAAGGAAAGACACATTCATAGGCCAGCCCGTCCCCTATACCCACTTGTGGTATCAGAGCGACTTTATTGGCAACCTAGATAGAAGCAGTCCACTTCTACCCTAAGAATTAGTGGATGTGCGCGACATCTGACCCTCAATCCTATTACAAAACTCCATGTCCATATGAGGAGAGAGAACTCATCTTGTCCCCACCTTGGTCTCATGTGCAATAAAGCTACATCGAGCTTCTCAAGACTTCTTGTACGACTAACTGTCCTTATCTCCACCAGGTCGTCCAGAGCCCTAGGACGCATCACTACCCCTCTTGGGCGTCTTGAAGGTTCTGTAACATATTGCATGCACAAATCAATAATTTTCCACATAAGCCATATAATCTGTGGTGCCACTGGTCCAATAGCCCGACCCTCAACTCGACCTATAGCTATTTGTCTTTACCAGTCTGTAGACTTGTCATGTCGCACTACCGTCAGTTCATCAAGTATGTCGGTCTTGTCTTGGTACCATGGCCAAACAATTCATTCACTTCAGTTTTCATGGCCTAAAATCATGTTTTTTTTATGAGCTCCTGCTCGTGCCAACTGTCTTGGGGCCCACTATTAAAGATTTTCAAAGTCGGGAATATTAGCCCCCAAGTTTCAAAACCAAGGCCTCTAACCTAACTGAGCTATTCAAGCTCCCATCAAGAAGGTCTCCCAAAAATTTTAAGCAGTGGCATATAGTCAGGGCAGAGCAATTCCAACAAAATAAACTTTTCAGTCATACATCACACCAACCAAGTATGAGGACATCTCCGCTTATAACCGATAGGCGGGATTTCCACTTTCTAGGAAGTTTCATCACACAAATTGGGTATGATCTACTAACAACCGATAAGTAGTTTTCTTCGCGTGATTTCCATATCACTCTTCTTAGGTGTGATGGTTAAAATACCATTTAGCAGTTAGTTTTCATTTCCGAGGTGCTTATTATCCCAACCAGGTATGATATTAAATATCCCATTCACCCCATAGTGCAGTGAATTTCCTCTTAGCCAGCATGTTGCCTTCACACGGACTTGTCTTAGCTAGCATTCCTAGTACTTCGTGTTCCTACACGATATGAACATTCTTGTTCATTATCCTTTGGCCTAATAGCCTTCATTCATCTCGAATGAATGATAAAACCAAACTTTTCATTTATTTACAATTAGGTCCCTAAAGTTATTTTTTTTCTTTAACTTTAAGTCCTTAATGCCAGTTTTCCACCAAATTGAGTCTTGAAACTCTAAAATTCACCTTAGGACCTCAATTTATTCAAAACCACAAGAAGGGGTTCCAGTTCCCAAATTTCCAATTTGGTTCCCTAGCTTTTCCAAAACTACCATTTTACTGCTACTTTACAAAAATGGTAAGTTTTGCCCCAAAAATTCAAAAATTTGTCCAATTGGTCCTCCAACATCTTTATCATGCCTAATTGGCCCTCAATTTTATGAAATTGCACTTTAGTCCCTCAAAATTTTGAAATCCCCAAATTTCTCCCAATTTGTCTCTCAATTTCAACCTTCTAACTCAGCTGAATTTGATTTCATCAAATTGTCCAATAAAATGCGTTTAATTGTTGAAATTGAAGATAGATTGGAGTTCCTACACCTTCATATGATTCAATTGCACTTTGAATCGCACGATTTAATGTCGAAATGAACTCAAAGAGAGCTTCGCCAGAAAATTGGACTTAGAGAGAGAAAGCTTACCGTCAGAGGAGCGGTAGTCTAAGCTTTCAATCTGGGCAAATAGGTCTTGTCCTGAGATTTCTCCTATGATCAAGAATTGCATCAATTGATGCAGAATTGAGTGAGAATTTAGTCATCAAAGTTCTGTCAGTTCTCTCTCTTGCATCGATTGTGTAAACCCCGCACTTTTGAGTTAAGAAAAATCGGGAAAAGAACCGGTCAAACCGAGTAAGAAAACCGAGCCGGTTTACATTTGAGAACATGCAATATGAAAATTTACAATTTTCGGGTGATCTAAAGGGTTCATTAAACCTTGGAAAAGAAATTTAAGAAACTTTAAAAAACAAAAACCAAATTGGTCCACGTGAACTAGATTTCATAAGAACTTCAAAGTTAAGCGTGCTTGCCCGAAAGTAGTGTGAGGATGGGTGACCTATTTAGAAGTATGAATTTTTTTTGTAACCCGAAATTTTGGTCAAAAATTTTTATGTACGCCTTATCATAAATAACCATAAATTGATATATATTTAATTATTCTAATTAATATCAATAATTTAATACTTAAATTAATATATTGGAATTAATACAAATAATTTAATACCGAAATTAAATTATTGGAATTAATACCGAAATTAAATTATTGGAATTAATACCAATAATTTATGGCAATATTAATAATAGTAATAAATCTCGCCCATTTAATACGCGGGCTTTACACCTATATAAAGAGGTCATCCCCATTTCATTCTCCTCACACCTGAACACTTCTCTCACTCGCTCCATTTCCCGGTAAAGCTCGAACTAGAGCTTTGACTTGAACAAAGGTTGGACTCTTTAGAACCGGGGAGAAGACAGTCTATTTTTCGGCGAAGCTCCGTTTGAGCTTGTTCTAGCATTAAAATGTGTGATTCAAAGTTTCTTAGAATCGTATGAACATGCAGGAACTCAATTTCAACTCCAATTTCAATAATTAGAAGTGTTTGATCGGTTAATTTGATGAAATCAAATTCGGTAGTGTTGAAGAGTTGAAATTGGGGGAAATTTTGGGGATTTTCGAAATTTAAAGGGCCAAAATACAATTTTATGAAATTGAGTGTCAATTGGGCATGAAAATAATATTGGAGGACCAATTGAGGAATTTTGGAATTTTTGGGGCAAAACTTACCATTTTTGTAAAAGAAGGGCAAAATGGTAATTTTGGAAAAATTGACGGACCATATTGGAAATTTGGGAAATTAAACCCTTTTTTGGTGAAATTGAATAAATTGAGGTCCCAGGATAAATTTTAAAAGTTATGGGACTCAATTTGAGGAAAAACTGATATTAGGGACTTAAGGTTAAAGAGAAATAACTTTAGGGACCTAATTGCAAATAACTAAAAGTTTGGGTTATCTCATTCATTGGAAATAAATGAAGGCTGTTATGCCGAGTAATAATGAACAAGGTTGTTCATATCGTGTAAGAATGTGAAATACTAGGAACACCAGCAAGGACAAGCTCGCGTGAATACAAAGAACCAGTCTAGTGGAATTCACAACATTAACGGGTGAGTGGGTTTACTAACATCATACCCGGTTGGAATGATGAGCACAAGTTAAAGTTAAAAACCACTTACCAGTTGTGAGTGGGTTTACTAACAACATACCTGGTTGGGATGATGAGCACAACTTAAAAATAAAAACCACTTACTGGTTGTGAGTGGGAATTATATATTATACCCGGTTGGGGATGATAAGTACCTCGGTATAAAAACCCACTGTTTAGTGGTATTTTAATCATCACCGCTTAGAGAAAGTGATGTGAAAATTATGCAGAAAAACTACTTACTGGTTGTAAGTAGATCATACCCAGTTGGTATGATGAGACTTCCTTGAAGGAAGTTGAAAACCCGTTCATCGATTATGAACGGAGATGTCCTTATACCGGTTGGTATAATGGACAGTGAAAACCTATTTTGTCGGAAGTCTTCTCCCCTTATTGTGTGCCAATGCTTAATCTATTTGGGAGATCTTCTTCATGGGAGCTCGAATAGCTCTTATAGGCGGGGGCTTCGATTTTGGAACTTGAGGGCTAGAATGCCCAATTTTTTTGAAAATCTCGTATAGTGGGCCCAAGGCCAGTTGGCAGGAGTAGAAGCTCATAAACAAAAATGATATATGTGCCATAAAACTTAATAAGTTAATTGTTTGGCCATGGTACCAAGATAGGACCGACATGCTTAGTCAACTAGCGGCAGTGTGACATGACAAGTCGACGGACTAGTCAAGACAAACAACTGCGGGTTGAGTTAAGAGTCGGGGCCATTGGACCAGTGGCACCACATATTACATGGCTTGAGAAGAAAACATTATTTGTGCATGCACTATGAGTACGAGATCATCAAGACATCCATGAGGGGTAGTAATATGTCCTAAGGGCCCTAGACGACCCAGTGAGTATAAGGGCAGATCATCGTTCCAGCTGTCTGTGCGAAATCTGGAGTAGTGCCAAGCACATGAGACTGGGGTGGGGACAGGATGAGGTCTCTATCCTCATACGGACATGAAGAAGTGATTTCAGGATTCTGGGATGGATGTTGTGTACTTACTCTCATTCCCAAGGTAAAAGTGGTCGTACTTCTATCCGGGTGGCAGGAAAAGTCACTCCGAAGCCACTAGTGGGTTCAGTAGTGATACTGACTTGCGAATGTGTGTAATCTTCATGATGAAGGGTGTGTGTTGGGTGATGACACACCGTGGTAAACAAGAAATGGTGGAAAAACCTGAATTTTTTAATGAAAGGATTTTTGAAAACAAAGGAGTCTGGCACATTCCATATAAATGTTTTTCTTAAAAGTTAAAAGCTTTTAAAAACTCATTCACTGAGTAGTCGTACTCACCCCCTCCCTTATATCCCTTTCAAGAAAAATCAAAAAGCCTCTCCTTAATAACCATCATCTAAAATGCTTGTAAGACAGATATGTAAAGTTTTAAATACAGGTATGAAAGTTTTAAATATCATACAATTTTGATTATGCTATTCTAGGAAAATGTGCAGGTTAAAGGAGGCCTTACTTATGGTTCACAATAAGGGGAAATCCTTTAATAAACCAGGGGAGTGGCGGGTTGATCACGGGGATCCAACCAAAGCGGGTCGGGGTGTGATAACTAGAGTGGTATCAGAGCCTATTTCCTAGAAAACATAATCAAGACTATAATATATTGTAACTAATAGGATTTATCCTAAAATTTTCAGATGGCTCCCAAGAGAGGAACCAAGAAAACTAGGAATGGCTCTACTCAACACCTTATCTTCATAGGAAGACAACCCTAGAAGCTTCCCAAATGCCTGAAGCATGGCAGGAATCTCAAAAGAGCAAATGAGGAAGTATCCCAGAGAATGGTGACAGGACCTATTGAGGTCACAACTCTAAGTATAAAGGAAGTCAAGCGTGAAGCCATAAAAGGGGGCATATAACCTTACATAGGAGGATGCTTATCAAGAATCTCGTAGCTCCCTTGTTATTTGGTGACCATTTTCTGTAATAGGGCCAAAATCCCCAACATATTATACTACTCTATTAATGAAGTACTCCAAATTCCTAAAAACCATGTCCCTCAAATGATGTGATCTTCAAGGAAGACTAAAAAAAAAAAACTCTCACGGTATCAAGACTTAAGGACGAGGAGCACCAAAACTAACAATTCCCAAGAAAACACCAGGAGGAACCACTTATGTTCATGTAATTGCAAGCATGAATGATAGGGACACTACGTGGAGAAGTGCCCAACCCTACAAAGGACAGGAATCAAGTTAACCTAGAGGGGAATAGGACATGAAGTGAAAAATTGTCCCACATCGTCAGGAGTTAGGACAATATTTTCCAAGAATAAACACCCCACAACTATAGGAAATCCGAAAGGATACCATCCCAAGAAACGTGACTCCATTTGCAACCACAGATAAGAGGAAACTCTTCAAAATCTTAGCAAAGTGGTAAGAAGGAAAAATGGGTAAAGATAGGACCTCAATAAAACCACAAACGGAACAAAGGATTACTGAAGAGAATTCCCCCTTTAAGAAGAAAATCCAAACAATTTAGGAGCGAAGAAAGGAGTGCATCCACAAGAGAAGACAAGATGAACATTTGATGACAAACGTGACATATTCGGATTACAGGAATAAATCACCTTGGAAAAAAAAAGCAACTATGTCAAATAGGAAGTTCGAACCAACAGGACAAGAGAAAGCAAGTCGTTACAACAAGATAGTCAGAGGGAACAAATGACACCCTAAGGAAGACCGTGAAGTATAAGGGGCTACACCATAAAAAGATCAGTGAGATGGACGTTAAGGACAAGAGTACTCGAGAAACAACTGCCCTAAGAAACTTAGACCAAAGGAATGGTGGAGGCGATGCAGTTAACAAACTAATACATGGGAAAACCATAATTTGAGTTCCAACAAAGAAGAGAGGGGCGAAAAGGCCAAATACTTGGGAAAAGAAGGATGACAGAAATTCTTAACAGGACCAAAGGCCAAATTAACCAAGAAAAAAAATAATAGGCAAGCCTCTCACATAATTATCAAGAAATCTTGAAACAAGAAAGATTTGAACGCTCCATAAAGAAATACACTATGATAGTAAACTTTAGAGGGATGCATACAACTAACTACCCTTGAAGAAATTTTGATGGGCAGATGGACATAATGTGGAGTGCAAGGAACCAACCCCTAATTGGGAAATGTTTCAAAGGAAGGAAGTATCGTGATGGCCCAGTGTGACCTGCTTGGAGAGAGCATGAGAACTAAACAATAATTTTAGGAGAACAGAGTAAAAAGAAGAAACGAGTAACAACGGGACAGCCAAAGAGAATAAACAAAACCCTAAAAAAGGTTGAGATGTAGTAAAAACTACACCCTATGAAGGACAAAGGATGGGCATGAAGGACGAGTGATACAGCTGCCCAGATGATTGGATAAAAAAAATGGAGAGAAGGAGACAGTTGAAGAACTAGTCTTCGAGAGAACCCTGGATTTAAACCACGACAAAGAAGGGAGAAGTAAAAAGGCCAAAACATTGGAAAAAGAAGAATGAAGGAAAATCCTTAATGAAATTAATGACCAAAATCAGATTTCTAGTTTAAAGTCTTGAGACGGTTAAGTGAGCTTCATGAAGGATGAACAAGAGATTTTGAAACAAGAAGGATGTGAACCCTCCTTAAATGGAAATAAGTTAATGGGTTAGCATCAAAAAGATGTTGTGACAAGTATGAATGAGTGGACAACCCATACTAAGGTAATAAAGTAAAGAATGTTCGAGAAACATTGGGAAAGTAAGTCCTCCAAATAAGATGTTGCTAAGGAGGAATAACCGCAATTGGTAAGATGAGTCATAGTCCACATGGGCATATGAAGCTTAAAGAGTGGACAACCGAGCATAGGGTGGAATGCACAGAATAAAACCAATAATCGGAAGTATCCCATCTAAGAAATAAGGGATAAAACAAAATTTGTGGATAGAAAAGGATCCAAAGCAAACAAATGCCCTTACATAGATAAGAGTGCGAAGAAAGGGAGAAAGAACCATACAATGAATGATAAGGAGGTTGAGCATGTAACTCTTAAGATGAAAATCTCTATTGTAAGGGACATAGTAGAGAACAAAACCGGAAGGAGGGAACCTTCCCAAGCAAAGTAATCGACACATAGATCGAAAGCAATTATTGTAGAATGAAGAATAATGAAGTGATTATGAGTAAGTAAAAGTGGATTAAGGAAAAAGGAAAAACCCTTGAATAAGGAATGCCAAGGACTTAAGAAGGAAAGAATCCCAGTTTGTTGGTAAACTATTGGGAAACCAAATAATTGGCACCAGAAAGACCCAATAAAGAAGTTGGGAAAGGATGAGTGGGTAAGGAAAATTGACATGATTATGTAAGACATGTTGTCAAGATACGAATGATAATTGGGTAACAGTCAAGGTAGTTGAGGAATACTACCCGATGAAAGGAGTGATGAAATTATACAGTCCTTGAAAGGCTGGAAAGTTGGAAACAACCCTAAAAGAGGTGTTGTAGGAGTCTGATGGACTGAGATAGGTTCAGAACTATGTCATATCATAAGGGACATATAAGCACCAACATTGCCGAGTAAAAGGTAACTCGAGTAAGAAGGAGTTAGTTGGTAAGCCTAACAAGGTCAAATATAAATTTGACCGAAGTTGTAATCAATGACAGATGAAGGATGGGTTAAATTGGGACGAAATAATAATATCACAAAAACCTGTGAAAACAAATATGTAATGCTTGAAAGAACATTAAGCTAGGGGTTTCAACGATGAAGAGAATAACTAGACAAAGGAACGATTGGGCACCTTGGAACTCCCAATCCTGAAATCTTGAGTAAAATCCCCAAAAGGAAGAACCTTATTTTAAATAAAGGGAGATGTGAACCTAAGAATATACATTTGGATTAATGAGCCATACATGCCTCGTTATTACAACACCATGGAAGGAGTAAGCATGATAAATGAAAAGAAATTCCTTAGATGAATGATTACGGGGACTAAGCGAAAGAGAAATCAAAGTGTTAGCATGTCAAGAAAACCCAAGTTGATATTAAGGAAAATTATTCGTGATGTGGAATATATTGGTTAAGTTCTGGGGAAAAAACTCCTAAAATGAGAGAAGAGTTGTAAACCCCGCACTTTTGAGCTAAGAAAAACCGGGAAAGAACCGGTCAAACCGAGTAAGAAAACCGAGTCGGTTTACATTTGAGAACACGCAATATGGAAATTTACAACTTCTGGGTGATCTAATGGGTTCATTAAACATTGGAAAATAAATTTAAGAAAATTTAGAAAACAAAAACCAAATTGGTTTAGATGAACTAGATTTCATAAGAACTTCAAAATTAAGCATGCTTGCTCGAGAGTAGTGTGATGATGGGTGACCTCTTGGGAAGTAAGAATTTTTTTGGTAACCCAAAATTTCGGTCAAAAATTTTTATTTACGCCTTATCATAAATAACCATAAATTAATATATATTTAATTGTTGTAATTAATATCAATAATTTAATACCTAAATTAAATTATTGGAATTAATACAGATAATTTAATACCGAAATTAAGTTATTGGAATTAATACCTAAATTAAATTATTAGAATTAATACCAATAATTTATGGGAATATTAATACTAGTAATAAATCTCACCTATTTAATACACTGGTTTTATGTCTATATAAATAGATCATACCCAATTCATTCTACTCACACCTGAACACTAAGTTATTGGAATTAATACCAAAATTAAATTATTAAAATTAATACCAATAATTTATGGTAATATTAATACTAGTAATAAATCTCCCCATTTAATACACGTATTTTATGCCTATATAAATAGGTCATCCCCATTTAATTCTCCTCACACCTGAACACTTCTCTCTCTCTCTCTCTCTACTGCTCCATTTCCTAGTAAAATTCGAACCAGGACTTCGACTTGAACAAAGGTTGGGCTCTTTAGAACTGGGGAGAAAACAGCTATTTGATAGCAAACTCTAGTCAATTCGAGAATCGTTGGATAAGCGCCGACATGATGGAATAGTAAAGCAACTCCGACGGACCGAAGCTACCCTATTTCGGCCAAGCTGAAATTGGCCATTTCAAGCCCTCCTCAGGCCAAACCAAGCCCTCCCAACACTTCCTCAACCTTTCTACGGCCGAATTAGGACCGAAAGGTAAGCCAATTCGGCTCTCCTTTACAATTTTTGATCGGTGCTAGAGAGAGAGAGTCGACCAAATTTCAATGACGAAATTCTAATCCAATTCCACATCAATTGATGCAACTCTTGATTCTAGGATGAACCTCAAGACGAGACCTATCTGCCTAGATCGAAAGCTTGGACCGTCGTGCCTTCATCGGTGAGTAATCGAAGCTTTCTCTCTCAACGGTCTATTTTTCGGCGAAGCTCCATTTGAGCTCTTTCCGGTGTTAAAATCTGCGATTCAAAGTTTCTTAGAATCATATGAATATGCGGGAACACAATTTCAACTTCAATTTCAATAATTAGAAGTATTTGATCAGTCAATTTGATGAAATCAAATTCGGTAGTGTTGAAGAGTTGAAATTGGGGGAAATTTTGGGGATTTTCGAAATTCAAAGGGCCAAAATACAATTTAATGAAATTGAGGGTCAATTGGGCATGAAAATAATGTTGGATGACCAATTGAGGAATTTTGGAATTTTTGGGGCAAAACTTACCATTTTTGTAAAAGAAGGGTAAAATGGTAATTTTGGAAAAATTGGGGGACAAAATTGGAAATTTGGGAAATTAAACCCCTTTTTGGTGAAATTGAATAAATTGAGGTCCCAAGATAAATTTTAAAAGTTACGGGACTCAATTTGAGGAAAAATCGACATTAGGGACTTAAAGTTAAAGAGAAATAACTTTAGGGACCTAATTGCAAATAACTAAAAGTTTGGGTTTTCTCATTCATTGGAAATGAATGAAGGCTGTTATGCCGAGTAATAATGAACAAAGTTGTTCATATCATGTAGGAATGTGTAAAACCAGGAATGCCAATAAGGATAGGCTCGCGTGAATACAAAGAACCAGTGTAGTGGAATTCACGATATTAACGAGTGAGTGGGTTTACAAACATCATACCCGGTTGGGATGATGAGCACAACTTAAAGTTAAAAACCACTTACCGGTTGTGAGTGGGTTTACTAACATCATACCCGGTTAGGATGATGAGCACAACTTAAAGATAAAAACCACTTACCGGTTGTGAGTGAGAATTATATATTATACCCGATTGGGGATGATAAGTACCTCGGTATAAAAACCCACTGTTTAGTGGTATTTTAATCATCGCCACTTAGAGAAAGTGATGTGAAAATTATGCGGAAAGACTACTTACCGGTTGTAAGTAGATCATACCCAGTTGGTATGATGAGACTTCCTTGAAGGAAGTTGAAAACCCGTTCATCGATTATGAACGGAGATGTCCTTATACCGGTTGGTATAATGGACAGTGAAAACCTATTTTGTCGGAAGTGTTCTCCCCTTATTGTGTGCAAATGCTTAATCTATTTGGGAGACCTTATTGACGGGAGCTCGAATAGCTCTTATAGGCGGGGGGCCTCGATTTTGGCACTTGAGGGCTAGAATACCCAGTTTTTTTTGAAAATCTCGTACAGTGGGCCTAAGGTCAATTGGCAGGAGCAGGAGCTCGTAGACAAAAATGATATATGTGCCATAAAACTTAGTAAGTGAATTGTTTGGCCATGGTACCAAGATAGGACCGACATGCTCAGTCAACTAGCGGCAGTGCGACATGACAAGTCGACGGACTAGTCAAGACAAACAACTGCGGGTTGAGTTAAGAGTCGGGGCCATTGGACTAGTGGGGTAGTGATGAGACCGGGGTAGGGATGTGTCCTAAGGGCCTTCGACGACCCGGTGAGTATAAGGGCAGATCGTCGTTCCAGCTGTCTGTGCAAAATCTGGAGTAGTGCCATGCGTATGAGACCGGGGTGGGGACAGGATGAGGTCTCTATCCTCATACGGACACAAAGAAGTGATTTCAGGATTGTGGAATGGATGTCGTGTACTTCCACTCATTCCCAAGGTAAAAGTGGTCGTACTTCTATCCGGGTGGCAGGATAAGTCACTCCGAAGCCACTAGTGGGTTCAGTAGTGATACTGACTTGTAAATGTGTGTAACCTTCATGATGAAGGGTGTGTGTTGGGTGATGACACATTGTGGTAAATAAGAAATGGTGGAAAAACCTGAATTTTTAAATGAAGGGATTTTTGAAAAGAAAAGCGTCTAGCACACTCCATATAAATATTTTTCTTAAAAGTAAAAAGCTTTTATAAACCCATTCACTGAGTAGTAGTACTCACCCCCTTCCTTATATCCCTTTCAGGAAAAATCGGAAAGACTCCCCTTAAAGACGGTCAACTAAGATAACTGTAAGATACGTATGTAAAGTTTTAAATTTCATGCAGTTTTGATTATGCTATTCCAGGAAAATGTGCAGGTTAAAGGACGCCTTACTCTTTGCGGTTTACAATGAGGGGAAATCCTTTAATAAATCGGGAGAGTGGCGGATTGATCACGGGGATCTGACCAAACCGGGTCGAGGCATGACAGATTGGAATTTACAGAGGGGAGCCAAGTTGGCTTACCTTTTAGCTCTTATTCAGCTGTAGGAGGACTATGGAGGTGTTGGGAGGGCTTGGTTTGGCATGAGAAGGGCTCGAATTGGCCGATTTTAGCTCGCCTAAAACTGGGCAACTTTAGTCCGACAGAGCTGCTTCACTATTCGATCACGCCGACGCTTCTCCGACGACCCTCGGAGCAAATGGAGACTATAGGCGTGTAGCTGACTTCTCATCGAATCCAAAGAACCCGGCCATGCCTTCTTTGGCTCAGAAAAATGCCCATGTCGGAGCTCTAGTTCGAGCTTCACCAGAAAATGGAGCAGTTGAGAGAGAATGGAGCTTTCAGGTGTGAGGATGAATGAGGAGGGGCTTTTTATATAAGAAGCTTGGGGACTTCTTGATCGTTCGATTGGTGCCTTAATGGTGGTCATTCATTGCCTAAAACTCTCTAGTTGGAGACTTTTCATCTTCGCTGGCGCTGCTCAATTTTTCGGCGAGTGAATCGTATTGTCATCTAAAGGAAGAAGACAACACTATTTTGAACCGGATCGGACTTGTCTAAACGGGGTTCAAAGATTAAACTGGTTAGTTTAGGCCCAATTTGACCAAATTTTTCAAAATTAAAAATTTCTAAATTCATTCTTTATCCAATGGTGACCTCAATTCTTCAATTTGAATTTTCTAAGCTGCATAGAAAAATGAATTTATCATTCGGTTCAATAGTGGTTCAAACCAGTCCAAACTAGTTCAATCTGGTCCAGATCCGGTTCACTCGAACTGGTTTGGTTTTCATCTCCAATTCATCCTATAGTCCTTTTTCATGACTTTGATGACTCTTTAGGTCACTCGGGATCCATAAATTTCCTAGTTTTCCCTTTCTCTTTCACTTTCAGTGTGTAAACCGACTCGATTTTCTCTTTGGGAATGACCGGTTCTTTTCCCGGTTTTCTTATTATCAAAGGATGGGGTTTACATAAACCTCTCTAGTCTTCACTCCCCTACTTCATCCCAATAGAGGGGATGTCCCACACTTCCTTCCATATAATGCCTCGCAGGGGGACATATGTATGATGGCTTGATTGCTATTATTAAAAGAAAATTCCATCAAGCACAAATAGTGCTCCCCATTTCTAACCAAAATTCATCAAACATGTTTGGAGCAAATCCTCTAGTGTGTGTATGGTCTGTTCTGATTTTTTTGTCTATTTGAGTGTGGAAGGTGATTATTGAGATATAGTTTTGTCCACAATGAGTCGTGAAAACTTGGTCAAAATTGGGATGTAAAGCTTAGGTCTCCATTTGGCATGATTGACACAGGTACCCATGTAGTCACACAATCTCTACGGTGTACAACTTAGCTAACTTTTCGATTGGGTTTGTCAATCTAATGGGTAGGAAGTGGGCAATATTGGTGGGTCAATCTACTATTACCCATAGAACATCATGTACATTTGTCAATGGGGATATCCCAATCACGAAGTCAATTGATATCTCACCCCAATCTAGTTTGGTTGGAAAACTGTGAACAACCCGCCACTCCCAATATTAAAAAAGGATACCCACCACCATGGTACGGTAGGAGTCTAGCATAACTAAAAAATATTTCAAAATAAATTTATGGAAATATCTTTCCATAAAACATTACGAAATATTATTAAAGCATAAAACATACTATGAAGTTAAATCTTCGAAAGCATTACTCTTCTTAATTTCTTGAAAGGTTTTAAGGGAGAAGGTGAGTTAGACAACTCAATGAGTGGGTAATAAGGTAATTATTCATGGATTTAAATGACTACTTATTTATCAATATATTTCACCATTCTCATTCAAGACTTTTTGGTTTAACAAAACAATTGCATGCCCTTTATCATCAAAGGGATCATTCCTTTGGAGAATAGTCTCTCATTGTTTCACTTATGGCCCAGAGCAAATTTATCGTTCACCATAGTGATAGTCTTTGTAAACCCCATCTTTGGAGTCAAGGAAAATCGGGAAAGAATTTGTCAAACTGAGTGAGAAAATCGAATCGATTCATGAAACCCAACCTTCAAAGAATGGGAAAATTTGGAAATTTACAACTTTTGAGTGACCCAAAGAGTAATAAAAACCTTGGAAAAGGACTTTGGGACAATTTGGGAGAGAAAATAAGACCGATTTAGGTAAACCAATTTGGACCGGTTTGAACCATCATTGAATTGGATGCTAAATTCATTTTTCTAGGTGGCTTAAAATATTCAAATTGGAGAATTGAAGCCATCATTGGATAGAGAATAAATTTAAATGAATTTAGAAATTTTTAATTTTGAAAAACTCGGTCGAATCGGGCCTGAACTGGTTGATTTAAGAATTGAACCCGGTTTGGACTGGTCCGGTCTGTTTCGGAACAATGTCATCTTCTTCCTTCAGATGACAGCACTATTCACTCGCCGAAAAAATGAATAGTGCCAATGGAAAGGAAACATTTCTGTTCAGGATGTTTCATACCATCAATGGGTGCCAAAAGGATGGTCGAAGAGTCCTCGAGCTCCCTATATAAAGAGCTCCTCTCCATTCATTCTCCTCACACCTAAAAACTCCACTCTCCCACCAGCTACCCGACGATGGTCACCATTCGATCCGAGGGTCACCGGAAAATGCCTGTATCATGCCCCGACCCGATTTGATCGAATCCCTATGAACAACCCGCTGCTCTCTTGGTTCAAGAGGGGTTTCCCCTATCTTTAATTCAAGAGGAGCCATGCTCTCACACCTCAACCCAATTTGGTCTAATCCCCATGAACAACCCGCCACTCTCTCGGTTTATTAAGGATTTTTTCCTCTTCTAAACCGTGGGGAGTAAGCCATCTTTCTTACCTATACCTTTCCTGGAATAAAATTTATCAAAATTGAATATAAATTTTTCATACTGCCTTAAGTTTGGCAACCAATAAATCTTTAAGGTTAGTTTTCCCTTGGTTTCTTGAAAAGGGGTAAGGGAGGGGGTGAGTTCGACAACTCAGTGAATGGGTGTTTGAAAATGAGTTTCTTATAAAAGAGTTTGAATTGAAGTGTGCCTGACTCCTTATTTTCTTTTAAAACACATTCAGAGGAGAGCACTTCCGAAAAAAATATATTTTCAATTATCCATCTTACCAACCGAGTGTTAGGATAGCTTCTCTTATAACCGATTAACAAGTTTTTCACTTACTTCAAGGAAGTTTCATCATACCAATAAGTAATTTTTCCATGTCATTTTGACACCACTCCTCTAATTTGTGGTGTTTAAAATATCACTAAGTAGTGGGTTTTCATTTTCAAGATACTAATCATCCCAATCGTGTATGACATAAAAATCTCACTGACCCGATAGTGTAGTGAAATTCTTCTTAGTTGGCTTGTTGTCCTTACTTGAACTTGTCTTAGCTGGCGTTCTTGGTACTTCATGTTCCTACATGATATAAATGTTCTTGTTCATTATTATTTGGCCTAATAGGTCTCATTCATCCCAAATGAATGAGAAAATAAAAAATTTCCTTTATTTGCAATTTGGCCCCTAAAGTTATTTTTCTTTAACTTTAAGTCCCTAATGTTGATTTTTCCTCAAATTGAGTCCCGAAACTTTTAAAATTTATCTTAGGACCTCAATTTATTCAAATTCTCAAAAAGGGGTTAAATTTCCCAAATTTTCAATTTGGTCCCCCAACTTTTCCAAAATTATCATTTTGCCCTACTTTACAAAAATGATAAGTTTTGCCCCAAAAATTTTGAAATTGCCCAATTGGTCCTCAATTTTATGAAATTGTACTTTAGTCCCTCTAATTTTTGAAATTCTCAAATTTCCCCCAAAAATTTCCCCCAATTTGACCCTTCTAACTCTATCGAATTTGATTTCATCAAATTGACCGATCAAATGAGTTTAATTGTTGAAATTGAACTTAAATTGGAGTCCCCACACCTTAATACGATTAAATTGCACTTTAAATCACACGATTTGTTGTGGGAATGAGCTCAAACGGAGCTTCGCCAAAAAACTAGACTTAGAGAGAGAAAGCTTTGAAAGCTTACCATCGAGGGCAAGACCATTTGAGCTTTCTAGGTAGATAGTTCATGTCCTGAGGTTCCTCCTAGGATCAAGAATTGTATCAATTGATGCTAAATTGAGTTAGAATTTCTTCATCAAATTTCTGTCAGTTTTGTCTAAAGCACTGATCGAAATTTACAAAGGGGAGCAGAATTGGCTTACCTTTTAGCTCTAATTTAGTTGTAAGAGGGTTGTGGAGGTGTTGGGAGGGCTTGGTTTGGCTTGAAAAGGGCTTGAAATGGCCAATTTTAGCTCGGCTAAAATAGGGCAGCTTCGGTTCACTGGAGCTACTTCACTATTCTATCACGCCGACGCTTCTTCAACGACCCTCAGAGTAAATGGAGACTATAGGCATGTAGTTGACTTCTCCCCAGTTCTAAAGAACCTGACATCACCTTGTTTGTCTTAGAAAAGTACCCAAGTTGGAGCTCTAGTGCGAGCTTCACCAAAAAATGGTGTAGTTGAGAGAGAATGGAGTTTTCATGTGTGGAGAGGATGAATGGGGAGGGGCTCTTTATATAGGAAGCTCAGGGAGTTCTTAGCCGTTCGATTGGCACCTTAATGGTGGCTATTCATTGTGAGAAACTCCTTGGCTGGAGACCTTTCACCTTCGCCAGCACTGCACAATTTTCCGACGAGTGAACACTACTATCATCTGAAGGAAGAAGACGACACTGTTTCGAACCGGATTGGATCGGTCCGAACCAAGTTCAAAGCTTAAACCGGCTAGTTCACCCCCCATTTGATCGAATTTTTCAAATAAAAAATTTCTAAATTCATTTTCTATCCAATGGTGGCCTCAAATCTCAAATTTGAATTTTTTTAAGCCACCTAGAAAACTGAATCTAGCATCTGGTTCAAAAGTGGTTCAAACTGATTCAATCCGGTTTGGATCCGATTCACCTAAACCAATTTGGTTTTCATCTCCAATTCATTCTCAAGTCCATTCCCTTGACTTTTGGGACTCTTTGGGTCACTTGGGATCCATAAATTTCTTAGTTTGCCCTTTCTCTATCGATTCCAGTTCATTAACCACCTCAGTTCATAAACCGGTTCAATCTAGTTGGATCCGATTCATCTGAACCGGTCTGGTTTCTCTCTTCCAATTTGTCCTAAGGTTCTTTGCCAAGGTTTTATGAATCCTTTGGATCACTCAGAAGTTATAAATTTCCAAATTGCCCGTTTCCTGATAATCGGCTTTGTGAACCGGTTTAGTTTTCTCACTCTATTTGATCGGTTCTTTTCCCTATTTTCCTTATCTCAATAGGGCGGGGTTTACAAATCTCCCTTCCTTTTAGGAGTTTTGTCCCCAAAACTTAATTAGCAATCTTGCATGAGGAACCATTTCCTTTGATGTCCATTTGGTGTTTTCTTAACATGCAATCTCTTCTATTGTTCTTTCAATTAGCCCTTTTTACATCCTTCACTTAAGGAATTTCTTTTCCTTTATATTATTTACTCCCTCCATGGAGTTTATCATAACTAGACATACCTTACTTAAGAGTATATCCTTAGATTCACATCTTTCTTTGCTTAGAGCAACATTTTCCCCTTTTGAGGTCCTATACTCAGGATTGGGAGTTCCAAGATACCTAACCATTCTCATGTCTAGTTAACCTCTTAGTCGTTGAAAACCTTAGCTTGATGTTCTTTAGAGCATTGCATACTTGTTTTCACGGGTTTTCTTATTATCACCTTTTCTTCATATTTTGACTCTTCCTTCATCCATTGTTCATGACAATTTTAGTCCAAATTTTATAATTGACTTTGTCATGCTTACTAACTGACTCTTCCTTATTTTGAGTCATGTTTTCCTCGGGATTGTTAGGCTTACATTCCCCTTACAACATGACAGTTTCTAAATCTTGTCTCTATGTCTATTAGATTTCTAAAACACCTCCTTTAGGGTTGTTCCCAACTTTCCAAACTCTCAGGGGTTGTATAACTTCGTCCCTATTTTCATTTGGTAGTATTTTTCGGCTACCTTTACTGTTATCCAATCAATATATATAACCATGTCAGTTCTCCTTACCTACTTGTCATTCCTCAACTTTCTTATTGAGTCTTTCTGATTCCAATGATTTGGGTTTCCTAATGACTTACTGACATACGAGGATTCTTCCCTTCTTATGTTCTTCTTCTTCTTTGGTGGCATCCTTTATTTGAGGACTTTCCTTTTTCCTTAATCCACTCTTACTAGCTCTTGACCATTTCACGATTCATTATTTTGAGCTGACCCCCTTTTGGTTTATGTGTCGATTGCTTTGTTTGGAAAGTTCCCTTCTTGTGGATTCATTCTCTACTATATCCCTCAAGGTAGAGATTTTTAACCTTAAGAGCTACATGCTCAACCTTCTTACCAATCCTTGAATATTTCTTTCTTCATTTCTTCACACTACTTTTTATATTGGGTATTTGCCCACCATTAATCCTCTTTTGTCTTAAAATTCCTATTTCTTAACTAGAGAACTTACCTCTCCAAGATTTCTTGGATGCGCTTCACCATATTCCCTTATTATGGGCAGTCCATCCATTTCTTGCTCATACGACATCTTTTGATGTTATCTTCTGACTTACCCTTTTCTTGAGTTTAACTTACTCCTTAGATTCTATTAGTATGCTTTTATGGGTTCCCTTCACCTTAGCATGCATTTTATTTGCAAATTCCTCATCTCTCATCACCTGGTTTCATTTCCTCTTTATTAGGTCATGTATCCTTTCTCAGGGTTTCCTTATTTGGGAGGATTCTTACCCTTTTCTCCTGTAATTTCTTTTCATTCATCTTTGAAGGCAGCTAACTTTAAATGATGTCCCTTGATGCCATTCTTTTATGCCTACCTTTACTCTTGAGAACTTACAGGTACATCCTTCATACTCCATCCTCATTCTCACTCATACCCTAGTACATGTCTATTTCTTTATGGGGAGAGCTCACATCCACCTAGTTTCAAAATCCCTTGATCATCCTCCGAGAGGCTCACTTAGCCATCTCATGGCTTTTGATCATAAATTTGGTCTTGGCCATTGATCTCTTTAAGGATTTCCTTCATCCATTTTTTCCAACGTTTTCGCCTTTTCACTTCTCTCTTCCTTGTTATGATTTAAATCCATGGTTCTCCTGAAGGTCAGATCGTTAACTGCCTCATTCCTACTATTTTTCTTGTCCAACTGTCTGGATAGCCGTATCACTTGTCTCTCATGCCCATCTTATTGTTACTAATTACTTCCTTCTACTAGTTTGTCCTAGAGTCATTATTTGGCTCTTTTACTCTTCCAAAACAGGTCATACTTGGCCTTTGATAAATCCTTCTTCAAGAAGTTTCTAACGATAGATTGGTTCCTTGCAATCCACGTTATGTCCATCCACCAACCAATGATCCCTTCAAGAGGGTACTTAATCATACGCATCCCTCGAGAGTTCCTTTTTTGTAACTCCTTTTTTCTCCTCTTCATTCTTACTGTATCTTACCCTAAAATTTCTGGAGGACGTTTTCCAAGTTTGCCCCTTTCTAAGGGGGTTCTAGGTGTACCTCCCATATACCTTACCTATATTCTTGTGGTATTCCTCTATGGTTGACCTTCTTAAGGGGAAGTTCGGATTTCCTTTCTTTACCTCGCTATTTCTTGTCCTCCTTGTGAATAGCTTACATAACTTGCTCTACAATTTTTGTCCTTCGATCCTACAGGTCTTTCGCGACCTTGGACTTCCATAATCAGCGTGGTCCTTAGGTGGCACTGCTCTCAGTCCATTGGATATGGAACAGTCCTTGACTAACTGTCCTATTCTCTTATACCATATTATGTTATTTCTTATGTGGACCAATGTGGTTCCTCCTTGACTTCAAGCATTACCGAGACTTTCTAGGGTTGCTGGTGGATTGGTGCTTCAATATCCTTAAGTTTGAACACCTTGATAGTTTCCTTGCTGAGTCTTCCTTGCTAAGGGTCATTCTAATAGTCCTTCTAGTTTTCTTAATTCCTTGATTCAATTTCCCTAACTGAAATGGAAAATTTTCCCTAGTTTTTATGGTAGTGTGGGTTTGTTTGCTTACTTTCCTTGGAGCCATCTTCCTAGCAAGATCATATCATTGGGAGATAGGAATTTAAGAAGTTTGAGTACTTCATTAGTAGAGGAATACAAAAGGTTGGGGTTATAGTCCTGTTACAAAAAGTAGTCATAGAATAGATAGGAAGCTATGGTTTTCTTGGCAAGTATCCTCCTTGGTAAGATTATATGTCTGTACCAGCATTCATGGCTTTAGGCTTGGCTCCCTTTGTACATAGGATTGTGACCCTAACATGTCCTATCACCGTACTCCTTGGTGGTACCAAATACTATGTCTCGAGCATTAGGAAGCTTCTAGGGTTGTCTTACTACGAAGACAGGGTGTTGAGTAGAGTCATTCTTAATTTTCTTAGTTCCTCTCCTGGGAGCCATCTGAAAATTTTAAGATCAAATCCTATTAGTTACTATATTTTCTAGTCTTGATTATGTATTCGAGGAATCAGGCTCTGATACCACTCAAGTTGTCACACCCCGACTTGGTTTGGTAGGATCCCCATCAACAACTCGCCACTCTCCCGATTTAATCAGGATTTTTTTCCTCTAATAAACTGATGGGAGTAAGGCATCTTTCTTCCCCGTACCTTTTCAGAATATAAATTTTACATACATGCCTTAAGGTTTGGCTACCAATAAATCTTTAGGGTTGGTTTTCCATTGGTTTCCTAAAAAGGGGCAAGGGAGGGGATGAGTTCAACAACTCAGTGAATGGGTGTTTGAAAATGAGTTTCTTATAAAAGAGTTTGAATTAGAGTGTGGGAGACTCCTTATTTTCTTTTAAAACATTCTTTTCTCAAATTCTAGTTTTCAACACCTTTTCCCAAGGTTTAACAATTATTTTCCAAGGATTCTCAAATCCTTTCCCAGGTTCCATAACCTTTTTCTCATTTCCATATTCAGTATATTTCCCAAATAACACACCCTTCATCATGAAGGGATCACACACACATTTGCGAGATACAGTTACGTCGACTGCACCCACTTGTGGATCGGAGCATCCTTACCATGCACCTTGATAGAAGTCTCTGACTTCTACCCAAAGTCTGAGTAAACGTCTCTGATGTCCTACCCTCAAACCAAAAATACTCTATGTCCATATGAGGACAAAGATCTCATTCTGACCCCACCCTAGCCTCATGTGCAATGAAGCTACGTCAAGTTTCACAAGGTCACCTAGTACAACTAATTGCCCTTATATCCACCAGGTCATCCAGGGCCCCAGGATGCATCACTACCCCACTTGGGCATCTTGAAGGTCCTGTAATCACAGTGCATGCACAATCAGTATTTCCACATCATGCCATATAATTTGTGGCACCACTGATCTAATGGCACCGACCCTCAACTCAACTTGTAGCTATTTGTCTTGACTAGTCTAAAGAACTATCATGTCGCATTGCCGCTAGTTCATTGAGTATGGTGGGCCTATCTTGGTACCATGGCCAAAGAATTCAATTATTCAAGTTTTTATAGCATATAATTCATGTTTGTTTACAAGCTCCTACTCGTGCCAACTGACATATGGCCCACTGTTTGAGATTTTTAAAATTGGGCATAATAGCATTCAAGTTCCAAAACTGAGGCCTCCAGCCTAACAGTGCTATTCGAGCTCCCGTCAAGAAGGTCTCCCAAATCATTTAAGCAGTGGCACACAATTAGGGGAGAGCACTTCCGACAAAAATATACTTTCATCTATCCATCATACTAACCGAGTGTGAGGATATCTCCGCTTATAACCGATTAATGATTTTTCCACTTACTTTGAGGAAGTTTCATCAAACCAACCGGGTATGATCTACTTACAACCAATAAGTAGTTTTTCCGTGTCATTTTCACACCACTCCTCTAAGTTGTGGTGTTTGAAATAGTACAAAGTAGTGGGTTTTTATTTATGAGATACTTATCATCCCAATCGTGTATGATATAAAAATCTCACTCACACAATAGTGTAGTGAAATTCCTCTTAGTCGACTTGTTGTCCTTACTTGAACTCGTCTTAGCTAGTGTTCTTGGTACTTCATGTTACTACATGATATGAACGTTCTTGTTCATTATTCTTTGGCCTAATAGCCCTCATTCATCCCAAATGAATAAAAAAATTAAAATTTTCCATTATTTACAATTATGTCCCTAAATTTATTGTTCTTTAAGTCCCTAATGCCTAGTTTTCCCCAAATTTAATCACGAAACTTTTCAAATTTATCTTAGGACCTCAATTAATTCAAATTCTCAAAAAGGGGTTAAATTTCCCAAATTTTATATTTGGTCCCCCAACTTTTCCAAAATTACAATTTTGGAATTCACTGCACGATCGGGTGAGTAGGATTTTTATATCATAGTCGGTTGGGATGATAAGCACCACGAAATGAAAATCCACTACTTAGTGGTATTTTAAACATCACAACTTAGAGGAGTGATGAGAAAATAAGGCTGGAAAGCTACTTACTGGTTGTAAGTACATCATACCAAGTTAGTATGATGAAACTTTCTCGGAGGAAGTGGAAAACCCGTTCATCAATTATGAGCGGAGATATCCTCATACTCGGTTAGTATGATGGATAGTTAAAATTATATTTTTGTTAGACGTACTCTCCCTTGACTGTGTGCCACTACTTAAATGATTTGGGAGACATTATTCACGGGAGCTCGAATAGCTCTGTTAGGTCAGAGGCCTCGATTTTGGATCTTTAGGGCTAATATGCCCGATTTTGAAATTCTCGAATAGTAGGCCATAGGCCAGTTGGCATGAAGAGGAGCTCGTATAAATATGAGTTATATGCTATAAAAATGTAAATAAATGAATTGTTTGGCCATGGTACCAAGATAGGACCGACATATTCAATCAACTAGTGGCCATACGACATGACAGGTCGACGGACTACTCAAGACAAACAACTGCAGGTTGAGTTGAGGGTCGGGGCCGTTAGACCACTAGCACCATAGATTATATGGCATGATGTGAAAATACTATTTGTGCATGCACTGTGATTACAGGACCTTCAAGACGCCCAAGAGGGTAGTGATGTGTCCTAGGGCCCTGGACGACCTGGTGGGTATAAGGGTAGTTCGTCGGACCAGGTGATCTTGCGAAGCTCGACGTAGCTTCAAGCGCATGAGACCGGGGTGGGGTCGGGATGAGGTCTTTGTCCTCATATAGACACGGAGAACTGATTTCGGGATTGAGGGTCAGATGTCATGTACATCCACTCATTCTCAGGGTAGAAGTCAACGTGCTTCTATCTAGGTGGTTGGTAAAGTCGCTCTGACGCCACAAGTGGGTTCAGTGGATGTGCTGACCTGCGATTGTGTGATTGACCTTCATGATAAAGGATGTGTGTTGGGTGATGATACACCGTGATTAATAAGAAATGGTGATAAAAATAGAAATTTGAAATTAAAAGATTTTTTAAAGGAAATAAGGAGCTTGGCATACTCCAAACAAACCTTTTTCCTAAAAGTCAAAATTTTGAAAACCCATTCACTGAGTCATTGTACTCACCCCTTTCCTCATATCCATTTTCAGGAAATCCCAGAAAGGCTACCCTCAAGGACCACCAACTAATACACCTGTGAGATAAGTATTATCAATTTAAAATTTTATGCCGTTTTGATTTATGTTATTCTAGGAAAGGTGTAGGTTTAAAGGATGCCTTACTCTTTATGGTTTATAATAAAGGGAAACCCCTTTCACCCTAAAAAATTAGGGAGAATCCCATCCCAATTAAATAAGATGAATTAGGGAATTAAGAAATATAGGAGGACTCCTAGAGGGACCATTTGGCAAAGAAGACTTAACAAGAAAACTTTAAGGTAGGACGGCGAAGCACCAAACTACCAGTAAATCCTAGAAAGGCCTCACAATACTTGAAGGAAAGGAGGAACTACACGGTCCATGCAAGGAAATAACCTATTATAAGTGTAAACAATGGGGACACTATATGAAGAAGTACCCAAACCTACTAAGGACAAGTACCAAACCTATTATAAGTGTAAGGGAATAGGATAGGTAAAGAAGGACTGTTCCACACCTAATAGATTTAGGGCAATTCCTCCTTAAAGGTCATGAAAGACATGAAGGACTGGTGACCAAAACCATGGAACCCTCCTTAAAAGGAAATAAGTTAACGAGTAAATAGGAAGTTAGCATCGAAAGATGTTGTGACAAGTAAGAATGAGTGGACTACCCATACTAAGGTAATAAAGGAAAGAGCGTCTGAGAAACATTAGTAAAGTAAGCCCTCCAAATAAGAGGTGGCTAAGGAGGAATAACCACAATTGGTAAGACAGGTCATAGTCCACACGTGCATATGAAGCCTAAAGAGTGGACGATTGAGCATAGTGTGGAATGGACGGAATAAAATCAATAATCAGAAGTATCCCAAGTAAGGAAAAAGGGATGAAACAGATGTTGTGGATAGAGACGGATCCAAAGAAGACAAATGCCCTAACATAGATAGGAGTGCGAAGAAAGAAAGAAAGAACCCTACAAGGAATGATAAGGAGGTTGAGCATGTAACTCGTAAGATGGAAATCTCTATTGTGAGGGACATAGTAGAGAACGAAACCAGAAGAAGGGAACCTTCCCAAGCAAAGGAATCGACACATAAATCGAAAGCGATTATTGTAGAATGAAGAATCACGAAATTATTACAAGTAAGTAAAGGTGGATTAAGGAATAAGGAAAAATCCTTAGATAAAGAAGGCCAAGGACTTAAGAAGGAAGGAATCCTAGCTTGTTGGTAAATTATTGGAAAACCTAATCATTGGAACCGGAAAGACTCAATAAGGAAGTTGAGAAAGGACGAGTGGGTAAGGAAAACCAATAAAGTTGTGTAAGTTGATTTAATAATGGTGAAGGTAGTCGAGGAATACTACTAGAAGAAAAGAGGGATGAAGTTATACAATCCCTGAGAGGTTGGAAAATTGGGAATAACCCTAAAGGAGTTGTTTTGGAAATCTAATGGACATAGAGACAAGATCTAGAAAATATCATGCTATAAAGGGGCATGTAAACCCAACAGTCCCGAGGAAAACATGACTCAAAATAAGGAAGAGTCAGTTAGTAAGCATAACAAGGTAAAATATAAATTTTAGACTTAAATTGTAACGAACAACGGACGGAAGAAGAGTCGAAATAGAACGAAAAGGTGATAACAAGGAAACCCGTGAAAACATGTATGTAATGTTCTAAAGGACATCGAGCTAAGGGTTTCAATGACCAAGAGATTAACTAGACACGGGAATGGTTAGTTATCTTGGAATTCCCAATCCTGAGTACAGGACCTCAAAGGAAAAAATGTTGCTATAAGCAAAGAGAGATGCGAATCTAAGGATATACCCTTAAGTAAGATTTGTCTAGGTATGATAAACTCCATGGGGGAGCAAATAATATAGAGGAAAAGAAATTCCTTCAATGAATGATGTAAAAAGGGTTAATTGAAAGAACATGATAAGAATTTGCATGTTAAGCAAATACCAAATGGACATCAAAGGAATTGGTTCCTCATGCAAGGTCACTAATTACGTTTTGGGGACAAAAATCCTAAAAGAAGGGGAGAGTTGTAAACCCTGCCCTTTTGAGTTAAGGAAAACTAGGAAAAAGAACTGGTCAAACAAAGTAAGAAAACCGAACCAGTTCATAAACTCGATCATTTGGGAACGGGCAATTTAGGAATTTACAACTCTAGGTGATCCAAATGGTTCATAAAACCTTGGAAAAGAACCTTAGGACAAATTGGAAGAGAAAAACCAGACCGATTTAGATAAACTGGATCCAACTAGATTGAATCACTTTATGAACTAAGTCGGTTCATGAACTGAAACCGATAGACAAAGGGCAAACTGGGAAGTTTATGGATCCCGAATGATCCAAAGAGTCTCAAAAGTCATGGAAATGGACTTGAGAATGAATTGGAGATGAAAACCAAACTGGTTCAGGTGAATCAGTTTGAACCACTATTGAACCGGATTTTAAATTTATTTTTCTACGTGGCTTAAAAAAATTCTAATTTGAGATATGAGGTCATCATTGGATAGAAAATGAATTTAGATAAATTTAGAAATTTTTAGATTTGAAAAACTTGGTCGAATAAGGGGTGAACCGACCGATTTAATCTGTGAACCCGGTTCGGAACAGTGTCATTTTCTTCCTTTAGATGACAGCACTATTCACTAGCTAGAAAATCGTGCAACGCCGGCAAAGATGAAAAGTCTCCAGCCATGGAGTTTTAGGTAATGAATGACTGCTATTAAGGTGCCTGACGACCAAGAAGTCCTCGAGCTTCCTATATAAAGACCCCCTCCCATTCATCCTCTTCACACCTAAAAACTCAATTCTCTCTCAACTGCTCCATTTTCTAGTGAAGCTCGAACTAGAGCTCTAACTTGGGCACTTTTCTGAGTGAATCAATGCGAGATCAGGTTCTTTAGAATCGGGGAGAAGTCAGCTACACGCCTGTAGTGTCCGTTTGCTCCGAGGGTCGTCGTAGAAGTGTAGGCATGATGGAACAGTGAAGCAGCTCCAGTGGACCGAAGTTTCCCTATATCGGTTGAGCTGAAATCGACCATTTTGAGCCCTTCTCATGCCAAACCAAGCCCCTCTAACACCTTCAGCTGAAATCGACTTAGAATTTTTTGGGTAAAACTTACCATTTTTGTAAAGGAAGGGCAAAATGACAATTTTGGAAAAGTTGGGGGACCAAATTGGAAATTTGGGAAATTAAACCACTTTTTGTGAATAAGAATAAATTACAGTCCTAAGATAAATTTTAAAAGTTTCGAGACTCAATTTGAGGAAAAACCTGCATTTGGGACTTAAAGTTAAAGAAAAATAACTTTAGGGACCTAATTGCAAATAAATAAAAAGTTTGATTTTCTTATTCATTTAGAATGAATGAAGGCTATTAGGTCGAGGGATAATGAACAACGATGTTCATATCGTGTAGGAACACGAAGTACCGAGAATGCCAACAAGGACAAGTTTGTGTGAATACAAAGAACCAGTGGAATTCACTACATTAACGGGTGAGTGGGATTTTATATTATACCTGGTTGGGGATGATAAGTACCTCGAAATGAAAAATAACTACTTAGTGGTATTTTAAACATCAAAACTTAGAGGAGTGATGTGAAAATCACACAGAAAAACTACTTATCGGTTGTAAGTAGATCATACCCAGTTGATATGATGAAACTTCCTCGAAGGAAGTGGAAAACACGTTCATCGATTATGAGCTAATATGTCCTTATATTCAATTGGTATGATGGACAGCTGAAAACATATTTTGTCGGAAGTGCTCTCTCCTGACTGTGTGCCACTACTTAAACTATTTGGGAACACACATTCGCAAGGCAGCACATCTATTGCACCCATTTGTGGCGTCGAAGTGACTTTACCGGCCACCTAGATAGAAGCACATCCACTTCTACCTTTAGAATGAGAGGATGTACATGACATCCGACCCTCATTCCCGTAAAGGAAACTCCATGTCCGTAAGAGGATAGAGACCTCATCCCAACCCCACCTCGGTCTCATGTGCATGAAGCCACGTCGAGCTTCCATGACTACGAGCATGACAATCTGCCCATATATCCACCATGTCACGCCCCGACCCTGTTTGGTTGGATCCCTGTGATCAACCAGCCACTCTCCCGATTTATAAAAGGGTTTCCCCTTATTATAGACCGTAAAGAGTAGGGCGTCCTTTAAACCTGCACCTCTTTCAGGAATAACATAAACAAAACTGCACAAAGATTTATCATACCTGTATCACATGTATCTTAGTTAACAGTCTTTAAGGGTAGGCTTTCCAAAATCTCCTGAAAGGGATATAAGGGAGGGGTGAGTACGACGACTCAGTGAATGGATTTTCAAAGGTCTACTTTTAACTTTTAAGAAAAACATTTATATGGAGTGTGCCAGACTCCTTTCTTTTCAAAAAAATCCCTTCATTCAAAATATCGAGTTTTTCCATCATTTCTTATTTACCACTGTGTGTCATTACCCAACACACATCCTTCATCATGAAGTTTACACACATTCACAGGTCATTATGACTACTGAACCCACTAGTGGCTTCGGAGTGACTTTATCGGCCACCCAGATAGAAACAAAACCACTTCTACCCTGGAATGAGTGGATGTACGCGACATCCAACCCACAATCCTGAAATAGCTTCTTCATATCCATATAAGGATAGAGACCTCATCCTATCCCCACCCCGGTCTCAAGCGCTTGGTGCTACTCCAAATTTTGCATAGACACTTAGAACAATCAACTGCCCTTATAGCCACCAGGTCGTCCAGTGCCCTTAGGACACATCACGACGCCCTCATGGGCATCTTAATGATCCCGTACTCACAATGCATGCACCAACAATGTTTTCTCATATTTCCACGTAATTTGTGGTGCCACTAGTCTAACGGCCCCAACTCTCAACTCAACCCGCAGTTGTTTGTCTTGATTAGTACGTCGACTTGTCATGTCGCACTACCGCTAGTTGACTGAGCATGTCGGTCCTATCTTGGTACCATGGCCAAACAATTCACTTATTAAGTTTTATGGCACATATATCATGTTCGTTTACGAGCTCCTGCTCGTGCCAACTAGCCTTGGGACCCCACTGTACAAGATTTTCAAAATCGGGCATTTAGCCCCCTAAGTTCCAAAGCCAAGGCCCCCGGCCTATCAGAGCTATTCGAGCTCCCGTCGAGACGGTCTCCCAAATAGTTTAAGCATTGGCACACATACAGGGAAGAACACTTCTGACAAAATAGGTTTTTACTATCCATTATACCAACCGGTATAAGGACATCTCCGTTCATAACCGATTAACGGGTTTTCAACTTCCTTCGAGGAAGTCTCATCATACCAACCGTGTATGATCTACTTACAACCGTTAAGTAGTTTTTCCGCAATATTTTCACATCACTTTCTTTAAGTGGTGATGATTAAAATACCACTAAATAGTGGGTTTTTATACCGAGGTACTTATCATCCTCAACCAGGTATGATATAGATAATCCCACTCACAACCAGTAAGTGGTTTTTAATTTTAAGTTGTGCTCATCATCCCAACCGAGTATTATTTTAGTAAACCCACTCACCCGTTAATACAGTGAATTCCACTAGGCCGGTTGTTTGTATTCATGCGAGCTTGACTTTGTTGGCGTTCTCGGTACTTCATGTTTCTACACGATATGAACATCTCGGTTCATTATCCTTCGGCCTAATCGCCTTCATTCATTCCAAATGAATGAGAAAGTCAAACTTTCATTTATTTGCAATTAGGTCCCTAAAGTTATTTCTCTTTAACTTTAAGTTCTGAATGCCATTTTTTCCTCAAATTGAGTCTCGAAACTTTTAAATTTTATTATAGAACCTCAATTTATTCCATTTCACAAAAAGGGGATTAATTTACTAAATTTCCAATTTGGTCCCCCAACTTTTCCAAAATTACGATTTTGCCCTTCCTTTACAAAAATGGTAAGTTTCACCCCAAAAATTCTAAAATTCCTTCATTGGCCCTCTAACATTTTTATCATGCCCAATTGATCCTCAATTTTAGGAAATTGCATTTCGGTCCTTCGAAACTTAAAAAATCCCCAATTTTCCCCCAATTCCAACTTATTAACACAGCCGAATTTGATTTCATCAAATTGATCGATCAAACATTTCCAATTGTTGAAATTAAAGTTGAAATTGAGTTTCTACATGTTTATACGATTCTTTAGCAATGTGAATCGCAAGTTTTAACGTCGGGACGAGCTCAAATGGAGCTTCATTAGAAAATGAACTATAGAGAGAGAGAGCTTCGATTACTCACTGGTGAAGGCACGGCAGTCCGAGCTTTCGATCTGGGTTGATAGCTCTCGTTTTGAGGTTTATCCTAGAATCAAGAATCACATCAATTGATGCCAAATTGAGTTAGAATTTCATCATTAAAATTCTGTCGGTTCTCTCCCTAGCACTGACTGAAAATTGCAGAGAGGAGCCGAATTGGCTTACCTTTCAGTCCTAATTCGGCCGTGGAAGGGCTGAGGAAGTGTTGGGAGGGCTTGGTTTGGTCTTAGTAGGGCTCGAAATGGCCGATTTCAGCTTGGCCGAAATAGGGCAGCTTCGGTCTGTCGGAGCTGCTTCACTATTCCATCATGTCGGTGCTTCTCCAGCGATTCTCGGATTGACTGGAGTTTGCTATCAGATAGTTGTCTTCTCCTCGGTTCAAAAGGGCCCGATCTCTCCTTCCGAGATTAAGAAAAATTTTCAAGTCGAAGATTTGGTTTAAGCTTCACTAGGAAATGGAGCAGTAGAGAGAGAGAGAAAAAAGTGTTCGAGTGTGAGGAGAATGAATGGGGATGACCTCTTTATATAGGTGTAAAATCGTGTATTAAATGGAAAAGATTTATTACTAGTATTAATATTGCCATAAATTATTTGTATTAATTCCAATAATTTAATTTTGATATTAAATTATTTTTATTAATTCTAATAATTTAATTTATGTATTAAATTATTTTTATTAATTCTAATAATTTAATTTATGTATTAAATTATTGGTATTAATTACAATAATTAAATATATATTAATTTATGGCTATTTATGATAAGGTGTTGCATAAAATTTTTTAACCGAAATTTCTTGTTAAAAAAAATAATACTTCTCAAGAGGTCACCCATCCTCACACTACTCTCGGGCAAGCACACTTAACATCAAAGTTCTTATGGATTCTCGTTAACCTAAACCAATTTAGTTTTTATTTTCTAATTTGTCTTAAGTTTATTTGCCAAGGTACCCTTTGGATCAACCGGAATTTGTAAATTTCCAAATTGCTTGTTCCCAAATGATCGATTTTGTAAACTGGCTTAGTTTTCTTACTCGGTTTGACCGGTTCTTTTTCCGGTTTTCCTTAACTCAAAAGTGTAGGGTTTACACACCACCACATCCAATAGCCCCTAGGATGCATCACTACCCCTCTTGGGCATTATGAAGGTCTCGTACCTCAATACATGCACAAAACAACAGTTTTCCCCATAAGCCATTTAATTTGTGGTGCCACTAGTTCAACAGCCCTAACACTCAACTCGAGCTATAGTTGTTTGTCTCAACTGGTCCGTCAACCTATCATGTTGCACTGCCGCCAGTCCATCGAGTATGTCGGTCCTATCTTGGTACCATGTCCAAACAAATCATTCATTTAAAGTTTTCATGGCTTAAATTCATGTTTGTTTACAAGCTCCTGCTCATGCCAACTAACCTTGGGCCCACTATACGAGAATTTCAAAATCGGGCATATTAGCCCACAAGTTCCAAAACCAAGGCCTACGACCTATCTGAGCTATTCGAGCTCCTGTCAAGTTGGTCTACCAAAAGGTTTAAGTAGTGGCACAGAGTCAGGGGAGAGCACTTCCGACAAAATAATCTTTTCATTTATCAATCACACCAACCAGGTGTGAGAACATCTCTGTTTATAACCAATAAGAAGGTTTCTACTTCATTCTAGGAAGTTAATCATATCAACTGGGTATGATCTACTTACAACCGGTAAGTAGTTCTACCGCGTAATTTTCAAATCACTCCATTCAAGTGTGATTTTTAAAATTCTACTTAGTAGTGGGTTTTCATTTTCGAGGTGCTTATCATCCCAATCGAGTATGATATAAAAATCCCACTCACCCGTGAGTGTCATGAATCCTTCTTAACTGGCTTTCGCCTCCTTGCGAGCTTTGTCTTAGTTGGCATTCTCGATATCTCACGTTCCTACATGGTATGAACATTTTTGTTCATTATCTCGTGGCTTGATAGCCTTCATTCATTGTGAATGAATAAAATTTCCAACTTTTCAAATATTTGCAATTTGGTCCCTAAAGTTCTTTTTCTTTTACTTTAGGTCCCAAATGTTAATTTCCCCCAAAATTGAGTCCCGAAAATACAAAATTATACTTTGAGACCTCAATTTATTCAAAATTACATAAAGGGGTTCAAGTTTCCCAAATTCCCAATTTGGTCCCCAAAATTACCATTTTGCCTCTACTTTACAAAAATGGCAAGTTTCACCCCAAAAATTCCAAAAATTGACCAATTGGTCCTCCAACATCCTTATCATTCCAATTGGCCCTCAATTTTATTAAATTGCACTATAGACCCTTAAAATTTTGAAATCCCCAATTTTCCCACCAATTTCAACCATCAAACTCAATCGAATTTGATTTCATCAAGTTGACCAATAAAATAGCTTAATTGTTGAAATTGAAGTTAGGTTGGAGTTCCTACACCTTCATGCGATTCAATTGCACTTTGAATCGCACGATTTGAAATCAGAATTATCTCTAATGGAGCTTCGCCGGAAAATTGAACATAGAGAGAGAAGCTTTGAAAGCTTATCGTCGAGGGCACAGCGGCCCAAGCTTTCTATCTGAACAGATACTCTCATCCTGAGGTCCTTCTTAGAATCTAGAATTACCTTAATTCATGTCAAATTAAGAGAGAATTTAGTCAGTGAAAATCTGTCGATTTTCTCTCTAGCACTAATCGGAATTCACATAGGGGAGCCAAACTGGCTTACCTTTCCTCACTAATTCTGCCGTGGGAGGGCTGAGGAGGTGTTGGGACAGCATGCTTTGGCCTGAGTAGGGCTCGAATTGGCTGATTTTAGCTCGATAGAAACAAGGCAGCTTCGGTTCGCTAGAGTTGCTTCATTGTTCAATTACGCCAGCTCTTCTCCGGCGACCCTCGGAGTAATTGGAGACTACCACCGTGTAGCTGACTTCTCCCCGAGTCTAAGGAACCCAACCACGCCTTCTTTGGCTCAAAAAAGATCCTATATTGGAGCTCTGGTTTGAGCTTCACTGAAAAACTGAGTAGCTAAAAGAGAGTGAGGTTTTCAGGTGTGGAAAGGATGAATGGAGAGGGGATCTTTATATAGAGAGATCGAGGACTTGTCGGTCGTCTATTTGGCACCTTTATGATAGTTATTGATGGCCTGAAACATACTAAATGAAAACATTTCCTCTTCGATGGCGCTGGTTTGATTTTCCAGTGAGTGAGCAATGCTATCATCTGAAGGAAGAAGATGACACTGTTCCGAACCGGATCGTACCGGTCCAAACTAGGTTCAAAGCCTAAACCGGCCGGTTCAAGCTTAATTCGACAGAGTTTTTCAAAATTAAAAATTTCTAAATTCATTCTCTATAAAATGGTGGCCTCAATTCTCAATTTGAATTTTCTAAGGCACCTATAAAAATGAATTTAGCATCTGATTCAATAGTTGTTCAAACCGGTCCAAACCAGTCCGAATACGGTTCACCTGAACAGGTTTGGTTTTCATTTCCAATTCATCCTAAATTCTTTTTTCATGACTTTTGTGACTCTTCAAGTCACTCGGGATACATAAATTTCCCAATTTTCCCTTTCTCTATTGGTTCTGGTTCATAAACCGACTCGGTTCATAAAGCGGTTCAATTTGACTCAGATCTCGTTCACCAGAATCGGTCTAGTTTTCTCTCCCAAATTGTCCTAAAGTCCTTTTCTAAGGTTTTTATGAACTCTTTGGGTCACTCGGGAGTTATAAATTTCCCAAATTACCCGTTCTATGATGATCGGGTTTGTGAACCGGTTCGATTTTCTCACTCGGTTTGACCGGTTCTTTTCCTAGTTTTCCTTAACTCCAAAGAGCGGGGTTCTTTTCCTAGTTTTCCTTAACTCTCCCCTCCTTTTAGGAGTTTTGTCCACAAAACTTATTTCACACTTTTTGTACTAGAATGAACCTTCATTGATATAAATTTTGTAGTTTATCGATCTACAACCTTCATGGTTGTTTCCGTTTATCAATTATATCACATACTTAAATTTTTCTTTTCATTCATATCCCTTTCTCATTCCATGGAGCTTACTTTAGCTAAACATATCTCACTAGAATGCTTAAGGTCATATCCTTAAATTTACATCCTTCATTTTCCCAGATCACGAATTCTCCATTCCAAAATCCTTTACTTAAGATTTTAGGATTATGAGTTCCAAAATACTTAATCCTTCTTGCATTCGGCTTTTTCCTTTATTGTTGACCTTCTTAGCTTATTGTACATTCCTGTATCATGTACATACGTCCACAGATGTTGGTGTTGTCACCTTTTTCCTCCTACATTGATCCTTCTCCCATTCGTTGGTTATTACAACTTCGTTCTACATTTAATGTATGACTTTGTCATGCTCAAATCATAAACTCTTAGTTACCAAATTCATATTTCCGTTAGATAGTTGGGCTTACATGTCCCTTATGGCACGACATTCTTTGGGACTTGTCTTTATCTTCATATTCTTCTTACCGTATTGGTTTCCTCACTTACCAGTCTTTTTCAAACTCCTTTATTAGATCATTCAACTTTCAAGTCTTTGAGTTTCCCAATAACTTTTTAACATGGTGGAACTCTTCCTTTCTTACGTCATTCCTCATTCCCACTGACGTACTTTCTTTTAAGGTCTCTTCTCTTTCTTAATCCATTTTTACTTACTCATGATCAATCTACGTACGACATCTTTTGATGTTGTCTGCCTACTTACCCGTTACTTGGGATTTAACTTGTCCCTTGGACCTTCACAATTACTTTTCCTTTGCACTTGATCATTTCATCTCCAGTAGCTTGGCCTTGAGGAGCTTATCTTCTTCTCAATTTTGTTGGTTCCATTTCCTCTTAATTGGTACGCATATGTCCTTCCATGGTTTCCTTCCTTAGTAAGTTTTACACTTCATTTCTCCCAGAATTTCCTTCTAGTTTTACCATTGCAAATATTCAACCTTGAACGTCCTCCCTTGCCGCTATCTTCTCTTGCTTACCTTTACTCTTGAGATCCTACGAGTACTTTTCGTCTATCTTACCTCATTCTCACTTGTTCCCAACACTCATTTATTCTTTTGAGGTGAACCTCACATCCCTTTTGTGTCAAAATCTCTCATATCTTCGTGTCCTTGGTATTCCTCCCTTTGCCTCATTTAGGGTGTAGTCCTTACTACTCTACAATTCTTATTAGAGCTTAGTTTATTCTTACGGACGATTTGATCAATATAAGTTATTTCCTTCAATCAGATCTGTTTGAAATTCCCATTTGGTTCCCTGTTCTCCTACAATTAGATCATGCTTGGCCTCCTAGTTATTTACTTGGTCACCTATGTCCTTTAATGAGGTCATGGTTCTTGGCCCAGTTTATGATATCTCATCTGTTTATTGAACTTTTCTACGATTCCACTTCCTATCTTCATTCTTCTTTTAGAGACTTCCATATTGGGATTTTCACACTCATTTTCCTTACTGCTCCTTGAAAATTCTCTCTTCTTTCTTTCTTATGCTTCTCGACCTTTGCATGGTGATTCACTTCGACTTTTCTCCCCAATGTTCTATTCCTTTTTTATTCCCATCCTTATCTCCAAACAAGTTCTTTATGACTATTGGGTTCTGAAGGGTGTGTATCATAGCTCTTTCCAAATGTTGGTATTATTCCTAGAGTTTTCTTTCTATCGTACTTCTTTTCTCTTCTCTTTTCCTTGTCTTGTCTTACTTGTCTTAACATCTTCTGTGCTTTCTTTAACTTTCTTCCTATCTTTCCAATCAACTTCCATTCCTTTCGTTTTCTTTGGCATAATATATTTGTTTTCTTTACCCTTATTCTTTGAACCCTTCTTTAACTCCTTAATACTCTACTATTAGATGCCTACTTCCTTTTTGTTCTAACATTCTTCTTTCCTATAATTAGAATTTGTCTTCCTTGTGTGAACTCTAAGAGTTCTTCCTTGCCAAATTTCTTTGTACTTTGAGGAAATTTTTAAAGGTTAAGGTTAACCAGAAATAACCAGTTTTCCTTCTTTGGGTGATTTTCAATCCTTTTATATTGACTAGCGTAAACTTATTGTTTGAATTTATCAAGGAAACTCATAAATTTTATCAAGAAAAATTTCACTTCATTTATTCAAGAATGTTTTTTGCCATACTTGGCCTATTACAGAATTTTCTACCCCTAATCCCTAGGGGTCATAGGCCGAGAGCTAGCCTTAGAACAGTTATGGGAATCTTGATCAGAAGCCTTTGAAAAACTAGTTGGAGTCCATTCATATTCCCAAATGGGATGAATTTCATGTATGGCCTCCAATCCATACTGCCTTAGTACCTCAACCTCACATTCATAGATCTACTTCATCCATTGGGAGGGATTGAAGCTAGGTTGAGTAGGTGGAGGTACTTGGTGGACCTTCATGAAGGTGGCATATGCATCCCAGTAGTTATCACAGGCCTCCTTCTTGGTTGGATTCCTCTCCGGTTATTGTGGAGCTGGAGGAGGGGTTGGGCTCTTAGGAGGAGGTACAGGTTCCTCTTGTCCTGGAGGAGGGTAGGTGATGCATTTTGGTTCCAATAAGGCTCCTACAAGTTTTCAGTAGTCTTCCACCATGTCCTTGGGTACTCTTTTCTCACCCTTCGGGAATCTATGAATGGCTTCCTCCCTTGGGTTGGGTGTCTTTTTCAGGATTATGGATGGAGGGTTTGGTTTCATCGCAAACTTCCTAGGGATTCTCCCTACTACATGATAGTTTAAAGTTGGATTAATGTTAGAGCATAATATTGATAATTTTTCAAGGGAACTTAACTCTAATACCACTCAAGTTGTCATGCCCCGACCCGGTTTGGTCGAATCCCCATGAACAACCCGTCACTCTCTTGGTTCAAGAGGAGTTTCTGCTTTCTTTAATTGAAGAGAAGTCGGACATAGTTTCAAACTTGTTCCTTGGAATGACATATATCAAATAAAATGCAACCTTAAGAGAAATTAAGCATACCTGACAAAGGCTAAGGCTTTGTGTTATCCATATTCATTTTTTTCTATTTCTTGAAAAGGGATAAAAAGGGTCGGTGGGTTTCTACAACTCAGTGAATGGCTATTTTCAAAAAAAATGAAGTTTCAATAAAATAGTTTTTAAATTAGAGTGTGTCAAACTACTTATTTTCTTAAAATACCTCATTCTCAAAATCTTGGTTTTCATAGACATTTCTCAATCCTCAATTATAATTGGTGTGTTTATCAACCAACACACACCCTTCATCATGAAGGGAACACACATTTGCAGGGCAGCACGTCCACTGCACCTACTTGTGGTGTCGGAGCGACTTTACTGGCCACCTAGATAGAAGCATGTCCACTTCTACCATGAGAATGAGTGGATGTACGCAACATCCGACCCTCAATCCCATAAAGAAAAATCCGTGTCCATATGAGGACAGAGACCTCATCCTAACCCCACCCCAGTCTCATGCGCATGAAGCTACGTCGAGCTTCCCTGACAGCTGGCATGACAACCTGCCTTTATCTCCACCATGTCGTCTAGTAGCCCATAGGACATATCACTACCCCTCTTGGGCATCTTGATGTTCCCGAACCTCAAGTGCATGCACAAACAAATGTTTTCCACAAAGCCATTTATCTTTGTTGCCACTGGTCAAATGGCCCTGACCCTCAACACGACTTGCACCTATTTGTCTAGATCGGTCCATCGACTTGGTCCTGTCACATTGCCGCCAGTCCATCAAGTATGTCGGTCCTATCTTGGTACCATGGCCAAACAAATCATTCATTTAAAGTTTTCATGGCTTCAATAAATGTCTTGGTACCTTGGGACCACTGTACAAGATTTTACAAATTAGGCATATTAGCCCCTAAGTTTAAAAACCGAGGCCTACGGCCTATCTGAGCTATTCAAGCTCAAGTCAAGAATGTCTCCCAAAAGGTTTAAGTAGTGGCACACAGCCAGGGGAGAGCACTTCCACCAAAATAATCTTTTCATCTGTCAATCACACCAACCGGGTGTGAGGAAATCTCTGCTTATAATCGATAAGCGGATTTTCTACTTCCTTTCAGGAAGTTCATCATACCAACCGAGTATGATCTACTTACAACAGGTAAGTAGTTTATCTGCGTAATTTTCACATCACTCTATTCAGGTGTGATGTTTAAAATTCCACTTATTAGTGGGTTTTCATTTCTGAGGTACTTATCATCCCAATAGGGTATGATATAAAAATCTCACTCATCCGTGCATGCCATGAATCCTTATTAACTAGCGTTCGTCTCCTTGCAAGCTTTGTCTTAGCTAGCATTCTCAATACCTCGTGTTCCTACACTATATGAACATTTTTGTTCAATATCCCTTTGCTTGATAGCCTTCATTCATTATGAATGAATAAAATTTCTAACTTTTCAAATATTTGCAATTTGGTACTTAAAGTTCTTTTTCTCTTACTTTACGTCCCAAATGCCGATTTCCCCCCAAATTGAGTCCCAAAAATTCAAAATTATACTTTGAAACCTCAATTTATTCAAAATTACATAAAGGGGTTCAAGTTTCCCAAATAATCAAATTGGTCCCCAAATTTTTTTCAAAATTACCATTTTTCCCATACTTTACAAAAATGGTAAGTTTCACCCCAAAAATTCCAAAAATTGACCAATTGGTCCTCCAACATCCATATCATGCCCAATTGGCACTCATTTTATGAAATTGCACTTTAGTCCCTCAAATTTTTAAAATCCCCAATTTTTCCCTCAATTTCAACCTTCTAACTCCGCCAAATTTAATTTCAACCTTCATACAATTCAATCTCACTTTGAATTGCACGATTTGACATCAGAACGAGCTCAAATGGAGCTTCATCGAAAAACTGAACGTAGAGAGAGAAAGCTTCGAAAGCTTACAATCGAGGGCACGGAGGTACGAGCTTTCGATCTAGGCAGATAGCTCTCATCCTAAGGTCCTTCCTAGAATTAAGAATGACCTCAATTCATGTCGAATTGAGGGTGAATTTAGTCAGTGAAAATTTGTTGGTTCTCTCTCTAGCATTAATCGGAATTCATAAAGGAAAGCCAAATTGGCTTAACTTTCCGCACTAATTTGGTCATTGGAGGGATGGGGAGGTGTTGGGAGAGCTTAGTTAAGCTTAATAAGGGCTCGAATTGGTTGATTTTATCTCAACAGAAACAGGGTAGCTTTGGTCTGTTGGAGCTGCTTCATAGTTCAATCATACCAGCTCTTCTCCAGCAACCCTCGGAGTAATTGTAGACTACCACCGAGTAACTGACTTCTCCGCAAGTCTAAAGAACCCAGCCACACCTTCTTTAACTCAGAAAAGACCTTATATTAGAGCTCTAGTTTGAGCTTCACTAGAAAACTAAGTTGCTGAGAGAGAGTGAGGTTTCCAGGTGTAGAGAGGATAAATGGAGAGGGGCTCTTTTTATAGGGAGCTCAAGGACTCGTCGGTCGTTCGTTTGGCACCTTTATGACCATCAATGATGGCCTGAAACGTACTGAACAAAAATGTTTACTCTTCATTGGTGCTGGTTCAATTGTCCAACGAGTGAACAGTGCTGTCATCTGAAGGAAGAAGATGACACTGTTCCGAACCGGGTTCAAAGCTTAATCTAGTTAGTTCATGCCCGATTCGACCGAGTTTTAAAAAATTAAAAATTTCTAAGTTCATTCTCTAAAAAATGGTGGCCTCAATTCTCCAATTTGAATTTTCTAAGCCACCTAGAAAAATGAATTTAGCATATGATTCAATAGTGGTTTAAACCGGTCCAAACCAATTCAGATCCGGTTCACCTGAACGGGCTTCGTTTTCATCTACAATTCATCCTAAAGTCCTTTTTCATGACTTTTATGACTCTTCAAGTCACTCGAGATCCATAAATTTTCCGGTTTGCCCTTTCTCTATTAGTTCCAGTTTATAAACTAACTCGGTTCATAAATCGGTTCAATCTGGCTCGGATCTGGTTTACCTTAACCGTTCTAGTTTTCTCTCCCAAATTGTTCTAAAGTCCTTTTTCATGGTTTTTATGAACCCTTTGGGTCACTCGGGAGTTGTAATTATACCAAATTTCCCATTCTTTGATGATTGGTTGTGTGAACTGGTTCAGTTTTCTAACTCAGTTTGACTGGTTCATTTCTCGAATTTCCATAACTCCAAAGGCGAGGTTTACAGCTAGCGTAATCAAACAGTGAAGCAACTCCGATGGACTGAAGCTGCCCTGTTTCGGCTGAGCTAAAAATGGCCAAATTGAGCCCTTCTTAGGCCAAATCAAGCTCTCCCAACAATTCCACATCACTCATATGACCAAATTAGAGCTGAAAGGTAAGCCAATTTAACTCCACTCTGTAAATTCCGATCAGTGTTATAGAGAGAAATGACGAAACTTCACATACCAAATTCTCACTCAAATCGATATGAATTGTTGCAATTTTTTATCCAAGGAGGAACCTCACGATGAGAGCTCCCTACCCCAATCAAAAGCTCGGACCGCCGCACCTCCGACGGTAAGCTTTCAAAACTTTCCCTCTCTATGCACAATTTTTTGGTGAAGCTCCATTTGATCTCCTTTCGGCCTCAATTCATGCGAATCAAAACTTAATTGAATCATATGGATGTGTAGTAACTTAATTATACCTTCAATTTCAACATGATTAAATGGTTAATTTGATGAAATCAAATTTGGCCAGTTTGAAAGTGGGAAATTGGGGGGAAATTTTGGGGAAAATTGTGAATTTCATAAAATTGAGGGACCAAACAGCAATTTCTCAAAATTGAGGGCCATTTGGCCATAAAAAGAATGTTGGAGGACCAATTGGTCAATTTTTTAGAATAATTGGGGTCAAAATTACATTTTTGTAAAGTAGGGGCAAATGGTAATTTTTGAAAAGTTAGGGACCAAATTGGAAATTTGGCAATCTTGAACCCCTTTAACAATTTTGAATGAATTGAGGACCCAAAGTGAATTTTTGGAAGTTTTGAGATTCAATTTGGGGAAAAGTTAGCTTTATGGGCTTAAAGACAAGGAATAATAATTTTAGGAACCTAAATGAAATTAATTGAAAAGTTGGGTATTTTTGTTCATACGTGATGTATGAAAGCTATCATGCCAAATGGTAATAAACAAGGATGTCCCAATCATGTAGGAACACGAAGGACCAGATCACCAGTAATGATAAGCTCACATGGAGGCAAAAAGTTGATTAAGAAGGAAACCACTGTGAATATTGGGTGTGTGGCTTATTCAAATCATACCTAGTTGGGATGATGAGTACTCTAGAAATAAAAAACCACTTCTATGTAGAATTTTAACATCACACCTACTTGGAGTGATGTGAGAACTACGCGAAAAAACTACTTACCGGTTGTGAGTAGATTATACCTGGTTGGTATGATGACCTTCCTCGAAGGAACTAGAAAACCCGCTTACCAGTTGTAAGCGTAGATGATATCACACCCGATTGGTATGAGGAACGAGTTGAAAAGTTATTTTGTCAGAAGTCTCCCTTGATTATGTGCCAATGCTTAAAACTTTTGGGAGACCTTCTTGACGAGAGCTGGAATAGCTCAGATAGGCTAGGGGCCTCGATTTTGGAACTTGGGGGCTAAAATGCCCAATTTTAGAAAATCATATATAGTGGGCCCAAGGCCAATTGGTACAAGCAAGAGATCATAAACAAACATGATGATAAGCCATGAAAATTCTTAATGAATGATTTGTGTGATTTGTCCATGGTACCAATATAGGACCAACGTACTCGATGGATTGGCGGCAGTGCAGCAAGACCAGGTAGACACCAAAGAGCTAGACAAACAGCTACAGGTTAAGTTAAGGGTTGAGGTAGTTTGACCAGTGTCACCAAAGATAAATGGCTTTGTGGAAAACTTTTGTTTGTGCATGCACCTGAGGTTCAGGACCATCAAGACGACCAAGAGAGGTAGTGATGCATCCTAGGGGCCACTGAACGACATGGTGGAGATAAGGGCAGTTTATCATGACAACAGTTAGGGAAGCTCGACGTAGCTTCATGTGCATGAGACTGGGGTGGGATTGGGATGAGGTTTCTATCCTCATACAGACACTGAGTTGATTTCTGGTTTGAGGGTTGGACGTCACGAACATCCACTCATTCCCAGGGTAGAAGTGGACGGGCTTTTATCTAGGTGGCCGGTAAAGTCGCTTCGATGTCACAAGTGGGTGTAGTGGACAGGCTGCCCTACGAATGTGTGATCCATTCATGATGAAGGGTGTGTGTTGATTGTTAAACACACTAATTGTTAATAATGAGAAAAAGTGTTTAAAAACTAAAATTTGAGGAAGAAATGATGTTAAAGGAAATAAGAAATCTGGCACACTCCAATTAAAAACAATTTTATATTTTCAAACACCCATTCACTAAGTAGTAGAAACTCACCCCTCCCATTCTATCATTTTTCAGAAATAGAGAAAAAGACTAGAGATAACAGCAGGATCTACTGTAAACCCCGTCCTTTGGAGTTAAGAAAAACCAAGAAAGAACCAGTCAACTCAAGTGAGAAAATCGAATTGGTTCACGAACCCTAACCATTAGAGAACGTGTAAATTGGGAAATTTACAACTCTCGAGTGACCCAACGAGTCATGAAAACCTTGGAAAATGACTTTAGGACAATTTGGGAGAGAAAACCAGACTGGTTTAGGTGAATCGAATCTAAACCAGATTGAACCGATTTGGACCGATTTGAAACATCATTGAAATGAATGCTAAATTCATTTTTTTAGGTGGCTTAAAATATTCAAATTTTAGAATTGAAGCCACCATTGGATAGAGAATAAATTTAGATGAATTTAGAAATTTTTAATTTTGAAACAATCATTCCAATCAAGCCTGAATGGTTTAAGCATTGAACTCAGTTCAGTCCGATTCGGAACAGTGTTATCTTCTTCGTTTAGATGATAGCACTGTTCACTCATTGGAAAAATGAACAACGCTAGAGGAAAGGGAATGTTTCCATTCAGGATGTTTCAGGCCATCAATGAGTGTCATTAAGGTGCCAAACGGACGATGAGATAGTGCCCGAGCTCCCTATATAATAAGCCCCTCTCCCTTTATCCTTTACACACGTGAAAACTTCACTCTCTCTCAACTACTCAGTTTTCTGATGAAGCTAAAACCAGAGCTCTAACATAGGGGTTTTTTTAGCCAATTAAAAGGTGAGGTCAGGTTCCTTAGACTCGGGGAGAGGTCAACTACCCGAGATGGTCACCATTCGACCCGAGGATCGCAAGAGAAGCACCAGCGTAATCAAACAGCGAAGCAGCTCCGGCAGACCAAAGCTACCCTATTTCTATCAAGCTGAAATTGACAAATTTGAGCCCTCGTCAGGCCAAACCAAGCTCTCACAACACTCCCTCATCCTTCATACGATCTGTCACGCCCTAACCCGATTTGGTCGGATCCCCGTGATCAACCCGCCACTCTCCCGGTTTATTAAAGGGTTTCCCCTTATTATAAATTGTAAAGAGTAAGGCTTCCTTTAACCTTCACCTCTTCCTGGAATAACATAAATCAAAACTGCATAGTGAATGGGTTTTCAAAACTTTTTAACTTTAGGAAAAAGATAGATTTTTGGAGCATGTCAGACGCCTTTCTTTAAAAACCATTTCTTTTGAAATCTCGGGTTTTATCACCATTTCCTTATTTAATCACGGTGTATCATCACCCAACACACATCCTTCATCATGAAGATTAAACACACATTCACATGTTAGTACGTCCACTGAACCCACTTGTGGCTTCGGAGCGACTATACCGACCACCCAAATAGAAGTACATCCACTTCTACCCTGAGAATGAGTGGATGTTTATGACATCCGACCCTCAATCCCAAAATCAATTCTTCGTGTTCGTATGAAGATAGAGACCTCATCTCATCTCCACCCCAGTCTCATGCGCTTGGTGCTATTCCAAATTTCGCATGGTCACATACTACAACGAACTGCCCTTATACCCATCAGGTCGTCCAGTGCCCTTAGGATACAACACTATCCCTCTTAGGTGTCTTGATGGTCCCATAATCACAGTGCATGCACAATCAAAATTTCCTCATTATGCCATATAATTTGTGGTGCCACTGATCCAATGGCCTGGACTCTCAACTTAACCCGCAGTTGTTGGTCTTGACTGGTCCATCGACCTGTCATGTCGCACTGCTGCTAGTTGACTGAGTGTGTTTGTCCTACCTTGGTACCATGGCCAAACAATTCCTTTATTTAAAGTTTTATGGCATATAACGCATGTTTGTTTGCGAGCTCCTGCTCGTGCCAACTGGCCTTAGGCCTACTGTACGAGATTTTCAAAATCGGGCATATTAGCCCCAAGTTCCAAAACTGAGGCCCCCGACCTATAAGAGCTATTCAAGCTCCTATCAAGAAGGTCTCCCAAATAGTTTAAGCATTGGTACACAGTTAGGAGAGAGCACTTCCGACAAAATATAATTTCAACTATCCATTATACCGACCGGGTATAAGGACATCTCCACTCATAACCGATGAATAGGTTTTCAAATTCCTTCGAGGAAGTTTGATCATACCAACTGGGTATGATCTATTTACAACCGGTAAGTAGTTTTTTCGTATAGTTTTCACATCACTCTTCTAAGTTGTGATGTTTAAAATAACACATAATAATGGGTTTTTATTTCGGTATGCTTATCATTCCCAACCGGATATGATATAAAATCCCACTCATAACCGGTAAGTGGTTTTTAACTTTAAGTTGTGCTCATCATCCCAACCGGGTATGACGTTAGTAAACCCACTCACCCGTTAACGTCGTGAATTCCACTAGACCAATTTTTTTAATTCATGCGAGCTTGTCCTTGCTAGCATTCCCGGTACTTCGTGTTCCTACACGATATGAACATCTCGGTTCATTATCCTTCAGCATAATAGCCTTCATTCATTCCAAATGAATGAGAAAGTCAAACTTTCATTTATTTGCAATTAGGTCCCTAAAGTTATTTCTCCTAAACTATAAGTCCATAATGCCGGTTTTTTCTCAAATTGAGTCCCGAAACTTTTAAAATTTATCAAGGGGCCTCAATTTATTCCATTTCATAAAAAGGGTTTAATTTCCCAAATTTCCAATTTGGTCCCCCAACTTTTTCAAAATTACCATTTTGCCCTTCCTTTACAAAAATGGTAAATTTTACCCCAAAAATTCTAAAATTTTCTCAATTGGCACTCTAACAATTTTATCAAGCCTAATTGACCCTCAATTTTATGAAATTGCATTTTGATCCCTCGAATTTTTGAAAATCCCCAATTTCCCCTAATTTTCCCCCAATTCCAATCTTTTACACAGCCGAATTTGATTTCATCAAATTAACTGATCAAACACCTCTAATTATTGAATTGATGTTGAAATTGAGTTTTTCCATGTTCATACACTTCCATAGAACTTTGAATCGCAATTTTTAATGCCAAAACAAGCTCAAACGGTGCTTTACTGGAAAATAAACTGTAGAGAGAGAAAGCTTCGATTACTCACCGGTGAGTGCACGGTAGTCCGAGCTTTCGATCTAGGCAGATAGTTCTCATCCTAAGGTTCATTCTAGAATTAAGAATTGCATCAATTGATGCCAAATTGAGTTAGAATTTCATCATTGAAATTCTGTCGATTCTCTCTCTAGCACCGGCCGAAAATTGCATAGGGGAGCCGAATTGCCTTACCTTTCGGTCCTAATTCGACCGTGGGAGGGTTGAGAAAGTTTTGGGAGGGCTTGGTTTGGCTTGAGGAGGGCTCGAAATGGCTGATTTCAACTCGACCAAAATAGGGCAGCTTCGGTCCACCGGAGTTGCTTCACTGTTCAATCACGCCAGCGCTTCTCCTGCGACCCTCGGAGCAAACAGAGACTACAGGTGTGTAGCTGACTTCTCCCCCATTCTAAAGAACCCAACCTCACCTTCTTTGACTTAGAAAAGACCCTATATAGGAGCTCTAGTTCAAGCTTCATTGGAAAACTAAGAAACTGAGAGAGAGTGAGCTTTTCAGGTGTGAAGAGGATGAATGGAGTTGGGGTCTTTATATAAGAAGCTCGAGGACTTCTTGGACGTCTGATTGGCACCTTTATGACAGGCATTGATGGCCGAAAACGTATTGAACAAAGACATTTCCTCTTCATCGGCACTTCTTCGATTTTTCGGTGAGTGAACAGTGTTGTCATCTAGAGGAAGAAGATGACACTATTCCGAACTGGATCAAACCGGTCCGAACCAGGTTCGAAGATTAAACCGACCAGTTCACCCCTCATTCGATAGAGTTTTTCAAATCTAAAAATTTATAAATTCAATTTCTATCCAATGGTGGCCTCAAATCTTGAATTTGAATTATTTAAGCTACCTAGAAAAATGAATTTAGGATCTGGTTCAATAGTCATTCAAACCGGTCCGAACCGGTTCGGATCCGGTTCACCTAAACCAGTTTGGTTTTTATCCTCAATTCCTTCACAAGTCCATTTTCATGACTTTTTGTAACTTCTTAGGTCACTTAGGGTCCATAAAATTCCTAGTTTACCATCTCTTTATCAATTCAGGTTCATAAACTAGCTTGTTCCTTAAACTGGTTTAATCCGGTTCGGGTCTAGTTAACCCGAACCGATCTGGTTTTTCTCTCTCACTTTGTTCTAATGTTCCTTCCCAAGGTTTATAATCTCTTTGGATCACAAGTGATCCATAAATTCATTGGTTTACCCATTCTCTATCGGTTCCAGTTCATGAATCAACATAGTTTATAAATCGATTCTATCCAGTTGGATCCGATTCATCTAAACCGGTCTGGTTTTTCTCTTCCAATTAGTCCTAAGGTTCTTTTCCATGGTTTTGGGAACCCTCTGATTCACCTGAGAGTTGTAAATTTCCAAATTTCTCATTTCTTGAAATTTAGGTTTGTGAACCGGTTCGGTTTCCTCACTTGGTTTGATCGCTTCTTTTCTCGATTTTTCCTTATCTCAAAAGGGTGGGGTTTACACAACCCAATTAGAATGGAAAGGTAAGCCAATTCGACTCACCTCTGTAATTTTTTATTAGTGTTAGAGAGAGAATCGATGAAAATTCACTGACCGAATTCTCCCTCAATTCGACATGAATTGATGTGATTCTTGATCCTAGGAGAAACCTCAAGACGAGAACTACCTACCCCGATCAAAAGCTTGGACTGTTGCACCCTCGACGGTAAGCTTTCAAAGCTTTCTCTCTCTAAGCTTAATTTTCTGGTGAAGCTTCATTTGAGCTCATTCTGGCATCAATTCATTCAATTCCAAGATCAATTGAATCGTATGGATGTATAGGAACTCAATTTTACCTTCAATTTCAGCAATTAACCTCGATTGATCGGTCAATTTGATAAAATCAAATTTAGCCAATTTGAAATGGGGAAATTTTGGGGAAATTGGACATTTTGTAAAATTGAGGGACTAAAGTGTAATTTCCTAAATTAGAGGACCAATTGGTCGATTTTTTAAATTTATTGTGGTTAAATTGCCATTTTTTTAAGTAGGGGCAAAATGGTAATTTTTGAAAAGTTGGGGACCAAATTGGAAATTTGGGAAAGTTGAACTCTTTTTGGATTTTGGATAAATTGAGGACCCACAAGTGAATTGTTGAAAGTTTGGGACTCAATTTGGGGAAAATTGGCATTAGGGACCTAAATTTAAGGGAAAAGTACTTTAAGGACCTAAATGCAAATAATCAAAAGTTTAAGCATTTTGTTCATAAGTGAAGTACGAAGGCTATTATGTCAAATATTAATTAACAAAGATAACCCAAAAACGTGTAAGAAAATGAAGGACCGAGATGCCAACAAGGATAAGCTCGCATGGAAGCAAAAAGCCTAATTAAGAGGAATACACTGCACTTATCGGGTGAGTGGGATTTTTCACATCATGCTCGGTTGGGATGATAAGTATATTGAAAAGGAAAAACCACCACTAAGTGGAAATATTAACATCACGCCTGGTTGGGGTGATGTAAAAAATATGAGAAAAAACTACTTTCTAGTTGTAAGTAGATCACACCCGGTTGGTATGATGAACTTCCTGGAAGGAAGTAGAAAACCCGCTTACCGGTTATAAGCGGAGATGTCATCACACCCGTTGGTGTGATGGACAAGTGAAAAAGGTTATTTTGTCAGAGGTGCTCTCCCCTAACTATGTGCCAATGCTTAAAACTTTTGGGAGACCTACTTGACGAGAGCTTGAATAGCTTAGATAGGCCAGAGGCCTCAGTTTTGGAACTTGTGGGCTAAAATGCCTGGTTTTGAAAATCTCGTACTATGGGCCCAAGGCCAATTGGCACAAGCAGGAGCTTGTAAACAAACATGATGATAAGCCATGAAAAATTTTAATGAATGAATGATGTGATTTGGCCATGGTACCAAGATAGGACCGACATACTTAATGGACTAACGGTAGTGCAACAAGACCCAGTCGACGAACCAGTCTAGACAAATAGCCCCTAGTCGAGTTGAGGGTCGGGGCCATTGAACCAGTGGCACCATAGATTAATGGCTTATGGAAAATTATTGTTTTGTGCATGCACTAAGTTCAGGACCAACAAGACGCTTAAGAGGAGTAGTGATGCGTCCAAGGACTAATGGATGACATGGTGGAGATAAGAGTTGATTGTCGTTCCAACAATTCGGGAAGCTCGACGTAGCTTTATGCGCATTGGACTAGGGTGGGGTCGGGATGAGGTCTCTGTCCTCATATGGACACAGAGTTGTTTTTTGGGTTTGAGGGTCGGATGTCGCGAACATCCACTCATTCCCAGGGTAGAAATGGACGGGCTTCTATCTAGGTGGCCAGTAAATTCGCTCTGATGCCACAAGTGGGTCTAGTGGATGGGCTGCCCTACCCATGTGTGATCCCTTCATGATGAAGGGCATGTGTTGATTGTTAAACACACCCATTTGTGGCTCGGAGCATCTTTACCAACCACCAAGATAGAAGTCCATCCACTTCTACCCTAGGTCTAAGTGGATGTTCTTGACATTTGACCCTCATACCCAAATACCACTCCGTGTCCGTATGAGGATAGAGACCTCATCCCAACCCCACCCCAGCCTCATGTGCAAGAAGCTACTCTGACCTTCCTGACTAACTAGCATGACGAACTACCCTTATCTCCACCATGTCGTCCAGTAGCCCTTAGGTCCAATCACTACCCCTCTTAGGCGTCTTAATGGTCCTATACCACAAGTGCATGCACAAAACAATAGTTTTCACATATAGCCATTTATCTTTGGTGCCACTAGTTCAACGGCTCCGACCCTCAATCTGACCTATAGATGTTTGTCAAAGTCAGTCCCTCGACCTAGCCCTGACACACTGTCACCAATCCATCAAGTATTGTTAGTTCTGACTCAGTACCATGGTGAAATCATACAACCATTTCATTAGAAATTTTCTCATGGATTTCATAACTCAAGTTTGTTTATGAGCTCCTAAGCATGCCAACTGGCCTTGGGTCCACTACACGTGATATTCCAAAACCGAGCATTTAGCCTTACAAGTTCAAAAATCAATGCCTCTAGCCTATGTGAGCTGTTCTAGCTCCCGTCAATAAGGTCTACCAAATAGTTTAAGTATTGGCACACAGTTAGGGGAGAACACTTCTGAAAAAAATATATTTTCACATCATCCCACCAACCGGGTGTAATGATATCTCCACTTACAATCGACAAGCAGGTTTCTCCTTCTTTCAAAGAAGTTCATCATACCAATTGGGTATGATTTCTTGTACTTACAACTAGTAAGTAAGTTTTATCTTAAATCGTCCATCACCCCAACAGGGTATGATATTAAAGTCCCACTCATAAGTGGTTTTTCATTTCTAAAGTGCTCACCATCCCAACCGGGTATGAGGTTAACATGCCCACTCACTCGATAATCATGACGTGTTCGTCCGCTGTCGATTTTCCAAGTCTACAGGAGCTTTCTCTTCCTTGCATTCTAGTCACAATTGTCTCTACACGATTTGGGCAATCTTATCAATTACGGTTTGGCATAAAAGCCTAGGCTCACAAATTATTGATAAATTGCACTTAGGTTCATAAAGTTCATTTATCTTAACTTTAGGTCCCTAATGCCAACTTTTACCCAATTTGAGTCCCAAGCTTTCCAAAATTTCCTTTGAGTCCTCAATTTACACAAAATTGTATAATGGAATCAAATTTTCCAAATTTCCAATTTGGTCCCCAACTTTTCAAAAATTACCATTTTGCCCATACTTTCCAAAAATGGCAATTTGAGCCCAAATGTTTCAAAAATAGACCAATTGGTCCTCCAACATCTTTTTCATGGCCAATTGGCCTTCAATTTTGGGAAATTGCAAAGAGGTCCCTCAATTTTACAAAATCCCCAATTTTCCCCAAAATTTTCCCCCAATTTCTCCCTTTCAAACTGACTAAATTTGATTTCTTCAAATTGGCCATACAATCGGGGTTCATTGCTCTGAATTAAAGTATGGATCAGTTCCTACATTTCCATACAAGAATGCCAAAGAAGTTGTGGTTGAGTTCTTTAGAACTGGGGAGAAGTCAGCTACACGCCTAACATCTCTATTTGATATGAGCGTCACCAGAGAAGTGTTGGCGTGATCGAACAATGAAGCAGCTTCGGCGGACCAAAACTGCCTTATTTCGGCTGACCTGAAATTGGCCAATTCAAGCTCTTCTTAAGCTAAACCAAGCCCTCACAACACCTCCACAATCTTTCTATAGCTGAAATCACTCAATTTGATGAAATCAAATTTGGCTGAGTTAAAAGGTTGAAATTGGGCAAAATTTGAGGGAAATTTTGGAATTTCAAAAATTCGAGGGACTAAAGTGTAATTTCATAAAATTGAGGGCCAATTGGGCATGATAAAGATATTGGAGGACCAATTGGGCAAATTTTGGAATTTTTGGGGCAAAACTTACCATTTTTGTAAAGTAGGGGCAAAATGGTAATTTTATAAAAAGTTGGGGACCAAATTGGAAATTTGGAAAATTAAACCCCTTTTTGTGAATTTGAATAAATTGAGGTTCCAAGGTGAATTTTAAAAGTTTTGGGACTCAATTTGAGGAAAAATTGGTATTAGGAACTTAAAGTTAAAGAAAAAATAAATGTAGGTATCAAATTACAAATAAAGGAAAAGTTTAGTTTTCTCATTCAGTTGGGATGAATGGGGGCTATTAGGCCAAAGGATAATGAACAATAGTGTTCATATCATGTAGGAACATTAAATATCAAGAACACCAGCTAAGACAAGTTCGAGTAAGGAAAACAAGCCGGCTAAGAGGATATTCACTACAATATCGAATGAGTGGGATTTTTATATCTTACTCGGTTGGGATGATAAGCACCTCCGAAATGAAAACTCATTGCTAAGTGGTATATTAAATATCACACCTGATAGGAGTGCTGTGAAAATCACGTGGAAAAACTATTTAACAGTTGTAAGTAGATCATATCTGGTTGGTATGATGAGACTTTCTGGAAGGAAGTGGAAAACCAGCTTATCGGTTATAGGCAAAGACATCTTCATACCGGGTTGGTATGATAGAAAAATGAAAGGTTTATTTTGTTGGAACTGCTCTCCCCTGATTGTGTGCCACTGCTTAAAATTTTTTAGAGACCTTCTTGACAAGAACTCGAATAGCTCATATAGGTGGTAGGCCTCAATTTTAGAACTTGGGGGCTAATACACCCGATTTTGAAAATCTCGAACAGTGGGCCCTAGGCCAGTTAGCACAAGAAGGAGCTCATAAACAAACATGATTAATATGCCATGAAAACTTAAGTAAATGAGTTATTTGGCCATGGTATCGAGATAGACTGACATACTCGATGAACTAGTGGCAATGCGACATGACAGGTCTTCGGACTAGTCAAGACAAACATCTACAGGTTGAGTTGAGGGTCAGAGCCATCGCACCAATGGCACCATAGATAATATGGCATTATGTGAAAAATTGTTGATTGTGCATGCACTGTGTTATTGGACATTCAAGACGCCCAAGAGGGGTAGTGATGCATCCTAGGGCTCTGGACGACCTGGTGGATATAAGGGTAGTTAATCGTACCAGAAGTCTTACAAAGCTCGACGTAGCTTCAAGCTTACGAGAGTGGGGTGGAGATAGGGTAAGGTCTTTGTCCTTACATGGACACAGAGTTTTGTTATGGGATTGAGGGTTGGATGTAGCAAACATCCACTCATTCTCAAGGTAGAAGTGTACATACTTCTATCTAGGTGGTCGGTAAAGTTGCTCCGATGCCACAAGTGGATTCAGTGGATGGGCTGGCCTGCAATTTTGTTTTACCTTCATGATGAAGGATGTGTGTTGGGTGATGACACACCGTGGTAATAAGAAATTGTTATAAGAACCAAAATTGAGAATAAAATGTTTTTAATAGGAAATAAGGAGTCTAGCACACTCTCATTCAAGCATTTTTCCTAAAAAATTAAATTTTGAAAATCCATTCACTGAGTCGTTATACTCATCCCCTCCCTTATATCCCTTTCAGGTAACCCTAGAAAACTTACCCCAAAGACCACTAGCTAATGCATCTGTAAGGCAGGCATGGTAAGTTTAAAATTTTATGCAGTTTTGATTTTTGTTATTCCAAGAAATGTAAAGATTTAAAGGACGCCTTACTCCTCACAGATTATAAATAAGGGACAACCCTTAGTAAACCAGGAGAGTGGCGAGTTGATAACGGGGATCCAGCCAAACTAGGTCGGGTGCATGACAACTTGAGTGGTATTAGAGCCTATTTCCTCGAATACATAATCAAGTCTAGAAAATATAGTAACTAATAGGATTGATCTTAAAATTTTCAGATGGCTCCCAAGAGAGGAACCAAGAAAACTAGGGATGACACTACTCAACACCCAGTCCTCGAAAGAAGACAACCCTAAAAGCTTCCTAATGTCTAAGACATAGTAGAAGCCCCAAAGGACCAAATGGGGAAATATCTAATACCACCAAGGAGTACGGTGCCAAGACATGTTAGGGTCACAGCCCTGCGCACAAAGGGAGCCAAGCGTAAAGCCACGAATGATAATACGAACGTATAATCTTACCAAGGAGGATACTTGCCAAGAAAACCGTAGTTTCCTATCTATTATGTGACTACTTTTTGTAATATGGCTAAAACTCCAACATTTTGTATTCCTCTATTAATGAAGTATTCAAAATTCTTAAATTTTTATCTCTTAATGATGTGATCTTGCTAGGAAGATGGCCCCTATGAAAGTAACCAAACAAACCCACACTACCATAGAAACTAGGGAAAATTTCCCTTTTATTTAAGGAAATTGAATTAGAGAATTAAGAAACCTAAAAGGACTCTTAGAATGACCCTTAGAAAAGGAGACTCCGCAAAAAAAACCATCAAGGTGTTCAGACTCAAGGACGGCGAAGGACCAAATCACCAGCAACCCTAGAAAGGCCCTGCAATGCTCGAAGTAAAGGAGGAACCGCAACGATTCATGCCTGGGAATATATGTGAAAGATGGGGACACTACATGAAGAATTACCCAACCCTACTAAGGACTAGCACCAAGATAATATATTATAGTTGTAGGGGAAATAGGGCAGGTAAAGAAGGACTGTCTCACACCTCATAGATTTAGGGCAATACCTTCTGAAAAGTCACGAAAGATGGGAAGGACTAGTGACCAAAACCATGAAGCAGGTTAACGGTTCGCAAAGAGGACAAGAAATGGTGAGGTAAAGTGAAATTTAAACTCCTTATTTAAAAGATCAAACAGAGAGGAATATCACAAGAATAGAGGTAAGGTACACTGAAAGTACATTTAGAACCCCCTCAGGAGGGACAAACACGAAAAATGTCCTCCAGGAACTCAAAGGTAGGATATAGTGAAGAAGAGAAGAAATACGCTATTAAAGGGAACTTTGGAGGGATGCATACATCTAAATACCCCTTGAAGTGATCATTGATGGGTGGATGGTCATGATGTAGAGTGCAAGGAACCCAATTTTAATTAAGAAATTCTCCAAGGAAGGATGTATCAGGATGACCCAGCGTAACTTGCTTGGAGAAAAGTAGAAGAGCCAAATAACAACTCCATGAGAACCTAGTAGAAAGGAGACAGTTAATGAACTGGCCTTCAGGAGAACCATGGATTTAAACCATGACAAAGAAGGGAGAAGTGAAAAAGACAAAACATTGGAAAAGAAGGACGAAGGAAATTCCTTAAAGAAATTAATGGCCAAGACCGAATTTAAAATTAGAAGTCTTGAGATAGTTAAGTGAGCCTCACGAAGGATGATCAAGAGATTTTAAAACCAAGAGGATGTGAACTCTCCTTAAAAGGAAATATAACCTGATGACGAGGGATTTGGAATTGGATTTGTAAATAAAATGCATGTTAAGATGAAGGGAACCCAGGGAAGCATAGTAGTAGGAATCCAAGGACTTAGTAAACCCAAGGAACGGATAAGTCAGAAGATATCATCAGAAGAGGTTGTACGAGTAAGAAATAAAAAAAAAAGGAATAGTATAAAGTACATCTAAGAAATCTGGGAAGGGTAAGTCCTCCAGTTAAAAAGTTACTAAAGTAAACGATTTCTGACATCAAGACTACTTGTGGTCTACACTCATTTGATGTAGCATGAGCATAGTGTGGAATGCACGGAATAAAATCGATAATCGGAAGTATCTCAAGTAAGGAATAAGGGATGAAACAAAAGTTATGGATAAAGAAGGATCCAAAATGGGAAAATGCCCTAACATAGATAGGGGTGCGAAGAAAGGAAAAAAGAACCCTACAAGGAATGATAAGAAGGTTGAGAATGTAGCTCCTAAAATGGAAGTCTCTATTATCAGGGACATAGTAGAGAATGAAACCGAAAGAAGGGAACCTTCCCAAGTAAAGGAATCGACACATAGATCAAAAGTGATTAATTTAAAATGAAGAATTAGGAAATGATTACAAGTAAAAGTGGATTAAGGAATAAGGAAAATTCCTTGAATAAAGAATGCCAAGGACGTAAGAAGGAAAGAATCCCAGCTTGTCGGTAAACCATTGGGAAACCAAATCATTGGAACCGAAAAGACTCAATAAGGAAGTTGAGAAAGGACGAGTGAGTAAGGAGAACCGATGCAGTTATGTAAGTTGATTGGATAACGGTAAAGGTAGTCGAGGAATGCTACCAAATGAAAAGAGGGATTAAGTTATACAATTCTTGAGAGGTTGGAAAATTGGGAATAACCCTAAAGGAGGTGTTCTGGAAATCTAATGGACATAGAAACAAGATCTAAAAAATGTTATGTTGTAAGGGGCATGTAAGCCCAATAGTCCCGAGGAAAACATGACTCAAAATAAGGAAGAGTTAGTTAGTAAACATGACAAGGTCAAACATAAAATTTGGACTGAAATTGTAATGAATGACAGATGAAGAGTCGAAATAGGACGAAAAGGTGATAACAAGGAAACCCATGAAAACAAGTATGTAATGCTCTAAAGGGCATCGAGATAAGGGTTTCAACATCCAAGAGGATAACTAGACACGAGAATGGTTAGGTATCTTGGAACTCCCAATCCTAAGTATAGGACCTCAAAGGGAAAATTGTTACTCTAAGTAAAGAAAGATGTGAATCTAAGGATATACCCTTAAATAAGGTATGTCGAGTTATAATAAACTCCAAGGAGGGAGTAAATAATATAAAGGAAAAGAAATTCCTTAAGTGAATGATATAAAAAGGGCTAATTGAAAGAATAAGAGAAGAGTTTGCATGTTAAGCAAACACCAAGTTGACATCAAAGGAAATTATTCCTCATGCAAAGGTTGCTAATTAAGTTTTGGTGACAAAAGTCCTAAAAGGAGGGGAGAGTTGTAAACCCCACCCTTTTGAAGTAAAGGAAACCGGTAAAAGAACCGATTAAACCAAGTGAGAAAATCGAACTAGTTCATAAACCCAATCATCAGAGTACGGGCAAATTGGAAAATTTACAACTCCCAAGTGACCTAAAGGGTTCATAAAATCTTGGAAAAGAACCTTATGACAAATTTAAAGAGAAAAACTAGACCGGTTCAGATGAACCCGATCTAACTGGATTGAACCAATTTATGACAAGAGTTGGTTCATGAACATGAACCGATAGAGAAAGGGAAAACTGGGAAATTTATGAATCCCAAGTGACCTGAAGAGTCAAAAAAGACAAGAAAAAGGACTTTAGGATGAATTGGAGATGGAAACCAAACTGGTTCAGGTGAATCAGATCCGAACCGGGTTGAACCGGTTTGGATCGGTTTGAACCACTATTGAACCGGATGCTAAATTCATTTTTCTAGTTGGCTAAAAAATTAAATTTGAGATTAGAGGCCACCATTGGATAGAAAATGAATTTAGATGAATTTAGAAATTTTTAATTTTGAAAATTTTGGTCAAATCAGGCCTAAACCGACCGGTTTAAGATTTGAACCCGGTTTAAGATTTGAACCCGGTTCAGACCAGTCCAATCCAGTTCTGAACAGAGTCATCTTCTTCCTTCAGATGATAGCACTGTTCACTCGTAGAAAAATCGAGCAGCATCGGTGAATCTGAAAAGTCTCCGACCAAGGAGTTTTATGCAATGAATGACCACCATTAAGGCTCCAATCAGACGGCCAAGAAGTCCCCAAACTTCCTTTATAAAAACCCATCCTCATTCATCCTCTCCACACCTAAAAACTTCATTCTCTCTCAACTGCTCCAATTTTCAGTGAATCTCAAACTAGTGCTCTAATATAGGGTCTTTTCTAAGACAAAGAAGCCGTGGTCATGTTCTTTAGAACCGAGCAGAAGTCAGCTACAAGCCTATCATCTCCATTTGATCTGAGGGTCACCGGAGAAGCGTCGGCATGATCAAACAATGAAGCAGCTCCAGCGAACCGAAGCTACCCTATTTCGGCCGAGCTGAAATTGACCAATTTGAGCTCTACTTAGGCCAAATCAAGCCCTCTCAACACCTCCACAGTCCATCTATAGCTGAATTAGAGTTGAAAGGTAAACCAATTTGGCTCCGCTGTGTAATTTCTGACCGGTGGTAGAGAGAACCGGTAGAACTTCGATGATAAAATTCTCAATCAATTCGGCATCAATTGATGCAATTCTTGATCCTATGAGTAACCTTGGGACAAGAGAAATCTGCCCAGATTGAAAGCTCGGACCATCGCACCCCCGACGATAAGCTTTCAAAGCTTTCTCTCTCTAAGTCCAATTTTCCGGTGAAGCTCTATTTGAGCTCATTCCGGCACCAAATCGTGTGATTCAAAGTGCAATTGAATCGTATGAAGGTGTAGGAACTCCAATCTAACTTCAATTTCAACAATTAAACTCATTTGATCAGTCAATTTGATGAAATCAAATTCGGCTAAGTTAGAAGGTTAAAATTGGGGGGAAAATTGGGGGGGATTTAGGAATTTCAAATTTTCGAGGGACTAAAGTGTAATTTCATAAAATTGAGGGCCAATTGGGCATGATAAAGATATTGGAGGACCAATTGGGCAAATTTTGTAATTTTTGGGGCAAAACTTACCATTTTTGTAAAGTAGGGGCAAAATGGTAATTTTGGAAAAAGTTGGGGACCAAATTGGAAATTTGGGAAATTAAACCCCTTTTTGTGAAATTGAATAAATTGAGGTCCCAATGTGAATTTTAAAAGTTTTGGGACTCAATTTGAGGAAAAATCGGCATTAGGGACTTAAAGTTAAAAAAAATAATTGTAGAGACCTAATTGCAAATAAAGGAAAAGTTTAGTTTTCTCATTCATTTGGGATGAATGAGGGCTATTAGGCCAAAGGATAATGAACAATAGTGTTCATATCGTGTAGGAACATGAAGTACTGAGAACGCTAGCAAAGACATGTTCGAGTAAGGACAATAAGTCGGCTAAGAGGATATTCACTACACTAATGTATTAGTGGAATTTTTATATCAAACCCAATTGGGATGATAAGCACCTCGAAAATGAAAATCTACTGCTAAGTGGTATTTTAAACATTACACCTGAGAGGAGTGATGTGAAAATCACGCGGAAAAACTACTTACCAGTTGTAAGTAGATCATACTTGGTTGGTGTGATGAGACTTCCTGGAAGGAAGTGAAAAATCCGCTTATCAATTATAAGCAGAGACATCTTCATACCCGGTTGGTATGATAGAAAAATGAAAGGTTTATTTTGTTCAAAGTGCTCTACCCTGACTGTGTGTCACTACTTAAAATATTTGGGAGACCTACTTGACAGGAGCTCAAATAACTCATATAGGCTGGAGGCCTCGGTTTTGGAACTGGGGGCTAATACACTCGATTTTAAAAATCTCGAACAATGGACCCTAAGCCAGTTGGTACAAGCAGGAGCTCATAAACAAACATGATTAATATGCCATAAAAACTTAAGTAAATGAGCTATTTGGCCATGGTACTGAGACAGGACCGACATACTCGGTAGACTAGTGGCAGTGCGACATGACAGGTCCTCGGGCTAGTTAAGACAAACAGCTACAGGTCGAGTTGAAGGTCGGAGCCATCAGACCAGTGGCACTATATATTATATGGAATTATGTGAAAAACTATTGATTATGCATGCATTGTGTTACAGGAACTCCAAGACGCCCAAGAGCGGGTAGTGATGCGTCCTAGGGCTTTGGACGACTTGGTGGATATAAGGGCAGTTAGTCATACCAGGAGTCTTGTGAAGCTCAACATAGCTTCAAGCACATGAGACCGGATTGGGGATAGGATGATGTTTCTATCCTCATACAGACATGGAGTTTTGTTATGGGATTAAAGGTTGGATGTCGCAAACATCCATTCATTCTCAAGATAGAAGTGGACGTACTTCTATCTATATGGCCGGTAAAGTCACTTCGACGCCACAAGTGGGTTCAGTGGACGGGTTGGCCTATGATTTTGTATTTTACCTTCATGATGAAGGATGTGTATTAGGTGATGACACACCGTGGTAATAAGAAATGGTTATAAAAACAAAAATTGAGAATGAAATGTTTCTAAAAGAAAATAAGGAGTCTGGCACACTCTAATTCAAACATTTTTCCTAAAAAATTAAATTTTGAAAACCCATTCACTGAGTCGTTGTACTCACCCCCTCCATTATATCCCTTTCAGGTAATCCCGGAAAGCTTACCCCAAAGACCACCAACTAATACACCTGTAAGGCAGGTATGATACATTTAAAATTTTGTGCAGTTTTTATTTTAGTTATTCTAGGAAAGGTGCAGGTTTAAAGGACGCCTTACTCCTCATAGTTTATAAATAGGGGAAAACCCTTAGTAAACTGGGAGAGTGGCAGGTTGATCATGAGGATCCGACCAAACCGGGTCAGGGCGTGACAGTAGCTCTTATCCTGAGGTTCCTTCTAGCATCAAGAATTGCTAAAATTGACATCAAATCGAAGGAGGATTCTATTAGTAAAGTTAAGCACTTTCTCTTTCTCTAACTCTGATATGCAACAACTAAGGAGGGCCAAATTGGCTTACCTTTCAACTTTCTTGAGGTCGTATGAGGGTTGTGGGGGTGTTGGGGAGGCTTGGTTTGGCTAGAGGAGGGCTGAATTTGGCCGAATTCAGATCAGCCAAAATAAGGCAGCTTCGGTCCATCAGAGATGCTTCGTTGTTTGATTCCACCAACACTTCTCCAGCAATTCTTGGGTCGAATGGAAGATGCTATTAGGTAGCTGACTTCCCCCAAAATCTAAAGAACCCGACCTTGTCTTCTTAGGCTAAGAAAAATGCCTATATCGGAGCTCTGATTTGAGCTTCCCTAGAAAATGGAGCAATTGAGAGAGATTGGAGATTCTTGGTGTGAGGAGGATGAATGGAGAGGAGCACTTTATATAGGAAGCTCGAGGACCCTCTGCCCGACAATTTTCGTTTTTGGTTGAGCTTATCCTCACCCTAAAATAGCCTGATTGAAGTCATTTTTCCTTCGCTGGCGTCATCCGTTTCTACATTGAAGGAAGAAGATGACACTGTTCCGAACCACATCAAATCGGTCTAACTGGTTCAATGCGTAAATCGGTTGGTTTAGGCCCAATTCAACCGATTTTCTCAAAATTAAAAATTTTCTAAATTCATTCTCTATCCAATGGTGGCTTCAGTTCCCCAATTTAAATATTTTAAGCGACCTAGAAAAATGAATTTAGGAATCAGTTCATGTATGGTTCAAATCGGTTTAGGTCTGGTTCACCTTAACTGGTCTAGTTTTTTATTCCAATTCATCCCAAGGTTCCTTTCCATGGTTTTTATGACTCTTTAATTCATTTTGGATTTATCAATTTCCCATTTTATGCTTTCCTTATCGGCTATGGTTTGGGAACCAGCTCTGTTTTCTCTTTTGAAACAACCGGTTCTTTTCCCAGTTTTCTTATCTATCAAGGGACAGGGTTTACACGTGCACTACCTCTACCTGGAGTTTGAGTGGATATCAATAGTCTGACCATCAAATCCTAATCACTTCATCATGTCCGCTTAGTGGGACGATACCTCCTTTCCTCGATTACCTCGGTCTCCATGCACAGGAAGCTCATCGAGCTTCACGACCTACTAGATGACATATCACCCTTAAGCACCCTAGGTCATCTAGCAGTCCTTGGGCTCCATCACTACCTCATGCTAGGTGTCCTGATGGCCCGAGCATTACAGTGTATGCAAAATCAACATACTTTTTATTATAGCCTTTATCTTTAGCCCTCCAGCATAACGGTCTGTCGACTTGGCTTCGGCCTACGCATACTGGCCCAACAGGTTCAACAACCTAGCTTCTGCAGAGCAGCGGTTTGGCCCAACAAGCTCAACAACTCAAGCTTGGCTTGGCGGGTATCACACACAACATTTCCCATTATTTGGATCTTTTAGCATCATTCATCACATACTAGTTTCGGACGGGTCCATACCCGTATCCATCGACCTTGGGCCCACTAGTATATCGAGCCTAAGCCCTGAAATTAGCTCCCAAACATTGTAAACAAGGTCACCTAGTCAAGGGAGGCTAATTCTGAGAAAATCATTTTCAAAAGAACTGTCATGTCAACCGGAATAAACGTTATAGTGATTTTCACTCACTCGGTGATCTCGGCGGGCTCGTACTAGTAAAGTCTCTCTCCTCGGTGTGATTCTGGGAGTTGGTGCTTGAGTAGTCCATTCCTGCATGGTACAAGTGATCATATCAGGACACGTTGACTAAAGGGTCATACATTCTCTCATATTTGCACCAAGGGCCCCTTATCTTGCCTTAATTGCGCCTAGGTCCCTGATGTCCCATTAATCTCTATTAAGCCCTTAGGGTTTCCAATTATTCTTCTTGGGTCCTTAGCTCTTTTAATTTCACCAATTGGCTCTTAATTTACCAAAATTACGCTTTAGTCCTTAATTTTCCAAAAATTACAATTTGATCCCCAACTTTTCAAAATATCCAATTTGCCCACTATTTTGCCCAAATTGCACAATTGGCCCTCAATTGGGGTGAATTTCATGAAAACACCTTCAATTTCAAAAATTTGTCGTACAATCCTTCAATTTTTCAAAAATTGCACAAAAGTCCCCAAAATCCTCAAATTGAACTTCATCTTCTTCCCCCAATTCAAGCATATGAACCTTCATATCATACCTCGCCCAATTGGTGGCCTGTAAGTCCTTAATTTCTTCAATTCTTGCCTCAGTTTGTCTCCTCCAGCTCCCCTCAATCGTCCTACACATCAAATTTACGAATTTGGTTAAGTCACATCGGAGATTCGCTGGAAAATTTACAATAGAGAGAGAAAGTTTGTGTATCTTACCACCGAAGGGGCGATGGCCGGAGCTTGAGGTGGGGGTAGCTAATGCTAGTCGAGGGGAACCTATCAAGACTAAATTCCACTGCAATTCGCCGTTGTCCTGCGAAATTTTAAAAAGAGAAGTTTTGGGTTGTACAGCTCTGAAACTTAGAAATTCCAACGAGGAGAGGCAAAATTGAGCTTATCGGGGTCTATAGGGGGTTGTGGAGGGTCTTAAGCAGTCAAAGATGGTCAATGTAGGCGGCGGAAGGGCCGAGAGGGTCGAAGTTGGGTCGGTGAGAAGCTCGCTATTTCGAGCTCTAGAGCAACTTCACTATGCGATCCCTTTTACACTTCTCTAGGAGTCCTCTCGTCATTCTTAGAGTGTCTAGAGCTAGAGCACTCTTCCTTGGTTCCAACGCCACCCTTTGGTTGGGATATTGTCCGTCGTTAGAGCTCTAGTTTGCTGCTCGCTGAAAAATGCACTCTTCTTCTTCTTCGCTCAATTATGGGATGTTGAGGACAAAAGGAGAGGTGCTCTTTATATAGGGAGCTCAAGAACTGTTCAGGCTACCCGTCGGCATAAGACTCGGCCTCCAACTCGACCCTCGATGACCTGACTGGAGAGTTTTTCGAGTCATCGGGGACTCCAGCTTTTTTGGCCTTTCTCTCTCTTTGTTCTCTCTATCAACATATGAAGGTTGAAGATGATGATGTGGCAGTTGTGCCACATGGCACGCTATGATTGGTCAATTTTTCTGACGTGGAGGTCTAGCTCGTTGCCGCATCAGTCGTTGACCAGTTGACCGGACATATGGCAGCCTCTCATTGGCTGCCTATGTCTGCGTGGCATACTAACAGGTCGCCCTCTAACCGTTGACCGAACATGTGGCAGCTTCTCATTGGTTGCCATGTCTGCGTGGTTGCTGATAGGATGTTGTTGACCATTGACCGGTCTAGTCTACTGACCGGTCCGACCGTTGACCAGTCTGGTCTACTGACCAGTCAGATCCGACTAGGTTTGTTGTCCTAAATTCGAAAATTGGCCTATTCGAACCCGATTCGATTGGTTTTCTGAAATTTAAAATTTTTTAAATTCATCTAAATTTATTTTCTATCTAATGGTGGTCTCAAGTTCCCAAATTGACATTTTTAAGCCACTTAAAAAAATAAATTATTGAATTAGTTCACTATGGTTCATCCCGGTTCAGTCTGGTTCAGGTCCGGTTCACCCCGAACCAGTCCAGTTCTAACCTTAATTTTACTTCATAGTTCTTCCTTTTAATTTTTGTGAATTTTTTGTCATTTTGGATTTTTCCAATTTCACACGTTAACTATTTTTTTGTTCATTAATCCGCTCGTTTTTTCGCCAGTTTTCTCTGGTCCTAAAGGACGGGTTTGATAGCTCTGACCAAGGTTGGTTGGAAAGTGACAGTGGGAACTTAGGGAAGATGATGAGGGGAGTGGATATGATTTTTGAAAGCTATGAAAGAGTCATTTTGAAAGAGAAACAAGTTTATCGACCAAATGTGAATAGGGACCAAATTATAATTTCATGAAAATAAGGACTCGAATGAGATTTAATAAAAAGAATTGGGACCTAAAGAAAGGTTATAAAAATTTTGTGACTTAAAATGGAAAAATAGGATAAGGACCTAAGTATACCCTTTTAAAAATTTTAGGAACCATATTGTAATTTTTTGAAAAGTTTAGGAATACCCCAAACAATGTTGTTTTATTTAATGGTTTTCAAAGTACAAAATGATGTTGTTTTATAATTTGGAAGCAAAAATAAATTACAACACGAGGTTGGGTTTAGGTTTGGGTCCACCTGGACCTAACCCCTATTGGACATGAACGATCGGGTCTAACCAACTGGACTCATACATTCTATAGGGTTCGAGTCTAAAGTCGAGACCTGAACCTGACGTCAGATCCAAAAAACTATGGGTCGGATCAGGTCGGACACGAGTTCGTGTCGGTTAGGTCGGGCATGAGTTCAGGTTAAAATGTCATGTCTAGTTGAAGATCCAATCCAATTTGGACCCATGCATCTGAGATCCGATTCGAGTCAAGTCATATTCCGATTTGAGTTGGACCTGGTCACTAGTTACCTTATTTGGGCTTGCCTCGATCGTTTGGAGCCCAATTCTAATTGAATATGGGCACTCAGGAGTTGAGTTGAGTCCACCCAATCGTCCAGTCTTCGATTCGAATCATACTAAGTGTGGCAAGTGATCCCGTCGATCCCAAATATGTAGACAGAAATTACCCTATTTCCTTCAATTATAAGTTTTTTTATCATTTTCTTCCCGATAAAACTTCATATTAAAGGTTTCATCATGCATATTCAACACCATAAAAATTGTTTAGTGAATTTGAGAATTTGTAATATTAACATTTTTTTGAAAGATAATTAGACCTCCCTCAACCAGCATAAACAAATAGCATCCTTTAGAAAAGTTGTCAACCATTAGAAACTTCATAAATTAATTAAGATAAGAAATGTAACAATATGTTATCCAATTCCCTAATCCTTGGAGGTAAGGAAGTTTATAAAATTTAAGCTATCAAATAATCTATATGTTCAAAGTCTCTGCACTAGAAATTTCTCTAGTAAATAGGCATCTTAAATTAAGCACAATGTTGTAATCCACCGATATTATGTTTCAACTCACTACTAATATGCCCTATTTAGACATATCCTACTTTGAGGCAATTGAGAATGTTTCTATAACGTAACATGAATGTTCCTATGATGGATAACAAGTTCAAGAATCTTCTTTCATAGATACTAGTTGATATCACATTTGATTCATAAGCATGTCATAGCCTTGAATTCAACCTACATACAAAAGCCTCACAATTTATGAGCTTGAGTTTGACAATAACTTCCATTTTAGGAAGTTTATTTATTGAATTCAATTGTAATGCATGATATCACTTCTGGTCAACACGTAGAAGAAGTGGTACCATATGCACTAAAGAACATTAAAAATACAAGGAAAATTTCATGAGTATAATCCACCTTTCTTTCTTTTTTTTATTCTCAAAAAATTCATTTTTACGTTCTACCTACATATCCGTGGTATGAATAATTGCACAATCATGCTTCAAGAATAATCATAACATGTCATTTCTTCCTTTCTAGAAATTATATTCTCATTAAGACTGAGCTAGTATTCCAAAAATTTATCAATCCATTTCCAAAAGGTAGTTATTTCTCTTGCTCTCCCAAAACATCCAATGATAAGGAGATGAACTACGAGCAGTATGATGAAAAATCATCTAAATATATCATCATAGCATCATTGTTTAACAAATTGCAAAGTCCTAGTCACCAAGTCACTAAGTCACTAACTATACAGATCATGCAAATTTGCTGATTTGTAGGATGGAACCACCTGCATATGAGTAGAAAACCAGAAACAAATTAAGGAACACGAGAGAATAATGGGAAATGATAATGTTTGTACTCATTACAGTATTATGAGTACAAACAACCATTTCACGAAGAGAGTCAATTAAAAAGGTGTGGAGGAGAAGAATATTTTTCAAAATAGAAATATTATGAATACGTGAGAGAGGAGTAACCATTTTCACATAAGTGAGATGGTGAAAGCAACCACTCCCCGTTGTTAGCATGTTAAAAGTGGAAAATCTACTGTTCAAGATGGCTTAATGAGAATAATCTCAACCGATATCGAAACGTCCTCCTAGGCAATCAGAACTACATATTGTATTACGCAATAAAACAATAATTCCCATCCAAAAATCCATCCCATCCAAAGTAAAAACTAAATAATAGTATATAGATAATATGTATAATATTATTATAATATTTGATTGAATATGTGTTAATTTTATGTTGATATAAGTTTAATAAAATTTTTATATTAATAGATACAATACATTAAAATAATAAAAAAAAGAATTTAAAAATATTTAAATAAAATATGAAGGAAATTTAGAAGTATTTCAATAGTCTCATTTATTTTGGTAATTTCTACTAGTGTGTCTTGATTCAAATTATGTCTATTGATAATGTTAGGGCTTGTGTGTAGTGAATTCAACCCAATTTATTGTCTATAAAAATAAAAAAAAATGAGCTAAATATGAAATAAAATAATTGAATAATTAATATATTAAGTATTATTGAATATATACTTTAAGAAAAGAAAAAAATAAAGAAATTAATTAAAGGTAAAATGAGTCAAATATAAAAAATGACTTAAAATAGTTAAAGAAATAATATATATATATATATATATATAAAAAAAGAGGGATGAACCATTATTGTAGATATTTAAAAAAATTGAGCTAAATTTTGATAGAGTAGTTATAATTAGGATGTAGATAATAAATATGTTAAAAATAAAAAAAATTAATAGAAAATAAAGAAATTATGTCAATAATTTACTGAATTTATATTAAATTGAATAAATATGTTAAAAATAAGAAGAGTATTTACACTGTGACCTTGCCGTCCCCAAGAATTATATTTTATGAGTTTTTCTTAATTAATACTTTAATACTATAAATAATAAAAAAAAAGAGTATATAGATAATTTATATAATATTATTGTAATACTTAATTAAATATGTGTATAGATATGTGTTTTTTGAAAATGTTAGTTGGGGCTTATATTTCTTAATTGATGTGTTGTGGATTCAATTTAATTTATTGTATTACAAAGCAAAATAATCAAACTAATAAAAGTTCAAATACATTTCATCTATAATAACGCATGTAACTGCAATTACAACCTCAACCTCTCACCACCTAAATGTTTAGCATTCTTAAGGGAAAGTGTATATTAAGATAAGTTAGTTTCCATATTTATCACATATATAACTATCACTACATTCCTAACAAAAAAAATAAGAAATGTAATCTAATTAAATTTTCTTATGGTCTAATTAAACCTAAAGTTTGATTTTATATAAAATTTAAAAACTTCTTAATTTTTCATCCATTATTTGATATGATATGTCCTTGTTATCATTTCTAATCATAGTCTTCACTACCAATATGTTGATTTTTTGAGATTTTACTTAAACTTAGTAAATTTGCTATGAAGAAAATGCCAAATTCAACCCATAGATTCATCCAATATTGATTTTATATCTTACATATTTTTTACCTATCTTAGAAAAATTGGACATTATACTAAAACTGTCATATATTTAGCTTAAAACTATTTATCAATAACTTAACAAAAACATACAAAAATTAAAATTCTTATTTTACATCCATTTAAATAATTAGCAAGTTGTAATGATATATATATATATTGATGGGATATTTATATGGAAAACTGATTTATAAATTGCACCAAATTATCAAAATATATGTAGTAAATATTCCTCAATTGTGGGCTGGAATGGAAGAGAATATATACATGTGAAGAATATGTTGATTTTGATAGAATATATTCTAACTTATTATTTTAAATATTAAAATATATTTATATATATATATATATATATATGCATATGTAAGGGTAGACTTTTTTTAGGGGTGTTGATTATCTCATATATATATTTTTGAATAAAAATCATATATCTGAATTAAATATTAATGAAACTAAATAAGTTATAAAAATAAATAATTATTTTTGTAATAAGAAAATTTATAGTATGGTTGAAATCGATTCTATATAATGGTAGAGAGTGTATGTACAAAGGAAATATGTCAATATTCTTATCATTGAGTTTATTTAATAGTTATTTCTAAATACTAATGATAATATAATGAGATATCACTATTAAAATTTTGAAATATTATTATAAAAATAAATCAAAATAACTTAATAAGATTATGTATGTCAAAGAAATTTAAATAATTAATTTCTTTTAAATAGTATATGTAATTAAATAATTTATAGTTATATAATAATATGATATAAATATAGAAATTATACGATTTTCAACCTACATAATATAATAAAAGTATTTTGACAAATATTTATTATAATACTATAACTTCTTATATTATAATAATCAATTACATAATATATAAATTGTAGTTCCATTAAAATATTTTGGGACTTAAATAATATATTTTTCAAATATTTTGCATTAGTTTCTATTAGATATCAACTTCTATCAATAACTATCAATGTCATCCATTATTAATCATGTTCTGATTATGATTTGTGAGTCACAGTCATATCCTATTTGCTTCAATCTCTATCATTCACTCCAAAAGCTCTTGATGCATCATCGGTAGCAGAGCACAATAGGTCAATCGAATACTTGGAACTTCTAATTATAAAATAAGATCATTGTCTTAGCACTAATATAAACTCAAAACGTCTATTTTATATGTGTCTGCTCAGAAAAGAAGACGATAAAGAGACGTACATTTTTCCAATACACAAAGCCATGAACAAATTAACATATGAGCATACAACACTGCCCATGATGAGACCATTTAGACGATCACCAACAGTCATAGCCATAGTTCAAAATTCACTGGTATAGACGAGGATTCTCTTACTTAAATCTTCGATTACACTAGTTTCTTGTATTATACTGTATCTTTGAAATATGTTATTAACCTTGAAATATTTGTATTTTCTAATTATTAAGTTTTTCTCGTTCAACGATTTGATCTTTGCTCATTAATAGCCACTTAAAACCTCACGCGTCAGGCCGATATCTGTCTATTCAAGACATGAGTCCTACATTTATAACAAAAAGTGAATCTGATGGTATCACGACATGTTCAGATCTTGACTCGGTAAGGTCCCTAAGTTATGGGCGTCTTCTCTTTACATTCACTTGGAACTTCTAATTCTTACTGCATACTACCCATGCAACTGATTATTAGGCGGTAGAGGAGCATCATCCTCTCATGATACATGAATAAAAAGGGCAAATTACTTAAGATATAATGTTTGATTTATTTTCTTTATTTTTATTTCATTTTTTAGTTAATCCAATTAATATAAAAATTTGCAATGAGGACCCTTTGAGACTTCTCAATTGACTTTTTTAAATTACCCGATTGACTTTTGGATAGTTTAGTATCAGCATCAGTGTTGACTTTCAAGGCGTTTAAGTCCATTTAAAGTGTGGTTGGGAAGTCATACTCATAAATTGAGTTATTCCAGCCTCACGAAAAGCCGCTTGTAGCAGCCCGTCAACACGGCTAAGGATAGTAATTGCAGCGGTAGAATGAATACTTGGCTAGATATGGTGGAGATATATCCAATTATAAGGGGGAAAGTCAAAACCCTTTCTTTCTTCATCATAATATTACAAAAATAAATTTGGAAAAATAATATTTTTATTTTAATAATATTTATTTTTGTTGAATTTAAAATAGTGAAATAAAAGATGCCAAGAGATAGAAGTGATAGGTTATACTAATAAATCATTTACTCAAAATATATAGAAAATCGATTAAAGAATTAAATAATAGAGGTATAAAGGATGAATATTAAAATATATATAAATAATATAAATTTTTATTTTCTATTTTAAATAAATATATATTCAATCAATTATCGATATATAATAAATTATCGTTACACAGCATATTCTTACAATATAATTATTAAAATTTACATTTTATTTCATTATACATTCTCATTCGACATGTAATATGCATGCGTATGGAAAAAAAATACTCACCCATGGTAAGACATTAAAATAATTATATCCAATCTCAATACGAGTTTAAAATTATAAATAATTATATATAATTAATTAGTATAAATTTAAAATTAAACGTGATAAATGTATCAATATTATAAGTTAATGTGAATATTAATAATATTATCTAAAATTGAATAAAATAAAAATATTATAAATTTTAAATTTTAAATAATTTTACTATTTAAAAATAATAACTTTAAATAAATATATTTTCCGTACACAACATTCTCGAACTTATTCTCACACTACCAAACATACATAAATAATTGGATCGAGCGTGCCAATACGTGGTGAAGAAGTTGAAGTGGTTTGTTTATTCTCATCATCGATGGTTCTACCAATCCTATTCTGTGCAATGCAAGGCCCCTTATTTATTCAATAAGTGGACCAATCCTATTCTATGCATTTGATTATGTACATGCCTTCTAAGGAGTATGAAAAATATGACAATAAAGGATAAAAAGATCGTTGATAAAAATTAAACACGCGATCTATAATATTTTTTTTGAAAGGTTATATTTTATTTTATATTCCTCAAAGTCAAAGACAACTCAGGTCCCACAATATGTTAAAGGCTCACCAACCCTGAGGACTCCCCACCCTTTACGCTATACTTATTTTTTTTTTCTCATTTATACTTCTGGTCAACGCCTCCAAATTAAAAATGGAGATACGGCTGGAGATGGATAGGATGGGCAAACCCTACACGGTGATTGAATCCTTGTCCAATAGTACACATGGGAGTAAACGACAACTTTTTGTTTTTGTTACATAAGTACTAAAATATATTGAGATAAAAATGAAATAAATAAACAAATTACGCTTGATAATAAGACTATTTTATTAAATAATTACGGTAGGTACGGATAAAATATTATATATATTTATTTAAATTTTATTGTTTATAAATAATGTAATTTTTTTATACTATATATTTACGACACTTATTTATTACTTAATTATTTTATCGAATTAGTGATCAATTATTTAAACATTTGTGGTGTAATCTTATTAAATGTACTAAAAAATAATTTACTAGTCAACTATAATATTCCGATATTATACAATATAGTAGAATTAAGTCAAGTTATTTATTTTTATCAATAATTGCGTATAATATAATTTAGTATCGAGTATATTGATTCTAATATTATATTATAAATTATTGTGAATTTTAACTTATAAATAGTAAATAAAATTTCATCTTATATATACATTTTTTGTATAATTTGAGAACAAATAAAATAAAACACTCTAAATAATAGAATGAGAGGAGTCAATTGGAGTGGATTGCTTGATATAAGAGGTATCTTGATATTGAACCAAAAGGGGTGCTAAAAAAATGGATTTGGAGAAGGGGCACTTCGAAGAGGGAAGGGAGTCAAGAGAAGATGGCCACCAGCTAGATCGATTAACTCAAAGAAGTCAAGTGGTAAGTCCATACAATTCATGTTTATTAGCATTATGGCATCTAGGCGTGATCGGTGACCTACACGACACGTGATAGTGGGGTTGGGGCGGTGGTGGGTGAGATTTCATGAAATAGATTAGATCTTTATATTCTGCATATCAACGTTGCAAGATGTCTAAATATATACAAAACCACCTTCTTTCTCCACTAGTGGCATTCTGGTCCTCTTTTAGAACCCTCGGGTCGGTCAGGACCCCAGCTTCTACACCCGTCACGGGTTTGGGACGGGTCCGGACCTCTCGTTACACTTTTGCCGTCCCTACAGTAAGAAATGAGCCCCGCTTGCTGGGGCGCCCTAATTTAGCTGTTCCATGGGTAGTAAGATTAAGTACTTCAATGACAAGTACAACTAGGGAATAAAATAAAGTAAAAGCGAATCAAGATAAGAAAGGACCGGTCCATGGTCGTCAGATATTATGGTTTTGATATTTGATTGCCGCATTAAGTGATGTATAGATTCTATTAATTATAGGGATCGTTTTCTATAGGGGAAGGGAAGTTTCCTGGAAAGAAATGAAAATATAAAGTTCTCCACGCACTTCAATTGATGCCCTTGCAAAAAAAAAAAGGGTGCAAATTAAGAGTGACAATTGATCTAATAATTATTTATTTAAAATAAAAAATATTTTAACCTTGTACTAAGTAAAATATTATTAATTTTATTATTTATATACAAAAAATATAAATAGGTTTTTGAATAAAAAATTTAAAAATTTTATCTGGATGAAATTTTCTTCAAATGTTTTTATAAAATTAAGTTTTATAATATAATACTTATATTTTAAATATATAATATAATTTAACTAAGATAAAATAATCTTATTATATGTATTTTAATTTTATTAAAATTAAAATAAATTTTGAGTAATTATTACAGAAAAAAAAGGCGTATTTATCGGTTCACTCTACGGCAAGAACCACTGAGATCACACTATTAGATCTATTATTTATATTTTTCTCAACCCGAACTATTTAACCTTTAAATTTGGTTGGATATGTAGAATATAATTGAATTTTTAAAAATAAAATTGAAGGACAGTACAAATAAGATAAGAGAATAATCATATTTTATTAAAATGTATTCTTATTGCCCTAATAAACTTTGTAAAGTGGAATAAATTAGTACATAAAATTATATAATAAGAATGGATGTCCCAATTTCTTTCATTATGCGGAGATCATGTCACTTTTATGTTGTTCCTTCTCTTTTTATATGCATATGCAGTAGCAATTGGGTGACTCAAACTTTACTTTGATCAGATCTGACGTGTAGATGAGATGAACAAGTTGATCATACAGTTCGACTTTACGTTCAATAAAAAAAGGTGGACCAGCACATGCAATAACTCCACGCTCAGACTCGCCAACTTTGTGGAAGGGTTAACATGTCCCCCTTGGGCTACGGAAGGAGAGCTAGTTGCTCTGAGCTACCCTAACCAAAGGCAATAAATTGACCCCCCCTCGAACGAGGCCTATATAAGGATCGTCCCCCGCTGCCACACTCTCCATCCACACTCGAAGAAGTCAATAAACAAGCGAAAATGCAGTCTGATCGTAATCGTGTAGCCATCATCGGCGCAGGTCTCAGCGGCCTCCTCGCCTGCAAGCACCTCGTCGAGAGGGGCCTCGACCCTGTGGTCTTCGAGTCGTACGGTCAAATCGGGGGCATATGGAAGCGAGGGGTCGTCGATTCCACCAAGCTCCAGACCCCCAAGAACTTCTACCAGTTCTCCGACTTCCCGTGGCCCGAGAACGTGGTCGACACATTTCCCGATCACCGCCAGGTGGCGGAGTACCTCGACTCGTACGCCGAGGAGTTTGGTCTCCTTCCGAAGATCCGGTTCAACCGGAAGGTGACGGAGATGGACTTCGTTGGGAAGGAGCACGAGGCCGCCACGTGGTCAGAGTGGGGTGGCTCCGGCGAGGCATTCGCGTCGGATGGGAAGTGGAACCTCACCGTGGAGGACTCACTCGACCCGTCTGCTCCATCGGAGGTACACTTTCGTTTACCATATATGCATATGGGAATCATAAATTTCGGAAATATGCACTGCGACGATCAAGCAAGAAATTAACTCAGGAGACAAGGGCACACAGTGGAAGTTGGTGCAAAGGAATTCTATCATTGCTATATTTTATTATGGTTAATAGCTTAAACAGCCATAACTTTTATTCCTTCTAAACCCTAACTTTGTTTTTTTTTTTTAGTAATTTTGGTTTGATCTTCTTCTTGATTTATTTCACTACATGAAAACATTGCACACTTACTTTCTTCACATCCTCTGTAATCTCCTCATTTTTACACAATCTGCAGGTGTACCAAGTGGACTTTGTCATAGTCTGCGTCGGGATGTTCAGCGACCTACCGAACATCCCGGACTTTCCGATCAATGAAGGGCCGGAAGTTTTCCGTGGGAAGGTGATCCATTCCATGGATTACGCCATGATGGGTCCGGAAAATGCAGCCGAGTTCGTCAAGGGAAAGCGGGTTACTGTGGTCGGGTTCCATAAGTCCGCTATCGATATTGCAGTAGAAGTTGCCAAATGCAACGGTATGCCATGGCTTGTAAATACTAAACCCACTTTATGTATCCATTGTAATCACCAACTCAAAGTTTTCTCTAATATGTCCACGGAGAGGAAGGATGAATCATTTTCTGTTTGGTCTCTGTTAATATGCAGGCAATAAGCATCCTTGCACACTTCTCTACAGGAAGGCCCCCTGGATGCTGCCGGCGTACGTGGTCAAGTTCGCCTTCGGCAACCTCACTCGATTCAAAGAGTGCCTCATTCATAAGCCAGACGAAAGCCTACTTCTATGGCTATTGGCGACGATTCTCTCCCCTCTTGTAAGCACCAACCTGTCACATGACATTCATCCTTTTTACTTGAGCTGAGCCCCAGATGCTTCAACCCTTCTGTTTTTCATGCCCCTTACTCTTTGTGTTGTGTTCCAGATGTGGTTATTTGCCATGCTGATCGAGATCTACGTGCGATGGAAGTATCCAATCAAGAAGTACGGTGCCTTACCGGAGCACAGCCTCGGAAAGCAGTTTAGGTCATGCATCACCCCGACCATGCCTGCCAATTTCTACAACGCTGTCCAAGAAGGAAGCCTCATCCTGAAGAAGTCCAGCAGCTTCAGCTTCTGCAGAAATGGGCTGATCATGGACGGAGAGATGGCCAGAGTCTATCCAACCGATGTCGTCATCTTTGCAACAGGCTTTAAGGGCGATGAGAAGCTCAGGAACATATTCACTTCCACTTTCTTCCAGAAATGCATAGTCGGGTCATCGGCTCCTTTGTACAGGTACCTATTTATAATTCTGATACTTCACGTACATTATTCGAATGCGCTATCCTCTTTGTTTCTGCTTTTATTCATTCGATTCTGTTATGCAGGGAGCTCATACACCCACGGATCCCTCAAGTGGCGATTCTGGGGTACTTAGAGAGTTTCTCAGTGCTTCACACGACCGAGATGAGAAGCAAGTGGCTCGTGCATTTCCTCACCGGCGGCTTCAAGCTCCCGAGCATAAGGGAGATGGAGGGTAACATGGCTGAGTGGGAGAGATGCGCGAGAAGAAACTCCAAGGAGAGCTGCAAGCAGTACCGGTTGAGTGCCCAGCTGCAGATATACTGCAACGATCTTCTCTGCAGGGACATGAAGTGCAATCCACGAAGGAAGAGCTGGTTCCTCCCGGAGCTGTTCTCTGCCTATGGTCCTGCAGATTATGGAGACCTGAAGCTAGCATGTTCTCGCAAGGATTCTTTGGATTTGCAGTGAGAACCTGCAAAGGAGTCCTTTCATGGGCAGTGAATGCGTGGATATGAGTGTGTGTGTGCAAGTGGAAATAAACAGATTGTATGATTAAGAAAAGATCTTTACCAAATGTAATATTCCATCAAATTTCTTTCTTACAGCCGGTGAAAATTCGGAACGGTTTTAGATGAATGCCAGATACCCACAAATTTCTGATTAAGAATCTTCGTGTGTTTAGTGTTTTTCTTCATGGGAATAGCTTCTCCGGTAAAATCTCGCCACCTCTCGCAGGAGCTCTGTCTTCTTCCTTCTCAGTTGCACATAAAAGTGACCTACAAACCATAAGGGGATGGATGCCCTCTGCTCCCTCTCACTCTCAGACAAGACTGAGCAAATTAAGACCATGCAGCCAACAAAGCGTGTGGCGATCGTCGGTGCCGGAGTCGGCGACCTCCTTGCATGCAAGCACCTTGTCGAGAGAGATCTCGATCCTGTCGTCTTCCAGTCGCACCGTCGAATGGGCGGCGTGTGTGGGTGCAAGGCGCGATCCAGTGGTTTGTAGCTGTGGCAATTGAATAGGTCGAATCCTTAGCATGGGACTCAGACCTAGCCGGACCCTGGGTACAGGTCCAACTGTTCGACCATCAAGCTGGTCTTGGATTCAAAAAGGTGAGAATCAATCGAGTTTGGTACCCTCTACTCAAAATATATTTTGAATATATAATAAAATTAATATAAGTTCATTCGTAAAATAAAATTATTATTACTATAGTTTAAGTGTTGAAATCTCATTGATCACAAAATATATACATTTTGGATATATATATGAGACAAAAAAGAAGTGCGAGTGTGCTTGGTTTGTCCACCTAGACCTGAACCCAACCCTGGAGTCCTTTCCATGTAATCCAATCTGCTCGCTTAAACCCGAACTTCTTGACCTCTACACCCAATAGGATCTAGTCGGATCAACGAAAAGTAAAACTTGATATTAGAGGCTATATATTTTAAAAAGGGTTGGCCATAATATTTGAAAATGGATGTGGTAAGTTTTTTATCCATAAAATGGTTTGGTATTGGAAGTGTTATATGTTCAAAGGGTTGAACATAATGTTTGAAAAGGGAGGTTGTAAGTTTTTTTATCCATAAAAGGGTTGCTATTCGAATCAAAGATGCAATGATTTTAGGAGTGGACAATACAAAAAGATGTGAAAACAAGTTGAGGAAAACCAAATTATAAACAATGTTAAAAAATATCCAAGCTGTAGTATGAAAAAGATTGTAGGAAGAGTGTAGTAAAAGGAAATGTGCGGAAAAATGAGGTTTTGTGTAATTCATATTTAAGAAAATAAGAGCAAAAATTGAAGGAGTTTGTAGAAAATGAAAATAAATTATGTTTACGGAAATTAATAAAACAAAGTCAAAAAGTAGAGAAGTAATGTCACACACTCACTCGATTTTCTGATCTGGGTCCAATAATAACCTGTTACATTCTCTCGATTTTATAATGGTGGGTAACTTCACAAAAATATTACCGATAGTACCAAAACTCAAAATATAAAACATGTATGATATTTAGTGGAAATTAATTTTTTTCATAAAAGTTATAAATATTTACAATATATTATGTAAACCCCGTATTATGAAAAACTTGGTCGAATCGGGCCTGAACCGATTAGTTTAAGTATTGAACCCAATTCAGACTAGTTCAGTCCGGTTTGGAACAGTGTTGTCTTATTCCTTCAGATGACAGCACTGTTCACTTGCCGAAAAATTAAGCAGCATTGACGAAGATAAAAAGTTTTCATTAAGAGAGTTTCAGTTAATGAATGACTGCCATAAAGGTGCCAATCGGACGACCAAGGAGTCCTCAAGCTTCCTATATAAAGAGATACTAATTCATCCTCCTCACACCTGAAAACTCTTCTCTCTCCTTACTACTCCATTTTTCGGTGAAACTCGAATCAAAGCTTTGACATTGGGGTTTTTCTAAGCCAAAGAAGGCGAGGTCGGGTTCTTTAGATTCAGGGAGAAGTCAGCTACCCGACGGTAGTTTGCATTTGCTCTGATCACTCGAGAAGCACCGACGTTATCGAACAATTAAGCAGCTCCAGTGAACCAAAATTGCCCTATTTCGGCCGAGCTAAAAACGACCAATTTGAGCCCTACTCAAGCCAAACTAATCTCTCCCAACACTTTCATAACTCTCATACGAGTAAATTAGAGTGGAAAGGTAAGCCAATTTGGCTCCACTCTGTAATTTCCGATTAGTTTTAGAGAGAGAATCGACGAAACTTCACTGACCAAATTCTCCCTTAATTTGATATGAATTGATACGATTCTTGATCCTAGTTGTAACCTTAGAACGAGAGCTATCTGCCCAGATTGAAAGTTCAATTGAATCATGTGGAAGTGTAGGAACTCAATTTTACCTTCAATTTTAACAATTAATCCTGATTGAATGGTCAATTTGATGAAATCAAATTCGGCTAGTTTGAAAGTGGGAAATTGAGGGAAAATTTTGGGGAAATTTTGGAATTTCGTAAAATTGAGGGACTAAAGTGCTATTTCATAAAATCTAGGGCCAATTGGCCATGAAAAATATGTTGGAAGACCAATTGGTCGATTTTTGGGGGTCAAATTTTCATTTTTGTAAAGTATGGGCAAAATGGTAATTTTTGAAAAGTTAGGGACCAAATTAAAAATTTGGGAAACTTGAACCTTTTTTGGGATTTTGGATAAATTGAGGACCCATAATGAATTTTTGAAACTTTCGGGGCTCAATTTGGGGGAAAATTGACATTAGAGATGTAAAGTTAAAGGAAAAGAACTTTAGAAACCTAAAGGCAAATAATTAAAAAGTTTGGGTATTTTGTTCATTCGTGAGGAATGAAAGCTATTAGGCCAAATGATAATGAACAACGATGTTCAAATCATGTAGGAACACGAGGGATTGGGAGCACCAGTAAAGACAAGCTCGCGTGGAGGCAGGGCCAAATAAGAGGAATACATTGCACTATCGGGTGAGTGAGAATTTTCACATCATACTCGGTTGGGATGATGAGTACCTTGGAATGAAAAATCACTACTATGTGGAATTTTAACATCACGCATGGATGGAGTGGTGTGAAAATTACGCGAAAAAACTACTTATCGGTTATAAGTAGATCATACCCGATTGGTATGATGAATTTCCTGGAGGGAGGTGGAAAACTCATTTACTGGTTGTAAACGAAGATGTCATCACACTCAGTTGGCGTGATCAATGAGTGAAAACATATTTTTGTTAGAAGTGTTCTCCCCTAACTGTGTGCCATTGCTTAAAGATTTTGGAAGACCTTCTTTATGAGAGCTTGAATAGCTCAGTTAGGCCAGAGACCTAGGTTTTGGAACTTGGGGGCTAGAATGCCTGATTTTGAAAATCTCGTATAGTAGGCCCAAGGTCAGTTGGCACGAGCAAGAGCTCATAAACAAACATGATCTTAAGCCATGAAAATTTTAATGAATGATTAGATTTGGCCATGGTACCAAGACAGGACCGACATACTTGATGGACTGGTGGTAGTGCGACAAGATAGGTTGACGGACCAGTCGAGACAAACATCTGCAGGTCGAGTTGAGGGTTGTGGTCATTAGACCGGTGACACCAAAGATTAAATGGCTTATGAGGAAAACTATTGTTTTGTGCATGCACTGAGGTTCAAGATCAACAAGATGCCCAAGAGGGGTAGTGATGCATCCTAGGGGCTACTTGTAAACCTTGCTCCTTTAGGATGAGAAAATCGGGGAAAGAACCGGTCAACCCGGGTGAGAAAACCGAACCGATGACGAACCCTAACCAATAGAGAAAGGGTAAAACTAGAAATTTATGGATCCTGGGTGACCTAAAGAGTTATAAAAGTCATGAGAAAGGAATTTAGGATGAATTGGAGGTGAAAACCAAACCGATTCAGGTGAATCGGACCTGAACCGATTTGAACCACTATTGAACCAATTTCTAAATTTATTTTTCTAGGTGGCTTAGAAAATTCAAATTGGAGAATTGAGGTCATCATTTGATAGATAATGAATTTAGATAAATTTACAAATTTTTAATTTTAAAAAACTCAGTCAAATTAGGCCTGAACCAACCTGTTTAAGCATTGAACCTGGTTTGGACCGATCCAATTCGATTCGAAATAATGTCATATTCTTCCTTCGAATGACATCACTATTCACTCATTAGAAAATCGAGCAGCACTGGCGAAGATGAAAGGTCTCTGGCCAAGGAGTTTTAGGCAATTAATGACAGCCATTAAGGCACTAATCGGACGGCCAAGAAGTCCTTGAGCTTCCTATATAAAGAGCCCCTCCTCATTCATCCTCCATATGCCTGAAAACTCCACTCTCTCTCTACTGCTCCATTTTCTAGTGAAGCTCAATCCAAAGCTCCGACTTGGGCATTTTTCTGAGCCAAAGAAGGTTTGGTTAGGTTCCTTGGATTCTGGGAGAAGTCAACTACACACATGTAATCTTCATTTGCTCCGAGGGTCACTAGAGAAACGTTGGCGTGATAGAATAGTGAAGCATCTCCGACGGATCGAAGATGCCTTGTTTCGGCCAAGCTGAAAATGACCAATTCAAGCCCTTCTTATGCCAAACCAAGCCCTCCCAACACTTGCACAACCGTTCTACAACTAAATTAGAGCGGAAAGGTAAGCCAATTCGGCTCCCCTTTGTAAATTCCAATCAATACTAGAGAGAGAACCGATAGATCTTTACTGACAAAATTCTTCCTCAATTCGACATGAATTGAAGTGATTCTTGATCCTAGGAGGAACCTTAAGACAAGAGCTATCTGCCCAAATTGAAAGCTCAGACCATTGCACCCCCGACGGTAAGCTTTCGAAGCTTTCTCTCTCTACGCTAAGTTTTTCGACGAAGCTCCATTTTGATATCAAATCCCGTGATTCAAAGTGTAATTGAATCATGTGAAAGTATAGGAACTCAAATCCATCTTCAATTTGAAAAATTAACTTCGATTAATTAGTCAATTTGATGAAATCAAATATGGTCAGGTTGGAAGGTTGAATTAGGGGGAAAATTTGGGGATTTCAAAAATTCAAGGGACTAAAGTGCAATTTCATAAAATTGAGGGCCAATTGGGCATAGAAAAGATGTTGGAGAACTAATTGGTCGATTTTTAAAATTTTTGGGGTGAAATTTACCATTTTTGTAAAGTAAGGGAAAATGGTAATTTTGGAAAAGTTGGGGGACCAAATTGGAAATTTGGAAAACTTGAATTTTAGAAGTTTCAGGACTCAATTTGGGGGAAAATCGGCATTAGGGACATAAAGTTAATGAAAAAGATCTTTAGGGACCTAATTGCTATTAATTGAAAAGTTTAAATATTTCATCCATTCAGGATGAATGAAGGCTATTAAGCCAATGGATAATAAACAAGGATGTTTATATAATGTAGGAACACAAAGTACCGTGTAAACCCCGTCCTTTAGTAATGAGAAAATCGGGGAAATAACTAGTAAATTTGAACCTTTAAACCGAATTGGTCTACAAGCCCGATTGTTAGGGGACGAGCAAATTTGAAAAAAATTCTAACTCCCATGTGACTAAAAAAAGGTTCATAAACTTGGGAGAAGAACCCTAAGATGAAATAAGGAGGAAAGACCGAAGCAGTTCAAGAGAACCGGGTCCAAACCGGATAGAACCCATTTATGAATAGAGTGATTCATGAACCAGAACCGATAGAGAATGGGTAAACCAAGAAGCTTATGGATCCCTTGTCACTCAAAGAGATTTATAACCCTTGGGAAGGAACCTTAGAACAATGTGGGAGAGAAAAACCAAATCGGTTTAGGTGAACCGGACTCGAATCGGATTAAACCAGTTTAAGAACCGAGCTGGTTTATTAACCGGAATCAATTAAGAGATGGTAAACCAGGAATTGTATGGATTTAAGTGACCCAAGGAGTCACAAAAGACATGGAAATGTTCTTATGAAGGAATTGGGGATGAAAACCAAACTGGTTTAGACTAGTTTAAACCACTATTGAACTGGATCCTAAATTCAATTTTCTAGGTGGCTTAAATAATTCAAAATTGAGATTTGAGGCCATTATTGGATAGAAAATGAACTTAGATAAATTTAGAAATTTTTAGATTTGAAAAACTCGGTTGAATCTAGGGTGAACCGGCTAGTTTAAGCTTTGAACCGGCACACAGTTAGGGGAAAAATGGTAATTTTGGGAAAATTGAAGGACCAAATTGGAAATTTGGGAAATTAAACCCCTTTGTGTGAAATCAAAGGATTTGAGGTCTTAAGATAAATTTTAAAAGTTTCGGGACTTGAATTTAGGAAAAACCCGACAGTAGGGACATAAAGAAAAATAACTTTAGAGAATAAATTGCAAATATATGTAAAGTTGGTTTTTCTCATTCATTGGAACGAATGAGGGCTATTAGGCCAAAGAATAATGAACAATTATGTTAATTTCTTGTAGGAGAGCGATACATCGAGAACGCCAGTCGAGGTCCAGCTTGCTAAGGACGGAACTCGACTAAGTGGAATTTCACTGCACTATCGGGTGAGTGAGATTATGTATCATGCCTGGTTGGGGATGATAAGTACCTCGATATAAAAACCCACTACTAAGTGGTATTTTTTAAATTATCACCATTTAGAGAAAGTGATATGAAAGTTATGCGGAACAACTACTTACAGGTTATAAGTAGATCATACTCGGTTGGTATGATGAGACTTCCTTGAAGGAAGTTTAAAACCCGTTTATCGGTTATGAACGGAGATGTCCTTATACCAATCGGTATAATGGATAGTAAAAACCTATTTTTGTCGGAAATGTTCTCCCCTAACTGTGTGCCAATGCTTAAACTATTTGGGACACCTTCTTGACGGGAGCTCGAATAGCTCTTATAGGCTGGGGGCCTCGATTCTGGAACTTAAGGGCTAAAATGCTAGTTTTTAAAAAACTCGAACAGTAGGCCATAGGCCAATGGGCACGAGTAAGAGCTCGTAAAAGAACATGATGTATATATATATATATATGTGCCATTAAAACTTAATAAGTGAATTGTTTGGTCATGGTACCAAGGCAGGTCCGACATACTTAGTCAACTAGTAGTAGTGTGACATGACAAGTCTCCGGACTAGTCGAGACAAACAACAACATGTTGACTTGAAGGTCGGGATCGTTGGGACAAATGGTACCACATATTATATGGCAAATCTGAGAAAAACTTTGCTTGTGCATACACCCTGAGTACGAGATCACCAAGATGCCCATGAGGGGTAGTGATGTGTCCTAAGGGCCTTGGACGACCCGGTGAGTATATGGGCAGATCATCGTTCTAGGTGTCTGTGCGAAATTTGGAGTAGCACCGAGCGCATGAGACCTGGGTGGGGACGGGATGAGGCATTTGTGCTCATACGGACATGAAGAAGTAATTTCGGGATTGTGGGTCGGATGTCATGTACATCCACTCATTCCTAGGGTAGAAGTGGTCATACTTCTATCTGGGTAGTAGGAAAAATCTCTTCAAAGCCACTAGCGGGTTCAGTAGTGACACTAACTTGCGAATGTGTGTAACCTTCATGATGAAGGATGTGTGTTGGGTGATAACACACTGGTAACTATGAAATAATGGAAAAACCTGAGAGAAATTTTAAATGAATGGATTTTTGAAAAAGAAAGGAGTTTGGCACACTCAATATAAATATTTTTCTTAAAGGTTAAAAGTAGTCCTTTGAAAACCCATTCACTAAGTTGTAGAAACTCACCCATCTTTTCTACCCCTTTTTAGGAAAAGAGAAAATGACTAGAAGTAACACCGACCCCTACCCTTTATCAAGTATGCTTAAATTTGTCCTTAAGCTTGCATTTTATTTGATATATATCTTCCAGGGAGCAAGGTTGAAATTTCACCTGGCTCCTCTCGACTAAATAAAGGGGGAAACTCCTTTTGAACCGAGAAAGAGCGGTGGGTTGTTCAGGGGGATCCAAACTGGGTTGGGGCATGACAACCGGGTTGGGGTGTGACAACTTGGTTCAGACAATTATGGTTCGGTTTGGAACGGTGTCATCTTCTTCCTTAGGATGACAACATTGTTCACTCGCCGAAAAATTGAAGCAGCACCGTTAAAAAAGAAACATTTCCATTCAGTACGTTTCAGGTCTTCAATGCCTATCATAAAGGTGCCAAACGGATGGCCAACGGGTCCCCGAGCTCCCTATATAAAGAGCCCCTCTCCATTCGTCCACTCTACACCTAAAAAGCTCACTCTCTCATAGTTGCTTAGTTTTCCTGTGAAGCTCGAACCAGAGCTCTGATATAGGGTCAATTCTATGCCAAAGAAGGCAAGGTCGGGTTCATTAGAACTGGGGAGAAGTCAGCTACACGGTAGTGACAATAGTTCATTCCGAGAGTCATCGGAAAAGTGCCGGCATGATCGAACAGTGAAGCAGCTCCAGCGGGCCGAAACTGCCCTATTTTGGCCAAGTTGAAATCAACCAATTCGAGCCCTCCTTAGGCCAAACCAAGCTCTCTCGACACCTCCTCAGCCCTTCCATAGCCGAATTAGGACCGAAACGTAAGCCAATTTGACTCACCTTTACAATTTTTGATCAATGTTAGAGAGAGAATCAACCAAATTTCAACGAGGAAATTCTAATCCAATTCAACATCAATTGATGTCATTCTTGATCCTAGGAAGAACATCTGGAGGAGAGCTACCTACCTAGATAGCAAGCATAGACCGTCACGCCCTCACTGGTGAGAAATTGAAACTTTTTTCTCTATAGTCTGTTTTCCGGCGAAGCTCCATTTGAGCTCATTCTAGCGTTAAAACCTATGATTCAAAGTTCCTTAACGTGTAATTGTTTTGAGGACAAAACCCCTATAAGGAGGGGAGAGTTGTAAACACCGTCCTTTAATAATGAGAAAACCGAGGAAAGGACCAGTAAATTTGAACCTTTAAACCGAATTGATCTACAAGCCCAACCATTAGGGGATGAGCAAATTTGAAAAAAATTCAGACATGACCAGCAGGAGCTCGTAAACAAACATGAGTTAAGCCATGAAAACTTTAAATGATTGATATGTTTGGCCATGGTACCAAGACATGACCGACATACTCGATGGACTGGCGGTAGTGCGACATGATTGGTTGATAAACTAGTAGAGACAAATAGTTGTAGGTTGAGTTAAAGGTTAGGGCCGTTAGACCATTGGCACCAAAAATTAAATGGATTATGAGGAAAACTGTTGTTTTGTGCATGTACTAAGGTACGTGACCTTTAAAACACCCAAGAGGGGTAGTGATGCGTCCTAGGGGATACTAGACGACATGGTGGAGATAAGGGCAGATTGTCATGCCAGTAGTTAGGGAAGCTCGACGTAGCTTCATGTGCATGAGATCGGGGTGGCGTCGGGATGAGGTCTCTATCCTCATATGGACACACAGTTTTCTTTATAGGATTGAGGGTCAGATGTCGAGTACATCCACTCTTTCTCAGGGTAGAAGTGGACGTGCTTCTATCTAGGTGGCCGGTAAAGTCGATCCGATGCCATAACTGGGTGCCGTGGATGTGCTGCCTTGCGAATGTGTTTTTCCTTCATGATGAAGGGCGTGTATTGATTGTTAAACACATCGGTTGTGGTAAATTATGAGATATGGATATAAAAATTGAGATTTTGAGGATGAAATGTTTTTAAGACTGAGTCATTAAACTCACCCCTCCCTTATATCCCTTTTCAGGTAACCAAGGGAGACCTACCCAAAGACATCCTGTTAGTCATACCTGCAAGACAAGTATGTAAAGTTTAAAATTTCATTCAGTTTTGATTAATGTTATTCCAGTAAAGGTATAGGTTTAAAGGATGCCTTACTCCTCCTAGGTTATAAAAGGGGAAAACCCTTAATAAATCGGGAGAGTGGCGGGTTGCTCACGGAGATCCAACCAAACTGAGTCGGTGTGTGACAACTTTAGTGGTATCAGAGCCTGTTTCGTCGAATACATTATCAATAGTATATAAGATAATAACTAAGAGAAAGTTTCAAAAATTTTTAGATGGCTCACAAGAGAGGAACCAAGAAAACTAGGATTGGCATTACCGACACCACCCGACACTCTGTCCCCATAGGAAGATCATCTTAAAAAGCTCTTCCATAACCGAGAAGTCCCAAAGAACCAAGAGACATTAGTGGGAAGTATCCAGGAATATTGTGAACGCCGCCTTTTGAGTTAAGGACAACCGGGAAAAGAACCGGTCAAACCGAGTAATAAAACCAAACCGGTTCACAAACTCGATCATTTGGCAATGGGCAATTTTGGAAATTTACAACTCCCGGGTGATCCAAAGGGATAAAAAAACCTTGGAAAAGAACCTTAGGAAAAATTGGAAGAGAAAAACCAGACCGATTTAGATGAACCGGATCCAACTAGATTGAACCGATTCATGAACCGATAGAGAAAGGGCAAACCAGGAAATTTATGGATCTTGAGTGACCCAAAGAGTCCCAAAAGTCATAGAAATGGACTTGAGAATGAATTGGAGATGAAAATCAAACTAGTTCAGGTGAACCGGATTGAACCAGTTTGGACAGGTTTAAACCACTATTGAACTAGATTCTAAATTCATTTTTCTAGGTGGCTTAAAAAAATTCAAATTTGAAATTTGAGGCCACCATTCGATAGAAAATGAATTTAGATAAATTTAGAAATTTTTAGATTTGAAACATTTGGTCGAATAGGGGGTGAACCAGCCTATTTAGGCTTCAAATTTGGCTATGACCGGTTCAGTCTAGTTCTTCCTTCAGATGATAGCAATGTTCACTCACTAGAAAATTGCATAGTGCCGGCGAAGCTGAAAAGTCTCCGGCTAGGGAGTTTCAGACAATGAATTACCACCATTAAGGCACCAATCGGACGACCAAGAAGTCCCCGAGCTTCCTATATAAAGACCCCTCTCCATTCATCCTCTCCACACCTAAAAAGCTCACACTCTCTCTACTGCTTAGTTTTCCGGTGAAGCTCGAACTAGAGCTCTGATATAGGGTCATTTTTTAGCCAAAGAAGGTGAGGTCAAGTTCTTTATAATCGGGGAGAATCAACTACATGCCTATAGTCTCCATTTGCTTTGAGGGTCACTAGAGAAGCGTCGACGTGATGGAATAGTGAAGCAGCTCCGGCAGTCCAAAGTAGCCCTGTTTCGGCCGAGCTGAAATCGGCCAATTTGAGCACCTAAGCCCTCCACCTCCACAGCCCTCCCACGACCGAAATAGGAATGAAAGGTAAGCCAATTTGACTCCCCTCTACAATTTCCTGCCGGTGCTAGAGAGAGAACCGATAGAATTTTGATGATGAAATTCTAACTCAATTCGACATCAATTAATGCAATTCTTGATTCTAGGATAAACCTTAGGATGAGAGCTATTTGCATAGATCGAAAGCTCGTATCACCGTGCCCTCGATGGTGAGTAATTGAATCATTCTCTCTCTATAGTCTATTTTCTGGCAAAGCTCCGTTTGAGCTCGTTCTGGTGTCAAAACTTGTGATTCAAAGTTCTATTGAATCATATGAAGATGTAGAACTCAAATTCAACTTCAATTTCAATAATTAGAAGTGTTTAATCAATCAATTTGATGAAATCAAATTCAACTGTGTTATGAAGTTGAAATTGGGGAAAATGGTGGATTTTAAAAAAATTTGAGGGACCAAGATGCAATTTTATAAAATTGAGGGTCAATTGGGCATGATAAGAATGTTAAAGTTCCAATTGAGGAATTTTAGAATTTTTGGGGTGAAACTTACCATTTTTGTAAAGGAAGGGAAAGATGGTAATTTTGGAAAAGTTGGGGTGACCAAATTGGAAATTTGGAAATTTAACCCCTTTTTGTGAAATTTGAATAAATTGTAGTCAAAAGATAAATTTAAAAATTTTTGGGACTCAATTTGAGGAAAAATCAGCATTTGGGACTTAAAGTTAAAGAAAAATAAATTTAGGGACCTAATTGCAAATAAATAGAAAGTTTGGTTTTGCTCATTAATTTGGAATGAATGAAAGCTATTAGGCCGAGTGATATTGAACTGAGATGTTCATGTCGTGTGGGAACACAAGGTACTAGGAATGCCAACAAGGACAAGCTCGCGTGAATACAAAGAACCGGTCTAGTGGAATTAACTACATTAACGGGTGAGTGAGATTTTATCATATTTGGTTGGGGAAGATAAGTAACTCGAAATGAAAACTCACTACTTAGTGGTATTTTAAACATCACAACTTAGAGGAATGATGTGAAAATCATGCGGAAAAACTACTTACTGGTTGTAAGTAGATTATACCTGGTTGGTATGATAAAACTTTCTGGAAGGAAGTGGAAAACCCGTTCATCGGTTATGAGTGGAGATGTCCTTATACTCAATCAGTAAGATAGACAGTTAAAAACATATTTTGTCAGAAGTGCTCTTCCCTGATTGTGTGCCACTACTTAAACAATTTGGGAGACCTTCTTGATGGGAGCTCAAATAGCTCTTAAGGTCGAGGGCCTTGGTTTTGAAACTTGGGGGCTAACATGCTTGATTTTGAAAATGTCGAACAATGGGCCATAGGCTAATTGGCACAAGCAGGAGCTCGTAAACAAACATGAGATATATGCCATAAAACTTTAAGTAAATGAATTGTTTGGTTATGGTATCAAGATAGGACCGACATATTCAATAAATTAGTGGCAGTGCGACATCATAGGTTTCCGGACCAGTGAAGACAAACAGCTGGGGGTTGAGTTAATGGTCAGAGCCGTTGGACCAGTGGCACCACAGATTATAAAGCATGATGTGGAAATACTAATTGTGCATGCACTATGTGTATGGGACCTTCAAGACACCCAAGAGGGGTAGTGATGTGTCCTTGGGCCCTAAACGACCTGATGGACACATCACTACCCCTAGGACAGGTAAACCCCACCCTTTTGAGTTAAGGACAACCAGGAAAAGAACCGGTCAAACTGAGTAAGAAAACTGACGAGTTCACAAACCCGATCATTTGGGAATGAGCAATTTTGGAAATTTGCAACTCCCGGGTCATCCAAAGGGTTCATAAAACCTTGGAGAAGAACCTTAGGACAAATTGGAAGAGAAAAAATAGGTCGATTTAGATGAACTGGATCCAACTAGATTGAATCGGTTTATGAACTAAGCTAGTTCATGAACCAGAACCGATAGAGAAAGGGCAAATCGGGAAATTTATGGATCCCAAGTGACCCAAAGAGTACCAAAATTCATAAAAATGGACTTGAGAATGAATTGGAGATGAAAACTAAACCGGTTCAGGTGAACCAAATATGAATCGGATTGAACTTGTTTTGACCAGTTTAAACAACAATTGAATTGGATTATAAATTCATTTTTCTAGATGGCTTAAAAAATTCAAATTTGAGATTTGAGGCAACCATTGGATAGAAAATACATTTAGATTAATTTAGAAATTTTTAGATTTGAAAAATTCGGTTGAATAGGGGGGTGAACCAGGTGGTTTAAACTTCAAACGCGGTTCGGACCGGTGCAGTCCGGTTTGGAACAATGTCATCTTCTTCCTTTAGATGACAACATTGTTCACTCATCGGAAAATTGCGCAGTGCCGGCGAAGCAAAAAAGTCTCTAGCCAGGGAGTTTTAGACAATGAATGACCACCATTAAGGCACCAATAGAATGGCCAAGACGTCCCCGAGCTTCCTATGTAAAGACCCCTTCTCCATTCATCCTCTTCACACTTGAAAAGCTCTCTCTCTCTCTCTCTCTCTCAGTTGCTTAGTTTTTTGGTGAAGCTCGAACCAGAGCTTTGATATAGGGTTATTTTTGAGCCAAAGAAGGCAAGGTCGGATTCTTTAGAATCGGGGAGAAGTCAGCTACATGCTTGTAGTCTCTGTTTGCTCAGAGGGTCGCCGCAGAAGTGCCAACGTGTTGGAACAGTGAAGCAGCTCCGACGGATCGAAGCTGCCTTGTTTCGGCTGAGCTAAAATTAGCTAATTCAAGCCCTTCTCAAGCCAAACCAAGCCCTCCCAACACCTCCACAGCCCTCCCATGGCTAAATTTGGACTAAAAGGTATGCCAATTCAATTTTCCTCTACAATTTTCGGCTGGTGCTAGAGAGAGAACCAACAAAATTTCGATGATGAAATTCTAACACAATTAGGCATCAATTGATGCAATTCTTGATTCTACATGAACATCAGGATGAGAGCTATCGGCCTAGATTGAAAGCTCAGACCACCGTGTCCTCCACGGTGAGTAATTGAAGCTTTCTCTCTCTACCGTCTATTTTCTAGCGAAGCTCCGTTCAAGCTCATGCTGGCATCAAAACTTACGATTCAAATTGCTATTGAATTGTCTGAATATATAGGAACTCAATTTCAACAATTAGAATTATTTAATCGGTTAATTTGATTAATTCAAATTCGGCTGTGCTAGGAAGTTTAAATTAGGGAAAAATTGGGGATTTTTGAAAATTCGAAGGACTAAGATGCAATTTTATAAAATTGAGGGTCAATTGGGCATGCTAAGAATGTTAAAGGGGCAATTGAGGAATTTTAAAATTTTTGGGGTGAAACTTACCATTTTTTAATGGATGGACAAAATAGTAATTTTAGAAAAGTTGGGGGACGAAATTGGAAATTTGGAAATTTAACCCTTTTTTGTGAAATTTGAATAAATGGAGGTTCTAAGATAAATTTTAAAAGTTTTGGGACTCAATTTGAGGAAAAACTAGCATTTTGGACTTAAAGTTAAAGAAAAATAACTTTAGAGACCTAATTGCAAATAAATAGAAAGTTTGGTTTTGTCATTCATTTAGAATGAATGAAGGCTATTAGGCCGAGGGATAATAAACTGAGATTTTCATATTGTGTAGGAACATGAGGTACCGGGAATGCCAACAAGGACAAGCTCGCATGAATACCAAGAACCAGTCTAGTGGAATTCACTGCGTTAACAGGTGAGTGAGATTTTATATCATACCCAGTTGGGGATGGTAAGTACCTCAAAATGAAAACCCACTACTTAGTGTTATTTTAAACATCACAACTTAGAGTAGTGATGTGTAAATCACACGAAAAAACTACTTACTAGTTGTAAGTAGATCATACCCAGTTGGTATGATGAAATTTCCTCAAAGGAAGTGAAAAACCTGTTCATCGGTTATGTGCGGAGATGTCCTTATACCCGATCGGTATGATGGACAGTTGAAAACATATTTTGTCAGAAGTGCTCTCCCCTGACTGTGTACCACTACTTAAACAATTTGGGAGACCTTCTTGATGGGAGCTCAAATAGCTCTTGTAGGCCGGGGGCCTCGGTTTTGAAACATGGGGGCTAATATGCCCGATTTTGAAAATCTCGAACAATGGGCCATAGGCCAATTGGCACAAGCAGGAGCTCATAAATAAACATGAGATATATGCCATAAAACTTTAAGTAAATGAATTTTTTGGTCATGGTACCAAGATAGGACCGACATATTAGTCAACTAGTGGCAGTGTGACATGAGAGGTTTTCGAACTAGTTAAGACAAATAGCTGCGAGTTGAGTTGATGGTCGGGGCCATTTGACTAGTAGCACCATAGATTATAAGGCATGATGTGAAAATACTGTTTGTGCATGCATTGTGTGTATGGGACCTTCAAGACGCCCAAGAAGGGTAGTGATGTGTCCTTGGGCCTTGGATGACCTAGTGGATATAAGGGCAGTTCGTTGGACCAGAAGACCTTGTGAAGCTCGACGTAGATTGGGGTGGGGTTGGGATGATGCCTCTGTCCTCATACGGAAATGGAGAATTGATTTCAAGATTGATGGTGGGATGTCGTGTACATCCACTCATTCTCATGGTAGAAGTGGACGTGCTTCTATCTAGTTGGCCGGTAAAGTCGCTCCGACAACACAAGTGGGTTTAGTGGATGGACTGGCTTACGATTGTGTGATTGACCTTTTTGATGAAGGATGTGCGTTAGGTGATGACACACCGTGATAAATAAGAAATGGTGATGAAAATAGAGATTTGAAATGTAAGGATTTTGAAAGAAAATAAGGAGTCTGACACACTACAATACAAATCTTTTTCCTAAAAGTTAAATTTTGAAAACCCATTCACTGAGTAGTTGTACCCTTATATCCCTTTAAGGAAATCCCGAAAAGTCTACCCTCAAGGACCACTAATTAATACACGTGTGAGACAGGTATAATAGATTTAAAATTTTAAGCAGTTTTGATTTATGCTATTCCAGGAAAGGTGCATGTTTAAGGGACGCCTTACTCTTCATAGTTTATAAACAAGGGGCAACCCTTAATAAACCGGGAGAGTGGCTGGGGTATCACGGGGATCCGACCAAACCAGGTTGGGGCGTGACAAATATGGTGCCCGGACCTATTGAGGTCTCAATCCGGAGAATGAGGGGAGCCAAGCCTAAGGCCAGGAATGTCATCAAGGGCTTATATCCTTGTCAAGGAGAACGCTTGTCAAGAAACTATAGATCCCCATTTATTTCATAACCATTGTTTGTAATAGGGCTAAGACCCCAACACATTGTACTATTTCTCCACTAATAAAGAACTCCAAGTTCCTAAAAACTATATCTCTCAAAAAATGATGTGACCTTGCACCTCAGCTATAGGAAGATTGCCTAAGAAAAGTAACCAAACAAACCCGCGTTACCCCAGACACCACGGAGACCAAGGAGACTCCCACCTCGAATAAAGGAATGAATCAAGGAAATTATTGGGCAAAGAAGGCATGACAAGAAAACCATCAAGGTGAGGAGTCTAGGGGACTCTTGGAGTAACAACTGGGCAAGGAAACAATCTATTACAAGGTTCAATGGAAATGGGATATGAAGTGAAGGACTGTCCCATACCACTAGGATTTAGAACAATACTTTCCAAGAATAACACCCTCACAGCTATAGGAATCCAAAAGGATACCATCCCATGAAACACAACTTCTGCTCGTATTTTCAACCATAGTTAGGAGGAAGCTCTTCAAGATCCTAGCATAGTGGCAAGAAGGAAAAAGGGCCGAAGGTAGGATGTAAACCCCGCTCTTTGGAGATAAGGAAAACTAGGAAAAGAACCGGTCTTACTGAGTGAGAAAGCCAAACTGGTTCATAAGTCCATCATAGGGGAAATGAGCAAGTTGGAGAAATTTTAACTCTCAAGTTACTCAAGGAGGTTCCTAAACCTTAAAAAAGAACTTTAGGACAAAATGAGAGAGAGAAACCGAACTAGTTTGGGTGAACCGTACCCAAATTGGGTTAAAAACCAAGCCAGTTTATGTACCGAAACCCATAGTGAGGGGGTAAACCAGGAAATTTAGGGACCCAGAATGATCTAAGGAGTCATGAAAGTCATGAAAAAGGGCTTTAGTATGAATTGGAGATGAAAACCGAACCAGTTCAGGTGAACTAGATTGAATTGGTTTGGACCGGTTTGAACCACTATTGAACCGGATGTTAAAATCATTTTTCTAGGTGGCTTAAAAAATTCAAATTTGAGATTTGAGGCCACCATTTAATAGAAAATGAATTTAGAAACTTTTAGATTTGGAAAATTTGGTCGAATGGGGGTGAACCAACCTGTTTAAGCTTTGAACCTAGTTCGGACTAGTTCGATCTAGTTTGGAATAGTGTCATCTTCTTCCTTTAGATGATATCATTGTTCACTCGTCGGAAAATCGAAGCAGCGTCGACGAAGAAGAAATGTTTCCGTTCAGTACATTTCAGGCCATCAATATCTATCATAAAGGTGCCAAACAGACGGCTGACGAGTCCCCAAGCTCCCTATATAGAGAGTCCTTCTCCATTCATCCTCTCCAGACCTGAAAAGCTCACTCTCTCTCAACTGTTTAGTTTTTCGGTGATGCTCAAACCAGAGCTTTGATATAGGGTCATTTCTGAGCCAAAGAAGGTGAGATAAGGTTTCTTAGAACCGGGGAGAAGTCAGCCACATAGTGGTGGCATCCATTCATTCTGAGAGTCACTAGAGAAGCGCCAGCGTGATCGAACAGTGAAGCAGCTCCGACGGATCGAAGCAGCCCTATTTTGGCTAATAAAAATTCGGCCAATTCAAGCCCCCTCAGGCCAAACCAAGCTCCCCTAACACCTCCTCAGCCCTCCCACGGCCGAAATAGAATTGAAAGGTAAGCCAATTAGGCTCCCCTCTGTAATTTTTGACCGGTGCTAGAGAGAGAGCTGACAGAATTCTAATCCAATTCGACATCAATTGATGCCATTCTTGATCCTAGGAGGAACCTCATGAGGAGAGCTACCTACCCATATAGAAAGCTCTGACTGCTGTGCCCACACAGGTGAACAATTGAAACTTTCTCTCTCTACAATTTATTTTTTGGCGAAGCTCTGTTTGAGCTCGTTCTAGCATTAAAACTTATGATTCAAAGTTCTATGGAATCGTATGAACATGCAGAAACTCAATTTTAACTTCAGATTCAAAATTAGAAGTGTTTGATCGATCAATTTGATGAAATCAAATTCGACCGTGTTAGTGAGTTGAAATTGGGGGAAATTCCAAGGACCAAAATCCAATTTTTTAAAATTGAGGGTAAATTGGGCATGATAAGAATGTTAGAGGGCTAATTGAGTGCAATTTCACTACATGATCGGGTGAGTGAGATTTTATATCATACTTGGTGGGGGATGATAAGTACCTCGAAATGAAAACCCACTACTTAGTGGTATTTTAAACATCACAACATAGAGGAGTGATGTTAAAATGACGCGAAAAAGCTACTTATCGATTGTGAGTAGAGTATACCCGGTTGGTATGATGAAACTTTCTCGGACGAAGTGGAAAACCCATTCATTAGTTATGAGCAGAGATATCCTCATACTCGGTTGGTATGATGGATATTTGAAAAATTATTTTATTGGAAGTGCTCTCCCTTGACTGTGTGCCACTGCTTAAACGATTTGGGAGATCTTTTTGACGGGAGCTCGAATAGCTCTTACAGGTCGGGGGCCTTGGTTTTTGAACTTGGGGGCTAATATGTTTGGTTTTGAAAATCTTGAACAGCGGGCCATAGGCCAGTTGGCACGAGTAGAAGCTCGTAAACAAACATGAGATATGTGCCCTAAAACTTTAAATAAATGAATTGTTTGGCCATGGTATTGAAATAGGACCGACAAACTTAGTCAACTAGCACCAGTGTGACATGACCGGTGTACGGACTAGTCATGACAAACAACTGTAGGTTGAGTTAAGGGTTGGAGCCGTTGGACTAGTAGGCACCACATATTATATGGTATGATGTGAAAATATTGATTTGTGCATGCACTGTGTTACGGGACCTTCAAGATGCCCAAGAGGGGTGGTGATGTGTTCTAGGTCCATAGACGACCTGATGGGTAGAAGGGGAGTTCGTCGGACCAGGTGATCTTATGAAGCTCGGAGTATCTTCAATCGCATGAGACAATGGTGGGGAAGGGATGAGGTCTCTGTCCACATATGGACATGAGGAATTGTTACGGGATTGAGGGTCGGATGTCGCGAACATCCATTCATTCTCATGGTAGAAGTGGACGTACTTCTATCTAGGTGACCGGTAAAGTTGCTTCGACGCCACAAGTAATGTTCAATAGACGTACTGGCCTGCAATTATGTGATTGACCATTATGATGAAGGATAAGTGTTAGGTGATGACACACCGGGATTAATATGAAATGGTGATAAAAACTAAAAATTTGAAACGAAAGGATATTTGAAAGAAAATAAGGAGTTTTGCACACTCCAATACAAATCTTTTTCCTAAAAGTTAAATTTAGAAAAAAAAACCCATTCTCTGAGTTGTAGTATCACGCCCCAACTCGATTTGGTCGGATCTCCGTGAAAAACCTGCCACTCTTCTAGTTTTTTTAAGGCTTTCCCCTTGTTATAAACCATAAAGAGTAAGGCGTCTTTTAAATCTGCACCTTTCTTGGAATACATAAATTAAAACTGCATAAAATTTAAATTTATCATACCTGTCTCACAAGCGTATTAGTTAGTGGTCCTTGAGGGTAGGCTTTACGGAATTTCTTGAAAGGGATATAAGAGAGGGTGTGAGTACTACTACTCAGTGAATGGGTTTTCAAAATTTTAACTTTTTGGAAAAAGATTTGTATTGGAGTGTGCCACACTCCTTATTTTCTTTAAAAAATCCATTCATTTCAAATCTCTATTTTTATCACCATTTCTTATTAATCACGGTGTGTCATCACCCAACAAACATCCTTCGTCATGAAGGTGAATCACACAATCGCAGGCTAGCTTGTCCACTGAACCCACTTTTTGGTGTCAGAGTGACTTTTCCGGCCACCTAGATAGAAGCATGTCCATTTCTACCCTGCGAATGAGTGGATGTACATGACATCTGACCCTTAATCCCAAAATCAATTCTCCATGTTTGTATGAGGACAGAGACCTCATCCCGACCCAACTCCGGTCTCATGCGCTTAAAGCTACATCGAGCTTCACAAGGTTTTCTGATCCGATGATCTGCCCTTATATCCACCAGGTCGTTGAGGTCCCTAGGACACATCACAACACCTCTTGGGCATATTGAAGGTCCCGTAATCATAGTGCATGCACAATCAGCATTTTCACATCTTTCCATATAATTTGTGGTGCCACTAGTCTAACGGCTCCGACCATCAACTCAACCATCAGCTGTTTGTCTTGACTGGTCTGTTGACCTGTCATGTCGCACTACACCTAGTTGATTGAGTATGTCGGTCCTGTCTTGGTACCATGGACAAACAATTCATTTATTTAAAGTTTTATGGCATATAACTCATGTTTGTTTATGAGCTCCTGCTCATGCCAACTAGCCTTGGGCCCACTCTATGAAATTTTCAAAATCAGGCATATTAGCGTCCAAGTTCCAAAATCGAGGCCTCTAACCTATCTGAGCATTTTGAGCTCCTGTCAAGGTCTCCCAAAAAGTTTAAGCAGTGGCACACAGTCAGGGGAGAGCACTTCTGACAAAATAATCTTTTAATCTATCTACCACACTAATCAAGTGTGAGGTCATCTCCGCTTATAACTGATAAGTGGGTTTTCTCCTTCCTTTCAAGAAGTTTATCATACCAACTGTGTATGATCTACTTACAACCGGTAAGTAATTTTTTCCACGTAATTTCCACATCACTCCTCTCAGGTGTGACATTTAAAATACCACATAGTAGTGGGTTTTCATTTACGAGGTGCTTATCATCCCAACTGGGTATGATATAAAAATCCCACTCACCCGTTAATGTAGTGAATTCCACTCGACCGATTCTTTATATTCACGTGAGCTTGTCCTTGCTGGCATTCCTAGTACTTCGTATTCCTTCACGATATGAATATCTTTGTTCATTATCCCTCACTAAATAGCCTTCAATCATTCCAAATGAATGAGAAAACCAAACTTTCTATTTATTTGCAATTAATTTCCTAAAGTTATTTTTTCTTTAACTTTAAGTCCCTAATGATGGTTTTTCCTCAAATTGAGTCCCAAAACTTTTAAAATTTATCTTAGGACCTCAATTTATTCAAATTCACAAAAGGGGTTTAATTTCCTAAATTTCTAATTTGGTCGCCCAACTTTTCCAAAATTACCATTTTGCCCTTCCTTTACAAAAATGGTAAGTTTCACCCTAAAAATTCTAAAATTCCTTAGTTGACCCTCTAACATTTTGAACATGCCCAATTAATCCTCAATTTTATAAAATTACATCTTGGTCCTTCAAATTTTTGAAAATCCCCAATTTTCCCCAATTTCAACTTCGTAACACAACCAAAAATGATTTTATCAAATTGACCGATTAAACACTTCTAATTGTTGAAATTGAAATTAAAATTGAGTTTCGACATATTCATACACTTCAATAGCACTTTGAATCATAAGTTTTGACGCCTGAACGAGCTCAAATGGAGCTTCGTTGGAAAATAGACTGTAGAGAGAGAAAGCTTTAATTACTCACCACTAGGGGCACGACGGTACGAACTTTCGATCTGGGCAGATAGCTCTTGTCCTAAGGTTCATCTAGAATAAATAATTGCATCAATTGATGCCAAATTGAGTTGGAACTTCATCATCAAAATTTTGTCGGTTCTCTCTCTAGTACTGGTTGGAAATTGTAGAGGGAAGCTGAATTGGCTTACCTTTCAATCCTAATTCGGCCATGGGATGGCTGATGAAGTGTTGGGAGGGCTTGTTTTGGCCCAAAGAGGGTTCGAATTGGCTGATTTCAGCTATGCCTAAATAGGGCGCTTCTTCGGCGACCCTTGGAGAAAGCGGAGACTACAGGTGTGTATCTGACTTCTCCCCAGTTCTAAAGAACCTGATTTCACCTTGTTTGGCTCAGAAAAGTGCCTAAGTCAGAGATTTGATTCGAGCTTCCTTGGAAAATGAAGTAGTTGAGAGAGAATCGAGTTTTCAGGTGTGGAGAGAATGAATTGGGAGGGGCTCATTATATAGGAAGCTCAAAGACTTCTTGGCCGTCCGATTGGCACCTAAATGGTGGTCATTCATTGTCTAAAACTCCCTAGCCAAAGACTTTTTAGCTTCGCCGGCACTGCTCAATTTTTCGGTGGGTGAACAGTGCTGACATCTGAAGGAAGAAGATGACACTGTTCGAAATCGGACCGGACCGGTCGTAACTAGGTTCAATGCTTAAACCGGCCGGTTTACCCCCCATTCGATCGAATTTTTCAAATCTAAAAATTTCTAAATTGATATATATTCATTTTCTAACCAATTGTTGCCACAAATCTCGAATTTTAATTTTTTAAGCCACATAGAATAATGAATTATAATCCGATTCAATAGTGGTTCAAACTGGTCAAAACTCACTCCGGTTTAGATTCGATTCACTTTAACCGGTTTGGTTTTCATCTCCAATTCATTCTCAAGTCCATTTCCATGACTTTTGGTACTCTTTGGGTCACTTGGGATCCATAAATTTCTTGGTTTTCCATTTCTCTATCGGTTCCAGTTCATGAACCAACTCGGTTCATAAACTGGTTCAATCCAGTTGGATCCGGTTCATCTAAACCGGTCTGAATTTTCTCTTCCAATTTGTCCTAAGGTTCTTTTCCAAGGTTTTATGAATCCTTTGGATCACCCGGGAGTTGTAAATTTCCAAATTACCTGTTTCCAAATGACCGGATTTGTGAACCGATTTGGTTTTCTTACTCGATTTAACTGGTTCTATTCCCAATTTTCCTTAACTCAAAAGGGCAGGGTTTACATGTAGAAACTCAGCCCTCTTTTCTATCCCTTTTTCAGAAAAAGAGAAAATGACTAGTAATAAAACCGAGCCTTACCCTCTATCAGGTATGCTTAATTTCCTTATGCTTGCATTTTATTTGATATATGTCTTTCCAAGGAATAAGGTTGAAAATATGTGTGTCTCCTCTCGAGTTAAAAAAAGGAGGAAACTCCTCTTGAATCGAGAGAACGACGGGTTGTTCACGGGTATCCAACCAAACCGGGTTGGGGCATGACAACTAGAGTGGTATTAGAGTCTAGTTCCCTTGAAACATTATCAATATTATGCCTTGCCATTAACCCAACTCTAAACTATCGTGTAGGAAGGAGAGTCCTTAGGAAATTTGTGGTAAGATCCAGTCTTCCACCTATAATCGTGAAAAAGACATCTAACCCAAGGGAGGAAGCCGTCCAAAATTTTTAAGGGGCGAGAAAAGGGTGTCCAAGGACATGGTGGAAGACTACTAGAAACTAGTCAAGCCTTACTAGAACCAGAAGGCATCATATACCCTCCTCCCAAACAAGAGGAACCAGCATCACCTCCTAGAAGTCCAACCCCTCCTCCTCCAATTCCACAACAATCGAAAGGGAATCCCACCAAGAATGGGGCCTGGAATAACTATTGGGATGCATATGCCACCTTCATGAAGGTCCACCAAGTACCTCCACCCACTCAACCTAGCTTCAATCCATCTCAATGGGTGAAGTGGACTTATGAGTGTGAGGTGGAAGTACTAAGGCGGTATGGATTGGAGGCCATACAGGAAAGTCGTCCTATTAAGGAGCATGAATGGACCCCAATCAGTTCCTTAGAGCCTTCCAATCAAGAGTCCTATAATCGTTCTAGGGTTAACTCTAGCCCCATGACCCCAAGGGATGAGGGGGTATATAATTCCTATAATAAGCCAAATTATGGCAAGAAAATATTTCCTAAATAAATGAAAGTAGGAGTTTGTTAAAACTCCTGAGTTCTTTGATAAAATTTAAGAGTATGATAATAAAAGTTTAAGTAAAAGGGTAGAAATTCCCCTAATGAAGAAAAAATGGGTTATTGATAGTTAAACCCAACCCTTAAGACTTACCCTTAGAAACACAATAAGGAGTAAATCATATGAAGGAGATCCTAAGAAAAGGAAAAGGGAGCAACCACCCAAGAATACATAAATTGTTTTAGAGTCCTAGAAGATATAACTAAGCTCTGAGAATATAGGATAAGGAAAACATAGGAAGAAGTAGAACATCCAAAGGAACCACAAGAATAAAAGCTGACCGAGAAGAAAAAGAATTAAGTATAGAGTCCACCAAGGAAAGATGGAGAGAAAGTACAACAAAAGGAAGTCCCAAGTTTAACAAATTACTAAGATACAGATTTCTTGGGAATTCCAAAGGCTAAGAAGACATGTGAAGGTAAAAGTATGAATCAAAGAAAGAAGAAAAACAGGAATAGATAAATCGTACCAGGTCCTTAAGTTTAGGAGAAAAATTTAAAAGGAAAATTTCCAAAAGATAGGGTGATTGAACACAGGAATCTCAAATTGGAAGACACTAGAAGGAGGATGGAAAATAGGAAGTTGGATTGGGGAAGGAGAAAACTTCTGGTCAAGATAGTTGATCAAAGGAGGGTTGCAACACTAAGGAGTATGAGTGGTTAAGTGAGAGTATTGGGAGGTTGAGCGTGATATGCTACAAGAAGGCCTAGAAAACTCAAAATAGGAACTTTAGAAAAATCCTATATAAGGAAATAACTTATTTGGACTAAATTATTTGGAGGAGTAGACGAAGTCTAACAAGAGATAGGAAATAGTAGAAAAATACACCCTAACCAAGGCAAAAAAAAGGGGAAATACTAAGGATATGAAGGTACAAAAGGTTTGGACACGATGCAGATGAGAGATCTGCCTCAAAGGAATAAACGAATACTAAAGCAAGTGGAAATGAAGCAAGATCAATAGAAGGTACTTATGGATTCAAAGAATATGGGTAAGTTGGTGAAAATATCCACAAGAAGATACTCCAAAATTTAAGGATTTAAATGGTAGAACAAGGAGGAAATACCAAGGGAAAGAGAATGTGAAACTCATTAGAGAAAGAAATCTTGGGAAGACATTGGTGTACCAAGGAAAGAAAGTGAAATCAAGGAAATAAGCAAGAGAATAACCCCTGAAGAATAAGATACTGGAAAAGAAAGAATCATGTACAAAGAGAAGGAGATTGTAAATAAATTAGGAGATAAATCAACCCAAGTGTTATATGGAAAAGAAGATAACATCAACAGATGCCATACAAGTATGAAATGAACTAAACTCAGAATAAATAATATCGGGAGAAACATTGGAAGGTGAAGAGATCTTAAGGGAGAAGGACACCAGTGGAAATGAAGAATGAAGTAAAAGAGCATAAATTTTAATATGTCAGTAAGTATCGAGAAATTTAAGGCTTTGAAGGCGAAATGAACGAATAAAGAAATATGGAAAAGGCAAGAAGTACTAAAACCAATACTGTCATAGGGACGTAAAATTTAAAACATCATGAATAACATCATGCGGTAAGAGGGATGGGTAAATCCATTTGACTCCAAGAAATACATGATCATAGATTTTCAAAGGAAATACTCTAGGCTAAGGTAAATTTCATAGAATGATGAAAGGATGAAAATGAGATGAGAATCTTAAATACATGATTGGAAGGCACCTAGGAATCTTTCAGAGATATAAAGTTTCTTAGGTATGGCAGGACACTACATACGGTTCGTGCAAGATTTTTCTAAGATGGTAGCCCCTCTGAGTATAAATGGGATGAAAGTTGTGAGAAGTCTTTCTTGGAGTTGAAGAATCGATTGACAACCACACTGGTACTCTCCCTTCCTGACCCAAGTGCGAGAGAGTACACCGTCTATAATGATGCATCCAGACAAGGACTCGGATGTGTACTAATACAACAAGAAAGGTTATCACCTATGCCTCATGACAACTTAAGGTACATGAGAGAAACTACCCAACCCATGACTTGGAATTAGTTGTGAGAGTGTTTGCCTTAAATATTTGGCGACACTACCTTTATGGGGTTATGTGTAAGATATACACTGATCACAAGAGTTATAAATATTTCCTAACTTAGAAAGAGTTAAATATTCGACAGAGTAGATGGCTAGAATTGATGAAAGACTATGAGCTTGTGATATAGTATGTAAATCCCTCCCTTTTGAGTTAAGGAAAAACTAGGAAAAGAACTGGTCAAACTGAGTGAGAAAAACTGAACTGATTCGGAACAGTGTTGTCTTCTTTCTTTAGATGATAGCACTGTTCACTCATCGAAAAATCACACAGTGCCGACGAAGCTGAAAAGTCTCCGGCCAGGAGTTTTTAGCAATGAATGACTGCCATTAAGGTGCCAATCAAATGACTAAGAAGTCCTCGAGCTTCCTATATAAAGAGCCCCTCCTCATTCATCCTCTCCACACCTGAAAACTCCATTCTCTCCCAACTGCTCCATTTTCTGGTGAAGCTCGAACTAGAGCTTTGACTTGGCACTTTTTTGAGCCAAACAAGGTGAGGTTGGGTTCTTTAGAACTGGAGAGAAGTCAGTTACACACATGTAGTCTCCATTTGCTCAGTGGGTCGCCAGAGAAGCACTAGCTTGATCAAATAATGAAGCAGCTCTGATGGGCCAATTCGAGCCCTTCTAAGGAAAAACCAAGCCCTCTCAACACATCCACAATCTTCCAACAACTGAATTAGAGCAGAAAGGAGGAACCTTAGGACAAGTGCTATCTGTCCAGATTGAAAGCTCAGACCGCTGCTCCCCCGATGGAACACGAAGTACTGTGAATGCAAGTAAGGATAAGCTCACGTGAATAAAAAAAACTGAATGAGAGCAATTCACTTCATTAACGGGTGAATGGGACTTTTAACATCATACCCATTTGGGGTGATGAGCGAATTAAGCTAAAAACCACTCACTAGTTGTGAGTGGAATTTTTATATCATACCCGGTTGGGATGATAAGCACCTCAAAAATGAAAACTCACACCTAAGTGGTATTTTAAGCATCACACCTAAGAGTAGTGATGTGGAAATCAAGCGAAAAAACTATTTACTGGTTGTAAGTAGATCATACCCGATTGGTATGATGAAACTTCCTCGAAGGAAGTGGAAAACCCGTTCATCGATTATGAGCGGAGATGTCCTTATACTCGGTTGGTATAATGGACAGCTGAAAAGTATATTTGGGAGACCTTCTTGATGGGAGCTCGATTAACTCTATTAGGCCGGAGGCCTCGGTTTTGGAACTTGGGGGCTAATATGCCCAATTTTGAAAATCTCGAACAGTGGGCCCTAGGCTAGTTGGCACGAGTGGGAGCTCATAAAAAAAACATAATTCTAAGCCATGAAAACTTAAGTAAATGAATTGTTTGGCCATGGTACCGAGACACGACCGACATACTTGATAGACTAGCAGCAGTGCGACATGACAGGTCGATGGACTAGTCAAGACAAACAACTGCAAGTCGAGTTGAGGGTTGAGGCTGTTGGACCTATGGCACCAAAGATTAAATGGCTTTTGAGGAAAACTTTGCTTGTGCATGCACTTGAGGTTTTGGACCTTTAAGACACCCAAGAGGGATAGTGATGTGTCCTAAGGGCTGCTGGATGACATGGTAGAGATAAGGAAAAAAGAGAAGCTATTGGTTTTGTGTTTCTCATCATACCAGTTAGTCAAGGAGTTCTGTGTTTGTACTACACAGAGTTCTGTGTTTGTACTCCATGGAGTTCTATATTTGTACTCCATAGAGTTTCTATGCTTGGACTTTGTGAAGCTGCTATGTTTGGGACTCCCTGAAGCTTCTGTGTTTAAGTTTCATGAGCACGAGACTGAGATATGGTCTTTATCCTCACACGGACAAAAAGTTTTAATCATGTGTGTTCCCATAAAGATGAAGGACATGTGTTAGTTGATAAACACACCGGTTATAGTTGAGGAGTGAGTAATTACGATTATCTACACTGGTTATAGTTGATAAACACAGAGTTCATACCCCACCCTGGAGTATTGTTCAAAAGCTATTATCTACATGATTACTCTCAGAACCCACTATCAAACCAATTAGGTGTTTTAAGAGTTCTGTTGGACGAAAACTCTTTTATCAAACCAATTAACAAAGTGACGTCCATTGGCGTACACTCGTTACCTTATTCCAATTTCATCATATTTTATATCAGTATCATTTTTGTTTATAAATGATTTCACTATCCTCCTTGTCACATTCATTACAACCAATACCTTTAAGAGACAAGACTCACACATGTATTCTTCCCATTAACCCTAATATTCAAATCAGACAGGATTTCGAGAGGATGCATGACTCTATTATGGAATTAAATCAAACCACAACAAAATATCTATCCCTATCTTCAAGTATCACCCTTATATCTCATCCTCTCAACATCATAAATGCACCATCTTATCACCATCATCAGTTTATAGGTATCATCTCTTTCTTGTATCCTGACCGGGTATGCAATATGATTATACTCTTGTAGATCCTTCGATACAATGCCATGCACATGATATTATGCAACATATCATACAATTTAAGCATAACATAAAAATACTACTCATGGTAGGCCCTCAAGCCTTATTTCATCATGCCTAAAAGATAAAAGTATATATCTTATTTCATGAGATATTTAATTATTTTTCCTCAATAAATGTCATTGGGACATATCACGACATTTCATGAATTTCATGGACCATCGTCCATACTCTCATTTAGATCATATTTCAATCTTGTATCTTAGGTCTTAAATTATTTAATATAAGTAACATTGGGCCTTTGCTTGACCACCTAAATCCGTTATCCAAATTTATTTTCTATTTTATCAGATTCTAGTCCATATATTAATTTGGGCACTAGCCCCTTTTTAAATAGATAATAGAGTATATAAACCCCATTTTCCAATGACAAATAAGTTAGAAAGGAAAACTAGAAATTTTGAAAAAAAGAAACTGTGGTTCAAAGTGAACTCAAATAACAAAGATAAATAAAAAATGAGATATGAAGTGATCCCAAAAGGTAATTGAGGTTCAAGAAATCAAGAAAAAAATATAATATTGCAAATTGGAAGTGAGGACCCGATTGGTTCAAGGTGAACTAAATCTAATCTGGATTGAACTGATATGAATTAGGAAGAACCAGTTCAAAAATTCATTTTTATAGGTAACTTAAAAATATCAAATTGGGAAATTAAAATCACCAATATGTAGAGAATTAATTTAGAAATTTTTAATTTTTAGAAAATCGGTTGAATTGGGCCTGAATCGACCCATTTTCTATTTCAGGTCATCGAACCCAATCCGACCGAACCGGTCAATTGTCCAGTCGGTAAATAGACTGCCTACCATATCAACGGCTAGTTAGTGTGCACAACCAATTAGTGCACGACACGTGGTGAAGCGCACCTAGTCAGCCACTCGATTAGTGTGTGGAAGCGCTAACCAATTAGAGTGTGACACATGTTCTTAGTCAATTGTTAAACAAAAAAAATCCATGTCACCAAGGACTGACCAATAGGAGCGTGACACATGTACTCAGTCAATGATCAACTAAGGAAAGTCCGTGTTAGTAGGACTAACCAACGGGAGAGTGACATGTGGCAAGGATGCCACGTCCATGACCAATAAGGATGTCATGCCCCGATCTAGTTTAGTCAAAACACCATGAGCAACCCGCCAACTTTTCTTACACCATCCGTGTATCCCTACTCGGGTAGAACAAGAAAAGTAAAGGTGTACGACCTACTGGTTTTCCAAAATAAAGTAATCAAAATAATTGTAGTAAATTTTTGTACCATATGAGTGTAGGCTTCCCGCTTTGACCTCTCACCCTCTTTGATGTAAGTGCTTCCCTGAAATGGGTATGAGAGGGAGGGTGAGTCTTCATAACTCAGTGAGGGTTAAGCTATCAACATACTTAAACATTCACATTGTTTATTTAGTTTGCTCGTTTGATTAGCACACAATAATCCACCCTTTTATCATCAAAAGGTATGACACGTTCGTAGAATAGTCCCCGACCATTCCACTTGTGGACTTGAGCGTATTTACCGTCCATCCTGGTAGAAGTTCACAACTTCTACAAAAGTCTTTGTGGGCATCAATTGCCTGATCTCCAGACTCTAGTTCGTACTTCGTGTCCACAAATGTGGGATGAGACCTCTCCCCCTCTAACCTTGGTCTCAATGTGCATGAAGCTCCTCGAGCTTCCCGATACACTAAATGACAAAATGTCTATCATGCCCCGACCCAGTTTGGTCAGATCCCCATGAGCAATCCGTCACTCTCACAGTTTATTAAGAGTTTCCCCTTTTCTAAACAATAAGGAGTAAGACATACTTTTCACCCATATCTTTCCTAAAATAACATTAATCAAAACTAAATATATTAAATCTCACATACCTATCCTTAAGGTTCAGCTATAGGAAAGTCTTTAGGTTTGTTTTCCCTTGGTAACCTAAAAATGGATAAAGGGAGGGGGGGGGGGGGGGTGAGTTCGATAACTTAGTGAATGGGGGCTGGGAGTGAGTTTTCATAAATGAAACAACTTTAATGGAATGTGCCATACTCCTTATTTCCTTTAAAAATGCTTTTTCCTCAAATTTCAATTTTCAAAACCCTTTTTCCTCATTTTCCACATTAGGTGTGTTTAATAGTCAACACACACCCTTCATTAGGAAGGGATCACACATTTGTAGGGCAGCCCGTCCATTGCACCTACTTGTGGCTCAGAGTGACTTTACCAACAACTAAGATAGAAGCCCATCCATTTCTACCTTGGCTTTGAGTGGATATTTGTGACATTTAACCCTCAAACCCAAAATCAACTCCATGTACGCATGAGGATAGAGACCTCATCTCGACCCCACCCTGGTCTCATGCACATGAAGCTATGTCAAGTTTCCTTAACTGCTGGCACGACAAATTGCCCTTATCTCCACCAGGTCGTCTAGTAGCCCTTAGGATGAATCACTACCCCTCTTGGGCATCTTGACTGTCCTGAACCTCAAGTGCATGCACAAATAATAGTTTGTCCACAAAGCTATTTATCTTTAGTGCCACTAGTCCAACGACTCTGATCCTCAACTCGACCTGCAGTTGTTTTTCTAGGCCGGTCCGTCGACCTGGCCCTGACGCACTACCGCTAGTCCATCGAGTATGTTGGTCTAGTCTTGGTATCATGGTTAAATCACATAATCTATTCATTAAGAATTTTCATGGCATTAATATATATGTTTGTTTACGAGCTATTACTCGTGCCAACTGGCCTTGAGCCCACTACATGTGATTTTCCAAAACCGAGCATTTTAGCACCATAAGTTCAGAACTGAGGCCTCTAGCTTATCTGAGCTATTCTAGCTCCCGTCAAATAGGTCTTCCAAAAGGTTTAAGCATTGGCACACAAGTCAGGGAGAACACTTCTGACAAAAATAACATTTTCACTTCATCACACCAACTGGTTGTGAGGATATCTCCGCTAACAACTGATAAGCAGTTTTCTCCTTCCTTCTAGTAAATCCATCATACTAACCAGGTATGATCTCTACTTACAACTGGTAAGTAGATTTTAGCTCAGTTTACACAGGTCACGCCCCGAACCGGTTTGGCCGGATCCCCGTGAGCAACCCACCACTCCCTTTGGTTCACAAAGGTTTTCACCCTCTTCTATACTGCAAGGAGTAAGGCATCCTTTTTTTTTTTACCTTTCCTGGAATAACATTCTACAAAACTAAAAATCTTTTAAACAAACAAACTTGTCTTTATAGTTCCTATACAAGGAGGTTTTTAAGTTTGGTTTTTCCCTTAGTTACTTGAAAGGGGTAAAAGGAAGGGGGTAAGTTCTACAACTCTGTTTGTGGGGGCTGAGAGTGAGTTTTCAAAATAGCCTTAGGTTATCTAAACCACGCCAATGTTATCGTTTCCTTTAAAAAGGATTTATTCCTAAATTTTGGTTTTTTAAACCTTTACCCTAACAAGGGTAACATTTTCTTTTAAAAGGGTTTTCCTCAAATTTAATTTCCTTTCGAAAACCTTTTTCCAAGGTTTACCATTCCTTTTCCAAGAATTCTCAAATCTCAAAACCTTTTTCCCATTTCCATATTAAGTGTGTTTAGGTTTCTTAGCCCATCCCCTTGCCTTGGGAGGCATTTAACAAACAAACACATGCCCTTCATCAGGAAGGGTACACACATTCACGAGATGCAGATACGACGACTACACCCACTTACGGATCGAAGCGTCTTTACCATCCACCTTAATAGAAGTCCCTAACATCTACCTAGAGTCTGAGTGGCCGTCATAAATGTTTGACCCTTAGACCTAAAATACTTCGTGTTCGTATGAGGATGGAGACCTCATCCCGACCCCACCCCGATCTCATGCGCATGAAGCTACGTCGAGCTTCCCTGACTATTGGCATGACAAACTGCCCTTATCTCCACCATGTCGTCCAATAGCCCTTAGGACGCACCACTACCCCTCTTGGGCATCTTAATTGTCCTGAACCTCAAGTGCATGCATAAACAATAATTTTTTCCATAATGCCATTTATCTTTGGTGCCAATGGTCCAACGACCCTGGCCCTCAACTTGACCTACAACTATTTGTCTAGACTGGTCCGTCTACCTAGCCTTGACGCACTGCTGTCAGTCCATCTAACCGGACCCGAACCGGAATAAATCGATTTAAGAACCAAGCCAGTTTATGAATCAGAACTGATAGAGAGATGGTAAACCGGGAATTTTATAGACCCTAAGTGACCTAAGGAGTCATAAAAGTTAGGAAAAAGGACATTAGGGTGAATTGGAGATGAAAACCAAACTAGTTCAAGTGAACCGGATCCGAACCGGATTGAACCACTATTGAACCGAATTCTAAATTCATTTTTCTAGATGGATTAAATAAATTTGAGATTTGAGACCACCATTGGATAGAAAATAAATTTAGAAATTTTTAGATTTGAAAAACTCGATCGAATAGGGGGTGAACCAGCCGGTTTAAGCTTTGAACCCAATTCAGAATAGTAACCTCTTCTTCTTTCAAATGACAACACTGTTCACTCACTGAAAAATCAAAACAGGGCCAACGAAGAAGAAATGTTTCTGTTCAATATGTTTCTAGCCATCAATGTCTGTCATAAAAGTTCCAAACGAACGATCGATGAGTCCCTGAATTCTAATGATATTCCTCCCTTATTTGACCTTCTTAAAAAGAAATTTGAATTTTTTTCTTTATCTTGCTATGTCTTGACCTCCTTACGAATAGCTTACTTAAACTACTCCATGGTTTTGGTCACCAGTCCTTCCTTGATCCTTACATTTCTCATCCAAGACATTCCTCCTACTTCTCTTTTCCTTTTATCTATATTATGCTTTGATGTATTTCCTCTAGTCCTTCTTATCTTCTGTGACCCCTCCTCATATAGTTGAGGAATGAGAACGTGACTTTGTTTGAGGGACAAAGTTTTGGAAAAATTAGAATTTTAATAATAAGGGATACAATATGTTTTGGGTGTTATCCCTATTACAAGAAGTAGTTTCAGCTTGTAGAGCAAATCTACTAGGTTCAGAGTAAACGTCCTTCTTGGTTATAAGTCCCTTACGGTATTCTTGGTGTTAGGTTGGCTCTCCTCTTACTCATGGATGTGACCACAACAGGTGCTGGTCCCACATTCCTTGGTGGCATGGGGTACTTCCCCATAATGTCTCTTGGTCCTTTGTGACTTCTACTACACCCCAGGCATTGGAGAGCTTTTAGGGTGGTCTTCCTACGAGGACAGATTGTTGGGTAATGTTGGCGACATCAGTCATTGTTTTCTTGGTTACTCTCTTGGGAGCCATCTGAAAATTTTAAAACTTTCTCTTAGTTACTATGTTATATAGTCTTGATAATGTATTCGAGAAAACATGCTCTGAAACCACTCAAGTTGTCATGCCCCGACTTGGTCTGGTCGGAACCTCGTGAGCAACCCACCACTCCCTTTGGTTCATGAAGGATTTCACCCTTTTCTAAACCACGAGTAGTAAGGCATCTTTTTTCTTGTCTTTCCTGGAATAACATTATACAAAACTGAAAATCTTTTAAACAAACATACCTCTCTTTACTATTCCCATATAGGGAGGTCTTTAAGGTTGTTTTTTCCCTTGGTTACCTAAAAGGGGTAAAAGGGAGGGGTGAGTGGTACAACTCATTGAGCGGGCGCTATGAGTGAGTTTTCAAAATAGCCTTAGTTTATCCAAACCACGCCAAGGTTATCATTTCCTTTAAAAGGACTTATTCATAAATTTTGGTTTTCAAAACCTTTACCCTACCAAGGGTAACATTTTCTTTTAAAAGGGTTTTCCTAAAATGTAATTTCCTTTCCAAAACCTTTTTCCAAGGTTTACCATTCCTTTTACAAGGATTCTCAAGTCTCGAAACCTTTTTCCCATTTCCATATTAGATGTGTTTAGCTTTCTTATCCCACCCCTTGCCTCAGGAGGCGTTTAACAAACAAACACATGCTTTTCATCAGGAAGGGTACACACATTCGCAAGATGCAGTTACGACAACTGCACCTACTTATGGATTAGAGCGTCTTTACCATTTACCTTGATAGAAGTCCCTGACTTCTACCCAGAGTCTGAGTGAACATACCAGATGTTTGACCCTCAAACCCAAAATACTTCGTGTTCGTATGAGGATGGAGACCTCATCCTGACCCCACCCCGTTCTCATGCGCATGAAGCTACGTCTAGCTTTCCTGACTACTGCCACGACAAATTGCCCTAATCTCCACCATGTTGTCAAGTATTCCTTAGGACACATCACTACTCCTCTTAGGCATCTTAATGGTCCTGAACCTCAAGTGTATGCACAAAAAATAATTTGTTTTCCACAATGCCATTTATCTTTGGTGCCAATGGTCCAGCGGCCCTGACCCTCAACTCGACCTGCAGCTATTTGTCTAGATTGGTCCTTCGACCTGACCATGAAGCACTACTACCAGTCCATTGAGCTTGTCATTCCTATCTTGGTACCATGGTGAATTCACATAATTCATTCATTAAGAATTTTCATGCCATAAATAACATGTTTGTTCAAGAGCTCCTACTCGTGCCAACTAGCCATGGGCCCATTGTATGTGATTTTCCAAAAAATCGAGCACTTTGGCCCACAAGTTCTAAAACTGAGGCCTCTGGCCTATCTGAGCTATTCTAGCTCTCGTCAAGGTCTCCCAAAACTTTTAAGCATTGGTACATAGTCAGGGGAGAACACTTCTAACAAATTAACCTTTCAACTCATCACACCAACCGGTGTGATGACATCTCCACTTACAACCGGTAATTTGGTTTTCTCCTTCCTTCTAGGAAGTCTATCATACCAACGGGTATGATCTCTCTAGTTACAACTAGTAAGTAGTTTTTCACTTAGTTCTCACATCACTCCAACCAGGTGTGATGTTAAAATCCCATATAGAATTGGTTTTTCATTTACAAAGTGCTCATCATCCCAACCGGGTATGATGTGAATAAACCCACTCATGGCGGCTTTCAATTTAGAAAAGTTGCTTATCATCCCAACCGGGTATGAAGTGTAAATTAGCCTACTCACCTTTTATCCAGAGATATGTTCATGTTGGAGGGATTCCTAGGTACCCGTCCTTAATTGGTCATATTGGTGTTTCTCTACTCCGATACTTCCCCATTTTCCTTAAATTTGGTTGTTGCATGGTGGATGCCGAGATTGAGAATTTCATATGTAGGGAGTATAAATCTGGTAGACCTAATGTGATCATGGCAAAGATAATGTTTGAGGTGTGAACAAGGACTAGTGGACCATGTAGCTCTCTTCTACTTGAATTGGTCTCTTAGCTTAGTTGGTGTCTATGATAAATTTTTCTAAGCTCCTTATATAGCTTGATTGTTAAATAGGGATGATTTATCATTATATTATGGGTATTAATGTTGTCAATTATTCTCATTAAATTGAGATATTAATGTGTATTAATTTAAATAAGTAAATGTAGGTGTTAATTTATGGGTATTTATTATAGGGGCGTAGGACTAAGACTACAAAGTGCTAATAGTTTCCTACTAAACCAAATTCACATAATTATCACAGAATTTTTACCTAAAGGAATTTATTAGGTATTTACCCTATCCATTACATTTCAATGAGGTAGAATAAAGTTGTAAATATGTATGGTTGGATTTGTACAGTGCCTATGCTCTTTAGGACCCTTTTAATTCCATAACTGTTATTTTCTATACTCCAAAATTATATGAATCTATATTTTATATCGACATTCATTCAGTAGTATGATGGAGTGAAATTGTTATTTAAGTTTCTCATGTAGACTTGGGTTTCATTCCTTTTTGTATAACATAAAATTATGTGTGTATTTATTTGATAATAGTACAAACTCAACTCTCGAATCCCTTTCTTCTTTATATTTGTTTGAAAATTAATTTTGTACAGGTATATATACACATACCCTTATATGTAAACTTCTATTCAACATTTATATATATATACATATTTACATATATATACATAATTAACAATTATATATATAATATTTAATTTCCACTTAAATTCAACGAACTTAAATCGATTCCATCGAGTTATTTATTTCGGTCAAAACATCACTTTTTATTTTATTTTAAATCAAGTTTATTACAATTATATCAATTGAATTTTAAACTTATAATACAATTTTAGAAAAATTTCCGACCGAAATTTCGGGTTACTAAAAACACGATGTGATAGTACATCACTCCAACTTGGTGTGATGTCAAAATTCCACTTACAAGTGGTTTCTCTTTTATAAAGTGCTCATCATCCCAATCGTGTATGATGTACATAAGCTGTAAACCCTGCTCTTTGGAGTTAAGGAAAACTAGGAAAAGAACCGGTCAAACCGAGTGAGAAAACCGAACCAGTTCACAAACTCAATCATCCGAGAATGGGCAAATTGGAGAATTTACAACTCCTAAGTGACCCAAAGGGGTTCATAAACCTTGGAAAAGAACCTTAGGGCAAATTGGGAGAGAAAAACCAGATCGTTTGGGTGAACCGAATCTAAACTAGATTTAACCAGTTTACGAACCAAGCCGGTTTATGAATTAGAACCGATAAAGAGAGGGCAAACTAGGAAATTTATGGATCCTAGTTGACCTAAAGAGTCATAGAAGTCATGAAAAAGGAGTTTAGGATCGATGGGGGATGAAAACCAAACCAGTTAAAGTGAACCGGATTGAACCAGTTTGAACCACTATTAAACTGAATGCTAAATTCATTTTTATAGGTGGTTTAGAAAATTTCAATTTGAGAATTAAGGCCACCATTTGATAGATAATAAATTTAGATGAATTCAAAAAATTTTAATTTTGAAAAACTCGGTCAAATCGGGGGTTAACCAGTAGGTTTAAGCTTTGAACCCGGTTCGGAACGGTGCGGTCTGGTTCGAAACAATGTCGTCTTCTTCCTTCAGATGATAACACTATTCACTTGCCAGAAAATTGAACCAGCACCGACGAAAAGGAAACGTTTTTGTTCAGTACATTCTAGACCATCAATAAATGTTATAATGGTGCCAAACGGACGGCCGACAAGTCCCCGAGCTCCCTATATAAAGAGCCCCTCTCCATTTATCCTCTCAACACTCGAAAATCTCTCTTTCTCTCAAATACTCAGTTTTCAGTGAAGGTCAAACTAGAGCTCTGATATAGGGTCTTTGCTGAGCCAAAGAAGGCGTGGTTGGGTTCCTCAAAATCGGGGAGAAGTCAGCTACATGGTGGTAGACTTTGATATAGGGTCTTTCGAGCCGTAGCTTGCTCCTTGGCGTGCTTCGGGTCCCCTTGCGGACCTCTGCTTGCTGGGGAGGAAGGACCCTACGCGAGCAAGAGAGCAAGCGAGAAAACTACGCGCACACTAGCGCGCTCTCCTTCGGACCCTCCGCTTGCTCTTTGGCGCGCTTCGGGTCCTTTCGGACCGGAGCTTGCTGGCTCGAAAGCCGTAGCAGCAAGCGAACTCTTCGACCCAATGCGTGCTAGCAAGAAAAGAATTGGCGTGCGTAGGCTTTCTATCTCAAGCCTACGCTTGCTCGAGAGCAAGCCTACAGTCCTTACTCCCCTCCGCTTGCTCTTTGGTTTACTAAGTTGACGTGAGCTTTTCTCTTACTAGAGTTTTGATCACACTTGTCCCTACACAAATTGGGTAGCCTTTTCACTTAAGGTTAGGCATAAAAGCCTAGGCTTACAATTTATCGATAAATTGAATTTAGGTCCCTAAAGTTTATTTTTCTTAACTTTAGATCCCTAATGCAAACCTTTGCCCAATTTGACTTCTAATGTTTCCAAAATTCCCCTTGAGTCGTCATTTTACTAAAAAATGTACAAGGGGGTCAAGTTTCCCAAATTTCCAATTTGATCCATAACTTTTCAATAATTACCATTTTGCCCATAATTTCCAAAAATGGCAATTTGACCTCAAATGTTCCAAAAATTGATCATTTGGTCCCTCAATTTTACGAAATCCCCAAATTTCCCCTTTTCAAACTGGCCGAATTTGATTTTATCAGATTGATCTTTCAATTAGGGTTAATTGCTCCAATTGAAATATGAACCGGTTCCTACACTTCCATACGATTCAATTGAGCTTTGAACCACATCATTTGGGATCAAATTGAGCTCAAATGGAGCTTCGCTAGAAAACTGTGTAGAGAGAGAAATCTTTGAAAGCTTACCGTCAGAGGTGCGGCGGTCCAATCACTCTATCGGAGAAGATTGCTCTCTTACTAAGGTACCTTTTAGGAACAAGAATTCGTACAATTGACCTTGAATCAAGGGAGAATTTTGTTAGTGAAATTCTATAGTTTCTCTCTCTAACTCCGACTTGCAACGACTATGGACGACCGAATTGGCTTACCTTTGAGCTCAATTAAGGTTGTATGAGGGCTTTGGGGATATTGGGAGAGGTTGGTTTGGTCAGAGGAAGGCTGAATTTTGCCAAATTCAGCTCGGTCGAAATAGGGTACCTTCGATCTATTGGAGGTGCTTTACTTTTTGATTCCATCAGTGCTTCTTCGGCGGTCCTTAGATCGTATGGAGGTTGCTATCAGATAGCTGACTTCCCCTAGAGTCTAAAGAACCAGACCTCACCTTCCGAGGTTGAGAAAACAACCTAAGTCGCAGCTCTAGTTCGAGCTTCACTAGAAAATGGAGTAGTTGAGAGAGAATGAAGTTTTTAGGTGTGAGGAGGATGAATGGAGATGAGCTCTTTATATAGGGAGCTCGGAGACTCTCTACCCAACCATTTGGCACCTTGATGGTGGTCATTCATGACCTGAAACACCATGAATAGTGGTGATTCATCTTCACCGGCGTTGTCCATTCTTCTGTTGAATAAACAGTGTCGTCATATGAAGGAAGAAGGCGACATTGTTCCGAATCGGACCGGACCGGTTTGAACTGAGTTCAATGCATAAATCGACCGGTTTAGGGCCGATTCGATTGAGTTGTTAAAAATTAAAAATTTAAAAATTCATTTAAATTCATTCTCTACCCAATGGTGGCTTTAATTCCCCAATTTTAATATTTTATGCCACTTAAAAAAATGAATTTAGCAATTGGTTCAATCCGGTCCAGGTCCGATTCACCTAAACTGGTATGGTTTTCTCTTCCAATTTATCCCAAAGTCCCTTTCCATGGTTTTTATGACTCTTTTGGTCACTCGAGATTTGTAAATTTCCCAATTTGCCATTTCTCTATTGATTGCGGTTCGTGAACTAGTTTGGTTTTCTCCCATGGATTGACTAGTTCTTTCCGTGGTTTTTCTTATCTTTAAAGGACGAGGTTCATAACTTCGGGAAAGTGTGTTCATCAGCCCAACCGAAAATTGATGCTAAAACCCACTCACCCGGTACGTCATGACCCATTCCCGACTGGTTCTCGGCCGACTACGTATTCCTCTGCATAAGTTCTTGAATTCCCATTCTACATGGTTCGAGTGTTCACATTAGTAAGATTGGTATGAAGGGCCTCATAATGGCACTTATTGGTACATATGTCCTTAACCATGGCTTAATCACACTTAGGTCCCTGAAGTTCATAAATATTTTCCTTTAGGTGCATAATGTCCAATTTATCTCCAATTAGGTCCCTAAAGTTCTCAATTTCCCTCTTAGATCCCTAGTTTCTTCTTATTTTCCCTCAAGTTCTCAATTTTCCTTTAATTGAAATTAAAATCCCTATTTTATACTTAATTCCATTTAAGTCCCTATTTTTTTCAAAACCACCAATTGGCCCTTAATTTCTTCAAAATTACCAATTGGTCCCCAATTTTCCTCAAAATCACCAATTGGCCTTCAATTTCATCCATATTACCAATTGGTCCTCATTTCAAAATTAATTTAAAAAAAGTCCCCAAAATTTTGAAAATCCCCACTTTTTGCGAAAACATCCCTAAATTGTTCATTTTGGTTTCAAAATCTTATGGCATCAAATTGATCCACAAACTTGGTTAATTGATCCCTAGCATGCTACTAACCATCTTCCCCACCTTTCTACGATTTGTTCATGCTTTGAATCGTCTTAAATGACCCCAAAATAAGCTCAAACGTACCTTCACAGGAAAACTGGACTTAGAGAGAGAGAGAGAGCTTCAAAATATTATCGGCTATGGTGCGATTGTTAGAGCTCTCAATTTGGAAAGCTAGCAAACGTTGGGAGGGTCCTTTGAGGATTGAGAATTGCCATTAATAAAGTCCTAGGTAGGGAGAATTTGATCAAAAAATTTCTACCACATTCTCTCTCAAGAATTTTATTATTCAGACGAGTGGAGGTGGAATGGACTTACTTGAAAGCTTTGGGGAGGTCGAGGGTTGGTCAGGAGGAGTCATGGGAGGGTTGGTTTAGCTGCAAGAGGTTTGGGGTGGCCAAAATTTGGCTTGATAAGACTTCGCCACTTCGAGTCAACTATAGTAGCTGTACTGTGTTGGCTTGTTGGCACTCCTCTAGTGGTCCTCAGGTCGAATGGAGGGTGCGGCTGGATGGAGAACGTCCTCCCAGTTCTAGAGACATCAAATGTAGCTTCAGAGGTTGAGAAAAGTGCTGATGTTGGAGCTCTAGTATACATCTCACCGAAAAATGGAGTACCACTTCTTCTTTGCTCATCTGTCGGAGCTCTAGTTAACATCTTGACAACTATGTCACGCCCTAACCTAGTTTGGTCGGAACCCCATGATCAACACGCCTGTCACACCTCGACCCGATTTGGTCGGATCCCCGTGAGCAACCCGCTACTCTTCTCAATTTACTAAGGGTTTTCCCCTCTTTTAAACTTAGGAGGAGTAAGGTGTCCTTTAAACCTATACCTTTCCTAGAATACATAAATCAAAACTGCATAAAAATTTTAACTTACATACCTGTCTTACAGGTGTGACTAACAAGAAGTCTTTAGGTAGGTGTCCCTTGGTTACTTGAAAAGGGATATAAGAGAGGGGTAAGTTCAACGACTTAGTAAATGGGTATTTAAAGCTTGACTTTTAGGGGAAAAAATTTAAATTGGAGTGTGCCAAACTCCTTATTTTAAAATTTCACAATTTCAAAATCTTAGTTTCATCACCACTACTCACTCCTCAACCATACTAGTGTGTTTATCAACTAACACACACACTTCATCATGAAGGAAACATACATGATTAAAAATATGTGTTTGTATAAGGACAGAGACCATATCTCAGTCTCGTGCACATGAAACACAAATACAAAAGCTTTAGGAAGTCCCATACATAACAACTTTGCGGAGTCCAAACACAAAAACTTTGTGGAGTACAAACACAAAACTCTGTGAAGTACAAACACAAAACTCAATGGAGTACAAACACAAAACTCCATGACAAACTAGTATGATGAGAAACACAAACCTAGTAGCTTCCCTTTTCCCTTATCACCACCATGTCATCCAACAACCCTTAGGATGTATTAATACCCCTCTTAGGTGTCTTAATGGTCCCAAACCTCAAGTGCATGCACAAACAAAGTTTTCCTCAAAAGCCATTTAACCTTTGGTGCAATTGGTCCAATGGCTCCGACCCTCAATTCGACCTGCATCTGTTTGTCTTGACTGGTCCGTTGACCTATCATGTTGCACTACTGCTAGTCTATCAAGTATGTTGGTCCTGTCTTGATACCATGGCCAAACAATTCATTTACTTAAGTTTTCATGGCTTAGAATCGTGTTTGTTTACAAGCTTCTACTCGTGCCAATTGGCCTAGGGCTCACTATTCAAGATTTTCAAAATCGAACATATTATCCCCCAAGTTCCAAAACCAAGTACTCCGGCCAAACAGAGCTATTTAAGCTCCCATCAAGAAGGTCTCCCAATATGTTTAAGCAATGGCACATAGTCAGGGGAGAGGACTTCCAACAAAATATACTTTTCAGCTGTCCATCATTCCAACAAAGTATGAGGATATCTCTGCTCATAACCGATGAACAGGTTTTCCACTTCCTTTGAAGAAGTTTCACCATACCAACCGAGTATGATCTACTTACACTAGCAAGTAGTTTTTCCGTGTGATTTTCACATCACTCCACTCAGATGAGAAGTTTAAAATACCACTTAGCAGTGGATTTTTATTTTTGAGGTGCTTATCATCTCAACCGGGTATGATATAAAAAACCCACTCTCCCATTAATGTAGTGATTTTCTCTTGATCGGTTCTTTGTATTCACATGAGATTTTCCTTACTAGCGTTCCCGATACTTTGTGTTCCTACACAATATGAATATCCTTGTTCATTATCCCCTAGCCTAATAGCCTTCATTCATTCCAAATGAATGAGAAAATTAAACTTTTCATTTATTTGTAATTAGGTCCCGAAAGTTATTTTTTTTAACTTTAAGTCCCAACTTCAACTTTTTCTACAAATTGAGTCCCGAAACTTTTAAAATTAATCTTGGAACCTCGATTTATTAAATTTCACAAAAAGGGATTCAATTTCTCAAATTTCCAATTTGGTCCTTAAACTTTTCCAAAATTACCATTTTAACCTACAACAAAATGGTAAGTTTTGCCCCTAAAGTCCAAAATTTCCCAATTGGTCCCCCAACATCATTATTATGCCCAATTGGTCCTCAATTTTATGAAATTTCACTTTAGTCCCTTGAATTCTCAAAATTCCCCACTTTCCCCCAATTTCAACCTTCTAACTCTGCTAAATTTGATTTCATCAAATTGACAGATCAAATGAGTTTAATTGTTGAAATTGAAGCTAGATTAGAGTTCCTACACCTTCATACAATTCAATTGCACTTTGAATAGCATGATTTGGTGCCGAAATGAGCTCAAATGGAGCTTTGTCGGAAAACTAGACTTAGAGAGAGAAAGCTTCAAAAGCTTTCCGTCGGGGGCGCGACAGTCCGAGCTTTTGATCTGGGCAGATAACTCTTTTCCTGAGGTTTCTCCTAGGATAAAGGATTGCATCAATTGATGCCAAATTGAGCGAGAATTTTATCATCAATATTCTGTCGGTTCTTTCTCTAGCACCGGTTGGAAATTGTAAAGGGGAGCCAAATTGGCTTACCGGAGGACTATGGATGTGTTGGAAGGGATTGGTTTGACTTGAGAAGGGCTCAAATTGGCTGATTTTAGCTTAGCTGAAATAGGGCAGCTTCAGTCCGCTAGAGCTGCTTCACTGTTCGATCACGCCGGTGCTTCTCTAGCGACCCTCGGTGCAAATGGAGACTACAAGCGTGTAGCTGACTTCTCTCCGGTTCTAAAAAATCCCACCTCACCTTGTTTGGCTCAGAAAATGGAGTAGTTGAGATAGAATGGAGTTTTGAGGTGTGAAGAGATGAATGAGGAAGGGCTCTTTATATAGGAAGCTCGAAGACTTCTTGGTCATCCGATTGATGCCTCAATGGAGCTCATTCATTGTCTGAAACTCCTTGGCTAGAGACTTTTCAGCTTCGCCAGTGCTGCACTATTTTCCGGCGAGTGAACTGTGTTGTCATCTGAAAGAAGAAGACGACACTGTTTCGAATTGGACTGGACCGGTATGAACTGAGTTCAAAGATTAAACTGGCTGGTTCACCCCCAATTTGATCAAAATTTTCAAATATAAAAATTTGTAAATTCATTTTGTATCCAATGGTGGCCCCAAATCTCAAATTTGAATTTTTAAAGAAACCTAGAAAAATGAATTTAGCATCCCGTTCAATAGTGGTTCAAACTGGTCGAAATCAGTTTAATTTAGTTCGGATCTGGTTCTCCTGAATTGGTTTGGTTTTCATCTCCAATTCATGCTAATATCTGTTTTCATCACTTTTGTGTCTCCTTAGGTCACTGAAGATCCATAAATTTCCCGGTTTGCCCTTTCTTTATGAGTTCTGGTTCATGAACCAACTCGGTCCTTAAACCAGTTCAATCTAGTGGGATCCGGTTCACCTGAACCGGTCTCGATTTTCTCTTCCAATTTGTGCTAAGATCCTTTTCCAAGGTTTTTGAACCCTTTGGGTCACTCGGGAGTTGTAATTTCCCCAAATTGCCCATTCTCTGATGATCGGGTTGGTGAACCAGTTTGATTTTTCTCACTCGGGTTGACCGGTTCTTTCCCCGGTTTCCTTGTTTTAAAGGGACGAGGTTTACAACTCTCCCCTCCTTTTTAGAACTTTGTCCCCAAAATTAAATCAACATCCTTTGCATTAGGAATAATTTCCCTTAATGTTAACTCGGGATTTGCTTGACATGCCAACACTTTGGTTGTTCTTTCACTTAGCCCTTTTGAATCACACACTTAAGGAATGTCTTTTCCTTTTTTGTGTTTTACTCATTTCTTGGAGTTTATCCTAACTAGGCATGTCTTACCCACATGTCCAAAAGGATCTCTTTAGATTCACTTCCTCCTCTACCTACTATGGTTTCTTCCTCTTGAGGGTTCTTGCTCAAAATTTCATGGTCAAGAGTTCCAAGCTGTCCAATCATTCCCTTGGGTTTAAGTTACTTTCTTGGATCATCCTAGCATGCTTTCTTTAATTCTTTCACCCAATCACGCACTTCCTTTGCAACCTCATCTTTTTATCACTCGTGACTTTCTTCCAACCTCTTAGTTAGGATATGTACGATTCCCTAGTGTTTTCCTTCCTTTGTAGTATTCTTCCTCTTTCTTCCGAAATTTTAAGTGTCCTTGAGTGTATCTATCCTTAAAGTGACATACTTAAATGTCATCCTTTCTCGTTTCCTCCTTGAAATTTTGTGGGTACGTCCTTTGTATTTTCTCTTACTTGTATCACAGCTTTATCTTTGTAGGAGATATAACTTTCATTATGATGATAATGAATTACTATTTTTAGCTATATTTATTTAGTGGAATTTTGGTAAGTACTAACTAAGGTACTAGGGTCTTCCCTTTTTTCTACATGCATGAGGTCATACACTCTGGTTGGGACCCTTGATGTAGTGGCAATGTCTTGCCCTCTTTCTAGTGCCCTTGGGTTTCCTTGAAGTGGTAGGTGGGTACTTTGTTGTGAATTGCCCTGAAGGTCTAGGCAGTTCTTCACAAAATGGTCAGGCTGTCTACATTCATAGCATATTCGACATATACCTTCATGGTTTTTCTAGCACTTGGAACAATAGGGGCTTCTCCTTGGTAGAATTGTATTTATCTCCCTTTATGTATGATAACCTTCCATTGTCTTAGAGAACCCCATTCTTGTTCTCCATTTCTCTCTACCTAGCTCCTTTTGTCTTCCTCGGCTGTCCTAGCCTCTTCCATATTTCCTACCGGTCTTTTCTATCCGGCAGTGTCTCATCTGTACCAGATGCTCACATTCATGAGCCATGCTGATGACAGCAACTAAATCCCTGGGGTGTCCGAGTACTCCCATTTGGTCTCGTATGTCCATATAAGACCGTCCACAAATCCTTGGCAAATATCCGCAGGTCTGGATAGGTCAGGGGCAAAGGGTCTTAACTCGTTATACTTGGTTTCATACTCTAAGATAGAGTTAAGCCCATGTTGGAGTCTGATAAAGTCTTGTTTCTTCTCGTTGATTAGGTGTGGAGCTAGATATTCCACTGTATATCATTATCCCACCACCTCTTTGTACTAGCTTCCAGGAAAAACTCTACTAGGATCACCATATCCTTTGGTGAAATCCTTACTATCCCCATGAGTTTCTTGATGCTAGCTAGCCAACACATAGCAGCCCCCGCATCCTTTTCTCCTAGGAATAGTTTACATCCTAATTGTCGAAGGGTTTTGAGGTATTTGGGAATGTCCACTAGAGAAGGAATGTTAGCAGGAGGGGGATGGGATTGTACTTCCTCAAGCTCAGCTTGAGGGTTGGTGTCCTCCACAAGAGTGAGGTTAGGCAGTTGGGTACAATCTTTGATTTTCCAAGCTTAATCCAGGTGGGGTTGTCTAGGCTCCTTAGGGAGTTTCCATATGGAGGGTTGGTTAGGCAGTGTCGGATACTGCGTCTCTAGTTCTCATGGTTCCTATCTTGGGAGCCATATGTAAATTTTAAAATTATTCCTATTAGTTACTATGTTCTCTAGTCTTGATAATGTATTCTAGGAAACAAGCTCTAATACCATTCAAGTTGTCATGCCCCGACTGGGTTTGGTCGGATCCCTGTGAGCAACTTGCCACTCTTCCCGATTTACTAAGGGTTTTCCCCTCTTTTAAACCCGGGAGGAGTAAGACATCCTTTAAACCTGTACCTTTCCTGGAATACATAAATCAAAACTGTATAAAAATTTTAACTTACATACCTATCTTGCAGATGTGACTAATAGGAGGTCTTTGGGTAGGTGTCCCTTGGTTACCTGAAAAGGGATATAAGGAAGGGGGTGAGTTTAATGACTTAGTGAATGGGTGTTTAAAGCTTGACTTTTAGGAGAAAAAAATTAAATTGGAGTGTGTCAAACTCCTTATTTAAAAATTTTACATTTTCAAAATCTCAATTTCATTACCATTACTCACTCCTCAACCATACCGATGTGTTTATCAACTAATACACACCCTTCATCATGAAGGGAACACACATGATTAAAACTCTATGTCCGTATGAGGACAGAGACCATATCTTGGTCTTGTGCACATGAAACTCAAACACAAAAGCATTAGGGAGTTCCAAACATAGCAGCTTTATGGAGTACAGAAACTCCGTGGAGTACAAACACAGAACTCCATGACTAATTGGTAAGACGAGAAACACAAACCCAGTAGCTTCACTTTTCCCTTATTGCCACCATGTCATCCAACAACCCTTAGGATGCATTACTACCCCTCTTGGGTGTCTTAATGGTCTCAAACCTCAAGTGCATGCACAAACAAAGTTTACCTCAAAAGCCATTTAATCTTTGGTGCCACTGGTCCAACGGCTCCGACCCTTAACTCGACCTGCAGCTGTTTGTCTCGATTAGTCCGTAGACCTATCATGTCATACTACTACTAGTCTATGGAGTATGTTGGTCCTGTCTCGATACCATGGCCAAACAATCATTTACTTAAGTTTTCATGGCTTAGAATCATGTTTATTTACGAGCTCCTGCTCGTGCCAACTAGCCTAGGGATCACTATTCAAAAATTTCAAAATCAGGCATATTAGACCCCAAGTTCCAAAACCAAGACCTCCGGCCTAACAAAAAGCTATTTGATCCTATGAAGAAGGTCTCCCAAAATGTTTAAGCAGTGGCACACCGTTAGGGGAGAGGACTTCCGATAAAATATACTTTTCAACTGTCCATCCTGCCAACCGAGTATGAGGTCATCTCCGCTCATAACCGATGAACAAGTTTTCCACTTCCTTCGAGAAAGTTTCATCATACCAACCGTGTGATTTTCACATCATTCCTCTCTGATGTGATGGTTAAAATACCACTTAGCAGTGAGTTTTCATTTTCGAGGTGCTTATCATCCCAACTGGGTATGATATAAAAATCCCACTTACTCGTTATTGTAGTGAATTCCTCTCGACCGGTTCATTGTATTCAGGTGAGCTTTTCCTTGTTGGCGTTCCCGGTACTTCGTGTTCCTACACGATATTAACATCCTTGTTCATTATCCCTCTGTCCTAATAGCTTTCATTCATTCCCAATGAATGACAAAACCAAACTTTTCATTTTTTTGTAATTAGGTCCCTAAATTTATTTTTCTTTAACTTTAAGTCCAAAATGTCAGTTTTTCTTCAAATTGAGTCTCGAAACTTTTAAAATTCACCTTGGGACCTCAGTTTATTCAATTTCACAAAAAGGGATTCAATTTCCCAAATTTCCAATTTGGTCCCCAAACTCTTCCAAAATTACATTTGCCCCTACTTTACAAAAATGGTTAGTTTTGCCCCAAAAATTCCAAAATATCCCAATTGGTCCTCCAACATCTTTATTATGCCCAATTGGTCCTCAATTTTATGAAATTGCACTTTAGTCCCTCGAATTTTTAAAATTCCCCAATTTCAACATTCTAACAACTTAATTTCATCAAATTGACTGATCAAATGAGTTTAATTGTTTAAATTAAAGCTATGTTAGAGTTTCTACACCTTCATACGATTTAATTGAACTTTGAATCACACGATTTGGTGCCAAAATGAGCTCAAACGGAGATTCGCCGAAAAACTAGACTTAGAGAGAGAAAGCTTTGAAAGATTACCGTTGGAGGCATAACTGTCATGCCCCAACCCAGTTTGGTCGGATCCCCGTGATCAATCGGCCACTCTCTCGGTTTATTAAAGGATTTCCCCTTATTGTAACCGTAAAGAGTAAGGTGTCCTTTAACCTGCACATTTTCCTGGAATAGCATAATCAAAACTGCATAAAATTTAAAACTTTACATACATGTCCTATAGGCATCTTCGTTGACGGTCTTTATGGGGAGGCTTTCCAATTTTTCCTAAAAAGGATATAAGGGAGGGGGTGAGTACGACTACTTAGTGAATGGGTTTTTAAAAGTTTTTGACTTTTAAGAAAAACATTTATATGGAGTGTGCCAGACTGCTTTGTTTTCAAAAATCCCTTCATTTAAAAATTCAGGTTTTTCCACCATTTCTTATTTACCACTGTGTGTCATCACCCAACACACATCCTTCATCATGAAGGTTACACACATTCGCAAGTCAGTATCACTACTGAACCCGCTAGTGGCTTCGGAGCGACTTTTCCTGCCACCCGGATAGAAGTACGACCACTTCTACCCTGGGAATGAGTGGATGTACGCGACATCTGACCCACAATCCTGAAATCACTTCTTCTTGTCCATATGAGGACAGAGACCTCATCGTGTCCCCACCCCGGTCTCATGCGCTTGATGCTACTCTAGATTTTGCACAGACACCTGGAACGACGAACTGCCCTTATAGCCACCAGGTCGTCTAGTGCCCTTAGGACAAATCACTATATCTCATGGGCATCTTGATGATCCCATACTCATAGTGCATGCACAAATAATGTTTTCTTATATTGCCATGTAATCTGTGGTGCCACTAGTCCAACGGCCCCGACTCTCAACTCAACTCGCATCTCTTTGTCTTGACTAGTCCGTCGACCTGTCATGTCGCACTACCACTAGTTGACTGAGCATATCGGTCCTATCTTGGTACCATGGCCAAACAATTCACTTATTAAGTTTTATGGCACAAATATCATGTTCGTTTACGAGCTCCCGCTCGTGCCAACTAGCCTTGGGCCCACTGTACGAGATTTTCAAAATCGAGCATTTAGCCCCCAAGTTCGAAAACTGAGGCCCCTGACCTATCAAAGCTATTCGAGCTCCCATCGAGAAGGTCACCCAAATAGTTTAAGCATTGGCACACAGTCAAAGAAGAACACTTCCGACAAAATAGGTTTTCACTATCCATTATACCAACCGGTATAAGGACATCTCCGTTCATAATTGATGAACGGGTTTTCAACTTCCTTCGATGAAGTCTCATCATACCAACCGGGTATGATCTACTTACAACCAGTAAATAGTTTTTTTCGCATAATTTTCACATCACTTTCTCTAAGTGGTGATAATTAAAATACCACTAAAAAGTGGGTTTTTATACCGAGGTACTTATCATCCCCCACCGGGTATGATATAAAATTTCCACTCACAACCGGTAAGTAGTTTTTATCTTTAAGTTGTACTCATCATCCCAACTAGGTATGATGTTAGTAAATCCACTCACCCGTTAATGTCGTGAATTCTACTAGATCGGTTCTTGGTATTCACGCGAGCTTGTCCTTGCTGGCATTCCCGGTACTTCTTGTTCCTACATGATATGAATAACGTTGTTCATTATTACTCGACATAAGAGCCTTCATTCATTTCCAATGAATGAGAAAACCCAAACTTTTAGTTATTTGCAATTAGGTCCCTAAAGTTATTTCTCTTTAACTTTAAGTCCCTAATGTCGGTTTTACCTCAAATTGAGTCCCGTAACTTTTAAAATTTATCATGGGACCTCAATTTATTCAATTTCACCAAAAAGGGGTTTAATTTCCCAAATTTTTTTAAAATTATCATTTTGCCCTTCTTTTACAAAAATGGTAAGTTTTGCCCCAAAAATTCCAAAATTTCTCAATTGGTCCTCCAACATTATTTTCATGCCCAATTGACCCTCAATTTCATAAAATTATATTTTGGCCCTTTGAATTTCGAAAATCCCAAAATTTCCCCCCAATTTCAACTCTTCAACACTACCGAATTTGATTTCATCAAATTGATCCATCAAACACTTCTAATTATTGAAATTGTAGTTGAAATTGAGTTCCTACATGTTCATACAATTCTAAGGAACTTTGAATTACAGATTTTAACGCCGGAACGATCTCAAACGGAGCTTCGCTAGAAAACAGACTGTAGAGAGAGAAAGCTTCGATTACTCACCGGTGAAGGCATGACGGTCCGAGCTTTCAATCTGGGCAGATAGGTCTCGTCCTGAGGTTCATCATAGAATCAATAATTGCATCAATTAATGCAAAATTGGATTAGAATTTTGTCATTGAAATTCGGTCGACTCTCTATCTAGCACCGATCGAAAATTGTAAATAGGAGCCAAATTGGCTTACCTTTTGGTCCTAATTCGGCCGTGGAAAGGCTGAGGAAGTGTTGGGAGGGCTTGGTTTGGCCTGAGGAGGGCTTGAAATGGCCAATTTCACCATGGCCGAAATAGGGCAGCTTCGGTCCGCCGGAGTTGCTTCACTATTCCATCAAGTCGGCGCTTCTATAATGATTCTCGAATTGATTAGAGTTTGCTATTAGATAGCTGTCTTCTCCTCGGTTTTAAAGAGCCCGACCTTTGTCCTAAGGTTCCTCCTAGGATCAAGAATTGTATCAATTGATGCCAAATTGAGTGAGAATTTTATCATCAAACTTTTGTTGGTTCTCTCTCTATCACCGGTCGGAAATTGCAGAGGTGAGCCAAATTGGCTTACCTTTTAGCTTTAATTCAGCTGTAGGAGGACTATGTAGGTGTTGGAAGGGCTTAGTTTGGCTTGAGAAGGGCTCGAATTGGCCAATTTCAGCTCGGCCAAAATCGGGCATCTTCGGTCCGTCGGAGTTGCTTCACTGTTCGATCACTCCAGCACTTCTCCGGTAACCCTGGAAGCAAATGGAAACTATAGGCTAGTAGCTGACTTCTCCCCGGTTCTAAAGAACCCGACCTCACCTTGTTTAGCTTAGAAAAATGCCCAAGTCAAAGCTCTGGTTCGAGCTTCACCAGAAAATGGACCAATTAAGAGAGAATGGAGTTTTCAGGTGTGGAGAGGATGAATGAGGAGGGGCTCTTTATATAGTAAGCTTGGGGACTTCTTGGCCATCTGATTGGCACCTTAATAGCAGTCATTCATTGCCTAAAACTCCTTGGCTGGAGACTTTTCAGCTTCGTCGGTGCTGTACAATTTTCCAGTGAGTGAATAGTGCTATCATCTGAAGGAAGAAGACGACACTGTTACGAACCGGACCGGACCGGTTAGAACCAAGTTCAAAACTTAAACCAGCTGGTTCACCCCTAATTTGATTGAATTTTTCAAATCTAAAAATTTTTAAATTCAATTAATTTCATTTTCTATCTAATGGTGGCCTCAAATATGAAATTTAAAATTTTACGGAACCTTGAAAAATGAATTTATGATCCGGCTTAATAGTGGTTCAAACTTGTCCAAACCGGTTAAATCTGGTTCGAATCCCGTTCATCTGAACAGGTTTTGTTTTTTTCTCCAATTCATCCTAAAGTCCTTTATCATGACTTTTGTGACTCTTTAGGTCACTCGGGATCCATAAATTTCCCAGTTTGCCCTTTCTCTATGGGTTCCGGTTCATGAACCAACTCGATTGATAAACCGGTTCGATCCAGTTTGATCCGGTTCACTAGAGTCGGTCTAGTTTTTCTCTTCCAATTTGTCCAAAGATCCTTTTCCAATCGAAAGTTGTAATTTCCCCAAATTGTCCATTCTCTGATAATCGGGTTTGTGAATCGGTTCAGTTTTTCTCACTCAGTTGACCAGTTCTTTCCCCGGTTTCTTTCTTTTAAAGGGACGTGGTTTACACCTCCACCCTTCCCTGTACTAAATTGGTGTCTCTACAGAAATAGGCTGGGGAAGGTAAAGGCTCCTGAGTGTATATGTTATCCACAAGAAAGTTAACAAAACAACTAAATTTAAAGGTTTACCTTATGGGGTGTCTCCTAACTTGCTCTCCTATTTTCCACTTTTCCTAATGGGTGGTTTCCCTGGAAAATTGTTTAGTGGAGGGGATGAGTTCTAAAATTCAATGAGTAGGTGTTAGGGTGAGTTTTTAAAAGAATTCATAGCATCTTTCTTGTTCACAAATATGTTGGTTTTTCTTAGAAAATCATTTCAATGCTTTCCCTTGCTACTGATTGGTTTAACATACAACCACACATGCCCTTTATAACAAAGGAATCAAGCATTTGCCGATGTAGTATGCCGACTGCATCCACTTGTGGATTAGAGCGTATTTATGTTTACCTTGATAGAAGCCTATAACTTATAGATCCACTTATGGATTGGAGGGCTAGTGAATACATATGGATGGAAATAATAAAGTAAATGTATGATACGAGGGCTCGACCCCTAGTAAATCCAATAAATATGATGAGGGGTTTTGTGTTTAGTATATGTACCAATGATTGTTGTTTAGGTAATGCATTCAAGCACCAACATGACATTGATTCGGAGGTAGTGTTGATGTTGGGGTAAAATTGAAGTCGAAGGATAGAGGGGGGAGGGATTATTATAGATTCCATATCACTCGAATCCATGTAGAGCTCTACGTATATTTATATTTATGGCCACATCGGGGGGAGGGGAGAAGGTGGTCATTCTATAATGATGTGTGATGGCACTACATCAGCATTTGTATGAGGGGATGAGATTTTATGGAACTAAGTTAGTGTGTACGCATAGCACACATAGCCTCATAAAATCCTGCTTAATCAATTAAATGACATTCGGGGACATGATTGGGCCATGATGATTGTTTCACATCCCTAAGGCATAATGATTTCTTAGCGGGACATGGTTGGGCCATGATACTCGTTTAGTATGTTACTTGAATTTTATGTGTGTCTTGCATTAGGGTTTCATGATGAAACCCCATGATGTCAAATCTTAAAGAAAAGATGTTTATACTAATAAATAATTGTGGATATAGTTTTAAAAACACCTCATAGTAGGAGATTGTTGACTTTAAAATTAGTCTTGAAAAAGGAAAATGAATCAATTATAAATCTCCATATTTTCCATTTTGAGTGGAGATGACACCGAGATCATGAATGACTTGATGATCAATTTTTTGCACTCATTGAATGTTGCACACCCCCTCCCCCAATACATTTTCAAGAATGAGAGGATGAATGAAGGTAGGGAAGAAGATCATGTTGGGTTATGATAATGATCAAGAGTGAGATCAAGATAGACATCCTTATAAAGAATTTACAAATACTTTCCATTTAGTACTGTATGCTTTCCCTAGGATTTTACATATTTTGTAAGAATTTTATATTAAATTTATTAAAAATTTAAAATTTTAGTGGAACTAGATGTGTTTTATATTGTAGGTCTTGTATCATGTCAATATTATAGTAGTAAAAGGCCCCACTAATATAAAATTAGTTGTAGTAGGATGGGTTGTTCACAGTCTCACCCGGGAATCAAGCTAGGGCATGACACCCACTATATGCCTCCCTTGGGTTTGAGTATTCTCAAACATATATATCCCCTTCTATCTCCTCGTTCCATACATACCATAGGCAATCAATACAATCTCTCAATAGGCCTCTTGTTAATATCAATTCCATACTCCTCAATCACATACATACCACATGCAATATTTTCATATTTTAAGTACAATGATTGTCTTACTATGTAGACACTCTTGCTACTCAATGATTTCATATGACACATTTGAGTCGTATCATAATTCACACAAAATTTAATCATTTGTGAAAGAGTTAGGCCATTGCCCATTTTTGAAGACATATTAGGGTCAAGGATCGTCTTTTCTTTAAACCAAGCCTCATTGCATGTATTTCTTAAAACATTGAGCCTAAGCTCAATTAATAAACATTGGCTCATAGCCCATTTTTCATATCATTGGGCCTTAAGCCCCATTTTCTACAACTTGGACCTTAGTAGACTTTTCAATATAATGTGCCATAAGCCAATTTTCAAATTATTAATCATTAGTACTTTTTTTTTCAAATTAATAGGCCATAATCCCATTTTCAAATCATAACTTTATAAAAATACTGCATGTAATGTTCTAAATATTCCAAAACATTTCTCAATCAAACACACACATACATAGTGATTTATAAAGTCTTAAAGTGCAGTTGTTTGTACAATCACACCTATCATTAATAAACACACTCGAGGGTTTATCTAGTACTTGTTTGTCCCAACAATTTTTGATACCTTCGAGTTTCTTTCATAAAAATCTCTTAAAATATAGTCCTATATATAATACATGCATATGTATATTTAGTTATTATTAAATATTAGAAAATAGAATTCTCTACTAGTAAATTACATAAAGAATATATATAATGTATATTTGCACTATTTACAAATATACCCCTATTTTATTAATATTGCACACTCTCCCTCAAGATGGACGGTAGATATCTACCATTCCAATATTGTTACAAATATTATCCCATTCTCTTTAACCTAAATCTTTAGTTAAAAAATCTGCTAGTTGTCCATTGGTCTTCATATATTGCAGTTCCACAATCTTAATATTAATTTTTTCTTTAATGAAAAATTGATTAATTTCCAGTGTTTGGTCCTATAATGTTGAACTGGATTGTTGGCAATATTTATAGTAGACTTGTTATCACGTTGCAACTTCATAGGTTCTTCTCTAAAGAGGCGAAGCTCCATTAGTATGCTTCTTATCCAAATTATCTCACAATTAGTTTTAGCCATTGATCTGTACTTCGCTTCTGCTGATGATCGGGCGACTGCTTCTTGTTTCTTACTCCTTCATGATACAAAATTACCTCCAACAAACATACAATAGCCTGACGTAGATCTACTATCATCCACACAACTAGCCCAATCTGAATCACAAAAGTATTCCACTCTGGTGTGACTTTGAGGCTTAAACCAAAGTCCCATACACAGACTCCTTTTTAAATATCTCAATATCCTCATGGTAGCATCCCAATTATTTGTCTTAGGATCGTGCATATGTCGCTCACAATAATGACTGCATATGTGATATCAAGTCTTGTATGAAATAGATAGATCAATCATCCCAAAATTCTTTGATATTGTTCTTTATCCACTGAGTCACCTAATTCAGCACATAACTTAAGATTCAGTTATATTGGTGTTGAAGCAGTTCGAGAGCTTAACATCCCTGCCTTAGTGAGTAAATCTAATGTATACTTTCTCTAAGAAAGTACTATGCCTTTACTAGATCTTTCAATGTAAACCCCACTCTTTTGAGTTAAGGAAAACCGAGAAAAAGAACCGATCAAACCAAGTAAGAAAATCGAGCCGGTTTACAATCCCGATCATTTGGGAGCAAGCAATTTGGAAATTTACAACTTCCGGATGATCCAAAGGGTTCATTAAACCTTGGAAAAGAATCTTAAGACAAATTAGAAGAGGAAAACCAAATTGGGAAGTATGATTTTTTTGTAACCCAAAATTTCGGTTAAAAAATTTTTTATGCGAACGCACCTTATAATAAATAGCCATAAATTAATATATATTTAATTGTTGGAATTAATACTAATAATTTAATACCTAAATTAAATTATTGGAATTAATACAAATAATTTATGGCAATATTAATACTAGTAATAAATCTCTCCCATTTAATACATGATTTTACACCTATATGAAGTGGTCATCCCCATTCATTCTCCTCACACCGAACACTTCTCTATCTCTCTCTACTGCTCTATTTCCCGGTGAAGCTCGAACCAGAGCTTCAATTTGAACATTTTTCCTGGAAGGAGAGGTCGAGCACTTTAGAATCAGGGAGAAGTCAGCTATCTGGTAGCAAACTCCATTCAATCCGAGAATCACTGGAGAAGCATCGGCATGATGGAACAGTGAAGCAGCTGCGGCGGACTGAAGCTTCCCTATTTTGGCCAAGTTGAAATTGGCCATTTCGAGCCCTCTTTAGGCTAAACCAAGCCCTCCCAACACTTCCTCAGCCCTCCCATGGCCGAATTAGGACAGAAAGGCAAGCCAATTCGGCTCCACTCTGTAATTTTTGGCAGGTGCTAGAGAAAGAACTGACAGAATTTCAATGATGAAATTCTAACTCAATTCAGCATCAATTGATGCGATTCTTGATTATAGGATGAACCTCAGGACGAGAGCTATCTGCCCAGATCGAAAGCTCGGACCGTCGTGCCATCACCGATTAGTAATCGAAGCTTTCTCTCTCTATAAGTCATTTTCCAGTGAAGATCTGTTTGAGCTTGTTCCAGTGTTAAAAGTCGCGATTCAAAGTTCAATGGAATAGTATGAACATCTAGAAACTCAATTTCAACAATTGGAAATGTTTGATCGGTCAATTTGATGAAATCAAATTTGGCTATGTTAAGAAGTTGAAATTGGTGAAAATTGGGGATTTTAGAAGATTCAAAGAACCGAAATGTAATTTCCTAAAATTGAGGGCCCATTTGAGTAATTTTAGAATTTTTGGGGTGAAATTTACCATTTTTGTAAAGGAAGGGCAAAATGGTAATTTTGGAAAAGTTGGGGGACCAAATTGCAGATTTGGGAAATTAATCCTCTTTCTGTAAAATAGAATAAATTGAGGTCCCTTGATAAATTTTAAAAGTTTCAAGACTCAATTAGAGGAAAAATCAGCATGAGGGACTTAAAGTTAAGAGAAATAACTCTAGGGACCTAATTTCATATAAATGAAAGTTTGATTTTCTCATTTATTTGGAATGAATGAATGCTATTAGGCTGAAGGATAATGAACCAAGATGTTCATATCGTGTAGGAACACGAAGTACTGGGAACGCCAGCAAGGACAAGCTCGTGTGAATACAAAGAATTGGTCTAAGTGGAATTCAAGGTATTAACGTGTGAGTGGGTTTACTAAGGTCATACCCGGTTGGGATGATTAGCATAACTTAAAGTTAAAAACCACTTACTGGTTGTAAGTGGGATTTTTATATCATACCCGGTTGGGAATGATAAGCATCTCGGAATGAAAGCCCACTATTTCGTGGTATTTTAAAGATCACAACTTAGAAGAGAGATGTGAAAACTATACGAAAAAACTACTTACCAGTTGTATGTAGATCATACTCGATTTGTATAATGAAACTTCCTCGAAGAAAGTTGAAAACCTGTTCATTGATTATGATCAGAGATGTCCTTATACCTGGTCGATATAATGGATAGTTGAAACTATATTTTGTTGGAAGTGCTCTCCCTTGACTGTGTGCCAATGCTTAAACTACTTGAGAGACCTTCTTGACGGGAGCTCGAATAGCTCTTATAGGCCGGGGGCCTCGGTTTTGGAACTTGAGGGCTAATATGCCCAATCTCTCTCACTTTGTTCTAAGGTTCCTTCCCAAGGTTTATGAATTTATTTAGAGTACAATGGCGTTAAATTCCTTTGTTTTGCTCCATCTCTATCGGTTCCGGTTCATAAACTAACTCGGTTCATAAACTGGTTCAATCCTGTTAGACCCAATTCATCCAAGCCGGTCTAGTTTTCCTCTTCCAATTTGTCCTAAGGTTCTTTTTCATAGTATTATGAATCCTTTGGATCACCTGGGAGTTGTAAATTCCTAAATTTCCCCTTCACAATTGATCGTGTTTGTGAACCGGTTCGATTTTCTCACTCGGTTTGACTGGTTCTCTTCCCGGTTTTGTCCCCAAAACTTAATTAGCAACCTTGCATGAGTAATCATCTCCTTTGATGCCCCTTTGGTGTTTGCTTAACATGCAACTTTTCTCTTGCCCTTTCCATTAGCCCCTTTTACAACCTTCACCTAAGAAATTCCTTTTCCTTTATATTATTTACTCCCTTCATGGAGTTTGTCATAACTAGACATACCTTACTTCAGGGTATGTTCTTAGATTTTATCTTTCTTTGCTTAGAGCAACATTTTTCCCTTTGAGTTTCTGTACTCCAAATTGGAAGTTCCATGATACCAAACCATTCCCGTGTCTAGTTAACCTCTTGGTTGTTGAAACCCTTAGCTCGATCTACTTTAGAGCATTACGTACCTATTTTCGCGGACTTCCTTGTCCTCACCTTTTTGTCATATTTTAACTCTTCTTTCATCCATTGCTCGTTACAATTCAGTCCAAATTTTTGGTTTTACATTGTCATTTCTACTAACTGACTCTTCCTTATCTTGAGCCACGTTTTCCTCGGTGCTGTCGAGTTTACCTGCCCTTTACAGCATGACATTTTCTAAAATCTTGTCTCTATGTCCATTAGATTTACAGGACACCTCCTTTTAGGATTATTTTTAACTTTCCCAACTCTCAGGGATTGTATAACTTCATCCCTCTGTTCTTTTGGTAGCATTCCTCGACTACCTTTACCGTTATCCACATCAATTTATAATGATGACATTTCTCCTTACCCACTCGTCCTTTTATGACTTCCTTATTGAGTATTTCTAGTTCCAATTATTTGATTTCCGATTGTTTTACTGACATGCTGGGATTCATCCTTTCTTAGGTCCATCATCATTCCCAATGACATCCTTTACTCAAGGATTTTCCTTTGGCCTCATTCCACTCTTACTTATTCGTAACCATTTCATAGTTTGTTATTCCTATTTAACCCTTTTTCAGTTTATTGTTTTGATTAGGGAGTTCCCTTTTTACATTTCCATTCTCCAATATATACTTCAAGGTATAGACTTTCGTTCTACATGCTCAACCTTCTTACCATTCCTTGAAGGTTTCTTTTCTCCCATTCCTCGTACCCTTATCTATGTTAGGGCATCTGTTTACTTTGGATCCTTCTCTACACACCACTTTTGTTTCATTCCTTATTCCTGTCATGAGATACTTCCGATTATTAGTTTTATTCTGTGCATTCCGCACTATGCTCAGTTGTCCACTCTTTAGACTTCATATGTGCGTGTGGACTATAATCCATCTTGATATTAGTGGTTGTTCCCCCTCAACCACTTCTTATTTAGGGATCGTACTTTCCCAAGGTTTCTCGGACATTCTTTCCTTTATTTTCTTATTATGGGTGGTCTACCCATTCTTCCTTGTTACGGCATCTATTGACGTTATCTTTCCACCTACTCGTTCCTTGGGTTTAACTTACTCCTTAGGTTCTCCTAGTATGTTTCCCTTGGTTCTTTCACCTCATCATGCACTTCATTTGCAAATTCGTCGCCTCATCCCTCATGACTTGGTCCCATTACCTATTAGTTAGGACATGTATCCCTCCTCAGGGTTTCCTTCCTTGGTGAGATTCTTTCCCTTTCTCTTAGAATTCCTTCTTCATTTGTTTTCATATGTTTATATCCTTGAATGACATCCCTTGATGCCATCCCCTTCCGTTTATCTTTACTCTTGACATCCTATGGGTACATCCTTTGTACCCCATCCTCATTCCAACTTGTACCCCATGTGCACGTCTTTTTCCTTTAAGTAGAGCTCAAATCCTCCTTGTTTCTAGATCTCTTTATCATCCCGCGAGAGGCTTACTTAATCTTCTCTTGGCTTTGAGTTTGGTCGTCAATCCGTTCTTGGACATTGATCTCTTTAAGGATTTCCTCCATCCTTATTTTCCAAATATTCGGCCTTTCCACCTCTTCCTTCTTTGTTGGAGTTTACTCTATGACCCTCACGAGAGTAGTTCGTTACCTATCTTGCCCCTACTTTTCACCTTGTTTAGTTTTCTTGAGGCAGTTGTCTCTCTAATCTTCTTGTCCTTAATGATCCTTCCAGTGCCCTTTTTAGGGTGTATTCCTTACTACTTCCCGGTCCTCCTTAGGGTGTCATTCATTCTCTTTGACCATCTCGTTGTAATGGTTTGCTTACTTCTATTATGTTGCTTTGAATCTCCACTTTGACTTCTCTATATTTTCCAAAGGAAGTTGTACCTAAGATTATATCACTTTTCCAAAGTAGGTTATTCTTGGCCTTCGATACATCCTTCCTTCAATTGGTTTCTAATGAGGGGTTGGCTTTTTGCACTCCACATTATGTCCATCTGCCAACCAATGATTTCTTCAAGGCACTTGGTTGTATGCATCCCTTTAGAGTTTCCTTTCACATCATATTGCTTCTCTTCTTCTCTCTCACTATTTCATTCCCTAGAGTTCCAGGGGATGTTTTTCTATGTTTTCCCCTTATGAGAGGGTTCTAAGTATGCTTCCCATGTACCTTATCCCTATTCATGAGGTCTCCTTCTTGGTTTGACCTTCTTAACAAGTTTTTTGCATTCATCTCGTCATTTCTTGACCTCTTTGTGAATCGTTTATGTAACCTGCTCCATGGTATCGGTCTTCAATTCTTCATGTCTTTCATGACCTTTGAAGAGGTATTGCCCTGAATCTATGAGGTGTGGAACACCCCTTCTTTCCTTACACCAATAATAGTTCATCTTGGTACTTGTCCTTTAGTAGGGTTAGGCATCTCTTCAAGTAATGTCCCATCATTATTCCCTTACATAGATTTTTGTGGTTCTTTCTTTCCTTTGGGTAGGGCTTTTCCAGGGTTACTAGTGGTTTGGTGTTTTACCGTTCTTGAGTCTAATCACTTTGACAGTTTTCTTGCTCAATCTCCTTTGCTAAAGGGTCATGGTAAGAGTCCTCCTAGGTTTCTAAATTCCCTGATTCATCTTCCATAATCGAGATGTGACCTTTTCTTTGTTTCCAAGATAGTATGGCTTTATTTTATTTTCCTTTGCATCATTAGGAGATAGAGTTTTGAGAATTTGAGTATTTTATTAACATGGGGATACAAAAGATTAGGCTTTCAATCCTATAATAGGAAATGGTCAGAAAATAACCAAGGAGCTATAGAATTCTTGATAAACATCCCCCTTCATACTTAGTGTTGTGCCATCGATAGGTCCTAGCACCATTCTCAAAAATACTTCCCCATTTGGTCTTTCAAGATTCCTACTAGGTCCCAAGCATTTGGGAAGCTTCTAGGGATGTCATCCAACGAGGATAGGGTGTTGATTAGAGTCATTCCTAGTTTTCTTGGTTCCTTTCTTGGGAGCCATCTGTAAATTTTAAAAAAATCCTATTAGTTACCATATTTTCTAGTGTTGATCATGTATTCGAGGAAATAAGCACTGATACCACTTCAGTTGTCATGCCCCGACCTTGTTTGGTCGGATCCCCATGATCAACCCGCCACTCTCCTGGTTTATTAAATGGTTTCCCCTTATTATAGACTGTAAAGAATAATGCGTTCTTTAAACCAGCACCTTTTCCAAGAATAACAAAAATAAAACTACATAATAATTTAGATTTATCATACCTGTATCACAGGTGTCTTAGTTGATGGTCTTTAAGAGTAGGCTTTCCTAAATATCCTAAAAAGGATATATAATATTAAATATGTAAAATTTATTAGAGTGTAAAATTTTAATTATATATTAATTGAGTTTATGATAATGCAATAAATAATTATGTATTATACATAAATAATTTTATACAATAAAAAAACTAACATGATGATAAATTTTGAAATAAAATAGTAGACTTTTTCATAGTAAATATTAATATAACATTTTTTATGCCCTAGCTATGTCAAAAATATAACCTATTTGTGGGAATAGCAATTTTGATATGTCATGGTCATACTACATTCCTTCTAATTGAGTTCTATAATACTTCAATGAGATGTAGTATATGGGGTCGGATGTTATGTCGGACTATCCAATATTATTTCACAGATTTAGATTTTTAGTTTGTTTTGTATTCAAAATATAAACAATATTATTTTTTATTTTATGTTCATAAAAAATTATATTATTTTTTATCAATTAAATATATATGATTGAAATAGTCAAAATAATAATTTTTGTGACCAAGCAAATTTCTACTCTAACTTATGAAAAATTAAATAATAATAACAAAAAAATTAACTCGTTCCTTTTGATTCGATCACTTAAACAAACATATCTTATTATATTAGAAAGGCTAGAAAGTGTATTATTTGATTAATAAATATATATTATTATATAAAAAAAAGAGATTTATAAATTAAAATCTCCCTTTCCTTTCTTGTGTAAATTTCATCTAATTTACATTATCAAAATATTATCAAGTTAGAGATAAAATACTACAACTTCAATCAAAATAATAATTATTATGTCGTTATCATAACTCTTTTATGTTTTCCTTCAACGAAGGAAAATGGAAGAAACATTTACAAAAACTATCTCAATCTCCTATAATCATTATGTGTGTCAAGTTTATAAATTATTTAATTCAAATCAATCTATAAAACAATCGCTTCATCGCGTGGCACATGCAATAAGGCAGAGTTTAAATTTTAAAATATTTACAATATTTAATTCATTACTCCACCTTACACACTCACAGTTAGATCGAAAACTAACTTTTATAAATGTTACTTTACACATATTGATTTATCAATAAAATTTATACGAATAAATATGAAAAATATTTATATATAATATTTTTATTATCTAATAAAAATATAATAATCACTAGGAAAATTCATTTACGTGTATAATTCAATACTTAATTAAAAAGTAAAACTTTTTAAATATATTATATATCATTAAACTTTATTTTTAATACATTCAATATTACTTTGTTAGGCAAAATATTACTTTCTTAACATTTGAATTCTTTTATTAAATAATAAATAATTTCATATAACATATTTTTATAAATTAAATATATCTATAACTTTTAAATAAAAAATATACACTAATAAAAATTGTAAATAATTACAACTGTTTACCTAATAATAGAATTGCTCTTTCTATAAATTTAACATTTTATAAAATTTTAAAATTATTTATAATTTCTTATTTATTTTTAATTATAAATTTACAAAATATATATTATTAAATAGATGTATTGTATTTAATTTTAATAAAAAAAATCAATTTAGTTTATGATAATAAAATAAATTTGATAGTATGTAATATTAAATATGTGAAAATATTAATAAAATTTATTATAGTGTATATTATTTTAGTTATTTATTCATGTATTTAATTTTAATTGTATAAATGAATGAAATTAGCAAATGAAATAAAAGAGGTCACAATTCATAGGCAAGTATAATTATAGATTTTTAAAATTAAATTAAAAATCATCTAAATTGTTATTCTTTTTTCAAATTTGATATTTGTTTATAATTATAAAGATGAAAAGTGTATATTCTTAATTATCAATTTTAAAAATAAATTTAAGAGTAAAAGAAATTTTAACAATAAATTCAATCGAGTTAGATAATACAATAAACTTAAAAGTGTATAATATTAAATATATGAAAATATCAACAAAATTTAATGTACATTTTTTATAATTTTAATTATTTATTAAATTAAGTTTATATAATAAATAGTAATATATTATCAATGCATTATTATTAATATTTGTATATATTAATAAAATTAGCAAATGAGATTAAGAACTAGTGATTAAGTATAATAATAAATTTTATGTATAATTATTAAATTTTAAATTATTAAATTATTAGTTTTGTTAAAATTTCAATTATTATTTATATTTTACAATATTCAATTTACGGAATCGCAAATCACGTCTTAAAATTTAATTCACATGATTTATGAACTCTAACAACAAGTACGAGTTATATTTCAAAGATCCAAGTTCGAATTATGCTCGCTTTCGCTAAAGCAAGATCGTAAAAAACAATTTTCCTAATTAATATATTATAAATTCAACAAATATGAATAATATTTATATTTAAAATTTTTATTCAATCACTAGGAAAATTTATTTGTGAATATAATTGAATACTTAATTAAAAAGTAAAAATTTTAAAATATATTATGTATCACTAAACTTTATTTTTAAAAAATTCAATATTAATTTTTTTGGAAAAATATTACTTTATTAAATTTTGAATTTTTTATTAAAAATAAACAAATAACTTCATGTAACATATTTTTATAAATTAAATATATCTATAAATTTTAAATAATAATATTAAAAAAATTATACACTAATGAAATTATTAAATAATTACAACTCTTTATCTAATAAGAGAATTGCTCTTTTTATAAATTTTAAATTATTTAAATCATTTAAATTATTTATAATTTCATATTTATTTTTAATTATAAATTTGTATAATATGTATTATTAAATATATTTATTGTATTCAAATTTAATAATAAATTCAATTAGTTTATGATAGTAAAATAAATTTAATATTATATAATATTAAATATATGAAAATATCAATAAAATTTATTAGAGTGTATATTATTTTAATGATGTATGCAGGTATTTAATTTTAATTATATAAATTAATGAAATTATCAAATAAAATGAGAGTGGTCACCATTGATAATCAAGTATTTTAAATATATAAATTAATGAAATTATCAAATAAAATGAAAGTGGTCGATAATCAAGTATAATAACAGATATTTCAAATTAAATTCAAAATTATCTAAATTGATAATTTTTAACAAATTTTGATATTTATTTAAAATTATAAAGATGCAAATTCTATATTATTAATTTTTAATTTTAAAAATAAATTTCAGAGCAAAAATATTTTTAATAGTAAATTCGAGTTAATGATAATATAATAAATTTAAAATGTATAATATTAAATATATAAAAATATGAATTAAATTTATTATATCTTGTATAATTTCAATTTTGTATTAAATTAAGTTTATATAATAAATAGTGATATATCATCAATACATTATTATTGATACTTGTATACATTAATAAAATTAGCAAATAAGATTAATAGCTATTGATTAAGTATAATAATATATTTTATGTATACTTTTTAAATTTAAAATTAATAAATTATTATTTCTTTTGAAATTTTAATAATTATTTATATATTCCATTATTTGAATTTCCGAATCTCAAATAACGTTTCAAAATTTAATTTAAGTAATTTATGAACTCGATCGACGAGTACGAGTTCTATTTTTTATATCCAAGTACGAATTGTGCTCGATTTGGCCGAAACATGTATATAATAGTATTTCTATTTAATATGTTATAAATTTAATTGAATTTATATTTAAAATTATACACACTTTAATATTTGTTATTAATATTTTCGCATATTTAATATTATACATTATTAACTTTATTTTATTATTATAAACTTAGTTAAATTTATTGTTATAATTGGATACATCACAAATATTTAATAATATACAATTTACTATTAAAATGTAAAAATTTGAACTAATTTGTAAATTTATATGATTTTAAATTTATTTAAAAAATTTATTTTTTAATTATTATAAGTTATGATTTATTTGAAATTTTTATTTTTAATGCATAAAATTATTAATGATACATTAATATATATAATATATCATTTTATTTTTATCATAAATTTAAGAAATTTATTTTATATTTTATTTATTTATTATTAAAAATAATTATAAAAACATAAAATACATTAATATAATATATAAATATTTAATTTATAAAAAATATATGTACTAATGTTTCATTTAATTTCTAGAAAAGTAAATCAAAATTGGATAAAATAGTATATTGCCCATAAGAGTTAAACGTGTTAAATAAAATTTAGTGATGTATAATATATTTAAAAAATTTAATTTTTAATTATATATTTCATTATAAATATAATTGAATTAATTTAGTTAAAGATTTTAATTAATTCACATAATCAAACTATTATCATTTTAGTATGATAGGTTTCGTCCTCTTTTAAAAAAGAAATTAGTGTGTTCTTTATTTGTTATATCTTAAATAATCGATATATCCATTAAGTTGCCCTGTAATAAAGTATAACAAAACTGAATTTTGGAGAAACTATATAATTAGTAAATGAGATTAAGAACTAGTGATTAAGTATAATAATAGATTTTATGTTTAATTTTTAAATTTAAAATTATTAAATTATTAATTTTTTCGATAATCATACCCAAACCTTATAAGAACACTCAGGACCGAAACTTAAGCAAGAGATAGCTATATTTAAATTTTATATTTATTTTTAATTATAAATTTGTGAAGTATATATTATTAAATATATTTATTCTATTTAATTTTAACAATAAATTGAATTAATTTTATGATAATAAAATAAATTTGATAGTATATAATATTAAATATGTGAAAATATCTATATTAGAGTGTTTATTATTTTAATCATTTAGTCATATATTTAGTTTTAACCGTATAAATTAATAAAATTTACAAATGACATAAAAGTGAACACCATTTTGATCATATATAATAATAGATCTTTTAAATTCAATTAAATATTATTTATATTAATTTTGTTTTAATTTTTAATTTTTATTTATAATTATGAAGATACAAATTGTATATTATTAATTTTCAATATAAAAATAAATTTGATAGCAAACACATTTTTAAAAGTGTATAGTATTAAATATATGAAAATATCAATAAAAATTATTATATTTTATATAATTTTAATTATGTATTGAATTAAGTATATATAATATATAGTGATATATCATTAATAAATTATTATTAATACATGTATACATTAATAAAATTATCAAATGGGATTAAAAACTAGTTATTAAGTATAATAATAAAATGATATTTAATTTTTGAATTTAAAATTATTAAATTATTAATTTTTGAAAAATTTTAATAATTATTTACATTTTTCAATATTCGATTTACCAAATCCCATATTATTTCTCGAAATTTAATTCTCATTATTAATGAACTCGACGAGTACAAATTCAATTTCATATATTCAAGTTCGATTTCTACTCGATTTGGCTGATACTTGAACTTAGTGAATAACATCCCAAATTAATATATCATAAATTCAATTGAATATATAATTAACATTATACATATTTTAATATTTTTTTATTATTTTCACCAATTAAATATTATCCATTATTAATTTTATTTTATTATTATAAACTTAGTTAAATTTATTTTTCAAATTGAAAAATCTATTTTTTTTAGTGATTATAAGTTGTGATTTATTTAAAAATTTTATTTTTAATACATAAAAATATTATTAATACATTAATATATATAATACATCATTTCATTTTTATCTTAATTTTAAGCATTTTATTTTTTTATTATTTAAATTTATTTATTAAAAACTTATAATATATTAATATAAAATATAAAGTATTTAATTTTAAAAAAATATGTCCTAGTGTATATTTTAATTGTTAAAAAAATATAAACAAATTTGATAAAATAATATTTTGCCCATAATAGTTTAATTTAACGTGTTAAAATAAAATTTATTTATATATAATATATTTCTAAAAATTTAATTTTTAATTATATATATCATTATAAATACAATTGTATGTGTTTAGTTGAAAATTTTAATTAATTCAAATTATCAAACTATTATCATTTTTGGATGATAAGGTTTCGTACTCTTTTAAAATGAAAAGTATTGTTCCCTTTATGCGCTATGTCATAACTCATCCATATAGCCTATAAGCTTTACTCTAATAAAGTATAACGAAACTGAACTTTGGAGCAATCTTTATAATTAGTAAATGAGATTAAGAACTAGTGATTAAGTATAATAATGGATTTTATGTATAATTTTTAAAATTTAAATTATTAAAATTTTTATTTTGTTTATAATGATACCCAAGCTATTAACCCCATCTTTTTATAATAAGAAAAACTGGGAGAAAAACAGGTCATTTCCAAATAGAAAACCAAGTCGGTTCTCGAACCCCAACTATTAATTTACAAGTCCCGAGTGACCCAAAGAGTTTTAAAAGTCATGGAAAAGGGCTTTGAGATGAATTTGAAGAGAAAACCAAACTGGTTCAGTTGAACCAAACCTAAACAAAATTGAACCGGTTCGAACTGGTTCGAACCACTATTGAACCAATTTCTAAATTCATTTTTCTAGGTGGCAATAAAAATTAAAATTGGAGAATTGAAACCACCATTGGATAGATAATGAATTTAGAAATTTTTAATTTTGAAAAACTCGGTCAAATATATCATAAACCGGTCGGTTTAAGCATTAAACTCGGTTCGGACCTGTTCGGAACAGTGTCTTCTTATTTATTCTGATGACGGGACTGTTCACTAGCGGGAAAAACTAACAACACTGGCAAAGATGAAATGTCTTTGTTCAGTGCATTTTAGGCCATGAATGATCAGATAGTGAGAGAGTCCCCGAGCTTCCAATATAAAGAGCTTCTCTCCATTCTTTCTCCTCACACTTGAAAACTCCTCTCTCTAATACTCCAATTTTTAGTGAAGCTCAAACCAGAGCTTTGACTTAGGTATTTTTCTAAGTCTTAGAAGGCAAGATCGGGTTCTTCTCGACGATAGTCTCCATTTACACCAAGGATCACCGAAGAAGTGCCCATTTAATCAAACAGTGAAGCAGCTCCGGCGGACCGAAGCTACCCTATTTCGGTCGAGCTGAAATCAGCCGAATTCAGCCATCCTCTTACCAAACCAATCTCTCCCAATGTCCCTTCAGCCCTTAAACGACCTCAACTAAGTGGAAAGGTAAGTCAATTCGGCCCTCCTTAGTCATTGCAGGTCAGAGTTAGAGAGAGAAACTTCAGAATTTTATTGACAAAATTCTCCATCAATTCAAGACCAATAGTAATAATTCTTAATCCTAGAAGATACCTCAAGAAGAGAGCTTCCCCGAATGAAAGCTCAGGCCGCCACACCTCCGACGGTAAGCTTTTGAACATTTCTCTCTATAAGTTTAGTTTTCCGACGAAGCTCTGTTTGAGCTCAATTCGAACCCAAATGATACGGATAAAAGCTCAATTGAATTGTATGGAAGTGTAGGAACTGATCCATACCTTCAATTAGAGCCATTAACCCAAATTAAATGGTCAATTTGATGAAATCAAATTTGACCAATTTGATGAAATCAAATTCGACCAATTTGAAGGGGGAAATTTGGGAAAAATTTTGGGGAAATTTGGGAATTTCGTTAAATTGAGGGATCAAATTGAAATTTTTCAAAATTGAGGGTAAATTAGCTATGAAAAGAATGTTGGGGGACCAATTGTTCGATTTTTGAGAATAATTCGGGTCAAATTGCCATTTTTGTAAAGTAGGGGCAAAATGGAAATTTTTGAAAAGTTAGGGACCAAATTGGAAATTTTGAAAACATAAATCCCTTTAATGATTTTGAGTAAATTGAGGAACCAAAGATAATTTTTAGGAATTTCGGGACCCAATTTAGGGAATAGTTAGCATTAGGGACCTAAAGTTAAGGAAAAAGAACTTTAGTGACATAAATGCAATTAACTAAAAAGTTTGGGCATTTTTATTCATATGTGAGGAATGAAGGTTATCATGCCAATGGTTAATAAACTAAGATGTCATGCCCCAACCTTATTTGGTCGAATCCCCAAGAGCAACCTACCACTCTACAGGTTTATTAAGGGTTTTCCCCTTCTTCTCCCCTGAGGAATATGAATAGAGGTGGGATGGGATTATACTTCTTCCGACCCATCTTGAGAATTGGTATCAACTTCACGAATGAGGTTAGGCCTCCTGAACACTCGGGTAAACTCTTCATATAACCTCTTGTCCTCCGAGCTTAGTCTGGGTGAGGTTTTCTAAGCCTCTATGGGAGCTCCTACGGGGATAGGGTTTTGGGTGGTGTAGGTGATAGTAGTCCTAGTTCTCTTGGTTACTTTTCTTGGAGCCATTTGAAATTTGGTAGTTTTTTGTTTAGTTTTTATGTTATATAATCTTCCTAATGTATTCGAGGAAAAAGGCTTTGATACCACTAAAGTTGTCATGCTCCTGATCCGGTTTGGTCGGAACCCCATGAGCAACCCGCCACTCTCTTTGGTCTAAGAAGGGTTACCCATTCTTCTAGTACGCAAGGAGTCATATGTCCTTCTGACCTGGTTTCCTAGAATAGCATTATACAAAACTTGAGTAACCACTTTTATCCGAAGTCTAAGTGAACATCTTAGACGTCCAACCCTCAGACCCAAAATTCTTTGGGTCCAATATGAGGATAGAGATCTCATCCTGTCCCCACTCTAGTCTCATGCGCAAGAAGCTTCAATCAGCTTCATGACTAACTGGTATGACAAAATTGCCCTTATCGCCACAAGGTCTCCCAATAGCCCTTGGAACCCATCACTACCCCTTATGGGTGTCTCAATGGTCATGAATTAGAGTGCATGCACAAACAATAGTTTTTAAAAATTAGCCATCATCTTTGGTGATGATAGTTTAACGGTCTCGAAACTTGACTTGGCTTGTAGTTGTTTGCCTTACCGGTCCTCGACATAGTCCTGATGCACTATCACTAGCCCATCGAGCTTGTCAATCCTGACTTGGTATCGTGGCAAGTCACACAAAATTTATAGTTTAATGAGAGTTTTCATGGCTCTTTTACTCATATTTGTCTATGGGATCCAACATGAGCCCCTTAGACTTGGGCCCACTTCATGAGTTTTTCAAAACTGGCCCATAAGCCCTATAAGTTCAAAAATGAGGCCTGCAGCCTGTTAGAGTTGTCTCAGCTCTCATTAGAAGTCTCCCAAATGTTTTAAGCATTGGCAAACAATTAGGGGAGATCATTTCTAAAAAAGGGTTTCTAAGCTCAAAATGCACTCATCATACATTCCAGCTAAGATGGGAGAAATTCCCACCCTTGGTGGTCCTTCCTTTTAGTAAAGGAGTCTATCATACAAACTGAGTATGACCTTAAGTAATCTCACTCACAACCGGCAAGTAAGATTATAATTTAATAAAAGTATGCTCATCACCCTAACCAGGTATGACGTTTAAAATGTCCCACTCACCCGATTAGTGTGAGACGTTTGTCCCAGTCAATTTTCCAAGTCTACGTCTTTCCTCCTTTACTCAGGTTCTGATCCCATGTGTCCCTACATAGTTTGGATATCCTTATTAGGAAAGGTTCGATATGAAAGCCTCCTTTTTCTCACGTATTTGCAAATAGGCCCTTGATTTCTTAGTTTTATAGCTTTTAAGTCCCTAAAGTTCATACTCTAACTTTAGGTCCTAACGAATTCAGATCGGGTAATGCAGGGCAGCTTCGAGACTAACAAATTTACGTCACTGTTTGGACCCGCCAAAGCTTCAGTATAGATAGGAGTTGAATATATAGGACTTCCTCCAGCATATATAGGACTTGAATTCACCTTTTGAGTATGAGAGAAGTGCCCATGTCAGAGCTTTGGTTCGAGGTTCATCGGATAATGGAGCACTTCTCCTTCTTCGAATGTTTGAGGTGTGTGGAGGATGAATGGAGTGGAACTCTTTATATAGGGAGCACGAGGACTCTCTGATCTACTAGTTTCTATATTGGTCGAGCTTAATGAACATTGTTGTCATCCCAAGGAAGATGATGACACTCTTCATTTACTAGTCAGTTCCAACTGGGTTTAGGGACAAAAATCAATTTGTTCAGGCTCGATTTGATTGGTTTTCTAAAAATTAAAATTTTCTAAATTAATCTAAATTCATTTTCTATCTAGTGCTGACATCAATTCTCAAAATTGACATTTTTAAGCCACCTAGAAAAATGAATTATTGAACTTGTTCACTACGATTCAATCTAGTTAACCCTGAACCGGTTCAATTTTCTCATCCAATTCACTTCATGGTTCTTCCCCATGATTTTTTTACTTCTTGGTTACTTGGGATTTTCCAATTTCCCCCTTTTAACCATTCTTTACCATTTTTTGTTCATTAAATGGCTCAGTATTCTCAAGAAATTTCCCAGTTCTTTTCTCTGTTTCCTTGGTCCAAGAGGATGGGTTTCACATCTCTCCCCTCCTTTTAGATGTTTTGTCTCCAAAACTTAATTACGTATCCTTTACATCAGAAATAATTTCCCTTGATGTCAACTTGGGTTTGCCTTGACATACTACCACTTTGGTTGTTCCTTCACTTAGGCCTTTAAAACATGTGCTTAATAAATTTCACTTCACTTCCATTATCCACTCACGCCATGGAGTTTATCATGTTTAAGTCTGTCATACTCACTTGTCCAAAGGTACATCCTTAGGTCCACTTCTTACTCTACTTAGGGTAAGATTCTTCCTCTTGAAGGATCTTATCCAAGTCACTGGGTTGGGTGTTCCATAAACGTCCGATCATCTCCGTTTCCATTTATTTCCTTAGTCATCTAAACTCTTTATCCCATCACCCTTTCTAGCTTCTTCTCATTGACTAGATGGGGGGTTAAGTATTCCTCCAAATAACTTTTCTCGAATTGTTCCCATGCGGGTATGGTGGTGGATAAGCTCTTTACATTATCCCACCACCTTTTGGTGCTAGTCTCCAAGAAAACTTCCGCTAGGGTTACCATATCCTTCGAAGGTGTCCTTATTATCCCCATAAATTTCTTTATGGTTTCCAGCCAGTCCATAGCTGCCCGACCGTCCTTTTCTCCTTGAAAAGACTTACACCCTAATTGATTGAGTGTCTTCAGATACTTTGGAAAGTCAATTAGGGGAGGTATATGAACGGAGGTGGGATGGGACTGTACTTCTTCAAGCCCGACTTGAGAATTGGTATCAACTTTGGGAATGAGCTTAGGCCCCTCAAACACTGAAGTAAAATATTTGTATAACCTATGGTGCTACGAGCATAGTCTAGGTGGGGTTGTCTTGGCCTCTCTGGGAGCTCCTACAGGGATAGGGTTTTGGGAGTTCCTAAAAAAGGGTTAAAGCAAGTGGGTGAGTTTCTACATGTTAGTGAGAAGTTATTGGGGTGAGTTTCAAAAATATAGTTTATCAAAACATCTCATCCTTTTAAAATTCCTTCAATGTTATGTGAGTTCAACTATTTTAACCCTTCCCCTTGCTTGGGATATGGTTTTTAATAATCATTCACATGCCCTTTATCATAAATGGTCCAAGCTAACACTTCCCCTTACTTGGGAGATGTTTAGCAAACAACCACATGCACTTTCTCATAAAGGGTTCAAGCATTCGTGAGATGCAGTTACGATGATTGTACCCACTTGTAGATCAAATCATGTTTACCATCTACCCTAATAGAGGCTTCGACCAGCTTCATGACTAATTGCAGTGAATTAGGTTGATCCATGAAGAACCAGCTCAAAGATGCATTATTCTAGGTAGTATAAAAATATCAAATTTTAAAATTGAAGCCACCATTAGATAGAAAATGAATTAAAAAAATTTTAATTTTTAGAAAACCATTTGAATTAAGCCTGAACCGTTCGATTTACAATTTTGGGTCACCGGACCCGTCAAACCGGATTGGACAACAGTCCATCCGATCAACGGGCTGTTGCTAGGTCAATACTCAGTCAGTAGGTGCATGGTGAAGCGTGCCCAGTAAGACGCTTAGTTATTGTCTATAAGCACTAGCCAATCAGCGAGTGACATGTGTCATCAATAAACGGTGACATGAGGAAATTCCCCATCAGCAATGACCAACCATTGGGGGTGTGACATGTGTCCAGTCAATGGTCAATGTTAGACAACCTGTGAGCAAAGTCTGACCAATGGGAGCTGACATGTGGCAAAAGTGCCACGTCAGCGCCCGACTAGGATGTTTGGGAATGAATGACCAATTAGAGGTTGACACGTAGCAGTTCCACGTCAAATGATCTCAGCCAATCTAAAGTTGACACATGGTACTAGCACTAGAGGGTGCCATGTGTCATGATCAATGGTCAATGGGGATGGGTTAGCAGCTACATAGGAAGGTGCATCCAATAGGAGGTTGCCACATGACCGATCAACATGTCAAAGGCTGACAAGGCTATTGATGGGGATGCTACATCAGTAAAACCAACCAATCACGATGCACCACGTGGCAACCCGACATGTGCGAAGCTCGCACGCATGCCATTGTGTAGTCTTCCTTAGATTGCTGATAGGGAGAAAAGGATAAGGAAGGGGGAGGAAGTCTCCAGTGACTCAGAAAAAGCTCTAATTCGGTAACCGGCGAGCGAGGCAGGGGCCGAGTCTTTTGTCGACAGGTAGCCCAAATAGTTATCAAGCTCCTTATATAAAGAGCACCCCTCCCCCCACATTCACCAACCCTCCAGCCATAGAATAACCTAAAGAGGTCCATTTTTCAGCGAGATGCAGACTAGAGCTCCGACAAGGGTCCTTTCTCCAGTCTCATAAAGCTCATTCAAGTAATGTGGAACCAAGGATCATTCGAGAAGCATCGGGAAGTCGGTATAGTACTGTCACCCCAGCGACCCTGAAAAGAACGAAAAACTAGAGCTGAATTTCGGCCGCCTCTAACATCCGGTGACTAGGCCAAACTCCACCAGCTGTCCACGACCAACCCCCATCCTCCAGGAAATTTTGAGGTAAGTCAATTCCGCCTTGTTTCGCCGGAACAGTGAAGTTGCAGAAAATGATACACTTAACTTCTCTATTTGAATTCTCCATCCTCAAGCAACCAATTGACCTGAGGTTTATACTGGGAGATTCCCCTCGATGAGCATTAGCCACCCCTGTGCAGAGCTTGGAGCACCATCCCATCACCAGTAAGAAAATCAAGCTCACTCTCTGTAGAAAACATTTTTTATTAATCTTCGTTTGAGCTAATTTCTAAGCAAAATGAAGTGTTTTAAAGCTTGAAATGTCAAGGGGAACATGGAGAAGGTGGTTCCGATCATGAATAGAAGCAATTGCCCATGTTTGGGTGTTCAATTGATGGGAACAAGGATTTGGGGAGAATTGGGAAAATTGGGGGTTAAATTGTAATTTAAGTGAAATTGCATGATTTTCATGAAATTCACTCCCAATTGAGGTCCAATTGGCCAATTTGATGAAATTAGGGACCAAATGGGCAATTTTGAAAGTTTAAGTACAATTTAGCAATTTTGGAAAAAGTGAGGGCCAATTGGTAATTTTGGAAAAGTTAAGGATCCATGAGGGATAGCTGAAAATCCTAGGGACTTAATTGAAAAATTTGAACGTTCAATAGGCCTTCATGCCAAAACTTCCCTCATGAGCATGTTTGAACCCTACATGGACTTATTGAACTAGAACGTGTGCGAGAAGACTCGACTAGGACTGGAAATCTGGCTAGGACAAACTAGCCTCATTTATCGGGTGAGTGGGTTTATCATCATGACCGGTTGGGCTGATGATTACAACATTTCCCAAATTAAAAAGTGTTTTCTAGAACTATCCTCCCCTGACTTGTTGAACAAGCTTAAAACTTTTGGAAGGTTGTCCTAATATTGCATGAGATATGCAAAGTTCGAATGATGTTGTTCGAGTGGGCCCAAGGCTAATGGTATGGGCGTAGGACTTTAGACAAGATGAGGTAGATTTGCTAGAAAAACTCTCACAAGAATTAGTGAATTATGTGTCGATTGGTTATTGTGCTAAAGCTGGATAGACGAACCCATTGGGTTAGTAGTTGCTAAGCCGAAGTCGGGTCATCAAACACGTTGGGTCAATAGTTATGAGGCCGAAGTCGGGTTGTCGGGTCCGTTAGGCCATTAATACCAAAGATTATGTCCCTAATAAATGAAAATAGTTGATTATTGCATGCAATAGATGTGGAGCCATCAAGATGCCTGATATGGGGTAGTGGTGGTTCCAAGGGCAGTTGGAGGACCCATGGAGTATAAGGGCGATTCGTTGTCCAGTATGTCGAGAAGCTCTAGAAGCTTCATGCACATGAAGGTAGAGGTAGGAGGGAGAATTAGGTATCGTCCAAGAAAGCAAGCATGAAGTAAGGTTTGAGGGTTGGACAATTGATGTCCACTCAAACTCAAGGTAGAGGTCACGAACCTCTATCTGGGTGGATGGTAAAGGCGCTCCGGTCAACAAGTGAAATAGTCAAGGACTATTAAATGAATGTGTGATCCCTTTTAATGATAAAAGGGCAGATTATTGTGTGCTTACTCGAGAAGGGTAGATAATGGAATACCATGAATATAACGGACACATAAATAAGTACACCCTCAAGATTTCACCACTCACTGAATTGTGAAACTCATCCCCCTCTACTTAACATTTTTTTTTGGATGGAAAAGACCACCTAGTTGTTTACATCACCAAGTCTCGAACCTAGGTATGAATTATGCTTTCAGTTTTGTTTAATGACATTCTAGGAAACATGGCAGGCAAGACACTTGACTCTTCAAGATCTAGGGGAGAAGCAACTCCTAGAGGTCTAGGAGAGGGGCGGGTTGATCACTAGATTCCGACCAAACCAGGTTGGGGCATGACAAGAGGTAAGGGCTAGGTGGTGGGGTATATGGGTAGGGGAAAAGGGGGGGGTGGGGGGTGGGGGAGGGCATTTAGGGAAGCGGTATGGTTTTTAGTGTAAGGGGTATGGGGTAGGGTAAAGGTTGGGGTAGGTGGTTGGGGTTAGGTGTAGGGGTATGAAGGGGTGGGTGGGAGGGCGTTTGGGGAAGTGGTATGGTTTTTTAGAAGGAAATACATTTGCATAAAGATAAAGATCAATGTGAACTCTATAGATAATATGTTGCAGGTTTATAATAGTATATTGCTCTATCTATCATCGACCCCCTACACACCTATCACCTATCCCTACCCCATACCAGTACCGCCTACCAACTTGCTACCCTAATACCTACCACCCTACCCCTACCCCCATACCCATATCCCCTAAACCTACCACCCTACCCATATCCCCTACACCTAACCCCTACCACCTACCCCTAACCTTTACCCTAACCTTACACCATATTCCCTACCCTACCCGATTCCCCCTTACACATACCCCCTAAGGATCCCCTACCCCCTACCGCATAACCACTACCTCAAGGCCCCATCCACCAAACCCTTTTACCCCATACCCCTTATGACCCTATCCTCGACTACCTTACCCTAACCCCCTATCCCCACTCAGCCTAGTCTCTAGCTTGCCTACCTCCTAGCCCCAACCACTTGGCCCGCCTACACCCTAACCCCTACACCTTACGCCTAACCCTAGCCCCCCTAGACCATTACCCCGACCCCTTAAGCCCCTACCCCATTAATCCTCTACCCCCAACCACCATAGTCCCCTACCCCTTACCACCATACTACCCTACCCCTATGCCCGACGCCCTACCGCCTAGCCACCTACACCCTATTGCCAAACCACCTACCCCATACCACGCCTACCATGTCACGCACTTACTCGATTTGGTCGAATCCCCATGATCAACCCGTTACTCTCCCAGTTTACTAAAGGGTTTTCTCCTTATTATAAACTGTAAAGAGTAAGGTGTCCCTTAAACCCGCACCTCTCCTGGAATAGCATAAATCTAATTTGCATAAAATTTTAAATTTATCATACATGTCTCACAAGTGTCTTAGTTGATGGTCCTTAAGGGTAGGCTCTATGAAATTTTCTAAAAGGGATTTAAGGGAGGGGGTGAGTACAACTACTCAGTGAATGGGTCTTCGAAATTTAACTTTTAGGAAAAAGATTTGTATTGTAGTTTGCTAGACTCCTTATTTTCTTTCAACAATCCTTTCATTTCGAATCTCTATTTTTATCAACATTTCTTTTTAATCATGGTGTGTCATCACCCAACACACATCCTTCATCATGAAGGTCAATCACACGATTGCAAGCCAGCCTATCCACTGAATCCACTTGTGGCGTCGGAGCGACTTTAATGGCCACCAAGATAGAAGCACGTTCACTTCTACCCTAAGAATGAGTGGATGTACGCGACATCTAACCCTCAATCTCGAAATCAATTCTTTGTGTCCATATAAGGATAGAGACCTCATCCTGACCACACCCCAGTCTCGTGGGCTTGAAACTATGTTGAGCTTCGCAAGGTCACCTAGTCCGACGAACTACCCTTATATCCATCAGGTTGTCCAGGGCCCTAGAACACATCAGTACCCCTCTTGAGTGTCTTGAAGGTCCTGTACATACAGTGCATGTGCAATCAGTATTTTCATATCATGCCATATAATCTGTGGTGCCACTGGTCCAACAACCCTGACCTTCCACTTAACCTGCACCTATTTGTCTTGACTAGTCCGAAGACCTGTCATGTCACACTCCCACTTGTTGATTGATCATGTTTGTCCTTTCATGGTACCATGACCAAACAATTCATTTATTTAAAGTTTTATGGCATATAACTCATGTTTGTTTACAAGCTCCCGCTCGTGCCAACTAGCCTTAGGCCCACTATATGAGATTTTCAAAATTAAGCATATTAGCCCCCAATTTCAAAAACGGAGGCTCCCAGCTTATCAGAGCTATTCGTGCTCCCGTCAAGAAGGTCTCCCAAATTGTTTAAGTAGTGGCACACAGTCAAGGGAGAGCACTTCCTACAAAACATATATTCAATTATCCATCATACCAACCGGGTATAAGGATATCTCTGATCATAATTGATGAATGGATTTGCCACTTCCTCCGAGGAAATTTCATCATACCAACAGGTTATGATCTACTTACAATTGATAAGCAGCTTTTGCGTGTCATTTTCACATCACTCCTCTATGTCGTGATGTTTAAAATACCACTAAGTAGTGGGATTTATTTCGAGGTACTTATCATCCCAAATCGGGTATGATATAAAATCCCACTAACCCGTTAATGTAGTGAATTCCACTCGACCGGTTCTTTGTATTCATGCGAGCTTGTCCTTGCTAGCGTTCCCAGTACTTCATATTCCTACACGATATGAACATCCTAGTTCATTATACCTCAGCCTAATAGACTTCATTCATTCCAAATGAATGAGAAAATCATACTTTCTATTTATTTGCAATTAGGTCCCTAAAGTTATTTTTCTTTAACTTTAAGTCACTAATGCCGATTTTTTTTCAAATTGTGTCTTGAAACTTTTAAAAAATATATTAGGACCTCAATTTATTCATATTCACAAAAAAGGGTTTAATTTACCCAATTTTCAATTTGGCCCCCAACTTTTCCAAAATTACCATTTTGCCCTTCCATTACAAAAATGGTAAGTTTCACCCCAAAAATTCTAAAATTCCTCAATTGGCCCTTTAACATTCTTATCATGCCCAATTGACCATCAATTTTATAAAATTGCATCTTGGTCCTTTGAATTTTCGAAAAACCCCAATTTCAACTTTCTAACATAGTTGAATTTGATTTTATCAAATTGACTGATTAATCACTTCTAATTGTTGAAATTGAGTTCCTACATCTTCATACGATTCAATAGAACTTTCAATCACAAGTTTTGACGTTGGAACGAGCTCAAACAGAGCTTTGCCGGAAAACTTACTATAAAGAGAGAAAGCTTCAATTACTCACCGTCGGGGGCATGGCAGTCCAAGCTTTCGATCTAGGCAGATAGCTCTCATCCTGAGATTCATACTAGAATCAAGAATTGCATCAATTGAGGTCGTATTTAGTTAGAATTTCATCATTAAAATTCTGTTGGTTCTCTCTCTAGCACCTTTCGGTCCTAATTCAGTCGTGGGAGGGTTGTGGAGGTGTTAGGAGGGCTTAGATTGGCCTGAGAAGGGATCAAATTGGTCAATTTCAGCTCGGCTGAAAGAGGGCAGCTTCGTTCCGCCGGAGCTGCTTCACTGTTCCATCACGCTGGCATTTGTCCGACGACCCTCGGAGCAAATGGAGACAATAGCCGTGTAGTTGACTTCTACCCGGTTCTAAAGAAACTGACCTTGCCTTCTTTGGTTCAGAAATGACCCCTTCGCCAAAAAACTAAGCAGCTGAGAGAGAGTGAGCTTTTTAGGTGTGGAGAGGATGAATGGAGAGTGGGACTTTATATAGGAAGCTCGAGGACATCTTGGCCATTCGATTGGTGCCTTAATGGCGGTCGTTCATTATCGAGGACATCTGTAATCTGAAGGAAGAAGATGACACTATTCCGAATCGGATCGGACCGGTCCGAATCGGGTTTGAAGCTTAAACTGATCGAACCGGTACCAAATTCGACTGAAATTTTCAAATCTAAAAATTTCTGAATTCATCTAAATTGATTTTATATCCAATGGTGTCCTCAACTCTCAAATTTGAATTTTTTAAGCCACCTAGAAAAATGACTTTAGAATCCGGTTCAATAGTTATTCAAACCAGTTCAATCCGGTTCACGTTAACCGGTTTGGTTTTCATCTCCAATTCATTCTCAAGTCCATTATCATGACTTTTGGGACTCTTTGGGTCACTCGGGATCCATAGATTTCTCGTTTTGCTCTTTCTCTATCGGTTCTGGTTTATGGACCAACTCAGTTCATAAACCAGTTCAATCCAGTAGGATCTGGTTTATCTAAACTAATCTGGGTTTTCTCTTCCAATTTATCCTAAGGTTCTTTTCCAAGGTTTTATGAACCCTTTGGATCACTTGGTAGTTGTAAACTTCCAAAATTGCCCGTTCCCAAATGATTGGGTTTGTGAACCGATTTGGTTTTCTTACTCGGTTTGACCGGTTCTTTTCCTGGTTGTCCTTAAATCAAAAGGGTGGGGTTTACATACCACCTACCACTCCTTCCACCCACCCTACCCCGACCCCTACCCAATACCCCCTAGTCCCCCTACCCCCTTAAACCCCCTACCCCATACCCTAATTCCAATCCCCTACTCCCCTACCCCTACTCTCCCTACCATATACTCTCTTGCCCCTTACTCCCTACACTTACCCTACCCCCTTTAGCCTAACCCATACCTACTCCTTACCCCCTATACCCTACCCCTATACCTCCTATCCCCAACGTCATACCCCTACTCCCTTACCCCTACCCACCTACCCCATGCCCCCCTACCCCATACCCACCTACCCCATCCCCGTGAGCAACCAGTCACTCCCTTTGGTCCATTAAGGGTTTCACCCATTTTTGAACTACAAGGAAAAAGACGTCCTTTTACCCGTCATTCTTAGAATATCAATATACACAACTAAAGATTTTAAAACAAATGTACCTCTCTTAGAGTTCCAATTTATGATGGTCTATAAGATTTGTGTATCCTTGGTAACTTGGAAGGGATAAAAGGGATGGGGTGACTTCCAAAACTCAATGAGTGGGTTTTGGGAGTGAGTTTTCAAAAAATATTCACTCAAACTGTGCCAAGGTTATCATTTCCTTTAAAAGGATTTTCTCAAATTTTGATTTTTAAAACCTTTTTCCTATTACGATATTAGGTGTGTTTAGCTCTTTTAGCCCATCCCCTTGTCTTAAGAGGTGTTTAGCAAACACATGCCATTCATCAGGAAGGGTACACACATTCGTAGGTGTAGCCCATCCACTGTACCCATTTGTGGATCAGAGCGTCTTTACTGTCCAGTAAGATAGAAGCTCATCCACTTCTACGTTAGGTCTTAGTGGAATCTCCCTTTAAACCTTGCCCTTTTGCAATAAGGAAAACTGGCAAAGAATCAGCGAATATGAGTGAGAAAACCATACCGGTTCACAAACCCCATCATTATAGAACGGGCAACTTGGAAAATTTACAACTCTCGAGTGACCCAAAGAGTCATTAAAACCTTAGGACAATTTGGGAGATAAAACCAGATTGATTTAGGTGAACCGGATCCAAACCGAATTGAACTTGTTTAGACCGGTTTGAACAACTATTGAACCAAATGCTAAATTCATTTTTCTAGATTCATTGTTCACTCGCCGAAAAATTGAACAACGCTAGTGTAGAAGAAACGTTTCTATTCAGTATATTTCAGGCCATCAATGACTATCATTAAGGTGCCAAACAGATGGTCAGAGAGTCCCTGGGCTCCCTATATAAAAAGCCCTGCTCCATTCATTCTTCACACATATGAAAACCTCACTCTCTCTCAGCTACTCAGTTTTCTGACAAAGCTCGAACTAGAGTTCAACATAAGGTCCTTTTTGAGCCAAAAAAGGTGTGGTCAGGTTCTTCAGATTCTCTTCAATTACTCCGAGGATCGCCGGAGAAATGCCGGCGTGATCAAAAAGTGAAGCAGCTCCGGCAGACTGTAGCTGCCTTGATTTTGTCGAGCTAAAATAAGCTGATTCGAGCCCTCCTCAAGCCAAACCAAGATCTCTCAACACTCCCTCAGCCCTCATACGACCGAATTAGAGCGGAAAGGTAAGACAATTTGGCTCCCCTCTTTAAATTATGATCGGTGCTAGAGAGAGAACCGACGAATCTTTAATGACCAAATTCTTCCTCATTTAGACATGAATTGAGTTGGTTCTTGATTCTAGGAGAAACCTCAGTGCAAGAGTTATCTGCCAAGATCGAAAGCTCAGATCGTTGTGCCCCTAACGGTAAGCATGTGGAGCTTTCTCTCTCTACATCCAATTTTTCGGCGAAGCTCCGTTTGAGCTCATTTCAACATTGATTCATGCAATTCAAAGTGTAATTGAATCGTATGGATGTGTAAGAACTCAAATCTACCTTAAATTTCAACAATTAACCTCAATTGATCTTTCAACTTTATTAAATAAAATTAGGCTAGTTAGAAAGGGGGAAATTGGAGGAAAAGTTTGGCGGAATTTGGGGATTTAAAAAATTTGAGGGACTAAAGTGCAATTTCCCAAAATTGAGGTCCAATTGGCCATGGAAAAGATGTTGGAGGACCAATTGGTCAATTTTTAGGGTAAAATTTACCATTTTTGTAAAGTAGGTGCAAAATGGTATTTTTGGAAAAGTTGAGGACTAAATTGGGAATGTGGGAAACTTGAACCCCTTTTTGTGATTTTGAATAAATTGAGGTCCTAAAGTAAAATTGGCGGAAACGAACCCCTTTTTGTGATTTAGAAGTTTCGGTACTCAATTTGGTGGAAAATTGGCATTAGGGACCTAAAGTTAAAGAAAAAGAACTTTAGGGATGTAAACCCCGCCCTTTTGACCTATGAAAAAACCGGGAAAAGAATTGATCAAATCGAGTGAGAAAATTGAACCAGTTCACAAACTCGATCATTTGTGAATGGGCAATTTGGGAATTTACAACTCCAGGGTGATCCAAAGGGTTTATAATACTATGGAAAAGAACCTTATGATGAATTGGAAGAGAAAAATCAGACCGGTTCGAATGAACTGGATCCAACTGGATTGAACCGGCTTATGAACCAAGTTAGTTCATAAACCAGAATCGATAGAGAAAGGGCAAACAGGGAAATTTATGGATCCCTTGTGACCCGAAGAGATTTATAAACCTTGGTAAGGAACCTTAGAATAAAGTGGGAGAGAAAAACCAGATCGGTTCGGGTTCTTTAGAACCGAGGAGAAGTCAGCCACATGCCTGTAGTCTTTTTATGCTGCGACAGTCGCCGGTGAAATGCCAGCGTGATGAAACAGTGAAGCAGCTTCAGCAGACCAAAGCTGCCTATTTCAGCAGAGTTGAAATTAGCCATTTCGAGCCCTCCTCAGCCCAAACCAAGCCCATGAGTGGTAGTGATACATCCTAAGGGCCTTGGACGACCCAGTGAGTATAAGGGCAGTTTGTCGTTCCAAGTGACTGTGCGAAATTTGGAGTAGCACCAAGCACATGAGAACGGGGTCGGGACAGGATGAAGTCTCTATCCTTTTATAGACACGAAGAACTGATTTCAAGATTGAGGGTTGGATGTCATGTACATCCACACATTCTTAGGATGGAAGTGGTCGTACTTCTATCTAGATGGCCGGTAAAGTCGCTTCGAAGCCACAAGTGCATTCAGCAATCATGCTGGCCTACGAATGTGTGTAACCTTCATGATGAAGGATGTGTGTTGGGTGATGACACACCGTGATAATAAGAAATGGTGGAAAAACCAGAATTTTTAAATGAAGGAATTTTTTAAAAGTGAGGAGTCTAGCACACTCCAATATAAATATTTTTCTTGAAAGTGAACATATTTGAAACCCAATCACTCAGTAGTCGTACTCACCCCTCCCTTATACCCCTTTTAGGTTGTCCCGGACAGCATGTCCTTAAAGACCTGTGAATTTAAATGCCTACAAGACAAGTATGATTATTTTAAAATTTTTGTGCAGTTTTGATTTATGTTATTACTGGAAAAAAGTGCAAAGAACGTCATACTCATTACAGTTTATATAAGGGGAAATCCTTTAATAAATCGGGAGAGTGGTGGGTTGTTCACGGGGATCTGACCAAACCGGGTTGGGGCGTGACAACTAGAGTGGTATCAAAGCCTATTTTCTCAAATACAAAGTTAAGACTAGAAAATATAGTAACTATTAGGACAATTTTAAAAATTTGTACGGAAATGGCTCCAAAGAACGGAACCAAGAGAACTAGGGCTACCATCTCCAACACTGCCCAGCCACCCCTACCTGTAGAAACTCCTAGAGCAGCCCAGACAACTCCTCCTAGACTCAGTAGGGAGCATCAAAGATTGTACGAGGAGTTCACCTGTGTATTTGGCCAACCTAACCACACTCCTGTGGCAGGCACCAACTCGCGGGTTGAACCAGAGGAAGTGCAATCCCACCCTCCCCCTACTAATCCAACCACTCCAACGAATATACCTAGAAATCTCAAAACCCTTCGAAAACTAGGATGTAAACCTTTCCTTGGAGAAATGGATGCTAGGAACGCCATGGATTGGTTGTCTAATGGCAAGAAGTTAATGGGAATTGTTTGGATACTGCCAGAGGATAGGGTGATCCTGATGGAATTCTTCCTGGAAGGAAGCACTAGATGGTCATGGGACAATGTCCAAAACCAACATACCAACACCCTCACTTGGGAGCAATTTGAAGAAAGATACTTGGAGGAGTACCTGGCACCCCATCTAATAAATGAGAAGAAACAAGAGTTCATCCAGCTTCGGCAAGGGCTTAGTTCCATAGCAGAATTTGAAACAAAATTTAACGAATTAAGACCCTTTGCTCCCGATCTAGTTGGACGAGCTGAATATGCTAGAAGTTTGTGGATGGTCTCAACATGGACATTAGAGACCGTATGGGAGTACTGGGACGCCCCCATAGACTTGGCAGTTGTAATCAGTATGGCTCACGAATGCGAGTGACTAGTACAAACCCGACGTCGTTGAGTGGAGCAGACAACCAGGAAGGGGGATAAGGATTCAAACCCTCAAGGAGGACGGAGAGAATATACCGGCCCAAGAGGTGGAAACAAAATGGTATTCCAATGGAGAAGGGGTATGCCTCCATAGCTTCCCAAAGTAGTCCCTACCTTACCCCAAGGGAACCCTCACTGTTCGAAGTGTTAAAGGAACCATGAGGGAGCATGCCATACCTGTTTCACCTACGGACAAGCGGGACACTTTGTAAAGGATTGTCCTACTCTTAGGGAGATCAGACAGAAAAATGCTCTTGGACCACCTCAAGGGAAGTCCAGGAACGTAAGACCAGAAGCTACAACATGAGTACCAGCTAGAGTATACAACCTCACTTAGGAGGAGGCTAGAGGAGACCCTAGCATTGTAGCGGGTACATCCCAAAACCCTATCAACTAGTCCAAAAGAGTCATGTAAATTAAGCATCTTTTGATTTAATAAAGAGAATTCCTTCTAAAGCATATGTTCCTTAAATTAGGGTATATACAGTTGTGGGGACAACCAGTTCATGCTATTTTTGACTCTAGAGTAGAGCAATCATTTATCAAGGAAGAGTTGGTTCCTAAGGTACCCCTAGAGCTCACTCCGCTAGTACAAAGCATTAACATCCTTACACCCTTAGGAGAAGGTCTAAACAGGAATAAATAATTAAAGGGATGTGAGATAGAAATTGGAGGAATCAAACTTGATGCTAACTTTATCCCATTACCTCTAAGAGAAGTGGAAGTAATTCTGGGGATGGACTGGCTGAGTAATAATCAAGCAAGGATGGACTGTAGAATGTAGACAATAACTTTCCATACTTCCAAGACTAGGGCACTAATGTTCTAGGGAGATAAAAGGAAAAGTGAAGTACAATTGGTGTCCCACCTGAAGGTTCAAAAGATGATATAGAAAGGTTGTACAGTCCTTCTGGCCATGGTTGTAAATGATGATTTTGAAGAAAAGAAACTGGAAGACATTCCGGTAGTCAGGCATTATCCATAAGTTTTTCCAAAGGAGCTACCTGGACTACCTCCAAGTCGTGAAGTAGAGTTTACTATAGAAATAACCCCAGGAACAAACCCCTTATCCTAAGCCCCATATCGCATGCCTCCGACAGAGCTGAAAGAATTAAAGGAACAACTGGATGAATTATTGGAAAAGGATTTCATACGTCCAAGTCAGTCTCCATGGGATGCTCCTATTTTGTTTGTGAAGAAAAAGGATGGGAGTATGAGACTATGTATTGACAATAGGAAGCTAAATTAGGTCACCATCAAGAGTCGATACCCACCCCAAGGATAGATGATTTGTTTGATCAGTTAAAAGGAGTAGCCTACTTCTCAAAAATAGATCTTCGATTGGGTTACCGACAACTAAGGATTAGAGAAGAGGACATCCCCAAGACGGCATTTCGATCCAGATATGGACACTATGAATTCAGAGTCATGTGTTTGGGTTGACAAATGCCACTACAACTTTCATGGATTTAATGATCACATGTTCCAACCTCATCTGGACAGGTTCATGATAGTATTCATAGATGATATCCTTATATACTCATGAAGCAGGTAAGAACACGAAGAGCATCTAGCAATTACATTAGAAATCTTGAAAGAAAACAAATTATATGAAAAGTTTTCCAAGTGTGAATTTTGGTAGCAAGAAGTAGGATTTTTGGGGCACATCGTAACTAAGGACAGAGTTAAAGTAGATCCAGTCAAGGTAGAAGCAATATCAGAATGGAAGACTCCAAGGAATCCTACGAAAGTTAGAAGCTTCTTAGGATTGACAGGATATTATAGGCGGTTTGTGCAAGACTTTTCTAAAATAGCAACTCCTCTAACTCGATTCACCAGGAAGGGAGTTTAGTATAAATGGAGTGAGGATTGTGAGAAGTCTTTCCAGGAGTTAAAGACCCGACTAACAACTGCACCGTACTCTCCTTACCCGATCCTAATGCGAGAGAGTACACAGTCTATAGTGATGCCTCTGGGCAAGGACTGGGATGTGTTTTAATGCAACAAGGCAAGGTTATCACGTATGCCTCATGAAAACTAAAGATACATGAGAGAAATTACCCAACTCATGACTTGGAACTAGCTGCAATAGTGTTTGCCCTAAATATATGGCGACACTACCTTTACTGGGTTAAGTGTAGGATATACACGGATCACAAGAACCTTAAGTACTTCCTAACTCAGAAGGAGTTAAATCTTCATCAGAGGAGATGGCTAGACTTAGTGAAGGATTATGATATAGTGATAGAATACCACGAAAGGCAAATGTGGTACTAGATGCCTTAAGTTGCAAGTATCAAACTGACGTGACACAAGTCATGAAAAGCTACTTACCTTTGTTGCAATAATTGGGAAGAATGGAAGTGAGCCTCAGGATGGACAAACAGGAAAAGTGCCTGGTGGCGAATGTAGCAATAAGGCCCAGCCTGACTGAGCATATAAAGGTGCAACAAAAGATTGATAAAGAACTTAAGTCCTATTTGGATTCAACTAACATAGAAAGGAAATTGGACTACAATATGCGAAGTGATAGAGTACTGACCTATAAGGATAGGGTATGAGTACCTCAAGATAAGGAGTTGCAGAGATTAATATTGGAAGAGGCACATGATTCAGTGTATGCTATGCATCCGGGCAGTACTAAGATGTACCGCACCCTAAAACATGGATACTGGTGGAAGGGTATGAAGAGGGACATTGCGGAATATGTAGCCCCATGCTTGTCCTATCAATAGATAAAAGCAGAGCATCAGAAACCGTCAGGACTACTATAACCCTTACCAATTCTAGAGTGGCAATGAGAGCACATCACCATGGACTTCATCACAGGCCTACCGGTGACCAAAAAGAGTCTAGATGCAATTTGGGTAATAGTGGATAGATTGACCAAACCAGCTCATTTCCTCCCTATGAAAGTGACGGACATAGTAGAATAGCTTGCCATCCAATACATGAAGGAAATAATAAGACTCCATGGTGTCCCTGTGAGTATAGTATCAGATAGAGATGCAAGATTTACTTCTATATTTTGGCCAAGTTTGCAAAATGCCATGGGGACCAAGCTCCATATGAGAACGACATTTAATCCCTAGACAGATGGACAGTTTGAGCGAACCATCCAAACATTAGAAGACATGTTGAGAGCATGTGTGCTCACCATGAATAAAATTTGGGAGGAATACTTATGCCTGATGGAGTTTGTGTATAATAATAGTTATGAGGTCAGTATCCAGATGGCTCCCTATGAAGCCCATTATAGACTACCTTGTTGTACCCCTTTATTTCGGGAAGAAGTGGGGGAAAGAAAATTAGAAATGACAGAAATAATAGAGGATGCCACAGAGAAGATAAAATTAATAAGGAGTATTCTTAAGACTGCATAGGACAGGCAGAAGAGTTATGCGAACAATTAAAGGAAAGATCTGGAGTTCGAAGTGGGTGATTAGGTATTCCTCAAAGTATCTCCATGGAGAGGAATATTTAGGTTTCAGTAGAGAGGAAAGCTGAAACCAAAATATATTGGCCCATATCCCATTATTCAAAGGATAGGATCGGTAACTTATAAATTAGAACTGCCTCGTGATCTGCAGAGAATACATGATTTATTCCACATTTTAGTACTTCAAAAATATCAGCCTAATCCTAGTCACGTACCGGACCGACCTCCATTGGAACTAGAAGAGAATCTGACTCATTAGATAGAGCCGGTACGAATCATCAACCGGAGAGACAAGAATTTGAGGAACAAGAAAATTCCTATGGTCAATGTGTTGTAGCAGAACAGACCCATGCAGGAAGAGACATGGGAAATCGAGTCTATGATGAGGGATAGTTATTCTCAATTATTTAACGTGTAACTGTTTTGAGGATAAGACCCCTAAAAGGAGGGGAGAGTTGTAAACCTCGTCCTTTAGTAATGACAAAACCAAGGAAAGAACTGGCAAAATTGAATCTTTAAACCGAATTAGTCTACAATACCGATTGTTAGGGGATGCGCAAATTTAAAAAAAAAATCTAACTCCCATCTGACTCAAAAAGGTTCATAAACTTGGGAAAACAACCCTAGGACAAAATAAGGAGGAAAGACCAAAGCAATTCAACAGAATCGGGTCTGAACGGGATAGAACCGTTTTATGAACTGAGTTTGTTCATGAATCAGAACCGATAGAGAATGGGTAAATCAAGAAGCTTATGGAACCCTTGTGATTTAAAGAGATTTAAAATCTCTGGGAAGGAACTTTAAACAAAGTGTGGGAGGAAAACTAGATTGGTTCGGGTGAACTGGATTAAACCGGTCTAAGAATTGAGCCAGTTTATGAATTGGAATAGATTATGAGATGGTAAACCAGGAATTGTATGAACCCTAAGTCACCCAAGGAGTCACAAAAACCAAACCGATTTAGGTGAATCAGATCCAAACCGGTTCAGACCGGTTTGAACCACTATTGAACCGGATCCTAAATTCATTTTTCTAGGTGGCTTAAGTAATTCCAATGTGAGATTTGAGCCCACCATTGGATAGAAAATGAATTTAGAAATTTTTAGATTTGCAAAACTCGGTCGAATGAAGGGTGAACCGACCAGTTTAAGCTTTGAACCCGGTTCGGACCCATCCGGTCGGGTTCAGAACAGTGGTATGTTCTTCCTCAGGTTGACGACACTGTTCACTCGCCGAAAAATTGAATCAGCGCCAGTGAAAAAGAAACGTTTCCGTTCGGTAAGTTTTAGGTCGTCAATGCTTGTCACAATGGTGCCAAATGGACGGCCAATGGGTCCCCAAGCTCCCTATATAAAGAGCCCCTCTCCATTCGTCCTCTCCACATCTAACAAGCTCACTCTCTCTTAGTTACTTAGTTTTCCAGTGAAGCTCGAACCAGAGCTCCGATATAGGGTCAATTCTAAGCCAAAGAAGGCAAGGTTGAATTCATTAGAACTAGGGAGAAGTAAGCTACATGGTGGTGGCATCCGTTCGTTCCGACAGTTGCTGGAGAAGCGTTGGTGTGATCGAACAGTGAGGTAGCTCCTGCAGGCCAAAGCTGCTCTGTTTCAGACGACTTGAAATCAACCAATTTGAGCCCTCCTTAGGCCATACCAATCTCTCCCTACACCTTTTCAGCATTCTACGGCCGAATTAAGGTTGAAAGATAAGACAAATCAGCTCCCCGTTACAATTTTCGATCAGTGTTAGAGAGAGTGTCAACCAAATTTCAATGACGAAATTCTAATCCAATTTGACATCAATTGATGTCATTCTTGAATCCTAGGAAGAACCTCTAGAGGAGAGCTACTTGTCTAGATAGAAAGCTCAAACCGTCACGCCCTCACCGATGAGAAATCGAAGCTTTCTCTCTCTACACTCTGTTTTCTGATGAATCTTCGTTTGAGCTCGTTCTGACGTTAAAACCTGTGATTCAAAGTTCCTTAGAATCATATGAACATGTAGAAACTCAATTTCAACTTTAATTTCAATGAATAGAGGTGATGATCGGTCAATTTTATGAAATCAAATTCGGTTGTGTTAAATAGTTGAAATTGTGAAAAAAATTGGGGAAATTTTGAGATTTTCAAAAATTAAAAAGGACAAAAACGAAATTTTCTAAAATTTAGGTTCAATTGGTCATTATAAGAATATTAGAGGACCAATTGAGAAATTTTAGAATTTTTGGGGCAAAATTCCATTTTTGTAAAGAAGGGCAAAATGGTAATTTTGGGAAAAGTGAGGGACCAAATTGAAAATTTGTGAAATTGAACCCCTTTTTGGGGAATTTAATAAATTGAGGTCCTAAGATAAATTTTTAAAGTTAAAGTTAAAGAAAAATCACTTTAGGGACCTAATTGCAAATATATATAAAGTTGTTTTTCTCATTCATTGGAACGAATGAGGGCTATTAGGCCAAAGAATAATGAACAACTATGTTCCTTTCATGTAGGAGAACGAGATATCAGAAACGCCAGTTGAGGTCCAACGTGCAAGGGACATAACTCGACTAAGTTAAATTTCACTGCACGATCGGGTGAGTGGGTTTACTAACGTCATACACGGTTGGGATGATAAGCATAACTTAAAGTTAAAAACCACTTATAGGTTGTGAGTGGGATTTCATATCATAACCGATTAGGGATGATAAGCACATCGTAATGAAAATCCACTACTATGTGGTATTTTAAGCATCATGACTTAAGAGTAGTGATGTGAAAACCTTGCGAAAAAATGACTTACCGATTTTAGGTAGATCATACCCGGTTCGTATGATGAAACTTTCTCGAAGAAAGTTGAAAACCCGTTCATTGGTTATGAACAGAGATGTCCTTATATCGGGTCGGTATAACGGACAGTGAAAACATATTTTTGTTGGAAGTGTTCTCCCCTAACTATGTGCCAATGCTTAAACAATTTGGGAGACCTTCTCAACGGGAGCTTGAATCGCTCTTCTTGGCCGGGGGCCTCAGTTTTTGGAACTTGGGGGCTAATATGCCTGGTTTTTTTTTTAAATCTCAAACAATGGGCCATAGGCTAATGGGCACGAGTAGAAGCTCGTAAACGAACATGATATATGTGCCATAAAACTTTAATAAGTAAATTGTATGGTCAAGGCACCAAGGCTGGTCAAACATTCTCAATTAACTTGCAGCAGTGCAACATGACTGGTCTGAGACCAGTCGAGACAAACAGCTGCAGGTTGTGTTGAAAGTCGGGACTATTGGAAAAATGACACCACAGATTACATGACATAATAAGAAAACATTGTTTGTACATGCACTATGAGTACGAGATCATCAAGATGCCCATGAGGATCCAATGATGCATCCTAAGGATCCTAGACGACTCGGTGAGTATAAGGGCAGTTTGTCGTTCTAGGTGACCGTGCAAAATTTGGAGTAGCCCATGAGAGGTTAGGGGTTAGGTGGGTAGGGGGTAGCTTAGTAGGGAGTAGGGGGTAGGGCGTAAGGGAATAACGGGTAGAGAGAAGGGTTAAGGAGTAGGGTATTTAGGGGGTGGTGGGTTGGGGTAGGGAGTAGGGTGTTTAGGGGTGTAGTGGGTAGGGTGTTAGGGGTAGGGAGTAGGGAGTGTAGGGTAGAGGGGGTATTTTATAGGGATAAAGGTATGGGTTAGTGTAAAGTGGGTAGGGGTATGGTAGGAGATAGGGTGTAGGCTAGGTAGGGGATAGGCGGGTTGGGGGTAAGCGTAGGGGATAGTCAGGATAGGGTATAGGGATTTGGGTAAGGTGATTGGGGAAAGAGGTTAGGGGGTATGGGTAGTTGGTTGGCAGTATGGGTATGGGTAGGGTAGTGGGGGCAGTGGTAGTAGCTGAAGGGGATAGGTAGGGGTTGGAGATAGGCAGTATGGGGTGGGGTAAGGTAAATGGTGGGCGTAGGGTAGGTGTAGAATTTTAGGTGGGTTGGGGTAGGGGTATGGTGGTAAAGGGTAAGGTGGTAAAGGGTAGTGTGGTAATAGGTATGAGTATGGTGGTAGATGGTAGGTTAAATGGGGTAGGGGTAGGGTGTCACGCCTTGACCCAATTTGGTTGGATCCCTGTGAGCAATCCTCCACTGTCCTGGTTTATTAAGGGTTTTCCCCTTCTTTAAACCGTGAGGTGTAAGGCGTCCTTTATACCTGCACCTTTCCTAGAATAACAATAATCAAAACTGAATAACTTACATACATGTCTTGCAGGTTTAGCTAGCGGAATGTCTGTAGGTAGGTTTTTCCCTCGGTTACCTGAAAAGGGGTAAAGGGAGGGGGTGAGTTTGACAACTCAGTGAGTGGGTGTTTGAGAAATGAGTTTCATATAAAATATTTTGAATTGAAGTGTGCCAAACTCCTTATTTTCTTTAAAAACATTCTTTTATAAAGTTCTTGTTTTCAACATCTTTTTCCAAGGTTTACCAATTCTTTTCCAATGATTCTCAAATCCTTTCCAAGGTTTTCATAAGCTTTTTTCCCATTTCCATATTCGGTGTGTTTCACAAACAACATGCCCTTCATCATGAAGGGATCACACACATTCGCGAGATGTAGTTACGCCGACTGCACCCACTTGTGGATCAGAGCGTCCTTACCATCCACCCTGATTAAAGTCTCTAACTTCTACCCGAAGTTTGAGTGAACTTCACTGACATTCTATCCTCAGATAATAAATAATCCTTTTCCGTATTAGGATAGAGACATCATCCTATCCCCACCCCGGTCTCATGAGCAATGAAGCTACGTCAAGCTTCGCAAGACTTCTGGTACAACTAAATGCCCTATCTCCACCAGGTCGACTAGAGCCCTAAGACGCACCACTACCCCTCTTGGGCGTCTTGAAGGTCTCTTAACATAGTGCATGCACAATCAACAGTTTTTCACATAACGCCATATAATCTATTGTGCCACTAGTTCAACAGCCCCGATCCTTAACTTGACCTATAACTATTTGTCTCGACTAGTCCGAAGACCTACCTTGTCGCACTACCGCTAATTGATTGAGTATTTTGGTCCTGTCTCAGTACCATGGCCAAACAACTTATTTACTAATGTTTTCATGTCATATTAATCATGTTTGTTTACGGGCTCCTGCTTGTGCCAACTAGCCTAGGGCCCATTGTTCGAGATTTTCAAAATTGGGCATATTAGCCCCCAAGTTTAAAAAACTAAGGCCTCCGGCCTAACAGAACTATTTGAGCTCCCGTCAAGAAGGTCTCCCAAAATGTTTAAGCAGTGGCGCATAGTAAGAGGAGAGCACTTCCGACAAAATGTTCTTTTCAACTATCCATCAAACGAAGTGAGTGTGAGGACTTCTTCGCTCATAACCGATGAAAAGGTTTTTACTTCCTTCGATGAAGTTTCATCATACAAACTAGGTATGATCTACTTACAATCGATAAATAGTTTTTCCGCTTGATTTCCACATCACTCCTCTTAGGTGTGATGATTAAAATACCACTTAGTAGTGGGTTTTCATTTTCAAGGTGCTTATCATCACAACCAGGTATGATATTAAATTCCCACTCACCCGATAGTGTAGTGAATATTCTCTTTGCTGGCTTGTTGTATTACTCAAACTTTTCTTAGCTGGCATTCTCGGTACTTCGTGTTCCTACACGATATGAACACTCTTGTTCATTACCCATTGGCCTAATAGCCCTCATTCATCCTAAATGAATGAGAAAACCAAACTTTTCCTTTATTTGCAATTAGGTCCGTAAAGTTAGTTTTCTTTAACTTTAAGTCCATAATGCCATCTTTTCCTCAAATTAGGTCACAAAACTTTTAAAATTCACCTTGGCACATCAATTTATTCAATTTCACAAAATGGGTTTAATTTCCCAAATTTCTAATATGGTCCCCCAACTTTTCCAAAATTACCGTTTTGCCCCTACATAACAAAAATGGTAAGTTTTGCCCCAAAAATTCCAAAATTACCCAATTGGTCCTCCAAAAACTTTATAATGCCCAATTGGCCCTCTATTTTATGAAATTACACTTCAGACCCTCGAATTTTCAAAATTCCCAAATTTCCTACAATTTTCGCCTAATTTCAACCTTCTAACTTAGTTGATTTTGATTTCATCAAATTGAAAATCAAATGAGTTTAATTGTTAAAATTGTAGTTAGATTGGAGTTTCTACAACTTCATACAATTCAATTACACTTTAAATCTCACCATTTGATGCCAAAATCAGCTCAAATGGAGCTTCACCGAAATACTATACTTAGAGAGAGAAAGCTTACCGTCGGGGGCTCAACGGTTTGAGCTTTCGATCTAGGCAGATAGATCTTGTCTTGAGGTTCCTCCTAGGATCAAGAATTGCATCATTTGATGTTGAAATGTGTGAGAATTTAGTCATCGAAGTTCTATCAGTTCTCTCTCTAGCAACGATCAGAATTGATAGAGGGAAACAAAATTAGCTTACCTTTCATCTCTAATTCAACTCTAGGAGGGTTGTGGAGGTGTTGGAAGTGCTTGGTTTGGCTTGAGAAGGGCATAAATAGACCGATTTTAGCTTGGTCGAAACAGGGCAACTTCGGTGCACCAGAGCTACTTCACTGTTTGATCACGCCGGCGCTTTTCCATCGACCCTTGGAGAAAATTGAGATTATAGGCGTGTAGCTGACTTCTCCACAAATCTAATGAACCCAACTTCACCTTGTTTGGATCAGAAAAGTGCCCAAGTCAAAGCCCTAGTTCGAGCTTCGCCAAAAATTATAGTAGTTGAGAGAGAATGGAGTTTTTAGGTGCGGAGAGGATGAATGAGGATGGGCACTTTATGTAGGAAGCTCGGGGACTTCTTGACCATCTAATTGGTGTCTTAATAGCGGTCATTGATTGCCTAAAACTCCCTTGTTGGAGACTTTTCAACTTTATCAGCGTCTGCTCAATTTTTAGGTGAGTGAACAATGCTATCATCTGAAGCATGAAGAATACACTTTTATGAACCTGACCGGACTAGTCTGAAACGAGTTCAAGCCCAATTCAACCGAGTTTTTCAAAATTAAAAATTTCTAAATTCATTATCTATCCAAGGATGGGCTCAAATCTTAAATTTGAATTTTTTAAGCTACCTAGAATACGGTTTTATAGTGGTTCAAACTGATCTAAATTCGGTCAATCCGGTTCACCTGACCCCTTAGGTCACTCGTTATCCATAAATTTCCCGATTTTTCCTTTCTCTATCAGTTTTGGTTCATGAACCAAGTTGGTTTATCAACCGGTTCAATCAAGTTGGATCTAGTTGATCTAAACCGATTTGGTTTTTCTCTTCTAATTTGTCCTAAGGTTCTTTTCCAAGACTTCATTAACCCTTTAGGTCACTTGGAAGTTGTAAATTTCTCATTCTCTAATGATCGGGTTTGTGAACCGGTTCAGTTTTTCTCATTTTTTTGACCGGTTTTTTTCTTGGTTTTACTTAACTCAAAAGGGCAGGGTTTTCAACTCTCCCCTTCTTTTAATAGTTTTGTCCACTAAAACTTAATTAGCAACCTTTGCATGAGGAACAATTTCCTTTGATGTTAACATGGTGTTTTTTCTTAACATGCAAACTCTTCTCTTGTTCTTTCAATTAACCCTATTTACATCATTCACTTAAGGGTTTTCTTTTCCTTTATATTATTTACTCCCTCCATGGAGTTTATCATAACAAGACATACGTTACTTAAGGGTATATCGTTAGATTCACATCTTTCTTTGCTTAGTTTAAAATTTTTCCCTTTGAGGACTTGTACTCATGATTGGGAGTTCCAAGATACCTAAACATTCTCGTGTCTAGTTAACCTCATGGTCGTTGAAACCTTTAGTTCGATGTTTTTTAGAGAACTACATACTTGTTTTCACGGTTTTCCTTATTATCACTTTTTCATCCTATTTCAACTCTTCCTTCATCCGTTGTTCATTACAATTTCAGTCCAAATTTTATTTTTGACCTTTTCATGCTTACTATCTGACTCTTCCGTATTTTGAGTCATGTTTTCCTCGGTACTTTTGGGTTTACATGCCCCTTACAGCATGACATTTTCAAGATCTTGTCTCTTTGTCCATTAGATATCCAAAACACCTCTTTTAGGGTTATTCCCAACTTTCCAACCTCAGGGATTGAATAAATTCATCCCTCTTTTCATTTGGTAGTATTCCTCGACAACCTTTACTGTTATCCAATCAATATACATAATAGTGTCAGTTCTCCTTACCCATTTGTCCTTTCTCAACTTCCTTATTGAGTCTTTCTGGTTCCAATAATTTGGTTTCCCATTGGTTTATCTACAAGTTGGGATTCTTTCATTCTTTAGTTCTTGGCATTCTTTATCCAAGGATTCTTTTCCTTATTCCTTAATCCAATTTTACTTACTCGTAATAATTTCATGATTCTTCATTCTAAAATAATCACTTTCGATCCATGTGTCAATTCCTTTGCTTGGGAAGGTTCATTTCTTTCGGTTTCATTCTCTACTATGTCCCTAATAATAGAGATTTCCATCTTCGGAGCTACATGCTCAACCTTCTTATCATTCCTTATAGGGTTCTTTCTTTCTTTCTTTGCACCCTATCTATGTTAGGGCATTTGCCTACTTTGGATCCTTCTCTATCCATAACTTTTGTTTCATCACTTATTCCTTACTTGAGATACTTCTGATTATCAGTTTTATTCTGTGCATTCCACACTATGCTCAATCGTCCACTCTTTAGGCTTCATATGCGTATGTGGACTATGAACCGTCATACCAATTTTGGTTATTCCTCCTTAGCCACATCTTATTTGGAGGGCTTACTTTCCCAACATTTCTCAGACGTTCTTTCCTTTATTACCTTATTATGGATAGTGCACTCATTCTTACTTGTCACAACATCTTTTAATGATAACTTCCTTTCTACCCATTCACTTATTTCTTTTGGTCTTCCTAGTATGCTTTCTTGGTTCTTTCACCTCAGTTTGCACTTCATTTGCAAGTTTATCTCTTTGTCCCTTTCACTTGGTTCCATTATCTCTTAGTGGGGATACATATGCCTTTCCAAGGTTTCCTTCCTCGGTAGGACTCCTTTAGTTTCTTCTAAAATACCTTTTTTCATTTGCTCTTGGGAATAATATCTGCCCTTAATTGGCATCCCATGATGTTGTCTTCTCCTATTTACCTTTACTCTTCAAATCTTGCGGGTACATCTTTTGTACTCTATCCTTATTTATACCCTAGTATTAGTCTATTTTTTTAGGGTGAGTTCAAATCTTCCTTGTTTCAAGATTTCTTGACCTTTATGTGAGAGGCTTGCCTACTCCTTTCTTGGCTTGAGTTTAGTCATTAATTTGGCCATTACTTTTTTAATGGATTTCTTTCATCCTTCTTTTCCCAATTATTTGTCCTTTCCAGCTCTCTCTTCTATGTTCGAGCTCAAATTATGGCTTTCATGAGTATTAGTTCATTAATTGCCTCATCTCTACCATATCTTTGGTCTAAGATTCTTAGGGTAGTTGTTTCTCAAGTACTCTTGTCCTTAACATCCATCCCACTACCCTTTTTAGGGTGTAGTCCTTTCTACCTACCGGTCTTCCTTGGGGCATCGCATATTCTCTTTTACTATCTTGTTGTAATAACTAGCTTCCCTCCGCTATGTTTTTTCGAAACTTCTATTTGGCTTCACTACTTTTCCTAATGGAGTAGTTTTTCCCATCTTGAGATATTTCATTTATCGTCAAATGCTCGAATGGTCATCTCTTGAGGATGCGCTCCCTTCTTTGCTCCTAATTGGCTGTAAATTTCTTCTTAAGGAAAGATTTTCTTCAGCTATACTTTGTTCTTGTTTGCAGTTTATCGAGGTCCTACCTTCACTCCTTTTTTTCCTCCCTACCAATATGCAAGGATCTTGAAGAGCTTCCTCCTTGATGTAGTTGAAATTCTGAGCAGGAGTTGTATTTTTAGGGATAGTATCCTTTCGCGTTTCTTATAACTAAGGGGGCATTATTCATGGAAAATATTGTCCTAAATCCTTGTGGTGTGGGATAGCACTTCTGTCACGCCCTGACTCGGTTGGGTCGGATCCCCGTGATCAACCCGCCACTCTCCCGGTTTATTAAAAGATTTCCCCTTATTGTAAACCGTAAAGAGTAAGGCATCTTTTAACCTGCACCTTTTCCTGGAATAGCATAATCAAAACTGCATGAAATTTAAAACTTTATATACCTGTCCTACAGGCATCTTAGTTGACGATCTTTAATGGGAGGCTTTCCAGGATTTCCTAAAAGGGATATAAGGGAGGGGATGAGTATGATTACTCAGTGAATGAGTTTTTAAAAGTTTTTTTATTTTTAAGAAAAATATTTATATGGAGTGTGCCAGACTCCTTTGTTTTCAAAAATCCCTTCATTTAAAAATTTGGGTTTTTCCACCATTTCTTATTTACCACGGTGTGTCATCACCCAACACACATCCTTCATCATGAAGGTTACACACATTCGTAAGTCAGTATCACTACTGAACCCCCTAGTGGCTTTGGAGCGACTTTTCCTGCCACCCGGATAAAAGTGCGACCACTTCCACCCTGGGAGTGAGTGGATGTACGTGACATCTGACCCACAATCCCGAAATCACTGCTTCATGGATGTATGAGCACAAAGACTTTATCTTGTCCCCACTCTGGTCTCATGCGCTTGGTGTTACTCCAGATTTCACACAGACACCTGGAACGACGAACTGCCCTTATAGCCACAAGGTCATCCAGTGCCCTTAGGACGCATCACTACCCCTCAGGGGCGTCTTGATGATCCTATACTCATAGTGCATGCACAAACAATGTTTTCTCATATTGCCATGTAATCTGTGGTGCCACTGGTCCAACGGCCCCGACTCTCAACTCAACCTGCAGTTGTTTGTCTTAACTGGTCCGTCGACCTGTCATGTCGCACTGCCGCTAGTTGACTGAGCATGTCGATCCGATCTTGGTACCATGGCCAAACAATTCACTCATTAAGTTTTATAGCACATATATCATGTTCGTTTATGGGCTTCTACTTGTGCCAACTAGCCTTGGGCCCATTATACGAGATTTTCAAAATCGGGCATTTAGCCCCCAAGTTCCAAAATCGAGGCCCCCGACCTATCAGAGCAATTCGAGCTCCCGTCGAGAAGGTCTCCCAAATTATTTAAGCATTGGCACACAGTCAGAGGAGAGCACCTCCGATAAAACATATGTTTTCTCTATCCATTGTACTGCCTGGTATAAGGACACCTCCGTTCATAATCGATGAACAAGTTTTCAACTTTTTTCAAGGAAGTCTCATCATACCAACTGGGTATGATCTACTTACAACCGGTAAGTAGCTTTTCCGCATGATTTTCACATCACTTTCTCTAAGTAGTGATGTTTAAAATACTCCTAAATAGTAGGTTTTTATACCGAGGTACTTATCATTCCCAACCAGATATGATATAAAATTTCCACTCACAACCAGTAAGTGGTTTTTAAATTTTAAGTGGTGCTCATCATCCCAACCGGGTATGATGTTAGTAAACTCACTCACCCGTTAATGCAGTGAATTCCACTTGACCAGTTCTTTGTATTCACGTGAGCTCGTCCATGCTGGCGTTCCCAGTATTTCGCGTTCCTACACGATATGAACATCCTTGCTCATTATTACTTGGTATAACATCGTTTATTCTTTTCCAATGAATGAGAAAACTCAAACTTTTAGTTATTTGCAATCAGGTCCCTAAAGTTATTTCTCTTTAACTTTAAGTCCCAAATCTCAGCTTTTCCTCACATTGAGTCCCATAACTTTTAAAATTTATCTTGGGACCTCAATTTATTCAATTTAACTAAAAAGGGGTTTAATTTTCTAAATTTCCAATTTGGTCCACTAATTTTTCCAAAATTACCATTTTTCCCTTCCATTACAAAAATGGTAAGTTTTGCCCCAAGAATTCTAAAATTTCTCAATTGATCCTCCAACATTATTTTCATGCCCAATTTACCCTCAATTTCATAGAATTGCATTTCGGCCATTTGAATTTCGAGAATCCCCAATTTTTCCCCCAATTTCAACTCTTCAACATTATCGAATTTAATTTTATCAATTTGACAGTTCAAACACTTCTAATTGTTGAAATTGGAGTTGAAATTGAGTTCCTGCATGTTCATACGATTCTAAGAAACTTTGAATTGCAGATTTTAACGTCGGAACGAGCTAAAACGGAGCTTTGCCGGAAAACAGACTATAGAGAGAGAAAGCTTCAATTTCTCACCGGTGAGGGCACGATAGTCTGAGCTTTCGATCTAGGCAGATTTCTCTCATCTTGAGGTTCATCCTAGAATCAAGAATTGCATCAATTGATGCCAAATTGAGTTAGAACTTCATTATTAAAATTCTGCCGGTTCTCTCTCTAGCACCGACCGAAATTGCAAAGGGGAGCCGAATTGGTTTACCTTTCTGTCGTAATTCGGCCATGGGAGGGCTGAGGAAGTGTTGGGAAGGCTTGGTTTGGCCTGAGGAGGGCTCAAAATGGCCAATTTTAACTCAGCCGAAATAGGGCAGCTTTGGTCCAACGGAGCTGCTTCACTGTTTCATCATGTTGGTGCTTCTCTAGTGATTCTTGGATTGACTGGAGTTTTCTATCAGATAGCTGACTTCTCCCCAATTCTAAATAGCCCGACCTCTCCTTTCGATGTTAAGAAAAATGATCAAGTCGAACCTCTGGTTTAAGCTTTACCGGGAAATGGAGGAATAGAGAGAGAGAGAGAGAGTAGTGTTTGTGTGTGAGGAGAATGAATGGGGATAACCTCTTAATATAGGTGTAAAATCGGGTATTAAATGGAAGATATTTATTACTAATATTAATATTGTGAGATTTATTAATATTAATACTTTTGGTTACAAAAAAAAACTCATACTTCCCAAGAGGTCACCCATCCTCACACTATTCTCAGGCAAGCACACTTAACTTTAAAGATCTTATGAAATCTAGTTCACCTGAACCAATTTGATTTTTATTTTCTAATTTGTCTTAAGTTTCTTTTCCAAGGTTTAATGAACCCTTTGGATCACTTGGAAGTTGTAAATTTCCATATTCCTTGTTCCCAAATATAAACCGGCTCGGTTTTCTTATTCGGTTTGACCGGTTTTTTTCTCGGTTTTCCTTAACTCAAAAGTGCAGGGTTTACAACTCTCCCCTCCTTTTAGGAGTTTTGTCCTCAAAACTTAGTTGACGTCCTTGCATGAGCAATCATTTCCTTTGATGCCCCTTTGGTGTTTGCTTAAGATACAAACTTTTCTCTCGTCCTTGAAATTAGTCCCTTTTACAACCTTCACTTAAGAAATTCATTTTCATTAATATTATTTACTCCCTCCATGGAGTTTGTCATAACTAGACATACCTTACCTCATGGTATGTTGTTAGATTTTATCTCTCTCTTTGCTTAGAGTAACATTCTTCCCATTGAGGTCATGTACTCAAGATTGGGTATTCCAAGATAACTAACCATTTCCATGTCTAGTTAAATGCTTGATCATTGAAACACTTAGCTCGTCGTCCTATAGAGCATTTCGTACTTATTTCCTCGGGTTTCTTTATCACCACCTTTTCGTCCCATTTTGACTTTTCCTCCATTCGTTGTCTATTATAACTTCGGTCCACATTGTTATATTTGACCTCGTCATGCTTATTAGCCGACTCTTCCTTTGAGTCATATTCTCCTCGGGTTGTTGGGCTTACATGCCCTTACAACATGGCATTTTCTAGGACCCGTCTCTGTCCATTTGATTTCTAGAACATCTCCTGAAGTGTCGCTCCTAGCTTTTAGACCTTTAAGGGATCGTATAACTTCATTTCTCTTTTCTTTTGATAGTATTCCTCAACTATCTTTTTTTTTTACCATTAATTACTCCACATACTCAATTGTGTTGGTTCTCCTTACCCACTCGTTCTTTTTCGACTTCCTTATTGAGTATTTCCTGTTCCAATTAATTAAATTCCCAGATGTTTTACCGACATGATGGGTTTCGTCCTTTTTAGATCCATCATCATTTCCAATTATATCCTCCACTCAAGGGTTTTCCTTTGGCCTTAATCCCCTCTGATTTCTTCACAACCATTTCACAATTCTTTATTTTTCTGGTCCAATCGTCTGGGCAGTTGTATCACTCGTTCTTCATGCCCATCTTATTATCCATCATAGAGTGTAGTCTTTACTACATCTCATTGCTTCTTAGGGTTTTGTTTATTTTATTTGGTTGTCTATCGTTATTAGTTTTCCTCTTTCTACTTGGTTCTCCTGTTCCCTCCAAACAGGTCAGCTTGGGTCATTTTGATACTTCCTTCCTTATAAACATTTCCTAATTAAGGGTTGATTCCTTTCACTCCACATTATGTCCATCCGCCCCTCCATAATTTCTTTAGTTTTATTTCCTTCATAGGACCTCATTTTTCCTTGGTACTTGACTTTTCCATCTGAACCAACATTTCATTTGTGAGCTTATCATTCCATATATTTTGGTTGGTTCCATTTCCTCTCAATTGGGATACACATGTCTTTTCGGGGCTTCCTTCCTTTGTAGAATTCTTTACCTTTCTCCGAACATTCCTTTTTACATTTGCTCTTGGGGATTTCTACTCTTGATGTTGTCTTCTACTGTCTACCTTTACTTCTCAGGTCTTGCAAGACATCTTTTATACTCTACCCGCATCCTCATTCATACCCAATACCTGTCTATTTCCTTAGGGAGCGTATAAATCTTCCTTATTTCAAGATTTCTTGATCATTATGTGAGAAGCTTGCCTATTTCTTTCTTGGCTTGAGTTTGGTTGTTAATTTGGCCTTTTGGTCCCTTTAAGGATTTCTTTCATCCTTCTCTTTCAGAGTATTTGACCTTTCTGCTTCTCTTCCTTGTTGGAACTTACATCATGGTTCTTCCACGTATTAGTTGGTTAACTGCCCCACCTCCACCAGTACCTTGGTTTAGGTCTTCTTAGGGCAGTTGTCTTCTCGAGTACTCTTGTACTTAACGTTATCTCACTGACCTTTTCAGGGTGTAGTCCTTTCTACTTCCCGGTCTTCCTTAGGTATGTTGGTCAGAGACTTCGATTTTTAACTTTTCTGCTTTTTCCACAAGAGGTAGTACTTTCAAATTATCACTTTTCCAAAGCATGTTAGTCTTGGCCTTTGATACTTCCTTCCTTCAAGTAGTTTCTAATGAGGGGTTGGCTCCTTGCACATCCGCCAACCAATGATTCATTTTCACAGTGTATTCCTTCTCTTCTCCACTCTCACTATGTCATTCCCTAGAGTTTCGAGGGATTTTTTTTTGTTTGCCCCTTATGAGAGGGTTCTAAATATGCTTCTCATGTACCTTATCCATATTCATGAGGTATCCTTCTTAGTTTGACCTTCTTAAGAAGTTTTTTGTATTCACCTCGTCTTTTCTTGACATTTTTTTGAATTGTTTATGTAACCCACTCCATGGTATCGGTCTCTAATCGTTCATGTCCTTCGTGACCTTTGAGGAGGTATTGCCCTGAATCTATGAGGTGTGGAACACCTCTTCTTTCCTTACACCTATAATAGTTGAACTTGGTACTTGTCCTTAGTAGGGTTGGGCACTTCTTCAAGTAATGTCTCCATCGTTCATACTTGTCATAGGTTATTCTCTTATATGGATTGTTGTTGTCCCTTCTTTCCATTGAGTAGGGCATTTCAAGGGTTACTATTGGTTTGGTGCTCTACCGTTCTTGACTTCGATCACTTTGCCAATTTTATTACTTAATCTCCTTTGCTAAAGAGTCATGGTAAGATTCCTCCTAGGTTTCCTGATTCATCTCCCATTACTGGAATGTAAGTTTTCCTTAGTTTCTAGGATAGTGTGGTTTTGTTTTATTTTCCTTAGGCCATATTCCAAGTAAGATCACATCCTCAGAAGTAAGAGTTTTGGAGAATTTGAATATTTTATTAACATGGGAATACAAATGGTTGGGCTCTCAGTCCTATCACAGAAAGTCATCACAAATTAACTAGTGAGCTATGAGATTCTTGATAAGCATCCTCCTTTATACTTAGGGTTGTGCCATCAATAGGTCTTAGCACCATTCTCTCGGTTACTTCCCCATTTGGTCCTTCAACATTTTTGCCAGGTCTCAGGCATTTGGGAAGCTTCAAGGGTTGTCTCCCTACGAAGGTAGGGTGTTGAGTAGAGCCCTTCCAAGTTTTCTTGGTTCCTCTCCTAGGAGAAATCTGAAAATTCTAGGATAAATCCTATTAGTTACTATATTTTCTAGTATTAATTATGTATTTAAGGAAATAGGTTCTGATACCACTCTAGTTGGCACACTCCGACCAGGTTTGGTCGTATCCCCGTAATCAAACCGCCACTCTCCCGGTTTATTAAAGGATTTCCCCTTATTGTAAACCGTAAAGAGTAAGACGTCTTTTAGCCTGCACCTTTTTCTAGAATAGCATAATCAAAACTGCATGAAATTTAAAACTTTATACACCTATCTTACAAGCATCTTAGTTGATGGTCTTTAATGGGAGGCTTTCTAGGATTTCCTGAAAGGGATATAAGGGAGGGGGTGAGCACGACTACTCAATGAATGGGTTTTTAAAAGCTTTTGACTTTTAAGAAAAATATTTATATGGAGTGTGCCAGACTCCTTTGTTTTAAAAAATCCCTTCATTTAAAAATTTGGGGTTTTCCACCATTGCTTATTTACCACGGTGTGTTATCACCCAACACACATCCTTTATCATGAAAGTTACACACATTCACAAGTCAGTATCATTTTCGAACCTGCTAGTGGCTTCGAAGCGACTTTTCTTGCCACTCAGATGAAGTACATCCACTTCTACCCTGGGAATGAGTGGATGTACGTGACATCCAACCCACAATCCCGAAATCACTTATTCATGTCCATGTGAGGACAGAGACATCATCTTGTCCCCACTCTGGTCTCATGCGCTTGGTGTTACTCCAGATTTCACACAGACACTTGGAACGACGAACTGCCCTTATAGCCATAAGGTCATCCAGTGCCCTTAGGACGCATCACTACCCCTCAGGGGCGTCTTGATGATCCTATACTCATAGTGCATGCACAAACAATGTTTTCTCATATTGCCATGTAATCTGTGGTGCCACTGGTCCAACGGCCCCGACTCTCAACTCAACCTGCAGTTGTTTGTCTTAACTGGTCCGTCGACCTGTCATGTCGCACTACCGCTAGTTGACTGAGCATGTCGATCCTATCTTGGTACCATAGCCAAACAATTCACTTATTAAGTTTTATGGCACATATATCATGTTCTTTCGAGCTTTTGCACATGCCAAATAGCCTTGGGCCCACTGTACGAGATTTTCAAAATCGGGCATTTAGCCCCCAAGTTCCAAAACCAAGGCCCCCAGCCTATCAGATCAATTCGAGCTTCCATCGAGAAGGTCTCCCAAATTGTTTAAGAATTGGCACACAGTTAGGGGAGAGCACTTCCGATAAAACATATTTTTTCTCTATCCATTATACCACCCGGTATAAGGACACCTCCGTTCATAACCGATGAACAGGTTTTCAACTTCCTTCAAGGGAGTCTCATCATACCAACTAGGTATGATCTACTTACAATCGATAAGCAGCTATTCCGCATGATTTTCACATCACATCCTCTAAGTAGTGATATTTAAAATACTACTAAATAGTGGGTTTTCATTCTGAGGTATTTATCATACCGAACTAGCTATGATATAAAATTTCCACTCACAACTGGTAAGTGGTTTTTAAATTTTAAGTGGTTCTTATCATCCCAACCGGGTATAATGTTAGTAAACCCACTCACCCGTTAACGCAGTGAATTCCACTTGACCGGTTCTTTGTATTCATGCGAGCTCATTCATGCTGGCATTCTTGGTATTTCATGTTCCTACACGATATGAACATCCTTGCTCATTATTACTCGGCATAACAGCCTTCAATAATTTTCAATGAATGAGAAAACTCAAACTTTTAGTTATTTGCAATAAGGTCCCTAAAGTTATTTCTTTTTAACTTTAAGTCCCAAATCTCAGATTTTCCTCAAATTGAGTCCCATAATTTTTAAAATTTTTCTTGGAACCTCAATTTATTCAATTTCACCAAAAAGGGGTTTAATTTCCCAAATTTTTAATTTGGTCACCCAATTTTTCCAAAATTACCATTTTGCCCTTCCTTTACAAAAATGGTAAGTTTTACCCTAAAAATTGCAAAATTTCTCAATTGATCCGGCAACATTATTTTCTTGCCCAATTGACCCTCAATTTCATAAAATTGCATTTTGGCCATTTGAATTTTGAAAATCCCCAATTTTCCCCTAATTTCAACTCTTCAACACTACTGAATTTGATTTTATCAATTTGACTGATCAAACACTTCTAATTGTTGAAATTGGAGTTAAAATTGAGTTCTTGCATGTTCATACAATTCTAAGAATCTTTGAATCACAGATTTTAACACCGAAAAATAGATTGTAGAGAGAGAAAGCTTCGATTTTTCATTGGTGAGGGCACGACAGTCTAAGCTTTCGATCTAGGCAGATAACTTTCATCTTGAGGTTCATCCTAGAATCAAGAATTGCATCAATTGATGCCAAATTGAGTTAGAATTTCAGTATTGAAATTCTGTCGATTCTCTCTCTAGCAACGACCAGAATTGTTGAGGGGAGCCGAATTGCTTTAACTTTCTATTTTAATTCGGTTGTGGGAGGGCTGAGAAAGTGTTGGGAAGGCTTGGTTTGGCCTGAGGAGGGCTCAAAATGGCCAATTTTAACTCAGCCGAAATAGGGCAGCTCCTATAGATCGGAGCTGCTTCACTGTTCTATCATGTCAGCGCTTCTCTAGTGATTCTCAGATTGACTGGAGTTTTCTATCAGATAGTCGACTTCTTCCTGGTTCTAAATAGCCCACCCTCTCCTTTTGAGGTTAAGAAAAATGTTCAAGTCAAAGCTTTGGTATAAGCTTCACCGGGAAATGGAGTAGAGAGAGAGAGAGAAGTGTTCGGGTGTGACAAGAATGAATGGGGATGACCTTTTTATATAGGTGTAAAACCGTGTATTAAATGGAAGAGATTTATTACTAGTATTAATATTGTCAGATTTATTACTAGTATTAATATTGTTATAAATTATTGGTATTAATTCCAATAATTTAATTTCCGTATTAAATTATATGTATTAATTCTAACAATTTAATTTGGGTATTCAGTTATTGGTATTAATTACAATAATTAAATATATATTAATTTATGGCTATTTATGATAAGTCGTATGTTCGCATAAAAATATTTGACCAAAATTTTGGGTTACAAAAAAAATTCATACTTACCAAGAGGTCACCCATCCTCTTAGGCAAGCACGCTTAACTTTAAAGTTCTTACGGAATCTAGTTCACATGAACCAATTTGGTTTTTATTTTCTAATTTGTCTTAAGTTTCTTTTACAGGGTTTAATGAACCCTTTGGATCACCCGAAAGTTGTAAATTTCCAGATTGCTTGTTCCCAAATGTAAACTGGCTCAATTTTCTTATTCGGTTTGACCGGTTCTTTTCCCGGTTTTCCTTAACTCAAAATTGTGGGGTTTACAACTTGACGTATGAGACCATAAGGGCAGTTTATCGTGACAGCACTCAGGGAAGATTGATGTAGCTTCATGCATATATTAGATTGTGGTGAGGGTCCAAATGAGATCTTTGTTCTCATATGGACACAGAGTTATCTTTTGGGTTTAAGGGACGGATGTCACAAACATCCACTCATTCCCATGGTAGAAGTGGATGAGCTTCTATCTAGGTGACCGGTAAAGTCGCACTGATGCCACAAGTGGGTGTTGTGGATGGGCTGACCTGCCAATGTGTGATCCCTTCATGATGAAGGGCGTGTGTTGATTGTTAAAGACACTGGATGTTGGTAATGTGTAATTATGATTTTGAAAACTGAGAATTTGAGGATGAAAATAATCTTAAAGGAAATAAAGAGCTTGACACACTACAATTAAAAACTATTTTATAGAAACTTTTTTTTCAAACACCCATTCACTGAGTTGTAGAAACTTATCCACCTTTTCTATCCCTTCTTAGGAGCAGAGAAATAACTAGGGAATACACTAGGATTTACCCTCTGTCAGGTATGTTTAATTTCTTTTTAATCTTGCATTTTATTGATATATGTCATTACAAGGAACATTGTTAAAATTTCGTCTCGCTACTCTTGATTAAAGACAGGGGGAACCCATCTTGAATCAAGGGAGCAGTAGGATGATCATGGGGATCGGACCAAACCAAGTCGAGACATGACATAAAATGTGTATAATTTCAAATATATATATATATTTATTTAATTAATTAAATTTATTATATATTAATTAGGTATGTTATTCTATACGGTCGAGTTTCAGCCAATTCGAGCACAACTCAAACTTGGATCAATGAAATAGAACTCGTACTCGATGTTCGAGTTCATGAATGATGTGAATTAAATTTTAAGACGTGATTTGGGATTCGCTAAATCGAATATTGAAAAATATAAATAATTATTAAAATTTTAACAAAATCAAAATTTTAAATTTAAAAAATATAGAAAAAATCTATTATTATACTTAATCACTAGTTCTTAATCTCATTTTCTAATTTTATTAGTGTATACAGGTATTAATAATAATGTATTAAAGATATATCATTATTTATTATATAAAATTAATTCAATACATAATTAAAATTATACAGGATATAATAATTTTTATTGATATTTTCATATATATAATATTATACATTTTTAACTTTACTCTTAAAAATTTTTTTTGCTCTTAAACATATTTTTAAAATTAAAAATTAATAATATACACTTTGCCTATTTATAATTATAAATAAATATCAAAATTTAAAAAAAAATATCAATTTAGATGACCCTAAATTTAATTTGATGGATCTATTATTATACATGATCATTAACGGTGACCACTTGACATTTGTTAAATTCATTAATTTATACTGTTAAAACTAAATACATGAATATATCATTAAAATAATATACAATCTAATAAATTTTATTAATATTTTTACATATTTAATACTATATACTATCAATTTTGTTGTATTATTATAAACTCAATACAATTTATTATTAAAATTGAATACAATTTATATATTTAATAATATATACTTTGCAAATTTATAATTAAAAATAATTTTAAATAATTTTAAAGATTTATATAATTTTAAATTTATACAAAATACAATTCTATTATGAGATAATCAGTTGTAATTATTTACTAATTTTATTAGTGTATATTTTTTTACCATTTTTTATTTAAAATATATTGATATATTTAATTTATAAAACATGTTATATGAAGTTTTTATTTATTTATTAATAAAAGAATTCAAAATTAAATAAATTAATATTTTACTTAAAAGGTACTATTGAATGTGTTAAAAATAAATTTTAGTGATACATAATATATTTTAAATTTTTTACTTTTTAATTGAGTATTCAACTATGCACGCAAATGGATTTTCATGGTGATTATTATATTTTTATTAGATAATAAATATATTAATTATAACTATTTTTCATATTCATTTGTATAAAATTTATTCATAAATCTTTACGCCTAGAGAAACATTGATGAAAAGTTTGTATTTGATGTAACGAGAGTGTGTAAATCTGTCAAAATTTGAATAGGCCTTAACCCGAGCCGTTATTGCATGTGCAAAGTCGTTGTTTTGAATTGGATAGTTTATGAACTTGACATGTATAATGAGTAAAGGAGATTGAGGGATTTTGTAGAGGTTCCTTAAATTGGCCTTTATTGAAGGAAAACTTGGATGAAGTTTTGGCATCACATAATAATTCCTTTTTTAAATGAAGTTTTAGTCTTTTATCTCTAAATTAAATGAAATTTACACAAGTTAGGAAAGATATTTTTTAACTCATATATCTTTTTTTCTATTTAATAATATATATTCATTATTGAACGATAGCTTTTAACTTAAATATCTCTTTTTTTCTATTTAATAATATATATTCATTAATCAAACAATCCACTTTCTTGTCTCTCTACTTAATTTCTTGTCTCTCTACTCAAGTAAAATAACTTTGTTCAAGTGATAAAATCTTTAATTTGCTTAATATCCTCCTCTATTGAAAAGGGAATGAGTCAATTTTTTTTACTTTTATTATTTAACTTTTGATAACTTAGATTACAAATTAGTCCGCTCACAAAAAAACATTAATTTGTCTATTTCCATCATTAGGGATGTCAATAGCTCAAGTCCGGGCAGATTTTAACGGACCTGCACCATACTCGAGCTTGGATGAGAAAAACCAGACCGATTTAGATAAATCGGATCCAATAGGATTGAACCAATTTATGAATTGAGTTGGTTTATAAATCGAAACCGATAGAGAGAGGGTAAACAGAGAAAATTATGGATCCCAAGTAACCTAAAGAGTCACATAAGCCATGAAAAAGGACTTATGGATGGATTGGAGATGAAAACCAAACTGGTTTAAGTGAACCGAATCTAAACCGGATTGAACTAGTTTGAACCACCATTGAACTGGATTCTTAATTTATATTTCTAGATGGCTTAAATAATTTAAATTTGAGATTTCAGGCCACCATTGGAAAGAAAATAAATTTAGATAAATTTAGAAATTTTTAGATTTGAAAATTTTGATCGAATTGTGGGTGAACCGACCGGTTTAACCTTTGAACCAGGTTAAGACCGGTATAGTCCAATTCAAAACAATGTCATCTTCTTCCTTTAGATGATATCACTGTTCACTCACCGAAAAATCGCACAGCACCGGCGAAGCTGAAAAGTCTCCGGCCAAGGAGTTTCAGATGACCAAGAATTCCCCGAGCTTCCTATAAGGGTAAGGGTAGTGTTAGTGGTATGTAGTAAGGCTGTAGGCGGGATAGGTGGTAGGCATCGTATGGGATAGCATTAGGGAGTAGGTGGCCATGCAGTAGGGGCAGGGTAAGTGGTAGGGGTGGGCATAGGGAGTAGGTCATTAGGTGGTATGGGGTTGGGTGTTAGGGGGTTGGTGCGTTGGGTAGAATGTGATAGGGGGATAGGGGGTAGGGGCTATAGTAGGATTGTCATGCCCCGACCTGGTTTGGTCGGATCCCCATGATCAGCCCACCACTCTCCCGGTTTATTAAAGGGTTTCCCCTTATCGTAAACCATAAAGAGTAAGGCATCCTTTAACTTGCACCTTTTTCCTGGAATAGCATAATCAAAACTTTATGAAATTTAAAATTTTACATACCTGTCTTACAGGCATCTTCGTTGACGGTCTTTAAGGGGAGGCTTTCCGGGATTTACTGAAAGGGATATAAGGGAGGGGGTGAGTACGACTACTTAGTGAATGGGTTTTTAAAAGCTTTTGAACAGAGAAGGTCTCCCAAATAGTTTAAGCATTGGCACACAGTCAGGGGAGAACAGTTCAAACAAAATAGGTTTTCACTGTCCATTATACCAACCGGTATAAGGACATCTCTGTTCATAACCGATGAACGGGTTTTCAACTTCCTTAGAGGAAGTCTCATCATACCAACTGGGTATGATCTACTTACAACCGGTAAGTAGTTTTTTTTTCGCATAATTTTCACATCACTTTCTCTATGTGGTGATGATTAAAATACCACTAAACAGTGGGTTTTTATACCGAGGTACTTATCATCCCCTACTGGGTATGATATAAAATTTCCACTCACGACCGGTAAGTGGCTTTTATCTTTAAGTTGTGCTCATCATCCCAACCGGGTATGATGTTAGTAAACCCACTCACAACCGGTAAGTGATTTTTAACTTTAAGTTGTGTTCATCATCCCAACTGGGTATGATGTTAGTAAACCCACTCACAACTGATAAGTGGTTTTTAAATTATAAGGTGTGCTCAACATACCAATCGGGTATGATGTTTGTAATCCAACTAACAACCGGTAAGTGGTTTTTAAATTATAAGGTGTGCTCATCATCCCAATTGGGTATGATGTTTGTAAACTCACTCACCCATTAATGCCGTTAATTCCACTAGACTGGTTCTTTGTATTCACGCGAGCACGTCCTTGCCAGCGTTCCCGATATTTCGCGTTTCGGTGAAGGCACAACGGTTCGAGCTTTCGATCTGGACAGATAGCTCTCATCCTAAGGTTCATCCTTCCGGTCCTAATTCGGCCGTGGAAAGGCTGAGGAAGTGTTGAGAGGGCTTGGATTGGCCTGAGCAGGCCTTGAAATGGCTAATTTTAGCTTGGTCAAAATAGGGCATCTTCGGTCCGTCGGAGCTGCTTCACTATTCTATCACGCCGGCGCTTCTCCAACGATTCTCGTATTAACTAGAGTTTACTATCAGATAGCTGTCTTCTCCCCGGTTCTAAAGAGCCTGACCTTTGTTCAAGTCGAAGCTCTGACTCGAGCTTTACCGGGAAATGGAGCAGTAGTGAGAGAGAGAGAAGTATTTAGGTGTGAGGAGAATGAAATGGGCATGACCTCTTTATATAGTCGTAAAACGTGTGTATTAAATGGGCGAGATTTATTACTAGTATTAATATTGCCATAAATTATTGGTATTAATTCCAATAATTTTATATAGGTATTAAATTATTGGGATTAATTTTAATAATTAAATATATATTAATTTATGGCTATTTATGATAAGCCGTACTTTCGCATAAAAATTTTTAACCGAAATTACGGGTTACAAAAAATCATATTTCCCAAGAGGTCACCCATCTTCACACTACTCTCAGGTAAGCAAGCTTAACTTTGAAATTCTTATGGAATCTAGTTCACCTGAACCAATTTGATTTTTATTTTCTAATTTGTCTTAAGTTTCTTTTCCAATGTTTAATGAACCGTTTCTTATTCCCAAATGTAAACCGGTTTGGTTTTCTTATTCAGTTTGACCGGTTCTTTTCCCGATTTTCCTTAACTCAAATGTGTGGGGTTTACAAGGATGGTAGGAGGCTAGGGTTCTAGGGAAGGTAGGGGTAAGGGATAGTGGGAGGGTGGTAGGCAGGATAGGTGGTAGGGAGTAGGGGGCTAGGGGTATGGGGTAAAGGGGTGTAGGGGTAGGGGACAAGGGGGGTAAGGGTAGGGGGTTGGGGGATAGGGGATAATAGTTTTGGTGCTAGGGGGTAGGGGTAAGGGTAAGGGTAGGGTGTAAGGTGGTAGGTGGTAGGCATCGTATGGGATAGGGGTAGGGAGTAGGTGACTATGTGGTAGGGGGTAGGGTGTATGGGGTAGGGGGTTGGGTCGATGGTGGTATGGGTGATAGTGGTAGGGGGATAGAGGGTAGGGGTTAGGGTAGGATGGTAGGTGGGTATGGTTCTATGGGAGGTAGGGTTAAGGGGAAGGGGGTAGTATGGTAGGTGGGGTAGTGTGGTAGGCGGGGTAGGGTGTTAGGCGGGGTTAGCGGTAGGGGGTAGGGGGCTAGGTGTATGGGGTAAAGGGGTGTGGTGCTAGGGGACAAGAGGTAAGAGGGTAGTGTGGTAGGGGGGTAGGGTGGTAGGCGGAGATGGCTATAGGGGGTAGGGTGGTAGGCGGAGTTGGCTATAGGGGGTAAGGGGCTTGGTGTATGGGGTAAAGTGGTGTGGTGCTAGGGGGCAGGGGGCAAGGGGTTAGGGGTTGGGGGATAAGTGGTAGGGGTTTTGGTGATATGGGGTAGGGACATGGGGTAGGTGGTAGGGGTTGGGTAAATGGGGGGAGGCAAAAAGTCGGTTAAGAGGAATTCACTACGTTCACGGGTGAATAAGAATTTTTACATCATATTCAGTTGGGATTATGAGCACCTCGGTAATGAAAACCTATTACTATGTGGGATTTTAAAATTCCTGGAAGAAAGCAGAAAACACATGAAAAAAACTACTTAATGGTTGTAAGTAGATCATACCTGGTTAATATGATAAACATCCTAGAAGGAAGTAGAAAACTTGTTCATCGGTTATGAGTCGAGATGTCCTCACACCCGGTTGGTGTGATGGATAGATAGAATGTTATTTTTTGTAGAAGTTCTATCCCCTGACTATGGGCAACTGCTTAAACATTTTGGGAGACCTTCTTGATGGGAGCTCGATTTGCTCAGATACGCTGGAGGCCTCGGTTTTGGGACTTGGGGACTAAAATGTACAATTATGAAAATCTCGTACAGTGGGCCTAAGGCCAATTGGCACGAGCAAGATCTAGTAAACAAACATGATATTAAGCCATGAAAACTTTAAAGAATGATGTGTTTGGCAATGGTACCAAGACAAGACCGACATACTCGATAGACTGGCGACAGTGCAACAAGATAGGTTGACGGACCAGTCAAGACAACACATGTGCATGTCTACTTGAGGGTCAGGGCCGTTGGACCATTGGCACGAAGTATTAAATGGCTTATGAGGAAAACTATTATTTTATGCATGCACTGAGCTTTGGGACCATTAAGATGCCCAAGAGGTGTGGTGATCCGTCCTAGGTGCTATTGGATATCATGCTGGAGATAAGGGTAGTTTCTCGTGCTAGCAATCAGGAAAGCTCAACGTAGCTTCATGCGCATGAGACCGGGGTGGGGTCGAGATGAGGTCTTTGTTCTCATATGGACATGGAGTTTCTTTTCAGGTTTTGAGGGTCGGATGTCACGTACATCCACTCATTCCTAGGGTCAAAGTGGATGGGCTTTTATATTGGTGATTGGTAAAGTCGTTCCGATGCCACAAGTGGGTGTAGTGGACGGGTTGTCCTACAAATATGTGATCCCTTCATGATAAAAGGACGTGTGTTGATTTTTAAACACACCAACTGTGTTTATTGAGCAAATGATGGTTTTGAAAACCAAGAAATTAAGAATATGGTTTTAAGAAAATAAGGAGTCTGGAACACTCTATTTCAAAATATTTTTCTAAAAATCAAGTTTTAAAAACTCATTCACTGAGTTGTCGAACTCAGCCCTTCCCTTATACAACTTTTCAGGTAACCAAGGGAAAACCTACCTAAAGACCTCCAGTTAGCTACTCCTGTAAGACATGTATGTAAGTTCAAATTTCATGCATGAAAGGTACATGTTTAAAGGATGCCTTACTACTCACGGTATGAAGAAGGGGAAAACCCTTAATAAATCGGGAGAGTGGCGGGTTGCTCATGGGGATCCAACCAAACCGGGTCAGGGGGTAACATACCCCCTACCCTTACCGCTACCCAATACCCATACTCCTCCTACACCCTAACACCTGCCCCCTACCGCCTTAAATGCACTACTCCCTAATGCCTACCCACTACCCCCTACTTCCTTACCCCGTACCCTCTCTACCATCTACTCCCCTTCACCCTAACCCCTAACCCATCTACCACTAACCCCTACCTCTAGCCGCAACCCCCTACACCCTACTCCATACCCCATACACCCTATCCCTTACTTTGCATACCTCGCATACACCCTACCCCTATCGCGCCTACCCCCTATCCCCTAACCCCTACCCCTTACCTACCCAACACCCAACCCCTACCACCCTACCCACCTACCACATAATCCCTACCACTAACACCCTACACTTTACTCTATTGCTACCCGCTTTACCTTACCCCTCCCCCTTTACCTTACACCCTATTCCTAGCCCTTGCCCATACCAATCTACCCTATCTCGTTCCTACCCCCTACCCGTACAACTAACACCACACATAGCCCTTCCCCTACCCCCTAACACCCTACCCCTTACCGCCTAACACCCAACCCCCTAGCCCCCTATCACCCACACCACCCCCACCCCCTACCGGCTAGCCACCTACTCCCTACGTCTACCCGCTATGACTCCTACCACCTACCTCACATACCACCTTACCTCCTACCCCTAACTTACCCCCATACCCCTACCCATAGTGACATACACCCAACTCCCTTACATCGTACACACCTACCCTCTACTTCATTCCCCATACCCACCTGCCCCTACTCATCTACCCCTCTTTTCCTCCTACCCACCTACCCCTACCCCTACCCCTACCCTCTACTGTAGGGGGGTAGGGTGTGGGGATAGGGGGTAGAGGGGTAGATGTGTAGGAGGTAGGGGCAGTAGAGGGAGTGGGGTAGGGACGATAAGGAGGGTAGAGGGGTATGGGCGGTAAGGAGGTAGGGGGTAGAGTGGGCAGGTGATAGGGGTGTAGAGGGTAGGCGTTTGATGGAACCGTTAGAGCTGACATTTATAGCAATCAAAGTTTAAATGCTAAACACATGTTGATTTCTCTTTATTTGTTAGTATATATAATAAAAAAATATGGAAACGAATAATGTGAATGAATTATTTGTTTGAGAAGGCTAACAATGATTCAATAGTTATGATAGAGAAGGGTACTAGTATAGACTTGGAACATATTATATATAGAGTTCACATTTCTCTTCATCATTGTGCAAATGTATTTCCTTCTAAAATCTATACCCCCTACCCCATATACCCTTCCCCACCACAGCCCCTTATCCTGCATACCCCATACCCCTATGCTGCATACCTATTAATCCCTACCCCTTATACCCTACCCCTTACCCACCTACCACCTTACCCTTACCGCCTGCCCATCCCACGCTACCCACCAACCACACTACCCCTACCCCTATGACCCCTCCCAATCCCTTACACCTACCCCTATCCCCCTACCCCTACCCCTTACCCCTCTAACCCCCTAACTTGTAAACCGCCTACCTCCCAACCCTAACACTCTCAACCCCTACCTCCCTATCCCCTACGTTGCCAATCCCTACCTCCCTACCCCCTACCGTATACCCCTAACACTACCCGAACCCCTACCCCATAATGCTATCACTACCCCTAACCAGTACTGCCAACCCCTATATCCCTACTGCCTATACCACTACCCCCTACCACTTATCCAATTATCCCACCACCCCTCCCCCCTCCCCCCCTACCACCTTACCCCTGACTCACCTACCCCATACCCACCGTACCCCTAGCCCCCTACCCCCTTGCCCACCTACCACCATACTTTCTACAACCATTCACTAACCCCTACCCCCTATCCCCGTACCAGTTACTCCCTACCCCTACTCCCTACCACCCTATCCCCTATCTCGCCTACCCCCTACACCCTACACCGCCTACCCACTCCCTCCCACGCCCTACCACCTCCCCCCTTATACTCCCTATGCCTCCTACCTCCTACCCCCTACCACATAACGACCTACCCCCTTCCCACAACCATGCCCACCACCTACCACCCAACCCCCAAACCGCCTTACCCCCTAATCTCCTACAACCTATACACCTAACCCTTACCCCCTACACTCTACCACCCTACCCCGTACCCAACCTACATCTACCTCCTACCCCACCTAACCCTACTACCTACCCTACCTACCCGCTAACCCCAATCCACACCCTTACCACCTACCACTACCACTACTCCTACCCCCTTTAACCTATCCCCTACTTACCACTTATTCCCTACCCCTACTTAATAACCCCTACACCCTTACTCTCAACTACCTACCCCTGACTCCCAATAAAACCCTACCCCTACTTCCCCAACCCCCTTTCCCCCTTGTCACATACCCCCACCACCTACACCCTACCTCTACCCTCGACCCCTAACCCCTACCCTTACCCCTTACCGTGCATACACTACATACCTCCAACCTCCTATGCTCTACCGCACCTACCACACTATACTTACCCTCACCCCTACTCCCACCCCCAAATCATGCCTACCCACATGCTCCGCCCCTACCCCCACCCCAACCCTACCTACCCCCAAGCCCCACCCCCAACACCCCACCCCTACCTTGCCTACCCTCAACCCACCCCATTCCTCCTCCCAACCCTACACCTTATCCCATACCCCTACCCCATTTAACCTACTCTCTACCACCCTACCCTCTACCACACCTACACATACCCACCCCTCACTCTTTACCCCATACTGCTTAGCCCTAACCCCTATCTATCCCATAACCCTACTCCTTACCTCCCACGATTTACCCTACCACTGCCCTCTTTACCCTATCCCTACCCCATACACCAAACCTCCAACAAACTCCCTCTACCCCTTACCCTCTCTCCCCTACCACCTTACCCTAACCCTACCCCCTATCCCACCTACCTCTGACCCAGCCTAACACCTAACCCTACCCCCTACATCGCCTAGCTCCCTTGCCACTACCGTCCAATGCCCCCTCACCACTACCCCTACCACAGACAATGCCAACCACCTTACACCCTACCCCTACCAAATACACCCTCCCCCTACACCCCTACTCGTTACCCCCAACCCACTACCCCCCTAAACCCCTACTCCTTAACCCCTACCCAATACTACCCTAAATACCCTACTCCCTAACCCCTACCCCTTTACCCTACCCCCTACCCACCTATCCCAACCCCCAAAGCCTGACCTGCTTACCTCCTACCCCGTACCTATCTACCTCCTACCCCTACCTACCTACCTCCTACCCCCTACCCCTCACCCTCTATCCACTAAGCCCCTACCCCTACCACACTACCCCTACATCCTACCCCTACCCACCTACCCAACCATCTACCTATCACCCTACCACTAACCCCTACAACATTACACCTTCCCCCTAACCCCTACAACATTACACCTTCCCCCTAACCCATACCCCCTCCCTTACCCCACTACCTCATACACCTTACCCCTTCTCACTTTACCATACCCCCTACTCTGTACCAATAATCCCCTACAACTACCCCCTCTACCCTATCCTTTACTACCCCCTGCACCCTACCCCATTACACATTCCTCGAACCTCACACCTCCTAGCCCCCTACATTCACACCTGTTAACCCTATACCCCTTACACTATCGCCCCCTATCCCCATACATCTTAACCTCATACCTATACACTCTCACCCCCTATGCCCTAACCCCTACCCCATACACCGCATACCCCTACCACCCAACCCACCTATCACTCTACCACCTACCCCCCACCCCAAGCCCTACACCCACACCCCACCCCTACCCTGCCTACCTTTAATCCCAACCCCTACCCCCACCCCTTTGTAAACACCACCCTTTTTAGTTAAGAATAACTAGGAATAGAACCGGTCAAACTAAGTGAGAAAAACTGAACTGGTTCACAAACTCGATCATTAGAGAACGAGCAATTTGAAAAATTTACAACTCTTGAGTGACCCAAAAGGGTTCATAAAGTCTTGGAAAAGAAACTTAGGACAAATTGGAAGAGAAAAATAAGACCAGTTCAAATGAACCGGATCCAACTGGATTGAAGAGGTTTATGAATTAAGTAGGTTCATGAACTGGAACCGATAAAAAAAGGACAAACCAGGAAATTTATGGATCCCGAGAGACATAAGGAGTCCCAAAAATAATGAAAAAGGACTTTATGATGAATTAACGATGAAAACCAAACCAGTTCAGGTGAACCTAATCTAAATAGGTTTGGATCAGTTTGAACCACTATTGAACCATATGTTAAATTCATTTTTCTAGGTTGATTAGAAGATTTCAAATGAGATTTGAGGCCACCATTGGATAGAGAATGAATTTAGATTAATTTAGAAATTTTTAATTTTCAAAAACTCAATCGAATGATGCTTGAACGATCGGTTTAATCTTTGAACCCAGTTTGTACTAGTCCGGTCTGGTTCAGAACAGTGTCGTCTTCTTCCTTTAGATAACATCACTGTTCACTCAACAGAAAATCGAGCAGATGCCGAAGAAGCTAAAAAGTCTCCAACTAGGGAGTTTTAGGCATTGAAGGTCCATCATTAAGGTGCCAATCAGACGACTAAGAAGTCCCCGAGCTTCCTATATAAAGAGCCCCTCATGATTCATCCTTTCTACACTTGAAAACTCCATTCTCTCTCAATTGCTCCATTTTTTGACAAAACTCAAACCAAAGCTCCAACTTGGGCACTTTTCTAAGCCAAATAAGGCGAGGTTGGGTTCATTGGATTCGGGGAGAAGTCAGCTACACACTTGTAGTCTCAATTTGCTCTATGGATTGTCAAAGAAGCACTAGTTTCATCGAACAGTGAAGCAGCTTCGGCAAATCGAAGCTACCCTGTCTCGACAAAGCTAAAATTAGCCAACTTGAGCCCTTCTCAGGCCAAACAAAGCCCTCCCAACACCTGCACAGCCCTCCTACATCTGAATTACAACTGTAAGGTAAGCCAATTTGGCTCCCATCTGTAAATTCCAATTGGTACTAAAGAGAGAACTGACCGAAATTTGATGACTAAATTCTCACTCAATTTGGCATCAATTGATGCAATTCTTAATCCTAAGAGGAACCTCAAGATGAGACCTATTTGCCAAGATCAAAAGCTCAGACCGTCGCACCCTCGACGATAAACTTTCTAAGCTTTCTCTCTCTAAGTTTAGTTTTCTAGCGAAGCTCAGTGTGAGCTCATTCAGGAATCAAATCGTGCGATTCAAAGTGCAATTGACTCGTATGAAGTTGTAGGAACTCTCATCTAATATCAATTTCAACAATTAAACTCATTTGATCGGTCAATTTGATGAAATCAAATTTGGTTAAGTTAGAAGGTTGAAATTGTGGGAAAATTGGGGAAATTTTGGAAATTTTAAAAATTCGAGGAACTAAAGTGTAATTTCATAAAATTGAGGGCCAATTGGGCATGATTAAGTTGTTGGAGGACCAATTGGTAATTTTGAAATTTTTGGGGTAAAACTTACCATTTTGTCAATTAGGGGCAAGAAAATAATTTTGAAAAGTTGGAGGACCAAATTGGAAATTTGGGAAATTAAACCCCTTTTTGTGAAATTGAATAAATTGAGGTCCCAATGTGAATTTTAAAAGTTTCGGGACTTAATTTGTGGGAAAACCGACATTAGTGACTTAAAGTTAAAGAAAAATAATTTTAGAACCTAATTGCAAATAAAGGAAAAGTTTGGTTTTCTCATTTATTTGGGATGAATGAGGGCTATTAGGGTAAAGGATAATAAACAAGAGTATTCATATCGTGTAGGAACACGAAGTACTGAGAACACCTGCTAAGACAAGTTCGATTAAGGACAACAAGTCGACTAAGAGGATATTCACTACATTATTGAGTGAGCGGGAATTTAATATCATATTCGGTTGGGATGATAAGAACCTCAAAAATGAAAACCCACTGCTATGTGAAATTTTAGTCGTCACACCTGAGATGTGTGATGTGGAAACCAAGCAGAAAAACTACTTGTCGGTTTTAAGTAGATCATACCCTATTAGTATGATGAAACTTCCTCAAAGGAAGTGGAAAATCCATTCATTGGTTATGAGCAGAGATGTCCACATACTCGATTGGTACGATAGATAGTTGAAAAGTATATTTTGTCGAAAGTGCTCTACTCTCACTGTGTGCCACTGCTTAAATATTTTGGAGGACCTTCTTGATAGGAGCTCGAATAGCTCTGTAGAGAAACTCCTCCACAAAAATTAATACTGGAAAACTTAATCCAATAGCATTGTACAATTGTATATATTCATCGGGTGTAGTTCTAATACAAAATGATGTAAAAGGTGAAAAATCGACTAAAGAAGATCTTGGCCTAGGGTCGGGCTGGTCGTACTTTCGCTATGACGTTAACTTTTTTCGCCTACAACAAGACCTCCAATATAAATAATAAATATAATTTCTAAGTAATAAAAAGCATGACTTACAATAAAAATGTCATATGTCATTTCGCATGAAATATCTTTGTCACTAAAATGACTATTAGTTTCCCAGTATGTACTATACGCATGGCTCAAGTATTGATATTATGGAAACCAGTCTGATTTTTACAAATAAAGAATTTAAAGGTTTAGCTAAGTAGGGAACAAAGAAGATATAATTTGAAATAATAGGTTCAAGAGACTTGTGGAGAATCTCTCCTACCAACCAACTATTTACAAATTTCACCAAATAACAAATATGAAGTATTAGCTGTTTTAGCCTCAGAAAAATACATTTAATAAAAAATAAAGTTTTCCGTCGTCGGCTCCGGTTATTAGCATATCACCTATATTAGGCTTATAATATATAATGGTATAAATTGAATATAGTGTAAGATATATTTGAATGTATGTTAGGAGAGAGATTTGGTATGTTATTCAACCCATCCTAATCCCTAACTTAGATATACTGTAACATAAAAATTAAATATAAATATTCTAATTATTTTATATTAACAATTAAACCTGATATACTTCTTATAATTGTTCAATATATATGGTTGATTAATGTCTTATTCGTGACCAACAATTTAATTAAAATTTATTAAAAAGATTTTTGTAGTGCATTATATTATTGATAATTGAATAATTTTAATTAGTTTGAATAAAATTCATATTACCAAAAAAATTATAAAATTAAAGTATAATAAATTTATACAGTAAAAAATATTTATAAACATGATGTGATAATAAGTATACAATTAATATTATGTGAAATAGTTATAAATAACTTTTATAACAATAAATTTATATTTTTTGTGTTGCTAAAAGTTTGAAACATACATAAGTTTATTATAGATTATATGCATTTCAATAGTCTCATTATAATAATACTTAATGAGATTTCACACCATATTATTATTTACATAAATAATATGATCATTTCTCTTACAAAATTACCTAACATATATATCAATAACTACAAAATATAGTGTTATGTTCGGGTGTATTTTCCAAGTATATAAATTGATTAGTAAATGTCATGTATTTTTCTTTATATAAGTGATAAATATTTGAATTGACAAATGAGACAATGAAGTATAATAGTAATCAATTGCATGTTAATTTTAATCATCTCAAACTTATAAGAATATTAACATAAATGTCTATGTGTAATGCTTATTTAGTACATATTCGTTCGAGTATATATAACGACGACAAAAAAATAAGAAACAAATATATAATATTTTTTTATATAATTTACATGAACCAACAAATTTATTTAACACATAAATATAATTACTATAATAATAGGAGAAAAGTGTTTCATACCAAAATAGTTGTAAGTAATTATAGATGATAAATATTGAAAGGCATGTTTTGGTATATAAAATAATGACAAATAAAAGTATAATAATTGTATTTTATGTCTTTATAATTAAGTTGTTTCATGATGTCACATATCTCGTTTTATTCTGAAGGTTGTAGACTTTAAATATACCAAATAATATGAAGAAATTATTTAATACAATTCATTGGAAAAAATCTCAAATCAATACAATTGAATGGATAATAGCTAAATAATGTCCACCTTTGCAATGTGCTACTATATTTTCAAAATTGAAATAGGTTGGGAGTTAACACTTAATATCAATTGCACCAAGTGTTCTTGAATACAGGGATCTAGGAGGGCACAACAGCACCGGGGGCAAGGGCCCCACCACATATAGGTGGATTTTGTGTACCGGAGAATTTGGGAGTAACATTTTCACAAATAGAAGTTGCGGTACCTTTAGTCCCCTAGTAGGTGAGATTAATGTCAGCAAGATCCACACCCTTACAAGGGAATGCCTTGCTACAAATGAGCTTAACAACAAATGAGCTTAACAACAAATGAGCTTAACAGCTACTTGAGTAAATATAATTCCCTTTATATTCTTGTAGCTAACCTTGTTTATCTTAACATTTGATGGTACCTGAAAAAACACATAAGTGTGTTTAAAGTACATGGTTAAAACTAAGGTAATTTTCAAAATAAATACAAGTTTCAATCATACTAATTTGTTCCCTGCCCTATAATCATTTGTTTTAAGGTGAAATAAAAATTAAATAATTTGTGAGACATAATTCCATTGAAAGCTTGAAAAGTATATGGATCACTCATTCCAACGGTGCATTGGTTCCATGGGCAATAACCTTGGTCGATATGCACTAGGTCGCTCACATTGTTCATTGTGATGTCCTCAAAGTGCATATCAGTGGTAACTCTAGGTAATAATGCGGGCCAGCTCTTGATTCTAACACCCGTCATGGTGTTGGTGAGGGTACACTTCTTTACAAATATTCCATTTACGAGTAACTCATTTTTATACTTCTCGAGGCTACCAATGCTAATTCCATGGCCAGATCTGCATGTAACAGATGTGATAGTGACTGGTTCGCTGCCATCCCCAATGGATACACAATCATCTCTGATCTCAATGCTAGTATCCGCGATGGTGACCACACTTGAATGACCAACGTGGATTCCATATGTATTGGGGCTGTCTTCACGGGAAATAATTTTGATACCCTGGAATGTGATGTTCTTGGTTCCAAATACCATCACATGAAATCCCTTGCTGTTCAATGTTGTTATATCTTGGACAAGTGCAATTTTCACAAAGTTGAACTGAGGTTCTTCTCATTTTGCATCATCCCAAAGAGAGGAGAATGAAATTAATGCAATATCTCAACTTAAAACTAATATTGGATGGATAATTTCATACATGTTATCAACTTCTAAAAATATTTGGTTTCATGATCATCAATTTGAATTTATTTTATGGTCACTAAGTAATATTTTGCTTGTGAATTATTTGTAATTCATATCTAAAATTTATCAGATTCCTTAGCAAATAAAAGAATTTCTTATTTTACTGTTGTACAAAACCTAGCAAGATTTTTACTTGACCTAAAAATAATTGATTTGTGAAACTTTTGTTAGAAATGTAAAAGTTTTGTATGTTTTTTTGTTTAAATAAAAATAAGGGCTAAAATTTATAAAGGAATAAACATCAAGCACTTCAAAGTTAACTATAATATTTTTGAAAAATTAGGATTGAACAATAGCTTATATTGTTTTACCTAACAATCTTACATACCAACTTATAGTCAAAATTGCTAATAGAGAGAGCTTACGGAAGGTAGCATCACACATTTAAAATATTTTGTGCAATCATTTTTTTGTCCACACTACACTCCCCTGACCATTGAAAGTACCTTTTCCCATGATCTTGAGAAGATCGATGGTATCAATGTTGCCCCATACATCACCCTTGATCAAGGTTGGGTCCTACGGGGCCTTCACAGTGCCTTCCACTTGGAGGGTAATCGGGTTCTTGCATGGGTCTTTCAGTGACACTTGTCCTAGCATGTATGTGCATGGCCCTTTTAGTGACATATTGCTAGTTGTTTAGTGAATGTACCAAATAGACTTTGTGATTAATAAAAATATGGGATGGTAGTATCATAAAGATTGATGTAGTGTTTGTTTGAATTAGTGCAAGTGCAATTGAGATGAAGAGGGAAAGATGTAATGGGAAAACTAAGAAATCCTCTTGGGCATCTTGATGGTCTCATACGTCAAGTTCATGCACAAACAAAGTTTTCCATAAAGCCATTAATCTTTAGTGCAACTGGTCCAATGGCCCTAACCCTAAACTCGACCTGCAGCAGTTTGTTTAGATCGGTCCGTCAAACTAGTCTTGTCGCACTTCGCCGGTCCATCGAGTATGTCGGTTCTATCTTGGTACCATCGCCAAATCACATAATCATTCCTTTAGAAATTTTCTTGGCTTATCATCTTTACTGTTTACGTGCTATTTCTCGTGCCAACTGGCATTAGGCCCACTGTATCAGATTTTCAAAACCGGGTATTTTAGCCCTCATGTTCCAAAACTAAGACCTCTAGCCTATTTTAGCTATTCCAACTCTCATCAAGAAGTTATTTTTCCTTAACTTTAGGTCCCTAAATGTTCATTTTCCACAAATTGAGTCCCAAAACTTCTAAAATTCCCTTTGGGTCCTCAATTTATCCATAATTCCAAAAATGGATCCAATTTCCCAAATTTCCAATTTGGTTCCCCAACTTTTCAAAAGTTACCATTTTGCCCATACTTTAAAAAAATGACAATTTCACCCCAACAAATTTCATAAATAGTCCAATTGGTCCATCGACAACTTTTTTCATAGCCAATTGGCCCTCAATTTCAGGAAATTTCACTTTGGTCCCTTAATTTTTGAAACCCCCAATTTCCCCCTTTTAAATTGGCCAAATTTGATGTCATCAAATTGACCTGTCAGTCGGGTTAAATTGTTGAAATTGAAGGTAAATTTGAGTTCTTGCACATTTGTAGGATTCAATTGAGCTTTGAATCACACGAATTGACATCGGAACTAGCTCAAACAGAGCTTCACCGGAAAACTGAACTTAGACAGAGAAAGCTTCGAAAGCTTACCGTTAGGGTGTGGTGGTTCAAGCATTCGATCAGGGCAGGTAGCTCTTATCCTGAGGTTTCACCTAGGATCATGAATCACATCAGTTAATGTCGAATTGAAGGAGAATTTGGTTAGTGAAGTTCCGTGGGTTCTCTCTCTTACACTGGTTGGAAATTATAGAGGGGATCCAAATTGGCTTACCTTTCTACGCTATTTCGATCGTAGGAGGGCTGGGGGAGTGTCGGCAGAGCTTGGTTTGCCTTGAGGAGGGCTTAATTTGGCCATTTTTAGCTCGACCGAAATAGGGCAGCTCCAGTCTACCGGAGTTGTTTCACTATTTGAATACCCCAGTGATCATCGGCTCGAATGGTGACCACCGTCGTGTAGCTAACTTCTCCCCGAGTCCAAGGAACATAACCTCGCCTATGTTGGAGCTCTGGTTCGAGCTTCATTAGAAAACTGAATAGTTGAGAGAGAGTGATGTTTTTAGGTGTGTGGAGGATGAATGGAGAGGGGCTCTTTATATAGGTCTCTGACCGTCCGTTTGGCACCTTAATGGCTCATTCATAGCCTGAAACATACTGAACAAAAACTTTCTTTTTCACCAGCACTACTCATTTTTCCGGCAAGTGAATAGTGCTATCATCTGAAGGAAAAAGACGATACCATTCTGAACTGGACTGGACCGGGGTAGAGGTAGGGGGTATGTGTGGTAGGCAGTAGGCAGGGTAGGGTTAGGGTGTGGTAGAGGGTAGGTTAAAGGGGGTAAGGTTAAAATTTAGGGTATGGTGTAGGTAGGGTAAGGGGGTAGGTGTGGGTGATTGGGGGTAGGTAGGGTAGGAGTGGTGTACCGGGGTGGGGGTTGGGGTAGGTGTGGTAGGGGGTGGGGAATAGGGGTAGGGTGATAGCGGGGTGTGGTGTAGGGGGTATGCAGGGTAGGGGTTGGGTTATGCAGGGTAGGTGTAGGGGGCAGTGGTTAGGTGATAGGGGTAAGGGGTAGAGGGTAGTGGGTAGGGGTTGGAGTAGGGGGTAGGGGGTAGTGGTTAGGTGATAGGGGTTCGGTGGTGTTAGGGTATGGAGTAATTGGGTAACAGGTAGGGGATAGGGGTTAGTGGGGTAAGGGGTAGGGGGTTAGGTGATAAGATGTAGGGGGTTAGGTGATAGGGGGTAGGGGTAGGGTAGTGATTAGGAGGTAGGGTGTAGGGGGTAGGAGGGTAGGTGATAGGAGGTGTGGTAGTGGTTAGGAGTAGGGTGTAGGGGGGTGGGGGTAGAGAGGTAGAGGTTTGTAGGTTAGGAGGTTGGAAGTTGTGGGTTGACAAGTTTAGGGCTAAAGAGGTAGGGGTTAGGGTATAAGGGGTAGGGGGTATGTATTAGAGGTCTGGGGTTGGAGGTGGGGCTAGGGCTTATGGAGCATAGGTCTGGTATTTAGAAGGAAATACATTCGTATAAAGATGAAAACAATTATAACTCTATATATAAGATGTTGGAGGTTTACAATAATATTTTTCTCCCTCACTCTTATTGAATCGCTAATAATATCATGAAACATGTGACATATTCTCTATTCATTTTTATATATTCTAATTATATATAATAACAAATGATTAGAAATCAACATATTTTTCAGATTTTAACTTCGATTACTACAAAAAAAACCAGCTCCAACGGTTCCTTCATGCCCCTACTACATACAACCCTACCACTTATCCCCTCTACCTCTTACCCCATACCCCCTTACTTCCCCAACACCTACCCCCTCTTTCTGCCACTACACCCCTCCACACTACTTCACCTACCCATACACCACTACCCCCCATACCCCCTACTCTGCCAACCACCTATACCCTAGCCCTCGAGTTGCCTACCTCCTACTGCCCATACACTACCAACCCCATTAATCCCCTACCCCATACCACCTTACTCCCCAAAACCCTATTGCCTAGTTACCTATCCCCTGTCGCCTAACCACCTACCCCCCACAATACCTACCACTTACCCTGCCTGCCACCATACACCTTACCCCTACCCCCACCCTACCACTACACATACCCACTACCCCCTACACCTACCCCCTTTACCCTAAACCCTACCTACCCCCACCCCTACAACTACCTAAGACCCCTTAACACCTACACCACTAAAGCCACTACTCCTTAATGCCTACCCCCCACCATAACCCCTACTCTTTACTCCCCAACCCCATATCCTCTCTACCATCTACTCCCCTTCACCCCTAACCCCCAACCAACCTACCCACCTAATCCCTACACCTTGCTCTGACCCCCTCGCCCCTACCTCCTACCTAGTACCTCATACCCATACCCCATATCGCCTACCCCTTACCGCTACCCCACAGACACCCTACCCCTACCTCACATACTCCATACCCCTAACCCTTAGCCCCTACCATCAACCTCTAACCCCAACATACCAAACATCCTACCCCTACCACCCTACCCACCTACCACACAACCCCTACCCCTAACACCCTACACCCTACACTTTACCGTATCGCTACCCCCTTTACCCTACCCCTTTACCCAAATCCTCCCACCTTTACCATATGGCCTACCCCTCTACCTTATCTCGTACTTACCCCTACCCCTACCCTATATTCCCCTACTCCTACACCAGTACCCCTCTACACCCTACCCCATACTTCGCTAACCCCCTACACCCTAGCCCCCCCACACCCCCCCCCACCCCCTAGTCCCTTACCTCATTAAAGAGGACTCATTAAAGTCACCTACACGACGGTAGTCTCCATTTGCTTATAGGATCGCCGAAGTAACGCTGATGTGATAGAATAGTGAAGTAGCTACGGTAGACTGAAGTTGCCCTATTTTAGTTGAGCTTAGGACAACCAATTTGAGCCTTTCTCATGCTAAACCAAGCTCCCCAACACTCCCTCAGCCCTCATACAACCAAATTAGAGCGAAAATATAAATTCTGATCAATGTTAGAGAGAGAACCATCAAAACTTCACTGACCAAATCCTCCATCAATTTGACATGAATTGATGTGATTCTTGATCCTAGGAGGAACCTCAGGACCAGAGCTATCTACCCAGATCAAAAGCCTAGATTGTCGCGCCCATGACGGTAAGCTTTTGAAGCTTTCTCTCTTTACATCTAGTTTTCTGGTAAAGCTCCGTTTGAGGTCGTTTCAACGTGAATTCATGTTATTCAAAGTGCAATTGAATCGTATGGATGTGTAGAAACTAAAATCCACCTTTATTTTCAACAATTAACTTTCATTGATCGGTCAATTTAATGAAATCAAATATGGTCAAGTTGAAAGGTTGAAATTGGTGAGGAAATTGGGGAAAATTTGGGAATTTCAAAAATATGAGGGACTAAAATGCAATTTCCTAAAATTGATGGCCAATTGGGCATGGATAAGATGTTGGAGGACCAATTGGTCAATTTTTGGAACTATTGGGATCAATTTTACCATTTATGTAAACTAGGGGCAAAATGGTAATTTTGGAAATATAGTGGACCAAATTTGGAATTTGGGATCAACATACTCGATGAAGTGGCGGCAGTGCGACAAGAGAGGTCGATGGACAAATTGAGACAAATAGTTGTAGTTTGAGTAGAGGGTCAAGGCCGTTGGACTAGTGGCAAAAAATATTAAATGGCTTATGAGGAAAACTATTATTTTTTTTGCTTACACTAAGGTACGAGAACTTCAAGATGCCCAACAGGGGCAGTGATGCGTCCTAGGGGCTACTGGACGACATGGTGGAGATAACAGTAGACTGTCATGCCAACAATCAGGGAAGCTCGATGTAGCTTATGCGCATGAGACCGGGGTGGGGTTAGGATGAGGTCTCTATCCTCATACAGACACAAAGTTTTCTTTATGGGATTTAGTGTTGGATGTCGATTGTATCCACTCATTCTCAAGGTAGAAGTGGACATGCTTCTATCTAGGTGGCCAGTAAAGTCGCTTTGACGCCTCAAGTGGGTGCAGTGGACGTGCTGCCCTGTGACTGTGTGTTCTCTTCATGATGAAGGGCATGTGTTGGTTGATAAACACATAGTTTGTGGTTAATGATGAGAAATGGCTATGAAAAATGAGATTTTGAGGATGAAATGTTTTAAAGAAAATAAGTTGTCCGACACGCTCAATTTAGACTATTTTCTGAAAGTCAAATTTTTAACACCCATTCACTGAGTTATTGAACTCACCCCCCCTCCCCCCTTATACCATTTTCATGTAACCCAGGGAAAGCCTATCCAAAGATCACAAGTTAACCACACCTGTAAGACAGGTATGCTAAGTTTAATTTTCATGTAGTTTTGATTAATGTGATTCCAAGAAAGGTACAAGTTTAAAGGATGTCATACTCCTCACTGTTTAAAAGAAAGGAAAATCCTTAATAAACCGTGAGAGTGGGGCATTGATCACGGGGATCTGATCAAACTGGGTACGGGGCATGACAACCTTACCCAAAACCCTACCCCTTACCCCCTATCTCCCTACCCCTACCCCCTACCTCCTAACCTGCCTACCCCTACCTCAAACCTCCTACCCCTACCCCCTACTCTGCCTACCCCTACACCCAAGCCCTCCTCTCCTCCTAGTCCCCTATCCCCTACCACCCATATGCCATCAATCCCATTAATTCCCAACACCCTAACACCTTGCCACCTACCTCCAATTGCCTAACAACCTACCCCCTATGACGCTTAGCCCATACCCTGCCTACAACCGTACAACCTACCCCCACACTACCCCTACACCAACTCTCTTTACCCTAACCCCTACCTACCCTATAAACCCCATCCTTTGATAATAAGAAAATCGGGAAAGGAACCGACTATTCTCAAAGAGAAAACTGAGTCGGTTTATAAACCGTAACCGATAGAAAAAGGGAAATATATGGATCTCGAGTGACCTAAAGAGTCACAGAAGTCATGAGAAATAACTTTAGAATGAATTGGAGATCAAAACAAAACCGGTTTAGGTGAACCGGACATGAACTAGATTGAATAGGTCTGAACCATCATTTGATAGAGAGTGAATTTAAGTGAATTTACAAATTTTTAATTTTGAAAAACTCGGTCGAATAGGGCCTGAAGCGGTCGATTTTAGCATTTAACCCGAGTCGGGCCGGTCCGATCTGGTTCTGAACAATATCGTGTTCTTCCTTCCGTTGACAGCACCGTTCACTCGCCAAAAAATTGAGTAGCACCGGTGTAAATAAAAAGTCTCCAGCAATGAAGTTTGAGGCAATGAATGATCGCCATTATGGCGCCAATTTGACAACCAAGAAGTCTTGGAGCTTCCTATATAAAGAGCCCCTCCTCATTCATCCTCGTCATACCTGAAAACTCCACTCTCTACCTACTACTCCATTTTCTAGTGAAGCTCAATCTAGAGCTCTGACTTGGGCATTTTTTTAGCCAAAGAAGACGAGGTCAGTTTCTTTAGATTTGGGGAGAAGTCAGCTACATGACTGTAGTCACCATTTTCTTCGAGGATCTTCGGAGAAATGCTGGCATGAAAGAATAGTGAAGTAGCTCCAGCTGACTGAAGCTGCCCTGTTTCAGCCGAGCTTAAAATGGCCAATTTGAGGCCTTCTCAAGCCAAACCAAGCTCTCCCAACACTCCCTCAACCCTCATATGACCGAATTAGAGTGGAAAGGTAAGCCAATTTGGCTCCCCTCTGTATATTCTGTCCAGTGTTAGAGAGAGAACTGAAAAAAATTCATGACCCAAATTCTCCATCAATTCTACATGAATTGATGCGATTCTTGATCCTAGAAGTAACCTCAGGTAGAGCTATCAAGATGGAAAGCTCGGACCGCCACGCCCCCGATGGTAAGCTTTTGAAGCTTTCTCTCCTAACGTCTAGTTTTCCGGAGAAGATCTATTTGAGCTCGTTTTGACATCAATTCATGTGATTCAAAGTGCAAATGAATCATATGGATGTGTAGGAACTCAAATACACCTTCAATTTCAACAATTAACTTCGATTGGTCGGTCAATTTGATGAAAATAAATCTGGTTAGGTTAAAATGTTGAAATTAGGCGAAAATTGGTGAAATTTTGGGTATTTCAAAAATTTGAGGGACTTAAATGTAATTCCCTAAAATTAAGGGCTAATTGGGCATGGAAAAGATGTTGGAGGAGCAATTGGTCAATTTTTGGAATTATCGGGGTTAATTTTACCATTTTTGTAAAGTAGGGGCAAAATGGAAATTTTAGAAAAGTTGGGGACCAATTTAGGAATTTGAGAAACTTGACCCCCTTTTTATGATTTTAATAAATTGAGGCCCCAAAGTGAATTTTAGATATTTCGGGACTTAATTGGGAGAATATTTGAATTAGGGACCTAAAATTAAAGAAAAAGAGCTTTAGGGACCTTATTGTAATTAATTGAAAAGTTTAGGTATTTTATTCTTTCATGATGAATGAAGGATATCAAGTGAAAGGATAATGAACAAGGATGTTAATATCGTGTAGGAACATGAAGTACCAGGAAAGCCAACCAAGACAAGCTCGTGTAGAGGCAAAGTGTCGGTTAAGTTGAATTTAGTGCATTCACGGATGAGTGGGAATTTTTACATTGTACTGGGTTGGGATGATGAGCACCTCAGTAATGAAAACCTACTACTATGTGAGATTTTAACATCACACCTTGATGGGGTGTTGTGAGAAAACACGCAGAAAAAACTAATTACCAGTTGTAAGTAGATCATACCCGGTTGGTATGATGAACTCTCTTGAAGGAAGTAGAAAACCTATTCATCAGTTATGAGCAGAGATGTCCTCACACTCGATTGTTGTGATGGACAGCTGGAAAGTTATTTTTTTTAGAAGTGCTCTCTCCTGAATGTGTGCCACTGCTTAAACTTTTTGGGAGACCTTCTTGATGGGAGCTCGAATAGCTTCGATAGGTCGAAGGCCTCGGTATTAGAACTTGTGGTCTAAAATGCCCGATTTTAAAAATATCGTACTATGGGCCCAATGCTTGTTGGTATGAGAAGGATCTCGTAAACAAACATGAGATTAAGCCATGAAAACTTTAATGAATGATGTGTTTGGCCATGGTACCAAGACAGGACTGACAAACTCGATGGACTGGTGATAGTGTGACAAGACAGGTCGATGGACCAGTTAAAACAAACAGCTACAGGTCGAGTTGAGGGTTGGGGCCGTTGGACCAATGGCACCAAAGTTTAAATCGCTTATGAGGAAAACTATTGTTTTGTGCATGCACTGATGTTCAGGACCATTAAGATGCCCAAGAGTGGTAGTAATACATCCTATGGGCTACTGGACGACATGATGGAGATAAGGGTAGTTTGTCATACCAGCAGTATGGGAAGCTCGACGTAACTTCATGCGCATGAGACTGGGGTGGGGTCAGGATGAGGTCTCTGTCCTCATATGGACATGGAGGAGTTGGTAAAAATGGACGTGCTTCTATCTTGGCAGTTGGTAAAGTCACTCCGACACCACAAGTGGTGCAGTGGCTTGGCTGCCCTACAAATGTGTGATCCCTTCATGATGAAGGGCATAGGTTGATAGATAAACAAACCGACCATGGTTACTTGGGAAATGATGGTTTTGTAAACTGAGAAATTAAGGAAATGATTTTAAGAAAATAAGGAGTTTGGCACACTCCAATTCTAACTATTTTCTTGAAAATCTAGGTTTCAACACCCATTCACTAAGTTGTCGCTTTTCAGGTAACCAAGAGAAAACCTACATAAAGACCTCCAATTAGCTACACCTACAAAACCATTATGTAAGTTTAAATTTCATGCAGTTTTGATTAATGTTATTCCTCACGGATTAAAGAATGGAAAAACCATTAATAAATTGGGAGAGTGACGGGTTTCTCACGGGGATCCGACCAAATTAGATCGGGGCGTGACAACTTGAATGGTATCAGAGACTATTTCCTCGAATATATTATCAAGACTAGAAAACATAGTAACTAATAGAGATGATTTTAAAATTTCCAAATGGCTCCCAAGAGAGAGGAACCAAGAGAACTAGAGTTGCAATCTCCAACACTACTCAACCACCCCTACCTGTACAAACTCCTCGAGGAGCCTAAATAACCCCACCTGGACTTAGCTTAGAACACCAAAGGTTGTACAAGGAGTTTACTAGTGTATTTGGGCAACCTAACCTCGTCCCTGAGGTGGGCACCAATTTTGGAATTGAACAAGAGGAAGTACAATCCCATCCTCCTCCTGTTAGCCATTCTCCTCAAGTAGACATTCTTAGAAATCTCAAGACTCTCCATCAATTAGGTGTTGCATGGATTGGTTGGCAAATATTATAGCTAATGGGAATAGTGAGGATACCACCAGAGCACATGGTGATCCTAACATAATTCTTCCTGGAGGGAAGTTGTAAAAGGTGGTGGGACAATATCCGAAATCTGCATACCTCCACCCCCACATGGGAGCAATTTGCTAAGAGGTACGCGGAGGAGTACCAGGCTCCTCATTTGATTAACAAGAAGAAGCATGATTTCATCTAACTTCGGCAAGGGCTTAACTCCATATCAGAGTATAAAACAAAATTCATTGAGTTAAGGCACTTCACTCCTTATCTAACTAGACTAGCAGATATATGCCAACGATTCGTGGACGGTCTCAATAGGGACGTATGAGACCGTATGGGAGTACTAGGATGCCCCATGGTTCTGGCGATAGTAATCAATATGGCTCATGAGTGTAAGTGACTGGTGAAAACCCGATGCCGACGGATGGAGTAGACGATCCAGAAGAAGGATAAGGGTCAAAACCGTCAGGGAGGATGGAAGGAGCATAACAGTCCAAGATGGGGAAATAGTGTGGCATTTCAAAAGAGAAAGGACTTGCCACCACCTCCCCACTATTTACCCATTGAAAATTTTGTTTAATAAAGAAAACTTTTCCTCTAAAACTATACGTTTCTTCAATTAGGGTATGTGCATTTGTGGGGACAACAGCTCTACGTGCTCTTCAATTCAGGACATGAGAGATCCTTCATTAAAGACGACTTAATTCCAAGAGTACCCTTAGTACTTAGTCCTCTAGGACAAAGTCTCAACATCCTAACACACTTAGGAGAAGGGCTAAATAGGAACAAAGAATTAAAAGGATGTGAGATAAAGATCGGGGGAATCAAACTCGAAGCAAACTTGATTCCTTTGCTACTGAAGGAGGTAGAATTGATCATTGGGATGGATTGGTTAAGCAACCATTAGGTTAGGATGAACTGTGGAAAGAACACAGTAATCTTCCACCCTCTCGAGACAAACGAATTAAAATTTCAAGGAGACCGAAGGAAGGTTGAAGTACCGATGGTGTCCCATATGAAGGCCCATAAGATGATATAGAAAGATTGTACGACTTTTCTAGCCATGGTCATCAACAAAAAACCTAAAGAGAAGGGACTCGAAGATATTCCGGTAGTTAAACACTACCCAGAGGTATTTTTGAAAGAATTACCTGGACTACCTCCTAGTCGGCAGGTGGAATTTACCATAGAGATTATCCCAGGAATAAACCCCATATCCCAAGCCCCCTATCGTATGGCTCTAGAGGAAGTAAAGGAATTGAAAGAACAACTAGACAAACTATTCGATAAGGATTTTATACATCCTAGCCAATCTCCATGGGGTGCACACGTTCGATTCATAAAGAAAAAGGATTGAAGCATGAGATTGTGCATAGACTATAGTCAGTTGAATCAGGTCACCATCAACAACATGTACCCACTTCCGCGGATTGATGACCTATTCAACCAATAAAAAGGAGCAACCTACATCTCCAAGATAGACCTTTGGTCAAGCTATCACCAACTCAGTATTTGAGAGGAGGACATTCCTAAGACAACATTTTGGTCTCGATACAGACATTAAGAATTCAGAGTAATGCCATTTGGATTAACAAATGCTCCTGCAGCCTTCATGTATTTAATGAATCGTGTGTTCCAACCACACTTGGACAAGTTCATTATAGTATTTATATATGATATTCTAATATACTCACGAACTACGTTGGAGCACGAAGAACTTCTGGCAATCACCTTGGAGATATTGAGGGAAAATCACTTATATGCAAAATTCTCCAAGTGTGAGTTCTGCTATAAGAGGTAGGATTCTTAAGACATATAGTGTTCAAGGATAGAGTTAAGGTGGATCCAGCAATGGTGGAAGCTATATCCGATTGGAAGGCATCCAGGAATCCTTTAGAGATACAAAGTTTCTTAGGCCTAGCATGATACTACAGACAGTTCATGAAAGACTTTTCTAAGTTAGCAGCCCCTCTAACTCGGCTCACCGGGAAATGAGTTGAGGGGGGAGGGGGTAGAGTCATATGTGAGTGGGGATGGGTAGGTGTAGCATAGGGGATAGGGGTAGGGGCTAGTGTGGTAGGAAGAACGGTTAGGGTGGTAGGGGGTAGGGGTGTCGAGTGGTAGGGGGAAGGGGTAGGTTGATCGACGATAGTGGTTGTAGGGTGATAGGTGAGTGGGGGTGAGGGGGGGTGGGGGGAGGGGGCTAAGGGAGTGGAGGAGTTGCAGGAAGGGCGATAGGCGGAAGAGCGGAAGGGGGCTAGGATGATAAGAGGGTAGGGTGGGGGTAGGGATTATGGGTGATAGAGGGGAGGGGGTAGGGTCAGTAATGGGATTAAAGGGTAGGATTTTAGGGGGGTAGGTGGAGTAGGTAGGTTGGTGGATAGGGAGTAGATGGTAGGGTGTTAGGGGAGTATTGTGGTAGGTGCAGGGGGATAGGGTGGTAGGGGGATAAATGGTAGGGTGTGGAGGTAGAGGGGTAGAAGTGTAAGGGATAGGTTTGGTATGGGGGGTAGGGGCTGTAAGGGTGTAGGGAGTAGTTGGTAGGTGTAGTATCGCTAAGGAACCGTCATAGCAGATATTTATAGCAATTGAAGTTAATATACAAAACATAGGTTTATTTCTCTTTATAAGTCAGTATATATAATTATCAGATATGAAAATGATTAAAGGTAATTAATCATCTATTTGATTAGATTATAAGGGATTCGATATTATTGATTGAGAAGGATACTATTGTAAATCTCCAACATCTTATATATTAATTTCACGTTTATCTTCATATTTGTGCGAATGTATTTCCTCTGGAATACCGTAGCCCTACCCCATACACACTATGATGCGAACCTCACCAATATGCTGACGACACCCTACACCAAATATGGCAACGATCCCAATACTTTCACGACGCAAGTGCGAAAAGATGGAATATACCTTGTTTATGTGAGAAACAAGGTATGGGATATGTAGACGCCACACCCAAATACTCTAAGAAGAACTCTTAGAAAACCCCGGGTGATAGGTCTTGATTGCTTGAACGCCACAGGTAAAAACCTGATAAGTTCAAAAGCTCTTTCAAGATAGAAAGAAGACAAAAACTCACAAGATATAAATTCCAAAGTGTGTCTCTCCAATGCTGTGGAGTATGCCTTTTATAGGCTCAGAAAACAACCGAATGACCCACATAATGTGGAAAAAATCTATTATGGTTATAAGCTAACCTTATCTAATCTGACTACCTAATATTATCCTAAGAGATTTATTATATTTATAAATCTCTCATTATTAATTAAATCTGGACCTTCTGTTGGGCTCATCTTGGGCTCTTCATTTGAGCTTCTATTTGAATATTCAGCAATCTCTTTAATCAGCCCATATAAAGCTTTTTTGAATCTTTTAGCCCTTGACCTTGTGATTGGGCCCTCTTGAAGTCTCAAGTGATCATTTATCCCAATTGGTGACAAAGTGTTCAGCTCCATTGCAGGTTCGGTTGATTGGACATGTGAATTCGTAGTCTCTTTAGTCGGATTCACATCATTCTCCCCCTCTTGAAAATGATTTGTCCTCAAATCTTCTGTTTCTTCATCACCTACATCAAAGGGCATTAAATTAGTAACATTGAAGCTTTCATTAACGCTATACTCACTAGGCAACTCTAGCTTGTAAGCATTATTATTAATACGTTCCAACACGCGAAATGGTCCATCTCCTCTAGGAAGAAGTTTTGATCGCCTTTGTTCCGGAAATCGTTCTTTCCTCATATGAAGCCAGACCCAATCGCCAAGTTCAAAAATGATACTTTTGCGGCCCTTGTTTGCTTGTTTTTCATAAACTTTAGTCATCCGTTCAATATGCATCATTGTCTTCTCGTGCAGTTCTTTCACAAACTCTGCTTTTCTCTTTCCATCAACATTCACAAATTCACCTACAGGAAGTGGAGTTAGATCTAGAGGGGTTAATGGATTGAAACCATAAACAATCTCAAATGGTGAAAACTTAGTTGTAGAATGAATAGAACGATTATAAGCAAATTCAACATGTGGTAAGCAATCTTCCCATGATTTCAAATTCTTTTTTATTATAGAACGTAATAAAGTACCTAATGTCCTATTTACTACTTCTATTTGACCATCAGTTTGTGGGTGACATGTTGTTGAAAACAGCAGTTTGGTTCCCAATTTACCCCATAGGGTTTTCCAAAAGTAACTCAAGAATTTAGAATCATGATCAGAAACAATAGTTCTAGGCATACCATGCAATCTGACAACTTCTCTAAAGAACAAATCAGCCATATTCGATGCATCATCAGTTTTATGACATGGAATGAAATGTGCCATTTTCGAAAACCTATCAACTACCACAAACACAAAATCCCTCCCCCTCTTAGTTCTTGGTAATCCTAAAACAAAATCCATGGAAATATCAATCCAAGGTGCATTAGGAATTGGAAGAGCAGTATACAGGCCATGAGGTTGTTGCCTAGACTTAGACTCTTTACATGTAATGCATCGAGAATAAATTTTCTCAACATCCCTTTTCATGTGGGGCCAAAAAAAATGCTCGTGCATCATCGCCATAGTTTTAGCTACCCCAAAATGTCCCATAAGTCCTCCACCATGTGCTTCCCTAACAAGTAACTCACGCAAAGATGACTGAGGGTTGCATAATTTGTTTTCTCGAAAAAGAAATCCATTTTGTAAATAAAATTTTCCAAACCTACCAGTTCGACAACCTTTAAACACTTCACAAAAATCAGGATCATTTGCATACAAATCCTTGATATAATCAAATCCAAGTAAATTAGGATCAAGCATTGAAAGCATAGCGTACCTTCGCGATAGAGCATTTGCAACTATATTTTCCTTACCTTGTTTGTATGTGATCACATATGGGAATGTTTCAATGAACTCCACCCACCTTGCATGGCGTTTGTTCAACTTGTGTTGTCCTTTGAGATGTTTAAGAGATTCATGATCTGTGTGAATCACAAACTCTTTCGGCCATAGGTAGTGCTGCCATGTTTGAAGAGTTTGAACTAGGGCATACATCTCCTTATCATAGGTAGGATAGTTAAGGGTTGCTCCACTCAACTTTTCACTAAAATATGCAATTGGTCTTCCTTCCTGCATTAATACACCTCCAATACCTACTCTTGCTGCATCACACTCAATTTCAAATGTTTTCGAAAAATTAGGCAATGAGAGCAATGGGGCAGTAGTTAATTATCCTTTATCAATTGAAATGCATTTTGTTGCTCATTACCCCATTTAGAAGGTACATTTTTCTTTATAACAGCAGTAAGAGGTGCAACATAACTACTGAAATTTGGAACAAAACGTCTATAAAAACTAGCTAATCCATGGAAACTTCTTACCTGACTTACCAAATTAGGTGTCGGCCAGTCGCGAATTGCCTTAATCTTTTCCTCGTCAACTCCAATCCCTTCTGAACTTATAACATATCCAAGAAACACAAGTTTATCCGAACAAAAGACACATTTATTCAAGTTGGCAAACAACTTATGTTGCCTTAATGCTTCTAACACAACTCTTAAATGTGCTACATGTTCATCCATGGTCTTGCTGTAGATTAGAATATCATCAAAATATACCACTACAAATCTCCCAATAAAAGCACGTAATACATGATTCATTAATCTCATGAAAGTGCTTGGTGCATTAGTCAACCCAAAGGGCATAACTAACCATTCATATAATCCTTGTTTAGTCTTAAATGCAGTTTTCCATTCATCCCCTTCTTTCATTCGAATTTGATGATATCCACTCTTAAGATCTATTTTCGAAAATAAACAAGATCCATGCAACTCATCTAACATGTCATCCAAACGAGGAATAGGGTGGCGATACTTTACCGTGATGTTGTTGATGGCTCGACAATCCACGCACATTCGCCATGTTCCGTCCTTCTTAGGTACAAGTAGCACTGGCACAGCACATGGACTCATACTCTCTCAAACATACCCCTTTTCCATTAGCTCTAGGACTTGGCGTTGAAGTTCCTTTATTTCTTCAGGGTTACTTCTATATGCTGGTCGGTTAGGAATCGTCGCTCCAGGGATTAAATCAATTTGATGTTCAATTCCTCGAATTGGTGGCAAACCTGGTGGTATCTCATCGGGAAAGACATTGATAAATTCCTGCAAAACAGTAATAATATTGCTCGGCAAAGATCCGAAAAGATCGTTAGTACTCAAAAAGGCGTCCTTGTACATAAGTACAATAAGAGCCTGATGTGAAAGTAAAGCTCGCTTGATCTCACTTTTTCTTGCAATAAAATTGCTTTTACTCTCTTTTTTTTCCACTTCTGGCTTTTCCCTCTTTTTTTTCAACTCCGATATTTCTCCTTTCTTTTTTTCTTCTATTTTCTGTTCATTTGCCTTTTTCTTTTTCAGTTGATCCTCAAAAACATGCCTTGGAGTCAATGGAACAAGAGATATTGGTCTCTCATTCATCACAAAAGAGTACCTATTAGTGAATCCATCATGCATAACTTGACGATCAAACTGCCAAGGTCGTCCCAAAAGTATATGGCACGCGTGCATTGGTACCACGTCACATAGTATTTCATCTTGATATTTTCCAATAGAAAATGCAACCAACACTTGTTTGGTTACCTTGAGTTCACCTTGGTCGTTCAGCCATTGTAGTCGATAAGGCTTCGGATGCTTTAAGGTTGGTAATGCCAATTTCTCCACCAGCTCAGTGCTAGCTACATTAGTGCAACTTCCCCCATCTATAATAACACAGCAAACCTTATTTTTCACACAACAACGAGTATGAAATAAGTTCTCACGCTGATTGTTTTCTTCTTCTTGGGCTTGAACACTGAGAGTTCGCCGTGCAACCAACAATTCCCCTTCGTCTGCATATTCATCAGCATCTTCAAGTGGTGGCATCCCCGGATCGATATCTTCTTTTTCATCATCGGTCTCAATCTCACCATTAGCATTGATCACCATTGCCCGCTTATTTGGGCATTGACTTGCAATGTAACCCCTGCCTTGGCATCGGAAACACTTAATATCATGAGTTTTGGGAGTTGTGATATGGGTGTTACCTTGATTTTGGGCTACAACCTGCTTGGTTGTCTCTTTTAGTGGAGCATGCTGAGATTGAGTTAACTGACTCTCAAATTGCCTTGAGGATGGTTTCCATGAGTTCGAGGAACCATTGTTTAATCCCCTTTTGTGTAAACTCTTTCTCTTCAATTGTTGTTCGACTTTGATAGCTTGATGTACCATATCTTGTAGCTCAACATGATATTGCATTTCCACCACGTCAGCTATCTCATGGTTTAGACCATACAAAAATCTTGCCATTGTTGCCTCTCTATCTTCCTCCACATTTGCTCGAATCATCATAATCTCCATCTCCTTGAAGTATTCGTCGACGCTTCTTAATCCTTGGGTAAGCCTTTGGAGTTTATTGAACAACTCCCGGTGATAGTGGCTGGGAACAAATCGTCGTCGCATGATCGCTTTCATTTCATCCCAACACTCCATAGGGCATTCGTGATTTCATTTCCTTTCCTTCACCAACTGATCCCACCCTATTATAGCATAATCAGTAAATTCGACAGTAGCAAGTCGTACCTTTTTCATCTCTGAGTAATTATGACAGTCAAAAACCATCTCCATCCTCTTTTCCCATTCAAGATACGCTTCTGGATCAGTTTTTTCTTGAAAAGAGGGTATCTTCAACTTGATATTATCTAGGTTGTCATGAACTCGGGGTCGTTCTCTATGAGCATATCGATCGAACTCCTCGGGTTCTTGTGGATCAAAACGTCTTGGCTGAAAGCTTCGAGGTCGCTGTTCAGTAGGGGTATGTTGACGCGAACCCCTCACTCCTTCTTCCAATTGATCAATTCGCTCATGAAGCGGTTCCAACTCGGACTTCAGCATTCGTCTCATTTCGCTTATGATGGCTTGCATTTGTAAATTTGGAATCGGTTGTTGGGAATCTTCTTCATTTGGTGTATCTCCTCGTCGTTGTGCCATGAGTTCCTACAAATGATAACAGAAGAACCTTCCAAATGCTCACTCACGTATTTCTCTCAATCACTCGTGTTTTCACACTCAATTGGCTTTTTCTTAAAGATTCAAACACTCTTGCCTTTTTCCTCTCGAATGTCTTCTTTCAATCTAAATTGAACTTTAAAAACAAATCGTTTTTACGAATCAGTTCAACTTGAGGAACAATCAAGACAAATCAATAAAGGTTTTCAAAAAGTAATTACAAAGAATTTAAGTGAGAGGTATGAATAGACTCAGATATAAGAGTAAAATTTAAATAGAGAAGAAAGAAATGAAGTAATAGACTTAGATATAGCAGAATAAGAATGAGATATAAGATAGAATTGTGTGCCACTTTTTTTTTATTTTACCTTTTTTTTTCACGAATTTTTTTAGCACAACTTTTTTTGCTCTTTTTTTTCTTTTTTTTTTTGCTCTTTTTTTTTAGCACGAATTTTTTGCTTTTATTTTCTCTTTTTTTTTAACCTACTGAAGATAAGATAGAAGAATATGATAATTTTTTTATAGAGAATAGAAATAGATAGAGAAGATAAAAAAAAACTACATAAAAAGATGGGATGGAACTTGTCGTGCAACTGTGTGCTCTAATATCAACTGATGCGAACCTCGCCAATATGCTGACGACACCCTACACCAAATATGGCAACGATCCCAAGACTTTCACGACGCAAGTGCGAAAAGATGGAATATACCTTGTTTATGTGAGAAACAAGGTATGGGATATGTAGATGCCACACCCAAATCCTCTAAGAAGAACTCTTAGAATACCCCGGGTGATAGGTCTTGATTGCTTGAACGCCACAGGTAAAAACCTGATAAGTTCAAAAGCTCTTTCAAGATAGAAAGAAGACAAAAACTCACAAGATATAAATTCCAAAGTGTGTCTCTCCAATGCTGTGGAGTATGCCTTTTATAGGCTCAGAAAACAACCAAATGACCCACATAATGTGGAAAAAATCTATTATGGTTATAAGCTAACCTTATCTAATCTTACTACCTAATATTATCCTAAGAGATTTGTTATATTTATAAATCTCTCCTTATTAATTAAATTTGGACCTTCTGTTGGGCTCATCTTGGGCTCTTCATTTGGGCTTCTATTTGAATATTCAGCAATCTCTTTAATCAGCCCATATAAAGCTTTTTTGAATCTTTTAGCCCTTGACCTTGTGATTGGGCCCTCTTGAAGTCTCAAGTGATCATTTATCCCAATTGGTGACAAAGTGTTCAACTCCATTGCAGGTTCGGTTGATTGGACATGTGAATTCGTAGTCTCTTTAGTCGGATTCACATCACACTATCCCCCACCTCCAATCCCATACCCCTACCACCTACCCCCTACCCCAAACCTTATTCCCTACCCCCTACCATTACCACCTACCCTTACCCCGCCAACCCCTACCTCTTTACCCCTACCTCCTAACCACTACCACAAACCCCTACCCCCTACACCATTACCCCCACCCCATACTCCGCCAACCCTCTACCTCTCTACCCCACTAACCCTACCCTTTACCAAACTCCCAATTACCCCACTATTGCCTACCACCCTAACCCCTACCCACCATAACACCTATCCCCCAAAACCCCAACCCCCTACCAACATACAACCCTCCTCTCTACCACCTTACCCTAACCCCAACCTCCTACATCCTACCCTCTACCATGACTACCACCTACCCAACCTACCACCCTACCCCTTACTCCCCCTACAACGTACCCACCATACCCTAACCCCAACCTCCTACATCCTACCCTCTACCATGACTACCACCTACCCAACCTACCACCCTACCCCCTACTCCCCCTACAACGTACCCACCATATCCTGTACCACCCTAAACCCACTACCCATCTACAACCTACCCTCTACCACTTTACCCTAACCCCTACATGACTATCCACCTACCCCCTACCCCTACCCCCACCCCTACTCCACCTACGACTCTACCCCTACCCCTCCTACTACCCTACGACCTACACCCTACCCCTACCCATACCCCCTCCCCCCTAAACCCCCTACTCACCCACCCCCACCCACAAGCCCCTACCCCATTTTCACCCTACCCATCAACCACCATGTCTTACCCCAAAACAACCCTACCCACTTACCCCCAAACCCCTACTCCCTACCCCTACACCCTACCCACCTATAACCCGCACCCTAGCCCCTACCACTACCCCCTATCCGATATCCCATATCACTATCCTCGACCCCTAACCCCTATCCCTACCTCCTTCCTCCACACCCCATACCAACATACCCCTAAACCCCTACCCCGCCTACCCCCTACTAGTACTCCATACTCACGTGCCACCATAACCCCTACCACCCTACCCCTACCCCCATAAAACCCTACAACCATACACCTACCCGCTACCCCTTAACTCATACCACTTACACCCACACTTTACATTAGCCCTACCCTTACCCCACACAACATACCCCCAACACCTACCCCCAACCACATACCCACTACCCCTAGCCCCCAACCCCTACCCCTAAACCCTTTTATCCCATACCTTCTACGACCCTACTATCTACCACCATACCCATAACCAAACCTTAGCCCCCTACCCTATCCCCTTACCCCTAACCCTACACCTATCCCTACCCCATCTACCCTCTACCTCCAACCTCCTATGTCACACCCCAACACGGTTTGGTTGGATCCCCGTGAGCAACCTGCCACTCCATTTGATTTGTGAAGGGTTTTTCCCTTTTCGAAACCGCGAGGAGTAATGCGTCCTTTTCCCTATATTTCCTTGAATAACATTATACAAAACTAACAAAATATTGACATAACTATCTTTATAGATCCCATACAGGGAGGTAATTAAATTTGGTTTTTCCCTTGGTTAAATGAAAGGGGTAAAAGGGAGGGGGTGAGATGTACAACTCAGTGAATGGGTGTTCGGTGTGAGTTTTTACAAAGACAACATTAATTGGAGTGTGCCAAACTCCATATTTCCTTTAAGATTATTCCTTTCTCAAGTTCTAGTTTTTAAAAACTTTTTTGAAGATTTGCCATTTCCTTTCCAAGAATTCTCAAAACTTTTCCAAGGTTTTCAAACCTCTTTCCATTTCCATATTAGGTGTGTTTCACAAACAACACACAACCTTCATCAGGAAGGGTACACACACATTCGCGAGATGTAGTTACGCCGACTGCAACCATTTGTTGATCGGAGCATCTTTACCATCAGCCTTGACAGAAGTCCCTGACTTCTACCCAAAGTCTGAGTGAACATCTCCGATGTCCTACCCTCAAAGCCAAAATAATTTGTGTCCATATGAGGATAGCGACCTCATCCTGACCCCACCTTAGTCTCATGCGCATGAAACTACATTGAGCTTTTATGACTGTTGGCACGACAAACTACCCTTATGTCCAACATGTCATCTAGTAGCCCCTAGGGCGCATCACTACCCCTCCTTGGTGTCTTAATGGTCATGTACCTCAAGTGCATGCAGAAATAAAGTTTTCAATAAAGCCATTAATCTTTGGTGCCACTAGTACAACGACCCCAACCCTTAACTCGACCTGCAACTGTTTCACTAGATCGATCCGCTGACCTGGTCTTGTCGCACTGCCACCAGTCAATCGATCCGCTGACCTGGTCTTGTCGCACTGCCACCAGTCAATCGATCCGCTGACCTGGTCTTGTCGCACTGCCACCAGTCATTCATTCTTTAAAATTTTTCATGACTTATCATCATGTTTGTTTAGGAGCTCCTACTCGTGCCAACTGGCATTGGGCCCACTGTACATGATTTTTCAAAACCTGGAATTTTAGCCCCCAAGTTCCAAAATTGAGGCCTTTAACCTATCTAATCTATTCGAGCTCTCTTCAAGATGGTCTCCCAAAATTTTTAAGCATTGGCACACAGTTAGGGGAGAAAACTTCTGAAAAAATCACTTTTCATTTTGCCCATCAGACCTACTGGGTGTGATGACATCTCTGCTTATAAATGGTAAGCAGATTTTCTACTTCCTTTTAGGAAGTTCAACATATCAACCAGGTAAGATCTACTTACCAACGTTAAGTAGTTTTTTCCTATAGTTTTCACATAACTCCAACCAAGTGTGATGTTAAAATTCAACATAGAAGTGGTTTTTCATTTTTGAAGTACTCATCATCCGAACCGGGTATGGTGTGAATAATTCCACTCACTCATTAACAGTGTTTATCCTCCATTTGTTTTCCAAGTTGGCATGAGCTTTCTCTTGCTGGAGTTAGGATCACACTTGTCCCGTTGGAGGTGCGATGGTCCAAGTTTTCTATTGAGAATGGTAGATCTCTTCCTACACTACCTTCTAGGAGCAAGAATTCCTTCAATTGACCATTTAGCTTTGTTGAGGTCGTATCAGGATTGTGAGGATATTGAGAGAGCTTGGTTTGGCTAGAGGAGGGTTGAATTCGGTCGATTTTAGCTCGGCCGAAATAGGGTCGCTTAGGTCCGTCAGAGTTGCTTCACTATTTGATTACGTCGGCATTTCTTTAGCGATCCTCGGATTGAATGGAGTTGGCGATCAAATAGTTGACTTCCCCCAGATTCTAAAGAGCCCATCTTTTCCTTCTAAAGTTGAGAAAAATGCTAAAGTCAAAGCTCTGGTTTGAGATTCACTAGAAAATGGAGTGGTAATGAAAGAGAGAGGAGTTTTCAGGTGTGACGAGGATGAATGGGGAGGAGCTCTTTATATATGTGTAAAATTATTTGTTAAATGGGGAAGATTTATTACAACATTATGGGTATTAATGTTCACAGTTATTCTCATTAAATTGGGAAATTAATGGATATTTGAGGGTATTAATTCCGATAATTTAATGTAGGTATTAATTTATGGGTATTAATTACAGTAATTAAATTGAGAAATTTATGGGTATTAATTTCAATAATTAAATTAAAAATTTTATGAGTATTTAGGGATGTTAATTTCAATAATTGAATGTAGGTATTAATTTATGGGTGTTGATGGTACGGGGTAGGACTAATACTACAAAATACTAATAGTTTTGTACTAAAGCAAATTAACATAATTATTTCATTATTTTTACCTAAAAGAATTTATTAGGTATTTAACCTATCCATTACATCGAGTTATTTATTTTGGTCAAAACAACACTTTTCATTTTATTTTAAATCAAATTTATTCCAATCATATCAATTGAATTTTAAACTTATAATACAATCCAATAAAAATTTTCAACCATAATTTCGGGTTACTAAAATCATGGTCTGACAACTACTCCCCACCTTTTTTGGAGTTTTGTCCCCAAAACTCATGCAACCTTAGTATCCACTTCTTACACATATTTTGTGCACTTATGTGGTTTCATTTTTAATAACTTTCTACTACATCTCAAGCATTGGAGAGCTTTTATGGTGGTCTTCTTATGGGAACAGATTGTTGGGTAATGTTGGAGACATCAGTCCTAGTTTTCTTGGTTCCTCTCTTGGGAGCCATATGAAAATTTTAAAACTTTCTCTTAGTTACTATGTTATATAGTCTTGATAATGTATTTAAGGAAACATGCCCTAATATCACTCAAGTTATCATGCCCCGACCTAGTTTGGTAGGATCCCCATGAGTAAGGTGTCGCTCCCTTTGATTCATGAAGGGTTTCGCACTTTTCTAAACCACGAGTAGTAAGGCAACCTTTTTCCTATATTTCATAGAATAACATTATAGAAAAATGAAAAGAATAGACATACATATCTTTATAGTTCCAATCCATAGGTTACATGAAAGTGGTAAAAGGGAGGGGGTGAGTTCTGCAACTCAGTGAATGGGTGTTGGGTGCGAGTTTTCACAAAAACAACTTTAATCGAAGTGTGCCAAACTCCTTATTTCGTTTAAGGTTATTCCTTCCTCAAGTTCTAGTTTTTAAAATCTTTTTCGAAGATTTACCAATTCCTTTCCAAGAATTCTCAAAACTTTTCCAAGGTTTTCAAACCTCCTTCCATTTCCATATTTGGTGTGTTTCACAAACAACACACAACCTTCATAAGGAAGGGCACACACACATTCGTGAGATGTAGTTATACTGACTGTACCCATTTGTGGATCAGAGCTCTTTATGATCAACCTTGATAGAAGTCCCTAACTTCTAGCTGAAGTTTGAGTGAACATCTCCGATGTCCTACCTTTAGAGCCAAAATAATTCGTGTCCATATGAGGATGGCGACCTCATCCCAACCCCACCCCGGTCTCATGCACATGATACTACGTCGAGCTTTCATGACTGTTGGCACGACAAACTACCCTTATCTCCACCATGTCGTCTAGTAGCCCCTAGGATGCATCACTACCCCTCTTGGGCGTGTTGATGGTTTTGTACCTCACGTGCATGCACAATCAAAGTTTTCAATAAAGCCAATTATGTTTGGTGCCACTAGTACAACGGCCCCGACCCTTAACTCGACCTACAGCTATTTGTCTAGACCGATCCATCGACCTAATCTTGTCGCATAGCCGCTAGTCCATCAAGTATGTCTGTCCTATCTTGGTACCATGGCCAAATCACTACATTCATTCTTTAAATTTTTCATAGATTATCATCATGTTTGTTTACGAGCTATTGCTTGTGCCAAATGGCCTTAGGCCCACTGTACGTGATTTTCCAAAACCGAGCACTTTAGCCCCAAGTTCCAAAACTAACGTCTCTAAACTATTTGTGCTATTAGAGCTATCGTCAAGGTCTCCCAAAATTTTTAAGCATTGGCACACAGTCAGGGGAGAACACTTCTAACAAAATCACTTTTGAACTGGCCCATCACACCTACCAGGTGTGATGACATCTCTACTTAAAATCAGTAAGCGGGTTTTCTACTTCTTCTAGGAAGTTCATCGTACTAAGCAGGTATGATCTACTTACAACTGTTAAGTAGTTTTTCCATTTAGTTTTCACATCACTCCAACCAGGTGTTATGTTAAAATTCCACATAGAAGTGGTTTTTCATTTCTGAAGTACTCATCATCCCAACTAGGTATAATGTGAATAATTCCACTCACTCATTATTCGTGATGTGTTCATCCTCAATTGGTTTTCCATGTTGACACGAGGTTTCTCTTGCTAGAATTTTTATCACACTTATCCCATCGGAGGTGCGATGGTCCGATGTCACGCCCCGAGCCAGTTTGGTCAGATCCCCGTGATCAACCCACCACTCTCCCGATTTATTAAAGGGTTTCCTTATTATAAACCATAAAGAGTAAGGCGTCCTTTAGACAGACACTTTTTCCTAGAATAATATAAATCAAAATTGTATAATATTTTAAACATATTATACTTGTCTCACAGGCGTCTTAGTTGATGGTCTTTAAGGGTAGGCTTTCCGGAATTTCCTGAAATGGATATAAAGGAGGGGGTGAGTACAACTACTCTATGAATGGGGTCGTTGATGGTCTTTAAGTTCCTAATACCGGTTTTTCCTCAAATTGAGTCTCAAAACTTTTAAAATTTATCTTAACACCTCAATTTCCATTTCACAAAAGGGGGTTTAATTTCCCAAATTTCCAATTTGTTCCCTCAACTTTTCCAATATTACCTTTTTGCCCTTCCTTTACAAAAATGGTAAGTTTTACTCCCAAAATTCCTCAATTGGTCCTCTAACATTATTATCATCCCTAATTGACACTCAATTTCATAAAATTGTATTTTGGTCCTTCGAATTTCAAAAATTCCAAATTTTCCCCAATTTTTCCTCCAATTTCAACTCCTTAACACAACCAAATTTGATTTCATCAAATTGACCAATAAAACAATTCCAATTATTGAAATTGAAGTTGAAATTGAGTTTCTACATGTTCATACGATTCTCTAGCAATTTGAATCACAAGTTTTAATGTCGGAACAAGCTCAAACAAACTATAGAGAGAGAAAGCTTCGAAAGCTTACCATCGAGGGCACGACGGTCTAAGCTTTCGATCTAGGCAGATAACTCTCGTCCTAAGGTTCATCCTAGAATCAAGAATCACATCAATTGATTCCAAATTGAGTTAGAATTTCATTATCAAAATTCTATCGGTTCTCTCTCTAGCACTAGTAAAAAATTGCAGATTTGAGCCAAATTGGCTTACCTTTTCATTCTAATTTGTTCGTGGGAAGGCTAAGAAAGTGTTGGGAGGGCTTGTTTTGGCCTGAGCAGGGCTCAAAATGGCCAATTTCAGCTCAGCCGAAATAGGGCAGATTCTGTCCGTCGGAGCTGCTTCACTGTTCCATCACGCCGGTGTTTCTCCGATGACCCTCGAAGCAAACAAAGACTACGGGCGTGTACCTGACTTCTCCCCAATTATAAAGAACCCACTATTCCATCAAGTCTGGTTTTTCTCTCCCACTTTGTTCTTATGTTCCTTCCCAAGTTTATAAATCTCTTTGGGTCATAAGGGATCCATGAATTTCTCAATTTGCCCTTTCTCTATCAGTTCCGGTTCATAAACCGACTCGATTCATAAACTAGTTCAATCTAGTTGGATCTAGTTCATCTAAACCGGTCTGGTTTTTCTCTTCCAATTTGTCCTAAGTGTCTTTTCCAAGGTTTGGTGTTGTTACTCAGTTTGACCGATTCTTTTCCCGATTTTCCATAACTCAAAAGGGTGAGGTTTACAACTCTCCCCTCCTTTTAGGAGTTTTTCCCCAAAACTTAATCAATATATTTCACATGTGGAATAATTTCCCTTAATGTCAACTTGGGTTTTCTTGATATGCTAACACTTAGATTCCTCTTTCACTTATTCCCGTAATCATTTATCTAAGGGTTTTCTTTTCAGTTATCATGCTTACTCCTTCCATGGAGTTATATTTACTAACTGACTCCTTCTTACTCAAGTTACATTTTACTCGAGACTGTTGGTGCTTATATGTCCCTTATGACTTGATATAGTTTTGAACCTATCTCTGTCCATCAAATTCTACAACACTTCTTTTAGGGTTGTTTCCAATTTTCTAGCCTTCCAAGGACTGTATAATTTCATCCCTCCTTTCATCGGGTAGTATTCTTCAACTACCTTTACTGTTATCCCATTATCCATCGTATCTTGACAACATGTCTTACACAACCATGTCAATTTTTCTTATCCATTTGTCCTTTCCCAACTTATTAATTCATGATATTTCATTCTACAATAATCACTTTCGATCAATGTGTTGATTCCTTTGCTTGGGAAGGTTCCCTCCTTTCGGTTTCGTTCTCTACTATGTCCCTCACAATAGATATTTCCATCTTAAGAGTTACATGCTCAATCTCCTTATCACTCATTATAGAGTTCTTTCTCCCTTTCTCTACACCCCCATCTATGTTAAGACATTTGCTCGTATTGGATCCTTCTTTATCCACAACTTTTGTTTCATCCCTTATTCCTCACTGGAGATACTTTTGATTTTCTGTCTTATTCCATACACTTCACACTATGCTCAGCCGTCCACTTTTTAAGCTTCGTATGCGCGTATGGACTACGACCTCTCTTACCAATTATGGTTATTCCTCCTTAACTACATCTTATTTGGAGGGTTCACTTTCCTAACGTTTCTCAGACGTTCTTTCCTTCATTACCTTATTATGGATAGTTCACTCATTATTACTTGTCCCAACATCTCTTGATGCTAACTTCCTACTTACCCTTTCTTGAGTTTAACTACTCCTTAGTTTCTCTTAATATGCTACCTTGGGTTTCTTTCACCTTAGCAAGCATTTTATATGCAAATTTGTCTCCTCACCTCTTGTCACTTGGTTCCATTTCTTATTTATTAGGTCATGTATATTTTCTCAAGATTTCCTTTCTACTTGGTTCTCCTAGAATTATTATTTGGTTCTCTTGCTCTCTCCAAACAGGTCACACTAGGCCGTCATGATACTTCCTTCCTTTGAAACATTTCCTAATTGAGGGTTCATTCCTTGCACTCCACATTATGTCCATCCGCCCACCAATGGTTCCTTCAAGGGTTGTTAGTCGTATGCACCCCTCCAAAGTTTACTTTCATAGTGTATTTCTTTATGGAGCATTCAAATCATCCTTGTTTCAAGATTTCTTAACCATTATGTAAGAGGCTTACCTATTCCTTTCTTGGCTTGAGTTTAGTCATTAATTTGGCCTTTAATCATTTTAAGGATTTCTTTCATACTTCTTTTCCCAAGTATTTTGCCTTTCCGCCTCTCTCTTCCTTGTTGGAACTCAAATTATGGCTTTCCCATGTATTAGTTCGGTAATTATCGTGCCTCCACCATTCCTTTGGTCTAAGTGTCTTAGGGTAGTTGTTTCTCGAGTCCTACTGTCCTTAACATCCATGTCACTAACCTTTTTAGGGTGTAGTCCTTTCAACCTCCCAGTCTTCCTTAGAGTGTCATTTATTCTCTTTGACTATCTTGTTGTAACAACTTGCTTTCTTTTGTCTTGTTTGTCCGAAATTCCTATTCGGCTTCATTACTTTTTTCAAGGTGATTCATTCCTGTAATCCCAATACATCTCATTTGTTGTCAAATGTTCGTCTTGTCTTCTCTTGTGGTTGCTCTCCCTTCTTTGCTACCAATATATAGAATTTTCTTCTTCCAAGGGAGAGTTCTCTTTGTTCTATTTGTGGTTTATTGAGATCCTACCTTTAGTCTCTTTTCCTTTTCTTACTACCATTATGTTAGAATCTTGAAGAGCTTACTCTTTGATGTAATTGAAGTTCCGAGCAGGAGTTGTATTTCTAAGGATGGTATCCTTTCAGGTTTCCTATAGCTGTGAGGGCATTATTCTTGGAAAATATTGTCTTGACTCCTGATGGTGTGGCATAGTTTCTTCACTTTGTGTCCTATTCCCCCATGGGTTAACTTGATTCCTGTCCTTAGTAGGGTTGGACACTTCTTCACGCAGTGTCCCTATTGTTCATACTTGTAATTACGTGAACATAAGTGGTTACTCTTGGCATTTTTCTAGGGAATTGTTAGTTTTGGTGCCCCTTCATTCTTCAGTCTAGATACCTTAAGAGTTTTTCTTGTGGAGACTTCTTTGACAATTGATCACTCGTAAAGTCCTCCTGGATTTCTTAATTCCCTAATTCAATTTCCTTAACTTGGATGGGATTCTCTTTAGTTTCTATAGTAGTACAGGCTTGTTTAGACTTTCTTTGGGGCCATCTTCCTTGAAGATCACATCCTTTGAGTGACACAGTTTTTAGGAATTTGGAGTACAATATGTTGGGTGTTTGGGCCCTATTACAGAAAATGATTACAAAATAACTAGGAAGCTACGGGATTCATGATAAGCATCCTCCAATGTAAGGTTATATGCCCTTTGTTGGCGTTTATGGCTTCATGCATGGCTTCCTTCATACTTTGAGTTGTGACCTCAATAGGTCCTAGCACCATCCTCATGGATACTTCCTTATTTAGCTTTTGAAACTTCTAGGGTTGTCTTCCTACGAGTACAAGGTATTGAATAGAGTCATTCCTAGTTTTTTTGGTTACTCTCCTGGGAGCCATCTGAGAATTTTAAGATCAATCCTATTAGTTACTATATTTTCTAGTTTTAATTATTTATTCAAGGAAACAGGCTCTGATAGCACTCTAGTTGTCACATCCTGACCTAGTTTGGTCGGATCCTCGTGATCAACTTGCCACTCTCCCTGTTTATTAAAGAGTTTCCCCTTATTATAAACCATAATGAGTAAGGCATCCTTGAAACCGATACCTTTTCCTAGAATAAAATAAATCAAAATTGTATAATATTTTTAAACTTATCATACCTGCTCATAGACCTACCTCATCCTATTTCATGCAGTTTTGATTATGCTATTCCAGGAAATGGTGCAGGTTTAAAGGACGCCTTACTCTTTACGGATTATAATAAAGGGAAACCCTTTAATAAACCGGGAGAGTGGCGGGTTGTTCACGGGGATCCAACCAAGCCGGGTCGGGGCATGACAAAACATATGTTTTCTCTATCCATTATACCGCCCGGTATAAGGACACCTCTGTTCATAACCGATGAACGGGTTTTCAACTTCCTTCGAGGAAGTTTCATCATACCAATCAGGTATGATCTACTTACAACCGGTAAGTAGTTTTTCCGCATGATTTTCACATCACTTCCTCTAAGTAGTGATGTTTAAAATACCACTAAATAGTCGGTTTTCATACCAAGGTACTTATCATTCCCAACCGGGTATGATATAAAATTTTCACTCACAACCGATAAGTGGATTAAAATTTTAAATTGTGCTCATCATCCCAACCATGTATGATGTTAGTAAACCCACTCACCCGTTAATGTAGTGAATTCCACTTGACTGGTTCTTTGTATTCACGCGAGCTCGTCCATGCTGGCATTCCTGATACTTCGTGTTCCTACACGATATGAACATTCTTGTTCACTATTACTCGACTTAAGAACCTTCATTCATTTCCAATGAATGAGAAAACCCAATCTTTTTAGTTATTTGCAATTAGATCCCTAAAGTTATTTTTCTTTAACTTTAAGTCCCCAAATGCCGGTTTTTCCTCAAATTGAGTCTCAAAACTTTTAAAATTTATCTTGGGACCTCAATTTATTCAATTTCACAAAACGGGGTTTAATTTCCCAAATTTCCAATTTGGTGGCCCAAGTTTTCCAAAATTTCCATTTTGCCCTTCCTTTACAAAAATGGTATATTTTGCCCCAAAAATTTTAAAATTCCTCAATTAATCCTCCAACATTATTTTTATGCCCAATTGACCCTCAATTTCATAAAATTTCATTTTGGTCCTTTGAATTTCGAAAATCCCCAATTTTCCCCCAAGTCCAACTTCTTAACACAGCCGAATTTGATTTTATCAAATTGACCCATCAAACATTTCTAATTGTTGAAATTGAAGTTGAAATTGAGTTTCTACATGTTCATATGATTCTTTAGAAATGTGAATCGCAAGTTTTAACACCGGGACAAGTTCAAACGGAGCTTCGCCGAAAAATTAACTATAAAGAGAGAATGCTTCGATTACTCACCGATGAAGACACGATGGTCCGAGCTTTTGATCTAGGCAGATAGCTCTCATCTTAAGGTTCATCCTAGAATCAAGAACCGCATCAATTGATGCCAAATTGAGTTACAATTTCATTATTGAAATTCTGTCGGTTCTCTCTCTAGCACCGGTCGGAAATTGTAGAGGGAACCGAATTGACTTACCTTTCAGTCCTAATTCGGTCGTGAGAGGGCTGAAGAAGTGTTGTGAAGGCTTGTCTTGGCCTGAGGAGGGCTCAAAATGGCTAATCTTAACACGGCCGAAACAGGGCAGCTTCGGTCCGCCGGAGCTGCTTCACTATTCCATCATGTCGTAGCTTCTCTAATGATTCTTGGATTGACTGGAGTTTGCTATCAGATAGCTAACTTCTCCCCAGTTTTAAAGAGTTTGACCTCTCCTTCTGAGGTTAAGAAAAATTTTCAAGACAAAGCTCTAGTTTAAGCTTCACCGGGAAATAGAGCGGTAGAAAGAGAGAGAGAAGTGTTCGAGTGTGAGGAGAATGAATGAGGATGACCTCTTTATATAGGTGTAAAATTGTATATTAAATGGGAGAGATTTATTACTAGTATTAATATTGCCATAAATTATTGGTATTAATTCCAATAGTTTAATTTAGGTATTAAATTATTGGTATTAATTGCAATAATTAAATATATATTAATTTATGGCTATTTATGATAAGGTGTTCGCATAAAATGTTTTGACCGAAATTTCGGGTTATAAAAAAAGTCATACTTCCCAAGAGGTCACCCATCCTCACACTACTCTCGAGCAAGCACGCTTAACTTAAAAGTTCTTATGAATTCTTGTTCACCTGAACCAATTTGGTTTTTCTTTTCAAATTTGTCTTAAAGTTCTTTTCCAAAGTTTAATGAACCCTTTGGATCACCCGAAAGTTGTAAATTTTCAAATTGCTTGTTCCCAAATGATCGGGTTGTTAAATCGGCTCAGTTTTCTTACTCCGGGTGACCGGTTCTTTCCTAATTTTCCTTAACTCAAAAGTGCAGGGTTTATACTGCCACTCTCTTTGTTTTATGAAGGGTTTCGCACTTTTCTAAATAGTGAGGAGTATGGCGTTCTTTTTTCCTATCTTTCATGTAATAACATTATACAAAACTGAAAATCTTATAAATAGACATACTTGTCTTTATAGTTCCCATACAGTGAAGTGTTTAAGTTTGGTTTTTTTGTGGTTACTTGAAACGGGTAAAAGGGAGGGGTGAGTTCTACAACTCAGTGAGTGGGTATTAGGAGTGAGTTTTCAAAATAACCTTAGTTTATTCAAACCACGTAAATGTTATCATTTCTTTTAAAAAGGATTTATTCCTAAATTTCGGTTTTCAAAACCATTACCCTGCCAAGGGTAACATTTTCTATCAAAAGGTTTTTCCTCAAATTTAATTTCCTTTTGAAAACCTTTTTCCAAGGTTTACCATTCTTTTTTACAAGGATTCTCAAGTCTCAAAACCTTTTTCCCATTCCCATATTAGGTGTGTTCATCTTTCTTAGCCCATTCCATTTCCTCAAGGGACGTTTAACTAACAAACACATGCCCTTCATCAGGAAGAGTACATACATTCATAGATGGAGCTCGTCCACTACACCCACTTGTGGATTGGAGCATCTTTACCATCCACCAAGATAGAAACATGTCCGCTTCTACCTTAGGTCTGAGTGGATGTGCTTGACATCCAAGTAGAGACATGAATGCCACTCTGTGTCGGTGTGAGGACAAAGACTTCATCCTATCCCACCTAGTCTCATGCGTAAGAAGCTACTCTAAGCTTCTAGAATGACTAGCACAACGAACTACCCTTATCTCCACAATGTTGTGCAGTAGCCCACAGGAACCCATCACTACCCCTATGGGGTGTCTTGATAGTTTTGTACCACAAGTGCATGCACAAACAATAGTTTTCACATATGACCATTATCTTTAGTGTCAATGGTCCATTGGCCCCGACCCTCAACCTGACCTACAGTTGTTTGTCTATGTTGGTCTATCAACCTGGCTCTGATGCACTACCACCGGTCCATCGACCTGGCCCTGACGCACTGCCACCAATCCATCGAGTACTATAGGTCCTAACTCAGTACCATAGCGAAATCACACAATAATTTAATTAGAAATTTGCATGGCTTTCTTTACTCCAATTTGTTTACGAGTTCTTGCTCGTGCCTAATGGCCTTGGGCCCACTACAAGTAATTTTCCAAAACAGGGCATTTACCCACCATGAGTTCAAAAACTGAGGCCTCTGCTTATTTGAGTTGTTCTAGCTCCCATCAAGAAGGTCTCCCAAATCTTTTAAGCATTGGCACATGGTCAGGGGATAACACTTGGACAAAAAGTTTATTTTCATCTTTATCACACCAACCGGGTGTGATGATAACTCTACTTACAACCACTGAGCGGGTTTCTCTTTTCCTCAAGGAAATTCATCAAATGTACCAGGTATGATATTATGTAATCCCAGTCACAACTACTCACGTTGACTTCCAATTTAGAAAAGGTGCTCATATTTTGAATAGGGTATGAAGTGTAAATTATCCCACTCACCTTTTATAGTGAGACATGTTCATCTTGGAGGGATTCCCAAGTACCCATCTCTAATGTTATGTGAGAGTATCCAATATTATTTTAGAAATTTAGATTTTTAGTTCTTTTTTAGTTCAAAAGATTAAGAAGATTATTTATTTCTTTTATGTTGATAAAAATTATATTATTTTTATCAATTAAATATATATAATTGAAACAAATTAATTTTTTTTAGCCAACTAATTTCTTCTGTAAGTTACCAAAAATTAAATAATAATAACAAAAATACTGACTAACTCCCTTTTCAATAGAATAAGATATAATGTTGATTAAAAATTCCATCACTTGAACAAACATATCTTATTTGAATAGAGAGGTAAGAAAGTGAATGATTTGATCAATGAATATATATTATTAAATGAAAAAAAGAGATATATCAGTTAAAAACTCTCTTCGCTTAGTTGTACAAATTTCATTTAATTTACATTATCAAACTATTATCAAGTTAGAGATAAAAGACTACAACTTCATTCGAAAAAGGACTTATTATGTTGTTTATACGAGATGCCATAACTCTTTCAAGTTTTCCTTCAATAAAGGCCAATGGAAGAAACCTCTACAAAATTGCCTTAATCTCCTATACTCATTATCTATTTCAAGTTCATAAACTATCCAATTCAAATCATTCTATAGAACTTCATGGCGTGACACATGCATGCTCAAGTTGAGGCGAGTTTTAATTTTTTAATATTTATGCAATTCAAGTATTTATTCCATCATCCATGCTCACGGTTAAATCAAATACTAACTTTTATAAATATTACTCTACACGTACCAATTTATTAAAAAATTTATACGAATAAATATGAAAAATATTTTTATTTAATATTTTTATCATCTAATTAAAATATAATAATCACTAAGAAAATTCATTTGCATGTATAATTTAATACTTAATTAAAAAATAAAAATTTTAAAATATATTATGTAACACTAAACTTTATTTTTAACCCATTGAATATTAATTTTTAGGCAAAATATTACTTTTTTAAAATTTGAATTCTTTTATTAAAATATAAATAAATAAATTCATATAACATGTTTTTATAAATTAAATATATCTATAAGTTTTAAAAAAATATTAATAAAAAATATACACTAGTGAAATTAGAAAATAATTACAACTCTTTATCTAAAAATAGAATTGATCTTTCTATAAATTTAAAATTATATAAATCTTTTAAATTATTTATAATTTCATATTTATTTTTAATTATAAGTTCACAAACTATATATTATTAAATATATGTATTGTATTCAATTTTAATAATAAATTCAACTAAGTTTATTATAATAAAATAAATTTCATAGTACATAATATTAAATATGTAAAATTTATTAGAGTGTATATTATTTTAATGATATATTCATGTATTTAGTTTTAACCATATAAATTAATGAAATTTGAAAATGAAATAAAAGTCGTCACCATTTATAATCAAGTATAATTATAAATCTTTCAAATTAAATTCCAGGTCATCTAAATTTATTTTTTTTTCAAAATTTGATATTTATTTATAATTATGTAGATGCAAAGTGTATATCATTAATTTTAAATTTAAAAAATAAATTTGAGAGAAAAAAAAATTTTAACAATAAATTCAATAAAGTTAATGATCATATACTAAAGTTAAAAATGTATAATTTTAAATATATAAAAATATAAATAAAATATATTATATTTTGTATAATTTTAATTATTTATTGAATTAAATTTATATAATAAATAGTGATATATCATCAATGCATTATTATTAATACTAGTATACATTAATAAAATTAGCAAATAAGAATAAGAACTAGGGATTAAGTACAATAATAGATTATATGTATAATATTTAATTTTTAAATTACTAAATGTTTAATAATTTTTTATATTTTAATAATTATTTATATTTTTCAAAATATAAATTACTCAATCCTAAATCACATCTCAAAATTTAATTTACATGATTTATGGTGAGTACGAGTTCTATTTCATAGATCCAAGTTCGAGTTGTGCATGATTTGGGCGAAACCCAATAGTACAGAATAACATTTCTAATTAATATGTCATAAATTCAATTGAATTTATATTTAAAATTATACATATTTTTATATTCTTTATTAATATTTTCACATATTTAATATTATACATAATCAATTTATTTTGTTATTACAAACTTAGATAAATAACCATGTTAAAATAAGATTTCGTTATATATAATATATTTTTAAAAGTTTATTTTTTAATTATATATCTCATTATATAATACAATTGAATTTGTTTAGTTGAAATTTTTAATTAATTGACATCATCAAACTATCATCATTTTAGTATGATAGGGTTTGGTCCTCTTTTAAAAAAGAAACTAGTGTACCCTTTATGTTCTTTGTCATAACTCATCCATACATTCTATAAGCTTCCCTTTAATAAAGTATAGTGAAACTGAACTTTGTAGAACCTTTATAATTTGTAAATGAGATTAAGAACCAATGACTAAGTATAATAATAGATTTTATGTATAATTTTTAAATTTAAAATTATTAAATTATTAATTTTATCGATAATCATACCCAAACTGTTTAAGAACACTCATAACTGACACCTAATTAAGAGAGAGCTATCGTGGACTTGGAAACTGACTAGGGATGAACATGTTACAGTCATCCGTTGAGTTGATTTTTCAATAGATCGTATTTTTAGTAGATATCCTTTAGTATGGGATAATATTCCACTTGGAACAACTAGATATCCTTTAGCACCTAACTATTTGGTTGATTACAATTTTGATAATATTCCACCTAACACTATAGCATTATTCCCTGATCTAATTATTATCATTTGCACACATAAACTTTTTGGTTGGCTGCTAAAGGATATTTAAAGCATTTGTGCATGGTGACATGGAATATTATCAAATGTGCATGTTCGATTTCATGTGGAACTAGGTTGCCACCCTGGTTTTCCCACAGTTTATTTGTGTATAATTTTAATTATATATTAATTGAGCTTACAATAATACAATAAATAATTATGAATTGTTCATTAATAATTTTATACAATAAAGAAAATAGCAGATGACATACAAGTGATTGCAACTTTTGAAATAAAAGAGTGAATTTTTTCATAGTAAATATTAATATAACATTTTCCTTTTTTATACCCTAGCTATGTCAAAAATATGAGTTATTTATATGATTAGCAATTTTGATATGTCATACTCGTACTCCATTCCTTGTGATTTTATTCTATAACACATCCAATGGGATCTAGTATGTAGGGCCGGATGTGATATCGGACTGTTCGATATTGTTTCATAAATTTAGATTTTTTAATTCGTTTTGAGTTCAAAATATAAACATAATTATTTTTTTATTTTATTTTGATAAAAAATTATATTATTTTTTTATCAATTAAAGATATATGATGAAACTGACAAATTAATGTTTTTGGTCATCGAGCTAATTTCTACTATAAGTTATCAAAAATTAAATAATAATTAAAAAAATTAACTCATTCCCTTTTCAATAGAAGAGTATATAAGGATAATTAAAGGTTTCATCACTAGAACATTGTCCCTGGGATGATTATTATCATTTGCACACATAAACTATTTGGTTGGCTACTAAAAAATATTTAAAACATTTGCATATAGTTAGGTGAAATATTATTAATAGAGGCATGTTCGATTTCACGTGGAACTAGGCTTTCACCCTCATTTCCCCTAAAATTTTAATTATATATTAATTGAGTTTATGATAATGTAATAAATAATTATGTATTATATATAAATAATTTTATATAATAAAGAAACTAACATGATGATAAATTTTGAAATAAAATAGTAGACTTTTTCATAGTAAATATTAATATAACATTTTTTATGCCCTAGCTATGTTAAAAATATGATCTATTTGTGTGAATAGCAATTTTGATATGTCATGCTCATACTACATTCCTTCTAATTGAGTTCTATAATACTTCAATGGGATGTAGTATATGGAGTGGGATGTTATGTCCAATATTATGTCTAATTGACTATCCAATATTATTTCACAAATTTAGATTTTTAGTTTGTTTTGTGTTTCAAAATATAAACAATAATATTTTTTTATTTTATGTTCATAAAAAATTATATTATTTTTTATCAATTAAATATATATAATTGAAATAGTCAAAATAATAATTTTTGTGAGTGGGCAAATTTCTACTCTAGCTTATGAAAAATTAAATAATAATAATAACAAAAAAATTGACTTGTTCCCTTTTCAAAAGAAGAGAATATGAGGCTCATTAAAGATTCAATCACTTGTACAAACATATCTTATTTTATTAGAAAGAGATTTATAAATTATTAAATAATAAAAAGAGATTTATAAATTAAAATCTCCCTTTCCTTACTTGTGTAAATTTCATCTAATTTACATTATCAAAATATTATCAAGTTATCAATCAAAATAATAATTATTATGTCGTTAATATGTGATGTCATAACTCTTTCATGTTTTCCTTCAACAAAGGACAATGGAAGTAACATTTACAAAAAGTGTCTCAATCTCCTTTACTCATTATCTGTGTTAAGTTTATAAACTATCTAATTCAAACCATTCTATAGAATAATCGCAGCGTGGCACATGCAATATCCGCTCAAGTTGAGATGAGTTTAAATTTTAAAATATTTACACTATTCAAATCATTACTTCATTGTACACACTAACAGTTAGATCGAATACTAACTTTCATAAATATTACTTTACACATACGAATTTATCAACAAAATTTATACAAATGAATATGAAAAATATTTATATTTAATATTTTTATTATCTAATAAAAATATAATAATCACGAGGAAAATTCATTTACGTGTATAATTCAATACTTAATTAAAAAGTAAAAATTTTTAAATATATTATATATCACTAAACTTTATTTTTAATACATTCAATATTACTTTGTTCGGCAAAATATTACTTTCTTAAATTTTGAATTCTTTTATTAAAAAATAAATAACTTCATATAACTTGTTTTTATAAATTAAATATATCTATAAGTTTTAAATAAAAATATTAATAAAAAATTACGCTAATGAAAATTGTAAATAATTACAACTGTTTATCTAATAATAGAAATGCTCTTTCTATAAATTAAAAATTATATAAAATTTTAAAATTATTTATAATTTCTTATTTATTTTTAATTATAAATTTAAAAAATATATATTATTAAATAGATGTATTGTATTTAATTTTAATGAAAAAATCAATTTAGTTTATGATAATAAAATAAATTTGATAGTATGTAATATTAAATATGTGAAAATATCAATAAAATTTATTAGAGTGTATATTATTTTAATTATTTATTCATGTATTTAGTTTTAATTGTATAAATTAATGAAATTAGTAAATGAAATAAAAGAGGTCACAATTCATACTCGAGTGTATATTATTAATTATGAATTTTAAAAATAAATTTAACACTAGAACATTATGTTATGGGCTAATTTTTATCATTTATACACATAAACTTTTTGTTTGGCTACTAAAGGATATTTAAAGTATTTGCACATATTAAGGTAGAATGTTATCAAAAGGCGCATGTTCGATTTCATATGGATTGTAGGTTGCCATCCTAATTTTCCCACAATTTATTTTATTGTATAATTTTAATTATATATTAATTATGTTTATGATAATATAATAAATAATTATGTATTATATATTAGTAATTTTATACATTAAAAAACTAACCAATGACATATAAGTGATGAAAACTTTTAAAATAAAAGAGTAGATTTTGTTAAAGTAAATATGAATATAACATTTTTCTTTTTTATGCCCTAACTATGTCAAAAATATTAGTTAGTTGTATGATTAGTAATTTTGATATGTAATACTTGTACTCCCTTCCTTGTGATTGAGTTCTATAACACATCCAATGGGATGGAATATATGGTGTTGGATGTGATCTTGGACTATCCGATATTGTTTCACAAATTTAGAATTTTTAGTTCGTTTTGAGGCGAGTTTAAGTTTTGAATGATTTACGTTACTCAAGTCACTACTCCTTTGTACACGCTCTCGGTTAAATCGAATAATAACTTTTCATCAATGTTGTTTCACGAATACCGATTTATCAATAAAATTTATGAATATAACATTTTTCTTTTTTATGCCCTAGCTATGTCAAAAATATTAGTTAGTTGTATGATTAGTAATTTTGATATGTAATACTTGTACTCCCTTCCTTGTGATTGAGTTCTATAACACATGCAATCGGATGGAATATATGGTGTTGGATGTGATCTTGGACTATCCAATATTGTTTCACAAATTTAGAATTTTTAGTTCGTTTTGAGGCGAGTTTAAGTTTTGAATGATTTACGTTACTCAAGTCACTACTCCTTTGTACACGCTCTCGGTTACATCGAATAATAACTTTTCATCAATGTTGTTTTACGAATACCGATTTATCAATAAAATTTATGAATATAACATTTTTCTTTTTTATACCCTAGCTAAGTCAAAAATATTAGTTAGTTGTATGATTAGTAATTTTGATATGTAATACTTGTACTCCCTTCCTTGTGATTGAGTTCTATAACACATCCAATCGAATGGAATATATGGTGTTGGATGTGATCTTGGATTATCCAATATTGTTTCACAAATTTAGAATTTTTAGTTTGTTTTGAGGCGAGTTTAAGTTTTAAATGATTTACGTTACTCAAGTCACTACTCCTTTGTACACGCTCTCGTTTACATCGAATAATAACTTTTCATCAATGTTGTTTTACAAATACCGATTTATCAATAAAATTTATTCGAACGAATATGAAAAATATTTATAATAAATATTTTTATTCTCTAAAAAAATATAATAATTACCACGGAAATCCATTTGTGTGTTTAAATAAATTCTTAATTAAAAAGTAAAATTTTAAAATATATTATGTATCAGTAAAATTTATTTTTAACACATTCAATATTACTTTTTTAAGTAAAATATTACTTTATTAAATTTTGAAATATTTTATTAAAAAATAAATAAATAACTTCATATAACATGTTTTTTAAATTAAATACATCTATAAGTTTTAAATAAAAAAATTTATAAAAAATATACACTAAAGAAATTATTAAATAATTACAACTTATTATCTAAGGTTAAAATTGCTCTTTCTATAAATTTAAAATTATATAAATCTTTAAAATTTTTTAAATTTTATATTTATTTTTAATTATAAATTTGTGAAGTATATATTATTAAATATATTTATTCTATTTAATTTTAATAATAAATTCATTTAATTTTATGATAATAAAATAAATTTGATAGTATATAATATTAAATATGTAAAAATATCTATATTAGAGTGTTTATTGTTTTAATCATGTAATTATGTATTTAGTTTTAACCGTATAAATTAATAAAATTTGCAAATGACATAGAAGGGATCACCATTATGATCATGTATAATAATAGATCTTTCAAATTAAATTCAAAATCATTTATATTGATTTTTTTTCAATTTTTAATATTTATTTTTAATTATAAAGATGAAAATTGTATATTATTAATTTTCAATTTTAAAAATAAATTTGATAGCAAAAACATTTTAAAAGTGTATAATATTAAATATATCAAAAATATCAATAAAAATTATTATATTTTATATAATTTAATTATGTATTGAATTAAGTGTATATAATATATAGTGATATATCATTAATAAATTATTATTAATACATGTATACATTAATAAAATTAGCAAATGGCATTAAGAACGAGTGATTAAGTATAATCATAGATTTTATATGTAATTTTTAAATTGAAAATTGCTAAATTATTAAATAATTAATTTGTGTAAAAATTTTAATAATTATTTTCATTTTTCAATATTCGATTTACCGAATTCCAAATCATTTCTTGAAATTTAATTTCCGTTATTTATGGACTCAATCGTCAAGTACAAATTCAATTTCATAGATTCAAGTTCGATTTGTACTCGATTTGGTTGATACCCTAACGTAGGGAATAACATCCCTAATTAATATATCATAAATTCAATTGAACATATATTTAACATTATACATATTTTAATATTTTTTTATTATTTTCACATATTAAATATTATCCATTATCAATGTTATTTTATTATTATAAACTCAGTTGAATTTATTTTTCAAATTGAATGCATTACATATATTTAATAATATACAATTTACCACTAAAATGTCAAAATTTGAACAAATTTATAATTTTAAAATTATTTGAAAAATCTATTTTTTTAGTTATTATAAGTTGTGATTTATTTGAAAATTTTATTTTTAATACATTAATATATATATATAATACATCATTTCATTTTTATCTTAAATTTAAGCATTTTATTTTATTTTTTATTTTTTATTATTTAAAATTATTTATTAAAAACTTATAATACATTAATATAAAATATAAAGTATTTAATTAAAAAAAATGTCATAATGTATCTTTTAATTGTTAAAAAATATATATAAATTTGATAAAATAGTATTTTACCTATAATAGTTTAATTTAACGTGTTAAAATAAAATTTATTTATATATAATATATTTCTAAAATTTTAATTTTTAATTATATATACCATTATAAATACAATTGTATTTGTTTAGTTGAAAATTTTAATTAATTCAAATTATCAAACTATTATCATTTTAGGAAGATAGGGTTTCATACTCTTTTAAAATGGAAAGTACGGTTCCCTTTATGTGTTATGTCATAACTCATCCATATAGCCTATAAGCTTTCCTCTAATAAAGTATAACGAAATAGAACTTCAGAGCAATTTTTATAATTAGTAAGTGAGATTAAGAACTAGTGATTAAGTATAATAATAGATTTTATGTATAATTTTTAAATTTTAAATTATTAAATTATTAATTTTGTTGATAATGATACCCAAGCTATTAACCCCATCCTTTTATAATAAGAAAAACTGGGAAAATAACATATCATTTCCAAAGAGAAAACTGAGTCGGTTCCTGAACCCCAACTATTAATTTACAAGTCCCGAGTGACCCAAAGAGTCTTGAAAGTCATGTAAAAGGGCTTTGAGATGAATTTGAAGAGAAAACCAAACTAGTTTAGTTGAACCGAACCTAAACAAAATTGAACCGGTTTGAACTGGTTCGAACCACTATTGAACCAGTTTTTAAATTCATTTTTCTAGGTGACAATAAAAATTAAAATTGGAGAATTGAAACCACCATTGGATAGATAATGAATTTAGAAATTTTTAATTTTGAAAAACTCGGTCAAATCTGTCCTAAACACGCCGATTTAAGCATTGAACTCGATTCGGACCTGTTCGAAACAATGTATTCTTATTCATTCTGATGACGGGATTGTTCACTAGTGGGAAAAGCTAACAACACTGGAAAAGATGAAAAGTCTCTATTCAGTGCATTTTAGGCCATGAATGATCAGACAGTGAGAGAGTCCCCGAGCTTTCAATATAAAGAGCTTCTCTTCATTCTTTCTCCTCACACCTGAAAACTCATTGTTCTAATACTCTAATTTCTAGTGAAGCTCGAACCAGAGCTTTGACTTAGGTATTTTTCTAAGTCTTCGAAGGCGAGGTCGGGCTCTTCCCGACGGTAGTCTCCATTTGCTCCGAGGATCGCTGAAAAAGCGCCCATTTAATCAAACAGTGAAGTAGCTCTAGCGGACCGAAGCTGCCTTGTTTCGGCCGAGCTGAAATCAGCTGAATTCAGCCATCCTCTTGCCAAACCAAGCTCTCTCAATGTCCTCTCAGCCCTTAAACGACCTCAACTAAGTGGAAAGGTAAGTGAATTCGGCCCTCCTTAGTCATTGTAGGTCAAAGTTAGAGTGAGAAATTTCAAAATTTTATTGACAAAATTCTCTCTCAATTCAAGGCCAATATTAATAATTCTTAATCCTAGAAGATACATCAAGAAGAGAGCTATCTTTCCCGAATGAAAGCTCAGACCGCCATACATTTGACAGTAAGCTTTTGAACATTTCTCTCTCTAAGTTCAGTTTTTCGGCAAAGCCCAATTCGAACCCAAATGATGTGATTCAAAGCTCAATTGAATTGTATGGAAGTGTAGGAACTGATCCATACCTTCAATTAGAGCAATTAACCCGGATTAAATGGTCAATTTGATGAAATCAAATTCGGCCAATTTGAAAGGGGAAATTTGGGAATTTCATTAAATTGAGGGATCGAATTGCAATTTCTCAAAATTGAGGATCAATTGGCCATGAAAAGAATGTTGGAGGACCAATTGTTTGAGTTTTTAGAATAATTCAGGTCAAATTGCCATTTTTGTAAAGTAGGGGCAAAATGGAAATTTTTGAAAAGTTAGGGACCAAATTGGAAATTTTGAAAACTTAAATCCCTTTAATGATTTTGAGTAAATTGAGGACCCAAAGATAATTTTTAGGAATTTCGGGACTCGATTTGGGGAATAGTTAACATTAGGGACCTAAAGTTAAGGAAAAAGAACTTTAGTGACATAAATGCAATTAACTAAAAAGTTTGGGCATTTTTATTCATACGTGAGGAATGAAGGTTATCATGCCAATGGTTAATAAACTAGGATGTCATGCCCCGACCTTGTTTGGTCAAATCCCCAAGAGTGACCCACCACTCTACAGGTATATTAAGGGTTTTTCCCTTCTTCTCCCTTGAGGAATATGAACAGAGGTGGGATGGGACTGTACTTCTTCTAGCCCATCTTGAGAATTGGTATCAACTTCAGGAATGAGATTAGGCCTCCTGAACACTCGAGTAAACTCTTCATATAACCTCTTGTCCTCCGAGCTTAGTATGGGTGAGGTTTTCTAAGCCTCTCTGGGAGCTCCTACGGGGATAGGGTTTTGGGTGGTGTAGGTGATAGTAGTCCTAGTTCTCTTGGTTACTTTTCTTGGAGCCATCTGAAATTTGGTAATTTTTCATTTAGTTTTTATGTTATATAATCTTCCTAATGTGTTCGAGGAAAAAGGCTATGATACCACTAAAGTTGTCACGCACCCCACCTAGTTTGGTCGGAACCCCATGAGCAACCCGCCACTCTCTTTGGTCTAAAAAGGGTCACCCCTTCTTCTAGTACGCAAGGAGTCATATGTCCTTCTGACCTGGTTTCCTAGAATAGCAATATACAAAACTTGAGTAACCACTTCTATCCGAAGTCTAAGTGAACGTCTTAGACGTCCAACCCTCAGAACCAAAATACTTTGGGTCCAATATGAGGATAGAGATATATTCCTGTCCCCACTCTGGTCTCATGCACAAGAAGCTTCAATCAGCTTCATGACTAACTGGTATGACAAACTTGCCCTTATCGCCACAAGGTCACCCAATAGCCCTTGGATCCCATCACTACCCCTAATGGGTGTCTCAATGGTCATGAATTAGAGTGCATGCACAAAGAATAGTTTTTACAAATTAGCCATCATCTTTGGTGATGATAGTTTAACGGCCTCGACACTCGACTTGGCTTGTAGTTATTTGCCTGACCGGTCCTCGACATAGTCCTGATGCACTATCAACAGCCCATTGAGCTTGTCAATCCTAAATTGGTACCGTGGCAAGTCACAAAAAATTTATAGTTTAATGAGAGTTTTCATGGCTCTTTTACTCATATTTGTCTACGGGATCCAACATGAGCCCATTAGCCTTGGGCCCACTTCACGAGTTTTTTAAAACTGGCCCATAAGCCCTATAAGTTCAAAAACGAGGCCCACAGCCTATTAGAGTTGTCTCAGCTCTCATGAGAGAAGTCTCCCAAATGTTTTAAGTATTGGCAAACAATCAGGGGAGATCATTTCTAAAAAAGGGTTTCTAAGCTCAAAATGCACTCATCATACATTCCAGCTAAGATGAGAGAAATTCCCAGTCTTGGTGGTCTTTCCTTTTAGCAAAGGAGTATATCATACCAACTGAGTATGACCTTAAGTAATCTCACTTACAACCGGATAGTAAACAATTGCATGTTAATTTGAATCATCTCAAACTTACAAGAATATTAACACAAATGCCTATGTGTAATGCTTATTTAGTACATATTCGTTCGAGTATATATAACGACGACAAAAAAATAAGAAACAAATATAAAATATTTGTTATATAATTTACATGAACCAACAAATTTACTTAACACATAAATATAATTAGTATAATAATAGGAGAAAAGTGTTTCATACCAAAATAGTTGTAAGTAATTATAAATGATAAATATTGAAAGGCATGTTTTGGTATATAAAATAATGACAAATAACAGTATAATAATTGCATTTTATGTCTTTATAATTAAGTTATTTCATGATGTCACATATCTCGTCTTATTGTGAAGGTTGTAGACTTTAAATATACAAAATAATATGAAGAAATTATTTAATACAATTCATAGGAAAAATCTCAAATCAATACAATTGAATGGATAATAGCTAAATAATGTCCACCTTTGCAACTACTATATTTTCAAAATTCAAACAAGTTGGGAGTTAACACTTAATATCAATTGCACCAAGTGTTCTTGAATACAGGGATCTAGGAGGGCAGCAGCACTGGGGGGTAGGGGCCCCACCACAAATAGGTGGATTTTGTGTAGCGGAGACTTTGGGAGGAACATTTTCACAAATAGAAGTTGCGGTACCTTTAGTCCCCTAGTAGATGAGATTAATGTCAGCAAGCTCCACACCCTTACAAGGGAATGCTTTGCTGCAAATGAGCTTACAGTTACTGGAGTAAATATAGTTCCCTTTATATTCTTGTAGCTAACCTTGTTTATCATAACATTTGATGGTACCTAGAAAAACACATAAGTGTTTTAAAGTACATGGTTAAAACTAAGGTAATTTTCAAAATAAATACAAGTTTCAATCATACTAATTTGTTCCCCCACCCTATAATCATTTGTTTCAAGGTGAAATAAAAATTAAATAATTTGTGAGACATAATTGCATTGGAAGCTTGAAAAGTATATGGATGACGCACTCCGACGGTGCATTGGTTCCATGGGCAATAACCATGGTTGATAAGCACTGGGTCACTCACATTGTTCATTGTGATGTCCTCAAAGTGCATACCGGTGGTAACTCCAGGTAATGATGTAGACCAGCTCTTGATTCTAACACCCGTCATGGTGTTGGTGAGGGTACACTTCTTTACAAATATTCCATTTACGGGTAACTCATTTTTATACTTCCTGAGGCTACCAATGCTAATTCCATGGCCAGGTCCACATGTAACAGATGTGATAGTGACCGGTTCGCTGCCATCCCCAATGGATACACAATCATCTTCGGTCTCAATGCTAGTATCCGCGATGGTGACCGCACTTGAATGAGCAACGTGGATTCTATTTGTATTGGGGCTGTCTTCAGGGGCAATAATTTTGATACCCTAGAATGTGATGTTCTTAGTTCCGAATACCATCACATGAAATCCCTTGCTGTTCAATGTTGTTATATCTTGGACAAGTGCAATTATCACAAAGTTGAACCTGAGGTTCTTCTCATTTTGTATCATCCCAAAGAGAGGAGAACGAAATTAATGCAGTATCTCAACTCAAAACTAATATTAGATGGATAATTTCATACATGTTATCAACTTCTAAGAATATTTGGTTTCATGATCATCAATTTGAATTTATTTTATGATCACTAAATAATATATTGCTTGAGAATTATGTGTAATTTATATCTAAAATTTATCAGATTCCTTAGCAAATAAAGGAATTTCTTATTTTACTATTTTACAAAACCTTGCAAGATTTTTACTTGAAAATTTTTAATTGACCTAAAAATAATAGATTTGTGAAACTTTTGTTAGAAATGTAAAAGTTTTGTATGTTTTTTGTTTAAATAAAAATAAGGACTAAAATTTATAAAGGTATAAACATCAAGCACTTCAAAGTTAACTATAATATTTTTGAAAAATTAGGATTGAACAACAGCTTATATTGTTTTACCTAAGAATCTTACATACGAACTTATAGTCAAAATTGCTGATAGAGAGAGCTTACTAAAGGGAGCATTACACATTTAAAATTTTTTGTGCAATCATTTTTTTGTCTATGCTACACTGCCCTGACCATCGAAAGTACCTTTTCCCATGATCTTCAAAAGGTCGATGGTATCAATGTTGACCCATACGTCACCCTTGATCAGGGTTGGGTCCTCCGGGGCCTTCACAGTGCCTTCCACTTGGAGGGTAATCGGGTTCTTGCATGGGCCTTTTAGTGACACTTGTCCTAGCATGTATGTGCACGGGCCTTTCAGTGACATATTGCTAGTTATTTAGTGAATGTACCAAATAGACTTTGTGATTAATAAAAATATGGGATGATAGTATCATAAAGAGTGATGTAGTGTTTGTTTGAATTAGTGCAAGTGCAATTGAGATGAAGAGGGAAAGAGATAATGGGAAAACTAAGAAATCCTCTTGGGCGTCTTGATGGTCTCATACGTCAAGTTCATGCACAAACAAAGTTTTCCATAAAGCCATTAATCTTTGGTGCAACTGATCCAATGACCCTAACCCTAAACTTGACCTGTAGTAGTTTGTTTAGATTAGTCCGTCGAACTAGTCTTGTCACACTTCGCCAGTCCATCGAGTATGTCGGTCCTATCTTGGTACCATGGCCAAATCACATAATCATTCCTTTAGACATTTTATTGGCTTATCATCTTTATTGTTTACAAGCTCTTTCTCGTGCCAACTGGCATTAGGCCCACTGTATGAGATTTTCAAAACTGGGTATTTTAGCCCTCATGTTCCAAAACTGAGACCTCTGGCCTATTTGAGCTATTCCAACTCTCATCAAGAAGTTATTTTTCCTTAACGTTAGGTCCCTAAATGTTAATTTTCCACATATTGAGTCCCGAAACTTCTAAAATTCACTTTGGGTCCTCAATTTATCCATAATTCCAAAAATGGTTCAAATTTCCCAAATTTCTAATTTGGTCCCCGAACTTTTCAAAAGTTACCATTTTGCCCATACTTTAAAAAAATGACAATTTCACCCCAAAAAATTTCAAAAATCGTCCAATTGGTCCACCGACAACTTTTTTCATAGCCAATTGGCCCTCAATTTTAGGAAATTTCACTTTGGTCCCTTAATTTTTTGAAACCCCCAATTTCCCCCTTTTAACTTGGCAGAATTTGATGTCATCAAATTGACCTGTCAATCGGGTTAAATTGTTGAAATTGAAGGTAAATTTGAGTTCTTACACATCCGTAGGATTCAATTAAGCTTTGAATCACATGAATTAATATCAGAACGAGCTCAAATGGAGCTTCACCGAAAAACTGAACTTAGAGAGAGAAAGCTTCGAAAGCTTACCATCAGGGTGTAGTGGTTTGAGCTATCGATCAGGGCAGGTAGCTCTTTTCCTGAGGTTTCACCTAGGATCAAGAATCACATCAATTAATGTCAAATTGAAGAAGAATTTGGTTAGTGAAGTTCCGCGGGTTCTCTCTCTTACACTGGTTGGAAATTATAGAGGGGATCCAAATTGGCTTACCTTTCTGCACTATTTTGATCGTAGGAGGGCTGGGGGAGTGTCGGCAGAGCTTGGTTTGCCTTGAAGAGGGCTCAATTTGGCCATTTTCAGCTCGACCAAAACAGGGCAGCTTCAGTCTACCGGAGTTGTTTCACTATTTGAATACCCCAGTGATCATCGGCTCGAATGGTGACCACCGTCATGTAGCTGACTTCTCCCCGAGTCCAAGGAACCTGACCTCGCCTATGTTGGAGCTCTGGTTCGAGCTTCATCATAAAACTAAATAGTTGAGAGAGAGTGAAGTTTTTAGGTGTGTGGAGGATGAATGGAGAGGGGCTCTTTGTATAGGTCTCCGACCATCCGTTTGGCACCTTAATGGCTCATTGATAGCATGAAATGTATTGAACAAAAACTTTCTTTTTCGCCAGCACTGCTCATTTTTCCAGCAAGTGAATAGTGTTGTCATCTGAAGGAAGAAGACGACACTGTTCCGAACTGGACTGTACCGGTCCGAACTGAGTTCAACACTTAAACTAGCCGATTCGACCGAATTTTTCAAAATTTTTTTTTAATTCATCTAAATTTAGTCTCAATCCAATGCTTCATCCTTCGGACCCTAAGCCACCTAAAAAATGAATTTAACATTTGGTTAAATGAAGGTTCAAACTTGTCCAAACTGATTCAATCTAGTTCACCTAAACTGGTCTAGTTTTCTCTCCCAAATTGTCCTAAAGTCCCTTTCCAATGTTTTTATGACTTTTTGGATCACTCATGACTTGTAAATTTCCCAATTTGCCCATTCTCTAGTGGTTGGGATTCGTGAACCGGGCCGATTTTCTCAATCGAGTTAACCCAATCTTTCCCGATTTTCCTTAACTTCAGAAGACGGGATTTACAACTCTCCCCTACTTTTAGGAGATTTGTCCCCAAAACTTATTCAACAACATTCACATTGGAAATAACTTCCCTTGATATCCACTTGTAGTTTATTGGCATATAACCATTTCGGTTATTTTCACCTAGCCCCTTTATAACAGACACTTAAAAATTTTCCTTTTCTTCCCATTACTTACTCATTCCATGGAGCTTACTTTAGCTAAGCATACCTTACTTGAATGTTTAAGGTTATATCCTTAAATTCACATCCTTCTTTCCTTAAAGCATAATTCTTTCTCTCGAGGTTCTTTACTCAGAATTTCAGGATTTGGGAGTTCTAAGATATCCACTCATTCCTCTATGTAGTCACTTCCTTTGTCGTTAAAATCCTTAGCTTGGGGTCCTCTCCTGCACCACCTACTCAATCCATAGACTTCGGTGTTAACTTCTTTTATCTAGTTTTGACCCTTCTTTTCTCCTTCCTAAATTTCAATGGAGTCCTTTTCTGAAGGACTTTCGTTTCTTTTAGTCAACTCTTATTTTCTTGCGATCACTTCAAAATTCTTATAAGAGTTAATCTTCTTCTGTCTTAATTATTGATTGCTTATTTGTGAAGCTGCCTTATTTTGGTTTTTCTCTCTACCATGTCACTTACAGTAGAGACGTTGACCTTAGGGACTACATGTTCAACCTTCTTATAATTTCTTTGAAGATTTTATTCCTTCCTTTCTTCATACCCCTCTTTATTATAGGGTATTTGCCCTTTCGAATCCTTCTCTAACTGAAATTTCGGTCTCTTCGCTTATTCTTCACCCAAGACATTTCCAATTATCGATCTCATTTCATGTACTTCACACTATCTCTAGTTGTTCTCTCTTTAGGCTCTATCAATTTGACAGTTGATCACTACCAATCCTGATGTTATTGATCATTTATTTAAATCCCTCCCTAATTGAGGGGTTAACTTTTCCAAGGGTTCTTAGATGGGTCCTCATGAGTACCTTTCTTTGTACTTGGTCTTTCCATCTCGACCAACATATCTTGGATGAATTTATCTCGTCTCCATTTTTGTTGATCCCATTACCTTTTAATTGGGACACTTTTGTCCTTCCAAGGTTTCCTTACTTGATAGTTTATATTCTTTTCTCTCAGGTTCTTTTCCCATTTTGATATTTATAATACCTAACTTTAAAAGGTATTTCTTGATGTCATCCTTTCATGCATACATTACTCTTGAGAACTTATATGCACTTCATCTTCTTTCTCCTTTTCTTCTTGTATCCATCTATTTCTTTTAGATGGGATTCACATCTTCCTTATTTTAAGATCTCATGATCATCCTATGATAGGCTTACTAAATTTTCTCCTATCTGGAGTTTAGTAGTTAATCCGATCTTGGTCGTTGATCTCTTTACAGATTTTGCCTTCATCTTTAATTACCACATGTTTGGCCTTTCCATCTCTCCCTTCTTTACTGAAGTTTAAATTTATAATCCTCCCGAGGGTCAGTTCATTAATTACTTCGACCTTTGTCATTCTCCTTGTCATATGATCTTGAGGTTGTTGTCTCTTGAGTCTTATTGTCCTTAATATCCATCACATTTCCCTCTTTAGGCCATAGTCTTCACTACTTCTCGGTCCATCTTAGGGCGTAATTTATTCTCTCGTATAATCTTGTTGTTATGAATTTATTTCCTTCATCTGGGTTGATCTGAAATCCTTTTTTTTTCTTCTACTCTTTTGAAAGTAGATCACACCTGGCCATCCAGGTGCATCCTTAAGGTCCTTACTCCAACTTTAGTTTTATGACAATTTGTTTGTTGGTTAACTAAGTTTGGAACTTCCTACTTCCACGGTTCCACTTCCTATCCTTATCCTTCTTCTAGGGACTTCCGTTCTGGTAATTTCACATTCCTTCTCCCTACTACTCCATGAAAGTTCTTCCTTTATTCTTTTAGTATACATCCTAACCTTTGTATGGTTATTCACTTTGGATTTCTTCTATTTCTTTTTGTTCCATATCCTTGCTTCCAAGAAGTTCGCTCATTATTATTAAGTTCCTAAGAATTTGTGTCCTAAATCTTAACTAGTATGAGTATTATTCCTAGAGTTTTCTTCCTATCGTACTTATTTCCTTTCTCTTTCTCCTTGTCCTATCTCAATTGGCTTAACATCTTTAGTGCTCCCATATCTTTCTTACATTCTTCCTGGTCAGCTTCCATTCCATTGGGTATTCCTTGGGATAGTCTAATCCTTTTTATTTCCTTACTTTTATCCATAGAGTCTTTCCTTAACTCCTTAGACTTCAACTAGTCCCATACCCTTTAGTGCTTACTTCCCTTGCTCCAGAATTCTTCTTCCTTTCCTTATTTAGGATTTGTCTTCCTTAGGTGAACTCTAGTAGTCTCTGCTTTGCCAAGTCTTATATCTTGTTTTTCCCTTCTCTGGATGGTAAACTTTAATTTAAAGGTTTAGGTTAACTAGTCATGGCCCGTTGTTTTCCCTTCCTTAGATGATCTCTTCATTACTCGTTACTTTAATCCTTATTGGCATACTCTCATTGTTTGATTTCATCAAAGAGACAAAAATTTGTTATCGGGAAAAATTGGATTTTCATTCATTCAAGAAATAGTTTTCTAGGCAAACTTGGCTTATTACAGAGATTTTCTATCATGCGCCGACCCTATTTGGTCGGATCCCCATGATCAACATGCCACTCTCCCGGTTTATTAAAGGGTTTCCCCTTATTATAAACCGTAAAGAGTAAGGCATCCTTTAAACCTGCACCATTTCCTAGAATAGCATAATCAAAACTGCATAGCATTTTAACTTCATCATACCTGTCTTACATGCATATTAGTTGATGGTCTTTAAGGGTAGGCTTTCTGGGATTTCCTGAAGGGGATATAAGGGAGAGGGTGAGTACGACTACTCAGTGAATGGGTTTTTAATACTTTTACTTTTATGAAAAAGATTTGTATTGGAGTGTGCTAAACTTCTTTCATTTAAAAATTATTTTATTCAAAATCTCGAGTTTTATGATCATTTCCTTATTTAATCACGGTGTGTCATGACCCAACACACATCCTTCATCATGAAGGTTAAACACACATTCGCATGTCAGTACGTCCACTGAACCCACTTGTGGCTTCGGAGCGACTTTACCAGCCACCCGGATAGAAGTATATCCAACTTTCATTCTTAGAATAAATTCTTCATGTCCATATAAGGACAGAGACCTCATCCTATCCCCACCCCGGTCTCATGCTGTCACACCCCGACACGGTTTGGTCGGATCCCCATGAACAACTCGTCACTCTCCCAGTTTTTTAAAGGGTTTCCCTTTATTATAATCCGTAAAGAGTAAGGCATCCTTTAAACCTGCACCATTTCCTGGAATAGCATAATCAAAACTGCATGAAATTTTAAACTTTACATACCTGTCTTACAGGCATCTTAGTTGATGGTCTTTTAAGGTAGACTTTTTGGGATTTCCTAAAAGGGATATAAGGGAGGGGGTGAGTACGACTACTCAATGAATGGGTTTTCAAAGGTCTACTTTTAACTTTTAAGAAAAATATTTATTTGGAGTGTGTCAGACTCCTTTCTTTTCAAAAAAAATCCTTTCATTTAAAAATTTAGGTTTTTCAATTATTTCTTAGTTACTGGTGTGTCATCACCCAACACACATCCTTCATCATGAAGGTTATACACATTCGCAAGTCAGTATCACTACTGAACCAGCTAGTGGCTTCGGAGCGATTTTTCCTGCCACCCGAATAGAAGCACGACCACTTCTATCCTGGGAATAAGTGGATATACGCAACATCCGAGCCACAATCCCGAAATCACTTCTTCATGTCCGTATGAGGACAGAGACCTCATCCTATCCCCACCCCGGTCTCATACGCTTGGTGCTACTCTAGATTTCGCACAGACACCTGGAACGACAAACTATCCTTATAGCCACCAAGTCATCCAGTACCCTTAGGACACATCACTACCCCTCATGGGCGTCTTAATGATCTTGTACTCACAGTGCATGCACAAACAATATTTTTTTATATTGTCATATAAATTGTGGTGCCACTGGTCCAACGGCCCCAACTCTCAACTCAATCCGCAGTTGTTTCTCTTGATTGGTCCGTCGACCTGTCATGTTGCACTGCCGCTAGTTGACTGAGCATGTCGGTCCTATATTGGTACCATGGCCAAACAATTCACTTATTAAGTTTTATGGAACATATATCATGTTCGTTTACGAGCTTCTGCTCATGCCAACTGGCCTTGGGCCCACTGTACGAGATTTTCAAAATAGGGCATTTAGCCCCCAAGTTCCAAAACTGAGGCCCCTGGCCTATCAAAGCTATTCGAGCTCCCATTGAGAAGGTCTCCCAAATTGTTTAAGCATTGGCACACAGTTAGGGGAGAGCACTTCCGACAAATCATATGTTTTCTCTATCCATTATACCACCCGGTATACAACATAATTATTTGCAATTAGGTCCCTAAAGTTATTTCTCTTTAACTTTAAGCCCCTAATGTCGGTTTTTTGTCAAATTGAGTCTTGTAACTTTTAAAATTTATCCTGGGACCTCAATTTATTCAATTTCACCAAAAAGGGGTTTAATTTCCCAAATTTCCAATTTGGTCCCCCAATTTTTTCCAAAATTACCATTTTGCCCTTCTTTTACAAAAATGGTAAGTTTTGCGCAAAAAATTCCAAAATTCCTCAATTAGTCCTCCAACATTATTTTCATGGCCAATTGACCCTCAATTGAATAAAATTATATTTTCCCCCAATTTTAACTCTTCAACACTACTGAATTTGATTTCATCAAATTGACCGATCAAACACTTCTAATTATTGAAATTGGAGTTGAAATTGAGTTCCTGCATGTTCATAAGATTCTAAAAAAACTTTGAATCGCATATTTTAACGCCGAAACGAGCTCAAACAGAGCTTCACCAGAAAATAGACTGTAGAGACAGAAAGCTTCGATTACTCACCGATGAAGGCATGGCGGTCCAAGCTTTCAATCTGAGCAAATAGGTCTTGTCCTGAGGTTCATCCTAGATTCAAGAATTGCATCAATTGATGTGGAATTGGATTAGAATTTCATCATTGAAATTCGGTTGACTCTCTCTCTAGCACCGATCGAAAATTGTAAAGGGGAGCCGAATTGGCTTCCCTTTCGATCCTAATTCGGTCGTGGAAAGGCTGAGGAAGTGTTGGAAGGGCTTGGTTTGGCCTTAGGAGGGCTTGAAATGGCCAATTTCAGCTTGGCCGAAACAGGGCACCTTCGGTCCGCCGGAGTTGCTTCACTATTCCATCATGTTGGCGCTTCTCCAACGATTCTCGGATTGACTGGAGTTTGGTATCAGATAGTTGTCTTCTCCCCGATTCTAAAGAGCCTGACCTTTGTTCAAGTCGAAGCTCTGGTTCGAGCTTTATCGGGAAATGGAGCAGTAGAGAGAGAGAGAGAAGTATTCAGGTATGAGGAGAATGAAATGGGGATGACCTCTTTATATAGGCGTAAAACCCGTATATTAAATGGGCGAGATTTATTACTAGTTTTAATATTGCCATAAATTATTGGTATTAATTGCAATAATTTAATTTCCGTATTAATTCAAATAATTTAATTTCAGTATTAAATTATTTGTATTAATTCCAATAATTGAATTTAGGTATTAAATTAATGGTATTAATTATAATAATTAAATATATATTAATTTATGGTTATTTATGATAAGGCGGACATAAAATTTTTTTACCAAGATTTCAGGTTACAAAAAAAATTCATACTTCCCAAGAGGTCACCCATCCTCACACTACTCTCAAGCAAACACACTTAACTTCAAAGTTCTTATAGATTTTCGTTCACTTGAACCAATTTCATTTTTTTGTTTTCTAGTTTGTTTTAAGTTTTTTTTCCAAGGTTTAATGAACCTTTCTTATTCTCAAATGTAAATCAGCTTGGTTTTCTTATTCGGTTTGACCGGTTCTTTTCCTGGTTTTCCTTAACTCAAATGTGTGGGGTTTACAACTCTCCTCTCCTTTTAGGAGTTTTGTCCCCAAAAATTAACCAATATATTTTACATCATGAATAATTTTCCTTAATATCAACTTGGGTTTTCTTGACATACTAACGGTTTGATTGCTCTTTCGCCTAGTCCTCGTAATCATTCATCTAAGGAATTTCTTTTCATTTACCATGCTTAGTCCTTCCATGGTGTTATAATAACGAGGCATGTATGGCTCATTAATCCAAATGTATATTCTTAGGTTCACATGTCCCATTATTTAGGATAAGGTTCATCCTTGTGGGGATTTTACTCAAGATTTCAGGATTCGGAGTTCCAAGGTGCCCAATCATTCCTTTGTCTAGTTATTTTCTTCATTGTTGAAACCCCTAGCTCGACGTTCTTTCAAGCATTACATACTTATTTTCACAGACTTTTGTGTTATTATTCTTTCATCCCAATTTGACCCATCCTTCATCTGTCATTGATTACAACTTTGGTCAAATTTATGTTTGACCTTGTTATGTTTACCAACTAACTCCTTCTTACTTGAGTTACATTTTACTCGAGATTGTTAGTGCTTATAGGTTTTCAATGTCCATTATACCAACCGGTATAAGGACATCTCCGCTCATAACCGATGAACAGGTTTTCAACTTCCTTCAAGGAAGTTTCATGATATCAACTGGGTATGATCTACTTACAACTGGTAAGTAGTTTTTCCGCAAGATTTTCACATCACTTCCTCTAAGTGGTGATGATTAAAATACCATTCAATAGTAAATTTTCATTCCAGAGTACTTATCATCCCCAACCGGGTATTATATAAAATCTCACTCACAACCGATAAGTGGTTTTTAACATTAAGTTGTGCTCATCATCCCAATCGGGTATGACGTTATTAAATCCACTCACTCGTTAATGTAGTGAATTCCGCTAGACCGGTTCTTTGTATTCACACGAGCTTGTCCTTGTTGGCGTTCCCGGTACTTCATGTTCCTACACAATATGAACATCTCGATTCATTATCCTTTGGCCTAATAGCCTTCATTCATTCCAAATGAATGAGAAAGTCAAACTTTCATTTATTTGCAATTAGGTCCCAAAAGTTATTTTTCTTTAACTTTAAGTCTCAAATGCTGGTTTTTCCTCAAATTAAGTCCTGAAGCTTTTAAAATTTATCATTGGACCTCAATTTATTCTATTTCACAAAAAGGAGATTAATTTCTCAAATTTCCAATTTGGTCCCCAACTTATCCAAAATTACCATTTTGCCCTTCCTTTATAAAAATGGTAAGTTTCACCCCAAAAATTCTAACATTCCTCAATTGACCCTCTAACATTTTTATCATGCCCAATTGACCCTCAATTTTAGGAAATTGCATTTCAGTCCATCAAATTTTCGAAAATCCTCAATTTCCCCTAATTTTTCCCCCAATTCCAACTCTTTAACACAGCCGAATTTGATTTTATCAAATTGACCGATCAAACACCTCTTATTGTTGAAATTGAGTTTCTCTATGTTCATACGATTCCATAGAACTTTGAATCATGATTTTTAACGCCGGAACCAGCTCAAACGGAGCTTCGTTGGAAAATAGACTATATAGAGAGAAAGCTTTGATTACTCACCGGTGAGGGCATAACAGTCCAAACTTTCGATCTAGGTAGATAGCTCTCATCCTGAGGTTCATCCTAGAATCAAGAATCGCATCAATTGATGCCAAATTGAGTCAAAATTTCAATCAGTTCTCTCTTTAGCACCGGCCAGAAATTGCATAGGGGAGTCGAATTGGCTTACCATTCAGTCCTAATTCGGCCATGGGAGGGCTGAGGAAGTATTGGGAAGGCTTGGTTTGGCTTGGGCAGGGCTCAAAATGGCCAATTTTCCCTCGACCAAAATAGGGCAGCTTCGGTTTGCTGGAGCTACTTCACTGTTTCATCATGCCGGCATTTCTCCAGCTACCCTTGGAGCAAATAGAGACTATAGGTGTGTAGCTGACTTCTCCCTGGTTCTAAAGAACCCGATCTCACCTTCTTTGGCTTAGAAAAGACCCTATATTAGAGCTCTAGTTCAAGTTTCACCAAAAAAGTAAGCAACTGAGAGAGAGTGAGCTTTTCAAGTGTGTGGAGGACAAATGGAGAGGGGCTCTTTAAAGAGGGAGCTCGGGGACCCACTGGTCGTTTGTTTGGCACCGTTATAATAGGCATTGAACACTTGAAACATACCGAATGGAAGCGTTTCTTCTTCATCGGTGCTGGTTCGATTTTCCAGCGAGTGAATAGTGTTGTCATTCTGAGGAAGAAGATAACACTATTCCGAACCAGACCGGACCGGTCTAAACCAGGTTCAAAGCTTAAACCGGCCAGTTCACACCCCCATTTGACCGAGTTTTTGAAATCTAAAAATTTCTAAATTTGTCTAAATTCATTATCTATCCAATGGTGGCCTCAAACCTCCAATTTGAATTTTTTAAGCCACTTAGAAAAATGAATTTAGGATTCGGTTCAATAGTGGTTCAAACCGATCCAAACCGGTTCGAATCCGGTTCACCTGAACCTATTTGGTTTTCATCCCTAATTCCATCACAAGTCCATTTCCATGACTTTTATGAACCCTTAGGTCACTTAGCATCCATAAAATTCTCAGTTTACCATCTCTTTATCGATTCTGGTTCATAAATCGGCTCGATTCTTAAACTGGTTTAATCCGGTTCTAGTCTGGTTCACCCGAATCGGTCTGGTTTTTCTCTTCCACTTTGTTTTAAGGTTCCTTCCCAAGGTTTATGTATTTTTTTTGGAGCACAAATGAGTTGAATTTCTCTTATTTTCCCATTCTCTATCGGTTTCGGTTCATGAATCGACTCGATTCATAAACTGGTTCAATCTAGTTGGATCCAGTTCATCTAAACCGGTCTGGTTTTTCTTTTCCAATTCATCCTAAGGTTCTTTTCCATGGTATTATGAACCCTTTGGATCACCAGGAGTTGTAAATTCTCGAATTGCCCATTCCAAATGATCAGATCTGTGAACCAGTTCGATTTCTCACTCAGTTTGACCGGTTCTTTTCCTGGTTTTCCTTAGATCAAAAGGGCGGGGTTTACATTTTCTACCCCTAATCCCTTGGGGTCATAGGTCGGAACTTAGCCTTTGAAAGATTGTGGGATTCATGATTAGATGGCTCTTAAGAATTTGTTGAAGTCCATTCATATTCCCTTATGGGACAAACTTCATGTATGGCCTCCAGTCTGTACCGCCTCAATACCTCATCCTCACACTCATACGTCCACTTCATCCATTGAGAGTGATTGAAGCTAGATTGGGTAGGTAGGGGTACTTGGTGGGCTTTCATGAGGGTGGCATAAGCATCACAATAGTTGTCCCAAGCCTCCTTCTTAATGGGATTTCTCTTCGGTTGTTGTGGGGCTGGAGGAGGTGTTGGGCTCTTGGAGGAAGGAAAAGGTTCCTCTTGCCTTGGAGGAGGGTATGTAATGTCTTATGATTCTATTGAGGCTGCCACGAGTTTTCGATAATACTCCACCATATCTTTGGGCACTCTCTTCTCGGCCTTTAGGAACCGTTGAACAGATACCTTCCTAGGGTAGGCATCTTTTTTAGGGTGAGGTGTGAAGGATTGGATTTCATGGCAAACCTTATAGGGATTCTCCTTCCAACATGGTAGTTAAGGTTTTTATTAGGGTTAGGGCATAATATTGATAATGTTCCAAGGGAACTTAGCTCCGATACCACTCAAGTTGTCACCTCCGACCAGGTTCGGTCAGATCCCCATGATCAACCCGCCGCTCCCTTGGTTCAAGATGGGTTTCCCCCTTTCTTTAATCAAGAGGAGCCAAGCGAAATTTCAACTATGTTCCCTAAAATAACATATATAAATAAAATGAATGCTTAAAAAGAAATTAAGCATACCACATAGAGGGTAAATCCTGATGTTATCCCTAGTCATTTCTCTACTCCTAAAAGTGATAGAAAAGGTGGGTGAGTGTTTGGAAAAAAAGTTTCAATAAAATTATTTTTCATTCGAGTGTGCTAGACTCCTTATTTTCTCTAAGATTATTTCCTTCCTCAATTTCTCAGTTTTCAAAATCATAATTTCACGTTATCCACATTTCGTGTGTTTAACAATCAACACACACCCTTCATCATGAAAGGATCACACATTCATAGGGTAGACCATCCATTGCACCCACTTGTGGCATCGAAGCGACTTTACCGGACACCTAGATAGAATCCCATCCACTTCTACCCTGGGAATGAGTGAATGTTCACGACATACGATCCTCATACCCGAAAAACAACTATGTGTCTGTTTGAGGACAGAGACCTCATCTAGGCCCCACCCCGGTCTCATACGCATGAAGCTACATCGAGCTTCCCTGACTGATGGCATGACAAACTGCCCTTTACTCCTCCATGTCGTTTAGTAGCCCTTAGGATGCATCAGTACCCCTTTTGGGCATCTTGATGGTCTCGTACCTCAAGTGCATGCACAAACAAAGTTTTCCATAAAGCCATTAATCTTTGGTGCCTCTGGTCCAACAACCCCGACCCTCAACTCGACATGCAGTTGTTTGTCTAGACCATTTCGTCAACCCGGGTCGCACTGCCGCCAATCGATCGAGTATGTCGGTCCTATTTTCGTAACATGACCAAATCACATAATCATTCCTTTAGAAATTTTCATAGCTTATCCTCATATTTGTTTACGAGCTCCTACTCGTGCCAACTGGTCTTGGGCCTACTGTACGAGATTTTCAAAACCGGGCATTTTAGCCCAAGTTACAAAACCGAGGCATCTGACCTATTTGAGCTATTCCAACTCTCCTCAAGAAGGTCTCCAAAAATTTTTAAGTAGTGGCACACAGTCAAGGGAGAACACTTCTGACAAAATAACTTTTCACTCGTCCATCACAACAATCGGATGTGATGATATCTCCGCTTACAATCGCTAAGCGGGTTTTGAACTTCCTTCTAGAAAGTTCATCATACCAATCGTGTATGATCTACTTACAATCGGTAAATAGTTTTTTCACATAGTTCACACATCACCCCATCTAGGTGTGATGCTAAAATTCCATGTAGTAATGGTTTTTCATTTCCTAGTTACTCATCATCCCAACTAGGTATGATGTGAAAAATTCCACTCACCCGATATTCATAGTGTATTTTCCTCTTAATCAGTTATTTGCCTTCACACGAGCTTATCCTTGTTGGCATTTCTGGTCCTTCATGTTCATACACGATTTGAACATTCTTGTTCATTAACATTAGGCCTAATAGCCTTCATTACTCATGAATGAACAAAAGGCCCAAACTTTTTATTTATTTACAATTAGGTCCCTAAAGTTATTTTTCCTTAACTTTAGGTCCCTAAATTTTAATTTTCTCCAAATTGAGTCCCGAAACTTCTAAAAATCACTTTGGGTCCTCAATTTATCCATAATTCTAAAAGGGGTTCATGTTTCCCAAATTTCCATTTTGGTCCCCCAACTTTTAAAAAATTACCATTTTAAACATACTTTAAAAAAATGGCAATTTCACCCCAAATAAATTTAAAAAATTGACCAATTAGTCCTTCGACAACTTTTTCATGGCCAATTGGCCCTCAATTACAAGAAATTGCACTTTGGTCCCTCAATTTTTTGAAATCCTCAATTTCCCCCTTTCAAATTGGCCAAATTTGATTTTATCAAATTGACCATTCAATTGGGATAAATTATTGAAATTGAAGGTAAAATTGAGTTCCTACAGATCCATACAATTCAATTGAGCTTTGAATCGCATGATTTGATGCCAAAATGAGCTCAAATGGAGCTTCGACGGAAAACTAAACTTAGAGAGAGAAAGTTTTGAAAGCTTATCGTCTGGGGTGCTGCGGTTCGAACTTTTGATTTTGGCAAATAGCTCTTGTCCTGAGGTTCCTCCTACGATTAAGAATCACACCAATTCATGTCGAATTGAAGAAGAATTTGGTTAGTGAAATTTTATCGGTTCTCTCTCTAACATTGATTGGAAATTACAAAGGGGGAGCCAAATTGGCTTACCTTTCTGCTCTTTTCCAGATGGATGAGGGCAAAGGGATTGTTGAGAGAGCTTGGTTTGGCCTACGGAGGGCTCAATTTGGCCATTTTCAGCTCCACCAAAATAGGGCAGCTTCGGTCCGTTGGAGCTGCTTCACTCTTTTATTAAGCCAATGCTTCTCCGGCGATCCTCGGCTCAAATGGTGACCACCATCGGGTAGCTGACTTCTCCCCGAATCCAAGGAACCTGAGCTCACATTCTTTTACTAAAAAAACCTTTATGTGAGAGCTCTAGTTCGAGCTTCATTGGAAAACTGAGTAGCTGAGAGAGAGCAAAGTTTTTAGGTGTTTGGAGGATGAATGGAGGGGGGGCTCTTTATATAGGGAGCTCGGGGACTCTCCAGCCTCCCGTTTGGCACCTTAACAGTGCTCATTGATGTCCTGAAATGTAATGAATGAATACATTTCTTTTCTGCTAGTGCTGCTCCTTTTTTCGATGAGTGAACAATGATGTCATCTGAAGGATGAAGATGACACTATTCTGAACCGGTCCAAACCAAGTTCAATGCTTAAATCGGCTCGTTCAGGCCTGATTCAACCGAGTTTTTCAAAATTAAAATTTTTAAATTTATCTAAATTCATTATCTATCCAATGGTGGCTTCAATTCTCCAATTTAAATATTTTAAGCCACCAAAAAATTGAATTTAGCATTCGGTTCAATGATGGTTGAAACTGGTCTAATCCGGTTAAATCTGGTTCAGATCCGGTTCACCTAAACCAGTATGGTTTTCTCTCCCAAATTGTCCTAAAGTCCCTTTAAAAGGATTTTATGACTCTTGAGGTCGCTCGGAAGTTGTAAATTTTCCAATTTGCCTATTCTCTAGTGGTTGGGGTTTGTGAACCGGATCGGTTTTCTCACTCGAGTTGACCGCTTCTCTCCAGGTTTTCCTTAACTACAAAGGACGGGGTTTACATTTTAATAATTTTTATTAATATTTTCTCATGATTAATATTATACATTACCAACTTTATTTTATTATTATAAACTTAGTTAAATTTATTGTTAATATTGAATATAACCCAAATATTTAATAATATACAATTTACTACTAAAATGTCAAAATTTGAACAAACTTATGAAATTATATAATATTAAAATTATTTCAAAAATCTATTTTTTTAGAGATTATAAGTTGTGATTTATTAGAAAATTATATTTTTAATACATACATGTACTAATGATATAATAATATATAAAAATACATCATTTCATTTTTATCTTAAATTTAAGTAATTTATTTTATATTTTATTTATTTATTTTAAATATTTATTCAAATTTTATTAAAAACTTATAATACATTAATATAAAATATAAAATATTTAATTTATAAAAAATATGTCTTAATGTATCATTTAATTTTTAGAAAAATATATCAAAATATGATCAAATAGTATTGTGCCCATAATAGTTTAATTGAACATGTTAAAATAAAATTTAGTTATATATAATATATTTTAAAAAGTTTTTTTTAATTATATATCCAATTATAAATACAATTTAATTTGTTTAGTTGAAAATTTTAATTAATTTACATAATCAAACTATTATCCTTTTTGTATGATAGAGTTTTGTCCTCTTTTAAAAGGGAAACTAGTGTGCCCTTTATGTGCTATATCATAACTCATTCATATAGCCTATAAGCTTCCCTCTAATGAAGTATAATGAAACTAAACTTTGGAGTAACATTTATAATTAGAAAATAAGATTAAGAAGTAGTGATTAAGTATAATAATAGATTTTATGTGTAATTTTTAAATTTAAAATTATTATGTTGATAATTTTGTTGATAATGATAACCAAATGGTTAATGTACACTTAGGAGCAAAACGCAAGCATGAGAGAGTTAGCTAGGACTTGGAAATAGAATGGGGACGAACACGTCACAATTATCCGTTGAGTAAATTTTTAATAGACTAAATTTTTAGAAGATATCATTTATTAAGGCATAATGTTCCACCTGAAATAACTAGATATCCTTTAGAACCTAACTATTTAGTTGATTACGTTTTGACAATATTCCACCTGACACTAGAACATTATTCTCTCGACTGATTATTATCATTTTCACACGACAACTATTTGGTTGGCTACTAAATGATAGTTAAAGCATTTGCACATAGTCTGGTGAAATAATATCAAAAGGTGCATGTTTGATTTCATGCGGAACAAGGGTGCCACCCCGATTTTCCCACAAAGTTATCTTATTTGACTAATATTCGATTTAACTAATATCAAAAGTTATCACTTGGACAAAGTTATCTTATTTGAGTAGAGAGACAAGTAATTCATTAGAAAGGTAATAAAGTGAATTATTTGATCAATAAATATATATTATTATTAAAGAGATATATAAGTTAAAAGCTCTTTTTAATTAGTTATGTAGATCTCATTTAATTTACATTATCAAACTATTATCAAGTTAGAAATAAAACACTACAACTTCATTCAAAAGAGTAATTATTCTGTAGTTATATGTGATGCCACAACTCTTTCAACTTTTTCTTAAATAAAGGCAAATGGAAGGAACCTCTATAAAATTATCTCAATCTCATTTTCTCATTATCCATATCAAGTTCATAAACTATCAAATTCAAACCATTCTATAGAACATCGCTTCATGGCGTGACACATGCAACAACCGCTCATGTTGAGGCAAGTTTAATTTTTGAAAGATTTACGCTACTCAAGTTATTACTACATGGTACACATTCTCAGTTAAATCAAAGATTTACGCTACTCATGTTGCGTAACGATTTATCAATAAAATTTATATAAATGAATATGAAAAATATTTATAGTTAAAAATTTTATTCTCTAATAAAAATATAATATTCACAATAATATTCACAAGGGAAATTCATTTGCATGTATAATTGATTTCTTAATTAAAAAGTAAAAATTTTAAAATATATTTTGTATGACTAAAATTTATTTTTAACACATTCAATATTAATTTTTTAGGCAAAATATTACTTTATTAAATTTTGAATTCTTTTATTAAAAAAATAAATAAATTATATAACATATTTTTATAAATTAAATATATCTATCAGTTTTAAATAAAAAATTATCAAATATATACACTAATAAAATGGATTGCTCCTTCTATAAATTTAAAATTATATAAATATTTAACATTATTTAAAAATTCATATTTATTTTTAATTATAAATTTATGAAGTATATTAAATATATGTATTGTATTAAATTTAAATAATAAATTTAATTAAATTTATGATAATACAATAAATTTGATATTGAAATTTTAAATATAATAATAAATTTTATGTATAATTTTAAAATTAAAATTATTAAATTTTTAATTTGTTTAGAAATTTTTATACTTATTTATAATTTTCATGTCTTGAAATTTAATTCACATAATTTATTAACTTGAAGGTCGAGTATGAGTTCTATTTCATATAGTTGAGCTAGAGTTGTGCTCAATTTGGCCGAAATCCAAGTGTACGAAATAAAATCTCTTATTAATATATCATAAATTCAATTGAATATATATTTAAAATTATGCACATTTTAATATTTTTTATTATTATTTTAACATATTTAATATTATACATTAATAATTTTATTTTATTATTATAATTTCAGTTAAATTTATTGTTAAAATTGAATAGATCACATATATTTAATAATATATAATTTACAGCTGAAATATCAAAATTTGAATAAATTTATGATTTTTTCTGATTTTAAATTTATTTGAAAAATCTATTTTTTAGTGATTATGATTTTTTATTTAATTGAATATTTTATTTTTAATACATAAATGTATTAATGATACATTAATATATATTACAACATTACATATTTATCTTAAATTTAAGCAATTTATTTTATGTTTTATTTATTTATTATTAAAAAAAATTTAAAACTTATAATAAATTAATAAAAATAATAAAATATTTAATTTATAAAAAAATATATTCTAATGTATCATTTAATTTTTAAAAAAGTATATTAAAATTTGATAAAATAGTATTTTGTCCACAATAGATTAATTGAACGTTTTAAAATAAATTTTAGTTTGATATAAAATATTTTAAAATTTTTATTTTTTATTTATATATCGCATTATAAATATAATTAAATTTATTTAGTTGAAAATTTTAATTAATTTACCTTATCAAACTATTATCATTTTAGTATGATAGGGTTTTTTTAAGGTTTTTTAGGGTTTTATCCTTTTTTAAAAGAGAAAGTAGTGTGCCCTCTATATGTATGTCATAACTCATCCATATGGCCAATAAGCTCCCCTCTAATAAAGTATAATGAAACTAAACTTTGGGGAACCCTTTGTAATTAGTAAATGAGATTAAGAATTATTGATTAAGTATAATAATATATTATATATATAATTTTTAATTTTAAAATTATTAATTTTTTAATTTTGTTGATAATTATACCCACACCGTCTACGAAAACTCAGGACCGAAACATAAGTAAGAAAAAGTTAGCATGAACTTGGAAACTGACTTAAGACGAAGATGTCACAACCATCGGTTGAGTGAATTTTTTATAGACCAGATTTTTATCAGATATAGTTTAGTAGGGGATAATGTTCCACCACAACAGAATGTTGATTATTATCATTTGCACACTTAAACTATTTGCTTGGCTACTAGAGGATATTTGAAATATTTGCAGACATTCAAGTGGATTGAGTGGAGGGGCAGAAAAGTGGATTATTTGATCAATGAATATATATTATTAAATAAAAAAAAGAGATATGTATGTTAAAAGCTCTCTTTCCTTATTTTATTGGATTTGATTTAATTTACATTATTATACTATTATTAAGTTAGAGATAAAACACTACAACTTCATTCAATATAGGAATTATTATGCGTTTTCCATAACTCTTTCAAGTTTTTCATTAATAAAGGCCAATGGGACGGAACCTCCATGTAAGTTCATAAACTATCTAATTCAAACCATTCTATAGAACAACCATTTCATGGTGTGGCATTACCCGTTCTACAGGCTCTTAAGTTAAATCAAATACTAACTTTATCTTAAGTTAAATCAAATACTAACTTTTTATCAATATTACTTTACATGTATCGATTTATTAATAAAATTTATATGAATGAATATAAAAAATATTTATAGTTAATATTTTATATCTCTAATAAAAATATAATAATCACCAGGTAAATTCATTTGTGTGTATAATTTAAAACTTAATTAATTAAGAAGTAAAAAATTTAAAATATATTATGTAACACTAAATTTTATTTTTAACATAGTCAATATTACTTTTTATAGGAAAAATATTACTTTATTAAATTTTGCTTTCATTTATTAAAAAAATAACTTCATATAATATGTTTTTATAAATTAAATATATCTATAAGTTTTAAATAAAAAATTGGTAAAAAATATAAACTAATGAAATTTGTAAATAATTTTAACTCATTATCTCATAACAAAATCGCTCTTTCTATAAATTTTAAATTATATAAATCTTTAAAATTATTTAAAATTTGATATTTATTTTTAATTATAAATTTGTAAAATATATATTATTAAATATATGTATTGTATTCAATCTTAATAATAAATTCAAACCAGTTTGTGATAATACAATAAATATGATAGTATACAATTTGAAATATATAAAAATATCAATAAATTTTATTAGAGTATATATTATTTTAATGATGTATTTATAAATTTAGTTTTAACCGTATAAATTAATAAAATTAGTAAATGATATATAGTGGTCACCATTTATGATTATCTATAATAATTGATCTTTTAAATGAAATTCAAAATCAACTAAATTGATATATTTTTTTAAATTTGATATTTATTTATAATTGTAATGATGCAAAGTGTATATTATTAATTTTTAATTTTAAAAATAAATTTGAGAGCAAAAATATTTTTTATCAATAAATTCAATTGAGTTAATAATAATATAATAAAGTTCAAAGTGTATAATATTAAATATATGAAAACATCAATAAAGTTTATTATATTTTGTATAATTTTAATTATGTATTGAAATAAGTTTATATAATAAATAGTGGTATATCATAAATATATTATTATTAATACCTATATATATTAAAAAAATTACCAAATGAGACTTAAGAACTAATGATTAAGTATAATAATAGATTTTATGTATAGTTTTAAAATTTAAAATTATTAAATTATTAATTTTGTTAAAATTTTAATAATTATTTATATTTTTTAATATTCAATTTACTAAATCTCAAATCACATCTAAAAATTTAATTAGCCTGATTCATGAACTCAAACGTCAAGTACGAGTTCTATTTCATAGATCTAAGTTCAAGTTGTACTCGATTTGAAACCACACTTTACGGAATAACATCCGTAATTAATATATCATAAATTTAATTGAATATAAATTTAAAATGGTACATATTTTAATATTTTTTATTAATATTTTCACATGTTTAATATTATACATTACAAACATAATTATATCATTATAAACTTAGTTAAATTTATTATTAAACTTTAGTACATCATATATATTTAATAATATACAATTTACACCAAAAATATCAAAATTAGAACAAATTTATGAATTTATATGATTTTAAATTATTTCAATAATCTCTTTTTTAGTGATTATAAGTTGTCATTTATTTGAAAATTTTATTTTTCATACATGAAAGTATTAATGATACATTACTATATAATACATCATTACATATTTATCTTAAATTTAAGAAATTTATTTTATATTTTATTTATTTATTATTTGAAAAAATTATTAAAAACTTATAATAAATTTATATAAATATAAAATATTTAATTACTAAAAAATATGTCCTAATGTATCATTTAATTTTTAGAAAAATATATCAAAATTTGATAAAAGAGTATTTTGTCCAAATTGTTTATTTGAACATGTTAAAATAACATTTAGTTATATGTAATATATTTTTTAATATTTACTTTTTAATTATATATCACATTATAAATACAATTGAATTTGTTTAGTTGAAACTTTTAATTAATTCACCTCATTAAATTATTATCAATTTAGTATGATAGGTTTCGTACTCTTTTAAAAGAAAAAGTAGCATGCCATTTACTTGCTATGTCATAACTCATACATACAATAAGCTTCCCTCTAATAAAGTATAAAAAACTGAACTTTGGAAAAATCCTAATAATTAGAAAATGAGATGAAGAATTATTGATTAAGTATAATAATATATTTTATATATAATTATTAAATTTTTTATTTTGTTAATAATGATACCTAAACTATATAGGAAAACTCAGGACCAAAACGCAAGGAAGAGATAGCTAGCGTGAACTTGGAAGGTGCTTGGGACGACATAGTCATCGAGTGAATTTTTAATAGATCAGATTATTAGCAGATATTGTTTAGTAGGGGATAATATTCCACCTAAAATATCAATATATCATTTAGCACCTAACTATTTGATTGATTACCTTTTGATAATATTTCACTGACACTAGAACATTATCCTTATGTTGATTATTATCAATTGCACAAATAAACTATTTGCTTGGTTGTTAGAGGATATTTAAAACATTTGCACACAGTATGGTAGAATATTATTAAAAGGTGCATGTTCGATTTCAAGTGGAAGTAGGCTAGCACCTCGGTTTTTCCCAATTTATTATATTGTATAATTTTTATTATATATTAATTGAGTTTATGATAATACAATAAAAAAATATGTATTATGCATTAATAATTTTTTACAATAAGGAAAATAACAAATGACAAAAAAGTGATAACAACGTTTTAAATAAAAAAATAGTAGATTTTTTCAAAGTAAATATTAATATAACAATTTTTTTGCCCTAACTATGTAAAAATATAACATATTTGCATGATTAGTAATTTTGATATGTCATACTCCATTCCTTGATTGAGTTCTATAACACTTCAATGAGATGGAGTATATGGGGTGAGATATTATGTTGGACTATCCAATATTGTTTTACAAATTTAGATTTTTTAATTCGTTTTGAGTTTAAAATTTAAATAGTATTAATTTTTTGTTTTATGATGATAAAAATTATATTATTTTTTATCAACTAAATATATATGATTGAAACAGTCAAAATAATTTTTTTGAGCTAGCTAATTTCTACTCTAAATTATAAAAAATTAAATAATAATAACAAAAAAATCCACTCAACCCTATTCAATAGAAGAGGATATAAGGGTGATTAAAGATTCCATCATTTAAACAAAGTTATCTTATTTGAGTAAAGAGGTAAGGAATTCAGAGGTAATAAAGTGGATTATTTGATCAATGAATATATATTTTTAAATGAAAAAAAGAGATATATAAGTTAAAAGCTCTCTTTCCTTACTTGTGTAGATTTCATTTTATTTATATTATTAAACTATTATCATGTTAGAGATAAAAGACTACAACTTCATTGAAAAGAGGAATTATTATATTGTTTATATGTGATACCATAACACTTTCAAGTTTTCCATCAATAAAGGCTAATGGAAGGAAACTCTTTAAAATTGCTTCAATATCCTTTCGTCATTATCCATGTCCAGTTTATAAACTATCCAATTCAAATTATTCTATAGAACAACCTCTTGGTGGCTTGTCACATGCAAAAACTGCTCAAGTTTTGGTGAGTTTAAATTTTGAAAACTTTATGCTACTCAAGTTGGTTAAATGGAATACTTGCTTTTCATCAATATTACTCTATACATACCAATTTATTAATAAATTTATACGAATTAATATGAAAAATATTTATAATTAATATTTTTATTCTCTAATAAAAATATAATAATAACCAAGGATATTCATTTTGATATTTATAATTGAGTCCTTAATTAAAAATTAAAATTTTAAAGTATATTAAGTAACACTAAATTTTATTTTTAACACATTTAATATTACTTTTTTAGGCAAATTAATAACTATATATAACATGTTTAGGCAAATTAATTAATATCAAATTTTGAATTCTTTTATTAAAAAATAAATAACTATATATAACATGTTTTATAAATTAAATATATCTATAATTTTTAAATAAAAAATATATACTAATGAAATTAGTAAATAATTATAACTCATTAACTCATAATAGAATTGCTATTTCTATAAATTTAAATTTATATAAATCATTAAATTTGTTTAAAATTTGATAATTATTTTAATTATATATTTGCAATATATATATTATTATAATAATACATTAAATAGTTATGTAATATGCATTAATAATTTTACACAAAAGATACACTAACAAATAACATACAAATACAAATGATAACAACATTTGAAATATAAAAGTAGATTTTTTTCAAATTAAACATTAATATAACATTTTTCTCTTATATAACTTAGCTATGTAAAAAATATGACCTATTTGTATGATTAGCAATTTTGATATCTCATACTCGTACTCCATTCCTTGGGATTGAGTTCTATAACAATTCAATGGGATGAAGTATATGGGGTCAAATATGATGTTGGATTATCCGATACTATTTCACAAATTTAGATTTTTTTAGTTCGTTTTGTGTTCAATATATAAATAGGATTAATTTTTTATTTTATTTTCATAAAAAAAATTATATTATTTTTATAAATTAAATATATATGATGAAAATAGTCAAATTAATTTTTTTTCTAAGAAAGCTAATTTCTACTCTAAGTTATAAAAATTAAATAATAATAATAATAATAACAAAAAAAATTAACTTATTCCCTTTTCAATAGAAAAGGATATAAGGTTGATTAAACATAACATCACTTAGACAAATTTATTTTATTTGAGGAGAGAGGCAAGAAATTGAGTAGAAAGGTGGGAAAGTGCATTATTTGATCAATGAATATATATTATTAAATGAAAAAAAAGATATATATAGGTTAAAAGCTCTATTTCCTTACTTGTGCATATTTTATTAAATTTACATTATCAAACTATTATCATGTTAGATATAGAAGAATACAACTTCATTTAAAAGAGAACGTTTATATATAATGGCATAACACTTTCAAGTTTTCCATCAATAAATGCCAATGGAAGGAAGCTCTATAAAACTTTATTTATGTCAAGTTCACAAACTATCTATTTCAAACCATTCAATAGAGCTGAGCAACAGCTTCCTGGCCTGGCACTTGCAACAACTACTTAAGTTGACACGAGTTTCAATTTTCAAAAATTAACGTTACTCAAGTCATTACTTTATCGTACACGTTTTTGGTTAAATCGAATACTAACTTTTTATCAATGTTACTCTACACGTACCGATTTTTAAATAAAATTTATATGAAAGAATATGGAAAATATTTATAGTTAACATTTTTATTCTCTAATAAAAATATAATAATTACTTGGTAAATTCATTTGCGTGTATAATTGAATCTTTAATTAAAAAGTAAAAATTTTAAAATATATTATATAACACTAAAATTTATTTTTAACACATTTAATATTATTTTTACGAAAAATTTTACTTTATAAAATTTTAACTTCTTTTATTAAAAAATAAACAAATGACTTCATAAAAAAATGTTTTTATAAATTAAATATACGTATAAGTTTTAAATAAAAAATTGATAAAAAATATCCACTAATGAAATTAGTAAATAATTACAACTCATTATCTAATAATAGAATCGTTCTTTCTATAAATTTAAAATAATATAAAGCTTTAAATTATTTAAAATTTTATATTTATTTTTAATTATAAATTTTTAAGGTATATATTATTAAATATATGTATTGTATTCAATTTTTTATAATAACTTCAATTCAGTTTATAATAATACAATAAAATTGATATTATATTATATTAAATATGTGAAAATATCATTAAAATTTATTAGAGTGTATATTATTTTAATGTTGAATTCATTTATTTAGTTTTAACGGTATAAATTAATGAAATTATAAAATGATATACAAGTGGTGAACAATCATGATCATGTACAATAATAGATATTTCATATTAAATGTAAAATTATATAAATTGATTTTATTCAAAATTTGATATTTTTATTTATAATTATAAAGATGCAGAATGTATATTACCAATTTTCAATATTAAAAATAAATTTGAGAGAAAACAATTTTTTAACAGTAAATTCAAATAAGGAAATGATAAAATAATAAAGTTAAAAGTGTATAATATTAAGTATATGAAAATATCAATAAAATTTATTATATTTTATATAATTTTAATTATGTATTGAATTAGGTTTATATAATAAATAGTGATATATAATCAATACATTACTATTAATAATTGTATACATTAATAAAATTAGCAAACGAGATTATGTATAATAATAGATTTTATGTATAATTTTTAAATTTAAAAATATTATGTTATTAATTTTGTTGAAATTTAAATAATTATTTATATTTTCCAATATTGATTTACCAAATCCCAAATCATGTTTCGAAATTAAATTCATGTGATTAATGATCTCAAACGTTAACTACAAGTTTTATTTCATAGATTCGAGTTGGAGTTGTGCTTGATTTGCAGAAATCCAACACTAAAAAATTACATCTCTAATTAATATATCATAAATTTATTTAAATATATATTTTATTTATTTTTTATGGAAAAATATTTATTAGAAATTTTTAATATATTAATATAAAATATAAAATATTTAATTTATAAAAAAATATGTCCTAATGTATAGTTTAATTTTTAAAAAAATATATCAAAATTTGATAAAATAGTATTTTGCCCATAATAGTTTAATTGATCACGTTAAAATAAAATTTAGTTATATGTAATATATTTTAAAAAGTTTATTTTTAAATTATATATCCCATTATAAATATAATTAAATTTATTTAGTTGAAGATTTTAATTAATTCATATAATCAATCTATTATCATTTTAGTATGATAGAAATTTGTCCTCTTTTAATTAATTCAAATAATCAACTATTAGAATTGTGTCATGAAGTTGCACAATAGAATAATATCTCTAATTAATATATTATACATTCATTTTAATTTACATGTGATGTCACAACTATTTCAAGTTTTCCTTTAATAAAGGCAATGAAAGGAGCCCCTACAAAATTGCATCAATCTCCTTTCCTCATTATCCATGTCAAGTTCATAAACTATCCAATTTAAACCATTATATAGAATAACCGCTTCATTGCCTTACACATACAACAATCTCTCAACTTGTGGCAAGAGTTTAAATTTTAAAAGATTTACACAACTCAAGTCCTTACACTATTAAACACACTCTTAGTTAAATGGAATACTAACTTTTTTATTAATGTTCTATTACCCGTACTAATTTATCAATAAAATTTACATGAATATATATGAAAACATTTATGATTAATATTTTTATTCTCTAAAAAAATATAATAATCACTACGGACATTCATTTTTGTGTATCATTGAATCCTTAATTAAAAAGTAAGCTGTATTTTTAACACATTCGATATTACTTTTTAGGCATATTATTACTTTATTAAATTTGGAATTCATTTGTTAAAAAATAAATAAATAACTTCATATAACATGTTTTTATATATTAAATATATCTATAAGTTTTAAATAAAAATATTAATAAAAAAAATATTCTAATGAAATTAGTAAATAATTACAACTCATTATCTAATAATGGAATTCCTCTTTCTATAAATTTAAAATTATATAAATCTATAAAATTATTTATAATTTTATATTTATATTTAATTATAAATTTATAAAGTATATATTATTAAATATATGTATTGTATTCAATTTTAATAATAAAGTTAATTAAATTTATGATAATAAATAAGTGTAAATATGAATAAAATTTATTAGTGTATATTATTTTAATAATATATTCATGTATTTAGTTTTAATCGTCCAAATTAATGAAATTAGAAATGACATACGAGTGGTCACCATTCATGATCATGAATAATAATAGAACTTTCAAATTAAATTCAAAATTATTTGAATAGATTTTTTTTTCAAATTTCGATATTTATTTATATTTCAATTTTAAAAATAAATTTGTGAGCTAAAAAGTTTTTTGACAATAAATTTAATTGAGATAATAATTTTATGTATAATTTTTAAATTTAAAATTATTAAATTATTAATTTTGTTAAAATTTTAATAATTATTTATATTTTCATTATTTGAATTTCTAAATCCCAAATCACATCTTGAAATTTAATTCAAGTAATTTACGAACTCGAACGATGAGTACGGCTTCTATTTCATAGATCTGAGTACGAATTGTGCTCGATTTGGCCAAAACCCGACCGTACATAATAACATCCCTAATTAATATATCATAAGTTCAATTGAATTTATATTTAAAATTATACATATTTTAATATTTTAATTAATGTTTTAACATTTTTAATTTTATACATTACTAACTTTATTTTATTATTATAAACTCAGTTAAATTTATTGTTAAAATTGGATACATCACATAAATTTAATATTATACAATTTAGCATTAAAATGTCAAAATTTGAACAAATCTGTAAATTTATTTAAAAAATCTATTTTTTTAGTGATTATAACTTCTTATTTATTTGAAAATTTTATTTTTAAAGCATAAAAGTATTAATGATACATTAATATATATATAATACATCATTTCATTTTTATGTTAAATTTAAGTAATTTATTTTATATTTTATTTATTAACTATTTAAAAATATTTTTTATAAATTTATTAAAAACTAAAAAAATATTATTATAATTTATAAAATATTTAATTTAAAAAATATGCCATTATGTATCATTTAATTTCTAGAAAAATAAATTAAAATTTGATAAAATAGTATTTTTCCCATAAGAGTTTAATTAAATGTGTTAAAATAAAATTTAGTTATATATAATATATTTTAAAAAGTTTATTTTTTTAATTTTATATCCTATTATAAATACAATTGAATTTATTTATTTGATGATTTTAATTAATTCACATCATCAAACTATTATCATTTAGGTGTGATAGGGCTTCGTCCTCTTTTAAAAAAGAAACTAGTGTGCCATTTATGTTTATGTCTTAACTCATCCATATATCCATTAAGCTTCGCTCTAATAAGTATAATAATACTTAATAAATGAGATTAAGAATTAGTGATTAAGTATAATAATAGATTTTATATATAATTTAAAATTTAAAATTATTAAATTATTAATTTTATTGATAATCAAAATGCACATGTTAGATTTCATGTGGAACTAGGTTGCCACCCCGTTTTCCCACAATTTATTTTAGTGTAAAATTTTAATAATATATTAATTAAGTTTATGATAATACAACAAATAATTATATATTACGCATAATTAATTTTATACAATAAATAAATTAACAAATGACATATAAGTGATGAAACTTTTGATATAAAAGAGTTGATTTTTTCATAGTAAATATTATTATAAGATTTTTTTTATGCCCTAGCTATGTTAAAAATATGAGTTATTTGTATGATTAGCAATTCTGATATGTCATACTCATATTCCATTCCTTGTGATTGAATTCTATAACACATCCAATGGGATGGAGTATATGTGGTCAAGATGTGATGTCTAACTATCTGATATTGTTTCACAAATTTATATTTTTTAGTTCGTTTCGAGTTTAAAATAGAAACATGATTATTTTTTATTTTATTTTGGTAAAAAATTATATTCTTTTTTATCAATTAAATATATATGATGAAAACAATCAAATTAATATTTTTTGGTGAGCGAGCTAATTTCTATTCTAAGTTATCAAAAATTAAATAATAATAACAAAAAAAAATTGAATCATTATTTTTTCAATAGAAGAAGATATAAGAATTATTAAAGATTCTATCACTAGAATCATAAACTATTTGGTTGGCTGCTAAAGGACATTTAAAGCATTTGCACACAGTTTATTTTATTGTATAATTTTAATTATATATTAATTGTGTTTATGTAATATAATAAATAATTATGTATTATGTATTAGTAATTTTATACATTAAAGAAACTAACAAATGACATACAAGTAATGATAACTTTTGAAATAAAAGATTAAATTTTTTCATTATAAATATTAATATAACATTTTTCTTTTTTATTCCCTAGCTATGTCAAAAAAAATGAGTTGGTTGTATGATTAGCAATTTTGATATGTAATAATTGTACTCCCTTCCTTGTGATTGAGTTCAATAACACATCCAATGGAATGGAGTATATGGGGTAGGATATGATGTTAACCTATCCGATATTATTTCACAAATTTAGATTTTTTAGTTCATTTTGAGTTAAATATATAAACTTTATTATTTTTATTTTATTTTGTTAAAAAATTATATTATTTTTTTATCAACTAGAGATATATGATGAAAATAGTCAAATTAATGTTTTTTTGTTGAGTGAGCTAATTTCTACTCTAACTTATCAAAAATTAAATAATAATAACAAAAACAATTGACAAATTCCCTTTTCAATAAGAGAATATAAGGCTCATTAAAGATTCCATCACTAGAACATTATCCTCTGGGCTAATTTTTATCATTTGCACACATAAACTATTTGGTTACTGCTAAAGAATATTTAAAGCTTTTGCACACAATTAGGTGAAATATTATCAAAAGGCACATGTTCGATTTTTTGTGAAACTAGGTTGCCACCCCGTTTTTTCCACAATTTATTATAGTGTATAATTTTAATTATATATTAATTGAGATTATGATAATAAAATAATCAATTATGTATTATGCATTAATAATTTTATACAATAAAAAAACTAACAAAATGAGAAATTTTGAAATAAAAGTGTAGATATTTTAAAAGTAAATATTGATATAAAATTTTTCATTTTTTTGCCCTACCTATATAAAAAATATGACCTATTTTTATGATTAGCAATTTTGATATGTTATACTCAAACTCTATTCCTTCTAATTGAGTTCTATAACACTTCATTGTGATGGAGTATATGGGGCTAGATGTTATGTCGGACTATCCGATATTATTTTACAAATTTAGATTTTTTAGATCGTTTTGAGTTCAAAATATAAACATGATTATTTTTTTTATTTTATGTTAATAAAAGATTATACTATTTTTTATTAATTAATTATATATGATGGAAACAGTCAAATTAATATTTTTCTTTTGTGAGCTAGCTAATTTCTACTCTAAGTTATGAAAAATTAAATAATAATAATAGAAGAAATTGACTCATTCCCTTTTCAATAGAAGAGGTTATAGTGCCAATTAAAGATTATATCACTTGGAGCAAGATATTTTATTTGAGTAGAGAGGAAGTAATTGAATAGAGAGGTAAAAAATGGATTATTTCATCAATAAATACATATTATTAAATGGAAAAAAAGAGATATATAAGTGAAAAATTCTCTTTTTTTACTTGTGTAGATTTCATTTAATTTATATTATCAAACTATTATGAAGTTAGAGGTAAAAACTTCAACTTCATTAAAAGGGGAATTATTATGTAGTTTATATATGATGTCATAACTCTTTTAAGTTTTCCTTCAATAAAGGCCAATGGAAAGAACCTCTACAAATCTGCCTCAATCTAACAACAGCCGTTGAAGTTGAGGTGAGTTTAAATTTTGAAAAATTTACACTACTCAAGTCATTACTCCTTCGTACACGCTCTCTATTAAATCGAGTACTAATTTTTTATCAATGTTGCTTTGCGAGTGAATATGAAAAATATTTATCAATAAAATTTATACAAATGAATATGAAAAATATTCCTAGTTAATATTTTTATTCTCTAATAAAAATAGAATAATCCCTACGGAAATCCATTTGTGTGACTAATTAGATCCTTAATTAAAAAGTAAAAATTTTAAAATATATTATGTATCACTAAAATTTATTTTTAACAAATTCAATATTACTGTGTTTAGGCAAATATTACTTTATTAAAATTTGAAATCTTTTATTCAAAAATAAATAAAAAATTTCATATAACATGTTTTGATAAATTAAATATATCTATAAGTTTTAAATAAAAATATTGATAAAAATATATACTAATTAAATTAATAAATATTTACAACTCATAATATAAGAATAGAATTGCTCTTTCTATAAATTTAAAATTATATAAATCTTTAAAATTATTTAAAATCGATATTTATTTTTAATTATGAATTAGTAAAATGTATATTATTAAATATAGTTATTGTATTTAATTGAAATAATAAATTCAATTGAGTTTATGATAATAAAATAAATTTGATAGTATATAATATTAAATATGTGAAAATATCAATAAAATATATTAGAGTGTATATTATTTTAATTATGTATTTAGTTTAAACCGTATAAATTAATAAAATTAGTAAATGACCATTTAAATTAAATTCAAAATCATTTAAATTAAAAATCTTACCATGTATAATAGTAGATCTTTCAAATTAAATTTAAAATCATTTAAATTGATATTTTTTTTCAAATTTTAGAATTTACTTATAATTATAAAGATGCAAATTGTATATTATTAATTTTCAAATTTAAAAATAAATTTGATAACAAAAACATTTTTAACAGTATATTCAATTGAGTCAACGATAATATAATATAGTTACAAGTGGATAATATTAAATATATGAAAATATCAATAATTTTTTTTATATTTTGTATAATTTTAATTATATATTTAATTAAGTTTATATAATTAATAGTTTTATATTATCAATACATTATTATTAATACTTGTATACATTAATAAAATTAACAAATGAAATTAAAAACTAGTGATTAAATAGAATAATAAATTTTATGTATAATTTTCAAAATTTATAATTATTAAATTATTAATTTTATTTAAAATTTACTAATTATTTATATTTTTCAATATTCAATTTTCCGAATCCCAAATCATTTCTCAAAATTTAATTCACGTGATTCATGAAGTCGAACTTTGAGTACGTATTCTATTTCATATATTAGAGTTCAAGTTTTTGCTCGATTTAGCTGAAATTCGAACATACGAAATAACATCCCTAATTAATATATTATAAATTCAATTGAATATATATTTAACATTATGCATATTTTAATATTTTTTATTATTATTTTCACATATTTAATATTATACATTACTAATTTTATTTTATTATTATAAACTCAGTTAAATTTATTATTCAAATTTAATACATCACATATATTTACTCATATACAATTTACCACTAAAATGTCAAAATTTGAACAAATTTATGATTTTAAAATTATTTGAAAATTCTATTTTGTTTAGTGATTATATGTTGTGATTTATTTGAAAATTTTATTTTTAATACATAAAAATATTATTAAAACATTAATATATATATAATACATGATTTCATTTTTATCTTAAATTTAAGCAATTTGTTTTATATTTTATTTTTTTTATCATTTAAAAATATTTTATTAAAAACTTATAATACATTGATACTAAATATAAAATTTTTAATTTTTAAAAAAATATGTCCTAATGTATCATTTAATTTTTAGAATAATATATCAAAATTTGATAAAATAGTATTTTACCCATATTAGTTTTAATTTAACCTTTTAAAATAAAATTTAGTTATATATAGTATATTTTTAAAAATTTATTTTTTAATTATATATAGCATTCTATATACAATTGTATTTGTTTAGTTAAAAATTTTAATTAATTCACATCATTAAACTATTATCATTTTAGTATGATAGGGTTTTGTACTCTTTTAAAATAGAAAGTAGTGTTCCCTTGATGTGCTTTTTCATAACTTATCCACACAGCCTATAAGCTTCCCTCATACAGCCTATAAGCTTCCCTCTAATAAAGTATTACCAAACTGAAATTTGTATAATTTTTAATAACTATTGATTAACTATAATACTAGATTTTATGTATAATTTTTAATTTAAAATAATTAAATTATTAATTTTATTGATAATGATCCTTTTATAATAAGAAAAATCCGAAGAAAAACAGGTTATTTCCAAAGAGAAAACCGTGTGAGTTCCCGAACCCCAACCGTTAATTTACAAGTCTTGACTGACCCAAAAAGTCTTAAAAGTCCTGGAAAAGGGTTTTGAGATGAATTTGAATAGAAAACCAATCCGGTTAAGTTGAACCGAACCTAAACTGAATTGAACCGATTTGAAATAGTTCGGACAACTATTGAAAAAATTTCTAAATTTATTTTTCTAGGTGGCATTAAAAATTAAAATTGGAGAATTGAAATCACCATTTGATATATAATAAATTTAGATGAATTTTGAAATTTTGAATTTTGAAAAACTTGGTCGAATTGGTCCTGAACTGGCCAGTTTAATCATTGAACTCGGTTCGGACCGGTCCGGTCTGGTTTGGAATAGTATCATCTTCTTCATTCTGATGATGACATTGTTCACTCTCAGAAAAAGCTAACAGCATCGGTGAAGATGAAAAGTCCCTGCTCAGTGCATTTTAGGTAATGAATGATCACCATAAAGGCGCCAATCGGATAGAAATACAGTCCCCGAGCTTCTAATATAAAGAGCTATTCTCCATTTTTTCTCCTCACACCTGAAAACTCCTCTCTCTTTAATGCTCTAATTTCTGGTGAAGCTTGAACCAGAGCTCCGACTTAGGCATTTTTCTAAGCCTTAGAAGGCATGGTCGAGTTCCTAAGATTAGGGGAGAAGTCAGCTACCCGACTGTAGTCTCCATTTGCTCTAAGGATCACCGGAGAAGCGTCGATGTAATCAAACAGTGAAGCAGATCCGGCGGACCAAAGTTACCCTATTTCAACCGAGCTGAAATCGGTTGAATTCAGCCATCCATCGGCCAAACCAAGCTCTCCCAATGTCCCCTTAACCCTTATACAACCTCAACTAAGTGGAAAAGTAAGCCAATTTTGTCCCTCCTCAGTCATTACAGGTCGGAGTTAGAGAGAGAAACTTCAGAATTTTATTGACAAAATTCTCCTTTAATTCAAGGCTAATAGTAACAATTCTTGATCCTAGAAGATACCTCAGGATGAGTGTTATCTTCTCCGATCGAAAGCTCAGACATCGCACCTCCGATGGTAAGTTTTCGAACCTTTCATTCTCTAAGTTCAGTTTTCCGGTGAAGCTTTGTTTGAGCTCAATAAGAATCCAAATGAGTAATTAACAATGACTTGAGGCATACGGACTTAGGGTTTAGCTTCAAGAAATTTTCTAAGGGTTCATCTCCTTTCCTGAAAAAGGGTTAAAGGGAGGGGGTGAGTTTCTATAACTGAGTTAGCGGGTATTGGGGTGAGTTTTCAAAAATATAGTATATCAAAACATTTCATCCTTTTTATATTCCTTTATTGTTATGTGAATTCAACTCTTTTAACACTTACTCTTGCTCGAGATTTGGTTTTTAATAAACATTCACATACCCTTTATCATAAAGTGCCAAGTAACACTTCCCTCGCTCGGGAGGTGTTTAGCAAACAACCACATGCCCTTTCTCATGAAGGCTTCAAGCATTCATGAGATGCAGTTATGATGACTACACCTCCTTGTGGATCGGAGCATACTTACCATCCACCCTGATAGAAGTTCAACAACTTCTACCAAGAGTCCGAGTGAACATCATAGACGTCTCCTTATTTATTTATTTATTCTTCACTAACTTCCTTAATGGGCCTTCCCCACTTCTAACCATTGGGTTTCTCGTCCACTTTTTGACTTACCGTCATACTTGCGATTTTTCCTCCCTTATGTCCTTCCTCATATACAATGGTGTTCTTTCATAAGGATTTTCGTTCACCGCTCCATACCTACTCGTTCATAAACATTTCTTAATTACTTTTATTTTCTTACTTATTGATTTCATGGGCTTATCTTGGGGAGTTCCTTCTTGTTAATTCCACTCTCTACTCTTGCCCTTCGAAATAGAGACATTGAAACTACCTGTTCAACCTTCTTACCATTGAAGGTTTCTATCCTTTATACCCCTTTCACTTTCTTCATTGGAGTATATAACTCTTCAGAAATTCATTCCTTGATAAGCTTCTTTCCTCTTCCCAGGAGTAACTTTAGGACGTCCCTTGATGTCATCCTTCCCATTTCCTTTTCTTTGAAAATTTGGTGGGTACTTTCTTTGGATTTTCTCTTACATGTATCTCATCACAAATTTATTTCTGAAGGGAATATAACTTTCATTTATTATAATGATAACGAATTACATGTTTTTGGTTATATTTGTCGAGTGGAATTTTTGTAAGTACTAGCTAGGGTACTAGGATCCTTCTGTGCTTTCTCTAGTATGAGGTTGTATACTCTGGCAGGTATCCTTGAAGTAGTGGCTATATATTGCCTCCCATCCAGTGCCCTTGGGTTCCCTTGAGGTGGCTGGAGAGTATTTTGTTATGTATTTCCCTAAATGGCTAGGCAGCTCTTTGCAAAGTATCTAAGCTATCCGCATTCGAAGCATGCTCGACATGACCCTTCATGGCTTTTCTAGCACCTGGGGTAGTAGGTGCTTCTCCTTTGTGGGGCTATATTTGCCACCCTTTAGGCATGATAAATTTTTGTTCTCCTAAGGAACCCTATTCTTATCCCCCATCTCAGTCCACCTAGCTCCTTTTGACCTCCCCGGCTGTTCTGGCTTATTTCATCCTTCCATTTGTCCTGCTCTATTCGACAGCATCTCGTCTGTACCATACACTCACATTCATGGGCCATGCTGATGATGGCAGCCAAATCAGAGGGGTGTCCTAGTACTCCCATCTAGTCTCATGTGTCCATGATGAGACTGTCAAAGAATTGTTGATAGATATCTGTAAGTCTAGCTAAATTTGGAGCAAAAGGCCTTAGCTCATTAAATCTAGTCTCACACTTCGAGATGGTGTTGGATTCTTGTCGGAGCTGAAAGAATTCTTGTTTTTTCTTGTTGATTAGATGGGGGGCTAAGTATTCCTATGAATAACTTTTCTCGAATTGTTCCCATGTGGGTATGGTGGTGGATAAACTCTTTATATTGTCCCACCACCTTTTGGTGCTGCCCTCCAAGAAAACTTTCGCTTGGGTTACTATCTCCTTTAAAGGTATCCTTATTATCCCCATAAATTTCTTTATGATTGCCAGCCAGTCCATAGCTGCCCTAGCCTCCTTTTCTCCTTGAAAGGACTTACACCCTAATTGTTGGAGTGTCTTCAGATACTTTGGAAAGTTAATTAGGAGAGGTATATGAATGGAGTTGGGATGGGACTATACTTCTTCAGGCCTGACTTGAGAATTGGTATCAACTTCGGGAACGAGGTTTGGCCTCTCAAACACTCAGGTAAAATCTTTGTATAATATATGGTGCTCTGAGCATAGTCTAGGTGGGGTTGTCTTGGCCTCTCTAGGAGCTCCTACAAGGATAGGGTTTTGGGAGGTGTCAATGACAGCAGTCCTAGTTATCTTGGTTCCTTTTCTAGGAGCCATCGGAAATTTTGGTAGTTTTTCATTTACTTTTTACGTTATATAGTCTTCAAAATGTATTCGAGGAAACATGGTATGATACCACTAAAGTTGCCACGCCCCGACTCGGTTTGGCCGGAACCCCGTGAGCAACCTGCCACTCCCTTTGGTCTAAGAAGGGTTACCCCTTCTTCTTGACCGTAAGGAGTCATGCATCCTTTTGACCTAGTTTCCTAGAATTGCATTATACAAAACTTGAGTAATTAACAAGGACTTTAGGCATACCTGACTTAGGGTTCAACTTCAAGAAATTCTCTAAGGGTTTGTCTCCTTTCCTAAAAATGGTCAAAGGGAGTGGGTGAGTCTTTGTAACTGAGTGAGGAGTTATTGGGGTGACTTTTCAAAAATATAGTTTGTAAACCCCGCACATTTGAGTTAAGGAAAACCGGGAAAAGAACCGGTCAAACCGAATAAGAAAAACCAAACCGGTTTACATTTGGGAACAAGCAATAAGAAAATTTACAATTTTCGGTTGATCGAAAAAATTTATTAAACATTGGAAAATAAACTTAAAACAAATTAGAAAACAAAAACCAAATTGGTTCAGGTGAACTAGATTCCATAAAAACTTTAAAGTTAAGCGTGCTTACCTGTGAGTAGTTTAAGGATGGGTGACCTCCCATCCCCATTTCATTCTCCTCACACCTGAACACCTCTCTCTCTCTCTACTGTTCCATTTCCCGGTAAAGCTCGAACCAGAGCTTCGACTTGAACAAAGGTCGGGCTCTTTAGAACCGGGAGAAGACAGCTATCTGATGGCAAACTCCAGTCAATCTGAGAATCGTTGGAGAAGCGCTGACATGATGGAATAGTGAAGCAACTCCGGCTGACCGAAGTTGCCCTATTTCGGCCTAGCTGAAATCGGCCATTTCAAGCCCTCCTCAGGCCAAACCAAGCCCTCCCAACACTTCCTCAGCCTTTCCACGTCCGAATTAGGACAGAAAGGTAAGCTAATTCGACTCCCCTTTATAATTTTTGATCGATGCTAGGGAGAGAGTCGACCGAATTTCAATGACGAAATTCTAATCCAATTCTGCATCAATTGATACAATACTTAATTTTAGGATGAACCTCAGGACGAGACCTATCTGCCCAGATCGAAAGCTCGGACTGTCGTGCCTTCACTAGTGAGTAATCGAAGCTTTCTCTCTCTAAAGTCTATTTTCCGGCAATGCTCCGTTTGAGCTCGTTCCGACGTTAAAATCTGCGATTCAAAGTTTCTTAGAATCATATGAACATACAGGAACTCAATTTCAACTCCAATTTCAATAATTAGAAGTGTTTGATCGGTTAATTTGATGAAATTAAATTCAGTAGTGTTGAAGAGTTGAAATTGGGGGAAAATTTGGGGATTTTCGAAATTCAAAGGGGCCAAAATACAATTTTATGGAATTGAGGGTCAATTGGGCATGAAAATAATGTTGGAGGACCAATTGAGGAATTTTGGAAATTTTGGGGAAAAACTTACCATTTTTGTGAAAGAAGGGCAAAATGGTAATTTTGGAAAAATTGGGGAACCAAAATGGAAATTTAGAAAATTAAACCCCTTTTTGGTGAAATTGAATAAATTGAGGTCTCACAATAAATTTTAAAAGTTACAGGACTCAATTTGAGGAAAAACCGACACTAGGGACTTAAAGTTAAAGAGAAATAACTTTAGGGACCTAATTACAAATAACTAAAAGTTTGGGTTTTCTCATTCATTAATGAATGAAGGCTGTTATGCCGAGTAATAATATACAAGGTTGTTCATATCATGTAGGAACATTAAATATCAAGAATGCCAGCAAGGACAAGCTCACGTGAATACAAAGAACCAGTCTAGTGGAATGCACGGTATTAACGGGAGAGTGGGTTTACTAACATCATACCCGATTGAGATGATGAGCACAACTTAAAGATAAAAACCACTTACCGGTTGTGAGTGAAAATTTTATATCATACCCAGTAGGGGATGATAAGTACCTCGGTATAAAAACCCATTGTTTAGTGGTATTTTAATGATCATCACTTAGAGAAAGTGATGTGAAAATTATGCGAAAAAAACTACTTACCGGTTGTAAGTAGATCATACTCGGTTGGTATGATGAGACTTCCTCGAAGGAAGTTGAAAACCAGTTCATCGGTTATGAACGGAGATGTCCTTATACCGGTTAGTATAATGGACAGTGAAAACCTATTTTGTCAGAAGTGTTCTCCCCTGACTGTGTGTCAATGCTTAAACTATTTGGGAGACCTTCTCGACGGGAGCTCGAATAAGCTCTGATAGGCCAGGGGCCTCGATTTTGGAACTTGGGGGCTAAATGCCTGATTTTGAAAATCTCGTACAGTGGGCCCAAGGCCAGTTGGCACAAGCAGGAGCTCGTAAACGAACATGCTATATGTGCCATAAAACTCAATGAGTGAATTGTTTGGCCATGGTACCAAGATAGGACCGACATGCTCAGTCAACTAGCGGCAGTGCGACATGACAGGTCGACGGACTAGTCAAGACAAACAGCTGCGGGTTGGTGTTTGCTTAACATGCAACTTTTCTGTTGCCCTTTCCATTAGCCCCTTTTACAACCTTCACCTAAGAAATTCCTTTTCCTTTATATTATTTACTCTCTCAATGGAGTTTGTCATAATTAGACATACCTTACTTCAGGGTATGTTCTTAGATTTTATCTCTTTCTTTGCTTAGAGCAACATTCTTCCCTTTGAGGTTTTGTACTCCAAATTGGGAGTTCTATGGTACCAAACCATTCCCATGTCTAGTTAACCTCTTAGTCGTTGAAACCCTTAGCTCGATGTACTTTAGAGCATTATGTACCTGCTTTCACAGATTTCCTTGTCCTCATATTTTTTGTCTTATTTTGACTCTCCCAGTTTATTAAAGGGTTTCCTCTTATTATAAACCGTAAAGAGTAAGGTGTCATTTAAACATGCACCATTTCTTGGAATAGCATAATCAAAACTGCATGAAATTTTAAACTTTACATACCTGTCTTACAGGTGTCTTAGTTGATGGTCTTTAAGGGTAGACTTTCCGGGATTTTCTGAAAGGGATATAAGGGAGGGGGTGAGTACGACAACTTAGTAAATGAGTTTTGAAAAGTTTGGACTTTTAAGAAAACATTTATTATTGGAGTGTGCCAGACTACTTTATTTTTCAAAACTCCCTTTATTTCAAAATTCGAGTTTTATCACCATTTCCTTATTTAATCATGGTGTGTCATCACCCAACACACTTCCTTTATCATGAAGGTTAAACACACATTCGCATGCCCATAACCCCTACCTATCGCCAACCAACTACTCCCTACTCCCTACTCCCTTACCCCTACCCACCTATTTCCCACCCCTTAGCCCCTACCACTACCTCTATCCCATACCCCATACGCCAACTCCTCAACCCCAATCCCCTATTCCCTACACCCTTCTCCCCAACCCCCTACCAGCATGCCCATAACCCCCTACCTCTCTACACTATACTAGTACTCCCTACAACACATGCCACCCTAACTTGTACCACCCTACCCTTACCTCCTACCAACCTACCACCCTACCCCTACCCCTTACAACTCAACAACCCTACATCTACCTGTTACCCCCTTACACCCACACTTTACCTTAGCCTTCCACCTACCCTAGTCAACATACCTTCAACCCTACCACAATCCTCTACCGACCCCTACCCCTTACCCCATACCCACAACCCCTTGCCCCCAACCCCTAACACTAAAAGCTTTTACCCCATACCCCATATAACCTTACCCTCTACCAACTTACCCAAACCTTGCCCCCTCCTCCCTACACTGCCTACCCTACCTCAAACCTACTACCCCTACCCCGTACTGTCATGTACCAACCCGGTTTGGTTGGTTCCCCGTGAACAACCTGCCACTCTTTCTCGGTTCAAGAGGAGCTTCCCCCTTCCTTTACTTGAGAGGGGCCATGCAAAATTTCAACCTTGTTCCCTAGAAGACATATATCAAATAAAATGCAAGCTTAAGGAAAAATTAAGCATACCTGATAAAGGGTAAGGCTTGGTGTTACTTCAAGTCATTTTCTCTTTTCCTAAAAAGGGGTAGAAAGATGAGTGAGTTTCTACAACTCAGTGAATGGGTTTTTCAAAGGTCTACTTTTAAATTTTAAGAAAAACATTTGTATTGGAGTGTGCCGGACTCCTCACTTTTCAAAAATCCCTTCATTTAAAAATTTGAGTTTTTCACCATTTCTTATTATCACGGTGTGTCATCACCCAACACACATCCTTCATCGTGAAGGTTACACACATTCGCAGGTCAGCACGACCACTGAACCCACTTGTGGCTTCGTAGCGATTTTACTGGCCACCTATATAGAAGTACGACCACTTCCATCCTGAGAATGAGTGGATGTCCGTGACATTCGACCTTCAATCCCAAAATCGATTCTTCATGTCCATATGAGGACAAAGACCTCATCCCGTCCCCACCTCGGTCTCATGCGCTTGGTGCTACTCCAAATTTCGCACGGTCACCTTGAACGACAAACTGCCCTTATACTCATTGGGTCATTAAGAGCCCTTAGGATGCATCAAGACCCCTCATGGGCGTCTTGATGATCCCGTACTCATTGTGCATGCACAAACAATGTTTTCTTAATATGCCATGTAATATGTTGGGTAATTAGTCCAATAGTCCTAACTTTCAACTCAACATGCAGTTGTTTGTCTCGACTGGTCCGGAGACCGATCATGTTGCACAACTACCACTTGACTGAGAATGTCGGACCAGCCTTGGTACCATGAAAAAACATATATCATATTTGTTCACAAGCTTCCGCTTGTGACCATTGTCCTATTGCCTACTATTTGAGATTTTTAAAAACCGGGCATATTAGCCCCCAAGTTCCAAAAACTGAGGCCCCCAAGCCTATAAGAGTTATTCGAGTTCCCATCGAGAAGGTCTCCCAATTTGTTTATGCAATGGCACACAGTCAGGGGAGAACACTTCTGACAAAAATATGTTTTCAATGTCCATTATACCGACCCAGTATAAGGATATCTCCGTTCATAACCGATGAACGGGTTTTCAACTTCCTTTGAGGAAGTTTCATCATACCAACCGGGTATGATCTACTTACAACCGGTAAGTAGTTTTTTCGCATGGTTTTCACATCACAATTGTAAGTCGTGATGTTAAAATACCACATAGTAGTGGGTTTTCATTTCAATGTGCTTATCATCGCCAACCGTGTATGATCTAAAGTCCCACTCACCTGATCGTGCAGTGAAATTCTACTTAGTCGAGTTCCGTCCCTTGCACGCTGGACCTCAACTGGCATTCTCAATGTCTCATTCTCACACAGGAAATGAACATAGTTGTTCATTATTCTTTGGCCTAATAGCCCTCATTTGTTCCAATGAATGAGATAACCCAACTTTATATATATTTGTAATTAGGTCCTTAAACTTATTATTCTTCAACTATAAGTCCCTATCGCAGGGTTTTTCCTCAAATTAAGTCTCGAAACTTTTAAAATTTATCTTGGGACCTCAATTTATTAAATTTCGCGAAAGGGGGTTTAATTTCCCAAATTTTCAATTTGGTCCCTCAATTTTTCCAAAATTACCATTTTTCCCTTCCTTTACAAAAATGGTAAATTTTTTACCCAAAAATTCTAAAATTTCTCAATTGGCCCTCTAATATTCTTACCATGACCAATTGACCCTCAAATTTAGAAAATTACATTTTGGTCCTTCGAATTTTTAAAAATCCTCAAATTTCCCCAAATTTTCCACCAATTTAAACTCTTTAACACACCTCTATTCATTGAAATTGAGTTTCTACATGTTCATACGATTCTAAGGAACTTCGAATCATAGGTTTTAACAACGAAACGAGCTCAAACGAAGCTTCGCCAGAATATAGACTCGAGATAGAGAGAGTTTTGATTTCTCACTAGTGAGGGCACTACTGTCCGAGCTTTCTATCTAGGCAGGTAGCTCTCTTCCAGAGGTTCTTCCTAGGATCAAGAATGACAATAATTGATGTCGAATTGGATTAAAATTTCATCATTGAAATTCAATTGACTCTCTTTCTAACACTAATAAAAAATTGTAAAGGGCAGACAAATTGGCTTACCTTTCGATCCTAATTCGGTCGGGAAGGGCTAAGGTGGTGTCGGGAGAGATTGGTTTGGCCTAAGGAGGGCTCAAATTGGCCAATTTCAACTCGGCCAAAACAGGGCAGCTCTGGTGGGCCGTAGCTGCTTCACTGTTTTATCACACTGATGCTTCTTTGGCGACTCTCAGAATGAATGGATGTCACCACCATGTAGTTGACTTCCCCCTGATTCTAATGAACCTGACCTCACCTTCCTTGGATCAGAATTGACCCTATATCGGAGCTCTGGTTCAAGCTTCACCGTAAAACTAAACAACTATGAGAGAGTGAGCTTTTGAGATGTGAAGACGACGAATGGAGAGGTGCTCTTTATGACAGGCATTTAAGACCTAAAACATACTGAACAGAAATGTTTCTTTTTGCCGGCGCTACTTTGATTTTCTGGAGAGTGAACAGTGTTTTCATCCTGAGGAACAAGATGACACTGTTCCAAATCGGATCGGACCGGTCCGAACCAGGTTCAAAGCTTAAATCGGCTGGTTCACCCCTCATTCAAATAATTTTCTCAAATAATTTTCAAAGCTTCGGTCTTTCTTCCTCATTCAGTCCTACGATTCTTTTCCCCTAGTTTATGAACCTTTTTGGGTCACATAGGAGTTATAAATTTTCAAATTTGCATGTCCCCTAACAATCGGGTTTTTAGATCAATTTGGTTTAATGATTCAAATTAACCAGTCCTTTCCCCGGTTTTCTCATTACTAAAGGATGGGGTTTACACGTACTCTGCCTACCCCGTACACCCTAACCTCCTCGCCCCCTAGTCCCCTACCTCCTACCGCCCACATGCCCCTCGACCCCAGTGATCCCCTACCCCCTACCACCTTACTCCCATAACCCCTTAGGATGAATTGGAGGTCAAAACTAAATTAGTTCAGATGAACCAGATCTGTAGCGGATTGAACTAGTTTGAACAACTATTGAACCAGTTTCTAAATTAATTTTTCTAAGTGGCTTGGAAAATTCTAATTTGAGAATTGAGGCCACCATTTGATAGATAATGAGTTTAGATGAATTTACAAATTTTTAATTTTGAAACAATATGTCAATTTGGGCATGAACCGACCAATTTAAATGTTAAACCCAGTTCAGTCCGGTTCAAAACAGTGTCGTCTCCTTCCTTCATATGAGAATACTGTTCACTCACTGGAAAATCGAGTAGCACCAGCAAAAATGAAATAGTCTCTGGCCAGGGAGTTTCATGCAATGAATGACCGCCATTAAAGCACCAATTAGAGAGCCAAGAAGTCCCCGAGCTTCCTATATAAAGAGCCCCTCTTCATTCATCCTCTTCATACTTGAAAACTCCACTATCTCCCTACTGCTCCATTTTCCAGTGATGCTCAAACCAAAGCTCCAACTTAAGCATTTTTCTAAGTCAAAGAAGGTGAGATCGGGTTGTTTAGATTTGGGGAGAAGTCAGCTACACGACGATAGTCTCTATTTGCTCCTAGGATCATTGGAGAAACACCGACGAGATAGAACGGTGAAGCAGCTCCGGTGGACTGAAGCTACCATATTTCGGCCAAGCTGAAAATGACCAATTTGAGCCCTTCTCAAGCCAAACCAAGCTCTCCCAACAATCCCTCAGTCTTCATATGATCGAATTACTATGGAAAGGTAAACCAATTTGTCCCCCCACTGTAAATTCTGATCAATGTTACAGAGAGAACTGATGAAATTTCACTAACCAAATTCTCCATGAATTCGACATGAATTGATGTGATTCTTGATCCCTGGTAGAACCTTAGGACAAGAGCTCTTTGCCTAGATCAAAATCTTGGACTACCGAACCCCCGACGGTAAGCTTTCGTAGCTTTCTCTCTCTACATCTAGTTTTCTAGCGAAGCTCCATTTGACCTCATTTCTGCGTCAATTCATGGGATTCAAAGTTCAATTGAATTGTATGGATGTGTAGGAACTCAAATCCACATTCAATTTCAACAATTAACTTTGATTGATTCATAAATTTGATGAAATCAAATACGGTCAGGTTGAAAGGTTGAAATTAGGGAAAAATTGGGTATTTCAAAAATTTGAGGGACTAAAGTGCAATTTCCTAAAATTGAGGGCCAATTGGCAATGGAAAAGATGTTGGAGAATCAATTGATCAATTTTTGGAAATATTGGGGGTCAATTTTACCATTTTTGTAAAGTTTGGGCAAAATTGTTATTTTGGAAAAGTTAGCGACCAAATTGGGAATTTGGGAAACTTGAACCCCTTTTTGTGATTTGAATAAATTGAGGACCAAAAGTGAATTTTATAAGTTTCAAGACTCAATTTGGGGGAAAAATGGCAATATGGATCTAAAGATAGAAAAAATAACTTTAGGGACCTAATTTCAATTTATTGAAAAGTTTGAATATTTTATTTATTTGTCATGAATGAAGGCTATCAGGCCAAAGGATAATGAAAAAGGATGTTCATGTTGTGTAAGAACATGATGTACCAGGAACGACCGCCAAGACAAGCTCACATAGAGGTAAAAAGTTGGTTAAGAGGAATTCATTGCATTCACAGGTGAGTGAGAATTTTAACATTATACTTAGTTGGGATGATAAGCACCTCGGTAATAAAAATCTGCTACTATGTGTGATTTTAACATCACATCTGGAAGTGGTGATATGAGAAAACATACCGAAAAAACTACTTATTGGTTTTGAGTAGATCATACCCATTTATATGATGAACTTCTTGGAAGAAGTAGAAAACCCATTCATCGATTATGAATGCTGATGCCCTCACACCCGGTTGGTGTGATGGATAGTTGGAAAGTTATTTTTGTTAGAAGTGTTCTCTCCTGACTGTGTGCCACTACATAACTTTTTGGGAGACCTTATTGACGGGACAATTAAGATGCCCAAAAGGGGTAGTGATGTATCCTAGAGGCAACTCGACGACATGGTGGAGATAAGGGCAGTTTGTCATGCCAACAGTCACGGAAGCTCAATGTAGCATCATGCACATGAGATTGGGGTGGGGTTGGGATGAGGTCTATGTCCTCATATAGACACGGAGTTTCCTTTTGGGTTTGAGGGTCGGATGTCTTGTAGATACACACATTCCTAGGGTAAAAGTGGACGGACTTCTATCTAGGTGGCCAATAAAGTTGCTCTAATGCCACAAGTGGGTGTAGTGGATGGACTTTCCATCATACCAACCAAGTATGAGAACATCTCCGCTCATAACCGATGAACGAGTTTTCCACTTCCTTCGAGAAAGTTTCATCATATCAACCAGGTATGATCTACTTACAATCGGTAAGTAGTTTTTTCGCTTGATTTCCACGTCACTCCTCTCAGGTGTGATGATTAAAATACAACTTTGCAATGGATTTTCATTTTCGATGTGCTTATCATCCCAACAGGGTATGATATTAAATTCCCACTCACCCGTTAATGCAGTGAATTCCTCACGACCGGTTTTTTGTATTCACACGAGCTTGTCCTTGCTGGCGTTCCCGGTACTTCGTGTTCCTACACGATATGAATAGCCTTGTTCATTATCTCTTGACCTAATAGCCTTCATTCATTACAAATGAATGAGAAAACCAGACTTTTCATTTATTTGCTATTTGGTCATTTATATTATTTTTCTTTAACTTTAAGTTCCTACTACGGGTCTTTCCTCAAATTGAGTTCCAAAACTTTTAAAATTCACCTTGGGACCTGAAATTATTCAATTTCACAAAAAGGGGATCAATTTCCCAAATTTCTAATTTGTTCCCCTAACTTTTCCAACATCACCATTTTGTCCCTACTTTATAAAAATAGTAAGTTTTGCCCCAAAAATTCCAAAATTGCCCAATTGGTCCTCCAACATTTTGTCATACCCAATTGGTTCTCAATTTTATGAAATTGCACTTTAGTCCCTCAAAATTTTTGAAATTCCCAAATTTGCCCCCATTTTCCCCCAATTTCAACCTTCTAACTCTACCGAATTTGATTTCATCAAATTGACTGATGAAATGAGTTTAATTGTTGAAATTGAATTTAAATTAGAGTTCATACATCTTCATACGATTCAATTACACATTGTATCGCATGTTTTGACGTTAGAACGAGCTCAAATAGAGGTTAGTCGGAAAATAGAACGTTGAGAGAGAAAGCTTAAAATTCTCACCGTTAGGGGTGTGGCAGTTGAAGATTTCAATCTGGAAAGAATTAAATGAGGAGCCGTATGAGGTGAAAATCTCATGTACGGTTCAATTTTCAAATCGCCCATCACACCTACTAGGTGTGCTGACATCTCTGCTTACAACCGATAAGCGAGTTTTCTACTTCTTCTAGGAAGTTCATCATACCAACCAAGTGTGATCTACTTACAACTATTAAGTAGTTTTTCTGTGTAGTTTTCACATTACTCCAACCAAGTGTGATGTTAAAATTCCATTTAGAAGTGGTTTTTCATTTTCAAAGTACTCATCATCCCAACCGGGTATAATGTGAATAATTCCAGTCACTCATTAACCGTGACATGTTCGTCCTTAGTTGGTTTTCCAAGTTGATGCAAGCTTTCTCTTGCCAGCATTCTGATCACACTTGTCCTGTCGGAGGTGCGATATTCCGGGCTTTCTATCGAGAAAGGTAGCTCTCTCCCTAAAGTACCTTCTAGGATCAAGTATTCCTACAATTGACCTTTCAGCTTCGTCGAGGTCATATGAGGGTTATCAAGATATTGGGAGAGCTTGGTTTTACGGGAGGAGGGTTGAATTCGGCCAATTTTAGCTCGGCCGAATTAGGGTAGCTTCGATCTGTCAGAGCTGCATCACTATTTGATTATGCCAACACTTCTCCGATAATCCTCTGGTTGAATGGAGGTTGCTATCAAATTACGGACTTCCCCCGGAGTCTAAAGAGCCCAACCTCGCCTTCTGAGGCTGAGAAAAATGCTAAAGTCGGAGCTATTGTTCGAGCTTCACCGAAAAATGGAGAAGTAGAGATAGAGAGAGATGTTTTCAGGTGTGAGAAGTATGAATGGGGAGGAGCTCTTTATATAGGTGTAAAATTGTTTGTTACATGGGGAAAATTTATTACTATATTTTGAGTATTAATGTTGCGAGATATTTTAATTAAATTGATGGGTATTTGTATGTATTAATTTCAATAATTTAATGTAGATATTAATTTACATGTATTTATAAGTATTAATTCTAATAATTAAATTGTGAAATTTATGGGTATTTATGGGTATTAATTCCAATAATTAAATTGTGAAATTTATGGGTATTTATTCCAATAATTAAATTGTGAAATTTATGGGTATTTATGAGTATTAATTTCAATAATTGAATGTAGGTATTAATTTATGGGTATTTATGGTAGAAGTGTAGGACTAATACTACAAAATACTAATAGTTTCGTACTAATCTAAATTTACATAATTATCTTATTATTTTCACCTAAACTAATTTACTAGATATTTACATTATCCTTTACATCAAGTTGTTTATTTCAGTAAAAACAACACTTTTCATTTTATTTTAAATCAAATTTATTCCAATTATATCAATTGAATTTTAAACTTATAATACAATTTCATAAAAGTTTTCTACCGAAATTTCTCCTATGGAGCATGGGTCTATCCCCTATTGCCTAACCACCCACCTCCTACGACGCCTACCACTTACCCCACCTGCTACCGTAAACCCTACCCCCACCATTACCCTACACTTACACACAACCCCTTACACCTACTCCCTTTACCCCTATCCCACTAAACCCGTTACTCACTAATGCCAACCCCGTACGCCCCATAAACCCGTTACTCACTACGCCCTTTACCCCTTCACCCCTAACCCCTAACCCACCTACCACCTAACCTCTACCCCTAGCCCCAACCTCTTGCCCCCTACCCACTACCCCCTACCCCTACGCCATACCCGCTACACCCTACCCGGTATACCTCGCATACATCCTACCCCTACCGCGTCTACCCCCTACCCCCTAACCCTTACCCCTACGTTAAACCCCTACCCCTTTCCTACCTAACACCCTACCCCTACCACCCTACCCACTTACCACACAACCTCTACCCCTACCACCCTACCCACTTAACACACAACCTCTACCCCTAACACCCTACACACTACACTTTATTCTACTCCTACCCCCTTTACCTTACCCCTCCTCCCTTTACACTACACCCAACCCTAGCCCCTACTCATACCCCTTTACCCTATCTCGTTCTTATCCCCTGCCCCTACAACCAACACCCTACCCCCATTCCCCACCCCCTAGCCCCCAACACCCTACCCCCTACAGCCTACCACCCAACCCCTAACCACCTATCCCCCTACTCCCTACCACTTAGCCACCTACTCCCTATGACTCCTAGCACCTACCCTACATACCACCTTACCCCTACCCCCAACCTACCCTGACCCTTACCCCCAACCTACCCTGACCCTTACCCCCTAAAATAGTTCTCCCTAACCCCTACTCGTACACCTCCTACTCCATACCCCTACTGCCTATGTCATACCCCCTACTCCCCTACCCCCATACCCTCAACCCCTGCGACGTACCCCCTACTCCCCTACATCTTACCCACATACCCCTACTTTGTTCCGCGTACCCACTTACCCCTACTTCCCTACCCCTAGTTTTCCCCTACCTACCTACCCCACCCTTACCCTTTACTGTAGGGGGTAGGGGGTAGGGTGTGGGGATAAGGGGTAGAGGGGTAGAGGTGTAGGAGGTATGTGCAGTAGGGGAAGGGGGTAGGTGTAGTGTTGAGGGTTGATGGGTATGGGTGGTAAGGGGTTTGGGGTAAGAGGTAGAGTGGACAGGTGATAGGAGTGTAGAGGGTGATAGGAGTGTAGAGGGTAGGGGTGTGAATGAACCATCAGAGCTAACATTTATAGCAATCAAAGTTTAAATCCTAAGCACATATTGATTTCCATTTATAGCTTAGCATATATAATTGAAGAAAGAATACTATCGGATGTGGCTCCCTCTCATCACAAATAAAAACGTAAAACATTTGTTTGATTAAATTTGAGATCATTAACAAAAAAAATATGAAAATGATTAAAGGGAATGGATTATTTATTTGAGAAAACTGTCATCAATTCTATAGTAATGATAGAGAATGATACTATTGTAAACATGCAACATATTACATATAGAGTTCACGTTTATCTTCAACTTTGTCGGAATGAATTTCCTTTTGAAAACCATACACCCTACCCTCACCTCAAACTCCATACCCGTTACCTTCCAAACCTCCTACTCCAATTCCGCCTACTCAATACCTCTACCCCTTACCCCTTACCCCCAATCCCTACCCCTACTCCTACCCCTACGCTCTACCACCCACTCCTACCACATTACCCCTACACCCTACCACTAGACCCATGCTCTATATGCCCTACCCCCACCTCGAACCACATACCCCTAATATCTATCCCTACCCTACCCCTAATACCATATCCCACTACCCTTACACCTACCCTTACCCCTACCCTTACCGCAACAACCCTTACCTTTTTACAACGAAACTCGTCAATCCCTGAACTTCCTTCACCTACCCTGCCAACCCCTTACCCCCTACACTCTACCTCCTAACAACTACCCCTACCCCCTACACCACTACCCCTATCCCCTGCCCGTTACCCAACTACCCCTATCCCCTACCCGTTACCCAACTACCCCTATTACCCAACTACCCCTATTACCCAACTACCCATTACTCCATCATCACCTAACCCCTACCCCCTACCCCACACCCTCTACCCTTTACCCCTACCCTACATACCCCTCCCCCAACCCCACATATCCCCTACACCCTACCTCACATATCACCCAACCCCTACTCCCCACCCCCTACCACACCTACCCCAAACCCACAACCATAACAAACTAGACCTACCTTGCCTACCCCTAACCCCACCCCTACACCCTTACCCTACCTACAACCTACCCTTCCCCTTACTTGTACCTGTACCTCCATTACCTTACCCTCTACCCCAATCTACCCCCTACCACTCCTACTACTTACCCCACATACCAGTTACCTCTACCCTCTATCCACGTACCACATTACCACCTACAACCCTATCCCCATAACCACCTAAAAACCTACATCGTCCCCTAACCCCCACCCTTTACCCTACACATACCCCCTTTACCTTACCCCAACCCATATCGCAACTCCAACCCGTACGCCCTTTACCCTATCCCCTATCCCTACCCCCTACTCCCTACTCCCTACTCGCACCCTTTATCTTACCACTACTCTCTTTACACTACCCTACTTCATAATCCCTACCCCCAACCCCTTACCCTAACCATAAATCACCTACCTCCTACCTCTACCCCAATCCCCTACCCACCAATACCACCTACCCCTACCATGCCTACCACCCTACACCCTATCCCACCGTAACCTACCCATACCCCTACCACCTTTACCTTAACCCATACCTACCCTCTACCCCCTAACTCTACCCAATACCCATCCTCCCTATAGCACCTACCCCCTTTACCCTAACCCATACATACCCCCTACCCCTACCCATACCCTTTACCCCACACCCCTTATAGCGTACCCTCCGACCCCTGCCCCTACCCCGAGCCCATACATCCTACTAGGCCTACCTCCATCCCTTACCCCTTGCCTCCTACACCTACCCCTACCCCTACATCTACGCCCTACCCACATACAACCCTACCCACTTACCAATAACAAGATTAAAGTGTAGGGTTTTAGGGGATTAGGGTTAGGGTGGTAGGGGGAGTAGCGTGGTTGGTGGGTAAGGGGTAGATGGTAGGGTGTTAGGGGAGCATTATCGTAGGTGCAGGAGGATAGGGCGGTAGGGGTAGGGGGATCGTCGGTAGGTGGAAGGGGGAGTTGTTAGCTGTAGGGTGGTACATGGGAGGGAGAGTTGTTAGGTGTAGGGGGTATTGTTAGGTGTAGGGTGTTAGGGGAGTATTGTCGTAGGTGCAGGGGGATTGTGCGGTAGGGGGGATAGAGGGTATGGTGTCATGCCCCGACCCGGTTTGGTCGGATCACCGTGATCAACCCGCCACTCTCCCGATATATTAAAGGGTTTCCCCTTATTGTAAACCATAAAAAGTAAGGCATCCTTTAACCTGCACCTTTTTCCTAGAATAGTATAATCAAAACTACATAAAATTTAAAACTTTACATACTTGTCTTACGTGCATCTTAGTTGACAGTCTTTAAGGGGACGCTTTCCGGGATTTCCTAAAAGGGATATAAGGGAGGGGGTGAGTACGACTACGCAGTGAATGGGTTTTAAAAGCTTTTGACTTTTAAGAAAAACATTTATATGAAATGTGCCAGACTCCTTTGTTTTAAAAAATCCCTTCATTTAAAAATTTGAGTTTTTGCATTATTTCTTAGACACCGTGGTGGGTCATCACCCAACACACATCCTTCATCATGAAGGTTACACAGATTTACAAGTCAGTATCACTACTGAACCCGCTAGTGGCTTCGGAGTGACTTTTCCTACCACTCGGATAGAAGTACGACCACTTGTACCCTGGGAATGAGTGGATGTACATGACATTCGACCCACAATCCTGAAATCACTTCTTTGTGTCCGTATGAGGATAGAGACCTCATCCTGTCCCCACCTCGATTTCATGCGCTTCGTGCTACTCCAGATTTCATACAGACACCTGGAACGATGATTTGCCCTAATACCCACCGGGTCATCCATGGCCCTTAGGGTACATCGCTACCCCTCATGGGCGTCTTAATGATCGTACTCATAGTGCATGCACAAACAATGTTTTCTTATTAAGCCATGTAATATGTGGTGCCCCTCGTCCAATGGCTCCAACTCTAAACTCAACCTGCAATTGTTTGTCTTGACTAGTCCATCGACCTGTCATGTCACACTTCTGCTAGCTGACTGAACATGATGGTCCTATCTTGGTACCATGGCCAAACAATTCACTTTATTAAGTTTTATAGCACATATATCATGTTCATTTACGAGCTCCTGCTCGTGCCAACTGGCCTTGGGCCTACTGTACAAGATTTTCAAAAATTTGGGCATTCAAGCCCTCAAGCTCCAAAAAAACGAGGCCCCTGGCCTATAAGAGCTATTGAAGATCCCGTCAAGAAGGCTACCCAAATAGTTTAAGCCTTGGGACACAGTCAGGGGAGAACACTTCTGATAATATAGGTTTTTACTGTCCATTATACTGACCGGTATAAGGACATCTCCGTTCATGATCGATGAACGGGTTTTTAGCTTCCTTCGAGGAAGTCTCATCATACCAACTGGGTATGATCTACTTACAACAGGTAAGTAGTTTTTCCGCATGGTTTTCACATCACTTTCTCTAAATTGTGATGATTAAAATTCCTTTAAATAGTGGGTTTTTACACCAAGATACTTATCATCCCCAACCGGATATGATATATAATTCCCACTCACAACCGATAAGTGGTTTTTATCTTTAAGTTGTGCTCATCATCCCAATCGGGTATTATGTTTGTAAACCCACTCACCAGTTAATGCTGTGAATTCCACTATACAGGTTCATGGTATTCACGCGAGCTTGTCCTTGCTGGTGTTCCCGGTACTTTGTGTTCCTACACGATATGAACATCTTGTTTCATTATCCTTCGGCTTAATCGCCTTCATTCATTCCAAATGAATGAGAAAGTCAAATTTTCATTTATTTGCAATTAGGTACCTAAAGTTATTTCTTTTTAACTTTAAGTCCCAAATGCAAGTTTTTCCTCAAATTGGGTCTCAAAACTTCTAAAATTTATCATAGTACCTCAATTTATTCCATTTCACAAAAAAGGGGATTAATTTCTCAAATTTCCAATTTGGTCCTCCAAGTTTTCCAAAATTACCATTTTGCCCTTCCTTTACAAAAATGGTAATTTTTGCCCCAAAAATTCTAAAATTTTTTCAATTGGTCCTCCAACATTATTTTCATGCCCAATTGGCCCTCAATTTCATAAAATTTCATTTTGGTCGTTCGAATTTCAAAAATCCCCAAATTTCCCCCAATTTCAACTATTCAACACTGTAGAATTTGATTTCATCAAATTGATTGATCAAACACCTCTAATTGTTGAAATTAGAGTTGAAATTGAGTTCCTACATGTTCATACGATTCTAAGCAACTTTTGAATCGCATATTTTAACATCGGAAAGAGCTCAAATGGAGCTTCGTCAGAAAATAGATTGTAGAGAGAGAAAGCTTCGATTTCTCACTGGTGAGGGCACGACAGTCTGAGCTTTCGATCTAGGCAAATAGCTCTTATCTCTAAGACTATCCTAGAATCAAGAATCACATCAATTGATGTGAAATTGGATTATAATTTCGTCATTGAAATTCGGTCGACTCTCTCTCTAGCATCGATAAAAAATTGTAAAGGGGAGATGAATTGGCTTACCTTTCAGTCCTAATTCGGCCGTAGAAAGGCTGATGAAGTGTTGGTCGAAATAGGGCAGCTCCGGTCCGCCAGAGCTGCTTCATTAGTCCATCATGCTAGCGCTTCTCCAATGATTCTCAGATTGACACGAGTTTGCTATTAGATAGCTATCTTCTCCCCCATTCTAAAGAACTCGACGTCTCCCTCCAAGACTAAGAAAAATGTTTAAGTCGATCTCTGGTTCGAGCTTCACCGGGAAATGGAGCAGTAGGGAGAGAAGTGTTCAGGTGTGAGGAGAATGAATGGGGATGACCTCTTTATATAAGTGTAAAACCGTTTATTAAATGGGAGAGATTTATTACTAGTATTAATATTGCCATAAATTATTGGTATTAATTTCAATAATTTAATTTTGGTATTAAATTATTTGTATTAATTCCAATAATTTAATTTTGATATTAAATTATTGGTATTAATTACAATAATTAAATTTATATTAATTTATTACTATTTATGATAAGCCGTAAGTTCCATAAAAATTTTTGACCGAAATTTCGGGTTACAAAAAAATCATACTTCTGAGGAGGTCACCCATTCTCGCACTACTCTCAGGCAAGCACGCTTAACTTTAAAGTTATTATGTAACCTAGTTCACCTGAACCAATTTGGTTTTTGTTTTCTAATTTGTCTTAAGTTTCTTTTCCAAGGTTTAATGAACCTTTTGAATCACCCACAAGTTGTAAATTTCTATATTGCTTGTTCCCAAATGTAAATCGGCTCGGTTTTCTTATTTGGTTTGACTGGTTTTTTTCCCGGTTTTCCTTAACTCAAAAGTGTAGGGTTTAAAACTCTCCCCTCCTTTTAGGAGTTTTGTCCCCAAAGCTTAGTTAACATCCTTGCATGAGCAATCATTTCCTTTGATGCCCCTTTGGTGTTTGCTTAAGATACAAACTTTTCTCTCGTCCTTGAAATTAGTCCCTTTTACAACCTTCACTTCAAAAATTCCTTTTCGTTAATATTATTTACTCCTTCTAGGGAGTTTGTCATTACTAGACATAACTTACCTCAGGGTATGTTCTTACATTTTATCTCCCTCTTTGCTTAGAGCAACATTCTTCCCCTTGAGGTCTTGTACTCAAGATTGGGAATTCCAAGATAACTAACCATTTCCGTGTCTAGTTAACTGCTTGATCATTGAAACCCTTAGCTCATCATCCTATAGAGCATTCCGTACTTATTTCCACGAATTTCTTTATCACCACCTTTTCGTCCCATTTCAACTCTTCCTCCATTCGTTGTCTATTATAACTTCGGTCCAAATTGTTATATTTGACCTCATCATGCTTATTAGGCTTACATACCCTTACAGCATGGCATTTTCTAGGACCCGTCTCTGTCCATTTGATTTCTAGAACATCTCCTGAAGTGTCTCTCTTAGCTTTTAGACCTTTTAGGGATCGTAAAACTTCATTCCTCTTTTCTTTTGATAGTATTCCACAACTATCCTTTTTTTTTTACCATTATTAACTCCACTTACTCAATTATATTGGTTCTCCTTATCCACTCGTTCCTTTTCAACTTCCTTCTTGATTATTTCTGGTTCCAATTAATTAAATTCCAGATGTTTTACCGACATGTTGGGTTTCGTCCTTTCTTAGATCCATTATCATTCCCAATGATATCCTCTACTCAAGGGTTTTCCTTTGGCCTTAATCCCCTCTGATTTGTTCACAACCATTTCACAATTCTTCATTTTTCTGGTCCAATCGTCTGGGCAGCTGTATCACTCGTTCTTCATGCCCATCCTGTTGTCTATCATAGAGTGTAGTCATTATTACATCTCATTCCTTCTTGGGGTTTTGTTTATTCTATTTGGATGTCTATCATTATTAGTTTTCCTCTTTCTACTTGGTTTTCCAGTTCCCTCCAAATAGGTCAGCCTAGGATATTACGATACTTCCTTCCTTGGAAACATTTTCTAATTAAGGGTTGGTTCCTTTCACTCCACATTGTGTCCATCCGCCCATCAATAATTCCCTTAGTTTAATTTCCTTCTTAGTACCTCATTTTTCCTTGGTACTCGACTTTTCCATCTCAACCAACATTTCATTTGTGAGCTTATCGTTTCTTCTATTTTGGTCGGTTCCATTTCCTCTCAATTAGGATACACATGTCTTTTCGGGGCTTCCTTCCTTCGTAGAATTCTTTCCCTTTCTTCGGACATTCCTTTTTACATTTGCTCTGGGGGATTTCTACTCTTAATGTTGTCTTCTCCTATTTACCATTACTCCTCAGGTCTTGCAGGACATCTTTTATACTCTATCTACATCCTCATTCATACCCAATATTTATCTATTTCCTTAGGGAGCATACAAGTCTTCCTTGTTTCAAGATTTCTTGATCATTATGTGAGAAGCTTGCCTATTTCTTTCTTGGCTTGAGTTTGGTTGTTAATTTGGCCGTTTGGTCCCTTTAAGGATTTCTTTCATCCTTCTCTTTCAGAGTATTTGACCTTTCCGCCTCTCTTCCTTGTCGGAACTTACATCATGGTTCTTTCGCGTATTAGCTGGTTAACTGCCCCACCTCCACTAGTCCCTTGATTTAGGTCTTCTTAGGGCAGTTGTCTTCTTGACTACTCCTGTCCTTAACGTCATCTCACTGAACTTTGAGGAGGTATTATCCCGAATCTATGAGGTGTGGAACACCACTTCTTTCTTTACACCTATAATAGTTCAACTTGGTACTTGTCCTTTAGTAAGGTTGGGCATCTCTTTAGGTAATGTCCCATCGTCATTCCTTTACATGGATTGTTGTGGTTCTTCCTTTCCTTTGAGTGGGGCTTTTTCCAGGGTTACTATTGGTTTGGTTCTTTATCGTTCTTGAGTCTAATCACTTTGACAATTTTTTAGCTGAATCACCTTTGCTAGGGTCATGGTAAGAGTCCTTCTAGGTTTCCTGATTCATCTTCCATCACTGGGATGTGACTCTTCCTTAGTTTCTAGTATAGTGTGAATTTTGTTTTATTTTCCTTAGGCCATATTCCTAGTAATATCACATCCTCAGAAGATAGAGTTTTGGGGAATTTGAATCTTTTATTAACATGGGGATACAAAAGGTTGGGCTCTCAGCCATATCATAGAAAATGGTCACAAATTAACTAGGGAGCTATGAAATTCTTAATAAGCATCCTTCTTTATACTTAGGGATGTGTCATTAATGGGTCCTAGCACAATTCTCTAGGATGCTTCCCCATTTGGTCATTCAATATTTCTGCTAGATGTCAAGCATTTGGGAAGCCTCTAGGGTTGTCTCCCTACAAAGGTAGGGTTTTGAGTAGAGCTCTTCCAAGTTTTCTTGGTTCCTCTCCTAGGAGCCATCTGAAAATTTTAGCATAAATCATATTAGTTACTATATTTTCTAGTCTTGATTGTGTATTTGACGAAATAGGGCCTGATACCACTCTAGTTGTCACGTCTCGACCCGATTTGGTCGGATCCCCGTGATCAACCCGCCACTCTCCAGGTTTATTAAAGGGTTTCCCATTATTGTAAACCGTAAAGAGTAAGGCGTCCTTTAACCTGCACCGTTTTTCCTGGAATTGCATAATCAAAATTGCATGAAATTTAAAACTTTACATACCTGTCTTACAGGCATCTTAGTTGACGGTCTTTAAGGAGAGGCTTTCTGGGATTTCCTGAAAGGGATATAAGAGAGGAGGTGAGTACGACTACTCAGTGAATGGGTTTTTAAAAGCTTTTGACTTTTAAGAAAAACATTTATATGGAGTGTGCAAGGCTCCTTTGTTTTCAAAAATCCCTTCATTTATAAATTTGAGTTATTCCATTATTTCTTAGTTACCACGGTGTGTTATCACCCAACACACATTCTTCATCATGACGGTTACACACATTCGCAAGTCAGTATCACTACTGAACCCACTAGTGGCTTCGAAGTGACTTTTTTGCCACCCGGATAGAAGTATTTGTACTTCTATCCTGGGAATGAGTGGATATATGTGACATCCGACCCACAATCTTGAAATCACTTCTTCGTGTCCGTATGAGGACATAGACCTCATCCTGTCCCCACCCCGGTCTCATGCACTTGGGGCTACTCCAGATTTCGCATAGACACCTGGAACGATGATCTACCCTTATACTCACCGGGTCGTCTAGGGCCCTTAGGACACATCACTACCCTTCATGGGCATCTTGATGATCCCGTACTTATAGTGCATCCAAAAAAAAAGTTTTCTTATTAAGCCACGTAATATGTGATGCCCCTGGTCCAACGGCCCTAACTCTCAACTCAACCCGCAATTGTTTGTCTTGATTGGTCCGTCGACCTGTCATGTCGCACTACCGCTAGTTGACTGAGCATGTCAATCCTATCTTGGTACCATGGCCAAACAATTCACTTTATTATGTTTTATGGCACATATATCATGTTCATTTACGAGCTCCTGCTCGTGCCAACTGGCCTTGGGCCCACTGTACGAGATTTCCAAAAATTTGGGCATTCTAGCCCCCAAGTTCCAAAATCGAGGCCCCCGGCCTATGAGAGCTATTGGAGCTCCCGTCAAGAAGGTCTGCCAAATAGTTTAAGCATTAGCACACAGTTAGGGGAGAACACTTCTAACAAAATAGGTTTTTACTATCCATTATACTGACCTGTATAAGAACATCTCCGTTCATGACCGATGAACGTGTTTTCAACTTCCTTCGAGGTAGTCTCATCATACCAACCGAGTATGATCTACTTACAATCAGTAAGTAGTTTTTCCACATGATTTTCACATCACTTTCTCTAAATTGTGATTATTACAATTGCACTAAACAGTGGGTTTTTATATCGAGGTACTTATCATCCCCAACCGGGTATGATATATAATTCCCACTCACAACCGGTTAGTGGTTTTTATCTTTAAGTTGTGCTCATCATCTCAACAGGGTATGATGTTAGTAAACCCACTCACTCGTTAATGTTGTGATTTCCACTAGACCGGTTCTTGGTATTCACGTGAGCTTGTCCTTGCTGGTGTTCCCGGTACTTTGTGTTCCTACATGATATGAATATCTTGGTTCATTATCCTTCGGCCTAATCGCCTTCATTCATTCCAAATGAATGAGAAAGTTAAACTTTCATTTATTTGCAATTAGGTACCTAAAGTTATTTCTTTTTAACTTTAAGTCCCAAATACCAGTTTTTCCTCAAATTGAGTCTCGAAACTTCTAAAATTTATCATAGGACCTCAGTTTATTCCATTTCACAAAAAAGGGGATAATTTTCTCAAATTTCCAATGTGGTCCTCCAAATTTTCCAAAATTACCATTTTGCACTTCCTTTAGAAAAATGGTAAGTTTTGCCCCCAAAATTCTAAAATTTCTCAATTGGTCCTCTGATATTATTTTCATGCCCAATTGGCCCTCAATTTCATAAAATTTCATTTTGGTCCTTCGAATTTCAAAAATCCCCAAATTTCCCCCAATTTCAACTATTTAACACTACCAAATTTAACTTCATCAAATTGACTGATCAAACACCTCTAATTGTTGAAATTGGAGTTGAAATTGAGTTCCTACATGTTCATATGATTCTAAGAAACTTTTGAATCGCAGATTTTAAAACCGGAAAGAGCTCAAACATAGCTTCGCCGAAAAACAGATTGTAGAGAGAGAAAGCTTCGATTTCTCACCGGTGAGGTCTCAACAGTCCGAGCTTTCGATATAGGCAGATAGCTCTCATCTTGAAGATTATCCTAGACTCAAGAATTGCATCAATTGATGTAGAAATGGATTAGAATTTCATCATTGAAATTCGGTCGACTCTCTCTCTAGCATCGATCAAAAATTGTAAAGGGGAGACGAATTGACTTACCTTTTGGTCCTAATTTGACCGTAGAAAGGTTGAGGAAGTGTTGGGAGGGCTTGAAATGGGAAATTTCAGCTTGGCCGAAATAGGGCAGCTTCGGTCCGCCGGAGCTACTTCACTATTCCATCATGTCGGTGCTTCTTCAATGATTCTCGGATTGATTGGAGTTTGCTATTAGATAGCTGTCTTCTCCCCCATTCTAAAGAGCTCGACCTCTCCTTCCAAGACTAAGAAAAATGTTTAAGTCAAAACTCTGGTTCGAGTTTCACCGGGAAATAGAGCAGTAAAGAGAGGGAGAGAAGTGTTCAGATGTGAGGAGAATGAATGGGGATGACCTCTTTATATAGGTGTAAAACCGTGTATTAAATGTGAGAGATTTATTACTACTATTAATGTTGTCATAAATTATTGGTATTAATTCCAATAATTTAATTTCGATATTAAATTATTTGTATTAATTTCGATAATTTAATTTCGGTATTAAATTATTGGTATTAATTACAATAATTAAATATATATTAATTTATAGCTCTTTATGATAAGCCGTACGTTCCATAAATTAATATATATTATTATTATTGTAATTAATACAAAATTAAATTATTAGAATTAATACAATTAATTTAATACCGAAATTAAATTATTAGAATTAATACCAATAATTTATGGCAATATTAATACTAGTAATAAATCTCTCCCATTTAATATATGGTTTTACACCTATATAAAGAGGTCATCCCCATTAATTCTCCTCATACCCGAACACTTCTCTCTCTACTGCTCTATTTCCCGGTGAAGCTTAAACCAGAGCATCGACTTGAAAATTTTTCTTAACCTTGGAAGGAGAGGTTAGGCTCTTTAGAACCGAGGAGAAGTTAGCTATCTGATAGCAAACTCCAATTAATCCGAGAATTACTATAGAAGCGCCGACATGATGATATAGTGAAGCAGCTCCGGTCCGTTTCGGCTGAGTTGAAATTGGCCATTTTGAGCCCTACTTAGGCCAAACCAAGCCTTCCCAACACTTCCTCCACCCTCCCACGGCCGAATTAGGACTGAAAGGTAAGCCAATTCGACTCCACTCTACAATTTCCAGCTAGTGTTAGAGAGAGAATGGGTAGAATTTCAATAATGAAATTCTAACTCAATTCGACATCAATTGATGCTATTCTTGATTCTAGGATAAACCTCAAGATTAGAGCTATCTACCTAGATCGAAAGCTCGGACCGCCATGCCCTCACCGGTGAAAAATTGAAGCTTTCTCTCTATACAGTCTATTTTCCAGCGAAGCTCTATTTGAGCTTGTTCCAGCATTAAAATCTGCGATACAAAGTTTATTAGAATTGTATGAACATGCAGGAACTCAATTTCAACTCCAATTTCAATAATTAGAAGTGTTTGATCGGTTAATTTGATGAAATCAAATTCGGTAGTGTTGAAATTTGGGGAAATATTGGGGATTTTTGAAATTCAAAGGGCCAAAATACAATTTTATGAAATTGAGGAATTTTGGAATTTTGGGGGTAAAACTTACCATTTTTGTTAAGGAAGGGCAAAATGGTAATTTTGGAAAAATTAGGGGACCAAATTGGAAATTTGGGAAATTAAACCCCTTTTTGGTGAAATTGAATAAATTGATGTTCTAAGATAGATTTTAAAAGTTACGGGACTCAATTTGAGGAAAAACTGACATTAGGGACTTAAAGATAAAGAGAAATAACTTTAGGGTCATAAATGCAAATAACTAAAAGTTTGGGTTTTCTCATTCATTGGAAATGAATGAAGGCTGTTATGCCAAGTAATAATGAACAAGGATGTTCATATCGTGTAGGAACGTGAAATACCGGGAACGCCAGCATGGACAAGCTCACGTGAATACAAAGAACCGGTCAAGTGGAATTCACTGCATTAATGGGTGAGTGGGTTTACTAACATCATACCTGGTTGGGATGATAAGTACAACTTAAAATTTTAAAACCACTTACTGTTTGTGAGTGGAAATTTTATATCATACCCGGTTGGGAATGATAAGTACCTCGGTATGAAAACCCACTATTTAGTGGTATTTTAAACATCACAACTTAGAGTAAGTGAAGTGAAAATCATGCAGAAAAGCTACTTACCAGTTGTAAGTAGATCATACCCGGTTGGTATGATGAGACTTCCTCGAAGGAAGTTGAAAACCCGTTCATCGGTTATGAACGGAGGTGTCCTTATATCGGACGGTATAATGGATAGAGAAAACATATGTTTTGTCGGAAGTGCTCTCCCCTAACTTTGTGCCAATGCTTAAACAATTTGGGAGACCTTCTCGACGGGAGCTCAAACAGCTCTAATAGGTCGTGGGCCTCGGTTTTGGAACTTGGTGGCTAAATGCCCGATTTTGAAAATCTCGTACAGTGGGCCTAAGGCCAGTTGGCACAAGTAGAAGCTTGTAAACGAACATGATATATGTGCCATAAAACTTAATAAGTCAATTGCTTGGCTATGGTACCAAGATAGGACCGACATGCTCAGTCAACTAGTGGCAGTGCGACATGATAGGTCGACGGACCAGTCAAGACAAGCAACTGCGGGTTGAGTTGAGAGTCGGGGCCGTTGGACCAGTGGCACCACATATTATATGGAAATATAAGAAAACATTGTTTGTGCATGTGCTATGAGTACCGGATCATCAAGACACCCATGAGGGGTAGTGATGTGTCCTAAGGGCACTAGAAGACTTGGTGGCTATAAGGGATGTTCGTTGTTCCAGCTGTCTGTGCGAAATCTGGAGTAGCACCAAGCGCATGAGACCGGGGTGGGGACAAGATGAGGTCTTTGTCCTCATACGGACACAAAGCGCATGAGACTGGGGTGGTTTCAGGATTGTGGGTCGGATGTCATGTACGTCCACTCATTCCTAGGGTAGAAGTGGTCGTGCTTCTATTCGGGTGGCAGGAAAAGTCGCTCCGAAGCCACTAGTGGGTTCAGTAGTGATACTAACTTGTGAATATGTGTAAGCTTTATGATGAAGGATGTGTGTTGGGTGATGACACACCGGTAACTAAGAAATGGTGGAAAAACCCGAATTTTTAAATGAAGGGACTTTTGAAAACACAAGGGAGTCCGGCACACTCCATTGAAATATTTTTCTTAAAAGTCAAAAGGTTTTAAAAACTCATTCACTAAGTAGTCGTACTCACCCCCTCCCTTGTATCCCTTTTAGGAAATCCCAGAAAGCCTCCCCTTAAAGACCGTCAACTAAGATGCCTATAAGACAGGTATGTAAAATTTTAAATTTCATGCAGTTTTGATTATGCTATTCCAGGAAAAGGTGCAGGTTAAAGGACGTCTTACTATTTATAGTTTACAATATGGGGAAATCTTTTAATAAACCAGGAGGGGCGGGTTGATCACGGGAATCCGACCAAACCGAGTCGGGGCGTGACATTCCCCACACCTCCAACCCCATATCCCAACCACCTACCCCCAACCCCTACCCTTACCACCTACCCATACTCCGCTAGCCCCCTACCTCTTTACCCCTTACCCTATACTCCCTACCTCCTAAACACTACAACAAACCCCTACCCCCTATCACCTAACCCCCTACCCCTTATACCATTACCTCCCACCCGTACCCCACCAACCCCCAACCTCCCTACCCAACTACGCCTCTCCTTTAACCAACTCCTCGTTACCCCACTACCCTCTACCGCCATACCCCTTACCCACCCTACCACCTATCCCCCTAAATCCCCAATCCCTTACCCACGTACAATCCTCCTCTCTACCAGCTTACCCTAACCCCTACCCCCTACCATCTACCCCCTACCACCCTACCCGCTTCTCCCCTACCACATACCAACCTTCACCCCTAACCGTATCGCCCTTACAACCTTTAACCCAACCCCCCAACCACCTACCACCCAACACCCTACCACCCTACCCATACCACATAGTTACTTACTCCCTACCACTACCATTTACAATGCCTGCCACCAATCTCGCCTATCACCATACCTCCTACCCTAACCTTATCCTACCCTTACCCCCAACCCCTTACCCGTACCCTACATAATAACCCCTACGTACCCCTAACCCCATACTCCTTACCCCCTAGCAACATACACCCTACACCCTCAACTCCCTATCCCTTTCCCCCATACCCCTACCCCCTCTCTCATACCCTCCTACTCCCCTACCCCGTACCAACAAACCCCTACTCTCGAACCCGGTACCCACCAACAACTACTCCCCTACCCCTACCATCTACAATAAGTGTTGGGTGAGGGTGTAGTGGTAGAGGGTTAGAGGTGTAGGGGTAGGGGTAGTAAGGGGGTAGGGGTAAGGGTAGTAATAGGGTAGGGTGTAAGAGGTAGAGAGGGTAGGTGGTAGGGGTTTAGAGGGTCGGGGCATGAAGGAACTGCCAAAGCTGATATTTATAGAAATCAATGTTAAAATGTTAAATACATTAATTTCTCATTATTAGTCAATATATAATCAAAACTAAGGATGCTGTCGAATGCAGCTCCCATTTCTCCAAGTGAAAACGTAAAACACATATTTGATTAAATTTAAGATCATCAACAAAAAATATGAAAACGAACATAGGGAATGGCTCATTTCTTTGAGTGTATAATCAACGATTCGATAATAGTGATGGAGAAGGATACTATTGTAATGCTAGAACATCTTATCTACCCCCAACCCCCAGCCACCTATTCCCCGACCCCAACCACCTACCCAGTTAAACCCTACCTCCCTACCTCCCTATCCCTTACCCCCTACCACCTATCCCCTTACCCCGTTAACCCCCTACCAACCCCTATCTCCCTACCCCCAACCGCATAACCCTACCCGTACACCCTATCACCTACCCCCTAACCACTACTGCCAACCTCCTACCTTGCTAACCCCCTACATCCCAACCCCTACACCACCTACACCACTACTCCTACCCCTATCCCAATAACCCTTACCCCACTACCCCTACCCCCTACTGCCTTACCCTAGACTCGCCTACCCCTTACCCACTGTACCCCCTAGCCTCTAAAACCCCCTACCCCCCTGCCCACTTACCACCATACTCTCTACAACGATAGCCTAACCCCTACCTCCTATCGCCCTACCGCTTACACCCTACCCCTGCTCCCTACCACCCTACCCGCCCTACCCCCTAACCCATAGCACCTACACCTCCCTCCTTACACTCCCTTACGCCTCCTACTTCCTTAATGCCCTACCCCATACGACCATGCCACCTACCCCTTTCCCACAACCACACCCACCACATACCCCGCCTACCACTTGACCCACAAGCCGCCTTACCACCTACTCCTCCACAACCTACACACCCAACCTTTACCCTTACCCTATACAACCCTACCCTTAACTCCACCTACGCCTAGCCCCAAAGTCTCCCACCCACCCCCATACCCCTATCCTCATACTCCCCTACCCCTTACCGCCTAGCCAAATACCCCTACCCCGCTAACCCCTATCTCCCTAGCCCCAAACCAAGCCTCCTGAATACCCCCACAACCTTTATATGACTTTAACAAAGTCAAAAGGTTAGCCAATTTTGCCCTCCTCAATTGTTGCAGATCGGGGTTAGAGAGAGAAAGTGTCAAATTTCATTGACTAAATTCATCATTAATTTGACTTCAATTGTTGTGATTCATGATCCTAGAAGGAACCTCAGGACAAGAGCTACCATACCCGATCGAGATCTCGGACCGCTGCACCTCTGACGGTAAGCTTTCGAAGCTTTCTCTCTCTACGAGCAGTTTTCCAGTGAACCTCCTTTTGAGCTCAATTCAGATCGAAATGCTGTGGTTCAAAGCACAATTGAATCATGTGGAATGTAGGAACTGATTCATACTTTCAATTAGAACAATTAACCCTGATTGAATGGCTAATTTGAAGAAATCAAATTCATTTAGTTTGAAAGGTGAAATTGGTGGAAATTTTGGGGAAAATTGCGGACTTCAAACAATTGAGGGACCTCTTTACAATTTCCCAAAAACTAAAGGCAAATTGGCCATGAGAAAGATGTTGAGGGACTAATTGGTCGATTTTTGGAACATTTGGGGTGAAATTGTAATTATGGAAAAGTTGGAGACCAAATTGGAAATTTGGAAAACTTGAGCCCCTTATACAATTTTGAGTAAATTGAGAACTAAAAGGGAATTTTGGAAACTTGTGACTTAATTTGCGAAAAAAGTTGGTATTAGTGACCTAAAGTTATGGAAAATGAACTTTATAGACCTAAGTGCAATTAATCGATAATTTGTGATCCTAGGTTGTTATGCCAAAATTGATAAGGCTGCCCAAATTGTGTAGGGACATGTGTGACTGGAACACAAGCAAGAGAAAGCTCACATAGACTTGGCAAACCAACTAGGGATGAACATGTCACTATCATTGGGTGAGTGGGCTTAGTCACATCTTATCTAGTTGGGATGATAAGCTTACTTTTATGAAAAGAAAACCTACTTACTAGCCATAAGTAGAGATGACCATACACAGTTGGTATGACAAACTTCCTAGGGTAAGGAGAAACCAACTTACAAATCGATGTATTGGCGGCAGTGCATCAAGGTCAGATCGATGGACTGGCCTAGAAAAACAACTACAGATTGGGTTGAGGGTCGAGGTCATTGGACTAGTGTTACCAAAAATAATGGCCATGTGTGAAAAATAATTGTTTGTGCATGCACTTGTGGTACAACACCTTTAAGATGCCCAAGAGGGGTAGTGATGGTTCCTAAGGGCTATTGGACAACATGGTACAAATAAGGGCAGTTTATCGTGCTAGTTAGTCATGAATCTCAGAGTAGCTTCTTGAGCATGAGACTAAGGTGGGTTCTAGATGAGGTATCTGTCCTCATACAGACACGAAGTGGCATTTGGGTATGAGGGTCAAATGTCAAGAACATCCAGTCAAACCAAGGGTAGAAGTGGATGGGCTTCTATCTTGGTGGATGGTAAAGATGCTCCGATCCACAAGTGGGTGTAGTGGACAGACTACACCTCTGAATATGTGTACCCTTCTTGATGAAGGGGGTGTGTTGTTTGCTAAACACACCTAATATGGTAATGGGAATAAAGTTTTCAAATCCAGAACTTAAGGAAAGGTCCTTCTCAAAAGAAATGATAATCTTGGCACACTTTGAATAATGCTATTTCTTAAAAACTCACTCTCAACACCTGCTCACTGAGTTGTAAAACTCACCCCTCCCTTTTTACCCCTTTTAGGTAACTGAGGAAAGACCCTTCCTAAGGACCCTACAAATTTATAGGTATGTATGTTTTAATATACTCAGTTTTGTATAATGTTATTCCAGGAAATACATGTGAAAGGATGACTTACACCTCGCGGTTTAGAAAAGGGAAAGCCCTTGATGGACCACGAGAATGGCGGGTTGTTCATGGGGATCCAACCAAACTAGTTCGGGCATGACAACTTTAATGGTATTAGAGCCTGTTTCTCGAATGCATTATCAAGACTATATAACATAGTAACTATGTGGAATAAATCTTAAAATTATAGATGGCTCCCAAGAAAGGAACTAAGAGAATAAGAGTCGTAGTTTCTAACACTGTCCAACAACCCTTTCTTGTGGAAACTCCTAGAGAAGCCCAAATAGTTCCACCTGAACTAAGCTCAGAACATCAGAGATTGTACGAGGAGTTAACCTAAGTGTTTGGATGACCTAACCTCGCCCCTGAGGTGGACACCAACTCTCAAGCTGATTTGGAGGAAGTACAATCTCATCCCTCTCGTGTTAACAATCCTCCTCTAGTTGACATCCCTAAATACCTCAAAACTCTCCGTCAACTAGGATGTAAGCCTTTCCAAGGATAGAAGGATGCTGGAGCTGCTATGGACTAATTGGCTAGCATCAAGAAGCTCATGGGGATAGTCAAGATTTCAAGAGAGGACATGGTGATCATGGCATAATTTTTCCTGGAGGCCAAAGCAAAAAGATGTTGGGACAATGTCAAAATCCTACATAGCACCACCCCCACCTAGTAACAATTTGAGGAGAGGTACACAAAGGAGTACCTAGCTCTACGCCTGATTAATGAGAAGAGGCAAGTTTTCTTCCGACTACGATTGCAACTCCGACAAGGGCTTAACTCTATCTCGGAATATGAAACTAAGTTTAATGAGTTAAGTCCATTTGCCCATGATCTAGCTAGACCTACAGACATATGCCAATGATTCATGGACGGTCTCAACATGGATATATGAGATTGGATGGGAGTGCTTGGATATCTCACGGATCTGGCAGTTGTAATTTGTATGGCTCACAATGTGAGGATCTGGTGCAAACCCTACGCCGTCAAATGGAACAAGCTAACCGGAAGGTGGACAAGGGCAAAGGCTATCATGGAGGTTGGAAAGAGCAAAATGGTCCAAGATGGGGAAACAGGGTGGGATTCCAAAAGAGGAAGGATGTACCACCACCTCCAAGAAGAATGATCCCCACATTACCACAAGGAAAGCCTCGCTGTCCTATATGCCAAAGATACCATGAGGGAACATGCTTATCCAGTTTCAGATGTGGGCACTTGGGGCACTTTGCAAAGGAATGCCCCACTCTTAGGTAGAATAACCAACAGAACACACTTGGACCCTCGACCCCCCCAAGGGATCCCAAGGACTCTGAGGCAGGATGCCACAACTAGGGTACCAACTAGTGTATACAACCTCACCTAGGAAGAGGCTAAAAAAGAACCTAGTATCGTTGTGGGTACTTCCCAAAATCTCCCTAAGATTGTGAGAAAACTTGTAAATTGATTTCTTATTCAATAAAGAAATTTTCCTTCTAAAACATGTGTTTCTTCAATCAGGGTACATACACTTGTGGGGGATAAAACTCAATGCCCTCTTTGACTCAGGAGCAGAGAGATCCTTCATCAAGGAAGATCTAATCTCAGGCCTCCCCTAGAACTTACCTCCCTAGAACAAATTCTCAACATCCTCACACACTTAGGAGAAGGACTCAGTAGGGACAAATAGTTAAAGGGATGTAAGATCATGATTGGAGAAGTTAAACTAGAGGCAGATTTAATCCCATTACCTCTAAGAGAGGTAGAAATAATATTGGGAATGGATTGGCCAAGTACCCATCAAGCCAAGATGGACTGTGGGAAGAGGGTAATAACTTTCCACACTCCCGAAAAACTCAAACCGCGTTTCCAAGGAGACAAGAGGAAGGGATAAGTGCAATTAGTGTCTCACATAAAGGCTCAAAAGATGATACATAAAGGTTGTAAAGTTTTTTTTTTGCAAAGATCATCAATGGAAAGTTAGAGGAAAAGGGATCAAAAGACATTCTTGTGGTTGAACACTACCTAGATGTATTCCCGGAGGAATTACCTAGATTACCCCCAAGCCGACAACTAGATTTTACTATAGTGGTAATCCCCGGAACATATCCCATATCTCAAGCCCCTTATCGCATGGCTCCAGCAGAGTTAAAGGAGTAGTTGGACGAGCTATTGGAGAAGGGTTTTATACGCCCTAGTCAGTCTCCATGGGGTGCACCTGTTCTATTAATAAAGAAAAAGGACGGGAGTATAAGCTTGTGCATAGACAATCGAAAGTTGAACCAGGTCACTGTAAAGAATAAGTATCCGCTTCCATGAATCGACGGCCTGTTTGACGAACTAAAAGTAGCAGCCTACTTCTCCAAGATACACCTTCAGTCAGTATACCACCAACTCAAGATCCGAGAAGAGGATATCCCTAAGGTCGCATTTTGATCTCGATACAGACACTATGAGTTTAGGGTAATGCCTTTTGGCTTGACAAATGACCCTACAGCCTTTATGGATTTACTGATTCGAGTATTCTAGCCGCACTTGGAGAATGAAGAACATCTGGCTATCACCTTGGAGACAGTATGAGATAATCACTTAGATGAAAAATTCTCCAAGTGTTACTTTCATTGTAGCAGGTAGGGTTCTTAGGGCACATAGTGTATAAAGATGGAGTCAAGGTGGATCAGGCAAATGTGGAAGCCATATCTGATTGAAAGGCACCCAAGAATCCCTCTAAGATATGTAGTTTCATGGGCTTGGCAAGATACTACAGACGGTTTGTGTAGAATTTCTCTAGGATAGCTACCCCTTTGACCAACCTCACAAGGAAAGGAGTGAAGTTTAAGTGGGTTTAAAGTTGTGAGAAGTCCTTCCTGGAGTTGAAGACCCGCTTAACAACGACACTCGTACTCTCTCTAGATGACCCAAGTGCAGGGGAGTACACCGTATATAGTGACGCAACCGAACAGGGACTCAGATGTGTATTAATGCAACAAGAAAAGATTATTGCTTATGCCTCATGACAACTAAAGGTACATGAGCATAACTACCCTACCCATGACTTAGAGCTAGCGGAAATAGTGTTCGCCCTCAAGATTTTGTGACACTATCTATACGGGGTTAAGTGTATGATACATACCGATCACAAGAGTCTTAAGTATTTCATAACTATGGAGGAGTTGAACCTCCGCCAGAAGAGATGACTGGAATTAGTTAAGGACTATGACCTTGTGATAGATTATCACCACAGTAAGGCCAATATAGTGGCAGGAGCTTTAAGTCGCAAGTACCAAATCGAGGCAGCATACATAAAAACAAGCTACTTACCCTTGTTGCAATAGTTGGGAAGAATGGCAGTGGAACTTAAAGTGGACAAGAGAGGAAAGAGCTTATTGGTTAACGTAGTTGTAAGACCCAACCTAATGGAGAAAATAAAGGTCTAGCAAAAAGGGGATATGGAACTCCAGTCATATTTGGACCCGTTCAACGAAGGGACGAAACCAGACTACGATCTTCGAGGCGATGGATCGCTAAGCTAATAGAGTAGAGTGTGTGTTCCTCAAGATAAGGAACCGTGGAGATTAATCTTGGAAGAGGCACATGACTATGTCTATGCAATGCATCCAGGCAGTACCAAGATGTACCACATCCTCAAAGAAGGATATTGGTGGAAAGGGATGAAGAGGGATATTGTGGAATATGTAGCCAGATGCTTGTCCTATCAGTAGATTAAAGTTGAGCATCAAAAACTTTCAGGACTACTATAACCCTTACCAATCCTCGAATGGAAATGAGAACACATCACTATGGACTTTGTCACGAGACTACATGTGACTAGAAAGGGACGATATGCAATCTAGGTCATTGTGGATAGATTAACCAAGCCCACCCATTTCCTAACTATAAGAGTAACGAATTCGGTAGAACAACTGTCCGTCTTATACATAAGGTAGATTGCGAGACTCCATGGCATCCCTATAATCATAGTGTCAGATAGAGACCCTAGATTTATCTCGAGGTTCTAGCCTAGTTTGCAAAATGCCTTACGGATGAAGTTTCACATGAGTACGTCATTTCATCAACATTCCGATGGACAGTCTGAGTGGACAATCCAAACCCTGGAGGACATGCTATGAGCATGCATACTCACCATGAATAAGGGTTGGGAAGAATACTTGTGCTTGATGAAGTTTGCCTATAATAAAAGATATCAGGACAATATGCAAATGGCTCCTTATGAGGCCCTTTATGGATAACCATATCGTACACCATTATTTTGGGAAGAGGTGGGAGAAAGAAGGTTGGAAAGGGTCGAACTAACAGAGGATGCAACATAAAAGATTAAGATTATATGGAATCAATTGAAGGCCTCTCAAGACACGAAGAAGAGCTAAGCAGACCATGGAGGGGAATACACAAAATTCAACAAGAAGGAAAAATGGAAAAATGAATTTTACTTACTAAAGTCACCTTTGATTTGACTTCAATTGTAGCGATTCTTAATCCTTGAAGGAACCTTAGGAAAGAGCTACCTTTCCCAATTGAGAGCTCAGACCGCCGCACCTCCGATGGTATGCTTTATGTCAAACCATAATTGATGAGGCTGCCCAAATAGTGTATAGACACGTGTAACTAGAATGCAAGCAATGACAAGCTCCTGTAGACTTGCCAATCCAACTAGGGATGAATACGTCAAAAACATCGGGTATGTCATGCCCCAACCTAGTTTGGTCAGATCCTAGTGAGCAACTTGCCACTCCCTTTGGTTCATGAAAGGTTTCACACTTTTCTAAACAGTGAGGAGTATGTCGTTCTTTTTTCCTATCTTTCTTGTAATAACATTATATTAAATTGAAAATGTTATAAATTGACATACTTGTCTTTATAGTTCCCATATAGTGAGGTCTTTAAGTTTGGTTTTCCCTTGGTTAACTGAAACGAGTAAAAGGGAGGGGTACTAGGGTTGAGTTTTCAAAATAGCCTTAGTTTATTCAAACCACGCAAATGTTATCATTTCTTTTAAAAAAGGATTTATTCCTAAATTTTGGTTTTCAAAACTATTACCCTGCCAAGGGTAACATTTTCTATTGAAAGGTTTTTCCTCAAATTTAATTTCCTTTCCAAAACCTTTTTCCAAGATTTAGCATTCCTTTTACAAGGATTCTCAAGTCTCAAAACCTTTTTCCCATTCCCATATTAGGTGTGTTTATCTATCTTAGCCCATCCCCTTTCCTCGGGGGGCGTTTAACTAACAAACACATGCCATTCATTAGGAAGAGTACATACATTCATAGATGCAGCCTATCCACTGCACCTACTTGTGAATTGGAGCATCTTTACCGTCCACCAAGATAGAAACCCATCCGCTTATACCTTGGGTCTGAGTGGATGTTCTTGACATCCAACTAGAGACCTCAATGCCACTTCGTGTCGGTGTGAGGACAAAGACCTCATCCCGACCCCACCCCAATCTCATGCATAAGAAGCTACTTCGAGCTTCTAGAATGACTGGCACTATGAACTACTCTTATCTCCACAATGTTGTCCAGTAGCCCATAAGACCCATCACTACCCAATAGGGTGTCTTGATAGTCCTATACCACAAGCGTATGCACAAACAATAGTTTTCACATATGACCATTATCTTTGGTGATAATGGTCCAACGGCCCCGACCCTCAACCCAATCTACAGTTGTTTGTCTATCTTGGTCCATCGACCTGACCCTGACGCACTACCATCAGTCCATCGAGTACTATCGGTCCTGACTCGGTACCATAGCGAAATCACACAATAATTTAATTAGAAATTTTCAGGGCTTTCTTAACTCATGTTTTTCTATGAGTTCCTACTCATGCCCAATGGTCTTCGGCCTACTACAAGTAATTTTCCAAAACTAGGCATTTACCCCCCATGAGTTCTAAAATAGAGGCCTTTGGCCTATTTGAGTTGTTCTAGCTCCCATCAAGAAGGTCTTCCAAATATTTTAAGCATTGGCACACAGTCAGGGGAGAACACTATTGACAAAAAATTTATTTTCATCTTTATCACACCAATCGAGTGTGATGATAACTCCATTTACAACCAGTAAGCGTATTTCTCTTTTCCTTAAGGAAATTCAACATACCAACCGAGTATGATATTAGGTAATCCTACTGACAACTAATATGTAGGTTTTTAACTTTTAAACTTGTTCATCATCCCAAACGGATATGACGTTTAATATGACCACTCACAATGGCCTCCAATTTAGAAAAGTTGCTCATTTTTCAAATAGGGTATGAAGTGTAAATTAGCCCACTCACCTTTTATAAAGAGACATGTTCATCCTAGAGGGATTCCTAGGTACCCATCCCTAGTTGGTCTTATTGGTGTTTCTCTACTCCGATACTTCCCAATTTTGCTTAAATTTGGTTGTTGCATGGTGGATGTCGAGATTGAAATTTTTATAGGTAGGGAGTATTAATCTGGAAGATCTAATGTCATCATGACAAAGATGATGTTTGAGATGTGTACAAGGACTAGTGGACCAAGTAGCTCTCTTCTACTCAAATTGCTCTCTTAACTCAGTTGGTGTCGCTCTGATCAATTGTTCTAAACTCCTTGTATAGCTATAAAATTGTTTGTTAAATGGGGAAGATTTATTACTACATTATTTCTGACTAATGTATTTTGATCAAGTCTGATGGAATTCCAACATTTATCATCATAAATGAGAAGGAAGTCTAACCCTTTCTCATTCTCATTCATGATACCCCAAATTACTTCTCTCATTAACTCAACTTTTGATTCCTTATGCGCACATCAAATACCCATCTTATTATATAACATTGATAATTCTCACAGTAATTTCCATTTCCTTAAATGTTTTACATTAAGTAGCCCATGTTAAATGGGGTGCCCAACATTAGTGCCACTGATCTTTAAGTATTAAAACTAACCAATTACCCCTTTGAATAACTAGGACATTATATAAATTTATGGGTTGGGCAAAGAGACGGTATATAGGAAATTCTATGCTCTTTTCCTCATCATTCCAATAATTGTTATGTGCTTTATGATACTTAAATATTTTCAGCTATTCTCATAAAATTAGGAAATTAATGGGTATTAATTTCAATAATTGAATGTAGGTATTAATTTATTGGTATTTATGGAAGTGTTTGTCACGCCCGACCTTGTTTGGTCGGATCCCCGTAATCAACCCGCCACTCTCCAGGTTTATTAAAGGGTTTCCCCCTATTATAAACCGTAAAGACCAAGGCATCCTTTAACCTGCACCTTTTCCTAGAATAACATAAATCAAAACTGCATAATAATTTGGATTTATCATACCTGTCTCACAGGTGTCTTAGTTGATGGTCTTTAAGGGTAGGCTTTCTGAAATCTCCTGAGGGGTGAGTACGACTACTCAGTGAATGGGTTTTCAAAAGTTTAGACTTTTAAGAAAACATTTATTATTGGAGTGTGCCAGACTCCTTTCTTTCAAAATCATTTCATTTGAAATCTCGGGTTTTATCACCATTTCCTTATTTAATCATGGTGTATCATCACCCAACACACATCCTTCATCATGAAGGTTAAACACACATTTGCACGTCAGTACGTCCACTAAACCCACTTGTGGCTTCGGAATGACTTTACCGGCCACCCAAATAGAAGTACACCTACTTCTACCCTAAGAATGAGTGGATGTTCGTGACATTCAACCCTCAATCCCGAAATGAATTTTTAATGTCTGTATGAGGATAGAGACCTCATCCCGTCCCCACCCCTGTCTCATGTGCTTGGTGCTACTCCAAATTTTGCACGGTCACATGGTATGACGAACTGCCCTTATACTCACCAGATCGTCTAGTGCCCTTAGGACGCATCACTACCCCTCTTGGGTGTCTTGATGGTCCCGTACTCATAGTGCATGCACAATTCATCACACCAACCAAGAATGATGATATCTCTGCTTATATTCGGTAAGTAGTTTTATACTTCCTTCAAGGAAGTTCATCATACCAACCGGGTATGATCTACTTACAATTGATAATTAGTTTTTTTGCGTTTTTCTCACATCACCCCAACCAGTCGTGACGTTACAATTTCCACTTAGTAGTGGTTTTTCCTTTCTGAGGTACACATCATCACAACCGAGTATGATGTGAAAAATCCCACTCACTCCATAAATGCAATGTATTCCTCTTAATCGACTTTTTGCCTCCACGCGGGCTAATCCTTGTCGACATTCCTGTTCTTCGTGTTCCTACACGATTTGGACATTCTTGTTTATTAACATTTTCCATAATAGCCTTCATTCCTCATGTATGAACAAAATGCCCCAAATTTTTTAATTTTCGCATTTAGGTCCCTAAAGTTCTTTTTCTTAACTTTAGGTCCATAAAAGTCTTCTCTTCTTAGGTCCTTCCTCTTTTCTAATAGCATCCTTTATTCAAGGACTTTCCTTGTCTTTAGTCCACTTTTACTTGCTTGTGACAATTTCAATATTCATTATTTTGGATTGATCCATTTCGGTCTATGTGTCAATTGCTTGTTTGGGGAGTTCCCTTCTTACGGTTTCATTCTCTACTATGTCCTTCAAAGTAGAGACTTTCATCTTAGGAGCTACATGCTCAACCTTCTTGCCATTCCTTGAAGGTTTCTTCCTTCATCTCCTTATACCTCCTTCTATATTGAGGCATTTGCCCACTTTGAATCTTTCCTCATCTTAAAATTTCATTTCATCCCCTATTTCTTATCTGAGGAACTTCCAATTATTAGTCTTATTTTGTGTACTCCACCATATGCCCATCCTATTATCCTTCTTTATGAGTGTAGTCTCCACTACTTATCGGTCCTTCTTAGGGTCTCGCTTATTCTCCTTAACCATCCTGTTATTACTAGTTGCTTTCTTCTACGAGGTTCATTGAAAATCCCTATTGGGCTTCTTTGCTCTTCCAAAATAAGTAACAGCTGGTTGTCCCGATATACCCTTAACCACTTATGGCTCTTTATGAGGTTCCTTATATCGGGTTAAGCCTATTATGATCCATCCGGCAGTTCCATAGCTTGGGAAATTCTCTTTTTAAGGTCTCACCTCCTACTTTTATCCTTCTACATAGGGACTCCCGTCCTGGTTCAACCTCCATAATGCTCCTTGGAGGCTTTTCCTTCTTTCCTTTCGTACATTCTTCTCAGATCGGTATTGTTGTTGACTCTTTATTCTCCTCTCTTCTCCATCTCCTTTTTGTTCCTTATCCTCACTTCAAGGAACTCCTACTGATCTATTGGTTCCTAACACTCTATTTTATGCCCAATCATCCACTCCTTGGGCTCTAATAAGTGAGTATGGGCAACGACTAGTCTTGATGTCATTTTTTGTTCCCCTACTTCTCCAAGGTTTTCTTGGATGTTCTTTCCTTTATTTCCTTATTATGGGTAGGCCACCCATTCTTACTTGTCACAACATCCTTTGATGCTATTTTCCTACTTACCTATTCCATGGATTTAACTTTCTCCTTGGGTCCTCCTAGTATACTTCTCTTGGTTCTTTCACCTTAGTATGCACTTCATTTCCTCATCCTTTGTCACTTAATCCATTACTTCTAAGTTGGGATACGTATGCCACCCCAAGGTTTCCTTTCTTGGAAAGGGTTCATGCACTATTTGCTTCAAGACCTCATTGTGTGAGACTTACTAAATCCTCCTTATAGATTGAGTGTGATGACCATTTTGTTTTTAGCCATGTGTTTCTTCAAGGATTTCCTTCTTCCTTCTTTTCCACTGTTATGGCCTTTCCACCTCCCCCTTCCTTGCTGGGGTTTAAATTTATGTCCTACTTGAAGGTCAGTTCGTTAACTGTCTCATCCCCACTACTCTTTTGATTTACATGTCTTGGAACAGTTGTCTTTCGATTTTACTTGTCCTTGATGTCTATCTCATTATCCTTTTTAGTGTGTAGTCCTTACTATTTTCTGGTTCTCCCTAGCATGTCTTCTTCCAAAGTTTCTAGTTACACCTTCTCCCTAGATTAGTCTACAAACCCTACTTGTCTCCTCTGCTTTTCCAAAGTAGGTCACACCTTATTATCCCGAGACATCTTATTTGTCTTCTATGGAGGAAGTGCTTCCTTCTTTGTTCCTAGGTGGCTTGTAGAGTTCCTTAAGGGAAAATGCCCTTTACTCACATTTTGTTTTGTCTTGGTTTTCTTAAGGTCCTACCCTTGGTCTTTTTCTCTTGATCCTTCCTCATGTAACTGAGGCACACGATTGTATTATTGAGGGACAAAAAATTTTTAGGAACTTAGAATCTTATTAATTATTGAAGTAAGAATACAGTTCAATATCTCTTAAGGGAGATTGTTATAATAACGGTTTGGGAAGTACTTAGAACTATGCTATGGTCTAGAGGGATTTCTTCCTGGGTGAGATTTGGATCCCTAGCCAAAATTGTGGTTCTTGTAATGTTATCCCTTCGGGCTTCTGTAGGGGTGGAGGTGTCTTTATTGGAACGTATTTCTTTGATTCCTTATGGTGTGGGACAGTCCTTCACTCTGTGTCCCACCCTCCTACACTCGTAACAGATCGACTCTGGTCTTGTCCTCCGTAATGTTGGGCATCTTCTAATTTATTGTCCACATTGCCCACATCTATAAAAGGTCATCTCCTTGCATGGACCTTTGTGGTTCTTCCTATATCTTGATCATTGCGGGGCCTTTCTAAGGGATTGCTGGTGGTTCGGTGCTTTGCTGTCATTGAGCCAGAACACCTTAAAGGTTTTCTTGTCAAGTCTTCTATGACCTAAGGTTACTCAAAGAGTCCTCCTATGCCCCTGGTTCATTTCCTCCATTAGGATGGGGTTCTTCTTGATTCGATGTTGCTAAGCTAGCGTGGGTTTGTTTTGCAAGTTTTCTTGGGGCCATCTAAAATTTTTAAAATTATTCCTATTAGTTACTATGTTATATAGTCTTGATAATGTAACCTGACCTATTTTGGTCGAATCCCCGTGAGCAACCTGCCACTCTCCTAGTTTATTAAGGGTTTTGCCCTTTCTTTAAATCGTGAGTAGTAAGGCATCCTTTATACCTGTACCTTTTCCTAGAATAACATTAATCAAAACTGTATAAATTTAAACATACATATTTGTCTTCTAGGTTTAGTTAGCGAAAGGCCTCTAGGTAGATTTTTCCCTCGGTTACCTGAAAATGGGTAAAGAGAGTGGGTGAGTTTGACAACTCAGTGAATGAGTGTTTGAAAATGAGTTTCAATAAAATAGTTTGAATTGGAGTGTGCTAGACTCCTTATTTTCTATAAGATCATTCCTTCCTTGAATTGCCAGTTATTTAAAACCAATTTCCTCACGATCAGTGTATTCAACAACACGCCCTTCATTATAAAGGGATCACACATTCGTAGGGTAGCCCCTTCACTGCACCCACTTGTGGCGTTGGAGCGACTTTACCAACCACCTATATAGAAGCCCGTCCACTTCTACCCTGGGAATGAGTGGATACTCGCAGCATCTGACCCTCAAACCCGAAAAGTAACTCCGTGTTCGTATGAGGACAGAGACCTCATCCCGACCCCACCCTGATCTCATGCACATGAAGCTATGTCGAGCTTTCCTGACTATTGGCACTCCAATCTGCCCTTATCTCCACCATGTCGTCCAGTAGCCCTAAGGATGCATCACTACCCCTCTTGGGCATCTTGATGGTCCCAAACCTCAGTGCAAGCACAAACAAAGTTTTCCATAAGCCATTAATATTTGGTGGCACTGGTCCAACAGCCATGAGCCTCAACTCGACCTGTAGCTATTTGTCTACACCGGTCCGTCGATTGGGTCTTGTCGCACTGCCGCTAGTCCATTGAGTATATCGGTCATGTCATGGTTCCATGGCCAAATCACATCATTCATTCATTAAAAGTTTTCATAACTTATCATCATTTTTGTTTACGAGCTCCTACTTGTGCTAGCTAGCCTTGGGCCCACTGTACGAAATTTTCAAAACTGGGCATTTTAACCCCCAAGTTCCAAAATTGAGGCCTCTGGCCTATCTAAGCTATTTGAGCTCTACTCAAGACGTTCTCCAAATATTTTTAAGAATTGACATACAGTCAGGGGAGAACATTTTTGATAAAAATAGCATTTCATCTTGTCCATCACACCAACCAGATGTGATGACATCTCCGCTTATATCTGGTAAGCGGGTTTTCTACTTCCTTCCAGGAAGTTCATCATACCAATCCAGTTTCCTTCCAAAAAAAATAAGTTCTTTTTCCTTATCTTTAGGTCTGTAATGCAAACTTTTCTATAAATTGAGTCCCGAAACTTCTAAAATTTAGTTTGGGTCCTCAATTTATTCAAAATTACTTAAGGGGTTCAAGTTTCCCAAATTTCCAATTTGGTCCTCAATTTTCAAAAATTTCCATTTTACCCCTACTTTACAAAAAATGGCAATTTGACCACAAGAAATCCCAAAATCAACCAATTGATCCTCCAACATCTTTTGCACGACTAATTGACCCTCAATTTTGGGAAATTGCACTTTGGTCTCTCAATTTTACGAAATTCCCAAATTTTCCTCAATTTTCACCTTGTAAACTGGCTGAATTTGATTTCATCTAATTGACCGATCAATCGAGGTTATTTGTTGAAATTGAAGGTAAAATTGAGTTCCTACACATCTATATGATTCAATTGAGCTTTGAACCACATGAATTTACGTCGGAACGAGCTCAAACGGAGCTTCGCCGAAAAACTAGACTTAGAGAGAGAAAACTTCGAAAGCTTGTTGTAGGGTGCATTGGTTCGAGCTTTCGATCAGGGCAAGTAGCTCTCATCTTGAGGTACCTTTTAGGATCAAGAATCTCTTCAATTCATATCGAATTGAGGGAGAATTTAGTTAGTGAAATTTCATTGGTTCTCTCTCCAACACTAATCAGAAATTACAGTGGGGAGCCAAATTGACTTAACATTTCAAAGTAATTCGATCATATAAGGGCTAAGGAAGTGTTGGGAGAGCTTGGTTTGGCATGAGGAACGCTAAATTTGGTCATTTTTAGCTCGGTGAAAATAGGGCAGCTTCGGTCCGTCAGAACTGCATCCCCGAGTCTAAGGAACTCGACCTCACCTTTTTTGGCTTAGAAAAACACCAATGTTGGAGCTTTTGTTCAAGCTTCACTAAAAAATGGAGGACTAGGGAGAGAGATGAATTTTCCGGTATGAGGAGGATGAATGAGGCGGAGCTCTTTATATAGGAAGCTCGGGGACTAGTTTTCACTTGAACCGATCTAGTTTTCACTTCCAATTCATCCCAAAGTCCTCTCCCATGACTCTTTAGGTCACTCAAATTCTCCTTATTTCAAGATCTCTTGATCATCCTACAAGAGGCTTACTTAACCTTCTCATGGCTTAAGTTTGGTTGTTAATCTGGTATTGGCCATTGATCTCTTTAAGGATTTCCTTCATCTTTATTTACCAAATTTTTGGCCTTTCCACCTCTCACTTCTTTGCTAGATTTAAATTTATGACCTTTCTAAGGGTCAAGTTCGTTAACTACCTTGTCCCTACAATTCTCCATGTCTAATTATCTTGAGACAATTGTCTCTCGAGTCTGCTTATTCTTAATGTCCATCCTATTGCCCTTAAGGGTATAATCCTTATTACTTCTCTGTCCTTCTAAGGGCGTCGTTTATTCTCCTTGACCATACTATTATTACTAGTTGCTTCTTTCCACTAGGTTCTTCTGAAGTCTCTACTTGACTCCTCTACTTTTCCAAAGTCGGTTACACATGGCCATCCTAATACATCCTTAACTACTTATGCCCCATTTATGAGATTCCTCTATCATCCATCTATCGGTTCCTTAGCTTGGGAATTTCCCCTATTTTATGGTCTCACTTCCTACCTTTATCCTTCTACTTAGAGACTTCCATCCTACGAGTTTCACATTCAGCCTCCCTAACACTGCTTGAAGGCTTTTTCTTCTTTCCTTTCTTTCACCGATCGGTCATCTGTCCTTAATCCTTCACTATCCTCCAATTCCCTTTTCGTTCCTTATCCTTCCTTCAAGGAGTTCATGATTATTCGTTGGTTCTTTGCACTCCATGTTATGTCCAACCGCCCATCAATGGTCCCTTCAAGGGGTACTTAGTCGTATACACCCCTCTAGAGTACCCTTTCCTAACACATTTCTTCCCCCTTCACTCTTTTTGTGTCCTACCCTAAAGTTGTCGGAGGACGTTTTCTACGTTAGCCCTTTCAGAGGGGGTTCTAGGTGTACTTCCCATGTACCTTACCTCAATTCTTATGGTATTCCTCTCTTGTTTGATCTTCTTAAAAATAAGTTTCAATTTTTTTCTTTATCCTGCTATTTCTTGACCTCTTTGCAAACAACTTACTTAACCAACTCCAAGGTTTTGGTCATCGGCCCTTCCTTGATCCTTTCATTTCTCATCATAGACATTCCTCCTACTTCTCTTTTCTTTTTATCTATATTTTGCTTCGTTGTATTTCCTCTAGTCCTTCTTATCTTCCGTGACCCCTCCTCATATAACTGAGGTATGAGAACACGACTTTGTTTAAGGCACAGAGCTTTGGAAAAATTACAATTTTAATTAATAAGGGCGTACAATAAGTTTTGGGCATTATCCATATTACAAGTAGTTTTAGCATGTGGAGCTACTATACTTGGTTCTTAGTAATCGTCCTTGTTGTTTATAAGTCCCTTACAATGTCCTTGGTGTTATGTTGGCTCTCCTCTTACACATGGATGCGACCTCAACAGGTGATGGCACCACATTCCTTGGTGGCATTCGGTACTTCCCTATAATTCCTCATGGTCCTTTGTGACTTCTACTACACATCAGGCAGTGGAGAGCTTTTAGAGTGATCTTCATACGGGGACAGATTATTAGGTACTTCCCCATAATTCCTCATGGTCCTTTGTGACTTCTACTACACATCAGGCATTAGAGAGCTTTTAGAGTGGTCTTCCTACGGGGACAGTCCTAGTTTTCTTGGATCCTCTCTTAGGAGCCATCTGAAAATTTTAAAACTTTTCTCTTAGTTAATATGTTATATAGTCTTGATAATCTATTTGAGAAAACAAGCTCTGATACCACTCAAGTTGTCACACCCTAACCCGGTTTCGTCGGATCCCTGTGAGCAACCTGCTACTCCCTTTGGTTCATGAAGGGTTTTGCCCATTTCTAAACCTAGAGGAGTAAGGCGTCCTTTTTTATTATTTTAAAAAAAACATACTTGTCTTTATAGTTGCCATATAGGAAGATCTTTATGTTTAGTTTTCCCTTAGTTACCTGAAAGGGCTAAAAGGGAGGGGTGAGTTCTACAACTCAGTGAGCAGGAGCTGGGAGTGACTTTTCAAAATAGCCTTAGTTTATCCAAACAACGCTAAGGTTATCATTTCCTTCAAAAAGAATTTATTCCTAAATTTTGGTTTTCAAAACCTTTACCTTACCAAGGGTAACATTTTCTTTCAAAAGGGTTTTCCTCAAATTTAATATCCTTTACAAAAAAAATTTCCAAGGTTAACGATTCCTTTTCCAAGGATTCTCATGTCTAGAAACATTTTTCCCATTTCTATATTTGGTGTGTTTTGCTTTCTTAGCCCATCCCCTTGCCTCAGGAGGCGTTTAACAAACAAACATATGTCCTTTGTCAGGAAGGGTATACACATTCGTAGGTGCAACCCGTCCATAACACCCACTTGTGGATCGGAGCATCTTTATCGTCCACCAAGATAGAGGCCTATCGATTTCTACCTTGGATATGAGTGGATGTTCTTATCATCCAACCCCCAGACCCGAATGCCACTCCATGTCCGTATGAGGACAAAGACCTCATCTCGTCCTCGCCCAGATCTCATGCGCAACAGGCTACTCTGAGCTTCCAGACTGACTGGCACAACGAACTGCCTTATCACCACTATGTCATCCAGTAGCCCTTAGGATCCATCACTACACCTCTTGGGCATCTTGATGGTCCTGTACCACAAGTGCATGTACAAATAATAGTTTTCACATATGACCATTATCTTTGGTGCCAATGGTCCAACAACACCGACCCCGAACCTGACCTGCAGCTATTTAACTAGGCTGGTCTATCAACTTGGCCCTGATGCACTATTGCCAATCCACCATGTACTGTCGGTCCTAAGTCAATACCATGGCAAAATCACACAACCATTTCAATAGATATTTTCATGTCTTTCTTAACTCAAGTTTGTTTACGAGCTTCTGCTCGTGCCCAATAGCTTAGGGCCCACTGCATGTGATTTTCCAATATCAGGCATTTACCCTCATGAGTTCAAAAACTAAGGCCTTTGGCCTATCTGAGCTGTTCCAGCTCCCATCAAGATGGTCTCCCAAATCTTTTAAGCATTTGCTCACAGTCAAGGGAGAACACTTCTGACAAAAATGTTATTTTCAACTTCATCACACCAACCAGATGTGATGATAACTCCACTTACAATCGGTAAGTGGACTTCTCTTTTCCTCAAGAAAATTCATCAAACCAACTAGGTATGATGTTAGGTATTCCCACTCATAATCGGTAAGTAGGTTTTTAACTTCTAAACTTGCTCATCACCCCAACCGTGTATGACGTTAAATATGCCCATTCATGGTGGCTTCCAATTTAGGAAAGGTGCTCATCATCCAAAACGGGTATGAAGTGTAAATTAGCCCACTCACGTTGGCTTCAAATTTATAAAAGGTTCTCATCATCCCAACTAGGTATGAAGTGTAAATTAGCCCACTCACCTTTTATCAAGAGACATGTTCATCCTGGAGAGATTCCTATGTAACCATCCCTGATTGGTCTTATTAGTGTTTCCCTGCTCCGATACTTCCCAATTTTCCATAAATTTGGTTGTTGGATGGTGGATGTCGAGATTGAGAATTTCATAGGTAGGGAGTATTAATCTAGTATATCTAATGTGATCATGGCAAAGATGATGTTTGAGGTGTGAACAAGAACTAGTGGACCATGTAGCACTATTCTACTCGAATAGCTCTCTTAGCTCAGTTGGTGTCGCTTTGATCAATTGTGCTATACTCCTTATATAGCTATACTACATTATTTTCGATTAATATATTTTTATCAAGTCTGATGGAATTCCAACCTTTATCATCATAAATGAGAAGGAACTCAAACCATTTCTCATTCTCATTCATGATACCCCAAATCACTACTCTCATTAACTCAACTTTTGATTCCTTATGTGCACATCAAATACCCATCTTATTATATAATATGGATAATTCTCAGGTAACTTACATTTCCTTAAATATTTTACATTAAATAGCCCATGTTAAATGAGGCGCCCAACTTTAGCCCCATTGATCTTTGAGCGTTAAAACTAATAACCAATTACCCATTTTAGTAACTAGGACATTATATAAATTTATAGGTTGGCCAAAGGGATGATAGCTAGGAAATTCTATGGCCTTTTTCCCTTCATTCCTATAATTATTATGTGTTTTATGTTACTTAAATATTATATTGTCAGTTATTCTAATTAAATTAGGAAATTGATGGGTAGGGGCATAGGACTAATACTCTAATACTCCAAAGTGCTAATAGTTTTCTACTAAACAAAATTTACGTAATGATCTCTTTATTTTCACCAAAAGGAATTTACAAGGTATTTACCCTATCCATTCCATTTCGATAAGGTAGAATAAAATTGTAAATATGTATGGTTGGATTTTCATAGGAACTAGGTTCTTTAGGACTCTTTTAATTCCACAAATGTTATTTTCTATGGTCCAATATTATATAAATCATTGTTTTATATGGGCATTCACCTAGTAGTATGATGTTGTGGAATTGTTATTTAAATTCCTCATATAGACTTGGGTTTCATTCCTTTGGGTATAACATAACTATATTGGTACTTTAAGCATCTTAATAACAGTATGCGTGTATTTATTTGATAATGGTACAACCTCAACTCTCAAATCCCTTTCTACTTTATATTTGTTTGGAAATTAATTTTATACAAATATATATACATACCCTCATATGTAAACATATCTTCAACATTTATTTATATACACACATAATTAACAATTATATATAAAATATTTAATTTTTGCTTAAATTCAACGTACATAACTCGATTCCATCGAGTTATTTATTTCAGTCAAAAGAACACTTTTTAATTTATTTTAAATAAAATTTATTCCAATTATATCAATTGAATTTTAAACTTATAGTTCAATTCCGGAAAAATTTCCGACCGAAATTTTAAGTTACTAAAAACACAATGTCACAGGGTGAGTGGGCCTAATCACATCATACCCTGTTGGGATGATGAGCTTACTTTTATGAAAAGAAAACCTACTTACTGGTCGTAAGTAAAGAAAATGATACCCGGTTGGTATGACAAACTTTCTTAAGGAGAAGAGAAACCCACTTACATGTTGTAAGCGGAGATATCATCATACCCTGTTGGTGTGATGAAGTGTAAAATATATTTTTTTCCGAAGTGTTCTCCCCTGATTGTGTGCCATTGCTTAAACTATTTGGGAGACCTTCTTGACAAGAGCTAGAAAAGCCCAGATAGACTAGAGGCCACGATTTTTTAATTCATGCGGACTAAATGCTCGGTTTTGGAAAATTATGTAGAGTGGGCCTAAGGCCATTGGGCACAAGTAGGAGCTCGTAGACAAACATGAGTTAAAGAAAGCCATGAAATTTTTAATGAAATGGTTGTGAAATTTTTCCATGGTACCAAGCCAAGACCGACAATACATGATGAATTGGCAGTAGTGCGTCAAGGCCAGGTCAATGAACTAGCCTTGACAAATAGCTGTTGGTTGGGTTAAGGGTCATTACTATTGGACAATTGGCACTAAAGATAATGGCCATATGTGATGCCCAAGAGGGGTAGTGATGGGTCCTAAGGGCTACTAGATGACATAGTGGAGATAAGGGCAATTCATCATGCTAGTCAGTCAGAAAGCTCGGAGTAGCTTCTTGTGCATGAGATCGGGGTGGGATTAGGATGAGGTCTCTATCCTCATACAGACATGAAGTTGCATTTGGGTTTAAGGGTCAGATGTCGAGAACATCCACCTAGACCTAGGGTAGAAGTAGATGAAATCCTATCTTGGTGGATGGTAAAGACACTTCGATGTACAAGTGGTAACATTGGAGGGACTACACCTGCGAAAGTGTGTACCCTTCCTGATGAAGGGCATCAATTATTTGCTAAACACACTCCCAACAAGTGGTAATCGGAAAAGAGTTTTGAAATCTTGAACATGGGGAAAGATCCTTCTCTAAAGAAATGATAATCTTGTCATTCTTTGAATAAAGTTATTTCTTGAAAACTCACTCCCAACACCCGCTCACTGAGTTGTAGAACTCACCCCTCTCTTTTTACCCCTTTCAGGTAAACGAGGAAAGAACCTTCCTAAGGACCCTACTAATTTACAGGTATGTTTGTTTTAACATACTTAGTTTTCTATAATGTTATTCCAGGAATGATAGGTGAAAGGACACCATACTCCTCGCAGTTTAGAAAGGGGAAAACCTTTGATGGACAACGAGAGTAGCAAGTTGTTCATGGGGATCCGACCAAATCTAGTTGGGGTGTGACAACTTGAGTAGTATCAAAGTCTGTTTCCTCGAATTCATTATCAAGAGTATATAACATAGTAATTAAAATAAATAAATCTTAAAATTACAAATGTTTCACAACAATGGAACCAAGAGAACAAGAGCCGCAATTTCTAACACTACCTAACAACTCCTTCTTGTGGAAACTTCCTAAGATGCCCAAACAGTTCCACCTGTACTAAGATCGGATCATCATAGATTGTACGAGGAGTTCACCTGAGTGTTTGGACGGCCTAACGTCGCCTCTGAGGTGGACACCAACTCTTGAACTGAGCAGGAGGAAGTACGATCTCATCCCCCTCATATTAACAATCTCCCTCCAGTTGAATTTATATATCCCATTATGAATTCAATTGAATTTGTCTAGTTGAAAATTTTAATTAATTCACTTCATCAAACTATTATCAGTTTAATATGATTGGGTTTTGTCCTCTATTAAAAAAGAAACTAGCGTGCCCTTTTATGTGCTATGTCTTAACTCATCCATATAGCCTATAAGCTTCCCTCTAATAAAGTATAACCAAACTGAACTTTGGAGAAATTATATTACTAGCAAATGAGATTCATAACTAGTAATTAAGTATAATAATAGATTTTATGTATAATTTTTAAATCTAAAATTAATAAATTATTAATTTTGATGATAATGATACATAAACCGTGTAGGGGCACTCAAAACCGAAACACAAGAGAGAGCTAGCGTGGACTTGGAAACTAACTAGGGAAGAACACATCACAGTTATCGGTTGAGTGAATTTTTATAGACTGTATTTTTAGTAGATATCCTTTAGTAGGGGATAATGTTCCACCTAGAACAACTAGAAATCCTTTAGCACATGACTATTTGGTTGATTTCCTTTTGATAATATTCCACCTGACACTAGAACATTATCCTCGGGGCTAATTATTATCATTTGCACACATAAACTTTTTGGTTGGCTACTAAAGGATATTTAAAGTAGTTGTACATAGTCTGGTGGAATATTATCAAAATGCGCATGTTCAATTTCATGTGGAACTAGGTCGCCACCCTAGTTTTCCCATAATTTATTTTACTGTATAATTTTAATTATATATTAATTGAGTTTATGATAATACGTACCTATATTACATGCATCTTAGTTTATGGTCTTCCAAGGTAGGCTACTCAGTGAAAGGGATATAAGGGAGGGGTTGAGTACGACTACTCAGTGAATGGGTTTTCAAAGGTCTACTTTTAACTTTATGAAAAACATTTATATAGAGTGTGCTACACTTCTTTCTTTTCAAAAATCCCTTCATTTAGAATTTCTCTCAGGTTTTTCCATTATTTCATAGTTACCGGTGTGTCATCATCAAACACACATCCTTCATCATGAAGATTACACACATTCGCAAGTCAGTATCACTACTGAACCCGCTAGTGGCTTTGGAGTGACTTTTCCTACCACCCGAATAGAAGTACGACCACTTCTACCCTAGGAATGAGTGGATGTACGTGACATTCAACCCACAATCCTGAAATCACTTCTTCATGTCCGTATGAGGATAGAGACCTCATCTTGTCCCCACCCCGGTCTCATGCGCTTGGTGCTACTCTAGATTTCGCACATACACCTGAAACGATGATCTGCCCTTATACTCACAGGGTCGTCCAGGGCCTATAGGACACATCACTGCCCCTCATGGGCGTCTTGATGATCACGTACTCATGGTGCATGCACAAGCAAAGTTTTCTTAAATTTGCAATACAAAATGTGGTGCCATTTGTCCCAACGGTCCCGACCTTTAAGTCAACATGTAGCCATTGGTCTCAACTGGTCTGGAGACCTGTCATGTTGCACTGCTACTAGTTGACTGAGTATATCGGACGTGCCTTGGTACCATGACCAAACAATTCATTTATTAAGTTTTAATGGCACACACACACACATATATATATATATCAAGTTCTTTTACGAGCTCCTGCTCATGTCCATTGGCCTATGGCCCAGTGTTCGAGTTTTTAAAAAACTGGCATTTTAGCCCTCACGTTCCAAAACCGAGGCCCCCGACCTATAAGAGCTATTCGAGCTCTCGTCAAGAAGGTCTCCCAAATAGTTTAAGCATTGGCACACAGTAAGGGGAGAGCACTTCCAACAAACATAGGTTTTTACTGTCCATTATACCGACCGGTATAAGGACATCTCCATTCATAGCCGATGAACAGGTTTTCAACTTCCTTTGAGGAAATCTCATCATACCAACAAGGTATGATCTACTTATAATCTGTAAGTAGTTTTTCCGCATAACTTTCAGATCACTTTCTCTAAGTAGTAATGGTTAAAACATACCACTAAGCAGTGCGTTTTTATACCAAGATACTTATCATCCCCAACCGGGTATGATACCAAATCCCACTCACAACTGCTAAGTGGTTTTTAAATTTTATGTTCTGCTCATCATCCCAACCGGGTATGATGTTAGTAAACCCACTCACCCGTTAATGATGTGAATCCAACTAGACCGGTTCTTTGTATTCACGCGAGCTTGTCCTTGCTGGCATTCCTGGTATTTCATGTTCCTACATGATATGAACTTCTCAGTTCATTATCCTTTGACCTAATCGCCTTCATTCATTCCAAATGAATGAGAAAGTCAAACTTTCATTTATTTGCAATTAGGTCCCTAAAGTTATTTCTCTTTAACTTTAAGTCCCTAAAGCCGGTTTTTCTTCAAATTGAGTCCCAAAACTTCTAAAATTTATCATAGGACCTCAATTTGTTCCATTTCACAAAAATGGGATTAATTTCCCAAATTTCCAATTTGGTCCTCTAACTTTTCCAAAATTACAATTTGCCATTCCTTTACAAAAATGGTAAGTTTTGCCCCAAAAATTCCAAAATTTCTCAATTGGTCCTCCAACATTATTTTCATGCTCAATTGGCTCTCAATTTCATCAAATTTCATTTTGGTCCTTCGCATTTCGAAAAATCCCCAATTTTCCACCAATTTTTCCCCAATTTCAACTCTTCAACACTCTCAAATTTGATTTCATCAAATTGACTGATCAAACACCTCTAATTGTTGAAATTGAGTTCCTACATGTCCATACGATTCTAAGGAACTTTGAATCATAGATTTTAAAGTCAGAACGAGCTCAAATGGAGCTTCGCCGGAAAATAGACTGTAGAGAGAGAAAGCTTCGATTTCTCACCAGTGAGGGCATGACAATCCAAGCTTTCGATCTGGGCAGATAGCTCTCCTCTTGAGGTTCATCCTAGAATCAAGAATCACATTAATTGATGCCGAATTGAGTTAGAATTTCATCATTGAAATTATGTCGGTTCTCTCTCTAGCACTGGCCAGAAATTGCATAGGGGAGCCGAATTGCTTACCTTTCAGTACTAATTCAGCCGTGGGAGGCTAAGGAAGTGTTGGAAAGGCTTGGTTTGGCCTGAGGAGGGTTCGAAATGATCGATTTCAAGTCGGCCGAAATAGGGTAGCTTCGATTCGCCAGAGCTGCTTCACTGTTTCATCACGTCGACCTCTCGTCGGCAACCCTCGGAGTGAACGGAGACTATAGATGTGTAGCTGACTACTCTCCGGTTCTAAAGAACCCAACCTCGCCTTGTTTGGCTCAGAAAAGACCGCATGTTGGAGCTCTGGTTTGAGCTTCACCAGAAAATAGAGCAATTGAGAGAGAATGGAGTTTTCAGGTGTGGAGAGGATGAATGGGGAGGGGCTCTTTATATAGGGAGCTTGGAGACCCCTTGGCCGTCCGTTTGGCACAGTTATTTCTGACATTCAAGATTTGAAACGCCCCAAACAGAAGCATTTCTTCTTCTTCGGTGTTTCTTGAGTTTCCCGATGAGTGAACAGTGTTGTCATCCTGAGGAAGAAGATGACATTCTTCTAAACCGGACCGGACCGGTTCGAACCGAGTTCAAAGCCTAAATCGGCTGGTTCACCCCCCATTCGATCGAGTTTTTCAAATCTAAAAATTTTTAAATTCATCTAATTCATTCTCTAACCAATGGTTGTCTCAAATCTCCAATTTGAATTATTTAAGCCACCCAGAAAAATAGATTTATGATTCAATTTAATAGTGGTTCAAACTAGTTCGAACCGGTTCGGACCTGGTTGACCTGAACCGGTTTAGATTTCATCCCAAATTCCTTCACAAGTCCATTTCCATGTCTTTTGTGACTTCTTGGGTCACTTAGGGTCCATAAAATTCCTGATTTACCAGCTCTTTATCAATTACGGTTCATAAACCGACTTGGTCCTTAAACCGGTTCAATCCGATTCGAGTCTGGTTCACCCGAACCGATCTGGTTTTTCTCTCCCACTTTGTTCTATGGTTCCTTCTCAAGGTTTATGAATTTCTTTAGAGTATAATGGAGTTGAATTCCTTTGTTTTACCCGATCTCTATTAGTTTCGATTCATGAACTGACTTAGTTCATAAACCAATTCAATCGTGTTGGACCCGGTTCATCCAAACTGGTCTAATTTTCCTCTTCCAATTCATCCTAAGGTTCTTTTCCATAGTATTTTGATCCCTTTTGGATCACCTGGGAGTTGTAAATTCCTCAATTTCCCATTCACAATTATCGAGTTTGTGAATCGATTCAGTTTTCTCACTTGGTTTGACCAGTTCTCTTCCCAGTTTTCATTAGCTCAAAAGGGCGGGGTCTATAGTAGTCTTCCTTAGATTGATGACAAGGAGAAGAGGATAAGGAAGGGGAAGGAAGTCTCTAGCGACTAAAAAAAAGCTCTGATCCGGTCACCGGCGAGTGAGGCAGGGGTCGAGTCTTATGCTGATAGGTAGCCTGAATAGTTGTCAAGCTCCCTATATAAACAGCACCCCTCCCCCCACATTCTCCATCCTCCCAGCCATAGAAGTGGGGGTAAGGGGTTAGGGTAAGGTAGTCGAGGGTAGGGTCATAAGGGGTATGGGGTAAAAGGGTTTGGTGGATGGGGCCTCGAGGTAGTGGTTATGCGGTAGTGGGTAGTGAATCCATAGGGTATATGTGTAAGGGGTATGGGGTAGGGTAGGAAATATGGTGTAGGGTTAGGGTAAAGGTTTGGGGTAGGTGGTAGGGGTTAGGGGTAGGTGGTAGAGGTTAGGTGTATGGGATATGGGTAGGGTGGTAGGTTTAGGGGATATGGGTATGGGGGTAGGGGTAGGGTGGTAGGTGTTAGGGTAGCAAGTTGGTAGGCGGTACTGGTATGGGGTAAGGGGTTGGCGTATGCATGGTAGGTGGGGTAGGGATAGGTGATAGGTGTGTAGGGGGTAGATGATAGATAGAGCAATATACTATTATAAACCTGCAACATATTATCTATAGAGTTCACATTGATCTGCATCTTTATGCGAATGTATTTCCTTCTGAAAAACCATACCACTTCCCCAAACGCCCTCCCACCCACCCCTTCATAACCCTACACCGAACCCCTACCACCTACCCCCAACCTTTACCCTAACCCTACACCATTTACCCTACCCCTTCTCCATAGCCCTTACACATATCCCCTATGGATCCCCTACACCCTATCGCATAATCACTACCTCAAGGCCCCATCCACAAAACCCTTTTACCCCAAACCCCTTATGACCCTACCCTCGATTACCATACCCTAATCCCTTTAACTATATCCCCCTACCCCCACTACGCTTAGTCCCTAGTATGCCTACCTCCTACCCCCAACCACTTGACCCGCCTACCCCCTAACCCTAGCCCCCCTAGACCATTACCCCTTAACCCCTAAGCCCCTACCCCATTAATCCTCTACCTCCAACCACCGTAGTCCCCTACCCCTACGCCCTATGCCCTATCGCCTATCTAGTTACCCCCTATTGCCAAACCACCTACCCCATACCACGCCTACCATGTCATGCACCGACTCGATTTGGTCGAATCCCCATGATCAACCTGCTACTCTTCCAGTTTACTAAAGGGTTTCCTCCTTATTATAAACCGTAAAGAGTAAGGCGTCCCTTCAACCTGAACCTTTCCTAGAATAACATAAATCAAAACTACATAAAATTTTAAATTTATCATACCAGTCTCACAGGCGCCTTAGTTGATGGTCCTTAAGGGTAGGCTCTCTAAAATTTTCTAAAAGGAATTTAAGGAAGGTAGTGAGTACGATTGCTCAATGAATGGGTCTTGAAAATTTAACTTTTAGAAAAAAGATTTGTATTGTAGTATGTTAGAGTCCTTATTTTCTTTAAAAAATCCTTTCATTTCGAATATCTATTTTCATCACCATTTCTTGTTAATCACGGTGTGTCATCAACCAACACACATCCTTCATCATGAAGGTCAATCACATGATCGCAAGCGAGCCCATCCACTGAACCCACTTGTGGCATCGGAGCGACTTTAACTGTCACGCCCCGACCCGGTTTGGTCGGATCCCCGTGATCAACCCGCCACTCTCCCGATTTACTAAAGGCTTTTCCCTTATATTATAAATCGTAAAGAGTAAGGCGTTAACCTGCACCTTTTTCCAGGAATATCATAAATCAAAATTGCATAGTAATTTAAATTAGTTGTACCAATCTTGCAGGCGTTTAATTGCGCAAGTTCTTTAAGGTTCGGCTTTCCGGGACTTCCTGAAAGAGGTATAAGGGAGGGGGTGAGTACAACTACTCAGTGAATGGGATTCAAATCTTTTAACTTTCAAGAAAATCATTTATATGGAGTGTGCCAGACTCCTTTGTTTTCAAAAAAAAAATCATTTCATTTAAAAATTCATCTTTTTCCATTATTTCTTAGTTATCGATGTGTCATCACCCAACACACATCCTTCATAATGAAGGTTACACATATTCGCAAGTCAGTATCACTACTGAACCCGCTAGTGGCTTCGGAGCGACTTTTCCTGCCACCCGGATAGAAGTACGACCACTTCTACCCTGGGAATGAGTGGATGTATGAAACATCCGACCCACAATCCCGAAATCACTTCTTCGTGTCCGTATGAGGACAGAGACCTCATCCTGTCCCCACCCTGGTCTCATGCGCTTGGTGCTACTCCAAATTTCGCACAGACACCTGGAACGACGAACTGCCCTTATAGCTACCAGGTCGTCCAGTGCCCTTAGGACGCATCACTACACCTCATGGGCGTCTTGATGATCCCGTATTCACAGTGCATGCACAAACAAAATTTTCTTATATTGCCATGTAATATGTGGTGCCACTAGTCCAACGGCCCCGACTCTCAACTCAACCCGCAGCTGTTTGTCTTGACTAGTCCGTCGACCTGTCATGTCGCACTGCCGCTAGTTGACTGAGCATGTCGGTCCTATCTTGGTACCATGGCCAAACAATTCACTTATTAAGTTTTATGGCACATATATCATATTCGTTTACGAGCTCCTGCTCGTGCCAACTGGCCTTGGGCCCACTGTACGAGATTTTCAAAATCGGGCATTTAGCCCCCAAGTTCCAAAACCGAGGCCCTTGGCCTATCAGAGCTATTCGAGCTCCCGTCGAGAAGGTCTCCCAAATAGTTTAAGCATTGGCACACAGTCAGGGGAGAACACTTTCGACAAAATAGGTTTTCACTGTCCATTATACCAATTGGTATAAGGACATCTCCGTTCATAACCGATGAACGGGTTTTCAACTTCCTTCGAGGAAGTCTCATCATACTAACCGGGTATGATCTGAATAACCCACTCATAACCGGTAAGTGGTTTTAAATTTTAAGTTGTGCTCATCATCCCAACCGGGTATGATGTTAGTAAACCCACTCACCCGATAGTGCAGTGAAATTCCACTTAGTCGGGTTCTGTCCTTAGCAAGCTAGACCTCGACTGGCTTGCCCGATGTTTCGTTCTCCGGTGAGGGTGTGGTGGTGGAGCTTTCAAATCTAGGCAGATAGCTCTTCTCCAGAGGTTCTTCCTAGGATCAAGGATGACATCAATTGATGTCAAATTGGATTAGAATTTCTTCATTGAGATTCAGTCGACTCTCTCTCTAACAACGATCTAAAATTGTAAATGGAAACCGAATTGGCTTACCTTTTGGTCCTAATTTGGTCGAGGAAGGACTGGGGAAGTGTTGGGAAGGCTTGGTTCGGCCTGAGGAGGGCTTGAAATGGCTGATTTCAGCTTGACCAAAATAGGGTAGCTTCAGTCCGCTGGAGCTACTTCACTATTCCATCATGCCGGCGCTTTTCCAACGATTCTCGGATTGACTGGAGTTTGCTACCAGATAGCTGTCTTCTCCCTGTTTCTAAAGAGCCCGACCTTTGTTCAAGTCAAAACTCTAGTTTGAGCTTCACCGGGAAATGGAGTAGTAGGGAGAGTGAGAGATGTGTTAAGGTGTGAGGAGAATGAAATGGGGATGACCTCGTATTAATATTGCCATAAATTATTGGTATTAATTCTAATAATTAAATTTTGTATTAATTTCAATAATTTAATTTTGGTATTAAATTATTTGTATTAATTCCAATAATTTAATTTAGGTATTAAATTATTGGTATTAATTATAATAATTAAATATATATTAATTTATGGCTATTTATGATAAGCTGTACGTTCGCATAAAAATTTTCGACCGGTTACAAAAAAATCATACTTTCCAGGAGGTCACCCATCCTCACACTACTCTGAGGCAAGCACACTTAACTTTAAAGTTCTTATGAAATGTAGTTCACGTAAACCACTTTGGTTTTTGTTTTCTAGTTTATCTTAAGTTTCTTTTCCAAGGTTTAATGAACCCTTTGGATCACCCGAAAGTTGTAAATTTCCATATTGCTTATTCCCAAATGTAAACCGGCTTGGTTTTTCTTATTCGGTTTGACCAGTTCTTTTCCCGGTTTTCCTTAACTAAAAAAAAATGCAGGTTTTACATTAACGACCACTAAGATAGAAGCACGTTCACTTCTACCCTAAGAATGAGTGGATATACACGACATCTGACCCTCAATCTCGAAATCAATTCTTCGTGTCCGTTTAAGGATAGAGACCTCGTCATGACCACAACCCTATCTAGTGGGCTTGAAGCTATGTCGAGCTTCACAAGGTCACTTGGTCTGATGAACTGCCCTTATATCCACTGAGTCGTCCAAGGCCCTAGGACACATCACTACCCCCTCTTGAGTGTCTTGAAGGTCCCATACACATAGTGCATGCACAATCAGTATTTTCATATCATGCCAGATAATCTGTGGTGCCACTAGTCCAACGGCCCCGACCTTCCACTTAATCTGTAGCTGTTTGTCTTAACTAGTTCGGAGACCTGTCATGTCGCACTACTACTTGTTGATTGATTATGTTTGTCTTGTCTTGGTACCATGGCCAAACAATTCATTTATTTAAAGTTTTATAGCATATAACTCATGTTTGTTTACAAGCTTTTACTTGTGCCAACTAGCCTTGGGCCCACTATACGAGATTTTTAAAATTAGGCATATTAGCCCCCAATTTCCAAAACTGAGGCTTCCAGCCTATTAAAGCTATTCGAGCTCCCATCAAGAAGGTCTCCCAAATTGTTTAAGTAGTAGCACACGGTCAGGTGAGAGCACTTTCGACGAAACATATTTTCAACTATCCTTCATACCAACTAGGTATAAGGATATCTCCGTACATAACCAATGAATGGGTTTTCCACTTCGTCCGAGGAAATTTCATCAAAACAATTGGGTATGATCTACTAACAATCAGTAAGTATTTTTTCTTTGTCATTTTCACATCACTCCTCTACGTCATGATATTTAAAATACCACTAAGTAGAAGGTTTCATTTTGAGGTACTTATCATCCCAAACCGGGTATGATATAAAATCCCACTAACCTGTTAATGCAGTGAATTCTAGTCGACCGGTTTTTTGTATTCACACGAGCTTGCCCATGCTAGCATTTCCGGTACTTCATATTCCTACACGATATTAACATCCTTGTTTATTATCCCTCGGCCTAATAGACTTCATTCATTCCAAATGAATGAGAAAACCAAATTTTCTATTTATTTGCAATTCGGTCCCTAATGCCGATTTTCCCTCAAATTGTGTATTGAAACTTTTAAAAATTATCTTTGGACCTCAATTTATTCAAATTCACAAAAAGGGGTTTAATTTTCCCAAATTATCAATTTGGTCCCCCAACTTTTCCAAAATTACCATTTTACCCATCCATTACAAAAATGGTAAGTTTCACCCAAAAAATTCTAAAATTCCTTGGTTGGCCCTTTAAAATTGTTATCATGCCCAATTGACCTTCAATTTTATAAAATTGCATCTTGGTCTTTCAAATTTTCAAAAAATGCCAATTTCCCCCCAATTTCAACTTCCTAAACACAGTTGAATTTGATTTCATCAAATTGACCGATTAAACACTTCTAATTGTTGAAATTGATGTTGAAATTGAGTTCCTATATTGTCATACAATTCAATAGCAATTTGAATCACAAGTTTTGACATCAGAACAAGCTCAAATGGACCTTCGCTGGAAAATAGACTATAGAGAGAGAAAGCTTCAATTACACACCGTCGGGGGCATAGCGGTCCGAGCTTTCGATTTGGGCAGATAGCACTTGTCTTGAGGTTACTAGAATCAAGAATTGCATCAATTGATGTTGTATTGAGTTATAATTTCATCATCAAAATTCTATCTGTTCTCTCTCTCGCACTGGTAAAAAATTGCAGAGTGTAGCCGAATTGGCTTAACTTTCAATCCTAATTCGGCTGTGGGAGGGTTGTGGAGGTGTTGGGAGGGCTTGGTTTGGCTTGAGAAGGGATCGAATTGGCCTATTTTAGCTCAACCAAAACAGGGCAGTTTTGGTTTGCTAGAGCTGCTTCACTATTCCATCACGCTGGCATTTCTTCAGCGACCCTTGGAGAAAACGAATACAACAGGCATGTAGCTGACTTCTCCCCGATTCTAAAGAATCTGACCTTGCCTTCTTTGGCTAAAAAATGACCCTATATCGGAGCTCTAGTTTGAGCTTCGCCAGAAAACTAAGCAGGTGAGAGAGAGTGAGCTTTTCAGGTGTTGAGAGGATGAATGGAGAGGGGATCTTTATATAGGAAGCTCGGAGACATCTTGGCCGTCCGATTGGTGCCTTAATGGTTGTCATTCATTGTATGAAACTCCTTGGCCAAAGACTTTACAGCTTCGCGGGTGTTGCGCAATTTTTTGGAAATGAACAGTGCTGTCATCTGAAGGAAGAAGATGACACTGTTCCGAACCGAATCAGACTGGTCCGAACCTAGTGCGAAGCTTAAACTGGTCGGTTCACAACAAATTCAACCAAAATTTTCAAATCTAAAAATTTCTAAATTCATATAAATTGATTTTATATCCAATGATGTCCTCAACTCTCAAATTTGAATTTTTTAAGCCACCTAGAAAAATGACTTTAGAATCCGGTTCAATAGTGGTTCAATCCAATTCACCTGAATCAGTTTGGTTTTCATCTCCAATTCATTCTCAATTCCATTTTCATGACTTTTGGGACTCTTTGGGTCACTCGAGATCCATAAATTTCCTAGTTTGCCCTTTCTCTATCGATTTTGGTTCATGGACCAACTTAGTTCATAAAGCGATTCAATCCAGTTGGATTCGGTTCATATAAACCAATCTGGTTTTTCTCTTCCAATTTGTCCTAAAGTTCTTTTCCAAGATTTTATGAACCCTTTGGATCACTCGAGAGTTGTAAACTTCCAAAATTACCCATTCCAAAAAGATTGAGTTTGTGAATCGATTCAGTTTTCTTACTCGATTTGACAGGATATTTTCCCGGTAGTCCCCAAATTAAAAGGGCAAGGTTTACATACCACCTACCACGCCTGCCACCCTATACCCTACCCCTACCCCTACCCCTACTCAATACCCTCTACTCCCCCTACCCCCCCTAAACCCCCTACCCCATACCCTAATTCCAATCCTCTACTACCCTACCCCCTACCCTCCCTACCATCTACTCCCCTGCCCCTTATTCCCTACACTTACCCCTACCCCCTTTAGCCTAACCCATACCTACACCCTAACCCCGTACTCCCTACCCCCTATACCCTACCCCCATACATCCTACCTCCTACGTGATACCCCTACTCCCCTACCCCGTACCCACCTACCCCATACTCACCTACTTCGTACCCACATACCCCCTACTACCCTATCGCTCTTTCCCCCCTACCCACCTACCTCCACTCCTACCCTCTACTTCAAGGGGTAGGGTGTGGGGGTAGGGGCAGTAGGTTGAGGGAGGTAAGGGCGGTAAGGGAGTAGGTGGTAGGAGGTAGAGTGGGTAGGTGATAGGGGTGTAGGGTGTCACACTTCAACCTGGTTTGGTCAGATCCCCGTGAGCAATCGGCCATTCCCTTTGGTCCATTAAGGGTTTCACCCATTTTTGAACTGCAAGGAGAATATCATTATACAAATCTAAATATTTTAAAACAAACGTACCTCTCTTATAGTTCCAATTTATGATGGTCTATAAGATTTGTGTATCTTTGGTAACTTGGAAGGGATAAAAGGGAGGGGTGAGTTCTACAACTCAATGAGCGGATGTTGGGAGTGAGTTTTCAAAAAAATAGCTTTGTCCAAACTGTGCTAAGGTTATCATTTCCTTTAAAAGGATTTCCTCAAATTTTAATTTTCAAAACCATTTTTCCGTTACCATATTAGGTGTGTTTAGCTCTTTTTGCCCATCTCCTTGCCTCAAGAGGTGTTTAGCAAACACATGTCATTCATCAGGAAGGGTACACACATTCGTAGGTGTAGCCCATCCACTGCACCCACTTGTCAATCAGAGCGTCTTTATTGTCCACTCAGATAGAAGCTCATCCACTTCTACCCTAGGTCTGAGTGGAATCTCCCAGTAAACCCCGCCCTTTCACAATAAGGAAAACTAGGGAAAGAATCAACCAATCTAAGTGAGACAACCATAACGGTTCACAAACTCGGATAACCAGAGAACGGGCAAATTGGAAAATTTACAACTCTTGAGTGACCCAAAGAGTCATTAAAACCTTGGGAAGGGACCTTAGGACAATTTGGGACAGAAAACCAGATGTGCGGATCAGAATCGAATTGAACCAGTTTAGACCGGATTGAACCACTATTGAACTGGATGCTAAATTCATTTTTCTAAATTCATTGTTCACTCGCCGAAAAATTGAACAACGCTGGAGCTCACCGGACCAAAATGCAATTTCCTAAAAATGAGGGTCAATTGGGCATGATAAAAATTTTAGAGGTCAATTAGGTACTTAAAATTTTATAGACCGGGTGCCTCAGTTTTGGAACTTGGGGGCTAATACGCCCGATTTTGAATGTACAGTGGGCACAATACCAGTTGGCATGAGCAGGAGCTCGTAAACAAACATGAATTATATGCCATAAAACTTTAAATAAAGGAACTGTTTAGCCCTAGTACCAAGATAGGAGCGACATACTCAGTCAACTAGCGACAGTGCCACATGATAGGTCGACAGACCAGTCAAGACAAACAACTGCGAGTTGAGTTGAGAGTCAGGGCCGTTGGACCAGTGGCACCACAGATTATATGGTATAATGAGAAAATATTGATTGTGCATGCACTGTGAGTACGGGACCATCAAGATGCCCAAGAGGGGTAGTGATGCGTCCTAAGGGCACAGGACGACCTGGTGAGTAGAAGGGTTGTTCGTTGTACCAGGTGACCATGTGAAATTTGGAGTAGCACCAAGTGCTTGAGATCAGGGTGGGGACAAGATGAGGTCTCTATGCTCATACGAACATGAAGAATTGATTTCGGGATTAAGGGTCGGATGTCATGAACATCCACTTATTCTCAAGGTAAAAGTGGATGTACTTCTATATGGGTGGCCGGTAAAGTCGCTCTGAATCTACAAGTGGGCTCAATGGACGTACTGACCTGTGAATGTGTGTTTAACCTTCATGATGAAGGATGTGTGTTGGGTAATGACACACCGTGATTAAACAAGAAAATTGTGATATACCTGAGATTTCAAATGAAATGGTTTTGAAAGAAAAGAGTCGAGCACACTCCAAAATTGATCTTTTTCCTAAAAATAAAAAGTTTTAAAAACCCATTCACTGAGTAGTCGTACTCATCCCCTCCCTTATATCCCTTCTAGGAGATTTTAGAAAGCCTACCCTTAAAGACCATCAACTAAGAGGCTTGTGAAACATGTATAATAAATCTAAATTATTATGCAGTTTTGATTTATGTTATTCTAGAAAAGGTGTAGGTTAAAAGATGTCTTACTCATTACGGTTTATAATAAGGGGAAGCACTTTAATAAACCGGGAGAATGGCGGGTTGTTCACGGGGATCCGACTAAACTGGTTCAGGGTGTGACAAGGGACCTAAATGCAAATAACTAAAAGTTTGTGCATTTTATTCATTCATGATGAATGAAGACTATTAGATCAAAGGATAATGAACAAGAATGTTCATATCGTGTAGGCATACAAAGTATCAGGAACGCTAGCAAGGCTAATCTCGCCTGAAGGCAAAAACTGCTTTAAGATGAATTCACTATACTATCAGGTGAGTGAGAATTTTCACATCATACACGGTTGGGATGATGAGTACCTAGGAATTTAAAAACCACTACTGTGGAATTTTAACATCACACCTAGATGGGGTGATGTGAGAAAACACACAGAAAAACTACTTACCAGTTGTACGTAGATAATACTCAGTTGGTATAATGAACTTCCTGGAAGGAAGTAGAAAACCCGCTTATTGTTTATTAGTGGAGATGTCCTCACACCTGGTAGATGTAATGGGCAACTAAAAAGTTCTCTCCCCTGACTATGTGCCACTACTTAAACATTTAGGGAGACCTTCTTGATGGGAGCTCGAATAGCTCAGATAGGCCGAAGGCCTCGGTTTTGGAACATGAGGGATAAAATGCCCGATTTTGAAAATCATGTACAGTGGGCCCAAGGCTAGTTGGCACTAGTAGGAGCTTGTAAACAAACATGAGATTAAGACATTAAAATGTTAATGAATCATGTGTTTGGCCATGGTATCAAGATAGGACCGACTTACTCGATGGACTAGCGATAGTGCGATAAGACAGGTTGAGAGACCAATTAAGATAAATTGCTGCATGTCGAGTTGAGGGTCGGGGCCATTAGACTAGTGGCACCAAAGATTAATTGGCTTATTTGGAAAACTATTGTTTTGTGCATGCACTGAAGTTCGGGACCTTCAAGATGCCTAATAGAGGTAGTGATGCATCCTAGGGGCTACTACACGACATGATGGAGATAAGGGCAGTTTGTCATGCCAACAATCAAGGAAGGTCGATGTAGCTTCATGCGCATGAGACCGGGGTGGGGTCTTGATGAGATCTCAGTCCTCATACGGACATGAAGTTTCTTTTTGGGTTTGAGGGTATGATGTCAATACTTTCACTCATTCCCAGGGTAGGAGTGAACAGGCTTTTATCTAGGTGGTTGGTCAAGTTGCTTCGACAACAAAAGTGAGTGCAGTGGATGGGATGCCCTATGAATGTGTGATCTCTTTATGATGAAGGGCGTGTGTTTGTTGCTAAACATAGTGTTATGGTAAATGATGAGTAATGGGTTTGAAAATTGAGAAATTGAGAAATAAATAATTTTAAAGTAAATAAGGAGTTTGACACACTCTAATTCAAAAACTATTTTATTGAAATGATCGTTTTTAAATACCCAATCACTAAGTTGTAGAAACTCACCAACTCCTTCTATCCTTTTTCAAGAATAGAGAAATGTCTGGAGATAACACCAGGCCTTACCCTTTGTCAGGTATGCTTAATTATCTTGAGCTTGCATTTTTGTTGATATATGTTCTTCCAGGGAACAAGGTTGAGATTACACCTAGCTTCACTTGAATTAGGGAAGGGGGAAACCACTCTTGAGCCAAGGGAACGACGGGTTGTTCACGGGGATCTAACAAATTGGATTGGGGCGTGACAGTCCCACACATACGACCGTCAGACACGAATGCCACTTCGTGTCCGTATGAGGATGAATACCTCATCCTAACCCCACCCAGGTCTCATGCGCTAGAAGCTCCTAGAGCTTCATGACTGACTAGCACGACAAATTGCCCTTATCGCCCCCTATGTTGTCTAACCGCCCTTAGGACCCGTCACAACTCCCTAGAGCGTCTTGATGGTCTTGTAGCACAGGTGCATGCACAAACAAGATTTTTACATATCATAGTCTTCATCTTTGGTGCCAACGATCCAATAGCCCCAATGCACATCTTGGCTTGCATTTGTTTGTTTAGGTCGATAGGTCGACCTTCCCTTAACGCACTACTGCTAGTTTGTCGAGTACTGTCGGTCCAAACTCGGTTCTATGGCAAAATCACACATTCAATTTCATTATAAATTTTCATGGCTCTTCTTAATCAAGTTTGTTTATGAGCTCCTGCTCGTCTCACTGGCCTTGGGCCCGCTGCCCGTGTTTTTCCAAAAGTTAGCATTTAGCCCCTTGAGTTCAAAAACTTAGGTCCCTAGCCTATCTGAGCAGTTCTAGCTCCCGTCAAGAAGGTCTCCCAAATATTTTTAGCATTGGCACACAATTAGAGGAGAACACTTCTTACAAAAATTCATTTTTAGCTCATCACACCAACCAGGTGTGATGATATCTTCGCTTACAACTGGCAGGTGGGTTTCTCCTTTCCTCAAGGAACTCATCATACCAAATGGGTATGATTATCTCTACTTACAACTAGAAAGTAGGTTTTATTGGTTAAAGATAGTGCTCATCATCCCAACCAGGTATGATGTTAATAATCCCACTCACAAGTGGTTTTTGATTTATAAGGTGCTCACCATCCTAATCGGGTATGATGTATAATTAAGTCCACTCACCCGATGATCGTGACGTGCTCGTCCCTAGCTGGTTTTTGAGTCCACACTAGCTTTTCCTTGTTGACATATTGGTCTCTCCTGTCCCTACATGATTTAGGCATCCTTTTTAGTTATGGTTTGGCATGAAAACCTTCGTTTTCTTATGAATGAACGACTAGGCTCAATATTGTTGCTTAATTTCACTTAGGTATGTAAAGTTCATTTTTTTAACTTTATGACCCTAATGCTAACTTTTCCCCAAATTGAGTTCCAAGATTTCCAAAATTTTCATGGTATCCTTAATTTACTCAAAGTTGTGTAAGGGGCTCATGTTTTCCCAAATTTTCACTTTGGTCCCCAACTTTTCAAAATTTACGGTTTTGCCCCTACTTTCCAAAAATTGCACTTTGGCCCCAATTGTTTTAAAAATTGACCAATTGGTCCTCCAACATCTTACTCATTAACAATTGGTCCTCAATCTTGAGAAATTGCATGGAGGCCCCACAAAATTTTGAAATCCTCAATTTTCACCAAAATTCCCCCCCAATTTCTCCCCGTCAAGCTGACCGAATTCGATTTCTTAAATTTGGCCATTCAATCGGGGTTAATTACTCCAATTGATGTTATGAATTAATTCCAACACCACTACACGATTCAATTGAGCTTTGAACTGCATCATTTGGGTTCAAATTGAGCTCAAACGGAGCTTTGCCAAAAAAAATGTTTGTAGAGAGAGAAAGCTTTGAAATCTTACCGTCACAGATGCAGTTGTCCGAGATTTCAATCTTTGGAGGTAGCTTTCGTCATGAGGTTTCTTCTAGGATCAAGAATCACTACAATTGAAGTTCAAATGAGAGTGAATTTAATCAGTGAAATTTGACACTTTCTCTCTCTAACATCGATCGAGAACAATGAAGGAGGGTCGAATTGGGTTACCTTTCAGCTCTTTTGAGGCCATGCGATGGTGGTAGGGGTGTCGACGAGGCTTGGTTTGGCCAAAGAAGGGATGTATTTGGCTGAATTCAGCTCGGCCAAAACATGGCAGCTTCGGTCTATCGAAGCTACTTCACTATTTGATTCCGCCGGTGCTTCTTTAGCAGACCTCAGGTCAAAGGGAGATTGATGTGAGATAGATGACTTCCCTCAAAGTATATAGAATCCAACCTTGCCTTCTGAGGTTGAGAAAAATGCCCAAGTCAGAGCTCTTGTTCAAGTTTCACCAGAAAGTGGAGCAGTTGAGAGAGAATACTGATTTGAGGTGTGTGGAGGATGAATGGAGAGGAGCACTTTATATAGGAAGCTCGGGACCCTCTGCCCAACCACTTTCCATTTTGGTCGAGCTTATCTTCACTCGAAAATGGCCTGATCAGAGCGGTTTAAATTTATCTAAATTCATTTTCTATCCAACGGTGGCTTCAATTTCTCAATTTGATCACTTTAAGCCACCATGAAAAATGAATTTAAAATCAAATTAATGTATGGTTCAAACCGATTTAGGTCTGGTTCACCTTTAAACCGATCTGGTTTTCCCTTTCCATTTTTCCAAGGTTCTTTTCCATGATTTTTATGACTCTTTGAGTCACTTGGGATTTGCCAATTTAACATTTGATTCTTTCTTTACCAGTTTGGGTTCATTAACCGGCTCGATTTTCTCTTTTGAATTGATTGAGTGGTAGGGGGTAAGGGTCGGGGTAGGGTGTAGTAGGGTAGGGGGTCGGGTGTAGGGGATAGAGGCTAGGGAGTAAGGCTATAGAGGGGTAAGGGGTATTGAGTAGGTGTAGAAGGTAATGGGTTGGTATGGTATACGGGGTAGGGGGTATGGGTAGGATTAGGGTGGGGGTCAGGGGTAGGGTGATAGGCGAGGTAGGTGGTAGGCATAGTAGGGGGTAGGGTTAGTGAGTAAGGGACTTATGGTGTAGGGGTAGGGTATGGTGTGTAGGGGGTACGGGTATTGGATAGTGGTAGGGGGTGGGTGGTTTAAGGGAAAGAGGGTTGTGTAGTAGGCGGTCTAGGGGGTAGGGATGTAGAAGGTTGGTGGGGTAGGGGTGGGGCTAGGTGGGAGAGTTAAGGGTGTAGGTGGTAGGGGTTGGGAGTTTTGGTGATAGGGGTAGGAGTTGGGGGTATTGGTTAGGAGCTAAAAGGTATGGGGTAGGGGGTTAAGAAGTAGGGGTTGGTTGATAGGGATATTTGGGGTAAGGGCTAGGGAGGTTGGGGTTTGACAGGGTATGGGGTAAAGAGGTAGGGGTTGGCGGGGTAAGGGTATGGTGTAGGGTGTAGGGAGGTAGGTGGTTGACTGGGTAGGGGGTAAAGATGTAGGGGTTGGCAGGGTAAGGGTAAGGGGTAGGGGTAGTGGTATGGGGTTGGAGGTGGGGGTAGACCGTACAGGGTAAAGGTATGGTATTCAGCAAGAAATACATTCGGACAAATATAAAGATCAAAGTGAACTCTTTAGATAAGATGTTGGAGGTTCACAATAGTATCCTTCTATATCACTACTTTCTAACTACTGATAATCTCATCGAAAAGATGATTCATTCCGTTTATTCATTTTCATATTTTCTAATTATATATACTAACTAATAAAAATGAAATCGACTTCTGTTTATCATTTTAAATTTGATTGCTATAAATTTTAGCTCTGTCGGTTACTCAATGGCCTTAACCCTTATAAACCTACTACCTAGCCGCTCTACCCCTTACTACCCCTACCCCTCGTACTACACCTACCCCTTCCTCATGATCACCCCTACCCCCCACCCTACCCTCTATGCCACCTACCCCCTCCACACGATCACCCCTACCCCCCACCCTACCCTCTATCCCACCTACCCCCAATCCACTTGCGCATATCAATACATCCCTAAACCATACCCCTTACCCCTAACACACCAACCAGCCTACTCCACCTACCCCCTACAACAATACCCCTACCCCCTACCACCCAATCCCCTAATCCGGTTACTACCCCTACCCTCTCCCTACCACTTCAAACCTCTAACCCCACCCTACTGCCCTACCCCCCATCCTCCCTACCCCCATATCGCCCTAACCTCTACCCCCCTTGGCAGGGTAAGGTATCAGTTGATATGTCCAAGGTGTAGTGTGGTAAGGGGAAAGGTTGTAGGGCATAGGGGGAGAATTCTCGTTGGTGACATGGGGGAGTAGGAGGTTGGGGTAGTGGGCTAGGGGAGTAGGGTTGTAGGCATAAGGGGGTGTGGGGGTGGGGGTGGGGGATATGGGTTAGGGGTACAATTTGGGAGGGGTAGGGACGGTAAGGTGAGTATGGTGTAGGGTGGTAGGGGCGTAGGGAGTAGGGTGGTAGGGGGTAGGAAAGTATGGTGGTTGATGGATATGCGGTAGGGGATAGGGCATAGGGCATAGGGAGAAGGGGAAGTATTGTTGTAGGCATAGCGGGTTAGTGTGTTATGGAGATAAGGGTATGGTGTGGTGATTGGGGTTAGGGTGAAGGGGTGTTGGGTGTAGGGGCTAGGTGAGTAGGGTGGTAGGTGTAAGGGGTAGGGGTGAGAAATGTGGTATGGGGTAGGGTTGATAAATGGGATAGTGGGTATGTGCGATAAGGGAGTAGGGGCGTAGAGCATAAGGAGTATGAGATAGGGGGCTTGGGGGCTTGGGGTGGGGGTGGGGTACTATCCCATCTCCTCTCTCCCCCTCTTTATCTCCCTCAATCACCTCTTTGTCCCCTTCTCTCTTTACATCTATCTCTCCCTCTCCTTCTCAATCTATTTCTATCTCTCTATCTCACTCTCTCTACCACTCTCCCTTTGTGTCTCCCCATGATGTGGTATGAGGGTAGGAGGCTAGGGTATAGGGGTAGTGGCTAGAGTGTAGGGGTAGGGATAGAGGGTAGGGTGGTAGGGGTACTGGGTAGTGGGTAGGGTGGTAGCGATGTGTGGAGATAGGGGTTAGTCTATAGGGGTAGGGTCTGGGGGTAGTGTCGTAGGTGGGTAGGGTGCTAGATGAGGTAGGGGGTAGAGTTGTATGTAGGGTAGTGGGTAGGGGGTAGGTGGGCAATGGGGTAGGGGGCTAGTGGAAGGGGTTAGGGATATGGGGTTAAGAGTTATGGGCATAAGAGGTTTGGGGCTAAGGGGAATGAGGTAGAGGTAAGGGGTAGGTGTAGGTATGGGGTAAAGGGGGTAGTTGTTGGGGGTTGGGGGTAGGGGTTAGGGTAAAGTGGGAAGGGGTAGGATGTATGAGGTATAGGCTGTGGAAGTGGGTAGGGGGTAGGGGGAAGGTGTAGGTTTGTAGGGAGTATGTGCAGGGTGGTAGGTTGGTAGTTGAGTTGGTGGGTAGGGGTAGGGTTGAAGGGGGTAGGTAATAGGTGGGTATAGAGTGAAGGGTAGGGATAGGGGTATGGAGTAAGGGGTATGGGTATTGGAATGGTGGGGGTAGGGGTAGGTCTAGAATTTTACGTTGGCAAGGGGTAGGGGTAGGGGTGGGGATAGGGGTGGGGTGTGCATGTTACGCTTGGGGATAGGTGGGGTTAGGGGTGAGGGTAGGGGGTAGAGTGGTTGGTCGGGTAGGTGGTGAGGGGGTAGGGGTATGGGATTAAGAGGTATAGGGGTAAGGCGCTAGGGAGGATGGGGTCTAGCTGGAATAGGGTAGGTGGTAGGGGTAGGGTGTAGGGGGTACGTAAAGGATAGGGAAAAGGGGGTAGTTGTAGGGGGTAAGATAAAGTGAGAATGTGTAGGGTGTATGTGGTAGGTGGTAGGGGGTACGGGGAAGGTGTAGGGTTGTAGTTGGTAAGGGTAGGATGGTTGGTGGGTAGGGGTAGGGTGGTAGGGGTTACGGGGTAGGGGGTAGGTGGGTTCAGGGTGAGGGTAGGGTAGGAGGTCGGCGGGGTAGGGTGTAAATGGTTGTAGGAAGAGGTATGGGGTAAGGGGCGACGGGTAGGGGTTTGGGTTTAGGAGGTTGGGGGCTAGGGGAATAGGGTAGGGGGTAAGTGATAGTGGATATGTAAACCCCGTGCTTTAGTAATGAGAAAACTAGGGAAACAACCGATAAAATTGAATCTTTAAACCGAATTGGTCTAGAAGACCGATTGTTAGGGGACAAACAAATTTAAAAAAAAATTCTAACTCCCATGTGACTAAAAAAGGTTCATAAAGTTGGGAAAAGAACCCTAGGACGAAATAAGGAGGAAGGACCGAAGCAATTCAAGAGAACCGGGTCCAAACCGGATAGAACCGATTTATGAACCAAGTTTATTCATGAACTAGAACCGATAGAGAATGGGTAAACCAAGAAGCTTATGGATGCCTTGTGATTCAAAGAGATTTAAAATCATTGGGAAGGAAACATAGAACAAAGTGGGAGATTAATACCAGATCGGTTCGAGTGAACTAGACCTGAACCGAATTATACTGGTTTAAGAACCGAGTCAGTTTATAAACCGAATCGATTAAGAGATGGTAAACCAGGAATTGTATGGATCCTAAGTGACCTAAGGAGTCACAAAAGACATGGAAAAGGACTTGTAAAGGAGTTGGGGATGAAAACCATACCGGTTCGGGTGAACTGGATCCGAATCAGTTTGGACCAATTTGAACCACTATTTGAACTGGATCCCTAAATTCATTTTTCTAGGTTGCTTAAATAATTCAAATTTGAGATTTGAGGCCACTATTGGATAGAAAATGAATTTAGAAATTTTTAGATTTGAAAAACTCGGTCGAATGAGGGCTGAACTGGTCGGTTTAAACTTTGAACCCGATTTGGAATGGTTCGGAACAGTGTTGTAAACCCCGCACATTTGAGTTAAGGAAAACTGGGAAAAGAACCGGTCAAACCGAATAAGAAAACCAAACTGGTTTACATTTGGGAATAAGCAATATGAAAATTTAAAACTTTCGGTTGATAAATTATGGAAAAGGAGCTTAAGATAAATAAGAAAATAGAAACCAAATTGGTTTAGGTGAACTAGATTTAATAAGAACTTGAAAGTTAAGCGTGCTTACTTAAGAGTAGTGTGAGGATGGGTGACCTCATAGGAAGTATGATTTTTTTTGTAACCTGAAATTTCTGTCAAAAATTTTTATACGAAGCGTACGGCTTATCATAAATAGCCATAAATTAATATATATTTAATTATTGAAATTAATACCAATAATTTAATTTAGAATTAAATTATTGGAATTAATATAAATAATTAAATACCGAAATTAAATTATTTGAAATTAATACCGAAATTAAATTAATTGAAATTAATACCGAAATTAAATTATTGGAATTAATACCAATAATTTATGGCAATATTAATACTAGTAATAAATCTCACCCATTTAATACACGAGTTTTACGACTATATAAAGAGGTCATCCCCATTCCATTCTCCTCACACCTAAACACTTCTCTCTCTCTCACTATTGCTCCATTTCCCGGTAAAGCTCGAACCTGAGCTTCGACTTCAACAAAGGTCGGGCTCTTTAGAACCGGGGAGAAGACAGCTATCTGATAGCAAACTCCAGTCAATACGAGAATTGTTGGAGAAGCGGCGGCGTGAAAGAATAGTGAAGCAGCTCCGGCGGACTGAAGCTGCCCTATTTCAACCAAGCTGAAATCAGCCATTTCAAGCCCTGCTCAGGCCAATCCAAGCCCTCCCAACACTTCCTCAGCCTTTCCACGGCCAAATTAGAACCGAAAGGTAAGCCAATTCGGCTCCCCTTTATAATTTTCGATTGGTGCTAGAGAGAGAATCGACCGAATTTCAATGACAAAATTCTAATTCAATTCCGCATCAATTGATGTGATTCTTGATTCTAGGATGAACCTCAGGATGACAGCTATCTGTCCAGATCGAAAGCTCGAACCGTCGTGCCTTCACCGGTAAGTAAGCGAAGCTTTCTCTCTCTATAGTTCATTTTCCGACGAAGCTCCGTTTGAGCTTGTCCCGGCATTAAAACTTGCAATTCACATTTCTGAAGAATCGTATGAACATGTAGAAACTCAATTTCAACTTCAATTTCAACAATTAGAAATGTTTGATGGGTCAATTTGATGAAATAAAATTTGGCTGTATTAAGAAGTTGGAATTGGGGGAAAATTGGGGATTTTAAAAATTTAAAGGACCAAATGAAATTTTATGAAATTGAGGGTCAATTGGGCATGAAAATAATGTTGGAGGACCAATTGAGGAATTTTGAAATTTTTGGGGCAAAATTTACCATTTTTGTAAAGGAAGGGCAAACTGGTAATTTTGGAAAAGTTGGAGGACCAAATTGGAGATTTGGGAAATTAAACCCCTTTTTGTGTGAATGGAATAAATTGAGATCCTATGATAAATTTTAGAAGTTTCGAGACTCAATTTGAGGAAAAACCAATATTTGGGACTTAAAGTTAAAGAGAAATAACTTTAGGGACCTAATTGCAAATAAATGAAAGTTTGACTTTCTCATTCATTTGGAATGAATGAAGGCGATTAGGTCAAAGGATAATGAACCAAGATGTTCATATCGTGTAGGAACGTGAAATACCGGGAACGCCAGCAAGGACAAGCTCGCGTGAATACAAAGAACCAGTCTAGTAGAATTCACGGCATTAACGGGTGAGTGGGTTATTCACATCATACCCAGTTGGGATGATGAGCACAGTTTAAAGTTAAAAATCACTTACCGGTTGTGAGTGGGTTTACTAACATCATACCCGGTTGGGGATGATAAGTGCCTCGATATAAAAACCCACTGTTTAGTGGTATTTTAATCATCACTACTTAGAGAAAGTGATGTGAAAGTTATGCGGAAAAACTACTTACGGGTTGTAAGTAGATCATACCCGGTTGGTATGATGAGACTTCCTCGAAGAAGTTGAAAACCCGTTCATCGGTTATGAACGGAGATGTCCTTATACCGGTCGGTATGATAGACAGTAAAAACCTATTTTTGTTGGAAGTGCTCTCCCCTAACTGTGTGCCAATGCTTAAACAAATTGGGAGACCTTCTCGATGAGAGCTCGAATAGCTCTAATAGGCCAAGGGCCTCGATTTTGAAAATCTCGTACAGTGGGCCCAAGTCTAGTTGGCACGAGCAGGAGCTCGTAAATGAACATGATATATGTGCCATAAAACTTAATAAGTGAATTGTTTGGCCATGGTACCGAGATAGGACTGACATGCTCAGTCAACTAGCGGCAGTGCAACATGACAGGTCGACAGACTAGTCAAGACAAACAGCTACGGGTTGAGTTGAGAGTCGGGGCCGTTGGACTAGTGGCACCACAGATTACATGGCAATATAAGAAAACATTATTTGTACATGCACTGTGAGTACGGGATCATCAAGACGCCCATGAGTGGTAGTGATGCGTCCTAAGGGCACTGGACGACCTGCTGGCTATAAGGGCAGTTCGTCGTTCCAGGTGTCTGTGCGAAATTTGGAGTAGCACGAAGCGCATGAGACCGGGGTGGGGACAGGATGAGGTCTCTGTCCTCATACGGACACGAAGAAGTGATTTCTGGATTGTGGGTCGGAGGTCACGTACATTCACTCATTCCTAGGGTAGAAGTGGTCGTACTTCTATCCGGGTGGCAGGAAAAGTCGCTCCGAAGCCACTAGCGCGTTCAGTAGTGATACTGACTTGCGAATGTGTGTAACCTTCATGATGAAGGATGTGTGCTGGGTGATGACACACCGTGGTAACTAAGAAATAATGGAAAAACTCAAATTTTTAAATGAAGGGATTTTTGAAAACAAAGGAGTCTGGCACACTCCATATAAATATTTTTCTTAAAAGTCAAAAGTTTTTAAAAACCCATTTACTGAGTAGTTGTACTCACCCCCTCCCTTATATCCCTTTCAGGAAATCTTGGAAAACCTCTCCTTAAAGACCGTCAACTAAGATGCCTGTAAGACAGGTATGTACAGTTTTAAATTTCATGCAGTTTTGATTATGTTATTCTAGGAAAAAGGTGCAGGTTAAAGGACGCCTTACTCTTTACGGTTTATAATAAGGGGAAACCCTTTAATAAACCGGGAGAGTGGCAGGTTGATCACGGGGATCCGACCAAACCAGGTCAGGGCGTGACAAGTGTCATCTTCATCCTTAGGATGAAGAAACATTTTCATTTGCTATGTTTCAAGACTTCAATGCCTGTCATAATGATGCAAAACGGACGGCCAACGGGTCCTCGAGCTCCCTATATAAAGAGCCCCTCTCAATTCGTCCTCTCCACACTTGTAAAGCTCACTCTCTCTCAGTTGCTTAGTTTTCTGGTGAAGCTCAAACCAGAGCTCCAATATAGGGTCAATTTTGAGTGAAAAAAGGCGAGGTCAGGTTCAATAGAATCGAGGAGAAGTTAGTTACACGGTGGTGACATTTGTTCATTCCAAGAGTCGCCGAAGAATTGCTGACATGATCGAACAGTGAAGCAGCTCTAGCCCGTCGAAGCTACCCTATTTTAGCCGAGTTGAAATCATTCAATTCAAGCCCTCCTTAGACTAAAACAAGCTCTCCCGACACCTCCTCAACCCTTCCACGGCCGAATTAGGGCTGAAAGTTAAGCCAATTCGACTCCCCTTTACAATTTCCAATAAGTGTTAGAGAGAGAGTCAGCCAAATTTAAATGACAAAATTCTATTCTAATTAGACATCAATTGATGTCATTCTTGATCCTAGGAAGAATCTCTGGAGGAGTGCTACCTACCCAGATAGAAAGTTTAGTGTGCCACGCCCTCACCGATGAGAAATCAAAGTTTCTCTCTCTATAATTTTTTTCCCGTGAAGCTCCATTTGAGCTAATTATGACGTTAAAACCTACGATTCAAAGTTCCTTAGAATTGTATGAACATGTAGAAACTCAATTTCAACTTCAACTTTAATGAATTGAGGTGTTTGATCGGTCAATTTGATAAAATCAAATTTGGCTATGTTAAAGAGTTGAAATTGTGGGAAAATTGGTGAAATTTGGAGATTTTCAAAAATTCGAAGGACCAAAATGTAATTTTCTAAAATTGAGGTCAATTAGTAATGATAAGAATATTAGAGGGCCAATTGAGAAATTTTAGAATTTTTGGGGCAAAATTTACCATTTTTGTAAAGGATGGGCAAAATGGTAGTTTTGGGAAAATTGATTAATCAAATTGAAAATTTGGGAAATTGAACCCCTTTTTGGGGAATTTAATAAATTGATGTCCTAAGATAAATTTTAAAAGTTTTGGGACTCAATTTGAGGAAAAACCCAGCAATAGGGACTTAAAGTTAAAGAAAAATAATTTTAGGGACCTAATTGCAAATATATATAAAGTTGGGTTTTCAGTCAATGAACATGATATATGTGCTATAAAACTTTAATAAATAAATTGTATGGTCATGGTACCAAGGCTGGTCCAACATTCTCAGTCAACTAGCAACAGTGCGACATGACCGGTCTTCAGACCAGTCGAGACAAACAACTGCAAGTTGAGTTGCAAGTTAGGGGTTAGATGGGTAAAGGGTAGCTTGATTAGGAGTAGGGGGTAGGGCGTAGTGGAATAAGGGGTAGAGAGAGGGGTTAGGGAGTTGGGTTTATGGGGGTGGTGGGTAGGGGTAGGCAGTAGGGGGTTTACGGGTGCAGTCGGTAGGGTGTTAGGGTTAGGGAGTAGGGAGTGTAGAGCGGAGGGGGTATTTTATAGGGGTAGGGGTAGGTATGGGTTAGTGTAAAGGGGGTAGGGGTAAGGGTAGGGGTAGGGTAGGGGATAGGGTGTAGGCTAGGTAGGGGTTAGGTGGGTTAGAGGGTAAGGGTAAGGGCTAGTCGGGATAGGGGATAGGGATTCGGGTAAGGTGGTTGGGGAAAGAGGTTAGGGGGTAGGGGTAGTTGGTTGGCGGTATGGGGTATGGATTGGGTAGTGGGAGCAGTGGTAGGGTAAAGTGTGGGAGGCAAGGAGTAGGGGTAGGGGATAGGTAGGGGTTGGAGGTAAGCGGTATGGGGTGGGGTAGGGTAAATTGTGGGGGTTGGGTAGGTGTAGAATTTTAGATGGGTAGGGGTAGGGTAAGGTGGTAAAGGTAGTGTGGTAATGGGTATGAGTATGGTGGTTGATGGTAGGTTAAATGGGGTAGGGGTAGTGTCACACCCCGACCCGGTTTGGTCGGATCCCCGTGATCAACCCGCTACTCTCCCGGTTTATTAAAGGGTTTTCCCTTATCGTAAACCATAAAGAATAAGGCATCCTTTAACTTGCACCTTTTTCCTGGAATAGCATAATCAAAACTGTATGAAATTTAAAACTTTACATACTTGTCTTACAGGCATCTTAGTTGACGGTCTTTAAGGGGAGGCTTTCCGGAATTTCCTGAAAGGGATATAAGGGAGGGGGTGAGTACGACTACTCAGTGAATGGGTTTTTAAAAGCTTTTGACTTTTAAGAAAAACATTTATATGGAGTGTGCCAGACTCCTTTGTTTTCAAAAATCCCATCATTTAAAATTTTGTGTTTTTTTCCATTATTTCTTAGTTACCACGGTGTGTCATCACCCAACACACATCCTTCATCATGAAGGTTACACACATTCGCAAGTGAGTATCACTACTGAACCTGCTAGTGGCTTCGGAGCGACTTTTCCTGCCACCCGGATAGAATATGACCACTTCTACCCTGGGAATGAATGGATGTACGTGACATCCTACCCACAATCCCGAAATCACTTCTTCATGTCCGTATGAGGACAGAGACCTCATCCTGTCCCCACCCCGGTCTCATGCGCTTCGTGCTACTCCAAATTTCGCACAGACACCTGGAACGACGAACTGCCCTTATAGCCACCAGGTCGTCCAGTGCCCTTAGGACGCATCACTAGCACTCATGGGCGTCTTGATGATCCCGTACTCACAGTGCATGTACAAACAATGTTTTCTTATATTGCCATGTAATCTGTGGTGCCACTAGTCCAACGGCTCCGACTCTCAACTCAACCCGCAGCTGTTTGTCTTGATTAGTCCGTCGACCTGTCATGTCACACTGCCGCTAATTGACTGAGCATGTCAGTCCTATCTTGGTACCATGGCCAAACAATTCACTTATTAAGTTTTATGGCACATATATCATGTTCATTTATGAGCTCCTGCTTGTGCCAACTGGCCTTGGGCCCACTGTACGAGATTTTCAAAATCGGGCATTTAGCCCCCAAGTTCCAAAACCGAGGCCCCCGGCCTATTAGAGCTATTCGAGCTCCTGTCGAGAAGGTTTCCCAAATTGGTTAAGCATTGGCACACAGTCAGGGGAGAGCACTTCCGATAAAAATAGGTTTTTACTGTCCATCATACCGACCGGTATTAGGACATCTCCGTTCATAACCGATGAACGGGTTTTCAACTTCTTCGAGGAAGTCTCATCATACCAACCGGGTATGATCTACTTACAACCCGTAAGTAGTTTTTCCGCATAACTTTCACATCACTTTCTCTAAGTAGTGATGATTAAAATACCACTAAACAGTGGGTTTTTATATCGAGGCACTTATCATCCCCAACCGGGTATGATGTTAGTAAACCCACTCACAACCGGTAAGTGATTTTTAACTTTAAACTGTGCTCATCATCCCAACTGGGTATGATGTGAATAACCCACTCACCCGTTAATGCCGTGAATTCTACTAGACTGGTTCTTTGTATTCACGCGAGCTTGTCCTTGCTAGCGTTCCCGGTATTTAATATTTCTACACGATATGAACAACCTTGTTCATTATTACTCGGCATAACAGCCTTCATTCATTAATGAATGAGAAAACCCAAACTTTTAGTTATTTGCAATTAGGTTCCTAAAGTTATTTCTCGTAACTTTTAAAATTTATCGTGGGACCTCAATTTATTTAATTTCACCAAAAAGGGGTTTAATTTTTTTCAAATTTCCAATTTGGTTCCCCAATTTTCCAAAATTACCATTTTGCCCTTCTTTCACAAAAATGGTAAGTTTTTCCCCAAATTTTTCAAAATTCCTCAATTGGTCCTCCAACATTATTTTCATGCCCAATTGACCCTCAATTTCATAAAATTGTATTTTGGCCCCTTTGAATTTCGAAAATCCCCAAATTTTTCCCCAATTTCAACTCTTCAACACTCCTGAATTTGAGTTCATCAAATTAACCGATCAAACACTTCTAATTATTGAAATTGGAGTTGAAATTGAGTTCCTGTATGTTCATACAATTCTAAAAAACTTTGAATCGCAGATTTTAACGTCGAAACGAGCTCAAACGGAGCTTTTTCGGAAAATAGACTATAGAGAGAGAAAGCTTCAATTACTCACCGGTGAAGGCACGACAGTCCGAGCTTTCGATATGGGCAGATAGGTCTCATCCTGAGGTTCATCCTAAAATAAAGTATTGTATCAATTGATGCGGAATTGGATTAGAATTTCGTCATTGAAATTCGGTCGATTCTCCCTCTAGCACCGATCGAAAATTATAAAGGGGAGCCGAATTGGCTTACCTTTTGGTCCTAATTCAGCTGTGGAAAGGCTGAGGAAGTGTTGGGAGGGCTTGGTTTGGCCTGAGGAGGGCTTGAAATGGCTGATTCCAGCTTGGCCGAAATAGGGCAGCTTCGATCCACCAGAGTTCTTCACTATTCCATCATGTCGGCGCTTCTCCAACGATTCTCGGATTGATTGGAGTTTGCTATCAGATAGCTATCTTCTCCCCAGTTCTAAAGAGCCCGATCTTTGTTCAAGTCGAAGCTCTGGTTCGAGGTTTACCAGGAAATGGAGCAGTAGAGAGAGAGAGAGAGAGAGAAGTGTTCAGGTGTGAGGAGAATGAAATGGGGATGACCTCTTTATATAATCGTAAAACCTAGTATTAAATGGGCGAGATTTATTACTAGTATTAATATTGCCATAAATTATTGGTATTAATTCCAATAATTTAATTTCGGTATTAATTCTAATAATTTAATTTCGGTATTAAATTATTTGTATTAATTCCAATAATTTAATTTAGGTATTAAATTATTGGAATTAATTTCAATAATTAAATATATATTAATTAATCCCAGGAGGTCACCCATCCTCAAACTACTCTAAGGTAAGCACACTTAACTTTAAAGTTTTTATGGAATCTAATTCACCTAAACCAATTTGGTTTTTGTCTTCTAGTTTGTCTTAAGTTTCTTTTCCAATGTTTAATAAATCCTTTGGATCAACCGAAAGTTGTAAATTTTCATATTGCTTATTCCCAAATGTAAACCGGTTTGGTTTTTTTTATTCGGTTTGACTGGTTCTTTTCCTGGTTTTCCTTAACTCAAATGTGCGAGGTTTACAGGTAGGGTGTCACGCCTTGATTCGGTTTGGTCGGATCCTCGTGAGTAACCCTCCACCCTCCCGGTTTATTAAGGGTTTTCCCCCTCTTTAAACTGTGAGGTGTAAGGCGTCCTTTATACCTTCACCTTTCTTAGAATAACATTAATCAAAACTGAATAACTTACATGTCTGTCTTGTAGGTTTAGCTAGCAGAATATCTATAGGTAGGTTTTTCCCTCGGTTACCTGAAACGGGGTAAAGGGTGGGGGTGATTTCGACAACTCAGTGAGTGGGTGTTTTAGAAATGAGTTTCATATAAAATAGTTTGAATTGGAGTGTGCCAGACTCCTTATTTTCTTTAAAAATATTATTTTCTAAAGTTCTTATTTTCAACACCTTTTTTCAAGGTTTACCAATTCTTTTCCAATGATTCTCAAATCCTTTCCAAGGTTTTCATAACCTTTTCCCCATTTTCATATTTGGTGTGTTACACAAACAACATGTCCTTCATCATGAAGGGATCACACACATTCACGAGATGGAGTTACGTCGACTGCACCCACTTATGGATCAAAGCTTACTTACCATCCACCCTGATTGAAGTCGCTGACTACTACCTGAAGTTTGAGTGAACATCATTGACTTCCTACCCTCATACAATAAATATTCCCACCCTGGTCCCATGCACAATGAAGCTATGTCGAGCTTCACAAGACTTCTGGTACAACTAACTGCCCTTATCTCCACCAGGTCGTCTAGAGCCCTAAGACGCACCACTACCCCTCGTGGGCATCTTGAAGGTCTCATAACATAGTGCATGCACAATCAACAGTTTTTCACATAATGCCATATAATCTATGGTGCAACTAGTCCAACGACCCTGACCCTTAACTCGACCTGCAACTGTTTGTCTCAACTAGTCCGGAGACCTGTCACGTCGCACTACCGCTAATTGACTGAGTATGTTGGCCCTATCTCGATACCATTGCTAAACAACTTATTTACTAATGTTATCATGGCTTATAAATTAAGTTTTTTAACGAGCTCCTGCTCATGCAAACTGGCCTAAGGCCCATTGTTCAAGATTTTCAAAATCGGGCATATTAGCCCCCAAGTTTAAAAAACTAAGGCCTCCAGCCTAACAGAGCTATTCGAGCTCCTGTCAAGAAGGTCTCCCAAAATGTTTAAGTAGTGGCACACAGTAAGCGGAGAGCACTTCCAACAAAATATACTTTCCAACTGTCCATCAAACCAAGTGAGTGTGAGGACTTCTCCACTCATAGCCGATGAACAGGTTTTCCACTTCCTTCGATGAAGTTTCATCATACAAACCGTGTATCATCTACGTACAATCGGTAAGTAGTTTTTCCGCTTGATTTTCATATCACTCCTCTTAGGTGCAATGATTAAAATACCACTTAGCAGTAGGTTTTCATTTTCGTGGTACTTATCAACACAACCAGGTATGATATTAAATTCCTACTGACTCGATAGTGCAGTGAACATTCTCTTTGCTGGCTTGTTGTACTTACTCGAACTTGTCTTAGTTGGCATTCTCGGTACCTCATGTTCCTACACGATATGAACACTCTTGTTTATTACCCATCGACCTAATAGCCCTCATTCATCCCAAATGAATGAGAAAACCAAACTTTTACTTTATTTGCAATTAGGTGCCTAAAGTATGTTTTCTCTAACTTTAAGTCTCTAATGCCAGTTTTTTCTCAAATTGGGTCCCAACACTTTTTAAATTCACCTTGGGACCTCAATTTATTCAATTTCACAAAAAAGGGTTTAATTTCCTAAATTTCTATTATGGTCCCCCAACTTTTCCAAAATTACCATTTTGCCCCTACTTAACAAAAACGGTATGTTTTGCCCCAAAAATTCTAAAATTGCCCAATTGATCCTCCAACATCTTTATCATGCCCAATTGGCCCTTAATTTTATCAAATTACACTTTAGACCCTCAAATTTTTGAAATTCCCAAATTTCTCCCAATTTTCCCCTAATTTCAATCTTCTAACTTAGTCGATTTTGATTTCATCAAATAGACCAATCAAATAAGTTTAATTGTTGAAATTGAAGTTAGATTGAATCGCACGATTTGATGTTGGAATGAGCTCAAACGGAGCTTTGTCGAAATATTGGACTTAGATAGAGAAAGCTTTAAAACCTTACCGTTGGGGGCGCGACGGTCTGAGCTTTCAATCTAGATAGATAAATCTTGTTTTGTGGTTTCTCCTAGGATCAAGAATTGCATCAATTGATGCCGAATTGTGTGAAAATTTAGTCATCAAAGTTCTGTAGGTTCTCTCACTAGCAACGATCAAAATTTATAGAGGGAAGCCAAATTGGCTTACCTTTCAGCGCTAATTCAGCTGTAGGAGGGTTGTGGAGGTGTTGGAAGTGCTTGGTTTGGCTTGAGAAGGGCTCAAATAGACCAATTTTAGCTCAGCCGAAATAGGGCAACTTCAGTCCGTCGGAGTTGCTTTATAGTTCGATCACGCTGGTGCTTTTTCATCAACCCTTTAGAGCAAATTGAGATTATAAGCATGTAGCTGACTTCTCCACAAATCCAATGAACCCAACCTCACCTTGTTTGGCTCAGAAAAGTGCCCAAGTCAAAGCACTACTTTGAGCTTCACCATAAATTGGAGCAGTTGAGAGAGAATGGAGTTTTTAGGTATGGAGAGGATGAATGAAGATGGACTTTTTATAAAGGAAGATCAAGGACTTCTTGACCATCTTATTGGCATCTTAATAGCGGTCATTCATTTTCTAAAACTCCCCGGTTGGAGACTTCTCAACTTCATCAGGGTCTACTCAATTTTTCGACGAGTGAATAATGCTATTATCTAAAGCAAGAAGAATACACTTTTATGAACTGGATCGGACTGGTCCGAACCAGGTTCAAGCCCGATTCGACCGAGTTATTAAAATTAAAAATTTCTAAATTCATTATCTATCCAAAGGTGGGCTCAAATCTCAAATTTGAATTTTCTAAGCTACCTAGAAAAATGAATTTTGCATACGGTTCAATAGTGGTTCAAACCGATCCAAATTCGTTCAATCCGGTTCACCTGACTCCTTAGGTCACTCCGGATCCATAAATTTCCCAATTTATCCTTTCTCTATCAATTTCGGTTCATGAACCAAGATGGTTCATGAACCGGTTCATTCAAGTTGGATTCGGTTCATCTTAACTAGTTTTGTTTTTCTCTTCTAATTTATCCTAAGGTTCTTTTCCAAGACTTCATTAACACTTTGGGTCACTCAAGAGTTGTAAATTTTCCTTTCTCTGATGATTGGGTTTGTAAACTGGTTCAATTTTTCTCACTTTGTTTGACTAGTTCTTTTCTTGGTTTTCCTTAACTCAAAAGGGCAGGGTTTATAACTCTCCCCTCCTTTTAAGAGTTTTCTCCACTAAAACTTAATTAGCAACCTTTGCATGAGGAATAATTTTCTTTGATGTTAACATGGTGTTTTTTCTTAACATGCAAACTCTTCTCTTATTCATCCAATTAGCCCTTTTTATATCATTCACTTAAGGGTTTTATTTTCCTTTATATTATTTACTCCCTCCATGGAGTTTATCATAACAGGACATACCTTACTTAAGGGTATATCGTTAGATTCACATCTTTCTTTGCTTAGTGCAACATTTTTCCCTTCGAGTTCCTGTACTCAGGATTGAGAGTTCCAAGATACCTAAACATTCTCGTGTCTAGTTAACCTCTTGGTCATTGAAACCTTTAGCTCGATGTTCTTTAGAGCATTACATAATTGTTTTCACGGTTTTCCTTGTTATCACTTTTTCGTCCTATTTCAACTCTTCCTTCATCCATTGTTCAATACAATTTTAGTCCAAATTTTATTTTTGGCCTTTTCATGCTTACTATCTGACTCTTCCTTATTTTGAGTCATGTTTTCCTTGGGACGTTTGGGTTTACATGCCCCTTACAGCATGACATTTATAAGATCTTGTCTCTATGTCCATTAGATTTCCAAAACACCTCCTTTAGGGTTATTCCCAACTTTCCAACCTTAGGGATTGTATAACTTCATCCCTCTTTTCATTTGGTAGTATTCCTTGACAACCTTTACTGTTATCCAATCAACTTACATAACTGTGTCAGTTCTCCTTACCCATTTGTCCTTTCTCAACTTCCTTATTGAGTCTTTCCGGTTCCAATAATTTGGTTTCCCAATGGTTTATTGACAAGCTGGGATTCTTTCATTCAACCCACTGCCCTTTTTAGGGTGTAGTCCTTTCTACCTCCCGGTCTTCCATCGGGCATCGTATATTCTCTTTTACTAACTTGTTGTAATAACTAGCTTCCCTTTGCTATGTTTGTCCGAAACTTCTATTTGGCTTCACTACTTTTCCAAATTGAGTCATTTTTTCCATCTTGAGACATTTCATTTTTCGTCAAATGCTTGACTGGTCTTCTCTCGAGGATGCGCTCCCTTCTTTGCTCCTAATTGGCTGTAAATTTCTTCTTATGGAAAGATTTTCTTCATCTATACTTTGTTCTTGTTTGTGGTTTATCGAGGTCCTACCTTCGGTCCTTTTTTCCTCCCTACGAATATGCAAGGATCTTGAAGAGCTTCCTCCTTGATGTAGTTGAAATTCTGAGTAGGAGTTGTATTTCTTGGGATGGTTTCCTTTCACGTTTCCTATAACTGTGGAGGCATTATTCATGAAAAATATTGTCCTAAATCCTTGTGGTGGTGGACAGTACTTTGCTTCATATCCTATTTCCTTACACTTGTAATAGGTCATTTCTTGTTCAGTTACTCCGAGAGTTCTCCTAAACTCCTTAATTACCTAGACAATTTTTCTTATTATGTCTTCTTAGTCCAACAATTCCCTTGGTTCATTTCTTCATTTGGTATGAGAATCTCCTTGGTCTCCATAGTGTCCAAGGTAATGCGGGTTTGTTTGATTACCTTCCATGGGAAATCTTTTTACAATTGAGGTGCAAGGTCACATCATTTGAGAGATATGGTTTTAGGAAATTGAAATTCATTATTATTGGAGAGGTAATACAATAGGTTGAGATCTTAGCCCTCATTACACAAATATTTTTGAAATAGATAGGAAGCTACTGGGTTCTTTGACAAGTGTCTTCCTTAGTATGGTTATAAGGCCTTGATAGTGTTCTAGGCCTTAAGTTTGGCTTCCTTCATACTCAAAATTGTGACCTCAACAGATACTTGCACCATCCTTCTAGATGTTTCCCACTAATGTCTCTTGGTTCTTTTGAACTTCTCGTGTATTTTAGGGTGATCTCCCTATGGAGATAGAGTGTTGGGTGGTGTTGGTAACGTCAATCCTAGTTTTCTTGGTTCCTCTCCTAGGAACCATCTAAAAATTTTAAAATTTTCTCTTAGTTACTATGTTATATAGTCTTGATAATGTATTCAAGTAAACATGCTCTCATACCACTCAAGTTGTCACGCCCTGACCTAGTTTGGTCAGATCCCCGTGAGCAACTCACCACTCTCTCGGTTTATTAAGGGTTTTCCCCATCTTTAAATCGTGAGGAGTAAGCCATCCTTTATACATGCACCTTTCCTGGAATAACAGTAATTAAAACTGAATAACTTACATACCTATCTTGTAGGTTTAGCTAGCGGAATGTCTGTAGGTAGGTTTTTCCCTCAGTTACCTAAAAAGGGGTAAAGGGAGGGGTGAGTTCGACAATTCAATGAGTGGGTGTTTGAGAAATGAGTTTCATATAAAATAGTTTGAATTGGAGTTTCCTTTTTCTAACCTTGAGATTCTTTTCCACTAGAGAGGATTTCCTAGTTTTCCCATTATCTCTTTCCCTCTTCATCTCAATTGCACTTGCACTAATTCAAACAAACACTACATCACTCTATGTGATACTATCATCCCATATTTTTATTAATCACAATGTCTATTTGGTACATTTACTAAACAACTAGCAATATGTTTAACTTTATTTTGCACATCAAGCTTATTTGAAGGCTTTATGATGGTATTATTGCAGATATAACATACAAAACTAGTATATACATCTATCTATCTATTATTTAGTTCACTTTCGAGTTTCTGCTTTGCTTGTGTTTTCTTGTGCATATCAAGATGCAAGAAACCACTCTTGTGTCAATACCTTGACAGTTTTTCACTTTTTACTAACTTGAGCAGAACGGAGTGAGGAAATCCAACTAGATTCAACCTATATTCCAACTTCAAATTAAGATCCAATTTCGATATTGCTACTTCTCTTGAGATTAGGGGGATAATTAAGATAATATTGAAGACAACAATAGCAAATGAATAGATCGATATTATAATGGAGAAAAAGAAGTGGTTACAATGTTATTAATCTCGTATTTAATTTTTTACTTATACATTGTAAACCATTTATCTTAAATGAATAAGATAAATTATGATTCTACATTTTTCTCTCTATTAGTTTGTCAATTTAAAAAATTATAGGGAGAACATTGAATTATTCCACATAGAATTAGAGGCTCTCACACTAAATAAATATAGAAGTAAATATATTGATTTTAATAGTATTAATATGGTAATAGCAAGTGAGGTTAATTAACTAAAATACCAAAGACATTAACTATTATAGTAGAGTGGACTATAATTTTGTATGACATGAAATAAGGTACCAAGAAAATTAAATCATTAAGCATTATATAGACATATGTCTAATACTACAAATAGAACAAGTAATATATTTGGGAATAATATATACTATCACTAACAAGTAAGCCATTTATTTTTAATTTTAAAATACTATCCAATTAATATAGTTAATATACAACTACATATTTTAAACTTGCAATATATAAAAAAAATTATGATTACATTTATTCTAATACACTATTCCTTATTTGAATTTTGCTTCAATAATTTTGAATTACTAATTAAAATGACAAATATTCATTGCAAAAATTAAGATCAAATATCATTTTAAATTGTATTTTTGATATGTTTCCAGTTGATTGTAAAACAATTATTGTAGGAGAAGGTATAATTAACAATAAGTATATCATTTCTTAATCATTACAAATTTTAATTAGTTCAATAAATTAATCTATTTATAGTATTGAATTTCTTCAACCAGAAATAATCAAACACTTACTTTACCATAAAATGCGTGCCCATTTATGAATACTCTCCATTTGACACTTTATAAATACCACTTTACCGATCACTTCTTTCACAAGAATTTAAATCCACATAAAATCATATCAAAAGGGAAAAGCAAAAAAAAGTGAATAAGAAAATGTGGTTGAGTTTTTCTACACTTTTATTTTTGGTTTCATGTCTTTATCCTTATGTTATTGAAGGAGAGGTTATTGATGTGACCACATCTCGTGCAAAAGCTAATGGAACTAGTGATATAGCGGAGATAAAGAAAAAATATTAAAATATAAGCATAATATATTATAGAGTTTGTGATGTCTTTATATTTCTTATTTTTGTTATTTCACTACGTGGCTGGTGTGATCTTGAAGGTGTTGACAACTGTATGGACCACAGCATGCGGTGCAACTACCCCGAGCGTAGTTTTGATCCCCGTAGGGACATACATGCTAGGACAAGTGTCACTGAAAGGCCCATGCAAGAACCCGATTACCCTCCAAGTGGAATGCACTGTGAAGGCCCCGAAGGACCCAACCCTGATCAAGGGTGATGTATGGGTCAAATTTGATACCATCGACCTTTTAAAGATCATGGGAAAAGGTACTTTTGATGGTCAGGGGAGTGTAGCATGGACAAAAAATGATTACACAAAAAATTTTAAATGTGTGATGCTCCCTTCGGTAAGCTCTCTATCAGCAATTTTGACTATAAGTTGTCATGTAAAATTGTTAGGTAAAATAATTTAAGTTGTTATTCAATCCTAATTTTTCCAAAAATATTATAGTTAACTTTGAAGTGCTTGATGTTTACACCTTTATAAATTTTAGCCCTTATTTTTATTTTAAAAAAATATAAAACTTTGACATTTCTTTCACAAATCTATTATTTTTAGGTCAATTAAAAGTTTTCAAGTCAAAATCTTGCTAGGTTTTGTACAACGGTAAAATATAAAATACTTTTATTTCCTAAGAAATCTGATAAATTTTAGATATGAATTACACACAATTCTCAAGTAAAATATTATTTAGTGATCATAAAATAAATTTAAATTGATGATCATAAAACCAAATATTCTTAGAAGTTGATACCATATATGAAATTATCCATCCAATATTAGTTTTGAGACGAGATACTTCATTACTTTCATTCTCCTCACTTTGGGATGATGCAAAATGAAAAGAACCTCAGGTTCAACTTTGTGACAAATGCACTTGTCCAAGATATAACAACATTGAACAGCAAGGGATTTCATGTGATGGTATTCGGAACTAAGAACATCACATTCCAGGGTATCAAAATTATTGCCCCTGAAGATAGCCCCAATACAGATGGAATATATGTTGGTCATACAAGTGCGGTCACCATCGCGAATACTAGCATTGAGACCGGAGATGATTGTGTATCCATAGGGGATGGCAGCGAACAGGTCACCATCACATCTGTTACATGCGGACCTTGCCATATAATTAGCATCGGTAGCCTCGGGAAGTATAAAAATGAGTTACCCGTAAATGGAATATTTGTAAAGAAGTGTACCCTCACCAACACCATGACGGGTGTTAGAATCAAGAGCTGGCCTGCATCATTACCTAAGGTTGCCACCGATATGCACTTTGAGGACATCACGATGAACAATGTGAGCGACCCAGTGCTTATCGACCAAGGTTATTGCCCATGGAACCAATGCACCGCCGGAGTGAGTCATCCGTATACTTTTCAAGCTCCTAAATTATTTAATTTTTATTTCACCTTGAAACAAATGATTATAGGGTGGGGGAACAAATTAGTATGATTGAAACTTGTATTTATTATGAAAATTACCTTAGTTTTAACCCTGTACTTTAAACACACTTATGTATTTTTTTTTTCAGGTACCATCAAATGTTAAGATAAGCAAGGTTAGCTACAAGAACATAAAGGGAACTATATTTACTCCAGTAGCTGTTAAGCTTATTTGCAGCAAGGCATTCCCTTGTAAGGGTGTGGAGCTTGCTGACATTAATCTCACCTACCAGGGAACTAAAGGTACGACAACTTCTATTTCTGAAAATGTTACTCCCAAAGTTTTCGGGATACAAAATCCACCTATTTGTGGTGGTACCCCTACCCCCAGTGCTGTCACGTCCTCCTAGATCCCTGTATTCAAGAACACTTGCGCAAATGATATTAAGTGTTAACTCCCAACCTATTTCAATTTTGAAAATATAGTAGCACATTGCACAAGTGGACATTATTTAGCTATTATTCACTCAATTGTATTGATTTGAAATTTTTCCTATGAATTGTATTAAATAATTTCTTCATATTATTTGGTATAATGAAAATCTACTACCTTCACAATAAGATAGATATGTGACACATGAAACAACTTAATTATAAAAACATAAAATGTAATTATTATACTTTTATTTATCATTATTTTATATACCAAAACATGCCTTTCAATATTTATCATATAATTGCTTACAACTATTTTGGTATCAAACACTTTTCTCCTATTAATATACTAATTATATTTATGTGTTAAGTAAATTTGTTGGTTCATGTAAATTATATAAAAAATATTATATATTTATTTCTTATTTTTTATGTTACCGTTATATGTAATCGAACAAATATGTACTAAATAAGCATTACACATAGGCATTTGGGTTAATATTCTTCTAAGTTTGAGATGATTGAAATTAACAAGCAATTGATTACTATTATACTTTATCATTTCATTTAACAATTCAAATATTTATCACCTATATAAAGAAAAATACATGACATTTATTAATCAATTTATATACTTGGAAAATACATGCGAACATAACACTATATTTTATAGTTATTGATATATATGTTAGGGTAATTTTGTAAGAGAAATGATCATATTATTTATGTAAATAATAATATAAAAAAAATATACGTGGAGAGAAATCTCATTAAGTATTATTAGAATGAGAATAATGAAATGCAAATAATCTATAATAAACTTATTTATGTTTTATACTTTTAACAACACAAAAGATAAAATTTATTGTTATAAAAGTTATTTATAACTATTTCACATAATATTAATTCTATACTTATTATCACATCATGTTTATAAATATTTTTTACTATACAACTTTATTATACTTTAATTTTATAATATTTTTATAATATGAATTTTATTCAAACTAATTAAAATTATTCAATTATCAATAATACAATGCACTACAAAAATTTTCTAAATAAATTTTAATTAAATTATTGGTCTTGAATAAGACATTAATCAACTATATATATTACACAATTATAAGAAGTACATCAAGTTTAATTGTTAATATAAAATAACTTGAATATTTATATTTAATTTTTGTGTTACAATATATCTAAGTTAGGGATTAGGATGGGTTGAATAACACACCAAATCTTTCCTATAACATACTTTGAAATATATCCTACACTGTATTCAATTTATACCATTATATATTATGACCTTAATATAGGTGATATGCTAATAACCGGAGCCGATGATGAAAACCTTCATTTTTTATTAAATGTATTTTTATGAGGCTAAAACGGCTAATACTTCATATTTGTTATTTGGTGAAATTTGTAAATAGTTAGTTGGTAGGAGAGATTCTCCACAAGTCCTTTCAACCTATTATTTCAAATTATATCTTCTTTGTTCCCTATTTAGCTAAACCATTAAATTCATTTATTTGTAAAAATTACACTTGTTTCCATAATATCAAGTCATGTGTATAGTACATATTTGGAAACTAATAATCATTTTAATGACAAAGATATTTCATGCGAAATGACATTTTTATTGTAAGTCACGCTTTTTATTACTTAGAAATTATATTTATGATTTATGTTAGAGGTCTCGTTGTAGGGAAAAAAGTTAACGTCACAGCGAAAGTACGACTCGCCCAACCCTAGAGCAAGATCTTCTTTAGTCAATTTTTCACCTTTTACATCATTTTACATTATAACTACACCCGATTAATATATACAATTCTACAACGCTACTGCATCAAGTTTTCCAGTATTAATTTTCGTGGAGGAGTTTCTATATAGAGCTATTCGAGCTCCCATCTTGAAGGTCCCCCAAAATATTTAAGTAGTGGCACATAGTGCGGGGAGAGAACTTTCGACAAAATATACTTTTTAACTATCCATCATACTAATCGAGTATGTGGACATCTCCGCTTATAACCAATGAATGGGTTTTCCACTTCCTTCGAGGAAGTTTCATCATACTAATAGGGCATGATCTACTTGCAACCGGTGAGTAGTTTTTCTGCTTGGTTTCCACATCACTCCTCTCAAGTGTGATGATTAAAATTTCATATAGCAGTGGCTTTTCATTTTCGAGGTTCTTATTATCCCAACTGGGTATAATATTAAATTCCTACTCACTCGATAGTGTAGTGAATATTCTCTTAGTCGACTTGTTGTCCTTAATCAAACTTGTCTTAGCGGCTGTTCTCAGTACTTCGTGTTCCTACACGATATGAATAATCTTTTTCATTTTCCTTTGCCCTAATAGCCCTCATTCATCCCAAATAAATGAGAAAACTAATCTTTTCCTTTATTTGCAATTAGGTCCCCAAAATTATTTTTTCTTTAACTTTAAGTCACTAATGCTGGTTTTTCCTCAAATTGAGTCCCGAAACTTTTAAAATTCACATTGGGGCCTCAATTTATTCAATTTCACTCAAATTGACGGATCAAATGAGTTTAATTGTTGAAATTGAAGTTAGATGGGAGTTCCTACAACTTCATACAAGTCAATTACACTTTGAATCAAACGATTTGATGCCTGAATGAGCTCACACGGAGCTTCACCGAAAAATTGGACTTAGAGAGAGAAAGCTTATCTTGGGGGGCATGGTGGTCCAAGCTTTCAATCTTGGCAGATAGCTCTCGTCTTGAGGTTTCTCTTAGGATCAAGAATTGCATCAATTGATGCCGAATTGAGTGAGAATTTAATCATCGAATTTCTATCGGTTCTCTCTTTAACACCGATTAGAATTTATAGATGGGAGTCAAATTGGCTTACCTTACAGCTCTAATGATTTCAGCTTTTCCGAAAAAGTGCAGCTTCGGTTTGCCAAAGCTGATTCACTGTTCGATCAAGCCGATGCTTCTCCGACAATCCATAGAGCAAATTGAGACTACATGTGTGTAGCTGACTTCTCCCTAAATCCAATGAAACCAACCTCGCCTTATTTGTCTCAAAAAAGTGCCCAAGTCAGATCTTTGGTTCGAGCTTCATCGAAAATTGGAGCAATTGAGAGAGAATGGAGTTTTCAAGTGTGGAGAGGATGAATGATGAGGGGCTCTTTATATAGAAAACTCAGGGACTTCTTGGACCTCCGATTGGCGCCTTAATAGCGATCATTCATTGCCTGAAACTCCCTAGTCGGAGACTTTTCAGCTTTGTCGGTATCTGCTTGATTTTCCAGTGAGTAAATAATGTTATTTTATGAAGGAAGAAAACGACACTGTTCCGAATCAGACTAGACCGGTCTAAACTAGATTCAAAGCTTAAACTGGTCAATTCAGGCATCATTCGACCGAGTTTTTCAAAAGTAAAAATTTCTAAATTAATCTAAATTCATTCTCTATCCAATGGTGGCCTCAAATCTCAAATTTGAATTTTATAATCAACCTAGAAAATTGAATTTAGCATATTGTTTAATAGTGGTTCAAACCGATCCAAACTTGTTTAGATTAGGTTCACCTGAACCGTTTGGTTTTCATCTCCAATTCATCCTAAAGTCCTTTTTCATGACTTTTGTGACTCCTTATGTCAATCAAGATCCATAAATTTCTCAGTTTGTCCTTTCTCTATCGGTTACAGCTCATGAACCGACTTGGTTCATAAACCAGTTCAATTCATTTGGATCTAGTTGATCTGAACTAGTCTTGTTTTTCTCTTCCTATTTGTCCTAAGTTGCTTTTTCAAGACTTTATGAACCCTTTGGGTCACTCAGAAGTTGTAAATTTCACAAATTGCCCGTTCTCTAATGATCAGGTTTGTGAACCGGTTTGGTTTTTCTTTATTAGTTTGACTGGTTCTATTCTTGGTTATCCTTAACTCAAAAGGGTGGGGTTTACTTAAGGGGTCGGGGTAGGGGTTGGGGTTAAGGGTAGGCGGGGTAGGGGTGGGGTGTGGGTGTAAGGCTTGGGGTGGGGGGTAGCAGGTAGAGTGGTAGTTGGGGTACGTGGTAGGGGTAAGCGGTGTATGGGTTAGGGGTTAGGTGGTAGGGGATGAGGGTGTATGGGGGTTAAGATGTATGGGGATAGGGGGCGCTAGTGTAAGGGGTATGGCGTTAAGAGGTGTGAGGGTACGGGGCTACGGCGTAGGAGGTTGGAGGATTGGTGGAATGAGGTAGGCGGTAAGGGTAGGGTGTAAGAGGGTAGAGGGGGTATGGGGGTAGTTGTAGGGGGTTGGGGGTACGAAGTAGGGGGTATGGTAAAGTGAGAAGGGGTAAGGTGTATGAGGTAGGGGGTATGGGTTAGGGGGAAGGTGTAGGGTTATAGGGGTTAGGGGTAAGGTGATAGGTGGATAGGGTAGGATGTAGGGGTAGTGTGGTAGGGGTAGGGGGTAGGGGGTAGGTGGATAGAGGGTCAGGCGTAGGGGTAAGGCTGAAGGTAGGGGGTGGGAGGTAGGCGGGTTGGGGTTCGGGGTTAGGGGTAGGGGAATATGGGGTAGGTGTAGGGGTTAGGGAGTAGGGTGTTTAGGGTGGTAGTGGGTAGGGGTTAAGGAGTAGGGGGTTTAGGGGGTAGTGCATTGGAGGGTTGGGGGTAACGAGTAGGGGTGTAGGGGAAGGGTGTATTTGGTAAGGGTAGGGATGTAGGGGGTAGGGTGTAAGGTGGTTGGCATTATATGTGGTAGGGGTAGTGGGGAGGGGGCATTGGGCGGTAGTGGCAAGGGAGCTAGGCAAGGTAGGGGTAGGGTTAGGGGGTAGGCTGGGTTGGAGGTAGGTGGGATAGGGGTAGGGTTAGGGTAAGGTTGTAGGGGAAAGAGGGTAGGGCATAGGGGAAAGAGGGTAAGGGGTAGGGGGAGATTGTTGGAGGTTTGGTGTATGGGGTAGGGATAGGGTAACAGAGGCAGTGGTAGGGTAAAACGTGGGAGGTAGGGAGTAGGGTTATGGGATAGATAGGGGTTGTGGCTAAGTAGTATGGGGTAAAGTGTAAGGGGTAGGGGGTAGGGGTAGGGGTAGGTGTAGTATTTCCGGTGGGTAGGTTTAGGGGTAGTGTGATAGATGGTAGGTTGGTACAGAGTAGGTTAAATGGGTCAGGGGTATGGGGGAAGGTGTAGGGTTGGGAGGAGGAATGGGGTGGGTTGAGTGTAGGTGGGGTAGGGTTGGGGTGTTGGGGGTAGGTAGGGTTGGGGTGGAGGTAGGGGTGGCACATGGGGGTAGGTAGGGTTGGGGGTGGGGGTAAGTATAGTGTGGTAGGCGGGGTAGGGCATAGGAGGTTGGGGGTATGTAGTGTATGCACGGTAAAGGGTAAGGGTAGGGGTTAGGGGTTGAGGGTAGAGGTAGGGACTAGGTGGTGAGGGTATGTGACAAGGGGGAAAGGGGGTAGGGAAGTAGGAGTAGGGGTTTATTAGGAGTCGAGGGTAGGTTGTTGGGTGTAAGGGATAAGGTTGGTGGATAGGATAGGTTCGAGGTAGGGGGTAAGGTGGTAGGCAAGATAGGAGTCATGCATCGTAAGTGGTAGTGGCTAGGAGTAGGTAGCTATGTTGTAGGGGGTAGGGGTGGGTAGTAGGTGGTATGGGGTAAGTGGGTAGGGTGTTTGTAGGTAGGGGCTAGGGGACTTGGAGGAAGGTGGTAGGGGACTAGGGGGTAGGGGCTATGGGGTAGGGAGTAAGGGGTAGTAGGTGTAGCAAGTAAGGAGTTGTCGGGGCTTGGGATAGGGAGTAGGGTGGTAGGGGGTAGACGGTAGGAGGTAGGGGTCAGGGTAAGGTGGTAGAGAGAGGGTTGTATGTTGACAAGTTGTTGGGAGTTTATGGGGATAGGTGGTAGGGTGGGTAGGGGGTAGGGCAGTAGGGTGTAGGTGGTAGTGGGGTAATGGGGAGTTAGTTAAAGGGTAGGGGTAGTGGGGTAGCGAGGTAGGGTTTGGGGGATAATGGTGTAGGGGGTAGGTGATAGGCGGTAGGGGTTTTGTGGTAGTGGTTAGGAGGTAGGGGGTATGGAGTAGGGGTAAAGAGGTAGGGCGTTGGCCAAGTAAGGGTAGGTGGTAATGGTAGGGGGTAGGGGATAAGGTTAGTGGATAAGGTTGGTGGATAAGGTTAGGGGTAGGTGGTAGGGGTATGGGTTTGGAGTTGGGTGTAGGGCATATGGGGTAGGGTATGGTATTCGGAAGGAAATACCTTCGCACAAATATGAAGATTAATATGAAATTACTATATATGATATTAGAACTTTACAATAGTATTCATCTCATTCAAAATTATTGAATAGTTGATAATCTTTAAGTCCCAAATGCCGGTTTTTCCTCAAATTAAGTCCTAAAACTTTTAAAATTTATCATAGGAACTCAATTTATTCTATTTCACAAAAAGGGGATTAATTTCCTAAATTTCTATTTTGGTCCCCCAACTTTTCCAAAATTACAATTTTACCATTCCTTTACAAAAATGGTAAGTTTCACCCCAAAAATTCTAAAATTCCTCAATTGACCCTCTAACAATTTTATCATGCCTAATTGACCCTCAATTTTAGGAAATTGCATTTTGGTCATTCGAATTTTTGAAAATCCCCAATTTTCCCCAATGTTTCCCCCAATTCCAAGTCTTTAACATAGACGAATTTGATTTCATCAAATTGACCAATCAAATACCTCAAATTGTTGAAATTGAAGTTTCTGCATGTTCAAACCCTACCCCTTACCCCTCTACCCCCTTATTGCCCCAACCCCCAGTACTGACCCTACCCCTTACCCTTGTACCCTTTTACCCCCACACCCTACCCACTATCCCCCTACATCCATATCCCTTTACACCTACCATAATACTCCCCTAACACCTTATCATCTACCCCCTACCCACCAACCACCCTACTCTCCCTACCACCCTAACCCTACCCTTTAATCTGGTTACCACCCCTACCCCCTCCCCTCTTCCACTCATAATCCCTACCCCTACCCTACATCTTCGTTCATTATCCTTTGTTCTAATAGCCTTCATTCATTACAAATGAATGAGAAAGTCAAACTTTCATTTATTTACAATTAGGTCTCAAAAGTCATTTCTTTTTAACTTTAAGTCCCAAAGGCCAGTTTTTTCTCAAATTAAGTCCTGAAACTTATAAAATTTATCATAGGACCTCAATTTATTCCATTTCATAAAAAGGGAATTAATTTCCCAAATTTCTAATTTGGTCCCCCAGGTTTTCCAAAATTACCATTTTGCCCTTCCTTTACAAAAATGGTAAGTTTCACCCCAAAAATTCTAAAATTCCTCAATTGACCCTCTAACAATTTTATCATGCCTAATTGACCCTCAATTTTAGGAAATTGCATTTTGGTCCTTCGAATTTTCGAAAACCCTCAATTCCCCCAATTTGATTTCTTCAAATTGACCAATCAAACACCTCTAATTGTTGAAATTGAAGTTGAAATTGAGTTTTTTCATGTTCAGACGATTCATAGAACTTTGAATTGTGAGTTTTAAAGTCGGAACGAGGTCAAACGGAGTTTCGCTAGAAAATAGACTATATAGAGAGAAAGCTTCGGTTACACACCGGTGAGGGCACGACGGTCCGAGCTTTTGATTTGGGTAGATAGCTCTCATCCTGAGGTTCATCCTAGGCTCCAGAATTGCATTAGTTGATGCCGAATTGAGTTAGAATTTCATCATTGAAATTCTATCGGTTCTCTCTCTTGCACCAGCCAGAAATTGCAGAGGGGAGCCGAAGAGGGCTGAGGAAGTGTTAGGAAGGCTTGGTTTGGCCTGAAGAGGGCTCGAAATGGCCGATTTCCACTCGACTGAAATAGGGCAGCTTCGATCTACCGAAGCTGCTTCATTGTTTCATCCCGTCGATATTTCTTCGACGACCCTTGGAGCAAACGGAGACTACAAGCGTGTAGCTAACTTCTCCCCGGTTCTAAAGAACCCAACCTCACCTTCTTTGCCTTAGAAAAGACCCTATATCGAAGCTTTGATTCGAGCTTCACTGGAAAACTAAGCAACTAAGAGAGAGTGAGCTTTTCATTAGTGTGGAGGATGAATGAAGATGGGCTCTTTATATAGGAAGCTCGGGGACCTATTAGTCGTCCGTTTGGCACCGTTATGACAGGCATTGAACACCAGAACATACCGAATGGAAGCATTTCTTCTTTGTTGGTGCTGCTTTGATTTTCCGGTGAGTGAACAGTGTTGTCATCCTTAGGAAGAAGATGACATTGTTCCGAACTTGACCGGACCGGTCCGAACCGGGTTCGAAGCTTAAACTGGTCGGTTCACCCCCCATTCGACCGAGTTTTTCAAATCTAAAAATTTATAAATTCATTATCTATCCAATGGTGACCTCAAACCTCCAATTTGAATTAATTAAACCACCCAGAAAAATGCATTTAGGATTCAGTTCAATAGTTGTTCAAATCGGTCTGAATCCGGTTCACCTGAACCTGTTTGGTTTTCATCCCCAATTTCTTCACAAGTCCATTTCCATGACTTTTGTGACTCCTTAGGTCACTTAGGGTCCATAACATTCCCGGTTTACCATCTCTTTATTGATTCTGGTTCATAAACCGGCTCGGTTCTTAAATCGATTTAATCTGGTTCGGGTCTGGTTCACCCAAACCGGTCTGGTTTTTCTCTCCCACTTTATTTTACGGTTCCTTCTCAAGGATTATAAATTTCTTTGGAGCACAAGGGAGTTGAATTTCTCTGATTTTCCCTTTCTATATCAGTTCCAGTTCATGAACCGACTCAATTCATAAACTGGTTCAATCTAGTTGGATCTAGTTCATCTAAACCAGTTTGGTTTTTCTTTTCCAATTCATCCTAAGGTTCTTTTCCATGGTATTATGAACCCTTTGGATCACCTAGGAGTTGTAAATTCTCAAATTGCCCGTTCACAAATGATCGGTTTTGTGAACTGGTTCAGTTTCTCACTTGGTTTGACCAGTTCTTTTCCTTGTTTTCCTTAGCTCAAAAGGGCAGAGTTTACATTTTCTACCCCTAATACCTTGGGGTCATAGGTTGGAACTTAGCCTTTGAATGATTGTGGGATTCATGATCAGATGGTTCTTAGGAACTGGTTGAAGTCCATCCATATTCCCTTATATGATCAACTTCACGTATGGCCTCTAGTCTGTACCACCTCAATACCTTAGCCTCACACTCATATGTCCACTTCATTCATTGAGAGGGATTGAAGCTAGATTGAGTAGGTAGGGTTACTTGGTGGACTTTCATGAGGGTGGCATAAGCATCCCAATAGTTGTCTCAAGCCTCCTTCTTAATGGGATTTCTCTTTGGTTGTTGTGAGGCTGGAGAAGGTGTTGGGCTCTTGGAGGAAGCAAAAGGTTCCTCTTGCCCTGGGGAAGGGTATATAATGTTTTATGGTTCTATTAAGGCTCCCACGAGTTTTCGATAATCCTCCACCATATCTTTGGGCACTCTCTTCTCACCCTTTAGGAATCGTTGAACAGCTGCCTCCCTGGGGTAGGCCTCTTTTTTAGGGTGAGGTGTGGAGGATTGGATTTCATGGCTAACGTTATAAAGATTCTCCTCCCAACATCGTAGTTAAGGTTTTTATTAGTGTCAGGGCTTAATATTGATAAAGTTCCAATGGAACTTAGCTCTGATACCACTCAAGTTGTCACCCCCGACCAAGTTTGGTCAGATCCTCGTGATCAACCCGTCGCTCGCTTGGCTCTAGATGGTTTTCCCCCTTTCTTTAATCAAGAGGAGCCATGCGAAATTTCAACTATGTTCCCTAGAATAACATATATCAATAAACTGCATGCTTAAAAATAAATTAAGCATACCTCATAGAGGGTAAATCCTGATGTTATCCCTAGTCATTTTTCTACTCCTGAAAAATGATAGAAAAGGTGGGTGAGTTTTTATAACTCACTGAATGAGTGTTTGAAAAAAAGTTTCCATAAAATAGTTTTCAATTTGAGTGTGCTAGACTCCTTATTTTCTTTAAGATTATTTCCTTCCTCAAATTCTCGGTTTTCAAAATCATAATTCCACATTATCCACATTTAGTGTGTTTAACAATCAACACACACCCTTCATCATGAAAGGATCACACATTCATACGACAGACCATCCATTGCACCCACTTGTGGCGTCGGAGTGACTTTACAGGCCACCTAGATATAAGCCCATCCACTTCTACCCTAGGAATGAGAGAATGTTCGTGACATCCGACCCTCAAACCCGAAAAATAACTCTGTGTCTGTTTGAGGAAAGAGACCTCATCTAGGACCCCACCCCGATCTCATCCACATGAAGCTACGTCAAGCTTCCCTGACTGATGGTATGACAAACTGCCCTTATCTCTACCATGTCGTTTAGTAGCCCCTAGGATGCATCACTCCCCGTTTTGAGCATCTTGATGGTCCTGTACCTCAACTGCATGCACAAACAAAGTTTTCCATAAAGCCATTTATCTTTGCTGCCTCTGGTCCAACAACCCCAACCCTCAACTCAACCTGCAGCTGTTTGTCTAGACCGTTCCGTCGACCTGGGTTGCATTGTCTCCAATCCATTGAGTATATCGGTCCTGTTTTCGTAACATGGACAAATCACATAATCATTCCTTTAGAAATTTTCTTAGCTTATCCTCATATTTGTTTACGAGCTCCTTCTCATGCCAACTAGTCTTGGGCCTACTGTACGAGATTTTTAAAACCATGCATTTTAGCACCCAAGTTATAAAACCGAGGCATCTGGTCTATCTGAGCTATTCTAACTCTCATCAAGAAGGTCTCCCAAAATTTTTAAGAAGTGGCACATAGTCAGGGGAGAACACTTCTGACAAAATAATTTTTTACTCATCCATCACACCAACCTGGTGTGATGACATCTCCGCTTATAATCAGTAAGTGGGTTTTAAACTTCCTTCTACAAAGTTCATCATACCAATCGTGTATGATCTACTTACAACCGATAAATAGTTTTTTTTGCGTAGTTCTCACATCACCACATGAGTTGTGATGCTAATATTCCACATAGTAATGGTTTTTCATTTCCGAGTTACTCATCATCCCAATCGGGTGTGATGTGAAAAATCCCACTCACCCGATATCCATAGTGTATTTTCCTCTTAATAAACTATTTGCCTCCACGCAAGCTTATCATTACTAGCATTCCTGGTCCTTCATGTTCCTACACGATTTGAACATTCTTGTTCATTAACATTTGGCCTAATAGCCTTCATCACTCATGAATAAACAAAAGGCCCAAACATTTTATTTATTTACAATTAGGTCCATAAAGTTATTGTTCCTTAACTTTAGGTCCCTAAATGTTAATTTTCTCCAAATTGAATCCTGAAACTTCTAAAAATCACTTTGGGTCCTCAATTTATCCATAATTCCTAAAGGGTTCAAGTTTCCCAAATTTCCATTTTGGTCCCCCAACTTTTCAAAAATTACCATTTTAACCATACTTTACAAAAATGGCAATTTCACCCCAATAACTTTATAAAATTGACCAATTAGTCCTTCAACAACTTTTTCATGGCCAATTGGCCCTCAATTACGGGGAATTGCACTTTGGTACCTCAATTTTTTGAAATCCTCAATTTCCCCCTTTCAAATTAGCCAAATTTGATTTCATCAAATTGACCATTCAATTGGGATAAATTATTGAAATTGAAGGTAAAATTGAGTTCCTACACATCCATACAATTCAATTGAGCTTTGAATCGCATGATTTGATGCTAGAACGAGCTCAAATGGAGCTTCACCGAAAAACTAAACTTAGAGAGAGAAAGTTTTGAAAGCTTACCGTCCGGGGTGCGACGGTCCGAGCTTTCGATCTAGGCAAGTAGCTCTCGTCTTGAGGTTCCTCCTAGGATCAAAAATCACATCAATTCATGTCGAATTGAAGGATAATTTGGTTAGTAAATTTCGTCGGTTCTCTCTCTAACATTGATTAGAAATTACAAAGGAGGAGCCAAATTCGCTTACCTTTCCTCTCTTTTTCGGATGGATGAGGGAAAAGGGAGTGTTGGGAGAGCTTTGTTTAGCCTAAGAAGGGCTCAATTTGGCTATTTTCAGCTCGACTGGAATAGGGCAGCTTCGGTCTGTCAGAGCTGCTTCACTGTTTGATTAAGCCAGCGCTTCTATGGCAATCCTCGGCTCGAATGGCAACCACCATCGAGTAGCTAAATTCTCCCTGAATCCAAGGAACCTGAGCTCGCATTCTTTAGCTAAAAAAACCCATGTGAGAGCTCTAGTTCAAGCTTCATTGGAAAACTAAGTAGCTGAGAGAGAGTAAAGTTTTCAGGTGTTTGGAGGATGAATGGAGAGGGGCTCTTTATATAGGGAGCTCGGAGACTCTCCAACCTCCAGTTTGGCACCTTAACAGCACTCATTGATGGTCTGAAATGTACTTATTGATGCTCTGGCGCTGCTCATTTTTTCGACGAGTGAACAATGCTATCATCTAAAGGATGAAGACGACACTATTCTAAATCGGTCCAAACCAGGTTCAATGCTTAAACTGGCCTGTTCAGGCCCGATTCAACCGAGTTTTTCAAAATTAAAAATTTTAAATTCATCTAAATTCATTCTCTATCTAATGGTGGCTTCAATTCTCCAATTTAAATATTTTAAGCCACTTAAAAAATGAATTTAGCATTCGGTTCAATGATGGTTGAAAACAATTCAAACCGATTCAATTTGGTTCAGATCCAGTTCACCTAAACCGGTATGGTTTTCTCTCCCAAATTGTTCTAAAGTCCATTTCAAAGGTTTTTATAACTCTTTGGGTCACTTGGGAGTTTTAAATTTCTCAATTTGCCCGTTCTCTAGTGGTCGAGGTTTGTGAACCGGTTCGGTTTTCTCACTCGAGTTTGCCGCTTCTTTCCTAATTTTCCTTAACTCCAAAGAACGGGGTTTACATTTTAATATTTTTTATTAATATTTTCTCATGATTAATATTAAACATTACAAACTTTATTTTATTATTATAAACTTAGTTAAATTTATTGTTAATATCGAATATAACCCAAATATTTAATAATATACAATTTACCACTAAAATGTCAAAATTTGAACAAATTTATGAAGTTATATAATATTAAAATTATTTAAAAATATTTTTTTAGTGATTATAAGTTGTGATTTATTAGAAAATTATATTTTTAATACATACATGTATTAATGATACAATAATATATAAAAATACATCATTTCATTTTTATCTTAAATTTAAGCAATTTATTTTATATTTTATTTTTTAAAATCTTTATTCAAATTTTATTAAAAACTTATAATACATTAATATAAAATATAAAATATTTAATTTATAAAAAATATGTCCTAATGTATCATTTAATTTTTAGAAAAATATATAAATATGATAAAATAGTATTGTGCCCATAATAGTTTAATTGAACGTGTAAAAATAAAATTTAGTTATATATAATGTATTTTAAATTTTTTATTTTTTAATTATATATCCAATCATAAATACAATTGAATTTGTTTAGTTGAAAATTTTAATTAATTCACATAATCAAACTATTATCATTTTGGTATGATAGGGTTCGTCCTCTTTTAAAAGGGAAACTAGTGTGCCCTTTATGTGCTATATCATAACTCATCCATATAGCCTATAAGCTTCCCTCTAATAAAGTATAATGAAACTAAACTTTGGAGCAACATTTATAATTAGTAAATAAGATTAAGAACTATTGATTAAGTATAATAATAGATTTTATGTATATTTTTTAAATTTAAAATTATTAAATTATTAATATTGTTGAAAATGATAACCAAATCGTTTATGTACACTGAGGAGCGAAATGCAAGCAAGGGAGAGCTAGCGAGGACTTGGAAACAGAATGGGGATAAATACGTCATAGTCATCCGTTGAGTAATTTTTTAATAGACCAGATTTTTAGAAGAATGTTCCACCTTGAACAACTAGATATCCTTTAGAATCTGACTATTTGGTTGATTACGTTTTGACCATATTCTACCTAACACTAGAACATTATTCCCTCGACTGATTATTATTATTTTTACACGACAACTATTTGGTTGGCTGTTAAAGGATATTTAAAGCATTTGCACATAGTCTAGTGAAATAGTATTAAAAGGTGCATGTTCGATTTCATGTGGAATTAGGCTGCCACCCTGGTTTTTCCACAAAGTTATCTTATTTGAATAATATTTGATTTAACTAATATCAAAAGTTATCACTTGGACAAAATTATCTTATTTGAGTAGAGAGGAATGTAATTCAATAGAGAGGTAATAAAGTGGATTATTTTATCAATGAATATATATTATTAAATGGAAAAAAAAGAGATATATAAGTTAAAAACTCTCTTTAATTAGTTATGCAGATTTTATTTAATTTACATTATCAAACTATTATCAAGTTAGAAATAAAAGACTACAACTTTATTCAAAAGAGTAATTATTCTATGATTTTTATGTGATGCCATAACTCTTTCATGTTTTTCTTAAATAAAGGCCAATGGAATGAACCTCTATAAAATTGTCTCAATCTCATTTTCTCATTATCTATATCAAGTTCATAAACTATTAAATTCAAACCATTCTATAGAACAACCGCTTCATGGCATGACACATGCAACAACCGCTCAAGTTGAGGCAAGTTTAATTTTTGAAAGATTTACACTACTCAAGTCATTACTCCATCGTACACTCTCTCATATAAATGAAAAACTAACTTTTTATCAATGTTACTCTATGAGTAACTATTTATCAATAAAATTTCTATGAGTAACGATTTATTAATAAAATTTATACGAATGAATATGAAAAGAATTTATTGTTAAAAATTTTATTCACTAATAAAAATATAATATTCATAAGGGATATCCATTTGCATGTATAATTGAATTCTTAATTAAAAAGAAAACATTTTAAAATATATTATGAATGACTAAACTTTATTTTTAACACATTTAATATTACTTTTTTAGGCATTGAATTATTCTATTAAAAATAAATAAATTATATTACTTATTTTTATAAATTAAATATATCTATCAGTTTTAAATAAAAAATGATCAAATATATACACTAATAAAATTAATAAAAAAATTACAACTCATTATCTAATAATAGGATTTCTCCTTCTATAAATTTAAAACGATATAAATCTTTAAAATTAATTAAAATTTGATATTTATTTTTAATTAAAATTTTGCAAAGTATATTAAATATATGAATTGTATTTAATTTAAGTAATAAATTCAATTGAGTTATGATAATATAATAAATTTTTATACAATATAAAATTAAATATGTGAAAATATCAATAAAATTTATTAGAGTATATATTATTTTAATGATGTATTTATTCATTTAGTTTTAATCGTATAAATTAATAAAATTATCAAATGATATACCAATGATCACCATTTATTATCATGTATAATAATATAATTTTTAAATTAAATTCAAAATTATCTAAACTGATATTTTTTTCAAATTTTGATATTTATTTATAATTATAAAGATCAATGTGTATATTATTAATTTTCAATTTAAAAAAAAATTTCAGAGCAAAAACTTTTTTTAAAGTAAATTCAATTGAGTTAATGATAATATAATAAAATTAAAAGTGTATAATATTAAATATATGAAAATATCAATAAAATTTATTATATTTTGTATAATTTTAATTATATATTGAATTAAGTTTATATAACAAATAGTGATATGTTATTAATATTATTATTATTAATACTTGTATACATTAATAAAATAGCAAATGAGATTAAGAACTAGTGATTAAGTATAATAATAGATTCTATGTATAATTTTAAAATTAAAATTATTAAATTATTAGTTTGGTTGAAATTTTTATAATTATTTATAATTTTCAATATTTGTTTTACCGAATCTGAAATCACGTCTTGAAATTTAATTCATGTAATTTATGAACTCGAACGTCAAGTATAAGTTCAATTTCATAGATCTGAGTTCGAGTTGTGTTCAATTTGGTCGAAACCACAATGTACAGAATAAAATTCCTAATTAATATATCATAAATTCTATTGAATATATATATTTAAAATTATATACATTTTAATATTTTTTATTAATATTTTCACATATTTAATATTATACATTACCAACTTTATTTTATTATTATAATTTCAGTTAAATTTATTGTTAAAATTGAATACATCACATATATTTAATAATATACAATATAAGACTAAAATATCAAAATTTGAACAAATTTATGATTTTTTTCTGATTTTAATTTTATTTGAAAAATCTTTTTTTAGTGATTATAATTTATGATTTAATTGAAAATTTTATTTTTAATACATAAAACTATTAACGATACATTAATATATAATACAATATTACATATTTATTTTAAATTTAAGTAATTTATTTTATATTTTATATTATATGTATTTATTATTTTAAAATATTTTTTAAAACTTATAATAAATTAATATAAATTATAGTATATTTAGTTTATAAAAAATATGTCCTAATGTATCATTTAGTTTTTAAAAAAATATATAAAAATTTGATAAAATGATATTTTGTCTGTGTTAAAATAAAATTTAGTTAGATATAATATATTTTAAATTTTTATTTTTTAATTATATATCACATTATAAATACAATTAAATTTATTTATTTGAAATTTTTAAATAATTCACCTTATCAAATTATTATCATTTTAGTATGATAGGGTTTCGTCCTCTTTTAAAAGAAAAAGTGTGTCATTTATGTGCTATGTCATAATTCATACAGAGCCACTAAGCTTCCCTCAATAAAGTATAAAGAAACTGAACTTTGGAGAAATATTTATAATTAGAAAATGAGTTGAAGAATTAGTGATTAAATATAATAATATATTTTATATATATCCTATCTATGTAAAAAATATGACCTATTTGTACGGTTAGCAATTTTGATATCTCAAACTCATATTCCATTGCTTGTGATTGAGTTCTATAACAATTCAATTCAATGGGATGGAGTATATGGGATCAAATATGATGTCGGACTATCCGATATTATTTCATAAATTTAGATTTTTTTTAGAACGTTTTGAGTTCAAAATATAAAGGTGATTACTTTTTTTTAGTTTTATGTTGATAAAAAATATATATTTTTTATCAATTAAATATATATGATGAAAACATTTAAATTAATTTTTTTCTAAGTGAGCTAATTTATACTCTAAGTTATCAAAAATTAAATAATAATAATAAACAATTGACTCATTCCCTTTCTAATAATATAAGGATGATTAAAGATTCCATCACTTAGAAAAAGTTATCTTATGAGATGCAAGGATTCGAGGGGGCACGAGGATTATTTAATTAATGAATATATATTATTAAATGAAAAAAAAGATATATGTATATATATATATATATATTTTAACTTCATTCAAAAGAGTAATTATTATGTTGTTTATATGTAATACACAACCTTTTCAAGTTTTCCATTCATAAAGGCCAATGGAAGAAACCTATACAAAACTGCCTCAATTTCCTTTCCTCATTATTTATATCAAGTTCATAAACTATCCAATTCAAACCATTATATAGAACAACTGCTTCCTGGCTTGGCACATGCACCAACCACATAAGTTGAGGCAAATTTAAATTTTGAAAAATTTATACTACTCAAGTCATTGCTCCATCATATATGGTTAAATCAAATACTAATTTATTATTAATATTACTCTATACGTACCAATTTATTAATAAAATTTATATGAATGAATATAAAAAATATTTATAATTAATATATTTATTCTATAATAAAAATATAATAATCACCAGGTAAATTTATTTGTGTGTATAATTTTAAATTATATAAATCATTAAAATTATTTAAAATTTGATATTTATTTTTAATTATAAATTTGTAAAATATATATTATTAAATATATGTATCGTATTCAATCTTAATAATAAATTCAAACGAGTTTGTGATAATACAATAAATATGATAGTATATAATTTTAAATATATGAAAATATCAATAAACTTTATTAGATTGTATAATATTTTAATGATGTATTTATAAATTTAGTTTTAACCGTATAAATTAATAAAATTAGTAAATGACATACAAGTGGTTACTACTCATGATCATGTATAATAATTGATCTTTTAAATGAAATTCAAAATTAACTAAATTGATATTTTTTTTAAATTTGACATTTATTTATAATCATAATGATGCAAAGTTTATATTATTAATTTTAATTTCAAAAATAAATTTGAGAGCAAAAAAAATTTTAACGGTAAATTCAATTGATTTAATGATAATATAATAAAGTTCAAAGTGTATAATATTAAATATATGAAAATATCAATAAAGTTTATTATATTTTATATAATTTTAATTATGTTTTTAATTAAGTTTATATGATAAATAGTGGTATATGAGAAATATATTATTATTAGTAATTGTGTATATTAAAAAAATTAGCAAATGAGATTTAGAACTAGTGATTAAGTATAATAATAGATTTTGTTTATAATTTTAAAATTTTAAATTATTAAATTATTAATTTCGTTAAAATTTTAATAATTATTTATATTTTTCAATATTCAATTTACTGAATTGCAAATCACATCTGAAAATTTTATTTACATGAATTATGAACTCAAATATCGAGTATGAGTTCTCGTTCATAAATCCGAGTTCGAATTGTGCTCGATTTTCCTGTAGTAAACAGTGTACGAAATAATATCCCTAATTAATATAACATAAATTCAATTGAATATATATTTAAAATTATACACTTTTTAATATTTTTTATTAATATTTTCACCTATTTAATATTATACATTACCAACTTAATTTTATTATTATAAACTTAGTTAAGTTTATTATTAAACTTCAATACATCACATATATTTTAAAATTATTTAAATAATCTACTTTTTAATGATTATAAGTTGTGATTTATTTGAAAATTTTATTTTTCATACATAAAAGTATTAATGATACATTAATATATAATGCATCATTACATATTTATCTTAAATTTAAGAAATTTATTTTATATTTTTTTATTTATTCTTTAAAAATATTTATTAATAATTTATAATAAATTTATATAAATATAAAATATTTAATTAATAAAAAAATATGTCCTATCATTTAATTTTTAGAAAAATATATTAAAATTGGATAAAATAGTATTTTTCCCAAAATTCTTTATATGAACGTGTTAAAATAAAATTTAGTTATATATAATATATTTTAAATATTTAATTTTTAATTATATATCGTATTATAAATACAATTAAATTTATTTATTTGAAACTTTTAATTAATTCACATCATTAAATTATTATCAATTTAGTATGATAGGGTTTCGTACTCTTTTAAAAGAAAAGGTAGTGTGTCATTTACGTGCTATGTCGTAACTCATACATATAGTCACTAAGCTTCCTCAATAAAGTATAAAGAAACTGAACTTTGGAGAAATATTTATAATTAGAAAATGAGTTGAAGAATTAATGATTAAGTATAATAATATATTTTATATATAATTTTTAAAGTTAAAATTATTAAATTTTAAATTTTGTTGATAATATTACCCAAACCATATAGTAAAACTTCGAACCGAAACGTAAGGAAGAGAGAGCCAGGGTGGAGTTGGAAGGTGACTTGGGACGAATATGTCATAGTTATTGGTTGAGTAGATTTTTAGCAGATATCATTTAGTAGGGGATAATGTTCCACCTGAAACATCAATATATTAGCACCCGACTATTTGGTTGATTACCTTTTGATAATATTTCACCTAACACTGAACATTATCAAAAGGCGCACCTTCGATTTCAAGTGAAACTACTTTGGCACCCCGATTTTTCCCAATTTATTATAGTGTATAATTTTTATTATATATTAATTGAGTTTATGATAATACAATAAAAGATTATGTATTATACATTAATAAATTTTTACAATAAGGAAAATAAGACAAAAAATGATAACTTTTTAAATAAAATAGTAGTTTTTTTCAAAGTAAATATTAATATAACAATTTTTTTACCCTAACTATATAAAAATATAACCTATTTGCATGATTAGCAATTTTGATATGCCATACTCCATTCCTTCTAATTGAGTTCTATAATACTTGAATGAGATGCAGTATATGGGGTCAGATATAATGTTGGACTATAAGATATTGTTTCACAAATTTAGATTTTTTAGTTCATTTTGAGCTCAAAATTTAAAAAGGAATAATTTTTTATTTTATGATGATAAAAATTATATTATTTATTATTAATTAAATATATATTACTGAAACAGTAAAATTAATTTTTTTTCTAAGCTAGCTAATTTCTACTATAAGTTATAAAAAATTAAATAATAATAACAAAAAAAATACTCAATCCCTTTTCAATAGAAGAGGATATAAGGATAATTAAAGATTCTATCACTTAGAAAGTTATCTTATTTGAGTAAAGAGACAAGAAATTCAGTATAGAGGTAATAAAATGGATTATTTGATCAATGAATATATATTACTAAATGAAAAAAAAAATATATAAGTTAAAAGCTCTCTTTCCTTGTGTAGATTTCATTTAATTTACATTATCAAACTATTATTATATTAGAGATAAAATACTAAAAAAAGGAATTATTATGTTATTTATACGTGATGCTATAACTCTTTTAAGTTTTCCATCAATAAAGGCCCATGGAAGGAAACTCTACAAAACTGCCTCAATCTCCTTTCCTCATTATCCATGTTAAGTTTATACACTATCCAATTCAAATCATTCTATAGAACAACCGCGCGACGTGGCAACAATTGCTCAAGTCGAGGTGAGTTTAAATTTTGAAAAATTTACGCTATTCAAGTTATTATTCGATCGTAGATGCTCTCGGTTAAATCGAATACTAACTTTTCATCAATATTACTCAACGCATACTAATTTATTAATAAAATTTATACGAATTAATATGAAAAATATTTATAATTAATATTTTTATTCTCTAATAAAAATATAATAATAACCAAGAAATCCCACCGTACAAAATAACATTCCTAATTAATATATCATAAATTAAATAGAATATATATTTAAAATTATACACATTTTAATATTTTTTATTAATATTTTTACATATTTAATATTATACATTACCAACTTAATTTTATTATTATAAACTCAGTTAAATTTATAGTTAAACTTTAATACATCACATATATTTAATAATATACAATTTACCCTTAAAATATCAAAATTTATGAATTTATATCATTAAGGTGTGATTTATTTAAAACTTTTATTTTTATTACATAAAAGTATTAATGATACATTAATATATAATACATCATTACATATTTATGTCCTAATGTATCATTTTAGTTTTAGAAAAATATATCAAAACTTGATAAAATAATATTTTGTCCATAATAGTTTAATTGAACGTGTTAAAATAAATTTTAGTAACTTATATATCACTTTTTTTTATTTAATCATATAAATTCATTGATCAAATAATCCACTTTCTTGCCTCTTTACTATTATCCTCTTCTACTGAAAGGGGATGAGTCAATTTTTTCTGTTATTATTATTATTTAATTTTTGATAACATAGAGTAGAATTTAGCTCACTAAAAAAAATATTAATTTGACTGTTTCCACCATATATATTTAATTGATAAAAAATAGTATATTTTTTTATCAACATAAGATAAGTAAAATAATCCTATTTATATATTGAACTTAAAACAAACTAAAAAATCTAAATTTGTGAAACAATTTCGAATAGTCCGACATCACACCCGACTCAATATACTCCATACCATTGAAGTGCTATAAATGATTAATACATAATTCTTTATTGTATTATCATAAACTCAATTAATATATAATTAAAATTATACATTATAATAAATTTTAGGAAAGTTTTAGCCTAGTTCCACTTGATATATAAATTTTAGCCTAGTTCCACTTGAAATCGAACATGCGTGTTTTGAAAATATTCTACTTGATTGTGTGCAAATTCTTTAAATATCCTCTAGCATCCAAGCAAATAGTTTATGAGTGCAAATTATAATAATCAGCCCATAGGATAATTGTCACGCCCCGACCTGGTTCAGTTGAATCACCGTGAATAACTCGTCGCTCTCTTTGTTCAAAAGGAGTTTTCTCCTTCTTTAACTCAAGTAGAGCTAGACGTATTATCAACATTGTTACCTAGAAAGACATATATTAAATAAAATAAAAGTTTAAGAGAAATTATGCATGTTTGACAGTAGGTAAGGCTTGGTGTTATCCCTAGCCATTTTTACAAATTCCTGAAAAATACATAAAAAAGAGGGGTAAGTTTCTAAAACTTAGTGAATAGGTTTTAATAAAAATTTAACTTCGATGAAAATAGTTTAAAAAAAATGGAGTGTGCTAGACTCCTTAATTTCTTTAAGTTTTTCCCATCATCGATATCAGTTTTCAAAAATTATTTCTTATTACCACGGTATGTCATTTTGGTAAATTGAATTTTAAAAAATATAAATAATTATTCAAATTTTGATAAATTAATAATTTAATAATTTTAAATTTAAAAATTATACATAAAATATATTATTATACTTAATCACTAGTTCTTAATCATATTTTCTAATTTTATTAATATATACAAGTATTAATAAAAATGTATTGATGGTATATCAATATTTATTATATAAACTTAATTCAATATAAAATTAAAATAATAAAAAATATAATAAATTTTATTGATATTTTTATTTAATTAATATTATAATCTTTTAACTTTACTATATTATCATTAACTTAATTGAATTTACTGTTAAAATTTTTTTTCTTTCAAATTTATTTTTAAAATTGAAAATTAATAATATACACTTTGCATCTTTATAAATATTAATAAATATCAAAATTAAATATATATATATATATATATTAATTTAGATGATTTTGAATTTAATTTGAAAGATCTATTATTATACATGATCATGAATGGTGACCACTTTTATGTCATTTGGTAATTTCATTAATTTATATGGATAAAACTAAATACATGATTATATCATTAAAATAATATACACTCTAATAAATTTTATTGATATTTTCACATGTTTAAAATTATATACTATCAAATTTATTATATTATGATAAACACAATTGAATTTATTATTAAAAGTGAATACAATATATATATTTAATAATATATACTTTACAAATTTATAATTAAAAATAAATGTCAAATTTTAAATAATTTTAAATTTATAGAAAAAGTAATTCTATTATGAGATAATGAGTTGTAATTATTTACTAATTTTATTAGTGTATATTTTTTATCAATTTTTTTTATTTAAAACTTATAGATATATTTAATTTATAAAAATATGTTATATGAAGTTTGTTATTTATTTTTTTAATAAAATAATTCATAATTTATATAAGTAATATTTTGCCTAAAAAGGTAATATTGAATGTGTTAAAAATAAATTTTAGAGTTACATAATATATTTTAAAATTTTTACTTTTTAATAAAGGATTCAATTATACACGTAAATGAATTTCTGTGGTGATTATTATATTTTTATTAGAGAATAAAAATTATTAATTATAAATATTTTTTATATTCATTTGTATAAATTTTATTGATAGATCGATACTCGTAGAGTAATATTGATGAAAAGTTAGTATTCGATTTAACCGAGAACGTGTACGATGGATTAATTGCTTGAGTAGCATAAATCTTTCAAAATTTAAACTCCCATCAACTTGAGCGGTTGTCGCATGTGCCATGCCATGAAGCCATTGTTCTATAAAATGGTTTGAATTGGATAGTTTATGAACTTGACATGAATATGTAGTTTTGTAGAGATTCCTTCCATTGGCCTTAATTGAAATAAAACTTGAATGAGTTATGGCATCACATATAAATGATATAATAATTACTCTTTTGAATGAAGTTTTAGTCTACACATGTAAGGAAAGAGAGATTTTAACTTATATATCATTTTTTTTATTAAATAGTATATATTCATTTATCAAATAATTCACATTCTTACCTCTCTACTCAAATAAGGTAATGTTGTCCAAGTGATGAGTCAATTTTTTTGTTATTATTATTTAATTTTTGTTAACTTAGAGTAGAAATTAGCTCGCTCACAAAAAATATTAATTTAATTGTTTCCATTATATATATTTAAATAATATAAAATAATATAATTTTTATCAACATAAAATAAAAAAAATAATCCTATTTATATTTTGATCTTAAAACGAACTAAAAAATCTAAATTTGTTAAACCATACCAAAAAGACCCACATCACATCAGACCCATATACTTCATCCCATTGGAGGGTTATAGAAATCAATCACATGGAATAGAGTAGGAGAATGACATATAAAAATTGCTAATCATACAAATTGGTCATATTTTTGACACAGCTATGGCATAAAAAAGAAAAATATTATATTTATAGTTACGGTAAAAAAATTTACTCTTTTATTTCAAAAGATGTCATCAATTGTATGTCATTTGTTAGTTTATTTATTGAATAAAATTATTAATGCATAATAGATAATAATTTATTGTATTATCATAAACTCAATTAATATATAATTAAAATTATACACTATAATAAATTGAGGGAAAACTGTGGGTGGCAACCTAGTTCCACATGAAATCTAACATGTGCCTTTTGATAATATTTTACTTGATTGTGTGCAAATGCTTTAAGTATCATTTAGTAGCCAACCAAATAATTTATCTGTGCAAATGATAATAATTAGCACGAGGGATAATGTTCTAGTGTAAGGTGTAATATTATCAAAAGGTAATCAACCAAATAGTCAGGTGCTAAAGGATATCTACTTGTTCTAGGTGGAACATTATCCCCTACTAAATGATATTGGCTAAAAATCTGGTCTATAAAAAATCTACTCAACTGATGAATGTGACGTATTCATCCCCAATTAGTTTCCAACTTATGAATGTGACGTACTTATCATTGCCCAATTAGGTATGATATAATATTTCCACTCACAATTGGTAAGTGGTTTTTAATTTTAAGTTGTGCTCATCATTCCAACTGGGTATGATGTTAGTAAACCCACTCACCTGTTAATGCCGTGAATTTCACTAGACTGGTTCTTGGTATTCACGCGAGCTTGTCCTTGCTGGCGTTCCTAGTACTTCGTGTTCCTACACGATATGAACATCTTAGTTCATTATCCTTCGGCCTAATTGCCTTCATACATTCCAAATGAATGAGAAAGTCAAACTTTCATTTATTTGCAATTAGGTCCCTAAAGTTATTTCTCTTTAACTTTAAATCCCAAATGCCAGTTTTTTCTCAAATTAAGTCCCAAAACTTCAAAAATTTATCATAGGACCTCAATTTATTCCATTTCACAAAAGGGCGATTAATTTCTAAAATTTCCAATTTGGTCCTCCAACTTTTCCAAAATTACCATTTTGCCCTTCCCTTACAAAAATGGTAAGTTTTGCCCCAAAAAATTCTAAATTTTCTCAATTGGTCCTCCAACATTATTTTCATGCCCAATTGGCCCTCAATTTCATAAAATTTCATTTTGGTCCTTCAAATTTTGAAAATCCACAAATTTCCCCTAAATTTTCCCTAATTTCAACTCTTCAACACTACTGAATTTGATTTTATCAAATTGATCGATTAAACACCTCTAATTGTTGAAGTTGGAGTTGAAGTTGATTTCCTACATGTTCATACGATTCTAAGGAACTTTGAAATCACAGATTTTAACGCCAGATTGAGCTCAAACGGAGATTTGTCGGAAAATAGATTGTAGAGAGAGGAAGCTTCGATTTCTCACCGGTGAGGGCACGATGATCCGAGCTTTCGATCTGGGCAGATAGCTCTCATATTGAGGATCATCCTAGTATCAAGAATCGCATCAATTGATGCCAAATTGAGTTAGAATTTCATCATTGAAATTCTACCGGTTCTCTCTCTAGCATCGCCTGGAAATTGTAGAGGAGAGCCGAATTGGCTTACCTTTCAGTCCTAATTTGGCCGTGGGAGGGCTGAGAAAGTGTTGGGAGGGCTTGGTTTGGTCTTATGAGGGCTCAAAATGGCCGATTTCAAATTCGCCGAAATAGGGCAGCTTCGGTCCGCCGGAGCTGCTTCACTGTTCCATCATGTCGGCGCTTCTCTAGTGATTCTCGGATTGACTGGAGTTTGCTATCAGATAGTTGACTTCTCCCTGGTTCTAAAGAGCCTGACCTCTCCTTCTGAGGTTAAGAAAAATTTTCAAGTTGAAGCTCTGGTTAAGCTTCACTGGGAAATAGAACAGTAGAGAGAGAGAGAGAGAGAGAGAGAGAATTGTTCGGGTGTGAGGAGAATTAATGGGGATGACATCTTTATATAGGTGTAAAACCGTATATTAAATGGGAGAGATTTATTACTAGTATTAATATTGCCATAAATTATTGGTATTAATTCCAATAATTTAATTTCGGTATTAAATTATTTGTATTAATTCCAATAATTTAATTTCGGTATTAAATTATTTGTATTAATTCCAATAATTTAATTTAGGTATTAAATTATTGGGTATTAATTACAATAACTAAATATATATTAATTTATGGCTATTTATGATAAGGCGTAAGTTCGAATAAAATGTTTTGACCGAAATTTCAGGTTACCAAAAAAATCATACTTTCGAGTAGGTCACTCATCCTCACACTACTCTCAGGCAAGCACGCTTATGGATTCTTGTTCACCTAAACCAATTTGGTTTTTCTCTTTTAATTTGTCTTAAATTTCTTTTCCAAGGTTTAATGAACCCTTTGGATCACCTGGAAGTTGTAATTTTCCAAATTGCTTGTTCCCAAATGACCGGGTTTGTAAACCGGCTCGATTTTCTTACTCGGGTTGACTGGTTCTTTCCCGGTTTTCCTTAACTCAAAAGTGTTGGGTTTACATCTCTCCCCTTCTTTTAGAAGTTTTGTCCCCAAAACTTAATTTGCAACCTTGCATGAGGAACTATTTTCTTTGATGTCCATTTGTTGTTTGCTTAACATGCAAACTCTTCTCTTGTTCTTTCAATTAGTCCTTTTTACATCCTTCACTTAAGCAATTTCTTTTCCTTTATATTATTTACTCCCTCCATGGAGTTTATCATAACAAGACATACCTTACTTCAGGGTATATTCTTAGATTTATATCTTTCTTTGCTTAGAACACATTCTTCCCTTTGAGGTTCTGTACTCAAGATTGGGAATTCCAAGATACCTAACCATTTCCGTGTCTAGTTAAACCCTTGGTCATTGAAACCTTTAGCTTAATGTTCTTTCAAGCATTATGTACTTGTTTCCACAGTTTTCTTATTATCACTTTTTCGTCCTATTTTGACCCTTCCTCCATTCGTTGTCTATTATAACTTCGGTTCAAATTTTTATATTCGACCTCGTCATGTTTATTAGCCAACTCTTCCTCACTTTGAGTCATATTCTCCTCGGGATTGTTGGGCTTACATACCCCTTACAACATGGCATTATCTAGGACCTGTCTTTGTCCATTAGATTTCTAGAACATCTCCTTAAGGGTCTCTCTTAGCTTTTTTTTTTTGACCTTTCAAGGATCATATAACTTCATCCCTCTTTTCTTTTGATAGCATTCCTCAACTATCCTTTTTACCGTTATCCTCTCATCCATCATGCCTTTGAAGTTATGTCTCACATAACTACTTGGATTTCTCTTACCTACTCATCATTTCCAAACATTTTTATTGGGTCCTTTCAATTTCAAATCGTTGGGTTTCCTGATGATTATTGACATACGAGTATTTTTTTCCCTTCTTATGTCCTTTCTCTTCTTTAGTGACATCCCTTATTCAATGACTTCCTTTTTCCTTAATCCACTTTTACTTGCTCATAAATCACTTCATGATTCTTCATTCTACAATAATTGCTTTCGATCTATGTGTCGATTACTTTGCTTGGGAAGGTTCACTCCTTCTAGTTTTGTTCTTTATTATATCTCTTACAATAGAGATTTCCATCTTAGGAGTTACATGTTCAACCTCGTTATCATTTACTGTATGGTTCTTTCTCCGTTTCTTTGCACCCTTATCTATGTTAGGGCATCTGTTTGCTTTGAATCCTTCTCTATGCACAACTTTTGTTTTATCCCTTATTCCTTAGATGGGATACTTCTGATTATTGGTTTTATTCTATGCATTCCACTCTATGCTCGGTCGTCCACTCTTTAGGCTTCATATGCGCGTGTGGACTATGACCCATCTTACCAATTGTGGTTATTCCTTCTTAGCCACATCTTATTTGGAGGATTCACTTTTACAACGTTTCTCGAACATTCTTTCCTTTATTACATTAGTATGGGTTGTCCACTCATTCATACTTGTCACAGCATATTTTGCTGCTAATTTGTTAGATTATTTCCATTTAAGGAGGGTTCATATCCTTCTTGTTTCAAATTCTCTTGTTCACCCTTCGTGAGGCTCACTTAACCATCTTAAGTATATAAACCCGGTTTTGGCCATCGATTGCTTTAAGGATTTTCCTTCGTTCTTCTTTCCCAATGTTTTGGCCTTTTCACTTCTCTCTTCTTTGTTGTGGTTTAAATCGATGGTTCTCTCGAAGACCAGTTCTTTAACTGTCTCTTTCTTTTTATTTTTCTGGTCTTACCATCTGGGCAGTTGTATTCATGCCCATCATATTGTCCATCATAGAGTGTAGTCTTTACTACGTCTTATCCTTTCTTAGGGTTTTGTTCATTATCTTTGGTTGTCCATCGTTAGTAGTTTTTCTCTTTCTACATAGTTCTCCTATTCTCTCCAAACAGGTCGCACTGGACCATTACAATACTTCCTTCCTTGGAAAATATTTCCTAAATAAGGGTTGGTTCCATTTCCTCTTAATTGGGATACGCATGTCTTTCCGTGGCTTCCTTCCTTGGTTGGATTCTTTGCCTTTCCCATGACATTCTTTTCTTACATTTGCTCTAGGCGATTTCTACCCTTAAATGACATCCCTTGATGTTGTCTTCTCCTATTTACCTTTACTCCTCAAATCTTGTAGGCACATCTTTTATGCTCTATCTGCATCCTTATTCGTACCCAATACATGTCTATTTCTTTAGGGAGCATACAAATCTTCCTTGTTTCAGGATCATTATGGGGGAGGCTTGCCCATCCCTTTCTTGGCTTGAGTTTAGTCGTTAATTGGCCTTTGGTCCTTTTAAGGATTTCCTGCATCCTTCTTTTCCCAAGTATTTGACCTTTCCGCCTCTCTCTTTTTTGTTAGAACTTACATTATGGCTTTCCCGAGTATTTGTTCGTTAACTGCTTTGCCTCCACCATTTGTTTGGTCTAAGTTTTTTAGGGCAGCTGTTTCTCGAGTCCTCCTCTCCTTAACATCCATCTCACTGACCTTTTTAGGGTGTAGTCCTTCGTAGGGTGTCATTTATTCTCCTTGACCCTATTTGGCTTCATTACTTTTTCCAAGGTGATTCATTCCAATATATCCCGTTATTTGGCTCTTTTACTCTTCCAAGGCAGGTCATAATTGGCCTCCAATACATCTTTCCATCAAGAAGTTTCTAACGGTGGGTCAATGCCTTGCACTTCATTTTATGTTCATCTGCCAATCCAATGATTCTTTCAAGGTACTTAGTTATATGCATCCCTCCAAAGTTCCCTTTCCCAATGTATTCCTTCTCTTCTTCACTCTCATTGTGCCTTTCTCTAGAGTTTCCAGATGATGTTTCTATGTGTTTGCCCCTTATGAGAGGGTTCTAGATATACTTCCCATGTACCTTATCCCTACTCTTGAGGCATCTTTCTCGAGTTGACCTTCTTAAGAAGAAATTTAAATTTTGCATTTACCTCATCACTTCTTGACCTCTTGGTGAACCGCTTACTTAGCTAGCTCCATGGTTTTGGTCTCCAGTCCTTCGTGGCCTTTGAGGAGTTATTGCCTAGAATTTATGAGGTGTGAAACATCCCTTCTTTCCTTACACCTATAGTAGTTTATCTTGGTATTTGTCCTTAGTACGGTTGGGCACTTCTTCAGGTAATGTCTCAATCATTCATACTTGTAATAGGTTATTCCTTTACATGGATTGTTGTGGTCCCTTTTTCCCTTCGAGTAGGGCATTTCCAAGGTTACTATTGGTTTGGTGCTCCACCGTTCTTTGAGTCTGATCACTTTGATAGTTTTCTTACTATATTTCCTTTACTAAAGGGTCATGGTAAGAGTCTTCATATGTTTCTTAATTCCCTGATTCATCTTCCATAACCAGGATGTAACTTTTCCTTAGCTTCCAGGATTGTGCGGGTTTGCTTTATTTTCCTTAGGCCATATTCCCAACACAATTGCATCATTAGGAGAGAGAGTTTTGAGAATTTGAATATTTTATTAACAGGGGGATACAAAAGATTAGGCTTTTAGCCCTATCATAGAAAATGGTTGCAAAATAACTAAGGAGCTATGGAATTCTTGATAAACGTCTTCCTCCATACTTAGAGTTGTGCCATCAATAGGTCCTAGCACCATTCTCCAGGATACTTCCCCATTTGGTCTTTTGACATTTCAGCCCGGTCTCAAGCATTTGGAAAGCTTCTAGGGTTGTCTCCCAATGAAGATAGGGTGTTGAGTAGAGCCATTCCAAGTTTTCTTGGTTCCTCTCCTGGGAGCCATCAGAAAATTTTAGGATAAATCATATTAGTTACTATATTTTCTTGTCTTGATTATGTATTCGAGAAAACAAGCTCTGATACCACTCTAGTTGTCACGCCCCAACCCGGTTTGGTCGGATCCTCGTGAACAACCTGCCACCCTCCCGGTTTATTAAAGGGTTTCCCCTTATTATAATCCTAAAGAGTAAGGTGTCCTTTAAACCTGCACCATTTCCTGGAATAGCATAATCAAAACTACATGAAATTTTAAACTTTACATACCTGTCTTACGGGCATCTTAATTGATTGTCTTTCAAGGTAGGCTTTCCGGGATTTCCTGAAAGGAATATAAGGGAGGGAGTGAGTACGACTACTCAGTGAATGGGTTTTTAAAGGTTTGCTTTTAACTTTTAAGAAAAATATTTATATGGAGTGTGCCAGACTCATTTGCTTTCAAAAATCACTTCATTTAGAAATTATGGGTTTTTCCATTATTTCTTAGTTACTGGTGTATCATCACCCAACACACATCGTTCATCATGAAGGTTTCACAAGTCAGTATCACTACTGAACCCACTAGTGGCTTCGGAGTGACTTTTCCTGCCACCCGGATAGAAGTATGACCACTTCTACCCTGGGAATGAGTGGATGTACACAACATCCGACCCACAATCCCGAAATCACTTCTTCGTGTCCGTATGAGGACAGAGACCTCATCTCGTCCCCACCCCGATCTCATGCGCTTGGTGCTACTCCAAATTTCGCATAGACACCTGGAAGGAGGATCTGCCCTTATACTCACTAGGTCATCCAGGGCCCTTAGACACATCACTACCCCTCATGGGCGTCTTGATGATCTCGTACTCATAGTGCATGCACAAATAATGTTTTCTTATCAAGCCATGTAATATGTGGTGCCAATAGTCCAATGGCCCCGACTCTCAAATCAGCCTGCAGTTGTTTGTCTTGACAAGTCCGTCGACCTGTCATGTCGCACTATCGCTAGTTGACAGAGCATGTCGGTCCTATCTTGGTACCATGACCTAACAATTCACTTATTAAATTTTATGGCACATATATCATGATCGTTTACAAGCTCCTGCTTGTGCCAACTGGCCTTGGGTCCACTCTACGAGATTTTCAAAATCGGGTATTTAGCCCCCAAGTTCCAAATTCGAGGACCCTGACCTATCAGAGCTATTCGAGCTCCCGTCGAAAAGGTCTCCCAAATTGTTTAAGCATTGGCACACAGTCAGGGGAGAGCACTTCCGACAAAACATATGTTTTCTTTATCCATTATACCGCTCGGGTATAAGGACACCTCCGTTCATAACCGATGAACGGGTTTTCAACTTCCTTTGGGGAATTCTTATCATATCAACCGGGTATGATCTACTTATAACCGATAAGTAGTTTTTCCGCATGATTTTCACATCATTTCCACTAAGTAGTGAAGTTTAAAATACCATTTAATAGTGGGTTTTCATACCTAGGTACTTATCATTGCCCAACTAGGTATGATATAAAATTTTCACTCACAATTGGTAAGTTGTTTTTAATTTTAAGTTGTGCTCATCATTCTAACCGGGTATGATGTTAGTAAACCCACTCACCCATTAATGCCGTGAATTCCACTAGACCGGTTCTTGGTATTCCTTGCTGGAATTCCCGGTACTTCGTGTTCCTACACGATATGAACATCTTGGTTCATTATCCTTCGGCCTAATTGTCTTCAAACATTCCAAATGAATGAGAATGTTAAACCTTCATTTATTTGCAGTTAGGTCCCTAAAGTTATTTCTCTTTAACTTTAAGTCCCAAATGCCAATTTTTCCTCAAATTGAGTCCCGAAACATCAAAAATTTATCATAAAACCTCAATTTATTCCATTTCACAAAAAGGCAATTAATTTCTAAAATTTCCAATTTGGTCCTCCAACTTTTCCAAAATTACCATTTTGCCCTTCCTTTACAAAAATGGTAAGTTTTGCCCCAAAAATTCTAAATTTTCTCAATTGGTCCTCCAACATTATTTTCATGCCCAATTGGCCCTCAATTTCATAAAATTTCATTTTGGTCCTTCAAATTTTGAAAATCCCCAAATTTTCCCCAATTTTTTCCCCAATTTCAACTCTACAACACTATCGAATTTGATTTCATCAAATTGACTGATTAAATACCTCTAATTGTTGAAGTTGGAGTTGAAATTGAGTTCCTACATGTTCGTACGATTCTAAGGAACTTTGAAATCACAGATTTTAATGCTAGAATGAACTCAAACGTAGCTTCGCTGGAAAATAGATTGTAGAGAGAGAAAGCTTCAATTTCTTACCGGTGAGGGCACAACGGTTCGAGCTTTTAATCTGGGCAGATAGATCTCATCTTGAGGATTATCCTAGAATCAAGAATGACATCAATTGATTCCAAATTGAGTTAGAATTTCATAATTGAAATTCTGTCGGTTCTCTCTCTAGCACTGGCCGGAAATTGTAGAGGGGAGCTGAATTAGCTTACCTTTCAGTCCTTATTTGGCCGTGGGAGGGCTGAGAAAGTGTTGGGAGGGCTTGGTTTGGTCTGAGGAGAGCTCGAAATGGCCTATTTCAGATTCACTGAAATAGGGCAGCTTCAGTCCGCCGGAGCTACTTCACTGTTCCATCATGTCGACGCTTCTCTAGTGATTCTGGGATTAACTAGAGTTTGCTATCAGACGTCTCCTTCCGAGGTTAAGAAAAATTTTCAAGTTGAAGCTCTGGTTTAAGCTTCACCAGGAAATAGAGCAGTAGAGAGAGAGAGAACTGTTCGGGTGTGAGGAGAATGAATGGGGATGACCTCTTTATATAGCTGTAAAACCGTATATTAAATGGGAGAGATTTATTACTAGTATTAATATTGCCATCAATTATTGGTATTAATTCTAATAATTAAATATATATTAATTTAAGGCTATTTATGATAAGGCGTACGATAAAAAGTTACCAAAATTTCATGTTACAAAAAAAATCATACTTCCTAAGAGGTCACCCATCCTCACACTACTCTAGGGCAAGCATGCTTAACTTCAAAGTTCTTATGGATTCTTGTTCACCTAAACCAATTTGGTTTTTCTATTTTAATTTATCTTAAATTTCTTTTCCAAGGTTTAATGAACCCTTTGGATCACCCAAAAGTTGTAATTTTCCAAATTGCTTCTTCCCAAATGATCGGGTTTGTAAACTGACTCGGTTTTCTTACTCAGGTTGATTGGTTTTTTCCCGGTTTTCCTTAACTCAAAAGTGTCAGGTTTACATATTTAATTTTTGATAACTTAGAGTTGAAATTATCTCACTAAAAAAATATTAATTTGACTATTTCCATCATATATATTTAATTGATAAAAAATAATATAACATTTATCAACATAAAATAAAAAAATATTTATGTTTATATTTTGAACTCAAAACGAACTAAAAAAAATCTAAATTTGTGAAATAATATCGGATAGTCTGATATCACATCCTACCCGCATACTCCATCCTATTGGAAGTATAATAGAATTCATTCACACGGAATGTAGTACGAGTATGGCATATCAAAATTGCTAATCATACAAATATGTTATATTTTTGACAGGGCATAAAAAAGAAAAATATTATATTAATATTTATTGTGAAAAAATTTATTCTTTTATTTCAAAAGTTGTCATCACTTATATGTAATTTGTTAGTTTCTGTATTGTATAAAATTATTAATATATAATATAAAATTATTTATTGGATTACAATAAACTCAATTAATATATAATTAAAATTATAACCTATAATAGGGGTACGAATATTACATATCAAAATTACTAATCATACAAATAGGACATATTTTTGATATAGTTAATGCATAAAAAAGAAAAATATTATATTAATTTTTACTATTAAAAAATCTACTCTTTTATTTTAAAAGTTGTCATCACTTATATGTCATTTGTTAGTTTTTTTATTGTATAAAATTATTAATGAATAATACATAATTATTTATTATATAATCATAAACTCAATTAATATATAATTAAAATTAAATACTATAATAAATTGTGAGAAAACCACGGTGGCAATCTAATTTCACATGAAATCAAACATGCACCTTTTGATATTATTATACATAAAATCTATTATTATACTTAATCACTAGTTCATACTCTCATTTGCTAATTTTATTATTGTACACAAGTATTAATAGTAATGTACTGATTAAATATCACTATTTATTATATAAACTTAATTCAATACATAATTAAAATTATAAATAATATAATAAATTTTGTTGATATTTTTATTATTATATTGTCATTAACTCGATTGAATTTACTGTTAAAAAATTTATTTGCTCACAAATTTATTTTTAAAATTGAAAATTAATAATGTATACTTTGCATCTTTATGATTATAATTAAATATCAAAATTTGAAAGATTTATTATTATACATGTTCATGAATAGTGACCACTTGTTTATTATTTGCTAATTTCATTAATTTATAGGTTGAAACTAAATACATGAATACATCATTAAAATAATATACATTCTAATAAATTTTATTAATATTTTCACATATTTAATATTATATACAATGTATTAAATTATTATAAATTAATTAAATTTATTTTTAAAAATGAATACAATACATATATTTAATAATATATAGTTTGTAAAGTAATAATTAAAAATAAATTTCAAATTTTAAAATATTTTTAATTATTTTTATAATTTTAAATTTATAAAAAGAGCAATTTGATTATGAGATAATTATTAAAGGTTGCTCCAAAGTTCAGTTTCGTTATAATTAATTAGAGTGAAGTTTATAGGCTATATGGATGAGTTATGACCTAACACATAATGGGCATACTAGTTTCTCTTTTAAAAGAGAACGAAACTCTATAATACTAAAATGATAATAGTTTGATGATTTGAATTAATTAAAATCATAAACTAATCAAATTTAATTGTATTTATAATAATTTATATAATTAAAAAATAAAGTTTTTAAAATATATTATGTTTAACTAAATATTATTTTAACACTTTCAATTAAACTATTATGGGCAAAATACTAATTTATCAAATTTTGATATATTTTTCTAAAAATTAAATGATACATTAGGACATATTTTTCATAAATTAAATATTTTATGTTTTATATTAAAGTGTTACAAGGTTTTAATTAAATTTTAATAAATATTTTAAAATAATAAATAAATAAAATATAAAATAAATTGCTTAAATTTAAGATATAAATGAAATGATGTATCATTTATATTAATTTATAACTAATACTTTTATGTATTAAAAAAATTTTCAAATGAATCACAACTTATATTCAATAAAAAAATAGATTTTTTAAATAATTTTAAAATTATATAAATTTATAATTTTGAAAATTTTGAAAATTTTGTGGTAAATTATATATTATTAAATATATGTGATGTATTCAATTTTAATAATAAATTTAATGAGTTTATAATAATAAAAAAATTTAGAAATGTATAATATTAAATATGTGAAAAATTTATAAAAAATATTAACATATGTATAATTTTAAATATATACTTGATTTTATTTATGATATATTAAATATGGATGGTATTTTGTACGTCAGATTTCTGCCAAATCGATCACAACTCGAACTCGGATCTATAAATAATACTCGTACTCATCCTTCGAGTTCATGAATCATGTTAATTAAATTTCAAAACTTGATTTGTGATTCATTAAATCAAATATTGAAAAATATAAATAATTATTAATATTTCAAAAAATTTAATAATATATTTATTTTAAATTTAAAAATTATACATAAAATCTATTATTATAGTTAATCGCTTCTTCTTAATCTCATTTACCAATTTTTTTTAATGTATACAAGTACTAAAAATAAAGTATTAATGATATATCAATATTTATTATATAAACTTAATTCAATACATAATTAAAATTATACAAAATATAATAAAATTTATTGATATTTTTATATATTTGATATTATACACTTTTAAATTTATTATATTATCATTAATTCAATTGAATTTACAGTTAAAAAATTTTATTGCTCTCAAATTTATTTTTAAAATTAAAAATTAATAATATACAATTTGGATCTTTATAATTATAAATAAATATTAAATTTTGAAAAAAATATCAATTTAGATTATTTTGAATTTAATTTGAAAGATCTATTATTGTACATGATCATGAATGGCCACCACTTATATTTCATTTGCTAGTTTCATTACTTTATACTGTTAAAACTAAATATATAAATACATCATTAAAATATTATACACTCTAATAAAGTTTATTAATATTTTCACTTATTTAATATTATATACTATCAAATTTATTGTGTTATCATAAACTCAATTGAATTTATTATTAAAATTGAATATAATACATATATTTAATAATATATAATTTGTAAATTTATAATTAAAAATAAATATCAAATTTTAAATAATTTTAAAGATTTATATTATTTTAAATTTATTGAAAGATAAATTCTATTATTAGATAATGAGTTGTAATTATTTACTAATTTCATTAGTGTATATTTTTTATAAATATTTTTATTTAAAACATATAGATATATTTAATTTATAAAACATGTTTTATGAAGTTATTTATTTTTTTATAAAAGAATTCAAAATTTAATAAATTAATATTTTACCAAAAAAAGTAATATAAAATGTGTTAAAAATAAATTTTAATGGTAAATAATATATTTTAAAAATTTTACTTTTTAATTAAGGATTCAATAATACACCTAATGAATTTCACTCGTGACTATTATATTTTTATTAGAGAATAAAATTATTAAATATAATTATTTTTCATATTCATTCATATAAATTTTATTGATAAATCAGTATGCCGTCTAGTAATATTGATAAAAAAGTTAGTATTCGATTTAACCGAGAGTGTACGATGGAGTAATGACTTGATTAGTATAAATATTTCAAAATTTAAACTCAGCATCAACTTGAGAGGTTGTTGCATATGTCATGCCATGAAGTGATTGTTCTATAGAATGGTTTGAACTAGATAGTTTATGAACTTCAAATGGATAAAGAGGAAAGGAGATTGAGGCAGTTTTGCAGAGGTTCATTCTATTGTCCTTTATTGAATAAAAACTTAAGAGTTGTAGCATCACATATAAACTACATATTAATTTCTATTTTAAATGAAGTTGTAGTTTTTTATCTCTAACTTAATAATAGTTTAATAATATAAATTTAATAAAATTTACACAAGAAAAGAGAGTTTTTAATATATATATATATATGTCTTTTTTATTTAATAATATATATTTATTGATCAAATAATACACTTTCTTACCTCCGTACTCAATTTCTTGCCTCTCTACTCAAATAACATAACTTTGTTCAAGTGATGAAATTTTTAATCTGCCTTATATATCCTCTTGTAATGTAAAGGGAATGAGTCAATTTTTTTTGTTATTATTATATAATTTTTATAACATAGAGTAGAAATTTGCTGGCTCACAAAAAAATATTAGTTTGACAAAAAATAATATAATTTTTTATCAGCATAAGACAAAATAATAATCCTATTTATATTTTGAACTCAAAATAAAATAAAAATATAAATTTGTGAAACAATATCCGATACTGTGACATCACATCCAGTCCCATATACTTCACCCCATTAGAAGTGTTATAGAACTCAATCACAAGGATTAGGGTACGAGTATGACATATCAAAATTACTAATCATATAAATAGAACATATTTTTGACATATCTATGACATAAAAAAGAAAAATGTTATATTAATATTTACTATTAAAAAATCTACTCTTTTATTTCAAAAGTTGTTATCACTTGTATCTCATTTGTTAGTTTCTTTATTGAATAAAATTATTAAAGTATACTACATAATTATTTATTGTATTATCATAAACTCAATTAATATATAATTAAAATTATACACTATAATAAATTATGGCAAAACCGGGGTGGAATCTAATTCCACATGAAATAGAACATGTGCCTTTTGATAATATTAAACCTAACTATGTGCAAATACTTTAAATATCCTGTAGCAACCAACCAAATAGTTTATATGTGCAAATGATAATAATCAGTCTAGGGGATAATGTTCTAGTGTCAGGTGGAATATTGTCTAAAGGTAATCAACCAAATACTTAGGTGCTAAAGGATATCTAGCTATTCTAAGTGGAGCGTTATCCCCTACTAAAGGATATCTGCTAAAAATCCGGTCTATTAAAAATTCACTCAACCGATAAATGTGACATGTTCGTCCCCAGTAAGTTTTCAAGTCCACACTAGTTGTTTATTGCTTACATTTTTATCCTAAGTGTCCCTACATGGTTTGAGTGTCATTATCAACAAAATTAATAATTTAATAAATTTAATTTTAAAAATTATATATATAGTCTATTATTATACTTAATCATTAATTCCAAATCTCATTTACTAACTATAAAAATTGCTCCAAATTTCAGTTACATTATACTTTATTAGAGGGAAGCTTATATGCAATATGGATGAATTATGACATAACACATAAAAGGGCATACTAGTGTCTCTTTTAAATGAGGATGAAACCATATGATAATAAAATAATAATAGTTTGATTATGTGAATTAATTAAAATCTTCCACTAAACAAATTCAATTGTATTTATAATGAGATATATAATTAAAAAAGTTTTTAAAATATATTAAATATAACTAAATTTTATTTTAACACATTCAATTAAACTATTGTGGGCAAAATAACTTTTTATCAAAATTTGGTATATTTTTCTAAAAATTAAATGATACATTAGGACATATTTTTTACAAATTAAATATTTTATATTTTAAATTAATGCATTACACGTTTTTAATAAAATTTTAGTAAATATTTTTAAATAATATATATAATATAAAATAAATTGCTTAAATTTAAGATAAAAATGAAATTTTCAAAAATACTTTTATTTATTAAAAATAAAATTTTCAAATAAATCACAACTTATAATCACTAAAAAAATAAAATTTTTATATAATTTTAAAATTATATAAATTCATAAATTTTTTCAAATTTTGTCATTTTAGTGGTAAATTGTATATTATTAAATATATGTGATGTATTCATTTTTAACAATAAATTTAATTGAGTTTATAATAATAAAATAAAGTTAGTAATGTATAATATTAAATGTGTGAAAATATTATTAAAAAATATTAAAATGTGTATAATTTTAAATATATATTCAATTAAATTTATGATATATTATTTAGGGATGTTATTTTGTATTGTTGGGGTTCGGCTAAATCAAACTTGAATTTATGTAATAGAACTTGTACAAGACGTTTGATTTCAAGAATCGCGTGAATTCAATTTGGAAACATTTGGTAAAACGAATATCGAAAGATATAAATAATTATTAAAATTTTAACAAAATTAATAATTTTAATTGACGAGAATTAATCAAAGTAAATTAAACAATTTCGAGATATTGAAAAACATAATAAAAATTTAAAATAGAATCGTAGAAAAAATTATAAAAAATAGTAGGTAAGACTTAAAATGTAGATAAACACAAAAAAAAAGAGTAAATTACAAAAAAATGTAAATCAATCTAACAATATAAGAAAATATAAAAAAATAATAAATTAATAAATAAACAATAAAACAATATAAAATACATTTAATAACATACCACAAATAGTAATAAATACTTTAAAAGTAATAATACCAAAATAGTTGGGATAGCTCTATATGAATGAATGAAAACAAACCAAAATAGAATGAAACATTAAAAATAAAAAAAATTAAAAATTAAAACGCAAGAGGATTATTAAAAAAATAATTTACACTAAACATACAAGAAAACACAAAAATACTTAAAAACATATAAATGATCAACAAAAAGTAGTAAGATATAATTAAACAAACACTATAAATAATATATATCTATATATAAACTACCAAAAAAACTCTTAAAATACAAAAAATACTAAAAGTGGTATAGATCATTTAATATTAAAAATGGATATAATTACTTAAAATACACAAAATAATGTAAAACAATAAAGAACACCATCAAAATTCAAAAATAAACAAACCTTAAAATAAATTAAAAAATTGTATGTGAAATAAAAAATTTGTGAAATTTCTTAATTTTTTATTATTTACTTATGTGAGTAATTAATAGATTGACCAGAAAGGTTAACTTTATTAAATAAAAAATGGTCCAAATGCGTTTTTGTCATATGTTAATTAAAATGATCGGCTAAAATTGAGAGAAAATGAAAACCTAAAGGCATGGAAGAAAAAATAAAGAGAAAATATATATTTTTCTTCTGGTACGTAATTTATAAGAAAATAATAAAATGATAGAAATTATATTGGAGGGAAAAGTAAAATAGTCTGGCAGGATCCCCATGCCCAACCACCTCTTCCCCTATTTTATTTTTGAAAATCTTGAAGTCTCCTTCTAGGTCACCGGTGGAAGATGTGGATCTAATTTCTGGCCATCCACTGATTGCTTCTAGAGTTTAGTGGCCCAGGGTAGATCTCCTTCACTGCCATTTCATTTCAGATCTTTGAATCGAGGTGCCATTTTCACACACAAGCGAAGAGGTTCTAGAGAATGGCAGGGCTTTCCACTATATCTCCTCTGAGTCTTCCATTCTTGCTTTCTCATTGCTTTGTGTTATTCGAGATTTGCTTTTTTGACTTCCTCTTGCTTTGACACCAATGATTCAATCGTCATTCTGATGGAACAAAGTGTCAGAACCGAAGTAATTTGAGATATAGATTGATCGCGCTTAGCATATACGCGCTAAATTCTTCGATTATGTTATTCTTTTTGGGAACGTTCCTAAAGGAAATTGCGCTAGTTTTTGTTTCTTGTATTTTGTTCATTTTGGTATTGATACTATATTCCCATTGTCACGCCCTGACCCAATTTGGTCGGATCCCCATGATCAACCCGCTACTCTTCCGGTTTATTAAAAGGTTTCCCTTATTATAAACCGTAATGAGTAAGGCATCCTTTAAACCTACACCTTTTTTCCTTGAATAACATAATCAAAATTGCATAACATTTTAAATTCATCATACTTGTCTCACAGGCTTCTTAGTTGATGGTCTTTAAGGGTAGGCTTTTTAGGATTTCCTAAAATGGATATAAGGAAGGGGGTAAGTGCGACTACTCAACGAATGGGTTTTCAAAAGTTTAAACTTTTAAGAAAATATTTACTATTGTAGTGTGCCAGACTCATTTCTTTCAAAACCATTTCATTTGAAATCTCGGGTTTATCACCATTTCTTTTTAACCACGGTGTGTCATCACCCAACACACATCCTTCATCATGAAGATTACACACATTCGTAGGTCAACACAACCACTAAACCCACTAGTGGCTTCGGAGCGACTTTATCGGCCACCCGGACAGAAGCACGACCACTTCTACTCTGGGAATGAGTGGATGTACGCGACATCTGACCCTCAATCTCGAAATCACTTCTTAGTGTCCATATGAGGACAGAGACCTCATCCTGTCCCCACCTTGGTCTCATGCGCTTGGTGCTACTCTAAATTTCGCACAAAAACCTGGAACGACGGTCTGCCCTTATACTCACCGGGTCGTCAAGTGCCCTTAGGATGCATCGCTACCCCTCATGGGCATCTTGATGATCCTGTACTCATAGTGCATGCACAAATAAAGTTTTCTTAAATTGCCATGTAATATGTGGTGCCATTTGTCCCAACAGTCCCGACTCTCAACTTAACCCACATTTATTTGTCTTGACTAGTTCGTCGACCTGTCATGTCGCACTGCCGCTAGTTGATTGAGCATGTCAATCCTATCTTGGTACCATGGCCAAAATAATTCACTTATTAAGTTATATGACATATATATCATGTTCGTTTACGAGCTCCTGCTCGTGCCAACTAGCCTTGGGCCCACTATACGAGATTTTCAAAATCGGGAATTTAGCCCCCAAGTTCAAAAACCAAGGCCCCTAGCATATCAGAGCTATTCGAGCTCTCATCGAGAAGGTCTCCCAAATTGTTTAAGCATTGGCACACAGTCAGGGGAGAACACTTCTGAAAAAATGGGTTTTCATTGTCCATTATACCAATCGGTATAAGGATATATCCATTCATAACCGATGAACGGGTTTTCAACTTCTTTCGAGTAAGTCTCATCATACCAACTGGGTATGATCTACTTACAACCGGTAATTAGTTTTTTTGGTATAATTTTCACATTACTTTCTGTAAGTGGTGATGATTAAAATACTACTAAACAGTGGATTTTTATACCGAGGTACTTATCATCCCCAACTAGGTATGATATATAATCTCACTCACAACTGGTAAGTAGTTTTTATCTTTAAGTTGTGCTCATCATTCCAACCGGGTATGATGTTAGTAAACTCACTCACAACTGATAAATGGTTTTTAACTTTAGGTTGTGATCATCATCCCAACTAGGTATGACGTTAGTAAACCCACTCACCCGTTAATGCCGTGAATTCCACTAGACCGGTACTTTGTATTCACGCAAGCTCGTCCATGTTGGCGTTCCCGGTACTTTCTCATTCCTATACGATATGAACATCCTTATTCATTATTACTCGACATAACAACCTTCATTCATTTCAAATAAATGAGAAAACCCAAACTTTTTAGTTATTTGCAATTAGGTCCCTAAAGTTATTTCTCTTTAACTTTAAGTCCCTAATGTCGGTTTTTCCTCAAATCAAGTCCCAAAACTTTTAAATTTTATCTTCGTACCTCAATTTATTCCATTTCACCAAAAAGGGGTTTAATTTCCCAAATTTTCAATTTGGTCCCCTAACTTTTCCAAAATTACCATATTGCCCTTCCTTTACAAAAATGGTAAGTCTTGCCCCAAAAATTCTAAAATTCCTCAATTGGTCCTCCAACATTATTTTCATTCCCAATTGACCCTCAATTTCATAAAGTTGCATTTTGATCCTTTAAATTTTGAAAATCCCCAATTTTCCCTCAATTTCAACTCCTTAGCACAACCAAATTTGATTTCATCAAATTGACCAATCAAACATCTCTAATTGTTGAAATTAAAGTTAAAATTGAGTTTCTCCATCTTCTTATGATTAAATAGCACTTTGAATCACAAGTTTTGACATCGGAACAAACTCAAACGAAGCTTCGCTGGAAAATAGACTATAGAGAGAGAAAGCTTCGATTATTCACCGGTAAGGGCACGACAGTCCGAGCTTTCAATCTGAGCAGCTCTCATCCTGAGGTTCATCCTAGAATAAAGAATCGCATCAATTGATGCCGAATTGAATTAGAATTTCATCATTGAAATTATGCCGGTTCTCTCTAGCACCAGTCGAAAATTGCAGTGGGGAGCCGAATTGGCTTACCTTTCAGTCCTAATTCGGCCGTGGGAGGGTTGAGGAAGTGTTGGGAAGGCTTGGTTTCACCTGAGGAGGGCTCGAAATGCCCAATTTTAACTCGACCGAAACATGGCAGCTTCGGTCCGCCAGAGCTACTTCACTATTTCATCACACCGGCGACCCTCGGAGTGAAAAGAGATTACAAACATGTAGCTGACTTCTCCCGGGTTCTAAAAAACCTGACATCGCCTTATTTGACTAAAAAAAGACCCCATGTCAGAGCTCTGATTTGAGCTTCACTGGAAAATGGAGCAATTAAGAGAGAATGAAGTTTTCAAGTGGGGAGAAGATGAATGGAGAGGGGCTCTTTATATAGGGAGCTCGGGGACCCGTTGACTATCCGTTTGGCACTGTTATAACTAACATTGAAGACTTGAAATGACCTGAACAGAAGTGTTTCTTCTTCATCAGTGTTTCTTCAGTTTCTCGACAAGTGAACAGTGCTGTCATCCTGAGAAACAAGATGACACTGTTTTGAACTGAACCGGGTTCAAAGCTTAAATCGACTGGTTCACCCCTCATTCGACCGAGTTTTTCAAATCTAAAAATTTCTAAATTTATCTAAATTCATTCTCTATCCAATGGTGGTCCTAAATCTCTAATTTAAATTATTTAAGCCACCTAGAAAATAAATTTAGGATTCAGTTCACTAGTGGTTCAAACCGGTTCGAATTCGGTTCACCTGAACTAGTTTGGTTTTCATCCCCAATTCATTTACAAGTCCATTTTCATGTCTTTTGTGACTCCATGGGTCACTTAGGGTCCATAAGATTCTTAGTTTACCATCTCTTTATCGATTTCGTTTCAAAAATCAGCTTGGTTCTTAAACCGGTTCAGGTCTGGTTCACCCGAACCAATCTGGTTTTTCTCTCTAACTTTGTTCTAAGGTTCCTTCCCAAGGTTTATAAATTTCTTTGGGGGCACAAGGGAGTTGAATTTCTCTGATTTGCCTGTTCTCTATGGGTTCTGGTTCATGAACCGACTCGGTTCATAAACCGGTTCAATCCAGTTGGATTCGGTTCATCTAAATCGGTATGGTATTTCTCTTCCAATTCATCCTAAGGTTCTTTTCCATGGTATTATGAATGCTTTGGATCACCCGAGAGTTGTAAATTCCCAAATTGCCCATTCACAAATGATCAGGTTTGTGAACTGGTTCTATTTCCTCACTTGGTTTGACCGATTCTTTTCCCACTTTTCCTTAGCTCAAAAGGGTCGGGTTTACACCCATGGTTTGAGAGATATGTGTACTGAGAAGAGAATTTCTCTGGACTTGCTCACCCAAGGAAAGCAAAGTATCTGAAAATTGAAGGATATGATTTGTGAATTGAATGGTGAAAAGTAAATTTAATGGGAGATTAGCATATTAAAGATGTTCTTTCATTTTACATCGTGTAACATAGATTTCATTAGAGAAAAGGTGTTAGAGGCTCAGCATACATGTATGCGAAGTTATCCTCTCAGATGGCAACCATCCAATCACATTTTGTGGGGTGATATAAGAAAATTAGTTCAAGATTCTCTTTTTATATGATTAGTTAATATGATTTCGTGCACTCTCTTGCATCTAGTCCAAGACTCACTTTTCATATATTTTTTCAATTTTATTAGAAGACTATTTTCGCATGCACTTGAAGATTCTAGACCAAAATCAGTTCTATGAACTTGTTGTCAGTATGCATCTACCTATTGTACCCTCAACGGTTGCCTCTAGGGTCTTACCATGTGTACAACTACCAATTAACTCATGGGTGAACAGTAGCAGCTCATTCTAGGGGACAGTTGATGGCATGTTACTGAGATTAAGTAAGGTTACAGGATGCTTTTACTGATTGTCTCCACATAGAAAATCACACTTTCACAAAGAAAAGTATTCTTTGTCAAGCAGTGAAACCTTTGTTTCAAAATTTTCAAGCCTTTCTTTATACAAACACTAAGTTGTGGAACCTTATCTTTGTACTTTGCCGGTGATATTCCACAACATCTTTGTACTTTGCAGGTGATATATTAGCGCTCTTGAAATTTTCTTTGATTGAGAATCTTTTACTTATGATATATGGAAAATTGCATCCACCTCTCGGAAAGCACCACTTGATGGTAAGTTCTCTCATTTGTCAATGCATGCCTCATTTTAGGGACTTTATGAAGAATATAGTAAAAAAATAGAGCAATCTAAAAATTATTATTTCATAAAAAAATGATTTCTTTGGAATATATATATATATATATATATAGCTTCTTACCTTTGAATGAAGTACAAGATGCTCATACTTTGGAACAGTATAAAATTTTGATACATTTTTGTCATAAAATACTCTCTTTCATCTTGTATATCATTTATGACATACTTATTTGAAACAAAAAAAAATCATTTAATAAAAAATATAACTTCTTTGGAACATATATTAGCATTTATGTATAGTTTCTCACCTTTTAATGAAGAAGTAAAAGATACTTTTTTGGGACATTATAAAATTATAACACTTTTTCACCATAAAATGCTCTCCCTTTTCCCTTATCATTTCTAGCTTTTACTTATTTTTCAAACTTTACTTGTCACATGAAGTTTGTCTCACTCGTACTCACTGTTGGGTTAAGCTGCAATCTTTGTAATTATTTAATATATATATATATATGTATATATATATATATATATTTATCTTATAATATATTGTTATTCATTAATCTATTTCTTATTATTTTTGTTGTTTCCTTATAATTTTATTTTAATTTACAATTTTTTGTAATTATATTTATAATTTATTATTATTTATTTTTTTATATTTCATTATATGTTAAAACTTTTTTATTGATTACTACCATTTTAGTATATTGAACGATCTAACATATTTTTTATATTTATTTTTTATTTTTATGTGTTTATTAATTTTTTATAATTTTTTATTTTTTTGTAATTTTTTTAAATTTGTAGTATTTATTTGAATGTATCATATTGTCTTTTTGGTGATTAAGGTGTTTCTTAATTTTATTTTAAATTTTTTAAAATTTTCAGTTTTTTATAATTTTTAGTGATTTTTAATGTTTATTTTAAAATTTTTAATTAATTTTTTTTATTTTAATATATATTTTATTTATTTTTATTGACTATTACCATTATTTGTCTTAACCGATCCTACTTATTTTTGGTATTTCATTGTGATTTTTTTGTACTCTTTCTTATTTTTAAAAGTTTAGGCACTTTTATGTTTTCTTACTGTATTTTGTTTTATTTATATTATTTGTATTTTTTATAATAATTATTTTGCATCTTAATTGTAAAATTTTATTTTTGATATTTTATACTATTTTGGATTATTTTAATTGATTATTAGTATTTTTTATATTTACAATCTTTGTAACTATTTTTACCGTATCTTTGTATTTTTTAGTGTAGACATTGCAAACATGAAAATGATAATAATACATTAAATAACCTAAAATAATATAAAATTTTAAAAAGAAAAATTCACAAACAAGTTAATAACTAATTACAATAAAATTTATAAATAATTTAAATAAAACCAAATATATTCTTATTTAAGGCGTTTTTTGTATGTATCATATAATATTTTGTTGTTGATTTATTTATTTGATATTTTTTTATTTCTTTATATTTTTAATTTAACATACTATTTTTGTAATTAATTTTACAATTCATTTTTTATTTTTTTATTTTTTTTGGTGTTTTATCATATGTTCAGCCTTTTTTATTTATTTTTACCATTTTTGTATATTGGGTGATCACACATTTTTTTGTGTTTGTTTTTTATTTTTATGTTTTTGTTATTTTTTTTAGGTTTTATTATTATTTTATGTGATTTTTTCTATTTGTAGTGTTTATTTTAATGTATAATATTATATTTTATTGGTTATTTAGAAATTTCTTAATTTTGTTTTATAGTTTCTAAAATATTTCGTGTTAATTATTATTTTTACTGATTTTTAATATTTATTTTTAAATAATTTTTGTTTTTATTATAATATATGTTTTATTTATTTTTTCCATTTTTGGTATTTAATCACACGTATTATTGGTATTTTGTTGTGATTTTTATGTTTTTTTATTTTTGAAAGTTTATGGCACTTTATGTTTTTTTACTATATTAGGTATTAATTAAATTTTTTTTTATTTTTTTATAATTAGTTTTGCAACTTATTTGTAAAATTTTATTTTTAATTTTGCAAATTGTTTCAAGTTATTTTCTTTTATTCTTACTGTTTTTTATGTTAGTAATGTTTACAACTATTTTTGTCGTATATTTTTTATTTTTAGTATTTCTTATTTTTTAAAAAATTTATTATATTTTAAGTTTTTTTAATATTTAAATATTTTTTTAAAATTTATCTTATATTTATTATTTATTTATTTCTTATTTTTTGTTATTTCCATATATTTTTATTTTATCCAATTATTTTTTGTAATTACTTATGCGAATTATTTTTATTTTTTTATTTTTTAATATTTTATACAATATTGAGTATTTTTAAGTGATTCTTACTTTTATATAGTTTCTTGTATTTTATACAACTTATTCGTATTTGTGGTATTTTTTAAATATATCATACAATGTTTGTTATTTAGGTATTTTTTAATTTTATTTTATAGTTTATAATATTTATAATTTTACTTATGATTTTACTACTATTTTTTTTTATATTTTATATTATTTTTTATTATACATATACTTAAACTGTATTATCATTCCAAAAATCATAAAAAAACACTAAATATCTAAAGAAATTCCAAAAATTACCGAGATAGTTCCAGATATAAAAGTAGAAATAATAAAATAAAAACAATAAAAAAATGTATTTAACATGTAAAATAATAAAATAATTATAAAATAAATTACTAAAATATTAAGTTAATAAGAACATAGAGAAAACATCAAAAATAGTAAAAATGTCTAAATGATAACTAAAATAGAGAAAAATAATTTAAATGAAACACGATAAATAGTAAAAAAAATATTTAAAAATGTTATAATAAGAGTCACTCATAATTATAACGAAATTTAAAAATATTTTGAATCGTTCTATACAAAAAAAAATGTAAAAAATTATTAAAAGAAACAAAAAAAAAGTACAAAATACTAATTAATATAATAAAATTTTAAAATTATTATTGAAAATAGTACAAATAAACTTTAAAAATATTAACAAGGACATAATCAAATAAAAAAATACAGTAACATACTTTAAAAAATTATCAGAAATAGTAATAAATATACAAAATACTAAACAAATGCAAAAACACATATGGCGCAAAAATTATTATAGATTGTTCCTTATAGGAGAATGGTAATAAAAGCCAAAAAGAAACAAAATAAAATAAAACATTCAAAAACATAAAAGTATTAAATAATTAATCATAAATATAATTACAAAATAAAGTAAGTAAATTTTAAAAATTAAGAAATTATAAAAATAATAATTAATAAATAAACAACAAATAGTAATAAATACTTACAAAATAATAAGAAATAGACAAAATAGTATGAAATGCTATAAACAAACCGTACAAATAATATATATATATATATATAAATTGTAAAAAAATATAAAAAATGAAAAAAAATGCTAAAAGTAGTATGAAATGTTCAATCTACAAAAAAAAAATGTATAAGAATCACTCAAAATACACAAAATAATATAAAAATCCAAAAATTAATAAACCAAAAAATGAACTAAAAAATTATAAGTGAAACAAAATATGTAAAGAAATACAAAATATAGTAAGAAAATAATAAATGAACAATAAAATATTGTTTGATATATTTAAAGAAATATAAAAAATAGTAACTTATAATTCAAATATATTATCTTTCTAAAAATCATAAAAAAAAACACTCAATATATAAAGAAATTCTAAAAATTAATGAAATTATTTTTGAAAAATACAAAACACAAGAGTAAAAATTATTATGGATAGTTCGTTATACAAAAATGGTAATAAATACCCAAAAAGAAACAAAATAGAATAAAACACTAAAAAACACAAAAGCAATAAAAAATAAGTCACATAGAAAGTGAATTTTAAAAATTAAGAAATCATAAAAATAATACGAAATAAATAAATAAAGAACAAAACATAGTAAAATATATTAAAAATACCAAATAAATGATAAGAATAGTTGGGATCATTGAAGACATAAAAATGGTATGAATCCATGTAAATAAATAAAATTAGTATGAAGAATTAAAAACTATAATAAAAATTAAAAAAGTAATCGAATTATTAAAATAGTAATAGACACTAAACACACAAGCAACCATAAAAAATAATATAAAATATATAAATAATCAATAAAAAATAGCAAGATACATTTAAACATATACTATAAATAATAAGATATGTGTAATTTATTAAGAAAGTTCGACAAATATAAAGAAATGACAAAAATAGTTGGAATAGTTCGATATACATAACGGCTAAGAATCACACTAAAAACCCAAAATGGTATAAAACAATAAAAAATATAATTAAAACTAAAAAATAAACTACAAGAATGAATTAGATAAACTAGAAAGTGAAACAAAAATGTAATGAAATAAGTAAAATATTAAGAATCAAATAAATGAATAACAATATATTGTAAGATATATTTATAAAAACACAAAAATAGTAATAAATACTTAAAATTAAGTATTTTTCAATAATCATTAAAACACTAAAAAACATAAAGGAACATAAAAAAAATAGATGAGATTGTGAAAACACAAAATGTCATGCCCCAATCCACTTTGGTCGAGGTTCTATGAACAACCTGCCACTCTCCTTGGCTTTGAACGGGGACTCCTCTAGGAGATTAAAGGGAGACAAGCGTAGTTCATGTCATGTTTTTCCTAGACAATATTAAACAAAACTGAAACTTTAAATCTTTATACCTAGGCTGGGGTCTAGGGAGGAAGAGGCTGACGTAGTCGCATTCCTTCCTGAAAAATGTTTAGAGGGAGTGGGTGAGTTCGACAATACAATGACTTAGGAAAATCTTTTAGGAAATGTTCGATTCAGCATTTTCAAATGTTTGATATTTCATCAGCAGTTTCTTCTCAGATTTTTCTGTTCACATGATTAACAATTGCCCTCCTATCATTGGAGGGATCACACGTTTGTAGAATGGTCCCCGACCATTATGATGAAGGACGTAAAGTCACCTCGACACCACAAGTGGGTTTAGTGGATGGGCTGGCCTACAAATGTGATGAAGGATGTGCATTGGGTGTTGACACACTATGATTAATAAGGAAATGGTGGTAAAAACTGAAATTTGATATGAAATGATTATTGAAAGAAAGGGGTCTGGCACACTCCAATACAAGTCTTTTTCCTAAAAGTTAAAAGTTTTGAAAAAAACCCATTCACTGAGTAGTTGTACTCACCCCCTCCCATATATCCCTTTCAGGAAATTTCGGAAAGCCTACCCTTAAAGACCATCAACTAAGACGCTTGTGAGATAGGTACGATAAAATTAAAATATTATGCAGTTTTATTTTATGTTATTCCTGGAAAAGATGCAGGTTTAAAGGATGCCTTACTCTTTACGGTTTATAATAAGGAGAAACCATTTAATAAACCGGGAGAGTGACGGGTTGATCACGGGGATCCGACCAAACTGGGTTGGGACGTGACACGTCTGACCCTTAAACCCTGATCACTTCATCAAATCTGCTTTGTGGGATGAGGCCTCGTTTCCCCTACTACCTCGATCTTAGTGCACAGGAAGTTTCTCGAGCTTCACGACCTACTACACGACATACCACCATTATACACCTTGGGTCGTCCAACAGTCCCTAGGCTCCATCACTACCTCATGACAGGTGTCCAGATGGCCCGAATCTCATAGTGCATGCACAATCAACAATCTTTTATTTTATAGCCTTTATCTTTTACCCTCCAGCGCAACGGTCTATTGGCTTGGCTTCAGCCTAGACATACTAGTCCAACATGTTCGACGACCTGGCTTCAACGAAGCAATAGTTTGGCCTAACAAGCTCAACAACCTAAACTTGGCTTGGTGGGTATCACACACAATTTCCTGTTATTTGAATCTTTTAACATCACTTAACACATGTTAGTTCTAGATGGGACCATACACGTGTCCATCGACCTTGGGCCCACTCACATACCAAGCCTAAGCCCTAGAATTAGCTCCCAAATATTTTAAGCAAAGTCACCTAGTGAGAGGAGACTAATTCCGAGAAAATCATTTTCAAATTTGAACCATCATTCCAATTGGAATAGACGTTATAACGATTCCCACTCACCTGGTAATCTCAACGGGCTGCCCCAGTGGAGTCTAGCCTCCTAGTGTACTCTCGAAAGTTGGCGTTCAAGCAGTCTGCTCCTACACGACACGAATATCCATATTAGGAGGCTTGACTAAGGGACCACATCTTTCTAGGTGTTTGCATACATGCCTTCACATTTTGCCTTAATTGTAATGTAGTCACTAGAGTTTGTATTTTTACCTTTTGGTTCTTCTTTGTCCCTTCTTTTCAATTAAGCCCCCAAGATTTTCAATTACCCTTCTTGGGTCCTTAGTTTTTATCAAAATTGCCCATTAGCCCTTCAATTTTCAAAATTGCCATTTAGTCCCCAATTTCTCCAAAATTAGTATTAGACCTAAACTTTTCAAAAGTTGCTAATTGGTCCTTCACTTTATCCAAATTGCCTAATTGGCCCTCAATTAGGTGTGAATTTCATAAAAATGCCCTCAATTTCATCAATTTGCAATTCGGCCCCCAATTTTTGAAAAATCCCCAATTTTCCCAACTTTCTCAAAATTTGAACTTTGGCCCTTGAATCTCAATTTCATCAAATTGACCATCAAAATGTGGTTAATCGTCCCCATTCATGATTTGAATAACTTCTTTATGTTTTTCTTATCATTTTAAGTCCTGAACCGCTTCATTTGGCTTAGAAATGGGCTCTAATGGAGCTTCGCCGGAAGATATAGCCTAGAGAGAGAAAGTTTTGATATCTTACTGGTGGGAGTCTAGTGACCAGATGTCACACCGTGTTTTTAGTAACCTAAAACTTCGGTCGGAAAATTTTTCCATTGAATTTAATTGGAAATTAAATATTATAAATAAATATGTATATATATACATGTACAAAATTAATTTCTAAATAAATATAGTAATAAATCTTCCCTATTTAAAAAATAATTTTTACAGCTATATAAAGAGCTCCTTCCCATTCATCCTCTTCACAACTGAAAACTCCTCTCTCTCTCTCTCTATTGTTCCATTTTCCGTTGTAGCTCGAACCAGAGCTTCGACTTGGGCATTTTTCTCAACCTCAAAAGGCGAGGTTGGGTTCTTTAGAATCTAGAGGAAGTCAGTTATCTGATAGCAACCTCCATTTGATCTGAGGATCGCCGGAGAAGCATTGGCATAATTAAATAGAGCAGCTCCAATGGACCGAAGTTGCCCTATTTTGGCCGAGTTGAAATTAGTTGAATTCAGCCCTCCTCCGGCCAAACCAAGATCTTCCAACATCACTACATCCCTTAGACAACCTCAATTGAGCTGAAAGGTAAGCCAATTCGGCCTTTCTCAGTCGTTGTAGGTTTGAGTTAGAGAGAGAAACTGTAGAATTTCACTACCAAAATTCTCCCTCAATAGATATCTCAGGAAGAGAGCTATCTTCCCCAATAGATAGATTGCACTGCCGCACCTCTGACATTAAGCTTTCGAAGCTCTCTCTCTAAGTTTAATTTTTTCGTGAAGCTCCGTTTAATCTCAATTCGGACCCAAAACGCAATTTAAGGCTTCATTGAATTGTGTGGAATTTAGGAATGGGTCCATACCTTCAATTAAATCAATTAACCCCAATTGAATGGTCAATTTGATGAAACCAAATTCAACCAATTTAAAATTGGGAAAATAGGGGAAACTTTTGGAGGAAATTGAGGATTTCGTAAAATTGAAGGACCAAAGTGTAATTTCCCAAAATTGAGGGTCAATTGGCCATGAAAAAGATGTTTGAGGACCAATTGGTCAATTTTTGAAATTTATTGGGGTCAAATTGCCATTTTGGTAAAGTAAGGGCAAAATGGTAATTTTTGAAAAGTTGTAGACCAAATTGTAAATTTGGGAAATTTGAAGCCCTTAAGTTATTTTGAATAAATTGAGGACCCAAAGTGAATTTTAGAAGTTTCAGGACTCAATTTGTGGAAAAGTTAGCATTAGGGACCTAAAGTCAATGAAAAAGAATTTTAGGGAGCCAGATGCAAATAACTGAAAATTTTGGGCATTTTGTTCATACGTGAAGAATTAAGGCAAATATACCAAATGTTAATAAACAAGGATGTCCAAATTGTGTAGGAGCACAAAAGACCAGAATGCTAGCAAGAGAAGCTCGTGTCAATTTGGAAATATATCGAGGACGAACACGTCACAATTAAAGAGTGAGTGGGAATTTTCACATCATACCCGGTTGGGATGATGAGTACCTCATAAATGAAAACTCGCTAATATGTGGGATTTTAACATCATACATGGTTGGGGGTGATGTGAGAAAAATGTGAAAAAACTACTTACCGGTTATAAGTAGATCATACCTAGTTGGTATGATGAACTTCATGGAAGGAAGTAGAAAACTTGCTTATCTGTTATGAGCAGAGATGTCCTCCCACCTAATTGGTGTGATGGACAAATAAAAAGTTGTTTTTATCAGAAGTGCTCTCCTCTACCTTGGTGCCACTACTTAAAGATTTTGGGAGACATTCTTGATGGGAGCTCGAATAGCTCTAATAGGCCGAAGGCCTCGGTTTTGGAACTTGGGGGGCTAAAATGCCCAATTTTTTTAAAATCCCGTATAGTAGGCCTAAGGCTAGTTGGCACGAGCTAGAGCTCATAAACAAACATGATATTAAGCCATGAAAATTTTAATGAATGATGTGATTTGGCCATGGTACCAAGACAGGACCGATATACTCGTTGGACTGGCGGTAGTGGGACAATACAAGTTGATGGTTCGGTATAGATAAATAGTTGCAGGTCGAGTTAAGGGTCGGGGCCATTAGACCGGTGGCACCAAATATTAAAGGCTTATATGGAAAATTATTGTTTGTGCATGCACTTGAGATTCATGACCGTCAAGAAGCCCAAGAGGGGTAGTGATGCATCCAAGGGGCTACTGGATGACATGGTGGAGATAAGGGCAGATTGTCGTGCTAGTAGTTAGGGAAGCTCGACGTAGCTTCATATGCATGAGACCTGTGTGGGGTCAGGATGAGGTCTCAATCCTCATATGGACACGAAGTATTTTGGGTTTGAGGGTTTAACATCAAAGATGTTCACTCAGACTCTAGATAGAAGTCAGGGATTTATATTAGGGTGGATGGTAAAGATACTTTGATCCACAAGTGGGTGAAGTCGGTTTAACTATATCTCGTGAATATGTGTGTGTACCCTTCCTGATGAAGGGTGTGTGTTGTTTGTGAAACACACCTAATGTGGAAATGGGAAAGAGGTTATGAAAACCTTGGAAAGGATTCGAGAATTCTTGGAAAAGAATTGGTAAACCTTGGAAAAAGGTTTTGAATATCAGAACTTGAGTATAGAATGTTTTTAATGAAAATAAAGAGTTTGGCACACTCCGATTAAAGTTGTTTTTGTGAAAACTCGCACCCAACACCCATTCATTGAGTTGTCGAGCTCACCCTCTCCCTTTACCCCTTTTCAAGAAACTAAGGGAAACCAACCTTAAAGATTTGACTGTAGCTAAACCTTAAGACAAGTATGTAAAAATTAAAATTCAGTTTTGATTAATGTTATTCTAGGAAAGATGCCTTACTCCTCGCAGTTTAGATAAGGGGAAAACCTTTTATAATCTGGGAGAGTGGTGGGTTTCCCACGGGGATCTGACCAAACTGGGTAGAGGCGTGACAACTTGAGCGGTATCAGAGCCTGTTTCCTCGAATGCATTATTAAGACTATATAACATAGTAACTAAAGGGAATAAATCTTAAAATTACAGATAGCTCCTAAGAGAAGAATTAAGAGAACAAGAGACGTAGTTTCTAACACTACCCAACAACCCCTTCCTGTAGAGACTCCTCAAGAAGCCTAGATAGTTTCACCTAGACTAAGCTCGGAACATCAGAGATTGTACTAGGAATTCACTTGAGTGATTGGACGACCTAACCTCACTCCTAAGGTGGGCATCAACTCTCAAGCTGAGCCCGAGGAAGTACAATCTCATCCCCCTCCTTCTAACATTCCTTCTATAGTTGACATCTCCAAATACCTCAAAACTCTCCGACAACTAGGATGTAAGCCATTCCTAGGAGAGAAGGATGTTGGAACTGCTATAGACTAGCTAGCTAACTTCAAGAAACTCATGGGGATATTCAGGATTTCATCAGAAGATACTATAATCCTGGCAGAGTTTTTCTTGCAAACCAATGCGAAGAGGTGGTGAGATAATGTCAAAAGCTTGCATGCCACCACCCCACCTGGGAACAATTTGAGGAGAGGTATTTAGAGGAATACTTAGCTCCACATCTGATAAATGAGAAGAAGCAAGAACTCTACCAACTTCGATAAGGATCCCACACCATCTTAGAGTATGAGACTAGATTTAATAAGGTAAGATCTTTTGCTTCACACTTAGCCAGATCAGCAGATATCTGCCAACGGTTCATGGACGCTCTGAACATGGACATATGAGACCGGATTTGGCTACCATCATCAACATGGCCCATGTATGTGAGTGTCTCGTACAGACTAATGACCATCGGATAGAACAAGCTGATCGGAAGGAAGAAGGAGGAGAAAACAGCTAGAAAGGTCAAAAAGAGCTTGGTGGGTAGAAATGAGGAACAAGAATATGGTCATTTAGGAGAAATGACGGTTATTATGCCCAAAGGGAGGCAATTACAACCCCATAAAGGAGAAACCCATATTGCCCTAGGTGTCGAAAAAGCCATGAAGGGTCGTGTCGAGCATGCTTTAAATGTAGATAGCTCGGACACATTGCAAAGAGTTGTCCAGCCCTTCGAGGTAATACACAATGAAGTAACCATTAACCATCTCAAGGGAACCTAAGGACACTAAATGGGGGACAAGACATAGCCACTATGTCAAGTGTACCAACTAGATTATATAACCTCACCAAGGAGGAAGCACGAAATGATCCTAGTACCATAGCCAGTGCTTACCACAATTACCCTAGACAAATGTAGCCAAAACTTTGTAATTCATTATTATTATAATAAATAAAAGTTTCATTCCCTACGAAAACACACTTGTGATGAGATACAAGTAAAAGAAAATCCTAAGGACGTACCCATCAAATCTCCAAAGAAAGGGAAATAGGAAGGATGACATCCGAGAATGTTAGGAAAGTAAATTTAAGGTTACAAACCCTCAAGGACGAATAAAAAGGAATTTGGGGAAAGAAGGGGAAGGATTCTCCCAGGAAAGGAAACCTTGGGGAGGCATACATTTTCTGACTGAGAAGTAATGGACCAAGTAAGGAAGAATGAGGAAATGAAGTGCATGCTGAGGTGAAAGAACCAAGGGAAGCATACTAGGAGGACCCAAGGAGTAACTTAAACCCAAGGAACGGGTAAGTAGGATGATAGCAACAAAGGATGGCATGACAAGTAAGAATGGGTTGGCTACCCATAATAAGGAAAGAACGAAAAGCCTCCAAAGAGTTTTAGGGTGGTTGAATTGGGATGGGAGTCCCTAGGTAAAAGGATGAAGGTAGGAAGTGGCACCTTAAAAAGGAAATTCCCAAACTAAGGAACCAACAGGTGGATCATAAGGGGCTTAATTTGAAACAAGGAACCTCATAAAGAAGCATAAGTGGTTGAGGGTATATCGAGACGGCCAAGTGTAATATGTTTTGGAAGAGAAAAGAAGCCAAATAGGGATTCTAGACGAACCTAGTGAAAGGAAGCAACTAGTAACAACGGGATGGTCAAGGAGAATAAATGATGCCCTAAGAAGGACCGGGAAGCAATAGAGACTACACTCTAAGAAGGAAAAAAGGATGGGCATAGTGTGGAGTACACGGAATAAGACCGATAATTGAAAATGTCTCAAGTAAGTAATAAGGGATGAAACATAAATTTTAGATAGAGAAGGATTCAAAGTGGGCAAATGCCTTGATATAGAAAGTGATGTGAAGAAAGGAAGAAAGAAACCTTCAAGGAATGGTAAGAAGGTTGAGCATGTAGCTCCTAAGGTGGAAGCCTCTACTATGAGGGACATAGTAGAAAACAAAACCATAAGAAGGGAACTTCCCCAAACAAAGTAATCGACACATAGACTAAAAGGGATTAACTCGGAATGAAAAATCATGAAATAATCATGAGCGAGTAAGAATGGATTAAGAAAAATGAAAGTCCTTGGTCAATTTTTTAAATTTATTGGGGGTCAAATTGCCATTTTTGTAAAGTAGGGGCAAAATGGTATTTTCTAAAAAGTTGGGGACCAAATTGAAAATTTGGGAAACTCACCTCTTAAGAGATTTTAAATAAATTGAGGACCCAAAGTGAATTTTAGAAGATTCGGGACTCAATTTGGGGAAAAGTTAGCATTAAGGACCTAAACACAAGGAAAAAGTACCTTAGGGAACTAAATGCAAATAACTAAAATATTTGGGCATTTTGTTCATGCATGAGGCAGTAATGCTATTATGCCAAATGTTAATAAACAAGGATGTCCAAGTCATGTAGGAGCACGATGGACCAAAACGCTAACAAGAGAAGCTCGCATCAATTTGGAAAATCAATCGAGGAAGAACACGTCATGATTAACGAGTGAGTGGGAATTTTCACATCATACCAGTTAGGATGATGAGTACCTCGAAAATGAAAACTCGCTACTATGTGGGATTTTAACATCGCACCTAGTTGGGGTGATGTGAGAAAAACATGAAAAAACTACATAACGGTTCTAAGTAGATCATACCCAGTTGGTATGATGAACTTATTGGAAGAAAGTAGAAAACCCGCTTATCGGTTATGGGCGGAGATGTCCTCACACCCGGTTGGTGTGATGGACAAATGAAAAGTTATTTTTGTCAGAAGTGCTCTCCTCTGACTATGTGCCACTACTTAAAGATTTTGGGAGACCTTCTTGATGCTCGAATAGCTCTGATAGGTTGGAATCCTCGGTTTTGGAACTTGGGGGCTAGAATGCTAGATTTTTTGAAAATCTCATACAGTGAGCCCAAGACATACAAACATCATATTAAGCCATGAAAATTTAAATGAATGATGTGATTTGGCCATGGTACCAATATAAGACCAACATACTCGATGGATTGGCGGCAGTGTGACAAGACAGGTCGACTGTAAACCCCGCACTTTTGAGTTAAGAAAAACCAGGAAAAGAACCAGTCAAACCGAGTAAGAAAATCGAGCCAGTTTACAAACACAATCATATGGGAACAAGCAATTTAGAAATTTATAACTTTCGGGTGGCCCAAAGGCTTCATTAAACCTTGGAAAAGAAACTTAAGACAAAATAAAAGAGAAAAACCAAATAGGTTTAGGTGAACAAGATCCCATAAGAACTTTAAAGTTAAGCGTGCTTGCTTAATAGTAGTGTGAGGATGGGTGACCTTTTGGGAAGTATGATTTTTTTGTAACCTGAAATTTTGGTAAAAATTTTTTATGCGAAATTAATTTATATTTAATTATTGTAATTAATATCTAAATTAAATTATTAGAATTAATACAAATAATTTAATACCGAAATTAAATTATTGTAATTAATACTAACAATTTATGTCAATATTAATACTAGTAATAAATTTATCCTATTTAATACATGATTTTACATTGAGCTCTTTAGAACCGAGGAGAAGACAGCTATCTAATAGCAAACTCTAGTAAATCTGAGAATTGCTGGAGAAGCGCCGGCATGATGGAATAGTGAAGCAGCTCCGGCGGACCGAAGCTGCCCTATTTCGGCGAAGCTGAAATCGGCCATTTCGAGCCCTCCTCAGACCAAACCAAGCCCTCTCAACACTTCCTCGGCCCTCCCACGACCGAATTAGGACTGAAAGGATGATCCTTAAGATCAGACCTATCTGCCCAAATCGAAAGCTCGGACCGCCGTGCCCTCACCGGAACACGAATTACCGGGAATGCCAACAAGGACAAGCTCGTGTGAATACAAAGAACCAGTCAAGTGGAATTCACGACATTAATGGGTGAGTGGGTTTACTAACATCATACCCAGTTGGAATGATGAGCACAACTTAAAATTAAAACCCACTTATTGGTTGTGAGTGGAAATTTTATATCATACCCGGTTGGGAATGATAAGTAAATCGGTATGAAAACCCACTATTAAGTGGTATTTTAAAAATCACTACTTAGAGGAAATGATGTGAAAATCATGCGGAAAAATTACTTACCGGTTGTAAGTAGATCATACCTGGTTGGTATGATAAGACTTCCTCGAAGGAAGTTGAAAACTCGTTCATCGGTTAAGAACGGAGGTGTCCTTATACCTGGGCGGTATAATGGATAGAGAAAACATATGTTTTGTCGGAAGTGCTCTCCCCTGATTGTGTGCCAATGCTTAAACAATTTGGGAGACCTTCTTGAGGGGAGCTCAAATAGCTCTGATAGGCCGGGGGCCTCGGTTTTGGAACTTAGGGGCTAAATGCCCGATTCTGAAAATCTCGTACAGTGGGCCCAATGCCAATAGTCACGAGCAGGAGCTTGAAAACGAACATGATATATGTTCCATAAAACTTAATAAGTGAATTGTTTGGCCATGGTACCAAGATAGGACCGACATACTCAGTCAATTAGTGACAGTGTGACATGACAGGTCGACAGACCAATCAAGACAAACAACTGTGAGTTGAGTTGAGAGTCGGGGCCGTTTGACCAGTGGCACCACAGATTACATGGCAGTATGAGAAAAGATTGTTTGTGCATGCACTGTGAGTATGGGATCATCAAGACGCTCATGAGGGGTAGTGATGCGTCCTAAGGGCACTTGACCTGGGGGCTATAAGGGCAGTTCGTTGTTCCAGGTGTGTATGCGAAATCTGGAGTAGCACCAAGCGCATGATACCGGGGTGGGAATAGGATGAGGTCTTTGTCCTCATACGGACATGAAGAAGTGATTTTGGGATTGTGGGTCAGATGTGACGTACATCCACTCATTCCCAAGGTAGAAGTGGTTGTACTTCTATCCGAGTAGCAGGAGAAGTCGCTCCGAAGCCACTAGTGGGTTCAGTAGTGATACTGACTTGCGAATATGTGTAACCTTCATGATGAAGGATGTGTGTTGGCTGATGACACACCGGTAACTAAGAAATGGTGGAAAAACCCAAATTTTTAAACGAAGGGATTTTTGAAAAAAAAGGAGTCCGGCATACTCCATAGAAATGTTTTTCTTAAAAGTCAAAAAACTTTTAAAAACTCAATGACTGAGTAGTCGTACTCACCCCTCCCTTATATCCCTTTCTGGAAATCCCGGAAAGCCTACCCTTAAAGACCGTCAACTAAGATGCCTGTAAGACCGATATGTAAAGTTTTAAATTTCATTTAGTTTTGATTATGCTATTCTAGGAAAAGGTGCAGGTTAAAGGACGCCTTACTCTTTCGGTTTACAATAAGGGGAAACCCTTTGATAAATTGGGAGAGTGGCAAGTTGATCACGGGAATCCGACCAAACCAGGTCGAGGCGTGACAACTAGAGTGGTATCACAGCTTGTTTCCCCAAATACATAATCAAGACTAAAAAATATAGTAACAAATAGGATTTATCCTAAAATTTTTAGATGGCTCCCAGGAGAGGAACCAAGAAAATTTGGAAGGGCTCTACTCAAAACCCTACCTTCGTAGGGAGACAACCCTAGAAGCTTCCCAAATGCTTGAGACCTGGCAGAAATTTGGAAAGACCAAATGGGGAAGCATCCTGGAGAATGGTGCTAGGACCTATTGATGGCACAACCCTAAGTATAAAGGAGGATGCTTATCAAGAATTCCATAGCTCCCTAGTTAATTTGTGACCATTTTCTGTGATAGGGCTGAGAGCCCAACCTTTTGTATCCCCATGTTAACAAAAGATTCAAATTCCCCAAAACTCTATCTTCTGAGGATGTGATCTTACTAGGAATATGGCTTAAGGAAAATAAAACAAACCCACACTATCCTAGAAACTAAGGAAGAGTCGCATCCCAGTGATGGAAGATGAATCAGGAAACCTAGGAGGACTCTTACCCTTAGCAAAGGTGATTTAGCTAGAAAACTGTTAAAGTGATCAGACTCAAGAACAGTAAAGCATCAAACCAATAGTAACCCTAGAAAAAAAGCCCCACTCGAAGGAAAGGAAGAACCATAACAATCCATGTAAGGGAATAACGATGGGACATTACCTGAAGAGATGCCCAATCCTACTAAAGGACAAGTACCTGGTTGAACTATTATAGGTGTAAGGAAAGAAGGGGTGTTCCACACCTCATAGATTTAGGGCAATACCTCCTCAAAGGTCACAAAGGACATGAAGGATTGGAGACCGATACCATGGAGCGGGTTACATAAACAATTCAAAAAGAGATCAAGAAAAGATGAGGTGAATACAAAAACTTCTTAAGAAGGTCAAATCGAGAAGGATACCTCATGAATAGGGATAGGGTACATGAGAAGCATACTTAGAACCCTCTCATAAGGGGCAAACACAGAAAAACATCCCCCAAAACTCTAGGGAATGACATAGTGAAAGTGAAGAAGAGAAGGAATACGCTGTGAAAAGGAATCATTGCTTGGCGGATGTGCAAGGAGCCAACCCCTCATTAGAAACTACTTGAAGGAAGGAAGTATCAAAGGCCAAGACTAACCTGCATTGGAAAAGTGATATAATTTTAAAGTACTACCTCTTTTGGAACAAGCAGAAAATTCAAAAATCGAAGTCTCTGACCAACATACCTAGGGAAGACCGGGAAGTAGAAAGGACTACACCCTAAAAAGGTCAGTGAGATGACGTTAAGGATAGGAGTACTCAAGAAGACAACTACCCTGAGAAGACCTAAACGAAGGGACTGGTGGAAGCGGGGCAGTTAACCAGCTAATACGCGGAAGAACCATGATGTAAGTTCCAACAATGAAGAGAGGCGGAAAGGTCAAATACTCTAAAAGAGAAGGATGAAAGAAATCCTTAAAGAGACCAAAAGGCCAAATTAACAATCAAACTCAAGCAAACAAAGAAATAGGGAAGCTTCTCACATAATGATCAAGAAATCTTGAAAGAAGGAAGATTTGTACGCTCCCTAAGGAAATAGACAGGTATTGGGTGTGAATGAGGATGCAGATAGAGTATAAAAGATGTCCTACAAGACCTGAGGAGTAAAGGTAAACAGGAGAAGACAACATCAAGAGTAGAAATCCCCTAGAGCAAACGTAAAAAGGAATGTCCGGAGAAAGGGAAAGAATTCTACAAAGGAAGGAAGCCCCAAAAAGACATGTGTATCCCAATTGAGAGGAAATGGAACCAACCAAAATAGAAGGAATGATAAGCTCACAAATGAAATGTTGGTTGAGATGGAAAAGTTGAGTACCAAGGAAAAATGAGGTCCTAAGAAGGAAATTAAAATAAAGGAATTATTGATGGGCGGATGGACACAATGTGGAGTGAAAGGAACCAACCCTTAATTAGGAAATGTTTCCAAGGAAGGAAGTATCATAATGGCCCAGGCTGACCTGTTTGGAGGGAATAGGAGAACCAAGTAGAAAGAGGAAAACTAATAACGACAAACAGCCAAATAGAATAAACAAAACCCTAAGAAGGAATGAGATGTAGTAAAGACTACACTCTATGATGGACAATAGAATGGGCAGGAAGAACGAGTGATACAACTGCCCAGACGATTGGACCAGAAAAATAAAGAATTGTGAAATGGTTGCGAACAAATCAGAGGGGATTAAGGCCAAAGGAAAACCCTTGAGTAGAGGATATCATTGGGAATGATGATGGATCTAAGAAAGGACGAAACCTAGCATGTCGGTAAAACATCTGGGAATTTAATTAATTGGAACTAGAAATACTCAATAAGGAAGTAAAAAAGGAACGAGTGGGTAAGGAGAACCAACACAATTGAGTAAGTGGAGTTAATAATGGTAAAAAAAAAAGGATAGTTGAGGAATACTATCAAAAGAAAAGAGGAATGAAGTTATACGATCCCTGAAAGGTCTAAAAGCTAAGAGAGACACTTTAGGAGATGTTCTAGAAATCAAATGGACAGTGACGGGTCCTAGAAAATGTCATGCTGTAAGGGCATGTAAGCCCAACAACCCGACGAGAATATTACTCAAAGTAAGGAAGAGTCAGCTAATAAGTATGACAAGGTCAAATATAACAATTTGGACCGAAGTTATAATAGACAACGAATGGAGGAAGAGTCAGAATGGGACGAAAAGGTGGTGATAAAGAAATCCGTGGAAATAAGCACGAAATGCTCTATAGGATGACGAGCTAAGGGTTTCAATGATCAAGTGGTTAACTAGACACGGAAATGGTTAGTTATCTTGGAATTCCCAATCTTGAGTACAGGACCTCAAGGGGAAGAATGTTGCTCTAAGCAAAGAGAGAGATAAAATCTAAGAACATACCTGAGTTAAGGTATGTCTAGTTATGGAAAACTCCATGGAGCGAGTAAATAATATTAAGGAAAAGGAATTTCTTAAGTGAAGGTTGTAAAAGGGACTAATTTCATGGACGAGAGAAAAGCTTTTATCTTAAGCAAACACCAAAGGGGGCATCAAAGGAAATGATTGCTCATGCAAGGATGTTAACTAAGTTTTGGGGACAAAACTCCTAAAAGGAGGGGAGAGTTGTAAACGTTGCACTTTTGAGTTATGGAAAACCGGGAAAAGAACTGGTCAAACCGAGCCAGTTTACAAACCTGGTCATATAGGAACAAGCAAATTGGTTCAGGTGAACGAGATCCCATAAGAACTCTAAAGTTAAGTGTGCTTGCTCAAGGGTAATGTAAGGATGGATGACCTTCTGGGAAGAATGATTTTTTTGTAACCTAAAATTTTGGTAAAATATTTTTATGCGAAATTAATATAGATTTAATTATTGTAATTAATACCTAAATTAAATTATTGGAATTGATACAAATAATTTAATACTTAAATTAAATTATTGGAATTAATACCAATAATTTATATCAATATTAATACTAGTAATAAATCTATCCCATTTAATACACGATTTTACGCCTATATAAAGAGGTCATCCCCATTCATTCTCCTGACATCTGAACACTTCTCTCTCTCTCTACTGCTTCATTTCTCGATGAAGCTCGAACTAGAGTTTTGACTTGAAAATTTTTCATAACCTCAGAAGGAGAGGTTGAGCTCTTTAGAACCAAGGAGAAGATAGCTATATAATAGCAAATCTAGTCAATTCGAGAATCACTGGAGAAGCGCCGACATGATGGAATAGTGAAGTAGCTCTGGTGGACCGAAGCTGCCCTATTTCAGTGAAGCTGAAATCGGCCATTTCAAGCCCTCCTCAGACCAAACTAAGCCCTCCCACAGCCGAATTAGGAATGAAAGGATGATCTTCAAGATGAGAGCTATTTGCCCAAATCAAAAGCTCGGACCGCTGTGCTTTCACCGGAACACAAAGTACCAAAAGCGCCAGCAAGGACTAGCTCACGTGAATACAAAGAACCGGTCTAGTGGAATTCACGGCATTAACGGGTGAGTGGGTTTACTAACATCATACCCAGTTGGAATGATGAGCATAACTTAATATTAAAACCCACTTACCGGTTGTGAGTGGAAATTTTATATCATACCCAGTTGGGAATGATAAGTACCTTGGTATGAAAACCCACCATTAAGTGGTATTTTAAACATCACTACTTAGAGGAAGTGATGTGAAAATCATGCGGAAAAACTACTTACCGGTTGTAAGTGTATCATACCCGATTGGTATGATGAGACTTCCTTGAAGGAAGTTGAAAACCCGTTCATCAGTTATAAACGAAGGTGTCCTTATACCTAGGCGGTATAATGGATAGAGAAAACATATGTTTTGTCGGAAGTGCTCTCCCCTAACTATGTGCCAATACTTAAACTATTTTGGAGACCTTCTCGACGGGAGCTCGAATAGATGATAGGTCGGGGGCCTTGGTTTTGGAACTTAGGGGCTAAATGCCCGATTTTGAAAATCTCGTACAGTGGGCCCAAGGCTAGTTGGCATGAGTAAGAGCTCGTAAACGAACATGATATATGTGCCATAAAATTTAATAAGTGAATTGTTTGGCCATGGAACTAAGATAGGACCGACATGCTCAGTCAACTAGCAGCAGTGTGACATGACAGGTTGACGGACTAGTCAAGACAAACAAATGCGAGTTTAGTTAAGAGTCAGGGCTGTTAGACCAGTGGCACCACAGATTACATGGCAATATGAGAAATCATTGTTTGTGCATGCACTATGAGTATGGGATCATCAGGACGCCCGTGAGGGGTAGTGATGCGTCCTAAAGGCACTAGACGACCTGGTGACAATAAGGGCAGTTCGTCATTCCAGGTGTTTGTGCTTAATTTGGAGTAGCACCAAGTGCGTGAGACCGGGTGGGGACAGGATGAGGTCTCTGTCCTCATACGGACACGAAGAAGTGATTTCGGGATTGTGGGTCGGATGTCATGTACATCCACTCATTCTCAGGGTAGAAGTGGTCGTACTTCTATCCGGGTGGCAGGAAAAGTCACTCTGAAGCCACTAGCGGGTTCAGTAGTAATACAGACTTGTAAATATGTGTAACCTTCATGATGAAGGATGTGTGTTGGGTGATGACACACCGTGGTAACTAAGAAATAATGGAAAAAAACACAAAATTTTAAATGATGGGATTTTTGAAAACAAAGGAGTCTGGCACACTCCATAGAAATGTTTTTCTTAAAAGTCAAAAGCTTTTAAAACCCCATTCACTGATTTGTCATACTCACCCCCTCCCTTATATCCCTTTCATGAAATCCCGGAAGCCTACCCTTAAAGACCGTCAACTAAGATGCCTGTAAGACAAGTATGTAAAGTTTTAAATTTCATGCAGTTTTGATTATGGTATTCCAGGAAAAGGTGCAGGTTAAAGGATGCCTTACTCTTTACGGTTTACAATAAGGGGAAACCCTTTAATAAACCGAGAGAGTGGCAGGTTGATCATGGGGATCCGACCAAACCGGGTCGGGGCGTGACATCGACGGACCGTTCTAGACAAATAGTTGCAGGTCGAGTTGAGGGTCAAATTTTTTGGACCAATGGCACCAAAGATTAACGGCTTATATGGAAAATTATTATTTGTGCATGCACCTGAGGTTTAGGACCATCAACATGCCTAAGAGGTGTAGTGATGCATCCTAGGGGCTACTAAACGACATGATGGAGATAAGCGCAGATTGTCGTGCCAGTAGTCAGGGAAGCTCGAGGTCTCTATCGTCATATGGATACGAATTATTTTGTGTTTGAGGGTTTAACATCAGAGATGTTCACTTAGACCTTGGTTAGAAGTCCTAATTTCAAACAAGGTGAATGGTAAAGACGCTCTAATCCACAAGTGGCCGTAGTTGATGTAACTACATCTCGCAAATATATGTGTGTACCCTTCCTGATGAAGGTCGTGTCTTTTTTGTGAAATACGCCTAATATGGAAATGGGAAAGAGGTTATAAAAACCTTAGAAAGAATTTGAGAATTCTTGGAAAAAAATTAGTAAACCTTGGAAAAAGGTTTTAAAAATAAAAACTTGAGGAAAGAATGTTTTTAAAGAAATTAAAGAGTTCAGCACACTCCGATTAAAGTTGTTTTTGTGAAAACTCGCACCCAACACCAATTCACTAAGTTGTCGAACTCACCCCCTCCCTTTACCACTTTTTAGGAAACCAAGGGAAACCAACCTTAAAGATCTGACTGTAGCTGAACCTTAAGACATATATGTAAAAATTTATATTCAAATTTGATTAATGTTATTCTAGGAAAGATACAAGTAAAATAGACGCCTTACTCCTCACGGTTTATAGAAGGGAAAAATCTTTTATAAACCAGGAGATTGGTGGATTGTCTATGGGGATCCGACCAAACTAGTTTAGGGCGTGACATCTGAGCTTTGGCTACAACTATGTTGCTCTCGTCGTGGGGATCCTCCCTAGATCAAACCATGCTTCAATTGATGACCTAAGTAGTGTGTATTCCAATGTTAATGTTCTTGTAGAAATTGGGTGCGAATAGTGTTTTCCGGTGAAGGGTGGCAGAGGGAGCTTACCTTCTTAGCTCAGGGGAAGCTCGAGACACCTCTAGGTGGGGTGTAGGGGGTCTGGTTTGACCCAAATGGCCAGGGGAAAGCTTTAAGTGGTTGTAGGGGACTAGGCAGTTTTTTGGTCGAGGAGCGACAGTATTATTCGAGCTTCCTTGTTCAACCTCGGTGGCTCTCAAGTTGAATAGGGGGTAGGGCTAGGTAGAGGACTTCCTCTCAGTTCCAAGGACACCTAATGTGGCTTTGGAGACTGAGAAAAGTCCCGTCGTTGGAGCTCTAGTTTACTGCTCCTTGAAAAATGTACTATTCTTCTTTTCACTTGATTGTTGGATGTTGAGGATGAATGGAGGGGTGCTCTTTATATAGGGAGCTCGACAACTGTTCAGGCTACTTGTCGACCTAAGACTTGGCCATCAACTTGGCAGCCAGTGACCTAACCAGAGAGTTTTTTGAGTCTCCGGAGACTCTAGCTTTTTCAACCTCTCTCTCTCCTCCATTCTTTCTTTCAATGGTTGAAGGTTCAAGATAATGATGTGGCAGATGTGCCCCATGGCATGCTATGATTGGTTGGTTTTTCTGTCGTGAAGGTCCAGCTCAAGCGCCGCATCAATCGTTGACTTGTTAACCGTACACGTGGTAACCTTTCATTGGCTGCTCGTGTCTGTGTGGCATGCTGATGTGTCACCCGTTGACCATTGACCAGATATGTGGCAGCCTCCCATTGGCTGCCCGTGTCTACATGGCTATTAACAGGGTATCGTTGACCATTAATTGGTCTGGTCTGTTGACTGGTTAAACCATTGACTGGTCCGGTCCGACAGAGTTCGTTATCCCGAATTCAAAAATTGGTCGGTTCAGACCTGATTCAATCGGTTTTATGAAATTTAAAAATTTATGAATTCATTTTCTGTCTAGTGGTGGCCTTAATTTCCCAAATTGACATTTTTAATCTACCTAGAAAAATGAATCATTGAACCGGTTCACTATGGTTCATCTCAGTTCAGTCCGATTCACCTTGAATCAATCTAATTCTCTCCTCAATTCAACTTCCTGGTTCTTTCTCATAATTTTTGTGAATTTTTTGTCACTTAGGATCTTCCAATTTCCCATGTTAACCCTTCTTTACCATTTTTTGTTCATTAATCGGCTTGATTCTTCACATGAGATCTTACCGGTTCTTTTTCGGTTTTCCTTAGTCCCAAAGGACAGATCTTACAACTCTCCCCTCCTTTTAGGAGTTTTGTCCTCAAAATTGTTACATATTAAACAATTGTGGGTATCTACCCTTTACAATCGTCAACCTCCCATGGGGATGCTCTTGTTCCGGAGGTTTTCCTCATGTTGGTCGAGGATTCGTATGGGCTCTACCTCATAGACTAGGTCCTCCTCAATTTCTAGCGGTGGTTGATCTAGTATGTGTATGGGTCAGGCTCATACTTTCATAGTACTGACACGTGGAAGACGTCATGGATTTTTTGTATGTCCCAAGGTTACTACAGTCGGCATGCTACTGGTCTAACCCTCTAGGTTATGGGTTATGAACCTATGTATCTCAATTTCAACTTTCATCTTAGTTGAAACCGGAGTATTCCCTTCCATGGTGACACCTAAAGGAATACTCGGTCCCCTACCTCAAACACCAAGTCCTTTCTCCGGTGGTCGACATAACTCTTCTGCCAATCCTGAGCCGCCTTGAGTCAGCTTTGTATTATCTGAATTTTCTTGGTTGCATCCTCTATCAACTCGACCTTCTCAAGTTTTATTTCCCTTACTTCTTTCCAAAATAGGGACGTGCGATAAGGTCGCCCGTAAAGGGCTTCATAGGGTACCATATGAATGTTGGCTTGGAAGCTGTTGTTATATGCAATTTCCATGAGGCACAGGTAATCCTCCCAACCCTTATTCATTGTCAGAAAGCATGCTCGAAGCATGTCTTCCAGGGTTTGGATGGTCCATTCGGACTGTCCATTCGTATGGGGGTGAAAAGTAATGCTCATGTGGAGTCTAGTCCGAAGGGCAGCTTGTAGGTTGGGCTAGAATTGAGAGGTGAACCTTGGGTCCCGATCTAATACTATACTTACATGAACCCCGTGGAGCCGTACTATCTCTCCTACATATAGAGCAACTAGTTTCTCATTCGGGTCTGTCATTCGAATGGGTAGGAAGTGTGCAGACTTGGTCAACTAATCCACGATGACACATATGGCATCCCAACCCCTTTTTTGTTACTCGCAACTCGATCACAAAATCCATAGTGATATTGTCCCATTTCCATTCGAGAATCAAGAGAGGCTATAGTAGTCTGGAGGGTTTCTAGTGTTCCTTAATCTGTTGGCATGACAAGCACCTGACCACATACTCTGTGATGTCCCTTTTCATTCCCCTACACCAGTACCCTTGTTTTAGGGTGCAATACATTTTTGTGTTGCTAGGATACATGGCGTATATTGAGTCGTGCCCCTCCCCCCCCCCCCCCCCCCCCCAGTATTCCTCTTTTCAAATCTGGATTGTTCGGTACCCTGACCCTTCCCTTTAAGGTTACTCCATCACTCCTTATTGTGAGGACTTGGGCTGGGCCATCCACAATTTGTCTCCAATGGGGACAAAGCTCCTTGTCTTCCTTTTATAGAGCTTGTATTTGTTCTACTAGGTAGGGTCATACGACTAGGTTAGCCACTAGGTTACCCCGACCCTTGTCCACGTTGAGGTCCACTCTCAAACTGTGCAGTTGGCTCAGTAAGGGTAGGTAGCTAGTACTTACCAAGGCCACTCCCATGTGGTACTTGTGATTGAGTGTGCTGGCTACCATGTTTGCCTTACCGGGGTGGTACTCGATCGTTAGGTCGTAGTCCTTCACTAACTCTAGCCACCTTCTCTACCCACAGGTTGAGCTCCTTTTGGGTTAGGAAGTATTTCAAGCTCTCGTGGTCGGTGTAGATGCGACACTTTACTCCCTATAAATAGTGATGCCATATCTTGAGGGCGAACACTATGGCTGCCAGCTTGAGGTCATGGGTGGGGTAGTTTTTCTCATGGGGCTTCAATTGTCATTAGGCATAGGCAATACCTTCCCTTGTTGCATTAGGACGCATCTTAATCCCTGTCCGGATGCATCACAATATACGGTGTACTTCCCGGCACTCGTGTTGGATAAGGCCAGCATTAGGGCCATCGTCAATCAGAATTTGAGCTCTTGGAAGGACTCCTCACACTTGGTGTATCACTTATAATCTACTCCCATCCTCATGGGGTGAGTTAATGGGGCTGCAATCCTGGAGATGTTTTCCATAAACTTCCAGTAGTATCCTGCGAGGCCGAGGAAACTACGCACTTCGGTTGGGTTGGTGGGAGCCTTCCAATTTGAGATGGTCTCTATCATGGCTGAATCCACCTTCATTCCATCCTTGGACACTATATGTCCTAGGAAGCCCACCTCTTGTAGAAAAAATTCGCACTTAGAGAATTTGGCATAAAGTCAGTTTTCTCGCAAGGTACTTAGGGTTATCTCCAAGTGTGCCCGGTGCTCCTCTTCGGTTTGGGATCACATGGGGATGTCATCTACAAATACGATCATGAACTTTTCCATGTATGACTAAAACACCCAATTCATCAAGTCCATGAAGGCGGCGTGTAAACCCCGCCCTTTTGAATTAAGGAAACCCAGGGAAAGAATCGATCAAACCTAGTGAGAAAATCTATTTGGTTCACAAATCTCGATTAGAGAGAACGGGCAAATTGGGAAATTGACAACTTCCACGTGACCCAAAGAGTCATAAAAACCTTAAAAAGGGACCTTAGGACAATTTGGTAAAGAAAACCAGACCAGTTAAGGTGAACCATATCCGAATCGGATTGAACCACTATTGAATCGATTTCTAAATTTATTTTTCTAGGTGGCTTAGAAAATTCAAATTGGAGAGTTGAGTTCACCATTTGATAGAGAATGAATTTAGATGAATTTAAAAAAATTTATTTTTGAGAAACTCGGTCGAATGGAGCCTGAACCAGTCGGTTTAAGTGTGGAACCCAGTTCGGACTAGTCCGGTTCAGTTCAGAATAGTGTCGTCTTTTTCCTTCAAATGATAGCATTGTTCACTCGTCGGAAAATCAAGCAGCATTGACAAAAATGAAAAGTCTCCAGCCATGAAGTTTTAGGCAATGAATGACCACCATTAAGGCACCAATCAATCGACCAAGAAGTCCCCGAGCTTCCTATATAAAGGGCCCCTCTTCATTCATCCTCCTCACACCTGACAATACCACTCTCTTCCTACTACTCCATTTTCCTATGAAGCTCAAACTAGAGCTACGACTTGGGCATTTTTCAGAGCCAACGAAGGCATGGTCAAGTTCTTTAGATTCGGGGAGAAGTCAACTACATGACTGTAGTCTCCATTTGCCTCGAGGATTGCTGCAGAAACGTCGGCGTGATAGAACAGTGAAGTAGCTCTAGCTGACCAAAGTTGCCCTATTTTGGCCAAGCTTTAAACAACCAATTTGAGCCCTTCTCAAGCTAAACAAAGTCCTCCCAACACTTCCACAACCCTCCAACAGCTGAATTAAAACATAAATGTAAGCCAATTTGGCTCCCCACTATAAATTCAGATCGAAGTTAGAAAGAGAACATGCAGATCTTTACTGACTGAATTCTCCCTCAATTCGACATGAATTGAGATGATTCTTGATCCTAGGAGGAACTCAGGACAAGAGCTATCTGTCCAGATCAAAAGCTCAGACCGCCGCACCCCCGACGGTAAGCTTTCGAAGCTTTCCTTCTCTACATTCAGTTTTCCAATGAAGTTCCTTTTGAGCTCATTTCGACATCAACTCATGTGATTCAAAGTGCAATTGAATCGTATAGATTTTTAGAAACTTAAATCTACCTTCAATTTCAATAATTAACCTTGTTTGATCGGTCAATTTGATGAAATCAAATTCGACCAAGTTGAAAGGTTGAAATATGGGAAAATTTAGGGATTTCAAAAATTTGAGGTATTAGGGTGCAATTTCCTAAAATTGTGGGCCAATTGGACATGGAAAAGATGTTGGAGGACCAATTGGTCAATTTTTTTTGAATTTTTAGTGTAAAATTTACCATTTTTGTAAAGCATGGGCAAAATGGTAATTTTGGAAAAGTTGGGGACCAAACTGGAAATTTGGGAAACTTGAACCCCTTTTTCTAATTTCGAATAAATGGATGTCCCAAGGTGAATTTTAGAAGTTTCGGGACTCAATTTGGGGGAAAATTGGCATTAGGGGCCTAAAGTTAAAGAAAATGAACCTTAGGGAACTAATTGTAAATAATTAAAAAGTTTGGGTATGTTATTCATTCGTGATGAATGAAGGCCATCAAGCCAAAGGATAATGAACAAGAATGTTCATATCATGTAGGAACATGAAATACTCAGAACACTAGCCAAGACAAGCTCGCGTAGAGGCAAAACGCTGATAGAGATTCACTATGTTCATGGGCGAGTGGGATATTTACATCATACTTTGTGAGGATGATGAGCACATTAATAATAAAAACCCACTACTAAATAGAATTTTAAACATCACACCTGAATGTAGAGATCATACCCGATTGGTATGATGAACTTCCTAGAAGGAATTAAAAAACCAGCTTATCGGTTATAAGTGAAGATGTCCTCACACCCGGCTAGTGTGATGAAAAGATGAAAATAATATTTTGTTGGAAGTGCTCTCCCCTAACTGTTTGCTACTGCTTAAACTATTTTGGAGACCTTCTTGACGAGAGCTCAAATAGCTTAGATAGGCCAGAGGCCTCAATTTTGGAACTTGGGGCTAAAATGCCCGATTTTGAAAATCTCGTACAGTGGGCCCAATGCCAGTTGGCATGAGCAGGAGCTCGTAAACAAACATGAGTTTAAGCCATAAAAATTTTAAATGAATGATGTGTTTGGCCATGGTACCACATTAGGATCGACATACTCAATGGACTGGCGGTAGTGCGACAAGATAGGTCGACGGACCAATCGAGACAAACTGTTGCAAGTCGAGTTGAGGGTCAAGGCTGTTGGACCAGTGGCACCAAAGATTAAATGGCTTATGAGGAAAATTATTGTTTTGTGCATGCATTGAGGTGCGGGACCTTCAAGATGCCTTGGTTGATAAACACACCCTTTGTGGTTAATGATGAGAAATGACTTTGAAAACTGAGATTTTGAGAATGAAATATATTAAAGGAAATAAGGAGTCTGACACACTCCAATTCAAAAATTATTTTATTAAAACCTTTTTTTTAAATTACCCATTTACTGAGTTGTAGAAACTCATCTACCCTTTTTACCCCTTTTCAGGAAATAAAGAAATGACTAGGGATAACACCAGGCCTTACCCTTTGTCAAGTATGCTTAATTATTTTGAGTTGCATTTTTATTGATATATGCTATTACAGGGAACAAGATTGAGATTACCCCTGACTTCTCTTGAATTAAAGAAAGGTGAAACCCTTGTTGAACCAAGAAAGTGGTGGGTTGTTCATGGGGATCTGACCAAACCGGGTCGGTGCGTGATAACTTGGGTGGTATCATAGCTAAGTTTCATTGAAACATTATCAATATTATGCCCTGACATTAATCCAACTTTAACTCTTGTGCAGGGAGGAGAATCCCTAGGAAATTCGTTGTAAAATCCAACTCTCCACTCATAACCCTGAAAAAGACACCTACCCCAAGGGAGGCAGCCGTTCAGATATTCTTAAAAGGTGAGAAAAGAGTATCTAAAGATATGGTGGAAGATTAGCGTAAACTCGTGGAAGCCTTATTGGAATAAGAAAACATCACATACCCTACTTCAAGACAAATAGAAACTTATACCTCCTCCTAGGAACCCGATCTCTCCTCCAACCCCACAACAACCGAAGATGAATCTAACTAAGAAGGAGGATTAGTATGGATCATTCAATATAAAAAAATAGTAATAATCCCTTAAAATAAGCAAAATAATATAAAACAATAAAAAATTAACCATAAATAATTCAAAAATAAACAAACTGTAAAATGAATTAAAAAATTATAAGTGAAACAAAACATGTAAGGAAATACGAAAAATAGTAAGAAATAAATAAATAAACAAAAAATTGTATGACATATTTAAAATATACCAAAAATAGTAATGTATACTTAAAATATATTAACTTTTCAAAAAATCATAAAAACACTCAATATATAAAGAAATTCTAAAATTTGATGAGATCGTTCAAGACATAAAAATGATGAGAATAAATAAAAATAACAAAAAAATGAATTTAATATACAAAATAATAAAAGTAATTTAAAAAATTGTAAAAAGTATTACTTATAATAGTAAGTCAATATAAAAATGGCAACAAACACCAAAAATTGTAAAAATGTCTAAATAACCAACAAAATAAAAAATAATATTTTAATGAAACTCAGACAAATAGTAAAAAAAATACTTAGAGTGTCATTAACTTCTAATATAATAAGCCACACTCAAAATAAAAAAATAAACTCAAAAAAATGTAAGAATCAGTCAAAATAAAGTATAAAACCATGAAATGGTAAAAGCATAATAAAAATTTAAAATCAAACCGTAAAAATAATTATTGAAAATAATAGGTAACACAATAAAGGTGGATAAACACAAAAAATATTAAGAAACACATAATTAATTAGAAAAAACAGAGCAACAAACATTAAAAGAAATATTACAAATAGTAATAAACAAGTAAACTACCAACAAACTTAAAAAATAAGTAAAAACATGTAGAAGCACAAAATGTGCAAAAAATACTATGGATTGTTTATTATATAATAATGGTAATAAACACCTAAAAATACACAAAATAGAATGAAACACTAAAAAACACAAAAAAAAATATTTAAAAATAAATCACAAATATAAATATAAAAAATAGTAAATGACCCTAAAAGGGTAAGAAAATACACAATTAATAAGAAATAAATAAATAACCAACAAAATATAGTAAAATACATTAAAAATGTCACAAATAATAATAAATACTTACAAAATTATAAAATTTCAAAAATAATAAGAAATACAGGCAAACAAACCGATAGTATGAAACTCTTAAATGGCCAACATAATATAGAAAAATGAATTTATATAAACACCACAAATAGTAAAATAAATACTTAAAATGCTATAAACTTCCAAAAATAATAAGATAGAATCAAATCCATAATGAAAAATTAAAAATATTTTATATTATTTAAGGTAAAAGTGATGAGAATCAATCAAAACTAATTAATTTTGAGAAATTGATAAAACATAATAAAAAGTCAAAATCGAATGGTAGAAAGCACTATAAAAATAGTTATAATTAAAGACTTAGGTATACACCAAAAATAAATAACAAATAAAATTATAAAAAATGTAAATGAAACTAACAATATAGGAAAATACCAAAAATAATAAGAAATTAATAAATAAACAACAAAATAATATAAAATATATTGATACACCACAAATAGTAATAAATATTTTAAATGCAATAAATTTTTAAAAATAATAAAAACACTAAAAATTTAAAAAAAAACAACAAAAATAGTTGGGATTATTCAAGCTATGAAAATGTATAAATCAATTAAAATAACCCAAAATAGTATGAAACATTACAAATTAAATAATAATTAAAATTTAAAATAAAAGGGAATTATTAAAAAATAATTAACACTAAACACAGAAGAAAACATAAAAAATACTTAGAAACATATAAATGGTCAACAAAAAAAAGAGTAAGATGTAATTAAACAATCACTACATACAATAAGATACGTATAAACTACAAAAATACTCCAAAAAAATATAAAAAATGCTAAAAGTAGTATGGATTGTTCAATATTAAAAAATAGATAGAATAACTAAAAAATTCACAAAATAATATAAAAACACCATAAAAATATAAAAATAAACAAACCGTATAATGAATAAAAAAAATTATAAGTGAAACAAAATATGATATGTAAGGATATACAAAAAAAATATTAAGAAACAAATAAATGAATAACAAAATATTATTTAACATATTTAAAAAATACCAAAAATGATGATGTATACTTAAAATATATTAACTTTCCAAATATTATAAAAAACACTCCGGACATAAATAAATTCAAAAAATTGATGAAATTATTCAAGACACAATAATGGTAAAAACAAATGAAAACAACTAAAAAAATATATTAAACATGCAAAATAATAAAAAAAATTATTAAATAATTATAAAAAGTATTACTAAAAATAGTAAGTCAATATAAACATGTAAGAAAACACTAAAAATAATAAAAACGCTTAAATTACCAACAAAATAGAAAAATATTATTTTAATAAAACTTGACAAGTAGTAAAAAAATACTTAAAGTGGCATGAACTTCTAAAATAACAAGAAATACTCAAAATTACAACTAAACTCACACAAATATAAATCACAAATAAAATTATAAAAATATAAATGAAACTGATAATATAAGGAAATAATAATAATAATAATAATAATAAATTAATAAATGAATAACAAAACAATGTAAAATATATTTAATAACACACCAAAAATAGTAATAAATATTTTAAAAGTAATAAATTTACAAAAATTATAATAAATACAAAAAATACAACAAATTAACAAAAATAGTTAGGATAACTCAAGCTATAAAAATGATATAAATCAATGAAAACAAAAATAGAATGAAATATTAAAAACATAATAAAAATTAAAAATTAAAATGTAAGACGATTATTAAAAAAATAATTGACAAGAAAACATAAAAAATACTTAGAAACATATAAATGATCAACAAAAAATAGTAAGATACAATTAAATAAATATTATAAATAATATATTTATATACATATATATAAACTACAAAAAAACTCCAAAAATACAAAACAAAATGTTAAAAGTGGCATCGATCATTTAATATTAAAAATAGATATAATTATTTAAAATACATAAAATAATATAAAACAATAAAAAATACCATCAAAATCCAAAAATAAACAAAACTTAAAATGAATTAAAAATTTGCATGTGAAACAAAAAAAGTGTGAAATTTCACAATTTTTTGTTATTTACTTATGTGAGCAATTAATAGATGGACAGGAAAGGTTAACTATATTAAATAAAAAAATCACCCAAATGCGTTATTGGTCATATGTTAATTAAAATGATCAGCTAAAATTGAGAGAAAATGAAAACCTAAGGGCATGGAAGAAAAAATAAAAAAATATATATTTTTCTTCTTGTACTTAATTTATAAAAAATAATAAAATGATAGAAATTGTATTGGAGGGAAAAGTAAAACAGTATGGCACGATCCCCGTGCCCAACCCGCTCTCCCCCCTATTCTGTTTTTGAAAATCTCTCCTCTCTATCTATTCTGTTGCTTCACCGAAAATCTCCTTCCATGTCATCGATTGAAGTTGTGGATCTAATTTCTTGCCATCCACTAATTACTTCTAGAGTTTAGTGGCCCATGGCACATCTCCTTCCTTCACTGCCTTTCCATTTCAGATCTTTGAATACTTCAGATCTTTGAATCCAGGTGCCATTTTCACACACAAGCGAAGATGTTCTAGCAAATGGCGGGGCTGTCCATTACATCTCGTGTGAGTCTTCCATTCTTGCTTTCTCATTGCTTTGTGTTATTCGAGATTTGCTTTTCTGGCTTCCTCCTATTCTGGTACCAATGATGCAGTCATCATTCTTATGGAATAAAATGTCGGAACCGAAGTAATTTGAGATGTAGATTATTCATGGTTAACATATACACGCTAAATTCTTTGATTAGGTTATTCTTTGAGGGAACGTACCTAAAAGAAATTGTGCTGGTTTCCGTTTCTTGTATTCTGCACATTTTGGTATTTATACTAAGCTCTCATGGTTTGAGAGATATGTGTACTGAGAAGAGAATTTCTCTCGACTTGCTCATTCTAGGGAAGCATAGTGTTTGAAAATAGAAGGATATAATTTGTGAATTGAATGGTGAATAGTAAATTTAAAGACAGATTAGCATATTAAAGATGTTCTTTTATTTAACATGCGTAACATAAAAGAAAATCAATTCATGATTATCTTTTGTATGATCAGTTAATATGATTTCGTGCGGTCTCTTACATCTAGACCATGACTCTCTTTTTGTATATTTTTTTTAGTTTTATTGAAATACTATTTTTTATTGCACTTGAAAATTCCTGGCCAAAATCAATTCTGGTGAATTCGTTGTCAATATGCATTGGACCCTCAACAGTTGCCTGCAGGGTCTTACCATATTTACAACCGCCAATTAACTCAAGGGTCAATAGTAGCTGCTCATTCTAACACAGTTGATGGCATATAACTGAGATTAAGTAAGGTTCTAGGATGCTGTTGTTGATTGTCTCCACATTGAAAATCACACTTTCACAAAGAAAAGTATGCTTTATCAAAGGAGTGGAACCTTTATTTCAAAATTTTCAAGCCTTTTTTTATGCAGACACTAAGTTGTGGAACCTTATCTTTGTACTTTGCAGGTGATATATTAGCGCTCCTGAAATTTTCTTTGATTGAGAATCTTTTACTTACCATATATGGAAAATTGCATTCACCTCTTGGAAAGTACCGCTTGTAGATAAATTCTCTCATTTGTCTATGCATGCCTCATTTTTTGGCGACTTTATGAAGAATATATTAAAAAAAAATTAGAGCAATCTATAAATTCTCATTTCACAGAAAAATGATTTCTTTGGAATGTATAATAGCTTTTTACCTTTGAATGAAGTAAAAGTTGTTGCTACTTTGGAACACTATAAAATTTTGACACCTTTTCACCATAAAATGCTCTCTTTCATATTGTATATACTTTCTAGCATACTTATCCGGAACAAAAAATAATTTAACAAAAAAAAGAGACTTCTTTGGAACATATATTTGCATTTATGTATAATTTCTCACCTTTGAATGAAGAAGTAGAAGATGCTTCTTTAGGACATTATAAAATTTTGACACTTTTTCACCATAAAATGCTCTCCCTTTTCCCTTGTATATCGTTTCTAGCTTTTACTTATTTTTTAAACTCTTCTTATGAGATTGTGAAGTTTGTCTCAGTCTTACTCACGGTTGGTGGTGAAGCTGCTCAAAAGGAATTGATTAATATTAGGGCAGTACAAAGAATATTGTGCTTATTGTTCAAGTAAGAAATTTGCGATGTAATACCATGGATATTGATGATAATAAATATTTATTTATTTTATGTGCAATTGTAGTTATCCATACAACAGCATTGCATCATCATGTGAAAAATATATTATTATCTTGCTCGGAGAGAAAAAATGTTTCTCTCATTAAGTATCTTCTCCATGATTGTGTTCTTATTGGAAAAATACTTGAAGCAGAGAAGAATTGTATGTTGACAGCTTCTCATACAAGGTGATTTATAAATTATTACAATCATTATTTTCCCCTCGATTCAACTTAAACTCTACGTAATTGTTGTCGAATGAATACATCCAACTATTCCTGCCAAAGGAAGATAGCCACATAGGATCAGAAATATTAGGCACTTGACACATATATCTAACAAGCTTATCAAGATAAGGAGCAGCAATACTGAAATTCAGGCATATTTACAGGTTTGAAGAGTCACTAGCTTCAATCATTAACATACTTTTTATTTTAAATTATTCTAGATAATTTTTATCCATCTCTTAGTCTATGATATATGAACATATAAATTGTATTTCAAAGTTAATTAATTACTATCCTTTGACTTAATTTCTTTAAATTAGGTAGAGGCTTTCATATGAAATTATTTGCTTATAAGTGATACCTAGTGGAAATATTAACTTGTTCACTTTCCTTACTTTAATATATTTTAGTAGGAACATAATGGGTGGAACGAGTGGCAAGCAAATACCCTCTCAAAATGTAATGAGGTAAAAAATGTATATCAATGGACCTATGGTTGGTTATCTTAAGTATACTTGTATCTCTTAGATCAACTAATGGATTCATTTTTTTCTCTAAGTTTCTGTTTTGTAATAAACGTCCAACTACTCTTTTCGATCAAATAATAGATAGTGATGATGATGATTACCAAGATATTTTGATTTGGTGTCTCTGTTAAATATGATATACAATTTTGTAGAGAGAGTACTTATAACTAATTATTGACATTAAACATGATTATAACTACCAAATATATTAAAATTAGTGATTATGTATAAATTAGTAATATAACAATACCTATATTACTGAATTCATCTCCGGTAGCCATTAACTCATTATATTATGTGTTGATTTCTGCTAATAAGTTTTTAAATATTAGAAATTATAATGAGAATTGACTTATAATGATGAAATAACTTCCAATTGACATTGTTATTGTGGTTGCCCTTTTTCATTTTGCATGTTGAACTTGTACTTATGTATGCAAGTTTTAGTGATTGTCCAAATTTTATGTAGGCCCTAGGCTCATTGGATAGGGATGACGAGGTAAGTTAGTCCTCTTCTCCCGTCTTCTTTCAGTTATGCACCTGTTCATAAACAAATTGTGAATGAGTTTTACCTAGCAAAGCCTTTTTAATAGGATGTTTCAGCTTCCATGGAGCATGACGTAACTAAAGAACATTATGATTTGATATCTGTCTTTTCACTTATAAATTACATTTTTGGAGTTTGAATATTATGATTTTAACTTGCTATTTTTATGTATATTTTTAATTTAACTTACTATTTTTTTGTAATTATTTTTGTTGTTTATCTATGAATTTTTTTAGTGTTTCACACTATTTGAGTTTTTTTAGTTTTTCTTACTATTTTTATATATTGAATAATATTTTTACTTATTTCATGGTATTTTTTAATACTTACTATTTTTTAGATATTTATTTCACCTTAAGTATTCATCAATATTTGAGGTGTTTTTTATATGTATATTATAAAGTTTTATTGTTCAATTATTTATTTATTATTATTTTACTATTTTTATTTAAACTTTTTAATTAATTTTACGGTATGTTTTATAATGTTTTATTTCGATGTTTTATCACATTTTGAGTATTTTCGAGTGATTTTTATGATTTTTTTTATATTCAATCATCACTCTTATTTTTAACATTTTTTTGTACCTATTACATTTTTTAAATTTCTTAGTATTTTATGTAATTTTTTTTATTTGTGATATTTTTTATTATTTTATATATATTGAATAATCGTAATTATTTTTCTTGTTTTTCTTTAATTTTTAGTGATTTTTATTTTTTTAATTTATTATATTTTAAGTATTTGTTATTATATGAGGGTATGTATGGTATTATATTTTGTTGTACATATATTTATTTAGTTAAATTTTATATTTTCTATAATTATTTTGGTCGTTTGTATTTAATTCCTTTTATTTTATCACATGTTAAGTATTTTTTTTAGTGATTTTTACAATTTTTTTGTATATTAAACTATACCACCTATTTTTTGTATTTATCTTTTATTTTTATGTATTTATTATTTTTAGTTTATATTATTATTTTATGTTATTTTTTTTTATTAATTTTTACTTTTTTTAACCTGAAGGTTCAAATATATTTTTAGAGTTTAATTGTAATTTTATATGTTATTTCTTATTATTAAACTTTATGACATTTTTTGTATTTTTTATTATATTTAATTTTTATTTAAATTAATTGTAATTTTTATAGTAATTCACTTTACATTTTATTTCTGATATATTATACTGTTATTTATTATGGCATATTATTTTGGAGTATTTTCATTGATTATTATAGTTTTTATATGTTGTATAATAATTACTTTTTTTCTCTTTTTAATTGTGCTTTTTGTATTTCTTATTTTTAAGAATATATTTTATATTAAGTATTTATTATTATATGAGGTGTTTGTTTGTATGTATATTATAAAATTTTGTTATTCAATTATTTATTTCTCATTATTTTTTATTACCTTATAATTTTTGTTTAACTTATTATTTTTAATTAGCTTTACGGTTTGTCCTAGAATATTTTCTTTATTTTTTACTCTTTTATCATAATTCGAGTCTTTTTAATTGATTATTACAATTTTATATATTGAATGATCATTCCTATTTTTAGCCTGTCTTTTTTTATTTATTTTATATTTTTTAAGTTTCTTAACATTTTATATAGTTGTTTCCTATTTTTGTTATTTCTATTATATATATTGAATAATTGTAACTACTTTACTTTTTTTATTTCTGAGTAGCTTTTTGTGTTTCTTATTTTGTTAAAATTTATTATATTTTTAGTATTTATTCTTATTTGAGACATTTATTTGTATGTATCTTATAATTTTTTATTATTCATTTATTTATTTTTTACTTTCTTACATTTTCTATTGAACTTACTATTTTTTTGTAAATAATTTTGTGGTTTATCTTTGATTTTTTTAATTTTTTTTTTGGTGTTTTATCATTTCTTAAGTCTTTTTTAGTGATTCATATCATTTTTATATTTTAAACTATTCCACCTATTTTTAGAGTATATTTTTATTTTTATGTATTTATAACTTTTTTTACTTTATTATTATTTTATGTTATTTTTCCTATTTGTGGTGTTTTTTTGAATATATCATGTTATTTAGGAGTTTATTAATTTTGTTTTGAAATTTATAAAATATTTTGTGTTACTTACTATTTTTAGTGACTTTTATTGTTATTTAAAAAAATTATATTATTTTTTATTATCACATACTTTTTTTGTTTGTTATTACTGATTTTTATCATTTTTTATCTTAAACTATCCCACGTATTTTTGGTATTTCTTTATAATTTTATATTTTTTTAAAGTTTATGGCATTTTATATTTTTACTATATTTGAATTTATTTAAATTTTTTATATTTTTTATTGAAATTATTTATGCATCTTATTTGTGAATTTTTATTTTTAAAGTTTCACACTATTTTAGATTATTTCCATTAATTCTTACCATCTTTTTATAATTAGTTATTAGATTTATTTTTTATATTTTTTAGTTTTCATATTATCTTGACTATTTTTAAGTGATATTTATCATTTTTATATATTAAATAATCACTTTTTAAATTTTTTTTAGTATTTTATGCAATTTATTTCTTTTTATGATATTTTTTGAATGTATCTTAATAAGTTTGTTTGGTTATTTAGGTGCTTTTTTAATTTTTTAATTTTTCTAACATTTTTAGTTTTACTTATTATAATTAGTAATTTTATTATTATATATTTTCAAAATTTTATATTATTTTTTGTCTTAAATGATGCCACTTTTGTTTGTTTGTGATTTTGTGTATTACTTGTTATTTTTAGAAATTTATGACTTTTTAAGTATTTTTTACAATTTTTATTTTTTATATTAATTTGTTTTGTATTTTGTTTGTAAATTTTTATTATGTAATATTATTTTAAATTATTTTTATTGAATATTACCATTTCTTATATCATGATAATCACAACTATTTTTCTTAATTCATTGTCCTTTTTAGCATTTCTCATTTTTTTAGAAATATAATATATTTTAAGTATTTATTTGTATGTGAGATGTTTTTCGTATATATCTTATATTGTTTTGTTGAGAATATCTTTATTTATTATTATATTTGTTATTTATGTACATTTTTAATTTAACTTAATATTTTTTTAAGTTTTTATTAATATTTTTGTATATTGAATGATCCCCTATTTTAAGTGTTTTATTTTGTTTTGATATATTTATTTTTTTGTGTTAATTGGTATTTTATGCGATTTTTTCTATTCGTGGTGTTTATTTTAACATATTTTATCATGTTTAGTTAGTTATTAAGGTGTTTCTTAATTTAATTTTTTTGTTTTAACATTTTTATTGTTGCTTAATATTTTGTGTTTTTTTAGAATTTTTATTTAATTTTTTATTGACTCATTATTTTTGGGTTAGTTTTTTTTATTCATAGTTTTTTTTAACTTGAACTTTCAAGTATATTTTTTATGTTTTATTATAAATTTATGTATTGCTTGTTATTTTTAGAATTTGATGACATTTTTAGTGTTTATCATATGTTTATTTCTTATTATATTTGTTATTTACTTATATTTTTAGTTTAACATGATATTTTTGTATAATAACTTTTGTTATTTGTCTTCTAATTGTTTTTATTTTTTAAGTGTTTCATATTATTTTGAGTAATTTTTAGTGTTTTCTTATTATTTTTGTATATTGAATGACCCCACCTATTTTAGGTTTATTTTTTTTATTTTGGTGTGTTTATTACTTTTTTAGTGTTTATTGTTATTTTATGCAATCTTTTCGATTTTTGTGTTTATTTAAATGTATTTTAGTATGTCTTGTTGGTTATTTAGGTGTTTCTTAATTTTGTTTTGAATTTTGTAACATTACGAGACCATACGAGAACAGAGACGATATCCTGGTTTAGTGCACATGAAAATTAAACACTAATGATTCAGGAAGCTCCAAACACAGTAACTCCATATAGTACAAACACAGAACTTCATGACTAACTGGTATGACAAGAAACACAAATCTAATAACTTCTCTTTCCCTTATCGCCACCATGTCATCTAGCAACCCTTAGCAACCCTTAGGATACATCACTTCCCCCTTTTGGTGTCTTAATAGTCCCGAACCTCAAGTGCATGCACAAATAAAGTTTTCCTTACAAGCCATTTAATCTTTGGTGCCACTGGTTTGACGGCTTCGACCCTCAACTTGACTTGCAACAGTTTGTCTCGATTTGTCTCGACTGGTCCGTCGACCTGTCATGTTGCATTGCTACAATTCATTGAGTATGTCGATCATGTCTTGGTACCATGGCCAATCAATTCATTCATTTAAGTTTTATGGCTTAAAATCATATTTGTTTACGAGCTCCTGCTCGTGCCAACTAGCCTAGGGCCTATTATTCAAGATTTTCAAAATCAGGCATATTAGCCCCCAGGTTCCAAAACGAGGCATCCGACTTAACTGAGCTATTCGAGCCCCAATCAAGAAGCTCTCCCAAAAATTTTAAGTAGTGGCACATAGTTAGGGGAGAGCACTTTCGAAAAAATAAACTTTTCAGTCGCCATTATACCAATCGAGTATAAGGACATCTCCACTTATTATTGATAAGCGGGTTTTCCACTACCTTTCATTAAGTTTCATCATACTAATCGTCTATGATCTACTTACAATTGGTAAGTAGTTTTTCCTCATGATTTTCACATCACTCCTCTCAGGTGTGATGATTAAAATACCACTTCGTAGGGGTATTTTTATTTACGAGGTGCTTATCATCTTAACTGGGTATGATATTAAATATCCCACTCATGATGGCTTCTAATTTAGAAATGGTGCTCATCATCCCAATCGAGTATGAAGTGTAAAGTAGCCTACTCACCCGATAATGTAGTGATCTCCTCTTGACTAGTTCTTTGTCTTCACACGAGCATATCCTTGTTGGCGTTTCCAATATTTCGTGTTCCTACACGATAGAACATCCTTGATCATTATCTCTTGGCCTAATAGCCTTCATTCATCGTGAATGGATAAAATATAAAAACTTTTCGATTTATTGCAATTAGGTTCCTAAAGTTCTTTTTCTTTAACTTTAGGTCCCTAATACCATTTTCCCTCAAATTGAGATCCGAAATTTCTAAAATTCACCTTGGGAGCTCAATTTATTCAAAATCACATAAATGGGTTCAAGTTTTCCAAATTTCCAATTTAGTCCCCAACATTTCCAAAAATGGTAAGTTTTGCCCCAAATTTTTTAAAATTGCCTAATTAGTCCTCAACATCTTTATCATGTCCAATTAGCCCTCAAATTTATGAAATTGCACTTTAGTCACTCAAATTTTTGAAATCTCTAAATTTCCCCCAAATTTCTCCCATTTTCAAACTTTTAACTCAGTTGAATTTGATTTTATCAAATTGACCAATCAAATGAGTTTAATTATTAAAATTGAAGATAGATTAGAGTTCCTACACCTTCATACAGTTTAATTGCACTTTAAATCGCACGATTTTGGTGCCATAATGAGCTCAAATGGAGCTTTACCGAAAAATTGGACATAGAGAGAGAAAGCTTCGAAAGCTAACCATCAGGGGAGTGACGGTCTGAGACTTCATTCTAGACAGGTAGCTCTTATCCTGAGGTTCCTTCTACGATTAAGAATTGCATCAATTGGTGTTGAATTGAGTGAAAATTTAGTCATTGAAGTTCTGCCGATTCTCTCTCTAGTAACAATAAGAATTTACAGAGCGAAGCCAAATTGGCTTACCTTTTAGTTCTAATTCAGTTGTAAGAGGACAATGGAGGCATTAGGAGGGTTTGGTTTGGCCTGAGAAAGGCTTGAATTGGTCGATTTTAGCTCGGTTGAAACAAGGCAGCTTCGGTCCATTGGAGCTGCTTCATTGTTCGATCATGCCAGTGCTTTTTCGGCAACCCTCAAAGTAAATGGAGATTATAGGTGTGTAGATGACTTCTCCCTGAATCTAAAGAACCTGATCATGCCTTCTTTGGATTAGAAAAGACCCTATATCAGAGCTCTGATTCGAGCTTCACCAAAAATTTGAACAATTGAGAGAGAATGGAGTTTTTAGGTGTGGAGAGGATGAATGAGAAGGGGCTCTTTATAAAGGAAGCTCGAGGACTTCTTGGTCATTCGATTGGCGCCTTAATGGCAATCATTCATTGCTTGAAACACCGTGGTTGGAGACTTTTCATCTTCATCAGCGCTGCTCGATTTTCCAGTGAGTAAACAGTGTTGTGATCTGAAGGAAGAAGACGACACTGTTTCGAATTGGATGAGATCGGTCCGAATTGGGTTCAAAGCTAAAACCAGTGGGTTCAGGACTGATTCGACCGAGTTTTTCAAAATTAAAAATTTCTAAATTCATCTAAATTTATTATCTATCAAATGGTGGCGTCATTCTCCATTTTGAATTTTCTAAGTCACCTAGAAAAATAAATTTAGCATCTAGTTCAATAGTTGTTCAAACTGGTCCAAACCGGTTCAATCCGGTTTGGATCGGGTTCACCTGAACCAGTTTGGTTTTCATCTCCTATTCATACTAAAGTCCTTTTTTCATGACTTTTGTAACTCAAGTCTCTCAGGATCAATAAATTTTTCAGTTTGCCCTTTCTCTATCAGTTCCGGTTCATGAACCAACTTGTTTCATAAACTAGTTTAATTCGGTTGGATCTAGTTCTCCTGAACATGTATGGTTTTCTCTCCCATATTATCTTAAGGTCCTTTTAGAATGTTTTATGAAACCTTTGGGTCAATCAAATGTTGTAAATTTCCCAAATTGTCAGTTATTTGATGATTGGATTTGTGAACCGGTTCGATGTTTCTCACTCATTTTGACCGGTTCTTTTCCTAGTTTTCCTTAACTCCAAAGGATAGGGTTTACAACTCTCCCCTCCTTTTAGGAGTTTTGTCCCTAAAACTAAATCAGATTTTTTCACTCAAGGATAAACTTCCCTTAATTTTAACTTGAACATGCTAACACTTTGGTCGTTCTTTCACTTAGACCACTTAAAATTACACGCTTAAGGATGTTCATTTCCTTTACATTATTTCTCCTTCCATGGAGTTTATCATAACTAGTATGTCTTGCCCACAAGTTCAAAGGTATTTCCCTAGGTTCACATCTTCATTTGCTTAGGGCAAGGTTCTTCTTCTTGAGGTTCTTACTCAAGATTTTCGGATTGGGAGTTCCAAGATGCCCAATCATTATTGTGTCTAGTTATTCTCACCATCGTTGAAACTCTTAGCTCGATGTTCTTTCAAGAGTTGCGTACTTGTTTTTCCACAAGTTTAAGTGTTATTATCCCTTCGTCCTATTTTGATCCTAACTTCGTCCGTTATTAATTTCAATTTCGGCCAAAATTTTGTTTGACTTTGTCATGCTTTACCAATTGACTCTTCCTTACTTGAGTCACATTTTTCCTCAAAACTATTGGGCTTACATGCTCCTTACAGCATGACATACTCTAGAACATGTCTTTGATCACTTTAAATTTTTAGAACACGTTCATAACAGTTATTCTTCCTTTCTTAAGTCCTTCCTCATTCCTAGTGACATCCTTAACTCAAGGATTTTCCTTTGTCCTTATTCGACTCTTACTTGCTCGTGACCATTTTCACAATTCATTATTTTGAGTTGACCCCTTTTTGGTCTACGGGTTGATTGTTTTGTTTGGGGAGTTCCCTTCTTACAGTTTCATTCTCTACTATGTCCCTCAAAGTTGAGATTTTAACCTTACGAGTTACATGTTCAACCTTCTTACCATTCTTTGGAGATTTCTTCCTTCATTTCCTTACACATTCTTCTATGTTGAGGCATTTGACCACTTTGAATCCTTATTCGTCTTAAAATTCCATTTCATTCCTTGTTTGCAGAAATTTCTGATTGTTGATTTTATTTCATGTACTTCACACTATGCCCATCCGTCCATTCTTTAGGCTCCATTAAGTGAGCGTGGACCACAATCCGTCATGATGTCAATGGTTGTTTCCCTAATTTACTTCTAAATTGAGGCATATCCAAGATTTCTCATACATTCTTTCTTTTATCCTCTTATTATCATAGTCCACCCATTCCTACTTGTTATGGCATCTTTTGATGCTACCATCATATTTACCCATTCATTGGGTTTAATTTACTTCTTTGGCCCTCATGAGTACTTTTCCTTGATACTTGATCTTTCCATCTCAACCAGCATGTCATTTGTGAGCTTATCTTTCTTTCTACTTCAGTTGGTTCCATTTCCTCTTAGTTAGGATATGTATGCCTTTATGGGCATCCTTCCTTGGTAGGATTCTTTCCCTTTCTCCCGAAATTTCTTTTTCATTCGTTCTTTGGAAGTATCTAATCATTAAATGACATCCTTTGATGTCGTCCTCCCCATGCACCCTTCTTGGGAAATCTAGCGGTACGTCCTTATACAATTTCCTTAATTCTACTTGTATCCTACACAGGTTTTCTTACTTGAGAAAGGTTCAGGCATGGTTTGTTTCAAGATCTCTTAGTGCGAGACTTAATTAATCTTCTCCTGGATTTGAGTTTGATTGTCAATTTGGTCTTGTCTATTGATCTCTTTAAGGATTTCCTCCATCCTTCTTTTTTAAATGTTTGGCCTTTCACTCTTTCCTTTCTTTACTAGTGCTTAATCTATGACCCTCACAAGGGCTAATTCGTTATTTGCCTCACCCCTACTATTCACTTTGTCTAATTATCTTGAGGCAATTGTCTTTTGAGTCTTCTTGTCCTTAATGACCATTCCATTGCCTTTTTAGGGTGTAGTCCTTACTACTTCTCAGTCCTCCTTAGGGCATTATTTATTCTCCTTAAGTATCTTGCTATTACAGTTTGCTTACTTCTGCTATGTTGGTCCGAAACTCCAATTTGACTTCTTTGCCTTTTCCAAAGTAGGTTGCACTTATCATCCTGAGACATCCCATTTGTCGTCTAATGCTCGACTTGACTTATCTTATGGAGGCGCTTCCTTTCTTGATCATAGATAGCTGGAAATTTAAGGGAGAATTCTCTTCATCAACCCTTTGTTCTATTTGCGGTTTATCGAGGTCCTACCTTTAGTCCTTTTTCCTTCCTACCACTATGCTAGGATCTTGAAGAGCTTCCTCCTGGATGTGGTTGAAATTTTGAGCACGAGTCGTGTTTCTCAGGATGGTATCCTTTCAAATTCCTATAGTTGTGGGGGCGTTATCCTTGGAAACTATTATTATAAATCCTTGTGGTGTGGGACAGTCCTTCACATCATGTCCCATTTCTCTTACACCTTGTTATAGGTCATTTTTTTGCCTAGTTGTTACTCCAAGTGTTCTTCTAGACTCCTTAATTACCTTGACGATTTTCTTGTTGTGCCTTCTTTGCTCGATAATTCCCTTGATTCATTCCTTTATTTGGGATGGGAATCTCCTTGGTCTCTGTGGTGTCTAGGGTATCGCGGGTTTGTTTGGTTACTTTTCTTGGGCAATCTTCCTACAATTTGAGGTGCAAGGTCACATTATTTTGAGAGATAAGGTTTTTAGGAACTTGGAATTCTTTATTATTGTAGAGGTAGTATAATAGGTTTGGGTCTTAGCCACATTACAAAAAGTGTTTACGAAACAAATGGGAAGCTACTGGGTTCTGGACAAGCGTCCTCCTTAGTAAGGTTATAAGCCCTTGATCATGTTCCTGGCTTTAGACCTGGCTTCCTTTGTACTCAGGATTGTGACATCAACAAATCCTAGCACCATCCTTATGGAAACTTCTTACTAATGTCTCTTAGTTCTTTGGGACTTCCCACTAATGTCCTTATAGACTTGGCTTCCTTCGTACTCAGGATTGTGACTTGTTGGTGACGCTAGTCCTAGTTTTCTTGGTTCCTCTCTTGGGAGCCATCTGAAAATTTTAAAATTTTCTCTTAGTTACTATGTTATATAGTGTTGATAATATACCACTCAAGTTGTCATGCCCTGACTAGGTTTGGTTAGATCCCCGTGATCAACCCGCCACTCTTCTAGTTTATTAAGGGTTTCCCCTTCTTTAAACTGTGTGGAGTAAAGCGTCCTTTAAACTAGTACCTTTCCTAAAATAACAAAAATCAAGACTGCATGAAATTTAAACTTTCCATACCTATCTTGCAGGTGTAGTTATGTCCCACCCCAAACCTGTTTGGTCGGATCCCTGTGATAAACCCGCCACTCTCTCGGTTTACTAAGGGTTGCCTTTTGTTTATAAATCGTGAAGAGTAGGATATCATTTAAACCTGCACCTTTCTTGGAATAACATAAATCAAAACTGTATAAAATTTTAAACTGATCATACCTGTCTTACAAGCGTATTAGTTGATGGTCCTTGGGGTAAGCCATTCGGGATTTCTTGAAAGGGATATAATAGAGGGGTTGAGTACAACGACTCAATGAATGGGTTTGCAAAATTGTATCTTTTTAGGAAAAATGTTTGATTCGGAGTGTGCTAGACTCCTTCTAATTCAAAAACCTTTCATTTCAAATTCCAGTTTTTATCACCATTTCTTGTTAATCACGGTATGTCATCACCCAACACACATCCTTTATCATGAAGGTCAAACACATAATTGCAAGACAGTATGTCCATTGAACCCACTTGTGGTGTCATAGCAACTTTATCGGCCACCTAGATAGAAGCACGTCCACTTCTACCCTAAGAATGAGTGGATGTTAACGACATTCGACCCTCAATCCAGTAACAATTCTCTGTGTCTGTATGAGGATAGAGACCTCATCCCGACCCTACCCTGGTCTCGTGCGCTTGAAGCTACGTCAAGCTTTGCAAGATCACTTGGTACGACTAACTGCTCTTATATCCAATAGGGGTCCTCAATTTACTCAATTTCATAAACAGGGGTCCAAATTTCTAAAATTCCCATTTTGCCCCCCTCATTTTCCAAAATTAGCATTTTTCCATTCCTTTACAAAAATGGTAAGTTTTACCCCAAAAATTCTATAATTGCTCAATTGGACCTCTAACATTCTTATCATGCCCAATTAACCCTCAAATTTATAAAATTGCATTTTGGTCCATTGAATTTTTGAAAATCCCCAATTTTCCACCCAATTTCAACTTACTAACATAGTTGAATTTGATTTCATCACATTGACTGATCAAACAATTTTAATTGTTGAAATTAAAGTTAAAATTGAGTTTCTACATCTTCATACAATTCAATAGAACTTTGAATCGTACGTTTTGATGCCAGAACGAGCTCAAATGGTGCTTCACCGAAAAACTGAACATAGCGAGAGAAAGCTTCAATTGCTCACTAGCGGAGGCGCAGTGGTCTGAGCTTCCAATCGAGGCAGATAACTCTCCTCATGAGGTTCCTCGTAGAATCAAGAATTGCATCAATTGATGTCAAATTAAGTTAGAAATTCATCATCAAAATTTTGCTGGTTCTCACTTTAGCACCGGTCAAAAATTGTAGTGGGGAACCCAATTGCCTAACCTTTCCATTCCAATTCGGCCGTGGGATGGCTGAAGAGGTATTAGGAGAGCTTTGTTTGACACGAGGAGGGCTCAAATTGGTTGATTTCAACACAACTAAAACAAGGCAGTTTCATTCCGTTGAAGCTACTTCATTGTTCCATCATGCCGACATTTCTCCAATAACTCTCGAAGCAAATGGAGACAATAAGTGTGTAGCTAACTTCTCTCCGGTTCTAAAGAACCCAACCTCACCTTGTTTTGTTAGAAATATGCCCAAGTCGGAGCTCTGGTTTGTGCTTCACCAGAAATTGGAGCAATTGAGAGAGAATGGAGTTTCAAGATGTAGAGAGGATAAATAAGGAGGGGCTCTTTATACAGGAAGCCCCGAGACTTCTTGGCTGTCTGATTGGCACCTTAATAATGATCATTTATTACCTGAAACTCCCTGACCGTAGACTTTTCAGCTTCGCCGGCACTACGCGATTTCCCGGCAAGTGAATAGTGCTGTCATCTGAAGGAAGAAGACGACACTATTCTAAACCAGACCAGACCGGTCTGAACTGGGTTCAAAGCTTAAACCGGCCAATTCACCCCCAATTCGATCGAATTTTTCAAACCTAAAAATTTCAAAATTTATCTAAATTTATTTTCTATCCAATCATGGCCTCAAATCTCAAATTTGAATTTTTTAAGCCACCTAGAAAAATGAATATAGCATTCGACTCAATAGTGGTTCAAACCAGTTCAATTTGGTTCAGATCCAATTCTATAGAATCGGTTTGGTTTTCATCTCCAATTCATCCTAGAGTCATTTTTCCTGATTTTTGTCACTCTTTAGGTCACTCGAGATCCATAAATTTCCTAGTGTGCCCTTTCTCTATTGGTTCCGGTTCATGAACTGATTCAATTCATAAACTGGTTTAATTCGGTTGGATCTAGTTCTTATCAAGCAGTCTAGTTTTTCTCTTTCAATTTGTCCTAAGGTTCTTTTCCAAGGTTTTATGAACCCTTTGGATCACTCAAGGGTTGGAAATTTCCTAAATTGCCCATTTCCTAATAATTAGATTTGTGAACCGGTTCAGTTTTCTCACTCGGTTTGATCGGTTCTTTTCCTGGTTTAGCAACCTTAATTAGCAACCTTACAACTCTCCCCTTATTTTAGGAGTTTTGTCCCCAAAACTTAATTAGCAACCTTGCAAGAGGAACCTTTTCCTTTGATGTCTATTTGATGTTTGCTTAACATCCAAACTCTTCTCTTGTTCTCTCAATTATCCCTTTTTACATCATTCACTTAAGGAATTTCTTTTTCTTTATATTATTTACTCCTTTCATGGAGCTTATCATAACTAGACATACCTTACTTAAGGGTATATCCCTAGATTCACATTTTCTTTGCTTATAGCTACATTTTTCCCTTTGAGGTCCTATTCTCAGAGATGAGAGTTCCAAGATATCTAACCATTCCTCTGTCTAGTTAACCTCTTGGTTGTTGAAACCCTTAACTCGATGTCCTTTAGAGCATTACATACCTATTTTCAAAGGTTTCCTTATTATCACCTTTTCATCCTATTTCGACTCTTCCTTCATCCTTTGTTCAATTTTAGTCCAAATTTTATGTTTGACCTTGTCATGCTTACTAACTGACTCTTCATTATTTTGAGTCATGTTTTCCTCGGGACTGTTGGGTTTACCTACCCCCTTGCAGCATGACATTTCTAGATCTTGTCTCTATGTACATTAGATTTTTAAAACACCTCATTTAGGGTTATTCCCAACTTCCCAACCTTTTAGGGATTGTATAACTTCATCCCTCTTTTCTTCTAGTAGTATTCCTCGACTACATGTACTGTTATCTAATCATCTTACAAAATTGTGTTGGTTCTCCTTACCAACTCATCCTTTCTTAACTTGCTTATTGAGTCTTTCCGGTTCCAATGATTTGGTTTTCCAATAATTTACCAACACGCTGGGATTCTTTCTTTCTTAAGTCCTTGGCATTCTTTATCCAAGGATTTTTCCTTATTCCTTAATCCACTTTTAATTACTCATAATCATTTCATGATTCTACGTTCTAAAATAATGACTTTCGACCCATGTGTCGATTCCTTTGCTTGGGAAGGTTCCCTTCTTCTAGTTTCTTTCTTTACTATGTCCCTCACAATAGAGATTTCCATCTTAGGAGCTACATGCTCAACCCTCTTATTATTCCTTGTAGAGTTCTTTCTCCCTTTCTTCGCACCCCTATCTATATTAGGGCATTTGTCCACTTTGAATCCTTCTTTATCTACAACTTCTGTTTCATCCCTTATTCCTTACTTGAGTTACTCTCGATTATCAGTTCTATTTCATGCATTCCACAATATGCTCAGCCGTCTAGACTTTAGGCTTCACATGCATGTGTGGACTATGACCCGTCTTACCAATTGTGGTTATCCCTCCTTAACCACATCTTATTTGGAGGGCATAATTTCCCAACATTTCTCGGACGTTCTTTCCTCTATTACCTTATTATGGTTAGTCAACTCATTCTTACTTGTCACAGCATCTTTTGATGCTTACTTCCTATCTACTCATTAACTTATTTCCTTGGGTCCTCCTAGTATGCTTTCTTGGTTCTTTTACCTCAGTTTGCAATTCATTTTCTAGTTTACTTTTTTGTCTCGTTTACTTGGTTCCATTATCTCTAAGTTAGGATACATATGCCCCTTCTAGGGCTTCCTTCCTTGGAAGGATTCTTTCCCTTTCTCCCAAAAATTCCTTTTTCATTCATTCTTTGGAAGTATCAAATCATTAAATGAAATCCTTTGATGTCGTCCTTCCCATGCACCCTTACTGGCAAATCTAGCAGTACGTCCTTATACCATTTCCTTAATTCTACTTGTATCCTGCACAAGTTTTCTACATTTAAGTTAAGGAAAACCGCCGCACTTTTGAGCTAAGGAAAATAGGGAAAAGAACCGGTCAAACCGGGTAAGAAAACTGAGCCGATTTACATTTGGGAACAAGTAATATGAAAATTTACAACTTTGGGGTAATCCAAAAGGTTCATTAAACCTTGGAAAAGAAACTTATGATAAATTAGAAGACAAAAACCAAATTGGTTTAGGCGAACAAGATTTTTTAAGAACTTTGAAGTTAAGGTTGCTTGCCTGAGAGTAGTGTGAGGATGAGTGACCTCCTGGAAAGTATGATTTTTATTTTGTAACCCGAAATTTTAGTAAAAAAATTTTATGCGAACGTACAGCTTATCATAAATAGCCATAAATTAATATATATATATATATATTTATTTAATTATTGTAATTAATACCAATAATTTAATACCTAAATTATATTATTGGAATTAATATCAATAATTTATGGCAATATTAATACTAGTAAAAAATCTCTCCCATTTAATACACGGTTTTACACTTATATAAAGAGGTCATCCCCATTCATTTTCCTCACACCCGAACACTTCTCTCTCTCTTTCTCTACTGCTCCATTTCCCGGTGAAGCTCGAACCAGAGTTTTGACTTAAACATTTTTCTTAACCTCGGAAGGAGAGGTCAAGCTCTTTAGAATCGAGGAGAAGACAACTATCTAATAGCAAGCTCTAGTCAATCCGAGAATCGCTGGAGAAGCGCCGGCATGATGGAACAATGAAGCAGCTCCGGCGGACCGAAGCTGCCCTATTTCAGCGAAGCTGAAATCAGTCATTTTGAGCCTTCCTTAGACCAAACCAAGCCCTCCCAACACTTCCTCAGCCCTTCCACGGCCGAATTAGGACTGAAAGGTAAGCCAATTCGACTCCCTTCTGCAATTTTCGGTCGGTGCTAGAGAGAACCGGCGGAATTTCAATGATGAAATTCTAACTCAATTCAGCATCAATTAATGTCATTCTTGATTCTAGGATTATCCTCAAGATTAGAGCTATCTACCTAGATTGAAATTTCGGACTGTTGTGCCCTAACCGGTGAGAAATCAAAGCTTTCTCTCTCCATAATCTATTTTTCGGCGAAGCTCCGTTTGAGCTCGTTCTGGCATTAAAATCTACGATTCAAATTCCTTAGAATCGTATAAACATGTAGGAACTCAATTTCAACTTCAATTTCAAAATTAGAGGTGTTTGATCGGTCAATTTGATAAAATCAAATTCGGTAGTGTTGAAGAGTTGATATTGGGGGGAAAATTGGGGATTTTTGAAATTCGAAGGACCAAAATGAAATTTTATGAAATTGAGGGCCAATTGGATATGAAAATAATGTTGGAGGACCAATTGAGAAATTTTGGAATTTTTGGGGCAAAACTTACCATTTTTGTAAAGGAAGGGCAAAATGGTAATTTTGGAAAAGTTGGAGGACCAAATTGGAAATTTCAGAAATTAATCCCCTTTTAGTGAAATGGAATAAATTGAGGTCCTATGATAAATTTTAGAAGTTTTGGGACTCAATTTGTGGAAAAATCGGTATTATGGATTTAAAGTTAAAGAGAAATAACTTTAGGGACCTAATTACAAATAAATGAAAATTTGACTTTCTCATTCATTTGGAATGAATGAAGGCGATTAGGCCGAAGGATAATGAACCGAGATCTTCATATCGTGTAGGAACACAAAGTACTAGGAACGCCAGCAAGGACAAGAACACGTGAATACAAAGAACCGAACTAGTGGAATTCACGGCATGAACGGGTGAGTGGCTTTATTGACATCATACCTGGTTGGGATGATGAGCACAACTTAAAATTAAAAACCACTTACTGGTTGTGTGTGGAAATTTTATATCATACCCGGTTGGGAATGATAAGTACCTCGGTATGAAAACCCACTATTAAGTGGTATTTTAAACATCACTACTTAGAGGAAGTGATGTGAAAATCATGTAGAAAAACTACTTACCGATTGTAAGTAGATCATACCCGGTTGGTATGATGAGACTTCCTCGAAGGAAGTTGAAAACCCATTCATCGGTTATAAACGGAGGTGTCCTTATACCCGGGAGGTATAATGGATAGAAAAAAACATATGTTTTGTCAGAAGTGCTCTCCCCTGACTGTGTGCCAATGCTTAAACAATTTGGTAGACCTTCTCGACGGGAGCTCGAATAGCTCTGATAGGCCGGGGGCCTCGGTTTTGGAACTTGGGGGCTAAATGCCCAATTTTGAAAATCTCGTACAGTGTGCCCAAGGCTAGTTGGCACGAGCAAAAGCTCGTAAACGAACATGATATATGTGCCACAAAACTTAATAAGTGAATTGTTTGGCCATGGTACCAAGATAGGACTAATATGCTCAATCAACTAATTGAAGTGCGACATGACAGGTCGACGGACCAGTCAAGACAAACAACTGCGGGTTGAGTTGAGAGTCGGGGCCGTTGGACCAGTGGCAGCACAGATTACATGGCAATATGAAAAAACATTGATTGTGCATGCACTATGAGTATGGGATCATCAAGACACCCATGAGGGATAGTGATGCGTCCTAAGGGCACTAGACGACCTGGTGGCTATAAGGGCAGTTCGTCATTCCAGGTGTCTGTGCAAAATCTGGAGTAGCACCAAGCCCATGAGACTGGGGAGGGGACAGGATGAGGTCTCTGTTCTCATACGGAGACGAAGAAGTGATTTCGGGATTGTGGGTCGGATGTCGCGTACATCCACTCATTCCCATGGTAGAAGTGGTCGTACTTCTATTCGGGTGGTGGGAATACATAATTAAGACTAAAAAATGTAGTAACTAATAGGATTCATCCTAAAATTTACAGATGGCTCCCAAGAGAGGAACCAAGAAAAGTAGGGATGACTCTACTCAGCACCCTGTCCTCGTAGGAAGACAACTCTAGAAGCTTCTCAAATGCCTAGGGCATGGTAGAAATCCCCAAGGACCAAATGACAAAGTATCCAAGAGGATGATGCTTGGACCTATTGATGTCACACCCCGAGTACAAAGGAAGCCAAGCCTGAGCCAGGAACACCAGTTAGGGCTTATAACGTTACTGTGAAGGATGCTTTATACACACCTCGTAGTCCTCTACCTATTTCATGACCACCTCTCTGTAATATGATTAAGACACTAACATATTGTACTCCTTCACCATTAATGAAGAATTCCAAGTTCCTAAAACCATGTCTCTAAACAAGGATGTAAGCCTACATCTCAACTGTAGGAAGATTACCTCAAGAAAAGCAACCAAACAAACCTCGGGGACTGAGGAGAATCCCATCCCAAATAAGGAAATGAACCAAAAGACTAGAGAGTCTAGGAGAACTCTTAGAGGAAAACTAGTAGGCAGAGAAGGCTCGACAAGAAAATCGACAAGGAGACTAAGGAGTGAGAACTCTGGTAGTAACTACTAGGCAAGGAAATGACATGTAACAAGGTGAGGACAATAAGAATACTACTTGAGAAAGTGCTCAACACTATTAAGGACAAGTACCAAGACGGACTAGTATAAGTATATGGAAAGAAGGGGTGTTCCACACCTCATAGATTCAAGGCAATACCTCCTCAAAAGTCATGAAGGGCATGAAGGATTGGAGACTGATACCATGGAGTGGATTACATAAACGGTTCACCAAAAGGTCAAGAAATGACGAGGAGAATGCAAAAACTTCTTAAGAAGGTCAAACCAAGATGGATACCTCATGAATAGGGATAAGGTACATGAGAAGCATACTTAGTACCCTCTCATAAGGGGTAAACACGGAAAAATGTCCCCCGGAACTCTAGGGAATGACATAGTTAGAGTGAAGAAGAGAAGGAATACGCTATGAAAGGGAACTCTGGAGGGATGCATACAACCGAGTGCCTTGAAGGAATCATTGGTTGGCAGATGGGCATAATGAGGAGTGCAAGGAGCCAAACCCTCATTAGAAACTACTTAAAAGAAGGATGTACCGGAGGCCAAGACTAACCTACTTTGGAAAAGTGATAGAATATTAGGTACAACTTCCTTTGAAAAATATAGAGAAGTCAAAGTGGAGATTCGAAATAACATAATAGAATTAAGCAAACCATGACAACGAGATGATAAAAGAAAATGAACGAACCCTAAGGAGGACCAGGAAGTAGTAAGGAATACACCCTAAAAAGGGCACTGAAAGGATCATTAAGGACGAGGAGATTAGAGAGACAACTGTCTCAAGAAAACTAAACAAGGTGAAAAGTAGGGGGACACAGGTAACGAACTACTCTCGTAAGGGTCATAGAGTAAACCCTAGCAAAGAAGGAAGAGGTGGAAATGCCAAGTATTGGAGAAAAGAAGTATGAAAGAAATCCTTAAAAGGACCAAGGGCCAATTAACGACTAAAACTCAAGCTAAGAAAGGAATAGGCAAGCCTCTCACATAACGATCAAGAAAACTTGAAACAAGAAAGATTTGTATGCTCCATAAAGAAGTAGACATATACTAGGTACGAATGAAGATGATGCGGATAGAGTATACAGGATGTGACTGCAAGAATTGTGGAGTAAAGGTAAACAGGAGAAGATGACATCAAGGGATGTCATTTAAGGGTAAAAATCCCCTTGAGCAAATGTAAAAAGGAATGTCAGGAGAAAAGGAAAGAATCCTACCAAGGAAGTATCGTTATGTCCCAGTATGACCTGTTTGGAGAAAGAGTAGGAGTATCAAGAAATACTTCTAGAAAAACCGATTAGAAATAAGAAACTAGTAACTGTGGACAGCCAAAAAGAATGAACAAAACCCTAAGAAAGGATGAGATGCTGTAAAGACCACACTTTCTGAAGGACAATGTGATGGGCATGAAGAACGAGTGATACAACTGCCTAGCCAATTGGACCAGAAAAAATAAAGAGAAGAAGATAGTTAAAGAATTGGTTTTCGAGAGAACCATGGACTTAAACCATAACAAAGAAGGGAGAAGTGAAAAGGCCAAAAAGTAGGAAGAGAAGAATGAAGGGAAATCCTTAAAGAAATTGATGATCAAAACCAGATTTATAGTTTAAAGTCTTGGAACGGTTAAGTGAGCCTCAAGAAGGGCGAACAAGAGATTTTGAAATAAGGAGGATGTGAACCCTCCTTAACATAAATTATTTAACGGGTTAGCATCAAAAGATGCTTTGACAAGTATGAATGATTGGACAACCCATACTTGGTTAATAGAGGAAAAATGTTTGAGAAGATGTTGGGAAAGTAAGTTCCCTAATAAGGTATAGCTAAGAAGGAATAACCACAATTGGTAAGATGGGTCATAGCCCACACACGCATACGAAGCTTAAAGAGTAAATAACCAAGCATAGTATGGATTTCATAGAATAAAACTAATAATCAGAAGTGTCCTATGTAAGGGTGCGAAGAAAGGGAGAAAGAACCATACAATGAATGATAAGGAGGTTGAGCATGTAACTCCTAAGATGGAAATCTCTATTGTAAGGGACATAGTAGAGAACAAAATTGGAAGGAGGGAACCTTCCCAAGCAAAGTAATTGACACATATATTGAAAGCAATTATTGTAGAATAAAGAATCATGAAGTCAATATGAGTATGTAAAAGTGGATTAAGGAAAAAGGAAAAAAAAACCCTTGAATAAGGAATGTCAAGGACTTAAGAAGGAAAGAATCCCAGTTTGTTGGTAAACTATTGGGAAACCAAATAATTGGCACTAGAAAGACCCAATAAAGAAGTTGGGAAAGGACGAGTGGATAAGGAAAATCGACACGGTTATGTAAGACATGTTGTCAAGATACAAATGATAATTGGGTAACAGTCAAGGTAGTTGAGGAATACTACCCAATGAAAGGAGTGATGAAATTATACAGTCTCTGGAAGGCTGGAAAGTTGGAAACAACCCTAAGAGAGGTGTTGTAGAAGTTTGATGAACTAAGACAGGTTTAGAACTATGTCATGTCATAAGGGATATATAAGCACCAACAATCCCGAGTAAAATGTAACTCGAGTAAGAAGGAGTAAGTTGGTGAACATAACAAGGTCAAACATAAATTTGACCGAAGTTGTAATCAATGACGGATGAAGGATGGGTCGAATTGGGATGAAAGAATAATAACACAAAAACCTATGAAAACAAATATGTAATGCTTGAAAGAACATCGAGCTAGGGGTTTCAACGATGAAGAGAATAACTAGACAATGAAACGATTGGGCACCTTAGAACTCCCAATCCTAAAATCTTGAGTAAAATCCCCAAAAAGAAGAACCATATCCTAAATAAAGGGAGATGTGAACCTAAGAATATACATTAGGATTAATGAGCCATACATGCCTCATTATTATAACTCCATGGAAGGAGTAAGCATGATAAATGAAAAGAAATTCCTTAGATGAAAGATTACGGGGACTAAACAAAAGAGCAATCAAAGTGTTAGAATGTTAAGAAAACCCAAGTTAACATTAAGGGAAATTATTCCCGATATGGAATATATTGGTTAAGTTTTGGGACAAAACTCCTAAAAGGAGGGGAGAGTTGTAAACCCCGCACTTTTGAGTTAAGGAGAACCGGGAAAAGAACAGGTCAAACCGAGTAAGAAAACCGAGCCGATTTACATTTTGGAACAAGCAATATGGAAATTTACAACTTTCGGGTAATCCAAATGGTTCATTAAACCTTGGAAAAGAAACTTATGATAAATTAGAAGACAAAAACCAAATTGGTTCAGGTAAACAAGATTTCTTAAGAACTTTGAAGTAAAGCGTGCTTGCTTGAGAGTAGTGTGAGGATGGGTGACCTCTTTGTAAGTATGATTTTTATTTTGTAACCAGAAATTTCGGTCAAAATTTTTTATGCAAAAGTACGATTTATCATAAATAGCCATAAATTAATATATATTTAATTATTGTAATTAATACCAACAACTTAATACCTAAATTAAATTATTGGAATTAATACCAATAATTTATGGCAATATTAATACTTGTAATAAATCTCACCCCATTCATTCTCCTCACACCCGAACACTTCTCTCTCTCTCTCTCTATCGCTCCATTTCCTGGTGAAACTCGAACCAGAGTTTCGACTTAAATATTTTTCTTAACCTCGGAAGGAGAGGTTGAGCTCTTTAGAACTGAGGAGAAGACATCTATCTAATTGCAAACTCTGGTCAATCCGAGAATCGCTGGAGAAACGCCGGCATGATGGAACAGTGAAGGAGCTTTGGCAGACCGAAGTTGCCCTATTTTGGTGAAGCTGAAATTGGCCATTTTGAGCCCTCCTTAGACCAAACCAAGCCCTCCCATGGTCGAATTAGGACTGAAAGGTAAGCCAATTCGACTCCCCTCTACAATTTCTGGCCGGTGCTAGAGAGAGAACCGGCGGAATTTCAATGATGAAATTCTAACTCAATTCAGCATCAATTGATGTGATTCTTGATTCTAGGATTATCCTCAAGAAGAGAGCTATCTACCCAGATCGAAAGCTCGGACCGTCGTGCCCTCACCGGTGAGAAATCGAAGCTTTCTCTCTCTAAAATCTATTTTTTGGTGAAGCTCCGTTTGAGCTTGTTCTGGTGTTAAAATCTACGATTCAAAGTTCCTTAGAATTGTATGAACATGTAAGAACTCAATTTCAACTCCAATTTCAAAATTAGAGGAGTTTGATTGGAAGTATCCTAATACCCGGGCGGTATAATGGATAGAAAAAACATATGTTTTGTCAGAAGTGCTCTCCCTTGACTGTGTGCCAATGCTTAAACAATTTGGGAGACCTTCTCGACGGGAGCTCGAATTGCTCTGATAGGTCGGGGCCCTCGGTATTGGAACTTGGGGGCTAAATGCCCGATTTTGAAAATCTCGTACAGTGGGTCCAAGGCCAGTTGGCATGAGCAGAAGCTCATAAACAAACATGATATATGTGCCATAAAATGTAATAAGTGAATTGTTTGGCCATGATACCAAGATAGGACCGACATTCTCAGTCAACTAGCCGCAATGCGACATGACAGGTCGATGGACCAGTCAAGAAAAATAACTGCGGGTTGAGTTGAGAGTCGGGGTTGTTGAACCAGTAGCACCACAGATTACATGGCAATATGAGAAAACATTGTTTGTGGATGCACTATGAGTATGAGATCATCAAGACACCCATGAGGGGTAGTGATGCGTCCTAAGGGCACTGGACGACCTGGTGGCTATAAGGGCATTTCGTAGTTCCAGGTGTCTGTGCGAAATCTAGAGTAGCACCAAGCGCATGAGACCGGGGTGGGGACAGGATGAGGTCTCTGTCCTCATACTGACACGAAGAAATGATTTCGGGATTGTTGGTTGGATGTCGCGTACATCCACTCATTACCAGGGTAGAAGCGGTCATACTTCTATCCGGGTGGCAAGAAAAGTCACTTAGAAGCCACTAGTTGGTTCAGTAGTGATACTGACTTGCAAATGTGTGTAACCTTCATGATGAAGGATGTGTGTTGGGTGATGATACACTATGGTAAATAAGAAATGGTGGAAAAACCTGGATTTTTTAAATGAAGCGATTTTTGAAAACAAAAGAGTATGGCATACTCCATATAAATGTTTTTCTTAAAATTCAAAAGCTTTTAAAAACCCATTCACTGAGTAGCCGTACTCACTCCTCCCTTATATCCCTTTTAGGAAATCTCGGAAAGCCTTCCCTTAAAGATCGTCAACTAAGATGCCTGTAAGACAGGTATGTAAAGTTTTAAATTTCATGTAGTGTTGATTATGCTATTCAAGGAAAATGTGCAGGTTAAAGGATGCCTTACTCTTTACGGTTTACAATAAGGGGAAATCCTTTAATAAACCGAGAGAGTGGCGGGTTGATCACGGGGATCCGACTAAACAGGTTCAGGGCGTGACAAGTTTTGAGACCTGTTATGTCGAACTGCCACTAGTTGATTGAATATGTCGCTCATGTCTTGGTAGCATGAACAAAAAATTCCTTTATTTAAAGTTTTATGCCATATAACTTATGTTTATTTATGAGCTTCTACTTGTGCCAACTGGCCTTGGGCCAATTGTATGAGATTTTCAAAATCAAGCATATTAGCCCCCAAGTTCTAAAATCAAGGCCTCCGGCCTATAAGAGCTATTCAAGCTCCAGTCAAGAAGGTCACCCAAATCGTTTAAGCATTGGCACACAGTCAGAGGAGAGCACTTATGACAAAAACATGTTTTTAACTCTTCATTATACTGATAGGGTGTAAGGACATCTCCGCTCATAACCGATGAACGGGTTTTCAACTTTTTTCGAGAAAGTTTCATTATACCAATTGGGTATGATCTACTTAATATCGATAAGTAGTATTTCCATATAATTTTCACATCACTCCTCTAAGTTGTGATGCTTAAAAGACCACTTAGTAGTGGGTACTTATCATCTCCAACCGGGTATGATAAAAAATCCCACTCACCTGTTAATTCAGTGAATTCCACTATACCAATTATTTGTATTCTAGCATTCCTAATACTTCGTGTTCCTATACGATATGAACATCTTGGTTCATTATCATTCAGCCTAATAGCCTTCATTCACTCTAAATGAATGAGAAAACTAAACTTATATTTATTTTCAATTAGGTCCCTAAAGTTATTTCTCTTTAACTTTAAGTCCCTAATGCCGATTTTTCTTCAAATTGAGTCCCAAAACTTTTAAAATTTATCTTAGGACCACAATTTATTCCATTTCACAAAAGGGCTTTAATTTAAAAATTTCCAATTTGGTTCCCCAACCTTTCCAAAATTACCATTTTGCCCTTCCTTTACAAAAATGGTATGTTTTACCCAAAAAATTCCAAAATTCCTCAATTGGTCCTCTAACATTATTACCATGTCCAATTGACCCTCAATTTCATAAAATTGCATTTTAGACCTTCAAATTTTGAAAATTCTCTATTTTCCCCCAATTTCAACTCCTAAGCATAGTCGAATTTGATTTTATCAAATTGACTGATCAAACACTTCTAGTTATTGAAATTGAAGTTAAAATTGATGTACTTCATCTTCATACGATTCAATAGCACTTTGAATCGTATGTTTTGACGCTGGAACTAACTCAAATGGAGATTCACCAGAAGACAGACTTTATAGAGAGAAAGATTACAGTTGGGGGCACGGCGGTCCGAGCTTTCGATTTGGATAGATAGCTCTCATCCTGAGGTTCATCCTAGAATCAAGAATCGCATCAATTGATGCTAAATTGAGTTAGAATTTCATCATCAAAATTCTGTCGGTTCTCTCTCTAGCACCGGTAATAAATTGTAGAAGGGAGCCAAATTGGCTTACCTTTCCATTCTAATTTGGCAGTGGGAGGGCTGAGGAAGTGTTGGGAGGGCTTGGTTTGGCTTGAGGAGAGCTCAAAATGGCCAATTTCAGCTCGACTAAAATAGGGCAGCTTCGGTTCGTAGGAGCTGCTTCACTATTCCATCACGCCGGCGATTCTTCGGTGACCCTTGGAGCAGACAGAGACTACAAGCGTGCAGTTGTTCTCTTCGGTTCTAAAGAACCTGACCTTACCTTCTTTGGCTAAGAAATGACTCTATATCAGAGATCTAGTTCAAGGTTCATCAAAAAACTAAGCGGCTGAGAGAGAGTGAGCTTTTCATGTGTAGGGTGGATGAATGGGTAGGGGGTCTTTATATACGAAGCTTGGGGACTCCTTGCACGTCTGATTGGCACCTTTATGATAGACATTGATGGACGGAAACATATTGCACAGAGATGTTTCTTCTTCGTCAGTGCTGCTTTGATTTTTCGATGAGTGAATAGTGCAGTCATCTGAAGGAAGAAGACGAGACTGTTCCGAACTAGACCGGACCGGTCTGAATCGGGTTTGAAGCTTAAACCGGCTGGTTCACCCCCCCATTCGAGAGAATTTTTCAAATCTAAAAATTTCTAAATTCATCTAAGTTCATTTTCTATCTAATGGTAGCGTTAAATCTCAAATTTTAATTTTTTAAGCCACATAGAAAAATAAATTTAGAATCTTGTTCAATAGTGGTATAAACCAATCCAAACCGGTTTGGATCCGGTTCACCTGAATTGATTTGGTTTTCATCTCCAATTCACCCTAAATTCCTTTTTCATGACTTTTATGACTCCTTAGGTCACTTAGGGTCCATAAATTTCTTGGTTTACTATCTCTCTATCGGTTCCGGATTCATAAACCACTTCAATTCTTAAACCGGTTTAATCCGGTTCGGGTCCAGTTCACCTGAACTGGTTTGGTTTTTCTCACCCACTTTGTTCTATGGTTCTTTTTGAAGGTTTTGTGAACCCTTTGGATCACCCGAGAGTTGTAAATTTCCAAATTACCCATTTTTTAATAATTGGGTTTGTGAACTGGTTCGGTTTTCTACACACGGTTTGACTGGTTCTTTTCTCGATTTTCCTTAGCTCAAAAGGGCAGGGTTTACAACTCTCCCCTCCTTTTAGGATTTTTTCCCCAAAACTTAATTAGCAACCTTGTATGAGGAATCATTTCTTTTGAAATTCATTTGGTGTTTGCTTAACATGCAAGCTCTTGTCTTGTTCTTCCAACTAACCCTTTTTAAGTCCTTCACTTAAGAAATTTATTTTCCTTTATATTATTTACTCCCTCCATGGAGTTTATCATAACTAGATATACCTTACTTAAGGGTATATCCTTAGATTCACATCTCTCTTTGCTTAGAGCAATAGTTTTCTCTTTGAGGTCCCGTACTCAAAATTGGGAGTTGCAAGATACTTACCATTATTGTGTCTAGTTAACCTCTTAGACATTGAAACACTTAGCTCGACATCCTTTAGAGCATTACATACCTGTTTTCATGGACTTCCTTGTCATCACCTTTTCATCCTATTTTGACTCTTCCTTCATCCGTTGCTTAGTACAATTCAGTCCAAATTTTATGTTCGACATTGTCATTTTTGCTAATAGACTCTTCCTTATTTTGAGTCATATTTTTCTTTGGGACTATTGGGTTTACCTGCCCCTTATAGCATGTCATTTTCTAGACCTTATCTCTATGTCCATTGGATTTCTAGAACACCTCCTTCAGGATTATTCCCAGCTTTCCAACTTCTCAGGGATTGTATAACTTCATCCCTCTTTTATTTTGGTAGTATTCCTTGACTAACTTTACCGTTGTCCACATTAACTTACAAAACTATGTCATTTCTCCTTACCCACTCCTCCTTTTTCGACTTCCTTATTTAGTCTTTCCGGTTCCAATTATTTGATTTCTAGATGTTTTACTAACATGTTGGGATTCATCCTTCTTAGGTCCATCCTCATTCCCAATGACAACCTTTACTCAAGGATTTTCCTTTAGCCTTAATCCACTCTTGCTTGTTCGTAATCATTTCATAGTTCATTATTCCCATTTGACCCTTCTTCAGTCTATTGTTTTGTTTAGGGAGTTCTCTTTTTACAATTTCATTCTCCAATATGTCCCTCAAGGTAGAGATTTTCATTCTAGGAGCTACATACTTAACCTTCTTGCCATTCCTTGAAGGTTTCTTCCTCCGTTTTCCTTACTTTTCCTTCTATAATGTGACATTTTCTCATTTAGAATCCTTCCCATCTTAAAATTCCATTTCATCCCTTATTCTTTATTTGAGGAACTTATTAGTCCTATTTCGTGTACTTCATACTATGCTTAGTCGTCCACTCTTTAGGCTTCATTATACGCGTGTGGACTATGGCCTGTCTTACCAATGGTGGTTATGCCTCCATAACCACACCTTATTTCGAGGGCTTACTTACTGGTCACAACATCTCTTAATATGCTTCCTTGGGTTTCTTTCACCTTAGCATGCATTTTATTTACGAATTCGTCTCCTCACCTCTCATCACATGGTTTCATTTATTACATCATGTATCATTTCTTAGGATTTTCTTATTTGGGAGGATTCTTACCCTTTTCTCCTATAATCTTTTTTTCATACATCTTTGAAGACACCTAACTTTAAATGATGTCCATTGATGTTATTCTTTTATGCTTACCTTTACTCTTAAGATCCTACGTATACATTTTTCATACTCCATCATCATTCTCACTCGTACCTTAGTACATGTCTAGAGCTCACATCAACCAAGTTTCAAAATCCCTTGATCACCCTTCGAGAGGTTCACTTAACCATCTCAAGACTTTTAATTATAAATCCGGTTTTGGCCATTGATTTCTTTTAAGGATTTTTCTTCGTTCTTCCTTTCCAATGAGTTGGCCTTTTCACTCCTCCCTTATTTATTGTGGTTTAAATCCATGGTTCTCTCGAAGACTAGTACTTTAACTACCTCCTTCTCACATTCTTTTTTCTGATCCAATCATCTGGGCAGCTGTATCACTCATCCTTCAAGCCCATCCTTTTGTTCTTCATAGAGTGTAGTCTTTACTATATCTCAGCCTTTCTTAGGACTTTGTTTATTCTCTTTGTCCATCCGTTGCTACTAGTTTCTTCTTTCTACTTGGTTCTCCTAGAATTATTATTTGGTTCTCCTACTCTCTTCAAACAGGTCACACTAGACCATCATGATACTTCCTTCCTTTAAAACATTTCCTAGTTAAGGGTTGGTTCCTTGCACTCCACATTATGTCCATCTGACAATCAATGGTTCCTTTAGGGGTAGTTAGTCGTATGCATCCTTCTGAAGTTTACTTTCATAGTGTATTTCTTTATGTAGCATTCAAATCCTCCTTCTTTCAAGATTTCTTGACCATTATGTGAGAGGCTTGCCTATTCATTTCTTAGCTTGAGTTTAGTCATTAATTTGGCCTTTGTCCTTTTAAGGATTTCTTTCATCCTTATTTTCTCGAGTATTTGGCCTTTCCACCTCTCTCTTCTTTGTTGGAACTCAAATTATGGCTTTCTCGTGTATTATTTTGTTAACTACCTTGCCTCCACCATTCCTTTCGTCTAAGTTTCTTAGGGCAATTATTTCTTGAGTCTCTTAATGTCCATCTCACAGACTTATTTAGGGTGTAGTCTTTTCTACCTTCCGGTCTTCCTTACGATGTCATTTATTCTCTTTGACTATCTTGTTGTAACAATTTGCTTTCTTTTGTCATGTTGGTCCGAAATTCCTATTTGGCTTCATTTCTTTTTCCAAGGTGATTCACTCCTATAATCCCAATTCCTCCCGTTTTTCGTTAAATGTTTGTCTTGTCTTCTCTTGTGGTTGCTCTCTCTTCTTTGCTTCCCATATTTAGAATTTTCTTCTTTCAAGGGAGAGATCTCTTTGTTCTATTTGTGGTTTATCGAGGTCCTACATTTAGTCCCTTTACTTTCTCTTCCTACCATTTTGCCAAAATCTTGGAGAGCTTACTCTTGGATGTAATTGAAGTTTGGAGCAGGAGTTGTATTTCTAAGGATGGTATCCTTTCGGGTTTCCTATAGTTGTGGGGGCATTATTCTTGGAAAATATTGTCCTCACTCCTGGTGGTGTGGGATAGTTTTTCACTTCGTGTCTTATTCCCCTATATGTTAACTTGATTCCTGTCCTCAGTAGGGTTGGAATTCTACACGTAGTGTCCTTATTATTCATGCTAGTAATTACGTGAACACAAGTGGTTCCTCCTGGCATTTTTTTTTCTAGGGAATTGTTAGTTTTGGTGCCCTTTCTTCCTTGAGTCCATATACCTTGAGAGTTTTTCTGTTGGAGTCTTCTTTATAAATTGATCACTCTAAGAGTCCTTCTAGATTTCATGATTCCCTAATTGAATTTCCTTAACTTGGATGGGATTCTCCTTAGTTTCTATGGTAGTACAGGCTTATTTGGTCACTTTCTTTGGGGCCATCTTCCTTGAAGATCACATCATTTGAGGGAGAGGGTTTTTAGGAATTTGGAGTACTTCATTAATAGAGGTATATAGTATGTTGGGTATTTTGCCCTATTACAGAAAATGATCACAAAATAACTAGGGAGCTATGGGATTCTTGATAAGTGTCCTACTATGTAAGGTTATATGCCCCTTTGTTGGAGTTTATGGCTTCACGCTTGGCTTCCTTTATACTTAGAGTTGTACCCTCAATAGGTCCTGGCACCATTCCTCGAGATACTTCCCCATTTGGTCTTTTGAGATTCCTACCATGCCTCAGGCATTTGGGAAGCTTCTAGAGTTGTCTTCCTACGGAGTTAGGGTGTTGAGTAGAGCCATTACTAGTTTTCTTAGTTACTCTCCTAGGAGCCATCTGAAAATATTTGGATAAATCCTATTAGTTACTATATTTTTTGTCTTGATTATGTATTCGAGGAAACAGGCTCTAATACCACTCTTGTTGTCACGCCCCGTCCCAGTTTGGTCGAATCCCCATGAACAACCTGCCACTCTCCCGAGTTTACTAAGGGTTTTCCCCTCTTTTAAACTCGGGAAGAGTAAGCAATCCTTTAGACCTGCACCTTTTCCTAGAATAACATAAATCAAAACTACATAATAATTTAAATTTATCATACATGTCTCATAGGTGTCTTAGTTAATGGTCTTTAAGGGTAGACTTTCCGAAATTTCCTAAAAGGGATATATGAGAGGGGGTGAGTACGACTACTCAGTGAATGGATTTTTAACACTTTTATCTTTTAGAAAAAAGATTTGTATTAGAGTGTGCTAGACTCGTTTATTTCAAAAATCCTTTCATTTCAAATCTCAGTTTTTTTACCACCATTTCCTATTAGCCACGGTGTGTCATCACCCAACACATATTCTTCATCATGAAGGTCAAACACACATTTGCAGGCCAATATGTCCACTAAACCCACTTGTGGCATCGGTGCGACTTCACCGACCACCTAGATAGAAACACGTTCACTTCTACCCTAAGAATGAGTGGATGTATGCGCCATCTGACCCTCAATCTCGAAATCAATTCTTCCTATCCTTATGAGGACAGAGACCTCATCCCCTCCCAACCTCGGTCTCATGCGCTTGGTGCTACTCCAAATTTCGCACGATTACCTAGTCCGAAGAACTGCCCTTATACCCACGAGGTCATCCAATGCCCTTAGGACGCATCGCTACCCCTCTTGGGCATCTTGATCATCCTGTAATCACAGTGCATGAACAAACAGTATTTTCTTATCATGCCATATAATCTGTGGTGCCACTAGTCCAACGGCCCCGACACTTAACTCAACCTGCAGTTGTTTGTCGTGACTGGTCTAGAGACCTGTCTTGTCACACTGCCACTAGTTGACTGAATATGCTAGTCCTGTCTTGGTACCATGGTGAAACAATTCCTTTATTTAATGTTTTATGGCATATAACTCATATTTGTTTACAAGCTCCTGCTCGTGCCAACTGGCCTTGGGCCCACTGTACGAGATTTTCAAAATCGGGCATATTAGCCCTCATGTTCCAAAATTGAGGCCCCCAACCTATAAGAGCTATTTGAGCTCCCATCAAGAAGGTCTCCAAAATCGTTTAAACATTGGCACATAGTCAGAGGAGAGCAATTTTGACAAAAATATATTTTCAACTATCAATTATACCAATCGTGTATAAGGACATATCTGCTCATAACTGATGAAGAGGTATTCAACTTCCTTCAAGGAAGTTTCATCATACCCATCAAGTGTGATCTACTTACAATCGATAAGTAGTATTTCCGTAGGATTTTCACATCACTCCTCTAAATTGTGATGTTTAAAATACCACTTAGTAGTGAGTTTTTATTTCGAGGTACTTATTATTCACAACCGGGCATGATATCAAATCCCACTCATACATTAATGCAGAGAATTCCACTAGACCGGTTCTTTATATTCACGCGAGCTTGTCCTTTCTGGCATTCTAGGTACTTCATGTTCCTACATGATATGAACATCTCGGTTCATTATCCTTAGGCCTAATAGCCTTCATTCATTCCAAATGAATGAGAAAACCAAACTTTTATTTATTTGCAATTAGATCCCTAAAGTTATTTCTCTTTATCTTCAAGTCCCTAATGCAGGTTTTTCCTCAAATTGAGTACCAAAACTTTTAAAATTTATCTTAGGATCTCAATTTATTCCATTTCATAAAAATGGGTTTAATTCCCCAAATTTCCAATTTGGTTCCCCAACTTTTTCAAAATTACCATTTTGCCCTTCCTTTACAAAAATGGTAAGTTTTACCCCAAAAATTCTCAATTGGTCCTCTATCATTATTATCATGGCCAATTGACCATCAATTTCATAAAATTACATTTTAGTCCTTTAAATTTTAAAAATTCCCAATTTTCCTCAATTTTCCCCTAATTTTTCCACCAATTTCAACTCCTTAACACAACTGAATTTAATTTCATCAAATTGACCAATCAACACTTCTAATTGTTAAAATTGAAGTTAAAATTGGGTTCCTCCATTTTCATACCATTCAATAGCACTTTGAATCGCAAGTTTTGACGCCGTAACGAGCTCAAACAGAGATTCGCCAGAAAATAGACTATAGAGAGAGAAAGCTTCGAAAGCTTACTGTCGAGGGCATGGCGGCCTGAGCTTTAGATTTGGGCACACAGCCCTTGTCTTGAGGTTTATCCTAGTATCAAGAATTGCATCAATTGATGTCGAATTGAGTTAGAATTTCATCATCAAAATTCTGTCGATTCTCTCTCTAGCACCGGTCAGGAATTGCAAAGGGTAGCCAAATTGGCTTACCTTTCCATTCTAATTTGGTTGTGGGAGGGCGGAGGAAGTGTTGGGAGGGCTTAGTTTGGCCTAAGGAGGGCTCGAAATGGCCAATTTTAGCTCGGTCGAAACAGGGCAACTTCACTGTTCATCACGCCGGCATTTCTTTGGCGACCCTTGGAGCAAATGGAGAGTACCGGTGTGCAGCTAACTTTTCACTAGTTCTAAAGAACCCGACCTCACCTTATTTGGCTCAGAAATGACCCTATATCATAGCTCAGGTTTGAGCTTTGTTGGAAGACTAAGTAGCTGAGAGAGTGAGTTTTTCAGGTGTGGAGAGGATAAATGGGGAGGGGGTCTTTATATAGGAAGCTCGGGGACTCCTTTGTCGTCCGATTACCGCCTTGATGACAGGCATTGATGGCAAGAAAAATATTGAACGAAGACGTTTCTTCTTCATCGGTGCTGCTTCAATTTTTCATTGAGTGAACAGTGCTATCTTATGAAGGAAGAAGACCACACTATTCTGAACCGGACCAGACCAGTCTGAATCGGGTTCGAAGCTTAAACATGTCGGTTCACCCCCCCCCCCCCCCCCCATTTGACCGAATTTTTCAAATCTAAAAATTTCTAAATTCATCTAAATTCATTTTCTATCCAATGGTGGCCTCAAATCTCAAATTTGATTTTTTTAAGCCACCTAGAAAAATGAATTTAGAATTTGGTTCAATAGTGGTTTAAACTAGTCCAAACCGGTTCGAATCTGGTTCACCTGAACCGGTTTGGATTTCATCTCCAATTCACCCTAAAGTCCTTTTTCATGACTTTTATGACTCCTTAGGTCACTTAGGGTCCATAAATTTCCCGGTTTACTATCTCTCTATCAGTTTTGGATTCATAAACCGGCTCGGTTCTTAAACTGGTTTAATCCAATTCGGGTCCGGTTCACCTAAACCAGTCTGGTTTTTCTCTCCCATTTTGTTCTAAGGTTCTTCTACAAGATTTTATGAACCCTTTGGATTACCCGAGAGTTGTTAATTTCTAAATTGCCTATTCGTTGATAATCGGGTTTGTGAACTGGTTCGACTTTCCTCACTTAGTTTAATTGGTTCTTTTCTCAGTTTTTGTTAGCTCAAAAGTGTGGGGTTTACACTTTGAATCACCCAAAAGTTGTAAATTTCCAAATTTCCCACTTCCAAATGATTGGGTTTGTGAACGGGTTCGATTTTCTTACTCGGTTTGACTGGTTCTTTTCCTAGTTTTCCTTAACTAAAAAGGGCAGGGTTTACAACTCTCTCCTTCTTTTATGAGTTTTGTCCCCAAATCTTAACCTATATATTCCACATTGGGAGTAATTTCCCTTAATGTCAACTTAGGTTTTCTTGACATGCTAACACTTCGATTGCTATTTCACTTAGTCCCCGTAATCATTTATCTAAGGAATTTATTTTCATTTATCATGCTTATTCCTTCCTTGGAGTTATAATAACGAGGCATGTCTGGCTCATTAATACAAATGTATATTCTTAGGTTTGCACCTCCCTTTATTTAGGGTAAGGTTCTTTCTTTTGGGGCTCTTACTCAAGATTTTAGGATTGGGAGTCCCAAGGTGCCCAATTGTTCCTTTGTCTAGTTATTTTCTTCATTGTTGAAACTCTTAGCTCGATGTTCTTTCGAGCATTACGTACTTGTTTACATAGGTTTCGGTGTTATTATTCTTTCATCCCAATTTGACCCATCCTTCATTTGTCATTGATTACAGCTTTGGTCAAAATTTATGTTTGACCTTGTTATGCTTACTAAATGACTCCTTACTCGAGTCACATTTTACTCGGGACTATTGGTGCTTATATGTCTCTTACGACATGACATAGTTATGAACCTGTCTCTGTCCATTAGAATTCTACAACTCCTCCTTTAGGGTTGTTTCTAACTTTTCAGCCTTTCAAGAACTGTATAATTTCATCCCTCCTTTCATCCGGTAGTATTCCTCGATTGCCTTTACTGTTATCCAATTATCCTTCATACCTTGATAACATGTCTTACATAACTGTGTCGGTTTTCCTTACTCACTCATACTTTCCCAACTTCTTTATTAGGTCTCTTTAGTGCCAATTATTTGATTTCCCAATGATTTACCAACAAACTAAGATTCTTTCCTTCTTATGTCCTTGGCATTCCTTATTCAAGGATTTTTTTTCTTTTTTTTCCTTAATCCGCTTTTATTCTATGTCTTGATTCCTTTGCTTGGGAAGGTTCCCTTCTTCCGATTTCGTTCTCTACTATGTCCCTCACAATAGAGACTACTATCGTAGGAGCTACATGCTCAACCTTTATATCATTTCTTATTCCTTACTTGATATACTTTTGATTATCGGTCTTATTATGTGCACTTCACACTATGCTCAGCCATCCACTCTTTAGGCTTCATTATGCATGTATGGACCACGACCCGTCTCACCCATCATGGTTATTTCTACTTTCCCAACGTCCTTTTTTTTTCTTGGACGTTCTTTCATTTATTTCCTTATTATGGGTATTCCACACATTCTTACTCGTCACAACATCTTTTGATGCTAACTTCCTATTTCCCCATTCCTTTTAACTTATTCCTTGGGTCATTCTAGTATGCTTTCTTGGTTCTTTTCACCTTAGCCTACGCTACATTTTCATGTTCATCTCCTTATCCCTCTTCACTTGGTTCCATTACCTCTCAATTGGGTTACATATGTCGTTCCAGAGTTACCTTCCTTAGTAGGACTCTTTCCCTTTATCCTGAAATTCCTTTTTCATTTGCTCTAGGGAATTTCTACCCTTAAATGGTCTTCTCTTGTTTATCTTTACTCTTGAAATCTTATGGGCACATCCTTTGTAGTCTAGCATCATCCTCACATGTACTTCAGTACGTGTCTATTTCTTTTAGGGAGATCTCATATCTTCCTTATTTCATGATCTCTTGATAATGTGAGGAGCTTCCCTACTCCTCTCTTAGCTTATGTTTGATAATTAATTTGGCCATTAGTCTTTTTAAGGATTTTCCTTCACCCTTCTCTTTCCAATTATTAGGCCTCTCCACCTCTCCCATTTTTGTTGGAGCTTAAATTATGCCTTTTTCAAGTATTAGTTCATTAACTGCCTTATCTCTACCATTCCTTTGGTCTAATTTTCTTAGGGCATTTGTTTTTTGAGTTTTCTTATCCTTAATGTATACCCTTTTTAGTGTGTAGCCCTTTATACTTCTCGGTCTTTCTTGTGGCATTGTTTATTCTCCTTGATTATCTTGTTGTAACAACTTGCTTCCTTCCGCTATATTTGTCCGAAACCTCTATTTGACTTCACTGTTTTTTCCAAAGTGGGTCGTATTTGCCATCTCGAGGCATTTCATTTGTCGTCAATGCTCGGGTGGTCGTTTCTCATGGAGGCACTCCTTACTTTGCCCCTAATTGGCTGAAAACTTCCTCTTAAGGAAAAATCTTCTACAGTTACACCTTGTTATTATTTGCATTTTATCGAAGTCCTACCTTTAGTCCTTTTTCCAACCATTATACTAGGATCTTGTAGAGCTTACTCCTTGATGTAATTGAAGTTCCGAGCAGGAGTTGTATTTCTAAGGATGGTATCCCTTCGGGTTTCCTATAGTTGTGGTGTCACGCCCCGACCCTATTTGGCTGGATACCCGTGATCAACCCGTCACTCTCTCGGTTTATTAAAGGGTTTCCCATTATTAAAAACCGTACAGAGTAAGGCGTCCTTTAAACTTGCACCTTTTCCTGGAATAGCATAATAAAAACTGCATAACATTTTAACTTCACCATACCTATCTCATAGGCGACTTAGTTGATGGTCTTTACGGGTAGACATTCTGGAATTTCCTAAAAGGGATATAAGGGAGGGGGTGAGTATGACTACTCAGTGAATGGTCTTTTTAAAAAACTTTTTTATCTTTAGGAAAAAAGATAAGTTTTGGAGTGTGCCAGACTCCTTTCTTTCAAAACCATTTCATTTAAAATCTCAGATTTTATTCCCATTTCCTTATTCAATCACGGTGTGTTATCACCCAACACACATCCTTTATCATGAAGGTTACACACATTTGTAGGTCAGCACGACCACTGAACCCACTTATGGCTTCGGAGCGACTTTACCGGCCACCTAGATAGAAATACATCCACTTCTACCCTAAGAATGAGTGGATGTACACGACATCCGACCCTCAATCCTAGAATAAATTCTTCGTGTCCGTTTGAGGATAGAGAGCTCATCCTGTCCCCACCACGGTCTCATGCACTTAGTACTACTCCAAATTTTGCATGGTCACCTGGTACGACAAATTGCCCTTATACTCACCAGGTCATCCAGTGCCCTTAGAACGCATCACTACCCCTCTTGGGCGTCTTGATGGTCATGTAATCACAATGCATGCATAATCAATAATTTTCTCATTATGCCATATAATCTGTGGTGCCACTGGTCTAACGGCCCCGACTCTCAACTCAACTCGCAGTTGTTTGTCTTGATTGGTCCGTCGACCTGTTATGTCGCACTACCGCTAGTTGACTGAGTATGTCGGTCCTATCTTGGTACCATGGCCAAACAATTCCTTTATTTAAAGTTTTATGGCATATAATTCATGTTTGTTTACGAGTTCCTGCTTGTGCCAACTGGCCTTGGGCCCACTGTACAAGATTTTCAAAATCGGGCTTATTAGCCCCCAAGTTCCAAAATCGAGGCCCACGGCCTGTAAGAGCTATTCGAGCTCCCGTCAAGAAGGTTTCCCAAATAGTTTAAGCATTGGTACACAGTCAAGGGAGAGCACTTCCGACAAAATATATTTTTAACTGTCCATTATATCGACCGGGTATAAGGACATCTCCGCTCATAACCGATGAACGGATTTTCAACTTACTTCAAGGAAGTTTCATCATACCAACCAGATATGATCTACTTACAACTGGTAAGTAGTTTTTCCGTATGGTTTTCACATCACTCTTCTAAGTTGTGATGTTTAAAATACCACAAAATAGTGGATTTTCATTCTGAGATGCTTATCATTCTCAATCGGGTATGATATAAAAATCCCACTTACAACCGATAAGTGGTTTTTAACTTTAAGTTATGTCCATCAACTCAACCGGGTATGACGTGAGTAAACCCACTCACACCCAATAAGTGTTTTTTAACTTTGAGTTGTGCTCATTATCCCAATTGGGTATGACGTTAGTAAACCCACTCACAACCGGTAAGTGATTTTTCATTTTGAGTTGTGCTCATCATCCTAACTGGGAATGATGTTAGTAAACCCACTCACTCATTAATGCCGTGAATTCCACTAGATCGGTTCTTTGTATTCACGCGAGCTTGTACTTTCTGGCGATCCTGGTACTTCGTGTTCCTACACGATATGAACATCTCGGTTCATTATCCTTTGGCCTAATAGCCTTCATTCATTCCAAATGAATGAGAAAGTCAAACTTTTATTTATTTGCAATTAGGTCCCTAAAGTTATTTCTCTTTATCTTTATGTCCCTAATGCTGGTTTTTCCTCAAATTGAGTCCTGAAATTTTTAAAATTTATCATAAGACCTCAATTTATTCCATTTCACAAAAAATGGATTAATTTCCCAAATTTCCAATTTGGTTCCCCAACTTTTCCAAAATTACCATTTTGCCCTTCATTTACAAAAATGGTAAGTTTCACCCCAAAAATTCTAAAATTCCTCAATTGGCCCTCTAACATTTTTATCATTCTTAATTGACCCTCAATTTTAGGAAATTGCATTTCGGTCCACGAATTTTAAAAATCCCCAATTTGCCCCAATTCCAACTCTTTAACATAGCCGAATTTAATTTCATCAATTTGACCGATCAAACACATCTAATTGTTAAAGTTGAAGTTGAAATTGAGTTTCTCCATGTTCATAAAATTCCATAGAACTTTGAATCGTGAGTTTTAATGCTGAAGCGAGCTCACATGGATCTTCACCAGAAAACAGACTGCCGAGAGAGAAAGCTTCGATTACTCACCGGTGAGGGCACAACGGTCCAAGCTTTCGACCTGGGTAGATATCTCTCATCCTGAGGTTAATTCTAGAATCATGAATCACATCAATTGTTGCCAAATTGGATTAGAATTTCATCATTGAAATTCGACCGACTCTCTCTCTAACACCAATAAAAAATTGTAAAGAGGAGCTGAATTGGCTTACCTTTCGGTCCTAATTCGACCGTGGAAGGGATGAGCAAGAGTTGGGAGGGCTTGGTTTGGCCTAAGGAGAGCTCGAAATGGCCAATTTTAGCTTTGCCGAAATAGGGTAGCTTCAGTTTACCGAAGCTGCTTCACTATTCCATCATGCCGATGATTCTCAGATTGACTAGAGTTTGATATCAGATAGTTGACTTCTTCTCGGTTCTAAAGAGCCTGACCTCTCCTTCCGAGGTTAAGAAAAGTGTTCAAGTCAAAGCTCTGGTTTGAGCTTCATCGAGAAATGGCGCAGTAGAGAGAGAAAGAAGTGTTTGGGTGTGTGGAGAATGAATGGGGATGACCTCTTTATATAGGTGTAAAACCGTGTATGGGAGAGATTTATTACTAGTATTAATATTGCCATAAATTATTGGTATTAATTCCAATAATTTAATTTAGGTATTAAATTATTGGTATTAATTACAATAATTAAATATATATTAATTTATGGTTATTTATGATAAGGCGTATGTTCACATAAAAATTTTTGACCAAAATTTTAGGTTACAAAAAAATCATACTTTCCAGGAGGTCACCCATTTTTGCACTTTAGGGTTCTTATGGGATCTCATTCACCTGAACCAATTTGGTTTTTCTCTTTTATTTTGTCTTAGGTTTCTTTTCTAAGGTTTAGTGAACCCTTTAGATCACCCAAAAGTTGTAAATTTCCAAATTGCTTGTTCCTAAATGATCGGGTTTGTAAACCGGCTCGATTTTCTTACTCGGTTTGATCGGTTCTTTTCTTGATTTTCCTTAACTCAAAAGTGCATGGTGTACAACTCTCCCCTCCTTTTAGGAGTTTTATCCTCAAAACTTAATTATCAACCTTGCATGAGGAATTATTTCCTTTGATGTCCCTTTGGTGTTTGCTTAACATGCAAACTCTTCTTGGAAATTTCTTTTCCTTTATATAATTTATTCCCTCCATGGAGTTCATGATAACTAGACATACCTTATTCTAGTGTATATCCTTAGATTCATATCTTTCTTTGTTTAGATCAACATTCTTCCCTTACAGATTCTATACTCAAGATTGGAAATTCTAAGATAACTAATCATTCCCATGTCTAGTTATCCTTTTGGTAGTTGAAACCTATAGCTCGATGTTCTTTCGAGCGTTACGTACTTGTTTCCATAGTTTTTCTTTATTATCACTTTTTCATCATATTTTGGCCCTTCCTTCATTTGTTGTCTATTATAACTTCAGTCCAAATTTTTTTTATATTCGACCTTTCATGCTTATTAGTTGGCTCTTCCTTACTTTGAGTCATATTCTCTTCGGGATTGTTGGGCTCACATGCCCTTTACAACATGGCATTTTCTAGGACCTATCTCTGTCCATTAGATTTCTAGAACATCTCCTTGAGTATCTCTCTTAGCTTTTCGACCATTCAGGGATCGTATAACTTCATCCCTCTTTTCTTTTGATAGTATTCCTCAACTATCCTTTTTACCATTATCCTCTCCTCCATCATGCCTTTGAAGTTATGTCTCACATAACCGCATGGATTCCTCTTACCTACTCATCCTTCCCCAACTTCTTTATTGGGACTTTTCAGTTCCAATTGATTGCGTTTTCCAATACTATGCCGATATGCTGGGATTCATCCTTTCTTAGGTCCATCCTCATTCCCAATGATATCCTTTACTTGATGATTTTACTTTAACCTTAATCCACTCTTACTTGTTCGTAATCATTTCACAATTCTTTATACTGAGTTGATTCCTTTCGGTCTACACGTCGATTTTCTTGGTTTGGGGAGTTTCCCTTTTTACAGTTTCATTCTCTACTATTTCCTTCAAAGTAGAGACTTTCACCTTAGGAGTTACATGTTCAACCTTCTTACCATTTCTTGAGGGTTTCCTTTCTTCATCTCCTTACACCCTTTCTATATTGGGCATTTTCCCGCTTTCAATCCTCCATTGTCTTAAATTTTCCATTCCATCCCTTATTCCTTATTTGAGTAGCTTCCGATTATTGGTCTTATTTCATGTACTCCACCCTATGCCCAGCCATCCACTCTTTAGGCTCTATTATGCGAGTGTGGACCACAATCCATCTTGATATTAGTGGTTTTTCCCCCTTAACCACTTCTTATTTAGGGAGCTTACTTTCCCAAGGTTTCTCAAACATTCTTTCTTTTATTTTCTTATTATGGGTAGTCTACCCATTCTTACTTATTATGGCAACTATTGATGCTATCTTTCTACCTACTCGTTCCTTGGGTTTAACTTACTCCTTAGGTTATCCTAGTATGTTTCCCTCGGTTCTTTCACCTCACCATGCACTTCATTTGCAATTTTGTCTCCTCATCCCTCGTCACTTGGTCCCATTACCTCTTAGTTGGGACATGTATCCCTCCTTAGGGTTTCCTTCCTTGGTGAGATTCTTTCCCTTTCTCTCAAAATTCCTTCTTCATTCATTTTTGTATGTATATATCATTGAATGACGTCCTTTGATGCCATCCCCTTCAGTTTACCTTTACTCTTGAAATCTTGTGGGTACAGCCTTTGTACCCCATCCTCTTTCTAACTTGTACCCCTGTACACGTCTATTTCCTTTAAGTAGAGCTCAAATCCACCTTGTTTCTAGATCATCCTACGAGAGGCTTACTTAATCGTCTCCTGGCTTTGAGTTTGGTCGTCAATCCGTTCTTAGCCATTAATCTCTTTAAGGATTTCCTTCATCCTTATTTTCCAAATATTTGGCCTTTCCACCTATCCCTTCTTTATGAGAGATTAAATTTATGACATTCATGAGGGTTAGTTCGTTAACTAACTCGTCCCTGCTATTCTCCTTTTCTAATTATCTTGAGATAGTTGTCTCTCAAGTCTTCTTGTCCTTAATGCCCATCCCATTGCCCCTTTTTAGGGTGTAGTTCTTACTACTTCCCAGTCCTCCTTAGGGTGTCATTTATTCTCCTTAACTATCTTGTTGTTACGATTTGCTTCCTTCCGCTATGTTGGTCTAAAACTTGACTTCTCTGCTATTTCCAAAGCAAGTCGTACTTATCATCCCAAACCATCCCATTTGTCATCAAATGCTCGGCTTGTCTTCTCTTGTAGAGTTGCTTCCTTCCTTGATCCCAGATGTTTGGAAATTTCTTCTTAAAGAAGAATTCTCTTCATCTACCCTTTGTTTTATTGATTGAGGTCCTACCTTCAGTCCTTTTCCTCCCTCATCTGGTTGAGGCACACCATTGCACCATCATTGAGGGACAAAAAGTTTTAGGAACTCAAAATTTACTTTCAAAAAACTGGTACCAACTTGGGGCTTTATCTTTTCTTAAAGGAGATTGGGTCGGGAAGTACCCACCACTATGTTAGGATCTTCAAGAGCTTCCTCCTGGTATGGTTGAAGTTTCGAGCAGGTGTAATATTTCATGGGGTGGAATACTTTCGGATTCATGTAGCTGTAGAGGCGTTGTTCTTGGAAGGTATTGTTCTAAATCCTTGCGATGTGGGGAAATCCTTCCTTTCATGCCCCATTTCCCTTACACCTATAAAACGTTATCTTGATACTTGTCCTTAGTAGTGTTGAGCACTTTCTCGAGTAGTGTTTCTATTGTCCTCACCTTATAACATGTCATTTCCTTGCCCAGTAGTTACTACTAGAGTTCTCACTCCTTAGTCTCCTTGTCGGTTTTCTTGTCGAGCCTTCTCTACCTACTAGTTTTCTCCAAAGAGTTCTCCTAGACTCTTTAGCCTTTTGGTTCATTTCCTTATTTGGGATGGGATTCTCCTCAGTCCCTACATTTTGTTTGGTTACTTTTCTTGAGGCAATCTTCCTATAGTTGAGGCGTAGGCTTACATCCTTTTTTTAGAGACATGGTTTCAGGAACTTGGAATTCTTCATTAATGGAGAAGGAGTACAATATGTTAGGGTCTTAACCATATTACAAAGAGGTGGTTATGAAATAGATAGAGGGCTAAGAGGTGTTTGATAAGCATCCTCCATGGTAAGGTTATAAGCCCTAGCTGGTGTTCCTAGTTTCAGGCTTGGCTCCTTTTGTACTCAGGGGTGTGACCTCAACAGGTCCAAGCATCATCCTCTTGGATACTTTGTCATTTGGTCCTTGGGGATTTCTACCTTCCCTCATGCATTTGGGAAGCTTCTAAAGTTGTCTTCCCAAGAGGATAGGGTGTTGAGTAGAGCCATTCCAAGTTTTCTTGGTTCCTTTCTTGGGAGCCATCTAAAAATTTTAGGATAAATCCTATTAGTTACTCTATTTTCTAATCTTAATTATGTATTTGAGGAAACAGGCTTTGATACCACTCTAGTTGTCATGCCCCGACCCTATTTGGTCGGATCCCCGTGATCAACCCATCACCATACCTGTCTCACAAGCGTCTTAGTTGATAGTCTTTACGAGTAGACTTTCAGGGATTTCCTGAAAGGTATATAAGGGAGGGGGAGTACGACTACTTAGTGAATGGTTTCTTTTAAAAAACTTTATATCCTCAGGAAAAAAAAGTTTTGGAGTGTGCCAAACTCCTTTCTTTCAAAACCATTTCATTTGAAATCTCAGGTTTTATTATCATTTCCTTATTCAATCACGGTGTGTCATCATCCAACACACATCCTTAATCATGAAGGTTACACACATCCGTAGGTCAGCACACCACTGAACCCACTTGTGGCTTCGGAGGGACTTTACCGGCCACCTAGATAGAGGTACGTCCACTTCTACCCTGAGAATGAGTGGATGTACATAACATCCTACCGTCAATCCCGGAATAAATTCTTCGTGTCCGTATGATGACAGAGAGCTCATCCGTCCCCATCCCAGTCTCATGCGCTTAGTGTTACTTTAAATTTCACACAGTCACCTAGTATGACAAACTGCCCTTATACTCACCAGGTTGTCCAGTGCCCTTTGAATGCATCACTACCCCTCTTGGGCTTCTTGATGGTCCTGTAATCATAGTGCATGCACAATCAATAATTTTCTCTTTATGCCATATAATCTATGGTGCCATTGGTCCAACGGTCCTGACTCTCAACTCAACACATAGTCGTTTGTCTTTACTGGTCCGTCGACCTATCATGTCACACTACCGCTAGTTGACTGAGTATGTCGGTCCTATCTTGGTACCATGGCTAAATAATTCCTTTATTTAATGTTTTATGGCATATAATTCATGTTTGTTTACGAACTCCTGCTCGTGCCAACTAGCGTTGGGCCCATTATACGAGATTTTCAAAATTGGGCTTATTAGCTTCCAAGTTCCAAAACCGAGGCCCCCAACCTATAAGTGCTATTCAAGCTCCCATCAAAAAGGTCTCTCAAATAGTTTAAGCATTGGCACATAGTCAGGGGAGAGCACTTCCGACAAAATATATTTTCAACTATCCATTATACCGACAAGGTATAAGGACATCTCCACTCATAACCGATGAATGAGTTTTCAACTTCCTTCGAGGAAGTTTCATCATACCAACTAGGTATGATCTACTTACAACCGGTAATTAATTTTTCCGTATGGTTTTCACATCACTTTTATAAGTTGTGATGTTTAAAATACCACAAAATAGTGGGTTTTCATTCTAAGATACTTATCATTCCCAACTAGGTATGATATAATAATCCCACTTACAACCGGTAAGTGGTTTTTTACTTTAAGTTATGCTCATCATTACAACTGGGAATGACATTAGGAAACCCACTCACAACTGGTAAGTGATTTTTAACTTTGAGTTGTGGTCATCATTCCAACCGGGAGTGACGTTAGTAAACCCACTCAGCCGTTAATGTCGTAAATTCCACTAGATCGGTTCTTTGTATACATGCGAACTTGTCCTTGCTAGCGTTCCTGGTACTTCGTATTCCTACACGATATGAACATATTGATTCATTATCCTTTGGCCTAATAGCCTTCATTCATTCCAAATGAATTAGAAAGTCAAACTTTCATTTATTTGCAATTAGGTCCCTAAAATTATTTCTCTTTAAGTACGTAATGCTGGTTTTTCCTCAAATTGAGTCCCAAAACTTTTAAAATTTATCATAGGACCTCAATTTATTCCATTTCACAAAAAGGGGATTAATTTCCAAAATTTCCAATTTGGTCCCCCAACTTTTCCAAAATTACCATTTTTTAAGTAAAAAATGGTAAGTTTCACCCCAAAAATTCTAAAATTCCTCAATTAACCCTCTAACATTTTTATCAAGCCCAATTGACCCTCAATTTTAGGAAATTGTATTTCGGTCCCTCAAATTTATGGGTTTCCCTAGTGATTATTATATTTTTATTAGATAATAAAAATATTAACTATAAATATTTTCATATTAATTCGTATAATTTTATTGATAAATCGGTATGCATAAATGAATAATAATAAAAAATTAGTATTCGATTTAACCAAGAGCATGTACGAAGGACTAAAGACTTAAGTAGTGTAAATCTTTCAAAATTTAAACTTGTCTCAACTTGAGAGGTTGTTGTATGTGCCATGCCATGATAGAGTTGCTCTATAGAATGGTTTGAATCAGATAGTTTTTGAACTTGACATGGATAATGAATAAAGGAGATTGAGGTAGTTTTGTAGCGATTCCTTCCAGGTTTTATTAATGAAAACTGAAAGATTTATGGCATCACATACATAATAATTCCTATTTTAAATGAAGTTTTAGTCATTTATCTCTAAATTTATAATAGTTTTATAATGTAAATTAAATGAAATCTAGACAAGTAAGGAAATATAGCTTTTAACTTATATATTTCTTTATTTTTTATTTAATAATTTATTTTTTATTTAATAATATATGTTCATTAATCAATTAATCCACTTTCTTTCCTCTCTAAACAAATAAGATAACTTTGTCAAGTGATGAGATCTTTAATCAGTCTTATATCATATTCTATTGAAAAGGGAATGAGTCAATTTTTTTGTTTTTATTATTTAATTTTTGATAACATAGAGTATAAATTAGCTCTCTTAAAAAAACATTAATTTGACTATTTCTATCATATATATTTAATTGACAAAAAATAATATAATTTTTCATCATAAAAAAATAATCCTATTTATATTTTGAACTCAAAATGAACTAAAAAATCTAAATTTGTGAAATAATATCGGATAGTCCAACATCACACTCAACCCCATACATTCCATCATATTGGAAGTGTTAAAGAAATCTATGACAAGGAATGGAGTAGGAGTATGATATAACAAAATTGCCAATCATACAAATAGGTCATATTTTTAACATACCTAGGACATAAAAATGTTATATTAATATTTATTATGAATAAATATATCCTTTTATTTCAAATGTTGTCACTTGTATGTCATTTGTTGGTTTCTTTATTGTATAGCTTATTAATGCATAATACATAATTATTTATTTTATTATCATAAACTCAAATAATATATAATTAAAATTATACACTATAATAAATTGTGGGAAAACCAGGGTGGCAGCCTAGTTGCACATGAAATTGAACATGCACCTTTTGATAATGTTCCACCTAAATGTATGGAAATACTTTAAATATCTGTTAGGAACCAACCAAATAGTTTATGTGTGTAAATTAATAATAATCAACCTAGGGGATAATGTTCTAGTGTATGGAATATTATCAAAAGTTAATCAAGCAAATAGTCAGGTGCTAAAGGATGTCTACCTGTTTAAGGTAGAACATTGTCCTCTACTAAAGGATATCTACTTAAAATCTGGTCTATTAAAAATCCGCTTAACCAATGACTGTGACGTATTCATTCCCCGTTAGTTTTCTAGTCCATGATAGCTCTTTCTTTTTTAAGTTTCGATCATGAGTGTCCCCACACGGTTTGGGAATCATTATCAACCAAATTAATAATTTAATATTTTAAATTAAAAAATTATTCATAAAATCTATTATTATACTTAATCACTAGTTCTTAATCTTATTTGCTAATTATAGAGGTTGCTCCAAAGTTTAGTTTTATTATACTTTATTAGAGGGAAGCTTATATGCTATATGGATGAGTTAGGATATAACACATAAAGAGCACACTAGTTTCTCTTTTAAAAGAGGACAAAAGACTATCATAATGAACTAATAATAGTTTGATGATGTAAATTAATTAAAATTTTCATCTAAACAAATTCAATTGTATTTATAATGGGATATATATTTAAAAAAAAAATTAAATATATTACATATAAGTAAATTTTATCTTAACATGTTCAATTAAACTATAATGACCAATATACTATTTTATCAAATTTTGATATTTTTTTTAAAAATTAAATGATACATTAACACATATTTTTTAAATAAAATATTTTATGTTTTACGTTAATGTATTATAAGTTTTTAATAAATATTTTAAAATAATATAAAAAATTTGCTTAATTTAATATAAAAATGAAATGATGTATTATATATTAATGTATCATTAGTACTTTTATTTATTAAAAATAAAATTTTCAAATATAACACAACTTATAATCAATAACAAAAATAGTTTTTTCATATAATTTTAAAATCATATAAATTCATAAATTTTTTCAAATTTTGATATTTTAGTGGTAAATTATATATTATTAAATATATGTGATTTATTCAATTTTAACAATAAATTTAACTGAGTTTCTAAAAATAATATTAGGGTTGTAATGTATAATATTAAATATGTGAAAAATATTAATAAAAAATATTAATATTTCGTACAGTCGGATTTCAGCCAAATCGAGCACAAATCGAAGTCGAATTTATGAAATAGAACTCGTACTCGACGTTCGAGTTCATATATCACGTGAATTAAATTTTGAGACATGATTTAAGATTAGATTAGGTAAACTAAATATTGAAAAATATAAAAAAATTATAAAAATTTCGACAAAATTAGTAATTTAATAATTTTAAATATAAAAATTATACATAGAATCTCTTATTATACTTAATCACTAGTTTTTAATCTCATTTGCTATTTTTAGTAATGTATACAAGTATTAATTATAATGTATTGATAATATATTACTATTTATTATATAAACTTAATTCAATACATAATTAAAATTATAAAATATATAATAAATTTTATTGATATTTTTATATATTTAATATTATACACTTTTAGTTTTATTGTATTACCATTAACTCAATTGAATTTACTGTTAAAAATTTTTTTGCTGTCAATTTTTTTAAATTAAAAATTAATAATATACACTTTACATCTTTATAATTTTAAATAAATATAAAAATTAAAAAGATATAACAATTTAGATGATTTTAAATTTAATTTGAAAGATATATTATTATACATAATCAAGAATTGTGGCCACTTCTATGTTATTTCCTAATTTTACTAATTTATATGGTTAAAACTAAATAGATGAATACATCATTAAAATAATAGACACTATATTAATTTTTTTTATATTTTCACATATTTAATATCATATACTATCAAATTTATTGTATTAATATAAACTCAATTGAATTTATTATTAAAATTGAATAAAATACATATATTTAATAATATATACATTGTAAATTTATAATTAAATATAAATATCAAATTTTAAATTATTTGAAAGATTTATATAACTTTAAATTTATAGAAAGGGCAATTATATTATGAGATAACTAGTTGAAATTATTTAATAATTACATTTGTGTATATTTTTATCAATTTTTTATTTTAAACTTATTGTTATATTTAATTTATAAAAACATGTTATATGAAGTTTTTATATAATTATTAATAAAAGAATTCAACATTTAATAAAGTAATATTTTGGGTAAACAAGTAATATTGAATGTGTTAAATATTAATTTTAGTGATACATAATATATTTTAAAATGGGTTTAATTATAAATATTAAAGGATGAAAATATTATCTATAAATATTTTTCATATTCATTCGTATAAATTTTATTCATAAATTGTACTTAAAAGCCATTACTTATAAGTAGTTGTATCTTTCCCGACCTTATAAGTTAGACCACGAGTCGGGTTTCTAGTCTTAGGCTAGGTAAGAGTGCGAGCCCATTGGCTCTAATACCATATGAGAGAAGGTATTGTAAACCGAGAAGGGGTCAGACTCATTTCTACTTAAAAGCCATGACTTATAAGTAATATAAACTCAATTGAATTTATTATTAAAATTGAATAAAATACATATATTTAATAATATATACATTGTAAATTTATAATTAAATATAAATATCAAATTTTAAATTATTTGAAAGATTTATATAATTTTAAATTTATAGAAAGGGCAATTATATTATGAGATAACTAGTTGAAATTATTTAATAATTACATTTGTGTATATTTTTTTATCAATTTTTTATTTTAAACTTATTGTTATATTTAATTTATAAAAACATGTTATATTAAGTTTTTATATAATTATTAATAAAAGAATTCAACATTTAATAAAGTAATATTTTGCGTAAACAAGTAATATTGAATGTGTTAAATATTAATTTTAGTGATACATAATATATTTTAAAATGGGTTTAATTATAAATATTAAAGGATGAAAATATTATCTATAAATATTTTTCATATTCATTCGTATAAATTTTATTCATAAATTGTACTTAAAAGTCATTACTTATAAGTAGTTGTATCTTTCCCGACCTTATAAGTTAGACCACGAGCCGGGTTTCTAGTCTCAGGCTAGGTACGAGTGCGAGCCCATTGGCTCTAAAATACCATGTGAGAGAAGGTATTGTGAACCGATAAGGGGTCAGACTCATTTCTACTTAAAAGCCATGACTTATAAGTAATGGTATCTTTCTGATCTTATAAACCCACAACACTTCTCTATATTATCCAGTGTGGGATCTTTATTCTCAACAAGTTTGAATTGAATATTTTATTAACTTGACATGAATAATAAGGGAAGGAGATTGATGCGATTTTATAGATTCCTTCCATTGGCCTTTATTGAAGGAAAACTTGAAAGAGTTATGCCATCACTATTTTAAATGAAGTTTTAGTCTTTTATCTCTAAATTTATAATAGTTTTATAATGTTAAATTAAATGAAATTTACCCAAGTAAGGAAATATAGCATTTAACTTATATATCTCTTTATTTTCTATTTAATAATATTTGTTCATTAATCAAATAATCCACTTTTTTACTCTCTACTCAAATAAGATAACTTGGTCCAAGTGATGAGATCTTTAGTCAGTCTTATATCATCTTCTATTGAAAAGGAAATAAGTCAATTTTTTTGTTATTATTATTTAATTTTTGATAACTTATAGTAAAAATTAGCATGCTCACACAAAAATAATAATTTGACTTTTCCATCATATATATTTAATAGATAAAAAATAATATAAATTTTATCATCATAAAATTAAAAAAAAAATCTTGTTTATATTTTGAATTGAAAATGAACAAAAAAAATATAAATTTGTGAAATAATATCGGATAGTTTGACATTACATTCGACCCCATATACTCCATCCTATTAGATGTGTTATAGAACTTAATCACAAGGAATGGGGTACGAGTATGACATATTAAAATTGCTAATCATACAAATAAGTTATATTTTTTACATTCTAGCACATTAAAAAGAAAAATGTTATAATAGTATTTACTGTGAAAAAATCTACGCATTTATTTGAAAAGTTGTAATCACTTTTATGTCATTTGTTAGTTTCTTTATTGTATAAATTATTAATGCATAATACATAGTTATTTATTGCATTATCATAAACTCAATTAATATATAATTAAAATTATACACTATAATAAATTGTGGGAAAACCTGTGTGGCAGCCAATTTCCACATGAAATCGAACATGCGCCTTTTGATTATATTTCACCTGATTGGGTGCAAATGCTTTAAATATCCTTTAACAGCCAATAGTTTATGTGTGCAAATGATAATAATCAACCGAGGGGATAATGTTCTAGTGTCATGTGAAATATTGTCAAAAGTTAATCAACCAAATAGTCATGTGTTAAAGGATATCTAGTTGTTCCATGTGGAACATTATCCCCAACTAAAAGATATCTGCTAAAAATCTTGTCTATTAAAAATCTACTCAACCATTACGTGTTCATCCCTAGTCAATTTCTAAGTCCATGCTAGATCTCTCTTGCTTGTGATTCTAAGTCCATGCTAGATCTCTCTTGCTTGTGATTCGGTCCTAAGTGTCCATCCACGGTTTGCATATTATTATCAACAAAATTAATAATTTAAAAATTTTAAATTTAATAATTATACAAAAATATGTTATTATACATAATCACTAATTCTTAATCTCATTTACTAATTATAAAGATTGCTCCAAAGTTCAGTTTCCTTATACATTATTAAAAGGAAGCGTATAGGCTATATGGATAAGTTATAACATAGCACATAAAAGGACACACTAGTTTCTCTTTTAAAAGAGGAAAAAACCCTATCACACTAAAATGCTAATAGTTTGATAATGTAAATTAATTAAAATCTTCAATTAAACAAATTCAATTGTATTTAAAATGGGATATATAATTAAAAATAAAAATTTTAAACTATATTATATATAACTAAAATTTAATTTAACATACTTAATTAAATTATAATGGGCAAAATACTATTTGATCAAAACTTGATATATTTTTCTAATAATTAAATATTACATGAGGACATATTTTTTATCAATTAAATATTTTATATTTAATATTAATGTATTATAAGTTTTTAATAAATATTTTTAAATAATAAATAAATCAAATATAAAATAAATTACTTAAATTTAAGATAAATATGTAATGATATAGTATATATTAATGTATCATTAATACTTATATGTTTTAAAAATAAAATTTTCAAATAAATCATGACTTATAATCACTAAAAAATAGATTTATAAAATAATTTTAAAATCATATAAATTTATAAATTCAAATAATTTTAAAATCATGTAAATTCATAAATTTGTTCAAATTTTAAAAATTTAGTGGTAAATTATATTTTATTAAATATAAATGATCTATTCCATTTTGACAATAAATTTAACTGAGTTTATAATAATAAAATAAAGTTGGTAATGTATAATATTAAATATGTGAAAATATTAATAAAAAATATTACAATGCATATAAATTTAAATATATATTCAATTAAATTTATGATATATTAATTACGGATGTTTTTTTGTACGGTCGGGTTTTAGCCAAATTGAGCACAAATCGAACTCGTATCTATGAAATAAAACTCGTACTCGACGTTCGAGTTCATTAATCACATAAATTAATTTTTGAGATGTGATTTGAGATTTGATAAATCGAATGTTGAAAAATATAAATAATTATAAAAATTTTAATAAAATTAATAATTTTATAATTTAAAATTTATAAATGATATATAAAATCTATTATTATACATAATCACTAGTTCTTAATCTAATTTACAAAATATACTAATGTATACAAGTATTAATAATATTGTTTTGATGATATATAAATATTTATTATATAAATATAATTTAATACATAGTTAAAATTATACAAAATATAATAAATTTCTTTGATATTTTCTTATATTAAATATTATACACTTGAAATTACTGTTAAAAAATTTTTTTTGCTATCCAATTTATTTTTAAAATTGAAAATTAATAATATAAACTTTGCGTCATTATAATTATAAAGAAATAAAAAAATAAATATCAATTTAGATGATTTTCAATTTAATTTGAAACATATATTATTATACATAATCAATGGTGATCACTCGTACGTCATTTGCTAATTTTATTATTTTATATAGTTAATACAAAATACATGAATTAAACATTAAAATAATATACACTCTAATAAATGTAATCTATATTTTCACATATTTAATATTATATACTCTCAAATTTATTTTATTATCATAAATACAATTGAATTTATTATTAAAATTGAATATAATACATATATATAATAGTATATACTTTGTAAATTTATAATTAGAAATAAATATTAAATTTTAAATAATTTTAAAGGTTTATAATATTTTAGATCTATAGAAAGAGTAATTGTATTATTAGATAATAAGTTGTAATCATTTACTAATTTAATTAGTGTATATTTTTATCAATTTTTTTATTTTAAAACTAATAGATATATTTAATTATAAAAACATGTTATATGAAGATTTTCATTTATTTATTAATAAATGATTTTAAATTTTAATTATTTAATATTTTGCCTAAAAGAGTAATATTGAATGTGTTAAAAATAAATTTTAACACGGTCAAATTTGATTTTATCAAATTGACTGATCAAACACCTCTAATTGTTAAAATTTAGTTTCTGGATGTTTACACGATTTCATAGAACTTTGAATCACGAGCTCAAATGGAGGTTTGCGGGAAAATAGACTATAGAGAGAGAAGACTTTGATTACTCACTGGTGAATTTGTATTAGAATCAAGAATCGCATTAATTGATGCTGATTTGTATTAGAATTTAATTATTGAAATTCGATCGACTCTCTCTCTAACACCGATCAAAAATTGTAAAGGAGAGCCAAATTGGCCTATCTTTCGGTCCTAATACGGCCGTGGAAGGGCTGAGAAAGTATTGGGAGGGCTCAGTTTGGCCTGAGGAGGGCTCGAAATGGCCGATTTCAACTCGACCAAAATAGGGCAACTTCGATCCGCGCTAGAGCTGCCTCACTATTTCATCACGCCGGCAACCCACGAAGCAAATAGAGACTACAGGCGTGTAGCTGACTTCTCCCCAGTTCTAAAGAACCTGACCTCGCCTTGTTTGGCTCAGGAAAGACCCTATATCGGAGCTCTGTTCGAGCTTCAGCGAAAAACTAAGCAACTGAGAAAGAGTGAGCTTTTCAGGTGTTGAGAGGACAAATGGAGAGGGGCTCTTAATATAGGGAGCTCAGGGACTCGTTGGCCGTCCGTTTGGCACCATTATGACAGGCATTGAAGACTTGAAATGTATTGAATAGAAGTGTTTCTTCTTCGGCAGCGCTGCTTCGATTTTCGGGCGAGTGAATAGTGTTGTCATCTTGAGGAAGAAGATGACAATGTTCTGAACCGAACCGTACCGTACCGTACCAGTTCAAATCAGGTTCAGAGGTTAAACCGGTCGGTTCACCCCTCATTCAACTAAGTTTTTCAAATCTAAAAATTTCTAAATTCATTTTCTATCCAATGGTAGCCTCAAATCTAAATTTTCAATTATTTAAGCCACCTAGAAAAATGAATTTTGGACCTAGTTCAATAGTGGTTCTAACCGGTCCAAACCGGTTCGGATCCGATTCACCTGAACCGGTTTGGTTTTCATCCCCATTTCCTTCACAAGTCCATTTCCATGTCTTTTGTGACTCCTTGGGTCACTTAAGGTCCATAAAATTCCTGGTTTACCAATTTTCTAGGTGGCTTAAATAATTGAGTTATGGAACTCACCCCGTCCCTTTTATCCCTTCCAAGTTACCAAGGATACACAAATCTTATAGAGCCTGATAAATTGGAACTATAAGAGAGGTACGTTTGTTTTAAAATATTTAGTTTTGTATAATGATATTCTAGGAAGGACGGGTAAAAGGACATCTTTTTCCTTGTGTTTCAAAAATGGGTGAAACCCTTAATGGACCAAAGGGAGTGATTGATTGCTCACGGGGATTCGACCAAACCAGGTCGAGGTGTGACACCCTACACCCCTATCACCTACCCACTCTACCTCCTACCACATACTCCCTTACCGCCCTTACCCCTTACCCTCCTTAACACCCCTACCCCCACACCCTACCCCTTGAAGTAGAAGCTAGGGGTGGGGGAAGGTGGGTAGGGGGAAAAGGAGACGAACCCTTAGAAAATTTCTCGATGCTAAACCCTAAGTCTGGTATGCCTAAAGTCATTGTTAATTACTCAAGTTTTGTATAATGCTTGTCACACCCTGACCCGGTTTGGTCGGATCCCCGTGAAAAACCCGCCACTCTCCCGGTTTATTAAAGGGTTTCCCCTTATTATAATCCGTAAAGAGTATGTCGTCCTTTAAACCTACACCATTTCCTGGAATAGCATAATCAAAATTCCATGAAATTTTAAACTTTACATACCTATCTTACAGGCATCTTAGTTGATTGTCTTTCAGGGTAGGCTTTCCGAGATTTCCTAGAAGGGATATAAGGGAGGGAGTGAGTACGACTACTCAGTGAATGGGCTTTTAAAGGTTTACTTTTAACTTTTAAGAAAAACATTTATATGGAGTGTGCCAGACTCCTTTCTTTTCAAAAATCCCTTCATTTAAAAATTTAGGTTTTTTCCATTATTTCTTAGTTACTAGTGTGTCATCACCCAATACACATCCTTCATCATGAAGGTTACACACATTCACAAGTCAGTATCACTACTGAACCCGCTAGTGGCTTCAGAGCGACTTTTCCTACCACCCGAATAGAAGTACTACCAGTTCTACCCTGGGAATGAGTGGATGTACGCGACATCCAACCCACAATCCCAAAATCACTTCTTCGTGTCCGTATGAGGACAGAGACCTCATCCTGTCCCCACCCTGGTCTCATGCGCTTGGTGCTACTCTAGATTTCACACAGACACCTGGAACGACGAACTGCCCTTATAGCCACTAGGTCGTCCAGTGCCCTTAGGATGCAGTACTACCCCTCATGGGCGTCTTAATGATCCCGTACTCACAGTGCATGCACAAACAATGTTTTCTCATATTGCCATGCAATTTGTGGTGCCACTGGTCCAACGGCCCCAACTCTCAACTCAACACATAGTTGTTTGTCTTGACTGGTCCATCGACCTCTCATGTCGCACTGTCACTAGTTGACTAAGCATGTCGGTCCTATCTTGGTACCATGGCCAAACAATTCACTTATTAAATTTTATGGCACATATATCATGTTCATTTACGAGCTCCTGCTCGTGCCAATTGGCCTTAGGTTCACTATATGAGATTTTCAAAATTGGGCATTTAGACCCCAAGTTCCAAAATCGAGGCCCCCGACCTATTAGAGCTATTTGAGCTCCCGTCGAGAAGATCTCCAAAATTGTTTAAGCATTGGCACATAGTCAGGGGAGAACACTTCCGATAAAACATATGTTTTCTCTATCCATTACACCGCCCGGTATAAGGACACCTCTGTTCATAACCAATGAACGGGTTTTCAACTTCCTTCGAGGAAGTCTCATCATACCAATCGGGTATGATCTACTTACAATCGGTAAGTAGTTTTTTCGCATGATTTCCACATCACTTCCTCTAAGTAGTGATGTTTAAAATACCACTAAATAGTGGGTTTTCATACCGATGTACTTATCATTCCCAACTGGGTATGATATAAAATTTCCACTCACAACCGGTAAGTGGTTTTAAAATTTTAAGTTGTGCTCATCATCCTAACCGGGTATGATGTTAGTAAACCCACTCACCTGTTAATGTAGTGAATTCCACTAGACCGGTTCTTTATATTCACGCGAGCTCGTCCATGCTGGCGTTCTTGGTATTTCACGTTCCTACACGATATGAACATCCTTGTTCATTATTACTCTGGATAACAGCCTTCATTTATTTCCAATGAATGAGAAAACCCAAACTTTTAATTATTTGTAATTAGGTCCCTAAAGTTATTTCTCTTTAACTTTAAGTCCCTAATGTCGGTTTTTCCTCAAATTGAGTCCCATAACTTTTAAAATTTATCTTGGGACCTAAATTTATTCAATTTCACCAAAAACGGGTTTAATTTCCCAAATTTCCAATTTGGTCCCCCAATTTTTCCAAAATTACCATTTTACCCTTTACAAAAATGGTAAGTTTTGCCCCAAAAATTCCAAAATTCCTCAATTGGTCCTCCAACATTATTTGCATGCTCAATTGACTCTCAATTTTATAAAATTGCATTTTGGTCCTTTGAATTTCAAAAATCCCCAATTTTCCCCAATTTCAACTCTTCAACACTATCGAATTTGATTTCGTCAAATTGACCGATCAAACACTTCTAATTGTTGAAATTGAGTTCCTGCATGTTCATACGATTCTAAGAAACTTTGAATTGTAGATTTTTATGCCAGAACGAGCTCAAACAGAGCTTTGCCGTAGATTTTAACTAAAATGTAGGTTTAAAGGACGTATTACTCCTTCAGGGGAGAAGAAGGGGAAAACCCTTAATAAACCGGCAGAGTGGTGGGCTGCTCTTGGGGATTCGACCAAACAGGGTCAGGGCGTGACATCTTGGTTTATTAACCATTGGCATGATAGCCTCCATTCCTCATGTATGAACAAAAATGCCCAAACTTTTTAGTTAATTGCATTTATGTCACTAAAGTTCTTTTTCCTTAACTTTAGGTCCTTAATGCTAACTTTTCCCCAAATTGAGTCCCAAAATTTCTAAAAATTCTCTTTTGGTCCTCAATTTACTCAAAATCATTAAAGGGATTTAAGTTTTCCAAATTTTCAAAAATTTCCATTTTGCCCTTACTTTACAAAAATGACAATTTGACCCCAATTATTCTAGAAAATTGATCAATTGGTCCTCCAGCATTCTTTTCATGGCCAATTAACCCTCAATTTTGGGAAATTGCAATTTGATCCCTCGATTTAATGAAATTCCCAAATTTCCCCAAAATTTTTCCCAAATTTCCCCTTTCAAATTGGCCGAATTTGATTTTATTAAATTGACTACATAATCGGGGTTAATTGCTCTAATTGAAAATATGGATCAGTTCCTACACTTCCATACAATTCAATTGACCTTTGAACCACATCATTTGGGTTCGAATTAAACTCAAACAGAGCTTTGTTGGAAAACTAAACTTAGAAAGAGAAATGTTCAAAAGTTTACCGTTAGAGGTGCGGCGGTCCGAGCTTTTGTTCGTGGAAGATAGCTTTCTTCTTGAGGTATCTTTTAGGATCAAGAATTATTACTCTTGGCCTCAAATTTTGTCAATGAAATTCTAAAGTTTCTCTCTCTAACTCCGACCTGCAAGAAGAGGGCCGAATTGACTCACCTTTCCACTTCGTTGAGGTCGTACAAGGGTTGAAGGGACATTAGGAAAGCTTGGTTTGGCCGGAGGATGGCTAAATTCGTTCGATTTCAGTTCGATCGAAACAGGGCAGCTTCTGTCCACCAGAGCTGCTCACTGTTTGATTACATTGGTGCTTCTCCGATGATCCTCGAAGTAAATGGAGACTACCATCGGGTAGCTGACTTCTCGCTAAAAAAAAAAAAGAACCTGACCTCACCTTCTAAGGCTTAAAAAAATGCCCAAGTTGGAGCTCTGGTTTGAGCTTCACTAGAAATTGGAGTACTAAAGAGAGGAGTTTCTAGGTGTAAGGAGAAAGAATGGAGAGGAGCTATTTGTATTAGAAGCTCGAGGACTCTCTAGTTGTCTGATTGGAGCCTTTATGGTGATTATTCATGGTTTAAAATGCATTGAATGAAGACTTTTCATCTTTGTCAGCACTGTTAGCTTTTCCCACTAGTGAATAGTGCCATCATTAGAATGAAGAAGATGACACTATTTCGAACCGGACCGGACCGGTCCAAATCGGGTTCAATGCTTAAATCGGTTGGTTTAGGACAGATTCGACCGAGTTTTTCAAAATTAAAAATTTCTAAATTCATTATCTATTCAATTGTGGTTTCAATTCTTCAATTTTAATTTTTAATTCCACCCAGAAAAATGAATTTAGAAACCGGTTCAATAGTGGTTCGAACATGTTCAATAGTGGTTCGAACCGGTTCAAACCGGTTTAATCCAGTTTAGATTCAGTTCAACTGAACCAGTTTGGTTTTCTCTTCAAATTCATCTCAAAGCCCTTTTCCATGACTTTTAAGATTATTTGGGTCACTCAAGACTTATAAATTAACAGTTGGGGTTTAGGAACTGACTCAGTTTTTTTTTTTGGAAATAACCTATTATTTTCCCAATTTTTCATATTATAGAAGGATGGGTTAATAGCTTGGGTATCATTATCAACAAAATTAATAATTTAATAATTATTCATAAAATCTATTATTATACTTAATCACTAGTTCTTAATCTTATTTGCTAATTATAAATGTTGCTCCGAAGTTTATTTTCGTTATACTTTATTAGAGGAAAGCTTATAGGCTACATGGATAAGTTATGACATAGCACATTGAACACTACTTTCTATTTTAAAAGAGTACGAAGCCCTATCATCCTAAAATGATAATAATTTAATGATTTGAATTAATTAAAAATTTCAACTAAACAAATACAATTGTATTTATAATGGTATATATAATTAAAAAATAATTTTTTAGAAATATATTATATATAATTAAATTTTATTTTAACACGTTAAATTAAACTATTATGGGCAAAATACTATTTTATCAAATTTTGATATATTTTTTTAAAAATTAAATGATACATTAGGACATATTTTTTATAAATTAAATACTTCATATTTTATATTAATGTATTATAAGTTTTTAATAAAATTTTAATAAATAATAAAAAATGCTTAAATTTAAGATAAAAATGAAATGATGTATTATATATATATTAATGTATTAATAAAATTTATATGTATTAAAAATAAAATTTTCAAATAAATGACAACTTATAATCATTAAAAAAATAGAGTGTTTAAATAATTTTAAAATTATATAAAATCATAAATTTGTTCAAAATTTTGACATTTTAGTGGTAAATTGTATATTATTAAATATATGTAATGTATTTTATTTGAATAATAAATTTAATTGAATTTATAATAATAAAATAAAATTGATAATGTATAATATTAAATATGTAAAAATAAAAATAATAAATATTAAAATGTGTATAATGTTAAATATATATTCAATTGGATTTATGATATATTAATTAGGGATGTTATTCCCCACGTTTCGACCAAATCGAGTACAACCTAAACTCGAATCTATAAAATAGAATAATATAATTTTTAGTTGAAAAATAACATTAATTTGACTCAACAAATAACATTAATTTAACTGTTTCCATCATATATCTTTAGTTGATAAAAAATAATCATATTTATATATTGAACTCAAAACGAACTAAAAAAATTTAAATTTGTAAAACAATATCGGATAGTCCAAGATCACATCCAACTCCATATTCTCCGTCCCATTGGATGTGTTATAAAACTCAATTACAAGGAAGAGAGTACGAGTATTACATAAATTGTTAATCATACAACTAACTCATATTTTAGACATAGCTAAGGCATAAAAAAAATGTTATATTAATATTTACTTTGAAAAAATCTACTCTTTTATTTTAAAATAATCTACTCTTTTATTTGTTAGTTTTTTTAATGTATAAAATTACTAATACATAATACATAATTATTTATTATATTATCATAAACATAATTAATATATAATTAAAATTATGTTGTCATCTAAAGGAAGAAGACGACACTGTTCCAAACCAGACCGAACCGGTCTGAATCGGGTTCAAAGCTTAAACCGGTCAGTTCAGACTCGATTCAACCAAATTTTTTAAAATTAAAATTTTTTAAATTTATCTAAATTCATTCTCTATCCAATGATGGCCTCAATTCTCCAATTTGAATTTTCTAAGTCACCTAGAAAAATAAATTTAGCATCTGATTTAATAGTGGTTCAAACCGGTCCAAATCGGTTCAATCTGGTTCATATCCGATTGACCTGAACCGATTTGGTTTTCATCTCCAATTCATCATAAAGTCCTTTTTCATTACTTTTGTGACTCTTTAGGTCACTCGGGATCTATAAATTTTCCGGATTGACCTTTCCCTATCGGTTCTGATTTGTAAATCGACTTGATTTTCTCTTTGGAAATGACCGGTTCTTCCCCGGTTTTCTTATTATCAAAGGACGGGGTTTACATGGATGCTATGTGAATTAGGCTAATGGATTAAGCAATTAAATTAAAAGAAGCAATCATTGTAGAAATGTTTCCTTCATTGAGTTTATATACTCATTCCTCTCCTCTCACCCCTTTCAGGAACGCTTAAAAGAATTAGGACATGAGAGACTTAAAGCTCCGAAAAAAAGGCTCGAACACTCAAAGTACGTTCCCATCCCAAACTTATATCATATTAAGGGAATGAATGTAGGTACGTCTTTACCTTCTTCGGGCCATCATGATAGGAACATTAGAATGGTTTGAGGAAAGGTGGCGGGTTAATCACAAGCCCCCACCAAACGGGGTTGGAGTGTGACATAACACCTCAATGGTCAACCTTGTTGACGAGGCTTCTCCCTAGTTCACGGTTGACTAGAGACATGTGTCACTCCATCATTGGTCAACCTTCAGTAAGGTGGATTTTCTTCAATTGACCATTGACCAAGCGGTTGAATGGGCGCGCTTTACCACGTGTCGCACACTAATTGGTCATGCACGCTGATTGCGTGCTAACTTGGCAGACAGTCCATTTACCAAGTAGATTATTGACCGGTTGGACCGTTTACCAGTTTAGTGACCCAAAATCAAAAATTGGTCTGTTCAGGCCCGATTTGACCGGTTTTCTAAAAGTTTAAATTTTCTAAATTTATTTTCTTCACTTTGGTGACTTCAATTTCCCAAATTCATATTTTTAATTCACTTAGAAAAATAAATCTTTGAATCGGTTCCTTATGTTTTAGTCCAATTCAACCCGTTTAGGTTTGGTTAACCTTGAATCGGTTTGGTTTCCTCATCCAATTCCATTTATGGATATTTTTCATAATTTTTAGGTATTTATGGACCAATTGAAATTTTCAAATTCCCGTTTTTGCTTCTCTATACCTATTACAGTTCACTTTGAACCTTATTTTTCTCTCAAAATTTTCTGATTCTCATTTTCGAGTTTCTTATTATTGAAAACGGGCTTACACATGTGGTAACAAGGGAGGTTGTTTTGTGGTCATGACCCTGGATGCAAGGACATTCAAATAGGAGACAACACTTGTGGGGCGTCGGTTGTGGCAGAGTGCACGTGTCTCCCACACTCTCATGTAGCCCAATTTGGCATCGTTAAATACACTCTTAGTCATGTTTAGGGTTGAGTTGCCCATATGTTTGGAGAAGTCGTGAGTAGCCCATGTGTTACACGGATCGTGAGATATCCATGTGTGTGTGGGACCTAAGTTTCTAGTGTTTGTTATATTGTTTTAATAAATTATGTTTCATGCGGAAATAATTGGGAGGACCAGAGTAACACGACCGTAAATTATACTACAGTTAGGGGTGACCCAAGACAATAGTATCAAGGAGCGAAATAAAGTACAGGGATTGCGATTATAATTAAGAAACCTAATGAAAAATAGTGTTAGTAGGTTAATGGGGAATCTCTAATTAGTAAATAATATAGTAACCCATTTTTAGTATCTAATTTACTCAACTCTAAGCTCACCACTCATATGAACGATTATAGATAATGTTATATTTCTAGTATAATACCTCATGTCCATCAATATTATAATGTCACAATTAAACATCCATCTATATTATTTTTAATTTGATTTATCATGAAAGAAATTATATATTATGAATTATGTCATTTGGTGAATATAAGATAGTTACACGTAAAAATCAAATTGATGCATATAAAAATGGTTAATCACCTTACTAATCTTACTACAAACCATACCTCAACACTTCAAAAAGATTTGCTAGACAATATGGGAATTTGTAATATTTATATTCTATAATGGCCTAATCACGGGAGTATTGAAAATATTTTATATTATGATAGTTGGGCAGATATTATACATGTAAATTATTAGGAGTTTTTATAATTTTTTAATATTTATGTTAATTTAATTACAATTGTAACTCTTTCAAATTAAGATAAGGTATTATAAACAAATTAATTTCAGAGTTAAAGTATAACAATTAATGAAAGTTGAAAGTTATTTAATTTCTTTTCAATGATGGAAAGTATAACAATTAATGGGGAATCTCTAATTAGTAAATAATATAGTAACCCATTTTAGTATATAATTTACTCATTTCAAGGATGGAAAGCATAATAATTAATAGGGAATCTCTAATTAGTAAATAATACAGTAACCCATTTTTAGTATCTAATTTACTAATCTCTAATTTACTTATTTCAAGGATGAAAAATATAATAATTAATGGGGAATCTCTAATTAGTAAATAATATAGTAACCCGTTTTAAGTATCTAATTTACTCATCTCTAAGTTTACCACTCACATGAACCATTGTAGATAATGTTATATTTCTAGTATAATATCTCATGTTCATCCATAATATAGTAATCCATTTTCAATCTTAGCTCTAAGTTTACCAGTCACATGAAACATGGTAGATAATGTTATATTTTTAATATAATATCTCATGTCCATCAATATTATAAAGTGATAATTAAACATCCATCTATATTGTTTTTAATTTGATTTATCATGAAAAAATTATATATTATGAATTATGTCATTTGGTGAATAAAAGATAGTTACGGGTAAAAATTAAATTGATGCATATAAAAATGGCTAATCAATTTACTAATCTTACTACAAACCATACCTCAACAAAAGATTGACTAGATAATATGCGAAATTGTAATATTTATATTCTATAATGGTGACAGTAGTATTGAGAATATTTTATATTATGATAGTTGGGCAGATATTATACATATAAATTATTAGGAGTTTTTATAAAATTTTTAATATTTATGTTAATTTAATTACCATTGTAATTTTTTTCAAATTAAGATAAGGTATTATAAATAAAGTAATTTCAAGTTAAAGTATAACAATTAATAAAAGTTGAAAGTTATTCCATTTCTTTTCAAGAATAGAAATTTTCTCAATCTCTTAATTGTTAAATTAGGATTTTTTAGAGTTAGTTTTAATTATTCCTCTAGGGAAATTGTTTTATATAACTTATTAATTATACCTTTAATATTTTACTAAAATATTTTTTAAGATTTCTTCATTAGTTTTGATTTATTTAATATATTTTTTTGACCATTTTCAAAATTGTGCAAATAATTATGTAAATTATTTGGAGAGAGATTTTGAAGGAAATATTAATCATATTAAACAATAAAAGATTGTTAATTTAGATAATAAAGAAAATGAAAATCATTATATAATTTTCATATACCTTGTTAACATTGAATAGAAAAATCAATTTATCAAATACAAAATTTCACCCTATAATAATAGAAATAAAACAGATTTAGAATATTTAAAAAACATATAATGATATAAATAAATTGCTATTTATTAAAATACTTTATAAAAACTTATTAATTAAATAATCACTATAAAATATTCTTCCATATTTTACAAATATTGTTCTTTGGCCCTATTGAGAAATTTAATAAACAAAATATTATTTAAAAATTCGAATATTAAATATATGTTTTGATCATATATATTATAAAAAATTTATTAGTATAATAATCTGTGCAAAAAATATAATCTTAATAATAATAATAATGTATGATAATATTATATTTGACCATCATCCCTTTGTTTCCTTTCCAAATGAACCAACCCTAATGTCCCCCAGCCTTTCGAATCCCTTCTGCTGTAAACACATAAGCATCCATGACATTTCCTTCTTCAGTAAAGTTTTGATCTTTGGATACCTTCCGTAAGATCCACATAGACATTCTTAATCTTTGCTAAGCCTCGACCTCACATTACAGAAAAGGGGCAACCTTTCAGTGTCGTCTCTGTTTATTTTACCTTCCTATATATCCGGACGGAGCAAAGATTATGTCCATGGTTTTACACCAACTTGTCAAGCAGAGCCCAGATGGCCGTTTCTCAGCTTCTTCCGCCGGAAGTCGAAGGGCTTACCCTCCTGCGATGGCAGAGTACGAGGATCTTGTTCAGAACTCGGAGGTCTTCCAAGAGAAGCTCAGAACCTTCCACTCGTGCTATGGCTCTAAGTTCGCGTGAGTTGCGTTCCTCCTCTGATGTCCCTCTGAGCTCTTGATATTGATATTTGGTTTCGGTTCTCGTTGTCCTCCAATTTGTGTCCCTTTTGGCGATTATTTTGAAGTAAGTTTTTGAGCTCTTCGATTGGTGATTGGTCTGAGCATGTTCGCCGGACCAATTAAGGGGAAGATGGTTGCTTGAATTGATTATAAATGTATGCGGATCGTCCAATTATTAGCTGTAGCTTTGTGAGTTCTGCCTCACATAGGAGCTGAACTTCAGTACTTCGTTTCTCCCTGGCAATCGAAAATGTTGCAGTGCTTCAGCTCATATTTCAGTTTTGTCGTTTGGGGTTTAAGATAAGTCCCATTTCTTGCCAAGACAATCTACCTATATATTTTATATATATGTCACTGCATCATTTCCATGTATGTTGGTGTTTTGGCTACATCATTTGAAGATATATCAGCTTCAACTTGTAAATTCTTTATGCAAAAAAAAAAAAAACTTGTAAATTTGCTCCACAAGGAAAATACATAGTTGATGGTACTCCTTTTTTTATCCTTTTATATTTTTGTAGGATTCCCATTGTAGGATGCAGAGCTCTTGATCTCCACCGGCTATTTGTGGAAGTTACATCCCGTGGTGGCATTGAAAAGGTAGGCTTACCTGCTTCTTTGGTGAACACTTCTGTAAGAGGTTTCAATGAACACCCACTCTCGCAATTTATATGTATCCTGAAGAATTGTCCCCCACTTCAAAGAGATAGCCCTTATCATGATTTTATTAGCAGGTCACAAGAAATCGGAGATGGAAAGAAGTGATTCTTGCATTTAGCTTCCCCTCAACAATTACCAGCGCTTCATTTGTCCTAAGGAAGCATTATATGTCATTGCTTTATCACTTTGAGCAGGTCTACTTTTTCCACAAAGAAGTTCCTCCAATTTCAATGCCTGGTAGGGAAATATTGATCCTGTTTAATACTGCTTATCCCATGTAGTTTAGGATGACTAACTCCGGATTATTGATACAGATTATGGAATTGAAAGTTTGGTCAATGGATCAGCGATGAAAGAAGGGGGTGGTTACATGGAACTTTCATCAGGTCATGGTAATGATGGAAAATCTGGTCTTATTGGGCAAAAATTTTATCCATAGCCTGTTAAAATTGGATCTAGTGAAAATGAATAGATATGGAAGTGAGTCCATTACATTAGTCAAGTTTTTCTAAGACTTGACAATTTCCCTTTTCAATATCAACTTGGTATTATTTATGAATTGGTGTAAACCCTTGAGAAGTTGAGCATCTGTGGACCCACAAATCTATTGCTCTAGCCGTTCAATGTCTTGTGTGCTTCTGGAAGCTGCAGTTTCATTGATGCAGAAGGTTAAATGAACTTTTTTTTTCCTCAATGGTGCACAGAAGAATCAAACCTGCAGCCCGGTTTCTCGGTGACAGGCTCAATTGATGGGAAGTTCGATAATGGTTACCTTGTTACTGTCAAACTCGGGAGCCAAGAGCTAAAGGGCGTTCTTTACCATATTCCTCCAATTTCTCACATGTCTCAAGGTGATGTCCCTCATTCCTCTCTCATCTCTGCTCGACGTAGTAGAAAGAGATCCCGATTGGCATTGCGAGATCCATCCCGTCCCAAGTCAAACAAGAGCGGATACAATTTCTTCTTTTCTGAGCAATATGCAAAGCTTAGACCTCAATATTATGGGCAAGAGAGGGCCATCACTAAGAAGATTGGACACCTGTGGAGCAATCTTACAGATGCTGAGAAACAGGTATTCTGTGTTTTAACTGCCTATCTCCAGACTAGTGTCTGCCTCATCTGTCTGTTAAAATCTTTTTATGCTGATGGATCTATCTTTGCATTCAAATGTTTTTTCTCTTCTGGGTGAATGGACATGGATGACAGCCAAATGTTTCAAAACATCATTGACAGCATGAATCCACAGGGTGGTATAGAAATATTTTTGGTTCCTGTCTGAGGAAGGATCTGCCTATCTCTAAACAACTCTTTCTGCTTCATTGTATTCAGAGTTAAAGAATTTCTGAATGAAGGGCACTTATATTTTTTTTACTAGTTAGCTATGTTGATTACTTTAACGGGTACTATTGATTGATTCAGATTTGTGATAGTTTTACTTTTACCATAACTATTAACCTTATCTGAGTTTTCCTTCAATTATCTGCTGCAGGTATATCAGGAAAAGGGCTTGAAGGACAAGGAGAGGTACAGGTCCGAGATGTTGGAGTACCAGTCTTGTAAGATCTAACACAGCCTGAAACATAGGCAATTTGGTTTAGGTTATTCTAACAAGGGGGGAAGGCTGCAGCTAGTTTTTGGTCCCCTTTCTGTCTGACTTTCTTCAGATTATGGGTCAGTTCAGTCCAAATTAGGACTCTAAAATCAAGATTTAAGTAGATGTGTATCACTGTCTCCACATGCTTCAAAGATCAATTTCAAGGATATGTTCTGTTTATAGGTAACAATTATCTCTCTTCTAAACTTTATATCTTTGAACCCCCTCATGTGCCTCATTCTGCTTCCTTTGTTTTCTTGGGCTGTCGGCACTATTGTACATACTATGGTGAAAGAATGGTTTAAAACTTCTTGCCAGCAACCATAAGAATGGTTCCACATTTTCTAGTGCAAGACATGCGTTCTTTTTACCCACAGCATCTGCAGATGGCACAGAACAAAGTATTGTAATATGACCGACCAGTGGCTTTGTTTCTTGAGGGTGTTGGCTTGGCCATATCAATGATTGAAACATATTTAAAGAGATGATCCACATGTAGATCCACGACAGAATATACTAATCACGGGGCAAGGCAGGAACATGCAAGGAAAAAATGTGAATTATATGTACTATTTGACAAGAGCAGATTTGTGTACCTCTAACAACAAATTCAGAGTTCCAAGGGACTTGATTTACTGGCATAATGATGACTCTGAACAGACAAAACTTCCTCCCATGTTATTGTTACAGTAACCCATTGCTCCGCTTATGTATCCTACTCCTTAACCTCATCAACCCCCGAAAAACAAAATTCTTGTATAAAAAAGGAGCAACGAAGAAAGTAAAAGAATTACAAAGACGATATAAACAGAAGATAAATTAAAATATTGCAGAAACAAAAGCTTCTCCAGAAAATTTGTTATAGAAGACAAGTGAGACTGAAATGCAGAAAAAAGGGAGGGATATACGACTCTAGTAGAAACGTCAAGTTGGTGCAGGGAAAGCAGATTCAAGAGATAGCCTCAAGATGAACAGCCAACTGACTACCAGGAGCAATAGTAACTGCAACATAAGGTAAAATGAAGCTTTGCAGGTGCTGTTCTGGAACCTCAGAACCTTGTCCATACGTCTAATGCCCACGAAGATGAGATTGTCTGCCTGTTTCTTGAGCATCGCAGTCTCAGCCTCCATTTTCTGGAGGTTGCTTCTCATCCTTGACTGTACATCTACTAAACTTTGTTGCTCCTCAATTCTAAGTGTCTGCACCTTCCTAGTCATAATCAAGTACTCGATCTCCGCCTCAATCTTCTGCCTGAAGAGACTTTCAAGCTCTAACTCATCTTTGTCACTTCCCGGTTCCCCCTTGGGCAGCTGGCTTTGACTTAGAGCAGCTTCAAATTCGGAAATTTGGGCTTCTTTCACCTTCAGCGTGGTTCTTGCCTCCTCCAGCTTGCTTTCTAGATTCTTAATGTTCTCGGTCAAAGTTAAGACTTGCATCTCCAGAATGCCTAGGGGAGTACGGCTATTCTGCTCAAGGTCAAGCCGGTCACAGTGCAGACTACAACCATTTTCCGAGAGATGTGACAGTGGTTCCTTACCAATATCCGCAAATTTTTGCAACTCTGCAAGATTTGCCACAAGCCAAATCTCAGCAGCCAAATAATTAAGCAAATGAAGCACAAAATACATCAGAGTACACATCATGTATACAACTAAAAAAGTTCAATTCAAAAATAAACTTTTCATTTCATAATTGGGGATTGAGGATGGATTTTCCTATTCAACTTAAATAGGTGAAACAATTCCAGTTTAATGTCTTGCAGAGTCAAAATTTCATCATTACACATCAAGGAAATGGCTACTTGTCCTTTGATCTCCTTGTAAGCATAAATGTCCATGATACACCAAACTTATAAGATGGTATCAAGGTATCATGTTTGATATATAAAAACCTTATTGTCATAGTAAGCCCAGGATAGCAAAAGCACTCCTCAATTTCAAAGAAAGGCATCATACTCCAAAATAGAAGACCTCTAGGTTGCTAGTACCATATATTATACAAGCTGAAATCTCTGACTTAGCAAAATCAAAGCCCATCTGTTATATTCCACCAGGCTAGAAGGATTTTGTCACACTAATAGGATTCCATGCATCTAAATGTAAATCACTCTCATCAAGTGAAAATATCACAACTTGCATATAAAAAACAAAGACAACTCTGTTATTGAGTTGCAGAGTTGAAAACTAAGGAAAACCTGTATAAATAGGCACACTACAATAATTTTTATCAGCAGTAAGATGACTATTATGGAATCATACTTCCATACTATGACTATTTAAAGCTTAAAAGAGAATCAACCAACCTCTTTCCAGTGATTCCTGCACGGACTTGAGAGAGAGAATCGACTCAACTATAGGATCACAATCCATTGAATGATGATGACCCTCATGCTTTTCTTTTCTGACCTTCCATGGAATTTCTGCAACGGAGTCATCTTGTGAGCAGTCAGTCAACTCTCCTGTGTTAGGTTTGCTGAAACCAATTGGAACCTCCTTGTTGGACAGCAGTTCAATCCCTTCAGCATCATTGTCAGGTTCACCATCATATTTACCACTCCTTCCAATGCTCGCTGTTGAACAAGTAGCCTGCGTAAAGACAAAGTTTGAGCTTCTAGATTCAGACTCCAAACTGGAATGAGAGTTATCATGCTCAATTTGGATCCTTTCCCCTCTTTGCTTCCTGCTATTACCAATTCCATAATCTCCTGTTGGAGCATCTTTTGTCAAATCGCTGAAGTTTTTTCCACTTACATTCTTGATCCTATTTTTTTTCTAGGGAATATCCTGAGCCTGATGGCACCCCGGCCTTGACTTTTTTGACAAATTTTCTGATCGAAAGACTGACCATCACTACTTTCAGAAACTACACCAGCAACAAAAGTGGGTGCAGATGCAAATACGTAGTATAAGCTGGGTCCCTGAAACAGAGAGCCATCGGCTATGCCATCATATCTCATCGCACTCACAGAACCAGATAAAGCCTCACTTCTGTGAAATGGTTTATTAGGAATTGCAGGAGTTGGCAAAACCCGCTTCAAAACCTTATTTGAATCGGAGGTGACAATCAAATCCTTATGGAATCCCCTCCTTATCCACCTCCATTTCTTCAATCCATATCCTTTTGTTGTTGGTGTAACAGCAACAGGAGAATTAACTGTAGAAGGAGGCGAATTCAGTGGCTCGCCCAATTTGACATTCTCTTCTGCAATTGTTACAAGGGAAATACCAGCAGCCAGAATAACAATCCCATCATCAGAGCTCAGATTCTCGTTATTGTAAGAACTGGAGCAATTACTCACGGCTGTACTATGATATGCTAGCTAGCCTAAATCTTGCTGGGGAAAAGTTATTATCTTCGAAATTTAACGACCGAACATTACATTCATGATTCCATGGTACAATCCAACAAGGTGACCGTACTGATCTCACAAACTCAATCAGTTCTCTTCCAACTAGCAGTCAAAGTCAGTGATGTCGGGGAAGATCGACCGAAATTCTGAACAAACCGAACATTTTCGCAAACATGATGCTTAAATTATATCAGGAAGGTGAACATTTCGAATAACAGGGAATTTCAAGCTCAAATCAAGCTTTCAGGGGATTCCTAACTACAATAGCATCTCCATGGCGGAACTTGAAATCGCAAATGACCATAAGTAAAGTAGAATTAAAGTACAATAATTGGGTCACATAATGGACGAATTTTGAAGAATTGGAATCAGATGTACCTTCTGCTCCATTAACGAAACGTTGGAAAGATCAGAGCTGTAATGATTGAAAATTCGAAGAAACGTGAAAACCCTAACTTTCGGTGGATTTGCGGTATTATATATATATATATAGAAAAATAATAATGATTCAATAAATAGTTGCAATTTAAAAGAAAAAGTTAATTGCAACAAATCTCAAATTTCATTTTCTGCAAAAAAAAAAAAAACTCTGAAATAGTATCATAATATTTTTATAAAATATTAAATAAGCTCATAATTTTTTAAAGACCCTAATTTTTCAAATAAAAGGTAATATTTTTAATTAATCTTTTAAAAAGTCCTAATATTTTTAAATTAATTTAAATAATTATAATATTGGGCATACATCATATTTCTATCAATATACAAATATATGTACAATATATAAAACTACCTTTACACTGAATCGGCTTATTTAAGATATTATATAAATAAATAAACTCATTTAAGAGGCTCTCATTTGTACTAAAAATAAATAGGATTTTAGTTAAAATTTATTATAATATTGGTACCTTATTTAAGATTTTAAACTATAAAAGGATAAGACAAGCTATTTTTTTAGCCAAACTATATGTTAATTATCTAAAAAGGTATAAACTTTACTCATTTATTCATTTTGGAAATAATGTTTGTGTGTGACCTAGTTAAAATAAAAAAAATTAATTTTATATTTCATTTGACATTACATTAAAGTTTTTATTAGATTATGATAATTTGAGATTTTTATAAAAAAATGATGGAATTGAGAATTTTATTTTTAGTATAAAATACTAATTAACAAAATTTTAATTTCATATTATTTTCCATATGTGATATATATACTATTTAAATTTAAAAAGATTAGCATTGCCTTCATTTTTTTAATTTTGTATCAAATGAGAAATAATACAAAAAATATAGTGCTAACTAGGTCAACAAAAAAATGAGTCTCAACAAAAAAAAAAAGAAGTCAAATTTGTTCATGTAGGCATGTCAACGGAGCGGAAGATATGTAGGTCAACGCGTGAGATGTCTCACCCCAAAATGGAAATGTCCTAACACAGCCTGTGAGAGGTATGCTAGTGTGGGTTGAAGACACACCTTGCACGAGTGGGGTCTAGCCCGACTCGACCCACCTCCCACCTTGGCCCGACTAAGCCATTTTCAAAATATCTTAAAGAAAATTTTTACAGAGACACGAACTCTCGTAAAAAGGAGTACAAAATATTTAAGTAGCAATAATAGGTTGTAATAACCTGCATATTCTAAATTGGTAAAATTAAATAAATTGTAATCTACATATTTTTTTTTATAAAAAATTCTCAAATCAACTCGACCTTTTATATATCTAAATATTTTTTATTGCATAAAAATTAATGCTAAGCATATATGTGATCATGCACCTATAATTTATTTATATAATGTTTAATATGCTAGTTTCCATTTTCTCACGTTGGTTAATTTGTTATCTAATATTATAAAATTTATAACTTCATTATATTATTATCTAAATATTTCAAGTATTTAATTAACATTTTTTGTTTGATTTATAAAAATTCTTTTTAGTGTTTGACAAACTTCAACTCTAGAAAAAAATTGAGTTTTACAACATTATTCATTTCAAATTCTAGGTTCATTAAATTTAAAAAATCTTGAATCATTCTTTCATCATTTTAGGTGTATATTAAGTCATTCACATATATGTATACAATTAACATTTTTTCTCATTTTTATCTACTTTAATAAATAATGTATATTGACTAAAATATTTATAAAAAATAGCATTCAACTATAATAAGATCGATAATATTGTTTAAAAAGATATAATGTATTTTCTAACTTATATATATTTGATTTCTCACTTTTAATTACAAAATCTATTAAAAATCTTTGAGATAGTACATAAAAAATTCTTATACACTAATTTTTGAAAATAAAATTTTAACTCAATTGTACTAAAAATCAAAATTAATTTAAAAATAATAATTCAAATAAGAATTTTAAGTGAAAATATGGGAAATCATTTTCTAAATAAGAAATAAAAAATTTTAAAAAGTCCATTTAGATTAGTTGAGAAGATTAGTTGAGAATAGAGTGAGATATGGTGTGAACTCCAGCCCATTATACTAAATATGGAAAAAATACTCAAAACTTTTACTACACAAGTAAAATAATAGAATAGTTTTATTGATTAACACAATATTGATAAATGTATATGTATATGTCACATCAAATATATTTAAGAAAAACTTATAGAAAATTTTGGTTATAATTCTCGTGGCTTAAATAATATAAGTAAAAAATCCTAATAAATTTTAAAATTTTTTAAATAGAGAAAAAAAAATTCTCCCCATATATTGAATGTATTATTTTTTTTACTATGAAATCCCTTAATTTACATGGGAGAAGAATTTGAATGTATTATTTTATTTATTGTTTAAATTAATTTAATATTCTAATTTATTATTTATATTATATTATATATTTATTTATTTTTATATATTTTAAATATATTTATATATTAATAATATTTTATATAAATATATAATATAAATATTATAAATAAAAAATATTTTTAATATAATTTAATAATATATTATAACTAATAAATTATTTAATTTAATTAAAATAATAATTTTTAATTTTTAATCAATAATTATTCACCTCACTTATAATTTATCTCCATTATACATTATTAAAAAATTTCAACACCTCCAAATACATCACTTCAAACACTTAACCTCCAAATTTCATTAAACCTCTTAATCTAAATATAGTATAAAGGAATAAAGGAAATTGAGAAATGGAGAATACGAAATTATGTCACTGCCCCTCAATAACTAGACTAAAGAGAAAATGAAATGCCATAATTACCCCCGAAGACAAAGGACTAAATGGCCTTCGAACAATAATAAGAATTTCAGATGTGCCATCACTTTCATAAAAGGATAGAAATACCCTCCATAATTGATATAAATTTCATTAAAGCCTAATGGTCTATTGAGTGGAAGAAAATTTTCAAAATTTAGGGTGTATTTGGTTATATGGAAATGATTGTGGAAATTTACAAAAATATCTTTAAATTAGGAAATTAATTGAATGCCATATAGCTAATTCTGGTGTTACGTCCCTACTCGATTTGGTCGAATCCATATGATCAACCTACTGCTCCCTTGGTTTAACAAGAGTTTTGCCTTTTCTTTAATCAAGATTAGTCAAACATAATTTAAACCTTATTTTTTGGAATAATATAAATCAATAAAAATGCAAACTTAAAATAACTTTTAAGCATACTTGACAAATGGTAGATACTGGTGTTTTCTTTAGTTATAGTTCTCTTACTCCTGAAAAGGGATATGAAAAAATGGGTGAGTTTTTACAACTTAGTGAATGTGTGTTGGGAGTGAGTTTTTCATAAACAATTTTAATCAAAGTATGCCAAAACTTCTTATTTTCTTTAAGGATAATCTTTCCTCAAATTCCAGTTTTCAAAACCATTTTTTCTCATTTTCCACATTAGGTATGTTTAATAGTCAAGACACACCATTCATCAGGAATGGATCACACATTCATAGGGCAGCCTGTCCACTACACCCACTTGTGGCTCGGAGCGTCTTTACCGGCCACTAAGATAGAAGCCCGTCCACTTATACCCTAGGTTTGAGTGGATGTTCACGACATCCGACCTTCATACCCGAAATCAACTCTGTGTCCGTATGAGTACAGAGACCTCATCCTAACCCCACCTCGGTCTCATGTGCAAGAAGCTATGTCAAGCTTTACGACTACTAGCATGCCAAACTGCCTTTATCTCCACCATTTCATCCAGTAGCCTTAGGACGCATTACTACACTCTTGGGCATCTTGATGGTACTAAACCTCAAGTGCATGCACAAACAATAGTTTTTTTCCACATAGCTATTTATCTTTGGTGCCACTAGTCCAACGACCCTAACCCTCAACCTGACCTGCAGCTGTTTGTCTAGACCGATCCGTTGACCTAACCCTAACGCACTACTACCAGCCCATCGAGTATGTCAGTTCTGTCTTGGTACCATGACAAAATCTTATAACCATTTTATTAAGAGTTTTCATGAATTTCATATCTCATGTTTATTTACGAGCTCATGTTCGTGCCTACTAGCCTTGGACCCACTGTACGTGGTTTTCCAAAACTGGGCATTTTAGCCTCATAAGTTCAAAACTGAGGTCTCTAGCCTATCTGACCTGTTCTAGCTCCCGTAAAAAAGGTCTCTCAAAGAGTTTAAGCATTGATACAGATAGGGGAGAACACTTTTGACAAAATAAGTTTTTACTTCATCTCACTAACCGGGTGATGATGATACCTACACTTACAACCGACAAGCGGGTTTCTCCTTCCTTCAAGGAAGTCCATCATACCAACCGGGTATGATTTTCTCTACTTACAACCGGTAAGTAGGTTTTAACTTCGTTCGCCCATCACCCCAACCGGGTATGATGTCAAAATTCCACTTACGAGTGGTTTTTCATTCTAAAATACTCATCATCCCAAACAGGCATGATGTGAATAAGCCCACTCACTCGATAACCGTGGTGGATTTCTTTCCTAGTCGGTTTCCGCTTCCACGCTAGCTTATCCTTGTTGATGTTCTGGTTTTTCATGTTCCTATATGATTTGGGCACCCTTATCTATTAGATTTGGCATAATAGCCTTCATTTCTCACATATGAGTGATTAGGCTCAAAATTGTTAGTTAATTGTACTTACGTCCCTAAAGTTCATTTTCCTTGACTTTAGGTCCCTAGTGCTAAACCTTTCCCCAAATTGAGTCCTAAAACTTCCAAAAATTCTCTTTGGGTCCTCAATTTACTCAAAATTGTTTAAGGGCTCAAGTTTTCCAAATTTCTAATTTGGTCCCCATCTTTTAAAAAATTACCATTTTGCCCATACTTTCCAAAAATGGCAATTTGACCCTAATATTTTCAAAAATTGATCAATTGGTCCTCCAACATATTTTTCATGGCTAATTAGTCCTCAATTTTGGGAAATTGCAAAGAAGTCATTCAATTTTACAAAATCCCCAAAATTTCCCAAAATTTTCACCCAATTTCCCCTTTTTAAACTGACCGAATTTGATTTTATTAAATTGACCATTCAATCAGGGTTAGTTGCTTTAATTGGAGGTGTAAATTAGTTCCTACACTTCCATACAATTCAATTGAGCTTTGAATAGCATGAATTGATGCCAAAACGAGCTCAAACAGAGATTCGCCATAAAATTGTGCGTAAAGAGAGAAAGCTTCGAAAGCTTACTGTTAGAGGTGCGGTGGTTCGAGCTCTCTATCTGGGCAAGTAGCTCTCATCCTGAGGTTTCTTCTAGGATCAAGAACCACTACAATTCATATCGAATTGGGAGAGAATTCTGTCAGTGAAATTTTCACAATTTCTCTCTCTAGCGCTAATCAGAAATGACTGAGGGGGGCTAAATTGGCTTAACTTTCAACTCAATTGAGGTCATATGAGGGCTATGGGGATGTTGGGAGGGCTTGGTTTGGGTGGACGTGGGTTGAATGTGGCCAATTTTAGCTCGACCGAAACAGGGCAACTTCAGTCCTTCGGAGCTGCTTCTCTGTTTGATTCCGCCAGCGCTTCTCTGACGGTCCTCGGGTTGAATGGAAGTTACTATCAGGTAGTTGACTTCCCCCAAAATCTAAAGTACCCAACCTCACCTACTAAGGCTCAGAAAAATGCAAATGTCAGAGCTCTGGTTCGAGCTTCACCAAAAAATGGAGCAGTTGAGAGAGAATGAAGATTTCAGGTGTGAGGAGGATTAATGGAGAGGAGATCTTTATATAGGGAGCTCGGGGATTCTTTGCTTGACCGTTTAGCATCTTGGTCAAGCACATTCATGACCTGAAATGCCATGAACAGAGGCATTTTCTCTTCATTGGCATTGTTCGTTCATGCATTGAATGAACGGTTCAATCCGGCTTAGGTCTGGTTCACCTGAACCAATTTGGTTTTCTTTTCCAATTTATCCCAAAGTCCTTTTCCAAGATTTTTATGACTCTTTAGGTCACTTGAGATTTGTAAATTTTCTATTTTACCCTTTCTCTATCTATAAACCCTTCTCTTTGGAGTTAAGGAAAACTGGGAAAGAACCGGTCAAACCAAGTGAAAAAACTGAACCAGTTCACAAACCCGATTATTGAGGAATAGGCAAATTTGAGAAATTTAAACTCCCATATGACCCAAAAAGGTTCATAAATCTTAGGAAGGAACTTTAGAACCAATTGGGAGAGAAAAACCGTACCGGTTTGGGTGAATCAGATTCGAACCGGATTGAATCGGTTAATGGTCCAAGCCGGTTTATGAACCCAAACCGATAGAGAGAGGGCAAACTAGGGAAATTATGTATCCCACGTAACCTAAAGAATCACATAAGTCATGAAAAAAGGACAAACCAAACCGTTCAGGTGAACTAGATCCGAACTAGATTGAACCAGTTTGGACAAGTTTGAACCACTATTGAACCATATGCTAAATTCATTTTTCTAGTTGGCTTAAAAAATTCAAATTTGCGATTTGAGGCCACCATTGGATAGAAAATGAATTAAGATGAATTTAAAAATATTTAGATTTGAAAAATTCAGTCAAATTGGAGGTGAACCGGCCGATTTGTGCTTTGAACGCGGTTCGGACCGGTCTAGTCCGGTACGGAACATTGTCGTCTTCTTCCTTCAGATGATAGCACTGTTCACTCACGAAAAAATTGAAGTAGCGCCGATGAAGAGGAAACGTTTTCATTCAGTACGTTTCAAGCCATCAATGACTGTCATAAAGGTGCCAAATGGATTACCAACGAGTCCCCGAGCTCCCTATATAAAGAGCCCCTCTCCATTCATCCTCTCTACACCTGGAAACCTCTCTCGCTCTCACCTGCTTAGTTTCTCGGCAAAGCTCGAACCAAAGCTCCAACATAGGGTCTTTTCTAAGCCAAAGAAGGCATGGTCAGGTTCCTTAGAATTGGGGAGAAGTTAGCTACATGGTGGAAGTATCCATTCGCTCCGAGGGTCAATAGAGAAGCACCAACATGATTGAATAGTGAAGTAGCTCCGATGGACCGAAGCTGCCTTATTTTGGCCAAACTGAAATCGGCCAATTCGAGCCCTCCTCATGCCAAACCAAACTCTCCCAACACCTACTCAGCCCTCCTACGACCGAATTAAAACTTAAAGGTAAGCCAATTTGGCTCCCATATGCAATTTCCTACCAGTGTTAGAGAGAGAACTAGCAAAATTTCAATGATAGAATTCTCATCCAATTCGACATCAATTGATGCAATTCTTGATTCTAGAAGTAACTTCAAGAGGAGAGCTATCTACCCAAATTGGAAGCTCGGACTGCCGTGCCCTTGACAGTGAGCAATTGATGCTTTCTCTCTCTATGTTTTAGTTTCTAGCGAAGCTCTATTTGAGCTTGTTCCAACGTTAAAACTTACGATTCAAAGTGTAATTGAATCATATGAAGATGTAGAAACTCTAATTTGGCTTCAAATTCAACAATTAAAGGTGATTGATTGGTCAATTTGATGAAATCAAATTCGACTGTGTTAAAAAGTTGAAATTGGGGGAAAAATTAGGGAAAATTGGGGATTTTTGAAAATTTGAGTGTCCAAAATGCAATTTTATAAAATTGATGGTCAATTGGGCATGATAAGAGTGTTAGGGGATCAATTGAGTAAATTTTAGAAATTTTGGGACACAACTTACCATTTTTTTAAAGGAAGGGCAAAATGGTAATTTTGGGAAAATTGGGGGCCTAATTGAAAATTTGGGAAACTTGAACCCCTTTTTATGAAATTGAATAAATTGAGGCCCCAAGGGGAATTTTAAAAGTTTCTGGACTTAATTTGGGGAAAAACCGTCAATTGGGGCCTAAAGTAAAAGAAAAATAACTTTAGGGACCAAATTACAAATATTTGAAAAGTTAAATATTTAGTCATTCATAATGACTGAAGGTGATCAAGCCAAATGTCAATGAACGATAATGTTCATTTTGTGTAGGAACACGAGATATTGGGAACGCCAGCTGAGATTAAGCTCGCAAGGGACGAAAATCGATTAAGAGGAATTTCTCTACACAATCGGGTGAAAATCATGTAGAAAAACTACTTAACGGTTGTAAATAAATTATACTCGGTTGGTATGATGAAACTTTATCGAAGGAAGTAGAAAACCCGTTCATACGTTATGAGTGAAGATGTCTTGATACTCAGTTGGTATGATGGACAATTGAAAATATATTTTGTCGGAAGTACTCTACCCTAACTATGTGCTATTGCTTAAACAATTTGGGAGATCTTTTTGACGGGAGCTCGAATAGCTCTATTAGGCCGGAGGCCTCGTTTTGGAAATTGGGGGCTAATATGCCTGGTTTTTTTTGATAATCTCGAACAGTGGGCTCTAGGCCAGTTGGCACAAGTAGGAGCTCGTAAACAAACATGATTAATATGCCATGAAAACTTAAGTAATGAGTTGTTTGTTCATGGTACCGAGACATGACCGACATACTCAATCAACTAGCGGTAGTGTGACATGATAAGTCTCCAGACTAGTCAAGACAAACAGCTGCAGGTCGAGTTGAGGGTCGGGGCCATTGGACCAATCACACCACAGATTATATGGCATCATGTGAAAAATGTTGATTGTGCATGCATTGTGTTTATGGGACGTTCAAGACCCCCAAGAGGGGTAGTGTTGCATCATAGGTCTTTAGATGACTTGGTGGATATAAGGTCAGTTAGTCGTACAAGAAGTCTTACGAAGTTCGACGTAGCTTCAAGCGCATGAGACCGGGGTGGGGTCAGGATGAGGTCTCTGTCCTCATACAAACATGGGGATTTGATATGGGATTGAGGGTCGGATATCGTGAACATCCACTCATTCTCAAGGTAGAAGTGGACGTGCTTCTATCTAGATGGTCGGTAAAGTTGCTCCAATGCCACAAGTGGGTTCAATGGATGGGCTGGCCTGCGATTTGTGTGTTTTACCTTTATGATGAAGGATGTGTGTTGGGTGATATCACACCGTGGTTAATAAGAAATGGTGATAAAAACCAAAATTTGCAATGAAATGTTTTTTAAGGAATTAAGGAGTTTGGTTTATTCCAACTTGAAAACTATTTTTATAGAAACTTCATTTTTAGAATACCCATTCACTAAGTTTTAGAAACTCACCCCTCTTTTCTATCCCTTTTTAGGAAAAAGAGAAAATTACTAGGAATAACAATGAGCCTTAACCTTTATTAGGTAAACTTAATTTCTCTTGAGCTTCCATTTTATTTGATATATGTCTTTCTAGAGAACATGGTCGAAAGTACGCCTGGCTCCTCTTGAGTTAAAGCAGGGGGAAACTCCTCTTGAATCGGGAGAGCAGCGGGTTATTCACGAGGATTCGACCATACCGGGTCGGGGCGTGATACCACTCTTGATGCGAACCCCGCCAATATACTAACGGCACCCTACACCAAATATGGAATAGACACCAAGACTTTCACGACTCAAGTAAAAAGAATGGAATATACCTTGTTTGATTGAGAAAACAAGGTATGGATAGAAGTAGATGCCACGCCAAACACCTCTAAGAAGAGCTCCTAGAAAACCCTGGTGATAAGTCTGATTACTTGAACGCCACAAGTAAAAACTTGATAAGTTCAAAAGTTCTCTCAAAATAGAAAGAAGACATAAGCCTCACAATAAAATTGAAATCAAAGATTTATCTTTACAATGGTCTAAAGATAGCATTTTATAGGCACTTGAGAATATTAGCAATTATCTAAATAAGTAAATAAAATATTGTGGTTGACATGCCAACCATATAACTATTCATATAGAAAATATTCCTAATATATTATTTTATTCTACAATTTTCTAGAAGATTTATTATGTTAATAAATCTCCCACTTGAAATTCAAATTTGAATTATCCTCTTGAGATCTTATTGGGCTCTTCTTTTGGGCTTGAGATCTTATTGCGCTCTTTCTTTGGGCTTTAAATCTTATTGAACTCTTCCTTTGGGCTTCCACTTGGGTTTCTTCAATTGCTACAATTAGTCCATTCAATGCTTCTTCAAATTTCTTAGCCCTTAATTTGTGAATCACAGCGTGCCCAATTTGATTCACATCAAAATTTGTGGTGAAATCCACTCCTACACCTATAACCCTGAAAAAGACATCCAACCCAAGGGAGGAAATCGTACAAAGGTTTTTAAAGGGTGAGAAACGAGTGCCTAAGGACATGGTGGAAGACTACCGAAAACTAGTAGGAGCCTTACTAGAACTGGATGACATCATATACCCTCTTCCTAGACAAGAGGAACCACTACCACCTCCCTGAAGTCCAACCCCCCTCATCTAGCCCCACAACAACCAAAATAGAATCCAACCAAAAAGGAGGTCATGAGATAATTATTGGGATGCGTATGCCACCTTCATGAAGGTCCACCAAGTACCTCCACCTAGTCAACTTGGCTTCAACTCCTCTCAATGGGTGAAATGGACCTATGAGTGTGAAGTTGAGGTACTAAGGTGGTACGGATTGGAGGCCATACATGAGATTCATCCTATTAGGAAACACGAATGGACCACAACTAATTTCTCAGAGCCTTCTGATCAAGAGTCTGACAACTATTATAGGGTTAATTCTAGTCCTATGACCCCAAGGGATTAGGGGGTAGAAAATTTCTATAATAAGCCAAAGTATGACAAGAAAAATATTTCTTGAATGAATGAAAGTAAAAGTTTTGTCAAAACTTCTATGTATTTGGTAAATTCAAAATAAAAGAGTATGATAATAAAAAAATTCTGAGTAAAAGGTAGGAAATCATTTAAGGAAGAAAATACGAGTAAATCTCAACCCTTAAGACTTACCCTTAGAATACGATAAGGAAGAATCCATCTAAAGGAGATCTTAAGAAAAAGAAAAAGAAGTGGAACAAAGGATAGCAATCATCAAGGAATACAAAATCATGGAAGGTCCAAGGAGTTAAAAATAAGCTCAAAGAATGAAGAGTAAGGAAAAATAAGGAGGAGTAGAACATTCCAAAAGGAACCACAAGAATAAAAACTGACCATGAAGAAAAAGAAATAAGTATAGAGACCACCAAGGAATGATGGGAAGAAAGTAGAATGACAGGAAGGCCCAGGTGTAACAACTACTTAATAAACTAAGATACAATTCCTTAGGAACTTCATAAGAGAGAAAGACTTGTGGAAGGCAAAGATATGTATCAAGAGAGGAAGAAAAACTGGAGTGGATAAGTCATACAAGACCCTTAAGTTAGGAAAATATTTAAAGGAAAGAATTTCTAAAGAACGATAAGGTGATTAAACAAAAAGGGAATCCCAGAATGGAAGATACTAGAACAAGGATAAACAATAGGAAGTTGGATCGAGGAAGGAGAAAGTTCCAGGTCAAGAAATCAATCGAGGGAAGGTTGCAAAACTAAAGTTGAAATAAGGTCCTCAATAAGAAGTATGAGTGGCTAAGTGAGAGTAGTGGGACGTTGAGTGTGATCTACTACAAGAAGACTTGGAAACCCAAATAGAAACTTTAGACGAATCTGATTTAAAGAAATAACTTATATGAACCAAATCATTCGGAGGAGCAAACGAAGTCTAATAAGAAATGGGGAGTAGTAAAAGAATACACCCTAACCAAGATACGAAAGGTTTGGACACAATAAGGATGAGAGGTCCACCTCAAAGGAATAAACAAATGCTGGCGCAAGTGGGAATGAAGCAAGATAAACAGAAGGTACTTATGGATCCAAAGAGTAAAAGTAAGATGGTGAAGATATTGGCAAAAGACACTCAATAATTTAATGATTTCAATGATAGAACTAGAAGGAAATTTCGAGAGAAAGGGAATGTGAAGCTCACCAAAGAAAGGAATCTTGGGAAGACATGGGTGTACCAATTAAGAGGAAATGGGGCCAACAAAATACGAAAGAGAATAAGCTTCTCAAGAACAAGATACTGGAATGAAAGGATCAAGTACAAGGGGAAGGAAATCGTAAAGATTCATGGGATAAGTCAAACCCAAGTAACGTGTAAGTAGGAGGATGACACAAAAAGGTGCCATACGAGTAAGAAAGGAACTAACTCAGAATAAAGAATAGTGGGAGAAACATTGATTAGAGCAAGAATAGATTTGGAAAGAGGAGAGATCTTATAGAGGAAGGACACTAGTGGGAATGAGGAATGAAGTAAGAGATCAAAAGTTTTAATATGTCAATGAGTATCAGGAAGTTCAAGGAATTGAAGGTCGAATGACTAAATAAAGAAGTTTGGAAAAAGATGAGTAAGTACGAAAACCAATACGGCTATAGGGACATAAAATGTCATAAAATCATATAAAATGTCATATGGTAAGGGGCATGTAAACCCAACTAAATTAAGGAAATACGACTTGGGCAAGGAAAGTTCTATAAGTAAGGCATAATGAAGTCAAGCACAAAAGTGATAACCAAAGAATGAGGAAGGTATCCATGTAGGATGAAAGGTGATAAATGCCAAAATCTGTGGAAGAAAAATGATTGGAACTCATAGTCCTGAAATTTTTGGGTAAAAGAAGCTTGGAATGGGAAATGGTGCCTTGGGAAGGAAATGATCCTAGTTATTCAAGGAAGATATTCTAGGCTAAAGTAAATTCCATGGGTTGAGGAAAGGATGAGAATGAGATGAGAATCTTAGGTATGTGATGAAAGGGATAAATGGAAATAACTGAGAAGGTTGGATGTAAACCCAACTATTTTGAGTTAAGGAAAATCGGGAAAAGAACTGGTCAAACCGAGTAAGAAAATCGAACCAGTTCACAAACTTGATCATTTGGGAATATGCAATTTGAAAATTTACAACACCTAGGTGATACAAAGGGTTCATAAAACCTTGGAAAAGAACCTTAGGACAATTTGGAAGAGATAAACCAGACCAGTTTAGATGAACCGGATCCAACTGGATTGAACCGGTTTATGAACCGAGTCAGTTCATGAACTGAAACTGATAGAGAAAGGGTAAACCGAGAAATTTATGGATCCTGAGTGACCCAAAGAGTCCCAAAAGTCATGGAAATGGACTTGAGAATGAATTGGAGATGTAAACCAAACCAGTTCAGGTGAATCGGATCCATACCGGATTGAACTGGTTTAAAGCACTATTGAACCGAATTCTAAATTCATTTTTCTAAGTGGCTTAAAAAATAAAATTTGAGATTTGAGGCCACCATTGGATAGAAAATGAGTTTAGATGAATTTAGAAATTTTTAGATTTGAAAAATTCGGTCGAATGGGGAGTGAACCAGCTAGTTTAAGATTTTAACCCGATTTGGATTGGTCCGGTTCGGAACAGTGTCATCTTCTTCCTTTAGATGACAACACTGTTCACTCGCCGGAAAATCGCACAGCACCGGCGAAGCAGAAAAATCTTCGGCAAGGGAGTTTTAGACAATGAATGACTGCCATTATGGTGCCAATTGGACTTCCAAGAAGTCCCCGAGCTACCTATATAAAGACCCCCTCCCCATTCATCCTCTCGACACTTGAAAACTCCATTCTCTCTTAATTGTTCCATTTTCCAGTGAAGCTCGAACCAGAGCTCCGACTTGGGCACTTTTTTGAGCCAAACAAGGCAAGGTTGGGTTCTTTAGAACCGGTGAAAAGTTAGCTACATGCCTGTAGTCTCTGTTTACTTCGAGGGTCATTGGAGAAGCACTGGTGTGATGGAACAGTGAAGAAGCTCCGGTGGACCGTAACTGCCCTATTTTGGTCGAGCTGAAATTGGTCAATTCAAGCCCTACTCCAGCCAACAAAGCCCTCCCAACACTTTCTCAGCCTTCTTATGGCCGAATTAGGACTAAAAGTTAAGCCAATTGTACTCCCCTCTGCAATTTTTGACCGGTGCTCGAGAGAGAACCGACAAAATTTTGATGATGCAATTGTAACTCAATTCGGCATCAATTGATGCAATTCTTGATTCTAGGATGAACCTCAGGACGTGAGCTATCTGCCCAGATCAAAAGCTTGGACCGCTGTGCCCTCGACTATGAGTAATTGAAGCTTTCTATCTCTATAGTCTATTTTCTGGCGAAGCTTCGTTTGAGCTCGTTCCAACGTCAAAACTTGCGGTTCAAAGTGCTATTGAATCGAATGAAGATGTAGGAACTCAATTTTAACTTCAATTTCCACAATTAGGAGTGTTTAATCGATCAATTTGATGAAATCAAATTTGGTTGTGTTAGGAAGTTGAAATTGGGGAAAAAATTGGAGATTTTCACAAATTCGATGGACCAAGATGCAATTTTATAAAATTGAGGGTCAATTGGGCATGATAAGAAGGTTAGATAGCCAATTGAGGAATTTTAGAATTTTTGGGGTGAAACTTACAATTTTTTTAAAGGAAGGGCAAAATGGTAATTTTGAAAAAGTTGGGGAACCAAATTGGAAATTTGGAAAATTAAACCCTGTTGTGTGAAATTGAATAAATTGAGGTCCCAAGGTGAATTTTAAAAGTTCTGGAACTCATTTTGAGGAAAGTTGGGAGAGCGGCAGGTTGTTCACGAGGATTCGACCAAATCAAGTCGGGGCGTGACACTATCGGTTAAGGTTCATGAACCAGATCGGTTTTCTCTCTTGTGTTGACCGATTCTTTCCCCAGTTTTCTTATTTTTAAGGGGTGGGGTTTACAGCTGAGACCTCAAACATGAGAATTCATACCAAAAGGGAGCAAATATTATACGACCATGCAATAGGGACACATAAACTTGGAAATCCGTTCGGGACGAACATGTCTCTAGAAAAAAGGTGAGTGTGATTTATGGCATTAGTATCGATTGGACCGATGATGCGATATTACTGGTATTTTATTATTTTTGGATTAAAGAAAATATTTTTAAAATATATTTTCCCTTGAATGTGTGAACCCAGCTAAAAATTATTTTTGGAGAATAGATTCTCTTTGTGGAATATGATGTTCTAGTGGTTCAAAGGACACCGTTTTGGAACTGAAGTGAGCCCAATGCCATGTTTTGAAAATCTCGTGAAAGTGGGCCCAATGCCAATAGAAACGGGTATTGTTTCGTAAATAATTGTGGAGTTTTGTGGTTGATAAAAAGTAATTGCAATTTGATTATTTGTGTGATTTAGCTACCAATCTAAGGCTGAGCCATTGAACTCGTTAGGCTGGTAGCATAAAGATAAATGTCTTAATAAAAAACCATTGATTTGTTCTTGTTAAGAAATGAAACAATCAAGGTGCTCGGTATGAGGTAGTGTTGGTTCTAAGGGTTACTGGACAAACTAGGGAGTATTGTTGGTCCAATATGTTAAAGAGCTCTAAGAGCTTCATGTGCATTGAGACCAAGGAAGAAGGGGGAGAGATCTCATCCCACTATAGCAGATACGAAGTTTTGGTTAAAGTATGGGGGTTGGGCAATAGTGCTAAAATAGACTTGTGGTAGAGGTTGCAGCCTCTTACTAGAGTGGGCAGTAAAGTCACTCTGGGCCATAAGTCGTTGGTGACTGTTCTACGAATGTTTGATCCCTTTATTTGAGAAAGGGTGTGTGATTGCTGGTTGATACAAACCTTCTGAAATATGATAAGAATCTAACAATGTGTAATGGGACAAATTGTAAATCCTTATTTGGAAGAAGTCTCTTTTATTTTGATTAGGGTATATGTTGAATCATGGACTTGACATCACGATGTCAACTTCCCCGCTCACTAAATTATCGAATTCATTCCCCTCCAAATACACCTAAAGGATATGTAGATAATAGAAGAAGCCATCCAAAACCAAAGCTATGCCTTATATTCAGTGCTTGGTCTTAGTATGATTTATAAAATTTATTTTTCCAAATATTTAAATAATGATTTTGGGAAATATTTGGAATTGTTTTATTTTACGCCTTACACCCAATCGGACTTACAATGATGAGGCTCCTATTGTTGTAAAGCCGAGAGGATGCGGCGGGTTATATATAGGTCTGACCGGGGAAATCTGGTCGGGGTGTGACACATCGAGAAACGGAGATCGAGGTAAGTCGGAGCAAGAACCAAATTAAAATGGGATCAAACCGCCTTAGGCCTTAGGATGATGAGATTTTTTCGAAGGATCTAAAAATTAAGAAAATGAAAATTTTGGCAACAAATCATCGGAAAATGGTCAAAGAAGTTTTAAAAAAATAAATCAGGCCAAGAACTAATCGAATTTAGGGTGAACGTATTGTGCAGTGCACACAATACACATATGTATGCATCGCATGCACGTCGTCTCCCTACCCGACTAAGCATATCTAAAACTCGACACCGACCCTGATTGTCATGCCATGACCCATTTTGGTCGAATCCCCATGATCAACCCACCACTCTCCCAATTTATTAAAGGGTTTCTCCTTACTATAAACCGTAAAGAGTGAGGCGTCCTTTAACCTGCACCTTTTCCTAGAATAACATAAATCAAATTGCATAATAATTTAGATTTATCATACCTGTCTCACATGCGTCTTAGTTGATGGTCTTCAAGGGTAAACTTTCTGAAATCTCCTGAAAGGGATATAAGGGAGGGGGTGAGTACGATTATTGAGTGAATGGGTTTTCAAAACTTTTTAACTTTAGGAAAAAGATAAATTTTGGAGTGTGCTAGACTCCTTTTTTTCAAAACCATTTCATTTGAAATCTCGGGTTTTATCACCATTTCCTTATTTAATCATGGTGTGTCATCACCCAACACATATCCTTAATCATGAAGGTTAAACACACTTTCACAGGCCAACCCGTTCATTGAACTCACTTGTGGCTTCGGAGTGACTTTACTGGCCACCCAGATAGAAATACGTCCACTTCTACCCTAAGAATGAGTGGATGTTTGCGACATCCAACACTCAATCCTGAAATCAATTCTTCATGTCTGTATGAGGACAAAGACCTCATCTCATCCTCACCCTGGTCTCATGCGCTTAGTGCTACTCCAAATTTCGCACAGTCACCTGGTACGACGACTTGCCCTTATACTCACCAGGTCATCTAGTGCCCTAAGAACGCATCACTACCCCTCTTGGGCATCTTGATGGTCCCGTACTCACAGTGTATGCACAAACAATATTTTCTTATCATGCCATGTAATATGTGGTGCCATTAGTCCAACGGCTCCGACCTTCAGCTCAACCTGCAACTATTTGTCTTAATTGGTCCGAAGACTAGTCATGTCGCACTGCTGCTAGTTAACCAAGTGTGTCAGTCCTGTCTTGGTACCATGACCAAACAATTCATTTATTAAAGTTTTATGGAACATATCTCATGTTTGTTTATGAGCTCCTGCTCGTGCCCACTGGCCTATAGCCCACTGTTCGAGATTTTTAAAACCAGGCATAATAACCCCCAAGTTTCAAAACTGAGGCCCACGACCTATAAGAGCTATTCGAGCTCCCGTCAAGAAGGTCTCCCAAATAGTTTAAGCATTGGCAGACAATCAGTGGAGAGCACTTCCGACAAAAATATATTTTTAACTGTCCATTATACCGACCGGGTATTAGGGCATCTCTACTCATAACCGATGAACAGGTTTCAACTTCCTTCGAGAAAGTTTCATCATACCAATTGGGTATGATCTACTTACAACCGGTAAGTAGTTTTTCCACATGATTTTCACATCATACCTCTAAGTTGTATTGTTTAAAATACCACTTGATAGTGGGTTTTCATTTTGAGGTACATATCATCCCCAACTGGGTATGATATAAAATTTCACTCACAACCGGTAAGTGGTTTTTAACTTTAAATTGTGCTCATCATCCCAACCGGGTATGACGTTAGTAAACCCACTCACCCGTTAATGCAGTGAATTCCACAAGACCAGTTCTTTGTATTCACGCGAGCTTGTCCTTGCTGGCATTCCCGATACTTTATGTTTCTACAAGACATGAACATCTCGGTTCATTATCCTTTGGCTTAATAGCATTCATTAATTCCAAATGAATGAGAAAGTCAAACTTTCATTTATTTGTAATTAGGTCCCTAAAGTTATTTCTCTTTAACTTTAAGTCCTTAATGCCTATTTTTCCTCAAATTGAGTCCTGAAATTTTTAAAATTTATTATGAGACCTCAATTTATTCCATTTCACAAAAAGGGGATTAATTTCCCAAATTTCCAATTTGGTACCCTAACATTTCCAAAATTACCATTTTTCCCTTCCTTTACAAAAATGGTAAGTTTCACACCAAAAATTCTAAAATTCCTCAATTGGCCCTCTAACATTTTTATCATGCCCAATTGATCCTCAATTTTAGGAAATTGCATTTTAGTCCTCCGAATTTTTGAAAACCCAAATTTCCCCAAATTTCCCCCAATTCCAACTTTATAATACAATCGAATTTGATTTCATCAAATTGACCTATCAGACATTTCCAATTTTGAAATTGAAGTTGAAATTGAGTTTCTACATGTTATACGATTCTCCAGCAATTTGAATCGCAAGTTTTAACACTGGAACAAGCTCAAACGGAGCTTCGTCGGAAAATGAACTGTAGAGAGAGAAAGCTTCGATTACTCATCGGTGAGGGCATGGTGATCCGAGCTTTTGATTTGGGCAAATAGTTCTCGTTCTGAGGTTCATCCTAGAATCAAGAATCGCATCAATTGATGCCAAATTGAGTTAAAATTTTATCCTCGAAATTCTGCCGGTTCTCTCTCTAGCACTGGCCGAAAATTGCAGAGGGGAGCCAAATTGGCTTACCTTTCAGTCCTAATTCGGCCATGGGAGGGGTTGGTTTGGCCTGAGGAGGGCTCGAAATGGCCGATTTCAACTCGGCTGAAATAGGCAGCTTTGGTCCGCCGGAGCTGGTTCACTATTTCATCATGTCAGTGTTTCTTTGACGACCCTCAGAGCAAACGGAGATTACAGGCGTGTAGTTGACTTCTCCCCTATTTTAAAGAACCCGACCTCACCTTGTTTGGCTCATAAAAGTACCCATGTCGGTGCTTTGGTTCTAGCTTCACCGAAAAATGGAGCGATTGAGAGAGAATGGAGTTTTTAGGTGAGGAGAGGATGAATGGGGAGGGGCTCTTTATATAGGGAGCTCGGAGACTCGTTTGTCGTCCGTTTGGCACCTTTGTGATAAACATTGATAGCCTGAAACGTACCGAACAGAAACATTTCTTGTTCATTGGCGATGCTTCAATTTTCTGGTGAGTGAATAGTGTTGTCATCTTGAGGAAGAAGATGACATTGTTCCGAACTGGACCGGACCGAGTTCAAAGCTTAATCTGGCCGATTCACCCCCCATTTGACAGAGTTTTTCAAATATAAAAAATTTCAAAATTCATCTAAATTTTTTTTCTATCCAATGGTGGTCTCAAATCTCAAATTTGAATTTTTTAAGCCACCTAAAAAAATGAATTTATAATCCGGTTCAATTGTGGTTCAAACCGGTTAAATCCGGTTCGGATTTGGTTCAACTGAACCGATTTGGTTTTCATCTCCAATTCACCCTTAAGTCCTTTTTAGTGACTTTTATGACTCCTTAGTTCACTTAGGGTCCACAAAATTCACAATTTACCATATCTCTATCAGTTCCGGTTCATAAACCAGCTCGGTTCTTAAACTGGTTTAATCCGGTTCGGGTCCGGTTCACCCGAACTGGTCTGGTTTTTCTCTCCCACTTTATTCTAAGGTTTCTTCCTAAGGTTTATAAATTTCTTTGGGGCACAAGGGAGTTGAATTTCTCTGATTTTCCCGTTCTCTATCGGTTCCAGTTGATGAACCAACTCGGTTCATAAACCCGTTCAATCCAGTTGGATCTGGTTCATCTAAACCGGTCTAGTTTTTCTCTTCCAATTCATCCTAAGGTTCTTTTCCATGGTATTATGAACCCTTTGGATCACCTGGGAGTTGTAAATTTCTAAATTTCCCATTCACAAATGATCGGGCTTGTGAACTGGTTCAGTTTTCTCACTCGGTTTGACCGGTTCTTTTCCCGATTTTCCTTAGCTCCAAAGGGCGGGGTTTACACTAATCATACTTCATCATTTCCTGCACTAATAACTTTTCCTATTGCAACACATGATAGAAAAATTCACTAAAACCCTATCATCCGATCTATTTTCACACTACAAAAATTAATTCGAGATAACAACTCACTCCTCTTTAGATTCATATGCTTTAATCGAGCTCTCATGGCCTTATATGAGAGAATTTCACTTTGAAAGTGTTTGGAGAGCATTTCAATTGACCTTCTGATACTGGGCATTTTTTAGAGCAAATACTCCCTTCCGAGACCACCAATCTGAAAGATTTGGGTGTCCTTGAACTTGTGCTAAAGTAAGCTTCCTTCTCGAATCAGATACCAGTATCGACAACCCCTCTACTAGTGCTCGTGAAGCAGAATAGTAACCTCCCCTTTTTTGCCCGATGAAGGCCAATGCCTTTCAAAGAGAAATTTGTTGCTGATGACCCTCCTAAAATACCACAATATATCCTATCACATCCTCTCCACCTCAGCTACCGAGTTACATAGGCCCTTAGGGTAGATGGTAAGCTTAGTGGTACCCTTTGATCGAAATAACCTTGGTGGTGCTCTATTTCTGACACCCCTACATAAATCACAAATTATAGGCAACTTCGACAACCTTAGAAGGCATTTAATATACACATTAACTCGGGAGGAAGTTAACTTTCCATTGCCATTGATCTTGACCCCCTTTGACAACTCTCTAGGATGGTATAACCCCTAGACGAACTTTGTGTACTTTTCCAATGAGTAACTAATAGAGGCCGAAATGGGCACTATTCCGACTATGGCTAGCCGAAATAGAACCATCATGGGAGAAAAATTTAGGGTCTAAAATATGATATTTGAAAACTTGATGGACCAATCGATAATTCACAAAAAGTTGGGAGACTTAAAAATGAGATATTAGAAACCTTGGGGACCTAAAAGAAGAAATATTGTAAGCTTAATGACCCAAATAGATATGATAGGAGAGTTATGGACCAAAATATAAAGTATAGAGGAAAAATGATAAATTAGGCAAAGTTGATGCTAAAAAGGGAATTTCGGGGACTTTAGGGACCTAAGGGTAATATTAGGAAACTTGGGACCCGAAATGACAAGATTAGGGAGCATATGGACTAAATTTTGAAACATTATAAAGTGTAAGAGACTAAACAATAATATGAGAAAAACTAGGGACAATAAAGTGAATAGAAGGATTTAGGGGACCAAATGGTAAATAAAGGAACCCTAGGACCCAAAAGGGAATAAATTGAGAATATAGGGGTTGAAATAAAAGTTAGAGAAATGAGGAGTAAACATAATATGAGCTCAAGGATTATAATGGAAAAAAAAGGAAGATTATGGAAGCCTAAGGACTATTAGTGTAAATGTAATTAGTGAGGGTTGAATAAGAGTTTGAGGATTGAAAATGGGCCATAAAGAGAGAGAGTCATAATTCTATATCCGAACATCATAACAATTGAATTAACTAAACCAATTATAAATATTGTAGATGACCAAGCTCGTGTTGTGGAATCAAGTCCCTAACAATTTCAGAAAATCCGTTAGAATGAACACGCTCCAACCTGGAGGTGCGTGGGATTACCAGCAGCAAGTCCGATTGGACTATTCACAGTTCTTTACGCAAATTTCCTAAAAACACAATGACTTAAAAAAATTCATAATGATACAAATGAGGTGCTAGAAATTGAACATGTAGGATTTAAAATATTGTCATATCCACTACTTCCTAATTAGGTAGAACAAATATCATGAGTGACACTTATAATTTAACATGTTATGCATGAGACTTGATCTAGAATAAGCATGATCATTCTACATGAGTCATGGATGCATAGGTGAGACTGATCATGTGTGACTTGATTTTGTTTCATGATATTGCTACATGTTTAAGTATGATGTCTCATGTATATACATACACATGTGATAAGATGTTATGAGGACCTCGATGGGATACCTAAGAGGGGAAGTGTCAAGAGCTGAGGTTGATTGGGGATGGGGAAATAAGATTGATGTGTTACAAAGGTTCCCAAGTCACCCATGGACCTATGGAGGGCCCCTTTGTGTCTGTGTGCAAGAAGTTGGTGGGTTGTTGAGGTTGGATCTTATAATAAATGGATGTAAGCCAAAATTCCCAAATTTGGTTGTTGGACGAAAGAAAATTATTACTTAAAAGCTTCAGGTGTCGAGAGAGTTTCTACAAATGAGTTTTTAGACTTTTGGGATGAAATTCGATATGATGGGAATGAGAAAATGCAATTAACTTTATGTGGAGGTCACTCAAAGAGTTGTCAATGAATTCTCAGATTTGATTTCATGTAATTTGGTGAAACATCGACTCAATTGGATGGATCTTTTGAAGCTATCATCTACAGAGACCGTACGAGAAGGGATAGTGGGGCACAAGTCAGGTCGGGTAGGGCAGAGTTGGGTTGGGTGGTGGAAGTCGATTTGGATTATCACGCCCTCACTAGGTTTGGTTGGATCCCCGTGAATAACCCGTCGCTCTCTTGGTTAAAGAGGGGTTTCCCCCTTCTTTAATTCAAGAGTAGCCAGGCATAATGTCAACCTTGTTCCCTGAAATAACAAATATCAAATAAAATGCAAGATTAAGAAAAAATTACGCATACCTAACAAAGGGTAAGGCTTGGTGTTAACCCTAGTCATTTCTCTATTTCCTAAAAATGGATAAGAAAGGTGGGTGAGTTTCTACAACTCAGTGAATGGGTAATTTAAAAAAATAAATAAAGATTCCATAAATAGTTTTTGAATTGGAGTATGCCAAACTCCTTATTTCCTTTAAAATATTTCACCATCAAAATCTTCGTTTTCAAAGCCATTTCTCATCATTAACCACAAATGGTGTGTTTATCAACCAACACACACCCTTCATCATGAAGAGAACATACATTCGCAGGGCAACACGTCCATTGGCCTATGGCCCACTGTTTGAGTTTTTCAAAAACTGGGCATTCTAGACCTTAAGTTCCAAAACCGGGGCCCCTGGCTTATAAGAGCTATTCGAGCTCCTGTAAAAAAGGTCTCCCAAATAGTTTAAGCAGTGGCACATAGTCAGGGGAGATCACTTCTAACAAAATAGGTTTTCACAGTCCATTATACCGATCGGTATAAGGACATCTCCATTCATAACCGATGAACGGGTTTTCAACTTCCTTCGAGGAAGTCTCATCATACCAACCGTGTATGATGTACTTACAACCGGTAAGTAGTTTTTCCGAAAAATTTTCACATCACTTTCTCTAAGTGGTGATGATTAAAATATCACTAAATGGTGGGTTTTTATACCGAGATACTTATCATCCCCAACCGGGTATGATATATAATCCCACTCACCCGTTAGTGTAGTGAAATTCCACTTTAGTCGGGTTCCGTCCTTAGCAAGCTGGACCTCGACTGGTGTTCCCGATGTCTCATTCTTCTACACTAAATGAACATGGTTATACATTATTCTGTGGCCTAATAGCCCTCATTCGTTCCAAATGAATGAGAAAACCCAACTTTACATATATTTGCAATTAGGTCCCTAAATTTATTTTTCTTAAAACTTTATGTCCCTATTGCCAGGTTTTCCCTAAATTTGAGTCCTGAAACCTTTAAAATTTATCTTAGGACCTCAAATTATTCAATTTCACACAATGGGTTTTAATTCCCAAATTTCCAATTTGGTCCCTCAGTTTTTCCAAAATTACCATTTTGCTCCTTCTTTAGAAAAATGGTAAATTGTGCCCCAAAAATTCTAAAATTTCTCAATTGGCCCTCTAATCTTCTTATCATGACCAATTGACACTCAATTTTAGAAAATTACATTCCTTTATGGACGACCGTGTTGTACATCTCCATTTTGGGAAGAAGTCGGGGAAAGGAAGCTGGAAAGGGCATAGCTAATCGAGGATGCTACGGAGAAAATAAAATTTATCAGGAGTCGCCTTAAGACCACTTAGGACAGGCAAAAGAGTTATTCTGATCATCGAAGAAAAGATTTGGAGTTTGATATGGGAGATCAAGTGTTTCTCAAGGTATCCCCATGGAGGGGAATACATAGGTTTCAACAACGGGGAAAGTTGAAACCGAGGTATATCGGTCAGTATCCCATTATTCAAAGGATAGGACCTGTGGCCTATAAATTGGAACTACCTCCAGACTTGCAAAGAATACACAACGTATTCCATATCTCAGTGCTTCGAAAGTACCAGTCTGATCCTAATCATATGTTGGACCGACCACCACTAGAGTTGGAAGAGAACTTGACCTATCAAACAGAACTGGTATGAATTATCGACCAGATGGATAAGAACTTAGGGAATAAGAGTATTCTTATGGTCAAGGTTCTATGGTAAAACGAACCCATATAGGAAGAGACTTGGGAAATTGAAAGTGTAATGAGGGATAGTTACCCTCAATTATTTGACATGTAATTGTTTTGGGGACAAAAACCCTTAAAAGGTGGGGAGAGTTTTAAACCCTGTCCTTTGATAATAAGAAAACCAGGAAAAGAACTGGACATTTCTAAAGAGAAAACCGAGTCGATCTATAAACTGGAACCGATAGAGAAAAGGGCAAATCAGAAAATTTATGGATCCTGAGTGACCTAAAGAGTCAGAAAAGTCATAAAAAAAGACTTCAGGAGGAATTGGATGTGGAACCAAACTGGTTCAGGTGAACCAGACATGAACTAGATTGAATCGATTTGTACCACTATTGAATCAGTTTCTAAATTCATTTTTCTATATGGCATAGAAAATTTAAATTGGAGAATTGAGGCCACCATTTGATAGAGAATGGATTTAGATGAATTTACAAATTTTTAATTTTGAAAAACTCGGTTGATTCGGGCATGAACCGACCGGTTTAAGTGTCGAACCCAGTTCGAACCGGTCCGGTCCAGTTCATAATAGTGTCGTCTTCTTCTTTCAGATGAAAGCATTGTTTACTCGCTAGAAAATCAAGCAGCTCTGACGAAGATGAAATGTCAATGGCCAGGGAGTTTCAGGCAATGAATGACCACCATTAAGGCACCAATCGGACCTCCAAGAAGTGCATGAGCTACCTATATAAAGATCCCCTCCTCACACCTAAAAACTCCACTCTCTCTCTACTGCTCCATTTTTTGGTGAAGCTCGAACCAGAGCTCCGACTTGGGCATTTTTTTGGTCCAAAGAAGGCATGCTGGAGTTCTTTAGATTTAAGGAGATGTTAGCTACTCGATTGTAGTCTCCATTTGCTTCGAGGATCACTACAGAAATGTTGGCATGATAGAACAGTGAAGTAGCTTCGAAGGGCCGAAGCTTCCCTATTTCGGCCGAGCTGAAATCGGCCAATTCGAGCCCTTCTCAAGCCAAACCAAGCCCTTCGAACACTTCCACAACCCTCATACAACTGAATTAAAGCTGAAAGGTAAGCCAATTTGGCTCCCCTCTGTAAATTTTGATTGGTGCTAGAGAGAGAACTGATAGATCTTTACTGACCAAATTCTTCCTCAATTCAACATGAATTGAGATAATTCTTGATCTATGGAGGATCCTCAGGACAAGAGCTATCTGCCCAGATTGAAAGCTTGGATGGCCGTGCCCTCGACGATAAGCTTTTGAAGCTTTCTCTCTCTACGTTAACTTTTCCAGCGAAGCTCCATTTGAGCTCATTCTAGCATCAATTCATGTGATTCAAAGAGCAATTGAATCATATAATGTTTAGGAACTAAAATCCACCTTCAATTTCAAAAATCAACTTCGATTGATCAGTCAATTTGATGAAATTAAATTTGGTCAGGTTGAAAGGTTGAAATTGGGGGAAAATTTGGGGATTTCGAAAATTTGAGGGACTAAAGTGCGATTTCCTAAAATCGAGGATCAATTGGTCAAATTTAGAATTTTAGGGTCAATTTTACCATTTTTGTAAAGAAGGGGCAAAATGGTAATTTTGGAAAAGTTGGAGACCAAATCGATAATTTGGAAAACTTGAATTCCTTTTTGTAATGTTGAATAAATAGAGGTGCCAAAGTGAATTTTAGAAGTTTCGGGATTCAATTTGGGGAAAATTTGCATTAGAGACCTAAAGTTAAAGAAAAAGAACTTTATGGACCTAATTGCAAATAATTGAAAAGTTTGGGTATTCATTCATGCTGAATGAAGGCTATTAGGCCAAATGTTAATGAAGAAAGATATTTATATCGTGTAGGAACACGAAGTACCAAGAACGCCAGCCAAGACAAGCTCGGGTGGGGGCAAAAAGCTTGTTAAGAGGAAATTCACTACATTATCGGGTGAGTTGGATTTTTACATCATACCGGGTTAGGATGATGAGCACCTCGAAAATGAAAACCCACTACTAAGTGGAATTTTAAACATCATACTTAGAAGGAGTAATTTAGAAATTACGCATAAAAACTACTTAAGGGTTGTAAGTAGATCAGACCCTGTTGGTATAATGAACTTTCTTGAAGGAAGTAGAAAACCCGTTTATAGGTTATAAGCGGAGATATCCTCACACATGGTTGTTGTGATGGACAGATGAAAATATTATTTTATCGAAAGTTCTCTCCCATGACTGTGTGCTACTTCTTAAACGTTTTGGGAGGCATTCTTGACGGGAGCTCAAATATCTCAGATAGGCTGGAGGCCTCTATTTTGGAACTTGGGGGCTAAAATGCCTAATTTTGAAAATCTCGTACAGTGGGCCCAATGTCAGTTGACATGAGTAAGAGCTTGTAAATAAACATGTGTTTAAACCATGAAAAATTTAAATGAATGTCATGTTTGGCCCTAGTACTAAGATAGGACCGACAAACTTGTTGGACTGGCAGCAGTGTGACATGATTGGTTGATGGACCGGTCGAGACAAATAGCTATAGGTCGAGTTGAGGGTCGGATCCATTGGACTAGTGGCACCAAAGATTAAATGGTTTATGAGGAAAACTATTGTTTTGTGAATGCACCAAGGTACGAGACCTTCAAGATGCCCAAGAGGGGTAGTGACGCGCCTTGGGGCTACTGAACGACATGGTGGAGATAATGGCAGATTGTCATGCCAGTAGTGAGGGAAGCTCCACGTAGCTTCATGCGCATGAGATCGGGGTGGGGTATGGATGGGGTCTCTATCCTCATTAAGACACATAGTTTTCTTTATGGGATTAAGAGTCGGATGTTGCGTACATCCACTCATTCTTAGGGTAGAAGTGGATGAGCTTCTATCTAGGTGGCCGGTAAAGTTGCTCCGATGCCACAAGTGGGTGCAGTGGATGTGTTGACCTACGAATGTGTGTTCCCTTCTTAATGAAGGGCGTGTGTTGATTGATAAACACACTATTTGTGGTTGATGAGATATGGTTATAAAAATTGAGATTTTGAGGATAAAATGTTTTGAAAGAAAATAAGGAGTCCGACACACTCCAATTCAAACTATTTTCTGAAAGTCAAATTTTATAAACACCATGAGTCGTTGAACTCACCCTCTCCTTTATACCCCTTTTCAGGTAATCAAGGGAAAGCCTACCCAAAGACCTCAAGTTAATTACACCTGTAAGATAGGTATGTTAAGTTTAAATTTTCTTACAGTTTTGATTAATGTTATTCCAAGAAAGGTACATGTTTAAAGAACGCCTTACTCCTTACGATTTAAAGAAGGGCAAAACTCTTATTAAATCGAGTGAGTGGCGGGTTGCTCACGAAGATCTGACCAAACTGGGCTGAGGTATGACAACTTGAGTGGTATCATAAACTGTTTACTCGAATATATTATTAAGACTATAGAACATATTAACTAATAGGAATGATTTTAAAATTTTCAGAATGGCTCCAAAAAAAAGGAACCAAGAGAACTAGAGTCATAGTCTCCAACACTGTTCAATCACCCCTACTTGAGGAAACTCCCCAAGGAGCCCAGACAACCCCTGCTAGACATAGCTCGAAACACTAGTGGTTGTACGAGGAGTTCACCCTTGTATTTGGGCAACCTAACCTCATTTCTGAGATAGGTACCAACTCTCGGATCGAACCAAAGGAAGTCTAATCCCATTATCCTCCTATTAACCATCCCACTCTAGTAGTCATTTCTAGAAATCTCAAGACTCACCGTCAACTGGAGTGTAAGCCCTTCCTCGAAGAGAAAGATGCTGGTGCTACCATGGATTGGCTAGAAAATATTAAGAAGCTGATGGGAATCGTCAGGATACCAACAGAGGACATGGTGATGCTGACAGAATTCTTCCTGGAGGGGAGTTCCAAACGGTGGTGGGACAATGTCTAAAACTTGCATACTTCCATCCCCACCTGGGAACAATTTGAGGAGAGGTACATGGAACCTCATTTAATTAATGAGAAGAAGCAAGAATTCATCAAACTTTGGTAAGGGCTTAACTCCATATCGAAATATGAAACAAGATTCAACGAGTAAAGACCCTTTGCTCCCAACCTAGTTGGGTCAGTAGACATATGCCAGCAGTTCGTGGATGGTCTCAATATGGACATACGAGACCGTATGGGTATCACGCCCCAACCCGGTTTGGTTGGATCCCCATGAACAACCCGCTGCTCTCTTGGTTTAAGAGGTGTTTCCCCCTTCTTTAATTCAAGATGAGCCAGGCAAAATCTTAACTTTGTTCCTTGGTATAACATATATTAAATAAAATACAAGCTTAAGAAACATTAAGCATACTTGACAGAGGATAAGGTTTGGTGTTATCCCTGGTAATTTCTCTAATTCCTAAAAAGGGATAAAAAGGGTGGGTGAGTTTCTACAACTCAGTAAGTGGGTATTTAAAAAAAAAATAAAGTTTCAATAAAATATTTTTTAAATTTGGAGTGTGCCGACTCCTTATTTTTATTAAAATATTTCATCCTCAAATTTTCGATCATCATAGCCATTTCTCATCATAAATCAAAGCCTGTGTGTTTATCAATCAACACACACCTTTCATCATGAAGGGAATACACATTCGCAGGGCAGTACGTCCACTGCACTCACTTGTGGCATCAGAGCGACTTTTCCGGTCACCTAGATAGAAGTACGTCCACTTTTACCCTGAGAATGAGAGGATGTACGTGACATCCGACCCTCAATCCCATAAATAATACTCCGTGTCCATATGAGGGCAGAGACATTATCCTAACCCCACTCTAGTTACATGTGCATGAAGCTACGTCGAGCTTCCCTAACTGTTGGAACGACAATCTGCCCTTATCTTCACCATGTCGTCCAATAGCCCCTAGGATGCATCACTACCCCTCTCGGGTGTCTTGAAGTTCCCATACCTCAGTGCATGCACAAAACAATAGTTTTCCTTAAAAACCATTTAATCTTTGGTGCCACTGGTCCAACGGCCCCGACCCTTAATTCGGCCTACAGTTGTGTGTCTCGAGTGGTTCGTCAACCGGTCGTGTTGCACTGTCACTAATCCATTGAGTATGTCGGTCCTATCTTGGTACCATGGTCAAAGATATCATTCATTTAAAGTTTTCATTGCTTAAAATCATGTTTGTTTACGAGCTCCTGCTCTTGCCAACTAGCCTTGGGCCAGTGTATGAATTTTTCAAAATCGGCTATATTAGCCCCTAAGTTCCAAAACCAAGGCCTTCGGCCTATCTAAGATATTCGAGCTCACGTCAATAAGATCTCCCAAAAAGTTTAAGCAGTGCACACAGTCCAGGGAGAGCACTTTCGAAAAAATAATCTTTTAGCCATCCATCACACCAACCGGGTGCTAGGACATCTCCGCTCATAATTGATGAATGAGTTTTCTACTTCCTTTTAGGAAGTTCATCATACCAACTGGGTATTATCTACCTACAATCGGTAAGTAGTTTTTCCACGTAATTTCCAAATCACTACATTCAGGTGTGATGGTTAAAATTCTATTTAGTAGTGGTTTTCATTTTCGAGATGCTTATCATCACAACCGTGATGATATAAAAATCCCACTCATCCATTAATGCCGTAAATACTTCTTAATCGACTTTCATCTTTGTCTTAGAAAACTCCAGCTTCGGTCCACCAGAGCTATTTTATTGTTTGATCACGCTGATGCTTCTCCAACGACCCTCGGAGAAATTGGAGACTACCACCGTGTAGCTGACTTTTTCCTAAGTCTAAGGAACCCGACCACACCTTCTTCAACTCAGAAAAGACCCTATATCAGAGCTCTAGTTTGAGATTTATCAAAAAACTGAGTAGCTAAGAGAGAGTGAAGATTTCAGGTGTGTGGAGGATGATTGGAGAGGGGCTTTTTATATAGGGAGCTTGGGGACTCGTCGACCGTCCGTTTGGCACCTTAATGATAGTCATTGATGGCCTGAAATGTATTGAACGGAAGCATTTCCTCTTTGCCAGTGTTGGTTTGATTTTTCGGCGAGTGAACAGTGCTGTCATCTGAAGGAAGAAGACAACACTAATATGAACCGGACCAAACTAGTACGAACCAGGTTAAACGCTTAAACCCATCGGTTCTAGCCTGATTCGTCCGATTTTTTCAAAATTAAAAATTTCTAAATTTATATAAATTCATTCTCTATCCAATGGTGGCCTCAATTCTCTAATTTTGAATTTTCTAAGCCACCTAGAAAAATGAATTTGGCATTTAGTTCAATAGTGGTTCAAACTAGTCTAAACCGATTCAATCCGGTTCGGATTTGGTTCACCTAAATCGGCCTAGTTTTCTCTCCCAAATTGTCCTATGGTCATTTTCCAAGGTTTTTATGACCCTTTGGGTCACTCAGGAGTTGTAAATTCTCCTATTTTCCCATTCTCTAATGATTGGGTTTGTGAACTGATTCAATTTTTCTAACTCGGTTTGACCGGTTCTTTTCCTGGTTTTCCTTAACTCCAAAGGGCGGGGTTTACAATGGGAGTATTTGGATGCCCCACGGACCTAGCGATGGTAATTAATATGGATCATGAGTGTAAGAGACTAGTGCAGACCTGATGTCGTCGGATGGAGCAAACAACCCGGAAGGAGGATAAGGGTCAAAACTATCAAGGAGGACAAAAGGAGCATAATGGTCCAAAATGGGGAAATAGAATGACATTTCAAATGAGAAAGGACATGCCACTACCTCCTAGAGAGTAATCCCCACCTTTCCCCAAGGAAACCCTCATTGTCAAAGGTGTCAAAGAAATCACGAGGGAGCATGCTTGACCTAATTTGCATGCGGACAAGTGGGGCACTTTGCAAAGGAATGCCCTAGTCTAAGGAAAATAAGTAGATAAATACACTTGGACCACCTCTAGGGAACCCTAGGCTAGACGCTACAGCATGAGTACTAGCTAGGGTATACAACCTCATCCAGGAAGAGGCTAGAAAAGACCGTAGCACTGTAGTGGGTACATCCTAGAACCCTCCCAATTAGTTCAAGAGAATCTTGTAATTGAAATTTTTTATTCAATAAAGAAAAGCCTTTCCTAAAAAAATATCCATTTCTTAAACTTAGGGTGTGTGCAATTATGGGGACAACAGGTCTAAGCTCTCTTCGACTCAGGAGCTAAGAGATCCTTCATCAAGGAAGACTTGATTCTAAGTGTACCCCTAGAACTTACTCCACTAGAACAAGGTCTCAACATCCTCACACCCTTAAGAGAAGGGTTAAATAGGAATAAGCAATTAAAAGGATGTGAGATAAAAATTGGGGGAATAAAACTTGAACCATATTTGATTCCATTACCCTTGAAGGAGGTAGAAGTAATCCTTGGGACAGATTGGTTAAGTAACCATTAGGCCATGATGGATTGTTGAAAGAAGACAGTAACTTTCCACACTCCCGAGACAAGCAGATTAGAGTTCCAAGGTGACCAAAGGAAAGGCGAAGCACAAATGGTGTCCCATATGAAAACCAAGAAAATGATACAAAAATGTTGTACGACTTCCGTGGTCATGTTCATCCACAAAGAGTCTGAAGGGAAGAGAATCAAAGATATTCCGGTGGTTAAACAATATCCTGAAGTATTTGCATAATAACTACCTAGGCTACCTCCAAGTTGGCAAGTGGATTTCACCATAGAAATTATCCTAGGAACAAACCCCATATCCCATGATCCTTATTGCATGGCTCCAGCAAAATTGAAGGAATTAAAGTAGCAATTGGACGAATTATTGGATAAGGAGTTTTTATGTCCTAGCCAGTGTCCTTGGGGTGCACCCATCCAATTCGTAAAGAAAAAAGGACGGAAACATGAGAATGTACATAGACTATAGGAAGTTGAACTAGGTTACCATCAAGAACAGATACCCCCTTCCGCGGATTGATGACCTATTCGACCAATTAAAAGGAGTAGCTTACTTCTCTAAAATAGACCTTTGGTTGGGCTATCATCAACTTAGAATCCGAGAGGAGGACATTCCCAAGATGACGTTTCGATAATGATATGAACATTATGAATTCAGAGTGATGCCATTCGGATTAACGAATGCCCTCACAGCCTTCATGTATTTGATGAACTATGTGTTCCAACCACACCTGGACATGTTCGTGATAGTATTCATAGATGACATTATTGCATGGCTCCAACAAAATTCTCCAAATGTGAGTTATGGCTGTAGGAGGTAGGCTTTTAAGGACATATAGTGTCCAAGGACGGAGTCAAGGTAGATCAAGCAAAGGTGGAAGCCATATCTGACTAGAAGGCACCCAAGAATCCTTCATAGATATGAAGTTTCTTAGGTCTGGTAGGATACTACATATGATTTGTGCAAGATTTCTCTAAGATAGGAGCCCCCCTAACTCGACTCACCAGGAAAGGAGTTGAGTATACATGGGATGAAAGCTGTGAGAAGCCTTTCTTGGAGTTAAAGACTCAGTTGACAACCGCACCGGTACTCTCCCTCTGTGACCCAAGTGTGGGGGAGTACACCGTTTATAATGATGCATTCAGACAACGACACAGATGTGTGTTGATGTAACAAGGGATGGTTATTGCTTATGCCTTGCGACAACTTAAGGTACATGAAAGGAACTACCCAAACCATGATTTGGAATTAGCTGCGATAGTGTTTGCCTTAAAGATTTGGTGACACTACCTTTACATAGTTAAGTGTAGAATATACATGGATAACAAGAGTCTTTAGTACTTCCTAACTCAGAGGGAGTTAAATCTCCACTAGAGGAGATGGCTAGAATTAGTAAAAGATTATGACCTTGTGATAGAGTATCACCCTGGAAAAGCGAATGTGGTGGCAGATGCCTGAACTTGCAAATATCAAACCAAGGTGGAAAAAATAAAGACAAACTACATATCCTTGTTGCAATAGCCGGGAAGGATGGACAAGCAGGAGAAGTGCTTGTTGGCCAATGTAGTAGTGAGGCCTAGTCTAATTGAGTAGATTAAGGCTTAACAAAAGACTAATAAGGAACTTCAGTCTTATTTAGATCCGGTTAACAGAGAAACAAAACCAGACTATGACCTGCGAGGTGATTGACTACTAACCTACAAGGGTAGGGTATGTGTCATGCCTCGACCTGGTTTGGTCGGATCTCTGTGATCAACCCACCACTCTCTCGGCTTATTAAAGGTTGCCACTTCTTTATAAATCGTGAAGAGTAAGGCGTCCTTTAAACCTGCACCTTTCTTGGAATAACATAAATTAAAACTACATAAAATTTGAAACTTATCATACCTGCCTTATAGGTGTGTTAACTGGTGGTCTTTGAGGTAAGCTTTCCGGGGTTACCTAAAAGGAATATAAGAGAGGGGGTGAGTTGAATGACTTAGTAAATGGGTGTTTTAGGGTATGACTTTCAAAAAAATAATTTGAATTGGAGTGTGCCAGACTCCATATTTTCTATAAAAATTTCTCATTTTCAAAATCTTGGTTTTTCATAGTCATTTCTCATCTCAATGGTGTATTTATTAATCAACACACACCTTTTATCATCATGGAAAACACACATTCATAGGCCAGCCTGTCCACTGTAACCACTTGCGCCATTAGAGTGACTTTATCGGCCATCTATATAGAAGTACATCCACTTCTACCCTAAGAATGAGTAGATGTACACGACATCTGACCCTTAATCTCGTAACAAGTCTCCGTGTCCATATGAAGACACAGACCTCATCCTGTCCCCACCTAGTCTCATATGCATAAAGCTACGTCGAGCTTCTCAAGACTTCTGGTACAACTAACTACCCTTATTTCCACCAAGTCATCTAGAGCCCTAGGACCCATCAATACCCCTCTTAGGTGTCTTGAAGGTTCGATAACACAGTGCGTGCACAAACCAATAATTTTTCACATAAGCCATATAATTTGTTGTGCCACTAGTCTAACGGCCCTGACTCTCAACTCAACCTGCATCTATTTGCTTGACTGATTTGTAGACCTGTCATATCACACTACTGCTAGTCCATCGAGTATGTCGATCTTGTCTCAATATCATAGCCAAATAACTCATTTACTTAAGTTTTCATTACTTAATAATCATGTTTATTTATGAGCTCTAGCTCATGCCAACTAGCCTAGGGCCCACTTTTTGAGATTTTCCAAATTGGGCATAATAGCCCCCAAGTTCCAAAACCGAGTCCTCTGGCCTATATGAGCTATTCGAGCTCCTGTCAAGAAGATCTCCCAAAAATGTTAAGTAATGGCACACAGTCAGGTGAGAGCACTTCCAACAAAATAAACTTTCCATTCCTCCATCACACCAACCGAGTATGAGGACATCTCCACTTATAACCGATAAATAGTTTTTCCACTTCCTTACATGAAGTTTCATCATACCAACCGAGTATGATCGACTTACAACCGGTAAGTAGTTTTTCTGCGTGAATTTCATATCACTCCTCTTAGGTGTGATGGTTAAAATACCACATAGCAGTGGGTTTTTATTTCCGAGATGCTTATCATACTAACCGGATATAATATTAAATATCCCAATCACCCGATAATGTAGTGAATTTCCTCTTAGCTAGCTTGTTGCCTTTACTTGAACTTGTCTTAGCTGACGTTCCCAGTACTGCATATTCCTACACGATATGAACATCCTTGTTCATTATCCTTTGGCCTAATAGCCTTCATTCATCCCAAATGAATGAGAAAACCAAACTTTTCATTTATTTGCAATTAGGTCCGTAAAGTTATTTTTTTAACTTTAAGTCCCTAATGATGGTTTTTCCTCAAATTGAGTATCGAAACTTTTAATATTCACCTTGGTACCTCAATTTATTCAAATTAACAAAAGGGATTCAATTTCCCAAATTTCCAATTTGGTCCCTAACTTTTCCAAAATTACCATTTTACCCCTACTTTACAAAAATGGTAATTTTTGCCCCAAAAATTCCAAAATTTGCCCAGTTGGTCCTCCAACATCTTTATCATGCCCAATTTGCCCTCAATTTTATGAAATTGCACTTTAGTCCCTTGAATTTTTAAAATTCCCAAATTTCCCCCAATTTCAACCTTCTTACTTAGTCAAATTTGATATCATCAAATTGACCAATCAAATGAGTGTAATTGTTGAAATTGAAGTTAGATTATAGTTTCTACATATTCATACAATTCAATTGCACTTTGAATTGCATGATTTGATGCCAGAATGAGCTCAAACGGAGCTTCGCCATAAAACTGGACTTAGAGAGAGAAAGCTTTGAAAACTTACCGTCGGGGGCACGACGGTCCGAGCTTTAAATCTAGGCAGATAGCTCTTGTCTAGATGTTACTCCTAGGATTAAGAATTGCATCAATTGATGCTGAATTGAGTGAGAATTTAGTCATCAAAGTTCCACTGGTTCTCTCTCTAGCACTGATTGGAATTTACAGAGGGGAGCCAAATTGGCTTACCTTTTTGCTCTAATTCAGCCGTAGGAGGACTTTGAAGGTGTTGGAAGGCTTGGTTTGGCATGAGAAAGGCTCGAATTGGCTGATTTCAGCTTGGCCAAAATATGGCAGCTTCGGTCCGTCGGAGTTGCTTCACTGTTCAATCACGCTGACGTTTCTTCGGTGACCCTCGAAGCAAATGGAGACTACAGGCGTGTAGCTGATGTCTCCCTAAATCTAAAGAACCTGAACATGCCTTCTTTGGCTTAGAAAAGACCCTATGTCGAAGCTCTGGTTCGAGCTTTGCCGAAAATGGGAGCAGTTGAGAGAGAATGAAATTTTCAGGTGTGGAGAGGATGAATGAGGAGGGACTTTTTATATAGGAAGCTCGGGGACTTCTTGGAGATTAGTGCATTTAAGGGGGTCATTCATTACCAAAAACTACCTAACCAAAGATTTTTCATTTTGACTGACGCTGCTCAATTTTTTGGCGAGTGAACAGTGTTGTCATCTAAAGGAAGAAGACAACACTATTCCCAACTGGTGTAAATTGGGTTAAAAGCTTAAACCGGTCAGTTCAGGCTTGATTCAACCAAATTTTTCAAAATTAAAAATTTATAAATTCATTCTCTATCCAATGGTGACCTCAATTCTTCTATTTGAATTTTCTAAGCCACCTAGAAAAATGTATGTATCATCTAGTTCAGTAGTGGTTCAAACGGTTCAATCTGATTCGAATCCAGTTCACCTAAACCGGATTTGTTTTCAACTCCAATTCATCCTAAAGTCCTTTTTCTTGACTTTTGTGACTCTTTGAGTCACTTAGGATCCATAATTTTCCTAGTTTGCCCTTCCTCTATCGGTTCCAATTTCTAAACTAACTCAGTTTTCAAATTGGAAATGACCGGTTCTTCCCCCAATTTTCTTATTATCAAAGGATGGGGTTTTCAATATGTGTGCCTCAAGAAAATGAGTGGAAGAGGTTAATTTTGGAATATGTGTGCATTCGGACAGTACCATGATGTACCGCACCCTCAAACAAGGGTATTACTAGAAGGGAATGAAGAGGGACATTGTGGAATATTTAGTCCGATGCTTGTCCTGTCAGCAGATTAAAGCTGAGCATCAGAAACTATTAGGACTACTGCAACCCTTACCAATCCTGGAATGGAAATGGAAGCATATCACTATGGACTTAGTTATAGGACTCCTTGTGACCAAGAAGGGTCAAGATGCCATTTGGGTCATCGTGGATTGATTGACCAAATCTGCTCATTTCCTCCCTATAAGAGTGATAGACAAAGTGGAACAACTGGTCATCTTATACATGAGGGAGATAATAATATTTCATGGCATCCCGGTGAGTATAGTATCAGATTCACTTCAAGGTTCTGGCCAAGCTTACAAAGTGACATGGGAACCAAGCTCCACATGAGCACAATGTTTCATCCTCAGACTAATGGACAGTCTGAGCGAACTATTCAAACCTTAGAGGATATGCTAAGAGCATGTGTACTCACCATGAACAAAGGTTGGGAGGAATACTTGTGCCTAATGGAATTTTCTTGTAATAATAGTTATCAGTCTAGTATTCAAATGGCTCCCTATGAAGCCCTTTATGGACGACCATGCCGTACCCCTCTATTTTGGGAAGAAGTGGGGAAAAGGAAGCTAGAAAGGGCAGAGCTAATCGAGGATGCTATAGAGAAAATAAAATTCATTAGGAGTCACCTTAAGACCACTCTGGACATGCAAAAGAGTTACTTGAATCATCGTAGGAAAGATCTGGAGTTTGATGTGGGATATCAAGTGTTTCTCCATGGAGGGGAATACTTAGGTTTCAACAATGGGGAAAGTTGAAACTGATGTATATCAGTCCATATCCCATTATTCAAAGGATAGGACCAGTGGCCTATAATTTGGAACTACCTCCAGACTTGTAGAGAATACTTGATGTATTCCATATCTTGGTACTTTAGAAGTACTAGCCTAATCCTAGTCATGTGTTGGACCGACCTCCACCAGAGCTAGAAGAGAACTTGACCTATAAAACAAAACTGGTACAAATTATCGATCGGTGGGAGAAGAAATTAAGGAATAAGAATATTCCTATGGTCAAGGTTCTATGGCAAAATGGACCTGTACAGGAAGAGACATGGGAAACTAAATGTGTAATGATGGATAGTCACCCTCAATTATTTGACATGTAATTATTTTGGGGACAAAACCCCTAAAAGGAGGTGAGAGTTGTAAACTTCATCCTTTGATAATAAGATAACTAGGAAAGGAGCTAGGCATTTCCAAAGAGAACACTAAGTCAATCTATAAACTGGAATAGATAGAGAAAGGGAAAATGAGGAAATTTATGGATCACGAGTGACCTAAATAGTTAGAAAAGTAATGAAAAAGGACTTTAGGATAAATTGAAGAAAACCAAACCAGTTTAAGTGAACCAAACTTGAATCAATTTGAACCACTAATGAATTAGTTTCTAAATTTATTTTTCTAGGTGGCTAAGAAAATTCAAATTGGAGAATTGAGGCCACCATTTGATAGATAATGAATTTAGATAAATTTTCAAAATTTTAATTTTGAAAAACTCGGTCGAATTGGGCTTGAATCAGCCAGTTTAAGTGTTGAACCCGGTTCGGACTGGTCCGGTTTGAAATAGTGTCGTCTTCTTCCTTTAGATGTTAGCACTATTCACTTGTTAGAAAATCGAGCAGTGCCGACGAAGATGAAAAGACTCTGGCTAGAGAGTTTTAAGCAATGAATGACAGCCATTAAGACACCAATCGAACAAGCAAGAAGTCCCCGAGCTTCCTATATAAGTAGCCCCTCCTCATTCATCCTCCTCACACTTGAAAACTCCATTCTCTCCCTACTGCTCCATTTTTCAGTGAAGCTCAAACCATAGCTCTGACTTGGGCATTTTTCTAAGCCAAAGAAGGTGTGGTTGGGTTCTTTAGATTCGTTGAGAAGTCAGCTACTTGACTGAAGTCTCCATTTGCTTTGAGGATCATTGGAGAAATGCTAGAGTGATAGAAGAGTAAAGCAACTCCGATGGACCGAAGCTACCCTGTTTCAGATGAGCAGAAATCGGCCAATTTGAGCCCTTCTTAGGCCAAACCAAGCCCTCCCAACACTTCCACAACCCTCATACAACTAAATTAGAGCAAAAAGGTAAGCCAATTTGGCTCCACTCTATAAATTTCGATCGGTGCTTGAGAGAGAACCGATAGATCTTTACTGACCAAATTTAGGGGCAAAATGGTTATTTTGGAAAAGTTGGGGACCAAATTGATCATTTGGGAATCTTGAATCCCTTTTTGTAATTTTGAATAAATTGAGGTCCCAAAGTAAATTTTAGAATTTTTGGGACTCAATTTAGGGAAAAATTAGCATTAACGACCTAAAGTTAAAGAAAAAGAACTTTAGGGATCTAATTGCCAATAATTGAAAAGTTTGGGTACTTTATTCATTCGTGCTGAATGAATGCTATTAGGCAAAAATATAATGAACAAGAGAAAGAACTTTAGGGATCTAATTGTAAATAATTGAGAAGTACTTGTTGGATAATGTAGTGGTGAGGCCCAGTCTAACCGAGTAGATTAAGGCTTAACAAAAGACTAACAAGGAACTTCAGTCTTATTTGGATCCGGTTAACAAAGAAACAAAACCAGACTACGACCTACGAGGTGATGGAGTACTAACCTACAAGGGTAGAGTATGTGTCATGCCCCGACCCAGTTTGGTCGGATCCTTGTGATCAACCTGCCACTCTCCCGGCTTACTAAAGGTTGCCCCTTCTTTATAAATCATGAAGAGTAAGGCATCCTTTAAACCTGCACCTTCCTTGGAATAACAAAATTTAAAACTACATAAAATTTGAAACTTATCATACTTGCCTTATAGGTGTGATAACTAGTGGTCTTTGAGGTAAGCTTTTTGGGGTTACCTGAAAGGGATATAAGAAAGAGGCTGAGTTGAGTGACTTAGTAAATGGGTGTTTTAGAGTATAACTTTTGGAAAAATAGTTTGAATTGGAGTGTGTAAATCCCACCCTTTTGAGCTAAGGAAAATCGGGAAAAGAACCAGTCAAATCAAGTGAGAAAACCGAACTGGTTCACAAGCCTGATAAATTGTGAATGGACAATTTAGGAATTTACAACCCACAGGTGATCCAAAGGGTTTAAAATATTAGGGAAAAGAACCTTAAGATGAATTGGAAGAGTAAAATTCGACCAGTTTGGATGAACCGGGTCCAATAGGATTGAACCAACTTATGAACCGAGTCAGTTCATGAATTAGAACCGATAGAGATCGGGCAAAAAAAAAGAATTCAACTCCTTTGTACTCCAAAGAAATTAATAAACCTTGGGAAGGAACCTTAGAACAAAGTGGGAGAGAAAAACCAGACCGATTCGGGTGAACCGGACCTGAACCAGATTGAACCGGTTTAAGGACTAAGTCGGCTTATGAACCAGAATCGATAAAGAGATGGTAAATCAAGAATTTTATGAACCCTAAGTGACCCAAGGAGTCACTTAAGACATGGAAATGGACTTGTGAAGTAATTGGGGATGAAAACCAAACTGGTTCAAGTGAACCAGATTTGAACCAGTTTAGACCAGTTTGAACCACTATTGAGCTGAATCCTAAATTAATTTTTCTTGTTGGCTTAAATAATTCAAATTAGAGATTTGAGGTCACCATTAGATAGAGAATGAATTTAGAAATTTTTAGATTTGAAAAAGTCGGTCGAATGGGGGGGGGGGGGTGTGAACCGGTCAGTTTAAGCTTCGAACCCGGTTCGGACCGGTCCAGTTTGGAACAATATCATCTTCTTCCTCAAGATGACAGCACTGTTCACTCGCCGGGAAACTGAAAAAATGCCAGTGAAGAAGAAATGCTTTTGTTCGGGGTGTTTCAAGTCTTCAATGTCAGTCATAACGGTGTCAAACAGATGGCCAACGGGTCCCCGAGTTCCCTATATAAAGTGCCCCTCCCCATTCATACTCTCCACACCTGAAAACTCCATTCTCTCTCAACTACTATATTTTCTGGCGAAGCTCAAACCAGAGCTCTGATATGGGGTCTTTTTTGAGTCAAGCAAGGTGAGGTTGGGTTTTTTTAGAACCGGGGAGAAGTCAACTACACGTCTGTAGTCTCCGTTCACTCCGAGGGTCACCGGCGAGACGTCGGCGTGATGAAACAGTGAAGCAGCTCCGGCAGACCGAAGCTGCCCTATTTCGACCGAGTTGAAATCGGCCATTTCGAGCCCTCCTCAAGCCAAACCAAGCCTTCGCAATACTTCCTCAGCCCTCCCACGACCAAATTAGGACTAAAAGGTAAGCCAATTTGGCTTCCCTCTGCAATTTCCGGCTGGTGCTAGAGAGAGAATCGACAGAATTTCAATGATGAAATTCTAACTCAATTCAGCATCAATTGAGGCTATTCTTGATTCTAGGATGAACTAGTGAACCAGCTCCGGCGAACCGAAGCTGCCCTATTTCGATCGAGTTGAAATCGGCCATTTCGAGCCCTCCTTAGGCCAAACCAAGCCTTCCCAATACTTCCTCAGCCCTCCCATGGCTGAATTAGGACTGAAAGGTAAGCCAATTTGGCTCCCCTCTGCAATTTCCAGCTAGTGCTAGAGAGAGAATCGACAGAATTTCAATGATGAAATTCTAACTCAATTCGTCATCAATTGATGCGATTCTTGATTCTAGGATGAACCTTAGGATGAGAGCTATCTGCCCAGATCGAAAGCTCGGACTGTCGTGCCCTCACCAGTGAGTAATCAAAGCTTTTTTTCTCTACAATCCGTTTTCCGACGAAGCTCCGTTTGAGCTCGTTTTGGGGTCAAAACTTGCGATTCAAAGTGCTATTGAATTGTAAGAAGATGGAGGTACTCAATTTTTACTTCAATTTCAACAATTAGATGTGTTTGATTGGTCAATTTGATGAAATCAAATTTGGCTGTGCTAAGTAGTTGAAATTAGGGAAAATTTGAGAAAATTGGGGATTTTTTAAATTCAAAGGACCATAATGCAATTTTATGAAAGTGAGGGTTAATTGGGCATGAAAATAATGTTGGAGGACCAATTAAGAAATTTTGGAATTTTTGGGGCAAAACTTACCATTTTTGTAAAGGGCAAAATGGTAATTTTGGAAAAGTTGGAGGACCAAATTGGAAATTTGGGAAATTAATCCCTTTTTTGGGAAATGGAATAAATTGAGGTCCTAATTACAAATAAATGAAAGTTTGACTTTCTCATTCATTTGAAATGAATGAAGGCGATTAGGCCGAAAGATAATGAACCGAGATGTTCATATCATGTAGAAACACGAAGTACCAGGAACGCCAGCAAGGACAAGCATGCATGAATAAAAAGAACCACTCTAGTGGAATTCATGGCATTAACGGGTGAGTGAGTTTAAAATTTAAACCACTCTATCATACTCGGTTGGGATGATGAACACACCTTAAAATTTAAAAACCACTTACCGGTTGTGAGTGGGATTATATATCATAGTCGGTTGGGGATGATAAGTATCTCGGTATAAAAACCCACTGTTTAGTGGTATTTTAATCATCACCACTGAGAGAGAGTAATGTGAAAATTATGCGGAAAAACTACTTACCGGTTGTAAGTAGATCATATCCAGTTCGTATGATGAGACTTCCTCGAATGAAGTTAAAAACCCATTCATCAGTTATGAACGGGAGATGTCCTTATACCGGTCAGTATAATGGATAGTAAAAACCTATTTTGTCGGAAGTATTCTCCCCTGACTGTGTGCCAATGCTTAATCTATTTGGGAGACCTTCTCGACGAGAACTCGAATAGCTCTTATAGGTCGGGGGCCTCGATTTTGGAACCCGAGGGCTAATATGCCCTATTTTTGAAAAACTCGAATAGTAGGCCATAGGCCAATGGAGATGAGCAGGAGCTCATAAAAGAACATGATATATATATGTGCCATAAAACTTTAAATAAAGGAATTGTTTGGCCATGGTACCAAGATAGGACTGACATACTCAGTCAACTAGCAGCAGTGCGACATGACAGGTTGATGGACCAGTCAAGAAAAATAACTACGGGTTGAGTTGGGAGTTGGGGCCGTTGGACCAGTGGCACCAAAGATGACATGGCAATATGAGAAAACATTGTTTATGTATGCACCATGAGAACAGGATCATCAAGACACCCATGGGGGGTAGTGATGCATCCTAAGGGCCCTGGATGACCCAATGAGTATAAGGGCAGATTGTCGTTCTAGGTGTCTGTGCGAAATTTGGGGTAGCACCAAGGGCATGAGACCAGGGTGGGGACAGGATGATGTCTCTGTCCTCGTATGAACATGAAGAAGCAATTTTAGGATTGAGGGTCGGATGTCATGTACATCCACTCATTCCTAGGGTAGAAGTTGTCTTGCTTCTATACGGGTGGCCGGTAAAGTCGCTCCGAAGCCACTAGTGGGTTCAGTAGTTATACTAACCTGCGAATGTGTGTTGGGTGATGACACACCATGGTAACTAAGAAATGATGGAAAAACCCGAGATTTAAAATGAAATGGTTTTGAAAGAAAGGAGTCTGACACACTCCATATAAATATTTTTCTTAAAGACCATTCACTAAGTAGACCTTTGAAAACCACGGTGGAGTGGGATATTTAATATCATACCTGGTTGGGGATGATAAGTACCTCGAAATGAAAACCCATTACTTGGTGGTATTTTAAATATCACAACTTAGAGAAGTGATGTGAAAATGATGCGGAAAAACTACTTACGGATTGTAAGTAGATCATACTTGATTGATATGATTAAACTTTGTCGGAGGAAGTGGAAAACCTGTTCATCAGTTATAAGCGGAGATATCCTCATACTTGATTGGTATGATGGATAGTTGAAAATTTATTTTGTTGGAAGTGCTCTCCCCTGACTGCGTGCCACTACTTAAACGATTTGGGAGACCTTCTTGACGGGAGCTCGGATAGCTCTATTAGGCCGGAGGCCTCGGTTTTGGAACTTGGGGGCTAATATGTCCGGTTCTGAAAATCTCAAACAGTGGGCCATAGACCAATTGGCACGAGAAGGAGCTCATAAACAAATATGAGTTATATGCTATAAAAATTTAAATAAATGAACTTTTTGGCCATGGTACCAAGACAGGACCGATATATTCAATCAACTAGTAGTAGTGCGACATGACAGGTTGACGGACCAGTCAAGACAAACAACCACAGATTGAGTTGAGGGTCGGGGCCATTGGACCAGTGGCACCACAAATTATATGACGTGATCTGAAAATACTAATTGTGCATGCATTGTGATTACGGGACCTTTAAGACACCCAAGAGGGGTAGTGATGTGTCATAGGGCCCTAGACGACCCGGTGGGTATAAGGACAGTTCTTCGGACTAGGTGACCTTACGAAGCTCGGAGTAGCGTCAAGCACATGATACTGGTGTGGGGAGAGAATGAGGTCTCTATCCTTATATGGACAAGGAGAATTGTTACGAGATTGAGGGTCGGATGTTGTGAACATTCACTCATTCTCAGGTTAGAAGTGGACGTACTTCTATATAGGTGGCCAGTAAATTCGCTCTGACACCACGAGTGGGTTCAGTGGACGTACTGGCTTGCAATTGTGTGATTGACCTTCATGATGAAGGATGTGTGTTTGGTGATGACACACCGTGATTAATAAGAAATGGTGATAAAAATAGAGATTTTATACGAAAGGATTTTTGAAAGAAAATAAGGAGTATGGCACACTCCAATACAAATCTTTTTCCTAAAAGTTAAATTTTAAAAAACCCATTCATAGAGTAGTTGTACTCACCCCCTTCCTTATATCTCTTTGCAGGTAGACCAAGGAAAACCTACCCAAGACCTCCTGTTAGTTACACTTGCATGGTAGGTATGAAAAGTTAAAATTTTATGCAAGTTTTGATTTATGTTATTCCAAGAAAAGTACATGTTTAAAGAATACCTTACTCTTATCGAGTAAAAGAAGGGGAAACCCTTGATAAACTGGGAGTGTGTTGGGTTGCTCATGGGGATCCAACCAAACCGGGTCGGGACATGACACCAAATGTTCCATAAATTGACCAATTGGTCCTCGAATATCTTTCACATGGCCAATTGGCCATCAATTTTGGGAAATTGCATATAGGTCCCTCAATTTTTCAAAATTGATAATTTTCCCCAATTTCTCCCCTTCAAACTAACTGAATTTGATTTCTTCAAATTGGCCATTCAATTGGGGTTAATTGCTCCAATTGAAGGTATGGATCAGTTCTTACACTTCCATACGATTCAATTGAGCTTTGAACCGCATCATTTGGATCCAAATTGAGCTCAAACGAAGCTTCATTGGAAAATCGTTTGTAGAGATAAAATGCTTCGAAAGCTTACCGTCCAAGGTGCGATGGTCTGATCTCTCGATCTAGTGAGGTAGCTCTCGTCCTAAGGTTCATTCTAGGATCAAGAATCGCTACAATTGATGTCCAATCGATGGTGAATTTTATCTATAAAGATTAACACTTTCTCTCTCTAACCTTGATTTGTAACGATGGAGGAAGGCTGAATTGGCTTACCTTTCAACTCTGTTGAGGCTGTGTGAGGGTCGTGGTGGTGTCAGAGAGACTTGGTTTGGTTGGAGGAGGGTTGATGTAAACCCCTCCCTTTTAAGCTAAGGAAAATCGAGAAAAGAACTAATCAAACCAAGTGAGGAAACCGAACTAGTTCACAAACCCGATAAATTGTGAATGGGCAATTTAGGAATTTACAACTCCTAGATGATCCAAAGGGTTCAAAATATTAGGGAAAAGAACCTTAGGACGAATTGGAAGAGGAAAATTAGACCGATTTCTATGAACCGGGTCCAACAGGATTTAACCAGTTTATGAACAGAGTCGGTTCATGAACCGGAACCGAGAGAGATCGAGCAAAATAAAGGAATTAAACTCCATTGTACTCCGAAGAAATTCATAAACCTTGGGAAGGAACCTTAGAACAAAGTGGAAGAGAAAAACCTGACCGGTTCGGGTGAACCGGACCCGAACCGAATTAAACCAGCTTAAGGACTAAGTTTGTTTATGAACATGAATCGATAAAGAAATGGTAAACTAGGAATTTTATGGACCCTAAGTGACCCAAGTAGTCACAAAAGATTTGGAAATGGACTTGTGAAGGAATTGGGTATGAAAACCAAACCGGTTAAGGTGAACCGAATTCGAACTGATTTAGACCGGTTTAAACCACTATTGAACTGAATCCTAAATTTATTTTTCTAGATGGCTTAAATAATTCAAATTGGAGATTTGAGGCCACCATTGGATAGACAATGAATTTAGATGAATTTAGAAATTTTTAAATTTGAAAAACTCAGTCGAATGGGGGGTGAACCGGTTGGTTTAAGCCTCGAACCCAGTTTAGATCGGTCTGGTCTGGTTTGGAACAATGTGATCTTCTTCCTCAGAATGACAACACTGTTCACTTGTCGGGAAACTGAAGAAACGCTGGTGAAGAAGAAATGCTTCTGTTTGTCTTCAATGTCAGTTATAACGGTGCCAAACGGACAACCAATGGGTCCCCGAGCTCCCTATATAAAGAGCCCCTTCCCATTCATCCTCTCCACACCTGAAAACACTATTCTCTCTCTACTGCTCCATTTTTCGTTGACGCTCGAACCAGAGCTCTGACATGGGGTCTTTTCTGAGCCAAACAAGGCGGGGTCAGGTTCTTTAGAATCGGGAAGAAGTCAGCTACACGTTTGTAGTCTCCGTTCACTCTAAGGGTCGTCGGCGAGATGCCGGCGTGATAAAACAGTGAACCTGCTCCGACGGACCTAAGCTGCCCTATTTCAGCCGAGTTGAAATTGGCCATTTCAAGCCCTCCTCAGGCCAAACCAAGCCGTCCCAACACTTCCTCAGCCCTTCCATGGCCGAATTAGGACTGAAAGTTAAGCCAATTTAGCTCCCCTTTGCAATTTTCGGCCGGTGCTAGAGGGAGAACCGACAAAATTTTAATGATGAAATTCTAATTCAATTCAGCATCAATTGATGCAATTCTTGATTCTAGAATGAACCTGAGAGTTATCTGCCGAGATCAAAATCTCGGACCGTCGTGCCCTCACCGGTGAGTAATCGAGGCTTTCTCTCTCTACAGTCCGTTTTCCAGCGAAGCCCTCTTTGAGCTCATTCCGAGGTTAAAACTTGTGATTACAAGTGCTATTGAATCATAAGAATGTGTAGGAACTCAATTTTAACTTCAATTTCAACAATTAGAGGTGTTTGATCGGTTAATTTGATAAAATGAAATTCAGTTGTGCTAAGGAGTTGAAATTGGGGACTTTCAAAATTCAAAGGACCAAAATACAATTTTATGAAATTGAGGATCAATTAGGCATGAAAATAATGTTGGAGGACCAATTGAGAAATTTTGGAAAATTTGGGGCAAAACTTACCATTTTTGTAAAGGAAGGGCAAAAATGGTAATTTTGGAAAAGTTGGGGGGACCAAATTGAAAATTTTGGAAATTAAACCCCTTTATGAGAAATTAAATAATTTGAGGTCCTAACATAAATTTTAAAAGTTTCGTGACTCAAATTTAGGAAAAATCCGGCAATAGGGACTTAAAGTTAAGGAAAATAACTTTAAGGACCTAATTGCAAATATATGTAAAGTTGGGTTTTCTCATTCATTCGGAACGAATGAGGGCTATTAGGCCAAAAAATAATGAACAATTATTTTCATTTCATGTAGGAGAATGAGATATCGGTAATGCCAATCGAGGTCCAGGTTGCTAAGGACGGAACCTGACTAAGTGGAATTTCCCTACGCTATCGGGTGAGTGGGATTATATATCATACCAGTTGGGAATTATAAGTGTCTCAATATAAAAACCCATTGTTTAGTGATATTTTAATCATTACCCCTTAGAGAATGTGATGTGAAAATTATGCGGAAAAAGTACTGACCGTTTGTAAGTAGATCATACCTGGTTGGTATGATGAGACTTCCTCGAAGGAAGTTGAAAACCCGTTCATCGGTTATGAACAGAGATGTCCTTATATCGGTTGGTATAATGGATAGTGAAAACCTATTTTGTCGGAAGTGTTCTCCCTTGGCTGTGTGCCAATGCTTAAACTATTTGGGAGACCTTCTTAACAGGAGCTCGAATAGCTCTTATAGGCCAGGGGCCTCGGTTTTGGAACTTGGGGGCTAAATGCCCGATTTTGAAAAACTCGTATGATGGGCCCAAGGCCAGTTGGAACGAGCAGGATCTTGTAAACGAACATAACATATGTGCCATAATACTTAACAAAGTGAATTGTTTGGCCATGGTACCAAGATAGGACCAACATGCTCAGTCAACTAGCGGCAGTGCGACATGACAGGTTGACGGACTAGTCAAGACAAACAACTGTGGGTTGAGTTGAGAGTCGGAGCCGTTGGACCAGTCACACCACAAATTATATGGTATAATGAGAAAATATTTTTTGTGCATGCACTATGAGTACGTGATCATCAAGACGCCCATGAGGGGTAGTGATGCATCCTAAGGGCCCTAGACGACCCGATGAGTATAACGGCAGATTGTCGTTCCAAGTGTCTGTGCGAAATTTGGAGTAGCACCAAGCGCATGAGATTGAGGTGGGGACGGGATGAGGTCTCTGTCGTCATACAGACACGAAGAAGCAATTTCGGGATTGTGGGTCGAATGTGGTGTACATTCACTCATTGCCAGGGTAGAAGTGGTCGTGCTTTTATCTGGGTGGCTAGTAAAGTTGCTCCGAAGCCACTAGTGGGTTCAGTAGTCGTACTGACCTGTGAATGTGTGTAACCTTCATGATGAAGGATGTGTATTGGGTGATGACACAACGTGGTAACTAAAAAATGATGGAAAAACCCTGAATTTTTAAATGAAGGGATTTTGAAAAGAAAGGAGTCTGGCACACTTCATATAAATATTTTTTTTCTTAAAAGTCAAAAGCTTTAAATCTCATTTACTGAGTAATTGTACTATCCCCCTCCCTTATACCCCTTTCAGGAAGTCCCGAAAAGCCGATTCTTAAAAGACTTGCGCAATTAAACGCCTGCAAGATAGGTATGATTATTTTAAATTACGATGCAATTTTGATTTATGATATTCCTGGAAAAAAGGTACAGATTTAAAGAACACTTTACTCTTTACGGTTTATAATATAAGGGGAAACCCTTTAATGAACCAGGAGAGTGGCGGGTTGATCACGAGGATTCGATCAAATCAGGTGAAGTCGAATGACTCTAGAAGGAGAAGAAGAATTTTGAGGAAAGCACGAGGAAGAAACTCTCTAAGATGGAGAACGCTCTCTATAAGGCCAGTGGAAAGGTTGAGCGAGCTAATTCAACTATAATGAGGCTAGAATCGGAAAATGCAATATTGCAACTAGAAATGGAAGTTGCTAAATTACATGCTGCAGAATTAGCTGCAAACTTTAAAGAGGTTCTGAAGAGGAAGAATGATCAGAGTAGGGATAGGACCGAAGAAACCGAGAAGGGAAAGTATGGTGAAAGGGAAATAATTGACAAGCAAAGGAACAAGGAGAAGGAAATAAAATTGGAGAAGGGTAGCTCAGATGATTGAAATAGTGCTAGACATAGGGTTGCTAAGAGCATTGAAGGAAAATATGAAACTATTAAATATAGTCACGGGGATGAAGATAGGTCCAAAAGCACAAAATACATGAGGGGTAATACTCTATATCATCAGGATGAAACTAGAGAAGATAATATAGTGAAAATACATGAGAATGGTATAGATTATCAACAAAGTCAAGAAGAAGAAGGATAAGAACTTGATGAAAGTGTTGCATTTGAAATTAATGAGCTAGAAGAGGAGGATGTTGAGAGAATTAGGGAGGAGAGTATAAGGAAGAGGCAAGCAATCTTGGAATAATACAAAAATAAGCATAAATTAGAGCGTAAAATAGATTCTGCACTAATTGAGTTCTACAAGCGCAGTGCTGATATATGCATGCATCTACATGAGAAAGGCCTTTGAACAGAATGTTCTAATCTTCATATTTACCGGTTGCACGGAGAACATTCACACATGATGGTGCAGGAGGAATCACGTGTACTCAGGATCCCTCTGGTATGAACATGTTCTAGGATAAAAGGTGAGTGCGATTTCAAACATCAGTATTGATTGGACCGATGATGCAATAGTACTCAAAATTTTGTATCTTTTATTAAGTAAAAAATTTTGAGAATATATTTCCCCTTAATTGTGTGAACCAAGATAAAAAATTTATTTAGGAAAAATATATTTTGTATGGTGATTAAAATGTCCGAGTGGGCCCAAGACCATAATTTTTAAAGAGAAGTTGACCCAGGCCAATGCCACGGGCAGTGGCCCATCGACAAGATAAGGCTTTTGTGCTCGAAAACACTCATAAAAAAAATTAATGAATTGTGTGTGTTTTGGTTGCAATGTCGATGCCGGACAGACGAACTCATTGGCTTAGTAGCTGCTAAGCCGAAGTCAGGTCATTGAACTCGTTGGGCTAGTAGTTGCGAAGCTGAAGCTGGGTTGTCAGGTCTATTGGGCCAGTAATGCCAAAGATAATGGCCATAACAAATAAAATTTCTTGATTGTGCATGCATGAGATGCAGGACCATCGAGACGCCCAGTATGTAGTAGTGGTAGTTCCAAGGACTATTGGAAGACCTAGGGAGCATAAGGACAATCCGTTGTCCAATATGTCGAGTAGCTCTAGGAGCTTCCTGCGCACGTAGACTCAGGTAGCAGGGGGAAAGAGTTCTCATCCAACAAAGTGGACACGAAGTGTGAATAGGGTTTGAGGGTCAGACATGTGAGGTCCACTCAAACTCAGGGTAGAGGCTATTATCCTCTATCAGGGTGGATCGTAAACGTGCTCGGGTTCACAAGTGGAATAGTAGTGGACTGTCCTGCGAAAGTGTGATCCCTTTGATGATAAAGGGTGTATCATTGTGTGTGCTAAACTTAATACGGATGGTGAAATGATAACTTGAGATTGTGTGAAACGATTTTTAATAACAAACAAGTGCTGACTTGTTAAGTGGAATCCCAACTAATAGGGATGTATGGAAAAGTGGTGTGTATGAACATTCATGTGTGTGAGTTGTTGCTTATTTTAAGTACAATTAAACCTTTGAGACCCATTATGTAGGACTCGAGGATAACTTTCTTTTGATGAAAGGAATGGATTTTAAAATTGTCAAATACAAGTAAATTCTGTAATAATTTCATAAGCTTACCCAGGGTGACCCCTTTTTACCCGAACCTTCCAGAAACCTTATTTGGAGTATGAGGTGAATCATGGACATAAAGTCATGATGTCAGCAAAGCCCTCTCACTAAGTTCTCGAACTCATTCCCCTCCAATTACCCATTTTAGGTAAAAATGGTGAAAAATGACATGTGTTGATGGGAAAAGTCAAACCTAAACCAAAGGTATGTCTTACATTCAGTATATAGTCCCAATATGTGGTTTTCAAAATTAATTTTCCAAAAGTTCAATTTATTAATTTGGAAAATAATTTGAGACATTTTGTTTTGAGCCTTTCACCTTGTCGATTTTACGGTGATGAGGCACCCATCATTGTAAAATCGGGAGGATGCGACGATTGTCTGTAGGTCTAATCGGGGAAACCGGGTCGGGGCGTGACAACTTAAGTGGTATTAGAGAAAAAAGTTTTTTGAACTTGGTTTTTGGGAAAGTGAAAACATTTTTGAAAATCAAAAGCACCGGAAAAGTACTGTGTAATACATACACCTGTCATCACCTAAAGATCTCAATAACATTAGCTTAAAATCGGGGCTACTCTTATTGAATGGAGCACTGGGTCCATGACCTTAGTATGGGAATGACCTTGAGGAAAATGTCAAAATGAAATATAGACTCAAGGATGTCAGGAAATATAAAATGGAAAACCTACACAAGAACATTTTGAGGAGTACGAAGATTTTGAGGAGGAATCGGAGAAGCATCTGTTACAAAGGTTTACAAAACCTCAATGGAATATCAAGTATTGGAGAGGAAAAAATTTTACTCTTATGATAACATCTAAGTTTGAGATCTTAGAAAATAACCGTTTCAGAGAGTAAGGTCACAAATAGACACCGGATTGAAAATGTCGAGAGATAACAAGAAGGGTGGAAGTAAGTCTACCATCAGAAAAAAAAAAATGTGTACACCCCTAAGAAACCCCAAAGGAGACATAATCCAATAATGGGTAAGAGAGAATGAGACATCAAAAGAGGTCATAAAGAAACTAAAGGGATGGAAATTCGATTATGAAACTAAAGAAAATATCATGGAGTGAGAACGAGCGAAGATGTAAGACCCATCATTTGGGGCCAAGAAAAACCCAAAAAAGAACTAATAAATGTTTACATGTGAAGAACTGAGCCAATTAATGAATGAAAAATGGTAAAGAAGGGTTAACATGGGAAATTGGAAGATCCCAAGTGACAAAAAATTCACAAAAATTGTGAGGAAGGACCAGGAAGTGGAATTGAGGAGAGAACTAGACCAGTTCGAGGTGAACTGGACCCGAACAGAACTTAACTAGGATGAACCATAGTGAATTGGTTCAATAATTCATTTTTCTAGGTGGTTTAAAAATGTCAATTTCGGAAATTGAGGCCACCATTAGATAGAAAAGAAATTTAGAATTTCTTAAAATTTAGAAAACATGTCGAATCGGGTCCGAACCGATCGATATTTGAATTCGGGACAGTGAACCTGGTCAGAACGGACCGGTCAACGGTCCAACCGGTCAATAGACTAGGCTGGTCAACGATCAATGACACCAAGTCAACAGCCACGCAAACACGAACAACCAATGGGAGGCTGCCACTTGTCCAGTCAACGGTTAGTGGGTGACCCATCTGCTTACCATGTAGACACGAGTAGCCAATGAGAGGCTACCACGTGTGCGGTCAATCGCTCAATGGCTAACACAACAGCCCAGCTGGACCTCCACGTTAGAAAAATTGGCCAATCACAACACACCACATGGCACATCCGCCACATAATCATCTTCAACCAACAACCATTAATAGAGAGAATAGAGAAGAGCGAGAGAGATAGAGAGAGAGTTCGGTGAGGTCGCCGACGGTCGAGTTGGAGGCCTTGTCTCATGTCGATCGGTAGCTTGAACAGTTGCAGAGCTGCCTATATAAACAACACCCCTCCATTCATTCACAACATCCCACAATCGAGTGAAGAAGAAGAAGTGCGCAAGTTTTCAGTGAGCATCAAACTAGAGCGCCGACGATGGAACTTTTCTCAACCTCCGAAGCCACATTCGGTGTCTTTGGAACTAGGAAGAAGTCCTCTACCTAGCGATACCCTCCGTGCAGCCTGAGAGCTACCGAGGAGGAACGAGGGAGCTCAAACAGTACTACTGCTCCTCAGCTAGAAAACTGCCAACCCCCTGTAATCCACTTTGAGCTTTTCCCCAGCCAATTGCAGCCAAGCCAGACCCCCTACACCTCACATGGAGGTGTCCCAACCTTCCCTCGAGCTAAGAAGGTAAGCTCCCTTCGCTACCCTTCAACGAAAAATACTATTCACGACCAAATTCTACAAAAACTTTAACACTGAAATTTGCACTGCTCAGGTCATCAATTGAGGCATGGTTTGATCCAAGGAGGATCCCAACAACAAGAGCAACGTAGTGGTAGCCAAATCTCTCGTCACTAGACCCCACAAGTAAGATATCAAAGCTTTCTCTCTCTAGACTGTATTTTCTGATGAAGCTCCATTTGTAACCCAAATGAAGCGATTCAGAGCATAAAATGATGAGGGAAACATAAAGAAGGTGATCCAAATCATGAATGTGGATAATTGACCACATTTTGATGATCAATTTGATGAGGTTGAGATTCGGGGGCCAAAGTGCAAATTTTGAGAAATTTGGTATAATTGGGGGTCGAATGACAAATTGATTAAATTGAGGGCATTTTCATGAACTTCCTGCCCCCTCCAATTGAGGGCCAATTGGGAAATTTGAATAAAATGGAGGACCGATTTGCAAAGTTTGAGAAGTTTGGGGTCAAATTACAATTTTGGGAAATTATGAACTAAATGGCAATTTTGGAAAATTAAGGGGCCAATGGGTGATTTTGATAAAACTAAGGACCCAAGAAGGATAATTGGAAATTCTGGGGGCTTAATTGAAACTAAGGAGCAAATAATGACCTTAAGGTAAAAGCACAAACCTTTGGCACCGAATTGCAATTAAGGCAAAATATGAGGGCCTATATGCAAATGCCCAAAAAAATACAGTCTCTTAGTCAAGCATCCTAATATGAATATTCGTGCCATGTAGGAGTAGACTGCTCAAACACCGCCTTCCGGAAGCACACCACGAGGCCAGACTCCGCCGGGACAAACCCGTCGAAATTACCAAGTGAGTGGGAATTCCAATAAACGTCCATTTAGGTTGGAATGATAGTTCATTTGAAAATTAGCCTCCCCTGACTAAGTGACTCTGCTTAAAACATGTGGGAGCTAATTCTAGGGCTTAGGCTCGGTATGCAAGAATGCCCAAGGCTGATGGACATGATTATGGACTCGTCCAAAACTAGCATGTAACGAGTATTACTAAAAGATCCAAATTAATGGGAAATTATGTGTAATACCCATTGAGCCAAATTTGAATTGTTGGGCTAAACCATTGTTCCGTCAAAGCCAAGTCATCAAACCTATTGGGCCAATACGCGTGGGTTGGAGGCAAGCCAACAGACCGTTGAGCTAGAGGGCCAAAGATAATAACTACAATTTAAAAGACTCTTTATTGTGCATGCATTGTGTGATTTAGGCCATTAGGACACCTTGCATGAGGTAGTGATGGATCCCAAGGACTATTGGACGACCTATGGTGCATAAGGGTAGTATGGCATCCAGTAGGTTGAGAAGCTCGGGGAGCTTCCTGCGCACTGAGACCGAGGTAGTAATGGAAAGGAGGTCTCATCCAACTAAGCAGACATGATAAAGTGATTAGGGTTTAAGGGTTGAACTATTGATGTCCACTCAAACTCAGGGTAGAGGCAGTGCACCTCTATCAGGGTGGACGGTAAAGGGTCTCTGGTCTACAAGTGGAATGGTCGGAGATTGTTCTGCAAATGTGTGATCCCTCCTATGATAGGAGGGTGATTGATGAACATGTGCAAAACCTGAGAAGAAACTGTCTATTAAATATAATACATTTGAAAGTGCTAAATTGAACATTTACTAACAGAATTCTCCCACTCACTAAGTTATCGAACTCACCCCGTCCCTCTAAACATTTTTCAAGAATGAATGTTACAACGCCAGCCTCTTCATCCCCAGACCCTATCCCAAGTATAAAGGTTTAAATTTTCAATTTTGTTTAATGTTGTCTAGGGAAAACATGATAGATACTATGCCTGACTCTCTTTGATCTCCTAGAGGAGTTCCTTTGTGAGGTTTGGGAGAGTGGTAGATTGATTACGGGACCTCGACCAAACTGGGTCGGGGTGTGATAACTAAGGTGGTATTAGAGCTAGTATTTTCCTAGACACATTATCAAGACTTTATAACATACATACTAATCAAAGAAAATTTTTACCCATCTATGGCACAAAAGAGAGGAGCCAAGAGAACGAGGGCGACAATTGCCAATTTTTCCGGAAACCTCCCTGAAGGCAGAATTCCTAGAAGCACCGTCAGCCCTACAAGGCTTTAGCTCCAAACACCAGAGGCTGTATGAGGAGTTTACAAGGATGTTCGGGGGAACCCACCTTAGCGACAAGCCCCGTCTGGACTTTGAGCCCCACACCCACCAAGAAGAGGTCCTATCCTAACCCCCTTTCACACCTGTCCCACTCCTCTTCGATATCCCCAAGTACCTGAAGACACTTCGACAACTGGGTGCAAGCCCTTCCACCGTGAGAAGGAGGTCGGGGCCACCATGGACTAGTTGGCAAGCCTCAAGAATTTCATGGGGATCATCAGGATACCCCTAGAGGAAATGGTAACATTGATGAAATTCTTTCTCGAGTCCAACACGAAACGGTGGTGGGATAATGTAAGGAGCCTCTTCCCAACCACACCCACCTTGGAAGAGTTCGAATATAGGTACATGGAGGAGTACCTAGTTCCCCACCTGATTAACGAAAAGAAGGTGGAATTCTTCTGGCTCCACCAAGGAGCGAGCACGGTCTCGGAGTATGAGACCAAATTCAATGAGTTGAGACCCTTCACCCCTGATTTGGCAGGACCAGCAAACATCTGCCAGAAATTCATCGACGGACTCAACATGGTCGTAAGAGACCAGATGGGGGTTTTGGGATGCCCCACCGATTTAGCCGCCATCGTCGGCATGACGCATGAATGTGAGCGGCTAGTCCAAACCAAGTGCCACAGGGTTAAGCAGGTTTGGTGAAGGGAAGACAGGGGGCAGAGCAGCAGAGGAGGCCCGAGAGAACAAAGCAAGCCATGATGGGGGAACTGACCAAGGTTCCCATGAAGGGAAGAAGGCCACCATGGCCATAGGGAGGTGAATGCACCCCACCAAGGAGAAGCCCCTACTGCCCCCGGTGCTAGAGAAACCATGAAAGGGCATAAATAATATGCTACAGGTGCAAATAGTCCGGGCATTTCATAAGGAATTGCCTGAAGATAGAAGATAACACTCCACAAAATGCTCCATCACCACCACCCGAAAACCGGAGGGTACCCAATGGGGGAAAGCAAGCACCCACCAGAGTTCCGGCTCGGGTCTACAACCTGACCCAGGAGGAAGCCCGGAAGGACACCAGCATGGTGGAGGGTACATCCCAACCTCCACTCTAATTGAGTCTGTAGCGAGAGTCTTGTAGTTCTATTAACTCTCCCTCAGGTTTCATACAATTATTCAGAAAGGAAAGGTACGTCCTCTTCGACTCAGGGGCAGAAAGATCTTTTATCAAGGAGACCCTAGTTCCAGGCTTTCCTATGGAACTCTCTCCCCTAACGCGACCCCTTAACATCCTTACACCCCTGGGAGAGGCGCTGGAGCAGCAATAGTACCTTGAGGCATGCAGAGTGCAGATAGGAGAAATCACCTTAGAGGCTCACTTGATTCCCCTTCTACTAAGAGAAGTAGAGGTCATCCTGGGAATAGACTGGCTGAGCACACATCAAGCCTAGGTAGATTGGGAAAAGAAAAGGATAACCTTCTACACCCTTGGTAAGGAGGAGTTGTATTTGAAGGGGATAAGGGAAAGGCTGGAATATACCTGGTATCCTGCATGGAGGCGCAAGACTTGCTATAGAAAGGGTGTAAGGTATTCCTCGCCTAGATTACTTGCAAGGATTCACCAAAGAAGGAGTTAGCTGGAATCCTGATAGTCAACTGTTACCCCGAAGTCTTCTCGGAAGAGTTACCCAGCCTACCCCCAGATCGCCAACTGTAATTCGTAATTGAAGTGGTACCAAGTAACCACCCCATATCACAAGCACCCTACCGTATGGCGCTCGTCGTGCTTAAGGAGTTGAAGGACCAGTTGGATGAACTCTTAGAAAAAGGCTTCATACGCCCAAGCCAATCCACGTGGGGTGCACCGGTTTGTTCGTAAAAAAGAAGGATAGAAGAATGCGGCTCTGCATCGACTATCGTAAACTGAACTAGGTGACAATTAAGAATAAGTACCCTCTCCCTAGGATAGATGACTTATTTAACCAGCTACGAGGGGTAGCCTACTTCTCCAAGATCGACATGTGGTCAGGTTACCATCAACTGAAAATTCAGGTGGGGGACATACAGAAAACGACTTTGTGATCACAATATGGGCATTATAAGTTTAGAGTGATGCCCTTTGGGCTGACAAACACATATGCCACCTTCATGGACCTGATGAACCGGGTCTTGCAGCCATACTTAGACAAGTTCATGGTCGTATTCATAAACGACATCCTCATATACTCCCAAACCGAAGAGGAGCACCGAGCGCACTTGGAGATCACCCGAGTACCTTGCAAGAAAACCGACTTTATGCTAAACTCTCCAAGTACAAATTTTGGCTACAGGAGGTGGTCTTCATGGGGCATATAGTGTCAAAAGATGGAGTGAAGGTGGATTCAACCAAGATTGAGACCATCTCAAATTGGAAAGCTCCCACAAACCCAACCGAAGTGCGCAGTTTCCTCGGCATCGCCGGGTACTATCAGAAGTTTATAGAAGACTTCTCCAAAATTGCAGTCCCATTAACTCGCCTCACGAGGAAGGGGGTATAAGTGGGATGCTAAGAGCGAGGAGTCCTTCCAAGAGCTCAAATCCCGATTGATGGTGGCCCTAGTGCTGACTTTACCCAATGCGAACATCGGGGAATACACCATATACGATGATGCATCCAGACATGGATTGGGATGTGTCCAAATGCAACAAGGGAAAGTTATTGCCTATGCCTCACGACAACTGAAGCCCCATGAGAAAAACTACCCCACCCATGACCTCGAGTTGGTAGCCATATGTTCACCCTCAAGATATGGAGCCACTATTTATATGGAGTAAAGTGTCGCATCTATACCGACCACAAGAGCTTGAAATGTTTCCTAACCTAAAAGGAACTCAACCTGCGATAGAGGAGGTCGCTAGAGTTGGTGAAGGACTACGACCTAACGATCGAGTATCACCCCGATAAGGCAAATGTGGTGGCCGACGTGCTCAGCCACAAACACCACACCGGAGTGGCCTCGGTAAGGACCAGTTACTTGCCTCTATTAAGCTAGCTGCACAGCTTTAGAGTGGACCTCAGCTAGACAAGAGCCAAGGTAACCTAATAGCTAATCTAGTCGTACGGCCCGACCTGCTAGACCAAATATGGACTCTACAAATGAAGAACTAGGAGCTCCATCCTCATTGGAATAGGCCTATTAACGACCAAACCCAAGATCTCACGGTAAGAAGCAACGAGATAATATCCTTCAAAGGAAAGGTTTGGGTCCCAAATAATCTGGAGTTGAAATGAGGAATACTAGAGGAGGCGTACGACTCAATATACGTCTTGCATCAGAACAACACCAAAATGTACCGCACCCTAAAACAAGGGTACTAGTGGAGGGGGATGAAAAGGGACATCACGGAGTACGTGGCCAGATGGTTGTCATGCCAATAGGTTAAGGCCAAACACTAGAAACCCACCGGACTACTACAACCCCTTTCGATTCTCGAATGGAAGTGGGAGCATATTACAATAGATTTCATAACATGGTTGCCAGTAACAAAAAGGGGTCGGGATGCGATATGGGTCATCATGGACGGGCTGACAAAGTCCACCCACTTCCTACCCATATAGGTGATAGACCCGATAGAAAGACTAGCCACTCTATACATGGGAGAGATAGTACGACTCCATGGGGTCCCTGTAAGTATAGTATCAGACTAGACTACACATGAGCATTGCTTTTCACACTCAGATAGATGGACAGTCCAAACAGACCATCCAAACCCTATAAGACATGCTCCGAGCATGCATTTTGACAATGAATAAGGGTTGGGAGGACTACCTGTGCCTCGAGGAATTCACATATAACAACAACTACCAGGCTAACATCTAGATGACTCACTATGAGTCCCTCTACGGGCGACCTTGTCGCACGCCCCTGTTCTGGGAAGAGGTAGGGGAAAGAAGACTCGAGTAGGTTGAGTTGATAGAGGATGATACAACTAAGAAAATCTAGATAATAAGAAGTCGACTCAAGGCAGCTCAGGATTGGCAAAAGAGTTATGCTGACCACTGGAGAAAGGACCTAGAGTTCGAGGTAGGGAACCGAGTATTCCTTAAGGTGTCACCATGGAAGGAAATTCTCAGGTTTCAATAGAGAGGAAAGTTGAAACCAAGATACATTGGTACGTACACCATAACCCAAAGGATTGGACCAGTAACATACCAACTGGACTTACCCCCGGACTTGCAAAGGATCCACAATGTTTTCAATGTGTCAATATTGCAAAAGTACGAGCCCGACCCCACCCATGTGCTAGATCAACCGTCCCTAGAGATCGAGGAAGACCTAGCCTATGAAGTGGAGCCCATACGAACACTCGACCAACGTGAGAAAAACCTCCCAAACAAAAGGATCCCTATGGTAAAGATCCTTCGGTGGAACAGTCAAGTGAAGGCTAAGACATGGGAGGTAGAGTCGAGTGTAAGGGGTAGATACTCATAACTATTTAAATTGTAATAGTTTTGAGGATAAAACTCCTAAAAGGAGGGGAAAGTTGTAAGACCCGTCCTTTGGGGCAAAAGAAAATTGGAAAAAGAACGGATAAAGGTTTACATGTGAAGAACCGAGCCAATTAATGAACGAAAAATGGTGAAGAAGAGTTAACGTGGGAAATTAGAAGATTCCAAGTGACCAAAAATTCACAAAAAATTGTGAGGAATAACCGGGAAATGGAATTGAGGAGAGAACTAGACCTATTCGAAGTGAACCAGATCAGTTTGGGGTGAATCGAACCCAAACTGGATTGAAATGGAATGAACCATAGTGAACCGGTTCAATAATTCATTTTTCTAGATGGTTTAAAAATGTCAATTTGGGAAATTGAGGCCACCATTAGATAGAAAATGAATTTATAAATTTTTAAAATTTTAAAAAACCGGTTAAATCAGGTTCAAACCGACCGATTTTTGAATTCAGGACAACGAACCCGGTTGGACCAGACCAGTCAACAGACCCGACCGGTCAACGGTCAACGATGTCCCATAAGCAGCCACACAGACATAGACAACCAACGGGAGGCTGTAACATGTCTGGTCAATGGTCAGTAGGTGACCCATCAGCCTACCACGCAAACACAAGCAACTAATGTGAGACTACCACATGTCCGATCAACTGGTCAACGGTTGACACGGCAGTCGAGCTGGACCTCCAAGTTAGAAAAATCAGCCAATCACAACGTGCCATGTGGCATGCCTGCCACATAATCATCTTCAACCTTTAGTCGTTGACAGAGAGAACAAAGGAGAAAGAGAGGCTGAAAAAGCTGGAGTCTCCGACGACTTGAAAATCTCTCTGGTCAGGCTGTCGGCGGTCGAGTTGGTGGCCGAGTCTCAAGCCGGCCGGTAGCCTGAATAGTTCCTGAGCTCCCTATATAAAGAGCACCTCTCCATTCATTCTAAGCATCCCACAATCGAGTAAAAAAGAAGAAGTGAGCAAGTTTTCGGCGAGTAGAAAGCCAGAGCGCCGACGACGGGACTTTTCTCAACCTTTGAAGCCACATTCGGTGTCTTTGGAACTGGGAGGAAGTCCTCTACATAGCCATACCCTCCGTTCAACTTGAGAGCCACTAAGAAGGAATGAGGGAGCTCGAACAATACTACCACTCCTCAGCCGGAAAACTACCAACCCCCTGCAATCCACTTCGAGCTTTCCCCTGGCAAATTACGGCCACACCAGACCTCCTACATCTCACCTAGAGGTATCCTAACCTTCCCCCAAGCTAAGAAGGTAAGCTCTCTTTGCTACCCTTCACAAGAAAACACTATTCACAACCATATTATACAAAAACTTTAACACTGAAATTCACACTGCTCAGGTCATCAATTGAGATGTGGTTTGATCCAAGGAGGATCCCCACAACAAGAGCAACACAATGGTAACCAAAGCTCCAGTCATTGGACCCCCACCGGTAAGATATCGAAGCTTTCTCTCTCTAGACTATATTTTCTGATGGGGGAAACATAAAGAAGGTGATCCAAATCATGAATGGGGACAATTGACCACATTTTGATGATCAATTTGATGAGATTGAGATTCGGGGGCCAAAGTACAAATTTTGAGAAATTTGGGCAAATTGGGGATTTTTTTGGAAAATAGGGGTCAGATGACAAATTGATTAAATTGAGTGCATTTTCATAAATAGGGCAATTTGGATAAAATGGAGGACCAATTTGTAAAATTTGAGAAGTTTGGGGTCAAATTACAATTTTGGGGAAATTAGGGACTAAATGTCAATTTTAGAAAATAAAGGGGCCAATGGGTGCTATGGATAAAACTAAGGACCCAAGAAGGATAATAAGAAATCCTAGGGCTTAATTAAAACTAAGGGGCAAATAAGGACCTAAAGGTAAAAGCACAAACCCTAGGGACCAAATCGTAATAAATCAAAATATGAGGGCCTATATGCAAATGACCAAAAAGATACAATCTCTTAGTCAAGCATCCTAATATGGATATTCCTACCATGTAGGAGCAGACCGCTCGAACGTCAACTTCCAGAAGCACACCGCGAGGCGAGGCTCCACCAAGACAAACCCGTCGAAATTACCGGGTGAGTGGGAATTGCTATAAAGGTCCATTCCGATTGAAATGACTGTTCATTTGAAAATGATTTTCTTAGAATTAGCCTCCACTAATTGGGTGACTCTGTTAAAACATTTGGGAGCTAATTCTTGGGCTTAGGCTCAGTATTCAAGTGGGCCCAAGGTTGATGGACATGGGTATGAACCCATCCAGAACTGGCATGTTATGAGTAATGCTAAAAGATCCAAATTAATAGGAAATTATGTGTAATACTCGCTAAGCCAAGTTTGTGTTGTTGAGCTTGTTGGGCCAAACCGCTACTCCACCGAAGCTAGGTTGTCCAACCTGTTGGGCTAGTACGCATGGGCCGAAGCTAAGCCAACGGACCGTTGCGCTAGAGGGCCAAAGATAATGGCTATAACTTAAAAGACTCTTGATTTTGTATGCACCGTGTGATTCAGGCCATCACAACACCTGGGATGAGGTAGTCATGGATCTCAAGGACTGTTGGACGACCCAGGGTACATAAGGGCAATATGGCGTCTAGTAGGTCGAGAAGCTTAGGGAGCTCATATGCATTGAGATCGAGGTAGTAGGAGAAAGGAGGTCTCGTCCCACTAAGTGAGCATGGTGAAGTGATCACGGTTTGAGGGTCAGACTATTGATGTTCACTCAAACTCAAGGTGGAGGCAATGCACCTCTATTAGGATGGACGGTAAAAGTGCTCTAATCCACAAGTGGAACAGTCGAGAACCGTTCTGTGAATGTGTGATCCCTCCTATGATAGGAGGGTGATTGATGATCATGTGCAAAACTTGAGAAGAAACTGCCTATGAAAAATCAGACATTTGAAAGTGCAAAATAGAACATTTCCTAACAGAATTCTCCCACTCACTGAGTTATCGAACTCACCCCTCCCTCTAAACATTTTTTAGGAAGGGACGTGACTACGCTAACCTCTTCCTCCCCAGACCCTATCCCAAGTACAAAGGTTTTAAGTTTTAGTTTTGTTTAATGTTGTCCAGGGAAAACATGATAGGTACTACACCTAACTCTGTTTGATCTCCTAGAGGAGTCCCTCTATGAGGTCCGGAAGAGTGGCAGGTTGATCACTGGACCTCGACCAAACCAGGTCGGTGCATGACAAAAGAAGTGTGCAAGATGAATTCTCAAGCACCACCCTCTCGATACTCGGGATGAAGATTAGTGAAATAATAATAAAGGACGTCACTAGAGAAAAGTGATGGCAAGGGGTAAAGTATAAATATTATCCTAAATAAACTATATAGGAATATCCACAGAGTAAATTGTGAAATATGGGCAATACTTTTGGATAAAACTCCTTTCTAACATAGCCGAGAAGCATGTATTGCCTCGGGGAATATGCCAATTAGGTGAAAAATGATGATGGCATACCAAAGGAGAAAAAGAGTTTAGAGGAGTAAAGAGAAACCCAAAAAAAACCATAGCATCTTTCTCATTTTACAAACCCTAAATGCCACTCCCTCCTCCTCCACCCTCTCTACAAACTTCTACCATCGCTCATTCTCATCTTCATGGAGCTTCCTCCAGCGGCAGCTCAACGCCCTCCTTCACTCACCTACAATAGTTAGGAACGGTTCGGGGGCCATACAGATCCACTGTTCTGCAGTCTCCTTTCCTCCTCTCCAGCTTCCATTGACATCCATCGCTAGAAGTCGATGTTATGCTTACTAATCATATGATTTTAAGAGGTAGCTATCGTAGTCTAAGCCTAGTGGTTTATGGAAACACATAAAGTATCTTAGCCAGTTTAATATAGAACTGGACGATAGTTCTTTGACATGTATTGTTAGCTCAACTGATGGAAATTAAGATATATGTACATAATTGTTGTTGCAGCTTCATCGTTAGTCATCACCAAGCAAAGTGGATGCCCAAAATCATTTGTAATCATCACAAAATTCCATTTGGGGGTTGTGTGTATATATTCATTCCTCCTCCTCCCTCTACAATGTGTTGAGATTATTATTGATTGTGCTCGCTTTGGGACAATTAATTGTCTGCATGTCTGTTCATTGTGAGGTTGTGCTTTGGTGCACCCTAGAAAATGGCATCAATGGATGCAAAGAGCTTTAGTGTTAGTGACATTTCTTCTACTAGTCTAGTTTCTCCTTCATTGCTTGTATAGGAAAAGGAAGAAATACTGGGTTGTTGCTCCTCTATATAACATACATGGAGTCATTCCTTTTCCTCAAAATGATTCGGTCATCTTTGAGTTTTCTATGGTGAAGCTTGAGATGATACCTACTTAGATTCAGACTTAGAGTTGTTCCTTGGACTTGTGTGAGTTTCATCCAGACCACCATCCTGATTGCATGAAGCTTGATTTCAATCTGCCTTGACCATATAATGTCGGATATGAATATATCTCATGCTTGTGCAATGTATGGAGACTCATTCAGTGATGTAAGTAGTGAAGGGGCCTCAAACTAAATTTTAGGTTATAATATATCCACAGGGAATGAAGATTCTGGTAGTTCAAATGTTAGTTTTGGAGATTATTCAACCTCAATATCTACAGTCCCTTACTCTTATTATCCTGGAGCTAAGGAAGAACTGGACTCCTCATCCCCAACAAATGAACTAAAACAAGAGGGAAAGAGTGTGACTTTAGATGTAGTCAAAAGGCCATTTAGTTCCTCTCATTTTCAATCAATAGAAGAACTTATTGGCAATAAAAAGGTCATATCTAGTATCAACAAGAGAGAATACTTTCTCAAACAAAAGTCTCTCCATCTAGAGAAACACTCTCAGACACCTGGGTACAAAAGATATTCAAGAGAAGGAAAGTTATGCCCTTTTATTAGATCATCACTCTTGGAAAAGAGAACAAAGCATGTGGCTGATTCTAATTCCATGAGTCTAAAGATTCCTTCCTTAAAGATAACTTAGGCCCTTTGAGGTATCCTTACAACAAATGTTGGACCTTCAAATTCAACCTCCTTTAATACTAAAACTGTTGATAATGCCCCTAATTTTCCAAATACCAGTATGGCCCCCTCAAGCACTACATGTTCTTGGCGCCCTGCCTATGTCTTCAGGCACCATTATTGAGCTTATTCTTTCAATAAATGTAACTGACATCTCTAAATTGGTCCCTTGAACTCCAAGGACGAGAGGCCTAATATTAATATTGTAGGAAGTCCCCATCATAGGCCCTCTAGTATGTTTCTTCCCATCAATAAGAAGGATGGGATTATCTTAAGTCACATCCCTAGAGTTGAGTTGCAGAATCAACTAAAAGGATGGAATGAGTGGGCTAATCAGGAGGTGATGTGGGCAGCTTAAAGGCTTAGTAAGGATAAAAGCAGAAATTAATATGCTTAGGCAAGAGAAGGAAGAAGTCGAATGACTCTAGAAGGAGAAGAAGAATCTTGAGGAAAGCACGAGGAAGAAACTCTCTAAGATGGAGAACCCTCTCTGAAAGGCCAGTGGACAGGTTGAGCGAGCTAATTCAATTGTAAGGAAGCTAGAATCGGAAAATGCAGCATTGCAACTAGAAATGGAAGTTGTTAAATTACATGTTGCAGAATCAGTTACAAACTTTAAAGAGGTTCTGAAGAGGGAGAATGATCGGAGTAGGGATAGGACCAGAGAAACCGAGAATGGAAAGTATGGTGAAAGGGAAATAATTGACATGCAAAGGAACAAGGAGAAGGAAATAAAATTGGAGAAGGGCAGCTTAGATGATAAAAATAGTGCTTGACATAGGGTTGCTGAGAGTGTTGAAGGAAAATATGAAACTATTAAATATAGTCATGGGGATTAAGATAGGTCCAAAAGCTCAAAACACAAGAGAGGTGATACTCTGTATCTCGGGATGTAACTAGAGAAGATAATATAGTGAAATACATGAGGATGGTATAGATTATCAGCAAAGTCAAGAAGAAGAAGGACATGAACTTAATGAAAGTGTTGAATTTGAAATTAATGAGCCAGAAGAGGAGGATGTTAAGAGAATTAGAGAGGAGAGTAGAAGGTAGATGCAAGCAATATTGGAACAATACAAAAATAAGCATAAATTAGAGCGGAAATCAGATTACGAACTGATTGAGGTCTGCAAGCGCAATGCTAATATATGCATGCGGCTGCATGAGAAAGGGCTTTTAACGGAAAGTTCTTATCTTCATATTTTCCGGTTGCACAGAGAACATTCACACATGATGGTGCACGAGGAACTACGTGCATACAAGATCCCTCCGAGATGAACATGTTTTTGGATAAAAGATGAGTGAGATTTCTGATATCGGTACTGATTAGACTGATGATGCAATAGTACTCAAAATTTTCTGTCTTTTATTAAGTAAAACATTTTGAGAATATATTTCCCCTTTACTGTTTGAACCAAGATAAAAAATTTATTTTGGGGAAATATTTTTTTATGGTGATTAAAATATCCCAATGGGCCCAAGGCTAGAATTTTTAAAGAGAAGTGGGCCCAAGACCAATGGGCACGAGCGTAGGCCTGTCAACAAGATAACGCTTTTGTGCTCGAAAGCTCTCATAAAAAAATTGGTGAATTGTGTGTGATCTGGTTACAATGCCAAAGCCACACAAACAAACTCATTGGGTTAGTAGCTACTAAGCTGAATCCGGGTCATTGAATTCATTGGCTAGCAATTGCAAAGCCGAAGCTGGGTTGTTAGGTGTGTTGGGCCAGTAACACCAAAGATAATGGCCATAATGAATAAAATTTCTTGATTGTGCATGCATGAGATGCGAGACCATTGAGACACTCGATATGGGGTAGTGGTAGTTCTAAGGGCTATTGGACGACCTAGGGAGCATAAGGGCGGTCTATCGTCCAGTATGTCGAAAAGCTCTGGGAGCTTCCTACGCACGGAGACTGAGGCAGCTGGGGGAAAGAGGTCTTGTCCCATAAAGCAAACACGAAGTGTGAATAGGGTTTGAGGGTTGGACAGGTGAGGTCTAAATTCATTTCTCTAGGTGGCTTAAAATATTCAAATTGGGGAATTGAAGCCACCATTGGATGGAGAATGAATTTAGAAAATTTTAATCTTGAAAAACTTGGTCGAATCGGGCCTGAACCGATCGGTTTAAGTATTGAACCCGGTTCGGACTAGTCCGGTCTGGTTCAAAACAATGTCATCTTCTTCCTTTAGATGACATCACTGTTCACTCGTCGGAAAAGCTAATAGCGCCAACGAAGATGAAAAGTGTCAGTTTAGGAAATTTTTGGCCATGATCACCATAAAGGTGCCAATCAGACGTCTAGAGAGTCCCCGAGCTCCTTATATATAGAGCTCCTCTCCATTCCTTCTCCTAATGCCTGAAAACTCCCCTCTCTTTACTACTCCAATTTCTAGTGAAGCTCAAACCAGAGCTCCGACTTGGGCATTTTTCTAAGCCTTAGAAGGTGAGATCCAATTCCTTAACTTCAAAGAGAAGTTAGCTACCTGGCAATAGTCTCCATTTGCTCAAAGGATCGTCGTAGAAGCGTCGACGTAATCAAACAGTGAAGCAGTTCCGGCGAACCGAAGCTGCCCTATTTTAGCAGAGCTGAAATTGGCCAAATTTAGCCCTGCTCTAGCCAAACAAAGCTCTCCCAATATCCCTACAACCCTTAGACGACCTCAATTGAGATAAAATTTATGCTAATTCGGCCCTTCTCAATCATTGTAGGTCAAAGTTAGAGAGAGACTCTACAGAATTTCACTGAAAATTTCCCTCAATTATAAGTCAATTGTAGGAATTCTTGATCCTAGAAGATACCTTAGGAAGAGAGTTATCTTACTCGAAAGAGAGATCAGACCGCTGCACCTCCAATGGTATGCTTTCAAAGCTTTCTCTCTCTAAATTTAGTTTTCCGACGAATCTCTGTTTGAGCATAATTCGGACCTAAATGACGCGATTCAAAGCTTAGTTGAATCATATTGTAGTGTAGGAACTGATCCACACCTTTAATTGGAGCAAATAACACTGATTGAATGGTCAATTTGATGAAATTAAAGTTGGCCAGTTTGAAATGGAGAAAATTTGGGAAAATTTTGGAGGAAATTGAGGATTATGTAAAATTGAGGGACCAAATTGCAATTTCCCAAACGAACAAAATTGGCCATAGAAAAGATGTTGGAGGACTAATTGGTCGATATTTGGAAATAATTGGGGTCAAATTGCCACTTTTATAAAGTCGAGGCAAAATGGTAATTTTTGAAAAGTTGGGGACAAATTTGGAAATTTTGGAAACTTGAACTCCTTAAGTGATTTTGAGTAAATTGAGGACCCAAAATGAATTTTAGAAGTTTTGGGACTCAATTTGAGGAAAAGTTACTAATAGGGACCTAAAGTCAAGGAATAAGAACTTTAGGGACCTAAATGCAATTTACTGAAAATTTCAGGGCATTTCATTCATACGTGAGGAATGAAGGCTATTATGCTAGATATTAATATTTAAGGATGTCTAAGTCATGTAGGAACATGAAGGATCAGAATGCCGGTAAGGATAAACTAGCGTGGAGGCAAAACCAACTAAGAAGGAATACACTGCACTTATCGGGTGAGTGAGATTTTTCACATCATACCCGGTTGGGATGATGAGTACATCGAAAATGAAAAACCAATACTATGTAGAATTTTAACATCACACCTGGTAGGGTTGATGTGAGAACTACATGAAAAAAACTACTTTTTCATTGTAAGTAGATCATACTTGTTTGTTATGATGAACTTCCTAGAAGGAAGTGAAAAACCCGCTTACCTGTTGTAAGCAAAGATGTCATCACACTCGGTTGGTGTGATGGACGAGTTGAAATTTATTTTGTTAGAAGTGTTCTCCTCTAACTGTTTGCCAATGCTTAAAAATTTTGGGAGACCTTCTTGACGTGAGCTGAAATAGCTCAGATAGGTTAGAGGCCTCGATTTTGAACTTGGGGGCTAAACTCCTCGACTTTGGAAAATCACGTACACAAGGCCAGTTGGCACGAGCATAAGCTCATAAACAAACATGATGATAAGCCATAAAAATTCTAAATGAATGAATGATGTGATTTGGCCATGGTACCAAGATAGGACCGACAAACTCAATGGACTAACGATAGTGTGATAAGACCAGGTTGACGGACCGGACTAGACAAATTGTTGCAGGTTGAGTTAAGGGTCAGGGCTGTTGGACCAGTGGCACCAAAGATTAATGGATTTATGGACAACTTTGTTTGTGCATGCACTTGAGGTTCGGGATCATCAAGATGCCCAAGAGGGGTAGTGATGCGTCTTAGGGACTACTGGACGACATGGTGGAGATAAGAGCAGTTCGTCATGCCAGCAGTAAGGGAAGCTCGACATAGCTTCATGCGCATGAGATCGGGGTGATGTCAAGATGAGGTCTCCATCCTCATATGGATATGAAATATTTTGGGTCTAAGAATAGGATGTCGGAGACATTCCCTCGGACTTCAGGTAGAAGTCAGAGACTTCTATCAGGGTGGATGGTAAAGATGCTCCGATCCACAAGTGGGTGTAGTTGGTGTAAATACATATCACGAATGTGTGTATACCCTTCCTAATGAAGGGCGTGTGTTGTTTGTGAAACACACCTAATATGGAAACGGGAAAGAGGTTTGAAAACCTTGGAAAGGATTTGAGAATCCTTAGAAAAGAATTGGTAAACCTTGGAAAAAGGTTTTGAAAACTAAAACTTGAGAAAATAATGTTTTTAAAGGAAATAAGTAGTTTGGCACACTTCGATTAAAGTTGTTTTTGTGAAAACTCGCACCCAACACCCATTTACTAAGTTGTCGAACTCACCCCCTCCCTTTACCCCTTTTCAGGAATTCAAGGGAAGCCAACCTTAAAGATTTGTCGGTAGCTAAACATTAAGACATATATGTAAATTTTATATTAAGTTTTTATTAATGTTATTACAGGAAAGATACAAGTGAAAAGGATGCCTTACTCCTCACGGTTTAAAGAAGGGGAAAAACCTTTTATAAACCGGGAGAGTGGCGGGTTGTTCATGGGGATCAAACCAAACTCAGTCAAGGTGTGACAATGCGCCATTCATCAGGAAGGGAACACACGTTCGTAGGTGCATCCCATCCACTGCACCTACTTGTGGCTCGTAGCGTCTTTACCGGCCACCAAGATAGAAGTCTGTCCACTTCTACCCTGGGTCTGAGTGGATGTTCTCGTAATTTAACCCTTAGACCCGGAAGCAACTCCGTGTCCGTATAAGAATAGAGACCTCATCTCGACCCATCCTGGTCTCATGCGCAAGTAGCTACTCCGAGCTTCATGACTATTGGCATGACGAACTACCCTTATGTTATGCCTCGACTTGGTTTGGTCAGATCCCTTTGATCAACCCACCACTCTCCTGATTTACTAAGTGTTTTCCATTCTTTTAAATCGTGAGGAGTCCTTTAAACCTGCACCTTTCTTGGAATAACATAAAATAAAACTACATAAAATTTTAAACTTATCATACCTGCCTCATAGGTATGTTAACCTGTAGTCTTTGGATAGGCTTTCCCCAGGTTACCTAAAAGGGGTATATGGGAGGGGGTGAGTTCAACGACTCAGTGAATGGGTGTTTAAAGTATGTCTTTCAAAAAATAGTTTGAATTGGAGTGTGTCGGACTCCTTATTTTTCCTTTAAAACATTTCATTCTCAAATCTCAATTTTCATATACATTTCACATCACAACGGAGTGTATATCAACCAAGACACACCCTTCATCATGAAGGGAACACACATTCGTAGGGCAGCATGTCCACTACAGCCACTTGTGGCATCAGAGTGACTTTACCGGCCACCTAGATAGAAGCACGTCCACTTCATCCACGACATTCAACCCTCAATCCCGTAAAGAAAACTCCATGTCCGTTTGAGGATAAAGACCTCATCCCGTCCACACCGTGATCTCATGCGCATGAAGCTACGTCGAGCTTCCAAGATTGTTGGCATGACTAACTGCCCTTATCTTCACCATGTCATCTAGTAGCCATAGGATGCATTACAACCCCTTTTGGGTGTCTTGAAGGTCCCGTAACTTAGTGTATGCACAAAATCACAAATTTTCTCATAGTCATTTATTCTTTGGTGTCACTAGTCAAACGGCCCCAACCCTCAACTCGACCTGTAGTTATTTGTCTTGACTGGTTCATCGACCTATCATGTCACACTACCACCAATCCATCGAGTATGTCAGTCCTGTCTTGGTACCATGGCCAAACATATCATTCATTTAAAGTTTTCATGGCTTAAACTCATGTTTGTTTACAAGCTCCTACTCGTGCCAATTGGCCTTCGGCCCACTATACGAGATTTTTAAAATCGGGCATATTAGCCCCCAAGTTCCAAAACCAAGGCCTTCGGTCTATATGAGCATTTCGAGTTCTTGTCAAGAAGTTCTCCCAAAAAGTTTAAGTAGTGGGATACAGTTAGGGGAGAGCACTTCTGACAAAATATTCTTTTTATCTATCCATCACACCAATCGGGTATGAGGACATCTCTGCTTATAACCGATAAGCGGGTTTTCTACTTCCTTCTAGGAAGTTCATCATACCAATCAGGTATGATCTACTTAAACCGATATGTAGTTTTTCCACATAATTTCCACATCATTCCTTCCAGGTGAGATGTTTAACATTCAACTTAGTAGTGAGTTTTCATTTCCAAGGTGCTTATCATCCCAATCGGGTATGATATAAAAATTCCACTCACCCGATCGTGTAGTGAATACATCTTATTTGGCTCTTTGACTCCACGCGAGCTTGTACTTGTTGGCTTTCCTAGTACTTATTGTTCCTACACGATATGAACATCCTTGTTCATTATCATTTGGCCTATTAGCCTTCATTCACCATGAATGAATAAAATACTCAAACTTTTCGATTTATTGCAATTAGGTCACTAAAGTTCTTTTTTTAACTTTAGGTCCCTAATGCTGATTTTCCTCCAAATTGAGTATTGGAACCTCTAAATTTCACCTTAGGACCTCAATTTCTTCAAAATCACAAAAAATGGTTCAAGTTTCCCAAATTTCCAATTGGTCCCAAATTTTCCAAAATTACCATTTTGCCCCTACTTTACAAAAATGGTAAATTTCACACCAATAATTCCAAAAATTGACCAATTGGTCCTCCAACATCTTTATCATGCTCAATTGGCCCTCAATTTTATGAAATTGCACTTTAGTCCCTCAAATTTTTTAATTTCCCTAATTTTCCCTAAATTTTCACCTAATTTCAACACAACCGTATTTGATTTCATCAAATTGACTGATCAAATTGACTTAGAGAGAAAAAGCTTTGAAAGCTTACCGCCTAGGGTGAGGCGTTCCGAGCTTTCAATCTGGATAGATAGCTCTTGTCATGGGGGTCCTCTAGGATCAATAACTGCATCAATTGATCTCGAATTGAGGGAGAATTTGGTCAGTGAAGTTATGTCGGTTCTCTCTCTAGCACTGATTGGAAATTATAGAGGGGTGGCAAATTGGCATAACTTTCCACTCTAATTTTGCTGTAGGAGGGTTGTGGAAGTGTTGAGAGGGCATGATTGGCCTAAGAAGGGCACGAATTGGCTGATTTCAGCTCAGTAGAAAAAGGGCAGCTTCAATCCGTTGAAGCTGCCTCATTGTTCTATCACGCTGGTGTTTCTCCGACAACCCTCGGAGCAAATGGAGACTGCAGGCGTGTAGCTGACTTCTCCATGAATCAGAAGAACCTAACCACACCTTCTTTGGCTCAGAAACATGCCCAAGTTAGAGCTCTAGTTCGAGCTACATCGGAAAATGGAGTAGTAGGGAGAGAGAGGAATTTTTAGGTGTGAGGATGATGAATGAGGAGGGGCTCTTTATATAGGAAGCTAGTAGACTTCTTGGTTGTCCGATTGGAGTCTTAATGGTGGTCATTCATTGCCTGAAACTCCCTGGCTAGAGACTTTTCATCTACGCTGGTGCTGCTCGATTTTTTGGTGAGTGAACATTGTTGTCATCTAAATAAAGAAGACGACACTGATCCGAACTGTACCGCACCGGTCTGAACCAGGTTTAAAGCTTAAATTGGTCGGTTCAGGCCCGATTCGATCGAGTTTCTCAAAATTAAAAAATTCTAAATTTATCTAAATCCATTCTCTATCCAATGTTAGACTAAATTCTCAAATTTGAATTTTCTAAGCCACCTAGAAAATGAATTTAGCATTCGGTTCAATAGTGATTCAAACCGATCCAAACCGGTTCAATCTGGTTCACCTGAACTGGTTTGCTTTTCTCTTCCAATTCATCCTAAATTCTTTTTTCATGACTTTTGTGACTCTTTAGGTCTCTCGAGATCCTTAAATTTCCCGATTTTCCCTTTCGCCCTTTCTCTTTCCTTCAAGGAAGTTCATCATACCAATCAAGTATGATTTTTCTCTACTTACAACCGATAATTAGGTTTTAGCTTAGTTCGACCGTCACCCCATCCGGGTATGATGTTAAAATCCCACTTACAAATGGTTTTTCGTCTCTAAAGTACTCATCATCCCAACCAGCAATGATGTAAATAAGTCCACTCACCCGACAACAGTGACGTGTTCGCCCTCGATTGGTTTTTCAAGTCGATGCAAGCTTTCTCTTGCTTGCGTTTTGATTACACTTGTCCCTACACAATTTGGGCAGCCTTATCACTTACGGTTTGACATAAAAGCCTATGCTCCCAATTTATTGATAAATTGCATTTAGGTCCCTAAAGTTTATTTTCTTAACTTTAGGTCCCTAATGCCAGCTTTTGCCCAATTTGAGTCCCAAAGTTTCCAAAATTCCCTTTGAGCCTTCATTTTACTCAAAATTGTATAAGGGGTTCAAGTTTTCCAAATTTTCAATTTGGTCCCCAATTTTTCAATAATTACCATTTTGCCCGTACTTTCCAAAAATGGCAATTTCACCCCAATTATTCCAAAAATTGACCAATTGGTCCCTCAACATCTTTTTAATGGCCAAATGGCCCTCTATTTTTAGAAATTGCAAAGAGGTCCCTCAATTTTATGAAATCCCCAATTTTCTCCAAATTTTTTCCCTCAATTTCCCCCTTTCAAATTGGCCAAATTTGATTTCTTCAAATTGACCATTCCATCGGGGTTAATTGCATTAATTGAAGGTGTAAACTAGTTCCTACACTTCCATATGATTCAATTGAACTTTGAATCACATGAATTGAGGTAGAAATGAGCTCAAACAGAGCTTCGCAAGAAAACTGTGCATAGAGAGAGAAAGCTTATCGTCAGAGGTGCAGTGGTCCGAGCTTTCTATCTGGGCACGTAGCTCTTGTCTGAGGTTCCTCCTAGGATAAAAAATTTCTACAATTGACCTCGAAATGAGGGAGAATTTCGTTAGTGAAATTTTGTAGTTTCTCTCTCTGATGCCGACTAGAAATGAGGGAGAATTTTGTTAGTGAAATTTTGTAGTTTCTCTCTCTAATGCCGACTAGAAATGATAGAGGTGGGCTGAATTGGCTTACCTTTCAGCTCTGTTGCGGTCATGTGAGGGTCGTGGGGGTGTTGAAAGTGCTTGGTTTGGCAGGAGGAGGGCTGAATTTGGTTGATTTTAGCATGACCGAAATAGGGCAGCTTCGATCCTTTGGAGCTGCTTCACTGTTTGATTCCGCCGATGCTTTTCTAGCGGTCCTCGGATCGAACGGATATTGCTATCAGGTAACTGACTTCCCTTGAAGTCTAAAGAACCCAACCTCGCCTTCTAAGGCTAAGAAAATGGCCGAAGTCGGAGTTTTGGTTAGAGCTTCGCTGAAAAATTGAGCAGTTGAGAGAGATTGGAGATTTTAGGTGTGGGGAGGATGAATGGAGAGGAGCTCTTTATATAGGGAGCTCGAGGACCCTCTGCCCGACAACTTTCCTTTTTGGTTGAGCTTATCCTCACCCTGAAATGGCCTAATCGAACCCTTTTTTTCCTTCGTCGGCGTCGTTGGTTTCTACATTGAATGAAGAGTGCTATCATTTGAAGGAAGAGGATGATATTGGTCTGATCAGTTCAATGCGTTAATCGGCTAGTTCTGGCACTATTTTACCAATTTTCTCAAAATTAAAAATTTCTAAATTCATTCTCTATCCAATGGTTCAATTCCTTTGAATATTTTAAGCCACCTAGAAAAATGAATTTAGCAATCGATTCAATGATGGTTCAAATCGGTTCAAACCAGTTTAGGTTCGGTTCACCTAAACCGGTATGGTTTTCTCTTCCCATTTGTTCCAAGGTCCTTTTCCATCATTTTTATGACTCTTTGAGTCACTTGGAATTTTTTGATCTCCCATTTTTCCCCTATTTTCTTATATTTAAGGGACAGGGTTTACAAGTGGAATAGTTGGGGACTCTTCTGCGAAAGTGTGATCCCTTTGATGATAAAGGGTATATGATTGTGTGTGCTAAACTTAAAACGCAAGGTGAAATGATAACTTGAGATCGTGTGAAATGATTTTCAATCGCCAATTATTAAAATTTTCATAGCTCTTATAATCATATTTGTCTACGGGCTCCAGCCCGTGCCCACTAGCCTTGGGCCCACTTCAGGAGTTTAGCAAACAATCATACACCCTTTATCATATAGGGTACAAACATTCGTGTCTATGATGTGGGGAAAGAGACCTCATCCTAACCCCGCCCCAGTCTCGGTGCGTAGGAAGCTACTCCGAGCTTCATGACTCATTGGCACGACAAACTGCCCTTATCGCATCCAAGTTGTCCAACAACCCTTAGAACCATCATTACCCCTCTTGGGCATCTCGATGGTCCCGTATCATAGTGCATGCACAAACAATAGTTTTGGGATTTATAAACCATTATTTTTTGTGCCAACGGCCCAATGACCCTGACTCTCAACTTGGGCTCCATAGTTGTTTGCCTTACTGGTCTGTCTACTTGGCTCTGGCGCACTACCACTAGCCCATCAAGTCTTGTCAGTCCCGATTCAGCACCGTGGCAATTTACACAAAATTAGCCAATTATGAAAATTTTCATGGCTCTTATAACCATATTTGTCTACAGGCACCAGCTCGTGCCCACTAGCCTTGGGCCCACTTTAGGAGTTTTTCAAAACTAAGCCTTAAGCCCCATAAGTTCAAAAATGTGGCCTTCGGCCTGTTGGAGCTGTCCTAGCTCTCATCAGAAAAGTCTCCAAAAATCTTTAAGCAGTTGCACATAGGTAGGGGAGATGATTTCTGGAAAAAACGGTTTTCAAACTTAAAATGTACTCATCATACCAACCGGACATGATGATGGAAAATCCCACTCCTAGTGGTTTTTCATTTTAAAAAAAGGTACTTATCATCCCAACCGGGTATGTTGTTAAAAAGTGCCACTCACCCGATGATTGTGGCTTGTTTATCCTAGTTAGACTTCCAATCCTTGTCGTGCTCCCTTGCACATGTTCTTGTCTGATATGTCCCTAAAGGGTTCGAGCATGCTCATGTGGAAAGCTTTGGCATGAAAGGCATCCTATTTTCATGTATTTGCAATTAGGCTCTAACTTTTGCCTTATGACAATTAGGTCTCTAAAGTTCATAATCTTTGACTTTAGATCCTTAATGTTCAATTAATTTTATTTAAGTACCTAGGATTTCCAATATCCCTTGTGGGTCCTTAATTTTCCAAAATCACCAATTGGCCCTAAAGTTTCTAAAATTATGAATTGGTCCTTAATTTATCCAAAATTGCCAATTGGTCCTTAAATTTTCAAAAATTGCCAATTGGCCCTCAATTTCTTCCAATTGCCCAATTGGACCTCAGTTGGGAGTTAATTTCATAAAAATCACCCAATTTTCATTAAATTACAATTTGACCCCCAATTTTCCCAAATTTCCAAGTTGTCCAATTTCCCCCAAAATTGCCATTTGACCCTGAAAACTAATTTCATTCAATTGGCCACTCAAACGTGGGAAATTGTTTTCATTCGTGATCAAAATCATCTTCCCTATGTCTTCCTCGTCACTTCAAGCTTTGAAACACTTCATTTGGCTCATAAATGAGCTCAAATGAAGCTTCATCGGAGAATTGTCCGAGAGAGAGAAAGCTTCAATTTCTTACCCTTGAGGATCCAACAATCAGAGCTCTTGCTTTCTCTAAATTGCTCTCCTCCTAGGGATCCTTCTTAGATCAAATCACACCTCAATTGGTGGCTTGAGTAGTGTGAATTTCTCACTTTAAGTTTTAGCAGAAATGCACTAAAAATAGTATTTTCCAGTGAAGGGCAGCAAAGGGGAATTACCAACTTAGCTCAAGGAAGGTCAAGACACTTTGAGGGGTGGTTTAGGGGGGGAGGGGGCTTGGTTTGACCATAATTGGTTAGGGAAGGGCTCAAATTTGGCTCGGGTAGCTCGGGTTACTGACTGCCATGGAGTGACGGTACTATGCGAGCTCACCAGAGCTTCCCTAACGATCGTCGTGCTGAATGAAGACTATGGCCGGGTAGCTGACTTCCTCAAAATTCTAAAGAATTTGAGTTCACCTTCTGTGGTGGAGAAAAATGCCCTAATTAGAGCTTTGATTTGAGCTTCGCTGGAAAACTGAGCACTTCTTCTTCTCCAAGTTTTTGAGTGATGAGAAAGATGGATGAGGAGGAGCTCTTTATATAGGGAGCTCGGGGACTGAAAAGGATTTACCGTTTCTCCGACATCCTGGTCGGCTACTAACGTAACATCTTTTCCATGTGTCAGCTCCTCACTTGTTAGTCCTGCTAACAAGGCTTCTCCTACCACTAACTAAGGACACATGTCACTCTCCTATTGGTCGGTTGTCGATGACATGGATTTTCTTCCTTTGACCGTTGACTCAGTAAACACGTCACACTTTAGTAGGTCAACACTTCTAGGTGCTGACTTAGCAACTGATTGGGCATACTTTGCCATGTGTAACTCACTGATTGGTCGCACCCACTGACTGGGCACTGACCTAGCAAGCGGTCTATTGACAAGTTGGGTTAGACCAGGTTTGGTGACCTGAAATCTAAAATCTGCCAGTTTAGGCTTGTTTCGACCGATTTTTTAAAATCTAAAAATTAGAAATTTTAAAATTTTCTAAAATCATATAAATTCATTTTTTACATAGTGTTGACTTTAATTTCCCAAATTGATATTTTAAAGTCATCTAGAAAAATGATATTTTGCGGTTCAATCTGGTCCGGGTCTAGTTCACCCTGAACCAATATGGTTTTTGCACTCAATCCTATTCATTGTTCCTTTAAATTATTTTTGAGTCTTTATTGATGTCACTCCCCGACCCGGTTTAGTCGGATCCCCATGAGCAACCTGCCACTCTCTTGGTTTAATAAGAGTTTTCCACTTCTTTTAACTGTGAGCAGTAAGGCGTTCTTTAAATCCGTACATTTCCTAAAATAACATTAATAACAACTGCAAGAAAATTTAAACTTAACACACCTGTCTTACATGTGTAATTAACTTGAGGTCTTTGGGTAGGCTTTCCCTTGGTTACCATAAAAGGGGTATAAGGAAGGGGGTGAGTTCAACAACTCAGTAAATTGGTGTTTTCAAAATTTGACTTTCAGAAAATAGTTTGAATTGGAGTGTGTCAAACTCCTTATTTTCTTTCAAAACATTTCATCCGCAAAATCTTAGTTTTCATAGCCATATCTCATTATCAACCACAAATGGTGTGTTTATCAATCAACACATGCCCTTCATCATGAAGGGAACACACATTCGCAGGGCAGCACGTCCACTGCACCCACTTGTGGCATCGGACCAACTTCACCAGCCACCTAGATAGAAGCCCATCCACTTCTACCTTGAGAATGAGTAGATGTACATGACATCTAACCCTCAATCCCATAAAGAAAACTCCGTGTCCGTATGAGGACAAAGACCTCATCCAGACCCCACCTCGGTCTCATGCACATGAAGCTAGGTCGAGCTTTCAAGACTACCGGCACAACAATCTCCCCTTATCTTCACTATGTTGTCTAGTAGCCCATAGGACGCATCACTTCCCCTCTTGGGTGTCTTGAAGGTCTTGTACCTCAGTACATGCACAAAACAATATTTTTTTCTCATAAGACATTTAATCTTTGGTGCCACTGGTCAAACGGCCCTAACCCTCAACTCGACCTGCAGCTGTTTGTCTCGACTAGTCCATCAACCTGTCATGTCGCACTACCATCAGTCCATCGAGTATGATGGTCCTTTCTTGGTACCATGGCTAAAAATATCATTCACTTAAAGTTATCATGGCTTAAACTCATGTTTGTTTACGAGGTCCTACTCGTGCTAATTGGCCTTGGGCCCACTATATAAGATTTTTAAAATCGTGCATTTTAGCCCCCAAGTTCCAAAACAAAGGCCTCCGGCCTATCTGAGCTATTTGAGCTACCGTCAATAAGGTCCCTCAAAAAGTTTAAGTAGTGGGACACAGTCAGGGGAGAGCACGTTTGACAAAATAATTTTTCATTTATCCATCACACCAATCAGGTGTGGGGACATCTCCGCTTAACTGATAAGCGGGTTTTCTACTTCCTTCCAAAAAGTTTATCATACCAATCGAGTATGGTCTACTTATAACCGATAAGTAGTTTTTCCGCGTAATTTCCAAATCACTCCATTGAGGTGTGAATCCCACTCACCCGATAGTGCAGTGAATTTCCTATTAACCGGCCTTTTGCCCCCACGCGAGCTTGTCTTAGCTGGCGTTCCTGGTACTTCGTGTTCCTACACGATATGAACATCCTTGTTCATTATCATTTGACCTAATAGCCTTCATTCAGCACGAATGAATAAAGTACCCAAACTTTTCAATTATTTGTAATTAGATCCCTAAAGTTCTTTCTCTTTAACTTTAGGTCGATAGTGCTAATTTTTCACCAAATTGAGTCCCGAAACTTCTAAAATTCACTTTGGGACGTCAATTTATTCAAAATTACAAAAAGGGATTCAAGTTTCACAAGGTCCCCAACTTTTCCAAAATTACCATTTTGCCCCTACATTTGGTCAATAAAGATCTGTCGGTTCTCTCTCAAGCACCGATCGAAATTTATAGAGGGGAGCCATATTAGCTTACCTTTCCACTCTAATTCAGTTGTATGAGGGTGGTGGAAGTGTTGGGAGGGCTTGCTTTGGCATGAGAGGGGCTCAAATTGGCTGATTTCTGCTCGTCCGAAATAGGGCAGGTTCAGTCCACCAGAGTTGCTTCATTGTTCTATTACTCTGGCATTTCTTTGGTGATTCTCAAAGCAAATGGAGACTATATTTAGGTAGCTAACTTCTCCCCAAATCTAAAGAACTCGACCACACCTTCTTTGGCTCAAACAAATGTCCATGTAGGAGCTATGGTTCAAGCTTCACTAGAAAATGGAGCAGTTGGGAGAGAATGGAGTTTCCAGGTTTGAGGAGGATGAATGAGGATGGGCTCTTTATATAGGAAGCTCGAGGACTTCTTGCTCGTCCAATTGGTGCCTTAATGGCTATCATTCATTGCTTAAAACTCTGTGACCAGAGACTTTTCATCGGCGCTGCTAAATTTTCCAACGAGTGAACAGTGCTAACATCTAAAGTAAGAAGACAACACTATTCCGAATCGGGTTCAATACTTAAACTGGCCGGTTCAGGCCCGATTCGACCAAGTTTTTAAAAATTAAAAATTTGTAAGTTTATCTAATTTCATTATTTATCAAATGTTGGCCTCAATTCTCCAATTTAAATTTTCTTAGCCACCTAGAAAAATAAATTTAGAAACTGATTCATTAGTAGTTCAAGTTCGGTTCACTTGAACCAGTTTGATTTTTGCCTCCAATTCATCCTAAATTCCTTTTTCATGACTTTTCTGACTATTTAGGTCACTCGGGATCTATAAATTTCCTTATATGCCCTTTCTCTATCTATTCCATTTTATAGATCAGCTCAATGTTCTATTTGGAAATGACTAGTTCTTTTCCTAGTTTTCTTATTATCAAAGGATGAGATTTACAACTCTCACCTCCTTTTAGGGGTTTTGTCCCCAACACAATTACATGTCAAATAATTGAGGGTAACTATCCCTCATTACACATTTAGTTTCCCATGTCTCTTCCTATATGGGTCCGTTTTGCCATAGAACCTTGACCATAGGAATACTCTTATTCCTTAAGTTCTTCTCCCACCGGTCGATAATTTATACCAGTTTTGTTTGATAGGTCAAGTTCTCTTCTATCTCTGGTGGAGGTCTATCCAACACATGACTAGGATTAGGATGGTACTTATGAAGAACCGAGATATGGAATACATCAGGTATTCTCTACAAGTATGGAGGTAGTTCCAATTTAGAGGCCACCAGTCCTATCCTTTAAATAATGGGATATGGACTAATATACCTCAGTTTCAACTTTTCCCATTGTTGAAACCTAAGTATTCCCCTCCATGGAGATACCTTGAGAAACACATGATCTCCTACATGAAACTCCAGATCTTTCCTTCGATGACTCGCATAACTCTTTTGCATATCTTAAGTGGTCTTAAGGTGACTCCTGATTAATTTTATTTTCTCTGTAGCATGCTCGATTAGCTCTGCCCTTTCTAGCTTTTTTTCCCCCCACTTCTACCCAAAATCGAGGGGTATGGCATGGTCATCCATAAAGGGCTTCATAGGGAGCCATTTGAATACTGGCATGATTGCTATTATAGTAAGCAAATTCCATTATGCACAAGTATTCCTCCCAACCTTTGTTCATGGTGAGTACACATGCTCTTAGCATATCCTCCAAGATTTGAATAGTTCACTCAGACTGTCCATCAGTCCGAGGATGAAATGTCGTGCTCATGTGGAGCTTGGTTCCCATGTCACTTTGTAAGCATGGCCAAAAGCTTGAAGTGAATCTCGGGTCTCTATCTGATATTATACTCACCAAGACGCCATGAAGTATTATTATCACCCTCATGTATAAGATGACCAGTTGTTCCACTATGTTCGTCACTCTTATGGGGAGGAAATGAGCAGATTTGGTAAATCAAACCACGATGACCTAAATGGCGTCTCGACCCTTCCTGGTCATAAGTTGTCCTATAACAAAGTCCATAGTGATGTGCTCCAATTTCCATTCTAGGATTGGTTAGGTTTGCAGCAATCCTAATGGTTATTAATGCTCAGCTTTATTCTACTCATAGGACAAGCATCAGGCTAAATATTCCACAATGTCCCTCTTCATTCCCTTCTAGCAATACCCTTGTTTGAGGGTGCGGTACATCTTGGTACTGCCCGGATGCATTGCATACACTGAATCATGTGCCTCTTCCAGAATTAACCTCTTCAACTTCTTTTCTTGTGGCACACATATTGAAAACCCCATCCTTTGATAATAAGAAAACTAGGGAAAGAACTGATCATTTCCAATTTAAAAATCGAGTCGGTTTACAAACTGGAACTGATAGAGAAAGGGCAAACCGGTAAATTTAAGGATCTCGAGTGACCCAAAGAGTCGCAAAAGTCAAAGAAAAAGGACTTTAGGATGAATTGGAGATGAAAAAAAATAGTTTAGGTGAACTGGATCAGAACCGAATTGAACCGGTTTGGACCGGTTTGAACCACTGTTAATATGGATGATAAATTCATTTTTCTAGGTGGTTTAGAAAATTCAAATAGGAGAATTAAGGCCACCATTGGATAGAGAATGAATTTAGATGAATTTAGAAATTTTTAATTTTGAAAAAATTGGTCAAATCAAGCCTAAACCGACTGGTTTAAGCTTTGAACCCGGTTTGGACCGGTTCCGTCCAGTTCAAAATAGTGTCGTCTTCTTCCTTTAGATGACAGCACTATTAACTCGCCGAAAAATCGAGCAGCGCTGGTGAAAATGAAAATTTTTCGGCCAGGTAGTTATAGGCAATGAATGACCCCCTTAAATGTGCCAATCGCCAAGAAGTCTTGGAGTTTACTATATAAAAAGCCCCTCCTCATTCATCCTCTCCACACCTGAAAACTCTATTCTCTCTCAACTGCACCAATTTTCATGAAGCTCAAACAAGAGCTCCGATATAGGGTCTTTTCTAAGCCAAAGAAGGCATGGTCGGGTTTTTTGGATTCGGGAAGAAGTCAGCTACATGCCTGTAGTCTCCATTTGCTCCTAGGGTTGCCGAAGAAACGGCAGTGTGATCGAATATTGAAGCAGCTCCGACGAACCAAAGCTACCCTATTTTGGTCGAGCTGAAATTGACCAATTCGAGCCCTTCTCAGGCTAAGTCAAGCCCTCCCAACACCTTCACAATCCTCCTACGGCTGAATTAGAGCTAAAAGGTAAGCCAAGTTGGCTCCCCATTGTAAATTACAATCGGTGCAAGAGAGAGAACCGGTTAAAGTTTGATGACTAAATTCTCACTCAATTCGGCATCAATTGATGTAATTCGTGATCCTAGGAGTAACATCCAGACAAGAGCTATCTGGCCAGTTTGAAAGCTCGGACCGAAGAATTCAATCAATTGATGCCGAATTGGATGAGAATTTTATCATCAAACTTCTGTCGGTTCTCTCTCTAGCACCTATCAAAAATTACCGAGGGGAGCAGAATTGGCTTACCTATCCACTTTAATTCAGCTGTAACAGGGCTATGAAGGTGTTGGGATGGCTTGTTTTGGCTTGAGGAGGGCTCAAAATGGCTGATTTCAGCTCGGTCGAAATAGGGTAGCTTCGGTCTGCCGGAGCTGCTTCACTGTTCCATCACGCCAGCGCTTCTTCGGTGACTCTTGAAGCAAATAGAGACTACAGGTGTGTAGTAGACTTCTCTCCGGTTCTAAAGAACCTAACCTAACCTTGTTTGACTTAGAAAAGTGCCCAAGTCAGAGCTCTGGTTTGTGCTTCACCGAAAAATGGAGCAGTTGAGAGAGAATGGAGTTTTCAAGTGTGGAGAGGATGAATGGGGTGGTGGTCTTTATATAGGAAGCTCAGGGACTTCTTGATCCAATTGGTGCCTTAATGATGGTCATTCATTGCCTTAAACTCCCTGGCCAGAGACTTTTCAGCTTCGCCAGTGCTACGTGATTTTTCGACGAGTGAACAATGTTGTCATCTAAAAGAAGAAGACGACACTATTTCGAACCAGACAATACCGGTCTGAACCGGGTTCAAAGCTTAAATCGACTGGTTCACCCCCATTCGACCAAATTTTTCAAATCTAAAATTTTCTAAATTCATTTTCTATCCAATGGTGGCCTTAAATCTCAAATTTGAATTTTTAAGCCACTTAGAAAAATAAATTTAGAATTTGGTTCAATAGAGGTTCAAACCGGTCCAAACCGGTTCAATCTGGTTCACCTGAACTAGTTTGGTTTTCATCTCAAATTCATTCTCAAGTCCATTTCCATGACTTTGGGACTCTTTGGGTCACTTGGGATCCATAAGTTTCCCGGTTTGCCCTTTCTCTATCAGTTCAGGTTCATAAACAGACTCGATTCATAAAATGGTTCAATCCAGTTGGATACGGTTCATCTGATCTGGTTAGGTTTTTCTCTTCCAAATTGTCCTAAGGTTCTTTTTCAAGGTTTTATAAACCCTTTGGATCACTCAGGAGTTGTAAATTTCCAAATTGCCCGTTCCCAAATGATTGGGTTTGTGAACTGGTTCGGTTTTCTTACTCGATTTAACTTGTTCTTTTCCCGATTTTCCTTCAATAAAAAAGGGCAGGGTTTATAACTCTCCCCTCCTTTTAGGAGTTTTGTCCCCAAAACTTAACTAGAAACCTTGCATGAGGAACCAATTCCTTTGATGTCCATTTGGTATTTGCTTAACATGCAAACTCTTATCTTGTTCTTTCAATTAACCCTTTTTACATCATTCTTTGAAAGAATTCTTTTCCTTTATATTATTTGCTCCCTCCATGGAGTTTATCATACCTAAACATATCTTACTTAAGGGTATATCCTAAGATTCGCATCTTTCTTTACTTAGAGTAATATTTTTCCCTTTGAGTTCCCATACTCATGATTGGGAATTCCAAGATATCTAACCTTTCCCGTGTCTAGTTAACCTCTTGGTCATTGAAACCCTTAACTCGATGTCCTTTAGAATATTACATACATGTTTTCATGGGTTTCCTTGTTATCATCTTTTCATCCTATTTCAACTCTTCCTCCGTCTGTTGTTCATTACAATTTCAGTCCAAATTTTATGTTTGACCTTACCATGCTTACTAACTGACTCTTCCTTATTTTAAGTCATATTTTCCTCGGAGATGTTGGGTTTACATGCCCCATACAGCATGACATTTTCTAGATCTTATCTCAATGTCCATTAGCTTTCTAGGACACCTCCTTTAGGGTTATTCCCAATTTTCCAACCCCTTAGAGATTGTATAACTTCATCCCTCTTTTTTTTCTAGTAGTATTCACCGTTATCAAATCAACTTACACATTGTGTTGGTTTTCCTTACCCACTCGTCCTTTCTCAACTTCCTTATTGAGTATTTCTGGTTCCAATGATTGGGTTTTCCAATAATTTACTGACAAGTTGGGATTCCTTCCTTCTTAAGTCCTTGCCTTCTTTATCTAAGGATTTTTCCTAATTCCTTAATCCACTTTTACTTACTCATAATCATTTCATGATTCTTCATTCTTACAATAATCACTTTCGATCTATGTGTCGATTCCTTTGCTTGGGAAAGTTCCCTTCTTCCGGTTTCATTCTCTACTATGTCCCTCACAATAGAGATTTCCATCTTAGAAGTTACATGCTCAACCTTCTTATCATTCCTTGTAGGGTTCTTTCTCCCTTTCTTCGCACCCCTATCTATGTTAGGGTAGTTGTCTAATTTGGATCCTTCTCTATCCATAACTTTTGTTTCATCCCTTATTCCTTACTTGGGATACTTCTGATTATTGGTTTGATTCTGTGGATTCCACACTATGCTCAATCGTCCACTTTTTAGGCTTCATATGCACGTGTGGACTATGACCCGTCTTACCAATTGTGGTTATTCCTCCTTAGCCACATCTTATTTGGAGGGCTTACTTTCTCAATGTGTCTCAGACGTTCTTTCCTTTATTACCTTAGTATGGGTAGTCCACTCATTCTTACTTGTCACAGCATCTTTTTATGCTAACTTCCTATTTACCCGTTAACTTATTTCCTTTTAAGGTGGGTTCACATCCTCCTTGTTTCAAAATCTCTTGATCGTCCTTCATGAGGCTCACTTAACTGTTTCAAGACTTTTAAATTATAAATCTGATTTTGGCCATTATTTTCTTTAAGGGTTTCTTCGTCCTTCTTTTCCAATGTTTGGCCTTTTTCACTTCTCCCTTCTTTGCCACAGTTTAAATCCATGGTTCTCTCGAAGTCCAGTTCTTTAACTATCTCCATCTTACCATTTTTCTTCTCTAATTATATGGGTAGCTGTATCACTCGTCCTTCATGCCCATCCTATTGTCCTTCATATAGTGTAGTATTTACTACTTCCCAGCCTTTCTTAGGGTTTTGTTTATTCTCTTTGACCATCCCGTTGCTACTAGTTTCTTCTTTCTACTTGGTTCTCCTGGAATTGTTATTTGGTTCTTCATCTCTCTCCAAACAGGTCACACTTGGGCCATTACAATACCTCCTTCCTTTGAAAAGTTTCCTAATTAAGGGTGGGTTCCTTGCACTCCACATTATGTTCATGTGCTCATCAATGATTCCTTCAAGGGAACTTAGTTGTATGTATCCCTCCAAAGTTTCCTTTCATAGCATATTTCTTCTCCTCTTCACTCTTACTGTATCATACCCCTAGAGTTTTTGGAGGACGTTTTTCTACGTTTGCCCCTTACGAGAGGGTTCTAGGTATACTTTCTTACCTCCATCCTTGTGGTATCCTTCTCGGCTTGACCTTCTTAAGAAGAAGTTTAAATTTGGTTTTTACCTCATCATTTCTTTACCTCTTTGTGAATTGCTTACTTAACCTATTCCATGGTTTTGGTCACCAGTTTGCCATGTCTTTCGTGACCTTTGAGGAGGTATTGCCATAAATCTATGAGGTGTAGAACAATCCTTCTTTACCTGTCCTATTCCCTTAAACTTATGACAGGTTTGGTACATGTCCTTAATAGGGTTGGGAACTTCTTCACGTAGTGTCCCCATTGTTCACATTTATAATAGGTTATTCTCTTGTGTGGATCATGTAGTTCCTCCATTCCTTTGAGTGTTGTGGGACTTTTCTAGGGTTTACTGGTAGTTTGGTGCCTCGCCGTCCTTGAGTGTGAACACCTTGTGAGTTTTCTTGTTAAGTCTTCTTTGTCAAATGGTCACTCTAGGAGTCCTCCTATATTTCGTAATTCCCTGATTCAGCTTCCTTAACTAAGATGGGATTCTCCCTAATTTTTTATGGTGAAGGGGGTTTATTTGTTTACTATTCTTGGGACCATCTTCCTAGCAAGATCACTTCATCGAGAGATAGGATTTTAGGAATTTTGAGTACTTTATTAATAGAGGAGTACAATATGTTGGGGTTTTAGCCCCATTTATAGAAAATGGTCACAAAATAAAATAGGGAGCTATGGGATTCTTGATAAGCATCCTCTTAGGGAAGGTTATACATCCATACTAGCATTCCTGGCCTTAGGCTTGGCTCCCTTTGTACACAAAATGGTGATCTTAACATGTCATGGCACCGTACTCCTTGGCGGTACTTGATACTTCCCCATTTGATCCTTTGGGCTTCTACTATGTCTTAGGTATTACGAAGCTTCTAGGGTTGTCTTCCTATAGGGACAAGGTGTTGAGTAGAGTCATTCCTAGTTTTCTTAGTTTCTCTCCTGGGAGCCATCTGAAAATTTTAAGATCAATCCTATTAGTTACTATATTTTCTAGTCTTGATTATGTATTCGAGAAAACACTCTGATACCACTAAGTTTTCACACCCCGACCCAGTTTGGTCGGATTCCCGTTAACAACCTATCACTCTCCAGGTTTATTTAAGGGTTTCCCCTTGTTATAAACCGTAAAGAGTAAGGCGTCTTTTAAACCTGCACCTTTCCTAGAATAACATAAATCAAAACTATATAAAATTTTAAATTTATCATACCTGTCTTAGAGGCATATTATTTAGTGGCCCTTGAGGGTAGGCTTTCCAAGATTTCCAAAAAGGGATATAAGGGAGGGGGTGAGTTCAACTACTTAGTGAATGAGTTTTCAAAATTTTAACTTTTAGGAAAAATATTTGTATTGGAGTGTGTTAAACTCCTTTTTTTTTCAAAAATTATTTCATTTCAAATCTCTATTTTTATCACCATTTCTTATGAAACATAGTGTGTCATCACCCAACACACATCAATCATCATTAACGTCAATAACACAATCGTAGGCTAGACCGTCCACTGAACCCACTTGTGGCATCGAAGCGACTTTACCGGCCACCTAGATAGAATCACGTCCACTTCTACCCTGAGAATGAGTGGATGTACATGACATCCGACCCTCAATCCTGAAATCAATTCCCTATGTCTGTATAAGGACAGAGGGCTCATCCCAACCCTACCCCGGTCTCATGCACTTGAAGCTACATCGAGCTTCACAAGGTCACCTGGTCAGACAAACTGCCCTTATACCCACCAGGTCGTCCAAGGCCTTAGGATACATCACTACCCCTCTTGGGCATCTTGAAGGCCTCGTAATCACAGTGTGTCACGCCCCAATCCAGTTTGGTCGGATCCCTGTGAGCAACCCACCACTCTCCCAGTTTATTAAAGGGTTTCCCCTTATTATAAACCGTAAAGAGTAAGGCGTCCTTTAAACCTGCACCTTTTCCTAGAATAACATAAATCAAAACTGCATAATAATTTAAATTTATCATACCTGTCTCACAAGCGTCTTAGTTGATGGTCTTTAAATATAAGCTTACTGAAAATTTCCTTAAAGGGATATAAGGGAGAGAGTGAGTACAACGACTCAGTGAATAGGTTTACAAAACTTTTAACTTTTAGGAAAAAGACTTGTATTGGAGTGTGTCATACTCCTTTCTTTCAAAAATCCTTTCATATCAAATCTCAATGTTTTTCCACCATTTCCTTATTAATCATGATGTGTCATCACCAAACACACATCCTTTATCATGAAGGTCAAACACACAATCGCAGACCAGCCCGTCCACTAAACCCACTTGTGGCGTCGGAGCGACTTTACCAACCACCTAGATAGAAGCACGTCCACTTCTACCCTATGAATGAGTGGATGTACACGACATCAGACCCTAAATCCCGAAATCAATTCTCCGTGTATGTATGAGGACAGAGTCCTCATTCCGTCTCTACCCCGGTCTCATGTGCTTGATGCTACTCCAAATTTCGCACAGTCACCTGGTACGACGAACTGCCCTTAAACCCACCAGGTCGTCCAGTGCCCTTAGGATGCATCACTACCCCTCTTGGGTGTCTTGATGGTCCCATCATCACAATGCATGCATAATCAGTTTTTTCTTATCATGCCATATAATTTGTAGTGCCACTGGTCCAACATCCCCGACCCTCAACTCAACCCGCAGTTTTTTGTCTTGACGGGTCTGTCAACCTATCATGTTGCACTGCTGCTAGTTGACTGAGTATATCGGTCCTGTCATGGTACCATGGCCAAACAATTCCTTTATTTAAAGTTCTATGGCATATAACTCATGCTTGTTTATGAGCTCCTTGTAAACCCCGCACTTTTGATAAGTACCTCGGTATAAAAACCCACTGTTTAGTAGTATTTTAATCATCACCAGTTAGAGAAAGTGATGTGAAAATTATGTGGAAAAACTACTTACCAATAGTAAGTAGATCATATCTGGTTGGTATGATGAGACTTCCTCGAAGGAAGTTGAAAACCCATTCATCGGTTATGAACGGAGATGTCCCTATACTAGTTGGTATAATGGAAAGTCAAAACCTATTTTGTCGGAAGTGTTCTCCCCTAACTGTGTGCAAATTCTTAAACTAATTGGGAGACTTTCTTGACAGGAGCTCGAATAGCTCTTATAGGCCGGGGGCCTCGATTTTGGAACTTGAGGGCTAGAATGCCCAATTTTTTTTTAAATCTCGTACAATAGGCCCAAGGCCAGTTAGCAGGAGTAGGAGCTCATAAATGAACATTATATATGTGCCATAAAACTTAATAAGTGAATTGTTTGGCCATGGTACCAAGATAGGACCGACATGCTCAGTCAACTAGCAGCAGTGCGACATGACAGGTCGACGGACTAGTCAAGACAAACAACTGCGGGTTGAGTTGAGAGTCGGGGCCGTTGGACCAGTGGCACCACATATTACATGGCTTGATAAGAAAATATTGTTTGTGCATGCACTGTGAGTACGAGATCATCAAGATGTCCATGAGGGGTAGTGATGTGTCCTAAGAGCACTGGATGACCGTGTGGCTATAAGGGCAATTCGTCGTTCCAGGTGTCTGTGCGAAATCTGGAGTAGCACCAAGTGCATGAGACCGAGGTGGGGACGGGATGAGGTCTCTATCCTCATACGGACACGAAGAAGTAATTTCAAGATTGTGGGTCGGATGTCACGTACATACACACATTCGCAAGTCAGTATTACTACTGAACCCGCTAGTGGCTTCGGAGCAACTTTTCCTGCCACCCAGATAGAAGTACGACCACTTCTATACTGGGAATGAGTGCATGTATGCGACATCCGACCCACAATCCTAAAATCACTTCTTCATGTCCATATGAGGACAAAGACCTCATCCTGTCCCCATCCCAGTCTCATGCGCTTGGTGCTACTCCAAATTTCGCACAGACACTTGGAAGGAAAAACTGAAATTAGGGACCTAAAGTTAAAGAGAAATAACTTTAGGGACCTAATTGAAAATAAATGAAAGTTTGACTTTCTCATTCATTTGGAATGAATGAAGGCTATTAGGCCAAAGAATAATGAACCGAGATGTTCATATCGTGTAGAAACACGAAGTACCGGGAACGCCAGCAAGGACAAGCTCGCGTGAATAAAAAGAAACGGTCTAGTGGAATTCACGGCATTAACAGTTGAGTGGGTTTACTAACATCATATCCGGTTGGGATGATAAGCACAACTTAAAACTAAAAACCACTTACCGGTTGTAAGTGGAAATTTTATATCATACCTGGTTGGGAATGATGAACACCTCGGTATGAAAACCCACTATTTAGTGGTATTTTAAACATTACAACTTAAAGGAAGTGATGTGAAAATCATACGTAAAAAAACTACTTACCGGTTGTAAAAAAAAACTACTTACCGGTTGATATGATGAGACTTCCTCGAAGGAAGTTGTAAGCCCGTTCATCAGTTATGAACGGAGGTGTCCTTATACCCGGGCGGTATAATGGATAGAGAAAACATATGTTTTGTCAGAAGTGCTCTCCCCTGACTATGTGCCAATGCTTAAGCAATTTGGGAGACCTTCTCGACGGGAGCTCGAATAGCTCTAATAGACCAGGGGCCTCGGTTTTGGAACTTGGGGGCTAAATGCCCAATTTTGAAAATCTCTCATAGTGGGCCCAAGGCCAGTTGGCACGAGCAGGAGCTCGTAAACGAACATGATATATGTGCCATAAAACTTAATAATGAATTGTTTGGCCATGGTACCAAGATAGGACCAACATGCTCAATCAACTAGTGGCAGTATGACATGATAGGTCGACGGACCAGTCAAGACAAACAACTGTGGGTTGAGTTGAGAGTCGGGGCCGTTGGACCAGTGGCACCACAAATTACATGGCAATATGAGAAAACATTGTTTGTGCATGCACTGTGAATATGGGATCATCAAGACGCCCATGAAGGGTAGTGATGCGTCCTATGGGCACTAGACGACCTGGTGGCTATAAGGGCAGTTCGTCGTCAAATTGAGTCCCTAAACTTTTAAAATTTATCATAGGATCTCAATTTATTCCATTTCACAAAAAGGGGATTAATTTCGCAAATTTCCAATTTGGTCCCCCAACTTTTCCAAAATTACCATTTTTCCCTTCCTTTACAAAAATGGTAAGTTTCACCCCAAAAATTTTAAAATTTCTCAATTGGCCCTCTAACATTATTTTCATGCCCAATTGGCCCTCAATTTCATAAAATTGCATTTTGGTCCTTTGAATTTCGAAAATCCCCAATTTTCCCCAATTTTGCCCACAATTTCAACTTCGCCGGAAAATAGACTATTGAGAGAGAAAGCTTTGATTTCTCACTGGTGAGGGTACGGCGGTCCGAGCTTTCAATCTGGTCAGATAGCTCTTATCTTGAGGTTCATCCTAGAATCAAGAAGTATATCAATTGATGCCGAATTGACTTAAAATTTCATCATTGAAATTATGTCGGTTCTCTCTCTAGCACCGGCCAGAAATTGCAGAGGGGAGCTAAATTGGCTTACCTTTCAGTCCTAATTCGGTAGTGGGAGGGCTAAGGAAGTGTTGGGAAGGCTTGGTTTGGCCTGAGGAGGGATCGAAATGGCCGATTTCAACTCAGCCGAAACAAGGCAGCTTCGATCCGTCAGAGCTACTTCACTGTTTCATCACACCGGCGTCTCGTCAGCGACCCTCAGAGTGAACGGAGACTATAGATGTGTAGCTAACTTCTCCCCAGTTCTAAAGAACCCGACCTTGCCTTGTTTGGCTTAGAAAAGACCCCATGTTGGAGCTCTAGTTTGAGCTTCCCCGAAAAATGGAGCAGTTGAGAGAGAATGCAATTTTCAGGTGTGGAGAGGATGAATGGGGAGGGGCTCCTTATAGAGGGAGCTTAGAGACCCGTTAGCAGTCTGTTTGGCATCGTTGCTGACATTGAAAACCTGAAACGCCCCAAACAGAAGCGTTTCTTCTTCGCCGGGGTTTCTTCAGTTTCCCGGCTAGTGAATAGAGCTGTCATCCTGAGGAAGAAGATGACACTGTTATAAATCGGGTTCAAAGCTTAAACGGACCAGTTCACCCCCCATTTGATCGAGTTTTTCAAATCTAAAAATTTTTAAATTCATCTAAATTCATTCTCTATCCAATAGTGGCATTAAATCTTCAATTTGAATTATTTAAGCTACCTAGAAAAATGAATTTAGGATTCAATTCAATAGTGGTTCAAATAGGACCGAACTGATTCGGATCCAGTTCACCTGAACCGGTTTGGTTTTCATCCCTAATTCCTTCACAAGTCCATTTCCATGTCTTTTGTGATGCCTTAGGTCACTTAGGGTCCATAAAATTCCTGGTTTACCATCTCTTTATCGATTCCAGTTCATAAACTGACTCGGTCCTTAAACTGGTTCAATCTAGTTCGGGTCCGGTTCACCCAAACCAGTTTGGTTTTTCTCTCCCACATTGTTCTAAGGTTCCTTCCCAAGGTTTATAAATTTCTTTGGAGTATAATGGATTTGAATTCCTTTGTTTCGCCCAATCTCTATCGATTCTGGTTCATGAACCGACTCAATTCATAAACCAATTCAATTCTATTGGACCCGGTTCATGCAAACCGGTCTAATTTTTTCTCTTCCAATTCATCCTAAGGATCTTTTCCATAGTATTTTGAACCCTTTGGATCACCTGGGAGTTGTAAATTCCTAAATTGCCCATTCCCAATTATCGGGTTTGTGAACCGATTTGATTTTTTCACTTGATTTGACCGGTTCTCTTCCCGATTTTCCTTAGCTCAAAAGGGTGGGGTTTACAGTGCCAATGCTTAAAAAATCTGGGAGACCTTCTTGATGGGAGATAGAACAGCTCAGATAGGCCAGAGGCCTTAGTTTTTAAACTCATAGGGCTAAATGCCTGATTTTGGAAAAAAAACACGTGAAGTGGGCCCAAGGCCAATGGGCACAAGTAGAAGATTGTAAACAAACTTTATTAAAGAAAGCCATAAAAATTTCTAATGAAATTAGTTGTGTAATTTTTCCATGGTACCGAGTCAGGACCGATAGTACTCAATGGACTTGTGGTAGTGTGTCAGGGCCAGGTCGACGGACCGACCAAGATAAACAATTGTAGGTCGGGTTGAGGGTCGGAGACATTGGACCATTGGCACTAAAGATAATGGCCATATGTAAAAATTGTTGTGTGTGCATGCACTTGTGGTACAGGACCATCAAGATGCCCAAGAGGGTTACTGATGGGTCCTAAGAGTTACTAGATGACATGGTAGAGATAAGGGTTGTTCATCGTGTCAATCAGTCGGGAAGCTCAAAGTAGCTTCTTGCGCATGAGACCGGAATGGGGTCGGGATGAGGTATTTGTCCTCGTACGGACACGGAGTGGCATTCGGGTTGGTGGGTCGGATGTCAAGAACATCCACTCAGACCTAGGATAGAAGTGGATGGGCTTGTATTTTGGTGTACAGTAAAGACGCTCCAATCCACAAGTGGGTGCACTGGATGGGCAGCATCTACAAATGTGTGTACCCTTCCTGATGAAGGGTGTGCTTTTGTTTGCTAAATGCCTCCTAAGGCAAGGGGATGGGCTAAGAAGGCTAAACATGCCTAATATGGGTATGGAAAAAGATTTTGAAAATTGAAATTTGAGAAAAATCATTTTTTAATGGAAATGATAACCTTGGCATGGTTTGATAAACAAAAGCTATTTTGAAAACTCACTCCCAATACCCTCTCACTGAGTTTTAGAACTCGTCACCTCACTTTTATTGCTTTCATGAGTAAGGAGATATAACAAAAGAAAATGTAAAGATGTACCCTCCATCATGTATGCTTAAAGTTCCTTTTAAGCGTGCATTTGATTGATTTATGCTATTCCAAGGAACAAGGTTTGAATTTACGCCTAGCTCCTCTTGATTAAAGGAAGGGGAAACCCCTCTTAAACCAAGGGAGCAGTGGGTTTATCACGAGGATCTGACCAAACCAGATCGGGCTGTGACATGTTGTCTCTCAAGTCTACTTGTCCTTAATGTCCATCCTTTTGCCTTTCTTTAGAGTGTAGTCTTTACTACTTCCCGGTCCTACTTAGGGCATCCTTTATTCTCCATGACCATCTCATTATTACTAGTTACTTCCTTCTATAAGGTTCGTCCAAAATACCTATTTGTCTCCTCTACTTTTCCAAAGTAGGTAACACTTGACATCCTAAGACATCCTTTCCAAAGTTCCCTTTCCTAGCACGTTTCTTCTCCCCTTCACTCTTTATGTGTCCTACACTATAGTTATCGGAGAGCATTTTCCATGTTTGCCTCTTCTGAGGGGATCATAGGTGTACTTCCCCTGTACCTTACCTCTATTCTTTGTTGTCTTTCTTTCAACTTGTCCTTCTTAGTGGCAACTCATTTTGCTTTTGTTTCTTAACTCTTGTACAAGGGCTCGCTCAAGCCCTTGTTGGTCCTTAGTTTTTCCTTTTAGTATCAATCCTCCCACTCCGCTTGCATCTCTTGATGATGCCTTCTCCTTTTCCCTTTTCCTAGGTTGATCTAATTCTTGACCCCGTAGAAGTATTGCTTCCCTTATACTTGACCCCTTATGAGTACACTCTTTCCTTTTTCCCCTTTTTAGTTGGGTTCCTTGTCCCTTGGTTAGAGCATGTCATCTTTGATGACTCCCTTTTTAGGTAGGCTCTATGTTCCTTCCTAGAAACTTCCTTCTTAGTATTTGGTCACATCTTGTTGCCTTGTTACTCTGTGTTTCCTAGTTCTAGTGGGGGAACTATTTAGGTTGGCTATCTTAGGGTTAGTATTAATTAGAGGTGACCTATAGTCTTCCTTGTCAGGTGGCCTTTTCTCCACCTACTACCCGAGCCTTGATTGGTATATTCTAATTTGTTAGTTGTACTTGTATTAACAGGGAAACTAACTTTTAAAAAATTTGGTCTTTATTCATTCAAGGAGGTAATTTCTTGCCACACTCGGCTTATTATAGTAATTTCTCACTACTTCCTATTCTAGTCCCTTAGGGTCATAAACCGGGAGTTAGCCTCCGAATTGTTTTGGGACTCATGGTCCAAGGACTCTGGTGAACTGGTTGACGTCCATCCATACTCCTGTCAGGCTTCCCTGCTCGGATGGACTTCATGAAACACCTCGAGTCCGTACCTTCTCAGCACTTCTACTTCGAACTCATAGGCCCATTTAATCCATAGGGAAGGGTTAAAGTTGTATTGAGTCGATGGAGGTGCCTGGTGAAACTTCATAAAAGTTGCGTGGGCATCCTAGTAGTTGTCCTAGGCCTCTTTTCGAGTTGGAGTCCATTTTGGCTATCGTGGGACTAGAGGGGCTGTTAGGCTCCTTGGAGGAGGGGTAGGCTCTTCCTGCCTTGGAGGAGGATAGGTTATGCCTTCTAACTCTAACAATGCTCCAACAAGTTTCCTATAGTCCTCGACCATATATTTAGGCTCTCTCTTCTCGAATTCCACGAACCTTTGAATGACTATCTCTCAGGAGGTAGGAGTCTTTTTCACAATTTTGTGTGTGGGTTTGGTTCGCACGGTAAACTTCCTAGGGACTCGTCTTACTACAAGGTAATTTAGTTTTCATTATTGAAAGGGCAAAGTATTGATAATGCTCTCAAGGGAACATGGCTTTGATACCACACAAGTTGTCACGCCCCGAACCGGTTTGGTTTGATACCCGTGATCAACCCATCGCTCCCTTGGTTTAAAAGAGATTCCCCTTCTTTTAATTAAGATGAGCTAGGCGTAAATTCAACACTTGTTCCCTAGAATAGCATAAATTAATCTAACGCAAGCTTAAAAGGGAATTAAGCATACTTGGCAGTGGGTATATCTTCTCGTTCTCTTTCATTATATTCTCTTACTCCTAAAAAGGGGTAAAAGGGAGAGTGTGAGTTCTACAACTCAATAAGCGAGTGTTCGGGTGGATTTTCAAAATAGCTTTTTCCAAACCATCCAAGATTATCATTTCACTTAAAAAAGCTTTCCTCAAAGTTCAGTTTTCAAAACTTTTTCTCATTATTATATTAGGTGTGTTTAGCTCTTTTTAGCGCATCCCCTTTCCTCGGGAGGTGTTTAGCAAACAAACACATGCTCTTCATCATGAAGGGTACACACATTCGCAGTTGTAGCTTGTCCACTACACCTACTTGTAGATAAGAGCGTCTCTACCGTCCTCCAAGATAGAAGCTCGTCCAGACGTTCGACCCTCAGACCCAAATGCCACTTCATGTCCATATGAGGACAGAGACCTCATCCTAACCCCACCCCGCTCTCATGCGCAAGAAGGTCCCAGAGCTTCATTACTGACTGGCACGACAACTGTCCATATCACCCCCCACGTCGTCCAACAACCCTTAGGACCCATCACTACCCCCTAGGGCATCTTGATGGCCTCATTTCATAAGTTTATGCACAAACAATAGTTTTCCACATATGGCCATTATCTTTGGTGCCAATGGTTCAACGACCCCGATGCTCAACCCGACCTGTAGCTTTTTGTCAAGATAGGTCCGTCAACCTAGCCCTTACGCACTACCGCTAGTCCATCGAGTATTTTCGGTCCTGACTTGGTACCATGGAAAAATCATACAACCAATTTCATTAGGAATTTTCATGACTGTTTCTTAATTCAAGTTTATTTACGAGCTCCTGCTCGTACCTGCTGGTCTTGGGCCCATTGCACGTGTTTTTCCAAAACTAGGCATTTAGCCCCATTAGATCAAAAAACTAAGGCATTTTTTCTATCTGAGTTGTTTTAGCTCCCGTCAAGAAGGTCTTCCAAATATTTTAAGAATTGGCATATAGTCAAGGAAGAACACTTTTGACAAAATTCATTTTCAACTTTATCACACCAATCGGGTGTGATGATATCTCTGTTTATAACTGGTAGGCGGGTTTCTCCATTACTCAAGAAAATTCATCATACCAACCGGGTATGATTATCTCTAGTTACAACCAATAAATAGGTTTTATCAGTTAAAGTAGTGTTCATCATCCCAACCGGTCTGATGTGTAAATTAGACCACTCACTCGATGATCATGATGTGTTCATCCCCGGTCAGTTTTCCAAGTCTACACTAGTTTCTCCTTGCCGACGTTTGGGTCTCTTATGACCCTACACAATTTGTGCATCCTTATCAATTAAGATTTGTCATGATAGCCATCGTTTTATCACGTATGAGCAACTAAGCTCAAAAGTGTTTCTTAATTGCACTTATATCTGTAAAGTTCAATTTCCTTAACTTTAGGTCTCTAATGTTAACTTTTCCCCAAATTGAGTCCTAATGCTTCCAAAATTCCCTTAGGGTCCTCAATTTATTCAAAATTGTGTAAGGGGCTCAAGTTTTTTAAAATTCTAATTTGGTCCCCAACTTTTCAAAAATTACAATTTTGCCCCTACTTTTCAAAAATGGCAATTTAACCTCAAATGTCACGCCCCAACCCAGTTTGGTTGGATCTCCATGAACAACCTACTGCTCTCTCGATTCAAGAGGAGCTTCCTCTAATTTTTAACTCGAGATGAGCCCGGTGTAATTTTGACATTGTTCTCTAGAAAGACATATATCAAATAAAATGCAAGCTTAAGGAAAATTTAACCATACCTGACAGAGGGTAAGGCTCGGTATTATTCCTAGTGATTTTCTCTTTTCCTAAAAAGGGATAGAAAGGAGTGATGAGTTTCTACAACTCAATAAATGGGTTTTCAAAAATTAACTTTGAGGAAAAGAGTTGTATTGGAGTGTGGCAAAATCCTTTCTTTCAAAAATCCTTTCATTTAAAATCTCAAGTTATATCACCATTTCCTTATTTAATCATAGTGTGTCATCACCCAACACACATCATTCATCATGAAGGTCAAACACACATTCATAGGTCAGCACATCCACTGAACCCACTTGTGGCGTCCGAGTGACTTCACCGTCCCGAAATCAATTCTCTGTGTCCATATGAGGACAAAGACCTCATCTCGTCCCCACCCTGGTCTCAAGCGATTGTGCTACTTCAAATTTCGTACGGTCACCTGGTACAACGAACTGCCCTTATACTCATTACGTTGTCCAGGGCCCTTAGGACACATCACTACCCCTCATGGGCATCTTGATGATCCTATAATCATAGTGCATACACAAACAGTACTTTCTTATCATGCCATATAATATGTGACGCCACAGGTCCAACGGCCTCGACCATTAACTCAACCTACAGCTGTTTATCTTGATTCATCTGGAAACCTGTCATATCACACTACAACTAGTTGACTGAATATGTTGGTCCTGTCTTGGTACCATGGCCAAACACTTTATTTATTAAATTTTTATGGCACATATCTCATGTTTGTTTATGAGCTCCTGCTCGTGCCCACTAGCCTATGGCCCACTTGTTCGAGATTTTCAAAATCGGGTAAAATAGCCCCCAAGTTCCAAAACCGAGGCCCCCGGCCTATAAGAGCTATTCGAGCTCCTGTAAAGACGGTCTCCCAAATCATTTAAGCATTGGCACACAGTTAGGGGAGAGCACTTCCGACAAAAATATGTTTTCAACTATCCATTATACCACCCAGTTATAAGGACATCTCAGCTCATAACCGATGAATGGGTTTTCAACTTCTTTTGAGGAAGTTTCATCATACCAATCGAGTATGATCTACTTACAACCGGTAAGTAGTTTTTCTGCATAATTTTCACATCCTCCTCTAAGTTGTGATATTTAAAATACCACTTGGTAGTGGGTTTTCATTTAGAGGGACTTATCATCCCCAACTGGGTATGATATAAAATCCCACTCACCCTTCAATGTTGTGAATTCAACTAAACCAGTCCCTTGTATTCACATGAGCTTGTCATTGTTGGCATTCCCGGAACTTCATGTTCCTACACCATATGAACATCTCGTTCATTATCTCTCAGCCTAATAGCCTTCATTCATTCCAAAATAATGAGAAAAACCAAACTTTTATTTTTTTGCAATTAGGTCCCTAAAATTATTTTTCTTTAACTTAAAGCCCCAAATGTCAGTTTTTCCTCAAATTGAGTCTCAAAACATTTAAAATTCCACTTGGTGCCTCAATTTATTCAATTTTACAAAAAGAGGTTTAATTACCCAAATTTCCAATTTGGTCCACTAACTTTTCAAAAATTACCATTTTTCCCTTCCTTTACAAAAATGGGAAATTTTACCCCAAAAATTCTAAAATTCCTCAATTGGCCCTCAAATATTTTTATCCTACCCAATTGACCCTCAATTTTAGAAAATTGCATTTTGGTCCTTTGAATTTTTTAAATTCCCCGACTTTCCCTAAATTTTCCCCCATTTTCAACTTCTTAACATAATCGAATTTGATTTCATCAAATTGACCATTCAAACACTTCCAATTGTTGAAATTGAGTTTCTAAATGTTCATATGATTCTTTAGCAATTTGAATTACAAGTTTTAACACCGGAATGAGCTCAAACAGAGCTTCGTCGGAAAATGGACTCTAGAGAGAGAAAGTTTTGATTACTCACCGGTGAGGGCACAGCGGTCTGAGCTTTCTATATGGGCAGGTAGTTCTCCTCCTCAGGTTCTTCCTAGGATCAAGAATGACATCAATTGATATAGAATTGGATTAGAATTTTATCATTGAAGTTTGGCTGACTCTCTCTCTAACACCGATCAGAAATTATAGAAGGAAGCCGAATTGGCTTACCTTTCCATCCTAATTTGGTCATGGGAGGGCTGAGGAAGTATTAGGAGGGCTTGGTTTGGCCTGAGGAGGGCTCAAATTGGTCAATTTCAACTCGGCCGAAATAGGGCAGCTTCGGTCCGTCGGAGCTGCTTCACTTTTGGATCACGCCGACGCTTCTTCGATGACTCTTGGAACGAATAGATGTCACTATAGTGTAACTGACTTCTCCCCAGTTCAAATGAACCCGACCTCACCTTCTTTGGCTCATAAATGACCCTATATTGGAGCTTTGGTTTGAGTTTCACCAGAAAACTAAGCAATTGAAAGAGAGTGAGCTTTTCAGGTGTGGAGAGGATGAATGGAGAGGAGCCCTTTATATAGGGAGCTCGGGGACTCATCGGCCGTTCGTTTGGCACCTTTATGACAGGCAATGATGGCCAGAAACAAATTCAACGGAGACGTTTCTTGTTCATCGGTGCTGCTTCAATTTTCCATTGAGTGAACAGTGTTGTCATCTAAAGGAAGAAGATGACACTGTTCCAAACCGCACCGGACCGGTCAGAACCGAGTTCAAAGCCTAAACCGGCCGATTCACCCCTCATTTGACTGAATTTTTTAAATCTAAAAACTTATAAATTCATTTTCTATCCAATGGTGGCTTCAAATTTTGAATTTGAATTTTTTAAGCCACCTAGAAAAATGAATTTAGAATCTAGTTCAATAGTAGTTCAAACTTGTCCAAATCGGTTCGGATCCAGTTCACCTGATTTCCATGATTTCCATGATTTTAACACTCTTGGGGTCACTTGGGATCCATAAATTTCCTGGTCTACCCTCTCTTTATCGATTCCGGTTCATGAGTCAATTCAGTTCATAAATAGGTTCTATCTGGTTCGGACCCGGTTCACTTCAACTGGTCTAGTTTTTCTTCTCCAATTCGTCCTAAGGTTCTTTTACAAGATTTATGAACCATTTTGAGTCACACGGAAGTTGTAAATTCTCAATTTGCCCGTTTCCTAATATCGAGCTTGTAAACCGATTCGGTTTAAAATTCAAAACTGACCGGTTCTTTCCCAGGTTTTTCTCATTATCAAAGGATGGGGTTTACATCAAATGTTTCAAAAATTGACCAATTAGACCCTCACCATCTTTCTCATGGCCAATTGTCCTTTAATTTTAGGAAATAAAAAAGAGGTCCCTCAATTTTTTGAAATCCACAATTTTTCATCAATTTCTCCCCTTTAAACTAATTGAATTTGATTCCTTCAAATTGGTCATTCAACTGGGGTTAATTGTTCCAATTGAAGGTATGGATCAGTTCCAACACTTACATATGATTCAATTGAGCTTTGAATTGCATGATTTGAGTCCGAAATGAGCTCAAATAGAGCTTCGCCAAAAAACTGTTCGTAGAGAGAAATCTTCGAAAGCTTACCGTCAGAGGTGTGGCGGTTTGAGCTCTCGATCTAAGGAGGTAGCTCTTATCCTGAGGTTCCTTATAGAATCAAGAATTGCTACAATTGAAGTTTGAATGAGGGTGAATTTGGTTAGTAAAATTCGACACTTTCTCTCTATAACGCCAATCTTTAACAATAAAGGAGGTCCGAATTGGCTTACCTTTCAGCTCTATTGAGGCTGTGTGAGGCCCATGGGGTGTCAGGGAGGCTTGGTTTGGCCAGAGGAGGGCAGAATTTGGCCGAATTCAGCTCGGCCAAAATAGAGCAACTTCGGTCTTTCGGAGCAGCTTCAGTGTTTAATTCCACAGACATTTCTCCGATGGTCCTCGGGTTGAAAGGAGGTTGTTGTCAGGTAGTTGACTTCACCCAGAGTCTATACGACCCAACCTTGCCTTCTGAGGCTGAGGAAAAGGCCTAAGTCAAAGGTCTGGTTCAAGCTTCACCGAAAAATGGAGCAATTGAGAGAGAATGGTGATATGAGTTGTGTGGAGGATGAATGGAGAAGAGCTCTTTATGTAGGGAGCTTGGGAACCCTTTCCAACCACTTTCCATTTTGGTCGAGCATATCCTCTCTCGAAAATGACCTAATGGGAGTGGTTACACCTTCGCCAGAGAAGGAAGTTTTTTGCATTAATGAACAATATTGTCATCCCGAGGAAGAAGATGACACTATTCCAAACCGAACAGGACTGGTCCGACCAAGTTCAATGGCAAAAATTAGTCGGTTCAGACCCGATTTGACCGGTTTTTTTAAATTAAAAATTTTTAAATTAATCTAAATTCATTTTCTATCTAATGGTGTTTCAATTTCCCAATTTGAACATTTTAATCCACCAAGAAAAATGAATTTAGAAAACAGTTCAATATGGTTCAAATCGGTTCAATCCAGTTCAAATCTGGTTCACCCTGAACCGGTTTGGTTTTCTCTTCCCATTTGTCCCAAGGTTCTTTTCCATGATTTTTATGATATTTGAGTCACTTGGGATTTGTAAATTTTCTATTTTACCATTTCTTTATCGGTTACAGTTCATGAACTAGCTCGGTATTCTCTTTTGAAACGACCGATTCTTTTCCCAGTTATCTTATCTTTGGAGGGCAGGGTTTGCATAAGCACAACCTCGACTTCTAGCACATTTGAAGAAGAATGAGAGTGAAAGGACTAGAATATGAATGTCACCAAAAGTAGAAGAGGGGGAAAGGAGACAGACTAATAGCGGATCTATATGGCCCTCGAACCGTTCCTGACGGTGGTAGGGGAGCGAAGGAGGGCATTGAGCCACCGTGGAAGGCAGCTTCGTGAAGATGAGAATAAGCGTTGGTAATGGTTCATGGAGTGGGTGGAGGAGGAGGGAGTGGCATTTAGGGTTTGTAAAATGAGAAAGCTGAATATGGTTTCATCATAAATAATTATTTATAGGGAGGCCCACTTGTGGTGGGCTAGTCCTCACTTATTATTTATTTTTATTTATTTGGAATTTAAAATAGGATTTATATTATTTATAATTAATATGTCTCTATCAAACTAAATACATATATATACACATTTATATTCTTTAATTTCTATTTCACAAGTTTATATATATATATATAATAAATATTTATTTTCTCCTAATTCCTCAAATTTAACTCTATTTGTCCCGCCCCGACCCAGTTTGGTCGGATCCCCATGAGCAACCCGCCACTCTCCCAGATTATTTAGAGTTTTCCCCTTCTCTAAACCATGAGGGGTAAGGCGCCCTTTACACTTGTGTTTTTCCTAGAATAACATTAATTAAAACTAAATACATTAAACCTTACATACTTGTTTTGGAGGTTTAGCTACAGAAAAGTCTATAGGTAGGTTTTTCCTTGGTTACCTGAAAAGGGGTAAAGGGAAGGGGGTGAGTTCAACAACTCAATGAATAGGTGTTGGGAGAGAGTTTTCATAAGCAAGACATCTTTAATCGAGTTGTTCCAAACTCCTTATTTCCTTTAATAATCAAATTCTGGTTTTTCAAAACTTTACCCTTGCCAAGGGTGACCTTTTTTTTCAAGGGTTTTCCTCAAATTTAATTTCCTTTCCAAAACCTTTTTCAAAGGTTTAACATTTTTTTTCCAAGGATTCTCAAATCCTTTACAGGGTTCTCAAAACCTTTTCCTCATTTTCATATTAGGTGTGTTTCACAGGTCACACACGGCCTTCATCAGGAAGGGTACACACATTTGCAGGATGCAGTTACGCTAATTACACCATCTTATGGATTGGAGCGTCTTTACCATCCACCCAAATAGAAGTCCCTAACTTCTACCTGAAGTCTAAGTGAACATCTCAAATGTTCAACCCTCAGACCTAAAAATACTTCATATCCATATGAGCATGGAGACCACATCCCGACCCCACCCCGGTCCCATGCGCATGAACTTACATCAAGCTTCCCTAACTGCCGGCACGACAAACTGCCCTTATCTCCACTATGTCGTCCAGTAGACCTTAGAACACATAACTATCCCTCTTGGGCATTTTAATGGTACGAACCTCAAGTGCATGCACAAACAAAAGTTTTCCACAGAGCCATTTATCTTTGGTTCCACTGGTCCAACAGCCCCGACCCTCAACTCGACTTGTAGCAGTTTGTCTAGACTAGACCGTCGACATGGCCCTATCCCACTGTCGCCAGTCCATCAAGTATGTCGATCTTGTCTTGGTACCATGGTGAAATCACATAATTCATTCATTAAGAATTATCATGGCTTAGATATCAAGTTTGTTTACGAGCACCTACTCATGCCAACTGGCCACGAACCTACTGCACATGATTTTTCCAAAACCAGACATTTAGCCCCCACAAGTTTCAAAACTAAGGCCTTTGGCCTATTTGAGCTATTATAGCTCTTGTTAAGGTCTCTCAAAAATTTTAAGCATTGGCACACACACAGTGGAGAACACTTTCGACAAAATAATCTTTCAGCTCATCACACCAACCAGATGTGATGACATCTCCGCTTATAACTGGCAAGCGGGTTTTCTCCTTCCTTCTAAGAAGTCCATCAAACCAAATGGGTATGATCTACTTACAACTAGTAAGTAGTTTTTCCGCTTAGTTCTCTCATCACTACAACTGTGTGATGTTAAAAATACCACATATGAGTGGTTTTTCATTTCTAAGGTGCTCATCATCTTAACCGGGTATGATGTGAATAAACCTACTCAACCCATTACTGAAGTGTACTCTTCTCATGTCGATTTCCACTTCCACGCTAGCTTGTCCTTGTTGGCGTTCTGATCCCCCGTGTTCCTACATGATTTGGATATCCTTATGTATTAATACTTGGCATAACAACCTTTATTTTCTTACATACAAACGACTAGTCTCAAAATTTCCAGTTAATAGCACTCATGTCCCTAAAGTTCATTTTCCTTGACTTTAGGTCCCCAATGCTAACTTTTCCCCAAATTGAGTCCTTAAACTTCCAAACATTCACTTTGGGTCCTCAATTTACTCAAAATTGTCTAAGGGACTCAAGTTTTCCAAATTTCCAATTTGGTCCAAAACTTTTCAAAAATTACCATTTAGCCCCTCCTTTGCAAAAATGGCAATTTAACCCCAATTATTTTAAAAAATTGACCAATTGGTCCTCCAACATCTTTTCATGGACAATTGGCCCTCAATTTTAGGAAATTGCAATTTGGTCCCCCAATTTTTCAAAATCTCCAAATTTCCCCAAAATTCCCAACCAATTTCCCCCTTTCAAACTGGCCAAATTTGATTTCATCAAATTGACCATTCAATCAAGGTTAATTGCTCCAATTGAAGGTATGGATCAGTTCCAAACTTTCATACGATTCAATTGAACTTTGAACCATGTCATTTGGGTCCTAATTGAGTTCAAACGAAGCTTCACCGGAAAATTGAACGTAGAGGAAGAAAGCATTGAAAGCTTACCGTCGGAGGTGCGGCGGTCCGAACTCTCTATCGGGGAAGATAGGTATCTTCCTGAGGTATCTTTTAGGATCAAGAATTCCTATAATTGACCCCAAATCGAGGCAGAATTTTGTTAGTAAAATTCTATAGTTTCTCTCTCTAACTCCGACCTACACAATTAAGGAGGGTCGAATTGGCTTACCTTTCAGCTCAGTTGAGTCGTATGACGGCTATGGGATGATGAGAGGGTTTGGTTTGGCTGGAGGAGGGCTGAATTCGGTCAATTTCAACTTGGTCGAAATAGGGCAGCTTCGGTTCGCCGGAGCTGCTTCACTATGTGATTACGCTGGCACTTCTCCGGCGATAATCGGATCGAATAGAGGTTGCCATGCTCGGAGTATAAATAACCCGAACTCACCTTTTGAGGTTGAGAAAGTTGCCCAAGTTGGAGCTCTGGTTTGTGCTTCACTGAAAAATGGAGCAGTTGAGAGAGAATGAACTTTTCTAGTGTGAGTGGATGAATGGAGAGGAGCTTTTTATATTGGGAGCTCGGGGGCTCTCTGGTCGTATGTTTGGAACCTTTATGGCCCTCATTCATGGCCTGAAATGCCCTGAATGAAGGCGATTCAACTTTGTCAGCGATGTTCGTTCTTCCGGCGAATGAACAGTGTTGTCATCTGAAGGAAGAAGACGACATTGTTTTGAACTGGATTAGACTAGTCCAAACCGGGTTCAATGCTTAAACCAGCCGGTTCAGGCCCAATTCGATAGAGTTTTCAAGCCACCTAGAAAAATAAATTTAATAATCGATTCAATGATGTTTTAAATTGGTTCAATCCGGTTCATATCTGGTTCACCTGAACCGGTCTGGTTTTCTCTTCCAATTTGTCCCAAAGTCCTTTTCCATGGTTTTTATTACTCTTTAGGTCAATTGGGATTTGTAAATTTCGCAATTTGCCCTTTCTCTAATGGTTGGGGTTCGTGAACCAAATCGGATTTCTCCCTTAGGTTGACCGGTTCTTTTCCCGATTTTCTAACCTTTAAGGGACGGGGTTTACTCCGTTACTCCAAGTTATTTAAACTGGCTAGATTAGTTGTAATCAATTAAATAAATTAGGTTCATTTATATCAAATTCAAAATCAAATCAATCAGAATTTAAAGTTAAAAAAAAATCCTAAAGAAATTTTTGATCAATTTTTTTTCAAAAATATTGGTGTTACACACCCCCTTCCTTTAACCCTTTTTCAAGAAAGGAAAACATCCCATAAATAAATTCGGAGAACAAGCCTTAAGTTAGGTATCCTAAAGTTTTTAAGTTATTTAAGTTTTGTATAATGTTATTCCATGGAACAAAGATTAGAAATTTCGTCTGACTTCTCGCGGTCTTGAAAAGTTGTTACTTGTAAACCTTGCCCTTTTGAGTTAAGCAAAATTGGGAAAAGAACTGGTCAAACCGAGTAAGAAAACCGAACTAGATCACATACCCAATCAATTGGAAATGGGCAATTTGGAAATTTACAACTCCCAGGTGATCCAAAGGGTTCACAAAATCTTAGGAAAGAACCTTAGGAAAAATTGGAAGAGAAACACCATACAAATTTAGATGAATTGAATCCAATTAGATTGAACCGGTTTATGAACCGAGTCAATTCATGAACTGGAATCGATAGAGAATGGGCAAACAGGGAAATTTATGGATCCCTTGTGACCCGAAGAGATTTATAAACCATGGGAAGGAACCTTAGAACAAAGTGGGAGAGAAAAACCAGACTGGTTCGGGAGAACCGGACCCGAACCAGATTAAACTAGTTTAAGAACCGAACTAGTTTCTAAACCGGAACTAATAGAGAGATGGTAAACTGGGAAATTTATGGACCCTAAGTGACCTAAGGAGTCACAAAAGTCATGGAAATGGATTTGTGAATGAATTGGAGATGAAAACCAAACCTGTTTAGGTGAATCGGATCCAAACCAGTTTGAACCGGTTTGAACCACTATTGAACCGGATCCTAAATTCATTTTTCTAGGTGGCTTAAATAATTCAAATTTGAGATTTGAGGCCACAATTGGATAGAAAATTAATTTAGATGAATTTAGAAATTTTTAGATTTGAAAAACTCGGTCAAATGAGGGGTGAACCGGCCAGTTTAAGCTTTGAATCAGGTTTAGAACAACGTCGTCTTCTTCCTTCATATGACAGTACTATTCACTCACCGAAAAATCGAAGCAGCACCAGTAAAGAAGAAACATCTCTGTTCAATACATTTCAAGCCATCAATGTCTGTCATAAAGGTGGCAAACAGACGGTCGATGAGTCCCCAAGCTCCCTATATAAACAGCCCCTCTCCATTTATCCTCTCCACACCTGAAAAAATCACTCTCTTTCAGTTGCTTAGTTTTCTAGCAAAGCTCAAACCAGTGCTCCGACATAGGGTCATTTCTAAACCAAAGAAGGTGAGGTCAGGTACCTTAGAACCAGGGAGAAGTCAGCTACACGCCAATAATCTCCGTTTGCTCCAAGGGTCGTTAGAGAAGTGTTAGCGTGATGGAACAGAGAAACAACTCCGACAGACTGAAGCTGCCCTATTTCGGCCAAGTTGAAATCAGCCATTTTGAGCCCTCCCAACACTTCCTCAGCCCTTCCACAGCCGAATTAGGATGGAAAGGTAAGTCAATTCGGCTCCCCTCTACAATTTTCAGTCGATGTTAGAGAGAGAATCGCCAAAATTCCATGAAAAAGTTCTAATCTAATTCGACATCAATTGATGTCATTCTTGATCCTAGTAATAACCTCAGGAGGAGAACTACCTACCCAGACAGAAAGCTTGGACCGTCATGCCCTCACCGGTGAGTAATCAAAGTTTTCTCTCTCTACAGTTCATTTTCTGGTGAAGCTCCGTTTGAGCTCGTTCTAGCATTAAAACTTGCGATTTAAATTGCTAAAGAATCATATCAACATGTAGAAACTCAATTTCAACAATTGGAAATGTTTGATTGGTTAATTTGATGAAATCAAATTTGGCTGTGTTAATAAGTTGGGATTAGGGGGAAATTTAGGGATTTTTGAAAATTCGAAGGATTGAAATGAAATTTCCTAAAATTGAGGGTCAATTGGACATGATAAAAATGTTAGAGGGCCAATTGAAGAATTTTAGAATTTTTGGGGTGAAACTTACCATTTCTGTAAAGGAAGGGCAAAATGATAATTTTGGAAAAGTTGGGGGACCAAATTGAATATTTGGGAAATTGAGGTCCTATCATAAATTTTAAAAGTTTTGGAACTTAATTTGAGGAAAAACCAGCATTAGGGACCTAAAGTTAAAGAGAAATAACTTTAGGGACCTAATTGCAAATAAATAAAAGTTTGGTTTTTTCATTAATTTGGAATGAATGAAGGCTATTAAGTCGAGTGATAATAAACCGTGATGTTCATATCGTGTAGGAACACGAGGTACCAGGAACGCCAGCAAGGAAAAGCTCACATTAATAAAAAGAACCGGTCTAGTGGAATTCACTGTATGAACAGGTGAGTGAGCTAATTTGCACATCATACCAGTTGGGATGATGAACACTTTTATTTAAATAAAACCTACTTACCGGTTGTGAGTGGGCTAATTTATACATCATATTTGTTGGGATGGTGAGCACTTTTATTTAAGGAAAACCAACTTACCGGTTGTGAGTGGGATTTTATAATATACCCGATTGGGGATGATAAGTACCTCAAAATGAAACCCCACTACTAAGTGGTTTTTTAAACATCACAACTTAGAGAAGTGATGTGAAAAATATGTAGAAAAACTACTTTCTGGTTGTAAGTACATCATACCCGGTCGGTATGATGAAACTTACTCAAAGGAAGTTGAAAACTCATTCATCAGTTATGAGCGGAGATGTTCTTATACCCAGTCGGTATGATGGATAGTTGAAAACCTATTTTTGTTGAAAGTGCTCTCCTTTACTGTGTACTAACCCGGTCTCCTCGATTTGGGAGACCTTGACAGGAGCTCGAATAGCTCTTATAGGTCAGGGGCCTCGGTTTTAGAACTTGGGGGATAATATGCCTGATTTTGAAAATCTCGTATAGTGGCCCCAAGGCCAGTTGGCACGAGCAGGAGCTCAAAAACAAACATGAGTTATATGCCATAAAACTTTAAATAAATGAATTGTTTGGTCATGGTACCAAGACAGGACCGACATACTCAGTCAACTAGCGGCATTGCAACATGACAGGTCGATGGACCAGTCAAGACAAATAGCTACAGTTTGAGTTGAGAGTCGAGACCATTGGACCAATGGCACCACAAATTATATAGAATGATAAGAAAATACTGTTTGTGCATGCACTATGATAATAGGATCATCAAGATGCCTATGAGGGGTATTGATGCATCCTAAGGGCCCTGGATGACCCGATGAGTATAAGAGCAGTTCGTCGTACAAGGTGACCGTGCGAAATTTGGAGTAGCACCAAGCACATGAGACCGTGTGGGGACAGGATGAGGTCTTTGTCCTCATACAGACAAGAAGAATTGATTTTAGGATTGAGGGTTGGATGTCGTGAACATCCATTCATTCTCAAGGTAGAAGTGGACGTACTTCTATCTAGGTGGCCGATAAAGTCGCTCCGACGCCACAAGTGGGTTCAGTGGATGGGCAGGCCTGCAAATGTGTGTTTGACCTTAATGATGAAGGATGTATGTCGGGTGATGACACACCATGGTTAATAAGAAATGGTGGTAAAAACCGAGATTTGTAATGAAAGGACTTTTGAAAGACAAGAGTCTGGCACATTCCAATAAATATATTTTTCCTAAAAGTTAAAAGTTTTGAAAACTCATTCACGCCCCGACCCAGTTTGGTCGGATCCCCATGAGTATAAAGGAAGCCAAGCATGAAGCCATAAATTCTAGCAAAGGGGCATATAACCTAACATAGGAGGACACTTATCAAGAATCCCATAGCTCTCTAGTTACTTTGTGATCGTTTCCTATAATAGGGCCAAAACACCCAATATATTGTACTCCTCTATTAATTAATTACTCCAAATTCCTAAAAACCCTATCCTTCAAATGATGTGATCTTCAAGAAAAATGGCCCCAAAGAAAGTGACCAAATAAGCATGTACTACCATAGAAACTAAGGAGAATCCAATCCAAGTTAAGGAAATTGAATTAGGGAATCGAGAAATCTAGGAGGACTCTTAGAGAGATCAATTGACAAAGAAGACTCCAAAAGAAAAACTCTCAAGGTATCTAGACCCAAGGACGAAGGAGCACCAAAACTAACGCTAGGAGGAACCACTTATGTTCACGTAATTAGAAGCATGAATAATAGGGACACTACGTAGAGAAGTGCCCAACCCTACTAAGGACAGGAATCAAGTTAACCTATATGGGAATAAGACACGAAGTGAAAAACTGTTCCACACCACCAAGAGTTAGGACAATATTCTCCAAGAATAATGCCCCCACAGCAATAGGAAACCCGAAAGGATACCATCCTTAGAAATACAACTCTTGCTCGGAACTTCAATTACATCCAAGAGTAAGCTACTCAAGATTCTAGCATAATGATAGGAAGAAAAAGAAAAGAGACTACAGGTAGAACCTCGATAAACCACAAATAGAACAAAGAGAACTCTCCCTTGAAAGAAGAAAATTCTAAATATGGTGAGCAAAAAAGGGAGAGCAACCACAAGAGAAGACAAGACGAACATTTGACGACAAACGGGATGTATTGGGATTATAGGAATGAATCACCTTGGAAATAGCAATGAAGCCAAATAGGAATTTCGGACCAACATGACAAAAGAAAGCAAGTCGTTACAACAAGATAGTCAGAGAGAATAAATGACACCCTAAGGAAGACCGGGAGGTAGAAAGGACTACACCCTAAAAAGGTTAGTAAGATGGACGTTAAGGATAGGAGGACTCGAGAAACAACTGCCCTAAGAAACTTAGACCAAAGGAATGGTGGAGGTGAAGCAGTTAACAAAATAATACACGGGAAAGCCATAATTTGAGTTCCAACAAAGAAGAGAGAGGCGGAAAGGCCAAATACTCTAGAAAAGAAGGATAAAAGAAATCCTTAAAAGGACCAAAGACCAAATTAACGACTAAACTCAAGCCAAGAAAGGAATAGGCAAGCCTCTCACATAATTGTCAAGGAATCTTGAAACAAGGAAAATTTGAACGCAACATAAATAAATACACTATGAAAGCAAACTTTGGAGGGATGCATATGACTAACTACCCTTGAAGGAATTATTGATGGGCGAATGGGCATATTGTGGAGTGTAAGGAACCAACCCTTAATTAGACGGATCATAGTCCACACGTGCATATGAAGCCTAAAGAGTGAACGATTGAGCATAGTGTGGAATGCACAGAATAAAACAAATAATTAGAAGTATCCCATGTAAGGAATAATGGATAAAACAAAAGTTATGGATAGAGAAGGATCCAATGCAAATAGATGCCCTAACATAGATAGGGGTACGATGAAAGGGAGAAAGAAACCTTCAAGGAATGGTAAGAAGATCACACTTGTAGCTCCTAGAACGAAAGTCTCTGCCTTGAAGGACATATTAGATAATGAAATCATAAAAAGGGAACTTCCCAAACAAAACAATAGACTAAAAAGGGTCAAACGGGAATAATGAACTATGAAATGATTATGAACAAGTAAGTGTGGATTAAGGCCAAAGGAAATCCTTGAGTAAAGGATGTTATTGGGAACGACGATGGACCTAAGAAAGGATGAATCCCATCATGTCAGTAAAACATCTGGAAATCAAATAAATGGAATCGAAAAGACTCAATAAGGAAGTTGAAAAAGGATGAGTGGGTAAGGAGAAATGACACAGTTTTATAAGTTGATGTGGACAACGGTTAAGGTAGTCGAGGAATTCAACCAAAAGAAAAGACGGATGAAGTTATACAATCCCTGAGAGATTGGGAAGTTAGGAATAATCCTAAAGGAGGTGTTCTAGAAATCTAAAGGACATAAAGACAAGATCTAGAAAATGTCATGCTATAAAGGGAAGGTAAACCCAACAGCCCCGAGGAAAACATGACTCAAAATAAGGAAGAGTTAGTTAGTAAAAATGACAATGTCAAACCTAAAATTTGGACTGAGTTGTAATGAGCAAGAGATAAAGGAGGACGAAAAGGTGATGACAAGGAAATCCGTGAAAATAGGTACATAACGCTCTAAAGGACGTCGAGCTAAGGATTGCAACGACCAATAGGTTAACTAGACACGGGAATGGTTTAGTATCTTGGAACTCCCAATTTTGAGTATGGGACTTCAAAGGAGAAAATGTTGCTCTAAGCAAATAGAGATGTGAATCTAAGGATATACCCTTCAGTAAAGTATATCTAGTTATAATAAACTCCATGAAGGGATTAAATGATATAAAGGAAAAGAAATTTCATAGGTGAAGGATGTTAAAAGGGCTAGTTGGAAGAACAAGAGAAGAGTTTGCATGTTAAGCAAACACCAAATAGATATCAAAGGAAATGATTCCTCATGCAAGATTGCTAATTAAGTTTTGGGGAAAAAAAACTCCAAAAAGGAAGGAAGAGTTGTAAACCCCACCCTTTTGAGTTAAGGAAAACCAGGAAAATAACCGGTTAGTCCGAGTAAGAAAACCGAACTGGTTCACGTACCCGATCATTTGGGAATGGGCAATTTGGAAATTTACAACTTTCGGGTGATAGAAAGGGTTCATAAAACCTTGGAAAAGAACCTTAGGACAAATTGGAAGAGAAAAACCAGATCAGTTTAGATGAATCGGATCCCATTGGATTGAACCGGTTTATAAACCGAGTCGATTCATGAATCGGAACTGTTAGAGAAAGGGAAAACAGGGAACTTTATGGATCCCTTATGACCCGAAGAGATTTATAAACCTTGGGAAGGAACCTTAGCACAAAGTGGGAGAGAAAAACCAGACTGGTTCGGGTGAACCGGACCTGAACAAGATTAAACCGGTTTAAGAATCGAGCTAGTTTATGAATCGGAATCGATGGAGAGATGGTAAACAGGGAAATTTATGGACCCTAAGTTACCTAAGGAGTCACAAAAGTCATGGAAATGGACTTGTGAAGGAATTGGAGTTGAAAACCAAACATGTTCAAGTGAACCGGATCCGAACTGATTTGGACCAGTTTGAACCACTATTGAACCGGATCCTAAATTCATTTTTCTATGTGGCTTAAATAATTCAAATTTGAGATTTGAGGCCACCATTGGATAGAAAATTAATTTAGATGAATTTAGAAATTTTTAGATTTGAAAAACTCGGTCGAATGAGGATGAACTGGTCGGTTTAAGCTTCGAACTCGGTTCGGTACGATTCGGAATAGTGTCCTCTTCTTCCTTCACATGACAGCACTATTGACTCGCTGGAAAATTGAAACAACGTCAGCGAAGAAGAAACTTCTACATTCAATATGTTTTCGGCCATCAATTTCTGTCATAAAAGTGCCAAATGGATGGCCGATGAGTCCTCAAGCTCCCTATATAAACAACCCCTCTCCATTCATCCTTTCCACACCTAAAAAGCTCACTCTCTCTCAGTTGCTTAGTTTTCCTATGAACCTCGAACCAAAGCTCTGATATAGGGTCATTTCTAAGCCAAAGAAGTTAAGGTCGGGTTCCTTAGAATCATGGACAAGTCAGCTACACACCTGTAGTCTCCGATTGCTCCGAGGGTCGTCGGAGAAGTGCCGACGTGATGGAACAGTGGAGCATCTCCAACGGACTGAAGCTGCCCTGTTTCAGCAGAGTTGAAATTAGCCATTTCAAGCCCTCCTCAGGACAAACCAAGCCCTAACAACACTTTCTCAGCCCTCCCACGGCTGAATTTGGATGAAAAGTTAAGCCAATTCGGCTCTCCTCTGTAATTTTCAAGCGGTGTTAGAGAGAGAGTCGGCCGAATTTCCATGACAAAATTCTAATCCAATTCGGCATAAATTGATGTCATTCTTGATCCTAGGAAGAAACTTAGGAGGAGACCTATCTGCAAAGATAGAAAGCTCAGACCACCATGCCCTCACCGGTGAATAATCGAAGCTTTCTCTCTCTATAGTTCATTTTCCGGTGAAGCTCCGTTTAAGCTCGTTTCGGCATTAAAACTTGTGATTGAAATTGCTAAAGAATCATAAGAACATGTTGAAACTCAATTTCAACTTCAATTTCAACAATTGGAAACGTTTGATCGGTCAATTTGATAAAATCAAATTCAGCTGTGTTAATAAGTTGTAATTGGGGGAAAATTGGGGATTTTTGAAAATTTGAAAAACCGAAATGCAGTTTCCTAAAATTGAGGATCAATTGGGTATGATAAAATAGTTAGATGGCCAATTGAGGAATTTTATAATTTTTAGGGTGAAACTTACCATTTTTGTAACAAAAGGGCAAAATGGTAATTTTGGAAAAGTTGGGGGACCAAATTGGAAATTTGGTAAATTAAACCCTTTTTGTGAAATGGAATAAATTGAGGTCCTATGATAAATTTTAAAAGTTTCGAGACACAATTTGAGGAAAAATCGGCATTAGGGACCTAAAGTTAAAGAGAAATAACTTTAGAAACCAAATTGTAAATAAATAAAAGTTTGGTTTTCTCATTCATTTGGAATGAATAAAGGCTATTAGTGTAAACCCCGCCCTTTTGAGCTAAGGAAAAACTGAGAAAAGAACCGGTCAAACCGAGTGAGAAAACTGAACTGTTTCACAAACCCGATCATTTGTGAATGGGCAATTTGGGAATTTACAACTCTCAGGTGATCCAAAAGGTTTATAATACTATTGAAAAGAACCATAGGATGAATTGGAAGAGAAAGACCAAACTAGTTTGGATTAACCGTATCCAACTGGATTGAACCAGTTTATGAACTAAATCGGTTCATGAACTAGAACCAATAGAGATTGAGAAAATCAAAGAAATTCAACTCCCTTGTGCTCCAAAGAAATTAATAAACCTTGGGAAGGAACCTTAAAACAAATTGGGAGAGAAAAACTAGACCAATTCGGGTGAACCGGACCCGAACTAGATTAAGTCGGTTTATGAACTGGAATAGATGAAGATATGCTAAACCGGGAATTTTATGGACCCTAAGTGACCTAAGTAGTCACAAAAGTCATGGAAATGGACTTGTGAAGGAATTGGAGAGGAAAACCAAACCGGTTCAGGTGAACCAGATCCGAACCGGTTTGGACCGGTTTGAATCACTATTGAACCGAATGCTAAATTTATTTTTCTAGGTGTCTTAAAATTTTTAAATTTGAGATTTGAGACCACCATTGAATAGAAAATGAATTTACATGAATATAGAAATTTTTAGATTTGAAAAACTCGGTCGAACCGGACGGTTCAAACTATGAACCCAGTTCAGACCAGTCCGGTCCAATTCGGAACAGTGTCATCTTCTTCCTCAGGATCACAGCACTGTTCACTCGCCAGGAAATCGAAGCAGTGCCAGCGAAGAAGAAACCTCTCTATTCGATACTTTTCAAGCTATCAATGGCTGTCATAATGGTGCCAAACGGACTGCCAACGAGTCTTTGAGCTCCCTATATAAAGAGCCCCTCCGCATTCATACTCTCCACACCTGAAAACTCCATTCTCTCTCAACTACTCCATTTTTTGATGAAGCTCGAACCAGAGCCCTGATATGGTGTCTTTTCTGAGCCAAACAAGGTGAGGTCGGGTTCTTTAGAACCGAGGAGAAGTCAGCGACACGCCTATAGTCTCCGTTTGCTCCGAGGGTCACCAGAGAAGCACCAGCGTGATGGAACAATGAAGCAGCTCCGGCGGACCGAAGCTGCATGTTTTGGCCAAGCTAAAATCGACCATTTCGAGCCCTCCTCAGGCCAAACCAAGCCCTTTCAACACTTCCTCAGCACTCCCACGGCCAAATTAAGACTGAAAGATAAGCCAATTTGGCCCCGCTTTGCAATTTTCGATCGGAGCTAGAGAGAACCAGTAGAATTTCAATTTCAATTTCAACAACTAGAGGTGTTTGATTGGTCAATTTGATTAAATCAAATTCGGTTGTGTAAAAGAGTTGGAATTGAGTGAAAAATTAGGGGGAAATGTGGATTTTCAAAAATTCAAAGGACCAAAATGCAATTTCCAAAAATTGAGGGTAAATTGTGTATGATAAAAATGTTAGAGGGTCAATTGAGAAATTTTAGAATTTTGGGGGTAAATTTTACCATTTTTCTAAAGGAAGGGCAAAATGGTAATTTAGGAAAAGTTGGGGAACCAAATTGGAAATTTGGAAATTTAAACCCCTTTTTGTGAAATGGAATAAATTGAGGTCCTTTGATAAATTTTAAAAGTTTTGGGACTCAATTTGAGGAAAAATAGGCATTAGGGACTTAGAGTTTAAGAAAAATAACTTTAGAGACCTAATTACAAATAAATGAAAGTTTGACTTTCTCATTAATTTGGAATGAATGAAGGCTATTACGCTGAAATATAATGAACCAAGACGTTCATATCATGTAGGAACATGAAGTACTAGGAACGCCAGCAAGGATAATCTCGCATGAATACAAAGAACCGGTCTAGTGGAATTCACGGCATTAACGGGTAAGTGGGTTTACTAACATCATACCTGATTGGGGATGATAAGCACATCGAAATAAAAACCCACTACTATGTAGTATTTTAAACAACACAACTTAGAGTAGTGATGTGAAAACCATGCAAAAAAAACTACTTACTGGTTGTAAGTAGATCATACCCGGTTGGTATGATGAAACTTCCTCAAAGGAAGTTGAAAATTCGTTCATCGGTTATGAACAGAGATGTCCTAATAATTCGGCGGTATAAGGAACAATGAAAACATATTTTTGTCAGAAGTGCTCTCCCCCTAACTGTGTGCCAATGCTTAAACAATTTGGGAGACCTTCTTGATGGGAGCTTGAATAGCTCTTATAGGTTGGGGCCTCAGTTTTGGAACTTGGGGGCTAATATGCCCGATTTTGTAAAATCTCGTAAAGTGGGCCCAAGGCCAGTTGGCACAAGCAGGAGCTCGTAAACAAACATGAGTTATATGCCATAAAACTTTAAATAAAAGAATTGATTGGCCATGGTACCAAGATAGGACCGACATACTCTATCAACTAGCGGTAATGCGACATGATAGGTCGACGAACCAGTAAAGACAAACACCTATGGGTTGAGTTGAGGGTCGGGGCCGTTGGACCAATGGCACCACAGATTATATAGCATGATAAGAAAATATTGATTGTGCATGCACTATGATTACGGGACTTCTACCTGGGTGGCCCTTAAAGTCGCTCCGAAGCCACAAGTGGGTTTAGTGGACGTACTGACCTACAAATTTGTGTTTAACCTTCATTATAAACGATGTGTGTTGGGTGATGACACATCATGATTAAATAAGGAAATGGTGGTAAAAACTAACATTTGAATTGAAAGGATTTTTAAAACAAAGGAGTCTAGCACACTCCAAAATTTATTATTTTCCTAAAGATAAAAAAATTTTGAAAACCCATTCACTAAGTAGTCGTACTCACCCCCTCCCTTATATCCCTTTTAGGAGATTTTGAAAAGTCTACCCTTAAAGACCATCAACTAAGATACCTGTAAGACAGGTATGATAAATCTAAATTATTATACAGTTTTGATTTATGTTATTCCGGGAAAAGGTGTAGATTAAAGGATTCCTAACTCTTTACGGTTTACAATAAGGGGAAACCCTTTAATAAATCGGGAGAATGGCGGGTTGATCATGGGTATCTGACCAAATCGGGTCGGGGCGTGACAACGAGACTAGTATCAGAGCATGTTTCCTCGAATACATAATAAAGACAAGAAAATATAGTAACTAGTAGGATTTATCTTAAAATTTTCAGATGGCTCCCAAGAGAGGAACCAAGAAAACTAGGAATGACTTTGCTCAGCACCCTGTCCTCGTAGGAAGACAACTCTAGAAGCCTCCCAAAAGCATGAGGCATGGCAAAAATCCCCAAGGACCAAATGAAAAAGTATCTAAGAGGATGATGCTTGGACCTATTGAGGTCACTCCCTCGAGTACAAAGGGAGCCAAGCCTGAAACCAGGAACACCAGCTAGGGCTTATAACCTTACCATGGTGGATGCTTATCAAATACCTATCTATTTCATAACCACCTCTTTGTAATATGGTTAAGACCCTAACATATTGTACTCCTTCTCCATTAATGAAGAATTCCAAGTTCCTGAAACCATGTCTCAAAAAAAATGTAAGCCTATGCCTCAACTGTAGGAAGATTGCCCCAAGAAAAGTAACCAAACAAACTGCGGGGACCGAGGAGAATCCCATCCTGAATAAGGAAATGAACTAAAAGACTAAAGAGTCTTGGAGAACTCTCAGGGGAAAACTAGTAGACAGAGAAGGCTTGACAAGAAAACCAACAAGGAGACAAAGGAGTGAGAACTCTGGTAGTAACTACTGGGCAAGGAAATTACCTATTACAAGGTGAGGACAATAGGAACGCTACTCGAGAAAGTGCTCAACACTACTAAGGACAAGTATCAAAATAACCTTTTATAGGTATAAGGGAAATGGGGTATGAAGTGAAGGATTGTCCCCACATCACAAGGATTTAGAACAATACCATCCAAGAACAATGCCTCTATAGCTACATGAATCCGAAAGTATTCCACCCCATGAAATATGACTCATGCTCGAAACTTCAACCATACCTAGGAGTAAACTCTTCAAGATCCTAGAATAGTGGTGGGTACTTCCTGACCTAATCTCTTTTAAGAAAAGCTAAAGCCCCAAGTTGGTACTCGTATTTCAAAAGTAAATATTGAGTTCCTAAAACTTTTTGTCCCTCAAATATGGTGTAATGGTGTGCCTCAACTAGATGAGGGAGGAAAAGGACTCAAGGTAGGACCTCGATCAACTGCAAATAAAACAAAGGGTAGATGAAGAGAATTCTTCCATGGGAAGAAATTTCCAGCCATCTGGGAGCAAGGAAGGAAGCACCTCTACAAGAGAAGACAAGCCGAACATTTGACGACAAATGGGATGTTTTGGGATGATAAGTACGACTTGCTATGGAAAAAGCAGAGAAGTCAAGTTTCGAACTGTCACGCCCTCACCCAGTTTGATCGGATCCCCATGATCAACCCGCCACTCTATTGGTTTATTAAAGGGTTTCCCCTTATTGTAAACCGTAAAGAGTAAGGCATCCTTTAACCTGCACCTTTTCCTGGAATAGCATAATCAAAACTACATGAAATTTAAAACTTTACATACCTGTCTTACAGGCATCTTAGTTGACAGTCTTTAAGGGTAGTCTTCCTAGGATTTCCTCAAAGGGATATAAGGGAGGGGGTGAGTACGACTACTCAGTGAATGGGATTCAAATCTTTTGACTAAAAAAAACATTTATATGGAGTGTGCCAGCCTCCTTTGTTTTCAAAAATCACTTTATTTCAAAATTTGGATTTTTCCATTATTTCCTAGTTACAACGGTGTGTCATCACCCAACACACATCCTTCATCATAAAGGTTACACACATTCGCAAGTTAGTATCACTACTGAACCCGCTAGTAGCTTCGGAGCGACCGATATAAGGACATCTTCGTTCATAACCGATGAACGGGTTTTCAGCTTCCTTCGAGAAAGTTTCATCATACCAACCGGGTATGATCTACTTACAACCGGTAAGTATATTTTTTTCGCATAATTTTCACATCACTTTCTCTAAGTGGTGATTACTAAAATACCACTAAATAGTGGGTTTTTATACCGAGGTACTTTTCATCCCCTACCGAGTATGATATAAAATTTCCACCCACAACCGGTAAGTGGTTTTTATCTTTAAGTTGTGCTCATCATCCCAACCGAGTATGATGTTAGTAAATCCACTTACAACTGGTAAGTGTTTTTTAAATTTAAGTTGTGCTTATCATCCCAACCGGGTATGATGTTAGTAAATCCACTCACCCGTTAATGCCATGAACTCCACTACACTGGTTCTTTGTATTCACGCGAGCTTATCCTTGTTGGCGGTCCCGGTATTTCGCGTTCCTACACGATATGAACAACCTTGTTCATTATTACTCGGCATCTTCATTCATTTCCAATGAATGAGAAAACCCAAACTTTTAGTTATTTGCAATTAGGTCCCTAAAGTTATTTCTCTTTTAACTTTAAGTCCCTAATGTCGATTTTTCCTCAAATTGAGTCCCATAACTTTTAAAATTTATCCTGGGACCTCAATTTATTCAATGTCACAAAAAAGGAGTTTAATTTCCAAAATTTTCAATTTGGTCCCCCAATTTTTCCAAAATTACCATTTTGCCCTTCTTTTACAAAAATGGTAAGTTTTGCCCCAAAAATTCCAAAATTCCTCAATTCATCCTCCAACATTATTTTCATGCCCAATTGACCCTCAATTTCATAAAATTGTATTTTGGCCCTTTGAATTTCAAAAATCCCCAAAATTTACCCCAATTTCATCTCTTCAACACTACCGAATTTGATTTCATCAAATTGATCGATCAAACACTCCTAATTATTGAAATTGGAGTTGAAATTGAGTTCCTACATGTTCATACGATTCTAAAAAAACTTTGAATCACAGATTTTAACGCTAGAACGAGCTCAAACGAAGCTTCACCGGAAAATAGACACTAGAGAGAGAAAGCTTCGATTACTCACCGGTGAAGGCCCAACGGTCTGAGCTTTCGATTTGAGCTGATAGGTCTTGTCCTGAGGTTCATCCTAAAATCAATAATTGCATCAATTGATGTGGAATTGTATTAGAATTTCATCATTGAAATTCGGTCGACTCTCTCTGTAGCACCGATCGAACATTGTAAAGGAAAGCCAAATTGGCTTACCTTTTGGTCCTAATTCTGCCGTGGAAAGGCTGAGGAAGTGTTGGGAGGGCTTGGTTTGGCCTGAGGAGGGCTTGAAATGGTCGATTTCAGCTTGGCCAAAATAGGGCAGCTTTAGTCCACCGAAGTTGCTTCACTATTCCATCATGTTGGCGCTTCTCCAACGATTCTCAGATTGACTGGAGTTTGTTATCAGATAGTTGTCTTCTCCGCAGTTCTAAAGAGCCCGACCTTTGTTCAAGTCGAAGCTCTGGTTTGAGCTTTACCAGGAAATGGAGCAGTAGAGAGAGAGAGAGAGAGAGAGAGAGAGAAGTGTTCAGGAGTGAGAAGAATGAAATGGGGATGACCTCTTTATATAGGCGTAAAACCCATGTATTAAATGGGCGAGATTTATTATGGAAGGGTCACCCACCCTCACACTACTCTCGGACAAGCACGCTTAACTTCAAAGTTCTTATGGAATCTTGTTCACCTAAACCAATTTGGTTTTTGTCTTCTAAATTTTCTTAAATTTCTTTCCTAATGTTTAATGAACCCTTTAGATCACTTGAAAGTTGTAAATTTCCATATTGCGTGTTCTCAAATGTAAACCGGTTCGATTTTCTTACTCGGTTTGACCGGTTCTTTTCCCAGTTTTCCTTAACTCAAAAGTGCAGGGTTTAAAACTCTCCCCTCCTTTTAGGAGTTTTGTCCCCAAAACTTAACCAATATATTCCACATCAGGAATAATTTTCCTTAATATCAACTTGGGTTTTCTTGATATGCTAACACTTTGATTGATCTTTCACTTAGTCCCCGTAATCATTCATCTAAGGAAATTCTTTTCATTTATCATGCTTACTCCTTCCATGGTGTTATAATAACGAGGCATATATGGCTCATTAATCCAAATGTATATTCTTAGGTTCACATCTCCCTTTATTTAAGATAAGGTTCTTCCTTTTGGGGATTTTACTCAAGATTTTAGCATTGGGAGTTCCAAGGTGCCCAATCGTTCCTTTGTCTAGTTATTCTCTTCATCGTTGAAACCCCTAGCTTGACGTTCTTTCAAGCATTACATACTTGTTTTCACAGTTTTTTGTGTTATTATTCTTTCGTCCCAATTTGACCCATCCTTCATCCGTCATTGATTACAACTTCGGTCAAATTTATGTTTGACCTTATTATGTTTACCAACTAACTCCTTCTTGCTCGAGTTACATTTTACTCAGGATTGTTGGTGCTTATATGTCCCTTATGATATGACATAGTTATGAATCTGTCTCAATCCATCAAACTCCTACAACACCTCTTTTAGGGTGGTTTCCAACTTTCCAGCCTTCTAGGTATTGTATAATTCCATCACTCCTTTCATCGGGTAGTATTTCTCAACTACCTTGACTGTTACCTAATTATCATTAATATCTTGACAACATGTCTTACATAATTGTGTCGATTTTCCTTACCCACTCGTCCTTTCCCAACTTCTTTATTGGATCTTTCTGGTGCCAATTATTTGGTTTCCCAATAGTTTACCCACAAACTGGGATTCTTTCCTTCTTAAGTCCTTGCATTCATTATTCAAGGGTTTTTCCTTTTTCCTTAATCCACTTTTACTTACTCATAATCACTTCATGATTCTTCATTCTACAATAATTGCTTTCGATCTATGTGTCGATTACTTTGCTTGGGAAGGTTCCCTCCTTCTAGTTTTGTTCTCTACTATGTCCCTTACAATAGAGATTTCCAGCTTATGAGTTACATGCTCAACCTCCTTATCATTCATTGTATGGTTCTTTCTCCCTTTCTTCACACCCTTATCTATGTTAGGGCATCTATTTGCTTTGGATCCTTTTATATCCACAACTTATGTTTTATCCCTTATTCCTTAGATGGGATACTTCCGATTATTGGTTTTATTCCATGCATTCCACCCTATGCTCAGTCGTCCACTCTTTAAGCTTCATATGCGCGTGTGGACTATGACCCGTCTTACCAATTGCGGTTATTCCTCCTTAGCCACACCTTATTTGGAGGACTTACTTTCACAATGTTTCTCGAACATTCTTTACTTTATTACCTTAGTATGGGTTGTCCACTCATTCATACTTGTCACAACATCTTTTTTATGCTAACCCGATAACTTATTTCCGTTTAAGGAGGGTTCACATCCTTCTTGTTTCAAAATCTCTTGTTCATCCTTCGTGAAGCTCACTTAACCGTCTCAAGACTTTAAACTAGAAATCCGATTTTGGACATTAATTTCTTTAAGGATTTTCCTTCATTCTTCTTTTTCCAATGTTTTGGCCTTTTTACTTCTCCCTTCTTTGTCGTGGTTTAAATCCAGGGTTCTCTCGAAGACCAGCTCTTCAATTGTATCCTTCTCTCCATTTTTTTATCCAATCATCTAGGCAGTTGTATCACTCGTCCTTCATGCCCATCATTTGTCCTTCATAGAGTGTAGTCTTTACTACATCTCCGGCTTTTTTAGGGTTTTGTTTATTCTCTATAGTTGTCCCGTTGTTACTCGTTTCTTCTTTCTACTCTATTCTCCTGAAATTATTGTTTAGTTCTCCTCCTCTCTCCAAGTAGGTCACACTGGGCCATCACAATACTTCCTTCCTTTGAAACAATTCCCAATTAAGGGTTGGTTCCTTGCACTCCACATTATGTCCATTCGCCCATCAAAATTCCTTAAAGGGTAGTTAGTTGTATGCATCCCTCTAAAGTTTACTTTCATAGTGTATTTCTTTATGTAGCGTTCAAATCTTCCTTTTTTTCAAGATTTCTTGATTATGTGAGAGGCTTGCCCATTTTTTTTTCTTAGTTAATTTGTCCTTTGGTCCTGTTAAGGATTTCTTTCATCCATCTTTTCCCAAGTATTTGGCCTTTTCGCCCCTCTCTTCTTTGTTGGAACTCAAATTATGGTTTTCCTGTGTATTAGTTTGTTAACTGCCTCGCCTCCACCATTCCTTTGGTCTAAGTTTCTTAGGGTAGTTGTTTCTCGAGTACTCTTGTTCTTAACGTCCATCTCACTGACCTTTTTATGGTGTAGCCCCTTCTACTTCCCGATCTTCCTTAGGGTGTCATTTGTTCCCTCTAACAATCTTGTTGTAACGACTTGCTTTCTCTTGTCCTGTTGGTCCGAACTTCTTATTTGACATATTTGCTTTTTCCAAGGTGATTTATTCTCTTAATCCCAATATGTCTCGTTTGTCAACAAATGTTCGTCTTGTCTTCTCTTGTGGATGTACTCCTTTCTTTGCTCCTAAATTGTTTGGATTTTCTTCTTAAAGGGGGAATTCTCTTCAGCTATCCTTTGTTCCGTTTGTGGTTTTATTAAGGTCCTACCTTTACCCCTTTTTCCTTCTTACCACTTTGCTAAGATTTTGAAGAGTTTCCTCTTATTTGTGGTTGCAAATAGAGTCATGTTTCTTGTGATGGTATCCTTTCGGATATCCTATAGTTGTGGGGTGTTTATTCTTGGAAAATATTGTCCTGACTCTTGGCGATGTGGGACAGTTTTTCACTTCGTGTCCTATTCCCTTCTAGGTTAACTTGATTCCTGTCCTTTGTAGGGTTGGGCACTTCTCCACGTAGTGTCCCTATCATTCATGGACATAAGTGGTTCCTCTTGGCGTTTTCTTGGAAATTGTTAGTTTTAGTGCTCCTTCATCCTTAAGTCTGGATACCGTGAGAGTTTTTTTTTTTTTTGAGTCTTCCTTAAAGATCACATCATTTGAGGGACAGGGTTTTTAGGAATTTGGAGTACTTCATTAATACAATAGTACAGTATGTTGGGGATTTTGGCCCTATTACAAAAAAATGGTCACCAAATAACTAGGGAGCTACGAGATTCTTGATAAGCATCCTCCTATGTAAGGTTATATGCCCCATTGTATGGCTTCATGCTTGGCTTCCTTTATACTTAGAGTTGTGACCACAATAGGTCCTATCATTATTCTCTGGGATACTTTCACATTTGCTCTTTTGAGATTCCTGCCATGCTTCAGGCATTTGGGAAGCTTCTACGATTGTCTTCCTACGAAGATAAGGTGTTGAGTAGAGCCATTCCTAGTTTTCTTGCTTCCTCTCCTGGGAGACATTTGAAAATTTTAGGATAAATCCAATTAATTACAATATTTTATAGTCTTGATTATGTATTCGAGGAAACAGGCTCTGATCCCACTCTAGTTGTCATGCCCCGACCCGGTTTGATCGGATCCCCGTGATCAACCCACCACTCTGCCACTTTATTAAAGGGTTTCCCCTTATTGTAAACCGTAAAGAGTAAGGCACCCTTTAACCAGCACCTTTTCCTGGAATAGCATAATCAAAACTACATGAAATTTAAAACTTTACATACCTATCTTACAGGCATCTTAGTTGACGGTCTTTAAGGGTAGGCTTCCCGGGAATTCCTCAAAGGGATATAAGGGAGGGGGTGAGTAAGACTACTCAGTGAATGGGATTCAAATCTTTTGACTAAAAAAAAACATTTATATGGAGTATGCTAGCCAGCCTCCTTTGTTTTCAAAAATCCCTTTATTTCAAAATTTGGATTTTTCCATTATTTCTTAGTTACAACGGTGTGTCATCACCCAACACACATCCTTCATCATGAAGGTTACACACATTCGCAAGTCAGTATCACTACTGAACCCGCTAGTGGCTTCAAAGCGACTTTTCCTACCACCCGAATAGAAGCACGACCACTTCTACCCTAGGAATGAGTGGATGTACGCGACATCCAACCCACAATCCCAAAATCACTTCTTCGTGTCCATATGAGGACAGAGACCTCATCCCGTCCCGACCCCGGTCTCATGCCCTTAGTGCTACCCCAAATTTCGCACAGACACCTGGAACGACGATCCACCCTTATACTCACCGGGTCGTCCAGGGCCCTTAGGACACATCACTACCCCTCATGGGCATCTTGATGATCTCGTACTCATAGTGCATGCACAAACAATGTTTTCTTATCAAGCCATGTAATATCTGGTGCCACTAGTCTAACGGCCCCAACTCTCAACTCAACCTGCAGTTGTTTGTCTTGACAGATCCGTCGACCTATCATGTCGCACTACCGCTAGTTGACTGAGTATGTCGGTCCTATCTTGGTACCATGGCCAAACAATTCACTTATTAAGTTTTATGGCACATATATCATGTTCATTTACGAGCTCCTGCTTGTGCCAACTGGCCTTGGGCCCATTGTACGAGATTTTCAAAAATCTGGGCATTCTAGCCCTCAAGTTCCAAAACTGAGGCCCCTGGCCTATAAGAGCTATTCGAGCTCCCGTCAAGGTCTCCCAAATAGTTTAAGCATTGGCACATAGTTAGGGGAGAACACTTCCGACAAAATAGGTTTTTACTGTCCATTATACCGACCGATATAAGGACATCTTCGTTCATAACCGATGAACGGGTTTTCAGCTTCATTCGAGAAAGTTTCATCATACCAACCGGGTATGATCTACTTACAACCGGTAAGTATATTTTTTTCGCATAATTTTCACATCACTTTCTCTAAGTGGTGATTACTAAAATACCACTAAATAGTGGGTTTTTATACCGAGGTACTTTTCATCCCCTACCAAGTATCATATAAAATTTCCACCCACAACCGGTAAGTGGTTTTTAACTTTAAGTTGTGCTCATCATCCCAACCGGGTATGATGTCAGTAAACCCACTCACAACTGGTAAGTGGTTTTTAAATTTAAGTTGTGCTTATCATCCAAACCGGATATGATGTTAGTAAACCCACTCACCCGTTAATGTCATGAACTCCACTACACTAGTTCTTTGTATTCATGCGAGCTTATCCTTGTTGGCGTTCCCGGTATTTCACGTTCCTACATGATATGAACAACCTTGTTCATTATTACTCGGCATAACAGCCTTGGAAATGAATGAAAAAACCCAAACTTTTAGTTATTTGCAATTAGGTCCCTAAAGTTATTTCTCTTTCACTTTAAGTCCCTAATGTCGGTTTTTCCTCAAATTGAGTCCCGTAACTTTTAAAATTTATTCTGGGACCTCAATTTATTTAATGTCACCAAAAAGGAGTTTAATTTCCCAAATTTCCAATTTGGTCCCCCAATTTTTCCAAAATTACCATTTTGCCCTTCTTTTACAAAAATGGTAAGTTTTGCCCCAAAAATTCCAAATTTCCTCAATTGGTCCTCCAACATTTTTTTCATGCCTAATTGACCCTCAATTTCATAAAATTGTATTTTGGCCATTTGAATTTCAAAAATCCCCAAAAATTTCCCCCAATTTCATCTCTTCAACACTACCGAATTTGATTTCATCAAATTGATCGATCAAACACTTCTAATTATTGAAATTGGAGTTGAAATTGAGTTCCTGCATGTTCATACAATTCTAAGAAATTTTGAATCACAGATTTTAATGCCAGAACAAGCTCAAACAGAGCTTCGCCGGAAAACATACTATAGAGAGAGAAAGCTTCGATTACTCACTGGTGAAGGCACGGCGGTCCGAGCTTTCGATCTGGGCAGATAGGTCCCATCCTCAATTTCATCCTAGAATCAAGAATTGCATCAATTGACACGGAATTAGATTAGAATTTTGTCATTGAAATTTGGTCAACTCTCTCTCTAGCACTGATCGAAAATTGTAAATGGGAGTCGAATTGGCTTACCTTAAGGTCCTAATTCGGCCGTGGAAAGGCTGAGGAAGTGATCGGAGGGCTTGGTTTGGCTTGAAATGGCCGATTTCAGCTTGGCCGAAATAGGGCAGCTTCGGTCCGCTGGAGTTGCTTCACTATTCCATCATGTCGGCGCTTCTCCAACGATTCTCGGGTTCTTTAGAACCTGGGAGAAGTCAGCTACATGCATGTAGTCTCTGTTTGCTGAGAGGGTCGCTAGAGAAGCATTGGCCTGAAGGAACAGTGAAGCAGCTCCGATGGACATAAGTTGCCCGATTTCGACGGAGCTGAAATTAGCCATTTCAAGCCCTCCTCAGGCCAAACCAAGCCCTCCCAACACTTACTCAGCCCATCCACAGCTGAATTAGGACAAAAAGGTAAGCCAATTTGACTCCCCTCTGCAATTTTCGGCCAGTGCTAGAGAGAGAACCGACATAATTTTAAGATGAAATTCTAACTCAATTCAGCATCAATTAATGTGATTCTTGATTCTAGAATAAACCTCAGGACGAGAGCTATCTGCCAAGATCGAAAGCTCGGACTGTCGTGCCCTCAACAATGAGTAATCGAAACTTTCTCTCTCTACAATATATTTTCCGGCAAAGCTACGTTTAAGCTCGTTCAGGCCTTAAAACTCGCGATTAAAAGTTCTGTGGAATTGTATGAACATGGAGAAACTCAATTTCAACTTCAATTTCAACAATTAGAGTTGTTTGATCGGTCAATTTGATGAAATCAAATTCGGTTGTGTTAAAGAGTTGGAATTGGGGAAAAATTTAGGGGAAATTAGATATTTTCAAAAATACGAGGGATAGAAAAGCAATTTTCTAATATTGAGGGTCAGTTGTGCATTATAAAAGTGTTAGAGGGCCAATTGAGAAATTTTAGATTTTTTGGGGTAAAATTTACCATTTTTGTAAAGGAAGGGCAAAATGGTAATTTTGGAAAAGTTAGGAGACCAAATTGGAAATTTGGAAATTTAAACCCCTTTTTGTGAAATGGAATAAAGTGAGGTCCCTTGATAAATTTTAAAAGTTTTGGCACTTAATTTGAGGAAAAATCGACATTAGGGATTTAAAGTTTAAGAGAAATAACTTTTGAGACCTAATTGCAAATAAATGAAAGTTTGACTTTCTCATTCATTTGGAATGAATGAAGCCTATTAGGCTGAAGGATAATAAACCAAGACATTCATATCGTGTAGGAACACGAAGTACCGGGAACACCTGCAAGGACAAGCTCGCGTGAATACAAAGAACCGGTCTAGTTCGATTCACGGCATTAACGGGTGAGTGAGTTTACTAACATCATACCCGATTGGGGATGATAAGCATATCGAAATAATAACCCACTACTATGTGGTATTTTAAACATCACAACTTAGAGGAGTGATGTGAAAACCATGTAGAAAAAAACTACTTAAGGACCATTAAGTCACCCAAGAGGGGTAGTGATGCATCTTAAGGGCAGTTCGTCGTACCAGGTGACCGTGCGAAATTTGGAGTAGCACCAAGTGCATGAGACCGAGGTGGAGACGGGATGAGGTCTTTGTCCTCATATGAACACGAAGAATTGATTTCAGGATTGAGAGTTGGATATCGCGAACATCCACTCATTCTTAGGGTATAAGTAGACGTACTTCTATCTGGGTGGCCAGTAAAGTCACTCCGAAGCAACAAGTGGGTCCAGTGGACGTACTGACCTGCGAATTTGTATTTAACCTTCATGATGAATGATGTGTATTGGGTGATGACACATCATGATTAAATAAGGAAATGGTGGCAAAAACTGAGATTTGAATTGAAAGGATTTTTAAAAGAAATGAGTCAGGCACACTCCAAAATTTATCTTTTTCCTAAAGATAAAAAAGTTTTGAAAACACATTTACTGATTAGTCGGAAAACCCAAAATTTATCTTTTTCCTTTATATCCCTTTCAGGAGATTTCGGAAAGCCTGCCCTTAAAGACAATCAACTAAGACGCCTGTGAAACAGGTATGATAAATCTAAATTATTATATAGTTTTGATTTATGTTATTCTGGGAAAAAGTGTAGATTAAAGGACGTCTTACTCTTTACAGTTTACAATAAGGGGAAAGCCTTTAATAAACCGGGAGAGTGGAGAGTTGATTACGGGGATCCAACCAAACTGGGTCAGGGCGTGACAATTAGGCTGAGTGATAATTAACAGAGATGTTCATATCATGTACGAACACGAGGTACCGGGAACGCCAGCAAGGACAAGCTCACGTGAACACAAAGAACTGGTCTAGTGGAATTCACTACATTAATGGGTGAGTGGGCTAATTTATACATCATACCGATTCGAATGATGAGCACTTTTATTTAAGGAAAACCTACTTACTAATTGTGAGTGGGCTAATTTACACATCATACCTATTGGGATGATGAGCACTTTTATTTAAGGAAAACCTACTTACTAGTTGTGAGTGGGCTTACTGACGTCATACCCGGTTGGGATAATGAGCACAACTTAAAGTTAAAAACCACTTACCGGTTATGAGTGGGATTTTATATCATATCCGGTTGGGGATGATAAGTACCTCGAAATGAAAACCCACTACTAAGTGGCATTTTAAACATCACAACTTAGAGGAGTGATGTGAAAAACATGCGGAAAAACTACTTACTGGTTGTAAGTAGATCATACCCAGTTGGTGTGATGAAATTTCCTCGAATGAAGTTGAAAACCTATACATTCGTTATGAGCAGAGATGTTCTTATATTCGATTGGTATGATGAATAGTTGAAAACCTATTTTTGTCAGAAGTGCTCTCCCTTCATTGTGTTCCAATGCTTAAACGATTTGGGAGACCTTATTGACGGGAGCTCGAATAGCTCTTATAGGTCGGGGGGCCTTAGTTTTGGAACTTGGGGGCAAATATGCCTGATTTTCAAAATCTCGTACAATGAGCCCAAGGCCAATTGGCACGAGCAGGAGCTCATAAACAAACATGAGTTATATGCCATAAAACTTTAAATAAAGGAATTATTTGGCCATGGTACCAAGACAGGACCGACATACTCAATCAACTAGCGGCAGTTCGACATGATAGGTCGACGGACCAATAAAGAAAAATAGCTGCAGGTTGAGTTGAGAGTCGGGGCCGTTAGACCAATGGAACCACAAATTTTATGGCATGATAAGAAAATACTATTTGTGCATGCACTATGATTACGGGATCATCAAGACACCCATGAGGGGTAGTGATGCATCCTAAGGGCCCTGGACAACCCGGTGAGTATAAGGGCAGTTCATCGTACCTAGTGACCGTGCGAAATTTGGAGTAGCACCAACCGCATGAGACCGGGGTGGGGATGGGATGAGGTCTCTGTACTCATACAGACAAGAAGAAATTATTTCAGGATTGAGGGTTGGATGTACTTCTATCTAGGTCGTAGATAAAGTCGCTCCGATGCCACAAGTGGATTCAGTGGATGGACTGGCTTGTGAATGTGTGTTTGACCTTCATGATGAAGGATGTATGTTGGGTGATGATACACCGTGGTTAATAAGAAATGGTGGTAAAAACTGAGATTTGAAATGAAAGGACTTTTGAAAGAAAGGAGTCTGGCACACTCCAATACAAATCTTTTTTCCTAAAAGTTAAAAGTTTTGAAAACTCATTCATTGAGTAGTCATACTTACCCCCTTCCATACACCCTTTCATGAAATTCTAGAAAGCCTACCCTTAAAGACCATCAACTAAGACACTTGTGAGACAAGTATGATAAATCTAAATTATTATGCAGTTTTGATTTATGTTATTCCAGGAAAAGGTGCGGGTTTAAAGGACGTCTTATTCTTTACAGATTATAATAAGGGGAAACCCTTTAATAAACCGGGAGAGTGGCAGGTTGCTCACAGAGATCCGACCAAACTGGGTTAGGGCATGACATGACTCTTCTTACCATAAGGGAGTGGTGGGTTGTTCACGGGGTTCCAACCAAACTGGTTCGAGGCGTGACAAAATTGGCCAGTGCTTTTAGATGTTGACCGAGTGGCTAACTTGGCATGCTTCACCACACATCACACATTGATTGGTCGCACATGCTGATTGGGTGCTGACCTGGCAGATGATTTGTTGATCGGCTCAATCGTTGACAAGTTCGATGATTGAAATAGAAAATCGGTCGGTTCAAGCCCAATTCGACCGATTTTCTCAAAAATAAAAATTTATAAATTCATCTTCTACACATTGGTGACTTCAATTTCCCAAATTGATATTTCTAAATTACATAGAAAAATAAATCTTTGAACTTGTTATTCTTGGTTCATCCTAATTCAACCAAGTTCAGATTTGATTCACTCTGAATCGGACGGATTCACACATCCAATTTGGTTTATAATCCATTTTTATCATTTTTTATCTTCATTAACCACTTGAGATTTTCAAATTTCCCATTTTGGCTTCTCTTTACAATTTTCGGTTCACTTTGAAACTTAGTTTTCTCTCAAAATTTTCCGGCTTTCTTATTATTAGAGAACAGGTTTTACAGTGTGAAACTCCTCAAACTATTTTAGGATGTTTTCCTATAGTAAGCATGAACCATGATTTTAGGATGTATTCCTATGGTGCAATTAATCAACAATTTTGAGTCTAGTTGCTCATATGTGAGAAAACGATGGTTATCATGCAAAGCCTTAATAGATAAAGATGCTCAAATCGTATAGGGACGCGAAAGACTAGAACGCCAGCAAGGAAAAGCTAGCGTGGACTCAAAAATCGACTAGGGACAACCATGTCACGGTCATCGAGTGAGTGGGATTGTCTAACTTCATACCCAGTTGGGATGAAGAGTATCATCTTTAACTGATAAAACCTACTTACTGGTCGTAAGTATAGATAATCATACTTGGTTGATATGATTAACTTCCTTGAGGAAAGGAGAAACCAGCTTACCGATTGTAAACAGAGATGTCGTCACACTCGGTCGGTGTAAGGAAGTTGAAAATAATTTTTTTGTCAGAAGTGTTCTCCCCTAATTGTGTGCCAATGCTTAAAAAATTTGGGAGACCTTCTTAACGAGATATAGAATAACTCAAATAGGCTAGAGGCCTCAGTTTTTGAACTCATGGGGCTAAATGCTCGGTTTTGGAAAAAAATACTTGAAGTGGGCCCAAGGCTAGTGGGCACGAGCAGGAGGTCATAAACAAACTTTATTAAGAAAGCCATGAAAATTTCTAATGAAATTGGTTGTTTGATTTCACCATGGTACCGAGTCATGATCGACAGTACTCAATGGACTAGCGGTAATGCGTCAGAGCCAAGTCGACGGACTGGCCAAGATAAGTAGCTGCAAGTCGGGTTGAGGGTCAGAGACATTGGACCATTGGCACTAAATATAATGGCCATATGTAAAAACTATTGTTTGTGCATGCACTTGTGGTACAGGACCATCAAGACGCCCAAGAGGGGTAGTGATGGGTCCCAAGGGTTACTAGATGACATGGTAGAGATAAGGGCAGTTTGTCGTGTTAATCAGTTAGGAAGCTTGGATAGTTTCTTACGCATCAGACCAGGGTGGATCGGGATGAGGTCTTTGTCCTCATATGGACACAAAGTGGCATTCGGATCTGTGGGTCGGATGTCGAGAACATCCATTCGAACCCAGGATATAAGTGGAAAAGCTTCTATTTTGGTGTACGGTAAAGACGCTCTGATCCACAAGTGGATGCATTGGACGTGTTGCACCTGCGAATGTGCGTACCCTTCCTGATGAAGGGAGTGTGTTTGTTTGCTAAACGCCTCAAGGGGATGGGCTAAGAAGGCTAAACACACCTAATATGGGTATGGAAAAAGATTTTGAAAACCGAAATATGAGAAAAAATCATTATTTTAAAGGAAATGATAACCTTGGCATGGTTTCATAAACAAAAGCTATTTTGAAAACTCACTCCCAACACCCTCTCACTAAGTTGTAGAACTCACCACCTCTCTTTTACTCCTTTCATGAGTAAGGAGATATAACAAAAGAAAACGTAAAGATGTACCCTCCATCATGTATGCTTAAAGTTCCTTTTAAGCGTGAATTTGATTGATTTATGCTATTCTAAGGAACAAAGTTTGAATTTACGCCTAGCTCCTCTTAATTAAAGGAAGGGGAAACCCCTCTTAAACCAAGGGAGCGGTGGGTTTATCACAGGGATCTGACCAAACCAGATCGGGATGTGACATGTTGTCTCTCTAGTGTACTTGTCCTTAATGTCCATCCTTTTGCCTTTTTTTAGAGTGTAGTCTTTACTACTTCCCGGTCCTTCTTAGGGCGTCGTTTATTCTCCATGACCATCTCATTGTTACTGGTTGCTTCCTTTTAAAAGGTTCATCAAAAATACCTATTTGTCTCCTCTACTTTTCCAAAGCATATCACACTTGCCATCACGAGACATCCTTTCTAGAGTTCCCTTTCCTAGCACGTTTCTTCTCCCCTTCACTCTTTCTGTGTCCTACACTATAGTTATTGGAGAGCATTTTTCGTGTTTGCCTCTTTTGAGGGGATCTTAGGTGTACATCCCCTGTACCTTACCTCTATTCTTTATTGTCTTTCTTTCAACTTGTCCTTCTTAGAGGCAACTCATTTCGTCTTTGTTTCTTAACTCTTGTACAAGGGCTCGCTCAAGCCCTTGTTGGTCCTTAGTTTTTCCCTTTAGTATCAATCCTCCCACTTCGCTTGCATCTCTTGATGATGCCTTCTCCTTTTCCCTTTTCCTAGGTTGATCCTATTCTTGACCCCGTAGAAGTATTGCTTCCCTTATACTCGACCCCTTATGAGCACACTCTTTCCTTTTTCCCTTTTTAGTTGGGTTCCTTGTCCCTTGGTTAGAGCATGTCCTTTCTGATGACTCCCTTTTTAGGTAGGCTTTGTGTTCCATCATGGAAACTTCCTTCTTAGTCTTTGGTCTTGTCTTGTTGCCTTGTTACTCTATGTTTCCTAGTTCTTGTGGAGGAACTATTTGGGTTGGCTATCTTAGGGTTAGTATTAACTAGAGGTGACCTGCAGTCTTCCTTGTCAGGTGGCCTTTTCTCCACCTACTACCCAGGCCCTGATTGGTATATTCTAATCTGTTAGTTGTACTTGTCGTTAACAATGAGACTAACTTTTAAAAATTTTGGTCTTTATTCATTCAAGGAGGTAATTTCTTGCCACACTCGGCTTATTATAGTAATTTCTCACTACTTCCTATTTTAGTCCCTTAGGGTCATAGGCCGAGAGTTAGCCTCCGAATTGTTTTGGGATTCATGGTCTGAGGACTTTGGTGAACTGGTTGACATCCATCCATACACCTGTCGGGATTCCCTACTAGGATGGACTTCATGAAATACCTGAAGTCCATACCTTCTCAGCCCTTCTACTGAGAAGGTATGGAGTATGGATAATCGATTTATTTTCAAAAATATTGGTGTTACACACCACCTCCCTTTAACCCTTTTTCAGGAAAGGAGAACACCCTATAAATAAATTCCTAGAAAGAGCCTTAAGTCAGGTATCCTAAAGTTTTTAAGTTATTTAAGTTTTGTATAATGTTATTCCATGGAACAAAGATCAGAAATTTCGCCTGACTTCTCACAATTTTGGGAAGTGATGACTCATATTAGACCAAAGGGAGTGGTGGGTTATTCATGGGGTTCCAACAAAACTGGGTCGAGACATGACATAATTGGCCAACGCTTTTAGATGATGACTGAGCGACTGACTAGGCGCGCTTCACCATGCATCATGCACTGATTGGTCGCACGTGCTGACTAGTTACTGACCCGGCAGACGATATGTTGACCGGTTTGGTCGGACCGGGTTCAATGACTGAAATAGAAAATCGGTCGGTTCAGGCCCAATTCGACCGATTTTCTCAAAATTAAAAATTTCTAAATTTATCTTCTACACATTGGTGACTTCAATTTCCCAAATTGATATTTTTACATCACCTAGAAAAATAAATCTTTGAACTTGTTATTCTCGGTTCATCCTAGTTCAACTAGGTTCAAATCTTATTCACTCTAAACTGAACGAGTTCACACATCCAATTTGGTTTATGATCCATTTCTATCATTTTTGGATCTTCATTGACCACTTGAGATTTTCAAATTTCTCATTTTGGCTTCTCTTTACAATTTTCAATTCACTTTGAAACTCGGTTTTCTCTTGAAATTTTCCGGCTTTCTTATTATTAGAGAATGGGTTTTACAGTGTGAAACTCCTCAAACTATTTTAGGATGTATTCCTATAGTAAGCATGAACCATGATTTTAGGATTTTCCATAAAAGGTGCGTGAACATACTTCAAGGTAACAAACTAATTCCAACTATTGATGCAGTATATGGGCAGGACCCATGGTTGATAAAAGTTGGTTAGATATAATTTTTGTGAAAGTGGACTCAAGGCCAGCGGTTTTAACAAGAAGTGGGCCCAATACCATATTTTGAAAATTCATATAGTGGGCCCAAATCCAATGGGAACGGACCCAGTTCATAAATAAGTTCTGATTTATGGGTCTGATAAAAGATATTACAAATTTATAATGTGTATTTAAGCTATTGAGCCAAATCTGGGTTGTAGCCTGTTGGGCCAATAGTGCAAACAGAAAGATATTAACCAAAAGACTATTGTACGGAATCATGAGACGTCTGGTATGAGGTAATGGTTGTTCTATGGGCTACTTTATAGTAAGGTTAGGACAAGGGAAGTTGTCCCTAGTCCAACATGTCACGGTGCTCTTGGAGTCTCATGTGTAATTAGACCTGGTGAAGAATAAAGATCATGTCCCTCTAATAGCAGACAAATTCATCGGAAAAGTCTGGGGGTTGGGAAATGATGCTCACACAGTGTAAACCCCACACTTTTGAGTTAAGGAAAACTGGGAAAAGAACCAATCAAACTGAGTAAGAAAACCGAGCTGGTTTACAAACTTGATCATATGAGAACAAGCAATTTGGAAATTTACAACTTACGGGTGATCCAAAAGGTTCATTAAACCTTGGAAAAGAAACTTAAAACAAAATAAAAGAGAAAAACCAACTTGGTTCAGGTAAACGAGATCCCATAAGAACTTTGAGTTAACCATGCTTGCTTGAGAGTAGTGTGATGATGGGTGACCTCCTAGGAAGTATGATTTTTTTTGTAACCCGAAATTTCGGTTAAAAATTTTTATATAAATGTACGCCTTATCATAAATGGCCATAAATTAATATATATTTAATTATTATAATTAATACCAATAATTTAATACCTAAATTAAATTATTGGAATTAATACAAATAATTTAATACCGAAATTAAATTATTGGAATTAAGACCAATAATTTATGTCAATATTAATACTAGTAATAAATCTCTCCCATTTAATAAAGAGGTAATCTTCATTCATTCTCCTCACACCTGAACACTTCTCTCTCTCTCTCTCTCTCTCTACTGGTCCATTTCTCGGTGAAGCTCGAACCAGAGCTTCGACTTGAACAAAGGTCGGGCTCTTTAGAACTGGGGAGAAGACAGCTATATGATAGCAAACTCCAGTCAATCCGAGAATCGTTGGAGAAGCGCCAGTATGATCGAACAGTGAAGCAACTCCGACGGACCGAAGCTGCCCTATTTCGGCCAAGCTGAAATCGACCATTTCAAGCCCTCCTCAGACCAAATCAAGCCCTCCCAACACTTCCTCAGCCCTCCCATGGCCGAATTAGGACTAAAAGATAAGCCAATTCGGCTTCCCTCTACAATTTCCAGCTGATGCTAGAGAGAGAACCGGCAGAATTTCAATGATGAAATTCTAACTCAATTCGGCATCAATTGATGCGATTCTTGATTCTAGGATGAACCTCAGGTGATAGCTATCTGCCCAGATCGAAAGCTTGGACCGTCATGCCCTCACTGGTGAGTAATCGAAGCTTTCTCTCTCTATAGTCCGTTTTCCGGCGAAGCTCCGTTTGAGCTCGTTCCGGCGTCAAAACTTACGATTCAAAGTTCTATTGAATCATAAGAGGATGGAGGAACTCAATTTTAACTTCAATTTCAACAATTGGAGGTGTTTGATCGGTCAATTTGATGAAATCAATTTCATTTGTGTTAAGGAGTTGAAATTGGGGGGAAAAATTGGGGATTTTTGAAATTCAAAGGACCAAAATGCAATTTTATGAAATTGAGGATCGATTGGGCATGAAAATAATGTTGGAGGACCAATTGAAAAATTTTGGAATTTTTGGGGCAAAACTTACCATTTTTGTAAAGGAAGGGCAAAATGGTAATTTTGGAAAAGTTGGGGGACCAAATTGGAAATTTGGGAAATTAATCCCCTTTTTGTGAAATTAAATAAATTGATGTCCGAAGATAAATTTTAAAAGTTTTGGGACTCAATTTGAGGAAAAACCTGTATTTGGGGACTTAAAGTTAAAGAGAAATAACTTTAGGGACCTAATTGTAAATAACTAAAAAGTTTGGATTTTCTTATTCATTGGAAATGAATGAAGGTTGTTAAGTCGAGTAATAGTGAACAAGAGTATTCATATCGTATAAGAACACGAAGTACCGGGAACGCCAACATGGACGAGCTCGCGTGAATACAAAGAACCGGTGTAGTGGAATTCACTGCGTTAACAGGTGAGTGGGTTTACTAACATCATACCCGGTTGGGAGGATGAGCACAACTTAAAGATAAAAACCACTTACCGGTTGTAAGTGGAAATTTTATATCATACACGATAGGGGATGATAAGTACCTCGGTATAAAAACCCACTGTTTAGTGATATTTTATTCATCACCACTTAGAGAAAGTGATGCGAAAATTATGCAAAAAAATTACTTACCGGTTGTAAGTAGATCATAACCGGTTGGTATGATGAGACTTCCTCGAAGGAAGTTGAAAACCCGTTCATCGGTTATGAACGGAGATGTCCTTATACTGGTTGGTATAATGGACAGTGAAAATCTATTTTGTCGGAAGTATTCTCCCATGACTGTGTGCCAATGCTTAAACTATTTGGGATATCTTCTTGATGGGAGCTCGAATAGCTCTTACAGGCCAGGGGCTTCGATTTTGGAACTTGAGGGCTAGAATGCCCAGTTTTTTGAAAATCTTGTATAGTGGGCCTAAGGCCAGTTGGCACGAGCAGGAGCTCGTAAACGAACATGATATATGTGCCATAAAACTTAATAAGTGAATTTTTTGGCCATGGTACCAAGATAGGACCGACATGCTCAGTCAACTAGCGACAGTGCGACATGACAGGTCGACGGACTAGTCAAGACAAACAACTGCGGGTTGAGTTGAGAGTCTGGGCCGTTGGACCAATGGCACCACATATTACATGACTTGATAAGAAAACATTGTTTGTGCATGCACTATGAGTACGGGATCATCAAGATGCCCATGAGGGGTAGTGATGTGTCCTAAGGGCCCTAGACGACCTGGTGAGTATAAGGGCAAATCGTCGTTCCAAGTGTCTATGCGAAATTTGGAGTAGTACCAAGCGCATGAGACCGGGGTGGGGACGAGGAACACGAAGAAGTGATTTCGGGATTGTGGGTTGGATGTCGCTTACATCCACTCATTCCCAGGGTAGAAGTAGTCGTACTTCTATTCGGGTGGCAGGAAAAGTCGCTCCAAAGCCACTAGCGGGTTGAGTAGTGATACTGACTTACGAATGTGTGTAACCTTCATGATGAAGGATGTGTGTTGGGTGATGACACACCGGTAACTAAGAAATAATAGAAAAATCCAAATTTTTAAATGAAGGGATTTTTGAAAAGAAAGAAGTCTGGCACACTCTATATAAATGTTTTTCTTAAAAGTTAAAAGTAGACCTTTAAAAACTCATTCAATGAGTAGTCATACTCACCCCCTCCCTTATATCCCTTTCAGGAAATCCCGTAAAGCCTACCCTAAAAGACAATCAACTAATATTCATGTAAGACAGGTATGTAAAATTTAAAATTTCATGCAGTTTTTATTATGCTATTCTAGGAAATGGTGTAGGTTTAAAGGACGTCTTATCTTTATGGATTATAATAAGGGGAAACCCTTTAATAAATCGGAAGAGTGGCGGGTTGTTCATAGGGATCCAACCAAACCGGGTCAGGGTGTGACACACAGTCTAATGGTCGAGGTTATAGACTCGCACCAATGTGGTAGAGGTTGTAAACTCTCACCAAAGTGGTCGGTAAATACACTCCGAACCACATGTATAACAAATATGAAGTCTATTATACGAATGTATAATCATTTTTATGATGAAAATGGTGTTTGGTGTATTAATTGTTTATTTAATACAGACTCACAAAATACCTTAAATAAATATAATTTGTATAAAAGTTTTTCTAGATAGGAATGAACATATTTAACTTGTTAACACAAGCTGAGAATTTAACAAATAAATCTATGAAAGATTTTTTTATAATGTAACATGTTGTTAATGTGCTCATATGTTCACTTAAAAATCTTTTGATTAAATTATGGGAATTAAAAATCTAGAGTATCTTTAAAACCATTTTTAGTATGTAATTAATTGTGAATATAAAGTCACGATTTCAGTGAATATCCTGCTTACTGAGTCGTAAAATCACCCACTATTTTATTAATTTTCAAGAATTAAAATGCCAATAAAGATATTAGGAGATAATCTTATTACTCGACATGTTATATTCACTCTTATAGATTTATGTATAGGATTATATATTATGACATATTTTGAAAAAATAAGATTATATATTATGACATATTTTGAAAAAATAATTTTACATTTTATTTTATTCTAAGTATTACTCTTGTAAGCATTACGGTAATAGTTGTGGACACTATTGTCACAACTTATTATCAATTCTTTTCATTTATTCTGTAGGTTTTGTGAAGTGCGCCTTACTAGATCTTGCATTATAGCTAGTAAAAAATTTCTATATGAATGTATGTTGTAGAGAATAGAAAGTTTCATTTTTTTAGGGTGGATGCACACTGAAACTAGTAAGGACCAGCTGTAAATTATTAGGCACTTTTATTTCGTTACTTCTCTTGGCGTTAATATTGTCTTTTAAGTGGGTGAGGGTTTTATGAGACTCTGAAACTTGTACGTAACATAAGAGGAGGCTGATGTTGTGAGATGGGCTGGCATTTTGCCATGAGGTATTTTTCCAAAGCCCATTCACGAATATTGAAATTGAGATTTTATTTGAGTATTGATTCGAATTTACCGATAAAGCTTTGGCAAGATTATTTTTTTCATTTGCAAGAACTTTAACCATAAATATATGCTTAAGGATAACGTGTGTTCAATCATACTAACCAATTTACTTTTATTGAATTGAGATTGAGATTGATCTCTTCATTTTGGGTCTTCCCTTTTCTTGGAATGGAGTGTGGATTATGAGTAATCCATGGAATCTAATTTCATATGATAAGAGCACAATTTGATAAATGCAATGGCCACTTGAAATTAGCACAAAATGCTAAGATTGCCTATTGGTATGGGTATATCTTGCCTGTTCATGTAATATGAGGTAGTTTTTATGGATAAGCCATATAATGATATGACAGATAGACTAATTCATTATGGCAAGACAGCTGGGCTTGTGGTTGTCTTACCTACTAGCCAGTGGTTTCTGTGGAGGAACAATCCGAGCACTGCTAGGTTCAGATTACATTTTGCTTTAGCAGCCGGATGGCTTAAGTAATTTGGGAGTAAATTTTGGCCCAATTTAAATAATTTAGTAGATTACTGCAAGTGTACCTATTATAAGATTGAGAAAATAGGATCGATACATGTACAGATCCAATTTCACCAGTTGGATCAGTTCTCTCAAGGCAAAAAATGTGAACAACATTGAGTTTAATTAATTATAATTTGATCAAATTTATTTATACTATCTAATTTAATACATATTTTTTAAATTATAGTGTTAAATAGAATACTATTAGCATTTTATAGAATATTTGGAAGGAGAATAACTTAACTATGGTGTAATTCTAATTTAAAAATTTTATAATGTTTATTTAAATATATAATATATTATTAATAAGTTTAGAATAAATAAATATTTGTTGTAGTGATATAATATTTTATATTTAAGTAAGATTAGTCAATCAAATATTGAAGTACACTAAATTTTATTTATTAAAATTACAAGATTTTAAGTAACGTAAGCATTGACAAATCCTGCTTATTTTATTGCGTTTATGGTTCAATTTAAATAATTTGGTAAATTATCCCTCAAATATCATATTTTACAAATTTTCTAAATTTAAAACGGGCATCACTTTTAATAATCATCTAAAATATCTCATTTTTTATTATTTATTTCACAATATATATATTTATTATCTAAAATATATATTTTATAAACTAAATAATAAAAGTTATAATTTTATGCTATTAATAAAGTCAACTATATTTTAATAAATTTAAAAAAAACTCATATTTTATAGATAATTTATCATAAATAATTGGACCATTCAAGGCCACCACCATGAATTTCTTTTTTACTCAGACAATTGGTAAGGGCACAGAGCTGGCTTGTTGGGTCGCAGAAGGCATATACCATCTCTCATATCCTCAACTTTATAGCTTGACGTATGGCAAAGGCAAATTGGAGCAAACTTATTTCTCCACATCAAATCCTCAACTACCCAAACCTAAGCTTAGCCAACAACCGTCCACCCATAAAACCCTAGCTTCTCCCTTCTCTCATATAGCCCCTGTTTTCCCTCCTTTTTGCATCTTCTATTGATGAGGGCGTACGTCTTCCTTCTTCATTCCCTCACTGCAGAACACATGCCGCACATTTTATACACATGAAGTAGTTACTAATCATGCACCATATAAGGCAACTTTAGTTTTATCCAACATGTAACGTGTTTATAATTTGGTAAGCCATTTATAGATGCAAGACTGATAGGTCACATCTATTTGCCTCATGTGGAGGTCATCTGATGGTCCCCATATACGTAAAAGATGGTGCTCTAATATCAACAACTATTTTTTCTCTCAAAAAAATATCTTGTGCTTCAAATATTTTTATAATTTATAAATTATTATTTTAAAATAAATATTAATTATTTATCTATACATAATACTATCTAATTATCTAGTTAGAATAGTGAGTGAGTTTGTACTTGTATCTTTTAGGAGAATGAAAATAGGGCTCCTATTTTACTCCTATACGTCTAGTTATAATATTAAGTGAGTTTGCACTCCTATACGTGTTTAGAATTAAAATATTAAATTAAGTAAAATAGATTATCATTATATATATATAATTAAAAAATTACCCTAATTATCATTTATAAATTTTATAGAGTGGAGATTTCTATTTTAGTACAATGGAACTTTGATGAATATCATGATAGATAGGGCATTTATTCATGGGATTTTTTCGATCCTAAAAATCTTTCTTACAATCCAAGAGAAAATAAATGTCCTCCCAAAAACATGACTGGACTCATGGCCTTTAGCTACCTATCAAAATTGAGGCCAATTAATAACTATAGGGCAAGACATGTCCTTACATGTATGTTTTTTAGATTGTCTTCTACTTTTATGCTCTTGTATTTTCATCATTTCCTACCGAATAAATCCTCTTTTTTAATGGAGTTTCATTTCGAATGTTATTAATAATATACAGCTTTTTATTAGGACTCATATTCGTACTAGGGACTGCAGAATAAGGGAGGATAGTGATAGAGATAAATAAGAAAACAAAATAATAAAAGATTTTGAAGGATACTTTTTTTTAAAAAAATGATTAAATAATAAAAAATAATTATATATTTAAAATTTTAAACCGATAAATAATGTTATTTCAAATTATTATAAAATTATAATGTTTATTTTAATTAATTTAAAATTATTATCTCAACCCATGTCTTATAATATTAAATGGTGTTTTATTGTTTTATTAAGAGTACAACATTTTTTTAGTTAATGTCACATTATATCTCAACATTAACTAATTTAAATATTTTAATGAAATCTAAATTCATTTGATTTGAATCCTTGAACCCCTCAGCTCAAATATACATATGTTTATTGAGTACCCCCCTGGCATGGATCTAAATGGCATTAAACTTAGAAATGGCTTAAAGTTCAAAAGTAATAATTTTGGAGATGGCTGATGTATAGTGACCAGAAATAATCGAGTAATATGGTAAAATGCAAGAGATTATGCATTAAGGAATCGAATAGTCATGATATAATTAGTTATTATTTGTGCCAAATATTAATATTTTAGTGTCAAACCTTAAATTTTAATATAATATATTTATATAAATTTTAAACACCCTTAAAATAATTTGATATGAATTTAAAAATAATTTTAAATAAATATATAGATGATGTGAAAAAATTAAGCATTTTTTTGCTCAACGAAAGTTAAGCATCGACATTTAAACAATTTGACAAATATAATTCCTTTTAAATGATAATATATTTAATCTTCTATATATTAAAAAAAATAAATTATATATAAATTTTACATAATAAAAATTATATATAATTTGTATTTTAATTTTTTTAAACAATAAATTAAATATATCACATAAATACATCTCCAATTCACTAAAATTATATAAATTACTCTCAAAATACAATAACTATAAAAATAATTACAAGCGTATTTATGTAAAATGTTTAATTTATTTTTAATTGATTATAAATAATTTTCACTTATAATTTTCTTAAATAAAAACTATATATAATTTATATTTTAAATATATATATGTAATTTAGTGTTACTAAAATATATCTCGCAAAATTTTAATTATATATAATTTTTATTTATAAAATTTATAAAATTATATATATTTTTAATTTACTAATCAAAATTATGTGTATTTAAATAAAATATTTATATATAAATGATAATATAGAATAAATAAATAATTTAATTTTAATAGTCTAGTGAAAATAAAATCATTTAATTTAATTCTAAAATTCTACTACTATAATGAATTAAATATATATTTATTTAAAATATATAATTTATTATTTTAAATTAAATAAATAAAATTATAATTAAAATATATATAATTTGTATTTTTAAAAAATATATAATTTTACTTAAATAAATATTTATATATAAATTTAAATATAAATATTGAACTATGTCATCTTGTTTGATTGTAGGTTAAAATGTTTAAATTTCATATAAGGGGCGAATTTGATTTCTTGGAGCTACTATAGTTAAATCAATGTCATTGTGTTTTAACAAAGTTAAATCATATGTCTATTTTATCAAGCGTTTATTACAAAATTGTAAATTTTTTGACATAAAAATGATAATTGCTTTGGTATAATATTGTAATTTAACCTAATATTTTATATTGAAAAAAAAAAGGCAAAGCCACACAATCTTCCAAGATTCGGAGTGGGAAAGGAAAATCTAATACAAGGCAAGAAGATTGGGCTCGGCCCACATCGTGACCCGTACGTAGAACTCGGGTCCCCACGCGCCCGCCATTTAATGCACCTAAGCTTGTAAACCAAACCAACAGACCAGTATGGGTCGAGTCGCAGAAAAAATGGCCCCACAAATACAAATGAAATGAAATATGCTAATTTTAATTTTAGGTTAAATATAAAATAATATTAAGAAAAGAAATATTTTAGAGTCTCTAATCCTTTTATATGGTCAATTTTGACACCTCAGTAAGGGCCAAACCTCAACTAACATGTCGAGTCGAATAATTCATCATATTATAAAAAAAATCTTGATTCATTTTAAAAAACTACGTAGTTTACCATAAGTCTAGTCAACACTAATAGATCACATAATTTTCAGGTGAAGGAAGTTATTTTTATGCTCAAATATGAAATAAGAACATAATATTATCAATAAAACTTATATAATATGTTATTATTTTTAATTTAAATAACGAGTTAAACATTTAATTTAAATAAGAAGTTTCCCTACTAACTTTATTTACTCTATTATATATGCACGTATAAGTAAGAGAATGACACATTGACAAGTAATACATGAGAATAATTTTGAACCAAATACCTTTGAACTCAAGAAAATTTAAACCACTTAAAGCATCACTCTCTCTTATACTAAAACATAATCTTGCTTATTGTCGTGCTAATCAACTCTTCCTTAAAGTATCTTCCCCATTAAATTATATTATGTGCACACCAGGTTAAATTTGTCGGCAGCCTTTTATTGCTATAATATTCGAGAATAGTTTTATATTTATTTTATAAGATAATATATTATTTATCAATAAAATACTATCCACTTCTTTATATTTTTTTAGCATACTCCTAGAGTAAGACGAGTGCATTATTTGTCGTTTTTTTTAATCTTTTGCCGCTTTGTCTCTTTTGAGATTTAATTACTTAAATTTTTAATTTTTATTTATTTAACAAAAACTTTTTTGGTATATTTTCCTCAAAAAAAATCCATTTTATTCAATATGAATTACTGCATATAATGTCTCTTTAGAGTTTATTCTCCTTTTAGCACTAAACTTTTTTATATTTTATTATATTTGATAAATATATAATCTTTATTAATTTTTAATAGTTATGCTAATCTAACTTTTTTAATGTGTTAATATGACTTGTGCAAAAAAAAGTTAATAGGAGATAATATAAATGATATAATATTTCTATATACTCTAATTGATATCAATTACGGCACAATTTTAGAAATTTTAAAAATTTTGATTTAATTATGAAAATTTTCCTTGGACGCAGAACTATAATTAAGTAAGGTGATAATTATCACCTATAATGTTTACACCCTAAAAAATAATACATTAAATTTTTTTTATGAAAATTGAATTTCATACCAAAAGTAATAAGAAACTAAAAATTGAGTATTAACTAGATTAATAAAAAAATATTTAATTTAGTGGATAAATTAGCAAACTGTTTACCGAAATAATGTTTGTTAGTGTGATTATTCAGATTTGTCGTGATATAATATTTCTATATACTCTAATTGAGATAATTACGGCACAATTTTAGAAATTTTAAAGAATTTGATTTAATTATTAAAATTTTATTAGGGCACAGAACTATAATTAAGGTGATAGTTACATATCATCTTTCATGTTTACACCCTAAAAAATAATACATTTAGTTTTTTTTATGAAAATTAAATTTTATACCAAAAGTAATAAAAAAACTAAAAATTGAGTATTAACTAGATTAATTAAAAATATTTAATTTAAAGGATAAACTAACAAAATTTCTGCCGAAATAAGCGTTTATTACTGTGATTATTTAGATTTGTCATAAATAAACCTATCGTTTGTTGAGAAAAAAACTAAAGAAATTATGCAATTTGTTATGAGAATTTATTTTTATTTAAAACATATCTAATTTACATTCATGTCCAAATATATTAATCTAATTTTTGCCCAATTAGTCTATGCTATATTGGCATAATTTACATACTCAAAATATTTTCATATTATTATAAATATTTTTATATTCAATAATTAAAAATAACTATATGCATCATCAATAAATTGCTAAACACTGAAAGTGTTGTAAAAAATTTAGAACAAAATTGATAGAATATTGAAAGGTTGAGTAGGAGAAGTGCATTTTTTCCATTTTCTTTCTAACAAAAATATACGTGAATTGATATAATAATAATAATATACTTTTTTTTATTTCCTTTTATTACCGCAAGTAGTAATTACGCAAAATTTCTATGATTGCAAACCTATTAAATTAAATGAACACTAAATATTAATGGTAAATTTAAATGATATAAAATTATTAAAATTGGACTTTAAGGTAAATTATTATTTCATGGACGTGGACGTTAATTGGGTTTATGAAGAAAAACCCATACCCTGCACTCACCCAACAATACAATACATCAGAAAAAAAATAAGAAAGAAAAGCGGGCTAAAAAGGGAGAAAGAAACACTGAAAATGATGGAAAGGGTCGGAGGCGGTGAAAACAGAATCTTTTATGGTCATTAAACTCATATGGGCTGACTTAACTGCGCTGACCTCGGTGAAGAACGAGTGCGTCACAAAGTTCTCATTTTTTTTTCCTTTGAAATTACCCATTATATTTCTTGACTTATTCATACACTTAATATGACATCATCACTGCCTACTTTGGTTAAGTGATCCGCCACGGACTCCACCGTAACAGCCACCGACTCCATGTGCAGTGAAAATTCATGGCCCCTGCGATTCATGCCCCCACTCCAACTCTCTAAACCAGATGAAATTTGAGGGGCCACTGGATCTGTCCCTGTCTTCACCAAATTCCCCTTACCCTCTCTCCATTCAATGTAAAATAAAACAGAGGGGCATGAGTGATCAGTAGTATACTTGGCTCCTTCCCTCTTCTTAGGCGTATTCACACTTGCCAATAGAGATCCCACAACCTTCAAGAGCAGCCCCTCATTCTTCTTCATCATCTTCTCCCCCTTCTGCAACTCTCTGGGATGATCGGTTTGTCATCAGCAGCATTTATCTTCTGGGTACGAGCCAAGTTGGGTTTTGATGGTGATTTTGTTGGGGTATATGTGTTGTTGAATATTTTAGGTGATGAGCAGAGAGGTCAGTCTCACCTTATCATTACAAAACATGGGGATAGCGCTGCTTTATTGATTCTTCTTAAGAAGCAATCGCCCAAGTATCTGCTCTCCTTATAGCTCATTATTAGCCTCTTTTCTTTAATAGCTGCATTCAACCTCCTCACCTCCTCCTTTTAGCCTCTCTCTTTTGTCCCTATTTCTAAAGAGATATTTGCTTTCCGATTATGATCGAGAGAGCTCTTGGTGAGCGGTTCCATCTTCCAGTCTGTCGTCTCCCTGGGAAAAAAATTGATTTTGTTTTGATGGAATAAGAATTCATTGTACCAACTCCATGTCTTGCAGTTGGGCCAGTCACCTGTTTGCCTATTTGCTTGCTTTTGCAACTCCTTTATTTAATTGTTTGTGCTGATTACTTTTCCTGGCTTATCTTTTGGAGGAGAAGATTTGTTGGGTGTGTTGCTCGTTTAATTGATCTTTTGGAGACCCACCTTCATCTTCTACACCTTTTCCATTCTTCTATTTCCCCATCTCAGATAGATAGATCATTGACTCATTCTTGAAAATGTCTTGACCCAATTGAATTGATCAAGTAAATTAAGTTCTTGCTTTCCCCATCAATTTGCGATAGTTCTTCTCTTCTCATCTCCTCTTGAGCAGTTGCTGGATCTCTTACTGTTTAGGTTCACAATGCTGGGCGTTAATTGCCGAACTTCGTCCTCCTCCTGCGTTTCTCCTTCACGTCCAAGCTACCCGAGGTAAGAGTAACACCATGCTTTTGAGATCTACCTTAGCAACTGTGGTTCAATTTTCCAGCACTCTATTGAAATTAATACCAGTTGTTGATAACATGATTTTGTTGCAGCATAGAAGAGACCAAGGTAGTGAAAAGTGTTCTGAACATGCCCCCTCCATTAACATCCCAATTGAATCCTGTAAGCAATTCAGCATGAAGTTAGTATTAGTTGAAATTTTATTTGGTTAATAGGTTCTTGAATCTCAGACGTAGTGGCATGATACTCGAGATGCAGATCCTGTTGGCAGCTTCTTTGAAGTTTCACCAATCCTATCATCTAATTGGATCTGTATACCTGCCTGAAAATTTTCTCTTGCCATGTAAATATTGTTGTAGGTTGTACATTTGGAGAGGACATCACATGGGCATGATTCATTGCACTGGGATGCGGAAGACACTGTCAAGAGGTGCAACTCCATACAGCATATTCCTCCTAGTGATACTCCAAGTCTTAAGGTCCTCAACTATCCTAATATATATATAGAGGGATACCATGTCTTTGTTTCCTCCTCCATAATCTATTTAAAGATCACTCTAGTAAGTTTTTGATTCCTAGTTCTGTCATGCAGACCTCTATGGAACTCAAGAAGGACATAGTCATGCTAGAGGCCGAGATCATGCAGTTAGAGCGATACCTCCTCTCGTTGTACCGTAAGGCTTTTGAGGAGCATATATCCAACCGGTCAAGCATCTCCGAAGCAGAATCAAAGAGGTTGATGATATCTCCACGAATGAAGATAGAAAATGGGAGTGAAATCCATCAGAGAACGGGGCCACGCATGAGGAGAAATATCCTGTTTAGGCATTACCAGTCTTCCCCTGCACATGGCTGGGCTAGTTCAGACTCCCAGAGCTCGCTTTCATCTTTTAAGACAACATTAACAAAGGTAATCATGCTTGTGAAAACCAGCTCCTTGGCCACCACTTGTGAACTGCATATTGATCCTTACTGATATTATAGCCACCGTGCCTTGTAGGATCGGAAGAGCACCGGTTCTAGCCACCGGCGCCTTGCAGACCACCTTTCGCCCTCCTGCTTAGACTCTAGCCTCATCAATCCAAACCGACTCTCTGAAGACATACTGAGGTGCATATCATCAATATACTGCAAGCTAGCCAATCCAAACAGCACACAGAGTGGCTTCTTGGCTTCTTCGCCTACTTCCTCACTTTCCTCTTCGAGTTTATTCTCGTCCCACAACCCCCGTGACAGTTGGAGCCCTGGTCGGAATGAGGACAGCTCAATAAGCCGTGAACCTCACGGGTTGCGGGAGGAGAATGGGCCTTATAATGACATGGTGGAAGTTCTAAAGATATACTTGGATGATCATAGCTTCAAATTTGCAGCTGCAATGCTTCAAAAATTCAGGTTCTATATCAAAAGCATAAGTTTTTTCATTCATATACTGATCAGATCTCAGTAAAGAATTCTCTCTTAATACGCCATATGTTGCTTCTCTAAGGTCATTGGTTCGGTGTCTTGAGAAGGTGGATCCAGGTAAGATGAGGAGGGAGGAGAAGCTCGCTTTCTGGATCAACATCCACAATGCATTAGTGATGCATGTAATGCTTCTCCTTAAATCTGAACCTTCTTTTCACTCGTAAATAAGACATTGCAGAAGAAGGTGAAACAGAACCTTCTCTTTTTAACAGGCATATTTAGCTTATGGAACGGGCAATCGTGTGAAGACCAATGCTCTCTTGAAGGTAAGATATCCTCTGCAGATTCTACAATCTGACATGCCTGCTGCATTGTAGTTTTCATCTCCTAGATTGACATGATCGTTTCATTTCCCACAGGCAGCTTACACCATAGGAGGCCATTGCATTAACGCTTATATGATACAGAACTCGATACTTGGAATTCGGTCCCACCACTCTTCACCGGTATGGTTATTGCCTTACTTGAGGTCAAATCGCCATATTCTTCATGCAGTTTCAGCTTTTCTATCTTATGATGTTCATACTTTCTCCTCAACACAAATACTTGCAGTGGTTACAGACCCTCTTTTCTCCATCGAGAAAATCAAAGACGGGGAGCTCAGGGCATATCTACGCATTAGAATACCCTGAGCCACTTGTTCATTTCGCTCTTTGTTCTGGCGCATACTCCGACCCACCGGTACGGACTCTTCCCGTCCTTTAAAGCGCAGAGCTTTATCAAGTTTATGACCACCCAGTCAAATTTACATGCCTACAATCCCTGGCTGTAGGTCCGAGTTTATGCAGCGAAGAATATATTCGTCGACTTGAAGCTTGCAAGGGAGGACTTCATCCAAGCAAACGTGTACATCCACAAGGAGACGAAGATATTCATCCCAAGAATCCTCTACTACTATGCAAAAGACACGGGGCTCACTATGCCGAGGCTCCTCGAGACAGTGAACCAGTGCCTCACAGAAGCCCAGCGGAAAGCCATCAAGGGAACGAAGCGGGGCAGGCTCGAGAAGCACATTAACTGGTTACCGGAGAATTCCACATTCCGGTACGTCTTCCACGGAGACTTAGCTAGGGGATCGGCCAATGCCGTTTGATCTGAAAAGTTGTTTTTTTTCTTGCTCTGTGGGCTTGTTGTATAGCGGTGTGAACTGTGGAGAGTGCAGACAATGCCAGTTCTTGTCTTCCAGCTTGTTTCTGATTGAAGACAGGAGTGTATTTTCCAGAAAAGGACACAGAGTGCTTTCTTGTTGTAACCTATGACGTTCACATATCTTTCTGTAGAGAATCTTCGGAGCAGCAGATCTTTCTGCTAATGAAAATGACCTGTGACCAAATGATATCACGGAGTGGCCATATAATTTCTCCTTTTCGGTGTCACGAGAAGCTGTTTTTGTTGAAAAAGTACTTTTTATAAAGATTGACTAGGGAAGCAACTTTGTGTTGAATCTGCCCGGATTATAAGATTTTCCAGAAAACCTTTCTCAAATTGATTACAAGATTTTCAAAACCTTTCTTATATCTATAATATTTTACAAAATTTACAAATTCTATATACAAGTATTCTCAAATACTTTATAAGGTTTTCAAAACCTTTCTACTCAAAGTTTGACCCTATATTTGAATTAGGGGATTTAGAGGGAGCGAGGGGTTGAAAAATCCCTTGTAAAAAAAATGGGGCTGAGAAATTCCTTGTGAAAAAAATCAAAGGATTTGAAGGGATTTAGAGGGTTTGAAGAATTACCTCCAAATCCCTCCAACATCTTCATTTACATTAGCACACAATATCTCCAAAATAGGGATTTAGAAGGATTATTTTATTTAATACTTAAATTAATTTAATACCTTAATTTACTATTTATATTATTTATTTATTTTTATATACTTTAAATATATTTATATATTAATAATATTTTATATAAAATTATATAATATAAATATATAATACAAATATTATAAATAAAAATTATTGTAAAAAATATTTTTAATATAATTTAATAATATAATAGCTAATAAATTATTTAATTGAATTAAAATAGTAAATTTATTTTTCTAATTTTTTCATTAATAATCATTTCTCTCACTTCCCCTCTATCTAAATGATAGATTATTAAAAAATTTTAACATCTCCAAATTCATCACTTCACCTCCCCTCCAAACCCATCAATCCAAACATAGTCTAAGTGAACATCTCAAATGTCCCACTCTCATACCTAAAATACTTTTTGTGCATTTGAGGACAAATACTTCATCCTGACCTCACCCTAGTCTTATACGCATTAAGCTACGTCGAGCTTACCTGACTACTAGCACGACAAACTGTCCTTATCTCCACATGTCGTACAGTAGACCTTAGGACACATCACTACCCCTATTGGATGTTTTAATGGTCACAAACCTCAAGTGAATGCATAAACAATAGCTTTTCCACAAAGCCATTTATCTTTGGTGTCACTGATCCAATGACCCCGACCCTCAACTCAACCTGTGTTTGTCTAGGCCAGTCCGTCGACCTGGCCTTGACGCACTGTCGTCACTCCATCTGGCATGTCAGTCATATCTTGGTACCATGGCGAAATCATATAATCCACTAGTTAAGAATTTTCATGGCATAAATATCACATGTTTGTTTACAAGCTTCTTCTTGTGTCATCTGGCCTTAGGCCCACTGTATGTGATTTTCCAAAATCGGGCATTTAGCCCCACAAGTTCCAAAACCAAGGCTTCTAGCCTATCTGAGCTATTTTAGCTCAAGTCAAGAAGATCTCCCAAAAACTTTAAGCATTGACACACAGTAAGGGGAGAACACTTCTAACAAAATAATCTTTCAACTCATCACACCAACCGAGTGTGATGACATCTTTGCTTACAATCGGCAAGCAGGTTTTCTCCTTCCTTTTAGGAAGTCCATCATACCAATCGGGTATGATCTACTTACAACCGTTAAATAGTTTTTCCACTTATTTCTCACATCACTCCAACCAGGTGTGATGTCACGGCCTGACCCGGTTTGGTCGGATCCCCGTGATCAACTCGCCACTCTCTCAGTTTATTAAAGGGTTTCCACTTATTGTAAACCGTAAAGAGTAAGGCGTCCTTTAACCTGCACCTTTTTCCTGGAATAACATAATCAAAACTACATAAAATTTAAAATGTTACATACCTGTCTTACAGGCATCTTAGTTGACGGTCTTTAATGGTAGTCTTTTCGGGATTTCTTGAAAGGGATATAAGGGAGGGGATGAGTACGACTACTCAGTGAATGGGTTTTTAAAAAACTTTTGAATTTTAAGAACATAATTATTATTGGAGTGTGTCAGACTCCTTTCTTTTTAAAAAATCCCTTCGTTTAAAAATTTGGGTTTTCCCACAATTTCTTAGTTACCGGTGTGTCATCACCCAACACACATCCTTCATCATGAAGGTTACACATATTTGCAAGTCAGTATCACTACTGAACCTGCTAGTGGCTTCGGAGCGACTTTTCCTAACACCCGGATAGAAGTACAATCACTTCTACCCTGGAAATGAGTGGATGTACGCGACATCTGACCCACAATCCCGAAATCACTTCTTCGTGTCCGTATGAGGACAGAGACCCCATCCTGTCTCCACCCCGGTCTCATGCGCTTGGTGCTACTCCAGATTTCGCACAGACACCTGGAACGACAAACTACCCTTATAGCCACCAGGTCGTTCAGTGCCCTTAGGCGCATCACTACCCCTCATGGGCGTCTTGATGATCCCGTACTCACAGTGCATGCACAAACAATGTTTTCTCATATTGCCATGTAATCTGTGGTGCCACTGGTCCAATGGCCCCGACTCTCAACTCAACCCGCACTTGTTTGTCTTGACTGATTTGTCGACCTGACATGTCACACTGCCGCTAGTTGACTGAGCATATCGGTCCCATCTTGGTACCGTGGCCAAACAATTCACTTATTAAGTTTTATGGCACATATATCATGTTCATTAACAAGCTCTTGCTCGTGCTAACTGGCCTTGGGCCCACTGTACGAGATTTTCAAAATCGGGCATTTAGCCCCAAGTTCCAAAATCGAGGCCCCTAACCTATCAGAGCTATTCGAGCCCACGTTGAGAAGGTCTCCCAAATTGCTTAAGCATTGGCACACAATTAGGGGAGAGTACTTCTGACAAAACATATGCTTTCTCTATCCATTATACCGCCTGGTATAAGGACACCTCCGTTCATAACCGATGAACGGGTTTTCAACTTCTTTCGAGGAAGTCTCATCATACCAACCAGGTATGATCTACATACAACCGGTAAGTAGTTTTTTCGCATGATTTTCACATCACTTCCTCTAAGTAGTGATGTTTAAAATACCACAAAATAGTGGGTTTTCATACCGAGGTACTTATCATTCCTAACTGGGTATGATCTAAAATTTCCACTCACAACCAATAAGTGGTTTTAAAATTTTAAGTTGTGCTCATCATCCCAACCGGGTATAATGTTAGTAAACCCACTCACCCATTAACGTAGTGAATTCCACTAGACCGGTGTTTTGTATTCACGCGAGCTCGTCCATGTTGGCGTTCCCATTACTTCGTGTTCCTACACGATATGAACATATTTTTTCACTATTATCGACTTAACAAACTTCATTCATTTCCAATGAATGAGAAAATCCAAACTTTTTAGTCATTTACAAATAGGTCCCTAAATTTATTTCTCTTTAACTTTAAGTCCCCAAATGCAAGTTTTTCCTCAAATTGAGTCCCGAAACTTTTAAAATTTATCTTGGTACCTCAATTTATTCAATTTCACAAAAGGGGTTTAATTTCCCAAATTTCTAATTTGGTCCCCCAACTTTTCAAAAATTACCATTTTGTCCTTCCTTTACAAAAATGGTAAGTTTTGCCCCAAAAATTCCAAAATTCTTCAATTGGTCCTCCAACATTATTTTCATGCCCAATTGACCCTCAATTTCATAAAATTACATTTTGGTCCTTTGAATTTCGAAAATCCCCAAATTTCCCCCAATTTTCCCCTCAATTTCAACTTTTCAACACTGCCGAATTTGATTTCATCAAATTGACCGATCAAACACTTCTAATTATTGAAACTGGAGTTGAAATTGAGTTCCTACATGTTCATATGATTCTAAGGAACTTTGAATCGTAGATTTTAACGCTGGAACGAGCTCAAATGAAGATTCGCCGGAAAACAGACTATAAAAAGAGAAAGCTTCGATTTCTCACCTGTGAGGGCATGGCGGTTCGAGCTTTCAATCTGGGCAGATAGCTCTCATCTTGATGTTCATCCTAGAATCAAGAATCACATCAATTGATGTCGAATTGAGTTAGAATTTCATCATTGGAATTTTGTCGGTTCTCTCTCTAGCACCGGCCGGAAATTGCAGAGGGGAGCCGAATTGGCTTACCTTTCAGTCCTAATTCGATTGTGGGAGGTTGATGAAGTGTTGGGAAGGCTTGATTTGGCCTGAGGAGGGCTCAAAATGGCCAATTTCAACTCGACCAAAACTGGGCAGCTTTGGTCCGCCGGAGCTGCTTCACTGTTTCATCACGCCGGCATCTCGCCGACGACTCTCGGAGTGAACGGAGACTATAGATGTGTAGCAGAGTTCTCCCTGGTTCTAAAGAACCCGACCTCACCTTGTTTGGCTCAGAAAAGACCCCATGTGGGAGCTCTAGTTCGAGCTTCACCGGAAAATGGAGCAGTTGAGAGAGAATGGAATTTTTAGGTGTGGAGAGGATAAATGGGGAGGGGCTCTTTATATAGGGAGCTTAGATACCCATTGGCCATCCATTTGGCACTGTGATTGCTGACATTGAAGACCTAAAACACCCCAAACAGAAGTGTTTCTTCTTCGATGACATTTCTTCATATTCCCAGTGAGTGAACAGTGCTGTCATCCTAAGGAAGAAGTGACACTTTTTCGAACCGGGTTCAAAACTTAAACTAGTCGGTTCACCCCCTATTCAATCGAGTTTTTCAAATCTAAAAATTTCTAAATTCATTCTCTATCCAATGGTGGCCTCAAATCTTTAATTTGAATTATTTAAGCCACCTAGAAAAATAAATTTAGGATTTGGTTCAATAGTGGTTCAAACTGATCCGAACCAGTTCGGATCTGATTCACCTGAACCGGTTTGGTTTTCATCCTCAATTCCTTCGCAAGTCCATTTCCATGTATTTTGTGACTCCTTGGGTCACTTAGGGTCCATAAAATTCCCGGTTTACCATCTCTTTATCGATTTTGGTTCATAAACCAGCTTGATCCTTAATCCGGTTCAATCTGGTTTGGGTCTGGTTCACCAGAACCGGTCTAGTTTTTCTCTCCCACTTTGTTCTAAGGTTCCTTCCCAAGGTTTATGAATTTCTTTGGAGTATAATGGAGTTGAATTCCTTTGTTTTGCTCGATCTCTATCGGTTTCGGTTCATGAACCGACTCGGTTCATAAACTGGTTCAATCCTGTTGGATCTGGTTCATCCAAACTGGTCTAATTTTCCTCTTCCAATTCATCCTAAGGTTCTTTTCCATAGTATTTTGAACCATTTGGATCACATGGGAGTTGTAAACTTATAAAATGCCCATTCACAAGTATTAGGTTTGTGAACCGATTCGGTTTTCTCACTTGGTTTGACCGGTTCTCTTCCCGGTTTTTCTTAGCTCAAAAGAGCGGGTTTACACTCTTCCAACACTCTCTTAGCCCTCCCACGTTCGAATTGGGGCCGAAAGGTTAGCCAATTCGGCTCCCCTCTACAATTTTCGACCGGTGTTAGAGAGAGAGTCGGCCGAATTTGAATGACATAATTCTAATCCAATTCGACATCAATTAATGTCATTCTTGATCTTAGGAGGAACCTCAGGAGGAGAGCTACCTGCCCAGATAGAAAGCTCAGACCGACGTGCCCTCACCTATAGCAATTGAAGCATTCTCTCTCTATAGTCTATTTTCTAGCGAAGCTCCGTTTAAGTTCGTTTCAGTGTTAAAGCTTATAATTCAAAGTGCTATGGAATCGTATGAACATGTACAAACTCAATTTCAACTTCAATTTCAACAATTAGAAGTGTTTGATCGGTCAATTTGATGAAATCAAATTCAGCTGTGTTAGAGAGTTGAAATTGGGGGAAATTTTGGGGAAATTGGGGATTTTCGAAAATTTGAAGGACCAAAATGTAATTTTATAAAATTGAGGGTCAATTGTGTATGATAAGAATATTAGAGGGCCAATTGAGTAAATTTAGAATTTTTGGGGCAAAACTTACCATTTTTGTAAAGGAAGGGCAAAATGGTAAATTTTGGAAATTTTGGGGACCAAATCGAGAATTTAGGAAACTTGAGCCCCATTTTATGAAATAGAGTAAATTGAGATTTCAAGAGGAACTTTATAGGTTTTGGGACTCAATTCGAGGAAAAACCAGAATTAGGGACTTAAAGTTAAAAGAAAAATAACTATAGGGACCTAAATACAAATAAAGGGAAAGTGGGTTTTTCTCATTTATTTGGAACGAATGAGGGCTATTAGGCCAAAAAATAATGAACAACCATGTTCGTATCATGTAGGAAAATGAGACATCGGGAACGCCAGTTGAAGTTAAGCTTGCTAGGGATGGAAACCGTCTAAGTGGAATTTCACTACATGATCGGGTAAGTGGGATTTTATATCATACTCGGTTGGGGATGATAAGTATCTCAAAATAAAAACCCACTACTTAGAGGTATTTTAAACATCACAACTTAGAGGAGTGATGTGAAAATCATGTGGAAAAACTACTTACCGGTTGTAAGTAGATCATACCCAGTTGGTATGATAAAACTTACTTGAAGGAAGTGGAAAACCCGTTCATCGGTTATGAGTAGAGATGTCCTTATACCCGATTAGTATGATGGACAGTTGAAAATATATTTTGTCGGAAGTGCTCTCCCCTAACTGTGTGCCACTGCTTAAATGATTTGGGAGACCTTCTTGATGGGAGCTCGAATAGCTCTTATAGGTCGGGGCCTCTGTTTTCGAACTTGGGGGCTAATATGCCTGATTTCAAAAATCTCAAACAGTGGGCTATAGGACAATTGGCACGAGTAGGAGCACGTAAACAAACATGAGATATGTGCGATAAAACTTTAAATAAATGAATTGGTTGGCCATGGTACCAAGACATGACCGACATATTCAGTCAACTAGTGGTAGTGTGACATGATAGGTCTCCGTACTAGTCAAGACAAACAACTACAGGTTGAGTTGAAGGTCGGAGTCGTTGGACCAGTGGCACCACATATTATATGGCATGATGTGAAAATACTAATTGTGCAAGCAATGTGTGTATGGGACCTTCATGATGTTCAAGAGGGGAAGTGATGTGTCCTAGGGCCCTGTACGACCTGGTGGATATAAGGGCAGTTCGTCAGACTAGGTGATCTTGTGAAGCTCGACGTAGCTTCAAGCGCGTGAAACCGAGGTGGGGTCGGGATGAGGTCTCTATCCTCATATAGACACGGAGAATTGATTTTGGGATTGAGGGTCGGATGTCACGTACATCCACTCATTCTCAGGGTAGAAGTGGACACGGTTCTATCTAGGTGGCCGACAAAGTCGCTCCAACACCATAAGTGGGTTCAGTGGATGGGTTGGCCTGTGATTATGTGTTTTGACCTTTATAATGAAGGATGTGTGTTGGGTGATGATACACTGTGATTAATAAGAACTATTGATAAAAGTAAAGATTTGAAATAAAAGGATTTTTGAAAGAAAATACGGAGTCTGACACACTCCAATACAAATCTTTTTCCGAAAATTTAAATTTCGAAAACCCATTCACTAAGTAGTCGTACTCACCCCTTCCCTTATATCTCTTTCGGGAAATTCCAGAAAGCCTACCCTTAAAGACCATCAACTAAGACGCATGTGAGACAGGTATGATACAATTAGAACTTTATGCAATTTTGATTAATGTTATTCTAGGAAAGGTGCAGGTTTAAATGACGCCTTACTCCTTACGGTTTATAATGAGGGGGAACCATTAAATAAACTGGGAGAGTGGCGGGTTGATCATGGGGATTCGACCAAACCGGGTTGGGGCGTGACAATGAAGGTGTAGGAACTCCAATTTAATTTTAATTTCAACAATTAAACTAATTTGTTTGGTCAATTTGATTAAATCAAATTCGACTAAGTTAGAAGGTTGAAATTGGGGGAAATTTGGGAATTTCAAAAATTAGAGGGACTAAAGTGCAATTTCATGAAATTGAGGACTATTAGGCATGATAAAGATGTTGGAGGACCAATTGGAAAATTTTTGGAATTTTTGGGGCAAAACTTACCATTTTTGTAAAATGGGGGCAAAATGGTAATTTTGGAAAAGTTGGGGGACCAAATTGGAAATTTTGGAAATTAAACTCATTTTTGTGAATTTGAATAAATTGAGATCCTAAGATAAATTTTAAAAGTTTTAGGACTCAATTTGAGGAAAAACCGGCATTAGAGACTTAAAGTTAAAGAAAAATAACATTAGAGACCTAATTGCAAATAAAGGAAAAGTTGGTTTTCTCATTCATTTGGTATGAATGAGGGCTATTAGGCAAAAGAATAATGAACAAGAATGTTCATATTGTGTAGGAACACGAAGTGCCAAGAACGCCAGCTAAGATGAGTTCGAGTAAGGACAACAAGCCGGCTAAGAGGAATTTCACTGCACGATTGGGTGAAAAAGATTTTTATATCATACCCGGTTGGGATGATAAGTACCTCAAAAATAAAAACCCACTACTAAGCAGTATTTTAATCATCCCACCTGAAAGGAGTGATATGAAAATCAAGCAAAAAAACTACTTAATGGTTGTAAGTAGATCATACCCGGTTTGTATGATAAAACTTTCTCGAAGGAAATGAAAAACACGTTCATCGGTTATGAGCGGAGATGTCCCCATACTCGGTTGGTATGATGGACGGTTGAAAAGTATTTTGTTGGAAGGGCTCTCCCCTGACCAAACTGGGTCGGGGTGCGAATAAATCCACTCACCCGTTAACCCTGACATGTTCGTACTCGGTTGGTTTTCCAAGTTGACGTGGGCTTTCTCTTACTAGCTGTCACACCCCGACCCGGTTTGGTCAGATCCCCGTGATCAACCCGCCACTCTCCCGGTTTATTAAAGGGTTTCCCCTTATCGTAAACTGTAAAGAGTAAGGCGTCCTTTAACTTGCACCTTTTTCCTAGAATAGCATAATCAAAACTGTATGAAATTTAAAACTTTACATACATGTCTTACAGGCATCTTAGTTGACGGTCTTTAAGGGGAGGCTTTCCGGGATTTCCTGAAAGGGATATAAGGGAGGGGGTGAGTACGACTACTCAGTGAATGGGTTTTTAAAAGCTTTTAACTTTTAAGAAAAACATTTATATGGAGTGTGCCAGACTCCTTTGTTTTAAAAAATCCCTTCATTTAAAAATTCAGGTTTTTCCATTATTTCTTAGTTACCACGGTGTGTCATCACCCAACACACATCCTTCATCATGAAGATTACACACATTCGCAAGTCAGTATCACTACTGAACCCGCTAGTGGCTTCGGAGTGACTTTTCCTGCCACCCGGATAGAAGTACGACCACTTCTACCTTGGGAATGAGTGGATGTACGTGACATCCAACTCATAATCCCAAAATCACTTCTTCGTGTCCGTATGAGGACAGAGACCTCATCCTGTCCCCACCCCGGTCTCATGCGCTTGGTGCTACTCCAAATTTCGCACAAACACCTGGAACGACAAACTGCCCTTATAGCCACCAGGTCGTCCAGTGCTCTTAGGACGCATCACTACCCCTTCATGGGCATCTTGATGATCCCGTACTCACAGTGCATGCACAAATAATGTTTTCTTATATTGACATGTAATTTGTGGTGCCGCAGCTGTTTGTCTTGACTAGTCCGTCGACCTGTCATGTCGCACTGCCGCTAGTTGATTGAGCATGTCGGTCCTATCTTGGTACCATGGCCAAACAATTCACTTATTAAGTTTTATGGCACATATATCATGTTCATTTACAAGCTCCTGCTCTTGCTAACTGGCCTTGGGCCCACTGTACGAGATTTTCAAAAAAAACTGGGCATTCTAGCCCTCAAGTTCCAAAATCGAGGCCCCCGGCCTATAAGAGCTATTCGAGCTCCCGTCGAGAAGGTCTCCCAAATTATTTAAGCATTGACACACAATCAGGGGAGAGCACTTCCGACAAAAATAGGTTTTTACTGTCCATCATACCGACCGGTATAAGGACATCTCCGTTCATAACCGATGAACGGGTTTTCAACTTCCTTCGAGGAAGTCTCATCATACCAACCGGGTATGATCTACTTACAACCCGTAAGTAGTTTTTTTCGCATAACTTTCACATCACTTTCTCTAAGTAGTGATGATTAAAATACCACTAAATAGTGGGTTTTTATATCGAGGCACTTATCATCCCCCAACCGGGTATGTTGTTAGGAAACCCACTCACAACCGGTAAGTGGTTTTTAACTTTAATTTGTGCTCATCATCCCAACCGGGTATGATGTTAGTAAACCCACTCACCCGTTAATGCCGTGAATTCCACTTGATTGGTTCTTTGTATTCACGAGAGCTTGTCCTTGTTGGCGTTCTCGGTATTTAACGTCCCTACACGATATAAACAACCTTGTTCATTATTACTCGGCATAACAACCTTCATTCATTAATGAATGAGAGAACCCAAACTTTTAGTTATTTGTAATTAGGTCCCTAAAGTTGTTTCTCTTTAACTTTAAGTCCCTAATGTCGGTTTTTCCTCAAATTGAGTCCCGTAACTTTTAAAATTAATTGTGGGACCTCAATTTATTCAATTTCACCAAAAAGGGGTTTAATTTTCCAAATTTCCAATTTGGTTCCCCAATTTTTCCAAAATTACCATTTTGCCCTTCTTTCACAAAAATGGTAAGTTTTTCCCCAAAATTTCCAAAATTCCTCAATTGGTCCTCCAACATTATTTTCATGCCCAATTGACCCTCAATTTCATAAAATTGTATTTTGGCCCCTTTGAATTTCGAAAATCCCCAAATTTTCCCCCAATTTCAACTCTTCAACACTACCGAATTTGATTTCATCAAATTAACCGATCAAACACTTCTAATTATTGAAATTGGAGTTGAAATTGGGTTCCTGTATGTTCATACGATTCTAAGAAACTTTGAATCGCAAATTTTAACGTCGGAACGAGCTCAAACGGAGCTTTGCCGGAAAACAGATTGTACAGAGAGAAAGCTTCGATTACTCACCGGTGAAGGCACGACAGTCCGAGCTTTCGATCTAGGTAGATAGGTCTCGTCCTGAGGTTCATCCTAAAATCAAGTATTGTATCAATTGATGCGGAATTGGATTGGAATTTCGTCATTGAAATTCGGTCGACTCTCTCTCTAGCACCGATCAAAAATTATAAAGGGGAGCCGAATTGACTTACCTTTTAGTCCTAATTTGGCCGTGGAAAGGCTGAGGAAGTGTTGGGAGGGCTTGGTTTGGCCTGAGGAGGGCTTGAAATGGCTGATTTCAGCTTGGCCGAAATAGGGCAGCTTCGGTCCGCCGGAGTTGCTTCACTATTCCATCATCTCGGCGCTTCTCCAACGATTCTCGAATTGACTGGAGTTTGCTATCAGATAGTTGTCTTCTCCCCGGTTCTAAAGAGCCCGACCTTTGTTCAAGTCGAAGCTCTAGTTCGAGTTTTACTGGGAAATGGAGCAGTAGAGAGAGAGAGAAGTGTACAGGTGTGAGAAGAATGAAATGGGAATGACCTCTTTATATAGTTGTAAAACACGTGTATTAAATTGGCGAGATTTATTACTAGTATTAATATTGCCATAAATTATTGGTATTAATTCCAATAATTTAATTTTGGTATTAATTCCAATAATTTAATTTCGGTATTAAATTATTGGTATTAATTCCAATAATTTAATTTCGGTATTAAATTATTGGTATTAATTTCAATAATTAAATATATATTAATTGATGGCTATTTATGATAAGCCGTACGTTTGCATAAAAAATTTTGACCGAAATTTCGGGTTACAAAAAAATCATACTTCCCAGGAGGTCACCCATCCTCACACTACTCTGAGGCACACTACTCTCAGGTAAGCACGCTTAACTTTAAAGTTCTTATGTAATCTAGTTCATCTGAATCAATTTGATTTTTGTTTTCTAGTTTGTCTTAAGTTTCTTTTCCAATGTTTAATAAATCCTTTTGATCAAACTAAAGTTGTAAATTTTTATATTGCTTATTCTCAAATGTAAACCGGTTTGGTTTTCTTATTCGGTTTGACCGGTTCTTTTTTCGGTTTTCCTTAACTCAAATGTGCGGGGTTTACACTAGCATTCTGATCACACTTGTCCCTACATGAATTGGGCAGCCTTTTCACTTAAGGTTTGGCATAAAAGCCTAGGCTCACAATTTATGGATAAATTGCATTTAGGTCCCTAAAGTTTATTTTTCTTAACTTTTGGCCCTAAATGCAAACCTTTGTCTCATTTGACTCCCAAAGTTTCCAATATTCCCTTTGAATCCTCATTTTACTCAAAATTGTATAAGGGACTCAAGTTTTCTAAATTTCCAATTTGGTCCCCAACTTTTCAAAAATTACCATTTTGCCCCTACTTTCCCAAAATGGAAATTTAACCAATTGACCAATTGGTCCTCCAACATCTTTTCCATGGCCAATTGGCTTTCAATTTTGGAAAATTATAAAATGGTCCCTCAATTTTATGAAATCCCCAAATTTCCCCAAAATTTTCCCCCAATTTCCCCCTTTCAAACTAATCGAATTTGATTTCATCAAATTGGCTATTCAATTGGGATTAATTGCTCCAATTGAATGTATGGATTAGTTCCTACACTTACATACGATTAATTAAGCTTTGAACCACGTTATTTGGGACCGAATTGAGCTCAAACAGAGCTTCACTGAAAATTGAGCGTAGAGAGAGAAAGCTTACCGTTGGAGGTGTGGCGGTCCGAGCTCTCTATCTAGGCAGGTAGCTCTCTTCCTGAGCTACCTTCTAGGATTAAAAATTCCTACAATTGACCCCGAATTGAGGGAGAATTTTGTTAGTGAAATTTTGTAGTTTCTCTCTCTAACTCCAACCTACAACAATTGAGAAGGGTTGAATTAGCTTACCTTTCAGCTCAGTTGAGGTTGTATGAGGGTTGTGGGGAGGGCTTGGTTTGGTTGGAACAGTGTTGAATTTGGCCGAATTCAACTCGGCTGAAACAAGGTAGCTTCGGTCCACCATAGCTGCTTCACTGTTTGATTACGTCGGTGCTTCTCCGGCGGTCCTCAAATCAAACGAAAGTTGCTATCAGATAGCTAACTTCCCCTGGAGTCTAAAGAATCTAAACTCACTTGCGGAGGTTGAGAAAACTGCCTAAGTCAGAGCTCTTGTTCGAGCTTCACCGGAAAATGGAGTAGTAGAGAGAGAATGGAGTTTTTAGATGTGAGGAGGACGAATGGAGAGAAGCTCTTTATAGAGGTAGCTCAGGGACTCTCTACCTGACCATTTGACACCTTTATGGTGTTCATTCATGGCCTGAAACACCCTGAATTGAGGCGATTCATCTTCGTTGGCACTGTCCATTCTTCCAGCGAATGAACGGTGTCGTCTTTGAAGGAAGAAGATGGCACTATTTAGAACCGGACCGGACCGGACCGATCCAAACCGGGTTCAATGTTTAAACCAATCAGTTCAAGCCTAATTCAACTGAGTTTTTCAAAATTAAAATTTTTTAAATTCATTCTCTATCCAATGGTGGCTTCATTTCCCCAATTTGAATATTTTAAGCCACCTAGAAAAATAAATTTAGTAACCGGTTCAATGATGGTTCAAACTGGTTTAATCTGGTTCACTTGAACCGGTCTAGTTTTCTCTTCCAATTTGTCCCAAAGACTCTTTCCATGGTTTTTATGACTCTTTAGGTCACTCAGGATTTGTAAATTTCCTAATTTGCCCTTTCTCTAATGGTTGTGGTTCGTGAACCAGTTCAGTTTTCTCCCTTGGTTTGACCAATTTTTTCCCCGATTTCTTATCTTTAAGGGACAGGGTTTATAGCATGCATAAGCTGCAGAACCATCAAGATGTCCTGTATGGGGTAGTGGTGGTTCTAAGGACTACTGGATGACCTAGGGAGTATAAGGGCGATTCGTTGTCCAGTATGTCAAGGAGCTTTGGGAGCTTCATGTGCACTGAGACCGAGGTCGGAGGGGGAAGAGGTCTTGTCCCACATTGCGGACATGAAGTATGGCTTGGGTTTGAGGATCAGATAACTGATGTCCACTCAGACTCTAGGTAGAAGTCGTGGACATCTACTAGGGTGGATAATAAAGTCGCTTCATTCCACAAGTGGAACAGTCAAAGACTGTTCTACGCCCGTGTGATCCCCTTTTGATGATAGAAGGGCTTGTGTTGCTTGTGATCCCATGCTACGGATAGGACACTTCATGAATGGAGTAAAGAGATAACCAAATGAAATAATAAATATAATGACTGAGAAAGACCAAATTGTCATACTATTCAATGCCCTTTCACTAAGTTGTGGAACTCACCCACTTCCCTATTTCTTTTTTTTTTTTTTTCAGGAAGGAAGGACTCAACCTTGCTAAAAGACACCCTCTGCCGCTTAAGGTAAAATTCAGCACAAAACCTTTAAATCGAGTTAGTTTTGATAATGTTGTTCTAGGGAACTAAGGAGAGTTGAATTATACCCGACTCCGGATACTGATTGGAAGGAGAACATCATTCTGCTTCGGTCATGAGTGGTGGGTTGCTCACGGGGATCCAACCAGATAGGGTCGGGGCATGATACATGAAGTGGCCCGGTGTTAATACCTCATTCACTTAGTTATGAGCTCACCCCCTCCCTCCAAAACCATTGCAAATAATAGCTGAGAAAAATTGAGGCTCGAACGTGAGAGCATTTCCACAAGAACGTAGCTCGAGGTAGATCTCTTGACTTGCTTATGGATGTTATATATACTGCTTATCAATTGCTACATTTTTTGGTTATTTATGAAACCATTTTTGGGGAACACTATGCATTTAAAGAAAAATTTTTAAATTTCTGCTGTAAAACAAAGTATGGTTTTCATATTAGATGTTTTAGTCCCTCTAGTTTTGATGTGGTGAAGGTACCTACAATGGTAATATCAAGGGAATTAGCGAAGTGATACTAGACCATCGATTAATGAATTGGTCGGAGCGTGATAAACCCCATGGCCCGAGAAGCATGTAGTTGAATAATCAAGCCCGAAAGAAGTAGACCCAAAGGGGAAGAGCACGAGGACGCCTCAATGCCTTGAGTGGAACCATTACCAAGAGATAATGGAATGGAGTTCCTCAACTTTTCGCAGGAGATGCACTAGCCTTAATATACGGACAGGGGAAAGTTCAAAGGAGGAAACAATGTAGTGGTGGTTATAAATTGACTAACAATTCTAAAGAAAGGCATGAAGCAATATGGGGTGTATCACCATGAGAGTAACTTCCTAAAGAAATCTCTCATAGAAGGCGAGGCCAAACTTTGGTTGGAGAGGGAGAATAGTTTATGCCCCTTCCCAAGATACCCGTACTAGAACATGTTCAAAGATACCCGTACTAGAACATGTTCAAAGAAAAGTTTAAAGAGAAGTATATACCCTTATTTGGTACAAGAGTAAATTCAAGCCATAATCACTTTATGTCAAGACAGAGTGACTGTAGCTAATTATGCAAGGAATTTTCTCAACCTTTAATACTTCACCCTATAGTGGATTAATCCTAACACCATATATCAAAGGTACACAAAGTGGAGGTTAGACCCCACACTAATTTGGAGACTAATGTAGATGTGACATTTGAATGTGAGTGTACGATAAGGATCTATCACGGGGTCAAGGTTAGACCCCACACTAATTTGAAAACCAATGTAGATGTAACATTTGAATGTAAATGTACGACAAGGATCCATCAGGGGTCATAGAGGCAAACAAAGGAAAAAAGATCACTAGTATTGTCATGCTGTTGTCCGATTTTTTAGGTTTTGGTCTAATAACAACCTTAGTATCTTATTGATACTATAATCATTAGATATTTTCATTAAATTAGTACCTATAAATCTCATAAATTTTAGTAAAAATGTATAATTTTCTTTAATAAAAGTAATATACCAAAAATAAATATAATTTTTCTTATCAATAAAGTAAAAAATATATATTGAAAAAAAGTAAAATATATAAATGTGACTAGTTAAAATATTTTAATATAAATTTTCATCATTATCAATTACCAAAATATCAATTCAAGAGTGGTGATTCTATTTTTAAATCTTTTAAATTATAGTAAAATACTTGAAAGATTAATTATGATTAAATAATAAAAAAATTATAGAAATATGGAATAATGTAAAAAATAGTAGTTTAATCGATTTTATCTATAAATAAATTGAAAAAATTCAAGCCGATAAATAAAATTATAATTTTTAGAAAATTATGATATGTTAATAAAGTTATTATATAAAAAACTAAATCTAATTATATTTATATAATTTAATTTATATAGTAAAAATTGTCCCGTAAACTAATAGGACTAAATGATATGTAATTCATCTAGTAATTTGATTAAAAATTAAGGTGAAAATTGTCATTTATCATTTAGAGCATTTAGTCCAATTTTATATTCGTTAGCCCAATATAACTTGTGAGCCTCGGTTGATTTAGCCTGTATTCTAAATAAAAAAACGTCGTGGTTACTGGTCAGCGACAAAAACATAGCTCCTTGCCCTTTTGAGATCTGCGAAATCGAAGAGGAAGACGCGTGAATCTAGATTTCGTTCCCGACCTTCTATGATTCGTGGAAATGGTGAGCATATTCTCTCTGTCCGTGGATTTTATTTTCTAGTGAACCTTATATATTCACTTCAAGCCGATTCATCTCGTTCCTCTTAATTCTAGCGGCATATTGTTGATACGCCATGAAAAAAAGTGGCCTAGTATCTTACTTGGAGGTTAAATATTCAAGCAATTAATAGGCCGATGCTGCCGATTTCGGAACTTGCCAAGCACCCGTGGAACTCCGTGATACTGGCCTGGTTGTTACTAGTAACTCTTAGCTTTGGGGAAGGAAATCTTCTACTAGGTCATCTATGATTGCGTTCTTTGGAGACTTTTGATGATATGGAATTGTTTATTCTTGAAGTGAGCGTTTTTTGGTTGTACTTTGAACGGATGCGTTCTTCTTCTGTTGCAGATTCACTTCGTGCTTCTGGTAAGCAGGCAAGGGAAAGTGAGGCTTACAAAATGGTATTCACCCTATTCTCAGAAAGAGCGAACAAAGGTAACATCAAATAGTATTTACATTACCCATTTGATTCTGTGAAAAGATATCCTTTTATGTTACAATCTCATCATCGTCTTAGGATTTGTTGCATGAGCCATCCATTGTTATCTGTAAAGCAATATGGGAATCTTAGATTGTAGGCTTGTGGAGTGCTCATGGAGAATATGTACCTCATTATCCAAAAATAAAAAGAGATTGTGCTCACCATTAGTTGCAGGATAGGTTTTCTCATATTCTTTGCATTTGGATAGAAAGGTTTTCTAACCAATTTGTCATTAAATGAACTTATTAGAAATTCTTTCTGGGAACTGTCCATGGTCTTTATATGCTTTTTTAGTTATTTATAATTGATGACATTGCATCTTCTTCATTATCTGCTTGGCCTGTTCACACGTCTTTATGTTTGATATGAAGGTCATTCGGGAACTTACTGGTTTAATACTTACCCGAGGTCCGAAGCTTTGCAACTTTGTGGAGTGGAGGGGACACAGAGTTGTTTATAAGAGGTCAGACTGACATATCCTTAATATCAACTTTGTTCATCACCTTCTTTGTTAGAATAGGTAACTGTTCCTTGTGACTGTGGTGTATCAAAGAATGTTGTGTTGTTCCGCAGGTATGCCAGCCTCTATTTCTGCATGTGCATTGACCAGGATGACAATGAGCTTGAGGTTCTGGAAATTATTCACCACTATGTTGAGACATTGGATCGTTACTTTGGAAGTGTAAGTTTTGCATCCATGATGTATCCTTAGCAGTCGGGTTGTTATGATGTTATTGAATTAGCACAATACGCAAGTCGGTGTGATTATTATTTTTTATTTTCTCTATAAGCACATATGGATCAACTAAAAGTTTATTTTCATTGCTATAAAACAGGTCTGTGAGCTGGATTTGATCTTCAACTTTCATAAGGTACTTGAATCTGCGTCATTATAAGATTTTGTCATGTGATGGTTTTTCTGCAATCATACATGTTCTTCCAGAAATGTTGCATGCATCTAAAGAAGTTGTTTTCAATTCTGTGCTAGTAAGTTAACAAATTTTGTTAGATGGCCAGTCAGAATGAGTTCCTAAAACATTAATTCACTTTAGAGAATGTGTGCTACTGGATAGATGCCTCTGTCCTGCCCTTACAGAAATCATTGACATCTTAGTTCAATGATTCCAATTTATAACTATCAAAATGTATGATTATATTAATTTACACCCTTCTTCACTACATAGAGGCTTGCTTATCCAATGATGAGCATTGTTCCTGATTAAGACCAAAATACAGGCTTACTACATATTGGATGAGTTATTGCTTGCTGGAGAGCTTCAGGAGCCAAGCAAGAAAATAGTTGCACGCTTGATTGCTGGACAGGTATTCTCCATTTTCCTGATCTCGTTTAAAACATCACAATGCCTAGTTTATTAATATAAAGTTTTGCAGGATTCTCTTGTTGAGGCTGCTAAAGAGGAGGCTAATTCCATAAGCAACATAATTGCTCAGGCCACCAAATAGAACATCAATCCAGCTGGAACACCAATTATATGTATATCAATGATATTATCTTGATTCATGTTGAATCTCTGATCTAGGTAGTTGCTGCTCAATCACCAATGACGTGATTCTGTGTGTGTGTCAATGGTCTCTCGAGTCATGTTGATTTCCTTGATCTAGGGCGGTTGCTGCTGTATCACCAATGACTTGATTCTGTGTAGACTTGGGTGTTTCTATAGCTGTTAAGTTGCACGTGCCAATGTCTGAGGCTTATATGTCCATTGAAATGAAGGAGATGTTGGCCATGGAAAGATTTATTCGTATTTAAATCCGTATCCTCCATGATCAAAATAATTATAAATATTTCTCTTAATATATTTATATTTTAAGTTTAGATAAGTTCATTTTAATCTAATTTTTTAATTAATTACATTTCTTACCATATATAGAATTTACATAGCCTGCATCTATCATCTGCCTCTCGTAGTTCTGCAAATAATTATTAGAATTTTGAAATATTTAATAATTTATAATTTTTTAAGTAATTTTCAATTATAATTTCTTCCCACCTCAAAATAGAATTAGGTTACCCTCTCTCGGTCTCTCTCACTGAACTCCATCTGCCATCCCTCTTCTATCGCCGTCGCCGGTCGTCCGTCTCCGTTGTCATCTCGCCTCGTCATTATCTCAGCCGGCTTCACGCTTAATTTTTCTCTTGCATCCCGCAATGGCGACTTCATACTCTTTCTCTGCGTGCATGTTGCCGGAGCTTATGTCTCGTCAGCGGGCTCCTAGCTCATTTCCTGGTGGGGCTATCGGGGTCAAGTTGGTTCATTTATCCTCTGGCATGATGAAAATGTGGCCAACATCGATCAAAAACCATGGATGTAGGGTCAGGTGCTGTGCTGTCCAGACTCATAGTGCCCATTCGTTTTTGTCAGAAAACAAATTTCAGCTTGACGATGTGATAGAGGCTCAGCAATTCGACCGGGATATTCTCAACGCTATTTTTGAGGTGGCGCGGGATATGGAAAAGATTGAGAAGAACTCGCAAGGGAGTCAAATTCTCAACGGCTACCTGATGGCTACCCTCTTCTATGAGCCTTCCACTCGTACAAGGCTCTCTTTTGAGTCCGCCATGAAACGACTGGGCGGTGAAGTGTTGACCACTGAGAATGCTAAAGAGTTTTCATCAGCCGCAAAGGGTGAAACACTTGAAGGTGCTTTTCTGATTATTATTATTGCAGGACATGATTGTTGCTGAGATTGCTTTTTTTAAAATTTTTTTATTCGACTGAATCCCATACTTTGCAGATACAATAAGAACCGTGGAAGGCTACTCGGACATCATTGTTATGCGGCACTTTGAAAGCGGCGCTGCTAAAAGGGCTGCAGCAACTGCTGAAATCCCTGTCATCAATGCAGGTGATGGTCCTGGCCAGCATCCGACTCAGGTGAAAAGACCAAAACTTTTCCTCCAGTTTTATGTTCTTCTGATGGTTATATGGTGTTTGTTCACTTTTATCAAATGTTTAAAGCAACGCCTGTTCCTTTTTCTTCCCATGAAATGGCGAAAATATATTTTGTCACTGTATAGTAAACAGTGATTCTGGTTATGAACTTATGAATCAGGCCCTTCTTGATGTGTACACCATTGAGCGGGAGATTGGAAAGCTTGATGGTATCAATGTTGCACTAGTAGGTGATCTTGCAAATGGTAGGACAGTCCGCTCCCTCGCATACTTGCTTGCCAAGTACAAGGATGTTCAGATATATTTCGTCTCTCCAGATGTTGTTAAAATGAAGGTCAGTTGTATGCAGCTCTCCTCTTTTAGTGCTTATCTGTTATGATTGTCCAAGGGGTCTGTCTTGCTTCTAGTTTTACTGATAATTTGTCCCAACTGTTCTTAATTGAGATTTTTTTAGTCTGGCAGGATGATATAAAAGATTATTTGACATCAAAGGGAGTGGCATGGGAAGAGAGTTCCGATCTCATCGAGGTGGCTTCCAAGTGTGATGTTGTTTATCAAACCCGAATTCAAAAGGAGCGGTTTGGGGAGAGGATTGACCTTTATGAGGAGGCTCGTGGCAAGTACATTGTGGACAAGGGTGTACTTAATGCAATGCAGAAGCATGCTGTGGTTATGCATCCACTCCCTAGACTTGATGAGGTATGTTCTGCATTGTGATTGTAGTTTGAATACTCATTGCAAAATTTCTATTTGATTATGGATATTGTTTTCCAATACTCTATATGAAAAAGAGGCGGAATTTCTTTCAAATATTGTCTCCCTGCTTTTACTTGTCATATTGAGGATTGCGTATGCATATAGTGAACTACATGCAATACTTTTAGATCACTGTGGATGTTGATGAAGATCCAAGAGCTGCCTATTTCAGACAAGCAAAGAATGGTCTTTACATTAGGATGGCCCTACTGAAGCTCCTCCTCCTCGGCTGGTGAAGAGTTGGTGATGGGTTTTATGTACTCGTCAAGTTGAAGTTTAGATGTAATTTTGGGTCAGTGAATGATGGTGAGAACCCAAATGACATCAGAAACTGAAATGAATGCGCATCTGCCAAAATAAGAAGCCCTTTGCCACATTTTTTAGGGTTGGATGTTTGATGGGAACTCGATTTTTTTATTATCTAATTGTTCTAAGAAATTTCTGACTTGTTTGGTTAGTTTATGGTCTTGGTCATCAAACCTTGTCTTATTTAACACATAATGGAAGAGCAGAGTCCATGTACCACTATTTGTTCAGGCCCACAGAGCTCTATTTAGCAGTCCTTCAACGCTATGGCCTCTCCACTTTACAATATTCTGAATCAAGAAGGAAACGGACAGTAGCAGTTCAACCTGTAGTGTTAGTTAGATAATTGGACAACAAATCCCAGGTCAGGTCGATCTATACATTCTACATGTCATTTACTGGAAAACAGGCACAATGGTACACAACTATAGCACCTGATCCAGAAAGTGCATTGTGGGGGCATTAAAGTTAGTATTTTCTCATTAATTTACAAGATTTAAAGAATTTAATTATTTATAATTTTTAAAATATATATAATTTTTTTTATCAACTTATAATAATACTCTTCAATATTTAATAAGAGTTTCGCATCCTTAAATTGAAAATCCGACTTATAAAGAAAAATATACTAAATTCGAATTTGTGATAAGCTGTTATTGAGAGCAATGGCAAATGTATCTCTCAGTTCTTTTGCCAGGGAAAGGTCCCTCCTATCGGAAATGGGTCACACGGGTGGCCTTGATTCGGGTCAGCTGACTCCCCATATTCGGTGCACTATGTTGGATTCAGCATCTTCTGCAGCTGTCTACGGTCCCATAGACACAAAGTTTGACCTTTAATAATAGAACGGATGGAACAAGACAAGAACTAGGATTCCAATGATTTTGACTTCTATCATCTGCTTAGCCAGAAAGGTAAATCGGGGCCGATATTAGGCAGCGGGAGGACAACAACAAGCAACCCTCCATTCGGCTTCGGCTGACCCGCCTACAAGACCGCCCAGAAGGCTGGGGCTGATCGGCCTAAAGATCTTGGTGGAAGTGGAACCAATATATGGCATTCTATGGATGATCAGACAAGGTTAGATGTGAGTATGGTTGTTGTTTATCTAATGTCGTCTAATTCATATCAAGCACGTTTCATGGACCAAATGCATCTCAACCACGATCAACAAGTACGGAATACTTGAATAGTATAAATATTCCCGGGGAGATCATATTATCTTGAGGGAGATATCTTCATCTCCATACATTATAATGGGTCAATTTTCTTTTTAGCATAAAATTTATTAATTTTATTACGAATTTGATTGGTTGAATGGATTAGTACTAAATAGAATATCTTCATCTCCATATTATTGTTTTTGCGTTATTTTAATAACGTTAATTTCAAAATATAATTTATTATGTATTTGCGGGTAAAAAGTTAATTTTAAAATATATTTTCCATAATTTTAATAAAATAAATAAAAAATAGGATATGCTGAAGCCTCACCACTGTATCCATGGAGTAATGTCTATTTTCCCAAACCTAGACGTATCCTTTGACCTGTAGAATTGTCGAATTTGCGTAGGTTCAGTTTCTATTGGCACTTCCTAATTGCCTCCTCCCTGGGACCTGGTCAGGAGGACTCAGACCCCCTGACACTGTCTCTCATAGGGGACAACAACCCCTTGTAACGAGCATCTCCCCTCCCTTCGATTTTTCTTTTATTTATACTGTAAAAGCAAAAGGGTGCACCATAAGGGGACTCAAAGAGGGCGGAACCGGGCATGACAGATTGACCAGGCCGAACTTGATTTCGTGCATGGTGCTATGAGGGTGGTGCGGATCGAGGCCCGGCGGGTCGACCTTATTGCCATCCCTTCATAAATAGATCCGTCATATTCCATTTTTTTGTGAAGGTATTATTCTCTTTTTTGTTGTTTTCTCTTAGATCAAGAAACATATTCATACTTACTATGACAATGACAGAACAAGGCATGAAGAATTAAAGGGCAGTTGGCGGATTTAATGGTACCCGAGGAAGTGTCGGCAGGGAATAGAAGGGCAAGGAATCTTTCGATTAGTCATCCGCTGGGTCCACCAATGCTGCTACTGGTAAGTTGTATCAATCAATTGATAAGTAGTACTATAATTAATACATGAACTTGATTTATTTTATTTGATAGTATGTGGCCGCCAGCCATGCAATTATGTAAACTTTATATATTTAATTAATTAATTGTTTATATATTTAATTAGGCAATCATAGTATTGGCAATTATGTAAAGTTTATAAGGTACATAAATCTTTTTATATTTGTTAGCGTATATGTGTACGAAGGAAAATAAATATGAAATACCTGAATTAAGAATTAAAAGATTAATGAAAAAAATACTATGAATTAAATACCATAATCAATAATTTAATTTCTCAATGCTAAACATATTTTATTATGTATGTTTTTAGTTGCCCCAATAACAATTTTATTCAACGTTAAAATCTTAAATAAGGTACAATTTTTTTAAATGATTGTTCAATTTATATAGAAATCATTTATTTGACTTAATTTGGGTATAAATTTTCATTAATTATTTAATTCAAAGATACCCTTTATAAAAATGAGTAGTATGGGCAAGTTTTATTAGTAATTTAAAATATTAGTGAAGATTATTTTCCGGTAAATTGAGATAAATAAAATATTTACACTTAAATTAAATTATGGTATGTCATTTTTCTAGGGTAGAACAGACAAATCTTGTCCACCCTTAAAACTAGTTTTAGCATAATTAATTCGAATTGAATACAAGTTCATAGTACAAATAAGTAGAATGTGAGACTTACCATGTGCACCATGAACTTGTTATCTTCACATCTCATTCTCTATTTAAAATTGGTTAGTGAGCGTTTGGTTCATTGCAATGATATATTAAATGGAAATTTGAACATTAGAAGTTGGGAAAATATGATAACTGAGGGTAAAATGACACAATTGCAAAATAACAATTCTAAGGTTTTGACAAAATAATTACATGGAAAGTGAAGTGGGATCAACCTCAAAATTTCCATCTAGACAACCCACTGTTGGGTAGAAGGCTTGAACTTTCCATTTAAAGTAAAAGTTTTACATGGATCCAAACAACCACTTATTCGATATCCATCACAAGCCTCCAACCCCATGAGATGAGAGTTGACATTGCAAAGGAAGACGATGAGCCTTGATCTCTTGCTGCATTGTTTATGCATATTTTCGTCTTAAAGTAAAAGAAGAATTAATGGAAGAATTTAGCAGATGCGCAAATGCACATAAAATATACAATATGAACTTGAACTTGAACACTAGAAAAAAAAACACACTTTCCAAGAAATGATATTAATCCAACAAGAGGGCACCTCAAACCACCCAATATTCATCCAAATTTGTCCTTTCTTCCACCGACTGTTTTTCAATGTCTTCCTTTCATTTTCATGTTAAAATAACACTATAAGGGTCATTATATAATATTATTGTATGTAAAAAGTGTATATATATTTATCCACTTATAAATAATTATTTTTAATTAAATATGTGTTTAATTTCATATTTATATAATATTTTCTAACAATATTATTAATAAAAATAGAACAAATTCTAAAATGAAAACATATAGTTGGAGAATTTTCCTTATATCTTGGTTTACGGCACTCATGCCCCCCTTCCTCCTCCCATTCTCCTACTCATTGTTGTATGATTGTATGTGCTGGAAGCTTGCACAGGAGGGATGGGCTCTGATATCAGTGTAGACCTTACATTATACTATACTTGAAGGATAAGCAAAATCATGCATGAGTGTGTGTATATATATATAGATGGAATTTTTTAACAATATAATTTAACATATTACTTTGATTCACACACTATGTTTAATCACACAGTAAAGTTAGTGTTATATATGTAATATAATTATATGCATTTGTGGCTTAATGACTATATAATCTACAAATTATAATTAATGTAATAGCTTTGGTGTGTGACATAAATTGATTGAGTCTCTAACCTAACACTTGTTCCAACGTCACATGTCAAGAGAGGTGCGACCCTCTAACTATAACCCTATTCGTAACATAATTAATTTCCCACCATTTAAATCATATCATTATCTCTTTTTTAAGCTAATCAAAAAGTATTTCTACTATGAGAAAATCTTCTTTCTCCATTGAGGGCTCCTCCATGATTATAAATTAGAATAATACCACGTGTAAAATAAAAAATATTTGGGGGTCGTTCTACACCATCAACTCAGAAGACCGACAATTCAATCGGATTTTGGGATTGATCATTAATTGTGGAAAATGAAAAAGCAAATTCTAAATATAATATTGTTTTTATTTTATAAAACACTTTTAATTTAATCACCCTCAAACTTTCTTAATTATTTCCTTTACAAAATTTTAAAATTTTTTTTCTTTTTTAAATCAAGAAAATTGACTAATAATTACTGGATATTGAGATATTATTAATATTAAAAAATTAAACTACTTAAATTATATATGAAAATACTTTTTTTTGTTAAAAGAGTTGATATAAAATTTACTAAAATAGATTTGTATGATTAATATATAAGTTTTTCATAAATTATAAGTTATAAATTTTAATTATATATATAACTAACTCTTATTAAAATATATTAAATTCACTTATATGTATCCGTACTTTAACTTAAAATTAAAAATTTAATTAATTATTTGCTCGTCATTAGTCCAAAATTAAAAAAATCATAATTTATTAGTATAAAATATTTAAATTTGTAAATATATTTACTAAAATAGAAAAATATTTTAAATATATAAGTTTAAAAACTATATAAATGTGATTTCTAATTATATATTAGTTTAATAATTTATTAATACACATTAAATTTTCATCTATCACATTTAATTATAGTGTCAATAACATTCATTTTTCCTTGTATAAGCATTGTTAGGTAAATAAACTTTTTTACTGATAATTCAAATAATATACAAAAGTTTTACTAATTATTCAAATAATAGATAAAACAATTTTCATATATAAATTTCTTTTATTTAAATTATTATTAAATATAAATATATATTAAGTTAAATAAAATATTTATATCTAAATTAACACATTTTATACAATTTTATATCAGAGCATTAGCCTTAACCGAAATGTTCAGAATAATTCTTTTTTCCCCTTTTTAAGTGAAAATCAAATTTGGATTTCTCTACCTGATTAGTGAAGCTTCCGCCTTATAAGAAAGTAACCGGAAAAAAATAAGAAATTGAACTGAGGATATTTAAAAAAGGAAAAAAGAAAAAACTGAAAGCAATTAACTTTGACACGTGAGGGGAGCTGGGCTCCTCAGTATAACTATTTACAGCTTGCATTGCCTTTTGGCGTGACCCAATAAACCCACATGTTCATAATTATTTATTTGCTTTATAGGCACTCGAAATTATTTATTTTGTACAACACGTTCTAACCAAAATGTATATTTTTTTAGTGTACAAGCATGACAATCATAGCAAGAGTAATATAATATATTATTTTTTATATTTTAGATTTAATTTTCAAGGTAATATAATATATTATTTCAATAATTACTCAAATATTACTATATTTGATATCAATAATATAAAAATTATATATTTTAAGTTATTATTAATTAAAAACTTTATTTATTTTTTAATTCAATATTTTCCATTAAACTTATCACATTTTTCTTCCTTATTCCTTGTTAAAGTCAATTTCCCATAATATAATATTCCATGTATTATATAGATATCTCACCACTAACCACCTACTTGAGACTTATTCTCAAACTATAAACTTCAAGCATTTAAGGTACTCAAAAGTGTTTCATATTTGAAAAATCTATATTCATAAATGTTGTATCGTGTTAATTGATAATAAAATAAATTAAATTCGATTTTAATAAATATATTTTTGTAAATAAGCGAATTTATTTACTTAAATATTACAGTTTATTGTAAATAAATAGAATTAATTTAAATTTAATCCACTTGAGACGAGAGAGATATATTATTGGACTTGAAGATCCTCAAAATCCGCTAAGTTGTAAGAAAAGAATGAATTTACTAGGAAAAGAAAGAAAGAAGAAACTACCCACAACTGCCACCTTTTATTTTTTTCCTATGAAACTTTCAATAGCCGACTCTCTTTCTGTTTATAGCTTAGTTTTCACCCAAAAAAGTATATATAGAGATAAAGAATTAGCTGTGTCGGCCGAAGAAGAAGTTAAAAAAGTAACAGAGAGACAAGCCAACAACTGAAATTCTGCAATAATTGCACTACTGCCCTTGTCTTGTCTGTCATTATCGTTTCCTCCTTGGTGAATCTATCACCCTCATCCCTGGTAGATTTCAACACTCATTAACATTTGCAGTTTGCACAGAGTAACTTGATCTGCCTTAACAAAAGCTTACTCACTTACGTCTCTAATGCTCACTCTCTCTTGTCTTTGAGGGAAGTGAATTGGCTTTATTGTCTTTAGGCTTTAAATAGTAAGAGAGGTGTGTGATACTACAGTAAGTAGTAGAAGTAAGGAATGAGGAAAGAGAAAGAGAGAGTGTGTGTGAAAGAAGAAACCTGGGTAAGGGCCATCATAAACAAGGGAGCAATCAATGAATGAAACAGAGGGAATAGGCTCACTTCTATTTCTAAAGCAACACTCCCTTCCATCCTTCCATCTCTCTCCCCTATCTCACTAGTTTCTTCTTCTTCTTCTCCACGCAATTATGGTTCTTCTTCCACTCAGATCTTGGGGTAGAGAATTCCATTGCTAGATCCCCGGATCTTCTTCTTGGCCCGTGTTCTGTTTGATAGCGAGTCAGAGAAGCAGAACAGATAGCCCATTTATCAATGGAGGCAAGCGCTGGCCTTGTTGCTGGCTCCCATAACCGCAACGAGCTTGTGGTCATCCGCCGTGATGGCGACCCTACAGTAAGCAGATTTACGGCAATTCTCCGTGCTTCCTAACTGGCTATTTGCATAATTCCTGTTGTCGGTTAGTAACTGACGGCCTGTTTTACTGTAGATGAGGACGCCGAGGCACCTGAGCGGACAGATATGCCACATTTGTGGCGATGATGTGGGGCTTACTACTGATGGCGAGCTCTTTGTTGCTTGCAACGAGTGCGCTTTCCCGATTTGTAGGACTTGCTACGAGTACGAGCGTCGAGAGGGAAACCAAGTGTGTCCTCAGTGCAAGACCCGCTTCAAGCGTCTGAAAGGTTACTTGAATTTTTTCTTTCTTCCATAGCTGGTTTCGTGTGCTGTTATAGACAGGAGAAAATTGGAGCGTGACTGAAGGGTCGAAATTGGGTGTGTTTTTGGTCGTGTAGGATGCGCGAGAGTTGCAGGAGACGATGAAGAAGACGACATCGACGACCTGGAAAACGAGTTCAATTTCGAGGGTCGAATGGGGGGTAATGTGCAGCGACATCTCGCTGCGGATAGGATGATTCATGGACCCATAAATTCTGGACTTGGTTATGATCCTGATCTTACTCGTGCTGCTCATCCATTCCCCAATCTCCCTCTCCTCACCAATGGTGAAATGGTATGTGATTGTTGCCTTTTATGCATAGATGTAGTTTTCCATATATGTAGGACTGCTTTCGATTTGAATCTTTGATATCATTTAATGGTTTCATTTAGGTCGACGATATTCCTCCTGATCAGCACGCTTTGGTTCCTTCATACATGGGGGCTGATGGTACAGGTGGCAAAAGAATCCATCCCCTGCACTTCACAGATCCAAGTCATCCTGGTAGACCTTCAATTCTCTCTTAGTAGTTGGGTGAGCTTTATGGATATTCTGAGGCTCGGATTGTATGACCTGTTGGTTGATAGTTTAGTTCATAATTTATATGTAGTTCAACCAAGATCCATGGACCCGTCGAAGGACTTGGCCGCTTATGGCTATGGAAGTGTGGCTTGGAAGGAGAGGATGGAAAGCTGGAAGCAGAAGCAGGAGAGGTTTCATATGATGAAGAACGAGAAAGGCGGGAAAGATTTGGATTATGATGAAGATGAACCTGATCTGCCTCTGTAAGTCCCACATAGACCTTAAAATTTACTCATATCCTCGATAGCCAAGTTTGTTGCGAGCAACAGACAAGAGTAATACGCAATGTTTTGTGATGGACCAGAATGGATGAGGCAAGGCAGCCACTGTCCAGGAAATTGCCTGTTTCTTCAAGCCAAATAAACCCTTACCGTATGATCATCATAATCCGGCTGGTTGTTCTCGGCTTCTTCTTCCACTACCGAGTGACCCATCCTGTGAATGATGCTTTTGCCTTGTGGCTTGTCTCTGTCATCTGTGAGATTTGGTTTGCTATCTCATGGATTCTCGATCAGTTCCCAAAATGGCTCCCTATTGAGAGAGAAACTTACCTGGACAGATTGTCGCTGAGGTATGCCTTTGATTAGAAGCCTATTTCCAAGTCCTATCACAAGCTCAGTATTCACCTTTCATCTTGTCTTGTGTTGCTGGATTTGTGTTCTTGTGCCATTTAGGTATGAGAAGGAAGGGCGGCCTTCTCAGCTCTGTCCTGTTGATATCTACGTTAGTACGGTGGACCCATTGAAGGAACCTCCACTCGTGACTGCAAACACGGTCTTATCGATCCTCGCAGTGGACTACCCTGTAGACAAGATCTCCTGCTATGTCTCTGATGACGGTGCTGCCATGTTAACATTCGAAGCCCTCTCAGAGACATCCGAATTCGCCAAAAAGTGGGTTCCCTTCTGCAAGAAGTTCAGTATCGAGCCTCGGGCGCCTGAGTGGTACTTTGCCCAGAAGATGGATTATCTCAAGGATAAAGTCCAGGCATCATTTGTGAAGGAGAGGAGGGCAATGAAGGTGATTATCTCTATGACTGTCTGCATAGACTGTTAATATGAAGTCATAAACCTGTATTTTTCATCTGATGCTACAGAGGGAATATGAGGAGTTTAAGGTTCGAATCAATGCCTTGGTTGCCAAAGCCCAGAAGGTCCCTGAGGAAGGATGGACCATGCAGGATGGGACCCTTTGGCCTGGAAACAACGTCAGGGATCACCCTGGAATGATTCAAGTAATGATCTCATAAAATAGCAGTTTCAAACATACCGAGCTCTAGTATTACATGTTCATCTTTGAGAATCAAATGGTTACCTCTTTCTAGGTCTTTCTTGGCCAAAGTGGAGGTCATGATACCGACGGAAACGAGCTGCCCCGCTTGGTTTATGTCTCCAGAGAAAAGAGGCCTGGATTTAACCACCACAAGAAGGCTGGAGCTATGAATGCTTTGGTGAGCAAACCAGAGAGCCTGAACTATGAATGCTTCCATCTCTTTGTGCTCATCGTTCGGTTGGTTGTGCTACTACAGGTCAGAGTCTCTGCTGTGCTCACAAATGCACCCTACATGCTGAACCTTGACTGTGATCACTACATCAACAACAGCAAGGCCCTGAGAGAGGCAATGTGCTTCATGATGGACCCGATGCTGGGTAAGAGAGTATGTTACGTCCAGTTCCCGCAGAGGTTTGATGGAATTGACAGGAACGATCGATATGCCAACAGGAACACCGTGTTCTTCGATGTAAGTTCCCATCAGATTGATGTGTATTTCTAAACTTTTCATATAACAATGTAAGCCTTGGAATCAGTTAGCAAGTGCCTAAGCTTTATATCAGTCAGCATTCAATTTTTTTTTTGCATCTTTAGGAATATATCTAAATTCATGGTTTTTTTTGACAGATTAACATGAAAGGCTTGGATGGGATTCAAGGGCCGATATACGTCGGAACTGGTTGCGTCTTTAGAAGGCAGGCTCTGTATGGCATCAATGCCCCAAAGACGAAGAAGCCGCCCACCAGGACTTGCAACTGCTTGCCCAAGTGGGTGTACTGTGGATGCTGTTGCTCAGGAAGAAGTAAGAAGAAGACGAAGAGCAAGAACAAGTCAGAGCTGAAGAAGAGGAGCCTCGATAATAATCGGAAGGGAGAACTCTTGGCACTGCCTGCCTCAGAAGGAATTGAAGAGGGTACCAAAGGTAAACTCTCCATAGCATCAGCGATACCATCCTCAAGCTGCTTATGCTCATTGCAGCTGTAGATCTTCAAGTCCTGCAATTTCCTGAATCTTTCTGACCCTTATAAATGAATGCTCTTTCAATCTAAAAATAAAGCATAAATGGGCAACTTCTGCAGGAGTTGAATATGAGAGTGTGATCCCTCAGCACAAGCTAGAGAAGAAGTTCGGTCAATCTCCAGTCTTTGTGGCATCTACTCTGCTCGAAGATGGTGGGACACTAAAGAGTGCAAGCCCCGCGTCTCTCCTTAAGGAAGCCATCCATGTCATCAGCTGCGGCTATGAAGATAAAACTGAATGGGGCAAAGAGGTAAATGACCTATTACTTTGCTTGCCATTAAGATGTTGTGCCAAAGATCATCTCTTTGTAATCATACGCTTATGATTATTTCCGTACAGGTGGGTTGGATTTACGGGTCGGTCACGGAGGATATATTGACGGGTTTCAAGATGCACTGCCATGGATGGCGGTCTATATACTGCATCCCACCTCGCCCTGCATTTAAAGGGTCTGCTCCGATCAATCTCTCCGACCGTTTGCACCAGGTCCTTCGATGGGCCCTCGGCTCCATCGAGATCTTCTTGAGTCGGCACTGTCCGATTTGGTATGGCTATGGAGGAGGCCTCAAGTGGCTGGAACGCTTGTCATACATAAATGCAACAATCTACCCATGGACGTCCATTCCCTTGCTGGCGTATTGTACCTTGCCGGCTGTCTGCTTACTCACCGGAAAATTCATCACGCCTGAGGTAACAAACTACAATGGGATTGCTTTTTAGGGTAGGACTATGTGATGCTCTTCCTTCATGTTTCTAACTTGTAAGCTAATGCATGCATCCCGTCCATTCCTGATGATCTGCAGCTAAGTAACGTGGCAAGTCTGTGGTTCATTTCCCTCTTCATCTGCATCTTCGCCACGGGCATCCTCGAGATGAGGTGGAGCGGCGTGGGCATCGACGAGTGGTGGAGGAACGAGCAGTTCTGGGTCATCGGAGGCGTCTCCGCTCACCTCTTCGCCGTCTTCCAGGGCCTCCTCAAGGTCCTCGCTGGTGTGGACACCAACTTCACCGTCACCTCCAAGGCCGGTGACGACGACGAGTTCTCGGAGCTCTACGCCTTCAAATGGACCACCCTCCTCATCCCTCCCACCACCCTTCTCATCATCAATATCATCGGAGTAGTCGCTGGCGTATCCAACGCCATCAACAACGGCTACGACTCGTGGGGTCCTCTCTTCGGGAAGCTCTTCTTCGCCTTCTGGGTCATCGTCCACCTCTACCCATTCCTCAAGGGTCTCCTCGGCCGGCAGAACCGGACTCCCACCATCATCATCGTCTGGTCGATTTTGCTGGCCTCCATCTTCTCTCTCCTCTGGGTCAGGGTCGACCCGTTCTTGGCCAAGTCCGGCGGCCCAGTCCTGGAGGAATGCGGGCTTGACTGTAATTAGTATTAAGGACACTTGCAGTAGGTACATAGAGATTTCTCGAGTGGTGTACGGGAGGCAAAAGCGCTACCTGCATATTCCAGAAGTGCAGGAGAAATTACAGACAGGTAGATAGATAAATCAGTCATTTTTCAACCTTATACAGCTTTTGGGAGGATCTTTGCGGGTCTGGGAATCCAGGGAAGAACACGGAGGTAGACCAAGGTCAATCATTTGCTGATGTGCAGTGTATCAAGTATGTTCAGGTCCCTTTTCAATTTTTTTTTCAACTTGTGGTGATTTCCGAATAAGTTCGAGTTATTGATTCCATTTTCTATGTATCAGAAAGGCGATTTCTTGATGGTGGAAGGGTTTGTGGTTTCTTTTTATTTATTTTTCCACGTTTTATCTTTCATTTATGGTACTGCCGTGTAAGTTGTTCCAGTAAAAAAAATAAACCCATTTGTGGTTACAGTTTCTCTTCTTGAAAATAGCTGTTCGACGTATATATATATATATGTATATATAAATGAAAGAAAATAGTTTTCAATATCTTTTTATTGAATGCTTAAAAAATAAAATATTATATATAATAAATTATATTACGAATATATATAATATACATTTATGATATTTATAAATATTTCACTATTTTACAAGCTTAATATTATTACAAATATTATTTTATTATTTACCACCTAAACTTTTAATTAAATTTTTTTTTATTTATACACTATTTTTTATATATTTTAAATTTATTAAATTTATATCAATTTTTTATTTAATAAAAAATTCATCAATTTCCATATTTTTTTATACTATTATATTAAATTAAATTATTTACAATATTTATACCAGAATTGTTATCTCACAACCTTTTATCTAAATTATCTAATAAATAGTTTTATCTATTTATATTTTTATAATTAGGCTACATATTATTTATTACTCATACATTATATAAGATTATCTACAAAAAAAAATACATAATAATTAGATATAAATCTTCTATTATCCATATAAATAGTTCAATGTAAAAAAAAAAACTTACATTTTAGTATAATTTCCACCATTAAACCAAAATTATTTACACGAACGTTTTTTTAAATATCTTAATATACTAAAGTTAACATTCTAATAATATATTTTGTAATTATAAATATATGTGTTAACAATACTAATTAAATATATGATATCAGATTTTTTCTAATATAGATAAATTAATCGTGTCACAATACTCATATTATTTTTATTCACCCGTTCACCTAACTAATTACATAACTTATAATACGGTTATATTGGTGTCGAAACTGTTTAACAACTTAACATAACCGCCTTAGTGAGTAACAAAAGTGTATATTTTCTCTAAAAAATTACTATAAATTTCCTATACTCTACAATCTTAATACTAAGAAAATACTTTAGGGTATTAAAGTTTTTCACCTTAAATTTTTTGCTTAGTTATTTTTTCAGTTGTAATATCTTAGCACTATCATCCCCAGTAATGATAATATCGTACACGTATATTGCGAGAAAGCAATTCAACCACTTGAGTGTCGATAGAAAACCATATAATCTTCGTTATACTACTGGTAACCCATTTTGATCATTACACGTTAAAATTGATCAAACCATGCTCTCAGTTCCTGGTTGAGTCTATACAGAGATTTATTCAACCTACATACCTTCTCTACTGTCTTCATCATACAAAAACCAGATATAATCTCCATATATACTTATTCTTATAGGTTTGCATGTAAAAATAAATTATTTACATCCATTTAATGTAATGTCCACCTGAAGTTAGTAACACATGAAATAAAGATTCTCATAGTACTTATCTTAGCTACCAGTGCAAAAATCTTATCATAGTTTATTCCATATATTTGACTATAACCTTTTGCCACAACCTTTTTTTGTACCTAACAACTTCTCCTTCGACATTATATTTCAAATTGAATACCCACTTACATTCTACAACTTTTTTCTCATATGAAAGTTGAGTAAGTTCTCATATTTTATTCTTCTATAGTGCTTTCATCTCCTCATGCATTGCTCCAATCCACTTCGGATCATGTTTAACTTCTTGCTAATTTTTTGGTATGTGCACTAACTGTAGTGATACAATAAATGTCTTGTATGTAGGTGGAACAAATGTATATGAGAAATAATTAGATATATTATTATCAAAACCATACATAATTGGAGGTCTCCCTACATTAGCTTTATGTTCTCTACTTATAGAAATAGGTAAATAATCATTACATCTGATGACGTCGATGAACTATTTGGGGGTTGATGAATACTCGAGACATCTAGAGGCATGTATTGTGGAATAAATATTTGTTCTTATATAGAGTCATTACCTTCTCGTGATGTTGAGGTCCATAAAGGACTGATGGATACCCAAGACATCTCGGGGCATGAATTGTGGTATAAGTATTTGTACTTGCGTCTCACCATAATATGACCAATCTTTTTCCCCCTTATCACAATACTTACACCTCCTGCTATATACATTCTGTAAACCCCGTCCCTTTAGGATAAGGAAATCATGGAAAGAACCGGTAAAGCTGAGTGAGAAAAACTGAACTAGTTTACAAACTCGATCATCAAGAAAACTAGCAATTTGAGAAATTTACAACTATTGAGTGACCCAAAGGGTTCATAAAATCTTGTAAAAGAACCTTAGAACAATTGAAAGAGAAAAAAATAAGACCGGTTCAGGTGAACCAAATCCAAGTTGGATTGAATCGGTTTATGAACCGGAACCGATAGAAAGAGGGCAAACTGGGAAATTTATGGATCCTGAGTGAGCTAAAGAGTCACAAAAGTCATGAAAAAGGACTTTAGGATGAATTAGAGATGAAAATCAAACTGGTTCAGGTAAACCAGATTAAACTAGTTTGGACCGGTTTGAGCCACTATTGAACCATATGCTAAATTCATTTTTCTAGGTGGCTTAGAAAATTCAAATTTGGTGAATTGAGACTACCATTGGATAGAGAATGAATTTAGAAATTTTTAATTTTGAAAAACTCGGTCGAATCGAGCATGAACTGACTGGTTTAAGCTTTGAACATGATTCGAACTGGTCCAGTCCATTTCGAAATAGTGTCATCTTTTTCCTTCAGATGACAGCAGTGTTCACTCGCCGAAAAATCGAGCAGCGCTAGCGAAGATGAAACGTCTCTGACCAGGGAGTTTCAGGCAATGAATGACTGCCATTAATGCACCAATCGGATGACCAAGAAGTACCAGAGCTTCCTATATAAAGAGCCCCTCCTCATTCATCCTCCTCACATCTGAAAACTCCATTATCTCTCAACTACTCTATTTTCTGGTGAAGGTCAAACCAAAGCTCCGACTTGGGCATTTTTCTGAGCCAAAGAAGGCATGGTCAGGTTCTTTGGATTTAGGGAGGAGTCAGCTACACGCTTGTATTCTCCATTTGCTCCGAGGGTCGCGGGAGAAGCGCTAGCGCGATCGAACATTGATGCAGCTCTGGTGGACCGAAGCTCCCCCGTTTCGACCAAGCCCTTCCAACACCTCCACAGTCCTCCTACAATTGAATTAGAGCTAAAATAAGCCAATTTGGCTCCCCTCTATAAATTTCGATGGGTGGTAGAGAGAGAACTGACCGAATTTTGATGACTAAATTCTCACTCAATTCAACATCAATTGATGCAATTCTTGATCCTAGGAGGAACTTCAAGGCAAGAACTATCTGCCTAGATTGAAAGCTCGGAACGCCGCACCCCTAGCTTTCGAAGCTTTCTCTCTCTAAGTCCATTTTTTCGACGAGCCTCCATTTGAGCACATTCTGACATCAAATCATGTGGTTCAAAGTACAATTGAATCATATGAAGGTGTAGGAACTCCAATCTAACTTCAATTTCAAAAATTAAACTTATTTGATCGGTCAATTTAGTTAAATCAATTTTGGCTGAGTTAGAAGGTTGAAATTGGGGGAAAAATTGAGGGAAATTTTGGGATTTCGAAAAATCGAGAGACTAAAGTCAAATTCATAAAATTGAGGGCCAATTGGGCATGATAAAGATGTTGGAGGACCAATTGGGCATGTTTTGGAATTTTTGGGGCAAAAATTACCATTTTTGTAAAGTAGGGGTAAAATGGTAATTTTGGAAAAGTTGGGGGACCAATTGGCCGATGGCCCACTGTTCGAGATTTTCAAAATTGGGCATATTAGCCCTCAAGTTCTAAAACCGAGGCCCACGATGTAAACCCCGCATATTTGAGTTAAGGAAAACCGGGAAAAAAACCGGTTAAACCGAATAAGAAAACAAAACCTGTTTAAATTTGGGAATAAGCAATATGAAAATTTACAACTTTTAGTTGATCCAAAAGATTTATTAAACATTGGAAAAGAAACTTAAGACAAATTAAAAAACAAAAACCAAATTGGTTCAGGTGAACTAGATTTTATAAGAACTTCAAAATTAAACGTGATTACTTGAGAGTAGTGTGAGGATAGGTGACCTCCTGGGAAGTATGATTTTTTGTAACCCGAAATTTCGGTCAAAAATTTTTATCCGAACGTACGGCTTATCATAAATAGCCATCAATTAATATATATTTAATTATTAGAATTAATACAAATAATTTAATATCAAAATTAAATTATTGGAATTAATTCCAATAATTTATGGCAATATTAATACTAGTAATAAATATCGCCCATTTAATACACGGGTTTTACAACTATATAAAGAGGTCATCCCCATTTCATTCTTCTCATACCTGAACACTTCTCTCTGTCTCTACTGCTCCATTTCCCGGTAAAGCTCGAACTAGAGCTTCGACTTGAACAAAGGTCGAGCTCTTTAGAACCGAGGAGAAGACAACTATCTGATAGCAAATTCCAGTCAATCCGAGAATCGTTGGAGAAGCGCCGACATGATGGAATAGTGAAGCAACTTTGGCAGACCGAAGCTGCCCTATTTCGGCCAAGCTGAAATTAGCCATTTCAAGCCCTTCTCAGGCCAAATCAAGCCCACCCAACACTTCCTCAGCCTTTCCACGGCCGAATTAGGACCGAAAGGTAAGCCAATTCGGCTCCCCTTTATAATTTTCGATCGGTGCTAGAGAGAGAGTCGACCGAATTTCAATGACGAAATTCTAATCCAATTCTGCATCAATTGATACAATACTTGATTTTAGGATGAACCTTAGGATGAGACCTATCTGCCCAGATCGAAAGCTCGGACTGTCGTGCCTTCACCGGTGAGTAATCGAAGCTTTCTCTCTCTACAGTCTGTTTTCCGGCAAAGCTCCATTTGAGCTCGTTCCGACGTTAAAATCTGCGATTCAAAGTTTCTTAGAATCGTATGAACATACAGGAACTCAATTTCAACTCCAATTTCAATAATTAGAAGTGTTTGATCGGTTAATTTGATGAAATCAAATTCAATAGTGTTGAAGAGTTGAAATTGGGGGGAAATTTGGGGATTTTCGAAATTCAAAGGGGCCAAAATACAATTTTATGAAATTGAGGGTCAATTGGACATGAAAATAATGTTGGAGGACCAATTGAGGAATTTTGGAAATTTTGGAAAAAAACTTACCATTTTTGTGAAAGAAGGACAAAAAGGTAATTTTGGAAAAATTGGGGAACCAAATTGGAAATTTGGAAAATTAAACCCCTTTTTGGTGAAATTGAATAAATTGAGGTCCCACAATAAATTTTAAAAGTTACGGGACTCAATTTGAGGAAAAACCAACATTAGGGACTTAAAGTTAAAGAGAAATAACTTTAGGGACCTAATTGCAAATAACTAAAAGTTTGGGTTTTCTCATTCATTATTGAATGAAGGCTGTTATGCTGAGTAATAATGAACAAGGTTGTTCATATCGTGTAGGAACGTTAAATACCGGGAACGCCAGCAAGGACAAGCTCGCGTGAATACAAAGAACCAGTCTAGTGGAATTCACGGCATTAACGGGTGAGTGGGTTTACTAACATCATACCCGGTTGGGGATGATAAGTGCCTTGATATAAAAAACCACTGTTTAGTGGTATTTTAATCATCACTACTTAGAGAAAGTGATGTGAAAGTTATGCAAAAAAAAACTACTTACGGGTTGTAAGTAGATCATACCCGGTTGATATGATAAGACTTCCTCGAAGGAAGTTGAAAACCCGTTCATCGGTTATGAACGGAGATGTCCTTATACCGGTCGGTATGATGGACAGTAAAAACCAATTTTTGTCGGAAGTGCTCTCCCCTGACTGTGTGCCAATGCTTAAACAATTTGGGAGACCTTCTCGATGGGAGCTCGAATAGCTCTAATTGGCCGGGGGCCTCGATTTTGGAACTTGGGGGCTAAATGCCCAATTTTGAAAATCTCGTACAGTGGGCCCAAGGCCAGTTGGCATGAGTAGGAGCTCATAAATGAACATGATATATGTGCCATAAAACTTAATAAGTGAATTTTTTGGCCATGGTACCAAGATAGGACCGACATGCTCAGTCAACTAGTGGCAGTGCGACATGACAGGTCGACGGACTAGTCAGACAAACAGCTGCGGGTTGAGTTGAGAGTCGGGGCCGTTGGACTAGTGGCACCACAGATTACATGGCAATATAAGAAAACATTGTTTGTGCATGCACTGTGAGAATGGGATCATCAAGATGCCCATGAGGGGTAGTGATGCGTCCTAAGGTCACTGGACGACCTGGTGGCTATAAGGGCAGTTCGTCGTTCCAGGTGTCTGTGCGAAATCTGGAGTAGCACGAAGCGCATGAGACCAGGGTGGGGATAGGATGAGGTCTCTGTCCTCATACGGACATGAAGAAGTGATTTCGGGATTGTGGGTAGGATGTCATGTACATCTACTCAGTCCCAGGGTAGAAGTGGTCGTACTTCTATCCGGGTGGCAGGAAAAGTCGCTCCGAAGCCACTAGCGGGTTCTGTAGTGATACTGACTTGCGAATGTGTATAACCTTCATGATGAAGGATGTGTGTTGGGTGATGACACACCGTGGTAACTAAGAAATAATGGAAAAATCCAAATTTTTAAATGATGGGATTTTTGAAAACAAAGGAGTCTGGCACACTTCATATAAATGTTTTTCTTAAAACTCAAAAGTTTTTAAAAACCCATTCACTGAGTAGTCGTACTCACCCCCTCCCTTATATCCCTTTCAGGAAATCCTGGAAAGCCTCCCCTTAAAGACCATCAACTAAGATGACTGCAAGACAGGTATGTAAATTTTTAAATTTCATACAGTTTTGATTATGCTATTCCAGGAAAAAGGTGCAAATTAAAGGACGCCTTACTCTTTACGGTTTACGATAAGGGGAAACCCTTTAATAAACCGGGAGAGTGGCGGGTTGATCACGAGGATCCGACCAAACCAGGTCGGGACATGACACACGACCTATAAGAGCTATTCAAGCTCCCATCAAGATGGTCTCCCAAATTGTTTAAGTAGTGGCACATAGATAGTGGAGAGCACTTCCGAAAAAATATGTTTTCAACTGTACATCATACTGACCGAGTATAAGGTTATATCTGCTTATAACTGATGAACAGGTTTTCCACTTCCTTCAAAAAAGTTTAATCATACCAACCGAGTATGATCTACTTACAACCGGTATGTAGATTTTCCGCGTGATTTTCACATCACTCCTCTAAGTTGTGATGTTTAAAATACCACTAAGTAGTGGGTTTTCATTTCGAGGTACTTATCATCCCCAACCGGGTATGATATAAAATCTCACTCACTCGTTAATGCAGTGAATTCCACTCGACCGGTTCTTTGTCCTTATTGGCATTCCTAGTATTTCGTATTCCTACACGATATGAACATCCATGTTCATTATCCCTCAACCTAATAGCCTTCATTCATTCCAAATGAATGAGAAAACCAAACTTTCTATTTATTTTTCTTTAACTTTAAGTCCCTAATGCCGATTTTTCCTCAAATTGAGTCCCAAAACTTTTTAAATTTATCTTAGGACCTCAATTTATTCAAATTCACAAAAAAGGGGTTTTCTAAAATTATTATTTTTCCCTTCCTTTACAAAAATGGTAAGTTTCACCCAAAAGATTCTAAAATTCCTCAATTGGCCCTCTAACATTCTTATCATGCCCAATTAACCCTCAATTTCAACTTCCTAAAACAATCGAATTTGATTTCATCAAATTGACCAATTAAACACTTCTAATTGTTGAAATTGAAGTTAAAATTGAGTTCCTACATCTTCTTATAATTCAAGCTTCAATTACTCACTGTCGGGGCACAGCAGTCCAAGCTTTCAATCTGGGCAGATAGCTCTCATTCCAAGGTTCATCCTAGAATCAAGAATTGTATCAATTGATGTCAAATTGAGTTAGAATTTTATCATTGAAATTTTGCAGGTTCTCTCTTTAGCACATGTCAGAAATTGTAGAGTGGAGCTGAATTAGCTTACCTTTCCGTCCTATTTCGGTCGTGGGAGGGCTAAGGAAGTGTTGGGAGTGCTTGGTTTGGCCTAAGCAGGTTTCGAATTGGCCAAATTCAGCTCGGCCAAAATTGGGCAGGTTCTGTCCACTGGAGCTGCTTCATTGTTCTAGCACGCGGGCTCTTCTCCGATGATCCTCAGAGCAAACGTAGACTACATGCATGTAGCTGACTTCTCCCTGGTTCTAAAGAACTAGACCTCACCTTGTTTGGCTCAGAAAAGTGCCCAAGTCAGAGCTCTGGTTTGAGCTTCATCAGAAAATGGAGCAGTTGAGAGAGAATGGAGTTTTCAAGTGTGGAGAGGATGAATGGGGAGGGGGTCTTTATATAGGAAGCTCGGGGATTTCTTGGCCATCCGATTGGTGTCTTAATGGTAGTCATTCATTGTGTGAAACTCCTTGGCCGAAGACTTTTTTGCTTCGCCGGCGCTATGCAATTTTTTGGCGAGTGAACAATACTGTCATCTAAAGGAAGATGATGACACTATTCCGAACCGGACTAGACCGGTCCAAACCGGGTTCAAAGATTAAACCAACCGGTTCACCACCGATTCGACGAAAATTTTCAAATCTAAAAATTTATAAACTCATCTAAATTCATTTTCTATCCAATGGTGGCCTCAAATCTTAAATTTGAATTGTTTAAGGTACCTAGAAAAATAAATTTAGAATTTGGTTTAATAGTGGTTCAAACCGGTTCGGATCCGGTTCACCTGAACCGATTTGGTTTTCATCTCCAATTCATTATCAAGTCCATTTCCATGACTTTTGGGACTCTTTGGGTCACTATGGATCCATAAATTTCTTGGTTTACCCTTTCTCTATCGGTTTCGATTCATAAACCGGTTCAATCCAGTCAGATCTGGTTCATCTAAACTAGTCTGGTTTCTCTCTTCCAATTTGTCCTAAGGTTCTTTTCCATGGTTTTATGAACCCGTTGATCACTCGAGAGTTGTAAATTTCCAAATTGCCCCTTCCCAAGTGATTGGTTTTGTGAATCGGTTCGATTTTCTCACTCAGATTGACAGGTTCTTTTTTCGGTTTTCCTTAACTCAAAAGGGTGGGGTTTACAACTCTCCCCTACTTTTAGGAGTCTTGTCCCCAAAACTTAATTAGCAACCTTGTATGAGGAACCAATTCCTTTGATGTCCATTTGGTATTTGCTTAACATGCAAACTCTTATCTTGTTCTTTCAATTAACCATTTTTACATCATTCACTGAAGGAATTTATTTTCCATTATATTATTTGCTCCCTTCATGGAGCTTTTCATACCTATACATATCTTACTTAAGTGTATATCATTAGATTCACATCTTTTTTTGCTTAGAGTAACATTTTTCCCTTTGAGGTCCCATACTTAGGATTGGGAATTCCAAGATACCTAACTATTCCTGTGTCTAGTTTACCTCTTAGTTGTTGAAACCCTTAGCTCGATGTCCTTTAGAACATTACATACTTGTTTTCACGGGTTTTCCTTGTTATCACCTATTCATCCTATTTCAACTCTTCCTTCATTCATTATTTGAAATGAAAACCCACTATTTAGTGGTATTTTAAACATCACAACTTAGAGAAGTGATGTGAAAATCACGCAGAAAAACTACTTACTGATTTTAAGTAGATCATACTCGGTTGGTATGATGAAACTTTCTCGAAGGAAGTGGAAAACCCATTTATCGGTTATGAGCGGAGATGTCCTCATGCTCGATTGGTATGATGGACAGTTGAAAATATATATTTGTTGGAAGTGCTTTTCCTTGACTGTGTGCCAATGCTTAAACAATTTAGGAGACTTTCTTGACGGGAGCTCGAATAGCTCTTATAGGTTGGGGAGCCTCGGTTTTGGAACTTGGGGGCTATTATGCCTATTTTAAAAATCATGAACAGTGGGCCATAGGCCAATTGGCATGAGCTGAAGATCGTAAAAAAAAACATGAGATATGTGCCATAAAACTTTAATAAATGAATTGTTTTGCCATGATACCAAGACAAGACTGACTTATTCAGTCAACTAGCAGTAGTGCGACATAACAGGTCTCCGGACCAATCAAGAAAAACAATTGCAGGTTGAGTTAAAAGTCGAGGCCGTTGGACTAGTGACACCACAAATTATATGGCATGATAAGAAAATTCTAATTGTGCATGAACTGTGATTACAAGACCATCAAGACGCCTAAGAGGGGTAGTGATGCGTCCTAAGTGCTCTGGACGACTTGGTGAGTATAAGAACAATTTGTCGTATCAGGTGACCGTGCAAAATTTGGAGTAGCACCAAGCGCATGAGACCAGGGTGGGAACGGAATGAGGTCTCTGTCCTCATATAGACATGAAGAATGGATTTCAAGATTGAGGGTCGGATGTCACGTACATCCACTTATTCTTAGGGTAGAAGTGGATGTGCTTCTATCTAGGTGGCTGGTAAAGTCGCTTCGATGCCACAAGTGGTTTTAGTGGACGTACTGCCTACGAATGTGCATTTGACCTTCATGATGAAGGATGTGTGTTAGGTGATGACACATTGTGATTAATAAGAAAATGGTTCTAAAAACCAAGATTTGAAATGAAAGGATTTTTGAAAGAAAGGAGTCTGGCACACTCAAATACAAATCTTTTTGCTAAAAGTTAATAGTTTTGAAAACCCATTCACTGAGTAGTTGTACTCACCTCCTCCCTTATATCCCTTTCAGGAAATTTTGGAAAGCCTACCCTTAAAGACAATCCACTAAGACGCTACTCAGTGAGTGGGTTTTTAAAAGCTTTTGACTTTTAAGAAAAATATTTATAGGGAGTGTGCCAAACTCCTTTGTTTTAAAAAATCCCTTCATTTAAAAATTCGGGTTTTTCCACCATTTCTTATTTACCACGGTGTGTCATCACCCAACACACATCCTTCATCATGAAGGTTACACACATTCACAAGTCAGTATCACTACTGAACCAGCTAGTGGCTTTGGAGCGACTTTTCTTGCCAGCCGGATAGAAGTATGACCACTTCTACCTTGGGAATGAGTGGATGTATGTGACATCCGACCCACAATCCCAAAATCACTTCTTCATGTCCGTATGAGGATAGAGACCTCATCCTGTCCCCACCCCGGTCTCATGTGCTTGGTGTTACTCCAGATTTCGCACAGACACCTGGAACAACGATCTGCCCTTATACTCACCGGGTCATCTAGGGCCCTTAGGACGCATCACTACCCCTCATGGGCGTCTTGATAATCCCGTACTCACAGTGCATGCACAAACAATGTTTTCTTATATTGCTATGTAATCTGTGGTGCCACTAGTCCAACAGCCCTAACTCTCAACTCAACCCACAGCTGTTTGTCTTGACTAGTTCGTCGACCTTGCATGTTGCACTACCGCTAGTTGACTAAGCTTGTCAGTCCTATCTTGGTACCATGGCCAAACAATTCACTTATTAAGTTTTATGGCACATATATCATGTTCGTTTATGAGCTCCTGCTCGTGCCAACTGGCCTTGGGCCCACTATACGAGATTTTCAAAATCGGGTATTTAACCCCCAAGTTCCAAAATCGAGGCCCCCGGCCTATCAGAGCTATTCGAGCTCCCGTCGAGAAGGTCTCCCAAATTGTTTAAGCATTGGCACATAGTCAGGGGAGAGCACTTCGGACAAAACATATGTTTTCTCTATCCATTATACCGCATGGGTATAAGGACACCTCCGTTCATAACCGATGAACGGGTTTTCAACTTCCTTCGAGGATATCTCATCATACCAATCGGGTTTTATCTACTTACAACCGGTAAGTAGTTTTTCCGCATGATTTTCACATCACTTCCTCTAAGTAGTGATGTTTAAAATACCACTTAATAGTGGGTTTTCATACCGATGTACTTATCATTGCCCAACCGGGTATGATATAATATTTTCACTCACAACCGGTAAGTGGTTTTTAAATTTTAAGTTGTGCTTATCATCCCAACCGGGTATGATGTTAGTAAACCCACTCATCCGTTAATGCCGTAAATTCCACTAGACCGGTTCTTGGTATTCATGCGAGCTTTTCCTTGCTGGCGTTCCCAGTACTTCATGTTCCTACACGATATGAACATCTTGGTTCATTATCGTTCGGCCTAATCGCATTCATTCATTCCAAATGAATGAGAAAGTCAAACTTTCATTTATTTGCAATTAGGTCCCTAAAGTTATTTCTCTTTAACTTTAAGTCCCAAATACTAGTTTTTCCTCAAATTGAGTCCCAAAACTTCTAAAATTTATCATAGGACCTCAATTTATACCATTTCACAAAAAGGGGTTTAATTTCCCAAATTTCCAATTTGGTCCCCCGACTTTTCCAAAATTACCATTTTGACCTTCCTTTACAAAAATGGTAAATTTTGCCCCAAAATTTTCAAAATTCCTCAATTGGTCCTCCAACATTATTAAAATGCCCAATTGACCCTCAATTTCATAAAATTTCATTTTGGTCCTTTGAATTTCGAAAATCCCCAATTTTCCCCCAATTCCAACTTCTTAACATAGTCGAATTTGATTTTATAAAATTGACCCATCAAACATTTCCAATTGTTGAAATTGAAGTTGAAATTGAGTTTCTACATGTTCATACAATTTTTTAGAAATGTGAATTGCAATTTTTAACGCCGGGACGAGCTCAAACGGAGCTTCGCTGAAAAATGAACTATAGAGAGAGAAAGCTTCAATTACTCATTGGTGAAGGCACGACAGTCCAAGCTTTTGATCTGAGCAGATAGCTCTCGTCCTGAGGTTTATCCTATAATCAAGAATCACATCAATTGATGCGGAATTGGATTAGAATTTCGTCATTAAAATTCAGTCGACTCTCTCTCTAGCACCGTTCAAAAATTGTAAAGGGGAGCCGAATTGGCTTAATTTTTGGTCCTAATTCGGTCGTGTAAAGGCTGAGGAAGTGTTGGGAGGGCTTGAAATGGCCGATTTCAACTTGGTCAAAATAGGGCAGCTTCAGTCCGCCGGAGCTACTTCATTATTCTATCATGCTGGCTTTTCTCTAACGATTTTTAGATTGACTAAAGTTTGCTATCAGATAGCTATCTTCTCCCCAGTTCTAAAGAGCTCGACCTCTCCTTCCAAGGTTAAGAAAAATGTTTAAGTCGAAACTCTCGTTCGAGCTTTACCGGGAAATAGAGCAATAGAGAGAGGGAGAGAAGTGTTGAGGTGTGAGGAGAATGAATGGGGATAACCTCTTTATATAGGTATAAAACCGTGTATTAAATGGGAGAGATTTATTAATAGTATTAATATTGCCATAAATTATTGGTATTAATTTCAATAATTTAATTCCGGTATTAAATTATTTGTATTAATTCCAATAATTTAATTTTAGTATTTAATTATTTGTATTAATTCTAATAATTTAATTTGGGTATTAAATTATTGGTATTAATTACAATAATTAAATATATATTAATTTATAGCTATTTATGATAAGCCGTACATTCCATACCGAAATTTCAAGTTACAAAAAATCATACTTCCCAAGAGGTCACCCATCCTGGCAAGCACGCTTAACTTTAAAGTTCTTATGTAATATAGTTCACCTGAACCAATTTGGTTTTTGTTTTCTAATTTGTCTTAAGTTTTTTTTTCAAGGTTTAATGAAACATTTGGATCACCTATAAGTTGTAAATTTCCATATTTCTTGTTCCCAAATATAAACTGGCTCGGTTTTATTATTTGGTTTGATCGATTCTTTTTCCGATTTTCCTTAACTCAAAAGTGCGGGGTTTACACATACCCCTAGAGTTTCCAGAGGACGTTTTTCCATGTTTGCCCCTTATGAGGGGTTCTTAGGTGTACTTTCTTACCTCCATTCTTGGGGTATCCTTCTCGGCTTGACCTTCTTAAGAAAAAGCTTTAAATTTGGTTTTTACCTCATCATTTCTTGACCTCTTTGTTAACTGCTTACTTAACCTACGACATGGTTTTTGGTCACTGGTCCTTCATGACTTTCATGACCTTTGAGGAGGTATTGCCCTAAATCGATGAGGTGTGGAACAATCCTTCATTACCTGTCCTATTCCCTTACATTTATGATAGGTTTGGTACTTGTCCTTAGTAGGGTTGGGTACTTCTGCACGTCGTATCCCCATTTTTGATACTTATAATAGGTTATTCTCTTGCTTGAACTATGTAGTTCCTCCTTTCTTTCGAGTATTGTGGGGTCTTTCTAGGGTTTACTGGTAATTTGGTGCTTCACTATTCTACCTTGAGAGTTTTCTTGTTAAATCTTCTTTACTAAATGGTCCCTCTAGGAGTTCCCCTATATTTCTTAATTCCCTGATTCAACTTTATTAACTAGGATGGGATTCTCCCTAATTTTTATGGTGAAGGGGGTTTATTTGTTTACTATTGTTGGGACCATCTTCCTAGCAAGATCACTTCATCGAGAGATAGGATTTTAGGAATTTCGAGTACTTTATTAGTAGAGGAGTACAATATGTTAGGTTTTAGCCCTATTACATAAGATGGTCACAAAATAAATAGGGAGCCACCAGATTCTTGATAAGCATCATCCTAGGTAAGGTTTTATGCCCCTTGCTAGCATTTAGCTTCATGCTTGGCTTCCTTCGTACATAGAGTTGTGCCCTCAATAGGTCCTAGTGCCATCCTCTTGGATACTTCCTCTCTTGATCTTTTGGTCTTCTACTATATCTTGGGCATTACGAAGCTTCTAGGGTTGTCTTCCTATGAGGACAAGGTGTTGAGTAGAGTAATTCCTAATTTTCTTGGTACCTCTCCTTGGAGCCATATGAAAATTTTAAAACTTTCTCCTAGTTAGTATGTTATATAGTCTTGATAATGTATTCGAGGAAACAGGCTCTAATACCACTCAAGTTGTCACGCCCCGACCCGATTTGGTCGAATCCTCGTGAACAACCCGCCACTCTCCCGGTTTATTTAAGGGTTTCCCCTTGTTATAAATCGAAAGAATAAGACGTCTTTTAAACCTGCACCTTTCCTTGAATAAAATAAATCAAAATTGTATAAAATTTTAAATTTATCATACCTGTCTCACATGCGTATTAATTAGTGGTCCTTAAGGGTAGGCTTTCCGGGATTTCCTAAAAGGGATATAAGGGAGGGGGTGAGTACAACTACTCAATGAATGGGTTTTCAAAATTTTAACTTTTATGAAAAAAGATTTGTATTGGAGTGTGCCAAATTCCTTATTCTTTTTTGAAAAATTCTTTTATTTCAAATATCTATTTTTATCACCATTTCTTATTAATTATTGTGAGACATCACCCAACACACATCCTTCATCATGAAGGTCAAAAACACATAATCGCAGGCCATCCCGTCCACTGAACCCACTTGTGGCGTCGGAGCGACTTTACCAACCACCTAAATAGAAGCACGTCCACTTCTACCCTAAGAATGAGTGGATGTACGTGACATCCGACCCTCAATCCTGAAATTAGTTCTCCGTGTCCATATGAGGATAGAGACCTCATCTCAACCCTCCTTGGTCTCGTGCGCTTGAAGCTATGTCGAGCTTCACAAGGTTACCTGGTCCGATGAACTACCCTTATATCTACCAGGTCGTCTAGTGCCCTAGGACACATCACTACCCCTCTTGGGCATCTTGAAGGTCCCATACACACAATGCTTGCACAATCGGTATTTTCACATCATGCCATATAATCTATAGTGCCACTGGTCTAATAGCCTCGACCTTCAACTCAACCTGTAGCTATTTGTCTTGAATAGTCCGGAGACCTGTCATATTGCACTACCACTAGTTGACTGAATATGTCAGTCCTGTCTTGGTACCATGGCCAAACAATTCATTTATTTAATGTTTTATGGCATATATGTCATTTTTGTTTACGAGCTCCTGCTCGTGCCAATTGTTCTATGACCCACTGTTCGAGATTTTCAGAATCGGGCATATTAGCCCCTAAGTTCCAAAACCGAGGCCCCCGACCTATAAGAGCTATTCGAGCTCCCATCAAGAAGGTCTCCCAAATCGTTTAAGCAGTGGCACACAGTCAGGGGAGAGCACTTCCGACAAAATATGTTTTCAACTATCTATCATACCGACTGGGTATAAGGACATCTCTGCTCATAACTGATAAACGGGTTTTCCACTTCCTTCGAGTAAGTTTCATCATACCAACTGGGTATGATCTATTTACAACAGGCAAGTAATTTTTCCGTGTGATTTTCACATCACTACTCTAAGTTGTGATGTTTAAAATATCACTAAGTAGTGGCTTTCATTTTGAGATACTTATCATCCCCAACCGGGTATGATATAAAATCCCACTCACTCGTTAATGCAGTGAATTTCATTCGTCTGGTTCTTTGTATTCACGCGAGCTTGTCCTTGTAGGCGTTCCGGTACTTCGTATTCCTATACGATATGAACATCCTTGTTCATTATCCCTTGACCTAATAGCCTTCATTCATCCCAAATGAATGAGAAAACCAAACTTTCTATTTATTTGCAATTAGATCCCTAAAGTTATTTTTCTTTAAATTTAAGTCCCTAATGCTGGTTTTTCCTCAAAGCTCCGGAATGAGCTCAAACGGAGCTTTGTCGAAAAATAGACTGTGGAGAGATAAAGCTTCACTCATCGTCAGGGACACGACTGCTCGAGCTTTCGATCTGGTTAGATAGCTCTCGTCCTGAGGTTCATCCTAGAATAAAAAAATTGCATCAATTGATGTTGAATTGAGTTAGAATTGCATGATTGAAATTCTACCAGTTCTCTCTAGCACTGGTCAGAAATTGTAGAGGGGAGCTGAATTGGCTTACCTTTCAATCCTAATTCGGCCATGGGAGGGCAGACGAAGTGTTGGGAGGGCTCGAATTGACCAAATTTAGCTTGGTCGAAACGGGGCAGCTTTGGTCTATCAGAGCTGCTTCTCTATTCCATCATGCCGGAGCTTCTCCGGTGACCCTCGGAGCAAATGGAGACTACAGGCATGTAGCTGACTTCTCTCTAGTTCTAAAGAACCCGGCCTCACCTTGTTTGGCTCAGAAAAGTGCCCAAGTTGGAGCTCTGGTTCGAGCTTTACCAGAAAATGGAGCAGTTGAGAGAGAATGGAGTTTTCATGTGTGGAGAGGATGAATGGGGAGAGGGTCTTTATATAGGAAGCTTGAGGTCATCTTGGTTGTCTGATTGGTGCCTTAATGGTGGTCATTCATTGTCTGAAACTCCTTAGCTGGGGACTTTTTAGCTTCATTGGCGTTGCGTGATTTTTTGGCTAGTGAACATTGCTATCATCTGAAAGAATAAGATGACATTGTTCCGGACCAGACCGGGCTGGTCCGAATCGGGTTCAAAGTTTAAACTGACCGATTCATCGCCATTCGACCAGAATTTTCAAATCTAAAAATTTTTAAATTCATTTTCTATACAATGGTGGCCTCAAATCTCAAATTTGAATTTTTAGGCCACCTAGAAAAATGAATTTAGAATTCGATTCAATAGTGGTTCAAAATGATCCAAACTGGTTCAATCCGATTCTAATATGGCTCACCTGAACGGGTTTGGTTTTCATCTCCAATTCATTCTCAAGTCCATTTCCATGATTTTTTGGACTCTTTGGATGTCATAAAACTTAATAAGTGAATTGTTTGGCCATGGTACCAAGATAGGACCGACATGCTCAGTCAACTAGCGGTAGTGCGACATGACAGGTCGATGGACCAGTTAAGACAAACAGCTGCGGGTTGAGTTGAGAGTTGGGGCCGTTGGACCAGTGGCACCACAGATTACATGGCAATATGAGAAAACATTGTTTGTGCATTTACTATGAGTACGGGATCATCAAGACGCCCATGAGGGGTAGTGATGTGTCCTAAGGGCCCTGGACGACCCGATGAGTATAAGAGCAGATCGTCGTTCCAGGTGTCTGTGCGAAATTTGGGGTAGCACCAAGCACATGAGACCGGGGTGGGGACAGGATGAGGTTTCTGTCCTCATATGGACACAAAGAAGTAATTTTGGGATTGAGGGTCGGATGTCGCATACATCCACTCATTCCCAGGGTAGAAGTGGTCGTGCTTCTTTCCGGGTGGCCGGTAAAGTCGCTCCAATGCCACTAGTGGGTTTAGTAGTTGTACTAACCCACGAATGTGTGTAACCTTCATGATGAAGGATGTGTGTTGGGTGATGACACACCGTGGTAAATAAGAAATGGTGGAAAAACCTGAATTTTTAAATGACGGGATTTTTGAAAAGAAAAGAGTTTGCACACTCCATATAAATATTTTTCTTAAAAGTTAAAAGTAGACCTTTGAAAACCCATTTACTGAGTAGTCGTACTCACCCCCTCCCTTATATCCCTTTCAGGAAATCCTGGAAAGCCTACCCTTAAAGATCATCAACTAAGATGCTTATAAGACAGGTATGTAAAGTTTAAAATTTCATGCAGTTTTGATTATGCTATTCCAGAAAATGGTGCAGGTTTAAAGGACGCCTTATTGTATACGATTTATAATAAAGCGAAACCCTTTAATAAACCGGGCGAGTGGCAGGTTGATCATGGGGATCCGACCAAACCGGGTTGGGGCGTGACATATATAATGCTAAAAGACCTGAATAATGGAAACATTGTGTGATACCCATCAAGCCAAGCTGAGTTGTCAAGCTGGTTGGGCCGAACTTCTACTTTTCCAAAGCCATGTCGTTGAACCTATTGGGCTAGTACATGTGGGCCGAAGCCAAGCCGACAAACCATTGTGCTAGAGGGCCAAAGATAGAGGTTATAATTTAAGTGATACCTATCGAGCCACGCTGAGTTGTCGAGCTTGTTACGTTGAACTGCTGCTCTACCGAAGCCAGGTCGTTGAACCTGTTGGGCCAGTACGTGCCGGTCGGAGCCAAGCCGACAGACCATTTTGCAAGAGGGCCAAAGATAAAAGTTATAATTTGAAAAAACTATTGATTGTGCATGCATTGTGACATTCAAGCCATCATGACACCTATCATGAGGTAGTGATGGAACCCAAGGACTACTGGACAACCAAGTGTGCATAAAGGTGGTTATGTCGTTTAGTAGGTAATGAAGCCGAGTAGCTTCCTATGCACGGAGATCAAGGCATTAGTGGAAATAAGGTCTCATCCCATTGAGTGGACACAGTGAAATAATTGGGGTTTAATGTGTTAGACTATTGATGCCCACTCAAACTTTGGGTAGAGGCAGTATCCCTCTATCAGGGTGGACGGTAATGGCGCTTCGGTCCACAAGTGGCATGGTCGAGGTCCATTCCGCGAATGTGTGATCCCTCATATAATAGGAGGATAGTTGTTGAATTGTGAAACCTAAGAAGAAATCTACTAAAATATCAAACAATTGAAATTGTTGAATTGAACCTTCATGAAAGATTTTCCCCACTCATTTAGTTGTCGAACTCACCCCCTCCCATTATCTTTTTTCAAGAGAAACACCTTGCCGCTAGCGAAGAGGCCAATGGTATCACCATTAGATAAAATTTATGTTTTTTATACTTTGTTATGGGAAACAGGTACTCCAACACCTTAACCTTCCTTTGACTATCAGTACATGGAAGGGTGGCAGGTTGATCAGAGAAACTCTGCCAAATTGGGTCGGGGTGTGACAAGTTAATTGGTATCAGGGCCAGGTTTTCCAAACAATGTTTCAAAATTGAAAGCCCTAGAACACTAACCCATAGAAACCGAACAGACACACGATACCATAGCCACCCCGGAACTAGGCAGAAATCCTGCCCCGCATGAGGGAATTATCTTGGGAGCTCAAGAGCCTAGTAGGACCCAATCCATGAGACCAAGGATTTCTTCGTGCTTAAGAATGGGGACCATTCCATAGGAAGTGCACACCTAAGGTTGGTGAGATGTGAAAGCCCCAGCAAGCACCGAGAAAAACTTCCCAAAGCTCGAGAAGGAGAAGGAGCTATAAAGGTCCACACAGGAAGGTCACCTACTAAAACCAAAGAACGGGCGAAGGAGGAGATGATAGCAAGGGAGACAACAACAACGTCGGGATTGGAAAGGTAACCATGACTAGGAAACAAAGGAAAGAATTTCGGAGAAGAGGGGAAACTTGGAAGATGTACGCTCACTAACTAAAGAATGATGAACCTCACACTTGTCACTAACCCCGCCTACTTGAGGAAACCTAGGATCAGACGACTAGGCGTAATCAGGGGTGCACAAGATGAGTGCAAGAACTAGAAGTTCATCGGATAAGAACGTAAAGTTTTTGATGGCAAAGTGTAACCACTTTGGAAAAGTAGAGGAGCCAAGTAGGGTTGCAGACCCATCCAACAAAAGTAGACAACTAGTAACCGTGGGTTAACCAAATGAGACAAAAATGACGCCCTAAGCAGGACCGAAAGGAGTGGTGACAACCACACCCTGAAGAAGGTGATAGGATGGACATTAAATGAACTCAAGAGACAACTGTCTTGAGACGAAGAGAGCAATTGGAACAGGGCGGTTGAATGAATCGACCCTGATGAGACTCATGGATTTAGACCCCGACGAGGAGGGAAAAGTAAAGAAGGGCAAACGTTGGAAGAGAAGGATAAAGGAAATCCATCGGACGATTCATGGCCAAGTGGAATTTGGCAACCACCCTTGCACCATGAGAAGGACCAAGTGCACCTTTCGTGAGGAAACCAAGAGACATCGACATAAAGAGAACTTAGACTTTCCCAAAATCAAGTGAACTTGTAGGAATAAGGAAAGGATACATAGGAAGGGCAAGCATAAAAAGGACGACATTAAAGGATGTCACGGAGTTAGTTATGGATATGATACCCTAAGGACGGATGAAAAGGAGAGTGTACCGAAAGCCCAAGGATTGAAGCGAAATCGAATGAGTGGATAATAGGATAACAAACTCAGGTAATATCATAACACATGGGAATGGGCGAGATACCCCTAATAAAGGAACTAGGGAAGCATACCTAAGAAACCTTGGAAAATATGCCCTTCAACTGAGAGGTGATTACTTGGACCCGAGGGTAAGGCAAAGTAAAAGAACGATAGGATGTCATAGCACACCCTGAGTTGACCGTAAGAGAATCCATTTTTTATGTCAAGGAAGGACGACTAAGTTTTGAGGACAAAACTCCTAAAAGGAGGGGAGAGTTGTGAAACCTAACCCTCGTACCAAGTAAACCGAGGAAAGAACCAATGGTTTTGAGAAAATTGAGCTGAAAAAGGAATTAAAAAATGATAAAAAAGGGTTAAAGTGAGAAATTGGAAAATCCCAAGTGACAAATAATTCATAAAAATCACGAGGAAGAACTAGGAAGGGGAGTTGATGAGAGAACCGCACCGGTTCGGGTTGAAACAGACCTAAACCAGTCTAAACTAGGATGGACTATAGTGAACCGGTTCACTAATTCATTTTTTTGGGTTGCTTAAAAATGTCAATTTGGGAAATTGAGGCCACCATTAGATAAAAAATGAATTTAGATCAATTTATAAAATTTTAAATTTAAAACAAATGGTCGAATTGAGTCCGAACCAACTAAATTTTGAATTCGGTTCACCAAACCGATCAGACCAGACCGGTCAACGGTCAACGAACCAATCAATGGTCAATGATCAACGATCAATAACTGACAAGGCAACCACGCTGGCACTCCACGTTAAAAAAATTGACCAATTATAGCATACCACATGGCATGCCGACCACTTCATCGTCTTCAACCTACAACCGCTGATAGAGAGAAGAGAGAAGAAAGAATCACTGGAAAATATGGGGTCTCTAGTGACTCGAAAAACTCTCAGGTCAGGTCGTCGACGGCCGAGTCTTACGTAGGTAGGTATCCTGAGTGGTTGCCGAGCTCCCTATATAAAGAGCACCCCTCCATTCAATCTTAGCATCCCACAATCGACCAAAGAAGATGAACTACTTAGTTTTCCGGTGAGCAGCAAACTAGAGCTCTAACATCGGGGCTTTTCTCACCAATAAGGCTGCATTTGGTACCGTTAGAATCAAGAGGAAGTCCTCTACACAGATACACCCTCCATTTTGCTTGAGAGCCACCATGGAAGAATGAGGGAGCTTAAACAATAACGCTGCTCCTTGGCTGTCAGTAGGCCGAGCTACTCGAGCTCAACTCAAGCCGTCTCGAGGCCAATTCTGGCCAAACCAAGCCCCCCAAACACCACCTAGAGGTGCCCCGTCCTTCCCTTGTGCTAGCACAGTAAACTTCTCCACTGCCCCTTCTCCATAAAACAGTGTTCACGGTTGATTTCTACAAAAACTTTAACACTGAAATTCGCACTGCTCAGGCCACCAATTGAGGCGTGGTTTGATCGAGGGAGGATCTATAGGAGGAGAGCAATCCAGAGAAAGCAAGAGCTCTAATTGCTGGATCCTCATCAGTAAGATATCAAAGCTTTCTCTCTTTAGACTGAATTTTCCGGCGAAGCTCCGTTTGAGCTCATTTCTAAGCCAAATCGAGCAGTTCAAAGCTTAAAATGATGAGGGAGACATAGGAAAGACAATTCAGATCACCAATTGAGACAATTAACCATGTTTTGGGAGTCAATTGAATGAAATTATGATTATGGGACCAAATTGCAATTTTTGAGAAATTGTGAAATTTTGGGATTTTTGGAAATTTGGGGGTCAAATTTCAATTTAAGGAAATTTGGGGCTTTTTCATGAAATTAAATTGGGCAATTAGATGAAATGGAGGGCCAATTGGCAATTTTTAAAAGTTCAAGGACCAAATTGCAATTTTTGGAAAATTAAGGAGTAATTGGTAATCTTGAGAAAAATTGAGGAACAATTGGTAAATTTGGAAAAGTTAGGGACCCATAAAGGGTAATTAGATGTCCTATGTATTTAACGGAGATTTAATGAAAATTGTGGTCCCAAATGTGAGGTTATAAACATTGAGGGACCTAAATTCAATTAAGGTATAGTACGAGAACCTATGCGTAAATACCCGAAATTAGGAAGTTTGTTATGTTGATCCTCCTGATATGGGTGCTCGAACCATGCATGAGCTGATTGTTCGTGTACCGGTGCAAGGAGGCGCACCACGGGTCAGGATCTCACCGAGACGACAAGGTCACAATTACTAGGTGAGTGGGAACTGCTATGATGTCAATTCCGGTTGGAATGTCGGTTCAACTTTGAAAAATATTTTCTCGGAATTAGCCTCCCCTGACTGGGTGACTCGCTTAAAACATTTGGGGAGCTAATTCTGGGCTTAGGCTCGAGATGCTAGTGGGCCCAAGGTTGATGGATACGGGTGTGGACCCGTCCAGAATGGATATGTGATATATGACGCTAAAAGACCTGAATAATGGAAACATTGTGTGATACATGTAAATCCCGCCCTTTGAAGTTAAGAAAATCCGGGAAAGAATCGGTCAAAAGGAGTGAGAAAACTGAACTAGTTCACAAACCCTGACCACTAGAGAAGAGGAAAATTAGGGAATTTACAACTCCTGAGTGATCCAAAGAGTTATAAAAATCATTGAAAGGGACTTTAGGACAATTTGGGAAAGAAAACTAGACCGGTTTAGGTGAATTGGATCCGAACAAGATTGAACCGGTTTGGACTAGTTTGAACCATCATTGAACCGAATGTTAGATTCATTTTTCTAGGTGTCTTAGAAAATTCAAATTGGAGAATTGAGGCCATAATTGAATAGAGAATGAATTTAGATGGACTAGTGGGAGTGCGACAAGATAGGTCGACAGACTAGTAAAGACAAATAGCTGCAGGTCGAGTTGAGAGTCGGGGCCGTTGGGCCAATATCACCAGAGATTAAATGGCTTATGAGGAAAATTGTTGTTTTGTGCATGCAGTGAGGTACGTGACCTTCAAGACGCCCAAGAGGGGTAGTGATGTGTCCTAGGGGCTACTGGTTGACATGGTGGAGATAAGGGCAGATTGTCGTGCTAGCAGTTAGGGAAGCTCGACGTAGCTTCATGCGCATGAGACTGGGGTGGGGTTGGGATGAGGTCTCTATCCTCATGTGAACACAAAGTATTTTTGGTATGAGGTAGAACGTTAGTGATGTTCACTTAGACTTTGGGTAGAAGTCAGAGACTTCTATTAGGGTGGATGATAAACATGCTCTGATCCACAAGTGAGTGCAGTTAGTGTAATATCATCTCGCGAATGTGTGTGATCCCTTCATGATGAATGGCGTGTGTTGTATGTTAAACAAACTGAATATTGAAATGGGAAAGAGGTTATGAAAACCATGGAAAGGATTTGAGAATCCATGCAAATGAATTGGAAAACCTTTGAAAAAGGTTTTGATAAATTGAAATTTGAAGAAAAGCATTTTTTTATGAAATAAGGAGTCTGACACACTCTGATTGAAGAAATTAATTTTTGTTAAAACTCTCACCCAACACCCATTCACTGAGTTGTCAAACTCACCCCTACCTTTACCCCTTTTAAGGAAACTAAGGGAAAACCAACCATAAAGATCTACCGATAGCTGAACCTTAAGGCAAGTATGTAAAATTTATATACAGTTTTGATCATTGTTATTTTAGGAAATGTACAGGTGAAAAGGATGCCTTAATAAACTGGGAGAGTGGTAGGTTGTTTACGGGGATCCGACCAAACCGAGTAGGGGCATGACAACTTGAGTGGTATCAGAGTTTGTTTCCTCGAATGCATTATCAAGACTATATAACATAGTAACTAAGAGGAGTAAATCTTAAAATTTCAGATGGGTTCCACGAGTGGAACCAAGAGATCAAGAGCCGTTGTTTCTGACATTGCCCAACAACCCCTTCTAGTAGACACTCCCCGAGAAATCCAAACAGTTCCACCTGAACTAAGATCGGAACACTAGAGGTTTTATTAGGAGTTCACTCAAGTATATGGGCAACCAAACCTCATCACTGAGGTTGGCACCAACTCTCGAGCCAAATTGGAGGATGTACAATCTCATCCTCCTCCTATTAATCATCCCCCTTGAATCGATATTCCCAAGTATCTCAAGACTCTCCGTCAACTGGGTTGTAAGGCTTTTCTCGAAGAAAAAGATGAGATAGCCGCCATGGACTGGCTGGCTTACTTCAAAAAGCTGATGGGGATAGTCAGGATATTACTAGAGGACATGGTGATCCTGACAGAATGCTTCCTAGAGGGTAGTGCCAAAAGATGGTGGGATAATGTCTGGAGCCTGCATACCTCCACACCCTCCCGAGAGCAGTTTGAGAAGAGGTATATGGAGGAGTACTTGGCTCCTCATCTAATTAATGAGAAGAAGCAGGATTTCCTCCAACTCGGATAAGGGCTTAACTTTATTTAAGAGTATGAGATTAAATTTAATGAGCTAAGGCCTTTTGCTCTAGACTTAGCCGGCCCAGCAAATATCTGCCAACGGTTCATGGACAGTCTCAACATGGATATAAGAGACTAGATGAAAGTACTAGGACACCCCACATATTTGGTTACCATCTTTAGCATGACCCATGAGTGTGAATGTCTAGTATAGACAAGACGCCATCGGGTAGAGTAAGCCAGCCGAAAGGAAGAGGAAGGACAGAGCAACTAGAGAGGTCAAAAGGAGCTTGGTAGACAAAAATGTGGGACAAGAATGGGATCTTTTAGGAGAAATGATAGTTACCATGCTTAAAGGGAGACAAGTACAACTCCATAGAGGAGAAACCCCTCTTGCCCTAAGTGCCAGAAAAGTCATGAAGGGTCATGTCGAGCCTATTTTGAATGCGGATAGCTCGGACACTTTGCAAAGAGTTATCCAGCCCTTCAAGGTAATACCTAATGAAGTGACCATCCACCACCTCAAGGAAACCCAAGGGCACTAGACGGAGGACAAGACATAGCCACTACGTCAAGTGTACCAACCCGAGTATACAACCTCAACCAGAAGGAAGCACGAGATGAACCTAGTACTATAGCTAGTACTTAGCATAGCTCCCCTAGACCAATATAACCAAAAACCCTGTAATTCATTGTCATTATAATAAAGGTTCCATTTCTTATAAAACTTGTGATGAAATATGAGTAAAAGAAATCCTACGGACGTACCCACCAAACCTCTAAAGAATGGTGAAACTGGAAGGATGGCATCCGAGGATATAAGGAAAGTTAAGGTTAGATACCCTCAAGGACGAATAAAAAGGAATTTTGAGAAAGAAGGGAAAGGATTCTCCTAAAGAAGAAAACCCTAAGGAAGCATACTAGGAAGACCCAAGGAGTAAGCTAAACCCAATGAGCGGGTAAGTAGGAAGATAACATCAAAGAATGTCGTGACAAGTGCACTACCCATAATTAGTAAATAAAGAAAAAGTCTTCAAGGAGCGTTAGAGAGGTTGAACTAGGACATGAGTCCCTGGGTAGAAGGATAAAGGTGTGAAGGAAGACCTTAAAAAGGGAAATTTCCAAGCTAAGGAACATAATAAAGAAAGATAAGTGGATGAGGATATGTTGGGATGACCAATTGTGACTCGTTTAGGAAGTGTAGAGAAGCCAAATAATGATTTTAGATAAACCTAGCGGAAGGGAGAAGCTAGTAACAATGGGATGATCAAGGATGTCCTAAGAAGGATCAGGGAGTAGTAGAGACTACATCCTAAGAAGGACAATATGATGGTCATAGTGAGGAGTATACGAAATAATACCTAACAATTGGAGATACCTCAGATAGGAAAGGAAAGGGTGAACTAGGAAATTAAGGTCAACGAATGATTAAAGGTAGTTGAGAAATACTAACAAACGAAGAGATAGATGAAGCTATACAATCCCCAAAAGGTTGGAAGGTTGAGAACAACCATTATAGTAGTGTTAAAAAATTAAAGATGGTCAAAGATAGGTTCTAGATTATGTCATGCTGTAAGGGATATGTAAGCTTAATAGTCCCGAGGAAAAATGTGACTCAAGTAAGGAAGAGTTAGTTGGTAATCATGACGAGGTCAGATATAATTTGGAATGAAGTTGAAATAAATAACGGATGGAGGAAGGGTCAAAATAGAACGAAGGGGTAATAACACCGAAACTGATGAAAAAAAGTACGTAATGCTAGGAAGAACACCAAGATAAGGGTTTCAATGATAAAGAGAATAACTTGATATATGAACAATTGGGCATCTTGGAACTCCCAACCGTGAAATCTTGAGTAAGAAACTCAAGGGGGAGAATCTTGCCCTAAGCAAAGAAAGATGTGAACCTAGGGCTACACCTTCAGACTTGCGTGAAAGACATACTAGTTATGAGAAAGTCCATGGAGGGAATAAACAATGTAAATGAAAAGAAATTTATGAGTAGAAAACCCGTTCATCGATTATGAGCGGAGATATCCTCATACCCTGTTGGTGTGATGGATAGATGAAAGATTATTTTTGTCAGAAGTGCTCTCCCCTGACTGTGTGCCACTACTTAAACTTTTTAGAAGACCATCTTAACGGGAGCTCGAATAGCTAAGATAGGTCGGAGGCCTCAGTTTTGGAACTTGTGGGCTAATATGCCTGATTTTGAGAATTTCATACAATGGGTCCAAGGTCAGCTGGCACAAGTAGGAGCTCGTAAACAAACATGAGTTTAAGCCCTGAAAATTTTAAATGAATGATGGGTTTGGCCATGGTACCAAGTCAGGACCGACATAGTCGATGGACTAGTGGTAGTGTGAAAAGATAGGTCGATGGACTAGTCGAGACAAATAGCTGTAGGTCGAGTTGAGAGTCAGGGCCGTTAGACCAATGGCACCAAAGATTAAATGGCTTATGCGAAAAACTATTGTTTTGTGCATGCACTAAGGTACGAAACCTTAAAGATGTCCAAGAGGGGTAGTGATGCATCCTAGGGGCTACTGGATGACATGGTGGAGATAAGGGCAGATTGTCATGCTAGTAGTCAGGGAAGCTCCACGTAGCTTCATGCGCATGAGACCGAGGTGGGGTCGGGATGAGGTCTTTATCCTCATATGAACATAGAGTATTTTTGGTATGAGGGTAGGATGTCAGAGACATTCACTTAGACTTCAAGTAGAAGTCAGAGACTTCTATCAAGGTGGATGGTAAAGATACTCCGATCCACAAGTGGGTGCAGTCGGGGTAACAGCATCTTGCAAATGTGTATGATCCCTCCATGATGAATGGCGTGTGTTGTATGTTAAACACACTGAATATGAAAATGGGAAAGAGGTTTTGAAAACTATGGAATGGATTTGAGAATCCTTGGAAATGAATTGGGAAACCTTGGAAAAAGGTTTTGATAAACTGAAATTTGAAGAAAAGGATTTTTTTTTATGAAAAAAGGAGTCTGGCACACTCCAATTAAAGAAATTGATTTTTGTTAAAATTCTCACCCAACACCCATTCACTGAGTTGTCAAACTCACCCCCTCCCTTCACGCATTTTCATAAACCAAGGAAAAACTAACTTTAAAGATCTATTGGTAGTCGAATCTTAAGGCAGGTATTTAAAATTTATATGTAGCTTTAATTAATGTTATTCTAGGAAAGGTACATGTGAAAAGGACACCTTACTCCTCACTGTTTAGGAAAGGGGAAAACCCTTAATAAACTGGGAGAGTGGCGATTTGTTCATCGGGATCTGACCAAACTGGACCAGGGCATGACAATACCCATCGAGCCAAGTTGAGTTGTCAAGCTGGTTGGGGCGAACCACTACTCTGCCGAACCTAGGCCGTCGGTCCTGTTGGGCTAGTACGTGTGGACCGAAGCCAAGTCGATAGACCATTGTGCTAGAGGTCCAAAGATAAAGGTTCTAATTTAAGTTATACCTATCAAGCCAAGCTGAGTTGTCAAGCTTTCTGGGCCGAACCGCTTTTATGTCGAAGCCAAGTCATCAAACCTGTTGGGAAGTATGCATGGGTCGAAGCCAAGCAAGGAAATCCCAGAAAGTCTCCCCTTAAAGACCGTCAACTAAGATGCCTTTAAGACATGTATGTGAAGTTTTAAATTTCATGCAGTTTTGATTATGCTATTCCAGGAAAAAGGTGTAGGTTAAAGGATGCCTTACTCTTTATTGTTTACAATAAGGGGAAACCCTTTAATAAACCGGGAGAGTGGTGGGTTGATCACGGGGATTCGACCAAACCAGGTCACTGTTCCATCACGCTGGCGCTTCTCTAGTGATTTTCGGATTGACTTGAGTTTACTATTAGATAGCTGTCTTCTCCTTAGTTCTAAAGAGCTTGACCTTTGCTTATGAGGTTAAGAAAAATGTTAAAGTTAAAACTCTGGTTTGAGCTTCACTGGGAAATGGAGCAGTAGTGTGAGGAGGTCACCCATCCTCACACTACTCTCGAGTAAGCACGCTTAACTTCAGAGTTCTTATGGGATCTTGTTCACCTGAACCAATTTTGTTTTTATCTTTTATTTTGTCTTATGTTTCTTTTCCAAGGTTTAATAAACCCTTTGGATCACCCGAAAGTTGTAAATTTCCAAATTGCTTGTTCCCATATGATCAAGTTTGTAAACCGACTTGGTTTTCTTACTCAGTTTGACCGATTCTTTTCCCGATTTTCCTTAACTCAAAAGTGCGAGGTTTACATGGCATGTCAAGCAAATCCTGAGTGAACATTAAGGGAAGTTATTCTTGATATAAAGGATGTTGATTTAGTTTTGGGGACAAAACTCCTAAAAGGAGGGGAGAGTTATAAACCCCGTCCCTTTAAAACAAGGAAAACTGGGAAAGAACTGGTCAAGCCAAATGAGAAAATCTGAACTGGTTCACAAACTTGATCATCAGGTAAAGGGCAATTTGGGAATTTAAAACTCCCGAGTGACCCAAAGGGTTCATAAAACCTTGGAAAAGGATCTTAGGATGACTTGGAGAATCGGATCCGAATGAGAATAAACCGAGTTAGTTCATGAACCAGAACCGATAAACAAAGGGAAAATTGGGAAATTTATGGATATCGAGTGACCTAAGGAGTCACAAAAGTCATGAAAAAGGACTTTATGATGAATTGGAGATGAAAACCAAACTGGTTCAGCTGAACCGGTTTGAACCGATTTTAACCGCTATTAAACCGGATGTAAAATTCATTTTTCTAGGTGGCTTAAAAAAATTCAAATTTGAGATTTGAGGCCACCATTGGATAAAAAATGAATTTAGAAAATTTTAGATTTGAAAATTTTCGTCGAATTAGGGATGAACCAGCCAGTTTATTCTTTGAACCTAGTTCTGACCGGTATGGTCCGGTTCGGAATAGTGTCATCTTCTTCCTTTAGATGACAACATTGTTCACTCACCGAAAAATCACACAGTGCCGGCGAAGCTGAAAAGTCTGTGGACAAGGAGTTTTCAAATGAATGACCACCATTAAGGGGCATATCAGATGGCCAAGAAGTACTCGAGCTCCCTATATAAAGAGCCCCTCCTCATTCATCCTCTCCACACCTGAAAACGCCATTCTCTCTCAGTTACTCCTATTTCTGGTGAAGCTTGAACCAGAGCTCCGATATAAGGTCTTTTATGAGCCAAAGAAGAAGTCGTCAGGTTCTTTAGAACAAGGGAGAAGTCAGCTGCATGTATGTAGTCTCTATTTGCTCCTAGGTTCGTCGGAGAAGCGCCGACGTGATCGAATAGTGAAGCAACTCTGACGGTCCGAAGCTGTCCTATTTTGGTCGAGCTGAAATCGGCCAATTTGAGCCCGTCTCAAGCCAAACCAAGCCCTCCCAACCCCTTCATAGTTCTCCTATGGCTGAATTAGAGGTTAAAGGTAAGCAAATTTGGCTCCCCTCTAACATTTCTGACCTGTGCTAGAGAGAGAACCAACAAAATTTTGATGATAAAATTATCACCCAATTCGGCATCAATTGATGCAATTCTTGATCCTAGGAGAAACCTCAAGATGAGAGCTATCTACCCAAATCGAAAGCTCAGACTGTCGCGCCCCCGACGGTAAGCTTTCGAAGCTCTCTCTCTCTCTAAGTCCAGTTTTCAGGCAAAGCTCCGTTTGAACTCATTTTGGCACCAAATTGTGCGATTCAAAGTGCTATTGAATTGTACGAAGGTGTAGGAACTCTAATCTAACATCAATTTCAATAATTAAACTCATTTGATTGGTCAATTTGATGAAATCAAATTTGACAGAGTTAGAAGGTTGAAATTGGGGGAAATTTGCGAATTTAAAAAATTCATGGGACTAAAGTGCAATTTCACAAAATTGAGTACCAATTATGCATAATAAAGATGTTGGAGGACCAATTGGGCAATTTTGGAATTTTTGGGACAAAACTTACCATTTTTGTTAAGTAGGGCCAAAATGGTAATTTTGGAAAAGTTAGGGGACCAAGTTGGAAATTTGGGAAATTGAACCTCTTTTTGTGAAATTGAATAAATTGAGGTCCCAAGGTGAATTTTAAATGTTCTAGGACTTAATTTGAGGAAAAACCGACATTAGGGACTTGAAGTTAAAGGAAAATAACTTTAGAGATCTAATTGCAAATAAATGAAAAGTTTTGTTTTCTCGTTCATTTGGAATGAATGAAGGCTATTCGACTGGGGGATAATGAACAAGGATATTCATATTGTGTAGGAACACGAAGTATAAGGAACACCAACAAGGACAAGCTCACATGAATACAAAGAACCTCTCGAGAGGAATTCACTACATTAACGAGTGAGTGGGATTTTTATATCATACCCGGTTGGGATGATAAGCACCTCGAAAATGAAAATGCACTACTAAGTGGTATTTTAAACTTCACATCTGAATGGAGTGATTTGAAAATCATGAGGAAAAACTACTTGCTGGTATAAGTAAATCATACTTGATTGGTATGATGAAGCTTCCTCGAAGGAAGTGGAAAACCTTTTCATCGGTTATGAGCGGAGATGTCATCATACTCGGTTGGTATGATGGACAGCTGAAAAGTATATTTGGTCGAAAGTGCTCTCCCCTCACTGTGTGCCACTACTTAAACTTGGGAGACCTTCTTGATGGGAGATCGATTAGCTCTATTAGGCTGGAGGCTTCAGTTTTGGAACATGGTGGCTAATATGCCCGATTATTTTGAAAATCTCGAACAGTGGGCCCTAGGCTAGTTGGCACGAGCAGGAGCTCATAAACAAACATGATTCTAAGCCATGAAAACTTAAGTAAATGAATTATTTGGCCATGGTACTGAGACAGGACCGACATACTAGATAGACTAGGAGTAGTGCGACATGACAGGTCGACGGACCAATCGAGACAAACAGTTGCATGTCAAGTTGAGGGTCGGAGCCATTGGACCAGCGACACCAAAGATTAAATGGCCTTTGAGGAAAACTTTGTTTGTGCTTGTACTTGAGGTTCGAGACCATTAAGATGCCCAAGAGGGGTAGTGATGTGTTCTAAGGGCTGCTGGATGACATGGTGGCGATAAGGGAAAAGACAAGCTACTAGGTATGTGATTCTTGTCATACCAGTTAGTAATGGAGTTTTGTGTTTGTACTCCATAGAGTTCTATGTCTGTACTCCATGGAGTTTCTTTGTTTGGACTTCATGAAGCTGTTGTGTTTGGAACTTCCTGAAGCTTTTGTGTTTGAGTTTCATGTGCACGAGACTCATATATGGTCTCTATCCTCACATGGACATAGAGTTTTAATAATATGTATTACCTTCATGATGAAGGGCATGTGTTAGTTGATAAACACACCAGTTATGGTTGAGGAGTGAGTAATGGCGATGAAACTGAGATTTTGAAAATGAGACATTTTAAAATAAGGAGTCTAGCACACTCCAATTTAATTATTTTCCCCTAAAAGTTAATCTTTAAACACTCATTCACTAAGTTGTTGAACTCAGCCCCTCCCATATATTCTTTTTTAGGTAACCAAGGGAAACCTACCCAAAAATCTCCTGTTAGTCACACCTTCAAGATAAGTATGTAATTTAAAATTTTTATGCAGTTTTGATTTATGTATTCAAGGAAAGGTACAGATTTAAAGGATGCCTTACTGCTCTTGGGTTTAAAAGAGGGGAAAACCCTTAGTAAACCAGGAAGAGTGGTGGGTTGCTCATGGGGATCCGACCAAACCGAGTCGGGGCGTGACACACATGTAGTCCTCCTAGCTCTTATTCATCTTTAGAACACCTGCCCATAGCATATCCTCCAATGTCTGGATTGTTCGCTCAGTCTGTCCATCCATTTGAGGGTGGAAGGGAGTGCTCATGTGAAGTTTGGTTCCCAGGTCATCCTACAGGTTGGGCCAAAATCGGGAGGTGGACCTTAGGTCTCGGTCTGATACTATGGTTACTGGAATCCCATGGAGTCTTACGATTTTCCCTACATATAGGGCAACTAGCCTTTCCATGGAGTTGGTTACCTTTTTCGATAGGAAATGAGCTAACTTAGTTAATCAGTCCACGATTACCTATATCACATCTCGTCCCCTTCTTGTTATTGGTAGCCCTGTCACAAAGTCCATGGTGATGTGTTCTCATTTCCATTCGGGGATCGGTAGGGGCTACAACAGTCTAGAGGGCTTTTGTTTGTTAGCTCGACAAACACCTTTCCACGTACTTCATGATATCCCTCTTCATTCCCCTCCACCAGTACCTCGGCTTTAGGGCATGATACATTTTCGTGTTGCTGAGGAGCATGGCGTATACCGAATCATGCACCTCCTCTAATATCAATCTTCTCAACTCCTTGTTTTTCCGTACATAGATGCTCTCTTTGAAGGTTATCAGCCTATCTCTCCTAATCGAAAAATATTAGGTTTGCTCTTTGGTAGTCTAGTCCAAGTGTTTTCGGAGCTCCTCGTCCTACCTTTGTAGTGCCCTTATTTGGTCCATCAGGTTGGGTCGTATGACTATATTGGCCACTAGGCATCTCCTCTCCCCATCTAGGCCAAGGATAACCTTCAAGCCACCCATTTGTTATAGAAAGGGCAAATAACTCATCCTTATCAAAGCCACTCTAGCGTGATCCTTGTGGCTGAGCGCATCAACTACCACATTAGTCTTGCCGGGATGGTATTCTATCATTAATTCATAATCTTTTACCAACTCCAGCCATCTCCTCTACTAGAGATTGAGCTCCTTCTTGGTTAGGAAGTACTTTAAGCTCTTGTGGTCTGTGTATACCCGACACTTGACCCCATACAAGTAGTGTTGCCAAATCTTGAGGGTGAACACTATTGCCACCAACTACAAGCCATGGGTGGGCTAGTTCCTCTCATGCGTCTTCAATTGACAAAAGGCATATGCGATAATCTTTCCCTACTACATCAAGACACACCCTAGTCCTTATCTGGACGCATGATTGTAGACCGTGTATTCCCCCGCATTTGGGTGGGGTAAGGCCAATATCAGGGCTATCATCAAGCGAGACTTAAGCTCTTGGAAGGACCTCTCACACTTATCATCCCACTTGTACTTTACCCCTTTCCTCATGAGATGGGTCAATGGAGCTGCAATTTTGGAAAAATCCTCCATGAATTTCCGGTAGTATCACATGAGTCTGAGGAAGCTGTGTATCTCTATTGGGTTGGTGGGTGCCCTCCAATTGGATATTGTTTCTATCTTCGCTAAGTCTACTTTGACTCTATCCTTTGACACGATATGCCCTATGAAGCCCACTTCTTACCGCCATAACTCACATTTTGAGAGTTTCGCATAAAGTCAGTTTTCCTATAGAACGCTTGGGGTGATCTCCCAGTGTTCCTCGTCCTCCTCTTCAATTCATGAGTATATTAGGATATTGTCGATAAAGACTATCATGAAATTGTCCAAGTATAGCTGGAACACTCGATTCATGAAGTCCATAAAGGCTACGGGTGCATTTGTCAGTCCGAAGGGTATCACTTTGAACTTGTAGTGTTCGTATTGTGACTGGAACGTAGTCTTCTATATATCATTTTTTTGGATCTTCATTTGGTGATACTCGACCATAGGTCAATCTTGGAAAAGTAGGCGGCTCCCTTCAGCTGATCAAATAGATCATCGATTCTCGGGAGAGGGTACTTATTCTTGATAGTTACCTGGTTTAATTTTCTATAGTTAATGCACAATCTCATACTCTCGTCCATTTTCTTCACAAACAAGACTGGCGCACCCCACGGAGATTGACTAGGCCAAATAAAGCCCTTTTTTAGTAGCTGGTCTAACTATTCCTTTAGCTGCTTGAGTTCTGCGGGTGCCATACAGTAGGGGACTTGCGATATGGGGTGTGTCCCCGACACTACCCCTATAGTGAACTCCAGTTGGCGATCTGGGGGTTGTCTTGGTAACTCTTCAGGGAACACATCCAGGTAGCGGTTCACTATCGGAATACCTTCCGGTCCCATCCTCTTTGAACCCTTGGTTGTGATCAGAGCGAGAAACAATTTACACCCCTTTCGCAGCATGTCCTGCACCTTTATGCATGACACAAGGTGTACTCCCATTCTTCTCTTGTCTCGTTTGAACAATAATGTCACGCCCCGACCCAGTTTGGTCGGATCCCCATGAGCAACCCACCACTCTCCCATTTTATTGAGATTTACTTCTTCTCTAAATCATGAGGAGTAAGGCATCCTTTTCACCTATATTTTTTCTGGAATAACATTAATCAAAACTAAATACATTAAACCTTACATACCTGTCTTGCAGGTTTGGCTACAAGAAGTTCTTTAGGTTTATTTCCCTTGGTTACTTGAAAAGGGATAAAGGGTGGAGGGTGAGTTTGACAACTTAGTGAATGGGTGTTGGGAGAAAGTTTCCAAAAATAAGATTTTTTTTTATTTGGAGTGTGTTAGAATCCTTATTTCATTTAAAAACATTCTTTCCTCAAATTCCAATTTTCAAAACCCTTTTTCCTCATTTTTCATATTAGGTGTGTTTAACAGTCAACACATGCCCTTCATTAGGAAGGGATCACACATTTGCAGGGCAACTTGTCCACTGCACCTACTTGTGGCGTTGGAGCAACTTTTTCGACCACCGAGATAGAAACCCATCCACTTCTACCCTGGGTCTGAGTGGATGTTCACGACATCTGACCCTCAAACCAGAAATCAACTCTGTGTCCGTATGAGGACAAAGACCTCATTCCGACCCCACCCCGGCCTCATGTGCATGAAGCTACGTCAAGCTTCCCTAACTATTAGCACAACAAAATGCCCTTATCTCCACCATGTTGTCTAGTAGCCCTTAGGACGCTTCACTACCCCTCTTGGACATCTTAATGGTCCCGAACCTCAAGTGCATGAATAAACAATAATTTTTCTACAAAGCAATTTATCTTTGGTGCCACTAGTTTAACGGCCTTGACCCACAACTCGACCTACAACTACTTGTCTAAGTCGGCCCATCAACTAGGCCCTGATGCACTACCGCCAGTCCATCGAGTATGTCAATCCTATCTTGGTACCATGGCGAAATAACATAATTCATTCATTAAGAATTTTCATGACTTTAATATATCATGTTTGTTTATGAGCTCCTGCTCATGTCAACTGGCCTTGAGCCTACTGTAGGTGATTTTCCAAAATCGGGCATTTAGCCCCACGAGTTCCAAAAAACCAAAGCCTTTAGCCTATCTGAGCTATTCTAGCTCTCGTCAAGGTCTCCCAATAAATTTAAGCATTTGCACACTACCAGGGGAGAACACTTCTAACAAAATAATCTTTCCATTTATCACACCAACTAGGTGTGATGACATCTCTGCTTACAAGCAACAAGTGGGTTTTCTCCTTCCTTTTAGGAAGGCCATCATACCAACTGGGTATGATCACTCTACTTACATCCGGTAAGTTATTTTTTTCGCTTATTTCTCACATCACTCCAACTGGGTATGATGTTAAAATCCCATATATAAGTGATTTTTTATTTCTGAGGTGCTCATCATCCCAATCGGGTATGATGTGAATAAACCCACTCACGCGATAATTGAAGTGTATCCTTCTCTAGTTCGTTTCCTCTTCCACACTAGCTTATCCTCACTGAGGTTCTGGTCCATCATATTACTACATGATTTGGACATACTTATCTATTAGTATTTGGCATAACAACCTTCATTTCTCACGTATGAACGACTATGCTCCAAATTTCTAGTTAATTGCTCTTAGGTCTCCAAAGTTCATTTTTCTAGACTTCAGGTCATAATGCTATATTTTCCCAAAATTGAGTCATGAAACATCCAAAAATTCACTTTGGTTCCTCAATTTACTCAAAATTTTTTAAGGGGCTCAAGTTTCCCAACTTTTCAAAAATTACCATTTTGCCCATACTTTACAAAAATGGCAATTTGACCCCAATTATTTTAAAAAATCAACCAATTGGTTCTCCAACATCCTTTTCATGGTCAATTGGTCCTCAATTTTGGGAAATTGTAATTTGGTCCCTCAATTTTATGAAATCTCCAAATTTCCACAAAATTTTCTCCCAAGTTTCCCCCTTTCATACTTGCCAAATTTGATTTTATCAAATTGATTATTCAATCATGGTCAATTACTCGAATTGAAGGTATGGATCAGTTCCTAAACTTCCATATGATTCAATTGAGCGTTGAATCGCATCATTTGGGTCCAAATTGAGCTCAAATGGAGCTTCGCTAGAAAACTGAGTATAGAGGGAGAAAGCTTTGAAAAGTGAGTATAGAGGGAGAAATCTTTGAAAATTGAGTATAGAGAGAAAAAGCTTTGAAAACTTATCGTTGGAGGTGTGACGGTGTAATCTCTCTATCAGGGAAGTTAGCTCTCTTCCTTAGGTATCTTCTAGGATCAAGAATTCCTACAATTGACCTGGAATTAAGAGAGAATTTCTTTCATTGAATTCTGTAGTTTCTCTCTCTAACTCTGACCTACAATGATTGAGAAGGGCCAAATTGGCTTACCTTTCAGCTCAATTCAGGTCGTCTAAGGGCTGTGGGGATGTTGGGAGAGCTTGTTTTGGCCTAAGGAGGGCTGAATTCGATCGATTTCAGCTTGACCGAAATAGAGCAACTTCGGTCAGTCAAAGTTGCTTCATTGTTTGAATCCATCAATACTTCTCCAAAGGTCCTCAGATCAAGTGGAGGTTGCTATTAGATAGTTTGCTTCCCTTGGAGTCTAAAGAATTCAACCTCGCTTTCTGACGTTGAGAACACTACCAAAGTTAGAGCTCTGGTTTGAGCTTCACCAGAAAATGGAGCAGTTTTGAGAGAATGGAGTTTTCAGGTGTGAGGAGGATGAATGGAGAGGAGCTCTTTATATATGGAGCTTAGGAACTCTCTGCCCGTCCATTTGGCAAATTTATGGCACTCATTCATGGACTGAAACACCCTGAATGAAGGCAATTCATCTTCGTTGGCACTGTCCATTCTTTAGACGAATGAATAGTGTCATCATCTGAAGGAAGAAGACGACACTGTTCTGAACTGAACTATACTGGTCCGAACAGGGTTCAATGCTTAAACCAGCCAGTTCAGGCCTGATTCGACCAAGTTTTTCAAAATAAAAAATTTCTAAATTCATATAAATTCATTCTCTATCCAATGTTGGCTTAAATTCCCCAATTAGAATATTTTAAGCCACCTAGAAAAATATATTTAGCAACAGGTTCAATGATGGTTCAAACCGTTCCAAATCAGTTCAGATCTGGTTCACCTGAACCGGTCTGGTTTTCTCCTCCAATTCATCCCAAAGTCCTTTTCTATGACTTTTATTACTCTTTAGGCCATGCAGGATTTATAAATTTCCCCTATTTGCCCTTTCTCTATTGGTTATGGTTCATGAATCGACTAGATTTTCTCTTTGGAAATGACCGATTATTTTCCCGATTTTCATATTATAAAAGGATGGGGTTTACAACTCTCCCTTCCTTTTAAGGGTTTTGTCCCCAAAAAATTACATGTCAAATAACTGAGGGTACCCATCCCTCATAATGCTCTCAGTTTCCCATGTCTCCTCTTGCACAGGTTCATTCTGCCAAAGAACCTTGACTATAGGAATTCTTTTATTCCTTAAAGGGCCTCATAAGGGGCCATTTGAATATTGGCCTAATAACTGTTATTGTATGTAAACTTCATTAGGCATAAGTATTCCTTCCAACCTTTATCCATGATTAGTACGCATGCCCTTAGCATGTCTTCTAGGGTTTGGATCATTTGTTTAGACCGTCCATCAGTCTGAGGGTGAAATACCGTACTCATGTGAAGCTTGGTTCCCAAGGCACTTTGCAAACTAGGCCAAAACCTCGAGGTAAATCTAGGGTCTCTATTCGATACAATGCTCATCGGGATGCCATGAAGTCTTACTATCTCCCTAACGTATAAGACAACTAGTTTTTCCATTGAATCCATCACTCGTATAGGTAGAAAATGGGTGGACTTGGTCAATCTGTCCACAATGACCCAAACTACGTCTCGTCCTTTCCCGGTCAAAGGTAGTCCCGTGACAAAGTCCATAGTGATGTGCTCTCATTTCCACTCTAGGATTGGCAAGGGTTGTAGCAGTCCTAATGATTTCTAATGCTCAGCTTTAATCTGTAGATAACAAAAGTATAGGGCTACATATTCTGCAATATCCCTCTTTATCCCTTTCACCAATATCCTTGTTTAAGGATACGGTACATCTTAGTACTGCCCGAATGCATCATAAAAACAGAGTTGTATGCCTCTTCTAGAATTAACCTATTAAGCTCCTTATCTTGAGGCACACACACTCTACCCTTGTAGGTTAGTACTTCGTCACCTCGAAGGTCCTAGTTTGGTTTCATCTCTCCGTTGACCGGATCAAAGAAGTGTTGGAGCTCCTTATTCGCTTTTTGTTGGACCTTAATTTGCTCTATTAGGCTTGGTCTCACCTCCACTTTAGCCAGCAAGCATTTCTCCCTCTTGTCCATCTTAAGGTCCACCTCCATTCTTCCTAACTGTTCCAATAAGGGTAGGTAGCTTGTCTTTATCTACGTCACCTTAGTTTGGCACTTACGACTTAGGGCATCTACCACTACATTGGCCTTCCTAGAATGATACTCAATCACAAGATTATAATCTTTAACCAATTCCAACCATCTTCTTTGGCGGAGGTTCAACTCTTTATGAGTTAGGAAGTACTTAAGACTCTTGTGATAAGTGTATATCCTATACTTAACCTCATATAGGTAGTGTTGCTAGATCTTGAGTGCGGACACAATTGCGGCTAACTCTAAGTCATAAGTGGGGTAGTTCCTCTCATGTACTTTATGTTATCGTGAGGTGTAGGCGATAACCATTCCTTGTTGCATCAGTACACATCCGAGTCCTTGTCTAGATGCATCATTATAGATGGTGTACTCCCCTGCACTTCAGTCATGCAGAGAGAGTACATGTGCGGTTGTCAAACGAGTCTTCAACTTCAAGAAAGACTTTTCACTAAACCCCATCCTTTGATAATAAGAAAACTAGGAAAAAAAACTTGTCATTTCCAAATAGAAAACCGAGTAAGGTTATAAAGTGTCACAAAAGTCATGAGAAAGGACTTTATGATGAATTGGAGGTGAAAACCAAACCAGTTCAGGTGAACCAGACCTAAACCAATTTGAAATATTATTGAACAGGTTTATATATTCATATTTTTAGGTAGATTAGAAAATTCAAATTGGAGAATTGAGGCCACCATTTGATAGAGAACGAATTTAGATGAATTTACAAATTTTTAATTTTGAAAAACTCGGTCGAATCGGGCCTAAACCAACTAGCTTAAGTAATGAACCCGATTCGAACCGGTCTGGTCCAGTTCAAAATAGTGTTGTCTTCTTCCTTCAAATGACAACATTGTTCACTCACCGAAAAATTGAGCAACGCCAGTGAAGATAAAAAATCTCCAGCCAGGGAGTTTCAGACAATCAACGACCACCATTAAGTCACCATCGGACAACCATGAAGTCCCCGAGTTCCTATATCAAGAGCCCCTCCTCATTCATCCTCCTCACACCTAAAAACTCTACTCTCTCCCTACTGCTCCATTTTCTCGTGAAGCTCGAACCGGAGCTCCGACTTGGGCATTTTTCTGAACCAAAGAAGGCGTGGTTGGGTTCTTTAAATTTAGGGAGAAGTCAGCTACACGACTGTAATCTCCATTTGCTCTGAGGATCGTTGGAGAAACACCAGTATTATAGAATAGTGAAGCATTTTCAGTGAACCAAAGCTGCCCTATTTTGGCTGCACTAAAAATAGCCAATTCGAGCCCTTCTCAAAAGAAACCAAGCCCTCCCAACACTTGCATAACCCTCATACAGATGAATTAGAGTAGAAAGGTAAGCCAATTTGGCTCCCCTCTGTAAATTCCTAGTAGTGTTAGAGAGAAAATCGACAAAACTTCAATGACCAAATTCCCCATCAATTCGACAAGAAGTGATGCGATTTTTTATCCTAGAGGAACTGCATAACAAGAGTTATCTTCCTAGATTGAAATAGGTTGTGAGGCATAGAGGCAAGAAGCACCGGAATTGCCAGCCAATACAAGATGGCGTAGAGGCAAGAAGCTGGTTGTGAGGAATTCACTACATTCACAGGTGAGTGGAAATTTTCACATCATACCTTGTTGGGATGATGAGCACCTCGGAATGAAAAACCACTACTAAGTTGCATTTTAACATCATGCCTGGATAGAGTGATGTGAGAAAACATGTGAAAAAACTACTTAACGGTTGTAAGTAGATCATTCTCGGTGGTATCATGGACTTCCTAGAAGGGAGTGGAAAACTCGTTTACCGATTGTAAGTGGAGATGTCATTACACCCGATTGGTGTGATAGACGGATGAAAAGATTATTTTGTCGGAAGTGCTCTCCCTTGAATATGTGCCACTACTTAATCCTTTTGGGAGACCTTCTTGACGAGAGCTAGAATAGCTCAGATAGGTTGGAGGCCTCGGTTTTGGAACTTGGGTGCTTAAATGCATGATTTTGAAAATCTCGTACATTTGGCCCAAGGCTAGTTGGCATGAGTAGGATCTCATAAATAAACATGAGATTAAGACAAGAAAACTTTAAATGAATTATGTGTTTCGCCATCGTACCAAGACAGGTTCGACATACTCAATGGACTAGCGGCAGTACGACAAGATAGGTCGATGGATCAGTCGAGACAAACAGCGACAAGTTGAGTTGAGGGTCAGGGCCGTTGGACCAGTGGGACCAAAGATTAAATGGATTATGAGGAAAATTATTTTTTGGTGCATGTGTTGAGGTTCGGGACCATCAAGATGCCCAAGGGGGTAGTGATGCGTCCTAGGGGCTACTGGATGACATGGTGGAGATAAATTCAGTTTGTCGTGCTAGTAGTCGGGGAAGCTCGACATAGCTTCTTTCGCATGAGACTGGGGTGGGGTCGGGGTAAGGTCTCTGTCCACATACAAACATTGAGTTTCTTTAGGGGATTGAGGGTTGGATGTCACGTACATCCAGTCATTCTAAGGGTAGAAGTGGACGAGCTTCTATCAAGGTGGCCGATAAAGTCGCTCCGATGCAACAAGTGGGTGCAGTGGACATGCTGCCCTGTGAATGTGTGATCCCTTCATGATGAAGGATGTATGTTGATTGTTAAACACACCGGCTATGGTTAATGAGGAATAATGGTTTTGAAAACAAAGATTTTGAAGATGAAATGTGTTAAAGAAATAAGGAGTCTAGCACACTCCAATTTAAATTATTTTTTTGAAAGTCAAGTTTTAAATACCCATTCACTGAGTCATTGAACTCACCCCCTCCCTTATACCCCTTTTCAGGTAATCAAGGGAAAACCTACCCAAAGACCTTCAGTTAACTACACCTGTAAGACAAGTATGTTAAGCTTAAATTTCATGCAGTTTTGATTAATGTTATTCCAAGAAAAGTATATGTTTAAAGGATGCCTTACTTGTCACACCCTGACCCAGTTGGGCCGTATCCTTGTGAGCAACCCGCCACTCCCTTTGGTTCATAAAGGGTTTCACCCTATTCTAAATTGCGAGGAGTAAGGCATTCTTTTTCCTGTCTTTCTTGGAATAATATTATACAAAATTGATAATCTTTTAAACAAACATATCTGTCTTTAAAGTTCTCATACATGGAGGTCTTTAGGTTTGGTTTTCCCTTGTTTAATTGAAAGGGGCAAAAGGGAAGGTGTGAGTTCTATAACTCAATAAGTGGTTATTGGGAGTGAGTTTTCATAAACAAAACAACATTAATTAGACTGTTCCAAACTCATTATTTCCTTCAAGTATATTCTTTTTTCAAATATTAGTGTTTAAAACCCTTTCTCTAAGGTTTACCAGTTCTTTGCCAAGGATTCTCTAATTATTTCCAAGGTTATCAAAACCTCTTTCCCATTTCCAAATTAGGTGTGTTTCACAAATAACACATGTCCTTCATTAGGAAGGGTACACACATTCGCGAGATGCAGTTACGCCGACTGCACCCACTTGTGTATCGGAGCGTCTTTACTATCCACCCTAATAGAAGTCCCTGACTTCTACCCGGAGTCTGAGTGAACATTTTAGATGTTCAATCCTCAAACCCAAAATACTTCATGTCCATATGAGGATGGAGACCTGATCCCGACCCCACCCCAGTCCCATGCGCATGAAGCTACGTTGAGCTTCCCTGATTGCTGGCATGACAAACTGCCCTTATCTCCACCATGTCGTCCAATAGCCCCTAGGATGCATCACTACCACTCCTGGGTGTCTTGATGGTCCCGAACCTCAGTGCATGCACAAAACAATAATTTTTCACATAAGCCATTTAATCTTTGGTGTCATTGGTCCAACGGCCCCGATCCTCAACTCGACCTGCAACTGTTTGTCTAAACTGATCCATTGACCTGTCTTATCAAACAGCCGCTAGTCCATTGAGTATGTCAGTCTTGTCTTGGTACCATGGCTAAATCACATCATTCATTAAAATTTTCATGAATTAATATCATGTTTGTTTACGAGCTCCTACTCATGCCAACTAGCCTCGGGCCCACTATAGGAGATTATTAAAATTAGGCATTCTAGCCCCCAAGTTCCAAAACCGAGGCCTCCAGCCTATCTAAGCTATTTCAGCTCCCGTCAAGAAGGTTTACCAAAATATTTAAGCAATGGTACACAGTCAGGGGAGAGAACTTCTAACAAAAATGACTTTTCATCTGCCCATCACACCAATTGGGTGTGAGGATATCTCCGCTCATAACCGATAAGCAGGTTTTCTACTTACTTCGAGTAAGTTCATCATACCAACCGGTTATGATCTACTTATAACCAGTAAGTAGTTTTTTCATGTTTTTCTCACAACACCTCAACCAGGTGTGATGTTAAAATCCCACAAAGTAGCGGGTTTTCATTATCGAGGTACTCATCATCCCAACCGAGTATGATGTGAAAATTCCCACTCACCCGTGAATGCACTGAATTCCTCTCAACCAGCTTTTTGCATCTACGTGAGCTTATCTTGGTTGGCGTTCCCGATACTTCGTGTTCCTACACGATATGAACATCCTTGTTCATTATTCTTGGTCTTGATTGCCTTCATTTATCATGAATGAATAACATACCCAACTTTTCAATTATTTGCAATTAGGTCCCAAAATTCATTTTCTTTAACTTTATGTCCATAATGCCAATTTTTCCGCAAATTGAGTCCCGAAACTTCTAAAATTCACCTTGGGACCCCAATTTATTCAAAATCACAAAAGTTGTTCATGTTTCCCAAATTCCCAATTTGGTCCCCAACTTTTCCAAAATTACCATTTTCCCATACTTTACAAAAATGATAAATTTCACCCCAAAAATTCTAAAAATTGACCAATTAGTCCTCCATCATCTTTTCCATGTCCAATTAGCCCTCAATTTTTGGAAATTGCACTTTAGTCCATCAAAAATTTGAAATTCCCAAAATTTTACCAAAATTTCCCCATTTACCCCTTTCAAACTGGCCGAATTTGATTTCATCAAATTGACCGATCAATCGAGGTTGATTGTTGAAATTGAAAGTGAAATTGAGTTCCTACACATCCATATGATTCAATTGCACTTTGAATCACATGAATTGACTCTGAAATGAGTTCAAACCGAGCTTCGTCGAAAAATTGGACTTAGAGAGAATGCTTCGAAAGCTTACAGTTGGGGGCGCGGTAGTCTAATCTTTCGATTTGGGTAGATAGATCTTGTCCTAAGATTACTCCTAGGATCAAGAATCACATCAATTCATGTTGAATTGATGAAGAATTTGGCCAGTGAAGTTTCGATGGTTCTCTCTCTAACACTGATCGGAATTTACATAGGAGAGCTAAATTGGCTTACCCTTCCACTCTAATTCAGTTGTATAAGGGTTGTAGAAGTGTTGGAAGACTTGGTTTGCCTGAGAAGGGCTTGAATTGGCCATTTTCAGCTCAGCCAAAACATGGTAGCTTCGATCCGCCAAAAATGCTTCACTATTCTATCACGTCGACATTTCTCCGTCGACCCTCGGTGCATATGGAGATTACCGTTGAGTAGCTGACTTCTCCCTGAATCCAATGAATCTAAACTCTCCTTATTTAGCTAAAAAAATGCCCAAGTTGGAGCTTCGATTCGAGTTTCACTGGAAAATGGAGCAGTAGGGAGAGAATGGAGTTTTGTGGTGTGAGGAGAATGAATGAGGAGGGGCTATTTATATAGGAAGCTTAGGGACTTCTTGGTCATCTCATTGGTGTCTTAATGGCGATCATTCATTACCTAAAACTCCTTGGCCAGAGACTTTTCAACTTCGCCGGCGCTGCTCGATTTTTCTGCGAGTGAAGGAAGTAGACGACATAGTTCCGAACCGGACCGTACCGGTTGGAACAGAGTTCAATGCTTAAACTGGCTGGTTTAGGCCCGATTTGACTAAGTTTTTCATAATTAAAATTTTGTAAATTCATTCTCTATCCAATGGTGGCATGAATTCTACAATTTGAATTTTCTAAGCCACCTAGAAAAATGAAATTAGAAATCGGTTCAATAGTTGTTGAAACCGGTTCTGGTCTGGTTCACCTGAACCAATTTGGTTTTCACTTCCAATTCATCCTAAAGTCCTTTCTCATGACTTTTGTGACTCTTTAGATCACTTGAGATTTATAAATTTTTCACTTTGCCCTTTCTCTAACGATTGGGGTTCGTGAACCGGTTCAGTTTTTCTCTCCTAGGTTGACCGATTCTTTCTTCCATTTCCTTATCTTTGAGGGACGGGGTTTACAACTCTCCTCTCCTTTTAGAGTTTCATTCCTAAAACTTAATTAGCAACCTTTGCATCAGGAACAATTTCCTTTGATGTCAACTTGGTCTTTGCTTGACATGCTAACTCTTCACTTGTTCTTTCAGTTAACCCTTTTTATATCATTCACTTTAAGGAATTTCCCTTCCTTTATATTATTTACTCCCTCCATAAAGTTTATCATAACTAGTATGTCTTGCCCATGAGTCCAAAGGTATATCCTTTGGTTCACATCATCCTTTGCTTAGGGCAATATTCTTCCTCTGGAAAGTTCTTGTTCAGTATTTCAGGATTGGAAGCTAAGAAATGCCTAATCATTCATATACCTAGTTTTTCTCTTTATCGTTGAAACTCTTAGCTTAGTGTCCTTTCAAGTGCTATGTACCTGCTTCCATAGGTTTCAGTGTTATCACCTATTTGTCATATATTGTCCTTTCACTCATTCGTTGTTTATTACAACTTTGGTCCAAATATGTTGCTTGACTTTGTCCTGCTTAACTATCTGGCTCTTCCTTACTTGAGTCATATTTTCCTTGGGACTGTTGGGCTTACGTGTCCCTTATTGCCCGACATACTCTAGAACATGTCTTTGACCATTTAAAATTTTTAACCTTCCAACCATTAAGGGATTGTATAATTTCATCCCTCTTGTCATTTGATAGTATTCCTCGACTATCTTTACCGTTATCAAATCAACTTCTTACCCTCTCGTCCTTTCCCAACTTCCTTATTGGAACTTTTTGGTTCCAATTATTGGGTTTTCTAGATGATTTACCGATACGCTAGGATTCTTCCTTTCTTAGGTCCATCTTCATTCCCAGTGACATCCTTTACTCAAAGATTTTCCTTTGTCCTTAATCCACTCTTACTTGCTTGTGACCATTTCACGATTCATTATTTTGAGTTAATCCCTTTTTGGTCTATGTGTTCATTATTTTCTTTGGGGAGTTCCCTTCTTACGGTTTCATTCTCTACTATGTCCCTCAAAGTAGAGATTTTAACCCTAAGAGTTACATGCTCAACCGTCTTACCATTCTTTAAAGATTTCTTCCTTCACTTCCTTGCACCTTCTTCTATGTTGAGGCATTTTCCCACTTTGAATCATTTTTCATCTTAAAATTCAATTTCATCCATTATTCATTATATAAGGAATTTCTAATTATTGGTCTTATTTAGTGTACTCCACACTATGCTCATCTGTCCATTCTTTAGGCTCCATTAAGTGAGTGTGGACGATGACCCGTCTTGATGTTAGTGGTTGTTTCCCTAATTCACTTCTTAATTGAGGTCTTACTTATCAAAAATTCCGCATACGTGCTTCCTTTTATTCTCTTATTATTGTAGTCCACCCATTCCTACTTGTTACGACATCTTTTGATGCTACCATCCTTTTGATGCTACCCCCGACCCGGTTTGGTGGGTTCCCTGTGAGCAACCCGCCACTCTCCCGGTTTATTGAGAGTTTCCACTTCTCTAAACCTCGAGGAGTAAGGCGTCCTTTTCACCTGTATCTTTCTTGGAATAGCAATAATCAAATGTGAATACATTAAACATTACATACCTATCTTGCAGGTTTGGCTACAAGAAGTTCTTTAGGTTTATTTCCCTTGGTTACCTGAAAAGGGATAAAGGGAGGGGGTGAGTTTGACAACTTAGTGAATGAGCATTGGGAGAGAGTTTCCAAAAACTAGATATCTTTATTTAGAGTGTGCCATACTCTTTATTTCTTTTAAAAACATTCTTTCCTCAAGTTCAGATTTTCAAAACCCTTTTTTCCTCATTTTCCACATTAGATGTGATTAACAGTCAACACACGCCCTTCATCAGGAAGGTATCACACATTCGCAAGGCAATCCATCCATTGTAACCACTTGTGGTGTCGGAGTGACTTTATCGGCCACCTATATAGAAGCCCGTCCACTTCTACCCTAGGTCTGAGTGGATGTTCGTGACATCTGACCCTCAAACCTGAAATCAACTCTATCTTCGTATGAGGTCAAAGACCTCATCCCGACCCCACCCGGCCTCATGCGTATGAAGCTACGTCGAGCTTCCCTGACTGCTGGCACGACAAACTACCATTATCAGCACCATGTCGTCCAGTTGCCCTTAGGACGCATCACTACCCCTCTTAGGTGTCTTAATGGTTCCGAACCTCAAGTACATGCACAAAAATAATTTTTCCAGAAAGCCATTTATCTTTAGTGCCACTGGTCTAACCACTCCAACCCTCAACTCGACCTACAGCTGTTTGTCTAAGTCGATCCGTCAACTAGGCCTTGACTTACTGCAGCCAGTCCATCTAGTATGTTGGTCCTGTCTTGGTACGATGGTGAAATAACATAATTCATTCATGAAGAATTTTCATGGCTTTAATACATCATATTTGTTTATAAGCTCCTGCTCGTGCCAACTATCCTTGGGCTCATTGCACGTGATTTTCCAAAACCGGGCATTTCTGAAAAAATCGAGGCCTCTGGCCTTTCTGAGCTATTCTAGCTCTCATCAAGAAGATTTCCAAAAATTTTTAAGCATTGGCACATGGTTAGGGGAGAACACATCTGACAAAATAATCTTTCCATTCATCACACCAACGGGATGTGATGACATCTCCGCTTACAACCGACAAGTGAATTTTTTCCTTCCTTCCAAGAAGTCCATCATACCAATCGGGTATGATCTCTCTACTTACAACTGGTAAGTAGTTTTTCCACTTAGTTCTCATGACACTCCAACCGGGTGTGATGTTAAAATCCCACATATAAGTGGTTTTTCATTTCTGAGGTGCTCATCATCCCAATCGGATATGATGCGAATAAACCCACTCACACGATAATTGAAGTGTATCCTTCTCCAGTCAATTTCTACTTCCATCCTAGCTTATCCATGCTGGTGTTTTGGTCCCTCATGTTCTTACATGATTTGGACATCCTTATCTATAAATATTTGGCATAATAGCCTTCATTTCTTAGGTATGAATGACTAGTTTCAAAATTTTAAGTTAATTACACTTGCGTACCTAAAGTTCAGTTTTCTTGACTTTAGGTCCTTAATACTATCTTTTCCCCAAATTGAATCACAGAACTTCCAAAAATTCACTTTGGGTACTCAATTTACTGAAAATTGTTTAAGGGGGGTCACGTTTCCCAAATTTCCAATTTGGTCCCCAACTTTTAAAAAATTACCATTTTGCCCCTACCTTACCAAAATGGCAATTTGATCACAATTATTTTTAAAAATTGACCAATTAGTCCTCCAACATCCTTTTCATGGTCAATTGGTCCTCAATTTTGGGAAATTGCAATTTGGTCCCTATATTTTACGAAATCCCCAAATTTCCCCAAAAATTTCCCTTAATTTCCCCCATTCAAACTAGCCGAATTTGATTTTATCAATTTGACTATTAAATCATGATTAATTTCTCCAATTGAAGGTATGGATCAGCTACTACACTTCCATACGATTCAATTTAGCTTTGAATCACGTCATTTGGGTCCGAATTGAGCTCAAACGGTGCGTCGCCGAAAAACTGAGCGTAGAGATTGAAAGCTTTGAAAGCTTACCATCGGTGGTGTCATCAATGATGCCTTTGGTAATAGCCTTCGTTTCTCACATATGAGCGACTAGGCTCAAAATTGTTAGTTAATTGCACTTAGATCCAGAAAGTTCATTTTCCTTGACTTTTGGTCTCTAATGCTAACTTTTCCCCAAATTGAATCGCAAAACTTCCATAAATTCACTTTGGGTCCTCAATTTACTCAAAATTATTTAAGGGGCTCATGTTTCCCAAATTTCCAATTTGGTCCCCAACTTTACAAAAATGACCAATTTGCCCCTACTTTCCAAAAATGGCAATTTGACCCCAATTATTTCAAAAATCAACTAATTGGCCCTCCAACATCTTTTTCATGGCCAATTGGCCCTCCATTTTGGGAAATTGCAATTTGGTCCCTCAATTTTATGAAATCCCCAATTTTCCCCTTTCAAATTGGTCGAATTTGATTTCATCAAATTGACCAATCAATCGGGGTTAATTGCTTCAATTGTGCTTTGAATCACATGAATTGAGGCCGAAACAAGCACAAACGGAGCTTCACCAGAAAAATGTGCGTAGAGAGAGAGTTTACTGTTGGATGTACGGTGGTCTGAGCTCTCTATTTGGGTAGGTAGCTCTCCTTTTGAGTTTCCTCCTAGAATCAAGAATGCATACAATTCATTCTAAATTGGGGGAGAATTCTATTAGTGAATTTTTATAGTTTCTCTCTCTAACGTCGATCGAAAATGATAGAGGGGGTTGAATTGGCTTATCTTTCAGCTTTGTTACGGTCGTGTGAGGGCTGTGGTAGTGTCAGAAGGGCTTGGTTTGGTCGGAGGAGGGCTAAGTTTGGCCTATTTTAGCTTGGCTGAAACAGAGCAGCTTCGGTCCGTTAGAGCTGCTTCACTGTTTGATTCCACCTGCACTTCTTTGGCGGTACTCGAATCAAACCGAGCTTGCCGTCAGATAGCTGAATTCTCCCATAATTTAAAGAACCTGACCTCACCTTCTAAGGCTAAAAAAAACCCCTATGTCGGAGCTCTGGTTTGAGCTTCACTAGAAAATGGAGCAGTTGAGAGAGTGTGGAGATTTCAGATGTGAGGAGGATGAATGGAGAGAGGCTCTTTATATAGAGAGCTCGGGGACTCTCTGCTCGACCATTTGGCATCATGGTCAAGCTCATTCATGACCTGAAACACCATGGATGGTGGCGTTTCATCTTCGCTGGCACTATACGCTCATCCGTTGAATGAACAATGTCGTCATCTAAAGGAAGAAGACGACACTGTTTTGAACCGGACCGGAATGATCCGATCGGGTTCAATGCTTAAACTGGACGGTTCAAGCCCAATTCAAGCAAGTTTTTCAAAATAAAAAATTTCTAAATTCATCTAAGTTCATTCTTTATCCAATGCTTCAATTCCCCAATTATGATATTTTATGCCACCTAGAAAAATGAATTTAGCAACTAATTCAATGATGGTTCAAACTAGTCCAAACTGGGCCAATTCGGTTCAGGTCTGATTCACCTGAAATGGTCTAGTTTTCTCTTCCAATTTATTTCAAAGTCCCTTTCCATGATTTTTATTACTCTTTGGGTCGCTCAAGATTTGTAAATTTCCCAATTTGCCCCTTCTCTAATGGTTGTGGTTCATGAACCGGTTCGATTTTCTCCCTTGGGTTGACAGGTTTTTTCCCCGGTTTTCTTATCTTTAAGAGATGGGGCTTACAACTCTCCCCTCCATTTAGGTGTTTTGTCCCCAAAACTTAATCAGTATCCTTTGCATAGGAATTAACTTCCCTTAATGTCCACTTGGGATTTGCTTGACATGCTAACACTTAGGTTGTTCTTTCCCTTATACCCTTTATAACACACACTTAAGGAATTTCTTTTCCCTTCCATCGTTTACTCATTCTATGGAGTTTATCATAACTAAGCATGTTTGGCATGCGAGTCTAAAGGTATATCCTTAGGTTCACATCTTCCTTTGCTTAAGGCAATATTCTCCCTCTTGAGGGTTCTTGCTCAGGATTTCAGGATTGGGAGTTCCAAGATGGCCAATCATTCCAGTGTTTAGTTATTCTCTTTGTCGTTGAGACCCTTAGCTCGGTGTCCTTTCGAGCGCTACCTACTTGCTTTCATGGGTTTCATTGTTTTCACCTTTTTGTACTATTTTAACCCTTCCCTTATCCGTTGTTTATTACAACTTCAGTAAAAATTTAATGTTTGACACTATCATGCTTAACCAACTAACTCTTCCTCACTTAAGTCATATTTTTCCCTGGGTTGTTGGGCTTACATGTCCCTTACAACATGACATGCTCTAGAATCTGTCTTTGGCCATTAAAATATTAGAACACGTCATTAATGGTTGTTCTCAGCCTTCCACCTTTTGGGGATTGTATAACTTTATCCCTTTTTTCGTCTGGTAGTATTTCTCGACCACCTATACTATTATCCAATAATCCATCTTGTCTTTGTCGTCATATCTTACATAATTGTGTTAGTTTTCCTTACTTACTTGTCCTTTCCCAACTTCTTTATTAGGTCCTTCTAGTTCTAATTATTGGGTCTCCCGATGACTTATTGACACACTGTAATTCTTCCCTTCTTATGTCCTATACGTTAGCATCTTTCACTCAAGGGCTTTCCTTCCCTCCATCCATTATTGCTTGCTTGTGACCATTCACCAACTCCTTATTCTGAGTTGACTCCTCTTTGGTCTATGCATAGATTTCCCGTTTGGGGAGTTTTTCCTTTTATGGTTTCCATTCTCTACTATGTCCTTCACAGTAGGGACTTCCACTTTAGGAGCTGCATGCTCTACCTTCTTACCATTCCTTGAAGGTTTCTTTCTTAATTTCTTCACACTCCTTTCTATATTGGGGCATATGCTCGCTTTGAATCCTTCTTCGTCTAAAAATTTATATTTTGTCCCTTATTCCTTACTTGAAAAACTTATGATTTTCGGTCTTATTTCAAGTACTCCACACTATGTCGAGCCATCTTCTCTTTAGGTTTCATCAAGTGAGCATGGACCACAACAAGTCTTTATGTTAGTGGTCATTTACTTTAAGTACTTCTTAACTGGAAGCTTACAAATCCCAAGTTTCTTGGATGTGCCTTCCTCTATTTCCTTTTTGTAGGTAGTCCACCTCTTTCTTACTCGTACAACATCTTTTGATGCTATCTCCCTACTTACCCTCTCCTTGGACCCTCATGAGTACTTTTCCCTTATACTTGATCTTTCCATCTCAACCAGCGAATCATTTCAGATCTTATATTCTTTTCCACTTATGTTGGTTCTATTACATCTTAGTTGGGACATGTATGTATTTCCAAGGTTTCCTTCCTTGGTAGGATTTATACTCTTTACTCCAGAATTCTCTTCTCGTTTCTCATTGAGAACATATAACCTTAAATGACATCCATTGATACAATACTTTCCTAATTTCCTTTACTCTTGAAACCTTATGTGCACTTCTTTTATACCCCATCTTCATTCTCACTTATATCCGAGTACACGTTTGTTTCTTTGTGGGAGAGTTTACATCATCTTTGTTTCAATATCTCTTGATCATCCTACAAAAGGCTTACTTACCTTTCTCGTGGCTTTTGGTCGTTAATTTTATCTTGGCCATTGATCTCTTTAAGGTTTTCCTTCATCCTTATTTCCCAAAGATTTTGGCCATTCTACCTCTTCATTATTTACTAGAGTTTTTTAGCTTCATGAGGGTCAATTCGTTAATTGCTTCACTCCTATTATCCTCCTAGTTTAATTATTTTGAGACAGTGGTCACTCTAGTCTTCTTATCCTTAATATCCATCCCATTGTCCTATTTACGGTGTAGTCCTTACTTCTTCTCGAACCTTCTTAGGGCATAGTTTCTTCTCCTTGACCATCTTGTTGTTACTAATTGTTTCCTTCCACTAGGTTTGTTTGAAATCCCTATTGGGCTTCTCTACTCTTCTAGAGTAGGTCACACTTGGCCATTCGGTACATCCTTAACCGCAAATGCCTTTTAATGATGTTCCTTATTTTGGTTTAAGCCTCTTATCATTCATCTACCGGTTATTAGCTTGGGATTTTCTCTTTCCTTGATCCCACTTCCTATCTTTATCCTTCTTCATAAGGACTTCTATCTTGGGAATTTCACGTTCAACCTCCCTAACATTTCTTGAAGGATTTTTCCTTCTTTCTTTCATTACACCCTTCCGACATCTATATACATAATCGGCTTTGATCCTTCCATGTCCTCGAATTACCATTCGTTCCTTATCCTTCCTTCGAGGAACTCCTAATTGTTGGTGAGTTTCTCATAATTTATGTCCTACCTATCACTAACTCTTTCAAGGATACTTGTGTATTCCTCCGCAATTCTCTTCCTATCACACTTCTTTCCCTCTTCCCTCTCTCCGTATCTTATCCTAATGTGGCTTAGCACTTTTTGCGCACCCACTTCTTCCTTATACCTTACTTTCCTCTTGGTTATCTTCCATTCAACGGGTTTCCTTTGGGGCAGCCCAATTCTTCTTGGTTTCCTAACTTTTATATGGGGGCTCTTCCTTAACTTCTTATGGTCCTTAGATCTTCCTTTACTAGTCATGCACTTTTTGATGCTTACTTCCTTTGTACCTGAGTTCTCACTGTTCCTTTTCTACCCTTAGTTAGGGTATGTCCTTCCTGGTGATGCTAGGCAAAGTCCTTTGGAATTTCCTAGTTTTGTTGCCTTATTACTCCAGATTCTAAATTTTTGTGGGGGACTTATTTGGCTATCTTTAAGGTTTAGGTTAACTAGAGGTGACCCATCGTTTTCTTCCTTAGGCGATCTTTTCTCTATCTAATACCCAGATCATTATTGGTATACTTTCATTTCTGTTAGTTGTACTTGTCATTATCAAGGAGAATAAATTTTAATCAAGGAAAACTGAACTTTCATTCATTCCAAGAGATAGTCTGTCGCTGTACTTGCCTTATTACAGGAATTTACTACTTTCTAGTCCCTTGGGGTCATAGGCTAGGAGTTTGCCTCTGAACGGTTGTGGCATTCACGTCGAAGGCTCTGATGAATTGGTTGAATTCCATTCATATTCCCTTTGTATTTCCCTTATAGGACAAACTTCATGTATGGCCTCAAGTCCGTACTTTCTCAACAACTTCGCCTCACACTCATATGTCCACTTCATCCACTGAGAAGGAGTGAAGTTAGATTGAGCAGGTGGGGTACTTTGTGGACTTTTATAAAGGTGGTGTAGGCATCCTAATAGTTATCCCATTCCTCCTTCTTAATTGGAGTCCTTTTTGGTTGTTTACATCCTCAGGCTCAGCTTGAGGGTTGATGTCCACCTTAGGAGTGAGGTTAGGCTATCCAAACACTCGGGTAAACTCTTCGTACAATCTCTGATGTTCCAAGCTTAATCCAAGTGGGGTTGTCTGGGCTCCTCGAGGAGTTTCCATAGGGAGGGTTGGTTGGGAAAGATGGAGACTACGTCTCTTGTTCTCTTGGTTCCTTTCTTGGGAGCCATCTGTAAATTTTAAAATTATTCATATTAGTTACTATGTTCTCTAGTTTTGATAATATATTCGAGGAAACATGCTCTGATACCACTCAAGTTGTCATGCCCTGACCTAATTTGGTTGGACCCCGTTAAGCAACCCACCACTCTTCCTTGTTTACTAAGGGTTGAGTACAAATAGATAACTCCAAGGAGTACAAACACAAAACTCCATGACTAACTGGTATGATGAGAAACACAAACCTAGTAGCTTCTCTTTTCCCTTATCACCACCATGTCATCCGGCAGCCCTCAGGACACATCACTACCCCTCTGGGCATCTTAATGGTCCTAAACCTCAAGTGCATGCACAAACAAACTTTTCCTCAAAAGCCATTTAATCTTTGGTGCCACTAGTCCAACGACTCCGACCGTCAAATAGACCTGCAACTATTTGTCTCGACTGGTCCGTTGAACTATCATGTCGCACTACTCCTAGTCTATTGAGTATGTCCATACTGTCTCGGTACCATGGCCAAACAATTCATTTACTTAAGTTTTCATGGCTTAGAGTCATGTTTTTTTACGAGGCCCTGCTCGTGCCAACTAGCATAGGGGCCACTGTTCGAGATTTTCAAAAAAATCGAGCATATTAGCCCCCAAGTTCCAAAATCGAGGCCTCCGGCCTAATTGAGCTAATCCAGCTCCCGTTAAAAAAGTCTCCAAAAATGTTTATGCAGTGGCACACAGTTAAGGGAGAGCACTTTTGACCAAATATACTTTTCAGCTATCTATCATACCAACAGAGTATAAGGACATTTCCGCTTATAACCGAAGAATGGGTTTTCCACTTCCTTCGAGGAAGCTTAATCATACCAACCGTGTATGATCTACTTACACCGGTAAGTAGTTTTTCTGTGGGATTTTCACATCACTCATTTCAGGTGTGAAGTTTAAAATACCACTTAGCAGTGGATTTTCATTTTTGAGGTGCTTATCATTCCAACCGGATATGATATAAAAGTCCCACCCACTCATTATTGCAGTGAATTCCTCTCTAGCGGTTCTTTGTATTCACGCAAGCTTGTACTTGTTAGTGTTCCCGGTACTTCATGTTCCTACACGATATGAATATCCTTGTTCATTATCCCATGGCCTAATAGCCTTCATTCATTCCAAATGAATGAGAAAACCAAACTTTTCATTTATTTGCAATTAGATCCCTAAAGTCCCTAATGTCGGTTTTTCCTCAAATTGAGTCCCAGAACTTTTAAAATTCACCTTCGGACCTCAATTTATTCAATTTCACAAAATGGGGTTCAATTTCCCAAATTTCCAATTTGGTCCCCACACTTTTCTAAAATTACCATTTTGCCCATACTTTAAAAAATGGTAACTTTTACCCCAAAAATTCCAAAATTGCCCAATTGGTCCTCCAACATCTTTATTATGCCTAATTGGTCCTCAATTTTATGAAATTGCACTTTAGTCCCTTGAATTTTCTAAATTCCCAAATTTCCCCCAATTTTCCCCAATTTCGACATTCTAATTCTGTTGAATTTGATTTTATCAAATTGACCGATCAAATAAGTTTAATTGTTGAAATTGAAGTTAGATTAGAGTTCCTACACCTTCATATGATTCAATTTCATTTTGAATCACTTGATTTGGTACTGGAATGATCTCAAATGGAGCTTCGCCAAAAAACTGGACTTCGAGAGAAAAAGCTTACCGTTGGGGGCATGGCAGTCTAAGCTTTCAATCTGGGTAGATAGCTCTCATTTGGAGGTTCCTCCAATGATCAAGAATTGCATTAATTTTTTCCAAATTGGATGAGAATTTTATCATCAAAGTTCTGGAGAATTTTATTATCAAATCTAAAATTTTCTAAATTCACTTTCTATGTAATGGTGGCCTCAAATCTCAAATTTGAATTTTTTAAGCCACCTAGAAAAATGAATTTAGCATTCGGTTTAATACTGGTTCAAACCGATCTAAATTGGTTCAATTCGGTTTGTTTCTGGTTCACCTAAACCAGATTAGTTTTCATCTCCAATTTATCCTAAAGTCCCTTTTCATGACTTTTGTTACTTCTTAGATCATTTGGGATCCATAAATTTCCCAGTTAGCCCTTTCTCTATTGGTTCTGGTTCATGAACCAACTCGGTTTATAAATCGGTTCAATCTGGTTCGGATCCGGTTCTTCTGAACCAATCTAGTATTCTCTCCCAAATTGTCGTAAGATCCTTTTCCAAGGTTTTATGAAACCTTTGGGTCACTCAGGAGTTGTAAATTCCCAAATTTCATATTCCTTGATGATCGGGTTTGTGAACTGGTTTGGTTTTTCTCATTCGAGTTGACCAGTTCTTTCCCTATTTTTCTTATTTTAAAGGGACGGGGTTTACAATGTGCCTCATGGAGTTCGCCTATAATAACTGTTATTAGGGCAGCATACATATGGCACCGTACATGGCCCTTTACGGGTGCCCAAGTCATACACTCCTATTCTAGAAGGATGTAGGGGAGAGGAAGCTCGAGAAGGTTAAGCTGATGGAGGATGCAAAGGAGAAAATCCAAATAATAAGGAGTTGGCTTAAGGCGGCCTAGGATAGACAAAAGAGCTACGATGATCAGAGGAGGAAGAACCTAGAGTTTGAGGTAGGAGACCAGTTATTCCTCAAGGTATCACCATAGAGAGGGATACTCAGGTTTCAACAATGAGGAAAGTTGAAACTAAGGTACATTGTCATGTATGCCATAATTCAAAGGGTTGGATCGGTGGCATACAAGCTCGAATTGCCTCCAAATCTACAAAGAATACACGACGTGTTGCATATGTCAGTACTCCAAAATTATGAGCCCGCCCCGAGTCATGTATTGGATCAGCCATCACCGGAGCTAAACGAAGACCTGATATACGAGGTGTAGTCAATACAAATCCTCGATAGACGAGAGAAAAACTTAAGGAATAAGAGGATCCCCATGGTGAAGGTTCTTTGGCAAAGTGGCTAGGTGGAAGAAGAGACATGGGAAATGAAGTGTGTTATGAGAGAAAGGCCTCCCCAATTGTTCGATATGTGAAAGTTTTAGGGACAAAAGTCCTCTAAGGAGGGGGGAAGATATAAACCTCGTATGCACATAATTAGAAAACTAGGCTAGAGAACCAGGAAATTTCATGTAACAACCGAACTTTGACCTATCAACAATTGATGAGTACAAGTGAAATAAGAAGATACAAAACCCAAAGTGACCGATAAGGACCTAAACATTAGGAGAGGGAACTGTGAAGGAAGATGGGGGTGAGAACTGGACGGGTTCAGATCGAACCAAATCTAAACTGAATTGAACCAGGAGGAGTCGTACAGAACCAATTCAAAGAATTATTTTTCTAGGTGGAATAAAAATATCAAATTGGGAAATTGAGGCACCACTAGGTAGGAAATGATTTTAGAAGAATTTAGAAAATTTTAAATCTTGGAAAACCGATCGAATAATGCTTGAACTTGCTGATTTTCAAATTCATGTCACTGAACCCGGTCGAACCGGACTGATCAATGGACCATTGCCAGGTCAGTGCCCAGTCAGCATGTGTGACCAATCAACGAGTGACATGTGGCAAAGCGTGCCCGTGTACAATGAGCGCCTTGAAGCTTTGATTGATTTGGACGTGACACGTGTCATTTGTCAATGGTCAAAGGAGAAAATCCACCTTAGTGATGATCGACCAATGAGAAGAGGACACATGGCAAATTTTCCATGTCATCATCCAATTGGGACGTCTAAGAAACGATCGACCAATCAAAGGTTGACACGTGGTGGAGCCACGAATAGCCCCGATTAATGAGAGGTCGATACATGGCAGTGGCACTGTGCATTATTAGGAAAATCTAATGTATTGAAAAAGGATCAATCAGAAGATATCACGTGTCACGGTCAGCGGTGACATTGGAATGAGCGACCAATGGGAGGCCCCCACATGTCTGGTTAGTGAGTCAAAGGCTAACTAGGTTGCTAAGGAGGATGTTGCATCAACAAAGCTAGCCAATTACGACATGCCATGTGGTAAGCTGACAAGTGGGAAGCTCGCACATGTAGCATAGTGTCATCTTCCTCACTTGGTTGATAGAGAAAAGGGGATAAGGGGGAGAGAGAAAGTCTCTGACAACTTAAAAAAAGCTCTAGTTTGGCTGCCGATGAGTAAGGTAGGGGTCGAGACTTACGTCAGATAGTAGCCCAAATAGTTGTCAAGCTCCCTATATAAAGAGCACCCCTCCCCTCACATTCCTCATCCCACTAGCGATCGAAGAAGGAGAAGTGGTCTATTTTTTCGGTGAAGCTTCAACTAGAGCTTCGACATTGAGATTTTTCTCAACCTCTGAAGTCCACCCCCCCCCCTGGTGCCATTGGAACCGAGAAGAAGACCTCTACCAGACTGAAATCTAATCTTGACCTAAAGACCACCACCAGAGTCCCAACAAGCTCTAATAAGACTTTTGCTCCTTCAGATGAGAAGAAGCCAAACTCTTCTAGCTGCACCCAGATCACCCCCGACCTCACACAACTAAACTGACCCTTCCCTAGCCATCATCCACTCATACCAAGCCCTCCACAACCTGTGAGGTAAGCTACTTCCGCCCTATGTCACCGGAATTTTGAAGTTGCGAAAGCTAACTTCCCTAAACTTCTCTCATCAAATTCAAGGTGCTCCAATAAGTGATTTGTAAACCCCGCTCATTTTAGTGAAGGAAAACTGGGAAAAGAACCTGTCAAACCGACTGAGAAACACCAGACCGGTTAACAAACCCGATCAATTGAGAATGGACAATTTGAAACTTTACAACTCCTGGGTGATCCAAAAGGTTCATAAAACCTTAGAAAAGAACCTTAGGATAAATTGGAAGAGAAAAATTAGACTGGTTCAGATGAACCGGTTTATGAACCGAGTCGGTTCATGAACCAGAATTGATAGAGAAAAGGAAAACTGGGAAATTTATGGATCTCGAGTGACCCAAAGAGTCCCAAAAGTCATGGAAATGGACTTGAGAATGAATTGGAGATGAAAACCAAACCGGTTTAGGTGAACTGGATCCAAACTGAATTGAACTGGTTTTGACCGATTTAAACAACTATTGACCTAGATGCTAAATTCATTTTTTAGGTGGTTTAAAAACTTCAAATTTGAGATTTGAGGTCACAAATGGATAGAAAAAGAATTTAGAAATTCTTAGATTTGAAAAATTCGATCGAATTGGGGGTGAACCGACCAGTTTAAGCTTTGAACCCGGTTCGGATCGGTTCGGTCTAGTTCAGAATAGTGTCGTCTTCTTCCTTCAAATTAGAGCACTATTCAATCACCGAAAAATTGCATAGCACCAACGAAGCTAAAAAGTCTCCAGCTAGGGAGTTCAAGGCAATGAATGACCGCTATTAAGGCGCCAATCGGACAGTCAAGAAGTCTCCGAGTTTCCTATATTAAGAGCCCCTCTCCATTTATTATCTCCACACCTGAAAACTCCATTCTCTCTCAACTGCTCCATTTTCTGGAAAATCTCGAACAAGATCTCTGAATTGGGCACTTTTTTGAGCCAAACAAAGCGAGGTCACATTCTTTAGAATCGAAGAAGTGTCGGCGTGATGGAACAATGAAGCAGCTCTAGCGGACCGAAGCAGCCTTGTTTCGTTGGAGCTGAAATAAGCCAATTCGAGCCCTACTCAGGCCAAACCAAGCCTTTCCAACACCTCCACAGCCCTCCTATAGCTGAATTAGAGCTGAAAGGTAAGCCAATTTGGCTCACCTCTGTAATTTCCAACCGTTGCTAGAGAGAGAACTGACAGAACTTCGATGATGAAATTCTAACTCAATTTGGTATCAATTGATACAATTCTTGATCCTAGGATGAACCTCAGGATGAGAGCTATCTGCCCAGATCAAAAGCTTGTACCGCTGCGCCCTCGATGGTAAGCTTTCGAAACTTTCTCTCTCTAAGTCTAGTTTTCCTGCAGAGTTCTGTTTAAGCTCATTCTGGCACCAAATCACACGATTCAAAGTGCAATTGAATCATATGAAGGTCTAAGAACTCCAATCTAACTTCAATTTCAACAATCAGAAGTGTTTGATCGGTCAATTTGATGAAATCAAATTCGGATGAGTTAGGAAGTTGAAATTGGGGGAAATTTGGGGGAAATTGGGGATTTTCAAAAATTCGAAGGACCAAAATGCAATTTTATAAAATTGAGGGTCAGTTGGGCATGATAAGAATCTTAAAGGGTCAATTGAAGAATTTTACAATTTTTGGGGTAAAACTTACCATTTTTGTAAAGGAAGGGCAAAATAGTAGTTTTGAAAAAGTTGGGGGACCAAATTGGAAATTTCAGAAATTAAAGCCCTTTTTATGAATTTGAATAAATTGAGGTCCTAAGATAATTTTTAAAAGTTTTGGGACTCAATTTGATGAAAAAGCGGCATTAGGGACTTAAAGAAAAATAAATTTAGGGTCCTAATTGCAAATAAAGGAAAGATTGGTTTTCCCATTCAATTGGGATGGATGAGGGCTATTAGGCCAAAGAATAATTAACAAGAAGTTCATATCATGTAACTTGTGGGCTAATATGCTCGGTTATGAAAATCTCAAATAGTGGGACATAGGCCAATTGTCACGAGAAGAAACTTGTAAACAAACATGAGATATATGCCATAAAATCTTAAATAAATGAATTGTTTGGCCATGGTACCAAGATAGGACCGACATATTCAATTAACTAGTGGCAGTGCAACATGATAGGTCTCTGGACTAGTTAAGACAAATAGCTGCTAGTTGAGTTGAGGGTCAGGGCCATTGGACTAGTGGCACCACATATTATATGGCATGATTTAAAAATACTTATTGTGCATGCAATGTGTGTATGGGACCTTCAAGATGCCCAAGAGGGGTATTGATGTGTCCTAGGGCCCTAGACGACCTGGTGGGTATAAGGGCAGTTCAACGGACCAGGTGACCTTGTAAAGCTTGACGTACTTCAAGCACACGAGACCGAGGTGGGGTATGGATGAGGTCTCTGTCCTCATATGGACATGAAGAATTGATTTCGGGATTGAGGGTTGGATGTCATGTACATCCACTCATTCTCATGGTAGAAGTGGGCGTGCTTCTATCTAGGTGGCCGGTAAATTTGCTTCGATGACACAAGTGGGTTCAGTGGACGGGTTGGCATGCGATTATGTGATTGACCTTCATGATGAAGGATGTGTGTTGGGTGATGACACATCGTGATTAATAAGAAATGGTGATAGAATGAAGATATTTGAAATGAAAGGACTTTTGAAAGGAAATAAGGAGTATGGCACACTCCAAACAAATCTTTTTCCTAAAAAGTCAAATTTAGAAAACCCATTCACTGAGTCATTGTACTCACCACCTCCCTCATATCCCTTTTCAGGAAAAATGCCCGAAAGCCTACCCTCAGGGACCACAAACTAATACACCTATAAGATAGGTATGATAAATTTAATATTTTTATGTAGTTTTGCTTTATGTTATTCGAGGAAAGGTGTAGGTTAAAGGACGCCTTACTCTTTACGGTATATAACAAGGGGAAACCCTTAAATAAATCGAGAGAGTGGCAGGTTGATCACGGGGATCTGACCAAACCGGGTCGAGGCATGACACGATTGACTAGAAAGTTGATCCTAGAAGGACCCTTTGGAAGTGCACTAGCTGCCCACATCAAGAGCTCCGACTGCTGCCTCCTCACCAGTAAGGAAATTGAGCTTTCTCTCTCTACTAATGTTTTCCGATTGGCTTCGTTTGAGCGCAAATTGGCACCAAGTAAGGTGATTCAAAGGGCAAATTGATTGTGGAGAGATGGGGGTGCGATTAACAGCATGATAGGGGTAATTGCCCAAGTTTGGGTGGTCAATTTAATGAATCTGTCGAGCAAAAAAAATTTGAGTAATCTAAGTTTCAGAGGTCATAATGCAATAAATTGAGGAAATTTTGGGGCTAAATTGGGGATTTTGGAAATTTAGGGGCCAAATTGAAATAAATGAAAAATTGACGTCTTTAATGGAGATAAAAGGTTAATTAGGGTAGTAAACAGAAAAATAAAAACCTTGGGGACCTAATTGAGGATAAATGGGACATTAGGGACATAAGGGCAAAATTCTGGACCTTAGGGACCTAATTGTAGTTATAGCATAATTAAGTACCAAATTGCCAATACGAGCAATTATGAGGTCCTTCCTACTAGTTGTACTGATATGAATGCTTGGACCATGTAGGACGGGCAACTCCAAGGATAGTGCACGAGAGCGTGTAGGCAACCGAGATATTGTCGGAGGCAAGTCACACCACCCCAAGTGAGTGGGTTTAGCATCATGTTCGGTTGGGCTGATGAGTACATTATTCCCTAATTGAAAAAGGTTTCCGAGGATGGTCCTCTGCTGGCTAATTGAATAAGCTTAAACATTTTGGGAGGCAATCTTGATGAAAACATGAAGCATGCAATAGTAGGACTAGTATTGCTCGAGTGGGCCCAAGGCTAATGGGCACGGGCATAGGCCTATATACAAGTTAATACGGTTATGATTAAAAATACCCATAATCAGATAATTGTGTGAAATGGTTACTATGCCAAAGATAGACAAACGAACTCGTTGGGTTAGTAGTTGCTAAGCTAAAGCCAGGTTGTCGGGCCAATAACACCAAAGATAACGACCATAAATAATGAAAACTATTGATTGTGCATGCCATGAGTTCGGAATCATTGAAATGCCTAGAATGGGGTAGTCATAGTTCTAAGGGTTACAGGACAACCTAGGGAGCATAAGGGTGGTTTGTCATCTAGTATGTTGAGTAGCTCTAAGAGCTTCATGCGTATTGAGACCTAGGTCAGAGAGGGAGAGGTGTCAACACACATTGTAGACACGGAGTATGGCTCGGGGCTGAGGATTGGACAACTGATGTCCACTCAGACTTAGGGTAGAAGTCATGGACTTCTATTAGGATAGACGATAAAGGTGCTGCTGTCTACAAGTGGAACAATTGGAAATTATTCTGTGAATGTGTGATCCCTTTTAATGACAAAAGGAGTGTGATTGTGCGTCAACCAAATTTCATGAACAACACACAAGGATAAGGAGAAGTTGATGAAGAACTATGAATTAACGAGAAGCCCAAATGAATCTTCTTTAAGATTACCCACTTAGTGAGTTGAAAGACTCACTCCCTCCCTTTAAATGTTTTTTCAGGAAATGGAGGCCCACTTAGAGATTATCCGCCACACCCTTAACTCCAAGTACATGTATTTAAAAGCTATTAAGTTTTACAAAATGTTATTCTAGGGAACAATGACAGAAGGTATGCCTGACTCTTCGTGGTCTTGGGAGAAGTGACTCCATCCAGACAGAAAAGAGTGGCGGGTTGCTCATGGAGTTCCGACTCAACCGGGTCGAGGCATGACAATCCCTATCGACATATGAGGAAAATGAAGGACTTTAGACAAATTACAATAATAACCCCACACGCAAATTAACTATATTGTCCCTAATTTAAAGAAATTTACATGTGTACCCATGGCTCGCAAAATTAACATATTGTCCCCTTCATTATTAACAAAATAACAATACTATCATTAAGGTCGTGTTTGGGGAGCATAAATAAAGCCAAGATTCCAAAATTATGAAAATACCCTTAAAGGTATATTAGGACTACGAAGAAATTTTGAATGCTACTAACCGACTCCAAATTCTTCAAGTACCAAATTTCAAATATAAGAGAGCAAAATATACCTGATTGTGCGAGAGGAGCACGAAGACTTGAGAATCTCTCTATGACGATCATGTGCTCGGATAACATTGAGTGGTATTTTTGACATCGAGTCTAATTGGACCAATGTTGCAATATTACTCGCATATTTAATAGTTTGGAATATTAAAACATTTTAAAAATATATTTCCACTTGACTCCTTAAACCTAGCTAAAAATTATTTTGGGGAATTATATTCTCTATATGGGCATAAATCCTGCATAGAAGAATTATCATGTATTTTATTTAAAGCATGATATATTGATACATTCGCAGGTATAGATGGTTGAGGCCCTTAGTCGAGTGAATATGAATTTAAATTATAATTTGTGAAGTGGGCACAAGGCCGGCGTTTTAAAAAAAGAGAGGGCCCAAAGCCAATGGGAAACGACTTAGTCCCATAAACAACTTCTGATTTATGAACATGATTGATTATGTGTGTTTTAACTATTGGGTTGAAGCTGGGTTGAAGCTGGGTTGCAGCTTGTTGGGCTGGTGGTACAAAGAGAAAGGTATTAAATAAAAAGATTATTGCATGTGTATTGATTATGTATGTGACCATGAGATGCCCAATATGGGGTGGTGATGGTTTTATGGGTTGTTGAATTTCAAGGATGGAACAAAGGAAGCTATCATTGGTCTAGTATGTCACGTGGCTCTCGGAGTCACGTTGCGCAATAGACCTAGCGAAGGGGAAATGTCTCGTCACTCTAATAGCGGATAAATTCATCGAAAATATCTAGGGTTGGGTTGGAGCTCATATAAACTAATGGTTGAGGTTGTAGCATCATACAAGTGTGGTAGAGGTTGTAGCCTCTTACCAAGGTTGTCGGTAAAGATGCTACAGACCACAAGTGGAATAGACCGGATGTCTATTATGCGAATCTATGCTTTTTCCATGTGGGAAAAGTATGTCTGATGCTTGTTGAATACAAGATCGCTTTATCAAAACTTTGAATCCCTATATGATTTAATATTGTTTTTTCAAAAAGTTACTTATTATTATTTTAGAGCATGTGTTGAATCATGTACATGATGTCAATTAATTCTAGTCACTGAGTTGTGAACTCACTCCCCTTTAAGAGTTGTAAATCTGGGGGATGGGTCGGGTTGTCTATAGGTACAACCGGGGAAAATCCTGTCGGGGCATGACAACTTAAGTGGTATCAAATCTCTCTATGACAACTGTGTAAGGCTTATATAAGATAATTTGCCAAAGAACCTAATACACTTGACCTTCAACTAGAAATACCTATATAGAAGTGAGACATAAGTCTATGACCCTAGGATGAAAGTGATCTTTAGTATTATGAATACTGACCAAGAAATTTAATAAACCAAAAGTGGAAGTCTTCCACGATAATAAAATACATAACACAAATGGTACTAAGGGAGTAATATGAAGATTTTAGGGAGAAGTTAAGAAAGCATCCTTTGGAAAGGATTTACCAAACACTAAAGTGAAAATATATGATAGAAAAACCATATGAACAACTCTCAGCAAGGAAGCCGAAGGAAATAAAAGAAAATCACCAAGCCATTACCTTAAATTTTGCACATAGCCTCAGAAGAACTCATACCTTTTGTATGAAATAAAAGAACTGTGCACATAAAAGAAACACTAAAGGACCAAAGAAATATTCCCTAATGTGTAAGGTACCCAAGGTAGAACATCAAAGTAAACGGTGGTAACATCTTACCAATATAAGAACCTACAAGAAACTGAATGGAAAAGATGGGGGCAAGTATAAAGGAAATTCCAAAGTAGATAGAAGCCCGTTCACTTGTGGCGTTGGAGCGACTTTACCGGCCACCTAGATAGAAGCCCGTCCACTTCTACACTGGGAATGAGTGGATGTACGCGACATCTGACCCTCAAACCCGAAAAGAAACTTTGTATTCGTATGAGGATAGAGACCTCATCCTGACCCCACCCCGGTCTCATGCGCATGAAGCTACATCGAGCTTCCCTGACTAATGGCATGACAAACTGCCCTTATCTCCACCATGTCATCCAGTAGCCTCTAGGACGCATCACTACCCTTCTTGGGCATCTTGGTTGTCTCAAACTTCAGTGCTTGCACAAAACAATAATATTCCTCACAAGCCATTTAATATTTTGTACCACTGGTCCAACGGCCTCGACCTTCAACTTGACCTGCAGCCATTTGTCTCGACTGGTTTGTCGACCTGTCTTATCGCACTACCACCAGTCCATTAAGTAGTCGGTCTTGTATTGGTAACATGACCAAATTAAATCATTCATTAAAGTTTTCATGGCTTAATATCATGTTTATTTACGAGCTCCTGCTCGTGTCAACTAGCCTTGGGCCCACTATACGAGACTTTCAAAATCGGGCATTTTAGCCCCCAAGTTCCAACATCGAGGCCTCTGGACTATTTGAGCAATTCGAGCTCCCGTCAAGAAGGTGTCCAAAAATCTTTAAGCAGTGGCACACAGTCGGGGGAGAATTCTTCTGACAAAAATATCTTTTTCACTCGTCTATCACGCCAATCGGGTGTGCTGACATCTCCGCTTATAATCGGTAAACGAATTTTCTACTTCCTTCTAGGAAGTTCATCATACCAACCAGGTATGATCTACTTACAACTGGTAATTAGTTTTTCTGCATAGTTTCCACATCACCCCATCCAGGTGTAATATTAAAATTTCACATAATAGTGGTTTTTTATTCCAAGATACTCATCACTCCAACCGGGTATGATGTGAAAATTCTCATTCACCTGTTAATGTAAGGAATTCCTCTTAACTAGATTTTTGCCTCCACACAAGCTTGTTTTGGTTGGCGTTCCTGATACTTTGTGTTCCTACACGAGATGAGCATCATTGTTCATTATCCTTTAGCTTGATAGCCTTTATTCATCACGTATGAATAAAATACACAACATTTTAATTAATTACAATTAGGTCTCTAAAGTTCTTTTTCTTTAACTTTAGGTCCCTAATACTGATTTTTCTACAAATTGAGTCCTGAAACTTTAAAAATTCATGTTGGGTTCTCAATTTATTCAAAATTATAAAAATGGGTTAAAGTTTCCCAAATTCCCAATTTGGTCCCCAATTTTTCCAAAATTATCATGTTGCCCCTACTTTACAAAAATGGTAAATTTGACCCCAATAATTCTAAAATTTTACCAATTGGTCCTCCAACATCTTTTTCACGCCCAATTGGCCCTCAATTTTGGAAAATTGCACTTTAGTCCCTTGAATGTTCAAAATTCCCAATTTCCTTCCCTTCGATTGAGGATTCGTACCGGTTCTATTTAATAGGTCAAGTTCTCTTTGAGTTTTGGTAGAGGTTAGTCCAACACATGGTTCGGATAAGGCTGGTACTTCCAAAGTACCAAAATGTGGAATACATCGTGTATTCTCTGCAGGTCTGGAGGTAGTTCTAATTTATAGGCCATCGGTCATATCATTTGGATAATGGGATAAGGACCAATATACCTCAGTTTCAACTTTCCCTATTGTTGAAACCTAAGTAATTCCCCTCCATGGGGATACCTTTAGAAATACTTGGTCTCCCACCTCAAACTCAGATCTTTCCTCCGATGGTCAACATAACACTTTTGCCTGTCTCGAACAGCCTTAAGACAACTCCTAATTAACTTGATATTTTATGTGGCATCTTCGATTAGTTCTACCCTTTCCAGCTTCCTTTCTCCCACTTCTTCCCAAAATAAAGTGGTATGACATGGTAGTCCATAAAGAGCTTCATAAGGAGCCATCCGAATATTGGCCTGATAGCTATTATTGTAAGCAAATTCTATTAGGTACAAGTATTTTCCCCAACCGTTGTCCATGGTAAGTATGCATGCTCTCAACATGTCCTCCAAGGTCTGAATCGTTCGCTCAGATTTTCCATCGGTCTAAGGGTGAAACATCATACTCATGTGGAGCTTGGTTCCCATAGAGCTTTGTAAGCTTGGCCAAAACCTTGAAGTGAATCTAGGGTCTCTATCTGATACTATACTTATCAGGATACCATGGAGTCTTACTATCTCCCTCATATATAGGACGACCAGTTGTTCGACTGAATCCATCCCTCATATTGGTAGAACATGGGCGAACTTTGTTAATCGGTCCATTATGACCTAGATTCCATCTCGTCCTTTTTCTTGTCACATGTAATCCCTTGACAAAGTCCATAGTGATGTGCTCCCATTTCCATTCCAAGATTGGTAAGGATTGCATTAGTCCTCATGGTTTTTGATGCTCAACTTTAATCTGCTAACAAGACAAGCATCGGGCTAATTTTTTGCAATCCCCCTCTTCATTCCTTTCTACCCATATCCTTGTTTGAGGGTGAAGTACATCTTAGTACTGCCCGGATGCATTGCATACAAAGAATCGTGTGCCTCTTCCAGGAATAATCTCTTCAGCTCCTTATCTTGATGCAACTCCATCACTTCGCAGATCGTAGTCCAATTTTGTTTCTCTGTTAACCGGGTCTAAATAAGATTGTAGTTCCTTATCAGCCTATTGTTGAACTTTAATCTACTTAGTTAGACTGGGCCTCACCACCACATTGTCCAACAAGTACTTCTCCTACTTGTCCATCCTCAGGTCCACCTCAATTCTCCCCAGCTGTTGCAACAAGGGTTTGTAACACGTCTTTATTTGCACCGTCTCCGTTTGATATGTGCGACTTAAGGCATCTGCCACCACATTTTCCTTTTCGAGATGATACACTATCACAAGATCTTAGTCTTTCACCAATTCCAACCATCTCCTCTAGCAGAGATTTAACTCTTTACGAGTTAGGAAATACCTAATACTCTTGTGATCAGTGTATATCCTACACTTAACCCCGTAAAGGTAGTATTGCTAAATCTTTAAGGTAAACACTATCGCAGCTAATTCAAGGTCGTGGGTTGGGTAGTTTGTAAACCCTACCCTTTTCAGTTAAGGAAAAACGAGGGGAACAATGGGTCAAACTGAGTGAGAAAACTAAAATGGTTCACAAACTTGATCACCAAAGAATGGGCAAATTGGGAAATTTATAACTCTCAAATGACCCAAAGAGTCATAAAAAACTTGGAAAGGGACCTTAGAACAATTTGGGAGAGAAAACTTGACCAGTTTAGGTGAACTAGATCCAAACTGGATTGAACCAGTTTGGACCAGTTTAAACCACTATTGAATCGGATACTAAATTCATTTTTTCTAGGTGACTTAGAAAACTTAAATTTGAGAATTGAGGCAACCATTTGATAGAGAATGAATTTAAAAATTTTTAATTTTGAAAACCTCGACCAAATTGGGCCTGAACTGGCCAGTTTAAGCGTTGAACCTGGTTCGGACCGGTCCGGTCCAGTTCGAAACAGTGTCATCTTCTTCCTTCGGATGACAGCACTGTTCACTCGCTGGAAAATTGAACAGCACCGATGAAGAAGAAACATTTTAGTTCATTATGTTTCAGGCCATCAATGACTATAATTAAGGTGCCAAATGGCAGTAGGAGAGTTCATGAGCTCCCTATATAAAGAGCCTCTCTCCATTCATCCTCCACACACCTGAAAATCTCACTCTCTCTCAACTACTTAGTTTTCCCACAAAGCTCGAACTAGAGCTCTCACATAGGGTCTTTTCTGAGCGAAAGAAGGTGTTATCGGGTTCCTTAGATTTAGGGAGAAGTTAGCTACATGGTGGTAGTCTCCAATTTCTCCGAGGATCGCCGGAGAAACGCTGGCGTGATCGAACAGTGAAGCAACTTCGACCAACTGAAGCTGCCCTGTTTCTATTGAGCTAAAATTAACCAATTTGATCTCTCTTCAGGACAAACCAAGCTCTCCCAGCACTTTCTCAGCCGTCCTACAACCGAATTAGAGCGGAAAACTAAGCCAATTTGGCTCCACTCTATGAATTTCGATCGGTGCTAGAGAGAGAACCGACAGATCTTTACTAACCAAATTCTCCCTCAACTCGACATGAATTGAGGGATTCTTGATTCTAGGAGGAACCTTAGGACAAGAGCTATCTATCTAGATTGAAAGTTCGTACCGTCACGCCCCTAACGGTAAGCTTTCGAAGCTTTCTCTCTCTACGTTTAGTTTTCCGGCAAAGCTCCATTTGAGCTTGTTTCATTGTTAATTCATGCGATTCAAAGTGCAATTGAATCGTATGAATGTGTAGAAACTTGAATCTACCTTCAATTTGAAAAATTAACCTCGTTTGATCAATCAATTTGATAAAATCAAATTCGACCATGTTGAAAGGTTGAAATTGGGGTAAAATTTTGGGGATTTCAAAAATTCGAGGGACTAAAGTGCAATTTCCTAAAATTGAGGGCCAATTGGGCATGGAAAAAATGTTGTAGGACTAATTGGTCAATTTTGGGGGTGAAATTTACCATTTTTGTAAAGTAGGGGCAAAATGGTAATTTTGGAAAAATTGGGGACTAAATATGGAATTTGGGAAACTTGAACCCCTTTTGTAATTTTGAATAAATTGAGGTCTCAACGTAAAATTTTGAAGTTTCGGGACTCAATTTGGGGAAAATTGGATAGCTGAAAGATTATTTTTGTTGGAAGTGCTCTCCCCTGACTATGTGACACTACTTAAACTTTTTGTAAGACCTTGACGGGAGCTCGAATTGCTCAGATAGGCTGGTGGCCTCGGTATTGGAACTTATGGGCTAAAATACACAATTATTTTTGAAAATCTCATATAGTGGGCCTAAGGCCAGTTGGCATGAGCAAGAGCTCATAAACAAAAATGAGTTTAAGCCATAAAAAATTTAAATGAATAATGTGTTTGGCCATGGTACCAAGATAGGACTGACATACTCGATGGATTGGCAGTAGTGCAACAAGACAGGTTGACGGACCAGTCGAAACAAACAGTTGCAGGTCGAGTTAAGGGTTGAAGTCATTGGACCAGTGGCACCAAAGATTAAATGTCTTATGAGGAAAACTATTGTTTTGTGCATACATTGAGGTACAAAACCTTCAAGATGCCCAAGAGGGGTAGTAATGCTTTCTAGGGGGTACTAGACGACATGGTGGAGATAAAGGCAGATTGTCGTGCCAGAAGTCATGGAAGCTCGATGAAACTTCATGTGCATGAGACCGGGGTGGGGTCGGGATGAGGTCTCTGTCCTCATACGGACACAAATTTTCTTTACGGGATTGAGGGTCGGATGTCATGTACATCCACTCATTCTTAGGGTAGAAGTGGATTGGCTTCTATCTAGGTGGCCGATAAAGTTACTTTGACGCCACAAGTGGGTGCAATGAATGTGTTGCCCTACAAATGTGTGTTCCCTTCATGATGAAGGGTGTGTATTGGTTGATAAACATACCAGTTGTGGTTAATTATGAGAAATAACTATGAAAACCCTAATTGTGAGGATGAAATATCTTAAAGGAAATAAGGAGTTTGGTACACTCCAATTCAAAAACTATTTTATTGAAACTTTTTTTTAAAACATTCTCATTCACTGAGTTCTAGAAACTCACCCACCCTTTTCATCCCTTTTCAAGAAATAGAGAAATGACTATGGATAGCACCTGACCTTACCCTTTATTAGGTATGCTTAATTATATTGAGCTTGCATTTTTATTGATATATGTTATTCTAGGGGACAAGGTTGAGATTTTGCCTGGCTCCTCCTTAATTAAAGAAGGGGGAAACCCCTCTTGAACCAAGAGACTGACGGGTTGATCATAGGGATCCGACCAAACAGGGTTTGGGCATGACAACTTGAGTGGTATCAGAGCCAAGTTCCCTTGAAACATTATCAATATTATGCCCTGACATTAATCTAACTTTAACTCTCGTGTAGGGAGGAGAGTCCCTAGGAAATTCGCTGTGAAATCCAATCCCCCACCCATAACCCTGAAAAAGACACCTACTCCAAGGGAGGCAGCCGTTCAATGATTTTTAAAAGGCGAGAAAAGTATACCCAAGGACATGGTGGAAGATTACCAGAAATTGGTGGGAGCCTTATTGGAACTAGAAGGCATCATGTACTCTCCTCCATGACAAGAGGAACCTGTACCTCCTCCTAGGAGCCCAACCACTCCTCTAGCCCCAAAACAACTGAAGAGGAATCCAACCAAGAAGGAGGCATGGGACAACTACTGGGATGCATATGCCACCTTCATGAAGGTCCACCAAGTACCCCACCTACTCAGTCTAGTTTTAATCCCTCCCAATGGATGAAGTGGACATATGAGTGTGAGGTAGAGCTATTAAGGTGCTATAGATTCGAGGCCATACATGAAATTCATCCCATAAGGGAATACGAATGGACCCCAACTGGTTCCTTAGAGCCATCTGATCAAAAGTCCCATAATCATTCTAAAGCTAGCTCTCGGCCTATGACCCCAAGGGATTAGGGGGTAGAAAATTTGTGTAATAAGCCAAGTATGGTAAGAAAATGTTTCTTGAATGAATGAAAGTTAATTCTTCTTGCTAAAACTTTTGAGTCTCCTTAATAAATTCAAGTAAAAAGAGCATGCTAATAAAGTAAGGGTAGAAGATCACCTAATGGGGAAAAACAAGTTACTTCTGGTTAACCACAATCTCTAAGATTTTTCTCAAAGGTACAATAAAATTTGGCAAGGAAGAGACTAAGGAAAGAAAGGAGAAGTTTGGAACAAGGGAGGCAAGCATCAAAGAGCATGGGATTAGGGAGAGTCTAAGGAGTTAAGGAAAAGCTCAAGGAATAATAGTAAGGAAAAACCAGAAGGAATAGATGATTACAAAGGAAAACCCAGGGGTGTAAACCCAGCCCTTTTGAGTTAAGGAAAACCAAGAAAAGAATCGGTCAAACCAAGTAAGAACACCAAACTGGTTTAAAAACCCGATCATTTGGGAATGGGCAATTTGGAAATTTACAACTCTCGGGTGATCCAAAGGGTTCATAAAACCTTGGAAAAGAACCTTAGGACAAATTGGAAGAGAAAAACCATACTGATTTAGATGAATCGAATCCAACTAGATTGAACCAGTTTATGAACCGAGTTGGTTCATGAACTGGAACCGATAGAGAAAGGGAAAATCGGGAAATTTATGGATCCCGAGTGACCCAAAGAGTCCCAAAAGTCATGGAAATGGACTTGAGAATGAATTGGAGATGAAAACCAAACCGGTTCAAGTGAACCAGATCCGACCGGATTGAACCGATTAGGATCGATCTGAACCACTATTGAACCAAATTCTAAATTTATTTTTCTAGGTGGCTTAAAAAATTCAAATTTGAGATTTGAGGCCACCATTGGATAGAAAATGAATTTAGAAATTTTTAGATTTGAAAAATTAAAGCGAATGGGGTGTGAACTGGCCGGTTTAAGCTTTGAACCTGGTTCGGACCGGTCTGATCCGGTTCGAAATAGTGTCGTCTTCTTCCTTTAGATGACAGCACTGTTCACTCACCAAAAAATCGTGCAGTGCCGGCGAAGCTGAGAAGCCTCCGCCCAGGGAGTTTCAGACAATGAATGACCACCATTAAGGCACCAATCGGATGGCCAAGAAATCCCCGAGCTTCTAATATAAAGAGCCCTTCCCCATTCATCATCTCCACACCTAAAAAGTCCATTCTCTCTCAAGTGCTCCATTTTCCGGTGAAGCTCGAACCAGAGCTTTGACTTGGGCACTTTTTTGAGCCAAACAAGGTGAGGTCATAGAACCAAAGAGAAGTCAACTACAAGCCTGTAGTCTTTGTTTGCTCTAAGTGTTGCTGGAGAAGCGCCAGCGTGATGGAGCAGTGAAGCAGCTCCGACGGACAGAAGCTGCCCTATTATGGCTGAGCTTAAATTAGCCATTTTGAGCCCTCCTCGAGCCAAACCAAGCCCTTCTACAGCTGAATTAGAGTGGAAAGGTAAGCTAATTCAACACGCCTATACAATTTCCGACCGGTGCTAGAGAGAGAACCGACAGAAGTTTGATGATAAAATTCTCATCCAATTTGGCATCAATGGATGCAATTCTTGATTCTAGGATGAACCTCAGGACGAGAACTATCTGCCCAGATCGAAAGGTCGGATCGATGTGCCCCCGACGGTGAGTAATTGTAGCTTTCTCTCTCTATAGTCTATTTTCTAGCAAAGCTTCGTTTAAGATCGTTCCGGCATCAAAACTTATAATTCAAAGTGCTATTGAATCGTATGAAGATGTAGGAACTCAATATGAATAATTAGAAGTGTTTAATTGGTCGGTTTGATGAAATCAAATTTGACTGTGTTAGTAAGTTGAAATTGGGGGAAAATTAGGAAATTTTGGGGATTTATGAAAATTCGAGGGACCAATATGCAATTTTGTAAAATTGAGGGTCAATTGGGCATGATAAGAATGTTAGAGGGCCAATTGAGCAATTTTAAAATTTTTAGGGTAAAACTTACCATTTTTGTAAAGGAAGGGCAAATTGGTAATTTTGGAAAAGTTGGGGGACCAAATATGAAATTTGGAAAATTAAACCCCTTTTTGTGATTTTGAATAAATTAAGGTACTAAGATAAATTTTATATGTTTTGGGACTCAATTTGAGGAAAAACCGGTATGAGGGACTTAAAGTTAAAGAAAAATAACTTTATGGAGCTAATTGCAAATAAATAAAAATTTAGTTTTCTCATTTATTTGGAATGAATTAAGGCTATTAGGCTGAGAGATAATGAATAAGGATCTTCATATCATGTAGGAATATGAAGTACAGATAACGTCAGCAAGGACAAGCTCACGTGAATACAAAGAACTAATTGAGTGGAATTCACTACATTAATGGATGAGTGGGATTTTATATCATACTCGGTTGGGGATGATAAGTACCTCAAAATGAAAATTCACTACCTAGTGGTATTTTAAACATCACAACTTACAGGAGTGATGTGAAAAACACACGGAAAAACTACTTACCCGTTGGAAAGAACTAGGACACAATTTCTTAGGAACTTCATAAAATAAGGAGACTTATAGGAAACAGAGATATTAAACCAAAAAGAGAGAAATCCAGAGTGAATAAACCATACAAATATCCTTAAGTATAAATGAAGGATAAAAGAACAACTTCTAAGGAGTAGTAGGGAGATCGAACGTAAGAATCCCCAAACGGAAGACCCTAGAAGAAGAATGAAAATAGGAAATGGGATCATGGAAGGAGAAAGCTCCAAGTTAAGAGATCAATAGTGGAAATATCACAAAACTAGAGCCGAAATAAGGATCTTAGTAAGTAGTACAAGTGGCTAAGTGAGTGATTGGAGAGGTTAAGTATGATCTACTTGCAAGAATGCAGGGAAATCAAATAGGGATTCTAGATGGACCTAGTTGAAGGAAATAACCCATAACAATTGGAATTGGCCAGGAGAAGAAACCACACTCCAAGATGGATTGTAGAAGTAGTAAGCACTATATTCTAAATAGGGCGAAGAGATGGATACCAAAGACAAGAAGATTCGAGAGACAACCCTCTCAAATTAATTAAACTAAGAGAATGATATGAACAATAGTAAATGAATTTACCCTTGTGAAGGTCATAATTCTCGTAAAGAAGGAAAGGATGGAAAGGCCAAGCCCATCGAGAAATAAGGACAGATAAAAGCCTTAGAGTGATAATGGCTAAGACAGGAGTAACGACTTAAAAGCTATAAGAAGGTTAAATAAGCCTTATGCGGGACGATAAAGAGTTGTAAGATGAAAGAGCATGTGAACTCCACTTCCAAGAATTAGATGAATATAGGAGCAAGTGAGAATGAAGATGAGGTATACAAGAAGTAACCGTAAGGTCACAAGGGTAAAGGTGAGTAAGTTAGAATGTCATGAAGGACTATCATTTAAGGTGGGGTGTTCGACATGTTAAAACTAGAAAAGAATTCCGAGCAAAGAGGAGTATAAGAATTTCCAAGGAAGGAAAAACTTGGGAAAAACATATATGTACAATTATGAGGTAATGGAACCAACAAAATTGGAAAGAAGATAAGCTCCTCAAAGACAAGTTATTGGAGATGAAAGGATCAAGTACATAGGAAAAGTAATCGGGAGAGTCCAAGGGGTAAGTTGAACCCAAATAATGGGTAAGTAGGAGGACAACAACAAAATAAGTCGTACGAGTAAGAAAGGAATTAACTCGAAATAAAGGATTGTGAAATGATCACGGGTGAGTAAGAGTGGTTTAAGGAAAAGAAGAGTTCTTAAGGGAAAGGAAACCACTAGGAATGAGGAATTATGTAAGAAATGAAGGGTTTCAGCATGTTCATAAGTATCGGAAACTTAAAGACTAGAAGTTTGAAAGACCCAATAAAGAAGCTGGGAAAAGACGAGTAAGGAAACCAATACAATTATAAAGGATATGACATCAAAGGCAAAATGGATGATTGAATAACAACAATGAGAGTCAAGAAGTACCACCAGATGAAAGGGGGGACGACATTATACCATCCCTGAAAAATAGAAAGATTGAGAATAGCCATTCTGGAAGTGCTTTAAAACGCTATATGGTCAAAGACAAGTTCCAGAGAACGTAGTGCTATGAGAGATATATAAACTCGACTATCCCAGGGAAATATGACTTAGGTAAGAAAGAGTCCACGATTTTAGCATAACAAGGTTAGACATTAAATGTGGAACGAAGTTGTCATAACCAACGAATGAGGGAATGATCAATGTAGGATGATAAGGTGATAACACCAACACCTATGGAAGGATGTAAGTGGTCCTTGAATGGACACTGAGTTAAGGAGGTCATCAAATAAAGAGAATAACTAGAGACAGGAAAGATTGAGTATTTTGGAACTCTCAATCCTAAAATCTTGAGTAAAGAATCTCGAAAGGGAAAAATAGTGCTTTAAGGAATGAAGGACGTGAATTTAAGGATATGACCTTAAACCTTCCAATGAGATAGGTTTAAAGTAAGTAACCTCCATGGAATGAGAAAATGATGGAAAAGAAAAGGAAATCTTAAGTGTATGTTATATAAGGAAGAGGTGGAAATAACTGAAGGGATTGCATGGCGAGAAACTACAAGTTGATATCAAGAAAAGATCATTTTGATACAAAAGTGTGAAATAAGTTTTGGGGGGAAAACTTCTAAAAGGAGGGGAGAGTTGTAACCCCTGCCCTTTTGACTTAAGGAAAAACCAAAGAAAGAACTGGTCAAACCGAGTGAGAAAACCGAACCGGTTCTCAAACCTTATCACTTGAGAATGGGAGAATTGGAAAATTTACAAATCTTGAATGACCCAAAGAGTCATAAAACTATGAAAATAACCTTAGAACAATCTGGGAGAGAAAACCAGACTGGTTCAGGTGACCAAGATTCGAACTGGATTGAACCGGTTTGGACCAGTTTGAACCACTATTGAAATAGATACTAAATTTATTTTTCTAGGAGGCTTAGAAAATTCAAATTTGAGAATTGATGCCACGATTTGATAGAGAATGAATTTACAAATTTTTAATTTTGAAAAACTCATTTGAATCGGGCCAGAACCGGCCGGTTAAAGCGTTGAACCCTGTTTGGACTGGTCCGGTTCGGTCCAGTTTGAACCATTATTGAAATGTATACTAAATTTGAGAATTGAGGCCATGATTTGATAGAGAATGAATTTAGATTAATTTACAAATTTTTAATTTTGAAAAACTTGTTTGAATCGGGCCTGAACCGGTCGGTTAAAGCGTTGAACCCTGTCTGGACTAGTCCGATCTGGTTCGAGCTAGTGTCGTCTTCTTCCTTCAAATCATAGCATTCACTCGCTGGAAAATTGAACAGCGTCTGCGAAGAAGAAATGTTTCCATTCAATATGTTTCAAGCCATCAATGACTATCATTAAGGTGTCAAACGGATGGTCGAATAGTCCTTGAGCTCCCTATATAAAAACCCATCTCATTCATCCTCCACACACCTAAAAACCTCACTCTCTCTCAGCTACTTAGTTTTTCGACGAAGTTCAAACCAGAGCTTCGACATAGGGTCTTTTCTGAGCTGAAGAAGGCATGGTCGGGTTCCTTAAACTCAAGGAGAAGTCAGCTACATAGTGGTAGTCTCCAATTGCTTCGAAGATTGCTAGAGAAGCACTGGCGTGATCGAACAATGAAACAGCTTCAGTGGACCAATGTTGCTCTATTTCTATTGTGCCGAAACCAGCCAATTCAAGCCCTCCTCAGGCCAAACCAAGCATTCCTAATACTTCCTTAACCCTCCTATGACCGAATTAGAGAGGAAAGGTAATTCAATTTGGCTCCCCTTTGTAAATTTTGATCGGTGCTAGAGAGAGAACGGCAAAAATTTACTGACCAAATTCTCCCTCAGTTCGACATGAATTGAGGTGATTCTTGATTCTAGGAGGAACCTCAGGAAAAGAGCTATTTACCCAGATTGAAAGCTCGGACTGTCGCGCCCTCGACGGAAAGCTTTCGAAACTTTCTCTTTTTACATTCAATTTTCCGACGAAGCTCCGTTTGAGTTCGTTTCGGCTTCAATTAATGTGATTCAAAGTGCAATTGAATCGTGTGATGTGTAGGAACTTAAATCTACCCTTAATTTAAACAATTAACCTCGTTTGATTGGTCAATTTGATGAAATCATATTCGGCCAAGTTGAAAGTTTGAAATTGGGGGAAATTTTTTGGGATTTTAAAAATATGAGGGACTAAAGTGCAATTTGCTAAAATTGAGGGCCAATTGGCATGGAAAAGATGTTGAATGACCAATTGGTCAATTTTTTTAATTTTTGGAATGAAATTTACCATTTTTGTAAATTAGGGGCAAAATGGTACTCTTAAAAAAATAGGCGACCAAATTGGGAATTAGGGAAACTTTAACCCCTTTTGTAATTTTGAATAAATTGAGGTCCCAATGTAAATTTTTGAAGTTTCAGGACTCAATTTGGTGAAAAATCGGCATTAGGGACCTGAAGTTAAAAAAAAGAACTTTAGGGAGCTAATTGCAATTGATTGATAAGTTGAGTATTTTATTCATTTGTGATCAATGAAGGCTATCAGCCAAAGGATAATAAAAAAATAATGTTCATATCGTGTAGGAATGCGAAGTACCAGGAACGCCAACTAAGACAAACTCGTAAGGATACAAAAGTCAGTTAAGAAAGATTCACAACATTCATGTGTGAGTAGGATTTTTTTTATATCATACCCAATTGGGATGAAAAGCACCTTGAAAATGAAATCTTGCTAAAATGTGGGATTTTAAGATCATACCTGGATGCAAAAAAACTACTTACTGGTTGTAAGTAGATCATACCTGGTTGGTATGATGAATTTCCTGGAAGGAAGTAGAAAACTCGTTCATCCCACCCAATTGGTGTAATGGAGTTGAAAGATTATTTTTGTCGGAATTGCTCAACCCTGACTATGTGCCACTACTTAAACTTTTTGGAAGACCTTCTTGACAGGAGCTCGAATAGCTTAGATAGGTCGGATGCCTCGATTTTGGAACTTGGGGGCTAATATGCCCAATTTTTTGAAAATCTTGTGTAGTAATCCCAAGTACAGTTGGCATGCACAGGAGCTCGTACACAAAAATGAGTTTAAGCCATAAAAATTTTAAATGAATGATGTGTTTGGCCATGGTACCAAGATAGGACTGACATACTCGGTAGACTGGCGATAGTGCAACAAGACAGGTTGATAGACCAATCAAGACAAACAGTTGTAGGTCTAGTTGAGGGTCGGGGCCATTGGACTAGTGGCACCAAAGATTAAATGGCTTATGAGGAAAACTGTTGTTTTGTGCATGCACTAAGGTGCGGGACCTTCAAGACTCCTAAGAGGGGTAGTGAGGTGTCCTAGGGGCTACTAGACAACAAGGTGGAGATAAGGGTAGATTGTCATGAGAGTAGTTAGGGAAGCTCGACGAAGCTTCATGCGCATGAGACTGGGGTGGGGTTAGGATGTGGTCTATGTCCTTTTACAGACACAAAATTTCTTTATGGGATTGACGGTCGGATGTCACGTACATCCACTCATTTTCAAGGTAGAAGTGGATGGGCTTCTATCTAGGTGACCGGTTAAGTCACTCTAATGCCACAAGTGGGTGCAGTGGATGTGCTGCCCTACGAATGTGTGTTCCCTTCATGATGAAGGGCATGTGTTGGTTGATAAACACACCGTTTGTGGTTAATGATGAGAAATGGCTATGAAAATTGTGATTTTGTGGATGAAATATCTTAAACGATATAAGGAGTCTAGCACACTCCAATACAAAAATTATTTTATTGAAACTTAATTTTTTTAAAAACATTTCCCACTCGCTAGATTATAGAAACTCACCCACCCTTTTTATCCCTTTTCAAGAAATAGAGAAATGATTAGGGATAGAACCAGGCTTAACCCTTTGTAAAGTATACTTAATTATCTAGAGCTTGCATTTTTATTGATATATATTAATTTGGGGAACAAGGTTGAGATTTCGCATGGCTCCTCTTGAATTAAAGAAGGGGGAAACCCCTCTTGAACCAAGAGAGCGGCGGGTTGATTACGGGGATTCGACCAAACTGTGTTAGGGCATGACATAGTTTCTCTCATGTACCTCGAGTTGTCATGAGGGATAAGCGATTACTTTTCCTTATTGCATTAGTACACATCCAAGTCCTTGTCCGGATGCATCACTATGTTGTGTACTCTCCCACACTCGGGTCATGAAAGGAGAGTACTGGTGTAGTTGTCAATCGAGTCTTCAACTCCAAGAAAGACTTCTCACAACTTTCATCCCATTTATACTCAACTCCTTTCCTGGTGAGCCGAGTTATAAGGGTTGTTATCTTAGAAAATTCTTCCACGAACCATCTATAATATCCTGCCGCACCTAAGAAACTTTGTATTTATGAAGGATTCTTGGGTGCCTTCCAATCTGATATGGCTTATTCACACTAGATTTCTCCCTTTTTGTTCCATATCTCTGCTTCCCAAAAGTCTCCTTATTTTATGGAGCTCCTAAGAAATTGTATCCTAACTTTACCCAAGTGGGTATTATTCTTGGGGCATTTCTTGCTATTGTATTTTCTCCTTGTCCTGTCTTAATTGTCTTAACATCCTCAATGCTCCCCATAATTTCCTTTCTTTCTTCCTGATTAGTTTCCATTCCTTTGGTTTCCTTTGGAATAGTCTATTCCTTCTGGTTTTCCTTACTCATATTCTTTGAGCCTTTCCTTAACTCCTTGGACTCTCACTAATCCCATGCTCTTTGATGCTCACTTCCCTTGTTCCAAACTTATCCTTCCTTTCCTTATTTAAGATTTGTCTTCCTCGCCAAATTTTATACGTTTTTCCTTTCTTAGGTGATTTTCTACCATTTACTTTGCTCTTTATTAGCATACTCTTATTGCTTGAATTTATCAAGGAGACTCTGAAGTTTTATCAAGAAAATTAACTTTCATTCATTCAAGAAATTTTTTATTGCCATACTCGGCTTATTAAAGAAATTTTCTACCCCCTAATCCCTTGGGATCATAAGCCTAGAGTTTGCCTTAGAATGGTTGTGGGACTCTTGATCAAATGACTCTGACGAACTAATTGGGGTTTATTCATATTCCCTTATGGGGCAAACTTCATGTATGGCCTCCAATCTGTACCTCCTTAATACATCTGCCTCACACTCATACGTCCACTTCATCCATTAGGAGGTATTAAAGCTAGACTAAGTAGGTGGGGGGTACTTGGTGGATCATCATGAAGGTGGCATACGCATTCTAGTAGTTGTCCTAAGCCTCTTTCTTAGTTGGATTCCTCTCTGGTTGTTGTGGGGCTAGAGGAGGGGTTGGGCTCCTAGGAGAAAGTACAGGTTATTCTTGCCTTGGGGTGGGTATATGATACCTTCTAGTTCCAATAAAGCTCCTACAAGTTTTCGATAATCTTCTACCATGTCCTTGGGTACTCTTTTCTCGCCCTTTAAGAATCGTTGAACGGTTGCCTCCCTTAGGGTAGGTGCCTTTTTTAGGGTTATAGGTGGAGGATTGGATTTCACAGTGAATTTCCTAGGTGGATTTCTCCTCCCTACACGATAGTTAAAGTTTGGTTAATGTAAGAGCATAATATTAATAATGTTTCAAGGGAACTTAACTCTGATACCACTCAAGTTGTCACGCCCCAACCCGATTTGGTCGGATCCCCATGAACATCCCGCTACTCCCTTAGTTCAAGAGGGGTTTCCCCCTTCTTTAATTAAAGAGGATCCAGGCGTAAATCTCAACCTTCTTCCCTAGAATAACATAAATCAATAATAATGCAAGCTTATGAGATGATTAAGCATACCTAATAGAGGGTAGATCATGGTGTTATCCGTAGTCATTCTCTAATCCTAAAAAGAGATAAAAAAAAAAGGTGGGTGAGTTACTACAATGTAGTGAATGGGTGATTTAAAAAAAAAGGTTTCCAATAAAATGATTTGGAGTGTGCCAGACTCCATATTTCCTTTAAAACCCATTTTTCCTCAATTTCTCGGTTTTCAAAATTCATTACTCATCATTTATCACAATCGGTGTGTTTTTACAATCAACACATGCCCCTCATCATGAAGGGATCACACACTCGTAGGGCAGTCCATCCACTGTGCACACTTAAGGCGTCGGAGCGAATTTACTGGCGACCTAGATAGAAGTCGGTCCACTTCTACCCTAGGAATGAGTAGATGTACACGGCATTTGACCCTCATACCCAAAAAGAAATTTCGTGTATGTATAAGGACGGAGACTTCATCCCAACCCCACCCCGGTCTCATACGCATGAAGCTACATTGAGCTTCCCTGACTGCTGGCACGACAAACTACCCTTATCTTCATCATGTCGTCTAGTAGCCCCTAAGACGCATCACTAACCCTCTTGGATGTCTTGATGGTCCCGAACAACAGTGCATGCATAAAACAATAATTTTCCTGATAATCCATTTAATATTTGGTGCCACTGGTCTAACGGCCCCGACCCTCAACTCAACCTACGGCTGTTTGTCTCGACTAGTCCATCGACCTATCTTGTCGCACTATTGTCAGTCAATCAACTATGTTAGTCCTATCTTGGTACCATGGCCAAATCACATCATTCATTAAAGTTTTTATGGCTTAACATTATATTTGTTTATGAGCTCCTGCTCGTGTCAACTGGCCTTGAGCCCACTGTACGAGATTTTCCAAATCGGAAATTTTAGTCCTAAAGTACAAAAATTGAAGCCTCCGACCTATCTGAGCTATTTGAGCTCCTGTTAAGAAGGTCTCCCTAAATCTTTAAGTAGTGGCACACAGTCAGGGGAGAACACTTCTGCCAAAAATATCTTTTCACTCGTCTATCACGCCAATCGGGTGTGATGACATCTCCGCTTACAACTAGTAAACGGGTTTTTCACTTCCTTCTAAGAAGTTCATCACACTAACTGGGTATGATCTACTTACAACCGGTAATTAGTTTTTCTGTGTAGTTTCCACATCACCCCATCTAGGTGTGATGTTAAAATTCCACATAATAGTGGTTTTTCATTCTGAGGTACTCATCACCCCAACCGGATATGATGTGAAATTCTCACTCACCCATTAATGCACTGAATTCCTCTTAACCAGCTTTTTGCCTCCATGTGAGCTTGTCTTGGATGGCATTCCCAATGCTTTGTGTTTCTACACTATGAACATCCTTGTTTATTATCCTTTGGCCTAATAGCCTTCATTCATAATGAATGAATAAATACCCAAACTTTTTAATTATTTGAAATTAGGTCCCTAAAGTTCTTTTTCTTTAATTTAGGTCCTATTGCCAATTATTTTCCCCAAATTATGTCCTGAAACTTCAAAAAATTACTTTGGGACCTTAATTTATTCAAAACTACAAAAAAGGGTTCAAGTTTCCCAATTTTCCAATTTGGTCCCCAACTTTTCCAAAATTACCATTTTGACCCTACTTTACAAAATTGGTAAAGTTGATACCAATAATTTCAAAATTTTACCAATTTGTCCTCCAACATCTTTTTCATGCTCAATTGGCCCTTAATTTTAGAAAATTGCACTTTAGTTCCTCGAATTTTTTAAATTCCCAATTTCCCCCTTTCAAACTAGCCGAATTTGATTTATTAAAATTGATCGATCAATCGAGGTTCATTGTTGAAATTGAATGTGATATTAAGTTCCTACACATCCATACAATTCAATTACATTTTGAATTGTATGAATTGACATCTTAATGAGCTCAAATGGAGCTTTTTCCGGAAAACTAGACATAGAGAGAGAAAGCTTACCGTTAGGGGCATAGGAGTCTGAGCTTTTGATCTGTGCATATAGCTCTTGTCCTAAGGTTACTCCTAGGATCAAAAATCACATCAATTCATGTTGAATTAATGTAGAATTTGGTTAGTGAAGTTTCGCTGGTTCTCTCTCTAACACTAATCGAAATTTATAGAGGGGAGCCAAATTGGTTTACCTTTCTACTCTAACCGATTGGCACCTCAATGGCGGTCATTCATTGCCTAAAACTCCCTGGCCAAAGAGTTTTCATCTTCGTCGACGATGCTCGATTTTTTAGTGAGTGAACAGTGACATCATCTAAAGGAAGATATGACATTCATCTAAACCGGACCGGCCCGGTAAGAACCGGGTTCAATGCTTAAACCTACCAGTTTAGGCCTAATTCGACTGAGTTTTTCAAAATTAAAAAATTATAAATTCATCTAAATTTGTTCTCTATCAAATGTTACCCTCAATTCTTCAATTTGAATTATCTAAGCCACATAGTGGTTCAAACTGGTTCAAACCCATTCAATCCGGTTTAGCATCGATTCACCTAAACCGGTTTGGTTTTCACCCCCAATTCTTCCTAAAGTCTTCTCTCATGACTTTTGTGACTTATTATGTAAACCCCATCCCTTTAAAATAAGGAAACCAGGGAAAGAACCGATCAACCCGAGCGAGAAAAATCGAACCGGTTCACAATCCGATCATTTGAGAACGGGCAATTTGGGAAATTTACAACACTCGAGTGAACCAAAGGATTCATAAAACCTTGGAAAAAGATCTTAGGACAATTTGGGAGAGAAAAACCAGATCGGTTCAAGAGAATTAGATTCGAGTCAGATTGAACCGGAACCGATAGAGAATGGGCAAACCAGAAAATTTATGGATCTCGAGTGACCTAAGGAGTACAAAAGTCATGAAAAAGGATTTTAGGATGAATTGGAGATGAAAACCAAACTGGTTCAAGAGAACCGGATCCAAATCAGATTGAACCACTATTGAACTAGATACAAAATTCATTTTTCTAAGTTGCTTAAAAATTTTAAATTTTAGATTTGAGGCCATCATTGGATAGAGAATTAATTTAGATGAATTTAGAAATTTTTAATTTTAGAAAACTCATTTGAATCGGGACAAAATCGGCCAATTTAAGTTTTGAACTCAATTCGGACCGGTACAGTCTGGTTCAAAACAGTGTCGTCCTATTCCTTCTAATGACAACACTATTCTCTCGCCCGAAAATCGAGCAGCATTGGCAAAGCTAAAAAGTCTCCAGTTATAGAGTTTTAGGCAATGAATGGTTGCCATTAACGAGTCCTCGAGCTTCCTTTATAAAGAGCCCCTTTTCATTCATCCTCTCCACATATGAAATCTCCATTCTCTCTCAACTTCTCCCATTTCTAATGAAGCTCAAACAAGATCTCCATGGTCGGGTTGTTTGGATTTGGGGAGAAGCCAACTACACGGCTGTAGTCTCCATTTACTCTGAGAGTTGCTAGAGAAACACTAGCATGATGGAACAGTGAAGCAGCTCCGGCGAACCGAAGCTGCCCTATTTCGATTGAGCTGAAATTGGCCAATTCGAGCTCTTCTCAGGCCGAACCAAGCTCTCGTAGCTCCTCTACAGTTCTCCTACAGCTGCATTAGAGATGAAAGGTAAGCCAATTTGCCTCCCCTCTATAAATTGCAATCGGTGCTAGAGAGAGAATCGACAGAACTTCGATGACTAAGTTCTCACTCAATTTGGTATCAATTGATGTAATTATTGATCCTATGAGGAACCTAAAGACAAGAGCTATCTGCACAAATTGAAAGCTCAGATCGTCACGGCCCCGACGGCACGCCTTCGAAGCTTTCTCTCTCTAAGTTCAGTTTTCCAGTGAAGCTCCATTTAAGCTCATTCTGGCATCAAATCGTGCAATTCAAAGTGCAATTGAATCGTATGAAGGAGTAGGAACTCCAATCTTACTTCAATTTTAACAATTAAACTTATTTGATAGGTTAATTTGATGAAATAAAATTCAATTGAGTTAGAAGGTTGAAATTGGGGGGAAATTGGGTGGAAATTGGGGGATTTCGAGGGACTAAAGTGAAATTTCATAAATTTGAGGGCAAATTGGGCATGATAAAGATGTTCGAGACCAATTAGGCAATTTTGGAATTTTTGGGGCAAAGCTTACCATTTTTGTTAAGTAGGAGCAAAATGGTAATTTTGGAAAAGTCGGGTGACCAAATTGGAAATTTGGGAACCTTGAACCCCTTTTTGTGATTTTGAATAAATTGAGATCCTAAGGTGAAATTTAGAAGTTTCGGGACTCAATTTAGGGAAAATCAACATTAGGGGCCTAAAGTTAAAGAAAAAAGAACTTTAGGGACCTAATCACAATTAATCAAAAAGTTTGAGTAGTTCATCCATTCATGATGAATGAAGACTATTAGGCCAAGAAATAATGAACAAGGATGTCCATATCATGTAGGAACACAAGATATCGGGAACGTCAACAAGGATAAGCTCGCGTGAAGATAAAAAATCGGTCAATAAGAGATCACTGCATTATCAAGTGAGTGAGATATTTAATATCATACCCAGTTGCGATGATAAGCACCTCGGAAATGAAAACCCATTGCTAAGTGGTATTTTAATCATCACATCTGAGAAGAGTGATGTGGAAATCATACACATAAACTACTTACCGGTTGTAAGTATATCATACCCGGTTGGTATGATGAAACTTCCAGGAAGGAAGTGGAAAACCTACTTATCGGTTATAAGCGGAGATGTCCTCTTACTCGGTTGGTATGATAGACAGTTGAAAAGTTTGATTTGTTGGATGTGCTCTCCCTACCTGTGTGCCACTGCTTAAACATTTTGGGAGACCTTCTTGACTGGAGCTCGAATAGCTCATATAGGCTGAAGGCCTCGGTTTTGGAACTGATTTTAAAAATCTCGAACAGTGGGCCCTAGGCCAGTTGGCACAAGCAGGAGCTTGTAAAAAAATGAATATTAACCATAAAACTTAAATGAATGAATTGATTGGCCATGGTACCAAGATAGGACCAACATACTCGATGGACTAGTGGTAATGCGACAAGACAGGTCGACGGACCAGTCAAGACAAACAGTTGCAAGTCGAGTTTAGGGACGGGGCCGTTGGGCTTGTGGCACCAAAGATTAAATGGCTTTTGAGGAAAACCTTGTTTGTGCATGCACTTGAAGTTCAGGACCATTAAGACATCCAAGAGGGGTAGTGATAGGTCCTAAGGGCTGCTGGATGACATGGGGGCGATAAGGGGAAATGGAAGCTACTAGGTTTGTGTTTCTCATCATACCAGTTAGTCATGGAGTTCTATGTTTGTACTCCATGGAGTTTTGTGTTTGTACTGCACTGAGTTTCAGTGTTTGGACTCCACGAAGCTATTGTGTTTGGGGCTTCCAAAAGCTTCTGTGTTTGAGTTTCATGTGCACGAGCCCAAGATATGGTCTCTGTCCTCATACGGACATGGAGTTTTATTTACGGGATTGAGGGTCGGATGTCGTGTACATCCACTCATTCTCTGAGTAGAAGTGGACGTGCTTCTATCTAGGTGGCCAGTAAAGTCGCTCTGATGCCACAAGTGGGTACAGTTGACGGGTTGAACTGCGAATGTGTGTTCCCTTCATGATGAAGGGCATGTGTTGGTTGATAAACACACCAGTTATGATTGAGGATTGAGCAAAGGCTATGAAATTGAGATTTTGAAGATGAATTATTTTAAAAGAAAATAAGGATTCTGGCACACTCCAATTCAAATATTTTCCCAAAAATTCAAACTTTAAACACCCATTCTGAGTCATTAAACTCAGCCCCTCCCTTATATCCCTTTTCAGGTAATGAAGGGAAACCTACCCGAAGACCTCCTATTAATTGCACCTACAAGACAAGTATGTAAGTTAAAATTTTTATGCAGTTTTGATTTATGTATTCCAAGAAAGGTACATGTTTAAAGGATGCCTTACTCCTCCTAGGTTAAAAAAGGGGAAACCCTTAGTAAACTGGGAGATTAGCGGGTTGCTCACGGGGATCCGACCAAATCAGGTCGAGGTGTGACAATTTGTGTAGTATCAAAGCCTGTTTCCTCGAATACATTATCAAGACTAGAGAACATAGTAACTAATATGAACAATTTTAAAATTTTCAAATGGCTCCCAAGAGAGGAACCAAGAGAACTATAGACGTAGTCTCTAACATTACCCAACCATCCCTCTCTATAGAAACTCATAGAGAAGCCCGGACAATCCCACCTGGATTAAGCTCGAAACATTAGAGATTGTACGAAGAGTTCACCCGAGTTTTTGGACGGCCTAACCTCACTCCTGAGGTGGACACCAACCCTTGAGCTGAGCCTGAGGAAGTAAAATCTCATCCCCTTCCTTCAATGGACATTCCTAAATACCTCAAAACCCTCCGACAATTAGGATGTAAACCATTCCTAGGAGAAAAGGATGCAGGGGTTGCTATGGACTAGCTAGCTAGCATCAAGAAACTCATCGAAATAATCAGGATTTCACCAGAGGATATGGTGATCCTGGCAGAGTTTTTCCTAGAAGCTAGTGCGAAGAGGTGGTGGGATAACATCAGAAACTTGCATGCTACCACCCCCACATGGTAGCAATTTGAGGAAAAATATATGGAGGAATACTTAGCTTCACATCTAATCAACCAGAAGAAACAAGACTTCCTTCGACTCCGACAAGGGCTTAACTCTATCTCGAGGTATGAAACCAAGTTTAACAAGTTAAGACCCTTAATATGGACATACGAGACCGAATGGGAGTACTAGGATGCTCCCATGGATTTAGCTGCTATCATCAACATGGCCCATGAATGTGAATGTCTGGTACAAATAAGACACTACTGTGTAGAACAGACCGGTAGGAAAGAGGAAGGAGGCCAAGACAGCTGAGGAAGACAAAAGAAGCTAGGTGGACAGAAATGGAGAACAAGAATGGAGTTCCCTAGTACAATGGAAGGCTATCATACACAAAGGAAGACAAATACAACCCTACCAAGAATAAGCCCCTATTGTTCCAAGTGCTAGAAAAACCATGAAGGACCACGCCGAATATATTATGAATGTAGACAACCTGGCCACTTTGCGAAGAACTGTCCAACCTTCAAGGTAATATACAATGAAGTACCCACCTACCACTTTAAGGAAACCCAAGGGCACTAGATAGAGGGCAAGACATCGCCACCACATTGAGGTTCCCGACCATAGTATACAACCTCAACCAAGAAGAAATATGGGAATACCCAAATACCATAGTTAGTACTTACCAAAATTCCCTGAATAAATATAGCTAAAAATTGCAATTTGGTATCATCATAATGAAAGTTATATTTCCTACAAATATAAAATTGTGATACAAGTAGGAGAAAATACAAAGGACATACCCACAAAATTTCAAGGAGGAAACAAGAAAGGATGGAATCTAAGTATGTCACTTTGAGGATAGATACACTCAAGGACACTTAGAATTTCAGAAGAAAAGGGGAAGAATACTACTAAGGAAGTAAACCCTAGGGGATCATACATATCCTAACTAAGAGGTAATGGAACCAAGTGACGAGGGATAAGGAGACGAGTTTGCAAAGGAAGTGCATGTTGAGGTGAAAGAATTAAAGAAGGCACGCTAGGATGATCCAAGAGAGTAAGTTAAACCCAAGGGAACGATTGGACAGCTTAACTCAAAATCTTGAAATTTTGAGCAAGAACCCTCAAGAGGAAGAATCTTGCCCTAAGTAGAGGAAGAAGTGAACCTAAGGTATCCCTTTGGACTTGTGGGTAAGACATGCCTGATTATGATAAACTCCAGGAAATGAGTAAACAACAAATAGGAAAAGACAGTCCCTAAGTGCGTGATTCAAAAGGGCTTAGTGAAAGAACAACCAAGGTGTTGGCATTTCAAGAAAATCCTGAGTTAACATTAAGGGAAATTATTTCCAATGCAAAGGATGTTAATTTAGTTTTGGGGACAAAACTCATAAAAGGAGGGGAGAGTTGTAAACCCTGTCCCTTTAAAACAAGGAAATTGGGGAAAGAACTGGTCAACCCGAGTGAGAAAAACTAAACCGATTCATAAACCCGATCATTAGAGAATGAGCACTTTAGGAAATTTACAACTCTTACGACAATTTGGGAGAGAAAAACTAGATAGATTCAGGAGAATCGGATTTAGTTGGATTGAATCGGTTTATGAACCGAGTCGGTTCATGAATCGGAATCAATAGAGATAGGGAAAACCGGAAATTTATCGATCCCAGGTGACCTAAGGAGTCACAAAAGTCATGAAAAGGACTATATGATGAATTGAAGATGAAAACCAAACCGGTTCAAGAGAGATGGATTGAATCGGTTTGGAATAGTTTGAACCACTATTGAACCGGATGCTAAATTCATTTTTCTAGGTGGCTTTAAAAATTCAAATTTTAGATTTTAGGTCACCATTGGATAGAGAATGAATTTAAAAATTTTTAATTTTGAAAAACTCAGTCAAATCTAGCATGAACCGATCGGTTTAAGCTTTGAACCCGGTTCAAACCGGTCCAGTCTGATTTTTGTCACGCCCCGACCCGATTTGGTCGGATCCCCGTGAACAACCCGCCACTCTCCCAATTTATTGAAGGGTTTCCCCTTATTATAATCTGTAAAGAGTAAGGCGTTCTTTAAACTTGCATCATTTCCTGGTATAGCATAATCAAAACTTCATGAAATTTTAAACTTTACATACCTGTCTTACAGGCATCTTAGTTGACTGTCTTTCAGGGTAGGCTTTCCGAGATTCCCTAAAAGGGATATAAGGGAGGGGGTGAGTATGACTACTCAATGAATGGGTTTTTAAAAGACTACTTTTAACTTTTAAGAAAAATATTTATATGGAGTGTGCCAGACTTCTTTATTTTAAAAAATCCCTTAATTTAAAATTTTTGGTTGTTTCCATTATTTCTTAGTTATCGGTGTGTCATCACCCAACACACATCTTTCATCATGAAGGTTACACACATTCGCAAATCAGTATCACTACTGAACCTGCTAGTGGCTTCGGAGCGACTTTTCCTGCCACCCGGATAGAAGTACGACAACTTCTACCCTAGGAATGAGTGGATGTACGAGACATCCAACCCACAATCCCAAAATCACTTCTTCGTGTCCGTATGAGTACAGAGACCTCATCCTGTCCCCACCTCGGTCTCATGTGCTTGGTGCTACTCCAGATTTCACACAGACACCTGGAACGACGAACTACCCTTATAGCCATCAGATCGTCCAGTGCCCTTAGGACACATCATTACCCCTCATGGGTGTCTTCATGATCCCGTACTCACAATGCATGCACAAATAATGTTTTCTCATATTGCCATGTAATCTGTGGTGCCACTCGTCCAACGGCCTCGACTCTCAACTCAACCCGCAGTTGTTTGTCTTGACTGGTCCGTCGACCTGCCATGTCGCACTACCGCTAGTTAACTGAGCATGTCGGTCCTATCTTGGTACTATGGCCAAACAATTCACTTATTAAGTTTTATGGTACATACGTCATGTTCGTTTATAAGCTTCTGCTCAAGCTCTCGTCGATAAGGTCTCCCAAATTGTTTAAGCATTGGCACACAGTCAGGGGAGAAAACTTCTGACAAAAATAGGTTTTTACTGTCCATCATACCGACCGGTATAAGGACATCTCCGTTCATAACCGATGAACGGGTTTTCAACTTCCTTCGAGGAAGTCTCATCATACCAATTGGGTATGATCTACTTACAACCCGTAAATTATTTTTCCGCATAACTTTCACATCACTTTCTCTAAGTAGTGATGATTAAAAATACCAGTAAGCAGTAGGTTTTTATACTGAGGTACTTATCATCCCCAACTGGGTATGATATAAAATTACCACTCACCCATTAATGCCGTGAATTCCACTAGAACGGTTCTTGGTATTTCGTGTTCCTACATGATATGAACATCTTGGTTCATTATCCTTCCGCCTAATCGCCTTCATTCATTCCAAATGAATGAGAAAGTCAAACTTTCATTTCTTTGCAATTAGGTCCTTAAAGTTATTTCTCTTTAACTTTAAGTCCCAAATGCCGGTTTTTCCTCAAATTGAGTCCTGAAACTTCTAAATTTTATCATAGGACCTCAATTTATTCCATTTAACAAAAAGGAGTTTAATTTCTCAAATTTCCAATTTGGTCCCCCAACTTTTCCAAAATTATCATTTTGCCCTTCCTTTACAAAAATGGTCAATTTTGCCCCAAAAATTTCAAAATTTCTCAATTGGTACTCCAACATTATTTTCATGCCCAATTGACCCTCAATTTCATAAAATTTCATTTTGATCCTTTGAATTTCAAAAATCCACAATTTTCCCCCAATTCCAACTTCTTAACACAGTCGAATTTGATTTCATCAAATTGACCCATCAAACATTTCCAATTGTTGAAATTGAAGTTGAAATTGAGTTTCTACATGTTCATACGATTCTTTAGAAATGTGAATCGCAAGTTTTAACGCCGGGATGAGCTCAAACAGAGCTTTGCAAAAAAAATGAATTATCGAGAGAGAGAAAGCTTCGATTACTCACCGGTGAAGGCACAGTGATCCGAGCTTTCGATCTTTGCAGATAGCTCTCGTCCTGAGGTTCATCCTAGAATCAAGAATCACATCAATTGATAGTTGTCTTCTCCCCGGTTCTAAAGAGCTCAACCTCTCCTTTCGAGGTTAAGAAAAATGTTTAAGTCGAAACTCTGGTTGGAGCTTCACCGGGAAATGGAGCATTAGAGAGAGAGAGAGAGAAGTGTTCAGGTGTGAGGAGAATGAATGGGGATAACCTTTTTATATAAGTGTAAAATCGTGTATTAAATGGGAGAGATTTATTACTAGTATTAATATTGCCATAAATTATTGGTATTAATTCTAATAATTTAATTTTGGTATTAAATTATTTGTATTAATTCCAATAATTTAATATATATTAATTTACGGCTATTTATGATAAGGCGTACGATTCGCATAACTTCAAAGTTCTTATGGATTCTTGTTCATCTGAACCAATTTAGTTTTTCTCTTCTAACTTGTCTTAAATTTCTTTTCCAAGGTTTAATGAACCCTTTGCATCACCCAGAAATTGTAAATTTCCAAATAGCTTGTTCCCAAATGATCTTGTTTGTAAACTGACTCGGTTTTCTTACTCGGGTTGACCAGTTCTTTCCTAGTTTTCCTTAACTCAAAAGTGCGGGGTTTACAAGTCTGGAATAATGTCGTCTTCTTCCTTACAACATTGTTCACTCGCCAAAAAATTGAGCAGTGCCAACGAATCTAATAAATCTCCAACCATAAAGTTTTAAGCAATGAATGATCGATATTAAGGTGCCAATTGGATGGCTAAGGAGTCCTCGAGCTTCCTATATAAAGAGCCCCTCCTCATTCATCCTCTCCACACCTGAAAACTCCTTTCTCTTTCAACTACTCCAATTTTGATGAAACTCGAACCAGAGCTTCGATATTGGGTCTTTTCTAAGCTAAAGAAGGTGTGGTCAGGTTCTTTGGATTCGAGGAGAAGTCAGCTACATGCCTGTAGTCTCTATGTTCTTCGAGAGTTGCTAGAGAAACGCCGGCATGATCGAATAGTGAAGCAGCTCCAACGAACTGAAACTGCCCTGTTTCGTCCAAGCTGAAATCAGCCAATTCAAGCCCTTCTCAAGCCAAACCAAGCCCTTCCAACACCTCCACAATCCTCCTATAGTAGAATTAGACTTGAAATGCAAGCTAATTTAGCTCCCCTTTGTAAATTATGATCGGTGCTAGAGAGAGAACCGACAGAACTTCGATGACTAAATTCTCACTCAATTAGGTATCAATTGATGAAATTCTTAATCCTAGGAGGAACCTCGGGACAAGAGCTATCTAGCAGATTCAAAGCTCAGACTGTCGCGCCCCAACGGTAAGCTTTCGAAGCTCTCTCTCTCATTTCAGTTTTTCGGCGAAGCTCCATTTGAGCTCATTCCAGCATCAAATCGTGTAATTGAATCCTATGAAGGTGTAGAAACTCCAATATAACTTCAATTTTAAAAATTAAACTCATTTGTTCAGTCAATTTGATGAAATCAAATTTGGTTGGGTTAGAAGGTTAAACTTGGGGGAAATTTGGGGATTTCGGAAATTCGAGTGACTAAAGTACAATTTCATAAAATTGAGGGAAAATTGGGCATGATAAACATGTTTAAGGACCAATTGGGCAATTTTGGAATTTTTGGGAAAAACTTACCATTTTTATAAATTAGGGGCAAAATGGTAATTTTGGAAAAGTTGGGGGGACCAAATTGGAAATTTGGGAAACTTGAACCCCTTTTGTGATTTGGGTTAAATTGAAGTCCTAAGGTGAAATTTAGAAGTTTTGGGACTCAATTTGGGGAAAATTAGCATTAGGGACCTAAAGGTAAAAAAAAAACTTTAGGGACATAATTGCAATTAAACAAAAAGTTTGAGTAGTTCATCCATTCACGATGAATGAAGACTATTAGGCCAAGAGATAATCCACAAGCATGTTCATATTGTGTAGGAATACGAAATACTGGTAACGCCAACAAGGATAAGCTCGTGTGAAGACAAAGAAACGGTCAAGAAGAGATCGCTACATTATTTGGTGAGTGTGATATTTAATATCGTACTCAGTTGGGATGATAAGCACCTCAGAAATAAAAACCCACTGCTAAGTGGTATTTTATTCATCACATCTGAGAAGAGTGATGTGGAAATCATACAGAAAAACTATTTACCGGTTGTGCGTAGATCATACCCGGTTGGTATGATGAAACTTCTTGGAAGGAAGTGGAAAACCCGCTTATCGGTTATAAGCGGAGGTGTGCTCATACTCGGTTTGGTATGATGAACAATTGAAAAGTTTATTTTGTCAGATGTGCTACCCAAATAACGATGAGTGGGATTTCTAACATTAAGTCTAATTGGACCAATGATGCGATATTACTCACATATTTAATAGTTTGGAATATTAAAATATTTTAGAATATAATTCCACTTGATTCCTTAAACCTAGCTAAAAATTATTTTGGGAAATTATATTCTCTATATGAAGATAAATCCTACATAGAAGAATTATCATGTATTTTATTTAAAGCATGATATATTGATCCTTCCGAAGTATAGAGGGGTGAGGCCCATAGTAGAGTGAATATGGATTTAAATTATAATTTGTTAAGTGGGGCCAAGGATAGCATTTTAAAAAAATAGTGGGCCCAAAGCCATATTTTTAAAACTCGTACAGTGGGCCTAAGGCCAATGGGAATGGACTCAGTCTTATAAACAACTTTTGATTTATGTGCCTTATAAAAATATATCATAATTGATTATGTGTGTTTAAACTATTGAGTCGAAGTTAGGTTGCAGCTCATTTGGGCTAGTGGTACAAAGTGAAATGTATTAAACAAAAGCACTATTACATGTGTATTAATTATGTATGGAACTATGAGATGCCCAGTATAGGGTGGTGATGGTTCTATGGGCCGCTCAATTGCAAGGATGGAACATGGGAAGCTATCGTTGGTCCAGTATGTCACGGGGTTCTTGGAGTCACGTTGAACAATAGACCTAGTGAAGGGGAAATGTCTCGTCCCTCTAATAGCAAATAAATTCATCAAAAATATCTAGGGTTGGGCAATGGAGCTCACATAGACTAATGATTGAGGTTGTAGCCTCACAAAAGTGTGGTAGAGGTTGTAGCCTATTACCAAAGCAATCAGTAAAGATGCTATACACCACAAGTGGAATAGATTGGATGTCTGTTATGCAAAGGTTTGATTTTTCCATGAGGGAAATGTATGACTGATGCTTGTCGAATAAAAGATCCTTTTATCGAAACTTCGAATCCCTATATGATTTAATCTTATTTTTTCAAAAAGTTACATATTATTATTTTAGAGTATGTGTTGTATTGTGGACATAACGTCATGATGTCGGTTAATTCCCCTCCAAAACCCCTTTTAGGAACTAACATGTTTCCAGACACTATAAAAGTTGAAAGGTTATAAATTTCCTTAAGGTATACTTTACGATCAGTGCTTAATCCTGGTATGATTTTTAATGTTTATTTCCAATTGTAATTGAATAATTTTGGAAATAACTTGAGATGTTTTATTTTGAGCCTTACATCCTATCGGACTTACAATGATGAGGCACCCATTGTTGTAAATTCGATAGGATGTGGCAAGTTGTTTATAGGTTTTACTAAGAAAAACTAGGTTGGGGCATGACAACTTAAGTGATATCAAAGCTAAATGTTGTTCGAACTTGGCTTTTGAATGCGAAAACATTTTTGAAAAATGAAGTATCGGGAGAGTACTGTGTAAGGCTTATACATGCTTATTATACAAAGAAAATAATACCCTTAACCTTCAACAAGAAATTCCTATATTGAAGTGAGACCTAGGTCTAGGACCCTAGGATGAAAGTGATCTTAAGTAGTAGGTAACAATTGAATACCGACCAAGAATGTCGGTAAACCAAAAGTGGAAATCTTCCATGACAACAAAATACATAACACAAATGGTACTAAGGGAGTAGTATGAAGATTTCAGGGAGAAGTCAAGAAAGCATCCTTTGGAAAGGATTGACCCAACAATAAAGTGGAAATATATGATAGAAAAACCATATTAACAACTCTTGGCAAGGAAGTTGAAGAAATTAGAAGAAAATCCCCAAACCATTACCTTCAATTTTGCACGTGGAACACTCGGAAGAACGGATACCTTTTTATGTAATAAAAGAACTATGCACATAAAGGAAACCCTCAAGGACTAAAGGAATATCCCCTATTGTGTAAGGTACCAAAGGTAGAACTTCAATGTAAACAGTGGTCACATCTAACCAAGGTAAGAACCTCCAAGAAACTCAATGGAAAAGATGGGTAAAAGGAAATTTCAAAGTAAGGCCCCAAGGATATACAAGCCACTAGAGATAAAGAAAAAAAATTCGACTAGAATGAGAATCCATAAGTAGCTACAATTAAAGATAGGGCAAGTGTATGTTATATCCCAATGAAAAACCTGCCACTCCCTTTGGTCTAATTAGGGTTTCCCTCCTTTTTTTGAACCGCGAGGAGTAAGGCATCCTTTTTCCTGTCTTTCCTGGAATAACATTATACAAAACTAAATATTTTGAAACAAATGTACATGTCTTACAATTCCAATTTATGAGGGCCTTTAAGGTTAGTTTTCCTTGGTTTTCTAAAAGGGATAAAGGGAGGGGTGAGTTCTACAACTCGGTGAGTGAGTGTTGGGAGTGAGTTTTCAAGAAAAACAGCTTCATTCAAACCATACCAAGGTTATCATTTCCTCTAAGGAGGATTTTTCTCAAATTCTGATTTTTAAAACCTTTTTCCTTTTCTACATTAGGTGTGTTTAGCTCTTTTAGCCCATCCCCTTGCCTTAAAAGGTATTTAGCAAACAAACACACACCCTTCATCAGGATGGGTACACATATTCAAAGGTGCAGCCCACCCACTGCACCCATTTGTGGCTTGGAGAGTCTTTACTGTCCACCAAGATAGAAGCCTGTCCAGTTCTACCATAGGTCTGAGTGGAATGTCCTAGACGTCTGACCAATAGACTCGAATACCACTTCATGTCTGGATGTGGACGGAGACCTCATCTTGACCCCACCCCAGTCTCATGTGCAAGAAGCTCCTGAAGCTTCATGACTAACTGGTACGATAAACTGCCCTTATCGCCCTCCATGCGTCCAATAGCCCTTGGGACCCATCACTACCCCCCTAGGGCATCTTGATGGTCTCGTACCATAAGTGCATGCACAAATAAGAGTTTTCCACATAAAGTCAATATCTTTGGTTCCAACGGTCGCAACATTCAACCCGACATGCAGCTGTTTGTCTAGGTCAATCCATCGACCTAGCCCTGACATACTACCGCCAATCCATCGAACACTGTCAGTCCTAACTTGGTACCATGTCAAAATCACCCTATCAATTTCATTAAAAATTTTTATGGCTCTATAAAGTCAATTTGTTTATGAGCTCCTACTCATGCCTACTAGCCTTGGGCCCATTGTAAGAGTTTTTCCAAAAATTAGGCATTTAGCCTAATGAATTCAAAAATCGAGGCCTCTAACCTATCTAAGTTGTTTTACTACTGTCAAGAAAATATTCCAAATATTTTAAGCATTGGAACACAATCAGTAGAGAACACTTTTGACAAAAATTCATTTTTCATCTCATAACACTAACTAGGTGTGGTGATATTTTTGCTTACAACCGATAAGTGGGTTACTCCTTTCCTCATCATACCAACCGGGTATGATGTGAAATAAATCCACTCATAAGTGGTTTTTCATTTCTAAAGTGCTCACATCCCAATTGGGTATGATATGTAACTAAGCCCACTCATAGTGGCTTCCAATTTAGAAAAGGTGTTCATCATCCCAACCGGGTATGAAGTGTAATTATGCCCACTCACCTGATGATTGTGACATGTTCGTCCCATGTTGATTTCCAATTCCATACTATCTTTTCTTTGTTGACATTCTGGTCTTTCGTGTTGCTACATGATATGGATATTTTTATCAATTAAGTTTTGGCATGAAAGCTATCATTTTCTCATGTGTGAGAAACTAGGCTCAAAATTGTTGGTTTTACTGCACTTTGGTCCCAAAAGTTCATTTTCCTTAACTTTAGTTCTCTAATGCTAACTTTTCATCAAATTGAATCCCAAGTCTTCCAAAATTCCCTTTGGGACCTCAATTTACTCAAAATTGTGCAAGGGACTCAAGTTTTCCAAATTTCCAATTTGATCCCCATTTTTTAAAAAATTACAATTTTGCCTCTTCTTTCCAAAAATGGCAATTTTACCCTAAATATTTAAAAAATTGACCGATTGGTCCCCCAACATCTTTCTCAAGGCTAATTGGCCTTCAATATTGTGAAATTTCATGAAGGTCCCTCAATTTTTTGAAATCCCAAAATTTTCCCCCAATTTCTCTACTTCAAACTCACCAAATTTGATTTCTCCAAATTGGCCATTCAATCGGGGTTAATTACTCCAATTGAAGGTATGGATCAGTTCCTACACTTCTTATGATTCAATTTGCTTTGAACCACAACATTTGGGTCCGAATTGAGCTCAAATAGAGCTTAATCGAAAAATTGCTCATAGAGAAAGAAAGCTTCGAAAGCTTACCGTCGGAGATGCGGCGGTTCGAGCTCTCGATCTGGGAGGTAGTTCTCATCCTGAGGTTCCTTCTATGATCAAGAATTGCTACAATTGATGTCCAATCGAGGGTGAATTTTATCATTACATTTTAGCACTTTCTCTCTCTCCGATCGACAACGATGGGGGAGAGCTGAATTGGCTTAACTTTTAGCTCTATTGAAGCTGTGTGAAGGTCGTGGGGATGTTGGGAAGGCTTGGTTTGGCCAAAGGAGACCTGAATTTTGCTGAGTTCAGCTTGGCCAAAATAGGGCAGCTTAGGTCCGTCAGAGCTGCTTCACTGTTTGATTTTGTGGGTACTTCTCTAGCGGTCCTCAGGTCGATAGGAAGTTACTATCAGGTAGCTGACTTTCCTCGGAGTCTGTAGGACCTGACATTACCTTCTAAAGCTATGAAAACTACCCAAGTCAGAGCTCTGGTTTGAGCTTCAATGGAAAATGGAGCACTTGAGAGAGAATGGCGATTTGAGGCATGTGGGGGATGAATGGAGAGGAGCTCTTTATATAGGGAGCTCGAGGACTTTCTGCCCGACCACTTTCCATTTTGGTCAAGCTTATCCTTTCTCAAAAATGGCCTGATCAGAGCGGTTACACCTTTACCGAAGAAGATGACACTATTTCGAACCAGATTGGACTGGTTCGACCGGTTCAATGACGAAAATCAGGCGGTTCAAGCCCAATTCCATTGGTTTTCTCAAAATTAAAAATTTCTAAATTCAATCTCTATCAAATGGTGGCTTGAATTTCCAATTTTAATATTTTAAAACACTAAGAAAAATGAATTTAGAAACTAGTTCAAGTATGGTTCAATCTAGTTCAGGTTCGTTTCACCCTGAACCGGTCCGGTTTTCCTATCCAATGTTCTTCCCCATGATTTTCATGACTTTTGGGTCACTTGGGATTTTCCAATTCTCCATTTTAACCCCTCTTTGTTATTCTGGGTTCCTTAAGTGGTTCGATTTTCTCATTAAATTGACCAGTTCTTTCCCGGTTTTCCTTGATTCGAGATGATGGGTTTCACAACTCTCCCCTCATTTTAGGAGTTTTGTCCCCAAAATAAAATCAACATCCTTTGCATCAAGAATTTATATTTCCCTTGATGTCAACTTCGGGTTTGCTTGACATGCTACTACGTTGGTGGTTCCTTCACTTAGCCCTTTAAACCACGTGCTTAAGGAATTTGTTTTCCTTTCCATTATTTACTCACTCCATGGAGTGTATCTTGATTAGGTATGTTTTACCCATAAGTCCAAAGGTACATTCTTAGGTCCACTTCTTACTCTGCTTAGGGTAAGACTCTTCTTTTTTAGGGTTATTATCCAACTCATTGGGTTAGATGTTCCATACTTGTCTGATCATCCCCGTTTCCATTTATTTTCATAGGTCGTTGATGCTTTTTAGCTCAGCATCCTTTTAGACTTTTTTTCCTTAACCGCATGGTTTTGATGGGATTCCCATATTTTGGTCCTTCCTCTATCTTTTGTTTACTACAACTTCGATCCCAGTTTTTAGGCTTGACTTTGTCATGTGTAACTAACGAACTCTTCTTACTTGAGTCACATTTTTCCCTGGGACTGTTGGACCTACATGTCCCTTACAGCTTGACATGCTCTAGAATTTTCTTTGTCCATTATAGTTCTATAACATTTTCTTGATAACGGTTCATTCCTTTCCAATTATTAGGAGTCGTGTGGCTTCATTCCTTCTTGTTACCTGATAGTGTTCCCCAACTACCTTCAGCATTATCCAATTGTTCATTACCAACTTAATTATTGGCTTCTCTCTTTTTCCAACCATCGGGTTTCTCGATCACTTCATGATTTGCCTACATGTTGGGATTTTTCCTTCCTTGTGCCATTCCACATCTCCAATGGCATCCTTTACTCAATGATTCCCTATCTTCACTCCTTCCTTACTCACTCGTGACCATTTCACACTTATTCATTCCGAGTTGATTCCTTTTGGTCTACGTGTCAATTCTTTTTCGGGAGTTCCCTTTTAATGGTTTCATTCTCTACTATGTCCTTCATAGTAGAGACTTCAACCTTAGGGGCTACACATTCAACCTTCTAGTCATTCCTTAAAGGTTCCCTTACTTTACCTCCTTACACTCTTTTGTATTGGGGCATTTTCCCACTTTTTAATCCTTCATTGTCTTAAAATTCCCATTTCGTCTCTTAATCCCAATCCAATGAACTTTTAATTATCGGGTCTTATTTTGTGTACTCCACACTATGCTCAACGGTCAACTCTTTAGGATCCATTTAAGCAAACGTGGACCACAACCAATCTTAATGTCAGTGGTTGTTTCCCTTAATTGCTTCTTAATTGGAGGGCTTACTTCTTCAAGGTTTCTCAGATGTTCTTTCTTTTATTTTCTTATTATGTGTAGTCCACCCCTTTCTTATTTGTATGGTATCTTTTGATGTTGTCATCCTACTTACCCGTTCCTTGATTTTAACTTATTCCTTGGTCCCTCATGAGTACTTTTCCTTTGTACTTGATCTTTTCATCTCAACCAGCATTTCATTTGCGAGCTTATATTCTTTTCCCAATTAAATTAGATCCATCGCCACTCCGTTGGGATATATCTTTCCTATGACTTCCATCCTTGGTAGGTTCCTCCTCTTCTCGAAATTTCCTTTTTCCTTCGTCTTTATAGGTATCTTTCTTTTAAATCGATCTCATGACATCCTTTGATGTCACTCTCTCTTGTTTGACCCTAACATCGGAAATCTCGTTGGCACATCCTTTGTACCTTGTTTTTATCCCTACTTGTAATCACTTTAATCTTATTTTATTAGGGAGGGATTTCGATCTCTTTTTCTTTCGAGGTTTATTAACCTTCTTCCGAGATCTTGCTTAATCCCTTCCATGGCTTGATTTTGCTCGCTAATCTATTTTCAAATTTTGGACTCTCATGTCCCTACATGATTTGGGCATTTTTATCAATTAAGGTTTGGCACAATAGCCATCGTTTTCTCACGTATGAGTGATTAGGGTCAAAATTGTTGCTTTTATTGCACTTAGGTCCCTAAATTTCATTTTCCTTATCTTTAGGTCCCTAAAATTCATTTTCCTTATCTTTAGGTCCCTAATGCTAACTTTTCCCTAGATCGAGTCCCAAGGCTTCCAAAATTCCCTTTGGGTCCTCAATTTACTCAAAATTGTGTAAGGTTCTCAAATTTTCCAAATTTCCAATTTGGTTCACAATTTTTCAAAAAATAAAATTTTGCCCCTACTTTCCAAAAATGGAAATTTGGCCCCAAATGTTTCAAAATTTCACTAATTGGTCCCCCAACATATTTATCATGGCCAATTGGTCTTCAATTTTGAGAAATTGCATGAAGGTCTCTCAAGTTTTTGAAATCACCAATTTTCCCCAAATTTCTCCCTTTCAAACGTACCGAATTTGATTTATTTAAATTGGCCATTCAATCAGGGTTATTTGCTCTAATTAAAGGTATGGTTCAGTTCCTACACCTCCATATGATTCAATTGAGCTTTGAACCGCAGCATTTTGGTCCGAATTGAGCTCAAATAGAGCTTTGCCTGAAAACTACTTGTATAGAGAGAAAGCTTACCGTTAGAGGTGCGACTGTAATGCTCTGACCCGGTTTGGTCAAATTCCTATGATTAACTTGTCGCTCCCTTGGTTTAAGAGGGGTTTCCCCCTTTCTTTAATTAAGAGGAACCAAGCGTAATTTCAACCTTGTTCCATGGAATAACATAAATCAATAATAATGCAAGCTTAAAATAAATTTTTAAGCATGCTTGGAATAACATAAATCAATTTCAACCTTAGTCATTTTCCTTAAATCCTAAAAAGGGATAAAAAAAGTTGGGTGAGTTTCTACAACTTAGTAAATGGGGTTTGAAAAAGAGTTCTTATAAAATAGATTTTAAGTAAAGTGTACCAAACTCCTTATTTCCTTTAAATTATTTCTTCCTCAAATTTTGATTTTCAAACACTTTCCTCATTATCCACAATCAGTGTGTTTAACAATCAACACACACCCTTCATTATGAAGGGATCACACATTCGCAATGCAGCCCGTCCACTACACCCACTTGTGGCGTCGAAGCGACTTTACCGGCCACCGAGATAGAAGCCCTCCACTTCCACCATGGGAATCATTGGATGTTCACGATATCTGACTCTCAAAGCCAAAATCAACTTCATGTCTGTATGAGAATATAAATCTCATCCCGACCCCACCCCTTGTCTCATGCACATGAAGCTACGTCGAGCTTCCCTAACTGTTGGCACGGCAAACTGCCCTTATCTCCACCATGTCGTCCAGTAGCCCTTAGGATGCATCACTACCCCTCTTGGGCATCTTAATGGTCTTGAACCTCAAGTGCATGCACAAACAAAGTTTTCCATAAAGTCATTTATCTTTGGTGCCACTGGTACAACAACCCTGACTCTCAACTCGATCTACAGCTCTAGACCAGTCCATCGAGTATGTCGGTCCTGTCTTGGTACCATGGCCAAATCACATCAAGTCATTAATAATTTTCAGGGCTTATCATCATGTTTTTTACGAGCTCCTACTCGTGCCAACTGTCCTTGGGCCTATTGTACGTGATTTTTCAAAATAGGGCATTTTAGCCCCCAAGTTCCAAAATCGAGGCCTCTGGCCTATCTGAGCTATTCCAGCTCTCATCAATAAGGTCTCCCAAAAGTTTTAAGCATTGGCACACAGTCAGGTGAGAACACTTACGAAAAAATAAATTTTCAACTTCCTCCGTCACACCAACCAGTTATGATAACATCTCCATTTACAACCTGTAAGCGGATTTTCTACTTCCTTCCAGGAAGTTCATCATACCAACTAAGTAAGATCTACATACAATCAGTATGTAGTTTTTTCAGTTCTCACATCACCCCAACCATGTGTGACGTTAAAATTCCACATAGTAGTGGTTTTTCATTTCTGAAGTGCTCATCATCCCAACCGAGTATGATGTGAATAACCCACTCATGGTGGCTTCAAATTTAGAAAAGGTGTTTATCATTTCAACTAGGTATGAAGTGTAAATTAGCCCGCTCACTCGATATTCTTAGTGTATTTCCTCTTAATCGGCTTTTTGCCTCCACGCGAGCTTATACTTGCTAGCGTTCTGGTCCTTCATGTTCCTACATAATTTAGACATCCTTGTTTATTAACATTCGACATAATAGCATCCATTCCTCAGGTATAAACAAAATACCTAAACTTTTTAATTATTTACATTTTAGTCCCTAAAGTTATTTTTCCTTGACTTTAAGTCCCAAATGCTAATTTTTCCCCAAATTAAGTCCTGAAACTTATAAAATTCACTTTGGGTCCTCAATCTATTCAAAATCATAAAAAGAGCTTCAAGTTTCCCCAATTTCCAATTTGGTCTCCAACTTCTAAAAAATTACCATTTTGCCCCTACTTTTCAAAAATGGCAATTTGACCCCAATAAATTTCAAAAATTAACCAATTGGTCCTCCAACATCCTTTTCATGTCCTATTGGCCCTCAAATTTCAAAAATTGACCAATTGGTCCTCCAATTTCCTCCTTTCAAACTGGCCAAATTTGATTTCATCAAATTGATCATTCAATCGAGGTTAATTGTTGAAATTGAAGGTATAATTGAGTTCCTACACATCTATATGATTCAATTGAGCTTTAAATCGCATGAATTGAGACCAGAACTAGCACAAACGTTACTTCGCTGAAAAACTATCCGTAAAGAAAGAAAGCTTCGAAAGCTTTTGATCGGGGCATATAGATCTCACTCTGAGGTTCCCTCTAAAATCAAGAATTGCAATAATTCATGTTGAATTGAGTGAGATCATCGAAATTTCACCATTTCTCTCTCTAACTTTGATAAAAAATTACAAAGTGGAGTCAAATTGGCTTACCTTTTAGCTCTAATTCGGTCGTGTGAGGGCTATGGGATAGTTGGGAGAGCTTGGTTTGGCTTGAGGAGTTCTCAATTTGGTCATTTTCAGTTCAGCCGAAATAGGTCAGCTTCAGTCTGTCGGAGTTGCTTCACTATTTGATTACATCGGCGCTTCTCCAGCGATCCTCAAATCGAATGGTGACCACTGTCGGGTAGCTGACTTCTCCTCGAGTCTAAGGAACTTGATCTTGACTTCTTTGGCTCAGAAAAACTACCTATGTTAGAGCTTAGTTCGAGCTTCATTGGAAAACTAGGTAGCTGAGAGAGAGTTAAGTTTTTAGGTGTGAGAAGAATGAATGGAGATGAGCTCTTTATATAAGGAGCTCGGGGACTCTACGACCGTCTATTTGGCACCTTAATGGCACTTATTGATGTCCTGAAATGTCTTGAACAGAAAGGTTTCCTTTCCGTCGGTGCTCTTCATTTTTCCAGCGAGTGAACAGTGTTGTCATCTCAAGGAAGAAGACGACACTATTCCAAACTGGATCGGACCAGTCCGAACCGGGTTCAATGCTTAAACAGGCCAATTCAAGTCCAATTCGACCAAGTTTTTCAAAAAAAAATTAATTCATCTAAATTCATTCTCTATCCAATGGTGGCTTCAATTCTCCAATTTAAATATTTTAAGCCACCTAGATAAATGAATTTAGCATCTGATTCAATGATGGTTCAAATGGTTCAATCCGGTTCACTTGAATCAGTCTAGTTTTCTATCCCAAATTTTCCTAAAGTCCTTTTTAATGGCTTTTGTGACTCTTTGGGTCACCGAGAATTGAAATTTCCTAATTTACCCATTCTCTAATGGTTGGGGTTCGTGAACCGATTTGGTTTTATCATTCAGTTTAACCGGTTCTTTCCCGATTTCCTTAAGTCCAAAGGACGGGGTTTACAACTCTCCCCTCCTTTTAGGAGTTTTATCCCCAAAACTTATTCAAAATCCTTCATACTGGAAATAACTTCCCTTGATGTCAAATTGAAGTTTATTGACATACAACCATTTCAATTATTTCCACTTAGCCCCTTTATAACACGCACTTTAAAAGTTTCTTTTCCTTCCCATTACTTACTCATTCCATGGAACTTACTTTTACTAAGCATACCTTACTTGAAAGTTTAAGGGTATATCCTTAGATTCACATCTTTCTATCCTTAAAGATAAATTCTTTCTCTTAAGGTTCTTTACTCAGGATTTCAGGATTGGGAGTTCCAAGATACCTAATCATTCATGTGTTTAGTCACTTCCTTTGTTATTAAAACCCTTAGCTCAGTGTCTTCTTGAGGGCTACCTACTCATTTTCATAGATTTTGGTGTTAACTTCTTTTATCCAATTTTAACCCCCTCTTATGTCCTTTCTTAGTTTCAGTGGCATCCTTTTCTAAAGTACTTTCCTTTCTTTGAGTCAACTCTTACACTTTCGTGATCACTTTACGATTCTTATTACAAGTTAATCTCCTTCGGTTTTAAGTGTCAATTACTTGTTTGTGAAAGCTTCTTCATTTTGATTTTGTTCTTTACGATGTCCCTCCTAGTATAGACTTTCATTCCTTGAAGGTTCTTTTCTTCTTAGTTTCAGTGGTGTCCTTTTTTAAAGTACTTTCCTTTCTTTGAGTCAACTCTTACTCATTCGTGATCACTTCATGATTCTCATTACAAGTTAATCTCCTTTGGTTTTAAGTGTCAATTACTTGTTTGTGAAAGCTTCTTCATTTTGATTTTGTTCTGTACTATGTCCCTCCCACTAGGGTCTACATCCTCAACCTTCTTATCATTCCTTGAAGATTTCGTTCCTTCCTTTCTTCATGTTCCTCTTAATTGGGACACTTATGTCCTTCCAAGGTTTCTTTTCTTAGTAGTTTATACTCTTTTCTCGTGGGGTTCTCCTTAATTTCTCCATTGAAAACATCTAACCTTAATTGACATTCTTTGATGCCATCTTCTCTTGCTTACCTTTGCTCTTGAAACCTTATGCGTACTTCTTGTGTACCTCATCTTCATTCTCACTTGTTCCTTAGTACCTATCTATTTCCTTTAGGTGGATTTCACATCTTCTTGGTTTTATGATCTATAGGTCATCCTAGAGGAGGCTTTGCTTATCATTCCCATGGCTTTTGATCGTTACCCTCATCTCATCCATTAATCCCATTAAAGCTTTCCTTAATCCTCTTTTTTCCCCCAAATGATTTTAGCCTTTCCACCTCTCCTTTCTTAATTAGATTATTGATCATCACAAGGGTTCGTTTATTAACTGTCTCAATCCTATCATTCTCCTTCTCAAGTGATCGTGAGGTCGTCGTCTCATGAGTCTTCTTGTTCTTAATGTCCATCTCATTTCCCTTTTTAGGCATAGTCCTCACTACTTCCCTGTCCATTTTAGGGTTTTGTTTATTTCTCCTGTTTACTTTGTTGTTATTGATTATTTCCTTCAACTAAGTCCGTCTGACATCCCTATTTGGCTTTTTATGCCTTTCTATAGTAGATCACACCTAGCCATCCTAGTACATCCTTAATCGTCAATGCCTTCTAATGAGGACCTTATTTTGGTTTTGACTTATGATGGTTTATCTATCGGTGATTTATCTTGGGACTTCTCCATCCATGGTCCCACTTCCTATCCTATTCCTTTTTCTATAGACTTCCACTTTGGGAGTTTCACGTTCTACACTCTTAACAATATCTTGAAAGTTTTACCCATCTTCTATTCTTACACCATTCTTTCATCAATATGGTTATTTGCTCTTGATGCCTCCTTGCATTCCAAAATCCTTCATTTGAGAAGCTTCTAATTGTTGTTGAGTTCCTCATGATTTGTGTCTTACCTATCAAAAATTCCTTTAAGGGTACTTGTATTATTCCTGTTATTTTCTCCCTACCATACTTCTTTCCTTTCTCCTTTCTCCTTGTCTTATTTCGTATTGACTTAACATCTTCAGTGCTCCCATATCTTTTTTACTTTCTTCCTAGTTAGCTTCCATTCCATTGGTTTCCCTTGAAATAGTACAATTTTCTTGTTTCCTTACTTTTATCTGTAGAGTCTTTCCTTAACTCTTTAGACTTCCACTAGTCTCGTATCCTTCCCTTGCACCAGACTTCGTCTTCCTTCCTTTAGATAGGATTTGTCTCCTTGGTGAACTCTAGTAGACTTTTCTAGAATTTCTTTTCCAAGTCTTATTGTCTTGTTATTCCCTTCTCTGGATGGGATAACTTTATTAGCTACTTTAAAGATTGGGTTAACTAGTAGTGACCTGTAGTTTTCCTTCCTTATATGATCTTTTCTCCACCCATTACTTCAATCTTTATTGGCATACTCCCATTTTTGTTAGTTGTATTATCCAAGAGACTAAAATTTTCATTAAAGGAAAAATCGGATTTTTATTCATTCAAGAAATAGTTTCTCGACATACTTGGCTTATTATAGAGATTTTCTAGCCCCTAGTCCCTTGGGGTCATAGGCCAAGAGTTAGCCTTAGAACGATTGTGGGATTAATGATCTAATTGCTCTGAAGAACTGGTTGAAGTCCATCCATATTCCCTTATGGAATGAACTTCATGCATGGCCTCCAGTCTATAACGCCTTAATACCTCAGCCTCACACTCATATGTTCACCTCATCCATTGAGAAGAATTAAATTTAAACTAAGTAGGTGGGGGTACTTGGTGGACTTTCATGAAGGTGGCATAAGCATCCCAGTAGCTGTCTTAAGCCTCCTTCTCATTGGGATTTCACTCTGGTTGTTGTGGGGCTAGAGGAGGTGTTAGGCTCATAGAGAAAGGAACAAGTTCATCTTGCATTGGAGGAGGGTATGTAATGCCCTCCGGTTCTAGTAAGGCTCCCACGAGTTTTTGATAATTCTCCATCATATCTTTGTGCACTCTCTTCTCGCCCTCCAGGAATCGTTGAACAACTGTCTCCCTGGAGGAAGGCATCTTTTTCAAGGTCAAGTGTGGAGGATTGGATTTCATGGTGAACTTTCTAAGGATTCTCCTTCCTACACGGTAGTTAAGGTTTTATTAGTATCAAGGGATAATATTGATAATGTTTAAAGGGAACTTAGCTCTAATACCATCAAGTTGTCACTCCCCGACCCGGTTTGGTTCGATCCCTGTGATCAACTCGTCGCTCCCTTGGTTTAAGTGGGGTTTTCCCCTTTCATTAATCAAGAGGAGCTAGGCATAATTTCAACCTTGTTCCCTGTAATAACATAAATCAATAATAATGCAAGCTTAAAATAAATGTTTAAACATACCTAACAAAATGTAGGTCTAGGTGTTATCCTTAGTCATTTTCCATAAATCCAAAAAAGGAATAAAAAAAGGTTGGTGAGTTTCTATAACTCACTGAATGGGGTTTGAAAAAGAGTTCTTATAAAATAGTTTTTAATTGCAGTATGTCAAACTACTTATTTCCTTTAAATTATTCCTTCCTCAAATTTCAGTTTTCAAACACTTTCCCCATTATCCACAATTAGTGTATTTAACAATCAACATACGTCCTTCATCATGAAGGGATCACACATTCGTAGTGCAGCTCGTTCACTGCACCCACTTTGGCATCGGAGCAACTTTACCGATTACCTAGATAGAAGCCCGTCCACTTCTACCCTCATAATGAGTGGATGTTCATGACATCCAACCCTCAAACCTGAAATCAACTCTGTGTCCATATGAGGATAGAGACCTCATCCTGACCCCACCCTAGTCTCATACGCATGAAGCTACACTGAGCTTCCCTGACAGCTGGCACGACAAACTGCCCTTATCTCCAGCATGTTATCCAGAAGCCCTTAGGATGCATCACTACCCCTCTTGGACGTCTTAATGGTCCTAAACCTCAACTGCATGCACAAACAAAGTTTTCCATAAAGCCATTTATCTTTGGTGCCACTGGTCCAATGACCCCGACCTCAACTCAACCTGCAGCTGTTTATCTAGACCAGTTTGTCGACCTGGTCCTGTCGCACTGTCGACTGTCCATCAAGTATGTTGGTCCTGTCTTGGTACCATGGCAAAATCACATCCATTCATTAATAATTTTCATCACTAATCATCATGTTTGTTTATGAGCTCCTGCTCGTGCCAACGAGCCTTGGGCCCATTGTACGTGATTTTCCAAAACCGAGCATTTTAGCCCCCAAGTTCCAAAATCGAGGCATATGGCCTATCTGAGCTATTCCAGCTCTCGTCAAGGTCTTCTAAAAGTTTTAAGCATTGGCACACAGTTAGGGGAGAACAATTCTGAAAAAATAACTTTTCAAATTCATCCATCACACCAATCGGGTGTGATGACATCTCCGCTTACAACCAGTAAGCGGGTTTTCTACTTCCTTCCAGGAATTTCATCATACCAACAGAGTATGATCTATTTACAACCGGTGCGTAGTTCTCACATCACCCTAACTAGGTGTGATGTTAAAATTCCACATAGTAGTGGTTTTTCATTTCTGAGGTGTTCATCATCCCAACCGGGTATGATGTGAATAACCCACTCATGGTGGCTTCCAATTTAGAAAAGGTTCTTATCATCCCAATCGGGTATAAAGTGTAAATTAGCCCACTCACCTGATATTCACAATGTATTTCCTCATAATCGACTTTTTGTCTCCACGCTAGCTTATACTTGCTGGTATTCCAGTCCTTTGTATTCCTACAGAATTCGTCATCTTTGTTTATTAACATTTGGCATAATAGCCTTCATTCCTCACGTATAAAAAAAATACCCAAACTTTTTAATTATTTGGATTTAGGTCCCTAAAGTTCTTTTTCCTTGACTTTAGGTCCTAAATACTAATTTTTCCCCAAATTAAGTCCCAAAACTTCAAAAGTCCACTTTGGGTCCTCAATCTATTCAAAATCACAAATAGGGGTTCAAGTTTCCCAAATTTCCAATTTGGTCCCCAACTTTTCAAAAATTACCATTTTGCCCCTACTTTACAAATATGGCAATTTTACCCCAATAAATTTCAAAAATCAACCAATTGGTCATCCAACATCCTTTTCATGGCTAATTGGCCCTCAATTTTGGGAAATTGCACTTTGGTCCCTCAATTTTATGAAATCCCCACTTTCCCTCTTTCAAACTGGCCAAATTTGATTTCATCAAATTGACCATTCAATCAAGGTTAATTGTTGAAATTGAAGGTATAATTAAGTTCCAACACATCCATATGATTCAATTGATCTTTAAATCGCATGAATTGAAGATAGAACGAGCTCAAATGGAGCATCGCCGGAAAACTATGCGTAGAGAGAGAGCTTCGAAAGCTTACCATCGGAGGTGCGGTGATCCGAGCTTTTGATCGGGGCAAATAGATCTCATACTGAGGTTTCTCCTAGGATCAAGAATTGCAACAATTCATGCTAAATTGAATGAAAATTTGGTCATCAAAATTTCACCGTTTCTCTCTCTAATGCTGATCAAAAATTACAAAGGTGAACTGAATTAACTTTTCTTTCAGCTCTAATTCGACTGTGTGAGTCTTGTGGGAGTATTGAGAGAGTTTGGTTTTCCTGAGGAGAGCTCAATTTGGCCATTTTTTGCTCGGCCGAAACAGGGCAGCTTTGGTCCGTCGATGCTAATTCACTATTTGATTACATCAGCACTTCTTCGATGATCCTCGGATCAAATGGTGACCACCGTCGAGTAGCTGACATCTCCTCGAGTCTAAGGAGACCGACCTCACCTTCTTTGGCTTAAAAAACCCAAAGTTGGAGCTTTGGTTTGAGCTTCATCGGAAAACTAAGTAGCTGAGAGAGAGTAGAGTTTTTAGGTGTGAGGAGAATGAATAGAGAGAAGCTCTTTATATAGGAAGCTAGGGGACTCTCCAGCCGTCCATTTGGCACCTTAATGATGCTCATTGATAGACTGAAACATCCTAAACATAAATGTTTCCTTTCTACCAGTGCTGTTCATTTTTTCAGCAAGTGAATAGTGTTGTCATCTGAAGGAAGAATACGATATTATTTCAAACTGGACCGGACCGGTCTAAACCGGGTTCAAGGATTAAACCGGCCAGTTCAGGTCCAATTCGATTGAGTTTTTCAAAATTAAAATTTTCTAAATTCATTCTCTATCGAATGGTGGCTTCAATTCTCTAATTTGAATATTTTAAGCCACCTTGAAAAATGAATTTAGCATTCGGTTCAATAATGGTTCAAACTGATTCAATTTGGTTCAGATCCAGTTCACCTAAACCGGTCTTATTTTCTCTCCCAAATTGTCCTAAAGTCCCTTTCCATGATTTTTGTGACTCTTTGGGTTACTCAGGAGTTGAAATTTCCCAATTTACCCATTCTCCAATGGTTGGGGTTCGTGAACTAGTTCAGTTTTCTCACTTAGTTTGACCAGTACTTTCCCAATTTCCATAACTCCAATGGACATGGTTTACAGCAGGGGTCTGAGCTCTCAATCTTGAGAGGTAGCTCTCGTTCTGAGGTTACTTCTAGGATCAAGAATTGCTACAATTAATGTCTAATTGTGGGTGAATTTTACCGATAAAGTTTAGCACTTTCTCTCTCTAACTCTAATCGACAATGGCGGAGGAGGGCCAAATTAGATTACCTTTCAACTTTGTTGAGGCTATGTGAAGGCCATGGGTGTGTCGGGAAGGCTTGGATTGGTCGGAGGAGGGCTGAATTTAGCCGAATTTAACTCAACCAAAATAGGGCAGCTTCGATCCGTCAGAGCTGTTTCACTGTTTGATTCCGCCAGCGCTTCTATGGTAGTCCTCGAGTTAAAAGGAAGTTGCTATCAAATAGCTAACATCCCCCATAGTCTGTAGGACCTGACCTTGCCTTCTAAAATTAAGAAAACTACCCAAGTCGGATCTCTGGTTTGAGCTTTACCCAAAAATGGAGTAGTTGAGAGAGAATTGTGATTTGAGGTGTGTAGAGAATGAATGGAGAGGATCTCTTTATATAGGGAGCTTGGGGACCCTCTTTCCGACCAATTTCCATATTGGTTGAGCTTATCCTCTCCTGAAAATGCTCTGATCAGAGCAGTTACACCTTCACCGAAGAAGGAAGTTTTATGCATTAATGAACAGTGTTATCATCTTGAGTAAGAAGATACATTGGATCAATAAATGCGATGAATGTTGGAGACTCGTAAATATAGAATGTTAAGAGATACTACATCGCAATCAAATCGAGAGACAAAATGTGATAAAGGACTGTCCATGTTTGAGAAAAAGATTAGAGTGGCCTTGAAAAATAGAAATTTACGTTACTCGAGTTTTAAGCACAAAACTCCTAAAAGGATGGGAAGTGATTGTAACACTATATTTTTTTGAGCCGATAATTTCATTTAGAAAAGGAACCAAAAGTGAAATAATTATGCCAAAGGAGGTATTTTTAATTTTAAAATTTAAAAATAATTCAATTAGAAATCGAATATGAATAAGAACTACTCTAATTTAATTATAAGATAAATTGGTTATGAAGTATTGATACAAGTTAAATTAATAGTATTAAGTGGTAATCAGAAATTTTACAAATATATATATATATATATATATGAGAATATATAAATAAAAGATAAAAGTGGTAGAATTGGATTAAAAAGGGGGAAGGGAGCTAACAAGGCCCTTATATTAAATATTCCTTAAATGAATCGTCAAAACCCAATCAATTGGATTGGAAAATTATGTATAAAAAGTGGGTTGAATAATGTTTGATTAAAAAGAAGCCCAAAGAGATGTACTAATTACATAAATTAAAGTCCTAGAATAAGTGGGCTATAAGAAATAGTAAAGTCTAAGTCTAAATTCACCAGCCCAAACATAACAAACCTTAAGAATTTTAATTACATCAACCAATAACAGAAAACCTAACTCGCCAACAATAAACTCTAAGTCCATTAACATGTGGGTCTAGAGGGGTAGTTAGTGTGAAATTTACATAATTGCTTGAGTTATTTAATAAGCCACCCTTATGGCGACTAAAGTTGATAAATAAAATATTCTTTCAAAAGTTTATAACCTCATACAATAACTAAAAAGCTAAAAAAAAGAGTATTCTTGAAAAGAAAGTTGAGAAATAAAGACATGGGAGAAGAATATCTGAAACCTTCAGTTTAATGACTAAACTTGTAACGAAATACAATGGGAGGTAAGTTTCGAGTACAGGGGAAAGAAAAGTGTACTTTCGAGGTTACAAGGAATAAAGTTAAACCCAAGGAATGAGTAAACTGAAGGAAAACATTAAAAGATGTCATAAAACTATATATAGGTTAAAAATCTATGAGAAACTTCCAAAGATGTAGAATGGGACGTATTCTAGTAAAGGAACCTAGGGAAGTGAGTACCCAACAAATGAGTTGAATAAAACTAACTATGGAATAAAGAAGATAAAGAATCATGGAGACCAGAGAGGTTTGGTTAAGTTCCATCTCCACCTCAAGGAAACCCAATTTGAGTCACGGGACAGTATGAAGTATATGAAATAAGACCCCAGTAACATGGATTCATTGGTTAGGAAATGCATTTCAAGTGGAAAATCCCAAAATGGTTATGATGGGATACAAAGGGACACACCAATATATATAAAAAAAAAAAGGTGAAAGATTATGAAGGAAGGAAACCTTCAAGGAGTGATAAGAAGGCGGGATGTATAATATCATATATGGAAGTCTCTACCTTGAAGAACGAGGATAAAGAAAATGGGACAAACAAAAGGAACTCCTTAAGATCAGTCCAAGGATAATAATCATACCGTAAGGTATCAAATAGGAGTAAAGAGAGAATAAAAGTGAAATGGTTGTGAACGAGTAAGGATGGACTAAGGAATGGGAATCCTTAGGTAAGAAAGACATCAAAAATGAGAAAGTACATGTTGGAGGAGAATCGTGAGTATGTCGATAGACAAGTCGAGAAGTGATCGGGGAGCCCAATAGTTGGAACCAACAATGACCAGGAAGGAGGCTGATAAAGGACAAGTAAATAAGAAAAACCCAAACGGCCATGAAGGGCACGATGTCAAAAAAATAAGGGGGACGTATGGATTGATAAGAGGATTAAGGATGAACTCAAGGAAAAACACAAGACCAAAGGGGCGAAATTAATAATGCCAATACAAGGAGGAATAAGGACGAAAGCTTGGAAGGGCACCTTGCTATGAATTCCTATGATGTAGAGAAACAACTAAATGATATAACGATTAAGCATATCCGAACTCCCACAAATGTGATTTGGATTAGTGGTTGGATGAAAACCCCAAGAGGAAGAGTTTTAACCATAAGTGGCATAATATTCGGACCTAAAAGTTACCTTTGAGTGAATGGGTAAGATAGGCCAATCCAAATAAATTCCATGGAGCAAGTGAATACTTGGAGGAAAGGGAAAACCCTCAAGGACGTTACCTAAAGGACAAAGTAAAAGATTGGTCATAGTGATATATTGCCCTGGGTAATCATATGATCAAGGGAACACACAAGGAAAAAAAGGAAATGTGAGGTGAGATCACTAGAAGACTTTCATCACGAGGTTGAATGCTTAATCATGCCATTAAGAACGATGGCAAAATAATGGAAAAAATCTTACACACCCAAGACATGGAGAGAAAGGGTTAAATGCCCAAGGGAGTAATGGCACTAATGATGCTCCCAAAAGGATATAGCAAAGATATGAAGTATGGTAAGAGCAGTGCCAAGTGGAAATGACATGAACATTAAAGAGATTTTAACCAAAAGGAGTATAAGAAATAGTCACTATCACGCCCCAACCTAGTTTGGTCGTATCCCCATGAGCAACACGTCATTCTTTCGGATTATTAAGGGTTTTTCCCTTCTTTAAATCGTGAGGAGTAAGGCGTCCTTTAAACCTGTACATTTCCTAGAATAACATTAATCAAAACTGTATGAAATTTTAACTTACATAACTATCTTGCATGTGTAGCTAACTGGAAGTCTTTAGGTAGGTTTTCTGTCACACCCCGACCCGGTTTGGTCAGATCCCCGTGATCAACTCGCCACTCTCCCGGTTTATTAAAGGGTTTCCCCTTATCGTAAACTGTAAAGAGTAAGGCGTCCTTTAGCTTGCACCTTTTTCCTGGAATAGCATAGTCAAAACTATATGAAATTTAAAACTTTACATACCTGTTTTACAGGCATCTTAGTTGACGGTCTTTAAGGGGAGGCTTTTCGGGATTTCCTGAAAGGGATATAAGGGATGGGGTGAGTACGACTACTCAGTGAATGGGTTTTTAAAAGCTTTTGACTTTTAAGAAAAACATTTATATGGAGTGTGCCAGACTCCTTTGTTTTCAAAAAATCCCATCATTTAAAAATTTGTGTTTTTTTCCATTATTTCTTAGTTACCACAGTGTGTCATCACCCAACACACATCCTTCATCATGAAGGTTACACACATTCGCAAGTCAGTATCACTACTGAACCCGCTAGTGGCTTTGGAGCAACCTTTCCTGCCACCTGGATAGAAGTACGACCACTTCTACCCTGGGAATGAGTGGATGTACGTGACATCCTACCCACAATCCTGAAATCACTTCTTCATGTCCGTATGAGGACAGAGACCTCATCCTGTCCCCACCCCGGTCTCATGTGCTTTGTGCTACTCTAGATTTCGCACAGACACCTGGAACAACGAACTGCCCTTATAGCCACCAGGTCGTCCAGTGCCCTTAGGACGCATCACTACCCCTCATGGGCGTCTTGATGATCCCGTACTCACAGTGCATGCACAAACAATGTTTTCTTATATTGCCATGTAATCTATGGTGCCACTAGTCCAACGGCCCGGACTCTCAACTCAACCCGCAGCTGTTTGTCTTGACTAGTTCGTCGACCTGTCATGTCGCACTGCCGCTAGTTGACTAAGCATGTCGGTCCTATCTTGGTACCATGGCCAAACAATTCACTTATTAAATTTTATGGCACATATATCATGTTCATTTACGAGCTCCTGCTCGTGCCAACTGGCCTTGGGACCACTGTACAAGATTTTCAAAATCGGGCATTTAGCCCCCAAGTTCCAAAATCGAGGCCCCTGGCCTATCAGAGCTATTCGAGCTCCCGTCGAGAAGGTCTCCCAAATTGTTTAAGCATTGGAACACAGTCAGGGGAGAGAACTTCTGACAAAAATAGGTTTTTACTGTCCATCATACCGACCGGTATAAGGACATCTCCGTTCATAACCGTTGAACGGGTTTTCAACTTCCTTCGAGGAAGTCTCATCATACCAACCGGGTATAATCTACTTACAACTCGTAAGTAGTTTTTCCGCATAACTTTCACTCTAAGTAGTGATGATTAAAATACCACTAAATAGTGGGTTTTTATATTGAGGCACTTATCATCCCCAACCGGGTATGATGTTAGTAAACCCACTCACCCGTTAATGCCGTGAATTCCACTAGACTGGTTCTTTGTATTCTCGTGAGCTTGTCCTTGCTGGCGTTCTCGGTATTTAACATTCCTACATGATATGAACAACCTTGTTCATTATTACTCGGCATAATAGCCTTCATTCATTAATGAATGAGAAAACCCAAACTTTTAGTTATTTGCAATTAGGTCCCTAAAGTTATTTCTCTTTAAACTTTAAGTCCCTAATGTCGGTTTTTCCTCAAATTGAGTCCCGTAACTTTTAAAATTTATCGTGGGACCTCAATTTATTCAATTTCACCAAAAAGGGGTTTAATTTTCCAAATTTCCAATTTAGTTCCCCAATTTTTCCAAAATTACCATTTTGCCCTTCTTTCACAAAAATGGTAAGTTTTTCCCCAAATTTTCCAAAATTCCTCAATTGGTCCTCCTACATTATTTTCATGCCCAATTGACCCTCAATTTCATAAAATTGTATTTTGGCCCCTTTGAATTTCGAAAATCCCCAAATTTTCCCCCAATTTCAACTCTTCAACACTACCGAATTTGATTTCATCAAATTAACTGATCAAAAACTTCCAATTATTAAAATTGGAGTTGAAATTGAGTTCCTATATGTTCATATGATTCTAAGAAACTTTGAATCGCAGATTTTAACGTCGGAACGAGCTCATACGGAGCTTTGTTGGAAAATAGACTGTAGAGAGAGAAAGCTTTGATTACTCACCGGTGAAGGCATGACAGTCCGAGCTTTCGATCTGGGCAGATAGGTCTCGTCCTGAGGTTCATCCTAGAATCAAGTATTGTATCAATTGATGCGAAATTGGATTATAATTTTGTCATTGAAGTTCAGTCGACTCTCTCTCTAGCACTGATCAAAAATTATAAAGGGGAGCCGAATTGGCTTACCTTTCGGTACTAATTCGGCCGTGGAAAGGCTGAGGAAGTGTTGGGAGGGCTTGGTTTGGCCTAAGGAGGGCTTGAAATGGCCGATTTCAGCTTGGCCGAAATAGGGCAGCTTCGGTCCGCCGGAGTTGCTTCACTATTCCCTCATGTCGGCGCTTCTCCAACGATTCTTGGATTGACTGGCATTTGCTATCAGATAGTTGTTTTCTCCCTGGTTCTAAAGAGCTCGACCTTTGTTCAAGTTGAAACTCTGGTTCGAGCTTTACCAAGAAATGGAGCAGTAGAGAGAGAGAGAAGTGTTCAGGTGTGAGGAGAATGAAATGGGGATGAGCTCTTTATATAGTTGTAAAACCCGTGTATTAAATGGGTGAGATTTATTACTAGTATTAATATTGCCATAAATTATTGGTATTAATTCTAATAATTTAATTTTGGTATTAATTCCAATAATTTAATTTCGGTATTAATTCCAATAATTTAATTTCGGTATTAATTCCAATAATTTAATTTCGGTATTAAATTATTTGTATTAATTCTAATAATTTAATTTAGGTATTAAATTATTTAATTTCAATAATTAAATATGTATTAATTGATGACTATTTATGATAAGCACGTGCATAAAAATTTTTGACCGAAATTTCGGATTACAAAAAATCATACTTCCCAAGAAGTCACCCATTCTCACACTACACTCAGTTAAGCACGCTTAACTTTAAAGTTCTTATGGAATCTAGTTCACTTGAACCAATTTGGTTTTGTTTTCTAGTTTGTCTTAAGTTCCTTTTCCAATGTTTAATAAATCCTTTGGATCAACCGAAAGTTGTAAATTTTCATATTGCTTATTCCCAAATGTAAACCGGTTTGGTTTTCTTATTCGGTTTGACCAGTTCTTTTCCCGGTTTTCCTTAACTCAAATGTGCGGGGTTTACATTTTCCCTTGGTTACCTGAGAAGGGGTATAAGAGAGGGGGTGAGTTCGACAACTCAGTGAATAGATGTTTAAAATTTTTAGAAAAATAGTTTGAATTGGAGTGTGCCATACACCTTATTTTCTTAAAACCATTTCCTCAATTTCTCGATTTTCAAAACCATCATTCCTCATTAACCACATTCGATGTGTATAACAATCAACACATGCCCTTCAACATGAATGGATCACACATTCGTAGGGCAGCCCTTCCAGTGCACCTACTTGTGGCGTCGGAGCGACTTTATGAGCACATAGATAGAAGCTCGTCCACTTCTACTCTAAGAATGAGTGGATGTACACGACATCCAACCCTAAAACTTGAAAAGAAACTTCGTGTCCGTATGAGGACAAAGACCTCATCCTGACCTCATCCCGACCCCACCCCAGTCTCATGCGCATGATGCTACGTCAAGCTTCCCTAACTACTAGCACGACAAACTACCCTTATCTCTACCATGTCATCAAATAGGCCCTGGGACGCATCACTACCCCTCTTGGGCATTTTAATGGTCCCAAACCTCAGTGAATAAACAAAAAAATAGTTTTCCTTATAAGCCATTTAATCTTTAGTGCCACTGGTCCAACGGCCTCGACCCTCAACTTGACTTGCCGATGTTTGTCTCGAATGGTTCGTCGACCTATCTTGTCGCACTGTCACCAGTCCATCGAGTATGTCGGTCCTATCTTGGTACCATGGCCAAACAAATCATTCATGGCCAAGGGCCCACTGTTACAAGCTCTTACATGTGCCAACTGGCTATAGGCCCACTATACATGATTTTCAAAATCAGACATTTTAGACCCCAAGTTCCAAAATCAAGGCCCCCGGCCTATCTGAGATATTCGAGCTTCGGTCAATAAGGTCACCCAAAAAGTTCAAGCAATGGCACATAGTTAGGGGAGAGTACTTTCGACAAAAATAATCTTTTCATTCGTCTATCACACCAACCGGGTGTGCTGACATCTCTGCTTACAACCGGTAAATTGGTTTTCCACTTCCTTCCAAGAAGTCCATCATACCAACCGGGTATGATCTACTTACAACTGTTAAATAGTTTTTCCGCGTGTTTTCTCACATCACCCCATCTAGGTGTGATGTTAAAATGCCACATAATCAGGGGAAAGCACTTTCGACAAAAATAATCTTTTCATTCGTCTATCACACCAATCGGGTGTGATGACATCTCCGCTTACAACCGGTAAACGGATTTTCCACTTCCTTCCAAGAAGTCCATCATACCAACCGGGTATGATCTACTTACAATCATTAAGTAGTTTTTTTGCGTGTTTTCTCACATCACCCCATTCAAGTGTGATGTTAAAATGCCACTTAGTAGTGGTTTTTAATTTTGAGGTACTCATCATCCCAACCTGGTATGATGTGAAAATTCTCACTCACCTAATAGTGCAGTGAATTCCTCTTAAAGCGGTTTCTGACTTCACACGAGCTTAGCCTTGTTGGCATTCTCGGTACTTCGTGTTTCTACACGATATGAACATTCTTGTTCATTATCCTTTGGCCTAATAGCCTTCATTCATCACGAATGAATAAAATGCCCTTACTTTTAGTTATTTGCATTTAGGTCCCTAAAGTTCTTTTTCTTTAACTTTAGGTTCCTAATGCTAATTTCCCCCCAAATTGAGTCCTGAAACTTCTAAAATTTACTTTGGAACCTCAATTTATTCCAACTCACAAAAGGGGGTTCAAGTTTCCCAAATTTCCAATTTGGTCCCCAACTTTTCAAAAATTACCATTTTGCCCATACTTCACAAAAATGGCAAATTTGACCCCAATAATTCCAAAAATCAACCAATTGGTCCTCCAACATCTTTTCCATGCCCAATTGACCCTCAATTTTGGATAATTGCACTTTAGTCCCTCAAATTTTTGAAATACACAATTTTCCCCTTTCAACCTCGTCGAATTTGATTTCATCAAATTGACTGATCAATAAAGGTTAATTGCTGAAATTGAAGGTAAAATTGAGTTCCTACACTTCCACACGATTCAGTGGAACTTTGAATCATGTCATTTGTATCCGATTTGAGCTCAAAGGGAGCTTTGCTGGAAAATTGGACTTAGATATAGAAAGCTTCGAAAGCTTACCATCGGGAGCACGGCGGTCCAAGCTTTCGATTTGGAAAGATAGTTCTTGTCCTAATGTTACTCCTATGATCTAGAATCATATCAATTTATGTTAAATTAATGGAGAATTTGGTCAGTGAAGTTTTGTTGGTTCTCTCTCTAACACTAATCAGAATTTACAAAGGAGAGCCACATTAGCTTACCTTTCCGCTCTAATTTAGTTGTTAGAGGGTTGTGGAAGTGTTGGAGTAGCTTGGTTTGGCCTGAGAAGGGCTCGAATTTGATGTTTTTAGCTTGGCCAAAATAGGGCAGCTTTGGTCCGTCAAAGCTGCTTCATTGTTCTATCATGTCGGAGCTTCTCCAGTGATCCTCGGAGCAAATGGAGAATACCGTCAGGTAGCTAACTTCTCCCTTAATCTAAAGAACCCAACCTCACCTTATTTGGCTCAGAAAAATGCCCAATTCAGAGCTTTCTTTCGAGCTTCACCGTAAAATGGAATAGTAGGGAGAGAGAGGAGTTTTCATGTGTGAGGAGGATAAATGAGGAGGGGCTCTTTATATAGGAAGCTCGGGAACTTCTTAGTCATCTGATTGGCACCTTTATGGTGGTCATTCATTGCCTTAAACTCCCTGGCCAGAGACTTTTCATCTTCCCCAGCGCTGCTCAATTTTCTAGCAAGTGAAAAGTGCTATCATCTAAAGGAAGAACACGACACTATTTCGAACCGTGTTCAATGCTTAAATCGGTCGGTTCATGCCCGACTCGACCGTGTCTATCAAAATTAAAAATTTTAAATTCATCTAAATTCATTATCTATCCAATGGTAGCCTCAATTTCTAAATTTCAATTTTCTAAGCCTCCTAGACAAATAAATTTAGAAATCGGTTCAATAGTGGTTCAAATCGGTTCAATAAGGTTCAAATCCTGTTCACCTGAACCGGCTTGGTCTTCACCTCCAATTCATCCTAAAGTCCTTTTTCATGATTTTTGTGACTCATTAGGTCACTCGGGATCCATAAATTTCCCAATTTGTCCTTTCTCTATCAGTTACGGTTTATAAACCGACTCGGTTTTCTCTTTGGAAATGGCCAGTTCTCTTCTTAGTTTTGTTATTATCAAAGGATGGGGTTTACAACTCCCCCCCCCCCCCCCCCCCCCCCAAGGGTTTTGTCCCCAAAATAGTTACATATTAAATAGTTGAGGATAACCATCCCTCGTTACACTTTCGGTCGCCCATGTCTCTTCATGCACGAGTCTGTTTTGCCAAATAACTTTGACCATAGGAATTTTCTTATTCCTCAAGTTCTTATCCCTTCGGTCAAGGATTCGTACCGGTTCTATTTGATAGGTCAAGTTCTCTTTCAGTTTAGGTGGAGGTCGGTCCAACACATGGCTCGGATCAGGCTAGTACTTTTGAAATACTGAAATGTGGAATACATCGTGCATTCTTTGCAGGTCTAGAGGTAGTTCCAATTTGTAGGCCATCGATCCTATCCTTTGAACAATGGGATAAGGATCGATATACCTCAATTTTAACTTTCCCCATTGTTGAAACCTAAGTATTCCCTTCCATGGGGATACCTTTAGAAATACATGATCTCCCACCTACAACTCTAGATATTTCCTTTGATGGTCAGCATAACTCTTTTGCTTATCCTTAGTAGCATAAAGTGACTCCTGATTAACTTGATTTTCTATGTGGCATTGTAATCCCCGCATTTTTTAGTTAAGGAAAATCAGGAAAAAGAACCGGTCAAACCGAGTAAGAAAACCAAGCCAGTTTATAAACTCGATCAGCTGGGAACAAGCAATTTGAAAATTTACAACTTCCGGTTGATCAAGAGGGTTTATTAAACCTTGGAAAAGCAAATTAAGAAAAATTAGAAGAGAAAAATCAAATTGGTTCAAGTGAACGAGAATCCATAAGAACACTGAAGTTAAGCGTCTCGGTCAAAATTTTTATGCGAAAGTACGCCTTATCATAAATAGCCATAAATTAATATATATTTAATTATTATAATTAATACAAATAATTTCATACCTAAATTAAATTATTGGAATTAATACAAATAATTTAATACCAAAATTACTAATAATTTATGGTAATATTAATACTATTTATAAATCTCTCCCATTTAATACACTATTTTTACACCTATATAAAGAGGTCATCCCCATTCATTCTCCTCACACATAAACACTTCTCTCTCTCTACTGCTCCATTTCCCGGTGAAGCTCGAACCAGAGCTTCCACTTGAATATTTTTATGTACCTAAGAAGGAGAGGTCAGGTTCTTTAGAACTGGGGAGAATACAGCTATCTGATAGCAAACTCTAGTCAATCTAAGAATCGCTAGAGAAGCATCGGCATGATGGAAAAATGAAGCAGCTCCAGCGGACCGAAGCTGCCCTATTTTGGCCAAGCTAAAATCAACCTTTACGAGCCCGCTCAGACCAAACCAAGCCCTCCCAACACTTGCTCAGCTCTCCCACGACCGAATTAGGACTGAAAAGTAAGCTAATTCAGCTCCTCTCTACAATTTTCGGTCAATGCTAGAGAGAGAACCGGTAGAATTTCAATGATGAAATTCTAACTCAATTCGGCATCAATTGATGTGATTCTTGATTCTAGGATAAACCTCAGGATTAGAGCTATTTGCCAAAATTGAAAGCTCGGACTGTCATGCGCTCATTGGTAAGTAATCGAAGCTTTATCTCTCTACAGTCCATTCTCCGACAAATCTCCATTTGAGCTCGTTCCAGCATCAAACCTTGCAATTCAAAGTACTATTGAATCGTAAGAGAATGGAGGAACTCAATTTTAACTTCAATTTCAACAATTAGAGGTGTATGATCGGTCAATTTGATGAAATCAAATTTGGTTGTGCTAAGGAGTTGAAATTGAGGGAAATTTTGGGCATTTTCAAAATTCAAAGGACCAAAATGCAATTTTATGAAATTGAGGGTCAATTGGATATGAAAATAATGTTGGAGGACCAATTGAGGAATTTTGGATTTTTTGGGGCGAAACTTACCCTTTTACTAAAGGAAGGGCAAAATGGTAATTTTGGAAAAGTTGGGGGACCAAATTGGAAATTCAACTCAGATAGGCCAGAGGCCTCGGTTTTGGAACTTGAGGGCTAAAATGCCCGATTTTGGAAAATCACGTACAGTGGGCCCAAGGCTAGTTGGCACGAGTAGGAGCCATGATACCAAGACATAACCGATATACTTAATGGGCTAGCGGTAGTGCATCAAGTGAGGTCGATGGACCGGTCTAGACAAATAACTGTAGGTCGAGTTGAGGGTTGCAACCGTTGGACCAGTGGCACCAAAGATAAATGGCTTTGTGGAAAAATTATTGTTTGTGCATGCATTTGAGGTTCGGGACCATCAAGGCACCCAATAGGGATTTTGATGCGTCCTATGTGCTAATGGACGACATGGTGGAGATAAGGGTAGTTTGTCATGCAAGCAGTCAAGGAAGCTCGACGTAGCTTCATGCGCATGAGACCGGGGTGAGGTCAGGATGAGGTGTATGTCCTTATATGGACATGGAGTTGATTTCGGGTTTGAGGGTCAGATGTTGTGAACATCCACTCATACCCATGGTAAAAGTGGACAAGAGTCTATCTATGTGGCCGGTAAAGTCGCTCTGATGCCACAAGTGGTGGACGGACTGCCCTACGAATGTGTGATTCCCTTCCTGATGAAGGACGTGTGTTGATTATTAAACACACCTATTGTGGATAGTGAGGAAAGGAATTTTGAAAACCTAAATTTGAGGAAGAAATGATCTTAAAGGGAATAAGGAGTCTGACACACTCTAATTAAAACTATTTTTTCTGAAAACTCATTCCCAACACCCATTCACTGAGTTGTAGAAACTCACCCCTCTTTTCTATCCCTATTCAGGAGTAGAGAAAATGACTAAGAAAAATACTAGGACCTAAGGTATGCTTAAAAGTTAATTTTTTAAGCTTGCATTTTTATTAATTTATATTAATACAGGGAACAAGGTTAATTTACATCTGACTACTCTTGATTAAAGAAAGGGGAAACCCCACTTAAACTAAGGGAGTGACGGGTTGATCACGGGGATCCGACCAAACGGGGTCTGGTCATGACACTTGGGCTTGGGGCAGTTGCTAGATGAACAAATAGGGTATGAGAATCATTTTCATGTACTAGATGTATCTAAGCAGGATCCATCCATGCATGACTGATGGATGTAGAGTGGTTTCCATGGAATTAAGGAATGTTAAAATAAACATAAGACAACCATGCATAAAGATAAGAGTTTATATACTCAAAGGATCAAGTTAAACTTCTAACTAATCTTTGAAACTCACCTGATGATTAGCAAGAAGACCCTGCTTTACATTCTAGTCAGTTAGCCTGCAACATGTAAATGAAATGAAGTGGTCACCAACTATATCCTAACTAGTGTGACACTATATATGGATATATAAAGGAGTAAAGTCACTTGGAATGAGGCCATGTACTAAATAATAAAAATACAGTTATGCCTAAATTTTGAGCAATACAAGCACTCTAACGGGTGAAAGAAAGATTGGATAATCTTCTACCTAAGAGAAAACTCACACAACCAAATCCTAAGTACCCAAAACATGCCTTCTAACAGTGTGACAAAATTGATAGCACAAATATTTAACAGATTGGAGGAACTCTCCTTGGGGACTTTAAATCAAACCCTGTTGTTGAGACTTTCTTTTCCCAAACTTCTTTGATATATCTTGTTTCCGAAACTTGAAAGAAAGAATATGACCAGTCAACTTACTACATAAAGAATCTAAAACATTATCAATAAGTTAGAACAAGGATCTAAAAGAGCATTGATAAAAAATTAAGCACGTGGGAACCATAAGATTTGGACAATCTCACTGGTAGTTAGACTCTAATTATTCCTTTTATTTGTCCCCTAACAAAGACAATAATCTTACACTTTCTATAGCCGGTCCTACCAATTACCATTTCAATGAGCAAAAATGACCAAGAGTAAATATAAAGAAAAAGGCTGGGATCAAAATAATAAGACTTATTTGAAAATCCCTATCACTTTTCATACATACACTCCCATTACCATTTGATTTAACTAAACCAACATAAGGTTTAAATAAAAAAGCTAGAGAAGATGCCAACCACATGAAACAAATAAAAGCAGGATGGTCAAGTCCATACTAAACTCGTGCATGACTGAGCATGTGATCTTACTGCTTGTACAAATGGTTTAAAGGACCAAACAAGTTGAGACTTGAGCATGGATTGAGATGGAAAGGATTAAAGACATCTCAGCTCCATATACATGAGCCAAAAACATGAGCACTATAACAGTTTATGAGATTAAAATCGCACAATCTAAAAATATTCAATGCTAACTAATGGAAGGGGGCAATTTTCTATTGGGTTGTGGAAATTGGAATTAGCAGAACAATTTGAAGGAAAAAACCCAACCACATTGCTCATCTTAAGCTCAATCCCTACGTTAAACTCAATCACTTCACTGATATAACTGATATTGCACAGGACAAACTTTCTCCAAGATTGGCAGAATACAACTAAATGCTTACGATATTAAGGACCTAGGCATCAACGATCAATTATCTTGGAAGTGATAAGATTGAATTCCAAAAGGCATTCTATTTAACTAAGAACACTAAATGTATGACATTAGATAGATAGGCAATGTTACCTTAGGAATTAAGCACCCATGTTCCGATAAATAAGTGGGCATTATACCTGCTAGAAAACACAAAAGAATTAGCATAATACAAGTGATACAAAATGTGAAGGAGTTAGGAGGAATTTCCTAAGGAATCCAAAACCCATGAATCGGAGGTACCAATTCATATAATTCCATCCTTCCATCTTATGCAAATGAGAGTCCCGCCGTGATTTTCCCCTGCCATTAACACCATAGAATTAGTTGCCACATTGTAATTCCAATTGCTCTAATGAAGACATCAACAACAAAATGAACCACAGTGTGAGCTAATGACCTACATCTAAAGGCCTAGAGGCGAATACAAAAGATAGGGATGAAAATGGAGGTGGGAAATTTGCAAGACAAGTGGGCAATAAACTTCTAAGTGGAATTGAGCTCATATTCCAACTGAGAACAAAGTATGGGATCACACGGTAGATCGAGTGATCCGAGTGGGCATCAAACTCAGAGCGACAACTGTGCTCTACTAGGTCATCACTTGCATGAAGAAAATTTAACCAAGGAAAGGAATATGGGAGATAAATCCTCAGGCAGTTCGTCATGCCCTAAGGGCTGCTGGACCACATGGTGGAGATAATGATAGTTTATTGTTCCAATCAGTCTTGAAGCTCTGGGAGCTTCTTGCGCATGAGGCCAAGGTGGGGTCAGGATGAGGTATTCATCCTCATATGGACACGACGTGGCATTCGAGTCTGAGGGTGGACATCTGGGATGTCCACTCAGACTCAGGGTTGAAGTGGATGAACTTCTATCATGGTGGACGGTAAAGACGTTCTAATCCACAAGTTGGTACAGTGGATGTGCTACACCTACGAACATGTGTACCCTTCCTGATAAAGGGCGTGTGTTTATTTGTTAAACGCCTCCCGAGGCAAGGGAATGGGCTAAGAGAGCTAAATACACCTAATATGGAAATGGAAAAGGTTTTGGAAACCTGAACTTGAGGAAAATCCTTTTAAAAAGAGAATGATAACCTTGGCATGTTTTCATAAACCAAAGATGTTTGGAAAAACTCACTCCCAACACCCATTCACAGAGTTGTAGAATTCACCCCTCCATTTTTACCCATTTTCAGGTAACCGAGGAAAACCAACCTTAAAGACCCTCCAGTAATTGAACCATAAGATAGGTATTATCATTTTAACAAATTCAGTTTTGTATAATGTTATTCTAGTAAAAACAGGATAAAGGATGCCTTACTTCTCGCAATTTTGAAGAGGGTGACACCCTTCATAGACCAAAGGAAGTGGCGGGTTGCTCACAGAGATCCGACCAAACTGGGTTGGGGCATGACAAAAGGATACAAGTGGTACCTAGGCAATGCATACATCTTCCGAAATGGAGTGATGATGAAGTTATAGACAAGACCATTGGCAATAATAAGAAATAATGAAGTAGAGGAAATCTATATTGTCTCCATTGGACCAAGTAAAGGATCATCCTCATGGAAGGGAATTGGTAGACTAGAACTTCTAGAAACATTGTATGGAGAGATCATAATAAAAAAGGAAACAAAAGGAAAGGAATTAAATATTTCCACAAGTAATACTCTGACGAAAAATTGAGTAAATGGAACATTGGTTGAGTAAAGAGAAGACCTTGGAAGAGAAAGCACAAAGTATTGGATACAGTCTCGTATAAGTACCATTTAATGGATGAAATGATGACAATTTGGTACTAAGAAAGTTTGAATAACATAAAAATAGAGATTTAGTAAGTCAATAATGACTAAATAATTGAAAGTTTTCATTGAACATTTGGATAATGTTCAAGTTAGTCAAGGAATACTACCAACTAAGAGAGATTGGATGGAGTCCTATAATTCCCTATGGACTAGAAGGTGAAACTTTGATATGAAGATATTCTAGAAATATATGGGTGAAAGCACTCTATAATGCTAAGGACACGTAAGTCTAAATGAACCAAATAATATAACCCATGGAAAGAAAGGGTCATTCATTGGACGATAACTATGTCAAAAGAAAGTTTGGAGAAGAACCAAAGACGTATAAGTGAAACAAGTTGCCCTTGAGTTGAGATGCTAAAAATGATCAAAGGGATAAAGTTAAAGGTCCCTCAAGGAAGGACCCTCAAGTAAGGATTATTACACATATGAGTTATTCGAGTTGGACAACAAGCGCCTTAGATTTGGATAAGGAAAAAAGTTCAAGAGTAAATATTTTGCTCACACCAAATGAGTGAAAAACTGAAGGGAAGGATCCCTTAAAGACAAGGAAACCGGAGAAAGAACTGGTCAACCAGGGTGAGAAAACCAAACCGGTTCACAAACCCCAACCACTAGAGAATACGAAAATTGGAAAAATTACAACTCTCGAGTGACCCAAAGAGTTATAAAAACCATGGAAAGGGACCTTAGGACAATTTGGGGAAAAAAACCAAAACGGTTCAGGTGAACCGGATTTGAACCGGTTTGGACCAGTTTGAACCATCATTGAACCGAATGCTAAATTCATTTTTCTAGGTGGCTTAGAAAATTCAAATTGGAGAATTGAGGCAACCATTGGATAAAGAATGAATTTACAAAATTTTAATTATAAAAAACTCAATTGAATTGGGCCTAAACTGGCCGATTTAAGCAATGGACCAGATTCGGACTAGTTCGGTCTGGTTTGAAACAATGTCGTCTTCTTCCTCTAGATGACAACACTGTTCACTCGTCGAAAAATCAAGCAACGCCGATGAAGATGAAAAGTCTCTAGCTAAGGAGTTTCAGTCAATGAATGACCATCATAAAGGCACCAATTGGATAACGTGATAGAACAGTGAAGAAGCTGAGGTGGACCGAAGCTGCACTTTTCGGTCAAGCTAAAAGCGACCAATTTGGGCCCTTCTCAGGCTAAAACAAGCTTCCCCAACACTTCCACAACCCTCGTACAACTAAATTAGAGCAGAAAGGTAAGCCAATTTGGCTCCCCTCTATAAATTCCAATTAGTGTTAGAGAGAGAACCGACGAAACCTCACTTACCAAAGTTTCAGGACTCAATTTGGGGGAAAATTGGCATTAGGGACCTAAAGTTAAATAAAAAGAACTTTATGGACCTAATTGTAAATAATTGAAAAGTTTGGGTATTTCATCCATTTGTGATTAATGAGGCTGTTAGGCCAAATGATAATGAATAAGAATGTTCAAATCATGTAGGAACACAAAGTACCGGAAACACTAGCTAAGACAAGCTCGCATAGTGGAAAAAAGTCGGTTGAAAGGAATTCATTGTATTCACGGGTGAGTGGGATTTTTACATCATACCTGGTTGGGTTGATGAGCACCTCGGAAATGAAAACCCATTACTAAGTGGAATTTTAAACATGACACATGGATGGAGTGATGTGGAAATTACGCGGAAAAACTACTTACCAGTTGTAAGTAGATCATACCCGGTCGGTATGATGAACTTCTTGGAAGGAAGTACAAAACCCGCTTATCGGTTATAAGCGGAGATGTCCTCACACTCGGTTGGTGTGATGGACAGATGAAAAGATTATTTTGTCGAAAGTGCTCTCCTCTAACTATGTGTCGCTGCTTAAAAGTTTTGGGAGACCTTCTTGATGGGAGCTCGAATAGCTTAGACAGCCTGGAGGCCTTAGTTTTGGAATTTGGGGGCTAGAACAACCAATTTTGAAAATCTCATACTATAGGTCCAAGGCTAGTTGGCACGAGTAGGAGCTTGTATACAAACATGAATTTAAGCCATGAAACAATTTTATAAATGATATGTTTGGCCATGGTACCAAGATAGGACTGACATACTCGATGGACCGGTGGTAGTGAGACAAGACAGGTTGACAGTCCAGTCGAGATAAACAACTGCTGGTTGAGTTGAGGGTCGGGGCCGTTAGACCAGTGGCACCAAAGATTAAATGGCTTATGAGGAAAACTATTATTTTGTGCATGCACTATGGTACATTACCTTCAAGACGCCTAAGAGGGGTAGTGATGTCTCCTAGGGACTACTAGACGACATGGTGGAGATAAGGGTAGATTGTTGTGCCAGTAGTCAGGGAAGCTCAACATAGCTTCATGTGCATGAGATCGGGGTGGGGTTGGGATGAGGTCTCTGTCCTCATACAGACATGAAGTTCCTTTATAAGATTAAGGGTCGGATGTCACGTACATCCACTCATTCTCAGGGTAGAAGAGGAGGGCTTCTATCTAGGTGGCCGGTAAAGTCACTCCGATGCTACAAGTGGGTGCAGTGGATGTGCTGCCCTGCGAATGTGTGATCCCTTCATGATGAAGGGCGTGTGTTGAATGTTAAACACATCAGATGTGGTTAATGAGGAATGATTGTTTTGAAAACTGAGATTTTGAGGATGAAATGTCTTAAAGAAAATAAGGAGTCTGACATACTTCAATTCAAACTATTTTACTGAAAGTCAAGTTTTAAACACCCATTCACTAAGTTATGAAACTCACCCCCTTCCTTTAGCCCTTTTCAGGAAACCGAGGGAAAACCACCTAAATACCTTTAGCTAATTAAACCTGCAAGATAGATATGTAAGTTCAAATTTTATGTAGTTTTGATTAAAGTTATTCCAGGAAAGGTACAAGTTTAAAGGATTCCTTACTCCTTATGGTTTAAAGAAGGGGAAAACCCTTAATAAACTGAGAGAGTGGTGAGTTGCTCACGAGGATCCGACCAAATCGGGTCGGGGCATGAAAACTTGAGTGGTATTAAAGCCTATTTCCTTGAATACATTATCAAGTCTATATAACATAATAACCAGGAGAAAATTTTACATTTTCAGATTGCTCCCAAGAGAGGAACCAAGAAAACTAGGACTGACGTTACCAGCACCACCTAACACTCTATCCCCGTAGGGAGATCACCCTAAAATACCTGAGAAGTCCCAAAGAACTAAGAGACATTTGTGGGAAGTATACAGAAGGATGGTGTCAGGACCTGTTACGGTCACAATCCTGAGTATGAAGGGAGCCAAGCCTAAGGCTAGGAATGCCATAAAGGGCTTATAACCTTACAAAGGAGGACGCTTGTCAAGAACCTTATAGCTCCCCATCTATTTCGTAACCACTTTTTTTTTTATGGGGCTAAGACCCCAACATATTGTACTACTTCTCCACTAATAAAGAACTCCAAGTTCCTAAAAACTATATCTATAAAAAATAATGTGACCTTGTGCCTCAGTGTAGGAAGTTTGCCCAAGAAAATAAACCACACAAACCCGTGTTACCATAGACATCATAGAGACCAAGGAGATTCCCATCCCAAATAAAGGAATGAATCAAGGAAATTATTGGGCAAAGAAGGCATAGTAAGAAAACTCTCAAGGTATCCAGACTCAAGGATGATGATGCACCAAAACCAACAATTCCCTAGAAAGATGCTAAGAGAAACCACTTAGGTCAACACAATTACAAGTATGAATGATATGGACACTGCATGAAGAAGTTCCCAACCCTACTAAGGATAGGTATCAAGTTAATCTATAGGAGGATAGGACAAGTAATGGAGGACTACTCCAAATGCCATGGATGTAGGGCAATAACTCCCAAGAAACACGCTGACTACAAAAAAATCTAAAACCATGGAAGGCAGGAAGGGCCGAAGGTAGGACCTTGAGAAACCGCAAATAGAGTATAATATAGATGAAGGGAATCTTCCCTTATAAGAGAGGTATAGGCCAGTTAGGAGAAAAGAAGAAAGAACCTCCACCAGAGAAGACAAGCCTCAAATGTTATGAGACAAATAGGATACCTCGGGATAACAAGGAGTAACATACTTTGGAAAAGCAGAGGAGCCAAGAAGAATCTAGCGAACGGATGTAACTAGTAGCAGAGGGAGGAGACACCCTAGGAAGGACCAGAAAGTAGTAAAGACTACACTAAAAAAGGGGCGATAGGATAGGCGCCAATGACAAGTGAACTCGAGAGGTAACTAACTCAAGACAAGTAAACAAGAAAAGTATTAGGGACGAGACAATTAACGAACTGACCCTCGTAGGAATTATAGATTTAAACCCAGGAAAAGAAGAGAGAAGTGGAAAGGCTAAATGTTAGTAAAGAAGGATGAAGGAAATCCTTAAAGGAAATTATGGCCGAAATGGAATGAGGACAATACTCAAGCCATGAAGAGGATTAAGTAAACCTCACACAAAGAGGGTCTTGAAACAAATCGTGTCTGAACCCTTCTCAAGGAAGAAACCTTGTGCGGGATACAAGTAAAATTAAGGAAATGGTACAAGGACGTACTGCTAGATTTCTCTGGAAGGGTACACGAGAAGGACGACATCAAAGGATGTCATCTAATGATTAGATACTTCCAAAGGATGAATGATAAAGGAATTCCAGGAGAAAGGGAAAGAATCCTACCAAGGAAGGAAGCCCCGGAAAGGCATACGTATCCAACTAAGAGGTAATGGAACCAACCGAAGTGGAAAGAAAGATAAGCTCGCCAATGAAATGTTGGTTGAGATGGAAAGATCAAGTACAAAGGAAAAGTACTCATGAGGGCCTAAGAAGTAAATTAAATCTAAGGAACGGGTAAATAGGATGGTAGCATCAAAAGATGCCATAACAAGTAGAAACAGATGGACTACAATAATAAGGGGATAAAGGAAATAACGTATGAGAAACTTTGGAGAAGTAATCCCTGAATTAAGAAGTGAATTAGGGAAACAACCACTAACATTAAGATGGGTCGTAGTCCACGCTCACTTAATGGAGCCTAAAGAATGGACAAATGGGAATAGTGTGGAGTACACGAAATAAGACCAATAATCAAAAAATTTTCAGATAAGGGATTAAGGATGAAATGGAATTTTAAGACAAGTAAGGATTTAAAGTGGGCAAATGCCTTAACATAGAAGAAGGTATTAGGAAATGAAGGAAGAAATCTCCAAAGAATGGTAAGAAGGTTGAACATGTAGCTCTTAAGCTTAAAATCTCTACTTTAAGGGACATAGTAGAGAATGAAACTGTAAGAAGGGAACTTCCTAAACAAAACAATCAACACATAGACAAAAAAGGGTCAACTCAAAATAATAAATCGTAAAATGGTCACGAGCAAGTAAGAGTCAATTAAGGACAAAGGAAAATCCTTGAGTAAAGGATATCACAAGGAATGAGGAATGACCTAAGAAAGGAAGAATCCCAGTGTGATGCTAAATCATCTAGAAACCCAATAATTGGAACTAAAAAAGAGACCCAATAAGGAAGTTGGGAAAAGGATGAGTGGGTAAGGAAAACTGACATGGTTATGTTAGCTGATTGGATAACGGTAAAGATAGTCGAGGAATACTATCAAATGACACGAGGGATGAAATTATACGATCCTTGATGGGTTGGAAAGTTAAGAACAACCATTATGGAAGTGTTCTAAAAATTTTAAATGGTCAAAGAAATGTTCTAGAGTATGTCATGTTGTAAGGGGCATATAAGCCCAACAGTCTCGAGGAAAAATGTGACTTAAGTAAGGAATAGTTAGATGGTAAGCATGACGAGGTTAGACAAAATTTTGATTGAAGTTGTAATAAATGACAGATGAAGGAAGGGTCAAAATTGGACGAAGGGGTAATAACATCAAAACTTGTGAAAACAAGTACGTAATGCTCAAAAGAACATCAAGTTATGGTTTCAACGATGAAGGGAATAACTAGACACAGTAACGATTGTGCATCTTGGAACTCCCAATCCGGAAATCTTGTGTAAGAACCTCAAGGGGAAAAATTTTGCCCTAAGCAAAGGAAGATGTGAACCTAAGGATATCCCTTTGGACTCACAAGCAAGACATACTAGTTATGATAAACTCCATGGAAGGAGTAAATAATGTAAAGGAAATGAAATTCCTTAAGCGCGTGATTTAAAGTGGTCTAAGTGAAAGAACAAATGAAATGTTAGCATGTCAAGAAAACCCCAAGTGGACATCAAGGGAAATTATTCTCGAGCCAAAGGATGTTAATTTAGTTTTGGGGACAAAACTCCTAAAAGGAGGGGAGAGTTGTAAACCCCATCCCTTAAAGACAAGGAAACCGAGGAAAGAACCACTCAACCTAGGTGAGAAAATTGAACTAGTTCACAAACCCCGACTAGTAGAGAACAGGCAAATTAGGAAAACTACAACTCTCGAGTGACCCAAAGAGTCATAAAAACCTTGGAAAGGGATCTTAGGACATTTTGGGGAAGAAAACCAGACCAGTTAAGGTGAACCAAATCTGAACCAGAATGAACTAGTTTGAACCATCATTGAACCAAATGCTAAATTCATTTTTCTAGGTGGCTTAGAAATTCAAATTGGAGAATTGAGGCCACCATTGGATAGAAAATAAATTTAGATGAATTAACAAATTTTTAATTTTGAAAAACTCTATAGAATCGGGCTTGAACTAGTCAATTTAAACATTGAACCCAGTTCGGACCAGTACGGTCCAGTTTGGATCAGTGTCGTCGTCTTCCTCAAGATGACAACACTGTTCACTCACCAGAAAACCAATAAGCACCGGTGAAGATAAAAAGTCTCTAGCCTGGGAGTTTCAGGCAATGTATAACCAACATAAAGGCACCAATCGGATGACCAAGAAGTCCTTGAGCTTCCTATATAAAGAGCCCCATCTCATTCATCCTCCTCACACATGAAAACTCCTCTCTCTCCCTATTGGTCTATTTTCTAGTGAAGCTTGAACTAGAGCTCCAACATTGGCATTTTTCTGAGGATTCGGGGAGAAGTCAACTACCCAACGGTAGTCTTCATTTGCTCTAAGGATTGTTGGAGAGATGCCAGTGTGATAGAACAGTGAAGCAGCTCTAGCAGACAGAAGCTGCCCTATTTAGGCCAAGCTAAAATGACCAATTCAGGCTCTTCTCAGGCCAAAACAAGCTTCCCCAACACTTTTATTGCTTTAATACAACTGAATTAGAGTGGAAAGGTAGGCCAATTTGGCTCACCTCTGTAAATTCTAATCAATGTTAGATAGAGAACCGATTAAACTTCACTGACCAAATTCTCCATCAATTTGACATGAATTGATGCAATTCTAGGTTCTAAGAGGAACCTCAGAATAAGAGCTATCTGCCCAGATTGAAACCTCGCACTGTTGTGCCCCCGATAGTAACCTTTTAAAGCTTTCTCTCTCTACGTTCAGTTTTCGGTGAAGCTCCGTTTGAGCTCGTTTCAGCATCAATTCATGTGATTCAAAGTGCAATTGAATCGTATGGATGTGTAAGAACTCAATTCCACCTTCAATTTTAAGAATTAACCTCGTTTGATCATTCAATTTGATGAAATCATTTTCGGTTAGGTTGAAAGGTCGAAGTTGGGGGAAAATTGGGGATCTAAAAAATTCGAGAGACTAAAGTGCAATTTCCTAAAATTGAGGGCAATTGGGCATGGAAAAGATGTTGGAGGATCAATTGGTCAATTTTTTAGAATTATTGGGGTCAATTGTTCCATTTTTGTAAAGTAGGGGCAAAATGATAATTTTGGAAAAGTTAGGGACCAAATTGGGAATTTGGGAAACTTGAACCCCTTTTTGTAATTTTGAATAAATTGAGGCCCCAAAGTAAAATTTTGTAGTTTTGGGACTCAATTTGGGGAAAATTTGGCATTAGGTACTTGAAGTTAAAGAAAAAGAACTTTAGGGACCTAATATCAAATAATTGAAAAGTTTGGGTATTTCATCCATTTGTGATGAATGAAGGCTGTTAGGCCAAAGAATAATGAATAAAGATGTTCGTATTGTGTAGGAACATGAAGTACAAGGAACGCCAACCAAGACAGGCCTGCATTGAGGCAAAAAGTCGATTGAAAGGAATTCACTACATTCACGGGTGAGTGGCATTTTTACATCATACCCGGTTGGGATGATGAGCACCTTAGAAATGAAAACCCACTACTACGTGAAATTTTACACATTACACCTAGATGGAGTGTTGTAGAAATTACGTGGAAAATCTACTTACCGATTGTAAGTAGATCATACCTGGTCGGTATGATAAACTTCCTAGATGGAAGTAGAAAACCCGCTTATCAGTTATAAGCGGAGATGTCCTCACACCGGTTGGTGTGATGGACAGATGAAAATATTATTTTGTCGGAAGTGCTCTCCCCTAACTGTGTGCCACTGATTAAACTTTTTAGGAGACCTTCTTGACGGGAGCTCGAATAGTGGGCCGAAGGCCTCAGTTTTGGAACTTGGGGGCTAGAATGACCGATTTTGAAAATCTCGTATAGTGGGCCCAAGGCCAGTTGGCACGAGCAGAAGGTCATAAACAAACATCATATTAAGACATGAAAACTTTAATGAATGATTTGTTTGGCCATGGTACCAAGACAGGACCAATATACTCGATGGACTGATGGTAGTGTGACAAGACAGGTAGATGGACCAGTCGTGTAAACCCCCGCCCTTTTGTGTTAAAGAAAACCGAGAAAAGAACCGATCAAACTGAGTAAGAAAACTAAACTGGTTCACATACCTGATCAATTGGAAATGGGCAATTTGGAAATTTACAACTCCCGAGTGATCCAAAGGGTTCATAAAACCTTAGAAAAGAACCTTAGGACAAATTGGAAGAGAAAACCAGACTGGTTTAGATGAAACGGATCCAATTGGATCGAACCGATTTATGAACCGGGTCGATTTATGAACCGGAACTAATAGAGAGATGGTAAATTGGGAAATTTATGGATCCTAGGTGACCTAAGGAGTTACAAAAGTCATGGAAATGGACTTGTGAAGGAATTGGAGATGAAAACCAAACCAGTTCATGTGAACTGAAGCCGAACCGGTTTGGATCGGTTTGAACCACTATTGAATCGAATCCTAAATTCATTTTTCTAAGTGGCTTAAATAATTCAAATTTGAGATTTGAGGCCACCATTGGATAGAAAATGAATTTAGAAATTTTTAGATTTGAAAAACTTGGTCGAATGAGGGGTGAACAGACCAGTTTAATCTTCGAACTCGGTTCGGACCGGTCCGGTCCTGTTCGGAATAGTGTCATCTTCTTCCTCTAGATGACAGCATTGTTCACTTGCCGGAAAATCGAAGCAGTTCTAGTGGAGAAGAAATGTTTATGATTGATACATTTCACATCATCAATGTCTGTCATAAAGGTGCCAAACAGATAGCCAATGAGTCCCCAAGCTCCCTATATAAAGAGCCCCTCTCTATTCATCCTCTCCACACTTGAAAATCTCACTCTCTCTCAGTTGCTTAGTTTTCCGGTGAATCTAGAACCAGTGCTCTGATATAGGGTCTTTTCTAAGCCAAGGAAGGTGAGGCTGAGTTCTTCAGAATCGGGGAGAAGTCAGCTACACGCTTGTAGTATCCGTTTGCTCTGAGGGTCACCAGATAAGCATCGGTGTGATGGGTAGAGATGCAGCTTCGGTGAACCGAAGATGCCCTATTTCAGCCGAGTTGAAATCGACTATTTCGAGCCATCCTTTAGCCAAACCAAGCCCTCCTAACACTTCCTCAACCCTCCCAAGGCCGAATTAAGACTAAAAGGTAAGTCAATTCGACTCCTCTCTGCAATTTCTGGCCGGCGCTAGAGAGGGAACCGACATAATTTCGTTGATAAAATTCTAACTCAATTCGGCACCAATTGATACGATTCTTGATTCTAGGGTGAACCTCAGGATGTGAGCTATCTGCCCACATCGAAAGGTCATACCGCTATGCCCTCATCCGTGAGTAATCGAAACTCGTACCGTTGTGCCCTCCGTTTGAGCTTATTCCGTCATTAAAACTTGCAATTCAAATTGCCAAAGAATCGTATGACCATGTAGAAACTTAATTTCAACTTCAATTTCAACAATTGGAAACGTTGATTGTTAAATTTGATGAAATCAAATTCGGCTGTGTTAATAAGTTGGAATTGGAGGACAATTTGGGGAAATTGGGGATTTTCAAAAATTCGAAGGACAAAAATGCAATTTCCTTAAATTGAGGGTCAATTGGGCATGAAAAAATCTTAGAGGGCTAATTGAGGAATTTTAAAATTTTTGGGGCAAAATTTACCATTTTTGTGAAGGAAGGGCAAAATGGTAATTTTGGGAAAGTTGGATGGCCAAATTGGAAATTTGGGGGATTAATCTCCTTTTTGTGAAATGGAATAAATTGAGGTCCTTTGATAAATTTTAAAAGTTTCGGGAATCAATTTGAAGAACAACCGACATTAGAGACTTAAAGTTTAAGAGAAATAACTTTAGGGACCTAATTGAAAATAAATGAAAGTTTGACTTTCTCATTCATTTGGAATGAATGGAGGCTATTAGGCCGAAAGATAATAAACCGAGATGTTCATATCGTGTAAGAACACGAAGTACCGGGAACGACAGCAAGGACAAGCTCGCATGAGTCGGTTTACTAACGGGTGAGTGTTCATACCGTTAACGGGTGGAATTCACGACATTAACAGCTGAGTCAGTTTACTAACGTCATAACCGATTGGGATGATGAGCATAACTTAAATTTAAAAGCCACTTATCGGTTGTGAGTGCGATTTTATATCATACCTAGTTGGGTATGATAAGTACCTCGAAATGGAAACCATCACACTTACCGGTTGTAAGTAGATATGAAAATCACAACTTAGTGGAGTGATATGAAAATTATTTGGAAAAACTACTTACCGGTTGTAAGTAGATCATACCCGATTGGTATGATGAAACTTCCTAGAAGGAAGTTGAAAACCCATTCATCCGTTATGAGCGAAGATGTCCTTATTCTCGGTTAGTATAATGAACAGTTAAAAATATAATTTTGTCGGAAGTGCTCTCCCCTAACTGTGTGCCAATGCTTAAACTATTTGGGAGATCTTCTTGACGCGAGCTCGAATAGCTCTTATAGGCCGGGGGCCTCAATTTTGGAAATTGGGGGCTATTATGCCTGATTTTGAAAATCTCGAACAAGTGGGTCATAGGCCAGTGGGCACGAGCAGGAGCTCGTAAATAAACATGAGATATGTGCCATAAAACTTTAATAAATGAATTGTTTGGCCATGGTACCAAGACAGGACCGACATATTTAGTCAACTAGCGGTAGTGCGACATGACAGGTCTCTAGACCAGTCAAGACAAATAGCTGTAGGTTGAGTTGAGAGTTAGGGCTGTTGGACCAGTGGCACCACAGATTATATGGCATGATAATAAAATAATGTTTGTGCATGCACTATGATTATGGGATCATCAAGACGTCCATGAGGGGTATGATGCACCCTAAGGTTCCTAAACGACCCGGTGAGTATAAGGGCAGTTCGTCGTATCAAGTGACTATGCGAAATTTGGAGTAGCATCAAGCGCATGAGACTGGGTTGGGATGGCATGAGGTCTCTGTCCTCATACGGACATGAAGAATTGATTTTGGGATTGAGGGTTGGATGTCATGAATATCCACTCATTCTCAGGGTAGAAGTGGACGTGCTTCTATCCGGGTAGCCGGTGAAGTTACTTCAAAGCTACAAGTGGGTTCAGTGGATGTGCTGGCCTGCGGACGTGTGTATGACCTTCATGATGAAGGATGTGTGTTGGGTGATGACACACTATGATTAATATGGAAATGGTGATGAAAATCGTGAATTGAATAGAAATGATTTTTGAAAGAAAGGAGTTTCGGCACACTCCAATACAAATCTTTTTCATAAAAGTAAAAGTTTTAAAAAAACCCATTCAGTGAGTAGTCGTACTCACCCCTCCCTTATATCCCTTTCAGGAAATTTCGGAAAGCCTACCCTTAAAGACTATCAACTAAGATGTCTGTGAGACAGGTATGTCAAATTTAAAATATTATACAGTTTTGATTTATGTTATTCCAAGAAAAGGTGCAGGTTTAAAGGGCACCTTACTCTTTACGATTTATAATAAGGGGAACCCCTTTAATAAATTAGGAGAGTGGCGGGTTGATCACGGGGATCCGACCAAACCGGGTCGGGGCATGAAAACTTGAGCGGTATCAGAGCCGATTTTCTCGAATACATAATTAAGACTAGAAAATATAGTAACTAATAGGATTTATCTTAAAATTTATAGATGGCTCCTAGGAGAGAAACCAAGAAAACTAGGAATGACTCTACTCAACACCCTGTCCTCATTGGATGACAACTCTAGAAGCTTCCCAATGCCCGAGATATAGTAGAAGCCTTAAAGGACCAAATGGGGAAACATCCAGTACCACCAAGGAGTACAGTGCTAGGGCATGTTAAGGTCATAGTCCTGTGTACAAAGGGAGCCAAGCCTAAAGCTAGGAATGCTAGTACAAACGTATAATCTTAGCAAGGAGGATACTTGCCAAGAAAATCGTTGCTTCCTATCTATTCTGGGACTATTTTATGCGATAGGGCTAAAATCCCAACCTTTTTGTATCCCCTTGTTAATAAAATACTCAAATTTCTTAAATCTCTAGCCCCTGATGATGTGATCTTGCTGGGAAGATGGCCTAAGGGAAATAAACCAAACAAACCCACACTATCCTAGAAACTAAGGAACAATTACATTTCAGTTATGGAAGATGAATCTAGGAATTAAGAAACCTAGGAGGACTCTTACCATGACCCTTTTGTAAAAGTAGATTCAGCAAGAAAACTCAAAGACGACAAAGCATCAAACCACCAGTAACCCTGGAAAAGCCCCACTCGAAGGAAAGAAAGAACCACCACAATCCATGCAAGTGAATAACCTATTACAAGTATGAACGATGGGGACATTATATGAAGAAGTGCCCAACCCTACTAAGGACAAGTACCAAGATAAACTATTTTAGGTGTAAGGAAAGAAGGAGTGTCCCACACCTCATAGATTTAGGGCAATACCTCGTCAAAGGTCACTAAAGACATGAAGGACTGGAGACCAAAATTATGGAGCAGGTTAAGTAAGCGGTTCATAAAGAGGTATGACGAGGTGAATGCCAAATTTAAACTTCTTCTTAAGAAGGACAAACCGAGAAGGATACCACAAGAATAGAGATAAGGTACATCGGAAGTATACCTAGAACCCTCTTATAAGGGAGCAAACACAGAAAAACTTCCTCCGGAAACTCTAGGGAATGGCATAATGAGAGTGAAGAAGAGAAGGAATACGCTAGGAAAGGGAACTCTAGAAGGATGCATACAACTAAGTACCTTGAAGGAATCATCGGATTGGCACATGGACATAACATGGAGTACAAGGCGCCGACCCACCATTAGAAACTTCTTGAAGTAAGTATGTATCAGAGGCCAATTATGACCTACCTTGGAAGTGTAATAGAGCCAAATAATGGGATGTAATGGGATTTCAAGAATGAATCACCTTGGAAAAAGCAATGAAGTCAAATAGGAATTTCGGACCAACATGACAAAAGAAATCAAGTCGTTACAATAAGATAGTCAAAGAAAATAAATGACACCCTAAGAAAGACAGAGAAGTAGAAAGAACTACAACTGAAAAGGTCCGTGAGATGGACGTTAAGGACAGGAGAACTCGAGAAACAGCTGCCTTAAGAAACTTAGACCAAACAAATGGTGGAGGCAAAGCAGTTAACGAACTAATACTCGGGAAAGCCATAATTTGAGTTCCAACAAAGAAGAGAGAGGCGGAAAGGCCAAATACTCGGGAAAAGAAGGATGAAAGAAATTCTTAAAAGGACCAAAGGCCAATTAACGACTAAACTCAAGCCAAGAAAGGAATAGGCAAGCCTCTCACATAATGGTCAAGAAATCTTAAAATGAGGAGCATTTGTACGCTCCCTAAAGAAATAGACAGGTATTGTGTAAACCCCGCACATTTGAGTTAAGGAAAACCGGGAAAAGAATCGGTCAAACCGAATAAGAAAATAAAGCCGGTTTACATTTGGAAATAAGCAATATGAAAATTTACGACTTTCGGTTGATCCAAAGAATTTATTAAACATTGGAAAAGAAACTTAAGACAAACTAGAAAACAAAAATCAAATTGGTTTAGGTGAAATAAATTCTATAAGAACTTCAAATTTAAGCGTGCTTACCTTAGAGTAGTGTGAAGATGGGTGACCTCTTGGGAAGTATGATTTTTTGTAACCCGAAATTTCGGTCAAAAATTTTTATGCGAACGTACGACTTATCATAAATAGCCATCAATTAATATATATTTAATTATTAAAATTAATACAAATAATTTAATACCGAAATTAAATTATTGGAATTAATACCAATAATTTATGGCAATATTAATACTAGTAATAAATCTTGCCCATTTATTACACGGGTTTTACGACTATATAAAGAGGTCATCCCCATTTCATTCTCCTCACACTTGAACACTTCTCTCTCTCTCTCTCTCTACTGCTCCATTTCCAGGTAAAGCTCGAACCAGAGCTTCGACTTGAACAAAGGTCGGGCTCTTTAGAATCGGGGAGAAGAATGCTATCTGATAGCAAACTACAGTCAATCCGAGAATTGTTGAAGAAGCGCCAACATGATGGAATAGTGAAACAACTCTGGCGGATCGAAGCTGCCCTATTTCGGCCAAGCTGGAATCAGCCATTTCAAGCCCTCCTCAGGACAAACCAAGCCCTCCCAACACTTCCTCAGCCTTTCCACGGCCGAACTAGGAACAAAAGGTAAGCCAATTCGGCTCCCCTTTATAATTTTCGATCGGTGCTAGAGAGAGAATCGACCGAATTTCAATGATGAAATTCTAATCCAATTTCGCATCAATTGATACAATACTTGATTCTAGGATGAACCTTAGGACGAGACCTATCTGCCCAGATCGAAAGCTCGAACTGTCGTGCCTTCACCGGTGAGTAATCGAAGCTTTCTCTCTCTACAGTCTATTTTCCAGCAAAGCTCCGTATAAGCTCGTTCCGACGTTAAAATCTGCGATTCAAAGTTTCTTAGAATCGTATGAACATACAGGAACTCAATTTCAACTCCAATTTCAATAATTAGAAGTGTTTGATCGGTTAATTTGATGAAATCAAATTCGGTAGTGTTGAAGAGTTGAAATTGGGGGAAAATTTAGGGATTTTCGAAATTCAAAGGGGCCAAAATACAATTTTATGAAATTGAGGGTCAATTTGGCATGAAAATAATGTTGGAGGACCAATTGAGGAATTTTGGAAATTTTGGGGAAAAACTTACCATTTTTGTGAAAGAAGGGCAAAATGGTAATTTTGGAAAAATTGGGGAACTAAATTGGAAATTTGAAAAATTAAACCCCTTTTTGGTGAAATTGAATAAATTGAGGTCCCATGATAAATTTTAAAAGTTACGGGACTCAATTTGAGGAAAAACCGACATTAGGGACTTAAAGTTAAAAAGAAATAACTTTAGGGACCTAATTGCAAATAACTAAAAGTTTGGGTTTTCTCATTCATTAATGAATGAAGGCTGTTATGCTGAGTAATAATGAACAAGGTTGTTCATATCGTGTAGGAATGTCAAATACCGGGAATGCCAGCAAGGACAAGCTCGCGAGAATACAAAGAACCAGTTTAGTGGAATTCACGGCATTAACAGATGAGTGGGTTTACTAACGTCATACCCGGTTGGGATGATGAGCACAAATTAAAGTTAAAAACCACTTACTGGTTGTGAGTGGGTTTACTAACATCATACCCGGTTGGGGATGATAAGTGCCTCGATATAAAAACCCACTGTTTAGTGGTATTTTAATCATCACTACTTAGAGAAAGTGATGTGAAAGTTATGCGAAAAAAAAACTACTTACGGGTTGTAAGTAGATCATACCCGGTTGGTATGATGAGACTTCCTCGAAGGAAGTTGAAAACCCGTTCATCGGTTATGAACAGAGATGTCCTTATACTGGTCGGTATGATGGACAGTAAAAACCTATTTTTGTCGGAAGTGCTCTCCCCTGACTATGTGCCAATGCTTAAACAATTTGGGAGACCTTCTCGACGAGAGCTCGAATAGCTCTAATAGGCCGGGGGCCTCGATTTTGGAACTTGGGGGCTAAATGTCCGATTTTGAAAATCTCGTACAGTGGGCCCAAGGCTAGTTGGCACAAGCAGGAGCTCGTAAATGAACATGATATATGTGCTATAAAACTTAATAAGTGAATTGTTTGGCCATGGTACCAAGATAGGACCGACATACTCAGTCAACTAGCAGCAGTGCAACATGACAGGTCGACAGACTAGTCAAGACAAACAGCTGCGAGTTGAGTTGAGAGTCGGGGCTGTTGGACTAGTGGCACCACATATTACATGGCAATATAAGAAAACATTGTTTGTGCATGCACTATGAGTACGGGATCATCAAGACGCCCATGAGGGGTAGTGATGTGTCCTAAGGGCCCTGGACGACTCGGTGAGCATAAGGGCGGATTGTCGTTCCAGGTGTCTGTGTGAAATTTGGAGTAGCACAAAGCACATGAGACCGGGGTAGGGACAGGATGAGGTCTCTGTCCTCATATGGACATGAAGAAGCAATTTTGGGATTGTGGGTCGGATGTCGCGTACATCCACTCATTCCCAGGGTAGAAGTGGTCATACTTCTATCCGGGTGGCAGGAAAAGTCGCTCCGAAGCCACTAGCGGGTTCAGTAGTGATACTGACTTGCGAATGTGTGTAACCTTCATGATGAAGGATGTGTGTTGGGTGATGACACACCATGGTAACTAAGAAATAATGGAAAAAAAACAAATTTTTAAATGATGGGATTTTTTTGAAAACAAAGGAGTCTGGCACACTCCATATAAATGTTTTTCTTAAAAGTAAAAAACTTTTAAAAACCCATTCACTGAGTAGTCGTACTCACCCCCTCCCTTATATCCCTTTCAGGAAATCCCGGAAAGTCTCCCCTTAAAGACTGTCAACTAAGATGCCTGTAAGACAAGTACGTAAAGTTTTAAATTTCATACAGTTTTGATTATGCTATTCCAGGAAAAAGGTGCAAGTTAAAGGACGCCTTACTCTTTACGGTTTACGATAAGGGGAAACCCTTTAATAAACCGGGAGAGTGGCGGGTTGATCACGGGGATCTGACCAAACCGGGTCAGGGCGTGACATATTGGGTACGAATGAGGATGCATATAGAGTATAAAAGATGTGTCTGCAAGATTTGAGGAGTAAAGGAGAAGACGACATCAAGGGATGCCATTTAAGGGTAGAAATCCCCTAGAGCAAATGTAAAAAATAAAAAAGAAGAATGTCAGGAGAAAGGGAAGAATCCTACCAAGGAAGGATGCCCCGGAAAGACATGTGTATTCCAATTAAGAGGAAATGTAACCAACCAAAATGGAAAGAACGATAAGCTCACAAATGAAATGCTGGTTGAGATGGAAAGATCAAGTACCAAGGAAAAGTACTCATGAGGTCTTAAGGAGTAAATTAAACAAAAGGAATGGATAAATAGCATGGTAGCATTAAAGAATGCAGTAAGGAATACGAGTGGGTGGACTACAATAATAAGAGAATAAATGAAAGAATATATGAGGAATCTTGGAGAAGTAAGCCCTCAATTAAGAAATCAATTAGGGAAAAATGACCACTGACACCAGGATAGGTTGTGGTCCATGCTCACTTAATGGAGCCTAAGGAATGGATGGATGAGCATAGTGTAGAGTATATGAAATAAGAACAACAATAAGAAATTCCTTAGATAAGGAATGAAAGGAAATTTTAAGACGAATAAGGATTCAAAGTGGGAAATTGCCTTGACATAGAAGAAGGTGTAAAGAAATAAAGGAATGAATCTCCAAAGGATGGTAAGAAGATTGAACATGTAACTCTGAAGGTTAAAACCTCTACTTTGAGGAATATAGTAGAGAATGAAATCGTAAGAAGGGAATTCCTCAAACAAAACAATCAATACATTGACCAAAAAGAGATCAACTCGAAATAATGAATCGTGAAATGGTAACGAGCAAGTAAGATTGGATTAAGGAAAAAGGAAGTCCTTGAATAAAGGATGCCACTAAAGAAGAGAAAAGATATAAGAAGGGAAAATAAAGGGTACAAACATTCGTAGGTGCAGTACTCCGACTGCACCAACTTGGGGATCAATACGCCTTTACCATCCACCTTGATAGAAGTCCGACCACCTCTACCCTAAGTTTGAGTGGACATATTCATGTTTGCCCCTTAGACCCAAAAGTTCTTCATGTCCATGTTATGAAAAAACTTGAGCCCCTTTAACAATTTTTAGTAAATTGAGAACCCAAAGTGAATTTTTGGAAGTTTCGAGACTCAATTTGGGGAAAAGTTTGCATTAGGGACCTAAAGTCAAGGTAAATGAACTTTAGGGACCTAAGTGCAATTAACTGGGAATTTTGAGCCTAGTTGTTCATACGTGAGAAAACGAAGGCTGTTATGCCATATATTAATAGATAAGGATGTACAAATCGTGTAGGAACACGAGGGATCGAAACGCCAACAAGGACAAGCTAGCGTGGAGGCAGAAACCGACTGGAGAAGAGTACACTTCAATTATCGGGTGAGTGGGTCTATTCACAATATACCCGGTTAGGATAATGAGCACTTACGAAATGAAAAACCACTTCTATGTGGAATTTTAAAATCACACCCGATTAGAGTGATGTGAGAACTAAGTGGAAAAGCTACTTACCAGTTGTAAGTAGAGAGATCATACTCGGTTGTTATGATGGACTTCCTGTAATGAAGGAGAAAACCCGCTTGCCAGTTGTAAGCAGAGAGGTCATCACACCTGGTTAGTATGATAAATTAAAAGATTATGTGTTCTCTCCTGACTATGTGTTAATGCTTAAAATTTTTGGGAAACCTTCTTGACAAGAGCTAGAATAGCTTAGATAGGCCAGAGGCCTCAATTTTTGAACTTGTAGGACTAAATGCCAGATTTTGGAAAATCACATATAGTGGGCCCATGGCTAGTTGGCACGATCAAGAGCTCCTAAACAAACATGTGATAAGAAAGCCAAGAAAACTATTAATGAAATGGATATGTATTTTTGTCATGGTACCAAGACAGGACTGACATACTCGATGGATTGGTGGCAATGCGTTAGGGCTAGGTCAACGGACTGGCCTAGACAAACTGCTGTAGGTCGGGTTGAGGGTCGGGGTCATTGGACCAATGGCATCAAAGGTAAATGGCTATGTGAAAATTGTTGTTTGTGCATGCACATGAGATTCGGGACCATCAAGACACCCAAGAGGGGTAGTGATGCATCCTAGGGCTTATTGTTGTGCTAGCAGTGAGGGAAGCTCGATGTAGCTTCATGTGCATGAGGCCGGGGTAGGGTCAGGATAAGGTCTCTATCCTCATACGGACACGTAGTTGATTTCGGGTTTGAGGGTCGGATGTCGTGAATATCCACTCAAACCCAGGGTAGAAGTGGACGAGATTCTATCAAGGTGGCTAGTAAAGTCACTCCAATGGCACAAGTGGGTGCAGTGGGCGGGCTACCCTATGATTGTGTGATCCTTTCCTAATGAAGGGCATGTGTTGACTATTAAACACACCTAATATGGAAAATGATGAAAAAGAGTTTTGAAAACCAGAATTTGATTCATAAAGGAAATAAGGAGTCTAGCACACTCCGATTAAAAGCTGTTTTATTTATGAAAACTTAATCCTAACCCCCATTCACTGAGTTGTAGAAACTCATCCCTCTTTTATATCCCTTTTTAGGAATAGAGAAAATGATTAAGGAAAACACCAAGTTCTACCCTCTATTAGGTATGCTTAAAAGTTATTTTTAAGCTCACATTTTTATTTATTTATGTTATTCTAGGGAACAAGGTTAAATTACGCGTTGATCATGGGGATCTGACCAAACTAGGTCAGGGCGTCACAACTTGAGTGGTATCAGAGCCTAATTCCCTTGAAGCATTATCAGTACTATGCTCTGACATTAATGAAAACTTAATTACTATGTAGGAAGGAGAGTTAAGGAAGCGCCCCTAAATAAAAGTTTGGAAACCAAGAAGAATTAGGCTGCCTAAGGAAAATTAGTGGAATGGAAGTTGACAAAAAGGAAAGAAAGGAAGAAGTAGGAGCACGGAATGTGTTAAGCCACTTTAGGGTGAGATAAGGAAAGAGGGAAGAGGAAAAGAAGTATGATAGGAAGAGAATCCAAAGGAATAGACAAGTGTTGGAAGGAGAAAACTCCAAGCTAAGTAAGTGACAGATGGACCAACAAAAGCTAAAACTGAAATAAGGAACCTCATTAAAGGACATAGGTGGTTAAGAGACGTACATGGTTGGCCAGGTGTGAACTGCTCTAGAAAAGCATAGAAGCCAAATAAGGACTTCAAACGAACTTAATTAAAGGAAATAAATAATAACAACAGGATAGTCAAGGAGAATAAACTACATCCTAAGAGGGATTGGAAAGTAGTAAGGACTACACCCTAAATAGGACAATGGGATAAACATTGAGGACAAGAAGACTTGAGAGACAATTTTCTCAAAATAATTAAACAAGGGGGATTGTAGGAACGAAGCAGTTAATGAACTGACCCTTGTTAAGATTACAATTCCAGTAAAGAAGGGAGAGGTGGAAAGGCCAAAACCTTTAGGAAATAAGGATGAAAGAAAGACTTAAAGAGATTTTGAAATAAAGATGTGAATTCCACCTAAAAGAAATGGATGAGTACTAGGAACAAGTGAGAATGAAGACAAGGTATAAAAGAAGTACATGTAAGTTTTCAAGAGTAAAGGTAAGTAGGAGAGGATGGCATCAGAGAATGCCATTTAAGGCTGGATGTCCTTAATGGAAAAACTAGAAGAGAATCCTGGGAGAAAAGAGTATAAATTACCAAGAAAGGAAATCTCAGAAGGACATAAATGTACCAATTAAGAGGTAATGGGAACAACAGAAGTGGAAAGGAGGTAAGCTCATCAAAGAAATGCTAGTTGAGATGGAAAAATCAAGTATAAAGGAAAAGTACTCAAGGGGATCCAAAGAGTAAGTTAAACCCAAGTAACAAGTAAGTAGAAAGACAACATCAAAAGATGTCGTACGAGTAAGAAAGGGGTGGACTGCCCATAAAATGGAAATAGAAGAAAGTGCATCTAAGAACCCATGGAAAAGTAAACCCTTCAGCTAAGAAGTGATTAAAGTAAATTATCATTGACATCAAGACTAATGGTGGTCTGCACTCGATTGATGGAGCATAAAGTGAGGACAGTTGGGCATAGTGTGGAGTACATGGAATAAAACCGATAATTGGAAGTGTCTCAATTAAGGAATAAGGGATGAAATAGAAATTTTGGATAGAGAAGGATTCAAAGCAAGCAAATGCCCTAAATATAGAAAGGGGTGTGAAGAAAGGAAGAAAGAAACCTTCAAGGAATGGTAAGAAGATTGAGCATGTAACTCCTAAGGTAGACACCTCTACTCTAAGGGACATAGTAGAGAATAAAATCATAAGAAGGGAACTTCCCCAAACAAAGTAATCGACACATAGACCAGAAGGGATTAACTCAGAATAAAGAATCATGAAATGATCACGAGTGAGTAAGAGTGGATAATTGTGCAAAAAAAGGAGTAAGAGTGGATTAAGAAAAAGGAAAGTCCTTGAGGAAAGGATGCCACTGGAAATGAGGAAGGACATAAGAAGGGAAGAGTTCAAGCGTGTCCGTAAGTCATCAGGAAACCCAATGATCAGAACCGGAAAAACCCAATAAAGAAGTTGGGAAAAGACGAGTAGGTATGGAAGACTGATATGGTTATGTAAGATATGACGTCAAAAGAAAGATGGATGATTGGATAAAAGTAAAGGTTGTCGAGAAATACTACCAGACAAAAAGAGGGATGAAGTTATACTATCTCTAAAAAGTTGGCAGGTTGAGAACAACCAATATGGAACTGTTCTAAAATTTTAAATGGTCAAAGACAGGTTCTAGAGTATGTAGTATTGTAAGGGACATGTAAGCCCAACAGTCCTAAGGAAAATATGACTCAAGTAAGGAAGAGTTAGTTAGTTGATCATGACAGGGTCAAACATTAAATTTGTACCAAAGTTGTCATAAACAACGAATGAGGTAAGGGTCAAAATAGGAAAAAAAAAGGTAATAATAACAAAACCGTGAAAGCAAGTACTTAACACTCGAAAGGACACCAAGCTAAGGGTTTCAACGATAAAGAGAATGCTAGACACGGAAATGATTGGGTATCTTGGAACTCCCAATCCCAAAATACTGAGCAAGAACCCTCAAGAGGAAGAATCTTGCCCTAAGCAAAGGAAGATGTGAACCAAGGGATATACCTTTGGACTCATAGACAAGACATACTAATTAGGATAAACTCCATGGAGGGAGGAGTAAACCTTATAAAGGAAAAGAAATTCCTTAAGCATGTGATTTAAAGTGGGCTAAGTGAAAGAACGACATAACTGTAAACATGCTCAAGTTGACATTAAGGGAAGTTTATCCAAGAGTGAAATATGCTAATTAAGTTTTGGGGACAAAACACATAAAATGAAAGGAGTGTCATAAATCGTGCCCCTTCAGGATAACAAAACCGAGGAAAGAACTGGTAAACCCAAGAGAGAGAACAAAACCGATTCATGAACCCCAACAGTTAGAGAAAGGGAAAATTGGGAAATTTACAAATCCCGAGTGACCCAAAGAATCATAAAAACCATGGAAAGGGACTTTGGGAACAAATGGAAGAGAAAACCAAACCGGTTCAGGTGAACTAGATATGCACCGGTTTGGATTAGTTTGAACCATCATTGAACTGCTTGCTAAATTCATTTTTCTATGTGGCTTAAAATAATCAAATTGGGGAATTGAAGCCACCATTAGATAGAAGATAAATTTAGATGAATTTAGAAATTTTTAATTTTGAGAAGATCAGTTGAATCGGGCCTGAACCGGCCGGTTTAAGCATTGAACCCGATTCGGACAGGTCGGGTCCAGTTCGGAACAGTGTCGTCTTCTTCCTCCAGATGATGATATTGTTCACTCATCAGAAGAATAGACAGCACCAAGGAAGATTAAACATTTCTGTTCAATGTGTTTTACGTCATGAATGAAAGCCATTAAGGTGCCAAACAATCGGCCAGAGAGTCCCTGAGCTCCCTATATAGGGTGCTCGGGGACTCTCTACCTGACCATGCTCTAAAATGCCCTAAACGGAGCCATTTTTCCTTCACTGGTGCTGTCCGTTTCCATATTGAATGAACAGTGTTGTCATCTGAAAGAAGAAGATGACACTGTTTCGAACCGGATCGGTCCGACCAGGTTCAATGCTTAAACTGGCCAGTTCTTGCCAAATTCGACCGATTTTCTCAAAATTAAAACTTTCTAAATTCATTCGCTATCCAATGGTGGATTCAATTCCCCAATTTGAATATTTTAAGCCTCCTAAAAAAATTAATTTAGCAATCAGTTCAATGTTGGTCCAAACCAATTCAATTTGGTTTAGGTCTGGCTCACCTGAACAGATGATGGTTTTCTCTTTCAATTTGTCCCAAAGTCCTTTTCCATGATTTTTATGACTATTTGAGTCACTTAGTGTTCGTAAATTTCTCAATTTACCCTTTCTTTATCGGTAGTGGTTCGTGAACTAGCTCGATTTTCTCTTTTGAAATGATCGGTTCTTTTCCCAATTTTTCTTATCTATGAAGGGACGGGGTTTACATGCCATGTTCTCTCAGGTCGTCCCTCTTGTTGTGCCTCCTTTCTTCCCTCCGCTCACTTTGCTCATTCCTATGGCACCTTGTCTGGACCAGCCACTCACATTCATGCACCATGCTGACGATGGCGACCAGATCGGTGGGGCATCCCAAAACCCCTCATTCGGTCTCTTATATCCATGTTGAGACCGTCGATAAACTTCTGTTAGATATTTGTCGGTCCCGCCAAATCAGGTGCGAAGGGTCTCAACTCATTAAATTTGGTCTCATACTTCAAGATTGTGCTTGCTCCCTAGCGGAGCTAGAAGAATCCCACCTTCTTCTCATTAATAAGGTGGGAGGCTAGGTACTCCTCCGTGTACCTTCCTCCAAACTCCTCCCATGTCATGCCCCGGCCCATTTTGGTTGGATCCCCATGAACAAACTACCACTCTCCCAGTTTATTCAAGGTTTTCCCCTCTTCTAAATCGTGGGGAGTAAGGCGTCCTTCTTACCTATACCTTTCCTAGAATTACATTAATCAAAATTGAATATAAATTTTACATATATGCCTTAAAGTTTGGCTTCCGATAAATCTTTAAGGTTAGTTTTCCCTTAATTTACTGAAAAGGGGTAAAGGGAGGGGGTGTGTTCGATAACTCAGTGAATGGGTGTTTGAAAAATAAGTTTCTTATAAAAGAGTTTGAATTGGAGTGTGCTAGACTCCTTATTTTCTTTTAAAACATTCTTTCCTCAAATTCTGGTTTTCAACACCTTTTTCCAAGGTTTACCAATTATTTTCCAAAGATCCTTAAATCCTTTGCAAGGTTTTCATAACCTTTTTCCCATTTCCATATTCGGTGTATTTAACAAACAACACACCCTTTATCATGAAGGGATCACACACATTTGTGACATGCAGTTACGCCGACGACACCCACTTATGGATCGGAGCATCTTTACCATCCACCCTGATAGAAGTTTCTGACTTCTACCCAAAGTCTGAGTGAACCTCTCTAACGTCCTACTGTCAGACCAAAAATACTCTATGTCCATGTGAGGATAGAGACCTCATCCTGACACCACCCTGGTCTCATGTGCAATGAAGCTTCATTGAGCTTCGCAAGACTTATGGTACAACTAACTGCCCTTATCTCCACCAGGTCATCCAGAGCACTAGAATGCATCACTACCCCTCTTGAGTGTCTTTAAGGTCCTGTAACACTGTGCATGCACAATTAATAGTTTTTCACATAAGCCATATAATCTGTGGTGCCATTGGTCCAACAGCCCTGACCATCGACTAGACTTGCAGATGTTTGTCTTAACTAATCTTAAGACCTATCATGTCGCACTATTACTAGTCCATTTAGTATGTCAGTCCTATCTCGGTACCATGGCCAAACAACTCATTACTTAAGTTTTCATGGAATAATATTCATGTTTGTTTATGAACTGGTGCTAATAGGCCTAGGGCCTACTCTACGAGATTTTCAAAATCAGGCATATTAGCCTTCAAGTTCCAAAACTGAGGCCCCCGGCCTAACAGAGCTATTCGAGCTCCCGTCAATAGGGTTTCCCAAAATGTTTAAGTAGTGGCACTCAGTCAGGGGAGAACACTTCCGACAAAATATACTTTTCAACAATACATCATATCAACCGAGTATGAGGACATCTCCGCTCATAACCGATGAACTGGTTTTCCACTTCCTTCAAGGAAGTTTCATCATACCAACTGGGTATGATCTATTTACAACCAATAAGTAGTTTTTCTACTTGATTTCAACATCACTCCTCTCAAGTGTGATGATTAAAATACCACTTAGTAGTGGGTTTTTATTTTCGAGGTACTTATCATCCCAATTATGTATGATATTAAATTCCCACTCACCTGTCAATGCAGTGCATTCCTCTCGATTGGTTCTTTGTGTTCACGCAAACTTGTCCAAGCTAGCATTCCTGGTACTTCGTGTTCTTAAATGATATGAACATCCTTGTTCATGATCCCATGGTCTAATAGTCTTCATTCATTCCAAATGAATGAGAAAACTAAACTTTTCATTTATTTGCAATTAGGTCCCTAAAGTTATTTTTCTTTAACTTTAAGTCCCTAATACCGGGTTTTTCCTCAAATTGAGTCCCAAAACTTTTAAAATTCACATTGGGGCCTCAATTTATTTAAATTCACAAAAAGGGGTTCAATTTCCCAAATTTCCAATTTGGTCCCTAACTTCTCCAAAATTACCATTTTGCCCCTACTTTACAAAAATGGTAAGTTTTGCCCCAAAAATTCCAAAACTTGCCCAATTGGTCCTCCAACATCTTTATCATGCCAAATTGGCCCTCAATTTTATGAAATAGTACTTTAGTCCCTTGAATTTTCAAAATTCCCAAATTTCCCCCAATTTCAACCTTCTAACTCTGTCGGATTTGATTTCATCAAATTGACCAATCAAATGAGTTTAATTATTGAAATTAAAGTTCGATTGAAGTTCCTACAACTTTATATGATTCAATTGCACTTTGAATCGCGTGATTTGATGTCGGAATGAGTTCAAACGGAGCTTTGCTGAAAAATTGCACTTAGAGAGAGGAAGCTTCGAAAGCTTACCGTCGGAGGCTCAACGGTCCGAGCTTTCAATATGACAGATAGCTCTCATCCTGAGGTTTCTCCTAGGATTAAGAATTACATCAATTGATGTTGAATTGAGTGAGAATTTAATCATCAAAGTTCTATTGGTTCTCTCTAGCACTGATCGGAATTTACAAAGGGGAGCCAAATTGGCTTACCTTTGAGCTCTAATTCAGGTGTAGGAGGGATGTGGAGGTGTTGAGAGGGCTTGGTTTGGCCTGATAAGGGCTCGAATTGGTTGATTTCAGCTTGGTCGAAATAGGGCAGCTTCGATCCACCGGAGCTACTTCACTATTCAATCACGTCAGCGCTTGTCCGACAACCCTCGGAGCAAATGGAGACTACATGCGTGTAGCTAACTTCTCCCCAGTTCTAAAGAACCTAACCCTGCCTTCTTTGGCTCAGAAAAGACCCTATATTGGAGCTCTAGTTCGAGCTTTGCCAAAAATTGGAGCAGCTAAGAGAGAATGTTCAGGTGTAGAGAGGATGAATGAGAAGGGGCACTTTATATAGGAAGCTCGGGGATTTCTTGGCCGTCCGATTGGAGCCTTAATGGCAGTCATTCATTGCCTGAAACTCCCTTGTCAGAGACTATTCAGCTTCACCGGTGCTACGCGATTTTTCCAACGAGTGAACAATATTGTCATCTGAAGGAAGAAGACAACACTGTTCCGAACCGGACTAGACTGGTCCAAACCAAGTTCAAAGCTTAAACTAGCCGGTTCACCCCTGATTCGACCGAATTTTGCAAATCTAAAAATTTCTAAATTCATTTTCTATCCAATGGTGGCCTCAAATCCCAAATTTGAATTTTCTAAGCCACCTAGAAAAATTAATTTATCATCCAGATCAATAGTGATTCCAACTAGTCTAAACTAGTTTAATCCGGTTCAGATTCGGTTCACTTGAACAGGTCTGGTTTTCATTCTCCATTCATCCTAAAGTCCTTTTTCATGACTTTATGAACCCTTCTTAGGAGTTGTAAATTTCCCAAATTGCCCATACTCCGATGATCGAGTTTGTGAACCGATTCGATTTTTCTCACTCGGTTTGATCGGTTCTTTTCCTGGTTTTCCTTAACTCAAAAGGGTGAGGTTTACATCCCAAGTGGGTGTAGTCGGGAAGAGGCTCCTCACGTTATCCCAACATCGCTTCGCGCTGGACTCTAAAAAGAATTATGCTAGCATTACCATCTCTTTCGAGGGTGTCTTGATGATCCCCATGAACTTCTTGAGGCTCACCAACCAGTCCATGGCAGTCTCGACATCCATCTCCCCGTGAAAGGGCTTGCACCCCAATTTTCAGAGTGTCATCAGGTACTTGGGGATGTCAAAGAGGGGTGGGACAGATGAGGAAGAGGGGTGGGACAGGTGCGGAAGAGGGTTAGGACTAGACCTCCTCTGGTTGGGTGTAGGACTCGGGATCTGGGTGGGGCTTGTTGCTAAGGTGGGGTCCCCCGAACACCCCTGTGAACACCTCATACAGCCTTTGGTGTTTGGAGCTAAGCCCTTAAAGGGTAGGTTGTGCCCCCGGGAATTCTACCTCTAGGAAGGGGTTTCCTGCGGAATCTACCATTGTTGCCCTTGTTCTCATGGCTCCTCTCTTCGGTGCCATAGCTGAGTTAAGATTTTTTATTAGTATTTAGCTTATAAAGTCTTAATAATGTATCTAGGAAAACACAGGCTCTAATACCACCGAAGTTGTCACACCCCGATCCAATTTGGTTGAGATCCTGTGATCAACCTGCCACTCTCCTAGACCTCGAAGAGGGACTCTTCTAGGAGAACAAAGAGAGTCTTCCCTGGACAACATTAAACAAAACTGGAATTTTAAATCTTTATACCTGGTGCAAGTCCTAGGGAGGAAGAGGTTGGCGTAGTCTCGTTCCTTCCTGAAAAATGTTTAGAGGGAGGAGGTGAGTTCGATAACTTAGTGAGTGAGAGAGATCTTTTAGGAAATGTTCATTTAGACATTTTCAAGATGTTCGACAGTTCATAAGCAGTTCCTTCTCAAGTTTTGCACATAATCAAGCGCCCTCATATCATAGGAGGGATCACACGTTCATAGAACGAACCCCGACTATTCCACTTGTGGACTGGAGCGCCATTACCGACCACCCTAATAGAGGTTAACTACCTCTACCATGAGTTTGAGTGGACATCAATAGTCACTTCACCATGTTCACCATGTTCACTTTGTGGGACAAGACCTTCTTTCCCCTACTGCCTCAATCTCAATGCGCAGGAAGGTTCTCGAGCTTCTTGACCTACTGGACGCCACACCACCCGTATGCACCCTAGGCCGTCCAACAGTCCTTGGGATCCATCACTACCTCATGCCATGTGTCCTAATGGCACGAATCTCATAGTGCATGCACAATCAAGAGTCTTTTAATTTATAGCCATTATCTTTGGCCCTCCAGTGCAATGGTCTATTGGCTTGGGTTCGACCCACGCATATTGACCCAACAGGTTTGACGACCTTGCTTTGGCTTAGTAGTGGTTTGGTCCAACAAGCTCAACATTTCAGACTTGGCTCGGCGGGTATCACACACATTTTCCCATTAATTGGGTCTTTTAGCATTACTCATCACATGCGGGTTCTAGATGGGTCCACACCCGTGTCCATCGGCCTTGGGCCCACTTGCATCACGAGCTTAAGCCTTAAAATTAGATAACAAATGTTTTAAGCAAATTCATCCAGTCAGGGGAGGCTAATTCCGAAAAAATTATTTTCAAAATGAACTGTCATTTCAATCATAATGGATGTTATAACATTCCCACTCATTCGGTAATCTCGACGAGGTCATCCCGGCGGAGTCTAGCCTCATAGGGTGCTTCCGGAAGTTGACGCTCGAGCAATCTGCCATACACAGCATGAATATTCATATTAGGATGTTTTGACTAAGAGGTCGCATCTTTTTGGGCATTTTCACATAGGCCCTCACATTATGCCTTAATTGCAATTTGGTTTCTAACGCTTATACCTTTACCTTTACGTCCTTATTTGCCCCTTAGTTTTAATTTAAGCCTCTAGGATTTTCAATTCTCTTTCTTGGGTCCTTAGTTTTATCAAAATTACCCATTGGCCCTTAATTTTCCAAAATTTCCATTTAGTCCATAATTTCCCCAAAATTGCAATTTGACCCCAACTTCTCAAAATTAACAAATTGATCATCCATTTTGTCCAAATTGCCTAATTGGCCATCAATTGGGAGTGAATTTCATGAAAATACTCTGAAATTCAACAATTTTCCATTTGGACCCCAATTTTCAAAAAATCCCCAATTTGCTCGAATTTCTCAAAAATTGCACTTTGGCCCCCAAATTACAATCTTGTTAAATTGATCATCAAAACATTTTTAATTGCCCCAATTCATGATTTGGATCACTTTCATTACATTTTTCTTGTTATTTTAAGCCTTGAACCGCTTCATTTGGCTTAGAAATGAGCCCAAATGGAGCTTTGCCAAAAATTACAATCTAGAGAGAGAAAGCTTTTATATCATACCAGTGATGAGAGCTTCAGTTGTCAATGTGTAGCTCTCTTTGTGGGGATCCTCACTGGATTAAACCTCACCTCAATTGATAACTTGAGCAGTGTGAATTTCTAAGTTAAAGTTTTTATAGAATTTGGCCATGAATATTATTTTTCAGCAAAGGACGGCGGAAGGGACTTACCTTCTTAGCTCGGGGGAAGGTCAGGGCACCTCTAGGTAGAGTGTATGGGGTCTCACTTGGTTATAATTGATCAGGATAAAGCTTGAAGTGGCTTGCAGGAGGTTGGGCTATTTTCTGGTCGAGGAGCAATAGCACTATTCGGGCTCCCTCATTCCTCCTCGATGGCTCCCAAGCTAAATGGAGGGTATGGCTAAGTAGATGACTTCCTCCCAGTTCTAAAGACACCGAATGTGGCTTCAGTGGTTGCGAAAAGTCCCATCGCTAGAGCTCTAGTTTGCATCTCGACGAAAACTTGTACACTTCTTCCTCTTTACTCGATTCTAGGATGTTGAGGATGAATGGAGGGGTGCTCTTTATATAGGGAGCTTGACAACTATTCAGGCTACTGGCCGGTGTGAGACTCGGCCCCCGCCCCGCTCACCGGTGACCTAGCCGGAGGGATTTTCAAGTCATCGGGGACTTCAGCTTTCTCGGCCTCTCTTTCTCTTCTCTATTAATGGATTGAGGTTGAAGATGATGACATGGTGGGTGGGCCATGTGGCGCGTTGTGATTAGTCAGTTTGTCTGACATGGAGGTAAAGCTCAGTCACCGCATTAGCCGTTGATTGGTTGATCGGACACGTGGTAGCCTCACATTGGCAGCTTGTGTCTGCTTTGCAGGCAGATGGGTCATCCGTTGGCTATTGACCAAACACATGGCAACCTCTCATTAGTTGCATGTGTTTGCGTCGCTACTGACGAGGCACCATTAACCATTGATCAGTCTGGTCTGTTAACCAGCTGGACCGTTGAACGATCTAGTTTATTGACCAGTCGAACCATTGATCAGTCCAGTCCGACCGGGTTTAGTGACTCGAATTCAAAAATTGATCAGTTCGAACTCGATTCAACCGGTTTTCTAATATTTAAAATTTTCTAAATTAATCTAAATTCATTTTCCATTTAATGGTGCCTCAATTTCTCAAATTGATATTTTAAAGCTACCTAGAAAAATGAATCATTAAATTGGTTCACTATGGTTCACCCTAAACTGATCCGGTTCTCTCATCAATTCCACTTCCCAATTCTTCCTCACAATTTTTGTGAATTTTTTGTCAATTGGGATTTTCCAATTTCCCATGTTAACCCTTCTTTTCAATTTTCCGTTCATTAATTTGCTCGGTTCTTCACATGAAAATTTACCGGTTCTTTTATGGTTTTCCTTGGTCCCATAGGATGGGTTTTACATGAGCTCTTTGTCCTTACATCATGGGCATGAAGAACCTTTGGGCCTGAGGGGCGAACGTGAAAACGTCCACTCCAACTCTAGGTAGAAGTGAAAGGACTTCCATTAGGCTGGACGGTAATGGCGCACTGATCCCCAAGTGGGTGCAGTGGGAGTATTGCATCTACGAATGTTTGTACCCTTTATGATAAAGGGCGTGTGAATGTTTGCAAAATGCTTCCCGGACAAGGGGAAGTGTTAAAAAGAACTGAACTCACATCATAGTGAATTAAAAAGTATGAAATGTTTTAATAAACTATTTTTGAAAACTCACCCCAACACCCGCTCACTGAATTGTAGAAACCCACCCTTCCCTTTAACCCTTTTTAGGAAATTAGACAAAATCTTAAAGAATTCTCGAAGTAGAATCATAAGTCAAGAATGCTTTATAGATTTTTTCTTAAGTTAATAAGTTGTGTATAATGTTATTCTAGGAAACAATGTCAAAAATTACGCATTACTACTCACGGCCTTGAGAAGTGGTGATGCTTATTACACCAAAGAGAGTGGCGGATTGTTCACAAGGAACCGACCAAACCGGTTCGGGGCCTGACAACTTTAATGGAACTTAAGAAAACTTTAGGACTCAAGTAAAAGATATGGAAAAGTCTAGAGTCCAAAAAGAAAGAATTTTAAGTCATAAAGGGTAAATTGGTAATTTTACCCAAATTATGAAGCGAAATGTGATTTCGTGAAAATATGGTACCTAAGTGATAGATTAATAATGTCTAAGTACATAGATAAGTATAACCTTGAGAGGTTGACTCTAAATCATTACTAACCTTAGAAGAAGGTTAGTTAAATGACAGTTTTTCGACGAGTAAGTCGAGTAAACCAAGCCCAAGGGGGCAAAATTGTAATTTCGTAGGGAAGTTACAGTGTAACATTTGTAGGCTTAACCGATGTACTTAAATTTACCTCTATACACTATTGTTACTCTTTTAGAGCGAATACGAGATCACTCAAATCGAGACCTCAAGAGTAGAAGAAAAGGAAACGTACCGGGACAAACAAGTTCTGATGAAAATGACGAATGGGAGTAATGACGGAAAGTATGGTTGGACCGATCGAAATTACCTTATGGTTTTAAGTTCTTACTCTAAAATACATAGGAGACCTGATTTTCAAAACTCGTATAAAAAGTGAAAAACGACATTGATACATTCTCTTTAAAAAATACCGTGTTTAGAAGAAATGGGTTATGTGCGAATATTTTATTTACTATTTATTAACTGTTGTATTTCTAGGTCATTTATGGAATAATTTTTTAGAGGCACGCCATGATTTAAAGTAAATTTTCAAATTCCCATTGAAAAATAGAGAAAAATTTTCTATTATAAATTTTAGTCCTTTTAATTTTATTTTAGTGAATGTACCCACTACTCTAAAATCGAGTGACTAAATAATTGTACAGAACTAACAACCGATTAATCAGGGTGTGACATGACATTTTCACTATATGATAAATCTTACACAATACTTGAATTATCGTGAAAGTCATTCCATTTCTTGAAATTTTCTAATATTTAACAAACTATTTTGTAAACTTGGAACAAAAAATACATTAAATATTACCAAGATTTTACCTTTAATTCGAATCTTAATATTTCATTTGCTAAAAAAATTTAAAATGAGTTATTTCCAAGTTTTACTATTTCTCTATATCCACCATTCAAATTATTAAATCAAATTTTATGGTCGTGCCTATTATTACAACAATCGGAGTCAAGAAAATATATTTTTTAAATTTTACTCTCAACTTCTTAAATATAAGCTATTAGGAATGTCTATTCCTCTTCTTAATAGAAATGAAAATTCGAATCGGAATTGAAAATCAGTTACTACTAAAATTTTATACAATAATTGATAAGTAGCATAAATTACTCTAAAAAACTTCTAATTATCCTAAATCAATAATCTAGAAAAGTTTAATTGAGAATCGGTTTGAATTGACATTAATCCAGTTCGAACAAAAACTACAATTTTTATAAATAATTTTATATATTAAAAAATAGAAAATTTTAAACCGAAATAGTATATAATTTGACAAAATATTTTTAAAAAAATAAGTTGAATTGAGATTGAACTGATTTAAAAACAATCAAAATTAAATGAATCAGCCAGTAAATTTTCTTGAAATTAGTTTGTAATAATATTGAATAGTACCCGTACCACTGCATGCCGAGAGGATCCCTTCCCCTGAAATAGCCTATAATTTAATAACAAAACTCACTAAATATGAAAATTAATTATTATAGTAATAAATAAACTATTATTTGAAATTAATTTAACCCAACTTAAATTGAATACCCAATCCAATATTGAAATATTGTGCAATCAAATATTGAAAGAGTGGTAAAATTAAATTAATAAGTTTATATGAGATTTTTTCTATAGGTTTAAAAATTTTGAGTTAATTTATCTATTCTTATTTTCTTAATTTTGTTAAATAAAGAGTAAAATAATTTCTTTTCGTAAAATAATTGAAGATAAGTATTTTAACGTTGTATTTATATACAGTGGTTTGGTGTTAGAATTACTGGGTAGGTTTGGAGAATAATCTAGAAATCCTTCCATTTACTAGGAGTTAATAACTTCCAAATGAGAGTATTTAGAATAATTGTATCATTTATTATTTAAATTAATTTAATATTTTTATATTATTATTATTATTTATATTTATTTTAATTTATTTTGATATAATTTAAATAAATGTATATATTAATAATATTTTATATAAAAATGTATAATATAAATATTATACTTAAAAATTATCTTTTAAAATATATTTAATATAATTTAATTATATATAATAACTAATAAATTATTCAATTTAATTAAAAATGTAAATTTATATTTTAAATTTTTTTATTAATAATATTTCAAATCACTTAACTATATTACAAACGAATTATTATGAAAAACTTTTAACAATTTCAAATTTATTAATTACTTTTCCCACTACATTCGAACACTTTATGTATAAATCAATCCTAACGCATCAATACAAAATCAGCCTTATCATGAGAGGAGGGTTAAGAGATCGGGCAGCGACTGAAAGAAGATAATTCGTAGTAAACAGTAATTTGAAGGGTGAGCGCCGAGAGAAACCTCTGCGAGGGGATTTGCATGTTATTAAGGTTAACAGTTGTTATTGTTATTGAAACCAATTCTATATGTTATAAATTTATATTACACTTTTGCTGGAAATATAATAGTATTTAGAATATATTTGAATTAATTGGTTTGTAGGGTAGGTAAAGTGATTTATCACGTACAGTAATGTTATGTGATAAATTTAAAATTGTTAAAATTTTTTAATAATTTATTATTTGTAAAGAAAAAGTTAGATTAAATATTATTAATAAAAAATTTTAAAAATAAATTTATTATTTTAATCAAATTAAATAATTTATTAAATATATTATATACTAAAATAATATATTATATAAAAATAATTAACTTATTATTATTAAGAATTAATATTAATTATATAATAATTAATATATATTTATATTTATGTTTATAATATAAATATATATAATAAATTATATCATATATATTTTATTTTTTATTTTTTATATATAATATTTTTATTATATATTTATATCATATAATTTTATAGAAATATTAATAATATATATTAAATTAAATTACATAATAATAATAATAAATAAGCAAATAATTAATAATATAAAATGAGTGTTAATAAACATAATGACTACAAAAGCCCAAAAATTACGTAATTGGTTTGAAATAATTGTAAGTTATTTTACCATTCTCCAAATCACTATATTTTATTTTAATAAATCAATTAATTACTCAATAACTACAAAGTGTTCTTATACAAATCACTTCAAACCCTTATTCAAAAGTGACTTCTATGTTATGCCTCTGTATTCTACTTTTAAGGAGATTTTTCCTTTTAAATTTGAATGTAATCATGTGGGCCCAAAGTTTCTCGTGCATGTAAAGATGGCGCATAGTTCACATTTTTTACCCACATTATGGTTGGCCGCCTATGAACTTGATATCCTACTAATGTAAATATATATATATATATTAAAATTTCTTAAAAAATACTAAATCTCTAAAAAAATATTTAAAATTATTAATAAATTATTAAATTTTTATAAAAATTCTAAAATAGTTTAGTTTTCAATTTATATAACATTTACCATTCTAATTGAATAATCTCCCAACCCATGGGATCTCAGTCCACCTAATTCTCTATTTTTAGGATTTTTACCTAATTAGTATTTAGGTTATAAAGTATTGATAATTTGTCTAGGAAAGTACAAGCTCTTATACTACTGAAATTGTGACGTCCCGACCCGATATGGTCGAGATCCTATGATCAACCCGCCACTCTAGACCTCGAATAGGGACTACTCCGGAAGATCAAATAGAGTTAGACGTAATATCTGTAATATTTTCCCTAGATAACATTAAACAAAACTGGAATTTTAAATCTTTATACCTAGTGTAGGTATTGGGGAGGAAGAGTTTGGCGTAGTCTCGTTCCTTCTTGAAAAATATTTAGAGAGAGTGGGTGAGTTCGACAACTCAGTGAGTGCGATAGATCTTTTAGGAAATATTCATTTAGACATTTTCAAGATGTTCGACAAGTCATAAGCAGTTCCTTCTTAGGTTTTGCACACGATTAACTGCCCTCCTATTATAGGAGGGATCACACATTCGTAAAACGAACCCCGACCATTCCACTTGTGGACCAAAGTGCCTTTATCATCCACCCTAATAGAGGTTAACTGCATTCGTTTGAGTGGACATCAATAGTCCGACCCTCAAACCCTGATCACTTCACCATGACCACTTTGTGGGATGAGACCTCCTTTCCCCTACCGACTCGATCTTAGTGCGCAGGAAGCTACTCGAGCTTCTCGACCTACTAGATGTCATACCGCCCTTATGCATCCTGGGTCGTCCAGCGGTACTTGGGATCCATCACTACCTCATGCTAGGTGTCTTGATGGCCCGAATCTCATAGTGCATGCACAATCAAGAGTCTTTTAATTTATAGCCATTATCTTTGGCCCTATAGTGCAATGGTCTGTTGGCTTGGCTTCGACCCATGCGTACTGACCTAACAAGTTTGACGACCTCGTTTCGGCTTAGCAGTGGTTTGACCCAACAAGCCCAACATCTCAGACTTGGCTCATCGTGTAAACCCCACACTTTCATGTTAAGGAAAATCGGGAAAAGAACTGGTTAAACTGAGTAAGAAAACCGAGACGGTTTACAAACTCGATCATTTGGGAACTTAAACCTTGGAAAAGAAACTTAAGACAAATTAGAACATAAAATCCAAATTAGTTCAGGTGAACGAGAATCCATGAGAATTCTAAAGTTAAGCATGCTTGCTCGAGAGTAGTGTAAGGATGGGTGACCTCCTGCATTTCTCGGTGAAGCTCGAACGAGAGCTTTGACTTAAACAAAGGTCAGGCTCTTTAGAACTGGGGAGAAGATAGCTATCTGATAGCAAACTCCAGTCAATTCAAGAATCGTTGGAGAAGCGCTGACATGATGGAATAGTGAAGCAACTCTGACGGACCGAAGCTACCCTATTTCGGCCAAGCTGAAATCGGCCACTTCAAGCCCTCTTTAGTCTAAACCAAGCCCTCCCAACACTTCCTCAGCCTTTCCACGGCCAAATTAAGACCGAAAGGTAAGCCAATTCGGCTCCCCTTTAAAATTTTCGATCTGTGCTAGAGAGAGTCGACCGAATTTCAATGACGAAATTCTAATCCAATTCCGTATCAATTGATGTGATTCTTCATTCTAGTATAAACCTCAGGATGAGAGCTATTTGCCCAGATCAAAAGCTCAGACCGTCGTGCCTTCACCGGTGAGTAATCGAAGCTTTCTCTCTCTATAGTTCATTTTTCGGTGAAGCTCTGTTTGAGCTTGTCCCAGCGTTAAAACTTGCGATTCAAATTTCTAAAGAATCGTATGAACATGTAGAAACTCAATTTCAACAATTGGAAACGTTTAATGGGTCAATTTGATTAAATCAAATTCGGTTGTGTTAAGTTGGAATTGGGGGAAAACTGGGGATTTTTGAAATTCAAAGGACTAAAATGAAATTTTATGAAATTGAGGGCCAATTGGGCATGAAAATAATGTTGGAGGAAGAATTGAGAAATTTTAGAATTTTTGGGGCAAAACTTACCATTTTTGTAAAGGAAGGGCAAAATGGTAATTTTGGAAAAGTTGGAGAACCAAATTGTAAATTTGAGAAATTAATCCCTTTTTTTTTAAATGGAATAAATTGAGGTCCTATGATAAATTTTAGAAGTTTTGGGTCTCAATTTGAGGAAAAAACCGGCATTTAGGACTTAAAGTTAAAGAGAAATAACTTTAGGGACCTAATTGCAAATAAATGAAAATTTAACTTTCTCATTCATTTGCAATGAATGAAGGTGATTAGGTTGAAGGATAATGAACCAAGATGTTCATATCGTGTAGGAACACGAAGTACCGGGAACACCAGCAAGGACAAGCTCACGTGAATACCAAGAACCAGTCTAGTAGAATTCACGGTATTAACGGGTTAGTGGGTTTACTAAGATCATACTCGGTTGGGATGATAAGCACAACTTAAAATTAAAAACCACTTACCGGTTGTGAGTGGGTTTACTAACATCATACCCTGTTGGGATGATGAGCACAACTTAAAATTAAAAACCACTTACCAGTTGTGAGTGGGATTATATATATCATACCCGGTAGGGGATGATAAGTACCTCGATATAAAAACTCACTGTTTAGTGGTATTTTAATCATCACCACTTAGAGAAAGTGATGTGAAAATATTACGAAAAAACTACTTATCAGTTGTAAGTAGATCATACTCAGTTGGTATGATGAGACTTCCTCGAAGGTAGTTGAAAACCCGTTTATCGGTTGTGAACGGAGATGTCCTTATACCGGTCGGTATAATGGACAGTGAGAACCTATTTTGTTGGAAGTGCTCTCCCCTGACTGTGTGCCAATGCTTAAATAATTTAGTAGACCTTCTCGATGGGAGCTCGAATAGCTCTGATAGGCCAGGGGCCTCAGTTTTGGAACTTGGAGGCTAAATGCCCGATTTTGAAAATCTCGTACAGTGGGCCCAAGACCAATTGGCATGAGCAGGAGCTCGTAAATGAACATGATATATGTGCCATAAAACTTAATAAGTTAATTGTTTGGCCATGGTACCAAGATAGGACTGACATGCTCAATCAACTAGCGGTAGTGCGACATGACAGGTCGACAAACCAGTCAAGACAAACAACTACGGGTTGAGTTGAGAGTCGGGGCCGTTGGACCAGTGGCACCACATATTACATGGCAATATGAGAAAACATTATTTGTGCATGCACTGTGAGTACGAGATCATCAAGACGCCCATGAGGGGTAGTGATGCGTCCTAACGGCACCGGACGACTTGGTGGCTATAAGGGCAGTTCGTCGTTCTAGGTGTCTCTATGAAATTTGGAGTAGCACCAAGCGCATGAGACCAAGGTGGGGACATGATGAGGTCTCTATCCTCATATGAACACGAAGAAGTGATTTCAGGATTGTCGGTTGGATGTCATGTACATCCACTCATTCCCAAGGTAGAAGTGGTTGTACTTCTATCCAGGTGGCATGAAAAGTCGCTCCAAAGCCACTAGCGGGTTCAGTAGTGATACTGACTTGCGAATGTGTGTAACCTTCATGATGAAGGATGTGTGTTGGGTGATGACTGATATGAACCTCGCCAATACGCTGACGACACCCTACACCAAATATGGCAACGATCTCAAAACTTTCACGACGCAAGTGCGAAAAGATGGAATGTACCTTGTTTATTTGAGAAGAACCCTTAGAAAACCCAAATATGAGATATGTAGACGCCGCACCCAAATCCTCTAAGAAGAACTCTTAGAAAACCCCGGGTGATAAGTCTTGATTGCTTGAATGCCTTAGGTAAAAACCTAATAAGTTCAAAAGCCCTTTCAAGATAGAAAGAAGACAAAACTAACAAGATTAAAATTCCAAAATTGTGTTTTTCCAATGCTGTGGAGTATGCCATTTATAGGCTTAGAAAACAACCGAATAGCCCACAAAATAAAGAAAAAAATCTATTATGGTTATAAACTAACCATATCTACTCTAAATATCTAGGATATTTAATAACTAATTTAAAAATCTGAACTACCTAATATTATCCTTATTAATTAAATATGGACTTTCTCTTGGGCTCATCTTGAGCTCTTCATTTGGGCTTCCATTTGAATATTCAACAATCTCTTTAATCAACCCATATAAAGCTTCTTTGAATCTTTTAGCCCTTAAACTTGTGATTGGGCCCTCTTGCAATCTTAAATAATTATTCATCTCATTTGGTGACAAACTGTCCAGCTCCATTACAGGTTCGGTTGATTGGACTTGTAAATTTGTAGTCTCTTTAGTCGGATTCACATTATTCTCCCCCTCTTGAAAATGATTTGTCCTCAAATCTTCTGTTTCTTCATCACCTACATCAAAGGGCATTAAATCAGTAACATTGAAGCTTTCATTAATGCTATACTCACTAGGTAACTCTAGCTTGTAAGTATTATTATTATTGTGTTCCAACACACGAAATGGTCCATCTCCTCTAGGAAGAAGTTTTGATCGCCTTTGTTCCGGAAATCATTCTTTCCTCATATGAAGCCAGACCCAATTGTCGGGTTCAAAAATGACACTTTTGCGGCCCTTGTTTGCTTGTTTTTCATAAACTTTAGTCATCCGTTCAATGTGCATCTTTATCTTCTCGTGCAGTTCTTTCACAAACTCTACTTTTCTCTTTCTATCAAAATTCACCAATTCACCTACAGGAAGTGGAGTTAGATCAAGAGGGGTTAATGGATTGAAACCATAAATAATCTCAAATGGTGAAAACTTAGTTGTAGAATGAACAGAACGATTATAAGCAAATTCAACATGTGGTAAGTAATCTTCCCATGATTTCAAATTCTTTTTTATTATAGAACATAATAAAGTACCTAATGTCCTATTTACTACTTTTGTTTAACCATCAGTTTGGGGGTGACATGTTGTTGAAAACAGCAGTTTGGTTCCCAATTTACCCCATAGGTTTTCCAAAAGTAACTCAAGAATTTAAAATCACGATCATAAACAATAGTTCTAGGCATACCATGCAATCTAACAACTTCTCTAAAGAACAAATCAACAACATTCGATGCATCATCAGTTTTATGACATGGAATAAAATGTGCCATTTTCGAAAACCTATCAACTACCACAAACACAGAATCCGCCCTCTTAGATCTTGGTAATCCTAAAATGAAATCCATGGAAATATCAATCCAAGGTGCATTAGGAATCGGAAGAGGAGTATACAGGTCATGAGGTTGTTGCCTAGACTTAGACTCCTTACATGTAATGCATCGAGAACAAATTTTCTCAACATCCCTTTTCATGTGGGGCCAAAAAAAATGCCCATGCATTATCGCCATGGTCTTAGCTACCCCAAAATGTCCCATAAGTCCTCTAGCATGCGCTTCCCTAACAAGTAACTCACGCAAATAAGACTGAGGGATGCATAATTTGTTTTCCCGAAAAAGAAATCCATTTTGTAAATAAAATTTCCCAAACTTACCACTTCTACAACTTCTAAACACTTCACAGAAATCAGGATCGTTTGCATACAAATCCTTGATATAATCAAAACCAAGCAATTTAGAATCAAGCATTGAAAGCATAGCGTACCTTCGTGATAGAGCATCTGCAACTATATTTTCCTTACCTTGTTTGTACTTGATCACATATGGGAATGTTTCAATGAACTCCATCCACCTTGCATGGCATTTGTTCAACTTGTGTTGTCCTTTCAGATGCTTAAGAGATTCATGATCTGTGTGAATCACAAACTCTTTCAGCCATAGATAGTGCTGTCATGTTTGAAGAGTTTGAACTAGGGCATACATCTCCTTATCATAGGTAGGATAGTTAAGGGTTGCTCCACTCAACTTTTCACTGAAATATTCAATTGGTCTTCCTTCCTGCATTAATACACCTCCAATACCTACTCCTGATGCATCACACTCAATTTCAAATATTTTCAAAAAATTAGGCAATGAGAGCAATGGGGCAGTAGTTAGTTTTTCCTTTATCAATTGAAATGCATTTTGTTGCTCATTACCCCATTTAAAAGGTACGTTTTTTTTTTTATAATAGTAGTAAGAGGTGCAACATAACTACTAAAATTTGGAATAAAACATCTATAAAAACTAGCTAATCCATGAAAACTTCTTACCTGATTTACCTAATTAGGTGTCGACCAGTCGCGAATTGCCTTAATCTTTTCCTCGTTAACTCCAATCCCTTCTGAACTTATAATATATCCAAGAAACACAAGTTTATCCCAAAAAAAGACACATTTATTTAAGTTGGCAAACAACTTATGTTGCCTTAATGCTTCTAACACAGCTCTTAAATGTGCTACATGTTCATCCATGGTTTTGCTGTAGATTAGAATATTATCAAAATATACCACTACAAATTTCCCAATAAAAGCACGTAATACATGATTCATTAATCTCATGAAAGTGCTTGGTGCATTAGTCAATCCAAATGGCATAACTAACCATTCATATAATCCTTGTTTAGTTTTAAATGCAGTTTTCCATTCATCCCCTTCTTTCATTCGAATTTGATGGTATCCACTCTTAAGATCTATTTTCGAAAATAAGCAAGATCCATGCAACACATCTAAAAACGAGGAATAGGGTGGTAATACTTTACCATGATGTTGTTGATGGCTCGACAATCCACGCACATTCGCCAAGTTCCGTCCTTCTTAGGTACAAGTAGCATTGGCACAGCACATGGACTCATACTCTCTCGAACATACCCCTTTTCCATCAGCTCTAGGACTTGGTGTTGAATTTCCTTTGTTTCCTCAAGGTTACTTCTATATGCTGGTCGGTTGGGAATCATCGCTCTAGGGATTAAATCAATTTGATGTTCAATTCCTCGAATTGGTGGCAAACCTGGTGGTATCTCATCAGGAAAGACATCGATAAATTCCTGAAAAACAGTAATAATATTGCTCGACAAAGATCCGACAAGTTCGTTAGTACTCAAAAAGGCGTCCTTGTACATAAGTACAATAAGAGCCTGATGTGAAAGTAAAGCTCGCTTGATCTCACTTTTTCTTGCAATAAAATTGCTTTTACTCTCTTTTTTTTCCACTTCTGACTTTTCCCTCTTTTTTTTTCAACTCTGATATTTCTCCTTTCTTTTTTTCTTCTATTTTCTGTTCATTTGCTTTTTTCTTTTTTCAGTTAATCCTCAAAAACTTGCCTTGGAGTCAATGGTACAAGAGATATTGGTCTCTCATTCATCACAAAAGAGTACCTATTAGTGAATCCATCATGCATAACTTGACAATCAAACTGCCAAGGTTGTCCCAAAAGTATATGGCATGCGTGCATTGGTACCACATCACATAGTATCTCATCTTGATATTTTCCAATAGAAAATGCAACCAACACTTGTTTGGTTACCTTGAGTTCACCTTAGTCGTTTAGCCATTGTAGTCGATAAGGCTTCAGATGCTTTAAGGTTGGTAATGCCAATTTCTCCACTAGCTTAGTGCTAGCTACATTAATGCAGCTTCCCCCATCTATAATAACACAACAAACCTTATTTTTCACACAACAACGAGTATGAAATAAGTTCTCATGCTGATTGTTTTCTTCTTCTTGGGCTTGAACATTGAGAGTTCGTCGTGCAACCAACAATTCCCCTTCTTCTGCATATTCATCAGCATCTTCAAGTGGTGGCATCCCTAGATTGATATCTTCTTTTTCATCATCGGTCTCAATTTCACCATTAGCATTGATCACCATTGCCCGCTTATTTGGGTATTGACTTGCAGTGTGACCCCTGCCTTGGCATCGGAAACACTTAATATCACGAGTTTTGGGAGTTGTGATATTGGTGTTACCTTGATTTTGGGCCACAGCCTACTTGGTTGTCTCTTTTAGTGGAGCATGCTGAGGTTGAGTTGACTGACTCTCAAATCGCCTTGAGGATGGTTTCCATGAGTTCGAGGAACCATGGTTTAATCTCCTTTTGTGTAAACTCTTTCTCCTCAATTGTTGTTCGACTTTGATAGCTTGATGTACCATATCTTGCAGCTCAACATGATATTGCATTTCCACCACGTCAGCTATCTCATGGTTTAGACCGTGCAAAAATCTTGCCATTGTTGCCTCTCTGTCTTCCTCCACATTTGCTCGAATCATTGCAATCTCCATCTCCTTGAAGTATTCGTCGACGCTTCTTGATCCTTGGGTAAGCCTTTGGAGTTTATTGAACAACTCCCGGTGATAGTGGCTGGGAACAAATCATCGTCGCATGATCGCTTTCATTTCATCCCAAGACTCCACAGGGTATTCGTGGTTTTGTTTCCTTTCCTTCACCAACTGATCCCACCATATTATAGCATAATCAGTAAATTCAACAGCAGCAAGTTGTACCTTTTTCATCTCCGAGTAATTATGACAGTCAAAAACCATCTCCATCCTCTTTTCCCATTCAAGATACGCTTCTAGATCAGTTTTTCCTTGAAAAGAGGGTATCTTCAACTTGATATTATCTAGGTTGTCATCAACTCGGGGTCGTTCTCTATGAGCATATTGATCAAACTCCTTGAATTCTTGTGGATCAAAATGTCTTGACTGAAAGCTTCGAGGTCGTTATTCAATAGGGGTATGTTGACGCGAACCCCTCACTCCTTCCAATTGATCAATTCGCTCATGAAGCGGTTCCAACTCAAACTTCAACATTCGTCTCATTTCGCTTATTATGGCTTGCATTTGTAAATTTGGAATCGGTTGTTGGGAATCTTCTTCATTTGGCATATCTCCTTGTCATTGTGCCATGAGTTCCTACAAATGATAAAAATAACAGAAGAACCTTGCCAACGCTCCCTTACGTATTTCTCTCAATCACTTGTGTTTTCACACTCAATTGGCTTTTTCTTATAGATTCAAACACTCTTACCTTTTTTCCTCTCGTATGTCTTCTTTCAATCAGAATTGAACTTTAAAAAATAAATTCTTTTTACGAAGCAGTTCAACTTGAGGAACAATCAAGACAAATCAATAAGGTTTTCAAAAACCAATTCCAGAAGAATTTAAGTATGGTGTACGAATAGACTCAAGGAATAATAAAATTGAGATAGAGAAAGAAATTAAGATGAAATGAAGTAGACTAGATAGAGAAGAATGAAATTCAAGCTAGAATTGTGTGCCTTTTTTTGCTTTTTTTGTATGAATTTTTTTTTGCTCTTTTTTTAGCACGAATTTTTTTTTCTTTTCTTGCTTTTTTTTTTTCTGGCACGGATTTTTTTTTGGCTTTGTTTTTCCTTTTTTAACCGACTTAAGAGAAGATAGATAGAAGAAGATGAGAATTTTTTTCTTTTATAGAGAATAGAAATAGGTAGAGAAGATAAAAAAAAGAACAAAATAAAAAGATGGGATAGAACTTGTCGGGCAACCGTGTGCTCTGATACAAACCCCGCCAATATACTGATGACACCCTACACCAAATATGGCAACGACCCCAAGACTTTTACGACGCAAGTGCGAAAAGATGGAATATACCTTGTTTATGTGAGAAACAAGGTATAAGATATGTAGACGCCACACCCAAATCCTCTAAGAAGAACTCTTAGAAAACCCCGGGTAATAAGTCTTGATTGCTTGAACGCCACAGGTAAAAACCTAATAAGTTCAAAAGCCCTTTCAAGATAGAAAGAAGACAAAACTAACAAGATTAAAATTCCAAAAGTGTGTTTTTTCAATGCTGTGGAGTATGCCATTTATAGGCTTAGAAAACAACCGAATAGCCCACAAAATAAGGAAAAAAATTATTATGGTTATAAACTAACCATATCTAATCTAAATATATAGGATATTTAATAACTAATTTAAAATTCTGAACTACCTAATATTATCCTAAGAGATTTATTATATTAATAAATCTCTCCTTATTAATTATATATGGACTTTCTCTTAGGCTCATCTTGGGCTCTTCATTTGGGCTTCCATTTGAATATTCAGCAATCTCTTTAATCAGCCCGTATAAAGCTTCTTTGAATCTTTTAGTCCCTAACCTTGTGATTGGGCCCTCTTGCAGTCTTAAATAATTATTTATTTCATTTGGTGACAAACTGTCCAGCTCCATTACAAGTTCGATTGATTGGACTTGTGAATTCATAGTCTCTTTAGTCAGATTCACATTAATGACACACTAGTAATTAAGAAATAATGGAAAAACCTGAATTTTTTTTAATGAAGGGATTTTTTAAAAGAAAGGAGTTTGGCACACTGCATATAAATATTTTTTTTAAATTCAAAAGATTTGAATCCCATTCATTGAGTAGTTGTACTCACCCCCTCCCTTGTACCCCTTTTAGGAAGTCCTGGAAAGTTGAACCTTAAAAGACTTGTGCAATTTCTTAGGGAAGTTACGGTGTAACATTTGTAGGCTTAACCGAGGTACTTAAATTTACCTCTATACACTATTATGACTCTTTTAGAGTGGATACGAGATCACTCAAATCGAGACCTCAAGAGTAGAAGAAAACAAAATGTACCGAGACAAACAAGTTTTGATGAAAATAGCGAGTGGGAGTAATGGCGGCAAGTATGATTGGACCGATCAAAATTACCTTATGGTTTTGAGTTCTTACTCAAAAATACATTGGATACCTGATTTTAAAAACTTGCATAAGAAATAAAAAATGACATTGATACATGTTTGCTAAAGAATACCATGTTCAGAATTAAGAAATGGGTTATGTGCGAATATTTTGTTTACTACAATTCAGTCCAAATTTTATATTTGACATTGTCATTTTTACTATCAGACTCTTCCTTATTTTTAGTCATGTTTTCCTTGGGACTGTTGGGTTTACCTGCCCCTTACAACATGATGTTTTCTTGATCTTGTCTCTATGTCCACTATATTTCCAGAACACCTCCTTTAGGATTATTCCCAACTTTCCAACCTCTCAGGATTGTATAACTTCATCCCTCTTTTAATTTTTTAGTTTTCCTGAACTACCTTTACCGTTGTCCACATCAACTTACAAAACTATGTCGTTTCTCCTTACCTACTCGTCCTTTTTCAACTTACTTACTGAGTCTTTCCGGTTCCAATTATTTGATTTTTAGATGTTTTACTGACATGCTGGGATTCATCCTTTCTTAGTTCCATCCTCATTCCCAATGACATCTTTTACTCAAGGATTTTCCTTTGGCCTTAATCCACTCTTACTTGTTTGTAATCATTTCATAGTTCATTATTCCCATTTGACCCTTTTTTAGTCTAATGTTTTGTTCGGGGAGTTCCATTTTTAGATTTCATTCTCCAATATGTCCATCAAGGTAGAGACTTTCGTTCTAGGAGCTACATGCTTAACCTTCTTACCATTCCTTGAAGGTTTCTTCCTCCGTTTTCCTTACTTTTCCTTCTATATTGTGGCATTTACTCGCTTAGGATCCTTCCCCATCTTAAAATTCCATTTCATCCCTTATTCTTTATTTGAGGAACTTATTAATCTTATTTTGTGTGCTTCATACTATGTTTAGTCATCCCTTCATTAGGCTTCATTATGCGCGTGTGGGCTACGACCTGTCTTACCAATTGTAGTTATTCCTCCATAACCACATCTTATTTGAAGGGCTTACTTTCCCAATATTTCTTAGATGTTCTTTCCTTCATTACTTTATTATGGATAGTCTACTCATTCTTACTTGTCACAACTTCTCTTAATATGTTTCCTTGGGTTTCTTTCAGCTTAGCATGCATTTTATTTGCGAATTCATCTCCTCACCTCTCGTCACCGGTTCCATTTCTTCTTTATTAGGTCATGCTTCATTCTTAGGATTTTCCTTATTTGGGAGGATTCTTACCCTTTTCTTCCATAAGTTCTTTTTCATACATCTTTGAAGACACCTAACTTTAAATGATGTCCCTTGATGCTATTCTTTTATGCTTACCTTTACTCTTGAGATCCTACGGATACGTTTTTCGTACTTCATCCTCATTTTCACTCGTACCTCAGCACATGTCTAGAGCTCACATCCACCTAGTTTCAAAATCCCTTGATCACCCTTCGAGAGGTTCACTTAATCGTCTCAAGACTTTTAATTATAAATCTGGTTTTTGGCTATTGATTTCTTTTAAGGATTTCCTTCATTTTTTTCAATGATTTGGCCTTTTCACTTCTCCCTTCTATATCATGGTTTAAATCCATGGTTCTCTCGAAGACCAGTTCTTTAACAACCTCCTTCTCACTATTTTTCTAATCCAATCATCAAGGCAGCTGTATCACTTGTCTTTCATGCCCATCATTTTGTTCTTCATAAAGTGTAGTCTTTACTACATCTCAGCCTTTCTTAGGATTCGTTGTTACTAATTTCTACTTGGTTCTCCTGGAATTGTTATTTGGCTCTATTACTCTTCCAAAGCAGGTCATAATTGGCCTCTGATACCTTCTTCCTTCAAGAAGTTTCTAACGATGGATTAGTTCATTGCACTCAATGTTATGTCCATCCGCCAACCAACAATTCCTTTGAGATACTTAGTTATATGCATCCCTCCAAAGTTTACTTCCATCGTGTATTTTTTTATGGAGCATTCAAATATTTCTTGTTTCAAGATTTCTTGACAATTATGTGAGAGGCTTGCCTATTCCTTTCTTGGCTTGAGTTTAGTCGTTAATTTGGCCTTTAGTCCCTATAAGGATTTCTTTCATCCTTCTTTTCCTGAGTATTTGGCCTTTCCGCCTCTCTCTTCTTTGTTGGAACTCAAATTATGGTTTTCCCGTGTATTAGTTCATTAACTGCCTCACCTCCACAATTCCTTTGGTTTAAGTTTCTTAGGTCAGTTGTTTTCTCGAGTTCTCCTGTCCTTAACGTCCATCTCGCTGACCTCTTTAAGGTGTAGTCATTTCTACCTCCTGATCTTCCTTAGAGTGTCATTTATTCTCTTTGACAATCTTATTGTAACGACTTGCTTTCTTTTGTCATGTTGGTATGAAATTCCTATTTGTCCTCAAATGTTCGTCAAGTCTTCTCTTGTGGTTGCTCTCCCTTCTTTGCTCCCAATATTTAGAATTTTCTTCTTTCAAGGGAGAGTTCTCTTTATTCTATTTGTTGTTTATCTAGGTCCCATCTTTAGTCCCTTTTCCTTTTCTTCCTACCATTATGCTAGAATCTTAAAGAGCTTACTCTTGGATGTAATCGAAGTTCCAAGCAGGAGTTGTATTTCTAAGGATGGTATCCTTTCGGGTTTCCTATAGCTATGGGGGCATTATTCTTGGAAAATATTGTCCTGACTCTTGGCGGTGTGGGACAGTTTTTCACTTTGTGTCCTATTCCCCTATAGGTTAACTTGATTCATGTCCTTAGTAGGGTTGGGTACTTCTCCACATAGTGTCCCTATTGTTCATACTTATAATTACGTGAACATAAGTGGTTCCTCTTGGCATTTTTCTAGGGAATTGTTAGTTTTGGTGCTCTTTCATCCTTGAGTCTGGATACCTTGAGATTTTTTTTTCTTGTGGAGTCTTCTTTGTCAATTGATCACTCTAAGAGTCCTCCAAGATTTCTCAATTCCCTAATTCAATTTCCTTAACTTGGAAGGGATTCTCCTTAGTTTCTATGGTAGTACAGGCTTGTTTGGTCACTTTCTTTGGGGCCATCTTCCTTGAAGATCACATTCTTTGAGGGACAAGTTTTTAGGAATTTGTAGTACTTCATTAATAGAGAAGTACACTATTTTGGGTGTTTTGGCCCTATTACAGAAAATAATCACAAAATAACTAGAGAGCTACAGGATTCTTGATAATCATCCTCCTATGTAAGGTTATATGCCCTTTACTGGCGTTTATGGCTTCATGCTTGGCTTCCTTCATACTTTGAGCTGTGACCTCAATAGGTCCTAGCACCATCCTCTTAGATACTTCCTCATTTGGATTTTGAGACTTCTACCATACCTTAGGCATTGGGAAGCTTCTAGGGTTGTCTTCCTACGAGGACAAGGTATTGAATAGAGTCATTCTTAGTTTTCTTTGTTCCTCTCCTGGGAGCCATCTGAAAATTTTAAGATCAATCCTATTAGTTACTGTATTTTCTAGTCTTGATTATGTATTCAAGGGAATATGCTCTGATACCACTCTAGTTATCATGCCCCGACTCGGTTTGGTCGGAATCCCCATGATCAACCCGCCACTCTTCCAGTTTATTAAAGGGTTTCCCCCTAATTATAGATCAAAAAGAGTAAGGCATCCTTTAAACCTGCACATTTTCCTGGAATAACATAAATCAAAAGTGCATAATATTTTAATTTTATTATACCTGTCTGACAGCCGTATTAATTGATGGTCTTTAAGGATAGGCTTTCCAAAATTTCCTAAAAGGGATATAAGGAAGGGATGAGTACAACAACTCAGTGAATGGGTTTTTAAAAACTTTTAACTTTTAGGAAAAAGACTTGTATTGTAGTGTGCAAGACTCCTTTCTTTCAAAAATTCTTTCACATCAAATCTTGGTTTTTACCACCATTTCCTTATTAATCATGGTGTGTCATCACCCAACACACATCCTTCATCATGAAGGTCAAACACACATTTGCAGGCCAGCCCATCCATTGAACTCACTTGTGGTGTTAGAGCGACTTTAACGGCCACCTAGATAGAAGTACATCCTCTTCTACCCTGAGAATGAGTAGATGTTTGCGACATCTAACCCTAAATCCCGAAATCAATTCTTCATGTCCATATGAGGATAGAGACCTCATCCCATCCCCACCCCGGTCTCTTGCGCTTGGTGCTACTCCAAATTTTGTACTGTCACCTGGTACGACGAACTGCCCTTATACCCACCAGGTCGTCTAGTGCCCTTAGGACGCATCACTACCCCTCTTAAGCATATTGATGGTTCCGTAATCATAGTACATGCACAATTAGTGTTTTCTTATCGTGCCAAATAATTTATGGTACCACTAGTCCAACAACCCTGACTCTCAACTCAACCCACAATTGTTTGTCTTGACTGGTCTGTCAACTTTTCATGTCGCACTACCAGTAGTTGATTGAGTATGTCGATCATGTCTTGGTACCATGGATAAACAATTCCTTTATTTAAAGTTTTATGGTATATAACTTATGTTTGTTTACAAGCTCCTGCTCATGCCAACTGGCCTTAGGCCCACTATATGAGATTTTTAAAATCGGGCATATTAGCCCTCAAGTTCCAAAATCAAGGCCCCAGCCTATAAGAGCTATTCGAGCTTCCATCAAGAAGGTCTCCCAAATCGTTTAAGTATTGGCACACAGTCAGGGAGAGCACTTCCAACAAAAATATGTTTTCAACTGTCCATTATACCAACCGGGTATAAGGACATCTCCGCTTATAACCGATGAATGGGTTTTCAACTTCCTTCGAGGAAGTTTCATCATACCAACCGGGTATGATCTACTTACAATCGGTAAGTAGTTTTTCCGCATTATTTTCGCATCACTTCTCTGCGTTGTGATGTTTAAAATACCACTTAGTAGTGGGTTTTCATTTCAAGATACTTATCATCCCCAACTGGGTATGATATAATATCCCACTCACTTGTTAATGCAGTGAATTCCACTAGAGCGGTTCTTTGTATTCACGTGAGCTTTTCCTTGCTGGCATTCCTGGTACTTTGTGTTCCTACACGATATGAACATCTCAGTTCATTATCCTTCAGCTTAATAGTCTTCATTCATTCCAAATGAAATTAGATCCCTAAAGTTATTTCTCTTTAACTTTAAATCCCTAATACCAGTTTTTCCTCAAATTGAGTCCTGAAACTTTAAAATTTATCATAGGACCTTAATTTATTCGATTTCACAAAAAGGGGTTTAATTTCCCAAATTTCCAATTTGGTCCCCCAATTTTTTCAAAATTACCATTTTGCCCTTCAATTACAAAAATGGTAAGTTTCACCCCAAAAATTCTAAAATTTCTCAATTGGCCCTTTAACATACTTATCATGCCCAATTAACCCTCAATTTTATAAAATTGCATCTTGGTCCTTCGAATTTTTGAAAACCCCAATTTTCCCCAATTGTTCCCCCAATTTCAACTCCTTAACACTGCCAAATTTGATTTCATCAAATTGATCAATCAAACACTTCTAATTGTTGAAATTGAAGTTGAAATTGAGTTTCTACATGTTCATACGTTTCCATAGCACTTTGAATCGTAAGTTTTAATACCAGAACGAGCTCAAACGGAGTTTCACCGGAAAATGAACTATAGAGAGAGAAAGCTTCGATTACTCACCGTTGAGGGCACAACGGTCCGAGATTTTGATCTGGGAAAATAGCTCTCTTTCTGAGGTTTATCCTGGAATCAAGAATTGCATCAATTGATGCCGAATTGAGTTAGAATTTCTTCATCGAAATTCTGTTGGTTCTCTCTCTAGCACCGACCAAAAATTACAAAAGGGAGCCAAATTGGCTTACCTTTCAGCCCTAATTCGGTCGTGTGAGGGCTGAGGAAGTGTTGGGAGGGCTTGGTTTGGCTTGAGGAGGGCTCGAAATGGTCAATTTCAGCTCGGCCGAAATAGGGCAACTTCGGTCCGCTGAAGCTGCTTCACTGTTCCATCACGCCAGCGTTTCTCTGGTGAGCATCAGAGCAATTCACCCTAAAGTACTTTTTCCTGACTTTTATGACTCCTTAGGTCACTTAGGGTCCATAAAATTCTCAGTTTACCATCTCTCTATCGGTTCCGGTTCATAAACTGACTCGGTTCTTAAACCAATTTAATTCGGTTCGGGTCCGGTTCACCCAAATCGATCTAGTTTTTCTCTCCCACTTTGTTCTAAGGTTTCTTCCCAAGGTTTATAAATCTCTTTGGGTCACAAGGGAGTTGAAATTTCTCTAATTTGCTCGTTCCCTAATAAATGGGTTTATGAACCGGTTAGGTTTTCTTACTCAGTTTCACCGGTTCTTTTCCTGGTTTTCCTTAACTCAAAAGGACGGGGTTTACAACTGATTTAATAACAAAATTCACTAAATATAAAAATTAATTATTGTAGTAATAAATAAACTATTATTTGAAATTAATTCAACCTAACTCAAATTGAATACCCAATCCAATATTGAAATATTGTGCAATCAAATATTGAAAGAGTAGTATTGTTCGAGCTCCCTCGCTCGTCCTCGGTGGCTCCCAAGGTAAATGGAGGGTATGGATAGGTAGAGGACTTCCTCCCAGTTCCAAAGACATCGAATGTGGATTCGGTGGTTGAGAAAAGTCCCATCGCTGGAGCTCTAGTTTGCAGCTCACCGAAAACTTGCATACTTCTTCTTCTTCGCTCGATTGTAGGATGTTAAGGATGAATGGAGGGGTGCCCTTTATATAGGGAGCTCGACAATTGTTCAGGCTACCGACTAGCATGAGACTCGGCCCCCACCCCGCTCGCCGGCGACCTGGCCGAAGGGATTTTCTAGTCGTCGGGGACTTCAGTTTTCTCGGCCTCTCTCTCTTCTCTGTCAATGGATTGAGGTTGGAGATGATGACATGGCGGGCATGCCACGTGGCATGTTGTGATTGGCTAGTTTTTTTGACATGGGTCCAACTCAACTACCACGTCAGCCGTTGATCAGTTGACCGAACACGTAGCAGCCTTTCATTGGCTACTTGCGTCTGCATGGCAGGTAGACGGGTCATCCGTTAACCATTTACCGAACATGTGGCAACCTCTCATTGGTTGCCTGTGTCTGCGTGCCTATTGACAAGGTGTCGTTGACCATTGACCGGTCTGATCTGTTGACCGGCTGGACCGTTGACCGGTCTGGATTATTGACCGGTCCGGTCCCACCAGGTTCAGTGATCCGAATTAGGAAATCGATCGGTTCAAACCTGATTCAATCGATTTTCTAAAATTTAAAATTTTCTAAATTAATCTAAATTCATTTTTCATCTAATGGTAGCCTCAATTTCCCATATTTATATTTTTTAAGCCAGCTAGAAAAATGAATCATTAAACTTGTTCACTATGGTTCATCCCGGTTCAATCCGGTTCGAGTTCGGTTCTCTCATCAATTCCACTTCCCAGTTCTTTCTCACAATTTTTGTGAATTTTTTGTTACTTAGGATTTTTCAATTTCTCACGTTAACCCTTCTTTTCCATTTTTCGTTAATTAATTTGCTCGGTTCTTCACATGAAAATTTACCGGTTCTTTTCTGGTTTTCCTTGGTCCCATAGGATGGGTTTTACATGCGATCACTGTCCTCATATCATGGACATGAAGAACTTTTGGGCCTAAGTGGCGAACATGAAAATGTCCACTCAGACTCTAGGTAGAAGTGGTCAGACTTCTATCAGGTGGAAGGTAATGGCACACTAATCCCCAAGTGGGTGCAGTGGAAGTATTACATCTACGAATGCTTGTACCCTTTATGATAAAGGGCGTGTGAATGTTTTGTTAAACGCCTCCCAAGCAAGGGGAAGTGTTAAAAAGAACTGAACTCACATAATAGTGAATTAAAAAGTATGAAATATTTTAATAAACTATTTTTGAAAACTCACCCAAAATATCCGCTCACTAAGTTGTAAAAACTCACCCCTTTCTTTAACTCTTTTTAGGAAATGAGATAAAACCTTAAAGAATTCTCAAAATAGAATCCTAAGTCAAGTATGCTTTAAAGTTTTTTTAAGTTAATAAGTTGTGTGTAATGCTATTCTAGGAAACAAGGTTAGAAATTAAGCTTGACTACTGGCGGCCTTGAGAAGGGGTGATCCTTCTTAAACCAAAGGGAGTGGCGGGTTATTCACGGGGATCCGATCAAACGGGTCGGGGCATGACAGCTTTAATGTTAATAAGAAGAATCCTAAGTCAAGTATACTTTAAAGTTTTTTTTTTAAGTTAATATGTTGTGTATAATGCTATTCTAGGAAACAAGGTAAAAAATTATGCCTAACTACTCACGACCGGTGATCCTTCTTACACCAAAGAGAGTGGCGGGTTGTTCACGGGGATCCCACCAAACTGGGTCGTAGCCTTGAGAAGGGGTCATCCTTCATACACCAAAGGGAGTGGTGGGTTATTCATGGGGATCCAACCAAACCGGGTCGGGGTGTGACAACTTTAATGGAACTTAAGAAAACTTTAGGACTCAAGTAAAAGATATGAAAAAGTCTAGAGTCTAGAAAGAAAGGATTTTAAGTCATAAAGGATTTTACCCAAATTAGGGAGCGAAATGTGATTTCGTGAAAATATAGTACCTAAGTGATAGATTAAGAATGTCTAAGTACTTAGATAAGTATAACCTTGAGAGGTTATGACTCTATGTCATTTCTAACCTTAGCAGAAGGTTAGTTAAATGATAGTTTTTCGATGAGTAAGTTGAGTAAACCAAGCCCGGGGGGCAAAACCGTAATTTCTTAGGGAAGTTACGGTGTAACATTTGTAGGCTTAACTGAGGTACTTAAATTTACTTCTATACACTATTATGACTCTTTTAGAGCAAATATGAGATCACTCAGATCGATACTTAAGGGTAGAAGAAAAGGAAACGTACAAGTACGAATAAGTTCTGATGAAAATGGCGAGTGAGAGTAATGACGGCAAGTATGATTGGGTCGATCAAAATTATCTTATGATTTTGAGTTCTTACTCTAAAATACATTGGATACCTGATTTTTAAAACTCACATAAGAAGTGAAAACGATATTGATACATGCTCGCTAAGGAATACCGTGTTCAAAATTAATAAATGGGTTATGTACGTATATTTTATTTACTACTTATCAAGTATTGTATTTCTAGGTCATTTATGAAACAATTTTTGAAGCACACCATAATTTAAAGTAAATTTTTAAATTTTCATTGAAAAACAAATAAAAACTTTTTATTTTAAATCTTAGTACATTTAGTTTTATTTTAATAAATATACCTACCACTATAAAATCGTGAAGAATTATAGAGTTGTACAAAACTAACGACCAATGAATTGGGATGGTACTGACATTTTCACTAGATGATAAAACTTAAACAATACTTGAATTATTGTGAAAATCATTCTATTTCTAGAAATTTTCTAACCCTTAATAAACTATTTCGTAATCTTAGAACAAAAAATATATCAAATATTTTCAAGATTTTACCTTTAATTCGAATCTTGATATTTTATTTGTTAAAAAAAATTTTAAAATGAGTTATTTTCAAGTTTTACTATTTCTCTATATCCATTATTCAAATTATTAAATCAAATTTTATGTTCGCGCCTATTATTACTACAATCGGAGTTAAGAAAATATATTTTTTAAAATGTACTCTCAAATTCTTGAATATAAGCTATTAATAGGTCTATTCCTTTTCTTAATTTTCAACAAAATTTGTAGAGCCTTCCTCTAATATAATTATTTTTCATAATTGTCAATATTTCTTTATAAATGTATTTTTAACCCTAGAATTTTGGAAATAAAGTTTTAGTGTAATTGTATCAGAAATCAAAGTCGAACTAGAAATGAAAATACTAACCGAAATTGTTAATTGATTCCTACCAAAATTTTATACCATTGATAATTCGCATAAATTACTCTAAAAAAACTTATAATTATCATAAATTAATAATCTAAAAAAGTTTAATTGATAATCGATTCAAATTAAAATAATCGGTTCGAATAAAAATTTTTATAATTTTTACAAATAGTTGTATAAATTAGAAAATAAAAATTTTTGAACCGAAATAGTATATAATTTGACAATATATTTTTAAAAAAATAAATTGGATAAAAAAAATTAGTCAGATTAAAGTTGAATTAATTTAAAAACAACCAAAATGAGATAAATCAACCAATAAATTCTATTAAAGTCGGTTTGGAAATATATTGAACAGTACAAGCACCATTCACACGGTCCACTCATGATCCAAAAGTTTGACCTATTTAACAAATTCTATATGTTAATAAATAATTATTGTAGTAATAAATAAACTATTATTTGAAATTAATTCAACCCAACTCAAATTGAATACCTAATTCAATATTGAAATATACTGCAATCAAATATTAAAAGAGTGGTAAATTTTAAGTACTGGGTTTATATGAGATTTTTTAGGTAGATTCAAAAATTTTGAATTAATTTATCTATTCTTATTTCCTTAATTTTGCTAAATAAGGAAAAGTGGAATATAAATTCTATATGTTATAAATTTTGCTTGATATTAAGGTTAACAGTTGTTATTGAAAGCAAATTCTATATGTTATAAATTTATATTCCACCTAATTCTCTATTTTTAGGATTTCCATACTAGAGGTGCAATCATTCATAACTCTTTATCCAAATATAAATTACTTATAATACATTAGAACATTAAATATAACTCAATTCACCCAATACACCAAATTGGTTCCAATTCAAATATAGAACTTGCACTATTTGGATTATTATCTATATATCCCAACGGGAATAAGTTCAGATTCTCCATCCCAAATTCAAAAATGAGGTCCTAGGCCGCGCGAACCTGAGTCCAGATCCGAAAATAATTGGTTCCGATTTCAAGTCTCATAAATCACGACTTTTTAATGCAATGCTTTTGGGATTTACCATAAATTGTCATATCAACCTTGACATTAATGGATTCAACAACCGGGATGTCAGTTCAAGGCATGAAGGACGCATCAAAATTCATTACACTCATTCAGCACATATGTCAGATAAAACCCCTGTTAAAATTAGCATTACTCTATGGAAGTGAACCTTGATTGGGGCATTCAATCTTTGGGAGAACTGATGTTGCTCAAACCAACCCTCATAGAAGCATTTACAGTCAAAGCAAATGAAACATGATCGTTGTTGGTCAGGAAGAATCAGAAGCAAGTCCAACTTCACCATTCAATGTAAAATAGAGATTTATGAAATCTAATATGAGTTACATACCAAACTATCTCTTCTTTTGTTACAGGGAAAGCAGCCAAGAAGGAATCACTGCAGCTAATCACTGAGCGAACCATGAGGAATGGCGTCCAGAGGACCAATTCGTTTTGGTTTAATAACAAAGCTCTTGGTCAGGCATCTCTAAGCAGTTTCTGAGGAGATATTTCAGAATGGAGTAAGAATGAAGGAAACTATGGATATGGGGCAAGATTAAATATGAACAGAATTAGACTACTTACTGATCATATGCAAAAGAAGATTCAACTGTTTATTCAGAAGGGCTTCCCATCCTCTTGTGATGGCGGATGCTCCCAGTTGTGCATGAAACCTACAAGGACGACAGTAAAGAAATGTGTACTTATCAGAAAATCAGATTCAAAGTAAGAAGCTAACCTAGGACCCAAAAAAGAGATAGTTCAAAGTAAGAGAACATTGTTGTAAACAAAATTGATGTTTTTATAGTTTAGAAATTAGTATCACATGAAAAGAGTATACAACAACGGCCAAATGAAAGCTTAAGTTTGGCCTAAGTCTTATCTTTTAAAATCAGATTTACAAATATTCAGTTCCACCTCTTAATTGCTGAAATTTTCAAATCAGACTACTCAGAAGGGTGAAAGAGAATCTACTGCAGCTTTAGTGTCATCCTCTTCTGCACCATCTTCACATACCAATAGATCATTTTACCGCCAAAACATGAAATGCCAACTGCATGCTTTATTTAAAAATCAATTATCCCTTTTCTTCCAATTTTTTAATTAATTTGCATTAGATACATATAAAAATATATTATCCACAAATATATTGTGGTGAAAAAAAATTATACATTTCGAACAAGGTCCATCACTAAATTAAAAGTTACCCAAAAGGAAATAACAACTAATGACAATGCAAAGAGGTTAAGAAAAGGAACCTAATCCATGTACATTTTGATTGGTAAATCAAGAAAATATTCTAGAAAGGGTATTTCATTTCTGTACGTGTAAACAACCTACATGCCACTTCTCCATATTTTACAAAGTCATTTTGCAACATCGGAGAATCATGCATTAACAAGATACCTATTTATTTTATGTATCTCCTAGTTTTCTCAATACAATCAATCAAAAATTTTGATCTTAAGCTTATTATCTATCATTATATTTAACTTAATCTGAAACATTCTTCATGAGTTGAGCCTTGAGTTGATTTACCTGCAGTTGTAAACTACTGAAATGATGTCAAATGCTTTTATGGATCTATAACTTTATTATGCTGACACAATATTTTGGCATGATGCAGGGTATAATGAAGGCAAAGATAGCAAAATGAGATGGAAATGTTAGTAAAGTAAGAAAAAGATATATTGAATATGGGACATACTTAAGAATGGTATTTCACCCAGTGACATATATATGGGATCATCATCTCCAAGAGGACCCTTCAAAGATCATAAAGAAAAAACAAATTAGCAACATGTAAATTTAAAATACATTTGAGCAGAGAACTCAATAAAAATCAGTGTCCTAAAGTCACAGGGAACATCCAAGAAAACATTGTTCTTGATGAGAAATAGGCATAAACCCAAACTTCAGTGAAAAGAGCTAAATTTAATAATGGAGAACCTACTAGTAGAAATATGTATCAAAGAAATCCAAATGAATGAACTTGTCCATATTCAAGAAACCAGGATGAAGCCATCACTTTTTACTCTCTTTCTTTAGTAAGAAAGAAAAGGAAAGAACATGTTGAGTTGTACTTCAAGAGAAACCACTGAATAGAAAATCATCTTATGCAGTACAAATTAGCCTGTTTTATTTTCTTCTCTTTTCAAGACCGGAAAATGCAAAAACATAGAACCGAGCTTCTAATCTTTAGATCATTTTCTGGAAATGATGAAGACAACTGCACAACCAAAAAAGGATGTACTTGAGCAAAAAAAAATTCCTTAATAAATACAGTGCATGAACCGTTTACAAAAGATGAAAAATTTAGCCATGAAACTTACTGCTCCACTGTTAAGGTCCATGTTGTCCAAAGGATTCATCTCAGGCACTGATGGACAGCCAGCGAATTCAGTTGCTAGCAACTCAGAAATCATGAGCCCATAACCATCCTGACTATCAGGGATATCAGTGGGATTCTGCACAGGGTTGGTAGAATACCCGTCCAAGCTGGTGAAAGTGATATCTGGCCTGTAAAGTTACAAGTCAATGTATGAAGAAAATTAAAGGAAGTTGCCACACACTCATTTATAAAAATTACTGTCATTAAAGGAAATAGACTTGAACCAGTATGTCATGCCTGAGATGACATCATGTCCATCCGATAACAATAAACAAGGGAACCATGTTTCATTTACACCAATTTACCATGCACATTTTCGTATTTGACTGAGCTTATATTAAGACTTCATCCAAATGAATATATACATATATATATAGAGAGAGACTGCATACTTTCTCTCATTGATGTCACTATCCTCTGGAGTAGAATCTTCATCCAAGCTAATCACTTCGATCTCCCGGGGAATATCATTCACCCGCTTAGCATGCTGAGAAGTCATGCTAGAATTACTGATTGAGAGATCAATATCAACTTCCTTCTTGAAATCTGAGATTAGCGGATACATGAAGATAGGGTCCTTGTCATGAGTCTCATTTACATCAGAAGCTTCCATAAGATTGAGGTCGCAGATCTTAAATGAGCTAGGGAAGAGCTGCTTTTCCTGTGCATAGGATCCCTTCCCGATTTGAGATGTCTGAGGGCTACACTTTGTGCTCTGTTGATGATGGTAATCAACAGTTAATAATTTATCCTCAATGCTTGGCCCATCCACCACATCAGAAACCCCTGAGGGAAGCCATTCTTTAACTCTTTTACAGTCCTCATTGGTATTATTTTCTTCAAACAACCGTTTCTCTCCTCTTTTCTCATTTAATTCACGATTTCCCTCAAGTACCAAAGATCTGTCCACAAGATTAATGTTCTCAGCCACCTCCACTTTGGAGTTTTCAAACTCAAGGTCCCTTGTACCACTAAGATTATTGACAGAAACATCAACGGCCTTATCTTCAATCAAGACATCAGATACATGGGAAGTTCCGACATCAAAAATTGTATCCTCTTTGCTCAACCTTGAGCCCCTTAGAGATCGAGTTTTTGTAGGCATGTTGGCAAATTTGCAGAGATTCTGTAAATCAGTTACCAGGCGCTTCTCTGATGACTTATTATCAGGCAACTCCTCTGAGATCATTTCTTTATTGTTCTGTTCACCAATTACATCCTTATCTTCCTCTATCTTAATAGTTTCCTTTGAGTCTCTCATCTCTTCCCTCTTATTTAGAGGTCCATCTCCTCCATCAGTCTCATCTCGGATATTCTTCTCGGCACCATAAGAGGTAACTCTTGATTCATGCTCTTTACTTTCAGGTTCTTGAGCTCCACCTCTTTCATCTCCTTTCAATATCTCTTTGCTTAACTTCTTCACTAAGGTGTTATTATTCTGGGCAACCAACTGCTCCTCGTGATTCCCCAAATCATATTCGCGGTTAGCATCCTTAGATCGATCAGACCATGAGCAATTTCTTCCATAATCACGGCCCCGCTCAGATTTATATCCCCTAAAAGGCCCTCCTCTCTTCTTTCCCTTAGCATAATTTCTAAATTCTGAAGACCCATAACCATCAGAATGTCGTCTCCTAACTGGTCCCGGGTCACTTCCAGAATCCTGCAATCGGAAAGGACCGGACGCTCGCCCATCAACAGGAAATTGAATGTTATAACCCGCATTGGTATCATGAGACTTGTATTCCTGAAGATCCTTCAAATTACCATTCTGCCACTTACTTGTAAGTGCACCTGGAGGCAAGATCCCCCGAGAGACCAAGTATTCTGCAGCAAGCTTACCAGCCTCAATGAATACATCAGATTTTCCCAGAGGAACTGTTACGGTAGGCTGTGATAGCGGTGGAGATGGAGAAGGGTGGAAGTGTTTTGGTTGGCTTTGGCTGCGGCCATAGTTCCTATTAAAGCTCCTGTACTCTAAATTGTAAAACCCATGGCCTCTCCCAGAATTTTCTGGAGAAATCCTGGAGGACATGCCCATCCCCATTGAATTAGATCGATACCCATTTCCAGGACTGCGATGTCTTGGATGCATGGTAGACATCACACAACAACAGAACTGTGAAAATAAGACCCAAATTTCAGCAAACAAAAGCTGGAATTTCTATGTCCAACTATAGTTGTCTTCCACAAGTTTATGTAAGCAGCTCCAAGAAACCGAGGTCCCTTATGTCCTGAGCTTGTGAGACCACAGACGACCTTAAATATCTTTTTATGTCCCAGGAATATAATAATCTGCCAAACACGAAGCAGCAGCAACAATCAGGCCCTCAAGAACCCTAATTCCACAGATCTAGAAGTTCAGTCCAGCGCTGAAGAATCAATATCACAACCCTCACCTTCAATAGAGGGCAGAGAGAGAGTAGATGTCTAGGGTTTCAGATGAACAAAACCCACATAAGAGATCAAGCTACAGAAGTTTGTTTCCGTCCTTCCACCATTCCCTCCAATTCAAATGGTGGGCCGTACCAGTCAAATTCTTGACAAAGAAAAAAAAAGATATGTGGATTTATCGGGCAAAAACCTCTCCAGCTGATCAACCCGATCAATGTAACGGCTATACGTAGGCAGAATAGATCATACAGGGGAGGATTTCACGTTAGCCCTTGGATGTCTACACCTTCAATTCCTTATCCGACTTCTCATCTTGTTCTTAGAGAGCCGGAGGAGAAAGGGGAAAAAGCAGCGATCTTTCCCTTGTTCTATTTTATTGGTATGGGTTTGTGGTTCATATATTTATTTAATTATTTTTGCTTTGATAAATAATTTTTAAATCCTTTCATATTTTGGGAGGTCAGGTAGTCTGGCCATACTCCACTCGTGATGTGAGATTGGTGAGTCATGAATCACGCGCCGACAGTTTCACTTTTGGGGTTAATTGACGAAAAAGCCCCAACTTTGGTCTCACTTAGTTCGTAATATCCCCAATGTTAATTGAAAAAAAAAACTAAATTATATTAATATTACCATATTTTTTATGGCGTATCAAATTGATATTTTGATACCAACTTGATTAATTATATTAGTGTAAGATATTATTAAATATTTGATATTAAAATAATAACTTATAATATTAAATAAATATATTTTATTAAAATTTTACGTTAAATGAGTATTTCATTTTTTGTAATTGTTTAAGATAATATAATATTTTTAAAATATTAAGTATCAATATATTCCATTTTTTAAATTATTAATATTATTGATATAATTTTAAAATAAATAAAATATAAAAAAACATATGCAAAATGATTTATAATGAAATGATAAATTATTAAACTAGTGCTAACTTAAAAATAAATAATTTTAAGTTATAAAACTCTCACAATCTTATATAAATGATTACTTCTCTTTTACTATAATAAAATTATATATTTAATAAAATAAATAATTTATATATAGTAATATATATAAGAGAATTTTACTATTTATAAATTATTAATTTTAAATATAAATATTATTTAATATATTTATTTATTTATCATTCACAAGTTAACGAAGCATGTTCAAATTGATGTTGAACGGCGTGTACGAATAGTCTACTCATACTATCATGGCATAAAAAGCCAACCATCTATTCTGCTCCTTACTCAAGTTGAAGCACTCTTTTAGTTGTTAATATTATAAATTTGTGAAATGTTAATTATAATTATACTTTTAAATAAGTGGATTCTCTCAAGCGTGTGGTTGGTTCTCGTAGAGTGAGTATTCGTGTAATTGTTAATTCACTCAATTTTAGTGGTATAATTTTTCACTAAAAAAAATGTAAATAATATTAATAATAGAAAATAATTTTCTATTTTACAACAAAAAATTTTAAATTTTTATTTAAAAAATGGTGTACCAAAAATTGTTTAACAATAATATAAAAATATTATCATTATAAGTGGTTTGAGAATATTTTTCACTAATATACTTAACTTACACATAGCTTGAAATAGTGGACGAACTCACAGTTTAATGAGCGCTATTATATTGTTTACAACCTAGATTTTTTTTATAAACCATTTATCATTATACATTATTTACTTCACCCCTATTACCTTATACGAGTCTTGTGATTTATTTTTGCGACTTGAGATTCATATCTCGTGCTATCCAACTCGTAGTCTAAAATACTATCATCTTCCCTTTTTTCCTATTACACTTCTAGTGCATTAAATACAAAAATTAAAACTTAATCTACTACTCCCACCACTACCATCTCATTCATATTTTCTTGTAACTCGGTGCCTTAACACCTAGGGCTAATAAGCCCCCAAAATAACAACATACACATGGGATTACTCGCGACCCTCTTTTTACTTTTATACATCATTCATGGATGTTGAGTACGTGTTATCGCCCATCCGTATACTCTGTTTGTCCACTGTTGCCACACACACAAGAATAAGTATACCCCAGTTGTCCCCTGCTACCATGCACTTGATTATATATGGAATCTGGGCGAATTGAAAGTATCCCATACACCTTCATTACACCACTTATAGTCTTACTTTAGGGATCATTACTACCCTTTCAGGCATGGTGATAATGCCCTTTTTTATAATTATGGATATATATATATATATATCATTACAACTATAAAACACGAATGGCCATTATTGTAACGGTGCTATAGGCATTACGTTACCGAGAGCATGGTGCACACGTGTCTGACTTTCCCCATCGATATACACACAAGAATTAACACAATAATCAACATGTTTAACATGGATAAACACTGGTAGTTTGGATCCTCTCTGGTCATCTTCCATCAATGACAAGTGCACAAATATTGGGAGCACGGTTCTACAGGATCCTACTTCCCTTTGCAAACAACTAGCCCAACCGCGCAGACTCGGGTCTCATGGCATGATACTCGACCTTGTCACTACAAGAGCAATACACACATACCGAGAGTCCGACCCTCATCGGCACTCTCCACAATTCACACAATGGCACTAAGCCAAAATAGGTTTTCCCCAGTTTCTTAAAAATTAGTATTGTCACACCCCGACCCAGTTTGGTCAAATCCCCTTGAGCAACCCGCCACTCTTCTGGTTTATTAAAGGTTTCCCCTTCATTAATCCGTTAGGAGTAAGGCATCCTTAAAATTTGTACTTTTCCTAGAATAACATAAATCAAAACAACATAAAATTTTCTCTTTACATACCTATCTTGTAGGTGTAACTAATAGGAGGTCTTGAGTAGGTTTTCCTTGGTTACCTGTAAAGGGATATAAGGGAGGGGATGAGTTCAACAACTTAGTAAATGGTTTTTCAAACTTTGACTTTAGGGAAAATATATGAATCGAAGTGTGCCAGACTCCTTGATTTCTTTTTTTTTTTTAAACAATTCATCCTTAAAATCTCGTTTTCATAGCCATTACCCAATCCTCAATCATAACCGGTGTGTTTATCAACCAACACAAGCCCTTCATCATGAAGGGAACACATATTCGCAGGCCAGCACATCCATTGTACCCTCTTGTGGCATCAGAGCAACTTTACCAGCCACCTAGATAGAAACACATCCACTTCTACCCTGAGAATGAGGGGATGTACGTGACATCCGACCCTCAATCCCATAAATAAAATTCCGTGTTCGTATGAGGACAAAGACTTCATCCCGACCCCACCCCGGTCTCATGCGCATGAAGCTACATCGAGCTTTCAAAACTGTTGGCACGACAAACTGCCCTCATCTCCACCATGTCGTCTAATAGCCCTAGGATGCATCACTATCCCTCTTGGGCATCTTGAAAGTCCAGTAACTCAGTGCATGCACAATACAACAAATTTTCACATAAGCCATTTCATCTGTGGTGCTAGTTGTAAACCCCACACTTTTGAGTTAAGGAAAATCGGGAAAGAACCGGTCAACCCGAGTAAGAAAATCGAGCTAGTTTACAAACCCGATCATTTGGGAACAAGCAATTTAGAAATTTACAACTTCCGGGTGATCCAAAGGGTTCATTAAACCTTGGAAAAGAAATTTAAGACAAATTAGAAAAGAAAAACCAAATTGGTTCAGGTGAACAAGAATCCATAAGAACTTTGAAGTTAAGCGTGCTTACTCGAAATTTCGGTTAAAACTTTTTATGCGAACGTACACCTTATCATAAATAACCATAAATGAATATATATTTAATTATTGTAATTAATACCAATAATTTAATACCTAAATTAAATTATTGGAATTAATACAAATAATTTAATACTAAAATTTAATTATTGGAATTAATACCAAAATTTAATTATTGAAATTAATACCAAAATTAAATTATTGGAATTAATACCAATAATTTATGGCAATATTAACACTATTAATAAATCTCTCCCATTTAATATACGATTTTACACCTATATAAAGAGGTCATCCCCATTCATTATTCTCACACCCGTACTCTTCTCTCTCTTTCTCAACTCCTCTATTTCCCGGTGAAGCTCAAACCAGAGCTTCAACTTGAATATTTTTCTTAACCTCAGAAGGAGAGATTGGGCTCTTTAGAACCGGGGAGTAGACAGCTATCTGATAGCAAGCTCTAGTCAATCCGAGAATCGTTGGAGAAGCGCCGGCATGATGGAATAATGAAGCAGCTCCGGTGGACCAAAGCTGCCCTATTTCGGCCAAACTGAAATTGACTATTTCAAGCCCTCCTTAGGCAAAACCAAGCCTTTCCAACACTTCCTCAGCCTCCCACGGCCAAATTAGGACTGAAAGGTAAGCTAATTCGACTCCCCTCTGCAATTTCCGGCCGGTGATAGAGAGAGAACCGGTAGAATTTCAATGATGAAATTCTAATTCAATTTGGCATCAATTGATGCAATTCTTGATTCTAGGATGATCCTTAAGATGAGAGCTATATGCTCAAATCGAAATCTCGGACCGCCGTGCCTTCACCGGTGAGTAATCGAAGCTTTTTCTCTCTATAGTTCATTTTTCCGGCGAAGCTCCGTTTGAGCATGTAGAAACTCAATTTCAGCAATTAGAAATGTTTGATGGGTCAATTTGATGAAATCAAATTCGGCTGTGTTAAGAAGTTGGAATTGGGGAAAAATTGAGGATTTTCGAAATTCAAAGGACCAAAATGAAATATTATGAAATTGAGGGTCAATTGGGCATGGAAATAATGTTGGAGGACCAATTGAGGAATTTTGAAATTTTTGGGGCAAAATTTACCATTTTTTGTAAAGGAAGGGCAAAATGGTAATTTTAGAAAAGTTAGGGGACCAAATTGGAAATTTGGGAAATTAAACCTTTTTTTATGAAATGGAATAAATTGAGGTCCTATGATAAATTTTAGAAGTTTCGGGACTCAATTTGAGGAAAAATCGGCATTTGGGACTTAAAGTTAAAGAGAAATAACTCTAGGGACCTAATTGCAAATAAATGAAAGTTTGACTTTCTCATTCATTTGGAATGAATGAAGGCGATTAGGCCGAAGGATAATGAACCAAGATGTTCATATCGTGTAGGAACACAAAGTACCGAGAACGCTAGCAATGACAAGCTCGCGTGAATACCAAGAACTGGTCTAGTAGAATTCACGACATTAACGAATGAATGGGTTTACTAACATCATACCCGGTTGGGATGATGAGCATAACATAAAGATAAAAACCACTTACCGGTTGTGAGTGGAAATTTTATATCATACCCACTTTTTAGTGGTATTTTAATTATCACCACTTAGAGAAAGTGATGTGAAAATTATGCGAAAAAATTACTTACCGGTTGTAAGTAGATCATACCCGGTTGGTATGATATGACTTCCTCGAAGGAAGTTGAAAACCCGTTCATCGGTTATGAATGAAGATGTCCTTATACCGGTTGGTATAATGGACAGTGAAAACCTATTTTTTGGAAGTGCTCTCCCCTAATTGTGTGCTAATGCTTAAACAATTTGGGAGACCTTCTCGACATGAGCTCGAATAGCTCTGATAGGGCGGGGGCCTCGGTTTCTGAACTTGGGGGCTAAATGCCCGATTTTGAAAATCTCGTAGAGTGGGCCCAAGGCCAGTTGGCACGAGCAGGAACTCGTAAATGAACATGATATATGTGCTATAAAACTTAATAAGTGAATTTTTTGGCCATGGTACCAAGATAGGACCGGCATGCTCAGTCAACTAGCGGCAGTGCGACATGATAGGTCGACAGACTAGTCAAGACAAACAATTGCGGGTTGAGTTGAGAGTCAGGGCCGTTGGACCAGTGGCACCACATATTATATGGCAATATGAGAAAACATTGTTTGTGCATGCACTGTGAGTACGAGATCATCAAGATGTCCATGAGGGGTAGTGATGCGTCCTAAGGGCACTGGACGACATGGTGGCTATAAGGGCAGTTTGTCGTTCCAGGTGTCTGTGAGAAATCTGGAGTAGCACCAAGCGCATGAGACTGGGGTGGGGACATGATGAGGTCTTTGTCCTCACACGGACACGAAGAAGTGATTTCGGGATTGTGGGTCGGATGTCACGTACATCCACTCATTCCCATGGTAGAAGTGGTCGTACTTCTATCCAGGTGGCAGGAAAAGTTGCTCCGAAGCCACTAGCGGGTTCAGTAGTGATACTGACTTACGAATGTGTGTAACCTTCATGATGAAGGATGTGTGGTGGGTGATGACACACCGTGGTAAATAAGAAATGGTGGAAAAACTCGAATTTTTAAATGAAGAGATTTTTGAAAATAAAGGAGTCTGGCACACTCCATATAAATGTTTTTCTTAAAAGTCAAAAGCTTTTATAAACCCATTCACTAAGTAGTCATACTCACCCCCTCCCTTATATCCCTTTCAAGAAATCCCGGAAAGCCTCCCCTTAAAAACTGTCAACTAAGATGCCTATAAAACAGGTATGTAAAGTTTTAGATTTCATGCAGTTTTGATTATACTATTCTAGGAAAAAGTTGCAGGTTAAAGGACACCTTACTCTTTACGATTTACAATAAGGAGAAACCCTTTAATAAACCGGGAGAGTGGCGGGTTGATCATGGGGATCCGACCAAACTGGGTCGGGGTGTGACACCACTGGTCCAACGGCCCCCGCCCTCAACTCGACATGCAGCTGTTTGTCTCAACTGGTTCGTCAACCTGTCATGTCGCACTACTGCCAGCCATCAAGTATGTCAGTCCTGTCTTGGTACCATAGATAAATAAATCATTCATTTAAAATTTTTATGGCTTAACTCATGTTTATTTATGAGCTCCTGCCCATGCAAAATGGCATTGGGCGCACTGTATGAGATTTTCAAAAATCGGGTATATTAGCCCCCAAGTTCCAAAACCGAGGCCTCCGGCCTATATAAGCTATTCGAGTTCCCGTCACGAAGGTTTTTCAAAAATTTTAAGTAGTGGCACACAGTCAAGGGAGAGCACTTCCGACAAAAATAAACTTTTAGTCATCCATCACACCAACCGGGTATGAGGACATCTCTGCTTATAATCGATAAGCGGGTTTTCTACTTCCTTCCAGGAAGTTTCTTCATACCAAGCGGGTATGATCTACTTACAACCAATAAATGGTTTTTTCGCGTAATTTTCATATCAATCCTCTCAGGTGTGATGGTTAAAATATCTCTTAGTAGTGGGTTTTCATTTTCAAGGTGTTTATCATCCCAATCGGGTATGAAATAAAAATTTCACTCACCTGATAGTTCAATGAATTTCCTCTTAACCGGCTTGTTGCCTTCAAGCAAACTTGTCTTAGCTGGCGTTCCCGGTACTTCATGTTCCTACACGATATGAACATCCTTGTTCATTATCCTTTGGCCTAATAGCCTTCATTCATCATGGGTTTCCCCTTATTATAATCCGTAAAGAGTAATGTGTCCTTTAAACCTGCACCATTTCCTGGAATAGCATGAAATTTTAAACTTTACATACTTGTCATACATGCATCTTAGTTGATTGTCTTTCAGGGTAGGCTTTCTGGGATTTCCTGAAAGGGATATAAGGGAGGGGGTGAGTACAACTACTCAGTGAATGGGTTTTTAAAGGTCTACTTTTAACTTTTAAGAAAAACATTTATAGGGAGTGTGCCAGACTCCTTTCTTTTCAAAAATCTCTTCATTTAAAAATTGGGATTTTTCCATTATTTCTTAGTTACCGGTGTGTCATCAACCAACACACATCCTTCATCATGAAGATTACACACATTCGCAAGTCAGTATCACTATTGAACCCGCTAGTGGCTTCAGAGCGACTTTTCCTACCATCCGGATAGAAGTACGACCATTTCTACCCTGAGAATGAGTGGATGTACGCGACATCTGACCCACAATCCCAAAATCACTTCTTCGTGTCCGTATGAGGACAACGACCTCATCTTGTCCCCACCCTGGTCTCATGTGCTTGGTGCTACTCCAAATTTTGCACAGACACCTGGAATGACAATATGCCCTTATACTCACCGGGTCGTCCAGGGCCCTTAGGACACATATCTACCCTCATGGGCATCTTGATGATCTTGTACTCATAGTGCATGCACAAACAATGTTTTCTTATCAAGCCATGTAATATGTGGTGCCACTGGTCCAACGGCCCCGACTCTCAACTCAACCCATAGTTATTTTTCTTAACTAGTCCGTGGACCTGTCATGTCACACTACCGCTAGTTGACTGAGCATGTCGGTCCTATCTTGGTACCATGGCCAAACAATTCACTTATTAAATTTTATGTCACATATATCATGTTCGGTTACGAGTTCCTGCTCGTGCCAACTAGCCTTGGGCCCACTGTACGAAATTTTCAAAAACCTGGGCATTCTAGCCTGCAAGTTCCTACAGGGTATGATGTTAGTAAACCCACTCACAACCAGTAAGTGGTTTTTATCTTTAAGTTGTGCTCATCATCCCAACCGGGTATGATGTTAGTAAACCCACTCACCCGTTAATGCCGTGAATTCCACTAGAACGGTTCTTGGTATTCACACGAGCTTGTCCTTGCTAGCGTTCCCGGTATTTCTTGTTCCTACATGATATGAACATCTTGGTTCATTATCCTTCGGCCTAATCGCCTTCATTCATTCCAAATGAATGAGAAAGTCAAACTTTCATTTATTTGCAATTAGGTCCCTAGAGTTATTTCTCTTTAACTTTAAGTCCCAAATGCCGATTTTTCCTCAAATTAAGTCCCAAAACTTCTAAAATTTATCATAGGACCTCAATTTATTCCATTTCACAAAAAAAGGTTTAATTTCCCAAATTTCCAATTTGGTCCCCCAACTTTTCCAAAATTACCATTTTGCCCTTTATTTACAAAAATGGTAAATTTTGCCCCAAAAATTTTAAAATTCCTCAATTGATCCTCCAACATTATTTCCATGCACAATTGACCCTCAATTTCATAAAATTTCATTTTGGTCCTTTGAATTTCGAAAATCCTCAATTTTTCCCCAATTTCAACTTCTTAAAACAGCCGAATTTGATTTCATCAAATTGACCCATCAAACATTTCCAATTGTTGAAATTGAGTTTCTACATGTTCATACAATTCTTTAGAATTGTGAATTGCAAGTTTTACTGCTGGGACGAGCTCAAACGGAGCTTCGTCGGAAAATGAACTATAGAGAGAGAAAGCTTCGATTACTCACCGGTGAAGGCACGACGGTCCGAGCTTTCGATTTGGGCAGATAGCTCTCATCTTGAGGATCATCCTAGAATCAAAAATCACATCAATTGATGCGGAATTGTGTTAGAATTTCATCATTGAAATTCTGCCAGTTCTCTCTTTAGCACCGGCCAGAAATTGCAGAGAGGAGCCAAATTGGCTTACCTTTCAGTCCTAATTCGGCCATGGGAGGGCTGAGGAAGTGTTATGAAGGCTTGGTTTGGTATGAGGAGGACTCAAAATAGTCGATTTCAGCTTGGCCGAAATAGGGCAACTTTGGTCCGCCGGAGCTGCTTCATTATTCTATAATGCGGTGCTTCTCCAACGATTCTCGGATTGACTAGAGCTTGCTATCAAATAGCTGTCTTCTACCCGGTTCTAAAGAGCCCAACCTCTCCGTCTAAGGTTAAGAAAAATATTCAAGTCGAAGCTCTGGTTCGAGCTTCACCGGGAAATGGAGAAGTAGAGAGAGAGAGAGAAAAGTGTTCAGGTGTGAGGAGAATGAATAGGGATGACCTGATATAGGTGTAAAATCGTATATTAAATGGGAGAGATTTATTAGTAGTATTAATATTAACATAAGTTATTGGTATTAATTCCAATAATTTAATTTCGGTATTAAATTATTTGTATTAATTCCAATAATTTAATTTATGTATTAAATTATTGGTATTAATTAAAATAATTTAATTTATGTATTAAATTATTGGTATTAATTAAAATAATTTAATTTATGTATTAAATTATTGGTATTAATTACAATACCAATTCTACTCTCGAGCAAGCACGCTTAACATTAAAGTTCTTATGGATTCTTGTTCACCTGAACCAATTTGGTTTTTCTCTTCTAATTTGTCTTAAATTTCTTTTTACAAGGTTTAATGAACCCTTTGGATCACCCTAAAGTTGTAAATTTCCAAATTGCTTGTTCCCAAATGATCGGGTTTGTAAACCGACTCGGTTTTCTTACTCAGGTTGATCGGTTCTTTCCCGGTTTTCCTTAACTCAAAAGTGCGGGGTTTACATGAATTGTGTTGTCATCTGAAGGAAGAAGACATCATTATTTCAAATCGGACCAAACCGATCCGACCGTGTTCAATGCTTAAATAGGTCGGTTCAGTTCTCATTCAACCGATTTTCTCAAAATTAAAAATTTTTAAATTCATTATATATCCAATAGTGGCTTTAATTCCCAAATTTAAATATTTTTAACCATTTAGAAAAATAAATTTAGCAGTCGATTCAATGATGGTTCAAACTGGTTCAATCTGGTTCATGTCTAGTTCACATGAACCGGTCTGGTTTTCTCTTTCAATTTGTCCTGAAGTCTTTTTCCATTATTTTTATGACTCTTTGAGTCACTTGGGATTTGTTGGTTTCCCGTTTTCTCCTTTCTCTACCGGTTACGGTTCATGAACCAATTCGATTTTCTCTCTTTAGTTGTCTGATTCTTTCCCTGGTTTTTCTTATCTATGAAGGGGCGAGGTTGACACCTCATTTCCCCTTTGGCCTTGATTTTAGTGTGCAGGAAGCTATCAGAGCTTCATGACCGACTAGCATGATAGATCCGCTCTTATTAAATGTGGAGGTCTAACTCAACCGCCACATTAGCCGTTGATTGAACACATGACAGCCTTTTATTAGTTGCCCGTGTCTGTGTGGCAGGTTGATTGGTCATCCATTGACTGTTGATCAGACAAGTGGCAGCATCCCATTGGACGCTCATGCTTGTGTGGCTGTTGACAGGGCGTCATTGCCCATTGACTGTTGACCGGTTCATTGATCGTTGATCGGGTTCGATGTCCCGAATTCAAAATTTGGTCTGTTTGGACCCGATTTGATCGGATTTCTAAAATTTAATCTTTTAAAATTTATCTAAATTCCTTTTCCATCTAATGGTGGCCTCAATTTCCCAAATTGATATTTTAAAGCCACATAGAAAAATGGATCATTAAACCGGTTCACTATGGTTCATCCCAGTTTAGTCTGGTTCAGGTCTGGTTCTCTCATTAATTCCACTTTGCGGTTCTTCCTCATGATTTTTGTATTTTCCAATTTCCCATTTTAACCTTTTTTTATCATTTTTTGTTCCTATTTCGATTCGGTTTTCTCAAAACCACCGGTTCTTTCCCCGGTTTACTTGGTCTAGGGAAACAGGTTTCACATGAATTCTATGAAAAAATTGATAAATATCAATAGACAACTCGGTGACCACTCCTTGGACAAATTAATTTAGTTCCATAGCTATAAATTATGGATTGATGAAATAGAGCTACGGTTAGATTGTCACAGGAGTCTAGAATCCAACCATATAAATTTCAAGTGTTCCCTCATTAGAATTCAACTAGAATCCTCTCTATAACACTGACAATTCTCAATTCCGGTGATCCTACTTGCAGAGATCCTAGCTCCATTGTCTAACTACCTCAAAATACGATCTTGATGTTCCTAGAAAGTGTAAGTCAGCTTTCCAATTCCACCTCTCCTTACCCTCAGCTCTCATTCTACCAGCGCTAGCATGATTGCACGGCGATGGAGATCCGATAGCCAAAAATAGAGCAGTTGTTTTGAGGTGCAATTCTGGTGGCATCGATTGCCCTAATTACCAATTAGGTCCAATTCAGCAGATTTCTCAGACCACCAATTTTCCATAGCCACTGACCTTGCTTGATTTGAATGAGTATAGAAGGAGAATTAAATCATTCAAGATATGATTTTCAGGTTAAGTGGGTGAACGGATTAAAATTGAAATTTTAAGAGCTACAAACCACCAATCAAGGTAATTAGAGTGGCCACAAAATCCTTGGATAGTCATCTTTCCAACCCCATCAGCCTCGATGGTTGACGTGCTATCTTCGGTGAGTTCCTAGCCTTAACACGACTTTTACTCACTTTCTATTTAGTTTCCGATCAACATCGATAGTAGTGATTATGGTTGTCTCCTACCAAACCAAGGTTATGAGGGGGTAGAGGAAGCCAAAGGGACCTCCCCTATTTAATTTTATAATTTTTGGAGATACTTTGGTCATGAGTCAAAAGTGGGGGGACTAGAATGTTAATAAGTGAAACTTAAGGGACCCAAACATGAATAATCTTTTTATGAGGTCTTCCTAAGATGATGAAAAAGTTATGGGGCTAGCTGAAAAGTTTGGTAAGGATAGAGGACTTGGTTTGCCTATTGTTGAAAATCTAGGGACCTGTTTGCAATAAAGGCAAAATTTGGGAATAAAGTGCAAATATGAGTGTTTGCATGACCAAAAGGTAACTTTTGGGCAATCCAAGGACCCAAATGTAATTTATGAATGTTTAGGGACCTACATGAGTAATTTTGGGTTGAATGGATCTCGTAATCTAAGTTCTTAATAAGAGGGACGGAATGGTAATTTTACCAAAACTTAGGGGTCTTTTAGTAATTTGGGGAAATAGAGCTTGAAAATATTACAATGCCTATTTGGGACCTAAATGAAAATCAAGAGAACATTAGTGACCCAAATGGAAGACTTGGGGAAAGTTTTAGGTCCAAAGAAAGACAAGTTGTAAAGTATAAAGGCAAAATAGTAATTTTTCTCAAGTTGAGGACCAAATGGTAAATTGAAAAAGTAGGACCACTAGGTGGTAAATAAATGAATGTCGGACACTTCAATAAGGAAGTGAAAATAAAATTACTTTAAGCTCGAGTGACTAATATTAGAGAATGTTAGGCTATGGGCCGACTTACTGACTAGTGAGTCAGGTAGCCCGAGCCTATGAGAAAAAACTGTAAATTCTTAAGTAAATTTATTGTGTAGTAAATTATGGTGTACCTAGAGGAAATTGACCACTCAATTTGCTATATCACCCAAGCGGAACCAAGAGTGGGATCTCCAAAACCCCAAAATGAACAAGTTTCGAGACTTGAGGTCAGTGGGTTATTTTGACGGCGCGCCCTGTTGGACAAACTGAGTTCCTTAATTACTTGCTTGTGTGACCGTGTGTGGTAAAGTAGCAAATTGTATCGTGAATGATCATATAAGAAGTGTAAAATGGTAATAGTATACCCACTAAAGCAAATATCATTTTTGAAATATGAGTAAGAACTGGGCATAAGGACCAAGGTATGAAAAGGATAATTGTAAAGCCCGCCATTTGGAGTTAGAGAAAATCGTGAAAAGAACCGGTCAACCCGAGTGAGAAAATCGAACCGATTCACGAACCCCAACCGATAAAGAAAGGGTAAACTGGGAAATTTATGGATACTAAGTGACCTAAAGAGTCACAAAAGTCATGAAAAAGGACTATGGGATGAATTGGAGATGAAAACCAAACCTGTTCAGGTGAACTGGATCCGAACTGGATTGAACCGGTTAGGACTGGTTTGAACCACTATTGAACTAGATACTAAATTTATTTTTCTAGATAGATTAAAATATTCAAATTGGAAAATTAAAGCCACCATTGGATAGAGAATAAATTTAGAAGAATTTAGAAATTTTTAATTTTGAAAAATTCGGTCGAATCGGGCCTGAGTCGGCCAATTTAAGCTCTAAACCCTGTTCAGACTGGTCCGGTTTGGTTCGGAACAGTGTCGTCTTCTTCCTTCACATATCAGCACTGTTCACTTGCCAGAAAATCGAGCAGCACCAGCGAAGAAGAAAAGTCTCCAGCCATGGAGTTTCAGGCAATGAATGTCTACCGTTAAGAGCCCCACCTCATTCAATCTCCTCACACCTGAAAACTCCACTCTCTCTTTACTGATCCATTTTCCGGTGAAGCTCGAACCAGAGCTCTGACATGGACATTTTTTGAAGCCAAAGAAGGCATGGTCGGGTTCTTTGGATTCGGGGAGAAGTCAGCTACACGTTTGTAGTCTCCATTTGCTCTAAGGGTTGTCGAAGAAAGGCTGGTGTGACAGAACAGAGAAGCAACTCTAGCAGACCAAAGCTAGCCTATTTCGACTAAACTGAAATCGGCCAATTTGAGCCCTTCTTAAGCCAAACCAAGCCCTCCCAACACCTTCGCAGCCATCCTACAGCTGAATGAGAGTGAAAAGGTAAGCCAATTTGGCTCCCCTTTGTAAATTCTGATCAGTGCTAGAGAGAGAACCAACAGATTTTCAATGACTAAATTTTCATTCAATTTGGCATCAATTGATACAACTCTTGATCCTAGGAGAAACCTCGGGGCAAGAGTTATCTGCTCAGATTGAAAGCTCAGACCGTCGCGCCCTAGACGGTAATATTTCAAAGCTTTCTCTCTATAATTCAAGTTTTCTAGCGAAGCTCCGTTTGAGCTCATTTCGGTATCAAATCGTGTGATTCAAAGTGCAATTGAATCGTATGAAGGTGTAGGAACTCCAATCTAACTTCAATTTAACAATTAAACTCATTTGATCGGTCAATTTGATGAAATCAAATTCGACTATGTTGGAAGGTTGAAATTGGGGAAATGTTTAGGGAAATTTGGGAATTTAAAAAATTCTAACGACTGAAGTGCAATTTCATAAAATTGAGGGCCAATTGGGCATGATAAAGATGTTGGAGGACCAATTGACAAATTTTTGGGGTGAAACTTACCATTTTTATAAAGTAGGGGCAAAATGTTAAATTTGGAAAAGTTGGGGACCAAATTGAAAAATTGGGAAACTTGAACCCATTTTTGTGATTTTAAATAACTTAAGGTCCTAAGGTGAATTCTAGAGTTCTGACTCTATTTGGGGGAAACCAGCATTAGGGAACTAAAATTAAAGAAAAATAACTTTAGGGACTTAATTGTAAATAAATGAAAAGTTTAATTATTTCATTCATTCCTTAAGAGAAAGGATTATACTTTGGTGAACTTGATCCGAACAGGATTGAACCAGTTTGGACTAGTTTGAACCACTATTGAACCGGATACTAAATTCATTTTTCTAGGTGGCATAGAAAATTCAAATTGGAGAATTGAGGCCACCATTGGATAGAGAATGAATTTAGAAATTTTTAATTTTGAAAAATTCGGTCGAATCTGGCATAAACCGGCCGGTTTAATCTTTGAACCAAGTTCGGACCGGTCAGATCTAGTTCGGAACAATATCGTCTTCTTCCTTCAGATGATAGCACTATTCACTCGCCAAAAAATCGAGCAGCATCGGCAAAGATGAAAAGTCTCCGACCAGTGAGTTTCAAGCAATGAATGATCACCATTAAGGCGTCAATCGGATGGCCAAAAAGTCCCCGAGGTTCCTATATAAAAAGCCCCTCCTCATTCATCCTCCTCACACACCTGAAAACTCCACTCTCACCCTACTGCTCCATTTTTCGGTAAAGCTTTAACCAGAGTTCTAACTTGGGCATTTTTCTGAGCCAAAGAAGGCATGGCCAAGTTCTTTGGATTCGGGGAGAAGTCAACTACATGCCTGTAGTCCCCATTTGTACCGAGGATCGTCGGAGAAACATCGGCGAGATAGAACAGTGAAGTAGCTCCGACAGACCAAAGTTGCCTTGTTTCGACCGAGCTAAAATCAGCAAATTCGAGCCCTTCTCAGGCCAAACCAAGCATTTCCAACACCTCCACAGCCCTCCTATAGCTTAATTAGAGCAAAAAGGTAAGCCAATTTAGCTCCCGTTTGTAAATTTTGATCAGTGCTAAAGAGAGAACCGAAAGATTTTCAATGATTAAATTCTCACTCAATTCAGCATCAATTGATGCAATTCTTGATCCTAGAAGAAACCTTGGGGCAAGAGCTATCTGCCCATATTGAAAGCTCGGACCGTCGCGCCTCGACGGTAAGATTTCAAAGCTCTCTCTATAATTCTAGTTTTCTAGTGAAGCTCTGTTTGAGCTCATTCCGACATCAAATCGTGCGATTAAAAGTGCAATTGAATCGTATAAAGGTGTAGAAACTTTAATCTAACTTCAATTTCAACAATTAAACTCATTTGATTGTTCAATTTGATAAAATCAAATTCGGTTGTGTTGGAAGGTTGAAATTGGGGGAAATTTTGGGAATTTGAAAAATTCGAAGGACTAAAATGCAATTTCATAAAATTGAGGCCCAATTGGGTATGTTAAAGATGTTGCAGGACCAATTGGCCATTTTTTTGAATTTTTTGGGTGAAACTTACCATTTTTGTAAAGTAGGAGAAAATTTTAATTTTAGAAAAGTTGGGGACCAAATTGGAAATTTGGGAAACTTGAACCTCTTTTTGTGATTTTGAATAAATTGAGATCCTAAGGTGGATTCTAGAGTTTCAGAACTCAATTTGGGGGAAACCAACATTAGGGACTTAATTTTCATTTATAATAAACTGGGAGAGTGGCGGGTTGTTCACAGGGATCCGACCAAACTGGGTCGGGGCGTGACAGTTCATTCAATGCAGAAACTGACAGCGTCGGTGAAGGAAAAATGTCTCCGTTTAAGGTGTTTCAGGTCGAGGATAAGCATGACCAAGATGTGAAACGATCAGGCGGAGAGTCCTCGAGCTCCCTATATAAAGAGCTCCTCTCCATTCATCCTCCTCACACCTGAAATCTCCATTCTCTCTCCACTACTCCATTTTTTGGCGAAGCTCAAACCAGAGCTCCGACATAGGCATTTTTCTAAGTCTCAGAAGGTGAGGTTGGGTTCTTTAGACTTCGGGGGAAGTCAACAACCTGATAACAACCTCCATTCGATCCGAGGACTATTAAAAAAGTGCCGGCAGAATCAAACAGTGAAGCATCTTTGAAGGACCGAAGCTGCCCTGTTTCAGCTGAGCTGAAATTTGCAAAATTCATCCCTCCTCTAACCAAACCAAGCTCTCTCAACATCCCCACAGCCCTCATACGACCTCAATTAAGTTGAAAGGTAAGCCAATTCGGCCCCCTCTGTGATTTCCTACCAGCATTAGAGAGAGAAACTGTGAAACTTCACTAAAAGAATTCTCCCTCGATTTGATATGAATTGTAGCAATTTTTTATCCTAAAAGAAACTCTAGGACAAGAACTACCTGTCCAGATAGAAAGCTCGAGTCGCTGCAACTTCTACGATAAGGTTTTGAAGCTCTCTCTCTCAGCGAAGCTCCATTTGAGCTCATTTCGGCCTCAATTCATGCGATTCAAAGCTCAATTGAATCATGTGGAAGTGTATGAACTGATTTACACCACCAATTGAAGCAATTAACACTAATTGTATAGTCAATTTGAAGAAATCAAATTCGACCATTTTGAAAGGAGGAAATTGGGAGAAAATTAGGGATTTTATAAAATTGAGGAACCATTTTTGAATTTTTGAAAATTGAGGGCCAATTGGCCATGTAAAAGATGTTGGAGGATCAATTGGTTGATTTTTAGAAACATTAGGGTCAAATGGCCATTTTTGGATAGTAGGGGAAAAATGGTAAATTTTGAAAATTCGGGGAGCAAATTCGAAATTTGGAGAACTTGAGCCCACACATAATTTTGAGTAAATTGAGTACCCAAAGTGAATTTTTGGAAGTTTCGGGACTCAATTTGGAGAAAAGTTACCATTAGGGACATAAAGTCAAAGAAAATGAACTTTAGGAACTTGAGTGCAATTAACTAACAAATTTGAGCCTAGTCGTTCATATATGAGAAACAAAAGCTATTTTGCCAAATTTTAATAAATAAGGATGCCCAGATCGTGTAGGAAAACACGAGACTGGAATGCCAGCAAGGATAAGCTAGCGTGGAGGCAAGAACCAACTGGCAAGGAATACACTACAGTTATCGAGTGAGTGGGCTTATGTACATCATACCCGGTTGGGATGGTGAGCACTTTAGAAATGAAAAACCACTTGTAAGTGGAATTTTAACGTCATACCCAGATGGGGTGATGTGTGAACTAAGCTAAAACCTACTTACCGATTGTAAGTAGAGGAAATCATACTCGGTTGGTATGATGGACTTTTTTGAAGGACTGAGAAACCCGTTTGTCGGTTGTAAGCGGAGGTATCATCACACCCGGTTGGTGAGATGAGGAAAAAAATATATACATATTTTTGTCAGAAGTGTTCTCCCCTGACTATGTGCAAATACTTAAACTTTTTGGGAGATCTTAGTGATGGGAGCTAGAACAACTCTGATAGGCTAGAGGCCTTAGTTTTTTAACTTGTTGGGCTAAATGCTCAATTTTGGAAAATCACGAGCAGTGGGCCTAAAGCTAGTGGACACAAGCAGGAGCTCGTAAACAAACATAAGTTGTGAAAAACATGAAAACTCTTAATGAAATGGTTGTGTCATTTCGCCATGGTACCATGTTAGGACCGACAGTACTCGATGGATTAGCGGCAGTGTATTAGGGACTGGTCGACGGACCGGCCTTGACAAATAGTTGCAGGTCAAGTTAATGGTGGGGGCCATTAGACAAATGGCACCAAAGATAAATAGTCAATTGTGAAAATTATTGTTTTGTGCATGCACTTGAGGTACATGACCACCAAGATGCCCAAGAGGGGTAGTGATGCATTCTAAGGGCTACTAGACGACATGGTGGAGATAAGGGCAATGTGTCTTGCCAGCAGTTGGGAAGCTCGGCGTAGCTTCTTACACATGAGACTGGGGTGGGGTCGGGATGAGGTCTTTATCCTCATATGGATACGGAGTTATTTTCTGGTCTGAGGGTTGGATGTCGCAAACATCCACTCAAACCCAGGGTAGAAGTGGACGGGCTTCTATCTTGGTGGCCGGTAAAGATGCTCCAAGCCATAAGTGGGTGTAGTGGATGGGCTACACCTGCAAATGTGTGTTCCCTTCCTCATGATGGGCATATGTTGTCTATTAAACACACCTAATGTGGAAATGAGGAAAAAAAGGTTTTAAAAACTAGAATTTAAGGAAAGATCCTTCTTAAAAGAGATACACACTTTGATTAAAGTTGTTTTTATGAAAACTCACTCCCAACACCCATTCACTGAGTTGTACAAACTCACCCCCTCTTTTTATATCCCTTTTTAGGAGTAGGGAAACATGACTAAACAAAACATTCGGATCTACCCTTTGTTAGGTATGCTTAAAAGTTCTATTAAACTTGCATTTTTATTGATTTATGCTATTCTAGGGAACAAAGTTTAAATTACGTCTAACTTCTCTTGATTAAATGAAGGGGAAATCCCTCTTAAACCAAGGGAGCGGTGGGTTGATCACAAGGATCTGACCAAACCGGGTTGGGGTGTGACAACTTAAGTGGTAACAGAGCCTACTTCCCTTGAATGCATTAACAATACTATGCCTTAACACTAACAGAAACTTAACTACCTTTTAGGAAGAAGAGTTCCTAGGAAGTTCACTGTACGAATCAAACCCCACATGAAATCCTGATAAAGACACCTACCTCTAGAAAGGCTGTAAAACCCATCCTTTGGGATTAAAGAAAACCGGGAAAAGAACCAGTATATGTTTACACATGAAGAACGAGTCGTTTAATGAATGAAAAATAGTTAATGTGGGAAATTGGAAAATACCAAGTGACAAAAAATTCACCAAAAAGTATAAGGATGAACTAAGAGGTGGAATTGAGGATAAAACCAAAACCAGTTCGGGGTGAACTGGACTCGAACTAGACCGATCAGGCATGAACCATAGTGAATCAGTTCACAAATTTATTTTTCCAGGTAGCTTAAAAATGTTAATTTGGGAAATTGAGACCAAAATTTTGGAGAAAATAAATTTAGATAAATTTAAAAATTTTTAAATTAAAAAAAATGATCGAACCGGGTCCAAACCGACTGATTTGCGAATTTTGGGCAATAAACCTAGTATGGTCAAACTGGTCAATGGACAACATACTGTAGTCAATTGTCAATGGTCAATGGTTAACGATCAATGGACAGCTGGCACCCGTCAGCTGCCACATATACATGGGCAGCCAATGAGAGGTGTCACATGTCTGGTCAACGGTCAACTGGCGCCCTGTCAGCATGCCACAGAGACATGAGCAACCAATGTGAGGCTGCCACGTGTCTGGTCAACGGTTGGTGCGGTAGCTGCTGGCACTACAAGTCAGAAAAACTAACCAATTACAGTGTGCCATGTGGCACAACCGCCACATCATTGTCTTCAACCTTCAGATGTTGAGAGAGAAGAGGGAAGAGAGAGAGTCGCTAGAAAATCTTGTGTTTCTGGCGACTCGAAAAACTCTTTGGTTAGGTATTCGGTGGTCGAGTCTGAGGCCAAGTCTTTTGCCGACAAGTAGCTTGAATAGTTGGCGAGCACACTATATAAAGAGCACCATCTCATTTTTTTTCAACATCCCACAATTGAGCGAAAAATAAGAAGAGTACATTTTTTCGGCGAGCTACGAACCAGAGCTCTGGCGACAATATTTTTCTCAACCTCTGAAGCCACATTAGATGTCTTTGGAATCAGAAGGAAGTCCTCTACTTGACCATACCTTCCTTTCATCTTGAGAGCCACCGAGGAGGAACGAGGAAGCTCAAACAGTGTTGCCACTCCTTGATTGGAAAATAGCCAACCACATGCTGCCTACTTCGAGCCCTCCCTCAGCCAATTGCGGCCAAGCCAGACCCCATACGCCCCACCTGGAGGTGTCCTGACCTTTCCCTTAGCTAAGAAGGTAAGCTCCCTCCGCCCCCCTTTGCCAAAAAACACTGTGCACGACCGATTTGCAAAAACTTTAACACTAAGGCAATTAAGGCAAAATAGGAAGGCCTATATGCAAATACGCAAAGAAGTGTGGTTCCTTAGTGTAATACACTAATGAGGACATCCATGCCATGTAAGAGCAGATTACTCGAGCATCGACTTCTGGAAAAGAGACCACGAGGCCAGACTCTACCAAAATGACCCGGTGAGTAGGAATCGATATGACTTCCATTCCGGTTGGAATGACGGTTTAACTTTGAAAACTATTTTCTTGGAATTAGCATCCTCTGCTTAAAATATTTACGAGCTAATTCTGAGCTTAGGCTCGAAATGCAAGTGGGCCCAAGGCCGATGGACACGGGTGTGGACTCTTCTAGAACAAGCATGTGATGTATGATACTAAAAGACCTGAATAATGGGAACCTTGCGTGATACCCATCGAGCCAAGTTAAGTTGTCAAGCTTGTTGGGCTGAACCACTGCTTTACTGAAGCCAGGTCGTCGAACCTGTTGGGCTAGTATGCGTGGGCCGAAGCCAAGTCGACATACTGTTGTGATAGAGGGCCAAAGATAAAGGCTATAATTCAAAAAGTTTGTTGATTGTGCATACACTGTGATGTCCAGGCCAACAGAACACCTAACATGAAGTAGTGATGGAGCCCAAGGTCTGTTGGACAACCCAGGGAGCATAAGGGCGGTTTCGTCGTTCAATAGGTCATGAAGTCAAGGAGCTTCCTACGCATGGAGACCGAGGCAGTAGGGGAAATAAGGTCTTGTCCCACTAAGCGAACATGGTGAAGTAATTTGGTAGTTTGATTTGTCGAACTATTGATGTGCACTCAAACTCCAAGTAGAGGCAATATCCCTATATTAGGGTGGACAGTAAAGGTGCTCTGGTCCACAAGTGGCACGGTCAAGGACCGTTCTACGACTTTGTGATCCCTCCTATGATAGGAGGGAGATTGTTGATTTGTGAAACCCAAGAAGAAACTACTGAATTATCAAATAATTGAAGTTGCTAAATTGAACCTTCATAAAAGAAGTTTCTCCACTCACTGAGTTGTCGAACTCACCCCCTCCCTCTAAACATTTCCAACAAGGAACACAAGTACACCAACTTTTCCTCCCAAGGTTCAAAACCAGGTAAACCAATTTAAAATTTCAGTGTTGTTTAATGTTGTCCAGGGAAAACATGATAGGTACTATGCTTGACTATCTTGACCTTTCAGAAGAGCCACTCTTCGAGATCTAAGAGAGTGGCAGGTTGTTCACAAAAACCCGGCCAAACCAGGTCGGGACATGACAACTTTAGTGGTATCATAGCATGTTTTTTTCGGGATACATTATCAAGACTTTATAACCTAAATACTAATTGAAGAAAATTTTAAACCAGCTATGGCACCTAAGAGAGGAGTCAAAAGAACAAAGGCAGCAACTACTAATTCCGCTTGAAATCCCCTCATGTAGGCAGAATTCCTAGGAGCTACCTCAGCCGCAAAGGGCATTAGTTCTGAACACCAAAGGCTGTATAAGGAATTCACCAATGTGTTCGGGGAACCCCACCTCAGTGACAAACCCAATCTGGGCTCCGAGTCCCCAACTCACTAGGAGGAGGTCCAGTCCCAACCCCCTTACGCACCCATTCCACCTCTCTTTGACATCCCCAAATACTTGAAGACGCTCCGACAATTGGGGTGCAAGCCCTTCTACGGAGAGAAGGAGGCCGGAGCTGCCAAGGACTGGTTGGTGAGCCTCAAGAAGTTTATGGATATCATCAGGATACCCCTAGAAGAGATGGTTACACTGGTCGAATTCTTTTCGGAGTCCAGCATGAAGAGATGGTGGGACAACATAAGGAGCCTCTTCCTGATCCAACCTACTTGGGAAGAGTTTGAAAGAAGTTACACAAAAGAGTACCTGGCTCCCCACCTCATTAACGAAAAAAGGTGGAATTTTTCCAACTCTGCCAAGGAGCCCGCACGGTCTCAAAATATGTCAAGCTTGTTAGGCTGAACCGCTGCTCTACTATAGCTAGGTCATCGAGCCAGTTGAGCCAGTACGCGTCAGTCGAAGCCAAGCTGACAGACGGTTGTTCTAGAGGGCCAAAGATAAAGGCTATAATTCAAAAATATTGTTGATTGTGTAGTCACTATGATGTTCGGGCCATTAGGACACCTGGCATGAGGTAGTGATGGAGCCCAAGGACTACTGGATGACCTAGGGAGCATAAGGACGACTTCATCGTTCAGTAGGTCATGAAGAAAAGGAGCTTCCTACGCAAGGAGACCGAGGGGAAATGAGGTCTCGTCCCACTGAGCAAACATGGTGAAGTAATTTGGGGTTTTATGTGTCAGACTATTGATGTCCACTCAAACTCTAGGTAGATGTAGTATCCCTCTATCTGGATGGACGGTAAAGGCACTCCAGTCCACAAGTGGCACAGTTAAGTATTGTTCCATGACTGTGTGATCCCTCCTATGATAGGAGGGCGGTTTTCAATTTGTGAAACCCAAGAAGAAACTATTGAATTGTCAAATAATTGAAGTGGTTAAATTGAACCTTCATAAAAGATGTTTCCCCACTCACTAAGTTGTCGAACTGACTAACTCCCTCTCAACATTTTCAAAAAGGAACGCAACTGCACAAACTTTTCCTCCCCAGGTTCCAAACTAGGTACACCAATTTAAATTTTCAGTTTTGTTTAATGTTTTCTAGGGAAAACTTGAGCCAGATTGAACCGGTTCAAACCATTGTTGAACTGGTTGCTAAATTCATTTTTCTAGATGGTTTAAAATGTTCAAATTGGGGAATTGAAGCCACCATTGGATAGAAAATGAATTTAGAAATTTTTAATTTTAATAAAATAGGTCAAATCCAGCCTGAACCGGCTGGTTTAAGCATTGAACCCGGTTGGACCGGTCCAGTCCGATTCGAAATAGTGTTATCTTCTTCCTTCAGTTGATGAGACTGTTCATTCAATGTAGAAACTAACAGCACCGGTGAAGAAAAAACATCTCCGTTCATGGCCTTTCAGGTCGAGAATAATCTTGACTAAGATGTGAAATGGTCGGGCAAAGAGTCCCCAAGCTCCCTATATAAAGTGCTTTTGTCCATTCATTCTCATTACACCGGAAATCTCCATTCTCTCTTAACTGCTCCATTTTTCGATGAAGCTCGAACCAGAGCTCTAACATAGGTATTTTTATAAGCCTTAGAAGGTGGGGTCGGGTCCTTTAGACTCCGGGGGAAGTCAGCTAACTAATGGCAACCTCCGTTCGATCCGAGGATTGCTGAAGAAGCGCCGACGAAATCAAATACTGAAGCAGCTCCAAAGGATCGAAGCTACCCTATTTCGGCCGAGCTAAAATTGGCCAAATTCAGCCCTCCTCTATCCAAACCAAGCTCTCCAAACATCCTCACAACCCTCATATGATCTTAATTGAACTGAAAGGTAAGCCAATTCGACCCCCTCTATCATTTGCGGTCGATGTTAGAGAGAGAAACTGTTAAAATTCATTGACAGAATTCTCCCTCGATTCAATATGAATTGTAGTGATTCTTCATCCTAGCAGGAACCTTAGGACGAGAGCTACTTGCCCAGATAGAAAGCTCGGATTGCTACACCTCCGACAGTAAGCTTTCGAAGCTTTCACTCTCAATGCACAGTTTTCCGGCAAAGTTCCATTTGAGCTTGTTTCAGCCTCAATTCATGCGATTCAAAGCTCAATTGAATCGTATGGAAGTGTAGTAAATGATTTAAGCCTCCAATTAAAGAATTAACCCCGATTGGATGGTCAATTTGAAGAAATCAAATTTGGCCAGTTTAAAAGGGGGGAAATTGGGAGAAATTTTTTGTGAAAATTGGGGATTTCGTAAAATTGGGGGTCCATTTTGCAATTTTCCAAAATTGAGGGCCAATTGGGCATGGAAAAGATGTTGGAGGACCAACTGGTTGATTTTTGGAAACATTGGGGTCAAATTGCTATTTTTGGAAAGTAGGGGCAAAATGGTAATTTTTGAAAAGTTGGGGACCAAATTTGAAATTTGGAAAACTTGAGCCCTTAAATAATTTTGAGTAAATTGAGCACCTAAAGAGAATTTTTGGAAGTTTCGGGACTCAATTTGGAGAAAAGTTAGCATTAGGGTCCTAAAGTCAAAGAAAATGAACTTTAGGGATGTAAGTGTAATTAACTAACAAATTTGAGCCTAATTGTTCATATGTGATAAACAAAGGCTATTTTGCTAAATTTTAATAAATAAGGATGCCCAAATCGTGTAGGAACACGGGAGATCGAAACACCAATAAGGATAAGCTAGTGTGGAGGCGAAAATCGAATAGAAAGAAATACACATTAGTTATCGAGTGAGTGTGCTTATGTATATCATACCCAGTTGGGATGGTGAGCACTTTAGAAACGAAAAATCACTTGTAAGTGAAATTTTAACGTCATACTCGGATGGGTGATGTGCGAACTAAGCTAAAACCTACTTACCGATTCTAAGTAGAGGAAATCATACCCTGTTGGTATGATGAACTTTCTTAAAGGAAGGAGAAACCCGCTTGCCGGTTGTAAGCGGAGGTATCATGACACCCGATTAGTGAGATGGGGAAAATATATATAAACATATTTTTGTCCGAAGTGTTCTCCCCTAACTGTGTGTAAATACTTAAAGTTTTTTGGAGACCTTCTTTGTGGGAGCTAGAATAGCTCATATAGGCCAGAGGCCTCAATTTTTGAACTTGTGGGGCTAAATGCCCAGTTTTGGAAAATCACTTGCAGTAGGCCCAAGGCCAGTGAGCAGGAGCAAGAGCTCGTAAACAAATATGAGTTATGAAAACCATAAAAACTCTTAATGAAATGGTTATGTGATTTCGTCATGGTACTAAGTTAGGACCGATAGTACTCAATAGACTGGTGACAGTGCGTCAAGGCTAGGTCGACGAGCCGACCTAGACAAACAACTGTAGGGGTCGTTGTACTAGTGGCACCAAAGATAAATGGCCAATTGTGAAAATTATTGTTTTGTGCATGCACTTAAGGTACATAACCATCAAGATGCCCAAGAAGGGTAGTGATGCGTCCTAAGGGCTAGTGGACAACATGGTGGAGATAAGGGCAATTTGTCCTGCCAGTAGTCGGGATGCTCGACATAGCTTCTTGCGCATGAGATTGGTGTGGGGTTGGGATGAGGTCTTTGTCCTCATACAGACATAGAGTTATTTTCAGGTCTAAGGGTCGGATGCCACGAACATCCACTCAAAATCAGGGTAGAAGTGGACGAGCTTCAATCTTGGTGGCCAGTAAATACGCTTTGAGCCACAAGTAGGTGTAGTGGACGGGCTACACGTGCAAATGTATATTCTCTTCTTGATGAAGGGCATGTGTTTTCTATTAAACACACCTAATCTGGAAATTAGGAAAAAGTGGTTTTGAAAAACCAGAATTTGAGGAAAGATCCTTCTTAAAGGAGATAAAAGATTGTGGCACACTTTGATTAAAGTTGTTTTTATGAAAACTCACTCTCAAGACCGAGGGTGGATGGAAAATAAGGTCTCATCCCACCAAGCAAACATCATAAAGGTTTGAGGGTCCAACTATTGATGTCCACTCAAACTCAGGGTAGAGATAGTGCACTTCTATTCGGGTGGACGACAAAGGTGCACCAAACCATAAGTGGAACGGTTAGGGGCTATTCTACGAATGTGTGATCCCTTTCTATGATAGAAAGTGTGTGTGAATGCTTGCTAAAATCCCTTCCAAACAAGGGGAAGGGCTCAAGAAAAGATGGACTTGTATTACAATAAATTAAAAGCATAAAACTTTTTGATATACTGATTATTTTGAAAACTCACTTCCCAACCCCCACTCACTGAGTTATAGAAACTCACACCCTCACATTAAACTTTTTTCAGGAAAGACACCTTGCTACAACTAGTTATAGAAGGGAAAGCCAAGGGCACCGCCATCAGGTAACTTTCATGTTTTGTAAACTTTGTTATGAAAAATAGGTACTCCAATGCCTTTACCTTCCTTGGACTCTGGTAAGAATACTAGATTAGTACAAGGATGGGTGGCGTGTTGATCACAAGACTTCGACTGAACCGGGTCAGGACATGACAACTTAAGTGGTATCAGAGCAAGATTTTCCAAACAAAGTTTCAAAACTAAAAGCCCTAGAACACTAACCCACAGTAAACTTCTGTCAATAGATATGACCACTCCTAGAGAAATCAAACGAACCCACGTTGCCGTAGGTACCCCGGAACCAGGCAGAAATCCTACCCCGTGTGAGGGAATGAGCTTGGGAACTCAAGAGTCTAGGAGGACCCAACCCATGAGACCGAGGTTGTCTCTTGAGCCAAGGAGACTTTACGAGGAATTCGTCAAGATATTCGGGGAACCATGCTTCTTGCTTAGGAACAGAGGCCATTCCAGAGAAAGTGTGCACCCGAGGATGGTGCATGTGGATGCCCCCAACAAGCATTGGGAGACGCTTCCCAAAGCCCGAGATGGAGACGAAGCTATAAAGGTCAACGCAAGGAAGTAACTTGCTACAATTGTTGACAGAGGGGACACTGTGCATGGAAGCGCCCAATACCACTAAGGAATGTGGTACCCCCTCCTGGAAGAACTACCTCTACGAGTAGGGAAGGACATGAAAAAGGGAAAATAGGGCAGAGGAAGCCTCTCCACCATGTAAACACCAAAGGACCCACATAGGAACTGGTGTTGGGATAACCTATTATAGGTGTGGAGGAGTAGGGCACATGATATGGAAATGTCCCACGCCACCAGGATCGATGACAATACCTCCTAGAATAATATCTCCTCGACTACCAGAGCCCAAGAGGATGAAAGACAGGAGGCCACCCCGAAAGCCACAACTCTAAATGAGGATTTCAATCCCACTCTAGAGACAATTCCTCAAAATTCTAGCATAGAGCTTCCAAACCATTCTTTTAATCATCTCCCTTAGAGGGAAGAGGTCTCCAAGTGTACTATATTCAATTCCCAAGAAATAAGATTTTAAATTCTCATAAAATTTTGTTGCCCCGACTCGTAATGAGTACAATCAAAATCTCCTACACTAGAACAAATAAGGAACAAAAAGGACAAACCTAATAAGGACAAATAATGCATTTAATGGAGGTCAAGGTACTCCGACCTCTCCAAAAGAGGCGAACCTAAGTAAAAGGACCATGCATAAGGCTACACCCAAAGAACGAGCGAACGAGGAGACAACAACAAAGGAGATGACAACCCCCTTTTAAGGATAGGTAAGGTAACCATGACCAGGAAACAAAGGAAAGAATTTTCGATGAGAAAAGGACTTCATAAGGTGTACGCTCATTAACTAAAGAGCAATAAACTTCAAGACTAGTCTCTAACCCCATCTACTTGAGGAAATCTTGGATCAGATGACAAGGAAAAATCGGGAGTACACAAGATGAAGACAAGAACCAGAAGTTCCTTGGATAGAAACATGAAGTCAATGATGGAAAAGTGTAACCTGCTTTGGAAAAGCAGATGAGCCAAGTAAGGTTAGGATCTCATCTAGCAAAAGCAGACAACTAATAACGAGGGGATAATCCAAGGAGACTAAACAACACCCTAAGAGGGACCAAAAGAGTGGTGACCACCCCACCCCGAAGAAGGTGATAGGATGGGCATTAAGTGAACTCGAGAGACAACTGTCTCGAGACAATTGGACAAAGAGAGAAATAGGAACAGGGCGGTTGAATGAACTGACCCTCGTAAGACTCATGGATTTAGACCTAGATAAGGAAGGAATAGTAAAAAGGGGCAAACATGGGAATGGGTGGAATACCCATAATGAAGGAACCTAGGGGAAGGATACCCGAGAGACCTTAGAGAATGCGCCCTTTAACTAAGAGGTGATTAAGAGAAACCTTCAAGAAAGGATGAGAAGGATGAATGCGCAGCTTGAAGGATGGAAAATCTCAACCTTAAAGTACGAGAGTAGGAGATAAAGCCAACAAAGGGAACCCCTTCGGGTGAAACCAAAGAATGGACAAGTAAGCCATAAGAGATAAATTTGGAATAAAATAACCGTGAAATGATCCGGAGTGAGTAAGGATGGATCTAAGAAAAAATCCTTCATTAAGGATGTCGTTGGACGAGAGGGAGGACGGAAAGGGAAGTATATAATATAAGTCAAGGAGTGGGTGGGGAAACCGATACTTGGAAACGGAGCAACCAAACAAGAGAGTGGTGTAAAAACGAAATAAAGGACCAACATAGAAGCAGAAGGGGATGACACCGAAACTTGGGAACACGAGTACAAAATGCTTGAACAGACACCAAGCTAAGGGTCCCAATAATCAAGGGAATCGATAGACCCGGGGGTGATGGGACATTCTAGAACTCCCAGTTCTGACCAAAACCATCAGGGGGAAAGGTCCGACCCCAAACAGTGGAAAGCATGGGACTTAAGAAATTACTTGGACATGAGGTAAGGCAAGTCAAAGGAACTAAGTCCAAGGGAGTAAATGAATGAACAAAAAGGGGTAACTAGAGTAATAGGTTGTCAAATCAAGCCCCGAGTTGACCGCAAGAGAATCCATTTCCAATGTCAAGGACAGACGACTAAGTTTTGGGGGCAAAACTCCTAAACGGAGGGGAGAGTTGTGAAACCTGTTCCCCTGGACTAAGTAAACCGGGGAAAGAACCAACAATTTTGAGAAAACTGAGCCGAAAAAAGAACAAAGATAAAGAAGGGTTAAAATGGGAAATTGTAAAATCCCAAGTGACCAGAAATTCATAAAAATCATGAGGAAGAACGAGAAGTGGAATTGATGAGAGAACCGGACCGGTTCGAGGTGAACCGGACCCAAACCGAACTAAATCAGGATAAACCATAGTGAACCAGTTCAATGATTCATTTTTCTAAGTTGCTTAAAAATGTTAATTTGGGAAATTGAGGCCACCATTAGATAGAAAATGAATTTAGAAATTTTTAAAATTTAGAAAAGCGGTTGAAGCAGGTCCAAACCGGCCAAATTTTGAATTCAGGTCATTGAACCCAGTTGGACCGGACCGGTCAACGGTCAATGGGCAACGGTCAATAGTCAACAACACCCCATCAGCAGCCACGCAAGCACAGGCATCCAATGGGAGGCTGCCACATGTTCGGTCAACGGTTAACAGATAACTAGTCAACATGCCACACAGACACGGGCAACCAATGGGAGGCTGCCACATGTTCGGTCAACGGTTAACAGATAACTAGTCAACATGCCACACAGACACGGGCAACCAATGGGAGGCTGCCACACAGACACGGGCAGCCAATGGGAGGCTGCCACGTGTCTGGTCAATGACTAATGTGGCAGATGAGTTGGACCTCCACGTTAGAAAAATTGGCCAATCATAGCGTGCCACATGGCATGCCCACCACATCATCGTCTTCAACTGGTAGCCGCTGATAGAGAGAAGAGAGAATAGAGAGAGGCCTAAAAAGATGAAGTCTCCAGCGAGTCAAAAATCTCTCTAGTCCGGTCGCTGGCAGCCAAGTCGGAGGCTGAGTCTTACGCGACCGGTAGCCTGAAGAGTTGCCGAGCTCCCTATATAAAGAGCACCTTTCATTTGTCCTTAGCATCCCACAATCGACCAAAGAAGGAGAGGTGCTCAGTTTTCCGGTGAGCAGCAAACCGGAGCTCCAACATCTAGGCTTTTCTCCACCTTCAAAGCTGCATTCGGTGCCATTAGAATCGAGAGAAAGTTATCTACACAGCTGCACCCTCCATTCAGCCCGAGAGCCACCGTAGAAGAGCAAGGAAGCTCAAACAATAACACTGCTCCTCAACTGTCAACAGCCCAAGCTGCTCGAGCTCAACTCGAGCTATCCCGAGGTCAATTTCGGCCAAACCAAGCCCCCAAACGCACCTAGAGGTGTCCTGACCTTTCCCCGAGCTAGCATGGTAAGCTCCTTCATCGCTCTTTGCCGAAAAACACTATTCTCGGCACATTTCTATAAGAACTGAAACTAAGAAATTCACAATACTCATGCCACCAATTAAGGCGCAGTTTGATCCAAGGAGGATCCTCGAGAGGAGAGCAATTTAGAGAAAGCAAGAGCTTCGGTCGTCGAACCCTCACTGGTAAGATATCGAAGCTTTCTCTCTCTAGACTGAATTTTTCGACGAATCTTTGTTTGAGCTCATTTCCGAGCCAAATTGAGCGATACAAAGCTTGAAATGAAGAGAAAAACATAGAAAAGATGATTCAAATTAAGAATGAGGGCAATTAACCAAGTTTTTGGGGTCCATTGAACGAAATTGTGATTCGGGGCCAAATTGCAATTTAAGGAAAATTTGGGCATTTTCATAAAATTAACTTTCAATTGGGGCCCAATTGGGCAATTGGATGAAATGGAGGGCCAACTGGCAATTTTTGAAAGTTTAAAGACCAATTGATAATTTTTGGGAAGTTAAGGACCAATTGGCAATTTTGGGAAAATTAAGGACCAATTGGTAATTTTGGAAAAATTGAGGACCAATTGGTAATTTTAGAAAATTTAAGGACCCGTGATAAAAAATTACAAATTCTAGGGACTTAACTGAGATTAATGAAGACCATGGACTAAAATGTAAAGCTATAAACTTCAAGGGACCTAATTGTAATTAAGGCATAGTGTAAGGACCTATGCGTAAATATGAGAAAGTATAAGGTCCCTTATGTCAATTCTCCTTATATGAATGTTCAAACCATGTAGGCACGAGTCATACGAGTACGGGTGCCAGGGAGCACATTGAAGATTGAAAATCTAGCTGGGACAAATCCTTCACAGTACTAGGTGAGTGGGAATTTTAGCATAATACCCAGTTGGGGGTGATGAGAACCGTTTTTACGTTTGAAAACCATTTTTCTAGGAATGATCTCCCCTAACTACGTGAAACTGCTTAAACATTTTGGGAGGCATTTCTGATGGCGGCCAGAATTGCTCCAATAGGTTTGAGGCCTCAGATTTGAAAATGGTAGGGTCGAGGGCCTGATTTTTGGAAAACTAGTTAAGTGGGCCCAAGGCCAGTATGCATGGTTGGACTTGCAGACAAACGTGAATTATAAGAACCATGAAAACTTTTAGAAAAACTAGAATTGTTGTGTGAATTATTGTGGGACCAAGACAGGACTGACAAGGCTCGATGGGCTAGTGGCAGTACGCTTAGACCAGGTCGACAGGCCGGTCAGGGCAAACAGTTGCAGGCTAGGTCAAGTGCTGGGAACGTTGGCACTAAAGAGCATGGTTAATGAATCAAAATTGTTGTATGCATGCATGAGGAATCCGAGAGCATCTAGACACCCGAGAGGGGGTAGTCGATGGGTCCCAAGGGGAGCTGTTGGACGACCTAGATGCAATAAGGGCGGGTCTATCAAGGGAAATGAGGTCTCATCCCACAAAGTGGACATGATGAAGTACTGAGACCGAGGCTGGAGGGGAAATGAGGTCTCATCTTACCAAGCGAACATGATGAGGGTTTGAGGGTCGGACTATTGATGTCCACTCAAACTCAGGTTAGAGGCAGTGCACCTCTATTCGAGTGGACAGTAAAGACGCACCGAACCACAAGTGGAACAGTCGGGGACTATTCTACGAATGTGTGATCCCTTTCTATGATAGAAATGGCATGTGAATGCTTGCTAAAATGCCTCCCAAACAAGGCGAAGGGTTCAAGAAAAGATGAACTCATATTATAATAAATTAAAAGCATAAAACTTTTTGATAGACTGGTTGTTTTGAAAACTCGTTTTCCAACCCCTACTCATTGAGTTGTAGAAACTCACCCCTTCCCATTAAACTTTTTTTCAGGAAAGACACCTCGCTACAACGATGTGAGACTAGAAGAGAAAGCCAAGGGCACCACCATCAAGTAACTTTTATGTTTTGTAAACTTTGTTATGGAAAACAGGTATTTCCACACCTTTACCTTGAACTATTTGGTAAGAATACTAGATTAGTACGAGGAAGGGTGGCAGGTTGTTCACAAGACTTCGACCGAACCGGGTCGAAGTGTGACAATTCGGGTTAGGGTTGGGTGAAGGAGACTGTAAAACCCGCCCTTTTGAGCTAAGGAAAACCAGGAAAAGAACCGGTCAAACCAAGTGAGGATTTAGAACCGGTTCACAAACCCGATTATTTCTGAACGGGCAAGTTGGGAATTTACAACTCTCGGGTGATCTAAAGGGTTTATTAAACCTTGGAAAAGAAACTTAAGACAAATTAGAAAATAAAAATCAAAGTGGTTCAAGTGAACTAGATTTCATAAGAACTTTAAAGTTAAGCGTGCTTACTTGGGAGTAATGTGAGGATGGGTGACCTCTTAGGAAGTATGAATTTTTTTGTAACACGAAATTTCGGTCAAAAATTTGTATGTACGCCTTATCATAAATTAATATATAATTAATAGCAATAATTTAATACCTAAATTAAATTATTGGAATTAATACAAATAATTTAATACCGAAATTAAATTATTAGAATTAACACTGAAATTTAATTTATTAGAATTAATACCGAAATTAAATTATTGGAATTAATACCAATAATTTATGGCAATATTAATACCACTAATAAATTTCGCCCATTTAATACACGGGTTTTACAACTATATAAATAGTTCATCCCCATTTCATTCTCCACACACCTGAACACTTCTCTCTCTCTCTCTACTGCTCCATTTCCCGGTAAAGCTCGAACGAGAGCTTCGACTTGAACAAAGGTCGGGCTCTTTAGAACCGGGGGGAAGACAGCTATCTGATAGCAAACTCCAATCAATCCGAGTATCGTTGGAGAAACGCCGACATGATGGAATAGTGAAGCAACTCCGGCGGACCGAAGCTGCCCTATTTCGGCCAAGCTGAAAGCGGCCATTTCAAGCCATCCCAACACTTTCTCAGCCTTTCCACGACCGAATTAGGACCGAAAGGATGAACCTCAGGATGAGACCTATCTGCCTAGATCGAAAGCTCGGACCGCCGTGCCTTCACTGGAACACGAAGTACCGGGAACGCCAGCAAGGACAAGCTCGCGTGAATACCAAGAACCGGTCTAGTGGAATTCACGGCATTAACGGGTGAGTGGGTTTACAAACATCATACCTGATTGGGATGATGAGCACACCTTATAAAGTTAAAAACCACTTACCGGTTGTGAGTGGGTTTACTAACATCATACCCGGTTGGGGATGATAAGTACCTCGATATAAAAACCCACTGTTTAGTGGTATTTTAATCATCACTACTTAAAGAAAGTGATGTGAAAATTATGCGGAAAAACTACTTACGGGTTGTAAGTAGATCATACCCGGTTGGTATGATGAGACTTCCTGGAAGGAAGTTGAAAACCCGTTCATCGGTTATGAACGGAGATGTCCTTATACCGGTCGGTATGATGGATAGTAAAAACCTATTTTTGTCGGAAGTGTTCTCCCCTGACTGTGTGCCAATGCTTAAACTATTTGGGAGACCTTCTCGACGGGAGCTCGAATAGCTCTGATAGGCCAAGGGCCTCGGTTTTGGAACTTGGGGGCGAAATGCCCGATTTTGAAAATCTCGTACAGTGGGCCCAAGGCCAGTTGGCACGAGCAGGAGCTCGTAAACAAACATGATATATGTGCCATAAAACTTAATAAGTGAATTGTTTGGCCATGGTACCAAGATAGGACTGACATGCTCAGTCAACTAGCGGCAGTGCGACATGACAGGTCGACGGACTAGTCAAGACAAACAGCTGCGGGTTGAGTTGAGAGTCGGGGCCGTTGGACTAATGGCACCACATATTACGTGGCAATATAAGAAAACATTGTTTGTGCATGCACTATGAGTACGGGATCATCAAGACGCCCATGAGGGGTAGTGATGCATCCTAAGGGCACTGGACGACCTGGTGGCTATAAGGGCAGTTCGTCGTTCCAGGTGTCTGTGCGAAATCTGGAGTAGCACTAAGCGCATGAGACCGGGGTGGGGACAGGATGAGGTCTCTGTCCTCATACGGACACGAAGAAGTGATTTCAGGATTGTGGGTCGGATGTTTCGTACATCCACTCATTCCCAGGGTAGAAGTGGTCGTACTTCTATCCGGGTGGCAGGAAAAGTCGCTCCGAAGCCACTAGCGGGTTCAGTAGTGATACTGACTTGCGAATGTGTGTAACCTTCATGATGAAGGATGTGTGTTGGGTGATGACACACCATGATAACTAAGAATTTATGGAAAAAGATGAATTTTTAAATGAAATGATTTTTTTTGAAAACAAAGGAGTCTGGCACACTCCATATAAATGTTTTTCTTGAAAGTTAAAAGATTTGAATCCCACTCACTGAGTAGTTGTACTCACCCCCTCCCTTATACCTCTTTCAGGAAGTCCCGGAAAGCCGAACCTTAAAGGACTTGCGCAATTAAACGCCTGCAAGATTGGTACAACTAATTTAAATTACTATACAGTTTTGGTTTATGATATTCCTGGAAAAAGGTGCAGGTTAACGCCTTACTCTGTACGATTTATAATATAAGGGAAAACCCTTTAGTAGATCGGGAGAGTGGCGGGTTGATCACGGGGATCCGACCAAACCGGGTCGGAGCGTGACAGAGACAACATACACACGTGGCCACACATGCATGCGCTCGACGTGATTCACCAACCAGTCTGCACTGTAGCCAACTGATTTCCAATGAATTTCTCGGTTGGTTCGATGGTTTTTGGCCTAGTTCACCCCTTTTATGGTCGGTTCTTAGAAAAATAAAAATAACTAAAAAATTCTACATTCAATTTTCTATTGAATGAACTCAAGAAACACCTCATTTGGATTTGTTTAACACTTTAAAAATTTCGAGGATTTTACTGCAGCGAGCCGGTTCGATTAGTTTCAGCTTTTCCGAGGTTAATTCATCTTTAGTGAGACCAGTTCCTAGCCCAATCAAATTTTCTAAAAATACTCATTCTAATCTTCTATTGATTAGACTCAAGATTCTCTGTTTTATGGATTGTTTAGGTTCTCTAAAAAATCGGAGGTATTTTTCGATAATTTAGCTCGATTTCATTTTGGAGTTATTTTCACTTTATGCTTTTCCATCTACCAGATTCATAATTCTTTTGAAGTATTTTATGAGATTTTGGGGTACTATATACTTTTATCATAAATTAATTTATTTAAGCTCGAGATCCAATCCTAACTCGGGCCTCGTTCTTTGTTTTGGCCTTTTTACTATTATTTTGAATTTTTCTTCTCGATTTCATACACTTTTTGGTATTACAACTTTATTTTTAGTTTGAAAACGTATTATCAATTCATACTCTTATTCTGATCCAATTGGGTTTGAGGTGGGCTTCGAAAGTTTCAGGATTATAGGGGTTCAATAAATCTATATGTGATCACGTGAATGTGGAAGATGGAGTTACTATATGGAGGCTTTGAAACTTGCAAAGCAATACCGCTAGGAGCAATTTTGTCATTGCAGCATTCTTTCAAGGTTATTGCTTATGCACAAGTCTCTCTTAACTTGCATTTGTATCGTTTGGCGAAGGAATTCCGCAAGACTATGGTCAATTTTGGAAGACTATGGTCAATTTTGGCTTCTAACTTAGCTTTGTAGTGATGGAAGTTAACAAATGTATTATTTCAATTTCCAAAAAAGTAAATATAAGCACAATTTATAAAAAAAAACATAATTATTAGAAAATATTGTGAATATTCACCTAACTAATTATAAAATATTATATCTCATATTAATTAGATTAATATTAAGTTAAAGTTCAACAAAACATTTTTAACCTTATATTTAAAATATTTTCTCTATTTTAGTAATATAATATAGCATGTTATACATTTATTATTTATAATTTTTAAATACCCATTTAATAATTTTATATGGGTTAGATATAATTTTTTTCTCTAATACAAGTGAAATAATAAAAACGAGTTTGATAATGTTTTTTATAATATATGAAATAGCTAATCCAATTTTTGGTCACGGTTACCGAATGAGGTTACTAGATCTAATATTATATTAAAAAAATTCTAATATAATATTTGAAAGTATTTATGGTAAATAAATAATTATACCTATATAAAGTTATTAATTATAATAAATATAATCAATTAAATATTATATAATTCTAATATTTTTTATTTTAATTAATTATTTTAACAATTTAGAGTAATAAAATAATCTCATTCATATAATATTTCTCTATATTTCACATTAATTATGAATGGGATGACTTTAGTCACTTTAAGAAGGAATATAGGGCTTTTATTTTCTATGGAGGAGACAATGGCTGATGCATAAAGGTCCTTATTCAAGAAAAAATATTAATAATTTTATACATGTTCAAATTTAAAATTAATTTTATTTCACTTTTATAGATAAAAAATTATAGCAGTGGAATATTAATAATTTTATCAATTATAACACAAACTTTTTATTAATGTTAGTACAAATTTTATCTAATTTTATTAGGAACAAAATTTAAATATTACATTAATTTTAGAATATCATATTAGTTGTTTAAATATGTGCGACTAGTTTGCTATTTAATATATTACGTCCTAACTTAAATATTTATTGGGGGTGTAGCTCATATGGTAGAGCGCTCGCTTTGCATGCGAGAGGCACGGGGTTCGATTCCCCGCACCTCCAACATTGTGTTACTATTTAATCTTTTCTCATTTTACTATTCAATGCCCGCTTCCGCCACATCTCGTCCTGCGTCAATGTACAGAGCTTTCCCTTAATCGACGTCAACGTTATGGATCACGCGATTACTGGGATTATGAATCCTTCACCGTCCAACTTTGGGACAACAAAATGTGCTTGTTTGTAATTTGTTTTTACACCTAAATTATCTCTTTGACGAGGATATTTGTTGACGGTCTGACTTAGTATGATATTGGTATTGTACGATGAGTGTTGCAGGAAGTTAGGTTATTGGTTTTATTGTGTCTTCAAGACTAAGATTAAAGTATGTGTGCTTTGATAACTCACTAGCTTCAATTGAGCAAAAAAAGAAACAACTCTCTAGCTTCACAATTTATGATTTCCGTGTTCACGTTATGCCTCTATGCTGTGATTTTTTGTTTGCTAGTGTGAAGGGTATTAATATGGATTAATTCTGTATAGTTTTGAAATTAATTTATAAGATCAGTACTGGTGGTTTGTGAGTGCAGTAAAACAGTTAAATATCTCGGCTCTCAATTATTGTTGACTAAGTTTAGTGTTGAGAGGGTTCCCAAGTACGGTAGCAAATAACCCTCCACGGGTCGGGACCATATAACCATCACATTAGCCCAATGTATATAAGGATCAAAATGACATCCTATGGACAGTTTTTTTGCTGATTTTTTTGGGCACATATGCCATAAACCCCAAACAACTTTGTTTGATCCATAAAAGGAGATTAAAAGATGTGATTTTAGTTTATTGGAAGAGTTTTTTTATTTGCCCCTAAGGGACCAAACCACGTTGTTTGGTCCCTCCTCTGGCAAGAAGAGTTTATGGTCGGCTCCATTAGATCTATTTGACGGAACCCGATCGATGGGACTAACCAGAAAGGTCGGAATCCGACTATGGGATTAATACCCCTTTAACATTTGGAGTAAGTGCCACCTAATTGAGTGCAGGTACTCTTAGCCCCCCTTGTAGTCCTATTTCCCAATAGCTAGATATTGACTATGAGGTTGTTCAAAAGTTGGAAGAGGAAAATACATTGGGAAGTGTTTGAATGCATTAATGTCACTAACAATGAGAAAGTGGATCAGTATCCTCAAGTCTGTCAAGAAAAATAAAATAACTTCTTTAATATCTCTCCATGACTTCTTGCATTTGCTGATGTTTACACTTTTCATTACCATAGTTTTTATTTCTTTATTTATACATCATGTTTGTGTTATATGCTATTTATACTAATTCAAATTAAATTTGTCAATTTCTTTAATATATTTCTTGTACCCTTATGATACTGTTAGAATAGATGCCTTTCTATATATTTTCCTCTTAAAATATGGCCCATTTATTGTTGGATCTATACTTACTCTATTAGCCCAAAACTTCCTTTTAAAATGATGCAACAGTTTTGGTATACTTGTAGCATAAATCAAACTTCTGCATAATCTTGTGTGGTGGCCCAAATATAGTGAAGGTTCTTGATATTGTTAAATATTAGCATTAAAAAACTTAACTTTGTTTTTGAATACTGTCTATAGTGCTGATTTCAAAATCCTACATTGACAAACTTTTTAAGGTATTTTTATGTAAGTACATGTGATTTTACATATCCTTACACTAGACTTCTTCACTAATGGTATTATTTTAGTTTATCCGATTTTCATTTTCATATTGTTGTATGCATATTGTTGGTATTATTTTCATATTATTTTAGTTTAGGCTGTTGTGACTCACATACTCATGCATGTATTGACTCACTCAAGCAACCGCCTAATGTTATAATTGACCAGGAGCTCCCGTAACGAATACAATGTTAAGAAGACTGCTTCAAAGCAAGCATTCATCCATTTATAATTTGTTGATTATTGACAATAAAAAAATCTTTCAATAAAAAAAACTTTAAGAACTTAATCAATATCCTTCAATAAGTACTGTATGAGATCTATAAGATCTCTTCACATGCAACATTTATTAACACATTGCACTTTTCCTATATGTCCACATCTTAGAGTTTCCAATCTCATTAAATTTAATAAAACGTATTATACGATATGTTCATATGAATTTATATATATTTATATTAAAAAAAATATTCTTAATATATGAACTTCTCCCTACACTATAAATTTATAATAATTTTATTAATATAATACAATAAAAAATACTACGTAATTTAATATATTTTTCCTATTATTTATGATATTACAATCTTATCCTAATTCTATGCTACCAAAATGCGAAATCAAGACTAATATCACATCCATAATATTATCTCAAAATTTTCATTATCATCAATTACCTACTTCAGAATTTGTCTTCAACTACATCAAATACAATTTATATAATACTGTCTTTCTGCAAAATTTATAATTTTAAGTCTCTGTAAAATAATTATTCTATTTCGATTTTTCTATTTATTAAAATAATCATTTCCTAAGTCTTTACATTAAATATGAGTTTACCAGTTATCAATCATCCAATTAATATTCCAACTCTACTAATCAAATTAGATAATACAAACTATTTCTTATGGTGTAACAACATAACACTTTTGTTGGAGGCATACCAAGAACACCTCACACACTTTTCGCATGATCTTTTGGGCTTTTATTCTGGATATTAAATACTCTTATTTTTGTAATCTAGTTTCGCGTGGTGAGTGGATAATCAATCCATCCCAATGATAAGATCTATTTTAGTAAGATGTATCAGTATTAAGTAGGTCTTAAGGACTTCCCCTTCCATTGCCATCTCACATCCTTGCAAAATTGTGTCTCTTAGGACCACCTTGCCCTACAACGTATACACCATTAGTCCTGAGTTTAGTGGGGATAAGACTTGTAGAATCATGGGTGTTAGTTTTTCTTGTACATACAACTTATCTACTTTTCAATCTATCGGGGCGAATGCCCCGATGTCATTTACTTGTATGAGCCCTGCGATAATGCTGAAAACATATTTATTATAAAATTGTATTACACAATTTGTACCGCGTCCAACTAAGGCTCACACTCCTTCTATTTGCATGGTTCGCTTCCTACACCATTTCAAAAAGACTTAAAGCACAATAGGGAGTTCAAGGGTTTTGGGAGTACCTATAATGATGCTCGGGACTGCCCTAGCCTCATCTTGGGTCATGTTGTAGATCCCTGAGTGTTACTAGATTGGAACAGGAACCTTGCCTTGGTTCTTAGGTACTTTGACCCTTCTGTTGACCTACTTGGATCCCTGAGTGTTACTAGATCGGGCTTGCACTGCCAGGTAGGGTGGAGGTCAACCTATAGTTTTTCCTCCTAGTGCCACCCTATTGTTGGCACTCTTGTTGTAAGATCAAGAAAAATTCCAACTTCATAATTAGGCCAAACTGAACTGGAAAGTGGGATCGAACAGGGAATCTAGGGGTAACCAAGGAATATATTGAATCAGAAAGAGGAAAGAGATTAATGAGAGGTCATGAGAGATGAATAATGGTAAGGAGAAACCCTTAGGATAGTCGTGGGACTCATAATCAAGGATTGGGAGAAAATTGGGAAAGAATCGATTTGAAATGCGTTCAAGCTAGATAAAGTCACAAAACCCCCAAATTTTTAAGTGGTAAACTCAAATCCAAATTAACTAGTTTTTGAGTCCTTTCAATAGAAAATTGAATGTAAAATTTTTAATTATTTTTATTTTCTCAAGAACCAGCAGAGAAGAGGATGAATGGGGCAAAAAACTACTAAACTGGTTGAGAAATATGTCAAAAATCGGTTCGCTACAATGCCAGACTAGTTGGATGAGAAGCTTAATGCATACACATGCGGCCACGCGTGCGCCTCTCATATTCTTCGCCCTACTGCCGACCCGGATTCCCATGTTTTACCCGACATATCACCATTGACCCGTTGACTCTACTGCTTAGGAACATTAATTAATTACCAGCACCACAAGCTATAAATTAATGAAAGGAAGTTATGGATAAATTGCCACAGAGGTCTAGGTCACATCCATATAAATTGGGGTTGGTCTCTCACCAACAATTGCTCAAAATTCTCTCTCAACCACTAACTACTCCAACTCCGGTGACCTTGATACCAAAAAGCATAACTTTGTTTTTCGACCACCTCCAAATACGTTTTTGGTATCCCTAGAAAGATGTGGACCTCAACTTTCTATCGCCACCCCTCTCGACCCTCAACTCTTCTTCTATCAGTGTCGACGAGATCGCAAAGTACCTAATATCCAACAAACTGAAATAGAGCACCTGTTTTCAGGGTCAATTCTGATGGCCTCGATAAGTTGAAAAATATTAGGTGAGTCCCTTGAACCACTAGCTTTCCATAGTCACATGATTTGTCCAATTTGATCAAGAATTGGATATGAATTAAATTATCAAAATATCAGATCACGAGCAAAGAGCAAGCGGAGGGTCCGAAGGGCTACAAACTACCATTTGACTTGGTGACCTTGATATCAAAAAGCATAACTTTGTTTTTCGACCACCTCCAAATACGTTTTTGGTATCCCTAGAAAGATGTGGACCTCAAATTTCTATCGCCACCCCTCTCGACCCTCAACTCTTCTTCTATCAGTGTCGACGAGATAGCAAAGTACCTAATATCCAGCAAACTGAAATAGAGCACCTATTTTTAGGGTCAATTCTAATGGCCTCGATAAGTTGAAAAATATTCGGTGAGTTCCTTGCACCATTAGCTTTCCATAGTCACATGATTTGTCCAATTTGATCAAGAATTGGATATGATTAAATTATCAAACTATCAGATCATGAGCAAAGAGCAAGCGGAGGGTCCAAAGGGCTACAAACTACCATTTGACTTGGTTTAAGTGGACATGGACTCTTGGGAGTGTCAGCTTTCCAACTCCACCAACCTCAATAGCCGACGTGTCATACCCTGACCCAGTTTGGTTAGATCCCCGTGATCAACTTGCCACTCTCCCAGTTTATTAAAGGTTTTCCCCTACTTTTAAATCGTGAGGAGTAAGGCATCCTTTAAACTTGCACCTTTCCTAGAATAAAATTAATTAAAACTGCATGAAATTTAAACTTAACATACCAGTCTTACAGATGTAGTTAACTTGAGGTCTTTGGGGAGGCTTTCCCTTGGTTACCTGAAAAGGGGTATAAGGGAGGGGGTGAGTTCAACGACTTAGTGAATGGGTTTAAAATTTGACTTTCAGAAAATAGCTTGAATTGGAGTGTGTCAAACTCCTTATTTTCTTTAAAACATTTCATCCTAAAAATCTTAGTTTTCATAGCCGTTTCTCATCATTAACCATGAACGAGGTGTTTATCAACCAACCAACACACACCCTTCATCATGAAGGGAACACACATTTGTAGGGCAGCACATCCACTGCACCCACTTGTGGCATTAGAGTGACTTTACCAGCCACCTAGATAGTAGCCCATCAACTTCTACCCTGAGAATGAGTGGATGTACGTGACATTTAACCCTTAATCCAGTAAAGAAACTCCATGTCCATATGAGGACAAAGACCTCATCCCGACCCCACCTTGATCTCATGCACATGAAGCTATGTCGAGCTTCCTTGACTGTTGGCACGACAATCTATCCTTATCTCCACCATGTCGTCCAGTAGCCCCTAGGACACATCACTAACCCTCTTAGGTGTCTTGAAGGTCCTGTACCTTAGTGAATGCACAAATAAAGTGCTTTCCTCATAATCCATTTAATCTTTGGTGCCACTGGTCCAACGACCCCGACCCTGAACTCGACCTGTAGCTGATTGTCTCGACTGATCCGTTGACCTGTAGCTGATTGTCTCGACTGATCCATTGACCTGTCTTGTCGCACTACCGCCAATCCATCCAGTATGTCGATCCTAACTTGGTACCATGACCAAACATATCATTCATTAAAAAATGTTCATTTCTTAAACTCATGTTTATTTATGAGCTCCTACTCGTGCCAACTGGCCTTGGGCCCCCATTGTATGAGATTTTTAAAATCGGGCATTTTAGCCCCCAAGTTCCAAAACAAAGGCCTCGAGTCTATATGAGCATTTCGAGCTCCTGTCAAGAAGCTCTCCCAAAATGTTTAAGCAGTGTCACATAGTTAGGGGAGAGCACTTCCGACAAAATAATCTTTTCATTTGTCCATCATGAAAAACAGGTATGAGGACATCTTCGATTATAACCGATAAGCAGGTTTTCTACTTTCTTCGAGTAAGTTCATCATACTAATCGGGTATGATCTACTTACAACTATTAAGTAGTTTTTTCGCATAATTTCCACATCACTCCAGGTGTGATGTTCAAAATTCCACTTTGTAGTGGGATTTCATTTCTGAGATGCTCATCATTCCAACCAGGTATGCTGTAAAAATTCCACTCACTCATTAATGCAATGAATCTCTCTTAACCAACTTTTTGCCTTCACGTGAGCTTATCTTGGTTGGCATTCCTGGTTCTTCATGTTACTACACGATATGAACATCATTGTTCATTATCTTTTGGCCTAATAGCCTTCATTTATCACAAATGAATAAAATACCCAAACTTTTCTATTATTTAAAATTAGGCCCATAAAGTTCTTTTTCTTTAACTTTAGGAACCTAACGCATGTTTTCCCCCAAATTGAGTCCTGAAACTTCAAAAATTTACTTTGGGACCTCAATTTATTCAAAATTACCAAAAGGGGTTCAAGTTTCCCAAATTCCCATTTTGGTCCCAACTTTTCCAAAATTACCATTTTGCCCCTACTTTACAAAAATGTTAAAATTGACCTCAATAATTCTAAAAATTGACCAATTGGTTCTCCAACATCTTTTCCATGCCCAATTGGCCATCAATTTTAGGAAATTGCACTTTAGTCCCTCAAAATTTTTAAATTCCCCAAATTTGAACCTTTCAACCTGATTCAATCGAAGTTAATTGTTGAAATTAAAGGTGGATTTGAGTTCCTACACATCCATAGAATTCAATTGAACTTTGAATCGCATGATTTGATGCCAAAATGAGCTCAAATGGAGCTTTGCCTGAAAATTGGACTTAGATAGAGAAAGTTTCGAAAGCTTACCGTCGGGGGTGCGGCGGTTTGAGCTTTTGATCTAGGGAGATAGCTCTCATCTTGAGGTTTTTCCTAGGATTAATAATCGTATCAATTAATGCCGAATTGAGGGAGAATTTGTTCAGTGAATTTTCATCGATTCTCTCTCTAGCATTGATCAGAATTTATGGAGGGGAGATAAATTGGCTTATCTTTCAGCCTGTATGAGGGCTGTGGAAGTGTTGGGAGGGCTTGGTTTGCCTGAGGATGGCTCGAATTGGCCATTTTTAGGTCAACCAAAATTGGGCAGCTTCAGTCTGTAGGAGCTACATCACTGTTCTCTCATGTTGGCATTTCTCCGACGATCCTTAGAGCAAATGGAGACTACAGTCGTGTAGTTGACTTCTCCCCGAATCTAAAGAACTTGACCACGCCTTCTTTGGCTCAAAAAAGTGTCCAAGTTGGATTTCTGTTTCGAGCTTCACCAGAAAGTGGAGCAATATGGAGAGAATGGATTTTTTAGGTGTAAGGATGACGAATGAGGAGGCACTCTTTATGTAAGAAGCTTAGGGACTTCTTGGCTATCCGATTGATGCCTTAATGGCAATCATTCATTGCCTGAAACTCCCTGGCCAGAGACTTTTCATCTTTGCCGACGCTGCTCAATTTTTTGGCGAGTGAACGGTGCTGTCATCTAAAGGAAGAAGATGACATTGTTCTGAATTGGACCGGACCAGTTCGAACCGGGTTCAATGCTTAAACCGATCGGTTCAGGTCTGACCGAGTTTTTCAAATTTAAAAATTTGTAAATTCATCTAAATTCATTCTCTATCAAATGGTGGCCTCAATTCTCCAATTTGAATTTTCTAAGCCACCTACAAAATTGAATTTAGAAACCGGTTCAATAGTGGTTCAAATCGGTTTAGGTTCGGCCCACCTGAACCGGTTTGGTTTTCATGTCCTGTCACACCTTGACCCAATTTGGTCAGATCCCTGTGAGCAACCCGCCATTCTTCCAGTTCACTAAGGGTTTTCCCCTCCTTTAACCCGTGAGGAGTAAGATGTCCTTTAAACATGTACCTTTCCTGGAATACATAAATCAAAACTACATAAACTTTTTAACGTACATACTGTCTTGCAGGTGTGATTAACAGGAGGTCTTTGGGTGGGTTACCCTTGGTTACCTTAAAAGGGATATAAGGGAGGGGGAGAGTTCAACGACTCAGTGAATAGGTGTACAAAGTTTGACTTTTAGGGAAAATAATTGAATTGGAGTGTGCCAGACTCCTTATTTTCTTTTAAAATAATTCATCCTCAAAATCTCTGTTTCATAGCAATTACTCACTCCTCAACCATAACTGCTGTGCTTATCAACCAACACACACCCTTCATCATGAAGGTAACACACATGAATAAAACTCCATGTCCGTTTGAGGACAGAGACCATATCTTGGTCTCATGCACATGAAATTTAAACACAAAAGCTTTAGGAGGTCCCAAACACAGTATCTTCATGGAGTCCAAACACAGAAACTCCGTGAAGTACAAACATAGAACTTCGTGAAATACAAACACAGAACTTCGTGGAGTACAAACATAGGACTCCATGACTATATGTTATGATGAGAAACACAAATCCAGTAGCTTCTCTTTTCTCTTATTGCCACCATGTCATCCAATAAACCCTTAGGACGCATCACTACCCCTCTTAGGCATCTTAATGGTCCCGAACCTCAAGTGCATGCACAAACAAAGTTTTCCTCAGAAGCCATTTCATCTTTGGTGCCACTGGTCCAACGGCCCTAACCCTCAACTCGACATGTAGCTGTTTGTCTTGACTGGTCCATTGACCTCTCATGTCACACTACTGCCAGTCTATTGAGTATGTTGATCCTATCTTGGTACCATGGCCAAACAATTCATTTACTTAAGTTTTCATGGCTTAGAATCATGTTTGTTTATGAGCTCCTACTCGTGCCAACTGGCCTAGGGCCCAGTGTTCGATATTTTCAAAATCAGGCATATTAGCCTCCAAGTTCCAAAATCGAAGCCTCTAGCCTAATAGAGCTATTCGAGCTCCTGTCAAGAAGGTCTCCCAAAATGTTTAAGAAGTGGCATACAGTAAGAGGAGAGCACTTTCGACAAAATATACTTTTCAACTATCCATCATATCAATCAAGTATGAGGACATCTCCACTCATAATCGATGAACGGATTTTCCACTTCATTTGAGAAAGTTTTATCATACCAATCGGGTATAATCTACTTAAAACAGGTAAGTAGTTTTTTTGTTTGATTTCCACATCACTCCTCTCAGGTGTGATGATTAAAATACCACTTAGCAATGAGTTTTCATTTTTGTGGTGCTTATCATTCCAACCGGGTATAATATTAAATTCCTACTCACCTGTTAACGCAGTGAATTTCCTATTATCCGACTTGTTATCTTTACTCGAACTTGTATTAGCTGGCGTTCTCGATACTTCATGTTCCTATACGATATGAACATTCTTGTTCATTATTCTTTGGCCTAGTATCCCTCATTCTTCCCAAAATGAATGGGAAAATCAAACTTTTTCTTTATTTGCATTTAGGTCCCTAAAATTATTTTTCTTTAACTTTAAGTCACTAATGCTATTTTTTCCTCAAATTGAGTCCCAAAACTTTTAAAATTCATCTTAGTACCTCAATTTATTTAGATTCACAAAAAGGGGTTTAATTTCACAAAATTTTCCAAAATTACCATTTTGCCCATGCTTTACAAAAAATGTATGCTTTGCCCCCAAAACTTCAAAATTGCCCAATTGGTCATCCAACATCTTTATCATGCCCAATTGGTCCTCAATTTTATGAAATTGCACTTTAGTCCCTTGAATTTTTGAAATTCCCAAATTTCCCCCAATTTCAACCTTCTAACTCAGCCGAATTTGGTTTTATCAAATTGACTGTTCAAATGATTTTAATTATTGAAATTAAAATTAGATTAGAGTTCCTACACCTTCATACGATTCAATTGCACTTTGAATTGCATGATTTGGTGCCGGAATGAGCTCAAATGGAGCTTCGCCGGAAAATTGGACTTAGAGAGAGAAAGCTTCGAAAGCTTACTGTCGGAGGCACGACAGTCTGAGCTTTTGATTTGGATAGATAGTTCTTGTCCTGACGTTACTCCTAGGATCAATAATTACATCAATTGATGTCGAATTGAGTGAGAATTTTATTATCAAATTTCTGTCGGTTCTCTTTCTAGCACCGGTTGGAAATTGTAGAGGGAAGCCAAATTAGCTTACCTTTTAGCTCTAATTCAGCTGTAGAAGGATTGTAAAGGTGTTGGGAGGGCTTGATTTGGCCTAAAAAGGGCTTGAATTAATCGATTTTAGCACGGCAAAATAGGGCAGCTTCAGTCCACCAAAGCTGCTTCACTATTTGATCATGCCAACACTTCTCCGATGACCCTCATAGCAAATGGAGACTACATGCATGTAGCTAACTTCTCTCCAGTTCTAAAGAACTCGACCTCGCCTTGTTTGGCTCAGAAAAGTACCCAAGTCAGAGCTTTGGTTCGAGCTTTACCGAAAAATGGAGCAGTTGAGAGAGAATGGAGTTTTTAGGTGTGGAAAGGATAAATGAGGAGGGGCTCTTTATATAGGAAGCTCGGGGACTTCTTGGTTGTCTAATTGGCACCTTAATGCAGTCATTCATTGCCTGAAACTATTTGACCGAAGACTTTTCATCTTCATCGGTGCTACACAATTTTTTCCGTCAAGTGAACAATATTGTAATCCGAAGGAAGAAGATGACATTATTTCGAACCAAACTGGACCAGTCCGAACTAGGTTCAAAGCTTAGACCGGCTGGTTCACCCTCGATTCGACCAAAATTTTCAAATTTAAAAATTTCTAAATTAATTTTCTATCCAATGGTGGCTTCAAATCTCAAATTTGAATTTTCTAAGCCACCTAAAAAATTAATTTAGCATTTGGTTCAATAGTGGTTTAAACCGGTTCAATCCGGATCCAGTTCACCTGAACCATTTGGTTTTCATCTGCAATTCATCCTAAAGTCCCTTTTCTTGACTTTTGTGACTCTTTGGATAACTCGAGATCCATAAATTTCCCGATTTTCCCTTTCTCTATTGGTTTTGGTTCATGAATTGAATCAGTACAATCCAGGTGGATTCGGTTCATCTAAACTGGTTTGGTTTTTCTCTTCCAATTTGTCCTAAGGTTCTTTTTCAAGACTTTATGAACCCTTTGGATCACTTGAGAGTTGTAAATTTCTCAAATTGCCCGTTCTCTGATGATCGAGTTTGTGAACCGATTCAGTTTTTGTCACTTGGTTCGACCGATTCTTTTTCCAATTTTTCCTTAACTCAAAAGGGCGGGGGTTTACAAACCCAATTCATCCTAGAGTCCTTTCTCATGACTTTTATGACTCTTTAGGCCACTCAGGATCCATAAATTTCCTAGTTTACTCTTTCTCTAATGGTTGGGGTTCGTGAACCGATTTGGTTTTCTCACCCGGGTTGACCGGTTGTTTCCCCAGTTTTCTTATCCTAAAGGAGAATGGTTTACAACTCTCCCCTCCTTTTAGGAGTTTTGTCCCCAAAACTAAATCACCATTTTTCACTTCGGGATAAACTTCCCTTAATGTCAACTTGGACATGTTAATACTTTGGGTGTTCTTTCACTTAGCCCACTTTAAATCACACACTTAAATAATTTCTTTTCCTTTACATTGTTTATTCCTTTCATGGAGTTTATCATAACTAGTATGTCTTACCCGCGAGTCCAAAGGTATATCCCTAGGTTCACATCTCCCTTTACTTAGGGCAAGATTCTTCCCTTTGAGGTTCTTACTCAAGATTTCAGGATTGGGTGTTCCAAGATGCCGAATCATTCCTTTGTCTAGTTATTCTCTTCATCGTTGAAACCCTTAGCTCAACGTTCTTTTGAGCATTACGTACTTGTTTTCATAGATTTCGGTGTTATTATCCCTTCGTCCTAATTTGACCCTTCCTTCATCCGTCATTGATTAAAGCTTCAGTCAAAAATATGTTTGAACTTGTCATTCTTACTAATTGACTCTTTTTTACTCGAGTCACATTTTACTCGAGACTATTGGTGCTTACATGTCCCTTACGACGTGACATATTCTAGGACCTGTCTTTTTCCATTAGACTTCTACGACACCTCCTTTAGGGTTGTTCCCAACTTTCCAACCTTTTAGGGATTGCATAACTTCATCCCTCTTTTCATCAGACAGTATTCCTCAACTACCTTTACCATTATCCAATCATCCTTCATGCCTTGGCAAAATGTCTTACATAACCATGTTAGTTTTCCTTACCCACTCATCTTTTAGCAACTTCTTTATTGGGTTTTTTTGGTGCCAATCATTGAATTTTCTTGATGAGTTATTGACATGCTGGGATTCTTCCCTTCTTATGTCTTTCTTCATTTTTGGTGACGTCCTTTACTCAAGGATTTTCCTTTCCCCTAAACCCACTCTTGCTTGCTTATAAACATTTCATGATTTTGTTGTTTTGGAGAGTTCTTCTTTAATGATTTTCATTCTCTACTATGCCCTTCAAAGTAGAGATTTCCCTTTTAGGTGCTAGATGTTTGAATTTCTTACTACTCCTCGAAGGTTTCCTTCCTTCGCATTCTTATACCCTTTTGAATTAGGGCTTTTTCCACCTTTAATCATTTGCCGATCATAATTTCCCAGTTCACCTTTTACTTTCCTACTCAAGTTATCTCCGATCATCGAGTTTTATTTCATATACTCAACACTATGCCCACTCTATTACCCTTCTTTAGAGTGTACTCTCCACTACTTCCTGGTCCTTCTTAGTGCCTCGTTTATTCTCCTTGACCATCCCATTGCTACTAGTTGCTTCCTTCTTTTCTAGGTTCATCGAAAATTTCTAATTGGCTTCTTTACTCTTCCAAATTAGGTAAATAACTTGGCCATCCCGACATACCCTTAACCACTTATGGTTTTTATGAGGTTCTTTATGTCAGTTTAAGCCTCTTTGGATCCATCTGGTGGTCTTAGCTTCAGAACTTCCCTTTTTGTGGTCTCACTTCCTACTTTTATCCTATACCTAAGGATTCTCGACCAGGTTCAACTTCTCTAACGCTTCTTGGAGGCTTTTTCTTCTTTCCTTTCTTACACCCTTCTAAGATCGGTATTGTTGCTCGCCCTTTATCCTTCACTGTTCTCCATTTTCTTTTTGTTCCTTATCCTCTCTTCAAGGAGCTCCTTATGATAGATTGGTTCCTAGCACTCTATTTTATGTCCAACCATTCACTCCTTGGGCTCTATTAGGTGAGTGTGGGCCACGACCAATCTTGATGTCATTGGTTGTTTTCTCCTTACTCACTTCTGAATTGGAGGGTTTACTTTTCCATGGTTTTTTAGATATTCTTTCCTTTATTTCCTTATTATGGGTAGCCCACCCATTCTTATTTGTCACTGCGTCCTTTGATGCTATTTCCTACTTATCTATTCCTTGGGTTTAACTTTCTCCTTGGGTCATCTTAGTATGCTTCCCTCGGTTCTTTAACCTGAGTGTGTACTTCATCTCTACATCCTTCACCACTTGGTCCATTACTTCTTAGTTAAAACGTGTATGCCTTCCTAGGGTCTCTTTCCTTGGGAAATGTTTATGCACTATTTGCTCTAAGACCTCTTTGTGCGTGACTTACTAAATGCTCCTTCTGGCTTGAGAGTGGTTGTAATTTCATTTTTAGACATTTATCACTTCAAGGATTTCCTTCATCCTTCCTTTCACTCTTCTGGCCTTTCTACCATCCCCTTCCTCGCTAGGCTAGTCTACAACCCTACTTAGCTCCTTTGTTTTTTCGAAGTAGATCCTACCTTGTTATCTCGAGGCATCCTAGTTGTCTTTCATTATTCGACTTATCTTCTATGGAGGAGGTGTTTCCTTCTTTGCTCCTAAGTGGCTTCTAGTGCTCCTTAAGGGAAAATTCCTCTTTACCTATATTATGCTATTTCTGAGTTTTCTTAAGGTTCTACCCTTGCTCTTCTTTACGTGATACTTCCACGGGTAATTGAGGCATACAATTATATTATTAAGGGACAGATAAATTTTCAAGAACTTAGAATCTTTTTCATTGAAGTAAGAATACAATTTTGGGGTTTTAACATCTCTTGAGGGAGATTGTAACAATAACAGTGAGGGGGCCTCAAATTGGCCAATTTTAGTTCGGCCGAAATAGGGAAGCTTCAATCCACTAGAGATGCTTCACTCTTCTATCATGCGGGCGTTTCTCCGACAACTCTCGGAGCAAACGGAGACTACAGGCATGTAGCTGACTTCTCCCCAGTTCTAAAGAACCCAACCTCACCTTCGTTGGCTCAAAAATAACCCTATATTAGAGCTCTGGTTTAAGTTTCACCGGAAAACTAAGTAGTTGAGAGAGAATGGAGTTTTCAGGTGTAGAGAGGATGAATGAGGAAGGGGTCTTTATATAAGAAGCAAAGGGACTTCATGGTCGTTCGATTGGTGCCTTAATGGTAGTCATAAATTTGCCTAAAACTCCCTAGCTGGAGACCTTTTAGCTTCGCTGACGCTGCGCAATTTTCAAATGAGTAAACAGTGCTGCCATCTAAAAGAATAAGACGAAATTGTTACGAACTGGACCGAATCGGTCCAAACCGGGTTTAAAGCTTAAACCGGCTGGTTCACCCCCCATTCCACCAAATTTTTCAAATCTAAAAATTTCTAAATTAATCTAAATTCATTTTCTATCCAATGGTGGCTAAAATCTCAAATTTAAATTTTTTAAGCCACCTAGAAAAACGAATCTAGCAACTAGTTCAATAGTGGTTCAAACCGATCCAAATCGGTTTAATCCGGTTTGGATCCGATTCAACTGAACTGGTTTGATTTTCATCTCCAATTCATTCTCAAGTCCATTTCCATGACTTTTGAGATTCTTTGGGTCACTTGGGATCCATAAATTTCCCAGTTTGCCCTTTCTCTATTGGTTCTGGTTCATGAGCCGACTCGATTCATAAACCGGTTCAATCCAATTGGATCTGGTTCATCTGAACTAGTCTAGTTTCTCTCTTCTAATTTGTCCTAAGGTTCTTTTCCAAGGTTTTATGAACCTTTGAATTACCTGAGAGTTGTAAATTTCCAAATTACTTGTTTCCTATTAATCGAGTTTGTGAACCGGTTTGGTTTTCTCACTCGGTTTGACCGGTTATTTTCTTAGTTTTCCTTAACTCAAAAGGGCGGGTTTTATAGTGGAACACATAGCAAAGAATTGTTCTACACTATTAGGAATCTAAGTGATACCTTCCAATAAGGAAACCTCCACCCCAATAGAGTCCACTATTGAACTAGTTGGATCGGTTTGAACCACTATTGAACTAGTTGCTAGATTCGTTTTTCTAGGTGGCTTAAAAAATTTAAATTTGAGATTTTAGCCACCATTGGATAGAAAATGAATTTAGATTAATTTAGAAATTTTTAGATTTGAAAAATTTGGTGGAATGGGGGGTGAACCAGCCGGTTTAAGCTTTAAACCCGGTTTGGACCGATTCGGTCCAGTTCGTAACAATTTCGTCTTATTCTTTTAGATGGCAGCACTGTTTACTCATTTGAAAATTGCGCAGCGTCAGCGAAGCTAAAAGGTCTCCAGCTAGGGAGTTTTAGGCAAATTTATGACTACCATTAAGGCACCAATCGAACGACCATGAAGTCCCTTTGCTTCTTATATAAAGACCCCTTCCACATTCATCCTCTCTACACCTGAAAACTCCATTCTCTCTCAACTGCTTAGTTTTCCGGTGAAACTTAAACCAGAGCTCTAATATAGGGTTATTTTTGAGCCAACGAAGGTGAGGTTGGGTTCTTTAGAACTGGGGAGAAGTCAGCTACATGCCTGTAGTCTCCGTTTGCTCCGAGAGTTGTCGGAGAAACGCCCGCATGATAGAAGAGTGAAGCATCTCTAGTGGATTGAAGCTTCCCTATTTCGGCCGAGCTAAAATTGGCCAATTTGAGGCCCCCTAAGGCAAACCAAGCTCTCCCAACACTTCCTCAGCCCTTCCACGGCCGAGTTAGGATCGAAAGATAAGCCAATTCGACTCCCCTGTACAATTTCTGATTGATGCTAGAGAGAGAACCGATAGAATTTCAATGAAAAGATTCTAATCTAATTTGTTATCAATTGATGTCATTCTTGATCATAGGAAGAACCTTAGGAGGAGAGCTATCTGCTCTGATAAAAATCTCAGACCGCCGCACCCTCACCGGTGAGCAATTGAAGCTTTCTCTCTCTACAGTCTATTTTCCGGGAAGCTCCGTTTGAGCTCGTTCCGGCATTAAAACTTACGATTCAAAGTGCTATGGAATCATATGAATTTGTAGAAACTCAATTTCAACTTTAACTTCAATAATTAGAAGTGTTTAATTAGTCAAGTTGATAAAATCAAATTTAGCTGTGTTAGTGAGTTGAAATGAGGGGAAAATTTTGGGGAATTTTTGGTGTAAAACTTACCATTTTTGTAAAGGAAGGGCAAAATGGTAATTTTGGAAAAATTTGGGTGCCAAATTGGGAATTTGGAAAACTTGAACCCCTTGTTATGAAATTGGGTAAATTTAAGTCCGAAGAGGAATTTTAAGAGTTTAGGGACTCAATTTGAGGAAAAACGGCGTTAGGGAGTTAAAGTTAAAAAATGTAACTTTAGGAACCTAATTGCAAATAAAGGAATAGTTTGATTTTCTTATTCAATTAGGATGAATGAGGGCTGTTAGGCCAAAGAATATTGAACAAGAATTTTCATATCTTGTAGGAACACGAAGTACCAAGAACGCCAGCTAAGACAAGTTCAAATAAGGACAACAAAGCCGGTTAAGTGGACTTTCACTGCACAATCTGGTGAGTGTGATTTTATATCATACTCGGTTTGGAATGATAAGTACCTTGAAATGAAAACCCACTACTTAGTGGTATTTTAAAAATCACAACTTGGAGTAGTGATGTGGAAATGACGCGAAAAATCCACTTACAAATTGTAAGTAGATCATACCCTGTTGGTATGATGAAACTTCATCGAAGGAAGTGGAAAACCTATTTATCGGTTATAAGAGGAGATATCCTAATACTTAGTTGATATGATGGATAATTGAAAATTTATTTTTGTTGGAAGTGTTCTCCCTTGACTGTGTGCCACTGCTTAAATGATTTGGGAGACCTTCTTGATAGGAGCTCAGATAGCTTTGTTAGGCTAGAGGCCTTGGTTTTTGAACTTGAGGGCTATTATGCCTAATTTTGAAAATCTCGAACAGCGAGCCATAGGCCAGTTGGCATGAGGAGGAGCTCGTAAACAAACATGAGATATATGCCATAAAAATTTAAATAAATGAATTGTTTGGCCATGGTACCAAGATAGGACCAACATACTCAATCTACTTGTAGTAGTGCGACATGAACAGTCTCCGAACTAGTCAAGACAAACAGCTGTAGGTTAAGTTAAGGGTCGGGGCCGTTGGGCCAGTGGCACCACAGATTATATGGCATGATGTGAAAATACTGATTGTGCATGCACCCTGTGTACATGATCTTCATGACGCCCAAGAAGGGTTGTGATGTGTACTAAGGCCTTGGACGACCTGGTGGGTATAAGGGCAGTTCGTCGGACCAGGTGACCTTGCAAAGCTCGACGTAGCTTCAAGCTTATGAGATCAGGGTGGGGTCGAGATGAGGTCTCTATCCTCATACAGACAGAGAGAATTGATTTCGATATTGAGGTTTGGATTTTGCGTACATCCACTCATTCTCAGGGTAGAAGTGGACGTGCTTCTATCTAGGTGGTCGGGAAAGTTGCTCCGACGCCACAAGTGGGTTATGTGGATATGCTGGTCTGCAATTGTGTGATTGACCTTCATGATGAAGGATGTGTGTTGGGTGATGATACATCGTGATTAATATGAGATAGTAATAAAAATATAGATTTGAAATGAAAGGTTTTTGAAAGGAAATAAGGAGTATATCACACTCCAAAACAAATAATTTTCCTAAAACAAAATTGAATATCGAAAACCCATTCACTGAGTCATTGTACTCACCCCTTCCCTCATATCCCTTTTCAGGAAATCCCAGAAAGCCTACCCTCAAGGACCACCAACTAACATGCCTATGAGATAGGTATGATAAATTTAAAAATTTGTGCAGTTTTGATTTATATTATTTTAGGAAAGGTGCAGGTTAAAGAATGTCTTACTTTTCATGGTTTATAATAAGGGGGAACCCTTAAATAAATCGAGAGAGTGGCGGGTTGATCACGGAGATTCGACCAAACCAGGTCCGGGCGTGACAACTTTAATGGTATCAAAGCTTGTTTCCTCGAATACATAATCAAGATTAGAAAATATAGTAACTAATAGGATTGATCTTAAAATTTTCAGATGGCTCCCAGGAGAGGAACCAAGAAAACTAAGAATGACTCTACTCAACACCATGTCCTTGTAGGAGGACAACCCTAGAAGCTTCCTAATGCCCAAGACATAGTAGAAGCCCCAAAGGACCAAATGGGGAAATATCCAATACCACCAAGGAGTAGGATGCCAGGACATGTTAGGGTCACAATCTTGTGTACTAAGGGAGCCAAGTCTAAATCCAGGAATGCCAATACATACGTATAATCTTACAAAGAAGGATACTTGCCAAGAAAATTGTAGCTTTCTATCTATTATGTGACTACTTTTTGTAATAAGGCTAAAACCCCAACCTATTGTATTTCTCTATTAATGAAGTACTAAAAATTTCTAAAGTCCTATCTCTCGATGATGTGATCTTGCTAGGAAGATGGTCCCAATAATAGTAAACAAACAAACCCTCACTACCATAGAAATTAGGAAGAATCCCATTCTAGTTAAGGAAGTTGAATTAGGGAATTAAGAAATATAGGAGGATTCGTAGAGTGACCATTTGACAAAGAAGACATAACAAGAAAACTCTCAAGGTGTTCACACTCAAGGACAACAAAGCACTAGTAACCCCTTGAAAAGCCCCACAATACTCGAAGGAAAGGTGGAATCACAACAGTCCACACAAGTGAATAACTTATTAAAATTGTGAACAATGGGGACACTATGTGAAGAAGTACCCAACCCTACTAAGGACAAGTACCAAACCTATCATGAGTGCAAGGGAATAGGACAGGTAAAGAAAGACTATTCCACACCTCATAGATTTAGGGCAATACCTCCTCAAAGGTCACAAAAGACATGAAGGACTTGTGACAAAAACCATGGAGCAGGGTAACTAAGCAGTTCACAAAGAGGTAAAAAAATGACGAGGTAAAAACCAAATTTAAACTTTTTCTTAAGAAGGTCAAGCCGAGAAGGTTACCACAAGAATGGAGGTAAGAAAGTATACCTAGAACCCCCTCATAATGGGAAATCACAGAAAAATGTCCTTTGGAAACTCTAGGGGTATGACACAGTAAGAGTGAAGAAGAGAAGAAATACGTTATGAAAGAAAACCTTGGAGGGATGCATATGACTAAGTACCCTTGAAGGAATCATTGATGGATGGATGGACACAATGTGGAGTGCAAGGAACCAACCCTTAATTAGGAACTTCTCGAAGGAAGGATGTATCGTGATGGTCTAGTGTGACCTATTGGAAAGAGCAGAAGAACTAAATAGCAATTCCAGGAGAACCAAGTAGAAAGAAGAAACTATTAACATAGGATGGGCATGAAGGACGAGTGATACAACTACTCAGATAATTAGACAAAAAAAAATAGTAAGAAGGAAGCAGTTAAACAACTGGTCTTCGAGAGAACCATGGATTTAAACCATGACAAAGAAGGGAGAAGTGAAAAAGCCAAAACATTGGAAAAGAAGAACAAAGGAAAATCCTTAAAAAAATCAATGGCCAAAACTAGATTTATAATTAAAAGTCTTGAGACAGTTAAGTGAGCCTCACGAAGGACGATCAAGAGATTTTGAGACAAAGAGGATGTGAACTCTCCTTAAAGGGAAATAAGTTAATGGGTTAGCATCAAAAGATGCTATGACACGTAAGAATGAGTGGACTACCCATAATATGGTAATAAATGAAATAACGTCCGAGAAATGTTGGGAAAGTAAGTCCTCCAAATAAGATGTGGCTAAGGAGGAATAACCACAATTGATAATATTGCTCATAGTCCACATGCGCATATGGAGCCTAAAAGAGTGTACGGTTGAGCATAATGTTGAATGCACAGAATAAAATCGACACTGGAAAGATCCTCAAATAAAGAATAAGGGACAAAATGGAATTTTAAGATGAGGAAGGATTCAAAGCAAGCAAATACCTCAGTATAGAAGGAAAGGTAAGGAAAATAAAGAAAGAAAGAACCCTACAAGGAATGATAAAAACGTTAAGCATGTAGCTCATAAGATGGAAGTCTCTATTGTGAAAGACATAGTAGAGAACGAAACGAGAAGAAGGGAACTTTCCCAAGCAAAGAAATCGACACCTAAATTGAGATTGGATTAAGGAATAAGGAAAAATCCTTGAACAAAGAATGCTAAGGACTTAAGAAGGAAATAATCCCACCTTGTCGATAAATTATTGGGAAACAAAATCTTTAGAACTGGAAAGACTCAATAAGGAAGTTGAGAAAGGGCGAGTGGGAAAGGAAAACTGACACAGTTATGGAAGTTGAATGGATGACGGTAAATCCAGTTGAGGAATACTACCAAATGAAAATAGGGATGAAGTTATAAACTCCCTAGAGGTTGGAAAGTTGGGAACAACCCTAAAGGAGGTGTTCTGGAAATCTAATGAACATAGAAACAAGATCTAGAAAATGTCATGCAGTAAGGGGCATGTAAGCCCGACAAACCCGAGGAAAACATGACTCAAAATAAGGAATAGTTATTTAGTAAGCATGACAAGGTCAAACATAAAATTTGAACTGAAATTGAAATGAACAACAGATGAACGAAGAGTCAAAGTAGGATGAAAAGGATGATAATAAGGGAAACCCATGAAAACAAGTATGTAACACTTTAAACAACATCACGCTAATTAGACACGGGAATGGGTAGGTACCTTGGAACCCCCAACCTTGAGTATAGGACCTCAAAGGGAAAAATGTTGCTCTAAGCAAAGAAAGATGTGAATCTAAGGATATACCCTTAAGTAAGGTATGTCTAGTTATGATAAACTTCATGGAGGGAGTAAATACTATAAAGGAAAATAAATTCCTTAAGTGAAGGATGTAAAATGGGCTAATTGAAAGAACAAGAGAAGAGTTTGCATGTTAAGCAAACACCAAATGGACATCAAAGGAAATGGTTCCTCATACTAGGTTGCTAATTAAGTTTTGGGGACAAAACTCCTAAAAGGAGGGGAGAGTTGTAAACCACGCCCTTTTGAGTTAAGGAAAACTGGGAAAAGAACTAGTTAAACTGAGTGAGAAAACCGAACTAGTTCACAAACTCGATTAACAGGAAATGGGCAATTTGGAAATTTACAACTCTTGGTGATCCAAAGGGTTCATAAAACCTTGGAAAAGAACCTTAGGACAAAATTGGAAGAGAGAAACTAGATCGGTTCAGATGAACCAGATCCAACTGGATTGAACCAGTTTATGAGCCGACTCGGTTCATGAAACAGAACTAATAGAGAAAGGGAAAATCGAGAAATTTATGTATCCCAAGTGACCCAAAGAGTCCAAAAAAGTCTTGGAAAAGGAATTGAGAATGAATTGGTGATGAAAACGAAACCGGTTCAGGTGAACCAGATCCGAACTAGATTGAACCGATTTGGACTGGTTTGAACCACTATTAAACCGGATGCTAGATTCATTTTTCTAGGTGGCTTTAAAAATTCAAATTTGAGATTTTAGGCCACCATTGGATAGAAAATAAATTTAGATGAATTTAAAAATTTTTAGATATGAAAATTTTTGTCGAATGGGGGGTGAATTGGCCAGTTTAATCTTTAAACCCTGTTCAGATCGGTCCGATCCAATTCAGAAGAGTGTTGTTTTCTTTCTTCAGATGATAGCACTATTCACTCGCTGGAAAATTGCACAGTGCCGATGAAGCTGAGAGGTCTCCGACCAGGGAGTTTCAAGCAATGAATGACCGCTATTAAGGTGCCAATAGGACGACCAAGAAGTCCCCGAGCTTTCTATATAAAGACCCACTCGTCATTCATCCTCTCCACACCTGAAAACACCATTCTCTCTCAATTGATTAGTTTTTCGGCGAAGCTCAAACCAGGGCTCTAATATAGGGTGATCCCTAAGCCAAAGAAGGTGAGGTTAGGTTCCTTAAAACCTAGGAGAAGTCAGCTACATGCATGTAGTCTCCGTTTGCTCCGAGAGTCACCTGAGAAACCCTGGTGTGATAGAACAATGAAGCAGCTCTAGCAGACCGAAGCTACCCTATTTTGGCCGAGCTGAAATTGGCCAATTTGAGCCCCCTCAAGCCAATCCAAGCTCTCCCAACACTTCCTCAGCCCTCCCACGGCCGAGCAAGGACATAAAGGTAAGCCATTTCGACTTCCCTCTACAATTTTCGACAAGTGCTAGAGAGAGAACCAACAAAATTCTAATCCAATTCGACATCAATTGATGTCATTCTTAATCCTAGGAAGAACCTTAGAAGGAGAGCTATCTACCCCAATAGAAAGCTCAGACTGCCAAGCCCTCACCGGTGAGCAATTGAAGCTTTTTCTCTCTACAATATATTTTCCGGTGAAGCTCCGTTTGAGCTCGTTCCAGCATTAAAACTTATGATTCAAAGTCCTATGGAATCATATGAAGATGTAGAAACTCAATTTCAACTTCAATTTCAACACTTAGAAGTGTTTGATTGGTTAATTTGATGAAATCAAATTCGGTTATGTTAGAGAGTTGAAATTGGGGGAAATTTTGGGGAAATTGTGGATTTTCAAAAATTGAAAGAACCAAAATGAAATTTTATAAAATTGAGGGTTAATTGTTAGAGGGTCAATTGAGAAATTTTAGAATTTTTGGGTTGAAACTTACCATTTTTGTAAAGGAAGGGCAAAATGGTAATTTTGGAAAAATTTGGGGGCCAAATTGGTAATTTGAAAAACATGAATCCCTTTTTATGAAATTGGGTAAATTGAAGTCCCAAGAGGAATTTTAAATGTTTAGGGATTCAATTTGAGGAAAAACCGGTGTTAGAAACTTAATGTTAAAGAAAAGTAACTTTAGGGACCAAATTGCAAATAAATGCATAGTTTGATTTTCTAATTCAATTGGAATGAATGAGGGGTGTTAGGCCAACGAATATTGAACAAGAACGTTCATTTCATGTAGGACCACGAAGTACTAAGAACTCTAGCTGAGACGAGTTCAAATAATGACAATAAAGCCAGCTATGAGGAATTTCACTTCACAATCGGGTGAGTAAGATTTTATATCATACCTGGTTGGGAATGATAAGTACCTCAAAATGAAAACCCACTACTTAGTGGTATTTTAAACATCACAACTTAGAGGTGTGATGTGAAAATGACGCGGAAAAACTTCTTACTGATTGTAAGTAGATCATACCCGGTTGGTGTGATAAAACTTCTTCGGAGGAAGTGGAAAACCCGTTCATCGGTTATGAGTGGAGATATCCTCATACTCAATTGGTATGATGGATAACTGAAAATTTATTTTTATTGGAAGTGCTCTCCCTAGAATGTGTGCCACTACTTAAACGATTTGGGAGACCTTCTTGACGGGAGCTCGGATAGCTCTATTAGGCCGGAGGCCTCAATTTTGGAACTTGAGAGCTATTATGCCCAATTTTGAAAATCTCAAACAGTGGGCCATAGGCCAGTTGGCACGAGCAGGAGCTCGTAAACAAACATGAGATATATTCCATAAAACTTTAAATAAATGAATTGTTTAGCCATGGTACCAATATAGGACCAACATACTCAGTCAACTAGTGACAGTGTGACATGAGCAATCTCTGGACTAGTCAAGACAAACAGCTGTAGGTTGAGTTGAGAGTTGGGGCCGTTGTATCAGTGGCACCACAAATTATATGGCATGATGTAAAAATACTTAATGTGCATGCACTTTATGGACGGGACCTTCAAGACACCCAAGAGGGGTAGTGATGTGTCCTAGGGCCCTATATGACCTGGTGGGTATAAGGGTAGTTCGTCGGATCATGTGACCTTACGAAGCTCGACGTATCTTTAAGCGTACGAGATCGAGGTGGGGTCGGGATGAGGTCTCTGCCCTCATACAGACATGGAGAATTGATTTTGGGATTGAGGGTTGGATGTCGCGTACATCCACTCATTCTCATGGTAGAAGTGGACGTGCTTCTGTCTAGGTTGCCGATAAAGTCACTCCGACACACAAGTGGGTTTAGTGGACGTGCTGGCCTACGAGTGTGTGATTGACCTTCATGATGAAGGATGTGTGTTGGGTGATGAAACACCGTGATTAATATGAGATGGTAATCAAAACAAAGATTTGAAATGAAGGTTTTTTTAAAAGAAATAAGGAGTCTGACACACTCCAAAACAAATAATTTTCCTAAAAAAAATTGAATTTCGAAAACACATTCACTGAGTTGTTGTACTCAGCCCCTCCCTCATATCCCTTTTAAGGTAATCCTGGAAAGCCTATCCTCAAGGGCCACCAACTAATATGCTTGTGAGATAGGTATGATAAATTTAAAAATTTATGCAGTTTTGATATATGTTATTCCAAGAAAGCTGCAGGTTAAAGGATGCCTTACTCTTCACTGTTTATAACAAGGGGAACCCTTAAATAAACCGGGAGAGTGGCGGGTTGATCATGGGATTCCAACCAAACCAGGTCAGGGCGTGACACCCTCCCTTCTACACTCATAATAGATCTTCTTGGGTCTTATCCTCTGAAATGTCAGGCATCTTCTAATGTAGTGTCCCCATTGCCCACATCTATAAGAGGTCATCTCCTTGCATGAACCTTTGTGGTTCCTCCTATACTTTGAGCATTGTGGGGCCTTTTTAAGGGATTGCTGATGATTTGACTCCTTACCATCCTTGATCCTAAACACCTTGGAGGCTTTCGTGTTGAGTCCTCTTTGACCCGGGATTACTCCAAGGGTCCTTCTTTACTCCTGGTTCATTTCTTCCCTTTGGATGGGGTTTTCCGTGGCTTCTGGGCTGGCTAAGGTAGCGCATGTTTGTTTGGCTACTTTTCTTGGGACCATCTGAAAATTTTAAAATTATTACTATTAGTTACTATTTTATCTAGTCTTGATAATGTATTTTAGGAAACATGCTCTGATACCACTTAAGTTGTCACACCCCGACCCGGTTTGGTCAGATCCTCGTGATCAACCCACCATTCTCCGTCTTTATTAAGGGTTTTCCACTTCTTTTAAACCATAAGGAGTAAGGCGTCCTTTAAAATTGTACCTTTCCAAGAATAACATTAATCAAAACTCCATAAAATTTAAACTTAACATACATATATAGGTGTAGTTAACTTGAGGTCTTTGGGTAGGCTTTCTCTTGGTTACCTGAAAAGGGGTATAAGGGAGGGGTGAGTTTAATGACTCAGTGAATGGGTGTTTTAAAATTTGACTTTTAGAAAATAGTTTGACTTGTAGTGTGTCAAACTCGTTATTTTCTTTAAAACATTTTATCCTCAAAATCTTAGTTTTCATAGCCATTTCTCATCATTAACCATGAATAGTGTGTTTATCAACCAAAACACACCCTTCATCATGAAGGGAACACACATTCATAGGGTAACACATCCACTGCACCCACTTGTGGTGTTGGAGCGACATTACTAGCCACTAAGATAGCAGCCCGTCGACTTCTACTCTAAGAACGAGTGGATGTACACGACATCCGACCCTCAATCCTGTAAAGAAACTCCTTGCCCATATGAGGACAAAGATCTCATCCTGACCCCACCCTAGTCTCATGCGCATGAAGCAACATCTAGCTTCCCTGACTTCTAGTAGGACAATATGCTCTTATCTCCACCATGTCGTCCAGTAGCCCATAGGATGCATCACTACCCCTCTTGGGTGAATTGAAGATCCTGTACCTCAGTGCATGCACAAATGAAGTGTTTTCACCACAAGCCATTTAATCTTTGGTGCCACTGGTCCAACGATCCCAACCCTCAACTCGACCTGCGGCTATTTGTCTCGACTGGTCTGTCAACCTGTCTTGTTGCACTGCCGCCAGTCCATTGAGTAGTCGGTCATGACTTGGTACCATGGCCAAACATATCATTCATTTAAAATTTTTCATGGCTTAAACTCATTCTTGTCTATGAGCTCCTGCTCCTACCAATTGGCCTGAGGCCCACTGTACAAGAGTTCCAAAATCGAGCATTTTAGCCCCCAAGTTCCAAAATTGAGGCCTCCGGTCTATATGAGCATTTCGAGCTCTCATCAAGAAGGTCTCCCAAAATGTTTAAGCAGTGGCACATAGTTAGGGGAGAACACTTTCGACAAAATAATCTTTTCATCTATCCATCATGACAACTAGGTGTGAGGACATCCCGGCTTATAACCGATAAGCAGGCTTTCTACTTTCTTCCAATAAGTTGTTGATACCAATTAGGTATGATCTACTTACAATCGGTAGTTAGTTTTTCTGCATAATTTCCACATCACTCCATCCATGTGTGATGTTCAAAATTCCATTTAATAGTGAGTTTTCATTTCCGAGGTGCTCATCATCCCAAATGGGTATGATGTAAAAATCCTACTCACTTATTAATGCAGTGAATTCCTCTTAATCGGCTTTTTGCCTTCACGCGAGCTTGTGTTGGTTGGCGTTCCCAGTACTTTGTGTTCCTACACGGTATGAACATCCTTGTTCATTATCATTTGGCTTAATAGCCTTCATTTATCACGAATGAATAAAATACCTAAAATTTTATATTATTTACAATTAGGTCCTAAAATTTATTTTTCTTTAACTTTAGGTCCCTAATGGAAGTTTGCCCCCAAATTGAGTCCTAGAACTTCAAAAATTTACTTTGGGACCTCAATTAATTCAAAATTACAAAAAGGGGTTCAAGTTTCCCAAATTCCCAATTTGGTCTCCATCTTTTCTAAAATTACAATTTTGCCCCTACCTCACAAAAATGGTAAAATTGACCCCAAAAATTCTAAAATTGACCAATTGGTCCTCCAACATCTTTTTCATGCCCAATTGGCCCTCATTTTTAGGAAATTGCACTTTAGTCCCTTGAATTTTTTAAATCCCCAAAATTTCCCCCAATTTTAACCTTTCAACTTGATCAGATTTGATTTAATCAAATTGACCAATCAATCGAAGTTAATTGTTGAAATTGAAGGTGGATTTGAGTTCCTACACAACCATATAATTCAATTGCACTTTGAATATCATAATTTGATGCTAGAATGAGCTCAAACAGAGCTTCACCGAAAAATTGGACTTAGAGAGAGAAAGCTTCGAAAGCTTAGCATCATGGGTGCGACGGTCCGAGCTTTTGATCTAGACAAATAGCTCTCATGCAGAGATTTCTCCTAGGATCAAGAATCACATCAATTGATGTCGAATTGAGGGAGAATTTGGTCAGTGAATTTTCTCCAGTTTTCTCTCTAGCACTGATTGGAATTTATAGAGGGAAGCCAAATTAGTTACCTTTTAGCTCTAACTCAACTGTATGACGATTGTGGAAGTGTTGGGAGTGCTTGGTTTAGCTTGAGGAGGGCTTGAATTAGCCATTTTCAGCTCAGCCGAAACAGGGCAGCTTTGGTCCGCTGGAGCTGCTTCACTATTCTATCACGCCAGCGTTTCTCCGGCGATCCTTGGAGCAATTGGAGACTACAGTCCTGTAGCTGACTTCTCCCTAAATCTAAAGAACCCTACCATGCCTTCTTTGGCTCAGAAAAGTGCCCAAGTCAATCTCTGATTTGAGCTTCACTAGAAAAATGGAGCAGTAGGGAGAGAGTGGAGTTTTCATGTGTGAGGAGTACGAATGAGGAGGCATTTTTTTTATAGGAAGTTGGGGAATTCTTGGTCGTCTAATTGACACCTTAATGGTAGTCATTTATTTCCTCAAACTCCCTAGCTAGAGACTTTTCATCTTCACCGACGATGTTTAATTTTCTAGTGAGTGAACAGTGCTGTCATCTGAAGGAAGAAGACGACACTGTTCCAAACCAGACCGGACAGGTATGAACTGGGTTCAATGCTTAAACCGACTAGTTCAGGCCTAATTCGACTAAGTTTTTCAAACTTAAAAATTTGTAAATTCATCTAAATTCATTATCTATCAAATGGTGGCCTCAATTCTCCAATTTGAATTTTCTAAGCCTCCTAGAAAAATGAATTTATAAACCAGTTCAATAGTGGTTCAAACCGGTTCAGGTCCGGTTCACTTGAACCTGTTTGGTTTTCACCTCCAATTCATCCTAATGTCCTTTCTCATGACTTTTGTGACTTTTTAGGTCACTCGGGATCCATAAATTTCCTAGTTTACCCATTCTCTAACATTGGGGTTCGCTAACCAGTTTAGTTTTCTCGCCATGGTTGACCAGTTCTTTCCGCAGTTTTCTTATCCTAAAGGAGCGAGGTTTACACGATGTGCCACCTCCGGTGAGGTTTTATCTTTGATCTGACTCACTATGTGATGTGTTATTATTTCTAACAGACGTGACCGAACCAAGCTTATGACTGAGTAGAGGGAGGCCAGGGGGACCTATCCACTTAATTTGAGAATTTTTGGAGACACTTGAGTTATGGTTCAAAGGTGAGGTTCTAAAATGTATTGATTGAAAATTAGTGTACCTAGTTAGGAATACACTTTTTATGGGGTCTTCCTAACATCCAAATAAAGTTTTGGGGCTAGTTAGGACGTTGTGTTAAGTTTGGGGACCTTTATGCAATAAAGACAAAGTTTGGGGTAAGGGTGCAAATATGAAATTTTGCATGACCAAAGTGGACTTTTGGGAAGTTGAAGGACCTAAAATTACTAAAAAAGGTTTAGGGGAACATTTGGGGGTCAAATGAATCCCGAAACCTAAGTACTTAAGTGGAGTGGTAAAATGGTAATTTTTTCAGAGCTTAGGGGCCTTTTGGTATTCCCAATGTCTATTGGGACCTAAAATGGGACCAAGGAAACCTTAGGGACCGAATGGGAAAAATTAAGAAAAGTCTAAGGTTTGAAAAGGGATCCTTAAAAGTGTTGGGACCATAGAAAAATATGGTCAGGAAAAAGCCAAAGTTGTCAGTAGAAAGACTGACCATGGTTTTTCTATACCTTGTAGAAAGTGCATGGGGCATTCACCCAAAATAAAAGCAGATTCTAGACACCTCATAGAATGAACACGTTATGTGAACTAGGTGACTGGGTGTATTTGACGGCACATCCTATTGGATCGACCAAGTTTCGATAAATTGTACTTGTGTGACCTTGTATGCTAAGATAACTAAGCATCACTTTGAGAACTCATATAAGAAGTGCGAATCGGTAAATGCATGCCCACTATAGAAAATATAATTTTAAAAGTGCACGTAAGAACCGAGCATGAGAACCTATGGCTTGAGATAAATACCAGTTTTTGATAAATCAAGGGGAAACCATGTTTTGTTTGGCTTAGAGCCTTTGTGTGAATTGGGAAGAGGGTTGCTGTGGGCTGGACTCTTGATATGTGTGCATTGCTTTGCTATGATAATGTCCGAGTCGGGCTTATGCGTTGAGACCTGAGTCCGGGGTCATTTAGCTAGTTGTTTGAAAAGGGAAGTCGGCTCCTGTAGAGCTGATGCTCCTGGTGTTTGTGCATGTGTCCTTGGGAAACGACCATTGAGTGTAAAATCTCCCATGTTTTAGTGTGATGATGGTGATATGCATTTGTGTGTGCAAAATGAGGGGGAGTCAGATATGTGTTGCGCCGAGCTCCCGGTAATGCTGTGCATGAAGCATCGTTACGAAAAAGGGCCATGAGTGCCACATTATGACATGTAGTCATATGAATTATTATTATAAATAATGATATGGGGGAAATGGGGGCGATGTATGGACTCCTTTGCGATTGAGCCATCACCTAAGGGAAAATGGAAAGGAGATCGGGGAGTGCACACTATGGTCTTCCATATTTCTTGGGACGCCCGAAATACATATAGGTATAATCCCAGTACACCTCTACGACAGGGAGATGGTGGAGATGAGTCATATGTGTAGGGGGCATAGACTGGCAAGAGGAGGTAATGCGGCTATGACCCGAGTGCTGTGACACTAGTTGTGAGTACAGAGAAGGTTCACAACTCCCACACTACAGTTACTTATCTTGTGCCATCCCAAGAATGTGGTGCATTATGGGGAGATTTTATGTTCTTGTGGGACCCGAGTTACCCAAATTGTTGTGTAGGCTTGAGTGCCACGTTGTGCGGGAGAGCAGCTGCGAAGCTACCAAGACCCCGGTTTACTAAGACACCAAGTTGTAAGGTGGCACATGTGAAGTGCCAGATTGGCAAGAGAGCCCTAGGGCCTCCCACACTCGAGCTTCCAATCTAGGATTGTCGAGTGGTGATCCATTCTAAGTGAAATTGTGTTTGCATGCTTAGGGCCATGAGTTTCCCCTTGTTTTATATTGTCGACCTATTAGACCAACTAAAAGGAGCAGCATACTTCTCCAAAATAGACCATCGGTCATGATACCACCAACTCATGATTTGAGAGGAAGATGTCCCTAAGACCACCTTTCGGTCTCGATACATACACTATGAATTTAGGGTGATGCCCCTATAGCCTTCATGGATTTAATGAACCAAGTGTTCCAGTCGCACTTGGACAAGTTTTTTATTGTGTTTATAGACGACATACTTATATACTCACGAACTAGGCTGGAACACAAAGAACATATGGCTATCACCTTGGAGACATCACAAAATAATCTGTAAACCCCGCACTTTTGAGTTAAGGAAAACTGGGAAAAGAACCGGTCAAATCGAGTAAGAAAATCAAGCCGGTTTACAAACCCGATCATATGGGAACAAGCAATTTGGAAATTTACAACTTTTGAGTGATCCAAAGGGTTCATTAAGCCTTGGAAAAGAAACTTAAGACAAAATAAAAGAGAAAAACCAAATTGGATCGGGTGAACAAGATCCCATAAGAACTCTGAAGTTAAGCATGCTTGCTCAAGAGTAATGTGAGGATGGGGGACCTCCTAGTATGTCAACATATGCCTTATCATAAATGGCCATAAATTTATAAATATTTAATTATTGTAATTAATACCAATAATTTAATACCTAAATTAAATTATTGGAATTAATACAAATAATTTAATACCAAAATTAAATTATTGGAATTAATACAAATAATTTATGTCAATATTAATACTACTAATAAATCTCTACCATTTAATACACGATTTTACACCTATACAAAGAGGTCATCCCCATTCATTCTTCTCACACCTGAACACTTCTCTCTCTCTATCTACTACTCTATTTCCCGGTGAAGCTCGAACTAGAGTTTCAACAAGAACATTTTTCTTTACCTCAGAAGGAGAGGTCGGGCTCTTTAGAACCGAGGAGAAGTCAGCTATCTGATAGAAAACTACAGTCAATCCGAGAATCACTAGAGAAGCGCCGACATGATGGAATAGTGAAGCAGCTCCGAGGGACCAAAGTTGCCTTGTTTCGGCCGAGTTGAAATTGGCCATTTTGAGCCCTCTTCAGACCAAACCAAGCCCTCCCAACACTTCCTCAGCACTCCCATGACCAAATTAAGAAAGGATGATCCTCAAGATGAGAGCTATCTACACAAATCGAAAGCTTGGACTGCCGTTCCCTCACTAGAACACGAAGTACCGGGAATGCCAGCAAGGACAAGCTCGCGTGAATACCAAGAACCGGTCTAGTGGAATTCACAACATTAACGGGTGAGTGGGTTTACTAACATCATACCCTGTTGGGATGATGAGCATAACTTAAAATTTTAAAACCACTTACCGGTTGTGAGTGGAAATTTTATATCATACCCAGTTGGGAATGATAAGTACCTTGGTATGAAAACCCACTATTTAGTGGTATTTTAAACATCACTACTTAGAGGAAGTGATGTGAAAATCATGCCACTACTTAGAGGAAGTGATGTGAAAATCATGCCACTACTTAGAGGAAGTGATGTGAAAATCATGCGAAGAAAACTACTTACCGGTTGCAAGTAGATCATACCCGATTGGTATGATGAGACTTCCTCGAAGGAAGTTGAAAACCTGTTCATCGGTTATGAACGGAGGTGTCCTTATACGGGCGGTATAATGGATAGAGAAAACATATGTTTTTGTCAGAAGTGCTCTCCCTTGACTGTGTGCCAATGCTTAAACAATTTGGGAGACGTTCTCGACGGGAGCTCGAATAGCTCTGATAGGCCGGGGGCCTCAGTTTTGGAACTTGAGGGCTAAATGCCTGATTTTGAAAATCTCGTATAGTGGGCCCAAGGCCAGTTGGCATGAGCAGGAGCACGTAAACAAACATGATATATGTGCCATAAAACTTAATAAGTGAATTGTTTGGCCATGGTACCAAGATAGGATTGACATGCTCAGTCAACTAGCGGTAGTGCGACATGACAGGTTGACGGACCAATCAAGACAAACAACTGCGGGTTGAGTTGAGAGTTGGGGCCGTTGGACTAGTGGCACCACATATTACATGGCAATATGAGAAAATATTATTTTTGCATGCACTATGAGTACGTGATCATCAAGACGCCCATGAGGGGTAGTGATGCGTAATAAGGGCACTTGACGACCTAGTGGCTATAAGGACAGTTCGTTGTTCCAGGTGTCTGTGCGAAATCTAGAGTAGCACCAAGCACATGAGACCGGGGTGGGGACATGATGAGGTATCTGTCCTCATACAGACATGAAGAAGTGATTTCGGGATTGTGGGTTGTATGTCACATATATCCACTCATTCCCAGGGTAAAAGTGGTTGTACTTCTATCTGAGTGGCAGGAAAAGTCGCTCCAGAGCCACTAGCGGGTTCAGTAGTGATACTAACTTGCGAATATGTGTAACCTTCATGATGAAGGATGTGTGTTGGGTGATGACACTTTGTGGTAACGAAGAAATAATGGCAAAACCCAAAATTTTAAATGAAGGAATTTTTTAAAAGAAAGTAGTCTGGCACACTCTATATAAATGTTTTTCTTAAAAGTTAAAAGTAGAGCTTTAAAAACCCATTCACTGAGTAGTCGTACTCACCCCCTCCCTTATATCCCTTTAAGGAAATCCCAGAAAGCCTACCTTGAAAGACAATCAACTAAGATGCCTGTAAGACAGGTATGTAAAGTTTAAAATTTCATGCAGTTTTGATTATGCTATTCCAGGAAATGGTGTAGGTTTAAAGGACGCCTTACTCTTTATGGATTATAATAAGGGGAAACCCTTTAATAAATCGGGAGAGTGGCAGGTTGTTAACGGGGATCTGATCAAACCGGGTCGGTGCGTGACATAATCACTTATATGTGAAATTCTCCAAGTGAGTTCAAGTTGTAGGAGGTAGGGTTCTTAAGGCACATAGTGTCCAAAGATGGAGTCAAGGTGGATCCGACAAAGGTGGAGGCCATATCTAATTGGAAGGCACCTAAGAACCCCTCCGAGATACGCAGTTTCTTGGGATTGGAAGAGTACTACAAATGGTTTGTACATGATTTCTCTAAGATAGCTACCCCTTTGACCTATCTTAAAAGGAAAGGAGTGGAGTATAAGTGGGATGAAAACTATGAGAAATCCTTCTGGGAGTTGAAGTCTCATTTAACAATGGCACCCATGCTCTCTATGCCTGACCCAAGTGCAGGGGAGTATACTGTCTATAGTGATGCATTCGGATAAGGACTCGGATGTGTATTAATGCAACAAGAAAAGGTCATCGCCTACGCCTCACGACAACTAAAGGTACATGAGAGGTACTATCCTACCCACAACTTAGAGTTAGCTGCAATAGTGTTTGCCCTCAAGATTTGGCAACACTACCTGTACGACATTAAGTGTAGGATATATACCGATCAAAAGAGTCTTAAGAACTTTCTAACTCAGAGGGAGTTGAACCTCCACCGGAGGAGATGGCTGGAGCTAGTAAAGGACTACGACTTTGTGATAGAATACCCCCCTAGGAATGCCAATGTGGTGGCAAATTCTCTAATTCCCAAGTGTCAAACTGAGGTGGCATAGATAAAGACAAGCTACATGCCCTTGTTGCAGTAGTTGGGAAGAATGGAAGTGGACCTTAAAGTAGATAAAGGAGAAAAATGCCTATTGGCTGACGTAGTGGTAAGATCTAGCCTAATAGAGCAAATAAAGGTCTAGCAAAAGGGGGATAAGGAACTCCAGCCCTATATGGACCCGATCAATGAAGGGAAGAACCCGGACTATAACCTTCGAGGTGATAGAGTGCTAACCTATAAGGGTAGAGTGTGTGTACCTTGAGAAAAGGAACTGAAGAGATTAAAATTGGAAGAGGCACATGACTCTGTCTACGCGATGCATCCGAGCAGTACCAAGATGTACCACTCCCTCAAACAAGGTTATTGGGGGAGAGGTATATTGCAGAATATGTAGCATGATACTTGTCTTGTTAGTAGATTAAAGCTGAGCACCAGAACCCTTTAGGACTGCTACAACCCCTACCAATTCCCAAATGGAAATAGGAACACATCACTATGGACTTTGTCACGGGACTACTTGTGACTAGGAAGGGATGAGATGTAATTTAGGTCATTGTGGATAGATTAACCAAGTCCACCCACTTTTTACCAATAAGGGTGACCGATTTGGTGGAACAACTAGCCAATTTTTACATAAGGGAGATTGTAAGACTCCATGACATCTCGGTAAGCAGAGTGTCATATAAAGACCCTAGATTTACCTCAAGGTTCTAGCCTAGTTTGCAAAGTGCCTTGGGAACCAAGCTCCACATGAGTACTGTATTTCATCCTTAGATCAATGGAGAGTTTGAATGAACGATCCAAACCCTAGAGGACATGCTACAAGCATGCGTACTCACCATGAATAAGGGTTGGGAGGAATATTTGTGCTTGGTGGAGTTTGCCTATAATAATAGTTATTAGAACAGTATTCAAATGGCTCCTTATGAGTCCCTTTATGGACGACCAAGTCGTACCCCCTTATTGGGAAGAGGTGGGAGAAAGGAAGCTAGAAATGGTCGAGCTAATAGAAGACGCCACTGAAAATATTAAGATCATAAGGAGTCAACTTAAGGCTGCTCAAGACATGCAAAAGAGCTATGTGGACCATTAGAGAAGGGATTTAGAATTTGAGGTGGGAGACTAAGTGTTTCTCAAGGTATCCCCATAGAGGGGGATGCTTAGGTTTCAGCAACGGGGGAAATTGAAACCTAGGCACATCGGTCCCTACCCCATAGTCCAAAGGATAGGCCCAGTGGCCTATAAGTTAGAACTGCCTCCGGACTTACAAAGAATACATGATGTATTCCACATCTCAGTACTCCGAAAATATCATCCCGATCCCCATCATGTGCTGGATTGACCCCCACTTGAGATAGAAAAAACCCTGACCTATCAAGCAAAACCAGTGCAAATCATTGACCGGAGAGACAAGAACTTGAGGAACAAGAATATTCATATGGTCAAGATTCTTTGGCAGAATGGACCAGTGCAAGAGGAGATATGGGAAACTAAGAGCGTTATGAGGGATGGGTACCCTCAGTTATTTGAGATGTAAATTGTTTTGGGAATAAAACCCCTAAAATAAGGGGAGAGTGGTAAACCCTGTCCCTTTAAAAATAAGAAAATCGGGAAAATAACTGGTCATTTCAAAAGAGAAAACCGAGCTGGTTGACGAACCGTAACCAATAAAGAAAGGGAAAATTGGAAAATCTCAAGTAACTCGAATAGTCCTAAAAATCATGGAAAGAAACCTTGGAACAAATGGGAAGAGAAAAACAGGCCGGTTCAGGGTGAACCGATTTGAACCATATTTGAACTGGTTTCTAAATTCATTTTTCTTGGTAGATTAAAATATTCAAATTGGAAATTGAAGCCACCATTTGATAGTGAATGTATTTAGATTAATTTAGAAATTTTTAATTTTGAGAAAATCGGTCGAATTGAGCCTGAATCGGCCAATTTTCTCCATTGAACCCGATCAGACTGGATCGGTCTGGTTTGGAACATTGTAATCTTCTTCCTCGGGATGACAATGCTATTCATAAATGTAGAAATCTTCCTTCTCCTATGAAGATGTAACCACTCCAATTAGGCAATTTTTGGGCGAGGAATAGCTTTACCAAAATGGAAAGTGGTTGGACATAGTGTTCTCGAGCTCCATATATAAAGAGCTCATCTCCATTCATCCTCCACACACCTCAAATCACCATTCTCTCTCAACTGCTCCATTTTTTGGTAAAGCTCAAACTAGTGCTCCGACTTGGGCAGTTTTCTTTGCATGACAAGGCAAGGTCTGGTCCTATAGACTCCGAGGGAAGCCAGCTACCTGATAGCAACCTCCTTTCAACCCGAGGACCGCTGGGGAAGTGCTAGCAGAATCCAATAATGAAGCAGCTTTGACGGACCGAAGCAGTCCTGTTTTGGTCGAGCTGAATTCGACCAAATTCAGCCCTCCTCTGGCCAAACCAAGTGTCACGCCCTGACCCAGTTTGGTCGGATCTCAGTGATCAACCAGCTACTCTCCCAGTTTATTAAAGGATTTCCCCTTATTATAGACCGTAAAGAGTAAGGCATCCTTTAAATCTACACCTTTACTGGAATAACATAAATTAAAACTGTATAATATTTTAAATTTATCGTACCAGTCTCACAAGCATTTTAGTTGATGGTCTTTAAAGGTAGGCTTTCCGGAATTTCCTAAAAGGGATGTAAGGGAGGGGGTGAGTATGACTACTAAGTGAATGGGTTTTCGAAACTTTTAACTTTAGGAAAAAGATTTGTATTGGAGTGTGCTAGACTCCTTTCTTTCAAAAGTCCTTTGATTTCAATTCTCGATTTTTACCACCATTTCTTATTAATCATGATGTGTCATCACCCAACACACATTCGCAGGTCAGTACGTCCACTGAACCCACTTGTGGCATTGTAGCGACTTTACCAGCCACCTAGATAAAAAGTATGTCCACTTCTACTCTAAGAATGAGTGGATGTGCATGACATCCGACCCTCAATCCCAAAATCAATTCTCCATGTCCGTGTGAGGACAGAGACCTCATCTTGTCCCCACCTCGATCTCATGCGCTTGGTGCTACTCCAAATTTTGCATGGTCACCTGGTATAAAGAACTACCTTTATACTCACCAGATCATCTAGGGCCCTTAGGACACATCACTACCCCTTTTGGGCGTCTTGATGGTCCCATAATCATAGTGCATACACAATCATTATTTTCTTATCATGCCATATAATCTATGGTGCCACTTGTCCAATGGCCCTGACCCTTAACTCAACCTGCAGTGGTTTGTCTTGATTGGTTCATCGACCTATCATGTCGCACTGATGCTAGTTGACTGAGTATGTCGATCCTATCTTGGTACCATGGCCAAACAATTCATTTATTAAAGTTTTATGGCACATATATCATGTTTATTTATGAGCTCCTGCTCGTGCCTACTGTTCTATGGTCCACTATTCGAGATTTTAAAAATTGGGTATAGTAGCCCCCAAGTTCTAAAACAAAGGCCCCCAGCCTATAAGAGCTATTCGAGCTCCTGTCAAGAAGGTCTCCCAAATTGTTTAAGCATTGCCACACAGTTAAAGGAGAGCTCTTCTGACAAAAATATGTTTTCATCGTCCATCATACCAACCAAGAATGATGACATCTCCGCTCAAAACTGATGAATGGGTTTTCCACTTCCTTTGAGGAAGTTTCATCATACCAACCGGGTATGATCTACTTACAACTAGTAAGTAGTTTTTTTGCGTGATTTTCACATTACTTTTCTAAATTGTGATGTATAAAATACCACTAAATAGTGTGTTTTTCATTTCAAGGTACTTATCGTTCCCAACCGGTTATGATATAAAATCCCCACTCACAACTGGTAAGTAGGTTTTTAGCTTAATTTGTTCATCACCCCAATCGGGTATGATGTTAAAAGTCCCATCACGGTGACTTCTAATTTTGAAAAGGTGCTCATCATCCCAACCAGATATGAAGTGTAAATTAGCCCACTCACCCATTAATGCAATGAATTCCACTCGACATATTCTTTGTATTCACGCGAGCTTGTCCTTGTTGGCATTCCCAGTACTGTGTATTACTACACGATATGAACATCCTTGTTCATTATCCCTCGGCTTAATAGCTTTCATTCATTCCGATTAAATGAGAAAACCAAACTTTCTATTTATTTACAATTAGGTCCCTAAGGTTATTTTTCCTTGAATTGAGTCCCAAAACTTTTAAAATTTATCTTAGGACCTCAATTTATTCTAATTCACAAAAGAGGTTTAATTTCTCAAATTTCCAATTTGTCCCCCCAACTTTTCCAACATTACCATTTTTCCCTTCCTTTACAAAAATGGTAAGTTTTACCCCAAAAATTCCCAAATTCCTCAATTGGCCCTCTAACATTCTTATCATACCCAATTGACCCTCAATTTTATAAAATTGCATCTTGGTCCTTTGACTTTTCGAAAATCCCCATTTTTCCTCCAATTTCAACTCCTTAACACAACCAAATTTTATTTCATCAAATTAACTGATCAAACACATCTAATTGTTGAAATTGAAGTTAAAATTGAGATCCAACATCTTCATACAATTCAATAGTACTTTGAATCGCAAGTTTTAAGGCCAGAACAAGCTCAAACAAAGCTTCGCTGGAAAATATACTATAGAGAGAGAAAGCTTCGATTACTCACCGTGGGGGGCATAGAGGTCCGAGCTTTTGACTTGGGCAGATAGTTCTCATCCTAAGGTTAATCCTAGAATCAAGAATTGCATCACTTGATGCTGAATTGAGTTAGAATTTCATCATTGAAATTCTGTCGGTTCTCTCTCTAGCACCGGCTGGAAATTGCAGGGGGTAGCTGAATTATCATACCTTTCAGTCCTAATTCGACCGTGGGAGGGCTGAGAAAGTGTTGGGAGGGCTTGGTTTGGCTTGAGGAGGGCTTGAATTGGCCGATTTCAGCTCGGCCGAAACAGGGCAGCTTTGGTCTGCTGTAGTTGCTTCATTGTTCCATCACGCCGACCCTTCTCCAGCGACTCTCGGAGCAAACGGAGACTACAGGTGTGTAGCTGACTTCTCCCTGGTTCTAAAGAACCCAACCTTGCCTTGTTTGGCTTAGAAAAGTGCCCAGATCAGAGCTCAAGTTCAAGCTTCACCGAAAAATGGAGCAGTTGAGAGAGAATGGAGTTTTTATGTGTGAAGAGGATGAATCGGGAGGGATCTTTATATAGGAAGCTCGGGGACTTATTGGCCATCCGATTGGCGCCTTAATGGCAGTCATTCATTGCCTGAAACTCCCTGGCTAGAAACTTTTCAGCTTCGTCAGTGCTGCATGATTTTCCAGCAAGTGAACAATGTTGTCATCTAAAGGAAGAAGATGACATTGTTCTGAACCGGACTAGATCGCTCTGAACCAGGTTCAAAGCTTAAACCGATCGGTTCACCCCCCCCCCCCCCATTCGACCAAGTTTTTCAAATCTAAAAATTTCTAAATTAATCTAAATTTGTTTTTATCCAATGGTGGCCTCAACTCTTAAATTTGAATTTTTTAAGCCATTTAGAAAAATAAATTTAGAATCCAGTTCAATAGTGGTTCAAACCAATCCAAACCGGTTCAATCCGGTTTGAATCCAGTTCACCTGAACCGATTTAGTTTTCATCTCCAATTCATTCTCAAGTCCATTTCCATGACTTTTGGGACTCTTTGGGTCACTCGAGATCCATAAATTTCCTAATTTACCCTTTCTCTATCGGTTTCGCTTCATGAATCGACTCGGTTCATAAACTTGTTCAATTCAGTTGGATCTAGTTCATCTAAACCAGTCTAGTTTTTCTCTTCCAATTTGTCCTAAGGTTATTTTTGAAGGTTTTATGAACCCTTTGGATCACCCAGGAGTTGTAAATTTCCAAAATTGCCCATTCCCAAATGATAAGGTTTGTGAATCGGTTCAGTTTTTTTACTCGGTTGGACCGGTTCTTTTTCCCGGTTGTCCTTAACTTAAAAGGGCGGGGTTTACACCAAGCCTCCTCGACACTTCCACGGCCCTCAAACAATTTCAATAGAACTGAAAGTTAAGTCAATTCAGCCCTCCTCCGTCGTTGCTGGTCAGTGTTAGAGAGAAAGTGCTAAACTTTATTGATAAAATTCACCCTCAATTGGACATCAAATGTAGCAATTCTTGATCCTAGAAGGAATCTTTATATTCTCAGATTGAGAGCTCGGACCACCGCACTTCCGACAGTAAGCTTTCTCTCTCTATGAACTTTTTTTCGGTGAAGCTCCGTTTAACCTCAATTCGTACACAAATGCCATGGTTCAAAGCTCAATTAAATCTTATGGAAGTGTAGGAACTGATCCATACCTTCAATAGGAGCAATTAACCCTGATTGAATGGCCAATTTGAAGAAATCAAATTTGGCCAGTTCGAAGGGTAGAAATTGGGAAAAATTGGGGATTTCAAAAAATTGAGGAGCCTCTATGCAATTTCCCAAAATTGGATGTCGATTGGCTAGGGGACAAGTGTTAGGCGATCAATTGGCCAATTTTGAAATATTTGGGGCCAAATTGCTATTTTTGGAAAGTAGGGGTAAAATCGTAATATTTGAAAAATTGGGGACAAAATTGGAAATTTAGGAAACTTGAGCCCCTTACACAATTTAAAGTAAATTAAGTGCCCAAGGAGGATATTGGAAGTCCTCGTTACTTAATTTCAGGAAAATATAACACTAGGAACCTAAAGTCAAAGATCTGAACTTTAGTGACCTAAGTGTAATAAATCATATAATTGGGCCTAGTTGCCATACGTGAGAAAATGAAGGCTATTATGTTGAACAATCTTTGATGAGGATACTCAAATCATGTAGAAACATGAGAGACCAGAACTCCAGCAAGGACAAGCTAGCATGGACTCGAAAATCGACTAGGTACGAACATGTAACGGTTATCAGGTGAGTGGGCTAATTTACACATCATACTAGTTGTGATGATGAACACTACTTTTAATGGATAAAGCCTACTTACGGGTTGTAAGTAGAGATAAGCATACCTAGTTGGTATGATGAGTTCCTTGAGGAAAGGAGAAACCTGCCTACCGGTTGTAAGTGGAGATATCATCACACCCTTTACCAAACACCATCGAATTATCACATATTACGAGTTTTTGGGTGTATGTGTTTTCCATGTCTCCGTCCATTCTAGGATCATAAACTTCAACATTGTTCCAAGGCATGTGTATATCTTGGTTATCCTACGGAACTTTTAGGATATTGTTGTCTCGATCTTCAAAAATGATGTATTTTCATTGGTCGAACTGCTCACTTTGATGAGACATGATTTCCTTTTGATAAATGTAAAATCAAGGAAAACCCAAACTTCACATCCCGACCAAACCAAACCAGGAAGTGGGATCGAACTAGGAATAAAAGAGTAACCAGAGAGAAGATTGAACTGAAAGAAGGAGAGAGATCGACAAGGAAATTGCGGACTTAATTGCAATTAAAAATATTTTTTGGGGATTTTAATTGCAATGAAAAGAAATTATAAGAATTTATTTACAAATATAATTAACTTTAGTTAATAAACTTATAAATATAGAATTTTAGTAATTAATTGGGGATTAATTACCACTAAAATAAACCTAGGGACTTCTATGCAATTAAGAGAAAATTTAGGGACTTAAATGAAATGAATTGGGTAATTGAATGATTCGTTATCGTAATACCATAAGTATGAAAAGGAAACTCCTAACTACAATCACAGAATGCCCCATAAGTATCCACAATCTAGCTCAAATAAATAAGTCAGGAAATACGGGTGAGTGAGATTTTTGACATCACACTCGGTTGGGGTGATAAGCATAATTTCCCATTTAAAAACCATTTTTATGGAAATAGTCTCCCTTGACTGCGTGAAACTACTCAAATTTTTTGGGATCTATTTTTTAGCAGAGCTAGGGTTGCTCTAGTGAGCCTAAGGCCAATGGGCACAGATTTAAACCCGTAGACAAATAGATAAGTTATGAGCTTGTGAAAAATCTACATAAATGGTAAATTGTGTGACATAGCTACCAAGCCAAGGTCGAGTTGGGCTTGTAGCTACCGAACCAAAGCTGGGTCATCGAAATCGTTGGGCTGGTGGTTATTGGGTCGAAGCTGAGTCAGGAACCTCGTGGGGCTCGTAGCACCATAGATAATGGTCTTAATTAAAAAAACTCTTGTTTGTGCATGTAGGGATATAGAACAATCGAGGTGCTTGGTATAGGGTAATGTTAGTTCTAAGGGTTACTGAATGACCCAGGGGGTATAAGGGAAGCTCGGTCGTCCAATAAGTCAAGAAGATCTGGTAGCTTCATGTGCAATGAGAACGAGAAAGAAGTGGGAGAGGTCTCGTCCCACTATAGCGGACACAAAGGCAATTCAAGTCTGGGGGATGGGTGGTAGGGCTCACTGAAACTTGTGGTAGAAGGTGTGACCTTCTACCTGGGTGGTAAAAAAATGCACTTTAGATAACAAGTGGAGTAGTTAGGGACTGCTCTACGAACATATGATCCCTTTTTGATAAAGGGTTGTTGCTTGTGTGCTAAAACCAATCTAAGAAAATGGAAGTGATAAGTTAAAATCTCGTAAACCCTTTTTCCTTACCTTATTACCTACACACTGAGTTATAGACTCACCCCTCTCTTAAACCTTTTTTCAGGAAAATATAAAGAGAAGCACATGGGAAGAATACATCTGTGGTAAGCCCCATGCACCCATTATATTCTAGCATATTGTATAGATTGTCTCAAAATATTTCTAGATTTCGCCTGACTCTTGTCGATATCAAAATGATCGGTACACCGGAAGGATTCGAGGGTTGATCACGGGGATCCAACCAAACCGAGTTGGTGCATGACAACTTGAGTGATATCATTGTGAAAGATTTTTGAACTTGAGTTTTGGGAAAATAAACCATTTTTGAAAATCAAGATAGCTAGGGAAAACTTTAGGAAATAATGTCAAAGATAAATATTGCATGAGCCTTCCTCCGAAAATACTAGACTTATACTGAATATTTCATTTGTAGGAAAAATTACAAGAAACCCTAATTATCGGTGGAAGGTGAAATGTGTCCACCAAAACCCCAAGAGCCAGGACGAACCCAGACCCAAGGAGAGGCAGAAAAGAGCTTCTAGGAAGCCTACACTAACTACGTGAGTGTCTTCCATAAGCTACCACTAGTGCGTACCCAGGCCAAACCCATAAATCTAATGCAGCAAGCTTATGAAAATGAAGCCGTAGTACTGGAAAAATACGGGATCTCCATAACTCGAAGGAGCTAGTTTAGGGAATTAGGGAGAAGTGCGTCTTCGTTAGAATTAGAAGAACCTAGCATGAACACATGCACTACGTACAGGAGGTACTATGGAGGTCGATGCCCATATAAGAAGACAACCTTGCCCTCCACCCCTTCCCATGAAGAATCTCGCAACTCGCCGGTGAGAGAGTCTAGATCTGTAAACATGTGGGGTTGGAATGGGTAGATAGGGAAATTGACATACTTTGCTCGAGTTATGTAATAAGCCATCCTTACGGCTACCAAAGTGGATGAATAAATTTCATTTCAAAATCCTTCTCAAACTATAACCGAAAGGTCAAAAAAATATTTTTAGCATTTGTGGCAAGGAAGCCAAGGAGAAAATACATAAAGAGGAATACTTGAAGCCTACAGTAATGACTAAACCAGAAGGAGAATATGAGGAGGGATAAGGAAATAAAGGAAAGGAAGTACACTAGTAAGAATTTAAAGGAGAAGATCAAACACAAGATAAACATGAAGCTGGTATCTAAGGATGTCATTAATGAGCGTTAGATAACCACAATGAGGGATCAAAAGAAGAGGCTTCCAAAAAGGAGAGGTGGAAACCTAAAAGGGAGTCAGGAAAAAAGTACGTCGACCCATAACTGGTAGAACAAAGTGAAGGAATACAAATCATCACGATATGCAAACATCAAGGATAGAGGGATCAGCCTGTCCCCACTAAGTGGAGCTTAGGGTTGGACAGTCGGGCATAATGGGGAGCACACTAAATCAGGTCGGGTGACAAAAGATCATTGATTAGAAAATCAACTGCAAGTGGACAACCTAGTTATGACAAAGAATTTGATATGGACAAATGCAGGGGCATCAAGGGTGGTTGGTAAAAGCACTTTGGACCACAAGTGGAGCAGTCGGGGATTACTATGTGAACGTATGATCCCTTTTTGATAAAGGGTTGTTGCTTGTATGATAAAACCAATATAATAAAATGGAAGTGATATGTTAAAATCATGTAAACCCCTTTTCCTTACCTTATTACCCGCTCACTGAGTTATAGACTCACCCCTCCCTTAAACCCTTTTTCAGGAAAATATGAAGGGAAGCATAGGGGAAGAATACATCTTGTGGTAAGCCTCATGCACCTATTATGTTCCGACATGTTTTATAGATTGTCTAAAAATATTTTAGGATTTCACCTCACTCCTGCCGATATCAAAATGATCGGTACACAAGAAGGAGTGGTGGGTTGATTAGGGGATCCAACCAAACTAGGTTGGGAAGCGACAATCATTGTAGAACTCAAAATCAAGGTTTGGGAGAAAATTAGGAGATAACTAGTTCGAACCGGATTTAAGCTAGGTGGAGTCACAAAATGCCCTGAATTTTTAAAGGGTTAAAACAAATTTAAATTAAGCAATTCTTAAGTACATTCAATAGAAAATAGAATGTAAAATTTTTAGGTATTTTTATTTTGTCACGCTACGACCCGGTTTGGTCAGAACCCCAAGAGTAACTCGCCACTCCCTTTAGTCTAGTACAAGTTACCACTTCCAAAACCACGAGAAGTTAGGCATACCTTCTGTTATAGTTCCCTAGAATAACATTATACAAAACTAATAACAACAAAATAAGTTACCTAACTTTATGGTCTTGACATAGAGGTTCTTTAAAGGGTCATCTCCTTCCTTGAAAAAGGTTTAAAGGTAGGGGTGAGTTTCTATAACTCAGTGAGTGGGTGTTAGGGTAAATTTTCAAAATATAGTTTATAATCTCTTTCTTTGGTTGCTAATTTGTGAAAAAGTTCTTCAACTTTTCCCCTTACTCAGGATTTATTTAGGAAACAATCACACGCCATTTATTAGAAAGGGTTCAAACATTCGCGAGATACAGTTACGCCGATTGCACCCACTTGTGGATCGAAGCACCTGTACCTTCCACTCTAATAGAAGTCCTCAACTTCTATTCGAAGTTTGAGTGGACATCAATTGTCCAACCCTCAGACCCAAAGATACTCCATGACCGCTATGTGGGATGAGACCACTTATGATCCCACCTCGATCTCAATGTGAAGGAAGTTACTCTGAGCATTAAGACACACTGGATGAAAAAACTGCCCTTACTGCATCTTGGTCATCCAACAACCCTTAGAACCAACACTACCTAAACTAGGCATCTTAATGGTTCTATGTCACAGTGCATGCACAAGCAAAAGTTTTAGTATTTTTATCCATGATCTCTAGTGCTACCGGCCCAACGGTCCCGACACTCGACTTTGGCTCCATAACTACTAGCTCAACAGGTTGGATGACCTGGCTTCGGCTCAACAACTACTAACCCATCGAGTCTGACAATCCAAATTTGGCACGGTGACAATTCACACAAATAACCAATTGTGAAGATTTTCATGGCTCATAATCTTATTTCTCTACGAGCTTCAGCCTGTGTCCATTGGCCATGGGCCCACTTCATGAGTATTCCAAAAAATGGGTCTCAGGCCCTATAAGTTCAAAACCGAGGCCTCTGACCTATTAGAGCTATCTCAGCTCTCATTAAAAAAGTCTTCCAAAATGTTTAAGTCGTTTCACATAGTTATGGGAGATCATTTCGAGAAAACGGTTTTCAATTTCAAAGAGGGACTCATCACCCCAAACGGGTATGACACTAGAAAGCCCACTCATAGTGGTTTTTCAATTTAAATGTGCTTACCATGCCAACCGTGTATGACGTTGTAAATCCCACTCACCTAGTGTGTAGTACATCATTTCTCTTGAGCTAGTTCGTTCATATTTTTGGGGTGTGTCATGGTTGTAGGTTGATGTGCTCCCTCTCGTATCTACATCATTCTGGGTAAGGAACATTATGTACTGACTTATTCCAAAATTCCCAAATTCAACCCACATGGTAATTAACTCTCGATGAAATACCAATATTATAAATCGTGAACTTCGTGAATATTCACAATATTCCATTTTGGACTTTGAAATCTAAATTTTTGCTTAATTGCACTTTAGTCCCCAATTTTTCCAAAACTACAAATTTGGCCCCAAATATCTAAAAAATGGCCAATTGGTCCTCCATTTCCTTAAAATCACCAAGTTGCCACCAATTTCCTCAAAATTATCCATTGGCCCTTAATTTACCAAAAATTCCACATAGGTCCTTTGAACTTTTAAAAATTCCCAATTTCCCCCACAAAAGATTTACCCAATTCGTCCCTCTTTTGTCCCAAAATTCAATTTCATCAAATTCACCCCTCAATTCATATTAATTGCTCCCCATCATGGTGCTAATCGGTTTTCTCACCTCCCTATGATCTGACCAAGCTTTGAATCAGAGCTTTGCCCAAAAAGTGGAAGTAGAGAGAAAGCTTCAAAAGCTAACCAATGGAGTTGCAACAATTAGAGCTCTTGATTTGGGATGATAGATCTTGTCTAGGGGGTCCTTCAAGGATCAAGAGCAACTCCAATTTTCATCCTAAGAGGTGGGAATTTGGACTGTGAAATTGGGGCACTTTCTCTCTCTAAAACTAAACTATTCTAATGAGTAGAGGCTGCATTGACATACTGTGCACTTCAGGGGGAGAGCTTGGTCAAACTTGGTCTATGTAGAATCGAGTATCTTCGAGTCCTTCGGAGCAACTTCACTATTTGGATTCGTCGGTGCTTCTCCAATGATCCTCAAGTTGAATGGAGGGCGTCGTTGGGTAGATGACTTCCTCTAGATTCTAGGGAACCTGAATTCACCTTTGGAGGTGGAGAGAAGTGCCCAAGTCGAAGCATTGGTTCAAGCTTCGTTGGGAAATCGAGCACTTCTTCTTCTTTGAGTGTTTGAGTGATGAGGAGGATGAATGGGGTGGAGCTCTTTAATAGGAAGATCGGGGTCCCTTGGCTCTACTAGTTTTCAAATTGGTCAAGCCTATACTCTCCAGAATTACCATTGTCGGAGCAAATATTCCCTCGACAGAAATAGAAAATGGAATCCTTCCATGAATAGTGTTATCTGCTGAAGGTGGGAGACGACACTATTTCACGCATGCAAGCTTTGCACATGCAGACTTGTCACATGGTCATTCGTGATTGGCTGGCTTTGCTAACGTAGCTTCCTACTCAATAGCCTAGTCAGTCATTGACCTGTTGATCGAACACGTGCTAGCCTCCCATTTTCTACTTGAGCACACGTGGTTGCTGATAGTATTTTTGTTGACCGTGACATGTGACGTCCTCTAATTGGATGATTTAAATATGTCGGGTTTTCCCACCTAACGTACAGTGCTACTGCGATGTGTTAGCCTTTGTATGGTTGAGGCCATCCGACGTGGCACTGCCAGGTCTCGACCTCTGATTAGTCGATCATTTCTTTGACATCCTTGTCGAATGCTGACATGATGTCCTTGCCATGGGTCAGCTCCTCATTGGTAAGCCTTGCTGATGAGCCTTTCTGATATTAACAGTTGACTGGGTACACGTTTCACTCTCCTATTGATAAGTCATCGCTGACGAGGATTTTCTCCTTTGGTCATTGACGAGGACACATGTTGCCTTTTGATTGGCTAGTGCTTCGAGGTGCTAACTGGGCACCCTTCACCACGTATCACACATTGATTGGTCATGTATGCTGACTGTGAATTGACTTGGCAGTGGTCCATTGATCGGCTGGACCATTGACTAGTCTGGTCCCACCGAGTTCAGTGACCTAAAAATGAAAATTGATATGTTTAGGCCTGATTCCAAAAAATTAAAATTTTCAAAATTCATTTTTTATCTAATGGTTGCTACAATTTCCCAATTTTATATTTTTAATGCACCTAGAAAAATGAATTATTGAACTGGTTCTTCACGGTTTAATCTGGTTCAATTCACTTTTGGTCTGGTTCACCCTGAACTAGTCTGGTTTTCACCTCCAATATCTTCCTAGTTCCTTTTCTTGGTGTTTGAGTGTTTCTTGGCCACTTGTGATTTGCAAATTCCAAGTTTTGACCTTTCTTTACCATTTTTAGTTCACTTAGTTTCTTGGTTTCCTCTTGAAAATTTCCAATTTTCCTTTTTTAGTTCCTTAGTCCAAGGGGATGGGGTTTACAACTCTCCCCATCTTTTATGAGTTTTGTCACCAAAACTTGTTATGCATCTCTCTCATAAGGAATGGTTTCCCTATATATGAATTTGTAATTCACCACGATATGATACCGTAGGGTTCGTCCCTAACCTGATCGCATCTCTGTTGAGCATCCTTTATACCTGTCCACCCTTTTGGGCTTCTTTGCTTTCCATGTCTTGGGGTGTCTATTGTCTTATTAATTATTTTCCCATAGTTCTTGATGGTGTGGTTTGATCTTCACATTTGAGGAGAATATTCCATAGTGATATGTCCCTTCTTACCATCTGATAGTATTCCTCAACTACCCCCTATGTTATCCAATTGTCCCATGCACTTAACTTCGCCATTTGATCATTTTGCACAATCCTCAAAATTTCTTCCCACTTCGAGATTTGGGCTTTCCTAGTACCGAATTATTCCACTTCCTTCCTCCGATGGCATTCCTATATGTTTCTTCTTGCATTATTAGAGTGTTTCACCACTCGTTTCTAGTGCGTGCATCTCTTTCATGCACATAGTTTTCCTTTACATTATATGTCATGCTTTTCATGACCGTTTTGGCTTTTCCTCATTTCATCTTTCATTATTGTCCTTCTTATTGACATTCCTGGTTTCACCCATCAGGTTTCTCAATCATTTCCTGACTTTACCGATATACTTGAGAATCTTTCCTCCCTCCTATCCTTCCTCATATCGGAGGCAACCTTACCTAAGTGTTTTTGTTCCTTCGTCCATGCTTACTTGCTCATGACCATTTCATGCTTCTTCATTCAAAATTATTTCCTCCCAATCTACTTATTGACTCCTAGGACTCACTCAGAGGATTTCCTTTTGTTGGTCTAATTCTCTACTCGCTTACTTCAGAGTAGCGATTTACACATACGAACCCACATACGAGATCACACACATGAAAAAGGGTCAACCGAGGGACTAAGCTCGAGGGAAGTCGAGAACCACTACCCCCTTCCATGCGTCCTTATGGTTATTAGACCCTAGAGGAAGTTTACGAACTCCTTTTTATGTCCTCCTTCCGGTTTACCCCTTTCTTTGGAAGTCTTGTGGGCACATTATTTGTACCCTATCCTTATTCCTACTCGTATCCCATTATGAGTTTACCTCCTTAGGGAAGAGTTCAAATCCATTTTGTTCTGAGGTTTCTTGACCTCTTTGTGAGAGTCTTACTTGAGCCTACACGTGGCTTGAGTTTGGTTAACCTTGACATATCAGTTAATCCTAATCCTTTCTGACTCTTGGTTGCTTTAAGGGTTTCCTTCATCCTTCCTTCTCTAATGGTGCTCCTATCCATTGTTCCTTTCTTTACCAGGGTTTAAATCCATGATTCTCAGGAGGATCAGTTAGTTAACTACCTCATCCCTTATTACCCTTCTTGCCCATTGGCTTTGTGTAGTTATCTGCTCACCTCCATTTAGTCTTGGTGCATTTTCTACCTTAGTTTAGCGCACATGTAACCGTTACTACTTACTTGCCTTTTCTTAGGCTACTATTTTATTATCCTTGGTCATCTCATGGTTACTAGTTGTTCCCCATCATTAGGTCCATTTGTAATCTTACCTAAGCTCTCTTTCCCTTGCCTACAATGGGTGGTTCTTTCCTTATGGCCTTCTTTATCGGTCTTTATCTCTGTATGTTTTCCTCGGGGCCTTCATTAATGTCAACTTATCATGCTTCCCATTCCTCCATCGGGTTTGTTGTTTTGCTATTTTTGGGCCTTCTCAGACCTTCATGTCTCCCTTTTATTAGGGAGTTATCTTTCCTATTGTAGGCCAAAACTCCTAGCCTTTACATTGGGAGTTCTTGATAACTTGTTTTAGAGGGAAGATAATTGTATTTGAGACCTCTTTGTCATGTTGTAGAGTCTAATTTTTTGGATGTATGTTAATAGAGTTTCAAAACTTGACATAAAGAATTTTTTTATTTAAGAAATTTTCATTCCAAAATTGTCTAATTACATGCACTCATCTCACTCCCCTCATAATCCTCCATGTACACCGATCGAGAATCCACCTTTGACTTGTTCCAAGACTCCTTGTTTGACGGTTCCAAGGATGACAAGTTTATATACAAGTATTGTCCTTCGCACCCCTTGTATGAGTTCAAGTTAGGTTCCTTGGAGTGTGGTGGGGCGATGTTGTAAGGTGTCCCATGGGCTTTGACTTTGTGAGTTACTTCAAGCCCATACCTCTCCATTACTATGGATTCATACTCGTAGGCTCGTCTCATCATGTTCATGGGTTTAGGGATTACTTGGATGGGTGGGAGCTTGTGGAAAATCCTAACATAGTTTGCATATACCTCCCAATAGTTCTTCTAGGCCTCTTCCAATGTTGTGGTTCTTTCTAGTTGTTGTGTTACCAAGGGAGGTGTTGGGTCCCTCTAAGGAGGTGCATATTCTTCTTTCTCTTGGGGAGAGTTTGGCCAGTTGAGTATTTTCATCAATTCCACACGAAGTGCCCTACAATCCGTGGCTTTTTCATCTGGGCGGAGTCTTTTGAGCTCGTAGATTCCTTTTCTACTCTTCTATTGATCCCTATTGATCCTGAGGCTACGCAGGTTTGTTTGGAAATTTTTGTTAGGGGCATTGTTCCAACAAACTAGATAGATTTAGTTTTAGATTATATAGTCTTGATAATGAATTTGAGGGAACATGGCTTTGATACCACTTAAGTTGTCATACCACAGTCCGGTTTGGTTGGAACCCTATGAGCAACCCACCGCTCCCTTTGGTATAGGAAGAGTTACCACTTCCAAAACTGTGAGGAGTCAAGTTGTCACATCTCAACTCGGTTTGGTCTGATCCTTGTGATCAACCCGCTACTCTCCTGGTTTACTAAGGGTTGCCCCATCTTTTAAAACTATGAAGAGTAAGGTGTCCTTTAAACCTACACCTTTCTTGGAATAACATAAATAAAAACTGCACAAAATTTTAAACTTATCATACCTGCCTTACATGTGAGTTACTTGGTGGTCTTTGGGATAAGCTTTCCGAGGTTACATGAAAGGGGTATAGGGGAAGGGGTGAGTAAAATGACTTAGTGAATGAGTTTTTAAAATTTAACTTTTAGTAAAAATGTCTGATTCGGAGTGTGCCAGACTCCTTATTTTCTTATAAAAACCTTTCATTCTCAATTTTGGTTTTTATAACCATTTCTTATTACCACAGTGTGTCATCACTCAACACACATCCTTCATCATGAACTTAAAACACACAATCGCAGGCTAGCCTGTCCACTAAACCTACTTGTGGCGTCGGAGTGACTTTACTGGCCACCTAGATAGAAGCACGTCCATTTCTACCATGAGAATGAGTGGATGTTCGTGACATTCGGCCCTCAATCTCGTAACAAATCTCGGTGTCCGTATGAGGACAAAGATCTCATCCTGACCCCACCCCAGTCTCTTGTGCTTGAAGCTATGTCGAGCTTTGCAAGACTTCGGGTACGACTAACTGCCCTTATATCCACTAGGTCGTCTAGAGCGATGGGACGCATCAGTACCCCTCTTGGGCATCTTGAAGGTCTCGTAATCACAGTGCATGCACAATCAACATTTTTCACATAATACCATATAATATGTGGTGCCACTGGTCTAATGGCCCCGACCCTCAACTCAACCCACACAGGCTTGTCTTGACTAGTTTGGATACCTGTCTTGCCGCACTGTCGCTAGTTGACTGAGTATGTCGGTCCTGTCTCGATACCATGGTCAAACAACTCATTACTTAAGTTTTCATTACATATTAATCTTATTTGTTTATGAGATCCTGCTCGTGTCAACTGGCCTAGGGCCGACTATTCGAGATTTTCAAAATCGGGCATATTAGCCCCCATGTTCCAAAATTGAGGCATCCAGCCTAACTAAGCTATTCGAGCTCCCATCAAGAAGGTCACCCAAAATGTTTAAGCAGTGGCACACAATCAGGGGAGAGCACTTCCGAAAAAATAATTTTCAATTTTCCATCATACCAACCGTGTTACGCCCTGACCCTGTTTGGTTAGATCCCCGTGAACAACCCGCCACTCTCCAGATTTATTAAAGGGTTTCCACTTATTATAATCCGTAAAGAGTAAGGTGTCCTTTAAACCTGCACCATTTCCGGGAATAGCATAATCAAAACTGCATGATATTTTAAAATTTACATACCTAATTTACAAGCATCTTAGTTGATTGTCTTTTAAGGTATACTTTCTGGGATTTCCTGAAACGGATATAAGGGAGGGGGTGAGTACGACTACTCAGTGAATGGGTTTTTAAAGGTCTACTTTTAACTTTAAAGAAAAATATTTATATGGAGTGTGCGAGACTCCTTACTTTTCAAAAATCCCTTCATTTAAAATTTTTTTGGGTTTTTCCATTATTTCTTAGTTACCGATGTGTTACCACCCAACACACATCCTTCATAATTAAGGTTACACACATTCGCAAGTCAGTATAACTATTGAACCCGCTAGTGGCTTCAGAGCGACTTTTCCTGCCACCCGGATAGAAGTACGACCACTTCTACCCTGGGAATGAGTGGATGTACGCAAATCCGACCCACAATCCCAAAATCACTTCTTCGTGTTCGTATGAGGACAGAGATCTCATCCCGTCCCCACCCCGGTCTCATGCGCTTGGTGCTACTCCAAATTTCACACAAACACCTAGAATGACGATTTGCCTTTATACTCATCGGGTTGTCCAGGGCCCTTAGGACACATCACTACCCCTCATGGGCGTCTTGATGATCTCGTACTCATAGTACATGCACAAACAATGTTTTCTCATATTGCCATGTAATATGTGCTACCACTAGTCCAATGGCCCTGACTCTCAACTCAACCCGTAGCTTTTTGACTTGACTAGTCCGTCGACCTGTTATGTCACACTGTCGCTAGTCGATTCTATCTTGGTACCATGGCCAAAAAATTCACTTATTAAGTTTTATTGCACATATATCATGTTCATTTATGAGCTCGTGCTCGTGCCAACTAGCCTTGGGCCCACTGTACGAGATTTTCAAAAAAACTGGGCATTCTAGCTCTCAAGTTCCAAAATCGAGGCCCCCGGCCTATAAGAGCTATTCGAGCTCCCGTCAAGAAGGTCTCCCAAATAGTTTAAGCATTGGCATACAGTCATGGGAGAACACTTCCGACAAAATAGGTTTTCACTGTCCATTATACCAACCGGTACAAGGACATCTCCGTTCATAACCGATGAACGGGTTTTCAACTTCCTTCGAGGAAGTCTCATCATACTAACCGGGTATGATCTACTTACAACCGGTAAGTAGTTTTTCCGCATAATTTTCACATCACTTTCTCTAAGTGGTGATGATTAAAATACCACTAAACAGTCGGTTTTTATACCGAGTTACTTATCATCCCCTACCAATTATGTTATAAAATTTCCACTCACAACCGGTAAGTAGTTTTTATCATTAAGTTGTGGTTATCATCCCAACCGGGTATGATGTTAGTAAACCCACTCACCCATTAACGTAGTGAATTCCACTTGACTGGTTCTTTGTATCCATGCTGGCGTTCCCCGTATTTCACGTTCCTACATGATATGAACATCCTTGTTCATTATTACTCGGCATAACAGCCTTCATTCATTCACAATGAATGACAAAACCCAAATGTCAGTTTTTCCTCAAATTGAGTCCCGTAACTTTTATAATTTATCTTGGGACCTCAATTTATTCAATTTTACCAAAAAGGGGTTTAATTTCCCGAATTTCCAATTTGGTCCCCCAATTTTTCTAAAATTACCATTTTGCCCTTCCTTTAAAAAATGGTAAGTTTTGCCCCAAAAATTCCAAAATTCCTCAATTGGTCCTCCAACATTATTTTCATGCCCAATTGACCCTCAATTTTATAAAATTGCATTTTGGCCCTTTGAATTTCGAAAATCCCTAATTTTCCCCTAATTTCAACTCTTCAAAACTACCGAATTTGATTTCATCAAATTGACTGATCAAACACTTCTAATTATTGAGATTGAGTTCCTGCATGTTCATACAATTATAAGAAACTTTGAATCGCAGATTTTAACGCCGGAACGAGCTCAAACGGAGTTTCGCCGGAAAAAAGACTATAGAGAGAAAGCTTCGATTTCTCACCGGTGAGGGCACGACGATATGAGCTTTCGATCTAGGCAGATAGCTCTCATCTTGAGGTTCATTCTAGAATAAAGAATCACATCAATTGATGTCAAATTGAGTTAGAATTTCATTATTAAAATTCTATCGGTTCTCTCTCTAACACCGGCGGAAAATTGTAGAGTGGAGCCGAATTGGCTTACCTTTCAGTCCTAATTCGGCCATGGGAGGGTGGAGTAAGTGTTGGGAAGGCTTGGTTTGGCCTAAGTAGGGCTCAAAATGGCCAATTTCAACTCAGCTGAAACAGGGCAGGTTCGGTCTATCAGAGCTGCTTCACTATTCCATCATGTCAGCGCTTCTCTAGTGATTCTCGTATTGACTGGAGTTTGCTATTAGATAGTTGACTTCTCCCCGATTCTAAAGAGTCTGACCTCTCCTTCCGAGGTTAAGAAAAATTTTCAAGTCGAAGCTCCAATTTAAGCTTCACCGGGAAATAGAATAGTAGAGAGAGAGAGAGAGAAGTGTTCCGGTGTGAGAAGAATGAATGGGGATGACCTCTTTATATAGGTGTAAAATCGTATATTAAATGGGAGAGATTTTTTACTAGTATTAATATCTCCATAAATTATTGGTATTAATTCCAATAATTAAAATTTTGTATTAAATTATTTGTATTAATTCTAATAATTTAATTTAGGTATTAAATTATTGATATTAATTACAATAATTAAATATATATTAATTTATGGCTATTTATGATAAGGCTTGTTCACCTGAACCAATTTGGTTTTTCTTTTCTAACTTGTCTTAAATTTCTTTTCCAATGTTTGATGAACCCTTTGGATCACTTGTAAGTTGTAAATTTCTAAATTGCCCATTAAAAAATGATCGGGTTTGTGAACCGGTTCTGAATCCTCACTTGGTTTGACCGGTTCTTTTCCCAGGGGACATCTTTGCTCATAACCGATAAACGGGTTTTCCACTTCCTTTGAGGAAGTTTCACCATACTAATTGGATATGATCTACTTACAACCGGTAAGTAGTTTTTCTGTTTGATTTCCACATTACTCCTCGCAGGTGTGATAATTAAAATACCACTTAGTAGTGAGTTTTTATTTTCGAGGTGCTTATCATCCTAACGAGGTATCATATAACAATCTCACTCACCCATTAATGTAGTGAATTCCACTCGATTGGTTCTTTTTATTCACGCGAGCTTTTCCTTGCTGGCATTCGAGGTACTTCATTTTCTTACATGATATGAACATACTTATTCATTATCTCTCGGCCTAATAGCCTTCATTCATTCCATATGAATGAGAAAACCAAATTTTCCATATATTTGCAATTAGGTCCCTAATGTTATTTTTCTATAACTTTAAGTCCCTAATGTCAGTTTTTCCTCAAATTGAGTCTCAAAACTTTTAAAATTCACCTTGGGACCGCAATTTATTCAATTTCAAAAAAAGGTGTTCAATTTCCCAAATTTCTAATTTTGTCCCAATTTTTTCCAAAATTACCATTTTGCCCCTACTTTACAAAAATGGTAAGTTTAGCCCCAAAATTTCCAAAATTGTCCAATTAATCCTCCAGCATCTTTATCGTGCCCAATTGGTCCTCAATTTTATGAAATTGCACTTAAGTCCCTTGAATTTTTGAAATTCCCAAATTTCCCCAAATTTCAACCTTCCAATTCTATCGAATTTGATTTCATCAAATTGACCGATCAAATAAGTTTAATTGTTGGAATTGAAGTTAGATTGGAGTTCCTACACCTTCATATGATTCAATTGCACTTTGAATCGCAGGATTTGATGTTGGAATGAGCTTAAACAGAGCTTCGCTGGAAAACTGGACTTATAGAGAGAAAACTTCGAAAGCTTACCGTCAGGGGCACGACGATCCGAGCTTTCGATCTGGGCAGATAGCTCTCATCTTGAGGTTTCTCCTAGGATCAAGAATTGAATCAATTGATGCCGAATTGAATGAGAATTTAGTCATCGAAATTTTGTGGAGCCAAATTGGCTTACCTTTCCACTCTAATTCAGCTGTGGAGGTGTTGGAAGGGCTTGTTTTGGCCTGAGGTAGGCTCGAATTGGTCGTTTTCAGCTCGGCCAAAATAGGGCAGATTCGGTCCACCGGAGCTGCTTCATTGTTTTATCATGTCAGCGTCTCTCTGGTGACCCTCAAAGCAAATGGAAACTACTGTCGGGTAGTTGACTTCTCCCCAATTCTAAAGAACCCGACCACACCTTCTTTGGCTAAAAAAAGACCCTATATCAGAGCTCTAGTTAGAGCTTCACTAAAAATTGTAGCAGTTGAGAGAGAATGGAGTTTTTAGGTGTAGAGAAGATGAATGAGGAGGGGCTCTTTATATAGGAAGCACATGGACTTCTTGGTCATCTTATTGGTGCCTTAATGGCAATCATTCATTACTTAAAACTCCCTGGTCGGAGACTTTTCTGCTTCATCGGCATTGTGCCATTTTTCGACGAGTAAACAGTGTTGTTATCTGAAGGAAGAAAACAACATTGTTCTGAATCGGATCGGACCGGTCTGAACCGGGTTCAAAGCTTAAACTAGTTGGTTCAGGACCGATTCCACCGAATTTTTCAAAATTAAAAATTTCTAAATTTATCTAAATTTATTTTCTATCTAATGGTGGCCTCAAATCTAAAATTTGAATTTTCTAAGCCACCTAGAAAAATAAATTTAGTATATGGTTCAATAGTGGTTTGAACCGGTCCAAACTAGTTCAATCTGGTTCCAATCTGATTCACCTAAACCGGTTTGGTTTCCCTCTCCAATTCATCGTAAAGTCCTTTTCATGACTTTTGTGACTCCTTATGTCACTCGGGGTCCCTAAATTTCTCGGTTTGCCATTTCTTTGTCGGTTCCGGTTCTTGAACTGACTCGGTTCATAAGTTGGTTCAATCCAATTGGATCCGATTCATCTGAACTAGTCTAGTTTTTCTCTTCCAATTTTTCCTCAGGTTCTTTTCCAAGGTTTTATAAACTCTTTGGGTCACTCGGGAGTTGTAAATTTCCCAAATTGCCTATTCTCTAATGATCGGGTTTGTGAACCGGTTCGGTGTTTCTCACTCAATTTGACCGGTTCTTTTCCCAGTTTTCCTTAACTCAAAAGGGCAGGATTTACAACCCTCCCCTCCTTTTAGGACTTTTGTCTCCAAAACTAAATCAACATTTTTCATTCTGGGATAAACTTCCCTTAATGTTAACTTGAACATGATAACACTTCAGTCATTCTTCCACTTAGACCTATTTAAATTATAAGCTTAAGGAAGTTCCTTTCCTTTACATCGTTTACTCGTTCCATGGAGTTTATCATAACTAGTATGTCTTGCCCGCGAGTTCAAAGATATTTCCCTAGGTTCACATCTTCCTTTGCTTAGGACAAGATACTTCCCCTTGAGGTTTTTACTCAAGATTTCCAGATTGGGAGTTCTAAGATGCCCAATCGTTACTGTGTCTAGCTATTCTCTACATCATCGAAACTCTTAGTTCGATGAGTGAGCAATGCTGTCATCTAAAGGAAGAAGATGAAACTGTTCCGAACCGGACCGGACCGGTTCGAACCGGGTTCAAAGCTTAAACCGACCAACTTAGGCCCGATTCGACTGAATTTTTCAAAATTACAAATTTCTAAATTCATTTTCTATCAAATGGTGGCCTCAAATCTCAAATTTGAATTTTCTAAGCCACCTAGAAAAATGAATTTAGCATCCGGTTCGTTAGTGGTTCAAACTGGTTCAATCTAGTTCGAATCCGGTTCACTTGAACCGATTTAGTTTCCATCTCCAATTCATCCTAAAGTCCTTTTTCATGACTTTTGTTTCTCCTTAGGTCACTCAGGATGTAAACCTCGCTCTTTGGAGTTAAGGAAAACTAGGAAAAGAACCGGTCAAACCAAGTGAGAAAACTGAACCGATTCACAAATTTGATTATTAGGAAACGGGCAATTTAGAAATTTACAACTCCCAAGTGATCCAAAGGGTTCATAAAACCTTGTAAAAGAACCTTAGGACAAATTGGAACAGAGAAACCAGACTGGTTCAGATGAACCGGATCCAATTGGATTGATTCGAGTCAGTTCATGAACGGGAACCGATAGAGAAAGGGAAACCGGGGAATTTGTGGATCCTGATTGACCTAAAGAGTCACCAAAGTCAAGAAAAAGGAATTTAGGAATTGGAGATGAAAACCAAACCGGTTCAGGTGAACTGGATCCGAACCGGATTGAACCGATTTGACCCATTATTGAATGATATGCTAAATTCATTTTTCCAAGTAGCATAAAAAAATTCAAATGTGAGATTTGAGGGCACCATTGGATAGAAATGGAAAAAATCTGAAGGTGCCGGCACTGAAATGGCCACCTTCAGATGACAGCATAGTTCACTCAACAAAAAATCATGCAGTGCCGGCAAAGCTGAAAATTCTTAGGCCATGGAGTTTCAAGCACTAAATGACCGCCATTAAGGTGCCAATCGGACGGCCAAGCTGTCCCTGAGCTTCCTATATAAAGAGCCCCTCCCCATTCATCATCTCTAAAACCAAAGTCTCCATTCCATCTCAACTGCTCCATTTTTCGGTGAAGCTCAAACCAGGGATCTAACTTGGACACTTTTCTGAGCCAAACAAGGCAAGCTCGAACCGGGGAGAAGTCAGCTAAATGCCTATAGTCTCCATTTGCTCTAAGGGTCGCCGGAGAAGCGCCGGTGTGATAGAATAGTGAAGTAGCTTCGGTGGACCAATGCTGCCTATTTTGGCCAAGCTGAAATCGTTTATTTCAAGCCCTTCTCAGGCCAAACCAAGTCCTCCCAACACCTCCACAGCCCTCCTACAGCTAAATTAGAGCTGAAAGGTAAGCCAATTCTACTCCCCTCTATAAATTCTGACCAGTGCTAGAGAGAGAAACAAGAGAACTTTGATGATGAAATTCTAACTCAATTCAGCATCAATTGATGCAATTCTTGATCCTAGGAGGCACCTTAGGATATGAACTATCTGCCCAGATTGAAAGCTCGGACCATCGTGCCCCCGACAGTAAGCTTTCAAAACTTTCTCTCTCTAAGTCTAGTTTTCTAGCAAAGCTCCATTTGAGTTCATTCCAGCACCAAATTGTGCGATTTAAATTGTAATTGAATCATATGAATATGTAGAAACTCAATTTTAACTTCAATTTCAACAATTATAAGTGTTTGATCGGTCAATTTGATGAAATCAAATTCGGATGTGTTAGGGAGTTGAAATTGGCAAAAAAAATTGAGGAAATTTGGGGATTTTCAAAAATTTGAAGGACCAAAATGAAATTTTATAAAATTGAGGGTCATTTTGGCATGATAAGAATGTTAGAGAACCAATTGAGCAATTTTAGAATTTTTGGGGTAAAACTTACCATTTTTGTAAAGGAAGGGCAAAATGGTAATTTGGAAAATTTTAGGGCCAATAGGAATTTTAAAAGTTTCAGTACTCAATTTGGGGAAATCCGACAATTTTCAAATATTAGAAAAGTTGTGAATTTTAGTCATTTATACTGAATGAGATGATCAAGCCATATGATAATGAATAACGATGTTCATTTCGTATAGGAACACGAGAAATCGAGAATGCTAGCCGAGGTTATGCTCGCAAGGGACAAAAACTGACTAAGTGGAATTTCAGTGCATGATCGGGTGAGTGGGATTTTTATATCATACCCCGTTGGGATGATAAGTACCTCAGAAATGAAAATCCACTACATAGTGGTATTTTAAACATCACAAATTAGAAGAGTGATGTGAAAATGACATAGAAAAACTACTAACTAGTTAAAAGTAGATCATACCTGGTTGGTATGATGAAACTTCCTCGGAGGAAGTGGAAAACTCGTTCATCGGTTATGAGCGGAAATATCCTCATACTCGGTTGTTTGATGGATAGTTGAAAATATATTTTTGTTGGAAGTGATCTCCCCTGACTGTGTGCCACTACTTAAACGATTTGGTAGACCTTTTTGATAGGAGCTCGAATAACTCTATTAGGTCAGAGGCCTCAGGTTTGGAACTTGGAGGCTATTATGCCCAATTTTGAAAATCTTGAATAGTGGGCCATAGGCCAGTTGGCACAAGCAGGAGCTTGTAAACAAACATGAATTATATGCCATGAAAACTTGAATAATTGAATTGTTTGGCCATGGTACCAAGACAGGACTGACATACTCAGTCAATTAGCAGTAGTGCGACATGACAGGACTCCGGACTAGTCAAGACAAACAATTGCAGGTTGTGTGTACCAGGTGACCTTGCAAAGCTCGACGTAGCTTCAAGCGCACGAGACCGGGGTGGGGATGGGATGAGGTCTCTGTCCTCATACGGACATGGAGTATTTTTGGTATGAGAGTAGAATGTCAAATACTTTCACTTAGACTTCGGGTAGAAGTTAGATACTTCTATTAGGGTGGATGGTAAAGACACTTCGATCCTCTTATGGGTGTAGTTGGCATAACTGCATCCCGCGAATGTGTGTGTGATCCCTTCATGATGAAGGGTGTGTGATTTGTGAAACACACTGAATATGAAAATGGGAAAAAGGTTATGGAAACCTTGGAAAGGATTTGAGAATCTTTGGAAAAATTAATTGGCAAACCTTAGGAAAAGGTGTTGAAAACCAGAATCTGAGGAAAGAATATTTTAAAAGAAAATAAGGAGTCTGGCGCACTCCGAATCAAGCATTTTTCCTAAAAGATAAATGTTGAAAACCCATTCACTAAGTCGTTGTATTCAACCCTCCCTTATATCCCATTCAGGTAACCCCGGAAAGCCTATCCCAAAGACCACATGCTAATACGCCTGTAAGATAGGTTTGATCAGTTTAAAATTGTATGCAATTTTGATTAAGTTATTCCATGAAAGGTGTAGGTTTAAAGTACGCCTTACTCTTTACGGTTTATAAACAAGGGGAAACCCTTAGTAAATCGGGAGAATGGCGGGTTGATCACGGGGATCCAACCAAACCAGGTCGGGGCATGACCCGGGATCCATAAATTTCTCAGTTTGCCCTTTCTCTATCGGTTCTGGTTCATGAACTAGCTCGGTTCATAAACCAGTTCAATCCAATTGGATTAGGTTCATTTGAATTGGTCTGGTTTTTCTCTTCCAATTTGTCCTAAGGTTTTTTTCCAAGGTTTTATGAACTCTTTGGGTCACTAGGAGTTGTAAATTTCCCAAATTGCTTGTTCTCTGAAAATCAGATTTGTGAATTGATTCGGTGTTTCTCACTCGGTTTGACTAGCTCTTTTCCTAGTTTTCCTTAACTTAAAAGGGAGGGGTTTAAACAGGTGTACCTTCTATTATTGTTCCATGGAACAACATTATACAAAACTAATAACAACAAAATAAATTACCTAACTTTATGGTCTTGATGTGGAGGTTCCTTAAAGGGTCATCTCCTTCACTGAAAAAGGTTTAAAGAAAGGTGTGAGTTTCTACAGCAAAGTGAGTGGGTGTTAGGTTAAATTTTCAAAACAAAGTTTATAATCACTTTCTTTGGTTGCCGATTTGTGAAAAGAATTTTTCAACTTTTCCCCTTACTCGGGATATATTTAGCAAACAATCACACAACCTTTATTATAAAGGGTTCAAACATTTGTGAGATACAGTTATGCCAATTGCACCCACTTGTGGATCAGAGCATTTTTACCATCCACTTTGATAGAAGTCCTTAACTTCTACCCGAAGTCTGAGTGGATATCAATTGTTCGACACTCAGACCCAAAGATACTTCGTGTCCACTATGTGGGAGGAGAACTCTTCTAACCCCGACTCGGTCTTAGTGTACAGGAAGCTACTCTGAGCTTCGGGACTCACTGGATGACAAAAATGCCCTTATTGCATCCTAGTCGTCCAAGATCCCTTAAAACCAACACTACCCCCAAATTGGGCATCTCAATGATTCTGTATCATAGTGCATACACAAGCAAATGATTTAGGATTTTTATCCATTATCTCTGGTGTTACTAGCCCAACAGTCCTGACACTCGGCTTTGGCTCCATAACTGCCCAACAAGTTCAACAACTTGACTTCGGCTCAACAGCTAATAACCCATCGAGTTTGACGGTCCATATTTGGCACGGTGGTGGTTCACACAAATAACTAATTATGAAGATTTTCATAGCTCATAATCTTATTTATCTACAGACTTCAGCACGTGCCCATTGGCATTAGGCCCACTTCATGAGTTTTCTAAAAGTTGAGCTTCAAGTCCTATAAGTTCGAAATCGAGGCCTCCGGATTATTAGAGTTATCCCAGCTCTCATTAGAAAAGTCTCCCAAAATGTTTAAGCAGTTTCACGCAGTCGGTAGAGATCATTTTTGGAAAATGGTTTTCAATTTCAAAGAAATACTCATCACCACCATCGGATATGACGCTAGAAAGCACACTTATAGTGGTTTTTCAATTTAAACATGCTCATCATCCCTACCACTTATGACATTGTAAATCCCACTCACATGGCGTGAAATGCCTTATTTCTCTCAAGTTGGTTCGTTTGTATTTCTTGGGTGTGTCGTTGTTGTTGGTTGATGTGCTCCATATCACATCTGCATCATTTTGAGTAAGGAATAGTAAGTACTAGCTTATTCCAAAATTTTTGAATTTAACCCACATGGTAATTAACTCCCAATTAAATACCAATATTACAAATCGTGAACTTGGTGAAGATTCACAACATTCCCTTTTTAGGCTTTGAAATCTAATTTTTGTTTAATTGCACTTCAGTCACCAATTTTTCCAAAATTACAAATTTGCCCCAAATTTCTAAAAAATAACCAATTGGTGCCCCAATTCCTTAAAATCATAAATTTGCCTCCAATTTCCTCAAAATTTCCCATTGGCTCTTAATTTTCCAAAAATTGCACATAGGTCCTTTGAACTTTTGTAAGTTCCCAATTTTTCACAAAACGTTTTCCCCGATCCATCCCTCTTTTATCCCAAAATTCAATTTCATTAAATTGACCCCTCAATTTTAGTTAATTGCTCCTCATCATGGTGCCAATAAGTTTCCTCATCTCCCTATGATCTAACCAAGCTTTGAATCACCATTTTTTGGTATGAAACGAGCTCAAACATAGCTTCGCCAGAAAATTAGAAGTAGAGAGAGAAAGTTTCAGAAGCTTACTAATGGAGCTGCGATGGTCATAGCTCTTGATTTAGGATGATAGCTCTTGTCTAGGGGGTCCTTCGAGGATCAAGAGCAGCCCCAATTCCCGTCCTGAGCAATGAGAATTTGGTCAGTGAAATCGGGGCACTTTCTCTCTCTAGAACTAAGTTATTCCGATGAGTGTAGGCTGAATTGACTTACGTGTGCACTTTGGGGAGTCGAGAGTAGGCTGGAGAAACTTGGGGAGAGCTTGCATTGGCTGCATGAGGTCGAGGATGGTCAAACTTGGACTGGGTAGAATCGAGTTGCTTCGAGTCCTTCGAAGCAACTTCACTATTAGGATTCATCAGTACTTCTCTAGTGATCCTCAAGCTGAATGGAGGGTGTCATTGGGTAGCTAACATCCTTTGGATTCTAGGGAACTTGAATTCGCCTCTGGAGGTGGAGAGAATTGCCAAAGTTGAAGCTCTGGTTGAGCTTCATCAAGAAATCGAGTACTTCTTATTCTTTGAGTGTTTCAGGGACGAGGAGGAAGAATGGGCAGGAGCTCTTTGTATTGGGAGCTCGAGTTCTCTTGGCTCTACCGGTTTCCAAATTGGTCAAGCATAACCTCTCTAGAATTGTCATTTTCGGAGCGAATATTCTCTTATCGAAAAATGGAAAATGGAATCCTTCCATGAATAGTGTTATCAGCTGAGGGTGGGAAACGACATTATTTCGCATGTGAATTTCACACGTGTGGACTTTCCACATGGTGTTTCATGATTGGCTAGCTTTACTAACACAACTTCCTACTCTGTAGCCTAGTTAATCGTTGACCCGTTGACTGAACACGTGGTAGCCTCCCATTCGCTACTCGGGCACACATGGTTATTGATAGTATTTTTTCTGACCTTTGACTATGACATGTGGTATCCTCTGATTGGATGATTTAAAGATCTTAGTTTTCCCAACTAACACATAGTGATATTGCCATGTGTCAGCCTCTGATTGGTTGAGGCCATCCGACCTAGAACTGCCACGTGTTGACCTCTAAATTTTTAGTCGTTTCCCTAACATCCTTGACATATGCTGATGTGACGTACTTGCCATGTGTTAGCTCATCATTGGTCAACCTTGTTGATGGGGCCTTTCCGACATTGATCATTGATCAGGGACATGTGTCACTCTCCTATTGGTCGATCATCGTTGGCGTATATTTTCCTCCTCTAATCATTGACCAAGGACACATGTTACCTTATGATTGGCCAGTGCTTCCAGACACTAACTGGGCACGCTTCACCACATGTTGCACGTTGATTGGTCGTGCATGCTAACTGGGAGCTGACCTAGCAGTGGTCAGTTGACCAGCTAGACATTGACCGGTCTAATCTGACCGAGTTCGGTGATCCGAAAACGAAAATCAGCCGGTTCATGTCTGATTCGACCGGTTTGCCAAAAATTAAAATTTTCTAAATTCATGTTCTATCTAATGGTGGCTTCAATTTCCCAATTTGATATTTTTAAACCACCTAAAAAAATGAATTTTTGAACTGATTCTTCACGGTTTAATCTAGTTCAATCCAGTTTGGGTCCAATTCACCATTAACTGTTCCGGTTTTCACCTCTAATCACATCCTAGTTCCTTTTTCTTGATGTTTAAGTGTTTCTTGGCCACATGGGATTTCCAAATTCCTAGTTCTTACCTTTCTTTACCATTTTTAGTTCACTTAGTTTCTTGGTTTCCTCTCGAAGATTTTTGGTTCCTTAGTCTGAGAGGACGGGTTTTACATATTTTCCCAAGAACCGATCGTGAAGAGGGTAAATAGGGCCAAAACTTGCTGAACCATATGAGAAATTCACTAATACCGGTTCTCTATAGTCCCGAGCTGGTTAGCAGAGAAGCTGGGTGGACGCACTCATGGCCACGTGCACACGTGTTGTCTTCTTTGCTCGACAGTTGACCTGTGTTACTCTATTTCTGCCCGACACCTCATCCATTGACCCACTGACTCCAACACTTTGGAAATTAATTCATTATCAGCTCCACAAGCTATTAATTAATGAATGGAAGCTAATGATAGATTGCCACAGAGGTCTAGAAAACAGCTACATAAATTAGGGTTGCACCCTTCCCGAAATTTGTTAAGCAACCTCTCCCAACCATCGATTGATCACTTTTCTGGTGAACCACTACTAAAGACAATATCTTCATCATCCAACCACCTTAGACGACCTTCTTGGTATCCCTAGAAAGCTAAGGACCCAAGCTTTCCATCACCACCCTCTCGACATGCAACTCTTCCTCTATGGGCACTGATGATACCGCACAATGACTGTGCCATGAGGACCCCAACATAGCACCCTCTTACATGACCAATTCTAACGGCCTTGACCGCTATTTTGAGCTGAGAAATTATGGGTCATGAGGACCCCAACTTTCTATCACTACCCATCTGGACATGCAACTCTTCCTCTATTAGTACCGGTGAGATCCCATAATGATCAATCTCTAGCAAACTAAAACAAAGCACCAATTTTCAGGTCCAATTAAAATAACTCTCATGAGCTAAGGAAAATTAGGTGATTCCCTTGCACCACCAGCTTTCTACAGCCTCCGACTTTGCCCAAATTGATCTAGAAATGAATTTGAATTAAATCTTAGAAATATTAAATCATGAGCAGAGTGACCAACTAACTAGGTGCCATAGGATGGTGAGAGGCGGTAATGCGGCTATGACCCGAATGCTGAGACACCAACTATGAGTGCGGAGAAGGTTCGCAACCCCTTCAATCCAGTTCCCTGTCTCAAGCCGTCCCAAGAAGGGGTGCAATCTGGGAAGGTTTTTGTTCTTATGTGGAGTCTGAGTTGCCCAAGTTGATGAACAGGCCTGAGTGCCATGTTGTGGGGGAGAGCGGTCGCAAAGCTACTAGGACCCCAGGGTGCTAAGGCAACAAGCTTGGAGCTGACACAAGTGAGGTGCTGGTGGTGGGGATGAGAGCCCTAGGGCCTCACATCCTCCATCTCTCAATATGGGATTTGCCAAATGGCTAACCATTCCGGGTGGATTTATGTTTGTGTGATTTAGGCCATGAGTGCTCCTTGTTTTAAGTTGTTTGCCTAAGTTATCGGGCTGGGGCACGAGTTACAATAACGTGGAAGTGCCACCCGATCATAAACCTGTGATTGTGCGGGACCAAGTCCCATATTTGAGATAGGTAAATTGTGTCACGCCCAAACCCGGTTTTGGTTAGATCCCCGTGAATAACCCGTCGCTCTTTCTCGGTTCAAGAGGAGTTTTCCCCTTCTTTTAGTCAAGAGGAGCCAGGCGAAATTCCAACCTTGTTCCCTATAAGACATATATCAAATAAAATACAAGCTTAAAGACAAATTTAAGCATACTTGACAAAGGGTAAGGCTTGGTGTCATTTCTAATCATTTTCTCTTTTCCTGAAAAGGGGTAGAAAAGAGGGGTGAGTTTCTCTTTCTGTATAACTTTCACATTACTTTCTCTAAGTAGTGATGACTAAAAATACCACCAAGCAGTGGGTTTTATACCGAGGTACTTATCATCGCCAACCGGGTATGATACATAATCCCACTCACCCGATAGTGAAGTGAAATTCCATTTAGTCGGGTTCCGTCCTTAGCAAGCTAGACCTCGACTGGTGTTCTCGATGTCTCATTCTCCTACATGAAATGAACATAATTGTTCATTATTCTTTGGCCTAATAGCCCTCATTTGTTCCAAATGAATGAGAAAACCCAACTTTACATATATTTGCAATTAGGTCCCTAAAGTTATTTTTCTTTAACTTTAAGTCCCTATTGTCGGGGTTTTCCTAAATTCGAGTCCCAAAACTTTTAAAATTTATCTTAGGACCTCAAATCATTTGATTTCACAAAAATGGGTTTAATTTCCCAAATTTCCAATTTGGTCCTTCAATTTTCCCAAAATTACCAGTTTGCCCCTTCTTTAGACAAATGGTAAATTTTGCCCCAAAAATTCTTAAATTTCTCAATTGGCCCTCTAATATTCTTATCATGATCGATTAACCCTCAATTTTAGAAAATTACATTTTGGTCCTTCGAATTTTTGAAAATCCCCAAATTTCCCCAATTGTAACTTTTCAACACTACTGAATTTGATTTCATCAAATTGACCTATCAAACACCTCTAATTGTTGAAATTGGAGTTGAAATTGAGTTTCTATATGTTCATACAATTCTAAGGAACTTTGAATCACAGATTTTAACACTGAAATGAGCTCAAATGGAGATTTGCCGGAAAACAGACTGTAGAGAGAGAAAGTTTCGATTTCTCACCAGTGAGGGCGCGGCGGTCGGAGCTCTCTATTTGGACAAGTAGTTCTCCTCTAGAGGTTTTTCCTAGGATCAAGAATGATATTAATTGATGTCAAATTGGATTAGAATTTCTTCATCAAAATTTAGTCGACTCTCTCTCTAACAATGATATGAAATTGCAAAAGGGAGCCGAATTGTCTTACCTTTCGGTACTAATTTGGTCGTGGAAGGGCTGAGGTGGTGTCAAGAGAGCTTGGTTTGGCCTGAGAAGGGCTCGAATTGGCCAATTTCAACTCAGCCAAAATAGGGCAGCTTTGGTCTGCCGAAGCTACTTCATTGTTGATCACTCCGGCGACTCTTGGGACGAACGAATGCTACCACGGTGTAGCTGACTTCTTCCCGGTTCTAACTTCTTTGGCTCAAAATTGACACTATATTGGACCTCTGGTTCGAGCTTTGCTGAAAAACTAAGCAACTAAGAGAGAGGGAGCTTTTCAGGTGTGGAGAGGATGAATGGAGAGGGGCTCTTTATATAGGGAGCTTGGGGACCCGTTGGTAGTCCGTTTGGCAATGTTATGACAAGAATTGATGACCTGAAACGTACCAAATGGAGGTGTTTCTTCTTCATCGGCATTTCTTTAGTTTTCCAGCGAGTGAACAATGCTGTCATCCTAAGGAAGAAGATGACACTGTTCCGAACTGGACCGGACCGGTCCGAACCGGGTTCCAAGCTTAAACCAGTCGGTTCACCCCTCATTCGACTGAGTTTTTCAAATCTAAAATTTTCTAAATTCATTCTCTATCCAATGGTGGCCTCAAATCTCCAATTTAAATTATTTAAGCCACTTAGAAAAATGATTTTAGGATTTGGTTCATTAGTGGTTCAAACCGGTTCAGATCCGGTTCACCTAAACCGATTTGGTTTTCATCCCCAATTTCTCCACAAGTCTATTTCCATGTCTTTTGTGACTCCTTGGGTTACTTAGGGTCCATAAGATTCCCGGTTTACCATCTCTTTATTAATTACAATTCATAAACCAGCTTGGTCCTTTAACTGGTTTGATCCGGTTTGGGTCCGGTTCACCCAAACCGATCTGGTTTTTCTCTCCCACTTGATTCCAAGGTTTATAAATTTCTTTGGGGCACAAGGGATTTGAACTTCTCTGATTTGCCCATTCTCTATCGGTTACGATTCATGAACCAACTTGGTTCATAAACCAGTTCTATCTAGTTTGGATTCGGTTCATCTAAACTGGTCTGGTATTTCTTTTCCAATTCATCCTAAGGTTCTTTTCCATGGTATTATGAACTCTTTGGATCACCCGAGAGTTGTAAATCCCCAAATTGCCCGTTCACAAATGATCGGGTTTGTGAACCGGTTATGTATCCTCACTTGATTTAACCGATTCTTTACCTGGTTTTCCTTAGCTCGAAAGGGCGGGTTTTACAAATTGAATACACGAATACCTGAAAAGGGGGAGACTAAGAAAAAGCTGGTCATAAGGTAGAGACGAGTTGGATGACCCGAGACTATATATCAAGGGGAAAGAAATAAACCACAAGACTCACATGAGGGTGCGAGCGATTAGAGTAGACCTTATTTACTTGGTAGCTTATGGGAAAGGCATGGATTGTATGTTATGTAGTGGCACAGTTCCATCATCCCACTCAATGAGCTATGAGCTCATCTCCGCCCCTATCAATTGTGCATATAAGCTGAGGGAGCATGATAAGAGGAGAATGAGAAAGTCAACACCGAGACCCCCGTACCACGAGGTGAGCACATCTCTATTATAGAGGTTTAAATTCCCTATCATGTCATGACTATATTGTTCCCATGATTTTTAACCACGTGTTTCCAGGAGCCCCCACAAGGGATTTATTTCAAAATTTTCAAAAATGCTACTCTACTTTTCATGGGTTGCATAGTTCTGAGCCTTGGTCCAACCTGTGTTGCCTTGGTGAATGTACTTGCCTTTATAACATCAAGGGGATTAGCGAGGGGTTAATGGTCCTCGTCCGAGGGATTTAGGTCAGGGCGTGACAGCTCCTTCGGGTGGTATCAGAGCGACAGTTTTCAAAAAAACGTTTGATGACCAGATGGTTTAATTGCAAGCAAGAATAGTCATGATAAGGCCTTCGTTGAAATTATTACAAACAAGAGAATGCTCCTATACTAATGAAAAACTTTACCTTTCCCTAGAAATAGAGCACTCCGACGAGTCGGTGGGTGGACCCAACCCAGGATACCTCGGGGAAGGTTCAGTAGGAGTTCCATCTAGGAACTCAAATGTGGAGGCAGGAACTCCAGCATACTTACAAGCCTTTCGAGATTTTGTTAGAGAGTACGACGTGGATGTGGCTCTGGCAGCAGTCCCAATTCCCACAGTAACTCTAGCTGTGGAAGTATTGGATTTAGCACCACCTCCAGTGACAGCACTTGCCCTACCTAGGGATCCTCAAAGGTTCGACGTGTCCCACAACTTCAAAGCCTTAAGGCATCTAGGTTGTACCACCTTCATGGGAGAAAGGGATGTTGTCACGGCCATGGATTGGCTAAGGACAACCAAGAAGTACTTGCTCATGGTCGAGGTCCCGAACGAGTCCAAGGTGACCATGGTAGAGTTTTTCCTAGGAGGGAACGCCGACCCATGGTGACTAAATTTGCAAGCCACGGTACTAGCACCCCTAAGTTGGGAGATCTTTGATAGGAAGTTTTATGAGGTGAATCTATCTCCCTACATCATAAACAAGAATAAGCAAGAGTTTTTTAGACTTGGACAATGCCAGGGAATGGTGATACAATATCAACAAAATTTCAATGCCTTGAGGGCCCTTGCGCTAGATTTGGAAAGCCATGCTAACATTTGTCAACAATTCCTGGATGGGTTGGACCCCAACCTGCGATGCTGCATGGGGAGTTTGGGGCGCCCAACCGAGTTGGCCAAAGTGGTCAGCTCCGCTTATGAATGCAAGCGGGTTTTGCGCAACCGCCAGCTCCAAAAGGGCACAGAGGTTAGGAGGGCCCCTGTACAGGCTAGGAGGGCCCCTAGTCTATCGGCATCAGCAAAATTCAAGGAGCCTAGTATGACTCGTGCCCCCACTATAGCAAGTACCATGGGGGCGAATGCCCACCCAGAAGAAGAAGGTGCCTGTAGACACTAGATGCGGAGTCTCACAATCTACATAGGTATAATTCTAGGTCAGTTAACAAGTGGGGATAGAATAGGGGTAGTAGATTCTAGAAATGTCCATTGTAATAAACCTTGGCCGGGGTTTTCCAGTCCAACGAATAAAGAAGATTCCTTTCTAAAAAAAACCCAAATTTCTTGACCAATTCCCGGAACAAGGAGCTTCAGAAGCCCCCAAAATACCAAGAACCATAAAAGGAGTAAAACCAAAGTCCACCCTAGGTTGGTCGTCCCCTTCCCACTAGATGGGGCTAGGATGACAAGAGGCCCAAGAAGTGCCTTGCAGGACAAAGGAAATTCGGGGCAACCCATGACTAGCCTAGAAAATAGAGTAGAAAACCATATGGACTAGATGCCACTGACAAATCAGCAAGAACCCAAAAGGGTGAACCAAAGTAGAGACACATCAAGAAAGGCAACCCCAAAGAAATAGAGAAGAAGAGCACAGATCAGAACTGGCAGCAGGACAAAGGCTGAATAAATTAGAGGTGTAGACCTGAAGAAAATGTCGTGGATAGGCTAACGATAGACCTAACCAGATAGCCAAGGTAACCAAAGGTTTGTTGCATGGTACCCCAAGGGCGAGCGATAGAAAAACAAGACCATGACAAAGGAATGAAACATCCTGACCCCAGGAAGTAGGGAAAGGCAAAAGGGAGGAGCTAGCAAGCATGGAAATTCTAAAGTCAAACGGGACAGTTACATAAGGAAGTCGCATCGAGAGACTCAGAATTGGAAAAGGACACTGAGTTGAAAGGACAAGTCATTTGCAGGATGAAAAGAGAGGCACCAACCTAACACATAGGGAGGAATGCAAACCCAAGAAAGAAGAACACTTAGAACCACCAACCTCAAGGGAGGAGTGGATAGTAGGACGAGCTGAGATAAAATGACTATCTAGACGAGGCAACTGAGGTCTAGCAAGAGAGGATTCAGGCCCTCGAGGACGGAACCGAAGACCACACCTTAGAACTAGTAAGGGAAACCTTTGGAAACTAGTACCATGTGGGAACAAACTTTACAGGAGGAGGAATTCCCATAAAAGACAACTACGATGGGAAGGAGAGAAATTCGAAGGAGCATTGACATCTGCAAACGTAATGACCCCCAAACTCACATAAAGAGACGGACACCCATGTCCTTGGGGACCACAGAGCATGGGCAAGATATAGGGAATTAGGACCCCAAGAGTAAGAGAGTCTAGCAACGAAGTGATCTAGGCAATACAAAAGACAATAATAAGAGAGAGTACGCCCTAAGGACCAGAGTGGAGGTACACGATCCCAACCGCAGGGCAAGCCAAACCTGAGGCCCGTGATGGAACCATAAGCATAGGAGTCACACTGCTAGAGATAACTAACTAAATCATCAACAAGAGTAACCAAGGAGGGGCTAGAGGGCTAGAAAAAGGAAAGTATGCTTAGAAAGGCAAACACAATAGCCGGCCGGACAAGGTGTCAGATCAATGGAGTAAATGAACCCATGTAAGATGGGAGGTATCAGAACCCTAAACCTAGATCCTGCCCCAGAAACAAAAGTTTGACCCCAAGCTACCAAAAGTATTGGACTAGTGAGGCTCTACGAATGCCAAGAAAAAGGGGACGAGTCAAACTAACCGAAACCCAGAGAGTAGAGGAAGTGAAGCAAAGAGAGTAACTTAAGCCTGTAGGATATCAACTTACATAAGCTGCATCAGTACCTCTTCAGAGAGAAAAGTTAGGCGGTAGAGTTTTGGGGATAAAACTTCTAAAAGGAGGGGAGAGTTGTAAAACTCATCTCTTAGATTCAAAGAAAACTAGGAAAAAGGGACCAATATAAGTTTATACGTGGAGCTGTTTAATGAAAGAAAAATTACTAATATGGGGAAATGGAAAATCCCAAGTGACCAAAAAATTCACAAAAATGACAAATAAGAATCTAGAAGTGAAATTGAGGAGAGAACCAAACTAGTTTGGGGTGAACCAGACCCGAACCAACATGAACCATAGTGAGTCGGTTCACAAATTCATTTTTCTAGTTGGATTTAAAATGTCAAATTGGAAAATTGAGACTACCATTAGATAGAAAACGTACTTAGATGAATTTAAAAAATTTTAAATTTGAGAAAAACGGTCGAACTGCGCCTGAACTGACTGATTTTCAAATTTTGGATAGCGAACCTGATCGGACTAGATCGGTCAACAGTCAACGGTCCGACCAAACCGGTCAACGGCTAGTTGGTGCCACATCAGCTGCCACGCAGACATGGGTAGCCAATGGAAACGTGCTACATGTCCGGTTAATAAACAGCTAGCGCTCGCCAGCATGACACACAGACATAAGCTACCAATGAGAGGTTGCCACATGTCCTGTCATGCCCCGACCCGGTTTGCTCTGATCCCCAGGATCAACCCGTCACTCTCCCAGTTTATTAAAGGGTTTCCCCTTATTGTAAACCATAAAGAGTAAGGCGTCCTTTAACTTGCACCTTTTTCTAGAATAGCATAATGAAAACTGCATAAAATTTAAAACTTTACATACCTGTCTTACAGGCATCTTAGTTGACGGTCTTTAAGAGTAGGCTTTCCGAGATTTCCTGAAAGGGATATAAGGGAGGTGGTGAGTATGACTACTCAGTGAATAGGTTTTTAAAAGCTTTTGACTTTTAAGAAAAACATTTATACGGAGTGTGCCGGACTACTTTGTTTTCAAAAATCCCTTCATTTAAAAATTCAGATTTTTCCACCATTTCTAATTTACCACGGAGTGTCATCACCCAACACACATACTTCATCATGAAGGTTACACACATTCGTAAGTCAGTATCACTACTAAACCCGCTAGTGGCTTCGGAGTGACTTTTCCTACCACCCGGATAGAAGTACAACCACTTCTACCCTGGGAATGAGTGGATGTACGTGATATCCGACCCACAATCCCGAAATCACTTCTTCATGTCTGTATGAGGACAGAGACCTCATCCCACCCCCACCCTAGTCTCATGCGCTTGGTGCTACTCCAAATTTCGCACAAACACCTATAACGACGATCTGCCTTTATACTCACCGGGTCGTCCAGGGCCCTTATAACACATCACTACCCCTCATGGGCGTCTTGATGATCCCGTACTCATAAAGCATGCACAAACAATATTTTCTTATCAAGCCATGTAATATGTGGTGCCATTGGTCCAACGGCCCAGACTCTCAACTCAACCTACAGTTGTTTGTCTTGACTAGTCCGTCGACCTATCATGTCGCACTGCCGCTAGTTGACTGAGCATGTCAGTCCTATCTTGGTACCATGGACAAACAATTCACTTATTATGTTTTATGGCACATATATCATGTTCATTTACGAGCTCCTGCTCGTGCCAACTGGCCTTGGGCCCATTGTATGAGATTTTCAAAAGATTGGGCATTCTAGCCCTCAAGTTCCAAAATTGAGGCCCCCGACCTATAAGAGCTATTCGAGCTCCCGTCAAGAAGGTCTCCCAAATAGTTTAAGCATTGGCACATAGTCAAGGGAGAACACTTCCGAAAAATGCAAGATTTCTCTCTCTACTGTGAATTTTCGGATGAAGCTCCGATAGGGCGTAAAACTTAACCAAATTTAGAAATTCAAAGTGTAGGATGATCGAGGGGAGCTGGAGGAGGTGAATAGAAGCAAGAATCAAAGAAATTAAGGATTTACAGGCTTCCAATTGTATGAGGTAAGATTCGAAGTTCCACATGCTTTAATTGGGCAAGAAGATGAAGGGCGGTTTGGGGATTTGGGGGGACTTTTGTGCAATTTTCAAAAATTGAAGGGTTGAACGACAAATTCATGAAATTGATGGTGTTTTCATGAAATTCACCCAAATTAAGGGTCAATTAGGCAATTTGGATAAATTTGGGGCAAATTGGAAATTTTGAAAAGTTGGGGTACCAAATTGCAATTTTGGAAAATAAAGGACTAAAGGGAAAATTTGTTGAATTAAGGGCCTATTGGTGACATTGAAAGGATTATGAACTCAAAAAGAATAATTGGGAACCCAATGGACCTAATAGAGACCAAAGAGAAGTCAGGGACCCATGTGCAATTTAAGCAAAGTTTGGGGCTCTTGGTGCAAATATAAGAACGCGTGTGACCTCCCCCTAATACGAACACTCATACCCTGTGGGGACGAATTACTCAGGCATAGACCCCTGAAGCGCACCAAGGAAGGAGACTCCACCGACGCGACCCCGCCGACGTGACCCCACCAACACGACCCCGCTGAGATCACCAAGTGAGTGGGAACTGCTATGACGTCCATTCCGGTTGGAATGACGGTTCAGCTTTGAAAATTGTTTTCATAGAATTAACATACCCTGACTGGGTGACTTTGCTTAAAACATTTGATAGCTAATTTTGGGCATAGGTTTGAGATGCTAGTGGGCCCAAGGCTGATAGATACGAGCATGGACCCGTCTAGAACAGACATGTGATATATGACGCTAAAAGACCTGAATAATGGGAATCTTGCATGATACCCATTGAGCCAAGCTGACTTGTCAAGCTTGTTGGGCTAAACCGCTGCTCTGCCAAAGCTAGGTCCTCGAACTTGATAGGCCAATATGTGTGGTGGGCTAAAGCCACGCCAACATACCGTTGTTCTAGAGGGCCAAAGATAATGGCAGTAATTTAAAAGATTGTTGATTGTGTATGCATTGTGATGTTCCGGCCATGAGGACACTTGACATGAGTAGTGATGGAGCTCAAGGACTACTGGATGACCCAGGGAGCATAAGGGCGATTTCATCGTTTAGTAGGTCGTGAAGCTGAGGAGCTTCCTACACATGGAGACCGAGGCAATAGGGTAAATGTGGTCTCATCCCAATGAGCGGACATGGCAAAGTAATTGGGGGATTTATGTATTTGACTATTGATGTCCACTCAAACCCCAGGTAGAGGTAGTATCCCTTTAGTAGGATGGACAGTAAAGGCGCTCTGGTCCACAAGTGGCACGGTCGATTGAAGTTGTCACACCCCGACCCGGTTTGGTCGGATCCCCATGATCAACCTGCCACTCTTCCAGTTTACTAAGGGTTGCCCCTTATTTATAAATCATAAAGAGTAAGGGGTCATTTAAACCTGCACCTTTCCTAGAATAACATAAATCAAAACTACATACAATTTTAAATTAATCATACATGTCTTATAGGTATAACTAACAAGAGGTCTTGGGTAGGTTTTCCAAGATTAACTGAAAGGGGTATAAGGGAGGGGGTGAGTACAACGACATAGTGAAGAAATTTTCAAAATTTATCTTTTAGGAAAACTGTTTCATTTTAGAGTATGTCAGACTCCTTATTCTCTTTTAAAAAGAACTTTTCATTTGAAATTTTAATTTTATCACCATTTCTTATTAGCCACAGTGTGTCATCACCCAACACACATTCTTCATCATGAATGTCAAACACACAATTGTAGGACAGTCCGTCCACTGAACCCATTTGTGGTATCGGAGTGACTTTATCGGCCACCTAGATAAAAGCACATCCACTTCTACCCTAAGAATGAGTGGATGTTCGCGACATTTGACCCTCAATCCCGTAACAAATCTCCATGTCTGTATGAGGATAGAGACCTCATCCTAACCCCACCTTGGTCTCATGTGCTTGAAGCTACGTCGAGCTTCGTAAGACTTCTGGTACGACAAACTGCCCTTTATATCCACCGGGTCATCCAGAGCCCTAGGATGCATCACTACCCCTCTTGGGCGTCTTGAAGGTCCCATAAACATAGTGCGTGCACAATCAATATTTTTCACATGATGCCATATAATCTATGGTGTCACTGGTCCAATGTCCCTGACCCTCAACTCGACTTGCAGTTGTTTGTCTTGTCTAGTCCACAGACCTGTCATGTCGCACTGCTGCTAGTCGTCTTAGTATGCCGGTCCTATCTTGGTACCATGGCCAAACAATTTATTTACTTAAGTTTTCATGGCATATATTTCATGTTTTTTTATGAACTCCTGCTCGTGCCAACTGGCCTAGGGCCCACTATTCAAGATTTTCAAAATTGGGCATATTAGCCCCCAAGTTCCAAAATCGAGGCCTCCGACCTATATGAGCCATTCGAGCTCCCGTCAAGAAGGTCTCCCTAAAATTTTAAGTAGTGGCACACAGTCAAGGGAGAACACTTCTGAAAAAATAAACCTTTCATTTGTCTATCATACCAACCGGGTATGAGGACATCTCCGCTTATAATCAATAAGCGGGTTTTCCACTTCCTTACAAGAAGTCTCATCATACCAACCGGGTATGATCTACTTACAACATGTAATTAGTTTTTCCACGTGATTTTCACATCACTTCTCTCAGGTGTGATGTTTAAAATACTACTTAGCAGTGGGTTTTCATTTCCTAGGTGTTTATCATCCCAACTGAGTATGATATAAAAATCCCACTCACCTGATTGTGCAATGAAATTCCTCTTAGCCGACTTGGTGTCCCTACTCAAACTCGTCTTAGCGGGTGTTCTCGGTATTTCTTGTTCCTACACGATATGAACATTCTTGTTCATTATTCTTTGGCCTAATTGCCCACATTCATCCCAAATGAATGAGAAATCTAACTTTTTCTTTATTTGCAATTAGGTCCCTTAAGTTATTTTTCTTTAACTTTAAGTCCCAAAATATCAGTTTTTCCTCAAATTGAGTCCTAGAACTTTTTAAAATTCATCTTGGTTCCTCAATTTATTCAAATTCACAAAAAGGGGTTTAATTTCCCAAATTTCCAATTTGATCCCCTAACTTTTCCAAAATTACCATTTTGCCACTACTTTACAAAATGGTAAGTTTTGGCCCCAAAAATTCTAAAAATTGTCCAATTGGTCCTCCAACATCTTTATCATGCTCAATTGGATCTTAATTTTATGAAATTGTACTTTAGTCCGTCTAATTTTTTGAAATTCCCAAATTTCCCCTAATTTCAACCTTCTAACTCTACTAAATTTGATTTCATCAAATTAACCGATCAAATGAGTTTAATTATTGAAATTAAAGTTAAATTGGAGTTCCTACACCTTCATACGATTCAATTTCACTTTGAATCGCACGATTTGGTGCCAAAATGAGCTCAAACAGAGCTTCGCCGGAAAACTGGACTAAGAGAAAGAAAGCTTTGAAAGCTTACCCTCGGGGGCACGACGGTCCAAGCTTTCAAATTGGACAGATAGCTCATGTCCCGAGGTTCCTCCTAAGATCAAGAATGGCATCAATTGATGTCGAATTGAGTGAGAATTTCATCATCAAAATTCTATCGGTTCTCTCTCTAGCACCGGTCAGAAATTATAGAGGGGAGTCGAATTGGCTTACCTTTCATCTCTAATTCAACTATAGGAAGTTTGTGGAGGTGTTGGGAGGGTTCGGTTTGGCCTGAGAAGGGCTTGAATTGTCTGATTTTAGCTTGTCCGAAATATGCCAGCTTCGGTCCACCGGAGGTGCTGCACTATTCTATCACGCCGACGTTTCTACAATGACTCTCGAAGCAAATGGAGACTATAGGCATGTAGCTGACTTCTCCCCGGTTCTAAAGAACCCGACCACACCTTCTTTAGCTAAGAAAAGACCTTATATCGAATCTCTAGTTCAAGCTTCACCAAAAATTGGAGCAATTGAGAGAGAATGGAGCTTTCAGGTGTGAACAGGATGAATGAGTAGGGGTTCTTTATATAGGAAGCTCGAGGACTTCTTGGTTGTCTAATTGGCATCTTAATGGTAGTTATTCATTGCCTGAAACTCTCTGGCCGGAGACTTTTTAGCTTCACCGGCGCTGCACGATTTTCTAGCAAGTGAACAATGATGTCATCTGAAGGAAAAAGATGACATTGTTTCGAACCGAACTGGACCGGTCCAAACTGGGTTCAAAGCTTAAACCGACCGGTACAAGCCCGATTCGACTATATTTTTCAAAAATAAATTTTCTAAGCCACCTAGAAAAATAAATTTAGCATCTAGTTCAATAGTGGCTCAAACTGTTTCAATTCGGTTCGGATCCAATTTAGCATCTAGTCCTTTTTCATGACTTTTGGGACAATTTGGTTCACTCGAGATCCATAAATTTCCCAGTTTGCCATTTCTCTATTGGTTCCAATTCATGAACCGACTTGGTTCATAAACCGGTTCAATCCAGTTAGATCCAATTCATCTGAACTGATTTAGTTTTTTTCCTCTTCCAATTTGTCCTAAAGTTCTTTTCCAAGACTTCATGAACCCTTTGGGTCACTCGGGAGTTGTTAATTTCCCAACTTGCCCGTTCTCTAATGATCGGGTTTGTGAATCGGTTCAGTTTTCTCACTCAATTTGACTAATTTTTTTCTCGGATTTTCATAACTCAAAAGGACGAGGTTTACAGTCGAGGACTGTTCTACGAATGTGTGATAAGAGGTTAGTTGTTGATCACTAATCATGTGAAATACATGAATAACGGCAAATAAAAATATTTATTGAACAAACAAAATGAAATTAAGAAAAAGTTATAGTAGTTTCCCTCACTGAGTGTTTTACTCACTCCCTCTGTCACCCTTTTTTTAGGATAACACCTAGACAAGAAATTCTCGGACGTGCTGAGGCCCTCAAGTTACGCTTCCTACCTCCAACTTAAATAAGAGTTTAAACATAAACATGCCTTCACATTCCTTGCCTCATCTAGGTAAGTATACCCGTATGATGTAGGAAAGAGTGGCGGGTTGATCACTGTCTCCAACCAAACTGGGTCGCATCATGACAATTGTGGCTCAGGAAAGGGTGATGGGTTGATTACAAGACTCTGACCAAACCAGATCAGGGTGTGATAGTACCAATACCAGAAATCTCACTTATCTCTTATCTAGAGACATGTTCATCCTAGAGGGATTCTTGAGTCTTCGTGCACCATTAACACTATCATCCATATTTGCTCTATTCTGGTTGTGATTGGGTACTTGATAAACTTTGGAATCTATCCGTAAATCACGAAATTTTTTCGTACTCCAATTATGCATTCAAGGCATTTTTGTAAATTCTATTTTCCTTTTTTTTGCCATTTTCCTAACATTTCCTTTTGATCCTTATTTTATTCGTCCCAAACATGCCTTATGGCATACTGGTAATTTTCGCTAATATGAGGGGTAATTTGGTAGTTTGCAACTGTGGCATAACATGTAATTTTGCCCGAAGTTGAAAGGAAATTCTATCATTTTCACATCCTCATTAATTTAGTAATTTTCCTATGAAACTAAGGGCAGTATTGTCATTTATTTTATCTTTTAGCATACCTTAAATTAATGGAGCATACTTTGTCCATCAAGATTTCAATATGGGTGGACCAGCTCTCTTCAGCTAGGGGGAAAAGCTACATCATGTTAATACTCCACCACTTGTTTCTTTTGATTGGTAAGGTATAATTCTAACCCTTTCTTTCTTGCATTCCTTTGATTTTACATATCAAAGGTAGCTTCCTTTAATCTTATAACGTCTAAAATAATTTATTTAAGAGTTTTGAATACATGAAAATGGTTAAGGTAACATTTTCATTACTAAGGTTCCTACACTCTTAATTCCTAGTATCTTAACCCATAAATGGAGGGAGGTATTAAGAATGGTCACATAGGAGCCCTTCCATCATTTTAGTTTTAAGAGATACTAAGCCCAATTCAAATGGACTCAATTTTGTTTAAGTCATTTGGACTAGTATTAGGATGCAAGTTATAATATGTGAGGTTATCGTCCAATTTATGTTATTTATATATAATATATTTTTTGCAAACGAGCTAGTCATATACATGTACATTTTTTTTTATTTTGAACCGTCTATAACTTTACTATCCTAATAAAATTATGTATTCATTAATACTATTTCATCTCTAATCCATCTTTGATTTATATTTATTGGAAATAAGACTCTATAGAAGTATATAAATATATATATCTTATTATGTTTTAATTTATTCTTATTAGATATATATATATATATATAATTACTAATTATATATATTTTAAAAATATTTATTTATTATTTTTTCACTTAAATTCAATGATTTTAACTCAATTCTATCGAAATATTTATTATTACCAAATTAGTTCATATCAACTAATTAAATTAAATTTATTCAAATTTATATTATATTATCATTCAAATTAATTAAGTTTATAATTATTACAAGTTTGTTAATATCATTCATTTCGTATACCATCAAAATAGCTAATACTTTCACAAATTTAAAAGCTAATAAGCAAGATGTTTTTAAAACCATATAATAATTATTTTTTAAGAGAAAGTTATTACTCTAATAAAGGGTTTGTATCATTTAAAAGCTAACCATCCCCATGCTCCTATTCTCTCCATGAGGCCTCCATGATGTCTAGATCTCTTAGCTCGAAGAAGAGTCCATATTTAGCAAAATGGTCAGATGAATTGTACTTCCCACATTTCGTCGAATATACTTTTTCTTTAGTCCTAAAAGAATGGAAGAGGAAGTGAATAATTTCAGCTTGTGTTCATTCTTCACTTGTATGATAATTTATATATAATTTTTATATACAAAATAAAAAAAAATATGTAATAAATAGAGGTAATTACTGCTATTAATAAATTTCTACATATATGCTGATTTGGCTTTTATTATGCAATGACCGCTGATAACAAATCCATGCAGATATGCTAAGTTGACTTGTAGATGTTGTTATCCTTGAGGTGGTGTGTTGGGTGTAGCTGTAGATATATTGAGTTGGCTTTTACTCCCCTGCAAGCTCAATAGGAGATCTCGGAGATTGAGCTTGGACCGTAAAAAGCAGAAGCGAGAAGTAAACAGACCTTTGGTAAGATTGTCAACCAATTGAGAATTGGTACCAATAAAACGAACACGAAGATGCCCATTGCTAACTTGTTTACGAACAAAGTGATAATCAATTTCAATATGTTTGGTGCAGACATGAAAAACAGGGTTATCTGTGAGATAAATGGCCGAGAGATTGTCACACCACAATATAGGAGGGCCAGAGAGAGGTTGATGAAGTTCATGAAGTAGGGAGCGTAGCCAGATAATCTTTATAGCAGCATTGCCAATACTTTTATATTCAGCTTCAGTGATTGAGCGAGCAATAGTGCATTGCTTACGGGACCTCCATGAGATCAGATTACGACCTAGAAAAATAGAAAATCCACTAATAGAGTGGCGATCATCAGGGTTGCCGGCCCAATCGGCATCAGAAAAATAATGCAGATCATGAGATGAGTGATGGCAAAAAGTTAAGCCAATGTGGGTAGTACCTTGGAGATAGCGAAGAATACGCTTGACGGCAGTCCAATGAGCATCTGTGGGTTGGTGCGTAAACTAACATGCTTGATGAACAACATAAGTGATATCATGCCGCGTAAGAGTGAGATATTGAAGAGAACCCACAATCTGACGATATTGGATTAGATCAGAGAGTAAAGTGCCCGTAAGAGTAGACAAACGGGGGCCAGAGTTAATGGGAGTTGAGTTGGGCCGACAGATTGTCATGGCAGCTTTAAAGAGAAGATCATGAATATATTTGATTTGGGTAAGGTGAATACCTTGAGAGGATTGCTTGACTTCAATGCCGAGGAAGAAATGCAGCGGACCTAAATCCTTGAAGAAAATTCAGCCTGAAGAGCACAAATAATTAACTCGATAGGAGCAGTGGGCGAGCCTCTGATGAGAAGATCATCAACATAGACAAGCATAAATATAACAAAACGAGTAGTGCGATAAATGAAGAGAGAGCTATCAGCAATGGATCCATAAAAACCCAGAGTTTGAAGAAAGGAGCTGAGGCAGAGAAATCAGGCACGAGGAGCTTGTTTGAGTCCATAGAGTGACCGTCGAAGTCGATACACATGATGAGGATAAATAGGGTCAGAGAACCCAGGTGGTTGAGACATGTAGACTTCCTCGGTTGGTGACCATACAGAAAAGCATTATTTACGTCTAATTGGCGGATAGGCCAATTGGAAGAGATCGCAATGGAGAAGATGACTCAAATGGTGATAGGTTTGATGATTGGGCTGAAGGTGGCATCATAATCCAGACCCGGTTGTTGGGAGAAACCTTTGGCAACGAGTTGAGCCTTATATCGAGCAATGGCATCATCAAGATTTTCCTTAATCTTATAAACCCATTTGCAGCCAATAACAGGATGATTAGGAGGGGCAGGAACCAAATCCCATGTATGATTGTGAAGAAGCGTAGAGAGTTCAGCTTTCATGGCGTCCATCCAAAGAGGGTTATGACGAGCTTGAGCAAAGGTGTGAGGTTCCTATGCCACAAACAAGGAGGGGTTGATAGTAAAGCGCCAGGGAGGAAGAGAGCCATCTTGAGAGCGAGTGACCATGTGGGGAACCGACGGAGAAGGAGTAGGCGAACCCGTAGGAGAGGCCTGCGAAGAAGTCTCATGTATATTCAAAAGAGAATGAGGAACCATACCTGAGTCCAATGGTGGTGTTGGAATAGGGGAGAGAATTGGGAGAGTAGCGATGGAGTGCTGGACGGGGGCAGTCAGGGGCAGACGGTCATGAGAGAAGGGGAAGACAGACCCATTAAAGTAGACGGTACGAGAAATAAAAATGCTACCAGTTTGAGGATCAAGAACTTGATAACCTACATAATTAGAGGGATATCCGAGAAAAATACAAGGCGAAGAGTGGGGTTATAATTTGTGTGAAAGATAAGGACGAAGGTATGAAAAACAAAGACAACTAAAAGCACGAAGAGATTTATAATGAGGAAGAGTATGGGTAAGGACCTGAATAGGCAAACGAAACCCAAGAGACCGAGTAGGAAGATAGTTGATGAGATATACAACTATCTCAAAGGTAAAATCCCAGTATTTAATAGGAGCATGAGAATGACTTAAGAGAGTAAGGCCCATTTCGACTATGTGGCGATACTTACGTTCAGCAGAACCATTTTGTTGAGACGTATGAGGACATGAAATACAGTGAGAGATTCCTGCAACCTGCAATTCTGACTGGAAAGATTTGGACAAAAATTCTTTGGCCCCATCAGATTATAAGTATTTGATTTTGGAATTAAGTTGATTCTCAACTTGTAAACAGATAATATCATAATGGTACTTCAAAACGTAAAACCAAGAAAACTTACTATAATAATCAAGAAAGTGTACAAATTAAGTATAACCCGTGTAAGAGAGAATGGAAGCGGGTCCCCATATATCATTATAAATTAACTCAAGTGGAGCGAGACTCTTATGATGGGTGAGAGGAAATGGTTGCTAAATAATTTTACCAGAAGAACAAGATTCACATAATGGCAACGAGAATATATTTTTTATAGAGAGATGTTTAGAAAGCACATGACTAACAATGGGAAAAGCAGGATGTCCCAAACGTTGATGCCAAATAGAAATAGACGCAACATGACTGACATAAGTAGAAGGAAAAACGGGAGAAGATGTACGACTTGTACGAATATAGTAGAGTATGCCCTTATGACTCCCGCGCAGCAACTCCTGATGAGAGAATAGATCTTTGATAAGAAAATATGTAGAATAAAATTCAAAATAACATGGGTTATCTCGAGTAAATTGCGAGAGAGAGAAGATTTAAGGAAATCTGGGGAACATAATAAATACGACTAAGAAGAAATTTATGAGGTGGAGAGTGAAGATAAGCAGAACTAGAGCATAAAATTGGTATACCTGTCCCGTCGTCGATCAATAGATGTTCAAAAAGGGTATGATCGTCCTGAATAGACATGTGAGACAAGGTGTTAGTGATATGTGCGGTAGCACCAAAATCAATATACGAATCGAGTTGATGAGGGGTGGGCTCCAAATTGTAAGAGGAATGAGCCTGAGGTGTGACGGGCTTAAGCTCGTATGATGGACAATGGTTGGCCATGTGGCCCATTAATCCACACATTTGGCATGAGGCCCAGAAGGCCAAGTCAAGCCTTTTAGATGGACTATCTTTTTCTTTCCCGGGGAGGCCTTGTGCGCCCCAAGTTCCAGAAGAGCAAATGGAGCCTATTGGAGACACCCAAATGTTGGACTAGACGAAAGTTGTAGGGCTGAAAATCTCCTATTAGGGGTTCTATCATTCCATCAAGCAGAACCTCCATGAGGTCCAATATGTTGATGAGAGCTTGGAAAGAACCTCTATTGCGATTGTCGACCTGCAAAACGAAAAGGAGGCATCAGAGGCGTTGAGAGGAGACTGCGGGAGCTTTGGGCAGCTACGGGAGGCTGAGATATATTGGTAGCTCCTGTGATTCCAAATAGGAGTGCAGACCATGAATTGATTCCATACTTCTAAACATGACAGGCGTCTTGGGCGAGCAGTAATGCCTTCAAGGAGTCTAGAGTCATGTCATCCAGAACGGGCGACATAGCAAGGGTGAGTGCCTCTCATTCCCTATCAAGACTATTGAACAATTTGTCTTTGATTTCGTAGTCAGGTTTAGGGCGACTGATTTGGGGAAAGCTGGTGGCGAGGGTTGAGATGATGGAGAAGTAGGTGGCCATGGGTTGATTACCCTTCTGTAGCTCTCGCCATTGTTGGTCAAGAATGTCATTTTGAGCACGAGTTTGAGAGCTGTATAGAGTCTCCAGCTTGTTCCATGCTTCAATTAATGTGAGAACACCAATGATCTGCAAATTGACTTCTGTAGACAGAGATGCGGTTAGTGCAGTAAAGGTGAACTTATCGACATAGCCATACAGTGATAGGCTTGTAGCATATTACTGATGTTATTCCGCCACAGGTAGTAGTTGGTATTGTCAAGTTCGATTGGTAGGGAGGGAAGTGCATTGGGAAGAATGATGGTAGTTGATGAGCTCATTTTGAGTGTTCGAGGTAGTTATGCGTTTGAAAAAATATTTGAATGAGGAAGAAGTGTGCTACACAGGTTATTTATTTGAGAAAATACTTGAATTATAAAGAATTGCGCTACACAGGCTATGCGTTTGAGAAAATGCTTGAATGAAAAAAAAATGTGTTTAGTCGACTATGTATTTAAAAAAAAACTTGAATGAGAAAGAAATGTGCTACGAAGGGAAAAGATGATTCTATGTAATAGCCAAATTCGAAATGTTCTGATACCATAAAAAAATGAAAAGAAAATAAATAATTTCAGCGTGTGTTTATTTTTATATATAATTTATATATATAAAATAAAAAAAATGCAATAAATAGAAGTTATTATTCAATTACAAAGAAAATCCGACAGTTAGATACTAGTACGGGAACAAAGAGTATTATGAGCCTATTTCTCAGAATTTGTTCGCAGAAAAATCAAAGTTTAGTGCCGAACTGATGATTGTGCATATTGCTATTCGAGCCCAAAAAGGGTGAAAGCCTAAGAAAGGAAAGGCCAGTCTTCTCTCACAAGATCCTAAAGGACAGTTAAGACGCACTTGGATTTTTGCCTTCCTCAAGAATCAGACCCCATAAAAAAGTATTCTTTCGACACGAATCATCAACATCAGACTATTAAATAAACAAAAGAACAAATTTTAGGAGAAGATGTGTATACAAACAAGAGAGAACTATAACTGCCTGACCAACAGTCCCCTCCGAGCGAATGGAGAGAAACCTATAAATAAGGCAAATCAGCAAAAGTTTCAGGAGATGGATGAAAGTATAAACACAGAACTAAAGTAAAAAGATAAATCGTAGGAGTTGCCCTGATAAGGATCGATGAGCATAAGAGAAGAGGAGTTTGAGGGCGACAAAATGAGAAAATGGGTGAACGTCACTGTGGAATGAACGATAAATGATTACCTGATTGTTTATAAGACAAATTCCAATGGCGATTTCAAGTTTTCAACAACAGAGGTTTCAAAAACTGACTCATCCACCTCTGTCACCTTCCCCACTCTCTAAAACTGCACATTTCTGCTTTTCTTTGTGGGTCTCAACGAGAAGAGCCTGAAAAACTGAAGATCCCTTTCCTGACTCTCTTTCTCTCTCTCACTCACACTCACATTCACACTGCTTTGAGATGAAGGAATGATTGTGCCCCTGAGAAACTACTTCTAAATAAATGGGACAGAAGCAACGTGAGCTCACCTCTGTTTTACATCAAAAAGGGGAAAAGTAAAGGACGAAGAAACCGATGGAATCTTTGAAGGGAGCCAGAAGAGATAGAGGATGAAATCAGATCTCCACTTTCGCTGCCTGCCTACAGGGGACTTATTAAAAAAGGGAGATAAAAATTCCCACTTTCTCTCATGTATTTCAAGTATGAGTATGGTTATGAGATCCTATATTTATAATCTCACTTACGATTTTAGTTCAGTTGATGGTCCCTCTAGATCCCGAGCAATCTTTAGCCGGGTTAGACATCATTTAGAAAAAAATTCCTCCTTTTTTTACAGTTGATGGTCCCTTTTCTTATCATTGATCATGAGTCCATCACTTGGAATTATTTGCCGGGGAAAAGATAGAATGATGATGGGGAAATGGGCTGGGGCTTGCCAACTTGCTGGATGGTCCGCCACCGCCATGGCCGTACTGGTGGTCCGACAGGGGGTGCCGCAGCCGTGATGGCATGGGAGTGGGGATAGAAACAGTAACATGAACTGATTAAAGGTTGTAGCATTCAGTTCTTGTCTGTCCTCTCACCTTACCTTTTTTGGGTTGGACCATCCAGCAAGTTGACAGGCCCAACCCCATTTCCCCAATCATTCTGTGTCTTTTCCCCTCTCTGTCTACCCGGCAAAAAATTCGAAGTCATGGAGTCATGATCAATGAAAATTAAAGGGACCATCAGCTCTAAAAAAGGAGAAAATTTTCTGGAAATAGTGTTACTCCGGCTAAAAATTGCTAGGCATCTCATCTCTGAACTAAAATCATAAGTGAGATTATAGGTGGGAAACTTGGGATCTCACTAACCATATACTCGTACTTGAAATACACTGAGAAATGGGGAATTTTCTCCCTCCTTTTAATAAGTCCTGTGTTTCTTTTTTTTCCCTTTAGTAAGTGAAAGTGGAGATCTGATTTCATGCTGTCTTTTTTGGCTCCCTTCCAAAATTCCATCCCTCTCTTCGTCCTTTGCTCTTCCCCTTTTTGATATAAAGCAGAGGACAGCTCACATTGTTTCTTTCCCATTTATTTAGGAGTAGTTTTTCAAGTGCACAATCATTCATTCATCTCAAAGGTGTGGGAGAAAGATAGATAGAGAAAGTGATTGAGGGATAGGGATCTTCCTGTTTTTCAAGCTCTTCTCTTTGAGACCCGGAAGAAGAAAAGCAGAAATGTGCAGTTTTTGGAGAGTGGGGAAGAGGACAGAGGTGGATGAGTCAGTTTTGGAAACCTCTGTTGCTGAAAACTTGAAATCGCCATTGGCATTGGTCTTATAATCAATCAGGTAATCATTTATTGTTCATGCCACAGTGAAGTTCACCCATTTTCTCATTTTGTGGCCCTCAAATTCCTGGTCCTTCACTTATGCTCATCAATCCTTATCTGGGCAACTCCTGCGATTTATCTTTTTGGTTTAGTTCTGTGTTTATACCTTCATCCATCTCAGGAAGACTTGCCTTTCCTTTCTTGGGCTTTCTCACCTTTTGGGCTGGAATAGCAATCTGAACAATTATCAGTTCCGGACTAACTTTGATTTTTCTGTGATCAAATTCTCAGAAATATGCTCATAATTTCAACCGACCTTCATTGTAGTCCCTGAATCCCTTCATTATGTTTACTCTTTTTTCCCATACCAATAGTAACAGTCTATTTGTTGGATTTTCTTTCTACCAAACTATCATTTAGTTGGATTTTACATTTTCTTCTAATCATAGATTCATATTCTTCTGGTTGTAGACCATCCCAATTGTCTAGCCATGAGTGGGATGGATGATAATGTTGCAATAATCAGTGAATGGGTACCTCCTAGTCCTAGCCCTGGCCTGACGACCTTCTTCTCTGCACTGCTGGGAGATGAGATTGGACTGAAGGAAAAGTATATTGGGGGTAATGCTGGGAAGTGCAGTTCCTCAGACCATTTTGCTGAATATGGTCTCTTCTCCGATCTAAGATCTGGCCCTCGTGGAGGCCTCATGGAGAGAATTGCAGCAAGGGGAGGGTTTAATGCTCCAAAGTTGAACACTGAGGGAATTAAGCCTAGCGATATTTTGAACCCAGAAGCTCAGTCAACTTTCTTGATGATCTCTCCTGGCTTGAGTCCTACTACTCTGCTGGAGTCTCCCGTTTTCCTCTCAAATTCTTTGGTAAGAAAATGATGAAAAGCGAGAAGAGAAACTTTTCATTGTCATCATGTCGAGCATTCATTAGATTTGAGATTCTGATGTGAGGAAGGTTTATGGTTTTAATTTGTGTAGGGGCGTTATTCAATTTTAAAAGGATCATTTTCATGTTCTGCATCCTGACTCTCAACAGTATATTGCATCTATGAGACTTGAACTTGTATGTATATGATTTAGATTTCTTGTATACTTTGGCTGATAATTTCTTGAACAGCCAATATAGATTTGGATAGATGTCAGATTTTTATCTAGGTCACATGATGTACTTTGTATATTGACCAACTATATTTTCACCCACTAACTGGATTGCTCAAGTAATCTAGAAGGCTAGATATTCAGAAAGTTCAACAGGAACTAGGCCAATGGCTAATCTCTCTTTTCTTTTGGAATGTATACGAAGGTGCAGCCTTCTCCTACAACAGGAACGGTCCCTTTTGTCTCAAATGGCTGCGGCAGGATCTCTGATGGTGATAGAAGCAAAGACAATAGCCTTCTCGATGATGATGATTCTTCATCATTTGCTTTCAAGCCTGTTGCAGAAGCAACTCCCCCCTTTTTCTGCAGTGAGCCCAAAGTAAGATGTTTTTGCTTGAATTCTTCTAGGCCTAGGCAGAAAGATATTCCAATGGTGCTTTCAAATTTTTAACCGTGGTGTTTTTCTTCAAACAAGTTGATATCTAGGATCTGTTGGATTGCAGAAAGTGACTCGGTTTTCTGCTTTTTCTATAAAGAACTAAACAATGGATAATAGGAGTTATATTCATAGAGATACGTATTACTGTGATACATAATCTATGTTTTCCCGCAATTGTTTGAACAGGTGGCTTTTAGCACTTTCATAGTGGTAGGAAACAGACGCTAGAATCCTTCTCCAACTGAATACCTGATGTTTACATTGGAAATTTGTTCTCATTATCACAGGTAACACAGACATTTCCCCAGCAATCCTTCCCAAGGATGGAGGTTTCGGCTCAGTCGGATACTTTTTTTCAGTCACATATTGTTGAATATCACAGATTCTGCTCCCAGGTGGACTTTGGTCGGCCATTGATGGAAGAGGACTTTGATAGCAATATCAACAATGCTGTTCCATCAGATCAGAGGATGTTAGGTAACTGTATGGGTGGACCTGATGAGCTTCCAGATGATGAAGGAGACCAGAAGGACAATGGAGTTTCCACTCTTGGACACGGTGGAGCTCCGCCCGAGGATGGGTATAACTGGAGAAAGTATGGGCAGAAGCATGTTAAGGGCAGTGAGTACCCAAGAAGTTACTACAAGTGTACTCACCTGAATTGTCCAGTAAAAAAGAAAGTGGAACCGTCTAGTGGACACATAACCGAGATTGTCTACAGGGGTGTCCACAACCATCCCAAACCTCCAACAAACCGCCAAGGGGTCATGGGGGGTTCCGACATGCCAGAACAGGTGGGTGTACAGGGTGGCACCACTGATGCTGACCAAGGCTGGGGCAGTAACTTGCCTAAGCCTTCCAGTTCTGACTGGAATCAGGACAACTGTGAGGTGGCATCCTCGCCATCAGAGGGACTTGAGTTGTGCAACCCAAATAATACAGACCATCAGGCCCAGAATGGTGTCCAGTTTAAGAGCCAGGATGTCAAGGATGTCTACGCTACTTTGTCGAATGAGGGCCAGGACGATCAAGCAAAGGGCAGTGTCTCATTGGGTTATGGTGCAGAAGATGATGATGAATCTGTGTGTAAGAGAAGGTACCTAATTGTTAACACCGTGCTGTCTTTTTTTTTTTCCTCCAAAAGTCATACACATATATTAACATATTTGGGTTCTAAAGAGACGAGGGATTGTGATTGACTAGGAAAGCTTATACTATGGAATGATATACAGGAAAATCGAAGCTTATCCAGCAGATCTGATTGGGGCAGCCAGAGCTATTCGAGAACCTAGAGTGGTAGTCCAGACAACGAGTGAGGTGGACATCCTGGATGATGGGTACCGCTGGCGCAAGTATGGGCAGAAAGTCGTGAAAGGAAATCCTAATCCTAGGTGACCTCAACTTTACAATATTCTTCCATCTTCTCATAGATCTGAATGCAGAAATTGACAGTTGAGATGGCTCGTTTTCTGTGATGCAGGAGCTACTACAAGTGCACGAACCCCGGGTGTACGGTCAGGAAGCACGTGGAGAGGGCATCCCACGACCTTAAATCTGTGATCACGACCTATGAAGGGAAGCACAACCACGACGTCCCTGTTGCTCGCAACAACAGCCATGGGAGCTCTGGAGCCGGAACGGCCCAGCCTGTAGCCACTGCCTCGGGGATACAGACCAACCGCAGCCACCGGCCTGAGCCTGCACAGGCTCACAACGGCATCCAGAGGTTTGAAGGGCAGGGGGCTGTTTCTTCATTCGGTCTTGCACCAAGGCCTCAACTGCCTCCTCATGCTTTCTCCTTCGGTCTGAACACTCTACCAGGCGTGGATAACCTCCCGATGGCTGGAATTGGGAATATGCCGGTTCTGCCCACTCACCCCTTTCTAGTTGCAGAACAGCGGATGCCTCATCATCAACTGCATCTCAGGCACAGGCTTGAACCTGTCCAGCAACTCAGTGTACCAGCAGCTCATGAGTGCTCTACCTATGGGGCGTCAAATGTGATGTAAAATCCCCATTTTCCATAGCCTCTTAGACTCTTGAGGAACCTTAAGCATTATGCAGGCTTCCACATATATGATATATTGAGAGGAGAGATAGATATATACATAGATACATATAGGTGCTTCAATAGAGGTGGTTTTAGAAATTCTCATTGGAATTGAGAACTGTTGCTATTGTTACAGTCGAAATATAATAATCTGGAAGCATATTTCACCAAGTTGAGCAAAAAAAAAGACAGCATTTTTCTCATTCTCATTCATTCTTCTGATGTTAATATTGTTAAATAGTCTAAATTTAACCGAGATAGTGGTTTTGAAAATTTCGTATGTTGAATATAAAATTGTGAAAGAGGAGATATTGAGATATAAAAGTGGTATGCTACCTATAAAACACTTATAAACTTGCAATATTTATAGGATTAAAATAATATTAATATAAAAATAAATAATATAATAATATCAACTAGTAAAATTATATTATATATTATAAGTATTCATATCATTCTAATGTATTATAATGTTTTAATAAACTATATTTTTAAGATATATATCATCGATATAATTAAATATATTTAAGATAAAAATATGTTATTAATATTGTAAAGTTATAGAAAATGAATAAATTATAAAACTAAATATGAGTGCATTATGAATATTATAAATATAAAATATTTATAGATACAAATATTTTTATATTTTCTTTATTGATTATCCATAACTATAATTATTTTATTAGTTTATTAATATTTCTAATATTAAAAAATTACTATATTTTAACTTTTAGATGAAATGAGATCAAAAAATTACCGCAGCTCATAATTTAGAATTGATTTCAAATTTACTAAAAAACAATATTTTAGTATATAATGTTGGGTTATAATTTTTAAATAGATGAGTGTAAAATTTTTTATGAAAATTTTTAATGTAGTATAACATTCTAATATAATTTAACACTATTGTTATTGGAAAGGTAACTAGTTTATATTCCAGTATGCAAAAAAATATTAAATTATATTTACTCCTATGGTACAAAATCGAAATAATAATACTCATATATATATATATATATTTATTAAGTTTAAATTTAAAATTGAACAAGTGAAGGCAAGTTATATGTGAATCTGAATTTTAAAATAATTGATATTAAATTTAATAAAATGATATATTATATAAAATTTAAAATATTTCATAATTTAAAAATTATAATTTTTAAATTAATATAACTAAAATAGGTTTGGACTCGATGCATACCGAACTAAAAAATAGGAAAAATACGTTAAAGTGTATATTATTTGTGAATGTGTTATATTGATAAAATTGTTATAAATTTATAATACATGAAAATATATAAATATTAAGTACATACTTTTAATATAAAAATATATTTTCTTATGTAAATATCTTATAATTAGTTTTCTTGAATTCGAGAAAATTCGAGTCTCTTACAATAATATGTGACTGGATCCAAAAAAGTGTAAACTGTTGGTAAAGGGTGCATGTGAATATATTTGTTATTACTCCACTTCAATTACAATGGTAAGTATCAAATATTGAGATTGAATTAGAGTGTGTCAAATCGGTAAGCAGAGAGACTTTTGGTAAATATATATGTAATTTGAGCTTATTTGCTAATGAAGCAAATGTGGAGTTCCATATGATGGACTCGTTCACGAATAAAGTGACAGTTTATCTCAATATATTTAGTACGAGCATGAAAATTAGATTGTCACTGAGATAAATTGCTAACATATTATAACACTAGAGAGTTGGTAGAGATAAAAAATAAAATATGAGTTCTCGATATAGTGACTGGATCTAGATGAGTTTATCAGTTGCATTATCAATACTCTTATATTCCGCTTCAGTATTGGAACAAGCAACTGCGTATTCCTTCTTAGCACTTCATGAAATCAAGTTATTTTCAAGAAATACTAAAATTCCACTGATGAAATGACGATTATTAGGGTTGCTAGCTTAATCAACATTAGAGAAACATTGGAAATGTAAGTGAGAATTTTTATAGAAATATAATTCGTGAGCGGACTTTACTTGGATATAACATAGAATTATTTTTTTTCTACAATACAATGAGTTGTCATTGGCTCGTGGATAAATTGATGAACCTGATTGATAAAATAAGAAATATTTTGTCGAGTCAATTTTAGATATTAAAGAGAACAAACGACTTGTTTGTAGACCCGAGGGTTATCTAGTGGAGTGCCATCATATAGAGATAGTTGAGACGCTGGTGTAGAGATATGTTTGTATTCGGTCATGAATGATTATGTAAAAATATTATAAATATATTTTTGTTGAGTTAAGATAAGACCTCCAAAATGAGAATGTACCTAATTCACAAGAAAATAATGAAGGGATCTAAGATCCTTAATAGAAAATTACTATTTGAGAGCAAACACAATGGACGAGGAACAGTAGGTGAGCGAGTGAGAATTATATCATCCACATAAACTAGGGGGAACACGACAAATTGAGGTGTATGGTAGATAAAAAGAGAAGTGTCTGCAACATAAGTTTCAAAACTAAGTGTTAACAAAAACATACTCAATCGAAGAAAGTAGGCCTAGGGAGCTTGCTTCATGCCGTATAGTGAGCGATGAAGAATACATACGTGATCAAGATATGATGGATCCGTGTAGCCCGATGGTTGTGTCATATAAGCTTTCTCATTGAGATGTTCATGAATAAAGACATTATCAACATCAAGTTGTCGAATGGGTCAGTTATAGGAGACGATATGCGGCAAAATGACCCGGATGGTGGCCAATTTAATTACTAGATCGAAAGTATCGGGATAGTCGAGTACTTCTTATTGAGAGAAACCTTGTGCAAATAAACAAGCTTTATAATGTACAAGAGTCTCATATGGATGGTGTTTGAATTTGTAGGCCCACTTATATCTGGTAATATGTCTACGAGGTGGAGGTGACACTAAATCTGATGTATGGTTTTTCAAAAGAGCTGCATATTAAGAATTCATAGCATCAATCCAAAATTATTGTGTTTGAGTTTGTTTAAAAGTCTGTGGCTCATGAATATAGTAAAAAAGAAACACAATATGATCAATTTAAAAACATTGTGTATGTAAGGTGTCATCTTGCGACTTGGTGAACATGTGACGAGGCGGAGAGATGGGAAAAGACCTATCAACATCGACGGAGATTATTTCGGGAGATGTAGGCGGTGATGCAACACTAGGTGTTGGGGAGGACAACTCACCATAAAATAGTCTTTGTGTAATATGTTCATGTAAAAAAGAAAAGAAATATAGAAATAAAGGTAGAGTGGGAAGAGATTCATGAGGAGTTATAAGGGATGCACTATTTCTATATGGACATTTATTGTCATGCCCCACCCCGAATCCATCGGCCGAGGACTCGTGAACCTCTCACCAATCCCCTTGATATTACAGATGCGGGTACCTTCACCAAGGTAACAGTTGCGAGACCAAGGCTCAAAATTGTACAACCCATGAAAACTGCAATGCAATTTCAAACTTTTTGAAATATGTCTCTTATGGGGGCTCTTGGAAACACTTGTTAAAAATCACAAGAATAGTAGAGTCATGATATGATAGGAAATTTAAACCTTTATAAAAAAGGTGTGCTCACCTCATTGTACGGGGGTGTGGGTGTTGACTTTCCCCTTCTCCTCTTGTCGTGCTCTCTCGGTTTATCTGCACAATTGTTAAGGGAGGGGGTGAGTTTACATCATAGTGAGTGGGACGCTGATGTCATGCCACTACATAGCTTATAACTCATACCTTTCCCATAAACCACGTAGCATACAATATCTACTCTAATTGCTCACATTCCCCATGTGAGTTCTATTGTTTATTTCTTTCCCCTTGAGACATAGTCTCAGGTTGTCCAACCCGTCTCTACATTACGACTGGGTTGTTCTCAGTCCCCCCCTTTTCGGGTATTCGTGTATTCAATTTACCTATCTCTAACATAGGACTTAGTCTCACACAATCACATGCCTATGCTTGGGCAACATTCTCAGGTTATTGTGACCCGTGCCTAGCCCGACAACTTAGGCAAACAACATAAAAGAAGGGTCACTCATGGCCCTAAACATAAAAACACAAATCCACCCGGAATGAATATCCATTTGGCAAATCCCAAACTAGGAGCTGGAGTATGTGAGGTCCTAGGGCTCTCACCCCTCCCCTCACCGGTACCTCACATGTGTTGTCTCCAAGCTTGGTGCCTTGGCACCCCTGGGTCCTAGCAACTTTGTGGCCACTCTTCCATACAACATGGCACTCATACCTATTCATCAATTTGGGTAACTCGAGCTCCACATAAGCACAAAAAGCTCTCCAGAATGCACCACCCTCTTAGGACGACACTAGACAGAGAACCAATGTGAAGGGGTTGTGAACCTTTTCCACACTCACAACTAGTATCTTAGCACCCAGGTCATAGCCACATTATCACCTTTTGCTAGTCTATGGCCCCTACACTTACGACTCATCCCACTATCTACCCATCGTAGAGGTGTACTAGGATGGTACCCTTACATATTATGGATGTCCTAGGAAAACATGGAAATATTACATTATACCTCTCTCCATCTCCTTTCCATTTTCCCTTAGATGATGATACAACCTCTTAGGCATCCCTCCGTCACCCCCATCTCCCATACTGGTATTCACAAATTAAATAACATGACTCACAGTTATAAGACAGTGCTCATGGCCATTTCTCATATTGGTGCCACTCACATTATATTCCCAGGAGTTCAATGCAACACATGCCCAACTCGCCAACACTTAGCACACAAAATGCATCTCACAATTTTCATGCTAAAACATGGTTAAACGTGAAAGGTCGGACCTCAAAAGTCGTCTCCTCTTTTTGGATGAATGCACAAACATCGAGAGCTCAGCTCAATGTGAGCTGACTTCCCTTTTCAAGCAAATGGCCCAACGACCCTAGGTTCAGGTTTCACTACATAAACCTGACTTGATTACTATCACAATAATGTACATATATCTGGAGTCTGACCCTCAGTGGCCCTCTCCCCAATTCACGCAAGTCTCTAAGCTAAACATACGATTTTTTCTCAGTTTCTCAAAATTAACATTCATCTAACATCCTGATTCTTACATGCACTTTTAAAATGATCTTTGATTTAGTAGGAATGCCTTTACCGGTCCACAATTCTTATATAAATTCTCAAAGTGCTGCTTACTACTTAGCATACTAGTCACACAAATTCAATTTATCAGACTCGATCAGTCCAATAGGACGTGATGTCAAATGATAAAAACCCACTCACCTAGTCCACATAACTTGTTCATTCTGCAAGGTGCTTGGAATCCGCTTTGATTCTGTTCAAATTCTTATTGCATTCTCTACAAGGCACAACATAACAATGGTTAGTCTTTGTACTGACTATTTAGATCTCCCCCTCTGCGACCGTATTCTTCTTAAGGTCCTACCTTTTAGAGTCATTATTTTCGGACCTTAGAATTTTCTTAAGTCTTTCCTTTTTGTCCCTAAAATTTCTTTGCGTCCTATTTTGGTCCCAATAGGCATTGGGAATGATCCAAGCCTTATTTCCCTTTAATTGTTAAAAGGTTCCTAAGTTTTTGTGAAATTACTATTTTGCCCCTCTACTTGAGAACTTAGGTTTTTGGGATCCATTTGAACCCCAAATTCCTTACATAGGCCCCTAAACTTATTTTTATTAAGTTTAGGTCCTTGGACTGCCCAAAAGTCCACTTTGGCATTGTAAGGACTCATATTTGCATTTTGGCCTCAAAATTTGCCTTTATTGCAAAAAGGTCCCTAAACCTTTCCTAATAGTCAAAACTAGTCCCCAAACTTCACCAAACTTCCCAAACTTTCCCAACACCTTATTTAGACCATTTGTTGTCGGAGGTGGTCGGACGACAGAGATATCGTCTGTGGTAGTCAGGTCATTGGAAAAGTGAGTAGTCAGTAGTTGGGAGAGGTTTCTAAATAGATTATGGGGAGGGAGCAACCCCAATTTATATGGTTGTGTTCTGGACCTCTATGAAAATCTATCCACAACTTCCATTCATTAATTCATAGACTATAGAGCTGACAATGAATTAATTTCCCAAGTGGTGGATTCAATGGGTCAATGGATGAGGTGTCGAGTAAAAACAGAGCAACTCGGGTCAGCTGCCACACTCATGTGTGTGCCCAGCTTCCCTATTGACCAGTTCAACAATATAGTGAATTGGTTTCTAATAAATTTCTTGGCTAGTTTAGTAGTTTTTGGCCCAGTTCTTCCACTTTCTTGTCGATTTTTTAGAAAATAAAAATACCTAAAAATTATACATTCAATTTTCTATTGAATAGACTGAAGAACTGCTCAATTTGGATTTGTTTTGACACTTTAAAAATTCAAGGGGTTTTGTGACTCCATCTAGCTTGAATCCAATTCGAACTGGTTTGAACCACAATTGAACTAAATGTTAAATTCATTTTTCTAGGTGGCTTAGAAAATTCCAATTTGAGAATTGAGACCACCATTGGATAGATAATGAATTTAGAAATTCTTAATTTTAAAAAATTCTGTCGAATCGGGCCTGAACTAGCCAGTTTAAGCTTTGAACCTGGTTTGGACCGGTCCGGTTCAGTTCAGAATAGTGTCGTCTTCTTCCTTCAAATGACAACACTGTTCACTCACCGAAAAATTGAACCAACGCCGATGAAGAGGAAATGTTTCCATTCAGTACATTTCAGGCCATCAATGATAGTCATAAATGTGCCAAATGGACGACCGACGAGTCACCGAGCTCCTTATATAAAGAGTCCCTCTCAATTCATCCTCTCCACACTTGAAAAGCTCACTCTCTCTCAACTACTTAGTTTTCCAGTGAAGCTCGAACTGGAGCTTTGATATAGGGTCTTTTTTGAACCAAAGAAGGCATGGTTAGGTTCATTAGAACCAAGGAGAAGTCAACTACACAATGGTAGTCTCCAATTGCTTCGATGGTCGCCAGAGAAGTGCCAGCATGATCGAACAAAGAAGTAGCTTCGATAGATAAAAGCTGCCCAATTTTTGTCGAGCAAAAATTGGCCAATTCGAGCCCTACTCAGGCCCAACCAATCTCTCCCAACACCTTTTCAGCTCTTCAACGACCGAATTAGAACTAAAAGGTAAGCCAATTTGGCTCCCCTCTGTAATTTCTGAATGGTGCTAGAGAGAGAACTGGTAGAATTTTGATGATAAAATTCTCACTCAATTCGGCATCAATTAATGCAATTCTTGATCCTAGAAGGAACCTCAAGAAGAGAGCTATCTGTCCAGAATGAAAGCACAGACCACCGCACCCTCGACGGTAAGCATTCGAAGCTTTCTCTATCTACGTTTTGTTTTCCGGTGAAGCTTCGCTTGAGCTCGTTCTGACATCAAATCGTGCGATTTAAAGTGCAATTGACTCGTATGAAGATGTGGGAACTCCAATTTAACTTCAATTTCATCAATTAAACTTGTTTTATTGGTCAATTTGATGAAATCAAATTCGGATGTGTTGGAAAGTTAAAATTGGGGGAAAAAATTGGGGATTTTGAAAATTCGAGGGATTAAAATGTAATTTTATAATATTGAGAGCCAATTGTGCATGATAAGAATGTTGGAGGACCAATTGAGCAAATTTTGGAATTTTGGGGTAAAACTTACCATTTTTGTAAAGGTGGTGTAAAATGGTGATTTTGGAAAATTGAGGACCAAATTGGGAAATTAGGAAACTTGAACCCCTTTTTGTGAAATTGAATAAATTGAGGTCCCAAGGGGAATTTTAACAGTTTTGGGACTCAATTTAGGGAAAAATCGGCATTTAAGGCCTAAAGTAAAAGAAAAAGAAATTTTGGTACCCAATTGAAAATATTTGAAAAGTTAGATATTTTTTGTCATTTAAAATGAATGAAGGCTATCAAGCCAAATTATAATGAATAAAATGTTCATACCGTGTAGGAACACGAGATATCATAAATGCTAGTTGAGACAAATCTCGCAAGGGAAGAAAGTCGACTTAGAGGAAATACACTGCACGATCGAGTGAGTGGGATTTTATATCATACCTGGTTGGGATGATAAGCAACTCGTAAATGAAAACCCATTGCTAAGTGGTATTTTAACCATCACACCTGAGAGAAGTGATGTGAAAATCATGCGGAAAAACTAGTTATCGGTTGTAAATAGATCATACCCGGTTGTTATGATGAAACTTCCTAGAAGGAAGTGGAAAACCCACTTATCGGTTATAAGCGGAGATGCCCTCATACTCAGTTGGTGTGACAGACGACTGAAATGTTTATTTTGTCGGAAGTGCTCTCCCCTGACTGTGTGCCATTGCTTAAAATATTTGGGAGAGCTCGAATAGCTCTATAAACCCCGCACTTTTGAGTTAAGAGAAACCGGGAAAAGAATCGGTCAAACTGAGTAAGAAAATCAAGCCAGTTTACATTTGAGAACACGCAATATGGAAATTTACAACTTTCGGGTGATTTAAAGGCTTCATTAAACCTTGGAAAAGAAATTTAAGAAACTTTAGAAAACAAAAACCAAATTGGTTCTGGTGAACTAGATTTCATTAGAACTTCAAAATTAAGTGTGCTTGCCCGATAGTAGTGTGAGGATGGGTGAACTCCTAGGAAGTATGAATTTTTTTTGTAACCCGAAATTTCGGTCAAAAAAGTTTTATGTACGCCTTATCATAAATAACCATAAATTAATATATATTTAATTATTGTAATTAATACCAATAATTTAATACCTAAATTAAATTATTAGAATTAATACAAAAATTAAATTATTAGAATTAATACAAAAATTAAATTATTGGAATTAATACCAATAATTTATGACAATATTAATACTAGTAATAAATCTCGCCCATTTAATACACGGGTTTTACGCCTATATAAAGAGGTTATCCCCATTTCATTCTCTTCACACCTGAACACTTCTCTCTCTCTACTGCTCCATTTCCTGGTAAAGCTCGAACTAGACCTTCAACTTGAACAAAGGTCAGGCTCTTTAGAACTGGGGAGAAGACAGCTATCTGATAGCAAACTTCAGTCAATCTGAGAATCGTTGGAGAAGTGCCGACATGATGGAATAGTGAAGCAACTCCGGCGGACCGAAGCTGCACTATTTCAGCCAAGCTGAAATTGACCATTTCAAGCCCTCCTCAGGCCAAACCAAGCCCTCCCAACACTTCCTCAGCCTTTCCACGGCTGAATTAGGACTGAAAGGTAAGCCAATTCGGCTCCCCTTTAAAACTTTCGATTGGTGCTAGAGAGAGAGTCGATTGAATTTCAATGATGAAATTCTAATCCAATTCCACATCAATTGATGCAATTCTTGATTCTAGGATGAACCTCAGGACGAGAACTATCTACCTAGATCGAAAGCTCGGACCGCCATGCCTTCACCGGTGAGTAATTGAAGCTTTCTCTCTCTATAGTTTGTTTTCCGGCGAAGCTTTGTTTGATATATGTGCCATAAAACTTAATAAGTGAATTGTTTGGCCATGGTACCAAGATAGGACCGACATGCTTAGTCAACTAGCGGCAGTGCGACATGATAGGTTGACGGACTAGTCAAGACAAACAACTGCGGGTTGAGTTAAGAGGCGGGGCCGTTGGACTAGTGGCACCACAGATTACATGGCAATATAAGAAAATATTGTTTGTGCATGCACTATGAGTACGAGATCATCAAGATGCCCATGAGGGGTAGTGATGTGTCCTAAGGGCCCTGGACGACTCGGTGAGTATAAGGGCAGACCTTGTTCTAGGTGTTTGTGCGAAATCTGGAGTAGCACCAGGCACATGAGACTGAGGTGGGGACAGGATGAGGTCTCTGTTCTCATACGGACACGAAGAAGTGATTTCGGGATTGTGGGTCAGATGTCACGTACATCCACTCATTCCCAGGGTAGAAGTGGTTGTACTTCTATCCAGGTGCTAGGAAAAGTCGCTCCGAAGCCACTAGTGGGTTTAGTAGTGATACTAACTTGTGAATGTGTGTAACCTTCATGATGAAGGATGTGTGTTGGGTGATGACACACCCATAACTAAGAAATAATGGAAAAACCCAAATTTTTAAATGAAGGGATTTTTTTTGAAAAGAAAGTAGTCTAGCACACTCCATATAAATGTTTTTCTTAAAAGTTAAAAGTAGACCTTTGAAAACCCATTCACTGAGTAGTTGTACTCATCCCCTCCCTTATATCCCTTTTAGGAAATCCTGGAAAGCCTACCTTGAAAGACCATCAACTAAGATGCCTGTAAGACAGGTGTATGTAAAGTTTAAAATTTCATGTAGTTTTGATTATGCTATTCTAGGAAATGGTGTAGGTTTAAAGGACACTTTAATTTTTACGGATTATAATAAAGGGAAACCCTTTAATAAACCGGAAGAGTGGCGGGTTGTTCACGGGGATCTGACTAAACCATGTCGGGGCATGACAAGCTCAGTTAGGCCGAAGGCCTCGGTTTTGAAACTTGGGGGCTAATATGCTCAATTTTAAAAATCTCGAACAGTGGGCCCTAGGCTAGTTGGCACAAACAAGAGTTCATAAACAAACATGATTTTAATCCATGAAAACTTAAGTAAATGAGTTTTTTAGCCATGGTACCAAAACAGGACCGACATACTCAATGGATTAGTGGCAGTGCGACATGACTAGTCTTCAGACTAGTCAAGACAAACAGTTGCAGGTTGAGTTGAGGGTCGGGGCCGTTGAACTAGTGGCACCACAAATTATATGGCTTATGTGAAAAACTATTGATTTGTGCATGCATTGTGTTATGGGACCTTCAAGATGCCCAAGAGGGGTAGTGATGTGTCCTAGGGCTCTGGACGACTTGGTGGAAATAAGGGTAGTTAGTCATACCATAAGTCTTGAGAAGCACGATGTAGCTTCATTGCGCATAACAATGGGGTGGGGACGAGATGAGATCTTTGTCCTCATACGAACACGAAGTTTTATTATGGGATTCAAAGTCGAATGTCGCATGCATACACTCATTCTCAAGGTAGAAGTAGACTTGCTTTTATCTAGTTGGCCGGTAAAGTTACTCTGATGCCACAAGTGGATACAGTGGATGGGCTGACCTGCGAATGTGTGTTCCTTCATGATGAAGGGCATGCATTGGTTGATAAACAAACCATTGTGATGATGAATGATTATGAAAATTGAGATTTGAAAATGAGAAAATTTAAAGGAATTAAGGAGTCTGACACACTCCAATTTGAAAACTATTTGTTTACCGACACTTCATTTTTGAAAATACCCATTCACTGAGTTGAAGAAAATCACCACTCTTTTTTATCCCTTTTCAGGAAATAGAGAAAATGACTAGGGATAACACCAAGTCTTACCCTCTGTCAAGTATGCTTAATTTCTCTTAAGCTTGCATTTTATTTGATATATGTCTTTCTAGGGAACAAAGTTGAAAGTACGCCTGACTCATCTTAAGTTAAAGAAGGAGTAAACTTTTCTTGAACCATGAGAGTGACAGGTTGTTCATGGGGATCTGACCAAATTGAGTCGGGGTGTGACAACTTAAGTGGTATCAGAGCCTAGTTCCTTTAAAACATTATCAATATTATGCCCTGACATTAAGCCAACTTTAAACTATCGTGTAGGAAGGAGAGTTCCTAAGAAGTTCGCGGTGAAATCCAGTCCTCCACCCATAACCCTAAAAAAGACACCCAACCCAAGGGAGGAAGCTATACAAAGGTTCCTTATAGGCAAGAAACGAGTAACCAAGGACATTGTGAAAGACTACCGGAAACTGGTAGGAGCCTTATTGGAACTAGAAGGCATCATATACCCTCCTCCCAGATAAGAGGAACTGGCGTCTCCTCCTAGAAGCCTAACCCCTCCTCCTCTAGTATCACAACAACCGAAGAGGAATCCAACCAAGAAGGAGGCCTGAGATAATTATTGGGATGCATATGCTACCTTCATGAAGGTCCACCAAGTGCCTCCACCTACTCAACCTGGCTTCAATCCCTCCCAATGGGTGAAGTGGACCTATGAGTGTGAGGGTGAGGTACTAAGGCGGTACAGATTGGAGGCCATACATGATATTCGTCTTATAAGGGCATACGAATGGACCTCAGCTAGTTTCTCTGAACCTTCCGATCAAGAAATCCCCCAATCGCTCTAGGGTTAACTCTTGACCTATGACCCAAAGGGATTAGGGGGTGGAAAATTTCTGTAATAAGCCAAGAATGGCAAGAAAACATTTTTTAAGTTAATGAAAGTGAAATTTTTTATCAAATTTATGAGTTCCTTGATAAATTCAAAGATCTAATAATATAGATTTAAAAGTAAGAGGTAGGAAATCCCCTAAGGAAGATGGGTTAGCTACACCCTTAAAGATTTTCTTTAGAAGTATAATAAGAAAGAATTCATCCAAGGGAGATATTAAGAAAAGGAAAAAAAAGAAGTTGAAACAAAGGGGAAGTAAACATCAAAGAGTGCAGATTCATGAAGATTTCAAGGTTATAAGGATAGGGTCAAAGAATAAGAGTAAGGAAAAATAAGGAGTAGAATATTTCAAAGGGGACCAAAAGAATGGAGGCTGATCAAGAAGAAGTAAGTATGGGGGAGACACCAAGGATGTCAAGACCACTAATGAAAATGTGAAGAAAGTAGAATAACAAGGAAGCCCAAGTATAACAACTACTTGTAAAGAACTAAGATACAATTTCTTTGGAACTCCATAAGATAGGGAGACTTATGGAAAGTGGAGGTATGGGACCAAAAGAGGAAGAAAAACTGAAGTGGATGGACCATATAAGATCCTTAAGTTTAAGTGAAGATTAAAAAGAGAGAATTTCTAAATAACGATAGGGTGATCAAATGAAAGAATCCCATAACGGGAGACATTAGAATATGGATGAGCATAGGAAGTTGGATTGAGTATGGAGAAAGCTCCAGGTTAAGAAAAACAATTGAGGAAGTGTCAAAAAATATCAAGCCGAATAAGGACCTCAGTAAGATGTACTAATAACTGAGTGTTGGGAAGGTTAAGTACGACCTACTTGCAGGAAGACATGGAAACCCAAATAGGAATTTTGATAGATCCAATTGAAGGAAATAAACTCCAATTGTCCAAATCGTCCGAAAGAGTAAACGAAGCTCTAATAAGAATGGGGGAGTAGTAAGGAATACACCCAAACTGAGACAAGGGAGTAATACCAAGGACATGAAGATACGAAAGATTTGATACAAGAGGGATGAGAGGTTCACCTCCAAGGAATAAATAAGTTCTAAGAGAAAATGGGAATGAGGTAAGATAAACAAAAAGTACTCATAGGATATCAAGAGTAAAGGTAAGCAGGTGAAGATAATGGCTAGGAAGGACATTTAAGAGTGAATATTCACAATGGTAAAAGTTAGAAGGAAATTTTAGGAGAAAAAAAGTGTAAAACTTACCAAGAAAGAAAACTGTGGAAGAACACATGAGTGTCAGTTAAGAGGAAATGGAACCAACAAAGTTGAGAAGAAAATAAGCCCCTCAAAGACATGCTGCTATAAATGAAAGGATCAAGTACAAAGGGAAAGAGATCGTGAAGATCCAAGGGATAAGTCAAACCCAAGTAACGTGTAAGTAGGAAGACGACATCAAAAGATGTGATACGAGTAAGAAAGGGACTGACCGGAATAAAGGATCGTGAAATGATCACGATGTGATTAAAAATGGATTTAAAAGGATAAGAGACCTTCAAAAAGGAAGGCTGCCAGTGGAAGAGATTTAGTATGTCAATAAGTTATCGGAAGCTCAAGGGCTTGAAGATTTAATGACCAAATATAGAAGTTGGAAAAGACAAGTAAGTAAGGAAATCAATACGGATATAGTGATGTGAAGTCAAAGACAAGTTCCGAAGAATGTCATGCGATAAGGGGCTTGTATACGCAACTATCCCAGGGAAAATATGACTTAGGCAAGGTAGGATGTATAATTAAGGCATAACGAAGTCAAGCGTAAAGGTGGTTATAACCAAAGAATGAGGAAGGGATCCATGCAGGATGAAAAGCTGATAAATGCCAAAACCTGTGGAAGAAAATGACTGGAACTCATAGTCCTGAAATATTAGGTAAAGGAGTTTGGAATGGAGAAATGGTGCCTTGGGAAAGGAAGGATGTAACTAAAGGAAATGATTCTAAGTCTTTAAGGGAGATATGCTTAGCTAAAGTAAGTTCTATGGAATGAGAAAATGATGAGAATGAGACGAGAATCTTAGGTATGTGATATAAGGGATGAACGAAAACAACCGAGAAGGTTGTAAGATGATAAACTAGATAATTATATATCAATGAAAAGTATATTCTAGTATGCAAAAAGTGTGAAATAAGTTTTGGAGACAAAACTCCAAAAAGGAGGGGAGAGTTGTAAACCTCGCTCTTTGGAGTTAAGGAAAACCCAAAAAAGAACCGGTCAAGTAGAGTGAGAAAACTAAACCGGTTCATAAATTTGATCACCGAAGAACAGACAAATTGGGGAATTTACAACTCCCGAGTGACCCAAAAGGGTTCATAAACCTTGGAAAAGAACCTTAGGATAAATTGGGAGGGAAAAAGTAGATAGGTTTGGGTGAACCAGATCCAAATCAATTTATGAACTGAGCTAGTTTATGAACCAGAACCCATAGAGAGAGGGGATGAAAAAGGACTTTAGGATGAATGGGGGATGAAAACCAAACCGGTTCAAGTGAACTGGATCCGAATCAGATTGAACTGATTTGGATTGGTTTGAACCATTGTTGAACCAAATCCTAAATTCATTTTTCTAGATGGCTTAGAAAATTCCAATTAGAGAATTGAGGCCACCATTTGATAGATAATGAATTTAGAAAATTTTAATTTTGAAAAACTCACACAAATCGTGCCTAAACCGGCCTTATTAAGCTCTGAACCTAGTTCGAACCGGTTCGGTCCAGTTCGTAACAGTGTCGTCTTCTTCCTTAAAATGATAGTACTATTAAGTTGCCAGAAAATTGAATCAGCCCCGGTGAAGAGGAAACGTTTCTATTTAGTATGTTTTAGGTCATTAATGACTATTATTAAGGTGCCAAGCGGACAATCGACGAGTCCCCAAGTTCCTTATATAAAGAGCTTCTCTCCATTCATCTTCTCCACACCTGAAAACCTACTATCTCTCAACTACTCAGTTTTTTGGTGAAACTAGAACCAGTGCTCCAATGTAGGGTCTTTTTTGAGCAAAAGAAGGTGTGGTCAGGTTCCTTAGAACGGGGGAGAAGTTAGATACACGGTGGTAGTCTCCAATGACCCCAAGGGTTGTCGGAGAAGCATCAGTGTGATCGAAAAGTGAAGTAGCTCCGGTGTACCGCATCTGCCTTGTTTATGTCAAGGAAAAATCGGCCAATTCAAGCCCACCTCAAGCCAAACCAAGCTCTCCCAATACCTTCTCATCCTCCAACGACTGAATTAGAACTGAAAGGTAAACCAATTTCGCTCCACTCTGTAATATCCGACCAGTGCTAGAGAGAGAACCAACATAAATTCGATGATAAAATTCTCACTCAATTCGGCATCAATTGATGCAATTCTTGATCATAGGAGTAACCTTAGGAAGAGAGCTATCTACTTAGATTGAAAGCTCAGACCAGCATGCCCCCAACGGTAAGCATTTGAAGCTTTCTCTCTCTACGTTCTATTTTCTGGTGAAGCTCCGTTTGAGCTCGTTCCAGCGTCAAATCGTGCGATTCAAAGTGAAATTGAATCATATGAAGATGTAGGAACTCCAATTTAACTTCAATTTCAACAATTAAACTTGTTTCATTGGTCAATTTGATGAAATCAAATTCGGCTGTGTTGGAAAGTTGAAATTGGGGGAAAATTTGAGGATTTCAAAAATTTGAGGGACTGAAATGCAATTTTATAAAATTGAGGGCCAATTGGGCATGATAAGAGTGTTGGAGGACAAATTGAGCAAATTTTGGAATTTTTGGGGTAAAACTTACCTTTTTTTTGTAAAAGAGGGGTAAAATGGTAATTTTGGAAAAATTGAGGACCAAATTGGGAAATTGGGAAACTTGAACCCCTTTTATGAAATTGAATAAATGAAGTCCCAAGGGGAATTTTAAAAGTTTCAGGACTCAATTTGGATGCAAATTGACATTTGAGGCCTAAAGTAAAAGATATAGAACTTTTTGGACCCAATTGCAAATATTTGAAAAGTTAGATATTTTTAGTCATTCATAATGAATGAAGGCTATCAAGCCAAATGATAATGAACAAAAATGTTCATACCAAGTTGGAACACAAGATATCGGGAATGCCAGCTGAGACAAATCTCGCAAGGGAAGAAAGCCGACTTAGAGGAAATACACTACACGATCGAGTGAGTGAGATTTAATATCATACCCGGTTGGGATGATAAGCAACTCGTAAATGAAAACCCACTGCTAAGTGGTATTTTAACGATCACACCTGAGAGGAGTGATGTAAAAATCATGCAGAAAAACTACTTACCAGTTGTAAATAGATCATACCCGGTTGGTATGATGAAACTTCCCAGAAGGAAGTGGAAAACCCGCTTATCCGTTATATGCGGAGATATCCTCATATTCGGTTGGTGTGATGGACAACTGAAAAGTTTATTTTGTCAGAAGTGCTCTCCCTGACTATGTTCCACTACTTAAAAATTTTGTGAGATCTTCTTGACGGGAGCTCAAATAGCTCAATTAGGTTGAAGGCATCGGTTTTGAAATTCGGGGGCTAATATGCCCGATTTTAAAAATCTCGAACTGTGGGCCCTAGACCAGTTAGCATGAGTAGTAGCTCATAAATAAACATGATTTAAAGCCATGAAAATTTAAGTAAATGAGTTGCTTGACCATGGTACCGAGACAGGTCTTCGGACTAGACAAGACAAACAGCTACAGGTTGAGTTGAGGGTCGGGGCCGTTGGACCAGTGGTGCCACAACTTATATGGCTTATTTGAAAAACTATTGATTTGTGCATGTATTGTGTTATGGGACCTTCAAGATGCCCAAGAGAGGTAGTGATGCATCTTAGGGCTCTAGACAACCTGGTGGAAATAAGGGCAGTTAGTCGTACTAGAAGTTTTGATAAGCTCGACTTAGCTTTATTGCGCATGAGACCGAGGTGGGGACAGGATGGGGTCTCTATCATCATACAGACATGGGGTTTTATCACGAGATTGAAGGTCAAATGTCACATACATCCACTCATTCTTTGGGTAGAAGTGGACGTGCTTCTATCTAGGTTGTCAGTAAAGTCGCTTCGACGCTGCAAGTGGGTAGAGTGGACTAGGTGGCCTGCAAATGTGTGTTCCTTCATGATTATGGGTGTGTGTTGGTTGATAAACACACCATTGTGATGAGAAATGATTATGAAAACCGAGATTTGAAAATGAGAAAATTTAAAGGAATTATGGAGTCTGGCACACTCCAATTTGAAAACTATTAGTTTACCGAAACTTCATTTTTGAAAATACCCATTCACTGAGTTGTAGAAACTCACCCTTCTTTTTATTATTTTTTAGGAAATAGAGGAAATGACTAGGGATAACACCAAGCCTTACCCTCTGTTAGGTATGCTTAATTTCTCTTAAGCTTGCATTTAAGGTTGAAAGTACGCATGGCTCCTCTTGAGTTAAAAAAGAAGGAAACTCCTCTGAAAGCATGAGAGCGGCGGGTTGTTGATGGGGATCTGACCAAACTGGGTCGGGGCGTGACAACATTATTTACACTTCCAGGTCAAGGGAGGGTCCAGATAATCTCAGATATGTTTCTCTCATCCTTGCATCAGGTTCCCATGTATCCTCCGCTATTTGACTATTTCACCATATAACCTTTACCATGGAAATCCTCTTATTCCAGAAGCTCTTTTCCTGGTGGTCCAACAGGTGCATCGATTGTACTGGGTAGGTTAGAGTCTCTTCTAACTCTGGATGAGGTTGGTCTAGCACGTGTCTAGGATCTAGTTCATATTTCCTTAACATGGACACATGGAAAATGTCTTGGATCCGATCTAGTTCTGGTGAAAGTGATAGCTTGTACAACACTAGACCAATCCTTTTAGTAATTGGATAGGGCTAATGTATTACGGGTCCTATTTGCCTTAATTTTTGAACTTGATGACCCCTTTCCATGGAGACACCTTTAATAAAACTTGGTCCCCTACCTCAAAATTTAATACTCGGCATCGGTTATCGGCATAGCTATTTTGCTGATCGTGAATGATGCAGATCTTGTTCGTTGCGTCCTCGATTAGCTTGACCCTCTCCAACTTGCATTCCCCCACTTCATCCCAATATAATGAAGTCTAGCACCTTTTGTCGTATAGAGCTTTGTATGGAGCCATCTGGATGTTGGCTCGGTATTGGTTGTTGTAAGTGAATTCCATGAGGCAAAGGTAGTCTTCCTACCATTTTCCAAAGTTCAGGAGGCATGTTTGAAGCATGTCTTCTAACATTTGGATCATCCTTTTGGACTGCCCGTCCATCTGGGGGTGGAACACAATACTCATTTGTAACCTCGTTTTGAGATATTTTTGCAAACTTGACGAGAATCTTATGGTAAACCTTGAGTCTCTATCGAATACTATTGATTTTGGGACTTTGTGCAGACGTACTGTCTCTAAGATGTACAATATGGCTAGATTCTCTATGAGGTCGGTCAGCTTCATGGGTAAGAAGTGGGCGACCATGGTGAGTTGGTCCACTATGACCTAGATGCATTCATGTTTTCGGACAGAAATGGGTAATCACATCATGAAGTCCATCGTGATCTTCTCCCATTTCCACTCAGGAATGGGTAGCGGTTAGAGGCATCTTGTTGACTTCTAATGCTCGACCTTAATTTGTTGACATGAGAGACACTAAGCCACATACTCCACGACCTCCCTTTTCATGCTCAACCACCAGTACCCTTCCTTTAATGCCCTAAACATTTTGGTATTGTCGGGGTGCATTGCGTCTACAGAGTCATATGGCTCCTCAAGTATGGCATTCTTGAGTTCAGTGTCCTTGGGGACCACCACTTGACCCTTGTAGGCCCACAATTCATCTGCCCGGAAGTAGAATTATGTAGGGGTGTCCTCCATTATCTTGTCCATGTATCGATCATGCTAGGGTTTGTTTTCTATTTGACATTGACCACCAGGATGGGTCAAACTGTTATATTTGTCACCAAACCTAGAGTCCTCTCCTCTGTGTTTAATGAGATGTAGAACTACTTTAGTTGTTCTAGCACATGTAGGTACACTAACATTATGTGAGCCACACTCACCTCGTGCTTCTGACTTAAAGCATCGACTACAACATTTGCCTTCCCTGGATGGAACTCTATGATCATGTCATAATCTTTTATTAATTTCAGCCATTGTTGTTACCTTAGATTGAGCTCCTTTTGAGTCAATAGATACTTGAGGCTCTTGTGATCGGTGAAGATCTGACACGTTATCTTGTAGAGGTAATTCCTTCATATCTTTAATGCAAATACGATGACTGCCAACTCTAGGTCATGAGTTGGATAGTTTATGTCACGCCTCGACACAGTTTGGCCTGGGTTTGATTGACAACTCGCCACTCTCTCAAGCATCAAGAAGGGGCTCCTTGGGGGTCAAGAGAATCAGGCGTATTATGTAAACCCTACCCTTTGGAGTTAAGGAAAATCAGGGAAAAGAACCGGTCAAACTGTGTGAGAAAACTGAACAGGTTCATAAACCTCGATCACTAGAGAATGGGCAAATTGGGAAATTTACAACTTTCGAGTGACCCAAAGAGTCATAAAAACCTTGGGAAAGGACCTTAGGATAATTTGGGAGAGAAAACAAGATCGGTTCAGGTGAACTAGATCCGAACTGGATTGAACAGGTTTGTACCAGTTTGAACCACTTTTGAACGAAATGCTAAATTCATTTTTCTTGGTGGCTTAGAAAATTCAAATTGGAGAATTGAGGCCACCATTAGATAGAGAATGAATTTAGAAATATTTAATTTTGAAAAACTTGATCGAATCAGGCTTGAACCGGTGGGCAAAGTGTTGAACTCGGTTCAGACCAGTCCAGTTCGGTTCGGAATAGTGTCGTCTTCTTCTTTCAGATGACATCATTGTTCATTCACCAGAAAATTGAACAGCACCGCCGAAGAGGAAATATTTCTGTTCAGTACGTTTCAGGCCATCAATGACTGCCATTAAGGTGCCAAACGGACGGCCGGAGAGTCCCCAATCTCCCTATATAAAGAGCCCTTCTCCATTCATCCTCTACACACCTAAAAACCTTACTCTCTCTTAGCTACTCAATTTTTCAATGAAGCTCAAACTAGAGCTCTGACATAGGTCTTTTCTAAGCCAAAGAAGGCATGATTGAGTTCTTTAGACTAGGGGAGAAATTAGATACTCGACGGTGGTTTCCAATTGCTCCAAGGATCGCCGGAGAAGCGCTGACGTGATCGAACAGTGAAGTAGCTCCGATGGACCAAAGTTGCCCTATTTTTGTCGAGCTGAAATTAGCTGATTCAAGCCCTCCTTAGGCCAAGCTAAGCTCTCCCAATACTTCCTTAGCCCTCATACAATCAAATTAGAGCGGAAAGGTAAGCCAATTTGGCTCCTATATGTGAATTCTGATTGGTGCAAGGGAGAGAACCGAAAAATCTTTATCTACCAAATTCTCCCTCAATTTGACATGAATTGAGGTGATTCTTCATTCTAAGAGTAATCTCAAGATAAGGGCTATCTGCCCAAATTGAAAGCTCAGACCGTTGTGCCCCCGACCGTAAGCTTTTGAAGCTCTCTCTCTTTACGTCCAATGTTCCGACAAAGCTTTGTTTAAGCTCGTTCTGGCATCAATTCATGTGATTCAAAGTGCAATTGAATCGTATGGATATGTCATAACTCATATCTACCGTCAATTTCAACAATTAACCTCAATTGATTGGTCAATTTGATGAAATCAAATTTAGCCAGTTTGAAAGGTGGTGGTGGGGGCTTTGGGGGAAAATTTGGGAATTTTAAAAATTTGAGAGACTAAATTGTAATTTCCCAAAATTGAGGGCCAATTGGCCTAGGAAAAGATGTTAGAGAACCAATTGGTCAATTTTTTAAAATTTTGGGGTGAAATTTACCATTTTTGTAAAGTAGGGGCAAAATTGTAATTTTGGAAAAGTTGGGGACCAAATTGGGAAATTCAAAAACATGATCCCCCTTTTATAATTTTGGATAAATTGAGGTCCCAAAGTAAATTTTGATGTTCTAGGACTCAATTTGGGGGAATATTGGCATTAGTGACCTAAAGTTAAAGAAAAAGAACTTTAGGGACCTATTTGCAATTAATTGAAAAGTTTGGGTATTTTATTCATTCATGATGAATGAAGGCTATAGGCCAAAGGATAATGAAGAAGAATGTTTATATCATGTAGGAATATGAAGTATTGGGAATGCCAGTCATGACAAGTTCACGTGGAGGGAAAAAGCCGATTAAGAGGAATTCACTGTATTCACGTTTGAGTGGAAATTTTCACATCATACTTGGTTGGGATGATGAGCACCTCGGTAAAAAAAACCTGCTACTATGTGGGATTTTAACATCACACCTGAATGGGGTGATATGAGAAAACACACGGTTACTTATCGATTGTAAGTAGATCATACCTGATTGGTATGATGAACTTCTTGGAAGGAAGTAGAAAACCCGTTCATCAGTTATGAGCAAAGATGTCATTACACTCGGTTGGTGCGATGGACAACTGAAAAGTTATTTTTGTCAGAAGTGCTCTCCCCTGACTATGTGCCATTGTTTAAACTTTTTGAGAGACCTTCTTGACGGGAGCTCGAATAGCTTAGATAGGCCGGATGCCTCGGTTTTGAAACTTGGGGGCTAAAATGCCCAATTTTGAAAATCTGGTACAGTGGGCCCAGGGTCAGTTGACATGAGCAGGAGCTCGTAAACAAACATGATGTTAAGCCATGAAAACTTTAATGAATGATATGATTTGGTCATGGTACCAAGACATGACTGACATACTTGATGGACTAGCAGCAGTGTGACAAGATAGGTCAACGGACTAGTTGAGACAAACGGTTGCAGGTCAAGTTGAGGGTTTGGGTCGCTTACCTATGGCACCAAAGGTTAAATGGCTTATGAGGAAAACTATTGTTTTGTGCAAGCACTATGGTTTAGGACCATCAAGATGCCCAAGAGAGGGTAGTGATGCATCCTAGGGGCTATTGGATGACATGGTGGAGATAATGGCGGTTTGTCGTGCGAGAAGTTAGGGAAGCTCGATGTAGCTTCATGCGCATGAGACTGGGGTGGTGATGGGATGAGGTCTTAGTCCTCATATGGACACAGAGTTTGGGGTAGGCGATATGGAGTATGGGGTTTGGGGTACTAAGCAAGGGGTAGGGGGTATGAGTTAGGTGTGTTGGGGGTTAGGGGTGAAGAGGAGTAGATGGTAGAGAGGATAGGGGTTGGGGAGTAGGGAGTAGGCATTAAGGAGTAGTAGGTTTAGTGGCGTATAGGGTAGGAGGGAGTAGGGGGTCTTGGGTAGAGATAAGGGTATGGATAGGTAGGGGTTAGGGTAAAGGGGTAGGTGTAGGGGGTATTGGGTAAGTGTAGTGGTAGGGTGGGGATAGGAGTAGGGTGTATGGTGGCATGCAGGGTCAGTGGTAGGCATCGTTGGGGCTAGGTGGTTTGGCGATAAGGGGTAGATGGCTAGGCGGTAGGGGGTAGGGTTTTGGGGAGTAAGGTGGTAGGGGGTAGTGGATTAATTGGGTCGAGAGTGTATGGGTGGTAGGAGGTAGGGGACTGGGGTGTGAGAGGGATAGGGTATAGGGGGTACCTATCACCCTACCCCTACCCCGTACCCACCAACCCTTACACCCCTACCCCTCTTTTAACCCTACCCACCTACTGCCACCACTACCCTTCGACTTAATCACTACTCGTACCACAACCCACTTTACCCTACCCTCTACCCCACCCTACCCCCTATCTCTACACCATACCCACCTATAACCCTACCCCCATAACCACCTAAAACCATACACGACCCTTATCCCCACCCTTTACCCTACACCTACCTCCTTTACCCTTCCCTAACCTATACCCCAACTCCAATCCCTACCCCTTTTACCCTATACCCTAACCCTACCCACTACTCACTACCCTTACCCTTACCCTTTACCCTATCGCTGCTCCCTTTACACTACCCTACTCCTTACTTCATACTCCCTACCCTAAACCCCTACCTCGTTTACGATTTGATAATAGTGATGGAGAAGGATACTATCGAAAAGGTACAACAGCTTATCTACCCCCTGCCGTCGATCCGCCGACCCCAACCATTTTCCTGTTACCCCATTAAACCCTACCTGCCTATCCCTTACCCCCTACCCCTTATCCCCCTACCCCTACACCTTACCCCACCAACACCCTACCTCCCAACCCTAACCCTCTCAACCCCTACCTCCATACCCCCTAGCCTACCAACCCCTACCTCCCTACCTTCTGCCGCATACCCTGATCCCTACCCTCTACTGTATACCCCTATCCCTACGCCTACCCCTACCCTAACCACTACCGCCAACCTCCTACACCGCTAACCCCTACATCCCAACCCCTAACACCACCTACACCACTACCCATACCCCTTATCCAATTACCCCTTAACCCACTACCCCTCCTCCCTACTGCTCTAGCCCCAACTCACCTACCCCTTACCCACCGTACCCCCTAGCCCCCTAATCCCCCTACCCCCTTGCCCACCTACCACCATACCCTATACAACCATACATTAACCCTTACGCCCTATCCCACTACCGCTTACTTCCTACCCCTACTCCCTACCACCTAGCTTATCCCCCCCACCACACCCTAACCCCTACCCTTAGCCCCCAACCACCCCCATTACGCTCATCTATGCCTCTTACCTCCTACCCCCTATCGCCAGACCACCTACCCCCTTCCCACAACCACAACCACCATCTACCACCCAGCCCACAAACTGCCTCACCCCTTACTCACCAACAACCAACACACCCAACCCTTACCCCCTACCCTCTATAACACTACCCCCTGCCCCACCTACATCTACCACCTACCCTGCCTACCCCTACCCCCTATGTCGTCCCCCATTCCCCCCTCCCCTAAGCTCCTACCCTCTTACTCCCCTACCCCTACTGACTAACAACCTACCACCTACCACCTACCCTGCTTACCACCCTACCTCAACCCATAGCCTTACCAGCTACCACTACCACTACTCCTACCCCCTTTACCCTATTCCCTAGCTACCTCTTATTCCCTACCCCTACCCAATACCCCCTACACTAACTATGTAAACCCTGCCCTTTTGAGCTAAGGAAAACCGGGAAAAGAACCGGTCAAACCGAGTGAGAAACCGAACCGGTTCATAAACCCAATCATTTGTGAATGGTCAATTTGGGAATTTACAACTCCCTGGTGATCCAATGGGTTCATAATACCATGGAAAAGAACATTAGGACAAATTAGAAGAGAAATACCAGACCGGTTTAGATGAACCGGATCCAACTGGATTGAACCGGTTTATGAGTCGAGTCGGTTGATGAACCGGAACCGATAGAGAATGGGAAAATCAGAGAAATTCAACTCCCTTGTGCCCCAAAGAAATTTATAAACCTTTGGAAGGAACCTTAGAAAAAGTGGGAGAGAAGAACCAGATCAGTTCAGGTGAACCGGACTCGAAATGGTTTAAGGACCAAGCCGGTTTATTAACCGAAATTGATAAAGAGATGGTAAATAGGCAATTTTATGGACCCTAAGTGACCCAAGAAGTCACAAAGGACATGGAAATGGACTTGTGAAGGAATTGTGGATGAAAACCAAACTGGTTTAAGTGAACCGGATCTGAACAGGTTTCGACCGGTTTGAATCACTATTGAACCGAATCCTAAATTCATTTTTCTAGGTGGTTTAAATAATTCAAATTTGAGATTTAAGGCCACCACTGGATAGAAAATGAATTTAGAAATTTTTAGATTTGAAAAACTCAGTTGAATGAGGGGTTAACCGGCCGGTTTAAGCTTTAAACCAGGTTCGGATCGGTCTGGTCCAGTTCGGAAAAGTGTCATCTTCTTCCTTACGATGACAACACTGTTCACTAGCCGAAAAATCGAAGTAGCATCGGTGAAGAAGAAACGCTTCCATTTGATACATTTCAGGTTTTCAATGCCTGCCATAATGGTGCTAAATGGACAGCCAACGGGTCCCTGAGCTCCCTATATGAAGAGCCCCTCTCCATTCATCCTCTCAACACTTGAAAACTCCATTCGCTCTCTACTACTCCATTTTTCGGCGAAGCTCAAACCAGAGCTCCGATATGGGGTCTTTTCTAAGCCAAATAAGGCAAGGTCGGGTTCTTTAGAACTAGGGAGAAGTCAGCTACATGCCTATAGTCTCCGCTTGCTCTAAGGGTTGTCGGAGAAATGCCGGCACGATGAAACAGTGAAGCAGCTCTGGCGGACCGGAGCTGCCTTGTTTCGGCTGAGTTGAAATTGGCCATTTTGAGCCCTCCTCAAGCCAAACCAAGCCTTCCCAACACTTCCTCAGCCCTCCCACAGCCAAATTGGGACTGAAAGGTAAGCCAATTCGGTTTCTCTCTGCAATTTCCGGTCGGTGCTAGGGATAAAACCGGCAGAATTTCAATGATGAAATTCTAATTTAATTCAGCATCAATTGATGCAATTCTTGATTCAAGGATGAACCTAAGGATGAGAGATATCTGCCCAGATCAAAAGCTCGAACTGTTGTGCCCTCACCGGTGAGTAATCGAAGCTTTCTCTCTCTAGAGTATGTTTTCCGACGAAGCTCCGTTTGAGCTTGTTCCGGCATTAAAACTCGCGATTCAAAGTTCTATGGAATCGTATGAACATGGAGAAAATTTCAACTTTAATTTCAATAATTAGAGGTGTTTGATTGGTCAATTTGATGAAATCAAATTCAGCTATGTTAAAGAGTCGGAATTGGGGAAAAAATAGGGGGAAATTGGGGATTTTCGAAAATTCAAGGGACCGAAATGAAATTTCTTAAAATTGAGGGTTAGTTGGGCATGATAAAAATGTTAGAGGGCCAATTAAAGAATTTTAGAATTTTTGGGGTGAAACTTACCATTTTTGTAAAAGAAGGACAATATAATTTCAGTTTTGATTAATGTAATTCTAGGAAAGGTACTGATAAGGAGGACGCCTTACTCCCCATGGTTTATAAGAGGGGAAAACACTTAATAAATAGGGAGAGTGGTGGGTTGTTTACGGGGATCCGACCAAATTGGGCTGGGCAGTGACATTCGGGATTAGGGGATAAGGGGTAGGGGAATATGGGGTATGGGTAGGGGTTAGGGAATAAAGGGTTTCTGGAGGCAGTTGGTAGGGGGTAGGAGGTAGTGGGTAGGGGTTAAGGAGTAGGGGGTTTAGGGGGGTAGTGGGTAGGGGGTTTGGGGTAGCGAGTAGTGGTGTAAGGGGAGGAGGTATTTGATTTTATCAAATTGATCGATCAAGCACTTCTAATTATTGAAATTGGAGTTGAAATTGAGTTCCTGCATGTTCATACGATTCTAAGAAATTTTGAATCGTAGATTTTAATGCTGGAATGAGCTTAAACGGAGTTTCGCCGGAAAATAGACTATAAAGAGAGAAAGTTTCGATTTCTCACCAGTGATGGCATGACGGTCCGAGATTTCAATCTAGGAAGATAACTCTTATATTAAGGTTCATCCTAGAATCAAGAATCACATCAATTGATGTAGAATTGAGTTGGAATTTCATTATCAAAATTCTGTCAGTTCTCTCTTTAACACCGACCAGAAATTATAGAGGGGAGCCAAATTGACTTACCTTTTAGTCGTAATTCGGCCGTGGGAGGGCTGAGGAAGTGTTGGGAAGGCTTGGTTTGGCCTGAGGAGGGTTGACCGGTTCTTTCCCGATTTTCCTTAACTCAAAAGTGCGGGGTTTACAACTCTCCCCTCCTTTTAGGAGTTTTGTCCCCAAAACTTAATTTACAAACTTGCATGAGGAACCATTTTCTTTGATGTCCATTTGTTGTTTGCTTAACATGCAAACTCTTCTCTTGTTCTTTCAATTAGTCCTTTTTCTATCCTTCACTTATGGAATTTCTTTTCCTTTATATTATTTACTCCCTCCATGGAGTTTATCATAACAAGACATACCTTACTTCAGGGTATATTCTTAGATTTATATCTTTCTTCGCTTAGAGCACATTCTTCCTTTGAGGTTCTATACTCAAGATTGGGAATTCCAAGATTCCTAACCATTCACATGTCTAGTTAACCCCTTAGTCGTTGAAACCTTTAGCTCAATTTTCTTTCGGACGTTATGTACTTGTTTCCACGGTTTTCTTTATTATCACTTTTTCGTCCTATTTTGACCCTTCCTCCATTCGTTGTCTATTATAACTTCGGCCCAAATTTTTATATTCAGCCTCTCATGCTTATTAGACAACTCTTCCTTACTTTGAGTCATATTCTCCTCGGGATTGTTGGGCTTACATACCCCTTATAGCATGGCATTTTCTAGGACCCGTCTCTGTTCATTTGATTCTAGAACATCTCCTTTAGGGTCTCTCTTAGCTTTTTTTTTTGGCCTTTCAGGGATCATGTAACTTCATCCCTCTTTTCTTTTGATAACATTCGTCAACTATCCTTTTTATCGTTATCCTCTCATCCATCATGCCTTTGAAGTTATGTCTCACATAACCGCATGGATTTCTCTTACCTACTCATCCTTTCCAAACGTTTTTATTGGGTCATTTCAATTGCAATCGTTGGGTTTCCTGATGATTATTGACATACGAGGATTTTTTTCCCTTCTTATGTCCTTTCTCTTCTTTAGTGATATCCCTTATTCAATGACTTCCTTTTTCCTTAATCCACTTTTACTTGCTCATAAATCACTTCATGATTCTTCACTCAACAATGATTTCTTTCGATCTATGTGTCGATTACTTTGCTTAGGAAGGTACACTCCTTCCAGTTTTGTTCTCTACTATGTCTCTTACAATAGAGATTTCCATCTTAGGAGTTACATGCTCATCGTCCTTATCATTTATTGTATGGTACTTTCTTCCTTTCTTTGCACCCTTATCTATGTTAGGGCATCTGTTTGCTTTGAATCCTTCTCTATCCCCAACTTTTGTTTTATCCCTTATTCCTTAGATGGGATACTTCTGATTATTGGTTTTATTCCGTGCATTCCACCTTATGCTCGGTCGTCCACTCTTTAAGCTTCATATGCACGTGTGGACTATGACCCGTCTTGCCAATTGTGGTTATTCCTTCTTAGCCACATCTTATCTGAGGGATTTACTTTCACAATGTTTCTCAAACATTCTTTCCTTTATTACCTTAGTATGGTTGTCCACTCATTCATACTTGTCACAGCATCTTTTGGTGCTAATTCGTTAGATTATTTCCGTTTAAGGAGGGTTCACATCCTCCTTGTTTCAAATTCTCTTGTTCGCCCTTCGTGAGGCTCACTTAACCGTCTTAAGTCTATAAACCTGGTTTTGGCCATCGATTGCTTTAAGGATTTTCCTTCGTTCTTCTTTTCCAATGTTTTGGCCTTTTCACTTCTCCCTTCTTTGTTGTGGTTTAAATCGATGGTTCTCTCGAACACCAGTTCTTTAACTCTCTTTCTCTTTATTTTTCTGGTCCTATCGTCTGGGCAGCTGTATTCATGCCCATCCTATTGTCCATCATAGAGTGTAGTCTTTACTACATCTCATCCTTTCTTAGGGTGTCATTTATTCTCCTTGACCCTATTTGGCTTCATTACTTTTTCCAAGGTGATTCATTCCAATACATCTCGTTATTTGGCTCTATTACTCTTCCAAGGCAGGTCATAATTTGCCTCAAATACATCCTTCCATCAAGAAGTTTCTAACGGTGGGTCGGTGCCTTGCACTTCACATTATGTCCATCTGCTAATCCAATGATTCCTTCAAGGTACTTAGTTGTATGCATCCCTCCAGATTGCCTTTTCCAGCGTATTCCTTCTCTTCTTCACTCTCATTGTGCCATTCTCTAGAGTTTCCTGAGGATGTTTCTCTGTGTTTGCCCCTTATGAGAGGGTTCTAGATATACTTCCCATGTACCTTATCCCTAATCTTGAGGTATCTTTCTCGGGTTGTCCTTCTTAAGAAGAAATTTAAATTTTGTATTTACCTCATCATTTCTTGACCTCTTGGTGAACCGCTTACTTAGCCAGCTCCATGGTTTCGGTCTCCACTCCTTCGTGGCCTTTGAGGAGTTATTGCCCTGAATTTATGAGGTGTGAAACACCCCTTCTTTCCTTACACCTATAATAGTTTATCTTAGTACTTGTCTTTAGTATGGTTGGGCACTTCTTCAGGTAATGTCTCAATTGTTCATACTTGTAATAGGTTATTCCTTTACATGGATTGTTGTAGTCCCTTCTTTCCTTCGAGTAGGGCATTTTCGGGGTTACTATTGTTTTAGTGCTCTACCGTACTTTGAGTCTGATCACTTTGAAAGTTTTCTTATTGAATTTCCTTTGCTAAAGGGTCATGGTAAGAGTCTTCCTAGATTTCTTAATTCCCTGATTCATCTTCCATAACCGGGATGTAACTTTTCCTTAGCTTCCAGGATAGTGTGGGTTTGCTTTATTTTCCTTAGGCCATATTCCCAACATGATTGCATCATCAGGAGAGAGAGTTTTGAGAAATTGAGTATTTTATTAACAGGGGGATACAAAAGATTAGGTTTTCAGCCCTATAACCATATTAATTTATGGTTATTTATGATAAGGCGTACATAAAAAAATTTTACCAAAATTTTGGGTTACAAAAAAATTCATACTTCCTAAGAGGTCACCCATCCTCACATTACTCTCAAGCAAGCACGCTTAACTTCAAAGTTCTTATGTAATCTCGTTCACTTGAACAAATTTGGTCTATGTCTTTATTTTATTTTAAGTTTCTTTTACGAGATTTAATGAACCCTTTGTATCATTCAGAATTTGAAATTTCCAAATTACTTGTTCCCATATGATCGGGTTTGTAAACCGGCTCGATTTTCTTACTCGGGTTGACCGGTTCTTTCCCGATTTTCCTTAACTCAAAAGTGCGAGGTTTACAACTCCCCTACCCCCTACCTCCTACTCCCTACCAACCTTACTCACCTAACCCCTAACCCCTACCCCTACATGCTACCCCGCATACCTCACACACCCTACCCCTTCCCACTTTACCCTAACTCCTGCCCCCAACCCCACACAACTAGCCCCTTTACCCTATCCCTTACCTACCACCTACCCCTTACACCCTACCTAATACCCTACCCCTTCGTACTTTACCCCAACCCCCTACCCCAACCCCCTACAACTACCCCCTACAACTACCCCCTTTAGCCTACCCATTACCTACCACCTACCCCTTATGCCCTACCTCATACACCCTACCCCTTCCCACTTTACCCTAACGACTACCCCAACCCCCTACAACTACACCCTTTACCCTATCCCTTACCTACCCCCGACCTTATTCTCCCTAGCCCCCAACCTCCTACCCCCATACCTCTTAACGCCATATGCCCTATCCCATCGCTTCCTACCCCATACCCCTACCTGCAACCACTTACACCCTACCCCGCCTACCCCCTACCCCCTACACTCACCCCTAGCACTACCCCTCACCCTCTACCACCTACACCCTACCCCTACCCAACCACCCACCTACCACCTTACCCCTACCCACTACAACCCTACACCTTCCCCCTACCGCATACCCCCTCCCCTACCCCCTACCTCATACACCCTACCCCTTCTCACTTTACCCTACCCCCTACCCCTTACCCCCAACCCCCTACAACTACCCCTTTTACCTTATCCTTTACCTACGCTCTACACCCAACCCTAACCCTACACCATTCCACCTAGACCCCAACCTCCCCTAAATCACTACCCCCACACCTCTTAACCCCATACCCCCTACCCTTCGTCCACTACCCCCTACCACCTACCCCACCTACCACTCTTCTCCAAACCCTGCCCATCCCTAAGCCTTGCATGCAAACCCCATCCCTACACCGCCTACCTCCTACCCTACCCTGCCTACACCCTACTCCTACCCCGTATACATCCCTAACCACAATCCCCTACCAACCTAAACCTACCAACTCCCCCTCCCATCTACAAACTAGCCCCGTAAACCCTCCCCCTCCCCCCTACACCACTACACCCTTACCCCTTCCCCCTATCACTACCATGGGTTGTAGGGTAAAGGGGGTAGGGCTAGGGGTAAGGTTAGGTTAAAGGATGGGGGTAGGGGGTATGCGGAGTAGGGGGTAGGGTTTGTGTAAGGTAGTAGGGGAAATATAGTAGGGGTAGGGGTAGTGGTAGGGGTTAGGCATATGGATTATGTAGTATGGAGTAGGGTAGGGTTATGCGGAATAGGGGGTAGGGTTAGTGTAAGGTGGTAGGGGTTAGGCATATGGAGTATAAAGTATGGAGTAGGCTAGCGTAAAGGAAGTAGTGGTAAGGTAAAGGATAGGGGTAGGGGTAGAGGATAAGGTAAAGGGTAAAGGCGGTATGGGTAGGAGTAGGGGTATGGGTTTGGGTAGGGTAAAGGTGGTAGGTGTAGATCAAGGATGGGGGTAGGGAGGGAAGTTGTAGGTTTTTAGGTGGTTATGGGGTTATGGTTTTATGTAAACCCCGCCCTTTTGGAGTTAAGAAAAACTGGGAAAAGAACCGATTAAACCGAGTGAGAAAATAGAACCGGTTCACAAACCCGATTATCAGAGAACGGGCAATTTGGGAAATTTCAACTCACAAGTGACCCAAAGGATTCATAAAACTTTGAAAAAGAACCTTATAATAGATTGGAAGAGAAACTAGATCAGTTCAAATAGACCAGATCCAACAGGAATGAACCGGTTTATAAATCGGGATATTATGGATCCCAAGTGACCTAATGAGTCACATAAGCCATGAAAAAGGACTTATGGATGGATTGGAGATGAAAACCAAACTGGTTGAGGTGAACCAGATCCGAACTAGATTGAACAACTATTGAACAAGATTTTAATTTCATTTTTCTCTATGGCTTAAAAAATTTAAATTTTAGATTTCAAGCCACCATTGCATAGAAAATGAATTTAGATAAATTTAGAATTTTTAAGAGTTGAAAAATTTGGTTGAATTGGGGGGTAAACATGCCGGTTTAACCTTTAAACTCGGTTTGGACCAGTCCGGTCCTGTTCAGAATAGTGTCATCATCTTCCTTCAGATGATAGCACTATTCACTCACTAGAAAATCGTGTTGTACCGACGAAGCTGAAAAGTCTCTAGCTAGCAAGTTTCAGCAATGAATGACCACCATTAAGGCACCAATCGGACAACCAAGAAGTCATCGAGCTTCCTATATAAAGAGCCCCTACCATTCATCCTCTCTACACCTGAAAACTCCATTATCTCTTAGCTGCTCCCATTTCTAGCGAAACTCAAACCAAAGCACCGACTTGGGCACTTTTATGAGCCATACACGGCGAGGTCGATTTCTTTAGAACTAGGGATAAGTCAGCTACAGGCCTATAGTCCCCAATTTCTCTGAGGGTCAACTGAGAAGCATCGGCGTAATGGCACAATGATGTAGATCGGGCGGACCGAAAATGCCTTGTTTTGGCCAAGCTGAAATTGGCCAATTCGGGCCCTCTCCAGGCCAAACCAAGCCTTTCCAACACCTACACAACCCTCCTACATCTGAATTAGAGCTGAATAGTAAGCCAATTTGGCTCTTCTCTGCAATTTCTGACCGATGCTAGATAAAAAATAGGCAGAATTTTGATATTGAAATTCTAACTCAATTCAGCATCAATTGATGTAATTCTTGATCCTAGGATGAACCTTAAGACATGAGCTATCTGCTCAGATTGAAAGCTCAGAACGTTGCGCCCTCGACGGTAAGCTTTCGAAGCTTTCTCTCTCTAAGTGCAGTTTTCTGGCGGACGTATGCTTGAGCTCATTCCAGCACCAAATCGTGCGATTAAAAGTTTAATGGAATTGTATGAAGGTGTAAGAACTCCAATATATCTTTAATTTCAACAATTAGGAGCGTTTGATCGGTCAATTTGATGAAATCAAATTTAGTTGTGTTATTAAGTTGAAATTGGGGGAACATTAAGGATTATTGATTATTCAAAGAATCAAAATGCAATTTTATAAAATTGAGGGTCAATTTGGAATGATAAGAATGTTAGAGGGCCAATTGAGCAATTTTAGAATTTTTGGGGTAAAACTTACCATTTTTGTAAAGGAAGAGCAAATGGTAATTTTGAAAAATTTGGGTGCCATATTGGGAATTTGGGAAACTTGAACCCCTTTTTATGAAATTGAGTAAATTGAGATCCCAAGAGGAATTTAAAAATTTTTGGGACTCAATTTGAGGAAAAACTGGTATTAGGGACTTCAAGTTAAAGAAAAATAACTTTAGGGACCTAATTGCAAATAAAGAAAAAGTTGGATTTTCCCATTTATTTAGAACTAATGAGGTCTATTAGGCCAAAGAATAATGAACAACTATGTTCATTTCGTGTAGGAAAATGAGACATCAGGAACACCAGTCGAAATTAAGCTTGCTAGGTACGGAAATCAACTAAGTGAAATTTCACTGCACGATCGGATGAGTGGGATTTTTATATCATACTCGGTTCAGATGATAAGTCCCTTGGAAATGAAAACCCACTACTTAGTAGTATTTTTAAAATAACAACTTACATGAGTGATGTGAAAATAACGCATAAAAACTACTTACAGGTTGTAAGTAGATCATACCCGGTTGGTATGATGAAATTTCCTTGGAGGATGTGGAAACCCCGTTCATCGGTTATGAGTGAAGATATCCTCATATTCGTTTGGTATGATGGATAGTTAAAAATATCTTTTTGTTGGAAGTGCTCTTCCCTGACTTTGTGCCACTGCTTAAATGATTTGGGACACCATCTTGATGGGAGCTCGAATAGCTGTATTAGGCTGGAGGCCTCCATTTTCAGAACTTGGGGGCAACTATGCTCAATTTTTCAAAAATATCGATCAATGGGCCATAGGCTAGTTGTCACGAGCAGGAGCTCGTAAACAAACACAAATTATATGTCTTGAATAACTGAATTGTTTGGCCATGGTACCAAGATAGGACCGACTTACTTGGTCAACTAGTGAAAGTGCAACATGACAGGTCTCCGGACTAGTCCAGACAAACAATTCCAGTTGAGTTGAGGGTCAGGGCTGTTGGACTAGTGGCACCACATATTATATGGCATGATGTGAAATTACTAATTGTGCATGCACTGTGTTTACGGGACATTAAAGATGCCCAAGAGGGGAAGTGTTGTGTCCTAGGGCCCTAGATGAGTTGGTGGGTATAAGTGCAGATTGTCAGACCAGGTGACCTTGCGAAGCACGACGTAGCTTCAAGCGCACGAGACCGAGGTGGGGTCGGGATGAGGTCTCTATCCTCATATGGACACAGAGAAATTTTAAGGGATTGAGGGTCAAATGTCGCGAACATCCTCTCATTCTCAGGGTAGAAGTGAATGTGCTTCTATCTTGATAGTGGTAAAGTCACTCCGACGACACAAGTGGGTTCGATGGATGTATTGTCTTGCAATTGTGTGATTGACCTTCATGATGAAGGATGTGTGTTGGGTGATGACACAACGTGATTAATAAGAAATGGTGATAAGACAGATTTCAAATGAAAATATTTTTCAAATCAAATGAGTCTGGCACACTCGAAACAAATCTTTTTCCTAAAAGTTAAAATTTTAAAACCCATTCACTAAGTCAATGTACTCATCCTCTCTCTCATATCCCTTTTTAGGAATTCTTGGAAAGGCTACCTTCAAGGACCACCAACTAATATGCCTATGAGATCGATATGATAAATTTGAAATTTTATGCAGATTTGATTTATGTTATTCTAGGAAAGGTGCAGGTTTAACGAACGCCTTACTCTTTACGGTTTATAACAAGGGGAAACCCTTAGGTAAACTAGGAGTGTAGCTAGTTGATCACGGGGATCTGACCAAACCGGGTCGGGGAGTGACATTGTTGGTGGTAGTGTGGTAGGTCGGTAGGGGTTATGTGGGTAGGCAGTAGGTGGGGTAGGTGGTAGGGTAGGGTAGAGGGTAGGGTAAAGGTGGTAGAGGTATAGGTAGGGGTAAGGGGAAGGGTAGGGTGTAGGTATGGTAAGGGTGTAGGGGTGGGGGTGGCGAGTAGGGGCAGAGTGATAGGCGGGCTAGTGTGTCGGGGGTATGTGGGGTAGGGGTGGGGGTATGCAGGGAAGGGGTACGGGGTTGAGGGTAGGGGGTAGAGGGTAGGGGTATGGGGTAGGGGTGAGGTGGTCAGGGTTAGGTGGTGATGGGGTAAGGGGTAGTTAGGTAATGGGTAAGGGATAGGGGTTGTGGGGTAAGGGGTAAGGGTGTAGGGGGTAGGAGGTTAGGTGATAGGGTGTAGGGGTAGTGGTTAGGATGTAAGGTGCATGCGGTAAGGAGTAGGGAGGTAGTGATGTGTCCTAGGGCCCAGGATGACCTAATGGATATAAGGGCAGATCCTTGGTCTAGGTGACCTTGTGAAGCTCGACGTAGCTTCAAGCACATGAGACTGAGGTGGGGTCGGGATGAGGTTTCTATCCTCATACGAAAATGGAGAATTTTTACAAGATTGAGGGTCGGATGTCACAAACATCCACTCATTCTCAAGGTAGAAGTGGACGTACTTCTATCTAGGTGGCTGGTAAAGTCGCTCCAATGCCACAAGTGGGTTCAGTGGACGTACTAGCCTACGATTGTGTGATTGACCATCATGATGAAGGATGTGTGTTTGCTGAAGACACTCCGTGATTAATAAGAAATGGCGATAAAATAGAGATTTGAAATGAAAAGAATTTTGAAAGGAAATAAGGAGTCTAGCACATTCCAAACAAATCTTTTTCCTAAAAGTTAAAATTTTAAAATCCATTCACCGAGTCTTTGTACTCACCCCCTCCCTCATATCTCATTTCAGGAATTCCCAGAAAGCCTACCATCAAGGACCACCAACTAATACGCCTGTGAGACAAGTATGATAAATTTAAAATTTTATGCAGTTTTGATTTATGTTATTCTAGTAAAGGTGCAGGTTTAAAGGATGTCTTACTCTTTATGGTTTATAACATAGGGAAACCCTTAAATAAACTAGGAGAGTGGTGGGTTGATCACAGGGATCGAAACAAACCGGGTCAGGGTGTGACAACTTTAGTGGTATCAGTACTTGTTTCCTAGAATACATAATCAAGACTAGAAAATATAGTAACTAATAGGATTGATCTTAAAATTTTCTGATGGCTCCCAGGAGAGGAACCAAGAAAACAAAGAATGACTCTACTCAACACCCTGTCATCATAGGAAGACAACCCTAGAAGCTTCCTAATGCCCAAGACATAGTAGAGGCCCCAAAGGACCAAATGGGGAAGTATTTAGTACCACCAAGTAGTACGGTGCCAGGTCATGTTAGGTTCACAATCCTGTGTACAAAGGCAGCCAAGCCTAAAGCTAGGAATGGGCATGAAAGACAAGTAACTAGTAGCAATAAAATGGGCATGAAAGACAAGTGATACAACTATCCAGACAGTTGGACAAGAAAAATAGTGGGAATGAGGCAGTTAACGAACTGGCCTTCGGGAGAACCATGAATTTAAACCGCGTAAAGAAGGGAGAAGTGAAAAGACCAAAATTGGAAAAGAAGGACGAAGGAAAATCTTTAAATAAATCAATCACCAAAAACTGGATTTACAATTAAAAGTCTTGAGACGGTTAAGTGAGCCTCACGAAGGATGATCAAGAGATTTTGAAACTAGGAGGATATGAAGCCTCCTTAAAAGGAAGTAAGCAACGGATAAATAGGAGGTTAGCATCAAAAGATTATGTGACAAGTAAGAATGAGTGGACTACCCATACTAAGGTAATAATGGAAAGAACGTCCGAGAAACGTGGGAAAATATGTCCTCCAAAAAATATGTGGCTAAGGAGGAATAACCACAATTGGTAAGACCAGACATAGTCCACACGCGCATATGAAGCCTAAAGAGTGGACGACTGTGCATAGTGTGGAATGTACGGAATAAAAATCGATAACCGGAAGTATCTCAAGTAAGGAATAAGGGATGAAACAAAAATTTTGGATAAAAAATGATGCAAAATGGGCAAATATCCTAACATAGATAGGGGTGTGGAGAAAGGAAGAAAGAACCCTACAAGGAATGATAAGAAGGTTGGAGCATGTAGCTCCTAAGATGAAAGTCTCTATTGTGAGGGACATAGTAGAGAACGAAATCAGAAACGTTGGGAAAATAAGCCCTCCAAAAAATATGTGGCTAAGGAGGAATAACCACAATTGGTAAGACCAAACATAGTCCACACGCGCATATGAAGCCTAAAGAGTGGACGACTGTGCATAGTGTGGAATTTACGTAATAAAAATTGATAACTGAAAGTATCTCAAGTAAGGAATAAGGGATGAAACAAAAATTTTGGATAAAAAATGATGCAAAATTGGCAAATGTCCTAACATAGATAGGGGTGCGGAGAAAGGAAGAGAGAACCCTACAAGGAATGATAAGAAGGTTGGAGCATGTAGCTCATAAGATGAAAGTCTCTATTGTGAGGGATATAGTAGAGAACGAAACCAGAAGAAGGGAACCTTTCCAAGCAAAGGAATCGACACAAAGACCAAGAGTGATTAATTTAGAATGAAGAATCATGAAATGATCACAAGTAAAAGTGGATTAAGGAAAAAGGAAAAATCCTTGAATAAAGAATGACAAGGACTTAAGAAGGAAAGAATCCTAGCTTGTCGGTAAATGAGTGGGAAACTAAATGATTGGAACCAGAAAGATCCAATAAGGAAGTTGGAAAAGGATGAATGGGTATGGAAAATCAAAACGGTTATAAAAGTTGTTTAGATAACGGTAAAGGTAGTCATGGAATACTACTAAACAAAAGGAGGGATGAAGTTATACAATCCTTGAAAGGTTATAAGTTGCAAACAACCCTAAAATAAGTGTTGTATGAATCTAATGGACAAAGACAGATTTTGGAATATGTCATGTTGTACGAGACATGTAAGCATTATAGTACCGAGGAAAAATGCGGCTCAAGTATGGAAAAATCAGTCAATGAGCATGATGAGGTCAAATGTAGTTTGGACTAAAGTTGTAAACCATGATGGATGAAGGAAGGGTCAAATTAGGACGAAGGGATAATAACACTAAAACCCATACATAATGCTCGAAAGAAGGTAGAGCCAAGAGTTTCAATGATGAAGAGAATAACTAGACAAAGGAACGATTGTGCATCTTGGAACTCCTAATCATGAAATCTTGAGTAAGAACTTCAAAAGAAATAATCTCGCCCTAAGCAAAGGAAGTTGTCTACGTAGGGATATACCATTGGATTCACATGCAAGATATACCAGTTATGATAAAACTCCATGGACGGTGTAAACCATATAAAGGAAAAGAAATTCCTTAAGCACATAATTTATGGTGGACTAAGTGAATGAATGACCAAAGTATCAATATGTCTAAGTTGACATTAAGGGAAGTTTATCCCAGGATGAAAAATGCAAATTTAGTTTTGTGGACAAAACTCCTAAAAGGAGAGGAGAGTTGTAAACCCCGCCATTTTGGAGTTGAGGAAAACTGGCAAAAAGAACCAGTTAAATCAAGTGAGAAAATCGAACAACTTCACAAACCCATTTATTAGAAAATGGGCAATTTGGGAAATTTCAACTCCCGAATGACCCAAAGGATTCATACAACTTTGAAAAAGAACCTTAGAATAAATTGGAAGACAAAAAAATAGACTGGTTTAGAAAAACCGGATACAATAAGATTGAACCAATTTATGAACCGAGGTTTATAAATCGGAACCGATAGAGATATGGATCCCAAGTGACCTAAATAATCACATAAGCCATGAAAAAGGACTTATGGAAGGATTGGAGATGAAAACCAAACCGGTTCAGGTGAACCGGATCCGAACCGGATTAAACTGGTTTAGACCGGTTTCAACCACTATTGGACCGGATTCTAATTTCATTTTTATAGATGGCTTAAATAATTCAAATTTGAGATTTGAGGCCACCATTGTATAGAAAATGAATTTAGAAATGTTTAGATTTGAAAATTTTGGTCGAATTGGCGGTGAACTAGCCAATTTAAGCTTTAAACCAGGTTCAGACCGGTTCGGTCTGGTTCGGAATAGTGTCATGTTCTTCCTTCAGATGATAGCATTGTTCACTCGCTAGAAAATCGCGTAGTGTCAGCGAAGATGAAAAGTCTCCAGCCAGGGAGTTTTAGTCAATAAATGACCACCATTAAGGCACCAATCGGAGGACCAAGAAGTCCCCGAGCTTTCTATATAAAGAGCCCCTACCCATTCATCCACTCCACACATAGAAACTCCATTCTCTCTCAGCTGCTCCCATTTCTAGTGAAGCTCGAACCAGAGCTCCGACTTGGGCACTTTTTTCAGCCAAACATGGCAAGGTCGGGTTCTTTAGAACTGGGGAGAAGTCAGTTACATGCCCGTAGTCTCCATTTGCTTTGAGGGTCGCTGGAGAAGCGTCGACGTAATGGAATAGTGAAGAAACTCCAGCGGACTGAAGCTGCCATATTTTAGCCAAGCTGAAATCAGCCAATTCAAGCCCTCCCCAGTCCAAACCAAGCCTTTCCTACACCTCCACAACCCTCCTACAACTAAATTAGAGCTGAAAGGTAAGCCAGTTTAGCTCTACTCTACAATTTCTGACTGGTGCTAGAGAGATAACTGGCAGAACTTTGATGATGAAATTCTAACTCAATTCGGCATCAATTGATTCAATTCTTGATCCTTCTTGACTATGTGCCACCATTTAAATGATTTGGGAGACCTTCTTGACGGGAGCTTGAATAGCTCTGTTAGGCCAGAGGCCTCGCCTTTTGGAACTTGGGGGCTACTATGCCCAAATTTTTTAAAATCTCAAATAGTGGGCCATAGGCCAGTTGGCATGAGGAGGAGCTCGTAAACAATATAAATTATATGCCATGAAAACTTAATAACTAAATTGTTTGGCTATGGTACCAAGACAGGACGAACTTACTAAGTCAACTAGCAGTAGTGCGACATGACAAGTCTTCGGACTAGTCAAGACAAAAAACTGTAGGTTGAGTTGAGGCTCGGGGCCGTTGGGCCAGTGGCACTACATATTATATTTCATGGTGTGAGAATGTCGATTGTGTAAGCACTGTCTTTAGGGGACCTTCATGATGCCCAAAAGGTTAGTGATGTGTCCTAGGCCCTGGACGACCTAGTGGGTATAAGGGCAAATCGACAGACAAGGTGACCTTACGAAGCTCAACATAGCTTCAAGCACATGAGATCGAGGTAGGGTTGGGATGAGCTCTCTATCCTCATAAGGACACAGAATTTTTATGGGATTGAGGGTCAGATGTCGCGAATATCCACTCATTCTCAAGGTAGAAGTGGACGTGCTACTATCTAGGTGGTTGGTAAAGTCGCTCCGACGCCACAAGTGGGTTCAGTGGATGTACCAGCCTGTGATTGTGTGATTTCCTTCATGATGAAGGATGTGTGTTGGGTGATGAAACACTGTGACTAATAAGAAATGGTGGTAAAATAGAGATTTGAAATAAATTTTTTTTTAATGGAAATAAGTAGTTTGGCACACTAAAACAAATCTTTTTCTAAAAAGTTACAATTTTAAAACCCATTCAGTGAGTCGTTGTACTCACCTCCTCCCTCATATCCCTTTTTAGGAAATCCTAGAAAGCCTACCCTCAAGGACCACCAACTAATACGTCTGTGAGAAAGGTACGATAAATTTAAAATTTTATGCGGTTTTTATTTATGTTATTCTAGGAATGGTGCAGGTTTACAGGACGCCTTACTCTTTACTGTTTATAACAAGGGGAAACCCCTAAATAATCCGGGGGTGTGGCGGGTTATGTAGGTAGGAAGTAAGCAGGGTAGGTGGTTGGGTGGGGTAGAGTGTAGTGTAAAGGTGGTAGGGGAATAGGTAGGGGGTAAGGGGGAGGGTAGGGTGTAGGTAGGGTAAGGGTGTAGGGGTCGGGGTTGGGGATAGGCAAGGTAGGCGTAGAGTGATGGGGGTGAGGGTTAGGCGTAGGTGTGGTAGGGGTGGGGAGTAAGGGCTGAGTGATAGGTGGGGTAGAGTGTAGGTGGTATGCGAGGTAGGGGTAGGGGTAGGGGTAAGGGGTAAATGGTAGGGGTAGAGGGTAGGGGGTGGGGGGTAGGGGTTAGGTGGTCGAGGTTAGGTGGTGATGGGGTAAGTGGTAGTTATGTAATGGGTAGGAGATAGGGGTTGTGGGGTAAGGGGTAAGGGTGTAGGGGGTAGGGGGTTAGGTGATAGGGTGTAGGGGTGGTGGTTAGGTGGTAATTGGTAGGGAGGTAGGGGTTGGCCGGTAGGGGTTGGCGGGATAAGGGGTAGGGAGTTGGGTGTTGGCAGGATTGGTGGTAAAAAGGTAGTGTTTGTGTGGTATGGGTAGAGGTATGGGTAGGGGTAAGTGTAGGGGGTAAGGTAAAGGGGTAAGGGAAATTGGATATGTTATAAGGGTAGGGGTAGGTGTTAGGGGTATGGAGTTGGAGGTAGGGGTAGGGCGTATAGAGAATGGGTCTAGTATTTCGAAGGAAATACATTCGTAAAAAGATGAAAATAAGTATGAACTCTATATAAAAGATGTTTGAGGTTTACAATAGTATCCTTCTACATCACACTTATTGAATCACTAATAATCTCATCAAACAAATGATATATTCTCTGTTCGTTTTCATATCTTCTAATTATATATAATAACAAATAAAGAGAAATCAACATATGTTTTGGATTTTAACTTCGATTGATAAAAATATCAGCACAGACGGTTCCTTCATGCCCCTACCACCTATCCCCTCTACCTCTTACCCCCTACCACTTTACCTCCCCTACCCCTACCACCTCTTACCGCCACTACCCCCTCCACCCTACCACACCTACCCCTACACCCCTACACCTCTACCCCTCTACCCCTACCTCCTCACTCAACTCCTAGAGTAAAGGGTAGGGGTTAGGGTAGGTGGGTAGGGCGAAAAGAGGGGTAGGGGAGTAGGGGTTGGTGGGTATAGGGTGTGGGAGTAGGGGGTACGATGTGGGGGGTAGTGTTATGGGGTAGGGAGTAGGGGGTATGTGGGTAGGGTGTATGCAGTACAGTGATAGGGTAGGAAGGGGTTAGAGTAAAGGAGGTAGGGATAGTTGGTAGGGGGTAAGAGTAGGGGTAGTGTCAGTGGTAGGTAGTAAGGTGATAGGCAGGGTAGGTGGTAGGCATCATATGGGATAGGGTTAGGGAGTAGGTGGCTATGTGATAGGGGTAGGGGTGGGCATAGGGAGTAGGTGGTTAGGTGGTAGGGGTAGGATGTTAGGGTGTTGGTGCGTTGGGTGGAATGTGATAGGGGTTAGGGTAGGGTGGTAGGATGCTAGGGTTCTAGGGAAGGTAAGGGTAAGGGATAGTGGGAGGGTGGTAGGCGGGATTGGGGGTAGGGAGTAGGGGGCTACGGGTATGGGGTAAAGATGTGTGGGGGTAGGGGACAAGGGGCTAGGGGGTAGGGGGTTAGGGGATAGGGAGTAGGGAGTAACGGTAGGGGTAGGGTTGAGGTAGGGAGTAAGGTGGTAGGTGGTAGGCATCGTAAGGGGTAGGGGTAGGGACTAGGTGGCTATGTGGTAGGGGGTAGGGTGTTTGGGGTAAGGGGGAGGGTGGTAGGAGGGAGGGTGTTATTTGGTTGGGGTAGGTGATATGCATCATAAGGGCTAGGGGTAAGGGGTTGGTGGCTACAGAGTAGGGTATGGGTTATGTGGTAGGGGTAGGGCTAGGGGCTAGGGAAATAGGGGCTAGGGGGTATGGGTTAGGGGGATAGTTGGGTAGGGGAGTAGATGGTAGGGAGGATAGGTGGCAGATGAGTAGGGTGGTAGGCGTGAAAAGTGGTAGGAGTGGTAGGGTTTGGAGAGTAAGGTGGTAGGGGTAGGGCTAGGGGGGCTAGTGGGGAGTGGGTAGGGGGTTGAAATTAGGGTAAGGTGGTACAGAGGAGGGTGGTATGTAGGCAGGGGTAGGGGTTTCAGGGTGCTGGGGGGTTGGCGATAGGGGATAGGGGTATAGGAGGTAGGGGTTGAGGGCTAGGGGATTGGTGGTATTGGGTATTGGTAGGTACGAGATGGGGTAAAGAGGGTATGGGTAAGGGGTAGGGTAAAAGGGGTAGTGGTAGGTTAAATTGTGGGGTGGGGGGTAGGGGTAAGGGGAAGGTGTAGGGTCATAGGCATAGGGGTAGTGTGGTTGGTGGGTAGGGTGGTATGAGTGGATGGTAGGGGGAAAGGTGGTAGGTGGGTAAGAGGTAGGGGTTAGGGGTAAGGTGTAGGGGTTATTAGGTAGGCGAGATAGGGGTATGGGGTATGCAGGGTAAAGGGTAGTGATAGGGGTATGGAGTTTGTGGTGGGGGAATGTCATATGGGGCAGGGGGTATGGTTTTTAGAAGAAAATACATTCGCACAAAGATGAAGATAAACGTGAACTCTATATATAATATATTGCAAGTTTACAATAGTATCCTTCTCTATCATTACTATAGAATCATTGATAGTCTTCTCAAACAAATAATACATTCCCTTTATTAGTTTTCATATTTTTTTATTATATATACTAACAAATAAAGAGAAATCAACATGTTTTTAGCATTTAAACTTTGATTACTATAAATGTCGGATCTAATTGTTCCTTCACACCCTACCCTCTACATCCCTATCACCTGTCCACTCTACCCCTACCTTCTTACCGCCCATACCCCCTAGCCTCCTTACCATTCCTACCCCCTAGCCTCCTTACCATTCCTACCCCCTCCCCCTACTACCCCTACCTCCAACACCTCTACCCCTCTACCCCTCTACCCCATATCCCCACACCCTACCCCCTAAAGTGGAGGGTATGGGTGGGGGTAGGTGGGTAGGGGGAAAAGAGGGGTAGAGGAGTAGGGTGTAGGTGGGTTGAGGGATGGAAGTAGAGGGTAGGTGTGCATGATGTAAGGGAGTTGGGTGTAGGTCACTGTGGGTAGGGGAGTAGGGGGTAAGTCGTAGGCGGTAGGGGTATGGAGTAGGGGGTAGGGAGTAGGAGGTGTTGGAGTAGCCCCCAAGTTCCAAAACCGAGGCCTCCGACCTATCTGAGCAATTCGAGCTCCTGTCAAGAAGGTCTCTCAAAATGTTTAAGCAGTCGCACACAATCAGGGGAGAGCACTTCTATCAAAAATAGCATTCTATTTATCCATCACACCAACCGGGTGTGAGGACATCTCGACTGATAACCAATGAACAAGTTTTCTACTTCCTTTTAGGAAGTTTATCATACCAACTAGGTATGATCTACTTACAACCGGTAAGTAGTTTTTTCCATGTGTTTTCTACTTCCTTGTAGGAAGTTTATTATACCAACCGGGTATGATCTACTTACAACCAGTAGGTAGTTTTTTTCATGTGTTTTCTACTTCCTTCTAGGAAGTTTATTATACCAACCTGGTATGATCTACTTACAACCGGTAGGTAGTTTTTTTCATGTGTTTTCTACTTCCTTCCAGGAATTTTAAAATCCCACATAGTAGCAGGTTTTCATTACTGACATGCTCACCATCCCAAATAAGTATGATGTGAAAATTCCCACTCACCTTTGAGCGTAGTGAATTCCTCTTAACCGACTTTTTGCCTCTATTTGAGCTTGTCTTGGCTGGCATTCTCGGTACTTTGAGTTCCTACACGATATGAACATCCTTGTTCATTATCATTTGGCCTGATAGCTTTCATTAATCACAAATGAATAAAATACCCAAACTTTTCAATTAATTATAATTATATCCCTAAAGTTCTTTTTCTTTAACTACAGGTCTCTAAAGTTCCCCAAATTGAGTCAACAAACTTCCAAAATTCAGTTTGGGACCTGAATTTATTCAAATCACAATAAGGGGTTTAAGTTTCCCAAATTCCCAATTTGGTATCAAACTTTTCTAAAATTACCATTTTACCCATATGTTACAAAAATTGTAAAATTGACCCCTATAATTAATAAAAATTGACCAATTAGTCCTCCAACATCTTTTCAATGCCCAATATGTCCTCAATTTTAGGAAATTACACTTTAGTCCCTCAAATTTTTGAAATCCCCAATTTTCCCCAAAATTTAACCCAATTGTCTCAATTGGTCCGTCAACCTGTCTTGTCGGACTACCACTAGTCCATCGTATATGTTGGTCCTGACTTGGTACCATGGCCAAACACATCATTCATTTAAAATTTTTTCATAGTTTAAACTCATGTCAACTGCCTTGGGCCACTATACGACATTTTCAAAATTGAGCATTTTAGCCCCCAAGTTCCAAAACCGAGGCCTCCGGCCTATATGAGCATTTTGAGCTCACGTCAAGAAGGTCTCCTAAACTGTTTAAGCAATGGAACATAGTCAGAGGAGAGCACTTCCAACAAAATAATCTTTTCATTTTTCCATTACACCAACCAGGTATGAGGACATCTCCGCTTATAAATGATAAGCAGGTTTTCTACTTCCTTTTATGAAGTTCATCATACCAACCAGGTATGATTTACTTACAACTGGTAAATAGTTTTTTTCGCATAATTTCCATATCACTCCATCCAGGTGTGATGTTCAAAATTCCACTTAATAGTGGGTTTTCATTTATGAGTTGCTCATCAATCCAACCGGTTATGATGTAAAAATCCCACTCATTAGTTAATGTAGTGAATTCCTCTTGACCGGCTCTTTTCCTTCACGCGAGCTTGTCTTGGCTGGCATTCCCGGTACTTCGTGTTCCTACATTATTTGAACATCCTTGTTCATTAACTTTTGGCCTAATAGCCTTCGTTCATCACGAATTAATATAATACCCAAGCTTTTCTATTATTTACAGTTAGGTCCCTAATGCAAAATTTCCCCCAAATTGAATTCCGAAAAATAAAAAATTTACTTTGGGACCTTATTTTATTCAAGATTACAAAAACGGGTCCTAGTTTCCCAAATTCCCAATTTGGTCACCAACTTTTCCAAAATTACCATTTTGTCCCTACTATACAAAAATGGTAAAATTGACCCCAATAATTCAAAAAATTGACCAATTGGTCCTCTAACATCTTTTCCAAGCCCAATTAGCCCGTAATTTTAGAAAATTGCACTTTAGTCCCTTGAATTTTTGAAATTCCCAAAATTTCCCCAATTTTCCCCTAATTTCAACCTTTCAACCTAAACGGATTTGATTTCATCAAATTGACCAATCAATCGAAGTTAATTTTATAAATTAAAGGTGGATTTGAGTTCCTACACATTTATACGATTCAATTGCACTATGAATCGAATGAATTGACACCGGAATGAACTCAAACAAAGCTTCATCACAAAATTGTATGAAGAGAGAGAAAGTTTCAAAAGCTTATTGTTAGGGGCATGACAATCCGATCCTTTGATCTGGGTAGATAGCTCTTGTCCTAAGGTTTCTCGTAGGATCAAGAATCACATCAATTTTGTTGAATTGATGGAGAATTTGGCCAGTGAAGTTTTATTGGTTCTCTCTTTAACATTGATCATTATTTATAGAGGGGAGCCAAATTGGCTTACCTTTCCGCTCTAATTCGGTCATATGAGGGCTGAGGGAGTGTTTGGAGAGCTTGGTTTGGCTTGGGAAGGGCTTGAATTGGCCATTTTCAGCTCAGCCAAAATAGGGCAGCTTCATTCCATTGGAGCTACTTCACTGTTATCATGCCAGTGTTTCTTCGGCGATCCTCAAAGCAAATGGAGACTACTATCATTTAGCTGACTTCTCCTCGTACCTAAAGAACTCGATCTCGCCTTATTTGGTTCAGAAAAATGCCCAAGTCAAAGCTCTTGTTCGAGCTTCACCGGAAAATGGAGTAATAAGGAGAGAGTGGAGTATTTAGGTGTAAGGAGGATGAATGAGGTGGGGCTCTTTATATAGGAAGCTTGGGGACTTCTTGGTCATCCGGTTAGCATCTTAATGGCAATCATTCATTGCCTAAATCTCCCTAGCCGGTGACTTTTCATTTTTTGGCGCTATTCGAGTTTCTGATGGGTGAACACTACTGTCATCTGAAGGAAGATGATGGCATTGTTCTAAACCGGATCAGACCGATCTAAACAGGGTTCAATGCATAAACCAGTCATTCTAGGCTAGATTCGACTGATTTTTTCAAAATTAAAATATTGTTAATTCATCTAAATTTATTTAAATTGATTCTCTATGAAATGATTGCCTCAATTCTCAAACTTGAATTTTCTAAGCCACCAAAAAAAATGAATTTAGAAACCGGTTCAATAGTGGTTCAAGCCGGTTTAATCCGGGTCAGGTACAGTTCACCTAAGACGGTTTGGTTTTCATATCCAATTTATTCTAAAGTCATTTCTCATGACTTTTGGGACTCTTTATGTCATTTGGGATCCATACATTTCCCTGTTTGCCCTCTCTCTATCGGATATGGTTTATAAATTGACTCGGTTCTCTCTTTGGGAATGGTCAGTTCTTTTTCCATTTTTCTTATTATCAAAGGATGGGGTTTGCAAGTCTCCCCTCCTTTTAGGATTTTTGTCCTTAAAATAGTTACATGCTAAATAATTGAGGTAACCTTCCCTCATTACACTTTTAGTTTCCCATGCTCTTCTTCACAGGTCAATTTTGCCAATGACCTTTGACCAAAGGAATTCTCTTATTCCTCAAGTTCTTATCTCTCCATTCGATGGTTCGTACTTGTTATGCTTGATAAGACAAGTTCTCTTCCAACTCTAGTGGAGTTCGGTCCAATACATGGCTGGGATCAGGCTGGTACTTCCGAAGTACCGAGATATGGAATATGTCGTGTATTCTCTACAAGTCTGGAGGAAGTTCCAATTTATAGGCCACCAGTCCTATCCTTTGAATGATGGGATATGGACTGATATACCTTGGTTTCAACTTTCCCCGTTGTTAAAACGTACGTATCCCTTCCATAGGGATACCTTGAGAAATACTTGATCTCCAACATCAAACTCCAGATCTTTCCTTCGATGGTCCTCATGACTCTTTTGCATGTTATGAGCGGTCTTAAGGTGACTCCTAATTAACCTTATGTTCTCTATGGCATCCTCGATTAGATCTATCCTTTCCAGCTTCCTTTCCCCCCTCTTCTTTCCAAAATAGAGGGGTACGACATGATCATCCATAAAGGGCTTCATAAGGAGCCATCTGAATACTTGCCTGATAGTTATTATTGTAAGCAAATTCCATTAGGAACAAGTATTCCCCAACCTTTGTCCATGGTGAGTACGCATGCCCTTAGCATGTCCTCCAAGATCTGAATCATTCGCTAAGACTGTCCATCGGTATGAGGATGAAATGTCATGCTCATGTGGAGCTTGGTTCCAATAGCACTTTGTAAGCTAGGTTATAACCTTGAAGTGAATCTAGGGTCTCTATCTAATACTATACTCACTAGGACACCATTTAGTCTTACTATCTCCCTCATGTATAAGATGACCAATTGTTCAATTGTATATGTTACTCTTATAGGGAGGAAATTAGCAGATTTGGTCAATCTATCCATGATGACCACAATTGCATTTCGAGCCTTCCTTGTCATAGGTAGTCCTTTGACAAAGTCCATGGTAATGTGCTCCCATTTCCATTTCGGAATTGGCAATGGTTGTAGTAGTCCTAATGGTTTCTGATGCTCAGCCTTTATCTGCTGACAGGACAAGCACCGTGCTACATATTTCGCATTGTCCGTCTTCATTCCCTTCCACAAATATCCTTGTTTGAGGGTGTGGTACATCTTTGTACTACGTGGATGTATTCTATACACCAAATCGTGTGCCTCTTCTAGAATTAACATCTTCAACTCCTTATCTTGAGGCACACATACCATACCCTTGTAGGTTAGCACTCCATCACCTCGTAGGTCCTAGTCCGGTCTCATTTCTCTATTAACCAGATCCAAATAAGATTGGAGTTCCCTATCCAGCTTTTGTTGAGCCTTAATCTGCTTGGTTAGACTGGGCCTCACCAAAACATTGGCCAACAAGCACTTCTCATGCTTTCCATCCTTAGGTCCACCTTCATTCTTCCCAACTGTTGCAACAAGGGTATGTAGCTTGTCTTTATTTGTGCTGCCTCAGTTTGATATTTGTGACTTAAGGCATCTGCCATCACATTCGCCTTTCTGGGGTGATACTCTATCACAAGGTTGTAATCCTTCACCTATTCCATCCATCTACTACAGCAGAGATTTAACTCATTCTAAGTTTGGAAATAGTTAAGACTCTTGTGATCAGATTCTATCCTACACTTAACACCGTAGAGGTAGTATAGCCAAATCTTTAAGGCAAACACTATCATAGCTAATTCTAGGTTGTGGATTGAGTAATTCCTCTCGTGTACCTTAAGTTGTCGTGAGTATAGGTGATCACTTTTCTTGTTGCATTAGTACACATTCGAGTCCTAGTCCAGATGCATGACTATAGACAGTGTACTCTCCCACCCTTAGGTCAGGAAGGAAGAGTACCAGCATGGTTGTCAATTGAGTCTTCAAGTCTAGGAAAGAATTCTCACAGCTTTCATCCCATTTATACTCAAATCATTTCCTGGTGAGTCGAGTCAAAGGGGCTGCTATCTTAGAAAAGTCTTATTCCTATTTAGCCCTTCTCCTAAGGGTGTTAGGATGTTGAGACTTTGTCCTAGATGACTAAGTTCTCAAAGTAAGCTTGGAATTAAGTTGTCACGCCTCGACCCAGTTTGGTTGGATCCCCATGAACAACCCACCACTCTCCCGGTTTATTTAAGGGTTTCCCCTTGTTATACACTGAAAGAGCAAGGCGTCTTTTAAAACTGCACCTGTCCTGGAATAACATAAATCAAAACTGTATAAAATTTTAAATTTTATCATACCTGTCTCACAGACATATTAATTAGTGGTCCTTGAGGGTAGGCATTCCAGGATTTCCTGAAAGGGATATAAGGGAGGGGGTGAGTACAACTACCAAGTGAATGGCTTTTCAAAATTTTAACTTTTAGGAAAAAGATTTGTATTGGAGTGTGCTAGACACCTTATTCTCTTTCAAAAATCCTTTCATTTCAAATCTATATTTTTATCGCCATTTCTTATTAATCACAGTATGTCATCACCCAACACATATCCTTCATAATGAAGGTAAAAAACATACAATCACAGGCCAGCCTGTCCACAGAACCCACTCGTGGCATCAGAGCAACTTTATCGGCCAACTAGATAGATGCACGTCCACTTCTACCCTTAAAATGAGTGGATGTATGCGACATCCGACCCTCAATCCTGAAATCAATTCTACGTGTCTGTATCAGGATAGAGACCTCATCCCGACCCCACCCTAGTCTCGTGCCCTTGAACCTACGTCGACCTTCGCAAGGTCACCTAGTCTGACGATTTTCCCTTATACCCACCAAGTCGTCTAAGGCCCTAGAATGCATCACTACCCCTCTTGGGCATCTTCAAGGTTTTGTAATCATAGTGCATGCACAATCATTATTTTCTCATCATGCCATATAATCTGTGGTGCCATTGGTCCAATAGCCCTGACCCTCAACTCAACCCACATATATTTTTCTTGACTGGTCTGTTAACCTATCATGTCGTGCTGCCACTAGTTAACTGAGTATGTCGGTCCTGTCTTGGTACTATGGCCAAGCAATTCATTTCTTTAAAGTTTTATGCCATATAACTCATGTTTGTTTAAGACCTCTTGCTCGTGCCAACTGCCCTTGGGCCCACTGTATGAGATTTTCAAAATCGAGCATATAAGCCCCCAAGTTTCAAAATCGATGCCTTCGACCAATCTGAGCATTTCAAGCTTTCGTCAATAAGGTCTCCCAAAAAGTTTAAGCAGTGGCACACAGTCAGGGGAGAGCACTTCCGACAAAATAATCTTTTAATCTGTCCATCACACCAATCGGCTGTGAGATCATCTCTGCTTATAACTGATAAGCGGGTTTTCTCCTTCCTTTCAGGAAGTTCATCTTACCAACTGGGTATGGTCTACTTACAACCGGTAAGTAGCTTTTCCATGTATTTTCCACATGACTCCTCTCAGGTGTGATAGTTGAAATACCACTTAGAATTGGGTTTTCATTTTCGAGGTGCTTATCATTCCAACCAGGTATAACATAAAAATCCCACTCACTTGTTAATGTAGTGAATTACACTCGAACGATTCTTTGTATTCACGTGAGCTTATCCTTGTTGGTGTTCCCGACAATTCGTATTTCTACACGATATAAACATACTTGTTCATTATCCCTCAGCCTAATAGCCTTCATTTATTCCAAATGAATGTGAAAACCAAACTTTCTATTTATTTGCTATTATGTCCCTAAAGTTATTTTTCTTCAACTTTAAGTCCTTAATGCCAATTTTTCCTCAAATTGAGTCCCAAAACTATTAAAATTTATTTTGGGACCTCAATTTATTAAAATTCATAAAAGGGGTTTAATTTCCCAAATTTCCAATTTGGTCCCCCAATTTTCCAAAATTACCATTTTGCCCTTCCTTTACAAAAAATGGTAAGTTTCACCCCAAAAATTCTAAAATTCTTCAATTGGCCCTCTAACATTTTTATCATGCCCAATTCATCCCTCAATTTTATAAAATTGCATCTTGGTCCTTCGAATTTTCAAAAATTCTCAATTTTTTCCCAATTTCAATTTCCTAAAACAACTGAATTTGATTTCATCAAATTGACTAATGAAACACTTCTAATTGTTGAAATTGAAGTTAAAATTGAGTTCCTACATCTTCATATGATTCAATAACACTTTGACTCGTAAGTTTTGATATCAGAACGAGCTCAAATGGAGCTTTGTCAAAAAATAGATTGTAGAGAGTGAAAGCTTCAATTACTCACTGTCAGGGGCATGACGTTCCGAGCTTTTGATCTAAGCAGATAGATAGCTCTCGTCCTGAGGTTCATCCTAAAATCAAGAATTTTATCAATTGATGTCGAATTGAGTTAGAATTTCATCATCGAAATTATGTCGATTCTCTCTCTAGCACCCGTTGGATACTGCAGAAGGGAGCTGAATTGGCCGATTTCAGCTTGGCCAAAATTGTGCAGCTTCGATTCACCGGAGCTGCTTCTTTATTCCATCATTTTGGCGCTTCTCCTACGACCCTCAGAGTAAATGCAAACTACAGGCATGTAGCTGACTTGTCCCTAGTTCTAAAGAACTCGACCTCATTTGTTTGGATCATAAAAGTGTCCAAGTCGAAGCTCTAGTTCGAGCATCACCAAAAAATGGAGCAGTTGAAAGAGAATGGAGTTTTTAGGTGTGGAGAGGATGAATGGGGAGGGGGTCTTTATATAGAAAGCTCGGGGACTTCTTGGTCGTCCGATTGGAGCCTTAATGGGGATCATTCATCCTGACCCCACCTTGGTCTCATGCGCATGAAGCTACATCGAGCTTCCCTGACTGTTGGCATGACAAATTGCCCTTATCTCCACGATGTCATCCACTAGCACCTAGGACGCATCACTACCCCTCTTGGGCATCTTAATGGTCCCGAACCTTAGTGCATACACAAAAAAAATAGTTTTCCTCATATGCCATTTAATCTTTGGTGCCACTGGTCCAACGACCCTAACCCTTAATTCGACCTACAGCTATTTGTCTTGACTAGTTCGTTGACCTGTCTTGTCGCACTATCGCTAGTCCAACAAGTATGTCAGTCTTGTCTTGGTACCCTAGCCAAACATAACATTCATTAATGTTTTCATGGCCTAATCTTATGTTTGTTTACGAGCTTCTGCTCATGTTAACTGGCCTTGGGCTCATTGTATGAGATTGTCAAAATCGGGCATTTTAGCCACCAAGTTCCAAAACCGAGGCCTCTGCTTATCTAAGCCATTTGAGCTCCCATCAAGAAGGTCTCCCAAAAAGTTTAAGTAGTGGCACAAAGTCAGGGGAGAGCACTTTTAACAAAAATAACTTTCTAGTTGTCCATCACACCAACCGGGTGTGAGAACATCTCCACTCATAACCGATTAACAGGTTTTCTACTTCTTCTAGGTAGTTCATCATATCAACTGGGTATGATCTACTTACAATCAATAAGTAGTTTTTTCCATGTGTTTTCTCACATCACCCCATCTAGATGTGATGTTAAAGTCACACATAGTAGATAGTTTTTAGTACCAAGGTGCCACTATGCGAGCTTGTCCTGGCTGGCGTTCATGGTACTTCGTGTTCCTACACAATATGAATAAAATACCCAAACTTTTCAATTAATTGAAATTAGGTCCCTAAAGTTCTTTTTTTCTATCTTTAGGACACTAATGCCATTTTTCCCCAAATTGAGTATCAAAACTTCTAAAATTCACTTTGGGACCTCAATTTATTCAAATCACCAAAAGGGGTTCAAGATTCCCAAATTCCTAATTTGGTCCACAACTTTTCCAAAATTATCATTTTACCCCTACTTTACAAAAAATGGTAAAATTAACCCTAATAGTTCCAAAATTTGACCAATTGGTCCTCCAACATCTTTTCCATGACCAATTGGCCCTTAATTTTAGGAAATTGCACTTTAGTTCCTCAAATTTTTGAAATCCCCAATTTCAACCTTTCAACTTGACTGAATTTGATTTCATCAAATTGACCGATCAATCAAAGTTAATTGTTGAAATTGATGGTGGATTTGAGTTTCTACACATCCATACGATTCAATTGCACTTTGAATCCCACGAATTGACGCTGGAACGAGGTCAAAATGGAGCTTCATCGGAAAATTGGATGTAGAGAGAGAAAGCTTCGAAAGCTTACCGTTGGGGGTCCAGCGATTCGAGCTTTTGATCTGAGTAGATAGCTCTTGTCTTGAGGTTCCTCCTAGGATCAAGAATTGCACCAATTCATGTCAAATTGATGGAGAATTTGGTCAGGGAAATTTTGTTAGTTCTCTCTCTAACACTGATTAGAATTTACAAGGGGGCCAAATTGGTTTATCTTTCTATACTAATTCAATCATATTAGAGTTGAGGGATTGTTGAGAGAGCTTGGTTGGGATATAGAAGGGCTCGAATTGGTAATTTTCAACTTAGCTGAAACAAGGCAGCTTCGGTCAGCTAGAGCTACTTTAGTGTTTTATCTCGTTAGCATTTCTCCAACGATCCTTGGAGCAAATGGACACTACCGTCATGTAGCTAACTTCTCCCAAAATCTAACGAACCTAACCTCACCTTCTTTGGCTCAGAAAAATGCCCAACTCAAAGCTCTAGTTTGAGCTTCTTTAGAAAATGGAGTAGTAGGGAGAGAGTGCAATTTTCAGGTATGAGGAGGATGAATGAGGAGGGCCTCTTTATATAGGTAGCTTAGGGAATTCTGGGCTGTCTGATTGGCACCTTAAAGGTGATCATTCATTGCTTGAAACTCCCTGGCTGGAGACTTTTCATTTTCTCAGGTGCTACTCGATTTTCCAGTGAGTGAATAGTGTTATCATCTGATGGAAGAAGACGACACTGTTCTGAACTAGACTGGATCAGTTCGAACCTGGTTCAACACTTAAACAAGTCGGTATGGGGTAAAAGGGTTTAGGGGTAGGAGTTGGGGGCTAGGGGTAGTGGGTATGGGGTAGGGGATAGGGGTAGGTAGGGGATTGGAGTAGGGTTAGGGGTATATTGAGTGGGGTAGGGGGAGGGCTAAGGTAAATTTTAGGTGTAAGGGGTACCAGGTAGATGTAGGGTTCTAGGGTTGTAGGGGGTAGGGGTAGGGTGGTAGGTGGGTAGGGTGGTATAGTTTAGGGTTTCACATGGGTAGGAAGTACTGGTAGGGGGTATGCGGGGTATGGGGTTGTAGGTTTGCTGATAAGGAGTAGAGGGTATGTTAGTAGGGGGTAAGGAATAGGGGGTTGGGGTTTTGGGTATGAGATAGGGGTAGTGGTAGGAGCTAAGGGGTGGGCGATAGGTGGGTAGGGGGAAAAGCAGAGTAGGGGGTTGGGGGTAGGGGTAAGGGAGTAGGAAGTAGGTGGTAGGGATAGTGGGTAGGGTTTTAGGGGGGCTAAGTGGGTAGGGTTGTATGGGGTAGGACATGGTGGTTGGTGGGTTGGGTAAAAAGGGGGTAAGGGAGTAAGGGTTTTAGGGGGGCTAAGTGGGTAGGGTAGTATGGGGTAGGACATGGTGGTTGGTGGGTTGGGTAAAAAGGGGGTAAGGGAGTAGGGGTTTTAGGGGGGAGGGGTAGGGGTACGTGGTTGGGAGTAGGGGTTTAGGAGGGAGGGTTAGGGGTACGTGGTAGGGAGTAGGGGGTTTAGGGGGGATTGGTAGGGGTAGGGTGTTGGTCGTAGGATGGTAGGAGGAGTAGGTGGTTCGCCTGGTAGGGTTGGAGTAGAGTCGTTTGTGGAGTAGGTGTGGGGGGTAAGGGTAGGGGGTAGGTGGATAGTCAGGTAGGTGTAAGGGTAAAGTGGTAGAAGGTAGGTTGGTTGGTGGGTAGAGGGTTTAGTGTGGTAGGGGGTATGGTGGGTAGGTTTTAGGGGAGTAAGGGGTAGGGTGGTGGTGGTAGGCATGGTAGGAAGTAGGGTGTAGGTGGCTAGGCGGAAGGGGGTCGGGGAGTAAGGGGGTAGGGGTAGGGGGTACGGTGTAGGAAGTTGTGTGTAGGGTGAAGGGAGTATGGTGTTTGGGGGCTAAGGGGTAGGCTATAGGGGGTAGGGGGTAGGGTGAAAGGCTACTATGGTGTAGGTTAGGGTAAGGTGGTAGAGAGGAGGGTGGTAGGTGTCTATGGGGTAAGGACATTTAAGGGGATAGAGGGTAGTGGCTAGTGGGGTAAGAGGTAGTTGGGTAAGGGGTATGGGGTTGGAGGTAGTGGGGTATGCAGTGTTGGCGGTGTAGGTAGTGTTGGGAGTAGGGAGGTAAGGGGTTAGCTCGGTAGGGTGTAGGAGTTTTGATGATAGGAGGTATGGGTTGGGGGTATTTATTAGGAGTTAGGGGTATGGGGTAGGGGCAGGGAGGTAGGGGTTGGCCAATAGGGATTGGCGTGGTAGGGGGGGTTCACTGTGTATGTGGTAAAGAGGTAGGAGGCTGGTGGGGTAAGGGTACGGGGTAGGGGGTAGGGAGGTAGGGGTTAACAGTGTAGGGGTAAAGAGGTAGCGGGTTGGTAGGGTAAGGTAAGGAGTATGGCGTAGGGGGTAGGGGTATGGGGTTAGAGGTGGGGGTATGCATAAGGGTAGGAGTGTAAGGTGGTAGGTGGAAGGGGTGTAGGGGATAGGGGTAGTGGTGCAAGGTGTAGGTGGTAGGAGGCTTGGGGAGTAGAGTGATATGCATACGAAGGCTAGGGGAGTAGGGTGGTATGTGTAGGGAGTAGGGGATATAAATGAGGGAGGGGTTAGGGTCAATAAATGTGGTAGTGGGTTTGGGCGGTAAGGGGGCTAGAGGTGGGGGGTACTAACACATCCCCTCTCTCCCCCTTTTTATCTCCCTCTATCACCTCTATGTCTCCTCTCTCTCTCTCTCTTTCTCAATTTATCTCTATCTCTCTCTCCCCTTCACTCTCTCCCTCTCTCTACACCACTCCCTTTGTTTCTCCCCATGATAGGGTATAGGGTATGGGGCTAGGGAGTCGGGGTAGGGGCAGAGGGTGGGGTGGTTGGGGGTTATGGGTAGGGTGTTAGTGGTGTAAGGGGGATATGGGGTAGTGGATAGAGGTAGGGGTAGGGGTTAGGGTAGTGTGGTAGGTGGGTAGGGTGCTAGAGGAGTTAGGGGTAAGGGGAAGGGAGAAGAGTGGTAGGCGAAGTATGGGGTAGAAGTTAGGATGTAGGAGGCGAGAGGGTAGGGGAGAGTTTGGGATTAAGGGGTATGAGGGTAAGGGCTAGGCAGAATGGGGTACCAGGTAGGGGGTAGGAAAGGGATAGGGTAAAGGGGGTAGTTGTATGGGGTTGGGGATAGAGGGTTTGGGGGAAGGTGTTGGGTTGTAGGTGGTAGTTGGGTAGTTAGGTAGGTGGGTAGGGGTATGGTGGCAGTGGTAGGTAGTAGGTGAGTAGGGGGTGAGGGGTAGTGAGTAAGGGTAGGGGTAAGGGTGAGGATTAGGGGTAGTGGTAGGGGTAAGGGTAGGCGGTAAGGGGTAGGAAGTAGGCAAGGTAGGGTGTAGGGGGTTGGAGGTATGGGTAGAGGGTTGGGAGGGTAGGGGGTAAGGGAATAGGGTGTAGGGTGGGAGTAGGGTGTACAGTGGTAGGCGGAGTAATTGGTAGGCGTCATTGGGGGTAGGTGGTTAGGTGATAGGGGGTAGGTGGCTAGGCAGTAGGGCGTAGGGATTATGAGAGTAAGGTGGTAGGGGTAGGGGATTAATGGGGTCGAGAGCGTATGGGCAGTAGGGGGTTGGGGACTAGGGGCAAGGGGGCTAGGCGTAGGGGGTAGGCGGAGTAGGGGTAAGTGTTGGAGGTAGGAGGTAGGTGGTAGGAGGTGCAGGGGGTTGGGGATAGGGGGTAGGGTTTTGGTTAAGGTGGTAGAGGGTAAGGTCGTAGGGGGTCTGTGGTAAAGGGGTATGTGGTAAAGGGGTATGGCAGTAGGTGTTGGTGGCTAGGGGCAGTGGGTATGGGGTAGGTGTAGGGTTAAGGTAGTAGGGGTTGGGGGTATGCCGTATGGGATAAGGGGTAAGTGGTAGTGGGTAGGTGTAAGGTTAAGGTAGTAGGGGTTGGGGGTATGCTGTATGGGGTAGGGGTAAGGGGTAGTGGGTAGGTGTAGGGTTGTAGGGGTTGGGGTACGGTGGAAGGTGGGTAAGGGGTAGGGGTACGGTGGTAGAGGTTAGGGTGGCATGTGTGTAGGGAGTACTAGTAGGGTGTAGCCTGGGTAGGGGTTGGGTGTATGCATGGTAGGGGGTAGGTAGGAAGGATGTACAGGATAGTCGGTAGGGGTTTGAGGATAGGGAGTATGGGGTATAGGATAGTGGTAGTCGTAGGTGCTAGGGGGTGGGCGGTAGGTGGGTAGGGGAAAAGCGGAGTAGGGGTAGGGGATAGGGAGTAGAGGTTTATGGGTGTAGGCATGTAGGGTTTTAGGGTTGTAGGAGTTAGGACATTCGGGTTGGTGGGTTGGATTAAAAGGGGGCAGGGGCTAGAGTGCGGTAGGGGAGTAGGTGTAGGGGGTAGGAGTAGGGGTTTAGGGGTGATTGTGTAGGGGTAGGGTGTAGGCGGTTGGGTGGAACGCGGGGTAGGTGGGATAGGTGGTTGGCATGTTATGGGGTAGGGGTTGGGTCATAAGTGGAGTAGGGGTGGGGGTAGGGGTAATGGGTAGGTGGATTGTGATGTAGGAGTTAGGGTAAGGTGGTAGAGGGTAGGTTGGTAGGTGGGTAGGGGGTTTAGGGTACTAGGGGGTATGGTGGGTAGGTTGTAAGGGAGTAGGGGGTAGGGTGATAGGTGGGGTAGGTGGTAGGCATGGTAGGGTGTAGGGGATAGGCTTTAGGCGGTAGGGGTAGGGTCTAGGGGCTAGGGGTTGGGGGTAGGGCTAGTAGGGTGTAGGCATTGTATGGGTAGGCATAGGCAAGGTAGTGGGTATGGTGTAGAGGGTAGGCGAGTTAGGAGGTAGGGTGTAGAGGGTATACATGGTAGGGGGTATGGATTATGGGGTAGTGGTGGTGGGGTAGGAGGGTAGGTGTTAGGGTTAGTGTAAGGTAGTAGAGAGGAGGGTGGTAGGTGTCTATGGTGTAGGGGTTTTAATGGATTAGGGGATAGTAGGGTAAGAGGTAGTTGGGTAAGGTGTAGGTGGTAGTGGGGTAGGCAGTGCAGGGAGTAGGGAGGTAGGGGTTGGGCGAGTAGGGTGTAGCGGGGTAGGGGTTTGGTGATAGGGGGTACTTGTTAGGGGTATTGGTTAGGACTTAGTGGGTATGGGGTAGGGTGTAGGGAGGTAAGGGTTGGCCTATAGGGATTGGCAGGGTAGGGGGTTGACGGGTTATGGCGTAAAGATGTAGGAGGTTGGCAAGGTAAGGGTACATGGTAGGGGGTAGGGAGGTAGGGGTTGATGGGGTAGGGGTTGGCGGGGTAAGGGTAAGTGGTAGGGGGTAGGGATAGGGGTATGGGTTTAGAGGTGGGGGTAGGGGTAGGGGGTAGGAGTGTAAGAGGCTCTTGGGTAGGTGGTAGGGGTGCACAGGGTGGGAGGTAGTGGTGTAGGGTATAGGGGGTAGGGGTAGGGGTAGGGGTAGGTACGAGATAGGTTAAAGGGGTAGAGGGTAGGGGGGTAGAGGGGTAGAGGGGTAGGGGTATGGTGTTAAGGGAATATTGTGATAGGTGTAGAAGGATTGTGCGGTAGGGGGATAATGGTAGGGTGTGGGGGTAGAAAGGTAGAGGGGTAAGGGGTAGGGTCGCTACTAGGGGCAAGGGCGGTAAGGGGGTAGTGGGCATAGTTGGTAGGGGTAGTAGCAGTAAGGGGCGTCGTAGCTAATATTTATAGCAATCAAATTTAAAATACAAAACATAGGTTGATTTCTCTTTATAACTTGCTACATATAATTATATGATATGAAAACGATTAAAAGGAATGAATCATATGTTTTATTAGATTATTAGCTATTCAATAATACTGAATGAGATGAACACTTTTGTAAAGTTCTAACATCGTATATATTAATTTCACGTATCTTCATATTTTTGCAAGTATATTTCCTTCCGAATATCATACCCTACCCCACATGCCCTACTCCCTAACTCCAAACCCATACCCCTACCCCTAATCTTATCCACCAACCTTATCCCCTACCCCCTACCATTACCACTTACCCTTACCCGAGCAATGCCTACCTCTTTACCCCTACCCCATACCCCCTACCTCCTAACCACTACCACAAACCCCCTACCCCTACACCATTACCCCCCAAACCATACCCCGCCAATCCCCTACCTCCCTACCCCACTACCCCTACCCTTTAATCAACTCCCCATTACCCCACTACCACCTCCCTACCGCCCTACCACCCTACTGCCCTACCCCTTACCCCTACCCACCCTACCACCTATCCCCATAAACACCCAACCCCCTATCAACCTACAACACTCCTCTCTACCACCTTACCCTAACACCTACCTCCTACAGTCTACCCCCTACCACCCTAATCCCTATCCCCAACCCTACCTACCCCCTACCCGCTACACCTACTACCCCTTACCCCCTACCCCATAGCGCTAACCCCCTAGTCCCCTACCACCTTCCTCCAAGCCCCCTAGCCCCTACCTACAAACATTCTACCCAGTTACTCCCCAACCCCTACTGCCTAGCCACCTACCCAGTTACTCCCTAACCCCTACCGCCTAGCCACCTACCCCCTACCCTACCACGCCTATCACGCCTATCACCTACCTTGCCTACAACCCTACCCCCTACTCCCTATACCCCTTACTATCTTCCACCCAACCCCCAAACACCTACCACCCAACCCCTTACCACCCTACCCCTACCCCCTACCGCCTACTACCCACCCCTACCCCCTACCCCCTACCCATCCCCCTACAACATAGCTACCTACTCTTTGCCACAACCACTTACGATGCCTGCCACCCATCTCGCCTACCACCTTACACCCTACCCCGACCTTATCCTATCCTTACCCTTACCCTGAACCCTTTACCCCTACCTACCCCCTAACCCTATACTCCCTACCCCATTCTCCCATACCCGTACCCCATATGTCGTACCCTCCTACTCCCTAACCCTGAACGCACAAACCCCTAGTACCCATAAACCCCTACTCCCCAATACCTCTTTTCAACCTACCCACCTACCACCCACCACAACCCTCTACTCTAGGGGTTGGGTGAGGGTGTAGGGGTAGAGAGATAGAGGTGTAGGGCTAGGGGTTGTAGGGGGGAGGGGGTAGGGGCAGTAAGGGTGTAGGCAGTAAGAGGTAGTGAGGGTAGGTGGTAGGGGTGTAGTGTGTAGGGCCTAAAGGAACCGTTGGAGCTGATATTTATTGTAATTGAAGCCAAAATCTTAAACACATTAATTTCTTATTATTAGTTAATATATATAATCAAAACTAAGGATATTTTTTAATGCGGCTCACATTTCTTACAAGTAACAACGTAAAGCTCATATTTAATTAAATTTAAGATCATCAACAAAAAATATGAAAAGGAAAAAAGGGAATGGCTCATCTTTTTGAGAAGATTATCAGTGATTCGATAATAGTGATGGAGAAATATACTATTGTAAAGCTACAACATCTTTTCTACCCTTCCACATGTCGTCTATCCCCCGACCCCAACCACCTACCCCTTACCCCACCAACCCACAACACCATCAAACCCTACCTCCCAATCCCTTACCCCCTACCCTCTATCCCCCTACCCCCACCCCTTACCCCGCCAACCCCCTACCTTGTATACCCCCTACCTCCTGACCCCAACACTTTTAACCCCTACCTCCCTACCCCCTACCTTGCCAATGCCTACCTCTCTACCCCCTACTACATACCCCTACCCCATACTGCTACCCTACCGCTAAACACTACTGCCAAAGGCCAATTCTTTAAGGATTTTCCTTCATTCTTCTTTTCCAATACTTTAGCCTTTTCACTTCTCCCTTCTTTGTCGTGGTTTAAATTCATGGTTCTCCCAAAGGCCAATTCATTAACGGCCTCGTTCCCACTATTTTTCTTGTCCAAATGTCTAGATAGTTGTATCACTTGTCTTTCATACCCATTCTATTGTTACTAGTTACTTCTTTCTATGAGTTTCTCTTGGAATAGTTATTTGGCTCTTTTGATCTTCCGAAGAAGGTCATACTTGGCCTCTGAAACATTCTTCCTTTGAGAAGTTTCTAATGATTGGTTGGTTCCTTGCACTCCACGTTATGACCATCCGCCAAATCAATGATCCCTTTAAGGGTTACTTAGTCGAATGCATCTTTCCAAAGTTCTTAAGGTATGGGACAGTCCTTCTTTACCTGTCCTATTTCCCCTCCACCTATAACATATTATCTTGGTGCTTATCCTTAGGTTTGGGCAATTCTTCACGTTGTGTCCCCATGTGTAATGGTTATTCCTAGGCGTGAGTCGTTGTTGTTCTTCCTTTACCTCAAGCATTGTGAGGCCCTTCTAGGGTTGCTGGTGGTTTGGTGTTTCGCTGTCTTTAAGTTTGAACACCTTGATAGTTTTCTTGTTGAGTCTTCCTTGTTAAGGCTCGTTCCAATAATCCTTCTAGGTTTCTTAATTCCCTGATTCAATTTCCTTAACTAAACTGGAAAAGTTTCGCAAATTTTTTAATGGTAGTATGGGTTTGTTTGGTTACTTTCCTTGGGGCCATCTTCCTAGCAAGATCACATCATTGAGAGATAGGAATTTAAGAATTTTGAGTACTTCAATAATAGAGGAATACAAAAGGTTGGGGTTTTAGCCCTATTACAAAAACTAGTCACATGGTAGATAGAAAGCTACATTTTACTTGGCAAGTATCCTCCTTGGTAAGAATATATGTCTGTACTGGCATTCCTGGCTTTAGGCTTGGTTGCCTTTGTACACAGGATTGTGCACCTAACATGTCTTGGCACCGTACTACTTGGTGGTACTAAATACTTCCTCATTTGGTCCTTTGGGGCCTTTACTATGTCTCACTTGTGGCATCGGAGTGACTTTACCATCCACCTAGATAGAAGTACGTCCACTTTTACCTTGACAATGAGTGGATATTTACGACATCCGACCCTCAATCTTGTAAAAATTCTCCATTTCTGTATGAGGACAGAGACCTTATCCCGACCCCACCTCGATCTCGTGCGCTTGAAGCTATGTCGAGCTTCACAAGGTCACTTGGTCCGACAATCTGCCCTTATACCCACCAGGTCGTCCTTGGCCCTAGGACACATCACTACCTCCCTACCCCTTACCCCATGCACCCTACCTCCTAAACTCTACCCCTACACCCTATCACCTAACCCCCTACCCCTTACACCCTTACCCCTACTCATTACCTAACTACCCCTTACCCCCTACCCTCTACCCCGTACCCCTACCCTGCATACCCCTACCCCTACACCGCATACCCCCAACACTGTACCTCGCCTATCACTCTGCCCCTACTCCCCACCCCTTACCACACCTACCCTGAACCCCCACCCCCAACACTCCACACCTACCTAGCCGATCCCCAACTGCCACCCCTATACCCTTACCATACCCACACTTTACCCTTCCCCTTACCCCTACCTATACCCCTACTAGCTTTACCCTACCACCTACCCCACCTACTGCCTACTGCCTACCCACATAACCCCTTCACGACATCCGACCCTCAATCCCGAAAAAATTCTCTATGTCCAGATAAGGACAGAGACCTCATCCCGACCCCACCCCAGTCTAGTGCGCTTGAAGCTACGTCGAGCTTCACAAGGTCACCTAGAGTGTGTCAGACTCCTTTCTTTTCAAAAATCCCTTCATTTAAAAATTTGGGTTTTTCCATTATTTCTCAGTTACCAATGTGTCATCACCCAACACACATCCTTCATCATGAAGGTTACACACATTTGCAAGTCAGTATCACTACTGAACCCGCTACTGGCTTTGGAGTGACTTTTCCTGCCACCCGGATAGAAGTACAACCACTTCTAGCCTAAGAATGAGTGGATGTACACGACATCCGACCCACAATCCTGAAATCACTTCTTCGTGTCCGTATGAGGACAGAGACCTCATCTCATCCCCACCCCGGTCTCATGTGCTTGGTGCTACTCCAGATTTTGCATAGTCACCTGGAACAACGAACTACCCTTATAGCCACCAGGTCATCCAGTCCCCTTAGGACGCATCACTACCCCTCATTGGCGTCTTGATGATCCCGTACTCATAGTGCATGCACAAACAATGTTTTCTTATATTGCCATGTAATCTATGGTGCCACTACTTCAACGGCCTCAACTCTCAACTCAACCCGCAGCTGTTTGTCTTGACTAGTCCGTCGACCTGTCATGTCGCACTACCGCTAGTTGACTGAGCATGTCGGTCCTATCTTGGTTCCATGGCCAAACAATTCACTTATTAAGTTTTATGGCACATATATCATGTTCGTTTACGAGCTCCTGCTCGTGCCAACTGGCCTTGGGTCCATTGTACAAGATTTTTAAAATCGGGCATTTAGCCCCCAAGTTCCGAAACCGAGGCCCCCGGCTTATCAGAGCTATTCGAGCTCCTGTCGAGAAGGTCTCCCAAATTTTTTAAGCATTGGCACATAGTTAGGGGAGAGCACTTCCAACAAAACATATGTTTTCTCTATCCATTATACCGCCCGGGTATAAGGACACCTCCGTTCATAACCGATGAACGGGTTTTCAACTTCCTTCGGGGAAGTCTTATCATACCAACCGGGTATGATCTACTTACAACCAGTAAGTAGTTTTTTCGCATGATCTTCACATCACTTCCTTTAAGTAGTGATGTTTAAAATACCACTTAATAGTGGGTTTTCATATCTAGGTACTTATCATTGCCCAACCGGGTATGATATAAAATTTCCACTCACAACCGGTAAGTGGTTTTTAATTTTAAGTTGTGCTCATCATCCCAACCGGGTATGATGTTAGTAAACCCACTCACCTATTAATATCGTGAATTCTACTAGACCGATTCTTGGTGTTCACGCGAGCTTGTCATTGCTGGCGTTTCCAGTACCTCGTGTTCCTACACGATATGAACATCTTGGTTCATTATCCTTCAGTCTAATTGCCTTCATTCATTCACAATGAATGAGAAAGTCAAACTTTCATTTATTTGCAATTAGGTCCCTAAAGTTATTTCTCTTTAACTTTAAGTCCCAAATGCTAGTTTTTCCTCAAATTGAATCCCAAAACTTTTAAAATTTATCATAGGACCTCAATTTATTCCATTTCACAAAAGGGGTTTAATTTCCCAAATTTCCAATTTGGTCTCCCAACTTTTCCAAAATTACCATTTTGCCCTTCTTTAAAAAAATGGTAAATTTTGCCCCAAATATTTCAAAATTTCTCAATTGGTCCTCCAACATTATTTTAATGCCCAATTGACCATCAATTTCATAAATTTTCATTTTGGTCCTTTGAATTTCGAGAATCCCCAATTTTTCCCCAATTCCAACTTCTTAACACAACCGAATTTAATTTCATCAAATTGACCCATCAAACATTTCCAATTGTAGAAATTGAAGTTGAAATTGAGTTTCTACATGTTCATACGATTCTTCAGAAATGTGAATCGCAAGTTTTAATGCCGAGACGAGCTCAAACGGAGCTTCACCGGAAAATGAACTATAGAGAGAGAAAGGTTTGATTACTCACCGGTGAAGGTACGACGGTTCGAGCTTTCAATATGGCAGATAGCTCTCGTCCCGAGGTTCATCCTAGAATTAAGAATCGCATCAATTGATGCCGAATTGGATTAGAATTTTATCATTGAAATTCGGTCAACTCTCTCTCTAGCACCGATTGAAAATTGTAAAGGGGAGCCAAATTGCTTACCTTTCGGTCCTAATTCGGTCGTGGAAAGGCTGAGGAAGTGTTGGGAGGGCTTGGTTTGGCTTGAGGAGGGCTTGAAATGGTCGATTTCAACATGGCCAAAAAAGGGCAACTTCGGTCTGCCGGAGCTGCTTCACTATTCTATCATGCTGGCGCTTCTCTAACAATTCTCGGATTGATTGGAGTTTTCTATCAGATAATTGTCTTCTCCCTGGTTCTAAAGAGCCTGACCTTTGTTCAAGTCGAAGCTCTAGTTCGAGCTTCACCGGGAAATGGAGCAGTAGAGAGAGAGAGAGAGAAGTGTTCAGGTGTGAGGAGAATGAATGGGGATGATCTCTTTATATAGGTGTAAAACTATGTATTAAATGGGAGAGATTTATTACTAGTATTAATATTGCCATAAATTATCGGTATTAATTCTAATTATTTAATTTTGGTATTAAATTATTTGTATTAATTCTAATAATTTAATTTGGGTATTAAATTATTGATATTAATTACAATAATTAAATATATATAATTTATGGCTATTTATGATAAGCCTTTGCATAAAAAATTTTTACCAAAATTTCGGGTTACAAAAAAATCATACTTCCTAGAAGGTCACCCATCCTCACACTACTCTCGAGCAAGCACGCTTAATTTTAAAGTTCTTAAGAAATCTAGTTCACCTGAACCAATTTGGTTTTTGTCTTTTAATTTGTCTTAAATTTCTTTTTTCAAGGTTTAATAAACCCTTTGGATCATCCGAAAGTTGTAAATTTCCATATTGCTTGTTCCCAAATGTAAACTGACTCGGTTTTCTTATTCGGTTTGACCGGTTCTTTTCCCGGTTTTCCTTAACTTAAAAGTGTGGGGTTTACATATGAGGTATGCGGGGTAGGATGTAGGGGTAGGGGGTAGTGGTTAGGGGTTTGGTGGGTAAGGTTGGTACGGAGTAGGGGGTAGGGGGTAGTGGTTAGGGGTTTGGTGGGTAAGGTTGGTACGGAGTAGGGGGTAGGGGATAAGGGAAAAGGTGGCAAGGGAGTGGTTAGGGAGTAGGGTGTTTAGGGGGTAGTGGGTAGGTGTAGGGAGTTGGGAGTTTACAGAGGGTAGTGGTTAGGGGCTAAGCAAGTAGGGAGTGTAGGGTGGAGGGGGTATTTGATAGGGGTAGGTGTAGGTTTGGGTTAGCATAAAGGGGCTAGGGGTAAGGATAGGTGTAGGGTATAGGGTGATAGGCATTGTAGGTCTTAGGGTTTGGGGAGGGGGCATTGGTGGGTAAGGGTAGGGTATGGGATAACATGTAGGCTAGGTAGGGGGTAGGCAGGGTAAGGGGGAAGTGTAGGGGCTAGATGGGATAGAGGGTAGGGGTAGTTGGTTGGCGGGTAGGGGTAGGGTAGTGGGGGCAGTGGTAGGGTAATGCATGAGAGGTAAGTAGTATGGGTAGGGTATCAGTATGGGTTAGGGGTGTGGGTAGGGGTAGGTGTAGGTGTAGAATTTTAGGTGTGTAAGGGGTAGGGGTATGGTGGTAGAGGGTAGGGTGGTTGGGGGTATGAGTATGGTGGTAAAGGGTAGTGGTAGGTGTAGAATTTTAGTTTTGATTAATGTTATTCCAAGAAAGGTACAGGTAAGGAGAACACCTTACTCCCCACGATTTATAAGAGGGGAAAACACTTAATAAATCGGGAGAGTGGTGAGTTTTTCACAGAGATCCGACCAAACTAGGCTGGGTAGTGACATTCGAGGTTGGGGGTAGGGGTTAGGTGGGTAGGAGGTGTGTAGGGTGTAGGGGTAAGGGGTAGGGTAATATGGGGTATGGGTAGGGGTTAGGGACTAAATGGTTTATGGGGGTAGTTAGTAGGGGTTAGGAGGTAGGGGGTAGGGGTTAAAGAGTAGGGGTTTAGGGGGGTAGTGGGTAAGGGGTTTGGGGTAGTGAGTAGGGGTGTATGGGGAGGGGGTATTTGGTAGGGGTAGGGAGGTAGGGTGTAAGGGTTGGTATGGGTTAGGGTAGTTTAGGGTATAAGGTGGTAGGGGTAGCGAGGATGGGGGCATTGTGTGGTAGTGGCAAGGGGTCTAGGGGAGGTAGGGGGTAGGGGTATGGGATAGGCTGGGTAGGTGGTAGGTGGTATAGGGGATAGGGGTTAAGGTAAGTTTGCAGGTGAAATAGGGTAGGGGTAAGGGTCATTGGTTTGTGATATGGGGTATGGGGTAGGGATAGGGTAAAGGTGGCAGTGGTAGTGTAAAGCGTGGGAGGTAGGGAGTAGGGATATTGGATAGGTAGGGGTTGGGGGTAAGCAGCATGGGGTGGGGTTGGATAAAGGGTGAGGGGTAGGGGTAGGTGTAGTATTTTTGGTGGGTACGGGTTAGGGGCTGGGTGGTAGAGGGTAGGTTAAATGGGGTTGGGGTATAGTGTGTGTTGTAGGGTGGTGAGGAGGTAAGGGTGGGGTTAAGGGTAGGCAGGGTAGGGCTAGGGTGTTGGTGGTGGGTCTTGGGGGTAGGCGGGGTTGGAGTGGAGGTTGGGGTAGGGGCAAGTATTGGGTGGTAGGTGGGTAGGGGGTTAGGGGTATGTAGTGTTTGCACGGTAAGGGGTAGCAGTAGGGGTCGAGGGTAGAGGTGGGGCTAGGTGGTGGGGGTTTGTGACTAGGGGAAAGGGGGGTAGGGAAGTAGGGGTAGGGGTTTATTGGGGGTCAGGGGTAGGGGGTAGCCGTGTAGGGGGTATTGTGTAGGAGTAGGGAATAAGAGGTAGGTAGGGGATATGGTAAACAGGGTAGGGTATTGGTAGTGGTAGGTGTTAAGGTTATGGGTTGGGCTAGGGTAGTTGGCTAGGCAGTAGGGGTAGGGGAGTAAGAGGGTAGGGGCGTGTGGGGGGGTGATGTGCATCTAACAAAAAGTTTACAAATTTACAAGTTCAATCAACTGAACCTACAATGGGAGCTGAACAGTTTGTCACAATATAGGATAAATAATCATTTGAGACTACAAGAGGGCCCAATGATAGGTTAAGGGCTAAAAAGATCAAATAGACTTTATATAAGCTGATTAAAGAGATTGTAGAAAATTCAAGTGGAAGCCCAATTAAAGAGTCCAAGAAATGCCCATGAGAAGGAAGCCCAATTAAAGAGTCCAAGAAAAGCCCACGAGAAGGTCCATATTTAATTAATGAGTAGAGATTTATTAATATAATAAATCTTCTACGATATTAAATAATAATATTAGATATTTAATTAGTTAAATTTAGATTTTTAAATTGGTTATAAAAGTATCCTAGATATTTAGATTAGATATGGTTGGCATGTAACTATAAGATATATTTTCCTTGTTTTTAGGCTATTCGGTTGTTATATGTGCCTGTAAAAGGCATACTCCACAACATTGGAGGACGGACACTTTGGAATTTCAATCTTGTTAGTTTTGTCTTCTTTCTTTTTTTAAAAGAGCTTTTTGAACTTAATTAGGTTTTTACCTGTGGCATTCAAGCAATTCAAGACTTATCACCAGGGTTTTCTAAGAGTTCTTCTTGAAGGATTTGGCTGTGGCATCTAGATATTCGATACCTTGTTTCTCACATAAACAAGGTATATTCCATCCTTCCGTACTTGTGTCGTGAAAGTCTTGGGGTCTTGCCGTATTTGGTGTAGGGTGTCGTCAACATATTGTCGAGGTTTGCATCAGTTGATATTAGAGTACACGGTTGCCCGACAAGTTCCAAAGAAGATAACTCTTGGTTTGCCACCCGTTCGAGAAAACAAGAATCAAAGTCAACACCAAGTCCTAAAATTGATTGAAAGGAGATATATACGTAAGAGCAAGCGACCATGTGTTGTACCCATGAAGGACAAAACTTAGCAAATATGCCTCGATTGTCGAGCCATTGATAATATCACGATAAAGTATCGACAACATCTTTCTCATTTATATGATATTATTATTGAGTTGCATGGATACTATTTATTTTCAAAACTTGATCTTAAAATTCAATATCATCAATTTCAAATTAAAGAAAAAGGTGATTTGAAAACAACATATGAAACAAAACTAGGCCTATATGATTGGTTAGTTGTGATTTTTGGATTGATTAATGCCTTTAGCACTATCATGATATCAATGAATCATATCTTGTATGTTATCATTATAAAGTTTGACTATATATATTTTGATGACATCCTAGTATATGATAAGATCTTAGATGAACTTAGAGAATATTTGAAAATTATGTTAGAAGTTTTAAAGAAAGATAAGTTGTTTGAGAATTTTAAGATATTTATCATTTGTTCGGATAAACTTGTATTTCTTGGATATGTTATAAGTTTTGAAGGGATTGTCATTGACAAGGAAATTAAGGTAATTTGAGATTGGCAAACACCTTATTGAGTAAGTCAGGAAAGAAGAACAATTACACATTATAATGAAAAGTTCAGCGGAGTAGCCCTCAAGCTGAATGAGTATCATACAAGGTGGGTAGAATTCATTTATACATCCGGTTATGTGATCAAGTGCAAGGTATAAAAAATGTAGTTACTCATACATTATCTGGAAGGTACATTTTTCTTACAATCATTGATACTAAATTGTTTAATTTTTCTTGGAATACTTTGTTGGTTACAAAACTTCTATTTTCAACTACATGTTTATCACATGTTGTGTTTGCATATAATCGTTATATTTATTCAGTGATTAAGTTATTACCATTGGAGATTATCTATGGTTTTAATCCATTGAATAGAAAACGACAGACACAAGAAAATATTAATCTTTACAACAAGAGTTTCATGAAAGTTATTTTTGAGCCAGGGATTTAGGTTAGTTTACATCTGAGGAATGAATGGTTTATGAATAGAAAACTATCAAAATTATTAATAATTGCAACTCATTAGTAATAATTACAACAATAAGTTATCTGATAAATATACTATTAGCTATAACATACATATCTCTAATTTAATTTCTTTTGGTGTAGGTGGTGAAGGAATAGAAGATTTGAGGACAAATCATTTTCAAGAGGGGGAGAATGATGTGAATTTAACAAACAGTCTACAGATTCACAAGTTTAATCAACTGAACCTACAATGGGAGTTGAACAATTTGTCACAAAATAGGATAAATAATCATTTGAGACTATAAGAGGGCCCAATGATAAGTTAAGGGCTAAAAAGTTCAAATAGGCTTTATATGAGCTGATTAAAGAGATTGCAGAAAATTCAAGTGGAAGCCCAATTAAAGAGTCCAAGAAATGCCCACGAGAAGGAAGCCTAATTAAAGAGTTCAAGAAAAGCCCACGAGAAGGTCCAGATTTAATCAATGATTAGAGATTTATTAATATAATAAATCTTCTACGATATTAAATGATAATATTAGATATTTAATTAGTTAAATTTAGATTTTTAAATTGGTTATAAAAGTATCCTAGATATTTAGATTAGATATGGTTGGTATGTAACCATAAGATATATTTTTCTTGTTTTTAGGCTATTCAGTTATTATATGTGCCTATAAAAGACATACTCCACAGCATTGGAGGACGGACACTTTGGAATTTCAATCTTATGAGTATTGTCTTATTTTTTTCTTAAAAGGGCTTGTTGAACTTATCAGGTTTTTACCTGTGGCGTTCAAGTAATTCAAGACTTATCACCAGGGCATTCTAAGAGTTCTTAGAGAATTTGGGTGTGGCGTCTAGATATCCGATACCTTGTTTCTCACATAAACAAGGTATATTCCATCCAGTTTACATTTGGGAACAAGCAATATGGAAATTTACAACTTCCGGGTGATTCAAAGGGTTCATTAAACCTTGGAAAAGCAATTTAAGAAAAATTAGAAGACAAAAACCAAATTGGTTTAGGTGAACAAGATTTCATAAGAAGTTTGATGTTAAGCGTGCTTGCCCAAGAGTAATGTGAGGATGGGTGACCTCCTGAGAAGTATGATTTATTTTGTAACCTGAAATTTTGGTCAAAATGTTTTATGCGAACATAGACCTTATTATAAATAACCATAAATTAATATATATTTAATTATTGTAATTAATAACAATAATTTAATACCTAAATTAAATTATTAGAAATAATACCTAAATTAAATTATTGGAATTAATACCAATAATTTATGGCAATATTAATACTAGTAATAAATCTCTCCCATTTAATATACGAGTTTAGGCTATCCCCATTCATTCTCCTCACACCCGAACACTTCTCTCCCTCTCTATCTCTCTCTACTGCTTAAACTAGAGCTTCGACTTCAATATTTTTCTTAACCTTGAAATGAGAGGTCGGGCTCTTTAGAACCGGGGAGAAGTCAGCTATCTGATAGCAAACTCCAGTCAATCCGAGAATCACTAGAGAAGCGCTGACATGATGGAACAATGAAGCAACTCTGGTGGACCGAAGCTACCCTATTTCGGCCGAGTTGAAATTGGCCATTTTGAGCCCTTCTTAGGCCAAACCAAGCCTTCTCAACAATTCCTCAGCCCTCCCACGACCAAATTACGACTGAAAGGTAAGCCAATTCGGCTCCCCTCTACAATTTCCAATCGGTGCTAGAGAGAGAACCGACATACTTTAAATAATGAAATTCTAACTCAATTCAGCATCAATTGATGTGATTCTTATTCTAGGATGAATCTCAAGATAAGAGCTATTTGCTTAGATCGAAAGCTCGGACCGTCGTGCCGAGAAATCAAAGCTTTCTCTCTCTATAGTTTATTTTCCGGGGAAACTCCGTTTGAGCTCGTTCCAGCATTAAAATCTGCAATTCAAAGTTTCTTAGAATCATATGAACATGCAGGCACTCAATTTCAACTCCAATTTCAATAATTAGAAGTGTTTGATCGGTCAATTTGATGAAATCAAATTCGGTAGTGTTGAAGAGTTGAAATTGGGGGAAAAATTGGGGATTTTTGAAATTCAAAGTGCCAAAATGTAATTTTATGAAATTAAGGGTCAATTGGGCATGAAAATACTGTTGGAGGACCAATTGAGAAATTTTGGAATTTTTGGGACAAAACATACCATTTTTGTATAGGAAGGGCAAAATGGTAATTTTGGAAAAATTGGGGGACTAAATTGGAAATTTGGAAAATTAAACCCCTTTTTGGTGAAAATGAATAAATTGAGGTCTCAATATAAATTTTTAAGGTTACGGGACTCAATTTGAGGAAAAACCAACATTTGGGACTTAATGTTAAAGAGAAATAACTTTAGGGACCTAATTGCAAATAACTAAAAGTTTGGGTTTTCTCATTCATTGGAAATGAATGAAGGCTGTTATGCCGAATAATAATGAACAAGTATGTTCATATCGCCAGCATGGACGAGCTTGCGTGAATACAAAGAACTGGTCAAGTGGAATTCACTACGTTAACGGGTGAGTGGGTTTACTAACATCATACCTGGTTGGGATGATGAGCATAACTTAAAGATAAGAACCACTTATCGGTTGTGAGTGAAAATTTTATATCATACCCGGTAGGGAATGATAAGTACCTCGGTATAAAAACCCACTATTTAGTGGTATTTTAATCATCACCACTTAGAGAAAGTGATGTGAAAATTATGCAAAAAAAAACTACTTACCGGTTGTAAGAAGATCATACTCGGTTGGTATGATGAGACTTCCTTGAAGGAAGTTAAAAACCTATTCATCGGTTATGAATAGAGATGTCCTTATACTGGTCGGTATAATGAACAGTAAAAACCTATTTTTTCGGAAGTGTTCTCCCCTGACTATGTGCCAATACTTAAACTATTTCGGTGACCTTCTTGACGGGAGCTTGAATAGCTCTTATAGGCCGGGGGCCTCGGTTTTGGAACTTGAAGGCTAGAATGCCCAGATTTTTGAAAATCTTGTATAGTGGGCCCAAGGCCAGTTTGCACGAGCAGGAGCTCGTAAATGAACATGATATATGTGCCATAAAACTTAATAAATGAATTGTTTGGCCATGCTCAATCAACTAGCGACAGTGCGACATGACAGGTCAACGGACTAGTCAAGACAAACAACTGTAGGTTGAGTTGAGAGTCGGGCCGTTGGACTAGTGGCACCACATATTACATGGCTTGATAAGAAAACATTTTTTGTGCATGCACTATGAGTACGGGATCATCAAGACGACCATGAGGGGTAGTGATGTGTCCTAAGTGCCCTGGACGACCAGGTGAGTATAAGGGCAGATCGTCGTTCCAGGTGTCTGTGCGAAATTTGGAGTAGCACCAAGCGCATGAGACCGGGGTGGGGACAAGACGAGGCCTCTGTCCTCATACGGACACGAAGAAGTGATATCAGGATTGTGGGTCGGATGTCGTGTACATCCACTCATTCTCAAGGTAGAAGTGGTCTTACTTCTATACGGGTGGTAGGAAAAGTCGCTCCGAAGCCACTAGCGGGTTCAGTAGTGATACTGACTTGCGAATGTGTGTAACCTTCATGATGAAGGATGTGTGTTGGGTGATGACACACCGGTAACTAAGAAATAATGGAAAAAGCCAAATTTTTAAATGAAGGGATTTTTGAAAAGAAAGGAGCCTAACACACTCCATATAAATGTTTTTCTTAAAAGATAAAAGTGGACCTTTGAAAACTCATTCACTGAGTAGTCGTACTCACCCCCTCCCTTATATCCCTTTCAGGAAATCCCGGAAAGTCTACCCTGAAAGACCATCAACTAGGATGCTTGTAAGACAGGTATGTAAAGTTTAAAATTTCATGCAGTTTTGATTATGCTATTCTAGGAAATGGTGCAGGTTTAAAGGACGCCTTACTCTTTATGGATTATGATAAGGGGAACCCTTTAATAAACCAGGAGAGTGGCGGGTTATTCACGGGGATCCGACCGAAACCGGGTGGGGGCGTGACAATATGGGTTAGGTGTGTAGGTGGTAGGGGAGTACAGGGTAAGGCGGTTTGTGGGTGGGGTGGTAGGCGGGGTAGGTGGTGGGCATGGTTGTGGGAAGGGGTAGGAGGGAGTTGGCATAGGGGAGTGTAAGGGGGGAGGTGGTTGGGGCTAAGGGGTAGGCGGTGTAGGGTGTAGGGGGTAGGTGAGGTAGGAGGTAGGGAGTATGTGTAGGGAGTAAGTAGTACGAGGATATGGGATAGGGTTAGTGTATGCTGATAGAGAATTTGATGGTAGGTGGGCAAGGGGGTAGGTGGTTTAGGGGGCTAGGGGTATGGTGGGTAAGGTGTAGGCGAGTCGGGGGTATGGCAGTGGGGGGGTGGGGTACTGGGGTAAGGGGTAATTGCATAAGCGGTAGAGGGTAGTGTTGTAGGCAGTGTAGAGGTTGGTGGTAGTCGTTAGGGGGTGGGGGTAAGGGGAGGGGTAGTGGGTAGGGGTAGGGTGTAAGGGTATGTAGTAGGGGATTGAGATGTAGGGGTTGGTAGGGTAGGTGGTAGGGAGGTAGGGGTTGAGAGGGTTGGGGTTGGAAGGTAGGGGGTTTATAGGGTAGGGGTTGGTGGGGTAAGGTGTAGGGTTAGGGGGTAGGGGTAAAGGATAGGGAGGTAGGGTTTGAGGGAGTTTAAGGTGAACTGAGCCGATTTATGAACCAAAATCGATAGAAATTGGGCAAACCACTATTGAACCCGTTTATGGATCCCGAGTGATGTAAAGAGTTAGAAAAGTAATGAAAAAGGAATTTAGGATGAATGATGGATGAAAACCAAACCGATTCAGGTGAACCGGATCAGAACTGGATTGAACCGGTTTGAACCAATTTGAACCACTATTGAACTAGATACTAAATTCATTTTTCTAGGTGGTTTAGAAAATTCCAATTTGAGAATTGAGGCCACCATTTGATAGAGAATGAATTTAGAAATTTATAATTTTGAAAAACACGGTCGAATCGAGCCTGAACTGGCCAGTTTAAACTTTCAACTCTGTTCAGACCTATCCGGTCAGGTTCAAAACAGTGTCGTCTGCTTCTTTCATATGATAGCACAGTTCACTTGCTAGAAAATTGAACCAGCACCAGTGAAGAGGAAACGTTTCCATTCATTACATTTTAGGACATCACTAACTATCATAAAGGTGCCAAACCGACGGCCGATGAGTCCTAGAGCTCCCTATATAATGAGCTCCACTCCATGCATCCTCTCCACACTAGAAAACCTCACTCTCTTGGAACTACTTAGTTTTTCGGTGAAGCTCAAACTAGAGCTCTAATATAGGGTCTTTTCTGAGCAATAGAAGTCGTGCTCGAGTTCCTTAGAATCGAGGAGAAGTGAGCAACATGGTGGTAATCTCCAATTGCTCTGAGAGTTGTTAGAGAAGTGCCGGCGTGATCGAACAGTGATGCAGCTGCGGCGCACCAAAGCTGCCTTTTATTTATTGAGCTAAAATCGGCCAATTAGAGCCCTCCTTAGGCCAAACCAAGCTCTCCCAACACCTCCTCAACCCTCCTATGATTGAATTAGAACTCAAAGATATGCTATTTTGGGTCCACTATGTAATTTCCGACCGGTGCTAGAAAGAGAACCGGCAAAATTTTGATGACAAAATTCTCACTCAATTCGGTATCAATTGATACAATTCTTGATCCAAGGAGTAACCTCACGACTAGAGCTATCTACCCATATAGAAAGCTCGGACTGCCACGCCCCCGCTGGTAAGCATTCGAAGCTTTCTCTCCTTACGTTCTATTTTACGGCGAAGCTCCGTTTTAGCTCGTTTCGGCATCAAATATGGCGATTCAAAGTGCAATTGAATAGTATGAAGATGTAGGAACTCTAATTTAACTTGAATTTAAAAAATTAATCTTGTTCGATTTGTCAATTTGATAAAATCAAATTCAGTTGTGTTAGAAAGTTGAAATTGGGGGAAAATTGGGGATTTCAAAAATTCAAGGGATTAAAATGCAATTTTATAAAATTGAGGGCTAATTGGGTATGATAAGAGTGTTGGATGACCAATTAAGCAAAATTTTGACTTTTTGGGGTAAAACTTACCATTTTTTAAAGTAGGAGCAAAATGGTAATTTTGGAAAAATTGAGGACCAAATTGGGAATTTAGGAAACTTGAACCCCTTTTTGTGAAATTGAATAAATTTAGGTCCCAAAGAGAATTTTAATAGTTCTAGGTCACAATTTGGAGAAAAACCGGCAATTCGAGCCTAAAGTAAATAAAGAACGTTAGGGACCAAATTGCAAACATTTGAAAAGTTAGATATTTTTAGTCATTTATATTGAATCAATGCTATCAAGCCAAATGATAATGAACAAGGATGTTCATAACATGTAGGAAAAAGAGATATCGGGAATGCCAGCTGAGACAAAACTCGCAAGGGGCAAAAGCCGATTTAGAGGAAATACATAGCACAATCGGGTGAGTGAGATTTAATATCATACTCGATTGGGCTGATATGCACCTCGAAATTGAAAATTCATTATTAAATTATATTTTAACCATCACACCTGAGAAGAGTGATGTGAAAATTACGTGTAAAAACTACTTATCGGTTGTTAGTAGATCATACCCGGTTGGTATGATGAACTTCTTGTAAGGAAGTAGAAAACCTGCTTATCGATTATAAGCGGAGATATGCTCATACCTGATTGGTATGATGGAGAGATGAAAAGTTTATTTTTTCGGAAGTGCTCTCCCCTAACTGTGTGCCACTGCCTAAAAGTTTTGGGAGATCTTCTTGATGGGAGATCGAATAGCTTAGTTAGGCAGGAGGCCTTTATTTTGTAACTTGGGGGCAAATATGCCAGATTTTGAAAATCTAAAACAGTGGGCCCTAGGCCAATTGCCATGAGCACGAGCTCGTAAACAGACATAATTTTAAGCCATTCAAGTATAATGAATGAATTGTTTGGCCATGGTACCAAGATAGGACCAATATACTCAAAGGATTGGTAGTAGTGCGACATGACAGGTCTTCGGACTAGTCAAGGCAAATAGTGTTAGGTCAAGTTGAGGTTTGGGGCCGCTAGACCAGTGGCACGACATATTATATAGCTAATGTGGAAAAATTATTGATTTGTGCAAGCATTATGTTACGGGACATTCAAGACACCCAAGAGGGGTAGTGATGCATCCTAGGGCTCTGGACGACCTGATGGAGATAAGGGTTGTTAGTCGTACCAGAAGTCTTGAGAAGCTCGATGTAGCTTCATTGTGCATGAGACCGAGGTAGGGATGGGATGAGGTCTCTGTCATCATATGGACACGGAGTTTTGTTATAGGATTGATGGTCATATGTCATGTACATCCACTCATTCTTAGGGTAGAAGTGGACGTGCTTCTATCTAGGTGGCCGGTAAAGTCACTCTGATGCCATAAGTGGATACAGTGGACGGGCTGGCCGACAATTGTGTGTTTCCTTCATGATGAAGGGCATGTATTAGTTGATAAACACACCGTTGTGATGAGAAATGGCTATAAAAAACTGAGATTTCAATAATGAGATATTTTAAAGAAATTAAGCAATCTGGAACAGTCCAATTTAAAAACTATTTTATCGAAAATTTATTTTTTGAAAATACCAATTCACTGAGTTGTAGAAATTCACCCACCCTTTTTATCCCATTTTAGGAAATAGAAAGATGACTAGGGATAACACCAAACATGACATCCCTTTTTAGGAAATAGAAACTCACCCACCCTTTTTGTCCCTTCTTCTAATCTTGCATTTTATTTGATATATGTTATTCTAGGGAACAAGGTTGAAATTACACTTGACTTATCTTTAGTCAAAGAAAGAGGAAAACCCTTCTTGAACCAAGAGAGCAATGGGTTGTTCATGAGGATCTAACCAAATCGGGTAGAGGCATGACATAAGGGGTAGAGGGTGTAGGTGTAGTGGGGATAGTAGGTGCAATAAGGGGGTTAGAGGGTAAGGGAATAGGGGGTAGGGGTAGGGGTAGGGGTTAGGGTCTAGTGTGTTTAGGGGGGTAGTGGGTAGGGGTTAAGGAGTAGGGGATTTAAGGGGTAGTGGATAGGGGGTTGGGGGTAACGAGTGGGGGTATAGGGGTAGGGGGAATTTGGTAAGGGTCAGGGGTAGGGGTAGGGGTAGGTATGGGTTAGGGTAAAGGGGGTAGGGGTAAGGTAGGGGTAGGGTGTAAGGTGGTAGGCATTGTAGTTGGTAGGGGTAGCAGAGAGGCAATCATTAAACATGCACCATTTCAAGGAATAGCATAATCAAAACTGCATACAATTTTAAATTTTATAAACCTGTCTTATAGGCATCTTAGTTAATGGTCTTTAAGGGTAGACTTTTCGGGATTTCCTGAAAGAGATATAAGGGAGGGGGTGAGTACGACTACTTAGTGAATGGATTTTTAATACTTTTACTTTTATAAAAAAGATTTATATTGAAGTGTGCCTGACTCATTTCTTTCAAAAATCATTTAATTCAAAATCTTGGGTTTTATCACCATTTCCTTATTTAATCATGATGTGTCTTCACCCAACACACATCATTCATCACGAAGGTTAAACACACATTCGCAGGTCAGTACGTCTACTGAACCCACTTGTGGCTTCGGAGCGACTTTACCGGCCACCCGAATAGAAGTACGCCCACTTCTACCATGAGAATGAGTGGATGTTCCTACTTACCAGTTGTAAGTAGATCATACCCGGTTAGTATGATGAAACTTCCTCGAAGGAAGTTGAAAACCCATTATCGGTTATAAACGGAGATGTCCTTGTACCCGAGCAGTATAAGAGATAGTGAAAACATATTTTTGTCGGAAGTTCTCAACCCTGACTGTGTGCCAACACTTAAACTATTTGGGAGACCTTCGTGACGGGAGCTCAAATAGCTCTGATAGGCCAGGGGCCTCGGTTTTTGGAACTTGGGGGCTAATATGCCCGAATTTAAAAATCTCGTACAATGGGCCCAAGGCTAGTTGGCACGATCAGGAGCTCGTAAACAAACATGAATTATATGCCATAAAAATTTAAATAAAGGAATTGTTTGGCCATGGTACCAAGATAGGACCGACATGCTTAGTCAACTAGCGGTAGTGCGACATTACATGTCAACAGACCAGGTAAGACAAACAACTGCAGGTTGAGTTGAGAGTCGGGGGCAGTTGGACCAGTGGCACCATAGATTATATGGCATAATGAGAAAATATTGTTTGTGCGTGCACTATGAACACGAGATCATCAAGACACCCATGAGGGGTAGTCATGCATCCTAAGGGCCCTCGACGACTCAGTGAGTATAAGGGTAGTTCGTCGTTCCAGGTGACCGTGCGAAATTTGGAGTAGCACCAAGCGCATTAGACTACCCAATACACCTACACTATTAAACACTAGTAGCCCTACCCCAACCCCCTAGCCACCTACACCCTATCCCTATCCCCTAAACTCTACCCCGTACGCCCTACCCTCTTACTTCCTACCCCCTACCGCCTAGCAACCTACACCCTACCACCTACCATGCCTACCACGTACCTAACCTACAACCCTATGCCCTACTCACCTACAACCTACCCACCATACCCCCCTAGTACCCTAAACCATCTACCCACCTACCAACCTACCCTCTACCACCTTATCCAAACCCCTGCCTCACAATCGACCTACCCCATATTGCTGCCCCCACCCCTACTCCACATACTCCACCTACGACCCAACCCTTACCCCCTACCATGCCAACAACCTACCCCACCTACCTCTCTTACCACCTTACCACCTACACCCTACCCCTACCCAATCACCCCTAAACCCCCTACTCCATACCCCCTACCGCTACCCCCCTAAATGCCCTACTCCCCTACCACCTAGCCACCTACCCCCTATCGCTTAACCACCTACCCCCAATGATGCCTACCACTTACCCTGCTTGCCATTGTACACCCTACTCCCAGTCTACACCTACACTTGCCCACTACCCCTTACACCTACCCCATTTCCCTAACCACTACCAATTCCTAACCCTTACTGCTACCCAATACCCCCAACTCCCCCTACCCCCCTAACCCACTACTCCTTAATGCATACACCCTACCTTAACACCTACCCCCTACTCCCCTATACCATACACTCTCTACCATCTACTCCCCTTCAACCCTCACCTCCAATCGACTAACCGTAGCCCTAACCCCCTACCCTGCATACACCCGACCCCTACCCCACCTACCGCCTAACCCCTAACCCTTACACCTTTCCTTCAACCCCTACCCTCTACCTACCTAACACCCTACCCCTACCCCTACCACCTTAGCCACCTACCAGACAACCCCTACCCTAATACCCTACACCTAACACTTTACCCTACCCCTACCCCATTTACCCTACCCTTTACACTACCCTCCCACCTCTACCTTGCCCCTAACCCTAGCACCCTACCCCTACTCGTTTACCCTATCCCGTACCTACCCCTACCCCTACCTCCAATTCCCCTACTCCCTAACCCCTAACCCCTAATCCCTACACCATTTTCACCTACCCCTTACCCTCCCTACCCTCTACCCATACCTCTAACCCCCTACACCCTACCCTGCCTACCTCCTATTCCTTCCACTTATCCCATACCCCTACCCCTACCCCACCGATACCCTACCCCTCACCCTTAACCTTCACCCTTACCCCTACCCATACTCCTTACCCCTCACCACCTACTCACCTACTACCTACCCCCTACCACTGTACCCCTACTCACCTACCCAACTACCTACCTACCACCCTACTCCTGCCCCCTACAACCCAACACCTTGCCCCATAACCTCCATACCTAACACCATACAACTACCCCCTTTACCCTATCCCCTACCCCATTCCCCCTAGCCCCATAACCTCCATACCTAACACCATACAACTACCCCCTACCCCATTCCCCCCTAGCCCCTACCTCGATACCCCTTAATCCCAAACTCCCCTACCCTCTCACCCTCTACATCCTAACCCTTACCCCACACCCCGCATACCACTCTACCCCCTTCTCCTTACCCTAACTCCTCTAGCACCCTACTAGATGGTGGAGATAAGTGTAGATTGTCGTGCTAGCAATTAGGGAAGTTCGATGTAGCTTTATTTGCATGAGACCACGGAGGGATCAGGATGAGGTCTCTATCCTCATACGGACATGGAGTTTTCTTTAGAGGATTGATGGTCAGATGTCGCGTACATCCATTCATTCTCAGGGCAGAAATGAACGTTCTTCTATCTAGGTGGCCGATAAAGTCACTCCAACGCTAAAAGTGGTTATAGTAGATGTGCTGGCCGATTGAAGGAAATAACTCCTATTGACCAAATCATCTGGAAGAATAGACTAAGCTTTAATAAGAACTCAGGAGTAGTAAGGACAACACCCTAAATGAGGAAAAGGGAGGAATACCAAGGACACAAAGATACGAGAGATTTTGACATGAAAAGGGATGTGAAATTCACCTCAAAGGAATAATCGAGTACTGGGAGCAAGTGAGAATGAGGTGAGATAGACGAAAAGTACTTGTAGGATCTCAAGAGTAATGGTAAGCATGAGAATATAGTGTCAAAGAAGGACATTCAAGGTTGAATATTTACAATGATAAAACTAGAAGGAAATTTTGGGAGTGAAGAAGTATAAAACTTACCAAGGTAGGGAACCTTGGAATACCACATGTGTACTAATTAATATGAAATGGAACCAACAAAATTGAGAAGAAGATAAGCTCCTCAAGGACAAGCTGGTGGAGATGAAATGATCAAGTGCAAAGGAAAAGTATTCGTGAAGGTCCAAGGGATAAGTTAAACCCAAGTAATGAGTAAGGTGGAAGACAACATCAAAATATGACGTATGAGTAAGGGAGGAACTAAGACAAAACGAATAATCTTGAAATGATTATGAGTGAGTAAGAATGGATTAGAAAGAGAGGAGATCTTAAAAGAAGGGATGCCAGTAGGAATGAGGAATGGCATAAGAAAGGATAAATTTTAGAGTGTAAAAAAGTTATTAGGACGGTTATCAGGAAGTACTGGAAATGCTAGCAAGGACAAGCTCATGTGAAGGCAAAGCATTGGTAAAGAGGAAATGACTGCATTCGCAAGTGAGTGGAATTTTTAGATCACACCCTGTTGGAATGATAAGCACCTTGGAAATGAAAACCCATTACTAAGTGGCATTTTAACCATCACACCTAGGAGGGGTGATGTGGAAATTATGTGGAAAAACTACTTATCGATTGTAAGTAGATAATAAACGGTTGGTATGATGAACTTCCTGTATGAAAGTAGAAAACCCGCTTATTGGTTATAAGTAGAGATGTCCTCACACCTAGTTGGTGTGATGGACAAATTAAAAGATTATTTTGTCATAAGTGCACTCCCCTGATTGTGTGCCACTACTTAAACTTTTTGGGAGACCTTCTTGACGGAAGCTCGAATAGATCAAATAGCTCAGATGCCTCGGTTTTGGAACTTGGGGGCAAATATGCCAGATTGTGAAAATCTCATACAATGGGCATAAGGCCAATTGTCATGAGCAGGAGCTCATAAACCAACATGAGTTTAAGCCATGAAAACTTAAAATTAATGATTTGTTTGGCCATGGAACCAAGATAGGACCGACATACTCGATGGACTGGCGACAGTGCGACAAACAGGTCGACGAACTAGTCGAGATAAACAACTCCAGGTCGAGTTGAGAGTCGGGGCCATTGGACAAGTTTATGTGAAAAACTGTGCCTTTGTGCATGCACTAAGGTACAAGACCTTCAAGATGCCAAAGAGGGTCAGTGATGCATCCTAGGGGCTACTGAACAACATGGTAGAGATAAGTGCAGATTATTGTGCCAGCAGTTAGGGAACTTCGACACTGCTTTATGCGCGTGAGACCGTGGTGGGGTCAGGATGAGGTCTCTGTCCTCATACGGACATAGAGTTTTCTTTACGGGATTGATGGTCGGGTGTCGTGTACATCCACTCATTCTCTGGGTAGAAGTGGATGTGCTTCTATCTAGGTGCTGGTAAAGTCGCTCCGACACCACAAGTGGGTGCAGTAGACGTGCTGCCCTACGAATGTGTGTCCCTTTCATGATGAAAGGCATGTGTTAGTTGATAAACACACTGGTTATGATTGAGGATTGAGAAATGGCTATGAAAACTGAGATTTTGAGAATGAGATATTTTAAAAGAAAATAAGGAGTCTGGCACACTCAAATTTAAAAACTATTTTATTGAAACTTCATTTTTTTTCTAAAATACCCATTCCGTGATTTGTAGGAACTCACCCACCTTTTTTATCCCTTTTCAGGAAATAGAGAAATGACTAAGGATAACACCAAGCCTTACCCTCTGTCAAGTATGCTTAATTTTTTTAAGCTTGCATTTTGTTTAATTTATGTTATTCTAGGGAACAACGTTGAGAATACGCATGGCTCCTCTTGAATTAAAGAAGGGGGAAACTCCGCGTGAACCCGGAGAGCGATGGGTTGTTCACAGGGATTTGACCAAATCGGGTCAGGACATGACAACTACTCCCCTACCCTTACTCCCTTACCCTTACTCCCCTACTCCCCTACTCCCTACCCGTACCCTCTAGCCCCTGCCCCCTTTTCACCCAACCCACCTACCACCATGTCCTACCCCATATGACCCTACCCACTTAGCCCACGTAAACCGCAACTCCCTATCCCCTACTGCTACCACTACTGTTGGACCAGTGGCACCAACTCACTACGAGACCTTCAAGACTCCCAAAAGGGGTAGTGATGCATCCTAGGTGCTACTGGATGACATGGTAAAGATAAGAGCAGATTGTCGTGCCACCAGTTAGGGAAGCTCGATGTAGCTTCATGCGCATGCGATCGTCGTAGGGTCAGGATGAAATCTATCCTCATGCAGACATAGAGTTTTCTTTACAGGATTGAGGGCGGATGTAGATTACATCCACTCATTCTTAGGGTAGAAGTAGACAGGCTTCTATCTAGGTGGCCAATAAAGTCGATTCGACGCCACAAGTTGGTGAAGTTGACGTGTTGTCCTGCAAATATGTTTTCCATTCATGATGAAGGGCGTGTGTTGGTTGATAAACACACCATTTGTGGTTAATGATGAAAAATGGCTTAAAAACCGAGATATTGAGGATGAAATATTTTAAAGAAAATAAGGAGTCTTGCACACTCCAATTCAAACTATTTTCTAAAAGTAAAATTTTAAACACCCATTCACTAAGTCGTTGAACTTACCCCTCCTTTATAGCATTTTCAGGTAACCTAGGGAAAGCCTACCCAAAGACCTCATATTAACCGCACCTGTAAGACAAATATGTTAAATTTAAATTTTATTCAATTTTGATTAATATTATTCCAGGAAAGGTACATGTTTAAACGACTCCTTACTCCTCACAGTTTAAAAGAAGGGAAAACCCTTAGTAAAACAGGAGAGTAGAGGTTAATCACGGGGATCTAGCCAAACCGGGTTGGGGCATGTCAACTTGAGTGGTATCAGAGCCTGTTTCCTCAAATACATTATCAAGACTAGAAAATATAGTAAACTAATAGGAATGATTTTAAAATATTCACAATGGCTCCCAAGAAAGGAATCATGAGAACTAGAGTCGCAGTCTCCAACACTACCCAACCACCCGTACCTGTGCAAACTCCCAGAGGAGCCTAAACAACCCCTCCTAGACATAGCTTAGAACACCGGAGATTGTACGAGGAGTTCACCTTTGTATTTGGGTAACCTAACCTCATCCCAGAGGCAGGCACTGATTCTCGGGTTGAACTAGAGGAAGTGCAATCTCATCCTCCTCCTATTGGCCATTGCCCTCCATTAGACATCCTGAGAAATCTCCAAACTCTGCATCAACTAGGGTGTAATCCTTTTATCGGAGAGAAAGATGCTGCTATGGAATGGCTGGTAAACATCAAGAAGCTAATGGGAATGGTTAGGATACCACTAGAGGACATTGTGATTTTGATAAAATTCTTCCTAGGGGGAAGTGCTAAACGATGGTGGGACAATGTCCAAAATTTTCATACCTCCATGCTCACCTAGGAGAAATTTGAGGACAAGTACATGAAGGAGTAGCTGGCTCATCATTTGATTAATGAGAAGAAGCAAAAGTTCATTCAACTTCGAAGAGGGCTTAACTCCATCTTGGAATACAAAACAAAATTCAATGAGTTAACACACTTTCCTCTTGACCTAGCTGGGACAACAAATATATGTCAACGATTCGTGGACGGTCTCAATATGGACATACAAGAACATATGGGTGCACGAGGACGCCCCACCGACCTAGCAACGGTAACCAGTCTGGCTCATGAGTGTGAGCGAGTAGTGCAGACCTGATGTCGTCGGATGGAGCAAACAACCCAGAAGGAGGATAAGGGTCAAAACTGTCAAGGAGGACTGAAGGAGCATAATGGTCCAAAATGGGGAAATAGAATGGCATTTCAAAGGAGAAAGGACATGCCACCACACCCTAGAGCGTAGTCCCCATCTTACCCTAAGGAAACCCTTGTAGTCCAAGGTGTCGAAGGAACCACGAGAGAGCATGCTTGACCTACTATGAATGCGCACAAGTGGGGCACTTTGCAAAGGAATGCTCCACTCTTATGAAGAATAAGTACAGGAATACACTTGGGCCACCTCAAGGGAACTCCAAGAACCTCAGACCAGACGCTATAGCACGAGTACCAACTAGGGTATACAACCTCTCCTAGGAAGAGGCTAGAAAAGACCCTAGCATTGTAGCAAGTACATCCCAAAAACCTTCCAACTAGTTCAAGAGAATCTTGTAATTAAAATTTTTATTCAATAAAGAAAAACCTTTACTCTAAAATTATACATTTCTTCAAATCAGGGTATGTGCAAATAGGAGGACAAGTCTATGCTCTCTTTGACTATGGGGCTGAAAGATCCTTCATCAAAGAGAACTTAATTCCAATCTTACCATTAGTACTTACACCTCTAAAACAAAGTCTCAACATCCTAACACCTTTAGGAGAAGGGCTAAATAGGAACAAGCAATTAAAAGGATGTGAAATAAAGATTGTGGGAATCAAACTCCAAGAAGATTTGTTTCCATTGCCCCTAAAGGAGGTAGAAGTAATCCTTGCAATGGATTAGTTAAGCAACCATCAGGCCATGATGGACTGTGGAAAGAAGACATTAACCTTCCACACTCCCTGGACAAATGGATTAAAATTTCAAGGAGATAGAAGAAGGGATAAAGTGTTATTGGTATCCCATATGAAGGCTCAAAAGGTGATACATAGGGCTATACGACCTTCTTAGCCATTGTCATCAATGAGGATTCTAAAGAGAAAAGACTCGAAGACATTCGTGGTTAAGCACTATCCATAAGTACTTCCAGAAGATCTACCTGAATTACCTCCAAGTCGTCAAGTAGAGTTCATCATAAAAATCATTCCAAGAACAAATCCCATATCCCAATCCCCATATCGCATGGCTCCGGTGAAATTGAAGGAATTGAAATAGCAATTGGATAAATTATTAGAGAAGTATTTCATACGTCCTAGCTAGTCTACGTGGGGTGCACCCATCCTATTTGTAAAGAAAAAAGATAGAAGCATGACACTGTGCATAGACTACAAAAAGTTGAACCAGGTCACCATCAAGAACAAATGCCTACTTCCACGGATTGATGACCTATTTGACCAATTAAAAGGAGCAGCTTACTTCTCCAAAATAGACCTTCGGTCGGGCTATCACCAAATCAGGATCCACCTTCAATTACAACAATTAACTTCAATTGATTGTCAATTTGATGAAATCAAATCCGGCCAGGTTGAAAGGTTGAAAATGGGGGAAAAATTGGGGCAAATTTGGGAATTTCAAAAATTTGAGGAACTAAAGTGCAATTTCCTAAAATTGAGGGCCAATTGGGCATGAAAAAGATGTTGGAGGACTAATTGATCAATTTATGTAATTATTGGGATCAATTTTACCATTTATGTAAAGTAGGGGCAAAATGGTAATTTTGGATTAGTAGGGGACCAAATTGGGAATTTGGGAAACTTGCACACCTTTTTGTTATTTTCAATAAATTGAGGTCCCAAAGTAAAATTTAGGGGAAATTTTGTATTAGGGACCTAAATTTAAAGAAAAAGAACTTTAGGGACCTAATTGTAAATAATATAAAAGTTTGGATATTTTATTCATTCGTGATTAATGAAGGCTATTAGGCTAAAGGATAATGAACAAGGATGTTCATATCTTGTAGGAACACGAATTACTAGGAACGCCAGCCAAGACAAGCTCACGTGAAGGCAAAAATCCGGTCAAGAGGAATTCACTACATTAATGGTCGAGTGGGATTTTTACATCATACCCAGTTAGGATGATGAGCACCTCGTAAATGAAAACCCACTACTAAGTAGAATTTTCCACATTACACCTAGATGGTGTAATGTGGAAATTACATGGAGAAACTACTTACCGGTTGTATGTAGATCATACCCTATTGGTATGATGAACTTCTCAAATGGAAGTGGAAAACCCGCTTATCGGTTATAACCAGAGATGTCCTCACACCCGGTTGGTGTGATATACAAATGAAAAGATTATTTTGTCAGAAGTGCTCTCCCTTGACTGTGTGCCACTGCTTAAACGTTTTGGGAGACCTTCTTGATGGGTGCTCGAAATGCTCATATAGGTCAGAGGCCTCAGATTTGCAACTTGGGGGCTAAAATGCCCGATTTTGTAAATCTCGTATAGTGAACCCAATGCTAGTTGGCATGAGCAGGAGCTCGTAAACAAATATAAGTTTAAGCCATGAAAAAAATTTTAAATGAATGATGTGTTTGGCCATGGTACCAAGTCATTATTGGCATACTCAATGGAGTGGCGACAGTGCGACAAGACAGGTAGGCAAACAACTGTAGGTCGAGTTGTGGGTCAGGGCCGTTGGACCAATGGCACCAAAGATTAAATGGATTATAAGGAAAACTATTATTTTTTGCTTGCATGAAGGTACGTGACCTTCAAGACGCCCAAAAGCAGTAGTGATGCATCCTAGGGGCTACTGGATGCCATGGTGGTGATAAAGGCAGATTGTCGTGCCAACAGTCAGGGAAGCTCGACGTAGCTTCTTGCACATGAGACTGGGGTGGGGTCAGGATGAGGTCTCTGTCCTCATATGGACATGGAGTTTTCTTTATGGGATTGAGGGTTGGATGTCCAGTACTTCCACTCATTCTCAAGGTAGAAGTGGATAGGGTTCTATCTAGGTGGCCAGTAAAGTCGCTCCAACGCCATAAATGGGTGCAGTGGACGTGTTGCCTTGCGAATGTGTGTTCTCTTCATGATGAAGGGCGTGTGTTGGTTGATAAACACACCATTTGTGGTTAATGATGAGAAATAGCTATGAAGACCGAGATTTTGAGAATGAAATGTTTTAAAGAAAAAAAAGAGTCTAACATACTCCAATTCAAACTATTTTCTGAAAGTCAAATTTTAAACACCCATTCACTGAGTTGTTTAACTCACCTCCTTATACCATTTTCAGATAACCCAGGGAAAGCCTACCAAAAGATCTCAAGTTAACCACATATGTAAGACAGGTAAGATAATTTTAAATTTCTTTTCTCAGAGGATCTTTAGAGAAATGTCGGCGTGATAGAACAGTGAAGTAGCTCCGGCGGATCGAAGCTACCCTGTTTTGGCAAGAGCTTAAAATGGCCAGTTCGATCCCTTCTCAGGATATATCAAGCTCTTCCAACACTTCCTCAGCCCTCATATGACCGAATGAGAGCAGCAATGTAAGCCAATTTGGTGCCCCTCTATAAAATCCGATCAATGTTAGAGAGGGAACTGATGAAACATCACTGATCAAATTCTCCATCACTTTGACATGAATTAATGCGATTCTTGATCCTAGGAGGAAACTTAGGCCAGAGCTATCTGCCTAGATGGAAAGCTTAGACCGCCACGCCCCCGACAGTAAGCATTCGAAGCTTTCTCTCCCTACGTCCAGTTTTTCGAAGAAGATACGTTTAAGCTCATTTCGACATCAATTCAAGCCATTCAAAGTGCAACTGAATCATATGGATGTGTAAGAACTCAAATCCACCTTCAATTTCAACAATTAACTTCGCTTGGTCGGTCAATTTGATGAAATCAAATCCGGTCAGGTTGAAATGTTGAAATTGGGGAAATTTTGGGAATTTTGGAAATTTGAGGGACTAAAGTGTAATTTCCTAAAATTGAGGGCCAATGGGCATGCAAAAGATGTTGGAGGACCAATTGGTCAATTTTTGGAATTATTGGGGTCAATTTTACCATTTTTGTAAAGTAGGGGCAAAATGGTAATTTTATAAAAATTAGGCACCAAATTAGGAGTTTGAGAAACTTGATCCCCTTTTTGTGATTTGAATTAATTGAGGCCCCAAAGTGAATTTTAAAGGTTTTGGGACTCAATTAGGGTAAAATTGGCATTAGGGACCTAAAGTAAAGAAAAAGTGTAGGTATTTTATTCATTCATGATGAATGAAGACTATCTAGCAAAAGGATAATGAACAAGGTTGTTCATATCGTGTAGGAACATGAAGTACCAGGAAAGCCAACCAAGACATGCTCACGTAGAGGCAAAAAGTTGGTTAAGTGGAATTCATTGCATTCACGGGTGAGTGGGAATTTTCACATCATAGTCGGTTGGGATGATGAGCACGTCGGTAATGAAAACCTGCTACTATGTGAGATTTTAACATCACACGTGGATGGGGTGTTGTGAGAAAACACACAGAAAAAACTAATTATCGGTTGTAATTAGATCATACTCGGTTGGTATGATGAACTTCCTAGAAGGAAGTAGAAAACCTATTCATTGGTTATGAGCAGAGATGTCCTCACACCCGGTTGGTGTGATGGATTGCTGGAAAGTTGCTTTTGTTAGAAGTTCTCTCCTTAGACTGTGTGTCATTAATTAAAATTTTTGGGAGACCTTCTTGATAGGAGCTCGAATAGCTCAGATAGGTCGGAGGCCTCGATATTAGAACTTGGGGACTAAAATGCTCGATTTTGAAAATCTTATACAATGGGACCAATGTAGTTGGCACGAGCAGGAGCTCATAAACAAACATGAGATTAAGCCATGAAAACTTTAATGAATGATGTGTGTTGGCCATGGTACCAAGACAGGATTGACAAACTCGATGGAATGGTGGCAGTGCGACAAAATAGGTCGATGGACAAGTCGAGACAAACAACTACAGATCGATTTAAGAGTTAGGGCCATTGGACCAGTGGATCCAAAGATTAAATCTCTTATGAGGAAAACTATTATTTTGTGCACGCATTGACGTTCAGAACTACTAAGATGCCCAAGAGTGGTAGTGATGTGTCCTATGGGCTACTGGACAACATGATGGAAATAAGGGCAGTTTGTCATACCAGCAGTATGGGAAGCTCAATGTAACTTCATGCGCATGAGACCAGGGTGGGGTTAGGATGAGGTCTTTGTCCTCATACAGACACGGTGTTTCTTTTCAGGTTTGATGGTCGGATGACATGTATATCCACTCATTCCTAGGGTAGAAGTGGATAGGCTTCTATTTTGGTGGTCGGTAAAGTCGCTCTAACGCCACAAGTGGTGCAGTGGATGGGCTGCCCAGCAAATGTGTGATCCCTTCATGATGAAGGATGTATTTTGATAGTTAAACACACCGATCGTGGTTCCAGAGGAAATGATGGTTTTGTAAACCAGAAATTGAGGAAATAGTTTTAAGAAAATAAGGAGTCTGACACACTCCAATTCAAACTATTTTTCAAAAAATCTAGTTTTAAACACCCATTCACTTAGTTGTAGAACTCACCTCCTCCCTTATAACCCTTTTTAGTTAACCAAGGGAAAACCTACATAAAGACATCTAGTTAGCTAAACCTACAAGATAGTTATGTAAGTATAAATTTCATGCAGTTTTGATTAATGTTATTTTAGGAAAGGTACAAGTTTAAAGGATGTCTTACTCCTCACAATTTAAAGAATGGGAAAACCATTAATAAACCGAGAGTGTGGCGGTGTTGCTCATGGGCATCCGACCAAACTAGGTCGAGGCGTGACAACTTGAATGGTATCAGAGCCTATTTCCTCGAATACATTATCAAGACTAGAAAACATAGTAACTAATAGAGATGATTTTAAAATTTTAGAATGGCTCCCAAGAGAGGAACAAAGAGAACTAGAGTTGTAGTCTCCAACACTACTCAACAACCCCTACCTGTCGAGACTCCCCAAGGAGCCTAGACATCCCCACCTGAACTTAGCTCAAAACACCAAAGGTTGTACGAGGAGTTCACTAATGTATTTGGGCAACTAACCTCATTACTGAGGCATGCACCAATTCTAGGATTGAACCAAAGGAAGTACAATCCCATCCTTCTCCTATTAGCCATCCCCCTCTAGTAGACATTCCTAGAAATCTCAAGACTCTCCATCAACTAGGTTGTAAATCTTTCCTCGGAGAGAAAGATACTGGTATCGCCATGGATTGGCAGGCAAATGTTTTGAAGCTGATGGGAATAGTCAGGATACCAACAGAGGACATGGTGATCCTAATAGAATTCTTCCTGGAGGGAAGTGCTAAAAAGTGGTGGGACAATGTCCGAAATCTGTATACCTCCACCCCCACATGGGAGCAATTTGAGGAGAGGTACACAGAGGAGTACCTGCCTCCGCATTTGATTAACAAGAAGAAGTAGGATTTCATCCGACTTCGGCAAGGTTTAACTCCATATTAGAGTATGAAACAAAATTCAATGAGTTAAGACCCTTTACTCCTGATCTAGCTGGACCAAAAAATATATGCCAACAGTTCGTGTACGATCTCAATAGGGACGTACAAGACCGTATGGAAGTAGTAGGATGCCCCACGGACCTGGCGGGAATAATCAGTATGGCACATGAGTGTTAGAGACTGGTGCAAACTCGACGTCGACGGATGGAGCAGACGACCTAGAAGGAGGATAAAGGTCAATAACATCAGGGAGGACGAAAAGAGCATAACGGTCCAAGATGGGGAAATAGTGTGGCATTTCAAAAGAGAAAGGACATGCCGCCACTTCTCCATAGAGTAATCACCACCTTGCCCCAAGGAAACCCTCATTGTCCTAGGTGCCAAAAGCACCACGAGGGAGCATACATCACCTGCTTTGCATGTGGACAAGTGGGGCACATTGAATGCCCCAATCTTAGGGAGAACAAGTAGAGGAATACACTTGGACCACCACAAGGGAACCCTAGGAATCCCATGCGAGATGCTACAGCTAGAATACTAGCAGGGTATACAACCTTACCCAGGAAGAGGCTAGGAAATACCCTGGTAGTGTAGCGGGTACATCCTAAAACCCTCGCAATTAGTTCAAGCAAAACTAGTTATTGAAAATTTTATTTAAAAAAGAAAAAATTTCCTCAAAAACTATACGTTTCTTCAATTAGGGTATGTGCATTTGTGGGGACAATAGGTCTACACGCTCTTTGATTCATGACTTGAGAGATCCTTCATCAAAGAGGACTTAATTCCAAGCTTACCCTTAGAACTTACTCCTCTAGGACAAAGTCTCAACATCCTAACACACTTGGGAGAAGGGCTAAATAGGAACAAAGTATTAAAAGGATGTGATATAAAGATTGGGGGAATCAAACTCGAAGCATACTTGATTCCATTGCCCTTGAAGGAGGTAGAATTGATCATTGGGATGGATTCGTTAAGCAACCGTCAGGCTAGGATGGACTATGGAAAGATGACATTGTCCTTCCACCCTCCTGAGACAAATGGATTAAAATTTCAAGGAGACTGAAGGAAAGGTGAAGTACTAATTGTGTCCCATATGAAGGCCTAAAAGATGATACAAAAAGGTTGTATAGCTTTTATGGCCATGGTCATCAACAAAAAACCTGAAGAGAAGGGATTCAAAGATATTCTGGTAGTCAAACACTACCTGGGGGTATTTTCGAAAGAATTACCTAGACTACCTCCCAGTCAGCAAGTGGAATTTACCATAGAGATTACCCCATGAATAAACCCCATATCCTAAGCACCCTATCATATGGCTCCAGCAAAACTAAAGTAATTGAAAGAACAACTGGACAAACCATTGGATAAGAATTTTATACGTCCTAGCCAGTCTCCATGGGGTGCACCCATCCTATTCGTAAAGAAAAAGGATGGAAGCATGAGATTGTGCATAGACTATAGGAAGTTGAATCAGGACACCATCAAGAATAGGTACCCACTTCCGCAGATTGATGACCTATTCGACCAAATAAAAGGAGCAGCTTACTTCTCCAAGATAGACCTTCGGTCGGGCTATCACCAACTCATGATTCGAGAGGAGGACATTCCTAAGACAACATTTCAGTCTCTGTACGGACATTAAGAATTCAGATTAATGCCATTCGGATTAAAAAATGCTCTTGCAACCTACATGGATTTAATGAACCATGTGTTCCAACCACACTTGGACTGGTTCATGATAGTATTCATAAAAGATATTCTCATATACTCATGAACTAGTTTGGAGCACAAAGAACATTTGGTAATCATCTTGGAGATATTGAGGAAAAATCATTTATATGCAAAATTCTCCAAGTGTGAGTTCTGGCTACAAGAGGTATGATTCTTAGGACAGATAGTATTCAAGGATGGAGTTAAGGTGGATCCAGCAAAGGTGGAAGCCATATTCTATTTGAAGGCACCCAGGAATCCTTTAGAGATATGAAGTTTCTTAGGCCTGGTGTGATACTACAGACGGTTCATGAAAGACTTTTCTAAGATAGCAACCCTTCTAAATCGGCTCACCGGGAAAGGAGTTGAGGGGGGAGGGGGTATAGTCATATGTGAGTGTGGATGGGTAGGTGTAAGCGACATATGGGATAGGGGTAAGGGCTAGTGCAGTAGGGAGAAGGGGTAGGGTGGTAGGGGTTATCAAGTGGTAGGGGGAAGGGATAGGTTGATAGGCAATAGTGGTTGTAGGGTGGTAAGTGAGTGATGGGGGGGAAGGTAGGGGGCAGAGCGAAAGGGGGGTAGGATGATAAGAGGGTAGGGTGGGGGAAGGGATTAGGCATGGTAAAGGGGAGGGGTAGGATGGGAGTAGGGATTAGGGGTGGTAGAGGGGTGGGGGTAGGGTCGGTAATGGGATTAAAGGGTAGGGTTAGGGTGGTAGGTGAAGTAGGGTGGTTGGTGGGTAGGGGGTAGATGGTAGGATGTTAGCGAAGTATTGTGGTAGGTGCAAGGGGATAGGGCGGTAGGGGGATAGGTGGTAGGGTGTGGAGGTAGAGCAGTAGAAGGGTAAGGGATAGGTTGGGTACGAGGGAAGGGGATGTAAGGGTGTAGGGAGTAGTTGGTAGGTGTAGTATTGCAAAGCAACTGTCGTAGAAGATATTTATAGCCATTGAATTTAATATACAAAACATAGGTTGATTTCTCTTTATAAGTGAGTATATATAATTATAAGATATGAAAACAATTAAAGGTAATCGATCATCTATTTGATTAGATTATAAGGGATTCAGTATTATTGATTGAGAAGGATACTATTGTAAATCTCTAACATCTTATATATTAATTTCACGTTTATCTTCATATTTGTACAAATATATTTCCTTCTGAATACCATAGCCCTACCTCATACACCTTATCCCCCACCTCCAACCCCAAACCCCTACCACCTATCCTCTACCCCTAAACTTATTCCCTACCCCCTACCCTTACCACCTACCCTTACCTTGCCAATCCCTACCTCTTTACCCCTACCTCTTAACCACTACCACAAACCACTAACACAAACCCCTACCCCTACACCATTACCCCACCACGTACCCCACCAACCCTCTACCTCCCTACCCCACTAACTCTACCCTTTTACCAACTCCACATTACCCCACTATCGCCTACCACCCTACGCCCTACCAACCCTACCACATATACTCTAAACCCCCAAATCCCTGCCTACCTACAACCTTCCTCTATACCACCTAACCCTAACCCCTACCTCATACAACTACCACTTACCACCCTACTCCCTACCCCTTACCCCGCCTAACCCCTACCAGCTACACTTGCTACCCCCTACCCCCTACCCCCAAAACCCTACCTTCAACCCCTACCCCCTACCTACCTAACACCCTACCCCTACCACCCTACCCACCTACAACACAACCCCACCCTAACCCCACAACCTACCCTTTACTCTAACCCTACCCCATTTACCCTACCACTCCCACCTCTACCCTAGCCCCCTACCCCTACACATTTACCCTATCCCGTACCTACCTCCTACCACTACCCCTACCTCCTATTCTCCTAATCCCTAACCCCTACCCCATACCCTCTCAACCCACTACCCTTACCTCCAACCCCTAACACCCTACCCCGCCTACCTCCTACCCCTACCCCTACACCTACACCTACGCACTTTACCCTCACTCTTACCAACATCATACCCCTACTGCTACCTAATACCCCCCCCTCCAAACCCACTACTCTTTATCACCTACCCCCTACACTATCATTGATCCCCTACTCCCCTACTCCCTACTCCCTACCCTCTACACTCTCTACTATCTACTCACCTTCAACCATAAACCCCAACCCACCTACACCAATAACCCCTACCCCTACCCCCAACCCCCTGACCCTGCATATCCTGCATACAGCCTACCCCCTAACCCCAAACCCTTACACCCTACCATTAACTCCTATCCTCTACCATCCTAAAACCCTACCCCTACCACCCTACCCACCTACCACACAATACCTACACCAACACCCTACACCCTACCATTTACCTTACCACTACCCCTTTACCCTACCCTTTACCCTACCACTTCCACCTCTACCTTACTGCCTACCCCTAGCCCCTACCACAACCCCTTTACCTTATCCCATACCTATCCCCTACCCCTTATTCCCCTACTCCCTGACCCCTACCACGTACACCCTATTCCCTAATCCTCCCTACCTTCTAACCATACCTCCACCCCCTACACTTACCGCTACTGTAAACCCCACACTTTTGAGTTAAGGAAAATTGGGAAAAGAACCGGTCAAATCGAGTAAGAAAACCGAGCCGGTTTACATTTGAGAACATGTAATATGGAAATTTACAACTTCCAGGTGATCTAAAGGGTTCATTAAACCTTAGAAAAGAAATTTAAGAAAATTTAGAAGACAAAAACCAAATTGGTTTAGGTGAACAAGATTCCATAAGAACTTTGAAGTTAAGCGTGCTTGCCCAAGAGTAGTGTGAGGATAGGTGACCTCCTACAAATAATTTAATACCGAAATTAAATTATTGGAATTAATACCAATAATTTATGGCAATATTAATACTAGTAATAAATCTCGCCCATTTAATACACGGGTTTTACGCCTATATAAAGAAGTCATCCCCATTTCATTCTCCTCACACCTGAACACTTCTCTCTCTCTCTCTACTGCTCCATTTCCTGGTAAAGCTCGAACAAAGCTTCGACTTGAACAAAGGTCAGGCTCTTTAGAACGGGGGAGAAGATAGCTATTTGATAGCAAACTCCAGTCAATCCGAGAATTATTGGAGAAGCACCAACATGATAGAATAGTGAAAAGACCTATCTGCCTAGATCAAAAGCTCGGACCGCCGTGCCTTCACCGGTGAGTAATCGAAGCTTTCTCTGTTTACAGTCTATTTTCTAGTGAAGCTCCGGTTGATCTCATTCCAGCATTAAAATATGTGATTCAAAGTTTCTTAGAATCGTATGAACATGCATGAACTCAATTTTAACTCCAATTTCAATAACTAGAAGTGTTTGATCGGTCAATTTGATGAAATCAAATTCGGTAATGTTGAAGAGTTGAAATTGGGGGAAAATTTGGGGATTTTCAAAATTCAAAGGGCCAAAATATAATTTTATGAAATTGAAGGTCAATTGGGCATGAAAATAATGTTGGAGGACCAATTGAGGAATTTTGGAATTTTTGGGGCAAAACTTACCATTTTTGTAAAAGAAGGGCAAAATGATAATTTTGGAAAAATTGGGGAACCAAATTGGAAATTTGGGAAATTAAATCCCTTTTGGTGAAATTGAATAAATTGAGGTCCCAGGATAAATTTTAAAAGTTACGGGACTCAATTTGAGGAAAAACCAATATTAGGGACTTAAATTTAAAGAGAAATAACTTTAGGGACCTAACTGCAAATAACTAAAAGTTTAGGTTTTCTCATTCATTGGAAATGAATGAAGGCTGTTATGCCGAGTAATAATGAACAAGATTGTTCATATTGTGTAGGAACGCAAAATACCCGGAAGGTTAGGTTAAAGGGTGGGGGTAGGGGTAGGGGGAATGTGTAGGGTTGTAGGGGGTAGGGTCGAGTGGCAAGTTAGTAGGTGGGTAGGGTTAGGGTGGTAAGGGTAGGGTTGTAGGTGGGTAGGGTGTAGACGTAGGGGTAGGGGTAGGTGTAGGAGGCAAGGGGTAGGGGTTGGAGTTAGGCCTAGAAGGATGTATGGGCTCGGGGTAGGGGTAGGTGTCGGGGGGTAGGCTATAAGGGGTGTGGGGTAAAGGGTAGGGGGTAGGTGCTATAGGGGGGGGGGGGGGGGGGGGGGAGGGGAATTGGGTAGAGTTAGGGGGTAGGGGGTAGGTATGGATTAAGGTAAAGGGGTAGGGGTATGGGTAGGTTAGGGTGGGGGTAGGGTGTCGGGTGGTAGGCATGGTAGGGGTAGGTGTGTTGGGGTTATTGGTTGGTAGGGGATTGGGGTAGAGTTAGAGGATTGTGGTAGAGGTAGGGGGTAGGCGGTTTAGGGGTAGGGGTAAGGGGTAGGGGTTGGGGGTAGGGAGTGCGGAGTAGGGTGGTGTAAAGGGAGTAGTGATAGGATAAATGGTGCGGGTAGGGAGTAGGGGGTAGGGATAGGGGATAGGGTAAAGGGCATAGGGGTTGGAGTATGGGTTGGGGTAAGGTAAAGGGGCTATGTGTAGGGTAAAGGGTGGGGGTTGGGGGACGATGTAGATTTTTAGGTGGTTATGGGGATAGGGTTGTAGGTGGTAATGTGGTAGGTGGGTAGGGGTAGAGGTAAGTGGTATGTGGGGTAGGCAGTAGGCGTGGTAGGGGGTAGATTGGGGCAAAGGGTAAGGTAATGGAGGTAGGGGTGCAAGTAGGGGGTAAGGGGAAGGGTAGGTTGTAGGTAGGGTAAGAGGAAGGGTAGGTTGTAGGTAGGGTAAGGGTGTAGGGGTAGGCTAGGTAGGCATGGTTTGTTATGGTTGGGGATTTGGGGTAGGTGTGGTAGGGTGTGGGGAGTAGGGGTAGGGTGATATGCGTGGTAGGGTGTAGAGGATATGTGGGGTAGGGGGGAGGGGTATGCAGGGTATGGGTAAAGGGTAGAGGGTATGGGGGTAAGGGGTAGGGGTTAGGTGGTGATGGTGTAATGGGGTAATGGGTAGTTGGGTAACGGGCAGGGGATAGCGGTAGTGGTGTAGGGTGTAATGGTGTAGGGGGTAAGGGGTTAGGTGATATGGGGTAGGGGTAGTTGTTACGAGGTAGAGTGTAGGGGGTAAGGGGTAGGGAGGTAGGGGTTGGCAGGGTAGGTGTAGGAAGTTCAGGGTTGACGAGTTTGGTGGTAAAGAGGTAGAAGGGTATGTGTAAGGGTAAGGGATATTATATTAGGAGTAGGGTAGGGATAGGTATTGGGGGTATGCGGTTGGAGGTGGGGGTAGGGCATATGGAGCATGGGTCTAGTATTCAGAAGGAAATATATTCGTACAAAGATGAAAATAAGGAGGAACTCTATATATAAGATGTCTGAGGTTTACAATAGTATCCTTCTCCATCACTCTTATTGAATTGTTAATAATATCAAGGGATATATTAAGGGATATGGGTAGGGTGGTTGGCGAGATAGGGGTAGGGGATATGGAATAGGTTAGTGTAAAGGGAGTAGGGGTAGGATAAAGGGTGTGGGTAGGGGATAGGGTAAAGGGGGGTAAGGGTTGGAGTTGGGGTATGGGTTGGGGTAAGGTAAAGGGGCTATGTGTAGGGTAAAGGGTGGGGGTCGGGGGAAGGTGTTGGTTTTTAGGTGGTTATGGGGATAGGGTTGTTGGTGGTAGTGTGGTAGGTGGGTAGGGGTAGAGGTAAGGGGTCAGCGCTAAGGTGATAAGGGGAAGGGGTAGGTTGATAGGCTGTAGTGGGAGAGGGGTTGTAGGTGAGTGGGGGGTGGGGCTAAGCAAGTAGGGGAGTTGTGAGAAGGGCAGTAGGGGAAAGAGCGGAAAGGGGGTAGGACGATAAGAGGGTAGGGTGGGGTAGGGATTAGGGGTGGTTGAGGGGAAGGGGTAGGGTCAATAATAAGATTAAAGTGTAGGGTTTTAGGGGATTAGGGTTAGGGTGGTAGGGGGAGTAGGGTGGTGGGTGGGTAAGGTGTAGATGGTAGGGTGTTAGGGGAGTATTATCATAGGTGCAGGAGGATAGGGCGGTAGGGGGAACGGGTTGGTCGGTAGGCGGGAGGGGGAGTTGTTAGGTGTAGGGTGGTAGGGGATATTGGTTAGGGTGGTAGATGGGAGGGGGAGTTGTTAGGTCTAGAGGGAGTTGTTAGGTGTAGGGTGTTAGGAGTGTATTGTTATAGGTGCAGGGGGATAGGGCGGCAGGGGGGATAGAGGGTAGGGTGTGGAGGTGGAGGGGTAAAACAGTAAGGGGTAGGTTTGGTATGGGGGTAGTAGTGGTAAGGGGTAGTTGGTAGGGGTAGTAGTGCTAAGGAATCATCATAGCTGATATTTATAGCAATTGAATTTAAAATACAAAATAGTATATAACTTAGTATATATAATTTAAAGATATGAAAAAAATTAAAGTGAATGCATAATCTATTTGATTATATTATCAACGGTTCGATATTAGTGATTGAGAATTATACAATTGTAAATCTGCAACATCTTATATATTAATTTCATGTTTATCTTCATATTTGTGTGAATGTATTTCCTCCCAAATACCATATCACTATCCCATACGGTCTTCCCCCAACTCCAACCCCATACCCCTACCACCTACCCCTAACCCCTAACCTTATCCCTTACCACCTACCCTTAGCCCGCCAACCCCCTACCTCTTTACCCTATACCCCATACCCCCAACCTTCTAAACTCTACCACAAACCCCTACCCTCTATCACCTAACCCCCTACCCCTATACCATTACCTCCCACCCTGTACCCCGCCAACCCCTTACCTCTCTACCCAACTGCCCCTACCCTTTAGCCAACTCCTCATTACCCCACTACCCCTACCGCCATACCCCCTACCCAACCTACCACCTATCCCCCTAAACCCCCTGCCCACCTACAATCCTCCTCTCTACCACCTTACCTAACCCCTACCCCCTACCATCTACCCCCTACCGCCCTACCCCCTTCTCCCCTACCACATACCCACCTTCACCCCTACCCCTCTTTTCACCCTACCCACCTACCATCCACCCCTACCCTCTACTCTAAGTGTTGGGTGAGCATGTAGGGGTAGGGTGTAAGAGGTAGAGAGGGTAGGTGGTAGGGGTTTAGAGGGTTAGGGCGTGAAGGAACCACCAAAGCTGATATTAATAGAAATCGAAGTTAAAATCTTAAACACATTAATTTTTATTATTAGTCAATATATAATCAAAACTAAGGATGTTGTCTAATGCGGCTCACATTTCTCCAAGTAAAAACATAAAACACATATTTGATCATCAACAAAACTAAGATCATCAACAAAAAATATGAAAATGAACAAAGGGAATGACTCATTTGTTTGAGAGTATTATCAACGATTTGATAATAGTGATGGAGAAGGATACTATTGTAAAGCTAGAACATCTTATCTACCCCTAACCCCCAACCACCTATTCTCCAACCCCAACCACCTATCCTGTCAAACCCTACCTCCCTATCCCTTACCCCTTACCACCTATCCCCTTACCCCAACCCCTTACCCCGCAAACCCCCTACCCTACCAACCCCTATCTCTATAACCCGAACTGCATACCCCTACCCCTACCCCCTATCACCTACCCCCTAACCACTACCACCAACCTCCTACCTTGCCAATCCCCTACATCCCAACCCCTACACCACCTACACCACCTACACCACTACCCATACCCCCTATCCCATTAACCCTTACCCCACTACCACTACCCCCTACTGTTGTACCCTAGACTCGCCTACCCCACCTACCCCATAGCCCCCAACATCTCTCCCCCTCCCACCCCCACTCCCCTACACTCTTACTCCCCTACACCATATGGCCTAGCCACCTACCCCCTACCACCTACCCTACATATCACCCTACCCTAACCAATATCGTTACATCCGACCACTACCACAATCCTTATCACTTTACCATATCCCTTACCTACATCTTACCCCATACACCTACCCAATACCCCCAACTCCCTACCCCCTACTTGCGACACCCAATAAACACTTACCCCTACTTCCCTACCCCCCTCCCCCCCCCCCCCCCCCTTTCCCCCTAGTCAAATACCTCCACCACCTAGCCCCTACCCCTACCCTCGACCCCTAACTCCTACCCCCTACCATGCATACACTACATAGCCCGAACCTCCTACACCTACCCCAACTACCACCCTATCCTTACCCCCCATCACCACCCCTAACCTCCAACCCCGCCTATGCTCAAGCCCCACCCCTACCCCCCACCACAAACCCCACCAATCCCCAAGCCCCCTAATACCCCCTCGTCCCCTACCTTGCCTAACCCCTTTCCCCTACCCTCTAATACCCCATCCACGCTACCCCTACCACCTACAATGCCTACCACCCAACACCTAACACCCTACCACTACCCTACCCCTACCCTTACACCCTACCTCTTTTACCCTAACCCATACCTACCCGTACACCCTACCCCTACCAAATACCACCTCCCCCTACACCCACCTACTCGCTACACCCAACCCCTACCCCCAAACCCCATACTCCCTAACCTCTACCCACTACCCCTAAATCCCCTACTCCCTAACCCCTACCCCAACCCCTATACCCCTACCCCGTCTCCCTACACACCTACCCTTACCCACCTAACCCCTAACTCCTACCCCCGAACCCCGATCCCCTACCCCTACCTACAACCCCTTACACCATATCCTCACCCCTACCCCTACCCCTCATCCTCTACCCACCTACCACCCTACCCTTCTCACCTACCATCTTACCCCTACCCCCTACAACCCTACTTCTTCCCCCTATCCCCTACCCCATATCTCATACACCCTACCCCTTTTCACTTTACCCTAACCCCTACCCTGAACCCCTTACAACTACACCCTTTACTCGATCCTTTACCTACCGCTACTCCATTCCACCTAGCTGCCAACCTCCTACCCCCTAGTCCCCTACCCCCATAACTGTTAACCCCAAATCCCTACCCTCTCACCTCCTAGCCCTAACCCCTACCTATACCCCACCTACCCCCTACCTATACCCCACCTACCCCCTACCACCTACCCCCACCCACAACCCCACCAATCCCCAAGCCCCACCCCTACCCAACCCCATTTAACCTAACCTCTACCACCCTAACCCTATTGCCTAACACCCTACCCGTTGCCATACCAACCTAAAATTCTATACCTACCCCCACCTTAATCATTTACCCTACCCACATGCAAAACTGTCTAACCCAACCCCTACCTATCCCCTACCTGTACTCCCTACTTTTCACGCTTTACCCTACCACTACCCCCTCTACCCTACCCGTACCCCATACCCCACACCGCTAAAAAACTACCCTTACCCCTACCATATTTCCTTTACCACCTTACACTAACCCTACCACCTATCCTACCTACACCTACCCCGCCTACCCCCTACCCCTACTCTACCTACCCCCCTTGCTGCTACCCCTACCCCTACCCACTTTACATACCCCCAACCCCCTACAACTACCCTCTTTACCCTATCCCTAACCTACCCCTTACTCCCTACCCTATTCCCCTAGCCCCCAACCTCCTACCCTCAAGCGCTCTATCCCCAATACCTCCTTACCCCTTTACATTCCCTCTAACCCCTACACCCTCCCCTACCCCAACCTCAAACATCCTACCCCTTCCCACTTTACATACCCTCTAACCCCTACACCCTCCCCTACCCCAACCTCAAACACCCTACCCCTTCCCACTTTACATACCCCTAAACCCTACAACTACCCCCTTTACCCTATCCCTTACCTACCCCTTACCCCTACCCTATTACCCTAGCCCACAACCTCTAACCCTGTAGTGCCCTACCCCATTACATCTTCACCCTATACCTCCTACCCCCTTGCCCCCTATCCCTTAACCCCTACCCCATACCCCGCCTATTGCAAACCACCTACTTTGCCTAGAACTCTACCCCCTACCCCTTACCCCCTACCTCCCTAGCACCCTACCAACCTACCACACTAACATAACCCCTACCCCTACCTCTATCCACCACCCCCTATCCCCCCTACACCCCTACCACTCTACCCACTACCTCCTACCACCCTACCCTCTGCCCCTACCCCATACACCCAAGCCCCTTACCCCTACAACCTAGCCCCCTAGCCCCATACCCTGTCATGGGGAGACACAAAGGGAGACTTGTAGAGAGAGGGAGAGAGAGAGATAAAGATAGATTGAGAAGGAAAGAGAGGGAAAGATGTAGGGAGAGAGGTGGACAGAGAGGTGATAGAGAGTAAAGAGGTGGAGAGAGGGGATGGGATAGTACCCCTACCCCTAGCCTCTTATCCCCTACGCCTATGTTCTATGCCCCTACCCCCCTTACTGCATAAACCCATTACCCCATTTACCAACCCTACCCCTTACGCCTACCACCCTACTCCCCTTGCCCCTACCCCCAACACCCCTTCCCCTACCCCATACTCCCACACAATACCCATCCCCTACCCCCTACAACCCCACTCCCTACACACCTACCACCCTACACCCTACTCCCTTACCGCCCCTACCCCATCCCAACATTTGCCCCTAACATTTACACCCCCACCCTACCACCCTACTCCTTATGCCTACCACCATACTCCCCTACAAAGCTGACATTTATAGCAATCAAATTTAAAATGATAAACACAAATTGATTTCTTTCCATTAGTTAGAATATATAATTAAAAATATAGAAATGAATAAATGGAATGAATCAACTTTTTGATGAGCATATCAGCAATTCAAAATTAGTGATACAGAAGGATACTATTATAAACCTCTGACATCTTATCTAAAGAGTTCACGTAGATGCTTATATTTGTGCAAATGTGTTTCCTTCTAAATACCATACCCCTACCCTATACTCTCTACCCCCACCTCCAACCCCATATGACTATCCCCAACCCTTACCCTTTACCCTTACCCCACCAACCCTACCTCTTTACCCCCTACCCCGTCAACCCCCTACCTTCCTACCTCTTACCTTATACCCTTAACCCTCCAACCCCTATCTCCCAACCCCCTACCCCGCATATCCTTACCGGCCAACCCGTACTTCTCAACCCCTACCCCATACCCCTTAACTCATAGCCAATATTGTAAACCCCATCTCTTTATAATTAATAAAATCGGGAAAATAACCGATCATTTCAAAATAAAAAACCGAGCTGATTCACAAACCATAACCGATAAGAAAATGGTAAATTGGGGAATTGTCAAATCTCAAGTGTCTCAAAGAGTCATACAAATCATCGTAAAGTACCTTGGGACAATTGGGAAGAGAAAATCAGACATGTAAAGAATGAACCAGAATTGAACCGGTTTTAAAGCATCCTTAAATTTGTTTCTAAATTCATTTTTCTTGGTGTCTTAAAAAGATCAAATTCAGGAATTGAAGATGCCATTAGATAGAGAATGAATTTAGATGAATATAGAAATTTTTAATTTTGAGAAAACCTGTCAAATCAAGCATGAACTAGTCGATTTATGCATTTAACCTGGTCGGATCGATCTGGTACGGTTCTGAATAGTGTCGTCTTCTTCCTCTAGATGATAGCACTATTCATTAATGCAGAAAACGGATAACGCCGATGAAGGAAAAATGGCTCTGATCAGAGAATTTCACGGTGAGGATAAGCTCGACCAAACTAGAAAGTTATTGGGCAGAGGGTCCATGAACTCCTTACATTAAGAGCTCCTCTCCATTCATCCCCACACACTTCAAATTTCCATTCTTTCTCAACTACTCCATTTTCCAACAAAGCTAACACTAGAGCTCCAATATAGGCATTTTTCTTAGCCTTAGAAGACAAGGTCGGGTCTAATAGACTCTGGGAAGTCGGCTATCTGATAGGAACTTCCTTTCGACTTGAGGACTGCTGGAGAAGCACCAGCAGAATCAAATATAGAAGCAGCTCCGATAGACCAAAACTGGCCAATTTTGGCTGAGCTGAATTCAGCCAAATTCAAACCTCCTTCGGCCAAACCAAGCCTCCCAAATACCCCTACAACCCTCATATGACTTTAACAGAGTAGAAAGGTTAGCCAATTTGGCCCTCCTCAATCGTTATAGATCGTGGTTAGAGAGAGAAAGCACCAAATTTCATTGACTAAATTCATCATCAATTTGACTTCAATTGTAGTGATTCATAATCCTAGAAGGAACCTTAGGACAAGAGCTATCATCCCCGATCGAGAGCTCGGACCACTGCACCTCTGAAGGTAAGCTTTCGAAGATTTCTTTCTCAATGAGTAGTTTTTCGGTGAAGCTCCTTTTTAGCTCAATTCTGACCCAAATGATGTGGTTCAAAGCATAATTGAATCGTGTGGAAGTGTAGGAACAGATTCATATCTTCAATTGGAGCAATTAACCCTGATTGAATGGCCAATTTGAAGAAATCAAATTCGGTCAGTTTGAAAGGTGAAATGGGGGATATTTTGGGGAAAATTGGGGATTTCAAACAATTGAGGGACCTCTTTGCAATTTCCCAAAAATTGAAGGCCAATTGCTCATGAGAACAAGGTTGAGGGACCAATTGGTCGATTTTTGAAACATTTGGGGTCAAATTGCCATTTTTTGGAAAGTTGGGGTGAAATTGTAATTTTAGAAAAGTTGGAGACCAAATTGGAAATTTGGCAAACTTGAGCCCCTTATATAATTTTGAGTAAATTGAGGACTAAAAGGGAATTTTGGAAACTTGGGACTCAATTTAGGGAAAAAGTTGGAATTATGGACCTGAAGTTAAGGAAAATGAACTTTATGGACCTAAGTGCAATTAATCGATAATTTGTGAGCCTAGGCTGTTATGCCAAAATTGATAAGGCTGCCCAAATTGTGTAGGGACATGTGTGACTAGAACGCAAGCAAGAGAAAGTTCGCGTAGACTTGGCATGTCACTATCATCGGGTGAGTGGGCTTAATCACATCTTATCTAGTTGGGATGATGAGCTTACTTTAATGAAAAGAAAACCTACTTATTGGCCATAAGTAGAGATGATCATACATAGTTGGTATGTTAACGTCAGGTCAATGGACTAGCCTAGAAAAACAACTACAGATTGGGTTGAAGGTCAAGGTCATTGGACAAGTGTTACCAAAGATAATGGACATATGTGAAAAATAATTGTTTGTGCAAGCATTTGTGGTACAAGACCTTCAAGATGCCCAAGAGGGGTAGTGATGGGTCCTAAGGGCTATTGGACGACATGGTACAGATAAGGGTAGTTTGTCGTGCTAGTCATTCGTGAAGCTCGGAGGAGCTTCTTGAGCATGAGACCAGGGTGGGTTCTAGATGAGGTATATGTCCTCATATAGACATGAAGTGGCATTTGGGTATGAGGGTCGGACGTCAAGAGCATCCCTTCAAACCTAGGGTAGAAGTGGACGGGCTTCTATCTTGGTGGATGGTAAAGATGCTCCAATCCACAAGTGGGTGTAGTGGACAGACTACACCTTTGAATACGTGTACCCTTCTTGATGAAGGAGTGGGTTGTTTGCTAAAAACACCTAATATGGCAAGGGGGAAACCCTTGATGGACCACGAGAGTGGCGGGTTGTTCACGGGGATCCGACCAAACTGGTTCGGGAGTGACAACTTGAGTGGTATTATAGCCTATTTCTCGAATGCATTATCATGACTACATAACATAGTAACAATGTGGAGTAAATCTTAAAATTACAGATGGCTCCCAAGAAAGGAACCAAGAGAATAAGAGTCGTAGTTTCTAACACTTTCCAACAAACCCTTCTTGTGGAAACTCCCTAAGAAGCCCAAATAGTTCCACGTGACCTAAGCTCAGAACAATAGAGATTGTACGAGTAGTTAACCCAAGTGTTTGGATGACCTAACCTCGCCCTTGAGGTGGACATCAACTCTCGAGCTGAGTTGGAGGAAGTACAATCTCATCCCTCTCGTGTTAATAATCCCCCTCCAGTTGACATCCCTAAATACCTCAAAAGTCTCTGTCAACTGGGATGTAAGCCTTTCCAAGGAAAGAAGGATGTTGGAGCTGCTATGGATTGGCTGGCTAGCATCAAGAAGCTCATGGGGATAGTCAGAATTTCACGAGAGGACATGGTGATCATGGCATAATTTTTCCGGGAGGCTAGTGCAAAAAGATGTTGGGACAATGTCAGAAGCCTACATAGCACCACCTCCACCTAGTAACAATTTGAGGAGAGGTACATAAAGGAGTACTTAGCTCTGCGTCTGATTAATGAGAAGAAGCAAGTTTTCCTCCAACTCTGACTCCAACAAGGGCATAACTCTATCTCAGAGTATGAAACTAAGTTTAATGAGTTAAGTCCCTTTGCCCCTAATCTAGCCGGACCTAAAGACATATGCCAACGATTTGTGGATGATCTCAACATGGATATATGAGACCGGATAGGAGTGCTAGGACGCCTCACGGATTTGGCAACTATAATTAGTATGTCTCATGAATGTGAGCATCTGGTGCAAACTTGATGCCGTCGGATGGAATAAGCTAACCGGAAGATGGACAAGGGCTAAGGCCATCATGGAGGATGGAAAGAGCAAAATGGTCCAAGATGGGAAAACAGGGTGGGATTCCAAAAGAGGAAGGATGTGCCACCACCTCCATGAAGAATGATTCCCACATTACCACAAGGAAAGCCTCATTGACCTATATGCCAAAGATACCATGAGGGAACATGCTTATCCAATTTTGAATGCGGGCACTTGAGGCACTTTGCAAAGGAATGCCCCACTCTTAGGTAGAATAACCAATGTAACACACTTGGACACCCCCCCCCCCCCCCCCCCCCCCCCAGGGATCCCAAGGACTCCCAGGCAGGACGCCACAACTAGGGTACCAGCTAGTGTATACAACCTCACCTAGGAAGAGGCTAAAAAAGAACCTGGTATCGTAGTGGGTACTTCCCAAAATCTCCCTAAATAAGATTGTGAGAAAACCTGTAAATTGATTTCTTATTCAATAAAGAAATTTTCCTTCTAAAACATGTGTTTCTTCAATCAGGGTACATACACTTGTGGGGGATAAAAGTCAACGCCCTCTTTGACTTGGGAGAAGAGAGATCCTTTATCAAGGAAGATCTAATCTCAGGCCTCCCCTAGAACATACCTCCCTAGAACAAAGTCTCAACATCCTCACACCCTTAGGAGAAGGACTCAATAAGGACAAATAGTTAAAGGGATGTGAGATCATGATTGGAGAAGTTAAACTAAAGGCAGATTTAATCCCATTACCTCTAAGAGAGATATAAATAATATTGGGAATGGATTGTATAAGTACCCATCAAGCCAAGATGGATTGTGGGAAGAAGGTAATAACTTTCCACACTCCCGAAACACTCGAACTGCATTTCCAAGGAGACAGAGGAAGGGATAAGTGCAATTAGTGTCTCACATAAAGGCTCAAAAGATGATATAGAAAGGTTGTAAAGCTTTTTTTGCAAAGATCATCGATGGAAAGTTAGAGGAAATAGGATCAAAAGGCATTCTGGTGGTTAAACACTATCCAGATGTATTCCTAGAGGAATTACTTGGATTACCCCCAAGCCAACAACTAGATTTTACTATAGTGGTAATCCCCAGAACATATCGCATATCCCAAGCCCCTTATTGCATGGCTTCAGCAGAGCTAAAGGAGCAGTTGGATGAGCTATTGGACAAGGGTTTCATATGCTCTAATCAGTCTCCATGGGGTGCACCAGTTCTATTTGTAAAGAAAAAGGACGGGAGTATAAGCTTATGCATTGACAATCAAAAGTTGAACCAGGTCACTATAAAGAATAAGTATCTAGTTCCATGAATCAACGAACTGTTTGACGAACTAAAAGGAGCAACCTACTTCTCCAAGATACACTTTCGGTTAGTATACCACCAACTCAAGATCCGAGAAGAGGATATCCCTAAGGCCGCATTTTGATCTCGATACAAACACTATGAGTTTAGGGTAATGCCTTTTGGCTTGACAAATGTCCCTGTAGCCTTCATGGATTTAATGAACCAAGTGTTCCAACCGCACTTGGAGCACGAAGAACATCTGGCTATCACCTTGGAGACACTACGAGATAACCGCTTAGATGTGAAATTCTCCAAGTGTTACTTTCATTGCAGGAGGTAGTGTTCTTAGGGCACATAATGTCCAAAGATGGAGTCAAGGTGGATCAGGCAAAGGTGGAAGCCATATTCGATTGGAAGGCACCCAAGAATCCCTTTAAGATACATAGTTTCATGGGCTTGGCAGGATACTACAAACGGTTTGTGTAGAATTTCTCTAGGATAGCTGCCCATTTGACCCACCTCACAAGGAAAGGAGTGAAGTATAAGTGGTATTAAAGTTGTGAGAAGTCCTTACTAGAGTTAAAGACCCATTTAACAATGGCACTCGTACTCTCTCTGCATGACCCAAGTGCAGGGGAGTACACTATATATAGTGAAACACCCGAACAGGAACTCGAATGTGTATTAATGCAACAAGAAAAGGTTATCGCTTATGCCTCATGACAACTAAAGGTACATGAGCATAACTACCATACCCATGACTTGGAGCTAGCGGCAATAGTGTTCACCCTCAAGATTTTGTGACACTACCTATACGGGGTTAAGTGTATGATACATACCGATCACAAGAGTCTTAAGTATTTCCTAACTAAGGAGGAGTTGAACCTCCACCAAAAGAGATGACTGGAATTAGTTAAGGACGATGACCTTGTGATAGATTATAACCACGGTAAGGCTAATATAGTGGCAGGCACTTTAAGTCGCAAGTACCAAACCAAGACAGTGCACATAAAAACAAGCTACTTACCCTTGTTGCAATAGTTGGTAAGAATGACAATGGACCTTAAAGTGGACAAGAGAGGAAAGAGCTTATTGGTTAATGTAGCTGTAAGACCCAACCTAATGGAGCAAATAAAGGTCTAGCAAAAAGGGGATATGGAACTCCAACCATATTTGGAACTGTTCAATGAAGGGACAAAACTGGACTACGATCTTCGAGGCGATGGAGTGCTAACCTAAAAGAGTAGAGTGAGTGTTCCTCAAGATAAGGAATCGTAGAAATTAATCTTGGAAGAGGCGCATTACTATGTCTCTGTAATGCACCCGGGCAGTACAAAGATGTACCACACACTCAAAGAAGGATATTGGTGGAAAGGTATGAAGAGGGATATTGTGGAATATGTAGCCAGATGCTTGTCTTGTCAGGAGATTAAAGTTGAGCATCAAAAACCTTTAGGACTACTATAACCCTTACCAATCCTTGAATGGAAATGGGAACACATCACTATGGACTTTTTCACAAGACTACATGTGACTCGAAAGGGACGATACGCAATCTAGGTCATTTTGGATAGATTGACCAAGCCCGCCCATTTCATAACTATAAGAGTGATGAATTCGATAGAACAACTGACCATCTTATACATAAGGGAGATTGCGAGACTCCATGGCATTCCGATAATCATAGTGTCAAATAGAGACCCTAGATTTACCTCAAGGTTCTAGCCTAGTTTGCAAAATGCCTTGGGCACCAAGTTTCACATTGTACGTCATTTCATCAACATACTAATGGACAGTCTGAGTGGACAATCCAAACCCTGGAGGACATGCTACAAGCATGCATACTCACCATGAATAAGGGTTGAGAAGAATACATGTGCCTGATGGAGTTTGCCTATAATAAAAGTTATCAGGCCAATATGCAAATGGCTCCTTATGAGGCTCTTTATGGACAACCATGTCGTACCCCCTTATTCTGGGAAGAGGTGGGAGAAAGGAGGCTGGAAAGAGTTGAACTAATAGAGGATGCTACATAAAAGGTTATGATTATATGGAGTCGATTGAAGGCCTCTCAAGACAGGTAGAAGAGCTAAGCGGACCATGGAGGGGAATACACAAAATTCAACAGTGGGGAATGTTGAAACCAAGGTAGATCAATCCCTACCCCATAGTCCAAAGGATAGGACCAGTGGCATATAAATTAGAACTACCTCTGGACTTACAAAGAATACACGATGTATTCCATATTTTGGTACTTCGAAAGTATCAACCCAATATCAGTCATGTGCTGGACCGATCTCCACCTGAACTAGAGGGGGACTTGACCTATTAGGCGAAACCAATCCAAATCATCAACCGAAGAGAAAAGAACTTACGGAAGAAGAGGATTTCCATGGTCAAGGTTCTCTAGCAAAATGAACCAGTGTTGGAGGAGACATGGTAAACCGAGAGTGTTATGAGATATGGGTACCCTCATTTATACGATATGTAAATTATTTTGGGGACAAAACCCCTAAAAGGAGGGGAGAGCTGTAAACCCTGTCTCTTTATTGTCAATAAAATTATTAAAATAATCGGTCATTTTAAAAGAGAAAACCTAGCCAGTTCACAAACCACAATCGATAAGAAAAGGGTAAATTGGGAAATTGACAAATCCCGAGTGTCATTAAGAGTCATACAAATCATGGAAAAGAACCTTGGGACAATTGGGAAGAGAAAACCAGACCAGTAAAGAGTGAACTAGATGTGAACTGAATTGAACCATACTTGAACATATTTGTAAATTCATTTTTCTTGGTGGTCTAAAATGATCAAATTGGGGGATTGAAGCCACATTAGATAGAGAAGAAATTTAGAAATTTTTAATTTTGAAAAAATAGAAAAAAATCATGCATGAACCAGTTCATTTACGCATTGAACCCGGTCGAACCAGTCCAGTCCGGTTTGGAACAGTGTCATCTTCCTCCTTCTGGATGACAGCATTGTTCATTAATGCAAAAAACAGATAATGACTACAAAGGAAAACTGGATCCGATCAAACTGTTTCAGGGTGAGGATAAGCTCGATGCAAATGGAAAGTTGTCGGGTAGAGGATTCTCGAGCTCCCAATATAAAGAGTTTCTCCCCATTCATCCTCCACACACCTCAAATCTCCATTCTCTCTCAATTTACCAATTCGGCCCTCCTCATTTGTTACAGATCGGCATTAGAGAGGGAAAGTACAGAATTTTACTTACTAAATTCACCTTAGATTTAACTTCAATTGTAGCGATTCTTGATCCTAGAAGGAACCATAGGAAATAGATACCTTTCCCGTTTGAGAGCTCGGACCGCCGCACCTCCGATGGTATGCATTAAAAGCTTTCTCTTTTTACGACCAATTTTCCGACGAAGCTTTGTTTGAGCTCAATTCTGACCTAAATGCTGCATTTCAAAGCTCAATTGAATCATATGGAAGTATAGTAGCTGATCCATACTTTAAAGTAGAGCAATTAACCCCGTTAGAATGGCAAATTTGAAGAAATCAAATTTGGCCAGTTTAAAGGGGATAAATTGGGGAAAAATTGAGAATTTCAAAAAATTGAGGAACCTCATTGCAATTTACCAAAAATTGAAGACCAATTGGCCATAAGAAAGATGTTGAGGGACTAATTTGTCAATTTTTGGAATATTTGGGGTCAAATGGCCATTTTTTGGAAAGTAGGGGCAAAATTTTAATTTTAGAAAAGTTGGAGACCAAATTAGAAATTTGGAAAACTTGAGTCCTTATACAATTTTGATTAAATTGTGTAATCAAAGGGAATTTGGGAAACCTTGGGACTTAATTTGGGGGAAAAGTTGGCATTAGGGACCTAAAGTTAAGGAAAATGAACTTTAGGGACCTAAGTGCAATTAATCGATAATTTGTGTGCCTAGGTTGTTATGTCAAACCATAATTTATAAGGCTGCCCAAATAGTGTATAGACATGTGTAACTGGAATGCAAACAACGGCAAGCTCAGGTAGACTTGGCAATCCAACTAGGGACGAATACGTCAAAGTCATCGGATGTGTCATGCCCCAACCTGGTTTGGTCAGATCCTAGTGAGCAACATGCCACTCCCTTTGGTTCATGAAGGGTTTCGCACTTTTCTAAATAGTGAGAAGTATGACATTCTTTTTTCCTATCATTCCTGTAATAACATTATACAAAACTGAAAATCTTATAAATAGACATACTTGTTTTATAGTTCCCATATAGTGAGGTCTTTAAGTTTGGTTTTCCCTTGGTTACCTGAAACAGGTAAAAGGGAGGGGTGAGTTCTAAAACTCAGTGAGTGGGTACTAGGAGTGAGTTTTCAAAATAGCCTTAGTTTATTCAAACCATGCAAATGTTATCATTTCCTTTAAAAAAGATTTATTCCTAAATTTTGGTTTTCAAAACCATTACCCTACCAAGGGTGACATTTTCTATCAAAAGGTTTTTCCTCAAATTTAATTTCCTTTCCCAAACCTTTTTCCAAGGCTTACCATTCCTCTTACAAGGATTCTCAAGTCTCAAAACCTTTTTACCATTCCCATATTAGGTGTGTTTATCTTTCTTAGCCCATCCCCTATCCTTGGGGTCGTTTAACTAACAAACACATGCCCTTCATCAGGAAGAGTACATACATTCGTAGATGCAGCCCATCCACTGTACTTACTTGTGGATTTGAGCATCTTTACCATCCACCCAGATAGAAACCCGTCCGCTTCTACCTTGGGTCTAAGTGGATGTTCTCGACATCCAACTAGAGACCCGAATGCCACTCCGTGTCGGTGTGAGGATAAAGACCGCATCCCGACCCCACCCCGGTCTCATGCATTAGAAGCTACACCGAGCTTCTAGAATGACTGGTATAATGAATTACCCTTATCTCCACAATGTTGTCCAGTAGCCCATAGGACCAATCACTACCCCTATAGGGTGTCTTGATAGTCCTGTACCACAAGTGCATACACAAACAATAGTTTTCACATATGATCATTATCTTTGGTGCCAATGGTCCAACAACCCCAACCCTCAACCCGACCTATAGTTGTTTGTCTATGCTGGTCCATCGACTTGGTCCTGACGCATTGCCACCAGTCTATTGTGTACTATCAGTCCTGACACGGTACCATAGCGAAATCACAAAATAATGTAATTAGAAATTTTCGTGGTCTTGTCCTCCATAATGTTGGGCATCTTCTAATTTAGTGTCCCCATTGCCCACATCTATAACAAGTCATCTCCTTGCGTGGACCTTTGTGGTTCTTCCTATACCTTGATCATTGTGGGGCCTTTCTAAGGGATTCCTGGTGGTACAACACTTTATTGTAATTGAGCCTGAACACCTTAAAGGTTTTCTTGTCGACTCTTCTATGACCCAGGGTTACTCCAAGAGTCCTCCTATGCCCCTGGTTCATTTCCTCCTTTGGGATGGGGTTCTTCTTGATTTTCGGGGTTGCTAAGGTAACGTGGGTTTGTTTTGCAAATTTTCTTGGGGCCATCTAAAAATTTTGAAATTATTCCTATTAGTTACTATGTTATATAGTCTTGATAATGTATATGAGGAGACAGGCACTAATACCAATCAAGTTGTCACACCCTGACCCATTTTAGTCGGATCCCCATAAGCAACCTGCCACTCTCCCGGTTTATTAAGGGTTTTGCCCTTTCTTTAAATTGTGAGTTGTAAGGCATCCTTTATACATGTACCTTTTCCTAGAATAACATTAATGAAAATTGTATAAATTTAAACTTACATACATGTCTTGCAGGTTTAGTTAGCGGAAGACCTTTAGGTAGATTTTTCCCTCGGTTACCTGAAAATGGGTAAAGGGAGGGGGTGAGTTTGACAACTTAGTGAATGGGTGTTTGAAAATGAGTTTCAATAAAATAGTTTGAATTGGAGTGTGCTAGACTCCATATTTTCTTTAACATCATTCCTTCCTTGAATTACCAGTTATTTAAAACCAATTTCCTCACAATCAGTGTGTTTAATAATCAACACACGCCCTTCATCATGAAGGGATCGCACATTCATAGGGCAGCCCATCCACTGCACCCACTTGTGGTGTCGGAGCGTCTTTACTAACCACCTATATAGAAGCTCGTCCACTTCTACCCTGGGAATGAGTGGATGTTCGCTGCATCTGACCCACAAACCCGAAAAGTAACTCCGTGTTCGTATGAGGATAGAGACCTCATCCCGACCCCACCCCGGTCTCATGCACATGAAGCTACGTTGAGCTTCCCTGATTGTTGGCATGCCAATCCTCCCTTATCTCCACCATGTCATCCAGTAGCCCTAAGGACGCATCACTACCCCTCTTGGGTGTCTTGACAGTCCCGAACCTCAGTGCAACCACAAACAAAGTTTTCCATAAGCCATTAATCTTTGGTGGCATTGGTCCAACAACCTTGAGCCTCAACTCGACCTGTAGCTGTTTGTCTAGACCGGTTCATCGACCGGGTCTTATCGCACTAAGCTAGTCCATCGAGTATGTCGGTCAGGTCATGGTACCATGGCCAAATCACATCACTCGTTCATTAAAAGTTTTCGTAACTTATCATCATTTTTGTTTATGAGCTCCTAATCGTGCTAGCTGGCCTTGGGCCCACTGTACGAAATTTTCAAAATTGGGCATTTTATCCCCCAAGTTCCAAAACCGAGGCCTCTAGCCTATCTAAGCTATTTGAGCTCTACTCAAGAAGGTCTCCAAAAATTTGTAAGCATTGGCATACAGTCAGGGGAGAGCATTTTTGATAAAAATAACATTTCATCTTGTCCATCACACCAACCGGGTGTGATGACATCTACGCTTATATCTAGTAAGCGGGTTTTCGACTTTCTTTCAGGAAGTTCATCATACCAATCAGGTATGATCTACTTACAATAGGTAAATAGTTTTTTCGCGTATTTCTCACATCACCCCAACTAGGCATGATGTTAAAATTTCCACTTAGAGATAGTTTTTCCATTCCGAGGTACTCATCTTCCCGTCTAGGTATGATGTGAAAATCTCACTCACTCGATCTATGCAGTGTATTACTCTTAATCGGCTTTTTGCCTCCACCCGAGCTTATCCTTGTTGGCTTTCCAGTCCTTCGTGTTCCTACACAATTTGAACATTCTTGTTTATTAAAATTTGCCATATTATCCTTCATTCCTTACGTATGAACAAAATGCCGCAAACTTTTCACTTTTTACATTTAGGTCCCTAAAGTTCTTTTTCCTTATCTTTAGGCCCGTAATGCAAACTTTTCCATAAATTGAGTCCTGAAACTTCTAAAATTCAGTTTGGATCCTCAATTTAGTCAAAATTACTTAAGGGGTTCAAGTTTCCAAAATTTCCAATTTGGTCCCCAACTTTTCAAAAATTTCCATTTTGCCCCTACTTTAGAAAAAATGGCAATTTGACCCTAATAAATTCCAAAATCAACCAATTGATCCTCCAACATCTTTTTCATGACCAATTGACACTCAATTTTTGGAAATTTCACTTTGATCTCTCAATTTTACGAAATTCCCAAATTTTCCTCAATTTTCACCTTTTAAACTGGCCGAATTTGATTTCATCAAATTGACCGATCAATCAAGGTTATTTGTTGAAATTGAAGGTAAAATTGAGTTCCTACATATCCATACGATTCAATTGAGCTCTGAACCACATGAATTGACGTCAGAACAAGCTCAAACGGAGCTTCGCTAAAAAACTAGACTCAGAGAGAGAAAGCTTTGAAAGCTTATCGTGGGGGTGCAGTGGTCCAAGCTTTCGATCGGGGCAGGTAGCTCTCGTCCTGAGGTTCATCTTAGGATCAACAATCTCCTCAATTCATATCAAATTGAGGGAGAATTCGGTTAGTGAAATTTCGTCGGTTCTCTCTCCAACACTGATCGAAAATTACATTGGGGAGCTAAATTGACTTAACATTTCAATGTAATTCGGTCATATAAGGGCTAAGGGAGAGTTGGAAGTGCTTGGTTTGGCCTGAGGAGAGTTTTCATCTTCACTGGCGCTGCTTGCTTTTCTAGCGAGTGAAGAGTGTTGTCATCTAAATGAAGAAGACGACACTGTTCTAAACCGAACTGGACCGGTCCAAACCGGGTTCAATTCTTAAGCTAGCCAATTTAGGCCAGATTTGACCGTGTTTTTCGAAATTAAAATTTTCTAAATTCTTCTAAATTCATTTTCTATCCAATGGTGGCTGCGATCATCAAATTTAAATTTTCTATGCCACATAGAAAAATGAATTTAGAAACAAGTTTAATAGTGGTTCAAATTGGTTCAATCCGATTTAGGTATGGTTCACCTGAACTGGTCTAGTTTTCACTTCCAATTCATCCCAAAGTCCTTTCCCATTACTCTATAGGTCACTCAGGATTTGTAAATTTCCCATTTTTCCCTTTCTCTAACGGTTGGGGTTCGTGAACCAATTTGGTTTTCTCACCCGGGTTGACCAGTTCTTTCCTCGCTTTCCTTGTCTTTAAGGGATAAGGTTTACATCCTAGAACCTCTTATTTTAGACTCATGCTCAAGATCCATTATATCTCATCAACTGGGTTAGGCTCTTATAAGTTTTCCACAATATTCTTGTGGTTATCAATGTAGTCAAGCAAGTTTCTTATTAGTTGCAATTAAATTTCCCCTCATGGGTTTCATTTACTACAAAATTTTGGTACTTCAAATGAATGTACTTATGGCATTCCATATGTAAAGGTTTAAGGTAAGGAAATTAGATATTCCATTCTATTTTCTTCGGCTCCTTTTCCGAGTATCATTCATAAGGTTTCTTGTATGCCTTTTCAGCTTTCCAAACTTTTGATGATCCTTTATACAGATATTTTCCGATTTCTCTTAGAAATCCACATATCACATTCTTAATAACACTATTGTTACTCTTGTGGATGTTTTCCCACTATAGGTTTCCCAACATCCCTTTTCATTCGCCCTTGAGGACATCTAAGCTTAAATGATATCTTTTGATGCCATCCTCTCCTGCTTACCTTTACTCTTGAATCCTTGTGGGCACATCTTTTGCACCCCATCCTCATTCCCACTTATACCCCAGTACACAACTTTTTCTTTTAGGGATAAATAAAATTCTCCTTATTTCAAGATTTCTTGGTCATCCTATGAGAGGCTTAATTAACCTTCTCATGGCTTGAGTTTGGTTGTTAATCTAGTCTTGGCCATTGATCTCTTTAAGGATTTCCTTCATCCTTATTTATCAAATTTTTGGCCTTTCCACCTCTCCCTTCTTTGCTAGAGTTTAAATTTACGACCTTTTTGAGGGTCAAGTTTGTTAACTACCTCATCCCTACTATTCTCCATGTCTAATTATCTTGTGACAGTTGTCTCTCGAGCCTACTTGTTCTTAATGTCCATCCTATTGCCCTTAAGTGTGTAGTCCTTACTACTTCCCTATCCTTCTTAGGGCGTTGTTTATTCTCCTTGACCATACCGTTGTTACTAGTTGCTTCATTCCATGAGGTTCATCTAAAGTCTCTATTTGCCTCCTCTGCTTTTCCAAAGTCCGTTACACTTGGCCATCCTGATACATCCTTACCCACTTATGCCCCATTATGAGATTCCTCTATCATCCATCTATCGGTTTTTTAGCTTGGGAATTTCCCATATTTTATGGTCTCACTTCCTACCTTTATCCTTCTACTTAGGGACTTCCATCCTGTGAGTTTCACATTCAACCTCCCTAACACTCCTTGAAGTCTTTTTCTTCTTTCCCTTTCTTAACACATTTCTTCCCCCTTCACTCTTTCTGTGTCCTACCTTAAAGTTGTTGGAGGACGTTTTCTACGTTTGCCCTTTTTGATGGGGTTCTAGGTGTACTTCCTATGTACCTTACCTCAATTCTTATGGTATTCCTCTCTTGTTTGACCTTCTTAAAAATAAGTTTCAATTTTTTTTCTTTATCCTGCTAATTCTTTGCCTCTTTGTGAAAAACTTACTTAACCCACTCCAAATCTTTTATGCATTTGCTCACAGTCAAGAGAGAACACTTCTGACAAAAAGGTTATTTTCAACTTCATCATACCTACCGTGTGTGATGATAACTCCACTTACAATCGGTAAGTGAGTTTCTCTTTTCCTCAAGGAAATTCATCATACCAACTAGGTATGATGTTTAGTAATCTCACTCACAATTGGTAAGTAGGTTTTTAACTTTTAAACTTGCTCATCACCCAACCGTGTATGATATTAAATATGCCCACTCACGGTGGCTTCAAATTAATAAAAGGTGCTCATCATCCCAACTGGGTATGAAGTGTAAATTAGCCCACTCACCCTTTATCAAGAGACATGTTCATCCTAGAGGGATTCCTAGGTACCCATCCTTGATTGGTCTTATTGGTGTTTCTCTGCTCCGATACTTCCCAATTTTTCATAAATTTGGTTGTTGCATGGTGGATATCAAGATTGAGAATTTCATAGGTAGAGAATATTAATCTAGTATATTTAATGTGATCATGGCAAAGATGATGTTTGAGGTGTGAACAAGAACTAGTGGACCATGTAGCACTCTTCTACTCGAATAGCTCTCTTAGCTCAGTTGGTGTCCCTCTGATAAATTGTTCTATACTCCTTATATAGCTATAAAATTTTTTGTTAAATGGGGAAGATTTATTACTACATTATTTTCGATTAATATATTATAATCAAATCTCATGGAATTTCAATCTTTATCATCATAAATGAGAAGGAACTCAAACCATTTCTCATTCTCATCCATGATACACCAAATCACTACTCTCATTAACTAAACTTTTGATTCCTTATGTGCACATCAAATACCCATCTTATTATATAACATGGATAATTCTCAAGTAACTTACATTTCCTTAAATGTTTTACATTTAATAGCCCATGTTAAATGGGCCCCCAACTTTAGCCCCATTGATCTTTAAGCCTTAAAACTGATAGCCAATTACCTCTTTTAGTAACTAGGACATTATATAAATTTATGTGTTGGCCAAAGGGACAATATCTAGGAAATTCTATGGTCTTTTCTCATTCATTATTATTTAAATTCCTCATATAAAGTTGGGTTTCATTCCTTTTTGTATAAAATAACTATATTGGTACTTTGAATATCTTAATAAAATTATGTGTATATTTATTTGATAATGGTACAACCTCAACTCTCTAATCCCTTTCTACTTTATATTTGTTTGGAAATTAATTTTATACAAATATATACATACCCTTATATGTAAACATCTCTTCAACATTTATATATATATATATACATAATTAACAATTATATATAAAATATTTAATTTTCACTTAAATTCAATGTACTTAACTTGATTCCATCGAGTTATTTATTTCGGTTAAAACAACACTTTTTAATTTATTTTAAATAAAATTTATTCCAATTATATCAATTAAGTTTTAAACTTATAATGATACACAAATCGTGTAGGGACACTCAGAACCGAAACACAAGGAAGAGAGAGCTAGCGTGGACTTGGAAACTGACTAGGGACGAACACGTCACAATTATTGGTGAAGTGAATTTTTGTTTACCATATTTTTGCAGATATCCTTTTGTAGGGGATAATGTTCCACCTAGAACAACAAGAAATCCTTTAGCACGTCACTATTTGGTTGATTACCTTTTGATAATTTTCCACCTAACACTAAAACATTATCCTTTGGGCTAATTATCATCATTTGCACACATAAACTTTTTGGTTGGCTGCAAAAGAATATTTAAAGCATTTGCACAGGTGGAATATTATCAAAATGAGCATGTTCAATTTCATGTGGAACTAGGTTGCCACCCTAGTTTACTCATAATTTATTTTAGTGTATAATTTTAATTATATATTAATTGAGTTTATGATAATACAATAAATAATTATGTATTATTAATACAATAAAGAAACTAAGAGATGACATACAAGTGATAACAACTTTTAAAATAAAATAGGAGATTTTTTCATAGTAAATATTAATATAACATTTTTTATTTTATTCCCAAGCTACATCAAAAATATGAGTTGTTTGTATGATTAGCAATTTTGATATGTCATACTTGTACTCCATATCTTGTAATTGAGTTCTATAGCACATCCAATAGGATGGAGTACATGGGGTCGGATTTGATATCGGCCTATCCAATATTGTTTTACAAATTTAGATTTTTTAGTTCATTTTGAGTTTAAAATATTAATATGATTATTTTTTATTTTATTTTGATAAAAAATTATATTATTTTTTATCAATTAAATATATATGATGAAAACCGTCAAATTAATGTTTTTTTGTGAGTGAGTTAATTTCTACTCTATGTTATCAAAAAATAAATAATAATAACAAAAATATTTTCTTATTCACTTTTCAATAGAAGAGGATACAAGGATGATTAAAGATTCCATCACAAGAACATTATCCCTAGGATGATTATTCTCATTTGCACATATAAACTATTTGGTTGGGTACTAAAGGATTATTATCATTTGCACACAATCAGTTAGAATATTATCAAAAGATGCATGTTCAATTTCATATGTTACTAGGCTGCCACCCCTATTTTCCTACAATTTATTATAGTCTACAATTTTAATTATATATTAATTGAGTTTATGATAATACAATAAATAATTATTTATTATACATTTATAATTTTATGCAATAAAGAAACTAAGAAGATGACAACTTTTGAAATAAATAATATATTTTTTCATAGTAAATATTAATATAACATTTTTCTTTTTTATGTCATATCTATGTCAAAAATATGACCTATTTGTGTTATTGGCAATTTTTACATGTTATACTCATACTCCATTCCTTCTTATTAAGTTCAATAACACTTCAATGGGCTGAAGTATATGAGGTCGGATGTTATGTCAGACTATCCAATATTATTTGAGAAATTTAGATATTTATTTCTTTTTTAGTTCAAAATATAACAAAGATTATTTTTTTGTTTTATGTTGATAAAAAAATAATATTATTTTTTATCAATTAAATATATATAATTGAAATAGTCAAATTAATTTTTTTAAGCCAGCTAATTTCTACTCTAAGTTACGAAAAATTAAATAATAATAACAAAAATATTGTCTAATTCCCTTCTCAATAGAAGAGGATATAATGCTAATTAAAAATTCCATCACTTGGACAAACATATCTTATTTGCATAGAGAGCCAAGAAAGTGAATTATTTGATCAATGAATATATATTATTAAATAAATAAAGAGATATATAAGTTAAAAACTCTCTTTCCTTAGTTGTATAGATTTCATTTAATTTACATTATCAAACTATTATCAAGTTAGAGATAAAAGACTACAACTTCATTAGAAATAGGAATTATTTTCCACTTACAACTAATAAGTAGTTTTTTTTTTTGCATGATTTTCACATTACTCCTCTAAGTTGTAATATTTAAAATACCACTAAGTAGTGGGTTTTCATTTCAAGGTACTTATTATCCCCAACTGAATATAATATAAAATCCCAGTCACAACCGTTAAGTGGTTTTTAACTTAATATGCTCATCCCGCCATTCTTCCCAGTTTACCAAGGGTTTTCCCCTCTTTTAAACCCATGAGGAGTAAGGCGTCCTTTAAACCCATGAGGAGTAAGGCGTCCTTTAAACCTGTACCTTTCCTGGAATAACATTATACAAAACTGAAAAATAGACATACCTAATTTTATATTTCCTATACTGGGAAGTCTTTAAGATTGGTTTTCACTTGGTTTCCTGAAAGGAATATAAGGGAGGGTGTGAGTTCTATAACTTAATGAGTGAGGATTGGGAGTGAGTTTTCATAAACAAAATAACTTTAATCAGAGTGTGCCAAACTCCTTATTTTCTTTTAAAATATCCTTTCTTCAATTACTAGTTTTTAAAACTTTTACCCTACCGAGGGTGACTTTTTCAAGTTGAAGTGTGCTAGACTCCTTTATTTCCTTTAGATTTTCTCTACATTAAAAATCTCAATTTTTCACCATTTCTTCTTAATCACGGTCTGTCATCACCCAACACACATCCTTCATCATGAAGGTCAAAACAGACAATCGCAAGCCAGCCCATCCACTGAACCCACTTGTGGCGTCGGAGCAACTTTACCGACAACCTAGATAGAAGAACGTCCACTTCTATCTTGAGAATGAGTGGATGTACATGACATCAAACCCTCAATCCTGAAATCAATTCTCCTTGTTCGTATGAGGACACAGACCTCATCCCCACCCCACCCCAGTATCATGCGCTTGAAGCTACGTCGAGCTTCACAAGGTCACCTCGTCCGACTAACAGCCCTTATATCCGCCAGGTCGTCCAAGGCCCTAGGACACATCACTACCCATCTTAGGCATCTTGAAGGTCTAGTACACACAGTGCATGCACAATCAGTATTTTCACATCATACCTTATAATCTATGGTGTCATTGTTCCAACGGCCTCGGCCATGAACTCAACTTCCAGCTGTTTGGGATTTTATATCATACCCGGTTGGGGATGATAAGTACCTCGAACTGAAAACCAACTACTTAGTGGCATTTTAAACATCACAACATAAAGAAGTGATGTGAAAATCACGTGGAAAAACTACTTACCGATTGTAAGTAGATACTACCCGGTTGGTATGATGAAACATGCTTGAAGGAAGTAAAAAACCCATTCATCGGTTATGAGAGGAGATGTCCTTATACCCGGTCGGTATGATGGATAGTTGAAAACATATTTTGTCAGAAGTGCTCTCCCTTGACTGTGTGCCACTACTTAAACGATTTGGGAGACCTTTTTGATGGGAGCTCGAATAGCTCTGATAGGCCGGAGGCCTCGATTTTTGAACTTGATGGCTAAAATGCCATTTTTGGAAAATCATGTATAGGGGGCCCAAGGTCAGTGAACACGAGCAGAAGCTCGTAAACAAATATGAGATATGTGACATAAAGTTCTAAATAAATGAATTGTTTGGCCATGGTACCAAAACATAACCGGGTATGATGTTAAAGGTCCCACTCACTCATTAACCGTGACATGTTCATCCATGGTTTGATTTCCAAGTTGACGTGAGCTTTCTCTTGTTGGCATTCCAATCGCACTTGACCCGTCGGAGGTGCTACGGTCTGAGCTTTCTATCAGGAAAGGTAGCTTTCTTCCTAATGTACCTTCTAGGATCAAGAATTCCTATTATTGACCTTTCAGCATCGTTGATGTCGTATGAGGGTTGTGGGGATGTTGGGAGAGCTTGGTTTGGCTAGAGGAGGACTAAATTCGACTAATTTTAGCTAGGCTGAAAAAGGGCAACTTCGATCTACCGGAGCTGCTTCACTCTTTGACTATGTTGATGCTTCTTCGGTGATCCTCGGATCGAATAGAGGTGGCTATCAAATAGCTGACTTGCCCCAAAATTTAAAGAGTCCGACCTCTCCTTCTGAGGTTAAGAAAAATGCCTAAGTCGAAGCTGTGGTTCGAGCTTTACTGGGAAATGAATTATTCGAGAGAGAAATGAGTTTTCAAGTGTGAGGAGAATGAATGGGGATAAGCTATTTATATAGGAGTAGAATTGTGTATTAAATAGGGGGATTTATTACTGTAGTCCAGGAGGTCACCCATCCTAGCACTTCTCTCACCTAAGCACGCTTAACTTTAATGTTTTGATAGGATCTGATGCATTAATGCTAGTCCGTTATTATATTTTGGGTTACTAAAAAAATACGGTTTGACAACTATTGAGGGGATGCAACATGAATACTTCCCAATAGGTTTCTCTCGCCTAAGCACGCATAACTTTGGAGTTCTAATAGGATGTTGTGCATTAGTATTGGTATGTTATTTAATTTTGGGTTACTAAAAAATATGGTTTCACAACTATTTAGGAGATGCAACATGAATACTTCCTAGTAGATCACCTATCCTAGAACTAATCTCACCCAAGCAAGCTTAACTTTGGAGTTCTAATCGAATCCGGTGCATTAGTGCTAGTATGTTTATTTAATTTTGGGGTACTAAAACAATATGTTTTGACAACAATTAAGAGAATGCAAAATGAATACATCCCATGAGGTCACCCGCTTAACTTTGGAGTTTTGATAGGATCCGATGCATTAATGCTAGTATGTTATTTAATTTTAGGTTAATAAAACAATATGTTTGACAACTATTGAGAGAATGCAAAATGAATACTTCCCAAGAGGTTTAACCTTCGAGTTTTGATAGGATTCAATGTATTAGTGCTAGTATGTTATTAAATTTTGGGTTTATAAAACAGTATTGTTTGATAACTATTGAGAGAATGCAAAATGAGCTTAACTTTGGTGTTCTAATGGAATATAGTTCAACTGAACTGATATGGCTTCTTTTTCTGGTTACTAAAAACAAGGTGTTACAGGACCACTTCATAATAGTATCATCTTCTTCCTCGGGATGACAACACTATTCATTGATGCAGAAAACTTCCTACTCCAATGAAGGTGTAACCACTCCTATCAGGCCATTTTCAGCCAAGGATAAGCTCGACCAAAATGGAAAGTGGTCGGGCAGAGGGTCCTGAGCTCCCTATAGAAAGAGCTCCTCTCCATTCATCCTCCACACACCTCAAATCACCATTATCTCTCAACTGCTCCACTTTCTAATGAAGCTTGAACCAGAGCTCCGACTTGGGCATTTTTTTTCAACCTCAAAAGTCAAGGTCGGATTCTATATACTCCGAAGAAAGTCATCTACCTGATAGCAATCTCCCTTCGACCCAAGGACCGCTAGAGAAGCACCGGTGGAATTAAATAGTGAAGCAGCTTCGACGGACCGAAGCTGCCATGTTTTGGCCGAGCTGAATTCAGCCAAATACAGCCCTCTTCTGGCCAAACCAAGCTTCCCCGACACCCCTACAACCTTCACACGGCCTCAATAGAGCTAAAAGGTAAGCCAATTCGACCCTCCTCCATCTTTACTGATCGGTGTTAGAGGGAGAAAGTGTCAAATTTCACTAATTAAATTCACTCTCATTTGGACTCCAATTGTAGTGATTCTTGATCCTGGAAGAAACCTCAGAATGAAAGCTACCTCCAAAGATTGAAAGCGCGGACCGCTGCACCTCTGATAGTAAGATTTCAAAGCTTTCTCTCTCTATGAACATCTTTTTGGCGGAGCTCCATTTGAGCTCAATTCGAACCCAAATGATGTGGTTCAAAGCTCAATTAAATCGTGTGGAGGTGTTGGAACTAATCCATACCATCAATTAGAGTAATTAACCCCGATTGACTGGCCAATTTTAAGAAATCAAATTTGGTCAGCTTGATAGGGAGAAATTGGGGGAAAATTTTGGGGAAAATTGGGGATTTCAAAAATTTGAGGGCCCTCCATGCAATTTCTCAAAATTGAGGACCAATTAGCAATGAGAAAGATGTTAGGGGACCAATTGGTCAATTTTTAAAACATTTGGAGCCAAAGTGCTATTTTTGGAAAGTAGGGGCAAAACCGTAAATTTTGAAAAGTTGGGGACCAAAGTGGAAACTTGGGAAAACTTGAGCCCCTTACACAACTTTGAGTAAATTAAGGATCCCATGAAAATTTTCAAAATCTTGGAACTCAATTTGGGGAAAAGTTAGCACTAGGATCCTAAAGTTAAAAAAAATGAACTTTATAGACCAAAATGAAATTAACAAACAATTTTGAGCTTATTCGCTCGTTCGTAAGAAAACGAAGGTTGTCATGCCAAACCATAATTGAACAGGATGCCCAAATCATTTAGGGACACGAGAGAATACTACGCCAGCAAGGAAAAGCTAGTGTGGACTTAGAAACCAACTAGGGACAAATACGTTACGATCATCGTGTTAGTGGACTTAATTATACATCATAACTGGTTGGGATGGTGAGCACCTTAGAAATGAAAAACCACTTGTGAGTGGGATTATTAACATCATACCCAGTTGGGATGATGAGAATTATCTTTAACGGATAAAACATACTTACGGGTTGTGAGTAGAGATAAACATACCTATTTGGTATGATGAGTTCCTTAAGGAAAGGAGAAACCCCTCTGCCGATTGTAAGCAGAGATATCATCACACCCGGTTGGTGTGATGAGCAAAAACTAAATTTTTGTTAGAAGTGTTCTCCCCTAATTGTGTGCCAATGCTTAAAACATTTGGGAGACCTTCTTGAGGTGAGCTAGAACTGCTCAGATAGGTCAGGGGCCTAGGTTTTTGAACTCAATTAGCTAAATGCAAAATTTTTGAAAAACACGGGCAGTGGGCCCAAGGCTAGTGGGACAAGCACTCGCCACGGTACCGAGTTTGAACTGACAGTACTTGATGGATTGGTAGTAGTGCATTAGGGTAAGGTCGACCGACCGGCCAAAACAAACAAATGCAGGTCAAGTTGAGCGTTGGGACCGTTGGCACCAAAGATGATGACTATGATATGAAAAAACTTGTTTGTGCATGCACCTGTGGTATGGGACCATCAAGATGCTCTAAGGGGTAGTGACGGGTCCTAAGGGTGATTGGACGACATAGGGGACGATAAGGGCAGTTTGTCATGCTAGTCAGTCATGTAGCTCCGAGAGCTTCTAGCCCATGAGACCGGGGTGGGGTTAGGATGAGGTCTTCATCCTCATACGAACATGAAGTGGCATTCAGGTCTGAGGGTCAGACATTTGGGATTATCACGCCCCAACCCAGTTTGGTCGGAACCCCGTGAACAACCCGCCACTTCCTTGGTTCAAGAGTGGTTTCCCTCTCCTTAATTCAAGAGGAGTCAAGCGTAATATCAACCTTGTTCCCTAGAAGAACATATATCAATAAAAATGCAAGCTCAAGATAATTAAGCATACCTGACAGAGGGTAAGGCCTAGTGTTATCTCTAGACATTTCTCTATTCTTGGAAAGGGATGAAAGGGTTGGGTAAGTTTCTACAACTCAGTGATTGGGTATTTAAAAACAATAATTTTAATAAAATAGTTTTTTTAATTGGAGTATGTTAGACTCCTTATTTTCTTTAAAATTCTTTATTTTATCAATTTCTTAGTTTTCAAACCCATTACTCATCATTTACCATAATAGTGTGTTTAGCAACCATCACACGCCCTTCATCATAAAGGGATCACACATTAACAGGGTAGCCCATCCACGACACCCACTTTTATCGTTGGAACGACTTTACCAGCCTCCTAGATAAAAGCCTGTCCACTTCTACCCTGGGAATGAGTGCATGTATGCGACATTTGACACTCAAACCCAAAAAGAAACTTTGTGTCCATATGAGGACAAAGACCTCATCTGACCCCGACCCTGATCTCATGCGCATAAAGCTACATCGAGCTTTCCTAACTGCTGGTACGACAAACTGCCCTTATCGTTACCATGTCGTCTTGTAGCCCCTAGGATGCATCACTATCTCTATTAAGTGTATTGAAGGTCATAAATCTTAGTGCATGCACAAAACAATAATTTTCCTCATAAGGCATTTAATCTTTAGTGCCACTGGTCCAACGGCCCCGACCCTCAACTTGACCTGCAACTGTTTGTCTCAACTGGTCTATTGACCTGTCTTGTCACACTGCCACTAGTCCATCGAGTATGTCAGTCCTATCTTGGTACCATGGCCAAACACATCATTCATTAACATTTTCATGTCTTAATCTCATGTTTCTTTATGAGCTCCTGCTAGTGCCAACTAACCTTGGGCCCACCGTACATTATTTTTAAAATCAGGCATTTTAGCCCCCATGTTCCAAAATTGAGGCCTTCAGCCTATTTGAGCTATTCGAGCTCTCGTAAAGAAGGTATCCCTAAATGTTTAAGTAGTGGCAGATAGTCAGGGGAGAGTACTTCTGACAAAAATAACTTTTTAGCTGCCCATCACATCAAACAGGTGTGAGGACATCTACGCTCATAAATGATAAGCGGGTTTTCTACTTCCTTCCAGAAAGTTCATTATACCAATCGGGTATGATCTGCTTACAACTAATAAGTAGTTTTTCCACGTGTTTTCTCACATCACCCCATCTAGGTGTGATGTTAAAGTTCCACTTAGTAGTGGCTTTTAAATTCTGAGGTACTCATTATCCCAACCGTGTATGATTTGAAAATTCTCTCTCACCCGATAGTGTAGTGAATTCCTCTTAAAGCGGTTTCTTCCTGATATTTCTTATTCCTAGACGATATGAACATTCTCGTTCATTATGGTTTGCCCTAATGGCCTTCATTCATCACGAATGAATAAAATGCCTAAACTTTTAGTTATTTGCATTTAGGTCCCTAAAGTTCTTTTTCTTTAACTTTAGGTCCCTAATGCCAACTTTCCACGAAATTGAGTCTCAAAACTTCTAAATTTTACTTTGGGGCCTCAATTTATTCAAAATCACAAAAAGGGGTTCAAGTTTTCCACATTACCAATTTGGTCCCCAACTTTTCCAAAATTACAATTTTATACCTACTTTACAAAAAAAATGGTAAATTTCACCCCAAATTTTTCAAAAATTGACCAATTGGTCCTCCAATATCTATTCCATGCCAATTGGACCTCAATTTTAGGAAATTGCACATTAGTCCCTCAAATTTTTTATATCCCCAAAATTTGCCAAACTTTTCCCCCAATTTCACCCTTTCAACCTGGCCAAATATGATTTCATCAAATTGACCGTTCAATTGAGGCTAATTGTTGAAATTGAAGGTAGATTTGAGTTCTTACACATCCATATGATTCAATTGCACTTTGTATCGCATGAATTGATGCCAAAATGAGCTCAAACAGAGCTTCGCCGAAAAACTAGATGTAGAGAGAGCTTCGAAAGCTTACCGTCGGGGGCATGGCGGTCTGAGCTTTTGATCTAGGAAGATAGCTCTTGCACAGAGGTTAGTCATAGAATCAAGAATTGGCTTTCATGTGGAATTGAGAGAGAATTTGGTCATTAATGATTCGTCAGTTCTCTCTCTAGCACTGATTGGATTTCATAAAGGGGGGGCCAAATTGGCTTACCTTTCGGTCATGTGAGGGCTAAGGGAGTGTTGGGAGATCTTGGTTTTGCTCGAGGAGGGCTCAAGTTGGTTGATTTCAGCTCGACAGAAATAGAGCAGCTACGGTCTATCGGAGCTGCTTCACTGTTCGATCACATCGGCATTCCTCCGGTGATCCTCGGAGCAATTGATAACCACCATCGAGTAGCTGACCTCACCCTGAGTCTAAAGAACTTGACCACACCTTTTTTGGCTCAGAAAAGACCCTATGTCTGACTCTGGTTCGAGCTTGGTCAGAAAACTGAGTAGCTGAGAGAGAGTGAGGTTTTCGTCTGCATGTAGGATGAATGAAGGGGGGTTCTTTATATAGGGAACCCCTGGGACTCTTCGACTATCCATTTGGCAACTTAATGAAAATCATTGATGGCCTGAAATGTACAGAATGGAAACATTTCTTCTTCGCTAATGCTATTCAATTTCCGGCAAGTGAACAATAAATCAAGAAAAATGAATTTAGCATCTAGTTCAATAGTGGTTCAAACCGGTCTAAACCGATTCGGATTAGGTTCACCTGAACTGATTTGGTTTTCTCTCCCAAATTGTCCTAAGGTCCCTTCCCATGGTTTTAATGACTCTTTGGGTCACTTGAGAGTTGTAAATTTCCCAATTTGCTAGTTCTCAAGTGATCGGGGTTTGTGAACCAGTATGGTTTTCTCACTAAGTTTGACCGATTCTTTCCCCTCTTTTCCTTAACTCGAAAGGGCAGGGTTTACTGGGACATTCAACTCAGACCTAGGGTAGAAGTGGATGAGCTTCTATCTTAGTGGATAGTAAAGACACTTCGATCCACAAGTGGGTGCAGTGGACGGGCTGCACCTAAGAATGTGTGTCCCCTTTCTAATGAAGGGTTGCATTTGCTAAACACCTCATGAGGCAAGGGGATGGGCTAAAAGAGATAAACACACCTAATATGATAACGGGAAAAAGGTTTTGAAAATTGAAATTTGAGGAAATCCTTTTAAAGAATGTGATAACCTTGGCACAGTTCGGATGAAGCTATTTTTTGAAAACTCACTCCCAACACCCACTCACTGAATTGTGGAACTAACCCCCTTCCTTTTATCCCTTCCAGGTTACCAAGTATACAGAAATCTTTTAGACCCTCATTAATTGGAACTCTAAGACAGGCACGTTTGTTTTAAAATATTTAGTTTTGTATAATGATATTACAGGAAAGACGGGTTAAAGGATGTCTTACTCCTTGCAGTTAAAAAAATGGTGAAACCCTTAATGGACCAAAGGGAGTGGCTGGTTGCTCATAGGGATCTGACCAAACCGGGTCGGGGTATGACACCCTACACCCTTATCACCTACCCACTCTACCTCCTACCACCTACTCCCTTACCGCCCTTACCCCTTACCCTCCTTAACACTGCTACCTCCCTCAACCTAGGGGTAGGAGGTATGGGGGTTGGGTATAGGGGATAAGGTGTAGGTACTAGTTAGGCTAAATGGGGTAGGGGTAGGTGTAGGGAGTAAGGGGCAGGAGAGTAATGGTACGGAGGGTATGCGTAGGAGAGTAGGGGATTGGAATTATGGTATGGGGTAGGGGGTTTAGGGGGGTAAGGGGAGTAGGGGTACTGGGTAGGGGTAGGGGTAGGGTATAGGGTGGCAGGTGTGGTAGGTGGTAGGCATGGTATGGGGAAGGTGGTTAGGCAATAGGGGGTAAGTGGCTAGGCAGTAGGGTATAGGGTGTAGCAGTAGGGAAGTATGGTGGTTGGGGGTAGAGGATTAATGGGGTAGGGGTAATGGTCTAAGGGGGCTAGAGTTAGGGGGTAAGGGGTAGGGGTTAGGGGGTAGGCGGGCCAAGTGGTTAGGGGTAGGAGGGCCAAGTGGTTGGGGATAGGAGGTAGGTAGGGTAGGGAGTAGGCGAAGTTAGGGTAGGGGATAGTGTGAAAGGGGTTATGGTAAGGTAGTAGATGGTTGGGTCATAAGGGGTATGGGTTAAGAGGTAGGCAGGGTAGGGAGTAGGAAGAGTTGGGGTAGGGGGATAGTGTGAAACGGGTTATGGTAAGGTAGTAGATGGTTGGGTCATAAGGGGTATGGGGTAAAAGGGTTTGGTGGATGGGGCCTTTGGGTAGTGGGTATGCGGTAGGTGGTAGGGATCCATAGAGGATAAGGGTATGGGGTATGAGGTGGGGGTAGGTTTAATGGGGTAGGGTTAGGGTAAAGGTTGGGGGTAGTTGGTAAGGGTTAGGGTTTGGTGTAAGGGATATGGGTAAGGTGGTAGGTGGGTATGGGGGTAGGGGTAGGGTGGTAGGTGTTTGCAAGTGGGTAGGGGGTATTGGTATGGGGTAGATGTGATAGGGGAAGGGAGTTGGCGTATGCATGGTCGGCGGGGTAAGGGGTAGGTGATAGGTGTGTTGGGTGTAGGTGATAGGTAGAGCAATATACAATTGTAAACCTACAACATACTATCTATAGAGTTCACATTGATCATTATTTTTGTGCGAATGTATTTCCTTCTAAAAACCATACCCCTTCCCCAAATGCCTTCCCCTTCCCCCCCACCCCACCCCCCACCCTTCCACCCCCACCCCCACCCCTCCACCCCCCACCTCCCCCCTTGTGAGAGATTTTGTAGCATATCCACCTTATCTTGTCTACGATCCTATGCCCATGCCCATTAGCCTTAGGCCACTCACACGACATCATTCAAATTTTGCGTGTCTCATGGAATTTTAGGACAACCTTCCAAAAGTTTTAAGCTTGTTCAACCTATAAGCCTCGTCCTTTAGTAATGAGAAAACCGGGGAAAGAATCAGTCAATTTGAATCTTTAAAATGAATTGGTCTAAAAACCCGATTGTTAGGGGATGAGCAAATTTGAAAATTTCTAACTCCCATGTGACTAAAAAATGTTCATAAACTTGGGCAAAAGAACCCAAGGACATAATGAGGAAGAAAGACCGAAGCAGTTCAATAGAATCAAATTTGAACCGGATAGAATCGGTTTATGAACCAAGTTGATTCATTAAACGGGAACCGATAGAGAATGGTTAAACCAAGATGCTTATGGATCCCTTGTGATTCAAAGAGGTTTATAATCCTTGGGAAGGAACCTTAGAACAATGTGGAAGAGAAAGACAAGATCAGTTCGGGTGAACTGGACCCCAACCGGATTAAATCGGTTTAAGAACTGAGCTGATTTATGAATCGGAATTGAATAAGAGATGGTAAACCAGGAGTTTTATGGACCCTAAGTGATCCAATGAGTCATAAAAGACATGGGAATAGACTTGTGAAGGAATTGATGATGAAAACCAAACCAGTTCATGTGAATCGGATCGGAACTGGTTTTGACCGGTTTGAACCACTATTGAATTGGATCCTAAATTCATTTTTCTAGGTTGCTTAAATAATTCAAATTTGAGATTTGAGGCCACCATTGGATAAAAAATGAATTTAGATGAATTTAGAAATTTTTAGATTTGAAAAACTCGGTCGAATGAGGGGTGAATCGACCAGTTTAAGCTTTAAACCCAGTTCGGATCGGCCTTGTCCGGTTCGGAACAATGTCATCTTCTTCCTTAGGATGACAACACTATCCACTCACCTGAAAATTGAAGCGGCACTGACGACAAAGAAATGTTTCTGTTCTGATGGCCAACGGGTCGTCGAGCTCCCTATATAAAGAGCCTCTCTCTATTCATCCTCTCCACACCTGAAAAGCTCGCTCTCTCTCAGTTGCTTAGTTTTCCAGTGAAACTCGAACCAGAGCTCTAATATAGGGTCAATTCTAAGCCAAAGAAGGTGAGGTCAAGTTCATTAGAACCGGGGGGAAGTCAGCTACACACTGGTGACATCCGTTCGTTCTGAGAGTCATCGTAGAAGCGCCAGCGTGATCAAATAGTGAAGTAGCTCCAGTGGGCTGTAGCTGCCCTATTTTGTCCGAGTTGAAATCGGCCAACTCAAGCCCTCCTTAGGCCAAACCAAGCTCTCCTGACACCTGCTCAGCCCTTCAACGGCTGAATTAGGACTGAAAGGTAAGCCAATTCGGCTCCCCTTCACAATTTTCGATTAGTGTTAGAAAGAGAGTCAACCAAATTTCAATGACAAAATTCTAATCCAATTCGACATAAATTGATATCATTCTTGATCCCGGGAAGAACCTCTGGAAGAGAGCTACCTACCCAGATAGAAAGCTCGAACCGCCACGCCTTCACCGGTGAGAAATCGAAGCTTTCTCTCTATAAAGTCTATTTTCCAGTGAAGTTTTGTTTGAGCTCGTTCTAGCATTAAAACCTACAATTAAAAATTCCTTAGAATTGTGTGAACATGTAAAAACTCAATTTTAACTAATAGAGGTGTTTGATCGGTCAATTTGATGAAATCAAATTCGGCTAGGTTAAAGAGTGGAAATTGGGGGAAATTTGGGTATTTTCGAAAATTTGGACCAAAATGTAATTTTCTAAAATTAAGGGTCAATTGTTCATGATCTTATTAGAGGGCCAATTGAGAAATATTAGAATTTTTGGGGCAAAATTTACCATTTTTGTAAAGGAAGGGTAAAATGGTAATTTTGGGAAAATCGATGGATCAAATTGAAAAATTGGGAAATTAAACCCCTTTTCGCAAAATTTAATAAATTGAGATTCCAAGATAAATTTTAAAACTTTTGAGACTCAATTTGAGGAAAAACATGGCAATAGGGACTTAAAGTTGAAGAAAAATAACTTAAGGACCTAATTGCAAATATATATAAAGTTGGGTTTTCTCATTCATTCTAACGAATGAAGGCTGTTAGGCCAAAGAATAACGAACAACTATGTTCATTTCCTATAGGAGAACGAGACATTGAGCACGCCAGTTGAGGTCCAGCGTGCAAGGGATGGAACTCGACTAAGTGGAATTTCACTGCACGATCGGGTGAGTGGGATTTTAGATCATACCCAGTTGGGGATGATAAGCACATCAAAATGAAAACCCACTACTATGTGGTATTTTAAACATCACAACTTAGAGTTGTGATATGAAAACCATGCGAAAAAACTACTTACTAGTTGTAAGTGCATCATAACCAGTTGGTATGATGAAACTTCCTCAAAGGATGTTGGAAACTTGTTCTTTGGTTATGAATGAAGATGTCCTTATATCGGGTCAGTATAATCGATAGTGAAAACATATTTTTGTGGCTACAAGCGGAAACTCATAAACAAACATAATATATGTGCCATAAAACTTTAATAAGTAAATTGTATGGTCATCGTACCAAGGCTGGTCCGACATTTTCAGTCAATTGGCAGTAGTGCGACATAACCGGTCTCCGAACCAATCGAGACAAATAGCTGCCGGTTGATTTGAAAGTTGGGACCGTTGAACTAATGACACCACAAATTATATGGCATATTAAGAAAACATTGTTTGTGCATGCATTATGAGTACGTGATCATCAAGACAACCATGAGTGGTAGTGTCCTAAGGGCCCTGGACAACCTGGTGAGTATAAGGGCAGTTGTTGTTCCAGGTGACCGTGCAAAATTTGGAGTAGCACCAAGTGCATGAGACTGGGTTGGGGATGGGATGAGGTCTTTGTTCTCATACGGACCCGAAGAATAAATTTCAAGATTGAGGGTCGGATGTCACATACATCCACTCATTCTCTAGATGGAAGTGGTCGTACTTCTATCTAGGTGGCCGGTAAAGTCACTTCGAAGTCACAAGTGGGTTCAGTGGTCGTGCTGACCTGCGAATGTATGTAACCTTCATGATGATGGATGTGTGTTGGGTAATGGCACACCGTGATAATAAGAAATGGTGAAAAACCCAAATTTTTAAATGAAGGGATTTTTGAAAAGTGAGGAGTCTGACACACTCCAATACAAATGTTTTTCTTAAAATTTAAAAGTAGACTTTTGAAAAACCCATTCACTAAGTTGTAGAAACTCACCCCTCCTTTCTACCCATTTTCAGGAAAAGAGAAAATGACTAGAAGTAACGCCGAGCCTTACCCTTTATCAGGTATGCTTAATTTTTCCTTAAGCTTGCATTTTATTTGATATATGTCTTCCAGGGAACAAGGTTGAAATTTCGCTTGGCTCCTCTCGAGTAAAAGAAGGAGGAAACTTCTCTTGAACCGACAAAGAGCGTCACATTGTTCACGGGGAGCCAACCAAAAACTAGAGTGGTATCAGTGCCTAGTTCCCTTGAAACATTATCAATAATATGCCTTGATATTAATACAACTCTAAAATATCATGTAGGAATGAGAATCCCTAGGAAATTCACAAGAAAATCTAGTCCTTCCCATATAAGCGTGAAAAACACATCCAACCCAAGGGAGGAAGCCGTTCAGAGGTTCCTAAGGGGCAAAAAACAAGTACTCAAAGACATGGTGGAGGCCTACCGGAAGCTAGTTGGAGCATTACTGGAACCAGAAGGCATTATATACGTCCTCCCAGACAAGAAGAACCATCACCACCTACTAGAAGTCCAACCCCTCCTCCAATACCACAACCATAGAAGAGAAACCCCACCAGGAAAGAGGCCTGGGATAATTATTGGGATGCTTATACCACCTTCATGAAGGTCCACCAAGTACCTCCACCCACTCAACCTGACTTCAATCCGTCTTGATGGATGAAATGGACATATGAGTGTGAGGCGGAAGTACTAAGGCGATACGGGTTGGAGGCCACACATGAAATTTGTCCTATTAAGGAGCACGAATGGACCCCAATAAATTAGTCAGAGCCTTCCCACCAAGAGTCTCATAATCGTTTTAGGGTTAACTCTAGTCCTATGACCCCAAGGGATTAGGGGGTAAAGAAGTCATGTAATAAGCCAAATTTTTGGCAAGAGAATATTTCCCGAATGAATTAAAAGTTTATTAAAACTCCTGAGTTCCTTGAGAAAAATCTAAGTAGATAAAAGTTTAAGAGAAGAAAATCCTCCTAAGGGAAAATGGCTTATGGATAGTTAAACTCAAACTTTAGGTCTTAGAAAAGGAGAAATTCATCTCGTGGAGATCCTAAGGAAAGGAAAATGGAGTTGGAGGAGCAACCATTCAAGAGCACATAACTTTTGAGAGACCCAAGAGGAAGTATAACCACAAGAATAGAAGTTGATCGATAGGGAAAAGAGATTAAGATTTCACATGGCAAAGATGAAGAGAAAGTGCAACAACAGGAAATTTAAGAAGATAAGAAACATATGGAAGGTAAACTGTGAGTCAAGAAAAATAAGAGTAGATGAAGCGTACCAAGTCTACAAGTTAGGAGAGAATTTTACAAAGAATAAGGCAATCAAACACCAGAAAGTACGAGAGGTTAGGTAGGAGTACTAGGAGGTTGAGCATGATCCACTACAAGAAGCCTGAAAAACTCGAATTAGGAATGTCAAAGAAATATTATGTAAGGAAATAACTTAATTGGACCAAATGATTTGGAGAAGAAAACGAAGTCTAAACGAATATGGGGAATAGTGGGAGAATACACCCCAATCAACACAAAGGGGGAAACACTAGGGATATAAAGGTACAAAAGCTTTGAAAACGATAAGGATAAGAGACCCATCTCAAGGGAGTATGTGAATATGGAAGCGAGTGGAAATAAAGCAAGGACAACCAATGGTACTACTGGATCCAAAGAGCAAGAATAAGCCTGAAATTTAAGGAGTTCAATGGTAGAATTAGAACGAAATATGTAGGGAAGGAGAATGGAAAGCTCATCGGAGAAAGAAATTACTCGACTCATGACTTAGGATTTGTTGCGATAATGTTGGCCCTAAGGATATGGTGCTCCTACCTTTACGGGATTGAGTACAGGATATACACAAATCACTAGAGCTATAAGTACTTCATAACTAAAAAGGAATTAAACCCCATCAGGGGAGATGACTGAAAATGGTGAAGGATTATGATCTTGCAATAAAATACCACCCGGATATGGTAGCAGATGCTTAAAATCGCGAGTTTCGAACTAAGACGACATAATTAAAGACAAGTTACATATCCTATTACAATAATTAAGAAGGATAGAGGCGGACCTGAGGAAAGACAAGCAGGAAAAATGCTTGGTGGTTAATGGGGTGGTAAGACCTGGTCTAACAAGCATATAAAGGCTCAACAAAAGATGGATAAAGAACTTGGATCCGGCTAACAGAGAAAGGAAACCAAATTACGACATGCGAAGTGACGGAGTGGCACACGGTTCTGTGTATGCTATGCATCCGGGCAGTACTAAGATGTGTCACACAATCAAACAAGAATACTAGTGGAAGGGTATGAAGCGGGACATTGCAGGATATGCAACCCAATGTTTGACCTATCAATAGATAAAAGCGGAATATCGAAAACCATCAGGAGTACTACAACCATTACCAATTCTCGAGAGGAAATGAGAGCACATTATCATGAACTTTGTCATGGGCCTATCAGTGGCTAAAACGGGTCGAGATGCTGATTTGGACAATAATGGATAGATTGACCCAATCTGATCGTTTCCTCCCTATAAAAGTGACAAATAGTAGAACATCTGGTCATCCTATATATGAAGGAAATAATAAGACTCCATGGTATCCCGGTGAGTATAGTATCGGATAGAGATCCGAGATTTTCTTCTAGGGTTTTGGTCAAGTCTACAAAATGCCATGGGGGACCAAGCTCCACATGAGTACGGCATTTCACCCATAGACAGATTGGTAGTCTGAGCAAACCATCCAAACCTTGAAAGACATGCTGAGAGCATGGATACTCACCATGAAAGAAAGCTAGGAAGAATACTTATGCCTGATGGAATTGCGTATAATAATAGTCATCAGGCCAGTATTCAGATGGCTCTCTATGAAGCCTATTATGGACGATCTCGTTGTACCCCTCCATTCTAGGAAGAAGTAGGGGAAAGGAAGTTAGAAAGGACAGATATGATTGAGGATGCCACAGAGAAGATAAAACTAATAAGGAGTCGTATTAAGACCACACTGGACAAACAAAGGAATTATGCGGATAATTGAAGGAGAGATGTAGAGTTAGATGCCGGAGATAAGGTATTCCTCAAAGCATCTCCATGGAGAGGAATACTTAGGTTTTGGCAAAGAGGAAAGCTGAAACCCAGATATATCGGTCCATATCCCATTATTCAAAGGATAGGACTAGTAGCTTATAAATTAGAACTACCTCCTGATCTACAGAGAATACATGATGTATTCCACATTTCAGTACTTCAGAAATATCAGCTTGATTCTAGTCACGTATTGGACCGACCTCCAATGGAACTGGAAGAGAACCTGACTTATTAGATAGAGCCGGTACGAATCATTAACTGGAGAGACAAGAATTTGAGGAATAAGAAAATTCCTATGGTCAAGGTGCTATGCAAGAACGGACCCGTGCAGGAAGAGACATGGGAAACCGAGTCTATGATGAGGGATAGTTATCATCAGTTATTTAATGTGTAATTATTTTGAGGACAAAACAACTAAAAGGAGGGGAGAGTTGTAAACTCTGCCCTTTAGTAATATGAAAACCAGGGAAAGAACCGGTCAATTTGAATCTTTAAACCAAATTGGTCTAAAAACCCGATTGTTATGGGACGAGCAAATTTGAAAATTTCTAACTCCCATGTGACTCAAAAAAGTTCATAAACTTGGGCAAAAGAACCCTAGGACAGAATGAGGAAGAAAGACCAAAGTAGTTCAATAGAACCGGGTCTAAACGAGATAGAACCAGTTTATGAACCAAGTTGATTCATTGAATTGGAACCTATAGAGAATGGGTAAACCAAGATGCTTATGGATCCCTTGGGATTCAATGAGGCTTTTAATCCTTAGGAAGGAACCTTAGAATAATGTGGGAGAGAAAAAATAGATCGGTTCGGATGAACGGAACCCGAACCGGATTAAACCGGTTTAAGAACTGAGCCAGGAATTTTATGGACACTAAGTGACCTAAGGAGTCACAAAAGACATGGGAATGGACTTGTGAAAAATGGGGGATGAAAACGAAACCGGTTCAAGTTGTGAAAAAATGGGGGATGAAAAAATGGACTTGTAAAAATATTTTTGCGTTCAAATTTATTTTAAAAATTAAAAATTAAAAATATACAATTTCTATCTTATATAAATAAATATCAAATTTTGAAAAATAATTAACAATTTAAATGATTTTGAATTTAATTTGAAATATCTGTTACTATACTTGATTATGAATGATGACCACTTTTATTTCATTTGCTAATTTCATTAATTTATACCGTTAAAACTAAATAAATGAATATATCATTAAAATAATATACACTCTAAAAAATTTTATTTATATTTTCACATATTTAATATTATATTTTATCAAATTTATTTTATTATCATAAACTAAATTAAATTTATTATTAAATTTTAATACAATACATATATTTAATAATATATACTGTATAAATGTATAATTAAAAATAAATTTGAAATTATAAATAATTTTAAATTTATAGATAGAGCAATTCTATTATTAAATAAACAGTTGTAATTATTTACTAATTTCATTAGTGTATAATTTTTTTAATATTATTATTTAAAATTTATACATATATTCAATTTATAAAAACATGTTATATGTAGTTATTTATTTATTTTTAATAAAAGAATTCAAAATTTAATAAATTAATATTTTGCCTAAAAAAGTTGTATTGAATTTGTCAAAAATAAAGTTTAGTGATACATAATATATTTAAAATTTTATTTTTTTAATTAAGTATTCAATTCAACATGCAAATAAATTTCTCTGGTAATTATTATATTTTTATTAGAGAATAAAAATATTTTTTATATTTATACATATAAATTTTATTGATAAATTAGTACGTATGGAGTAACATTGATAAAAAGTTAGTATTCGATTTAACCGAGAGCGTGTATGATGAAATAATGACTTGTATGGCATAAATAATTTAAAATTTAAACTCGCCACAACTTGAGAGTTTGTTCCATGTTTTATGCCATGAAGCGGTTGTTCTATAAAATAATTTGAATCGGATAGTTTATGAACTAGACATGGATAATGAGTAAAGAAAATTCAAGTAGTTTTGTAAAGATTCCTTCCATTGGTCTTTATTAAAGGAAAACTTAAAAGAGTTATGGCATCACATATAAACGACATAATAATTCCTCTTTTGATTGAAGTTGTAGTCTTTTATCTCTAACTTGATAATAGTTTGATAATGTAAATTAAATGAAATCTAGAAAGTAAGGAAAGAGAGTTTTTAACTTATATAACTCTTTTTTTTTATTTAATAATATATATTTATTGATCAAATAATCCACTTTCTTATCTATTTACTCAAATAAGATATGTTTTTTCAAGTGGTTGAATCTATTGAAAAGGGAATGAATCCATTTTTTTTGTTATACTCATTTAATTTTTCATAACTTAGAGAAGTAATTAGCTCGCTCACAAAAAATTATTAATTTCATTGTTTCCATCATATATATTTAATTGATAAAAAATAAAATAATTATTTATCTATATGGAAATAAAAAAAATAATCTTCTTTATATTTTAATCTCAAAACAAACTAAAAAATCTAAATTTATAAAACAATATCTGATAGTCCAATATAACCTACGACCCCATATGCTCCATCCCATTGAATTGTTATAGAATTCAATCAGAAGGAATGGAGTATGAGTATGACAAATAGGTCATATTTTTGACATAGTTAGGGCATCAAAAGTTGTCATCTTGTTAGTTTCTTTATTGTATAAAATTATTAATACATAATACATAATTATTTATTGTATTATCATAAACTCAATTAATATATAATTAAAATTATACACTAAAATAAATTGTGGGAAAACTGTCATGGCAGCCAAGTTCCACTTGAAATTGAACATGTTCCTTTTGATAATATTCCACCTTACTATGTGCAAATGCTTTAAATATTCTCTAGCAGCCAACCAAAAAGTTTATGTGTGCAAATAATAATAATTAGCCTAGGGGATAATCGTCTAGTGTCAGGTCGACTATTATCAAAAGATAATCAACTAAATAGTAAGTGCGAAAGGATATCTAGCTTTTCTAGTTGAAACATTTTCCCCTACTAAAGGATATATGCTAAGAATACGGTCTATTAAAAACCCACTCAACAGGTGATGGTTACGTGTTCATCCATTGTCAGTTTACAAGTCCACGCTAGGTCTTTTTTACTTAAGTTTCGGTCATGGGTGTCTTTACACGGTTTGGCTATGATTATCAATAAAATTAATAATTTTATAATTTTATAATTAAAATTATTCATAAAATCTATTATTATACTTAATCACTAGTTCTAAATCTCATATGCTAATTACAAAGTTTCTCCAAAGTTCAATTTCGTTATACTTTATTAGAGGGGAGCTTATAGGATATTTGGATGAGTTAAGACACAGCACATAAAGGGCAAACTAGTTTATTTTTTCTTTTTTAAAAGAGGACGAAACCATATCATATAATAAAATAATAATAGTTCAATGATGTTAATTATTTAAAATCATCAACTAAACAAATTTAATTATAATTATAATGGGATATATAATTAAAAATAAAAATTTTAAAATATATTATATATAACTAAATTTTATTTTAATACATTTAATTAAACCATTATGGGCAAAATATTATTTTATCAAAATTTGATATACTTTTCAAGAAATTAAATGATACATTAGGACATATTTTTTATAAATTAAATATTTTATATATTATACTAATGTATTATAAGTTTTTAATAACATTTTAATAAAAAATTTTAAATAAGAAATAAATAAAATATAAAATAAATTGCTTAAATTTAAGATAAAAATGAAAAGTTGTATTATATATATTAATCTATCATTAATACTTTTGTGTATTAAAAATAAAATTTTCAAATAAATCACAACTTATAATCACTAAAAAATAGATTCTTCAAATAAATTTAAAATCTTATAAATTTACAAATTTGTTCAAATTTTGACATTTTATTAGTAAATTGTATATTATTAAATATATGTGATGTATTTAGTTTTAACAATAAATTTAAATGAGTTTATAATAGTAAAATAAAGTTGGTAATGTATAATATTGAATATGTGAAAATATTAATAAAATATATTAAAATGTGTATAATTTTAAATATAAATTCAATTGAATTTATGATAAATATAAATAATTATTAAAATTTAAACAAAATTAATAATTTAGTAATTTGAAATTTTTAAATTATACATCAAATCTATTATTATAGTTAATCACTTGTTCTTATTCTTATTTGCTAATTTTATTAATGTATAAAAGTATTAATAATAATGCATTGATGATATATCAATATTTATTATATAAATTTAATTCAATATTTAAATTATACACTTTTAACATTATTATATTATCCTTAACTCAATAGAATTTTTTTTTAAATTTCTTTTGCTCTCAAATTTATTTTTAAAATAGAAAATTAATAATATACACTTTTCAATTTCATCATTATAAATAAATATCAAAATTTGAAAAAAAATACCAATTTAGAAGATTTGGAATTTAATTTGAAAGATTTATAATTATACTTGATTATGAATGGTGACCACTTTTATTTCAGTTTCAAATTTCATTAATTTATATGGTTAAAACTAAATACATGAATACATCATTAAAATAATATACACTCTAATAAATTTTATATATTTAATATTGTATACAATACATATGTTTAATATTATATACTTTGTAAATTTATAAATAAAAGTAAATATGAAATTATAAATAATTTTAAATTTATAGAAAGGGCAATTTTATTATTAGATAAAGAGTTGTAATTATTTACTAATTTCACTAGTGTATATTTTTTATTAATATTTTTATTTAAAACTTATAGATATATTTAATTTATAAAAACATGTTATATGATGTTATTGATTTATTTTTTAATAATGAATTCAAAATTTAATAAAGTAATATTTTGCCTAAAAAAACTAATATTGAATGTATTAAAAATAAATTTTAGTGATACATAATATATGTTAAATTTTTTATTTTTTATTCAAGTATTCAATTATAAAAGCGAATGATTTTCCTTTGTGAATATTTTAATTTTATTAGATAATAAAAATATTAAATATATATAATTTTCATATATATTCATATAAAATTTATTTATAAATCGATAGGTGTAGAGTAATATTGATAAAAGTTAGTATTCGAGCATGTACAATGGAGTAATGACTTGAATAGCGTAAATATTTCAAAATTTAAACTTGCCTCAACTTGAGCAGTTGTTGCATATGCCACACCATGAAGCTTTTGTTCTATAGAATGATTTGAATTAGATAGTTTATGAACTTGACATATATAATGAGTAAAGGAGATTGAGGCACTTTTGTTGAGGTTTCTTCCATTGGACTTTATTGAAGGAAAACTTGAAAGAGTTATGGCATCACATATAAATAATATAATAATTCCTCTTTTGAATGAAGTTGTAGTATTTTATCTCTAACTTGATAATAATTTAATAATGTAAATTAAATGAAATTCGCACAAGTAAGGAAAGAGAGTTTTTAACTTATATATCTTTTTTTTCATTTAATTATATATATTTATTGACCAAATAATCCACTTTCTTGCCTCTCTACTCAAATAAGATATGTTTGTCAAAGTGATGGAATTTTTAATCAAACTTATATCATCTAATGAGTTAATATTTTTATTATTATTATTTAATTTTTCATAACTTAGCATAGAAATTAGCTCGCTCACAAAAATATATATATATTTAATTGATAAGAAATAATATAATTGTTTATCAACATAAAATAAAAAAATAATCTTGTTTATATTTTGAACTCAAAAAGAACTAAAAATCTAAATTTCTGAAATAATATTGGATATTGTGACATATCATCTAACCACATATACTCCATCCATCCCATTGAAATGTTGTTGAACTTAATCAAAAGGAATGGAGTATGAGTATGACATGTAAAAATTGCTAATCACACAAATATGTCATATTTTTGACATAGATAAGGCATAAAAAATGTTATATTAATATTTATTATGAAAAATATAATATTTTATTTAAAAGTTGTCATTTTCTTAGATTCTTTATTGCATAAAATTATACATGCATAATATATAATTATTTATTGTATTATCATATTTTCAATTAATATATAATTAAAATTGTAGACTATAATAAATTGTGGGAAAATCGGGGTGGCAACCTACTTACACATGAAATCGAACATGTGTCTTTTGATAATATTCCATCTGACTTTGTGCAAATACTTTAAATATCATTTAGCAGCCAACCAAATAATTTGTGTGCAAATGATAATAATCATCCTAGGGGATAATGTTCTAGTGATGGAATCTTTAATCATCCTTATATTCTCTTCTATTGAAAAGTGAATAAGTCAATTTTTTTGTTATTGTTAATTAATTTTTTATAACTTAGAGTAGAGATTAGTTCGCTCACCAACAACATTAATTTGACCATTTTCATTATATACATTTAATTGATAAATATAATATAATTTTTTTATAAAAATAAAATAAAAAATAATTATATTTATATTTTTAACTCAGAACGAACTAAACAATCTAAATTTGTAAATTAATATCGGAGAGTCCGATATCACATCCGGCCCCATATACTCCATCCCATTGGATGTGTTATAGAACTCAATCACAAGAAATAGAGTAGGAGTATGACATATCAAAATTGCCAATCATACAAATAACTCATTTTTTTTACAAGCTAGGTCTTAAAATAGAAAATTGTTATATTAATATTTACTGTGAAAACATCTACTCTTTTATTTCAAAAGTTGTCATCACTTGTATGTCATTTATTAGTTTCATTATTGCATAAAATTACTAATACATAATAAATAATTATTTATTGTATTATCATAAACTTAATTAATATATAATTAAAATTATACACTAAAATAAATTGTTAGGTGAAATATTATCAAAAGGTAATCAACTAAATAGTCAGTTGCTAAAGTATATCTAGTTGTTCGAGGTGGAACATTATCCCCTACTAAAGGATATCTGCTAAAAATATCGTCTATTAAAAATCAACTCAACCTATAATTGAGACATATTTCTTCCTAATCAGTTTTCAAATCCACGCTAGCTCTCCCTTACTTCTGTATTCGGTCTTGAGTGTCCGCACACAATTTGTGTATCATTATCATAAAAATTAATAATTTAACAATTTTAAATTTAAAAATTATACATAAAATCTAATATTATACTTAATCACTAGTACTTAATCTCATTTGCTAATTATAATGTTTCTCCAAATTTCAGTTTGGTTATACTTTATTAGAGCAAAGCTTATAGGCTATATGGATGAGTAATAAGATACCACATAAAGAGCACACTAGAGGACAAAACCCAATCATACTAAAATGATAATAGTTTGATTAAGTGAATTAATTAAAATTATCAACTAAAGAAATTTAATTATATTTATAATGGGATATATAATTGAATAAATAAACTTTTTAAAATATATTATATATAACTAAATTTTATTTTAACATGTTCTATTAAACTATTATGGGCAAAATATAATATTATCAAATTTTAATATATTTTTCTAGAAATTAAATGATACATTAGGACATATTTTTTATAAATTAAATATTTTATATTTTATATTAATTTATTATAAGTTTTTAATAAATATTTTTAAAAAATAAATAAATTATATATAAAATAAATTGCTTTAATTTAAGATAAAAATGAAATGATGTATTATATATATATATATATATTAATGTATCATTAATACTTTTATGAATTAAAAATAAAATTTTCAAATAAATCACAACTCATAATCACTAAAAAATAGATTTTTCTAAATAATTTTAAAATCATATAAATTCATAAATTTGTTCAAATTTTCACATTTTAGTGGAAATTGTATATTAGTAAATATATGTGATGGATTCAATTTTAACAATAAATTTAACTGATTTTATAATAATAAAATAAAATTAGTAATGTATAATATTAAATATGTTAAAATATTAATAAAAAATATTAAAATATGTATAATTTTAAAAATAAATTTAATTAAATTTATGATATATTAATTAGGGATGTTATTCTGTACGGTTGGGTTTCAACAAAATCAAACACAACTCAAACTCGGATATATGAAATAGAACTCGTACTCGCTATTCGAGTTCATGAATCACGTAATTTAAATATTGAGACGTGATTTGGCATTCGATAATTTGAATTTTAAAAAATATAAGTAATTATTAATCTTTCAACAAAAATGATAATTTATTATTTTAAATTTAAATATTATCCATAAAATCTCTTATTATACTTAATCACTAGTTCTCAATCTCACTTGCTAATTTTATCAATTTATACAATTATTAATAATAATGTATTGATAATATATCAATATTTGTTACACAAATTTAATTCAATACATAATTAAAATTATACGAAATATAATAAATTTTATTGATATTTTTATATATTTTATATTAAATATTTTAACTTTATTATATTATCATTAACTCAATTGAATTTATTGTCAAAATATTTTTTTCTATCAAATTTATTTTTAAAATTGAAAATTAATAATATACAGTTTGCATCTTTATAATTAAAAATAAATATTCAAATTTAAAAAATATCAATTTAGATTAATTTGAATTTAATTTGAAAATTCTATTATTATATTTGATCATGAATGATGACCACTTGTATTTTATTTGCTAATTTCATTAATTTAGACGGTTAAAACTAAATACATGAATACACACTCGGATAAATTTTAATGATATTTTCACATATTTAATATTATATATTATCAAATTTAATTTATTATCATAAACTAAATTGAATTTATTATTAAAATTGAAAACAATACATATATTTAATAATATATACTCAACAAATTTATAATTAAAAATAAATAATTTTAAATTTATAGATAGAGGAATTCTCTTATTAGATAATGAGTTGTAATTATTTACTAATTTTATTAGAGTATATTTTTTATTAATATTTTTATTTAAAACTTATAGATATATTTAATATATAAAAACATGTTATATGAAGTTATTTATATATTTTTAATAAAATAATTAAAAATTTAATAAAGTAATATTATGACTAAAAAAGTAATATTGAATATGTTAAAAATGAAGTTTAGTGATACATATTTTATTTTAAAATTATTACTTTTTAATTAAGGATTCCATTATACACAAATGAATTTCCTTAGTGATTATTATATTTTTATTAGAGAATAAAAATATTAATCATAAATATTTTCATATTTATTCATATAAATTTTATTGATAAATCAATATGCGTCATTAAACATTAATGAAAAGTTAGTCTTTGATTTAACTAAGAACGTGTACGATGGAGTAACAACAAAAGTTGTGTCAATTTTTCAAAATTTAAACTAGCCTGAACTTGAGAGGTTGTTACATGTGTAACACAATGAAGTGGTTGTTCTATAGAATGGTTTGAATTAGATAGTTTATGAACATGACATGAATAATGAGGAAAGAAGATTGATGCAATTTTGTAGAGGCTCCTTTCATTGGCCTTTATTGAAGGAAAACTTGAAGGAGTTGTGGCATCATATATAAAAAAAACATAATAATTTCTCTTTTGAATGAAGTTGTAGTCTTTTATATCTAACTTGATAATAATTTGATAATATAAATTAAATGAAATATATATAAGTAAGGACAGAGAGCTTTTAACTTATATATCTCTTTTTTTTTGTTTTCTATTTAATAAAATATATTCATTGATCAAATAATCCACTTTCTTTCCACTCTACTCAATTTCATGTCTTTCTACTCAAATAAGATAATTTTGTCCAAGTGATAGAATCTTTAATTAGCCTTATATCTTCTTCAATTGAAAAGGGAATGAGTCAATTTTTTGTTATAATTATTTAATTTTTGATCATTTAGAGAAGAAATTAGTTAGCTTACAAAAATAATATTAATTTGATAGTTTCTATTATATATATTTAATTGATAAAAAATAATAATTTTTTTATCAACATAAAATAAAAAAATAATCATATTTATATTTTAAACTCAAAACGAAGTAAAAAATCAAAATTCGTGAAACAATATCGGATAGTCCAACATCACATTCGACCCCACATACTTCATCCTATTCGAAGTGTTATAGAACTCAATCACAAGGAATGGAGTACAAGTATAACAAATCAAAATTATTAATCAAACAAATAGGTCATATTTTTTACATCAATTGAGCATAAAAAAGAAAAATGCTATATTTATATTTATTTTGAAAAAATCTACTCTTTTATTTAAAAGTTGTCATCACTTGTATCAAATTATTAATGCATAATTATTTATCATATTTACATAAACTCAATTAATATATAATTAAAATTATACACAATAATAAATTATGGAAAAACTAGGATGGCAACCTAGTTCCACATGAAATTGAACATGCACCTTTTGATAATATTCCACCTGACTATTTGCAAATACTTTAAATATCTTTTAGTAGTCAGCCAAATAGTTTATGTGTGCAAATGTTAATAGTCAACCTAGGGGAATATGTTCTAGTATCATGTAGAATATCATCAAAATGTAATCAACCAAATAGTTAGGTGCTAAAGGATATCGAGCTATTCTAGGTTGAACATTATCCTATATTTAAGGATATTTGCTAAAAATCCAGTATATTAAAAATTCACCCAACTTATGATTGTAACGTATTCATCCCCAGCTAGTCTTCAAGTTCATGCAAGCTCTCACTTGCTTACTTTTCGGTTTGGTTATTATTATAAATAAAATTAATAATTTAATAATTTAAAATTTAAAATTTTCATAAAATCTATTATTATACTTAATCACTAGTTCTTAATCTTATTTACTAATTATAAAGTTAGCTCCAAAGTTCGGTTTCATTAAAATTTATTTGGGGGAAACTTATAGGCTATATGGATGAGTTATGACATAACACATAAAGGACACACTAGTTTCAATTTTAAAAGGGAACAAAACCCTATCATACAAAAATGATAATAGTTTGATAATGTGAATTAATTAAAATCATCAAATAAACAAATTCAATTGTATTTATAAAAATATATATAACTAAAAAATAAACTTTTTAAAATATATTATATATAACTAAATTTTATTTTAACATGTTCTATTAAGCTATTAAGGGCAAAATTCTATTTTATCAAAATTTTATATATATTTAAAAATTAAATGATACCTTAGGGCATGTTTTTTTAAAAATTAAATATTTTATATTTTATAATAATGTATTATACGTTTTTAATAAATACTTTAAAATAATAAATAAATAAAATATAAAATAAATTGCTTAAATTTAAGCTAAAAATGAAATGATAATTGCTTAAATTTAAGATAAAAATGAAATGATGTATTATGTATATTAATGTATCATTAATACTTTTATATATTAAAATTAAAATTTTTAAATAAATCACAACTTATAATCAGGTGATTTAAATTTGAGTTCATGAATCATGTGAATTATGATTCACATGTAATAGAACTCGTACTGTACGTTTGAGTTCATGAATCATGTGAATTAAATTTCGGTACTAGACATCCTTTAGCACCTCACTATTTGCTTGATTACCTTTTGATAATATTCCACCTGATACTAGAACATTATCCCGTAGGCTGATTATTATTAATTTACACACACAAACTATTTGGTTGGTTGCTAACGAATTTTTAAAGCATTTTCATACATTTAGGTGGAATATTTCATGTTGAACTAGGTTGCCACCCCGGTTTTTTCATAATTTATTATAGTGTATAATTTTAATTATATATTAATTGAGTTTATGATAATAAAATAAATAATTATGTATTATTCATTAAAAGTTATAGAATAAAGAAACTAACAAATGAGATAGTGACAACATTTGAAATAAAAGGATATATTTATTCACAATAAATATTAATATAACATTTTTATGCCCTAGGTATCTTAAAATATGACCTATTTGTATGATTAGCAATTTTGATATGTTATACTCGTACTTAATTCCTTGTGATAGATTTCTATAACACTTCCAATATGATGGAGTGTTTGGGGTTGGGTGTGATGTTGGACTACCCAATATTATTTCACAAGTTTAGATTTTTGAGTTCAAAATATAAATATGATTATTTTTTTATGATGAAAAGTTATATTATTTTTTATCAATTAAATATATATGATGGAAATAGTTAAATTAATATTTTTTTTGAGTGAGCTAATTTATACTCTATGTTATCAAAAATTAAATAATAAGAATAAAAAAATTGACTCATTCCCTTTTCAATAGAAGATGATATAAGATAATGAACATATATTATTAAATAAAGAAATATATAAATTAAAAGCTATATTTCCTTACTTGTGTAGATTTCATTTAATTTACATTATAAAACTATTATAAATTTAGAGATAAATGACTAAAACTTCATTTAAAATAGGAATTATTATGTATATGATGCCATACCTCTTTCAAGTTTTCATTAATAAAGCCCAGAAGGAATCTCTACAAAACTACCTCAATCTCCTTTCTTCATGAAAATCCAATTTTTTCCGAGAATAAATTTTTGGTCTCTTTGATGAAATCAAACAATGAGGGTATGCCAATAAGGATCAGAGTAACGAGTAATGAAGAGATCATCTAAGGAAGGGAAAACAATAGGCCATTACTAGTTAACCCAAACCTTTAAATTAAAGTTTACCATCCAACGAAGGGAAAAACAAGATATAAGACTTGGCAAAGAAGAGACTACTAGAGTTCACCCAAGGACGACAAATCCTAAATAAGGAAAGGAAGAAGAATTCTGGAGCAAGGGTATGGGACTAGTTGAAGTCTAAGGAGTTAAGGAAAGACTCTATGGATAAAAGTAAGGAAATAAGAAGGATTAGACTATCCCAAAGAAAATCCAATGGAATGGAAGCTAACCAATAAGAAAGTAAGAAAGATATGGGAGCACTAAATATGTTAAGTCAATTGAGATAGGACAAGGAGAAAGCCGAAATCAAACAAGTACAATATGAAGAAAACCCCAGGAATAATACTCATACTAGTTAAGATTTAGGACACAAATTCTTAAGAACTCAATAATAATGAGCGGACTTCTTGGAAGCAAGGATATGGAACAAAAAGGAATATAAGATAGGGAAGAAATCTAGAGTGAATAACCATACAAAGGTCAGGATGTATAATAAAAGAATAAAGGAAGAACTTTCAAGGAGTAGTAGGGAGAAGGAATGTGAAATTCCCAGAATGGAAGTCCCTAGAAGAAGGATAAGGATAGGAAGTGGAACCATGGAAGGAGGAAGTTCCAAACTTAGGTAACCAACAAATGAACTGTCATAAAAATAAAGCCGGAAGAAGGGCCTTATTAAAAAGACATAAGTGGCTAAGGATGTACCTGGATGGCCAAGTGTGATCCACTTTCAAAAGAGCAGAAGAAAAAAAAAGGGATTTCAGACCAACCCAGATGAAGGAAATAAATTCGTAACAACAAGATAATCCAGGAGAATAAATGACGCCCTGAGATGGACCGAGAAGTTGTGATATGCCCTAAAGAGGGAAATGTGATGGATATTAAGGACAATATGACTCAAGAGACAGCAACCTCAAGATCATATGACAAGGAGAATGGTAAGGTCGAAGTAATTAATGAACTGACCCTTGGGGGGATTATAAATTTAAACTTCAGTAAAGAAGGGAGAGATGGAAAGGCCTAACATGTGATAATTAAAGATGAAGGCAAAATCTGTAAAGAGATCAACGACCAAGACCAGATTAACTATCAAACTCCAGATAGGAGAAAATTTAGTAAGCCTCTCATAGGATGATCGTGAGATCTTAAAATAAGGAAGATGTGAATCCCATCTAAAAGAAATAGATGGATACAAGAAGAAAAGGAGAAAGAAGATGAAGCACATATAAGTTCTGAAGAGTAATGTATGCAGGAAAGGATGAAATCAAGAAATAACTTTTAAAGTTAATTATTATAAATATCAAAATGGGAAGAGAACTCGAGAGAAAAGAATATAAACTACCAATTAAGGAAACCTTGGAAGGAAAAAAGTGTCCCAATTAAAAGGTAATGGGATCAACAAAAAATGGAGACTAGATAAATTCATCCAAGAAATGTTGGTCGAGACGGAAAGACAAAGTACAAAGAAAGGTACTCAGGAGGACCCATCTAAGAACCCTTGGAAAAGTTAACCCCTCAATTAGGAAGGGATTTAAATAAATGATCACTAACATCAGGATTGGTAGTCATCAACGGTCAAATTGATAGAGCCTAAAGAGAGAACAACTAGACATAGTGTGGAGTACACGAAATGAGATCGATAATTGGAAATGTCTCGGGTGGAGAATAAGGGAAGAGATCGAAATTTCAGTTAGAGAAGGATTCAAAAGGGAAAATACCCTATAATAAAGAGGGGTATGAAGAAAGGAAGGAATGGAATCTTCAAAGAAATCATAAGAAGGTTGAACATGTAGTCCCTAAGGTGAACGTCTCTACTGTAAGGGACATGGTAGAGAGAAAAACTTAAATAAGGGAGCTATCACAAATAAGCAATCAGTACTTAAGACAGAAGGAGATTAACTCTTATAAGAATTTTGAAGTGATCGCGAGAAAATAAGAGTTGACTAAAAGAAAAGAAAGTCCTTCAGAAAAGGATGCCACTAAAATTTAGGAAGGAGAAAAGAAGGGTCAAAACTAGATAAAAGAAGTTAACACCGAAGTCTATGAAGTGAGTAGGTGGTGCTAGAAAGAACCCCAAGCTAAGGGTTTCAACGACAAAGGAAGTGACTACATAGACGAATGAGTGGGTATCTTAGAACTCCCAAATCTTAAAATTCTAAGTAAAGAACCTCAAGAGAAAGAATTATTCTTTAAGGAAAGAAGGATGTGAATTTAAGGATATAACCTTAAACATTCAAGTAAGGTATGCTTAGCTAAAGTAAGCTCCATGGAATGAGTAAGTAATGGGAAGAAAAAGAAAATTTTTAAGTGTCTATTATAAAGGAGCTAGGCAAAAATAATCGAAATGGTTGTATGTCAATAAACTACAAGTGGATATCAAGGGAAGTTATTTCCAGTGGGAATGATGTTGAATAAGTTTTGGGGACAAAACTCCTAAAAGGAAGGGAGAGTTGTAAATCCCATCTTTTGGAGTTAAGGAAAATCGAGAAAGATCCGGTCAACTCGATTAAAAAAATCGACCTGCTTCACGAACCCCAACCACTAGAGAATGGGAAAATTGGGAAATTTACAACTCATAAGTGATCCAAAGAGTCATAAAGACCTTGGAAAGGGACTTTAGGACAATTTGGGAGAGAAAACTAGACCGGTTCAGGTGAACTAGATCTAAACTAGATTGAACCAGTTTGGACAGGTTTGAACCATCATTTAACCAAATGTTAAATTCACTTTTTAGGTGGCTTAGGGTCCGAAGGATGAAGCATTGGATCGAGACTAAATTTAGTTGAATTTAGAAATTTTTTATTTTGAAAAACTCGATCAAATCGGCCTGAATCGACTAGTTTAAGTGTTGAACCCGGTTCAGACTGGTCCGGTCCAGTTCAGAATAGTGTCGTCTTCTTTCTTCAGATGACAACACTGTTTACTCACCGGAAAAATGAGCAGCATTGGCGAAAAAGAAATTTTTTGTTTAGTACATTTCAGGCTATCAATGAGCCATTAAGGTACCAAATGGACGACCGGAGTGTCCCCGAACTATCTATATAAAGAGCCACTCTCCATTCATCTTCCACACACTTGAAAACTTCACTCTCTCTCAACTATTTAGTTTTCTGATGAAGCTCGAACCAAAGCTCTAACATAGGCAAGGTCAAGTTCCTTGGACTCAAGGAGAAGTAAGCTCTCCGACGGTGGTCACAATTGAGCCGATGATCGTCGGGGTATTCAAATAGTGAAACAACTCTAAGAGATTGGAGCTACCCTGTTTCGGTCAAGCTGAAAATGGCCAAATTGAGCCCTCCTCAAGGCAAACCAAGCTCTCCCGACACTCCTCCAGTCCTCATACGATCGAAATAGAGCCGAAAGGTAAGCCAATTTGGATCCCCTCTATAATTTCCAATCAGTGTAAGAGAGAGAACCCGCAAAAATTTACTAACTAAATTCTCCTTCAATTTGACATGAATTGATGTGATTCTTGATCCTAGGTGAAACCTCGAGACGAGAGCTACCTGCCTCGATCGAAAGCTCGAACCACTACACCCTAACAGTAAGCTTTCAAAGCTTTCTCTCTCTAAGTTCAATTTTCCAGCGAAGCTCTATTTGAGCTCGTTCTGACGTCAATTGATGATTTAAACCTCAATTGAATTGTATGGATGCGTAAGAACTCAATTTTACCTTCAATTTCAACAATTTAGCTCGATTGACATGTCAATTTGATGAAATCAAATTCGGCCAATTTAAAAGGGGGAAATTGGGGGGTTTAAAAAAATTAAGTGACCAAAGTGAAATTTCCCAAAATTGATGACCAATTGGCTATGAAAAAAGTTGTCGATGGACAAATTGGCCGATTTTTGAAATTTGTTGGTGTGAAATTGTCATTTTTGTAAAGTATGAGCAAAATGTTAACTTTTGAAAAGTTGGGGGACCAAATTGAAAATTTGGGAAATTTGAACCGTTTTTGGAATTATGGATAAATTGAGGTCCCAAAGTGAATTTTAGAAGTTTCGTGACTCAATTTGTGGAAAATTAACATTTAGGGACCTAAAGTTAAGGAAAAATAACTTTATGGACCTAATTGTAAATAAATAAAAAAACTTGGGTATTTTGTTCATTCATGAGGAATGAAGGCTATTAGGCCAAATGTTAATGAACAAGAATGTTCAAATAGTGTATAAATATGAAGGACCGGGAATGCAAGCAAGGATAAGCTCGCATGGTGGCAAAAAGTCGATTAAGATGAAAATACACTATGGGTGAGTGAGATTTTTCACATCATACCCGGTTAGGATGATGAGTACCTCAGAAATGAAAAAACCATTACTATGTGGAATTTTAACATCACACCTAGATGGGGTGATGTGAGAACTACGCGAAAAAACTACTTAGCAGTAATAAGTAGATCATAACTGATTGGTATGATGAACTTCCTAGAAGGAAGTAGCAAATCCACTTACCGGTTATAAGTGTTCTCCCCTGACTGTGTGTCACTACTTAAAAATTTTGGGAAACCTTCTTGATAAGAGCTAGAACAGCTTAGATAGGTCAGAGGTCCCAATTTTGGAACATGAGGACTAAAATGCCCGGTTTTAAAAATCTCGTATAGTGGGCCTAAGGCCAGTTGGCACGAGAAAGAGCTCATAACCAGAAAAGATGATAAGCCATGAAAATTTCTATAGGAATGATTATGTTATTTGGCCATTGTACCAAGATAGAACCAACATACTCGATGGATTGGTGAATTGTGACAAGATCAGTTTGACAAACCGATCTAAACAAACTACCGCTAGTCGAGTTTAGGGTCAAGGCCATTAGACCAGTTGCACCAAAGATTAAGCGCTTTATGAAAACTTTGTTTGTGCCCAAGAGGGGTAGTGATGTGTCCTAGGGGCTAATGAATGACATGGTAGAGAAAATGGCAGTTTGTCGTACTAGCACTCAGATAAGATTGACGTAGTTTTATGCATATAATAGGTTATGGTGGGGTAGAGATGAGATCTCTGTCCTCATATGGACACAGAATTATTTTTTGGGTTTGAGGGATGGATGTCATGAACATCCACTCATTCCTAGAGTAGAAGTGGATGAGCTTCTATCTAGGTGGCCGGTAAAGTCACTTTGATGCCACAAGTGGGTGTTGTGGATGGGCTGACCTACCAATGTCTAATCCCTTCATGATGAAGGGCGTGTGTTGATTGTTAAAGACACTAGATGTGGATAATGTGTAATCATGATTTCGAAAACCGAGAATTCGAGGAAGGAAATAATCTTGAAGAAAATAAAGAGTTTGACACACTCCTATTAAAAACTATTTTATAGAAATTTTTTTTCAAAAACCCATTCATTGAATTGTAGAAACTTATCCACCTTTTCTATCCATTTTCAGGAGCAGAGAAATGACCAGGGATTACACTAGGATTTACCCTCTGTCAGGTATGTTTAATTTCTTTTTAAGCTTGCATTTTATTGATATATGTTATTCTAGGGAACATTGTTAAAATTTCGCATGGCTACTCTTGATTAAAAAAAGGGGGGAAACCCATCTTGAATCAAGGGAGAGGCATGTTGATTATGGGGATATGACCAAACCAGGTCGGGGCATGATATAAATTGTGTATAATTTAAATATATATATATATATATATAATTAAATTTATGATTTATTAATTAAGTATGTTATTTCGTATGATTAGGTTTCGGCCAAATTCAACACAACTCAAACTTGGATCTATGAAATAGAACTCATACTCAATGTTCGAGTTCATGAATGACGTGAATTAAATTTTAAGACATGATTTGGGATTTGTTAAATTGAATATTGAAAAATATAAATAATTATTAAAATTTTAACAAAATTAAAATTTTCAATTTAAAAATTATAGAAAAAATCTATTATTATACTTAATTACTAGTTCTTAATCACATTTTCTAATTATATTAATGTATATAAGTATTAATAATAATGTATTAATCATATATCATTACTTTTTATATAAACTTAATTCAATACATAATTAAAATTATACAAGATATAATAAATTTTATTGATATTTTCATATATATAATATTATACACATTTAACTTTATTATATTATTATTAACTTAATTGAATTTACTGTTAAAATTTTTTTTGCTCTTAACTTTATTTTTAAAATTGAAAATTAATAATATACACTTTGCATATTTATAATTATAAATAAATATTAAAATTAAAAAAAAATATATCAATTTAGATAATTCTAAATTTAATTTCAAAGATCTATTATTGTACATGATGATTAACGTGACCACTTGTATGTCATTTGCTAAATTCATGTTAAAACTAAATACACGAATACATCATTAAAATAATATACACTTTAATAAATTTTATTGATATTTTCACATATTTAATACTATATACTATCAAATTTATTGTATTATTATAAACTCAATATAATTTATTATTAAAATTGAATACCATTCATTTATTTAATAATATATACTTTGTAAATTTATAATTAAAAATAAATATAAAAATTTAAATAATTTTAAATATTTATATAATTTTAAATTTATACAAAATGCAATTCTATTTTGAGATAATGAGTTGTAATTATTTACTAATTTCATTAGTGTATATTTTTTTTACCATTTTTTATTTAAAACATATTGATATATTTAATTTATAAAAATATGTTATATGAATTATTTATTTATTTTTTAATAAAAAAATTTAAAATTAAATAAAATAATATTTTACCTAAAACAGTACTACTAAATGTGTTAAAAATAAATTTTAGTGATACATAATATATTTTAAAATTTTAACTTTTTAATTGATTATTTATTTTACAAATGGATTTTCGTGGTGATTATTGTACTTTTATTAGAGAATAAAAATATTAACTATAACAATTTTTCATATTCATTTGTATAAAATTTATCGATAACTCTTTACGCATAGAGGTACATTAATGAAAAGTTAGTATTTGATGTAACTGAGAGTGTATATGATAGAGTAATGACTTGAATAGCGTCCGTCAAAATTTAAATAGGCCTTAACCTGAGCGGTTATTGCATGTGCAACGTCATGAAGCCGATGTTCTATAAAATAATTTGAATTGGATAGTTTATGAACTTGACATGTATAATGAGTAAAGGAGATTGAGGCGATTTTGTAGATGTTCCTTACATTGGCCTTTCTTGAAGGAAAACTTGGAAGAGTTTTGGCATCATAATAATTCCTTTTTTAAATGAAGTTTTAGTCTTTTTTCTCTAAATTAAATGAAAACTACACAAGTTAGGAAAGATATTTTTTAACTTATATATATTTTTCTATTTAATAATATATATTCATTAATAAAAGATAGCTTTTAACTTAAATATCTCTTTTTTTCTATTTAATAATATATATTCATTAATCAAACAATCCACTTTCTTGTCTCTCTACTTAATTTATTGTCTCTCTACTTAATTTCTTGCCTTTCTACTCATGTAAAATAAACTTTGTTCAAGTGATAAAATCTTTAATATGCCTAATATCCTCCACTATGGAAAAGGGAATGAGTCAATTTTTTTTGCTTTTATTATTTAATTTTTGATAACTTAGATTATAAATTAGCCCGCTCACAAAAAAAATATTAATTTGTCTGTTTCCATCATTTGGGATGTCAATAGTTCGGGTTCGAGCAAGTTTTAACGAACCCGCACTAGACTCGAGCTCGGATGAGAAAAATCAGACATGTTTAGAAAAACTGGATCCAACAAGATTGAACCAATTTATGAATCAAGTTGGTTTATAGTTTGGAACTAATAGAGAGAGAGAAAGCAAACATGAGAAATTATGGATTCCAAATAACCTAAAGAGTCACATAAGCCATGAAAAAGGACTTATGAATGGATTGAAGATGAAAACCAAACTGGTTTAGGTGAACCAGATCCGAACTAGATTGAACCAATTTGAACCACTATTGAACCGAATTCTAAATTTATATTTCTAGATGGCTTAAATAATTCAAATTTGAGATTTGAGGCCAGCATTCGAAAGAAAATGAATTTAGAAATTTTTAGATTTGAAAAATTCGGTGGAATTGTAGATGAACCGACCGGTTTAACCTTTGAACCAGGTTCAGACCGGTACGGTCCGATTCAAAACAGTGTCGTCTTCTTTCTTTAGATGATAGCACTGTTTACTCATCGAAAAATCACACAGCGTTGACAAAGCTGAAAAGTCTCGGGCTAGGGAGTTTCAGTCAATAAATTACCGCAATTAAGACACCAATCGGACGACCAAGAAGTCCTCGAGCTTCCTATAAGGTTAGGGGTAGTGTCAGTAGTAGGTAGTAAGGCTGTGGGTGGGGTAGGTAGTAAGCAATTGTATGGGATAGGGTTAGGGAGTATGTGGCTATGCAATAGGGGTAGGGGTGGGCATAGGGAGTAGGTGGTTAGGTGGTAAGGGGTAGGGTGTTAGGGGGTTAGTGCGTTGGGTGGAATGTGAAAGGGGGATAGGGGGTAGGGGTTAGAGTAGGGTGGTAGGAGGCTAGGGTTCTAGAGAAGGTCGGGGTAAGGGATAGTGGAAGGGTGGTAAGCAGGATAGGGGGTAGGGAGTAGGGGCTAGTGGTATGGGGTAAAGGGGTGTGGGGGTAAGGGACAAGGGGGTAGGGGTAGGGAGTTGGGAGTTGGGGGATAGGGGATAAGAGTTTGGGTGCTAGGGGGTAGGGGTGGGGTCGGGGTAGAGTGTAAGGTGGTAGGTGGTAGGCATCGTAAGGGATAGGGGTAGGGAGTAGGTGACTATGTGGTAGGGGCTAGGGCGTATGGGGTAGGGGGTTTTGTAGTAGGGGGTTATGTGGTAGGGGAGGGTGTTATGGGGTTGGGGGTTGGGTCGATGGTGGTATGGGTGATAGGGGTAAGGCGATAGAGGGTAGGGGTTAGGGTAGGATGGTATGTGGGTATGGTTCTATGAGAGGTAGGGTTAAGGGGAATGAGGTAGTGTGGTAGGCGAGGTAGGGTGGTAGGCGGTAGGGGGTAGGGGGCTAGGTGTATGGGGCTAAAGGGGTGTGGTGCTAGGGGACAGGGGCAAGGGGGTAGTGTGGTAGGTGGTAAGGGTAGGGGTTTAGGGGTCTACATGTTAGGAGGTATGTGGCTAGGGGGCTAGGGTTTAGATGATGTAGGGGCTAGGGTAGGGGTAGGGTGATTTGGGATAGAGGTTAGCATTAGGTGGTAGATGAAAGTGTGGTAGGGGTAGGTGTAAGGGGTAGGGGGTATGGTGTAAATGGGTATGGGACTAGCGGTAGAGGTAGGGATTGGTGGCTACAGGGTAGGGTATGGGTTATGTGGTAGGGGTAAGGTGTAGGGCTTAGGGGAATAGGGGCTAGGGGCTAGTTGGGTAGGGGTTAGGGGGTAGGGGAGTAGATAGTAGGGAGAGTAGGTGGTAGATGAGTCGTGTGGTATGCATGGTAGGTGGTAGGAGTGGTAGGGGGTAGGGTAGTATGGTGGTAGGGGTAGGGTTAGGGGGCTAGGGGGTAGGGTATAAGGGGTTGGAATTAGGGTAAGGTGGTACAGAGGTGGGTGGTATGTGGATAGGGGGTAGGGGGTTTTCGGTGATAGGGGTAGGCAGTAGGGGATAAGGAAATAGGAGGATGGGGTTGGTGATATTAGGTATTGGTAGGTACAAGATAGGGTAAAGAGGGTAGGGGTGGGGGTATGACAAAGGGGGCAGGGTAAAGGGGATAGTGGTAAGGTAAATTGTGGGGTTGGGGGTAGGGGTACGACAAAGGGGGTAGGGTAAAGGGGATAGTGGTAGGGTAAATTGTGGGTTAGGGGTAGGGGGTAAGGGGACGGTGCAGGGTCATAGGGGTAGGGGTAGTGTGGTTGGTAGGTAATGTGGGATGAATGGATGGTAGGGGTAAGGTGGTAGGTGGGTAAGGGGTAGGGCTTGGGAGTAAGGGGTAGGGATTATTGGGTAGGCGGGATAGGGGTATGGGGTATGCAGGGCAAGGGGTAGTGGTAGGGCTATGGAGTTTGTGGTGGGGGAAGGGCATATGGGGCAGGGGGTATGATTTTTAGAAGGAAATACATTCGCACAAAGATGAAGATAAATGTGAACTGTATATATAATATGTTGCAGGTTTACCCTAGTATCCTTCTCTATAATTACTATTAAATCGTTGATAGTCTTCTCAAACAAATAATCCATTCACTTTATTCGTTTTCATATTTTTATTATATATAATAACAAATAAAGAGAAATCAACATGTGTTTAGCATTTAAACTTTGATTGTTATAAATGTCAGCTCTAACGGTTCCTTCAAATGCCTACCCTCTACATCCCTATCACCTGCCCACTCTACCCCCTACCTCCTTACTGCCCATACCTCTTACCCTCCTTACCATCCCTACCCCACTCCCCCTACTACCCGTACCTCCTACACCTCTACCCCCTATCCCCACACCTTACCCCCTACAGTAGAGCGTAGGGGTGGGGGTAGGTATGTAGGGGAAAAGAGGGGTAGAGGAGTAGGGGTAGGTGGGTATAGGGAATGAAGTAGAGGGTAGGTGTGTACAATGTAAGGGAGTTGGGTGTATGTCACTATCGGTAGGAGTATGGGGGTAGGGGAGTAGGGGTACATCATAGGCGGTAGGGGAGTAGGGGGTACGGCGTAGGCGGTAGGGGTATGGAGAAGGGGGTAGGGAGTAGGAGGTGTAGGGGTAGGGCGTAGGGTATACGTGTAGGGGTCGGTGTAGGGTAAGGTGGGGGGTAAGGGCATGGTAAGATGGTGGTAGGAGGTAAGATGGTATGTGGGGTAGGTGGTAGGAGTCGTAGTGGGTAGGCGTAGGGAGTAGGTGGCTAGTCGGTAGTTGGTAGGGGTGGGGTGGGTGTAAGGGGTGGGGGGTGGCGTTGGGTGGTAGGGGTGGGGGGTGGCGTTGGGTGGTAGGGGTGGGGTTGGCGGTGGGTGGTAGGGGCAGGGGGTTTGGTGGTAGGGGGCTAGGGGGTTGGATGTTAGGCGGTAGGGGGTAAGGTGTTAGGGGCTAGGGGAAGGGGCATGTTTGGTGTTAGTTGTACGGGTAGGGGGTAGGAATGAGATAGGGTAGAGGGGTATGGGCAAGGGCTACGCATAGGGTTTAAGGTAAAGGGGGGAGGGGTAAAGTAAAGTGGGTAGCAATAGAGTAAAGTGTTGGGTGTTAGTGGTAGGGGTTATGTGGTAGGTGGTTAGGGTGGTAGGGGTTAGGTGTTGGGTAGGTAGGGGTAGGGGGTAAGGGTTAGGGGGTAGGCGGTAGGCGTGATAAGGGTAGGGTGTGTGCGAGGTATGTAGAGTAGTGGATAAGGTGTATGGGGTATGGGGTAGGGCATAGGAGGTTGCAACTAGGTGTAGGGGTTAGGGGTAGGTGGGTTAGGGGTTAGGGTGAAGGGGAGTAGATGGTAGAGAGGGTACGGGGTAAGGGAGTAGGGGGTAGTGGGTAGGAATCAGGGAGTAGGGCATTTAAGGTGGTAGGGAGCAGGTGTTAGGGAGTAGTGGGTTTAGGGTGTATTGGGAGAAGGGGTATTGGGTAGCGGTAAGGGTAGGGGGTATGTCACCCCCCCGACCCGATTTGGCAGATCCTCATGAGCAACCCGCCACTCTCCCAGTTTATTAAGGGTTTTCCCCTTCTTTAAATCGTGAATAGTAAGGCATCCTTTAAACATGTACCTTTCATGCATGCTAACTGGAGGTCTTTAGGCAGGTCTTTAGGTAGGTTTTCCTTTAAACATGTACCTTGCATGAGTTGATGTACACGACATCCGACCCTTAAAACCTAAAAAGAAACTCCATGTCCATATGAGGACAGAGACATCATCCCGACCCCACCCCGGTCTCATGCGCATGAAGCTATGTCGAGCTTCCCTGACTGCTGACACGAGAAACTACCCTTATCTCCAACATTACGTCCAGTAGCACCTAGGATGGATCACCACACCTCTTGGGCATGTTAATGGTCCTGAACCTCAGTGCATGCAAAAAATAATAGTTTTCCTCATAAGCCATTTAATCTTTCGTGCCACTAGTCTAATGGCCCCGACCCTCAACTAGAACTACATATGTGTTGTCTCGACTGATTCGTCGACCTATCTTGTCGCACTGCCAATAGTCCATCGAGTATGTCGGTCTTGTCTTGGTACCATTGCCAAACACATCAGTCATTAAAGTTTTCATGGCTTAATCTCATGTTTGTTTATTAGCTCTTGCTTGTGCCAACTGGTCTTGGGCCCACTGTACGAGATTTTCATAATTGGGCATTTTAGCCCCTAAGTCCCAAAACTGAGGCCTCCAGCATATCTGAGCAATTCGAGCTCCCGTCAAGAAGGTCTCCCAAAACGTTTAAGCAGTGGCATATAGTTAGGGGAGAGCACTTCTATCAAAAATAACATTATATCTATCCATCACACCAACCGGGTGTGAGGACATCTCGACTCATAACTGATGAACAAGTTTTCTACTCCTTCTAGGAAGTTTATCATACCAATTGGGTATGATCTACTTAAAACTAATAAGTAGTTTTTTCCATGTATTTTCTACTTCCTTCCAGGAAGTTTAAAATCTCACATAGTAGCAGGTTCTCATTACCAAGGTGCTCATCATCCCAACTGAGTATGATATGAAAATTCCCACTCACCCATGAATGTTGTTTATTCCTCTTAACCAACTTTTTACCTTTACGCGAGCTTGTCTTGGCTGGCGTTCCTGGTACTTCGTGTTCCTACATGATATGAACAACCTTGTTCATTATTCGTTGGCCTGATTGCTTTCATTCATCATGAATGAATAAAATACCCAAACTTTTCAATTAATTATAATTAGGTCCCTAAAGTTCTTTTTCTTTAACCATAGTTCTCTAATGCCAATTTTTGCCCAAATTGAGTTAAGAAACTTCTAAATTTCACTTTGGGATGTCAATTTATTTAAATCACAATAAGGGGTTCAAGTTTCCCAATTTCCCAATTTGGTCTCCAACTTTTCCAAAATTACCATTTTGCCCCTACGTTACAAAAATTGTAAAATTTACCACTATAATTCCAAAAATTAACCAATTGGTCCTCCAACATCTTTTCCATGCCCATTTTGTCCTCAATTTTAGAAAATTACACTTTACTCCCTCGAATTTTTGAAATCCCCAATTTTTCCCAAATTTTACCCTAATTGTCTCAAGTGGTTCGTTGACCTATCTTGTCGCACTACCGCCAGTCCATCAAGTATGTCGGTCCTGACTTGGTACCATGGCAAAACACATCATTCATTTAAAAAATTTTCTTAGCTTAAACTCATGTAAACTTGCCTTGTGCCTCTGTACGAGATTTTCAAAATTAGGCATTTTAGCTCCCAAGTTTCAAAACCGAGGCGTCCGGCCTATATGAGCATTTCGAGCTCTCGTCAAGAAGGTCTCCTAAAATGTTTATGCAATGGAACAAATCAATAGAGAGCACTTCCGACAAAATAATCTTTTCATCTGTCCATCACACCAACCTGGTGTGAGGACATATCCGCTTATAATCAATAAACAGGTTTTCTACTTACATCCATGAACTTCATCATACCAACCGGGTATGATCTACTTAAAAGTGGTAAGTAGTTTTTTTTGCATAATTTCCATATCACTCCATCTAGGTATGATGTTCAAAATTCCACTTAGTAGTGGGTTTTCATTTCCGAGTTGCTCATCAACCCAACTTAATGTAGTAAATTCCTCTTGACTGAATTTTTTCCTTCACGCGAGCTTGTTTTGGTTGGCTTTCTCGGTACTTCGTGTTCCTACATAATATGAACATCCTTGTTCATTATCTTTTAGCCTAATAGACTTCATTCATCAGAAATGAATAAAATACCCAAACTTTTCTATTATTTACAATTAGGTCCCTAAAGTTCTTTTTCTTTAACTTTAGGTCCCTAATGCAAATTTTCCGCCAAATTGAGTCCCGAAACTTCAAAAATTTACTTTGGGACATCAATTTATTCAAATTTACAAAAAAGGGGTTCAAGTTTCCCAAATTCCCAATTTGGTCACCAACTTTTCCAAAATTACCATTTTGCCCCTACTATACAAAAATGGTAAAATGACCCCAATAATTTCAAGCATTAACCAATTGGTCCTCCAACATCTTTTCCATGCCCAATTGGCCCTCAATTTTAGGAAATTGCACTATAGTTCCTCGAATTTTTGAAATTCCCAAAATTTCCCCAAATTTCCCACAATTTCAACCTTTCAACTTGAACAGATTTTATTTCATCAAATTGACTCCAGGTTAACTTTATTTTCTCTATGGCATCCTCGATTAGATCTTCCCTTTCTAGCTTCCTTCGCCCCCCCCCCCCCCCCTTCTAACTTTAATTATGTTTCGACCCTTCATTGTCACAAGTAGTTCTTTGACAAAGTCCATGCTAATGTGCTCCCATTTTCATTCTGGAATTGGCAAGCGTTGCAGTAGTCCTAATGGTTTTTGATGCTCCGCCATTATCAACTAATAGGACAAGCACTGGGCTACGTATTCCAATATGTCCCTCTTCATTCCATTCCACCAATATCCTTGTTTGAGGGTGCAATATATCTTTGTACTACTCGGATGCATTGCATACACCAAATCGTGTGCCTCTTATAGAATTAACCTCTTTAACTCCTTATCTTGAGGCACACATACCATACCCGTGTAGGTTAGCACCCCATCACCTCGTAGGTCATAGTCCTATTTCATTTCTCTATTAATTGGATCCAAATAAGATTGGAGTTCCATATGTAGCTTTTGTTGAGCCTTAATTTACTCAATTAGACTGGGCCTCACCAATACATTGGCCAACAAGCACTTCTCCTACTTGTCCATCCTCATATCAACCTTCATTCTTCCTAACTACTGCAACAAGGGTATGTAGCTTATCTTTATTTATGCCGCCTCCATTTGATATTTGCGACTTAAAGCATCTGCCACCACATTCGCCTTTCCGGGGTGATACTTTATCACAAGGTCATAATCCTTCACTAATTCCATCCATCTACTATAGTAGAAATTTAAATCTTTCTAAGTTAGGAAATAATTAGGACTCTCGTGATCAGTGCATATCCTACACTTAACCTCGTAGAGGTAGTATAGCCAAATCTTTAAGGCAAACACTATTGCAGCTAATTCTACATCGTGGGTTGAGTAGTTCCTCTCATGTACCTTAAGTTGTCAAGAGTATAGGCGATAACTTTTCCTTGTTGCATTAGTACACATCCGAGTCCTGATTCGGATGCATCACTATAGATAGTGTACTCTCCCACCCTTAGGTCAGGAAGGGAGAGTACCGACGCGGTTGTCAATCAAGTCTTCAACTCTAGGAAAGAATTCCCACAGCTTTCATCCCATTTATACTCAACTCCTTTCCTGGTGAGTCGAGTTAGAGGGGTTGCTATCTTAGAAAAGTCTTGTTCCTATTTAGCCCTTCTCCTAAGGGTGTTAGGATGTTAAGACTTTATCCTAGAGGAGTAAGTTCTCAGGGTAAGCTTGGAATTAAGTTGTCACGCCCTGACCTGGTTTGATCGGATCCCTGTGAACGACCCGCTAATCTCTCAATTTATTTAAGGGCTTCCCCTTGTTATAAAACGAAAGAGTGAGGCATCTTTTGAACCTACACCTTTCCTGGAATAACATAAATCAAAACTGCATAAAATTTTAAATTTTATCATACCTGTCTCATAGGCATATTAATTAGTGGTCATTGAGGCGTCTTAATTTTGAGATTTCCTGAAAGGGATATAAGGGAGGCGGTGAGTACAACTACTTAGTGAATAGGTTTTCAAAATTTTAACTTTTAGAAAAAAGATTTGTATTGGAGTGTGCCAGACTCCTTATTCTCTTTCAAAAACCCTTTCATTTCAAATCTCTGTTTTATCACTATTTCTTATTAATCATGGTATGTCATCACCCAACACAAATCCTTCATCATGAAGGTCAAAAACACACAATCACAAGCCAGCCCATCTATTGAACCCACTTGTGGCGTCGGAGCGACTTTACCGACCACCTATATAGAAGCACATCCATTTCTACCCTAAGAATGAGTGGATGTACGTGACATCAGACCCTCAATCCCAACAAGGTTTGAGGTCATCTTCTCTTATAACAGATAAGCGGGTTTTCTCATTGGTTTCAAGAAGTTAATCATACCAACCAGGTATGATCTTCTTACAACCAATAAGTAGTTTTTACACGTAATTTCCACATTACTCCTGTCAGGTGTGATGGTTAAAATACCACTTAGTAGTGGGTTGTCATTTTTGATGTGCTTATCATCCCAACCGGGTATGATATAAAAATCTCACTCACCCATTAATGTAGTAAATTCCACTCGACCGGTTCTTTGTATTCAGACGAGCTTGTTCTTGATGGCGTTCCCAGTACTTCATATTCCTACACGATATGAACATCCTTATTCATAATCACTCGGCCTAATAGCTTTCATTAATTCGAAATGAATGACAAAACCAAACTTTCTATTTATTTGCAATTAGGTCCCAAAAGTTATTTTTCTTTAACTTTAAGTCCCTAATGTCGATTTTTCCTCAAATTGAGTCACGAAACTTTTAAAATTTATCTTAGTACCTCAATTTATTCAAATTCACACAAAGGCATTTAATTTCCCAAATTTCCAATTTTGTCCCCAACTTTTCCAATATTACGATTTTGCCCTTCCATTACAAAAATGGTAAGTTTCATGCCAAAATTCTAAAATTCCTCAATTGGCCCTCTAACATTCGTATCATGCCAAATTGACCCTTAATTTTATAAAATTGCATCTTTGTCCTTCGAATTTTTGAAAATCCCCAATTTTCCCCTATTTAAACTTTTTAACACAATCAAATTTGATTTTATCAAATTGACTAATTAAACAATTATAATTGTTGAAATTGAAGTTAAAATTGTGTTCTTACATATTCATACGATTCAATAGCATTTTGAATCAAAAGTATTGATGTCGGAACAAGCACAAACGAAGCTTCGCCAGAAAATAGACTATAGAGAGATAAAGCTTCAATTACTCACCGTCGAGGGCACGATGGTCCGAGCTTTTGATTTGGGCAGATAGCTCTCATCTTTAGGTTCATCCTAGAATCAAGAATTGCATCAATTTATGTCGAATTGAGTTAGAATTTCATCATCGATATTCTAACAGTTCTCTCTCTAGCACCTGTCAGAAAATGCAGAGGGGAGCCGAATTGGCTTACCTTTCAGTCCTAATTCGGCCATATGGGGTCTTAGGAAGTGTTGGGAGGGCTTAGTTTGGCCTGAGGAGGGTTCAAATTGCCCAATTTCAACTTGGCTGAAATAGGGCAGCTTCAGTCCGCTAGAGCTGCTTCTTTGTTCCATCATGCCGGCGCTTCACCAGCGACCCTCGGAGTAAATGGAGACTACAGGCGTGTAGTTGACTTCTCCCTAGTTCTAAAGAACCCGACCTCACCTTTTTTGGCTCAAAAAAGTGCCCATGTTGGAGCTCTAGTTCGAGCTTCACTGGAAAATGGAGCAGTTGAGAGAGAATGGAGTTTCCTGGTGTGGAGAGGATGAATGGGGAGAGGGTCTTTATATAGGAAGCTCGATGAATTCTTAGTCATTCGATTGGTGCCTTAATGGAAGTCATTAATTATTTAAAACTCCTGGTCGAAGACTTTTCAGCTTTGCTGGCGTTGCGTGATTTTTCAGCAAGTGAACAGTGTTGTTATCTAAAGGAAGAAGATGACACTATTCCAAATCGGACCGGACCGATCCGAACTAGGTTTACATAAGTCCTCTTTGATGAATGATCTCTCAGCTCCTAAAGGGCGGGGTCCAGAGTGTATAGGCAGGAGGAGGTAGGGGACTAGGGGGCGAGGGAGCTAGGGTGTAGGGGTTGGCGAAGTAGGGGGTAGGGTGTAGAGGGGTAGTGGTGTAGGAGTAGAGGAATAAAGGGTGGGCGTAGGGGTAGGTACGAGATATGGTAAAGGGGTAGGGCTAGGGCGCTAGGGGTAGGGGTATGGTGAAGGTGGGAGGATTTGGGTAAAGGGGGTAATGATATGATAAACTGTAGGATGTAGGGTGTTAGGGGTAGGGGTTGTGTGGTAGGAGGGTAGGGTGGTAGGGGTAGGATGTTTGGTACGAAGGGGGTAGAGGTTGATGGTAAGGGATAAGTGTAAACCCCGCACATTTGAGTTAAGGAAAACCGGGAAAAGAACCGTCAAACCGAATAAGAAAAACCAAACCGGTTTACATTTGGGAATAAGCAATATGAAAATTTATAACTTTTGGTTGATCCAAAAGATTTATTAAACATTGGAAAAGAAATTTAAGACAAACTAAAAAACAAAAACCAAATTGGTTCAGGTGAACTAGATTCTATAATAACTTCAAAGTTAAGTGTGCTTACCTAAGAGTAGTGTGAGGATGGGTGACCTTATGGGAAGTCTGATTTTTTGTAACCCGAAATTTCTGGCTTATCATAAATAGCCATCAATTAATATATATTTAATTATTGAAATTAATACCAATAATTTAATACCTAAATTAAATTATTGAATTAATACAAATAATTTATTACCGAAATTAAATTATTAGAATTAATACCAATAATTTATGGCAATATTAATACTAATAATAAATCTCTCCCATTTAATACACGGGTTTTACGACTATATAAAGAGATTATCCCCATTTCATTCTCCTCACACCTTAACACTTCTCTCTCTCTCTCTACTGCTCCATTTCTCGGTAAAGCTCGAACCAGAGCTTCGACTTGAACAAAGGTCGGGCTATTTAGAACCGAGGAGAAGACAACTATCTGATAGCAAACTTCACTCAATTCGAGAATCGTTGGAGAAGCACCGACATGATGGAATAGTGAAGCAACTCTGGCGGACCGACGCTGCCCTATTTCAGCCAAGCTGAAATCGGCCATTTCAAGCCCTCCTCAGGCCAAACCAAGCCCTCCCAACACTTACTCAACCTTTCCACGGCTGAATTAGGACTGAAAGGAAAGCCAATTCGGCTCCCCTTTATAATTTTTGATCGGTGCTAGAGAGAGAGTCGACCGAATTTCAATGATGAAATTCTAATCAAATTCCGCATCAATTGATACAATACTTGATTTTAGGATGAACCTCAGGACGAGACCTATCTGCCCAGATCGAAAGCTCGGACTATCGTGCCTTCACCGGTGAGTAATCGAAGCTTTCTCTCTTTACAGTCTATTTTCCAGCAAAGCTCCGTTTAAGCTCGTTCCGACATTAAAATCTACGATTCAAAGTTTCTTAGAATTGTATGAACATATAGGAACTCAATTTCAAAAATTAGAAGTGTTTGATCGGTCAATTTGATGAAATCAAATTCGATAGTGTTAAAGAGTTGAAATTGGGGGAAATTTGGGGATTTTCGAAACTCAAAGGGGCCAAAATACAATTTTATGAAATTGAGGGTCAATTGGGCATGAAAATAATGTTGGAGGACCAATTGAGGAATTTTGGAAATTTTGGGGAAAAAAAAACTTGCCATTTTCGTGAAAGAAGGGCAAAATGGTAATTTTGGAAAAATTGGGGAACCAAATTGGAAATTTGGAAAATTAAACCCCTTTTTGGTGAAACTGAATAAATTGAGGTCCCACGATAAATTTTAAAAGTTGCGGGACTCAATTTGAGGAAAAACTGACATTAGGGAGTTAAAGTTAAAGAGAAATAACTTTAGGGACCTAATTGCAAATAACTAAAAGTTTGGGTTTTCTCATTCATTAATGAATGAAGGCTGTTATGCCGAGTAATAATGAACAAGGTGATTCATATCATGTAGGAACGTTAAATACCGGGAACGCCAGGAAGGACAAGCTCGCGCGAATACAGAGAACCAGTCTAGTGGAATTCACGGCATTAACGGGTGAGTGGGTTTACTAACATCATACCCGGTTGGGGATGATAAGTGCATCAATATAAAAACCCACTGTTTAGTGGTATTTTAATCATCAATACTTAGAGAAAGTGATATGAAAGTTATAAGGGAGGGGGAGATCACTTCTGACAAAAAGAGGTTTTTACAGGCATCTTAGTTGACAGTCAGGGGAGAGCACTTCTGACAAAAAGAGGTTTTTACTGTCCATCATACCGACCGGTATAAGGACATCTCCGTTAATAACCGATGAACGGGTTTTCAACTTCCTTCGAGGAAGTCTCATCATACCAACCGAGTATGATCTACTTACAACCCGCAAGTACTTTTTTTCGCATAACTTTCACATCACTTTCTCTAAGTAGTGATGATTAAAATACCACTAAATAGTGGGTTTTTATATCGAGGTACTTATCATCCCCAACCGGGTATTATGTTAATAAATCCTTTCGATCAACCGAAAGTTGTAAATTTTCATATTGCTTATTCCCAAATGTAAACCAGTTTTCTTTTCTTATTCGGTTTGACCGGTTCTTTTCCCGGTTTTCCTTAACTCAAATGTGCGGGGTTTACAACTCTCCCCTCCTTTTAGGAGTTTTGTCCCCAAAACTTAGTTAACATCCTAGCATGAGCAATCATTTCCTTTGATGCCCCTTTGATGTTTGCTTAACATGCAAAGTCTTCTCTTGTTCTTTTAATTAGTCCTTTTTACATCCTTCACTTAAGGAATTTCTTTTCCTTTATATTATTTACTCCCTCCATGGAGTTTATCATAACGAGACATACCTTGCTTCAGGGTATATTCTTAGATTTATATCTTTCTTTGCTTAGAGCACATTCTTCCCTTTGAGGTTCTATACTCAAGATTGAAAATTCCAAGATACCTAACGATTCCCATGTCTAGTTAACCCCTTGGTCGTTGAAACCTTTAGCTCAATGTTCTTTCGGGCGTTACGTACTGGTTGCCACAGTTTTCTTTATTCTCACTTTTTCATCTCATTTTGACCCTTCCTCCATTCGTTGTCTATTATAATTTCAGTCCAAATTTTTTTATTCGATCTCGTCATGCTTATTAGCCGACTCTTCCTTACTTTGAGTCATATTCTCCTCGGGATTGTTGGGCTTACATACCCCTTACAGCATGGCATTTTGTAGGAACTGTCTTTGTCCATTAGATTTCTAGAACATCTCCTTGAGGGTCTCTCTTAGCTTTTTTTTTTTTACCTTTCAGGGATCATATAACTTCATCCCTCTTTTCTTTTGATGGCATTCCTCAACTATCCTTTTTATCGTTATCCTCTCATCCATCATGCCTTTGAAGTTATGTCTCACATAACCGCATGGATTTCTCTTACCTACTCATCCTTTCCAAACATCTTTATTGGGTCCTTTCAATTCCTATCATTGGGTTTCCTGATGATTATTGACATACGAGGATTTTTTTTCCCTTCTTATGTCCTTTCTCTTCTTTAGTGACATCCCTTATTCAATGACTTCCTTTTTCCTTAATCCTCTTTTACTTGATCATAAATCACTTCATGATTTTTCATTCTACAATAATTACTTTCGATCTATGTGTCGATTACTTTGCTTGGGAAGGTTCACTCCATCCAGTTTTGTTCATTATCTTTGGCTGTCCGTCGTTACTAGTTTTCCTCTTTCTACATGGTTCTCCTATTCTCTCCAAACAGGTCATAATGGACCATTACAATACTTCTTTTCTTGGAAAGCATTTCCTAAATAAGGGTTGGTTCTATTTCCTCTTAATTGGGATACACATGTCTTTCCGGGGCTTCCTTCCTTGGTAGGATTCTTTGTCTTTCCCCTGACATTCTTTTCTTACATTTGCTCTAGGAGATTTCTACCCTTAAATGACATCCCTTGATGTTGTCTTCTCCTATTTACCATTACTCCTCAAATCTTTTAGGCACATCTTTTATGTTATATTTGCATCCTTATTCGTACCCAGTACCTGTCTATTTCTTTAGGGAGCGTACAAATCTTCCTTGTTTTAGGATCATTGTGGGAGAGGCTTGCCTATTCCTTTCTTGGCTTGAGTTTAGTCGTTAATTGGCCCTTGGTCCTTTAAAGGATTTCTTGTATCCTTCTTTTCCCGAGTATTTGACCTTTCTGCCTCTCTCTTATTTGTCGGAACTTACATTATGGCTTTCCCAAGTATTTAAGGGGAGGCTTTCCGGGATTTCCTGAAAGGGGTATAAGGGAGGGGGTGAGAACGACTACTCAGTGAATGGGTTTTTAAAAGCTTTTTACTTTTAAGAAAAACATTTATATGGAGTGTACCAGACTCCTTTGTTTTCAAAAATCCTATCATTTAAAAATTTTGATTTTTACATTATTTCTTAGTTACCACGGTGTGTCATCACCCAACACACATCCTTCATCATGAAGGTTACACACATTCGCAAGTCAGTATCACTACTGAACCCGCTAGTGGCTTCGGAGCGACTTTTCATGCCACCGGGATAGAAGTACGACCACTTCTACCCCGGGAATGAGTGGATGTACATGACATCCTACCCACAATCCCGAAATCACTTCTTCATGTTCGTATGAGGACAGAGACCTCATCCTGTCCCCACCCCAGTCTCATGCACTTCGTGCTACTCCAGATTTCGCACAGACACCTAGAACGACGAACTGCCCTTATAGCCACTAGGTCGTCCAGTACCCTTAGGACACATCACTACCCCTCATGGGCGTCTTGATGATCCCGTACTCACAGTGCATACACAAAAAATGTTTTCTTATACTGCCATGTAATCTGTGGTGCCATTAGTCCAACGGCCCTGACTCTCAACTCAACCCGCAGCTGTTTGTCTTGACTAGTCCGTCGACCTGTCATATCGCACTACCGCTAGTTGACTGAGCATGTCGGTCCTATCTTGGTACCATGGCCAAACAATTCACTTATTAAGTTTTATGGCACATATATCATGTTCGTTTACGAGCTCCTGCTCGTGCCAACTAGCCTTGGGCCCACTATACAAGATTTTCAAAATCAGGCATTTAAACCCTAAGTTCCAAAACCGAGGCCCCTAGGCTATCAGAGCTATTCGAGCTCCCGTCGAGAAGGTCTCCCAAATATTTTAAGTATTGGTACACAGTCAGGGGAGAACACTTCCGACAAAATAGGTTTTCACTGTCCATTATACCAACCGGTATAAGGACATCTCCGTTCATAACCAATGAACGGGTTTTCAACTTCCTTCGAGGAAGTCTCATCATACCAACCGGGTATGATCTACTTACAACCGGTAAGTAGTTTTTTTCGCATAATTTTCACATCACTTTCTCTAAGTGGTGATGATTAAAATACCACTAAACAGTGGGTTTTTATACAGAGGTACTTATCATCCCCTACTGGGTATGATATAAAATTTTCACTCACAACCGGTAAGTGGTTTTTATCTATAAGTTGTGCTCATCATCCCAACCGAGTATGATGTTAGTAAACCCACTCACAACCGGTATGATGTGATGTGAATAACCCACTCACCCGTTAATGCCGTGAATTCCAACTCACCCGTTAATGCCGTGAATTCCACTAGATTGGTTCTTTATATTCACGCGAGTTTGTCCTTGCTGGCATTCCTGGTATTTAACATTCCTACACGATATGAACAACCTTGTTTATTATTACTCGGCATAACAGTCTTCATTCATTTATGAACGAGAAAACCCAAACTTTTAGTTATTTACAATTAGGTCCCTAAAGTTATTTCTTTTTAACTTTAAGTCCCTAATGTCGGTTTTTCCTCAAATTGAGTCCCGTAACTTTTAAAATTTATCGTGGGACCTAAATTTATTCAATTTCACCAAAAAGGGGTTTAATTTTCCTAATTTCCAATTTGGTTCCCCAAATTTTCCAAAATTACCATTTTGCCCTTCTTTCACAAAAATGGTAAGTTTTTCCCCAAAATTTCCAAAATTCCTCAATTGGTCCTCCAACATTATTTTCATGCCCAATTGACCCTCAATTTCATAAAATTGTATTTTGGCCCCTTTGAATTTCGAAAATCCCCAAAATTTCCCCCAATTTCAACTCTTTAACACTATCGAATTTGATTTCATCAAATTGACCGATCAAACACTTCTAATTTTTGAAATTGAGTTCCTATATGTTCATACAATTCTAAGAAACTTTGAATTGTAGATTTTAACGTCGGAACGAGCTTAAACGGAGCTTTGCTGGAAAATAGACTGTAAAGAGAGAAAGCTTCGATTACTCACCGGTGAAGGCACGATAGTCCGAGCTTTCGATCTGGGCAGATAGGTCTCGTCCTGAGGTTCATCCTAAAATCAAGTATTGTATCAATTGATGCGGAATTTGATTAGAATTTCATCATTGAAATTCGGTCGACTCTCTCTCTAGCACCGATCAAAAATTATAAAGGGGAGCCGAATTGGCTTTCCTTTCAGTCCTAATTCAGCCGTGGAAAGGTTGAGTAAGTGTTGGGAGGGCTTGGTTTGGCCTGAGGAGGGCTTGAAATGGCCGATTTCAGCTTGGCTGAAATAGGGCAGCGTCGGTCGGCCAGAGTTGCTTCACTATTCCATCATGTCGGCGCTTCTCCAACGATTCTCGAATTGAGTGAAGTTTGCTATCAGATAGTTGTCTTCTCCTCGGTTCTAAATAGCCCGACCTTTGTTCAAGTCGAAGCTCTGGTTCGAGCTTTACCGGGAAATGGAGCAGTAGAGAGAGAGAGAGAAGTGTTCAGGTGTGAGGAGAATGAAATGGGAGTGACCTATTTATATAGTCATTAGGTAAGCACGCTTAACTTTGAAGTTCTTATTTAATCTAGTTCACCTGAACCAATTTGGTTTTTATTTTCTAATTTGTCATAAGTTTCTTTTCCAATGTTTAATAAATCCTTTTGACAACCGAAAGTTGTAAATTTTCATATTGCTTATTCCCAAATGTAAACCAGTTTGGTTTTCTTATTCGGTTTGGCCGATTCTTTTCCCAGTTTTCCTTAACCCTAGGAATGAGTGGACGTATAGTGGGCCCAAGGCCGGTTGGCACGAGCAGGAGCTCGTAAATGAACATGATATATGTGCCATAAAACATAATAAGTGAATTGTTTGGCCATGGTACCAAGATAGGACCGACATGCTCAATCAACTAGCGGCAGTGCGACATGACAGGTCGACGGACTAGTCAAGACAAACAGCTGCGGGTTGAGTTGAGAGTCGGGGCCGTTGGACTAGTGGCACCACAGATTACATGGCAATATAAGAAAACAATGTTTGTGCATGCACTGTGAGTACGAGATTATCAAGATGCCCATGAGGGGTAGTGTTGCGTCCTAGGGGAATTGGACGACATGGTGGCTATAAGGGCAGTTTGTCGTTCCAGGTGTCTATGCAAAATCTGGAGGAGCACCAAGCGCATGAGACCGGGGTGGGGACAGGATGAGGTCTTTGTCCTCATACGGACACGAAGAAGTGATTTCGGGATTGTCGGTCGGATGTCACGTACATCCACTCATTCCCAGGGTAGAAGTGGTCGTACTTCTATCCGGGTGGTAGGAAAAGTCGCTCCGAAGCCACTAGCGGGTTCAGTAGTGATACTGACTTACGAATGTGTGTAACCTTCTTGATGAAGGATGTGTGTTGGGTGATGACACACCGTGGTAACTAAGAAATAATGAAAAAACTCAAATTTTTAAATGAAGGGATTTTTGAAAACAAAGGAGTCTGGCACACTCCATATAAATATTTTTCTTAAAAGTCAAAAGCTTTTAACAACCCATTCACTGGGTAGTCGTACTCACCCCCTCCCTTATATCCCTTTCAGGAAATCCCAGAAAGCCTCCCCTTAAAAACCGTCAACTAAGATGCCTGTAAGATAGGTATGTACAGTTTTAAATTTCATGCAGTTTTGATTATGCTATTCTAGGAAAAAGGTGCAGGTTAAAGGACGTCTTACTCTTTACGGTTTACAATAAGGGGAAACCCTTTAATAAAATGGGAGAGTGGCGGGTTGATCATGGGAATCCAACCAAACCGGGTCGGGGCGTGACACTAAGGGTTAGGGGTATGGGGTAGGCAAGGTAGGGGTAGGATGTTTGTAGGGTAGGGGTAGGGGGTAGGCGATATGGGGTATGAGGTATGAGGTACTAGGTAGGGGGTAGGGGCAAGGTGTAGGGATTAGGTGGGTAGGTTGGTTGGGGTTAGGGGTGAAGGGGAGTAGATGGTAGAGAGGGTATGGGGTTAGGGGTGAAGGGGAGTAGATGGTAGAGAGGGTATGGGGTTGGAGAGTAAGGATTAGGGGTTATGGTAGGGGGTAGGCGTTAAGGAGTAGTGGGTTTAGTGGTGTAGGGGTTAAGGGGTCTTAGGTAGTGGTAGGGGTGGGGGTAGGTAGGGTTTAGGGTAAAGGGGAGGTGTAAGAGGTAGTGGGTATGTGTAGTTGTAGGGTGGGGGTAGGGGTAAGGTGTATAGTGGCAAGCGAGGTAAGTGGTAGGTATCGTTGGGGGTAGGCGGTTAGGCGATAGAGGGTAGGTGACTAGGCAATAGGGTTTTGGGGAGTAAGGTGGTAGGGGTAGGGGATTAATGGGGTCGGGAGTGTATGGGCAGAAGAAGGTAGGGGACTCGGGGGCTAGGGTATAGGGGGTAGGGGGAAGAGGTGTAGGGGTAGGTGTAGTAGTGTGGAGGGGTGTAGTGGCAGGAAGAGGGTGTAGGTGTAGGGGAAGTAAGGGGGTATGTGGTAAGAGTTAGAGGGGATAGGTGGTAGGGTTGTAGACAGTAGGGGCGTGAAGGAACCGTCGGAGCTGATATTTGTAGTAATCGAAGTTAAAATCTGAAAAATATGTTGATTTCTCTTCATTTGTTATTATATATAATTAGAATATATAAAAATGAATAGAGAATGTATCACGTGTTTCATGAGATTATTAGCGATTCAATAAGAGTTATGGAGAAAAATATTATTGTAAATCTCAAACATCTTATATGTAGAGTTATATCTTTTTTCATCTTTATACGAATGTATTTCCTTCTAAATACCATACCTATGCTCCATAAGCCCTAGCCCCACCTCTAACACCTACCCCCCACCCCTTATACCCTATCCCCTACCCTTAACACACTAACTCCCTACTCTTTACCCCTAAACTCGTCAACCCCCAACTCCCTACCCCCTACCCTACTAACCTCTACCTCTCTACCCCCTACCTCCTAACCACTACCCCTACCCCCTACACCCTACCTCCTAATCTCTACCCCTACCTCCTATCACCTAACCCCTATACCCCTACTTGTTACCCAATTACTCCTTACCCCATCACCACCGAACCCCTACCTCTTACCCCTACCCCCTACCCACTATCCTCTACCCCTTACCCCTACCCTACCCCGCATACCCCTTACATCACACCCCGCCTATCACCCATCCCCTATTCCTCACCCCCCTACCACACATACCCCAACCCCTACCCCCAACACACCACTCCTACCCTACCTACCCCCAATCACCCACCCCTAGCCCCTTACCCTACCTACACCCTACCCTTCAACATAACCCTACCCACTACCACACCCTACCCCTACCCCACCTACTGCCTACCACACATACCCCCTACCTCTACCAAATACCAACCTACCACGCTACCACCTATAACCCTACCCATATAACCACCTAAAACCTTACACCTTCCCCCCTACCCCTACCCCACCTACTGCCTACCACACATACCCCCTACCTCTACCAAATACCAACCTACCACGCTACCACCTATAACCCTACCCATATAACCACCTAAAACCTTACACCTTCCCCCCTACCCCCACCCTTTACCCTACACCTACCCCATTTACCCTTCCCCAATCCGTACCCCTACCCCCTTTACCCTATCCCCTACACCTACCCCCTACTCCTTACCCTCACCCTTTACACTGCCACTGCTCCGTTTACACTACCCAACTCCATACTCCCTACTCCTACCCTACCCACCAATACCCCCTTTGCCCCTACCCCTTACCACGCCTACCACAATACACCCTACCAAACCCTTACACCTACCCCTGCCCCTTACCACTACCCAATACCCCCTCCATCTACAACACCTACCCCTTACCCCCTAACACCTATCCCGTACCCCTAACCCCAACCACTACCCCCTACTCCCTACCCACCAACCCACTAACCACCTACGCACTAGTGCCTACACCCTACCCCTACCCCTACATCCTACCTGGTCTACCTCCTAACCCTACCCCATGTGCCCTACAACTACGCGTACCCCTCACCCCCTACCCTTACGTATACACCCTACCCACCTACTACACTACCCCAACCAACCTAACTCTACACACCTACCAACCTACCACCCTACCCTACCCCCTAAAATCTTATACCATCCTCCTACCCCCTACCCCTACCCTTTAAGCTTACCCTACCCCCTTTACCCTACAACTTAAAGTACAGATAGGGTGTGTAGGGGAAGGGGTAAGGGTGTAGGGTTGTAGGGATGAGGGGGAGGGGCCGGGGGGAGGGTGTAGGGTTTGGTTGGTAGGTGGAAGGGATCGGGCGGTAGGGGATTGTGATTACGGTGGTAAGGGGTGTAAGAGTTAGCATAGGCAAGGTAGAGGTAGAGGGTAGGTGGGATAGGGGCTAGGGCTAGGTGTAGGTGGCATAGGGGATATGTGTAGGGGCTAGGGTAGTAGGGGGAAGGGGTAGGGTGGTAGGGGGTAGGGAGAGTTGAGTGGTAGGGGGAAGGGGTAGGTTGATAAGCGGTAGTGGGAGGGGGGCTAAGCGAGTAGGGAGTTGTAGGTATGGCTACATGGGGTAGAGCGGAAGGGGGGTAAGGTGGTGAGTGGGTAGGGTAGGGGTAGAGATTAAAGGGTAGGGTGGGTAGGGTTAGGGTGGTAGGGAGAGTAGGGTGGTTGGTGGTTAGGGGATAGATGATAGGGTGTTAGGGGAGTATTGTGGTAGGTGTAGAGGGATAGGGTGGTAGGGAGATAGTGGGTAGGGTGTGGGGGTAGAAGGGTAGAGGGGTAAGGGGTAGGGTCGGTATTGGGGTTGGGGCGGTAAGGGGGTAGAGGGTTAAGGGGTACGGTCGGTACCAGGGGTAAGGGCAGTTAGGGGTAGAGGGCATAGTTGGTAGGGGTAGTAGCGCTAAGGAGCCATCATAGCTGATATTTATAGCAATCGAATTTAAAATACAAAACATATATTGATTTCTCTTTATAACTTAGTACATATAATTATATGATATGAAAATGATTAAAAGGAATGAATTATATGTTTTATTAGATTATCAGCTATTCAATAATACTGAATGAGATGAATACTATTGTAAAGTTCTAACATCGTATATAGTAATTTTATGTTAATCTTCACATTTGTGCAAATGTATTTCCTTCCGAATACCATACCCTACCCCCAACTCCAAACCCATACCCCTACCCCTAACCTTATCCGCCAACCTTATCCCCTACCCCCTACCATTACCACATACCTTACCGGACCAACGCCCTACCTCTTTACCCCTACCCTATCCCCTACCTCCTAACCACTACCACAAAGCCCCCACCGCCTATCACCTAATCCCCTACCCCCTACACCATTACCCCCAAACCCTACCTCGCTATCTCATGCCATCTATCCCATGACCCCAACCACCTACGCCTTACCCCACCAACCCACAACCCCGTCAAACCCTACCTCCCATACCCTTACCCCCTACCCCTATCCCCATACCCCTACCCCTTACCCCTCTAACCCCCTACCCTATAAACCGTCTACCTCCCAACCCTAACACTATCAACCCCTACCTCCCTACCCCCTACAACATACCCTTACCATTACCCCATACTGCTACCCCTACCACTACCCCATACTGCTACCCCTACCCCTAACCACTACTGCCAACCCCCTACATCCCTACTGCCTACACCACTACCCCTACCACTTATCCAATTACCCCACTACCCCACTACCCCTACCCCCTACCGCCTCACACCCGACTCACCTACCCCTTACCCACCGTACCCCCTAGCCCCCTACCCCCTTGCCCACCTACCACCATACTCTCTACAACCATTCACTATCCCCTACCCCCTATCCCCGTACCACTTACTCCCTACCACCCTACCCTCTACCTCGCCTACCCCCTATCCCCGTACCACTTACTCCCTACCCCTACTCTCTACCACCCTACCCTCTACCTCACCTACCCCCTATCCCCACACCACTTACTCCCTACCCCTACTCCCTACCACCCTACCCTCTACCTCGCCTACCCCCTACACCCTACACCGCCTACCCACTCTGCCCCTCCCACGCCTTATCCCCTACACCCTAGCCCCCTATCACCTCTCCCCTTCCACTCTCCTATGCCTCCTACCTCCTACCTCCTACCGCATGACCACCAAACCCCTTCCCACAACCATGCCCACCACCCGACCCACAAACCGCCTTACCCCCTAATCTCCTACAACCTATACACCCAACCCGTACCCCTACACTCTACCACCCTACCCCGTACCCAGCCTACATCTACCTCTTACCCCACCTACCCCTACTACCTACCCTACCTACCACCCAACCCCAACCCACACCCTTACCACCTACCACTACCACTACCCCTACCCCCTTTAACCTATCCCCTACCTACCTCTTATTCCCTACCCCTACCCAATAACCCCTACACCCCTACTCCCAACCGCCTACCCCCGACTCCCAATAAACCTCTACCCCCCTTTCCTCCTTGTCACATACCCCAACCACCTAGCCCTTACCTCTACCCTCGACCCCTTACTCCATACCGTGCATACACTACATACCCCCAACCTCCTACGCCCTACCCCACATACTACATTATACTTACCCCCACCCCTAGTCCCACCCCCCAACCCTGCCTACCCCCATCCCAACCCTACCTACCCCCAACACCCCACCTCAATCAAAAAATTGAGGGCTAGTTGGGCATCATTAAGATGTTTGAGGACCAATTGGGAATTTTGGAAATTTGCGGCAAAACTTACCATTTTTGTCAGGTAGGGGCAAGATGGTAATTTTGAAAAGTTGGGGGACCAAATTGGAAATTTGGGAAATTAAACCCCTTTTTTTAAATTAAATAAATTGAGGTCCCAATGTGAATTTTAAAAGTTTCAGGACAATTTGAGGAAAAACTGGCATTAGTGACTTAGAGTTAAAGAAAAATAATTTTAGGGACCTAATTGCAAATAAAAAAAAAGTTTAGTTTTCTCATTCATTTGGGATGAATGAGGGCTATTAGGGCAAAGGATAATGAATAAGAGTATTCATATCGTGTAGGCACACTAAGTACTAAGAACACCTGCTAAGACAAGTTCAATAAAGGACAACAAGTCAAACTAAGAGGATATTCACTACACTATCGAGTGAGTGAGAATTTAATATCATACCCGGTTGGGATGATAAGAACCTCGAAAATGAAAACCCACTGCTATGTGAAATTTTAATCATCACACCTAAGAGGAGTGATATGGAAACCAAGCAGAAAAAATACTCACCGGTTGTAAGTAGATCATACCCTATTGGTATGATGAAACTTCCTCGAAGGAAGTGGAAAACCCATTAATCGGTTATGAGCGGAGATGTACTCATACTCGATTGGTTTGATGGATAGTTCAAAAGTATATTTTGTCAAAAGTGCTCTCCCCTCACCATGTGCCACTGCTTAAATATTTTGGGGGACCTTCTTGATGGGAGCTCGAATAGCTTTGTATAGAAACTCCTCCACGAAAATTGATACAGGAAAACTTGATGCAGTAGTGTTGCAGAATTGTATATATTAATCGGGTGTAGTTCTAATGCAAAATGATGTAAAAGGCAAAAAATCGACTAAAGAAGATCTTGCTCTAGGGTCGTGCGAGTCATACTTTCACTATGATGTTAACTTTTTTGCCAACGTGACCTCCAACATAAATAAAAGCGTGACTTACAATAAAAATGTTATTTCACATGAAATATCTTTGTCACTAAAATGATTATTAGTTTCCAAATATGTACTATACGCATGGCTCAAGTATTGATATTATGGAAACCAATGTGATTTTTACAAATAAATGAATTTAAAGGTTTAGCTAAGTAGGAAACAAAGAAGATATAATTTGAAATAATAGGATGAAAGGACTTGTGGAGAATCTCTCCTACTAACCAACTATTTACAAATTTCACCAAATAACAAATATGAAGTATTAGTTGTTTTAGCCTGCGAAAAATACATTTAATAAAAAATAAATGTTTCCATCATCGACTCCGGTTATTAGCATATCACCTATATTAGGCTTATAATATATAATGGTATAAATTGAATACGGTGTAGGATATATTTGAACGTATGTTATGGGAAAGATTTGGTGCATTATTTAATACATCCTAATCTCGAACTTAGATATACTGTAACACAAAAATTAAATATAAATATTCTAATTATTTTATATTAACAATTAAATCTGATGTGCTTCTTATAATTGTGTTATATATACGGTTGATTAATGTCTTATTCATGGCCAACAATTTAATTAAAATTTATTAAAAAGATTTTTTTAGTGCATTATATTATTGATAATTGAATAATTTTAATTAGTTTGAATAAAATTCATATTATAAAAAAATTATAAAATTAAAGTATAATAAATTTGTATAGTAAAAAATATTAATAAACATGATGTGATAATAAGTATACAATTAATATTATGTGAAATAGTTATAAATAACTTATATAACAATAAATTTTTATCTTTTGTGTTGCTAAAAGTATAAAACAAAAATAAGTTTATTATAAATTATTTGCATTTCAATAGTCTCATTCTAATAATACATAGAGATTTCTCTCCACACATATTTTTCTATATTATTATTTACATAAATAATATGATCATTTCTCTTACAAAATTACCCAAACATATATATCAATAACTACAAAATATAGTGTTATGTTCGCGTGTATTTTCTAAGTATATAAATTGATTAATAAATGTCATGTATTTTTCTTTATATAGGTGATAAATATTTGAATTGATAAATGAAACAATGAAGTATAATAATAATCAATTGCATGTTAATTTCAATCATCTCAAACTTACAAGAATATTAACACAAATGCCTATGTGTAATGCTTATTTAGGACATATTCATTCGACTATATATAGCGTCGGAATAAAAAATAAGAAACAAATATATAATATTTTTTATATAATTTACATGAACCAACAAATTTACTTAACACATAAATATAATTAGTATATTAATAGGAGAAAAGTGTTTGATACCAAAATAGTTGTAAGCAATTATAGATGATAAATATTGAAAGGCATGTTTTGGTATATAAAATAATGACAAATAAAAGTATAATAATTACATTTTATGTCCTTATAATTAAGTTGTTTCATGATATCATATATCTCATCTTATTGTGAAGGTTGTAGACTTTAATTATACCAAATAATATGAAGAAATTATTTAATACAATTCATAGGAAAAATCTCAAATCAATATAATTTAATGGATAATAGCTAAATAATGTCCACCTTTGCAATAATGTGCTTCTATATTTTCAAAATTGAAACAGGTTGGGAGTTAACACTTAATATCAATTGCACCAAGTGTTCTTGAATGCAGGGATCTAGAGGACGCGGCAACACTGGGGGCAGGGGCCCACCACAAATAGGTGAATTTTGTGTACCAGGGACTTTGGGAGTAACATTTTCACAAATAGAAGTTGCAGTACCTTTAGCACCCTCATAGGTGAGATTAATGTCAGCAAGCTCCACACCCTCACAAGGGAATGCCTTACTGCAAATGAGCTTAACACTGGAGTAAATATAGTTTCTTTTATGTTCTTGTAGCTAACCATACTTATCATAACATTTGATGGAACCTGAAAAAATACATAAGTGTGTTTAAAGTACAAGGTTAAAAACTAAGGTAACTTTCATAATAAATAAAGTTTCAATCATACTAATTTATTCCTCTGCCCTATAATCATTTGTTTCAAGGTGAAATAAAAATTAAATAATTTATGAGATATAATTGCATTGGGAGCTTGAAAAGTATACAGATGACTCACTCTGACGGTACATTGGTTCCATGGGCAATAACCTTGGTAGATTGTATCATGGTGAAATAAAAATTAAATAATTTGTGAGACATAATTACATTGGAAGCTTGAAAAGTATACAGATGACTCACTCCGATGGTACATTGGTTCCATGGACAATAACCTTGGTCGATAAGCACTGGGTCGCTCACATTGTTCATCGTGATGTCCTTAAAGTGCATATTAGTGGCAACTCTAGGTAATGATGCGGGCTGGCTCTTGATTCTAACACCCGTCATGGTGTTGGTGAGGGTACACTTCTTTACAAATATTCCATTTATGGGTAACTCATTTTTATACTTCCCAAGGCTATCGATGCTAATTCCATGGCCATGTCCGTAGGTAACGGATGTGATGGTGACCTGTTCGCTGCCATCCCCACTGGATACACAATCATCTCTGGTCTTAATGCTAGTATCCGCGATGGTGACAGCACTTGAATGACCAACGTGGATTCCATCTGTATTGGGGCTGTCTTCAGGGGTAATAATTTTGATACCCTAGAATGTGATGTTCTTGGTTCTGAATACCATCACATGAAATCCCTTCTTGTTCAATGTTGTTATATCTTGGACAAGTGCATTTTTCACAAAGTTAAACGTGAGGTTCTTCTCATTTTGCATCATCCCAAAGAGAGAAGAATGAAATTAATGTAGTATCTCACCTCAAAACTAATGTTAGATGGATAATTTCATATATGATATCAACTTCTAAGAATATTTGGTTTAATGTTCATCAATTTGAATTTATTTTATGATCACTATATAATATTTTACTTGTGAGAATTATGTGTAATTCATATCTAAAATTTATCTGATTCCTTAGCAAATAATGATATTTCATACTTTACCATTGTATAAAACCTAGCAAGATTTTGACTTGAAAATTTTTAATTGACCTAAAAATTATAGATTTGTGAAGTTTTGTTAGAAATGTCAAAGTTTTTTATTTTTTTGTTTAAATAAAAATAGGAGCTAAAATTTATAAAGGAATAAACATCAAGCACTACAAAGTTAACTATAATATTTTTGGAAAAATTAGGATTAAACAACAACTTCAATTATTTTACCTAACAATCTTACATACTAACTTATAGTCAAAATTGATGATAGAGAGAGCTTACCAAAGGAAGCATCACACATTAAAAATTTTTTGTGCAATCATTTTTTGTCTACGCTACACTTCCTAACCATCGAAAGTACCTTTTCCCATGATCTTCTAAAGGTCGATGGTATCAAAGTTGACCTATACGTCACCCTTGATCAAGGTTGGGTCCTCCGGGGCCTTCACAGTGCCTTCCACTTGGAGGGTAATCAGGTTCTTGCATGGGTCTTTTAGTGATACTTGTCCTAGCATGTATGTCCCTGCGGAGATCAAAACTATGCTCGGGTAGTAGCTCTACATGCTGTGGTCCATACAGTTGTCAACACCTTCAAGATCACACCAGCCACATAGTAAAATAACAAAAATAAAAAATATAAGGACATCACAAACTCTATAATATAGTAGGCTTACATTTTAATATTTTTTCCTTACCTCCGCTATATCACTAGTTTCATTAGCTTTTGCACCAAATGTGGTCACATCAATGACCTCTCCTTCAGTAACATAAGGATAAAGACATGAAACCAAAAATAAAAGTGTAGAAAAACTCAACCACATTTTCTTATTCACTTTCTTTTTCTTGTCCCTTTTGATATGATTTTATTTTATGTGGATTTCAATTCTTGTGAAGGAACAAAATGGTAAATAGGTATTTATAAAGTGTCAAATGGAGAGTATTCATATATGGGCACGCATTTTATGGTAAAGTAATTATTTGATTATTTCTAGTTGAAGAAATTCAATACTATAAATAGATTAATTTATTGAACTAATTAATTTTTATAATGATTAAGAAATGATATAATTATAGTTAATTATACCTTCTCTTACAATAGTTTTTTTACCATCAACTCTAACATATCAAAAATAGAATTTACAATGATATTTTATCTTAATTTTTGCAATGAATATTTGTTATTTTAATAAAAACGTATATTAATTAGTAATTCAAAATTATTGAAGCAAAATTCAAATAAGGAATAGTGTATTAGAATAAATGTAATCATAATTTCTATATATATTCTAAGTTTAAAATATGTAGTTGTCTATTAACTATATTAATTGGATAGTATTTTAAAATTAAGAATAAATGGCTTACCTGTTATAGATAATATATATTATTCCCAAATATATTACTTATTCTATAAGTAGTATTACACATATATCTATATAATGCTCATTAATTATTTAATTTCCTTTGTGCCTTATTTTATGTCATACAACATTATAGTCCACTCTACTTTAATAGTTAATGTCTTTGGTATTTTAGTTATTTGACCTCACTTGCCATAATTCAATGTTCTCCCTATAATTTTTTAAATTGAAAAAACTAATAGAGAGAAAAATGTAGAATCATAATTTATGTTATTCATTTAAGATAAATGGTGTACAATGTATAAGTAGAAAATTAAATACAACATTAATAACATTGTAACCACTTCTTTTTCTCCATTATAACATCTATCTATTCATTTGCTATTATTGTCTTCAATATTATCTCAATTATCCCCCTAATCTCAAGAGAAGTAGCAATATTGAAATTGGATCTTAATTTGAAGTTGGAATATAGGTTGAATCTGGTTGGATTTGCTCACTCCATCCTTCTCGAGTTAGCAAAAAGTGAAAAACTGTCAAGGTATTGACACAAGAGTGATTTCTTGCATGTTGATATGCACAAGAAAATATAAGCAAAAGAGAAACTCGAAAGTGAACTAAATAATGGATAGATAGATGTATATACTGGTTTTGTGTGTTATATCTGCAATAATACCATCATAAAGCCTAGTTTTGTGTGTTATATCTGCAATAATACCATCATAAAACCTTGAAATAAGCTTGATTTGAAAAATAAAGGTAAACATATTGCTAATTGTTTAGTAAATATACCAAATAAACTTTGTGATTAATAAAAATATGGGATGATAGTATCACATAGAGTCATGTAGTGTTTGTTTGAATTAGTGCAAGTCCAATTGAGATGAAGAGGGAAAGAGATAACAAGAAATCCTCTCTAGTGGAAAAAATTCTCAACGTTAGAAAAAGGAAAATGACCTTAGAGAAATGAGAAATGCATGTTGGATCAAACAAAATTTGAAGAACGGTTTTTGGAACTTGGGGGCTAATATGCTCGAATTTGAAAATCTCGAATAGTGGGCCCTGGGCCAGTTGGCACGAGCCGGAGCTCATAAACAAACATGATTAATATGCCATGGAAAATTAAGTAAATGAGTTGTTTGGCCATGGTACCAAGATAGGACCGACATACTCAGTCAACTAGCCGCAGTGCGACATGATAGGTCTCCGGACTAGTCAAGACAAATAGCTGTAGCTCGAGTTGAGGGTCGGGGCCGTTGGACCAGTGGCACCATATATTATATGGCATTATGTAAAAAATTGTTGATTGTGCATTCACTGTGTTACGGGACCTTCAAGACGCCCAAGAGGAGAAGTGATGCATCCTCGAGCTTTGGATGACCTGGTGGAGATAAGGGTATTTACTCGTACTAGAAGTCTTGCGAAGCTCGACGTAGCTTCATTGTGCATGAGACCAGGGTGAGGACAGGATGAGGTCTCTATCCTCATATGGACACAGAGTATTTTTGGTCTGAGGGTAGGATGCTAGAGACATTCACTCAGACTTCTATCAGGGATGATGGTAAAGACGCTTTGATCCACAACTGGTTCTAGTCAGCGTAACTACATCTCGTGAATGTGTTTGATCCCTTAATGATGAAGGGCATGTCGTTTGTGAAATACACTGATTAAGGAAATGGGAAAAAAGTTTATGAAAACCTTAGAAAGAATTTGAGAATCCTTGGAAAAGAATTGCTAAACCATGAAAAAAGGTGTTGAAAACCAGAACTCGAGGAAAAAATGTTTTTAAAGAAAATAAGGAGTTTGCCATACTCAAATTCAAACTATTTTATATTAAACACTGAATTGTCGAACTCACCCCCTCCCTTTACCCCTTTTTAGATAACCGAGGGAAAAATCTACATACAGACATTCCTCTAGCTAAACCTGCAAGATAGGTATGTAAGTTATTCAATTTTGATTACTATTATACAAGGAAAGGTACAGGTATAAAGGATGGCTTACTCCTCACGGTTTAAAGAAGGGGAAAACCCTCAATAAACCGAGAGAGTGGCGGGATGCTCACGGGGATCTGACCAGTCGGGGCATGACAACTTGAGTGGTATGAGAGCATGTTTACTCGAATACATTATCAAGACTATATAACATAGTAACTAAGAGAAAATTTTAAAATCTTCAGATGGCTCCTAGGAGAGGAACCAAGAAAACTAGGACTGACGTTACAAACACCACTCAACACTCTATCCCCATAGGGAGATCACCCTAAAATACCCGAGAAGTCCAAAAGAACCAAGAGACATTAGTGGAAAGTATCTAGAAGGATGGTGCAAGTATCTGTTTGAGGTCACAATTTTGAGTATAAAGGAAGCCAAACTTAAGGCCTAGAACACTATCAAGGCCTTATAACCTTACTAAGGAAGACACTTGTCAAAGAACCCAGTAGCTTCCCATCTATTTCAGAAATATTTGTGTAATGAGGGCTAAGATCCCAACCTATTGTATTACCTCTCCAATAATAATGAATTTCAAGTTCCTAAAACCATATCTCTCAAATGATGTGACCTTGCACCTCAACTATAAGAATATTTCCCATGGAAGGTAATCAAACAAACCCGCATTACCTTGGACACTATGGAGACCAAGGAGATTCTCATACCAAATGAAGAAATGAACCAAGGGAATTGTTGGGCAAACAAGACATAACAAGAAAAATTGTCAAGGTAATTAAGGAGTCTAGGAGAACTCTTGGAGTAACTGAACAAGAAACGACCTATTACAAGTGTAAAGAAATAGGACTTGAAGTGAAGTACTGTCCCACACCACAAGGATTTAGGACAATATTTTCTATGAATAATGCCTCCATAGTTATAGGAAACACAAAAGGATACCATCCCTATAAATACAACTCCTGCTCGGAATTTCAACTACATCAAGGAGGTAGCTCTTCAAGATCCTTGCATCAAAGTATAGCTGAAGAAAATCTTTCTTGAAGAAGAAATTTACAGCCAATTAGGGGCAAAGAAGGGAGCGCATCCTCAACAGAAGACCAGTCAAGCATTTGACGACAAATGAAATGTCTCAAGATGGCAAAAACGACTCAATTTGGAAAATTAGTGAAGCCAAATAGAAGTTTCGGACAAACATAGTAGAGGGAAGCTAATTATTACAACAAGATAGTTATACGATGCCCTATGGAAGACCAGGAGGTAGAAAGGACTACACCTTAAAAAGGGCAGTGGGATGCACGTTAAGGACAAGAGAACTTGAGAAACAACTGCCCTAAGAATCTTAGACCAAAGAAATGGTAGAGATGAGGCAGTTAATGAACCGATAATGAGCTCGAACATAGAAGAGAGAGGTGGAAAGGCCAAATAATTGGGAAAAGAAGGATGAGAGAAATCCTTTAAAAGACCAATGGCCAAATTAATGACTAAACTCAAGCCAAGAAAGGAGTAGGCAAGACTCTCGCATAATGGTCAAGAAATCTTGAAACAAGGAAGATTTGAACTCTCACCAAAGAAATAGACAAGTACTGGGGTACAAATGAGGATAGAGTACAAAATATGTCCCCACAAGATTTGAAGAGTAAAGGTAAACGAGAGAAGATAATATCAAGGGATGTCAATTAAGGGCAGAATTATTCCCAAGAGCAAATGAAAAAAGGTATTTTAGAAGAAATGGAAGGAGTCCTACTGAGGAAGGAAACCTTGGAAAGGCATATTTATCCTAACTAAGAGATAATGGAACCAAGTGAAAGGGACAAAGAGATAAACTCGCAAATGAAGTGCAAACTGAGGTGAAAGAACCAAGAAAGCATGCTAGGAAGACCAAAAGAAATAAGTTAACAGGTAGAAAGGAAGTTAGCATCAAAAGATGTTGTGACAAGTAAGGATGAGTGCACTATCCATAATAAGGTAATAAAGGAAAGAACGTCTGAGAAATTTTGGGAAAGTATGCCATCCAAATAAGATGTGGCTAAGGAGAAATAACCACAATTGGTAAGATGGTTCATAATCCACACGCGCATATGAAGCCTAAAGAGTGAACAGCTTAGCATAGTGTGGAATGCACGAAATAAAATTGATAATCAAAATGATCTCAAGTAAGGAATAAGGGATGAAACAAAAGTTATGGATAGAGAAGGATCCAAAGCGGGAAAATGCCCTAACATAGATAGGGGTGCGAAGAAAGGAAGAAAGTACCCTATAAGGAATGATAAGAAGGTTGAGCATGTAGCTCTGAAGATGGAAATCTCTATTATGAGGGACATAGCAGAGACGAAACTGGAAGAAAGGAACCTTCCCAAGCAAAGGAATCGACACATGGATCAAAAGTGATTATGTTAGAATGAAGAATCATGAAATGATTACAAGTAAGTAAAATAGGATTAAGGAATAAGGAAAAAATCCTTGGATAAACAATCCCAAGAACTTAAGAATGAAAGAATCCCAGCTTGTCAATAAACCATTGGGAAACCAAATTATAGGAACCGGAAAGACTCAATAAGGAAGTTGAGAAAGGACAAATGGGTAAAGAGAACTGACATAGTTATGTAAGTTGATTGGATAACAATAAAGGTTATCAAGGAATACTACCAAATGAAAAGAGGGATGAAGTTATACAATCCCTGAGGTTGGAAAGTTGGGAATAACCCTAAAGGAGGTGTATTGGAAATCTAATGGACATAGAGACAAGATCTTGAAAATGTCATGTTGTAAGGGGCATGTAAACCCAAACGTCCCGAGGAAAACATGACTCAAAATAAGGAAGAGTCAGATAGTAAGCATGAAAAGGCCAAAAATAAAATTTGGACTGAAATTGTAATGAACAACGGATGAAGGAAGAGTTGAAATAGGAAAAAAAAGTGATAACAAGGAAAACCGTGAAAACAAGTATGTAATGCTCTAAAGAACATCAAGCTAAAGGTTTCAACGACCAAAAGGTTAACTAGACACAAGAATGTTTAGGTTTCTTTGAACTCCCAATCCTAAGTATAGGACCTCAAAGGCAAAAATGTTGCAATAAGCAAAGAAAGATGTGAATTTAACGATATACCCTTAAGTAAGGTATGTCTTGTTATGATAAACTCCATGGAGGGAGTAAATAATATAAAGGAAAAGAAATCCCTTAAGTGAATGATGTAAAAAGGGCTAATTGAATGAACAAGAGAAGAGTTTGCATGTTAAGAAAAAACACCATGTTAACATCAAAGGAAATTTTTCCTCATGCAAAGGTTGCTAATTAAGTTTTAGTGGACAAAACTCTTAAAAGGAGGGGAGAGTTGTAAACCCTACCCTTTTGAGTTAATGAAAACCAAGAAAAGAATCGATCAAACAAAGTGAGAAAAACTGAACTGGTTCACAAACCCGATCATCAGAGAATGGGAAATTTACAACTCTTGAGTGACCCAAAGGGTTAATGAAGTCTTGGAAAAGAACCTTCGGACAAATTAGAAGAGAAAAACTAAACCAGTTTAGATGAACTGGATCCAACTTGATTGAACAGGTTCATGAACCAACTTGGTTCATGAACTGAAACCAATAGAGAAAGAACAAATCGGGAAATTTATGGATCTCGAATGACCTAAGGAGTTAGCTGAATCAAATTGAATGAATTTGGATCGGTTTGAACCACTATTGAACCGTATGCTAAATTCATTTTTCTAGGTAGCTTAGAAAATTCAAATTTGAGATTTGAGCCAACCTTTGGATAGATAATGAATTTAGAAATTTTTAATTTTGAAAAACTCGGTCGAATCGGGCTTGAACCCGGTTCGGACCAGTCCGGTCTGGTTCATAAAAGTGTATTCTTCTTGCTTCAGATGATAGCATTGTTCACTCGTCGGAAAATTGAGCAGATGCTGACAAAGTTGAAAAGTCTCCAACCAGAAAGTTTTAGGCAATGAATGACCACTATTAAGATGCCAATCAGATGGTCAAGAAGTCCTCGAGCTTCCTATATAAAGAGCCCATCCTCATTCATCCTCTCCACACTTGATAACTCCATTCTCTCTCAACTGCTCCAATTTATGGTGAAGCACTAACTAGTACTCCGACTTGGGCACTTTTCTGACCCAAATAAGGTGAGGTTGGGTTCATTGGATTTGTGGAGAAATTAGCTACACGCCTATAATCTTAATTTGCTCTAAGGGTTGACGGAAAAGCGCCGACATGATCGAATAGTGAAGCAGCTCCAGCGAACCGAAGTTGCCTTGTTTCGGCTGAGCAGAAATTGGTCTATTCGAGCCCTTCTCAAGCCAAACCAAGCACTTCCAACACCTCCACAACCCTCCTATTGCTGAATTAGAGGTAAAAGGTAAGCCAATTTGGCTCCCCTCTATAAATTCTGATCGTTGCTAGAGACAGAACTGACAGAACTTTGATGACTAAATTCTCACATAATTTGGCATCAATTGATGCAATTCTTGATCCTAGGAGGAACCTCAGGACTAGATCTATCTGCCTAGATTGAAAGCTCAGACTGTCGCGCCCCCCACAGTAAGCTTTCGAAGCTTTCTCACTCTAAGTCTAGTATTCTGGCAAAGCTTCGTTTGAGCTCATTTCGGCATCAAATCGTGCGATTCAAAGTGCAATTGAATTGTATGAAGTTGTAGGAACTCCAATCAAACTTCAATTCCAATAATTAAACTCATTTGATTGGTCAATTTGATGAAATCAAAATCAACTATGTTAGAAGGTTGAAATTAGGTGAAAATTGGGAGAAATTTGGGAATTTCCAAAATTCGAGGGTCTAAAGTGTAATTTAATAAAATTAAGGGCCAATTGGGCATGATAAAGATGTTGGAGGAACAATTGGGCAATTTTGGAATTTTTGGGGCAAAACTTACCATTTTTGTTAAGTAGGGGCAAAATGGTAATTTTGGAAAAGTTGGGGGACCATATTAGATATTTGGAAAATTAAACCCCTTTTTTGTCAAATTGAATAAATTGAGGACCCAAGGTGAATTTTAAAAGTTTTGGGACCTAAGTTGATGAAAAACGTGCATTAGGGACTTAAAGTTGAAGAAAACTAACTTTAGGCACCTAATTGCAAATAAAGGAAAAGTTTGGTTTTCTCATTCATTTGGGATGAATGAGGGCTATTAGGCCAATGGGTAATGAACAAGAGTGTTCATATCGTGTAAGAACATGAAGTACTGACAAGGCCAGCTAAGACAAGTTCGAGTAAGTACAACCAGCCAGCAAAGAGAATATTCACTGCACTATCGAGTGAATGGGAATTTAATATCATACCTGGTTGTGATGATAAGCACCTCAAAAATGAAAACCCACTGCTAAGTGGTATTTTAATCATCACCCCTGAGAGGAGTGATGTGGAAATCAAGCGAAAAAATAATTTATCGATTGTAAGTAGATCATACCCAGTTTGTATGATCAAACTTCATCGAAGGAAGTGGAAAACCCATTCATCGGTTATGAGCGGAGAAGTCCTCACACTCACTTGGTTTGATGGACAGTTGAAAAGTATATTTTGTCAGAAGTGCTCTCCCCTTAATGTGTGCCACTACTTAAACATTTTGGGAGACCTTCTTGATGGGAGCTCAAATAGCTCTGTTAGGCCGGAGGCCTCAATTTTTTAAACTTGGGGGCTAATATGCCCAATTTTGAAAATCTCGAACAATGGGCCCTAGGCTAGTTGGCACAAGCAGGACCAACATACTCAGTCAATTAGCGGCAGTGCAACATGACAGGTCTTCGGACTAGTCGAGACAAACAGCTGCAGGTCGAGTTAAGGGTCGAGGCCGTTGGATTAGTGGCACCATAAATTATATGGCATTATGTGAAAAACTGTTGATTGTGCATGCACTATGTTACGAGACCTTCAAGATGCCCAAGAGGGGTAGTGGTGTGTCTTAGGGCTCTGGTCGACCTAGTGAAGATAAGTGCAGTTAGTTGTAACAAAAGTCTTGCGAAGCTCGATGTAGCTTCATTGCGCATGAGACTGGGGTGGGGATAGGATGATGTCTCTATCCTCATACGAACATGGACTATTTATTGTCTGAGGGTAGGACGTCAGTGACATTCACTCAAACTTCAGGTAGTAGTCAGAGACTTCAATTAGGGTGGATGGTAAGGATGCTCTAATCCACAAGTGGGTGCAGTCGGTGTAACTACATCTTGCGAATGTGTGTGATCCCTTCATGATGAAGGGCGTGTTGTTTGTGAAAGACACCAAAATTGGAAATGGGAAAAAGGTTATGAAAACCTTGGAAAGGATTTGAGAATCATTGGAAAAGATTTGGTAAAACATGGAAAAAGGTGTTGAAAATAAGAACTTTAGAAAAGAATGTTTTTAAAGAAAATAAGGAGTCTGGCACACTCCAATTCAAACTATTTTATATGAAACTCATTTCTGAAACACCCACTCATTGAGTTGTCGAATCCACCCCCTCCCTTTACCCCTTTACCCCTTTTCAGGTAACCGAGGGAAAAACCTACCTACAAACATTTTGCTAGCTAAACCTACAAGACAGGTATGTAAGTTATACTCCCTACTCCCTACCCCTAACACCCTACCCACTACACCCCTAAACCCCCTACTCCATACCCCTACCCACCACCCCCTAAACACCCTACTGCCTAACCCGTCCCTCTGCCCCTTATTCCATTATGCCCTACCCCCTACTCCCTACCAAGCTGCCCCCTACCCACCTAACCCCTAACCCCTAACCCCCTACCCCCTACCCCTACCTACAACACCCTACATCCTAACCTGCATACCTCATACCCCCTACCATTTATCCTATATGCCTACCCCTACCCCTACCCATCACCCTCGACCCACCTACTACTTACCCCCTTCCACCCTACCCCTACCCGCCTACCCAACTACTGACCTACCAGCTAATCCCTACCCATACAACCCTACACTTGCCCCCTACACCCTGCCCCCTACCTCATACACCATATCCCTTCCAACTTTACCCTAACCCCTACGCCAACCACCTACAACTACCCCCTTTACCAATCCATTACCTATCCTATCACGCACCGACCCACTTTGGTTGGATCCCCGTGAACAATCCGCCACTCACCTAGTTCATTAAAGGATTTCCCCTTTTTTAAACTGTAAAGAGTAAGGCGTTCTTTGCACTTTTTTCCAGGAATAACATAAATCAAAACTGCATAGAAATTTTAAAATAATCATACCTGTCTTGCAGCCGTTTAAATTTGCAGGTCTTTAAGGACAGGCTTTCTGAGATTACCAGAAAGGGGTATAAGGGAGGGGGTGAGTACGACTACTCAGTGAATGGATTTCAAATCTTTTGACTTTCAAGAAAAACATTTATATTGTAGTGTGCCAGACTCCTCACTTTTCAAAAATCCCTTCATTTAAAAATTCGAGTTTTTCCACCATTTCTTATTATCATGGTGTGTCATCACCCAACACACATCCTTCATCATGAAGGTTACACACATTCACAGGCCAACACGACTGCTCAACCCACTTGTGGCTTCGGAGCGAATTTACCGGCCACCTAGATAGGAGTACAAACACTTCCATTCTGAGAATGAGTGGATGTACGTGACATCTGACCCTCAATCCAGAAATCAATTCTTCGTGTCCATATGAGGATAGAGACCTCATCTCGTCCCCACCCCGGTCTCATGCACTTGGTGCTACTCCAAATTTCGCACGGTCACCTGGAAAGACAAACTGCCCTTATACTTACCGGGTCGTCCAGGGCCCTTAGGATGCATCACTACCCCTCATGGGCATCTTGATGATCACATACTCATAGTGCATGCACAAACAATGTTTTCTTATTATGCCATGTAATCTATGGTGTCATTAGTCCAACGGTCCTCACTTTTAACTCAACCAGCAGCTGTTTGTCTCAACTGGTCCGGAGACCGGTCATGTTGCACTTCTGCCAGTTGATTGAGAATGTCGGACCAGCCTTGGTACCATGACCATACAATTTACTTATTAAAGTTTTATGGCACATATATCATGTTCGTTTGCGAGCTTTCACTCATGCCCATTGGTTGATGGCCCACTGTTTGAGATTTTCAAAAACATCGGTCATATTAGCCCCCAAGTTCCAAAAACCGAGGCGCCTGCCCTATAAGAGCTATTCAAGCTCCCGTCGAGAAGGTATCCCAAATTGTTTAAGCATTGGCACATTGTCAGGGGAGAACACTTCGGACAAAAATATGTTTTTACTGCCCATTATAACAACTTGATATAAGGACATCTCCATTCATAACAGATGAACGGATTTTCAACTTCCTTTGAGGAAGTTTCATCATACCAACTGGGAATGATCTACCTACAACCGGTAAGTAGTTTTTTCGCAAGGTTTTCACAACACTACTCAAAGTCGTGATGTTTAAAATACCACATACTAGTGGGTTGTCATTACGATGTGCTTATTATCCCTAATCAGGTATGATATGAAATCCCAGTCACAACCGGTAAGTGATTTTTACTTTAAGTTGTGCTCATCATCCCAACCAAGTATGACATTAGTAAACCCACTCACCCGATCGTGCAGAGAAATTCCACTTAGTCGAGTTCCGTTCCTTGCATGCTAGACCTCAACTGGCATTCTCGATGTCTCATTCCCCTACACGAAATGAACATAGTTGTTCATTACTCTTTGGCCTAATAGCCCTCATTTGTTCCAATGAATGAGAAAACTCAACTTTATATATATTTGCAAATAGGTCCCTAAAGTTATTTTTCTTTAACTTTAATTCCCTATTCCTAGGTTTTTCCTCAAATTTTAAAATTTTCAATTAGATCCCGAAACTTCTAAAATTTATCTTAGGACCTCAATTTATTAAATTCCCCAAAAAGGGGTTCAATTTCACAAATTTTCAATTTGGTCCCTCACTTTTCCCTAAATTTCCATTTTGCCCTTCCTTTACAAAAATGATAATTTTTTTCCCAAAAATTCTAAAATTTCTCAATTGGCCCTCTAATATTCTTATAATGACCAATTGACACTCAAATTAAGAAACTTACATTTTGGTCCTTCGAATTTTCAAAAATCTCCAAATTTCCTCAATTTTCCCCTCAATTTCAACTATTTAACACAGCAGAATTTGATTTTATCAAATTGACCGATCAAACACCTTAATACATTGAAATTGAGTTTCTACATATTCATATGATTCTAAGGAACTTTGAATCGCAGGTTTTAACATTGGAACAAGCTCAAACAAAGCTTCGCCGAAAAACATACTGTAGAGAGAGAAAGCTTCGATTTATCATCATTAAGGGCATGATGGTTCGAGCTTTCTATCTGGACAGGTATCTCTCCTCTAGAGGTTCTTCCTAGGATCATGAATGACATCAATTGATGTCGAATTGGATTAGAATTTTGTCACTGAAATTCAGTTGTCTCTTTATATAGGGAGCTGGGGGACCCGTTAGCCATCCGTTTGGAACCATTATGACAGGCATTGAACACCAAAAACATACCGAACGAAAACGTTTCTTTTTCACCAGTGCTGCTTTGATTTTCCAGTGAGTGAACAGTGCCGTCAACATGAGGAAGAAGATGATACTGTTCCAAACCAGACCGGATGAGTCTAAACTGTGTTCAAAGCTTAAACCGGCTGGTTCACCCCTCATTCGACCGAGTTTTTCAAATCTAAAAATTTATAATTAATCAAAATTCATTTTCTATCTAATGGTGGCCTCAAATCTCAAATTTGAATTACTTAAGCCACCAAGAAAAATAAATTTAGGATCTGGTTCAATAGTGGTTCAAAATAGTCTAAATCGGTTCGGATCCGGTTCACCTAAATAGGTTTGGTTTTCATCCCCAATTCCTTTACAAGTCCATTCCCATGTCTTTTGTGACTCCTTGGGTCACTTAAGGTCCATACAATTCTCAGTTTACCATCTCTTATTTGATTCTGGTTCATAAACTGACTCAGTTCTTATACTAGTTTAATCCGGTTCACCCGGACCGATCTAGTTTTTCTCTCCCACTTTGTTCAAAGTTCCATCCCAAAGAGTTTAAATCTCTTTGAATCACAAGGGATCCATAAGCTTCTTGGTTTTCCCATTCTCTATCAGTTCTGGTTCATGAATCAACTCGGTTCATAAATCGGTTATCTCTGGTTCGGACCCGGTTCTCTTGAACTGCTTCGGTCTTTCCTCCTTATTTCGTCCTAGGGTTCTTTTTCCAAGTTTATGAACCTTTTTGATTCACATGGGAGTTAGAATTTTTTTACATTTTCTCGTCCTGTAATAATTGGTCTTGTAGACCAATTCGGTTTAAAGAGTTAATTTTACCGGTTCTTTCCTTGGTTTTCTCATTACTAAAGGACGGGGTTTACACCTCTCCTCTCCTTTTAGGGCTTTTTTCCTCAAAATAGTTACACATTAAATAACTGAGGATACCTATCTCTCATCATAGACTCAGTTTCCCATGTCTCTTCCTACAAGGGTCCGTTCTACCACAACACCTTGACCATAGGAATTTTCTTGTTCCTCAAATTCTTTTCTCTCTGGTCGATGATTCGTACTGGCTCTGTATGATATGTCAGGTTCTCTTCTAGTTCCATTGGAGGTCGGTCCAGTACGTGACTAGTATCAGGCTGATATTTCTGAAGTACTAAAATGTGGAATACATCATGTATTCTTTGTAGATCAGGAGGCGGTTCTAATTTATAAGCTACCGGTCCTATCCTTTGAATAATGGAGGTACTTTGAGAAATACCTAATCACCCACTTCGAACTCCAGATCTTTTCATTGATTGTCCGCATAACTCTTATGCCTATCTTGTGCAGTCTTAGGAAGACTCCTTATTAATTTTATCTTCTCTGTGGCATCCTCTATTATTTCTGTCCTTTCTAATTTTCTTTCCCCCACTTCTTCCCAAAATAAAGGGGTACGACAAGGTCATCCATAAAGGGCTTCATAGGGAGCCATCTAGATACTGGCTTGATAACTATTATTATACGCAAACTCCATCAAGCATGAGTATTCCTCCCAAATTTTATTCTTGGTGAGCACGCATGTTCTCAGCATGCCTTCCAAAGTTTTGATGGTTCGCTCAGGCTGTCCATCTATCTAAGGTTGAAATGTCGTACTCTTATGGACCTTGGTCCCCATGGCGTTTAGCAAACTTGGCCAAAACCTAGAAGTAAATCTCAAATCTCTATTCGATATTGTACTCACAGGGACATCATGGAGTCTTATTATTTCCTTCATGTATAGGATGGCTAGCTGTTTTACTGTGTCCATCACTTTTATAGGGAGGAAATGATCTAATTTGGTCAATCTATCCACTATTAACCAAATTGCATCTCGACCCTTTTTGGCCACCGGTAGTCCTATGATGAAGTCCATCGTGATGTGCTCCCATTTCCACTCTGGAATTGGTAAGGGTTGTAGAAGTCCTGACAGTTCTGATGCTCTACTTTTATCTGTTGATAGGACAAGCATCGAGCTACATATTCCACAATGTCCCTCTTCATACCCTTCACACTGAATCATGTGCCTCTTCCAATATTAATCTCTACAACTCCTTATCTTGAGGCACACATACCCTACCCTTATAGGTCAGTACTCCATCACTTCACATATCGTAGTTTGGTTTCCTTTCACTATTAGTTGAATCCAAATAGGATTGAAGTTCTTTATCAATCTTTTGTTGCACCTTTATATTTTCAGTGACATTGGGCCTTATTGCTACATTTGCCACTAGGCACTTTTCTTGTATGTCCATCCTGACACTCACTTCAATTCTTCCCAATTGTTGCAACAAAGGTAAGTAGCTTGTCTTGACTTGTGTCGACTCAGTTTGATACTTGTGACTTAAGGCATTTGTTACCACTTTTTCCTTTTGTGGTATTCTATCACAAGATCATAATCCTTCACTAATTCTAGCCATCTCCTCTAACAAAGATTTAACTCCTTCTTAGTTAGGAAGTACTTAAGGTTCTTATGATTTGTGTATATCCTGCACTTAGCCTCGTAAAGGTAGTGTCGCCATATCTTTAGTGCAAACACTATTGCAGCTAGTTCCAAGTCATGAGACGGGTAATTTCTATCATGTATCATTAGTTGTCATGAGGCATACGTGATAACCTTCCCTTGTTGCATTAAAACACATCTTAGTCCTTGTCTAGAGGCATCACTATAGACTGTGTACTCTCTCGCATTAGGATCGGGTAAAGAGAGTACTGGTGCGGTTGTTAGTTGGGCCTTTAACTCCTAGAAAGACTTCTCACAATCCTCATTCCATTTATACTCAACTCCCTTCCTGGTGAGTTGAGTTAGAGGAGTTGCTATTTTAGAAAAGTCTTGCACAAACCACCTATAATATCCTGCCAATCCTAAGAAGCTTCTAATTTCCGTAGGATTCCTTGGAGTCTTCCATTCTGATATTCCTTCTACCTTGGTTGGATCTACTTTAACTTCATCCTTAGTTATGATGTGTCCCAAAAATCCTACTTCTTGCAACCAAAATTCACACTTGGAAAACTTTACATATAATTTTTTTTCTTTCAAGATTTCTAATGTAATTGCTAGATATTCTTCGTGTTCTGACCTGGTTCGTGAGTATATAAGGATATCATCTCTGAATACTATCATGAACCTGTCTAGATGAGGTTGGAACATGTGATTCATTAAATCCATGAAAGCTACAGTGGCATTTGTCAATCCAAATGGCATCACTCTGAATTCATAGTGTCCATATTTGGATCGAAACACCGTCTTAGGGATGTCCACTTCTGTAATCCTTAGTTGGTGGTAACCTGATCGAAGATCTATTTTTGAGAAGTGGGCTGCTCCTTTTAACTGATCAAACAAATCATCTATCCTTGGGAGTGGGTATCGGTTCTTGATGGTGACTTTATTCAGCTTCCTGTAGTCAAAACATAGTCTCATACTCTCGTCCTTTTTCTTCATGAACAAAACAGGAGCACCCCATGGAGACTGACTTGGACGTATGAAATCCTTTTCCAATAATTCATCCAGTTGTTCCTTTAATTCTTTCAGCTCTATCAGAGGCATGCGATATGGATCTTCAGATAAGGGGTTTGTTCCTGGCGTTATTTCTATAGTAAACTCTACTTGGTGACTTGGAGGTAGTCCAGGTAGCTCTTCTGGAAAAACTTATGGATAATGCCTAACTACCAGAATGTCTTCCAGTTTCTTTTCTTCAAAATCTTCATTTACAACCATGGCCAGAAAGACTGTACAATCTTTCTTTACCATCTTTTGAACCTTCAAGTGGGACACCAATTGTACTTCACTTTTCCTTTTATCCCCCTGGAACTTTAGTCCCATAGTCTTGGAAGTATGGAAAGTTACTGTCTTCATTCTACAGTCCGTCCTTGCTTGATGATTACTTAGCTAGTCCATCCCCAGAATTACTTCTACTTCTCTTAGAGGTAATGGGATCAAGTCAACTTCAAGTTTGATTCCTCCAATTTCTATCTCACATCCCTTTAATTGTTTATTCCTGTTCAGACCTTCTCCTAAGGGTGTAAGGACGTTAATGCTTTGTACTAGCGGAGTGAGCTCCAGCGGTACCTTAGCAACTAACTCTTCCTTGATAAATGATCGCTCTGCTCCAGAGTCAAAAAGAGCATAAACTAGTTGTCCCCAAAGCTGTATATACCCTAATTTAAGGAACGTATTTTTTAGAAGGAATTCTCTTTATTAAATCAAAAGGCACTTAATTCACATGACTCTTTTGGAATAGTTGGTAGGGTTTTGGGATATAGCCGCTACAGTGCTAGGGTCTCCTCTAGCCTCCTCCTGAGTGAGGTTGTATACTCTAGCTGGTACTCTTGCTGTAACTTCTAGTCTTGGGTTCCTGGAGTTCCCTTGAGGTGGTCCAAGAGTATTTTTTTTGTCTGTTCTCCCAAAGAGTAGGACAATCCTTTACAAAGTGTCCCGCTTGTCCACAGCCAAAATAGTTATGGCATGCTCCCTCATTGTTCCTTTGACACTTCGAACATTGAGGGTTCCCTTGGGGTAAGGTAGGGACTACTTTGGGAAGGGGTGGAGGCATGCCCCTTCTCCGTTGGAATACCACTTTGTTTCCACCTCTTGGACTGGTATATTCTCTCCGTCCTCCTTGAGGGTTTGAATCCTTATCCCCCTTTCTGGTTGTCTGCTCCACTCGACGACGTCAGGTCTGTACAAATCGCTCACATTCGTGAGCCATACTGATTATAGCTGCCAGGTTTGTGGGGCATCCCAGTACTCCCATACGGTCACTAATGTCCATGTTGAGATCATCCACAAACCTCTAGCATATGTCAGCTGGTCCAGCAAGATCGGGAGCAAAGGGTCTTAACTCGTTAAATTTTGTTTCATATTCTGCTATGGAACTAAGCCCTTGCCGAAGCCGAATGAACACTTGTTTCTTCTCATTTATTAGGTGGGGTGCCAGGTACTCCTTCGAGTATCTTTCTTCAAATTGCTCCCAAGTAGGGGTGGTGGTATGTAGGTTTTAGACATTGTCCCACCACCGTCTAGTGCTTCCTTCTAGGAAGAATTCCATTAGGATCACCCTTTCCTCTGGCAGTATCCGGACAATTCCCATAAACTTCTTGGTATTGGCCAGCCAATTGATGGCGATCCCAGCATCCTTTTCTTCGAGTAAAGGTTTACATCCTAGTTATCAGAGGGTTTTGAGATTTCTAGGAATGTCCGTTGGAGTGGTTAGATTAGCAGGGGGTGGGATTGCACTTCCACTGGTTCAACCTGCGAGTTGATTCCCACCTTAGGAGTGAGATTAAGTTGGCCAAATACACGGGTGAACTCCTCATACAATCTTTGATGCTCCTTACAGAGTCCAGGAGGAGTTGTCTGGGCTGCACCGGGAGTTTCTACAGGTAGGGAGGGCTAGGCGGTGTTGGAGATGGCAGCCCTAGTTCTCTTGGTTCGTTTCTTTAGAGCCATTCTTGTAGAAATTTTTTAAAAAGTCCTATTAGTTACTATATTTTCTAGTCTTGAATATGTATTCGAGGAAATAGGCTCTAATACCACTTTAGTAGTTACGCCCCGATCCGGTTTGGTCAGATCCTCGTGAATAACCCGCCACTCTCCCGATTTATTAAAGGGTTTCCCCATTTCTAAACTGTAAAGAGTAAGACGTTATTTGCACTTTTTTCCACGAATAACATAAATCAAAATTGTATAGAAATTTTAAAATAATCATACATGTCTTGTACGCGTTTAAATTCACAGGTCTTTAAGGGCAGGCTTTCTAGGACTACCTAAAAGGGGTATAAGAGAGGGGTGAGTATGACTACTCAATGAATGGGTTTCAAATCTTTTGACTTTCAATAAAACATTTATATTGGAGTGTGCGAGACTCCTCACTTTTCAAAAATCCCTTAATTTAAAAATTCATATTTTTCCACAATTTCTTATTATCACGGTGTGTAATCACCCAACACACATCTTTTATCATAAAGGTTACACACATTCGCAGGCCAGCATGACCACTGAACCCACTTGTGGCTTTGGAGCGACTTTACCGACCACCTAGATAGAAGTACGACCACTTCCATCCTAAGAAAGAGTGGATGTACGTGACATCCGACCCTTAATCCCGATATCAATTCTTTGTGTCCATATGAGGACAGAGACCTCATCCCATCCCCACCCTAGTCTCATGCGCTTGGTGCTACTCCAAATTTCGCACGGTCACCTAGAATGACAAATTGCCCTTATACTCACCGAGCCGTCCAGGGCCCTTAGGACGCATCACTAACCCTCATGGGCGTCTTGATGATCTCGTACTCATAGTGCATGCACAAATAATGTTTTCTTATTACGCCATGTAATATGTGGTGTCATTAGTCCAACGGTCCTGACTTTCAACTCAACCTACAGCTGTTTGTCTAGACTGGTCCGAAGACCCATTGACTGAGAATGTTGGACCAGCCTTGGTACCATGACCATACAATTTTAGTTATTAAAGCTTTATGGCGCATATATCATGTTCATTTATGAGCTTCCATTCGTGCCCATTGGCCTATTGCCCACTATTCGAGATTTTCAAAAAAATCGAGCATATTAGCCCCCAAGTTCCAAAAACCGAGGCCCCCCGGCCTATAAGAGCTATTCAAGCTCTTGTCGAGAAGGACTCATAAATTGTTTAAGCATTGGCACACAGTCAGGAGAGAACATTTTTGACAAAAATATATTTTCACTGTCCATTATACCGACCCGATATAAGGACATCTCCATTCATAATCAATGAATAGGTTTTCAGCTTCCTTCAAGGAAGTTTCATCATACCAACCGAGAATGTTTTACTTACAACCGGTAAGTAGTTTTTCCGCAAGATTTTCACATCACTACTCTAAGTCGTGATATTTAAAATACCACATAGTAGTGGGTTTTCATTACTATGTGCTTGTCATCCCCAACCGGATATGATATGAAATTCCACTCACAACTAGTAAGTGGTTTCTAACTTTAAGTTGTGCTCATCATACCAACCGGGTATGACGTTAGTAAACCTAATCACCCGATCGTGCAGTGAAATTCCACTTAGTTGAGTTCCGTTCCTTGTACGCTGGACCTCAACTAGCGTTCCCGATGTCTCATTCTCCTACACGAAATAAAGATAGTTGTTCATTATTCTTTGGCTTAATAGCCCTCCTTTGTTCCATTAAATGAGAAAACCCAACTTTATATATATTTGCAATTAGGTCCCTAAAGTTATTTTTTTAACTTTAAGTCCCTATTGCTGGGTTTTTCCTCAAATTGAGTACCGAAACTTTTAAAATTTATCTTAGGACATCTATTTATTAAATTCCCCCAAAAGGGGTTCAATTTCCCAAATTTTCAAATAGGTCCCTCAATTTTCCCAAAATTACCATTTTGCCCTTCTTTTACAAAAATGTAAATTTTACCCCAAAAATTCTAAAATTTCTCAGTTGGCCCTCTAATATTCTTATCAATACCAATTGACCCTCAATTTTAGAAAATTACATTTTGGTCCTTTGAATTTTCAAAAATCCTTAAATTTCTCAAATTTTCCCCCAATTTCAACTATTTAACACAGCCAAATTTGATTTAATCAAATTGACCATTCAAACACATCTATTTGTTGAAATTGAAGTTGAAATTGAATTTCTACATGTTTATATGATTCCAAGGAACTTTGAATCGTAGATTTTAATGCCAGAACGAGCTGAAACGGAGCTTCGCCAAAAAACTGACTATAAAGAGAGAAACTTCGATTTCTCATCGATGAAGGCACGACGGTCTAAGCTTTCTATCTAGGTAGGTAGCTCTCCTCCAAAGGTTCTTCCTAGGATCAAGAATAACATCAATTGATGTCGAATTAGATTAGAATTTCATCATTGAAATTCGGTTGACTCTCTCCCTAACACTGATCGGAAATTGTAAAGGGGAGCCGAATTGGTAACCTTTCAGCCCTAATTCGGTCGTGGAAGGGCTGAGGAGGTGTCAGAGCTGCTTCACTGTTCGATCACGTCGACGCTTCTCTGGCGACTCTCGGAACAAACAAATGTCACCACCAAGTACCTTACTTCTCCCCGGTTCTATTGAACACGACCTCGCCTTCTTTGGCTCAGAATTGACCCTATATCGAAGCTCTCATTTAAGCTTCGTCGGAAAACTAAGCAACTGATAGAGAGTGAGCTTTTCAGGTGTGGAGAGGAAGAATGGAGAGGAGCTCTTTAAATAGGGAGCTTGGGGACACGTTGGCCATCCGTTTGGCACCGTTATGATAGGCATTGAAGACCTGAAACGTACCAAATGAAAACATCTCTTCATCCTAAGGAAGAAGATGACATTGTTCCAGATCGGACTGGTTCGAACTGGGTTCATAGCTTAAATCGACCTGTTCACCCCTCATTCGACCGAGTTTTTAAATATAAAAATTTCTAAATTCATTTTCTATCCAATAGTGGCCTTAAATCTCAAATTTGAATTATTTAAGCAATCTAGAAAAATAAATTTAGGATCCAGTTCAATAGTGGTTCAAACCGGTTCGGATTTGGTTCACCTGAACCGGTTTGGTTTTCATCTCTAACTCCTTCACAAATCCATTTTCATGTCTTTTGTGACTTCTTGGGTCACTTAGGATCCATACAATTCCCGGTTTACCATCTCTTAATCGATTCCGGTTCATAAACCGGCTCAATTTTTAAACCAATTTAATCCACTTTGAGTCCGGTTCACCTGAACCGATCTAGTTTTTCTCTCCCACTTTGTTCTAAGGTTCCTTCTCAAGGATTTTAAATCTCTTTGAATCACAAGGCATCCATAAGCTTCTTGGTTTACCTATTCTCTATCGGTTCCAGTTCATGAATTAACTCAGTTCATAAACCAGTTCGGACCTAGTTCTATTAGACTGCTTCGGTTTTTCCTCCTTATTTCGTCCTAGGGTTCTTTTCCTAAGTTTATGAACCTTTTTTAGTTATAAGAGAGTTAGAATTTTTTTTTTAAATTTGCTCGTCCCCTAACAATCGGTCTTGTAGTCCAATTTGGTTTAAAGATTCAATTTTATCGGTTCTTTCCCCGGTTTTCTCATTACTAAAGGACGGGGTTTACATATCCCCTATCACTTACCCCCTACCCTATTCCCCCTAGCCCCCAACCTCCTAGACCCATACCTCTTAACCCCATACCCCTACCTTGTCATCCCCTAACCCATACCTCTTCCTACAACCACTTACACCCTACCCCACCTACCTCCTACCCTACCCATCTACCCCCTAACCGTACCACCCTACCCCTACCCACCTACCCAACTACCCTCCAACCATCCTACCCTTACCGACTACATCCCTACACCTTCCCCCTACCCATACACCCTACCTCATATAGCCTACACATTCTCACTTTATCTTACCCCTACCCCCTACCCACAATGCCCTACAACTACCTACTTTACCCTATCCTTTACCTATCCCCTACATCCTACCCCTACCACCTACCCTATTCCAGCTAGACCCCAACCTCCCCTAGCCCCCTACCCCTATACCTCTTAACCCCATACCCCTACCCCCTCGCCACCTACCCAACCAACCACTCTACCCCTACCATCACCCCCAACCCCACCTATCCCCAAGCCCAACACGCACACCCCACCCCTACCCCGCCTACCATCAACCCCAACCCCTACCCCCACCCCTACCCCTACCCCATTTAACCTACCCTCTACCACCATACTCCTACACCCTACCACCCAACCCTCTACCACCCTACCCCTACCCCCTACCAACCTAAAATTCTACACCTACCCCTACCCCCATCATTCCAATACCCAAATACCTTACTCCATACCCCTATCCCTACCCATCACTCCCTACCCACCTACTCAACAACCAACCTACCACCCTAAATATACCCCTACAACCCTACACCTTCCCCCTACCCCTACCCACTTCCGTAGCCCCTACCACATACATCCTACCCCTTCCCACTTTACCCTAACCCTACCCCCAACCCCCTATAACTACCCCATTTACCCTATCCCTTACCTACACCTACCCCTTACCCCTACCCCATTCCCCCTAGCCCCAAACCTCTTACGGCAATAACTCTTAACCCAATACCCCTACCCCCTCACCCCCTACCCCCTAACCCTACCCCATTGCCCACCTACCCCCTACCCACTACCCTGCATACAACTCAAACCCATACCTCATCTAGCACCCTTCCCACCGACGACACTACCCCTATCGACTAACCCCTATCCCCATACACCGCTACCACCCTACCCACTACCCCTACCACCCTACCCTCTGCACCTCCCCCTAAACTCTAGACCCCTACCCCTACACCCTAGCCCCCTTCCCTCATACCACATCATGGGGAGACACAAAGGGAGAGTCGTAAAGAGAGGGAGAGAGAGAGATAGAGATAGATTGAGAAGGAGAGGGAGAGATAGATGTAGAGAGAGAAGGGGACAAAGAGGTGATTGAGGGAGATATAGAGGGGGAGAGAGGGGATGGGAAAGTACCCTCCCCCCAACCCAAGCCCCCTATCCCCTACCTCCTATGCTCTACGCCCCTACCCCCTTACAGCACATACCCACTACCCCATTTATCAACCCTACCCCATACCACATTTCTCACCCCTATCCCCTACACCTACCACCCTGCTCACCTAGCCCCTACACACAACACCCCCTCCCCCTAACCCTAACCACCACACCATACCCCTATCCCTATGTCTCACTAACCTACTATGCCTACCACAATACTTCCCCTTCTCTCTATGCCCTATCCCCTACCCCTTATCCACCAACCACCATACTTTCCTACCCCCTACCACCCTACTCCCTACGCCCCTACCTCCCTACACCATACTCACCTTGCCATCCCTACCCCTCCCAACTTCTACCCCTAACCCTTATCCCCCACACCCCCTACGCCTACAACCCTACTCCCCTAGCCCACTACCCCAACCTCCTACTCTACTACCCTACTCCCTACTCCCCTAGCCCACTACCCCAACCTCCTACTCTACTACCCTACTCCCTACGCCCCTACCACCCTACACCATACTCACCTTACCATCCCTACCCCTCTCAACTTCTACCCCTAACCCTTATCCCCCCCACCCTTACGCCCCCCTACGCCTACAACCCTACTCCCCTAGCCCACTACCCCAACCTCCTACACTACCACCCTATTCCCTAAGCCCCTACCACCCTACACCATACTCACCTTACCATCCCTACCCCTCCCAACTTCTACCCCTAACCCTTATCCCCCCACCCCCATGCCACCCTACGCCTACAACCATACTTCCCTAGCCCACTACCCCAACCTCCTACTCCCCCAAGTCACCAACGAGCATTCTCCCCCTACGCCCTACCACCCTTCCCCCTACCACACTACCCCTTGGCCATATCAACTAATACCTTACCCCGCCTAGGGAGGGGGTAGAGGTTAGGGCAATATGGGGGTAGGGAGGACGGGGGGTAAGGAAGTAGGGTGCAGTTAGAGGTTTGAAGCGGTAGGGGAGAGGGTAAGGGTAGTAAGGGAATTAGGGGATTGGGTGGTAGGGGGTAGGTAGGTGGAGTAGGGTGGTTGGTGGGTTGGGGGTAGGGGGTAGGGTTTAGGGATGTATTGATATGCACGAGTGGATTGGGGGTAAAGGGTAGGGTGGGGGTGGGGGTAGAGGTGATCGCGAGGAGGGGGTAGGTGTAGTACGAGGGGTAGAGGCAGTAAGGGGTATAGCAGCTAGGTGGTAGGGTTATTGGGGTTAAGGCCATTAAGTAACCGACGAAGCTGACATTTATAGCAATCAAATTTAAAATGATAAACAGAAGTTGATTTCATTTTTATTAGTTAGTATATATAATTAGAAAATATGAAAATGAATCAATGGAATGAATCATCTTTTCGATGAGATTATCAATAGTTAGAAAGTAGTGATATAGAAGGATACTATCACCTCCAACATCTTATCTAAAGAGTTCACTTTGATCTTTATATTTGTCTGAATGTATTTCTTGTTGAATACCATACCTCTACCCTATACGCTCTACCCCCACCTCCAACCCCATACCACTACCCCTACCTCTTACCCTTACCCTGCCAACCCCTACCTCTTTACCCCCTACCCAATCAACCACCTACCTCCCTACCCCCAACACCATACCCTTACCCTGCCAACCCCTACATCTTTACCCAATACCCCATCAAACCCCAACCTCCCTACCCCCTACCCCAAATATCCCTATCGACCAACCCCTACTTCTTGACCCCCTACCCCATACCTTTTAGCTCCTAACCAATACCCCCTACCCCTACCCCTATCACCAAAACTCCTAACCCCTGCCCCTACACCCTTAACCCTCCCACCCAGCCCCACCCCTACCCCACCAACCTTCTACCTCGCTACCCCTTATGTCACCTACCACACAACCCTCTTTCCCCTTAAACCACCTACCCCTACCACTACCCAATACTCATACCCCCTACACACCATACCCTACCCCTACACCATAAGCCCCTTACTCACTAACCTACCCCATACTATGCCTACCACCTACCCCGCCTATCACCCTACCCCCGACCCCCACCCTAATCCTACCCTTACCCCCTACCCCGTATACCATACCAACCCCTACCCTCTACACCTTCTCAATACCCCTTACCTGTCACGCCCTGACCTAGTTTGGTCAGATCCCCGTGATCAACCCGCCACTCTTCCAGTTTATTAAAGGGTTTCCCCTTATTGTAAACCGTAAAGAGTAACGCGTCCTTTAACCTGCACCTTTTTCTTGGAATAGCATAATCAAAACTGTATGCAAATTAAAACTGTACATACTTGTCTTACAGGCATCTTAGTTAACGGTCTTTAAGGGGAGGCTTTCCAAGATTTCCTGAAAGGGATATAAGGGAGGAGGTGAGTACGACTACTCAGTGAATGGGTTTTTAAAAGCTTTTGACTTTTAAGAAAAATATTTATATGGAGTGTGCCGGACTCCTTTGTTTTCAAAAATCCCTTCATTTAAAATTTTGAGTTTTTCCATTATTTTTTAGTTACCACGGTGTGTCGTCACCCAACACACATCCTTCATCATGAAGGTTACACACATTCGCAAGTCAGTATCACTACTGAACCCGCTAGTGGCTTCGGAGTGACTTTTCCTGCCACCCGGATAGAAGTACGACCGCTTCTACCCTGGGAATGAGTGGATGTACGTGACATCCGACCCACAATCCCGAAATCACTTCTTTGTGTTCGTATGAGGACAGAGACCTCATCCTGTCCCCACCCCGATCTCATGCGCTTCATGCTACTCCAAATTTCGCACAGACACCTAGAACGACGAATTGCCCTTATAGCCACCATGTCGTCCAGTGCCCTTAGGACACATCACTACCCCTCATGGGCGTCTTGATGATCTCGTACTCACAGTGCATTCACAAACAATATTTTCTTATATTGCCATGTAATCTGTGGTGCCACTAGTCCAATGGCCCTGACTCTCAACTCAACCCGCAGCTGTTTATCTTGACTAGTCCATCGACCTGTCATGTCTCACTGCTGCTAGTTGACTGAGCATGTCGGTCCTATCTTGGTACCATGGCCAAACAATTCACTTATTAAGTTTTATGGCACATATATCATGTTCATTTACGAGCTCCTGCTCGTGCCAACTGGCCTTGGGCCCACTGTACGAGATTTTCAAAATCGGGCATTTAGCCCCCAAGTTCCAAAATCGAGGCCCCCGGCCTATTAGAGCTATTTGAGCTCCCGTCGAGAAGGTCTCCCAAATTGTTTAAGCATTGGCACACAGTCAGGGGAGAGCACTTACGACAAAAATAGGTTTTTACTATCCATCATACCGATTGGTATAAGGACATCTCTGTTCATAACCGATCAACGGGTTTTCAACTTCCTTCGAGGAAGTCTCATCATACCAACCGGGTATGATATACTTACAACCCGTAAGTAGTTTTTTTCCGCATAACTTTCACATCACTTTCTCTAAGTAGTGATGATTAAAATACCACTAAACAGTGGGTTTTTATATCGAGGCACTCATCATCCCCAAACGGGTATGATGTTAGTAAACCCACTCACAACCGGTAAGTGGTTTTTAACTTTAAACTGTGCTCATCATCCCAACTGGGTATGATGTGAATAACCCACTCACAACTGGTAAGTGGTTTTTAACTTTAAGTTTTTCTCATCATCTCAACCGAGTATGATGTTAGTAAACCCACTCACAACCGGTAAGTGGTTTTTAACTTTAAACTGTGCTCATCATCCCAACTGGGTATGATGTGAATAACCCACTCACCCGTTAATGCCGTGAATTCCACTAGACTGGTTCTTTGTATTCACGCGAGCTTGTCCTTGCTACCGTTCCCGATATTTCGCGTTCCTACAAGATATGAACAACCTTGTTCATTATTACTCGGCATAACAGCCTTCATTCATTTCCAATGAATGAGAAAACCCAAACTTTTAGTTATTTGCAATTAGGTCCCTAAAGTTATTTCTCTTTAACTTTAAGTCCCTAATGTCGGTTTTTCCTCAAATTGAGTCCCATAACTTTTAAAGTTTATCCTAGGACCTCAATTTATTCAATTTCACCAAAAAGGGGTTTAATTTCCCAAATTTCCAATTTGGTCCCCCCAATTTTTCCAAAATTAAGTTTTGGTAAGTTTTGCCCCAAAAATTCCAAAATTCCTCAAATTGGTTCTCCAACATTATTTTCATGCCCAATTGACCCTCAATTTCATAAAATTATATTTTGGTCCTTTGAATTTCGAACATCCCCAAATTTTCCCCCAATTTCAACTTTTCAACACTACCGAATTTGATTTCATCAAATTGACCGATCAAACACTTCTAATTATTGAAATTGGAGTTGAAATTGAGTTCCTGCATGTTCATACGATTCTATGAAACTTTGAATCGCAGATTTTAACATCGGAACGAGCTCAAACGGAGCTTCACCAGAAAATAAACTGTAGAGAGAGAAAGCTTCGATTACTCACCGGTGAAGGCACGGTGGCCCGAGCTTTCAATCTGGGCAGATAGGTCTCGTCCTAAGGTTCATCCTAGAATCAAGAATTGCATCAATTGATGCGGAATTGGATTAGAATTTCGTCATTGAAATTCGATCGACTCTCTCTCTAGCACCAATCAAAAATTGTAAAGGGGAGCTGAATTGGATTACCTTTCGGTCCTAATTCGCCCGTGGAAAGGCTGATGAAGTGTTGGGAGGGCTTGGTTTGGCTTGAGGAGGGCTTGAAATGGCTAATTTCAGCTTGGTCGAAATAGGGCAGCTTCGGTCCGCCGGAGTTGCTTCACTATTCCATCATGTCGGCGCTTCTCCAACGATTCTCGGATTGACTGGAGTTTGCTATCAGATAGCTGTCTTCTCCCCGGTTCTAAAGATCCCGACCTTTGTTCAAGTTGAAGCTCTGGTTCGAGCTTTACCGGGAAATGGAGCAGTAGAGAGAGAGAGAGAGAGAAGTGTTTAGGTGTGAGGAGAATGAAATGGGGATGACCTCTTTATATAGTCGTAAAACTCGTATATTAAATGGGCGAGATTCATTACTGTTATTAATATTGCCATAAATTATTGGTATTAATTCCAATAATTTAATTTCGGTATTTATTCTAATAAATTAAATTTCGATATTAATTCCAATAATTTAGGTTAGGTATTAAATTATTGGTATTAATTATATATTAATTTATGATAAGGCTTACATACAAATTTTTGACTGAAATTTCGGGTTACAAAAAAATTTATACTTCCCAGGAGGTCACCCATCCTCACACTACTCTCGGGCAAGAGGTCACCCATCATCACACTACTCTCGGGCAAGCACGCTTAACTTTAAAGTTCTTATGGAATCTAGTTCATCTAAACCACTTTGGTTTTTCTTTTCTAATTTGTCTAAAGTTTCTTTTCCAAGATTTAATGAATCCTTTGGATCACCCGAGAGTTGTAAATTCCCAACTTGCCCGTTCAGAAATAATCGGGTTTGTGAACCGGTTCTGAATCCTCACTTGGTTTGACCGGTTCTTTTCCTAGTTTTCCTTTGCTCAAAAGGGCGGGTTTTACATTACCCCTCTACACCCCTACTCCCTAGCCCCTATCACTTACTCCCCAACCCCTACCCACCTACCATAACCCCTAGCCCCTACACCCTACCCTCTACCCCACTATACCCTACCCCAACCCCTACCCCTACCACTTACTATTACCAAACACCTACCCCCTAAACCCTACCCCGCATGCCCCTACCCCTACCCTGCCTTCCCGTATCCCTTATCCCACCTATCGCCAACTAGTACCCCTACCCACCTGCCACCCTAATCCCTACCACCCTACCCCAACCCCCCTACCCATCTATCACCCTACCCAAAACCCTATGTAAAGTCTGTCCTTTAAAGATAAGAAAATTGGGAAAAGTACCAATCAATTCACAAGAGAAAACCGAGCCAGTTAACAAACCCAAACTGGTAAAGAAAGAGTCAAATGTTAAATTAGCAAATATCAAGTGACTCAAAGAGTCATAAAAATCATGGAAAAGAACCTTGGAACAAATGGAAAGGGAAAACCAGACGGATTCAGGGTGAACCAGACCTAAACCAGTTTGAAACATACATTAATTCGACTCTAAATTCATTTTTCGTGGTGGCTTAAAGTGATCAAATTGGGAAATTGAAGCCACTGTTGGATATGAAATGAATTTAGATGAATTTAAATCGATCTGATCAAGCCATTTTCGGGTGAGGATAAGCTTAGCCAAAATAGAAAGTGGTCGAGCAGAGGGTTCCAAGCTCCCTATATAAAGAGCTTCTCTCCATTCATCCTCCACACACCTCAAATCACAATTCTCTCTCAACTGCTCCACTTTCTGGTGAAACTTGAACAAGAGCTCCAACTTGGGAATTTTTCTCAGCCACAGAAGGCAAGGTTTAATTCTATATACTCTGAGGGAAGTCATCTACCTGACAACAATCTCCCTTCGACCCGAGGACCGTTAAAGAAGCACCGGTCGGTGGAATAAAATAGTGAAGTAGCTCTCACGGACCGAAGCTATCATGTTTTGGCAGAGCTGAATTCAGCCAAATACAACCCTTCTCTAGCCAAACCAAGCTTCCTCGACACCCCTACGACCATCACATGACCTCAAAAGAGCTAAAAGGTAACCCAATTCGACCCTCCTCCATCTTTGTCGATCGGTGTTAGAGAGAGAAAGTGTCAAATTTCACTAATTAAATTCACTCTCATTTGAACTTCAATTGTAGTGATTCTTGATCCTAGAAGAAATCTCAGGATGAAAGCTACCACCAAAGATTGAAAGCTCAGACAGCTGCATCTCTGACGGTAAGATTTCGAGGCTTTCTCTATCTACGAACATTTTTTCGATGGAGCTCCATTTGTGCTCAATTTGAACCCAAATGATGTAGTTCAAAGCTCAATTGAATCGTGTGGAGGTGTTGGAATTGTTTCATACCATCAATTGGAGTAATTAACCCTTACTGAATGGCCAATTTTAAGAAATCAAATTCGGTCAACTTAACGGGGAGAAATTGGGGGGCGGGGGGGAATTTTGGTGAAAATTGAGGATTTCAAAATTTTGTGGGACCTTCATGCAATTTCTCAAAATTGAGGACCAATTGGTAATGAGTAAGATGTTGGGGAACCAATTGGTCAATTTTTAAAATATTTGGGGCCAAAGTGCTATTTTTGGAAAGTAGGGGCAAAATCGTAAATTTTGAAAAGTTGTGGACTAAAGTGGAAATTTGGGAAAACTTGAGCCCTTTACACAACTTTGAGTAAATTATGGATCCCGTGAAAATTTTGGAAGTCTTGGGACTCAATTTGGGGAAAAGTTAGCATTAGGGTCCTAAAGTTTAAAAAAAATGAACTTTACAGACCTAAGTGAAATTAACCAACAATTTTGAGCCTAGTCGCTCATTCATAAGAAAACGAAGGTTGTCATGCCAAACCATAATTGAAAAGGATGCCTAAATCGTATAGGGACACGAGAGACCAGTACGCCAACAAGGAAATGCTAGCGTGGACTCGGAAACCGACTAGGGACGAACACATCACGATCATCGGGTGAGTGGACTTAATTATACATCATACCTGGTTGGGATGGTGAGCACCTTAGAAATGAAAAGCCACTTGTAAGTGGGATTATTAACGTCATACCTAGTTGGAATGATGAGCACTATCTTTAACTTATAAAACCTACTTACTAGTTGTAATTAGAGATAATCATACCCATTTGGTATGATGAGTTCCTTGAGGAAAGGAGAAACCCACCTGCCGGTTGTAAGCAGAGATATCATCACACCCAGTTGTTGTGATGAGCTAAAAATTAATTTTTGTAACAAATGTTCTCCCCTAACTGTGTGCCAATGCTTAAAACATTTGGGAGACCTTCTTAACGGGAGCTAGAACTGCTCAGATAGGCCAGGGGCCTAGGTTTTTTAACTCAAGGGGCTAAATGCCAAGTTTTGGAAAAATATGGGCAGTGGGCCCTAGGCTAGTGGGACGAGTAGGAGCTCATAAACAAACTTGATTAAGAAGAGCCATGAAAATTTATAATGAAATTGAATATGTGATTTCACCATGGAACCGAGTTTGGATCGACAATACTCGGCAGACTAGTAGCAGTGCGATAGGGCAAGGTCGACCGATCTGCCTAAACAAACAGATGCAGGTCAGGTTGAGCATTAGGGCTATTGGATCGTTGGCACCAAAGATGATGACTATGATATGAAAAAATCTTGTTTGTGCATGCACTTGTGGTACAGGACCATCAACACGCTCTTGGGGGTAGTGACGGGTCCCAAGGGCGGTTTGACGACATAGGGGGCGATAAGGGCATTTTGTCATGCTAGTCAGTCATGAAGCTCCAGGAGCTTCTAGTACATGAGACCGGGGTGGGGTCAGGATGAGGTATTCATCATCATACGGATAATAAGTGGCATTTGTGTCTAAGGATTAGATGTTTGGGACTATCATGCCCCAACCCAGTTTGTTGGATCCCCGTGAACAACCCGCCGCTACCTTGGCTCAAGAGTGGTTTCCCCCTTCCTTAATTCAAGTGGAGCCAGGTGTAATCTCAACCTTGTTCCTTGGAAGAACATATATCAATAAAAATGCAAGCTCAAGATAATTAAGTATACCTGACAAAGGGTAAGGCCTCATGTTATCTCTAGACATTTCTCTATTCTTAAAAAAGGATAAAAGGAGTGGGTGAGTTTCTACAACTCAGTGATTGGGTATTTAAAAACAATAATTTCAATAAAATAGTTTTTGAATTGGAGTGTGCCAGAATCCTTATTTCGTTTAAAATTCTTTATTTCTCAATTTATCAGTTTTCAAACCCATTACTCATCATTTACCTTCACACTGTGTTTAGCAACAAACACACGCCCTTCATCATAAAGGGATCACACATTCGTAGGGCAGCCCACCCACTGCACACACTTTTGTCGTCAAAGCAACTTGACCGGCCGGCCACCTAGATAAAAGCCCGTCCACTTCTACCCTGGGAATGAGTAGATGTACTGACATCCGACCCTCAAATCCAAAAAGAAACTCCATGTCCGTATAAGAACAAAGACCTCATCCCGACCCCACCCCAGTCTCATGCGCATGAAGCTACGTCGAGCTTCCTTGACTGCTGGCATGACAAACTACCCTTATCTCCACCATGTCGTCTAGTAGCCCCAGGATGCATCACTACCTCTATTAGGCATCTTGAAGGTCCCGAACTTCAGTGCATGCACAAAACAATAGATTTCCTCAAAAGCCATTTAATCTTTGGTGCCACTGGTCTAATGGCCCCGACCCTCAACTCGACATGCAGCTATTTGTCTCAACTAGTCTGTCAACCTATCTTGTCGCACTACCGCTAGTCCATCAAGTAAGTCAGTCCTATCTTGGTACCATGGCCAAACACATAATTCATTAATATTTTTATATCTTAATCTCATGTTTGTTTACAAGCTCCTGCTAGTGCCAACTAGCCTTGGGCCCACTGTACATGATTTTCAAAATCGAGCATTTTAGCCCTCATTTTCCAAAACCGAGGCCTTCGGCCTATCTAAACTATTCAAGCTCCCATCGAGAAGGTCTCCTTAAATGTTTAAGTAGTGGAACATAGTTAAGGGAGAGAACTTTTCAGTTGCCCATTACATCTACAAGGTGTGAGGACATCTCCGCTAATAAACGATAAGTGGGTTTTCTACTTCCTTCAAGGAAGTTCATTATACCAACCGAGTATTATCTACTTACAACCGGTAAGTAGTTTTTCCGCGTGTTTTCTCACATCACCCCGTCTAGGTGTGATGATAAAATATCACTTAGTTGTGGTTTTTAAATTCCTAGGTACTCATCATCCCAACCGTGTATGATGTGAAAATTCTCACTCACCCGATAGTGTAGTGAATTCCTCTTAAAGCAGTTATTGCCTTCATGTGAGATTAGCCTTGCTAGCATTCCCGATACTTCGTGTTCCTACACGATATGAACATTCTTGTTCATTATCCTCTGGCCTAATAGACTTCATTCATCATGATGAATAAAATGCCCAAACTTTTAGTTATTTGCATTTAGGTCCCTTGTCATGCCTCGAACCGGTTTGGTCGGATCCCCGTGAACAATCCGCCACTCTCCCGGTTTATTAAATGGTTTCCTCTTATTATAAACCATAATGACTAAGGTGTCCTTTAACCTACACCTTTTTTGGAATAACATAAATCAAAACTGCATAATAATTTAGATTTATCATACTTGTCTCACAGGCATCTTAGTTGATGGTCTTTAAGGGTAAGCTTTCTGAAATCTCCTAAAAGGGATATAAGGGAGGGGGTGAGTACGACTACTTAGTGAATGGGCTTTCAAAACTTTTTATTTTTAGGAAAAAGATAAATTTTGTAGTGTGCTAGACTCCTTTCCTTCAAAACCATTTTATTTGAAATCTCAAGTTTATCACCATTTCCTTATTTAATCACAGTGTGTCATCACCAAATACACATCCTTCATCATGAAGGTTAAACACACATTCATAGGTCAGTACATGCATTGAACCCACTTGTAGCTTCAGAGCAACTTTACCGGCCACCCAGATAAAAGTACGTCCACTTCTACCCTAAGAATGAGTGGATGTCTATAACATCCGACCCTCAATCCCGAAATTAATTCTTCGTGTTCGTACGAGGAAAGAGACCACATCCTGTCCCCACCCCAGTCTCATGCGCTTGGTGCTACTCCAAATTTCACATGATCACCTGATACGACGAACAACCCTTATACTCACTAGGTCGTCCTGTGCCCTTAGGACGCATCACTACCCCTCTTGGGCATCTTGATGCTCACATACTCATAGTGCATGCACAATCAATATTTTCTCATTATGCCATATAATTTGTGGTGCCACTGGTCCAACGGCCCCGACTCTCAACTCAACCTGTAGTTGTTTGTCTTGACTAGTCCGTCGACCTATCATGTCACACTGCCGCTAGTTGGCTGAGTATGTTGGTCCTATTTTGCTACCCGGGCCAAACAATCCCTTTATTTAAAGTTTTAGGGCATATAATTCATGTTTGTTAACGAGCTCCTACTCATGCCAACTAGCATTGGGCCCACTGTACGAGATTTTCAAAATCGGGCATATTAGCCCCCAACTTCCAAAACCAAGGCCCCCTGCATATAAGAGCTATTCGAGCTCCCGTCAAGAAGGTCTCCCAAATAGTTTAAGCATTGGCACATAGTCAAAGGAGATCACTTCCGACAAAATTATATTTTCAACTGTCCCTTATACCGACCGAGTATAAGGACATCTCCACTCATAACCGATGAACGGGTTTTCAACTTCATTCGAGGATATTTCATCATACCAACTGGGTATTATCTACTTACAACCGATAAGTAGTTTTTTCGCATGATTTTCACATCACTCCTCTAAGATGTTATGTTTAAAATACCACTTGATAGTGGGTTTTCATTCTGGTATGCTTATCATTCTCAACTGGGTATGATATAAAATCCCACTCACAACCGGTAAGTGGTTTTTAACAGCAAGTTATACTCATTATCTCAATCGAGTATGATGTTAGTAAACCCAATCACCTGTTAATGATGTGAATTACACTAGACCGGTTCTTTGTATTCATGCGAGCTTGTCCTTGTTGGGATTCCCGGTACTTCTTGTTCCTACATGATATGAACATCTCGGTTCATTATCCTTTGGCCTAATAGCCTTCATTCATTCCAAATGAATGAGAAAGTTAAACTTTCATTTATTTGCAATTAGGTCCCTAAAATTATTTATCTTTAACTTTAAGTCCCTAATGCTAGTTTTTTCTCAAGTTGAGTCCCGAAACATTTAAAATTTATCATAGGACCTCAATTTATTCCATTTCACAAAAAAGGGAATTAATTTCCCAAATTTCCAATTTGGTCCCCCAACTTTTCCAAAATTACCATTTTGCCCTTCCTTTACAAAAATGGTAAGTTTCACCCCAAAAATTCTAAAATTCCTCAATTGGCCCTCTAAAATTTTTATCATGCCCAATTGAACCTCAATTTTAGGAAATTGCATTTTGGTCCCTCGAATTTTCGAAAATCCCCAATTTTTCCCACAAATTCCAACTCTTTAACACAGCCGAATTTGATTTCATCAAATTGACCGATCAAACACCTCTAATTGTTGAAATTGAAGTTGAAATTAAGTTTATCCATGTTCATACAATTCCATAGAACTTTGAATCGCGAGTTTTAACGTCGGAACGAGGTCAAACGGAGCTTCACCAGAAAATAGATTGTAGAGACAGAAGGCTTAGATTACTCACCAGTGAGGGCACGACGGTCCGAGATTCAATCTAGGCAGATAGCTCTCATTCTAAGGTTCATCCTAGAATCAAGAATCACATCAATTGATGCCGAATTGGTTTAGAATTTTGTCATTGAAATTTGGCCGACTCTCTCTCTAATACCGATCGGAAATTGTAAAGCGATGCCGAATTGGCTTAACTTTCGGTCCTAATTCGGCCATCGAAGGACTGAGGAAGTGTTGGATGGGCTTGGTTTGGCCTGAGGAGGGCTTAAAATGGTCGATTTCAACTCGGCCGAAACAGGTTAGCTTCGGTCCACCAGAGCTGCTTCACTGTTTCATCACGCCAGCGTTTCTCCAGTGACCCTCAGATCAAACAGAGACTACAAGAGTGTAGCTGACTTCTCCTTGGTTCTAAAAAACCTGACCTTTCCTTGTATGGCTCAAAAAAGACCCTATATTAGAGCTATAGTTCGAGCTTTTCCAAAAAACTAAGCAACTGAGAGGGAGTGAGCTTTTCAAGTGTGGAGATTACGAATGGAGAGTGGCTCTTTATATAGGGAGCTCGGGGACCCGTTGGCCGTTCGTTTGGCACCGTTATGACATGCATTGAGGACCTGAAACTTACTGAACGGAAAATTTTCTTCTTCGCCGGCGCTGCTTCGATTTTTCGACGAGTGAACAGTGATGTCATCCTGAGGAAGAAGATGACACTGTTCCGAACTGGACCGGACTAGATCGAACCGAGTTCAAAGCTTAAACCGGCCGATTCACCCCTCATTTGACCGAGTTTTTCAAATCTAAAAATTTCTAAATTCATTTTCTATCCAATGGTAGCCTCAAATCTCAAACTTGAATTATTTATGGCACCTAGAAAAATGAATTTAGGATCCCATTGAATAGTGGTTCAAACCAGTTCGGATCCGATTCACTTGAATAAGCTTGGTTTTCATCCCCAATTCTTTCACAAGTCCATTTCCATGTCTTTTGTGACTCCTTGGGTCATTTAAGGTCCATAAAATTCCTGGTTTACCATCTCTTTATCGATTTCGATTCATAAATTGCTTGGTCCTTAAACCGATTCAATCCGATTCGCGTCCAGTTCACCTAAACCGATCTAGTTTTTCTCTCCCACTTTGTTCTAAGCCTTCCCAACTTTTATAAATCTCTTTGGGTCACAAGGGATCCATAAAGTTTCCTGTTTGCCTTTTCTCTATTGGTTCCGATTCATAAAATGACTCGGTTCATAAGCCAATTCAATCAAGTTGGAACCGGTTCATCCAAACCGGTCTGGTTTTTCTCTTCCAATTCGTCATAAGGTTCTTTTCCATAGTATTATAAACCCCTTGGATCACCTTGGAGTTGTAAATTCCCAAATTGTGCATTCACAAATGATCGGGTTTGTGAACCGGTTCGATTTTCTCACTCGATTTGACCAGTTTTTTTCCCAGTTTTTCCTTAGCCCAAAAGGGCGGGGTTTACATCCCTGAAGTAATTCCACCAAACTTTTCCTCCAATTTCCTCCTTTCCACCTTGCCTAATTTTATTTCATCAAATTGACCGATCAATTAAGGTTAATTCTTGAAATTTAAGGTAGATTTGAGTTCTTACACATCCATACGATTCAATTGCACTTTGAATCGCATGAATTGATGCCGAAACGAGCTCAAATGGAGCTTCACCGAAAAACTGGATGTAGAGAGAGAAAGCTTCGAATGCTTACCATTAGGGGCGCGACAGTCTGAGCTTTCAATCTAGCAGATAACTCTTGCACTAAGGTTTCTCCTAGAATCAAGAACCACCTCAATTCATTTCTAAATGAGGCAGAATTCAATCATTAGAGATTCGCCAATTCTCTCTCTAGCACTGATCGGAATTCAAAGAGGGGAGCCAAATTGGCTTACCTTTCTGCTCTAATTCGGTCATATGAGGGCTGAGAGAGTGTTGGGAGATCTTGGTTTGGCTTGAGGAGGGCTCGAATCAGCTTATTTTAGTTCGACAGAATTAGGGCAGGTTAGGTGAGTGGGATTTTATATGATACTCGGTTGGGATGATAAGCACCTCGAAAATGAAAACTCACTATTAAGTGGAATTTTAAACATCACACCTGAATAAGAGTGATGTGGAAATTTTGCGAAAAAACTACTTACCAATTGTAAGTAGATCATACCTTGTTGGTATGATGAACTTCCTAGAATGAAGTAGAAAACCCGTTCATCGATTATGAGAGAAGATGTCCTCACACCCGGTTGGTGTGATGGACAGCTAAAAGATTATTTTGTTAGAAGTGCTCTCCCCTAATTGCATGCCACTGCTTAAAATTTTTGGGAGACATTAATGGGAGCTCGAATAGCTCAGATAGGTCGGAGGCCTTGGTTTTTGAACTTGGGGATTAATATACCCGATTTTAAAAATCTCATACAGTGGACCCAAGGCTAGTTGGCATGAGCAGGAGCTCGTAAACAAACATGAGTTTAAGTCATGAAAACATTAAATGAAAGATATGTTTGCCCATGGTACCCAGACAGGACTGACATACTCCATGGACTAGTGGTAGTGCAACATGACAAGTCGATGGATCAGTTAAGACAAGCAACTGCAAGTTGAGTTGAACGTCGAGGCCGTTGGGCCAGTGGTACCACTAATTTAATGGCTTATGTGGAAAACTATTGTTTTGTGCATGCACTGAGGTTTAGGACCTTCAAGACACTAAAGAGGGGTAGTGATGTGTCCTAGGGGCTACTAGACGACATGGTGGAAATAAGGGCAATTTGTCGTGCCAGAAGTCAAGAAAGCTTGACGTAGCTTCATGCACATGAGTCCGGGGTGGGTTCGGGATGATGTCTCTGTCCTCATACGAACATGGAGTTTCCTTTACGGGATTGAGGGTCGGACATCGCGTACATCCACTCATTCTCAGGGTAGAAGTGGACGTGCTTCTATCTAGGTGGTCGGTAAAGTTGCTCCAATGCCACAAGTGGGTGCAGTGGACATGCTGCCTTGCGAATGTGTGTTTCATTCATGATGTAGGGCATGTATTGGTTGATAAACACATCATTGTGATGAGAAATGGCTATGAAAACCAAAATTTTAAGAATGAAAGGTTCCAAAAGAAAATAAGTAGTATGGCACACTCCAATTCTAACTATTTTTCTTAAAGTCAAGCTTTAAACACCCATTCACTAAGTCGTTGAACTCAACCCCTCCCTTATATCCCTTTTCAGGTAACCAATGGAAACCTACCCAAGGACATCCTATTAGTCATACCTGTAAGACGAGTATGTAAATTTTAAAATATCATGCAATTTTGATAAATGTTATTCCCGGAAAGGTATAGGTTTAAAGGACGCCTTACTCCTTCAGGGGAGAAGAAGGGAAAAACCCTTAATAAACCGATAGAGTGGTGGGTTGCTCTTGGGAATTCAACCAAACTTTTAAAAAAAATTTCCATTTTGCCCCTACTTTACAAAAATGACAATTTGACCCCAATTATTCTAAAAAATTAATCAATTGGTCCTCCAACATTCTTTTCATGGTTAATTGACCCTCAATTTTGGGAAATTGCAATTTGATCCCTCAATATAACGAAATTCCCAAATTTCTCCAAAATTTTTCCCTAATTTCCCCTTTCAAATTGGCCGAATTTGATTTCATCAAATTGACCATTTAATCGGGGTTAATTGCAATAATTGAAGGTATGGATCAGTTCCTACACTTCCATACAATTCAATTGAGCTTTGAACCGCATCATTTGGGTTCGAATTGAGCTCAAACAAAGCTTCGCCGGAAAACTAAACTTAGAGAGAGAAATGTTCAAAAGCTTATGTCGGAGGTGCAGTGGTCCAAGGTTTCATTCGGGGAAGATAGCTCTTATCTTGAGGTATCTTCCAAGATTAAGAATTATTACTATTGACCTTGAATTGAGGGAGAATTTTGTCAATGTAATTCTAAAGTTTCTCTCTCTAACTCCGACCTGTAATACCTAAGGAGGGCCGAATTGACTTACCTTTCCACTTAGTTGAGGTCGTATAAGGGCTGAGGGGACATTGGGAGAGCTTGGTTTGGCCGGAGGATGGCTGAATTCGGCCGATTTCAGCTTGGCCAAAATAGGGCAGCTTCGGTCCGCCAAAGCTGCTTCACTGTTTGATTACATGGGCACTTCTCCGACGATCCTCAGAGCAAATGGAGACTATCGTCGGGTACCTGACTTCTCTCTGAATCTAAAGTACCCGACCTTACCTTCTAAGGCTTAGAAAAATACCCAAGTCAGAGCTCTGGTTCGAGCTTCACTAGAAATTGGAGTAGTAGAGAGAGGACTTTTTAGGTGTGAGGAGAAAGAATGGAGAGGAACTCTTTATATTGGAAGCTATGGGACTCTCTGGCTGTCCAATTGGCGCCTTTATGGTGATCATTCATGGCCTAAAATGCATTGAACGGAGACTTTTCATCTTTGTCAGCGCTGTTAGCTTTTTCCCACTAGTGAACAGTGTCGTCATCAAAATGAAGAAGATGACACTGTTCTGAACTAGAACTGTCTGAACCGGGTTCAATGCTTAAACTGGTCGGTTTATGACAGATTCAACTGAGTTTTTTAAAATTAAAAATTTCTAAATTCATTATCTATCAAATGGTGGTTTCAATTCTCCAATTTTAATTTTTAATGCCACCTAGAAAAATTAATTTATAAACCGGTTCAATCTAGTTTAGATTCGGTTCAACTGAACCAGTTTGGTTTTCTCTTCAAATTCATCTCAAAGCCCTTTTTCATTACTTTTAAAACTTTTTGGGTCACTCGGGATTTGTAAATTAACAGTTGGGGTTCTTGAACCGACTCAGTTTTTTCTTTGAAAATGACCTATTTTTTTCCCAATTTTTCTTATTATAAAAAGATGGGGTTAATAGCTTGAGTATTATTATCAACAAAATTAATAATTTAAAATTTTAAATTAAAAATTTTTAAATTATACATAAAATCTATTATTATACTTAATCACTAGTTCTTAATCTCATTTACAAATTATAAAGGTTGCTTCGAAGTTCAGTTTCGTTATACATTATTAGAGGAAAGCTTTTAGGTTATATGGATGAGTTATGACATAGCACATAAAGGGAACACTATCATCCTAAAATAATAATAGTTTGATGATTAGAATTAATTAAAATTTTACACTAAACAAATACAATTGTATTTATAATGGTATATAATTAAAAAATAAATTTTTAAAAATATATTATATATAACTAAATTTTATTTTAACATGTTAAATTAAAATATTATAGGCAAAATAATATTTTATCAAATTTTGATATATTTTTCTAAGAATTAAATAATACATAAGGACATATTTTTTATAAATTAAATATTTCATATTTTATATTAATGTATTATAAGTTTTTAATAAAATTTTAATAAATAATTTTAAATAATAAAAAATATAATATATAAAATAAAATTACTAAATTTCAGATAAAAATGAAATGATGTATTATATATTTTTATGTATTAAAAATAAAATTTTCTAATAAATCACAACTTATAATCACTAAAAAAAATAGATTTTTCAAATAATTTTAAAATTATATAAAATCATAAATTTGTTCAAGTTTTGACATTTTAATGGTAAATTATTTATTAATAAATATATGTGATGTATTCAATTTGAATAATAAATTTAACTAAGTTTATAATAATGTATAGTACTTAATATGTGAAAATAATAATAATAAATATTAAAATATGTATAATGTTAAATATATATTCAATTGAATTTATGATATATTAATTAGGGATGTTATTCCGTGCCTTTGAGTTTCAGCCAAATCGAGTACAACTCGAACTCGAATCTATGAAATAGAATTTGTACTGGATTCAGTAAATCAAATATTGAAAAATATAAATAATTATTAAAATTTCAACAAAATTAATGATTTAATAATTTAGTAATTTTAAATTTAAAAATTATACATAAAATCTATTATTATACTTAATCACTAGTTCTTAATCCTATTTGTTAATTTATTAATGTATATAAGTATTAATAATAATTTATTAATGATATATCACTATTTATTATATATACTTAATTCAATACATAATTAAAATTATACAAAATATAATAAATTTTATTGATATTTTCATATATTTAATATTATACACTTTTAACTTTATTTTATTTTTGTTGACTCAATTGAATTTACTGTTAAAAATGTTTTTGCTATCAAATTTATTTTTAAAATTGAAAATTAATAATATACAATTTGCATCTTTATAATTATAAATAAATATTAAAAATTTAAAAAAATCAATATAAAAGATTTAAAATTTAATTTGAAAGATCAAGATGAGAATGGTGATCACTTGTATACATTTGCTAATTTTATTATTTTATACGGTTAAAACTAAATAAATGATTACATGATTAAAATAATAAATACTATAATATAGATATTTTTACATATTTAATATTATATACTATCAAATTTATTTTATTATCATAAAGTTAATTTAAATTATTATTAAAATTAAATATAATAAATATATTTAATAATATATACTTTATAAATTTATAATTAAAAATAAATATAAAATTTATATAATTTTAAATTTATAGAAAGATCAATTTTATTCTTAGATAATATGTTGTAATTATTTACAAATTTTCATAAGTGTATATTTTTTATCAATTGTTTTATTTAAAACTTATAGATATATTTAATTTAAAAAACATGTTATATGAAGTTTTTTTTTTAATAAAAGATTTCAAAATTTAATAAAGTAATATTTTGCCTAAAAAAAGTAACATTGAATGTGTTAAAAATAAATTTTGGCGATATATAATATATTTTAAAATTTTTACTTTTTAATTAAGGATTTAATTAGACACACAAATGGATTTTTGTGTTAATTATTATATTTTTATTAGAGAATAAAAATATTAACTATAAATATTTTTCATATTCGTTCGAATAAATTTTATTGATAAATCGATATTTGTAAAGCAACATTGATTAAAAGTTATTATTCGATTTAACCGAGAGCGTGTACAAAGGAGTAATGACTTGAGTAGCTTAAATCTTTCAAAATTTAAACTCACCTCAACTTGAGAAGTTGTTGTATATGTTATGCCATGAAGCACTTGTTCTATAGAATGATTTGAATTAGATAGTTTATGAACTTAACATGAATAATGAGTAAATGAGATTGAGGCAGTTTTGTAAAGCGTCCTTTCATTGGCCTTTATTGAAGGAAAACTTGAAAACATATGGCATCACATATAAACAATATAATAATTCATATTTTGATTGAAGTTGTAGTCTTTTACCTCTAAATTCATAATATTTTGATAATTTAAATTAAATAAAATCTACACAAGGAAGGAAAGAGACTTTTTAACTTATATATTTCTTTTATTTAATAATATATATTTATTGATCAAATAATCTACTTTCTTGCCTCTGACTCAAATAAAATATGTTTGTCTGAATCTTGAATCAGCCCTATATCCTCTTCTATTGACAAGGGAATGAGTTAATTTCTTCTATTATTATTATTTAATTTTTCATATCTTAGAGTAGAAATTAGCTCACTCATAAAAAAAGTATTAATTTGATTGTTTTCATCATATATATTTAATTGATAAAAACTAATATAATTTTTTATCAACATAAAATAAAAACAATAATCTTGTTTATATTTTGAACTCAAAATTAACTAAAAATCTAAATTTGTGAAATAATATAGGATAGTCCGACATAACATCTAGCCCCATATGTTTCATCACAATGAAGTGTTAGAGAACTCAATTAGAAGGAATGGAGTATGAGTATGACATATCAAAATTGTTAACTATAAAAATTGGTCATATTTTTTATATAGGTAGGGCAAAAAAAAGAAAAATTTTATATCAATATTTACTTTGAAAAGATCTACTCTTTTATTTCAAAATTTCTCATTTTGTTAGTTTTTTTTATTGTATAAAATTATTAATACATAATAGATAATTAATTATTTTATTATCAAAATTTCAATTAATATATAAATAAAATTATACACTATATAAATTGTGGGAAAACCGGGGTGGCAGCCTATCAAAGAACATGCGCCTTTCGATAATATTTTAACTGATTGTGTGCAAAAGCTTTAAATATCCTTTAGCAGTAACCAAATAATTTATGTGTGCAAATGATAAAAATCAGCTGAGAGGATAATGTTCTAGTGATATCTTTAATGAACCTTATATTCTCTTCTATTCAAAAGGGAATTAGTCAAATGTTTTTATTATTATTATTTAATTTTTTATAACTTAGAGTAGAAATTAGTTCACTCAACAAATAACATTAATTTGACTGTTTCCATCATATATCTTTAGTTGATAAAAAATAATATATTTTTTTTATCAAAATAAAACAAAAAATAATCATGTTTATATATTGAATTCAAAACAAACTAAAAAATTTAAATTTGTGAAACAATATCGGATAGTCCAAGATCACATCCAACCACATATACTACATCCCATTGAGGTGTTATAGAACTCAATCACAAGGAAGGGAGTACGAGTATTAGATATCAAAATTGCTAATCATACAACTAACGCATATTTTTGACATAGCTAGGGCATAAAAAAGAAAAATGTTATATTAATATTTACTTTGATAAAATCTCCTCTTTTATTTTAAAAGTTGTCATCACTTGTATGTCATTTGTTAGTTTTTTTAATGTATAAAATTACTAATACATAATTATTTATTATATTATCATAAACATAATTAATATATAATTAAAATTATACAGTAAAATAAATTGTGGGAAAACTAGGGTGGCAACCTATATCCACATGAAATCGAACATGCCCCTTTTGATAATATTCCACCTTACTATGTGCAAATACTTTAAATATTCTTTAGTAGCCAACCAAAAAGTTTATGTGCTCAAATGATAAAAGTTAGCCCATAGGATAATGTTCTAGTGTTAGGTGGAATATTATCAAAAGGTAATCAACCAAATTGATAATTGCTAAATGATATCTAGTTGTTCTAGGTGGAACATTATCCCCTACAAAAGGATATCTACTAAAAATTCGGTCTATTAAAAATTCACTCAACCGATGACTGTCACATATTCGTCCCCAGTCAGTTTCCAAGTTCACGCTAGCTCCCTCTTGCTTTCGTTTCGGTCCTGAGTATCCTTACTATGAAAAAAGAAAAATGTTATATTAATATTTATAATAAAAAAATCTACTGTTTTATTTCAAAAGTTATCATCTTGTTAGTTTCTTCAATGTATAAAATTATTAATGCATGATACAAAATTATTTATTATATTATCATAAACTTAATTAATATATAATTAAAATTATACACTATAATAAATTGTGGGAAAATGGTGGTGGCAGCCTAGTTCCACATGAAATCGAACATACGCTTTTTGATAATATTTCACCTCATTGTGTGCAACTGCTTTAAATATCCTTTAGTAGCCAACCAAATAGTTTATATTTGCAAGTGATAATAATCAACCCAAGGGGTAATGTTCTAGTGATGGAATCCTTAATCATCCTTATATCCTCTTCTATTGAAAATGTAATGGTTCAATTTTTTTATTATTATTATAATTTAATTTTTAATAACTTAGAGTAGAAATTAGCTCACTCACCAAAAAATATTAATTTGATTGTTTCCATCATATATATATTTAATTGATAAAAAATCATATATTTTTTTACCAAAATAAAATAAAATAATAATCATGTTTATATTTTAAACTCAAAATGAACTAAAAAATCTAAATTTTTGAAACAATATCGGACAGTCCGACATTATATCTGGCCCTCTATACTCTATCCCATTGGATGTGTTATAGAACTCAATTACAAGGAATGGAGTACGAGTATGACATATCAAAATTACTAATGATACAAATAACTCATATTTTTGACATAGCTAGGGCATAAAAAAGAAAAATGTTATAAAAATATTTATTGTGAAAAAATCAACTCCTTTATATCAAAAGTTGTCATCACTTCTATGTCATTTGTTAGTTTATTTATTATATAAAATTACTTATGCATAATACATAATTATTTGTTGTATTATCATAAACTCAATTAATATATTATTAAAATTTTACACTAAAATAAATAATTGAAACACCGTGGTGGCAACCTAGTTCCACATGAAATCTAACATGCACATTTTGAAAATATTTCACCTGACAATGTGCAAATACTTTAAATATCTTTTAGCAGCCAATCAAAAAGTTTATGTGTGCAAATGATAAATATTTGCCCACTGGATAATGTTCTAGTGTTAGGTGGAATATTATGAAAAGGTAATCAACCAAATAGTCAGGTACTAAAAGATATCTAGCTGTTCCAGGTGGAATATTTTCCCCTACTAAAGGATATCTCCTAAAAATACGGTCTATTAAAAATCCACTCAACCGATAATAGTGATGTGTTCGACCCTAGTCAGTTTCCAAGTCCACGCTAACTCTCTCTTGCTTAAGTTTCGGTCTTGAGTGTCCTTACAATGTTTGGATATGATTATCGATAAAATTAATAATTTAGTAATTTTAAATTTAAAAATTATACATAAAATTCATTATTATACTTAATCACTAGTTCTTAATCTCATTTTCTAATTATATAGTTTCTCCAAAGTTCAGTTTTGTTATACTTTATTAGAGGGAAGCTTAATGGATATCTGGATGAGTTAAGACATAATACATAAAGGGCACACTAGTTTCTTTTTTAAAAGAGGACGAAACCCTATCATACTAAAATGATAATAGATTGATGATGTGAATTAATTAAAATCTTAAGTTAAACAAATTCAATTGTAGTTATAATGGGATATATAATTAAAAAATAAATATTTTAAAATATATTATATATCACAAAATTTTATTTTAACACGTTTAATTAAACTCTTATGGGCAATATACTATTTTATCAAATTTTATTTATATTTCTAGAAATTAGATGATACATTAGGACATATTTTTTATAAATTAAATAGTTTATATATTATATTAATGTATTTTAAGTTTTTTATAAATATTTTTAAATAATAAATAAATAAAATATAAAATAAATTTCTTAAATTTAAGATAAAAATGAAATGATGTATTATATATATTAATGTATCATTAATAATTTTATGTAATAAAAATAAATTTAAAACCATATAAATTTACAAATTTGTTCAAATTTTTACATTTTAGTGTTAAATTGTATATTATTAAATATTTGTGATGTATCCAATTATAACAATAAATTTAACTGAGTTTATAATAATAAAATAAAGTTGGTAATGTATAATATTAAATTTGTGAAAACATTAATAAAAAATATTAAAGTGTGTATAATTTTAAATATAAATTCAATTAATTTATGATATATTAATTAGGAATATTATTATGCACGGTCGGGTTTCGACCAAATCGAGCACAATTCATACGGTGGAGTAATGACTTGAATAGCGTAAATATTTTAAAATTTAAACTCGCCTCAATTTAAGTGGTTATTGCATGTGCCACGCCATGAAGCGGTTGTTCTATAGAATGGTTTGAATTAGATAGTTTATAAACTTGATAGAGATAATGAGTAAAGGAGATTGCGGCAGCTTTTGTAGATGTTCCATCCATTGGCCTTTGTTGAAGGAAAACATGAAAGAGTTTTGACATCACATATAAATGACATAATAATTACTATTTTAATTGAAGTTGTAGTCTTTTATCTCTAACTTGATAACAATTTGATAATGTAAATTAGATAAAATCTACATAAGTAAGGAAAGAGAGTTTTTAATTTATATATCTCTTTTTTTTAATTTAATAATATATATTTACTGATCAAATAATCCACTTTCTAGCCTTTCTAATAAAATAAGATATGTTTGTCCAAGTGATTGAATTTTTAATCAGCCTCATATTCTCTTCTATTGAAAAGGGAATATGTCAATTTTTTTTATTATTAATATTTAATTTTTCATAAGTTAGAATAAAAATTAGCTCGCTCACAAAAATTATTATTTTAACTATTTCAATCATATATATTTAATTGATAAAAAATTATATCATAAAATAAAAAAATAATATTGTTTATATTTTGAACACAAAACAAACTAAAAATCTAAATTTGTGAAATAATATTAGATAGTCAGACATAATATCCAACCCCATATACTACATCCTATTGAACTGTTATAGAACTCAATCAAAAGGAGTGGAGTATGAGCACGACATATCAAAATTGTTATTCACACAAATAGATCATATTTTTGATGTAGTTAGGGCATAAAAATGTTATATTAATATTTACTATGAAAAAATCTACTATTTTATTTCAAAATTTATCATCTTATTAGTTTCTTTATTGCATAAAATTATAAATGCATAATACATAATTATTTATTGTATTATCATAAACTCAATTAATATGTAATTAAAATTGTAGACTATAATAAATTGTGGAAAAATTAAAATTGTGGCAGCTAGTTACACATCAAATTGAATATGCATCTTTTGATAATATTCCATGACTGTGTGCAAATACTTTAAATATTTTTGAGTAGCCAACCAAATAGTTTATGCATGCAAATGATAATAATCATCCCATGGGATAATGTTCTTGTGATGGAATCGTTAATCATCCTTATATCCTCTTCTATTGAAAAGTGAATAAGAAAAATTTTTTTGTTATTATTATTTATTTTTTTGATAACATAGAGTAGAAATTAGCTCACTCACCAAAAACATTAATTTGACGGTTCCCATCATATATCTTTAATTGATAAAAAATAATATATTTTTTATCAAAATAAAATAAAAACATAATTATATTAATATTTTGAACTCAAAACGAACTAAAAAATCTAAATTTGTGAAACAATATCAGATAATCCGATATCACATCCGACCCATATACTCCATCCCATTGGATGTGCTATAGAACTCAATTACAAGAAATGGAGTACAAGTATGACATATCAAAATTGCTAATGTACAAATAACTCATATTTTTTAACGTGGCTAGGGAATAAAATAGAAAAATGTCATATTAATAGTTACTATAAAAAAATCTACTCTTTTATTTCCAAAGTTGTCAACACTTGTTTATCATATGTTAGTTTCTTTATTGTATAAAATTATTAATGAATAATACATAATTATTTATTGTATTATCTTAAACTCAATTAATATATAATTAAAACTATACACTAAAATAAATTGTGAACAAAATGGGGTGGCAACCTAGTTCCACATGAAATTGAACATGCGCATTTTGATAATATTCCACTTGACTATGTGCAAATGCTTTAAATATCCTTTAGCAGCCAACCAAAAAGTTTATGTGTGCAAATGATAATAATTAGCCCAGAGGATAATGTTCTAGTGTCAGGTGGAAAATTATCAAAAGGTAATCAACCAAATAGTCAAGTGCTAAAGGATTTCTAGTTGTTCTAGGTGGAACAATATCCCCTACTAAAGGATATCTACTAAAAATATGGTCTATAAAAATTCACTCAATCAATAATTATGACGTGTTCGTCCCTAGTCAGTTTCCAAGTCCACGCTACCTCTCTCTTCTTTGTGTTTCAGTTCTAAGTGCCCCTACACGGTTTGTGTATCATTATCATCAAAATTAATAATTTAATAATTTTAAATTTAAAAATTATACATAAAATCTATTGTTATATTTAATTACTAGTTCTTAATCTCATTTGCTAGTTATATAATTTCTCCAATGTTCAGTTTGGTTATACTTTATTAGAGGAAAGCTTATAGGCTATATGGATGAGTTATGACATAGCACATAAAGAGCACACTAGTTTCTTTTTTATTAGAGGACAAAACCCTATCATACTAAAATGATAATAGTTTGATGAAGTGAATTAATTAAAATTTTCAACTAGACAAATTCAATTGTATTTATAATGGGATATATAAATTCAATTGTAGGGAGATTGTTAATAGGAGGGGGTGAGATTGTACTTCCTCCGGCTCAGTTCATGAGTTGGTCTCCACCTCAGAGGTGAGGTTAGGCTGTCCAAACACTCAGGTGAACTCCTCGTACAAGCTATGATGATCCGAGCTTAGTATAGGTGGAACTATTTGGGCTTCTTGGGGAGTTTCCAGAGGAAGGGGTTGTTGGGCAGTGTTAGAAACTGCGGCTCTTGTTCTCTTGGTTCCTCTCTTGTAAACCATCTGTAATTAGAATTCGAGGAAACAAACTCTAATACCACTCAAGTTGTCACACCCCAACCAGATTTGGTCAAATCCCCATGAACAACTTGCCACTCTCATTGTCCATCAAAGGTTTCCCCCTTTCTGAACCGCGAGGAGTATGGTGTCCTTTCACCTATCATTCCTGGAATAACATTATACAAAACTGAGTATGTTAAAACATACATACCTGTAAATTAGTAGGGTCCTTAGGAAGGGTCTTTCCTCATTTACCTGAAAGGGGTAAAAAGAGAGGGGTGAGTTCTACAACTCAGTGAGCGGGTGTTAGGAGTGAGTTTTCAAGAAATAACTTTATTCAAAGTATGCCAAGATTATCATTTCTTTTGAGAAGGATCTTTCCCCATGTTCAGGATTTCAAAACCCTTTTCCCATTGCCATTAAAGGTGTGTTTAGCAAACAACAAACACCCTTCATCAAGAAGGGTACACACTTTCACAAGTGTAGTCCGTCCAATGCTACCACTTATAGATCGGAGTGTCTTTACCATCCACCAAGAAAGAATTCCGTCCACTTCTACCCTGGGTCTAAGTGAATATTCTCGACATCTGACCCTTAAACCCAAATGCCACTTCATGTTCGTATGAGGATAGAGACCTCATCTCAATCCCACCCTGATCTCATGCACAAGAAGCTACTCCGAGCTTCCCGACTGACTAGCATGATGAATTGCCCTTATCTCCACCATGTCGTCCAATAGCCCTTAGGACCAATCACTACCCCTCTTGGGCATCTTGATGGTCTTGTACCACAAGTGTATGCACAAACAATAATTTTTCACATATGGCCATTATCTTTGGTGCCATTGGTCCAACAACAACAACCCTCAACCCAACCAACAATTGTTTGTCTAGGCTGGTTCGTTGACCTGGCCTTGACACACTACTGCCAATCCATCGTGTACTGTCGGTCTTGGCTTGGTACCATGACAAAATTTTACAACCATTACATTAGAAATTTCATGGCTTTCTTTAACTCATGTTTGTTTACAAGCTCTTTCTGGTGCCCAATGGCCTTGGGCCCACTCTGCATGATTTTCCAAAACAGAGCATTTAGCCTGCATGAATTCAAAAATCGTGGCCTCTGGCCTATCTGATTTGTTCTAGCTCCCATCAAGAAGGTCTCCCAAATAGTTTAAGCAATGGCACACAATTACGGGAGAACACTTTTGAAAAAAGTATAATTTACACTTCATCACACCAACATGGTAGGATGATATCTCCACTTACAACATGTAAGTGTGTTTCTCTTCTCCTTAAGAAAGTTTGTCATACCAATCAGGTATCATTATCTCTACTTACGACCAGTAAGTAGGTTTTCTTTTCATAAAAGTAAGCTCATCATCCCAACCGGGTATAATGTGATTAGGCCCACTCACCCTATCACACTGTGCTTTTAGTAAATTGAAATTTCGGTCATAAATTTTTTCGGAATTGTATTATAAGTTTAAAATTTAATTGATATAATTGGAATAAATTTGATTTAGAATAAATTGAAAAGTGTTTTTTTGACCAAAATAAATAACTCGATGGAATCGAGTTAAGTACGTTGAATTTAAGCAAAAATTAAATATTTTGTATATAATTGTTAATTATGTATATATTTATATAAATGTTGAAGAGATGTTTACATATAAGGGTATGTATATATATTTGTATAAAATTAATTTACAAACAAATATAAAGTAGAAAGGGATTTGAGAGTTGAGGTTGTACCATTATCAAATAAATACACACATAATTATATTAAGATGTTCAAAGTACCAATATAGTTATGTTATACAAAAAGGAATGAAACCCAAGTCTATATGAGGAATTTAAATAATAATTCCACTACATCATACTACTAAGTGAATGCCCATATAAAACATAGATTGATATAATGTTGGACCATAGAAAATAACATTTTTGGAATTAAAAGAGTCCTAAAGAGCCTAGGCCCTATGAAAATCCAACCATACATATTTACAATTTTATTCTACCTTATCGAAATGGAATGGATAGGGTAAATACCTAGTAAATTCCTTTAGGTGAAAATAAAGAGATCATTATGTGAATTTGGTTTTGTAGGAAACTATTTATACCCATAAATACTAATAAATTAATACCTACATTCAATTATTGGAATTAATACCCATAAATATCCATCAATTTCCTAATTTAATTAGAATAACCGACAATGTAATGTAATATTTAAGTATCATAAAATACATAACATTGGAATGAAGGGGAAAAGACCATAGAATTTCCTAGATATCATCCCTTTGGCCAACCCATAAATTTATATAATGTCCTAGTATTGGAAAATCACGTGCAGTGGGCACGAGCAGAAGCTTGTAAAGAAACTTGAGTTAAGAAAGACATGAAAATTTCTATTGAAATGGTTGTGTGATTTTGCCACGGTATTGACTCAGGACCGGCAGTGCATCAGGGCCAAGTCGATGGACCAACCTAGTTAAACAGCTACAGGTCAGGTTGAGGGTCGGTGTCGTTGGACCATTGGCACCAAAGATAATTGCCATATGTGAAAACTATTATTTGTACATGCACTTGTGGTATAAGACCATCAAGATGCCTAAGAGGTGTAGTGATGGATCCTAAGGGCTACTGGATGACATAGTGGTGATAAGGGCAGTTCGTTGTGCCAGTCAGTCTGGAAGCTCAGAGTAGCCTCTTGCGCATGAGTTCGAGGGGAGGACGAGATGAGGTCTTTATCCTCATACAGACATGGAGTGGTATTCAGGTCTAGGGGTTGAATGTTGAGAACATCCATTCATATCCAAGGTAGAAGTGGATGGGTCTCTATCTTGGTGGACGGTAAAGATGCTCCGATCCACAAGTGGGTGTTGTGGATGGGCTGCACCTGCGAATGCGTGTACCCTTCCTGATATAGGGCATGTGTTTGTTTGTTAAACGCCTCCTGAGGAAAGGGGATGGGCTAAGAAAGCTAAACACACCTAATAGGGAAATGGGAAAAATGTTTCTAGACATGAGAATCCTTGGAAAAGGAATGGTAAACCTTGGAAAAAGTTTTTGAAAGGATATTAAATTTGAGGAGAGCCCTTTTGAAAGAAAATGTTACCCTTGGCAGGGTAAATGTTTTGAAAATTGAAATTTAGGAATAAATTCTTTTTAAAGGAAATTATAACCTTAGCATTGTTTGGATAAACTAAGGCTATTTTGAAAACTCACTCCCAACTCCTGCTCACTGAGTTGTAGAACTCACCCCTCCCTTTTACCCCTTTTAGGTAACCAAGGAAAAACCAAACATAAAGACCTCCCTATATGGGAACTGTAAAGACAGGTATGTTTGTTTAAAAGATAGGAAAAAAGGATGCCTTACTCCTCTAGGTTTAGAAATGGGCAAAACCCTTCGTGAACCAAAGGGAGTGGTAGGTTGCTCATAGGGATCCAACCAAACTGGGTTAGGGTGTGACAACTTGAGTGGTATTAGAGCTTGTTTCCTCGAATAGATTATCAAGACTATATAACATATTAACTAAGAGAAAGTTTTAAAATTTTTAGATGGCTCCCAAGAGAGGATCCAAGAATACTAGAACTGATGTCGCCAACATTACCTAACAATCTATCCCCATAGGAAGACCACTCTAAAAGTTCTCCAATGCCTGATGTGTAGTAGAAGTCACAAAGGACCAAGAGGAATTATGGGGAAGTACCCAATGCCACCAAGGAATGTGGTGCCATCACTTGTTGAGGTCACATCCATGAGTAAGAGGAGAGCCAACATAACACCAAGGACACTGTAAGGGACTTATAACCAAGAAGGACGATTACTAAGAACCAAGTATAGTAGCTCCACAAGCTCAAACTACTTCTTATAATAGGGATAACGCCCAAAACATATTGTACCCCTTATTAATAAAAATTGTAATTTTTCCAAAACTCTGTCCCTAAAACAAAGTCGTGTTCTCATACCTCAGCTATATGAGGAGGGGTCACAGAAGATAAGAAGGACCAGAGGTAATTCAAAGAAGCAAAATATAGATAAAAGGAAAAGAGAAGTAGGAGGAATGTCTTGGATGAGAAATGCAAGGATCAAGGAAGGGTCGGTGACCAAAACCTTGGAGGTGGTTAAGTAAGTTGTTCGCAAAGAGGTCAATAAATAATAGAATAAAGAAAAAAATTGAAACTTATTTTTAAGAAGGTCAAACAAGAGAGGAATACCATAAGAATTGAGGTAAGGCACATGGGAAGTACACCTAGAACCCCCTCAGAAAGGGCAAACATAGAAAACGTGCTCCGACAACTTTAGGGTAAGACACAGAAAGAGTGAAGGGGGAAGAAATGTGTTAGGAAAGGGTACTATGGAGGGATGTATATGACTAAGTACCCCTTGAAGGGACCATTGATGGGCGGTTGGAAATAACGTGGAGTACAAGGAAACAACTAATAATCAGGAACTCCTCGAAGGAAGGATAAGGAGCAAAAAGGGAATTAGAGGATAGTGAAGGATTAAGGACGGATCACTGATCGGTGAAAGAAAGGAAAGAAGAAAAAGCCTTCAAGGAGTGTTAGGGAGGTTGAATGTGAAACTCGTAGGATGGAAGTCCCTAAGTAGAAGGATAAAGGTAGGAAGTGAGACCATAAAATAGGGGAAATTCCCAAGCTAAGGAACCGATAGATGGATGATAGAGGAATCTCATAAATGGGGCATAAGTGGTTAAGGATGTATAAGAATGGCTAAGTGTAAAGACGAACCTAGTCAAATAGAGACTTCAGACGAACCTAGTGGAACGAAGCAACTAGTAACAACAGTATGGTCAAGGAGAATAAAAGATGCCCTAAGAAGGATAGGGAAGTAATAAGGACTAAACCCTTAAGGGTAATAGGATGGACATTAAGAACAAGTAGACTCGAGAGACAACTGTCTCAAGATAATTAGACATGTAGAATAGTAGGGATGAGGTAGTTAACGAACTTGACCCTCTGAAAGGTCATAAATTTAAACTTTAGCAAAGAAGGGAGAGGTGGAAAGGCCAAAAAATTGGTAAATAAGGATGAAGGAAATCTTTAAAGAGATCAATGGCCAAGACCGGATTAACAACCAAACTCAAGTCATGAGAAGGTTAAGTAAGCCTCTCGTAGAGGTTGGCATGGTAGGACGTTGGTGGTAGTGGTTAGGGGGTAAGTGATAGGGGGTAGGGGTAGGGGTATGCAGTTGGGGATAGGGAGATAGGGGTTGGTAGGGTAGGGGGTAGGGAGGTAGGCGGTTTACGGGGTAAGGGGATAGGTGGTAGGGGGTAAAGGATAGGTGGTTGGGGTTGGGGAATAGGTGGCTGGGGGTTAGGGGTAGATAAGATATTCTAGCTTGACAATAGTATCCTTCTTCATCACTATTATCGAATCGTTGATAATACTCTCAAACAAATGAGTCATTCCCTTTGTTCGTTTTCATTTTTTTGTTATGATCTTAAATTTCATCAAATATGTGTTTTACGTTTTTACTTGGAGAAATGGGAGCCGCATTCAACAGCATCCTTAGTTTTGATTATATATATAGTAATAATGAGAAATCAATGTGTTTAAGATTTTAACTTCGATTTCTATAAATATCAGCTTTGACGGTTCCTTCATGCCCCGACCCTCTAAACCCCTACCACCTACCCTCTCTAACTCTTACACCCTACCCAATTACTACCCCTACCCCTACACCTCTAACCCTTTACCCCTACACCCTCACCCAACACTTAGAGTAAAGGGTAGGGGTGAGTGGTAGGTGGGTAGGGTGAAAAGAGGGGTAGGGGAGTAGGTGTTGGTGGGTACCGGGTATGGGAGTAAGGGTTTGTTGGTATGGGGTTGCGGAGTAGGAGGGTATGAGAGAGGGGGTAGGGGGTATGGGGGAAAGGGATAGGGAGTAAAGGGTGTAAGGCGTATGTTGCTAGGGGGTAGGGAGTACGGGGTTAGGGGTACGTAGGGGTTATTATGTAGGGTAGGGGTAGGGGGTTGGGAGTAAGGGTAGGATAGGGTCGTTATAGGGCTTAAGGGTAGGATAAGGTTGGGGTAGGAGGTGTGGTGGTAGGTGAGATTGGTGGCAGGCATCGTAAATGGTGGTGGTAGGGAGTAGGTAGCTATGTGGTAGGGGTAGGGTGGTAGGGTGTTGGGTGGTAGGTAGTTGGGGGCTTGGGTGGAAGGTAGTAAGGGGGATAGGGGTAGGGGTGAAGGTGGATATGTGGTAGGGGGAGAAGGGGATAGGGTGGTAGGGGATAAATGGTAGGAGGTAGGGGTTAGGGTAAGGTGGTAGAGAGAAGGATTGTAGGTGGGCAAGGGATGGAGGGTTTAGGAGGATAGGTGGTAGGGTGGGTAGGGGGTAGTGGGGTAATGAGGAGTTAGTTAAAGGGTAGGGGTAGTTGGGTAGGGAGGTACGGGGTTGGCGAGGTACGGGGTGGGAGGTAATGGTATAAGGGGTAGGGGGTTAGGTAATAGGGGGTAGGAGTTTTTGGTAGTGTTTAAGAGGTAAGGGGTTGGCGGGGTAAGGGTAGGTGGTAAGGGTAGGGGTAGGGGATAAGGTTAGGTGTTTGGGGTAGGTGGTTGGGGTATGGGGTTGGAGGTGGGGGGAGGACCATATGGGGTAGTGGTATGGTATTTTGGAGGAAATACATTCACACAAATATTAAGATAAATATGAAATTAAAATATAAGATGTTGGAGATTTACAATAGTATCATTCTCAATCACTAATATCCAATCGTTGATAATATAATCAAACAAATTATCCATTCACTTTAATTTTTTACATATCTTTAAATTATATATACTAAGTTATAAAGAGAAATCAACCTATATTTTGTATTTTAAATTCAATTGCTATAAATATCAGCTACGACGATTCCTTAGCACTACTACCCCTACCAACTACCCCTTTACTGCCCCTACCCCCTTACCAAACCTAGCTCTTACCCCCTACCACCAAATCTCCCCTACCCCTACCATTTCTTACCGCCACTACCCCCCTCCACCCTACCATTTCTTACCTCTATCCCTACCCCTCACCAAACCACTAGACTAAAGGGTAGGGGTGGAGGTAGGTGGGTAAGGCAAAAAGAGGTGTAGGGGAGTAAGGGTTGGTGGGTATGGGGTAGGGGAGTAGGGACGTACGACGTGGGGTGTAGGGGTATGGGGTAGGGAGTAGGAGGTGTAGGGGGTATGTGGGTAGGGGTAGGGAGTACAATGTTAGGGCTAGGAAGGGTTAGATTAAAGAAGGTAGGGGTAGGTAGTAGTGGGTAAGGGTAGGGTTAGGGTCGAGGGTAGGGAGTATGGTGGTAGGCGAGGTTGGTGGTAAGCATCGTAAGGGGTAGAGTTAGGGAGTAGGTGGCTATGCGGTAGGGGTAGGGGGTAGGGTGTGGGCGTATGAAGTAGGTTTAGGGGGTAGGATGTTAGGGGGGGGGGGGGGGGGGGGGGGTGGGTGGAATGCAGTAGGGGGATAGGGGGTGGGGGGTATATGGGGTAGGTGTGAGTGTAGGGTGGTAGGAGGCTAGGGTTCTAGGTGAGGTACGGTTAAGGGATAGGGGTAGGGTGGTTGGCAGGATAGGGGGTAGGGGATATGGGGCTAAGGGTATGGGGTATGGGGTAAAGGGGTGTGGGGGTAGGGGTCAATTGGCTAGGGGATAGGGGTAGGGGTTGCGTGCTAGGGGGTAGGGTAAAGGGGATATGGATAGGGGTCAGGGGTAGGAGTTAAGGATAGGTGTAGGGAGTAAGGTGGTAGGTTGGGTAGGTGGTAGGCATCATAAGCGGTTGGGGTAGTGAGTAGGTGGCTATGTGGTAGGGGATAGGGGTTGGGGGTTGGGTCGAAGGTGGTATGTGGGATAGGAGGTAGGTGGGATAGGGGGTAGGGGTTAGGGTAGGATTCTAGTGGAGGTAGGGCTAAGGTGAAGGGGGTGGTTTGGTAGGCGAGGTAGGGTGGTAGGCAGGGTAGGTTGGTAGGCAGGGTTGGGGGTTGGGGGTAGGGGGCTAGGGGGTATGGTGTAAAGGGGTGTGGTGCTAGGAGATAGTGGGCCAGGGCATTGGGGGTTTGAGGATAAGGTTTAGGGGTTTGGGTGCTATGGGGTATGGGGTAGGGGTTAGGCATAGGGGTTAGGGTATAGGGGTAGGGGTTGAATAAATAGTGGGGGGTAGGGGATATGGTAAATTGGGTAGGGGTTGGGTAAAGGGTGGGGGGTAAGTGGCAAGCGATCGAGGATAGAGTGGAAGGGGGTAGGGGTAGTATGGTTAGTGGGTAGTGTGATAGGGGTAAGGTGCTAGGGGGTAGTGTGGTAGGTGGGTAGGGGGTAGGGGTATAGGGTAGTAGGTAGTAGGTTTGGGTATAGTGAAGCAACTCCGGCGGACCGAAGTTGCCCTATTTCGGCCAAGCTGGAATCAGCCATTTCAAGCCCTCCTCAGGCCAAACCAAGCCCTCCCAACACTTCCTCAGCCTTTCTACAGCTGAATTAAGACCGAAAGGTAAGCCAATTCGGCTCCCCTTTATAATTTTTGATCGGTGCTAGAGAAAGAATCGACCGAATTTCAATGACGAAATTGTAATCCAATTCCGCATCAATTGATACAATACTTGATTTTAGGATGAACCTCAGGACGAGACCTATCTGCCCAAATCGAAAGCTCGGACTGTCGTGCCTTCACCGGTGAGTAATCGAAGCTTTCTCTCTCTATAGTCTATTTTTCGGAAAAGCTTCGTTTGAGCTCGTTCCGACGTTAAAATCTGCGATTCAAAGTTTATTAGAATCGTATGAACATACAGGAACTCAATTTCAACTCCAATTTCAATAATTAGAAGTGTTTGATCTGTTAATTTGATAAAATCAAATTCAGGAGTGTTAAAGAGTTGAAATTGGGGGAAAATTTGGGGATTTTTGAAATTCAAAGGGGCCAAAATACAATTTTATGAAATTGAGGGTCAATTGGGCATGAAAATAATGTTGGAGGACCAATTGAGGAATTTTGGAAAATTTGGGGAAAGACTTACCATTTTTGTGAAAGAAGGGAAAAATGGTAATTTTGGAAAAATTGGGGAACTAAATTGGAAATTTGGAAAATTAAACCCCTTTTTGGTGAAATTCAATAAATTGAGGTCCCACGATAAATTTTAAAAGTTACGGGACTCAATTTGAGGAAAAACTGACATTAGGGACTTAAAGTTAAAGAGAAATAACTTTAGGGACCTAATTGCAAATAACTAAAAGTTTAGGTTTTCTCATTCATTAATGAATGAAGGCTGTTATGCCGAGTAATAATGAACAAGGTTGTTCATATCGTGTAGGAACGTTAAATACCAGGAACGCCAGCAAGGACAAGCTCGCGTGAATACAAAGAACCAGTCTAGTGGAAATCACGGCATTAACGGGTGAGTGGGTTATTCACATCATACCCAGTTGGGATGATGAGCATAGTTTAAAGTTAAAAACCACTTACCGGTTGTGAGTGGGTTTACTAACATCATACCCGGTTGGGGATGATAAGTGCCTCGATATAAAAATCCACTGTTTAATGGTATTTTAATCATCACTACTTAGAGAAAGTGATGTGAAAGTTATGCGGAAAAACTAATTATTGGTTGTAAGTAGATCATACTCGGTTGGTATGATGAGACTTCCTCGAAGGAAGTTGAAAACCCGTTCATCGGTTATGAACGGAGATGTCCTTATACCGGTCGGTATGATGGACAGTAAAAAACCTATTTTTGTCAGAAGTTTTCTCCCCTGACTGTGTTCCAATGCTTAAACAATTTTGGAGACCTTCTTGACGGGAGCTCGAATAGCTCTAATAGGCCAGGGGCCTCGGTTTTGGAACTTGGGGGCTAAATGCCCGATTTTGAAAATCTCGTACAGTGGGCCCAAGGCCAGTTGGCATGAGTAGGAGCTCGTAAATGAACATGATATATGTGCCATAAAACTTAATAAGTGAATTGTTTGGCCATGGTACCAAGATAGGACCGACATGCTCAGTCAACTAGCGACAGTGCGACATGACAGGTCGACGGACTAGTCAAGACAAACAGCTATGGGTTGAGTTGAGAGTCGGGGCCGTTGGACTAATGGCACCACAGATTACATGGCAATATAAGAAAACATTGTTTGTGCATGCACTGTGAGTATGGGATCATCAAGACGCCCATGAGGGGTAGTGATGCGTCCTAAGGGCACTAGACGACCTGGTGGCTATAAGGGCAGTTCGCCGTTCCAGGTGTCTATGTGAAATTTGGAGTAGCACGAAGCGCATGAGACCGGAGTGGGGACAGGATGAGGTCTCTGTCCTCATACGGAAATGAAGAAGTGATTTCAGGATTGTGTGTAGGATGTCACGTACATCCACTCATTCCCAGGGTAGAAGTGGTCGTACTTTTATCCGGGTGGCAGGAAAAGTCGCTCCGAAGCCACTAGCGGGTTCAGTAGTGATACTGACTTGCGAATGTGTGTAACCTTCATGATGAAGGATGTGTGTTGGGTGATGACACACCATGGTAACTAAGAAATAATGGAAAAAAACACAAATTTTTAAATGATGGGATTTTTGAAAACAAAGGAGTCTGGCACACTCCATATAAATGTTTTTCTTAAAAGTCAAAAGATTTTAAAAACCCATTCACTAAGTAGTTGTACTCACCCCCTCCCTTATATCCCTTTCATGAAATCCCGGAAAGCCTCCCCTTAAAGACCATCAACTAAGATGCCTGTAAGACAAGTATGTAAAGTTTTAAATTTCATATAGTTTTGATTATGTTATTCCAGGAAAAAGGTGCAAGTTAAAGGACGCCTTACTCTTTATGGTTTACGATAAGGGGAAACCCTTTAATAAACCGGGAGAGTGGCGGGTTGATCACGGGGATCCGACCAAACCGGGTCGGGGCATGACATACGGGGTATGGGGTAGGGGGTATTAGAGTAGCATTAGTGGGAGGGGGTTGGTGGCTACAGGTTAGGGTATGGGTTATGTGGTAGGGGTAGGGGTAGGGGCTAGGGGGATAAGGGCCATCGGATATGGGTTAGGGGAAAGGGAGTTGATGGTAGGGAGGGTATGTGGTAGATGAGTAGGGTGGTAGGTGGTAGGAGTGGGTAGGGGTAGGGTGGCTAGGGTGTTAGGATTAGGGTAAGGTGGTAGAGAGGAGGGTGGTTGGTGGTAGGAGTGGGTAGGAGTAAGGGAATAAGGTGGTAGGGGTAGGGGTAGGGTGGCTAGGGGGTTAGGATTAGGGTAAGGTGGTAGAGAGGAGGATGGTATGTGGGTAGGGGGAGGGGTAGGGGATTTAAGGGGTTTGGTGGTAGGCGGTAGGGGATAGGGGGATAGGAGGTAGGGGTTGGGGGCTAGGGTGTTAGTGGTATTGGGTATTGGTAGGTACGAGATAGGGTAAAGAGGGTAGGGGTAGGGAGTTGGGGGATGGGCAAAGGGGGTAGGGTAAAGGGGGGTAATGGTAGGATAAATGGTGGGGGTAGGGATAGGGGGTAAGGGGAAGGTGTACGGTCGTAGGGTGTAGTGGTAATGTGGTAGGAGTGGGTGGTAGGGGGTAGGGGTTGGGGATAAGGGGTAAGGGGTAGAGGTAGTGGGTAGGCGGAATTGGGGTTAGAGGTATGCAAGGTAAGGGGTATGGAGTTTGAGGTCAGGGTAGGACGTATGGTGCAGGGGGTATGGTTTTCAAAAGGAAATTCATTTGCACAAAGATGAAGATAAACATGAACTCTATATGTAATATGTTGCATGTTTACAATAATATCATTCTCTATCATTACTGTAGAATCGATGATAGTCTTTTCAAATAAATAATCCATTCCCTTTATTCGTTTTCATATTTTTTTTTTTATTAATGATCTCAAATTTAATCATACAAATGTTTTACGTTATTATTTGTGAGAAAAGGGGCCCACATCCGACAGTATTCTTTCTTCTAATTATATATTCTAAGCTATAAATGGAAATCAACATGTGTTTAGCATTTAAACTTTGATTGCTATAAATGTTAGCTCTAACGGTTCATTCACACACCTACCCTCTACACCCCTATCACCTGCCCACTCTACCTCCTACCCCTTACCCCCATACCTCCCATACCTGTCAACCTCAACACCACACCTACCCCCTCCCCCTACTGCACATACCTCTTACACCTCTACCCCTTATCTCCACACCCTACCCCCTGCAGTAGAGGGTAGGGGTGGGGGTAGGTGGGTAAGGGGAAAATAGGGGTAGGGGAGTAGGGGGTAAGTGGGTACTGGGAAGGAAGTAGGGGTAGGTGGGTACGATGTAGGGGAGTAGGGGGTATGTCGCAGGGGTTAAGGGTATGGGGGTAGGGGAGTAGGGGGTACGACGTAGGCGGTAGGGGTATGGAGTAGGGGGTAGGGAGTAGGAGGTGTAGGGGTAGGGGTTAGGGAGTACTGTTTTAGGGGGTAGGTGTAGGCTAGGGAGGGGGGTAAGGGTCAGGGTAGGTTGGGGGGTAGGGGTAAGGTGGTATGTAGGGTAGGTGGTAGGAGTCATAGGGGGTAGGGTTAGGGAGTAGGTGGTTAGGCGATAAGGAGTAGGGGGATGGGTGGTTGGGGTTGGGTGGTAGGCTATAGGGGGTAGGGTGTTGGGGGCTAGGGGGTGGGGTATGGGGGTAGGGAGTCGGTGGTAGGGGTAGGGGATAAGAACGAGATAGGGTAAAGGGGTATGGGTAGGGGCTGGGGTTGGGTGTAGTGTAAAGGGAGGAGGGGTAGGGTAAAGGGGGTAGAAGTAGAATAAAGTGTAAGGTGTAGGGTGTTAGGGGTAGAGGTTGTGTGGTAAGTGGGTAGGGTGGAAGTCAGCTATTTGATAGCAACCTCCATTCGACCCGAGGATCATCGGAGAAGCATCGACGTAATCAAATAGTGATGCAGCTCCGGCAGATCGAAGCTACCCTATTTCTGCCGAGCTAAAATCGACCGAATTCAACCCTCCTCCAGTAAAACCAAGCTCTCCCAACATCCCAATAACCCTCATATGACCTCAACGAAGTAGAAAGGTCAATTGTAGGAATACTTGATCCTAGAAGGTACTTTAGGAAGAGAGCTACCTTTCCCGATAGAAAGCTCAGAACATCACACCTCCGACGGGACAAGTGTGATCAGAATGCTAGCAAGAGAAAGCTCGCATCAACTTGGAAAACCAACTAAGGACGAACACGTCACTGTTAATGAGTGACTGGAATTATTCACATTATACCCAGTTGGGATGATGAGTACTTCGAAAATGAAAAACCACTTCTATGTGAAATTTTAACATCACACCTAGTTGGAGTGATGTGAAAACTACACGGAAAAACTACTTAATAGTTGTAAGTAGATCACACCTGGTTAGTATGATGAACTTCCTAGAAGAAGTAGAAAACTCGCTTACCAGTTGTAAGCAAAGATGTCAGCACACCTAGTAGGTGTGATGGGCAAGTTGAAAAGTGATTTTGTTGGAAGTGTTCTCCCATGACTGTTTGCCAATGCTTAAATATTTTGGGAGACCTTCTTAACGAGAGCTTGAATAGCTCAAATAGGTTAGAGACCTCGATTTTGGAACTTAGGGGCTAAAATGCCCAGTTTTGGAAAATCACTTACAGTGGACCCAAGGCGAGTTGGCACGAGCAAGAGCTCATAAACAAACATGATGATAAGCTATGAAAATTTTAAAGAATGAAGTGATTTGGACATGGTACCAAGATAGGGCCGACATACTCGATGGACTGGCAGCAGTGCGACAAGATCTAGTCGACGGATCAGTTTAGACAAATAGTTGTAGGTCGAGTTGAGGGTCGGGGTCATTATACTAGTGGCAACAAAGATAAATGGCTTTATTGAAAACTTTGTTTGTGCATGCACTTGACTAGGGGCTACAAGAAGATATGGTAGAGATAAGGGTAGTTTGTTGTGCCAATAGTCAGGGAAGCTCGACGTAGCTTCATGCGCATGAGACCGAGGTGGGGTCGGAATGAGGTTGTCGTCCTCATATGGACATGGATTATTTTGGCTCCGAGGGTAGGACGTCGGAGACGTTCACTCAGACTTCAGGTAGAAGTCAGGGACTTCTATCAAGGTTGATGGTAAAGATGCTTTGATCCACAAGTTGGTGCAGTCGGCGTAACTGCATCTCATGAATATGTGTGTACCCTTCTTGATGAAGGTTGTGTGTTTTTTGTGAAATACACCTAATATGGAAACAAAAAGAAGTTTGAAAACCTTGCAAAGGATTTGAGAATACTTGGAAAGGAATCGATAAATCTTGGAAAATGTTTTTAAAAACCAGAACATGAGGAAGGAATAATCTTAAAGGAAATAAGGAGTTGGCACACTCCGATTAAAGTTGTTTTTGTGAAAACTCACACCCAACACCCATTCACTAAGTTATAGAACTCATCCCCCTCTTTTTTTAACCCTTTCAAGTAACCAAGGGAAAAACCAAACTTAAATACCTCCCTGTATCGAAACTATAAAGATAGGTATGTCTATTTTTTTTAGTTTTGTATAATGTTCTTCCAGGAAATATAGGAACAAGGACGCCTTACTCCTCGCAGTTTAGAAAAGGGCAAAACCCTTCTTGAATCAAAGGGGGTGGCGGGTTACTCACGGGGATCTGACCAAATCAGGTCGGGGCATGACAACTTGAGTGGTATCAGAGCATGTTTCCTCGAATACATTATCAAGACTATATAACATACTAACTATGAGAAAGTTTTAAAATTTTCATATGGCTCCCAATAGAGTAACCAAGAAAACTAGGACCGATGTCGCCAACATTACCCAACAATCTGTTCCCATAAAAAGACCACCCTAAAAGCTCTCCAATGCCTAAGGTGTAGTAGAAAGTTATTGAAACTGAAACCACCTAAGTGTATAAAAAAATGGGTAAGAAGTAGAAACTAATGTTGCATGAGTTTTGGGGACAAAACTTCTAAAAAGGTGGGGAGTAGTTGTCACACCGTGCTTTTAGTAACCCAAAATTTTGGTTTAAATTTTTTATAGAATTGTATTATACGTTTAAAATTCAATTAATATAATTGGAATAAATTTGATTTAAAATAAAATGAAAAGTGTTGTTTTGACTTAAATAAATAACTCGATAAAATGGATAGGGTAAATACCTTGTAAATTCTTTTAGGTAAAAATAATGAAATAATTATGTACATTTTGGTTTATTACGAAACTATTTGCATTTTGTAGTATTAGTCCTACACCCCTACCATAAATACCCATAAATTAATACCTATATTGAATTATTGAAATTAATACCCATAAATACCAATAAATATTCCAATTAAATTATTGAAATGAATACCCATAAATATCTATAAATTAATACCTATATTCAATTATTGAAATAAATAACCATAAATTTTCCAATTTAATTATTTGAATTAATACCTACTTTCAATTATTGGAATTAATACCCACAAATATCCATTAATTTCCCAAATTATTGAGAATAATTTGCAACATTAATACCCATAATGTCGTAATAAATCTTCCCTATTTAACAAACAATTTTACGCCTATATAAAGAGCTCCTCCCCATTCATCCTCCTCACACCTGAAAACTCATCTCTTTCTCTCTCTCTCTATTGTACCATTTTCCGGTGAAGCTCAAACCAGAGCTCTGACTTTAGCATTTTTAGCAACCTTAGAAGGCGGGGTCGGGCTCTTTAGACACTTGGGGAAGTCAGCTATTTGATAGCCACCTCGATTTTGAAACTTGGGTCTAAAATGCCCTATTTTGGAAAATCATGTACAGTGGGCCTAAGGCCAGTTTGCACGAGAAGGAGCTCGTAAACAAACATGATGATAAGCCATGAAAATTTTAAAGAATGAATGATGTGATTTGGCTATGGTACCAAGATAGAACCGACATACTCGATGGACTGGAGGCAGTACGACAAGACTAGGTCGACGGATCGGTCTAGACAAACAGCTGCAGGTCGAGTTGAGGGTTGGGGTCATAGTACCAATGTCACCAAAGATAAATGGCTTTATTGAAAACTTTGTTTGTTCATGCACTTGAGGTACATGACCATCAAGATGCCGAAGAGGTGTAGTGATGTGTCCTAGGGGCTACTAGATGACAGGGTGGAGATAAGGGTGGTTTGTCGTGCCAACAGTCAAAGAAGCTCAACGTAGCTTCTTATGGATGCAAAATATTTTGGCTCTAAGGGTAGGACGTTGTAGATGTTCACTCAGACTTTGGGTAGAACTTAGGGACTTCTATCAAGGTTGATGGTAAAGATGCTCCAATCCACAAGTGGGTGCAGTCAGTGTATCTGCATCTCGCGAATGTGTGTGTACCTTCATGATGAAGGTTGTGTGTTGTTTGTGAAACACACCTAATATGGAAATAGAAAGAGGTTTGAAAACCTTGGAAAGGCTAGGGGTAGTGGGTATGGGGTAGGGGTCAATAAGGGATAGGGGTAGGAGTTGGGGGTACGTTGTGTGGGGTAGGGGTAGGGCTAAGGTAAAGAGTGGGTGTAAGGGCTCTGAGGTAAGGGGTAGCGGGTAGGTGTAGGGTTGTAGGGTTTTAGGGGGTAGGGGTTAGGGTGCACGTGGGTATGGCGTACGGGTAAGGGGTAGGTGGGGTAGGGGTTTGGGGGTATGTTGGTACGGGGTGTGGAAGGGAGTAGGGATAGGGGTTAGGGGTTGAGGGTAGTGGTATGGGGTACTAGAATGGGGATAGGGGGTAGTGGTAGGGGCTAGGGCGTAGGCTGTAGGTGGGTAGGGGTAGGGACTAGGGGATAGGAGTAGGGGTTTGGGGGGGGGGGGGGGGGGGGGGGGGGGGGGGGTAAGTGGGTAGGGTTGTTTGGGGTAAGACATGGTGGTATGTGGGTAGGGTGAAAATGGGGTAAGGGCTAGAGGGTCGAGGTAGGTGAGTAAGGGTAAGGGAGTAGGGATTTAAGGAGAAGTGGGGTATGGGTAGGGGTAGGGTGTAGGTCGTAGGGTGGTAGGAGGGGTAAGTGGTTGGGCTAGTAGGGGGTAGGGGTAGAGTCGTAGGTGGAGTAGGGCGGGGGTCGGGGGATCATCATGTAGGGGTTAGGGTAAAGTGGTAGAGGTTAGGTTGGTAGGTGGGTAGGGGGTTTCGGGTGGTAGGAGGTTTGGTGGGTAGGTTGTACGGGAGTAGGGGGTAGGGTGGTAGGTGGGTAGGGTCGTAGGTTAGGTAGGTGGTAGTCATGGTAGAGGGTAGGATGTAGGTGGCTTGCTGGTAGGGGGTCGGGGAGTAAGGGGGTAGGGTGTAGAGGGTATGGTGTATAGGGGCTAAGGGTAGGGGGTTGTGGGAAGGGCTAGTAGGGTGTAGGCGGGGTAGGGGTAGGGGTGGTGTAGAGGGTAGGGGGTAGGCGGGGTATGGAGTATGGTGTAAAGGTAGGTGAGCAAGGGGGTAGGGAGTACGGTGTAGGGGGTGGGGGTAGGGTTGGTAAATGTGGTAGTGGGTTTGGGTGGTAAGGGGGCTAGGGGTGGGGGTACTAACCCATCCTCTCTCTCCCTCTCTTTATCTCCCTCTGGCAACTCTTTGTCCCCCTTCTCTCTATATCTATCTATCTCTCTCTCCTTCTCAATTTATCTCTCTCCCCCCCCCCCTCCTTCACTCTCTAACTCTCTCTACATCACTCCCTTTCCATCTCCCCATGATAAGGTATGAGGTTAATGTCACACCCCGACCCGGTTTGGTAGAATCCCCGTGATCAACCCGCCACTCTCCCGGTTTATTAAAGGGTTTCCCCTTATCATAAACCGTAAAGAGTAAGGCGTCCTTTAACTTGCACCTTTTTCCTGGAATAGCATTAATCAAAACTGTATGAAATTTAAAACTTTACATACCTGTCTTACAGGCATCTTAGTTGACGGTCTTTAAGGGGAGGCTTTCCGGGATTTCCTGAAAGGGATATAAGGGAGGGGGTGAGTACGACTACTCAGTGAATGGGTTTTTAAAATCTTTTGACTTTTAAGAAAAACATTTATATGGAGTGTGCTATACTCCTTTGTTTTCAAAAATCTCATCATTTAAAAATTTGGCTTTTTCCATTATTTCTTAGTTACCACGATGTGTCATCACCCAACACACATTCTTCATCATGAAGGTTACACACATTCGCAAGTCAGTATCACTACTGAACCCGCTAGTGGCTTCGGAGCGACTTTTCCTGCCACCCGTATAGAAGTACGACCACTTCTACCCTGGGAATGAGTGGATGTACGTGACATCCTACCCACAATCCCGAAATCACTTCTTCATGTCCGTATGAGGATAGAGACCTCATCCTGTCCCCACCCTGGTCTCATGCGCTTCGTGCTACTTCAGATTTCACACAGACACCTAGAACGACGAACTGCCCTCATAGCCACCAGGTCGTCCAATGCCCTTAGGACGCATCACTACCCCTCATGGGCATCTTGATGATCCCGTACTCATAGTGCATGCACAAACAATGTTTTCTTATATTTCCATGTAATCTGTGGTGCCACTAGTCCAACGGCCCCGACTCTCAACTCAACCCGCAACTGTTTGTCTTAACTAGTCCGTCGACCTATCATGTCGCACTGCCACTAGTTGACTGAGCATTTCGGTCCTATCTTGGTACCATGGCCAAACAATTCACTTATTAAGTTTTATGGCACAAATATCATGTTCATTTACGAGCTCCTGCTCGTGCCAATTGGCCTTGGGCCCACTGTACGAGATTTTCAAAATCAGGCATTTAGCCCCCAAGTTCCAAAATCGAGGCCCCCGGCCTATAAGAGCTATTCGAGCTCCCGTCGAGAAGGTCTCCCAAATTGTTTAAGCATTGGCACACAATCAGGGGAGAGCACTTCCAACAAAAATAGGTTTTTACTGTCCATCATACCAACCGGTATAAGGACATCTCCGTTCATAACCGATGAACGGGTTTTCAACTTCCTTCGAGGAAGTCTTATCATACCAACCGGGTATGATCTACTTACAACTCGTAAGTAGTTTTTTCGCATAACTTTCACATCACTTTCTCTAAGTAGTGATGATTAAAATACCACTAAAAAGTGGGTTTTTATATCGAGGCACTTATCATCCCCAACCGGGTATGATGTTAGTAAACCCACTCACAACCGGTAAGTGGTTTTTATCTTTAATTTGTGCTCATCATCCCAACCAGGTATGATGTTAGTAAACCCACTCACAACCGGTAAGTGGTTTTTATCTTTAATTTGTGCTCATCATCCCAACCGGGTATGATGTTAGTAAACCCACTCACCCGTTAATGTCGTGAATTCCACTAGACTGGTTCTTTGTATTCACGCGAGCTTGTCCTTGCTGGCGTTCCCAGTATTTAACATTCCTACACGATATGAACAACCTTGTTCATTATTACTCGGCATAACAGCCTTCATTCATTAATGAATGAGAAAACCCAAACTTTTAGTTATTTGCAATTAGGTCCCTAAAGTTATTTCTCTTTAACTTTAAGTACCTAATATTGGTTTTTCCTCAAATTAAGTCTCGTAACTTTTATAATTTATCGTGGGACCTCAATTTATTCAATTTCACCAAAAAGGGGTTTAATTTTCCAAATTTCCAATTTGGTTCCCCAATTTTTCCAAAATTACCATTTTGCCCTTCTTTCACAAAAATGGTAAGTTTTTTCCCCAAATTTTCCAAAATTCCTCAATTGGTCCTCCAACATTATTTTCATGCTCAATTGACCCTCAATTTCATAAAATTGTATTTTGGCCCCTTTGAATTTCGAAAATCCCCAAAATTTCCCCCAATTTCAACTCTTCAACACTACCGAATTTAATTTCATCAAATTAACCGATCAAACACTTCTAATTATTGAAATTGAGTTCCTATATGTTCATACGATTCTAAGAAACTTTGAATCGCAAATTTTAACATCGAAACGAGCTCAAACAGAGCTTTGTCAGAAAATAGACTGTAGAGAGAGAAAGCTTCGATTACTCACAGGTGAAGGCACGACAGTCCGAGCTTTCGATCTAGGCAAATAGGTCTCGTCCTGAGGTTCATCCAAAAATCAAGTATTGTATCAATTGATGCGGAATTGGATTAGAATTTCGTCATTGAAATTTGGTCGACTCTCTCTCTAGCACCGATCGAAAATTATAAAGGGGAGCCGGATTGGCTTACCTTTCGGTCCTAATTCAGCCGTGGAAAGGCTGAGGAAGTGTTGGGAGGGCTTGGTTTGGCCTGAGAAGGGCTTGGAATGGCCGATTTCAGCTTGGCCGAAATAGGGCAGCTTCGGTCCGCCGGAGTTGCTTCACTATTTCATCATGTCAGCGCTTCTCCAACGATTCTCGGATTGACTGGAGTTTGCTATCAGATAGTTTGTCTTCTCCCCGGTTCTAAAGAGCCCGACCTTTGTTCAAGTCGAAGCTCTGGTTCAAGCTTTACCGGGAAATGGAGCAGTAGAGAGAGAGAGAGAGAAGTGTTCAGGTGTGAGGAGAATGAAATGGGGATGACCTCTTTATATAGTCGTAAAACCCGTGTATTAAATGGTGGAGATTTATTACTAGTATTAATATTGCCATAAATTATTGGTATTAATTCCAATAATTTAATTTTGGTATTAAATTATTTGTATTAATTCCAATAATTTAATTTAGGTATTAAATTAATCGTATTAATTTCAATAATTAAATATATATTAATTGATGACTATTTATGATAAGCCATACGTTCGCATAAAAAATTACAAAAAATCATACTTCCAAAATTACAAAAAATCATACTTCCCAAGAGGTCACCCATTCTCACACTACTCTCAGGTAATCACACTTAACTTTGAAGTTCTTATAGAATCTAGTTCACCTAAACTAATTTGGTTTTTGTTTTCTAGTTTGTCTTAAATTTCTTTTCCAATGTTTAATAAATCTTTTGGATCAACCGAAAGTTGTAAATTTTCATATTGCTTATTCCCAAATGTAAACCGGTTTGGTTTTCTTATTCAGTTTGACCGGTTCTTTTCCCGGTTTTCCTTAACTCAAATGTGAGGGGTTTATAGTTAAGGTGCTAGGGAGTAGGGGTAGGGGCAGAGGGTAGGGTGGTAAGGGGTAGTGGGTAGGGTATTAGGGGTGTAGGGAGATAGGGGGTAGTGGATAGTGGTAGGGTAGAGGTTAGGGTAGTACGGTAGGTGGGTAGGGTGCTAGAGGAGTTAAGGGTAAGGGGAAGGGGCTAGAGTGGTAGGCAGGGTATGGGGTAGGGGTTTGTGGGTAGGGGGCTAGAGGGTAAGGGAGTTTGGGATTTAGGGGTGTGGGGATAGGGGTAGTTAAGGGATAGGGTAAAGGGGGTAGTTGTATAGCTTTGGGGGTAAAGGGTAGGGGAAGGTGTAGGGTTGTAGGAGGAAGTGGTAGTGTGGTAGGTAGGTAGTTGGGTAGGTGGGTAAGGGTACGATGGTATGGGGTAGGTAATAGGTGAGTAGGAGGTGAGGGGTAGGGAGTACGGGTAGGGGTTGAGGGTTAGGGGTAGGGTAGCGTTAGGGGTAGGGGGTAAGGTGTAGGGGTAGGTGGTATGTGGGGTAGGGTGTAGGGGGTTGGAGGTATGTTTAGAGGGTAAGGAGAGTAGGGGGTAGGGGAATAGGTTGTATGCGATAGGGGTTAGGGAGTAGGGGAATAGGGGGTAGGGATAGGGGTAGGTATGGGATATGGTAAAGGGGTAGTGGTAGGGGCTAGGGGTAGGCGGTAAGGTAGAGGTGGGAGGGGTAGGGTAAAGGGTAGGGTAAAGGTGGTAGGGGTAAGGTAAAGGGTAGGGTGTAGGGTGTTGGGTTAGGTGTTGTGTGGTAGGTGGGTTGGGTGGTAGGGGTAGGGTTTTAGGATGGTAGGGGTAGGAGTTGAAGGTAGGGTGTAAGGGTTAGGGGTTAGGGGGTAAGCGGGGGTAGGGGTAGGCTGTATGCTGGATATGCAAGGTAGGGGGTTGGGGCTAGGGGTAGGGGTTATCGGTGTAGGTGGGTTGGGGGTTAGGGTTGAAGGGGAGTATATAGTAGAGAGAGTGTAGGGGGTAGGGAGTAGGAGGTAGGGGAGTAGGAGATCAGTGTCAGGGTACGGGGTAGGTGATAAAGAGTAGTGCATTTAGTGGGGTATGGGAAGATGGGGGTATTGGGTAGCAGTAGGGGTATGGGGTTGGTAAGGGTGAGGGTAAAGTGCGTAGGTGTATCGGTAGGGGGTAGGCGAGGTAGGGTGTTAGGGGTTGGAGGTAAGGATAGATGGTTGGGAGGGTATGGGGTAGGGGAATAGGGTGTAGGGGGTAGGGGTTAGGGAGTAGGGGAATAGTCGGTAGGGGTAGTGGTAGGGGGTAGGTACGGGATAGGGTAAATGTGTAGGGGTGGCTAGGGTAGAGGTGGGAGTGGTAGGGCAAATGGGGTAGGGGTCGAGTAAAGGGTAGGTTGTAGGGTGTTATATATTTTTATTTTATACATTGGAAGAATCCATTTTGTTATTAATAAACTAGGAATAAGAGGTATTCACTTCATTAATGGGTGAGTGGGATTTTTATATCATACCTGGTTGGGATGATAAGCACCTCGAAAATGAAAACCCACTATTAAGTGGAATTTTAAACATCACACCTAGGGAGGGATGTGAAAATTACGTGAAAAAACTACTTAATGGTTGTAAATAGATCATACCTAGTTTATATGATGGACTTCCTGGAATGAAGTAGAAATCATGTTCATCGATTATGAGCGGAGATGTCCTCACACCCAATTGGTGTAATGGATGGATGAAGGATTATTTTTATCAGAAGTGCTCTCCCCTGACTGTGTGCCACTGCTTAGACTTTTTGGGAGACCTTCTTGACGAGAACTCAAATAGCTCACATGGGTAGGAGGCCTCAGTTTTTCAACTTGGGGGCTAAAATACCCAATTTTGAAAATCTCGTATAGTGGGCCCAAGGCCAATTGGCCCGACCAGAAGCTTATAAATAAACATGAGTTTAAGCCATGAAAATATTAAATAAATGATGTGTTTGGACATGGTACCAAATCAGGACCGACATACTCGATGGATTAGTGGCAATGCGACAAGACAGGTTGATGGACTAGTCGAGACAAACAGCTATAGGTCAAGTTGGGAGTCGAGGCCGTAGGACCAGTGGCACCAAAAATTAAATGGCTTATGAGGAAAACTGTTGTTTTGTGCATGCACTAAGGTATCGAACCTTCAAGACACCCAAGAAGGTTAGTGATGCATCCTAGGGGCTATTGGACAACATGGTGAAGATAAGGGTAGATCGTTGTACCAATAGTCAAGAAAGCTCAACGTAGCTTCATGCGCATGAGACTGGGGTGGGGTCGGAATGAGGTACTTGTCCTCATGTGGACACAGAGTTTTCTTTATGGGCTTAAGGATCGGATGTTGCGTACATCCACTCATTCTCAGGGTAGAAGTGGATGTGCTTCTATCTAGGTGGTTGGTAAAGTCACTCCAACGCCACAAGTGGTTGTAGTGGAGGTGTTGCCCTACGAATGTGTGTTTCCTTCATGATGAAGGGCATGTATTGAATGATTAACACACCGGTTGTGGTAAATTATGAGATATGGCTATGAAAAATGAGATTTTGAGGATGAAATGTTTTAAGGAAACTAAGGAGTCTAGCACACTCCAATTCAAACTATTTTTTGAAAGTCAAATTTTTAAACACCTATTCACTAAGTCGTTGAACTCACCCCCTCCCTTATACCCCTTTTCATGTAACTAAGGGAAAACCTATCCAAAGACCTCAAGTTAATCACACCTATAAGACAGGTATGTTAAGTTTAAAATTTCATACAGTTTTGATTAATATTATTCTAGGAAAGGTACAAGTTTAAAGGACGTCTTACTCCTCACGGTTTAAAATAAGGAAAAAACCCTTAATAAACTGGGAGAGTGATGGGTTAATCATGGGGATCTGACCAAATCGGGTCGGGGCGTGATAACTTGAATGGTATCAGAGCCTATTTCCTCGAATACATTATCAAGACTATATAACATAGTAACTGAGATAAAATTTTAAAATTTTCAGATGGCTCCGAGGAGAGGAACCAAGAAAACTAGGACTGATGTTACCAACACTACTCAACACTCTATCCCCGTAGGAAGGTCACCCTAAAATACCCGAGGAGTCCCAAAAAATCAAGAGATGTTAGTGGGAAGTATCTAGGATGATAGTGTCATGACCTATTGAGGTCATAATCGTGAGTACAATGAGAGCCAAGCCTAAGGCCAAGAGTATCATCAAGGGCTTATAACCTTACCAAAGAGGATGCTTGACAAAAACCCCGTAGATCCCCCCATCTATTTCGTAACCACTTTTTGTAATGGGGCTAAGACCCCAACATATTGTACTACTTCTCCACTAATAAAGAACTTTAAGTTCCTAAAAAAACTATATCTCTAAAAAATGATGTGACCTTGCACCTCAGCTATGGGAAGATTGCCAAAAAAAAGTAACCAAACAAATCCATGTTACCCTAGACATCATGGAGACGACCTATTTCCACCTCGAATAAAGGAACGAATCAAGGAAAACCTTGGGCAAAAAAGGCATGACAAGAAAATCGTCAAGGTAAGGAGTTTGGGAGAACTCTTGGAGTAACAATTGGGTAAGGAGACGACCTATTTCAAGGTGTAAAGAAATGGGACATGAAGGGAAGGACTGTCCCACACCACAAGGATTTAGAAAAATACCTTCCAAGAAAAAATGCCCCCACGGCTATAGAAATTCAAAGGATACCATCCCAAGAAACACGACTCCTGCTCAGAATTTCAACCACATCCAGGAGGAAGCTATTCAAGATCCTAGCATAGTGGCAGGAAGGAAAAAAATGAATGAAGGTAAGACCTCGATAAACCACAAAAAAACAAAGGGTAGTTGAAGAGAATTGTCCCTTAAGAAGAAATTTCCAGCCATTTGGGAGCAAAGAAGGGAGTGCCACCACAAGAGAAGACAAGCCGAGCATTTGACAACAAATGGGATGTCTTGGGATTGCAAGTACGACACCCTTTGGAAAAAGTGGTGAAGCCAAATAGGAGTTTCGAACATACATAGCGGGAAGAAGCAAGTCGTAACAACAAGATAGTCAAGGAGAATAACGATGCCCTAAGGAAGATCGTGAAGTAAAAAGGACTACACTCTAAAAGGGTAGTGGGATGAACATTAAGGACAATAATTAGACCAAGGGAATGGTAAGGACGAGGCAGTTAATGAACTAAGACTCGTGAAGGTCAAAATTTAAGCTCCAGCAAAGAAGAAGGAGATGGAAAGGACAAATATTGGGAAAAAGAAGGATGAATGAAATCCTTAAAAAAGACCAATGGCCAAATTAATGTCAAAACTCAAGCCAAGAGAGGGGTAGGCAAGCCTCTCACATGATGATTAAGAGATCTTGAAACAAGGAGGATTCGAGGTACAGAAAAGGAAATGAAAGTTTCAAAGAAATGGACCTTAGTAAGAGAAGCGTACTTGAGGATGCTTGATGCTGAGTAACGGGGAGGAGGAAGAACTCTCAATCGTCGGCGAATGCTGTCTTCACTTGCCCTAAAATTCGAGAGGAAGGGTGATAGCAAATGAAGCTTGGGGCTTCAGGACCCATGAAGATCGTCAACTAATAAGGGAAGTCGAAAAATGACGACACTGCTCTTGATTTCATGGGTAAATTACTAAATTAATGAGGGCGTGAAAAGGATAGAATTGCCATTCAACTTTGGGCAAAATTACATGTTGTGCCATAGCCGCAAAATACCAAATTGCCCCTCGTATTAGCAAAATTACCATTATGCCATAAGGCACATTTGGAGACAAATAAAATAAGGGTCAAAAGGCCATGTTAGGAAAATGGCATAAAAAGGGAAAATAGAATTTATGAAAATGCCCTAAAGGAATAATCGGAGTACATGAAAATCCCGGGCTTTACAGAACAACCCCAAAATTTATCTAGTACCGAATCACGGCTGAAAGAGAGCAAATCATGGACGATAGTTTAAATGGAGCACGAAAACTTGGGAATCACTTTGGGACGAACATGTCTCCAGATAAGAGATGAGTGAGAATTCTCGCATTGGTACCAATTGGATTGATGATGTAATATTCTCGCATTTTATTTTTATAAAAAAAATCTAATATTTTTATAATATATTCCCCCTTCACTATGTGAATCCAGCTTAAAAATAATTTTGGGGGAAATATATTCTTTGGATGAATTACGATGTTCCAATGGACCCAAGGCTACAGCTTTTAAAAAGAATTAGGCCCAAAGCCGTGTTTTGGAAATCTTGTGAAAGTGGGCCCAAGGCTAATGAAAACGAATATTGTCCCATAAATAATTGTTTAGTTATTAGGTTGATAAAAGTTTATCACAATTTGATACTTTCTGTGATTCAGCTATCGAGCCAAAGTCGAGTCGTCAAACCCATTAGACTTGTACCACAAAAATAAATATTTTAATAAAAAGACTATTAATTTGTATTTGTTAAGATACGGAACCATCAAGATGCCCGTTATGTGGTAGTATTGGTTCTAATGGCTATTGGACAGCCTAGGGAGGAATGTACTGCTAATCTAGTCTGTTAAGGAGTTGTGGGAGTTTTGTGCGCATTGAGAACGAGGAAGAAGGGGGAGACGTCTCATCCCACGGTAGCAGACACGGAGTATTAAGATCGGTTGGGCAATGGTGTTCACAAACACTATATGGTAGAGGTTGTAATCTTTTACCAAGGTGAATGGTAAAGTCGCTACGGAGCACAAATGGAATAGTTCTGTAAAATAACAATCACTTTTATGAGAAAGGGTGTATGTTTGTTTATCATATACAAATGCTTGTGAATTTTTAACTTTGGTAAAATTATTAATGTTTATTTCGGATAAGAAAAAAAACTTAAATTTTAGACCATCGGAGACAAGCAGAGAAATTTAACTAAAAACCATGTGAAAGGTTTCTCATTAATATAACGAGTAGAACCTTGTTGAATTAATATTTCAAGATTAAAGGAAATTAATTTTTATCCATATCCAAGTGGTGTGATATGTTTATTCATATACAAGTAACTTGTATGGAGTTGTTATAAATGAATCTGATGATAGATTCTTACTAATGGATTTGAAAAGATTACAAATTTATCATAAACAAGTATAACTTTTTTAAGCCTTACGTTTATTTGTGGTAAACCATTGTTTTTACCATTATTTTTACCAAATTTCTTAGAAAACTTGTTAAGAGTATGTGTTGAGTTGTGAATATGATGTCACGATGCCAGTTACCCCACTCACTAAGTTGTTCAACTCATTCTCCTCCAAATACCTCTTTCACGTAACGAGGTGATAAAGGACATGTGGATAATAGAAGAAGCCACCCAAAACCAAACGTACGCCTTACATTCAGTACTTAGTATTGGTGTGGTTTATAAAGTTATTTTCTAAATTTTAATTAAAAAATAAATTGAGTTGTTTTATTTTATGCCTTACACATTGTCGTATTTACAATGATTAGACGTCCATTGTTATAAAGGCAAGAGAATGTAGTGAGTTGTCTACAGGTTCGACTGGGGAAACCTGGTCGGGGTGTGACAAACCTGATTATTGATTTCTGCACTCACTGAGCATTGTTTATCCACTTTCCTAATACATTTTCTAGGAAATTGATAAAAAAGAATGAAATAAAGAAGATTCTAAGATCGGATCACATCTCCAAGCAAGCTTAGAATCGAGTTAGACATTCTAGAAGAGAATTTACAAAAGATTTTCATTCAATAATAAATATTTTTCCTAGATTTTCAAATCTTTTGTAAACTTATAAATTAAATTTATGAAAATTTTAAATTTTTATTGAAAATAAATGTGTTTTATATTATATAGCTTGTATTATTTCGATACTATTGTGGTAAATTACCCTGCTGCTATAAAATTGGGTATGTTACAATTAATTGTTAACGGTCTAATCTGAAAACTGTGTTAGGGCGTAACATCATATATTATCGACTGGCTCATATGAGTGGTTGGAAGTATCATCCTTCAAGGGTTAAATGCTTCTTCCTACCATTCAGCATCCTTCGAATTCTCACGACAACAACTTCAACAATTATTGTTGAAGGATATATCTACCTCAATTAATGGTTTTGATACTATGTAACAAGAAAATCACAAAAACCCTCTCATGAAACCAATTGATGCTCAATTAGAATAAATTGCTCGAGATGTAACTCTAGAACGATGAATTGAAAGTGACACCATTTTGAGTTGCTAATGAGAAAGAAAAAGACGTATTGATATATAAAAAAATTATAATTTGGTATTCAAATTCTGAGTCATTATATACAAGTAATAATAGTTCCAAAACCTTTATAATTTGGAAAGTATCAAATGAATAATTCATATTTTAAAATTAAGTTTTTAAACTAATGAAATTGTATCAATTAAATTCAATAATTCTAATTAATAACACATATTAGAGAGTAATTAAATAATAATTTGAGTTGATAAAATATTTGTTGAGAATATGATTACACATTATATAAAATAGAGAAATATTATGAGTTTATAAGGTTAGAAAGATTTTTAAGTTAATATGAGCCTAACCCATTATTAGTATACAATAGTTTCTCTCACATGTTATCAAAGTCGGTGGGTTCACACCCGATACTGGAAACTCGTCTCGTGTTCTGCTCGATTATAAAGGAAAAATACCCAAATCAGCTCGTGATCTGGGTACTCAATACCTTCTTATAATATTAAATAAATATTATTTTAAAAGTAATAAATTATAAAATATATTTTTTATAATATTTTATATTTATAATATCTATCTTATTTAATTTAAAATTATTATTTTGTAAAACAATTTACTTTTATTAAAAAAAGTAAAATAAGTAGAAGAAGGTAAATGGTGGCATGCTTGAGCTACGGGGTTTTTTTAAATTAATAAAATATTATTTTATTAATTTATCAAATCATATATAATATTTATATAATAATAAGATAAAAATTAAATAATTTTATAATTTTCAATAATATATATAAAATTACCAGGTATATTAATATTTAAACAACTTCAGCCCCTATTCTTATTGTTGAAAGAAGCTAATATATATATATATATGCACAATGATTAATCGTATAACTAGACAATATAAAAAATTATGTAATATAATTATTTATCAATATAATGACGAATAATAATACCATGGGTTAAGAATATTGATAATGATCCATAAAGGATCCGTCTCCTTTTTCATATGACTAACCAATTTTAATGATAAAATTAATTTACTATTATGTGCATTGTTGATTAAATTTATTTTCACATACAAAATAAAACTAATAATTTATAATAATTTATTTTTATATTATTATAATCATTTTTCTATTTTAATAAGTAAATGATTATAGCATTAGAAATAATTATTTATTATATTTATACTCACACCTTTATAAATCTAAAATATTTATTTTATTTTATTTATTATTAATTTTTAAGTGTTCCTACATATTATTTTTTTCTAAAAAAATACGGAGTGTATTATAAATGAATAATTTATGGCCTAAAGATAAGCGAAAGAAATTCCTGATGGTTGGCATGAAGCAAAAATTGTAGTCATCATAGACTTGGACGGCTTTACCCAATCCTGCTGTCAAAATATTCTTAGGCCATCTTTGACTCTTTTTTTAGTAAAAAATTATCACATTATTATTATATTCCTTTTTATAGAAAAAATGACATAAAAATCTCTATTTATCGGATCAATAAGGAAAAATAAAGTTTTTAATAATTCAATTAATAAAACTGTTGAGAGTTTTTTTTATTTTTTCTCGCCTAAAAACAAATCACCTAATTTAATTAACAAAAAAAATTCTGGGGATTATTGATTGACCAATAGAGACGACTAGATTGCTGGGTCGCAGCCTTTCTAACTGGACCATACCGGAGACAGTGCTTTGCCATGAACCTAGGCAAAGTTCTTCAACCCAAGGGTGGAGATGTTAGATGGGCCACTTATGCCCTGTTAAAACCTCCAAACTGTGTTGAACCTGCCTTGAACTATGGGGATTATTGATTGAGCAAAATCAAAGAAGTAGAATATTATCCCTTAAACTCCCACTTTCCTTTCAGATAAACCAAGAAATCTGTACATTTTGCCCCATTGTGGGAACAAATAAAACTGGTAGGAAGGTTCCTGAACTGGCATAGAATCGCATGAGCAGGATCATTACCTAAGGCTGTGATGCGGGTGAGTTCTGAAGGGGCTGGAGCAGATCCAAAATGAGACCAAAAAAACTGAGGAAGTAGACTCACTTTCGACGTTAATCAATGAGACACTGCTACAAACTTTACAAAATCGAGCAATATCTGCTGCGTCCTGCTATGCTAAACTATAGCTTCTGCTGATGTATATCACATCCTATGAGCAAGAGCAATTCTGGAGACTGTCGACCCAGTGGCCAAAATCGATGGTAAAACAAAACTGTCACATAACCAGGAACCAGAATGACACGATCAGCATCAGTTTATCTTCCACCTTATCTGCTATCTTGGAAAAGAGTCTGTTCTGTTATTTACAGAGGAAAAACTAAAAAACTAAATCTCCTTCTCCCTCGTTTCATCAAACACCGAATCCTTCACCGAGAGTCCGTCGAGTATATCGCTCTCCAAGGAGTCCACCTGCAGCTCCTTGAACATGGTCATTACCTGGATCATCGTCGGTCTCTTGAACGGCATGTCATCGAGGCACTCAAAGGCTATCCTGAGGTAATGGTATAGCTCGGCCGCCTCGCCGGAGCAGCCGCCGCTGCCGGAAAGAAGCTCCGGGTCGAGTATTTCGGTCACCCTTTTCTCTTTGTGGAGCTGCTTGGCCCAGCTAACAAGATTGTTGTCCTCTCCAAACTCGGTCGAGTCAATCGGCTGACGCCCAGACAAGAGCTCTAGGAGGATGACTCCGTAGCTGTAGACGTCCCCCTTGGTGGTGCATCGGAAGCTCTGGTAGTATTCCGGCGGGACGTAGCCGGGGGTTCCAGCAAGGGTGCTGACGCTCAGGTGGGTGTCCAGGGCATTCACCAGCCTCGCCATCCCGAAGTCGGAGACCCGGGCCTCGAGGTTCTCGTCCAGGAGGACGTTGCTGGACTTCATGTCACGGTGGATTATGTGGGGGATGCAGCTGTGGTGGAGAAAGGCCAGGCCACGGGCTGACCCGATGGCGATCCTCCTCCTCACGGACCAGTCGAGGGGCTTCAGGCCACCAGCCTTGGCCCCACGGTCGTGGAGAACCGACTCAAGGCTGCCCCATCTCATGTACTCGTAGACCAGCAGCCTCTCCTCGCCAATATTGCAGTATCCCATCAAGGGCACGAGGTTCCGGTGTCTAATCTTTCCGATGGTCTCCATCTCGGCCATGAACTCTCGGTCGCCCTGGCCGGTGATGTGGATGAGCTTCTTGATGGCCACCACGTGCCCGTCCCTAAGCTGAGCCTTGTAGACCTCCCCGAATCCGCCCGACCCGATAAGGCTCTCGGCGCTGAACCCGTTTGTGGCCTCGACCAGGTGCCCGAAGTTGAGCCGCTGGAGAGGTTTCTCGAACGCGGCCACGTTTATGCTCAGCGGCTCGTGGATGCTGGACAGCTTCCAGCTGCTGGTCCCGGACGTGGAGAGGCTTTCGATGTACTTCTCCCTCCCCTGGTCGAATTTCTGGTTCTGCTTGACTCGATAGAGGGCCAAGAGAAGCCCAATAATGCACAGCACGAAGAACGAGATCCCGATCACCATGCCGGCCTCGAAGGGCCGCTTGCCTCTCGGAGCATTGGAGCCCACATGCCGGAGAGAGCCTCCGCCCGACCCACAAGGAAGGAGCGGTAGCCCGCATAGGCCTGTATTATTCTCGTACCGTGATGCTGGAAATGTGGTCAGCTGGCCGCCAGAAGGTATAGGGCCGGTGAAGTTGTTGTTCGAGACATCGAGGTCGGTGAGGAATGAGAGGGCCCCCAAAGATGCAGGGAGGTAGCCCTCGAGGTGGTTGTGGGAGAGGTCAAGGACTCCAATGGCCTTAAGGTCGCCAAAGCTCTCGGATATGCCACCAGAGAGACGGTTATGACCTAAATTCAGCACCTGCAAGAACTCCATTGATCCATAGCTTTCCGGGATTTCACCGGAGAAGAAATTATACGACAGGTCGAGGTAGATCATGCTGCCCTTGCTGGCGAATGTATAGACCGTTAGGCCGGTGTAGATCCGAGTAGAAGGGCAGGAGTGGACCATTGGATAGCTCTCGAGCCTCCAGGGCCGAATACCCTCGAACTCGACAAGGCCACCGGCGCCCCGGCAGCCCGTTCCACCTTCATTCCTGACGAAGGCAAACTCCTTGCCGGAGACACTGCCAGGGACCACCATCCCAGCCTGGTCAGCAAGCTCGGGCGGGAGGGAGCCGGTTAGGTTGTTGCTGTTCAGGTCGAGCCAGATGAGGCCCCTGCACCGCCCTAGCTCCGCCGGAATCCGGCCAGTCAGGGAGTTGTTGCCCAATTGAAGGATAGCGAGGCTTGGGAGGTCCCCGATCCCCGGGGGGATCTCTCCGGCGAGGCGATTGCTTGAGAGGGAAACCCATATCATGTTCGTGCAGCTTGAGATTGACATCGGGATGGCTCCGGAGATGAGGTTGTTGTTGAGGATTAGCATCTCGAGGTTCCCTCCGATGGTTCTGCAGATCCCTTCTGGGATTTCTCCGGTGAGATTGTTCGCCCACATGACCATGTCGATCAGCCTCGGCAAGCTCCAGACTTCCCTTGGGATCTCGCCGTTAAGGTGGTTGAAGCTGAAGTCAATACTCTTCAGGCTTCTGCAATTGCCCAGCTGTGACGGTATAACCCCTGAGATGTAGTTGTTGGCTAATAGCAACTTCTCCAACGATGAAAACGATCCCGATGAACATAACAATGAAGGGATCTCTCCGTCAAAGAAGTTGGAGCTGAGGTCGAGCAGTCTGAGCTTGGTTAAGTTGGTGAGGGAGATAGGGACCGGCCCGGTTATGTTGTTGAAGGCCAGGCGAAGGTACTGGAGGCCAGAAAGGCTGCTCAAGACGGTGGTGATGAAGTCGCCGGCGAGGAGATTATTGTCTAGGTTTAGGCTCTGTAAGCTCGAGCACAACGAGAAGGACGAGGGCAGCTCGCCCTCGAGGTTGTTTGCTGAGAGATCAAGCTCATGAAGGGTCCCGCAGGACTGCCCCAGCTCCATCGGAATCCGGCCGGAAAGTTGGTTGTGTGCTAAAGACAGCTTCGATAGACTCCTGAGGCTACCTATAAGGGTACCGGGAATCTCGCCGTGGAGCTCATTGTATGACAAGTTGAGGGCATCAAGTTCCTGGCATGTACCTAAGCTTGCAGGGAATCCAGTACCTGAGAGGAGATTGTGCGAGAGGTCCAGGACGGTGAGGTTACGGAGGCCGGTAAAGTTAACGCCGGAGAAGCTCCCGGAGAAGTTGTTGTGGGAGAGGTCAAGGACGGTCAGGCTCTTGCAAGAAGCCAGCTGTAGCGTCCCGTTAATCTTGTTTGCTGAGAAGTTGAGGGAATTGAGATTCTGGCATGAGGATAGGGATGAAGAGACCACGGCCGGGTCAGAAATCATGTTCCTTGAGAGGTCGAGGTGGAGAAGTGAAGGGCCGAACCGGAGGTCTCTGGAGGAGAAGATGTTTCCTTGTAAGTACAGAGTCCGGAGATTAGACAGGACGGCGAGGTATTGTAGATGGAGGGCGCCGACGAGGCCGAAGTCGGAGAGGTTGAGGACCTGGACACGACCGTCCGGCCCGTCGCAGGTGACGCCTCGCCACGAGCATGGGGTAGAGGATTCGGGACTCCAACCGGAGAGAAGGCCGCTCGGGTCGGAGCTGACGGAGGAGTTCTTGAAGGCTATGAGAGCTTGAACCTCCTCATCGTACCCTGTTTTTCCCTGCTGCAGAAGTTGCCGGGCGTCCATTGGTCTGAGGATGACGGAAAGGAAACAGAAGAATACGCCCACAGAAATCGTCCATTCCGTCTTCTTCATCTTCGTTTCCTCTTGCAAGCATTCAGCTGTTCCTGGGGAAGGATCAAACCTCCAAAGAATTCAACACCCAACTATCCCGAAAGAGGGAAAGGAAAATACTTCTTATTCTTCAGATCTCTTTCCGGCGACAGGAACCCATCTTTTCTGCCGGTCAAAAAAGCAGAGGACGGGAACAAAGGTAAATTACAGAAAGAATGAAGGAACCAATCAACGAACCGTGAGTCAGACACAGATCATTGTCAAGACCCACTTACTCGGGGGATCAAGATCTTTGAAGTCTGACTCGTGACAAGAACAGAATACTGTTAAAAGTTTTAAAGAGAATACAAAAGAACTTGAAACGAACGAAAGGGGGAAGCTTTGACGAGGAAACCTGCGAGAGACAGAGTACGAAGGTGTGTTCAGTGAATGGGACCCTTTGAGCTCAGGTACCTCTCTCTCCCCCTCACCCAACAAATGGAATCAAAACTTCAATCTTTTGCCGAGCAGTGATGAAAATAAACAAAATCCTCCGCTTCAACTGAGATCAGAGAGTGGAGAGAGAAAGGGACAGAGATGGATACCAGCTACTCTGCTGACTTTTGCTCCACGAAGTGGGAAGAAAGAATGGAAGGAAGAATGACCATGTGGCCATCACAATATATATGGAATGATGATGCAGGAAACCAAAGAGACTTACAAAGGGGACAGACACTCACTCACAGAGTTGCAAAGGGAACAAAGAACATGGAATTCACGTCTTCAATGTTTCTTTGGGCGATAAAGAAGAAAGAATTGGGAGAAGGGCAGAAAGATAGATAAAGCTGAGATTTCTATTATTTTATTTTGAAATATCTCATTAAATCTAATTCACTTCGAATTAGATCAATTTTTTTTGCTAACAAAAACTCCAAACTAACTTGATAGCCATTATCTAGTCAATAGTCATTAAAGCTACGCCTCTATTGGGTGGATTGCCCAGCACGTACGTCTATCTTTTCGTGATTTCCATCATTGCACAATAGTCGTACTAATAAATAACATTAATTTTTTTACACTTTTTTTCCTAAACACTCTTCCTCGTGCATATAAAATAGTAATAATGAATAAAATAAGTAAATATAAAAAAATATTAACAACGAATTTATTAGTAAATTATTTAATTTTAATATTTATATAAGAATTTTAATAAATATTGCATTAATCTCTCTTATATATAAACTAAAACACAATTAAATATTGGGTAAAGTATCTGCTAGTAAATTATCACGGTAATATTTGTAATAAAAAATTGATAGTAAGCGGACTTCATTTTGCCCTTCGATTTTTTTCGATATTATTATTTTATTAAAAAATAAAACTCTTTTTAATTTCATTTATTTGAACTGTCATACAGTTTGGTTCTTTCTAAATTTATATATAGGTACCAATTAATTAATTTTATTATTTTTAATTGATAACCATTTAAATGACTCCTATAATAATAAAAAAGAACACGACCATTTTGTACTTTATGAGATTTTAAAGAAAATGTCAATTTTTTCTTTTAAAAAGACTGAACTTACACTCCTTCCGATTCCCACTCTCTTTTATCGGAAATTTGTTAATTTTTCATCTGTTTTTTGCAGGTGTTTTTACGGATTTTCTTTTTATTCAATTTTATTTTCACTCATTTTCAGAATAAAGCCTTATTTTGGCGAAACTTTTAATAATGTCTTTTTTTCATACTATTAAGTGTTTCAACTGATAACTTACACGTAGTTAAAATCATTTTGCTATTTCTTAAAATATGAATATTATAATATAAAATTACAATTAACTATTTTTTTAATTTATGGTAACTAAAATAGTAGTACGTAGATATTTTTTAAAATTTTGTAAAATAAAATTATATATTATAATATTTATATTCTAAATAAATAATGCAACTAAACTTATTTATTGAATACACTTCCACCCCTATACATTACTGGAGAATAGAGTTCCCATACTAAATTTACTTTCAACCCGACCTATGTATTAGTTTTTAAATAAATTTGATTAAAGTTATTTATTATTTAAAGTATATTAATAAATTAATAATCTACCCATAAAATAATATATTGTCACTGTATAACTTTAAGTCTATTTTGTATTAAGAGGTTAAAAGTAATTTGAAGGTGAGTTATATTACTTTAATACTATTTTTATATTGAGAGGTTAATAGTGATTTAGAGGTGAGTACATGTTGAAATGGTAAGTGAAGTGATTAATTTGTAATTGTTAAAAATTTTTAATAATATGTTTTTTATTGAGGTAAAATGATGTTAATAATTATTAATAAAAAATTATAAAGATAAATTTATTATTTTAATTAAATTAAATTATTTATTAATTATTATATATAATTAAATTATATTAAAAATATTTTGTACCATAATTTTTTATTTATAATATTTGTATTATATAATTTTATATAAAATTAATAGATAAATTTATTTAAAGTATATAAAAATAAAAATAAATAAATAATAAATGAGAATATTAAAGTAATTTAAATAATAAATAAAACAACAATTACAAATATTACCAATTTGGTAGTGATTATTTAAATATATAATTAAATAAATGCAAGGGTTAGAGGTGATTTAACTCTATTTTTATTAAATAATAAAATTTTCAACCTATACAAACCCATTATTTCCAAATCCCTACAAACCATTAAATACAAAAATAGTTTAACTTTTATTATTATAAGATAGATTTACATTTTAATCATTTTATTAATAATAATGGTTAAAAAACCTAAAATCGATGAGAGCACGAGTCTCGAGGAAAGAGGTCGATACCTACTAACAGTCCCCGTTTTACTCCCTTTCCCTCTAAAAATATATATTTTTTAAACTTTTTGTCTCTTTAGTTTTGGATTTACTTAATATAAAAATATATTTTTTAACATTTTTTTAATTTTCGAGAAAGGTGAAGAAGTGTTTGTATGATATATGAAGACACTTAAATGCGTCCCACCCACTTACATGCGCACAATCTTTCGGATATTAATACACAATGGGGTTGAATCATGGCAGAAATTCATGATTATAACATGAATGTAGGATGAGATGTTAATGAATCACTTGGTTAAAGTGAAGGTGTGCACCTAAGAAGGAATGACTTTTTTTTGCTCACAAAAAAGGAATGACTTGATAGTGTCTTTTAGGATTATTGTGTTAAAAATGGGGTCAGTTCTTACCGGACCACCTTCTAATCCAATGAGTTTCGGATATACCAACTCAAATATTAACTTTAAAATTCTTTGGTTAGTTAAATTTAGATTCGAGTATAGCTTTGTGTTACATATTGAACAATTTAGAACTAAAATTAGATCGAATTTATTCAGGTTAATTAATATTTAAATTTGCCAGTAGAAGTAGAGATTAAAATTGGAAATCATATGAAATTGCAATTTAAATTATATTTAGATTATGTGGATTGAAAAGTAAGAAAAAAATGAGTGTATCCCAAATATAAAATGTAAATATATAAGTTTGATTAAAATAAGATTAAAAATCAATGGATATGGATTGATTTGAATTATTGTAATAAAAAAATATAAATTTTAAAATATTTTATTATTTTTTCAATACACGGACACAATAGCAGAATATCTAATTATTCAGATGAGAAGGTAGGAAAAAAAGTGCCATTCCAATGCAACCAGCTAGTTGCTTCCTTCATTCAAATTTCAAACTTTCAATGTTGTCCATCTCTTTGGCACACCAACCGGCTGGTCATCTCCATGCACTATATTCCTCGTGTATAATATTATAATATATATTTAAAATGTCCAAAAAAAAGGTCTATTAAGTTGTCAAAGATATACGCAGTCCACACTATACTATTCATGCTATAAATTTTTTCTATTTTACCCTATTTTGTTGAAATAATTAATGCATGATAAAATAAAATAAATAAGAAATAATTAATATTCAATCATATATAACTTATTTTATAAAAAGTAGAAAATATAAATTTACAATTGCACACTTGTCATTTAAAAATAAAATTTAGTAAAATCTACTAAATATAAAATATATTTAAATTTTGTGTATATATATATATATATTAAATTATACATTTCTATTTTAGAGATAAAATAATAAATTAGTATTAATGTATATTATTTTATATGTTTTATTAATAATAATATTTACATTGGTCTAATCAATCAAATTGGATCCAAATTAAAAGGGAATGATCATTTTCATAGTTATTTTACTCCCTTTGTTCTATATATCTTTGAATACTAAAGAATGATCATTCATTTCCATGATTTATCAACGTTTTAAATATAATTAATATTACAAATTAAAAGAATCAATTCTCCATTTATAAAATTTAGAGAAATATAATTTCTAATAATTTATTTTCATACATTTAAAATAAAATGTAATTAAAAATCAGATTTACAAAATTTAAAATTTATGGAAATATAAATATTATACATAATATAAAACGAAGTAACATAATAAATTATATAATAATTAGTAAAATAAATTTATATAAAAATTATTCCCATTATTTTTTTAAAATAGTAAATAATAATAAAAATCTCAAATTATATTAAATATATAAATATATAATATTTTAAAATTTTTACCATTTACAAACTGTTATTTTTTAGTACATATTTACAAATCTTATAAATTAACAATATTTTCTCAAATATTATCCTAACAAATAAGATCACACCAATTTAGAGCATATCATAATTAAAAAAATATTAAATTAGTGATAATTTTCTGAAATAATAATAATATTTAAATTATTAAAATTAAAAATTATTAATATAAATATATTAACTTATAAATTATAATTTTTAAATATATATTTAATAATAATAATATTATTATATAATCATTTATAATTTAATTTTTTTCCACTGTTGACCTGGTATCATAGAGAAAACTATCCATGGACAATTTTTATTTAACATTAATTTGGATTCCATGTGCATCTAAAACAAAATTGGAATCTATTTTTATTAATCATATATGATCCTCAAGTATTAGTTATTAGGAAGGGTGTTTAGGCTGGCTACGTTGGACCATTCTAAAGGACTCTATGGGTGGGTCTAAGGAGTTTTTTTAAATTGATGGATGAATGTGGCTCTTAGTCATAATTGGGTGGCTGTCCACAGCAGGAAAAATGCATATTAATGTGAAGTAAATCCCATAGATGCCAAGCGAATTAGTAGCCTGTGCTAGAGGTAGCAATTATATGGTAGGTGGTGGGGGCAAAAAAGATAAGAAATTGTGTATTGAATTGGGTCCTTCTCTCTCGATCTTACGTCATATGATAGAGAAGCAAAATGATAAAAGAATGGAGCTGGTTCGGCACGTTCACCTTCTAACATGCGCACCCATAGAAAGAAACATGGAAATTTAATGCCTTGTTAGATTCACTTGAATACAACTTGATAGTTAAGCTGTTGTTTTACCTCCATCAAGTTTTCCAGCGGACCGGCCATGCCCTGGACTTACCGGTTTGATGACCTGGTCAAAAACCAACAACAACAACGAGAAGGGGTTGTTTCCCTGCAAATTTTCATTCTTCACGCATCTTTTGGAACAACCACAAGACTCAGCATCTTGCAGAGAGAGGAGTAAAATGGACGTAGGCAAGTAAAGACACAAGTAAAGACACTAAGGGAGGCAAAAAAATTGCAAAACACACTAATGGAAGAAATAATATAATGGGATGCAATATATGGCTATATTAGTTGTAGTTTTCCCTCTATTATAAATAAATTATATTCAATTAATTAGAAAATCTCAATTTGTAAGGCTTTATTTGGTCAAAAAGGCATTGGTTATAGCAAATAGTCAACAGATTAGTTTTTTAATGTTTATAATACTCAATTAATCACGATATTGTATATGAGGATGAGGGGGCGCCATAGGAAGGAAGAGGGAACAGAGGGCACGGGGCACGGGGCGCGGGGTGGTGGGGGTGGGGATCGAGAGAGCATCCTGGGATGGGATGGGATGGGAGGCTACTCTCTCTGCAAAAGGCTGTCTTTATGTAGCTGTGGGAGGAGACTGTGCTTTGTCTCCACCTGCAGTCCGCACGAGCGGTTCCTGCTTTTTCATTCTCCAAAAAAAAAGATCATTCGTTGAGAAAAATGGATATTGGCCCACCAAAATCAATCCATGTGGTTATGGCGTGTTTTTGGTCTCCTTCTCAATCTCCCCCACACATCCATAAATGATGTATACCTAATCCAACTCATCGTACAGGAAGGTTCCCAATTTGTTTCTTTCTTCATTTATAGTCATATCCGCCCTCCCCGCAATCATAGTCATCATAACATACCATACTATATGATATGTACTGTGTCCATTGACTTCCGGATATCAACCGTCATGTCATAGACATATACAAAAAGAGTTTGAATTTATAAGAACTTAATCGGGTAATTTGATAAAGTATGTTTGGTATTTGTTTGGATTGAATAGTTTATAGTAGGCCAAAAATGAATTGTTTGGAGGGTAATTTGACAAATTTGCTAACCTGTAAATTTATTGCATTGGATAGAGTGGGGGCGAGAGATAATAAAAAATTAAAAAAATAATTTTATTTTTTTTAATTTAATTCAATAATTTATTAAATAATATACTATTCTTTATTTGCATGACTTAAATTGTATTACTAAAAAAATATGTAGTATACCATAAAATAAAATAGAGCTATATAATAAATATAATATTAAATAAAAATATATAATTACACTATATATAATATATCATATTTACAACAATTTATTATATAATAAAATAATATAAAATAATTGAGTTATTATATGTTGTATATAACATGTGCATTTTTTTATTTATTATGTTTTTATCATATAATTGCATAATATTTAATAAGTGGGCCGTTGCTATAATTAGAAAATAACTAAATATTAATTCTATAATAATATTTTTATATAAATATTACATAATAGAAATAAAATATATTTATCGGATAAAGTAGAATATATATATATATATATCATATTAATTTGTATATATCCAATTTTTATAATATAATAATATCATATAAAATAAATAATTTATTGTTATAATAAAAAAGTTAAATTAATAATAAATATATAATAATTATCATATGTAAATATTATATAATTACAATAAGAAAAAATATTATAAATTAAATTATATATATACGACAATTATTTTTTATGTATACAATGATATTAAAATCATTTTAACTTTAATAATCACTTAATTACTGTATTTTAGTGTAAATAAAGATTATTACAAATCCATACTCTTTAAATCCTTCCACCAGTCTCCATCTAAACATAATCTAGTGTTAGATTTTTATATTTTTAAGATAACCGATCTCATATATAAGGTTTTAACATGTTTTTTTCAATATTTTTTCTTTTAAAACAGGAGTTTCCTGTGAATGAAAAAAATTCAGTATAATAGTTTTATATATTCAGTAGATCTATATAGCTAAAACTAGATTAATCATAATTAATATAATTTTTAGATAGTATTAATATTATAAAATGATATATTATATCATTTGCGGACATTAATAGCCGGCCATACGCCAACTTTCAAAGGTCTTCAACCCTATCTATCTCCCCTAACCTATCAGCTTCTTCCTCACTGGTTAACGTACTTCCATTCTTTGATGATAATTGCAATATATTAATATTAGTTAGTGGCCTAGAAAACAGCGGAATCCTCGCAGAGAAAGGTGGGTATATTTTTTTATTTTATTTTATATATTTTTTCGACCGTCCAATTTATTCATTGCATACGCCTAGATTTTTATTATTATATTTAAATAGCTAATAAAGTATCTACATATTTTCGTCTCTGTTTTGTTGTCCCGGCCGACAGTTCTTCCTTTATTGGTAACAAGGAAAATGATTAATTACACAAGTGGTACAAAATGTTTCTTTATTATTTCAAAAGAGCATATATATATATATATTAAATATTTATTGGTACTTGTTTCAATGGAAGGACAGTGACATTATATTGATAAAAACAATGTACAAACATAGATATATGCTACAGTAGAATCATTTAAAAAAGAATTATAAGAGAAATGTGAAATTAGTACGTGGGGAAGAGTACTTGTTAATGTGAAAACTTTTAGATATTATGAATTGAAAATGAAATATTCCCAGATATTTTTAGAAAATATTGTTTTATAAAAAGAAATGCAAAAGCACATATTTATCTTATAATAATATTGTTGTATAGAATTGAGATTTACTCTCAAATATCACTCATTCTTTTTTATTTCATCTCATTATCCATTTAGCCGTATTTAGTAAATTAAAAGATATATATTTCTTAAGAAGATGAGTGTAGGGTTGTAATTTCATCAATATTGAAAAGGTTTTGTATTATAAGTTGTAATTTAGGTTAAAATCTATTCTAACCTAATTATATTATAGTTACAATATAAAATATCCTATTATAATTTCAATAAGATATACCAACTTATTTATACACATGTTTTCTTATCATTAGTAAATAGTTTTACATCATGTTAATTTTGTTCAATGGGAAGAATTTATCTATTTATTAGTATAATGAGATTAATTATTTTATTCTAAAAAATTATTTAAAAATTTATTAGAATATAATTTTAAATGGTATAAAATAAAAAAATATTATATTTATAAAATTAAAAATATTACGATAGTTATCATTAATAACTTTTAAATAAATATATATTTAATTTATTATCCGTACATAATAACTTATTATACATACAAATTCTATATTTATATTTAAAATCATAGTCTCATCATTTTCCTAAACTTCTCTAAAATATTTATATTTAACATTTTATTCTCTAAAACAAAGATAAGATGTATATAATGGTGCACTCATAACATAAAATTATTTCTAAAGTACCCTCTAATGAGATACGAAGATTCAAACTCGAGTAATATACTCAATATTGATAATTATATGATAATTATTCATAGAAAATAAAGAAGAAGAGAATAAAAAATAAATTTAGTGATATACTCAAGAGTAGCAATTAAACGATAATTATTCTAAAAAATAAGACAAGAAAAATTAAATATAGTGAGAACTTAATACGAGATTTGGGTTGTTTTTGTATCAATTCTTAAATTAAATAACTCATTTACTTAACAATGTATAGTTTTCATCAATAATAAATATGAAAAATGTAATAAAATCATTAGTGGAAGATGTTCTAACCAAAAAATTAATATAATTATGAAACATAGTATTAATGGTTTCATTTGTGTGATACATTAGATGTAATAAGACAATAGCAATATAATGTTAGATTATAAAAATATGATTTAATGCTCCAATTTATACTCAGGTAGAAAATACGATAATATTTATTGTATCACTCCTCATACTATATAATAGTGGGTTTGTAGAATGGCAATACCAATCATAGAATGCTAAAACTAAATTTTTTTCCATTAATTTACGTAATAATTTGAACTTTGATAAAGTAATCAATCCATTTTATAAAATTTATCAAAATCTCAAAAATGACAACACTTTCGGGGAATTTTATTCAAGCCTTATTATTACATCTCACCTGAATCCTAAGACATGGTCCAATAACAAACTTCCACACACTCTCAATTCTACAATTGTCATACTCCAATCTGTTATAATCGGGACTTGTTCATCTCGACAAATTTTCTCTTATTTTGGGATGTGTGATCACTGTATAACAATTATCATGTTACGCTACAAGAATCAAATAATAAATTTAGGGTAATTTTAAACTTCTACTTGATATTCATATATTATATCATAATTTTCTAAAATTATAATTTTTCCCTCGGCCTTGGTTCGCTCGACCTCAATCATTGTAGGTCGAAGTTAAAGAGAGAAACTGCAGAATTTCACTAATGAAATTCTCCCTTAATTCGAGTTCAATTGTAAGAATTCTTAATCCTAGAAAATACTTCATGAAGAGAGTTATCTTCCCTTATAGAGAGATCAGACCGCCGCACCTCCGACGGTAAGCTTTTGAAGCTTTCTCTCTCTAAGTTAAGTTTTCCGGCAAAGCTCCATTTGAGCTAAATTCGGACCCAAACGACATGGTTCAAAGCTCAATTGAATCATATGGAAGTGTAGAAACTGATATATACCTTCAATTGGAGAAATTAATCCTGATTGAATGGTCAATTTGATGAAATCAAATTCGACCAGTTTTAAAGGGGGGAAATTGGGGAAAATTTTGGGGAAATTTGGGGATTTCGTAAAATTGAGGGACCAAATTATAATTTTCCAAAATTGAGGGTCAATTTGCCATGAAAAAGGATGTTGGAGGATCAACTGGTCTATTTTTGAAAATGCTTGGGGTCAAATTGCCATTTTTATAAAGTATGGGCAAAATGGTAATTTTTGAAAAATTGGGGGCTAAATTGGAAATTTGGGAAACATGAACCCTTTAAGTGATTTTGAGTAAATTGAGAATCCAAAGTAAATTTTGGAAGTTTTCAAACTCAATTTGGGGAAAAGTTTGCATTAGGGATCTAAAGTCAAGAAAAGGAACTTTATGGACCTAAGTGCAATTAATTGGAAGTTTTGAGTTTAGTCATTCACATGTGAGGAATGAAGACTGTTATGCCAAGTATTAATATATAAGGTTGTCCAAATAATGTAGGAGCACAAAGGACTGGAATGCCAACAAGAGAAGCTTGCGCCGACTTGGGAAAGTCAACCGAGGCTGAACACGTCACGTTTAACGGGTGAGTGGGTTTATTCACATCATACCCGGTTGGAATGATGAGCACTTTGGAAATTAAAAACCACATCTATGTGGAAATTTTTACACCACACATCGTTGGAGTGATGTGAGAACTACACAGAAAAACTATTTAATGGTTGTAAGTAGATCATACCCGGTTGGTATGATGGACTTATTGGAAGGAAGGAGAAAACTCGCTTACTAGTTGGAAGCGGAGATGTCATCACACCTGGTTAGTGTGATAAATGGAAAAAAAATTATTTTGTTAGAAGTGTTCTCCCTTTACTGTGTGCCAATGCTTAAAAATTTTGGGAGACCTTCTTGATGTCAGTTAGAACAGCTGAGATAAGCTAGAGGCCTTGGTTTTGGAATTTGAGGGCTAAAATGCCAAATTTTGGAAAATCACGTACAGTGGGCCCAAGGTCAGTTGGCACGAGTAGGAGCTCGTAAACAAACATGATCTATTTATGTCATGAAAATTCTAAATGAATGGAATGTGTGATTTTGCCATGGTACCAAGACAAGACTGACATACTCGATGTACTGGTGAAAGTGTATTAGGGCGAGGTCGACGGACCGACCTAAGCAAACAGTTGTAGGTCGAGTTGAGGGTCGGGGCTGTTGGACCAATGGCACCAAAGATAAATGGCATTGTGGAAAAATCATTATTTGTGCATGCACTTGAGGTTTGAGACCATTAAGATGCCCAAGAGGGGCAGTGATGCATCCTAAGGGCTACTGGACGACATGCTAGAGATAAGGGCAGTTTGTCATGCCAGTAGTCACGGATGCTTGACTTAGCTTAATGCGCATGAGGCTGGGGTAGGGTCGGGATGAGATCTCTGTCTTCATACGGATACAGAGTTGATTTTAGGTTTGAGGGTCGAATGTCGAGAACATACACTCATTCCTAGGGTAGAACTAACAGACTTATATCTAGGTGGCCGGTAAAGTTGCTCTGACGTCACAAGTGGGTGTAGTGGACGGGTTGTCCTGCGAATGTGTGATTCCCTTCTTGGTGAAGGGCATGTGTTGATTGTTATTAAACACACCTGATATGAAAATGAGGAAAAATGGTTTTGAAGAACTGGGAAGTTAAGGAAAGAATATTTTTGAAAGAAATAAGGAGTTTGGCACACCCCGACTAAAAATGTTTTGAATACTCTCTCCTAACATCCATTAACTGAGTTGTCGAATTTACCATCTCCCTTTAAAGGAAAACCCCCTTAAAAGAGCTTCCGTTAGCTGAACCTGCAAGATAGGTATGTAAGGTTAATATATTCAGTTTTGATTAATGTTATTCAAGGAAAGACACAGGTGAAAAGGACGCCTTACTTCTCTCGGTTTAGAGAAGGGGAAAACCCTTAATAAACCGGGAGAGTGTCGGGTTGTTCATGGGGATCCGACCAAACCGGGTCGGGGCGTGACAACTTGAGTGGTATCAGAGCCTGTTTCCTTGAATACATTGTGAAGACTAGAGAATATAGTAACTAATAGGGATAATTTTAAAATTTCAGATGGCTATCAAGAGAGAAACCAAGAGAACAAGAGCTGTAGTCTCTAACACTGCCCAACTACCCCTTCTTGTGGAAACCCCCCGAGGAGCCCAGACAACCCCACCTGGACTAAGCTCGGAACACCAAAGATTGTATGAGGAGTTCACTTGGGTATTTGGGCAACCTAACCTTGTCCTTGAGGCAGGCACCAACTCTCAGGTTGAACCAAAGGAAGTACAATCTCATCCTCCTCCTGTTAATCATCCCCTCCAATTGAAATTCCCAAGAATCTTAAGACTCTCCGTCAACTGGGGTGTAAGCCTTTTCTCGGAGAGAAAGATGCGGGAGCCGCCATGGACTGGTTGGCTAATATCAAGAAGCTGATGGGGATAGTCAGGATATCACCAGAGGACATGGTGATCCTGACAGAATTTTTCTTGGAGGGTAATGCCAAAAGATGGTGGGATGATGTATGGAGCCTACATACCTCTACACCCACGTGGGAGCAGTTTGAGGAGAGGTATGTAGAGGAGTACCTGGCTCCTTATCTGATTAATGAGAAGAAGCATGATTTCCTCCAAATCTGATAAGGGGTTAACTCTATATTGGAGTATGAAACCAAATTCAATGAGTTAAGACCCTTTGTCCCTGACTTGGCTGGATCGGCAAACATATGCCAGTGATTCGTGGACTGTCTCAATATGGACATTAAAAACCGTATGAGAGTACTAGGACGCCCCACAGATCTGGCGGCAGTGATTAGTGTGGCTCATTAATGTGAACGACTGGTGCAAACTTGACGCCATTGAATGGAGTAGACGACCTGGAAGGAGGATAAGGGCCAAGGCCATCATGGAGGATGGAAAGAGCAAAATGGCCCAAGATGGGGAAATAGGGTGGGTTTTCAAAAGAAAAAGGACGTACCACCTCCAAGAGTGATCCCTTCCCTATCACAAGGAAACCCTCGTTGTCGTAGGTGTCAAAGGTACCACGAGGGAGCTTGCTTGTCCTGTTTTGCATGTGGACAAATGGGGCACTTTGCAAAGGAATGCTCCACTCTTAGGGAGAACAAGCAAATGAATATGCTTGGACCACCCCAAGGGAACCCAAGAACTCCCCGACAGGATGCCACAACCAGAATACCAACTAGGCTATACAACCTCACCCAGGAAGATGTTAGGAAAGACCCTAGTACCGTAGCGGGTACTTCCCAAAACCCTCCCAACTAGATTAAGAAAAACCTGTAATTTGAAATTTTAGTCAATAAATAAATCCTTTTCTCTAAACATGCGTTTCTTCAATCAGAGTATGTACAATTATGGGGACGAAAGGTCTACACCATCATCGACTCGGGAGCAGAAAGATCTTTCATCAAAGAGGACCTAATTCCAAGTCTACCCCTAGAACTCACCTCTTTAGGACAATGTCTCAACATTCTCACACCCTTAGGAGAAGGGTTAAATAGCTGAAGGGATGTGAGATAAAGATTGGAGGAATCAAATTAGAAGCAGATTTGATTCCATTACCTTTGAGGGAGGTAAAAATAATCCCTGGAATGGATTGGTTAAGTACCCATCAGGCTAGACTGGACTATGGAAAGAAGATAGTAACCTTCCACACTGTCAAGACAATTAGACTAAAATTTGAAGGAGATCGGAGGAAGAGTGAAGTACAAATGGTGTTCCATATAAAAGTTTAAAAGATGATACATAAAGGTTGTGAGGCTTTTCTAGCAATGATCACCAATGAGAAGTCTGAAGAGAAGGGACCCAAATATATTATGGTAGTGGAACACTACTCGTATGTATTCCCGGAAGAATTATCTAGATTACCCCAAGCTGACAATTGGAGTTCACCATAGAGATTATCCCAGGAACAAACCACATATCCCAAGCCCCTTATCGCATGGCTCAAGCAGAATTGAAGGAATTGAAGGAGCAATTGGATGAGCTGTTGGAGAAGGATTTCATACGCCCTAGTCAGTCTCCATGGGGTTCACTAGTCCTATTCATAAAGAAAAAGGATGGGAGCATGAGACTATGCATATACTATAGAAAGTTGAACCAGGTTACCATCAAGAACAAATATCCACTTCCACAGATCGATGACCTGTTTGACCAACTAAAAGGAGTAGCCTATTTCTCCAAGATAGATCTTCGGTTGGGCTACCACTGACTCAAAATCAGACAGGAAGATATTCCTAAGACCGTATTTCGGTCCTGATACGGGCATTATGAATTTAGGGTGATGCCTTTTGGCTTAACTAATGTCCTTGCAACCTTCATGGATTTAATGATCCGAGTGTTGCAGCCACACATGGATAGGTTCGTGATAGTATTTATAGTTGACATTCTTATATACTCATGATTCAGGCTGGAACATGAAGAACATTTGGCAATAACATTGGAGATACTATGGGAAAACCTCTTATATGCAAAGTTCTCCAAGTGTGAGTTCTAGTTGTAGGAAGTAGGGTTCTTAGGACACATAATGTATTGGAGTCAAGGTAGACCCGACAAAGGTGGAAGCCATATCCGATTGTAAGGCACCCAGTAATCCCTTGGAGATACGAAGTTTCTTAGGCTTGGTGGGATACTACAGATAGTTTGTGAAGATTTCTCTAAGATAGCTGCCCCTTTGACTCAACTCACTAGGAAAGGAGTAGAGTATAAATGGGACGAAAGCTATGAGAAATCTTGGAGTTGAAGACTCATTTAACAACCACACATGTACTCTCCCTTCCTAACCCAAGTGTAGGGGAGTACACCATCTATAGTGATGCATTTGGACAAGGAGTCAGATGTGTACTGATGCAACAAGGAAAGATTATTGCCTATACCTCGTGACAACTTAAGGTACATGAGCGGAATTACCCTACCCATGACTTGGAATTAGCTGCAATAGTGTTAGCCCTAAAGATTTGGCGACATTACCTATATGGGGTTAGGTTTGGCGACACTACATATACAGGGTTAAGTGTAGGATATACACTGATCACAAGAGTCTTAAGTATTTCTTAACTCATAATGAGTTAAATCTCTGCCAAAGGAGATGACTGGAATTGGTTAAAGATTATGACCTTATGATAGAGTATCACCCCGGGAAAGCAAATGTGGTGGCAGATGCCCTAAGTCGTAAGTACCAAATCGAGGTGGCGTATATAAAGACAAGCTACTTACCCTTTTTGCAACAGTTGGGAAGAATGAAGGTGGACCTTAGAATGGAGAAAAGGGAGAAATGCTTACTGGCTGACATGGTGGTGAGACCCAGCCTAATAGAGCAAATTAAGGTACAGCAAAAAGCGGATAAGGAGCTCCAGTCCTATTTGGATCTGATCAACAGAGGGACAAAATCGGACTATGACCTTCGAGGCGATGGAGTACTAACCTATAAAGGTAGAGTGTATGTGCCTCAAGATAAGGAGCTAAAGAGATTAATTCTGGAGGAGGCATACAATTCTGTGTATGCGATGCATTCGGGTTGTACTAAGATGTACCACACCCTTAAACAAGGATATTGGTGGAAATGAATGAAGAGGGAAATTGTGGAATACGTAGCTCGATGCTTGTCCTGTCAACATATTAAAGTTGAGCGTCAGAAACCATCAGAATTGCTACAACCCTTACCAATCTCGAAGTGGAAGTGAGAGCACATTACCATGGACTTTGTCACATGATTATCTATGACCAGAAAGGGTCGAGACGCAATTTGGGTCATTGTTGATAGATTGACTAAGTCTGCTCATTTACTTCCTATAAGAGTGACATATACAGTGGAACAATTGGCTATTTTATACATGAGAGAGATAGTAAGACTCCATGGCATCCCGGTGAGCATAGTGTCGGATCGAGACCCTAGGTTTACCTCAAGGTTCTAGCCAAGTTTGCAAAGTGCCTTGGGGACTAAGCTCCACATGAGTACGACATTTCATCCTGAGATAGATGGACAGTCTGAGCGACCAATCCAAATCCTAGAGGACATGCTAAGGGCATGCATATTCACTGTGGATAAGGGGTGTGAGTAATACTTGTACCTGCTGGAATTTGCATACAATAATAGTTATCAGACCAATATCCAAATGACCCCTTATGAGGCCCTTTATGGACGATCATATCGTACCCCCTTATTTTGGGAAGAGGTTGGGGAAAGAAAGCTAGAAAGGGTCAAATTAATTGAAGATGTCACAACAAAGATCAAGATAATCAAGAGTCAACTCAGGATAGGCAGAAGAGTTATGCAAACAAAAGAAGAAAGGATATGGAATTTGATGTGGGGGACCAAGTATTCCTAAAAGTATCCCCATGGAGGGGAATGCTTAGGTTTCAACAATGGGGAAAGTTGAAACCAAGGTACATTGGACCTTTTCCCATAGTCCAAAGGATAGGACTAGTGGCATATAAATTGGAATTACCTCTAGACTTACATAGAATACATGACGTATTCCATATCTTGGTACTCCGGAAGTACCAGCCTGATCCTAGTAATGTGTTGGACCGACCTCCACCAGAATTGGAAGAGAACTTGACCTATCAACCAGAACTGGTATGGATCATCGACCGGAGGGGCAAGAACTTGAGGAATAAGAGAATTCCTATGGTCAAGATTCTTTGGCAATATGGTCAAGATTCTTTGACACTTCTTATTTTTACACCCCTTGGCATATACATCATTATCATAACTTGACCGTTTATGATACATGGGTGTTATTTTCTTCCTAATTATACTTGGACCTTCTTTTGAACCTTGAGGTCTAAGGCCTCCATTCCTCGAATTTCCTTGCTCCATTCCCTAATTCTTAATCTTTCCACTTTTATTCAAAATAGGTTGTTGTATATTTTAAAGTGGAAATATTAAGATTAAGGACCTTCTTTCCTCGCTTGTTCCAACTTTTGATGGCATAGTTCTCTTATAAAATGTGCTTCAATTCATATATTGTTATAAAGTGCACTCACTAATGGTAGTAGTGCTCCATTTACTCAACTGACCATATGTTCGTTGTGACTCTTGGCCTTCCCTTCCACATGCCTTGCTTTTCGTCTTTCTAGTATTATTTTTTCTGCGCCCATCATACACTAAGGTGGTGCACCTTTCTTTATATCTTTGTAAGGTCTCTCTTGTTCTATGTCGAGTGTTTTGAGTTTCTTTCTTGCGGTCATATGCCTTCCGACATTTTTTTACACACATTTTTGTACTCATAGAGTTCTTCCTTCATCAAGGGCAAGTCAATTCAAAGCCATATTTCTAATATTTGTAACTTTTTCCTCACTCTACTTACTACAATTAATTCACTACATGTAAACCTCGTCAATTAAAGATAAGAAAATCGGAGGAAGAATCGAACAACTCAAAAGAGAACACCGAATTGGTTCATTAACCTTAATCGATAGAGAAAGGGTAAAATGGAAAATTTACAAATCCTGAGTGACCTGAAGAGTCATAAAAATCACGGAAAAGGAATTTGGGACAAATTGGAAGAGAAAACTTGACCAGTTCAGGTGAATCGGATCTAATCCAGATTGAAACGTTATGAACTAGTTTGAACCATCATTGAACCGATTTCTAAATTCAGTTTTGTAGGTGGGTTAAAATATTAAAATTGGAGAATTGAAGCCACCATTGGATAGAGAATGAATTTAGAAATTTTTAATTTTTAAAAACTCAGTCAAATTGAGCTTGAACCTACTGATTTAAGCATTGAACTCAGTCAGACCAGTTCTATCCGGTTCGGAACAGTGTCATCTTCTTCCTTCAGATGATGACACTATTCATTCAACGGAAGAACGGACAATGCCGAAGAAGATGAATCACCTCCGTTTAGGGTGTTTTAGGTCATGAATGAGCGTGACCAAGATGCCAAACGATCGGGTAGAGAGTCCCTGAGCTCTCTATATAAAGAGCTACTCTCCATTCATCCTCCTAACACTTAAAAACTCCATTCTCCCTCAACTGCCTCTTTTTTCGATGAAGCTCAAACCAAAGCTCTGACTTGGGCAGTTTTCTCAACATCAGAAGGCAAGGTCGGGTTCTTTAGACTCCAGGGGAAGTCAGCTATCTAATAGCAACCTCCGTTCGATCCGAGGACTGCCGGAGAAGTGTCAGTAGAATCAAACAGTGAAGCAGCTTCGACGAACCGATGCTGCCCTTTTTCAGTTGAGCTGAATTCGGCTAAATTCAGGCCTCCTCTAGCAAATCCAAGCTCTCCCATTACCCCAACAGCTCTCATACGACCTTAACTAAGCTGAAAGGTAAGCCAATTCGGCCTTCGTTAGTCATTGTTGGTCAGAGTTAGAGAGAGAAAATGCAGAATTTCACTGACAAAATTCTCCCTCAATTCAAGATCAATTGTAGGAATTCTTGATCCTAGAAGGTACCTAAGGAAGAGAGCTACCTTGTCCTATAGGGAGCTCAAACTGTCGCACCTCCGACAGTAAGCTTTCAAAGCTTTCTCTCCCTACGCACAGTTTTTCGACGAAGCTTCATTGGAGCTCAATTTGGACTTAAATGACACGGTTCAAGGCTCAATTGAATCATATGGAAGTGTAAGAACTAATCCATACCTTCAATTGGAGCAATTAACCTCAATTGAATGGCTAATTTGAAGAAATCAAATTTGGTTAGATTGAAAGGGAGAAATTGGGGGAAACATTTGGGGAAAATTGAGGATTTCGTAAAATTGAGGGACCATTTTGTAATTTCCCAAAATTGAGGGCCAATTGGCCATTAAAAAGATGTTGGAGGATCAATTGGTCAATTTTTGGAATAATTGGGGTAAAATTGCCATTTTTGCAAAGTAGGGGCAAAATGGTAATTTTAGAAAAGTTGGGACCAAATTGGAAATTTGGAAAACTTGAGCCCCTTAAACAATTTTGAGTAAATTGAGGACCTGCATAAAATTTTTGGAAGTTTCGGGACTCAATTTGGAGAAACGTTAGCATTAGGGACGTAAAGTCTAGGAAAATGAACTTTAGAGACATACGTGCAATTAATTGACAAATTTGAGCCAAGACATTCATACGTGAGAAACGAAGGCTGTTATGCCAAATTTTAATAGATAAGGATGTCCAAATCATTTAGGAACACGAGGGACCAAAACGCCAGCAATGATAAGCTAGCGTGGAGGCAAAAGCCAACTGAAGAAGAATACGACATTGTCAACGGGTGAGTGGGCTAATTTACACTTCATACCCGGTTGGGATGATGAGCACCTATTCTAAATTTGATGCCACCTTTAGTGGGCTTATGTACATTATACCTGATTGGGTGATGAGTACTTTAGAAACAAAAAACCACTTGTAAGTGGAATTTTGACATCTCACCCGGTTGGAGTGATGTGTGAACTAAGCTGAAACCTTCTTACCAGTTGTAAGTAGAGATCATACTCGGTTGGTATGATGCACTTCCTAGAAGGAAGGAGAAATCTGCTTGCCGATTGTAAGTGGAGATATCATCACACTCGATTGGTGTGATGAAGGGAAAATATGTTTTGTCAGAAGTGTTCTCCCCTAACTTCTGTGATAATGCTTAATCTTTTTGGGACACCTTCTTGACGGGGGGTAGAATAGCTCAAATAGGCTAGAGGCCTCAGTTTTAAACTTATGGGGCTAAAATGCCCGATTTTGAAAAATCACGTACAGTGGGCCCAAGGCCAGTGGGAGCAAGCCGGAGCTCACAAACAAACATGATATATGAAAGCTGTGAAAACTCTTAATGAAATAGATATGTGATTTCACCATGGTACCAAGATAGGACCGACATACTCGATGGACTAGCAGCAGTGTGTCAGGGCCAAGTCGACAGACTAGCTAAGACAAATAGTTGCAGGTCGGGTTGAGGGTCGGGGCCATTGGACCAGGGGCACCAAATATAAATGGCTATGAAAAAACTGTTGTTTGTGCATGTACTTGACGTACATGACCATCAAGACGTCCAAGAGGGGTAGTGATGCATCCTAAGAGCTATTGGACGACATTGTGGAGATAAGGGTAGTTTGTCGTGCTAGCAGTCAAGAAAGCTTTACGTAGCTTCATACGTATGAGAATGAGGTGGGGTGGGGATGAGGTCTCCGTCCTCACTTGGACACGAAGTATTTTTGGGTCTAAGGGTCGTACATGACCATCAAGACGTCCTTAAAGTTGTTTTCACGAAAACTCACTCACAACACCCACTCACTGAGTTGTAGAACTCACCCCCTCCCTTTATCCCTTTCAAGTAACCAAGGGGGAACCAAAAGCTAAAGAACTCCTTGTAAACCCCGTTCCTTAAAGACAAGGAAACCGGGGAAAGAACCGATTAACCCAGGTGAGAAAATCGAACTGGTTCATTAACGCCAGCTGTTAGGGAAAGGGCAAAATGGAAAATTCACAAATCCCAAGTGACCTAAAGAGACATAAAAGTCATAAAATGAACTTTGGGATGAAATGGAAGAGAAAACCAAACCGATTTAGGTGAGCCAGATTGAAACATTTTGAAACGATTTGAACAACTATTGAACCAATTTTGAAATTAATTTTTCTTGGTGGCTTAGAAAATCAAATAGGAGAATTGAGGCCACTATTGGTTAGAGAATGAATTTAGATGAATTTATAAATTTTAAAATTTGAAAAACTCGGTCGAATTGGGCTTGAACTGGCCAGTTCAAGCATTGAGCCCGATTCCAACTGGTTCGGTCCGGTTTAGAACAATGTTGTGTTCTTCCTTTAGATGATAACACTATTCACTCGCTAGAAAATTGAGCAGCACTAGCGAAGATGAAAAGTCTCCGACTTGGGAGTTTCATGTAATGAATGAGCACCATGAAGGTGCCAATCGGATGACCAAGAAGTTCCCGAGCTTCCTATATAAAGAGCTCCTCCTCATTCATCCTCCAGACACGTAAAAACTCCTCTCTCTCCCTATTTCTGCATTTTCCAATGAAGCTCAAACTAGAGCTTTGACATTGAGGTTTTTCTAAGCCAAAGAAGGTGAGGTTCAATTCTTTAGATTTGGGGAGAAGTAAGCTACCCGACGGTAGATTCCATTTACTCAGAGGGTAGTCGGAGAAATGCCGACTTGATCTAATAGTGAAGCAACTCCAACGGACCGAAGCTGCCCTATTTTGGCTGAGATAAAAATGGCCAATTAGATCTCTTATCAGGCCAAACCAAACTCTTCCAACACTTCCCCAACCCTCATATGACTGAATTAGATATTAAAGGTAAGCCAATTTGGCTCCCCTCTGTAAGTTCTGATCAATGCTCGAGTGAACCGATGAGACTTCACTGACCAAATTCTCCCTCAATTTGGAATAAATTGATGCAATTCTTGATCCTAGGAGGAACCTTAGGATGAAAGCTATGTGCCCATATTGAAATCTCGAACCGCCACACCCATGACGGTAAGCTTTTGAAGCTTTCTCTCTCAAAGTCAAGTTTTCCAACGAAGCTCTGTTTGAACTCTATTGACATCCAAATGACATGATTCAAAGTTTCATTGAATTGTATGGAAGTGTAGGAACTTAATCTTACCTTCAATTTTAACAATTACACATGATTGAATGGTCAATTTGATAAAATCAAATTCGGCCAGTTTGAAAGGGGGAAATCGGTGGCCAATTTGAAATTCAGCCAGTTTTGGGAAAATGAGGATTTCAAAATTTTGAGGGACTAAAGTGTAATATGCCAAAATTGATGGCCAATTGGCCATTAAAAAGATGTTGGAGGACAAATTGGTCAATTTTTGGAATTATTGGGGTCAAATTTGCCATTTTTGTAAACTAGGGAAAATGGTAATTTTTGAAAAGTTGGTGACCAAATTGAAATTTGGGAAGCTTGAACCCTTTTTTGTGATATTGAATAAATTGAGGTGCCAATGTGGATTTTAGGAGTTTCGGGACTCAATTTGGGTAAAATTGGCATTAGGGACCTAAAGTTAAAGGAAAAAGAACTTTAGGGACCTAAATGCAAATAATTAAAAGTTTAGGCATTGTATTCATTTATGAAAAATGAAAGCTATTAGGCCAAAGGTTAATGAACAAGGATGTTTATATTATGTAGGAACATGAAATACTAGGAACACCATCAAGGATAAGCTCTCGTGAGGCCAAGAGCTGGTTAAGAGGAAAAATACACTATACTTATCGCGTGAGAGGGAATTTTTATAGAAAACACACGAAAAAACTACTTAACGGTTGTAAGTATATTATACCTACTTGGTGTGATGGACTTCTTGGAAGGAAGTGGAAAACCCATTTACTGATTGTAAGTGGAGATGTTATCACACCCGATTGGTGTGATAGAAGAATGAAAAGATTATTTGTTAGAAGTGCTCTCCCCTGACTGTGGCAAACCAAATTGGTTCAGGTTAACAAGAATCCATAAGAACTGTGAAGTTAAGTGTCTTACCCGAGAGTAGTGTGAGGATGGGTGACCTCCTAAGAAGTATGATTCTTTTTGTAACCCGAAATTTTGGTAAAATTTTTTTATGTGAAAGTACACTTTATCATAAATGGCCATAAATTAATATATATTTAATTATTATAATTAATTCCAAAAAGTTAATACCTAAATTAAATTATTGAAATTAATACAAATAATTTAATACCAAAATTAAATTATCGGAATTACTACAATAATTTATGGCAATATTAATACTAATAATAAATCTCTCCTATTAGAGGTCATCCCCATTTATTCTCCTCACACCTAAACACTTCTCTCTCTCTCTACTGCTCCATTTCCCGGCGAAGCTCGAACCAGAGTTTCGACATGAACATTTTTCTTAACCTCGGAAGGAGAGGTCAAGCTCTTTAGAACTGAGGAGAAGACAACTATCAAATAGCAAACTCCAGTCAATCCGAGAATCGTTGTAGAAGCGCCGACATGATGTAACAGTGAAGCAGCTTCAGTGGATCGAAGCTGCCCTATTTCGGTGAATCTAAAATTGGCCATTTCGAGCCCTCCTCAAACCAAACCAAGCCCTCCCAACACTTCCTCAGCCCTCCCATGACCAAATTAGGACTAAAAGTAAGCCAATTCGACTCCACTATGTAATTTCCAGCCGGTGCTAGATAGAGAACCGGCAGAATTTCAATGATGAAATTCTAACTCAATTCGACATCAATTGATGCGATTCTTGATTCTAGGATGATCCTCAAGATGAGAGCTATCTGCCCAAATGAAAAGCTCGGACTGCCATGCCCTCACCGGTGAGAAATCGAAGCTTTTTCACAGTACAATTTGTTTTCCGACAAAGCTCCGTTTGAGCTCATTCCTGCATTAAAATCTATGATTCAAAGTTCCTTAGAATCGTATGAACATGTAGGAACTGAATTTCAACTTCAATTCAAACTCCAATTTCAACAATTAGAGGTGTTTGATCGGTCAATTTGATGAAATCAAATTCGGCAGTGTTGAATAGTTGAAATTGGAAAAAAAATTCTGGGAAATTTGGGGATTTTTGAAATTCGAAGGACCAAAATGAAATTTTATGAAATTGAGGGCCAATTGGGCATGAAAATAATGTTGAAGGACCAATTGAGAAATTTTGGGGCATAACTTACCATTTTTGTAAAGGAAGGGCAAAATTGTCATTTTAGAAAAGTTGGAGGACCAAATTGGAAATTTGAGAAATTAATCCCCTTTTAGTGAAATGGAATAAATTGAGGTACTATGATAAATTTTAGAAGTTTTAGGACTCAATTTGAGGAAAAACCGGCATTAGAGACTTAAAGTTAAAGAAAAATAACCTTAGGAATCTCATTGCAAATAAATGATAGTTTGACTTTCTCATTCATTTGGAATGAATGAAGGCGATTAGGCTGAAGGATAATGATCCGATATGTTCATATCGTGTAGGAACATGAAGTACTAGGAATGCCAGCAATTACAAGCTCATGTTAATACAAAGAATAGGTCTAGTGGAATTCCTGGCATGAATGTGTGAGTGGGTTTACTAAATCATACCCAGTTGGGATGATGAGCACAACTTAAAATTTTAAAACCACTTACCGGTTGTGAGTGGAAATTTTATATCATACCCGGTTGGGAATGATAAGTACCTCGGTATGAAAACCCACTAATTAGTGGTATTTTAAACATCACTACTTAGATGAAGTGATGTGAAAATCATGCGGAAAAACTACTTACCAATTATAAGTAGATCATACCCAGTTGGTATGATGAGACTTCCTCGAAGGAAGTTGAAAACCTGTTCATCGGTTATGAACGGAGGTGTCCTTATATCGGGCGAAATAATGGATAGAGAAAATATATGTTTTGTTGGAAGTTCTCTCCCCTGACTGTGTGTCAATGCTTAAACAATTTGGGAGACCTTCTCGACGGGAGCTCAAATAGTTCTGATAGGACGGTGGCCTCAGTTTTGGAACTTGGGGGCTAAATGCCCGATTTTGAAAATCTCGTACAGTAGGCCCAAGGCTAGTTGGCACGACAGGAGCTCGTAAACGAACATGTTATATGTGCCATAAAACTTAATAAGTGAATTGTTTGGCCATGGTATCAAGATAGGACCAACATGCTCAGTCAACTAGCGACAGTGCGACATGACAGGTCAATGAAACCGTCAAGACAAACAACTGCGGGTTGAGTTGAGAGTCGGGGCCGTTGGACCAGTGGCACCACATATTACATGGCAATATGAGAAAATATTGTTTGTGCATAGACTATGAGTACGAGTTCATCAAGACGCCCATGAGGGGTAGTGATGCATCCTAAGGGCACTGGACGACCTGGTGGGCTATAAGGGCAGTTTGTCATTCCAGGTGTCTGTGCGAAATCTGGAGTAGCACCAAGTAGATGAGACCGGGATGGGGACAGGATGAGGTCTTTGTCCTCATACGGACACGAAGAAGTGATTTCGGGATTGTGGGTATACATCCACTCATTCCCAGGGTAGAAGTGGTCGTACTTTTTTCCGAGTGGCAGGAAAAGTCGCTCCGAAGCCACTGGCGGGTTCAGTAGTGAAACTGACTTGCGAATATGTGTAACCTTCATGATGAAGGATGTGTGTTGGGTGATGATACACTAAGAAATGGCGGAAAAACTCGATTTTTTTTAAAATGAAGGGATTTTTGAAAAAAAAAAGAGTCTGGCACACTCTATAGAAATGTTTTTCTTAAAAGTCAAAATCTTTTAAAAACCCATTCACTGAGTTGTCGTACTCACCCCCTCCCTTCTATTCCTTTCAGGAAATTCTAGAAAGCCTACCCTTAAAGAATGTCAACTAAGATGCCTGTAAGACAGGCATGTAAAGTTTTAAATTTCATCTAGTTTTGATTATACTATTCCAGGAAAAAGTGTTGGTTAAAGGATGCCTTACTCTTTACGTTTTACAATAAGGGAAAATCCTTTAATAAACCGGGAGAGTGGCAGGTTGATCAAGGGGATTCGACCAAACCGGGTGGGGGTGTGATAGGTAAGGTCACTCTGATGCCACAACTGGGTGCAGTATACAGGTTGCCCTCCGAATGTGTGATCCCTTCATGATGAACGGTGTGTGTTGATTGTTAAACACACCGAATGTTGTAAATGATGAGTAATGGTTTTGAAAACTGAGAAATTGAGGAGGAAAGGATTTGAAAGAAAATATGGAGTTAGGTACACTCCAAATAAAAAATAATTTTTAGAAACTCATGTTTCAAACACCCATTCACTAAGTTGTCGAACTCACCCTGTCCCTTTACCCCCTTTCAGGTAACCGATGGAAAAACCTACCTAAAGATCTTCAACTAGCTAAGCTTGCAAGATTGATATGGAAATTTATCTTTATGCAGTTTTGATTAATGTTATTCTAGGAAAGGTACATGTCTAAAGGACGCCTTACTCCTCACAGTTTAAATATGGGGAAAACCCTTAATAAATTGAAAGAGTTGTGGGTTGTTAACAGGGATTCGACCAAACCGAGTTGGGGCATGATAACTTGAGTGGTATCAGAGCATGTTTCCTCAAATACATTATGAAGACTATATAACATGGTAACTAAGAGAAAATTTAAAAATTTTCAGATGGCTCCGAGGAGGGAACCAAGAAAACTAGGAATGGTGTTACTAACACCACCCAACACTCTGTCCTCGTAGGAAGATCACTCTAAAATACCCGAGAAGTTCCAAAGAAGCAAGAGACGTTAGTAGGAAGTATCCAGGAGGATGGTGCCAGAACCTATTGAGGTCACAATCTTGAGTACGAAGAGAGCCAAGCCTAAAACCCGGAACGCCACCAAGGGCTTATAACCTTACCAAGGAGGACGCTTGTCAAGAACCCTATAACTCCCCACCTATTTCGTAAAGGCTTTTTGTAATGGGGCTAAAACCCCAACATATTGCACTACTTCTCAAATAAAGAACTCCAAAATAATGAGACCTTGCACCTCATCTATAGGAAGATTGCCCAAGAAAATTAATCACAGAAACCCATGTTACCCTAGACATTATGTTAACCAAGGAGATTTCCATGTTGAATAAAGGAATGAATTAAGGAAATTACTGGGCAAAGAAGACATGATAAGAAAACCGTCAAGGTAAGGAGTCTAAGAGAACTCTTGGACTAACAACTGGGCAAGGAAATGACCTATTACAAGGTGTAAAGGAAATGGGATATGAAGTGAAGGACTATCCCTCACCACAAGGATTTGGAATAATACTTTCCAAGAAAAACACTCTCACAGCTATAGGAATCTGAAGGGATACCATCCCAAGAAACACGACCCCTGCTCGAAATTTCAACCACATCTAGGAGGATGCTCTTCAAGATCCTAGTATAGTGGCAAGAAGGAAAAAGGACTAAAGGTAGGACCTCGATAAACCACAAATAGAAGAAAGGGTAGCTGAAGAAAATTGTAAGAAGAAATTTCCAGCCATTTGGAAGCAAAGAAGGGAGTGCCTCCACAAGAGAAGACTCGCCAAGCATTTGATGACAAATGGGATGTCTCGGGATGGCAAGTACAACTCACTTTGGAAAAAGTAGTGAAGCCAAATAGAAGTTTTGGGCCAACATAGTGGAAGGAAGCAAGTCGTAATAACAAGATAGTCAAGGAGAATAAATGACGCATTAAGGAAGTCTGGGAAGTTGAAAGGACTACACTCTAAAAGGGGCAGTAGGATGGACATTAAGGACAAGAATACTTGAGAAACAACTGCCCTAAGATAAATAGACCAAAGGAATGGTAGGGACGAGGTAGTTACTAAAGTGATACTCGTGATGGCCATAATTTAATCTTCAAGAAAGAAGGGAGATGTGGAAAGACCAAATATTTGGCAAAAGAAGGTTTAAGGAAATACTTAAGAAGACCAATGGACAAATTAATGACCAAACTCAAGCTAAGAGGGGAGTAGGCCAACCTCTCACATGACCAAGAGATCTTGTAACAAGGAGGATTTGAGCTCTCCCTAAAAAAAATAGACGTGTACTGAGGTACAAGTGAGGATGATGTTAGAGTATGAAAGATTTGCCCGCAAGATTTCAAGAGTAAGGGTAAACAGGGGAAGACAATATCAAAGGATGTCATTTAAGGGTAGATACTCCTTGGGGTAAATGAAAAAAGAATTTTGGGAGAAAGGGGAAGAGTCCTACCAAGGAGGGAAACCCTAGAACGATATATGTAACCTAACTGAGAGGTAATGGAATCAAGTGAAGAGGGATAAGGAGTTGAACTTGCAAATGAATCTCATGTTGAGGTGAAAAAACCAAGGGAAGCATACTAGGAGGACCCAAGGAAAGATTAAGTAGGAAGTTAGCATCAAAAGATGCCATGACAAGTAAGAATGAGTGGACTACACATAATAAGGAAATAAGTGAAATAATGTCTGATAAACATTGGGAAAGTAAGCCCTCCAAATAAGAAGTGGTTAATGGGGAAAAACTAGAAAAAGTAAGACGAGCCGTAGTCCACACGAGCATAATGGCGCCTAAAGAGTAGGCGGCTGGGCATAGGGTGAACTACACAAAATAAGACCAATAATCCTATATTTTCAAATAAGGAATAATGGATGAAATGAAATTTTAAGATGAGGAAGGACTAAAAGTGTGTATATGCCTCAACATAGAAGGAGGCGTAAGGAAAGGAAGGAAGAAATCTTTAAGGAATGGTAAGAATGTTGAGCATGTACCTCTTAAGGTTAAAATCTCTACTTTGAATGACCTTGTAACGAATGAAACCGTAAGAAGGGAACTCCCCCAAACAAAGCAATTGACACATAGACCAAAGGGGATCAACTCGAAATAATGAATCGAGAAATGGTCACAAGCGAGTAAGACTGGGTTAAGGAAAAGGAAAGTCCTTGTATATATAATGCCACTAAAGAAGAGGAAGGACATAAGAGGGGAAGAATCCTCGCATGTCGGTAAGTCATTAGGAAACCTAATGATTGGAATTGGAAAGACCCAATATAGAAGTTGGGAAAGGACAAGTAAGTAAGATAAATTGATACGGTTATGTGAGTCATGACATCAAAGGCAATATGGATGAGAGGATAACGGTAAAGGTAGTTGATGAATACTACCAAACGAAAAGATGGAGAAAGTTATATGATCCTTGAAAGGTTGGAAAGCTGAGAACGACCCTCAAAGAGGTGTTCTAGAAATCTAATGTACAGAGACAGATTCTAAAAAATGTTATGCTGTAAGGGGCATGTAAGCCCAACAGTCCCAAGGAAAATATGACTCAAAATAAGGAATAGTCAGTTAGTAAGAATGATAAAGTCAAACATAAAAGTTGGACCGAAGTCGTAATTAACAACAGATGAAAGAAGAGTTAAAATAGGACAAAAAGGCGATAACAAAGAAACCCGTGAAAACAAATTCATAATACTTGAAAAAACATCGAGTTAAGGGTTTCAACGACCAAGAGAATAACTAGACACGTGAATGGTTGGGTATCTTGGAACTCCCAATCTTGAGTACAAGACCTCAAAGGGAAAAATGTTGCTCTAAGCAAAGCAAGAGGTGAATATAAGGATATACCCTTAAGTAAGGTATGTCTAGTTATGATAAACTCCGTGGAAAGAGAAAACAATAGAAAGGAAAAGAAGTTCCTTAAGTGAATGATATAAAAAGGGCTAACTGAAAGAACAACCGAAGAGTTAGCATGCCAAGTAAACCCCAAGTTAACACCAAAGGAAATTATTCCTAATGCAAAGGTTACTAATTAAGTTTTGGGGACAAATCTCCTAAACGGAGGGGAAAGTTATAAACCCTGCCCCTTAAAGATAAGAATCGGTCAACCCGATTGAGAAAACCGAACCTGTTCATGAACCCCAACCGTTAGAGAAAGGGAAAAATAGGAAATTCACAAATCCTGAGTGACATAAAGAGTTATAAAAGTTATGGAAAAGGACTTTGGGATGAAATGGAAGAGAAAACCAAACAGGTTCAGGTGAAGCGGACCTGAATTGGATTGAACTTGTTTGAACCATTATTGAACTAATTTCTAAATTCTCTTTTCTAGAAGGCTTAGAAAATTCAAATTGGAGAATTACGACCACCGTTGGATAGAGAATGAATTTAGATAAATTTAAAAAATTTTTAATTTTAAAAAACTCGGTCAAATTGGGCCTGAACAAGCCAGTTTAAGTAGTTAACCTGGTTCGGACCGGTCTAGTCCGGTTCGGAATAGTGTCGTCTTCTTCCTGGAAAATCGAGCAGCACCGGCGAAGATAAAAATTTTTGGCTAGGGAATTTTAAGCAATGAATGACCTCCATAAAGGCACTAATCTGATAACCAAGAAGTCCCTGAGCTTCCTATATAAAGAGCTCCTCCTAATTCATCCTGCTGGCACCTAAAAACTCCCCTCTCTCCCTATTGCTCCATTTTCCGAGGAAGCTTGAAACAAGAGCTCTGACCTTGGGGATTTTTTGAGCCTAAGAAGGTGAGGTTTAGTTCTTCTGATTCGGGGAGAAGCCAGCTACCTGACGGTAGTCTCCATTTGCTTTGAGGATCGCTGGAGAAACGTCGACGTAATTGAATTGTGAAGTAGCTCTAACAAATCGAAGCTGCCCTATTTTGGCCATGCTAAAATCAGCCAATTTGAGTCTTTCCTAGGCCAAACCAACCTCTCACAACACTTCAACAACCCTCATACAACCGAATTAGGGTTGAAAGTTAAGCTAATTTGGCTCCCCTCTGTAAATTTCGATTAGTACTAGAGAGAGAACCAACGAAATTTCACTAACCAAATTCTCCCTCAATTTAGCATGAATTGATGCAATTCTTAATCCTAGGAGTAACCTTAGGATGAGAGCTATCTCTCCAGATCCAAAACTTGGACCGCCGCACCCTTGATGGTAATCTTTGGAAGCTTTCTCTCTCTAAGTCCAATTTTCTGACGAATCTCCATTTGAGCTCAATTCAGATGCAAATGACGCAATTCAAAGTTCCATTGAATTGTATTGAAGTGTAGGAACTCAATCTTACCTCCAGTTTCAACAATTAAACCCGATGGAATGGTCAATTTGATGAAATCAAATTGAGCTAGTTTGAAAGGTGGAAATTGGGGGAAAATTTTGGGGGAAATTGGGGATTTCAAAAATTTGAGGGACTAAAGTGCAATTTTCTAAAATTTAGATGCAAATGACGCGATTCAAAGTTCCATTGAATTGTATTGAAGTGTAGGAACTCAATCTTACCTCCAGTTTCAACAATTAAACCCGATGGAATGGTCAATTTGATGAAATCAAATTGAGCTAGTTTGAAAGGTGGAAATTGGGGGAAAATTTTGGGGGAAATTGGGGATTTCAAAAATTTGAGGGACTAAAGTGCAATTTCCTAAAATTTAGGGCCACTTGGGCATGAAAAAGATGTTTGAGGACCAATTGGTCATTTTTTGGAATTATTGGGGTCAAATTTTCCATTTTTGTAATGTAGGGGCAAAATGGTAGTTTTTGAAAAGTTGTGGACCAAATTGGAAATTTGGGAAACTTGAATCCCTTTTTGTGATATTGAATAAATTGAGGTCTCAAAGTGAATTTTGGGAGTTTCAAGACTCAATTTGGGGAAAATTGACACTAGGGACCTAGAGGTAAAGGAAAAAGAACTTTTGGGACATAAATACAAATAATTAAAAGTTTGGTCATTTTATTCATTCGTGATGAATGAATGCTATTAGGCCAAATGTTAATGAATAAGGATGTTCATATCATGTAGGAACACGAAGTACTAAGAAATCCATTAGGGATAAGCTCGCATGAGGCCAAGAGCCGGTTAAGAGAAAAAATACACTGCACTTATTGGTTAAGAGAAACACCGAACCGGTTCACAAACCGATCATCAGAGAATGGGAAATTTGGGAAATTTCAACTCCCATGTGACCTAAACAATCACAAAAGTAATGAAAAAGGACTTTAGGATGAATTGGATATAAAAACCAAACCAGTTCAGGTGAATCGAATCCGAACTGGATTGAACCGGTTTGGGCCGGTTTGAACCATTATTGAACTGGATGCTAAATTTTTTTTCTAGATGGCTTAAAATTTTCTAATTTGAGATTTGAGGCCACAATTGGATAGAAAATGAATTTAGATAAATTCAGAAATTTTTAATTTTGAAAAATTGGATTGAATCGAGGTTGAATCGGCTAGTATAATCTTTGCACCCGGTTCGGACCGGTATGGTCCAGTTCAGAACAGTGTCGTCTTCTTCCTTCAGATGACAACACTCTTCACTCACCGGAATATCGCGCAGCGTCGGTGAAGCTAAAAAGTCTTCGCCTAGAGAGTTTTATGCAATAAATACTGCCATTATGGCGCCAATCGGATAACCAAGAAGTCTCCGAGCTTCCTATATAAGGAGCCCCTCCTCATTCATCCTCTCCACACTTGAAAACTCTATTCTCTCTGAACTGCTCCAATTTATGGTGAAGCTTGAACCAGAGCTTCGATATAGGGTCTTTTTTATGCCAAAGAAGGCGTGGTCGGGTTCTTTAGAATCGGGGAGAAGTCAGCTACCCGACGGTAGTCTTCATTTCCTTTGAGGATCGCCTGAGACACGCTGGCGTGATAGAACAATGAAGCAGCTTTTTTTTGGTCGAGCTGAACTCAGCCAATTTGAGCCCTTCTCAAGCCAAACCAAGCCCTCCCAACACCTCCATAGCCTTCCTATAGCTGAATTAGAGCTGAAAGGAGGAACATTTTGGGAGACCATCTTAACGAGAGCTCAAATAGCTCATATAGGTTGGAGGCCTTGGTTTTGGAACTTGGGGGCTAATATGCCCAATTTTTAACATCTCGTACAATGGGCCCTAGGCCAATTGACTCGAGCATGAACTTGTAAACAAACATGATTAATATGCCATGAAAACTTAAGTAAATAAGTTTTTTGGCCATGTTACTGAGACAGGACCGACATACTCAGTCAACTTGCAGAAGTGCGACATGACCGATCTTCGGACTGTTCCAGATTAATAGCTACAGGTCGAGTTGAGGATCGGGGCTGTCCAACCAGTGGCACAACAGATTATATGGCATTATATGAAAAACTATTGATTGTGCATGCATTGTGTTACAGGACCTTCAAGATGCCCAAGAGGTGTAGTGATGCGTCCCATGGCTTTAGATGACCTGGTGGTTATAAGGGCAGTTAGTCGTACGAGAATTCTTAGGAAGGTAGCTTCAAGCACATGAGACCGGGGAGGGGATAGGATGAGGTCTCTATCCTCATATAGACACAGAGTTTTATTATGAGATTGAGGGTCAGATGTTGTGAACATCCACTCATTACGAGATTGAAGTGGACGTGCTTCTATATAGGTGGCCGATAAAGTCGCTCTAATGCCAAACGTGGGTTCAATGGATGGGTTACCCTACAATTGTGTGTTAGACCTCCATGATGAAGGATGTGTGTTGGGTGATGACACACTGTGGTAATAAGAAATGGATATAACAACCGAAGTTGAGAGTGAAATATTTTTAAAAGAAAATAAGGAGTCTGTCACACTCTAATTCAAACTTTTTTTCCTAAAAGTTAAATTTTAAAATGCCATTCACTGAGTTGTTGTACTCACCCCTCCCTTATACCTCTTTTAGGTAACCCCAAGAATCTTTCCCAAAGACCACCAGCTAACACACCTATAAGGCAGGCATGAAAAGTTTAAAATTTTATGCAATTTATATTTATATTATTCCAGGAAAGGTATATGTTTAAAGGACACCTTACTCCTCATGGTTTAAAAAGAAGGGGCAACCCTTAGTAAGTCGGGAGAGTGGTGGGTTGATCATAGGGATTCGACTAAACCGGGTCGGGGCGTGACAATTTGAGTGGTATCAGAGCCTGTTTCGTCGAATACATAATCAAAACTAGAAAATATAGTAACTAATAGGAGTGATCTTAAAATTTTCAGATGGCTCCAGAAAAAGTAGCCAAACAAACCATGCTACCATAGCCACCCTGGAAGCTCGGGAAAACCCCATCCCATGGGAGAAGATGAACCAAGAGCATAGAAGGACACTTAGAGTAACCCCGAGTTGAAGAGGACTCGACTAGAAAGCCTCCAAGGTGTTCAGGCTCAAGGGCGACATGGCATCGAAGCCTCGGCAACCCCTTAGAAAGGCCCCACAATGCTCAAAGTATGGGAGGAACCATAAAGATCCATGCAAGGAGATGACCTGTTATAGATGTGGGCAATGAGGATACTACATTAGATGATGCCTGACATTTCAGTGGACAATACCCGATAGGATCTATTAGGAGTGTAGGAGGATGGGACACATTGCAAGGAATTATCCCACACTACGAGGAATCCAAGCGACACTCTCCAATAAGGACACCTCCACCCCTACAGAAGTTTGAAGGGATAACATTACAAGAACCACAATTGCGGCTAGGGAACCCAATCTCACCTAGGAAGAAATCCCTCTAGACCATAGCTTAGTAATGAGTACTCCCCAACCCATCATTGTAACAATCTCAATCAAGAGATGTTAAAACCCCAAAACTGTATTCTTACTTCCATAAATAAGATTATGAACTTATGAAAATTTCTCTATTCCTTAATAATATGAAAGCATGTCTCAATTGCCCGAGAAAGAATCATGAAAAGAAGATCAAGGATAAGACCTTAAGAAAACCCATAGATGGTAGAATTTTCCCTTAAGGAGCATACAAACCACTTAGGAACAAAGAAGGGAGTGCCTCAACAAGGAAAGACCAGTCGAGCAATTGATGACAAATGAAATGCCTCAAGATGGAAAATATGACTCACTTTGGAAAAAGCAGTGAAGCTAGATAGAAGTTTCGAACAAACATAGCAGAGGGAAGCAAGTCCTTACAACAAGATAGTCGAGTATAAACTATGGTCTCTAGAAGACCCGAAAGTAGAAGGGACTACACCCTAAAAAGGCCGTTGGAATGGATGTTAAGGACAAGAAGACTCGAGAAACAACTGTCCTAAGGAAATTAGTCCAAAGGAATGGTAGAGACAAGATAGTTAACGAATATACTCGTGAAAGCCACAATTTAAGCTCCAACAAAGAAGGGAGAGGTGGAAAGGCCAAATAATTGGAAAAAGAAGGATGAAGAAAATCCTTAAAAAGACCTATGTCCAAATTAACGGCCAAACACACGCCAATTGAGTAGTAGGCAAGCCTCTCACATGATCAAGAGATCTTGAAATAAGGAGGATTTGATCTCTCCCTAAAAGATATAGACAAGTACTGGGGTACAAATGAGGAGGAGGATAGAGTACAAAAGATGTGCCACATGATTTGAAGAGTAAAAGTAAACAGGAGAAGACGACATCAAAGAATGTCATTTAAGGGTAGATATTATTCCCTAGAGCAAATGAAAAAGGAATTTCGGGAGAAAGGGAAGGAGTCTTACCAAGGAAGGAAACCCTGGAAAGGAATATGTATCCCAGCTATGAGATAATGGAACTAAGCGAAAGGGACAAAGAGATAAACTTGTAAGTGAAGCACAACCTAAGGTGAAAGAACCAAGAAAGCATACTAGGAGGACCAAAGGAAATAAGTTAATGAGTAAATAGGAAGTTAGCATCAAAAGATGCTGTAATAAGTAAGAATGAGTGGACTACCCATAATAAGGTAAAAAAGGAAAGAACGTCCAAGAAACATTAGGAAAGTAAGCCCTACAAATAAGATGTGGCTAAGGAGGAATAACCACAATTGGTAAGACGGGTCATAGCCCACATGCGCATATGAAGCCTAAAGAGTAGACGATCGAGCATAGTGTGGAATGCATGAAATAAAACCAATAATCAGAAGTATCTCAAGTAGGGAATAAGGGATGAAATAGAAGCTGTAGATAGAGAAGGATTCAAAGTGGGCAAATTCCCTAACATAGATAGGGGTGCAAAGAAAGGAAGAAAGAACCCTAAAATGAATGATAAGAAGGTTGAGCATGTAGCTTCTAAGATTGAAGTCACTATTGTGAGGGACATAGTAGAGAACAAAACCGAAAGAAGGGAACCTTCCCAAGCAAAAGAATTGACACATAGACCGAAAGTGGTTAACTTATAATGAAGAATCATGAAATGATCACGAGTGAGTAAAAGTGGATTAAGGAAAAAGGAAAAATCATTGAATAAAGAATGTCAAGGAATTAAGAAGGAAAGAATCTCAGCTTGTCGACAAACCATTGGGAAACCAAATCATTGGAACTGAAAAGTCTCAATAAGGAAGTTGAGAAAGGATGAATGGGTAAGAAGAACCGACACGATTATGTAAGTTGATTGGATAATGGTAAGGGTAGTCGAGGAAAACTACTAAACGAAAAGATGGATGAAGTGATGCAATCCTTGAGAGGTTGGAAACAACCCTAAAGGAGGTGTTTTGGAAATCTAATAGACATAGAGACAAGATCTAGAAAATGTCATGCTGCAAGGGCATGTAAGCCTAACAGTCCCGAGGAAAACATTACTAAAAATAAGAGTCAGATACTAAGCATAACAAGGTCAAACATAAAATTTGGACTAAATTGTTAATGAAAAACAGATTAAGGAAGAGTCGAAATAGGACGAAAAAGTGATAACAAGAAAACCCATGAAAAAAAGTATGTAATACTCTAAGGAACATCGAGCTAAGGGTTTCAATGACCAAGAGGCTAACTAGAAATGAGAATAGTTAGGTATCTTGGAACTCCCAATCTCGAGTACAACACCTCAAAGAGAAAAATGTTGCTCTAAGTAAAGAAAGATATGTATCTAAGGATATACCCTTAAGTAAGGTATGTCTAATTATGATTAACTCCATGGAGGGAGTAAAGAATATAAAGGAAAATAAATTTCTTAAGTGAATGATATAAAAAAGGGCTAATTGAAAGAACAAAAGAAGAGGTTGCATGTTAAGAAAACACAAGGTTGACATCAAAGGAAATTAATCCTCATGCAAAGGTTTCTAATTAAGTTTTGGGGACAAAACTCCTAAAAGGAAGGGAGAGTTGTAAACCCCGCAGTTTTGAATTAAGGAAAAACCAGGAAAAGAACAGGTCAAATAGAGTGAGAAACACTGAATCGGTTTACAAACCAATCACCAAAGAATGGGAAATTTGGGAAATTTCAACTTCTGAGTGAACTAAATTGTCACAAAAGTTATGAAAAAGGACTTTAGGTTGAATTGGAGATGAAAGCCAAACTGGCTTAGGTGAACCGGATTGAATCGGTTTGGATCGGTTTGAACCTCTATTGAACTGGATTCTAAATTCATTTTTCTTGTTGGTTTAACAAAATTCAAATATGAGATTTGAGGTCACCGTTGGATAGAAAATGAATTAAAATGAATTTTGAAATTTTTAATTTTGAATAATTCGATTGAATCATGGGTGAATTGGTCGGTTTATACTTTGAACCCAGTTCGGACTGGTCCAGTCCGGTTTGAAATAGTATCATCTTCTTCTTTTAGATGACAGCACTGTTCACTCACTGAAAAATCGTGCAACACCGGTGAAACAGAAAAGTCTCCAGCTAGGGAGTTTCAGGCAATGAATGATCACCATTAAGATGCCAATCGGATGGCCATGAAGTCCTCGAGCTTCCTATATAAAGAGCCCCTCCTCATTCATCCACTCTACACCTGAAAACTCCATTCTCTCTCAACTGCTCAAATTTCTAGTGAAGCTCGAACCAAAGCTCTAATATAGGGTATTTTCTAAGCCAAAGAAGGCGTGGTTGGGTTCTTTAGAACCAAGGAGAAGTCTGCTACCCGAGGGTAGTCTCCATTTGCTTTGAGGGTCGCCAAAGAGACACCGTCGTGATAAAACAATGAAGTAGCTCTAGTGGACCAAAGCTGCCCTATTACTAGTTGTAAGTAGATTATAATCGGTTGGTATGATGAAACTTACTCGAGGGAAGTGGAAATCTCATTTATCTGTTATGAGCAAAGATGTTCTCATACTTGGTTGGTATGATGGACAGTTGAAATGTATATTTTATCGGAAGTGCTCTCCCCTGACTATGTATCACTTCTTAAACATTTTGGGAGACCTTCTTGACGGGAGCTCGAATAGCTCATATAGGTCGGAGGCCTTGGTTTTGGAACTTGGGGGCTAATATGCCCGATTTTTAACATGTCGTATAATGGGCTCTAGGCCAGTTGACTCGAGCAGGAGCTTGTAAACAAATATGATTAATATGCCATGAAAACTTAAGTAAATGAGTTGTTTGGCCATAGTACCGAGACAGGACCGACATACTCAGTCAACTAGCAGAAGTGTGACATGACCGGTCTTCGGATTGTTCCAGACTAACAGCTACAGGTCGAGTTGAGGATCGGGGCCGTTTGACCAGTGGCACCATTGATTATATGGCATTATGTGAAAAATTGTTGATTGTGCATGCATTGTGTTATAGGACCTTCAAGATGCCCAAGAGGTGTAGTGATGCGTCTCATGGCTCCAGATGACCTGGTGGTTATAAGGGCAGTTTGTCGTACGAGAATTCTTAGGAAGGTAGCTTCAAGCACATGAGACCAGGGAGGGGACAGGATGAGGTCTCTGTCCTCATATAGACACATAGTTTTATTATGAGATTGAGGGTCAGATGTTGTGAACATCCACTCATTCTTGGAGTTGAAGTGGACGTGCTTCTATATAGGTGGCCGGTAAAGTTGCTCTAATGCCAAAAGTGGGTTCAGTGGTTGGGCTAGCCTACAATTGTGTGTTTGACCTCCATGATGAAGGATGTCTGTTGGATGATGACAAACTGTGCTAATAAGAAATGGATATAAGAACCGAAGATGAGAGTGAAATGTTTTTAAAAGAAAATAAGGAGTCTGTCACACTCCGATTCAAACTTTTTTCCTAAAAGTTAAATTTTAAAATGCCATTCACTGAGACGTTGTACTCACCCCTCCCTTATACCTCTTTCAGGTAACCCCGAGAATCTTACCCAAAGACCACCAGCTAACACACCTATAAGGAAGGTATGAAAATTTTAAAATTTTATGCAATTTATATTTATATTATTCCAGGAAAGTTATTTGTTTAAAGGACGCCTTACTCCTCACGGTTTAAAAAGAAGGGGCAACCCTTAGTAAGGTAGGAGAGTTGCGGGTTGATCATAGAGATCCGACTAAACCAGGTCTGGGTGTGACACTAGCACACTCCAAATAAAAAATATTTTTTAGAAACTCATGTTTCAAACACCCATTCACTAATTTGTTGAACTCACCCCTCCCTTTACCCCTTTTCAGGTAACCGAGTGAAAAAGCTACATAAAGACCTTGAGCTTGCTAAACCGGAAAGACAAGTATGTAAATTTAATTTTATATAGTTTTGATTAATGTTATTGTAGGAAAGGTACTGGTCTAAAAGACACCTTACTCCTAACGGTTTAAAGAAGGGGAAAACCCTTAATAAACTCGAAGAGTGGTGGGTTGCTCACGGGGATCCGACCAAATTGGTTCGGGGTGTGACACTCTTGGTTAGGTAGGTATGTTAGTTTTAAAATATTTAGTTTTATATAATGCTATTCCATGAAAGACAGGAAAGAAGGATGTCTTATTCCTTGCGGTTTCAAAAGGGTGAAACCCTTTACGGACTAAAGGGATTGGTGGGTTGCTCACGGGGATCCGACCAAACCGGTCGAGGCATGACAACTTGAGTGGTATCAGAGCTTGTTTCCTCGAATACTTTATCAAGAGTATATAACATAGTAACTAAGGGGAATAAACACTAAAAATTATAGATGGCTCTCTCGAGAGGAACCAAGAGAACAAAAACCGCAGTTTCTGACACTGCCCAACAACCCATCCCTATAGAAACTCCTAGAAAAGCCCCAACGGTCCACCTAGACAAAGCTTAGAACATCACAGACTATATGAAGGCCCAACCTCTCTCTAGAAGTGAACACCAACTTACAAGCCGAGCTCGAAGATGTACAATCCCATCCAACTTCTGTCAACATCCCTCCTATAATGGATATCCCCAAATACCTCAAGACACTATCAATTAGGATGTAAGTTATTCTTAGGAGAGAAGGATGCTAGAACCGCTATGGACTGGCTGGCTAGCATTAAGAATCTTATGGGAATAATCAGGATTCCACCAAAGGAGATGGTGATCTTGGCAGAATTTTGTCTGGAAGCTAGTGCAAAAAGGTGGTGGGACAACATTAGGAGCTTGCACACCACCACACCGAGCTCGAAGTTTTTTGAGGAGAGGTATTGAGAGGAATAATTTGCTTCTTATATGATTAACGAGAAGAAACAAGAATTCTTCTGACTCCGACAAGGATCCCACACCATTTCAGAGTATGAGACAAGATTTAATGAGCTAAGATATTTTGCTCCAAACTTAGCCGGACCAGCAGATATCTTCCAATGGTTCATGGACGGTCTCAACATGGACATACAAGACAAATTTGGCCTCCGTCATCAGCGTGACCCATAAGTGTGTGTGTCTGGTATAGACAAGACACATCCAAATAGAACATAACAATCAAAAGGAAGAAGGACGACAAAATTGCTAGATAGGTCAAAAGGGGCCTGGTGGGTAGAAATGGGGGACAAGAATGGGGCCCTTTAGGAGAAATGACGGTTATCATACCGAAAGGGAGGTAAGTACAACCTCATAAAGGAGAAACCCCCATTGCCCTAGGTACCAGAAAACCATGAAGGTCGTGTCGAGTATGCTTCAAATGCGGACAACTCAAACAGTTAGCAAAAGAGTTGTCCAACCCTTTGAGGTAATACACAATGAAGTAACCATCAACCACCTCAAGGGAACCCAAGGGCACTAGACTGAGGACAAGACATAGCCACTATGTCGAGGGTACCAATAAGAGTATACAACCTCACCAAGGAGGAAGTATGAGATAATCCTAGTACCATATCTAGTACTTACCGTAGCTCCCCTAGACAAATATAACAAAAACCCCATAATTCGTCATCATTATAATAAATAATAGTTCAATTCTTTACAAAATTTAAACTTGTGATGAGGTACAAGTAAAAGAAAATCCTAAGGATGTACCCACTAAATCTCCAAAGAAAGAGGAAATAGGAAGGATGACATCCGAGGATGTCAGGAACATCAATTTAAGATTAGATACCATCGAGGGTGAATAAAAAGGAATTCCGAGAAAGAAGGGGAAGGATTTTCCCAAGGAAGGAAACCCTAGGGAGGCATACATGTCCCAATTGAGAAGTAATGGACCAAGTGAAAAAGGATGAGGAAATGAAGTGCATGTTGAGATGAAAGAACCATGGGAAGCATACTAGGAGGACTCAAGGAGTGTGTTAAACCCAAGGAATGGGTAAGTAGGAAGATAGCATCAAAGGACACCATGACAAGTGAGAATGGGTGGGCTACCCTTAATAAGGAAAGAAGGAAAAGCCTCCAAAGAACGTTAGGGAGGTTGAACCGGGACGAGAGTCCCTAGATAGAAGGATAAAGATAGGAAGTGAGACCTTAAAAGGGAAATCCCCAAGCTAAGGAACCGACAAATGGATTATAAAAAGCTTAACTCGAAATAAGGAACCTCATAAAGAAGCATAAGTGGTTGAGGGTATATCGGGACGACCAAGTGTGACGTTTTTCGTAATAACAAAAAAGTAAAATAGGGATTTCAGACGAACCTAGTAGGAGGAAGCAATTTGTAACAATGAGATGGTCAAGGAGATTAAATGATGCCTAAAGAAGGATCGAGAGGTAGAAGAGACTACATTCAAAGAAGGACAATAGGATGGACATAGTGTGGAGTACACGAAATAAGACCCGACAATCGAAGATACCTCAGATAAGAAAGTAAAGGGTAAACTGGGAAATTAAGGTCGGTGAATGATAAGGGTGTGAAAAAGCTCTAATTGAAAAGGGTGTAAGAATGAGAAAGAAGGAAACCTTCAAGGAATAGTAAGAAATTAGAACGTATAACGCTTAAGGGGGAAATCTCTACTTTGTAGGACATAATGGAGAATGAAAACCCAGAAAGGAGCACTCCTTAAACAAAGGAATCATGAAATGGTCTTGAACAAGAAAGAGTGGGTTAAGGAAAAAGAAAACTCTTAAGTAAATGATGCCTCCATAAATGAGGAAGGACATAAGAATGAAAGAATCCAAGCGTGTCGGTAAGGCACCAGGAAATCCAATGATTGGCACCGGAAATACCCAATAAGGAAGTGTTATAGAAATATAATGGATAGAGATAAGTTCTAAAATATGTCATGCTGAAAGAGTCATGTAAGCCTAACAGTCCCAAGGAAAATATGATTCAAGTAAGGAAGATTTAGCTAGTAAGCATGACAAGGTCAAACATAATTTGGACCGATGTTGTAATAAATAAGGGATGGAGGAAGGGTCAAAATAGGACGAAGGGTTGATAACATTGAAACCCAAGAAAAAAAGTACGTAATACTCTGAAGAATACCAAACTAAAGGTTTCAAAGATCAAGAGAATAACTAGACACAAGAACGATTGGGCATTTTTGGAACTCCCAATCCTGAAGTCTCGGGCAAGAACCCCAGAGGAAGAATCTTTTCCTAAGTAGTGGAAAAAGTTAACCTAAGTTTGTTCCTTTGAAATAGTGGGTAAGACATGCATAGTTATGATAAACTCCATGGAATTAGTGAACAATGAAAAGGAAAGGAAATTCCTTATGTGCATGTTATAAAGTGGCTATGTGAAATAACAACTGAAGTGTTAGCATGTCAAGTAAACCCCAAGTGGAGATAAAGTGAAATTTTTCCTGAGGAAAAGGATGCTAATTTAGCTTTGGGGACAAAACTCCTAAAAGGAGGGGGGAGCAGTAAACCCAATCCCTTAAAGATAAGAAAACTAGAGGAAGAACCGATCAACTCAAGAGAGAAAACCGAACTGGTTCATGAACCATAACTGATAGAGAAAGGGCAAAATGAGAAATTTACAAATCCCGAGTGACATAAACAGGCATAAAAATCATGGGAAGGACCTTGGGACAAATTGGAAGAGAAAACCAAATTGGCTTAGGTGAACCAGATCTTAATCGAATTGAACCATTTTGAACCATCATTGAACCAGTTGCTAAATTCATTTTTCTAGGTGGCTTAAAATATTCAAATTGGAGAATTGAAGCCACCATTGGATAGAGAATGAATTTAGAAAATTTTAATTATGAAAAACTTAGTCAAATTGGGCCTGAATCAACCGGATTAAGCATTGAACCCGATCGAACCGGTCCGGTCCAATTTGGAACAGTGTTATCTTATTCCTTCATATGATGACAATATTCATTCAATAGAAGAATAGACAGCACTGACGAAGATGAATCAACTCTATTAAGGGCATTTCATGGCATGAATGTGCATGACCAAGATGCCAAATGGTCAGGCAAAGAGTTCCCGAGGTCCCTAAATAAAGATCTCCTCTCCATTCATCCCCCTCACACTTGAAAACTCCTTTCTCTCTCAACTGCCCCATTTTCAGGTCAATCTCAACTTGGGTAGTTTTCTCAACCTCAGAGGCGAGGTCAGGTTGTTTAGAGTCTGGAGGAAGTTAGCTATCTGATAGCAACCTTCGTTCGATCTAAGGACCGATGGAGAAGCATCGAAGAAATAAAATAATTATGTAGCTCCAATGGACCAAAACTGCCCTATTTCAGTTGAGCTGAATTCGGCCAAACCAAGCTCTTCCAACATCCCCACAACCCTCATACAACGTCAATTGAGTTTAAAGTTAAGCCAATTCGGCCCTCATCAGTCATTGTGGGTCGGAGTTTGAGAGAGAAAGTGCATAATTTTATTGAAGAAATTCTCCCTCGATTCAAGGTCAATTATAGGAATTCTTGATCCTAGAAGGTGCCTCATGAAGAGAGCTAACTTCCTCGATGGAGAACTCGGACCGCCACACCTCCAACAGTAATCTTTCAAAGCTTTCTCTCTCTACACACAATTTTCTGGTGAAGCTTCCTTTAAGCTCAATTTAGACTTAAATAATGCTGTTCAAGGCTCAATTGAATCATATGGAAGTGTGGGAACTGATCCATACCGTCAATTGGAGAAATTAAGCTCGATTGAAAGGCCAATTTGAAGAAATCAAATTCGGTTAGATTGAAGGAGATAAATTAGGGGAAAAATTGGGGATTTTATAAAATTTAGGGACCATTTTGCAATTTCTCAAAATTGAGGGCCAATCAGCCATGAAAAAGGTTTTGGTGGACTAATTGTTTGATTTTTCGAATAATTGGGGTAAAATTGCCATTTTTGGAAAGTAGGGGCAAAATGGTAAATTTAGAAAAGTTGGGGACCAAATTAGAAAATTGGTAAACTTGAGCCGCTTAAACAATTTTGAGTGAATTGAGGACCCAAAGAGAATTTTTGGAAGTTGCAAGACTAAATTTTGAGAAAAGTTAACATTAGGGACCTAAAGTCAAGGAAAATGAACTTTAGGGACCAATGTGTAATTAACTGACAAATTAGAGCCTAGTCGTTCATACGTGAGAAATAAAGGCTGTTATGTCATATTATAATAGATAAGGATGTCTAAATTGTGTTGGAACATGAGGGACCAGAATGCCAATAAGGATTAGCTAGCGTTGAGGCAAAAGCCAACTAAAGAACACGCCACTGTCATCGGGTGAGTGGGCTAATTTACACTTCATAACTGGTTGGGATGCTGAGCACCATTTCTAAATTTGAAGCCACTGTGAGTGGGCTTATGTACATTATACCCGGTTGGGATGATCAGTACTTTAGAAACGAAAAACCACTTGTAAATGAAATTTTGACACCACACCCGGTTGGAGTGATGTGCGAACTAAGTTGAAACCTACTTACCAGTTGTAAGTTGAGATCATACCCAGTTGGTATGATGGACTTCCTGGAAGGAAGGAGAAACCCGCTTACTTGTTGTAAGAGGAGATATCATCACACCTGGTTGGTGTGGTGATGTGAAAATATGTTTTGTCAAAAGTGTTCTCCCCTGACTTATGTGCCAATGGTTAAACTTTTTGGGAGACCTTCTTGACGGGAGCTAGAATAGCTCAAATAGGCTTGAGGCCTCGGTTTTGAACTTATAGGGCTAAAATGCCTAATTTTAGAAAATCACGTTCAGTGGGCTCGAGGCCAGTGGGTAGGACCAGGAGTTGGTAAACAAACATGAGATATGAAAGACATGAAAACTCTTAATGAAATGGATATGTGATTTCGCCATGGTACCAAGACATGACTGACATACTCGATGGACAAGTGGCTGTGCGTCAGGGCGAGGTCGACAGACCGGCCTAGGCAAATAGTTGAAGGTCAGGTTGTGGGTCGGGGCCATTGGACAAGTCACACCAAAGATAAATGGCTATGTGAAAACTGTTGTTTATGTATGCACTTGAGGTATATGACCCCTAAGATGCCTAGAGGGGTAGTGATATGTCCTAAGGGCTACTAGACGACATGGTGGAGATAAGGGTAGTTTGTCATGCTAGCAGTCAGGGAAGCTCGACGTAGCTTAATTTACATGAGATCGGGGTGGGCTCGGGATGAGGTCTTTGTCCTCACTTGTACACGAAGTATTTTGGGTCTGAGGGTTGAATGTTTGGGATGTTCACTCAGACTTCAGATAGAAGTCGGGGACTTCTATTAGGGTTGATAATAAAGATGCTCTGATCCACAAGTGGGTGAAGTCATCGTAACTGCATCTTACAAATGTGTGTGTACCCTTCCTGATCAAGGCATATATTGTTTGTTAAACACACCTAATATGTAAATGGGAAGGAGGTTTTGAAAACCTTGGAAAGGATTTGAGAATCCTTGAAAAAGAATTGGTAAACCTTGGAAAAAGGTTATGAAAAATTGGATACTTAAATTTGAGGAAAGATCTTCTTAAAGTAAATAAGAATTTTGGCACACTTTGATTAATGTTGTTTTCATGAAAACTTACTCCCAACACCCACTCACTGAGTTGCAGAACTCACCCCCTCCTTTTATCCCTTTCAGAAACCAAGGGGGAACCAAAATTTAAAGACCTCTTGGTTAGGCACGTATGTCAGTTTTAAAAGATTCAGTTTTGTATAATGCCATTCCAAAAAAGACAGGAAAGAAGGACGCCTTACTCCTCACGGTTTAAAAATGGTGAAACCTATTACAGACTAAAGGGAGTGGCAGGTTTCTCAAGGGGATCCGAACAAATCGGGCTAGGGCGTGACACTACATCCTTCCATCCATGTAGTATATTTCCTTAAAAAATTTACCTTTATTACTTGGTGGTCCTTATCTACACACTTATTTATTAGTTTCCCCATTATGTTGGTTTATAGGTATGCATTTTCTTGCATACTCATATCACTCTTATAATAAGCTATATTTCTCTTGTCACAGGAGTAGCAAATGTTGACCATGATGTATCCTTCCTTAGATAGCATCATGTGTCATGCCCTAACTCTGCTTGATTGGATCCCCATGAACAACCCGCCGCTTTCTCGGTTCAAGAGGAGTTTCCCCCTTCTTTTACTCGAGACAAGCCAGACATATTTTCGATCCTGTTCCTTGGAAAGACATATATCAAATAAAATGAAAGCATAAGGGAAATTATGTATACCTGACAGAGGGTAAGGCTTGGTGTTATTCCTAGTCATTATTCTCTTTTCCTGAAAAGGGATTGAAAAGTGGTGTGAGTTTCTACAACTCAGTGAATGGGTTTTAAAATTTTAATTTTTTAGAAAAAGATTTGTTTTGAGTGTGCCATACTCCTTAATTTCTTTAAAAAATCTTTTTATTTCAATTTTCGGTTTTTATCACAATTTCTTATTAATTACGGTGTGTCATCACCCAACACACATCCTTCATCATGAAGGTCAATCACACAATCACAGGCCAGCTCATCCACTAAACCCACTTGTGGCGTCAGAGCAACTTTATCGGCCACCTAGATAGAAGCACATGCACTTCTACCTTGAGAATGAGGGCCTTAGGACAAACTACTACCGCTCTTGGGCATCTTGAAGGTCCCATAAACACAGTGCATGCACAATCGGTATTTTCACATCATGCCATATAATCTATGGTGCCACTAGTCCAACGGCCCTGACCCTTAACTCAACCTGCAACTGTTTTGTCTTGACTAGTCTAGAGACCTGTCATGTCGCACTGCCACTAGTTGATTGAATATATCAATCCCGTCGTGGTACCATGGCCAAACAATTCATTTATTTAAAGTTTTATAGCATATAACTCATGTTTGTTTACAAGCTTTTGCTCGTGCCAACTGGCCTATGGACCACAGTTCGAGATTTTCAAAACTGGGCATATTAGCCCCAAATTTCCAAAACTGAGGCCTCCAGCCTAATAGAGCTATTCAAGCTCCCATCAAGAAGGTCGCCCAAATCATTTAAGCAGTGACACACTGTCAAGGGAGAGCACTTCCGACAAAAATATATTTTTAACTCTCTATCATACCACCCGAGTATGAAGATATCTCCGCTCATAATCGATAAATGGGTTTTCCACTTCCTTTGAGGAAGTTTCATCCTACCAACTGGATATGATCTACTTACATTCTGTAAGTAGTTTTTCTGTGTTATTTTCACATCATCCCTCTAATTTATGATGTTTAAAATATCACTAAGTAGTGAGTTTTCGTTTTGAGGTACCTATCATCCCCAACCGGGTATGATATAAAATCCTACTCACCCAATCGTGTACTGCAATTCCACTTAGCCGGTTTCTGTCCCTAGCAAGCTTAACTTCAACTGGCGTTCTCGATGTCTCATTTTCCTACACAATGAACATAGTTGTCCTTTATTCTTTGGCGTAATAGCCCTCATTTATTCCAAATGAATGAGAAAATCCAAGTTTTCCTTTATTTGCATTTAGGTCACTAACGTTATTTTTCTTTAACTTTAAGTCCCTAACACCGATTTTTCCTCAAATTGAGTCCCGAAACTTTTAAAATTCCTCTTGGGATCTCAATTTACTCAATTTCATAAATAGGAGTTCAAGTTTCCTAAATTCCCAATTTGGCCCTCAATTTTTCCAAAATTAACATTTTGCCCTTTCCTTTACAAAAATGCTGAGTTTTACCCCAAAAATTCTACATCACCATTTATCTTTGGTGCCACGGGTCCAATGGCCCCGACCATCAACCCAACCTATAGCTGTTTGTCTAGGCCGGTTCGTCGACCTAGCCAATCTAGTTTATCAAGTATGTCGATCCTGCCTTGGTACCAAGGTGAAATCACATATCCATTTCATTAAGAGTTTTCAGGGCTTTCATATATCATGTTTGTTTACAAGCTCATGCTCGTGCCAACTGGCCTTGGGCCCACTATATGTGACTTTTCAAAACCGGGCATTTTGCCCCACAAGTTCAAAAACTGAGGCCTCTAGCTTATCTGAGTTAATCTAGCTCTCGTCAAGAAAGACTCCCAATAAGTTTAAGCATTGGCACACAAGTCAGGGGAGAACACTTCTGACAAAAACATATTTTCACTTCATCACACCAACCAGGTGTGTTGATATCTCCTTTTACAACCCGCAAGCGAGTTTCTCCTTCCTTCAAGTAATTTCATCACACCAATTGGGTATGATTTCCTCTATTTATAACTGGTAAGTAGGTTTTAACTTCGTTTGTCCATCAACCCAACTGAGTATGATGTCAAAATTCCACTTACAAGTGGTTTTTCTTTTGTAAAGTGCTCATCATCCCCACCAGGTATGATGTGAGTAAACCCGCTCATCCGATAATTGAAGTGTATCCTTTTCTAGTCAGTTTCCGCTTCCATGCTAGCTTATCCTTGCTGGCGTTCTGGTCTCTCATGTTCCTACACGATTTGGGCACCATTATCTATTAGAGTTTGGCATAATAGCCTTTGTTTCTCACATATGAGCGACTAGGCTCAAAATTATTAGTTAATTGCATTTACGTCCCTAAAGTTCATTTTCCTTGACTTTAGGTCCCTAGTGCTAACGTTTCCCCAAATTGAGTCCCAAAACTTACAAAACTTCACTTTGGGTCCTTAATTTACTCAAAATTGTTTAATGGGCTCAAGTTTTCCAAATTTCTGATTTGGTCCCCAACTTTTTAAAAAATACCATTTTTCCCATACTTTCCAAAAATGGCAATTTGACCCCAATTATTTCAAAAATCAACCAATTGGCTACCCAACTTCTTTTCATGGCCAATTGGCTCTCAATTTTAGGAAATTGTAAAGAAGTCCCTCAATTTTACGAAATCCTCACTTTTCCCCCAAGTTCCCCCTTTCAAACTGGCCAAATTTGATTTCATGATATTGACAATTCAATCGGGGTTAATTGCTTCAATTGGAGGTGTAAATCAATTCCTACACTTCCACATGACTCAATTAAGCTTTGAATTGAGGCCAAAACAAGATTAAACAAAGCTTCGCCAGAAAATTGTGCGTATTGAGAGAAAGCTTCAAAAGCTTAATGCCGGAGGTGTGATATTCTGAGCTCTTTATCTGGGCAGATAGCTCTCATGCAGATGTTCCTCCTAGGATCATGAATCACTTCAATTCATATCGAATCGAGGGACAGAATTCTATCAGTGAAGTTTTCACAGTTTATCTCTCTAACATCGATCGAACAAGATAGAAGAGGCCGAATTGGCTCACCTTTCAGCTCAATTGAGGCGTATGAGGGCTATGGGGATGTTGGGAGGGCTAGGTTTGGCTGGAGGAGGGCTGAATTTAGCCAATTTTAGCTTGGCCGAAACATGGCAGCTTCAGTCCTTCGGGTCAAATGGAAGTTGTTGCCAGGTAGCTAACTTCCCCCGAAATCTAAAGAACCCGACCTCTCCTTCTGAGGCTTAGAAAAATGCCAATGTTGGAGCTCTAGTTTGAGCTTTGCGAAAATATGGAGTAGTTGAGAGAGAATGGAGACTTCAGGTGTGAGGAGGATGAATAGAGATTAGCTCTTTTTATAGGGAGCTCGGGGACTCTTTGCACGACCATTTCGCATCTTGGTCAAGATTATTTATGACCCGAAACACCATGAACGAATGCATTTCCTCGTCACCGGTGTTGTCCATTCATGCATTAAATGAATAGTATCATCTTCTAAAGGAAGATGATGACTATCACGCCTCGATTCGATTTGGTCGGATCCTCGTGAGCAAACCACCGCTCCCATGGTTCAAGAGGGGTTTCCCCCTTTCTTTAGTTAAGAGGAGATAGGCGAAATTTTAACCTTGTTCCCTATAATAACATCATTCAATAAAAATGCAAGAATAAAATAACTTTTAAGCATACTTGACAAAAGGTAGGTTTTAAGCCCTGTCCTTTAGATCTTCGATCAGGCTACCACCAACTAAGGATTAGAGAAGAGGACATCCCTAAGACGGCATTTCGATCTAGATATGTACACTATGAATTTCGAGTGATGCTGTTACGATTGACAAATGCCCCTGCAGCTTTCATGGACCTAATGAACCGCATGTTCCAACCTCATCTGGACAGGTTCGTGATAATATTCATAGATAATATCCTTATATACTGACGAACCATGTCGAAACACGAAGAACATCTGACAATTACATTGGAAATCTTGAAGAAAAACCAATTATATGCAAAGTTTTCCATGTGTGAATTCTAGTTGCTAGTAGGATTCTTAGGGCACATTATATCTAAGGATGGAGTTAAGGTGGATCCATCTAAGGTGGAAGCTATATTAGAATGGAAAGCTCCAAGAAATCCAACAGAAATTAGAAGTTTCTTAGAATTGGAAGGATACTATAGGTGGTTTGTGCAAGACTTTTCTAAAATAGAAACTCCTCTAACTGGACTCACCAGGAAGGGAGTTGAGTATAAATGGGATGAGGATTATGAAAAGTCTTTTCAGGAATTAAACACTCGACTAACAACTGCACTAGTACTCTCCCTACCCGATCCTACTATAGGAGAGTACACAGTCTATAGTGATGCCTCGGGACAAGGACTGGGATGTGTTTTAATGCAACAAGGGAAGGTTACTACATATGCCTCGCGACAACTGAAGATACATGAGAGAAATTACTCGACTCACGACTTGGAATTATCTGCAATAGTGTTTGCCTTGAAGATATGACGACACTACTTTTACGAGGTTAAGTGCAAGATATACACAGATCACAAGAGCCTTAAGTACTTCCTAACTTAGAAGAAGTTAAATCTTCGTCAGAGAAGATGGCTAAAATTGGTAAAGGAATATGTTCTTGTGATAGAATACCACCTTGGAAAGGCAAATGTGGTAGCAGATGCAACAATTTATGTCGAATTAAATGAGAATTTGGTCAATGAAGTTTCACCGTTTCTCTCTCTAATGCTGATCGAAAATTACATAGGTGAGCCAAATTGGCTTACCTTTCTGCTCTAATTCGATTGTATGAGGGCTAAGGGTGTGTTGGAAGGGGTTGATTTGACATGATGAGGGCTGAATTCATCCAATTTGAGCTCGTCTAAAATATGGCAGCTTCGGTCCGCCAGAGTTGCTTCACACTTTGATTACGCTGGCGCTTCTTCGGTGATCATCGGATCAAATGGAGACTACCGTCAGGTATAAGACTTCTCCCCGAATCTAAGGAACCTGACCTTGCCTTCTAAGGCTCAGAAAAATCTCAATGTCGGAGCTTTGGTTTGAGCTTTGTTAGGAAACTGAGTAGTTGAGAGAGAGTGGTGTTTTCTGGTGTGAGGAGGATGAATGAGGAGGAGCTCTTTATATAGGGAGCTCGGGGACTCTTCGATCGTTCATTGGGCACCTTAATGGCACTCATTGATGGCCTAAAATATCCTGAACGGAAATGTTTCTCTTCCACAGGCGCTGTTCATTTTTTTCCGACGAGTGAAAAGTACTGTTATCAAAAGGAAGAAGATGACACTATTCTGAACTAGACCGAATCGGTCCGAACATGGTTCAATGCTTAAACCAGCCGGTTCAGGCTTGATTCGACCGAGTTTTTCAAAATTAAAATTTTTTAAATTCATCTAAATTCATTCTCTATCCAATGGTGGCTTCAATTCCCCAAATTAAATATTTTATGCCACCTAGAAAAATGAATTTAGCATCAGGTTCAATGTTGGTTCAACTGATCTAAACTGTTTCAATCCGATTTAGATCCGATTCACCTGAACCAGTCTGGTTTTCTCATGCAAATTGTCCCAAAGTCCCTTTCCATGGATTTTTAAGACTCTTTAGGTCACTTGGGATTTGTAAATTCTCCAATTTGCCCATTTTTTTAATGGTTAGGTTTCATGAACATGTTCGATTTTCTCATTTTGGTCGACCGGTTCTTTCCCCAATTTCCTTATCTTTAAGGGATGGTTTTTAAACTCTCCCCTCCTTTTAGGAGTTTTGTCCCAAAAACTTATTCTATATCCTTTGCACAAGAAATAATTTCCCTCGATGTAAATTTGAAGTTTGTTGACATACAAACATTTAAGTTATTTTTACTTATCCCCTTTATAACATGCACCTTAAGAAATATCTTTTCCTTTCCTTTGCTTACTCATTCCATGGAGCTTATCCTAGCTAAGCATACCTTACTTGAGAGTTCAAAGGTATATCCTTTGATTCACATCTTTCTTTGCTTAATGCAAAACTTCTTTCCCTTAAGGTTCTTTACTTAGGATTTCAGGATTGGGAGTTCTAAAATTCCCAATCATTCCTATGTGCAGGCACTTCCTTTATCATTGAAACCCTTAGTACAGTGTCGTCTCAAGTGCTACATACTTGCTTTAATAGGTTTTGGTGTTAACTTCTTTTATCTAGTTTTGACCCTTTTATGTCTTTCCTCATTGTCAATGGCATCCTTTTCTTCATGGATTTCCCTTTTTCTTAATCCACTCTTCTTCGCTCATGATCACTTCATGATTCTTTATCCTGAGTTAATCTCCTTCGGTCTTAGTGTCAATTACTCATTTGGGAAAGTTCCCTTATTATGGTTTTGTTCTCTACTATGTCCATTACGGTAGAGTCTTTCACCTTGGGAGTACATGCTCTACCTCCTTATCTTTCCCTGAATGTTTCTTTCCTTCCTTTCTTCACACTCCTTTCTATATTAGGGTAATTGCCTATTTGACTCCTTCTCTAAATAAAATTTCCTGTTTCATCCTTTACTCTTTACTTGAACAATTCTGATTTTCGGTCTTATTTCGTGTACTCCACACTATGTATATTCGTCCTCTCTTCAGGCTCTATCAATTGAGCGTTGACCATCATCAATCTTGATGTCAATGATGATTCACATTAATCACTTCTTAACCAAAGGGTTTACATTTCCATGGGTTCTTAGGTATACTTTCCTCTATTTACTCTTTCATGGGTAGTCTACCCCTTCTCACTCGCATGACATCTTTTGATGTTGTTTTCCTACCTACACATTACTTGGACTTAACTTACTCCTTGGGTCCTTCTGAATACCTTTCCTTTATACTTGATCTTTCCATATCAACTAGAATATCTTGGATTAGTTTATCTCATCTTCACTTCTGTTAGTCCCATCACCTCTTAATCGGGACATTTATGTCCTTCCAAGGTTTCCTTCCTTGATAGTTTACTTTCATTTCTCTCAGGGTTCTCTTTTAGTTTTGCCATTTAGGGCATCTAGCCTTAAATGGCATTTTTTGATGTCATCCTCTTCTGTTTACATTACTCTTAAGAACTTACATGTACTTCTTTTATACCTCATCTTTATTCGCTTTATTTCTTGTAGCCATCTATTTCTTTTATGTGGGATTCACATCTTCCTTATTTAAAAATCTCATGATCATCTTGCGAGAGGCTTACTTAACATTCTCATGGCTTGAGTTTGGTTGTTAATTCGGTCTTGGCCATTGATCTCTTTAAAGATTTCCATCATCCTTATTTTCCAAATGTTTGGCCTTTCTATCTCCCCCTTTATTGTTGGAGTTTAAATTTATGACCTTCCTGAGGGTTAGTTCGTTAATTGCCTCGATCCTATTGTTCCCCCTGTCAAGTGATCTTGAGGCTATTGTCTTTTGAGTCTTCTTGTCCTTAATGTCCATCTCATTTCCCTTTTTAGGGCATAGTCCTCACTACTTCCCGATCAATCTTAGCACGTCATTTATTCTTCTAGACTATTCTATTGTTAATATTTATTTCCTTCAACTAGATCCGTCTAAAATCCTTATTTTGTTCGTTTATTCTTCACGAGTAGGGCACACCTGGCCACCCAGGTACGCCCTTAACCACCTATGTCATCTAATGAGGTTGTTATTTCAGTCCTTGTTTATGATGGTTCATTTGTCAATCACTTTAGCTTGGAGCTTTCTCCTTCAATGGTTCCACTTCCTATCCTTGTCCTTCTTTTAGGGGCTTCTGTCCTAGGAGTATCATGTTCCAACCTCCTTAATGCTTCTTGAAAGTTTTTCCTCTATTCTTATCTGACTCCTTTCTAACATTAGTATGGTTATTCATCCTGAATTCTTCCCTATCCTCTAATTCCTTATCCTTCTTTCAAGAAGTCTTCTGGTTTTTGTTGAGTTCCTCATAATTTGAGTCTTACCTATCACCAACTCTTTCAAGGTACTTGTTGTATTCCTTCGGGTTTTCTTCCTACCATACTTCTTTCCTTTCTCCTAGTCTTATCCCAAAGTGACTTAACATCTTCAGCATTCCTGTATCTTTCTTACTTTCTTCCTGATCAGTTTCCATTCTACTGGTTTTCCTTGGAACAGTCCAATCCTTCTTGGTTTTCTTACTCCTATCTATAGGGTCTTTCCATAACTCCTTATAGTACTTAGACTTTCACAATTCCTATACCCTTTGATGCTTACTTCCCTTTCACCAGACTTCACACTCATCTTTTACCTTTCCTTAGTTAGGATATGTCTTCCTTGGTAGACTCTTCTAGAATTTCTTTCAAAGTCTTGGTGTTTTGTTTCCCCATTCTCTGGGTAGGGGAGGACTTACTTGGCTTAAAGGTTTAGGTTAACTAGAGGTGACCCGTAGTTTTCCTTCCTTAGGTGATCTTTTCTCGTCACTCCAATTCTTACTGGAATACCTTCGTTTCTGTTAGTTGTTCTTGTAATTATCAGGGAAGCATAATTTTAATCAAGGAAAAACTAAATTTTTATTCATTCCAAGAGATGGTTTCTTGCTGTACTCGACTTATTTACAAGAATTTTCTATTCTCTAGTCCCTTGGAGTCATAGGCCGAGAGTTAGCCTTGGAACGGTTATGAGATTCATAGTCTTATGGTTCTGAGGAATTAGTTGAGGTCCATCCATATTCCCTTAAGGGATGAACTTCATGTAGGGCTTCTAGTCTGTACCGCCTTAACACTTCTGGCTCGCACTCATACATCCACTTCATCCATTGAGAAGGATTGAAGCTGGATTCGGCTGGTGGGGGTACTTGATGGACTTTCTTGAAGATGGCATAAGCATCCCAATAGTTGTTCCCTTCCTCTTTCTTAGTGGGATTCCTCTCTAGTTGTTGTGGGACTAGAGAAGGTGTTGGGATCCTTGAAAAATGGTCAGATTCTTCTTGTCTTGGTGGAGGATAGGTAATGCCTTCCAGCTCTAGCAAGGCTCCAATGAGTTTCCTAAAATCCTCCACCATATCCTTGGGCACTCTCTTCTCGCCCTTCAAAAATCATTGAACGGCTACCTCCCTAGGGGTAGGCGTCTTTTTCAAGGTCAAGTGTGAATGATTGAATTTCACGACTAATTTTCTAGGGATTCTCCTTCCTACATGGTAATTAAGTTTTCATTAGTGTTAGGGCATAATATTGATAATGTTTTAAGGGAACTAGCTCTGATACCTCTAATGTTGTCATGCCCAACCCGGTTTGGTTGGATCCCGTGAGAAACCCGCCGCTCCCTTGGTTCAAGAGGGGTTTCCCCCTTTCTTTAGTCAAGATGAGCCAGACAAAATTTTAACCTTGTTCCCTGTAATATCATCAATCAATAAAAATGCAAGATTAAAATAACTTTTAAGCATACCTGACAAAAAGTATGTCCTGGTGTTTTCCTTAGTCATTTCCCCTATCTCTGAAAAAAAAAAGAAAATAGGGGTGAGTTTTCTACAACTTAGTGAATGGGTGTTGGGAATGAGTTTAAAAAAAAAACAATTTTAATTAGAGTGTGTCAGACTCCTTATTTCTTTCAAAAATATTCTTTCCTAAACTTCTTGGTTTTTCAAACCATTTTCTTCATTTCCACATCAGGTGTTTTTAACAATCAACAGACACCCTTCATCAGGAAAGGAATCATACATTTACAGGGTAGCCTGTCCTCTGCACCCACTTATGGTGTCGAAGTGACTTTACCAGCCACCTAGATAGAAGACCGTCCACTTCTTCCCTGAGTTTGAGGATAGAGACCTCATCTCGAGCCCACCCTCAGCCTCACGTGCATGAAGCTACGTTGAGCTTCCCTGACTGTTGGCACGACAAACTGCCCTTATCTAAATCATGTTGTCTAGTAGCCATTTGGACACCTCACTACCCCTCTTGGACATCTTAATGATCCTAAAACTCTAGTGCATGCACAAAAAAAAGTTTTCCAAAAAGCCTTTTATCTTTGGTGCTAGTAGTCCAATGACCTCGACCCTCAACTCGACCTACAGTTGCTTGTCTAGATCGGTCCATTGACCTGGTCCTATCGCACTACCGTCAGTCCATCGAGTATGTCGGTCCTATATTGGTACCATGGAAAAATCACATAATTCATTCATTTAGAATTTTTATGGCTTAAACATCATGTTTATTTACGGGCTCCTGCTCGTGCCAACTGGCCATGGACCCATTGTATGTGATTTTCCAAAACCGGGAATTTTAGCCATCAAGTTCCAAAACCGAGGCCAATGGCCTATTTGAGTTGTTCTAGCTCTCATCAAGAAGGTCTCCCAAAATTTTTAAGCATTGGAACATAGTCAGGGGAGAACGAGTATGATCTACTTGTAACCGATAAATAGTTTTTCCGCATAGTTATCACATCATTCCGATGTGCTCATCATCCTAACCGGGCATGATGTCAATAAACCCACTCACCCGATAAGTGCGGTGTATTCCTTCTTAGTCTGGTTTTGCCTCCACGCTAGCTTATTCTTGCTGGTGTTCTGGTCTTTCATATTCCTACATGATTTGGACATTATTATCTATTTATATCTGGTATGATAGCCTTCATTCCACACGTATGAATAAAAATGCCCAAAATTTTGGGTTAATTGCATTTACGTCCATAGAGGTTTTTTTCCTTGACTTCAGGTCCCTAATGCTAACTTTTCCCCAAATTGAATTTTGAAACATCTAAAAATTCACTTTGGGTCCTAAATTTACTCAAAATTGAAAAAGGGGTTCAAGTTTTATAAATTTTCAATTTGGTCCCTAACTTTTAAAAAGTTACCATTTTCTCCTACTTTACAAAAATGGAAATTTGAACTCAATTATTCTAAAAAATTGACCAATTGTTCCTCCAACATCCTTTTCATGGCCCATTTGGTCTTTCAATTATTCATGACTCAATTATTCCAATTTGGTCTTTCAATTTTATGGAATCCCCAATTTCCCTGAAAACTCTCCCCTAATTCCCCCTTTCAAACAGACCGAATTTGATTTCATCAAATTGACCATTCAATTGAGGTTAATTATAGGTATAATTGAGTTCCTACACATCCATACGATTCAACTGAGCTTTGAATCGCATGAATTGAGGCAGAAATGAGCTCAAATGGAGCTTCACTGGAAAACTATGCATAGACAGAGAAAGCTTCGAAAGCCTACCATTAGAGGTGTGGCTGTCCAAGCTTTTGATCAGTATAGGTAGCTCTCATCCTGAGGTTTCTCCTAGGATCAAGAATTGCAACAATTCATGTCGAATTGAGTAAGAATTTGATCAGTGAAGTTTCACCATTTCTCTCTCTAATGCTGATCATAAATTACATAGGGGAGCCAGATTGGCTTACTTTTCAGCTCTAATTCGATCTTATGAGGGCTAAGGGAGTGTTGGGAGAGTTTGGTTTGGTATGAGGATGGCTTAATTTGACTAATTTATGCTTGACCGAAACAGGGCAGTTTCGGTCGATCGGCGCTTCTTCATTGTTTAATTATGCTGACGCTTCTCGAGTGATCTTCGGATCAAATGGAGACTGCCGTTGGGTAGTTGACTTCTCTCTGAATCTAAGGAACCTCATTTCTCTTTCTAAGGCTCAAAAAAACCTCAATGTCGGAGCTCTGGTTCAAGCTTCACCGCGAAACTAAGTAGCTAAGAGAGAGTGGAGTTTTCAGGTGATAGGAGGATGAATGGGGAGGAGCTCTTTATATAGGGAGCTCGGGGACTCTTCGACCGTTCGTTTGGCACCTTAATTGTGCTCATTGATGGAATGAAACTTCCTGAACAGAAATGTTTCTCTTCCGTTGGCGCTTTTCATTTTTCTGGTGAGTGAACAGTGCTAACATCTGAAAGAAGATGACACCAATTTTGAACCGGACTGTACTGGTCCAATCTGGGTTCCATGATTAAATCGACCGATTCTGGCTTGATTTGGCTGAGTTTTTCAAAATAAAAAATTTATCAAAATTCATTCTCTATGCATTGGCAACTTCAATTCCCCAATTTGAATATTTTAAGCCACCTAGGAAATTAAATGTAGTAGCTAGTTCAATGATGGTTCAAACTGGGCAAAACCAGTTCAATCTGGTTAAGATCCGGTTCACCTAAACCGGTATGGTTTTCTCTTCCAAATTGTCCCAAAGTCCCTTTCCATGGTTTTTAAGATTCTTTAGGTCATTTAGGATTTATAAATTTCCCAATTTGTCCATTCTCTAACAGTTGCGTTTCGTGAACCGGTTCGATTTTCTCACTTGGGTCGACCAGTTCTTTCCCTAGTTTCCTTATCTTTAAGGGACGGGGTTTACAACAACACTATTTTGAACTAAACTATACTGGTTCGACTGGGTTCAATGCTTATACCAGTCGATTCAGGCCCGATTTGACCGATTTTATCAAAATAAAAAATTTCTAAATTTATCTAAATTCATTCTCTATCCAATTTTGACCTCCAAGCAATTTTTACCGATTCTCTATCCATACTAAAAAATTTCTAAATTTTGACCGATTTAGTGTACTTTTGAGTGCCACGTACTTGCTTTCACAGGTTTCGGTATTATCCCCTTTTCGTCCAATTTTGACCCTTCCCTCACCAGTTGTTTATTACAAATTCAGTCAAAATTTAATGTTTGACCTTGTCATGCTTAACTAACTGACTCTTACTTACTTGAGTCATATTTGTCCTAGGGCTGTTGGGTTTACATATTCCTTACAGCACGACATGCTCTAGAATAAGTCTTTGGCCATTAAGCTTTTTGAACACTTCCTTAATGGCTGTTCTTAACCTTCCAACCTTTAGGGGATCGTCTAACTTTATCTCTCTTTTTGTCTGGTAGTATCTCTCCACTACCTTTACCATTATCCAACCATCCATCTTACCTTTGACGTCATGTCTAACATAACCATGTCGGTTTTCCTTACCTACTCGTCCTTTCCCAACTTCTTTAATTGGTTTTTCCAGTTCCAATCATTGGGTTTCCTGAAGAATTATCGACACGCTGGAATGCTTTCCTTCTTATGTCCTTCCTCATTTCCAGTGGCATCCTTTCCTCAAGAACTTTCCCTTTTCTTAATCCACTCTTAGTCGCTCTTGACCATTTGATGATTCTATATTCTGAGTTAATCCCTTTCGATCTATGTGTCGATTACTTTGTTTGAGGAGTTACCTTCTTACGATTTTAGTCTCTACTATGTGTCTCACAATAGAGACTTCTACCTTAGGAGCTACATGCTCATCCTTCTTATCATTCCTTGAAGGTTTCTTTCTTCATTTCTTTACACCCCTTTCTATATTGGGGAACTTGCCCGTTTTGAATCCTTCTTCATCTAAAATTTCCATTTCATCCCTTATTCCTTAATTTAGAAACTTCTGATTATCGAGTATTATTTCATGTACTCCACACTATGCCCAACGATCCACTCTTTAGGCTCTCAAGTGAGTGTGGACCGTAATCAATCTTGATGTCAGTGGTCATTTACTTTAATCACTTCTTAACTCGAGGGCTTACTTCTTCAAGGTTTCTTAGATATTCTTTACTCTATTTCCTTTTTATGGGTAATCCACCCCTTTCTTACTCGTACGACATCTTTTGACGCTATCTTGCTACTTACCTGTTACTTGGGTTTAACTTACTCCTTGGGCCCTCATGAGTACTTTTCCTTTGTACTTGATCTATCCATCTTAAGCAGCATATCATTTATGAGCTTATCTTCTTTTCCACTTTTGTTGGTTCCATTACCTCTTAGTTAGGGCACGTGTGTCTTTCCAAGGTTTCCTTCCTTGGTTGTATTTATACTCTTTTCTCCCGAAATTCTCTTCTAGTTTTCATTGAGGACATCTAACCTTAAATGACATCCTCTCCTGCTTTCATTTATTCTTGAAACCTTACGTGCACATCTTTTGTATCCCAACCTCATTCTCACTTGTATGTCAGTACACGTCAATTTCTTTTAGGGAAAGCTCACATCCTCTTTGTTTCAAGATCTCTTGATTGTCCTATGAGAGGCTTACTTAACCTTCTCATGGCTTTTGGTCATTAATCCTACCTTAGCCATTGATCTCTTTAAGGTTTTCCTTCATCCTAATTTCCCAATGGTTTTCAACCTCCATATATAGTCATCGTCTTCAACCTCCATTCGCTGATAGAGAGAAGAGAGAAGAAAGAGTCGTCAGAAATGCTTGGACCTCCGACGACTTGAAAAATGCTCTGGTGAGGTTGTCAGTGGCCGAGTCTTACATCGACAGGTAGCCTGAGTAGTTGCCGAGCTCTGTATATAAAGAGCACCCCTCCATTCGATCTCAACATCTCGTAATCGACCGAAGTAGAGGAACTGCTTAGGTTTTCGGCAAGCAGAAAACTAGAGCTCTAACATTGGGGCTTTTCTCCACCTTTGAGCTTGCATTCAGTCCCATCAAAATTAGGAGGAAGTCGTCTACACAACTGTACCCTCCATTCCGCTAGAGAGCCACCGTGGAAGAACGAGGAAGCTCAAAGAGTAATACTGCTCCTCGGGTGTCAACAGCCCGAGCTAGTCAAGCTTAACTCGAGCGATCCCCAGGCTAATTCTGGCCAAACCAAGCCCCCAAACACCACCTATAGGTGCCCCAACCTTCCCTTGAGCTAGCATGATAAGCCCCTACGCTACCCCTTCGTTGGAAAACACTGTACACAACCAATTTCTATAGAAATTTCAACACTAAAATTTGCACTGCTCTAGCCACCAATTGAGGTGCAGTTTGATCTAGGGAGAATCCTTGAAAGGGGAGCAACCCAGAGAAAGCAAGATCTCCGGTCGCTAGACCCTTACTCGTAAGATATTGAAGCTTTCTCTCTATAGACTGAATTTTCCGACGAAGCTCCGTTTGAGCTCATTTCTAAGCCAAACCGAGTGGTTCAAAGTTCAAAATGTTGAGGGAGACATAGGGAATATGATTTAGTTCACCAATTGAGACAATTAACCATGTTTTGGGGTCAATTGGATGAAATTGTGATATGGGGACTAAATTGCAATTTTTGAGAAATTGGGCAATTTAGAATTTCTGGAAAAATTAGGGGCCAAATTGAAATTTAAGGAAAATTGGGGCATTTTCATGAAATTAACTTCCAATTGGGACCTAATTGGGCAATTGGATGAAATAGAGGGAAATTTGGCATTTTTTTAAAGTTCAAGGACCAATTTTTAATTTTTGGAAAATTAAGGACCACTTAGTAATTTTGGGAAAATTGAGGACCAATTGGTAAATTTGGAAAAGTTAGGGATTCATGAAGGGTTATTGGAAGTACTAGGGACTTAACGGAGATTTAATAAAATTTGGGGACCCAAATGCAAGGTTATACTCATTATGGAACCTAAATGCAATTAAGGCATATTGCGAGGGCCTAGGTGCAAATACCCAAAACTATGTGGTCCCTTATGTCGATTCTCCTGATTAGGATACTCAAACCATGCGGTGGTTGATTGTTCAAGTACTGGTGCAAGAAAGCACACCACGAGTCAGGATCTCACTGGGACGACCATGTCACTATTATCGAATGAGTGGGAACCACTATAACGTAAATTCCAATTGGAATTACGGTTCAACTTTGAAAACTATTTTCTCAAAATTAGCCTCCCCTTGCTAGTTGACTCTGCTTAAAACTATTGGGAGCTAATTCTATGCTTAGGGTCGAGATGCCAGTAGGCCCAAGCTGATGGATATGGGTATGGACTCGTACATAATGGATATGTGATATATGATGCCAAAAGACTTGAATAATGGAAACATTGTGTGATATCCATCGAGTCAAGCTGGTTGGGCCAAATCGCTACTCTACCGAAGTTAGGTCGTTGAACCTGTTGGGCCAATACACGTGGGCCAAAGTCAAGCCGATAGATCTTTGTGCTAGAGGGCCAAAGATAAAGGTTATAATTTAAGTGATACCTATTGAGCCAAGCTGAGTTATCGTGCTTGTTGGACCGAACCACTACTTTACCAAAGCTAGGTCATCGAACCTGTTGGGCCAGTACATGTGGGTCAGAGCCAAGCCGACAGACCATTGTGCTAGAGGGCCAAAGATAAAGGTTATAATTTGTAAAGACTGTTGATAGTGCATGCACTGTGACATTCGGGCCATCAGGACACCTAACATGAGGTAGTGATGGAACCCAAGGACTGCTGGACGACCAAGGGTGCATAAGGGCAGTCCTGTCATTCAAAACGTCATGAAGCCGAGTAGCTTCTTGCGCACGGAGACTGAGGCAGTAGGGGAAATGAGGTTTCATCCCATTGAGCAGACTCAGTGAATTAATTGTGGTTTGATGTGTTAGACTATTGATACCCACTCAAACTTTGGGTAGAGGTAGTATCACTCTACCAGGGTGGACAGTAAAGGTGCTCCGGTCCACATGTCGCATTGTCGAGGAGCATTCCACGAATGTGTTATCCCTCCTATGATAGGAGGGCGATTGTTGAATTGTGAAACCTAAGAAGAAAGCTACTATAATGTTAAACAATTGAAATTGCTTAATTGAACCTTCATAAAAGATTTTCCCCACTCACATAGTTGTCGAACTCACCACCTCCCATTAACCTTTTAAGGAGAAACATCTTGTCACGACAAGTCTAGGCTAGAAAAGAGGCCAATGGTATCACCATCAAGTATGTTTTATGTTTTGTAAACTTTGTTATGGAAACCAGGTACACCAACGCCTTTACCTTCCTCGAACTATTAGTACGAGGAAGGATGGTGGGTTGGTCACAAAACCTCGACCAAACTGGGTTGGGGTGTGACAACTTAAGTGGTATCAGAGCAAGGTTTTCCAAACAAAATTTCAAAACTAAAATCCCTAAGATAATAACCCACGATAAACTTCTGTCAACAGATATGACTACCCCTATAGAAACAGAACGAACACACACTACCGTAGCCACCCAGGAACTAGGAAGAAATCCTGCCCCACACGAGGGAATTAACTTGGGTGCTCAAGAGCCTAGAAGGACCCAAGCCCAAAGACTAAGGATGTCTCTGGAGTCAAGTAGACTTTACGAAGAATTCGACAAGGTATTCAGAGAACCTTGCCATGTACTTAGGAATGGGGACAATTCCGTAGGAAGTACGCACCCAAAGATGGTGACATGTGGAGGCCCCGAGCAAGCACCAAGAGAAACTCCCAAAAGCTAGAGATGCGAAAGAAGTTATAAAGGTCCACACAGAGAAGTAACTTGCTACAATTGTGGATAGAAGGGACACTACACATGGAGGTGCCCAATACCACTAAGGAATATGGTACCTACTCCTAGAAGCACTACCTCCACAAGCAAGGATGGACATGAAAAAGGGAAAAGAAAGGAAAAAAGTCCCATGGCCCAATCCGGTTTGGTCAGATCCCCATGATCAACCCATCACTCTCCCGATTTATTAAGGGTTTCTCCCTTCTTTTAAATTGTGAGGAGTAAGGCGTCCTTTAAACATGTACCTTTTTTAGAATAATATTAATCAAAACTGCAAGAAATTTAAACTTAACATACCTATCTTACAGGTGTGGTAAACTTGAGGTATTTGGATAGGCTTTCCCTTGGTTACCTGAAAGGGGGGGAGGGGGGGTGAGTTCAACGACTCAATGAATGAGTGTTTTAAAATTTGACTTTCAAAAAATAGTTTTAATTGTAGTGTGCCAGACTTTTTATTTTCTTTAAAACATTTCATCCTCAAAATCTCAGTTTTCATAGCCATATCTCATCATTAACCACAAATGATGTGTTTATCAACCAACACACACCCTTCAACATGAAGGGAGCACACATTCGTAGGGCAGCACGTACACTACACCCACTTGTGGCATCGAAGCGACTTTATCGACCATCTAGATAGAAGCTCGTCCACTTCTACCCTAAGAATGAGTGGATGTACGGGATATCATATCCTCAATTCCGTAGAGAAACTCCGTGTTCGTATGTGGACAGATACCTCATCCAGACCTAACCCCGGTCTCATGCGCTTGAAGCTACATTGAGCTTCCCTAACTATTGGCACGACAATTTGCCCTTATCTCCACACTCAGTGCATGCACAAAACAACAATTTTCCTCGTAAGCCATTTAATTTTTGGTGCCACTGGTCTAACGGCCCTGACCCTCAACTTAACCTACAATTGTTTATCTCGACTGGTTTGTCGACCTATCATGTCGCACCACCGTCAGTCCATCGAGTATGTTAGTACTGTCTTAGTACCATAGTCAAATATATCATTCATTTAAAATTTTGTTGGCTTAAACTCATGTTTGTTTACGAGCTCCTTCTCATGCCAACAGGCCCTGTGCCCACTGTACGAGATTTTGAAAATTGGACATATTAGCCCCCAAGTTCAAAAATCGAGGCCTCTGACCTAACTAAGCTATTCGAGCTCTCGTCAAGAAGGTCTTCCAAAAAGTTTAAGCAGTGGCACACAGTTTGGGGAGAGCTCTTATGACAAAATATTCTTTTCATCTGTCCATCACACAAACCTGGAGTGAGGACATCTCCCCTTAAAACTGATAAGTGGGTTTTCTACTTCAGTCTAGGAAGTTCATCATACCAACGGGATATGATCTACTCCATTCAGGTGTGATGTTTAAAATTCCACTTAGTAGTGAGTTTTCATTTCTGAGGTGCTTATCATCATAACCGGGTATGATATAAAAATTCCACTTACTCGTGAATGTAGTGAATTCCTTTTAATTGGCTTTTTGTCTCCATGCTAGTTTGTTTAGGCTTGCATTCTTGGTAATTCATGTTCCTACACGATATGAACATCCTTGTTCCTTATCCTTTGGCTTGATGGCCTTCATTCTAGGAAGTTTATCATACCAACAGGATATGATCTACTCCATTCAGGTGTGATGTTTAAAATTCCACTTAGTAGTGAGTTTTCATTTCTGAGGTGCTTATCATCATAATCGAGTATGATATAAAAATTCCACTCACCTGTGAATGTAGTGAATTCCTTTTAATTGGCATTTTGTCTTCACGCGAGTTTGTTTAGGCTTGCGTTCTCGGTACTTCGTGTTCTTACACGATATGAACATTCTTGTTCCCTATCCTTTGGCTTGATGGCCTTCATTCATCACAAATGAATAACGTACCCAAACTTTTCAATTATTTGTTATTAGGTCCCCAAATTCCTTTTTCTTTAACTTTAGGCCCCCAATGCCATTTTGCCCGCACGCCCCAAAAAAGGATTGAGTCCTAAAACTTTTAAAATTCACATTGAAATAAGTTTATCCAAAATCATAAAAAATGGTTGAAGTTTCCCAAATTTCCAATTTGGTCCCCAAATTTTCCAAAATTACGATTTTGCCCCTACTTTAAAAAATGGTAAATCTCACCCCAAAATTTTTAAAAATTCCAAAAATTGACCAATTGGTCCTCCAACATCTTTTCCATGCCCAATTGGCCCTCATTTTTGGGAAATTGCATTTTAGTCATTCGAATTTTTGAAATCCCCAATTTCCCCAAAAAGTTTCCCCCAATTTTCCCCTTTCAACCTGTTCGAATTTGATTTCATCAAATTGACCAATCAATCTAGGTTAATTGTTGAAATTGTTGAGTTCCTACACATCCATATGATTCAATTGCACTTTGAATTGCATGAATTGACACTGGGAGGAGCTCAAATGAAGCTTTGCCAGAAAACTAGATGTAGTGAGAGAAAGCTTTGAAAGCTTATCATCGGGGGTGCGGCGGTTCGAGCTTTCGATCTGGACAGATAGCTCTTGTCCTAAGGTTTTTGCTAGGATTAATAATCACATCAATTCATGTCGAATTGAGGGAGAATTTGGTCAGTAAAAATTTGTCGGTTCTCTCTTTAACATCGATCGAAATTTATAGTGGGAAGCCAAATTACCTTAACTTTTCACTCTAATTCAGCTGTTGGAGGGTTTTGGAATTGTTGGGAGGGCTTGGTTAAGCATGAGAAGTTCTTGAATTGGCCATTTTCAGCTCGACCGAAATAGGGCAGCTTCGGTTCATCGGAGCTGCTTCACTATTGTGTCACACCAGTGTTTCTCCGTTGATCCTTGAAGCAAATGGAGACTATAGTCGTGTAGTTGACTTCTCACAAATCTAAAGATCACACCTTCTTTGGCTTAGAAAAATGCCCAAGTTGGAGCTCTAGTTCGAGCTTCACCGGAAAATGAAGCAATAGGGATAGATTGGAGTTTTCAGGTGTGAGGAGGATGAATGAGGAGGGGCTCTTGATATAGCAAGCTCGGGGATTTCTTGGCCATCCGATTGGTACCTTAATGAAAATCATTCATTACCTAAAACTCTCTGGCCAGAGACTTTTCATCTTCATCGACACTGCTTGATTTTTCGACGAGTGAACAATGCTGTCATATGAAGGATAAAGACAGCACTGTTCCAAACCAGAACAGACCGATCTGAAGCGGGTTCAATGATTAAACTGGCCGGTTCAGGCCTGATTTGATTGAGTTTTTTATAATTATTTTTTTTAATTTCATCTAAATTCATTATCTATCCATTAGTGACCTCAATTCTCGAATTTGAAATTTCTAAGCCACCTAGAAAAATGAATTTAGAGCTGGTTCAAACCGGTTGAGGTCCGGTTCACCTGAACTAGTTTGGTTTTCATTTTCAATTCATTCAAAAGTCCTTTCTCATGAATTTTGTTACTATTTAGGTCAGTTGAGATTTATAAATTTCTTGGTTTGCCCTTTCTCTAATGGTTAGTTTTTGTGAACCAGTTCGGGTTTCTAACTCGGGTTGACAGGTTCTTTCCCCGATTTCCTTATCTTTAAGGGATTGGGTTTACAACTCCCCCCTCCTTTTAGGAGTTTTATCCCCAAAACTTAATTAGCAACCTTTGCATCAGGAACAATTTCCTTTGATGTCAACTTGGTGTTTACTTGACATGCTAACTCTTTGCTTGTTCTTTTAGGTAACGCTTTTTATATCATTCACTTAAGAAATTTCATTTGCTTTATATTATTTACTCCCTCCATGTTGTTTATCATAACTAGTATGTCTTGATTGTGAGTCCTAAGGTATGTCCTTTGGTTCACATCTTCCTTTGCTTATGGCAAGATTCTTCCCCTTGAAAGTTCTTGCTCAGTATTTCAGGATTGGGAGCTCCAAAATGTCCAATCATTCATGTATCAAGTTTTTCTCTTTATCTTTGAAATCGTTAGCTTAGTGTCCTTTCAAGCACTACATACCTGCTGACACAGGTTTCGGTGTTATCACCTTTTCATCCTTTATTGGCCATTCCCTCATTCGTTGTTTATTACAACTTCGGTCCAAATATAATGCTTGACCTTGTCATGCTTAACTATTTGACTCTTCCTTACTTGAGTCATATTTTTTCGAGGACTATTGGGTTACATGTTCGTTATAACATGACATACTATAGAACCTGTCATTGATCATTTAAAATTTTAGAACACTTCCCTAATGGTTGTTCTCATCCTTCCAATCTTTCAGAAATAGTATAACTTTGTTCCTCTTTTCATCTGGTAGTATTTCTCAACTATCTTTACTGTTATCCCATCATTCATCTTGCATTTGTCCTCATACCTTACCTAGCCGTATCAGTTTTTCCTCACCTACTCGTCTTTTTCCAACTTCTTTATTGGGTATTTTCAGTTTCAAATCATTGGGTTTCCTAATGATTTACCGATACGTTGGAATTCTTCCCTTCTTATGTCCTTCGTCATTTCTAGTGGAATCCTTTCCTCAAGGACTTTCTCTTTTCTTAATCCACTCCTACTCGCTCATGATCATTTAATGATTCTTTATTCCAAGTTAATCATTTTTTGTCTATGTGTCGATTCCTTTTCTTGGGAAGGTTCCCTTCTTCCAATTTTGTTCCCTACTATGTCCCTCACAGTAGAAACATTCATCTTAGGTGCTACATGCTCAACCTTCTTATCATTTCTTGAAGGGTTCTTTCTTCCTTTCTTCACACCCCTTTCTATGTTAGGGAATTTGTTCGCTTTGGACCCTTCTCTATCTACAACTTCTATTTCATTCCTTATTTCTTACTTGAGGTACTTCTGATTATCGATCTTATTCCGTGTACTCCACACTATGCTCATCCGTTCACTCTTTAGGCTCCATTAAGTGATCGTGGACCATGACCCGTCCTAATGTCAGTGGTTGTTTCCCTATTTCACTTCTTAATTGAGGGCTTACTTCTTGGGCCTTCATGAGTACTTTCCCTTTGTACTTGATCTTTCCATCTGAACCAGCATTTCATTGGTGAGCTTATCTTTCTTTCCACTTTGGTTGGTTCCATTACTTCTTAGTTAGGATACGTATGCCTTTCTGGGGCTTCCTTCTCTAGTAGGATTCTTTTCCTTTCCCCGAAATTCCTTTTTCATTCATCCTGATCATTAAATGATATCCTTTGATGTGGCCCCTTTCATGTACCCTTCTTGAGAAATCGAGTCGTACGTCCTTGTACCATTTCCTTAATTCTACTTGTATCTCGCACAAGTTTTCTTACTTGATAAGGGTTTAGACACGGTTTATTTCAAGACCTCTTTGTGCGAGGCTTACTTAATCCTTCTCATGGCTTGACTATGGTTCCCATTCCATTTTTGGACATAATTTCCTTTAAGGTTTTCTCTAATCCTTCTTTCCCAACATTTGGCCTTTCACTTCTCTCTTCTTCACTTGGGTTTAAACCAGTAATTCCTACGAGGGTTAGTTCGTTAACTGTCTCGTCCCTACCATTCCTTTGGTCTAATTATCTCAAGGTAGTTGTTTCTCGAGTCTTCTTGTCCTTAATGTCCATCCTACCACCCCTTTTAGGGTGTAGTCCTTTCTACTTCTCGGTCTTCCTTAGGGAGTCATTTATTCTCCTCGACTATCTTTTATTACGACTTGATTTGTAAACCCTGCCCTTTTGAGTTAAGGAAAACCGGGAAAAGAACCGGTCAAACCGAGTAAGAAAATCGAACCGGTTCACAAACTTGATCATTTGGGAATGGGCAATTTGGAAATTTACAACCCTGGGTGTTCCAAAGGGTTCATAAAACCTTGGAAAAGAACCTTAGGACAAATTAGAAGAGAAAAACTAGACTGATTTAGATGAACTGGATCCATATGATATCACTGTTCACTCGCCGAAAAATCGTGCAGCACCAGCGAAGCCGAAAAGTCTTCGGGCAGGGAGTTTCAGACAATGAATGACTTCCATTAAGGTGCCAATCGGATGGCCAAGAAGTCCCCGAGCTTCCAATATAAAGACCCCCTCATCACACTAGAAAAGCTCACTTTCTTTAGCTGCTTAGTTTTTTGGTGAAGCTTGAACCAGAGCTCCGATATATGGTCATTTTTTAGCTAAAGAAGGTGAGGTCAGATTCTTTAGAACCGAGGATAAGTCAGCTACATGCCTGTAGTCTCCATTTTGTCCAAGGGTCCCCAGAGAAGCGCTGGCATGATGGAACAGTGAAGCAGCCTCGGCGGACCGAAGCTTTCCTATTTTGGTTGAGCTGGAAATGGCTATTTCGAGCCCTCTTTAGGCCAAACCAAGCCCTCCCAACACTCCCTCAGCCCTCCCATAGTTGAATTAGGACTAAAAGGTAAGTTAATTCGGCCCCCCTCTGCAATTTCAGACAGGTGCTAGAGAGAGAATCGACAAAATTTTGATAACAAAATTCTAACTCAATTCAGCATCAATTGATGCCATTCTTGATTCTAGGATGAACCTCAGGATGAGAGCTATCTGTCCAGATTGAAAGCTTGGACCGTTGTGCCCCCAACGATGAGTAATTGAAGCTTTCTTTCTCTACAGTCTATTTTTCAGCGAAACTCTGTTTGAGCTCGTTCCGACATCAAAACTTGTAGTTCAAAGTGCTATTGAATCGTATGAAGATGTAAGAACTCAATTTCAACTTTAATTTCAATAATTAGAAGTGTTTAATTGGTCAATTTGATGAAATCATATTCGGTTGTGTCAGGAAGTGTAAATTAGGGGAAAAATTGGGGATTTTAGAAAATTTGAAGGAATGACATGCATTTTTATAAAAATGATGGTCAATTGGGCATGATAAGAATGTTAAAGGACCAATTGAGGAATTTTAGAATTTTTGGTGTGAAACTAACCATTTTTGTAAAGGAAGGGCAAAATGGTAATTTTGGAAAAGTTGGTGGACCAAATGGAAAATTTGGGAAATTAAACCCCCTTTTGTGAAATTGAATAAATTGAGGTCCCAACGTGAATCTTAAAAGTTTTGGGACTTAATTTGGGGAAAATTGGCATTAGGAACTTAAAGTTAAATAAAAATAACTTTAGGGACCTAATTGCAAATAAATAAAAAGTTTGATTTTTCTCATTTATTTGGAATGAATGACGGCTATTAGGCTGAGGGATAATGAACAAGGATATTCATATCATTTAGGAACATGAAGTACCAGGAACGCCATCAAGGACAAGCTTGCATGAATACAAAGAACTAATTTACTGGAATTCACTATATTAATGGGTGTGTGGAATTTTATATCATACCTGGTTAGGGATGATAAGTACCTTGAAATGAAAACCCACTATTAAATGGTATTTTTAAATGTCACAACTTAGAAGAGTGATGTGAAAAATGACACGGAAAAACTATTTAACGATTGTAAGTAGATCATACTCTGTTGGTATGATGAAACTTCCTTGGAGGAAGTGGAAAACCCATTCATCGGTTATGAGCGGAGATATCCTTATACCCGGTTGGTATGATGGATAGTTAAAAATATGTTTTGTTGGAAGTGCTCTCCCCTAACTATGTGCCATTGCTTAAACAATTTTTGAGTCCTTCTTGACAGGAGCTTGAATAGCTTTGATAGGCTAGGAGCCTCAATTTTGGAATTGGGGGCTAATATGCCTAATTTTTAAATTCTCGTAGAGTGGGCCCAGGGCCAGTTGGCACAAGTAGGAGCTCATAAACAAACATGAGTTATATGCCACAAAACTTTAAATAAATGAATTGTTTGGCCATGGTACCAAGATGGGATTGACATAATTAATCAACTAGTGGTAGTGACACATGACAGGTCTGCGAACTAGTTGAAGGTCGGGGCAGTTGGATCAGTGGCACCACAGATTATATGGAATGATATGAAAATATTAATTGTGCATGCACTGTATGTACGGGACCTTCATGATACTCAAGAGGGGTAGTTATGTGTCCTAGGGCACTGGACGACCTAGTGTATATAAGGGTAGTTTGTCGGACCATGTGACCTTGTGAAGCTCGACATAGCTTCAAGCACACGAGATCGGGGTGGGGTTGGGATGAGGTCTCTGTCCTCATACGGACATGGAGAATTGATTTTAGGATTGAGGGTCGGATGTTGTGTACATCCACTCATTCTCAGGGTAGAAGTGGATGTGCTTCTATCTAGGTGGCCGGTAAAGTTGCTCCGACACCACAAGTGGGTTCAGTGGACGAGCTGGCTTGTGATTGTGTGATTGACCTTTACGATGACGGATGTGTGTTTGATGATAACACACCGTGATTAACAAGAAATGGTGATAAAAATAAAATTTTGAAATGAAAGTATTTTTGAAAGAAAATAAGAAGTCTGACACAATCCAATACAAATCTTTTTCCTAAAAGTTTATTTTCGAAAACCCATTCACGGAGTAGTTGCCCTCACCCCCTACCTTATATCCCTTTCAGGAAATTCTGAAAAGCCTACCCTTAAACACCCTCAAATAAGACGCATGTGAGACAGGTATGATAAATTTAAAATATTATGCAGTTTTAATTTTTGTTATTCCAAGAAAGGTGTAGGTTTAAAGGACGCCTTATTCTTTATGGTTTATAATAAGGAGAAACCCTTATTATAAACTGGGAGATTGTCGGGTTGATTACGGGGATCCGACCAAACCGGGTTGGGGCATGACATGCTTCCTTCCACTATGTTGGTCCAAAACTTCTATTGACTTCACTACTTTTTCCAAAGTGAGTCGTACTTGTCACCCCAAGACATCCCATTTATTATCAAATGCTCGCCTGGTCTTCTCTTGTGGAGGTGCTCCCATCTTTGCTCCCAAATTACTAGAAATTTCTCCTTAAGGGAAAATTTCTTCAGTTACACTTTGTTTTGTTTGTGGTTTATTGAGGTATTACCTTCAGTCCCTTTTCCTTCCTGCCACAATGCTAGGATCTTGAAGAGCTTCCTCTCATATGTGATTGAAATTCTGAGTAGGAGTCATGTTTCTTGGGATGTATTGTTCTAAATCCTTGTGGTGTGGGACAATCCTTCACTTCATGTCCCATTTCCTTTACACCTTGTAAAAGGTCATTTCTTTGCCCAGTTGTTACTCCAAGAGTTCTCCTAGACTCCTTACCTTGACGATTTTCTTGTAATGCCTTCTTTTCCCAATAATTTCCTTGAGTCATTTCTTTATTCGGGATGGGAATCTCCTTGGTCTCTGTGATTTCTAGGGTAACACGAGTTTGTGTGGTTACTTTTCTTGGGTAATCTTCCCATAGTTGCGGCACATGGTCACATTATTTTTTAGAGATATAGTTTTTAGGAACTTGGAGTTCTTGGTTAGTGGAGAAGTAGTACAATATGTTGGGGTCTTAGCCCCATTACAAAAAGAGGTTACATAATAGATTGGGAGTTATAGGGTTCTTGTTCAGGTTATAAGACCTTGATAGCATTCCTGGCCTTAGGCTTGGTTCCCTTCGTACTTAGGATTGTGACCTCAACAGTTCCTAGCACCATCCTTCAAGATACTTCCCACTAATGTCTCTTGGTTCTTTGAGACTTCTCGAGTAATTTAGGGTGATCTCCCTACGGGGAGAGAGTGTTGGTTGGTGTTGTTAACGCCAGTCCTAGTTTTCTTTGTTCCTCTCTTGAGAGTCATCTGAAAATTTTAAAAATTTCTCTTAGTTATTATTTTATATAGTCTTGATAATGTATTTGAGGAAACAGGCTCTAAAACCACTCAAGTTGTCACGCCCTTACCCGGTTTGGTCAGATCCCCGTGATCAACCTGTCACTCTCCTGGTTTATTAAGAGTTTTCCCTTCTTTTAAATTGTGGGGAGTAAAGCGTCATTTAAACCTGTACCATTCATAGAATAACATTAATCAAAACTGCAAGAAATTTAAACTTAAGATACCTATATTATAGGTGTGGTTAACTTGACGTCTTTGTCACGCCCCAACCCGGTTTGGTCGGATCCCCGTGATCAGCCCGCCACTCTCCTGATTTAATAAAGGGTTTCCCCTTATTGTAACCATAAAGAGTAAGGTGTCCTTTAACCTACACCTTTTTTCTGGAATAGCATAATCAAAACTGCATGAAATTTAAAACTTTACATACCTGTCTTACAAGCATCTTAGTTGATGAACTTTAAGAGTAGGCTTTCCAGGATTTCTTGAAAGAGATATAAGGGAGGGGGTGAGTACGACTACTCAGTGAATGGGTTTTTAAAAACTTTTGACTTTTAAGAAAATAATTATTATTGGTGTGTGCCAAACTCCTTTCTTTTTGAAAAATCCCTTCGTTTAAAAATTTAGGTTTTTCCACCATTTCTTAGTTACCGGTGTGTCATCACCTAACACACATCCTTCATCATGAAGGTTACACATATTTGCAAGTTAGTAACACTACTGAACCCGTTAGTGGCTTCGGAGCGACTTTTCCTGCCACCCAGATAGAAGTACGACAGCTTCTACCCTGGGAATTAGTGGATGTACGCGACATCCGACCCACTATCCCAAAATCACTTCTTTGTGTCCGTATGAGGACAGAGACCTCATCTTGTCCCCACCTCGGTCTCATGCGCTTGGTGCTACTCCAGATTTCGCACAGACACCTGGAACAACGAACTGCTCTTATAGCCACTAGGTCGTTCAGTGCCCTTAGGACGCATCACTACCCCTTCAGTTACCTCAGGGTATGTTCTTAGATCTTATCTCTCTATTTTCTTAGAGCAACATTCTTCCCCTTAAGGTCCTGAACTCAAGATTGGAAATTTTAAGTTAACTAACCATTTCCGTGTCTAGTTAACCACTTATTTCCACGAATTTCTTTATTGCCACCTTTTCGTCCCATTTTGACTCTTCCTCCATTATAATAGTTGTCAATTATAACTTCAGTCCAAATTGTTATATTTGACCTCTTCATGCTTATTAGCCGACTCTTCCTTACTTTGTGTCATATTCTTCTCGAGTTGTTGGGCTTAAATGCCCTTACAGCATGGCATTTTTTATGACCCGTCTCTATCCATTTGATTTCTAGAACATCTCCTAAAGTGTCACTCTTAGCTTTTAGACCTTTCCGGGATCATATAACTTCATTACTCTTTTCTTTTGATAGTATTCCTCAACTATTCTTTTTTTTTTACCATTATTAACTCCCCTTACTCAATTGTGTTGGTTCTCCTTACCCACTCGTTCCTTTTTGACTTCCTTATTGAGTATTTTCGGTTCCAATTAATTAAATTCCCAGATGTTTTACCGACATGCTGGGTTTCATCCTTTCTTAGATCCATCATCAATTATATCCTCTACTCAAGGGTTTTCCTTTGGCCTTAATCCCCTCTGATTTGTTCGCAACCATTTCACAATTATTTATTTTTCTGGTCCAATCGTCTGGGTAGCTGTATCTCTTATTCTTCATGCCCATGCTATTGTCCATCATAGAGTATAGTCTTTACTACATCTCATTCCTTCTCAGGGTTTTGTTTATTCTATTTGGCTGTTTATCATTATTAGTTTTTCTCTTTCTACTAGGTTCTCCTGTTCCCTCCAAATAGGTCAGCCTGGGCCATTATGATACTTCTTTCTTTGGAAACATTTCCTAATTAAGGGTTGGTTCCTTTCACTCCACATTGTGTCCATCCGCCAATAAATAATTCCTTTAGTTTAATTTCCTTCTTAGGACCTGATTTTTCCTTGGTACTCAACTTTTCCATCTCAACCAACATTTCATTTGTGAGCTTATCGTTCCTTCTATTTCGGTTGGTTTCATTTCCTCTCAATTGGGATACACATGTCTTTTTGGGGCTTCCTTCCTTTATAGAATTCTTTGTCTTTCTCCGTACATTCGTTTTTACATTTGCTCTGGGGGATTTCTACTCTTGATGTTGTCTTCTCCTATTTACCTTTACTCCTCAGGTCTTGCAGAACATCTTTTATACTCTATCCGCATCCTCATTCATACCCAATACCTGTCTATGTCCTTAGGGAGCGTACAAATCTTCCTTGTTTCAAGATTTCTTGATCATTATGTGAGAAGCTTGCCTATTTCTTTCTTGGCTTGAGTTTGGTTGTTAATTTGGCCTTCTGGTCCCTTCAAGGTTTTCTTTTATCCTTCTCTTTCAGAGTATTTGACCTTTCTGCCTCTCTTCCTTGTCATAACTTACATCATGGTTCTTCCGTGTATTAGCTGGTTAACTACCCCGCCTCCACCAGTCCCTTGGTCTAGGTCTTCTTAGGGCAGTTATCTTCTCGAGTACTACTGTCCTTAACGTCATCTCACTGACCTTTTTAGGTTGTAGTCCTTTCTACTTCGGAGTCTTTCTTAGGTATGTTGGTTCGAGACTTCGATTTTTGACTTTTCTTCTTTTTCCAAAAGAGGTAGTACTTTAAAATTATATCACTTTTCCAAAGTAGGTTAGTCTTGGCCTCTCATACTTCCTTCCTTCAAGTAGTTTCTAATGAGGGGTTGGCTCCTTGCACATCCGCCAACCAATGATTCCTTTTCATAGCATATTCCTTCTCTTCTTCACTCTCACTGTGTCATTCCCTAGAGTTTCGAGGAACATTTTTCTGAGTTTGCCCCTTATGAGAGGGTTCTAAGTATGCTTCTCATGTACCTTATCCCTATTCATGAGATATCCTTCTCGGTTTGACTTTCTTAAGTAGTTTTTGTATTCACCTCATCTTTTCTTGACCTCTTTTTGAATCATTTATGTAACCCGCTCCATGGTATTAGTCTCCAATCCTTCATGTCCTTCGTGACCTTTGAGGAGGTATTGCCTTGAATCTATGAGGTGTGGAACACCCCTTCTTTCCTTACACCTATAATAGTTCAACTTGGTACTTGTCCTTTAGTAGGGTTGGGCATCTCTTAAGGTAATGTCCCATTGTTATTCCCTTACATGGATTGTTGTGGTTCTTTCTTTCCTTCGAGTGGGGCTTTTTCCCAAGGTTACTATTGGTTTGGTGCTTTATTGTTCTTAAGTCTGATCACTTTGACAGTTTTCTAGCTGTATCACCTTTGCTAAGTGTCATGGTAAGAGTCCTCCTAGGTTTCTTGATTCATCTTCCATCACTAGGATGCGACTCTTCCTTAGTTTTTAGGATAGTGTGAGTTTGTTTTATTTTCCTTAGGCCATATTCCTAGTAAGATCACATCCTTAGAAGATAGAGTTTTGGGGAATTTTAATCTTTTATTAACATGGGGATACAAAAGGTTGGGCTCTAAGCCCTATCACAGAAAATGGTCACAAATTAACTAGGGAGCTATGGAATTCTTGATAAGCATCCTCCTTTATACTTAGGGTTGTGCCATCAATAGGTCCTAGCACCATTCTCCAGGATGCTTCCCCATTTGGTCTTTCGACATTTCTGCTAGGTCTCAGGCATTTGGGAAGCTTCTAGGGTTGTCTCCCTACGTAGGTAGGGTTTGGAGTAGAGCCCTTCCAAGTTTTCTTGGTTCCTCTCATGGAGCCATCTGAAAAGTTTAGGATAAATCCTATTAGTTACTATATTTTCTAGTCTTGATTATGTATTTGAGGAAACAGGCTCTAATACCACTCTAATTGTCACGCCCCAACCCGGTTTGGTAGGATCACTATGATTAACCCACCACTCTCCCAGTTTATTAAAGGGTTTCCCTTTATTGTAAATAGTAAAGAGTAAGGCATGCTTTAACCTGCACCTTTTTCCTAGAATAGCATAATCAAAACTGCATGAAATTTAAAACTTTACATACCTGTCTTACAGGCATCTTAGTTGATAAACTTTAAGAGTATGCTTTCCAGGATTTCCTGAAAGGGATATAAGGGAGGGGTGAGTACGACTACTCAGTGAAGGGGTTTTTTAAAACTTTTAACTTTTAAGAAAATAATTATTATTGGAGTGTGCTAGACTCCTTTATTTTTCAAAAATCGCTTCATTTAAAAATTTGGATTTTTCCACCATTTCTTAGTTACCGGTGTGTCATCACCTAACACACATCCTTCAGCATGAAGGTTACACATATTCACAAGTTAGTATCACTACTGAACCCGCTAGTGGCATTATAGCGACTTTTCCTGCCACTCGGATAGAAGTATGACCGCTTCTACCTTGAGAATGAGTGGATGTACGCGACATCCGACCCACAATCCTGAAATCACTTCTTCGTATCCGTATGAGGACAGAGACCTCATCCTGTCCCCACCCTAGTCTCATGCGCTTGGTGCTACTCCAGATTTTGCACAAACACCTGGAATGACGAACTGCCCTTATAGCCACTAGGTCGTCTAGTGCCCTTAGGACGCATCACTACCCCTCATGGGCATCTTGATGATCCCGTACTCACAATGCATGCACAAACAATGTTTTCTCATATTGCCATGTAGTTTGTGGTGCCACCGGTCTAGCGGCCCCGACTCTCAACTCAACCCGCAGTTGTTTGTCTTGACTGGTCCGTCGACCAATCATGTAGCATTGCCGCTAGTTGACTGAGCATGTCAGTCCTATCTTGGTACCATGGCCAAACAATTCACTTATTAAGTTTTATGGCACATATATCATTTTCATTAACGAGCTCCTGCTCATGCCAACTGGCCTTGGGCCTACTGTACGAGATTTTCAAAATCGGGCATTTAGCCCTAAGTTCCAAAACCAAGGCCCCCGGCCTATCAGAGCTATTTGAGCTCCCGTCGAGATGGTCTCCCAAATTGTTTAAGCATTGGCACACAGTCAGGTGAGAGTACTTCCAAAAAAATATATGTTTTCTCTATCCATTATACCGCTTGGTATAAGGACACCTCCGTTCATAACCGATGAATGGGTTTTCAACTTCCTTCGAGGAAGTCTCATCATACTAACCGGGTATGATCTACTTACAACCAGTAAGTAGTTTTTCCGCATGATTTTCACATCACTTCCTCTAAGTAGTGATGTTTAAAATACCACAAAATAGTGGGTCTTCACACCGAGGTACTTATCATTCCCAACTAGGTATGATACAAAATTTCCACTCACAACTGGTAAGTGGTTTTAAAATTTTAAGTTGTGCTCATCATCCCAATAGGGTATGATGTTAGTAAACCCACTCTCCCGTTAATGCCGTGAATTCCACTTTGACCGGTTCTTGGTATTCACCCAAGCATGTCCTTGCTGGCGTTCCCGGTACTTCGTGTTCCTACATGATATGAACATCTTTGCTTAAACTCATATTTGTTTACGAGCTCCTGCTCGCGCCAACTAGCCTTGGGCCCACTCTATGAGATTTTCAAAATCGGGGATATTAGCCCCAAGTTCAAAAATCGAGGAACCTAGCCTAACTGAGCTATTCAAGCTCCCGTCAAGATGGTCTCCCAAAAAGTTTAAGCAGTGGCACACAATTAGGGGAGAGTACTTCCGATAAAATATTCTTTTCATATATCCATCACACCAACCAGATATGATTTACTTACAAATAGTAAGTAGTTTTTCTGCTTAATTTCTACATCACTCCATTGAGGTGTGATTTTTAAAATTTCACTTAGTAGTGGGTTTTCATTTCCGAGGTGCTTATCATCCTGACTAGATATTATATAAAAATCCCACTCACCCGTGAATGCAGTGAATTCCTCTTAATCAACTTTTTGTCCTCACGCAAGTTTGTCTTGCCTAGCGTTCCCGATACTTCCTCTTCCTACAAAATATGAACATCCTTATTTATTATCCTTTGGCTTGATGACCTTCATGAATCACAAATGAATAACATACCCAAACTTTTCAATTATTTGTAATTAGGTGCCTAAAATCCTTTTTCTTTAACTTTAGGTCCCTAATGCCGATTTTCCACCCAAATTGAGTCCCAAAACTTCTGAAATTCACCTTGGGACCTCAATTTATTCAAAATCACAAAAGGGGTTCATGTTTCCCAAATTTCTATTTTGGTCCCCAACTTTTCCAAAATTACCATTTTGCCCCCGCTTTATAAAAATGGTAAATTTCACCCCAAAAATTCCAAAAATAGACCTATTGGTCATCCAACATCTTTTTCATGCCCAATTGGCCCTTAATTTTATGAAATTGCACTTAAGTCCCTTGAATTTTTGAAATCCCGAATATTTGCTCAAAATTTCCCCAATTTTCCCCGAATTTCAAACTTTCAACTTGGCCGAATTTGATTTCATCAAATTGACCGATCAAATGAGGTTAATTGTTGAATGTAGATTTAAGTTCCTATACATCCATATGATTCAATTGCACTTTAAATCACATTAATTGACGTCGGAACGAGCTCAAATGTAGCTTCGCCGGAAAACTGAACGTTGAGAGTGAAAGCTTATCGTTGGGGTACGGCAGTTCGAGCTTTCAATCTAGATAGATAGCTCTTGTCTTGATGTTCCTCCTAGGATCAAGAATCACCTTAATTCTTGTCAAAGTGAGGAAGAATTTGGTCAGTAAACATCTATTGGTTCTCTCTCTAACATCGGTCAAAATTTATAGTGGGGAGCCAAATTGGCTTACCTTTCCGCTCTTGTTCAGTTGGAGGAGGGCTGTGGAAGTGTTGGGAGGGCTTGGTTTGGCTTGAGAAGGGCTTGAATTGTCTATTTTTAGCTCGGTCAAAATAGGGCAACTTCGGTCTACCATAGCTGCTTCACTGTTCTATCACACTAGTGTTTCTCCGACGATCCTTAGAGCAAATGGAGACTATAGTCGTGTAGCTGACTTCTCCCCGAATCTAAAGAACCCAACCATGTCTTCTTTGGCTCAGAAAAATGCCCAAGTCGGAGCTCAGGTTTGAGCTTCCTTGGAAAATGGAGTAGTAGGGAGAGAGTGGAGTTTTCATGTGTGAGGAGGATGAATGAGGATGGGCACTTTATTTAGGAAGCTCGGGGAATTCTTGGTCATCCGATTGGCACCTTAATGTTAGTCATTTATTGCCTAAAACTCCCTGGCCGAAGACATTTGATCTTTGCCAGCGCTGCTCGATTTTCTGATGAGTGAACAGTGCTATCATTTAAAGGAAGAAGACGACATTGTTTTGAGACGGACCATACCAGGTTCAATGATTAAACCAGCCAGTTCAGGTCCGATTCAACTGACTTTTTCAAAATTAAATATTTTTAAATTCATCTAAATTCATTCTCTATCCAATGGTGGTCTCAATTCTCCAATTTGAATTTTCTAAAACACCTAGAAAAATAAATTTAAAAATTGGTTCAATTGTGTTTCAAACCAGTTCAGGTCCGGTTCACCTGAACTGGTTTGGTTTTCACTTACAATTCATCCTAAAGTCCTTTCTCATGACTTTTGTGACTCTTTATGTCACTCGGGATTTATAAATTTCTCGGTTTTCCCTTTCTCTAATTGTTGGGGTTCGTGAATCGGTTTGGTTTTCTCACCCGGGTTAACCAGTTCTTTCCCTAGTCTCCTTATATTTAAGGGACGGGGTTACAAAGAGGGCATAAGAAGCCTCTCCACTGTGTAAATACCAGAGGACCCATGTTGGAACTGACTTGATTATAACTTGTTGTTGGTGTGGAGGAATAGGACACAGAGCAAGAAAATGTCGCACACCACTAGGATGGATGGCAGTACCTCCCAAGAGGAATACCTCCCCTACTACTGGAGCCTGAGAGGATGGAAGGCAGGAGGCCACCCCGGAAGCCACAACTCCAATTGAGAACTTCAAACCCACCCCGAGGATAGTCCCTTAAAATTCTAGCATAGAGCTTCCCAACCTTTCTTTTAACCACCTCCCTTAGAGGAAAGAGGCCGCCAAAGTGTACTGTATTCAATTTCCAAGAAATAAGATCTTAAATTCTCATAAAAATTTTGTTGCTCCGACTCGTAATGAGTAAAAACAAAATCTCGTGCCCCAGGACAAATAAGGAACAAAAGGGACTAACCTAATAAAGACAAATAACAAATTTAAAGGAGGTCAAGGTATTCTGACCTCCCCAAAAAAGAGAGGGAAGGTAAAGCCATGCACAGAGCTAAACCCAAAGAATGAAGAGGTAGCAAGAATGACGATAACCCAAGTGGGATAGGCATGGTAACTATGACCCAGAGGTGAAGGAAGGAGTTTTTGAGGATCTTGGAGGAGTACATCCACTAACTAAGAAACGATGAACAACAAGACTAGTCTCCAACCCCACCTACATAAGGAAACCTTGGATTAGATGACCAAGTGAAACCAGGAGTGCGCAAGACGAGGACAAGAACCAAAAGTTCCCCGAATGGAAACATGAAGTCAGGGATGGCAAAGGTTAACCTGCTTTGGAAAAGCGGAGGAGCCAAGTAAGGCTAGAATCCCGCATAACGAAAGTAGACATCTAGTGACTATGGGACAACCAAAAGAGACAAAAACAATGCCCTAAGAAGGACCGAAAGGGTGGTGAGAACCACATCCTAAAGAAGGAAATAGGATGGGCATTAAGGACAAGCGAACTCGAGAGACAACTATCTCGAGACAAGTGGACTAGGAAGGCATAGGAAAAGGGTGATTAAACGAATAGACCTTCAAGAGAATCACAGATTTAGACCCCGACAAGGAGGGAAAGGTAAAAAGGGACAAATATCGGAAGAGAAGGATGAAGGAAATCCTTAAGACGGTTCATGGCCAAAAGGAATTTGGAAACCACCCTCGAGCCACAAAGTGAACCCTTCGCGAGGTGACCAATAGACACCGACATAAAGAGGACTTGAACTTTCTCGAAATCATGTGAACTTGTAGGATTATGGAAAGGATAGAAAGGAAGGGCAAGCAGAAAAAGGACAATATCAAAGGATGTCCCGAAGTTTATTAAGGGTCTGATACCCCGAGGATGGATGAAAAGGAGAGTGTGCCTAAAGCCTAAGGAGTGAAGCGGAAACCAAGGGGCGGATAGTAGGATAACCAACTCAGTCGTCTATTTTTGTCAAAGGTCCTAGCTGTGTAACTGTTTAATTAAAATATATTTAATTACTGTAATTAATACTAATAATTTAATTTAGGTAATTAATAATATTAATATATCTATTTTATACCTATAAAGAGGTCAACCCCGTTCATTCTCCTCACACCGGAACAATTATCTCTCTACTGTTCCATTTCCCGATGAAGCTCAAACCAGAGCTTCGACTTGAACATTTTTCCTAACCTTGGAAGGAGAGGTCGGTCTATTTAGAACCAGGGAGAAGTCAACTATCTAATAGCAAACTTCAGTCAATCCGAAAATTGCTAGAGAAATGCCGGCATGATGAAATAGTGAAGCAGCTCCAACGGACCGAAGCTGCCCTATTTTGGCCAAGCTGAAATCAGCCATTTCGAGCCCTTCTCAGGTAAAACCAAGCCCTCCCAACACTTCCTCAGCCCTCCCATGGCCGAATTAGGATTGAAAGGTAAGCCAATTCAGCACCCCTCTGCAATTTTTGGCCAGTGCTAGAGAGAGAATTGGCATGCCTTCACCGATGTGAACCTCAGGATAAGAGCTATCTGCCCAGATCGAAAGCACGGACCACTGTGCCTTCATCGATGAGTAATTGAAGCTTTCTCTCTCTATAGTTCATTTTCCAACGAAGCTCCATTTAAGCTCATCCCAGCATTAAAACTTGCGATTCAAATTGCTAGAGAATCGTATGAACATGTAGAAACTCAATTTCAACTTCAATTTCAACAATGGGAATTGTTTGATCGGTCAATTTGATGAAATCAAATTTGGCTGTGTTAAGAAGTTGGAATTGGGGGAAAATTTTGGATTTTTGAAAATTCAAAGGACCGAATTGCAATTTCCTAAAATTGAGGGTCAATTGGGCATGATAAAAATGTTAGAGGGCCAATTTAGAAATTTCAGAATTTTTGGGGTATAATTTACCATTTTTATAAAGTAATGGCGAAATGGTAATTTTAGAAAAGATGGGGAACCAAATTGGAAATTTAGAAATTTAAACCCCTTTTGTGAAATGGAATAAATTGAGGTCCTTTGATAAATTTTAAAAAAAATTTGGGACTCAATTTGAGGAAAAACTGGCATTAGGGACTTAAAGTTTAAGAGAAATAACTTTAGGTACCTAATTGCAAATAAATGAAAGTTTCACTTTCTCATTCATTTGGAATGAATGAAGACTATTGGGTCGAAGGATAATGAACCAAGATGTTAATACCATAACATGTGGGAATGTGTGGAATACCTATAATGGAGTAACCTTGTAAAGGGTACCCAAAAAACCTTGGAAAATATGCCCTTCCACTAAGAGGTGATTACTTGGACACATGGGGGAAGAACTGGAAGTTTGATTTAGGGAGGATCCATTTCCAATGTCCAAAGGAATAAATGAGCAAACAAAAAGGTTGACCTAGAGCAATAGGAAGCCAAATCAAACCCCGAGTTGACCACAAAAGAATCCATTTTTTATGTCAAGAATAGACAACAAAGTTTTGAGGAAAAAAATCCAAAAAGGAAGGGAGAGTTGTGAAACTCAACCCTTGGACCAAGTAAACCAGGGGAAGAACCAACAATTTTGAGAAAATCGAGCTAAAAATGAACAAAAAATGACATAGAAGGGTTAAAATGGGAGATTGGAAAATCCCAAGAGATCAAACATTCATAAAATATATGAGAAAAATCGGGAAGTGGAATTGATGAGAGAACCGGACGGGTTTGGGGTGAAGCATACCCGAACTAGATGGAACTGGGATGTACCATAGTGAACTGATTCACAAATTCATTTTTCTAGGTGGCTTAAAAATGTCAATTTGGGAAATTGAGACCACCATTAGATAGAAAATGAATTTAGAAAATTTTAAATTTTAGAAAAGCGGTTGAACTGAGTTCGAACCGCCCGATATTCTAATTTTGGACAATGAACCTAGTCTAACCGAACTGGTCAATGGTCGAATCAGATCAGTCAACGAACCAGTCAACGATCAATGATCCAGTCAATGATCAACGGACAGAGAGAAGAGAGAAGAAAGAGTCGTCAGAATAGAGGGGTCTCTGACGACTCGAAAAATGCTCCAATTAGGTCACTGACGACTGAGTAGGAGGTTAAGTCATTCACTGGAAGGTAGCCTTAGTGGTTGTTGAGCTCCTTATATAAAGAGCACCCCTCCATTCGATCTCAGCATCCCATAATCGACCGAAGAAGACGAATTGCTCAATTTTTTGGCGAGTAGTAAACCAGAACTCCGACATTGGAGCTTTTCTTAACCTCTAAGGCTGCATTCAATACCATTAGATCTGAAAGGAAGTCCTCTACACAACTAGACCCTCCATTCTGCTTGAGAGCCATCGTGGAAGAACGAGGAAGCTCAAATAGTAATGCTACTCCTCAGGTATCAATAGCCCAAGCGGCTCGAGCTCAACTTGAGCCATCCCCAAGCCAATTCCGGCCAAACCAAGTCCCCCAAACACCACCGAGAGGTGCTCTGACCTTCCCTTGAGCTAGCACGGCAAGCCCCTCCACCGCCCCTATGTTAGAAAACTAGGAAGGAACCGGTAAACCTAAGTGAGAAAACTGAATTAGTTCATAAACCCCGACCACTAGAGAACGGGCAAATTGGGAAATTTGCAACTCCCAAGTGACCCAAAGAGTCATATAAACCTTGGAGAGGGACTTTAGGACAATTTGGGAAAGAAAAATAGACTAGTTCAGGTGAACTAAATTGAACCAGTTTGGACCGGTTTGAATCATCATTCAACCATATGCTAAATTCATTTTTCTAGGTGGCTTAGAAAATTCAATTTGGAGAATTGAGGCCACCATGGTTGAATTTAGAAATTTTTTATTTTGAAAAACATGGTTGAATCGGGCCTGCACCAGCCAGTTTAAGTGTTGAACCCGGTTCGGACCGGTCCGGTCTTGTTCGAAATAGTGTCATCTTCTTCTTTCAGATGACAACACTGTTCACTCGTCGGAAAATTAAATACCGCCAGTGAAGATGAAACATTTCCATTTAGTACTTTTAAGGTCATCAATGATTGTCATTAAGGTGCCAAACAGATGGCCAGAGAGTCCCTTAGCTCCCTATATAAAGAGCCTCTCTACATTCATCCTCCATGCACATAAAAACCTCACTCTCTCTCAACTGCTCAATTTTCTGATGAAGCTTAAACTAGAGCTCTGACATATGGGTATTTTTGAGCCAAAGAAGGCGTGGTCAGGTTCTTTAGACTAGGGGAAAAGTCAGCTACCCGTCATTAGTCTCCAATTGCTCTAAGGATCACCGGAGAAGCGCCGATATGATCGAATAGTTAAGCAGCTACGACGGATCGAAACTGCCCTATTTCTGTCGATTTCAAATCAGCCCTTTTGTGCCCTTTTCAGGTAAACCAGGCTCTCCCAACACTCCCTCAGCCCTCATATGACCGAATTAGAGTGGAAAGGTAAGCCAATTTGGCTCCCCTCTATGAATTTCGATCAGTGTTAGAGAGAGAACCAAGAAAAGTTTACTAACCAAATTCTTCCTCAATTTGACATGAATTAAGGTGATTCTTGATTGTTGAAGGAACCTTAGGATAAGAGCTATCTACCCAAATCGAAAGCTCGGACCGTCGCACACCCGACGGTAAGTTTTCTCTCTCTAAGTCTAATTTTTCGATGAAGTACCGTTTGAGCTCATTCTAGCATCAATTCACATGATTCAAAGTACAATTGAATCATATGGATGTGTATGAACTCAATTTTACCTTCAATTTTAACAATGAACATCGATTAATTGGTCAATTTGATGAAATGAAATTCAGCCTGGTTGAAAGGGGGAAATTGTGGGAAAATTTTGGGGGAAATTGGGGATTTTGAAAATTCAAGGGACTAAAGTGCAATTTCCAAAAATTAAGGACAAATTGGCCATGAAAAAGATCTTTGAGGATCAATTAGTCAATTTTTGGGGTCAAATTTACCACTTTTGTAAAGTAGGGGCAAAATGGTAATTTTTGAAAAATTGGGGACCATATTCGGAATTTGGGAATCTTGAACCCCATTTTGTGATATTGAATAAATTGTGGTCCCAAAGTAAATTTTAGAATTTTTGGGACACAATTTGCGAAAAAATTGGCGTGAGGGACCTAAAGTTAAAGGAAAAGAAGTTTAGGGACCTAAATGAAGATAACTAAAATTTTGGGCATTTTATTCATTAGTGATGAATGAAGGATATTTGGCCAAAGGATAATGAACAAGGATATTCATATCGTGTAGGAACATGATGTATCAGGAATGTCAGCAAGGCTAAGCTCGCCTATAGGCAGAAGCCGCTTTAAAGGAAAAGTACACTGCACTTATCGGGTGAGTGGAAATTTCACATCATACTCGGTTGGGATGATGAGTACCTCGTAATGAAAAACCACTACTAAGTGGAATTTTAACCTCACACCTAGATGGGGTGATGTGGAAACTAAGCGGAAAAAATACATATCAATTGTAAGTAGATCATACCCGGTTGATATGATGAACTTCCTAAAAAGAATTAGAAAACCCATTTATTAGTTATGAGCAGAGATGTCCTCACACCCGGTTGGTATGATGGATTGGTGAAAAGTTATTTTTAACAGAAGTGTTCTCCCCTAAATGTGTGTCACTGCTTAAACATTTTGGGTGTCCTTCTTGATGGGAGCTTGAATAGCTCAGAGGCCTCGATTTTGGAACTTGGAGGCTAGAATGCCCGATTTTGAAAATCTGGTACAGTGGGCCCAAGACCAGTTGACACGAGCAAGAGCTCTTAAACAGACATGATGTTAAGCCATGAAAACTTTTATGAATGATGTGATTTGGCCATGATACCAAGACAGGACCGACATACTCGATGGACTGGCAGCAGTGCGACAAGACAGGTCGATGGATCAGTCAAGGCAAACAGCTGCAGGTCGACTTGAGGGTCGGGGCTGTTGGACTAGTGGCACCAAAGATTAAATAACTTATATGGAAAATTATTATTTTGTGCATGCGCTGAGGTTCTAGACCATCAAGATGCCCAAGAGGGGTAGTGATGCGTCTTAGGGGCTACTAGACGACATGGTGGAGATAAGGGCAGTTTGTCATGCCAGTAGTAAGGGAAGCTTGATGTAGTTTCATGCATACGAGACCAGGGTGGGGTCGGGATGGGATCTTTGTCCTCATATGGACACAGAGTTTCTTTTCAGGTTTGAGGGTCGGATGTCATGTACATCCATTCATTCCCAAGGTAGAAGTGGACGAGATTCTATCTAGGTGGCCGGTAAAGTCGTTCTGACGCCACAAGTGGATGCAGTGAACAGGCTACCCTGTGAATGTGTGATCCATTCATGATGAAGGGCATGTATTGATTGTTAAACACACCAATTGTAGTAAATGATGAGTAATGGTTTTTAAAACCGAGAAATTGAGGAAAAAAGGATTTTTAAAGAAAATAAGGAGTCTGGCACTCTCCAAATTATTTTATTGAAACTCTTTTTCAATAACCCATTCATTGAGTTGTAGAAACTCACCCATCCTTTTTATCCCTTTTTAGAAACAGAGAATGACTAGGGAAAACACCAAGATTTACCCTCTGTCAAGTATGCTTAATCTTCTCTTAAGGTTGCATTATTATTGATATTTGTTATTCTTGGGAACAAGGTAGAGATTATGCCTCGTTCCTCTTGAATTAAAGAAGGGGTAAACTACTCTTGAACCAAGGGAGCGGCAGGTTATTCACGGGGATCTGACCAAAGTGGGTCGGGGCATGACAACTTGAGTGGTATCAGAGCTAAGTTCCCCTAAAACATTATCAATATTATGCCCTAACACTAATGAAACCTTAACTATCGTGTAGGAAGGAGAATTCCTAGGAAGTTCACCGTAAAATAAAATTCTCCACACATAACCCTAAAAAAGACACCTACTCCAGGTGAGGCAGTCGTTCAATGATTCTTAAAGGACAAGAAAAGAGTATCCAAGGAGATGATAAAAGATTATCGAAAACTTGTGGGAGCCTTACTTGAACTAGAAGGCATTACATACCCTCCTCCAAGGCATGAGGAACTTGTACCTCCTCCTAGGAGGCAAACCCCTCCTCCAGCCTCACAACCACCGAAGAGGAATCCAACTAAGAAAGAGGCTTAGTACAACTACTTGGACCTTCATGAAGCTCCACCAAGTACCCCCACCTACGAGTCTAGCTTTAATCCCTCCCAAGGGATGGAGTGGACATATGAGTGTGAGGCAGAGATATTAAAGCGATATGGACTAGAGGCCAAATATGAAGTTCATTCCATAAGGGAATATGGATGGACTCCAACTAGTTCCTCAAAGCCATCTGATCAAGAATCCCACAACTGTTCTAAGGCTAACTCTCGGCATATGACCCCAAGGCATTAGAGGGTAGAAAAATTTGTAATAAGCCATGTATGGCAAGAAATATTTCTTGAATGAATGAAATTCTAATTTTCCCGATAAAATTTCTAGGTCTCCTTGATAAAGTCATGCAATAAGATTATGCTAGTAAAACTCAAAGTAAAGGGTAGAAAATCACCTAAGGAAGGAAAAAATAGGTCATTTCTAGTTAACCTCAACCTTTAAGATTTCCTTCAAAGGAACAATAAAATTTGGCAAGGAAGAGACTCCTAGAGTTAACCCAAGGGAGACAAATCCAACTAAGGAAAGGAAGGAGAAGTTTGGAATAGGGGAAGTGAGCATCAAAGAGCATGGGATTAGTGAGAGTCTAAGGAGATAAGGAAAGGCTCAAAGAATAAGAGTAAGGAAAACAAGAAAGAATAGACTATTCCAAGGAAAACCAAAGGAATGTAAGCTGATCAGGAAGAATAAAAGAAGGTTATGGGGAGCACTGAAGATGTTAAGATAATTAAGACCAAACAAGTAGAAATGAGAAAGGAAAGAGATAGAATAGAAAGAAAGCCCCATGAATAATATCTACTTGGAAAGAGTTATGATATAAATTCTTAGGAACTCCATGAAAATAAGGGGACTTATTGGAAGCAAAGATATGGAACAAAAAGGGAGAAATCTAGGAACTTTATTAAAGGAGACATGGGTGGTCCTTGGATGGTCAGGTGCGATCTACTTTCAAGAGCAAAAAGTCAAATAAGGATTTTAGACAGATCCAGTTGAAGAAAATAACTCATAACAACCAGATCATCTAGATGAGTAAACGACACCTTGAGATCGACCGGAAAGAAGTGAAAAAAACTACGCCCTAAATAGGGAAATAACTGGACTATTAAGGACAATACGACCCAAGAGGCGATGGTCTCAAGATGATGTGACAAGAAAATTGTAAGACTAGGGCAATTAATGAACTAACCATCGAGAGGATTATAAAATTTAAAGATCTAGTAAAGAAGGGAGGGATAGAAAAGCCAAACAGTTAGTATTTATGATGAAGGGAAAATCTGTAAAAGATCAATGCCAAGATCAAACTAACGACCAAAGTCAAAATAGGAGAAAATTTAGTAAACCTCTAATAGGATGGACGTGAGATCTTTAAGTAAAGAAAATGTGAATCCAATTTCGAAGAAATGGATGAAAACAGGAAAAAAACGAAAATGAAGATGAGATACGAGTAAGTTCTCAAGAGTAATGTAAGTCGGAAGGAATGGTATCAGGGAATACCTTTTTACATTGATATTCCAAAATGGAAAAATGTGAAGAAAACCTGAGAGAAAAGAGTATAAACTGCCATGGAAGGAAACCTTGGAAGGACAAGAGTTTCCCAAATTAAAAGGTAATGGGATCAACAGAAATAGAGATGAGATAAATTTATCCAAGATATGCCAATCAAGATGGAAAGATCAAGTACATAGGAGGACCCAAGGAGCAAGTTAAGTTCAATTAATGAGAAAGTAGGAAAAACACATCTAACGATGCCATGTGAGTAAGAAAGGGGTGGATTGCCCATAAAAAGAGGAAATAGAGGAAAACATATTTAAGAACCTTGGAAAAAGCTAACTGCTCAATTAGGAACAAATTTAAGTGATGGATCACTAACATCAGGACTGGTGGTGATCAACACTCAAGTTGATAGAATTTATAGAGAGAACGACTAGACATGGTATGGAGTAACCGAAATAAGAGCTATCAGTGAAAATGTCTTCAATAAAGAATAAGAAAACAGATTGAATTTTAGTGAGAGAAGGATTCCAAAAGGGTGAATACCCTATTATAGGAAGGGGTTGGAAGAAAGGAAGAAATGAAAACTTCAAGAAATGATGAGGGGTTGAACGTGTAGTTCCCAAAGTGAACATCTCTGAAGTAAGGGACAAGGTAGATAGAAAAATTGAAATAAAGGAATAATCACAAGTAAGCCATTGATACATAAAGCTGAAGGAAATTAAATGTTATAAGAATTTTGAAGTAATCATGAAAGAATAAGTGTTGACTAAAAGAAGAGAAAGATCTTGAGAAATGGATGCCAATAAAACTAAGGAAGGACATAAGAATGGTCAAACACATGTGAAAAGGGTTTTAATGACAAAGGAAGTGACCATACATAGGAATGAGAGGATATCTTGGAACTACCTGTCATGCCCCGACCTGGTTTGGTCGGATGCCTATGAACAACCTGCCGCTACCTTGGTTCAAGAGGCTTTTCCCCCTTCTTTCAATCAAGAGGAGCCATGCAAAATCTCAACCTTGTTCCATGTAATAACATATATCAATAAAAATGCAAGATCAAGATAATTAACCATACCTGACAAATGGTAAGGCCTAGTGCTATCCCTAGTCATTTCCCTCTTTTCTGAATAGAGATAAAAAGGGTGGGTGAGTTTCTACAACTTAGTGAATGGGAAATTTTAAAAATAAAGTTTTAATAAAATAGTTTTTGAATTGGAGTGTGCGAGACTCCTTATTTCCTTTAAGATATATCATCCTCAAAATCACGGTTTTCATAGCCATTTCTCATTATTTAACCACAAACGATGTGTTTATCAAGCAACACATGCCTTTCATCATGAAGGGAACACACATTCGTAGAGCAGCACATACAATGCACCCACTTGTGGTGTCAAAGCGACTTTGCGAGCCACCTAGATAGAAGCCTGTCCACTTTTACCCTAAGAATGAGTGGATGTACGTGACATTCAAACCTCAATCCCATAAGGAAACTCTGTATTCATATGAGGACAAAGACCTCATCCCAACCCCACCCCGATCTCATGTGCATAAACCTACGTCGAGCTTCCCAAACTACTGGCATGACAATCGGCCCTTATCTTCACTATGTTGTCTTGTAGCCCCTAGGACGCATCACTACCCCTCTTAGGTGTCTTGAAGGTCCTATACCTTAGTGCATGCACAAAACAACGGTTTTCCTCATAAGCGATTAAATCTTTTGTGTCACTGGTCCAACGACCCTAACCCTTAACTTGACCTACAGTTGTTTGTCTTGACTGGTCCGTCGACTTGTCTTGTCGCACTACTGCTAGTCCATCGAGTATGTCGTTATAGACTTGGTACCATGGCCAAACACATCATTCATTTAAAATTTTCATGGCTTAAACTCATGTTTGTTTACAAGCTCTTGCTCATGCCAACTAGACTTGGGCCCATTTTACAAGATTTTCAAAATTGGGCATCTTTGCCCCCAAGTTCCAAAACCGAGGCATTCGACCTATCTGAGCTATTCGAGCTCCCATTAATAACGTCGTCCAAAAAGTTTACGTAGTGGCACATAGTTAGGGGAGAGCACTTCCAACAAAAATAATCTTTCAGCTATCAATAACATCAACTGGGTGTGAGGACATCTCCGCTCATAATCGATGAACAGGTTTTCTACTACCTTCTAGGAAGTTCATTATACCAATCGGGTATGATCTACTAACAACCGGTAAGTAGTTTTTTCATGTTTTTTCTCACATCACCCCATCCAAGTGTGATGTTAAAATCACATATTGTAGCGGGTTTTCATTTCCAAGGTTCTTATCATCCCAATTGGTAATGATATAAAAATCCCACTCACCTTAGAATGCTGTAAATCCTTCTTAACCGACTTTCGTCTCCTCGCGTGCTTGTCTTAGCTAGCGTTCCCGGTCCTTCGCGTTCCTACACGATATGAACATCCTTGTTCATTATACTTTGGCTTGATAGCCTTCATTCATCATGAATGAATAAAATACCCAATTTTTAAATTAATAGCAATTAGGTCCCAAAAGTTCTTTTTCTTTAACTTTAGGTCCTTAATGCCGATTTATCCCCAAATTGAGTCTCGAAACTTCAAAAATTTACTTTGGAACCTCAATTTATTCAAAATTATAAAAAAGAGGTTCAAGTTTCACAAATTCCCAATTTGGTCACCAACTTTTCCAAAATTACCATTTTGCCACTACTTTACAAAAATGGTAAAATTTTACCCCGAAAATTCAAAAAATTGACCAATTGGTCCTCCGATATCTTTTCCACACCCAATTGCCCTCAATTTTAGCAAATTGCACTTTTGTCCCACGAATTTTTGAAATCCCCAAAATTTCCACAATTTTCCCCTAATTTCAACCTTTCAACTTGGCCGAATTTGATTGCATCAAATTGACCAATCAAATAAGGCTAATTGTATAAATTGAAGGTAGATTTACATTTCTACACATCCATACAATTCAATTACACTTTGAATCGCATGAATTGATGTCGTAACGAGCTCAAACGGAGCTTCGCCGGAAAATTGAACGTAGAGAGAGAAAGCTTCAAAAGCTTACCGTCGGGGATGTGACGGTCCGAGCTTTCCATCTGGGCATATAACTCTCGTCCTATGGCTCTTTCTAAAATCAAGAATCATCTCAATTCATGTTGTATTGAGGAAGAATTTTAGTCAGTAAATATCTAAAATCAAGAATCACCTCTCTCTAGCACCAATTGGAATTCAAAGAGTGGAGCCAAATTGGCTTACTTTCTGCTCTAATTTGGTCGTAGGAGGGCTGAGTATGTGTCATGCCCAACTTGGTTTGATTGGATCCCTGTGAACAACCCGCCACTCTTTCTCGGTTCAAGAGGAGTTTCCTCCTTTTCTTAGTCTCAAGGAGCTTGGCAAAATTTCAACCTTGTTCCCTGGAAGACATATATCAATTAAAATGCAAGCTTGAGGAAAATTAAGCATACCTGATAAAGGGTAAGGCTCAGTGTTACTCCTAATCATTTTCCCTTTTCCTAAAAAGGGATAGAAAAGAGGGGTAAGTTTCTACAATTTAGTGAATGGGTTTTTCAAAAGTCTACTTTTAATTTTTAAGAAAAGCATTTATATTGGAGTGTGCCAGACTCCTCACTTATCAAAAATCCCTTCATTTAAAAATTCAGGCTTTTTCCACCATTTCTTATTATAACAGTGTGTCACCTGGATTGACGAACTGCCCTTATACTCACCGGGTCGTCCAAGGCCCTTAGGACACAACACTACCACTCATAGGCATCTTGATGATCCCATACTCATAGTGCATGTACAAACTATGTTTTCTTATTATGCCATGTAATCTGTGGTATCATTAGTCCAACGGTCCCGACTTTCAACTCAACTTGCAACTGTTTGACTTGACTGGTTCGGAGACCGGTCATGTCGCATTGCTGCCAGTTGACTTAGAATGTCAGACCAGCTTTGGTACCATGACCATATAATTTACTTATTAAAGTTTTATGGTACATATATCATGTCTGTTTACGAGTTTCTGGTCATGCCCATTAGCCTATGGCCCATTGTGCGAGATTTTCAAAAACCGGTCATATTAGCCCCCAAGTTCCAAAAACTGAGGCCCCTCGGCCTATAAGAGCTATTCAAGCTCACATCGAGAAGGTCTTCCAAATTGTTTAAGCATTGACACTCAATCAGGGGAGAACACTTCCGACAAAAATATGTTTTCACTGTCCATTATACCGACTCGATATAAGGACATCTCCGTTCATAACCGATGAACGGGTTTTCAATTTCCATCGAGAAAGTTTCATCATACCAACTAAGTAGTTTTTTTGCAAGGTTTTCACATCCCTACTCTAAGTCGTGATGTTTAAAATACCACATAGTTGTGGGTTTTCATTATGATGTGCTTATCATCCCCAACCGGGTATGATATGAAATCCCACTCACCCGATCGTGCAGTGAAATTCCACTTAGTTGAGTTCCATCCCTTACACGTTGGACCACAACTAGTGTTCTTGATGTCTCGTTCTCCTACACTAAATGAAGTTATTTGTTCATTATTCTCTGGGCTAATAGCCCTCATTCATTCCAATGAATGAGAAAACCCAACTTTATATATATTTGCAATTAGGTCCCTAAAGTTATTTTTCTTTAACTCTAAGTCCATATTGTCGGGTTTTTCCTCAAATTGAGTTCTGAAACTTTTAAAATTTATCTTAGGATCTCAATTTATTAAATTCCACAACAAGGGGTTTAATTTCCCAAATTTTCAATTAGGTCCTCAATTTTTACAAAATTACCATTTTTCCCATCCTTTACAAAAATGGTAAATTTTGCCCCAAAAATTATAAAATTTCTCAATTGGCCCTCTAATATTCTTATCATGACCAATTGACCCTCAATTTTAGAAAATTACATTTTGGTCCTTTTAATTTTCAAACATCCCCAAATTTCCCCAATTTTTTCCCAATTTCAACTTTTTAACACAACCGAATTTGATTTCAACAAATTGACCGATCAAACACCTCTATTTATTGAAATTGAAGTTGAAATCGAGTTTCTACATGTTCATACGATTCTAAAGAACTTTGAATCACAGGTTTTAACGTTGGAACGAGCTCAAACAGAGCCTCGTCGGAAAATCAACTATAGAGAGAGAGCTTTTCCAAAGGTTCTTCCTAGGAGTAAGAATGACATCAATTGATCTCGAATTGGATTAGAATTTTGTCATTGAAATTTGGTTGACTCTCTCTCTAATACTAATCGGATATTGTAAAGGAGGGCCGAATTGACTTAACTTTCTGTCCGAATTCGGCCGTGGAAGGGCTGAGGAGGTGTCGGGAGAGCTTGGTTTGGCCTAAAGAGTGCTCGAATTGGCCGATTTCAACTCGACCGAAACAGGGCAGCTTCTGTCTGCTGGAGCTACTTCACTATTTGATCACGCCAACACTTATCTAGTGACTCTCGAAACGAATGGATGTCACCACCATGTAGCTGACTTCTCCTCGGTTCTAATGAACTCGACCTCACCTTCTTTGGCTCAGAATTGACCCTATATCAGAGCTCTGGTTCGAGCTTCACCAAAAAACTAAGCAACTGAGAGAGAGTGAACTTTTCAAGTGTGGAGTGGATGAATGGAGAGGGGCTCTTTATATAGGGCTCACCCCTCATTTGACCAAGTTTTTCAAATCTAAAAATTTCTAAATTCATTTGTGGCCTCAAATCTCAAATTTGAATTTTTTTAAGCCACCTAGAAAAATGAATTTAGGATCCGGTTCAATAGTGGTTCAAACTGGTCCGAACCGGTTCAGACCGGTTCACTTGAACTGGTTTGGTTTTCATCTCCAATTCATTCACAAGTCCATTTCCATGTCTTTTATGACTCCTTGGGTCACTTAGGGTCCATACAAATTCCCGGTTTACCATCTCTTAATCAATTTCGGTTCATAAACCGGCTCGGTTCTTAACCGATTTAATCCGGTTCGGGTCCGGTTCACCCGAATGAATCTAGTTTTTCTCTCCCACATTTTTCTAAGGTTCCTTCCCAAGGATTATAAATCTCTTTGAATGGCAAGGGATCCATAAGCTTCTTGGTTTACCCTTTCTCTATTGGTTCCTATTCATGAATCAACTCGGTTCATAAACCGATTCTATCCGGTTTGGACCCGGTTCTCTTGAACCGCTTCGGTCTTTCCTCCTTATTTTGTCCTAGGGTTTTTTTCCCAAGTTTATGAATCTTTTTGAGTCACATGGGAGTTAGAAATTTTCTTTTTCAAATTTGCTCATCCCCTAATAATCGGGCTTGTAGACCAATTCGGTTTAAAGATTCAAATTTATGGGTTCTTTCCTCGGTTTTCTCGTTACTAAAGGACGGGGTTTACAGTAAGTGTTAGGAGAGACTGGTGGGGGCTCAAATTGGCTAATTTCAGCTCAACAAAAATAGGGTAGCTTCGATCCGTCAGAGCTGCTTCACTATTCAATTAAGTTAGTTCTTCTCCGTCGATCCTTGGAGCAAATTGAGACTACCACTGTGTAGCTGACTTCTCCCCGAGTCTAAGGAACCGAACCACACCTTCTTTGGCTCAAAAAAGACCTTATGTCGGAGCTTTTGTTTGAGCTTCATCAGAAATTTGAGTGGATGTGAGAGAGTGGTGTTTTCAAGTGTGTGGAGGATCAATGGGGAGGGTCACTTTATATAGGGAGCTCGTGGACTCTCCGACTATCCGTTTGGCACAATAATAATAGTCATTGATGGCCTAAAACATACTAAATGGAAATGTTTCTTCTTCATTCAAGCTGTTCGATTTTCCAGTGAGTGAACATTGTTGTTATTTGAAGACGACATTGTTCCGAACAGGACCAGATCAATCCGAATCGAGTTCAACAATTAAACCAGCTAGTTTAGGACTAATTCGACTGAGTTTTTTAAAATTAAAAATTTCTAAATTCATTCTCTATCCAATGGTGACCTCAATTCAACAATTTGAATTTTATAAGCTACCTAGAAAAATGAATTTAGCATCCAGTTCAATAGTGGTTTAAATCGGTCTAAACCGGTTCAATCCGGTTCGAATCTGGTTCACCTAAACTGGACTAGTTTTCTCTCCCAAATTGTCCTAAGGTCCTTTCCCAAAGTTTTTATCAGCCATTGGGTCACTCGGGAGATGTAAATTTCCCAATTTTCCCATTCTCTTGTGATTGAATTTATAAATCTGTTCGATTTTTCTCATTCGGTTTGACCAGTTGTTTTCCCAGTTTTCCTTAACTCCAAAGGGTAGGGTTTACACTACCATTATTGAAATTTTGAGTAAAGAACCTCATGAGAAAGAATTATGCTTTAAGGAAAGAGGGACGTGAATTTAAGGATATAACCTTAAACCCTCGAGTAAGGTATGCTTAGCTTAAGTTAGCTCCATGGAATGGATAATGAGAAGGAAAAGAAATTTATCAGTGTGTGTTATATTAGGACTAAATAGAAATAACTGAGAAGGGTGTATGCCAATAAACAATAAATGATATTAAGAGAAATTCTTATCAGTACGAAATATGTGGAATATGTTTAGGGGACAAATCTCCTAAAAGGAGGAGAGAGTTGTAAATCCCACCCTTTGGAGTTAGGGAAAACCGGGAAGGAACCGGTCAACCCATGAACTGGTTCACAAACCCCAACCACTAGAGAATGGAAAAATTGGGAAATTTACAACTCCTAAGTGACCCAAAGAGTAAAAATAACCATGGAAAGGTACTTTAGGACAATTTGGGAAAGAAAACTAGACCAGTTCATGTGAACCAGATCCGAACTGGATTGAACTAGTTTGGACCGGTTTGAATAATCAATGAACTGTGTAAACTCCGCCCTTTTGAGTTAAGGAAAATTAGGAAAAGAACCGGTCAAACTAAGTAAGAAACATTGAACCAGTTCACAAATCAATCATTAGAGAATGGGAAATTTGGGAAAATTTCAACTCCCTAGTGACCCAAAGGATTCATAAAACCTTGGAAGAGAACGGTAGAACAAATTGGAAGAGAAAAACCAGACCGGTTTAGATGAACCAGACTCAACAGGATTGAACCAGTTTATGAACTGAGCCGGTTTATGAACCGGAACCGAGAGAGAAAGAGCAGACTGGGAAATTTATGGATCCCAAGTGACCCAAAGAGTCACATAAGTCATGAAAAGGACTTATGGATGAATTGGAGATGAAAACCAAACCAGTTCAGGTGAACTAGATCTGAACCTAATTGAACTGGTTTGGACCAGTTTGAACCACTATTGAACCGGATGCTAGATTCATTTTTTAAGGTGGCTAAAAAAATTCAAATTTGAGATTTGAGGGCACCATTAGATTGAAAATGAATTTATAAATTTTTAGATTTGAAAAAATCGGTCGAATTGTGGGTGAACCGGCCGATTTAACATTTGAACCCTGTTAGGACTGGTCCGGTCTGGTCCGGAATAGTGTCGTCTTCTTCCTTCAAATGACAACACTATTCACTCGCGGAAAAATTGCACAACGCCGACGAAGCCGAAAAGTCTCTGGCCAAGGTGTTTCAGGCAATGAATGATTGTCATTAAGGCACCAATCGAACGAACAAGAAGTCCTCGAGCTTCCTATATAAAGAGCCCTTCCTCATTCATCCTCTCCACACCTGAAAACTCCATTCTCTCTCTACTGCTCTATTTTCCGATGAAGCTCGAACTATAGCTCCGATTTGGGCACTTTTCTAAGCCAAACAAGGCAAGGTTGGGTTCTTTAGAATTGAGGAGAAGTCAGCTACACGCCTGTAGTCTCCGTTTGCTCCGAGGTTCATTGGAGAAGTGTTGGCGTGATCGAACAGTGAAGTAGCTCCAGCTGATGGAAGCTGCCCTATTTCAGCCAAGGTAAAATCGGCCAATTTGAGCCCTTATCAGGCCAGACCAAGCCCGCCAAACACCTCCACAGTCCGCCAATAGCTGAATTAGGGCTGAAAGGTAAGCCAATGCTAGAGAGAGAACTGCTAGAACTTTGATGATAAAATTCTCACTCAATTCAGTATCAATTAATGCAATTCTTGATCCTAGGAGAAACCTCAGGACAAGAGCTATCTGCCCAGATCAAAAGCTTAGAGCGCCGTGCCCTCGACGGTAAGCTTTCGAAGCTTTCTCTCTCTAAGTCCAAGCTTTTGGCAAAGCTCCATTTGAGCTCATTAAGACACCAAATTGTGCAATTCAAAGTACAATTGAACGTATGAAGGTGTAAGAACTCTAATCTATCTTCAATTTCAACAATTCAACCCATTTGATTAGCCAATTTGATGAAATTAAATTTGACAGAATTAGAAGGTTGAAATTGGGGGAAATTGGAAAGTTTTGAAAATTTGAGGGACTAATAAAGATGCTGGAGGATTAATTGGGCAATTTTTGAATTTTTCGGGAAAAACTTAACATTTTTGTAATGGAAGGGCAAAATGGTAATTTTGGAAAATTTGGGGGACCAAATAGGAAATTTGGGAAATTGAACCCCTTTTTTGTGAAATTGAATAAATTGAGGTCCTAAGGTGAATTTTAAAAGTTTCGGGACTCATTTTGAGGAAAAATCGGCATTAGGGACTTAAAGTTAAAGAAAAATAACTTTAGGGACCTAATTACAAATAAATAAAAAGTTTAATTTCTCATTCATTTGGAATGAATGAAGGCTATTAGGTCAGGGCATAATAAACAAGGATGTTCATATCGTGTAAGAACATGAAGTACCAGGAACGCCAGCAAGGACAAGCTCACGTGAATACAAAGAACCGGTCGAGAGGAATTCACTGCATTAACGGGTGAGTGAGATTTAATATCATACCCAGTTGGGATGATAAGTACCGTGGAAATCAAAACCCACTACTAAATTATATTTTAATCATCACAACTTAGAGGTGTGATGTGAAAATGAAGCGGAAAAATTACTTACTAGTTGTAAGTAGATCATGCTAGGTTGGTATGATTAAACTTCTTGAAAGGAAGTGGAAAACCCGCTTGTCGATTATAAGAGAAGATGTCCTCATACCCTGTTGGTATGATGGACAGTTGAAAAGTTTATTTTATCAAAAATGCTATCGCCTGACTGTGTGCCACTGCTTACAATTTTTGGGAGACTTTCTTGACGGGAGCTTGAATAGCTCATATAGGCTAGATGCCTTGGTTTTCAACTTGGGGGCTAATATGCCCAATTTTGAAAATATTGAACAGTGGGCCCTAGGCCAGTTGGAACAAGCAGGGGATCGTAAACAAATATGAATTGGAGCCATAAAACATAAATGAATTAATTGATTGGCCATGGTACCAAGACAGGACCGACATACTCAATGGACTAATGGCAGTTTGACATGTCAAGTCGACAGACCAGTCAAAACAAACTGTTGTAGGTCGAGTTGAGGTCAGGGCCGTTGAACCAATGGTACCAAAGATTAAATGTCTTTTGAGGAAAACTTTATTTTTGCATGCACTTGAGGTTTGCGACCATTAAGATGCCCATGAGGGGTAGTGATGCATCCTAAGGGCTGTTGGATGACACGATGGCAATAAGGGAAGAGAGAAACTACTAGGTTTGTATTTCTCATCATACCAGTTAGTCATGGAGTTTTGTGTTTGTACTCCATGGAGTTCTTCTCTGCTCTTCTAGAGCATGTCACACCTGGCCATCCAGGTACGTTCTTAACCACATATGCCCTTTAATGAGGTTCCTTATTTCAGTTCAAGCCTCTTATGGTTCATCTGTCGGTTACTTAGCTTGGGAATTTCTCTTTCCCTGGTCCCAACTCCTATATTTATCCTTCTTCGAGGAGCTCCTGATTGTCAGTGAGTTGTGAATAGTTATGTCCTCCCTATCACTGACTCTTTCATGGTACTTGTACATTCCTCTGGGTTCTCTTCTTATCACACTTCCTTTCCTCTTCCCTCTCTCCATGTCTTATTCTAAAGTGGCTTAGCACCTTTTGTGCTCCTAATTCTTCCTTACTTTCCTCTTGGTTTGCTTCCATTCCACTAGTTTCCCTTGGGGCAGCCCAATTCTTCTTGATTTCCTAACTTTTATATATGGGGGCTCTTCCTTAACTCCTTATGGTCCTTAGGCTTTTACTACTCCTGCACCTTTTTGATGCTTACATCCTTTACTCTGGACTTCACACTCTTCCTCTTCTTCCTTCCCTTAGTTAGGGTATGTCCTCCTTGGTGATCTCTAGGCAGACTCATCTACAATTTCTTCCCAATCTTGTTGCCTTATTACACCATACTTTGGTTTTTGTAGGGGGACTTATATTGCTATCTTAGGGTTTGGGTTAACTAGAGGTGACCTGTAATTTTCCTCCTTAGGTGATCTTTTCTCTATCTAATACCCCAATCATACTTTCATTTCTGTTAGTTGTACTTGTCATTATCAGGGCGTTGCTCCCTTTGTTTAAGAGGGGTTTTCCCCTTTCTTTAATCATGAGGAGCCAGACGTAATTTAACCTTGTTCCTTGGAATAACATAAATCAATAAAAATGCAAGCTTAAAATAACTTTTAAGCATACCTAACAAATGATAGATCTAGATTTTTTCCTTAGTCATTTTTCTGTACTCCTTAAAAGGGATATAATAGAGGGGTGAGCTTCTACAACTTAGTGAATGGGTGTTGGGAGTGATTTTTTATAAGCAAAATAATTTTAATGGAAGTGTGCCAAACACCTTATTTCTTTTAAGAAAGTTATTTCTTCATATTCTAGTTTTCAAAATACTTTTTCATCATTTTCCACATTAGGTGTGTGTAATAGTCAACACACGCCCTTCATCACGAAGGGATCACATATTTGCAGGGCAGCCCATCCACTGCACCCACTTATGGCTCGGAGTGACTTCACTGGCCACCAAGATAGAAGACCATCCACTTCTACCGTGGGATTGAGTGGATGTTCACGACATTCGACTCCTAAACCCGAAATCAACTCTATGTCTGTATGAGGATAGAGACCTCATCCCGACCCCACTCCGCTCTCATGTGCATGAAGCTACGTCGAGCTTCCCTGACTGTTGGAATGACAAACTGCCTTTATCTCCACCAAGTTGTCCAGTAGCCCTTAGGATGCATCACTACCCCCTCTTGGGCATTTTGATGGTTTTGAACCTCAAGTGCATGCATAAACAATAGTTTTTACAAAAAGCCATTTATCTTTGGTGCCACAGGTCCAACGACCCTGACCCTTAACTCGACCTACAGCTATTTGCCTAGGTCGGTCCGTTGATTTGGTCTTGATGCACTACCACCAGTCCATCAAGTATGTCAGTCTTATCTTGGTACCATGGCGAAATCACATAATCCATTCAATAAGAATTTTAATGGCTTTAATATATCATATTTGTTTACGAGCTCCTGTTCGTGCTAACTAGCCTTGGGCCCACTATATGTGATTTTCCAAAATCGGGCATTTAGCCCCACAAGTTGCAAAATCGAGGCCTCAAGCCTATCTGAGCTGTTATAACTCTCATCAATAAATTCTCCCAAAACTTTTAAGCATTGGCATACAGTCAAGGGAGAACACTTCTGACAAAAAGCATCTTTCAATTTAAAACACCAACCGGGTGTGATGATATCCTCCCCTTACAATCAGCAAGCGGGTTTTCTTATTGCTTCAAGGAAGTCCATCATACCCATTGGGTATCGTTTTCTCTACTCACAACTGGTAAGTAGTTTTCCGCTTAGTTCTCACATCACTCTGATCAGATCTTATGTCAAAATTCCACTTACAAGTGGTTTTTCTTTTCTAAAGTGATTATCATCCAACCGGGTATGATATGAATAAACCCACTCACCTGATAACTGAAGTGTATCCTTCTCGAGTCAGTTTCTACTTCCAAGCTAGTTTATCCTTGTTGGCGTTCCGGTCTCTCATGTTCCTACATGATTTGGCCACCCTTATCTATTAGCCTTTGGTATATTGGCCTTCGTTTCTCACATATGAGCGACTAGGCTCAAAATGGTTAGTTAATTGAACTTAGGACCCCATAGTTCATTTTCCCCAAATTGAGTTCCAAAACTTCCAAAAATTCACTTTGGGTCCTCAATTTACTCAAAATTGTTTAAGGGGATCAAGTTTTCTAAATTTCCAATTTGGTCCCCAACTTTTCAAAAATTACCATTTACCCCTACTTTTCAAAAATGGCAATTTGACCCCAAATATATAAAAAAAATCGGCCAATTGGTCCTCCAACATATTTTTCATGGCCAATTGGCCCTCAATTTTGGGAAATTGCAATTTGGTCCCTCAATTTTATGAAATCCCCAAATTTCCCCAAACATTTCCCCCAATTTCCCCTTTTTAAATTGGTTGAATTTGATTTCATCAAATTGACCATTCAATCGGGGTTAATTGCTTCAATTGGAGGTATAATTCAGTTCCTACACATCCATAAGATTCAATTGAGCTTTGAATCGCACGAATTGAGGCCAAAATGAACTCAAATAGAGCTTCGCCAAAACTGTGCGTAGAGAGAGAAAGTTCCGAAAGCTTACCGTTGGAGGTGCAGTGGTTCGAGCTTTTAATTTGGGTAGGTAGCTCTCGTACTAAGTTTCCTTCTAGGATCAAGAACTGATACAATTCATATATAATCAAGGGAGAATTCGATTAGTGAAGTTTTCATAGTTTCTCTCTCTAATGCTAATGGGGAATGAAAGAGGGGGCCGAATTAGCTTATTTTTCAGCTCTAATTCAGTTGTCTGAGGGCATGAAAGTGTTGGGAGAGCTTGGTTTGGCCTAAGGAGGGCTCAATTCGATCATCTTAAGCTCAGCCAAAATAGGGTAGCTTCGATCTACCGGAGTTGCTTCATTATTTAATTCCGCTAGCGCTTCTTCAACGGTCCTCGGATCGAAGGAAGATTGCAGTCAGTTAATCGACTTCTCCTAGAATCTAAAGAACCCGACCTCATCTTCTAAGGCTCAGAAAAACCCCAATTTCAGAGCTCTAGTTCAAACATTACCGAAAAGCTGAGTAGTTGTGAGAGAATGGAGTTTTCAAGTGTGAGAAGGATGACTAGAGAAGAGCTCTTTATATAGGGATCTCGGGGACTCTCTACCTGACCATTTGGCATCTTAATGGTACTTATTCATGACCTGAAACACCCTAAACGGAGGTGTTTCATCTTTGTCGGTGCCTTTTTGTTCATCCGTTGAATGAACAGTGTCATCATATGAAGGAAGAAGATGACACTCCTTCAAACCAAATTGGATTGGTCCGAACTGGGTTCAATGCATAAACCAGTCAATTTAGACCCGATTCAACCGAGTTTTTCAAAATTAAAAATTTATAAATTCATCTAAATTCTTTCTCTACCCAATGGTGCCTTCCATTCTCCAATTTGAATATTTTAAGCCACCTACAAAAATGAATTTAGCAATCAGTTCAATAATGGTTCAAACCGATTTAGATCCTATTTACATGAACTGGTTTGGTTTTCAAAAATTACCATTTTGCCCTACTTTCAAAAAATGGCAATTTGACCCCAAATATTTCAAAAATCAACCAATTGGTCCTCGAACATCTTTTTCATGGCCAATTATCTCTCAATTTTGGTAAATTGTAAAGAAGTCCCTCAATTTTACGAAATGCTCAATTTTTCTCCAATTTCCCCATTTCAAATTGGCTGAATTTGATTTCATCAAATTGACCATTCAATTAGGGTAAATGCTTCCATTGGAGGTGTAAATCAATTTTTACACTTCCACACGATTCAATTGAGCTTTGAATCGCATGAATTGAGGCCGAAACGTGCTCAAACGAAGCTTCACCAGAAAACTGTGCGTAGAGAGAGAAAGCGACTGTCTGAGCTCTCTATTTGGGAAGGTAGCTCTCATCCTGAGGTTCCTCCTAGGATCAAGAATCGTTACAATTCATATCGAATACAGGGAGAATTCGATTAGTGAAATTTTCACAGTTTCTCTATCTAACGCCAATCGGAGATGGCAGAGGGGGCCGAATTGTCTCACCTTTCAACTCAATTGAGGTCATATGAGGGCTGTGGGAATTTGGGAGGGCTTGGTTTGGCCGAAGGAGGGCTAAATTTGGCCGATTTTATCTCGGCTGAAACAGGGCAGCTACGGTCCTTTGGAGCTGCTTCACTGTTTGATTCCGCCGACACTTCTCTGGTGGTCCTCAGGTCGAACAAAAGTTGTTGACAGGTTGCTGACTTCCCTCGGAATCTAAAGAACCTAACCTCGTTTTCTGAGGCTCAAAAAAATGCCAATGTTGGAGCTCTGGTTTGAGCTTCACCGGAAAATGGAGTAGTTGATAGAGAATGTAGATTTTAGGTGTGAGGAGGATGAATGGAGAGGAGCTCTTAATATAGGGAGCCCGATGACTCTCTGCCCGACCATATCGCATCTTTGTCAAGCTTATTCATGACCTGAAACACCTTGAAAGGAGGCCTTTTTTCTTCGCCTACGTTGTCCGTTCATGCATTGAATGAATAGTATCATCATCTAAATGAAGAAGACAGCACTGTTCCAAACCGGACTGAACCGGTCCAATCAGGTTCAATGCTTAATCCAACCGGTTCAGGCCTGATTTGACCAATTTTCTCAAAATTAAAAATTTCTAAATTTATCTAAATTCATTCTCTATTGAATGGTGGCTTCAATTCTACAATTTGAATATTTTAAGCCATCTAGAAAAATGAATTTATCAATTGGTTCAATGATGGTTCAAATCAGTTCAATCCGGTTCAGGTCGAGTTCACTTGAACCAATCTGGTTTTCTCTTCCAATTTATCCCAAAGTCCTTTTTCATGATTTTTATGACTCTTTAAGTCACTCAGGATTTGAAAATCTCCCATTTTTCCCTTTTTCTATCGAATAAGGTTCATGAACCAATTCAGTTTTCTCTCTTGAGTTGACTAGTTCTTTTCCAGTTTTCTTATCTTTAAGGGATGTGGTTTGCATATCATCTTTTCCAAAAGCTAGTGATCGCTATCGATGGAAGCCGTGGATTTCATGTGAACAGAGAGGGAGATGGCGTAGGAATGAGCTTTACATTTCCAATCAGATGAAGGAAGGGGCAAGGCAAACTGACTAAATTGTCCCCAGGTCAAAGGACAAGATTGCCTTCAAATTAGGGCATAAATTACAAGAGTGCCAAGCCATTAAAAATTACCACAATACCCTAAGTGTCAAAATAATTACAACGTATGCCATTGCTGCTAAAATTACAAAATTACCCTTGCGGATAAAATGACCAAAATACCATTGGGAATATGAAAAAATTTTAAAAATGCCATCAAGGTAATTTTGGAAGGGTAAATAAAGTTATAATACCAAAATTACGAAAATGCCCCAAAAGGCATAGTCAGAGTATGGGAAAATCCCTGGATTTACGAATTGACTCCAAAATTCTTCAAGTATTGGATCACAACCGAAAGGGAGCAATTTCATGGACGATCATGCGAATGGAGCACGAAGACTGAGGAATCCCTCTGTGACGAACATGTTCCCGAATAAAATCTGAGTGGGATTTCGGACATGATACATATTGGATTGATGATGCAATATTACTTGCATTTTTATTTTTGAATAATTGAAAGTATGTTTCAAAATATACTTCTCTTTGACTACTTGAACCAAGCTAAAACTATTTTGCTGAATATATTCCTTACATGAATTTTAATGTTCTAGTTGGCCTAAGGCCACAATTTTGAAAAGATAAGTGGGCCCAAGTCCATATTTTGAAAATCTTGGGAAGTGGACCCAATGCCAATGAAAGCATACCATGTATTGTAAATAATTGTTAATATATTTTTCCCATTTAAAATATATCATAATTTGATAATATATGCATAAAACTACCGAGCTATAGTCGTGTTGTAGCCCTTTGTGGCTAACGGTAAAAAGATAAAGTTCTAACATAATATGACTATTGTTTGTTATTATTATTGATGCGAAACTATGAGATGTCCGTTATGGGGTAATTATGCTTTTAAGGGTTATTGGATAGTATGAATGGAACAAGGGAAGTAATCACTAGTCTAGTATGTCACGAGACTCTAGGAGTTCCATTGCACAATAAACCTAGGGGAGAAGAAAGGCATCATCCCTCTACAACGGACACTTTTGTAGAAATGTTTAGGGATTGGGCAACAGTGCCCACACAGACAAGTGGTCACGGTTGTAGTCTCACACCAATGTGGTAGAGGTTATAGCCTCTCACTAAGGTGGATGGTAAAGACGCTCTAGGCCACAAGTGGGATTGTTCTAGGAGTGTTTGATTACTTTAATGAGAAATGGTGTATGATTATTTATCAGATATAGACGTATGCAAATTTTACCTTGAATAATATTATGAATGTTCTTCCGAGTAAGGAAGAAATTAACCTTTGGCTTGTCGGATATAAATAGAGAAATCCAACTAAGAACCATGAGAAAGGTTTTTCAATGATACAATAAGTTGCATCTTGTTGAGTTAATCTCTTAAAATTAAAGGAAATAAATCTATTTTATTTTAATTAGAGTATGTGCTAAATCGTGGACTTGACGTAATAATGTCATCTGCCCGATCACTGGGTTGTCAAACTCATCCACATCCAAATATCCCTTTCAGATAACAAATGTATGCCTTACATCCAATATTTGGTTCCTATGTGATTTATAATATTTATTTTCTAAAATTTTAATTGAATATTTTTAAAAATAACTTGAGTTATTTTATGTTACGTCTTACATCTTGTTGGGATTATGACGATGAGTGCACATTGTTGTAAAATTGTGAGGATATGGCGGGTTGTCTACAGGTCCAATTAGGGAAAGTGGGTCAAAGTATGACAAGTAGTCCTTAGAACCAACACTACCCCATATTAAGCATCTCGATGGTTTTGTATCTTAACAAATACAAATTAATATTTTTATTAAGACATTTATTTTTGTACTACTAGCCTAATAGGTTCGACAACACGACTTCAGCTTGGTAGTTGAATCATACAAATTATCAATTTATGATCATTTTCATAAGTTCAATAACTCATAGCTTGTCTACGGACTCGACCCATTTCCATTAACCTTGAACACACTTCACTTTAAAAAACTGTAGCCTTAGGCCCATTGGAGCAAAATAGCTCTATATAGTATATTATTCATTATCTCATAAAAAATAGCTCCCAAAATTTATTTTAAGCTTATACGCAATAAAAGAAGATTTTTTTTTGGAAAAGTAGTTTTAACTAGAATAACATGAAGGTATATTCATCATTCCAAACGATAATATTTTTGAAAATCTCATTCATATGAGATTCATGACTTGTTCGTCCTGATAAATTTTTGCTTGTCACTAAACAGTCTTGTGGTTATAGGTAAAAATCTTCTTTTCACATCTATATTATCACGAATAATAAATTACTTAAATATCAAAATTTTCTTCGTATAACTATATGTTTTCTTCTAATTACATAGAAATCTCGAATTTTATTTTATTGGTAATTAATTTCTAATTAATTAACATAAATTTTTAGGTTTAATTTATTTACAATTTCAACACTTAAATAATTTTATAAAATTATTCATAATTGTAAATAAAATCTTATAATTAAATCCTAAATTTTTCCTAACTATTTTCTTGTGGTCACGCAGCACTCCTCCCTCTGATGAAGTTGGCTCACCCATCTCTGCTCCAGCATATTCAATTAATGCTACTGGTGCCATGAATTCTCCCCGAGTGGACATTGGTGGTGGAGTTTCACATGACATCATCAAGCCAAATATTTCATCTTCATCTAAGCCCCTCCTCCACCTACACCCCGCGATCATATATGATGACTCTCTTTCATCGTCACAATTTCAAATTAACTATAAAGTTTTTATTGCTTCTCCCATATAGAAATCACATATTTTCTCTCATGCTCGTAAGCATAGTTATTAGTTTCAAGTTATGAATACTAAATAGTACACGCTCATCAGAAATCACATATTGAATCTTCTTTTATCTCTCACAATCAAAATATTATGCAAAGAAAATACATTTTAAATATTAAGTAATCTTTACACAAGTATATTGGTCGCTACAAAGTTTGACTTGTAGCCAAAAACTTTTCCCGACTAGAGTACTTTGATAAAAATGTCATTTTCAAATCCATCGTATACACATCACTATTCAAGTTATTTTTCTATGGTAATTGTTCAATCTTTTAACATACCCAGTTGGATATAAACAATGTATTTTTACATTTATATCTTTTTAATGAGGCATACACGAGTTAATTCCTAATTTTGTACATTATTTATACATTGAGTACATTTGTAGGCTTTAACACTTTTTATATTACTCAAATGAGCACCTTGTGTGTGATTTTTGTGTCAACTTATTTCTCCTCTAATTGGGCTTCAAGGCTTTGTGGATGATAGATTCATATTAATTTGATTTACTTCATGATTTGTGATGTTTATTTTGATCTACATACATCATATTATTATCGACTACCCCATTTACCACATATCGACTATTGATTATTTGCATATTTATAAATGATCAACTCTACCTAAATTATATATTCACTTGTTAATAATAATTTGTATCACAAGTGGGTGACTTTTTCATTATCTCATTCCAATAAAATCAAAATTATCATATGTTGTAAATAAGGTTTATCTATTTATGCACTCTCCAATATCGTTATATTGAATTATGCCAATATCGTTATATTGAATTATGCCAAGTAGATCATACCATATGGCAAGATTACATCAAGATAGCTCCCCATAACATAATACGGTATCTCAAGAATACTACGAATCTAATCTTGTGATGATAATTTGGTTAAATCTTGATGATTGTCATTTAGTGATTTTATCATTTTCAGGGTGGTAATGTGATTTGTTTGAGCTCCTAATCAGTACAATTCAATTTACCTCTTATGTCGCTTTTCTTTAGTATGTTTATTTATGTATATAATTATATTCTTAACTAAGTTCAATCAAATTTTTTTTTATGTACTTATCTTGGTAAAACTTGTTAATTGGTTTAATATAAGCAAAGCTTCTTTGAGCAAAAAAATGCATACCAAGATTATTCAATCATTTCTTATATGTCCACTCCACACCCAATAGATACAAAATATTATTTATATGTTCTTCTTTGCAATAATCCATTGAAATCACAACAGTCTTGTTAACTTTAACTGTCTGGTTTACAAAAAAATTTAAAATATTTCAAATGGAAAATGCATGACAAATAATCAAAAAATGTTGTTAACAAAAATATAATAATCTATATAAAAACACAACCTGTTTTTAAAACATTTGTATCATAATATTTCTTTAAAAAATGTATCAAATATTAATCTTATTAAAAAAAATTCACTCAGTGTAATCTAACCTAATTATGGGTGACGGGTTTTCTAAATTCAAACGGTTGAACATAAAAGAAAGAGGAAAAAAATGGAGAAGGTAAAGAGGGTTGGTGGAGTGACACTGCCATCCACTCCATAATCAAGTGACAACTAATTAATTTCCATTATGATACTTTTCATAGCCACATATAATCATTAAAATAAGCAAATATTGAAAATCGAGATTAAGGGTTGGTGTGTAGTCTTTCTTTCCTAGTGGGTCCATGTGTTGTTTTTCTCGCCCACAAGGAGGCCCTCATGGACCTTTGCGTTGTCTTCACGAGATTGAATTTTTTGCCTTTTTTTTCTCTCAATTTGAATTTTTGTCTCACCCTTTTATCCACTATAAAATAAAAAATAAAATAATCCATATGTATTCATTGGACTTGTAATTCTAATAATCATCACATATGAAAATTTACCTCACATGGGTTAATTGTCTAAATATACATAAAATTTACTTGTTTTCTTTATTTTAGTATGGACTTTGTGAATTGATATAATCCGTGCATAACTTTTGATTTTGTATTATTTTTGGCATGCCATTCAATTGTTATCAAAATTTAGTATTAATTCTAATTTGACTTATTTGATTGACTAATATAGAATATTTGATTGATACACTTAATTAATTCTTATAATTAATGTATTTTATGATATACTTAAATGATTTTGAAGAATTTAATAAATTTAGAAAATTTATCATGAAGTACAAGTTTTTAATGAATAAATATGCAATTACATATAATAGTTAAAATATCATATATAATGTTTAAAATGTAAAGGATTATCATTGTAATTAGTTTTTTAAATTTAAATTTCATGTAAAATAAAATATAAAATAAAAACCTTAGAATTAAGTGACAAATGAAAATATTTATGCTAAAAAGAAAGAACAAGTAAAAATTTTAAATAATTTATCCACATTGACCAATAGAGTAATTACATTTTCAAAAGAGGAACAAGTGGGTGATTATCGTGCGTCCAGCCATCAATAAAGGTTTCACAATCGATTTAGATATAAGTTGGGTAGGGCTTTTGAATGTGACGTTCCCTCTTTTTATTATGCTTTGTCCATTTTCTTCATCACACGTGTGGGAAGGCAACTCTATCTTTTATACTCTTAATAATACACGCGATCGCGTTCAATGGAATAGCTGAATCCAATCCAGTCCAACCCATTTTTGCGTGGTACATATCTCCTTTTTTGGTACGATTGTACAGTTCTTTTTTATTCATTTTTTTTCCTTGATCCCTTTGTTTCTTCCTTGAAATAATGGCAAGTTAGGTTTTCCAATCTTCTCCGTTGCTCTTCGTGAGTCGTGGTTTACTTTCTTGCCTTCTCTTTCTCTCTCCACTTTCACATTAACTCTCTACCTTAATAGATATATTATTAAAATAATATTTTTTAATCATATACATGTATATGTATATATATATATATAGAGGTTCGAAATCTATCTAAGAGCAACTACATTCCCCCTTTTCGGGCAAAAACTAAGTTTGATTAAAGCTTTAGGGGCAAGTAACTCCAATAGGTAGGCCTCCATTATGGCACTCAATTTTGCATATATATATATATATATAATATTTATTTGGTTGAAATGGAATAATACATGTTGATAAACAATGTAGTAATAGGGTATAAATTGATTTATTGAACAATATATTACTATAATAGAATATGACATACTATACTAGAACAAAATAGAGATGTAAGGGTGCAACTTTTATACCATGAAAATTCGGGTAATGTGAAGGGAAAAAGCTTGATTTTATTGATATATCACTAAGCTAGATTGAGCACAATATATAGAAAATATAAAATAACAAGTCAAACTATGATATGATAAAATAGTATGAATTCAAGATTCAAATTTAAGGTAATTATAGGCTGAAGGATGGTTAGAAAATATGTTCCCTTGAAGAATAATTTCATTGAAAAAGACTAGGCGAGAAAGAACAAGTATGAGGAAGATATATATATAATGTTACAGCTTTTTTGGCACTCGTAAGAACTCATGCATTAACTATAGCTCTTTGCGATAGATAAATAACCTAAATCACATACCCACTTATAGTTTTATAATAAAGGGGAGCAATATAGTAGTGTTAATGCTACGTGAGCCATGTCCGTCCCTATGTTGACGTGCCAAAATATCCATAAGTGAGTTAAACTCTTTATTCATTAAGCTAACTTTAAACGAACAAAATCTTGTGAAATAAATTTTATTGATATAAGGCACAATTTGTTAATGACATACTTGAGAATTTCTTGTAAAATCATCAAAAAACAATTAAGTCCATTTCTAAAATACCTGACCATCCTTGCGATTTCACCGCACAGATTGCCTCCACAACAATATCTAGGGCTCCACTAACCCGAATAGAGGATCCTCGTCGTAGAATCAAGCATAGGTGGTCTCATGTAACAAATATCGTGAAACCAACTAGAGTAGTAGTGGGAGTTATAAGAGTTATCACTATTTATCTTAATCATACCTTGTGGGGGTGGGGACCATTATTTAGGAAACTCAATTGGACTTATTTGCATTGAGAGTGTTGTAACCATAGGGGAGTATAATTCTCCTCCACTACTATCTAGATGTTAGATAAAACCAAGTTAATACAATGCAATTCATGTTCGAACTTTGTATGATTACCCTCTTTCTACATGTTTCAACAAGTATAGGTGAATCTACACAAGTTTTCTTGGAGGTGCAATTTATCTCATTTCAATATAGAAAAATAACTTTAAAGTTTCATAGTTAGAGTGCCACAACCGGAGTAATCAGATTTAATACCACAAGCAGCAAACAAAACAGATCTAATCCATTCACATTCCATTAACATATGTTCAATAGACTCTATGTTACCATAAATATGACATGTAGAATCATCAACTATTTTACATTTAAAGAGCACTTATTTTACTCAAAGAGCATTTGTGCTAGCACCCGATAAGAACATTTTGACTTTAGGGGCACATTTAGTAGACTAAATTGTTTTCCATATACTAGATGAATTAGAGCGAGATGTGGATGTCCTTACGGAATACTTAGCTCCATCCAAATTATAAATGAAGGACGAACCATTGCTAAACTAGATTTTTCAAAATGCCAGATAAGTCTATCTATATTAAAAGTTTCCAATAGTGACATCTTCTTAATGACTTCAATGTTCCAACTATTGGACTCGGGATTGATGATGGAGCACACTCGTAAGTGGCTTGACTCTTCGTTTGGAGGTGGAGAAAATAGTTGCATAGTCGGAAGAGACGAGAGCCAACCACCCCACACTTTAACTTGACCACCATCACTGATATTCTAGATTAGACCCATTTTGAGGATGTCATTTCCCACTTGTAAGCTTCTTCACAACAAGGAGGTCTAGAACCTAGAGTTGCATTAAAAAAGTGAGAATGCTTAAAATACAACCCCTTGAGAATTCATACCCATAGAGGCTCAGGTTTGTCATGAGGCGCCAAGCTGTTTTCACGAGGAATGCTTTGTTGTACATGTGTAGATCCTTTAGGCCCAACCCTCCTCACTGGTTGAGGTCTGTGAGTTTTCGCCAACTTAACCAGTGGGTCTTGCACGTCCCATTTTTTGAACCCTACTAGAAATTCGTAATCTTGGAAGTAACTTGTGAGCACCAACCTTGAGGAAGTAAAAAATAACTCATAAGTGGGAATCGAACTAAGGGTGGATTTAATCAGGATTCCCATCTACTATGGGATAATAAGCTGCATCTCCATCCTTGAATCTTCCTTTGAATGCGTTCATAAAGCTAGTGTGGTATTTTCCTCTTGTTTCTGTCCCAACAGATCGGAATGTCGAGCTATTTGTCCTCTTTGTTTCCTTCTAGGTTCTGCAGGCATTGTATGAAAAGTTCTTTCGTTCCATTTGTTGTGTTGGACCTGAAAAAAATATAAGATTTTTGTAAGTTTAGCTGTTATCTTGAAGCCAAACAATAGTTATGTAAAATCTCGGTTAGCTTATTGATATTTTGGATAGTTTCCTCAATGAAATACATAGAGTCATCGGTAAAAAAAAGATGTGAGATAGGTGGATAGACTTTGTTTCATTTTCAGAGGTCTTGGTTGGTTGTTCCTACATGCATTAGAAATAGAGATAAACAACACACCATCATCCAAGATAAATAGATAACGACATAAGAGTTCTCCCTGTCTAATGCCCTGACTTGGTTGGATCAGCTTCGATCACTTCTCATTGACCATGATCCTGTAAAACACAGAAGTAATGCATTTCATTATATAACGTGTAAATTTAGTGTTGAAATAGTATAAGATATTTAAGATAATTACGATATAATCTTGGTAATTAAGATTATATCATATATTCTATTTAAGATAGTTAATAAATAGACATGTATATAATTAAGTTAGGGTTTTGAGAAAATATAAATCTTTCAATTTCTCATTTCCATAGCCTCTCTATCAATATATTCATTTTCTCTTTCCCTAATCCAGTTTTCTAACATTTAGTATCAAAACCCAACACATCTAGTAATGCCCAAAGAAAGCTCTCATCTAATCTATCATACATTTTAGCATGTCGTGTTTAATGGCACACCACTATTTGGTTGTTGAGTTTTAGAAATTAGGAGAGTTATACTATTTGGCTTAATTGAGTTGAATGAGGAGAGTAAAGAAGTAGACTGGGGTAGAGAAAGATTAATCTAATAGAATATAGGTTCATTATTATAGTTGATATTGAAGATAGCCATATCTTATAGCCAAAAGAACCACGACAACATCAACAACCCTAGACCTACAATCTCAAGATTATAGGGATTGATTTGCACCACAAACACAAGCACTCATATAGTTACACGATAATTTATATGCTTATCACAACAATTGATTTTGTCAAATATAATCTATTTAATGTACAAAGTTAATCAGTTGTAGAGTGTGTGATTAAATAATACAAATACAAAAGTAATTCTTACATTCTCTTTTATCTATTCAGTCTTTTATATATCTTAATTTGCAGCTCTTTCATGCTATTAAAGTATATCAACTTAACATCATTTACATAGTTCATAAACTACTCAATGAAACAATCAAACACAAAAGATCAATGAAGTTATTGGATTAGATTATTTGCTTTCAGTGTTGTGGATCCTCCTTTCCTCACGCAACCACAATGACTCTTCACGTAATTGTTATCATCAATTGACGAATTCTTCTTCATGCACCAAAATTAATTAAACATTGGTAAATTACCACATCTCCGCTTACAACTGGTAAGCAGGTTTTTCCTTCCTTCCAAGAAGTTTATCATACCAACTGGGTATGATCTCTCAACTTACAATCGGTATATGGTTTTTATACATAGTTCTCACATTAGTCCAACCAGATAATATGTCAAAATCCCACATAGAAGTGGTTTTTCATTTCCGAAGTGCTCATCATCCCAATCGGGTATGATGTGAATAAGCCCATTCACTCGTTAACCATGACGTATTTGCCCTCGGTTTGTTTTCCCAAGTCGACATAAACTTCTCTTGTTGGCATTCCAGTCCATCGTGCTCCGACACAATTTGGACATCCTTATCTATTAATATTTGGCATAATAGCCTTCGTTCCTCACGTATGAACGACTAAACTAAAATTTTTTAGTTAATTGCACTTAGGTCCTTAAAGTTCATTTTCGACTTCAGGTCCATAATGCAAATTGAGTACCAAAACTTCCAAAATTCACTTGGGTCCTCAATTTACTAAAAATTGTTTAAGGGGCTCAAGTTTTCCAAATTTTCAATTTGGTCCCCAACTTTTCAAAAATTACCATTTTGCCCCTACTTTACAAAAATGACAATGTGACCCCAATTAATTCCAAAAATTCACCAATTGGTCCTTCAATATCCTTTCCAATGCCAATTGGCCCTCAATTTTGGGAAATTGCAATATAGTCCCTTAATTTTACGAAATCCCCAAATTTCCCCCAAAAATTTCCCCAATTTCCCCCCTTTCAAATTGGCCGAATTTGATTTAATCGAATTGACCATTCAATCGGGGTTAGTTGCTCCAATTGAAGGTATGGATTAGTTTCTACACATCCATTTGATTCAATTGAGCTTTGAACAGCGTCATTTCGGTCAAAATTGAGCTCAAATGGAACTTCACCGGAAAATTGAATGTAGAGAGAGAAATCTTCGAAAGCTTATCGTCGAGGGTGCATTGGTCTGATCTCTCTATCGTGGAAGATAACTCTATTTCTAGGGTATCTTCTAGGATCAAGAATTTATACAATTAACCTTGAATTGAGGGAGAATTTTGTTAGTGAAATTCTGTATTTTCTCTCTCTAACTTCGACCTGCAAGGATTGAGAAGGGCCAAATTGGCTTACCTTTCAGCTCAGTTGAGGTCGTTTAAGGGTTATGGTGATGTTGGGAGAGATTCGTTTGGCTTGAGGAGGGCTGAATTCAGCTGATTACAGCTTGGCCAAAGCAGGGCATCTTCGGTTCGCTAGAGCTGCTTTACTGTTTGATTCTGTCGGTGTTTCTCTAGCGGCCCTTGGATCGAATGACGGGTTCTATTAGATAGCTGACTTCCCCCGTAGTATAAAAAAAACCCGACCTCACGTTCTGAGGTTGAGAAAAATGCCCAAGTCAGAGCTCTGGTTCGAGCTTCACTGAAAATTGGAGCAATTGAGAGATAATGGAGTTTTTAGGTGTGAGAAGGATGAATGGGGAGGAGCTCTTTATATAGAGAGCTCAGGGACTTATTGGTCATTCATTAGGCACCTTTATAACACTCATTCATGGCCTGAAATGCCCTAAACGGAGGCTAGTCCACTTTGTTGGCACTATCCGTTATTCTGGTGAGTGAATAGTGCTGTCATATGAAGGAAGAAGACGACACTGTTCTAAATGGGATCGGACCATTCTGAACTGGGTTCAAAGCTTCAATCAGACGATTTAGGCCCGATTTGACCGAGTTTTTCAAAAATAAAAATTTCTAAATACATATAAATTCATTTTCTATCCAATGGTGGCTTTAATTCCCTAATTTGAATATTTTAAGCCACCTAGAAAAATGAATTTAGAAACCAGTTCAATGATGGTTCTAATCGGTTCAGGTCCTCTTCACATGAACTGATCTAGTCTTCTTTTCCAAATTGTCCCAAAGTCCTTTTCCATGGTTCTTATAACTCTTTGGGTCACTCAATATCTGTAAATTTTCCAATTTGTCCTTTCCCTATAGGTTATGGTTCGTGAACCGGTTCAGTTCTCTCTCTTGGGTTGACCGATTCTTTCCTCGATTTTCTTATCTTGAAGGGGTGGGGTTTACAACTCTCCTCTCCTTTTAGGAGTTTTTCTCCTAAACGTAATCATCACATTCCACGTTAGGATTAATTTCCCTTAATGTCAACTTGGGTTTGCTTAACATACTAACTCTTCAGTTGTTCTTTCACTTAACCCCTTTAAATCACACACTTAAGGAATCTTTTCCTTTACCTTGTTTACTCCCTCCATGGAGTTTATTATAATTAGGCAGGTATTACCCACAAGTCCAAAGGTATATCCATGGGTTTACATTATCCTTTGCTTAGGGAAAGATTCTTCCTCTTATGGGTTCTTGCTCAGTATTTCATGATTGAGAGTTCCAAGATGTCCAATCATTTCCGTGCCTAGTTATTCTCTTCATCGTTGAAACCCATAACTTAGTGTACTTTCGAGCGCTACGTACTTTCTTTCATGGGTTTAGGTGTTATCACCCTTTCGTCCTATTATGACCCTTCCCTTATTCGTTGTTTATTACAACTTCGGTCCCAATTTAATATTGACCTTGTCAAACTTAACTAATTGACTCTTCCTTACTTGAGTCATATTTTTCCCTAGTACTGCTGGGCTTACATGTCCCTTATAGCACGACATGCTCTAGAGCCTGTCTTTGGTCATTTAAAATCTTAGAACACTTCCTCAATGGTTGTCCTCAACCTTTCAACCTTTCATGGATCATATAACTTCGTCCCTCGTTTTGGCTGGTGGTGTTTCTTGACTAACTCTACCGTTATCCCATCATCCATCTTGCTTTTGACGTCATGTCTTACATAACCGTGTCAGTTTTCCTTACCCACCCATCCTTTCCCAACTTCTTCATTGGGTCTTTTTGGTTACCATCATTGGGTTTCCTGATGACTTACCGTCACACCTAGATTCTTCCATTCTTATGTCCTTCCCCATTTCTAGTGGCGTCCTTTCCTTAGGGACTTTCCCTTTTCTTATTCAATTCTTACTTACTCGTGACCATTTCACAATTCTTTATTCCATGTTAATCCCTTTTTGGTCTATGTATTGATTATTTTGTTTGGGAAAGTTCCCTTCTTACGATTTTGTTATCTACTATGTCCCTAACAGTAGAGATTTTCACTTTAGGAGCCACACGCTTAACCTTCTTACCATTCCTTGAAGGTTTCTTTCTTCATTTCTTCACACCCCTTTCTATATTGGGGCATTTGCCTGCTTGAATCCTTCTTCGTCTAAAAATCTCCATTTTATCCCTTATTCCTTACTTGAGAAACTTCAAATTATCGGTCATATTCCATGTACTCCATACTATGCCCAACTTTCCACTCCTTATGCTCCATCAATTGAGTTTGGACCACGACCATTCTTGATGTCAGTGATCATTTACTTTAATCACTTCTTAATTGAATTACTTACTTTTCCAAGGGTTCTTAGATGTGCTTTCCTTTGTTTCCTTTTTATGGGCAGTCCACCCCTTTCTTACATGTAGGACATTCTTTTGATGCTATCTTCCAAATTACCCATTATTTGGGTTTAACTTACTCCTTGGGCCCCCATGAGTACTTTTCCTTTGTACTTGATCTTTCCATCTCAACCAACATATTATTTATGAGCTTATCTTCCTTTCCACTTTTATTGGTTTCATTACCTCTTAGTTGGGACATGTATGTCTTTCCAAGGTTTCCTTGCTTGGTAGGATTTATACTATTTTCTTCCAGAACTCTCTTCTTGTTTGCCATTGAGGACATCTAACCATAAATGACATCCTTTGATGCCATCCTCTCCTACTTACCTTTGCTCTTGAAACCTTACGTGTACTTCTTTTATACCCTATCTTCATTCTCCCTTGTAGCCTAGTACACGTCTATTTCTTTTAGTGAGAGCTTACATCCTCTTTGTTTTTAAGATCTCTTGATCATCTTGCAAGAGGCTTGCTTAACCTTCTCATGGCTTTTGATCGTAAATCCGGTCTTAGCCATTGATCTCTTTAAGGGCTTCCTTCATCCTTCTTTTCAAATGTTTTGGCCTTTTCACTTCTCCCTACTTCGTCGGGGCTTAAATTTATGGTTCTCCTGAATGTCAGTTCGTTGACTGCCTCGTCCCTACTATTTTCTTGTCCAACTGTCTGGGGCAGCTATCTCTAGAATTTACTCATCCTTGATGCCCATTCTATTGCCCTTCTTATAATGCAGTCTTTACTACTTCCTAGTCCTTCTTAGGGCATCATTTATTCTTCTTGACCATCCCATTGCTACTAGTTGCTTCCTTCCGCTAGGTTCATCCGATATTCCTATTTGGCTCCTCTACTCTTCCAAAGTAGGTCACACTTGGCCATCCCGATGCACCCTTAACCACCTATGCCTCTTTATGAGGTTCCTTAGTTCAGGTTAAGCCTCCTATGATCCATCTGTTGGTCCCTTAGATCGGGAATTTCCCTTTTCTGGTCTCACTTTCTATCTTTATCCTTCTACCTAAGGACTTTCGTCCTGGGAGTTTTACATTCAACCTCCCTAAAGCTCTTTTAAGGCTTTTCCTTCCTTCCTTTCCTACACCTTTTTGATGGTTGTTCGCTTTTTATCCTTTCTTGTCCTCCAACTCTCTTTTTATTCCTTATCCTCCTTTTGAGGAATTCCTAACTATGGTTTGGTTCATAGCACTCTATTTAATGTACAACTGCCCATCAATGGCACCTTTAAAGGTACTTAGTTGTATACGCTCCTTTGGAGTTCCCTTCTTCACTCTTACTGTGTCCTACCCTTGGTCTTCTTCCCGTGATCCTTCCTCATGTAATTGAGGCATATAATCTCATTATTGAGAGACAGGAAAATGTTTAAGAATTCAAAGTTTTCTTTATTCATCATTGAAGTAGGAATAGGGTTTGGGATTTTAAATCCTCTTGAGGGAGATTGTTACAATTACGTATTGGGAAGTACACACTACTATGCTAGGGTTTAGAAGAATTTCTTCATGGGTGAGGTTGGAATCCCTAGAAAAATTGTGGTTCTTGTGGTTTTATCCCTTCGATCTTCAGTAGGTGAGGAAGTATCCTTATTGGAGGCTATCACTTTGTTTCCTTGTGATGTGAGACAATCCTTTGCTATATGTCCTACTCTTCTACACTCATAGCAGGTTTTCTTGGGATCTATTCTCCATAATGTTGGGCACCTTCTTATGTGTCCCCAATGTCCACATCTATCACATGTCATCTTCATGCGTGGACCTTTGTGGTTCTTCTTATACCTCGAGTATTGCGAGGCCTTTCTAAGGTATTGCTGGTGGTTTGGTGCTTCATCATCCTTGATACCAAACACTTTGAAGGTTTTCTTATCTAGTTTTCTTTTACCAGGGGTTACTTCAAGAGTCCTTCCATACTCCTAAGTTCCCTGGTTCACTTCCTCCTTTGGGATGGGATTCTTCTTGGTTTCCGAGGTGGCTAGGGTAGCGCAAGTTTGTTTGGCTACTTTTCTTGGGACCATCTTTCTACAAGGTAGGTAGTTTTCATTTGGTTGTTTATGTTATATAGTCTTGATAATGTATTCGAGGAAACAGGCTCTGATACAACTCAAGTTGTCACGCCCCGACCCGATTTTGGTCGGATCCCCGTGAGCAACTCGCCACTCTCCAAGTTTATGAAGGGCTTTCCCCTTCTCTAAACCGTGAGGAGTAAGGCGTACTTTTTACCTGTATCTTTCCTAGAATAACATTAACAACACTGAATACATTAAACCTTACATACCTGTCTTGTAGGTTCAGCTACATGAAAGTCTTAAAGTGAGTTTTCCCTTGGTTACCTGAAAAGGGGTAAAGAGAGGCGGTGAGTTCGACAAATCAGTGAAAGGGTGTTGGGAGAGAGTTTTCCAAAAATATGATATTTTTAATTGGAGTGTGCCAGACTCGTTATTTCCTTTAAAAACATTATTTCCTCAAGTTCTAGTTTTCAAAACCCTTTTTTTTCATTTTCCACATTAGGTGTGTTTCACAGTCAACACATGTCACGCCCCGACCCTGTTTGGTCGGATCCCCGTGATCAATCCACCAATCTCCTGGTTTATTAAAGGGTTTTCCCTTATTATAGACTGTAAAGAGTAAGGCATCCTTTAAACCTGCACCTTTTCTAGGAATAACATAAACAAAACTGCATAAAGATCTATCATACATGTATCACAGGCATCTTAGTTGATGGTCTTTAAGGGTAGGCTTTTTGAAATCTCCTTAAAGGGATATAAGGGAGGGGGTGAGTATGACTACTCAGTGAATGGGTTTTCAATACTTTTACTTTTATGAAAAAATTTTGTATTGGAGTGTGCCAAACTCCTTTTTTTCAAAAATTATTTCATTCAAAATCTCGGGTTTTATCATCATTTCCTTATTTAATCACGGTGTGTCATCACCCAACACACATCCTTCATCATGAAGGTTAAACACACATTCAAAGGTCAGTACATCCACTGAACCCACTTGTGGCTTCGGAGCGACTTTACCGGCCACCCGGATAGAAGTACGTCCACTTTTACCTTGAGAATGAGTGAATGTTCGTGACAGATGACCCTCATTCCTGGAATAAATTCTTTGTGTCCTGATGACGACAGAGACCTCATCCCGTCCCCAGCCCGGTCTCATGCGCTTGGCACTACTCCAAATTTAGCACGGTCACCTGGTATGACGAATTGCCCTTATATTCACCGGGTCGTCTAGTGCCCTTAGAACGCATCACTACCCCTCTTGGGCATCTTGATGGTCCAATAATCACAGTGCATGCACAATCAATCATTTTCTCATTATGCCATATAATCTGTGGTGCCACTGGTCCAACGGCCCCGACTCTCAACTCAACCCGCAATTGTTTGTCTTGACTGGTTTGTCGACCTATCATGTCACATTGCTGCTAGTTGACTAAGTATGTCAGTCTTGTGTTGGTACCATGGCCAAACAATTCCTTTATTTAAAGTTTTATGGCATATAATTCATGTTTGTTTACGAGCTCCTGCTCGTGCCAACTGGCATTGGGCCCACTGTACGAGATTTTCAAAATCTGGGCATTTTAGCCCTCAAGTTCCAAAATCGAGGCCCCTGGCTTATTAGAGCTATTCGAGCTCCCATCAAGAAGGTCTCCCAAATAGTTTAAGCATTGGCACACAGTTAGGGGAGAACACTTCCAACAAAAATATGTTTTCATTGTCCATTATACCGACCCGATATAAGGACATCTCTGTTAATAACCGATGAACGGGTTTTCAACTTCCTTTGAGGAAGTTTCATCATACCAATCAGGTATGATCTACTTACAATCGGTAAGTAGTTTTTCTGCATGGTTTTCACATCACTATTCTAAGTCGTGATGTTTAAAATACCACATAGTAATGTTTAAAATCCCACTCACATCCGGTAAGTGGTTTTTAACTTTAAGTTGTGCTCATGATCCCAACTGGGTATGATGTAAGTAAACCCACTCACCCGTGAATTCCATGAATTCCACTAGATCGGTTCTTTGTATTCATGCAAGCTTGTCCTTGCTGCCGTTCCCGATACTCCGTGTTTTAGTGATGGCACAGTGGTCCGAGCTTTCGGTCTGGGCAGATAGCTCTCATCCTAAGGTTCATCCTTTTAGTTGTAATTCGGCCATGGAAGGGCTAAGGAATTATTGAGAGGGCTTGGTTTGGCCTGTGGAGGGCTTGAAATGGCCAATTTCAGCTTGGCCGAAATTGGGCAGCATCGGTCCGCCGGAGCTGCTTCACTGTTCCATCATGCCGGCGCTTTTCCAATGATTCTCGGATTGACTGGAGTTTGCTATCAGATAGCTGACTTCTCCCCGGTTCTATAGAGCCCGACCTCTCCTTCTAAGGTTAAGAAAAATGTTCAAGTTGAAGCTCTGGTTCGAGCTTCACTAGGAAATGGAGCAGTAGAGAGAGAGAGAGAGAGAAGTGTTCAGGTGTGAGGAGAATGAATGGGGATGACCTATTTATATAGGTGTAAAATCGTGTATTAAGTGGAAGCATAAAAATGTTTCGATTGAAATTTTGAGTTATAAAAAAAATCAGACTTCCCAGGAGGTCACCCATCGTCACACTAATTTCAGGTAAGCAACTTAGCTTCAAAGATCTTATGGGATCTCGTTCACCTAAACCAACTTGGTTTTTCTCTTATAATTTGTCTTAAGTTTCTTTTCCAAGGTTTAATGAACCCTTTAGATCACCCGGAAGTTGTAAATTTCCAAATTGCTTGTTCCCAAATGATTGGGTTTGTAAACCGATTCGGTTTTCTTACTCAGTTTGACCGGTTCTTTTCCCGATTTTCCTTAACTCAAAAGTGTGGGGTTTACAACACACGCCCTTCATCAGGAAGGGATCACACATTCGCAGGGCAGGCCGTCCACTGCATCCACTTGTGGCATTGGAGCAACTTTATCGGTCACCTAGATAGAAGCCCGTCCACTTCTACCCTAGGTATGAGTGGATGTTTGAGATATCCGGTCCTCAAATCCAAAATCAACTGCGTGTCCATATGAGGATAGAGACCTCATCCTAACCCCACCGTAGTCTCATACACATAAATCTACATCGAGCTTCGCTCACTGCTAGCATTACAAACCGCCCTTATCTCCACCATGTGGTCTAGTAGCCCCTAGGATGCATCACTACCCCTCTTAGAGGTCTTAATGGTCATGAACCTCAAGTGCATGCATAAAAAATAATTTTCCAAAAAGCCATTTATCTTTGGTGACACTGGTCCATTGACCCCGACCCTTAACTCGACCTACAACTATTTGTCTAGACCGATTCGTTGATCTAGCCCTTACGCACTACCACTAGTCTATCGAGTATGTTGGTCTTGTCTTGGTACCATGGCGGAACAAAAATCCATTTCATTAAAAGTTTTCATGGCTTTCATTTACCATGTTTATTTACGAGCTCCTACTCATGCCAACTAGCCTTGGACCCACTATACGTGATTTTCCAAAATCGAACATTTTAGCCCAAAAGTTCTAAAAATCGAGGCCTCTAGCCTATCTGAGCTATTTTGGTTCGCGTCAAGAAGGTCTCCCAAAAACTTTTATGGATTGGCACAAAGTTAGGGGAGAACACTTTTGACAAAATAAAATTTCCATCCATCATACCAACCGGGTGTGATGACATCTCCACTTACAACTAGTAAGCGGGTCTTCTTCTTCCTTTCAGGAAGTCCATTATACCAACCGGGTGTGATCTTTCTAAATAGTTTTTTCGCATAGTTCTCACATCACTCAAACCAGGTGTGATGTCAAAATCCCAAATAGAAGTGGTTTTTCATTTCCAAAGTACTCATCATTCCAATCATGTATGATGTGAATAAACCCACTCATTTGTTAACCATGACGTGTTCGTCCTCAATTGGTTTTCCCATGTTGACGTGAGCTTCTCATGCTAGCGTTCTGGTCTCTCGTGCTCCTACATGATTTTTACATCCTTATCTATTAATATTTGGCATAACAGTCTTCATTCCTCACGTATGAACGACTAAACTCAAAATTTCCAATTAATGGCACTTAGGTCCCTAAATTTTATTTTCCTTGACTTTAGGTCTCTAATGCAATTTTCTAATCAAATTGAGTCCTGAAACTTCCAAAATTCACTTTGGATCCTCAATTTATAAAAAAATGTTTAAGGGGTTTAAGTTTTCCAAATTTCCAATTTGGTCCCCAACTTTTAAAAAATTACCATTTTGCCCCTTCTTTACAAAAATGGCAATTTGACCCCAATTAATTCCAAAAATTGTCCAATTAATACTCCAGTATCCTTTCCATGGCCAATTGGCCCTCAATTTTTAGAAATTGCAATTTAGTCCCTCACTTTTATGAAATCCCTAAATGTCCCCAATTTCCCCTATTTCAAACCTGCCGAATTTGATTTCATTAAATTGACCATTCAATCAGGGTTAATTGCTCCAATTTAAGGTATGGATCAATTTCTACACTTCCATATGATTCAATTAAGCTTTGAACCACGTCATTTGGGTCTGTATTGACCTCAAACGGAGCTTCGTCGGAAAACTGAACGTAGAGAGAGAAAGCTTCGAAAGCTTATTGTCGGGGGTGCGGCGGTCCGATCTCTCTCTCAGGGAAGATAGCTCTCTTCCCTAGGTATCTTCTAGGATCAAGAATTCCTACAATTGACCTCAAATTGAGGGAGAATTTCATCAGTAACATTTTGTAGTTTCTCTATCTAACTCCGATCTGCAATAACTAACGAGGGGCGAATTAGCTTACCTTTCAGCTCAGTTGAGGTCATCTAAGGTCTATGGGGATGTTGGTAGAGCTAGGTTTAGCCTGAGGAGGGCTAAATTTGGCCAATTTCAGCTCAACCAAAATAGGATAGCTTTGGTCAGCTAGAGCTGCTTCACTGTTTGATTTCGTCGGTGTTTTTCCAACGGTTCAATCAGATAGCAAATTTCCTCCACAGTCTAAAGAACCCTACCTCACCTTCTAAGGTTGAGAAAAAATGAACAAGTCAGAGCTCTGGTTCAAGATTCACCAGAAATTGGAGCAATTGAGAGAGAATGGAGATTTTATGTGTGAGGAGGATGAATGGGGAGGAGCTCGGGAACTCACTGGTAGCTCCTTGGACACCTTTATGGCTCTCATTCATGGCCTAAAACATCTTGAACAAAGACGATTCAACTTCGCTCGCGTTGTTTGTTCTTCTGTCGAGTGAACAGTGTTATCACTTGAAGGAAGAAGATGATACTATTTCGAACCGGATTGGACCGGGCCGAATTAGGTTCATAGTTTAAACCGACCGATTGAGGCTCGATTCGACTAAGTTTTTCAAAATTAAAAATTTCTAAAGTCATCTAAATTCATTCTCTATCCAATGGTGGCTTTAATTCCCCAATTTGAATATTTTAAGCCACCTAGAAAAATGAATTTAGAAACTAGTTGAATGATGGTTCAATCTAGTTTTGGTCTGCTTCACCTGAACTGGTCTGGTTTTCTTTTCCTAATTGTCTCAAAGTTGTTTTCCATGGTTTTTATGACTCTTTGGGTCACTTGGGATCTGTAAATTTCCCAATTTTCCATTTCCCTATAGGTTATGATTTGTGAACCAGTTAAGTTATCTCTCTTGGGTCGACCGGTTCTTACCTTGATTTTCTTTTCTTGAAGGGGCGGGGTTTACACGAGAAGAGAAAACTAGACTAGTTTAGGGTGAACCATATTGAACTGGTTTCTATATTCATTTTTCTTGGTGGTTTAAAATATTCAAGTTGGGGAATTGAAGCCACCATTAGACAAACAATGAATTTAGAAATTATTAATTTTGTGAAAACCGACTGAATCGGGCCTGAACCGGCCAAACCGACTGAGTCGGACCGATCTAATCTAGTTTGGAACAGTGTCGTCTTCTACCTTCAGATGACAGTACTATTCATTAAATGCAAAAATAAATAACACATGTGAAGAAAAAATGTCTCTGATAAGTTCGACCAAAAATGATAGTTGTCGGAGAGAGGGTCCCCGAGCTCCCTATATAAAGAGCTCCTCTCCATTCATCCTCCACACACCTGAAATCTCCATTCTTTCTCAACTACTCTAATTTCTAGTGAAGCTCAAACCAGAGATCAGATATGGGTCTTTTTCTTAGCCTTAGAAGGCAAGGTCAGGTCCCATAGACTCCGGGGGAAGTCATCTACCCGAGAGAAACCTCCATTCGACTCGAGGATCACTAGAGAAGCGTTGACGGAATCAAATAGTGAAGCAGCTCTAAAGGACCAAAGCTACCCTATTTTGGTTAGGCTGAGTTCGGCCAAATTCAACCCTCCTCTGGCCAAACAAAGCCCTCCCAACACCCTCACGGTCCTCACATGACCACAATAGAGTGAATGGATGGCCAATTTGAAGATATCAAATTCTGTCAGTTTGAAAGGGAGAAATTGGAGGAAATATTTTTTGGAAAATTGGGGATTTCATAAAATTGAGGGATCTCTTTGCAATTTCCCAAAATTGAAGGCCAATTGTCCATAAAAAAGATGTTGGAGGGATAATTGGTTGATTTTTGAAACATTTGGGGCCAAATTACCATTTTTGGAAAATAGGGGCAAAATGGTAATTTTTGGAAAGTTGGGGACCAAATTGGAAATTTGGAAAACTTCAGCTCCTTATACAATTTTGAGTAAAATGAGGACTCAAAGGGTATTTTGGAAAATTTGGGACTTAAATTGGGCAAAAGTTGGCCTTAGGGACCTAAAGTTAAATTTGTGGGATTTTAACATCATACACAGATGGAATGATAGGCAATTTAGGCTAAAACCTACTTAAAGATTGTAAGTAGAGGAAAATCATACCCGGTTGGTATGATGAACTTCCTTGAAGGAAGGAGAAACCCGCTTGCCGGTTGTAAGCGGAGATATAATCATAGCTGGTTGGTGGGATGAAGTGAAAATGTATTTTTTCATAAGTGTTGTCCTTTGACTGTGTGCCAAAGCTTTAACCATTTGGGAGACCTTCTTGATGGGAGGTAGAACAACTCATATAGGCTAGAAGCCTCAATTTTTAAACTTGTGGGGCTAAATGCCTAGTTTTGGAAAAACACATGCAGTGGGCCCAAGGCTAGTGGGTATGAGCAGGAGATAGTAAACAAACTTGAAATGAGAAAGCCATAAAACTTCTAATGAATTGGTTATGTGTTTTTGCCAAGGTACCAAGTCAAGACTGACAGTACCCAATGGACTGGCGGTAGTGCGTGAAGGCTAGGTCGATGGATCGGCCTAGATAGACAATTGCAGGTTAGGTTGAGGGTCAGGGCCGTTGGACTAGTGGCACCAAAGATAAATGACTATATATGGAAAACTATTGTTTTGTGTATGCACTTGAGGTGCAGGACCATCATGACGTCCAAGAGGGGTCGTGATGGGTCCTAAGGGCTACTGGACGACAAGGTGGAGATAAGGGCAGTTAATCATGCCAGCAGAAGAAGCTTGGAGTAGCTTCCAGCGCATGAGACTGAGGTGGGGTCGGGATGAGGTCTCTGTTCTCATACGAACATGAAGTTGTATTCGGGTCTAAGGGTCGGATGTCGAGAACATTCACTTAGACCTAGGGTAGAAGTGGACGTTCTTCCATCTTGCTGGCTGGTAAAGATGCTCGGAGCCATTAGTGGGTGCAGTGGATGGGCTGCACCTGCAAATGTTCCCTTCCTAATGAAGGGCATGTGTTATCTGCTAAGCACACCTGATGTGGAAATGAGAAAAGGGTTTTGAAAACTAAATTTTGATATAGAACGTCTTTTAAAAGAAATGACATCCTTTGACACAATTTAAAATGAAGCTATTTCTCTTAAAAACTCACTCCCAACACCCGCTTAGTGAGTTGTAGAACTCACACCTCTCTTATACCCCTTTCAGGAGTAAGGAAAACATGACTAAAGAAAACACAAGGATGTAACCTCCATCAGGTATGCTTAAAAGTTCTTTTAAGCTTGCATTTTTTTATTGATTTATGCTATTTTAGGGAGCAAGGTTTAAATTATGCCTAGCTCCTCTTGATTAAAAGAAGGGAACATCCCTCTTAAACTAAGGGAGTAACGGGTTGATCACGGGGATCCGACCAAACCGGGTCGAGGCATGACAACTTAACTACTCAAAAGCATTGTTCATAGACTTGACGCAAAGAAAAAACTTAACTACTATGTAGGAAGAAGAGTTCCAAGGTAGTTCACTGTGTGAACCAAACCGCCACATGAGATCGTGAAAAAGATGCCTACGTCTAGAGAGGTAGCCGTTCAATGGTTCTTGGAGGGTGAAAAGAGGGTGCCCAAGGATATGGTCGAAGACAATAGGAAACTTGTTGGAGCCCTATTTGAGCTAGAAGGCATTGTATATCCTCCTCTAAGGCAGTAAGAACCTATCTTTCCTTCAAGGAGCCCAACATCCCTAGCCCCATAATAGCCAAAAAGGACTCCCCCTAAGAAGGAGGCTTGGGACAACTATTGGGATGCCCATGCCACCTTTATGAAAGTCCACCAAGTACCCCCACCAGCTCAATCCAACTTCAACCCTTCCCAAAGGATGAGGTGGACCTATGAGTGTGAGGCAGAAGTATCAAGAAGGTACGAACTCAAGGCAATCCATGAAGTTCGTCCTATTAGAGAAGCCCGACGGGAGTATGGATGGACATCAACCAGTTCATCAGAACCCTCACACCATGAATCCTGAAACCATTCAGAGGCTATCTCACAGCCTATGATTCCAAGGGACTAGGAAGTAATGATTTCCTATAATAAGCCAAGTGCGACAAGAAACTAACTCTTTAAATGAATAAAAGCTCAATTTTCCTTAATTAAAAGTTAATCTTCTTGTTAATGACAAGTACAACTAACAAATTGGAAGTATACCAATCATGATCAGGGTAGTAGATGGAGAGAAGACCACTTAAGGAGGAAGACTACAGATCACATCTAGTTAAACACTAACTCTAAGATAGACAACCTAAATAAGTTCCCCCACAAGAACTAGGAACATGGAGTAACAAGGAAACAAGGTTAGGAAAGGAGTGTCCACAGAAGGACCGAGAGTCTACCTAGAATCACTAGAAAAGACATACCCTAAACAAGGGTTGGAAGAAGGGAAAGAATGTGGGGCACGGTGTAAAGGAAGTAAGTATAAAAAGGTGCAGGTTTAGTAAAGGAAAACCTAAGGACTTTAAGGGAGTGAGAAAGAGTCCTCATACGAGAGTTAGGAAATCACGAGGAATTGGTTTACCTCTAAGAAGGACCTAGAGTATGAAATATAACCAAGAGGAGAGATAAGGTACAAGAACCACTAAAAAGGGTAAACACGGAAAACCTCTTCAAGAAACTCTAGGATAGGACATGGTAAGAGGGAAGAGGAAGAGAAAGGTGTTAGGAAAGAGGATTCAGGAGGAATATATAAGTACCATTGAAAGAACCTTTGATAGGTAGATGGACATAACATAAAGTGCTAGGAACCCACTGACAATCAGGAACTCCTCGAATGAAGGATAAGGAACATAAAGAGAATTAGAGGATGGAAAGGAATAAAGGGCGGGTAACCATACCAACATTGGAAGGGTGTATGAAAGAAAAGAAGGAAAGGACCACAAGGAGCATTAGGGAGTTTGAATGTGGAAATTCTAGGATGGGAGTCTCTAAGAAAAATGATGAAGGTGGAAAGTGAGACCATGAGAAGAAAATTTCCAAGCTAAAGGAACTGAAGGGTGGATCATAAGTGGCATAACTCGAAATAAGAAAACCAAAAAGGGGCATAAGTAGTTAAGGATGTCTCTCAATTATAGGTACGACTTACTTTGGAAAGAGAAGAGTAGTCAAGTGGGAGATAACAAGAAATAACGAAATGATTAAGTAAAATAAATGACGCCCTAGAAAGGACTGGAAAATAGTAAGGACTACACCCTAAAAGGGACAACTATTCCAAGACGACTAACCAAGGAGAATAGTGGGGATAAGACAATTAACGAACTGACCCCCTAGAACACCATAAATTTGACATCAGCAAGGAAAGGAAAGATGTAAAGGTCAAAATTTTGGAAAGGAAGAATGAAGAAATTCTTGAAAAAATAAATGGCCGAGAATGAATCGACAACCAAACCCAAGCCACGGAAGGGATTAAGTAAACACTTAGAAGGGGATGGAGTAACCTCAAAAGGAAAAAGACCGAGAACCCTTCACCAATATGAATAAAAGTCATAGTGAATAACATGTTGGGATAAAGACAAGGGTAAGGGTTGTGCTAGCAAAACTCCCCAAAGAAAGGATAAGTCAAATAAGATGACACAATGGATGTCATGAGGTAAACATAAAGAGAGATAACAAAGATGACTAAGGAAAGAGAAAATTCGGGAAAAAGAGAAAGAAGCCTACTAAGGAAAGGAGCTCAGAAGGGGCATACATATTCCAATGGAGAAGTAATGAACCCAACTACAGTGGGATAGAGGAGAAAAGTTTCAAAAAGAATACGAGTTGGGAATAAAAGACCAATTACAAAGGAAGTTTACCCATAATCCAAGGAGTAAGTTAAAATATAAGGAAATGGGTAGAGAAGGAGATAACCTCGAAAGATGCCATATAAGTAAGAAAGGGGTGAATTACCCATAATAAGGACACAGAGGAAGGACTAATTGAGAAGTCTGGGGAGAAATAAACCTCAAATTAAGAAGTGGATGATGAAATGACCACAAACATCAAGACTTGTCGTGGTCCACGTTCACTTAATGGAGCCTAAAGGATGACGGCTGGGCATAGTGTGTAATACATGAATTAAGACCTGGAAACTAGAAGTCCATTAGATAGGGGGTAAGGGATGAAATGGAATCTTAAGACAACGAAGGATTAAAAATGGCACATGTCCCAAAATAAAGAAAGTGTAGGGAAGTAAAGGGAAGAGACCTTCAAGGAATAAGTAAGAGGATCGAAGGTAAAGCCTTAAAGTAGAAGGCTTCGCCTTGAAGGACATAGTAGAGAAAGGAAACCTTAAAAAAAGGGGAGACCTCCCCCAAAACAAGGAAACATTACACAGACTGGAAAAGCGTCAACTCGGATGTGAAATGGGAATGGTCATAAGCGATCAAGAAAGGATGAAGGAAAGACAAGCCTCAAGAAAAATATGCCAGGTTAAATGAGGAAGCATGTGAGTGAGAAAGGATCCCAATGTATCGATAAGCTAGAAAAATCGATGGTTGGAACCAGGGGAAAACCATAGGAAAGTTGATAAAGAATGAGTAGATAAAGGGAACCGACACAATTCTCATATTAAGAAATTTAAAGGACAATTGGACTACATAGGAAGTAATTGGAAAACATTATCGAGTAGTAGGAAGGAGCAAAGCCCTACGACTCCTAAATAGGTGGAAAGAGTATAAATAGTTATCAATGACATACATTTTGGCAACCATAAGGGACAAAGAAAATTCCAGAATTGATCATAATGTTAGAAACATATAGTGCTAATAGTTCCAAGCACGGTGAACCAAGTACGACTGAGTCCGATGGTCAAGCATAAGAAATGGAACTAGAATCATGGTAAACCAAAATAGAGGAAGGACCCAAAATAAGAAAAGGAAGAAAGGTATACCTAACCAAAGGGATTAAGGATAAAAGTCCTAAGGGATAATAAACTAAGAGCATCAGCAATCTAGGAAATAATGGAAGACAAGAACAATTGGATGTATATGGAACATCCAACCCAATGACAAAAATAAGACCCCTTAAGAAGAAGAGTCTTACCCTGAGTGGAGTAAGAAGGAGACCTAAGGAAGTACCTTGGGATGAGCCAATTGGACATGACTAATCAGGATACACTCCATGGAATGAGTGGAGGATATAAAAGAAGAAAAACATCTCAAATACGTGGCTAAGGGAGCTAGTGAAAGTGATAGCCAAAGTGATAGAATGCTAAGCAAACCCCAAGGGGACATCAAGGAAAGTCACGCCCAATGCAAATGGTTGTGGTCTTAGTTTTGGGGATAAAACCTCTAAAAGGAGATGAGAGTTGTAAACCCTGTCCTTTAAGGATAAGGAAAAACTAGGGAAAGAATCGGCCAACTCAAGAGAGAAAACCAAACCTGTTCATTAACTTTAATCGATAGAAAAATGGTAAAATGGGAAATTGACAAACCTCAAGTGACTCAAAGAGTCATAAAAAGCTTGGAAGAGAACTTTGGGACACTTAGGAAGAGACAACTAGACCGATTTAGGGTGAACTAGATTGAACCAGTTTCTAAATTCATTTTTCTAGGTGGCTCAAAATATTCAAATTGGGGAATTGAAGCCACCATTAGACAGAGAATGAATTTAGAAAATTTTAATTATGTGAAAAATAGTCGAATCGAGCCTGAGCAAGACAATTTATGCATTGAATCGATCGGACCGGTTCGATCTGTTTCGGAATAGTGTCATCTTCTACCTTTATATGACAACATTGTTCATTCAATAAGGAAACAGATAACGCCGGTGAAGGGAAAATGGCTCTAATTAGGCCGTTTTTTTTGAGAGGATAAGCTCGACCAAAAAGGAAAGTTGTCGGGAAGAGGTTCCTTGAGCTCTCCATATAAAGAGCTTCTCTCTAATCATCCTTCACACACCTCAAATCTCCATTCTCTCTCAACTGTTACAGTTTCCAGCAAAGCTCAAACTAGAGCTCCGATATAGGCCTTTTTCTTTGCCTCTAGAGGCAAGATCAGGTCCTATACTTCGGGGAAGTCAACTACCTAACAACAACCTCCGTCCGAATCGAGGATCGTCAGAGAAGCACCGGCGAAATCAAATAGTGAAGCAGCTCTGAAGGACCAAAGCTGCCCTATTTTGGTAGAGTTGAGTTCTGCCAAATTCAACCCTCCTCTAGCCAAATCCCGACACCCCCATGACCGTCACATGACCAAAATAGAGCTAAGCCAATTCGGCCCTCCTCTATCATTTCTCGTCGGAGATAGAGAGAGAATGTGCGAAACTTTACTATACAATTCTCCCTCGATTCGATGTTAAATGTAGCGATTCTTGATCCTTGGAGAGAAAAGCTACGTACTCAGAAAGAGAGCTCGAACCGTCGCACCTCCGACGGTAAGCTTTCGAAGCTTTCTCTCTCTATGAGTAATTTTCTAGGGAAGCTCCGTTTGAGCTCATTTCGGCCACAATTCATGCAATTCAAAGCTCAATTGAATCATATGGAAGTGTAGGTATTGATTTGTACCTCCAATTGAATCAATTAACCCAATTGGATGACCAATTTGAAGAAATCAAATTCGGTCATTATGAAAGGGGAAAATTGGGGGAAATATTTTGGGAAAAATTGGGGATTTCGTAAAATTGAGGGACTTCTTTGTAATTTCCAAAAATTTAAGGCCAATTAGCCATGAAAATGATGTTGGAGGACCAATTGGTCAATTTTTGAAACATTTGGGGTCAAGTTGCCATTTTTGGAAAGTAGGGGCAAAATGGTAATTTTTGAAAAATTGGGGACCAAATTGGAAATTTGGAAAACTTGAGCTCCCTATAAAATTTTGAGTAAAATGAGGCCTCATAGGGAATTTTGGAATCTTTTGGACTCAAATTGGGAAAAGTTGACCTTAGGGACTTAATGTTAAGAAAAAAATAAACTTTTGGGACCTAAGTGCAATTTATCGATAATTTGTGAGATTAGGCTTTTATGATAAACCGTAATTGATAAGTCTGCCCAAATTATGTAGGGAAATGTGTGACCGAAACACAAGCAAGAGCAATCTCGTGAAGACTTGGGAAACCGACTGAGGACGAACACATCACGGTTATTGGGTGAGTGAGCATAATTACATCATACCCGATTGGGATGATGAGCACTTTAGAAACAAAAATCCACTTGTAAGTGGGATTTTAACATCATACTCAAATGGGATGATGGGCGATTTAGGCTAAAACCTACTCACCGATTGTAAGTAGAGTAAAATCACACCTAGTTGGTATGATGAACTACCTTGAAGGAAGGAGAAACCCGCTTGTTGGTTGTAAGTGGAGATATCATCACACCCGGTCAGTGGGATGTAGTAAAAATATATTTTATTAGAAGTGTTCTCACCTGAATGTGTGCCAAAGCTTTAACTATTTGGGAGATCTTCTTGACGGGAGGTAGAACACCTCATATAGGCCAGAAGCCTCAGTTTTTGAACTTGTGGGGCTAAATGCCCGGTTTTGGAAAAACACATGTAGTGGGCCCAAGACTAGTGGGCATGAGCAGGCTTGAAATTAGAAAGCCATGAAACTTCAAATGAATTGGTTATGTGTTTTCGCCATGGTACCAAGTCAGAACCGACAATACTCAATGGATTGGCGGTAGTGCATCAAGGCCAGATCGACCGATCGGCCTAGACAAACAACTGCAGGTTGGGCTGAAGGTTGGAGTCGTTGGACTAGTGGCACCAAAGATAAATGGCTATATATGGAAAACTATTATTTTGTGCTTGCACTTGAGGTACATGACCATCAAGACACCCAAGAGGGGTAGTGACGAGTCCTAAGGGCTACTGGACGACATGGTATAAATAAGGGCAGTTCATCATGCCAGTTGTCAGGAATCTCAAAGTAACTTCCAACGCATGAGACCAGGGTGGGGTCTAGATGAGGTCTATGTGCTCATACGAACATGGAGTGGCATTCGGGCTTGAGGGTCGGATGTTGAGAACATTCACTCACACCCAGGGTAGAAGTGGACGGGCTTCTATCTTGGTGGTCGATAAAGATGCTCCGAGCCACAAGTGGGTGTAGTGGATGGACTACACCTACGAATGTGTGTTCCCTTCCTAATGAAGGGCACGTGTTGTTAGCTAAACACACCTGATGTGGAAATGAGAAACAGGATTTTGAAAACTGAATTTTGATGGAGAACTTCTTTTAAAAGAAATGATATCCTTTGACACAATTTAAAATGAAGCTAGTTCTCTTAAAAACGCACACCCAACACCCGCTTACTAAGTTGTTGAACTCACCCCCTCTCTTATACCCCTTTCATGAGTAAGGAAAACATGACCAAAGAAAACACAAGGATGTAACCTTCGTAAAGTATGCTTAAAAGTTCTTTTAAGCTTGCATTTTTATTGATTTATGCTATTCCAGGGAACAACGTTTAAATTATGTCTGGCTCCTCTTGATTAAAAGAAGGGGAAACCCTTGTTAAACTAAGGGAGCAGTGTGTTGATCACTGAGATCCGACCAAACCGGGTCAGGGTGTGACAATCCATCTTTCCATAGCTTCGATTTTGCCCAAATTTTATAAGATTTGATGTTGTATAAATAATCTAAGTTTCAAATCATGGGTCTAAGAGTTGAGCTGACTAAAACATGATGTACAGAAGCTACATACCACCATTTAAGGTAATTCAAGTTGCTAGAGGTTACTAGAAGAGTGAGCTTTTTAACCCCACCAGTCTCGACGGTCGACGTGCCACCTTCGGTATGATCCTAGCTTCGACCCTACACTAATACGTCTGCATGCAAGTTTTTAATCGTGTCTAATCAGAGCACCTCTTGTCTATCTTGGCTAAACTAGTCTTATAATGACCTAGTGGGAGGCTAGGCGACCTCCCCACTTAGTTTGGTAATTTTTTGTGTTAATTTAAGTTTAGGTCAATGGTCGAGGGCCAAAATGCAAATAATTGAAAGTTGGGGGACCGAAATGCAATTCAGGTTTTTATGGGGCCTTTCTAGGTGGCAAAATAAAGTTTTGGGGTTGATAGAAATGTTTGGGGAATGTTGAGGACCAAGGTTGTCTATTTTTGAAAGATTATGGGACCTATTTGCAAATAATGCAAAGTTTGGAACCTAAATGCAAAAACATAGTTTTGCATGGTTAAAAGGCAACCTTTGGGAACCCTATGGACCCAAACATGGTTTAAAAGAGTTTTGGGGCCTAAATAAGGAATTTGGATGTTTGAGGAACCTTGAACCCTATGTTTTAAGGAAGAAGGGCAAAAGTTTAAATTTACTAAAACTTATGAGCATTTTGGTAATTTCAAGAAAGTATGGCTTGGAATGTTTAAATTGGTCATCAAGGACCTAAATGGGACTCAAGGGAACTTGGGGCACCCAAATGGAAGACATAGAAAAGTCTAAGGTGCAAAGAGGGAAAGTTTTAAGTGAAAAAGGGCAATATAGTAATTTTTGCCAAAAGAGGGGGCCAAATGGTAATTTAGTAAAATGAAGCCACTACATGGTCAGTAAAGGTGTTAGAAATTCTCAATGAGGTGCTCAATGGAATAGGCTTGGGAATGAGCCAAGGAGTCTTGTAGTGAACTCTTGGTCAAGAGGCGGGTCACGGGGTATCAAGCCAGTCGACTGGGACCCCGAGGAATGACCTAGACCTAAGATCGTAAAAATGAGTATATTAGATTAAGTATTATGGTCAGCAGTGGATATGACATTATTATACTATCCCTTGTAGATAAAGCAAATGTCATCAAGCGTGATCTAGAGCAGGATTCTAGGATACCCCTTTAGACAAATATGTTCCATGAACCGGGTGAGTGGGTTTATTTCCATCATTAATGTTGCGTCCTAATGGACCGACCGAGCCGATTGTGTGGTAAAATGTGGCTTGTGTACCAAGTAGTAAGCTGCACTTTAAGAATTGATATAAGAAGTGTCAATTGGTAAAAGCATACCCACTAAATCAAAGATTATTTTAAAATTTAACAAAGTGCTGGTCATGAGAACGAGGAGGTTAGATGAATGCTGGTTTTTGAGATACTGAGGAAAAAGTGTGTGTTTGGCTTCGAGCCTTGTGTGAATTTTGGGAGAGGGTTGCAAAGGGTTAGACTCCAAATATATATGCTTTGTTGCAATGGTGATCGGGCCAGGTTTATGTGGTAAAAGCCGAGCTTAGGGCTATGTGATAATTGCTTGGAAAAGGGAAGCCAACTCACATAGAGTCGAGCTCCTAGTTTTGTGCATTCATTACAAAGAAAAGGGGAGACGTCTAGTCTCCTATGTGTAAAACATGTTTTTAGCATGAAAATTGTGAAATACATTCTGAATGTAAAGTGAAGGGGAGATGGCATGTGTTGCACGAGCTCCTGGTAACGTTGTGCATGTGGCACTATAACGAGAAATGGCCATTAGTGCCATCTTATGATTAATGTTAATTATACTAGTATGAGATGGGGGTGATGCAGGGAAGCCTAAGAGATTGTGTCGTCATCCTAGAGAAAAATGGAAAGGAGAGGGGGGGGGGGGGTGTGAGGGAGGTACAATGAGATACTTCCATGTTTTCCCATAACACATGTGGGTACTGTCCCAGTACATCTCTATGACAGCTACATGGTGGAGATGAGTTGTATTTGTAAGGGGAAATAGTTCGGTGAATGGTGGGAATGCACTTATGACCAGGGTGCTTACACACCAACTGTAAGTGTGGAGAAGGTTCGTAACCCCTTCACTCTAGTTCTGTAAACCCCGTCCTTTGATAATAAGAAAACTGACATACTCAATGGACCAGCGGCAGTGCGACATGATAGGTTTTTGGACTAGTCAAGACAAACAGCTATAAGTCGAGTTGAGGGTTAGGGCCGTTGGAACGGTGGCACCACAAATTATATGACATTATGTGAAAAACTATTGATTGTGCATGCACTGTGTTACAGGACCTTCAAACGCCCAAGAAGGGTAGTGATGTGTCCCAGGGCTTTGGAAGACTTGGTGGATATAAGGGTAGTTAGTCGTACCAAATGTCTTGCAATGCTCGAAGTAGCTTCAAGCACATGAGACCAGGGTAGGGGACATGATGAGGTCTTTGTTCTCATACGGACATAAAGTTTTGTTACGGGATTGAGGGTTGGATGTCCCAAACATCCACTCATTCTCAAGGTAGAAGTGGACGTGCTTCTATCTAGGTGGTCGGTAAAGTTGCTCCGACACCACAAGTGGGCATAGTGGACGGGCTGGCCTACGATTGTGTGTTTTACCTTCATGATGAAGGGTGTGTGTTGGGTGATGACACATCATGGTAATAAGAAATGGTTATAAATATCAAAATTGAGAATGAAATGTTTTTAAAAGAAAATAAGGAGTCTAACACACTCCTATTCAAACATTTTTCCTAAAAATTAAATTTTGAAAACCCATTCACTGAGTGGTTGTACTCAGCCCCTCCGTTATATCCCTTTTAGGTAACCTCAGAATGTTAACCCAAAGACCACCAGCTAACACACCTGTAAGACAGGTACGAAAAGTTTAAAATCTTTATGCAGTTTTGATTTATGTTATTCTAGGAAAGGTGCAGGTTTAAAGGATGCCTTACTCCTCTTGGTTTAAAAAGAAGGGGCAACCCTTTGTGAGCTGGGAGAGTGGCGGGTTGATAATGGTGATCCGACCAAATCGGGTCGGGGCGTGACATCCTCACACCTGGATGGTGTGATTGACAGATGACCGTGTGCCACTGCTTAATGATTTTGGGAGACCTTCTTGATGGGAGCTCAAATAGCTTTATTAGGCTAGAGGCCTTGGTTTTGGAACTTGGGGGCTAGAATGCCTGATTTTGAAAACCTCGTATAATGGGCCCAAGGCCAAGTGGCACGAGTAGGATCTCGTAAACAACTATGATGTTAAGCCATGAAAACTTTAATGAATGATGTGATTTGGCCATGGTACCAAGATAGGACCGACATACATTATGGATTGGCAACAGTGTGATAAGACAAGTCGACGGACCAATCGAGACAAACAGTTGTAGGTCAAGTTGAGGGTCGGGGCTGTTGGACCAGTGGCACCAAAGATTTAATGACTTATGAGGAAAACTGTTGTTTTGTGCATGCACTGTGGTACATGACCTTCAAGACATCGAAGAGGGGTAGTGATGCATCTCAGGGGCTACTTGACCACATGGTGGAGATAGGGGCTGATTGTCGTGCCAACAGTTAGGGAAGCTCGGCATAGCTTCATGCGCATGAGACCACATTGGGGTTGGGATGAGGTCTTTGTCCTCGTATAGACATGGAGTTTCTTTTTCAGGTTTGAGGGCTGGATGTCATGTACATCCACTCATTCCTCAGGTTGAAGTGGATGGGCTTTTATCTAGGTGGCCAGTAAAGTCGCTTCGATGCCACAAGTGGGTGCAGTGGATGGGTTGCCCTACGAATGTGTGATACCTTCATGATGAAGGGCATGAGCTGATATTTAAACACACCGACTGAGGTTGATGATGAGTAATGGTTTTAAAAACTGAGAAATTGAGGAAGAAAAGGATTTTTAAGAAAATAAGGGGTTTAGCACACTCCAATTCAACTATTTTCTAAAACTCATGTTTCAAACACCCATTCACTGAGTCGTCGAAATCACCTCCTCCCTTTACCCCTTTTCAGGTAATCGATGGAAAAACCCACCTACAGACATCCCACTAACCTAACCTGTAAGATAGGTATGTAAATTTAATTTATTTCAGTTTTGATTAATGTTATTCTAAGAAAGGTACATGTATAAAGGATGCCTTACTCCTCATAGTTTGGAAGGGGGGATCCCTTAATAAACTGGAAGTGTGGTGGGTTGCTCACGGGAATTCGACCAAACCTGGTCGGGGCGTGCATGGCAGGATACTACAGACAGTTCGTGCATGATTTTTCAAAGATAGTAGCCCCTCTGACTTGGCTCACCTAGAAAGAAGTTGATTATAAATGGGATGAAAGCTGTGAGAAGTCTTTCTTGGAGTTAAAGACTCAATTGACAACCGCACCGGTACTCTCCCTTCCTGACCCAAGTGGGGGAGAGTACACCCTCTATAGTGATGCATCAGGACAATGACTTAGATGTGTATTGATGCAACAAGGAAAGGTTATTGCCTATACCTCATAACAACTGAAGGTATATGAGAGAAATTACCTAACCCATGTCCTGGAATTAGCTACAATGGTGTTTGCCTTAAAGATTTGGTGACACTATGTAAACCCCGCACATTTGAGTTAAGGAAAACCGGGAAAAGAACCGGTCAAACCGAATATGAAAACCAAGTCGGTTTATATTTGGGAATAAGCAATATGGAAATTTACAACTTTTGGGTGATCCAAAAGGTTTATTAAACCTTGGAAAAGAAACTTAAAACAAACTAGAAAACAAAAACCAAAATGGTTTAGGTGAACAAGATTCCATAAGAACTTCAAAGTTAAGTGTGCTTGCCTAAGAGTAGTGTGAGGATGGGTGACCTCCTAGGTAGTATGATTTTTTTGTAACCCGAAATTTTGGTCAATGTGAACGTACGACTTATCATAAATAGCCATAAATTAATATATATTTAATTAATACCAATAATACTAGTAATAAATCTCAAACACTCGACTTATCATCCCCATTTCATTCTCCTCACACCTGAACACTTCCCTCTCTCTCTCACTACTGCTCCATTTCCCGGTAAATCTCGAACCAGAGCTTCGACTTGAACAAAGGTCGGGCTCTTTAGAACCGGGGAGAAGACAGCTATTTGATAGCAAACTCCAGTCAATACGAGAATTGTTGGAGAAGTGCCGGCGTGATAGAATAGTGAAACAGCTCCGGCGGACCGAAGCTGCCCTATTTTGGCCAAGCTGAAATCAGCCATTTCAACCCCTGCTCAGGCCAATCCAAGCCCTCCCAACACTTCCCCAGCCTTTCCATGTTCGAATTAGGACCGAAAGGTAAGCCAATTTAACTCCCCTTTATAATTTTTTATTGGTGCTAGAGAGAGAGTCGACCGAATTTCAATGATGAAATTCTAATCCAATTCCGCATCAATTGATGCGATTCTTGATTCTGGGATAAACCTCAGGATGAGAACTATCTGTCCAGATCGAAAGCTCGAACCGTTGTGCCTTCACCGGTGAGTAATCGAAGCTCTCTCTCTCTATAGTTCATTTTCCGGCGAAGCTCCGTTTGAGCTTGTCCCAAGGCCAGTTGGCATGAGCAGGGCTCGTAAATGAACATGATATATGTGCCATAAAACTTAATAAGTGAATTGTTTGGCCATGGTACCAAGATAGGACCGACATGCTCAATCAACTAGCGGCAGTGCGACATGACAGGTCGACGGACTAGTCAAGACAAACAGCTGCGGATTGAGTTGAGAGTCGGGGCCGTTGGACTAGTGGCACCACAGATTACATAGCATTATAAGAAAACATTGTTTGTGCATGCACTGTGAGTACGGGATCATCAAGACGCCCATGAGGGGTAGTGATGCGTCCTAAGGGCACTCGACGACCTGGTGGCTATAAGGGTAGTTCGTCGTTCTAGGTGTCTGTGCGAAATCTGGAGTAGCACCAAGCGCATGAGATCGGGGTGGGGACAGGATGAGGTCTCCGTCCTCATACGGACATGAAGAAGTGATTTCGGGATTGTGGGTCGGATGTCACGTACATCCACTCATTCCCAGGGTAGAAGTGGTCGTACTTCTATTCGGGTGGCAGGAAAAGTCGCTCCGAAGCCACTAGCGGGTTCAGTAGTGATACTGACTTGCGAATGTGTGTAACCTTCATGATGAAGGATGTGTGTTGGGTGATGACACACCGTGGTAACTAAGAAATAATGGAAAAACTCAAATTTTTAAATGAAGGGATTTTTGAAAACAAAGGAGTCTGGCACACTCCATATAAATATTTTTCTTAAAAGTCAAAAGCTTTTAAAAACCCATTCACTGAGTAGTCGTACTCACCCCCTCCCGTATATCCCTTTCAGGAAATCCTGGAAAGCCTCCCCTTAAAGACCGTCAACTAAGATGCCTGTAAGACAGGTATGTACAGTTTTAAATTTCATGCACTTTTGATTATGCTATTCCAGGAAAAAGGTGTAGGTTAAAGGATGCCTTACTCTTTACAGTTTACAATAAGGGGAAACCCTTTAATAAACCGAGAGAGTGGCGGATTGATCACGGGGATCCGACCAAACCGGGTCGGGGTGTGACACACTACCTCTATGGGGTTGAGTGTAGGATATACACTGATCACAAAAGCCTTAAGTATTTCTTAACTCAGAAAGAGTTAAATCTCTGCCAGAGGAGATGGTTGGAATTGGTGAAAGACTATTACCTTGTGATAGAATATCACCCCATAAAGACAAATGTGGTGGCAAATGCCTTAAGTCGCAAATACCAAACCGAGGTAGCACAAATAAAGAAAAGTTACATACCCTTGTTACAACAATTGGGAAGAATGGAGGTGGACCTAGGACAAGCAAGAGAAATGCTTGTTAGCTAATGTTGTGGTGAGACCCAATCTAATTGAGCGGATTATGGCCTAACAAAAGGCCGATAAGGAACTCTAATCTTATTTGGATCCTGTTAACAGAAGGATGCAATTAGATTATGACTTACGAGGTGATGGAGTGCTAACCTACAAGGGTAGGGTATGTGTGCCCCAATATAAGGAGCTGAAGAGGTTAATTTATGAAGAGGCACATGATTCAGTGTATGCGATCCATCAAGGTAGTACTAAGATGTACCGCACCCTCAAACAAGGATATTGGTGGAAAGGAATGAAGAGGGACTTTGCGGAATACATAGCCCGATGCTTGTCCTATTAGTAGATAAAGGCTGAGCATAAAAATCATTAGGACTACTACAACCCTTGCCAATTTCGGAATGGAAATGGGAGCACATTACCATGGACTTTGTCTGGAATGGAAATGACAAGAAAAGGTCGAGATGCAATTTGGGTCATCATGGATATATTGACCAAATCCGCTCATTTCCTTCCTGTAAGAGTCATGGATACAGTGGAACAACTGGTCGTCTTATCCATGAGAGAGATAGTAACACTCCATGGCATCCCAATGAGTATAGTATCGGATAGAGACCCTAGATTTACTTCAAGGTTCTGGCCAAGTTTACAAAGTGCCTTGGGAACCAAGCTCCATATGAGTACGCCGTTTCATCCTTAGACTGATGGACAGTCTGAGCCGACGATTCAAACCTTGGAAGATATGCTAAGAGCATGCGTACTCACCATGGACAAGGGTTGTGGGGAATATTTGTGCCTAATGGAATTTGCTTACAATAATAGTTATCAGACCAGTATTTAGATGGCTCCTTATGAAGCACTTTATGGATAACCTTGTCATACCCCTTTATTTTGGGAAGAAGTGGAGGAAAGGAAATTGGAAAGGGTTGAGCTAATCGAGGATGCCACAAAGAAAATTAAGTTAATCAGGAGTTGCCTTAATGCCACTTAGGACCGACAAAAGAGTTATGCAGATCATCGGAGAAGGGATTTGGAGTTTGATGTGGGAGATCAAGTGTTTTTCAAGGTATCCCTATGGTGGGCAATACTTAGGTTTCAACAATGGGGAAAGTTGAAACCAATGTATATCGGTCCTTATCCCATCATCCAAACGATAGGACCGGTGTCCTATAAATTGGAACTACCTCCAAACTTGTAGAGAATATACAATGTATTCCATATCTCTGTGCTTTGAAAGTACCAGCCTGATCCCAGCCATGTGTTGGACCAACCACCACCAGAGCTAGAACAGAACTTGACCTATCAAATAGAACCGATACGAATCATCGACCATATGGATAAGAACTTCAGGAATAAGAGGATTACTATGGTCAAAGTTCCTTGGAAAAATAGATCCATGCAAGAAGAGACATGGGAAACCGAAAGTGTAATGAGGGAAGGTTACCCTCAATTATTTAACATGTAACTATGTTGTGGACAAAACCCCTAAAAGGAGGGGAGAGTTCTAAACCCCGTCTTTTGATAATAAGAAAACCGTGAAAAGAACTAGCCATTTCCAAAGAGAAAATCGAGTTGGTTTATAAATCGTAACCGGTAGAAAAAGGGAAAACTGGTAAATTTATGGATCCCAAGTGACCTAAAGAGTCACAAAAGTCATGAGAATAGACTTTAGAATAAATTGGAGGTGAAAACCAAATCAGTTCAGGTGAACCGAATTGAACCAGTTTGAACAACTATTGAACCGATTTATATTCATTTTTCTAGTTAGCTTAGAAAATTCAAATTTGAGAATTGAGGCCACCCTTTGGTAGAGAATGAATTTAAAAATTTTTAATTTTAAAAAACTCGGTCGAATCAGGTCTAAACCGACATGTTTAAGCATTGAACCTGGTTTGGACCGATCTTATTTAGTTTAGAATATTATCATCTTCTTCCTTCAGATGATAACATTGTTCACTCGTCGGAAAATCGAGCAGCGCCAACGGAGATGAAAAGTCTCTGGCCAGGGAGTTTTAGGCAATGAATGACCACCATAAAGGTGTCAATCGGATTGCCAAGAAGTCCCCGAGCTTCCTATATAAAGAGCTCCTCCTCATTCATCCTCCTTACACCTAAAAACTCCTCTCTCTCCCTACTACTCCATTTTCCGGTAAAGATAGAACCACAACACTGACTTGGGCATTTTTCTGAGCAAAATAAGGTGAGGTCGGGTTCTTTAAATTCAAGGAGAAGTCGGCTACCTGACGGTGGTCTCCATTTGCTCTGAAGATTGCCAAAAAAATGACGGCATGATCGAACATTGAAGTAGCTCTAGCGGATCGTACCTGCCCTATTTCAACCAAGCTAAAATAGCCAATTCGAGCCCTTCTCAGGCCAAACTAAGCTCTCCCAACACTTCCACAGCCCTCATACGAATGAATTAGAGCAGAAAATGTAAGCCAATTTGGCTCCCTTCTGTAATTTTTTATCAGTGTTAGAGAGACAAACGACGAAACTTCACCAACCAAATTTTTCAACAATTCGTTATGGATCGATGCGATTCTTGATCCTAGGAGGAATCTTAGGATGACAGCTATCTACTCAGATCAGGAGATCGGGTTGTCACACCCCTAATGGTAAGCTTTCGAAGCTTTCTCTCTCTAAGTCTTATTTTTTTATGAAGCTTCGTTTGAGCTAAATTCAAGTCCTAATGACGGAATTCAAAGTTCCATTGAATCGTGTGGAAGTGTTGGAACTCAATTTTAACAATTAACCTTGATTGATTGGTCAATTTGATGAAATGAAATTTGTCTATTGGGGATTTCGAACATTCAAGGGAGTAAAATGCAATTTCCTAAAATTGAGGCCCAATTGGCCATGAGAAAGATGTTGGAGGACCAATTGGTCAATTTTTAGAATTATTGGGGTCTAATTTGCCATTTTTGTAAAGTAGGGGCAAAATGGTAATTTTTGAAAAATCGGGGACCAAATTAGAAATTTGGGGAACTTCAGCCCCTTTTTGTGATATTGAATAAATTGAGGCACCAAAGTGAATTTTAGAAGTTTCGAAACTCAATTTGGGGAAAAATTGGGATTAAGGATCTAAAGTTAAAGAAAAAGCACTTTAGGGACCTAAATGCAAATAATTATAAGTTGGGCATATTTTTCATGTCGTGTAGGAACACGCAGTACTGAGAACGCCAACAAGGACAAGCTCGAGTGAAGGAAAAGATCTACATAAGAGTAATTTACTACACTATCAGGTGAGTGTGAATTTTCACATCATACCTAGTTGGGATGATGAGTACCTCGGAAATGAAAACCTACGACTATGTGGAATTTTAACATCACACCTATTGGGGTGATGTGAGAAAAATGAGGAAAAACTACTTACCGGTTGTACGTAGGTCATAGTCGATGGTATGATGAACTTCCTAGAAGGAAGTAGAAAACTCGCTTATTGGTAATGAGCGGAAATGAGCGGAAAAGTGGCGGGTTGCTCATGGGGATCCGCCTAAATCGGGTTAGGGCATGACTAGTTCCCTTTCTGGTGTCATTCTGAGAGGAAGGTATATTGTGGGGAGATTGTTATGTTTGTGTGGCCCAAGTAGCTGAATGTTTGTTGTGTGGGCCTGAGTGACACATTGTGCTAGAGAGCGGCTGCCAGGACCCTGGAGTGCTAAGGCACCAAGCTAAAAAGTGACACATATGAGGTGCTAGTGGTGGGGATGAGAGCCCTAAAGCCTCTTACACTCCAACTCCTAGTCTGGGATTTGTCGAATGTCCATCCATTCTGTGTGGAATTGTGTTCATGTGTTTAGGGCCTTGAGTGCCCCTTGTTTTATGATGGTTGTCTAAGTTGTCATGTTGGGGCACGTGTTGTGATAACCCGAAAACTACATCTCAGCATAGGCCGAATGATTATGCGAGAAAGAGTCCCTTGTTTGAAATTTGTAGAGTTGTTACGTGAATTACCTAATCAGGGGTAGACCGAGAATATCCCGGTTGGGAAATAGAGACAAACCAGATGACCCTATCTTATCCCTCAAAAGGGGAGGAAGTAAACCATAGGGCCCACATGGGGATATGAGTAATTATAGTAGATCTTGTATGCTAGGTTGTTTATGGGAAAGTTCTGGGTCGTAAGCCATGTAGTGGCACGACGTTCGTGTTCCACTCATTTAGCTGTGAGCTCACCCCCTCCTCTAAACCATTTTGCATGTATGTCTAAGTGACTTAGGCAAGGACGGGAAAGCTTACTCCCGAGGTACATTACTGCCTCAAGTAACCTCAGAACCTACACACGAAGTAATTACTTATCCTTTTGCTAAGTTCTTGGGGTTTGTAATGGTAAAAGAGAAAACGAGCTCACATTACAATATCTTAAATGAAAAGTTAAAATTTTCGCTACTTTCTAAAAGATGTTTACGAGTCTAAGCTTGGGTTCCGTTCATGGGTACTCGATGGAGGGAAACTTGGTAGGGGTGTGATAACCCGTTCTGGTGGTATCAAAGCCCATGTTTTCAAAATAAAAAATTTGAAACCAAAACGGTTTTGGGTGGGATGGAACCTAGTAATAGCAATGATAAGCCTTTGAATATAAGATTAAAGTGAACAAGTTCACAAATTAACACTACCCATCCTTGACATAGATGTGTCGATCACTCGCACCACCAACCGAGTATAGAGAAAAAGGAGAAGTCGTGAACAATGAGGGGTAGCAAACCCTAGGCTAGAGCCTATACCGGTGGATTGTAATGACTCTAAGAATGAGACTCTAGAAAATAATGAAAGACAAGTGTTAGACCTCATGGGAGTGGGATACTATAAGGGTGAGTCCAACAGACTGCTCGTCATCCCGGACACTAGCGACCATGGATAAGCAAGCCTACTAGAAAGCGTGGGTCATTTCCATGGTGGAGATGATGTGGAGAGAGCCAAGATTTTGCTTAACAACTTGATGTGGTGTATGGATGCACTCAGGATGCATTACCTAGACCATACACTCGTGGCTATTGGACTCCTTTCTAGTAAAGCACGAGAATGGTGGAGGACAGTGCGACAAGAATTTTGGGAGTCATGAGCCCTTGATTGGTGGGTATTCCAGGAGATGTTTATCGAGGTACCTCCCCACGGCTAAGGTGGAGGCATTAACCCTCCAATTGGCCATGCTGACATAGGGGAATGGGACAGTGGCAACCTATACCAGGGAGTTTATGCAGCTCAAGTGTTGCACTCTCGATTGGCCATAGTACCGAGATAGGAACAACATACTCAATGGACCTGCGGTAGTACCACATGACAGGTCTCTGGACAAGTCAAGACAAACAACTGTAGGTTGAGTTGAGGATTGGGGCTATTGGACCAGTGGTACCACATATTATATGGCATTATGTGAAAATTGTTGATTGTGCATGCATTGTGTTACGGGACCTTCAATACATCTAAGAGAGGTTGTGATGCGTCCCAGGGCTCTGGATGACCTGGTGGATATAAGGGCAGTTAGTTGTACCAGAAGTATTGCGAAGCTTGGAGTAGGTTCAAGCGCATGAGACCGGGATAGGGAATAGGATGAGGTCTTTGTTCTCATATGGAATTGAAGTTTTGTTACGAGATTGAGGGTTGAATGTCGTGAACATCCACTCATTTTTAGGGTAGAAGTGGACGTGCTTCTATCTAGGTGGCCGGTAAAGTCGCTCCAATGCCACAAGTGGGTACAGTGGATGGGCTGGCCTACAATTGTATGTTTTACCTTCATGATGAAGTATGTGTGTTGGGTGATGACACACCGTGGTAATAAGAAATGATTTTAAATATTGAAATTGTGAATGAAATATTTTTAAAAGAAAATAAGGAGTCTTGCACACTCATATTCAAACATTTTTCCGAAAAGTTAAAATTTTGAAAATCCATTCACTGAGTCATTGTACTCACCCCTCCCTTATATCCCTTTCAGGTAACCCCAAAAAGTTTACCTACAAACCATCAACTAACACACCTAAAAGAGAGGTGTGAAGAGTTTAAAATTTTTATGCAGTTTTGATTTAATTATTCCATGAAAGGTGTAAGTTTAAAGGACACCTTACTCCTCCCGTTTTAAAAAGAAGGGGCAACCCTTAGTGAGATGGGAGAGTGGTGGGTTGATCACAGGGATCCGACCAAACCGGGTATGGGCGTGACAAAACAAGACCAATTCAAGTGAACCGTACCTAAATCGGATTGAATTGGTTTGGATCGTTTTGAACCATCATTGAATTGGATGCTAAATTCATTTTTCTAGGTAGCTTAAAATATTCAAATTGGGGAATTGATGACACCATTGGATAGAAAATGAATTTTGAAAATTTTAATTTTAAAAAACTTAGTTGAATTAGGTTTAAACCGGCCGGTTTAAGCATTTAACCCAGTTCGAACCAGTCCGGTTCAATTCAAAACAATATCATCTTCTTCCTTCAGATGACAGCACTATGCACTCGCCGGAAGAAGGGATAGTGCCGACAAAGCTGAATCGTCTCCGTTCAGGGCATTTCAAGCCATGAATGAGCACCATAAAGGTGGAAAATAGATGACGAGAGACTCCTTGAGCTCCTTATATAAAGAGCACCTCTCCATTCATTCTCCTCACACCTAAAAACTCCATTTTCTCTCAACTGCACAAATTTTCTATGAAGCTCAAACCAGAGCTCTGACATGGGCATTTTTCTCAATTTCAGAAGGTGAGGTCAGATTCTTTAGACTCTAGGCGAAGTAAGCTATCTGATAGTAGTCTTTATTTGATATAAGGATCACCGAAGAAGCGTTGGCGTAATCAAACAGTAAAGCAGCTCCGATAGACCGAAGCAGCCCTATTTTTTCCGAGTTGAAAAATGGCTGAATTCAGCCCTCCTCAGGCCAAACCAAGCTCTCCCAACATCCCCACAACCCTTAGCCGACCTCAACTGAGCTGAAAGGTAAGCCAATTCGAACCTATTCAGTCCTTGTAGGTTAGAGTTAGAGAGAAAAACTGTAGAATTTCACTAACAAAATTATCCCACAATTCAATTCGAGATCAATTGTAGAAATTCTTGATCCTAGAAGAAACCTCAAGAAGAGAGCTATCTTTCTTGATTGTAAGATTGGACCATTGCACCTCCGACGGTAAGCTTTTAAAGCTTTCTCTCTCTACGTTTAGTTTTCCAATGAAGCTTCGTTTCAGCTCAATTCAAACCTAAATGATGTGGTTCAAAGCTCAATTGAATCATATTTAAGTGTAGGGATAGATCCATACCTTTAATTGGAGCAATTAACCCCGATTGATTGGTCAATTTCATGAAATCAAATTTGGTAAATTTAAAAGAGGGCAAATTGGGGAAATTTAGGGATTTCCCAAAATTGAGGCCAATTGGTCAATTTTTGGAATTAATTGGGGGTAAAATAGCCATTTTTATAAATTAGGGGACTAAATTGCAAATTTGGAAAACTTGAGCTCCTTAAACAATTTTGAGTAAAATGAGGACCTAAAGTGAATTTTTGGAAATTTCGGGACTCAATTTGGAGAAAAGTTAGGATTAGGGACCTAAAGTCAAGGAAAATGAACTTTAGGTACCTAGGTGCAATTAATTGGAAATTTTGAGATTAGTCATTCATACATGAGGAACGAAGGATGTTATGCCAAATATTAATAGATAAGTATGTCCCGATCGTGTAGGAGCACGAGGGACCGGAACGCCAACAAGAGAAGATCACATCAACTTGGAAAGCCAACCGATGACAAACACATCATGGTTAACTGGTGTGTGGGTTTATTGATGCAAACCTCGCTAATATGTTGACGATACCCTACACAAAATATGGCAAGACACCAAGACTTTCACGGCGCAATTATGAAAGGATGGAATATAACTTGTGTATGTGAGAAACAAGGTATCGAATATCTAGACACCACACCCAAATTCTCTAAGAAAAACTCTTAGAAAACCTTGGTGATAAGTTTTAAATTGCTTGAACACCACAAGTAAAAACCTGATAAGTTCAAAAGCCCTTTCAAGATAGAAAGAAGACAAAACTCATAAAATTGAAATTTTAAAGTGTGTCTGTCCTCCAATGCTATAGAGTTTTATAGGCACATATAACAACCGAATAGCCTAAAAATAAGGAAAATATATCTTATGGTTACATGCCAATCATATCTAATCTAAATATCTAGGATATTTTAATAACTACTTTAAAAATCTAAATTTAAGTAATTAAATATCTGATATTATCATTTAATATCCTAGAAGATTTATTATATTAATAAATCTCTACTCATTAATTAAATTTGGACCTTTTTATAGGCTTTTCTTGTACTCTTTAATTGGGCTTCCTTCTCGTAGACATTTCTTGGACTTTTTAATTGGGCTTCCACTTGTATTTTTTGCAATCTCTTTAATCAGCTCATATAAAGCCTATTTGAACCTTTTAGCCCTTAACCTTGTGATTGGGCCCTCTTGAAGTCTCAAATAATCATTTATCCCATTTGGTGATAAAGTGTTCAGCTCCATTGCACGTTCGGTTGATTGGACTTGTGAATTTGTAGACTCTTTTGTCGGATTCACATAATTCTCCCCCTCTTGAAAATGATTTGTCCTCAAATCTTCTATTCCTTCATCACCTACACCAAAAGAAACTAAATTAGAAATATGTATGCTATAGCTAACAGTATATTTATCAAATAACTTATTGTTGTAATTATTACTAATGAGTTTTAACACTTTAAATGATCTCTCGAATATAAGAAATTTTGATAGTTTTCTATCCATAAACCGTTCATTCCTTAGATGTAAACTAATCCAAATCCCTAGATCAAAAATAACTTTCACGAGACTCTTGTTGTAAAGATTAATATTTTCTTGAGTCTATTGTTTTCTATCCAATGGATTAAAACCATAGATAATCTCCAATGGTGATAAATTAATCACTGAATAAATATAACGATTATATGCAAACACAACATGTGATAAACATGCAGTTGAAATAGAAGTTTTGTAACTAACAAAATATTCCAAGAAAAATTAAACAATTTAGTATCAATGACTGTAAGCAAAACGTACCTTCCAGATAATGTATGAGCAACTACATTTTTCATACCTTGCTTATACTTGATCACATGACCGGATGTATAAATGAATTCTACCCACCTTGTATGATACTCATTCAGCTTGAGGGCTACTCTGCTAAACTTTTCATTATAATGTGCAATTGTTCTTCTTTCTTGACTTACCAAATAAGGTGTTTGCCAATCTCGAATTACCTTAATTTCCATGTCAATGCCAATACCTTCAAAACTTATAACATATTCAGGAAATACAAGTTTACCTAAACACAATATGCAATTCTTCAATTTAGCAAACAATTGATATTTCCTAAAAACTTACAAGGTAATTTTTAAATATCCTTCATGTTTATCTAAGTAATTGTTGTATAATATGATTTTATCAAATTATATGGCAACAAAGTTTTTAATAAAAGCACGCATGATATAATCTATTCACCTCATAAAAGTGTTATATGCATTAGTCAAACTAAAAATCATAGTCAACCATTCATATAAAACATGTTTTACTTTTAATGTAGTTTTCAATCCATAATTAGCTTTCATTTGAATTTTAGAATATTCGCTCTTGTGATTAAATTTTGAAAACAAATAGTTTTCATGCATCTCATCTACCATAATATTTACTTGAGAAATAGATTGAAGATACATTACCTTCATACGGTTGATAATTCGAAAATCAACACATCTTCGCCAAATTTTGTTTTTCTTAGGCATTTGCACAATATCTAAAATCATATTATGCCGTGCATATCCTAGCTTCTTCAAATTTAGGATTTGGTGTTGAATTTGATACTTGTTTTCTTGATCAAGTTGTAAACCAGGAGTTTTCTTCTTAGGAATAATATTCTTGAATTCCTGTATAAGAGAAATACTAATGCTCAGCAAATGTCCGACAATATGGTTAGTAAAACATAAATCCTTGTACATAAGTACTGTAAGGATTTGATCTGAAATTATGTCTCTTTTTATCTCACTTTTTCTCTCAATAAAATTATTTTTACTCTCCTTTCCTTGTATTATGGCTTTTCTCTCTTCTTTTTCAACATTGCCTTTTCTCTCATCATTTTCAATTACGGCTTTTCTCTCTTTGATTTTTCTCTCTTCTTTTTTAGTATTGCCTTTTATCTCTTCCTCTTCAATCATGGCTTTTCTCTCTTGTCTTTCTGCTATTTTCTTTTCATTTGCCTTTTTCTTTTTCAACTGATCCTGAAAAACTTGTTGTAAAGTAAGAGGTACAAGAGATATTGATCTATTATTCATCACGAATGAGTACCTATCTATTAATCTATCATATGTAACGTGAAGATCCAACTTCCAAGGTTCTCCTAATAAAATATGACATGCATGCATTGGTACTATATCACATAATATTTCATCATGATATTTCCCAATAGAGAATGACACTATCACTTGCTAGGTTACCTTGAGTTTGGGTTGATCATTCAGCCCTTGAATTTGATATGGCTTTAGATGCTTCATTGTATGTAATGCCAACTTCTCAACAAGCTCGGTGCTAACAAAGTTAGTGCAGCTTTCCCCATATATGATTACAGAACAAACCTTATTTTTCATAGAGCAACAAGTATGAAATAACTTCTCATGTTGGTTGTCCAAGATATCATCAATCCATGGTCTGTCCCAAGTAGTAGGTTGATTGAAGGAATTGAGCTTGAGGTTGTCGCGATTAAATTTGACATCATCTAACTCCTCGAGTTCTTCTGGATCAAAATATCTGGATTGGAAGCTTGAACATCGTTGTTTAGTGGGCGTATGTTGATGCGAACGCCATCTCACACCTTCCTCCAAGTGACCCATTCAGGTATGAAGAGACTCAAATTCAGACTTCACTATATGTTCCATTTCTCTCTTCATTGCTTTCCACTGTAGGTTTTGAATGGGCGGTATGGAACCCTCTTCTTTCATTGTGTTTCCTTGTCGTTGAGCCTTCTGAAACTGATAATTATTAGAAAGAAAAGAACCTCACAACTCTCCCTCATGTGTTTCTCTCAAACACTCATGTTTCACACTCAAACGACTTTTTCTTATAGATTTAAAGCACTCTTGCCTTTTTCCACTCATATGTCTTCTTTCAATCTTAATTGAACTTAAAAACAAATCATTTTTACGAAGCAGTTCAACTTAAAAAGTAATTCTAAAAGAATTTAAGTGAGAGGTACGAATAGACTTAGAGAAGAATAAAATTTAGATAGAGAAAAAAATTAAGATGAAATGAAGTAGACTAGATAGAATGAAATTCAAGCTAGAATTGTGTGCGTCTTTTTTTGTACGAATTTTTTTTTTTGCTTTTTTTCCTCTTTTTTTTCTGGCACGGATTTTTTTGGCTTTTTTTTAACTGATTGAAGAGAAGATAGATAGAAGAAGATGAAAATTTTTTTCTTTCTTTAATAGAGAATAGAAATAGGTAGAGAAGATAAAAAAAGAACAAGATAAAAAGATGGGATAGAACTTGTCGTGTAACCGTGTGCTCTAATACCAACTGATGCGAACGCCGCCAATATGTTGACGACACCCTACACCAAATATGGCAAAGACCCCAAGACTTTCACGACGCAAGTGCAAAAAGATGGAATATACCTTATTTATGTGAGAAACAAGGTATGGGATATGTAGACGCCACACCCAAATCCTCTAAGAAGAACTCTTAGAAAACCCCGGGTGACAAGTCTTGATTGCTTGAACACCATAGGTAAAAACCTGGTAAGTTCAAAAAGCCCTTTTAGGATAGAAAGAAGACAAAACTCACAAGATTGAAATTACAAAGTGTCATCTCCAATGCTGTAGAGTATGCCTTTTATGGGCTTAGAAAACAACCGAATAGCCCACAAAATAAGGAAATTTTTTTTTTATGGTTATAAGCTAACCATATCTAATCTAAATATCTAGGATATTTAATAACTAATTTAAAAATCTAAACTACCTAATATTTTCTTAAGAGATTTATTATATTAATAAATCTCTCCTTATTAATTAAATATGGACTTTCTCTTGGGCTCATCTTGGGCTCTTCATTTGGGTTTCCATTTGAATATTCAACAATCTCTTTAATCAACCCATATAAAGCTTCTTTGAATCTTTTAGCCCTTAACCTTGTGATTGGGCTCTCTTGCAGTCCCAAATGATTATCATCTCATTTGGTGACAAACTGTTCAACTCCATTGCAGGTTCAGTTGATTGAACTTGTGAATTCGTAGTCTCTTTAGTCGGAATCACATCATTTATTTACATCATACTCGGTTAGGGTGATGAGTAATTTTATCAAAAGAAAACCTTCTTACTGGATGTAAATAGAGATGATCATACCTAGTTGGTATGATGCATTTCCTTGAGGAAAGGAGAAACTCGCTTACCTGTTATAAGCGGAGATATCATCACACCTGGTTGGTGTGTTGAAGTGGAAACTATATTTTTTTAGAAGTGTTCTCCCCTGACTGTGTGCCATTGCTTAAACTATTTGGGAGACCTTCTTGACGAGATCTAGAACAGCTCAGATAGGCCAGAGGCTTCGGTTTTTGAACTCATGGAGGCTAAATGCCCGGTTTTGGAAAATCACGTATAGTGGGCCCATGGTCAGTGGGCTCGAGCAGAAGCTCGTAAACAAATATGAATAGGAAGAGCTATGAAAAATCTCATTAAAAGGTGGAATTTACTATGTGATTTGTCATGGTACCAAGTTAGGTCTGACAAGACTCGATGGGCTAGCGGTAGTGCGTTAGGGCTAAGTCAACGAACCGATCAAATAAACAACTGTAGGTCAGGTTGGACCATAGTCACTAAAGAGAACGGCTAAGAAGAAATGAAAACTATTGTTTATGCATGCACTTGATGTACGAGGCCATCAAGATGCCCTAGGGGGTAGTGATGGGTCTTAAGGGCTATTGGACGACATGGTGGTGATAAGGGAAGAAGAAGCTACTATGTTTAGGTTTCTCGTCATACTAGTTAGTCTTGGAGTTACTGTGTTTGGACTCCATGGTGTTACTGTGTTGGGACTCCACGGAGTTACTCTGTTTGGTCTCCACAAGGCTACTGTGTTTAGGGCTTCCTAAAGCTACTTTGTTTAAGCTTCATGCGCACAAGACCGGGATAAGGCCTCTACCCTCATATGGACACAATGTGGTATTCAGGTCTGACGGTCGGATGTCAAGAACATCCACTTAGATCTAAGGTAGAAGTGGACAGACTTCTATTTTTGGTGGCCAGTAAAGGCTCTCTAAGCCACAAGTGGGTGTAGTGGACCTATTGCACCTGCGAATTTGTGTACCTTCCTGATGAAGGGCGTGTGTACCTCCAATTGATGCAATTAACCCCGATTGGATGGCCAATTTGTAGAAATCAAATTCAATTAGTTTGAAAGGGGGAAATTGGGGGTAAATTTGTGGGAAAATGGGTATTTCGTAAAATTGAGGGACCTCATTGCAATTTCCAAAAATTGAAGGCCATTTGGCCATGAAAAATATGTTGGAGGACCAATTGTTCAATATTTGTAACATTTGGGGCCAAATTGCCATTTTTTGGAATGTATGGGCAAAATGGTAATTTTTTAAATGTTGGGGACCAAATTGGAAATTTGGAAAAACTTGAGCCCCTTATACAATTTTGAGTAGAATTATGACTTAAAGCGAATTTTGGAAACTTTGGGACTCAAATTGGGCAAAAGTTGGCATTAGGGACCTAAAGTTAAAAAAAAATAAACTATAGGGACCTAAATGCAATTTATTGATAATTTGTGAGTCTAGGTTTTTGTGCCAAACCATAAGTGATAAGGTTGCCCAAATCATGTAGGGACAATTGTGATTGCAACACAAGCAAGGGAAAGCTCACGTCAACTTGGAAAACTAACTAAGGACGAACACGTAACGTTTATCGGGTGAGTGGACTTATCTACATCATACCTGGTTGGGATGGTGAGCACTTTAGAAAGGAAAAACCACTTGTGAGTGAAACTTTAACATCATGCCTGATTGGGGTGATGGGCAAACTAAGCTAAAACCTCCTTACAAGTTGTAAGTATAGAAAATCATACCCGGTTGGTATGATGAACTTTGTTGAAGGAAGGAGAAACCTGCTTGCCTGTTGTAAGTAGAGGTATCATCACACTCGATTGGTGAGATGAAGTAAAAAACTACATTTTTTGTCAAACAATTTCTCTCCTTACTGTGTACAAATGCTTAAAACTTTTGGGAGACCTTCTCGATGTGAGCTGGAACATCTCATATAGGCTAGAGGCCTTAGTTTATGAACTTGTGGGGCTAAATATCTGATTTTGGAAAAATCACATGTAGTGGGCCCAAGGCTAGTGGACATGAGCAGGAGCTCGTAAACAAACTTGAAATAAGGATGCCATGAAATCTTTAATGAACTTGATGTGTGATTTCTCCATGGTACCAAGTCAGGACCGACAGTATTCCATGGATTGGCGGCAATGCGTTAGGCCTTGTTCAACGGCCCGACCTAAACAAATAGCTACAGGTCGGGTTGAGGGTCGGGGCCGTTGGACCAGTGGCACCAAAGATAAATGGCTATGTAAAAACTATTATTTTGTGCATGTCATTGAGGTACAAGACCATTAAGACGCCCAAGAGGGGTAGTGATGGGTCCTAAGGGCTACTGGACGACATGGTAGGGATTAGGGCAGTTCATCGTGCCAGCAGTTGGGAAGCTTGGAGTAGCTTCTTGTGCATGAGAGCGAGGTGGGGTCGAGATGAGGTCTCTATCCTCATACGGACATGGAGTTGCTTTCATGTCTGAGGGCAGATGTCGAGAACACCCACTTACACCCATGGTAGAAGTGGACAGACTTCTATCTTGGTGGTAGGTAAAGACGCTCGGAGCCACAAGTGAGTGCAATGGACGGGCTGCACCTGCGAATGTGTGTTCCCTTCTTGACGAAGGGCATATGTTGTCATCTAAACACACCTAATGTGGAAATGAGAAAAAAAGTTTTAAAAACTGGAACATGAGGATAAACTTTCTTTCAAAGAAAACAACTGTGGCACAATTTAAAAACTATATGTTTTGAAAATTCTCTTCCAACCCCCACTCATTGTGTTGTAAAATGCACCCCCTCTTTTATATCCCTTTTAAGGAGTAGAGAAATATGACAAAAGAAAACACAAGGATTTACCCTCTGTCAGGTATGCTTAATGTCACTCTTATGCTTGCATGTTTATTGATTTATGCTATTCCAAGGAACAAGGTTTGAATTACGCATGGCTTCTCTTGATTAAAATAAGTGGTACACCCCTCTTAAACTAAGGGAGTGACGGATTGATCAAGGGGATGCGACCAAATCGGGTCGAGGTGTGGCACTTCCTCTAATTGGTTGGTCATTTCTCTGACATCATTTTGAATGATGACATGGCGTCCTTGCCACATGTCAGCTCCTCATTGGTCGGTCTTGTTGATAGGGCCTTTCCAACATTGACCATTGACTAGGGGCACATGTCACTTCCCTATTGGTCATTTGTCGCTGAGGTTATTTTTCCTCCTTTTATTGTTCACCAATGACATGTGTCTCAGCGCATCCAAGTGTTGCCTAAACGACTAACTAGGCATGCTTCGTCATGTGTCGAGTGCAGATTGGTCGCCCCTACTGACTGGGCACTGACCAAGCAATAGTCCGTTGATCGGATGGATCATTGATCAGTTTGGTTCGGTTGGGTTCGGTCACCCAAAACTAAAAATCGTTCATTTTAGGCCCGATTTGACCGATTTTCCAAATATTAAAAGTTTCTAAATTCATTTTCTATCTAATGATGGCCCTACATATTTTGAAGAATGATACAAGGATTTATTGATGAAATGAGTCAGACTCATGTTTGAAAAAGGACGTAGGACCACCAGTTGAACAAGGGAGCATAATGCTCACTAAAGTAAAGATGAAGGACTTAGGGGACAATGGGAAGACCCAAGATAACTTATGTATGAAAAGTTAACACCTAAGACCAAGAAATGAAGTAATGTCTAAATACCAAACAGGACAGTAGTCCATGTGAATTATGAGTTAACATCCCCAAAGAGGATTGTGTATGGCGTCGACTAGTAGAGGGTTGAACCTCGGTGATAAACAAAGGCTCACCTAGATACGAAGTATAGGTAGTTGTACTAAAAATAAAAGTATCATTTGGGTAGACGGTCAGGTGAGGACCATGCTCCAAGGAACTCATTGCATGCAACAATTAATCAACCACAAATAAACAAGAAATGAAGATGGGTAGGAGAGGGACGTGCTCCGGAAATGAACAATATAGGTGTCCCATGAGAATTTAGTCAAGGCATGAATGCCTACCACATGAAGTAAATTACAGATAGACAAAATTTCCAGATAGTATGCTAATTTAAAATGAATTATGATACATTGCATTTATGCGACAGTGCATTTACATCATAACAGATACAAGGGAGTCATTTGCATACCCGATCGAGACACACGAGAGAAGATGAAACTTTTTAACTGAGATGTGATAAGGGAGAGAATTATGTGTTGTTTGTGCAGAATGAGACATAAGGGTGGCACTCAAAGACTAGGATATATATTTATATAAGTTGTATTGTGTTGTGTTATTTAATATGTATTGATAAGTTAGTTATTGTGAGAGTCGCGACTCTACTTAGGAATTAGGCATGACTTGTAGATCTAGGCTAAAGGGTTAAATAACCTTATAAATCTTGTCTCTAGATATGATTCATTAATAATAAATACGACCGAAGAGGATTGTGAAATCGTCCAAAAAAATGAAAACGACACTAATGTCAAATCTATCGAAACTAGATAGAGGAAATGAGTGAGCATCTGAGGACACCACTCGGTTTGCTGGTAAGGGAAAGATGTTCCTCCCAACGACACCCAAAAGCATCATATGATAGCTAGGTGCACCATAACAGTGGATTTCCAAAGGAACCACTGTAGATAATATCTCTTAAAGGACACTCTAGGATGACGTACAAACACTAAAATAGTTTTAAATGAAAATGTAGAAAGGAAAGCAAAGGATATGAAAATTGTGTTAACCATTTTTTAGTATGGACAGTGTCGAGCCACTTGATCATCAGTCCTCGTACTCACTAACCATTAGTTCAACCCCTCCCCAAATATGTTTTTCAAGTGTCACAGAAGAATGGATTTGGGGAGAAAGATCTCATACATCGGAAAGTATCTTTGGTAGAGCAAGTTATTAAGGTAGAGAACCTCAAAAAAAGGGCACAAGTTTTTTCACTTAAGTTATGCTTTTCCCCAATGATGTAAAAGGTCCTAATCCTAATAAATAAACATTTCATAAAAATATTTTAGTTTCCTCTAAATAGAAAAAGAAATGTACATTTTATATTATTAACATTGGTCTTGTCAATAAGAATTTAGTGAAGGAACCCACCATAGTACCATTGGGGGTATTTTTTAGGTTGGCACTAGCACCCCCAACCCAGAAAATCGGGTCAGGACATGACATACTTGTTTTACTATTTCTTCTTTTGTATTACATTAGTGCCTAGGTTATCTAGTGTTTGATATAGTTTCTAGTATTAACTCTTTGCACTCAATAAATTCTCATTCTTTTAAAGATCCTCATTTTTTTGTCACTCATGTGCAACTATAAAATTTCAAGGTTTTCTATTCCTCTAACTAATCATCATAGTCAGTTTCCATTACAACTTATCCTTACAAATATTGGGGATCTGGCACATGTCCCATCACATTTTAGGTTTATCTACTACATTCATTTTCTCAATGAATGTTGTAAATATTCATTGATATTTATGTTGTGTAATTGGTCTGAAGTGACATTGATTTTTTTGCACTTTTCACTTACATATTGAAAATCAACTTAAATTTAAAATTAAAAGTCATCACACTAATATTGCCTGAGAATGTTTTCCTCCTCTTTTCAACAAAAACTTTAAAATCATTGTATTCTTCATTGTATTCCCTGTCCTCACACATCACAATAAAATAGATTTACTAATAGGAAAATTAGACAGATCATCAATATGGGTCACACATTATGCACTCAAGCTTCTCTTCCACCAAAATTCCAAGACTATGCTTTTGAAACATCCATCTTTTTGATCAACCACCTTCCCATGGGTATCAAGGATACATATGCACTCAAGCTTCTCTTCATTTCAAAACCAATATTTTATGATTTTTCATTTGGTGTTGATTATAAGTTCCTTTGGGTATTTCGTTGTATATGATATCTCTATCTCTATCCTTATCAGTAAAACAAGTCAAATCCACATTCCTTACTATGTATCATTCTCAAATATCCTAATGGGTATCAAGGATACATATGCATCCATGTTCCAGCTAGTTGAATATTTCACAGTTGGATGATCAAATTTAATGAACATGTCTTCCCCTACATACATGAGTGCCCCCTCCCCCTCCTTCTCCTCTCCTTCACTGGTGTGTCCTTCTCTCCCCATCTTACCCCTTCCCCCTCTAACCCATTGACCACGTCTAGGTGTTCGGACATTTCTCCTTTTCTTGTAGGTATTGAGTCACTAATTCCTTTGTCAGCATCCACTCCATCTGCCCCTCCTAGATCGGATCCATTATTTGCTCCACCATGACATGTGACTACTCCTTCTCAAGACGACCCTCTTCTTCTGCAATGGTTCAATTTTTTTTATAATTCTATTATGTTAACTATCTCTAATCTTCAAACGTCACATACTTTTCTTTAAACAAGTTGTCACAACTAATTATGGATGGCTATGCAAGAGGAGTCTTTGGATTTAATCCCGAATAAGACTTGGTATCTAATTTCCACACCTTTAGAATGAAAGATAATTGACTACAAATGGATCTACAACATCAAGCAACACCATGATAGGTCCATAGAACAATTGTCATGCCCGACCTAGTTTGGTTAGATCCCCATGAGCAACCCCCCACTCCCTTGGTTCAAGAGGAGTTAGGCGAAATCTCAACCTTGTTCCCTAGAATAACATATATCAATAATAATGCATGCTTAAGAGAAAATTAAGCATACTTGACTGAGGGTAAATCCTGGTGCTATCCCAAGTCATTCTCTATTCCTGAAAATGGATAAAAAAAGGGTGGGTGAGTTTCTACAACTCAAAGAATGAAAAATTTTAAAAATATAAAATGATTTGGAGTGTGCCAAACTCCTTAATTTCCTTTCAAAGATTATTTCTTCCTCATATTCTTGGCTTTCAAAAACTTTTTCACAATATCCACATTCGGTGTGTTTAGCAATCAACACACGCCCTTCATCATAAAGGGATCACACATTCGTAGGGCTATCTGTCCAATCCACCCACTTGTGGCGTTAGAGCGACTTTACCGGCCACCTAGATAGAAGACCGTCCACTTCTACCCTAGAAATGAGTGGGTGCACGCGACATCTGATCCTCAAACCCGAAAAGAACTCCGTGTCTGTATGACGATAGAGACCTCATCCCGACCTCACCCCGGTCTCATGTAGATGAAGTTTCCATATAAGCCATTTAATCTTTGGTGCCACTATTCCAATGGCCCCGACCCTCAACTTGACATGCAACAGTTTGTCTAGATTGGTCCATAGACCTGTCTTGTTGCACTGTTGCCAATCCATCGAGTATGTCAGCCTTGTCTTGGTACCATGGTCAAATCACATCATTCATTAAAATTTTCATGGCATAACATAATGTTTGTTTACGAGCTTCTGCTCGTGCCAACTAGCCTTGGTCTAACTGTACGAGATTTTCAAAATTGGGCATTTTAACCCCCAAGTTCCAAAATTGAGGCCATAGACCTTTATGAGCTATTTGAGCTCCCATAAATAAGGTCTCCCAAAATATTTAAGTCGTGGCATATAGTAAGGGGAGAACACTTCTGACAAAAATATCTTTTCACTCAACGATCGCACTAATCGGGTGTGATGACTTCTCCACTTACAACCAGTAAGTGGGTTTTGCACTTCTTTCTAGGAAGTTCATCATACCAACTGGGTATGATCTACTTACAACCGTTAATTAGTTTTTCCACGTAGTTTCCACATCACCCCATCCATGTGTGATGTTAAAATTCGACTTATTAGTGGTTTTTCTTTTCAAGGTACTCATAATCCCAACTGCGTATGATGTGAAAGTTCCCATGCACCCGATATTCGTAGTGTATTTTCCACTTAACCAACTCTTTTCCTCACACGAGCTTATCCTTACTGGCATTCCTGGTACTTCATGTTCCTACAGGATATGTACATCCTTGTTTATTATTTTTTGGCCTAATATCTTTCATTCATCACAAATGAATAAAATACCAAAACTTTTTAATTATTTGCATTTAGGTCCCTAAAGTACTTTTCCATTAACTTTAGGTCCCTAATGTCAATTTTCTCCCAAATTGAGTCCCGAAATTTTCAAAAATTCATTAGGGGTCCTCAATTTATCCAAAATCCCAAAAAGAGTTCAAGTTTACCAAATTTCCAATTTGATCCCTAACTTTTCAAAAATTACCATTTCCAATTGGTCCTTCAACCACTTTTTCATGGCTAATTGGCCCTCAATTTTGAGAAATTGCACTTTAGTCCCTTGAATTTTTGAAATCCCCAATTTCCCCCAAAATTTTATCCCAAATTTCCCCTTTAAAATTGGCTGAATTTGATTTCATCAAATTGACTGAACAATCGAGGTTAATTGATAAAATTAAAGGTAAAATTGAGTTCCTACACATACATACAATTAAATTGTACTTTGAATCGTATGAATTGATGTCAGAACGAGCTTAAACAAAGCTTCACCAGAAAACTAGACTTAGAGAAAGAAAGCTTTGAAAGCTTACTGTTAGGGATGCGGCAGTCCGAGCTTTCGATCGGGACAGATAGCTCTCCTCTTATGGTTCCTCCTAGAATCAAGAATAACCTCAATTAATGTCAAATTGAGGGAGAATTCAGTCAGTAAATTTTCACTGGTTCTTTCTCTGACACTGATTGGAATTTATAGAGGGGAGCCAAATTGGCTTACCTTTCCACTCTAATTCGATCGTATGAAGGTTGAGGGAGTGTTGGGAGAGCTTGGTTTGCCTAAGGAGGGCTCAAATCGGTTGATTTAAGCTCGATAGGAATAGGGCAACTTCGGTCCGCCGGAGCTACTTCACTGTTCTATCACGCCAACGCTTGTCCGGAGATGCTCGAAGCAATGGGAGACTACCGTCGGGTAGCTGACTTCCCCCGAGCCTAAAGAACCCAACCACATCTTCTTTAGCTCATAAAAATCCCTATGTTAGAGCTTTGGTTCAAGATTCATTGGAAATCTAAGTAGTTGAGAGTGAGTGAGGTTTTCAGGTGTTTGGCACATTAATAACAGTTATTGATGACCTGAAATGTCCTAAATGGAAACATTTCCTTTTTTCCGGTGCTGTTCAATTGTCCCGCGAGTGAACAGAGCTATCATATGAAGGAAGAAGATGACACAATTCCGAACCGGACTGGACAGGTCCAAACTGAGTTCAACGCTTAAATCGGCCGGTTTAGGCCCGATTCAACTGAGTTTTTTAAAATTAAAATTTTCTAAATTCATCTAAATTCATTTTCTATCCAATGGTGGCCTCAATTCTCCAATTTCAATTTTCTAAGCCACCTAGATAATTGAATTTAATGTCTAGTTCAATGATGGTTCAAATGGTCCAAATTGGTTAAATCTGATTTGGATCTAGTTCACCTGAACTAGTTTGATTTTCTTTCCCAAATTGTCCTAAAGTCCCTTTCCAAGGTTTTTATGACTCTTTGTCTCACTCGAGAGTTATAAATTTCCCAATTCTCCCATTCTCTAGTGGTCGGGGTCTATGAACTGGTTCAGTTTTCTCACTCGGGTTGACCGGTTATTTCACAGTTTTCCTTAACTCTGAGAGCAAGGTTTACAACAACATAAAGCATAATTGTTCGCCAAATGTTAATCCTAAGAAGAGGGACTAGACTATGTTGTTGCATTCAATTTAGTAATCAAGCATGTCACAATTTGTTTAATTATCTCCCTCATGGTCTCTCACAGTTGGCCTCTTCAAAAACTAGTTGTTAGCAATGCCTTCTTACATGAACATTTTGATGAAGTAGTTTTCATGTCTCAGCCATCTAGCTTTATCGAGTCTCATTTTTCTGAATCATGTCTACCTCTTACAAGGATCATTATATAGTCTTAAGCAATCCCCACGAGCCTATTTTTTAGACTTGGCTCATTCCACAGTTGTCATGGTTTTCACCTCTTTATTGCTAATACTTCCCTTTTTATCTATTACTGTGACCATGAATTATGCATCTCCTAGTATACGTCGATGATATTATTCTTATCGATGGTATTGATGCCCCTCTCTTAGTTTTGATTTATTGTGATGTCCCGACCGGGTTTTTTCGGATAGCCGTGAGCAACTTGTCACTCTCCCGGTTTATTAAGGGTTTTTCCCTTCTCTAAACCTTCAGGAATAAGGCGTCATTTACACCCGTATCTGTCCTAGAATAACATTAATCAAAACTGAATACATTAAATCTTACATACCTATCTTGAAGGTTCAGCTACAGAAAACTTTTTAAGTGGGTTTTCCCTTTGTTACCTGAAAAGGGGTAAAGGGAGAGAGTGAGTTCGATGACTTAGTAAACGGGTGTTGGGAGAGAGTTTTCATAATCAAAACAACTTTAATCAGAGTGTGTCGAACTCCTCATTTTCTTTAAGAATATTCATTTATCAAATTCTGGTTTTTCAAATCTTTTTCCTCATTTCCAAATTAGGTGTGTTTAATAGTCAATACACACCCTTCATCAGGAAGGGATCACACATTTGTAGGGCAACCCGTCCACTGCACTCACTCGTGGCATCGAAGCAACTTTAGCAACCACCTAGATAGAAGCTTGTCCATTTCTACCATGGGTTTGAGTGGATGTTCACAATATCTGACCCTCAAACCCAAAATCAACTTTGTGTTCGTATGAGGACAAAGACCTCATCTTGACCCCACCCCAGCCTCAAGCGCATGAAGCTACGTCAAGCTTACCTTACTTTTGGTACGTCTAGTAGCCCCTAGGATGCATCAATGCCCCTCTTGGGCATATTGATGGTCCCAAACCTTAAGTGCATGCACAAACAATAATTTTCTATAAAGCCATTTATCTTTGGTGCCACTGGTCCAATGGCCCCAACCCTCAACTCGACCTATAGTTGTTTGTCTAGACCGGTTCGTCGACTAGGTCCTGACGCACTTCCGCCAGCCCATCGAGTATGTCAATCCTCTCTTGGTACCATTAAAAAATCACATAATCCATTTATTAGGAATTTTCAAGGCTTATACATCATGTTTGTTTATAAGCTCCTGCTCATGTCAATTGGCTTTAGGCTCATTGTACATGATTTTCCAAAACCGGGCATCTAGCCCCACAAGTTCCAAAATTGGGGCCTCTAGCCTATTTGAGCTGTTCTAGCTCCCGTCAAGAAGGTCTTCCAAAATTTTAAGCATTGGCACATAATCAGTGGAGAACGCTTCTGACAATATAATCTTTCCATTCATCACACCAACCGGGTGTGATGACATCTCCACTTACAATCGACAAGCGAGTTTTTTCCTTTCATCCAGTAAGTCCATCATGCCAATTGGGTATGATCTCTTTACTTATAACCGGTAAGTAGTTTTTCTGCATAGTTCTGACATCACTCCAACTAGGGTGTGATGTAAAAATCCCACATATATGTGGTTTTTCATTTCTGAAGTGTTCATCATCCCAATTGGGTATGATGTGAATAAACCCACTTACCCGATAACTGAAGTGTACTGTTCTCTTGTCAGTATCCTCTTCCATGCTAGCTTTTCCTTACTGGTGTTCTGATCCCCCATGTTCCTACATGATTTGGACATCCTAATCTATTAATATTTGGTGTAACAACCATCGTTTCCTCACGTATGAAAGACTAGGCTCAAAATTTTTAGTTAATTGCACTTAGGTCTCTAAAGTTCATTTTTCCTTGACTTTATGTCCCTAATGCTAATTTTTCCCCTATTGAATCTTGAAACCTCCAAAAATTCACTTTTTGTCCTCAACTTACTCAAAATTGTTTAAGGGGCTAAAGTTTTCCAAATATCCAATTTGGTCCCTAACTTTTAAAAAATTACCATTTTGCCCTACTTTACAAAAATGGCAATTTGACCCCAATTATTTTAAAAAAATTGACCAATTGGTCCTCCAACATTCTTTTCATGGCCAATTGGCCCTCAATTTTGGGAAATTCCAATTTGGTCCCTAAAATTTTTGAAATCCCCACAATTTTCCCCAATTTCCCCTTTTCAAACTGACCGAATTTGATTTTATCAAATTGACCATTCAATCGGGGTTAATTGCTCCAATTAAAGGTATGAATCAGTTCCTACACTTCCGTACGATTCAATTGAGCTTTGAACTACGTCTTTTGGGCCTAAATTGAGCTCAAATGGAGCTTCGCCAAAAAAAATTAAGCATAGAGAGAGAAAGCTTCGAAAGATTACCATCGGAGGTGTGACGGTCTGATATCTCTATCAAGAATACTCTCTTTTCGAGGTATCTTCTAGGATCAGGAATTCCTACAATTGACCTCAAGTTGAGCAAGAATTTCATTAGTAAAATTATGTCATTTATCTCTCAAACTCCGACATGCAACGATTGAGTAGGGCCGAATTGCCTTATCTTTCAGCTCAGTTGAGGTCATCTACGGGCTGAGGAGATGTTGGGAGAGCGTGGTTTGGTATGAGGAGGGCTGAATTCGACTTATTTCAGCTCGAATAAAACAGGGTAGCTTCAGTCCGTCAGAGTTGCTTCACTGTTTGATTACGTCGACACTTCACCGGGATGCCATGGAATCTCACAATCTCCCTCGTATATAGGACGACCAGTTTTTCCATTGAATCTGTCACTCTTATAGGTAGGAAATGGGCAAACTTGGTTAATATGTCCACAAAGACCCAAATTTTGTCTCGTCCTTTCCTTGTCACAGATAGTCCCAAGACAAAGTTCGGGATTGGCAAGGGTTGTAGTTGTAAACCCCATCCTTTAGTAATGAGAAAACTGGGGAAAGAATCGGTAAATTTGAATCTTTAAACCGAATTGGTCTACAAGCCCGATTGTTAGGGGACGAGCAAATTAGAAAAAAATTTCTAACTCCCATGTGACTAAAAAAAGTTCATAAACTTGGGAAAAGAACCCTAGGACGAAATAAGGAGGAAAGATCGAAGCATTTCAAGAGAACCGGGTCCGAATCAGTTTATTAACCGAGTTGATTTATGAACCGGAGTGGAGAGAGAATGGGTAAACCAAGAAGCTTATGGAACCCTTGTGATTCAAAGAGATTTATAATCCTTGGGAAGGAACCTTAGAACAATTTGGGAAAGAAAAACCAGATCAGTTCGGGTGAATAGGACTCGAACTAGATTAAATCGGTTTAAGAACCAGGCTGGTTTATGAACCGGAATCGATTAAGAGATGGTAAGTCGGGAATTTTATAGATCCTAAGTGACCCAAGGAGTCACAAAAGAGATGGAAATGGACTTGTGAAGGAATTGGGAATGAAAACCAAACCAGTTCAGGTGAACCGAATCCAAATCCGGTTCGAACCGGTTTGAACCACTATTGAACTGGATCCTAAATTCATTTTTCTAGTTCGCTTAAATAATTCAAATTTGATATTTGTGGCTACCATTGGATAGAAAATGATTTTAGATGAATTTAGAAACTTTTAGATTTGAAACGTTTCTGTTTGGTACGATTCGGGTCTTCAATGCCTGTCATAACAGTGCCAAACGGACGGCCAATGGGTCCTCGAGCTCCGTATATAAAGAGTTCTCTCTATTCATCCTCTCCACACCTAAAAAGCTCACTCTCTTATTTGCTTAGTTTTCTAGCAAAGGTTGAATGAGAGCTCTGATATAGGGTCAATTCTAAGCCAAAGAAGGTGAGGTTGGGTTCATTAGAATCGGGGAGAATTCAGCTACACGGTGGTGACATCTGTTCATTCCGAGAGTCACCAGAGAAGCATTGTCGTGTTCAAACAGTGAAGCAGCTCCGGCAGGCCGTAGCTACCCTGTTTCGGCCAAGTTTAAATCAGCCAAGTCGAGCCCTCCTTAGGTCAAACCAAGCTCTCCCAGCACCTCCTCAACCCTTCCACGGCAGAATTAGGACCAAAAGGTAAGTCAATTCGGCTCCCCTTTACAATTTCCGATTAGTGTTAGAGAGAGAGTTAGCCTAATTTCAATGATGAAATTCTAATCCAATTTTACAACAATTAATTCATTCTTGATCCTAGGAAGAACCTCTGGAAGAGAGCTACCTGCCCAGATAGAAAGTTCAGACCGTCGTGCCTTCACCGATGAGAAATTGAAGCTTTCTCTCTCTATAGTCTGTTTTTGAGTGAAGCTCCTTTTTAGCTCGTTTCGGCATTAAAACCTATGATTCAAAGTTCCTTAGAATCATATAAACATGTAAAAACTCGATTTCAACTTCAATTTCAATGAATAGAGGTGTTTGATCGGTCAATTTGATGAAATCAAATTCAGATGTGTTAAAGAGTTGAAAATTGGGGAAAATTTGGGGAAATATGGGGATTTTCAAAAATTCAAAGGACCAAAGTGTAATTTTCTAAAATTGAGGGTCAATTGGTCATGATAAGAATATTAGAGGGCCAATTGAGAAATTTTAGAATTTTTGGGGCAAAATTTACCATTTTGTACAGGAATGATAAAATGGTAATTTTGGGAAAATTGAGGGACCAAATTGAAACTTTGGGAAATTAAACCCCTTTTTACTGAATTTAATAAATAGTGGTCCCCAGATAAATTTTAAAAGTTTCGGGACTCAATTTGAGGAAAAACCCAACAATAGGGACTTAAAGTTAAAGAAAAATACCTTTAAGGACCTAATTACAAATATATATATATATATATAAAGTTGGGTTTTCTCATTCATTGGAATGAATGAGGGATATTAGGCCAAAGAATAATGAACAACTGTGTTCATTTCGTGTAAGAGAATGAGACATCGAGAACGCCAGTTGAGATCTAGCGTGCAAGGGACAAAATTCAACTAAGTGGAATTTCACTACACGATCGGGTGAGTGGGATTTTATATCATACCTAGTTGGAGATGATAAGCACATCAAAATAAAAACCCACTACTATTTGGTATTTTAAACATCACGACTTAGAGAAGTGATGTGAAAACCATGCGAAAAAACTACTTACCGGTGGTAAGTAGATCATACCCAGTTGGTATGATAAAACTTCCTCGAAGGAAGTTGAAAACCCGTTCATAGGTTATGAATAGAGATGTCCTTATATCGGGTCGGTATAATGGATGGTGAAAACATATTTTTGTTAGAAGTGTTCCCCCCTGACTGTGTGTCAATGCTTAAACAATTTGGGAGACCTTCTCGACGGGAGCTCGAATAGCAAGAATAGATCGGGGCCTCAATTTTGGAACTTGGGGGCTAATATGCCCGGTTTTTTAATATCTCGAACAGTGTTCCATAGGCCAATGGGCATGAGCAGGAGCTCATAAACGAACATAATATATGTGCCATAAAACTTTAATAAATAAATTGTATGGTCATGGTACCATGGCTGGTCCGACATTCTCAGTCAACTAGCAATAGTGCGACATGACCGGTCTCTGACCAATTAAGACAAACAGTTGCAGGTTAAGTTGAAAGTCAGAACTATTGGACTAATGACACCACATATTACATGGCATAATAAGAAAATATTGTTTGTGCATGCACTATGAGTACGAGATCATCAAGACGCCCATGAGGGCTAGTGATGTGTCCTAAGAGCCTTGGACGACCCAGTGAGTATAAGGGTAGTTCATTGTTCTAGGTGACTGTGCGAAATTTGGAGTAGCACCAAGCGCATGAGACTGGGGTGGGGACGGGATGAGGTCTCTGTCCTCATATGGACATAAGAATCGATTTTAGGATTGAGGGACGGAAGTCACATAAATCCACTCATTCTCAGGATGGAAGTGGTCGTACTTCTATCTAGGTGGCCGGTAAAGTCGCTCTAAAACCATAAGTGGGTTCAGCGGTCGTGCTGGCCTGCGAATGTGTGTAACCTTCATGATGAAGGATGTGTGTTGGGTGATGACACACCATGATAATAAGAAATGGTGGAAAAACCTGAATTGTTAAATGAAGGGATTTTTGAAAAGTAAGGAGTCGGGCACTCTCAAATATAAATATTTTTCCTAAAAATTAAAAGAAGACTTTTGAAAAACCCATTCAATGAGTTGTAGAAACTCACCCCTCTTTTCTATCCCTTTCTAGGAAAAGAGAAAATGACTATGAGTAACACCGAGCCTTACCCTTTATTAGGTATGCTTAATTTTGCTCAAACTTGCATTTTAATTGATATATGTTTGTTTGTTTATGAGCTCATGCTCGTGCCCACTAGCCTATGGCCCACTTGTTCGAGATTTTCAAAACTAGGCATAATAGCCCCCAAGTTCCAAAACTGAGGCCCCCCGATCTATAAGAGCTATTCGAGATCCCATCAAGAAGGTCTCCCAAATCGTTTAAGCATTAGCACACAGTCAGGGGAGAGCACTTCCGACAAAAATATATTTTCAACTGTCCATTATACCGACCAGGTATAAGGACATCTCCTTTCATAACCGATGAACAGGTTTTCAACCTCCTTTTAGGAAGTTTCATCACACCGACCGGGTATGATCTACTTACATTTGGTAAGTAGTTTTTCCGCATGATTTTGACATCACCCATCTAAGTTGTGATATTTAAAATACCAGTTGGTAGTGGGTTTTCATTTTGAGGTACTTACCATCCCCAACTGGGTATCATATAAAATCCCTCTCACCTGTTAATGCAGTTAATTCCAGTAGACCGGTTCTTTGTATTCACACGAGCGTAATAGCCTTCACTCATTCCAAATGAATGAGAAAACCAAACTTTTATTTATTTGTAATTAGGTCCCTAAAGTTATTTTCCTTTAACTTTAAGTCCCTAATATCGATTTTTCCTCAAATTGAGTCCCAAAACTTTTAAATGGAGTCGGAATGAGCTCAAATGGAGCTTCGCTGGAAAATAGACTTTAGAGAGAGAAAGTTTTGAAAGCTTACCATCATGGGCCCGACGGTCTGAGCTTTCGATCTAGGCAATTAGCTCTCATCCTAGAATCAAGAATTGCATCAATTGATATCAAATTGAGTTAGAATTTCATTATCAAAATTCTGTCAATTCTCTCTCTAGCACCGGCTAGAAATTGTAGAGGGGAGCTGAATTGTCTTACCTTTTAGTCCTAATTCGGTTGTGGAAGGACTGAGAAAGTGTTGGGGGGGCTTGGTTTAGCCTAAGAAGGCCTCAAAATGGCTGATTTCAACATGGCCGAAATAGGGCAGCTTCGGTCCGCTAGAGCTGCTTCACTATTCCATCACGCTAGCACTTCTTCGGAGACCCTCAGAGCAAATGGAGACTACATGCGTGTAGTTGACTTCTCCCTAGTTCTAAAGAACTAGACCTCACCTTCTTTGGCTTAGAAATGACCCTATATTGGAGCTTTGGTTCGAGATTCACCGGAAAACTAAGCAACTGAGAGAGAGTGAGCTTTTTGGGTGTGGTGAGGATGAATGGAGAGGGGCTCTTTATATAGGGAGCTCGGGGACTCATCGACCGTCCATTTGGCACCTTTGTGATAGACATTGATGGTCAGAAATGTATTGAACAGAGACATTTCTTCTTCTTCGCCGGCGTTGCTTCAATTTTCCAGCGAGTGAACAGTGTTGTCATCTAAAGGAAGAAGACAACACTATTCCGAGCCGAATTGGACCAGTCCAAACCGGGTTCAAAGCTTAAACCAGTTGGTTCACCCCTCATTCAACCGAGTTTTTCAAATATATAAATTTCTAAATTCATTTTCTATCCAATGGTGCCCTCAAATCTCAAATTTGAATTATTTAAGCCACCTAGAAAAATAAATTTAAGATCCAGTTCAATAATGGTTCACCTAAACCAGTTTGGTTTTCATCTCCAATTCACCCTAAAGTTCTTTTTCATGACTTTTATGACTCCTTAGGTCACTTAGGGTCCATAAAATTCCTGGTTTACTTTCCCAACATTTCTCGAACATTTTTTACTTTATTACCATAGTATGGATTGTCCACTCATTCATACTTGTCACAACATCTTTTTTGTGCTAACTCGTTAACTTATTTCCGTTTAAGGAGGGTTCACATCCTCCTTGTTTCAAAATCACTTGTTCATCCTTCGTGAGGCTCACTTAACTGTCTCAAGACTTTAAACTAGAAATCCAGTTTTGGCCATTAATTTCTTTAAGGATTTTCCTTCGTTCTTCCTTTTCTAATGTTTTGGCCTTTTTACTTCTACCTTCTTTGTCGTGGTTTAAATCCCTGGTTCTCTCGAAGATCATTTTTTTAACTTTCTCCTTCTCTCCATTTTTTTGATCCAATCATCTAGGCAGCTGTATCACTCGTCCTTCATGCCCATCCTTTTTTTCTTCATAGAGTGTAGTCTTTACTACATCTCAACCTTTCTTAGGATTCTCTTTGACCATCCCGTTGTTACTAATTTCTACTTGGTTCTCCTGGAATTGTTATTTGGCTCTATTACTCTTCCAAAGCAGGTCATAATTGGCCTCCAATACATTCTTTCTTCAAGAAGTTTCTAACGATGGACTGGTCCATTGCACTCAATGTTATGTCCATCCGCCAACCAATGATTCCTTTGAGGTACTTAGTTGTATGCACCCCTCCAAAGTTTACTTCCATTGTGTAATTCTTTATAGAGAATTCAAATCTTCCTTGTTTCAAGATTTCTTGACAATTATGTGAGAGGCTTGCCTATTCATTTCTTGGCTTGAGTTTAGTTGTTAATTTGGCCTTTTGGTCCCTTTAAAGATTTCTTTCATCCTTCTTTTCCCGAGTATTTGGCCTTTCCACCTCTGTCTTCTTTGTTGGAACTCAAATTATGGCATTTTCATGTATTAGTTCGTTAACTGCCTTGCCTCCACCATTCCTTTGGTCTAAGTTTCTTAGGGCAGTTGTTTCTCGAGTCCTCCTGTCCTTAACATCCATCTAACTGACCTTTTTTAGGGTGTCATTTATTCTCTCTGACTATCTTGTTGTAACGAATTTCTTTCTTGCTATCTGACTATCTGGATGTAATTGATATTCTGAGTAGGAGTTGTATTTCTAAGGATGGTATCCTTTCGGGTTTCCTATTGCAGTGGGGAAATTATTCTTGGAAAATATTGTCCTGACTCCTGGCGGTGTGGGACAGTTTTTCACTTCATGTCCTATTCTCCTATAGGTTAACTCTATTCCTGTCCTTAGTAGGGTTGGGCACTTCTCCACGCAGTGTCCCTATTGTTCATACTTGTAATTATGTGAACATAAGTGGTTCCTCTTGGTATTTTTCTAGAAAATTGTTAGTTTTGGTGCTCTTTCGTCCTTGAGTCTAGATACCTTGAAAGTTTTTCTTGTGGAGACTTCTTTGTCATTTGATCACTCTAAGAGTCCTCCTAGATTTCTCAATTCCCTAATTCAATTTCCTTAACTTGGATGGGATTCTCCTGGGTTTCTATGATTGTACAAGCTTATTTGGTCACTTTCTTTGGGGCCATCTCCGTTGAAGATCACATCATTTGAGGGATAGGGTTTTTAGGAATTTGGAGTACTTTATTAATAGAGTAGTACAACATGTTGGGTGTTTTGGCCCTATTACAGAAAATGGTCACCAAACAACTAGGGAGCTATGGGATTCTTGATAAGCATCCTCCTATGTAAGGTTATATGCCTCCTTGTTGGCGTTTATGGCTTCACATTAGCTTCCTTTATACTTAGAGTTGTGACCTCAATAGGTCCTGGCACCATTCTCCGGCATACTTCCCCATTTGGTCTTTTTAGATTCTTGCCATGCCTCAGGCATTTGGAAAGCTTCTAGGGTTGTCTTACTATGAAGATAGGGTGTTGAGTAGAGCTATTACTAGTTTTCTTGGTTCCTCTCCTGGGAGCCATCTGAAAATTTTAGGATAAATCATATTGGTTACTATATTTTCTAGTCTTTATTATGTATTCGAGGAAAAAGGCTCTGATATCACTCAAGTTGTCACGCCTCGACCCGGTTTGGTCGGATCCCCGTGATCAACCTACCACTCTCTCGATTTATTAAAGGGTTTCCCCTTATTATAGACCGAAACAGTAAGGCATCCTTTAAACCTGCACATTTTCCTAGAATAACATAAATAAAAAATGCAAAATATTTTAATTTAACCATACCTGTCTCACAGGCGTCTTAGTTGATGGTCTTTAAATGAAGGCTTTCTGGAATTTCCTGAAAGGGATATAAGGGAGGGGTGAGTACAACGACTTAATGAATAGGTTTTCAAAAATTTTAACTTTTAGGAAAAAGACTTTATTGGATTGTGCCAAACTTTTCTCTTTCAAAAATCCTTTCATATCAAATCTTGGTTTTTACCACCATTTCCTTATTAATCACGGTGTGTCATCACCCAACACACATTCTTCATCTTGAAGGTCAAACACACATTCACAGGCCAGCCCGTCCATTGAACCCACTTGTGGTGTCGGAGCGACTTTACCGGCCACCTAGATAGAAGTACATCCACTTCCACCCTGAGAATGAGTGGATGTACGTGACATCCAACCCTTAATCTTTAAATCAATTCTCCGCATCCATATGAGAATAGAGACCTCAGCCCGTCCACACCCTGGTCTCATGCGCTTAGTGCTACTCCAAATTTCGCACTGTCACCTAGTACGATGAACTGCCCTTACACTCATCGGGTCGTATAGGGCCCTTTGGATGCATCACTACCCCTCATGGGTGTCTTGATGATCCTATAATCATAGTGCATGCATATAATACCATATAATCTATGGTGCCACTGGTCCAATGGCCACGACCCTCAACTCAACCTACAGTTGTTTGTCTTGACTGGCCCGAAGACCTGCCATGTCGCACTGCTACTAGTTGACTCGATATGTCGGTCCTATCTTGGTACCATAGCCAAACAATTTATTTATTAAAGTTTTATGGCACATATCTCATGTTTGTTTATGAGCTCCTGCTCGTGCCCATTGGCCTATGGCCCACTTGTTCGAGATTTTCAAAACCAGGCATAATAGCCTCCAAGTTCCAAAATTGAGGCCCCCAGCCTATAAGAGCTATTCGAGCTCCCGTCAAGAAGGTCTCCCAAATAGTTTAAGCATTGGCACACAGTCAGGGGAGAGCACTTCCAACAAAAATATTTTTTCAACTGTCCATTATATCGACCGGATATAAGGACATCTTTGCTCATAACCGATGAACAGGTTTTCAACTTCCTTTGAGGAAGTTTTATCATACCAACAGGGTATGATTTACTCACAACCCGTAAGTAGTTTTTTCGCATAATTTCACATCACTCCTCTTAGTTGTGATGTTTAAAATACCACTTGGTAGTGGGTTTTCATTTCGGGGTACTTATCATCCCCAACCAGGTATGATATAAAATCCCACTCACTCGTTAATACAGTGAATTCCATTTGACCAGTTCTTTGTATTCATGTGAACTTGTCCTTGCTGGCATTCCCGGTACCTCATGTTCCTACACGATATAAACATCTCAGTTCATTATCTCTCGGCCTAATAGCCTTCATTCATTCTATGTAAATGAGAAAACCAAACTTTTATTTATTTGCAATTAGGTCCCTAAAGTTATTTTCCTTTAACTTTAAGTCCCTAATGTCAGTTTTTCCTCAAATTGAGTCTTGAAACTTTTAAAATTTATCATAGGACCTCAATTTATTCCATTTCACAAAAAGGGGTTCAATTTCGCAAATTTCCAATTTGGTCCCCCACCTTTTCCAAAAATACCATTTTTCCCTTCCTTTACAAAAATGGTAAGTTTCACCCCAAAAATTCTAAAATTCCTCAATTGGCTTTCTAATATTTTTATCATGCCCAATTGGTCCTTCAAAATTTTGAAAATCCCCAATTTTCCCCCAATTTCAACTCCTTAACATGACTGAATTTGATTTCATCAAATTGACCTATCAAACACATCTAATTGTTGAAATTTAATTTAAAATTGAGTTCCTCCATCTTTATATGATTTAATAGCACTTTGAATTGCATGTTTTCACGCTGGAATGAGCTCAAACGGAGCTTCGCCGAAAAATAGACTATATAGAGAGAAAGCTTCGAAAGGTTACTGTCGGGGGCTCGACAACGTCCTAAGGTTCATCCTTGAATCAAGAATTGCATCAATTGATACTGAATTGAGTTAGAATTTCATCATCAAAATTCTACTAGTTCTCTCTCTAGCACCGGTCGAAAATTGTAGAGGGGAGCCGAATTGGCTTACCTTTCAATCTTAATTCAGCCGTGTGAGGGCTGAGGAAGTGTTGGGAGGGCTTGGTTTGGCCTAACGAGGGCTCGGAATGGCCTATTTCAACTTGGCCGAAATAGGGAAACTTTGGTCTGCCGGAGCTACTTCATTGTTCCCTAACGTCGGCGCTTCTCCTACGACCCTCTAAGTAAATGGAGACTACAGGCGTGTAGCTGACTTCTCCCCAGTTCTAAAGAACCCGACCTCACCTTCTTTGGCTTAGAAATGACCCTATATCAGAGATCTGGTTCGAGCTTCCCCAGAAAACTAAGCAACTAAGAGAGAGTGAGCTTTTCAGGTGTGGAGAGGATGAATGGAGAGGGGCTCTTTATATAGGGAGCTCGGGGACTCATCGGCCGTCCGTTTGGCACCTTTATGACAAACATTGATGGCCATAAATGTATTGAATGGAGACATTTCTTCCTCGTCGGCGCTGCTTCAATTTTTCGGCGAGTGAACTGTGCTAGTCATCTGAAGGAAGAACACGACACTGATCAGACCGGTCCGAACCGGGTTAGAAGATTCAATCGGTCGGTTCACCCCTTATTCGATCAAGTTTTTCAAATCTAAAAATTTCTAAATTTATCTAAATTCATTTTCTATCGAATGGTGGACTCAAATCTCAAATTTGAACTAATTAAGCCACCTAGAAAAATAAATTTAGGATTCAATTTAGTAGTGGTTCAAACAAGTTTGGATCCGATTCACCTGAATCGGTTTGGTTTTCATCTCCAATTCACCCTAAAGTCCTTTTTCATTTTTATGACTCCTTAGGTCAATAAAATTCCCAGTTTACCATCTCTCTATCGGTTCTGGTTCATAAACCGAGTCGGTTCTTAAACCGGTTTAATTTGGTTTAGGTCTAGTTGATCTGAACCAATTTGGTTTTTCTCTCCCACTTATTCTAAGGTTCCTTCCCAAGGTTTATAAATCTCTTTGGGTCAGAAGGGAGTTGAATTTGTCTAATTTGCTCATTCCCCTATAAACGGGTTTGTGAACTAGATCAGTTTTCTTACTCGATTTCACTGGTTCTTTTCCCAGTTTTCCTTAACTCAAAAGGGCGGCATTTTCAACGTGCCTCTTCCGGAATTAACCTCTTTAGTACCTCATCTTGAGGCACACATACTCTTCCCTTGTAGATAGTTTTCTATCACCTTAAAGGTCATAGTCTAGTTTTAAATATTTGTTGATTGGGTCCAAATAGGGTTGGTGCTCCTTATCTGCTTTTTGTTGGACCTTAAATTGCTCTATTAAGATGGGTCTCACCATAACATCAACCAACAAGCATTTCTCCCTCTTTTCCATCTTAAGGTCCACCTCCATTCTTCCCAACTGTTGCAACAAGGGTTAGTAACTTGTCTTTATGTCACGCCCCGACCCGGTTTGGTCGGATCCCTGTGATCAACCCGCCACTCTCCCAGTTTATTAAAGGGTTTCCCCTTATTATAAATCGTAAAGAGTAAGGTGTCCTTTAACTTGCACCTTTTTTCTGGAATAGCATAATCAAAACTGCATGAAATTTAAAACTTTACATACCTATCTTACAGGCATCTTAGTTGACAGTCTTTAAGGGGAGGCTTTCCGGGATTTCCTGAAAGGGATATAAGGGAGGGGGTGAGTACGACTACTCAGTGAATGGGTTTTTAAAAGCTTTTGACTTTTAAGAAAAACATTTATATGGAGTATGCCAGACTCCTTTGTTTTCAAAAATCCCTTCATTTAAAAAAATTTGGGTTTTCCCATTATTTCCTAGTTACCACGGTGTGTCAACACCCAACACACATCCTTCATCATGAAGGTTACACACATTCACAAGTCAGTATCACTACTGAACCCACTAGTGGCTTCGGAGCGACTTTTCCTGCCACCCGAATAGAAGTACGACCACTTCTACCCTGGGAATGAGTGGATGTACGTGACATCCAACCCACAATCCTGAAATCACTTCTTCATGTCCATATGAGGACAAAGACCTCATCCTGTCCCCACCCCAGTCTCATGCGCTTCGTGCTACTCCAGATTTCGCACAGACACCTGGAACAACGAACTGCCCATATAGCCACCAGGTCGTCCAATGCCCTTAGGACGCATCACTACCCCTCATGGGCGTCTTGAAGATCTCGTACTCACAGTGCATGCACAAACAATGTTCTCTTATATTTCCATGTAATCTGTGGTGCCACTAGTCCAACGGCCCCGACTCTCAACTCAACTCGTAGTTGTTTGTCTTAACTAGTCCGTCGACCTATCATGTCACACTACTGCTAGTTGACTGAGCATGTCGGTCCTATCATGGTACCATGGCCAAACAATTCACTTATTCAGTTTTATGGCACATATATCATGTTCATTTACGAGCTCCTGCTCGTGCTAACTGGCCTTGAGCCCACAGTATAAGATTTTCAAAATTGGGCATTTAGCCCCCAAGTTCAAAAACCGAGGCCCCGACCTATTAGAGCTATTCGAGCTCCCGTCGAGAAGGTCTCCCAAATTGTTTAAGCATTGGCACACAGTCAGGGGAGAGCACTTACGACAAAAAATAGGTTTTTACTGTCCATCATACCGACTGGTATAAGGACATCTCCATTCATAACCGATGAATGGGTTTTCAACTTCCTTCAAGGAAGTCCCATCATACCAACTGGGTATGATCTACTTACAACCCGTGAGTAGTTTTTTCGCATAACTTTCACATCACTTTCTCTAATTAGTGATGATTAAAATACCACTAAACAGTGGGTTTTTATACCGAGGCACTTATCATCCCCAACTGGGTATGATATATAATCCCACTCACAACCAGTAAGTGGTTTTTAAATTTTAAGTTATGCTCATCATCCCATCCGGGTATGATGTTAGTAAACCCACTCAACTGTTAATGCCGTGAATTCCACTAGACTAGTTCTTTGTATTCACGCGAGCTTGTCCTTGCTGGTGCTCTCAATATTTCGTGTTCCTACACGATATGAACATCTTGGTTCATTATCTTTCGGCCTAATTGCCTTCATTCATTCCAAATGAATGAGAAAGTCAAACATTCATTTATTTGTAAATCGGTCCCTAAAGCTATTTCTCTTTAACTTTAAGTCTCAAATGTCGGGTTTTCCTCAAATTGAGTCCCGAAACATCTAAAATTTATCATAGGACCTCAATTTATTCCATTTCACAAAAAGGGGTTTAATTTCCCAAATTTCCAATTTGGTTCCTCAACTTTTTCAAAATTACCATTTTGCCCTTCCTTTACAGAAATGGTAAATTTTGCCCCAAAAATTTCAAAATTTCTGAATTGGTCCTCCAACATTATTTTCATGCCCAATTGACCCTCAATTTCATAAAATTTCATTTTGGTCTTTTAAATTTCGAAAATCCCCAACTTTCCCCCAATTCCAACTTCTTAACATAACTGAATTTGATTTCATCAAATTGACCCATCAAACGTTTCCAATTGTTGAAATTGAGTTTCTATATGTTCATAAGATTCTTCAGAAATGTGAATCGCAAGTTTTAATGATGGGACGAGCTCAAACGGAGCTTCGTCGGAAAATGAACTATAGAGAGAGAAAGCTTCGATTACTCACCGGTGAAAGCACGACAATTCGAGCTTTCGATCTGGACAAATAGCTCTCATCCTGAGGTTCATCCTAGAATCAAGAATCACATTAATTGATGCAGAATTGGATTAGAATTTCGTTATTGAAATTCGGTCGACTCTCTCTCTAGCACCAATCGAAAATTATAAAGGGGAGCCAAATTGGGTTACCTTTCGGTCCTAATTCGGCATGGAAAGGCTGAGGAAGTGTTGGGAGGGCTTGGTTTGGCATGAGTAGGGCTTGAAATGGCCGATTTCAGCTTGGCCGAAATAGGGCAGCTTCGGTCCGCCGGAGCTGCTTCACTATTCTATCATGCCGGCGCTTCTCCAACGATTCCCGGATTGACTGTAGTTTATTATCAAATAACTATCTTCTCCCTGGTTCTAAAGAGCCCGACCTTTGCTCAAGTCGAAGCTCTAGTTCAAGCTTCACCGGGAAATGGAGCAGTAGAGAGAGAGAGATGTGTTGAGGTGTGAGGAAAATGAATGGGGATGACCTCTTTATATATGTGTAAAACCGTGTATTAAATGGTAGAGATTTATTACTAATATTAATATTACCATAAATTATTGGTATTTATTCCAATAATTTAATTTGGGTATTAAATTATTGGTATTAATTACAATAATTAAATATATATTAATTTATGGCTATTTATGATATACGTACGTTCGCATAAAAATTTTGACCGAAATTTCGAGTTACAAAAAATCATACTTCCCAAGAGTAGAGGTCACCCATCCTCACACTACTCTCAGGCAAGCACGTTTAACTCTAAAGTTCTTATAGACTCACATTCACCAGAACCAATTTGGTTTTTCTATTCTAATTTGTGTTAAGTTTCTTTTCCAAGGTTTAATAAACCCTTTGGATCACTCGGAAGCTGTAAATTTCCAAATTGTTTGTTCCCAAATGATCAGGTTTGTAAACCATCTCGGTTTTCTTACTCGGTTTGACCAGTTCTTTTCCTAATTTTTCTTAACTCAAAAGTGCGGGGTTTACACTTTATTTGCGCTGCCTTTGTTTGGCACTTGCAACTTAGGGCATCTGCCACTATGTTGGCCTTCCCGAGGTGATACTCTATCACAAGTTCATAGTCCTTAACAAACTCCAGCCATCTCATCAAGTGGAGGTTCAAATCCTTCTGAATTATGAAGTATTTAAGACTCTTGTGATTAGTGTATATCCTACACTTAACCTCGCATAGGTAGTGTCGCCAAATCATTAGGGCGAACACTATTACAACTAATTCCTAGTCATGGGTAGGGTAATTCCTCTCATGTAACTTAAGTTGTCATGAGGCGTAGGCGATAACCTTTTCTTGTTGCATCAATACACATCCAAGTTGTTTTCCAGATGCATTACTATAGACGGTGTACTCCCCCGCACTTGGGTCAAGAAGGGAGAGTATAGGTGTCATTGTCAAATAGGTCTTTAACTCCAAGAAAGTTGTCTCATAGCTTTCATCTAACTTATACTCCACTCCTTTCTTGGTAAGATGAGTTAAAGGGGTAGCTATCTTAGAGAAATCCTGCACAAACCATGTGTAGTATCCCACCAAGCCTAAGGAACTTCATATCTCTGAGGGGTTCCTAGGTGCTTTCCAAGCGAATATGGCCTCCACTTTTGTTGGGCCTACCTTAGCTCCATCTTTGCACACTATGTGTTCTAAGAACCATACCCCCTGCAGCTAGAACTCACACTTTCGAGAATTTTGCATATAAGTGGTTTTCCTATAGTATCTCCAAGGTGATCACCAGATGTTCTTCCTACTCTAGCCTAGTTCATGAGTATATAAGAATATTGTCTATAAATATTATCACGAACCTGTCCAAGTGTGGCTGGAACACCCAGTTCATCAAATCCATGAAGGCTGTAGGGGCATTTGTCAAGCCAAACGACATCACTCTAAACTCATAATGCCTGTATCGGGACCAAAATATAGTCTTAGGAATATCTTCCTCTTGAATTCTAAGTTGGTGATAGCCCGACCAAACTTCTATCTAGGAGAAGTAGGCTGCTCCTTTTAGTTGATCGAACAGGTCATCAATCTATGGAAGTCGATACTTGTTCTTTATGGTGACCTGATTCAACTTCCTATAATCTATGCACAGTCTCATGCTCCCGTCCCTTTTCTTTACAAATAGGACTGGTGCACCCCATGGAGACTGGCTTGGGTGTATGAAGTCCTTCTCCAATAATTCATCTAGTTGCTCCTTTAATTCCTTTAGTTTTGTCGGGGCCATGCGATAAGGGGCTTGAGATATGGGGTTTGTTCCTGGGATAATCACTATGGTGAACTCCAATTGTTGGCTTGGGGGTAATGTAGGTAATTCTTTCGGGAATATATCTAGATATTGTTTAACTATCGAAAAGCCTTCGGGTCCTTTCTCCTCAGACTTCTCATTGATGATTGTTGCCAAAATAGCTTTACAAACTTTCTGTATCATCTTTTGAGCTTTTATATGGGACACCAACTATACTTCACTCTTCCTCCAGTCTCCTTGGAATTTTAGTCTGATAGTTTTGGGAGTCTAGAAGCTTCCTATCTTTGTAAACCCTGCCAATTAAATTAAGGAAAAACTAGTTAAAGAATCGGTCAAACCGAGTGAGAAACACTGAACTAGTTCACAAACCGATCATTTGAGAATGGGAAATTTGGGAAATTTCAACTCTTGAGTCACCCAAAGGATTCATAAAACCTTAGAAAAGAACCTTATAACAAATTGGAAGTGAAAAACTAGACCGGTGCAGATGAACCGGATCCAAAAGAATTGAATTGGTTTATAAACCAAGCTAGTTTATGAACTAGAACCGATAGAGAAAGGGCAAACCGGAAAATTTATGGATCCCAAGTGACCTAAAGAGTCACAAAAGTCATAAAGAAAGGACTTTAGGATGAATTGGAGATGAAAACCAAATTGGTTCAAATGAACTAGATTGAACTAGTTTGGACTGATTTTCATCACGATTGAACCAGATGCTAAATTCATTTTTCTAGGTGGCTTATAAATTCAAATTGGAGATTTGAGGCGCCATTGGATAGAAAATGAATTTAGAAATTTCTAATTTTGAAAAATTTGGTCGAATAGGGAGTGAATCGGCCGGTTTAACCTTTGAACCCGGTTTGGATCGATCCGGTCTGGTTTGGAATAGTGTCTTCTTCTTCCTTTAGATGATAGCACTGTTCACTCTACGGAAAATCACGCAGCACCGGCTAAGCTGAAATGTCTCTTGCCAAGGAGTTTTAGGCAATGGATGACCGCCATTAAGGCACCAATCGGACCGCCAAAGAGTCTCTGAGCTTCCTATATAAAGAGCCCCTCCTCATTCATCCTCTCCACACCTGAAAAACTTCATTCTCTCTCAACTACTCCAATTTTAGGTGAAGCTCGAATCAGAGATCTGCTATAGGGTCTTTTTTTTAGCCAAAGAAGGCATTGTCAGGTTCTTTAGAACTTCGGAGAAATCAGCTACCTGACGGTAGTCTCCATTTGCTCTAATGGTCGCCGGAGAGATGTCGGCGTGATAGAATTGCAAAGTAGCTTCGGTAGACTGAAGTTGCCCTATTTTGGCCGAGCTGAAAATGGCCAATTTGAGCCCTCCTCAGGTGAAATCATGCCCTCCCAACACCTCCATAGCCCACCTACAGCTGAATTAGAGTGGAAAGGTAAGCCAATTTGGCTCCGCTATATAAATTATGATCGGTGCTAGAGAGAGAATCGACAAAATTTCAATAACTAAATTCTCTCTCAATTCAGCATCAATTGATGCAATTCTTGATCCTAGGAAGAACCTCAGGATGAGAGCTATCTACCTAGATTGAAAGCTTGGACCACTGCGCCCCCCAAGGTAAGCTTTCAAACCTTTCTCTCTCTAAGTCTAGTTTTTCGGCGAAGCTCCGTTTGAGCTCATTCCGACATCAAATCATGTGATTCAAAGTGCTATTGAATCGTATGAAGGTGTAGGAACTCCAATCTAACTTCAATTTCAACAATTAAACTCATTTGATTGGTCAATTTGATAAAATCATATTCGGTTGAGTTAGTAGATTGAAATTGGAGGAAATTTTGGGAATTTCGAAAATTTGAGGGACTAAAGTACAATTTCCTAAAATTGAGCATCAATTGGACATGTGAAAGATGTTGGAGGACCAATTGGGTAATTTTGGAATGTTTGGGGCAAAACTTACCATTTTTGTAAAGTACAGGCAAAATGGTAATTTCGGAAAAGTTGGAGGTCCAAATTGGAAATTTGGGAAATTGAACCCCTTTTTGTGAAATTGAATAAATTGAGGTCCCAAGGTGAATTTTAAAAGTTTCGGAACTTAGTTTGAGGAAAGACTGGCATTAGGGACTTAAAGTTGAAAAAAATAACTTTAGGGACCTAATTGCAAATAAAAAAGTTTAGTTTTCTCATTTATTTGGAATGAATGAAGGCTATTAGGCCGAGGGATAATGAACAAGCATGTTCATATTGTGTAGGAACACAAAGTACCGGGAACGCTAGCAAGGACAAGCTCACGTGAATACACTTCGGTTGTGAGTGAGATTTTTATATCATACTCAGTTGGGAAGATAAAAACTTCAAAAATGAAAACTCATTGCTAAGTGGTATTTTAAACATCACACCTAAGAGGAGTGATGTGAAAATCACACGAAAAAAATAATTACCAGTGTAAGATTATCATACCTGGTTAGTATGATGAAACTTACTCAAAGGAAGTGGAAAAACCGCTTACCTGTTATAAATGGAGATGTCCTCATACTTAGCTGGTATGGTGGACAGTTGAAAAGTATATTTTGTCGGAAGTGCTCTCCCCTGAATGTGTGCCACCACTTAATCATTTTAGGAGATCTTCTTGACAGGAGCCCAAATAGCTCTGTTAAGCTGAAGTTCTTGGTTTTGGATCTTGGGGGCTAATATGCCCGATTTTGAAAATCTCGAATAGTGAGCACTAGGCCAGTTGGCACGACCAGGAGCTCGTAAACAAACATGATTAATATGCCATGAAAACTAAAGTAATGAGTTGTTTGGCCATGGTACTGAGACAGGACCAACATATTCAGTGAACTAGCGGCAGTGCGACATGATAGGTCTCCAGACTAGCCAAGACAAATAGTTGTAGGTCAAGTTGAGGGTCAGGGCTGTTAGACCAGTGGCACTACAAATTATATGGCATTATGTGAAAACTCTTGATTGTGCATGCACTGTGTTACAGGACCTTAAAGTGGCCCAAGAAGGGTAGTGATGGATCCTAGGGCTCTGGACGACTTGGTGGATATAAGGGCAGTTAGTTATACTAGAAGTCTTACGAAGGTCGATGTAGCTTCAAGCGCATGAGACCAGGGTAGGGACAAGATGAGGTCTCTGACATCATACAAACACAAAGTTTTAATACGGGATTGAGGGTCGGATGTCTCAAACATCCACTCATTCTCAGGGTAGAAGTGGGTGTGCTTCTATCTAGGTGGCCGGTAAAGTCGCTCCGATGCCACAAGTGGTTTCAGTGGACAGGTTAGCCTGTGATTGTGTGTTGGGTGATGACATGCCATAGTAATAAGAAATGGATAAAAAATTGAAGTTGATAATGAAATGTTTTTTAAAGAAAATAAGTAGTCTATCACACTCCGATTCAAACATTTTTCCTAAAAGTTACATTTTGAAAACCCATTCACTGAGTTGTTGTACTCACCCCCTCCCTTATACCTCTTTTAGGTATCCCCAAGAAGCTTACCCAAAAACCACCAGCTAACACACCTGTAAGACAGGTATGAAAAGTTTGAAATTTTATGCAATTTTGATTTATGTTATTCTAGGAAAGGTATAGGTTTAAAGAACACCTTACTCCTCATAGATTAAAAAGAAGGGGCAACCCTTAGAAAGCCGGGAGAGAGGCGGGTTGATGACGGGGATCCAATCAAAGTGGGTTGGTACGTGACAACTTGTGTGGTATCAAAGCCTGTTTCGTCGAATACATAATCAAAACTAGAAAATTTAGTAACTAATAGGATTGATCTTAAAATTTTCAGATGGCTCTAGGAAATATAGCCAAGCAAAACCACGCTACCATAGCCAACCCGGAAGCCTAGGAAAACTCCATCCCAAGGGAGAAGATGAACCAAGAGCATAGAAGGACTCTTGGTGTAAACTGGGGTCGAAGAGGACTTGACAAGAAAGCCTCCAACGTGTTCAGGCTCATGGACGACAAGGCATCAAACCCTCAACAACCCCTTAGAAAGGCCCCACAATGCTCAAGGTATAGGAGGAACCATAAAGATCCATACAAGGAGATGACCTATTATAGATGTGGGCAATGGGGACATACATTAGAAGATGCTCAACATTTCAGAGGACAAGACCGAACAGGATCCTTTATGAGTGTAGGAGGGTGGGACACATTGCAAGGAATTGTCCCACACTACGAGGGATCCAAGCAACACCCTCCAGTAAGGACACCTCCACCCCTAAAGAAGTTCGAAGGGATAATATTACAAGAACCAATCTCACCCAGGAAGGAATCCCGCTAGACCATAGTTTAGTAATGAGTACTCTCCAACCTATCATTGTAACAATCTCCCTCAAGAGATGTTAAAACCCCAAAATTGTATTCTTACATCCATAAATAAGATACTGTACTTTTGAAAATTTATCTATTCCTTAATAATATGAAAGCATGTCTCAATTGCCCGAGAAAGAATCACAGAAAGAAGATTAAAGATAGGACCTTAAGAAAACCCATAGATGGTAGAATTTTCCCTTAAGGAGCACTACAAACCACTTAGGAACAAAGAAGGGAATGCCTCTACAAGGAAAGACCATTCGAGCAATTGATGACAAATGAAATGTCTCGATATGGAAAATATGACTCACTTTGGAAAAAGCAATGAAGCTAGATAGAAGTTTCGGACAAACATAGCGGAGGAAAGAAAGTTGTTACAACAAGATAGTCAAGAAGTATAAACGACGCTCTCCAGAAGACCCAGAAGTAGAAAGGACTACACCCTAAAAATGGCGGTGCGATGGACTTTAAGGACAAAAGAACTCGAGAAACAATTGTCCTAAGGAAATTAGACCAAAGGAAAGGTAGAGACGAGATAGTTAACGAATTGATACTCGTGAAAGCCACAATTTAAGCTCCAACAAAGAAGAGAGAGGTGGAAAGGCCAAATAATTGCAAAAAGAAGGATGAAAAAAATCCTTAAAAAGACCAATGGCCAAATTAATGACCAAACTTAAGCCAACAGAGGAGTAGGCAAGCCTCTCACATGATCAAGAGATCTTGAAATAAGGAGGATTTGAATATTCCCTAAAAGAAATAGATAGGTAGTGGGGTACAAATGAGGATGAGGATAGAGTACAAAAGATGTGCCGCAAGATTTGAAGAGTAAAAGTAAACAGGAGAAGACGACATCAAAGGATGTCATTTAAGGGTATATATTATTCCCTAAAGCAATTGAAAAAGGAATTTCGGAAGAAAGGGAAGGAGTCCTACCGAGGAAGGAAACCCTAGAAAGGTATATGTATCCCAACTAAGAGATAATGGAACCAAGTGAAAGGGACAAAGAGATAAACTTGAAAATGAAGCACAAATTATGGTGAAAGAACTAAGAAAGCATACTAGGAGGACCAAAGGAAATAAGTTAACGGGTGAATAGGAAGTTAGCATCAAAAGATGCTGTAACAAGTAAGAATGAGTGGGCTACCGATAATAAGGTAATAAAGGAAAGAATATTCGAGAAATATTGGGAATATAAGCCCTCCAAATAACATGTGGCTAAGGAGGAATAACCACAATTAGTAAGATGGTTCATAGTCCACACGCGCATATGAAGCCTAAAAAGTAAACGACTGAGCATAGTGTGGAATGCACCGAATAAAAACTAATAATCAGAAGTATCTCAAGTATGGAATAAGGGATAAAATAGAAGTTGTGGATATAGAAGGATCCAAAGCGGGCAAAATTGGGGAAAATTGGGGAAAAGGGCTTTAATTTCCCAAATTTCCAATTTGGTCCAATAATTTTTCCAAAATTACCATTTTTCCCTTCCTTTAAAAAAATGGTAAGTTTGCCCCAAAAATTCCAAAATTCATCAATTGATCCTCTAACATTATTTTTATGCCCAATTGACCCTCAATTTCATAAAATTGCATTTTGGCCCTATGAATTTTGAAAATCCCCAATTTTCTTCCAATTTCAACACTTCAACACTACCAAATTTGATTTCATCAAATTGACCAATCAAACACTTTTAATTATTGAAATTGGAGTTGAAATTGAGTTCTTGCATATTCATATGATTCTAAAAAACTGTGAATCACAAATTTTAACACCGGAACGAGCTCAAACGGAGCTTCGCCGGAAAATAGACTGTAAAGAGAGAAAGCATCAATTTCTCATCGATGAAGGCACGACGGTTCGAGCTTTCAATCTAGGCAGATAGCTCTTATCTTGAGGTTCATCCTAGAATCAAGAATCACATCAATTGATGTCAAATTGAGTTAGAATTTCATTATTGAAATTCTGTCGGTTCTCTCTCTAACACCGGCAGGAATTTGTAGTGTGGACCCGAATTGGCTTACCTTTCAGTCCTAATTCGATCGTGGGAGGGCGGAGGAAGTGTTGGGAAGGTTTTGTTTGGCCTAATTAGTACTCGAAATGGCCAATTTCAACTCAGCCAAAATATGGCAGCTTCGGTCCGCCGAAGCTGCTTCATTATTCCATCATGTCAGCGCTTCTCTAGTGATTCTTGGATTGACTGAAGTTTGCTATCAGATTGCTGACTTCTCCCCATTTCAAAAGAGTCTAACCTCTCCTTCTGAGGTTAAGAAAAATTTTCAAGTCGAAGCTCTAGTTTAAGCTTCACTGGGAAATAGAGCACTAGAGAGAGAGAGATAGAGATGTGTTCTGGTGTGAGGAAAATGAATGGGGATAACCTCTTTATATAGGTGTAAAATCGTATATTAAATGGGAGAGATTTATTACTAGTATTAATATTGCCATAAATTATTGGTATTAATTCCAATAATTTAATTTTGATATTAAATTGTTGGTATTAATTCTAATAATTAAATATATATTAATTTATGGCTATTTATGATAAGGCGTACGTTTGCATAAAAACATTTGACGAAAATTTCGGGTTATAAAAAAAATCATACTTCTCAGGAGGTCACCCATCGTCACACTACTCTCGAGCAAACATGCTTAACTTCAAATTTCTTATGGATTCTTGTTCACCTTAACCAATTTAGTTTTTCTCGTCTAATTTGTCTTAAATTTCTTTTCCAAGGTTTAATGAATCGTTTGGATCTCCCGGAAGTTGTAAATTTCCAAATTGCTTGTTCCCAAATGATCGGGTTTGTAAACCAGCTTGGTTTTCTTACTCAGGTTGACCGGTTCTTTCTCAGTTTTCCTTAACTCAAAAGTGCGGGGTTTACAAAAAGTCTAAAGAAAAGAAAATCGAAGACATTCTAGTGGTTAAACACTATTCAAAAGTATTTTCAGATGAACTACCCGGGCTACCTCCAAGTCGGCAAGTGGAATTCACCATAGAGATTATCTCAAGAACCAACTCCATATCCCAAGCTCCTTATCGCATGGCTCCAGCAGTACTGAAGAAATTGAAGGAGAAGTTTGACAAATTATTAGAGAAGGGTTTTATACATCCTAGATAGTCTCTGTGGGGTGCGCCCGTCCTATTCGTAAAGAAAAAGGATAGAAGTATGAGACTATGCATAGACTATAGGAAGTTGAACATAGTCACCATCAAGAACAAATACCCACTTCTGCGGATTGATGACCTATTCGACCAATTAAAAGGAGCAGCTTACTTCTCTAAAATAGACCTTCATTCGGGCTATCACCAACTTAGGATCCAAGAGGAGGACATTCCCAAAATGGCATTTCAATCCTGATATACGAGTTCAATGTGATGCCATTCAGATTAACAAATGCCCCTACAGCCTTCATGGATTTGATGAATCGTGTGTTCCAACCACACTTGGACATGTTCGTGATAGTATTTATAGATGGCATTCTTATATACTAACAAAGTAGGTTGGAGCATGAAGAACATTTAGCAATCACCTTGGAGATATTGAAGGAAAATCACTTATATAAAAAATTCTCCAAGTGTGAGTTCTGGTTGTAGGAGGTAGGATTCTTAGGGCATATAGTGTACAAGGATGGAGTTAAAGTTGATCTAGCCAAGGTGAAAGCCATATCAGATTGGAATGCACCAAGAAATCCTTTAGAGATACGAAGTTTCTTACGTTTGGCAGGATACTACAGACGGTTCGTGCAAGACTTTTCTAAGATAGCAGCTCCTTTGACTTGGCTCACCAGGAAAGGAGTTGAGTATAAGTGGGATGAAAGTTGTGAGAAGTCTTTTTTAGAGTTGAAGACTCAATTGATAATCACACTGGTACTCTCCCTACTTGACCCTAATGCGGGAGAGTATACCATCTATAGTGATGCATCCGAACAAGGACTCAGATGTGTACTAATGCAACAAGAGAAGGTTAAGTCTTATGCCTCACAACAACTTATGGTACATGAGAGAAACTACCCAACCCATGAACTAGAACTAGCTGCGATAGTGTTTGCTTTGAAGATTTGGCGACACTACCTCTACAAGGTTAAGTGTAGGATATACACTGATCACAAGAGTCTTAAGTATTTCCTAACTCAGAAAGAATTAAATCTCCGCCAGAGGAGATGGCTGGAATTGGTGAAGGATTACGATCTTGTGATAGAATAACACCCTGGAAAGGTGAATCTAGTGGCAGATACATTAAGTCGCAAATATCAGACCGAGGCAGCATAAATAAAGACGAGCTACATAACCTTGTTGCAGCAATTGGGAAGGATAGAGGTGGATATGATGATAGACAAGTGAGAGAAGTGCTTGTTGGCCAATTTGGTAGTAAGGCCCAGCCTAACCAAGCGGATTAACGCTCAACAAAAGGCTGATAAAGAACTCTGAATTTATTTGGATCTGGTTAATAGAGAAATGAAACTGGACTACGATCTGTGTGGTGATGGAGTGCTAACCTACAAGAGAAGTGTTTGTGTACCTCGAGATAAGGAGTTGAAGAGGTTAATTATGGAAGAGGCACACGATTCGATTTATGCAATGCATCCGGGCAGTACCAAGATGTGTTGCACCCTCAAGCAAGGATATTGGCGGAAGGGTATGAAAAGGGATATTGTAGAATATGTAGCCCGATGCTTGTCCTGTCAGTAGATTAAAGTTGAGCATCAGAAACCATCAAGACTACTACAACCCTTACCAATTCCAGAAGGGAAATAGGAGTACATTACCATGGACTTTGTCACTAGACTACCTGTGACAAGAAACGATTGAGATGCAATTTGGGTCATCATGGATAGATTGACCAAATTAACTCATTTTCTCCTTATAAGAGTGACGGATACAGTAGAACAACTGGTCGTCTTATATATGAGGGAGATAGTGAGACTCCATGGCATTCTGGTGAGTATAGTATTAGATAGAGATCCAATATTTACTTCAACATTCTGGCTAATCATACAAAGTGCCATGGGAATCCAGCTCCACATGAGCACGGCGTTTCATCCTCAAACTGATAGGTAGTCGGAGTAAACCATTCAAACCTTGGAGGATATGCTAAGAGCGTGTGTAGTCACCAAGAACAAAGGCTGGGAGGAATACTTGTGTCTAATGGAATTTGCTTACAATAATAGCTATCAGGCCAGTATTCAGATGGCTCCCTATGAAGTCCTTTATGGACGATAATGTCGTACCCCTCTATTGTGGGAAGAAGTGGGGGAAAGGAAGTTGGAAAGGGCAGAACTAATCGAGGATGTCATAGAGAAAATAAAACTAATTAGAAGTTGTCTTAAGACCGCACAGGACAAGCAAAAGAGTTATGCGGATCATTGAAGGAAAGATCTGGAGTTTAATGTGGGAGATCATGTATTTCTCAAGGTGTCCCCATGGAGGGAAATACTTAGGTTTCAACAAAGAGGAAAGTTAAAACCAAGGTATATCGGTCCATATCCAATCATTCAAAGTATAGGACTAGTGGCCTATAAATTGGAACCACCTCTAGACCTGTAGAGAATACACGATATATTCCATATCTCTGTGCTTCGAAAGTATCAGCCTAATCCTATCCATGTATTGGACCAACCTCCACCGGAGTTGGAAGAGAACTTGACCTATCAAACAAAACGGGTATGAATCATCAACCAGTGGGAGACGAATTTAAGGAATAAGAGGATTCCTATGGTCAAGATTCTATGGCAAAACAAACCCATGCAGGAAGAGACATGGGAAACTGAAAGCGTAATGAGGGATAGTTACCCTTAATTATTTGACATGTAATTATTTTGGGGATAAAACTCCTAAAAGGAGGGGAGATTTGTAAACCCCGTCCTTTGATAATAAGAAAAACCGGGGAAAGAACCGGTTATTTCCAAAGAAAAAACTGAGTGGGTTTTTAAACCGGAACTAAAAGAGAAAGTGCAAACTGGGAAATTTATGGATCCTGAGTTGCCTAAAGAGTTATAAAGTCATGAAAAAGGACTTTAGGATGAATTAGAGATGAAAACCAAATCGGATCAGGTGAACCAAATCCAAACTGAATTGAACCACTATTGAATCGAATGCTAAATTAATTCTAGGTGGCTTAGAAAATTCAAATTGGAGAATTGAGGCCACCATTAGATATAGAAAAAATTTAGAATTTTTTAATTTTGAAAAACTCAGTCGAATAAGGCCTAAACCAACTAGTTTAAGTTTTGAACTCAGTTCGGACCGGTCCGGTTCGGTTCGAAACAGTGTCGTCTTCTTCCTTCATATGACAATAATGTTCACTCACCGAAAAATCGAGCAGCACTGAAAAAGATGAAAAGTCTTCAGCTAGGGAGTTTCAGGCATTGAATGACAACCATTAAGGTGCCAATTGGACGGCCAAGAAGTCCATGAGCTTCCTATATAAGGAGCCTCTCCTCATTCATCATCCTCACACTTGAAAACTCCACTCTCTCCCTACTGCTCCATTTTCCATTGAAGCTCAAACCAGAGCTCCAACTTGGGCATTTTTCTTAGCCAAAGAAAGTGTGGTCAGGTTCTTTGGATTTGAGGAGATGTCAGCTACACGCCGGTAGTCTCCATTTGCTCTGAGGATCACCGAAGAAACGTCGGCATGATAGTACAGTGAAGCAACTTTGGCTCATCGAAGCTGCCCTGTTTTGGTCGGGCTAAAAATCACCAATTTGAGCCCTCCTCAGGCCAAACCAAGCCCTCCCAACACCTCAACAGCCTTCCGACAGCTGAATTAGAGCAGAAAGGTAAGCCAATTTGACTCCCCTCTTTAAATTCTAATCGGTGCTAGAGAGAGAACAGACAGATTTTTACTAACAAAATTCTCCATCAATTCGACATGAATTAAGCTAATTCTTGATCCTAGGAGGAACCCCAGGACAAGAACTATCTACTCAAACTATAAGCTCAGACCGTCGCGCCCCCGATAGTAAACATTCGAAGCTTTCTCTCTCTACGTTCAATTTTCCAGCAAAGCTATATTTGAGCTCGTTTCAGCGACAAATCTTGCAAATCAAAGTGCAATTGAATCATATGAAGGTGTAGGCATTCCAATCTAACTTCAATTTCAACAACTAAACTCCAATCATATGGGAAATTAAACCCCTTTTTGGTGAAGTTGAATAAATTGAGGTCCTAGGATAAATTTTAAAAGTTACGGGACTCAATTTGAGGAAAAACCAACATTAGGGACTTAAAGTTAACGAGAAATAACTTTAGCGACCTAATTATAAATAACTAAAAGTTTGGGTTTTCTCATTCATTGGAAATGAATGAAGGCTGTTATGCCAAGTAATAATGAACAAGGTTGTTCATATCGTGTAGGAACACGAAATACCTAGAACGCCAGTAAGGACAAGCTCGCGTGAATACAAACAACCAGTCTAGTGGAATTCACGGCATTAACGGGTGAGTGGGTTTACTAACATCATACCCGGATGGGATGATGAGCATAACTTAAAATTTAAAAACCACTTACCGGTTGTGAGTGGGATTATATATCATACCCGGTTGGGGATGATAACTGCCTCGATATAAAAACCCACTATTTAGTGGTATTTTAATCATCACTACTTAGAGAAAGTGATGTAAAAGTTATGCGGAAAAACTACTTACGGGTTGTAAGTAGATCATACCAGGTTGGTATGATGAGACTTCCTCGAAGGAAGTTCAACAACCCGTTCATCGGTTATGAACGGAGATGTCCTTATACCGGTCGGTATGATGGATAGTAAAAATCTATTTTTGTCGGAAGTGCTCTCCCCTAACTATGTGCCAATGCTTAAACAATTTGGGAGACCTTCTCAACGGGAGCTCGAATAGCTCTAATAGGCCGAGGGCCTCGGTTTTGGAACTTGGGGGCTAAATGCCTGATTTTGAAAATCTTGTACAGTGGGCCCAAGGCCAGTTGGCACGAGTAGGAGCTCATAAATGAACATGATATATGTGCCATAAAACTTAATAAGTGAATTGTTTGGCCATGGTAACAAGATAGGACCGACATGCTCAGTCAACTAGCGGCAGTGCGAGTTTAGTTGAGAGTTGGGGCCATTGGACTAGTGGCACCACAGATTACATGGCAATATAAGAAAACATTGTTTGTGCATGCACTGTGAGTACGGCATCATCAAGACGCCCATGAGGGGTAGTGATGCATCCTAAGAGCACTGGACGACTTGGTGGCTATAAGGGCAATTCGTCATTCTAGGTGTCTGTGCGAAATCTAGAGTAGCACCAAGCGCATGAGACCGGGGTGGGGATAGGATGAGGTCTCTGTCCTCATACGGACACGAAGAAGTGATTTCGGGATTGTGGGTCAGCTGTCACGTACATCCACTCATTCCTTGGGTAGAAGTAGAAGTACATCTATCTAGGTGGTAGGTAAAGTCGCTATGATGCCACAAGTGGGTGTAGTGGACGTGTTTCCCTGTGAATGTGTGATCCCTTCATGTTGAAGGGCGTTTGTTGATTGATAAACACACTGGTTATGATTAATGATTGAGAAATGGCTATGAAAAATGAGATTTTGCGGATGAATTGTTTTAAAAGAAAATAAGGAGTCTGGTACACTCCAATTCAAACTAGTTTTTCTAAACTTCAAACTTTAAACACCCATTCATTGAGTCGTTGAACTCACCCCCTCCCTTAGATCCCTTTTCAGGTAACCAAGGGAAACCTACCCAAAGACCTCCTATTAGTCACACCTGCAAGACAGGTATGTAAAGTATAAAATTTCATGTAGTTTTGATTAATGTTATTCCAATAAAGGTACAGGTTTAAAGGATGCCTCACTCTTCCTTGGATAAAGAAGCTAAAAACCCTTAATAAACTAGGAGAGTGGCAGGTTGCTCATGAGGATCCAACCAAACCGGGTCGAGGCATGACAATGTCGGTCCTGTCTTGGTACCCCGGCGAAACATATCATTTATTTAAAGTTTTAATGGCTTAAACTCATGTTTGTTTTCAAGCTCCTGCTCGTGCCAACTAGCATTGGGCCCACTGTACAAGATTTTCAAAATTGGGCATGTTATCCCCCTAAGTTCCAAAACTGGGTCCTCCGGCCTATCTGAGCTATTCGAGCTCCCGTCAAGAAAGTCTCCCAAAAAGTTTAAGTAGTGGCACACAGACACGGGAGAGCACTTCCAAAAAAATTATCTTTTAGCCGTCCATCACACCAACAGGGTGTGAGTACATCTCCGCTCATAATCGATGAATGGATTTTCTACTTCCTTTTAGGAAGTCCATCATATCAACTAACTATGATCTATCTACAACCAGTAAGTAGTATTTCCGCGTATTTTCCACATCACTCTTATTCAGGTCTGATGTTTAAAATTTCACTAATAGTGGGTTTTCATTTCTGAGGTGCTTATCATCACAACTGGGTATGATATAAAATCTCACTCACTAGTTAATGTAGTGATTTCCTCTTAACCGATTTTTGTCTTCACGCGAGCTTGTACTCTTTGGCGTTCCTGGTACTTCATGTTCCTACACGATAGGAACATCCTTGTTCATTATCCCTTGGCCTAATAGCCTTCATTCATCATGAATGGATGTAATACTCAAACTTTCAAATAATTGAAATTAGGTCCCTAAAGTTCTTTTTCTCTAACTTTAGGTCCCTAACGTTGTTTTTCCTCCCAATTGAGTCTCGAAACTTCTAAAATTCACCTTGGGACCTCAATTTATTCAAAATCACAAAAAGGGGTTCAAGTTTTCCAAATTCCTAATTTGGTCCTCAATTTTTCCAAAATTACCATTTTGCCCCTAATTTACAAAATTTGTAAATTTTACCCCAAAAATTCCAATAATTGGCCAATTAGTCCTCTAACATCTTTTTCATGCCCAATTGACCCTCAATTTTAGGAAATTACGCTTTAGTCCCTCAAATTTTTAAATCCCCAAATTTTCCCCCAACACCTTTTCCATGATGAGATTTGATTTCATCGAATTGATCAATCAATTGAAGTTTATTGTTGAAATTGAAGGTGGGTTTGAGTTCCTACACTTCCACACGATTTAATTGCACTTTGAATCACACGATTTGATGCTGAAATGAGCTCAAACAAAGCTTCGTCGAAAAACAAAATATAGAGAGAGAAAGCTTTGAAAGCTTACCGTCGAGGGCGTAGCAGTCCGAGCTTTCAATCTAGCCACATAGCTCTTGTCCTAAGGTTCCTCCTAGGATAAATAATCACCTCAATTCATGTTGAATTGAGGGATAATTTGGTCAGTAAAAATATGACGGTTCTCTCTCTAGCACTCATCAGAATTTAAAGAGGTGAGCCAAATTGGCTTACCTTTCTACTCTAATTTAGCTGTATGAGAGTTGTGGAGGTGTTGGGAGGGCTTGGTTTGGCTTGAGGAGGGCTAGAATTGGACGTTTTTAGCTCGGCCAAAATAGGGTAGCTTCTGTGCGCCGGAGCTGCGTCGCTGTTCTATCACGCCAGCATTTCTCTAGCAATCCTCGAAGCAAATGGAGACTACATTTGTGTAGCTGACTTCTCCATGGATCCAAAGAACCTGACCATGTCTTCTTTAGCATAGAAAAATGTCCAAGTCGAAGCTCTTGTTTGAGCTTCACTGGAAAAGGGAGCAGTAGCGAGAGAGTGGAGTTTTTAGATGTGAAGAGGATGAATGAGGAGGGGGCTCTTTATATAGGAAGCTCTAGGAATTCTTAGCCATATGATTGGCACTTTAATGTCTTCCTGGCCGAAGACTTTTCATCTTCATCGGAACTACTTGAATTTTTGGTGAGTGAAGAGTGTTGTCATCTGAACTAAGAAGATGACATTATTTCGAACCAAATCGGACGGGTCTGAACCGGGTTCAATGCTTAAACCGGCCTATTCAGGCTCGATTCAACCAATTTTTTCAAATTAAAAATGTGTAAATTTATCTAAATTCATTCTCTATCAAATGGTGGCCTCAATCCTCCAATATAAATTTTCTATGCTACCTAGAAAAATAAATTTAAAAACCAGTTCAATCTAGTTCAGGTCCGATTCACCTGAACTGGTTTTGTTTTCACCTCCAATTCACCCTAAAGTCCTTTATCATGACTTTTGTGACTCTTTAGGTCACTCGGGATCCATAAATTTCCCGGTTTGTTTTTTCTCTATCAGTTTTAGTTTATACATAGGCTTGGTTTTCCCTTTACAAATAACCAGTTCTTTTCCTAGTTTTCTTATTATCAAAGGACACGGTTTACACAACCGTCGAGGAGCGACTGTACTGTGCAAGCTTCCCAGCTCTTCTCTGGTGGTCCTCAGGCTGAAGGGAGGGTGCAACTGGATAGAGAACTTCCTCCTGGTTCTAGAGACACCAAGTGTAGTTTCAAAGGTCATAGAAAGCCCCACTGTCAAAGCTTTGGTTTTCTCCTCGCCGAAAAATGGAGCACTTCACCTTCTTCGCTCATTTGTGCGATGGGGAAGAGGAGTGGAGGGGTGCTCATTATATAGGGTGCTCAGCAACTAATCGAGCTACCGATCGGCATAGGACTCAGCCCCAAACTCGACTGCCTACGGTCATACCGAAGCTTTTCCCAGGTCGTGAGAGGAATATCCTTCCCCTTCTCTCTCTCCTTCATGTCAACTAACTGAGGAATAAGATGGTGACGGATTGGACATGCCACATGGCACTCTGTGATTGGTCAATTTTGCTAACATGGCATTCCCACTCAGTCGCTGTGTCAACTGTTAACCGGTTGATTGGACAGGTGGCAGCCCCCCATTGGCTGCTCATGTCTCCATGACTGTTGACTAGGCATTTGCTAATTGTTGACCGGTTCGATCCGACCGGGTTCGATGACCCGAATTCTAAAATCAGTTGGTTCAGCCCAATTCGACCAGTTTTCTAAAAATTAAAATTTTCTAAATTTATTTTCTACCAAATGGTGGCTTCAAATTTCCAATTTAATATTTTTAAGTTATCTAGGAAAATAAATTTTTGAATCGGTTCTTCATGGTATGGTTTGATCTAGTTCGAATCCAGTTCGCCTTGAACCGATCAGGTTTTCACATCCTATCTACCTTAGATTTCTTCTTCATGATTTTTATGACTTCTTATTCACTTGGGATTTTCCAATTTCCCATTTTAACCCTTATTTACCATTTTTGGTTCACTTAACAGCTTGATTATCTCATTAAAATCATTGGTTCTTTTTTTTTACTTTCCTTGGTCCAAGAGGATAGGTTTCACAAAACTTAGTTATTCATCCCTTTACTTCAGGAATGAATCCCTTGTGGTCAACTCGAGGTTCGATTTAACATCCTACTGCTTTGGTTACCTCTTTCACTTACTCCCACTGGCAACATACTTATGGAATTTCCTCCCCTTTTGATCATTCATTTACTTCCTCTCACTTAGTTCCTTTGACCAGTCTTACCCCCCCCCCCCCCCTCCCCCCCTCCACCCCTTGTGTTCAAGTAATTTCTTAGATCCAATGCTTCCTATCATTTGGGGTAAGACCCTTCATCTTGAGGGTTTTGTCCAGAATTAGGAGTTCCAAAATGCCCGACTGTCCCCAGGTCTATTTATTCCATTGATTGTTAAAACCCTTAGTTCGATGTCCTTTTGAGCGTTTTGTACTTGTTTTCACGGGTTTCGGTGTTATCCTCTTTTTGTCCTATATTGGTCCTTTAATCTGTTCTTTCATACTTGGTTCCCCTTTATTGGGACTGTTGGACCTACATGTCCCTTGCAACATGACTCTTGCATTTGGTTATTTCTCTTTAGACTCGAAGTCCTCCTCAGTTTGAGGTTCGGACCGTATTCTTTCATTCCCCTCTTTATAGTGTATTCCCTTATTTTTCCTCTCACGTTGTCAAAATGCTTCATTACTCGATTCCGATTCATGCATCTCTTCCATTCACCTAATGTCCTTTTACATTAACATCATGCTTTTATGAGCATTTGGGTTTTCCATATTTATTCGTTCTTCACCACTTCCTTATTGGGCTTTCCTATTTCCAACTATTAGGTTCCCCATCCACTTCTTTACTTACAGACATATTGGGGGTTTTTCCTCATATCTGCACATCCTCATGTCTAATAGCGTCCTTCGACCAGTGAAGGGTTTTCCCATTTTCTTTTCCTCTCTTCTTTCCCTGTTTTGGGCCATCATGCCAGCCTAACTTTGACAATTGAGTTTCTTTGGGGTTTAATTTCCCTTGTTCTAAGTGGCGAGATTTGGTGTTCACCCTTAAATTTCCATTATTACTTCTTTGCTTAACCCCTTTTGATAGAGTCCTTGAGGAACTTCTCTTCACTTCAAACATCTACCTACTCCACGAAACTTATACAAATTGACTGGAGTTAAGCATTTGTCCCAAAATATTGTCTTGGATCCAATTCTTCCATTGCTTGGAGTAGGGTTCCCCCTTTATCCATGATTGCTCCTTTAGTCCATTCTTTCTTTATTATTTCTCGGGTCCACCCACTCCCTTTTTTTACTTCGTCACGATTGACTAGCCAGTTCCTCCTTACTTGGGTCATACCTTCTTGGTACTGTTAGTCCCACCTATCCCTTGTAGTCGGACATGATCTAGACTATTTTTTGTACGTTGTATTTCTGGGACTTTCCTTGATAACCGTTCTTAAACTCCCAAATCATTTAGGGATCATAGGACCCTTTGGCGGTGTTCCTTATCTACCTTGCACGTTATCCAAGCCTTCTATGTACCTAGCCCCATCATTCTATTGGCTCCCACTAACCTCGTAATTTTTTCCCACCTTGAAATCTGGACTTCCTAGTACCGAATTCTTATCACATTCTTCCTCGAATGGGGTTCTCACACTTTTGTCCTTACATTATTAGAGTGTCCCACCACTCGTTCTGACTTGTACATCTATTCCATACACACTGATTTCTCATTTTGTAGGCACTCTGCCTTCATGACTGTTAGGATTTTCCTTGTTTGATCGTCCTTTACTACCCCCTTATGGGCATTCTCGATTTTGACAATCTAGTTTCCTGATCGCTCCTTGATTTTCCAACATGCTTGGGATTTCTTCCCTCATGTTCTTCCCATCTTTGATGGCACCCCTTAAGGGTTTTTTATCCTTCTATTGGTTTCACTTTCTACTCTCGTTCCTTTGTAGTAGAGACTTCCATCTTTGAACCATGGTCTAACCTTCTTATCCTTCCTTGGAGGTTTCCTCTTTCCAAATCCTTGCACTTTTTATCTTGGTGTCTTCGTCCATCCCGTTACCCCTACCAACTTTGGATTTCCATTGCGAACTTTATTTTTCCTCCTATGTGGATCCTCCTACATTTATGTTATTGAAAATTTTCCTTTTTCCTGTCTACTCTCTCTCCCTTTCTCATCCTTTCTTCGTGTCCTTTCTTGCCAATGGAGGCAGTGCCCCCAAGTGTTGGTACCACATCCCTTAGTGATTTTGGGCACTTTCATGCGTAGTGTCCACAACTATAACTGGTTACTTCCTTACGTTGACCTTCATAGCTTCTTCTCCATCTTGAACTTTGGGGAGTTTTTCTTGATGGTTGTTGGTAGTCTCTATGTTTCACCATCCTTCGGTATGTACTTCCTACTGGACAATCCCCCTTCCTTAGCATGAAGCAAGGTCTCCCAAATACTGTGGAAAATTCCTCGTAAAGTCTCCTCGGCTCAGGAGTTATTCTTAGTATAGTGGGTTGGCTCCTCCTAGACTCTTGAGCTCCCAAGCTAACTTTCTCACCTGGGGTAGGGTTTCTTCCTGGTCCTGTGGGGGTCGTGGCAACATTGGTTTGTTCGGTTCCTTTAGGAGTGGTCATATCTATTTGACAGAAGCTTACTGTTGGTTAAGGTTCCAGGGCTTTTAGTTTTGAAAACATTCTTTGGAAAACTTGGCTCGTATACTACTTAAGTTATCATAACCCAACCTATCTTGGTTGGAATCCTCATGATCAACCCACCACCCTTCCGTGTACTAACTTGGTATTTCTACCAAATAGATCGAAGAAGTTAAAGACAGAAGTACACATGTTTTCCATAACAAAATTTACAAATTATTTAAATAATGATTTACCTATTTGTGGTACCTTTGACTTGCTTCGCTAGCTTCTGGTTTTCTTGACAAGAGGTTTTTCCTGAAAAGGTTTTAGGGGAGGGGATGAGTTCTATAACTTAGTGAATGGGTGTTAGGATGACCTTTTGTAAGAACAAAAGAGCTTTTTAATCTACTTTTCTTTTTGTTTACAAATTTAGTGGATTTAATACTTCATTGGAATAATGTTTAGAGCATTCCCCTTGCTCGGGTTGGTTTAGCACACAATCACATTCACCCTATATTAAAAAGGGATCACACGTTCGCAGAACAGTGCCCGACTGCTCCACTTGTGGACTGGATTGTTTTTACCGTCCACCCTGGTAGAAGTCCCGAACCTATACCCTGAGTTTGAGTGGAAACCAATTATCTGACCCTCAAACCCTATCCATACTTCATGTTCGCTTTGTGGGATGAGAACTCCTTCCCCTTGTAGCCTCAGTCTTAGTGCACAGGAAGCTCTCAAAGCTTCTCAACTCACTAGATGACAAACTATCCTTATACATCCTAGGTTGTCTAGTAGCCCTTGGAACCAACACTACCTCGTGCTTGGCATCTTGATGGTTCCATATCTCATAGCATGCACAAACATAAGTATTTTTTGTGCCACTAGCCCAACGAATTCGCTATCCAACTTCAGCTCGGTAAATACTAGCCCAACAAGTTTGCCACTCGACTTCAGCTCGGTAACTACTAGTCAATCGAGTATTCACGATCCGACTTCAGTAGGGTGGCTATAACATAATCAATCAGTTATGAGAAAATTTCTTAACACATAAGCCTACTTATCTATAGGCATCAACCCGTTTCCATTGGTCTTAGGCCCACTTCACAATTTTTTCCAAAACTAGGCCTTAGGCCCTATTATTTTCAAAACCGAAGCCTAAGGCCTACTAGAGCAATTCCATCTCTCATCAGAAACATCTCCCAAAAGGTTTAAGCCATTTTATGCAATCAAGGGAGACCATTCCTAGAAAATGGTTTTCAAGATTGAAAATGATGCTCATCACCCCAACCAGGTATGATATTGAAAATCTCACTCACTTGGAAATAGTGATGTGGCCATCCCATTGAGATCTCGATTCATGGTGCACTCCTTTACACAGGTACATTGACAACCAACACCTACATGGTTTGAGTATCCACATCAAAGAATTGAAATAAGGGACCTCATACTTTCATGTACTTGCGCATAGCTCCTTAAATTATTCCTTAATTGCATTTAGGTCCCTTAAAGTTTACATTTAGGTCCCTCATCTTTATTTAATCTTAATTACGTCCCTAGGACTTCCAATTATTCCTCATGGGTCCTTAGTTTTTCCAAAATCACCAATTGGCCTCTAATTTGTTTCCAAAACTGTCAATTGGTCCTTGAATTTCCAAAAATCACCAATTGGTCATTAAATTTCCAAAAATTACAAATTGACCTCCATTTCATCCAATTGCCCAATTGGGCAATTGGAAGTTAATTTCATAAAAATACCCCAATTTTCCTTAAATTACAATAAGGCCCCCAATTTTTCCAAAATTGCAATTTAGTCCCCGAAATATCATTTTGTTCAATTGATCATTTCCTTAATTGTCACCATTTGTGATCTAAATCATCTTCCCTATGTCTCCCTCATCATTTCAAGCTTTGAAACAGTTCATTTGGCTTAGAAATTAGCTCAAACAAAGTTTTACTAGAAAACTTGGTCTAGAGAGAGAAAGTTTTGATATCTTACCGGTGAGGGTCCAACGACTCGAGGGATACTTCCTAGATCAAACCACACCCCAATTGGTGGCCTGAGCAATACAAATTTCATAGTTTAGATTTTAGCATAAATGCACTATGAATAGTATTTTTTGGCGAATGGCAGCAGAAGGGACTTATCATCTTAGCTCAGAGAAATCGGGGCACCTCTAGGTGTGGTTTAGGAAGCTTGGTTTGGCTGGGATTTATCTAGGGATGGCTTGACTTGAGCTCAAGCGGCTCGATTTGTCGACCATCGCTGAGTGACAGTACTGTGTGAGCTTCCCAACTCTTCTCTAATGGTCCTCGGGCTAAAGGGAGGGTGTAGCTAGATAGAAAACTTCCTCTCGGTTCTAGGGACAACAATTGTAGCTTCAGAGGTCAAATAAATCCTCACTATCAGAGCTCTAGTTTGTTCCTTACTAGAAAATGGAGCACTTCACCTACTTTGCTCATTTTTGGGATGGAGGAGACGAGTGGGGGGTGCTCTTTATATAGGGAGCTCGGCAATTGACCGGGCTACCGGCCCGCATAGGACTCAGCACTAGACTCGGTCATCGGCAGTCATAGCAGAACTTTTCCCAAGTCCCCAGAGGACTAGCCTTCCCCTTCTCTCTCTCCTTTCTATCAGATAACTAAGAAGAAGATGATGATGTGTTGTACGTGCCACGTGGCACGGGGTGATTGTTTGGTTTTGCTGACATGGCATTCTACTCAACCGTTTTGTCAGTCGTTGATCAGACACATGGCAGCCTCCCTTTGGATGCTCGTGTCTACGTAGCGTGATGACCAGGCATCCGCTGACCGTTGATTAGGCATGTGGCAGCCTCCCATTGGCTACACGTGTATGCATGGTTGCATACCGGGCACTGACCGTTGATCGGTCTGATCCTTTGACTGGTCCAGTCCATTGACTGGCTGGACCGTTGATCGATCTGGTCCGTTGACCAGCTAGATCATTGACCGGTTCGGTTCAGTTCATTGACCAGCTGAACCATTGACAAATTAGATCCAATCGGGTTTGGTGACCCAAATTCAAAAATCGGTCGGATTAAGCCCAATTCGACCGGTTTTCTAAAAATAAAAAATTTCTAAATTATTTTTCCACCTAATGGTGGCTTCTAATGATATTTTAAGCCATCTAGAAAAATGCACATTTGAACAAGTTCTTCACGGTTCAACCCAATTCATTCTGGTTTGATCTGGTTCACCTTGAACTTTTCACATCCTATCCGTCTTAGGTTTCTTCTTCAAGATTCTTATGACTTCTTGGACACTTGGGATTTTTCACTTAATGGAATGGTTTTCTCATGAAAATCGTCGATTCTTTTTTCAATTTTCCTTGGTCCAAGAGGACGGGTTTCTCAAGGATCCAAAAGTCAAGAATTATGAACTTTAGGGACCTAAGTGCAACAAAATGAAAATTTGGGTCTAGTTAACAATACGTGAGAACAAGAAAGCTTTCATGCTGAACCCTTCCTTTTAAGGATGCTCAAACCATGTAGGGAGACGTTGAACCAGGAAATGAACCAAAAAGTGAGCATAGATTGGACTTGGAAAACTAACTAGAGACGAACAGGTCATAGTCATTGGATGAGTGGGACACTTTAAATGTCATACCAGTTAGGGTGATGAACTCACTTTTATGAAAGGAAAAATCACTATGAGTGGGAATTTTTAACGTTATACCTGGTTGGGATGATGAGCACCATTTTAAAATCACTTATCGGTTGTGAGTGGGACTTTTCAAACATCATACCTAATTGGTATGATGAATGCATTTGAGCTAAAAGCAATTTTGTCAAAAATGTTCTCCCCTAGCTATGTGCAAATGCTTAAACTCTTTGGGAGACTTCCTTGACGAGAGCTAGAACAGCTCCAATAGGCCGGGGGCCTCGAATTTGAACTCATAAGGCACAAGGCCTAGTTTTTGAAAAAATCATGAAGTGGGCCCAAGGCCAATGGGTACGGGTCGGAGCCCCTAGGCAAACAACCATTACGGAAGTGTTCTAAAATTTTAATGGCCAAAGGCAGGTTTTAGAGCATTTCGTGTTGTAAGGGACAAATAAGTCCAACAGCCCTAGGAAAAAATATGACTCAAGTAAGGAGGAGTTAATTGGTTAAGCCTGATAGGGTCAAACATTATATTTGGACTGAAGTTGTAATAAACAACGAATGAGGGAAGGGTTAAAATAAGATGAAAAAGTGATAATACCGAAACACATGAAAGAAAGTACGTGGCACTCAGAAGGACACTAAGTTGAGGGTTTCAATGATAAAGAGAATAACTAGACACAGGAATGATTGGATATCTTGGAACTTTCAATCCTGAAATTCTGAGCAAGAACCCTCAAAAGGAAGAATCTTGCCCAAAGAAAAGGAAGATGTGAACCTAAGGATATACCCTTGAACTCGTGGGAAAGATAGGCTTAGCTATGATAAACTCCATGAAATCAGTAAACAATGGAAAGGAAAAGAAATTCCTTAAGTGTGTGTTGTAAAGGGGATAAGTGAAAAAATAACTAAAGTGTTAGCATGTCAAATAAACCTAAGTGAACATCAAGGGAAATAATTTCTAAGGCCGATGATATTAATTTAGTTTTGGGGACAAAACTCCAAAAAGGAGGGGAGAGTTGTAAACCTCATCCGTTGAAGATAAGAAAATCAGAGGAAGAACCAGTCAACTCAAGACAGAAAACCAAACCAATTCATGAACCTTAACCGATAGAGAATGGGAAAAATGGGAAATTTACAAATCCCGAGTGACCTAAAGAGTCATCAAAATCATGGAAAAGGACTTTGGGACAAATTGGAAGAGAAAACTAGACCGGTTCAGGTGAACTAGATCTGAACCAAATTGAATAGGTTTGAACCATTATTGAACTAGTTGCTAAATTCATTTTTCTAGGTGGCTTAAAATATTCAAATTGGAGAATTGAAGCCACCATTGGATATACAATAAATTTGGATAAATTTAGAAATGTTTAATTTTAAGAAAATTAATCAAATCAGGCCTGAACAGTGCATGCACAAATTAATAATTTTTCCACATAAGTCATATAATTTATGGTGCCAATGGTCCAATGGCCTCGGCCCTCAACTCAACCTGCAGCTATTTGTCTTGACTAGCCCGAAGACCGGTCATGTTGCACTACTGCTAGTCCATCGAGTATGTCGGTCTTGTCATGGTACCATGGCCAAACAATTCATTCACTTAAGTTTCCATGTCTTAAATCATGTTGGTTTACAAGCTCTTGCTCGTGAAAACTAGCCTAGGGCCCACTGTTCGAGATTTTCATCAATAAGGTCTCCCAAAAATTTTAAGCAGTGGCACACAGTGAGAGGAGAGCACTTTCGACAAAATAAACTTTTCATTTGTCTATCATACCAACCAGGTATGAAGACATCTCCGCTAATAATAGATAAGCGGGTTTTCTACTTACTTCAAGGAAGTTAATCATACCAACCGGGTATGATCTACTTACAACTGGTAATTAGTTTTTGCGCATAATTTCCACATCACTCCTACCAGGAGTGACAGTTAAAATACCACTTAGTAGTGGGTTTTCATTTACAAGGTATTTATCATCCCTACTAGGTATGATATTAAATATCTCACTCAACCGATCATGCAGTGAATTTCCTCTAGCCCGCTTGTTGCCTTTGCACAAACTTGTCTTAGCCGGCATTCCAGGTACTTCATGTTCCTACACGATATGAACACCCTTGTTCATTATACTTTGGCCTAATAGCCTTCATTCATCCTTAATGAATGACAAACCAAACTTTTCATTTATTTGCAATTAAGTCCCAAAAGTTATTTTTCTTTAACTTTAAGTCCCTTATGCTGGTTTTCCCCCAAATTGAGTCACAAAACTCTAAAATTCACCTAGGACATCAATTTATTCAAAATCACAAAAAGGGGTTCAAATTTCCCAAATATCCAATTTGTACTCAATTTTTCCAAAATTACCATTTTGCCTCTCCTTTACAAAAATGGTAACTTTATCCCCAAAAATTCTAATATTTGCTCAATTGGTCCTCCAAAACACTTATCATTCCTAATTAGCCCTCAATTTTATAAAATTGCATTTTAGTCCCTTGAATTTTTGAAATCCCCAATTTTTCCCAAATATTTCCCCCAATTTCAACTTTCCAACACAGCCGAATTTGATGTCATCAAATAAACTAATCAAACGAGTTTAATTGTTAAAATTTAAGTTAAATTGGAGTTCCTACATCTTCATACAATTCCATTGCACTTTGAATCGCACGATTTGATGTTGAAACGATATCAAACGGAGCTTCGTCGGAAAAAAGAAAATAGAGAGAGAAAGATTTGAATGCTTACTGTCAGAGGTGCGGCGGTCCAAGCATTTAATTTAGGCAGATAGCTCCCTTTCTGAGGTTTCTCGAAAGATCAAGAATTACATCAATTGATGCTGAATTGAGTTAGAATTTTATCATCGAAATTATGTTGGTTCTCTCTCTAGCACTGGTCGGAAATTACATAGTGGAGCCAAATTAGCATACCTTTCAGTTCTAATTCAACTATAGGAAGATTGAGAAGGTGTTGGGAGAGCTTGGTTTGGCCTAAGGAGGGCTTGAATTGGCCGATTTTAGCTTGACAAAAATAGAGCAACTTCGATCCGCCGAAGCCGCATCATTGTTAGATCATGCCAGCACTTCTTCGGCGACCCTCACAGTGATTCAAGACTGCCACCGTGTAGCTGACTTATCCCTAGTTCTAAGGAATCTGACCACGCCTTCTTTGGCTCAAAAAAGAACCTATATCAGAGCTCTGGTCTAAGCTTAATAAAAAAAATTGAGTAGCTGAGAGAGTGGGGTTTTCATGTGTGGAGACAATGAATGGAGAAGGGCTATTTATATAAGGAGCTCAAGAACTCATCACCGTCTGTTTGGCACCTTTATGACAGTTATTGATGACCTGAAACATACTGAATGGAAACGTTTCCTCTTCTTCGATGCTGGTTCAATTTTCTAGCAAAAGAATAGTGTTGTCATCTAAAGAAAGAAGACAACACTATTCCAAACGGGACCGGGCCGGTCCGAACCGGGTTCAAAGCTTTAATCGGCTGGTTCAGGCCCAATTCGATCGAGTTTTTCAAAATTAAAATTTTCTAAATTTTCTAAGCCATCTAGAAAAATAAATTTAGCATCCAGATCAATAGTGGTTCAAAACGGTCCAAACTAGTTTAGTTCAGTTCGAAACCGGTTAGGTGTTCATCCCTCATTCATCCTAAATTCCTTTTTCATGACTTTTGTGACTCTTTAGGTCATTCGAAATCCATAAATTTCCTGGTTTGTCCTCTCTCTACTAGTTCGAGTTTATAAACTAGTTCAATCCGGTTCGGACGGTTCACCCAAACCGGTTTGGTTTTTCTCTCTCAATTTGTTCTATGGTTCTTTTCCAAGGTTTATGAACCTTTTTGGGTCACTCGGGAGTTGTAAATTCCCCAATGTACCCATTCCCCGAAGATTGCTTTTGTGAACCGTTCGATTTTTTTTTCTCACTCAATTTAATCGGTTCTTTTCCTGATTTTCCTTATATCCAAGGAGTAGGGTTTACAACTCTCCCCTCCTTTTAGGAGTTTTGTCCCCAAAACTTATTTCACAATTTTTGTGTACTGGAATAAATTTTTCATTGATATATAAATTTTCTAGTTTATTGTCTTACAACCTTCTCATTCGTTTCCGTTCATCCCTTACATCACATACCTAAAATTCTCGTCTCATTCTCATCCTTTTCTCATTCCATGGAACTTACTTTAGCTAATCATATCTCCCTAGAAGTCTTAGAATCATTTCCTTTAGTTACATTATTCCTTTCCCAAGGCACCATTTCTCCATTCCAAACACTTTTACCTACGATTCTAGGACTATGAGTTTCGGTCATTTTCTTCCACATGTTTTGGCATTTATCACCTTTTCATCCTGTATGGATCTTTTCCGCATTCTTTCGTTATCACCTTTGCACTTGACTTCGTCATGTCTTAATCATAGATCCTTCTTTGCCTAAGTCATATTTTCCCTGGGATAATTGGGTTTGCATGCCCCTTACCGCATGACATTCTTCGGAACTTGTCTTTGACTTCACATCATTATAGCCATATCGATTTCCTTACTTACTCGTCTTTTCTGATTTCTATATTTGGTCATTCAATCTTCAAATCCTTGAGCTTCCAATAACTTATTGACATACTAAAGCTCTTCCTTTCTTATTTCATTTCTCATTTCCATGGGCACCCTTCCTTTTTAAGGTTTCTTCTCCTTTTAAATCCATTTTTAATCACATCATGATAATTTCACAATCCTTTATTCCGGTCAGTCCCTTTCTTACTTGTATGACGTCTTTTGAAGTCATCTTTCTACTTACACATTACTTGGGTTTGACTTATCCCTTGGATCTTCACGATCTCTTTCCCTTTGTACTTGATCCTTTCATTTCTAGCAGCTTGTCTTTGGGGAGCTTATCTTCTTCTCAATTTTGTTGGTTCCATTTCCTCTTAACTAGTACTCATGTGTCCTTCCACGGTTTCCTTTCTTGGAAAGTTTTACTCTTCTTTTCTCCCAGAATTTCCTTATAACTTTTACCATTGCAAATATTCACTCTTAAATGTCCTTCCTAGTTGTTATCTTCACATGCTTACCTTTACTCTTGAGATCCTACGAGTGCTTTTACTTTATCTTACCTTATCCTCATTTGCTCTCAGAACTTATTTAATCCTTTGAAGTGAACCTCTCATTCATCTTATATCCAATCTTTTGTATCTTTGTGTCCTTGGTATTCTTCCCTTGTCTCGATTAGGGTGTCTTCCTTTCTACTCCCCCAGTTCTTATTAGAGTTTCGTTTACTCTTCCAAACGATCTGGTCAATAGGAGTTTATTTCTTTTAATTGGATCTATCTAAATTTTCCATTTGGGTGTTCATGTCTTCCTGCAAGTAGGTCGTACTTAACCTTCCCAAACACTCACTTAGTTATTTGTACATCTTACTGAAGTCCTTATTTGGCTCGATCTTTTGCGACACTTCCTCAATTGTTTTTCTTAACCTAGAGCTTTCTCCTTTCTAAATCCAACTTCCTATTCTCATCCTCCTTGTAATGTCTCCCATTTTGGGATTCTTTTGTTTGATCACCCTATCATTCTTTAGAAGTTCTTTCTTTTAAATCTACACTTAAACTTAAGGATTTGGAATGGTTCATCCACTCCGACTTTTCTTCCTCCTTTGGTCCCATACCTCCGCATTCCACAAGCCTCCCTATATTATGGTGTTCCTGAGAAATTATGTCTTAGTTCTTTAAGTAGGTGTTATACCTAGTCTTTCTTACTATTAGATTTTCTTCTTATCCAACCCTAGTGGTCTTGACATCCTTGGGGTTCCCCCACAACTTTCTTCGTTTCTTCTGATCAGTTTCCATTCCTTTGGTTCCCTTTGGAAGATTCTAATCCTTTTTTTCCTTGCTCTTATTCTTTGATGATTTATCTAACTCCTTGAACTCTCCATGAGTCCATACTCTTTAATGTTCACTTCCCTTTGTTTTAACTTCTTCTTCCTTTTCTTAGTTAAGATCTCCCTTGGATGAACTCTTCCTTATTGTATTTCTAAGGGAAAGTCTTAAGGGTTGAGGTTAACTATAATTAACCCATCTTTTCTTCCTTAGGTGATTTCCTACCCTTTACTTTAATCTTTATTATCACACTCTTTTTCATTCAAATTATATCAAGGAACTCAGAAGTTTTATCTAAAATTTCACTTTTATTCATTCAAGAAATATTTTCTCACCATACTTGGCATATTACAGGAATTTTTCCACCCCTTAATCCCTTGGGGTCATAGAGCGAGAATTAACCCTAGAACATTGTGGAACTCTTGATCAGAAGATTCTGAGTAATTGGTTGGGGTGCACTCGTATTCCTTTATAGGACAAATCTCATGTATGCCCTCCAATCTGTATCGCCATAGTACCTCAAATTCACACTCATAAGTCCACTTCACCCATGGGGAGGATTGAAGCCATGTTGAGTAGGTGGAGGTTTTTGGTGGACCTTCATGAAGGTGGAATACGCATCCCAGTAATTATCCCAGGCCTCCTTCTTGGTTGGATTCCTCTCTGGTTGTTGTGGGACTAGAAGATGAGGGGTTGGGCTTCTAGGAGGAGATATCGGTTCCTCTTGTCTGGGAGGAGGGTATATGATGCCCTCTGGTTCCAATAAGGCAACTATCAGTTTTCAATAGTCTTCCACCATGTCCTTGGGTACTCTTTTCTTGCCCTTTAGGAAACTTTGTACGGCTTCCTCCCTTGGGTTGGATGTCTTTTTCAGGGTTATGGGTGGAGGACTGGATTTCACCGCGAACTTCCTAGGAATTTTCCTTCCTACACGATAGTTTTAAACATGGATAAATGTCAGGGCATAATATTGATAATATTTCAAGGGAACTAGGCTCTAATACCACTCAAGTTGTAACGCCCCAACCCAGTTTGGTGGATTCCCCATGAACAACCCGCCGCTCTCTTGGTTCAAGAGGAGTCAGGCATACTTTCAACATTGTTCCCTGTAAGTACATATTTCAAATAAAATTCAAGCTTAAGAGAAATTTAGCATACCTGATAGAGGGTAAGGCTTGGTGTTATCCCTAGTCATTTTCTCTATTTCCTGAAAAGGGATAAAAATGGGTGGGTGAGATTCTACAACTCAATGAATGGGTATTTTCAATAATAAAGTTTCAATAAAATTAGTTTTTTTTAGTTAGAGTGTGCTAGACTCATTTTCTTTAAAATTTCTCATTTTCAAAATCTTGGTTTCCATAACCATATCTCATCATAACAATGTGTTTATCAACTAACACATGCCCTTCATCATGAAGGAAACACACATTCGTAGGCCAGCCCATCCACTAAACCCACTTGTGGCATCGGAGTGACTTTACTGGCCACCTAGATAGAAGCATGCCCACTTCTACCCAAAGAATGAGTGGATGTACGTGACATTCAACCCTCAATCCTGTAACAAAACTCCCTGTCAGTATGAGGATAGAGACCTCATCACGTGCCCACCCTAGTCTCATGCGCAATGAAGCTACGTCGAGCTTCTCAAGATTTCTGGTATGACTAACTTCCCTTATTTCCACGACGGTGTCCATAGCCCTAGGACGCATCACTTCCCCTCTTAGGCGTCTTGAAGGTCTCATAACATAGTGCATGCACAAATCAATAATTTTTCCACATAAGCCATATAATTTGTGGTGCCACTAGTCCAACCGTCCCGACCCTCAACTCGACCTACAAGTGTTAGTACCACATCACTTAGTAATTTTGGGAACTTTCATGCGTAGTGTCCCCATTGTCCACAATTGTAACTAGTTACTTCCTTGCGTGGACCTCCATAGCTTCTTCTCCATCTTGAATTATGGGGAGTTTTTCTTGATGGTTGTTGGTGGTCTCTATGTGTCACCATCCTTGGGTATGTACTTCCTACTGGACAATCCCCCTTCCTTAGCATGAAGCAAGGTCTCCCAAATGCCTTGACAAATTCCTCGTAAAGTCTCCTCGGCTCAGGAGTTATACTTAGTATAGTGGGTTGGGTCCTCCTAGACTCTTCAGCTCCCAAGCTAACTTTCTCACTTGGGGAAGGGTTTCTTCCTAGTCCTGTGGTGGTCATAGCAACACGGGTTTGTTCGGTTCCTTTAGGAGTGGTCATATATATTTCATAGAAGCTTACCATTGGTTAAGGTTCCAAGGCTTTAGTTTTGAAAACTTTCTTTGAAAAACTTGGCTCTTATACCACTTAAGTTGTCACTACCCAACCCGTTTTGGTTGGAATTCTCGTGATCAACCCACCACCCTTCCCCGTACTAACTTGGTATTTCTACCAAATAGACCGAGGAAGGTAAAGGCATATAAGTACACATGTTTTCCATAACAAAATTTACAAATTATTTAAATAATGGTTTACCTGTTCGTAGTACCTTTGACTTGCTCCACTAGCTTCTGGTTTTCTTGACAAGAAGTTTTTCTTGAAAAGGGTTTAGGAGAGGGGATGAGTTCTATAACAAAGTGAGAAGGTGTTTGAGTGACCTTTTTAAGAACAAAAGAGGTTTTTAAAATACTTTTCTTTTTGTTTACGAATTTAGTGGATTTAACTCTTAATTGGAATAATTTTTTTACCATTCCCCTTGCTTGGGTATTTAAAATAACTTACCTGTTGTGAGTGGGACTTTTCAAACATCATACCTGGTTGGTATGATGAATGCATTTGAGCTAAAAGTAATTTTGTCAAAAATGTTATCCCCTGACTCTATGCAAATTCTTAAACTCTTTGGAAGACTTTCTTGACGAGAACTAGAACAGCTCCAACGGGTCGGGGGGCTCGAATTTGAACTAATAGGGCACAAGGCCCAGTTTTTGAAAAAACTCTTGAAGTGGGCCCAAGGCCAGTGGGTACGGGCTGGAGCCCCTAGACAAACAACCATTAAGGGAGTGTTCTAAAATTTTAATGACCAAAGGCAAGTTTTAGAGCATGTCGTGTTGTAAGGGACATGTAAGCCCAACAACCCAAGGAAAAAATATGACTCAAGTAAGGAGGAGTCAGTTGGTTAAGCCTGATAGGGTCAAACAATATATTTGGACTGAAGTTGTAATAAATAATGAATGACGGAAGGGTCAAAATAAGACAAAAAGGTGATAATACCGAAACACGTGAAAGGAAGTACGTAGCATTCGAAAGGACATCGAGTTGAGGGTTTCAATGATAAAGAGAATAACTAGACACGGCAACGATTTGATATCTTGGAACTCCCAATCCTAAAATCTAAGCAAGAACCCTCAAAAGGAAGAATCTTGCCCAAAGCAAAGGAAGATGTCAACCTAAGGATATACCCTTGAACTTGTGGGTAAGACAGGCTTAGCTATGATAAACTCCATGAAATGAGTAAACAATGGAAAGGAAAAGAAATTCCTTAAGTGCATGTTGTAAAGGAGTTAAGTGAAAGAACAACTAAAGTGTTAGCATGTCAAACAAACCCAAGTGAACCCGATCGGATCAGGCCAGAATCGGCCGGTTTAAGTATTGAACCCGGTCGGATCGGACCGGTAACACAGTGAATGTACAAATCAATAATTTTTCCACATAAGCCATATAATTTGTGGTGCAAATGGTCCAACGGCCCTGACACTCAACTCGACCTGCAACTATTTGTCTTGACTAGCCTGAAGACCGATCACGTTGCACAGCCGCCAGTCCAATGAGTATGTCTATCTTGTCACAATACCATGGCCAAACAATTCATCCACTTAAGTTTTCATGGCTTAAATCAAGTTTGTTTACGAGCTATTGCTCGTGCAAACTAGCCTAGGGCCACTTTTCGAGATTTTCAAAATGCGGCATATTAGCCCCCAAGTTCCAAAAGTGAGGCTCTGGCCTAACTGAGCTATTTGAGCTCCCGTTAATAAGGTCTCCCAAAAATTTTAAGTAGTGGCACACAGTCAAGTGAGAGCACTTTCGATAAAATAAACTTTTCATTTGTCAATCATACCAACCAGGTATGAAAGTGTCCCCGCTAATAACCGATAAACGAGTTTTCTACTTCTTTCAAGGAAGTTCATCGTACCAACCGGATACAATCTACTTACAACTGGTAATTAGTTTTTATACGTGATTTCCACATCACTCCTACCAGGGTGACGGTTAAAATATTACTTAGTAGTGAGTTTTCATTTTCGAGGTACTTATCATCCCAACCGGGTATGATATTAAATATCCCACTCAGCCGATCGTGCTGTGAATTTCCTCTAGCTGGCTTGTTGCCTTTGCATGAACTTGTCTTAGCTGGCACTCCCGATACTTCATGTTCCTACATGATATGAACGTCCTTGTTCATTATACTTTGGCCTAATAGCCTCCATTCATCCCGAATGAATGACAAACCAAACGTTTCATTTATTTGCAATTAAGTTTCAAAAGTTATTTTTCTTTAACTTTAAGTCTCTAACGTTGGTTTTCCCCCAAATTGAGTCACAAAACTCTAAAATTCACCTTAGGACATCAGTTTCCCAAATTTCAAATTTGGTACTCAATTTTTCCAAAATTACCATGTTGCCCCTCCTTTACAAAAATGGTAAGTTTTACCCAAAAAAATTTCAAAATTGGCTCAATTGGTCCTTCAAACACTCTTATCATGCCTAATTGGCCCTCAATTTTATAAAATTGCATTTTAGTCCCTTGAATTTTCAAAATCCTCATTTTTTCCCAAATGTTTCCCCCAATATCAACTTTTCAACACAGCTGAATTTGATTTCATCAAATATACCGATCAAACGAGTTTGATTGTTGAAATTGAAGTTAAATTGAATTTCCTACATCTTCATACGATTCAACTGCACTTTGAATCGCACGATTTGATACCGAATTGAGCTTAAATGAAGCTTCACCGAAAAAAGAACAATGAGAGAGAAAGATTTGAATGCTTATCGTCGAGGCTATGGTGGTACGAGCTTTTAATCTGGGCAGATAGCTCCTTTTCTGAGGTTTCTCGAATGATCAAGAATTACATCAATTGATGACGAATTGAGTGAGAATTTTATCATCGAAATTATGTCAGTTCTCTCTCTAGCAGTGGTCAGAAATTCCAGAGTGGAGCCAAATTAGCATACCTTTCAGTTCTAATTCGATTGTAGGAGGGCTGAGGAGCTGTAGGGAGAGCTTGGTTTGGCCTGAGAAGGGCTCGAATTGGCCAATTTTAGCTTGACAGAAACATAGCAGCTTTGGTCCACTAAAGCTGCTTCACTATTCGATCACGTTGGTGCTTGCTCGGCGACCCTCGGAGTGATTGGAGACTACCATCATGTAGCTGACTTCTCCTTGATTCTAAGGAACCCAACTAGACCTTCTTTGACTTAGAAAGGACCCTATATCAGAGCTCTGGTTCAAGCTTCATCAGAAAACTGAGTAGTTGAGAGAGAGTGGGATATTCAGTTGTGGAGAGGATGAATGGAGAGGGGCTATTTATACAGGGACCTCGGGGACTTGTCGGTCGTCCGTTTGCACCTTTATCACAGTAATTGATGGTCTGAAATGTACTGAATGGAAACGTTTCCTCTTCACCAACACTGTTTCGATTTTCTGGTGAGTGAATAGTGTTGTCATCTAAAGAAAGAAGACGATACTATTCTGAACTGGACCAAACTTGTCCAAATTGGGTTCAAAGTTTAAACTGGTCGGTTCAGGCCCGATTCGATCAAATTTTTCATAATAAAAATTTTCTAAATTCATCTGAATTTATTCTCTATCAAATGGTGGCATCAATTCTCCAATTGTAATTTTCTAAGCCACGTAAAAAATAAATTTAGCATCTGGTTCAATAGTGGTTCAAAACGGTCCAAACCAGTTCAATCCAGTTCGGATCCGGTTCACTTGAAACGGTTTGGTTTTCATCCCCTATTCATCCTAAATTCCTTTTTCATGACTTTTGTGAATTTTTAGGTCATTCGAAATCCATAAATTTCTCGGTTTATCCTCTCTCTAGCGATTCCGGTTCATAAACTAGCTCAGTTATAAACCGGTTCAATCCGGTTTGGATTTGGTTCACTCAAACTGGTCTAGTTTTTCTCTCCCAATTTGTTCTAAGGTTCTTTTCCAAGGTTTATGAAACATGTTGGGTCACTTGGGAGTTGTAAATTACCTAATTTGCCCATTCCTCGAAGATCGGTTTTGTGAACCGGTTTGGTTTTTTTTTCTCACTCAATTTGACCAGTTCTTTTCCCAGTTTTCCTTAAATCTAAAGAGCGGGGTTTATAACTCTTCCCTCATTTTAGGAGTTTTGTCCATAAAACTTATTTCACACTTTTTGCGTACTGGAATAAACTTTTCATTAACATATAAATTTTCTAGTTTATATTCTTACAACCTTCTCGTTTGTTTCTGTTCATCCCTTACATCACATACCTAAAATTCTCGTCTCATTCTCATCCTTTCCTCATTCCAAGGAACTTACTTTAGCTAATCATATCTCCCTAGAAGACTTAGAATCATTTCCTTTAGTTACATTCTTCCTTTACCAAGGCACCATTTCTCCATTCCAAACTCTTTTACCTAAGATTTCAAGACTATGAGTTCCGGTCATTTTCTTCCACAAGTTTTAGTATTTATCATCTTTTCATCATGTATGGATCCTTTCCTCATTCTTTGGTTATCACCTTTATGCTTGACTTTGTCATGCCTTAATCATAGATCCTTCTTCCCTAAGTCATATTTTCCTTGGGATAGTTGGGTTTACATGCCCCTTACCGCATAACATTCTTCGGAACTTATCTTTGAATTCACATCACTATAGTCGTATCAATTTCCTTACTTACACATATTTTCCAACTTCTATATTTGGTCATTCAATCTTCAAGTCCTTGAGCTTCCAATAGCTTATTGACATACTAAAGCTCTTCCTTTCTTATTTCATTTCTCATTTCCACGGGCGCCCTTCCTTTTTAAGGTCTCTTCTCCATTTATATCCATTTTTAATCACATAATAATAATTTCACGATACTTTATTCTAGTTAGTCCCTTTATTACTTATATGACGTCTTTTGATGTTATCTTCCTACTTACACATTACTTGGGTTTGACTTATCCCTTGGATCTTCATGATCTCTTTCCCTTTGTACTTGATACTTTCATTTCTAGCAACTTGTCTTTGAGGAGCTTATCTTCTTCTCAATTTTGTTGGTTCCCTCTCCTCTTTAACTGGTACTCATGTGTCCTTCCACAATTTCCTTTCTTGGTAAGTTTTACACTTCTTTTCTCCCAGAACTTCCTTCTAACTTTTACCATTGCAAATATTCACTCTTAAATGTCCTTCCTGGCTGTTATCTTCACCTGCTTACATTTACTCTTTAGATCCTACGAGTGCTTTTGGTTTATCTTACCTCATTCTCATTTGCTCTCATAACTTATTTATTCCTTTAAGGTGAACCTCTCATGCATCTTATATCCAATCTTTCGTATCTCCGTGTCCTTGGTATTCCCCCCTTGTCTCGATTAGGGTGTATTCCTTTATACTCCCCCAGTTCTTATTAGAGTTCCATTTACTCTTCTAGACGATATGGTCAATAGGAGTTTATTTCTTTCAATTGGATCTGTCTAAAATTTCCATTCAGGTTTCCATGTCTTCCTATAAGTAGGTCGTACTTAACCTTCCCAAACACTCACTTAGTTATTTGTACATCTTATTGAAGTTCTTATTTGGCTCTATCTTTTGTGACACTTCCTCAATTGTTTTTCTTAACATGGAGCTTTCTCCTTTCTCAATCCAACTTCCTATTATCATCCTCCTTCTAATGTCTCTCGTTCTAGGATTCTTTTGTTTGATCACCCTACCGTTCTTTAGATGTTCTTTCTTTTAAATCTTCACTTAAACTCAAGGATATGGTATGGTTCATCCACTCTGACTTTTCTTCCCCCTTTGGTCCCATACCTCCACATTCCATAAGTCTCCCTATCTTATGGTGTTCCTGAGAAATTATGTCTTAGTTCTTTAAGTAGGTGTTATACCTAGTCTTTCTTGCTATTAGATTTTCTTCTTATCCAACCCTAGTGGTCTTGACATCCTTGGGGGTTCCCCCACAACTTACTTCCTTTCTTTCTGATCAGTTTCCATTCCTTTAGTTCCCTTTGGAAGATTATACTCCTTGTTTTTCCTTACTGTTATTCTTTGAGCCTTTCTCTAACTCCTTGATCTCTCCATGAGTCCATACTATTTGATGTTCACTTCCCTTTGTTCCAACTTCTTCTTCCTTTTCTTAGTTAAGATCTCCCTTGAATGAACTCTTCCTTATTGTACTTCTGAGGGAAAGTCTTAAGGGTTGAGGTTAGCTATAATTAACACATCTTTTCTTCTTTAGGTGATTTCTTACCCTTTACTTTAATTATCACACTCTTTTTGCTTCAAATTTTATCAAGGAACTCAGAAGTTTTATCAAAAATTTCACTTTTATTCACTAAAGAAATATTTTCTCACCATACTCTGCATATTACAGGAATTATTCTACCCCCTACTCCCTTGGGGTCATAGGACAAGAATTAACCCTAGAACAGTTGAGGGACTCTTGGGGTCCACTCGTATTCCCTTATAGGATGAATCTTGTAAACCTCATCCTTTGATAATGAGAAAATCTAGGAAATAACTGGTAAGTTTCAAATTTTAAAATAGAATCAGTCAACAAGCTCGATTATTAGGAAATGCAAAAATTGAGAATTTACAACTCCCATGTGACTCAAAATGGTTCATAAATCTTGGAAAAGAACCATAGGACGAATTGAGGAAGAAAGAATGGACCGGTTCATGTTAACCGGGTCCGAACCGAATAGAACCAGTTTATGAACCGAGTCAACTCATGAATTGGAATCGATAGAGAAATGAGAAACCGGGAAATTTATGGATCCCAAGTGACCCAAAGAGTCCCAAAGATCATGGAAATGGACTTGAGAGGGAATTGGAGAGAAAAACCAAACCAGTTTAGGTGAACCAGATCCGAATAGGATTGAACTGGTTTGGACCATTATTGAACCGGATTCTAAATTCATTTTTCTAAGTGGCTTAAATAATTCAAATTTAAGATTTGAAGCTACCATTGGATAGAAAATGAATTTAGATAAATTTAGCAATTTTTAGATTTGAAAAATTCGATCAAATGAGGGGTGAACTGGCCGGTTCAAGCTTTGAACCCGGTTTGGACCGGTACAGTCTGGTTCGGGACAGTGTCGTCTTCTTCCTTCAGATGGCAGCACTATTCACTCATCAAAAAATTGAAGCAGCACCAATGAAGAAGAAACGTCTTTGTTCAATGCATTTTTGGCCATCAATGCCTGTAATTAATGTGCCAAATGGACGACCGACGAGACCCCTAACTCCCTATAAAAAGAGACCCTCTTCATTCATCCTCTCCACACCAGAAAAGCTCACTCTCTCTCAGTTGCTTCCTTTTTCGATGAAGCTCGAACCAAAGCTCTGATATAGGGTTCTTTCTAAGCCAAAGAAGGGGAGGTCAGGTTCATTAGAACCGGGGAGCAGTCAGCTACACGGTGGTGACATCCATTCGTTTCGAGAGTGGCTAGAGAAGCACCGATGTGAACGAACAATGAAGCAACCCCGACGGACCGAAACTACCCTGTTTTAGCCGAGTTGAAATCGGCCAATTTGAGCCCTCCTAATGCCAAAACAAGCCCACCCAACACTTCCTTAGCCCTCTCATGGCTGAATTAGGATGAAAAGGTAAGCCAATTCGACTCCCCTCTACAATTTTCGATCGGTGTTAGAGAGAGAGTCGGCTGAATTTGAATGACGTAATTCTAATCCAATTCGACATCAATTGATGTCATTCTTGATCCTAGAAATAACCTCAGGAGGAGAGCTACCTGCCCAGATAGAAAGCTCAGACCGTCGTGCCCTCACTAGTGAGTAATCGAAGCTTTCTTTCTCTATAGTCTATTTTCCAGCTAAGCTCCGTTTGAGCTCATTTTGGAGTTAAAACTTGCAATTCAAATTGCTAAAGAATCATATGAATATGTAGAAACTCAATTTCAACTTCAATATCAATAATTGGAAGCGTTTGATCGGTCAATTTGATAAAATCAAATTCAACTGTGTTAAGAAGTTGGAATTGGGGGAAATTTTGGGGAAATTTGGAGAATTTCAAAGAACCAAAATGCAATTTTCTAAAATTGAGGGTCAATTGGGCATGATAAAAATGTTAGAGGGCCAATTAAGGAATTTTATGATTTTTTGGGTAAAATTTACCATTTTTGTAAAGGAAGGGAAAAATGGTAATTTTGGAAAAGTTGGGGGACCAAATTAGAAAATTGGGAAATTTAAACCCCTTTTTGTGAAATTTAATAAATTGAGGCCCCAAGGGGAATTTTAAAAGTTTTGGGACTCAAAGAAAAATAACTTTAGGGACTTAATTGCAAATAAATAAAAGTTTGGTTCTCTAATTCATTTGGAATGAATGAAGGCTATTAGGTCGAGAGATAATGAACTAAGATGTTTATATCATGTAGGAAGACAAAGTACCAGGAACGCAAGCAAGGACAAGCTCGCGTGAATATAAGGAACAGGTCTAGTGGAATTCATTGCATTAATGGGTGAGTGAAATTTTATATCATACCCGATTGGGGATGATAAGTAACTCGAAATAAAAACCCATTACCAAGTAGTATTTTAAACATCACAAGTTAGAGGAGTAATGTGAAAATTATGCGAAAAAACTACTTACTGGTTGTAAGTAGATCATACCCGGTTGGTATGATGAAACTTTCTCGAAGGAAGTTGAAAACCCGTACATTGGTTATGAGCGGAGATGTCCTTATACCCGACCGGTATAATGGACAGTTGAAAACATATTTTTGTCGGAAGTGCTCTCCCCTGACTATGTGCCAGTGCTTAAATGTTTTGGGAGACCTTCTTGATAGGAGCTCGAATAGCTCTTATAGGTTGGGGGCCTCGGTTTTGGAACTTAGGGGCTATTATACCCGGTTTTGAAAATCTCGAACAAGTGGGCCATAGGCAAGTGGGCACGAGCAGTAGCTCTTAAACAAACATGAGATATGTGCCATAAAACTTTAATAAATAAATTGTTTAGCCATGGTACCAAGATAGGACTAACATATTCAATCAACTAGTGGCAGTGTAACATAATAGGTCTCTGGACTAGACAAGACAAACAGCTGCAGGTTGAGTTGAGGGTCGGGGCCGTTGGACCAATGGCACCATAGATTATATGGCATGATAAGAAAATACTATTTGTGCATGCACTATGATTATGGGATCATCAAGATTCCCATGAGCGGTGGTGATGCATCCTAAGGGCTCTAGACGACCTAGTGAGTATAAGGGCAGTTCATCGTACCAGGTGACCGTGCGAAATTTGGAGTAGCACAAAGCACATGAGACCTGGGTGGGGACGGGATGAGGTCTCTATCCTCATATGGACACGGAGAATTGATTTCGGGATTGAGGGTTGGATGTCGCGTACATCCACTCATTCTCGGGATAGAAGTGGACATGCTTCTATTTAGGTGGCCAGTGAAGTCGCTTCGATGCCACAAGTGGGTTCAATGGATGTACTGGCCTGTGAATGTGTGTTTAACCATCATAATGAAGATTGTGTGTTAGGTGATGACACACCGTGATTAAATAAGGAAATGGTGGTAAAACCCAAGATTTTTAATGAAAGTATTTTTGAAAGAAACTCATATGGCACACTCCAATACAATTCTTTTCCTCAAAGTTAATTTTTGAAAACCCCCGCTCACTGAGTTGTAGAACTCACCCCCCCCCCCCCCCTTTCTATCCCTTTTTCAGGAAAAGAAAAATGACTAGGAATAATACCAAGCCTTACCCTCTATCAAGTATGTTTAAATTTTCCTTAAGCTTGCATTTTATTTGATATATGTCATTCAAGGGAATAAGGTCAAAATTATGCCTGGCTCATCTCGAGTTAAAGTCGGAGGAAACTCCTCTTGAACTAAGAGGATGGTAGGTTGTTCATGGGGATCCAACCAAACCGGGTTTGGGGCATGACAAATCTCATGTATGGCATCCAATCCATACTGCCTTAGTATCTCAACCTCACACTCATATGTCCACTTCACCCATTGGGAGGGATTGAAGCCAAGTTGAGTAGATAGAGATATTTGGTAGACCTTGATGAAGGTGGAATACACATCCCAGTAACTATCCCAAGCCTCCTTCTTGGTTGGATTCCTCTCCGATTGTTGTGGGACTAGAAGAGGTGGGGTTGGGTTTCTAGGAGGATATACCGATTCCTCTTGTCTGGGAGGAGGGTATATGATGCCCTCTGCTTCCAATAAGGCTCCTATCAATTTTCGGTAGTCTTCCACCATGTCCTTGGGTACTCTTTTCTCTCCCTTTAGGAACCTTTGTATGGCTTCCTCCCTTGGGTTGGGTGTGTTTTTCAGGGTTATGGGTGGAGGACTGGATTTCACTACGAACTTCCTAGGAATTCTCCTTCCTACACGATAGTTTTAAAGTTGGATAAATGTTAGGGCATAATATTGATAATGTTTCAAGAGGGCTTGGTTTGGCTGGAAGAGGGCTAAATTTGGCCAAATTTAGCTTGGCCGAAATACGGTCTCTTCAATCCATCGGAGCTGCTTCACTGTTTGATTCCGCCGGTGCTTCTTCAACGGTCCTCGAATCGAACAGAGGTTTCTATCAGATAGTTGACTTCCCTTAGAGTCTAAAGAACCCGACCTCACCTTCTAAGGTTGAGAAAACTGCCTAAGTCATATTTTTGGTTCGAGCATTATCGGAAAATAGAGCAGTTGAGAGAGAATGGATTTTTTAGGTGTGATGATGATGAATTGTGAGGACCTCTTTATATAGGGAACTTGAGCACTCTCTGCTCGACCATTTAGCATCTTGGTCACGCTCAATGATGGCCTGAAACGCCTTGAATTGAGATGATTCATCTTTGCCTGCACTGTCCATTCATCCATTGAATGAACAGTGTCATCATCTGAAGGAAGAATACGACACTATTCAAAACTGGACTAGACCAGTCCGACCGGGTTCAATGCTTAAACCAGCCGATTCAAGCCCGATTCAACCAACTTTTTCAAAATTAAAAATTTCTAAATTCATTCTCTATCTAATGGTGGCTTCAATTCCCCAATTTGAATATTTTAATCCACCTAGAAAAATAAATTTAGTAACTGGTTCAATGATGGTCAAATCGGTTCAATCCGGTTCAAGTCTAGTTCACCTGAACCGGTCTAGTTCTCTCTTTCAATTTGTCCCAAGGTTACTTTCCAAGGTCTCTATGACTCTTTGGGTCACTTGGGATTTAAAATTTTCTCAATTTACCCTTCCATTCTCAATTGGGGTTCGCGAACCAGCTCGGTTATCTCTTTTGAATCGACAAATTTTTTTCCTAGTTTTCTTATTTATAAAAGGATGGGGTTTACACATCACGTGATTGAGCCGCTTATCCTATGTACTCAGTCGGTTCATCACTGTTCTGAACTAGTTTCTAGTAAATTTATCAATCTGTTCTATTGTTTTTTTATCTGTTCATCCATAATGTGATCGGTTCATGGACCAATAAAATTTTCTAAAATTTTTTTGTTCAATTTAACATTGAATGGGCTTAAGAATCACTAAATTATGATTTGTCTAGCCCACTCTAAAAATTAGAGGGTTTTGTGACCTGGGTCGGTTCAAACCCATTTAAAACCGGTTCTTCTTCGGGTTTTTCCCTATCCTTGATATTTTTATCAAGGGATGTTCTCTATGGGTATTTAATGATCATTGTCATTCCCTTGTGTCTTGGTTTTGAACCATTTTCCAAATCTGATTTGATTTCAAATCTTGGTTCAAGCTTTTTCCTTCCCTATTTAACCTTAGTTCTCGATTTGGTTCGGCTTGATTTCCATTTCAGGGTTCCTAGTGTTACCTGTTGGTTGACTAAAGTATCTTACTCCTCACCTTTACTATTACTAAACCAGCCGGTTCAAGCCCGATTCAACCAAGTTTTTCAAAATTAAAAATTTCTAAATTCATTCTCTATCTAATGGTGGCTTCAATTCCCCAATTTGAATATTTTAATCCACCTAGAAAAATAAATTTAGTAACTGGTTCAATGATGGTCAAATCGGTTCAATCTAGTTCAAGTCTAGTTCACCTGAACCGATCTAGTTCTCTCTTCCAATTTGTCCCAAGGTTCCTTTCCAAGGTCTCTATGACTCTTTGGGTCACTTGGGATTTAAAATTTTCTCAATTTACCCTTCCATTCTCAATTGGGGTTCGTGAACCAGCTCGGTTATCTCTTTTGAATCGACAATTTTTTTTTCCCAGTTTACTTATTTATAAAAGGATGGGGTTTACACAACACGTGATTGAGCCGCTTATCCTGTCTACTTAGTCAGTTCGTCACTGTTCCGAACTAGTTTCTAGTGAATTTATCAATCTGTTCTGTTGTTTTTTTATCTGTTCATCCATAATGTGATCGGTTCATGGTCCAAAAAAATATTCTAAAAATTTTTTGTTCAATTTAACATTGAATGGATTCAAGAATCACTAAATTATGATTTGTCTAGCCCACTCTAAAAATTAGAGGCTTTTTTGACCTGGGTCGGTTCAAACCCATTTAAAATCGGTTCTTCTTCAGGTTTTTCCCTATCCTTGATATGTTTATCAGGGGATGTTCTCTATGGGTATTTAATGATCATTTTCATTCCCTTGTGTCTTGGTTTCGAACCATTTTCCAAATCTGATTTGATTTCAAATCTTGGTTCTACCTTTTTCCTTCCGAATTTGACCTTAGTTCTCGATTTGGTTCGGCTTGATTTCCATTTCAGGATTCCTGCTGTTACCTGTTGGCTGACTAAAGTAACTTACTCCTCACCTTTACTATTACTAAACTAGCCGGTTCAAGCCCGATTCAACCAAGTTTTTGAAAATTAAAATTTTCTAAATTCATTCTCTATCTAATGGTGGCTTCAATTCCCCAATTTGAATATTTTAATCCACCTAGAAAAATAAATTTAGTAACTAGTTCAATGATGGTCAAATCGGTTCAATTTGGTTCAAGTCTAGTTCACCTAAGCCGGTCTAGTTCTCTCTTCCAATTTGTCCCAAGGTTCCTTTCCAAGGTCTCTATGACTCTTTGGGTCACTTGGGATTTAAAATTTTCTCAATTTACCCTTCCATTCTCAATTGGGGTTCGTGAACTAGCTCAGTTATCTCTTTTAAATCAAAAAATTTTTTTCCCAATTTTCTTATTTATAAAAGGATGGGATTTACACAGCACGTGATTGAGCCGCTTATCCTGTCTACTCAGTCAGTTCGTCACTGTTCTGAACTAGTTTCTAGTGAATTTATCGATCTGTTCTGTTGTTTTTTTTATCTGTTCATCCATAATGTGATCGGTTCATGGTCCAATAAAATTTTCTAAAAATTTTTTGTTCAATTTAATATTGAATGGGCTCAAGAATCACTAAATTATGATTTGTCTAGCCCACTCTAAAAATTAGAGGGTTTTGTGACCTGGGTCGGTTCAAACCCATTTAAAACCAGTTTTTCTTCGGGTTTTTCCCTATCCTTGATATTTTTATCATGGGATGTTCTCTATGGGTATTTAATGATCATTGTCATTCCCTTGTGTCTTGGTTTTGAACCATTTTCCAAATTTGATTTGATTTCAAATCTTGGTTTGAGCTTTTTCCTTCTCGATTTGACCTTAGTTCTCGATTTGGTTCAGCTTGATTTCCATTTCAGGGTTCCTAGTGTTACATGTTGGTTGACTAAAGTATCTTACTCCTCACCTGTACTATTATTTTGATTTTGATTGAGTTGTCAATCTCGATAAATGTTGTTTGGTAGGTGGTTATTTTATCTTTCTTGATTCGAATTTAATTTTCCTGGAGCTTCAAGAAACTATGCACAATCTAGCCCAGAAGTCAAATACAAAAGATTAGCCAATGTTATTGCTTATTGCTTAGTTCATTTGGATTGAATCTCTTTTCCATGAGATTCGACTACCTCTCTCTTAGCCACCTACTCTATGGTGCGATAATTTATTTGCGATTTATCTTACAGATAATTTAATTTTTCATGCACACATTATGGACATAGAAATTAACTTTCACATTATTCAAGAGAGTTCAACGAAATCAACTTCATATTTAGTTTGTTGGGTTGGATGTTCAACTTACAGACATATTCACGAAGGGCTTGTCTGCTACATGTTTTGAGCTTTTACCCTTCAAGGTCAATATTTATGCCCTCCCCTTAAGTTTTCATGGGAGTATTGAAGATATTTATATTTTAGAGCCAAAAGAATCTCAATAATATCAACAACCTTGCACCAAAGGTAATCCCAAGATTGTAGGGATTGATTCATTACACAAACCCATGAACTCATATCGTGTATCACATGATATTTCATATGTTCATCACAACCATTGATTTTGTCAAAAAAAATCTATTTAATGTACAAAGATGATCTAGAGTGTGTGATTCAATAATACAATCACAAAAGTAATTTGTTTCTTCTCTTCTATCTATTATATCTATCTAATATTCTATCTATCTTAATTTTTCTGTTATTTTAGTTGAGAAGGAGAGACCAATTATTTGTCTTGTCCAGTATGGAGGGTACTTTCTCTTCTATCTATTAGATCTATATAATATTCTATCTTAATTTGCGATTCTTTCAGTTGAGAAGAAGTAGAGACCAATTATTTGTCTTCACTAGAATGAGAAAAGGAAAACCACTCCTGAAGAGTTAAAAGGTTAGGTTGGAAAGGTGGGTTTGAGTCTCACTACTCAAGAGGAGAAAGAGAAGCTCATTTTGGTATGAAATGTTGTAGAAAAGAAAGAGAAGAGGCTTTGAAATTCATCAACAAAGAGAGGAAATAGCTCGAGATTAGGTGGAGAAAGCGGTGATTATAGGCTCAAAGTGATCACCCTCCATATCATAAGTGACAACAAAGGAGACTTTTGATGTACAGGATTGGGTGAGGTCTATAAGGTAGCTAATGGATGTACTAGTTAGTCGTGCTTGTTGTGGTTAGAGGTGTCGGAACACTACTATAAGGTTGTTGATGACTAGGAGAGGGAGTGAAGGCGACTCATTTGAGATCTGTAGTGTTAGATGCTATGAAATGGTGGGTCGATGGTGCTTAAAATTTTGAGGATTATTACAAGGAGAGTGATTGTATATGAAGTTAGAGAAAATGACATTATACTATCAATTTTTTATATTAGGGTATGGTCGAAATAGTAATGATAGATGGATGCATCTAATGGTAGAAGACATGAGTGGGTAGAAGACAAAGACAAAAGTAAGAGAAAGAGATATATAAACAATCATGAAAGGTTGATTGCCAAGGAAGGAGGTGTTGGAGGAAGAAAAATTAGGCTCTCACATGATTAATAATAATGTAGTAATATGATATAAATTATTTTATTAATGCTTGATAATACTTACTTATTACAATATATAATATATTATAACATAAAATAATATAATAGCACAAGAAAGTACAAATAGGTAAATAATAGTTGTAAATTTTCCTAAATATTAATTTTGCTATTACATGCATTATACATTCTCATGTATTTCAAGTAATCTTAGTGGAAATATGGCAGAAATAAATTTGTGAATTGCATATAATCAATTTGTAATTTTACTATTGCATGCATTATATATTTGTGAACTCCTACAATGTTATAACGATGGTCCATCTTTTTTTTGTTAATCATTTTAGATATTCACTATGCACAGACACCAATGTAGATCTTAAGAACAGGTGGCTACTCATGAATTGTCCCGACAGAATGCCACACACGGAATTATGTGGCCTACCACCGTTCTCTCTGCCAAATATGGACCAATTCGTTTTTCCATGGAAACATTGTCTTTTTACTTGTGTGTGGAGATTATATATGCTTTCACGTCCACGTCGAGTGCCATGGTGCCATGTTAGTTTTCTGGTCGACATCACTCGCCTGCCAAAACCTTGCACATATTTATATTATTACGTGGTTATATGCTACATATATGTCCCTGTCCGGGGGTAAGTTGAAAGCATGTCAACTCTTTGATAGTGTCTTTATGCGTAATTTATTGTCCCTCTATCCAACTAATTCATTTTTATAATAATAAATCTATAAACTCGAGCTCGTCAAGTTTCTTATATAGGAAGGTATATATATCTATATATTTGTGAATGGAGGAAATTGGATGGTGAATTGCTTTTCAGTATATAAAAACTTCATTTTCAGTGAAGGGGTTGTGTACGATTTAATTATTTTATAGGGACAAATACCCAATTAATGTTCGTCCTGGTTTTGTCCCTTTTGTCGCCACTTTCCCTTTATTCACGGGTTTTTAAATTTAATAGCAAAATTTTGTTCGTTCAATGGAAGACGTCAAGGAGATGCTCGAGCTTCCATTTCCATGGCATTTTACATATGCAGAAGAAAATCCTGATATAGGTCAGACTCAGCCCATCTGTAAGCCTCGGGACATCATGGTGTTGAGTCCTGCAAAAATTGAGTTGAGCAGCTCTTGTCAGTCAGATCACTTCGAGATCAATATTGTAGAAAGCCCGGCATCTAAGCTTCAAATCTCCTGCTTCCAACTGGACTCTTAAGTAGGTAAGTGCCCAAGTTTTCGGCCTTTTATTGCCTACATTAATGGGTAATGTGGGCCGTTGTTATTTTCGGCATAAGATCCATCATGGCAGGCATGAATATAATTTCGGGCTGCCCGAAAGAGTTATCTCGGCCCATTACCCTACTCGATTGTACTTGGGCTGATCCTTAAATGTAAGTATCTTATTGGGATGGTCATCCCGACACAATAACATGGACCTACTCGAATTGCCATGTCAATCTAGTCTAGTATGATTCTTATTTATTTAATTATAATTATTATTTTGATATCAAATCATCAAAGTTAATGATATTAATATTTCCATGTTAATATGGACCAACCAATAGTATAGTACTATTTTGAGATATTGTATGACTAGATAACACTTTTTAAACATTATGTTTCAAACTATCACATTTAAAATATGTTAATATTAAAGTGTTACTAGTGTAAAAGAATTGGCATATGTGGTGTAGTTTTTACTAGTGGGGTTACAAGTACAAGGGTGGTCACTAATTTAGAGGATGACTAGGCATAATAGTGTCAAATGTTGAATATCACCTTGGCATATTATTGGTGTGTATTTTGGTTATTGCACTTTTATAATCCTTTTTCCACATTGGAATATAAAGGGTTGACAATATTTAAATAGGACTTAATTATAAAGTATTTCATTTAACAAGAGTTTAATTCATTAGTATTATCATAATAATGATATAATTTGATGTGGTGGTGATGCATCTTATGGATGAAGGGACATCAAATCATACCAAGTTGGCTTGAATGATTATATACATTGAATTATTGGTCCACCATGAGAATATTGCATGTGTTTCTACATGATTGATAGTTACTGTTGAATTCACATAAGGACTACGCTATAAGAGACATGATCTTAACAAGTGATAATTAATGCTTTTATGGTATCCAAATGTCTCCATAACATGGGGTCATAAAAGAAGTGATTGAAGATCACATAAAACTTATTTAGGACATGGATGTTAAATATAGCATTTATCCATCATGTAAGAGTGATATTTCACAACCCTTTTGATGGTTGATAGAATTGTAGTGTGCTCGTGAATTAGTTGATATGAGAGATTGAACTAGGTCGTTAAGATAAACATAGATGTTTTGGTTATGGACTTTCTTATTCTAATGGTGAGATGAAATTTCGATGTTATCATTGCTCAATCAAGAACCTATAGGATCGATCATACACAGTAAATGAATTGCACATTGTCCACTCAATAGAATTGCGTGTAGCCAGAGAATTGGAATGTTGACAAATGTTATTCATTCAAATTGGTCAAAAAGAACACACCACATGGACCAATGTGAAGTCACATGCAAGCCATGTATCTAATATACATATATATACACATAGGACCAAGGTAATTATGTATATACACATAGATTGCATCGGATGTATTTGAGTGTTATCTTGTTAAACACTAATAGAGAGTATTATTTATATTGTGCGGGAATTTTTAGCTTATATACTAATCATATTTCTTTTTAATTTAAATTTGTTATTTTTCATGTATTTTTATAATTATTTTAAGTATAAATTAAAATAACTTATAAAATATTTTAAAATAAATAAAAAATTAATTTTATTACAATTTTTAAGCTACAAGATCGCGGGCATTGAGACAATTTGGTGTATATTTCGATGTCTCCAATCAACCAATTGTTCGATTTTACAGGATGGGGCCAATCAAAGTTGCTTTGCGTTGATCAATTAACCACTGATGCATGAAGGGAAAAAAAAAAAAAAGCAACGATCCTTTTCAAGGCATACACGTTGGCCTCGGGGGCTCTGCTGTCCATTTGATTCCGTTGAGATGATTTCTGCATATAACAAATGCTGAAATCTCATAGCTGTCCATCCTATCCTACCAAAACGTTCCATATAAGATGGAAAAGAAGTATGCAGATAGATAGATTAATGGTGATGATCCGTCCTCATCCCGCTCATGTTGGTGAGAAAGGTTGTCTCGGTATTACGCCAATAATTCAGATTTGTCGTAGTATAGTGTACTATGTGGAGAAATAATTTATTGGGGACCGTCAGGTTCGTGATCTTTAACGGGGTCCCCCCTTCCCTGCCATGCCATGATTCGTGGGGGCAAGATTTTCAACCTCCCCACAGGGAACGAATGGCTAGGTTTTTGCAGACGGAAAGGAAAATAAGAACATGCTGCTTCTGCTCCTGCTCCTCCTGCATCATGCATGGCTGTATGTTATGTCTCAGAAGGGGAGAAAAAGAGAGGAGTACGAACTGCAGCAGTTTCCATATAATACTTGGGAAATAAAGAAGAGGAAGAGAGGAAACAAAAAAAAAGCAAAGACGAGGCACGATCTCTATCTACCTCAGGTCCATCTGTGTAAAATTTACCCTTTTTACTCCTATCTCACTGCCCCTTTTTCCCATCAATTTCCTCTTCTTTTGTGCTTGTATGTCCCTATAGTACCTATTAAATTTGTGTACGTAGCTGAGGGGTCATCCCCTAATCACGTGAATCTTCTACCTCTGCTAGCTATTTACTGTGCCAGCCATGGTCCCATTAGAGCCGAGAGCGATGAGCATAGTTGAGCTGAAAAAGAAGGTGATTGGGCCCGAGAAGTTGCCTGTATTATTGATTCAAGGGGGTGTATACCTCCCATGCCGGATGACCCTACATGCCTGGGCGATGTCGATGGCAACTACGACCTATTTCAATCCAATTGATGTGGGTAAAGGGTGGTCCAATTGATATTGAATACCCATCACACACACACATATATATATATATATATATCAAAATACTGACAAGAGAGAATGATATTTGGTACAGTCTGATGCGCTCTTACTCCTCGTAAAGAGTTTGAAGTTTCAACTCTTGCTCGTTCATTCTCTTCACTGCCACTATACCATTACATCTGAAAAAATATGCAGAAGCAAACGTTCCACATGGGAAAGACACATTACAGTGTAAAGAATAGGGCATTTGGTTGGATGTAATTAGCTTCACTTCTACCTATAAATTATTAGTGTTCTAGTTGGTGGGATAAAATAGAAATAGGATGTATATTTATAAGGTTATAATTATTTCCCTATTTATAAATAATAAAATTTAAGTAAATATTTTTTTTATAATTTTACAATATCTTTTCATAATATCATAATATCTTTTTATAGCTTGTGTATTCACCTTAAAATTATAAATTTAACTTATAGATTATGCGATTATGAAAGAAAAATATACCACTCGAGTCAATTGTTATCATTCGACCGAATTATTGAGAAAGTGTTTAAAAAAATTACACGTAGCAAACTTTAAAAAAGACTAATTATTTACGATAAAAATGGACTGTATTATCACAATATTTTCTATTTAAAGGGGGAAACCAAACAAAAACTACGGGCTTTTTAACTTTCCAGCTTTGATCTTTCCTGCAAAGCAATTGTCCATATAATCTTTGGTAATTGAAGATTACAAAGATGGCGGACTAGGGGAATGATGTGTGACAAAGAGACATATATGAGAGAGAGTTATAATATATGTATATGATAGTATATGTTATTATATTACTATCACATTCCCAAATATAAAAAATGTTCATTCACCACAATAACCTAATATTCACCACACCCTAATCTAGCATTACACGGAACATCCCGGCAAGGAAATATCTTACCTTTTTCTTTTCCAATAGATGGACCCCACCTTTACATGCATATTGAAAAATTTATACGCACAGTCAAGATTTATATATGAATGGTTCAGGGATCATTCATACAACAGCAATGCAATGGTGGTAGTATGCAAATCTTTAATTAATGATGATATTGTATAGGCTATTGGGCCTAGGAAGAATTGCACACAATAGGGAACGCAAACCAGCCGGAGTTCTAGCTCTAGAGAGATATATAGAAAGCCACACAACCTACTGTATGAATACCTCTCATGTGTCTTCTACCCATAAAAAGAGAATACGGCTCATATGTTGCTACTTGTCTGCAGGCTGCTAAGTCATATTACTGTTATTTAGTTGATCATATTTATAATTTTTTTAACCTATACAAATATCAATCATTCATCAGTATTTTGAATATATAATATTATGAGAAATGTTAGATTTAAAAACCATAAAAATTATATTTAAAATCAGATGTTCCAAATGTTGAGAAATGAGGGGAGTACCTAAATCCCAAAAATTAGAGTATTCAACCAGTCACTACTCTCCTTATTGGACTATATATATATAGGTAACGTGATGGGACGTGGTCAAATAAATTTTATATATATATATATAGAGAAAAAAATCATATTAGAAAAAAAATCTTAATAAGTATTCATGCTCAAGTATGGATTATTAAGTGAACTCTTACTCATAGAATCTAAAATCTCAAGTACCCTTCTCTAGAATGGGAAAAATACGTGGAGACTAGGAAGCAAGTAATTGCATGTGGGCAATTTAGCAGTGCCCATCACCTGGCTTCCAAAATAGGAATGAATAATGTGGATTGATTTATTAATGAGAAGTCTGGAATTAGAGTTTTCAAATATATATATATATATATATATATATATTGGAAGAGAATTTCTTTAATGTGCTTAAAGCTAAATTAGTCCATTAATATATATTTTTGCACAAGCAATCGAATAAAAAGGTAGTAATGAACAAAAAAAAATAATGGAGGTTGAAAACTCTAGTGCTGGCTATCATGAGCCTAATCAAAACTACCAATAACTAATAAAAATACCCATTTTATATAGAAAATGGATCCGTCAAGAGTAGATTAGTATTTTAGTTTTAATACTTTTGTAATTCAATTTTAAAATCTAATATTTTTTTATGGAATTTTATAATAAGTTTTAGATCCATTAATAATGGACACCTCTTTATATTTTATTAAAATAAATATACTACCACAAGAAAATGATCAAATCATATTCTCTAATCACATTATTATATGAGCAAAAGTTTATATATAAATGGGTCTTTAAGTTATAGCCAATCTAATTCTATTTGACGACCTTCGGAATTCCAATAACGTGCAATATTACTCTACATAAAGATAAAAAATTGGACAACCAAATAATAATTAATTGATATATTATAACATTGTATTCCATAACTATTATAATGGTGAGTAAAGACATTTTTGTAATAATAAATGTATGAAACACTTAAAATATAAAAAGATTTCATATATATTCTAAAATTCAGTTCAAAATAATACAAAATTTATAAATATACTAGAAAACTTCTAGGTAATAATACAGATACACATTAAAATTATATTATCTGTGTTTGTTGAGAATAAAATCCCATATTCGATAAAATAGAGAAATGTTGTGTGTTTATAAGATTGAAAACGTTTCACTAATTAGAAGTTATAACTTTTAAGTAGACATGGGTCCGACCACTTATCGGTACACAATATCTTCTTACATGGTATTAGAGCCAATGGACTCGCACCCCTACCCGACTTGATACTGGAAACCCGGCTCATGGTCTGCCCGAGTATGGAGAAAAAATACCCAACTCGAGGATATTATTCCCCCTCGTCCGAGACCGAAAGAATAATACCCGGCTCGTATATAGTTATTGAGTGCGAGTTTAAAAATTGCACGTTACAAGTGTATCAACGTGAGGGTGGGTATTGAGAATAAGATCTCATATTGGAAAAAATAGAGAAGTGTTATGGGTTTATAAGGTTAAAAAGGTTTCACTACTTAGAAGTCATGACTTTTAAGTAGAAATTAGCCCGAACCTTTATCATTCCACAATAACTTATCACAATGTTTATCTATTTAATTTCACAATTATTCCTAATTTTTTCCAGTTACTTGAAAAATATTTGAGAGTGTGAACTTAGAACTCAATAAGAAGATGATCTAAATCAAATTGGGCACGTTATAGATTCACAAATCCGATCAACCGAACTTGGAATGAAAATAAATATTTTATCACAAAATAAGTTGAATAATTCTTCAAGTAAGAATTGTATGGACTGATCTGATCAGAGTAATTGTAGAAAATCCAAAGGAAAAATCAACACAATAGCCAATGAAATCCTAATGAAGTCCAAATTAAATAGGAGTGAATATTTATTATTTTAAATATTTCTAAAACAATATGCTACAATTAGATATTTCTAAAATAAACTACAATAAATATCCTAAATATTTACACTAGATTACTTATTAGTAGTTGGCATGTCAATTATAAAATATTATTTTTATATTTTTAGGATATTTAATTATCATATGTGCCTATAATAAAAACATTCCATAACCTTGTAAAAAAGGCATTTGATTCAATTTATTGTGATATTTTTGTCTTATTTCTCTATTTAAAGAAAATTTGCCTTCTCATGTTTAGAAAATTTTCCCTTCTCATATTTTTATTTGTAGCGTTCAAGTAATCAAACTTATCAACCATGTTTTCTAAGTGTTATTTATGAGTATTTGAATGGGGAATATACATATATATCATATCTTATCTCTTACTCAAAATAAGGTATAATTAATTTTTTTATTACTTACTTCGTAAAAGTATAAGTGTTATTTTTCATATTGAGTGCAGGGTATGGTCACAATATTAGTGGGACTCATATCATTTAGTATTATTAGAACGTTTGGTTGCACAACAAGTTCAATACTATCTTTTATATCTAATTCTATTTTTCTTATCTTTTTTTCTATTTCTATTATTTATAAAAAAAATCTCATACTCTTCTATCTAGTTTTTTTCAGTAAATAAAAAATAGGTAAAAAAAGAAAAAAATAGAAAAAAACAGTGCAAAAGAAAAAAAAGGAAAAGTGCAAAAAAAGAAAAGACAAAAAATAAAAAAAGAGAAATACAAAAATCTATATTTATTATCTTATTTATTCTACTTTATTATATTTTCATTTTTATTTATATATTCTTTTAGTATATTCATATCTCACACATAAATATGTTCGTAATTACTTTTTAAAAATTTGTTGATTTATTTTGATTGTTTCTCAAGTTGAAAAGACTTATAAAAATAATTTATTTTAAGTTAAATAAAGATGAAAAGAAGACAAATGAGTGAAAAAGTGTAAGAGTATTATGAATTTTTAAAAATTTGTTGATTTATTTTGATTGTTTCTCAAGTTGAAAAGACTCATAAAAATAATTTATTTTAAGTTAAATAAAGATGAAAAGAAGACAAATGAGTGAAAGAGTGTAAGAGTGTTATGAATTTTTAATAAAAAAGCCTTAGTGTGAAACATAGTGTTTGAGAGAAACATGTGAGTGAGAGTTGTATGTTAATTTTGTTTCTAACAATTGGTAGAATTACAAGTCCCAATGATGAGGAAACACATGCAAAAAAGACAATTCCCTTAGTTTGTTTAAAACCTGATGAGTAAAACAAGACGGATTTTGAAGTATGTAATTGAGCCATTTTACACACAATTGAATTGCTTGGAGGAACGAAGTACTCGAGAGATGTATATATCAAGAAGAAAACCAACTAATGATAACTTCAATGAGTTGAATATACCATCTTTTCAATGAAATTCTGATCTAGAAAAATATCTTAAATGAGAAAACAAGATTCATAAATTATTTGAATATCACAATTATTATGAGCCGAAAAAGATAAGAGTTACATATTTTGCATTTTTGGATTATGCAATTGCTTGGTGGGATCAACTAGTTACAAATGGGAGAATAAATAATAAACGTTTTATGGAGTCATGAATCCGGATGAAAGTAATCATGCACCAACAATTTGTTCTTAGCCAATATTATCTAGAATTATCTAATAAATGCATTGATCACTTCTTAAAAAAGATGGAGACTACTATGATCTAGACAAATTTGGGAAAAGAAGAAAGAAAAATCCAATATTGAAAATGAAGCGATAAAAGACAAAGTTAAAAAAGAAAAGAGAAAAGTCAAAATTAGAATTGAATAGATAAAAGATAGTGATGAAAAAAAGAGATAAAACTTAGAGATAAACAAGAAAAAAGAAAAATAATAATTAAAAAGGAAGATAGAAAATTGATAATTGAAAGAGAAGAGAGAATTATCAAAATTAAAAAAATAAGAGAGAAAAAATAATTTTATGGAAAGAAAAAAGTGAAATCAATAAAAAAATAATTTCATAACATGTCATTAGAGTACTTATGTAGAGTGTTACATTTTTTAATACGAACAAAATTTTTAGATATTTTTTGAGTAATATTATTTTTTTTTTGTAGAAATTAAATAATGACATTTTGAGAAAATAACTTAAGGTTTACCACCAACTCTAGGAATCAAATATCAAATTCAACACCAAATCCTAAATCTGATTGGAAAGAGATGCATGCAAAAGAGTATTAATCTATTTATTCTGCAAATACCAAAAAATGACATAACTTGGCGAATGTGCGTTGATTATCAAACCATTAACAATATCATAGTAATGTATCATCACCTTATTTCTCATTTATATGATATGGTAGATGAGTTGTATAAATCTTATTTATTTTCAAAATAAAGTTTAAGGGTGAATATCATCGAATTCGAATGAAAGAAAAATGATGAATTGAAAATAACATTTCAAACAAAATTAGGTTTATATGAATGGTTAGTTATGGATTTTGGATTGTCTGATGCATCTAACACTTTCATGAAATTAATTAACCATGTGTTACATATTATCATTTTAAAGTTTGCCAGTATATATTTTGATAACCTTATAATATACAACAAGACCATAGATGAACATGTAGAATATTAAAAAAATTGTTTTAGAAGATTTAAGAAAAGATACATTGTTTCCTAATTTGAAGATATGCATTTTTTATTCAAATAAGTGTGTTTTTCTTAGATATGTTATATGTTTTGAAAGAATTGGAGTTGATAAAAAAATATTAAGGCAATTCAAGATTGACCAACACATAATTTGGTAAGTGACAGATCAATGTGTTTTGATAGCCATTTTATTTCAAATTTAGTAGTTATATTGCACTTCTCACTATGGTGATACAAAAGAATAAATGGTGTGATGAACAAGAAAATATGTTTAAATATTTAGAGGATAAACTAACTATTGTCCCTTAGTTTGCATTACTCATTGTCACTAAATTATCCAAACTTGACTATGAACATCATTAATAGGTATTTGATGTGTATGGATTACATATTTAAGTGAAAAGTTGATTGGGGCAACTCTCATCTATCCTACCTACTGCATGAAAATGTATACCCTAGTTCAAACTATACAAATATGACAACACTATCTATGGTCAAAACAGTTTATGATTCTCATAGACCGTGAATCTTTTATGCACCTCAAAGGGCAACACAAGTTGAACAAACTTCATGTAAAGTGGGTGGAGTTCATTGACACATTCCCATACATGATCAATTATAAACAAAGTAAATAAAATATAGTTGCTGATGCATTATCATGTAAGTATGCATGCTTACAATAATTGATACTAAATTACTTTATTTTAATTATAATAATGAATTGTATGCAAAGTATCATGATTTCTATGAAGTGATTAGAAATTTTACAAAATGGTGGGTTTGAAAAGTTTTATTTACAAAATGGATTTATTTTTTAGGAAAACAAATTGTGTATCCCTTAATTTTTTTTGTGTGGGTTACTTGTTAGGGAAGCACATGCTAGATGACTAATGGAACAATTTGGGGTAGCTAAGGTTATATTAATATTGCATGAGCATTTTTTAGGTCCAAATAAGAAAATGAATGTTAAGAAAATTTGCTTACAACGTAAGAAAGTTAAGTCTCGGTAGCAATTTCATATCTTGTATATGCCTTTTTCAATTCTTAGAGTACTTTCTAGGATTGACAAATGACGATATTTTGTGATTGTGGTCATTAACTAATTTTCAAGAATCATTCATTTCATTACATGTGATAAAACTAATTATGCATCAAACATTGCTAATATATTATTTAGATAAGTTACTATATTGCATGTTATTCCTAAAATTATTGTATTTGATAGCAAGTCTAAATTCTTGAGTTACTTTTGAAATATTTTATTGGGTAAATTAGTAACAAAACTTTGGTTTTCAATTATATGTTTACCACATTTTGAGTTTAGATATAATTGTTATATTTATTCTATAACTATATTTTCACCATTTGAGATTATTTATAATTTTAATCCATTGAATCCTTTATATTTAATACCATTTGCTATTGCCGAGTTGGTAACTTTAGATAGAAACAAGTAAGTAGAGTTTGTGAAACAAATTCACGAGAAAATAAAGATAGTTATAAAACAAAAAACTAAAGAATATATAAATCAAGGCAAAAATGGTTTCAAGAAGTTCATTTTTTATCTAGGGATTTGGGATATGCTACATATGAGAAAGAAACAATTTATAGAAAAAACAATAAAAAATTCCATCCTAGATTAGATAGAATATTTATAGATATTTCTAAAATAATATGATACATTTAGATATTTTTAAACTAAACTATAACAAATATCATAAATATTTTCACAAGATGAATTGATTGACATATCAACCATAAAAAATTATTTTATTATTTTTAGGATATTAAGTTGTTATATGAGCCTATTAAAGGCACATTCCACAACCTTGTAAAAGAGACATTTGATTCAATTTATTGTGAGGTTTTTATCTTATCTCTCTCTTGAGAGAACTTTTGCACCTGTGAGTTTTTTACTTGTGGTATTCAGGTAATCAGACTTATCACCAAGGTTTTCTAATAGTTTTTCTTAGAACATTTAAGTGTGACATCTATATCTATCCCATATATTGTTTCGCATTCAAAACAAATTATAATTTATCTTTTTCTTACTTGCATAATGAAAGTATTAGAGCTATTTTCCATATTTGGTGTTTTGTGTCGTTAACATTTTTTAGTAGACTTTTCGACGTCGAGCTGCTTCATGGCCCAAACCCCGATTCACTACCTAAATCTCATTATATATACAAATTATGTTTATTTAACTTATCACTAGCATGCTTAGTTGTTTTAAAATTTTCTTGACTTCTTATGTTCACACTTTATCTTTATTCTTTTTTCATATTTTCACCAATCTACATAAATGTCTAACATGATAAATCTACTATTCAAACAAGTGCAATGCTCAAAACAAGATTCAATGATAACACATCGTGGGCCTACCATGATCTCATCACACATCATCGGCTTGTCATGATCTCTCCTATTGGAGTCTCACATGTTAGGGTGTCTGGGGGCAATGATGATATGTGCATCGTGCTGCTCACTCCCAAGGTACCATATATGTAAACCCTGTCCTTTAAAGATAAGAAAATCGGGAAAAGAACTAGTTAATTTAAAAAGAGAAAATCGAGTCAGTTAATGAACCCAAACTAGTAAAGAAAGGGTAAAATGGGAAATTGACAAATCCCAAGTGACTCAAAGAGTCATAAAAATCATGGAAAGGAACTATGGAGCAAATTGGAAGAGGAAACCAGACCGGTTCAGAGTGAACTAAACCTAAACCAAATTGAACCATACTTGAACCAGTTTCTAAATTCATTTTTGGTGGCTTAACATGTTCAAATTAGGAAATTGAAGCCATAATTTGATAGAGAATTAATTTAGAAAATTTTAATTTTGAGAAAACCGGTCGAAACTGGCATGAACCAAACAATTTTCTCCATTTAACCCGGTCGGATCGGTCCGGTCCAGTTCGGCACAGTGTCATCTTCTTCCTCACGATGACAATACTGTTCATAAATGTAGAAAACTCCCTTCTCCAGTGATGGTGTAACCACTCCGATCAAGCCATTTTCGGGCGAGGATAAGCTCGACCAAAATGGAAAGTGGTTGGGTAGAGGGTCCCCGAGCTTCATATAAAAAGAACTACTTTCCATTTATCATTCACACACCACAAATCACCATTCTCTCTCAACTGCTTCATTTTTCGGTGAAGCTCAAACTAGAGCCCCGACTTGGCCAGTTTTCTTAGCCTCAGAAGGCAAGGTTGGGTACTTATACTCTGGAGGAAGTAAGCTACCTGACAGTAATCTCCTTTCGACTTGAGGACTGCCGAAGAAATGTAATTTTTATAAAATTGGGGACAAAAATGGAAATTTGTAAAAAATGAGCCCCTTACATAATTTTAAGTAAATTGAGGACCCATAGGGAATTTTGGAAGCCTTAGGACTCAATTTGGGGAAACGTTAGCATTAGGAACCTAAAGTTAAAGAAAATGAACTTTAGGGACCTTAGAGTAATAAACCAACAATTTTGAGCCTAGTCGCTCATACATGAGAAAATGATGGCTGTCATGCCAAACCATAATTGATAAGGATGCCCAACTTGTGTAGGGAAATGAGAGACCGGAACACCAACAAGGAAAAGCTAGCGTGGGCTTTGAAAATCAATGGGGGACGAATACGTCACGGTCAGGGAACTTTTATACATCATACCAGTTGGGATATTGAGCATTGTTTTCAACGGATAAAACCTAATTACTGGTTGTGAGTAGGAATGTCATACCCGGTTGGTATGATAAGATTTATTAAGGAAAGGAGAAACTCGCTTACTAGTTGTAAGTGGAGTTATTATCACACCCAGTGGGTGTGATGATATAAAAATATGATTTTGTCAAAGTGTTCTCCCCTTACTGTGTGCCAATGCTTAAAATATTTAGGAGACTGTCATGCCCCGACCCAGTTTGGTCGGATTCCCGTGAGCAACCCACTGCTCCTTTGGTTCAAGAGGGGTTTCACCCTTCTTTAATTCAAGATGAGCCAAGCAAAATCTCAACTTTGTTCCTTGGAATAACATATATCAATAAAAATGCAACCTTAAGAGAAAATTAAGCATACCTGACATAGGGTAAATCCTAGTGTTATCTCTAGTCATTTCTCTATTCCTGAAAAGGGATAAAAATGGTGGGTGAGTTTCTACAACTCAGTGAATGGATGTTTTAAAAAAAATTCAATAAAATAATTTGGAGTGTGCTAGACTCCTTAATTTCTTTTCAAAGATATTTCTTTCTCATATTCTCGATTTTCATAATTTTTTCACATTATCCAAATTCGGTGTGTTTAGCAACCAACACATGCCCTTCATCATGAAGGGATCACACATTCGTAGGGTTGCACATTCACTACACCCTCTTGTGGTATCGAACCGACTTTACCGACCACCTAGATAGAAGCCCGTCCACTTTACCTTAGGAATGAGCGGATGTTAGCAACATCCGATCCTTAAACCTGGAAAAAAAAAACTCTGTGTCCGTATGAGAACAGAAAAAGGGGAATAATACTACCAAGGAAGGAAACCGTAGGGAATCATACATATCCTAACTAAGAGGTAATGGAACCAAGTGACAAGGGATAAGAAGATGAGTTTGCAAAGGAAGTGCATGCTGAGGTGAAGAAATTAAAGAGGGCATGCTAGGATGATCCAATAAAGTAAGTTAAACCCAAGGGAATGATTGGACAACTTGGAACTCTCAATCTTGAAATTTTTAGCAAGAACCCTCAAGAGGAAGAGTCTTGCCCTAAGTAGAGGAGGAAGTGAACATAAGGATATCCTTTTGGAATTGTGGTTAAGACATGCCTAGTTATGATAAACTCCAAGAAGTGAGTAAACAATAGAAAGGAAAAGTCATTCCTTAAGTGTGTTATTCAAAAGAGCTAAGAGAAAGAACAACCATAGTATTGGCATGTCAAGAAAATCCCGAGTTAACATTAAAGGAAATTATTCCTGATGCAATAGATGTTGATTTAGTTTTGGGGTCAAAACTCATAAAAGGAGGGGAGAGTTGTAAACCCCGCCCTTTGGAGCTAAGGAAAATCGGGAAGAACTGGTCAAACCGAGTGAGAAACACCAAACCAGTTCACAAACTGATCATTAGAGAATGGGCAATTTTGGAAAATTTCAACTCCTGAGTGACCCAAAATATTCATAAAATTGTGGAAAAGAACCTTAGCACAAATTGGAAGAGAAAAACCAGACTGGTTCAGATGAACTGGATCCAACAGGATTGAACCGGTTTATGAACTAGAACCAATAGAGAAAGGGCAAACTGGGAAATTTATGGATCGTGAGTGACCTAAATAGTCACAAAAGTAATGAAAAAGGACTTTAGGAGAAATTGGAGATGAAACCCAAACCGATTTAGGTGAACCAGATCTGAAGCGGATTAAACCGGTTTGAACCATTATTGAACCGGATGCTAAATTCATTTTTCTAGGTGGATTAAAAAATTTAAAGTTGAGATTTAAGGACCATTGGATAGAAAATGAATTTAGAAATTTTTATATTTGAAAAATTTGGTTGAATTGGGGGTTAACCATCTGGTTTAAGCTTTGAAACCGGTTCAGACCAGTCCAGTCCGGTTCCGAACAGTGTCGCCTTCTTCCTTTAGATGACAATACTGTTCACTTGTCGAAAAATCATGCAGTGCCGGGAAGCTAAAAAGACTTCAGCGAGGGAGTTTAAGGCAATGAATGACCGCCATTAAGGCACAAATTAGATGGCCAAGAAGTCCCCGAGCTTCCTATATAAAGAGCCCCTTCTCATTTATCCTCTCCACACTTGAAAACTTCATTCTCTCTCAATTGCTCCATTTCCAGGTGAAGCTCGAACCAGAGCTCTGACATGGGCACTTTTCTTAGCCAAACAAGGCGAGGTTGGGTTCTTTAGAGCTAGGTAGAAGTCAGCTATCCGATGGTAGTCTCCATTTGCTTTGAGGGTCATCGGAGAGATGCCAATGTGATAGAATAGTGAAGTAGCTCTGGCGGACCGAAGCTGCCCTATTTTGGCCGAGCTAAAAATGGCCAATTCGAGCCCTCCTCAAGCCAAATCAAGTTCTCTCAACACCTTCATAGCCCTACTACAGCTGAATTTGAGCGGAAAGGTAAGCCAATTTGGCTCCCCTCTGTAAATTCCTATCGGTGCTAAAGAGAGAACCGATAGAAATTCGATGACTAAAATCTCATTCAATTTGACATCAATTGATGCAATTCTTGATCCTAGGAGGAACCTCAGGACGAGAGCTATCTGCCTAGATCGAAAGCTCGGACCTCCGTGCCACCGACGGTAAGCTTTCAAAGCTTTCTCTCTCTAAGTAAAGTTTTCTGACGAAGCTATATTTGAGCTCATTCCTGCGTCAAATCGTATGATTCAAAGTGAAATTAAATCATGTGAAGGTGCAAGAACTCCAATCTAACTTCAATTTCAACAATTAAACTCATTTGATCGGTCAACTTGATGAAATCAAATTCGGATGTGTTAGAAGGTTCAAATTGGGGGAAAATTGAGAATTTAAAAAATTCGAGGGACTAAAGTGCAATTTCATAAAATTGAGGACCAATTGGGCTTGATAAAGATGTTAGAGTACCAATTGGGCAATTTTGGAATCTTTGGGGCAAAAATTACCATTTTTGTAAAGTAGAGGCAAAATTGTAATTTTGGAAAAGTTGGAGGACCAAATTGGAAATTTGGGAAATTGAACCCCTTTTTGTGAATTTGAATAAATTGAGGTTCCATGGTGAATTTTAAAAGTTTCAAGACTCTATTTGAGGAAAAACCGACATTAGGGACTTAAATAAAAATATCTTTAGGAACCTAATTGCAAATAAATGAAAAGTTTGGTTTTCTCATTTATTTGGAATGAATGAAGGCTATTAGGCCGAGGGATAATGAAGAAGCATGTTCATATCGTGTAGGAACATGAAGTACCAGGAACGCCAATAAGGACAAGATCGCGTGAATATAAAGAACCGATTGAGTGAAATTCACTACATTAACGGGTGAGTGAGAATTTAATATCATATTCAGTTGGGATGATAAGCATCTCGAGAATGAAAACCCAATGTAAGTGGTATTTTTATCATCAAACCTAAGAGGAGTGATTTGGAAATCAAGCGGAAAAACTACTTACCGGTTGTAAGTAGATCATACCCCGTTGGTATGATGAAACTTTTTTGAAGGAAGTGGAAAACCCGTTCATCGATTATGAGCGGAGATATCCTCATACTCTGTTGGTATGATGGACAGTTGCAAAGTTTATTTTTTTAGAAGTGCTCTCCCTTGATTGTGTGCCACTGCTTAAACATTTTTGGACACCTTGACGGGAGCTCAAATAGCTCTATTAGGTCGGAGGCCTCATTTTTGGAACTTGTGGGCTAATATGCCCGATTTTAAAAAATCTCGAACAATAGGCCCTAGGCTAGTTGGAACAAGTAGGAACTCATAAAGAAACATGATTAATATGCCATGAAAACTTAAGTAAATTAGTTGTTTTGCCATGGTACTGAGACAGGACCGACATACTCAGTCAACTAGTGGCAGTGCGACATGACAAGTCTCCGAACTAGTCAAGACAAACAGCTGCAGTTCGAGTTGAGGGTCAGGACCGTTGGACTAGTGGCACCACATATTGTATGGCATTATGTGAAAAACTATTGATTGTGCATGTACTATGTTGCTGGACCTTCAAGATGCCCAAGAGGGGTAGTGATGCATCCCAGGGCTCTAGACGACCTAGTTGATATAATGGCAGTTAGTCATACCAGAAGTCTCTCGAAGCTCGACATAGCTTTATTGCACATGAGACTGGGTTGGGGAAAGGATGAGGTCTTTATCATCATACAAACACAAAGTATTTTTGGTCTGAGGATAGGACGTTAGAGACGTTCACTCAAACTTCGGGTAGAAGTTAGAGACTTCTATCAGGGTGGATGGTAAAGACACTCCGATCCACAAGTGGGTGCAGTCGGTGTAACTGCATTTCGTGAATGTGTGTGTAATCCCTTCATGATGAAGGGTGTGTGATTTGTGAAACACACTAAATATGGAAATGGGAAAAAGGTTATGAAAACCTTGGAAATGATTTGAGAATCCTTGGAAAATAATTTGTAAACCTTGGGAAAAGGTGTTGAAAACCAGAATTTGAGAAAATAATGTTTTAAAAGAAAAGAAGTAGTTTGGCACACCCCAATTCAAACACTTTTATAAGAAACTCGTTTTTCAAACAACCATTCACTGAGTTGCCGAACTCACCCCCTCCCTTTACCCCTCATTAGGAAACCAAGGGAAAACCAACCTTAAAGATTTATTGGTAGCCAAACTTTAAGGTAGGTATGTAAAATTTTCAATTTTGATTAATGTTATTCCAGGAAAGGTACAGGTATGCAGGATGCCTTACTCCCCACAATTTAGAAGAGGGTCGAGAAGGACTCAAGTGACTTCCCTTGGGTTAAACCTAGAGCACCAGAAATTGTACCAAGAGTTTACTAGGCTGTTTGGAAAGCCCAACCTCACCCTCGAAGTAGACTCGACACTAATTCCCACACTAGCACGAAGTGGTGCAATCCCAACACACCCCCATGGCCATCTCTCCAATTTTTGACATCTTGAAGTATCTAAAGACACTCCACCAACTGGGATGCAAATACTTACAAGGAGAGAAAGATGTGGGCATAACCATGGACTGGCTAGCAAGCATAAAGAAATTTATGGGAATAATAAGAACACCGCTAGAGGAAATGGTGACTGTGGTAGAATTCTTCTTGGAATCAAGCACCAAGCGATGGTGGGACAACATGAGGAACCTCTCATTTGCCATGGCAACGTGGGAATAGTTTGAGGAAAGGTACCTAGAGTAGTACTTAGCTCCCCACTTGATCAATGAGAAGAAACAAGAATTCTTCTAGCTCCGGCAAGGGTCAAGTACTATCTCGGAGTACGAGACCAAGTTTAACAAGCTAAGACCTTTCGCTCTTCACTTAGTTGAATCTGTTGATATCTGCCAGAAGTTCATGGACGGTCTCAATATGGATATACAAAACCGAATATGGCTATTAGGATGACACACAGATTTGGCACTCATTATTAGTATGATACATGAGTGTAAACGTCTAGTGCAAACGAGATGTCAAAGAAAGGAACAAACCAGTAAAAAGGAGGAAAGGAGCCATAACAGCCGAGCGAACCAGAAGGACTAAGGTGCTTCCCCATGGGGTGCAAGGATGAGGTTTATGAGGAGCAGAGAACCCTATAGATTAGGTAAGGAGGTGAGTATGACTCCCAAAGGAAAGGCCCTTACTGCCCTAAGTGCAAGAAGAATCACGAAGGAACTTGCCAAGCGTGTTTCGATTATGGGCAGCTTGGACACTTCGCTTGGAGTTGCCGAGCCCTGCATGGAAACATCCAAAGGGACCCCCCTCAGCCACCACTTGGAGCTAGAAGGCACCTAATGGACGACGTGAAACACCTACAAATTTTTAGATTTGAAAAATTCGGTCAAATTGGGGGTGAAGCGGTCAGTTTAAGCTTTGAACCCGGTTCGGACCGGTCCTGTCCAATTCAGAACAGTGTCGCCTTCTTCCTTCAAATAACACTATTGTTCACTTGCTAAAAAATTGCACAACGCCAGCGAAGCTAAAAAATCTTCGGCCAGGGAGATTCAGGCTATGAATGACCACCATTAAGGTGCTAATCATACTTCCAAGAAGTCACTTAGCTTCCTATATAAAGAGCTCCTCCCCATTCATCCTCTCCACACCTGAAAACTCCATTGTCTCTTAACGACTCCATTTTCTGGAGAAGCTTGAATCAGAGCTTCGACTTGGGCACTTTTCTTAGCCAAACAAGGTGAGGTCGGGTTCTTTAGAACTGGGGAGAAGTCAGCTACATGCTTGTAGTCTCCATTTTCTTTGAGGGTCATTGGAGAAGCGTCGGCGTGATGGAACAATGAAGTAGCTCTGGCAGACTGAAGCTGCCCTATTTCAGCCGAGCTGAAATCAGCCAATTCGAGCCCTCCTCGGGCCAAACCAAGTCTTCCTAACACCTTCACAGCCCTCCTACAATTGAATTAGAGCTAAAAGGTAAGGTAATTCGGCTCCACTCTACAATTTCTAACCGGTGCTAGAGAGAGAACTGACAAAACTTATATGATGAAATTCTAACTCAATTTGACATCAAATGATGTAATTCTTGATCGTATGATGAATCTCAGAATGAGAGCTATCTGGCCAGATCAAAAGCTCAGATTGCCGCACCCTCGATGGTAAGCTTTCCAAGCTTTCTCTCTCTAAGTCCAATTTTTTAGTAGAGCTCCGTTTGAGCTCATTTTGGCAGCAAATCGTGCGATTCAAAGTGCAATTGAATCATATGAAGGTGTAGGAACTCAATCTAACTTTGATTTCAATAATTAGAAGTGTTTGATCGGTCAATTTGATGAAATCAAATTTGACTATGTTAGGAAGTTAAAATATGGGATTTTTGAAAATTCGAAGGACCAAAATGCAATTTTATAAAATTGAGGGTAAATTGGGATGATAAGAATGTTAGAGGGCTAATTGAGAAATTTTAGAATTTTTGGGGGAAAACTTACCATTTTTGTTAATGAAGGGAAAAATGGTAATTTTGTAAAAGTTGGGGGACCAAATTGGAAATTTTGTGAAACTTGAACCATATTTTATGAAATTGAGTAAATTGAGGTCCCAAGAGGAATTTTAAATATTTCGAGACTCAATTTGGGGAAAGTCAACAATTGAAGCCTTAATTAAAAGGAAAAATAACTTTAGGGACCTATTTACAAATATTGGAAAAGTTGTGAATTTAGTCAATTATACCGATGAGGTGATCAAGTTAAATTATAATGAACAAAAATATTCATTTCGTGCAAGAACACGACACATCGGGAACGCCAGTTGAAGTTAGGCTTGGTAGGGATGGAAACCGACTAAGTGGAATTTCACTGCACGATCAGGTGAGTGGTATTTTTTATATCATACTCGGTTGGGATGATAAGTACCTTTGGAAATGAAATCACACTATTTGGTGGTATATTTACAATTCCACAACTTAGATGAGTGATGTGAAATGACATAGAAAAAACTAATTATTAATTGTAAGTAGATCATACTCGGTTGGTATGATGAAACTTACTCGGAGGAAGTAGAAAACCCATTCATCGATTTTGAGCGGAGATATCCTCATACCCGGTTGGTATGATGGATAGTTGATAATATGTTTTGTCAGAAGTGCTCTCCCCTGACTGTGTGCCACTACTTAAACAATTTGGGATACCTTCTTAACGGGAGATCAAATAGCTTTGATAGGCCGGGGGCCTTGATTTTGGAACTTGGGGGCTAATATGCTCAATTTTGACAATCTCGAATAGTGTGCCATAAGCCAGTTGACACGAGCAGGAACTCTTAAAGAAATATGAGTTATATGACATAAAAATTTAAATAAATGAATTGTTTGGCCACGGTACCAAGATAGGATTTTTGAAATGTAAAGAGATTTTTGAAAGGAAATAAGGAGTTTGACACACTTCAGACACTTTTTCCTAAAAAGTCAAATTTAGAAAACTTATTCATTGAGTTATTATACTCACCCCCTCCCTCATATCCCTTTTCAGGAAAAATCCTAGGAAGGCTACCCTTAAGAACCACCAACTAACATGCCTGTAAGAGAGGTATGACAAAATTAAAATTTTTATGCAGTTTTGATTTATGTTATTCCAGGAAGTTGCATGTTAAGGAAGCCTTACTATTTACGGTTTATAACAAGGGGAAAACCTTAAATAAATCAGGAGAGTGATAGGTTGATCACGGGGATCTGACAAAACCGAGTCAAGCCGTGATAACTTGAGTGGTATAAGAGACTGTTTCATCGAATACATAATCAAGACTAGAAAAGATAGTAAATAATAGGAATGATTTTAAAATTTTTAGATGGCTCAAAAAGAGAGTAACCAAGAAAACTAGGACTTGCGTACCAATACCACCCAACACTCTGTCCTTGTAGGGAGATCACCCTAAATTACCCGAGAAGTCCCAAAGAACCAAGAGACATTAGTGGGAAGTATCGAGAATGATGGTGCCAGTATCTATTGAGGTCATAATCCTAATTAAGAAGGAATCCAAGCCTAAGGCTAGGATCACCATCAATGGCTTATAACCAAGGATGCTTGTCAAGAACCTAGTAGCTCCCCATCCATTTCTTAGGCACTTTTTGCAACAGGGCTAAGTCCCCCAACCTTTTGTAGTACCTCTCCAATAATAAAGAACTCCAAGTTACTAAAAATTATGTCTCTAAAAACTAATGTGACCTTGCGTCTCAAGTTATAGGAAGATTGCCCAAGAAAGGTATACAAACAAACCCACGTTACCCTAGACATTACGAAGACCAAGGAAATTCCCATCCCAAATAAAGGAAATTAATCAAGGGAATTATTAGGTGAAGAAAGCAAGAAAACCATCAAGGTAATTAAGGAGTCTAGGAGAACACTTGAAGTAACAACTGGACAAGAAAAATGACCTATTGCAAGCTGTAAGTGAAATAGGACATGAAATGAAGAAATATCCCACACTACAAGGATTTAGAACAATACTTTCCAAAAATAGTGCCCCATAGCTATAGGAATCTTGAAGGATGCCATCCCTAGAAACAGGACTCTTGCTCGGAATTTTAACCCCATCTAGGAGGAAACTCTTCAAGATCCTAACATAGTGGCATGAAGGTAAAAAGACTAAAGGTATGACCTCGATAATCTGCAAAACAGAACAAAAGGGTTGCTGAAGAAAATTATCCTTAAATTTCTGGCCGTCTAGGAGCAAGGAACGAAGTGCCTCCATAAGAGAAGACAAGCCGGCGACAAATGGGATGTCTCGAGATGATAAGCACGACATGCTTTGGAAAAAGCAGAGAAGTCAAATTGTAGTTTCAAACAAACATAACAGAAGATAGCAAACCGAAGTAACAAGATAATCAAGGAGAATAAACGATGCCCTAAGGAGAACCAAGAAGTAGTAAGGACTACACCCTAAAAAAGGGCAATGGAATGGTCATTAAGGACAAGAAGACTTGAGAGACAACTGCCTTAGGATAATTAGATAAGGTGAATTGTAGAGGCGAGGAAAGTAATGAACTAACCCTCATGAGAGTCACAGATTAAGCTCTAGTAAAGAAAAGAAAGATGGAAAGGTCAAACATTTGGAGAGAGGATGGAGGGGATCCTTGAAAAGATCAATATCCAAGACCAAATTGACGACCAAACTAAAAGCTAGGAGAAGACTAAGTAAACCTCGCACAAAGAGGTCTTGAGACAAACCATGTCTGAACCTTTTTCAAGTAAGAAAACTTGTGCGAGATATAGGTAGAATTTAAGAAATGGTACAAGGACGTACCATTAGATTTCCTAGGAAGGGTGCATGAGAAATAGGACATCAAAGGATGTCATTTAATGATTTGATACTTCCAATAAATGAATGAAAAAGGAATTTTGGGAGAAATGGAAAGAATCCTACCAAGGAAGGAAGCCCTATAAAGACATACATATCCCAATTAAGAGGAAATGGAACCAACCAAAATGGAAAGAACGATAAGCTCACAAATGAAATGCTGGTTGAGATGGAAAGATCAAGTACCAATGAAATGTATTCATGAGAGCCTAATAAGTAAATTAAAACCAAGGAATGGATAAATAGCATGGTAGCATCAAAGAATGTCGTAACGAATAGGAGTAGGTAGACTATAATAATAAGAAAATTAAAGAAAGAATATATGAGGAATCTTGGAGAAGTAAGCCCTCAATTAAGAAGTAAATTAGGGAAAATGACCATTGACATCAGGATGGGTTGTGGTCCATGCTCACTTAATGGAGCCTAAAGATTGGATAGATGAGCATAGTTGAAGTATACAAAATACGACCAATAATCATAAATTCCTCAGATAAGGAATGAAACTGAATTTTAAGACAAATAAGGATTTAAAGTGGGAAGTTGCCTCAACATAGAAGAAGGTGTAAGGAAATGAAGGAAGAAATCTCCAAAGGTTGGTAAGAAGGTTGAACATGTAACTCTTAATGTCAAAACCTCTACTTTGAGGAATATTGTAGAGAATGAAACCGTAAGAAGGGAACTCCCCAAACAAAACAATCATCACATAGACCAAAAAGAGATCAATTTGAAATAATGAATCATGAAATGGTCACAAGCAAGTAATAGTAGATTAAGAAAAAGGAAAGTCCTTGAATAAAGGATGCCACTAATGAAGAGAAAGGATATAAGAAGGAAAAAATCCTCGTATGTTAATAAGTCATTAGGAAACCCAATGATTAGAATAAAAAAGATCCAATAAAGAAGCTGGGAAATGATGATTAGGTAAGAGAAATCGATACGGTTATCTGAGACATGACTTCAAAGGTAATATGGATGAGAGGATATCGGTTAAAGGTAGTCAATGAATGCTATCAAAAGAAAGAGGGATGAAGTTATACGACCCTGAAAGGTTGGAAAGCTAAGAGAGACCCTTAAGGAGATGTTCAAGAAATCTAATGGACATAGATAGGTCCTAGAAAATGCCATGCTGTAAGGGCATGTAAGCCCAGTAGTCCCGAGAAGAATATGACTCAAAGTAAGGGAGAGTCAGATAGTAAACAAGACAAGGTTGAATATAAAAAAAATTTTTGGACTAAAGTTATAATAAACAACGATTGGAGGAAGGGTCAAAATAGGACGAAAATGTGATAATAAAGAAAATTGTGAAAACAAGTACGTAACGCTCGAAAGAACATCGAGCTAAGGTTTTCAACTACCAAGAAAATAATTAGACAGAGGAATGGTTGGGTATTTTTGAACTCCCAATCCTAAAATCTTGGGCAAGAATACTCAAGAGGAAAAATCTTGTCCTAAGTAGAGGAGGAAGTGGACATTAAAGGAATTAATCCAGATGTGAAATATGCGGATTAAGTTTTGGAGACAAAACTTTTAAAAGGATGGGAGAGTTGTAAACCCTGCTCTTTTGAGTTAAGGAAAACCAGGAAAAGAACCGGTTAAACCGAGTGAGAAACACCGAACCTGTTCACAAACTCGATCATTAGAGAACGAACAATTTGGAAATTTACAACTCTCGGGTGATCCATAGGGTTCATAGAACCTTGGAAAAGAACCTTAGGACAAATTAGAAGAGAAAAACCACACCGATTCAGATGAAATGGATCCAATTGAATTGAACCAGTTTATGAACCAAGTTGGTTCATGAACCAGAACCGATAGAGAGAGGGCAAACTGAGAAATTTATGGATCTAGAGTGACCCAAAGAGTCCCAAAAGTCATGAAAATGAACTTGAAATTGAACTAGAGATGAAAACCAAACCGGTTTAGGTGAATCGAATCCGAACCGGATTGAAATGGTTTGGACCACTATTGAACCAGATTCTAAATTTATTTTTCTAGATGGCTTAAAAATTTCAAATTTGAGATTTGAGGCCACTATTGGAGAGAAAATGAATTTAGAAATTTTTAGATTTGAAAAATTCGTTAGAATTGGGGGTGAACCGATTGGTTTAATCTTTGAACCCGGTTCGGACCGGTACAGTACGGTTCGGAATAGTGTTGTCTTCTTCCTTCAGATGACATCACTGTTCACTTGCTGGAAAATCGCACAACACTAGCGAAGTTGAAATGTCTTCGGCTAGGGAGTTTTAGGTAATGAATGACCACCATTAAAGTAGCAATTAGATGGCCAAGAAGTCCCCGAGCTTCCTATATAAATAGCCCCTCCCCATTCATCCTCTCCACACCTGAAAACTCCATTCTCTCTCAACTTCTCCATTTTTCAGTGCAGCTCAAACCAGAGCTCTGACTTGGGCACTTTTCTTAGCCAAACAAGGAAAGGTCGGGTTCTTTGGAACCGGTGAGAAGTCAGCTGTATGCTTGTTGTCTTCATTTGCTCCGAGGGTCGCCAGAGAAGCGCCAGCGTGATGGAACAGTGAAGCAGCTCCGGTGGACCGAAGTTGCCATACATTAGACAAGCTGAAATCAGCCAATTTGAGTCCTCCTCAAGCTAAACCAAGCCTTCCCAACACCTCCACAACCCTCGTATAACTAAATTAGAGCTAAAAGGTAAGCCAATTCGTCTCCCCTAAGCAATTTTCGACCGATGCTAGAGAGGGAACCGATAAAACTTTGATGATAAAATTATAACTCGACATCAATTGATCCAATTTTGGATCCTAGGATGAACATGTGGATGAGAACTATCTGCCTAGATAGAAAGGTCAGATTGTTGCGCCCCTGACGATAAGCTTTCAAAGCTTTTTCTCTCTAAGTTTAGTTTTCCGACGGAGCTCTGTTTGAGCTCATTCCGACACCAAATCGTGAGATTTAAAGTGCAATTAAATTGTATGAAGGTGTAGGAACTCCAATATAACTTCAATTTCAACAATTAGAAGTGTTTGATCGGTCAATTTGATAAAATCAAATTCAACTGTGTTAGGAAGTAAAAATTTGGGGAAAACTTGGGGAAACTTGTGGATTTTTAAAAATTTGAAGCACCAATATGCAATTTTATAATATTGAGGTCCAATTGGGCATGATAAGAATGTTAGAAGGCCAATTGAGGAATTTTAGAATTTTTGGTGTAAAACTTACCATTTTTGTAAAGGAAAGGCAAAATGGTAATTTTGGAAAATTTGAGGGACCAAATTGGGAATTTGGGAAACTTGAACCCCTTTTTATGAAATTGAGTAAATTGAGGTCCCAAGAGGAATATTAAAAGTTTCGGGACTCAATTTGGGGAAAAACCGGCAATTGGGGCCTAAAGTAAAAGGAAAAATAACTTTAGGGAACGATTTGAAAATATTGGAAAAGTTATGAATTTAGTCAATTATACTAAATGAGGTGATCAAGCCAAATTATAGCGAACAAAAATGTTCATTTCATGTAGGAACACTAGACATCGGGAACGCCAGCTGAAGTTAGGCTTGCTATGGATGGAAACCGACTAAGTTGAATTTCACTACATGATCGGGTGAGTAGGATTTTTTATATCATACACGGTTGGGATGATAAGTACCTCAAAAATGAAAACCCACTATTAAGTGGTATTTTTAAAAAGGTCACAACTTAGAGGAGTGATGTGAAAACGACACGGAAAAAGCTATTTAGTGATGGTAAGTAGATCATACCCGGTTGGTATGATGAAACTTTCTCGGAGGAAGTGGAAAACCCGTTCATTGGTTATGAGCAAAGATATCCTCATACCTGGTTGGTATGATAGATAGTTAAAAATATGTTTTGTCGGAAGTTCTCTCCCCTAACTGTGTGCCACTACTTAAACAATTTAGGATACCTTCTTGATGGGAGCTCGAATAGCTCTTATAGGCTGGGGGCCTCGATTTTGGAACATGGGAGCTAATATACCCAATTTTAAAAAACTCGAATAGTGGGCCATAAGCTAGTTGGCATGAGCAGGAGCTTGTAAACAAACATGAGTTATATGCTATAAAACTTTCAATAAATGAATTGTTTGGCCATGGTACCAAGACATGACCAACATATTCAGTCAACTAGTGGCTGTGAGACATGATAGGTCTCCGGACTAGTAAAGACAAATAGCTGTAGGTTGAGTTGAAGGTTAGGGTTGTTGGACCAGTGGCACCACAGATTGATTGTGGTTCCACTGTGTTTACTGGACCTTCAAGATGCCCAAGAGGGGTAGTGATGTGTCCTTGGGCCTTGGATGACCTAGTGGGTATAAGGGTAGTTTGTTAGACTAGTGACCTTGCGATGCTCGGAGTAGCTTCGAGCATACAAGACTGGGGTGGGGATTTGATGAGGTGTTTGTCCTCATATGGACACAAAGAATTGTTACAGGATTGAGGGTCGGATGTCGCAAACATCCACTCATTCGCAAGGTAGAAGTGGACGTACTTCTCTCTAGGTGGTCGGTAAAGACACTCCGATGCCACAAGTGGGTTCAGTGGACGTACTGGCCTGCAATTATGTGATTGACCTTCATGATAAAGGATGTGTTGGGTGATGACACACCGTGATTAATTTGAAATGGTGATAAAATAAAGAGATTTGAAATGAAAGGATTTTATAAGGAAATTAGGAGTCTAGCACAATCCAAATAAATCTTTTTCCTAAAAAGCCAAATTTAGAAAACTCATTCACTGAGTCGTTGTACTCACCCCCTTCCTCATATCATTTTCAGGAAAAATTTCGGAAAGTCTACCCTCAAGAACCACAACTAACACACCTGTAAGACAAGTATGATAAATTTAAAATTTTTATGCAGTTTTGATTTATGTTATTCCAGGAAATGTGCAGGTTAAATGACACCTTACTCTTTACGATTTATAACAAGGGGAAACCCTTAAATAAATCAGGAGTGTGGCAGGTTGATCACAGGGATCTAATTAAACCAGGTTGGGGTGTGACACTATAAGAGGCTGTAGGAAATAAACTTCATATGACAAATGAACTTCCATCTCCAAATTGATGGACAATCTGAGCGGACCATCCAAACTCTGGAAGATATGCTCTGAGCATGTGTCCTAACTATGAATAAAGGTTGGGAAGATTACTTGTGCCTTGTAGAGTTTTCCTATAACAACAGTGATCAGGACAACATACATATGGCACCATACGAGGCTCTATATGGGAGACCGTGTCGTACACCACTATTATGGGAAGAAGTAAGCGAAAGGAAGCTTGAAAAGATCGAGCTCATAGAGGATGCCACAAAAAAAGATTAAGATGATATGAAACTGATATAAGGCCGCACAAGATCGAAATAAGAGTTATGCCGACCGATGGAGGAGGGATTTGGAGTTCGAGATAGGAGGTAATGTATTCCTTAAGGTATCACCCCAAAGGGGAATCCTAAGGTTCCAACAACGAGGTAAATTGAAACCAAGGTATATCGGTCCTTACATGATAATTCAAAGAGTTGGACTAGTAGCATACAAGCTCGAACTTCCTCTAGACATACAATAGATACACGATGTGTTCCACATATTGGTATTAAGGAAGTACAAACTTGACCCTAGTCATGTACTGGAACAACCACCACTCGAACTAAAAGGGAACCTATCTTATGAGGTGGAGCCAATCCAAATTCTCGACTTCTAAACTCTTCTTTTGGGTCATTAAGATTCTTTGTATCACATTTAATACTAATATTTGTCTTATTTTCAATTTGGTCCTTTAATTTCTTTAAATTTACATATTAGTCTTTAACATTTTTGTTTCTTCAATACTCAATAAAAAACTTCTAATTTTATCCTAATATGATTTTAATCGACTCTCCTAAGTTCCTACACTCATTTTAAGCATAAATTTGAATGATTTTTCTGTGATTTGGTCTAATTTGAAAATAATGCTAGAGAGAGCACTCACTAGAGACGACATTTTTGTTGGAATTGAGGACGTGGAAAGGTATTTGATTACTCCAAGGTTTTGTATGCACAAGTGTAAAGTAAATTAGTCATCCAAAGTGCATGAATTGTTTGTGGATTGGTGCTTAATTAAAATTGAGTTCACTAAAATGTTTAAGGCATTCAAGATAAAAATTAGCTTTACTAAACCACATAAATGTTGAGGGAAACTCTTTGTTACATCTCTAGGTAGTTATGTCAGCTTGCCCATCCATAATTGGTCATTATTGGGGTCAAATTTGGCTCATAAAATATTTTTCCAATTATAGGTGTTCTAGCCATAGCTACTTTTCGATTGCAATGTTCCTTCCCCAATCACCATTGGACACCGATGTTATGAAAAGAAGGTGGGGGACCTTTGTACAAGTCTAAGGGGCAAAATTTAGGAAGTTTGATTGAAAAAATTGAAAATAGGAGCTCTCATAATTGGCTCATTGAAAAACGTAGTTGGTGGGAGTTGATGAGAATTGTGGGGTGTTATGAGTGTAAAATCAGAAGTTTCGGATCTTGGGTTAAGCTCGTTAAGATCAAAAAATTGAGAATAGAAAGGTAAGGTGAAACCGACCTATAAATCAGATCAAACCCAAGGATATGATGAAGTGGGTAGGACCACTAAAAATGCCCTCAAATGATCCGTGAGGACCACGAATCTAGGTGTGGAAAATGCCGAGTGACAAACTGGCCAAATTAGAGTCAAATTAATTTACTAGGAAATGCCTCCATTTTTAAGAGGATCTAAACCACTCAAAAAGGAAGGATCTCGATCACAATCAATAGAGAATGAGAAGAAGAATTTTTAGAAAAATAGATTGTGCCAAGAACTGATCGAAATAGAGGTGAACCAACCTCGAAAAAGCTGAAAACGTTTGAATTGACTTAGAGTACCGAAACTCCACAAATTTTAGAGGGGTCTAAACAAATAAAAATGAGTTGGTTCATGATTCCATCTATTAGGAAATTGAATGTATAATTTTTCAGTATTTTTTTCTCAATAACTGACCGAGAAATGGGTGAACTAGGATAAAAACTACTAAACCCTCCCAGAAATTTACCTAAAACCGCTTCTCTATAGTGCAGACTGGTCGACATGCCGCACTAGGTGAACGCACATGCTTCATGCACGAAGCACATTGCATATACACTTGTGGCCACATGCACGTGTGTGATCTTTTTCACACAACCCTCGACCCAAATTTTGCTAAAAATCTGATAAACATCGACAGACAATTCGGAAGCCACCTCATGGGGAAATTAATTCACCTACATGGGTAGAAGCTATCGATTGATGAAAGAGATCTATGGATGGATTGCCATGAACCATATAAATATAAGGTGTTCCCACATCGGTATTCGATCGAAATTCTCTCTAGAACACAAACAACTCTCAACTCCGGTGACCCGAGTTTCAATGAGCCTAGCTCCACCATCTAAACCCCTGAGAGGGCAATCTCGGTGTCCTTGGAAAGAGGAGGAAGTTAACTTTCAAACGATACCTCTTTTAACCCTCAAATCATAGTCTATTGGCATTGGTGTGATTGCATATTATCAAAGCTTTGACATCTAGAAATAAAGATGTTGCTTTGAAGGTGTACTTCGATGGCATCGATGACCCTCAATGGATGAGAAAAATTCAGCAGACTCCACAAGCCACCACCATTCCATAGCCATCGATCTTGCTCGATTTGTTTAAGCATGGATGGAGAGTTAAATCATTCAAAATCCAATTTGTGGGTTGAGTGGGTGAGCTGACTAAAATAGACTTGTGGACCTCCAAACTTATTTTCATAATTTTTCGAGATACTTCGGTTAGGGGTCCAAAGTTAGGGACTAGAATGCAAATAAGTGAAACTTAGGGGACCCAAATATGAGTGAGCTTTTTATGGGATCTTCCTAAGAGGCTAAAGAAAGTTTTGAGGCTGATTGGAAAGTTTGATGAGGATAGGGGACTTGGTTTGCCTAATGTGGAAGGTTTAGGGACATATTTACAATTAAGGCAAAGTTAAGGACTAAAGTGAAAATAAGAGTATTTACATGGCCAAAAGGTATCTTTTGGGCAGTCTAAGGACCTAAACAAAATTTGAAAAATTTTATAGAACCGAATGAGAAGAATGTGGATGGGGGTGTGAAAGAATCTCGAAATCTAAGTTGCAAAGAAGAGGAGCAAAATAGTAATTTTGCCTAAACATAGGGACCATTCAGTAATTTGAAAGAAATAGAGCTTGGAATTATCCCAAAGCATATTGTGGAACAAAATAGAACACGAGGAAAATTGACGGACCCAAATGATTCATAAAGATAAGTTTAAAAGAGTAAGGGCAAAATGGTTATTTTGCCCAAGTTAGGGGACTATTGTGCAAATAGTGGGAAGTGAGACATAGGGATGTCCTAGGGTAATTGAAGGACTCAAGTGAAGGAATTGTAAAAGTCTATAGCCCAAAATAAGCTGTGGTTCAACGAGTGAGTTGAGTGAACAAAGCTCGAAGGTCAAAAACTTACTTTCCAAGGGAAATTCATTGCATCATTTATAAAATTTTGGGCCACTTAAATTGACCCCATATATTTTTCTCTAACTCTTGTAGAGAAGTACAATAATGTTTGAGTGAAGGTCACCAGGAGGAAACTATGTTGAAACATGCAAGTTCCATTGAAAATTGTGAGTGGCATTTCTAACTTCATTTATGTTTGGATCGATGTGCATTTACTCGCAATGTATAAATTGTTGGAAAAAGTATTTTGGAAATACCAGAAAAGTAGACACCTAGATTCTTTGTAGAGGATTAGAGACAACATGATTGATTATGAAAAGTATGAATGAGGAACCCATTGTGGGTACAATCAGGTAGGAACTAAGAGTTAAAGAGGGATGAGATCCCGACCCTGGTAAAGCCATAAGTAAAAAGTGAACGCAATGCCTCGTAACTATAGGAGGCGACCCTTTTGTGGAAATGGATTCAGGATGTGTCTCTAGAAATGAGACACGATCCACATTTATAAAATGAGCCCAAACTCTTGATATTGGAATCACCAGGGTCCACGAGACGACCTAGGGAGCAACTACTCACCAAGTCTAAGAAATCTTGATCCTAGGGGATCAGGTGAAGGCCCCATATAACTAAAGGTTAAAGACCTAAAACCTATAGTAAACAGGGGCCTAGTAAAGGGCCCATCAACAATCCTTGAGGAATAATGAGATGATCCTTTGAGAAGATTACATATAAGGATGATAAGTAGAGGTTGTACCCAATGAATAATCATATGGACAATACGTTCTAGTGAGGACCTTGTTTGTGAAAAGGACAAAAACCTAAATTAATATGAAATGGAGACAGTTGAGTGAAGTTCGTGCTCCAAGAATGAACCCGACACACATGTCGGTTACCTATGTTAATCATGTGGGCGAGATATTCCAGTGAGGATCGGACTCCTAGGCGATCATTTATGCGACAATGTTAAAATCCCCCAAATTAACACAAAATCGAGACAATAAAGTTATCAGCTTCCTTTGAGAATGAATACGGAGGATAGGTCAAAAATATGGACATAGGGATTGAGGGTCTACCCCCATGAAAGGATCATTTATAGACATATAGGGTCGATAGTGAGCCATCCATAATTGTTGTTAAATACATTGCATTCATGCATACCATTTGTATGAGAGCGGATGTAAGGGGAAGTCATTTGCATACCCAAATAGGAAATATGGGAGTGGATTCCTTTTACCTAGATGTTATAAGGGGGTGTATTGTGTATTGTTTGTGAGGGACATGATGTAAACCTTGCCCTTTGGAGTTAAGGAAAATAGGGAAAAGAATCGGTCACACCAAGTGAGAAACACCAAACCGGTTCATAAACTCGATAATCTAAGAATGGGCAATTTGGGAAATTTATAACTCCTGAGTGACCCAAAGGGTTCATAAAACCTTGGAAAAGAACCTTAGGACAAATTGGAAGAGAAAAACCAGATCGGTTCAGATAAACCATATCCAATTGGATTAAACTAGTTTATGAACCGAGTGGGTTCATGAATAGGAACCGATAGAGAAAGGGAAAACTGGGAAATTTATAAATCCCGAGTGACCTAGAGAGTCACAAAAGTCAAGAAAAAGGACTTTAGGATGAATTAGAAATAGAAACCAAACTGGTTTAGGTGAACTGGATCTGAACCGGTTTGGATCGGTTTGAACCACTATTGAACTAGATGCTAAATTCATTTTTCTAGGTAGCTTATAAAATTCAAATTTTAGATTTGAGGACACCATTGGAGAAGTCAGCTACACGCCTATAGTCTCCATTTGCTTTGAGGATTGCCGGAGAAACGCCGACGTGTTTAAATAATGAAGCAACTCCGGCGGACCGAAGATGCCCTATTTTGGCTGAGATAAAATTGGCCAATTCGAGCCCTTCTCAGGCTAAACCAAGCCCTCCTAACACCTCCACAGTCCTCCTACGACTAAATTTGGCTCCTCTCTATAAATTCTAATCGGTGCTAGAGAGAGAATTGACAGAACTTCGATAACTAAATTCTCACTCAATTAGACATCAATTTATGCAATTATTAATCTTGGGAGGAACCTTAGGACAACAACTATATGCCAGATAGAAAGCTCAGACCGCCGTGCCCAGACGGTAAGCTTTCTCTCTCTAAGTCAAGTTTTTTGGCGAACCTATGTTTGAGCTTATTCCGACATCAAATTGTGCGATTCAAAGTACAATAGAATCGTATGAAGGTGTAGGAACTCCAATCTAACTTCAATTCAACAATTAACTCATTTGATCCGTCAATTTGATGAAATGAAATCTAGCTGAGTTAGAAGGTTAAAATTTGGGGAAATTTGGTAATTTTAAAAATTTGAGGGACTAAAGTGCAATTTCATAAAATTGAGGGCCAATTGGACATGATAAAGATGTTGGAGGACCAATTGGGCAAATTTGGAATTTTGGGGCAAAACTTACCATTTTTGTAAAGTAGGGGCAAAATGGGCAGTTAGTCGTACCAAAAGTCTTGAGAAGCTCAACGTTGCTTCATTGCGCATGAGACTGGGATGGGGACGGGATGAGGTCTCTGTCCTCATATGGACACGGAGTTTTGTTACGGGATTTAGGGTTGGATGTCACGAACATCCACTCTTTATTAGGCTAGAAGTGGATGTGCTTCTATCTGGGTAGCCGGGAAAGTCGTTCCGATGCCACAAGTAGGTACAATGGACAGGCTGGCCTGCGAATGTGTGTTTTCCTTCATGATGAATGGCATGTGTTGATTGATAAACACACCGTTGAGATGAGAAATGGTTATGAAAAACTGAGATTTTCAAAATGAGAAATTTTAAAGAAAAATAAGGAGTCTGACACACTCCAATTCAAACTATTTTTTTTAAAGTCATAACCTTAAATACCCATTCACTAAGTCATTGAACTCACCCCCTCCCTTATATCCCTTTCAGGTAACACGAGGAAAACCTACACAAAGACCTACGAGTGAAACTACATCTGTAAGATGGGTATGAAAAATTTAAATTTTATGCAGTTTTGATTTATGTTATTCCAGGAAAAGTGCAGGTTTAAAGGACGCCTTACTCCTTCTAGGTTAAAGACAGGGGAAACCCTAAATAAATCAGGAGAGTGGCGGGTTGCTCATGGGGATCTGACCAAATTGGGTGGCGGCATGATAGGTTTGGCCTAGTCACTTGATCTCGGTGGTGGCCAAAATTCAGCTTGAGATTCTCTAATGTTTTGGGACCGCAGAAGTGATTGTATTGTGCAAGCTTCTAGGGTCTTCTCCATGATCCCTAGACTGAAAGGAGGTGGTAGCGAGGTAGGGGACTTCTTCCTGGTTCCAAAGAGCCCGAATGCGCCTTCTAAGGTTGTAGAAAAGGCCCTTGTCAGAGCTTCGGTTTAGGTCTTGCCAAAAAATGGAGTACCTCTCCTTGTTCGATTGATTGTGGGATGAGGAAGATGAGTGGAGGGGTGCTCTTTGTATAGGAAGCTCCTGGCATAGGACTTGGCCCAAATCTCGCTCACTGACTGTCAGATTGGAGAGCTTTTCGGGTTGCTAGTGACCATCTCTCTCATTTTCCCCTCTTTCTACTAGCGTTTCCAACGAGGAAGATGACATTGTGTCGCTTGTGTGAGCTTCACATGTGCAGGCTTGCCACCTGGTGTGTTGTGATTGGCTGGCTTTGCTGACGCGACTTCATACTCAGCATCCTAGCCAGTCTTTGACACCCTGACTGGACACGTGCGACTTCCCATTGATCATTTTTTCCAACCTAGTTGCTGACCATATTTTTGTTGACCGTTGTCTATGACACGTGGAGTCCTTTGATTGGCTGATTTAAATAGGGCAAATTTCTCTCTTGATGCACAGTTCCACTACCACATGTCAACCACTAGTTGGCTGAGTCTATTCGACGTGGCACCGCCACAGGTTAACCTCTGATTTGTCGGCCATATCTCTAAGATCCTTGTTAGATGATGATGTGGCAATCTTGCTATGTGTTACCTCCTCATTTCTCAGCCATGCTAACGAGGCTTCTCCTTAGTTGGCCTTTGACTAAGGACATGTGTCACACTTCTATTGGTCGGTTGTCGCTGACGGGGATTTTCCCTCCTTTGACCAGGCATACTTCGCCATGCTGCACTATGATTGGTCAGTGCTTCAAGGTGCTCAATAAGCGGTTAACTAGGCATGCTTCGCCACGCTGCGCACACTGATTGGTTGCGCTTGCTGAATGGGCATTGATCTGGCAGCGGTCCGTTGACCGGCTTAATCGTTGACAGGTTTGGTCTAACATAGTTCGGTGACCCAAAATAGAAAATTGTCCGATTCATGCCCAATTCAACTAGTTTTCTTAAAATTTAAAATTTCTAAATTTATTTAAATTTATTTTATATCTAATAATGACTTCAATTTTCCAATTTGATATTTTAAAGCCACCTAGAAAAAAAATGAATTTTTGAATTGGCTCTTCACGGTTCAATCCGGTTTGGGTCGAGTTAACCCTGAATCGGTCTAGTTTTCACATCCAATAGACTTCATGGTTCTCTTCCATAATGTTTAGGTATTTATTGACCACTTGAGATTTTCCAAATTCCCATTTTAACCATTTTTTACCAATTCTGGTTCACTTAGATTCTCTGTTTTCTCTTGAAAATTTTTGGTTTTTTATTCCGAGAGAACAAGGTTTACAACTCTCCCCACAACTTAGGAGTTTTTTCCCCAAAATTTGTTATGCGTCTATTAAATAGTGAATTATTGCCCCCTTCCTTTTTCCTCATTTCCTGTCCCATTTTGCCATCCAACCAGCATGTCATTGCCCATTGAATTTATTTGGGGCTTAGATTTCCCTTCATACCAAATTATGATTCAATCCGACATGAAACCATGGAACACATCCCCATCATGGTTGCATCTTCTCTTGGGCATCCATCGTGCCATTCTTCCCTTTGGGCATTTTTCCTTTCCATGTCTTGGGGTGTCTATTGTTTTATCAATTATTTCCATCGCTCTTAATGGCGTGATTTTGTATTCAAACTTGAGGAGAAGATCCCATAGCAATCCAGCCTCCCACTTCCTTTTCTTTGAGTGTTCCCTCCCTTACACAAATTTCCCCTAGGTAAAATATCAATACGTTACACTTTTACTTAGTCCATTAGATAACGTCTTTAAGGAATTTCTCTTCCACTCAAATATTCACTTACTCCATGAAACTTATTATGATAGACTTGTCTTATTCATTTGCCCAAAGATATTTTCTTATGTCGCTTAGGGGTAGGATTCTTCCTATTGAGGTTATCGTCCAAATGTTAATCCAAATTATAGGATTAGGAGTTATGAAATGTTTAGCCATCTCAACATTTGTATATTTTCCTTTGTCATTAAAAGTCATTAGCTTAGTGTCCTTTCAATCTTTTCATTCTTCTTTCTATGGATTTTGGCGTTATTTACGTCACCCCCTTTTTGTCTTGTATTGTTCCTTTAATCCATTTTTTATTTATTATGACCTAGATCTACCCAAATCTTTCATTTGACCCCATCATAAATAAATAAATGACTCTTCCTCACACGAGTCACACATTCTCTGAACTTTTAAACCTACCTGCCCTTTGTAGCATGACATGTTCCAAAATGATCTTTGTACATTAAACTTCTAGGACATCCCCATGATATATGTTTCTAATCCTTACCTAAGGATTTCTGTTCCTTAGCGTATCCTACTTGTTCAAGACCATTTCACGGTTACTCTTCCTTCACTCCTATTTGATCCCTTATAGCATACTTATTGATTCCTTAGACTTGTGTTGGGGAATTCCTTTTGTTAGTCCCACTCTCTACTTTCATCCTTCAAAGTAGATACTTCCATCTTTGGAACTATGTGTCCAACCTTCTTACCATGCCTTCCTTCATATCCTTACTCAATTTTATATTGGTGCATTCATCCATCTTCAATCCTTTACCAACTTTGAATTTCCATTTTGAACTTTATTTCCCATCCAAGGAATTTTTGGTTATCGGGTCTTATTTCGTGTACTCCACACTATGCCATGCTGTCCAATCTTAAGCTCTATTATGTGGGTGTGGACTGAAACCAATCTTGATGTCCATCATTATTCCTTTAAACACCTCTTGTTTAGAGTGTGTACATCTCCCAAATTCATCTTCTTTTGAAAATCCTTTCCCTTATTCCTTTATTATGGGTATCCCACCCATCCCAACTTGTTATGGCATCATTCAATGCTATCTTCTTGTTTTCCCGTTACTTTTAACTTTCTCCTTGAACTCTCATGAACAAACTTCCCTTGTACTTGGTCATTTATCTCAATTGACATTCCATTTACAAGTTTATCTTCTTAAGGGAGGTAAAGGTATTTTGTCCTGAGATTTCTTGACATCCTTGTCAAGAGTATAAAAAAACTTTACTTATCCTTCATCAATTTAAAACATGATGGTTACTATTTGTGTGTTAGTTTTTAAGGTATTGTTTCTTTCAACCTTTACTCTTCATCCTTGTTTGACTTTAACCACCTTTCTACTAAGAATTATCCTTTGTTCATAAGTGTGAGCTTTTTGGTTAAGGTATGAAATCACACTAAATCTCGATGGGATGTATCATTATTTAAGAGATAAAACTAATTGAAACTTGGACATTTATTCATTATTGGAAAGGAATTCAATACATTTTGGGTTGTTGTCCCAACTACAAGGAGGTAGTTATGCAGGAGGTTAAAAAATACTTGCAACTATACTAGACTCTTGATGAGTTTCCCCCTGGGTGAGGTTGTATGACCTTGATACATCCCAGGTGTCGAGTTGGCTCCTCTCATATTTGTGAGTGTGACATCACCAGGTGTTGGTACCACATTCCTTGGTGGTACTGGACACTTCTTCACATAAGGTCCCAACTATCCACATCTATAACAGGTTACTTCCCTGCATGTAGATTCATGGTTTCTTCTACATCTCGGGTATTAGGAAATCTTCCTTTGTTGATTCCTATTACTCTTAGGAATTATGGCCATACATCCTCGGGGTATTGGACAGCTCTTCACAACATGTCCTAGGTGTCCACACTTGTGACAGATTGCTTTGGTACATTCCTTTTTGTAGTTCCATCAACATCTAAGACATAGGGGAGTTTTGTAAACCTCGTCCTTTTATAAATAGGAAAATTGGGAAAAGAACCAGTAATTTCCAAAGAGAAAGCCAAGTTGGTTCATGAACCTTAACCGATAGAGAAAGGGAAAAAAAGGGAAATTTACAAATCCCGAGTGACCTAAGAGTCATAAAATTCATGGAAAAGGGCTTTGGGACAAATTGGAAAAGAAAACTAGATTGGTTCAGGTGAACCGGACCTGAACCAGTTTCTAAATTTATTTTTATACATGGCTTAAAATATTCAAATTAGGGAATGCTACCATTGAATAGAGAATGAATTTAGATAAATTTACAAATTTTTAATTTTGAAAAACTCAGTCGAATTGGGCCTAAATCGGCCGGTTTAAGCATTGAACCTGGTTCGGACCAGTCTGGTCCAGTTCGGAACAATGTCGTCTTCTTCCTTTAGATAGCGATACTATTCATTTGCCGGAAGAATAGACAATGCCGATGAAGATAAATCACCTCCATCCAGGGCATTTTAGGCCATGAATGAGCTCCATAAAGGTGCCAAATGGACCAGCAGAGAATCCCCAAACCCCCTATATAAATAGCTCCTCTCCATTCATCCTCCTCACACCTAAAAATTCCATTCTCTCTCAACTGCTCCATTTTCTGTTGAAACTCAAACCAGAGCTCCAACTTGGGTAGTTTTCTGAACCTTTGAATGCGAGGTTGGGTTCTGTAGACAATGGGGCAAGTTAGCTATCTAATAGCAACCTTCACTTGAGTTGAAGATCGCCAGACAAGCGATGACAGAATCAAATAGTGAAGTAGCTCCAACGGATCGAAGCTGCCCTATTTTGGTCGAGCTGAAATCGGCCAAATTTAGCCCTTCTCATGCCAAACCAAGCTCTCCCAACATCCCCACAACCCTTAGATGACCTCATCTGAGCTGAAAGTATGCCAATTTGGCCCTCCTCAATCGTTGTAGGTCAGAGTTAGAGAGAAACTGTAGAATTTCACTGAAAAATTCTCTCTCGATTTGAGGTCAATTGTAGGAATTCTTGATCGTAGAAGATACCTTAGGAAGAGAGTTATCTTCCTCGATAGAGAGATTGGATGGTCGCACCTCCAACGAAAAATTTAGGGCCAATTGGCTATGAAAAGTATTTTGGAGGACCAATTGGTCGATTTTTGAAAATAATTAGGGTCAAATTGCCATTTTTGTAAATTAGGGACAAAATGGTAATTTTTGAAAAGTTGGGACCAAATTGGAAATGTGGAAAACTTAAGACCCTTAAACAATACAAAGTAAAATGAGGACCAAAAGTGAACTTTTGGAAGTTTCAGGACACAATTTGGGAAAAAAATTAGCATCAGGGACCTAAGTTCAAGGAAAATAAACATTAAGGATGTAAGTGAAATTAACTATAAATTTTAAGCCTAGTTGTTCATACGTGAGAAACAAAGGCTGTTGTGCCAAATATTAATAGATAAGAATGTTCATATCATTTCGGAACATGAGGGACCAGAACGCCAGCAAGGACAAGCTAGCATGGAAGCGGAAACCAATTAGAGAAAGATACACTTCATTTATCGAGTGAATGGGTTTATTCACATCATACACGGTTAGGATGATGAGCACTTCGGTAAAGAAAAACTACTTCTATGTGGGATTTTCACATAACACCAGGTTGGAGTTGTAACACCGTGTTTTTAGTAACCAGAAAAAAAATTTAGAATAGAAAAATTAAATTGGTTCAGATGAACTCAATCCCATTAGAATACCATAGTTAAGTTAAATAACATACTAGCACTAATACATCTGATCCTATAAAAACTCCATGGTTAAGTGTGCTTGGGCTAGAGTAGTGTTAGGATGGGTGACCTCGGGAAGTATTCATGTTGCATCCCCTTAATAGTTGTCAAATTATATTTTACTAAACTAAAATTAAATAACATACTAGCACTAATGCATTAGAACCTATCAATAACATACTAGCACTAATGCACTAATAAAATTAAATAACATTCTATCAATAGTTATCAAATCATATTTTTTAGTAGCCCAAAAATAAATAACATACCAACATCAATGCACAATATTCAATTAGAACTCCAAAGTTAAGTGTGCTTAGGCGAGAGAAGTGCTAGGATGTGTGACGTACTGGGAATTATTCATGTAGGGTTGCACTATTTCAATTGTTGAAAACTCATAATTTTTTTAGTAATCCAAAATTAAAAACATATCGGTTACTTCTAATACTCCATTTCTCGGTGAAGCTCGAACTAGAGCTTTGACTTAGGCATTTTTCTTAACCTCGGAAGGAGAGGTCGGGCTCTTTAGATTCTGAGGGAAGTTAGCTATCTGATAGCATCCTCCATTCGATCCGAGGATCGTCAAAGAAGTGCTAACATAATCAAACAATGAAACAACTCTGGTAGACCGAAGCTGCCCTTTTCGGCCTAGCTAAAATTAGCCGAATTCAGCCCTTCTCTAGCCAAACAAAGCTCTCCCAACATCCCCACAACCCTCATACGACCTCAATAATGCTGAAAGGTCAATAGTAGGAATTCTTGATCCTAGAAGGTACTTTAGGAAGAGAGCTACCTTTCCCGATAGAAAGCTCAGACCGTCGCACCTCTGACAGGACAAGTGTGATCGAAACGCCTACAAGAGAAAGCTCACGCCAACATGGAAAACCAACCGTGGACGAACACGTTTCGATTAACGGGTGAGTGGGACTTTTAACATCATAACCGGTTGGGGTGATGAGCAAATTAAACTAAAAACCACTTACTGATAGTGTGTGGGTTAATTTACACATCATACTAGTTGGGATGATGAGTACTTTAATTTAAGGAAAACCTACTTACCGGTTGGTAGTGGGACTTTTAACATCACACCCAGTTGGGGTGATGAGCAATTTAAGTTAAAAACCACTTAACGATTGTGAGTGGGATTGTATATCATACCAGTTGGGGATGATAAGTACCTCGAAATGAAAACCCACTACTTAGTCGTATTTTAAACATCACAACTTAGATGAATGATATGAAAATCACGCGAAAAAACTACTTATCGGTTGTAAGTAGATCATACCCGGTTGGTATGATGAAACTTCCTTGAAGGAAGTGGAAAACCTGTTCATCGGTTATGAACGGAGATGTCCTTATACCCGGTCGGTATGATGGATAGTTGAAAACATTTTTGTCGAAAGTTCTCTCCGCTGACCATGTGCGACTACTTAAATTATTTGGGAGACCTTCTTGATGGGAGCTTGAATAGCTCTGTTAGGCTGTAAGCCTCGGCTTTGGAACTTCGCGGCTAATATACCCGGTTTTGGAAAATCACGTACTGTGGGCCCAAGGCCAATAGACACGAGTAGAACTCGTAAACAAACATGATATATCTGCCATAAAACTTTAAATAAATGAATTGTTTGGCCATGGTACCAATTGATGACCGGCATATTTAGTCAACTAGTGGGAGTGCGACATGACAGGTCTCCGGACTAGTCAAGACAAACAGCTGCAGGTTGAGTTGATGGTCGGGCTTGTTGGACCAGTGGCACCACATATTATAAGGCATGATGTGAAAATACTGATTATACATGCACTGTGTGTACGGGACCTTGAAGACACCTAAGAGAGGTAGTGATGTGTCCAAGGGCCCTGGACGACCTGGTGGATATAAGGGCAATTCGTCAGACCGGGTGACCTTGCGAAGCTCAATGTAGCTTCAAGCACACGAGACCGAGGTGGGGTCGGGGTGAGGTTGCTATCCTCATATGGACACGGAGAATTGATTTTGGGATTGAGGGTCGGATGTCATGTACATCCACTCATTCTCAGGATAGAAGTGGACGTGCTTCTATCTAGGTGGTCGGTAAAGTCGCTCCGACGCCACAAGTGGGTTAAGTGGATGGGCTGGCCTACGATTGTGTGTCTTGACTTCATGATGAAGGATGTGTGTTGGGTGATGACAGACCGTGATTAATAAGAAATGATGAAAAATTGAGATTTCTAAAGAGGAGAAAATCTAAAGGAAATTAAGGTGTCTGGCACACTCCAACTTGAAAATGTCACCCTCAGTTGGGTAAAGGTTTAAAAAAATTAGTATTTGAGTAAAGGATATTATAAAGGAAAATAAGGAGTTTGGCACACTCCGGTTAGAGTTGTTTTGCTTAGGAAAACTCACTCCAAACCCCGGCTCATTGAGTTGTAGAGCTCACCCCCTCCCTTTTAACCCTTTTAGAAAACTAAGGGAAAATCAATTTTAAAGACTTCCCCTGTATAGGAACTATAAAATCAGGTATGTATGTTTTTCAGTTTTGTATAATGTTATTCTAGGAAAGGTAAAGGTTTAAAGGATGCCTTACTCCTCTTGGGTTTAAAAGAGGGGAAAACCCTTGGAAAATCGAGAAGAGTGGCAGGTTGCTCATGGGGATCCCACCAAACCGGGTCGGGGCGTGACAAGAGTGATGGGGGAACTAAGTGGAAAAGCTATCTATTGTAAGTAGAGAGATCATACTCGGTTGGTATGATGGACCTCTTGGTAGGAAGAAGAAGACCTGCTTGCCGGTTGTAACCGGAGAGGTCATCACACCTGGTTTGTCACGTCCCAACCTAGTTTGGTCGGATCCCTGTGATCAACCTGCCACTCTCCAGATTTATTAAAGGGTTCCCCTTATTATAAATCGTAAAGAGTAAGGAGTCCTTTTAACATGTACCTTTCCTGGAACATCATAAATCAAAATTGCATAATATTTTAAATTTATCATACCTATCTCACATGTGTCTTAGTGGATGGTCTTTAAGGGTAGGGTTTCTGGAATTTTCTGAAAGGGATATAAGGGAGGGGTGAGTACGACTACTCAATGAATGAGTTTTCAAAACTTTTAACATGTAGGATAAACATTTGTATTAGAGTGTGCCAGACTCATCTCTTTCAAAAATCCTTTCATTTCAAATCACAATTTTTACCAGCATTTCTTATTAATCATGGTGTGTCATCACCCAACACACATCTTTCATCATGAAGGTCAAACACACATTCGCACACCAGTACATCCACTGAGCCCACTTGTGGTGTCAAAGCGACTTTACCGGCCACCTAGGTAGAAGCACATCCACTTCTACCCTAAGAATTAGTGGATGTACGCGACATCCGCTCCTCAATCCCAAAATCAATTCTCCTTGTTCATATGAGGACAAAGACCTCATCCCGTCCTCACCCTGATCTCATGCGCTTGGTGTTACTCCAAATTTCGCACGATCACCTGGTATGATGAACTGCCCTTATACTCACTAGGTCCTCCAGGGCCCTTAGGACACATCACTACCCCTCTTGGGCGTCTTGATGGTCCTGTAATCACAGTGCATGCACAATCAATATTTTCTTATCACACCATTTAATCTATGATGCGATTAGTCCAACATCTCCGACCTTTAACTCAACCTGCAGCTGTTTGTCTTGACTGGTCCGGAGACCTATCTTGTCGCATTACCACTAGTTGACTGAATATGTTGATAATGTCTTGGTACCATGGCCAAACAATTCATTTATTAAAGTTTATGGCACATATCTCAATTTTGTTTAAGAGCAGCTGCTTGTGTCCACTGGCCTATGGCTCACTTGTTTGAGATTTTCAAAACTGGGCATAATAAGCTCCCAAGTTACAAAACCTTGGCCTCCAACCTATAAGAGCTATGCGAGCTCCCATCAAGAAGGTCTCCCAAATTGTTTAAGCATTGGCAAACAGTTAGAGGAGAGTACATTCGACAAAAATATGTTTTCAACTATCTATCATACCAACCGAGTATGAAGACATCTCCGCTCCTCACCGATGAACGAGTTTTCTACTTCCTTCGAGGAAGTTTCATCATACCAACTAGGTATGATCTACTTACAACTGGTAAGTAGTTTTTCCCGTGATTTTCACATCACTTCTCAAAGTTATGATGTTTAAAATACCATTAAATTATGGGTTTTCATTTTGAGATACTTATCATTCCCAATTGGGTATGATATAAAATCCCACTCACTCTATCATGCAGTGAAATTTCACTTAGTTTGTTTTCATCCCTAGCAAGCTCAACTTCAGCTGGCATTCCCGATGTCTCATTTTCTAATGGTGGCGCAGTGGTTTGAGTTTTCTATCTGAGTAGGTAGCTCTCCTCCTGAGGTTCTTCCTTTTAGCCCTAATTCAGCCATGGGAGGGCCGAGGGAGTGTTAGGAGGGCTTAGTTTGGCCTGAGGGTCTCGAATTGGTCGATTTTAGCTTGGCCAAAAATAGGGCAGCTTCGGTCCGCTATTCTATCACGCCGACATTTATTTGGTGACTCTCGGAGCAAATGGTGACTACAGGCATGTAGCTGACTTCTCCTTGATTCTAAGGAACCCGACCTCACCTTCTTTGGCTTAGAATTGACCCTGTATTGAAGCTTTGGTTCAGGCTTTGCCGAAAAACTATGCAGTTGAGAGAGAGTGAGCTTTTCAGGTGTGGAGAGGGTGAATGAGGAGGGGGTCTATATATTGGAAGTTTGAGTACTTCTTGGCTATCTGATTGGCACCTTAATGGTGGTCATTCATTGCCTGAAACTACCTGACAAGAGACTTTTCAGCTTTGCTGGCGCTGCGAGATTTTTCGACTAGTGAACAGTGATTTCATTTGAAGGAAGGAGATGACACTGTTCCGAAACGGGTTCGAAGCTTAAACCGACCGGTTCACCCCCCCCATTCGACCGAATTTTTCAAATCTAAAAATTTCTAAATTCATTTTCTATCCATTGGTGCACTCAAATTGCAAATTTGAAATATTTATGCCACCTATAAAAATGAATTTAGAATCTAGTTCAATAGTGGTCCAAACCAATTCAATCCCATTCAGATCTAGTTCACCTAAACCAGTTTGGTTTTCATCTCCAATTCCTGCTCAAGTCCATTTCCATAAATTTTGGGACTCTTTGGGTCACTCGGGATCCATAAATTTCCCAATTTGCCCTTTCTCTATCGGTTCTAGTTCATGAATCTACTCGGTTCATAAACTAGTTCTATCTGGTTTGGACTCGGTTCACTCGAACTGGCCTGGTTTTTCTCTCCCATTTTGTCCTAAGGATCTTTTCAAGGGTTTATGAATCCTTTTGAGTCACATGGGAGTTGTAAATTCTCAAATTTGTCCGTTTCTTGATTATCCGGCTTGTAGATCGACATGTTTTTAAAGTTTGAACTGATCAACTTTTCCCTAGTTTTTCTCATTATCAAAGGATAGGGTTTACAACTCTCCCCTCCTTTTAGGGGTTTTGTCCTCATAATGGTTACACGTTAAATAATTCAGGGTAACTATCTCTCATCATACTATCGGTTTCCCATGTCTCTTCCTGCATGGGTCCGTTCTGCCATAAAACCTTAACGATAGGAATTTTCTTGTTCCTCAAATTCTTGTCTCTCCGATCGATGATTTGCACTGGTGCCATCTGGTAGGTTAGGTTCTCCTCTAGTTCCATCGGAGGTTGGTCAAGTACATAAGTAGGATCAAGGTGATACTTCGGAAGCACTGAGATGTGGAATACATTATGTATTCTCTGCAGATTAGGGGGTAGTTCCAATTTATAAGCTACCGGTCCTTTCCTTTGAATGATGGGATATGGACTAATATACCTTGGTTTCAGATTTCCTCTTTTCTGAAACCTAGGTATTCCCCTCCATGGGGATACTTTGAGGAATACTTGATCTCCCACCCTGAACTCCAGATCTTTCCTTCGATTGTTCGCGTAACTCTTTTGCCTATCCTGTTCAGTCTTAAGATGACTCCTTATTAATTTTATCTTCTCTGTGGCATCCTCAATTATTTCTATCTTTTCTAACCTCCTTTCCCCCACTTCTTGCCAAAATAGAGGGGTACGACATGGTCATCCATAAAGGGCTTCATAGGGAGTCCTCTGAATACTGGCCTAATAGCTATTATTGTAAGCAAATTCCATCAGGCACAAGTATTCTTCCTAGCTTTTATTCATGGTGAGTTCGCACGCTCTTAGCATGTCTTTCAAGGTTTGGATGGTTCGCTAAGACTGTCCATCTGTCTAGGGTGAAATGCCGTGCTCATATGAAGTTTGGTCCCCATAGCTTTTTGTAAGCTTGGCCAAAACCTGGAGTTAAATCTTGAATCTCTATCCGATACTATACTCACCGGGACACCATGTAGCCTTATGATTTCCTTCAAGTATAAGACAACCAACTGTTCTATTGTGTCTATCACCTCTATAGGAAGGAAACGAGTTGATTTGGTCAATCTATCCACTATGACCCAAATTGAATCTCGACCCTTTCTTATCACTGGTAGACCCGTGATGAAGTCCATGGTGATGTGCTCCTATTTCTACTCCAGAATTGGTAAGGGCTGTAGCAGTCTTGATGGTCTCTGATGCTCTGCTTTTATTTGTTGACAGGACAAATATCTAGCTACATATCTCACAATGTCCCTCTTCATGCCCTTCCACCAATATACTTGTTTGAGGGTGCAGTACATCTTAGTACTGCCTGGATGTATAACATACACCAAATCATGTGTCTCTTCTAGAATTAATCTCTTCAACTCCATATCTTGAGGCACACATACCCTACCCTTATAGGTTAGTACTCCGTCACCTCACACGTCATAGTCTAGTTTCCTTTCTCTTTTAACTAAATCCAAATAAAATTGAAGTTCTTTATCAATCTTTTGTTGAGCCTTAATATGCTCGGTTAGACAGGGTTTTACTGCCACATTAGCCACCAAGCATTTTTCCTGTTTGTCTATCCTCATATCCACCTCCATCCTTCCCAATTGTTGTAACAAGGGTAGGTAACTTATCTTTACTTGTGCCGCCTCAGTTTGATATTTGCAATTTAAGGCATATGCTATCACATTTTCCTTTCCGGGGTGATATTCTATCACAAGATCATAATCTTTCACCAATTCCAGCCATCTCCTCTGATGGAGATTTAAGTCCTTCTAAGTTAGGAAGTATTTAAGGCTCTTGTGATCCGTGTATATCTTGCACTTAACCTTGTAAAGGTAGTGTCGCCATATCTTTAGGGAAAACACTATTGCAGCTAATTCCAAGTCATGAGTCAGGTAATTTCTTTCATGTACCTTCAGTTGTCGCAAGGCATGCGCGATGACCTTCCCTTATTGCATTAAGACACATACAAGCCCTTGTCCAGAGGCATCACTATAGAATGTGTACTCTCTTGCATTAAGATCATGAAAGGAGAGTACTGGTGTGGTTGTTAGTCTTTTCTTTAACTCTTGAAAAGACTTCTCACAACTCTCATCCCATTTATACTTAACTCCCTTTCTGGTGAGTTGAGTTAGAGGAGTTGCTATTTCAGAAAAGTGTTGCACAAACCGTCTATAGTATCTTGCTAATCCTAAAAAGCTTCTCATTTCTGTAGGATTCCTTGGAGCCTTCCAATCTAATATGGCTTCCACCCTAGCTGGATCTACTTTAACTCCATCCTTAGATACGATGTGCCCTAAGAATCCTACCTCTTGTAGCCAAAACTCACACTTGGAAAATTTTGCATATTATTGATTTTCTTTTAATATTTCCAATATAGTTGCAAAATGCTCTTCATGTTCCAACCTAGTTCGTGAGTATATAAGGATGTCATCTATAAACACTATCACGAACCTGTCCAAATGAGGTACATGCGATTCATTAAGTCCATGAAAGCTGTCAGGGCATTTGTCAATCCAAACGGCATTACTCTGAATTCATACTATCCATATCTGGATCGGAATGCTATCTTAGGGATGCCCTCTTCTCTAATCCTGAGTTGGTGATAGCCCGACCGAAGGTCTATTTTTGAGAAGTATGCTGCTCCTTTTAACTAATCAAACAAATCATCTATCATTGGGAGTGGGTATCGATTCTTGATGGTGACCTAGTTCAACTTTCTGTAGTCAATGCATAGTCTCATACTCTCGTCTTTTTTCTTTACGAATAGAACAGGAGCACCCCACGGAGACTGACTTAGATTCATCCAGTTGTTCCTTTAATTCATTCAGCTCTGCTTGAGCCATGCAATTTGGAGCTTGGGATATAGGGTATGTTCTTGGGGTTATTTCTATGGTGAACTCCACTTATCGACTTGGAGGTAGTCCGAGTAGTTCTTCAGGAAAAACCTCTGGATAATGTCTGACTACCGGAATGTCTTCTAGTTCCTTTTCTTTAGACTTCTCATCCATAGCCATGGCCAGAAAAACTGTACATCCTTTTTGTATCATCTTTTGAGCTTTCAGGTGGGACACTAATTGTACTTCACTTTTCCTTCTATCTCCCTGGAACTTTAGTGCTTTCATCTTGGAAGTATGGAAAGTTACCGTCTTCCTTCTACAGTCCATCCTTGCTTGATGATTACTAAGCCAGTCCATTCCTAGAATTACTTCAACCTCCTTTAGAGGTAATGGGATCAAGTCAGCTTCAAGTTGGATTCCTCCAATTCTTATCTCACACTCCTTTAATTATTTATTCATGTTTAAACCTTCTCCTAAAGGTGTAAGGATGTCAAGGCTTTGTTCTAGTGGAGTGAGTTCTAGGGGTACTTTCGAAACCAACTCTTCCTTGATAAATGACCTCTCTACTCCGTAGTCAAAGAGGGCATCGACTTGTTGTCCTCATAGCTGTATATACCCTAATTTAAGAAACGTATGGTTTAGAAGGAATTCCCTTTATTAAATCAAAAGATGTTTAATTTACATGACTCCTTTGAACTAATTTGTAGGGTTCTGGGATGTACCTGCTATAGTGCTCGGGTCTCCTCTAGCCTCCTCCTAAGTGAGGTTGTATACTCTAGCTGGTACACTTGTTGTAGCATCCGGCCTGGGCTTTCTGGGATTCCATTGAGGTGGCCCAAGAGTATTCCTCTGCTTTTTCTCCCTAAGGGTGAGACAATCCTTTACGAAGTGTCCCACTAGTCCGCATGCAAAACATGTATGACATCCTCCCTTATTGTTCCTTTGACACTTCGGGCAGCGAGGGTTTCCTTGGGGTAAGGTAGGGACTATTCTGGGAGAAGGTGGTGGCATGCCCCTTCTCCATTAGAATACCATTTTCTTTCCTCCTCTTGGGCCGTTATATTCTTTCTGTCCTCCCTGACAGTTCAAATCCTTATCCACCTTTCTGATCGTCGACGATGTCATGTCTGTACCAGTCGCTCACATTCGTAAGCCATACTGATTACAACTGCAGGTATGTGGGGCGTCCCAGTACTCCCATATGGTCTCGAATGTCCATGTTGAGACTGTCCACAAATCTCAAGCATATGTCAGCTGGCCTAGCTAGGTTGGAAGCAAAGGGAGTTAAGCCTATGCCGAAGCTGGATGAACTCTTGCTTCTTCTCATTTATTAGGTGGGGTGCCAGGTACTCCTTCGAGTATCTCTCCTCAAATTGTTCCCAAGTAGGGATGGTGGTATGTAGGTTTTGGACATTGTCCCAGCACCGTCTAGAGCTTCCTTCCAGGAAGAATTCCATTAGAATCACCCTATCCTCTAGTGGTATCCTGACAATTCCCATTAACTTCTTGGTATTAGCCAACCAATCCATGGTGGTTCTAGCATCCTTTTCTCAGAGGAAAGGTTTACATCCTAGTTGTCGAAGAGTTTTGAGATTTCTAGGGATGTCTGTTGGAGGGTTGGATTAGTAGGGGGAGGGTGAGATTGCACTTCTTCTGGTTCAACCCAAACGTTGGTGTTTGCCTTAGGAGCGAGGTTAGGTTGGCCAAGTACATGGGTGAACTCCTCATACAATCTTCGATGCTCCCTGTTGAGTCTAGTAGGAGTTGCGTAGGGTGCTCTAGGAGTTTCTACAGGTAGGGGCGGTTGAGCAGTGTTGGAGACGGCAGCCTTATTTCTCTTGGTTCCTTTCTTTGGAGCCATTTCTATAAATTTTTTAAAATAATTTCTATTAGTTACTATATTTTCTAGTCTTGATTATGTATTCAAGGAAACAGGCTCTGATACCAGTAAAGTTGTCATGCCCCGACCCAGTTTGGTCAAATTGCCATGATCAACCTGTCACTCTCCTGATTTATTAAAGGGTTCCCCTTATTAGAAATCGTAAAGAATAAGACATCCTTTCAACCAGCACCTTTTCCTAGAATATCATAAATAAAAACTGAATAATATTTTAAATTTATCAAACCCATCTCACAGGAATCTTAGTGGATGGTCTTTAAGGGTAGGCTTTCTAAAATTTCCTAAAAGAGATATAAGGGAGGGGTGAGTATGACTACTCAGTGAATGAGTTTTCAAAACTTTTAACTTTTAGGATAAACATTTGTATTAGAGTGTGCCAGACTCATCTCTTTCAAAAATCCTTTTATTTCAAATCACAGTTTTTACCACCATTTCTTATTAATTATGGTGTGTCATCACCCAACACACATCTTTCATCATGAAGGTCAAACACACATTCGCACGCCAGTACGTCCACTGAACCCACTTGTGGTGTCGGAGCGACTTTACCGGCCACCTAGATAGAAGCACATCCACTTCTACCCTAAGAATTAGTGGATGTACGTGACATCCGACCCTCAATCCTAAAATCAATTCTCCATGTCTGTATGAGGATAGAGACCTCATCCTGTCCCCACCCCGGTCTCATGCTCTTGGTGATATTGCAAATTTCACATGGTCACTTGGTACGACGAACTACCCTTATACTCACCAGGTCCTCCAAGGCCCTTAGGATGCATCACAAACCCTCTTGGGCGTCTTGATGGTCCCGTAATCACAGTGCATGCACAATCAATATTTTCTTACCATGCCATTTAATCTATGATGTGATTAGTCCAATGTCTCCGACCTTTAACTCAACCTGCAGCTGTTTGTCTTGACTGGTCTGGAGACCTATCATGTCGCACTACCACTAGTTGACTGAATATGTCGGTCATGTCTTGGTACCATGGCAAAACAATTTATTTATTGAAGATTTATGGCACATATCTCATGTTTGTTTACAAGCTTCTGCTCGTGTCCACTAGCCTATGGCCCACTTGTTCGAGATTTTTAAAATCGGGCATAATACCTCCAAGTTCCAAAACCGAGGCCCCCGACCTATAAGAACTATTCGAGCTCCTATCAAGATGGTCTCCCAAATCATTTAAGCATTGGCACAAAGTTAAGGTAGAGCACTTCTCACAAAATATGTTTTCAACTGTCCATCATATCAACCGAGTATGAGGACATCTCCACTCATAACCGATGAATGGGTTTTCCACTTCCTTCGAGGAAGTTTCATCATACTAATTGGGTATGATCTACTTACAATCGGTAATTAGGTTTTTCGCGTGATTTTCACATCACTTCTCTAAGTTGTGATATTTAAAATAACACTAAATAGTGGGTTTTAAGTTTGAGGTAATTATCATCCCCAACCAGGTATGATATAAAATCCCTTTCACAACAGGTGAATGGTTTTTATATTTAAGTTGTGCTCATCATCCCAACTGGGTATGCCGTGAATTCCTCTAGATCGGTTTTTTGTATTCACACAAGCCTGTCCTTACTGGCGTTCCCGGTACTTCGTGTTCCTACACCATATGAACATCTTGGTTCATTATCTTTTAGCCTAATAGCCTTCATTCATTGCAAATGAATGAGAAAGTAAAACTTTCATTTATTTGCAATTAGGTCCCTAAAGTTATTTCTCTTTAACTTAAAGTCCCTAATGCTAGTTTTTTCTCAGATTGTGTCCTGAAACTTTTAAAATTTATCATAGGACCTCAATTTATTTAGGAAATTGCATTTCGGTCCCTCGAATTTTTGAAAATCCCCAATTTCATCCAAAATTCCCCCCAATTCCAACTTTTTAACACAACCGAATTTAATTTCATCAAATTGACTGATCAAACACCTCTAATTGTTGAAATTGAAGTTGAAATTGAGTTTTCCCATGTTCATACGAATCCATAGAACTTTAAATCATGAGTTTTAACGCCAGAATGAGCTGAAACGGAGCTTCGTCGGAAAATAGATTGTAGAGAGAGAAAGCTTCGATTACTCACCAGTGAGGGCATAACGATCCAATCTTTTGATCTGGGTAGATAGCTCTCATCCTGAGGTTCATCCTAGAATCAAGAATCGCATCAATTGATGCCGAATTGAGTTAGAATTTCATCATTGAAATTCTGCTAGTTCTTTATCTAACACCGACTAGAAATTGTAGAGGAGAGCCGAATTGGCTTACCTTTCAATCATAGTTTGGCCGTGGGAGGGCTGAGTAAGTGTTGGGAGGGCTTGGTTTGTCTAGAGGAGGGCTCAAATTGGCCTATTTCAGCTTGGCCGAAATAGGGCAGCTTTGGTCCACCGGAGCTGCTTCTCTATTCCAACATGCCGACACTTCTATAGTGATTCTCAGATTGACTGGAGTTTGCTATTAGATAGCTGACTTCTCCCTGGTTCTAAAGAGCCTAACCTCTCCTTCCAAGGTTAATAAAAATGTTCAAGTCGAAGCTCTGGTTCAAGCTTCACCGGGAAATGGAGCAGTAGATTGAGAGAGAGAAGTGTTTTGGTGTGAGGAGAATGAGTGTGGATGGCCTCTTTATATAGGTGTAAAATCGTGTATTAAATAGGAGAGCTTTATTACTAGTATTAATATTGACATAAATTATTGGTATTAATTCTAATAATTTAATTTAGGTATTAAATTATTTATATTAATTCTAATAATTTAATTTATGTATTAAATTATTTGTATTAATTCCAATAATTTAATTTAGGTATTAAATTATTGGTATTAATTATAATAATTAAATATATATTAATTTATGGCAATTTATGATAAGGCTTAGGCAAGCACGCTTAACTTTAAAGTTCTTATGGGATCTCATTCACTTGAACCAATTTGGTTTTTCCCATCTAATTTGTCTTAATTTTTTATCCCAAGGATTAACGAACCGTTTGGATCACTCGGAAGTTGTAAATTTCCAAATTGTTTGTAATCAAATGATTAGGTTTGTAAATCGACTCGATTTTCTTACTCGGTTTGACCGGTTCTTTTTCTTGGTTTTCCTTAACTCAAAAGCATGGGGTTTACTCCTCATCCCAACCCAACCCCGACCTCATGCGCATGAAGCTACGTCGAGCTTCACTGACTGCTAGCACGACAAACTACCCTTATCTCCACTATGTCGTCCAGTAGCCCCTAGGACGCATCGCTACTCCTTATGGGCATCTTGATGGTCTCGAACCTCAATGCATGCACAAACAAAGTTTTCCATAAGCCATTAATATGTGGTGCCACTAGTCTAATGACTCCAACCCTTAACTCAACTTGTAGCTTTTTGCCAAGACTGGTCCGTCGACCAAGTCTTGCCGCACTACAATTAGTCCATCGAGTATGTCGGTCTTGTCTTGGTACCCTGGCCAAATCACATAATCAATTTATAAGGAATTGTCATTGCTTTCATAATCTCATGTTTATTTACGAGCTCTTACTCGTGCCAACTAACCTTGGGCCTAATGCATGAGATTTTCCAAAAATGGGCATTTTCGCCCCCAAGTTTTAAAACCGAGGCCTCTAGCCTATCTAAGCAATTCGAGCTCTTATGAAGAAGGTCTCCCAACATTTTTAAGCAGTGGCACACAGTCAAGGGAGAACACTTCTGACAAAATAACTTTGACCATAGGTGTCACACCCCGACTCGGTTAGGTTGAATCCCCATGATCAACCTTCCACTCTCCTGGTTTACTAAGGGTTACCACTTGTTTAAAAATCGTGAGGAGTAAGGCATCCTTTAGACATGCACCTTTCTTGGAATAACATAAATAAAAATTGCACAAAATTTTAAACTTATCGTACCTGTCTTACAGGTGTATTAGTTAGTGGTCTTTGGTTAAGCTTTCTGGGGTTACCTAAAAGGGATATAAGGGAAAGGGTGAGTACAATGACTTAGTGAATTGATTTTCAAAATTTAAATTTTAGGAAAAATGTTTTGATTTGGAGTGTGCCAGACTCCTTATTTTCTTTTAAAAACCTTTCATTCTAAATTTCAGTTTTTATAAACATTTCTTATTACTACGGTTTGTCATCACCGAATACACATCCTTTATCATGAAAGCAAAACACATAATTATCAGTTTTTCACATAATTGTATATAATTTGTGGTACCACTGGTTTAATGGCCCTGACCATCAACTCGACCTGCACCTATTTGTCTTGACTAGTTTGGAGACATGTCATGTCGCACTACTGCTAGTTGACTGAGTATGTCGGTCTTGTCTTGCTACCATGGCTAAACAACTCATTACTTAAGTTTTCATTACATATTAATCATGTATGTTTACAAGCTCCTGCCTGTGCCAACTTGTCTAGGGCCCACTGTTCAAGATATTTAAAATCGGGCATATTAGCCCCCAAGTTCCAAAACCGAGGCCTTCGACCTTATAGAGCTATTCAAGCTCCCATCAAGAAGGTCTTCCAAAATGTTTAAGCAGTGGCACACAGTCACGGGAGAGCACTTCCGACAAAATATACTTTTCAACTGTCCATCATATCAACAAAGAATGAGGACATCTCCACTCATAACCAATGAACGGGTTTTCCACTTCCTTCGAGGAAGTTTAATCATACCAACTAAGTATGATCTACTTATATCTGGTAAGCAGTTTTTCTGCTTTATTTCCACATCACTCCTCTAAGGTGTGATGATTAAAATACAACTTATTAGTGGGTTTTCATTTTCGAGGTGCTTATCATCCCAACCGGGTACGATATTAAATTCCCACTCACCTGTTAATGCAGTGAATTCCTCTTGACCGGTTCTTTGTATTCATGCGAGCTTGTCCTTGACAACGTTTCGGGTACTTATGTTCCTAAATATGAACATTTTTGTTCATTATCCCTCGACCTAATAGCCTTCATTTATTTCAAGTTATTTTTCTTTAACTTTAGGTCCCTAATGTCGGTTTTTCCTCAAATTGAGTCTCAAAACTTTTAAAATTCACCTTGGGACCTCAATTTATTCAATTTCACAAAAGAGGTTCAAATTCCCAAATTTCCAATTTGTTCCCCAATTTTTTTTCCAAAATTACCATTTTTCCCTTAATTTACAAAAATGCTACGTTTTACGTAAAAAAATTCTAAAATGTGCTCAATTGGTCCTCTAACACTCTTATAATGCCCAAATGACACTCAATTTTATAAAATTACTTTTTAGTCCCCCAAAATTTTGAAATCCCCAATTTCCCCCCAAATTTCAACTTCTTAACACAATCAAACTTGATTTCATCAAATTGACCGATCAAACACTTTTAATTGTTGAAATTGAAGTTAAATTAGAGTTTCTACATCTTCATATGATTCAATTACACTTTGAATCACAAGTTGTGACACTGGAACGAGCTTAAATGGAGCTTCACTAAAAAATAGCTCGTAGAGAGAGAAAGCTTCAAATGCTCACTTTTGGGGGGGGGGGGGGGGGGGGGGAGGGGTCTAAGCTTTCAATCTGAGGTTTCTCCTAGGATTAAGAATTGTATGAATTGATGACGAATTGGGTGAGAACTCTATCATCAAATTTCTGTCGGTTCTCTCTCTAACACCGGTCAGAAATTACAGAGGAGAGCTGAATTGGCATACCTTTCAATTCTAATTTGGCTGTAGGAAGTTTGAGGATATGTTGGGAGAGCTTGGTTTGGCCCGATGAGGGCTTGAATTGGCTGATTTTAGCTCACCCGAAACAGGACAGCTTCAGTCCGCTAGAGCTCCTTCACTGTTCGATCATGTCGGTGCTCCTCTGACAACCTTGAAGCAAATGGAGACTGCAATAATGTAGTTGAATTCTCCCTGGTTCTAAAGAACCCAACCTCACCTTGTTTGACTTAGAAAAGTGCACAAGTTAGAGCTCTTGTTCGAGCTTCACTGGAAAATGGAGTAGTTGAGAGAGAATGGAGTTTTCAAGTTTGAAGATGATGAATGAGGATGGGCTCTTTATATAAAAAGCTTGGGGATTTCTTGGTGGTCAGATTGGCGCCTTAATGGCGGACATTGATTGCCTAAAACACCATAGCTGGAGACTTTTCAGCTTCACTGGTGTTGCATAATTTTTCAGCGAGTGAACAGTGTTGTCATCTGAAGTAAGAATACGACACTGTTCCAAACCAGACCGGACCGGTTCGAACTAGGTTCAAAGCTTAAACTGGTTGATTCACCCCCGATTCGATTGAATTTTTCAAATCTAAAAATTTATAAATTCATTTTCTATCCAATGGTGGCCTCAAATATCAAATTTGAATTTTCTAAGCCACCTAGAAAAATGTATTTAGCATCCGGTTCAATAGTGGTTCAAACTTGTCCAAACCAGTTCGGATTTAGTTCACCTGAACCGGTTTGGTTTTCATCTTCAATTCATCATAAAGTCCTTTTTCTTGACTTTTGTGACTCTTTAGGTCACTCATGATCCATAAATTTCCCGATTTTCCCCTTTTTTATCAGTTCCAGTTGATGAACCGACTCGTTTCATAAACCGGTTCAATCTAGTTGGATCTACTTCATCTAAACCGGTTTAGTTTTTCTCTTCCAAATTATCCTAAGGTTCTTTTCCAAGACTTTATGAACCCTTTGGGTCACTTCGGAGTTATAAATTTCCCAAATTGCCCGTTCTTTGATGATCGAGTTTCTGAACCGATTAGGTTTTTCTCACTCGGTTTGACCGATTCTTTTCCTGGTTTTTTGTTAACTCCAAAGGGTGGGGTTTACAACTCTCATCTCCTTTTAGGATTTTTGTCCCAAAACTTTATTCAACATTCTTTGCATTGGAAAGAACTTCCCTTCAATATCAGCTTGTAGTTTATCAATATACAACTTTCTCCGTTATTTCCATTTATCCCTGATATCACATACTCTTAAGGTCTTCCTTTCCTTCCCATCACTTTCTCATTCCATGGAGCTTACTTTAGCTAAGCATGTCTCACTGTAATGTTTAAAGTCATATCCTTAAATTCACTTCCTTTGTTCCTTAAATTATAATTTCTCCTCCCGAGATTCTTTACTTAAAATTTTAGAATCGAGAGTTCCAAAATACCCAAATGTTCCCGTGTCTAGTTTTTCTCTTGGTCGTTGAGATCTTTAGCTCGGTGTTTTTTCAAGTATTACGTACTTGTATTCACGGGTTTCTATGTTATAACCTTTTTATCTTATTTTAACCCTTCCTTCATCCATTATTTATTACATCTTTGGTCAAATTGCTTACTTGAGTCATATCATTCCCTGGACTGTTGGGCTTGCGTGTCCCTTATAGCATGACAATACTCTAGAATCTATCTTTGACCATTAAAATTTAGAACACTTCCTTACTGGGTGTTCCCAACCTTCCAACCTTCCAACCTTCCAATCATCCATTTTTCCTTTGGGGTCATATCTTACATAAACATGTCAAATTTCCCTTACCTACTCGACCTTCCCCAACTTCTTTATTTCTAGTGGAATCCTTTTTTTATGATTCTTCATTCCGAGTTTTACTCTTTCCATCTATGTGTCAATTACTTTGTTTGGAAAAATTCCCTTCTTATGAATTTTGTTCTTTATTTTGTCCCTCATTGTGGAGGCTTCCACTTTGGGGTTACTTGCTCCACCTTCTTACCATTCCATGAAAGTTTCTTTCTTCCTTTTCTCACACTCTTTTCTACATCGAGTATTTGCCCATGTTTAATCCTCCATTGTATTAAGATTCTCATTCCTTTCCTCATTCCTTATCTGAGAGACTTTCAGTTATTGGTCTTATTTAATGTATTTCGCCTTATGCTTAGCCATACTCTTTTTAGGCTATATTAAGTGAACGTAGACCACAACCAATCTTGATGTTAGAAATCGTTTACTTTTGTCACTTCCTAACTGGAGGACTTACAACCTCCACCCCCCCCCCCCCCCCCCTAAGATTTCTTATATATACATTATACTATTTCCTTTTAATGGTCAGTCAACCCCTTCTTTTTACTCGTACAACATCTTTTAATGATATCTTCTGGGTAATTTCTCTCATGTACCTTAAGTTGTCACCAGGCATAGGTGATAACCTTTCCTTTTTGCATCAGTGCACATCCGAGTCCTTATCTGGATGCATCTATAAACGGTTTGCTCTCCTGCACTTGGGTCAGGAAGGGAGAGTACAAGTGTGGTTGTCAAACGAGTCTTCAATTCTAAGAACGATTTCTCGCAGTTCTCTTCCCACTTATACTCTACTTCTTTCCCGGTGAGTCGAGTTAAAGGGGCAACTATCTTTGAGAAATCTTGCACAAACCATTTGTAGTATCTCACCAATCCTAAGAAACTTTGTATCTTCGAAGGATTCCTTGGTGCCTTCCAGTCGGATATGGCTTCCACCTTTGTTGGGTCTACTTTGACTCCATCTTTGGACATTATGTGTCCTAAGAACCCTACCTCCTGCAGCAAGATTCACACATGGAGAATTTTGCATATAAGTGGTTTTCCCTCAGTATCTCCAAGGTGATTGCCAAATGTTCTTCGTGCTCAAATCTAGTTCATGAGTATATGAGAATATCGTCTATGAATACTATCACGAACATATCCAAGTGTGGTTGGAACATATGGTTCATTAAATCTATGAAGGTTGTAGGGGCATTTGTCAATCAAAATGACATCACTCTAAACTCATAATGTTCGTATTGGGACTTAAATACTATCTTAGGAATGTCATCTGACCGGATCCTGAGTTGGTGATAGCCCGACTGAAGATCTATCTTGGAGAATTAGTTTGCTCCTTTTAGTTGATTGAATAGTTCATCAATCCGTGGAAGTGTGTACTTGTTCTTGATGGTGACCTGGTTCAACTTCCTATAATCTATGCACAGTCTCATGCTCCCATCCTTTTTCTTCATGATTAGGACTGTTGCACCCCATGGAGACTGGCCAGAACATATGAAGTCCATCTCCAATAGCTTGTCTAGTTGCTCCTTCAATTCCTTCAGTTCTGCTGGAGCCATGTGATAAGGGGCTTGAGATATGAAGTTTGTTCCTAGAATAATTTCTATGGTGAATTCCACCTGTCCACTTGGGGGTAGTCCACGTAACTCTTCCGAAAATACTTCTAGATACTCTTTAACTACTAGAATGTCTTGAGGCCCCTTATCTTCAATCTTTTCATTGATGACCATGGCTAGAAAAGCTGTACAGCCTTTTTGTATCATATTTCGGGCCTTTATATGGGACACCATTTGTACTTCACCCTTCCTTCGGTCTCCTTGGAATTTTAGTTCGTTAACCTCAGGAGTGTGGAAGGTTACCATCTTCTTTCCACAATCCATCCTAGCCTGATGGTTACTTAAGCAATCCATCCCAAGGATTACTTCTACCTCCATTAGAGGTAACAAAAACAAATCTACTTTGAGTTTGATTCCTCCAATCTTTATCTCACATCCCTTAAGTTGTTTGTTCTTATATAACCCTTCTCCTAAGTGTGTGAGAATGTTGAGACATTGTCCTAGAGGGGTGACTTATAGTAGCAAACTTGGAATTAGGTCCTCTTTGATGAAGGATCTCTCAGCTCCTAAGTTGAAGAGGGCGTAGACCTTTTATCCCAATAAATGCACATATCCTGATTGGAGAAACACATAATTTAGAGAAAATGTCACGCACCAACCCGGTTTGGTTGGATCCCTGTGAATAAGCCGCCGCTCTCTCGGTTCAAGAGGAGTTTCCTCCTTCTTTAACTCGAGATGAGCTAGGCATAATTTCGACCGTGTTCCCTAGAAAGACATATATCAAATAAAATGCAAGCTTAAGGAAAATTAAGCATACCTGATAGAGGGTAAGGCTCGGTGTTATTCCTAGTCATTTTCTCTTTTCCTAAAAAAGGGATAGAAAAGAGGGGTGAGTTTCTACAACACAATGAATGGGTTTTCAAAAATTAATTTTTCAGAAAAAGATTTATATTGGAGTGTGCCAAACTCCTTATTTTCTTACAAAAATCATTTTATTTCAAATTTCTATTTTTATCACCATTTCTTATTAATCACGGTGTGTCATCACCCAACACACATCCTTCATCATGAAAGTCAAACACACATTCACAGGCCAGTATGTCCACTGAACCCACTTGTGGCATCGGGGCGACTTTACCGACCACCTAGATAGAAGCACATCCACTTCTACCTTGAGAATGAGTGGATGTTTGTGACATCTAACCCTCAATCCTGTAACTATTCTCTATGTCCGTATGAGGATAGAGACCTCATCCCGTCCCCACCCCGGTCTCATGCGCTTGATGCCACTCCAAATTTTGCATGGTCACCTGGTTCGACAAATTGCACTTATATCCACCATATCGTCTAAGCCCTTAGGACACATCACTACACCTCTTGGGTGTCTTGAAGATCTTGTAATCATAGTAAATGCACAATCAATATTTTTACACCATGCCTTATAATCTATGGTTCCACTAGTCCAATGGCCTTGTCCCTCAACTTAACCTACAGTTGTTTGTCTTGATTGGTCGGCCTATCATGTCTCACTATCATTAGTTGACAGAGTATGTCAGTCCTATCTTAGTACCATGGCCAAACAATTCATTTATTAAAATTTTATGGCACATATCTCATGTTTGTCTATGAGCTTTTGCTCCTGCCCACTAGCCTATGGCCCACTATTTGAGATTTTCAAAACCGGGCATATTAGCCCCCCAAGTTCCAAAATCGAGGCCCCCGGCCTATAAGAGCTATTCGAGCTCCCATCAAGAAGGTCTCCTAAATCGTTTAAGCATTGGCACACATTCAGGGGAGAGCACTTCTGACAAAAATATGTTTTCAACTGTCCATCATACCAACCGAGTATGGGGACATCTCCGCTCATAACCGATGAACGAGTTTTCCACTTCCCTCGAGGAAGTTTCATCATACCAACTGGGTAAGATCTACTTACAACCGATAAGTAGTTTTTCCACGTGATTTTCACATCACTTCTCTAAGTTGTGATGTTTAAAATACCACTAAATGGTGAGTTCTTATTTCTAGGTAATTATCGTTCCCAACTAGGTATGATACAAAATCCCACTCACCCGATCCTGTAGTGAAATTCCACTTAGTCAGTTTCCGTCCCTAGCAAGCATAACTTCAGCTAGCGTTCCCGATGTCTCGCTTTCCTACATGAAATGAACATAGTTGTTCATTATTCTTTTGGCCTAATAGCCCTCATTTGTTCCAAATGAATGAGAAAAACAAACATTTCCTTTATTTGCATTTAGGCCCCAAAAGTTATTTTTTTAACTTTAAGTCCAAAAATGTTGGTTTTTCCTCAAATTGATTCCCGAAAATTTTAAAATTCTTCTTGGGATCTCAATTTACTCAATTTCATAAAAAAAAAGCTTCCAGTTTTCCAAATTTCCAATTTGGTCTCCCAACTTTTCCAAAATTACCATTTTGACCTTCCTTTACAAAAATGGTAAGTTTTACCCCATAAATTCTAAACTTTCTCAATTAGCCCTCTAACATTCTTATCATGCCCAATTGACCCTCAATTTTAGAAAATTGCATTTTGGTTCTTCAAATTTTCGAAAGTCCCCAATTTCAACTCACTAACACAACTGAATTTGATTTCATCAAATTAGCCAATCAAACACTTCTAATTGTTGAAATTGAAGTTGAAATTGAGTTTCTACATGTTCATATGATTCCTTAGCACTTTGAATCATAAGTTTTAACACCGAACAAGCTCAAATGGAGCTTTCTAGAAAATAGACTTTAGAGAAATAAAGCTTTGATTGTGCATCGGTGAGGGTGCGTCGGTCTGAGCTTTCTATTTGGGTAGGTAGCTCTCCTCCTGAGATTCCTCCTACGATCAAGAATGAAATTAATTAATGTCGAATTGGATTAGAATTCTGTCATTTAAATTTTGCCGACTCTCTCTCTAACACCGATTGGATATTGTTGAGGAGAGTCGAATTGGCTTAACTTTTTGGTCCTAATTCGACTGTGGGAGGGCTGAGGAAGTGTTTGGAGGGCTTGGTTTGGCCTGTGGAGGGCTCAAATTGGTCAATTTCAGCTCGGATGAAATAGGGCAGCATCGGTCCGCTGGAGCTGCTTCACTGTTCGGTCACGTTGGTGCTTCTTCGGTGACTCTTAGAACGAGTGGATGTCACCATCGTGTAGTTGATTCCTCCCTGGTTTTGAGGAACTTAACCATGTCTCCTTTGACTTAGAAATTACTTTATATTGGAGCTCTGGTTTGATCATCACAGGAAAACTAAGCAGCTGAGAGAAAGTGAGCTTTTTAGGTGTGGAGTGGATGAATGGAGAAGGGCTTTTTATATAGGGAGCTCAGGAACTCGTCTACTGTCCATTTGGCACCTTTATGACAGACATTGATGGCCTGAAACATACTTAATGGAAATGCTTCTTCTTCATTGGTGCTGCTTTGATTTTTCGACGAGTGAACAGTGCTGTCATCTGAAGGAAGAAAACGACACTGTTCCGAACTGGACCAAACCGGTATGAATTGGGTTCAAAGCTTAAACTGGCTGGTTCAGCCCCAATTCGATCAAAATTTTCAAATCTAAATATTATTAAATTTATCTAAATTCATTTTCTATCCAATGGTTGTCTCAAATCTCAAATTTGAATTTTATAAGTCACCTAGAAAAATGAATTTATCATCCAGTTTAATAGTGGTTCAAACCGGTTTAATCCGGTTCGGATCCACTTCACCTGAACCGGTTTGGTTTTCATGACTTTTATGACTCCTTGGGTAATTTGCGATCCCTAAATTTCCTGGTTTGCCCCCTCTCTATTGGTTTCGGTTTATAAATCGGCTTAGTTTCTTAAGCTAGTTCGGGTACGGTTCACCCAAACTAGTTTTGTTTCTCTCTCTCAATTTGTCCTAAAGTTGCTTTCCAAGGTTTAGGGACCTCTTTGGATCACTTTGGAGTTAAAATTCCTCCAACTTGCCCGTTCCCCAATAATGGGCTTATGAACCGGTTCGATTTTCTCACTTAGTAAGACCGGTTCTTTTCCTGATTTTCCTTAACTCCAAGGAGCGGGGTTTACTGAAAAGATTTTCTTTATTGAATGAAATTTCAATTACATGATCTTTCTTAATCTAGTTGGGAGGGTTTTGGAAAGTACCCACTATGGTACTAGGGTCTTTCCTAGCCTCTTCCTCGGTGATGTTGTATGCCCTAGCCAGTACTCTAGTTGTAGCGTTTGGTTTGAGATTCCTGGGGGTCCCTTGTGGTGGTCCAAGCGTAATCCTTTGCTTATTCTTCCTAAGAGTGAGGCATTCCTTTTCAAATTGCCCCACTTGTCCACATGAGAAAACAAGACAAGAATGTTCCCTCATGGTGCCTTTAGTACCTAAGACAATGAGGATTTCCTTGTGGTAAGGTGGGGATTACTCTTTGGAGAGGTGGTGGCATATCCTTCCTCTTTTGAAGTTCCACTCTATTTCACCATCTTGGACCATTATGCTCCTTCCGTCCTCCCTGACGGTTTTGGCCCTTGTCCTCCTTTCGGGTCGTCTGCTCCATTCGATGGCGTCGGATTTACACCAGTTGCTCACATTCATGGGCCATACTGATTATTACCGCCAAGTCCGTTAGCCATCCTAGTACTCCCATGTGGTCTCGTATTTCCATATTGAGACCAAAGGGTCTTAACTCATTGAATTTAATTTCATACTCCCATATAGAATTAAGCCTTTGCAGAAGCCAAGGGAAATCCTGCTTCTTCTCATTAATCAGATGAGGAGCCAAGTACTCCTATGCGTACCTCTCCTTAAACTGCTCTGAGGTGGGTGCGGAGGTACGCAGGCTTCAAACATTGTCCTACCATCTTTTGGAACTTTATTTGAGCAAGAATTTTGTTAGGATCACCATGTCCTCTGATGATATCTTGACTATCTCCATCAGCTTCTTGACATTAGCAGCCAATCCATGGTGGCACCGACATCTTTCTCTCTAAGGAAAGGCTTACACCCCAATTGATGGAGAGTTTTGAGATTTTTGGGAATGTCTAGTGGAGGGGGATGGGATTGTACTTCCTCCGGTTTAGCCTGAGATTTGGTGCCTTCCTCAAGGAAGAGGTTAGGTTTCCCAAATACATGAGTGAACTCCTCGTACAACTTTTGGTGTTCCGAGCTAAGCCCAAGTGGGGTTGTTTGGGCTCCTTGAGGAGTTTCCACATGGAGGGGTGGCTAGGTGGTGTCGGAGACTCCAACTCTAGTTCTCTTGGTTCCTTTCTTGGGAGTCATTTGAAAATTTTTAAAATTATCCCTCTTAGTTACAATGTTCTCTAGTCATGATATTGTATTCAAGGAAACATGCTCTGATACCACTAAAGTTGTCATGCCTCGACCTAGTTTGGTCGGATTCCTGTGAGCAACCTGTCACTCTCTTAGTTTATTAAGGGTTTTCCCCTTCTTTTAAACCATGAGGAGTAAGGCATCTTTTATATATGTACCTTTCCTAGAATAACATTAATCAAAACTGAATAATTTAAACTTACATACCTGTCTTATAGGTTTTGCAAGCAAAATGTCTGTAGGTACATTTTTCCCTCGGTTACCTGAAAATGGGTATAGGGAGGGGGTGAGTTCGACAACTTAGTGAATTGGTGTTTGAAACATGAGTTTCTATAAGATAGTTTTAATTAGAGTGTGGCAGACTCCTTATTTACTTTAAAATCATCCATTCCATGAATTCCTGGTTATGCAAAAACCAATTTCCTCATTATCCACTATCGATGTTTTAACAATCAACACACGCCCTTCATCATGAAGGGATCACACTTTCGCAAGGTAGCTCGTACACTGCACCCACTTGTGGCGTCGGAGTGAGTTTACCAAACACCTAGATAGAAGCCCATCCACTTTAACCCTGGGAATGAGTGGATGTTCGCGACATCCGTCCCTCAAACCCGAAAAGCAACTTTGTGTCCGTATGAGGATAGAAACCTCATCCTAACCCCATCCTAGTCTCATGCCCATGAAGCTACATCGAGCTTCCCTGAGTGTTATCACAACAAACTACCCATACGACGTATCACTACCCCTCTTGGGCATCTTGATGGTCCCGAACCTTAGTGAATGCACAAACAAAGTTTTCCATAAGTCATTAATCTATAGTGCCACTAGTCTAATGACCCTGACCAACTTGACCTGCAGCTGTTTGTCTAGACCGATCCTTCGACTAGGTTATGTCGCACTGCTACCAATCCATCAAGTAGATCGGTCCTATCTTGGTAGCTTGGCCAAATCACATAATCCATTTATTACGAATTTTCATGGCTTTCATAATCTCATGTTTGTTTACAAGCTCCTGCTCATGCTAGCTAACCTTGGGCCTACTGTACGAGATTTTCCAAACCTGTTTATTTTAACCCCCAGGTTTCGAAACTGATGCCTCTAGCCTATCATACCTATTCGAGCTCTTGTCAAGAAGGTCTCCCAAAATTTTTAAGCAGTGGCATACAGTTAGGGGAGAACACTTCTAAAAAAATAACTTTTCGCTCGTCTATCAAACCAACCTAGTGTGATGACATCTCCGCTTACAACCGATAAATGAGTTTTCTACTTCCTTCTAGGAAGTTCATCATACCAATTAGGTATGATCTACTTACAACCAAAAAGTAGTTTTTCCGCGTAGTTTCTACATCACTCCAACTAGGTGTGATGTTAAAATTAAACATAATAGTGGTTTTTCATTTTTGAGGTACTCATCATCCCAACCGGGTATGATGTGAAAAATCCCACTCACTCGATAAGTTCAGTGTATTCCTCTTGATCAACTTTTTGCCTCCACACGAACTTATCCTTACTTAATAAATAAGGATGTCAAAATCGTGTAGGAGCACAAAGGATCAGAAACGCAGGTAAGGATAAGTTCGCATGGAGGCAAAAAGTTGATCAAGAGGAATAGCCATATTTCCTCACGTATGAGCAAAATTCCCAAACTTTTCAATTATTTTCATTTAGGTCTCAAAAGTTCTTTTTCCTTAACTTTAGGTCCCTAATGCAAACTTTTCCCCAAATTGAGTACCAAAACTTCTTAAATTCACTTTGGGACCTCAATTTATTCAAATTCACTTAAGGGGTTCAAGTTTCCCAATTTTCCAATTTGGTCCCAAACTTTTCAAAAGTTACCATTTTGCCCCTACTTTATAAAAATGGAATTTTGACCGCAATAAATTCCAAAAATTAACCAATTGGTCCTCCAACATCTTTTTCATGGCCAATTGGCCCTCAATTTTAGTAAATTTGCCTTTAGTCCCTCAATTTTACAAAATTCCTAAAATTTTTCCTTTCAAACTGGCTGAATATGATTTCATCAAATTGACCATTCGATTGGGGTTTATTGATCCAATTGAAGGTATGGATTAGTTCCTAAACTTCCACATGATTCAATGGAGCTTTGAATCATGCCATTTGGGTTCGAATTGAGCTCAAATGGAGCTTGGTCGAAAAATAGAACTTAGAGAGGGAAAGATTCAAAAGCATAACGTTGGTGGTGTGTCGGTCCAATCAGGGCAAATAGCTCTTGTCCTGAGGTTCATCAAAGTATCAAGAATCACATCAATTCATATCGAATTGAGGGAGAATTTGATCAATTAAGTTTCACCGGTTCTATCAATAACACCGATAAGAAATTATAGTGGTGAGCCAAATTTGCTTACATTTTAGCTCTAATTTAGTTGTATGAGGGTTGTGGAAGTGTTGAGAGAGCTTGGCTTGGCTAGAAAAGGGTTCAATTTGGCAATTTTTAGCTTAGCCGAAACAGGGCAGCTTCGGTCCCCCGGAGCTAATTCACTATTTGATTATGCTGGAGCTTCTCCGGCGATCCTTGAATTAAATGGTGATCACCATCGAGTAGCTGACTTCTCCCCAAGTCTAAGGAACCTGACCTCGCCTTCTTTAGTTCATGCCCATGTCGGAGCTCTGGTTCGAGCTTCACTGAAAATTAGAGTAGTAGAGAGAGAGAGAGAGAGAGAGAGAGAGAGAGAGAGAGAGGAGTTTTTAAGTGTGAGGAGGATAAATGAGGAGGAGCTATTTATATAGGAAGCTCGAGGGCTCCTTCGTCATCCGATTGGCACCTTTATGGTGATCATTCATTGCCTAAAACTTTCTGATTGAAGACTTTTCATATTCACAAGTGCTGCTCAATTTTCCAGTGAGTGAATAGTGTTGTCATCTGAAGGAAGAAGGCGACACTGTTCCAAACTGGACTGGACCTGTCCAAACCGGGTTCAATGCTTAAACCAGGTGGTTAAGGTTCGATTCAATCGAGTTTTTCAAAATAAAAAAAGTCTAAATTCATCTAAATGCATTCTCTATCAAATGGTGGCTTCAATTGTCAAATTTGATTTTTTTTAAGCCACCTAGAAATATGAATTTAGACACCGGTTCAATAGTGGTTCAAACCGGTTCAATTAGGTTTAGGTCTGGTGCACCTGAAACAGTTTGGTTTTCTCTTACAATTCATTCTAACGCCCTTTTCCATAACCTTTGTGACTCATTAGTTCACTCAGGATTTATAAATTTTTGAATTTGCCATTTCTTTATTAGTTACAATTTATAAACCAATTCAGTTTTTCCTTTGGAAATGGCCTATTTTTTCCCAATTTTTCTTATTATTAAGGGACGGGGTTTACAAAAAGGATGTTGGAGGACCAATTGGTTAATTTTTAAAAATAACTGTGGTCAAATTGCCATTTTTGTAAAGTAGGGGCAAAATAGTAATTTTTGAAAAGATGGGGACCAAATTGGAAATTTGGAAAACTTGAACCCCTTTAACATTTTTTAGTAAATTGAGGACCCAAAGTGAATTTTTAAAAGTTTCAGGACTCAATTTGGGGAAAAGATAGCATTTGCGACCTAAAGTCAAGGAAAAAGAACTTTAGGGACGTAAATTTAATTAACTAAAAAGTTTAGGCATTTTGTTTATATGTGAGGAATGAAGGCTATCATTCTAAATGTTAATAAACAAGGATGTCCAAATCGTGTAGGAACACGAAGGACTGGAACTCATTCCCAACATCCATTCACTAAGTTGTAGAAACTCACCTCTCTTTTCAATCCCTTTTCAGGAGTAGATAAAATGACTAAGGAAAATTCTAGAGCCTACCTCTTGTTAGGTATACTTAAAAGTAATGTCTTTTTAAGCTTGCATTTTAATTGATAAATGTTACTCCAGGGAACAATGTCAAAATTTCGCCTGGATCCTCTTGAGTAAAGAAAGGAGGATACCTCTCTTGAACCAAGGAAGCATTATCAATACTATGCCCTGACACTAATGAAACCTTAATTACCGCATAAGAAGGAGAATCTCTAGAAAGTTCACTGTAAAGTCCAATCATCCATACTTAACCTTAAAAAAGACGCCTACCCCTAGGGAGGCAACTGTTCAATGATTTTTGAAGGGCAAGAAGAAAGTGCCCAATGATATGGTTGAGGATTATCGAAAACTTGCGGGAGCCCTACTAGAACCATAATGCATTACATATCCTTCTCCAAGATAAGAGGAGTTTGTTCCTTCCTCAAGAAGCCTAACACCTCCTCTAGTCCCACAACAACCAAAGAGGAATCCCACTAAGAAAGAAGCATGGGACAATTATTGGGATGCCTATGCCAACTTCATGAAAGTCCATCAAGTACCCCTACCTCCCCAATCCAGCTTCAATCCTTCTCAATAGTTGAAGTGGACATATGAGTGCGAGGCAGAGGTGTTAAAATGGTACGAACTGGAGGCCATACATGAAGTTCATCCCATAAGTGAATATGGATGGATTTCAACTAGTTCCTTGGAGCCATCAGACCATGAATCCTGCAATCAAAAGATATGGGAGCACTAAAGATGCTAAGTCAGTTCGGGATAAGACAAGGAGAAAGGAGGGAGGAAAGAAGTATGGTAGGAAGAAAACCACAAGAATAATACAAGTACATGGAAAGAGTTAGGACACAAATTCTTAGGAACTCAACAATAATTAGAGTGAATAACCATACTAAAGTCAGAAAAGTGTAAGAAAAGAATAAAGGGAAAGTTTTAAACCCCGCCCTTTGGAGTTATGGAAAAACTAGGAAAAGAACCGATCAAACCTGTTCACAAACCTAATCATCAGAGAACAAGCAATTTGGGAAATTTACAACTCCCAAGTTACCCAAAGGGTTCATAAAGTCTTGGAAAAGAATCTTAGGATAAATTGGAAGAGAAAACTAGACTAGTTTAGATGAACCGAATCCAATTGAATTGAACCGGTTTATGAACTAAGTCGGTTTATGAACCAGAACTGATAGAGAAAGGGTAAACTGGGAAATTTATGGATCCTAAGTGACCTAAAGAGCCACAAAAGTCAAGAAATAGGACTTTAGTATGAATTGGGGATGAAAACTAAACTAGTTAAGGTGAATCGGATCCAAACTAGATTGTACCAGTTTGAACCACTATTGAACCAGATACTAAATTTATTTTTTCTAGGCAGCTTAGAAAATTCAAATTTGAAATTTGGATAGAGAATGATTTTAGATGATTTAGGAAATTTTTAATTTTGAAAAACTCGGACGAATTTGGCCTAAAGTGGCCAATTTAAGCTTTGAACTCAGTTCGGATCGGTCTGGTCCGGTTCAGAATAGTGTCGTCTTCTTCCTTTAGATGACAACACTATTCACATGCTAGAAAATCAAGTAGCACTGGCGAAGCTAAAAAGTCTCTGGCTAGGGAGTTTCAGGCAATGAATGTCCACCATTAAGGGGCCAATTGGACGACCAAGAAATCCCTGAGCTTCCTATATAAAAACGCCCTCCTCATTCATGCTCTCCACACCTAAAAACTCTATTCTCTCTAAATTGCTCCAATTTTTGGTGAAGCTTGAACGAGAGCTCCGACTTGGGCATGTTTTTGAGCCAAACAAGGTGAGGTCAGGATCTTTAGAAATGGGAAGAAGTCAGCTACATGCTTGTAGTGTTCATTTGCTCTGAGGGTCACCGGAGAAGCATCGGCGTTATCGAAGAGTGAAGCAGCTCCGGCAGACCGAAGCTGCCCTATTTTGGCCGAGTTGAAATCGACCAATTTGAGCCCTTCTAAGGCTAAACCAAGCCCTCTAACACGTCCATAGCCCTCCTACAGCTGAATTAGAGCTGAAAGGTAATCCAATTTGGCTCGTCTCTGTAATTTTTTACTGGTGCTAGAGAGAGAACCGATAAAACTTTGATGATAAAATTCTCCCTCAATTCCACATCAATTGATGCAATTCTCGATCCTAGGGGTAACCTCAGGATGAGAGCTATCTTCCCAAATTGGAAGATCGGACTGGCGCGCCCCAGACGGTAAGCTTGCCCTCTCTAAGTCTAGTTTTTTGGCGAAGCTATGTTTGAGCTCATTTCGACATCAAATTGTGCAATTCAAAGTGCAATTGAATTGTATGAAAATGTAGGAACTCCAATCTAAAATCAATTTCAACAACTAAACTCATTTATTCGGTCAATTTGATGAAATCAAATTCAGTTGAGTTAGAAGGTTGAAATTGGGGGAAAATTGGGAATTTTAAAAATTTGAGTGACTAAAGTGCAATTTCATAAAATTGAGGACCAATTGGGCATGATAAAGATGTTGGAGGACCAACTGACCAATTTTGATCAACTTTGAAAAGAACAGAGAAACCAAATAAGGATTTCAAACAAACCCAAATGAAAAAAATAACTCGTAGCAGCAAGATAATTCGGGAGAATAAACGACACACTAAGATGGACCAGGAAGTAGTGAGGATTACGCCCTAAAAAGGGAATGGGATGGATATTAATGATAATATGACTCAAGAGACGATGACCTCAAGATCACATGACAGGAAGAATGATAAGATCGAGGTAAGTAACGAACTGACCCTCAAGAGGATCATATATTTAAACTCTAGTAAAGAAGGGAGAGATGGAAATGCGAAACATTTGGTAGATAAAGATGAAGGAAAATCCTTAATGAGATCAACGACCAAGACCAGATTAACGACCAAACTCAAGCTAAGAGAAGATTAAGTAATCCTCTCGCATGATGATCATGAGATCTTGAAATAAGAAAGATGTGAATCTCATCTAAAAGAAATAGATGGATACATGAAAGAAAGGAGAATGAAGATGATATACATGTAAGCTCTCAAGAGTAATGTAAGCAGGAAATGATGGCATCAGAGAATACCATTTAAGGCTAGATATTCTAACTAGAAAAATTGGAACAGAACCCGAGAGAAAAGAGTATAAACTACCAAGGAAGGAAATCGTGGCAGGACATAAGTGTCCTAATTAAGAGGTGATGGTACCATCAGAAGTAGAGAAAAGATAAACTCATTCAAGATATTCTGGTTGAGATGGGAAGATCAATTACAAAGGAAAGGTATTCAGAAGGATCCAAGGAGTACGCTAAGTCCATGTAATGTGTAAGTAGGAAAACACATCAAAGGATGTCGTGTGAGTAAGAAGGGGGTGGACTGCCCATAAAAAAGCAAATAGAGGAAAGCACACTTAAGAAACCATGGAAAAGTAAACCCTTGATTTAAGAAGTGATTTATGTATATGATCACTGACATCAGGATTTGGTGGTGCTCTACACTCAATTGATGGAGCTTAAAGAGAGGACGACTAGACGTAGTGTAGAATACATAGAATAAGACCAAGAATATTAGAAGTTTCCCATGTAACGAATAAGGGATGAAACCAAAATTTTAGTTATAAAAAGAATTTAAACAAGCAAATACCCCAATATAGAAAAGAACATGAAGAAGGAAAGGAAAGAAACCTTCAAGGAATGATAAGAAGGTGAGAATGTAGTCCCTAAGGTGAAAGTCTCTACCGTGAGGGACATAGTAGAGAACAAAACAGAAATAAGGGAGCTTTCCCAAACAAGTAATCGACACTTAAGACCAAAGGAAATTAAATCGAAATAAGAATCATGGAGTGATCAAGAGGTAGTAAGAGTGGACTAAAAGAAAAGAAAATCCTTGAGAAAAGGACATCACTGAAACTGAGGAAAGACATAAGAAGTGTCAAAACTAGATAAAAGAAGTTAACATCGAAAACCTATGAAAGTGAATAGGTAGCACATGAAAGGACACCGATCTAAGGGTTTTAACGATAATGGAAGTGACTACACACTGGAATGATTGGGCATCTTGGTACTCCCAATCTTGAAATACTGAGTAAAGAATCCCAAGTGAAACAATTTTGCTTGAAGTAAAGAAAGATGTGAATCTAAGGATATACCCTTAAACTTTCAAGTAAGGCATGCTTAGCTAGGATAAGCTCCATGGAATGAGTAAGCAATGGAAAGGAAAATCAAAATTTTAAAGTGTGTGTTATAAAGGGGCTAAGTGAAAATAACTGAAATGGTTAGATGTCAATAAACTTCAAGTTGACAGTAGTGGAAGTTATTCCCAGTGCAAAGGATGTTGAATAAGTTTTGGGGACAAAACTCCTAGAAGGAGAGGAGAGTTGTAAACCCCGTCCCTTGAAGTTAAGGAAAATCGAGAAAGAACTAGTCAACCCAAGTTTGAAAACTGAACCAGTTCACAAACTCCAACCGTTAGAGAAAGGGAAAATAAGGAGATTTACACACCTCGAGTAACCCAAAGAGTCATAAAAACCATGTAAAGGGACTTTAGGAAAATTTGGGAGAGAAAACCAGATTGATTTAGGTGAACTGGATTTGAACCGGATCAAACCGGTTTGAACCATCATTGAACCGATTGCTAAATTTATTTTTCTAGGTAGCTTAAATTATTCAAATTTGGGAATTGAAGCCACCATTGGATAGAGAATTAATTTAGATGAATTTATCAATTTTTAATTAAAAAAAACTCGACCGGGGCCTGAACTGGCCAGTTTAAACATTGAACCTAGTTTGGAACGGTCCGGTCCGTTTGGGAATAGTGTCGTCTTCTTCCTCTAGATGACAACACTGTTCACTAGCCGAAAAAATGAATAGCATCGGTAGAAGGGAAACATTTCTGTTCAAGACATTTCAGGACATCAATGAGCATCATTAAGGTGCCAAACACATGAGAAACGTGTCCATGAGCTCCCTATATAAAGATCTCCTCACACCTAAAAACTCCACTCTCTCTCAACTACTTAGTTTTCTAATGAAGCTCGAACTAATGCTCCAACATAGGGGTTTTTCTGAGCCAAAGAAGGCAAGGTCAAATTCCCTAGATTTGGAGAGAAGCCAGCTACTTGACGATAGCATCCATCCAAATGGTGAAGTAGTTCTGGCAGACCAAAACTGCCCTATTTCGGTCGAGCTGAAATCGGCAAATTCAGCCCTCCTCATGCCAAACCAAGCCCTCCCAACACTCCCAGAGCCCTCACACAACCTAATTAGAGCAGAAAGGTAATTCGATTTGGCTCCCCTCTGTAATTTCCAATCAGTGTTAGAGAGAGAAACAGTGAAACTTCACTGACCAAATTCTAACTCAATTCGACATGAATTGTTGTATTTTTTATCCTAGGATGAACCTCAGGATGAGTGCTATCTGCCTCGATCGAAAGCTCGGACTGTAACACCTTTAACGGAAAGCTTTTGAAGATTTCTCTCTCTACCCAAAGTGAATTTTTAGATGTTTTGGGACTCAATCTAGGGAAAAATTAGCATTAGGGACCTAAATTCAAGGAAAAAGAACATTAGAGACCTAAATGCAATTAAATGAAAAGTTTGGGCATTTTTTCATATGTGAGTAATAAAGGCTATCATGCCAAATGTTAATAAACATTTCAAAAATACGAGGTTAGACCTAATTTAAAGATATGAGGACGAAAATGGAATTTTTGAAAAAAATTGGACGAAATTTGGATTTTCAAAATTTTTATGATTTTTGTGGAATTAGTGATTATTAAGGATCAAATTGAAACTAAAAAGAGTTGGGAATTTAAATGTAAATAAAATAAAATTTGGGATTTATTTGTAATTAAAAGTAAATATAGGGTTTATTTATAATTATGTAATTTAAAGATTTATTTTTAAATAAAATAACCATTAGAATTAAATTGTAAATTAAGTAAATCTTGGGGTTTAATGGTAAATAAAATAAATATTTGAGATTTATTTGAAAATAAAATAAAATTACAGACTTATATGTAAATAAAGAAAAGCATAGGGAACTAAGTGTAAATTCTAAATTTTAATAAAATTTCAATTATTTGTAATTATATAGGTACAAGCCCCCTTATGTTAGTATGCAACACATGCCGTAAACTTTGGAAACTCATTTGGTACGAACAAGTCACATGCCTCGAGTGAGTGAAATTTCTAGCATCATACTTGATTGAGCTGATGAAAGTTAATATCAAATACAGGAAAGTTAAACACTCTTTTCCTAAAGTATTCTCCCATGACTATGTGAAACTAGTTAAAAAAACTTTTGGGATGTATTTCTATTAGATGTAAGAAGCATGAACCATATAGACTACTTATGAGATTTTGAGGCTCTAGTGGGACGAAGGCCACGATTTTGAAAAAGAAGCTGACCAAATGCCATGTTTTCAAAACTCATATAGTGGGCCCAAGGCCAATGGAAACAGGCCTAGTCCCGTAAACAAGTATTGATTTATGAACTTAACAAAAGTTATCACAAATTGTAAATGTGTGTGTTTAAACTACTAAACTGATGTCACACCGTGTTTTTAGTAATCCAAAATTTCAATCGGAAAATTTTCCCATTGAATTAAAGTGAAAATTAAATATTATATACAAAATTGTTAATTATGTATATATACAAATGTTGAAGAAATATTTACATATAAGAGGATATATATATATATACATGTACCTAATTAATTTCCAAACAAATATAAAGAGAAAGGGATTTTGAGATATTAATACCATTATTAAATAAATACCCATGAATTAATACCTACATTCAATTATTAGAATTAATACCCATAAATACCTATCAAATTCCCAATACCCATAATGTAGTAATAAATCTTTCCCATTTAAAAATAATTTTTATAGCCATATAAAGAGGTACTCCCAATTTATCCTCCTCACACCTAAAAACTTCTTTCTATCTAGTGCTCCATTATCCGGTGAAGCTTTAACTAAAGCTTTGATTTGGGAATTTTTCTTAACCTTAGAAGGCGAGGTCGGGCTCTTTAGACTCTAGGGGAAGTCAGCTATCTAATAGCAACCTCCATTTGATTCGAGTATTGCCGAAGAAGCGCTAGCATAATCAAATAGTGAAGTAGCTCCGTTGGACTGAAGTTGCCTTGTTTCGGTCGAGGTGAAATCGGTCAAATTTATCCCTCCTCCAGCCAAACCAAGCTCTCCTAACACTTCCACAAACCTTATACGACCGAATTAGAGTGGCAAGGTAAACAAATTTGGCTCCCCTCTACAATTTCTGATCAGTGTTAGAGAGAGGACTAACAAAACTTCACTAACCAAATTATCTCTCAATTCGACATGAATTGATGTAATTCTTGATCATAGGAGGAACCTCACGACGAGAGCTACCTACCCCGATCGAGAGCTCGGACCGCTGCAACCCCGATGGTAAGTTTTCGAAGCTTTCTCTCTCTAAGTTTAGTTTTTTGACAAAGCTCCATTTGAGCTCAATTTAGACATGACGTGATTCAAAGCTCCATTGAATCGTGTAGAAGTGTAAGAATTGATCCATACCTTCAATTGGATCTATTAACCACGATTGAATGGTCAATTTGATGAAATCATATTCAATTAGTTTAAAAGAGGGAAATTTGGGGAAATATTTGGGTTTAATTGTGGATTTCATAAAATTGAGGGACCAAAGTGCAATTTCCAAAAATTGAGTGCCAATTGGCCATGAAAAAGATGTTTGGGCAACAATTGGTCGATTTTTGGTATTTATTGGGGTCAAATTGCCATTTACGTAAAGTAGGGGTAAAATGGTAATTTTTGAAAAGTTGGGGACCAAATTAGAAATTAGGGAAACTTGAACCCCTTCAGTGATTTTGAACAAATTGAGAACCCAAAGTGAATTTTATAAGTTTCGGGACTCAATTTGGGGAAAAGTTTGAATTAGGGACCTAAAGTTAAAGGGAAAAGAACTTTAGGGTCCTAAATGTAAATAATTGAACATTTTGGGCATTTTGCTGAAATAAGCTCGCTTGAAGGCAAAAAGTTGACCAAGACGAATATACTGCACTTATGGGTGTGTGAGATTATTCACATCATACCCGGTTGGGATGATGAGTAATTTGGAAATGAAAAACCAATTCTATGTGGAATTTTAACATTACACCTGGTTGGAGTGATGTGGAAAATACGCGAAAAAACTACTTAACAGTTGTAAGTAGATCATACTCGGTTGGTATGATGAACTTTTTGGAAGGAAGTAGAAAACCCACTTTCTAGTTGTAAGCGAAGATGTCATCACACCCGGTTGGTGTGATGGACAATTTGAAAGGTTATTTTGTCAGAAGTGCTCTCCCCTGATTGTGTGCCAATGCTTAAAAATTTTTGGAGGCCTTCTTGACGATAGCTCGAATAGCTCAGAGGCTTTGGTTTTGGAACTAGTGGGGCTAAATGCCCAGTTTTGGAAAATCACGTATAGTGGGCCCAAGGCCAGTTGGCACGAGTAATAGCTCGTAAACAAATGTGATGTATAAGCCACGAAAATTCTTAATAAATGGATTATGTGATTTCACCATAGTACCAAGACAGAACTGACATACTTGATGGACCAGCAGCAGTATGTTAGGGCCAGGTCAATAGACCGGTCAAGACAAACAGCTGCAAGTCGAGTTGAGGATCGGGGTCGTTAGACCAGTGGCGATTAATGACTTATTGGAAAGCTTTGTTTGTTCATGCACTTGAGGTTTGTGACCATCAAGACACCCAAGAGTGGTAGTTTGTCGTGCCAGTTGTCGGGTAGTTTGTCGTGCCAGTTGTCGGGGAAGCTTGACGTAGCTTCATGCACATGAGACTAGGGTGGGGTCGAGATGAGGTCTTTGTCCTCATATGGACACAAAGTATTTTGTGTTTAAGGGTAGGACATTCGAGATGTTCACTCAAACTTTGGGTAGAAGTCAAAGACTTCTATCAGGGTGGATGGTAAAGACTCACCGATCCACAAGTGGGTACAACTGGCGTAACTGCATCTCGCAAATGTGTGTGAACCCTTCCTAATGAAGTGCGTGTGTTATTTGTGAAGCACACCTCATATGGAAAGGGGAAAGAGGTTATAAAAACTGTGGAAAGGATATGAGAATCCTAGGAAATGAATTGCTAAACTTTGAAAAAAGGTTTTCATAAACAACAAATTGAAGAAAAGCATTTTTAATGAAATGAGGAGTCTAGCACACTTCGACTAAAATTGACATTGTCAAAACTCTCACCCAACACCCATTCACTGAGTTGTCGAACTTGCCCCCTCCCTTTGCCCAATTTTTAGGTAACCAAGGAAAAACCCACCTAAAGCTGAACTTGTAAGATAGGTACGTAAGGTTAATATATTCAATTTTGATTAATGTTATTCCAAGAATGGTATAGGTGAAAAAGGATGCCTTACTCCCCACGGCTTAGAGAAGGGAAAAACCCTTAATAAACCCGGAGAGTGGCAGGTTGTTCACTGGGATCCTATGAAATCGGGTCGGGGCATGACAACTTAAGTGGTATAATAGCATGTTTCCTCCAATGCATTATCAAGACTTTATAACATAGTAACTAAGAGGAATAAATCTTAAAATTTCTTGATGGCTCCAAAGAGAGGAACCAAGAGAACAAGAGCTGTAGTTTTTGACACTGCCCAACAACCCCTTCAAGTAGAAAGCCCCCGAGAAACCCAAACAGTTCCACCTAGAGTAAGCTCAGAACACCAGAGTTTGTACAAGGAGTTCACTCGAGTATTTGGGCAACCTAACCTCGTTCATGAGGCAGGCACCCACTCTCGGGCTGAACCAGAGGAAGTACAATCTCGTCCTCCTCCTGTTAATTATCCTCCTCCAGTTGATATTCCTAAGTATCTCAAGACTCTCCGTCAACTAGGGTGTAATCCATTTCTCAGAGAGAAAGATGTGGGAGCCGCCATGGACAGGCTGGCTAACATCAAGAAGCTGATGGGGATAGTCAGGATATTACCAGAGGATATGGTGATCCTTACAGAATATTTCCTGGAGGGTAGTGCCAAAAGATGGTAGGACAATGTCCGGAGCCTACATACCTCCACACCCTCCTTGTAGCAATTTGAGGAGAGGTAAGTGGAAGAGTACCAGGCCATTCATCTTATTAATGAGAAGAAGTAGGATTTCCTTCGATTTCGACAAGGGCTTAACACTATATCTGTGTATGTGACTAAATTTAATGAGCTAAGGCCTTTTGCTCCAGACGTAGGTGGACCAATAGATATCTGCCAACGGTTCATGGACGGCCTTAACATGGATATAAGAGACTAGATGAGAGTACTAGGATGCCCTAAGGATTTGGTTGCCATCATCAGCATGGCCCATAAGTGTGAACTTTTGGTACAAACAAGATATCGTCGGATAGAGCAAGCCGGCCGGAAGGAAGAGTAACAGTAGAACAACCAAAGAGGCCAAAAGGAGCTTAGTGGGCTAAAATGAGGGACAAGAATGGGGCCTTTTAGGAAAAATGACAATTACCATGCCCGTAGTGAGACAAGTACAACCTCACAAAGCAGAAACCCCCATTGCCCTAGGTGCCAAAAAAGCCATGAAGGGTCGTGTCGAGCATGTTTTGAATGCGAACAACTCGAACACTTTGCAAAGAGTAGTCCAACCCTTCGAGGTAATACACAACGAAGTGACCATCAACCACCTCAAGGAAACCCAAGGGCACTAGATGGAGGACAAGACATAGCCACTACGTCGAGGGTACCAACCTATGTATACAACCTCAACCAGGAGGAACCACGAGATGAACCTAGTACTATAGCTAGTACTTACCATAGCTCCCCTAGACCAATATAACCAAAAACCCTATAATTCATTATCATTATAATAAAAGTTCCATTTCTTATGAAACTTGTGATGAAATACATGTAAAAGAAAATCCTAAGGACGTATCCACTAAACCTCCAAAGAAAGGTGAAGTCGAAAGGATGGCATCCAAGGATATTATGAAAGTTAAGGTTAGATACCCTCAAGGACGAATAAAAAGGAATTCTGGGAAAGAAGGGCAAGGATTCTCCTAAAGAAGGAAACCCTAAGGAGGCATAAATATCTCAACTAAGAAGTAATGGACTAAGCAACGTAGGATGATGAGATGGCGTGCATACTGAGGTGAAAGAATCAAAGGAAGCATACTAGGAAGACCCAAGTAGTAAGCTAAATGCAAGGAATGGGTAGGTAGGTAGGAAGGCGATATCAAAGGATGCTGTGACAAGTGGACTACCTGTAATAAGGATATAAAGAAAAAGCCTTGAAGGAGCGTTAGGGAGGTTGATCTAGGACAAGAGTCCCTAGGTAGAATGAAAAAGGTAGGAAGGGAGACCTTAAAAGGGAAAATTCCCAAGCTAAGGAACCTAATAAAGAAGCATAAGTGGATGAGGGTATACCTGGACAGCCAATTGTGACATATTTAGGAAGAGCAAGAAAGCCAAATAAGGACTTCAGATGAACCTAGTGGAGGAGAGAAGCTAGTAACAACGGGACGATCAAGGATGTCTTAAGAAGGATCCGAGAGTAGTAGAGACTACATTCTAAGAACAGCAATAGGATGGGCATGGTGAGGAGTACACGAAATAAGACCCAATGATCGGAGATACCTCAGATAAGAAACTAAAGGATGAACTGGGAAATTAAGGTCAGTGAATGATTAATGGTTCACAAAAGCTCTAAATAGTGTAAGAATGCGTAGGAAGGGAACCTTCAAGATGGAGTCTTGACTTAAAGACATAGTAGTGAAAGAAAACGGTTAAAGAAGAACTCCCCAAATAAGGGAATCATGAAATGATCACGAACGAACAAGAGTGGGTAAGGAGATCAACACGATTATGTAAGACATGACGTCAAAGGCAAGATGGATGAGAGTATAACTGTAAAGGTAGTCGAGAAATACTACCAGACGAAGAGAGAGAGGAAGCTATATGATCCCCAAAAGGTTGGAAGGTTGAGAACAACCATTATAGAAGTGTTCTAAAATTTAAAATGGTCAAAGAAAGGTTTTAGAATATGTCATGCTATGAGGGACATATAAGCCCAACAGATAATGTGACTCAAGTACGGAAGAGTCAGTTAGTAAGCATGACGAGGTCAGACCTAATTTAGATCAATGTTGAAATAAATAATGGATGGAGAAATGTTCAAAATTGGACGAAGGGTTACTATGAGATAGATGCTTCGAATGAATCTTGTCCTAAGCAAAGGAAGATGTAAACCCAAGGAAATACCCTTGAACTCACAGGTAAGACATGCTTATCTAGGATAAACTCCATGGAATGAGTAAGCAATGGAAAGGAAAATAAATTTCTTAAGTGCGTGTTATAATGGGGCTAAGTGAAAATAACTGAAGTCTTAGCATGTCAAACAAACTCCAAGTGTACATCAAGAGAAGTTATTTCCTATGCAAAGGATGCTGAATAAGTTTTGGGTACAAAACTTCTAAAAAGGTGGGGAGTAGTTGTCACACTGTAATATTAGTAACTCGAAATTTCGATCGAAAAATTTTTCCATTGAATTTAAGCAAAAATTAAATATTATATAAATAATTGTTAATTATGTATATATATATATATATAAATGTTGAAGTGATGTTTACATATAAGGGAATATATATACATGTACAAAATTAATTTCCAAACAAATATAAAGGAGAAAGGGATTTTCAGGAATTAATACCATTAATAAATAAATACCCATAAATTAATATCTACATTTAATTATTAGAATTAATACCCATAAATACCCATAATGTAATAATAAATCTTCCTCATTAAAAAAAACAACTTTTTTCAACTATATAAAGAGTTTCTCCTCATTCATCCTCCTTACACCTGAAAGCTTCTCTCTCTCTACTGCTCCATTTTCTGGTGAAGCTCGAACTAGAGCTCTAATTTGGGCATTTTCCCAACCTCAAAAGGTGAGGTCAGGCTCTTTAGACCACAAGGGAACTCAGTTATCTCATAGTAACCTCCATTCGATACGAGTATCACCGGAAAAGCAGCGGTATAATGAAATAATGAAGCAGCTCCGATAGATCGAAACAGCCCTGTTTCGGCCGAGCTTAAATTGGCCAAATTCAGCCCACCACAAGTCAAACCAAGCTCTCCCAACCCTTCAATAGCCCTCATTTCTCAACATTTGGAACATTTGATTTTAAATATAATTTTTATGGTTTTTAAATCTAATATTTCTCATAATATTATATATTCAAAATACTGATGAATGATTGATATTTGTATAGGTTAAAAAAATTATAAATATGATCAACTAAATAATTGTAATATGACCTAGTAGCCTACGGACAAGTAGCACTAAACCGAGTTTACATTTATGACTCTTTAGATCACTCGGGATTTGTAAATTTCCCTCTTTTCCTTTTCTCTTACGGTTGGGGTTAGTGAACCAATTCAGTTTTCTCACCTAGGTTGACCGGTTCTTTCCCCGGTTTCCTTATCTTTAAGGGACGGGGCTTATAACTCTCCCCTCCATTCAGTAGTTTTATTCCCAAAACTTAATTAGCATCTTTTGCATCGAAAATAATTTCCTTTGTTGTCAACTTGGGGTTTGCTTAGCTTGCTAACTCTTCGGTTATTCTTTCACTCAACCCCTTTGTGTCATTCACTTAAGGAATTTATTTTCCTTTACATTGTTTACTTACTCGATGGTGTTTATCATAGTTATGCATGTCTTACCCACTATTGCAAGGCATATCCTTAAGTTCACTTCCTCCTCTACTTAGGGAAAGATTCTTCCTCTTGAGGGTTCTTGCTCAGGATTTCAAGATTGGGAATTTCAAGTTGCCCAATCATTCCCTTGTCTAGTTATTCTCTTGGTCATTGAAACCCTTATCTTTGTGTCCTCTCGAATGCTACATACTTGCTTTCACAATTTTTGGTGTTATCACCTTTTAGTCTTCTTTTGACCCTTTCCTCATCCGTTGTCCAAATTTGATGTTGATCTTATCATGCTTAACTAACTGACTCTTCCTTAGTTGAGTCATACCCTTCCCTGGGGCTATTGGGCTTGTAAGTCCCTGACAGCACGACATGCTCCAGAATCTATCTTTGACCATTAAAATTGTTAGAACACTTCCTTAATGGTTGTTCACAACCTTCCAACCTTTCATTGATCGTATAGCTTTATCTCTCTCTTCATTTGGTAGTATTTCTCGACTACCTTTACCATAATCCTCTCTTCCATCTTGCCTTTGATGTCATGTCTCACATAACCATGTTGATTTCTCTTACTTACTCATCCTTTCCCAACTTCTTTATTGTGTCTTTACGGTTCCAATCATTTAGGTTTCTAAAGAATTACGAACGTGAGAGGATTATTCCCTTCTTATGTCCTTCCTCTTCTCTAGTGGCGGCCTTTATTCAAGGACTTTCCTTTTCCTTAATCCACTCTTAATCACTCACGACCATTTCACAATTCATTATTTTGAGTTGATCCATTTTTGGTCTTTATGTTGATTGTTTTGTTTGGGGAGTTCCCTTCTTATGGTTTCATTCTCTACAATTTCCCTCAAAGTATAGATTTTAACCTTAGGAGCTGCACGCTCAACCTTCTTATCATTCTTTGAAGGTTTCTTCCTTCACTTCCTTACACCTCCTTCTATATTGAGGCATTTGCCCACTTTGAATCCTTCCTTGTCTTAAAATTCCCTTTCAAATCTTATTCCTTATCTGAGAAACTTCTGATTATTGGTCTTATTTCATGTACTCCACCCTATGACTAGCCACCCACTTTGTAAGTTCCATTGTGCGCATGTGGACTACAACCCGTCTTACTATTAGTGGTTGTTCCCCCTTAATCACTCCTTATTTGGAGGGCTTACCTCCTCGACATCTCTTGGACATTATTTCCTTTATTTCTTTATTATGGGTAGTCCATCGATTCTTACTTGTCACATCATTTTTTGATGCTAACTTCCTACTTACCTGTTTCTTGGGTTTAACTTATTCCTTGGGTCCTCCTAGTATGCTTCCCTTGGTTCATTCACCTTAGCATGCACTTCATTTGCAAGTTCATCTCCTTATGCCTCTTCACCTGATTCCATTACCTCTCAATTGGGATACATATACCTTTTCAGGGTTTCCTTTCTCTCGGAATTCCTTTTATAGTTGCCCTGGAGAATATCTACCCTTAAATGACATCCTTTGATGTCGTCTTCTCCTATTTACCCTTACTCTAGAAATCTTGTGGGAACATCTTTTGTACCCTATTCTCATCCCCACTTGTACCCCAGTTCACGTCTATTTCCTTTAAGGGGAGCTCGAATCCTTCTTGTTTCAAAATCTCTTGATCATCATGTGAGAAACTTGCCTACCCCTCTCTTGGCTTAAGTTTGGTCGTTAATTTGGCCACTGGTCTTTTTAAGGATTTCCTTCATCCTTATTTTTCCAAATATTTGGCCTTTTCACCTCTCACTTCTTTGTTAAATCTTAAATTATAACCTTCATGACGATCAGTTTGTTAACTGCCCCTTTTAGGGTGTAGTCCTTAATACTTTCCGTTCTTCCTTAGGGTGTCATTTATTCTGCTTGACTATCTTGATGTTACAACTTGCTTCCTTCCGCTATATTGATCCAAAACTCCTATTTGTCTTAACTGCTTTTTCTAAAGTGAGTCGTACTTGCCATCCCAAGACATCCCATTTGTCGTCAATTGTTTGGCTTGTCTTCTATTGTGGAGGCGTTCACTTCTTTACTCCCAAATAGCTGGAAATTTCTTCTTAAGGAAGAAATCTCTTCATCTACCCTTTGTTCTATTTGTGCTTTATCGAGGTCGTACCTTTAGTCCTTTTTCCTTCCTCATGTAGTTGAGGCACACCATTGTACCATCATTGAAGGACAGAAAAGTTAGAGGAACTAAAACCTTTACCTTCGATATAGGATTACTAACTTGGGGCTTTAACATTCTTAAAGGGAGGTTGGGTCGGGAATACCTGCCACTACGCTAGGATTTTGAAGAGCTTCCTCCTAGATGTGGTTGAAATTCTGATCATAAGTCATGTTTCTTGGGATGGTATCCTTTCATATTCTTATAGTTGTGGAGGCATTTTTCTTGGAAAGTATTGTTCTAAATCCTTGTGGTGTGGGACAGTCCTTCACTTCATGTCACATTTCCCCTACACCTATAATAGGTTATCTTGATACCTGTCCTTAGTAGTGTTGGGTACTTTCTTAAGCAGTGTCCCTATTTTCTATACCTTGTAATAGGTCATTTCCTTGCCCAGTTGTTACTACAAGAGTTCTTCTAGACTCCTTAATTACCTTGAAAGTTTTCTTGTCATGCCTTCTTTTCCCAATAATTTCCCTGATTCTTTCCTTTATTTAGTGTCACACCCGGACGCAGTTTGGTTGGATCCCTATGATCAACTCGCCACTCTCCTGGTTTACTAAGGGTTGCCCCTTGTTAATAAATCGTGAAGAGTAAGGCGTTCTTTAAACCTATACCTTTCCTGGAATAACATAAATCAAAACTGCATACAATTTTAAACTCATCATACCTGTCTTACAGGTGTATTATCTAGTGGTCTTTAGGGTAGGTTTTTCGGGGTTACTTGAAAGAGATATAAGGGAGGGGATAAGTACAATGACTGAGTGAATGGGTTTTCAAAATTTATCTTTTAGAAAAAATGTTTGATTATGAGTGTGCCTGACTCCTTATTCTCTTTTAAAAACCTTTCATTTGAAATTCCAGTTTTTATCACAATTTTTTATTAACCATGGTATGTCATAACCCAACACACATCCTTCATCAATAAGGTCAAACACATAATTGCAGGTCATCCCATCCATTGAACCCACATGTTACGGCGGAGCGATTTTACCGGCCACCTAAATAGAAGTACGCCCACTTCTACCCTGAGAATGAGTGGATGTTCGCGTCATCCTACCCTCAATCCCATAACAATTCTCCATGTCCATATGAGGATAGAGAACTCATCCTGACACCACCCCGGTCTCATGCGCTTGAAGCTACGTCAAGCTTCGCAAGGCTTTTGGTACGACTAACAACCCTTATTTCCACCAGGTCATCCAAGGCCCTAGGACATATCACTAACCCTCTTGGGCATCTTGAAGGTCCTGTAAACACAGTATATGCACAATTAACATTTTTCACATGATCTGTGGTGCCATTGGTCCAACAACCCCAACCCTCAACTTAACCTACAACCGTTTGTCTTGAGAAGTCTTGAGACCTATCATGTCGAACTACCGCGAGTTGATTGAGTACATCAGTCCTGTCTTGGTACCATGGCCAAACAATTCATTTACTTAAGTTTTCATGGCATATAATTCATGTTTCATTATAAGCTCTTGATCATGCCAACTGGCCTAGGGCCCACTATTCAAGATTTTCAAAATTTGGGCATATTAGCCCCCAAGTTCCAAAACCGAGGCCTCTAGCCTAATGGAGCGATCCGAGCTCCAGTCAAGAAGGTCTCACAAAATGTTTAAGCAGTAGCACATAGTCAGGAGAGAGTACTTTTGACAAAAATACTTTTCAACTGTACATCATACCAACCGAGTATGAGGACATCACCGATCATAACTGATTAATGGGTTTTCCACTTCCTTCGAGTAAGTTTCATCATACCAACCGTGTATAATCTACTTACACTAGTAAGTAGTTTTTTCGCATGATTTTCACATCACTCCTCTTAGGTGTGATATTTAAAATTCCACTTAGTAATGAGTTTTCATTTTTTGAGGTACTTATCATCCCAATCAGGTATGATATAAAAATCCCACTCACCCGATCGTGTAGTGAAATTCCTATTAGCGGCTTGTTGTCCTTACTCGAACTCGTCTTAGTTGGCGTTCTGGGTATTTCATGTTCCTACAGGATATGAATATTCTTATTCATTATTATTTGGCCTAATAGCCCTCATTCATCCCAAGTGAATGAGAAAACTAACTTTTACTTTATTTGCAATAAGGTTCCTAAACTTATTTTTCTTTAACTTTAAGTCCATAATGCTGCTTTTTCTTCAAATTCAGTTCCGAAACTTTTAAAATTTATCTTAGGACCTCAATTTATTGAATTTACAAAAATAGATTTAATTTCCCAAATTTCCAATTAGGTCCACAAACTTTCCAAAATTACCATTTTGCCCCTACTTTAAAAAAATGGTAATTTTTGGCATAAAAATTGTCCAATTGGTCCTCCAACATCTTTATGATATCCAATTGATCCTCAATTTTATGAAATTGCACTTTAGACTCACTAATTTACAAAATTCCAAAATTTCCCCCAATGTTCCCCCAATTTCAACCTTCTAACTCTACCGAATTTGATTTCATCAAATTGACCTATCAAATGAGTTTAATTGTTGAAATTGAAGTTAAATTGGTGTTCCTACACCTTCATACGAGTCAATTGCACTTTGAATCGCACGATTTTGTACCGGAATAAGCTCAAATGGAGATTCGCTGAAAAACTGGACGTAGAGAGAGAAATCTTTGAAAGTTTACTCTTAGGGGCGCAGCGGTCTGAGCTTTCTATCTAGGTAGATAGCTTGTGTCATGAGGTTTCTCCTAGGATCAAGAATTGCATCAATTGATGCTGAATTGAGTGAGAATTTTATCATCAAATTTCTGTCAGTTCTCTCTCTAGCACCGATCGGAATTTACAGAGGAGTGCCAAATCGGCTTACCTTTCAACTTTAATTCAACTGTAGGAGGGACATGGAGGTATTGGGAGGGCTCAGTTTGGCTTGAGCAGGGCTTGAATTGGCCGATATCAGCTCAACCAAAATAGTGCAGCTTCGGTCCGCTAGAGCTGCTTCACTATTTGATCACGCTGACTCTTCTCCGGTGACTCTCGGAGCGAATGGATTTACCACCATGTTGCTGACTTCTCCCCGGTTCTAAGAAACCTAACCCTACCTTGTTTGGCTGAGAAAAGACCCTATATTGGAGCTCTTGATCAAGCTTCATTAAAATTTGGAGCAACTGAGAGAGAATGGAGTTTTTAGGTGTGGAAAAGATGAATGAGGAGGGGCTCTTTATATAGGAAGCTCGGGGAATTCTTGGTTGTCCGATTGGCGCCTTAATGACAGTCATTCATTGCCTGAAACTCCTTGGCCGAAGACTTTTCAGCTTCGCTAGTGCTGTGCAATTTTTCGGCGAGTGGATAGTGTTATCATATAAAGGAAGAAGACGACACTTTTACGAACCAGATCGGACCGTTACAAACTAGGTTCAATGCTTAAACTAGTCGGTTCACCCCTGATTCGACCGAATTTTTCAAATCTAAAAATTTCTAAATTCATTTTCTATCCAATGGTGGCCTCAAATCTCAAATTTGAATTTTCTAAGCTAACTAAAAAAATGAATTTAGTATACGGTTCAATAGTGGTTCAAACCGATACAAACCAGTTCAATCTGATTTACCTTAACCCGTTTGGATTTCATCTCTAATTCACCCAAGAGTCTTTTTTCATGACTTTTGTGACTTCTTAGGTCACTCATGATCCATAAATTTCCTGGATTACCTTTTCTCTATCGGTTCCAATTCATGAACCTACTCTGTTCATAATCCGATTCAATCCAGTTGGATCTAGTTCATCTGAATCGGTTTGGTTTGTCTCTTAAAATTTGTCCTAAGGTTCTTTTCTAAGGTTTCATGAACCCTTCGGATCACTCGAGAGTTGTAAATTTCCAAATTTGTCGATTCCCCTATGTTTGGATTTGTGAACCGGTTCTTTTCATGGTTAAAATACCACTTAGCAGTGGGTTTTCATTTTTGAGGTACTGCTCATCCCAACCGGGTATGATATAAAAATCACACTCAACTAATCATGCAGTGAAATTCCTTTTAGCCAGCTTGTTGTCCTTACTCGAACTCGTCATAGCTGGCGTTCTTGATACTTTATGTTCTTACACGATATTAACATTCTTGTTCGTAATTCTTTGGCCTAATAGCCCTCATTCATCCCAAGTGAATGAGAAAACCAACTTTTTCTTTATTTATAATTAGATCCTTAAAGTTATTTTTCTTTAACTTTAAGTCCCTAAAGCTAGTTTTTTCTCAAATTGAGTCCCAAAACTTTTAAAATTTATCTTAGGACCTCACTTTATTAAAATTCACAAAAAGATGTTTAATTTCCCAATTTTCCAATTTGGTCCCCCAACTTTTCCAAAATTACCATTTTGCCCCTACTTTACAAAAATTGTAAGTTTTGCCCAAAAAATTTCAAAATTTGTCCAATTGGTCCTCCAACATCTTTATCATGCCTAATTGGTCCTCAATTTTATGAAATTTTACTTTAGTCCCTCCAATTTGCAAAATTCCCTCTAACTCTACCAAATTTAATTTCATCAAATTGACTGATCAAATGAGTTTAATTGTTGAAATTGAAGTTAGATTGGAGTTCCAACACCTTCATACAATTCAATTGCTCTTTGAATCGCACGATTTGGTTTTCATATCTAATGCAACCTAAAGTTCTTTTTCATGACTTTTGTGACTTCTTAGGTCACTCGAGATCCATAAATTTCCCGATTTACCCTTTCTCTATTGATTCCGGTTCATGAACCGTCTCAGTTCATAAATCAGCTCAATCCAGTTGGGTTCGGTTCAATTGAATCGGTATGGTTTTTCTCTTCAAATTTGTTCTAAGGTTCTTTTCCAAGGTTTTATGAACCCTTTGGATCACTCGAGAGTTGTATATTCCCCTTTGGATCACCGATTCAATTTTTCTCAATCAGTTTGACCGATTCTTTTCCCAATTTTCCTTAATTCCAAGGGGTGGGGTTTACATTTAGGATGGGAATCTTCTTGGTCTCTGTGGTGTCTAGGGTAACATGGGTTTTTTTGGTTACTTTTCTTAGGCAATCTTACTATAGTTGAGGCATAAGATCACATCATTTTTTGGGAGATATGGTTTTAGGAACATGGAGTTCTTTATTAGTGGAGAAGTAGTACAATATACTGGGGGCTTAGCCTCACTACAAAAAGTGGTTAGGAAATAGCTAGGGAGCTACATGTGCTTGACAAGTGTCCCACTTGGAAAGGTTATAAGCTTTTGACGGTGTTCTTGGCCTTAGGCTTGGCTTCCTTCATACTTAGGATTTTGACCTCAACAAGTCCTGAATGAATTTATAAATCGATTCAATGATGGTTCAAACTAGTCCAAACCTGTTCAATCCGGTTCACCTAAACCGATTTGGTTTTCTATTCCAATTTATCCCAAAGTCATTTTTCATGTCTTTTATAACACTGTAGGTCACTCGGGATTTGTAAATTTCTCTTTTTGCCTTTTCTCTAACGGTTGGGGTTAGTGAATTGGTTCAGTTTTCTCACTTGGGTTGACTTGTTCTTTCCCCGGTTTCCATATCTTTAAGGGACGGGGTTTATAATGTTACTGTCTTGTTAGAGTTTTCCACCCAATTGTTTTCTTATATATGGGTGTCCATCCCATGCTTTCTTAATTAAGAACCTAACCTTAGTTAAGGTCCCAAGTTGTACTCGTGGTTTCCTTCGAATCCATACCAACTTCTAACTAAGTCAAGTAGTATTACTCTCTCCATGGTACACCTTTTTTGTCTAGGTTGCTCATATGCACTAATCATTTGGTTCACTGCCCTAAAACTTGTTCTGGTTCTCATAACAACTTAAGCCACATTAACTATCTTAGTCATTGGCACTTCTAGGATGCTCATGTGTCATTCCATTTTTTTTACTCATCCATTATTGTCATTGCATCCTCCTATTATCTAAAGGTTTAAAAAACTATTTAACTAGAGTTTCCATGTGCTTAAGTAGATTAAATTAGTTCTCATCCTAACCCATAGCGTGGCATTCCCAGAGGCAACATGCACTATTAGTATCTCCTCTTGATTGTTTCAACTATATCGACATATTATTTCTTGTCCCATGGGGGTATATCATAGGTTCTTTGTATAGTTGAGGTTTATTTTTAAATCTTGGGTTTCCTTAAATGAAATCTCCCTTCTCACAGGCTCTAGCACATGTCACTATCTCTAGCTCCTCGAGTCATGTGTCCCACCGATCTTATAGCGCGACCCATTGCGATATCTATAATACAATTTATATAATACTCCCTTAATACAATTTATATAATATTTTTAGCTCTCTTCATTGGTGTTTTGAGTTCTTCCTTCCTTAAGGAAGTTTTTTGTAATAAAATAAGGCCTTATTAGTGTTATTCTCATTTTCCATCCATCTCAAAATTATTTCATTACCAAAATCTCATGTTTTGAAAATGTAAGCTCTGATACCACTAAAATTTGTTATGCCCCTACTCGATTCATGACCAGCGAACTCGAGCAACCTGCCAATCCCCTCAATATTACAATTTGTGGTACCATGATCAATGTAAAATTGGAAGTACTAAGTCTCATAATAAAAGGATACTTATAATTTTCAGCAAAAACTTGAAGTTTATTTAATATATAGTAACCCCAAAATAAAACTTTATAAGATAACCTTGGGAATACATCAACTAGTAACAATAACTTAAAAACCTTTGTATGTGAATCATAAGATCTATATCTTAAGTTACCTAAGTTCTGTAGGCGATGTCCTGACTCATACCATGCGAAACATGATGTTCACCAATAATTGTATGAGGGGTAAGCTCACAACTTAGTGAATGAGTTATTGTCGCCATGCCACTACATGGGCTTTACCTTCAGACTTCATATAAAAATGTTCACATGCATATTTATTCATGTTTTCATAAATTTAATTACTTTCACAATTCTACTTGACCATCAAGACTCCTGCCTCAAGACTCCTGCAACTGTCTTCAATTCATAACTACAAGGATCTTGTTCCTTAATCTAGCCAACTCGATAGCTCATATTTATAGACAACAAGCAACATGCATGTTCAATTCATAATCACAAGGAGCTTGGTCCTTAATCCGACCAACTCCTGTCACGCCCCGACCCGGTTTGGTCGGATCCCCATGATCAACCTGCCACTCTCCCGGTTTATTAAAGGGTTTCCCCTTATTGTAAACCGTAAAGAGTAAGACATCCTGTAACTTGCACATTTTTCCTGGAATAGCATAATCAAAAGTGCATGAAATTTAAAATTTTACATACTTGTCTTACAGGCATCTTAGTTGACGGTCTTTAAGGGGAGACTTTCTAGGATTTCTTGAAAGGGATATAAGGGAGGGGGTGAGTACGACTACTCAGTGAATGGATTTTTAAAAGCTTTTGAATTTTAAGAAAAACATTTATATGGAGTGTGCCAGACTCCTTTGTTTTCAAAAATCCCTTCATTTAAAAATTCAGTTTCTTCCATTAGTTCTTAGTTACCACGGCGTATCATCACCCAATACACATCCTTCATTATGAAGGTTACACACATTCGCAAGTCAGTATCACTACTGAACCCGCTAGTGGCTTCGGAGCGACTTTTCCTGCCACCCGGATAGAAGTACGACCACTTCTACCCTGGGAATGAGTGGATGTACGCGACATCCAACCCACAATCCCGAAATCAATTCTTTGTGTCCATATGAGGACAGAGACCTCATCCTGTCCCCACCCCGATCTCATGCGCTTGGTGCTACTCCAGATTTCGCACAAACACTTGGAACGACGATCTGCTCTTATACTCACCGGGTCGTCTAGGGCCCTTAGGACACATCACTACCCCTCATGGGCGTCTTGATGATCTCGTACTCATAGTGCATGCACAAACAATGTTTTCTCATATTGTCATGTAATATGTGGTGCCACTAGTCCAACGGCCCCGACCCTCAACTCAACCCGCAGCTGTTTGTCTTGACTAGTCCGTCGACCTGTCATGTCACACTGACGCTAGTTGACTGAGCATGTCAGTCCTATCTTGGTACCATGGCCAAACAATTCACTTATTATGTTTTATGGCACATATATCATGTTTGTTTACGAGCTCCTGCTCGTGCCAACTAGCCTTAGGCCCACTGTACAAGATTTTCAAAATTGGGCATTTAGCCCCCCAAGTTCCAGAACCGAGGCCCCTAGCCTATCAGAGCTATTCGAGCTCCCGTCGAGAAGGTCTCCCAAATAGTTTAAGCATTGGCACACAGTCAGGGGAGAACACTTTCGACAAAATAGGTTTTCACTGTCCATTATACCAACTGGTATAAGGACATCTCCTTTCATAACCAATGAACGGGTTTTCAACTTCCTTCGAGGAAGTCTCATCATACCAACCGAGTATGATCTACTTACAACCGGTAAGTAGTTTTTTTCACATAATTTTCACATCACTTTCTCTAAGTGGTGATGATTAAAATACCACTAAACAGTGGGTTTTTATACTGAGGTACATATCATCCCCTACCAGGTATGATATAAAATTTCCACTGACAACCGATAAGTGGTTCTTATCTTTAAGTTGTGCTCATCATCCCAACTGGGTATGATGTTAGTAAACCCACTCACCGGTTAATGCCATGAATTCCACTAGACTAGTTCTTTGTATTCACGCGAGCTTGTATTCGATTTGGGCAGATAGGTCTCGTCCTGAGGTTCATCCTTTCAGTCCTAATTCAGCCGTGGAAAGGCTGAAAAAGTGTTGGGAGGGCTTGGTTAGGCTTGAGGAGGGCTTGAAATGGCCAATTTCAGCTTGGCCAAAATAGGGCAGCTTCGGTCTGCCGGAGTTGCTTCACTATTCCATCATGTCGGTGCTTCGCCAACGATTCTTGGATTGACTGGAGTTTGCTATCAGATAGCTGTGTTCTCCCCGGTTCTAAAGAGCCCGACCTTTGTTCAAGTCGAAGCTCTGGTTCGAGCTTTACCGGGAAATGGAGCAGTAGAGAGGGAGAGAAGTGTTCAGGTGTCATGAGAATGAAATGGGGATGACCTCTTTATATAGGCGTAAAACCCGTGTATTAAATGGGTGAGATTTATTACTAGTATTAATATTGCCATAGATTATTGGTATTAATTCCAATAATTTAATTTCGGTATTAATTTTAATAAATTAAATTTTGGTATTAATTCCAATAATTTAATTTCGGTATTAATTCCAATAAATTAAATTTTGGTATTAATTCTAATAATTTAATTTCAGTATTAAATTATTTGTATTAATTCTAATAATTAAATATATATTCATTTATGGTTATTTATGATAAGGCGTACATACAAATTTTTTATCGAAATTTTGGGTTACAAAAAAAATTCATACTTACTAGGAGGTCACTCATCCTCACACTACTCTCAAGTAAGCACGCTTAACTTTAAAGTTTTTATGGAATCTAGTTCACCTGAACCACTTTGGTTTTTATTTTCTAATTTGTCTTAAGTTTCTTTTCCAAGGTTTAATAAACCCTTTGTATCACCCGAGAGTTGTAAATTCCCAACTTGTCTGTTCAGATATAATCGGGTTTGTGAACCGGTTCTGAATTCTCACTTGGTTGGACCGATTATTTTCCTAGTTTTCCTTAGCTCAAAAAGGCGAGTTTTACAACTCCGTAACTCAAATTCATGCACAATAACCAACAAGCAATAAGATGTTCATATTTCAACTACGTGGAGCTTGGTCTTTAACCTGACCAACTCCATATTAGATAATAAACCTCGAGCATAATGCCCTTACTCACATAGTCTTAGCATGTAATTATGGTTATCTCATTGTCTATCGACGCTAACCAGTTTATTCATTTGATAAAAATGTTCTTAGTGAGCATTCATCCTTGTAATTTTTCAATGATTTTCAAATATTTTTCAAAACACGCATCATGTATTTAATGGTATTATAGAAAAGTAGTAAAGCGTATCGATCGATCTAATCTGACTCACCGTCATTACTCCCACTCAAAGTTTTCACCGAGCTTATTCATCTTGAAAATAATTTTCATTTACTTGGATTGTGTGATCCACGTGTAATCATCTATAATATTCATCTACATGAATTAGATTATATAGATGTCGTCAGTTTAGAAATCAACTTGGTACTTATATTATATCCCATAATTTCCCAAAAAATTATGGTTTTTCCTTACGAGCTTGGTTCTCTCGACCCACATGTGGATGAACCAGTTTTGACTAACCCCTTATATGATTTCATTCCACATATCATATGTTAAAACCACATTTGGTCATATTTATAAAAATGCCCAAATGTTTCAAAGTTCCTCACTTAGACAACTCAAGTTTTCCAAATTTTTCATTTTAGTCCTTAAGATAGGAAAAATTACCATTTTTCCACTACTCATCAAAGGTTTGTCATTTTAGACAACATACTTCCCAAGTTTGTCATTTCGCTCCTCAAAATCCAACTTTGGTCCCTAAAATGAGCAAAATTAAAAATTTTCCCCTCCTTTACAAAAAATTACAGTGTTACCCTCAAACTCTCGAAAATAACTTTAGACATCTCTATTTATCTCAAAAGCATCTCCTAGCCCCTTAAGCTACCCTTGGGGACACTTTTCATAATTTTTCCACTTTTGTATTTTGCAAATTGGGCCCCAAACATTCCAAGTTTCCATTTTAGTGCCTAAACTTTGAAACTTAACCAAGTCAACTTCTATTTTCACAAATAACTTACAAGTACTATGATTACACTCCTAATGGCTCATGGGAGGAGTGGGAGTCTTACCTTGGCTAATCACGACCGAATTTGGTCATATTCCAAAATAGGCCAAAATAGAGCTACTCTAGGAGTTATGGAAAATTCTCACTAGAGGTGGCTAGAGAAGTAGTTGGAGAAGTGATTGGTGATGAGGCATTTTGAATCGAAGGTCCACACGAGTCGTTGTGAGGCTGTTGGCCCTGGACGGGTTGTCATCAGGAGGAGCTCGACACACCCAATGGTGGAAATTGGCTCATGGTTACTAATTTTCACCTTGTTAATGGTCGTTCCTTTCTATGTAAAGTAGAGGTTTGGCAGGCGGACACTTTGTCATCAATGGCTACCGGAGTGGTGTTCGAAGATGGTTAAATTTATCACTACAAGGGTGGCAACAACAAACAAATTTTCTATCTCGTATATGGGTTGGCAAAAACAACCCTCGTACGACATTTTTTTACCACTAACAAGTTAGGGCCCGACATAGATCTGAATAAGAGTCCATAAGTGGAATTTTGACACCATGATTACTCCATTTGGTGGACAGACATAAGAGAACTGCTCATTCAATAGTCGGGGTGTCAAGAAGGTTTATGGTATCGGGATTTTGGACTTTAAATCTAAAATTTGGCTTGTTTAGGGAGAGTTATTACAATTAAATTTATAGAGGGATTTTTAGCTTAGTTTTCAATTGATCCCTAAAATTTTTTGCATGCAACTTGATCAAAAATTGAATCAGTTCTAGTGATTAGTTAGAAGGTGTGCGGTCGCAATCCACTAGGCTAGAATGGGACACATGGGTGCTGTTCGGATGAGATGAGTCAACTCAACTCGGATTGTGAAACTCGAGCTCCTTTTTTCTCTCTTTTATTTTTTCAAATTAAATTACTTTTTTACCATTTTATGTCACAACCTGACCCCATTTGGTCGGATCCCCATGATCAACCTGTCACTCCCTTGGTTTAAGAAGGGCTTCGCCTTCTTTTAATCAAGAGGAACCAAACGTAAATTCAAACCTTGTTCCCTGGAATAACTTATATCAATCAAATGCAAGATTAAAAGGAGCTTTAAGCATACCTAACGGAGGGTACATCTTCACATTTTCTTTCATTATATCTCCTTACTCTTGAAAAGGGGTAAAAGTGAGGGATTGAGTTCTACAACTCAGTGAGTGGGTGTTGGGATTGAGTTTTCAAAATAGCTTTATCTAGACTGTACCAAGGTTATCGTTTCCTTTAAAAGGATTTTTAATCAACTTTGTTATTTAAAACCCTTTTTCCATTTCCGTATTAGGTGTGTGTAGCTCTCTTAGCCCACCCCCTTGCCTCGTGAGGTGTATTACAAACAAACACACACCCTTCATCAAGAAGGGTATACACATTCGCAGCTGAAGCCCATCCACTACACACACTTGTGGATCTGAGTGTATTTATCGTCCACCAAGATAGAAGCCCATCCACTTCTATACTAGGTCTGAGTGAAACGTCCCAAACCTTTGACCCTCAAACCAGAATGCCACTTCGTGTACGTATGAGGATAAAGATCTCATCCTTACCCCACCCTGGAGTTATGGGCAAGGAGCTCCAAGAGCTTCATGACAGACTAGCATGACAAACTACCCTTATCGTGCCCCATGTCATCCAAAGCACTTAGGACACATCACTACCCCCAAGGGCATCCTGATGGTCCCATACCATAAGTGCATGCAAAAACAAATGTTTTCCACATAAAGCCTATATCTTTGGTGTCAACGCTCCAATGGCCCCGACGCTCAACTCGAGCTGCAGCTAGTTGTCTAGGCCAGTTCGTCGACCTGGCTTTAACGCACTGTCGCCAATCCCTCAAGTATTGTCGGTCCTGACTTGGTACTGTGGTGAAAACACACAACCAATTTCATTAAAAAATTTCATGGATTTTCCTGAATCAAGTTTGTTTATGAGCTCTTGCTCGTTCCAATTGTCATTGCACCCATTGTACGTGTTTTTTCAAAACTTGTGCATTCACCTATGAGTGCAAAAACCAATGCCCCTAACCTTATCTAAGTTGTTTTAGCTCCCGTCAAGAAGGTCTCCTACATATTTTAAGCATTGGCACATAGTCAGGGGAGAGCACTTTTGACAAAAAAATCATTTTCAACTTGATCACACCAACCAGGTGTGATGATATCTCCGCTTACAACCGGTAGGTGGGTTTCTCCTTTTCATAAGGAAATTCATCATTTCAACTTGGTATGATTATCTCTACTTACCACTAGTAAGTAGGTTTTATCCGTTACAGATAATGCTCATCATCTCAATCGGTATGATGTGTAAACTAGCCCACTCACCCGATGACCGTGACGTGTTCATCCTAGTCGGTTTCCGAGTACATGCAAGCTTTTCCTTGTTGGCATTATGGTATCTCACATCCCAACATGATTTGGGGATCTTTTTTTTAATAAAGCTTTGGCATGACATCCATCATTTTCTCACGTATGAGCGAGTAGGCACAAAATGAATGATTAATTGCACTTAGGTCCCTAAAGTTCATTTTCCTTAACTTTTGGTCCCTAATGCTAACTTTTCCCCCAAATTGAGTCCTAAGGCTTCCAAAATTCCATTTGGGTCCACAATTTATTCAAAATTATATAAGAGGCTCAAGTTTTCCAAATGTCTAATTTGGTAACCAACTTTTCAAATATTACAATTTTGCCCTTATTTTCCAAAAAAGGTAATTTGGCCCCAATTGGTCCGAAAATTGACCAATTGGCCTTCAATTTTGGGAAATTGCATAGAGGTCCATCAATTTTTTTGAAATCTCCAATTTTTCCCCAATTACTCCCCTTCAGGCTGGCCAAATATGATTTCTTCAAATTGTCCATTAAATGAGGGTTAATTTCTCTAATTAAAAGTATGGATCAGTTCCTAGACTTCCATAAGATTCAATTGATCTTTGAATCGCATGATTTGAGTCCGAAATGAGCTAAAACAGAGCTTTGCTGGAAAACTATTCTCGTATAGAAAGAAAGCTTCGAAAGCTTACCATTAGAGGTGCGGCTGTCCGAGCTCTCGATCTAGGGAGGTAGATCTCATCCTGAGGTTCCTTAAAGGATTAAGAGTTACTATAATTGACATCCAAATGAGGGTGAATTTGGTTAGTGAAATTTGGCACTTTCTCTCTCTAACACCGATTTGTAAGGACGGAGCAAGGCTGAATTGGCTTACCTTTCAGCTTTGTTGAGGCCATGTGAGGGTTGTGGAGGTGTCGAGAATGTTTGGTTTGGCCTGAGGAGGGTTGAATTTGGTGGAATTCAGCTTGGCCAAACACAGGGCAACATTGGTCCTTTGGAGCTGCTTCTCTATTTGATTTCGTTGGCGCTTCTTCGGCAGTTGCTATCAGGTATCCGACTTTCCTCGGAGCCTATAAGACTTGACCTTGCCTTCTGAGGCTAAGTAAAAGGTCTAAGTTAGAGCTCTAATTTGAGCTTCAGAGGAAAATGGAGTAGTTATGAGAGAATGGTGATTTGAGGTGTGTGGAGGATGAATGGAGAGAAGATTTTTATATTGGGAGCTCAGGAACCCTTTGCCCGACCACTTTCCATTTTAGTCGAGCTTATCCTCACCCAAAAATGTCCTAATCCGTGCGGTTACACCTTGCTGAAGAAGGAAGTTTTATGCATTAATGAACAGTGTTGTTATCATGAGGAATAAGATAACACTATTGTCAACTGGACCAGATTGGTCCGACAGAGTTCAATAATGAAAATTTGCTTGATCAGGCACGATTTAACCGGTTTTCTCAAAATAAAAAATTTCTAAATTAATCTAAATTCATTTTCTATCTAATGGTGGCTTCAATTTCACAATTTGAATATTTTAACCCACCATGAAAATGAATTTAGAAACCAGTTCAAGTATGTTTAAAACTGATTCAATACGGTTGAGGTTTGGTTCAACCTGAACTGGTCGGATTTTCTTTTCCCATTTGTCCCAAGGTTCTTTTCCATAATTTTTATGACTCTAAGTCACTTGGAATTTTTTAAATTTCCCATTTTACCCTTTCTTTATCAGTTCTTATTTGTAAATCGGCTCAGTTTTCTCTTTTGAATTGACTAGTTCTTTTCCCGCTTTTCTTGTCGTTAAAGGACAGGGTTAAAAAGTCTCCCCTCCTTTTAGGGGATTCGTCACTAAAACTAAGCCAAAATCCTTTACATGGGTAGAAAATTTTCCGAAATGTCCTCCTGGGATTTGTTTGACATGTTGCCACTTTGGTTGTTCCTTCACCTCACCACTTTTAAACCACATGCCTAAGAAATTCTTTTCCTTTCACTGTTTACTCACTCCTTGGAGTTTATCATCATTAGGCATGCCATACTCACTAGTCCAAAGGTACATCCTAGGTCCACTTCTTTTAGGGGATTCGTCCCCAAAACTAAGCCACAATCCTTTGCATTGGGAGAAATTTTCCTGTGATGTCCTCCTTGGATTTGTTTGACATGTTGCCACTTTGGTTGTTCCTTTGCCTCGCCACTTTTAAACCACATGCCCAAGAAATTCTTTTCCTTTCACTATTTACTCACTCCTTGGAGTTTATCATCACTAGGCATGCCTTACTCACTAGTCCAAAGGTACATCCTAGGTCTACTTCTTACTCTCCTCAGAGTAAGGCTCTTCTTCTTACATGTTCTTATCCATGTCATTGGGTTGAAAGTTTCATAAACATCTGATCATCCCCGTTTTCATTTATTTCCTTGGTCGCTGATGCTATTTAGCTCAGCATCCCATCGGACTCTTCGTCCTTAACCCTGTGGGTTTTTGATGTGATTCACTTTTTACCTTATTTTGGACCTTCCTCCATCTTTTGTTTATTACCACTCCGGACCAAATTTTTGTTTCACCATGTCATGCTAAATTTACTGACTCTTTATTACTTGAGTCACATTTTCTTGGGAATATTGGACCTACATGTCTCTTACAGCATGACATTTTCTAAAACTTATCACTGTTCATTATAATACTAGAACATTTCCCTTGATGGTTGTTCTGGACTTTCTTTTTATCTTTTGGTATCATATCATTTCATCCTTTCTTTTGATCTAGTAGTAATCCTTGACGACCTTCACCGTTATCAAATTATCCTTTTACCTTTGGTGTCATGTCTTTCATAATGGTGTTGGTTTCCTTATCTATTCTTTCTTTACCGACTTCTTCATTTCTAGTGGCATACTTTACTCAAGTACTTTCCCTTTCCTCCATCCACTCTTTAGAATCCATTAAGTGAGCATGAACTACAATTAGTCTTGATGTCAGTGGTCGCTTCCCTTAATCACCCTTTAATTGGAGAGCTTACTTCTCTGAGGTTCCTTAGATGTTCTTTCCTCTATTTCCTTATTGTGGGTAGTCTGTCCTTTTCTTACTTGTATGGTATACCCATTCCATAGGTTTAACTTACTCTTTAAGTTTTTGGGTATACTTCCCTTGTTATTGGTCCTTTATTCCAACTTGCATTCCTTTTGTGATTTTACCTTGTATTCCACTTTAACTTGATTCTTTTCTCCTTTGTTGGGGTATGTATACCTTCTTGGTAGGCTCTCCCCTCTTTTCCGGGATTTCCTCATTTCTTCATCTTCTTGCGTATCTATCTTTAGGTTAACCTTATCACTTCCTTTGATGTCATCCTCTCCTACTTACCCTCGCTTTGGGGAATCTTGCGGGCACGTCATTTGTACCCTATCATTATTTCAACTTTCATCCCAGTACCAATCTTATCTCTTTCTGGGAGGCATTCATATCCTCCTGGTTTCAATGTCCCTTGATAGCCTTGCTAGAGTCTCACTTGATTCTTCTCATGGTTTGAGTTTGGTCATTTACCTGTTTTCAGCCATTTATTCTTTAAGGATTTCTATCATGCCCCAACCCGATTTGGTTGGATCCCTGTGAATAACCCGCCACTCTTTCTCGGTTAAAGAGGAGTTTTCCCCTTCTTTTACTCGAGAGGAGCCAAGCGAAATTTCAACCTTGTTCCCTGGAAGACATATATCAAATAAAATGCAAGATTAAGGAAAAATTAAGTATACCTGATAAAGGGTAAGGCTCGGTGTTATTTTTAGTCATTTTCTCTTTTTCTGAAAAAAGGGGTAGAAAAGATGGGTGAGTTTCTACAACTTAGTGAATGAGTTTTCAAAAGTCTACTTTTAACTTTTAAGCAAAATATTTATATTGTAGTGTGCTAGACTACTCACTTTTCAAAAATCCTTTTATTACAAAATTCGAGATTTCACCTTTTCTTATTATCACGGTGTGTCATCACCCAACACACATCCTTCATCATGAAGGTTACACACATTCGCAGGTCAGCATGACCACTGAACCCACTTGTGGCTTTGGAGCGACTTTACTGGCCACCTAGATAGAAGTACGACCACTTCCATCCTGAGAATGAGTGGATGTCATGACATCCGACCCTCAATCTTGAAATCATTTCTTCGTGTTCGTATGAGAACAGAGACCTCATGTCGTCCCCATCCCAGTCTCATGCGCTTGGTGCTACTCCAAATTTCGCACAATCACTTGGAACGACAATTACCCTTATACTCACCCGGTCGTCCAAGGCCCTTAGGACGCATCACTACTCCGCATGGGCGTCTTGATGATCTCGTACTCATAGTGCATGCACAAACAATGTTTTCATAATATGCCATGTAATATGTGGTGTCATTAGTACAACGGTCCCGACTTTCAACTCAACCTGCAACTATTTGTCTTGACCGGTTCGGAGGCCGGTCATGTCACACTAGGGCTAGTTGATTGAGAATGTTGGACCAGCCTTGGTACCATGCCCATACAATATATATCATGTTCATTTATGAGCTTCCGCTCGTGCCCATTGGCCTATGTCCCACAGTTCAAGATTTTTTATAAAAACTGGGCATATTAGCCCCCAAGTTCCAAAATCCGAGGCCTCTTGGCTTATAAGAGCTATTCGAGCTCTAATTGAGAAAGTCTCCCAAATTATTTAAGCATTGGCACACAGTCAGGGGAGAACACTTCCGACAAAAATATGTTTTCACAGTCCATTATACCGACTCGATATAAGGACATCTTCGTTCATAACCGATGAACGGGTTTTCAACTTCCTTCGAGGAAGTTTCATCATACCAATTGGGTATGATCTACTTACAACCGGTAAGTAGTTTTTTCCGTATGGTTTTCACATCACAACTCTAAGTCGTGATGTTAAAAATACTATATAGTAGTGGGTTTTCATTTCGATGTGCTTATCATTCCCAACCAGATATGATCTAAAATCCCACTCATCTGATTGTGCAATGAAATTCCACTTAGTCGAGTTCCGTCCCTCGCATGCTGGACCTTAATCGACGTTCTCGATGTCTCATTCTCCTACATGAAATGAACATAGTTGTTCATTATTCTTTGGTCTAATAGCCCTCTTTCTTTCCAATGAACGAGAAGACCCAACTTTATATATTTTTGCAATTTGGTCCTTAAAGTTATTTTTCTTCAACTTTAAGTCCCTATTGCCTGGTTTTTCCTCAAATTGAGTCCCAAAAATTTTAAAATTTATCTTGGGACCTCAATTTATTAAATTCTATTAAAAGGGGTTTAAGTTCCCAAATTTTCAATTTGGTCACTCAATTTTCCCAAAATTACCATTTTGCCCTTCATTTACAAAAATGGTAAATTTTGCCCCAAAAATTCTAAAATTTCTCTATTAGCCCTCCAATATTCTTATCATGACCAATTGATCTTTAATTTTAGAAAATTACATTTTGGTCCTTCGAATTTTTGAAAATCCCCAAATTTCCCCTAATTTCAACTCTTTAACACATCCGAATTTAATTTTATCAAATTCACCAATCAAACACCTCTATTCATTGAAATTAAAGTTGAAATTGAGTTTCTCAATGTTCATATGATTCTAAGGAACTTTGAATAGCATGTTTTAATGCTGGAACAAGCTCAAACGGAGTTTCACCGGAAAATAGACTATAGAGAGAGAAAGCTTCGATTTTTCATCGGTGAGGGCACGGTGATCCGAGCTTTCTATCTGGACAGGTAGCTCTCCTCCCGAGGTTCTTCCTAAGATCAAGAATGACATCAATTGATGTCAAATTGGATTAGAATTTCGTTATTGAAATTCGGCTGACTCTCTCTAACACTGATCGGAAATTGTAAAGGGTAGCCGAATTGGCATACCTTTTAGTCCTAATTCGGTTGTGGAAGGGCTGAGGAGGTGTCAGGAGAGCTTGGTTTGGCCTAAGGAGGGCACAAATTGGCTGATTTCAACTCGACCAAAACAAGGCAACTTCGGCCTAACATAGCTGCTTCACTGTTCAATCATGTCGGTGCTTCTCCGGCAACTCTCGAAACTCTCGGATGTCACCACCGTGTAGCTGGCTTCTCCCCGGTTCTAATGAACCCAACTTTGACTTCTTTGGCTTAGAATTGACCCTATATCAGAGCCCTGGTTCAAGCTTCACCAGAAAACTAAGCAACTGAGAGAGAGTTTGCTTTTCAGGCGTGGAGAGTACGAATGGAGAGGGGCTCTTTATATAGGGAGCTCGGGGACCCATTGGCCATTCGTTTGGCACTTTTATAATAGGCATTAAAGACCTAAAATGTACCAAATGAAAATGTTTCTTTTTCACCAGTGCTGCTTCGATTTTCCGGCGAGTGAACACTACTGTCATCCTGAGGAAGAAGATGACACTGTTTTGAACCAGGTTCAATGCTTAAATCGGCTGGTTCATTCCTCATTCGACTGAGTTTTTCAAATCTAAAAATTTTTAAATTCATCTAAATTCATTTTTTTATCCAATGGTGGCCTCAAATCTCAAATTTAAATTATTTAAGCCACCTAGAAAAATGAATTTAAGATCCCGTTCAATAGTGGTTCAAACCGGTTCGGATCCGGTTCACCTGAACTGGTTTGGTTTTCATCCCCAATTCCTTCACAAGTCCATTTCCATGTCTTTTGTGACTCCTTGGGTCACTTAGGGTCCATAAAATTCTCGGTTTACCATCTCTTAATTGATTCTGGTTCATAAATGGCTCGGTTCTTAAACCGGTTTAATTCAGCTCGAGTCCGATTCACCCGAACTGATCTAGTTTTTCTATCCCACCATGTTCTAAGGTTCCTTCCTAAGGATTTTAAACCTCTTTGAATCACAAGGGATCCATAAGCATCTTGGTTTACTCATTCTCTATCAGTTCCGGTTCAATGAATCAACTCAGTTCATAAACCGTTTCTATCTGATTTAAACCCGGTTCTATTGAACTACTTTGGTGTCTCTTCCTCATTTTGTCATAGGGTTCTTTTGCCTAAGTTTATGAACCTTTTTGAGTCACATGGTTGTTAGAAATTTTCAAATTTGCTCTTCTCCTAACAATCGGGTTTTTAGACCAATTCAATTTAAAGATTCAAATTGACCGGTTCTTTCCCCGGTTTTCTCATTACTAAAGGACGGGGTTTACAATTTCCTGCATCCTTCTTTCCAACATTGGACTTATTCACTTCTCCCTTCTTTGTCAAGGTTTAAATCCATGTTTCTTTCGAGTGTCAGTTCATTAACTTTCTCGTCCCTACTATTTTCTTGTCCAACTATCAGGTGCAGCTATCTCTAGAATTCACTCATCCTTGATGTCCATTATGTCGCCCTTTATTTGGTGCAATTGATACTGTTTCTCGATCCTTCATAGGACATCTTTTATTCTCATTGATAATTCCATTGTTACTAGTTGATTCCTAATTAGCCACTCTTCTTTTTCCAGAGCAAGTCACACTTGCTATTATGAGATATCCTTAACCACTTATGCCCCTTTTTGAGGTTCCCTTATTTCAGGTTACGCCTCTTATGATCCTCTTGCTTGTTTTTCTAGTTAGGAAATTTCACTTTTTGTTCCTTATCCACCCCTCTATGAGTTCTTGCATATGGGTTGGTTTCTTACACTCCACGTTATGTCTAGCCACCTATCGATGGTCCCTTCGAGAGGCCCTTAATCATATACCTCATTCCAGATTTCCCTTTCGTAGCACGTTTCTTCTCCTCTTCACTCTTGCCATGTCATACCCTAGAATTACCGGAGGGAGTTTTCCATGTTTGCCCTTTCTGAGGGGTTTTAGGTGCACTTCCCTTGTAGCTTACCTCTATTCTTTGTTGTCTTTCATTCAACTTGTTCTTCTTAGATGAAACTCAATTCCTCTTTGTTTCTTAACTCTTGTACGAGGGTTCGCTCAATCCCTTATGGTCCTTAGGTTTTTTTCTAGTACTAGTCCTCTCACTACTCCTACATTTTTTATGCTACTTTTCCCTTCTTCCCTTTCCCTAGATAGATCCTATTATTTGACTCCGTAGAAGTTTTGCTTCCCTTATACTAGACCCCTTATGAGCACACTCATTCCTTTTTCCTATCATTAGTTAAGGTATGTCCTTTCTGATGACGCCCTTTCTCAATAGGCTCTTTGTTCTTTTCTGGAAACTTCCTTTCTAGTCTTTTGTCTCTCATCTTGTTGCCTTGTTTCCTAGTTCTTGTGGGGGAACTATTTAGGTTGGCTATTTTATGGGTAGTATTAAATAGAGGTGACTTGCAATCTTCCTTCTCGGGTGGCCTTCTCTCCACTAATACCTCAGATCCTAATTGGTATACTAGAGTTCACCCCCAATTCGACTAAATTTTTCACATCTAAAAATTTCTAAATTCATTTTCCATCTAGTGGTGGTCTCAAATCTCAAATTTGAATTTTTTAAGCCACATAGAAAACTAAATTAAAATCTGGTTCAATAGTGGCTCAAACCGATCCAATCCAGTTCGAATCTGGTTCAGATTTGGCTCACCTGAACCAATTTGGTTTCCATTTCCAATTCATCCTAAAGTTCTTTTTCTTGACTTTTGTCACTCTTTAGGTGTAAACCCCGCACTTTTGAGTTAAGGAAAACCGGGAAAAGAACTGGTCAAATCGAGTAAGAAAATTGAGTCGGTTTAAAAACCCGATCATTTTAGAACATGCAATTTGGAAATTTACAACTTCTGGATGATGCAAAGAGTTCATTAAACCTTGGAAAAGAATCTTAAGACAAATTAGAAGAGAAAAACCAAATTGGTTCAGGTGAACGAGATCTCATAAGAACTCTGAAGTTAAGCATGCTTGCCCGAGAGTAGTGCGAGGATGGTATTAATTATTGTAATTAGTACCAATAATTTATTTCCTAAATTAAATTATTGGTATTATTTCCAATAATTTAATTTAGGCAATATTAATACTAGTAATAAATCTCTCCCATTTAATACATGATTTTACACCTATATAAAGAGGCCATCCCCATTCATTCTTCTCACACCTCAACACTTCTCTCTCTCTCTCTACTGCTCCATTTCTCGATGAAGCTCGCACCAGAGCTTCACCTTGAGCATTTTTCTTAACCTCGGAAGGAGAGGTCGAGAACTTTAGAACTAGGGAGAAGTTAGCTATCTGATAGCAAACTCATATCAATCTGAGAATCGTCAGAGAAGCGTCGGCATGATGGAATAGTGAAGCAACTCTGACGAACCGAAGCTGCCCTATTTTGGCCAAGCTGAAATCGGCCAATTCGAGCCCTCCTCAGGCCAAACCAAGCCATCCCAACACTTCCTTACCCCTCCCATGGCCGAATTAAGACTGAAAGGTAAGCCAATGCAGCTCCCCTCTACAACTTCCGACCGGTGCTAGAAAGAGAACCGACAGAATTTTGATGATGAAATTCTAACTCAATTTTGCATCAATTGATGCGATTATTCATTCTAGGATGAACCTCAGGACGAGAGCTATCTACCAAGATCGAAAGCTCAGACCACTCTGCCCTCACCAATGAGTAATCGAAGCTTTCTCTATCTACAATTCATTTTCTGACGAAGCTCCGTTTGAGCTCATTCCGGCGTTAAAACGTGTGATTCAAATTGTTGGAGAATCATATGAACTTGTAGAAACTCAATTTGAACTTCAATTTCGGCAATTGGAAGTTTTTTATTGGTCAATTTGATGAAATAAAATTCGGCTGTGTTAAGAAGTTGGAATTGGGGGAAAATTAGGGATTTTCGAAAATTTGAAGGACCAAAATTCAATTTCCTAAAATTGAGGGTCAATTGGTCATAATAAAAATGTTAGAGGGCCAATTGAGAGATTTTAGAATTTTTGTGGTGAAACTTACCATTTTTGTAAACGAAGGGCAAAATGGTAATTTTGGAAAAGTTGGGGGACAAAATTTGAAATTTGGGAAATTAATCCCATTTTTGTGAAATGGAATAAATTGAGGTCATATGATAAATTTTAAAAGTTTCGGGACTCAATTTGTGAAAAAACCGGCATTAGGGTCTTAAAGTTAAAACGAAATAACTTTAGGGACCTAATTGCGAATAAATGAAAGTTTGACTTTCTCATTCATTTGGAATGAATGAAGGCTATTAGGCCAAAGGAACATGAAGTACCGGGAACGCCAACATGGACAAGCTCGCGTGAATACAAAGAACCAATCTAGTGGAATTCAATATATTAACGGATGAGTGGGTTTACTAATGCCATACCCGGTTAGAATAATGAGCACAACTTAAAGTTAAAAACTACTTTTCGGTTGTGAGTGGGATTTTATATCATACCCGATTGGGGATGATAAGTACCTCGAAATGAAAACCCACTACCAAGTGGTATATTAAACATCACAACTTAGAGTAGTGATGTGAAAATCATACGAAAAAACTACTTACCGATTGTAAGTAGATCATAGCCAGTTGGTATGATGAAACTTCCTCGAACGAAGTTGAAAATCGGTTCATCGGTTATGAGCGGAGATGTCCTTATACCTGGTCAGTATAATGGACAGTTGAAAAAATATTTTGTCAGAAGTGCTCTGCCCTAACTATGTGCCAATGCTTAAATTATTTGGGAGACCTTCTTGATGGGAGCTGAAATAGCTCTTATAGGCCGGGGGCCTCGGTTTTGAAACTTGGGGGCTAATATGCCCGATTTTGAAAATCTCGTACAGTGGTCTCAAGGCCAGTTGGCACCAACAGGAGCTCGTAAACAAACAAGAGTTATATGCCATAAAACTTTAAATAAAGGAATTGTTTGGCTATGGTACCAAGACAGGGCCGACATACTCAGTCAACTAGTGGTAGTGCGACATGACAAGTCGATGGACTAGTCAAGACAAACAATTATGGGTTGAGTTAAGAGTCAAGGCCGTTGGACCAGTGGCACCAAAGATTATATTGCATAATGAGAAAATATTGATTGTTCATGCACTATGATTACGGGATCATCAAGATGCCCATGAGGGTAGTGATGCATCCTAAGGGCCCTGGACGACCCTGTGAGTATAAGGCCAATTCGTCGTACTAGGTGATCGTGCGAAATTTGGATTAGCACTAAGCTCATGAGACACCATGGTTAATAAGGAAATGGTGGTAAAAATCAAGATTTAATATGAAAGGATTTTTGAAAGAAAGGAGTCTAGCACACTCCAATACAAGTCTTTTTCCTAAAAGTTATAAGTTTTAAAAACTCATTCACTAAGTCGTTGTACTCACCCCCTCCCTTATGTCTCTTTTAAGAAATTCCAGAAAGCCTACCCTTAAAGACCATCAACTAAGATGCCTGTCAGACAGGTATGTTAAATTTAAAATATTTTCCAGTTTTGATTTATGTTATTCTAGAAAAAGGTGCAGGTTTAAAGGACGCCTTACTCTTTACGGTTTATAATAAAGAGAAACCCTTTAATAAACCAGGAGAGTGGCGGGTTGTTCATGGGGATCCGACCAAACCGGGTCGGGGCGTGACATTAGGTCACTTAGAATCCATAAATTTCCCATTTTGCTCTTTCTCTAATGGTTCCGGTTCATGTATCGAATCGGATTATAAATCGGTTTAATCCAGTTGAATTTAGTTAATTTAAACTAGTTTGGTTTTTCTCTTCCAATTTACCCTAAGGTTCTTTCCCAAGACTTTATGAACCCTTTGGGTCACTCGGGTGTTGAAATTTCCCAAATTGTTCGTTCTTTGATGATTGGGTTTGTGAAACAGTTCGGTATTTCTCACTAGTTTTGACCAATTTTTTTCCTGATTTTCCTTAACTCAAAAGGGCGGGGTTTACAACTCTCCCCTCCTTTTAGGAGTTTCATTGCCAAAACTAAATGAACATTTTTTTTACTCTGGGATAAACTTGCATTAATGTTAAATTGAACATGTTAACACTTCAGTCGTCCTTTCACTTGGAGCACTTTAAATTTCATGCTTAAGGAAGTACCTTTCGTTTTCATTGTTTACTCCTTCCATGAGGTTTATCATAACTATTATGTCATGCACTCAATTTCAAAGTTATTTCCATGGTTTCACATCTTTTTTTGCTTAGGGCAAGATTTTCCCCTTGAGGTTCTCACTCAAGATTTCTAGATTGGGAGATCCAAGATGCCAGATTGGGAGTTCCAAGAAGACAAATATTTACTGTGTCTAGTTGTTCTCTGCATCGTTGAAACTCTTATATCAGTGTCCTTTCGAGCATCGCGTACTTATTTTTCATAGGTTTCGGTATTATTAACTCTTCGTCCTATTTTAACCCTTCCTTCGCCCATGATTTATTTCAACTTCGATCAAAATTTTGTTTGACCTAGTCATGCTTACCCATTGACTCTTCTTTTCCTAGGTCCTTCCTCATATTCAGTGACATCCTTTATCCAAGGATTCTCCTTTTTCCTTAATTCACTTTTACTTGCTCGTAACCATTTCAGGAATCATTATTTCACGTTGATCCCTTGTTGTTCTATGTATTGATTATTTTATTTGGGGAGTTCCCTTTTTATGGTTTCATTCTCTACTATGTCCCTCAAGGTAGAGATTTTAACCTTAAGAGTTACATGTTCGACCTTCTTACCATTCTTTGGCATTTTCTTCCATTCATTTCCTTACACCTTCTTATATGTTGAGGCATTTGTCCACTTTGAATCCTTCTTCATCTTAAATTATATTTCATTCCTTATATGAGGAATTTATGATTATTGGTCATATTTCGTGTACTCCACACTATGCCGATCTGTCCATTCTTTAGGCCCCATTAAGTGAGCGTAGACCATGACCAGTCCTAATGTCAGTGGTTGTTTCCCTAATTTGTCTTAACTTTAGGTCTTACTTCTCCAAGATTCCTCAAACATTCCTTCTTTTATTCTCTTATTATTATAGTTCTCTCAATCTTACTTGTTATAACATCTTTTCATGCTACTATCCTATTTACCCAATCCTTGGGTTTAATTTACTTCTTAGGCCCTCAAGAGTACTTTTTCTTGGTACTTGGTCTTTCCATCTCAACCAAAATTTCATTTGGGAGCTTATCTTTCTTTCCATTTTAGTTGGTTCCATTTCCTACTAATTGGGATATGTATGCCTTTCTAGGTCTTCCTTACTTGGTAGGATTTCTTCCTTTTCTCCTGAAATTCCTTTTTGAATCGTTCTTCAGAAATATCTAATCATTAAATGACATCCTTTGATGTTGTCCTTCCCATGCGCCCTTCCTGGGAAATCTAGTGGTGCGTCCTTGTACCAATTTCCTTAATTCTACTTGTATCATGTACCAGTTTTATTACTTGGGAAAAGTGCAGACATAAATTGTTTCAAGACCTCTCTGTGCAAGGCTTACTTAACCTTTTTCTGGCTTTGCATTCAGTCATCAATTTGGTTTTTGGCTTATAAATCTCCTTAAGGATTTCCTCCATCCTTCTTTTCAAAGTTTTTGGCCTTTTCTTCTTTCCTTTCTTTACTAGAGCTTAATCTATGACCCTCACGAGGGTTAGTTGGTTACCTGCCTAGCTTCTACTATTCACCTTGTATAACTCTTTGAGGCAGTTGTCTCTCGAGTCTTCTTATCACACCAGGTTTTTAGTAACCCGAAATTAAAAAAAAACATACTAGCACTAATGCAATGGATCCCATCAAAACTTCGAAGTTAAACGTGCTTGGGTGAGAGTAGTGCTAGGATGGGTGGTCCCCATCCTAGGAAGTATTCATGTTTCACCCCTCAATATTTGTCATAGCGTGTTTTTAATTGCTCAAAATTAAAAAAACATACCAGTACTAATTCATCAGATCCCATTAGAACTTTGAAGTTAAGCATGCTTAGGCTAGAGTAGTGCTAGGATGGGTGACCTTGGATGTATTCATGTTGCACCCCCCAATAGTTGTCACACTTGTATTATAAGTTTAAAATTCAATTGATATAATTGGAATAAATAAAATGAAAAGTTTTGTTTTGATCAAAATAAATAAATATTGAAAATAATGAGATTATTTTATGAATTTGGTTTAATTAGTATTAATCCTACGCCCTACCATAAATACCCATTAATTAATACATACATTTAATTATTAGAATTAATACCCATAATTTAATACCTAAATTCAATTATTGGATATAATACCAATAAATTAATATCTAAATGAATTAATACTAATAAATACCCATCAATTTCCAATTTAATGAGAATGATAGCAACATTAATACCAATAATGTAGTAATAAATCTTTCCCATTTAATAAACAATTATACACCTATATAAAGAGCTCATCCACATTCATCCTCCTCACACTTGGAAATTCAGATCTCTCTTTACTGCTCCATTTTCCGGTGAAGCTCAAATCAGAGCTCCAACTTAGGAATTTTGCTCAACCTTAGAAGGAGAAGTCAGGCTCTTTAGACTCCAAAGAAAGTTAGCTATCTGATAGCAACCTTCATTCGATTCGAGGATCGCCGAAGAAGTGCGACATAATCAAACAGTGAAGCAACTCTGGCAGACTGAAGCTGCCCTATTTCAGCCTAACTACAATTGGTCGAATTCAGCCCTCGTTTGGCCAAACCAAGCTCTCCCAACATCCCAACAACCCTCATACGACATCAACGATGTTGAAAGGTCAATAGTAGGAATTATTGATCCTAGAAGGTACTTTAGGAATAGAGCTACCTTTACTGATAGAAAGCTCAAATCGTTGCACCTCTGACAGGACAAGTGTGATCAGAACGCCAACAAGAGAAAGCTCGCGTCAACTTGGGAAACCAACCATGGATGAACAAGTCATGGTTAACGGGTGAGTGGGAATCTTATACATCATACAGTTGGGATGATGAGCACTTTTATTTAAAGAAACCCTACTTACCGATTGTGAGTGAGATTTTATAGCATACCCGGTTGGGATGATAAGCATCTTAAAAATGAAAACCCACTACAAAGTGGTATTTTAACCATCACACCTGAGAGGAGTGATGTGAAATTCATGCGGAAAAACAACTTATCAGATGTAAGTAGATCATACCCTATTGGTATGATAAAACTTCTTGAGAGGAAGTGGAAAACTCGCTTGTCGATTCTAAGTGGAGATGTCTTCATACCCAATTGGTATGATGGACAGTTGAAAAAATTTATTTTGTCGGAAGTGCTCTCCCTTGGTTGTGTGCCACTGCTTCAAATTTTTGGAAGACTTTCTTGATGGGAGCTCGAATAGCTCTTATAGGCCAAAGGCCTCGATTTTGGAACTTGGGGGGGCTAATATGCCCAATTTTGAAAATCTCGAATAGTGGACCCTAGGCTAGTTGGCATGAGTAGGATCCTATAAATAAACATGATTCAAAGCCATGAAAATTTGGCACACTACGATTAAATTTGTTTTGTTTTTGAAAACTCACTCCCAACACCTGCTCAATGATTTGTAGAACTCATCCCCTCCTTTTTACCCCTTTCAGGTAACCAAGGGAAAACCAAACTTAAATATGTCCTTGTATGAGAACTGTGAAGATAGGTATGTATGTTTAAAAGATTATTAGTTTTGTATAATGTTATTCTAGGAAAGACAGGAAAAAAAGATGTCTTACTCCTAGCAGTTTAGAAAAGGGTGAAACCCTTAATGAAACAAAGGAAGTGGTGGTTTGCTCACGGGGATCTGACCAAACTAGGTCAGGGCATGACACTTCATGTCCTTAATGACCATTCCATTACCCTTTTTAGGGTGTATTCCTTACTACTTTCTGGTCCTCTTTCAGACGTTGTTCATTATCCTTGACCATCTTGTTGTCACAGTTGCTTACTTTTGCTATGTTGGTCCAAAATTCCAATTTGACTTCTCTACTTTTTCCAAAGGAGAGCTGGTCCAGTGTTTCTCACGCTATTTGACCGGTTCTTTTCCGAGTTTTTCTTAACTCAAAAGGGCGAGGTGTATAATGTCCTTCAAAGTAGAGATTTCCCCTAGTATGCTTCCCTTGGTCCTTTCACCTCAGTATGCACTTCATCTCCTCATCCTTCGTCACCTGGTCCATTATTTCTTAGTTGGTACAAGTATGCATTCCCAGGGTTTCCTTCCTTGGGAAGGGTTTAGGCACTATTTGCTCCAAGACCTCTTTGTGCGAGACTTACTAAATACTCCTTATGGCTTGAGTGTAGTCACCATTTCATTTTCAGCCATTTATTTCTTCAAACATTTTCTTTATCCTTCTTTTCTAATGTTCTAGCCTTTCCACCTCCCCCTTCCTTGCCGAGGTTTATATTTACAACCTTCTCGAGGGTTAGTTCATTTTGGTACTGTGGTGAAATCACATAGCCATTTCAATAATAGTTTTCATGGCTTTCATATCTCATGTTTGTTTAAAAGCTCCTGCTCGTACCCACTGGACTTGGGCCCACTGTACGTGATTTTCCAAAATTGGGAATTTAGCCCCACAAGTTTAAAAACTGAGGCCTCTGGCCTATCTGAGCTGTTCTAGCTCTCGCCAAGACGTCTCCCAAAAAGTTTAAGCATTGGCACAAAGTTAGGGGAGAACACTTCTAAAAAAATAAAGTTTCACTTCATCGCACCAATTGCTTGTGATGATATTTCCGCTTATATTCGGCAAGTGGGAATCTTCTTCCTTTAAGGAAGTCTATAATACCATTTGGGTATGATTTTCTCTACTTTCAATAGGTAAGAAGATTTTAGTTTATTACACCAATCACCCCATCTGGGTATGATGTCAAAATTCCACTTACGAATGCTCATCATCCCAACTGGGTATGATGTGAATAATCCCATTCACTTGATAACTGTGACGTGTTCATCCTCGATCAATTTTCTAATTCTAGGCGAGCTTTCTCTTGCTTGCATTCTCGTCAAACATGCTCTTACACAATTTGGGCAGCCTTATCATTCATGGTTTGGCATAAAAGCCTAAACTCAAAATTTTTTATTAATTACACTTAGGTCCCTAAAGTTCATTTCTCTTCACTTTAGTTCCCTAATGCTCATATTTGCCAAATTGGAGTCCCAAATTTTCCAAAATTCCTTTTGAGTCCTCATTTTACTCAAAGTTGTATAAGGGGCTCAAGTTATTGAAATTTTCAATTTGGTCCCTAACTTTTCAAAAATTACTATTTTGCATCTACTTTCCAAAAATGGAAATTTGACCCCAATTGTTCAAAAAATCAACCAATTCATCCCTCAATATCTTTTTCATGGCCAATTGGCATTCAATTTTTGGAAATTACAAAGAGGTCTCTCAATTTTACGAAATCCCCAATTTTCCCTAAAATTTCCCCAATTTCTCCCCTTCAAATTGACTGAATTTGATTTCTTTTAATTGGCCCTTCAATTGAGTTTAATTACTCTAATTGAATGTATAGAATAGTTTCTAAACTTTCATATGATTCAATTGAGCTTTGATCCACATCATTTGGGTTCGAATTGAGCATAAACAGAGCTTCGCCAGAAAACTGTGCGTAGAGAGAGAAAGCTTTGAAAGCTTTGAAAGCTTACCATTGGAGGTTCGGCAATCTAAGCTCTCCATCGAGGAAGGCAGCTCTTTTTGAGGTACATCTAGGATCAAGAATTCCTACAATTGACCCTGAATTGATGGAGAATTCCGTTAGTAAAATTTCATAGTTTCTCTCTCTAAGTCTGACCTGCAATGAGTGAGGAGGGCTAAATTGGCTTACCTTTAGGCTTAGTTGAGGCCATATGAGGGTTGTGGGGATCTTGAGCGGGCTTGGTTTGGCCATAGGAGGTTTGAATTGGCTGATTTTAGCTTGGCCAAAATAGGGCAACTTTTGTCCTACGGAGCTGCTTCACCATTTCATTATGCTAGTGCTTCTCCAACGGTCCTTGAACTGAATGGGGGTTGCTATTAGATAGCTGACTTCCCCTAGAGTCTAAAGAACCCGGTCATGCCTTCTGTGGTTAATAAAAATGCCTATCCCGGTTCGAGTTTTGCCAAAAAATGGAGCAGTCGAGAGAGAATGGAGATTTCAGGTGTGAGGAGGAAGAATGGAGAGGAGCACTTTATATGAGGCGCTCAAGGACTCTTTCTCTAATCATTTAGTATCTTGGTCAACCTCATTCCGGACCTAAAACAGCCTGAACGATGACGATTCCTCTTCACAAAATTGACCAATTGGTACAATTGACATCCAAATGAGGTAAATTTGGTTAGTGAAATTAGGCACTTTTTGTCTCTAACACCAATCTGTAACGACGGAGAAGGGTCGAATTGGCTTACCTTTCAACTCTATTGAGGCCGTGTGAGGGTCGTGGGGTCATTGGAGAGGCTTTGTTTGGCCTTAGGATGGTTGAATTTGGTCAAATTCAGCTCGGATAAAATAGGGCCGCTTCGATCCTTCGGAGCTGCTTCACTATTTGATTCTGCCGACAGTTCTCTAGCACTCCTTAGGTCAAAAGGAGGTTGCTATCAGGTAGCTGACTTTCCTCGGAGTCCATAGGACCTAAGCTTGCCCTCTAAGGCTGAGAAAAAAGCCTAAGTTGGAGATCTGGTTCGAGATTCATTAGAAAATGTAGTAGTTGAGAGAGAATGGCATATTGAGGTGTGTAGAGGATGAACGTATTGGACCTCTTTATATAGGGAGCTCGGGGACCCTCTTCCAGACCATTTTCCATTTTGGTCGAGCTTATCCTCACCCGAAAATAGCCTGATCAGAGTGGTTACATCTTCACAAGAGAAGGAAGTTTTCTATATTAATGAACAGTGTTGTCATCCTGAGGAAGACGATGACACTGTTCCGAACCAGACCAGATCGATCCGACCAGGTTCAATGGCGAAAATTGGCCGGTTCAGGCCCTATTTTACCGGCTTTCTCAAAATTAAAAATTTTTAAATTAATCAAAATTCATTTTCTATCTAATGGTGGATTCAATTTCCCAATTTGAATATTTTAAGGGACCACCAAAATGAATTTAGAAATCTTCTCAATTCGATTTAATCCGGTTCACCTTGAACCGGTATGGTTTTCTCTTCCCATTTGTCCCAAGGTTCTTTTCCATAATTTTTATGACTTTTTGAATCACTTGGGATTTTGTAAATTTCCCATTTTACCCATTCTTTATCAGTTATGATTTGTGAACCATCTCAGTTTTCTCTTTTGAATTGATTAGTTCTTTACCCAATTTTCTTATCTTTAAAGGACGAGGTTTACTACTCTCCCCTCTCTTTTTAGGGGTTTTGTCCCCAAAACTAAGCTAGAAATCCTTTGCATTAGTAGAAATGTTCCCTTGTTGTCCTCCTAGGGTTTGTTTAGCATGTTACGACATTGGTGGTTCCTTCAACTCGCCCCTTTTAAACCACGTGCCTTAGAAATTCTTATCCTTTCAATGTTTACTCACTTCTTGGAGTTTATCATCATTAGGCTATCTTACCCACTGGTCCAAAGGTACATCCTAGGTCCACTTCTTACTCTACTGTAGGTAAGGCTCTTCTTCTTACAGGTTCTTATCCATCTCATTAGGTTGGATTTTCCATAAACGTTCAATCATCCCCGTTTTCATTTATTTCTTTTGTCATTGATGCTATTTAGCTCAACATCCCTTTGGAATCTTCGTCCTTAACCTTGTGGGGTTTTTTTATGTGATTACCTTTTTACCTTATTTTGGTCCTTCCTCAATCTTTTGTTTATTTCCACTCGGGTCCAAGTTTTTGTTTGACCATGTCATGATAAATTGACTGACTCTTTCTTAGTTGAGTCACATTTTCTCGAGACTGTTGGACCTAGATGTAAACACCGCCCTTTTGAGCTAAGGAAAACTAGGAAGAGAACTGATCAAACCAAGTGAGAAAACCAAATCGGTTCACAAACCTGATAATTGTGAATGATCAATTTAGGAATTTACAACTCCCAGGTGATCCAAAGTGTTCAAAATACTATGGAAATGAACCTTAGGACAAATTCAAAGAGGAAAATTAGACTGGTTTGGATGAACCAGGTCCAACAAGATTGAACCGGTTTATGAACCGAGTTGGTTCATGAATCAAAACCGATAGAGATCGGGCAAAACAAAGGAATTCAAATCCATTGTGCTCCAAAGAAATTCATAAACCTTAGGAAGGAACCTTAGAATAAAGTGGGAGAGAAAAACCAGACGGGTTCGGGTGAACTAGACCCGAACCAGTTTGAACTGGTTTAAGGACCGAGTTAGTTTATGAATTGGAATCAATAAAGAGATGGCAAACCATGAATTTTATGGACCCTAAGTGACCCAAGTAGTCACAAAAGACATGGAAATGGACTTGTGAAGAAATTGGGGTTGAAAACCAAACCAGTTTAGGTGAACCGGATCTGAACCTGTTCGGACCGGTTTGAACCACTATTGAACTGAATCCTAAATTAATTTCTCTAGGTGGCTTAAATAATTCAAATTGGAGATTTGAGGCCACCATTGGATAGATAATGAATTTAGAAATTTTTAGATTTGAAAAACTCGACCGAATGGGGGGTGAACAGGCTGGTTTAAGCTTTGAACCTGATTCGGACCGCTCCGGTCTGGTTCGTAATAGTGTCATCTTCTTCCTTAGGATGATAAAACTGTTCACTCACCGGGAAATTGAAGAAACACCGGTGAAGAAGAAACTCTTTTGTTCGGGCCGTTTCAGGTCTTCAATGTTAGCAATAATGGTGCCAAAGGGATGGCCAACGGGTCTCCAAGCACCATGTATAAAGAGCCACTCCCCATTCATCCTCTCCACACCTGAAAACTCCATTCTCTCTCAACTGCTCCATTTTCCAGTGAAGCTCGAACCAGAGCTCTGACATGGGGTCTTTTCTGAGCCAAACAAGGCGAGGTCGGGTTCTTTAGAATCGGGGAGAAGTCAACTGCACGTTTTAGTCTCCGTTCACCTCAAAGGTTGTCGGCATGATGAAATAATGAAGCAGCTCCGGTGGACCGAAGTTGCCCTATTTTGGCCGAGTTGAAATCGGCCATTTTGAGCCCTCCTCGGGCCAAACCAAGTATTCCCATCACTTATTCAGCCATCCCACAGCCGAATTAGAACTGAAAGGTAAGTCAATTCGGCTCCCCTCTACAATTTTCGACCTGTGCTAGAGAGAGAACCGACAGAATTTCAATGATGAAATTCTAACTCAATTCGGCATCAATTGATGTGATTCTTGATTCTAGGATGAATCACAAGATAAGAGCTAACTGCCCAGATCAAAACCTTGGACTTTCGTGCCCTCACTATTGAGAAATCGAAACTTTCTCTCTCCCCAGCCTGTTTTTCAGCGAAGCTCCATTTGAGCTCGTTCTAGCGTTAAAAGTTGCGATTCAAAGTTCCTTAGAATCGTATGAACATGTAGAAACTCAATTTAACAATTAGAGGTGTTTGATTGGTCAATTTGATGAAATCAAATTCGGCAGTGTTGAAAAGTTAAAATTGGGGTAAATTTGGGGATTTTTGAAATTCGAAGGACCAATTGTGCATGAAAATAATGTTGGAGGACCATTGAGAAATTTTGGAATTTTTGGGGCAAAATGGTACTATTGGAAAAGTTGGATGAACAATTTGAAAATTTGGGAAATTAATCTGCTTTTTGTGAAATGGAATAAATTGAGGTCCTATGATAAATTTGAGAAGTTTCGAGACTCAATTTGAGGAAAATCGGCATTAGGGAATTAAATTTAAAGAGAAATAACTTTAGGGACCAAATTGCAAATAAATGGAAGATTGACTTTCTCATTCAATTGGAATGAATGAAGGTGATTAGGCCGAGGGATAATGAACCGAGATGTTAATATCGTGTAGGAACACGAAGTACCGAGAACGCCAACAAGGACAAGCTCGTGTTAATACAAAGAACCGGTCTAGTGGAATTCACGACATTAACGGGCGAGTGAGTTTACTAACATCATACCCGGTTGGGATGATAAGCACAAATTAAAATTTAAAAACCACTTACAATTTTTTAGTGGAAATTTTATATCATACCCGGTTGGGAATAATAAGTACCTTGGTATGAAAACCCACTATTAAGTGGTATTTTAAACATCACTACTTAGAGGAAGTGATGTGAAAATCATGCGGAAGAACTAGTTACCGGTTCTAAGTACATCATACTCGGTTGGTATGATGAGACTTCCTCGAAGGAAGTTGAAAACCCGTTCATTGGTTATGAACGAAGGTGTCCTTATACCCGAGCAGTATAATGGATAGAGAAAACATATGTTTTGTTGGAAGTGCTCTCCCATGACTATGTGCCAATGCTTAAACAATTTGGGAGACCTTCTTGACGGGAGCTCGGATAGGTCTAATAGGTCGGGGGCCTCGGTTTTGGAACTTGGGGGCTAAATGCGTGATTTTAAAAATCTCATATAGTGGGCCCAAGGCCAGTTGGCACAAGTAGGAGCTCATAAATGAACATGATATATGTGCCATAAAACTTATTAAGTGAATTGTTTGGCCATGGTACCAAGATAGGACCGACATGCTCAGTCAACTAGCGGTAGTGCGACTTGACAGGTCGACGGACCAATCAAGACAAACAACTATGGGTTGAGTTGAGGGTCGGGGCGTTGGACCAGTGCCACCACATATTACATGGAAATATGAGAAAATGTTGTTCTTGCAAGCACTGTGAGTACATGATCATCAAGACGCCCATGAGGGGTAGTGATGCGTCGTCCTAAGGGCACTAGACGACATGATGGCTATAAGGGCTGTTTGTCGTTCCAGGTGTTTGTGCGAAATTTGGAGTAGCACCAAGCGCATGAGACCAGAGCGGGGACAGGATGAGGTCTCTATCCTCATATGGACACGAAGAAGTGATTTCGGGATTGTGGGTCCGATGTCGCGTACATCCACTCATTCCCAGGGTAGAAGTGGTCGTACTTCTATCCGAGTGGCAGGAAAAGTCACTCCGAAGCCACTAGCGGGTTTAGTAGTGATGCAAGACTTGTGAATATGTGTAACCTTCATGATGAAGGATGTGTGTTGGGTAATGACACACTAGTAACTAAGAAGTAATGGAAAAACCCAAATTTTTAAATGAAGAGATTTTTGAAAAGAAATGAGTCTGGCACACTCCATATAAAAAATTTTCTTAAAATTTAAAAGTAGACCTTTGGAAAAAAACCCATTCTCTGAGTAGTCGTACTCACCCCCTCCCTTATATCCCTTTCAGAAAATCCTGGAAAGACTATCATTAAAGACCTTTCAACTAAAGATGCCTGTAAGACAAGTATGTATAATTTTAAATTTCATGCAGTTTTTATTATGCTATTCCAGGAAAAGGTGCAGGTTAAAGGATGCCTTACTCTTTACGGTTTATAATAAAGGAAAACCCTTTCATAAACCGGGAGAGTGACGGGTTGATCACGGGGATCCGACCAAACTTGGTCGGGGCATGACACTACATGTTCCTTACAGCATGACATGTTTTAAAACTTATATTTATTCATTATAATCCTAGAACATTTCCCTTGATGGTTGTTCTCAACTTTTCCAACCTTTCGTGTATCGTATCATTTCATCCTTTCCTTTTATCTAGTAATATTCCTTAACGACCTTCACCGTTATTAAAATATCCTTTTAACTTTAGCGTCATGCCTTTCATAATGGTGTCGGTTTCCTTATCTATTCTTCCTTTGCCGACTTCTTCATTTCTAGTGGCATACTTTACTCAAGTACTTTCCCTTTCCTCCATCCACTCTTTAGAATCCATTAAGCGAGCGTGAACTACAATCAGTCTTGATGTCAGTGGTCAGTTTCCTTAATCACTCTTTAATTAGAGTGCTTACTCTCCAATGTGCCTTAGATGTTCTTTCCTCTATTTCCTTATTGTGGGTAGTCCACACCTTTCTTACTTGTATGATATCTTTTGATGCTATTTCCTACTTACCCTTTCCTTAGGTTTAACTTACTCTTTATGTTTTTGGGTATAGTTCCCTTGTTATTGGTCCTTTATCCCAACTTGCATTCCTTTTGCGGTTTTACCTTCTATTCCACTTTAACTAGGTTATTTTCTCCTTTGTTGGGGTATGTATGCCTTCTTGGTTAGCTCCCTCCTCTTTTCTTGGATTTCCTCTTTTCTTCGGCTTCTTGGGTATTTATCCTTATGTTAACCTTATGACATCCTTTGATGTCATCCTCTCATGCTTACCCTCGCTTTGGGGAATCTTGCGGGCACATCATTTGTACCCTATCATTATTTCAACTTGCATCCCAGTACCAATCTTATCTCTTTTCGGGAGGCATTCATATACTCCTTGTTTCAATGTCCCTTGATAGCCTGCTAGAGGCTTACTTGATGCTTCTCATGGATTGAGTTTGGTCATTTACTCGTTTTTTGCTATTTATTCTTTAAGGATTTCCTTCATCCTTCTTTCCAACGATGGACCTATTCTCTTCTCCCTTCTTTGTTGGGGTTTAAATCCATGTTTCTCCCGAGGGTTAGTTTATTAACTTCTCCATCCCTATTATTTTCTTGTCCAACTTTCTGGACAGCTATCTCTAGAATTCACTCGTCCATGATGTCCATCCTATTGCCCTTTATAGGGTGTAGTCAATATTGTTTCTCGATCTTTCGTAGGGCATCTTTTATTCCCCTTGATCAATCCATTGTTACTAGTTGCTTTCTACTTAGCCACAATTCTTTTTCCAAAGCAAGTCACACTTGTCATTCTGAGATATCGTTAACTACTTATGCCCCTTTTTGAGGTACCCTTATTTCGGGTTATATATCTTATAATCCACTAGTCGGTTCTTTAGCTTGGAAATATACCTTTTTGTTCCTTATCCTCCCTTCGAGGAGTTCCTGCTTATGTGTTGGTTCTTCCACTCCACGTTATGTCCACCCACCCATCGATGGTTCCTTTGAGGAGCCCTTAATCGTATAACTCCTTCCAGAATTCCCTTTCCTAGCACGTTTCTTTTCCTCTTCAATCTTGCCATGTCATACCCTAGAATTACCGAAGGGCGTTTTTCGCATTTTCCCTTTTTGAGTGGTTTTAGGTGCACTTCTCTTGTACCTTACATCTATTCTTTGTTGTCTTTCATTCAACTTGTTCTTCTTAGAGCCAACTCTATAACTCTTTGTTTCTTAACTCTTGTATGTGGGCTCGGTCAATCCCTTATGGTCCTTGGAGTTTCTTTCTAGTACGAGTCCTCTCACTCCTCCTATTTCTTTTGACGTTGCTTTCCCCTTCTTCCCTTTCTCCAGATTGATCCTATTCTTTGACTCTGTAGAAGTATTGCTTCCCTTATACTAGACCCTTATGAGCACACTCTTTTCTTTTTCCTATCCTTGGTTAGGGTATGTCCTTTTTTATGACTCCCTTTCTCAACATGCTCTTTTTTCCTTTCTGTAAACTTCCTTCCTAGTCTTTTGTCTCATCTTGTTGCCTTCTTTCCTAGTTCTTACGGGGGAACTATTTAGGTTGGTTATTTTAGGGTTAGTATTAACTAGAGGTGACCTGCAATCTTCCTTCTCAGGTTGCCTTCTCTCCACTACTATTTCGGATCCTAATTGGTATACTTCAATCTATTAGTTGTACTTAACGTTAACAAGGAGACTAACTTTTAAATGAAGAAAAATATATGGTCTTTATTTATTCATGAAGGTAATTTCTTGTTGCACTTGGCTTATTATAGGTATTTATCACTAATTCCTAGTCCACTTGAGTTATAGTTTGGGAGTAAGCATCTCAATTGTTTCGGGATTCATGCCCTAAGGGTTCTGATTAACTGGTTGACGTCCATCCGTACTCTCGTCAGGCTTCCCTGGTAGGACAAACTTTATGGAACATCTTGAGTTTGTACCTCCTTAGCACCTCCGCTTCTCACTCATAGGTCTACTTAATCTATTGGGAATGTCCTAGACATCTGACTCTCAGACCCAAATGTCATTTCGTGTACGTATGAGGACGTAGACCTCATACGGTCTCATGTACAAGAAGCTCCTAGAGCTACGCTGAAAAGTTTCTGGCGAAGGAGTTTTAGGCAATGAATGATTGCCATTAAGGCACCAATTGGATGGTCAAGAAAACCTCGAACTTCCTATATAAAGACCCCCTCCACATTCATACTCTTCACGCACCTGAAAACTCCATTCTCTATCAACTTCTCCATTTTCTAGTGAAGCTAGAACTAGAGCTCTGACTTGGGCACTTTTCCAAGCCAAACAAGGCAAGGTGGGTTATTTAGAAATGGGGAGAAGTGAGCTACATCCTTGTAGTCTTCATTTGCTCTGAGGATCACCGGAGAAGCGCCGGTGTGATAGAACAGTGAAGCAGCTCCGGCGGACCGAAGCTGCCATGCATCGGCCGAGCTGAAATCAGCCATTTCGAGCCCTTCTTAGGCCAAACCAAGCCCTTTCAACACCTCCACACCCATCCTACAGCGGAATTAGAGCTAAAAGGTGAGTCAATTTGTCTCCCTTCTATAAATTCCAATCGGTGCTAGAGAGAGAACAGGTTGAACATCGATGATAAAATTCTCACAAAATTCAGCATGAATTGATGCAATTCTTGATCCTAGGATAAAAGTCAGGACGAGAGCTATTTGCCCAGATCAAAAGCTCGGACCACCGCACCCCCGACAGTAAGTTTTCGAAGCATTCTCTCTCTAAGTACAATTTTTCGGCGAAGCTCCCTTTGAGCTCATTCTGGCACCAAATCGTGCGATTCAAAGTGCAATTAAATCATATAAAGGTGTAGAAATCTAATTTAACTACAATTTCAACAATTAAACTCATTTGAAGGTTAATTTCAAAAAGTTAGAAGGTTGAAATTGGGGAAAAAGTTGGTAGAAATTGGGGAATTTCAAAAATCGAGGACCAATTGGTTAATTTTTGAATTTTTAGGGTAAAACTTACCATTTTTGTAAAGTACGGGCAAAATGGTAATTTTGGAAAAGTTGGGGGACCAAATTAGAAATTTGGGAAATTGAACACCTTTTGTGAAATTGAATAAATTGAGGTCCCAAGGTGAATTTTAAAGGTTTCAGGACTTAATTTGACGAAAAATCAGCATTAGGGATTTAATGTTAAAAAAAAATAACTTTAGAGACCTAATTACAAATAAATTAAAAATATTATTTTCTCATTCATTTGGAATGAATGAAGGCTATTAGGCTAAGGGATAATAAACAAGGATGTTCATATCGTGTAGGAACATGAAGTACCAGGAACGCCAACAAGGACAAGCTCGTGTGAATACAAAGAACCGGTCGAGAGAAATTCACTGCATTAACGGGTGAATGGGACTTTTAACATCATACCCGATTGGGTTGATGAGTGAATTAAGCTAAAAACCACTTACTGGTTGTGAGTGGACTAATTGAACTTCATACCCGGTTGGGATGATGAGCACTTTTTCTAAATTGGAAGCCATTATGAGTGGAAATCTTATACATCATATCGGTGGAGATGATGAGCACTTTTATTCAATGAAAACCAACTTATCGGTTGTGAGTGGGACTTTTAACATTGAACCCAGTTGGGGTGATGAGTGAATTAAGCTAAAAACTACTTACAGGTTGTGAGTAGAATTTTTGTATCATACCCGGTTAGGATGATAAGCACCTCGAAAATAAAAGTCTACTGCTAAGTGATATTTTAAACATCACATCCGAGAGGAGTGATTTGAAAATCATAGGAAAAACTACTTAATGGTTTAAGTAGATCATACTCGGTTGGTATGATGAAACTTTCTTGAAGGAAGTGGAAAACCTGCTCATCGGTTATGAGCTGAGATGTCCTCACACTCGATTGGTATGATGATAGCTGAAAAGTATATTTTGTTGGAAATGCTCTCCGCTGACTATGTGACAGTGCTTAAACATTTTGGGAGACCGTCTTGACGGGAGCTTGAATAGCTCTATTAGGTCGGAGGCCTTGGTTTTGGAACTTGGGGGCTAATATACTGATTTTGAAAACCTTGAATAGTGGGCCCTAGGCTAGTTGACAAGAGCAGGAGCTCGTAAACAAACACAATTCTAAGCCATGAAAACTTAAGTAAATCAATTGTTTGGCCATGGTACCGAGACAAGACCGACATACTCGTTAGACTAGCAGCAATGCGACATGACAGGTCGACAGACCAGCCAAGATAAATAGTTGTACCAGTGGCACCAAAGATTAAATGGCTTTTGGGGAAAACATTGTTTGTGCATACACTTGAGGTTCCAGACCATTAAGACGCCCAAGAAGGATAGTGATGCATTCTAAGGGCTGCTGGATGACATGGTGGTGAAAAGAGAAGCTAATGGGTTTGTGTTTCTCGTCATACCAGTTAGTCATGGAGTTCTGTGTTTATACTCCACGGAGTTCTGTGTTTGTACTCCATGGAGTTTCTGTGTTTGGACTTCGTGAAGCTGATGCGTTTGGGACTTCCTAAAGCTTCTGTGTTTGTGTTTCATGTTCACGAGACCAAGATATGGTCTTTATCCTCATACGAATACATATTTTTTTTTTCATATATGTTCCCTTCATGATGAAGAGTGTATGTTAGTTGATAAACACATCGGTTATGGTTAAGGAGTGAGTAATGGCGATGAAACTAAGATTTTGAAAATGAGAAATTTTAAAATAAGGAGTTTGGCACACTCCAATTTAAATATTTTCCTCTAAAAGTCAAACTTTAAACACTCATTCTCTGGGTCATTGAACTCACCCCCTCCTTTATATCTCTTTTCAGGTAACCAAGAGAAACTTTCCCAAAGACCTCCTGTTAGTCACACCTTCAAGACAAGTATGTAAGTTAAAATTTTTATACAATTTTGATTGATGTACTCCAAGAAAAGTAAAGGTTTAAAGGATGCCTTACTCTTCATGGATTATATACAAGGTGCAACCCTTAGTAAACCGGGAGAGTGGCAGGTTGATCATGGGGATCCGACCAAACTGAGTTGGGGCATGACAACTTGAGTGGTATGAAAGCTTGTTTCCTCAAATACATAATTAAGACTAGAAAATATAGTAACTAATAGGAGAGGAACCAAGAAAACTAGGAATGACTCTACTCAATACCCTATCCTCGTAGGAAGACAACCATAGAAGCTTCCCAATGCCTAAGGCATGTTAGAGGTCTCAAAAGTCCAAATGGGGAAGTATCTAGGAGGATGGTGCCAAGACCTATTGAGGTCACAACTCTAAGTATGATGGAAGCCAAGCATGAATCCATAAATGGCAACAAAGGGCATATAACCTTACCTAAGAGGATGCTTATCAAGAATCCCGTAGCTCACTATTTATTTTGTGACAATTTTCTGTGATAGGGCTAAAACTCCTAACATATTGTACTCATCTTTTAATAAAGTACTCCAAATTCCTAAAACCCTGTCTCTCAAAGGATGTGATCTCTCTAGGAAGATAACCCCAAGAAAAGTAACCCAACAAAACCGCGATACCCTAGACACCATGGAGACTTGGGATCAAGGAATGAATCAAGGAAATTATTAGGCAAAGAAGGCATGACAAGAAAACCGTCATGTTAAGGAGTCTAGAAGAACTCCTAGAATAACAACTTAGCAAGGAAACAACCTATCACAAGGTGCAAAGGAAATAGGACATGAAATAAAGGACTATCCCATAAGGATTTAGAATAATACTTTCCAAGAATGACGCCCTCGTAGCTATAGGAAATATGAAAGGATACCATCCTAAGAAAACACAACTCCCGCTCATAATTTCAACCACAGACAGGAGGAAGCTCTTCAAGATCTTAGCAAAGTGACACAAAGGAAAAAGGGCTGAACGTAGGACCTCAATAAAACTACAAACCGAATAAAAGGTAGTTGAAGAGAACTCTCACTTAAAGAAGAAATTTCCAACAATTTAGGAGCAAAGAAGTGAGTGCATCCACAAGAGAAGATAAGCCATGCGTTTGATGACAAATGGGATGTCTTGAGATTTCAAGTACACACGACAAATTGCCCTTATCGCCACCATGTCGTCCAACAGCCCTTAGGAGCCATCATTACCCCAAAGGCGTCTTAATAGTCTCGTACTATAAGTACATGCAAAAACAAAACTTTTCCACATATAGCCATTAACGCTCAACCTGACTTACAACTGGTTGTCTAGGTTGGTCCGTCGACCTGGCCATAACACACTACTACCAGTCCATCAAGTACTGTTGGTACTAAGTTAGTATCATGGTGAAATCACACAACCAATTTCATTAAAAAAATTTAATGCTTTTTCTTAATCAAGTTACTTTACGAGCTCTTGTTTGTGCCAACTGGCCTTGGGCCCAGTATACATGTTTTTTCAAAACTTGGGCATTCAGCCCTATGAGTTCAAAAACCCAAGCTCCCGACCTTATCTAAGCTATTTTAGCTCACGTCAAGAAGGTCTCCCAAATATATTAAGTTTTAGCACACAGTTAGGGAAAAACACTTCTAACAAAAATTTATTTTTAATTTCATCACACCAACCAAGTGTGATGATATCTCTACTTACAATTGGTAGGCGGGTTTCTCCTTTTCTCAAGGAAATTCATCTTACTAATCGGGTATGATTATCTCTACTTACCACCAGCAAGTTGGTTTTATCCATTAACGATAATGCTCATCATCGCAACCGGAGAGATGTGTAAATTAGCCCACTCACCCGATGACCGTGACGTGTTCGTCTCTAGTCGGTTTCTAAGTCCACACTAGCTTTTCCTTGGTGTCGTTCTGGTCTCTCGCGTCCCTACATGATTTGGATATTTTTATCAATTAAGATTAGGCATGACAGTGATTGTTTTCTCATGTTTGAGCAACAAGGCTCAAAATTGTTGATTAATTGCACTTAGGTCCCTAAAGTTCATTTTCCTTAACTTTACGTCCCTAATACTAACTTTTCCCCAAATTAAATCCCAAGGATTCCAAAATTCCCTTTGGGTTCTCAATTTACTCAAAATTGTATATGGGGCTCAGGTTTTCCAAATTTCTAATTTGGTCCCCAACTTTTCAAAAATTATAATTTTGGCCCTACTTTCAAAAAATGGCAATTTGGCCCTAATTATTCCAAAAACTGAGCAATTGGTCTCCCAACATCTTTCTTATTTCTAATTAGCCTTAAATTTTGGGAAATACCCAATTTTCCCCAATTTCTCCTGTTCAAACTAACTAAATCTGATTTCTTCAAATTGGCCACTCAATCGCGGTAAATTATTCTAATTAACTATATGGATAGTTCCAACACTTCCATATGATTCAATTGTGCTTTGAATTGAATGATTTGAATCTGAAATGAGCTCAAATGGAGCTTCGCCAGACAACTATTCGTACAGAGAGAAAGCTTCGAAAGCTTATCGTTGGAGGTGCGGTGGTTTGAGCTCGTAATTTGGGGAGGTGGCTCTTGTCCTGAGGTTTCTTTTAAGAAAAAGAATTGCTACGGTTGACATTGAAATGAAGGTGAATTTGTTTAGGGAAATTTGGCACTTTCTCTCTCTAACATTGATCTGTAACAACGGAGTAGGGCCGAATTGGCTTACCTTTCACCTCTGTTGAGGCCGTGTGATGGTCGTGGGGTGTTGGGGAGGCTTGGTTTGGCTTGAGGGGGACTGAATTTAGCCAAATTAAACTCGGCCAAAATAGGACAACTTCGGTCCTTCGGAGCTGCTCCACTATTTGATTCCATCGGTTCTTCTCCAACAGTCCCCGGGTCGAAAGGAGGTTGCTATCAGATAGCTAACTTTCCACGTAGTCTACAGGACCCGACCTTGCCTTCTAAGGTTGAGAAAAAGGCCTAAGTTGGAGCTCTAGTTCGAGCTTCACTAGAAAATGCAGCAGTTGTGAGAGAATGACGATTTGAGGTGTATGGAGGATGAATGGATATGAGCTCCTGATATAGGGAGCTCGGGGACCCTCTGCCCAACCATTTTCCATTTTGGTCGAGCTTATCCTCGCCTGAAAATGGCCTAATTGGAGCGGTTACACTTTCACCAGAGAAGTAAGTTTTCTACATTAATGAACAGTGCTGTCATCTTGAGGAAGAAGAAGACATTGTTCTGAACTGGACCGGACTGGTCCGACCGGGATCAATTGCGAAAATCAGCCAGTTCAGGTCCAGTTCGATTAGTTTTCTCAAAATTAAAAATTTCCAAATTAATCTAAATCGGAATTAACCAGTTCATTTTCTATCTAATAGTGGCTTCAATTTCTCAATTTGAACATTTTAAGCTACCACAAAAATGAATTTAGAAACCAATTCAAGCAAGGTCCAAACTGGTTTAATCCGTTTCAATATGGTTGAGGTCCGGTTCACCCTAAATCGGTCTTGTTTTCTCTTCCCATTTGTTCCAAGGTTCTTTTCCTTTATTTTTATGACTACTTTAGTCATTTGGAATTTTATAAATTTCTCATTTTACCCATTCTTTATTGGTTATGATTCGTGAACCGACTCAGTTTTCTTTTTTAAATTAACCGGTTCTTTTCTCAGTTTTCTTATCTTTAAAGTACAGGGTTTACCTTTTTGGTTTCCACAGTACTTTAATCGAAAATCACCATCTTAATTTTCTTGCATGGGAAATTGATTCGTAATCTGATTATCCAATCCTAGTTTGGGGTTCCATTCCTTATTTGGGGTTCCATTCTCTGTTCAAAATTTGATTCCTAATTTAATATCAATTTTCAGCCAAATTGGGCTTAACTCTAATATCAGAAATTCCAGTGTTTCACCTAACACAGGATTGCAATGAACATACATGTGGGAACATGATAATACAAGCCCACACATATGTCAAAGAATTTTTCAGGCAGCGACCGAGGAATGACACAACTAGGCAACCCTTGTGTAATATATGATGCAGTGAGTAGGACATCACTAAGTGTAAGTGGAAGTAGACCAAGACATGAATGCAAGTAAATCGATGAACCTCATGCAAAGAATGTGGATTGTTCATGGGGAGGGAAATGATTTATGTCTTATAAGTGTTGAAGTCATGATATGATGATGTTATCAAAAAAAGGGATATGCTCATATGTGGAAGAATGGTGAATGTATAAGGTTGTATGAGAAATAACAAGAGACATTGTGGAAAAGAGCCAATATTATGAGAATAATTTGGAAGCATTGACTAGTGTACCAATGGATGCTAGAGACATAGTGAGAGATGTCCTCCTAAAGTTAAAAGTTGGGAAAGAATTTAAAAAAATAAAAGGAAAATGAGGGAATGATAGTCAAACACATTTTACTTATGTTGCAGAAAAATAGATCATATCATAGGAGTGATATGACTAAGCAAGAAAAGTACATCAATGTAAATCGATATGACCAGGAAATTCTTGGAATGAGTGCGCGGATAAGGTCTGCCAAATGTCATTGGAACATTTTAAGGAAACATACTACATGAAATGAATGATGTAGTATGTTATTTAGCAGCAAGGAGCATGAGGCTAAAGTTATAAATATAGGAAATAAGGGTTCAAATTGACTTGTCCCAAAGGAGAGGAGAACCGGATGAGTATAAGAATGTGTGTAAGAAAATGTTGGAAGACATAGGAGTGTGAGAAGAAACTCAACACAGATCGATATGAGACCTTACTATGATAAATGAAGATATGACACCCTAGTGTAATAGGGGTGAAGAAAGGACAATACTACAATAGATGACAACAAAGCCTATTGAAGTGAAGGCCAAGAGTTGCAATAAATATAAGACAAGTTAAGTGAATAGGGTATTTCCATCATTAGTGGGTACATGCCATATCAATGTAGAGAGCGAAATACCTTTTATAAGAGAAACATGTTATCATATGTTGGAACAAGTTAAGGTGTGTTTCAAATAAAATATAGACGAACCCATTTTAGAATAAATGTGGAATGATCATGTGTGAATAAACGGAGCAAGGAAATTCAAGTAATGGAGACCTAGGATCTTGAGGGTCTAAGAGTAAGTCCAATTATAATTAGGAAGAAAAATAAAAGAATGTATCAAAGAAGGACAACTCATGGTAATGAGGTATACCTCAAAGGGCGTGCGAGTGATAAGTGTCAAACATTTTGTAAATCTAGAATGAATAAGTTTGGACTATCATAACTAAGATGGTTAATTGTCCATATTTATAAAATAATGTTAAATGTCATTTTGGAAATTGTTTACTGCTAAGGATATCACACCTAGAGGTATGTAGACATGAATAGGGTGGTAATCTCTTAATCGTTGAAAGTTGAGAAAGGCAAATGCCATAAGTGTAACAACACAAAAAAAACCCTTATAGTACAAATGAAATAAGGTACATGCAGAATGGAACAAGGAACGAAAAAGAACCCTACACATGAATGTACTAGGCATAATAGGGAAAGAGATACTAGAAGTTATACTGCACATTTTAATAATATTTATGGAAACCAAACATCAAAAATTTATAAGTGGATTGAAAGGCTACACTCAAGGAAGAGAACTAAAAAGTAATGGTGATTTTTCTTTGTAATAAAAACAGATAGAAATGATATCAACAAAATAATACATGAAAGAGACATAATGGTATATCAGGCATTGTGACTTGAGAAATGAGGTAATAGAAATAGGCTTACCTTTAGATGATAGGGAACTTACCCTCATAAGTAAGATGTTACGAAGGAAACCCACATCTATCGTATGGGGATCATGCATCAATCCATAAGGTATGTTTCCATTCCTCAATATTGAGGATAAAAATCCTAAAAAGAGGGGATTAGATGTAACAATAGAATTTTCATAACAAAAATTTAAGAATAATTTGGCCAGAAATTGGGGTTGAATTGAGAATATAATCATGAACTAAGAATTAAAACTTGAAATGAGAATGGGTAACTATGATGGGAATAGAAATCCAATCAAATAAGAGATCGATTTTAACCGCAAGAAACCAAGCGTTTGTGAAAAAAATCTAATTTTTGATCGATTGATGTTAGGATTTTAGGTAAAATATTCGAGGGGACACAAGAAGTGCAAAAATGTAATATAATAAAATTATTAAAGAAAGAATGAAAGAAAGAAAGGGAATTTTGTTGCATGATCCGAGTCGGGTCAACTCAACCCACCAAAACGGACTCCTCGTGAGTGCTACGATTGGGTCCGAACTTGAAAGTGGATAAAAAACACCGTATAAGGGTAATTTTGGTAGGCCTTGATCCAAAAGAGAACATTGTCAAAGATTATCATTCATTCGGGGCCAACTATAATACTGCGATTTTCTTAATCCAAAAATTTTGATCCAAAATTAAATTAGAATTATATTTGAGTATGAAATCAAATTTATTGGATTAACAATATGATACAAATTAGAAGAATTCTAATAAATATAGTAGAGGAGATCTAATTGAATTAGGATAATTAACTCGAAGTTTCGAGTTAAATGAGCAGAATTGAGTTTAATTAATTATTTTATCAATAAATATTATATATTTTATAATGGTGGGACATTTTGCAGCCTTGTTATTATCCAATACATAAATTATATAAATATCACAAAATCCCAATCAAAGTGTTTAACAATTAAAACAAATATATGACTTTAATTTGAAAGACCTAATTAAAGGGAACTCAATTACATAAATAGAGTGAGGGCCTTAAGGCCTAACATTATGAGCGTGGCCTAGGAAAGTTTAACTTGAGCTGAGATAATTAATGAAAGTTGGGCTAGAGAAACACTCCTCAGGGGAATTAACCCAAAACCAAAACATGCAGCAAATTAAAATACCCGCCATAATTATGGACTAAGCAAATCAATGGACTAGAGAAAGATGAAAGCAATGCCCATCAACTATTTATCAAGGATTAACTTACTAAATGAGTAAAATGGTTAACCTAATAAGTGTGCTTGAGATGGATTTGTTGGATCAAATTACTAGCCCTAATCCAGTACAAGTGGAGCTCGAGATAAGCCAAGGAAAGTCAACCCAATACATTCATGATACAAACTCACATGCATATATAACTAAAGAGTTTGATTGAATGAATGTATGAATGAAATATAAAAATAAATGCCTCTTATGATAAAGTGTATCACAAATGGGAATGGTAAAGGGTCAAATTACTTCCCATGAGGGCGAACCCAAGAAATCAGAGAAACTAAAATAAATTATAACGGACAATAACATAAAAATGACGAGATAAAATTACCACCAGAAAGATGAGACCTTGCTCCTATATAAAAACCATGTGAAGACCTGCAAAGGACACACAAAAATAAATTCATTGGTCACCTAAGGGAATGCACCTGTAGAAATGAGAAGCAGACATACAAGGAAAATCGAAAGGAGACATTGTCAGTAACGGGGCACCCAAGAGACTCTCACTATAGCCACTCCCTCTACTATTTTTGTTGTCGGGATTTTTGCATCAACAGCCTCCCTTCATTGGGCTTTCGTTCCCTTAGTTGGTCTTTGCACAATGGCACATTCACACGCCTAGTGGAGTTATGTCGTCCCTCTCCGCACAAGCTCACAAAGGTAAGTTGATTTTCCTCCATAATTTAGTCTTAACTTTAGATGCAGGAACTTGATCTAATTTCTAATATGTATGTTGCGTGTTTCCATCTCCAATCATTTCATTGTTTCAATGGTAATCATGGATTTCGATAAGGTTCGAATAATCAAACTAATGAATTCTTAGAGAGACCTCACCTGGGAATCGTGTCAACCATCGGAACTCTCGGAGACATGCAATCAGTAAAAGAACGGATGACCAAACATACATCAATAGCATGATTGGCGATGATCGTCAAGAACGTGCTCGGAGTCGGATGTCAGGAAGAATCGGTAGGATGAAATGCTGGAGACATCAGCTGAAGGGTTAGGGCTCGAGAGGGAAATCACAGAACAATGACAATTCGATATTAGGATGTGAGCGGAGGAGGCTGACTAGGAGGGAAAGAACTAATTTGCCATCATATTTCATATTAATTATGCATGTGTCCTTGGACCTTAAAATGATGAAATTCCCCTCATTAGTTGTTCAAAATTACAAGACCACCTAAGGGGTTGTGTGCTATACGGAAATTTCTGAGGTTAAGGTGTGTTTGGCCTACGAGTAATTGCAAGCCCCTATGCTTGTTTGGCAACGTAGAAAAACTCAGGAAAATTAGTGTATAAATTCTAGAATTTTATATAAGAAATTCCATATTTAGCAAATTGGAAAATTTGTTATGAAATTAAAATATATTGCCAAAAACTATAATACGTCAACTAATGACCCAAAATTTCTTATGAATTTCATTAGGGAATAATTCACTCCATAGTGGAAAAAAAACATGAATACTCAGGAATACCTCCAGGATAAATATATCCCTAGATAATAGTGAATGAAAATTCTGTCATCGAGTTCGATTTGATTAATAATGTGATATAACTAACAAAATTAATATATTAAATTAAATTATTTTAAAAAATAATTAAGATATTTTTTAATTGAATATTTTTGGGAAATAACTTCATATATTTTATTATGAGCATTAAGTACAATAAGACATAAAATGATAAGGCAACCATCGTTGTGAAACAAAGAGGATGTGACGGGTTGTTTGCAGGTCCGACTGGTGAAAAAGGGTCCGGGTGTGATACCGACAGTCACCGGTGCCAAAGTGGTTGTTTGCCACACCTCTACCTCCGACTAACAATGACCGACCTCCGAAAAGGAGAGAATCAATTGCCACGAGCTGGTTTCCACCATCGTGTTTGATCGGCTCTTCTAGACTCTTACCAATCGAGGCACAAATTCTTCCCACTCCAGCGACCATTTGGTCAGCCACCCCCACAAATTGATTAGTGTCACACCTAGATCCGAATACCCAAGTTGGGTTACATTGGTAACCGTAGCATACCTTCGATGCTAAAATGGTGAATTACTTCACTGAAGTGGACTCAATAGAATGTAAGGCTTAGAATAAAAGCATACACAATTTAGAGTAGAAATTTAAACTTTAACAAAGCATATGACAGGCCCCGCTTCTCATATTCTCATGCACGTACAACATTAAAGTACATAAAAGTATCTTTAATTCTCAAGGCTTTATATGCTATCTGACCAACCCCACTACTCATGTTCTCATGCACCTTATGCATCATAGCAAAACACACACCAATAAAATTATAATTTTTAGGTTCGGTGTGATATCTAATCATCCTTACTACTCCTGTTCTCAAAACACATATTCGAATAGTTCATGTGCTTAACACCCAATAATTATGGGTTCCCATTCTCTAACTTACTAGTTCATCATTATTTTCCCGTCTTTACTTAGTTAATACACATGGATCCTAGCTCCCATTTTGTTTTAGGAAAATCCCAGCATATTAGCCTTTCCACTATAGTCGCTTGAGGCCTTAGCCTTCTTTGGAAAGTCAAACACGGAACATAGTGCTAGTTTATTTCTTGTGTCATCACGTGTCGTTAATCTAATTCATGGCTTAACATGCACATTTCATATCTTTGCTCATCTTAGGCAAGTCATACCATGCTCTCTACATTTTGTAGAAAGCAAGTAAAGAATCATGACCGGTCCAATAGGACTCGTCGTTTATAAACATACTCACAGTAATATCTGGAACTTATTCATCAAGGAGGATTTTTCGAACGCCTATGGATGCATGTACTCTCATGTCATTTGGATGACAACTTCACAACAAAAATCAAGTTATATGAATAAGATCAGATTTTTTTCCCTCGAGTAACTATAGTGTCACCCCATAGTTTTCCAAACGTTACGGTTTTGCCCCTTTGGTTGGGTTCGCTCGACTCACGCGTCGATGAAGCCACTTTAACTAAACTACCATGTGGTTTCATTCCACTATCATAGGTATGTCCATATTTGGTCATATTAGCCAAAATTCCTAAATTCTCCAATATTCTCACTTGGATACTTAACATTTTGGAAGTTACATTTTGGTCTACAAGTAGGGCAAAATTACCATTTTGCCCTTAATTCTCAAAACTCTCTCACTTTGTACCCTAGACATTCCAAGTCTCTCATTTGGGTCCTCAACTTTCCTTTACACTTATTTGCATCTCTAAGTTGACAAAGATTACTTATAGATCACCAAGATTCATTACTTTACACTTTGTTCACTAAATTGGGCAAAATTAATAATTTTTCCCTTTAATTGCAAAAATCCCATTTTTGCCTCCTTTAATTTGAAAAAAGCCACTCTTGACCTTCATGGCTCAAAATGAATTATTTTAACCTACCTTGGGGATAAATAGCTATTTTGGCCATTTTTTAGCAAAATTACGCTTTTGCTCCTAATTTACCAAAAATAAGGTTTTGGCCCTAAATCTTACGGAAACAACTTTAAACATCATTGTTTGTCCCGAAATCACTTTCTATCCCCTTAGGTTTCCCTTTTGGACCATTTCTAAATTTTCCCATTTTTGTAAATCGGTCCTCAAACTTTTCCAAATTTACAAATTTGTCCCCAAACTTTAAAGATCAACTAAACCAAAATCCATTTTAATTAATCCCTCCTAAATACCTTCATTATACTCATAATGGCTCATAGGTGGGGTGGGGGTCTTATCATGGCCAAACTTACACGAAAATGGCCAAGTACCAACACTATCCAAAATAGAGCTACATAGGGAGTTGTTGGCGATTTTCACCAAAGAATGCACCACTGATGGCTGGAGAGTAGGAATTTTGAAGCTTAAAACACATATGATTAGATCTATGGTGGTGGTCGACCAAGAGATTGCTAGTGTTGGGAAAAATTTAGCATCGTACAGTCATTGACATAAGATTGAGAACAAACCTATAGGGGGAAATTGGCTTGTCGTATACAAATGTTTCCTTGCAGGCTAGACAAGGTGTGTAGGAGATAGAGGAGAGGTAGGGGTTCTTTTGGCACCTATTTCAGTAGGTGTGGTTTTTGAAGGTGTCCACATTTGGCCCAGAAAGGGCGAAGGAGATCCTTTGTCCCGGATCGAAGTTAGCCAAAACATCCCTTGTGCGACTTTTTATGGCCACTAATAGATCCAAAATGGACCAAAACTCAAGAGGAGACCCTTAGCAGTATTTTCACAAAAAAATCACTTTATTTAGTGGTTAGGTAAGGGAAATTTGGAATAAGAATAATCGGGTGTCAGGAGTGAGTTCGAGAATAGGTTTTTAAACTTCTCCAATCAAATTCAATATGATATAGAGATGTAAATGCAATTAACTTCACCTGTAGGCTACTTAGGGAGATTTCATTACATTATCAAGTATGACTACATGCAAATTGATGAAACAAATGTGTCAATTAAGCATGTTTCTATAACTTGTTATCTATTGAAATTGTATTGGAATGGGTAGTTGCATGAATTCGAGTGTGTGAGCATGAGTTGGGTCGGTAAGCCAAAGTATGATTGAATTAGACTAGACAAGGTTCGCCCTCATTTTCATACTTTCCAATAATTTAAAATTACCTTCTTGCCCTCTTAGATCCTCTTGGTAATTTAACCTAAAATCTTGATCCCAATCGGATGAACATAGACTTTTTCACAAATTTGGGTTTTTTTTCTTGGAAAATTAATCTCTAATTTGATTGGACCTCTATTCAATACATGGGTTCTCATTCTCATTTCCAATCTTAGTTTCCCAGTCTGGTACGACTCTTAGTCCTAATGAAAGGTTCCATTCTTAATTATTGTTGGCATTCCTACTTCGAAATTCCATTCTTGGTTCGATCTCAGTTTCTGATCCAAACGGCTTAAATTTTTTTTTTTTAAATCACAGTCTTACAATTTCTCCCCTCCTTTTTAGGAGTGTTTACCTCTATATTGTACCGACATGAGGAAAATGATTCCCTCAAGTAATCCAATAGGCTCTTTTTACTTCCTTGAATTCACTCGGTCGTGACACCATCATGTATGCTTATTATCTAACATTCTTGTCCTTATGCAAATATTCTCATTATCTAACTTTCTTATTAGACTTAGGCTCATCATTTATCTTAGGCTCAAGTAACCCTTTTTCCACTACATCTAGCGGGAATATCATGCCATTCCCTATGAGACTCCTTCTAGAGTCATTTACATCAATAGTTCCTTCCAATCATCTTAGACTATAGATCACACCTCTCAGTTACACATATACTATCCCAATTATAACCTCCTAATCTCTTATGGATATCCTTGGTTAACACAAATAGCTAGGTCCTTTTATAAAACTTGCAACTTATCTACATAAGTATTAGTATGTACTTAGCCATTTTGGTTGTTCCCCCTTTTAATTTGACATATTTGTTACAACCGAAAATATCCATACTTCTCAAAGTCAAATCACAATACTTGTTCCAAAAGTGTTTGTTTGATATCATGTGTCTAAGGGTATTACTTTCTCTATTGTCTCTAGTTGTATGTATATGCATGATTGTACTAGTGCTAAGATGCTTACTAATCTAACACATCTTATCTCCTTATGTTGGCTTTACGCAATACTGATAAGAGAGTAACAAAGGTCTTTACCAAGTCCTCTTTTACCAAATTAGTTCCTTTCATTTTTTTCACCCACAATCCAAGCCCCTCTTATTTTCCTTAGTGTCTAATCCACCTCATTTATTATAATAACCCATATCATGTCTCAAGGTTGGAAATATTAATCTTATCTCCATTTTGTCATAATTGTCCCTTCATGATCCAATAATCCAAATCCTCTTTTTACTCTATTCATCTTCAAAATTCATTGTAATACTTACATATCATTCCTTGTAATATGTGAGTTACTGTGGTATGTTCCTTATCACCAAATGTGATTATGTTTCTAACTTCCTTGACTCCCAAGTCTCACACGCCTTGAGGTCTCTTTCAGTCATTATATTATTGGTATTCTTATCCACCGGTTTTCAATACTAAGACACCTATCATTACTTCTGATACTCCTCCTTAGGTAGAGCCTTTCAATCCACCTATCACTCATTGATGTCCAATTTCCTTAAGGACAATTTGAAATTTTAGGTCTACCCCTAGAACCACTCAGTCACACCTAACCTGGTTTGGATAGAACCCTATAAAAAACCTACCACTCCTACCAATATTATAATAGGGGCCACCTCCATGATCATATTATTGATAGGAGCAAGTCTCAAACAATGAGGAAAACAATGCATTAGATTATATTTTCTAAAATATGTCGAAATGTATACAGTGTTGTACATAAATTTGTAAAAGAAATTTACGTACTAATTTGGTAGTTCATCTTCTAATGTCCTTCTTGTCATTCTATGACTTGAGAGGGGCAAGGGTGGAGGTGAGTTTAAAACTCAGTGAGAGGGTTAGTTGAGAACGTCATGTAATGTCCACGATTCAGCATGTACTAAAAGGGCATATGGATTTCATTTTTTCTTAACTCCAACAGGTTTGAAAAATAAACCAAACCCAACTTGTTTTATCATTGAAAAATTAATTTCAAGATTTAATTCATTGATTGTATCTCACAAGCTAAAATTTTGTTCCTTTCTATCCATAAGAACTTTCATGGTTTGTAAACTTTCCATAGCTTTGTATCAAACAACATCAATCACCCTTTCTCATAAAAGAGGTTTTCACGGCTTGTGTCTCACAAGCTAAAACTTGGTTCCTTCATACTTGAAAGAATTTTCATGATTTTTTAGGGTTAATTACCCAAAGGTTTGTATTAGACAAACAACAAATCAAACACCCTTTCTCTTTAAAGGCATCAAACATTCGCAAAGCAAACCCTGTGAGGCTACAACCTTGATATGTCCCACTACGGGCTTGGAGCACCTTTATTGTCCACACTAGTGGGAAACTACAACCTCTACCACATAGTCTATGTCAGTACCATTACCCAACCCCTAACATTTTCAATAATTCTGTGTGCTATTGAGGGACGAGACCTCATTCTACTTCACTTCAGTCTCAATATGCACGAAGCTCTCAGAGCTTCCTAACATACTAGAACATCGTAACTTTCTTTGTATCAATCTTGTTGTCTAGTAGCCCTTAGAACCAACACTACCATGTACCGACAGTCTCCTTGGTTCTGATTGATTGCAATCATAAACAAGTGTCTTTTGATTTAACACCTTTCTCTTTGAGTTGCTAACCCAATGGGCTCCAACCCAACTGTGGCTCAGCAACATCAACAAATATTACAAAATTGTGATTGTAAACCCCGCCCTTTCAAGCTAATGAAAACCAGAAAGAGAACCGGTCAAACTAAGTGAGAAAACTGAATCAGTTCACAAACCCGATCAATTTTGAATGGGCAATTTAGGAATTTACAACTCCTAGGAGATCCCAAGGGTTCAAAATACTATGGAAAAGAACCTTAGGATGAATTGGAAGAGGAAAATTTGACCAGTTTGGATGAATCGGGTCCAACATGATTGAACCAGTTTATGAACCGTAACCAATAGAGATCAGGCAAAATAAAGGAATTCAACTCCATTATACTCCAAAGAAATTCATAAACCTTGGGAAGGAACCTTAGAACAAAGTGGGAGAGAAAAAGCAGACCAGTTCGGGTGAACCGGACCCAAATCGAATTGAATCGATTTAAGGACCAAGTCGGTTTATGAACCGGAATCAATAAAGAGATGGTAAACTGGAAATTTTCTGGACCCTAAGTGACCCAAGGAGTCACAAAAGACATGGAAATGGACTTGTGAAGGAATTGGGGATGAAAACCAAACCGGTACAGGTGAACTAGATCCGAACTGGTTCGGACCGGTTTGAACCACTATTAAACTGAATCCTAAATTCATTTTTATAGGTGGCTTAAATAATTCAAATTGGAGATTTGAGGCCCCATTGGATAGAGAATGAATTTAGAAATTTTTAGATTTGAAAAACTCAATCGAATGGGGGGTGAACCGGCCGGTTTAAGCTTTGAACCCGGTTCGGAACAGTGTCATCTTCTTCCTTAGGATGACAGCACTGTTCACTCACTAGGAAACTGAAAAAATGCCGGCGAAGAAGAAACGCTTTTGTTCGGGGCGTTTTAGGCCTTCAATGTCAGTAATAATGGTGCCAGCCAAAGCACATCATTCTTTCATTAAAAGTTTTCATGGCTTATGATCAGCTTTGTTTATAAGCTACTGCTGGTGCCAATTGGGATTAGACCCACTGTACGAAATTTTCAAAATCAAGCATTTTAGCCCCCAAGTTCCAAAACCGATGCCTCTAGCCTATCTGAGGTATTCGAGCTCTCGTAAAGAAAGTCTCCCAAAATTTTTAAATAGTAGTGCACAGTTAGGGGAGAATACTTCTGACACCAATCAGGTGTGATGACATCTCCGCTTACAACCGGTAAATGACTTTTCCACTTCCTTCCATGAAGTTCATCATACCAACCGAGTATGATCTACTTATAAGTGGTAAGTAGTTTTTACACGTAGTTTCAAAATTACTCCAACCAGGTGTGATGTTAAAATTCCACTTAGAAATGGTTTTTCATTTTCGAGGTACTCATCATCCCAATTGGGTATGATGTGAAAATTCCCAATCATCTGATATTTATAGTGTACTTTCCTCTTAATCGACTTTTTGACTTCACAAGAGCTTATCTTGCTGGTGTTCCTGGTCATTCGTGTTCCATCATGATTTAAACAACATTGTTCAATAACATTTGGCCTAAAATTTTAAATATTTGCACTTACGTCCCTAAAGTTCTTTTTTTTAAACTTTAGGCCCCTAATGCTAATATTTCCCCAAATTGAAAATGGTAATATTTGAAAAGTTAGGGACCAAATTGGAAATTTGGGAAACTTGAACCCCTTTTTATTATTTTGAATAAATTCAGGTTCCAACATGAATTTTAGAAGTTTTGGGACTCAATTTGGGGAAATATTAGCATTAGGGGCCTAAAGTTTAAAAAAAAGAACTTTAGGGACCTAAGTGCAAATAGTTAAAATTTTAGGCATTTTGTTCATTCATGATTTGAATAGCCATTGTTCCCTAACTTTTCAAATATTACCATTTTGCCCCTACTTTACAAAAATGGTAATTTGACCCCAATAATTCCAAAAATCCACCAATTGGTCTTCCAACATCTTTTTCATGGCCAATTGGCCCTCGATTTTGGGAATTTTCACTTTGGTCCCTCAATTTCCACCTTTTAAATTGGCCAAATTTAATTTTATCAAATTGACTTATCAATCGAGGTTAACTGATGAAATTGAAAGTACAATTGAGTTTCTACACATCCATATGATTCAATCAATCTTTGAATATCATGAATTGATGACACAACAAGCTCAAACGGAGCTTCGCTAAAAAACTAGACTTAGAGAGACAAAGCTTTAAAAGCTTACCATCGGGGGTGCGGCAGTTTCAACATTTGGTCAGGGCAGGTAGATCTTATCATGCTCCAACCTAGTTTGGTTAGGTCCCTGTGAACAACCTGCCACTCTTTCTCGGTTCAAGAGGAGTTTCCTTCTTCTTTTACTCGAGAGGAGCCAGGAAAAATTTCAACCTTGTTCCCTGGAGGACATATATCAATTAAAATGCAAGTTTAAGGAAAAATTAAGCATACCTGATAAAGGGTAGGGCTCGGTGTTACTCCAAGTCATGTTTTTCCTAGAAAGGGATAGAAAAGAGGGGTGAGTTTCTACAACTTAGTGAATGGTTTTTCAAAAGTCTACTTTTAAATTTAAAGAAAAACTTTTATATTGGAGTGTGCCAAACTCTATACTTTTCAAAAATCCCTTCATTTAAAAATTCAGGTTTTTCCCACTATTTCTTATTATCACGGTGTGTCATCACCCAACACACATCCTTCATCATGAAGGTTATATACATTTGCAGGTCAGCACGACCACTAAACCCACTAGTAGTTTCGGAGCGACTTTATCGGCCATCTAGATAGAACTACGACCACTTCTACCCTGAGACTGAGCAGATGTACGTGACATCCGACCCTCAATCCCAAAATTAATTCTTCATGTCTATATGAGGATAGAGACCTCATCTTGTCCCCATCTCGGTCTCTTGCACTTGGTGCTACTCTAAATTTCGCATGGTCACTTGGAACGACGAACTGCCCTTATACTCACCGGGTCATCTAGGGCCTTAGGACGTATCACTACCCCTCATGGGCATCTTGATAATCCCGTACTCATAGTGCATGCACAAACAATGTTTTCTTATTATGCCATGTAATATGTGGTGTCATTAGTCCAACGATCCTGACTTTCAACTCAACTTGCAGCTATTTGTCTTGACTGGTCCGGAGACCGGTCATGTCGCATTGTTGCCTGTTGATTGAGAATGTCGGACCAGCCTTGGTACCATGACCATACAATGTACTTATTAAAGATTTATGACACATATATCATGTTCGTTTACGAACTTCTATTCGTGCCCATTGGCCTATGGCCCACTGAAACATCCTGAACGGAAACGTTTCCTTTTCGTTGGTGCTGTTCGATTTTTCGATGAGTGAAGAGTGCTTTCATTTGAAGGAAGAAGATTACACTTTTTCAAACTGGACCGGACCGGTCCAAACCGGGTTCAATACTTTAACCAGTCGGTTCATGCCCTATTCAATCGAGTTTTTCAAAATTAAAAATTTCTAAATTCATCTAAATTCATTCTCTATCCATATGTGTCTTCAATTCTCCAATTTGAATCTTTAAAGCAACCTAGAAAAACGAATTTAGCATCCGATTCAATAATGGTTCAAACCGGTTAAAATTGGTTCAATCTAGTTCACCTGAACCGGTCTGGTTTTCTCTCGCAAATTGTTCTAAAGTCCCTTTCCAAGGTTTTTATAACTCTTTGGGTCAGTGGGGTGTTGTAAATTTCCCAATTTGCCCATTTTCTAGTGGTTGGGGTTTGTGAATTAGTTCGGTTTTCTCACTCGGGTTTACTGGTTCTTTCCCGATTTTCCTTAACTCCAAAGGACGGGGTTTACAACTCTCCCCTCCTTTTATGTGTTTTGTCCTCAAAACGTATTCAACATCCTTTGCACAAGAAATAACTTCACTTGATATCCACTTGTAGTTTATTTACATACAACCTTTTCGGTTATTTTCACTTAGCCCCTTTATAACACACACATAAAAATTTTCTTTTCCTTCCATTACTTACTCATTCCATGCAGCTTACTTAGATAAGCATACCTTACTTGAAAGTTTGAGGTTATATCCATAAATTTGCATCCTTCTTTCCTTAAAGCATAATTCTTCATCTTAAGATTATTCACTCAGAATTTTAGGATTGGGAGTTCCAAGACACCCATTCATTCCTGTGTGTAGTCACTCCCTTTGTTGTTAAAACCCTTAGCTCAAGGTCCTCTCAAACACCACCAACTCACTTCATAGATTTTCGTATTAACTTCTTATATCTAGTATGGACCTTTCTTATGTCCTCCCTTGGTTTTAGTGGCGTCCTTTCCTCAAGTACTTTCTTTTCTTTTAGTCAACTCTCATTCTCTCCTGATCACTTCAAGATTCTTATAAGAGTTAATCTCCTTCGATCATATGTTTGATTGACTATTTGTGATAGCTCCCTCATTTCAGTTTTACTCTCTACCATGTCACTTACAGTAGAGACGTTTACCTTAGGAACTACATGCTTCCTTTCTTATCATTTCTTTAAAGGTTTCATTCCTTCCTTTCTTCATACCCCTTTCTATATTAGGGTATTTGTCCATTTGAATCCATCTCTATCTGAAATTCTAGTCTCTTCCCTTACTCTTTACCTAAGTCATTTACAATTATCGATCTCATTCCATGTACTCCATATTATGTCTAATCATCCTCTCTTTTGGCTCTATCAATTTGAGCGTTGATCACTACTGGTCCTGATGCCAATGATCCTTTACTTAAATTCCTTCCTAACTAAGGGGTTAACTTTTCCAAGGGTTCTTAGATGTGTTTTCCTATGGTTCCCCTTTTATGAGCAATCCACCCACTCCTTACTCACACGACATCCTTTGATGTGTTTTCCTACTTACACACAACTTGGACTTAACTTTATCTTTAGGTCCTCTTAAGTACCTTTCCTTTGTACTAAATCTCTCCATCTCAACCAGTATATCTTAAATGAATTTATCTCGTTTCCAATTCTGTAGATCCCATTACCTTTTAATTGGGATACTTTCATCCTTCCTAGGTTTCCTTCCTTGGCAGTTTATATTCTTTTCTCACAGGTTCTCTTCTCATTTTGTTATTTATAATATCTAACTTTAAAAGGTATTTTTTGATGCCATCCTTTCCTGCTTACATTACTCTTGAGAACTTACATGTACCTTTTGTTCATTCTCCTTTCTTTCCTGTATCCATCCATTTCTTTTAGATGGGATTCACATCTTCCTTATTTTAAGATCTCACGTTCATCATATGAAAGGTTTACTTAATCTTCTCCTGTCTTGCATTTGGTCGTTAATTTGGTCTTCGTAGTTGATCTCTTTAAAGATTTTGCCTTCATCTTAAATTTCCAAATGTTTGACCTTTCCATCTCTCCATTCTTTACTGGAGTTTAAATTTATAATACTCCCTAGGGTCAGTTCATTAATTACCTTGATCTTATCATTCTCCTTGTCATATGATCTTGAGATCATCATCTCTTGAGTCGTATTGTCCTTAATATCCATCTCATTCCCATTTTAGGGTATAGTCCTCACTACTTTTCGGTCCATCCTGGGGCATTGTTTATTCTCCCGAATGATCTGATTGTTATAAGTTATTTCTTTCAATTGGATCTATCTAATATCCCTCTTTCATTTTTCGGCTCTCTTGCAAGTAAATCACACTTGGCCCTCCAAGTATTTACATAGCCACATATGTCTTTTAATGAGGTCCTTATTTCAGCTCCAGCTTATGATGTTTCCTCTATTAATTACCTTGGTACTTTCTCCTTCCACGATCCCATTTCATATCCTTATCTTTCTTCTAGGGACTTTCGTTCTGGGATTTTCACGTTCAATCTCTCTACTGCTCCTTAAGTGTTCTTCCCTTGTTCTTTTCTTAGACTTTCTAACCTTTATATAGTTATTCACTTTGGATTTCTTTCCTATCTTCTATTCCTTTTTGTTCCATATCCTTACTTCAAAAAGTCCTCTTATTATGATTGAGTTCCTAAGAATTGTGTCCTAACTCTTTCCAAGTACTGGTATTATTCCTGGGTTTTCTTTCTATTGTGCTTCTTTCCTTTCTCCTTTCTCCTAGTCTTATCTTCATTGACTTAACATCTTTAGGGTTCCGATTTCTTTCTTACTGGTCAGCTTCCATTCCATTGGTTTTCCTTGGGATAATCTAATCCTTCTTGTTTCCTTACTTTTATCCATATATTCTTTCCTTAACTTCTTAGACTTTTTTCACTAGTCCCATGCCCTTTGACACTCACTTCCCCTACTTAAGACTTCTCCTTCCTTTCCTTAGTTAGGATTTGTCCTACTTGGGTGAACTCTAGTAGTCTCTTCTTTGCCATGTCTAATTGTCCCTTCCCTGTAGGGTAATCTTACTTTAAAGGTTTGGGTTAACTAGTAATGACTTGTTTGTTTTTCCTTCATTAGGTGATTTCTACCCTTTACTCTGATCCTTATTAGCATACTCTTATTGTTTGAATTCATCAAAGAGACCCAAAAATTTTTATAAAAAAATTTAAACTTTCATTCATTCAAGAAATAGTTTCTTGCCATAATTGGCTTATTAGAGAGATTTTCTACCCCCTAGTCCCTTGGGGTCATAGGTCGGGTGTTGGCCTTAGAACGATTGTGGGATTCATGATTAGATGGATTTGAGGAACAAGTTGGAGTCCGTCCATATGCCCTTATGGGATGAACTTCATGTATGGCCTCCAATCCATACCGCCTCAATACCTCAGCCTCACACTCATATGTCCACTTTATCCATTGAGAGGGATTGAAGTTGGACTAAGTAGGTGGGTGTAGTTGGTGGACTTTCATGAAGGTGGCATACGCATCATAGTAGTTGTCCCAAGCCTCCTTCCTAGTGGGATTTCTCCCTAATTGTTGTGAGGTTGGAGGTGGGGTTGGGCTATTAGAGGAAGGAACAAGTTCCTCTTGCCTTGGAAGAGGGTATGTAATGCCTTCTGGTTCTATTAAGGCTCCTACAAGTTTTTGATAATCCTCCACCATATCTTTGGGCACTCTCTTCTCACCCTTTAAAAACCATTGAACAACTGCCTCCCTGGGGTAGGCGTCTTTTTCAAAGTCAGGTGTGGAGGATTGGATTCCACAGCAAACTTTCTAGGGATTTTCCTTCTTACACGGTAGTTAAGGTTTTTATTAGTGTTAGGGCATACTAATGATAATGTTTCAAAGAAACTTAGCTATGATAGCACTCAAGTTATCATGCCCCGACCTGATTTGGTCGAATCCCCATGATCAACCCGCCGCTCCCTTGGTTCAAAAAGGGTTTCCCCCTTTCTTTAATCAAGAGGAGCTAAGCAAAATTTCAACTGTGTTCCATGGAATACATATATAAAAAATGCAAGTTTAAAAGAAATTAAGCATACCTGATAGAGGGTAAATCATGGTGTTATTCGTAGTCATTTCTCCATTTCTCAAATGGGAAGAAAAGGTAGGTGAGTTTCCACAACTTAGTGAATGGGTGTTTGAAAAAGGAGTTTCAATAAAATAGTTTTGAATTGGAGTGTGCCAGACTCCTTATTTCATTTAAGATTATTTCTTCCTCAAATTTTGGATACTATGTGTCTTAAGAACCCTACCTCCTACAACCAAAACTTGCACTTGGAGAATTTTGCACATAAGCGGTTATTTCGTAGTATCTCCAAGGTGATAGCTCAGAAGTTCTTCGTGCTATAGCCTAGTTCATGATTATATAAGAATTTCGTTGATGAATACTATCATAAACTTGTCCAAGTGCGGCTGGAACACTCGGTTCATTAAATCCATGAAGGTTGTAGGGGCATTTGTCAAGCCAAAAGGCATCACCTTGAACTCATAATGTCTGTATTGGGACTGAAATGCGGTATTAGGGATATCTTCCTCCTAGATTCTGAGTTGATGATATCTTAATTGAAGGTCTATCTTGGAGAACCATGCTGCTCATTTTAATTGGTCAAACATGTTATCGATCTGTGGAAGTTGGTATTTATTGTTTATGGTGACCTAATTCAACTTCCGATAGTCAATGCACAACTTCATGTTCCCGTCATTTTTTCTTTACGAACAAGACCGGTGCACCCCATGAAGACTGGCTAGGATGTTTGAAACCCTTCTCCAATAACTGCTCTAGTTGCTCCTTTAATTCCTTTAACTCTACTGGAGCCATGTGCTAAGGGACTTTGGATATGGAATATGTTTTGAGGATTACTTCTATGGTAAATTCCAATTGTTAGCTTGGGGGTAATCTGGATAATTCTTCTAGAAATGAGTTTGGGTAGTGTTCAACTACCGGAATGCCTTTTGGCCCCTTTTCCTTAGACTTCCCGTTGATGATCATTGCCAGAAAAAGCTTTACAACCTTTCTGTATCATCCTTTGGGCTCTTATGTGGGACACCATTTGTACTTCTCCCTTCCTCCGGTCTCCTTGGAAACATAGTCCGAGTGTTTTGGGAGTGTGGAAAGTTATTACTTTCTTCCCATAGTCCATCTTGGCTTGATGTGTACTCAACCAATCCATTCTCAATATTATTTCTACCTCCCTTAGAGGTAATGGGATTAATTCTGCCTCTAGTTTAACTCTTACAATCTTGATCTCACATCCCTTTAATTGCTTGTCCCAATTCAGTCCTTCTCCTAAGGGTGTGAGGATGTTAAGGCTTTGTTCTAGGGAGGTAAGTTATAGGGGAAAACTTGGGATTAGATCTTCCTTTATGAACGATCTCTCTGCTCTTAAGTTGAAGAGGGCGTACACTTTTCTCCCCCATAAATGTACATACCGTGATTGAGAAGAATGCATGTTTTAGAAGAAAATTTCCATTATTGAATAGAATTTAAGTTACATATTTTATCTCAATCTTAGTTGGTGAGGTTTTGGGAAGTACCCGCCATAGTACTAGGGTCTTTTTTAGCCTCTTCCTGGGTGAGGTTGTATACCCTATATGGTACCCTAGTTGTGGCGTCCTTGGGTTCCCTTGAGGTGGTCCAAGTGTATTTCGTTGCTTATTCTCCTTAAGAGTGGGGCATTCATTTGCAAAGTGTCCCACCTGCTCACACGCGAAATAGGATAAACAAGCTCCTTCATGGTACCTTTGACATCAATAGCAACGAGGGTTTCCTTGCATTAAGGTGGGAATCACTCTTCGTGGGGGTGGTGGTACGTCCTTCATCCTTTGAAAACCGACCCGGTTTCCCCATCTCGGACCATTTTGCTCCTTTTGTCCTCCATGACAGCCTTGGAGCTTATCCTCTTTTCAGTTCGCCTGCTCCATCCGACGACGTCGGGTTTGTACCAGTCGCTCACATTCGTGAGCCAAACTGATCATTGCTGCCAGATCCGTGGGGCATCCTACTACTCCCATCCGGTCTCGTATGTCCATGTTGAGACCGCCCACGAATCTTTGGCATATATCTGCCAGTCCATCGAGGTCAAGGGCAAATGGTCTTAACTCATTGAACTTTGTTTTGTACTCCAAAATAGAGTTAAGCCCTTGTCGAAGTTGGAGGAAATCTTGCTTCTTCTCATTAATAAGATGAGAAGCCAGGTACTCCTCCGTGTACCTCTCCTCATATTGTTCCCAGGTGGGGATGATGGTGTGCATGCTTCTAACATTGTCCCACCAACTTTTTGCATTGGCCTCCTGGAAAATTGCTGCTAGTATCACCCTGTCCTCTAGTGAAATCCTGGCTATACCTATGAGCTTCTTGATGCTGGCTAGCCAGTCCATAGCGACTCCAAAGTCTTTCTCTCCTACGAAAGGCTTGCACCCCAGTTGACGGAGAGTTTTGAAGTATTTGGGGATGTCAACTAGTGAGGGATTCCAAATAGGAGGGGGATGAAATTGAACTCTCTCAGGCTCATCTCGAGAGTTAGTGTCCACCTCAAGGGCGAGGTTAGGACGTCCAAATACTCAAGTGAACTATTCATACAATCTCTGATGTTCTCAGCTTAGTCCAGATGGAACTGTCTAGGCATCTTGGGGAGTTTCCACAGGAAGGGGTTGTTAGGCAGTGTCAAAATCTACTGCTCTCGTTCTATTGGTTTCTCTCTTGGGAGCCATCTAAAATTTTAAGATTTACTCTTTTTAGTTACTGTGTTATACAGTCTTGATAATACATTAAAGGAAACAAGCTCTGATACCACTCAACTTGTCACGCTCAGACCCGGTTTGGTCGGATCCCCGTGAGCAACACGCCACTCTTATGGTTTATCAAGGGTTTTCCCAGTTCTAAACCACGAGTAGTAAGGCATACTTTTTACCGATCTTTCCTAGAATAACATTATATAAACTGAGTAATTTTAAAGTAGACGTACATGTCTCGTTCCAAATTAGTAATGACTTTAAGAAAGGTTTTTCCTTAGTTACCTGAAAGTGGTTAAAGGGAGGGGGTAAGTTCTACAACTCAGTGAGCAGGTGTTAGGAGTGAGTTTTCAAGAAAACAACTTCATTTAAAGTGTGCCAAAATCCTCATTTCTTTTAAGAAGGATCTTTCCTCAAATTTTGGTTTTTCAAAACCTCTTTCCATTTTCCATTAGGTGTGATTCACAAAAAACACACGCCATTTATCAGGAAGGGTACACACATTCCCAGGTGCAACCCATCCACTACACCCACTTGTGGCTTGGAGCGTATTTACCATCCACTAAGATAGAATTCTGTTCACTTCTACCCTAGGTCTGAGTGGATGTTCACGACATCCATCCCTTACACCCGAATACCACTCCATATTAGTATGAGGATAAAGACCTCATCCCAAACCCAACCCAGTCTCATGTAGAAGAAGCTACTCCAAGCTTCCCGAATGCTAGCACGACGAATTGCCCTTATCTCCACCATGTTGTCTAGTAGCCCTTAAGAACCATCACTACCCCTCTTGGGCATCTTGATGGTCTTGTACCTTTAGTGCATGCACAAAACAATAATTTTCACAAAGCCCTTTATCTATAGTGCCAATAGTCCAACCACCTCGACCCTTAACTCAACACACAACTGTTTGTCTAGGCTAGTCCGTCGGCTAGGCCCTGACACACTACTGCCAGTCCATCGAGTACTGTCAGTCCTAAATTGGTACCTTGGAAAAATCAAACAACATGTTCATTATAGATTTCTTGGCTTTCTCATTTCAAGTTTCTTTACAAGTTCTTGTTCATGCTGACTGGCCTTGGGCCCACCACACGTGATTTTCCAAATCCGGGCAATTAGACCCACAAGTTCATAAATCGATGCCTCTAGCCTATCTGAGCTATTCTAGCTCTTGTTAAAAAGGTCTTCCAAATGGTTTAAGCATTTGCACATAGTTAGAGGAGAACACTTTTGACAAAAACGTATTTTCACTACATCCCACCAACTGGGTGTGATGATACCTCCGTTTATAACTGACAAACATGTTTTCTCCTTCCTTCAATGAAGTCCATCATACTAATCGGGTATGATTTCTTCTACTTACAATCGGTAAGTAGGTTTTAGCTTAGTTTGCCCATCACCCCAATCGGGTATGATGTGAAAGTTCCACTCAAGCAGTTTTTCGCTTCTAAAGTACTCACCATCCCAACCGGGTATTATTTAAATAAGCCCACTCACCCCATTATCCCACTCTTTTGTTTTTAATTTATCAAGGAAATCAGAAGACTTATCAAATATTTTACATTCATTCATTCAAGAAAATACTTTCTTGCCATACTTGGCTTATTACAGAAATTTTCTACCCAATAATCCCTTGGGGTCATAGGCTGAGAGTTAACCCTAGAGAGATTGTGGGATTCTTCATCAGAAGGTTCTAAGGAACTAGTTGGGGTCCACTCGTATTCCCCAATAGGACAAATCTCATGTATGGCCTCTAATTCGTACCACCTTAGTATCTCAACCTCACACTCATAGGTCCACTTCATCCATTGGGAGGGATTGAAGCCAAGTTGAGTAGGTAGAGGCACTTGGTGGACCTTCATAAATTTGGGATAAGCATCCCAATAATTGTCTCAAGCCTCCTACTTGGTTGGATTCCTCTCCAGTTGTTTTGGGGCTAGAAGAGGGATTGGGCTTCTAGGAGGAGATATTGGTTCCTCATGTCATGGTGGAGGATATGTAATGCCTTCTGACTCCAATAAGGCTACTACCAGTTTCTGGTAATCTTCCACCATGTCGTTGGGTACTCTTTTCTCACCTTTAATAATCTTTGAATGCACTAATCTCTTGGGTTGGGTGTCTTTTTCAGGGTTATTGGTGGAGGGATTGATTTCACGCGAATTTCCTAGGGATTCTTCCTCCTACATGATAGTTAAGTTTGATTAATGTCAGGGCATAATATTGATAATGTTTCAAGGGAACTTAGCTCTAATACCACTATAGTTGTCATGCCCTGACCCGTTTCTATCAGATCCCTGTGAACAGCTCGATGCTCTCTTGGTTCAAGAGGGGTTTCCCCCTTCTTTTACTCAAGAAGATCCATGCGTAAATCTCAAATTTGTTCCCTATAATAACATATATCAAATAAAATGCAAGCTTAAGAAAAATTAAGCATACCTGATAGAGGGTAAGGCTTGACATTATCCCTAGTCATCTTTCTATTTCCTAAAAAGGGATAAAAGAGGTGGGTGAATTTCTACAACTCAGTGAATTGGTTTTTAAAATTTGACTTTTAGAAAAAAATGTTTGTTTCGGAGTGTGCTAGACTCCTTATTTAATTTTAAAACAATTCATCCTTAAAATCTCGTTTTGATAGCCATCACTCAATCCTCAATCAAAATCGGTGTGTTATATCAACCAACACATGCCCTTCATCATGAAGGGAACACACATTGGTAGGCCTGCACGTCCATTGTATGCACTAGTGGCGTTGAAGCGACTTTACCAGCCACCTAGATAGAAACAAATCCACTTCTACCTTGAGAATGAGTGGATGTATGCGACATCCAACCCTCAATCCCATAACAAAAATCCATGTCCATATGATGAGAGAGACCTCATCTCGTCACCACCCCAGTCTCATGCTCAAGAAGCTACGTTGAGCTGCTCAAGGCTGCTAGTACAAATAACTGCCCTTATCTCCACCTGGTCGTCTAGAGACTTAGGACACATCGCTACCCGTCTTGGGTACTTGAAGGTCCTGTAAACTTAGTGCATGCACAAGTAAATAAATTTTCACATAAGCCATATAATCTATGGTGCCACTAGACCAATGGCCTCGACACTCAACTCGACTTGTAGTGGTTTGTCTCGACTAGTTTGAAGACCTATAATGTCGCACTGCTGCCAGTCTATTGGACATGTCAATCCTGTCTTGGTACCATGGCCAAACAATTCATTCATTTCAAGTTTTCATGGCTTAATCTCATGTTTGTTTACGAGCTCCTACTCGTGCCAACTGGCCTAGGGTCCATTGTACAAGATTTCAAAATTGGGCATATTAGCCCCCAAGTTCAAAAACCGAGGCCTCTAGCCTATCTGAGCTATTCGAGCTTTCGTCGAGAAGTTGTCCGAAAAATTTTAAGTAGTGGCACACATTCAGGGGAGAGCACTTCCGAAAAAATAAACTTTTAGTCATCCATGACACCAATTGGGTATGAGGACACCTCTACTTCTAACCGATAAGCGAGTTTTTCACTTCCTTCTAGGAAGTTCATCATACCAACCGGGTATGATATACTTACAACCAGTAAGTAGTTTTTATGTAAAATTTCCACATCACTTCTCTAAGGTGTGATGGTTAAAATACCACTTAATAGTGGGTTTTCATTTTCTAGGTGCTTATCATCCCAACCAAGTATGATATTAAATCTCACTCACCTGATAGTACGATATTTTCCTCTTGACTGGTTCTTTATCTTCACACGACCTAATTCTTGCTAGTGTTCCCGGTATTTTATGTTCCTACACAATATGAACATCCTTGTTCATTTTCTCTTGGCCTAATAGCCTTCATTTATCGTGAATGGATGAAATACTCAAACTTTTTTATTTATTACAATTAGGTCCCTAAAATTCTTTTTCTTTAAATTTAGGTCCCTAACACCTTAGGACATCAATTTATTCAAAATCACAAAAAGAGGTTCAAGTTTTCCAAATTTCCAATTTGGTCCCCAATTTTTCCAAAATTACCAATTTGACCCTACTTTACAAAAATGGGTGTTGCCCCAAAAATTCCAAAAATAGCCAAATTGGCCCTCCAAATTTTTATCATGCCTAATTTGCCCTTAATTTTCTAAAATTGCACTTTAGTCCCTCAAAATTTAAAAATTCCTAATATCCACCGATTACAACCTTCTAACTCAACCAAATTTTATTTCATCAAATTGACTGATCAAATGAGTTTAATTGTTGAAATTGAAGTTAGATTAGAGTTTTTCACCTTCATACGATTCAATTGCACTTTGAATCATATGATTTGACGCCAAAATGAGCTCAATTGGAGATTCGCCGGAAAACTGAATGTAGAGAGAGAATGCTTCGAAAGCTTACGTCGGGGGCGCGGCAGTCCGAGCTTCGATCTAGGTAGATAGCTCTCATCCGGAGGTTACTCCTTGGATCAAGAATTGCATCAATTGATGCCAAATTGAGTTTGAATTTAGTCATTGAAAATCTGTCGGTTCTCACTCTAGCACCGATTGGAATTTAAAGAGAGAAGTCAAATTGGCTTACCTTTCCACTCTAATTCGACCATAGGAAGGCTGAGGAGGTGTTGGGAGAGCTTGCTTTGGCCTGAAGAGGTCTCAAATTGGCCAATTTCAGCTCGGTCGAACTAGGGTAGCATTAGTCCATTGAAGTTGCTTCACTGTTCGATCACGCAGGCGCTTCTGTGGCTACTCTTGGAGCAATTGGAGACTACCATCGTGTAGCTGACTTCTCCCAAAGTTTAAGGAACCCGACTGCACATCCTTTGACTAAGGAAAGACCCTATATGAGAGCTCTGGTTCGAGCTTCACCGAAAAACTGAGTAGATGAGAGAGAGTGAGGTTTTAAGGTGTGGAGATGATGAATAGAGAGGGTCTCTTTATATAGGGAGCTCAGGGACTCATTGGTCGTCCCTTTGGCACCTTTATGACAGTTATTGATGGCCTAAAACATACCAAATGGAAATGTTTCCTCTTCGCCAGTGCTGGTTCAATTTTCCAGTGAGTTAACATTGTTGTCATCCGAAGGAAGAAGACGACACTGTTTTGAACCATACCGGACCGGGTTCAAAGCATAAACCAACCGGTTCAAGCCCGATTGTACCGAAGTTTTTCAAAATTAAAAATTTCTAAATTCATTTTCTATCAAATGGTGGCCTTAAATCTCAAATTAGATTTTTCAAAGCCACCTAGAAAAATGAATTTAGGATCTGGTTTAATAGTGGTTCAAACCGGTCCAAATTGGTTTAATCCGGTTCGGATTTGGTTCACCTAAACCGATTTGGTTTTCATCCTCCATTCATCCTAAAGTCATTTTTCATGACTTTTTTTGACTCTTTAGGTCACTCGGGATCCATAAATTTCTCGGTTTACCCTCTCTCTATTGGTTCCAGTTCATAAACTAGCTCGGTTCATAAACCAGTTCAATCCGACTTGGATCTGGTTCACCTAAATCGGTCTAGTTTTTCTCTTCCAATTTGTCCTAAGGTTCTTTTTCAAGGTTTTATGAACTCTTTGAGTCACCCAGGAGTTGTAAATTATCCAAATTGTCTGTTATCAAATGATCGGGTTTGTGAAACGGTTCAGTTTTCTCAATTTGTTTGACCGGTTCTTTTCCTGCTTTTCCTTAACTCCAAAGAGTGGGGTTTACAAATCTGATAAGGTTCCTCTTTAGCGGATCATTGACTAAGGATATGTGTCACACTCCTATTGGTCTATTTCTAATGATGTGGATTTTCTCCTTATGACCGTTGTCTAGGGACACATGTCACGCTTTGATTCATCGGCACTTTTAGACATTGACTGGGTGCACCTCACCACATTGGTTATGTGCGCTAACTGGGGGGTGACCTAGATGTCGAATCGTTGAATGGATGGACCATTGACCACTTCGGTTAGACCGGGTTCGGTGAACCGAATTAGAAAATTGGTCTGTTTAAATCCAATTCGACCGAGTTTCTCAAAATTAAGAATATCTAAATTCATTTTCTACACATTAGTGACTTCAATTTTCCAATTTTATATTTTTAAGTCACCTAGAAAAATAAATTTTTGAATCAATTCTTTCCGATTCAAGCTAGTTCAACACTGTTCAGGCTTGGTTCACCCTAAATCAGTCTAGTTCTCACATTCAAATTGGTTCATGATTCATTTCCCTTAATTTTTTGGAACTTCATTGAACACTTGGGATTTTCCAATTTGTGGTTTGACTTTCTCTTTATCAATTCTAGTTCACTATGAACCTTAGTTTTCTCTCAAAATTTATCGGTTCTCATTTTGGCTTTCTTATCTTTGAGAGAGCAATGTTTACAATACGTCTTTATAATTAATTATCGTGGAGCCCCAGTAATCTGTTTGATTGCCTAAGTGGTGTAAGTATGGTATTTACCTTTGGAACTTCTTCCTTCATCCACACCTAATATCATTGGGCAATTTATGTCTCATGGCCTAGTTGTCTTTTGGCAAATTCCTCACTATAATTAGCTTAAGTACATTTCATACTTTTTCTATTCCATTCTTTGGTATACTTGTCACGCCTTGACCCGATTTGGTCAGATCCTCATGATCAATCCGCCACTCTCCCAATTTACTAAGGTTGCCCCTTCTTTATAAACCATGAGGAGTAAGGCGTCCATTAAACCTGACCTTTTTAGAATAACATAAGTCAAAACAGCACAAAATTTTAATCTTATCATACCTGCCTTACAAGTGCATTAGTTGGTAGTCTTTGGGGTAATCTTTTTGAAGTTACCTGAAATGGATATAAGGGAGGGGGTGAGTTCAATGACTCAATGAATGGTTTTTTTTTAAATATTTAGTATAGACAAACAATTTAAATTTGGAGTTTGCCAGACTCCTTATTTTTCTTTAAAATATTTCATTTTCAATTCTTAGTTTCCATAACCCTTTCTCATCATAAGGGTGTGTTTATCAATCAACACATGCCCTTCATCATGAAGTTACACAAAATCACTGGCCAGTCCATCCATTGTACTCACTTGTCAGGTCGGAGCGACTTTACCGGACATCTAGATTAAAGCACGACCACTTCTACCCTAAAAATGAGTGGATGTTCGCGATGTCTAACCCTCAATCCCGTAACAAAACACCATGTACGTATGAGGGCAGAGACCTCATCCTATCCCCACCTCGGTCTAATGCGCTTAAAGCTAGGTCGAGCTTCACAAGACTTTTGGTACAACTAACTGCCCTTATTTTCACAAGGTTGTCCAGAGCCCTAGGACGCATCACTACCCCCTCTTGGGTGTCTTGAAGGTCCCATAACACAGTCCATGCACAATCAATAGTTTTTCACATAATGCCATATAATCTGTGGTGCTATTAGTCCGATGGCCCCGACCCTCAACTTGAACTACAGCTATTTGTCTTGACTAGTTCGAAGACCTATCATGTTGCACTGCCACTAGTCCATCAAGTATGTCGGTCCTATTTCGGTATCATGGCCAAACAACTCATTTACTTAAGTTTTCATTGCATAATAGTCATGTTTGTTTACAAGCTCTTGCTTGTGCCAATTGGCCTAGGGCCCACTGTTTGAGATTTTCAAAATAGGGCATATTAGCCCCTAGTTCCAAAACTGAGGCCTTCGACCTATATGAGCTATTCGAGCTATTGTCAATAAAGCCTCCCAAAAATTTTTAAGCAGTGGCACACAATCAAAGGAGAGCATTTTCGACAAAATAAACTTTTCAACTTATAACCGGACATGAGGACAACTCCGTTTATAACCGACAAGTGGGTTTTCAACTTTCTTCAAGGAAGTTTCATCATACCAACTAGTAAAAAGTTTTTCCACGAGATTTACACATCACTCTTCTCAGATGTGATTATTAAAATACCACTATTAAATCCGTGCAGTGAATTTCATCTTAGCCAACTTGTTGCCTTTATGCGGACTTGTCTTAAGTGACGTTCCCTGTACTTCGTGTTCCTACATGATATGAACATTCTTATTCATTATCTTTCGGCCTAATAGCCTTCATTCATCCCAAATGAATTAAAAAACCAAACTTTTCATTTATTTACAATTAGGTCCCTAAAGTTAATTTTCTTTAACATTAAGTACCTAATGCCGATTTTTCCTCAAATTGAGTCCCAAAACTTTACAAAAATTTTCCAATTTGGTCCCCAACTTTTCCATATTACCATTTTTCCCCTACCTTACAAAAATGGTAAGTTTTCACCAAAAATTCCAAAGTTGCCCAATTGGTCTTCCAATAGCTTAATCATGCACAATTGTTCCTCAATTTTATGAAATTGCACATTAGTCCCTCGAATTTTCAAAATTCCCAATTTTTCCCCAATGTTTCCCCCAATTTCAAACTTCTAACTCAACCGAATTTGATTTCATTAAATTGACCGATCAAATAAGTTTAATTATTGAAATTGAAGATAGATTGGAGATCCTACCTTCATATGATTCAATTGCACTTTGAATCGCACAATTTGTTGCCGGAATGAGCTCAAACAGAGCTTCGAAAGCTTATTGTCAGAGGTGCGGCGGTCCGAGCTTTCAATCTAGGCAGATAGCTCTTGTCCCGAGGTTACTCCTAGGATTAGAAATTGCATTAATTGATACAAAATTGAGTGAGAATTTAGTCGTCGTAGTTCTATCGATTCTCTCTCTAGCACAGGTCAGAATTTACAAAGGAAAGCCAAATTGGCTTAACTTTCAGCTCTGATTCAACTGTAGGAGGTCTTTAGAGGTGTTGGGAGGGCTTGCTTGGCTTGAGAAAGGCTCAAATTGGTTGATTTCAACTCTACCGAAATAGTGTAGCTTTTGTCCATCAAACCTGCTTCACTATTCTATCACTCCGACATTTCTACGGCGATCCTCGGAGCAAATGGAGAATACATGCATTTAGCTGACTTCTCCCCGAATCTAGAAAACCTAATCACGCCTTCTTTGGCTTAGAAATGACCCTATATCAGAGCTCAAAATCGAGCTTTGCCGAAAATTGGAGCAGTTGAGAGAGAATGGAGTTTTCGGGTGTGGTGAGGATGAATGAGGAGGGGTTCTTTATATAGGATGCTCGGGGACTTCTTGGTCATCCAATTGGCACCTTAATTGTAGTAATTCATTGCCTGAAACACCCTAGACAGAGACTTTTAATCTTCATTGCACTGCGTGATTTTCTAGTGAGTGAATAGTATTGTTATCTAAAGGAAGAAGTCAACACTATTGCGAACCTGACCGGAATGGTCAAAACCGGGTTCAAAGCTTAAACTGACTGGTTCACGACCGATTCAATTGAGTTTTTCAAAATTAAAATTTTTTAAATTCATCTAAATTCATTATCTATCAAATGGTGTCATGCCATGACCTGGTTTGGTTGGATCCTTGTGAACAACCTGACGCTCTCCCAATTCAAGAAGAGTTTACCCCTTCTTTTACTCATGAGGAACCAAGCGTATTTTCGACCTTGTTCTCTAGAAAGACAAATATCAAATAAAATGTAAGCTTAAGAGAAATCAAGTATACCTGATATAGGGTAAGGCTTGGTGTTATTCCTAGTCATTTTCTCTTTTTCTGAAAATGGATAGAAAAGAGGGATGAGTTTCAACATCTTAATGAATGGATATTTTAAAAATGGAGTTTTTTAAAACAAAATGTTTTCAAGTTAGAGTGCCAGACTCCTTAATTCCTTTAAATTTTCTCTGCTTTAAAATCTCAATTTTCAAAACACATCCTTCATCATGAAGGTCAATCACACAATCAAAAGCGAGTACGTCCATTGAACCCACTTGTGGCATCGGAAAGACATTACCGGTCACCTAGATAGAAGTACGTCCACTTCTACCCAGAGAATGAGTGGATGTTTGTGACATTCGATCCTCAATCCCATAACAAATCTCTATGTTAGTATGAGGACAAATACGTCATCCCGACCCCACCCTGGTCTTGTGCGCTTGAAGCTACATCGAGCTTCGCAAGGACTCTTGGTACGACGAATATCCCTTATATCTACTAGGTTGCCCATGGCCCTGGGATGCATCACTACCCCTCTTGGGCATCTTGAAGGTCCTATAAACACAGTGCATGCACAATTAGTATTTTCAAATCATGCCATATAATCTATGGTGGCACTAGTTCAACGGCCCCGATCCTCAAATCCAACCTATAGCTGTTTGTCTTTACTAGTCCGGAGATCTGTCATGTCACACTACCGCTAGTTGACTGAGTATGTTGGTCCTGACTTGGTACCACGGCCAAACAATTCAATTACTCAAGTTTACATGGCATATAATTAATGTTTGTTTACGAGCTCCTCCTCATGCAAACTAGCCTAGGGCCCACTATTCGAGAATTTCAAAATTGGTCATAATAGCCCCCAAGTTCCAAAAATCGAGGTCTTCGGCCTAACATAGCTGTTCGAGCACCCGTCAAGAAGGTTTCCCAAATTGTTTAAGCAGTGGCACATAGTTAGGGGAGAACACTTCCAACAAAATATATTTTCAACTGTCCATCATACCAACTGAGTATGTGGACATCTCCGCTTATAATCGATGAATGAGTTTTCCACTTCCTTTGAGTAAGTTTCATCATACCAACTGGGTATGATCTACTTACAACTGGTAGATAGTTTTTTTTTTGCATCATTTTCACATCACTCCTCTCAGGTGTGATATTTAAAATACGACTTAATAGTGGGTTTTCATTTTTGAGTTACTTATCATCCCAAACAAGTATGATATAAAAATGCCACTCACCTGATCGTACAGTTAAATTCCATTTAGGAGGTTTTCGTCCCTTGCGAGCTTATCCTCAACTGGTGTTCTCGATTTCTTGTGTTCCTACATGAAATGAACATTATTGTTCATTATCATCTGGCTTGATCACCTAATTCAGTATAAATGACGAAATTCACAACTTTTGTAATATTTACAAATTGGTTCCTAAAGTTATTTTTCCTTTTACTTTAGGCCCCAATTGTTGGTTTTTCCACAAATTGAGTCCTAAAACTTTAAAAATTCCTTTTCATACCTCAATTTACTCAATTTCATAAAAAAGGATTCAAGTTTCCCAAATTCCCAATTTTCTCTCCAAATTTTCCAAAATTACCATTTTACCCTTCCTTTACAAAAACGTAATGTTATACCCAAAAAATTCTAAAATTGCTCAGCTAGTCCTCTAGCATTCTTATCATGCCCATTTGACCCTCAATTTTATAAAATTGCATATTGGTCCTTTGAATTTTCAAAAATCCCTAATTGTCCCCAAATTTTCCCCCAATTTCAACTTCCTAACACAGCTGAATTTGATTTCATCAAATTGACCGATCAAACACTTCTAATTGTTGAAATTGAAGTTAAATTTGAGTATCTACATCTTCATATGATTCAATTTTAGTTTGAATCACATGTTTTGACACCGAAACAAGCTCAAACGGAGCTTCACCGAAAAATTGAACGTAGAGAGAGAAAGCTTCAATTATTCACCGTCGAGGGCGCGACGGTGTGAGCTTGCAATCAGGGCAGATAGCTCATTTCCTAAGGTTCCTCCTAGGATCAAGAATGGCATCAATTGATGCCGAATTGGATTAGAATTCTATCATCGAAATTCTGTCAGTTCTCTCTCTAGCACAGGTCAAAAATTGTAGAGGGCAACCAAAATGGCTTACATTTCAATCCTAATTCAGCCGTGGAAGGGTTGAGGAGGTGTTGGGAGAGATTGCTTTGGCCTAAGGAGGGCTCGATTCAGCCAATTTCAGCTCGGCCGAAATTGGGTAGCATCGGTCCACCGGAGTTGCTTCATTGTTTTCCATCATGCTAGCTCTTCTATGGTGACCCTTGGAGCGAATGGATGTTACCACCATGAAGCTGACTTCTCCCCGGTTCTAAGGAACCCAACCACACCTTCTTTGGCTCAGAAATGACCCTATATCGGAGCTCTGGTTGAAGCTTCACCGGAAAACTAAGCAGCTAAGAGAGAGTGAGATTTTCAGGTGTAGAGAGGATGAATGGAGAGGGGATCTTTATATAGAGAGCTTGAGGACTAGTCGATCGTCTGTTTAGCACATTTATGATTGTCATTGATGGCCTTAAATGTACAGAATGGAAACGTTTCTTCTTCGCTAGCGTTGCTTTGATTTCTCAGCCAATGAACAGTGATGTCATCTGAAGGAAGATGACAACACTGTACCGAACTGGACTGGCTAGTCTGAACCGGGTTCAAAGATGAAATTGGTCGGTTTAGCCTCGATTTGACCAAGATTTTCAAATATAAAAATTTCTAAATTCATCCAAATTCATTTTCTATCCAATGGTGGCCTCAAATCTCAAATTTGAATTTTTATGCCACCTAGAAAAATGAATTTAGCATCCGGTTCAATAGTGGTTGAAACAGGTCCAAACTGGTTCAATCTAGTTCGGATCCGATTCACTTGAACTGGTTTGGTTTTCATCTTCAATTCATCCTAAAGTCCTTTTTCATGACGTTTATATCTCCTTAGGTCACTTAGGGCCCACAAATTTCCCAGTTTTCCATCTCTTTATCGGTTCCGGTTCATAAACCATCTCGGCACTTAAACTGGTTCAATCCAGTTCGGGTCTGGTACAATCCGGTTCGGGTCCGGTTCACCCGAATCGGTATAGTTTTTCTCTCTCAATTTGTCCTAAAGTTCTTTTCCAAGGATTAATAACCTTCTTAGGTCACTTGGGAGTAGAAATTTCTCCAATTTGCCTATTTCCCAAACCAATTTGCCTCACTCGGTTTGACCAGTTCTTTCCCAGTTTTCCTTAACACCAAAGAGCGGCGTTTACAACTCTCCCCTCGTTTTAGGAGTTTTGTCCCCAAAACTTATTTCACATTGTTTGTGTATTGGCTTAAACTTTTTATTGTTATGAAATTTTCTATTTTATCGTACTAGAATCTTCTCGGTTATTTTCGTTCATCCCTTTTCTCACATATATAAGATTCTCATCTCATTCTCATCCTTTCCTCATTCCATGGAACTTACCTTAGCCTAGAATATTTTCCTTGAAGATCTATAATCATTTCCTTTATTTAGGTCCTTCTTTCCAAGGGCCAATTGGGCATGATAAAAATATTAGATGGCTAATTGAGAGATTTTAGAATTTTTGGGGTGAAACTTACCATTTTTGTAAAGAAACTGCAAAATGGTAGTTTTGGAAAAGTTAGGGGACCAAATTGGAAATTTGGGAAATTGAACCCCTTTTTGTGAATTTGATTAAATTGAGGTCCTAAGATAAATTTTAGAAATTCTGGGACTCAATTTGAAGAAAAATCGACATTCGGGACTTAAAGTTAAAGGAAAAATAACTTTAACAACCAAATTGCAAATAAATAAAAAGTTTGGTTTTCTCATTCATTTGGATAATGAACAAAGATGTTCTTATCGTGTAGGAACACGAAGTACTGGAAATGCCAGCAAAGACAAGCTCGTGTGAATATAAAGAACCGGTCGAGTGGAATTCACTACATTAATGGGTTGGTGGGATTTTGTATCATACCCGGTTGGGAATGATAAGTTTCTCGAAATGAAAATGCACTATTTAGTGATATTTTAAACATCACCACTTAGAGAAGTGATGTAAAAATCACGCAGAAAAACTACTTACTGGTTATATGTTGATCATGCCCGATTGGTATGATGAAACTTCCTTGAAGGAATTGGAAAACCCGTTCATCGGTTATGAGTGAAGATGTCCTCATACTCGGTTGGTATGATGGATAGTTAAAAACATATTTTTGTCGGAAGTGTTCTCCCCTAACTGTGTGCCAATACTTAAATGATTTGGGAGACCTTCTTGACAGGAGCTCGAATACCTCTTATAGGCTGGGGACCTCAATTTTGGAATGTGGGGACTAATATGCCCAGTTTTGAAAATCTCAAACAGTGCGCCATAGGCCAGTGGGCACGAGTAGGAGCTCGTAAACAAACATGAGATATGTGCCATAAAACTTTAATAAATGAATTGTTTGGCCATGGTACCAAGACAAGATCGACATACTTATTCAACTAGCGGCAGTGCGATATGATAGGTCGATGGACCAGTCAAGACAAATAGTTGTAGGTTGAGTTGAGGGTTGAGGCCGTTGGACCAGTGGCACCACAGATTATAAGGCATGGTGTAAAAATACTGATTGTGCATGCACTATGATTAGGGAACCTTCAAGACACCCAAGAGGGGTAGTGATGTGTCCTAAGGGCCTTGGACAACTTGGTGGATATAAGGCCAATTCGTTGAATGCCACAAGTCGGTGCAGTAGACGGGCTGCCCTACGAATGTGTGATTCCTTCATTATGAAGGTCATGTGTTGATTGTTAAACACACTAACTGTGGATAATGGGATATAATGGTTTTGAAAACCTAGATTTTGAGAATGAAATGTCTTAAAGAAAATAAGGAGTTTGGCACACTCCAACTAAAACATTTATTTCGGAAAGTCATGTTTTATATACCTATTCAATGAGTCGTTGAACTCACCCCCTCCCTTATAACTCTTTTCTGGTAAACAAAGGAAAACCTACACAAAGACCTCAAGTTAATCACACCTGTAAGATAGGTATGCTAAGTTTACATTTCATATTGTTTTGATTAATGTTATTCCATGAAAAGTACAGGTTTAAAAGACGTCTTACTCATCACAATATAAAGAAGGGGAAAACCCTTAATAAATTGGGAGAGTGGCCGGTTAATCATGGCGATCCGACCAAACCAGGTCGGGGTGTGACAACTTGAGTGGTATCAGAGCCTATTTCCTCGAATACATTATCAAGACTGGATAACATAGTAACTGATAGGAATAATTTTCAAAATTTTAAATGGCATCAAGAAAAGTAGCTAAACAAACCAGCGCTTCCTTAGCCATCCCAGAAGCTAGGGAGAACCCCATCCCAAGGGAGGAAATTTACCAGAAATATAGATGACTGTTGGAGTAATTCTGGGTCAAAGAGTGCTGGACAAGAAAGCCTCCAATGTGTTTAGGCTCAAAGACAGTGAAGGATAAAGAGTGGGTAGCAATACTGATCGTAGAAGGGTGTAAGAAAGGAAAGAAGGAAAAGCCTCCAAGAAGCATTAGAGAGGTTGAACATGACGAAAATCCTTAGGTAGAAGAATAAAAGTAGGAAGTGAGATCTCAAAAAGGGAAGTTTCGAAGCTAAGGAACTACCACATGGATCCTAAGAGGCTTAACTCGACATAAAGAACCTGATAAAGAACCATAAGTGGTTAAGAGTATGTCCGGATGGTAAAAGTATTACCTGATTTGGAAAAGTAAAGAAGTCAATTAGAGATTTCCAATGAACCTCGAAAAAGGAAGCAACTATTAGCAATTGGATGGTTAAGGTGAATAAACGAGACCCTAAGATGGACCAGAAGGTAGTGGAGACTAAAATCTAAAGAAGGGTAATAGAGTTGGCATAATGTTGAGTAAACGAAATAAGACTCGACAATCAAAGATGCCTAGGATAGGAAAAGTAAAGGGTGAACTGGGAAATTATGGTTAGCAATTGATTAAGGTGGGCAAAAAGCACTAATTCAAAGGGGTGTAAGAATACGAAGGAAGTAAACCTTCAAGGAGTAGTAACAAATACAAACATATAGTGCCTAAGGTTGAAATCTCTACTTTGAAGGATATAGTACAAAATGGAAAACGTTAAAAGAGAACTCCCCAAACAATAGAATCATGAAATGGTCACAAGTAAATAAGAGTGAGTTTAGGGAAAAGGAAAATCCTTGGGTGAAGGATGTCAATAATTATGAAGAAAGACATAAAAAAGGAAGAATCATAGTGTGTTGGTATGTCATAAGGAAATCCAATGATTTGCATAAGAAAGACCTAACAAGGAAGTTGGGAAAGAGTGAATGGGTAAGGTTGTGTAGGGCATCTTGTCAAGGCATGAAGGATGATTGGATAATGATAAGGGTAGTCGAGGGATATTACCCGATGAATAGAGGGATGAGGTTATACAATCCTTGATAGGGTGGAAAGTTGGAAACAATCCTAAAGGAGGTGTTTTAGAAATCTAATGGGCAGAGACAAGTTTTGGAATATGTCATGTTGTAAGGGACATGTAAGCACCAACAAACCCAAGTAAAATGTGGCTCGAGTAAGAAAGAGTTAGATAGTAAGCATGACAAGGTCAACATAATTTTTACCGAAACTGTAATCAATGACGGATGAAGGAAGGGTCTAATTAGGACGAAGGGATAATAACACCGAAACCTATGAAAACATGTTTGAAATGCTCAAAATAACGTTGAGATAAGGGTTTCAAAGATGAAGAGAATAACTAGACAATGGAAAGATTGGGCATCTTGGAACTACCAATCCTAAAATCTTACATAAGAACCTCAAAGGGAAGAATCTTGCCATAAGAAAAGGGAGATGTGAAACTAGGGATATACCTCTAGACTCGCATGCAAGACATACTAGTTATGATAAACTCCATGGAAGGAGTAAACAGTGTAAAGGAAAAGAAATTCCTTAAGTGCATGATTTAAAGTAGGCTTTGTGAAAGAACGACCAAAGTATTAACATGTCCAAGTTGACATTAAGGAAAATTTATGTCGGAGTAAAAAAAGCAGATTTAGTTTTTGTGACAAAACTCTTAAAAGGAGGGCAGAGTTGTAAACCTCGCTCCTTTAGGATGAGAAAACCAAGGAAAGAACTGGTCAACCCAGGTGAGAAACTGAATCAGTTCACGAACCACAACTGATAGAGAAAGAGTAAATTGGGAAATTTATGGATCCCGAGTGACCTAAAGAGTAACAAAAGTCATGAGAAAGAACTTTAAGATGAATTGGAGGTGAAAACCAAACCAGTTCAAGTGAACCGGACCTGAACCGGATTGAACCAATTTAAACCACTATTGTACCAATTTATAAATTCATTTTTCTGGGTGGCTTAGAAAATTTAAATTGGAGAATTGAGGCCACCATTTGATAGATAATGAACTTAGATGAATTTACAAAATTTTAATTTTGAAAAACTCGGTTGAATTAGGCCTAAATCAGCAAGTTTAATCATTGAACCCGGTTCGGACCGGTCTGGTCTGGTTCTGAAAAATATCATCTTCTTCCTTCTGATGATAGCACTATTCACTCGTTGAAAAATCAAAGATGACAAGGGTATTTTCTGAGCCCAAGAAGGTGAGGTTGGGTTCATTAGATTCGAGTAGAGGTTAGCTACCCAACGGTAGTCCCCATTTTCTGTAAGGGTCACCAGAGAAAAGTCGGCGTGATAGAACACTGAAGTAGCTCATGAGGACCGAAGCTGCCCTATTTTGGCCGAGTTAAAAACTACCAATTCAAGCCCTCCTCAAGCTAAACCAAGCTCTCCCAACACTTTCACAGCCCTCATACATCTAAATTAAAGTTGAAAGGTAAGCCAATTTGGCTCACCTTTGTAATTTTTGATCAGTGCTAGAGAGAGAACCGATGAAATATCACTAACCAAATTCTCCCTCAATTCGACATCAATTCATGCAATTCTTGATCCTAGGAAGAACCTCAAAAAGAGAGTATCTACCAAGATCGAAAACTTTGACCGTCGCACCCGCGATGGTAAGCTTTCGAAGATTTCTCTCTCTAACTCTAATTTTCCATTAAAGCTCCGTTTGTGCTCATTCTGACATCAAATCACGCGATTCAAAGTGCAATTGAATCGTATGGATATGTAGGAACTCAAATCCACCTTCAATTTCAACAATTAACTATGAATGATTAGTCAATTTGATGAAATCAAATCTAGTTAGGTTGGAAAGTTGAAATTCAGGGAAAAATTGGGGATATAAAAAATATGAGGGACTAAATTACAATTTCCTAATATTAAGGGTCAATTGGACATGAAAAAGATGTTGAAGGATCAATTGGTCAATTTTGGAATTTATTGGGTCAATTTTACCATTTTTGTAAAGTAGGGCAAAATGGTAATTTTAGAAAAGTTGGAGACCAAATTGGAAATTTGGAAAACTTGAACCCCTTTTATGATAATAAATAAATTGAGGTCCTAAAGTGATTTTTAGAAGTTTTGGGACTCAATTTGGGGAAAATTGCCATTAGGGACCTAAAGTCATGGAAAAAGTAGTTTAGGAACCTAAATGCAAATAATTGAAAAGTTGAGATATTTTATTCATTCGTGATCAATGAAGACTATTAGGCCAAATGATAATAAACAAGGATGTTCATATCGTGTAGGAACATGGAGTACCAGGAACGCCAGCAAGTACAAGCTCGCGTAGAGGCAAAGAGCCAATAATGAGGAATTCACTACACGATCGAGTGGGATTTTTACATCATACCTGGTTGGGATGATGAGCACCTCGGTAATGAAAACCCACTACTAAGTGGACTTTTAAACATCACACCTGGATTAAGTACCTGGATTGAGTGATGTGGAAATTACACGGAAAAACTCCTTAACGGTTGTAAGTAGATCATACCGGTTGGTATGATGAACTTCCTAGAAGGAAGTAGAAAACCCGTTTATCAGTTATAAGTGAAGACAGGCCGGAGGCCTTCGTTTTGGAACTTGGGGACTAAAAAGCTCGAGTCTCAAAATTTCATACAATGGGCCCAAGGCCACTTGGCACAAACAAGAGCTTGTTAACAAACACGAGTTTAAGCCATGAAAATTTTAAATGAATGATATTTTTGGCCATGGCAGCAAAACAGGACTGACACACTCGACAAAATAGCTGTAGTGCGATAAGACAGGTCGACAGACTAGTCGAGATAAATAGCCGCAGGTCGAGTTAAGAGTGGGGGCCCTTGGACCAATGGCACCAAAGATTAAATGGCTTATGATGAAAATTGTTGTTTTATGCAGGCACTATGGTTTGGGACCATCAAGACGCCCAAGATGGGTTGTGATGCATCCTAGGGGCTACTGGACGACATGGTCAAGATAAGGGCAGATTGTCTTGCCAGTAGTCAGCGAAGCTCGACGTAGCTTCATGTGCATGAGACTGGGGTGGGCGGGATGAACTCTATGTCCTCACACAGGCATGAAGTTGTTGTATGGGAATGAGGGTCAGCTGTCATGCACATCCACTCATTCTCAGGGTAGATGTGGACGGGCTTCTATCTAGGTGGCTGGTAAAATCGCCCCGACACCACAAGTGGGTGTAGTGGATGTGTTGTCTTGTGAATGTGTGATCCCTTCATGATGATGGGCGTTTGTTGGTTGTTGAACATGCCGACTAACGTTAATGGGAAATAATGGTTTTGAAAAGTGAGATTTTGAGGATGCAATGTCTTAAAGAATATAAAGAGTCTAGCACACTCCAACTCAAATATATTCTTCTGAAAGTCAAGTTTTAAATACCCATTCACTGAGTCGTTGAACTCACCCCCTCCCTTATACCTCTTTTCAAGTAACCAAGGGAAAACCTATCCAAAGACCTATATAACAGGTATGTTGAATTTAAATTTCATGCAGTTTTTATTAATGTTATTCTAGGAAAAGTACAGGTTTAAAAAATGTGTTACTCCTCACGGTTTAAAGAAGGGCAAAACCCTTTATAAATCGATAGAGTGGTAGGTTGATCACGGGGATCTGACCAAACCGGGTTGGGGCATGGCAACTAGACACCCCCACTAGCTCAATACAACTTTAACCCTTCCCAATGGATGAGGTGGACCTATGAGTACAAGCTAGAGGTTCTAAGGAGGTACGGACTCGACGTGTCCCATGAAGTCCATCCTATTTGGGAAGTCTGACGGTAGTATGGATGGACATCAACTGGATCATCAGAGCCCTCAGACCATGAATCCTGAAACTGTTTAGAGGCTAACTCTCGACCTATGACTCCAAGAGACTAGGAAATAGTGAGAAAATTCCTGTAATAAGCTGATTACGGCAAGTAACTAACTCTTTGAAAGAAAAAAGCTCATTTTTCCTAAAGTAAAAGTTAGTCTAGCTGATAACGACAAGTACAATTAATAGATTGGTGTATACCAATCATGACTGGAGTAATAAATGGAGAGAATGCCACCTAAGGATGAAGACTTTAGGTCACCTCTAGTTAACATTAACCCTAAAGATAACCAACCTAAATAAGCCGCACAAGAACTAGGAAACACATAGTAATGTAATAAGATAGAAGACTAGGAAGGAAGTTTCCAGAAAGGAACAAAGAGTCTGCCTAGAAAAGAAGTCATCAGAAAAGACGTACCCTAACCAAGGAAAGGAAAAAGGGAAAAGTGTAATCATAAGGGGTCTGGTATAAGGAAAGCAGAATCGAGGAATAGAATAAATTTGGGGCAGCACCAAAAGATACAAGAAGAGTGGAAGGAAAGCCTAAGGACCCTAAGGGATTGAGCGAGCCCTTGACAAGAGATAAGAAACCAAGAATAATTGAGTTGCCTCTATGAAGAACCAATTAAATGAAAGACAATAAAGAAGAGTGGTAAGGTACAAGAACCCCCACAAAAAGAGAAAACGCGAAAAAACCTCATCTGGCAACTCTAGGATAAGACCGTAAGAGTGAAGATGAAAAGAAATGTGCTAGGAAAGGGAACACTAGAGGAATGTATAGGGACTAAGTACCCTTTGAAGGGACCATTGATGGGTGGCTGGATATAATGTGGACTACAAGGAACCAACCCATAAGCAGGAACTCCTCGAAGGGATGATAAGGAACAAAAGGGAAATTCCCAACAAGCTGTTCATAAGAGGCATAACCCGAAATAAGGGAACCTAAAAAGAGGCATAAGTAGTTCAGGATGTTTCTGAATGACAAGTGTGACTTGCTTTGGAAAAAGGAGAGTTGTCAAGAAGTAAACAAGTAGAAACAATGGAATGATCAAGGAAAATAACGATGCCCTATGGAGGACCATAAAAAGGACAACTATTCCAAGACGAGAGAACTAGGAGAATAGTGGGGACGATGCAGTTAACTAACTGACCCTCGAGAAGACCATAAATTTAAACTCCAACAAGGAAGGAAAAAGTGTAAAGACTAAAACATTAGAGAGGAAGAATGAAGAAATCCTTGAATAAATAAATGGTCGAGAATGAATCGGCCACTCAACCCAAGTCACAAAAGGGAAGAAGTAAGCTCTTAGAAGGAGATTAAGAAACCGCGAAATTAAAAAGATCGAAAACCCTTACCCAATATAAATAAAATTGTACTGAGTACAAGTTGGAATAAATACAAGGTCCAAGGAAAGTGTTAGCAAGATTCCTGGAAGTAAGGGAAAGTAGGAGAGGATGACATCAAAGGGTGTCATCAAGTTGACGTAAAGATAGATACCTAAGAAGACGAAGGAAAGAGGAAATACGGGAAAAAAGTAGGAAGCTTACCAAGGAAGGGAGCCCTCGACAGGCATACATATTCCAATGAAGAAGTAATGTGAAGAAGTAATGAACCCAATTAAAGTAGAATAAAAGGTAAAATTGCAAATGGACTTCAAGTTGGGAATGAAGGATCATTTACAAGGGAAGTTTACTCAGAACCCAAGGAATGGGTAGATAGGAAGATATCATTGAAAAATGCCATACAAGTAAGAAAGGGATGGATTGCCCATAATATTGAAATAGAGGAAAGGCTACGTCGGAAAACCTTGGAGAAGTAAGCCCTACAATTAAGAAATGGTTAATGGAAACAACCACTAACATCAAGACTTGTCGTGGTCCACGCTCACTTAATGGAGCCTAAAGGATGATGGTTGGGCATATAGTGGAATACACGAAATAAGACCCGAAAACCAGAAGTTCATTGAATAGGGAATAAGGGACAAAATGAGAATTTTAAGACAACAGAGGATTAAAAGCATACAAATGTCCCAAAATAAAGAGAGTGCAGGGTGGCAAAGGGAAGGAACCTTCAAGGAATGGTAGGAAGATCGAAGGTATAATCCTAAAATGGAAGTCTCTACTTTGAAGGACATGGTAGAGAATGAAAACAATAAAGGGGAGACCCCTTAAACAAGAAATCAATATGCATTTGGAAAGGGATCAAACTCAGAATAAGTGATGGTGAAATGGTCACAAGCAAGTAAGAGTAGATGGAAGGAAAGAAAGTTCCTGAGTGAAGGAAGCCATTGAAAATGAGAAAGGGCATTGAAAATCTATACTTTTAGGTACATAGTAGAGAACAAAATTGTAAGAAGGGAACTCCTCAAACAAAGCAATCGACACGTAGATCGAAAGGGATCAACTCGGAATAAATAATCGTGAAATGGTCGTGAGCGAGTAAGAATGGATTTAGGGAAAGGGAAAGTCCTTGAGTAAAGGATGCCACTAGGAATGAGGAAGGACCTAAGAAGGGAAGAATCCTAGCGTGTCGGTAAATCTTCTAGAAACCCAATAATTGCAACTGGAAAGACCCAATAAGGATGTTGGGAAAGGACGAGTGGGTATGGAAAACTGACATGGTTGTGTTAGTTGATTGGATAACAATAAAGGTAGTCGAGGAATACTACCAAACGAAAAGTGGGATGAAGTTATATAATCCCTGAAAGGTTGGAAAGTAGAGAACAACCATTTTGGAAGTGTTCTAAAATTTAGAATGGTCAAAGGCAAGTTTTAGAATATGTCATGTTGTAAGGGACATGTAAGCCCAACAATATCGAGGAAAAATGTGACTCAAGTAAGGAAGAGTTAGTTGGTAAACATGGTGAGGTTAGACATAACTTGGACCGAAGTTGAAATAAATAACGGATACAAGATGGGTCAAATAGGATGAATTGGTAATAACACCGAAACCTATGAAAATAAGTATGTAATGCTCGAAAGAACACCGAGCTAAGGGTTTGAATGATAAATAGAATAACTAGACACATGAACGATTGGGCATCTTGGAACTCCCAATTCTGAATTCTTGAGTAAGAACCTCAAGGGGAAGAATCTCACCCTAAGCAAAGCAAGATGTGAACTTAGGGATATACCTATGGACTCGCGGGCAAGACATATTAGTTATGATAAACTCCATGGAGGGAACGGACAATGTAAAAAAAATTTCCTTAAGTGCGTGATTTAAAGTGGTCTAAGTGATAGAACGACCGAATTGTTTGCATGCCCAAGTTGACATTAAGGGAAGTTTATCCCAAAGTGAAAAATGCTGATTAAGTTTTGGGGACAAAACTTCTAAAAAGAGGGGAGAGTTGTAAACCCTACCCCTTCAGGATAAGAAAATCGAGGAAATAATCGGTCAACCCAATAGAGAGAATCGAACCAGATCACGAACCCCAACCGTTAGAGAAAGGTCAAATTGGGAAAATTTCCAAATCTTGAGTGACCCAAAGAGTCATAAAATCCATGAAAAGGGACTTTGGAACAAATTGGAAGAGAAAACCAGACTGGTTCAAGTGAACTAGATCTGAACTGGTTTGGACAGATTTGAACCAACATTGAACTGGTTGCTAAATTCATTTTTCTAGGTGGCTTAAAATAGTCAAATTGAGGAATCGAGGCCATCATTGAATATAGAATGAATTTAGAAATTTTTTATTTTAAAAAACTCGGTCAAATTGGGCCAAAACTAGATGGTTTAAGCATTGAATCCATTTCAACTGGTTTGGTCCGGTTCGAAACAGTGTCATCTTCTTCCTTGAGATGACGACACTGTTCATTTGCCGGAAGAATGGACAGCGCCGATGAAGATAAATCGCCTCCGTTCGGGGCATTTCAGGCCATGAATGTGTGCCATAAATGTGCCCAACAGATGGGTAAAGAGTCTTCGAGCTCCTTATATAAAGAGATCCTCTCCATTCATCCTCCTCACACTTGAAAACTCCATTCTCTCTCAACTGCTCCATTTTCTAACGTGGGCAGTTATCTCAACCTCAGAAGGGGAGGTTGGGTTCTTTAGACTCCAGGGGAAGTCAGATATATGATAGCAACATTCGCTTGATCTGAGTGCCATCGGAGAAGTGCCTAAGGATTCAAACAGTGAAGCAACTCTAGTGTACTAAAGCTGCCCTATTTCTGCCGAGCTGAAATAGGATAAATTCTGCCCTCCTCAAGCCAAACCAATTCTCCTAGCATCCTCACAACCCTCCCAACATCCCTAAAACTGAGTTGAAAGGTAAGTCAATTCGACCCTCCTTAGTTGTTGCAGGTTAGAGTAAGAGAGAGAAACTACAGAAATTCATTGACAAAATTCTCCCTCAATTCTAGGTCAATTGTAGGAATTCTTGATCCTAGAAGATACCTTAGGAAGTGAGTTATCTTCCCCGATAGAGAGATTAGACTGTCGCACCTTCGATTGTAAACTTTCGAAACTTTCTCTCTCTATGCTCAATTTTTTTATGAAGCTCTGTTTGAGCTCAATTCAGACCCAAATGATGCGGTTCAAAGCTCAATTGAATCATATGGAAGAGTAGATACTGATCCATACCTTCAATTAGAAAAATATACCCCGATTGAATGGTCAGATTGATGAAATCATATTTGGCCAGTTTGAAAGGGGGAAATTGGGGAATATTTTGGAAAATTTGGGGATTTCGTAAAATTGAGGGACCAAATTACAATTTCCAAAAATTGAGGTCCAATTGGCCATGGAAAAGATATTGGATGACCAATTGGTCAATTTATGAAAATAATTGGGGTCAAATTTCTATTTTTATAAAGTAGAGGCAAAATGGTAATTTTTGAAACGTTAGGGACCAAATTAGAAATTTGGGAAACTTGAGCCCCTTAAATAATTTTGAGTAAATTGATGACCCAAAGTTAATTTTTGGAAGTTTCAGGACTCAATTTGGGGAAAAGTTAGCATTAGGGACCTAAAGTCAAGGAAAATAAACTTTAGGGACCTAAGTGCAATTAACTGGAAATTTTGACCCTAATCGTTCATACTTGTGAAACAATGGCTAATATGTCATATATTACTAAATAAGGATGTCCAAATCATGTAGAAACATGAGGTACCAAAACGCCAGCAAGGATAAGTTATCATGGAAGTAGAAACTGACTGAAGAAGGATACATTTAGTTATCAGGTGAGTGGGTTAATTAATATTATACCCGGTTGGGATGATGAAAACCTCATAAAATGAAAAAACAACTTATATGTGGGATTTTAAAATCACACCTGGTTGGAGTGATGTGAGAACTAATCGAAAAACTACTTAACGGTTGTAAGTAGAGAAAATCATACTTGATTGGTATGAAGGACTTCCTTGAAGGAATAAGAAAACCACTTACCTATTGTAAGCGGAGATATTTTCACACCCAGTTGGTGCGTTGAAGTCAAAGATGATTTTTGTTAGAAGTGTTCTCCCTTGATTGTGTGCCAATGCTTAAAATTGTTTGGAAGACCTTCTTGACGAGATCTAGAATAGCTTAGATAGGCCAGAGGCCTCCGTTTTTGGAACTTGTGGGGCTAAATGCTCGATTTTGGAAAATCACGTATAGTGGGCCCAAGGCTAGTAGGCACGAGCAGGAGCTCGTAAACAAACATGATATATTAAAGCCATGAAAATTCTTAATGAATGGATTATGTGATTTCACTATTGTACCAAGACAGGAATAACATAATCGATGGACTTGCGGCAATGCGTTAGGGCCATATCGATGGACTGACTTAGACAAACAATTGCATGTTGAGTTGAGGGTTGGAGTCATTGGCCCAATGGCACCAAAGATAAAGAGCTTTGTGGAAAAATTATTATTTGTGCCTGCACTAGAGGTTTGGGACCATCAAGACGCCTTATTGGGGATAAGGATAATTTGTCGTGCTAGTGGTCAGGGAAGCATAATGTAGCTTCATGTGCATGAGACTGGGGTGGGGTCAAGATGTGGTCTACATCCTCATATGGACATGAAGTATTTTTGGGTCTGAGGGTTGAACATTCGAGATGTTCACCCAGACTCCGGGTAGAATTCAGGGACTTCTATCAAGGTGGATGGTAAAGACTCTCCGATCCACAAGTAGGCGAAGTTGACATAATTGTATCATGCAAATATGTGTGCACTCCCTGTTGAAGGGTATATATTGTTTGTGAAACACACCTACTATTGAAATGGGAAAGAGGTTTTGAAAACCTTGGAAAGGATTTGAGAATACTTGGAAAAGAATTGGTGAACCTTGGAAAAGGGTTTTGAAAACCGAAATTTGAAGAAAAGTACTCTCACATGAAATAATGAGTTTGGCACACTCCGATTAAAGTTGTTTTTGTGAAAACTCTGAACCAACACCCATTCATTGAGTTGTTGAACTCACCCCATCCCTTTACCCCTTGTTAGATAACCAAGGGAAAACAAACCCAAAGACTTTCATGTAGCCAAACCTCAAGATAGGTATGTAAGATTTAATATATTCAGTTTTGATTATTGTTATTCTAAAAAAGATACACATGAAAGGATGCCTTACTCCTTGCAGTTTATAGAAGGGGAAACTCTTAATAAACTGTGAGAGTGGCGGGTTGCTCACGGGGATCCGACCAAATCGGGTCAGGGCATGACAACAACACTGTTCATTAACGTTGAAAATGGATAAATGCCAACAAAGTTTAACTGCTTTGTTTAGGCTCTTTCAGAGTGAGGATAAGCTCGACCAAAATGGAAAGTTTTCGTGGAGAGGGTCCCGAAGCTCCCTATTTAAAGAGCTACTCTCCATTCATCCTTCACACACCTCAAATCTCCATTTTCTGGTGAATCTCGAACCAGAGCTTCGACATAGGCCTTTTTCTCATCCTCATAAGTGAAGGTTAAGTCCTATAGAATCTAGGGGAAGTCAGCTACCTGACAGCAACCTCCTTTCGACCCAAGGACTGCCGGAGAAGCGTCGGCCTAATCAAACAGTAAAGTAGCTCCGAAGGACCAAAGCTGCCCTATTTTGATCGAGCTGAATTCGGAAAAATTAAGCCCTTCTCTAGCTAAACTAAGCCTCTCTGACACCTCCACAGCCCTCACATGGTCGCAACAAAGCTAAAAGGTAAGCCAATTCGTCCATCCTCTATCATTGTCGATCGAAGTTAGAGAGAGAAAGTGATAAACTTTACTGATGAAATTCTCCCTTGATTTGATATCATTTGTAGCAACTATTGATCCTAAAGGGAACTTTAGGACGGATCGCCGCACATCTGACTATAATCTTTCGAAGCTTTCTCTCTCTACGAATGATTTTCAAGCGAAGCTTCCTTTGTGTTTGTTTCATACTCAAATCATGTGATTCAAAGCTCAATTGAATCGTATTGAAGTGTAGGAACTAAATTAAACCACCAATTGAAATAATTAACTCTGATTAAGTGGCCAATTTGAAGAAATCAAATTCGATCAGTTTGAAGAGGAGAAATTTGGGAAATATTTTAGGAAAATTTGGGAATTTCAGAAAATTGAGGGACCTCTTTGCAATTTCCCTAAATTAAAGGTCAATTGGCAATGAGAAAGATGTTGGAGAACCAATTGGTCAATTTTTGGAATAATTGGAAAATTGAGGGTCCTCTTTGCAATTTTTGTAAATTTGGGGACGAAATTGGAAATTTGGAAAACTTCAGCCCCTTATAAAATTTGAGTTAATTGAGGACTCAAAGAGAATTCTGGAAGTCTTGGTACTCAATTTGGGGAAAAGTTAGCATTAGGGACCTAATGTCAAGGAAAATGAACTTTAGGAACTTAAGTACAAATAACGAACAATTTTGAGCTTAGTTGCTCATACGTGAGAAAAGAAGGCTAACATGCCAAACATTAATTGACAAACATTGCCCAAAATGTGTAGAGACACGAGAGACGAACGCTAGCAAGGAAAAGCTAGTGTGGATTCAAAAACCGATTGCAGACGAACATGTCACAGTCATTAGCTGAGTAGGCATATTTAACGTCATACCCAATTGGGGTGATGAGATTGTGCCAAAAAACAAGTTGGGGTGATGAGCAAGTTTAAAAGTTAAAAACCTACTTACTGGTTGTGAGTAGGATTATCTAACATCATACCCGGTTGGTATGATGATCTTACTTGCGATAAGGAGAAATCTGCTTACCGGTTGTAAGGATAGATATCATCACACCCGGTTGGTGTGATGTAGTTGAAAATAATTATTTTGTCAGAAGTGTTATCCCCTGACTATGTGCCAATACTTAAAAGATTTGGGAGACCTTCTTGACTGGAGCTAGAATAGCTTAGATAATCCAGAGGCCTCAATTTTTGAACTCATGGGGCGAAATGCCTTGGTTTTGGAAAAAGATAACGTGTAGTGAGCCTAAGTTCCGTGGGTACGAGCAGGAGCTCGTAAACAAACTTAAGTAATGAAAGCCATGAAAAATTTCTAAAGAAATGGTTGTGTGATTTCACTATGGTATCGATTCAAGACCGACAAATCTCGATGGACTGGCGGCAGTTCGTCAAGGCCAAGTCGACGGATCGGCCTTGACAAACAACTACAGGTTAGGTTGAGGGTTGGGGCCATTGGCACAAAGATATTGGCCATGTGTGAAAATTATTGTTTGTGCATGCACTTATGGTACAGGACCATCAAGACGCTTAAGAGGGGTAGTGATAGGTCCTAAGGACTACTAGAAGACATGGCAGAGATAAGGGAAGTTCGTCGTGCCAGTTAGTCTAGAAGCTTGGAATATCTTCTTGTGCATGAGATCGGGGTGGGGTGGGGATGAGGTCTCTGTCCTCATACGAACATGGAATGGCATTCAGGTTTGAGGGTTGGATGTTGAGAACATCCACTCAGACCCAGGGTAGAAGTGGACATACTTTTATCTTGGGGAATCATAAAGATGCTCCAATCAACTAGTGGGTGCAGTGGATGGGTTGTACCTACGAATGTGTGCACCCATCCTGATGAAGGGCATGTGTTTGTTTGCTAAATGCCTTTCGAGGCAAGGGGATGGGCTAAAAGAGCTAAACACTCCAAATATGATAATGGGAAAAATTTTGAAAACCAAACATTGAGGAAACCTTTTCTTTTAAAGAAAATGATAAACCTTTCAATAGTTTGATAAATAAAAGTTATTTATTTTTTTGAAAAGTCACTTCCAACACCTGCTCACTAAGTTGTAGAACTCACCCTGTCTCTATTACCCCTTTCACTAGTAAGGAGATCTAAGTAAAAAGAATACGTGAAGATGTACCCACCATCAGGTATGCTTAAAGTTCATTTTAAGCATGCATATGATTGGTTTATGTTATTTTAGGGAACAAGGTTTGAATTTAGGCCTGGCTCCTCTTCATAAAAAGGAAGGGGAAACCCCTATTAAACCAAGGGAGAGGAGGGTTGATCATGGGAATCTGACCAAACTGGGTCGAGGCGTGACAAACCTTCTGTTAGTTATACCTCTCATGGTACTACCATAGTACAATTTCTATAAGATTTAATTTTCGTATAAGAATCTCTCTTACTATTATGTATACATAGTTTTTCTTATGTTATCAATGAAGACCTCATTGGTGTTATTCCCAACTTTCATATCATCCCAAAAACCCTTTTTTTTTTCCAAATTTTCTTTTGAAAACATGGGCTTTGATACCATTAAAGCTGTCATGCCCTAGCCCGAATCCTGAGTCGGGGTACCTATGGCAACCACCACATCCCCTCGATGCTACAATGGTGGGTACCTTCACCAAAGTAGAGCTAACATGTTGTAAGGCCTAAAATAAAAACATACACAATTTGCAACAAAAATTTAAACTTTTATAAAATAAGTAGTGATCCTAAAATCAGTTACAAATTACCCTCGGGAATAATACAAATGATAAGTAAAAATTAACCTTTGTGTCTGCCATTTTAGTCTAGTATCTCATTATCGTGTTTCGAAAGTTGAGGCTAGTGTAAACTCCTCGGTGTGCCTTTGCATGTACCTTAAATATTTTGGGGAGGGTGATGATCTCAGAGTCTAGTGAATGTATTTAAATACTGAGCCACGACATGGCTTATGACCCAATCTCTATTTAATTTCTTATTAAGGCTAATTTGCAAGTACTTAGTACCCTTTTTTTTATATGGTACAATTCAAAATATTTGTTATCTAGGGGTTTATCCTCTCCATCTCATTCAATTTATCTCATTGAACTAAATAATTACCATCAAAGTTTGCCCATATGCGACCCCAAGGTACGAGGGGGAATGTGCATACTTATTGCACACTCATCAGGAAAATCATCATATGACCTTCCCCATGTGTCGTCATGATGAAATTCATGACATCACAATATCACATAATAATTCAAATCAATCATCCCCAGAGATTGCACACACATGACACCAGCGTACGAAGGGTAATATGTGTACGCATTCCACACTCTTAAGGAACATTCTCATATGACATTTTTCCACATACTAATGTTAATGAGGTGTCACCTGACATCAGCATCCTTTGATTCACTCAACCATACTCCTAGATCACAAGTGATGCTTGAACCCAAACCATAAACCTCCATAGGTCCTGGAAATTTCTCGAAGCCGACTCTTCCTATAAACCCCATTACTTTATGAATAAGAAAACCGAGAAAAGAACAAGATGATTTAAAAGAGAAAACCGAGCCATTTAATGAACTGAAACTGGTAAAGAACGGTTAAAATGGGAAATTTCAAAATCCCAAGTGACTCAAATAGTCATAAAAATCATGGGGAAGAACCATGGAATAAATTGAAAAAGAAAATAGGACTAGTTTAGGGTGAACCGAACTTGAACCGATTTGAACTACACTTGAACCAATTTCTAAATTCATTTTTCCTGGTTGCTTAAAATGATTAAATTCATAAACTGAAGCCACCATCTGTTGAATTGGCCTGAAACAGTCAATTTTTACCGTTGAGCTCGATTGGATAGGATCGATCTATTCGAGAACAATATGTCTTCTTCCTTTGGATGACAGCATTGTTCATCAGTCAAAAACTTTCATTCTCTCGTGAAGGAATATTCTTTCTGATTTGGGCATTTTCTGAAGGGCATAAGGTCCACCAATATGGAAAATGGTCAAGTAGAGGGTCCCCGAGCTCCCTATAAAAAAAGTTCCCCTCTATTCATCCTCTACACACTTCAAATTGCCTTTACCTCTCAAGTGCTCCATTTTTCGGTGAACCTCGAACCAGAACTCTGACTTGGGCACTTTTCTTAGCCGTAGATGGCAAGGTGGGGTCCTACAGACTCCTGGGGAAGTTAGCTACCTGACAGTAATCTCCCATTGTCCTGAGGACCGCCTGAGAAGCACCCGTGAAATCAAATAGTGAAGTAGCTCTAACAGACCGAAACTGGCCTATTTTGGCTAAGCTAAATTCGGCCAAATTTAGATCCCCTCCACCCAAACTGAGCCACCCCAACATCACCATGACCGTCACACGACCTCCACATAGCTGAAAGATAAGCCAATTTAGCCCTCCTACGTCGTTGCATATCAGTGTTAGAGAGAGAAAGTACTGAAATTCACTAACAAAATTTACACTCGTATGGACTTCAATTGTAGCAATTTTTTATCCTAGAATGATCCTAAGGATAAGAGCTATGTTATGATGTCTAGAGGTTGAACTGCCGCACCTCCGACGGTAAGCTTTCAAAGCTCTCTCTCTACGAACAATTTTTCGACAAAGCTCCGTTTGAGCTTGTTTCAGACAAAACTTTTGCAATTTAAAGCTCCATTTGATCATATGGAAGTGTAGAAACTGATCCATGCAATCAATTGAATCAATTAACCCCAATTGAAAGGCCAATTTGAAGGAATCAAATTCGGACAGTAAAGGGGGAGAAATCGAGGGAAATTTTGGGGGCGAAATTTGGATGAAATTTTGTAGATTTAAAAAAATTGAGGAACCTTCATGCAATTTCTCAAAATTCAATGTTAATTGGCAATGAGAGATGTTTGGGGGACCAATTGGTTAATTTTTGAAAGATTTGGGGCCAAATGGCTATTTTTAGAAAATAGCGGCAAAACCGTAATTTTTGGAAAATTGGGGACCAAATTGGAAATTTGGAAAACTTGAGCCCCTTACACAATTTTGAATAAATTGAGGATCTAAATAGGATATTGGAAACCATAGGATTCAATTTGGGAGAAAATTTAGTATTAAGGGCCTAAAGACAAGAAAAATGATATTTAAGGACTTAAATGCAATAAACCAAGAACTTTGGCCCTAGTCACTCATATGTGAGAAAACGAAGGTTGTCATGCCGAATCCTTATTGATAATTCTACCCAAATTCTGTAGAGACACGTGAGACTAGAATGCAAGCAAGAGAAAGCTAGCGTGGACTGGAAACTGACTAATGATGAACACGTCACAATTAACGAGTGAGAGTGGGCTAATTTATACATCATACCCGATGGGATGATGAACACTATTTATACATCATATCATATGTGAGTAGGAATGAATAAACATCATACTCGATTGGTATGGTGTATTTCCTTAAGGAAAGAAGAAACCCGCCTACTAGTTGTAAGTGGAATTATCATCACACCCGATTGGTGTGATGAGATAAAAAGTAATTTTTCAGAAGTGTTCTACCCTAACTGTATGAAAATTGCTTAAACTATTTGGGAAGCCTTCTTAATGGGAGCTAGAGCAGCTCTAACAGGCCAAAGGCCTTGATTTTTGAACTCATAAAGCTCAATGGCTAGTTTTGGAAAAACACGTGCAGTGGACCCAAGGCACGGGCACAGGTTGGAGACCGTAAATAAATATGATTAGGAAGAGTAATGAAAACTCATAATTAAAATGGACTTTGGTTGTGTGAATCAGCACAGAACCAAATCAGGACCGACAATACTCGATGGGTTGGCGGCAGTGCATCAAGGCTAGGTTAAGTGTTAGGGCCATTGGACCATCAACACCAAAGAGGATGGTTAATTAAATGAAGACTCTTTTTTGTGCATGCACTTAAGGTACAGAACCATTAAGACCATCCAGTGGTAGTGATGGGTCCCAAAGGCTGTTGGACGACCACTAAGACCATCCGGGGGAGGAGGGGCGGTTAGGGCAGATTGTCATGCCAGTCAGTCATTAAGTTCTAGGAGGTTCTTGTGCATGAGACCAGGGTGGGGATAGGATGAGGTCTCCGTCCTCACGGACTTGAAGTGGCATTTAGGTCTAAGGGTCAAACATCTGGGATGTTTACTCAGACATAAGGTAAAAGTTTGGGACTACCCTACAAATGTGTGTACCCTTCCTAAAGAATGGCATAGGTTTGTTTGCTACACTCCTCTCGAGGCAAAGGGATGGGCTAAGAGAGCTAAACACACCGAATAAGAAAATGAGAAAAAGGTTTTGAGATTTGAGTTTGAAAAACCTTGGAAAAAGGAATGGTAAACCTTGGAATGGTTTTGATAAATAAAATAAACTAAATATTTTGAAACTCAATCCCTACACCCGCTCGATGAGTTGTAGAAACTCACCCCTTCCCTTTTCCCCCTTTTCAAGTAAAAGAGGAAGACCAACCTTAAATACCCCTTGTAGTTGAACCATAAGTCAAGTATGAGATCTTAATATATTCAGTTTTGTATAATTCTATTCTAGGAAAAACAAGAAAAATGACGCATGACTCCTCGCAGTGTTGAAGGGAGTGGAACTCACACAGACCAAAGGGAGTGGCATGTTGCTCACAGGGATCCGACCAAACCGGGTTAGGGTGTGACAACTTGAGTGGTATCAAAGCATGTTTCATCAAATGCATTATTAAGACTATAAAATGTAGTAACTAAGAGAAATAAGATTTAAAATTTACATATGGCTCCCAAAAGAGGAACCAAGAGAACTAGAGTCGCAATCACTAACACTATCCAACAACCCATCCCTGTGGAAACTCCTCGAGAAGCCTAGAAAGTACCACCTGGACAAAGCTCGGAGCATCAAAGACTGTACGAGGAGTTCACATGAGTGATTGGAAGGCCCAACCTCGCCCCTGAGGTGGACATCAACTCTCAAGATGAGCCCGAGGAAGTACATTCCCATTCCCCTCCTTCCAACATCCCTCCTTAAGTTGACATTCCTAAATACCTCAAAACTCTTCGAAAAAGGGATGCTGGAGCCGCTATGGACAGGCTGGCCATTATCAAGAAACTCATGGGAATAACCAGGATTCCACTAGAGGAGATGGTGATCCTGGCGGAATTGTTCCTAGAAGGCAGTGCAAAAAGGTGGTGGGAGTCAAAGGCCTGCATACCACCACCCCCACCTAGGAACCATTTGAGGAGAGGTATCCGGAGGAATACCTAGCGAGCATCTGATCAATGAGAAGAAGCAAGACTTCTTCCGACTCCGACAAGGGCTTAAATTTATATCAAAGTATGAAACTAAATTCAACAAGTTAGGACCCTTTGCCCCCGATCTAGTCGGACCTACAAACATTTGCCAAAGATTCGTGGACGGTCTCAACATGGACATAAGAGACCGAATGGGAGTATTAGGACGCCCCATGGATTTGGCAGCCATATTTAGTATGGCCCACGAATGTGACCATCTGGTTCTAATTCAACGCCTCCAGATGGCGCATGCCAACTGAAAGAAGGATAAAGGCCTAAGTCGCCATGGGGGATAGAAGGAATAAAGTGTCCATACGTGGGGAAACAAGGTGGGTTTCCAAAGGAGGAAGGAAGCACGCCCACCTCAAATGGAGGTGATCCCCACCATACTACAAAGTAGCCATCGCCGTCCTAGATGCTAGAGGTACCACGAGGGAGCATGCTCATCCTATTTCAGATGTGGACAAGTGGGGCACTTTGCAAAGGAATGCCCCACTCTTAAGGAGAATAAGCAACGAAATACACTTGAACCACCCTAAAGGGAACCAGAGGACTCCAAGGTTGGACAACACCACCATGACAAGAGTACCAGCTAGGGTATACAACCTCACCCAAAAGGAGGCTAAAAAAGACCCTAATATTGTAGCGGGGTTCATATAATTATGAGGGAGAAAAGTCTAAGCTCTCTTTGACTAGGGAGTAGAGATGAAAGTTTTACGGCACATATCTCATGTTTGTTTATGAGCTCTTGCTCATGCCCATTAGCCTATGGCCCACTTGTTCGAGATTTCCAAAACCGGGCATAAAAGCCCCCAATTTTCGAAATCAAGGCCCCTCGGCCTATAAGAGCTATTCGAGCTCCCGTCAATAAGGTCTCCCAAATAGTTTAAGCATTGGCACAGAGTCAGGGGAGAGCACTTCCGAAAAAATTATATTTTCAATTGTCCATTATACCGATCGGGTGTAAGGACATCTCCAATCATAATCGATAAATGGATTTTCAACCGGAAAGTAGTTTTTTCGCATGATTTTCACATCACTCCTTTAAGTTGTGATGTTTAAAATTCCACTTGATAGTGGATTTTCATTTCGAGGTACTTATCATCCCCAATCGGGTATGATATAGAATCTCACTCACCTGTTAAGGCCGTGAATTCCACTAGACCAGTTCCTTGATTTCACGTGAGCTTGTCCTTGTTGGCGTACCCGGTGCTTCGTGTTCCTACACAATATGAAGATCTCGGTTCATTATCTTTCGGCCTAATAGCCTTCATTCATTCCAAATGTATGAGAAACCAAACTTCTATTTATTTGCAATTAAGTCCCTAAAGTTATTTTTCTTTAAGTCCCTAATGCCGATTTTTCCTCAAATTGAGTCCCAAAACTTTTAAAATTCCCCTTGGGACCTCAATTTATTAAATTTCACAAGAAAAGGTTTAATTTCTCAAATTTCCAATTTGGTCACCCAACTTTTCCGAAATTACCATTTTTCCCTTCCTTTACAAAAATGGTAAATTTTATCCCAAAAATTCTAAAATTCCTCTATTGGCCCTCTAACATTTTTATCATCCCCAATTGTCCCTCAATCTTAGGAAATTGCATTTCGGTCCCTCGAATTTTTGAAAATCCCCAATTTTCCCTAATTTTTCCCCTAATTCCAACTTCTTAAAAAGCTTAATTTGATTTCATCAAATTGACCGATCAAACATTTTCAATTGTTAAAATTGAAGTTGAAATCAAGTTTATACATGTTCATGCGATTCTTTAGTAATTTGAATCGCAAGTTTTATTGTCGGAACGAGCTTAGAGAGAGCTTCGATTACTCACTGGTGAGGGCATGGCAATTCGAGCTTTCTATCTGAACAGGTAGTTCCCCTCCTGAGGTTCTTCCTAGGATTAAGAAAGACAATTGATGTCAAATTGGATTAGTATTTCATCATTGAAATTCAGCCGACTCTCTCTCTAACACTGATCAAAAATTGTCGAGTGGAGCCGAATTGGCTTACCTTTCCGACCTAATTCGGTCGTGGGAGGGCTGAGTAAGTGTTGGGAGGGCTTGGTTTGGCTTGAGGAGGGCTCGAATACACAAATTTCAGCTCGGCCGAAGTAGGGCATCTTCGGTCCGCTAGAGCTGATTCACTATTCAATTACGCTGGCGCTTCTCTGGCGACTTTCGAAATGAATGGAAGTCACCACCATGTAGCTAACTTCTTCTGATTCTAATTAACCCGACCTCACCTTATTTGGCTTAGAAATGATCCTATATCAGAGCTCTGGTTCAAGCTTCACCAGAAAACTAAACTACTGAGAGAGTGTGAGCTTTTCAGGTGTGGAGAGGATGCCTGGAGAGGGGCCCTTTATATAGGGAGCTCGAGGACTCGTTGATCGTCCATTTGGCACCTTTATGATAGACATTGATGGCCAAGAATGTATCGAACAAAAACATTTCTTCTCCGCTGGTGCTACTTCGATTTTCCAGTGAGTGAACAGTGTTGTCATCTGAAGGGAGAAGACTACATTGTTCTGAATCGGATCGGACTAGTCCGAACCGGGTTCGAAGATTAAACCAACCGGTTCACCCCTCATTCGACTGAGTTTTTCATATCTAAAAATTTATGAATTCATTTTCTATCCAATGGTGGCCTCAAATCTCAAATTTGAATTATTTAAGCCACCTTGAAATTTAGGATCCGGTTCAATAGTGGTTCAAACTAATCTAAATCAGTTTGGATCTAGTTCACTTGAACCGGTTTGGTTTCATCTCTAATTCCTTCACAAGTCCATTTCCATGTTTTTTGTGACTCCTAAGGTCACTTAGGGTCCATAACGTTCCCAGTTTATGAATTCTCTATCGGTTCGATTCATAAATTGACTTAGTCCTTAAACCGGTTCTATCCGGTTCGGGCTCGGTTAACTTGAACCGATCTGGTTTTTTTCCCCATTTTATCCTAGGATTCTTTTTTATGATTTATGAACCATTTTGAGTCACATGGAAGGTGTAAATTATCAATTTGTTTGTATTTCATTAATCGAGCTTGTAAACCGATTCGATTTAAAATTCAAAACTAACTGATTCTTTCCCCGGTTTTTCTCATTATCAATGGACAGGATTTACAACTCTGCCCTTCTTTTAAGGGTTTTGTCCCCAAAACAAGTACACGTTAAATAATTAAGGGTAACTATTCCTCATCATAGACTCAATTTCCCATGTCTCTTCTTGCACGGGTTCGTTCTGCTACAACACCTTGACCATAAGAATTTTCTTGTTCCTCAAATTCTTGTCTCTCCGGTCGATGATTTGCACCGGCTCTGCCTGATAGGTCAAGTTCTCTTCTAGTTCTATTGGAGGTAGATTCAATATATGACTAGGATCAGGTTGATATTTCTAAAGTACTGAGATATGGAATACATCATGTATTCTCTGCTGGTTAGGAGGTAGTTCCAATTTATAAGCTACCGGTCCTATCCTTTGAATGAATGTATATGGACCGATATACACTGGTTTCAACTTTTCTCTTTGCAGGAACCTAAGTATTCCTCTCCAGGGGGATACTTTGAGGAACACTTGATCTCCTACTTCAAACTCCAAATCTTCCCTTCGATTGTCTACAAAACTCTTTTGCCTATCCTAAGATTCATGGTATCATCCTCAATTAATTCTGCCCTTTCTATTTTCCTTTCTCCCACTTCTTACCAAAATAGAGGGGTACGACATGGTCCTCCAGAAACGACTTCATAGGGAGACATTTGAATACTGGCCTGATAACTATTGTTGTAAGCGAATTTCATCATACACAAGTAATCCTCATAGTTTTTATTCATGGTGAGTACGCACGCTCTCAGCATATCTTCTAAGGTTTGGATGGTTTGATTCGACTGAACATCTGTCTGTGGGTGAAATGTCATGCTCATATGAAGTTTAGCCCCCATGGCATTTTGTAAACTTGACCAAAACCTGGAGGTAAATCTCAAATCTATATCCAATACTATACTCATCGGGATGCCATGGAGTCTTATTATTTCCTTCATGTATTTGACGACCAGTTGTTCTATTGTGTCTGTTACTTTTATAGGAAGGAAATGTGCTGATTTGGTTAATCTATCCCCTATGACCCAAATCGCATCTCAGCCACTTTTGGTCATCGGTAAGCCCGTGACGAAGTCCATGGTGATGTGCTCCCATTTCCACTCCAAAATTGGTAAGGGTTGTAGTAGTCCTGATGGTTTCTAATGTTCTACTTTTATCTGTTGACAAGACAAACATTGGGCCACATATTTTGCAATGTCCCTCTTCATACCCTTCCACTTGTATCCTTGTTTGAGGGTGAGATACATCTTAGTACTGCCTGGATGCATAACATACATCGAATCGTGTGCCCCTTCTATGATTAATCTTTTCCTTTCCTTATTTTGAGGCACACATATCTTACCCTTATAGGTTAGAACTCCGTCACCTCGTACGTCGTAGTCTCGTTTCCCTTCTCTGTTTACCAGATCCAAATAAGGCAAGAATTATTAATCAATCCTTTGTTGAGCCTTAATATGCTCGGTTAGACTATGTCTTACCGCCACATTCGCCAGCAAGCTTTTTTCCTACTTATCTATCCTCAGATTCACCTCCATCCTTCCTAATTGTTGTGATAAGGGCAGATAACTTGTCTTTACTTGTGCCGCCTTAGTTTGATACTTGCGACTTAAGGCATCTGCTGCCACATTAGCCTACCCGAGGTGATATTCTATCGCTAGATCATAATCTTTCACTAATTCCAACCATTTTCTTTGACAGAGATTTAATTCCTTCTAAGTTAGAAAGTACTTAAGGCTCTTGTGATCTTTGTATATCCTGCACTTAACCTTGTAGAGATAGTGTTAGCATATCTTTAGGGCAAATACTATTGCAGCTAATTCCAAGTCATGATTCGGGTAATTTCTCTCATGTACCTTCAGCAGTCACGACGCATATGTGATAACCTTCCCCTGTTGCATTAGGACACAACCAAGCCCTTGTCCAGAGGCATCACTATAGACGGTGTACTCTCTTGCATTAGGATCAAGTAAGGAGAGTATGGGGGTGGTTGTTAGTCGAGTCTTTAACTCTTGGAAAGACTTCTCACAACATTCATCTCATTTATACTCAACTCCCTTCCTAGTGAGTTGAGTTAGTGGAGCTGCTATTTTAGAAAAAATTTGCACAAACCACCTATAGTATCCTACCAATCCTAAGAAACTTCTTATTTCTGTAGGATTCCTTGGTTTTTCCAATCCGATATGGCTTTAACCTTAGCTGGATCCACTTTAACTCTGTCCTTAGATATGATATGTCCTAAGAACCCTACCTCCTATAGCCATAACTCACACTTGTAGAATTTTGCATATAACTTGGTTTCCTTCAATATTTCCAATGTAGTTGCCAGATGATTTTCATGTTCCGATCTCGTTCGTGAGTATATAAGAATGTCATCTATGAATACTATCACAAACCTGTCCACATGAGGTTGGAACATGCGGTTCATTAAGTCCAAGAAGGTTGCAAGGGCATTTGTCAATCCAAATGGCATCACTCTGAACTCATAGTGTCTAAATTTGAATCTAAATGTCGTCTTAGGGATGTCCTCTTCTCTAATCCTGAGTTGGTGATATCCCAGCCGAAGGTCTATTTTAGAGAAGTAAGCCGCTCCCTTTAGTTGGTCAAACAAATTGTCTATCCTTGGGAGTTGGTATCGATTCTTGATGGTGACCTGGTTCAGCTTTCTATAGTCGATGCACAGTCTCATGCATCCATCTTTTTTCTTTACAAATAGAACAGGAGCACCCCATGGAGACTAACTTGGATGTATAAAATTCTTTTCCAACAATTCATCTAGTTGTTCCTTTAATTCCCTCAGCTCTGCTGGAGCCATGCGATATGGGGTTTGTTCCCATGGTTATCTTTATAGTGAACTCCACTTGTCGACTTGGAGGTAGTCCAGGTAACTCTTCTGGAAAAGCCTTTGGATAATGTCTAACTACCGGAATATCTTTCGGTTCCTTATCTTTAGACTTCTAGCCTATAACCATCGCCAGAAATGCTGTGCATCCTTTTTGTATCATCTTTTGATTTTTCAGGTGGGAAACCAGTTGTACTTCACCTTTCCTTCTATCTCCTTGGAACTTTAGTCCTTTCATTTTTGAAGTGTGAAAGTTTACCGTCTTCCTTCTATAGTCCATCCTTGCTTGATGATTACTTAGCCAGTCCATTCCCATAATTACTTCAACCTCCTTTAGGGATAATGGGATCAAGTTAGCTTCAAGTCTGATTCCTCCAATTCTTATCTCACATCCCTTTAATTGTTTATTCTTGTATAGACCTTCTCCTAAAGGGGTAAGGATGTTAAGGCTTTATACTAGTGGAGTGAGCTCTAGGGTTACTTTCGGAACCAACTCTTCTTTGATAAATGATCTCTCTGCTCTGGAGTCAAAGAGGACATAGACTAGTTGTTCCCATAGCTGTATATACCCTAATTTAAGAAACGTATGTTTTAGAAGGAATTCACTTTTATTAAACCAAAGGATGTCTAATTTACAGTACTTCTTTGAAGTAATTTGTAGGGTTCTAGGATGTACCCACTACAGTGCTAGGGTCTCCTCTAGCCGCCTCCTGATTGAGCTTGTATACTCTAGCTGGTACTCTTGTAGTAGCTTCTGGTCTGAGGTTTCTGGAATTCCCTTTAGGTGGTCCAAGAGTATTCCTTTGTCTGTTCTCCCTAAGGGTGGGACAATCCTTTACAAAGTGTCCCACTCATTCACATGTGAAATAGGTATAGCATGCTCCCTCATGGTTCCTTTGGCACTTCAGGCAGCGAGGGTTTCCTTGGGGTAAGGTAGGGACTATTCTGGGAGGTGGTGGTGGCATGCACCTTCCCTGTTGGAATACCATCTTGTTTCCTCCTCTTGGGCCAGTATTTTCCTTCTGTCCTCCTTGACGATTTAGATCCTTACCCCTCCTTCGAGTTGTCTACTCCACTCGACAGCATCGGGTTTGTACCAACTGTTCACATTCTTGAGCCATACAGATTACGACTGTCAGGTCTGTGGGGCGTCCTAGTACTCCCATACGATCTGTAATGTCCATGTTGAAACCGTGCACAAACCTATGACATATGTCAGTTGGCCTAGCTAGGTTGGGTGCAAAGGGTCTTAACTCGTTGAATTTTGTTTCATACTCTGATATGGAGTTAAACCCTTACCTAAGCTGGATGAACTCTTGCTTCTTCTCATTTATTTGGTGGGGTGCCAGGTACTCCTCCGAATACCTCTCCTCAAATTGTTCCCAAGTGGGGGAGGTGGTACGTAGATTTCGGACATTGTCCCACCACTGTCTAGCGCTTCCTTCCAAGAAGAACTCCATCAGGATCACCTTATCCTCTAGTGGTATTCGAATAATTCCCCTCAACTTGTTATTATTTGCCAACCAATCCATGACAGTTCCAGCATCTTTTTCTCCGAGGAAAGGTTTACATCCTAGTTGTAGAAGGGTTTTGAGATTTATAGGAATGTCCATTGGAGCAGTTGGATTAACATGGGGAGGGTGGGATTGTACTTCTTCTGGTTCAACCCGCGAGTTGGTGCCTACCTCAGGAATGAGGTTAGGTTGGCAAAATACATGGGTGAATTCCTCATACAATCTTTGATGCTCCCTGCTGAGTCCAGGAGGGGTTGTTTGGGCTGCTCTGGGAGCTTCAACAAGTAGGGGTGGTTGAGCAGTTTTGGAGACGGTAGCCCTAGTTCTCTTGGTTTTCTTCCTTGGAGCCCTATTTCTGTAAAAAAAAAAATTAAAATGACTTATATTAGTTACTATATTTTCTAGTCTTGATTATGTATTCAAAGAAACAGGATCTAATACCACTAAAGTTGTCACGCCATGACCCAGTTTGGTCGGATCCCCATGATCAACCCGCCACTCTCCCGGTTTATTAAAAGGTTTCCCTTCATTATAAACCGTAAAGAGCAAGGCGTCCTTTAAACCTGCACTTTTCCTGGAATAGCATAAATCAAAACTGCATAATTTTTATCATACCTGTCTTGTGGGTGTCGGGGTTAATTGTCTTTAAGTGTAGAATTTCCGAAATTTTCCAGAAAGGGATATAAGGGAGGGGGTTAGTACGACTACTCAATGAAGGGGTTTTTCAAGAAAATATCTCTGAGGAAAAGAGTTGTATTGGAGTGTGAAGACACCTTTCTTTCAAAAAATCACTTCATTTAAAATCTCAGGTTTTACCACCATTTTCTTATTTAATCACGGTGTGTCATCACCCAACACACAACTTTCATCATGAAGGTTAACACACATTCTCAAGCCAGTAAATCCACTGAATCCACTTGTGGCTTCAAAGCGACTTTACCGGCAACCTAGATAGAAGTACGTCCTCTTCTACCCTGAGAATGAGTGGATGTACGCGACATCCAACCCTCAATCCCGAAATCAATTCTCCGTGTTCGTATGAGGACAAAGACCTCATCCTGTCCACCTCAGTCTCATGTGCTTGGTGCTACTCCAAATTTCACATGATCAACTGGTATGATGAACTGCCCTTATACTCACTAGGTCGTTCAGGGCACTTAGGGCATCACTTCCCCTCATGGGCATCATGATGATCATGTATTCATAGTGCATGCACAAATAATATTTTCTTAACATGCCATATAATTAGTGGTGTCACTGGTCCAATAGAACCGTGTAAACCCCGTTCTTTAGTAATGAGAAAAACCGGCAAAGAACCAGTCAATGTGATCTTTACATCGAATTGGTCTGCAAGCCCAACTATTAGGGGATGAGCAAATTCAAAAATTTCTAACTCCCATGTGACTCGAAAATATTCGTAAACTTGGTAAAAGAACCCTAGGATGATATGAGGAAGAAAGACCAAAGCAGTTCAAGAGAATCGAGTTCGAACTGGATAGAACCGGTTTATGAACCAAGTTCATTCATGAACTATAACCGATAGAGAATGTGTAAACCAAGAAGTTTATGGATTCCTTGTAAATCGGACCCGAACCGGATTAAACCGGTTTAAGAACTGAGCCGGTTTATGGACCGTAATCGATTAAAAGGTGGTAAATTGGGAATTTTTTGGACCCTAAGTGACCCAAGGAGACACAAGAGACATGGAAATGGACTTGTGAAGGAATTGGGGATGAAAATCAAACCGGTTCAAGTGAATCAATTCTGAACCGGTTCGGACAAGTTTGAATCACTATTGAACTGAATCCTAAATTCATTTTTCTAAGTGGCTTAAATAATTAAAATTGGAGATTTGAGGTGACCATTGGATAGAGAATGAATTTAGATGAATTTAGAAATTTTTAGATTTGAAAAACTCAGTTGAATGAGTGGTGAACCGGCCGGTTTAAGCATTGAACCCAGTCCGGTTCGCTTTGGAATAGTGTCATCTTCTTCCTTAGAATGACAGCACTATTCACTCACCAGGATACTAAAGAAATGCCAACGAGGAAAAAATGCCTCCGTTTGGTACGTTTCAAGTCATCAATTCACGTCACAACGGCGCCAAAGGGATGGCCAACGGGTCCCCGAGCTCCCTATATAAAGAGCCCCTCTCCTTTCTTCCTCTCCACACATGAAAAGCTCACTCTCTCTCAATTGATTAGTTTTCCTGTAAAGCTCAAACCAGAGCTCCGATATAGGTTAATTCTGAGCCAAAGAAGGCGAGGTCGAGTTCATTAGAACCGTGGAGAAGTCAGCTACATGGTGGTAGCATCGGTTTGTCCTGAGAGCCGCCAGAGAAGTGCCAGCGTGATTAAATAGTGAAGCGGCACCGGCGGACTGGAGCTACCCTGTTTTGGCCAAGTTGAAATCAGCCAACTTGAGTCCTCCTCAGGCCAAACCAAGCTCTCCCAACACCTCCTCAGCCTTTCTACGGTTGAATTAGGACTGAAAGGTACGCCAATTCAGCTCCCCTTTACAATTTCATATCGTTTTTAGAGAGATAGTCGGCCAAATTTCAATGAAGAAATTCTAATCCAATTTGACATCAATTGATGTCATTTTTGATTCTAGGAGCAGAGCTACTTGTCTAGATAGAAAGCTCCGGCTGCCGCACCCTCACCGGTGAGAAAATCAAACCTTTCTCTCTCTACAGTCTGTCTTTCGTTAAAGCTCCGTTTGAGCTCATTTCGGTGTTAAAATCTGTGATTCAAAGTTCCTTAGAATCGAATGAACATGTAGGAATTCAATTTCAACTCCAATTTCAACAATTAGAGGTGTTTGATTGGTCAATTTGATGAAATCAAATTCGGCAGTGTTGAAGAGTTGAAATTGGGGAAAAATGGTGGAAATTTCGGAATTTTCATAAATTTGAAGGACCAAAATGTAATTTTCTAAAATTGAGGGACAATTGGTCATGATAAGATTATTAGAGGGCCAATTGAGAAATTTTAGAATTTTTGGGGCAAAATTTACCACTTTTCTAAAGAAGGGGAAAAATGGTAATTTTGGAAAAATTGAAGGACCAAATTGGAAATTTGGGAAATTAAACTCCTTTGTGTGAAATCAAATAATTTGTGGTCCTAGGATAAATTTTAAAAGTTTCGAGACTCGAATTTAGGAAAAACCCGGCAATAGGGACTTAAAGTTAAAGAAAAATAACTTAGGGACCTAATTACAAATAAATGTAAAGTTGGGTTTTTTCATTCATTTGGAACGAATGAGGGCTATTAGGCCAAAGAATAAGAAACGATAATGTTCATTTCAGGTAAGAGAACGAGACATCGAGAATGCCAGTCGAGGTCCAGCTTGCTGAGGACGGAACCCTACTAAGTGGAATTTCAGTGCACTATCGGGTGGTGGGATTAAATATCATAGTCGGTTGGGAATGATAAGTGCCTTGGTATAAAAACCCACTGTTTAGTGGTATTTCAATCATCACCACTTAGAGAAAGTCATGTGAAAATTATGCGAAAAGAAAAACTACTTACCAGTTGTAAGTATATCATACCCAGTTGGTATGATGAGACTTCTTCGAAGGAAGTTGAAAATCCGTTTATCGGTCATGAATGGAGATGTCCTTATACCGGTTGGTATAATGGATAGTGAAAACCTATTTTGTCGGAAGTGTTCTCCCCTGACTGTGTTCCAATGCTTAAACTATTTGGGAGACCTTGTTGACGGGAGCTCGAATAGCTGTTATAGGCCAGAGGCCTCGATTTTGGAACTTGAGGCCTAGAATGCCCAGTTTTTTTTTATAATCTCGTACAATGTGCCCAAGGCCAGTTGGCACGAGCAGGAGCTCATAAACAAACATGATATATGTGCCATAAAACTTAATAAGTGAATTGTTTGGCCATGGTATCAAGATAGGACCGACATGCTCAGTGAACTAGCGGCAGTGCGACATGACAGGTCGACGGACTAGTCAAGACAAACAACTGCGGGTTGAGTTGAGAGTCGGGGCCATTGGACTAGTGGCACCACATATTACATGGCTTGATTAGAAAACATTGTTTGTGCATGCATTATGAGTACGGGATCATCAAGATGCCAATGAGGGGTAGTGATGTGTCCTAAGGGCCCTGGACGACCCAGTGAGTATAAGGGCAGATCGTCGTTCTAGGTGTGTGTGCAAAATTTGGAGTAGCACCAAGTGCATAAGACCGGGGTGGGGACAGGATGGGGTCTCTATTCTCATATAGATACGAAGAAGCGATTTTAGGATTGAGGGTCGGATGTCGCGTACATCCACTCATTCCCAAGGGTAGAAATGTTCGTGCTTCTATCCTTGTGGTAGGTAAAGTCTTTCCGAAGCCACTAGTAGGTTCATTAGTCGTACTGACCTGCGAATATGTGTAACCTTCATGATGAAGGATGTGTGTTGGGAGATGACACACTAATAACTAAGAATAATGGAAAATTTTGAATTTTTAAATGAAGGGATTTTCAAAAATAAAGGAGTCTGGCACAGTCTTTATAAATGTTTTTCTTGAAAGTTAAAAGATTTGAGTCCCATTCACTGAGTAGTTAGACTCACCCCTCCCTTATACCCCTTTCAGGAAGTCCCGGAAAGCCGAACCTTAAAAGACTTGTGCAATTAAATGCCTACAAGACAAGTAAAATTGCTTTAAATTACTATGCAATTTTTATTTATGATATTTCTAGAAAAAGGTGCAGGTCTAAAGAACACCTTACTCTTTACGTTTTATAATATGTCTAAAGAACACATTACTTTTTATGGTTTATAATATAAGGGGAAACCCTTTAGTAAATCGGGAGAGTAGCGGGTTGATCATAGGGATCGGACCAAACTGGGTCGGGGCATGACACCCTGACTCTTAACTCAACCTGCAGTTGTTTGTCTTGACTGGTTTGGAGACCTGTCATGTCACACTACCACTAGTTGACAGAATATATTGGTCTTATCTTTGTAACATGGCCAAACAATTCATTTATTATAGTTTTATGGCACATATCTCATGTTTTTTTATGAGCTCCTACTCGTGTCCACTAGCCTATGGCCCACTTGTTCGAGATTTTCAAAACCAGCATAATAGCCCCCAATTTCCAAAACTGAGGCCCCTCCAGCCTATAAGAGCTATTCAAGCTCCCGTCAAGAAGGTCTCCAAAATAGTTTAAGCATTGGCACATAGTCAGGGGAGAGCACTTCCAACAAAATTATATTTTTAACTGTCAATTATGCCGACTGAGTGTAAGGACATCTCCGCTCATAACCGATGAACGAGTTTTCAACTTCCACTTACAGCTGGTAATTAGCTTTTCCGCATGATTTTCACATCACTCATTTAAGTTGTGATGTTTAAAATACCACTTGATGGTGGGCTTTCTTTTCGAGGTACTTATCATCCCCAACCAAGTATAATACAAAATCCCAGTCACATATTAAGGCCGTGAATTCCACTAGACCGGTTCCTTGATTTCACCCGAGCTTGTCCTCGCTGGTGTTCCCGGTGCTTCATGTTCCTACACGATATGAACATCTCGGTTGATTATCTCTCAGCCAAATAAACTTCATTCATTCCAAATGAATGAGAAAAACCAAACTTTTATTTATTTGCAATAAAGTCCCTTAAGTTATTTTTCTTTAACTTTAAGTCCCTAAAGCCGGTATTTCCTCAAATTGAGTCCCAAAAATTTTAAAATTCCACTTCGGACATCAATTTATTCAATTTCACAAGAAGGGGTTTAATCTCCAAAATTTCCAATTTGGTCCCCCAACTTTTCCAAAATTACCATTTTGTCCTTCATTTACAAAAATGGTAAATTTTACCCCAAAAATTATAAAATTCCTCCATTAGCCCTCTAACATTTTTATCATGCCCAATTAACCCACAATTTTAGGAAATTGCATTTCAGTCCCTCGAATTTTTGAAAATCCCCAATTTTCCCCCACTTCCAATTTCTTAACACAAGCGAATTTGATTTCATCAAATTTACCACTCAAACATTTCCAATTGTTGAAATTGAAGTTGAAATTGAGTTTCTACATGTTCATATGATTTTTTTGCAATTTGAATCTCAAGTTTTAACGTCGAAACGATCTCAAATGGAGCTTCACTGGAAAATAAACTCTAGAGAGAGAAAGCTTCGATTACTCACCGGTGATGGCACAATGGTCTGAGCTTTCTATTTGGACAAGTAGTTCTCCGCCTAAGGTTCTTCCTAGGATGAAAAATGACATTAATTGATGTCGAATTGGATTAGTATTTCATCATTGAATTTCACTTGACTCTCTCTCTAACACCAATCAGAAATTGCAGAGTATAGCCAAATTAGTTTACCTTTCTATCCTAATTTGGACGTGGGAGGGCTAAGGAAGTGTTGAAAGACTTGGTTTGGCTTGAGAAGGGCACAAATTGGTCAATTTCAGCTTGGCCGAAATAGGTCAACTTTGGTCCATCGGAGCTACTTCACTGTTCGATCACGCTGGCACATCTCCGACGACTCTCTGAATGAATTGAAGTCACCACCGTGTAGCTGACTTCTCCCTGGTTCTAATGAACCTGACCTCACCTTCATTGGCTTAGAAATGACCCGATATCGATGCTCTAGTTTGAGCTACACCAAAAAACTAAGCAACTGAGAGAGAGTGAGCTTTTATGGTGTGGAGAGGATGAATGGAAAGGGGCTCTTTATATAGAGAGCTCGGGGACTTGTTGGTCATCCGTTTGGCACCTTTAAGATAGACATTGATGGCATGAAACGTATTGAACAGAAACATTTCTTCTCCGTCGGCGCTGCTTCAATTTTTTGGTGAGTGAGCGGTGCTATCATCTGAAGGAAGAAGACGAAACTGGTTCGAACCGAGTTTAAAGCTTAAACCTCAAATGGTGGCCTCAAATCTCAAATTTGAATTATTTAAGCCACCTAGAAAAATCAATTTAGGATCCAGTTCAATAGTGGTTAAAACCGATCCAAACCGGTTCTGATCCGGTTCACCCAAATCGGTTTTGTTTTCATCCCCAATTCCTTCACAAGTCCATTTCCATGACTTTTGTGACTCCTTAGGTCACCTAGGGTCCATAACATTCCCGGTTTGTCCATTCTCTATCGATTTCGATTCATAAATTGACTCGGTTCTTAAACTAGTTTGGGCTCGATTCACTTGAACTGATCTAGTTTTTCTTTCCTATTTCATCCTAAGGTTCTTTTCCAAGATTAATGAACCATTTTGAGTCACATGGAAGGGGTAAATCCTCAATTTGCCCATTTTCTATTAATCGAGCTTGTAGACCGATTCAGTTTAGAATTCAAAACTGATCGGTTCTTTCCTCGGTTTTTCTCATTATCAAAGGACGGGGTTTACACATCATCCCAACCGGGTATGATGTGAAGATTCCCATTCACCCGAAATTCACGGCATATTTTCCTCTTAACCGACTCTTTGCCTCACGCGAGCTTATCCTTGTTGGTGTTCTCGATTCTTCATGTTTCTACACGATTTAAACATCCTTTTTCATTAACATTTGACATAATTGCCCTAATTCCTCATGTATGAGCAAAATGCCCAAACTTTTCAATTATTTACATTTAGGTCCCTAATGTTCTTTTTCCTTAACTTTAGGTACCTAATGGAACTTTTTCCCCAAATTAAGACCTGAAACTTTCAAAATTTCAGTTAGGGTCTTCAATTTATCCAAAATCCCAAAAAGGGTTCAAGTTTCCCAAATTTCCAATTTGGTCCCTAACTTTTAAAAAATTACCAATTTGCCCCTACTTTATAAAAATGGCAATTTAACACTAAAATTTCAAAAAATCGACCAATTGGTCCTCCAACATCTTTTTCATGGCCAATTGGTCCTCACTTTTGGGAAATTGCACTTTGGTCCCTCAATTTTTTGAAATTCCCAAATTTCCCCAAATTTCCCTATTTCAAACTGGCCAAATATGATTTCATCAAATTGACCAATCAATCGAAGTTAATTGTTCAAATTGATGGTAAAATTATGGTCCTACATTTTCATACAATTCAATGGAACTTTGAATCACGTCATTTGAATCCGAATTGAACTCAAACGAAGCTTAGTCGAAAAAACTAGACTTAGATAGAAAAAACATCGAAAGCTTATCGTCGGGGATGTGGTGGTCTGAGCTTTCTATCTGGACAAATAGCTCTTGTCTTGAGGTTACTCCTAGGATCAAGAATCGCATCAATTCATGCTTGATTGAGGGTGAATTTGGTGAGTGAAGTTCCGCTAGTTCTCTCTCTAACACTGATCGGAAATTATAGAGAGCCAAATTGGCTTACCTTCATGCTCTAATTTAGTTGTATGAGGGCTATGGAAGTGTTTGGAGAGCTTCATTTGGTCTAAGAAGGGCTCAAATTGGTCGTTCTTTGCTCAACCGAAACATGGCAGCTTCGATCCGTTGAAGCTACTTCAGTGTTTGATCATGCCGGAGCTTCTACGGTGATTCTCAGAGCAAATGGAGACTATCGTCGGGTAGCCAACTTCTCCTTGAATCTAAATAACTTGGCCTCACTTTCTTTGGCTCAAACAAACCCCAATGTCAGAGCTCTGGTTCGAGCTTCATCGAAAAATAGAGCAGTAGGAAGAGAGAGGAGTTTTTAGGTGTGTGGAGGATGAATGAGGAGGGGCTCTTTATATAGGGAGCTCAAGAACTCCTTGGTCATCCGATTGGCACCTCTGTGACAGTCATTCATTGTCAAAAATTCCCTGAACATGGACTTTTCATCTTCACCGGCACTGCTCAATTTTCAAGTGATTGAACAATATTATCAACTAAAGGAAGATGACAACACTGTTTTGAACCGGACCGGGCCGGTCCAAACAAGGTTCAATGCTTAAATCGGTCGGTTCAAGCCTGATTCGATCGAGTTTTTCAAAATAAAAATTTTCTAAATTCATCTAAATTTATTAGCTATCCAATGATGGCTTCAATTCCCCAATTTGAATTTTCTAAGCCACTAGAATAATAAATTTAGAAACTTATTCAATAGTGGTTCAAACAGACTCAATACGGTTTAGGTTCAGTTCACCTGAATCGGTCTGGTTTTCACTTCCAATTGATCCCAAAGTCCTTTTCCATGACTTTTATGACTCTTTTGGTTACTTAGGATTTGTAAATTTCTCATTTTGCCTTTTCTCTAACGGTTGGGATTCGTGAATCGGTTCAATTTTCTCACCCTGTTTGATAGATTCTTTCCCTAGTTTCCTTGTCTTTAAGGGACAGGGTTTACAACTCTCCCATCCTTTTAGGAGTTTTGTCCCCAAAACATACTTAGTAATCTTTGCATCATGAATAATTTCCTTTGGTGTCAACTTGGGGTTTGTTGGCATGCTTACTCTTCAGTTGTTCTTTCAGTTAACCCTTTTTATATCATTCACTTAAGGAACTTCTTTTACTTTCCATTGTCTACTCTTTCCACGAAGTTTATCATAACTAGACATAACTTACTTAAGGGTATATCCTTAAATTCACATCTTTCTTTGTTTAGAGCAACATTTTTCCCTTTGAGGTCCTATACTTAGGATTGGGAATTCCCACATACCCAACCATTCTCGTGTCTAGTTATTCTCTTGGTCGTCGAAACTCTTTGTTCAATGTTCTTTCGAGTGTTACGTACTTGTTTTCACGGGTTTCTTTGTTATAACCTTTATGTCTTATTTCGACTATTCCTTCATCTATGTTTATTACAAATTTGGTCCAAATTTTATGTTTGACCTTGTCATGCTTACTAACAAACTCTTCCTTAGTTTGAGTCATATTTTTCTCGGGACTATTAGGCTTAGATGCTGCTTATAGCATGACATTTTCTAGAACCTCTCTTTGTCCATTAGACTTCTAGAACACCTCCTTGAGGGTCGTTCTTAGCTTTCCAACCTTTCATGGATTGTATAACTTTATCCCTCTTTTTGTTTGGTAATAATCCTCAGATGTTGTGTACATACACTCATTCTTAGAGTAGAAGTGGATGGGCTTCTATCTATGTGGCCGGTAAAGTCGCTCTGATGCCACAAGTGGGTGCAGTGGACGTGCTGCCCTGTAAATGTGTGATCCCTTCATGATGAAGGGCATGTGTTAATTGTTAAACACACCGAATGCGGTTGATGAGAATTAATGGTTATGAAAACTATGATATTGAGAAAATTGTTTTAAGAAAATAAGGAGTCTAGCACACTACAATTCAAACTATTTTTTTGAAAATTAAGCTTTAAACACCCATTCACTGAGTCGTTGAACTCACCCCTCCCTTATACCCATTTTCATGTAACCAAGGGACAACCTACCCAAAGGCCTCCAGTTAACTACACCTATAAGACAAGTATGTTATGTTTAAATTTCAAGACGTTTTCATTAATGTTATTCAAGGAAAGGTACAAGTTTAAAGGACGCCTTACTCCCTACGGTTTAAAGAAGGGAAAAACCTTTAATAAACCGGGAGAGTCACAGGTTGATCATGGAGATCTGACCAAACCGGGTCAAGGCATGACAACTTGAGTTGTATCAGAGCCTGTTTCCTTTAATACATTATCAAGACTATATGAAATAGTAACTAAGAGAAAGTTTTAAAATTTTCCTATGGCTACTAGGAGAGGAACAAAGAAAACTAGGACCGATTCTACTTAACACCTTGTCCTTATAGGAGGATCACCCTAAAAGGCTCTTCCATACCCGAGAAGTCCCAAAGAACCAAGAGACATTAGAGGGAAGTATCTAAAGAATATGGAGCCAGGAATTGTTGAGGTCACCAAGAATTGTTAAGACCCTAATATATTGAACTACTTCTCCACTAATAAAGAACTCTAAGTTTCTAAAACCATATCTCTCAAAAGGATGTGACCTTACGCCTCAGCTGTAGTAAGATTGCCCAAGGAAAATAACCAAACAAACATGCATTTCCCTAGACACCACAGAGACCAAGGAGATTCCCATCCTAAATAATGGAATGAATCAAGGGAATTATTGGTCAAAGAAGGCACGACAATAAAATCATCAAGGTAATTAAGGAGTCTAGGAGAACTCTTGGAGTAACAAATGAGAAAGGAAACGACCTATTACAAGGTGTAAGGGAAATGGGACATGAAGTGAAGGACTATCCCACACTAGAAGGGTTTAGAACAATACTTTCCAAAATAACGCCCCCACAGCTATAGGATATCCAAAAGGATACCATCCCTAGAAACATGACTCCTGCTCAAAATTTCAACCACATCCAGGAGAAAGCTCTTCAAGATCCTAGCATAGTGGTAGGAAGGAAAAAGGACTAAAGATAGGACCTCGATAAAACCGCAAACAGAACAAAGTGTAGTTGAAGAAAAATTCTCCCTTAAGAATAAATTTCAGGCCAATTAGGAGCAAAGAAGGGTGCTCATCCACAAGAGAAGACCATTCGAGTAATTGACGATAAATGGAATGTCTCGGGATTGCAAGTACGACTCACTTTGGAAAAAGCAGTAAAGCCAAATAAAATTTTCGGAGCAACATAGCGGAAGGAAGCAAATCATATCAACAAGATAGTCAAGGAGAATAAACGATGCCTTAAGGAAGACTGGGAAGTAGAAAGGACTACACCGTAAAAAGGGCAGTAGGATGTACATTAAGGATAAGAAGACTCAAGAAAACAACTGAACTAAGATAATTAGACCAAAGGAATGGTAGGGGATGAGACAGTTAACGAACGGATACTCATGACAGTGATAATTTAAGCTCCAATAAAGAACGGAGAAGTAGAAAGGCCAAATATTTGGATAAAGAAGGATGAAGGAAATCCTTTAAATGATCAATGGCAAAATTAACGACCAAACTCAAGCCAAGAGAGGAGAAGGCAAGCCTCTCACATGATCAAGAGATTCTTGAAACTAGGAGGATTTGAGCTCTCCCAAAAAGAAATAGACATGTACTGGGGTACAAGTGGGAATGAGGATAGGGTACAAAAGATGTGCCCACATGATTTCAAGAGCAAGTGTAAACAGGAGATAACGATATCATAGGATGCCATTTAAGGGTAGATATTCCCTAGAGCAAATGAAAAAGGAATTCTAGGAGAAAAAGTGTACTATCTTACCAAGGAAGGAAACCCTGAAAAGGCATATGTATCCAAACTAAGAGGTAATGGTACCAAGTGAAAGGAATAAAGAGATAAATATGCAAATGAGGTGCATGCTGAGGTGAAAGAACTAGGGAAGCATACTAGGAGGACCCAAGGAATGAGTAAATAGGAAGTTAGCATCAAAAGATGCTATGACAAGTAAGAATGAGTGGAATACCCATAATAAGGAAATAAAGGAAAGAACATCTGAGAAACATTAGGAAAGTAACTCCTCCAAATAAGAAGTGGCTAAGGAGGAATAACCACAAATAGTAAGATGAGTTGTAGATCACACGCACATAATGGAGCCTTAAGAGTGTATGGCTAAGCATAATGTGGAGTACATGAAATAAGACTGATAATCAGAAGCATCTCAAGTAAGGAATAAAGGATGTAACAAAAGTTGTAGATAGAGATGGATGCAAAGTGGGCAAATGCTCTAACATAGAAAGGGGTGTGAAGAAATGAAGAAAGAATCCTTCAAGGAATGATAAGAATGTTGAGCATGTAGCTCTTATGATGGAAGTCTCTACTATGAGTGACATAGTAGGGAACAAAACCGGAGGAAGGGAACCTTCCCAAGCAAAGGAATTAAACTATTGACCGAACGTGATTAACTTAGAAAAAAAGAATTGTGAAATGATCACGAGTGAGTAAGAGTGGATTAAGAAAAGGGTAAGTCCTTGAGAAAAGGACGCCACTAGAAATGAGGGAGACATAAGAAGGGAAGAATTCCAACATGTGAGAAAATCATCAAGAAACCCAATGATTTGAACCCGGAAAGACTGAATAAGGAAATTGGAAAAAAATGAGTAGGTAAGGAAAACTGATACGGTTAGGTAAGATATGACGTCTAAGGCAAGATGGATGATGAGATAATAGCAAAGGTAGTCGAGAAATACTACCAAAAAAAAAATATTGGACGAAGTTATACTATTCTTAAAAGGTTGGAAGGTTGAGAAGAACTATTATGGAAGTATTCTAAAATTTTAAATGGTCAATCATAGGTTCTTAAATATGTCGTGCTGTAAGGGACATGTAACCCAACAATCCCAGGGAAATATGACTCAAGTAAGGAAGAGACAGATAGTTAAGCATGACAAGGTCAAACATTATATTTGGACTGAAGTTGTAATAAACAATGAATGAGGAAAAGGTCAATATATGATGAAAAGGTGATAACATCGAAACATGTCGAAGCAAGCATGTAGCACTTGAAAGGACACTAAGTTAAGGGTTTCAACGATAAAGAGAAAAACAACTGAATATAGGAATGCTTGGGCATTTTAGAGCCCCCAATCTTGAAATACTAAGCAAGAACTTTCAAGAGGAAGAATCTTGGCCTAAGTAAAGGAAGATGTAAACCAAAGGATCTACCTTTGGACTCACAAGCAAGACATACTAGTTATGATAAACTCCATGGAGGGAGTAAATAATATAAAGGAAAATAAATTCCTTAAGTGAATGTTATAAAAAGGGCTAACTAAATGATCAAGTGAAGAGTTAGCATGCCAAGCAAACACGAAGTGACATAAAAGGAAATTGTTCCTGATGTAAAGGTTGCTGATTAAGTTTTAGGGACAAAATTTCTAAAAGGAGGGGAGAGTTGTAAACCCCGTCCCTTAAAGACAAGGAAATCGGGGAAAGAACTAGTAAACCCAGTGAGAAAACTGAATTAGTTCATGAACCCCAACCGTTAGAGAAAGGGCATACTAGGAAATTTATGGATCCCGAGTGGCCTAAATAGTTACAAAAGTCATGAGAAAGGACTTTAAGGTGAATTGAAGGTGAAAACCAAACTGGTTAAAGTAAACTGGACCTGAACCGGATTCAACTGGTTTGAACCACTATTGAACCAATTTCTAAATTCATTTTTCTAGGTGGCTTAGAAAATTCAAATTGGAGAATTAAGTACACAATTTGATTGACAATGAATTTAGATGGATTTACAAATTTTTAATTTTGAAAAACTCGGTCGAATTGAGCTTGAACCAGCCGGTTTAAGCATTGAACTCAGTTCGGACCGGTCGGGTCTGGTTCAGAACAATGTCGCCTTCTTCCTTTAGATGACAACTCTATTCACAAACCGAAAAATTAAGCAGCACCAGCGCAGATGTAAAGTCTCTGGCTAGGGAGTTTCGGGAAATGAATGTAAACCTGCACTTACGAGTTAAGGAAAACCAGAAAAAGAACCGATTAAACCAAATAAGAAAACCGAGTCGGTTTACATTTGGGAATAAAAAATATGGAAATTTACAACATTTGAGTGATCCAAAGGATTCATTAAACCTTGGAAAAGAAACTTAAGACAAACTAGAAAATAAAAAGTAAATTGGTTCAGGTGAACTTTAAAGTTAAGTGTGCTTGCCTGAGAGTAGTGTGAGGATGGGTGTCCTCTTGGGAAGTATGATTTTTTTGTAACCCGAAATTTCAGTTAAAAATTTTTATGCAAACCGCTTATCATAAATAACCATAAATTAATATATATTTAATTATTGTAATTAATACAAATAACTTAATACCCAAATTAAATTATTAGAATTAATACAAATAATTTTATACCAAAATTAAATTATTAAAATTAATACTAATAATTTATGGCAATATTAATACTAGTAATAAATCTCTCCTATTTAATACACGGTTTTACACCTATATAAAGAGGTAATCCCCATTCATTCTCCTCACACCTGAACACTTCTCTCACTCTCTCTACTGCTCCATTTACCGGTGAAGCTCAAACCAGAGTTTCAACTTAAACATTTTTCTTAGCCTTGGAAGGAGAGATTGAGCTCTTTAGAACCGAGGAGAAGTCAGCTATCGGATCACAAACTCCAGTCAATCCGAGAATCACTAGAGAAGCGCCGACATGATTGAACAGTGAAGCAACTCCTGCAGACCGAAGTTGCCCTATTTCGGCGAAGCTAATATCGGCCATTTTGAGCCCTCCTCTTACCAAACTAAGCCCTCCCAACACTTCCTCAGCCCTCCCACGGCCGAATTAGGACTGAAAGGTAAGCCAATTCGACTCCCCTCTACAATTTTTGGCCGGTGCTAGTGAGAGAACCGGCGAAATTTCAATGATGAAATTCTAACTCAATTTGGCATCAATTCATGTGATTCTTGATTCTAGGATGATCCTCAAGTTGAGAGCTATCTGCACAGACCATCATGCCCTCACCGATGAGAAATCAAATCTTTCTCTCTCTACAGCTTGTTTTCCGGAGAAGCTCCGTTTGAGCTCGTTCCGACATTAAAATTTGCGATTCAAAGTTTCTTAGAATTGTATGAACATGCAAGAATTTCCACTACAATTTCAATAATTAGAAGTGTTTGATCGGTCGATTTGATGAAATCAAATTCAGTAGTGTTGAAGAGTTGAAATTGGGGGAAAATTTGAGATTTTCGAAATTCAAAGGGCCAAAATGCAATTGAGGGTCAATTGGGCATGAAAATAATGTTGGAGGACCATTTGAGGAATTTTGGAATTTTTGGGACAAAACATACCATTTTTGTAAAAAAAAAAAAGGGCAAAATGGAAATTTTGGAAAAATTGGGGGACCAAATTGGAAATTAGGAAAATTAAACCCCTTTTTGGTGAAATTGAATAAATTGAGGTGCCAGGATAAATTTTAAAAGTTACGAAACTCAATTTGAGGAAAAATTGACATTAGGGACTGAATGTTAAAGAGAAATAACATTGGGGACCTAATTGCAAATAACTAAAAGTTTGGGTTTTTTCATTCATTGGAAATGAATGAAGGCTGTTATGCCGAGTAATAATGAACAAGGTTGTTCATATCGTGTAGTAACGCGAAATACTGGGAACGTTGGCAAGGACAAGCTCGCGTGAACACAAAAAATCGGTCTAGTGGAATTCACGGCATTAACGGTTGAGTGGGTTTACTATCATCATACTCGGTTGGGATGATGAGCACAACTTAATATTTAAAAACCACTTATCGGTTGTGAGTGGGTTTACTAACATCATACCCGGTTGGGAAGATGAGCACAACTTAAAATTTAAAAACCACTTACCGGTTGTGAGTGGGTTTACTAACATCATACCTGGTTGGGATGATGAGCACAACTTAAAATTAAAATCCACTTACCGGTTGTGAGTGAAAATTTTATATCATACCCGGTTGGGAATGATAAGTACCTCGGTATGAAAACCCACTATTAAGTGGTATTTTCACATCACTACTTAGATGAAGTGATGTGAAAATCATGCAAAAAAATTACTTACCGGTTGTAAGTAGATCATACCCACTTGGTATGATGAGACTTCCTCGAAGGATGTTGAAAACCTGTTCATCGGTTATGAACGGAGGTGTCCTTATACCCGGGCGGTATAATGGATAGAGAAAATATATGTTTTGTCAGAAGTGCTCTCCCCTAACTGTGTGCCAATGCTTAAACAATTTGGGAGACCTTCTCGATGGGAGCTCGAATAGATCTAATAGGCCAGGGGCCTCGGTTTTGGATCTTGGGGGCTAAATGCCCGATTTTGAAAATTTTGTACAGTGGGCCCTAGGCCAGTTGGTACGAGCAAGAGCTTGTAAACGAACATGATATATGTGCCATAAAACTTAATAAGTGAATTGTTTGGGCATGGTACCAAGATAGGACCGACATGCTCAGTCAACTAGCGACAGTGCGACATGACAGGTCGACGGACCAGTCAAGACAAACAACTACGGTTTGAGTTGAGAGTGAGGGCCGTTGGACCAGTGGCACCACAGATTACATGGCAATATGAGAAAACATTCTTTGTGCATGCATTATGAGTATGGGATCATCAAGATGCCCATAAGGGGTAGTGATGCGTCCTAAGGGCATTGGACGACCTAGTGGCTATAAGGGCAGTTCGTCGTTCTAGGTGTCTGTGCAAAATCTAGAGTAGCACCAAGCGCATGAGACCGGGGTGGGGACATGATGAGGTCTCTTTCCTCATACGAACATGAAGAAGTGATTTCGGGATTGTGGGTCGGATGTCACGTACATCCACTCATTCCCAAGGTAGAAGTGGTCGTACTTCTATCTAGGTGGTAGGAAAAGTCGCTCCGAAGCCACTAGCGGGTTCAATAGTGATACTGACTTGTGAATGTGTGTAACCTTCATGATGAAGGATGTGTGTTGGGTGATGACACACTGTAGTAAATAAGAAATGGTGGAAAAACCTGAATTTTTAAATGAAGGGATTTTTGAAAATGAAGGAGTCTGGCACACTCCATATAAATGTTTTTCATAAAAGTCAAAAGCTTTTAAAAACCCATTCACTGAGTTTTCGTACTCACCCCCTCCCTTATATCCCTTTGAGTAAATCCCGGAAAGCCGCCCCTTAAAGTTCGTCAACTAAGATCCCTATAAGATAGGTATGTAAATTTTAAAATTTTATATAGTTTTGATTATGCTATTCCAGGAAAATGTGTAGGTTAAAGAACGTCTTACTCTTTACGGTTTATTATAAGGGGAAATCCTTTAATACACCAGGAGAGTGGCGGGTTGATCACGGGGATCTGACCAAACCAGGTCGGGACGTGACAATGAATGACCACCATCAAGTCGCCAATCGAACGACCAAGAAGTCCCCAAGCTTCTTATAAAAAGAGCCTCTCTTTATTGATCCTCAAAACACTTGAAATCTCCACTCTCTCCCTACTGCTCCATTTTCCGGTGAAACTCGAACCAAAGCTCTACCTTGGGTGTTTTTCTATGCCAAATAAGGTAAGGTTAGGTTCATTAGATTTGGGGAGAAGGCAGCTATCAAACAGTAGTCTCCATTTGCTTTGAGGATTGTCGGATAAATGTTGGCGTGATAGAACAATGAAGCAGCTCCAATGGACCGAAGCTAGCCTATTTCGGCTGAGCTGAAAATGGCCAATTCGAAACCTTTTTAGGCCAAACCAAGCCCTTCCAACACTTCCACAGCCCTCATACGGCTGTATTAGACTAGAAAGGTAAGCCAATTTGGCTCCCCTCTGTAAATTCCAATCAATGCTAGATAGACAACCGATAGATCTTTACTTACCAAATTCCCCCTCAATTCAACATGAATTGAGGTCATTATTGATCCTAGGAGTAACGTCAGGACAAGATCTATCCATCTAGATTGAAAGCTCGGATCTTCATGCCCCCGACGGTAAGCTTTCGAAGCTCTCTCTCTACGTTCAATTTTCCGGCAAAGCTCCGTTTAAGCTCATTTCGACATCCATTTAGGCGATTCAAAGTGCAATTGAATCGTGTGGATGAAATCAAACCACCTTCAATTTCAACAATTAACTTCGATTGATTGGCCAACTTGATGAAATCAAATCCGGTCAGGTTGGAAGGTTGAAATTGGGGAATATTTGGGGATTTTAAAATTTCAAGGGTCTAAAGTGCAATTAACTAAAATTGTGTGCCAATTGGGCATGGAAAAGATGTGAGAGGACCAATTGGTCAATTTTGGAATTTTTGGGGTCAATTTTACCATTTTTGTAATGTAGGAGCAAAATGGTAATTTTAGAAAAGTCGGAGACCAAATTGGGAATTTGTGAAACTTGTACCCCTTTTTGTGATTTTTAATAAATTAAGGCACCAAAATTAATTTTAGAAGTTTTGAGACTCAGTTTGGGGAAAATTATGATTAGGGACCTAAAGTTAAAGAAACAGAACTTTAGGGACCTAATTGCAAATAATTGTAAAGTTTGAGTATTTTATTCATTCGTGATGAATTAAGGCTATTAGGCTAAAGGATAATGAACAAGTAAGTTCATATCGTGTAAGAACACGAAGTACTGGGAATGCTAGCCAAGACAAGTTGGCGTGAGGGCAGAAAGCTAGTTAAGAGGAAATTCACTACACTATCGTGTGAGTGAGATGTTTATATAATACCTGGTTGGGATGATTAGCACCTCGAAAATGAAAACCCACTACTAAGTGGAGTTTTAATCATCACACCTGAATGGAGTCATGTGGAAATTATGCTAAAAAACTACTTATAGGTTATAAATAGCTCATACCTGGTTGGTATGATGAACTTCTTGGAAGGAATTAGAAAACCCACTTATCGTTTATTAGCGGAGATGTCCTCACACTCGGATGGTGTGATGGACAGATTAAAAGAATATTTTGCCATTAATAGTTTCCCCTAACTATGTGCCACTACTTAAACTTTTTGGAAGACCTTCTTGACAGGAGCTTGAATTGCTCAGATAGGCTGAAGGCCTCGGTTTTGGAAATTGGGATCTAATATGCTGGATTTTGATAAATCTCGTACATTGGGCGCAAGGCTAGTTGGCATGAGCAGGAGCTCGTAAACAAACATGAGTTTAAGCCATGAAAATTTTAAATAAATGATGTGTTGGCAATGGTACCAAGTCTAGACTGACATACTTAATGGACTAGTGGCAGTGCAAAAAAACAAGTTGATGGACCAGTCAAGTTAACCAGCTGTAGGTTGAGTTGAGAGTTAGGGCCGTTCAACCAGTGGCACCAAAGATTGAATGGCTTATGAGGAAAACTGTTGTTTTGTGCATGCACTAAGGTACGGGACCTTCAAGATGCCCAAGAGGGGTAGTGATGCGTCCTAGGGGCTATTGTACGAGATGGTGGAGATAAAAGTAGATTGTCGTGCCAGCAGTCAGGGAAGCTCGGCGTAGCTTCATGCACATGAGACTGGGGTGGGTCGAGATGAGGTCTCTATCCTCATACAAACACGGAGTTTCTTTACGGGATTGAGGGTCAAATGTTGTAGGTGGCCAGTAAAGTCACTCCGACGCCACAAGTGGGTGTAGTGGACATGTTGCCATGTGAATGTGTGATCCCTACATGATGAAGGGTGTGTGTTGATTGTTAAACACACCAAATGTGGTTGATGTGAATTAATGGTTTTGAAAATTGAGAAATTGATAAAATGGTTTTAAGAAAATAAGGTGTCTCGCAAACTCAAATTCAAACAATTTTCCTAAAACTCAAGCTTTAAGCACCCATTCATCGATTCATTGAACTCACCCCTCCGTTATACCCCTTTTCAAGTACCCAAGGGAAAACCTACCCAAAGACCTCCAATTAACTACACCTGTAAAACAAGTATGTTAAGTTTAAATTTCATGCAATTTTAATTAATGCTATTCCAAGAAAGTACATATTTAAAGGATGTCTTAATCCTTACGTTTTAAAGAAGGGGAAAATCTTTAATAAACCGAGAGAGTGGTAGGTTGATCATGGGGATCTGACCAAACTGGGTCAAGGCATGACACTTTAGGTCACGTAGGATTTGTAAATTTCTTGTTTTACCCTTTCTCTAACATATAGGTTTTGTGAATCGATTCGATTTTCTCACCTGGTTTGACCTGTTGATTCCCTGATTTCCTTTTCTTTAAGGGACGGCGTTTATAATAACAGTTATTACGCCAGTCTTCAAATGGCTCCTTATGAGGCCCTTTCTGGATAACCATGTTGTACCCTCTTATTTTGGGAAGAGGTGGGAGAAAGGAAGCTCGAAAGGGTCGAGTTAATAGAAGGCGCCACCGAGAAAATTAAGATTTTAAGGAGTCGACTTAAGGTAGCTCTGAACAAACAAAAGAGCTATTCGGACCATCGGAGAAGGGACTTGGAGTTTGGTGTGGGAGATCAAGTATTTCTTAAGGTATCTCCATGGAGGGGAATACTTAGGTTCCAACAACAGGGGAAGTTGAAACCTAGGTATATCGGTCCTTACACCATAATCCAAAGGATAGGGTATGTGGCCGATAAAATGGACCTGCCTCATGACTTACAAAGAATACAAGACGTATTCCATGTCTCGATACTCCAGACATACTAGCTTGGTCCCAATCATGTGTTGGACCGACCCCTATCTAAATTTGAAAAGAACTTGACCTATCAAGCGGAATTGTTGCAAATCATCGACCGGAGAGACAACAACCTGAGGAATAAGAGGATTCCCATGGTCAGGGTTCTTTGGCAGACCGAACCAATACAAGAGTTTACCTAAGAAACTGAGAGTGTTATGAGGAATGGGTACCTCCAACTGTTTGGGATGTTAATGCTTTGGGGACAAAACCTCTAAAAGGAGGGGGGTGATGTAGACCCCATTACTTTAAGGATAAGAAAACCAGAGAAACAATTGGATGATTCAAAAGAGAAAATTAAGGCATTGAATAAACTAAAACTGGTAAAGAAGGGATAAAATGGGAAATTGGAAAATCTCAAGTTACTCAAAGAGTCACAAAAATCATGGGGAAGAACCATGGAACAAATTGAAAAAGAAAATCAGACCGGTTCAAGGCAAACCAAACCTAAATTGTATAGAACCGAATTGAACCTGTTTGAACTACACTTGAACTGGTTTCTAAATTCATTTTTCTTGGTAGTTTAAAATGCTCAAATTGAAAAATTAAAGCCACGATTGGATGGGAAATGAATTTAATGAAATTATAAATTTTTAAATTTGAGAAAATCAGTCGAATCAAGCTTGAACCGGTCGATTTTCGCCATTGAACCCGATCAGACAAGACCAGTCCAGTCCATAACAGTGTCGTCTTCTTCCTCAGGATGACAATACTATTCATCAATTCAAAAACGTTCCTTCTTCAGCAAAGCAATATTCTCTCTAATCTGAGCATTTTCTAAAGAGGATAATCCAAACCAATATGGAAACTGGTCGGGCAGAGGGTCCTCGAGCTCCCTATATAAAAAGCTCTCCTCCATTCATCCTCCACACACCTCAAATCGCCTTTCTCTCTCAAGTGTTCCATTTTTTGGTGAAGCTCGAACCAAAGCTCTGACTTGGGCACTTTTCTACCTGACAGCAATCTCCCTTCGACCCAAGGACTACCAAAAAAGTGCCAGCGGAATCATACAGTGAAGTAGCTCCGATGGACTGAAATTGTCGTGTTTTGGCCGAGCTGAATTTGGCCAAATTCAGACCCCCTCCGACCAAACCGAGCCTCCACAACATCCCCATGCCCATCACACAACCTCTACAAATGTGAAAATTAAGCCAATTTGGCACTCTTACATCGTTGCAGATTGGTGTTAGAGTTAGAAAATACCAAATTTCACTAACAAAAATTTACCCTCGTATGGACATTAATTGTAGCAATTATTGGTCCTAGAAGGATACTAAGGACGAAAGCTACCTCCTTAGATCAAGAGCTCGGACCGCCGCACCTCTGACGGTAAGCTTCTGAAGCTCTTTCTCTACAAACAATTTCCCAACAAATCTCCATTTGAGCTCGTTTCGAACTCCAATTCTGCCATTCATAGCTCCATTTCATCGTATGGAAGTGTAGGAACCAAACCATGCCATCAATTGGAGCAATTTACCCCAATTGAACCGCCAATATGAAGGAATCAAATTCGGTTAGTCTAGGGAGAGAAATTCTGGGAAATTTTTGGGATTTAAAAAAATTGAGTGACCTACATGCAATTTCTAAAAATTGAAGGTCAATTTGCAATTAGAATGATGTTGGGGGACCAATTGGTCAATTTTTGAAAGATTTGGGGCAAATGGCTTTTTTTCGAAAGTAGGGGCAACACCATAATTATTGGAAAATTGGGGACCAAATTGGAAATTTGGAAAACTTGAGCCCCTTAAACAATTTTGAATAAATTGAGCATCCAAAGAAGATATTGGCAACCTCGGGATTCAATTTGGCAGAAAATTTAGCATTATTGGCCTAAAGTCAAGAAAAATGAATTTTAGGGACCTAATTGTAATAAACCAAGAACTTTGGAGACCGGAATGATAATGATACCCAAATCCTTATTGATAATGATACCCAAATCGTGTAGGAACACGTGAGACCGGAATGAAAGCAAGAAAAAGCTAGCGTGGACTAGAAATTGATTGGGGATGAACACATCATAGTAATTGCATAAGTGGGCTAATTTATACATAATACTGATTGGTATGATGCACACTAATTTTAATGTATAAAACCTACTCCCTAGTTATGAGTATGAATGATCAAACATCATACCCAGTTGGTATGGTGAGTTTACTTAACGAAAGTAAGGAAAGGAGAAACCTGCCTACTAGTTGTAAGTGGAGTTGTCATCACACCTGATTGGTGTGATGAGATAAAAAGTAATTTTGTCAGAAGTCTTCTCCCTTGACAGGAGCTAGAGCATCTATTACAGGTTAGGGGCCTTAGTTTTTGAACTCATATGGCCCAATGCCTAGTTTTGGAAAAACACTGGAAGTCCGCCCAAGGCCAATGGGCACAGGCTGGAGCCTGCAAACAAATATCATTAGGAAGAGCCATGAAAACTCCTAATTGAAATAGAAATTGATTGTGTGAATCACCATGGTACCAAGTCAGGACAGACAATGCTCAATGGGCTGATGGTAGTGCGTCATGGCCAGGTCGACGGACCGACCTATACAAACAGCTGCAGATCGGGTCGAATGTCGGGGTCATTGGACCATCGGTATCAAAGAGGATGGATAATTATATGAAAACTCTTTTTTGTGCAAGCAATTAAGGTACGAGACCATCAAGATGCCTAAGGGGGTAGTGATGGGTCCCAAGGGCTGTTGGACGACATCGGGGCAATAAGGGTAGATTTTTGTGCCAGTCTGTCATGAAGCATTGGGAGATTCTTGTGCATGAGAAGCTCACTCATTTATCGATTAGTTGAACTCACGCCTCCCTTATACCCCTTTTCAGGTAACTAAGGGAAAACCTACCCAAAGACCTCCAATTAAGTACACCTGTAAAATAAGTATGTTAAGTTTAAATTTCATGCAATTTTAATTAATGTTATTCCAGGAAAGGTAGAGATTTAAAGGATGTCTTACTCCTTACGGTTTAAAGAAGCAAAAAATCTTTAATAAACCAAGAGAGTGGCAAGTTGATCATGGGGATCTGACCAAACCGTGTCAAGGTGTGACACTTTAGGTCACGTGGGATTTGTAAATTTCTCATTTTGCCCTTTCTCTAACATATGGGTTTTGTGAATCGGTTTGGTTTTTTCACCCGATTTGACCTATTCATTCCCTAGTTTCCTTGTCTTTAAGGGACGGGGTTTATAATAACAATTACCAAGCCAGTATTCAAATGCCTCCTTATAAGGCCCTTTATGGATAACCATGTTGAATCCCCTTATTTTGGGAAGAGGTAGGAGAAAGGAAGCTCGAAAGGGTTGAGTTAATAGAAGACGCGACCAAGAAAATTAAGATTTTAAGGAGTCGACTTAAGGCAGCTCTAGATAAACAAAAGAGCTATGCGGACCATTAGAGAAGGGACTTGGAGTTTGGTGTGGGAGATCAAGTATTTCTTAAGGCATATCCATGGAGGAGAATACTTAGCTTCCAACAACGGGGGAAGTTGAAACATAGGTATATCGGTCCCTACACCATAATCCAAAGGATAGGGTATGTGGCCTATAAAATCGACCTGCCTACTCACTTACAAAGAATACATGACGTATTCCACGTCTCGGTACTCCAGAAGTACCTGCCTGGTCCCAGTCATGTGCTGGATCGACCCCCATCTAAATTAGAAAAGAACCTGACCAATCAAGCAGAATCGGTGCAAATCATCGAACAGAGAGACAAGAACTTGAGGAATAAGAGAATTCCCATGGTCAAGGTTGTTTGGCAGACCGAACCAATACAAGTGGTGACCTATGAAACTAAGAGTGTTATGAAGAAAGGGTACCTCCAATTGTTTGGGATGTAAATGTTTTGGCGACAAAACCCCTAAAAGGAGGGAGGAGATGTAAACCCCGTTACTTTAAGGATAAGAAAATCGGAAAAAGAACCAGATGATTCAAAAGAGAAAATCAAGGCATTTAATAAACTAAGAAGTTGAACCAAGATGGGAATCCTTAGGTAGAGGATACGGGTACGAAGTGAGACCTCAAAAAGGGACGTACCAAAGCTAAGGAACCACTAGATGGATCCTAAGAGGCTTAAACCAACATAAAGAACCTCACAAAGAACCATAAGTGGTTAAGGGTATGTCGGGATGGTCAAAGTGTTACCTGATTTGGAAGAACAAATGAGCCAACTAGAGATTTCTAACGAACCTAGAAAAGAAGGAAACAACTAGTAACACAGGATGGTCAAGGAGAATAAACGAGACCATAGGAAAGACCAAGGAATAGTGAGACTATACTCTAAAGAAGGACAATGGAGCGGGCATAGTGTTGAATACACGAAATAAGACTCGACAATTGGAAATGATTAAACGTGGACAAAAGCATAAATTCAAATGGGGTGTAAGAATGTGAACGAAGGAAAATCTTCAAGGAGCAGTAAGAAATTCAAACATCTATCACCTAAAGGGGAATCTCTAGTTTGAAGGATGTAGTAAAGAATGAAAATAATGAAAGGAGAACTCCCTAAAAACAACGAAATCATGAAATGGTGACAAGTAAATGAGAGTAAGTTTAGAGAAAAGGAAAATTCTTGAGTAAAGGACATCACCAGAAATGAAGAAAGACATAAGAAGGGAAGAATCCTAGCGTGTCACTAAGTCATCAGGAAATCCAATGACTTGCACCAGAAAGACCCAACAAGGAAGTTGGGAAAGGATGAGTGAATAAGGAAAGTTGACATGGTGGTGTAAGACATTTTTGTCAAGGCATGAGGGACGACTGGATAACATTAAAGATAGTTAAGGAATATTACCCGATTAAAAGAGGGGTAAAGTTATTCAATCCCTAAAAGTTTGGAAGGTTTAGAACACGCAACAAGAAAGTGTTCTAAAATTTTTAATGATCAAAGACAAATTCTAGAGAATTGTCATACTGTAAGAGATACGTAAGCCCAGCAGTCGCGAAGAAAAATATGACTTAAATAAGGAAGTGTATGTTCATAAGTATGACGAGGTCAAACATAACTTGGACCAAAGTTGTAATAAATAATGGATGAAGGAAGGATCAAAATATCATGAAGGGGTAATAACACTGAAACCCATGAAATCAATTACGTAATGCTCGAAAGAACGTCAAGCTAAGGATTTCAACAACAAAGAGAATAACTAGGCAAAGGAATGATTGGGCACCTTGAAACTCTCAATCCGGAAATCTTGAGTAAGAATCCCAAAGGGGAAGAATCTAGCCTTAAGTAAAGAAAGATGCGAACCATGGGATATACCTTTAGATGCAGGGGCAAGACATACTAGTTATGATAAAATTCCTTGGAAAGAGTAAACAATATAAAGGAAAAGAAATTCCTTAAGTGCGTGATTTAAGGTGGACAGAGTGAAAGAATGATTGAAGTATTAACATGTCTAAGTTGACATTAAGGAAATTGTCTGTGTGTTAAATTTAGTTCTAGGGGCAAAACTTCTAAAAGGAGGAGAGAATTGTAAACCCCGCCTTTTTGAGTTAAGGAAATTAGGTAAAGAGCTGGTCAAACCGAGTGAGAAATAGCAAACCAGTTCACAAAGCCGATCATCACATAATGAGCAATTTCAAAAATTTACAACTCCTGAGTGACCCAAAGGGTTCATAAAACCTTGTAAAAGATCTTTAGGATAAATTGGAATAGAAAAAGCAACTAGTTCAGATGAACTGGATCCAACTAAATTGAACCGGTTTATGAAGTGAGTCGGTTCATGAACCGGAACCAATAGAGAAAGGGCAAACTGGGAAAATTATGCATCCTGAATGACCCAAAGAGTCACCAAAGTAATGAAAAAGGACTTTAGGATGAATTGGACATGAAAACCAAACCGGTTCATGTGAACCGGATCTGAACCGAATTGAACAAGTTTCGACTGATTTGAACAACTATTGAATTGGATGCTAAATTCTTTTTTCTAGGTGGCTTAGAAAATTCCAATTTGAAAATTAAGGCCACCATTTGATAGATAATGAATTTAGAAATTTTTAATTTTGAAAAACTCGGTCAAATTGAACCTGAACCGGCCCATTTAAGCTTTTAACTCAGTTCGGAAGATTGTTATCTTATTCCTTCAGATGACAGTGCTGTTCACTTGCCGAAAAATCGAGCTCCGCTAGTGAAGCTGAAAAGTCTCTAACCAGGGAGTTTCAAGCAATGAATGATTGTCATTAAGGTGCCAATCGGACAACCAAGATGTCCCCGAGCTTCCTATATAAAGAACCCCTTCCTCTTTCATCATCTCCACACTTGAAAACTTCATTCTCTCTCAACTGCTCCAATTTTTGGTGAAGCTTGAACTAGAGATCCGATATAGGGTCTTTTCTAAGCTAAAGAAGGCATGGTCAGGTTCTTTGGATTCTGGGAGAAGTCAGCTACACGCCTGTAGTCTCCATTCGCTCCCAGGGTCTCTAGAGAAGTACCGACGTGATCGAACAGTGAAGCAACTCTGGTGGACTAAAGCTTCCCTATTTCAGTCGAGCTGAAATCGGTCAATTCGAGCCCTTGTTAGGCCAAACCAAGCCCTACCAATACATCCACAATTTACCTACAACTAAATTAGAGTGGAAAGGTAAACAAATTTGGCTCCACTCTATAAATTCTGACCGGTGCTAGAGAGAACCGACAGAACTTCGATAACTAAATTCTCCCTCAATTCAACATTAATTGAAAGCTCGGGACCATCACGCCCCTAATAGTAAACTTTTGAAGCTCTCTCTCTAAGTCTAGTTTTCCAGTGAAGCTCCGTTTGAGCTCATTTCGGCACCAAATCATGCAATACAGAGTGCAATTAAATCGTATAAAGTTGTACAAACTCCAATCTAACTTCAATTTCAATAATTAAACCCACTTGATCGGTCAATTTGATAAAATCAAATTAGTATGAGTGAGAAGATTGAAATTGGGGGAACATTTCGGAGGAAATTTGGGAATTTCAAAAATTTGAGGGACTAAAGTGTAATTTCATAAAGTTGACGGCCAATTAGGCATGATAAAGATATTGGAGGACCAATTGGGGAAATTTTGGAATATTTCTTGCAAAACATACCATTTTTTGTAAAGTAGGGGCAAAATGGTAATTTTGGAAAAGTAGGAGGCCAGATTGGAAATTTGGGAAAATTGAACCCCTTTTTGTGAATTTGAATAAATTAAGGTCCCAAGGTGAATTTAAAAAGTTTCGGACTCAATTTTAGGAAAACCGGCATTAGGGACTTAAAGAAAAAATACTTTAGGCACCTAATTGCAAATAAATGAAAAGTTTGGTTTTCTCATTTATTTGGAATAAATGAAGGCTATTAGGCTAAAGGATAATGAACAACGATGTGCATATCATGTAGGAACATAAAGTACTGGGAAAGCTAGCTAAGACAAGTTTGTGTAAAGGCAACAAGACGACTAAGAGGAAATTCAATGCATTATTGGGTGAGTGGGATTTAATATCATACCCTGTAGGGATAATAAGCACCTCATAAATGAAAAAACCCACTACTAAGTGGTATTTTAACCATTAGTAGTTACTAGTTACTACTACTTACTAGTTGTGTCACGCCCCAACCCGATTTTGTTAGATCCCAGTGAACAACCCGTCGCTCTTTCTCGGTTCAAGAGGAGTTTCCTCCTTCTTTTACTCGAGAGGAGCCAGACGAAATTTCAACCTTGTTCCCTGGAAGAAATATATCAATTAAAATGCAAGGTTAAGGAAAATTAAGCTTACCTAATAAAGGGTAAGGCTCGTTGTTACTCCTAGTCATTTTCTCTTCTCCTAGAAAGGGATAGAAGAGACTGGTGAGTTTCTACAACTCAGTCAATGGTTTTTTCAAAAGTCTACTTTTAATTTTTAAAAAAAACATTTATATTGGAGTGTGCCATACTCCTCACTTTTCAAAAATCCCTTCATTTAAAAATTCAGGTTTTTCTACCATTTCTTATTATCACAGTGTCTCATCACCCAACACACATCCTTCATCATGAAGGTTACACACATTCGTAGGTCAGCACGACCACTGAACCCACTTGTGGCTTCAGAGCGAGTTTACCGGCCACCTAGATAGAAGTACGACCACTTCTAACTTAAGAATGAGCAGATGTACGTGACATCTGACCCTCAATCCCGAAATCGATTCTTCATGTCCATATGAGGACAAAGACCGCACCTCATCCCCACCCTGATCTCATGCGCTTAGTTCTACTCCAAATTTCGCATGGTCACTTGGAACAACAAACTGCCCTTATACTCACTGGGTAGTCCAGGGCCCTTAGGACACATCACTACCCCTCATGGGCATCTTGATGATCCCATACTCATAGTGCATGCAAAATAATGTTTTCTTATTATGCCATGTAATCTATGGTGTCATTAGTTCAATGGTCCCGACTTTCAACTCAACCTACAACTATTTGTCTCGACTGGTCCACAGACCAACTATGTCACACTGATGCCAGTTGATTGAGAATGTCAAACCAGCCTTAGTACCAAGACCATACAATTTACTTATTAAAGTTTTATGGCAAATATATCATGTTCGTTTACGAGCTTCCGCTCATGCCTATTGGCCTATGGCCCATTGTTCAAAATTTTCTAAAACCGGGCATATTAGCCCCCAAGTTCCAAAAATTGAGCCCCCCTTCCACCGGCCTATAAGAGCTATTCGAGCTCCCGTCGAGAAGGTCTCCCAAATTGTTTAAGCATTGGCACACAGTCAAGGGAGAACACTTCCAACAAAAATATGTTTTCACTGTCCATTATACCGGCCCGATATAAGGACATCTCGGTTCATAACCGATGAACAGGTATTCAACTTCCTTCGAGGAAGTTTCATCATACCAGCCGCGTATGATCTACTTACAACCGGTAAGTAGTTTTTCCGCAAGGTTTTCTCATCACTACTCTAAGTTGTGGTGTTTAAAATACCACATAGTAGTGGGTTTTCGTTACGATGTGCTTATCATCTCCAACCGGGTATAATATGAAATCCCACTCACCCGATCGTGCAATGAAATTTCACTTAGTCGAGTTCCGTCCCTTGCACGCTAAACCTCAACTGGCGTTCTTAATGTCTCGTTCTCCTACAAGAAATGAACATAGTTGTTCATTATTCTTTGGCCTAATAGCCCTTATTCATTCCAATGAATGTGAAAACCCATATACATATATATATATTTGCAATTAGGTCCTTACAGTTATTTTTCTTTAAGTCCCTATTGTCAGGTTTTTCATCAAATTGAGTCTCGAAACTTTTATAATTTATTTTGGGATCTCAATTTATTAAATTCTGTGAAAAGGGGTTTAATTTCCCAAATTTTCAATTTGGTCCCTCAATTTTCCCAAAATTACCATTTTGCCCTTCCTTTACAAAAAATGTTAAATTTTGCCCCAAAAATTCTAAAATTTCTCAGTTGGCCCTCTAATATTCTAATCATGACCAGTTGACCCTCAATTTTAGAAAATTACATTTTGGTCCTTCGAATTTTTTAAAATCCCCAAAATTTTCCCAATTTTGAACTTTTTAAAACAATCGAATTTGATTTCATCAAATTGACACTTCAAACACCTCTATTCGTTGAAATTGAGTTTCCACATGTTCATACAATTCTAAGGAACATTGAATCGTAGGTTTTAATGTCGGAACGAACTCAAACGGAGCTTCGCCGGAAAATAGACTGTAGAGAGAGAAAGCTTCGATTTCTCACTGGTGAGGGTGCAACGGTCTGAGCTTTCTATCTAGGTAGGTACCTCTACTCCAAAGGTTCTTCCTAAGATCAAGAATGAAATCAATTGATGTTGAATTAGATTACAATTTTTTCATTGAAATTCGGTTGACTCTCTCTCTTACACTGATCGAAAATTGTAAAGGGGAGTCGAATTGGCTTGACTTTCGGTCCTAATTCGGCCGTGGAAGGGTTGAGGAGGTGTTAGGAGAATTTGGTTTGGCCTAAGAAGGGCTCTAATTGGATGATTTCAACTCCGCCAAAATAGGGCAACTACGGTCCGCCGGAGCTGCTTCACTGTTCGATCACGCCGACGCTTCTCCGGCGACTCTCGGAACGAACGGATGTCACCACCATGTAGTTGACTTCCCCCAGTTCTAATGAACCCGACCTCACCTTCTTTGGCTCAGAATTGACCCTCTATCAGAGCTTTAGTTCGAGCTTCACCGAAAAACTAAGCACTAAGAGAGAGTGCGCTTTCTAGGTGTAGAGAGGACGAATGGAGAGGGGCTCTTTATATAGGTAGCTCAGGGACCCATTGTCCGTCCGTTTGGTACCATTATTACAGGCATTGAAGACCTGAAACATACCGAATGGAAACATTTCTTTTTCACCGGTGCTACTTCGATTTTCCGGTGAGTGAATAGTGTTGTCATCCTAAGGAAGAAGATGACACTATTTCGAACCAGACTGAACCAGTCCAAACCGGGTTCAAAGCTTAAACTGGCCAGTTCACCCCTCATTCGACCGAGTTTTTCAAATCTAAAAATTTCTAAATTCATCTAAATTCATTTTTTATCAAATGGTGGCCTCAAATCTCAAATTTGAATTATTTAAGCTACCTAGAAAAATGAATTTTGGATCCGGTTCAATAGTGGTTCAAACCGATCCGAACCGGTTCAGATCCGGTTCACCTAAACTGGTTTGGTTTTCATCCCTAATTCCTTCACAAGTCCATTTCCATGTCTTTTGTGACTTCTTGGGTCACTTAGGGTCCATACAATTCCCGATTTACCATCTCTTAATCGATTATGGTTCATAAACTAGTTTTGGTTCTTAATCTAGTTTAATCCGATTCACCCAAACTGATCTGGTTTTTCTCTCCCACATTGTTCTAAGGTTCCTTACCAAAGATTTTAAATCTCTGTGAATCACAAGGGAACTATAAGCTTCTTGGTTTACCCATTCTCTATCGGTTCCAGTTCATGAATCAACTCGGTTCATAAACTGGTTCTATCTAGTTTGGACCCGGTTCTCTTGAACTGCTTCGGTCGTTCCTCCTCATTTCAACCTAGGGTTCTTTTCCCAAGTTTATGAACCTTGTTGAATCACATGGGAGTTAAAATATTTCAAATTTGCTCGTCCCCTAACAATCGGGCTTGTAGACCAAATCGGTTTAAAGATTCAAATTTACTGGTTCTTTCCCTGGTTTTTTTCTCATTACTAAAGGATGAGGTTTACAAGTTGTAAGTAGATCATACCAGGTTGGTATGATGAAACTTCCTGGAAGGAAGTGGTAAACCCACTTATCAAGTATAAGCGGAGATATTATCATGCCTGGTTGGTATGATGGATAATTGAATAGTGTATTTTGTCGAAAATTCTCTCCCCTAACTTTGTGCCACTGGTTAAAATTTTTGGGAGACTTTCTTGGCGAGAGCTTGAATAGGTCATATAGGCTAGAGGCCTCGATTTTGGAACTTGGGGGCTAATATGCCCGATTATGAAAATCTTGAACAGTGGGCCCTAGGCCAGTTGACACGTGCAGGACCTCGTAAACAAACATGATTATGATGCCATGAATACTTAAGTAAATGAGTTGTTTAGCCATGGTACTGAGATAGGACCGACATACTCGATGGACTAGTGGTAGTGCGGCATGACAGGTCTTTGGACTAGTTAAGACAAACAGCTACAGGTCGAGTTGAGGGTTCGGGCTGTCAAACTAGTGGCACCACAAATTATATGACATTATGTGAAAAAACTGTTGATTGTGCATGCACTATGTTACGGGACCTTCAAGATGCCCAAGAGGGGTAGTGATATATCTAGGGTTCTGGACGACCTGGTGGAAATAAGGACAGTTAGTCGTACCAGAAGTCTTGCAAAGCTCGACGTAGCTTCAAGAGCATGAGATCGGGGTGGGGATGGGATGAGATCTCTGTCCTCATATGGACACAGAGTTTTGTTACGGGATTGAGGATCAGATGTGGTGAGCATTCACTCATTCTCAGGGTGGAAGCATATGTTCTTCTATCTAGGTGGCTGGTAAAGTCGCTCTGATGACACAAATGGGTACAATGGATGGGTTTGCTTGTGATTGTGTGTTCCTTCAGGATGAAGGGCTTGTGTTGGTTGATAAACACACCGTTATGATGAGAAATGGTTATGGAAACCAAGAATCGAGAATGAAATATTTTCAAAAGAAAATAAGGACTTTGGGACATCTGATTCAAACATTTTTCATAAAAGTAAATTTAAAAAAAAAAACCATTCACTAAGTTGTTGTACTTATCCCCTCCCTTATAACCCTTTTCAGGTAACCGAGGTATAAACCTACCTACAGACATTCTAGGAAAGGTGCAGGAATACAGGATGACTTACTCCCCATGGTTTAAAGAAGGGGAAAACCCTTTATAAACCGGGAGAGTGGCGGGTTGCTCATGGGGATCCGACCAAACTGGGTCGGGGCCTAACGTTGTAAATTTCCCAATTTACCCTTTTTTATCTGTTATGGTTTGTGAACCGGCTCGATTTTCTCTTTTGCAACAATAGGTTCTTTTCCCAGTTTTCTTATCTATAAAGGAACGGGGTTTACAACTCTCCCCTCCTTTAAGGAGTTTTGTACCAAAACTAAATTAACATCCTTTGCCTCAGGAATAATTTCCCTTGATGTCCACTTGGGGTTTGCTTGACATGTTAACACTTTTGTTGTTCTTTCACTTAGCCCCTTTATACCACACACTTAAGGAATTTCTTTTCCTTTCCATTATTTACTCATTCCATGGACTTTCTCATAACTAGGCATGTCTTACCCACTATTCCTAATTACATCCTTAGGTTCACTTCTTCATCTACTTAGAGCAAGATTCTTCCTCTTGGGGTTCTTACCTAAGACTTTAAGACTTTAAGATTCGTTGAAACCCTTAGCTCGATGTTCTTTTGAGCATTACAGACTTGTTTTCATGGGTTTCGATGTTATCACCTCTTCTTCCTATTTTGACCCTTCCTCCATCTGTTATTTATTACAACTTTGGTCCAAAAAATTTTTAATGTTTGACCTCGTCATGCTTACTAATTGACTCTTCCTTACTTGAGTCACATTTTTCCCCGAGATTATTGGGCTTACATGTCCCTTACAGTACGACATGTTCTAGAACTTATCTTTGTTCATTAGGATTCTAGAATACTTCCTTGATGGTTGTTCTCACTTTCCAAGCTTTTGGGGATCGTATAGTTTCCTCCCACTTTTCGTCTGGTAGTATTCCTCAACTACCTTTACCGTTATCCAATCATCCTTTTTGCCCTTGATGCCATGTTTTACATAACCGTGTCAGTTTTCCTTACCTACTCGTCCTTTCCCAACATCCTTATTAGGTTTTTCTAGTTCCAATCACTGAGTTTCTTGATGACTTACTGACACGCTAGAATTCTTCTCTTCTTATGTCTTTCCTCATTTCGAGTGGCATCCTTTATTCAAAGACTTTCCCTTTCCTTAATGTACTTTTACTCGCTCACAACCATTTCACAATTCTTTATTCTGAGTTGATCCCTTTCAATCTATGTGTCAATTGCTTTGTTTGGGGAGTTCTCTTTTTACGGTTTCATTCTCTACTATATCCTTCAAAGTAGAGACTTCCGCCTTTGGAGCTACATCTTCAACCTTCTTAACATTCCTTTTAGGTTCCCTTTTTTTCATCTATGTACACCCTTTATATTGGGGTATCTACCCACTTTCAATCCTCCATTGTCTTAAAATCTCCATTTCATTCCTTATTCCCTATCCAAGAACTTCCTACTATTGGTCTTATTTCGTGTATTCCACCCTATGCTCAGTCGTCCACTCTTTGGGCTCCATTAGGCAAGCGTGGACCACGACCATTCCTATTGTTGGTGGTTGTTTCTCTTAATCACTTATGAAGTGGAGGGCTTACCTTTCTAAGGTTTTTGAGATGTTTTTTCCTCTATTCCTTTGTTATGAGTAGTCCACACCTTTCCTACTTGTTCAACATATTTTGATGCAATCTTCCTACTTACCCATTCCCTAGGTTTAACTTATTCCTTGGGTCCTGCTAGTATGCTTCCCTTGGTTCTATCATCTTAGTATGCAATTCATCTCCTCATCCCTCATCACTTGGTTCCTTTACTTCTTTGTTGGGACATGTATGCCTTCTTAGGGTTTCCTTCCTTGGAAGGATTCTTCCACTTCTCTCCATGAATTCCTTTTTATTCGCCATTGAGGGTATCTAACCTTAAATCTACTTCTTGAAATCCTTGGATGCCATCCTTCTTGTTTCCCTTTCTTTGGAGATTTGGTGGATACGTCCTTTGGATTTTCTCTTACTTGTATCTCATCACATGTTTATTTTTGTAGAGATTGGAACTTTTATTTATTATATGATAATGAATTACATGGTTTTGGCTATATTTTTCTTGGGGGGTTTTGATAAGGACTAACTTATGGTACTAGGATCATTTTGTGCTTCCTTTTGGGTGAGGTCGTATACTCTGGTTGGTACCCTCAATGTAGTGTCTATGTCTTGTTCCCCGTCTAGTGCCCTTGGGTTCCCTTGAGGTGGTTGATAGGTATTCCATTGTCTATTACCTCGAAGGGCTAGAAAGCTCTTTTCTAAGTGTCCGAGCTTTTCACATTCAAAGCATGCTCGACATGACCCTTCATGGCTTTTCTAGCACTTGGGCCAATAGGGGTTTCACCTTTGTAGGGTTGTACTTGCCTCTTCCTTTAGTCATAATAACCTTCATTTCTCCTAAAGGACCCCATTATTCTCCCCCATCTCTGTCTACTAGGCTCCTTTTGACTTCTTTGGTTGTTTTGTCCTCCTCCTTCCTTCAGGACGACCTGCTCTATCCGGTGACGTCTTGTCTATACTAGACGCTCACACTCATGGGCCATGCTGATGATGGCAGCCAAATCCATGGGGCATCCTAGTACTCCCATCTAGTGTTGTATGTCCATGTTGAGACCATCCACGAACCGTTGGCGGATATTTCCCGATCCAGCTAAGTCTGAAGCAAAAGGAATTAGCTCATTAAATCTAGTCTCATACTCCAAGATGATGTGGGATCCTTGTCGGAGTCAGGAGAATTCTTGCTTCTTCTCTTTGATCAGATGTGAAGCTAAGTATTCCTCTTAATACCTCTCCTCGAATTGCTCCCAGGTGGGTGTGGTTGTGTGCAGGCTCCTGATTTTGTCCCACCACCTTTTTGCACTAGCTTCTGGGAAGAATTCTGCCAAGATCACCATGTCCTTTTGTTGAATCCTGATTATTCCCATAAGTTTCTTAATGCTGGCCAGCCAATCCATAGTGGCACTAGTATCCTTCTCTCTTGCAAACATCTTACATCCTAATTGATGAAGGGACTTGAGGTATTTTGGAATATCAATTTTAGGAGGGATGTTGACAGAAGTTGAATGGGATTGTACTTCCTTGAGCTTTACTCGGGAGTTGGTGTTCACTTCTAGAGTGAGGTTGGGACTTCCAAACACTCGAGTGGAGTCTTCATATAGTCTTTGATATTCTGAGCTTAGTCTTGGTGGACCCATTGGGGCTTTTTGAGGAGTTTCTAGAGGGAGAGGTTGTTGGGCAGTGTCCGAAACAACAACTCTGGTTCTCTTAGTTCCTCTCTTGGAAGCTATCTAAAATTTTATGATTTATTCCTCTTATTTACTACGTTATATAATCTTGATAATACATTTGAGGAAATAAGCTTCAATACCACTCAAGTTATCATGCACCGACCCAATTTGGTTGGATCCGCATGAGCAACCCGCCACTCTCGTGGTTTATCAAGGGTTTACCCCTTTCTAAACCGCAAGGAGTAAGGCGCCCTTTTCACTTGTGTTTCCTAAAATAACATTATACAAAACCAAGTAATTTTAATGTAGACTTACCTATCTCATTCCAAATTAGTAATGCCTTTAAGAAAGGTCTTTCCTCGGTTACCTAAAAGGAGTAAATGGGAGGAGTGAGTTCTACAACTTAGTGAACGGGTGTTGGGAGTGAGTTTTCAAGAAAACAACTTTATTTAAAGTGTGCCAAAATCCTCATTTCTTTTAAGAAGCATCTTTCCTCAAATTCTGGTTTATCAAAACCTTTTTCCATTTTCCATTTGGTGTGTTTCGAAAACAACACACACCCTTCATCGAGGAGCGTACAGACGCAAGTGCAACACATTTACTACACCCACTTGTGGCTTAGAGCGTCTTTACCGACCACCAAGATAGAAGTCCATCCACTTCTACCCCAGATTTGAGTGGATGTTCTCAACATCTGACCCTCAGAACCAAATACCACTCCATGTCCGTATGAGGACAGAGACCTCATCCCAACCCCACCCCGGTCTCAAGCGCAAGAAGCTACTTCGAGCTTCCCGACTCGTGGCACAGAAAACTGCCCTTATCTCCACCATATCATGCAGTAAACCTTATGACCTATCACTACCCCTCTTGGGCATCTTGATGATCTTGTATCTCAAGTGCATGCACAAAACAATAATTTTCACATAGTCATTTATCTTTGGTGCCATTGGTCCAACAATCCAGACACTCAAGCCAACCTGTAGTTGTTTGTATAGGCTGGTTCGTCGACGAGGCCCTAACGCATAGCCGCCAGTCCATCGAGTACTGTTAGTCTTGATTTGGTACCACGACGAAATCACACAACATCTTTATTATAGATTTCATGGATTTCTCTTTTCAAGTTTGTTTATGAGCTCCTCCTCATGCCCACTCATCTTGGGTTCACTACACGTGATTTTCCAAAACAGGTCATTTAGCCCCACAAGTTCAAAAACCTTGGCCTCTGGCCTATTTAAGCTATTCTAGCATTTGTCAAGAAGGTCTTCCAAATGGTTTCAACATTGGCAAATAATCAGGGGGAACACTTATGACAAAAGCGTATTTTCACTGCATCCCACCAATCGAGTGTGATGATACCTCCACTTACAACCAACAAGTGGGTTTTCTCCATCCTTGAAGGAAGTCCATCATACCAACCAGGTATGATTTCCTTTACTTACAACTGGTAAGTAGGTTTTAGCTTTGTTTGCTTATCACCTCAACTGGTTATGATGTTAAAGTTCCAATCACAAGTAGTTTTTCACTTCTAAAGTACTCATCATACCAACCGGGTAAGATGTGTAAGAACACTCACCGGATAACTGTGACGTGCTCGTCCTCGGTTGCTTTTCCAAGTTGGTGCGAGCTTTCCCTTACATGTGCTCCAGTCAAACTTGTCCCTCCATAATTTGGGCAGCCTTATCACTTATGATTTGGCATAAAAGCCTAAGCTCACAAATTATCGATCAATTGCATTTAGGTTCCTAAAGTTTATTTTTCTTAATTTTTGGTCCCTAATGCCATCTTTTGCTCGATTTGAGTCCAAAATTTTCCAAAATTCATTTTAAGTCGTTATTTTACTCAAAATTGCATAAGGGGCTCAAGTTTTCCTAATTTTCAATTTGGTCCCCAACTTTTCAAAAATTACCATTTTCCCCCTACTTTCCAAAAATGTTAATTTGGACCCAATTCTTCCAAATATTTACCAATTTGTCCCTCAACAACTTTCTCATGGCCTATTGGCTTTCAATTTTGGAAAATTGCAAAGAGGTCCTTCAATTTTCCGAAATTCCCAATTTTCTATAAAACTTTTCCCCATTTCTCCCCTTCAAACTCACCAAATTTGATTTCTTCAAATTGGCCATCCAATAATGGTTTTTTACTCAAATTGAAGGTATGGATTAGTTCCTACACTTCCATACGATTCAATTGAGCTTTGAACCACATCATTTGGGTTTGAATTGAGCTCAAACAGAGCTTTGCCAGAAAATCACTCGTAGAGAGAGAAAGCTTACCGTTGGATGTACAGTGGTTTGAGCTCTCTATCTAGGTATGTAGCTCTCATCCTAACGTTCCTCCTATGATCAAGAATCACTACAATTAACATCGAATCAAGGGAGAATTCTATCGGGGAAGTTTCGCACTTTCTCTCTCTAACTCCATTACGCAACGACTAAGGATGGCCAAATTGACTTACCTTTCAGCTCAGTTGTGGTCGTATGAGTGCAGTAGGGGTGTTGGAAAGGCTTGGTCTGGCTGGAGGAGGGATGAATTTGGTTGAACGGATGGCCAACGGGTTTGGCTAGAGGAGGGAAACGCTTTTGTTCGGGGCTTTTTAGGTCTTCAATGTTAGTTATAACGATGCCAAACGGACAGCCAACGGGTCTCCAAGGTCTCTATATAAAGAGCCCCTCCCTATTCATCCTCTCCACACCTAACAACTCCATTATCTCTCAAGGACCTAAGAAAGGACACCTTACTCTTAACGGTTTGGTTATGCTATTCCAGGAAATGGTGTAGGTTTAAAGGATGCCTTACTCTTTACGGTTTATAATAGGGGAAAACCCTTTAATAAATCGGGAGAGTGATGGGTTGATCACGTGACAAGTTCCTTAGAGGCATGACAGACGATGTCCTACACCGACATCAAGGAGATTTGAGCACTGAAAGTACCTACATTTATGTAAACTCACCAACAATGAAGTTGTTTGGGAGAGTAGTCTCCAAGCTACCTTTATAGGCAGTGCTTTATTAAATGAGTGGATTTCTTTAAAGCCCATCCCTCATGTTCCTTTCAGTTCTGTGAGTTTGAACTATTTTACCTAGTGTGTTTTCTTGCTTTAACAGTAATTGCCCCAACATAAATTTTCTATGATTCAATTGATATCATTACACCATCCCTATGATAATAAAAAGAAACTCTCAATCGAAGTAGCTATTAAATTAAGTATGTATTTAATAAATAATTCTCTATCACTAGGAGATAGTAATAATGCTTTTCATCCTTGTATTCTCTTTGTGATCTTTTTTTTTTTTGGGAATTGGAGTGTGCTTCTTGTTCCTTCCACACATGATAGGGAGACCATGGTACTTATTCCTATTGGATCCCAACCTCATCTACAAGAAAGACATGATCAGATTTCTGGTACTTTGTCTGGTATTTCAGTTAAAGTATAAAGATGACTTAGCAATGCTTATTTTTTCTCCAGTAGCAAAACAATCAATTTAGATTATTAGTTTAAAACATTTAACATTACTCTTAGTGGCTTCAATAAATAGAAAAGCATCAACAACAAAAAATAAATGTGTTATCTTAGGGCATGCCCTCCTAATTTTCAGCCCTTTAAGTTTCTTATTAAGATGTGCTTCATTAATACTAGCAAAAAGAGTGTCAATTAGCCAAATAAATAGAAAAAGGGGAAAGTGGATATCCTTATATATGTCCACGTCCTAAAATGATCTCCTATGTGTGGTGCTTGTTAACTAATAGTATGTAAGGCATAGATAACATACAAAGCATTAGCCATTGAATAAACTGGGTAGGAAAGTCCATTTCCAAGAGTAAGAGTTCCAAAAAAAACTTCATTCCACTCAATCATATGCTTTAATCATATCAATTTTGATGGCACACCACTCTTTTTTCCTATTTTAGTATTTATTAAGAAATAAAAGCATTTGTGTGCCACAACTATGTTATCATGAATGGTTTGACCTGGAATAAAGGTACTTTCGTTACATGAGACAATATTGCCCATATGGGGTTTTGAAAGATTCACAAGGATTTTGTAAATGATTATGTAAATAAAATTGCACAAAAAACAGGACAAAATTGGGAAATTCTATAGATGTGTGTTGTATTGGTATGAGTATTATGTGCATTTTATTTATCTCTTTTGGAATTCTTCATTTCAAAAGAATTCAAATATAACTTCACTAATGTTATCTCCTATTATAGACCAATACTTCGAATAGAAAGTGGCATTAAAGCCATCTCAATTGGCAACCTTTGCAGTCCCTAACTCAAATATTGCTTCTTCCACTTCATCCTTAAGTATTAGAAAAATAAACGAGTCCTTGTCGTATCAGATATTGTAACACTAGAATTTCTGACATCAATATTCAAGCCTAATTGGACTTAAAAGCTGATGTTGAAGTGGGAATGATAATCCGAGAACCGAGACTTATAAATCAAATTGTATTGAGCACAGGTTAAGACCCTACACTTGAACAATGTTAAAGATCGGGAAATTACCCTTTAACAACCTCCTTTGATTGTAAATAAAGGATTTGGACAAGTTCATGTGGAAATTAGTTTGAATCGGGGCCGAACTGATTTAAGGCAAAAGTCCCCAAATTTTTAAGAGGAATTAAATAAATCGAAAAATAGTGACTCTTGAACTCAATCATGCGATATGATTAATAATTTTTAGAAAAAGCATTTGGCCAAGAACTGGTCGGATCGAAGGTGAACCAGTCAAAAGAAGGCCAAAATTGATCAAACTAGCTCAGGGCAATAAAACACCCTGATTTTTAGTAGGTACTATACAAATAAAAAATGGATGATCTTGTGCCTAAATGATAGGAAATTTGATGAATACTTTTTAGAAAAGTAAATTAGGTCAACAACCGATCGAATTGGAGTTGTATCGGTTCTCTATGGTGTGAACTGGGTAGAGCACCATGTCGAGTGCATGTACACGCCACACATGTGGCTTGTGACATGCACCCACGCACGTGTATAATCTCCTTAACTTGACTCAAGATCCAAAAAGACGACCATAACTCGGAAATAACTCAGCTCTCGACATAATTTTCTTTATTTACACCCCCAAGAAAATTAAATGAAACATAGAGGGTAGAAAGTCTCATCTAATCAGCTATTGACATGGCCTAATAGAGAACCTATCCCACGAGTCATCTATATAACTATCGGTCAAAAATTTTTATACGAACGTACGGCTTATCATAAATAGCCATCAATTAATATATATTTAATTATTGAAATTAATACCAATAATTTAATACATAAATGAAATTATTGGAATTAATACAAATAATTTATTACCGAAATTAAATTACTGGAATTAATACCGAAATTAAAGTATTGGAATTAATACCAATAATTTATGGCAATATTAATACTAGTAATAAATCTCGCCTATTTAATACACGGGTTTTACGACTATATAAAGAGGTCATCCCCATTTCATTCTCCTCACACCTGAACACTTCTCTCTCTCTCTCTACTGCTCCATTTCCTAGTAAAGCTCGAACCAGAGCTTCGACTTGAACAAAAGTTGGGCTCTTTAGAATCGGGGAGAAGACGCTATCTGATAGCAAACTCCAGTCAATCCAAGAGCCGTTGGAGAAGCGCCGACATGATGGAATAGTGAAGCAACTCCGGTGGACCGAAGCTGCCCTATTTCAGCCAAGCTGGAATCAGCCATTTCAAGCCCTCCTCATGCTAAACTAAGCCCTCCCAACATTTCCTCAGCCTTTCCACGACCGAATTAGGACCGAAAGGTAAGCCAATTCGGCTCCCCTTTATAATTTTTGATCGGTGCTAGAGAGAGAATCGACCGAATTTCAATCACGAAATTCTAATCCAATTCTGCATCAATTGATACAATACTTGATTTTAGGATGAACCTCAGGATGAGACCTATCTGCCTAGATCGAAAGCTCGGACTATCGTGCTTTCACCGGAACGTTAAATACCAAGAACGCCAGCAAGGACAAGCTCGCATGAATACAAAGAACCAGTCTGGTGGAAATCATGGCATTAACGGGTGAGTGGGATTATATATCATACCCAGTTGGGGATGATAAGTGCCTCGTTATAAAAATCCATTGTTTAGTGGTATTTTAATCCAATTCTGCATCAATTGATACAATACTTGATTTTAGGATGAACCTCAAGATGAGACCTATCTGCCTAGATCGAAAGCTCGGACTGTCATGCCTTCACCGGAATGTTAAATACCAAGAACGCCAACAAGGACAAGCTCGCGTGAATACAAAGAACCAGTCTGGTGGAAATCACGGCATTAACGGGTGAGTGGGATTATATATCATACCCAGTTGGGGATGATAAGTGCCTCGATATAAAAATCCATTGTTTAGTGGTATTTTAATTCAATTCTGCATCAATTGATACAATACTTGATTTTAGGATGAACCTCAGGATGAGACCTATCTGCCTAGATCGAAAGCTCGGACTGTCGTGCCTTCACCGGAACGTTAAATACCAAGAACGCCAGCAAGGACAAGCTCGCGTGAATACAAAGAACCAGTCTGATGGAAATCACGGCATTAACGGGTGAGTGGGATTATATATCATACCCAGTTGGGGATGATAAGTGCCTCGACATAAAAATCCACTGTTTAGTGGTATTTTAATCATCACTACTTAGAGAAAGTGATGTGAAAGTTATGCAGAAAAACTACTTACTGGTTGTAAGTAGATCATACCCGGTTGGTATGATGAGACTTCCTCGAAGGAAGTTGAAAACCCATTCATCGGTTATGAATGGAGATGTCCTTATACCAGTTGGTATGATGGACAGTAAAAACCTATTTTTGTTGGAAGATCTCTCCCCTGACTGTGTGCCAATGCTTAAACAATTTGGGAGAACTTCTTGACGGGAGCTCGAATAGCTCTGATAGGTCAGGGGCCTCGGTTTTGGAACTTGGGGGCTAAATGCCCGATTTTGAAAATCTCGTTCAGTGGGCCCAAGGCCAGTTGGCACGAGCAGGAGCTCATAAACGAACATGATATATGTGCCATAAAACTTAATAAGTGAATTGTTTGGCCATGGTACCAAGATAGGACCGACATACTCAGTCAACTAGCGGAAGTGCGACATGATAGGTCGACGGACTAGTCAAGATAAACAGCTGCGGGTTGAGTTGAGAGTCGGGGCCGTTGGACTAATGGCACCACAGATTACATGGCAATATAAGAAAACATTGTTTGTGCATGCACTGTGAGTACGGGATCATCAAGACGCCCATGAGGGGTAGTGATGCGTCCTAAGGGCACTGGACGACCTGGTGGCTATAAGAGCAGTTCGTCGTTCCAAGTGTCTGTGCGAAATTTGGAGTAGCACGAAGCGCATGAGACTGGGGTGGGGACAGAATGAGGTCTCTGTCCTCATACGGACACGAAGAAGTGATTTCGGGATTGTGGGTCGGATGTCACGTACATCCACTCATTCCCAGGGTAGAAGTGGTCGTACTTCTATCCGGGTGGCAGGAAAAGTCGCTCCGAAGCCTCTAGCGGGTTCAGTAGTGATACTGACTTGCGAATGTGTGTAACCTTCATGATGAAGGATGTGTGTTGGGTGATGACACACCGTGGTAACTAAGAAATAATGGAAAAACTCAAATTTTTAAATGAAGTGATTTTTGAAAACAAAGGAGTCTGGCACACTCCATATAAATATTTTTCTTAAAAGTCAAAAGTTTTTAAAAACCCATTCACTGAGTAGTCATACTCACCCCCTCCCTTATATCCCTTTCAGGAAATCTTGGAAAGCCTCCCCTTAAAGACCATCAACTAAGATGCCTGTAAGACAGGTATGTACAGTTTTAAATTTCATGCAGTTTTGATTATGTTATCCCAAGAAAAAGGTGCAGGTTAAAGGATGCCTTACTCTTTACGGTTTATAATAAGGGGAAACCCTTTAATAAACCGGGAGAGTGGCAGGTTGATCACGGGGATCCGACCAAACCGGGTCGGGGTGTGACAATTAGAGTGGTATCAGAGCCTGTTTCCTTGAATACATAATCAAGACTATAAAATATTGTAACTAATAGGATTTATCCTAAAAATTTTAGATGGCTCCTAGGAGAGGAACCAAGAAAACTAGGAATGGCTCTACTCAACACCTTATCTTCGTAGGAAGACAACCCTAGAAGCTTCCCAAATGCCTAAAGCATGGTAGGAATCTCAAAAGAGCAAATGTGAAAGTATCCCAGAGAATAATGATAGGCCCTATTGTGGTCACAACTCTAAGTATAAAGGAAGCCAAGCGTGAAGCCATACAATGGGGCATATAACCTTACATAGGAGGATGCTTATCAAGAATCTCGTAGCTCCCTAGTTATTTGGTGACCATTTTTTTGTAATAGGGCCAAAATCCCCAACATACTGTACTATTGTATTAATGAAGTACTCCAAATTCCTAAAAACCCTGTTCCTCAAATGATGTGATCTTTAAGGAAGACTCAAAAAAAAAAAACTCTCACGGTATCCAGACTTAAGGATGAAGGAGCACTAAAACTAACAATTTCCAAGAAAACGCCAAGAGGAACCACTTATGTCCATGAATGATAGGGACACTACATGGAGAAGTGCCCAACCCTACAAAGGACAGGAATCAAGTTAACCTAGAAGGGAATAGGACACGAAGTGAAAAACTGTCCCACATCGCCAAGAGTCAGGACAATATTTTCCAAGAATAAACACCCCACAACTATAGGATATCCGAAAGGATACCATCCCAAGAAACATGACTCTATTTGCAACCACAAATAAGAGGAAACTCTTCAAAATCTTAGCAAAGTGGTAAGAAGGAAAAAGGGGTAAAGGTAGGACCTTAATAAAACCACAAACGGAACAAAGGATAGCTGAAGAGAATTCCCCATTTAAGAAGAAAATCCAAACCATTTAGGAGCAAAGAAAGGAGTGCATCCACAAGAGAAGACAAGACGAACATTTGATGACAAACAGGACGTATTGGGATTACAGGAATAAATCACCTTGGAAAAAGCAACTATGTCAAATAGGAAGTTCGAACCAACAGGACAAGAGAAAGCAAGTCGTTACAACAAGATAGTCAGAGGGAACAAATGACACCCTAAGGAAGATCGGGAAGTAGAAGGGACTACACCCTAAAAAAGGTTAGTGAGATGGATGTTAAGGACAGGAGGACTCGAGAAACAGCTGCTAAGAAACTTAGACCAAACAAATGGTGGAGGTAAAGCAATTAACGAACAAATACTTGGGAGAGACATAATGTAAGTTCCGATAAACAAGAGAGAGGCAGAAAGGTCAAATACTCGGGAAAAGAAGGATACAAGAAATCCTTAAAAGGACCAAGGGCCAATTAACGACTAAACTCAAGCCAAGAAAGGAATAGGCAAGCCTCTCCCACAATGATCCTAAAACAAGGAAGATTTGTACGCTCCCTAAAGAAATAGACAAGTACTGGGTAGGAATAAGGATGCAAATATAGCATAAAAGATGTGCCAAAAAGATTTGAGGAGTAATGGTAAATAGGAGAAGACGACATCAAGGGATGTCATTTAAGGGTAGAAATCCCCTAGAGCAAATGTAAGAAAAGAATGTCAGGGGAAAGACAAAGAATCCTACCAAGTAAGGAAGCCCCAGAAAGACATATGTATCCCAATTAAGAGGAAATAGAACCAACCCTTATTTAGGAAATGTTTTCCAAGAAAAGAAGTAGTGTAATGGTCCATTATGACCTGTTTGGAGAGAATAGGAGAACCATGTAGAAAGAGGAAAACTAGTAACGGCAGACAGCCAAAGATAATGAACAAAACTAGATGGAGTGAACCTTCCCAAGCAAAGTAATCGACACATAGATCGAAAGCAATTATTGTAGAATGAAGAATCATGAAGTGATTTATGAGCAAGTAAAAGAGGATTAAGGAAAAAGGAAGTCATTGAATAAGGGATGTCACTAAAGAAGAGAAAGGACATAAGAAGGGAAAAAAATCATCGTATGTCAATAATCATCAGGAAACCCAACGATTGGAATTGAAAGGACCCAATAAAAACGTTTGGAAAGGATGAGTAGGTAAGAGAAATCCATGCAGTTATGTGAGACATAACTTCAAAGGCATGATGGATGAGAGGATAATGGTAAAAAGGATAGTTGAGGAATGCCATCAAAAGAAAAGAGGGATGAAGTTATATGATCCCTGAAAGGTCAAAAGAAAAAAGCTAAGAGAGACCCTGAAGGAGATGTTCTAGAAATCTAATGGACAAAGACAGGTCCTAGAAAATGCCATGCTGTAAGGGGTATGTAAGCCCAACAATCCTAAGGAGAATATGACTCGAAGTAAGGAAGAGTCGGCTAATAAGCATGACGAGGTCGAATATAAAAAATTTGGACGGAAGTTATAATAGACAACGAATGGAGGAAGGGTCAAAATGAGATGAAAAAGTGAGAATAAAGAAAACTGTGGCAACTAGTACGTAACGCCCGAAAGAACATTGAGCTAAAGGTTTCAACAACCAAGGGCTTAACTAAACATGGGAATGGTTAGGTATCTTAGAATTTCCAATCTTGAGTATAGAACCTCAAAGGGAAGAATGTGCTCTAAGCAAAGAAAGATATAAATCTAAGAATATACCCTAAAGTAAGGTATGTCTTGTTATGATAAACTCCATGGAGGGAGTAAATAATATAAAGGAAAAGAAATTTCTTAAGTGAAGGATGTAAAAAGGACTAATTAAAAGAACAAGAGAAGACTTTGCATGTAAGCAAACACCAAAGGGGCATCAAAGGAAATGATTGCTCATGCAAGGATGTTAACTAAGTTTTGGGGACAAAACTCCTAAAAGGATGGGAGAGTTGTAAACCCCGCACATTTGAGTTAAGGAAAACCGGGAAAAGAACCGGTCAAACCGAATAAGAAAAACCAAACCGGTTTACATTTGGAAATAAGCAATATGAAAATTTACAATTTTCAATTGATCCAAAGAATTTATTCAACATTGGAAAAGAAATTTAAGACAAAATAGAAAACAAAAACCAAATTGGTTCAGGTGAACTAGATTACATAAGAACTTCAAAGTTAAGCATGCTTACCTTAGAGTAGTGTGAGGATGGGTGACCTCTTGGGAAGTGTGATTTTTTATAACCTGAAATTTCGGTCAAAAATTTTTATACGAACGTACATCTTATCATAAATAGCCATCAATTAATATATATTTAATTATTGAAATTAATACCAATAATTCAATACCTAAATTAAATTATTGAAATTAATACAAATAATTTATTACCGAAATTAAATTATTGGAATTAATACCAATAATTTATGGCAATATTAATACTAGTAATAAATCTTGCCTATTTAATACACGGGTTGGTCATCCCCATTTCATTCTCCTCACACCTGAACACTTCTCTCTCTCTCTCTACCGCTCCATTTCCTAGTAAAGCTCGAACCAAAGCTTCGACTTGAACAAAAATTGGGCTCTTTAGAATCAGGGAGAAGACGCTATCTGATAGCAAACTGCAGTCAATCCGAGAACCGTTGGAGAAGCGCCGACATGATGGTATAGTGAAGCAACTCCGGTGGACCGAAGCTGCCCTATTTCAGCCAAGCTGGAATCGGCCATTTCAAGCCCTCCTCAGGCTAAACTAAGCCCTCCCAACATTTCCTCAGCCTTTCCATGACCGAATTAGGACCGAAAGGTAAGCCAATTCGGCTCCCCTTTATAACTTAGCTATGATACCACTAAAGTTGTCATGCCCCGACTTAGTTTGGTCGAATCCCCGTGAACAACCTGCCGCTCTCTTGGTTCAAGAGGGGTTTCCCCCTTCTTTAAGTCAAGAGAAGCCGGGCGTAATCTCAACTTTGTTCCCTAGAATAACATATATCAAATAAAATGCAAGCTTAAGAGAAATTAAGCATACCTGACAAAGGGTAAGGCTTGGTGTTATCCCTAGTCATTTCTCTAATTACTAAAAAGGGATAAAAAGGGTGGATGAGTTTCTACAACTTAGTGAATGGGTATTTGATAAAAATGAAGCTGATAATATAGTTTTTAAATTGGAGTGTGCCAGACTCATTATTTATAAACAAACATAAGCCCTTCATCATGAAGGGAACACACATTCATAGAGCAGCACATCCAATGCACCCACTTGTGGAATTAGAGCAACTTTACCAGCCACCAAGATAGAAGCACGTCCACTTTTACCCTTAGAATGAGTGAATGAACGTGACATCCGCCCCTGAAATCTCGTAAAGAAACCTCTGTGTCCCTATGAGGAGAGAGACCTCATCCCGAACCCACCCCAGTCTCATGCACATGAAGCTATGTCGAGCTTCCCTAACTGTTGGCACGACAATCTGCCCTTATCTCCACCATGTCGTCTAGTAGCCCCTAGGATGCATCACTACCCCTCTTAGGCGTCTTGAAGGTCTCGTACCTCATTGGTTGCAAAAAGCAACAATTTTACACAAGCCATTTAATATGTGGTGTCATTAGTCCAACGGCCAGGACCCTCAACTTGACCTGCAGTTGTTTGTCTCGACTGGTCCGTCAACCTATCATGTGGCATTGCTACCAGTCCATCGAGTGTATCAGTCCTATCTTGGTACCATGGCCAAACAAATAATTCATTTAAAGTTTTCATGGCTTAAACTCATGTTTATTTATGAGCTCCACCTTCTGCCAACTAGCCTTGAGCCCACTATATGAGATTTTCAAAATAGAGCATATTTAGCCCCTTAGTTCCAAAACCGAGGCCTTCGGCCTATATAAGCATTTTGAGCTCTTGTCAAGAAGGTCTCCCAAAAAGTTTAAGCAGTGGCACATAGTCAGGGGAGATCACTTCCGACAAAATAATCTTTTCATATGTCCATTACACCAATCAGGTGTGAGGATATCTTTGCTTATAACCGATAAGCGGGTTTTCTACTTCCTTCTAGGAAGTTCATCGCACCAACCCTCAATCCTGACAATGAGTTGATGTATGCAACATCTGACCCTCAATCCTAAAATCAATTCTCTGTGTCCATATGAGGACAGAGACCTCATCCCATCCCCACCCCGATCTAATGCGCTTGGTGCTACTCCAAATTTCACATGGTCACTTGGTACGACAAGCTGCCCTTATATCCACCAGGTCATACAATGCCCTTAGGACACATTACTACCCCTCTTGGCTTTTTGATGGTCCCGTAATCATAGTGCATGCACAAACAGTATTTTATTATCATGCCATTTCATCATTAGTGCCACTGGTTCAACAGCCCCGACCCTCAACTCAACCCGCAATTGTTTGTCTTGACCGGTCCATCGACCTGTCATGTCGCACTACTGCTAGTTAACGGAGTATGTCAGTCATGTCTTGGTACCATGGCCAAACAATTCCTTTATTTAAAGTTTTATGGCATATAACTTATGTTTGTTTATGAGCTCCTACTCGTGCCAATTGGCCTTGGGCTCACTGTACGAGATTTTCAAAATAGGGCATATTAGCCCCCTAGTTCCAAAACCGAGGTCTCCGACCTATAAGAGCTATTCGAGCTCCCGTCAAGAAGGTCTCCAAAATCGTTTAAGCATTGGCACATAGTCAGGGGAGAGTACTTCTGACAAAAATATGTTTTCAACTATCCATCATACCAACCGGGTATAAGGACATCTCCGCTCATAACCAATGAATAGGTTTTCAACTTCCTTCGAGGAAGTTTCCTCATACCAACCCGGTATGATCTACTTACAACCAGTAATTAGTTTTTCCGCATGATTTTTACATCACTCCTCTAAGTTGTGATGTTTAACATACTACTTAGTAGCGGGTTTTCATTACAAGAAACTTATCATCCCCAACCGGGTATGATATAAAATCCCACTCACTATCGGTAAGTGGTTTTTAACTTTAAGTTGTGCTCATCATCCCAATCATAGTAACTTCTAATTTAGAAAAGGTGCTCATCATCCCAACCGGGTATGATGTGAATTACCCACGCACCCATTAATGCAATGAATTCCACTAGATCAGTTCTTTGTATTCACGTGAGCTTGTCCTTGCCGGCGTTCCTGGTTCTTCGTGTTCCTACATGATATGAACATCTCAGTTCATTATCCTTTGGCCTAATATCCTTCATTCATTCCAAATGAATGAGAAAACTAAGTTTTTATTTATTTGCAATTAGGTCCTTAAAGTTATTTCTCTTTAACTTTAAGTCCATAATGCCGATTTTTCCTCAAATTGAGTCCCGAAACTTATAAAATTTATCAGAGGATCTCAGTTTATTCCATTTCACAAAAAGGGGTTTAATTTCCCAAATTTCCAATTTGGTCCCCCACTTTTCCAAAATTACCATTTTGCCCTTCATTACAAAAATGGTAAGTTTTACCCCAAAAATTCCAAAATTCCTCAATTGGTCCTCTAACATTATTATCATGCCTAATTGACCCTCAATTTCATAAAATTACATTTTGGTCCTTCGAATTTCAAAATTTCCCAATTTCCCCTAATTTCAACTCCTTAACACAGCCAAATTTGATTTAATCAAATTCACTTCTAATTGTTGAAATTGAATTTAAAATTGAGTTCCTGCATCTTCATACAATTCAATAGTACTTTGAATAGCAAGTTTTGATGCCGTAACGATCACAAACGGAGCTTCACCAGAAAATAGATTGTAGAGAGAGAAAGCTTATCATTGGGGACACGACGTCTGAGCTTTCGATCTGGGCAGATAGCTGTTGTACTAAGGTTCATCCTATAATAAAAAATTACATTAATTGATCCAAATTGAGTTAGAATTTCCTCATCGAAATTATATTGGTTCTATTTGTAACACCGGTTGAAAATTAGAGAGGGGAGCCGAATTGGCTTACCTTTATATTCTAATTAGGCTGTGGAAGGGTTTAGGAAGTGTTGGGATGGCTTGGTTTGGTCTAAAAAGAGCTTGAATCGATCGATTTCAGCTTGGCTAAAACAGGGCAGCTTCGGTCCGCCGAAGCTGCTTCACTGTTCCATCATGTCGGCACTTCTCTAGCGACCATCATAGCAAACGGAGACTACATGCGTGTAGCTGACTTGTCTCTGGTTCTAAAGAGCCCAACCTCTCCTTCCGAGGTTAATAAAAATGCTTAAGTCCATGCTCTAGTTCGAGCGTTATCGGGAAATGGAGTAGTAGAGACAGAGAGAGAAGTCTTCAGGTGTGAGGAGAATGAATCGTCATGAGCTTATTATATAGGTGTAAAATTGTGTATTAAATGGGGGAGATTTATTACCAGTATTAATGTTGCCATAAATTAAGGAGGCCACCGATCCTCGCACTACTCTCAAGCAAGCAGGCTTAACTTCAATGTTCTGATGGGATCTAGTTCATTTGAATCGACCTAGTTTATCTCTTTTAATTTAAATTAAGGTTCTTTTCCAAGGTTTTATGAATACTTTGGATCAGCCATAAGTTGTAAATTTCCAAATTGCTTGTTTCCAAATGATCGAGTTTGTAATCCAGTTCGATTTTCTTACTTGGTTTGACCGGTTCTTTTTCCCAGTTTTCCTTAACTTAAAACGGCGGGGTTTTCAACTCTCCCCTCCTTTTAGGAGTTTTGTCCCCAAAACTTAATTAGCATCCTTGCATGAGGAACCATTTCCTTTTATGTCCATTTGTTGTTTGCTTAACATGCAAACTCTTCTCTTCTTTCAATTAGCCCTTTTTACATCCTTCACTTAAGGAATTTCTTTTCCTTTATATTATTTACTCCATCCATGGAGTTTATCATAACAAGACATAACTTACTTTAGGGTATATTCTTAGATTCACATCTTTCTTTACTTAGAGCAACATTTTTCCCTTTGAGGTCCTATACTCAGGATTTGGGAGTTCCAAGATACCTAACCATTCCTGTATCTAGTTAACCTCTTGGTCATTGAAACCCTTAGCTCGACGTCCTTTAGAGCATTACGTACTTGTTTTCACGGATTTCCTTGTCCTCACCTTTTCATCCTATTTCGACTCTACCTTCATCCGTTTCTCATTACAATTCAGTCCAAATTTTATGTTTGAATTTGTCATGCCAACTAACTGACTCTTCCTTATTTTGAATTATGTTTTCCTCGGGACTATTGGATTTACCTGCCCCTTACAGCATGACATTTTCTATGTCCATTAGATTTCCAGAACACCTCCTTTAGGGTTATTCCCAACTTTCCAACCTCTCGGGGATTGTATAACTTCATCCCTCTCTTCTTTTGGTAGTATTCCTCAACTACCTTTATCGTTATCCAATCAACTTACAAAACTATGTCGGTTCTCCTTACCCACTCGTCCTTTCTCAACTTTCTTATTTGAGTCTTTTTGGTTCCAGTTATTTTGTTTCCAGATGATTTACTAACATGCTGGGATTCATCCTTTCTTAGGTTTGCCCTCATTCCCAATGACATCCTTTACTCAAGGATTTTCCTTTGTCTTTAATCCACTATTATTTGTTCGTAATCATTTCTTAACTCATTATTCCCATTTCACCCCTTTTGTTCTATTTCTCTATTGTTTTGTTTGAGCAGTTCCCTTTTTACGGTTTCATTCTCCACTATGTCCATCAAGGTAGAGACTTTTATCCTAGGAGCTACATGCTCAACCTTCTTACTATTCCTTGATGGTTTCTTCCTCCGTTTCCTTACTTTTCCTTTTATACTGTGGCATTTGCCCACTTAGAATCCTTCCCCATCTTAAAAATCCATTTCATCCCTTGTTCTTTATTTAAGGATCTAATTAGTCTTATTTTGCGTACTTTAACTATCCTCAACTGCCCACTCTTTAGGCCTCATTATGCGCTTGAGACTATGACCCATCTCACTAATTGTGGTTATTTCTTCTTAGCCACATCTTATTTGAAAGACTTGCTTTCCCAAAGTTTCTCGGATGTTCTTTCCTTTATTACCTTAGTATAGGTAGTCTACCTATTCCTACTTGTCACTACATCTTTTGATGCTAAATTCCTATTTGCCAGTTCCTTTTAACCTATTTCCTTGGGTCATCCCAGTATCCTTTCTTGGTTCTTTCACCTTAGCTTGCACTTCATTTGTAAGTTTATATCTTTGTCCCTTTCACTTGGTTCTAGTATCTCTTAGTTGGGATACATGTCTTTCCAAGGTTTCCTTCCTCAGTAGAACTCTCCCCTTTTTCCTTGGTTCTAGGGAATATCTACCTTTAAATTGCATCCTTTGATGTCGTTCTCTTCTATTTATCATTGCTCTTGAAATTTTGCAGGTATATTTTTTGTTCTCTATCCTCATCCCTACTCATACCACAGTGCACGTCTATTTCTTTTAGGGAGAGTTTAAATTTTCCTTATTTCAAGATTTCCTAACCATTATGTCTAAAGCTTACCTACTCCTTCTTTTCTCCAATATTTGGCCTTTCCACCTCTTCCTTCTTTTTGGGATTTACTCTATGACACTCATGAGGGTAATTCATTACCTGCCTCATCTCTACTATTCACCTTGTCTAATTCTCTTGAGGCAGTTGTCTCTCAAATCTTCTTATCCTTAATGATCCTTCCAGTGCCCTTTTTCTAGGGTGTATTCCTTACCACTTCTCGGTCCTCCTTAGGGAATCATTCATTCTCTTTGACTATCTTGTTATTATGGTTTGCTTACTTCTGCCACGTTGGTCAGAGAGTCCAATTTTGACTTCTCTGCTTTTTCCAAAAGAAGTTGTACTTGCAATCTAAGGACATCCCATTTATCATCAATTTCTAGGCTTGTATTCTCTTGTGGATGTACTCCTTTCTTTGCTCCTAAATTGTTGGAATTTCTTCCATAAGGGAGGATTCTCTTCAGCTACTTTTATTGAGGTCCTACCTTTAGCTTTTTTTTCTTTCCAGCCACTTCGCTAAGATCTTGAAGACCTTCCTCCTATCTGTAGTTGAAACTACAAGCTGGAGTCGTGTTTCTTCGGATGGTATCTTTTGGATTTCCTATAGCTGTGATGGTGGGCTTAACTCGAGAGTTGGTGTCCTATTTAGGCCATCCAAACACTCGAGTTTATTCTTCGTACAATCTTTGGTGTTCTGAGCATAGTCCAAGTGGAACTGTCTGGATTTCTCGGGGAGTTTCTACAAGAAGGGGTTGTTGGGCAGTGTCAGGAACTGTGACTCTTGTTCTCTTAGTTCCTCTTTTAGGAGCCATCTGAAATTTTAAAATTTATTTCTATTAGTTACTATGTTATATAGTATTGATAAAGTATTCGAGGAAATAGGCTCTAATACCACTCAAGTTGTCATGCCCCGACCCGATATGGTCGGATCCCCATGGGCAACCCACTCACACGGTTTATTAAGAGTTTCCCCATCTTTAAATCGTGAGGAGTAAGGCGTTATTTCACTTGTATCTTTCCTGTAATAAAATTAATCAAAACTGAACATATTAAATCTTACATACCTATCTCGAAGGTTCGGCTACAAGAAAATCTTTGGGTTTGTTTTCCCTTGGTTACCTGAAAAGGGGTAAAAGGAGGGGGTGAGTTCGACAACTTAGTGAATGGGTGTTGGGTGAAAGTTTTCAAAACAACAACTTTAATTAGAGTGTGTCAAACTCCTTATTTTCTTTAAGAATATTATTTTCTTCAAATTCCAGTTTTCAAAACCTTTATCCAAGCTTTACCAATTATTTTCCAAGAATTCTCAAATCCTTTCCAAGGTTTTCAAAACCTCTTTCCCATTTTCATATTAGGTGTGTTTCACAAACAAGACATGCCCTTCATTAGGAAGGGTACACAAACATATTTGTGAGATTTAGTTACACTAACTGCACCCACTTGTGGATCAGAGAGTATTTACCATCCACCCTAATAGAAGTCCCTGACTTCTACCCGGAGTTTGAGTGAACATCTCCGATGCTCAAACCTCAAACCCAAAATATGCCATGTCCATATGAGGTTGGAGACCACATTCTAACCCCACCATGTGTATGAAGCTATGTTGAGCTTCAATAACTGATGGCACGACAAACTACCCTTATCTCCACCATGTTGTCCAGTAGCCCCTAGGACACATCACTACCCCTCTTGGGCATCTTGATGCATCAGTTGATGCCAAATTGAGTTAGAATTTCCTCATCAAAATTCTGTCAGTTTTATCCCTAACACCGATCGAAAATTACAGAGGGGAGCAGAATTGGCTTACCTTTCCATTCTAATTCGATCGTGGGAGGGCTGAGGAAGTGTTGGGAAAGCTTGATTTGGCTTGAGGAGGGCTCAATTTGGCCATTTTCAGCTTGGCCAAGAAAGGACAACTTCGATCCGCCGGAGCTGCTTCATTCTTTGATTACGCTAGTGCTTCTCCAACGATCCTCGGATCAAATGGTGACCACCGTCAAGCTATTGACTTCTCCTCGAGTCTAAGGAACTTGACCTCACCTTGTTTGGCTCAGAAAAAGCCCTATGTCAGATCGAGCTTAATCAAAAAAATTGACTAGATAAGATAGTGGAGTTTTTAGGTGTGAGGAGAATAAATGGAGAGGAGCTCTTAATATAAAGAGTTCGAAGACTCTGCAGTCGTCCGTTTTACACCTTAATGGTGCTCATTGATGGCCTATAATGTAAACCCCATTCCTTGAAGACAAGGAAACTGGGGATAGAACTGGCCAACCCTGGTGAGAAAACTGAACCGGTTCACGAACCCCAACCATTAGAGAAAGAGCAAAATGGAAAATTTTCAAATCTTGAGTGACCTAAAAAGTCATAAAAGTCATGGATTTGGGATAAATTGGAAGTGAAAAACAAACTAGTTCATGTGAATCGGACTTGAACCAGTTTGAACAACTATTGAACTGGTTACTAAATTGATTTTTCTAGGTGGCTTAGAAAATTCAAATAGGAGAATTGAAGCCACCATTGGATAGAGAATGAATCTAGAAATATTTAATTTTGAAAAACTCTGTCAAATCAGGCCTAAGCTAGATGATTTAAGCATTAAACCTAGCCCGAACTGGTCCGGTCCAGTTCAGAATAGTGTCATCATCTTCCTTCAGATCATAGCACTCTTCACTCACCGGAAAAGCGAGCAGCGCTAGTGGTGATGAAAAGTCTTTGTTCTGGGCATTTCAAGCCATGAATTATCACCATAAAAGCGCCAATTAGATGGCTAAGGAGTCCCCGAGCTTCCTATATAAAGTGCTCCTCCTCATTCATCTTCATCACACTTGAAAATTCCTCTCTCTCCCAACAACTTCAATTTCCAATGAAGCTCTAACCAAAGCTTTCACATTGGGTTTTTTAGCAAAAGAAGGAGAGGTTGGGTTTCTTAGACTCGAGGAGAAGTCAGCTACTCGACGGTAGTCACCATTAGATCCGAGGATCGCTGGAGAAGCGCTGGCGTAATCAAACAATGAAGTAGCTTCGACGGATCAAAGTTGCCCTATTTCAGCTGAGCAAAAAATGGCCAAATTGAGCAGATCTCAAGCTAAACCAAGCTCTCCCACCACTTCCACAACTCTTATACGACTAAATAAGAGCTGAAAGGTAAACCAATTTGGCTCACCTCTGTAAATTCCTATCAGCGTTAGAGAGAGAAACGTCAAAACTTCGATGACCAAATTCTCACTCAATTTGACATGAATTGTTTTAATTCTTAATCTTAGGAGGATCCACAGGACGAGAGCTACCTGCCCCGATCAAAAGCTTGGATCGCCACACCTCCGACAGTAAGCTTTCGAAGCTACCCCTCCTTAAGTTTAGTTTTCCAATGAAGCTCCATTTGAGCTCAATTCAGATCCAAATGACGCGATTAAAAGCACTATTGAATCATGTGGAAGTGTAGGAACTCATTTTTACCTTCAATTTCAACAATTAAACCTAATTGAATGGTCAATTTGAAGAAATCGAATTCGGCCAATTTGAGAGGGCGTAATTGGGGGAAAATTTTGGGGGGGGGGATTGGGGATTTAGTAAAATTGAGTGAACAAAGTGCAATTTCCTAAAATTGAGGGCCCATTGGCCTTGGGAAAGGCTTTGGAGGACCAATTGGTCAATTTTTGAAATTTATTGGGGTCAAATTGCCATTTTTGTAAAGTAAGGGCAAAATGGTAATTTTTAAAAAGTTACGGACCAAATTGGAAATTTGGAAAAATTGAACCCCTTAATTGATTTTGAATAAATTTAGGACCCAAAGTGAATTTTGCAAGTTTCGGGACTCATTTTGGTGGAAAATTAGTATTAGAGACCTAAAGTCATGGAAAAAAATCATTATGGACCTAAATGCAAATAATTGAAAAGTTGGGCATTTTGTTCATACGTGTGGAACAAAGGCTATTAGGTCAAATGTTAATAAACAATGATGTCCAAAATCGTGTTGGAACACGAAGGACTGGAATGCCAACAAGGATAAGCTCGCATGGAGGCAAAAATCCAATTAAGATGAATACACTACACTTATCGGGTGAGTGGGATTTTACACATCATACCCTGTTGGGATGATGACTACCTCGGAAATGAAAAACTACTACTATGTGGAATTTTAACATCACACCTGGTTGGGGTGAATTGAGAAATACACAAAAAAAACTACTTAACAGTTGTAAGTAGATCATGCCCGGTTGGTATGATGAAATTCTTGGAAGAAAATAGAAATCCCACTTACCAGTTATAAGCGGAGATGTCCTCACACTCGGTTGGAGTGATGGATAAGTGAAAATTTATTTTTGAGAAGTTCTAAACCCCGCACTTTTGAGTTAAGGAAAACTAACAATAGAACCGGTCAAACTAAGTAAGAAAACCGAGCCAATTTATAAACTCGATCATTTGAGAACAAGCAATTTACAAATTTACAACTTTTGGGTGATCTAAAGGGTTCATTAAACCTTGGAAAAGAAACTTAAGACAAATTAGAAGAGAAAAACCAAATTGGTTTAGGTGAACGAGATTTCATAAGAACTCTGAAGTTAAGCGTGCTTGCTCGATAGTAGTGCAAAGATGGGTGACCTCCTATATAAAGAGGTCATCCCCATTCATTCTCCTCACACTCGAACACTTCTCTCTCTCTCTCTGTCTCTACTACTCCATTTCCCGGTGAAGCTCAAACCAGAGCTTCGACTTGAACATTTTTCTTAACCTCGAAAGGAGAGGTTGGACTCTTTAGAACCAGGGAGAAGTTAGATTTTGATAGCAAATTCTAGTCAATCTGAGAATCACTAGAGAAGCGTTGGCATGATGGAACAGTGAAGCAGCTCTAGCGGACCGAAGTTGCCCTATTTTGGCCAAGCTAAAATTGGCCATTTTCAGCACTCCTCAGGCCAAACCAAGCCCTCCCAACACTTCCTCAGCCCTTCCATAGCGGAATTAGGACCGAAAAGTAAGCCAATTCGGCTCCCCTTAACAATTTTCGATCGGTGATATAGAGAGAGTCGGTCGAATTTCAATGATGAAATTCTAATCCAATTTGACATCAATTGATGCGATTCTTAATTCTAGGATTAACCTCAAGATGAGAGCTATCTGCCCAGATGGAAAGCTCGGACCATCGTACCCTCACCGGTGAGTAATTGAAGCTTTCTCTCTCTACAGTCTATTTTTCGATGAAGCTCCGTTTGAGCTCATTCCGGGTTAAAACTCGTGATTAAAAGTTCTATGGAATCATATGAACATGGTGAAACTCAATTTATACTTCAATTTCAACAATTAGAGGTGTTTGATCGGTCAATTTGATAAAATCAAATTCGATTGTGTTTAAGAGTTGGAAATGGGGGGAAATTGGGGATTTTCAAAAATTCGAGGGATCGAGAGGCAATTTCCTAAAATTGAGGATCAATTGAGCATGTTAAAAATGTTAGAGGGCCAATTGATGAATTTTAGAATTTTTGGGGTGAAACTTACCATTTTTGTAAAGTAAGGGCAAAATGGTAATTTTGGAAAAGTTGGGGCACCAAATTGGAAATTTAGAAATTTAAACCCCTTTTTTGTGAAATAGAATAAATTGAGGTCCTATGATAAATTTTAAAAGTTTCATAATTCAATTTGAGGAAAATTTGGCAATTAGGGACTTTAGGGACCTAATTGCAAATAAATGAATGTTTGATATTCTCATTCATTTGGAATGAATGAAGGCTATTATGCCAAAGGATAATGAACCGAGATGTTCATATCATGTAGGAACACGAACTACCGGGAACAGAAACAAGGACAAGCTCGCGTGAATACAAAGAACCGATCTAGTGGAATTCACAGCATTAACAGGTGAGTGGGTTTACTAACATCATACCCGGTTGGGATGATGAGCACAACTTACAGATAAAAACCACTTACCGGTTGTGAGTGAGTTTACTAACATCATATCCAGTTGGGATGATCAACACAACTTAAAGATAAAAACCACTTACCGATTATGAGTGGGTTTACTAACATCATACCCGGTTGGGATAATGTGCACAACTTAAAGATAAAAACCACTTATCGGTTGTGAGTGGGTTTACTAACATCATACTCGGTTGAGATGATGAGCACAACTTAAAGATAAAAACCACTTACCAGTTGTGAGTGGGTTTACTAACATCATACCTGGCTGGGATGATGAGCACAACTTAAAGATAAAAACCACTTACCGGTTGTAAGTGAAAATTTTATATCATACCCTGTTGGGGATGATAAGTACCTCGTTATAAAAATCCACTATTAAGTGGTATTTTAAACATCACAACTTAGAGGAAGTGATGTGAAAATTATGCGAAAAAACTACTTACCAGTTGTAAGTAGATCATACTCGGTTGGTATGATGAGACTTCCTCGAAGGAAATTGAAAACTCGTTCATTCATTATGAACGGAGGTGTCCTTATACCCTGGCAGTATAATGGATAGAGAAAACATATGTTTTGTCGGAAGTGCTCTCCCCTAAATATATGCCAAAGCTTAAACAATTTGGGAGACCTTCTTGATTGGAGCTCAAATAGTTCTGAATGCCCAATTTTGAAAATCTCGTACAGTGGGCCCAAGGATAGTTGGCATGAGCAGGAGCTCGTAAATGAACATGATATATGTGCCACAAAACTTAATCAGTGAATTGTTTGTCCATGATAACAAGATAAGACTGACATGCTCAGTCAACTAGCGGCAATGCGACAAGACAGGTCAACGGACCAGTCAAGATAAACAACTGCGGGTTGAGTTGAGAGTCGGGTCCGTTGGACCAGTGGCACCACAGATTACATGGCAATATGAGAAAACATTGATTGTGTATGCACTATTAGTACGGGAACATCAAGATGCCCCTGAAGGGTAGTGATGCGTCCTAAGGGCACTAGACGACCCATTGAGTATAAGGGTAGCTCGTCATTCCAGGTGTTTGTGCGAAATTTGGAGTAGCACCAAGTGCATGAGACCGAGGTGGGGACGGGATGAGGTCTTTGTCCACATAATGGATACGAAGAATTTATTCTGGGAATGACTGTCAGATCTCACAAACATTCACTCATTCTTAGGGTAGAAGTGGATGTACTTCTATCTAGGTGGCCGATAAAGTTGCTCCGAAGCCACAAGTGAGTTTAGTGGACATACTGACCTATGAATGTGTGTTTAACCTTCATGATAAAGGATGTATGTTGGATGATGACACACTGTGATTAAATAAGGAAATTGTGATAAACCCAAATTTTGAATGAAATGATTTTTGAAAGAAAGGAGTCTAGCACACTCCAATACAAATCTTTTTCAAAAGTATAAGTATTTGAAAATCCATTCACTCAATAGTCGTACTCACCCCCTCCCTTATATCCCTTTCAGGAGATTTCGGAAAGCCTACCCATAAAGACCATCAACTAAGATGCTTGTAATACAGGTATGATAAATCTTTATGCAGTTTTGTTTATGTTATTCCTTGAAATGGTGCAGGTTTAAAGGACGCCTTACTCTTTACGGTCTATAATAAGTGGAAACCCTTTAATAAACTGGGAGAGTGGCAGGTTGATCATAAGGATGCGTGACAACTAGAGTGGTATAAGAGCCTGTTTCCTCAAATACATAATCAAGACTAGAAAATATAGTAACTAATAGGATTTATCCTAAAATTTTCAAATGGCTCCTAGGAGAGGAACCAATAAAACTTGGAATGGCTCTACTCAACACCCTATCTTCATAGAAAGACAACCCAAGAAGCTTCCCAAAATCCTGATACCTGGGAGGATTCTCGAAAGACCAAATGGGAAAGTATCATGGAGAATGGTGCTAGGACCTATCGATGGCACAACTCTAAGTATGAAGGAGGATGTTTATCAAGAATTCCATAGCTCCTTAGTTATTTTGTGACCATTTTTTGTGATAGGGCTGAAAGCCTAATCTTTTGTATCCCCCTCTTAATAAAATACTCAAATTCTCAAAACTCTATCTCCTGATGATGTGATCCTATTGGGAATATGGCCTAAGGAAAATAAAACAAACCCACACTATCTTGGAAACTAAGGAAAAGACACATCTTGGTTATGGAAGATGAATCAAGGAATTAAGAAACCTAGGAGGACACTTACCATGACCCTTTAGCAAAGGAGATTCAGTAAGAAAACTGTCAAAGTGATCAGACTCAAGAACAGTAGAGCACAAAACCAGTAGTAACCCTAGAAATGCCCTAATTGAAGGAAAGAAGGGACCACAACAATCCATGTAAGGGAATAACCTATTACAAGTATGAATGATGGAGACATTACCTAAAGAAGTGCCCAGCCCTACTAAGGACAAGTACCAAGATAAACTATTATAGGTGTAAGGAAAGAAGGAGTGTTTCACACCTCATAAATTTAGGGCAATACCTCCTCAAAGGTCACAAAAGACATGAAGGACTGGAGACCGAAACCATGGAGCTGGTTAAGTAAGCGGTTCACCAAGTGGTCAAGAAATGATGAGGTGAATGCAAATTTTAAATTTCTTCTTAAGAAGGTCAAACCGAGAAAGATACCTCAAGAGTAGGGATAAAGTACATGGGAAGTATATCTAGAACCCTCTTATAAGGGGCAAACACAAAAAAAACGTCCTCCAGAACTCTAGGGAATGACATAGTGAGAGTGAAGAATAGAAGGAATACGCTATGAAAGGGAACTTTGGAGGGATGCATACAACTAAGTACCTTGAAGGAATCATTGGTTGGCAGATGGACTTAACGTAGAGTGCAAGGAACTAACCCATCATTAGAAACTACTTGAAGGAAGGATGTATCGGAGGCCAAGACTGACCTGATCTGAAAAAGTGATAGAATTTTAGGTACAACTTCCTTTGGAAAATGTAGAAAAGTCAAATTGGATATTTGAAGCAACATAACAGAAGTAAGCAAACCGTGACAACAAGATGGTCAAAGAGAATGAACGATACCCTAAAGAGGAATGGGAAGTAGTATGGAGTACACCCTAAAAAGGGCACTGGAAGGATCATTAAGGACAAGAAAATTCGAGAGACAACTACCTCAAGAGAATTAGACAGGGTGAATAGTAGGGGTGTGGCAGATAACGAACTACCCTCGTGAGGGTCATAGAGTAAACTCCAACAAAGAAGGAAGAGGTGGAAAGGCCAAATATTGGAAAAAGGGAATGATGAAAGAAATCCTTAAAATGACCAATGACCAAATTAATGACGAAATCCAAGCCAAGAAATGAGTAGTACTTAAGCATTTCACATAATGGTCATAAAATCTAGAATATATATATATAATTTTTCTAACTCTCCCTAAAAGAGATAGACGTGTACTTTGGTATGAATAGGGATGAATAGGAATTCCCAATCTTGAGTATAGAATCACAAAGGGAAGAATGTTGCTCTAAACAAAGAAAGATATGATTCTAAGGATATACACTAGAATAATATATGTCTAGTTATGATAAACTCAGTGGAGGGAGTAAATAATATAAAGTAAAATAAATTTCCTTAAGTGAAGGATGTAAAAAAGGGCTAATTGAAAGAATAAGAGAAGAGTTTGCATTTTAAGCAAACACCAATGGACGTCAAAGGAAATGATTCCTCATGCAAGGTTGATAATTAAGTTTTGGGGACAAAACTCCTAAAAGGAGGGGAGAGTTGTAAACCCCGCACTTTTGAGTTAAGGAAAACCAGGAAAAGAACCGATCAAACCGAGTAAGAAAACTGAGCTGATTTACAAACCCGATCATTTGGGAACAAGCAATTTGGAAATTTACAACTTTTGGGTGATCTAAAGGGTGCATTAAACCTTGGAAAAAAACTTAAGACAAATTAGAAGAGAAAGACCAAATTGGTTCAGGTGAATGAGATTTCATAAGAACTTTGAAGTTAAGCGTGCTTGCCCGAGAGTAGTAAAATTTTGGTCAAAAACTTTTTATGCGAACGTACGCCTTATCATAAATAGCCATAAATTAATATATATTTAATTATTGTAATTAATACCAATAATTTAATACCTAAACTAAATTGGGAGAGTGGCGGGTTGATAACGGGGATCCGACCAAACCGGGTTGGGGCGTGACAACTCTCCCCTAACTGTGTACCAATGCGTAAAACATTTGGGAGACCTTCTTGACGAGCTCGAATAGCTCTGAAAGTCTATAGGACTCAGTTTTGGAACATGGGGGCTAAAATGCCCAGTTTTGAAAATCTTGTACAGTGGGCCCAATGCTAGCTGACACGAGCAGAAGCTCGTAAACAAACATGTTCATAAGCCATAAAAAGATAGGCGTATTAGTTGATGGTCCTTGGGGTAGACTTTTTTCGAGACTTTATAAAAGGGATATGAGAGAGGGGGTGAGTACAATGACCCAGTTAATGGGTTTTCAAAATTTAACTTTTAGGAAAACTGTTTGAATTGGAGTGTGACATACTCCTTATTCTCTTTTAAAAACCTTTCATTTCAAAGTTCCATTTTTCATCATCATTTCTTATTTATCACGGTGTATCATCACCCAACACACATTCTTCATCATGTAGGTCAAACACACAATCACAGGCCAGTATGTCCACTGAACCCACTTGTGGCGTCAGAACAACTTTATAGGCCACCTAGATAGAAGCACATCCACATTTACCTTGAGAATGAGTGCATGTTCGCAATATCTGATCCTCAATCTTGTAACAATTCTCCGTGTTCGTATGAGGATAGAGACCTCATCCAGTCCCCACCTCGATCTTATGCGCTTGAAGCTACTTCGAGCTTCGCAAGGTCACCTAGTCCAACGAACTACCCTTATACCCACCAGGTCATCCAAGGCCTTAGGACACATCACTACCCCTCTTAGGTGACTTGAAGGTCCCGTAAACGCAATGCATGCACAATCAGTATTTTCACATCATGCCAAATAATTTGTGGTGCCAGTAGTCCAACGGCCCCACCCCTCAATTCAACATACAGCTGTTTGACTTGACTAGTTTGGAGACCTATCATGTCCCATTGCCACTAGTTGATTGAATATGTCGGTCCTAACTTGATACCATGTGTCACACTCTGACCTAGTTTTTTTGGATCCCCGTGATCAACCCACCAGTCTCCCGGTTTATTAAGGGTTGCCCCTTGTTTTTAAACCATGAAGAGTAAGGCTTCCTTTAAACTTACACCTTTCATGGAATAGCATAAATCAAAACTACATAAAATTCTAAATTAATCATACATGTCTTACAGGTGTAACTAACAGGAGGTCTTGGGTAGGTTTTCATTGGTCTACCTGAAAGGGATATAAGGGATGGGGTGAGTACAACTACTTAGTGAATGGGTTTTCAAAATTTAACTTTTAGGAAAAAGATTTGTATTGGAGTGTGTCACACTCCTTATTTTCTCTCAAAAATCCTTTCATTTTGAATCTATATTTTCATCACCATTTCTTATTAACATGGTGTGTCACCACCCAGCACACATCCTTTATCATGAAGGTCAATCATACAATCGCAGGCCACCCCGTCCACTGAACCTACTTGTGGTGTCGGAGCGACTTTATCGGCCACCTAGAGAGAAGCACGTCCACTTCTACCTTAAGAATGAGTGGATGTAAGCGACATCCGACCCTCAATCCTGAAATCAATTCTTTGTGTCTGTATGAGGATAGAGACCTCATCTCGACCCCACCCCAGTCTTGTATGCTTGAAGCTACGTCGAGCTTCGCAAGGTCACCTGGTTCAAGGAATTGCCCTTATATCCACGAGGTCGTCCAGGGCCCTAGGACACATCACTACCCCTCTTGGGTGTCTTGAAGGTCTTGTACACACAGTACATGCACAATCAGTATTTTCGCATCATGCCTTATAATATGTGGTGTCACTAGTCCAATGGCCCCGACCATCAACTTAACTTGTAGCTGTTTGTCTTGAATAGTCTGGAGACATGTCATGTTGAACTACCACTAGTTAATTGAATATGTTGGTCCTGTCTTGGTACCATCGCCAAAAAATTCATTTACTTAAATTTTTTTGGCATATGTCTCATGTTTGTTTACGAGCTCCTGCTCGTGCCAATTGGCCTATGGCCCACTATTTAAGATTTTCAAAATCGGGCATATTAGCCCCCAAGTTCCAAAACCAAGACCTACGATCTAACAGAGTTGTTCGAGCTCCCATAAATAAGGTCTCCCACATCATTTAAGCATTGGCACACAGTCAAGGGAGAGCACTTCTGACAAAATTACATTTTCAACTATCCATCATACCAATCGAGGAACATTAGAACAAAGTGGGAGAGAAAAACCAGATAGGTTCGGGTGAACTGGACCTGAACCGGATTAAACCGGTTTAAGGTCCAAGCCGGTTTATGAACTAGAATCAATAAATAGATGGTAAACCGGGAATTTTATGGAACCTAAGTGACCTAAGGAGTTGAAAAAGTCATAGAAATGGACTTGTGAATGAATTGGGGATGAAAACTAAACCGGTTCAGGTGAACCAGATCCGAACCGGTTCGGATTGGTTTGAACCACTATTGAACCGGATCCTAAATTTATTTTTCTAGGTGGCTTAAATAATTCAAACCTGACATTTGAGGCCAGAATTGGATAGAAAATAAATTTAGATGAATTTAGAAATTTTTATATTTTAAAAACTTGGTCGAATGAGTGGTGAACCGGCTGGTTTATAGTTTGAACTCGGTTCGTACCAATCCAGTTCGGTTCAAAACAATGTCATCTTCTTCCTCCAAATGACACCACTGCTCATTCGCCAGAAAATTGAAGCAGCGCCAGTGAAGAGGAAATGTCTCCATTCAATACGTTTCTAGCCATCAATGCCTGTCACAAAGGTGCCAATCGGATGGCCAAGAAGTCTCCGAGCTTCCTATATAAAGACCCCCTCTCCATTCATCATCTCCCCACATGAAAAGCTTACTCTCTCTCAATTCCTTAGTTTTTCGATGAAGCTCAAACCAAAGCTCCGATATAGGGTCTTTTTTTAGCCAAAGAAGGCAAGGTCGGGTTCTTTACACCCAGGGAGAAGTCAGCTACACGCTTGTAGTCTCCATTCGCTCTGAAGGTCACCGGAGAAGCGTTGGCGTGATGGAACAGTGAAGCAGCTCCAGCGGACCAAAGCTGCCCTATTTCGGTCGAGTTGAAATCAGCCTTTTCGAGCCCTCCTCAGGCAAAACCAAGCCCTCCCAACAGTTCCTCAGCCCTCCCATAGCCGAATCAGAACTGAAAGGTAAGCCGATTCGGCTCCCCTCTACAATTTCTGACCAATGCTAGAGAGAGAACCAACAGAATTTCAATGCTGAAATTCTAACTCAATTCGGCATCAATTGATGCAATTCTTGATTCTAGGATGTAGCACAAGAGTTATCTGCCTAAATCGAAACATCAGACCGTCGTGCCTTCACCGGTGAATAATCAAAGCGTTCTCTCTCTATATTCTGTTTTCAGGCAAAGCTCCTTTTGAGATCATTCTGGTGTTAAAATTCACGATTCATACTTCTATGGAAATGTATGGAGATGGAGAAACTCAATTTCAACTTCAATTTCAACAATTAGAGGAGTTTGATCGGACAATTTGTTGAAATCAAATTCGGCTTTGTTAAAGAGTTGGAATTGGGGGGAAAATTGAAGGTTAAACATACTTTAAAGAGTTGTTAAAGAGTTTGATTGGAGTTGGAATCGGCTTTTTGAAAATTCGAGGGACCGAAATGCAATTTCTTAACACACATCCTTCGTCATGAAGGTTAAACATATTCACAAGTCAGTACGACTACTGAACCCACTAGTGGCTTCGGAGCAACTTTACCTACCACCCGGATAGAAACACGACCACTTCTACCCTAGGAATGAGTGGATGTATGCGACATCTGACCCTGAATCCCGAAATCACTTCTTTGTGTCCATATGAGGATAGAGACCTCATCCTATCCCCACTCCAGTCTCATGCGCTTGGTGCTACTCCAAATTTCGCACAGACACCTAGAACAATGATCTGCCCTTATACTCACCGAGTCATCCAGGGCCCTTAGGACACATCACTACCCCTCATGGGTGTCTTGATGATCCTATACTCATGATGCATGCACAAACAAAGTTTTCTTAAATTACCATGTAATATGTGATGCCATTTGTCCCAACGGTCCCGACCATCAACTCAACTTGTAGTTGTTTGTCTTGACTGGTCATGTCGCACTGCTACTAGTTGACTAAGTATGTCAGACTTTCCTTGGTACCATGACCAAACAATTCACTTTTTAAGTTTTAATGGCACATATATATATCATGTTCTTTTACGAGCACCTGCCCGTGTCCATTGGCCTATGGCCCACTATTCGAGTTTTTCAAAAACTGGGGATTTTAGCCCTTAAGTTCCAAAACCGAGGCCCTTGGCCTATAAGAACTATTCGAGCTCCCGTCAATAAGGTCTCCCAAATAGTTTAAGCATTGGCACACAGTCAAGGGAGAACACTTCCAACAAAATAGGTTTTCACTGTCCATTATACCAACCGGTATAAGGACATCTCCATTCATAACCAATGAACGAGTTTTCAATTTCTTTCGATAAAGTCTCATCATACCAACTAGGTGAGATATACTTACAACGGATAAAGTCTCATCACTTTCTCTAAGTGGTGATGATGAAAATACCACTAAATAGTGGATTTTTATGTTGAGGCACTTATCATCCCCAACCGGGTATGATATATAATCTCAATCACCCGATAGTGCAGTGAAATTCTACTTAGTCGGGTTTCGTCCTTAGCAAGCTGGACCTCGACTAGCATTCCTGATATCTCATTCTCCTACATGAAATGAACATAGTTGTTCATTATTCTTTGGCCTAATAGCCCTCATTCGTTCCAAATGAATGAGAAAATCTAACTTTACATATAATTGCAATTAGGTCCCCAAAGTTATTTTTCTCTAACTTTAAGACCCTATTGTTGGGTTTTATCTAAATTCGAGTCTCGAAACTTTTAAAATTTATCTTAGGACCACAAATCATTTGATTTAACACAAAGGGGTTTAATTTCCCAAATTTCCAATTTGGTCCTTCAATTTTCCCAAAATTACCATTTTGCCCCTTCATTAGAAAAATGGTAAATTTTGCCCCAAAAATTCTAAAATTTCTCAATTGGCCCTCTAATATTCTTATCATGACCAATTCACCCTCAATTTTAGAAAATTATATTTTGGTCCTTTGAATTTTCGAAAATCCCCAAATTTCCCTAAATTTTCACCCAATTTCAACTCTTCATCACTGTTGAATTTGATTTCATCAAATTGACCAATCAAACACCTCTAATTTATGAAATTGAAGTTGAAATTGAGTTCCTACATGTTCATATGATTCTAAGGAAATTTGAATCGCAAATTTTAACACCGGAACGAGCTCAAACGGACTGTAGAGAGAGAAAACTTTGATTTCTCACCTGTGATGGCGCGGCGGTCGGAGCTTTCTATCTGGGCAAGTAGCTCTCCTCCAGAGTTTCTTCCTAGGATCAAGAATGACATCAGTTGATGTTGAATTGGATTAGAATTTCTTCATTAAAATTTTGCCGACTGTCTCTCTCTAACAAAGATCTGAAATTGTAAATGGGAGCCAATTAGCTTACCTTTTGGCCTGAGGAGTGCTCGAATTGGCCAATTTCAGCTTTGCTGAAATAGGGCAGCTTCGATCCGCCGGAGCTGCTTCACTATTCCATCATGTCGGTGCTTTCCCAATGATTCTCAGATTGATTGGAGTTTGCTATCAGATAACTGACTTCTCCCTGGTTCTAAAGAGCTCGACCTCTCCTTCCGAGATTAAGAAAAATGTTCAAGTCGAAGCACTGGTTCGTGCTTCACCGGGAAATGGAGCAGTAGAGAGAGAAGTATTTAGATGTGACAAGAATAAATGGGGATTGCCACTTTATATAGGTGTAAAATCATGTATTAAATGGGAGAGATATATTACTAGTATTAATATTGTCATAAATTATCGGTATTAATTCTAATAATTAAATATATATTAATTTATGGCTATTTATAATAAGGTGTACGTTCGCATAACATTTTTTGACTGAAATTTTGGGTTACAAAAAAAAATCATACTTCCCAAAAGGTCACCCATCCTTGCACTACTCTTAGGCAAGCATGCTTAACTTTAAAATTCTTATGGGATCTCATTCACCTAAACCAATTTAGTTTTTATCTTCTAATTTGTTTTAAGTTTCTTTTCCAAGTTTTAATAAACCTTTTGGATCACTCGAAAGTTGTAAATTTCCAAATTGATTGTTCCCAAATGATTGGGTATGTAAAACGGCTCAGTTTTCTTACTCGGCTTGACTGGTTCTTTTCTCAGTTTTCCCTAACTCAAAAGTGCGGGTTTTACAAGTCTCCTCCCCTTTTAGGAGTTTTGTCCCCAAAACAGTTACACGTTAAATAAATGAGGATAACTATCCCTCATCATAGACTCGGTTTCCCATTTCTCTTCTTGCATCGGTCCGTTCTGCCACAACACCTTGACCATAGTGATTTTCTTGTTCCTCAAATTCTTGTCTCTCCGATCGATGATTTGTACCAGCTCTGTCTGATAAGTCAGGTTCTCTTCCAGATCCATTCAAGGTCTGTCCAGTATGTGACTAGGATCAGGCTAATATTTCTCAAGTACTGAAATGTGGAATACGTCAGGAGGCAGTTCTAATTTATAAGTCACGGGTCCTCTCCTTTGAATAATGGGATATGGATCGATATATCTGGGTTTTAACTTTTCTCTTTGCTGAAACCTAAGTATTCCTCTCCATGGAGATATTTTGAGGAATACCTGATCGCCCACTTCGAACACCAAATCCTTCCTTCGATTGTCTGCATAACTTTCTGCCTATCATGTGCAGTCTTAAGATGACTCCTTATTAATATTATCTTCTCTATGGCATCCTTTATTATCTCTGTTTTCTCTAACTTCCTTTCACCCACTTCTTCCCAAAACAAAGGGGTACGACAGGGTCATCCATAATGGGCTTCATAGGGAGCCACCTTGATGTTGGCCTGATAACTATTATTATAGGCAAATTCTATCAGGCATAAATATTCCTCCTAGCTTTTATTCATGGTGAGTATACATGCCCTTAGCATGTCTTCCAAGGTTTGGATGGTTCGCTCAGACTGACCATCTGTCTTAGGGTGAAATGTCGTACTCATGTGGAGTTTGGTTCCCATGGCGTTTTGCAGACTCGGCCAAAACCTAGAAGTAAATCTCGGATCTCTATTCAATATTATACTCACCGGGACACCATGGAGTTTTTTTATTTCTTTCATGTATAGCATGGCCAGCTGTTCTACTGTGCCCATCACTCTTATAGGAAGGAAATGAGCTGATTTGGTCAATTTATCCACAATTACCCAAATCACATCTTGACCTTTTCTTGTTCCCATTTCCATTCCAAAATTGGTAAGGGTTGTAGTAGCCCTGATGGCTTCTGATGCTCTGCTTTTATTTGTTGAGAGGACAAGCATCAGGCTACATATTCCGCAATGTCCCTCTTCATACACTTCTACCAATATCCTTGTTTGAGGGTGCGGTACATTTTAGTACTGCCCGGATGCATAGAATACACTAAATTGTGTGCCTCTTCCAATATTAATCTCCGTAACTCCTTGTCTTGAGGCACACATACCCTACCCTTATAGGTCAGTACTCCGTCACCTCGCACATTGTAGTCCGGTTTCCTTTCTCCATTAGTTGAATCCAAATGGGACTGAATTTCTTTATCAATCTTTTGTTGGGCCTTTATATTCTCAGTTAGACTGGGCCTTATCGCTACATTCACCACCAAGCATTTTTCCTGTCGGTCCATCCTCAGACTCACTTACATTCTTCCCAATTGTTGCAACAAAGGTAAGTAGCTTGTCTTGATTTGTGTCACCTCAGTTTGATACTTGCGACTTAAGGCATCTACTACCACATTTGTCTTTCCGATGTGGTATTCTATCACAAGATCATAGTCCTTCACCAATTCTAGTCATCTCCTCTGATGAAGATTTAACTCCTTCTGGGTTAGGAAGTACTTAAGGCTCTCGTAATCTGTGTATATCCTACACTTAACCACGTAAAGGTAGTGTTGCCATATCTTCAAGGAAAATACTATTGCAGCTAATTCCAAGTCATGAATCGGGTAATTTATCTCATGTATCTTCAATTATCACGAGGCATACGCAATAACCTTCCCTTATTGCATTAAAATACATCCCAGTCCTTGTCCCGAGGCATCACTATAGACTGTGTACTCACCTGCAGTAGGGTCGGCTAAGGAGAGTACTGGTGCAGTTGTCAGTCGAGTCTTTAACTCCTGAAAAGACTTTTCACAATCCTCATCCCATTTATACTCAACTTCCTTCCTGGTGAGTCGAGTTAAAGGAGTTGCTATTTTAGAAAAGTCTTGCACAAACCGCCTATAGTATCCTGCCAATCCTAAGAAATTTCTAATTTATGTAGGATTCCTTAGAGCTTTCCATTCTGATATAGCTTCCACTTTGGCTAGATCCACCTTAACTCCGTCCTTAGATACGATGTGCCCTAAGAATCCTACTTCTTGCAACTAGAATTCACACTTGGAAAACTTTACATATAATTGGTTTTTCTTCAAGATTTCCAATGAAATTGCCAAATGCTCTTCATGTTCCGACCTGGTTCGTGAGTATATAAGGATATCATCTATGAATACTATCACGAACCTGTCCAGATGAGGTTGGAACACGCGGTTCATTAGGCTCATGAAAGTTGTAGGGGCATTTGTCAATTCGAACGGCGGTTGAGATGGAAAGATCAAGTACAAAGGAAAAATACTCATGAGGGCCAAAGAAGTAAATTAAACCCAAGGAACGAGTAAATAGGATGGTAGCATCAAAAGATGCCGGTTTGGTCGGATCCCCGTGATCAACCCGCCACTCTGCTAGTTTATTAAAGGGTTTTCCCTTATTATAAACCATAAAGAGTAAGGCGTCCCTTAAACCTGCACCCTTTCCTGGAATAACATAAATCAAAACTGCAGAATATTTTAAATTTATTATACATGTCTCACAGGCGTCTTAGTGGATGGTCTTTAAGGGTAGCCTTTCTGGAATTTCCTGAAAGGGGTATAAGGGAGGGGTGAGTACGACCACTTAGTGAATGGGTTTTCAAAACTTTTAACTTTTAGGAAAAAGATTTGTATTGGAGTGTGTCAGACTACTTTCTTTCAAAAATTCTTTCATTTCAAATCTCAATTTTTACCACCATTTCCATATTAATCACGGTGTCTCATCACCCAACACACATCCATCATCATGAAGGTCAAACACACATTCGTAGGACAGTATGTCCACTGAACCCACTTGTGGCGTCGAAGCAACTTTACCGGCCACCTAGGTAGAAGCACGTCCACTTCTACCCTAAAAATGAGTGAATGTATGCGACATCCGACCCTCAATCTTGAAATCAATTCTCCTTGTCAATATGAGGACTGAGACCTCATCCCGTCCCCACCCCGGTCTCATGCGCTTGGTGCTACTCCAAATTCCGCACGGTCAACTGGTATGACGAACTGCCCTTATACTCACCAGGTTGTTTAGGGCCCTTAGGACGCATCACTACCCCTCTTGGGCATCTTGATGGTCCTGTAATCACAGTGCATGCACAATTAGTATTTTTTACATCATGCCTTATAATATATGGGTGCCACTAGTCCAACAGCCCAAACCTTCAACTCAACTTGTAGCTGTTTGTCTTGATTGGCCGGAGACCTGTCATGATGCACTACCACTAGTTGACTAAATATGTCGATCCTATCTTGGTATCATGTCCAAAAAATTCATTTATTAAAGTTTAATGGCACATATCTTATGTTTGTTTATGAGCTCCTGCTCATGTCCACTGGCCTATGGCCCACTGGTTCGAGATTTTCAAAACCAGGCATAATAGCCCCTAAGTTCCAAAATCGAGGCCCCGACCTATAAGAGCTATTCAAGCTCCCATCAAGAAGGTCTCCCAAATCATTTAAGCATTGGCACACAATCAGGGGAAAGCACTTTCGACAAAAATATGTTTTCAACTATCCATCATAACAACCGAGTATGAGGACATCTTCGCTCATTACCGATGAGCGGGTTTTCCACTTCCTTCGAGGAAGTTTCATCATACCAACCGGGTATGATCTACTTACAACTGGTAAGTATTTTTTTCCGCGTGATTTTCACATCACTTCTCTAAGTTGTGATGTTTAAAATACCACTAAATAGTGGGTTTTCATTTTGAGGCACTTATCATTCCCAACTAGGTATGATATAAAATCCCACTCACTCGATCGTGCAGTGAAATTTCACTTGGTCGGTTTCCGTCCCTAGCAAGCTCAACTTCATTTGGCGTTCCAGATGTCTCATTTTCCTACACGAAATGAACATAGTTGTTCATTACTCTTTGTCCTAATAGCCCTCATTTGTGCTAAATGAATGAGAAAACCAAACTTTCTACTTATTTGCAATTAGGTCCCTAAAGTTATTTTTCTTTAACTTTAAGTCCCACAAGCCGATTTTTTCCTTAAATTGAGTCCCGAAACTTTTAAAATTTATCTTAGGACCTCAATTTATTCAAATTCACAAAAAGGGGTTTAATTTCCCAAATTTCCAATTTGGTCCTGTAACTTTTCCAAAATTACCATTTTACCCTTCCTTTACAAAAATGGTAAGTTTCACCCCAAAAATTCTAATATTCCTCAATTGGCCCTCTAACATTCTTATCATGCACAATTGACCCTCAATTATATAAAATCACATCTTGGTCCTTCAAATTTTGAAAATTCCCAATTTTTCCCCAATTTAAACTTACTTACACAGCCGAATTTGATTTCATCAAATTGACCGAACAAACACTTCTGATTGTTGAAATTGAGTTTCTACATGTTCATACGATTCTCTAGCACTTTGAATAGCAAGTTTTAACGTCGAAACAAGCTCAAATGGAGCTTCGCTAGAAAACAGAATGTAGAGAGAGAAAGCTTTGATTGCTCACTAGTGGGGGCGCAGTGGTCTGAACTTTCTATATGGGTAGGTAACTCTTCTCCTGAGATTCTTCCTAGGATCAAGAATGACATGAATTGTTGTTGAATTGGATTAGAATTCTGTCATTGAAATTTGACCGACTCTCTCTCTAACACCAGTCGGAAATTGTAGATGGGAGCCAAATTGGCTTACCTTTCAGCCCCAATTTGGCCATGGGAGGGCTGAGGAAGTGTTAGGAGGGCCTAGTTTTTCCTAAGGGGGCTCAAATTGGCCAATTTCACCATGGCCAAAAATAGGGTAGCTTCGGTCCGCTGGAGCTGCTTCACTGTTATATCACGCCGGCATTTCTCCGATGACTATCGGAGCAAATAGAGACTACAAGAGTGTAGCTGACTTCTCCCTAGTTCTAAAGAACCCAACCTCACCTTCTTTGGCTTAGAATTGACCCTATATCGGAGCTCTGGTTTGAGCTTCACCGAAAAACTAAGCAACTGAGAGAGAGTGAGCTTTTTCAGGTGTAGAGAGGATGAATGAGGATGGGGTCTTTATATAAGAAGCTCAGGGACTTCATGGTCATTCGATTGGTGCCTTAATGGCGGTCATTCATTGCCTACAACTCCCTGGCCAGAGACTTTTCAGCTTTGTCGGTACTGCATGATTTTCCAGTGAGTGAACAGTGCTGTCATCTGAAGGAAGAAGACGACAATGTTCTAAACTGGACCGGACTGGTCTAAACAGGGCTTAAAGCTTAAACCGGCCATTTCACCCCTCATTTGACCAAAATTTTCAAATATAAAAATTTCTAAATACAATTTCTATCCATTGGTGGCCTCAAATCTCAAATTTCGATTATTTAAGCCATCTGGAAAAATAAATTTAAAATTCGGTTGAATAGTGGTTCAAATTGGTCCAAGCCGGTTCAATCTGGATGAGATCCGCTTCACCTGAACCGGTTTGGTTTACATCTCCAATTCCTTCTCAAGTCCATTTCCATGACTTTTGGGATGCTTTGGGTCAATCGGGATCCATAAATTTCCCAGTTTTCCCTTTCTCTATCAGTTCTAGTTCATGAATCTACTTGGTTCATAAACCGGTTCTATCTTGTTCGGACCTAGTTCACTCAAACCAAACTGGTTTTTCTCTCCCATTTTGTCCTAAGGTTCTTTTCCAGGGTTTATGAATCCTTTTGAATCACATGGGAGTTGTAAATTCTCAAATTTGCTTGTTTCCTGATAATCGGGCTTGTAAACCGACTCGTTTTTAAAGTTTGAACTGGTCATCTTTTCCTCAGTTTTTCTCATTATCAAAGGATGGGGCTTACATAAGCCCTCAATTAAGAAGTAAATTAGGGAAATGACCACTGACATCAGGATGGGTCGTGATCCACGTCATGGAGCCTAAAGAATGGACAAATGGGCATAGTGTGGAGTATACAAAATAACACCAATAATCGAAAATTCATCAGATAAGGAATAAGGGAGGAAATGGAATTTTAAGGTAAGGAAGGATTTAAAGTGGGCAAATTCCTCAACATAGAAGAAGTTGTAAGGAAATGAAGGAAGAAATCTTCAAGGAATGATAAGAAGGTTGAGCATGTAGCTCTTAAGGTTAAAAAATCTCTACTTTGAGGGATATAGTAGAGAATGAAACCGTAAGAAGGGAACTCCCCAAACAAAACAATCAACACATAGACCAAAAAGGGATTGACTCAAAAAAATGAATCGAGAAATGGTTACAAGCGAGTAAGAGTCGATTCAGGAAAAAAAAAGACAAAGTCCTTGAATAAAGGAGGCTGCTAAAGAAGAGGAAGGACATAAGAAGGGAAGAATCCTCATATGTCAATAAGTTATCAGGAAACCCAATGATTGGAATTGGGAAGACCCAATAAATAAGTTGGGAAAGGACGAGTAAGAGAAATCGACATGGTTACGTGAGACAAGACGTCAAAGGCAAGATGGATGAGGGGATAACGGTAAAGGTAGTTGAGGAATACTACAAAACGAAAAGAGGGATGAAGTTATATGATCCCTAAAAGTTGGGAAAGATTAGAACAACCCTCAAGGGAGTATTCTAGAAATCTATTGGAAAGAGACATGTTCTAAAAAATGTCATGACTGTAAGGGCCATGTCAGCTCAATAATCCCGAGGAAAATGTGACTAGAGTAAGGAAGAGTCGGTCAGTAAGCATAATAAGGTCAAAAATATTTTGGACCGAAGTTGTAATAAACAACAGATAAGGGAAAAGTCAAAATAAGACAAAAAGGGTGATAACACTGAAACTCACGAAAGCATGTATGTAGCACTCGAGACGACACGGAGATAAGAGTTTCAATGACCAAGAGAATCACTAGACAAGGCAATGATTGGGCATCTTGGAACTCTCAATCCTAAAATTCTAAGCAAGAACCCTCAAGAGTAAGAATCTTACCCTAAGTAGAGGAGGAAGTGAACTTAAGGATGTACCTTGGAGTAGTCGATAAGATATGCCAAATTAAGATAAACTCCAAGGAGTGAATAAACAATAGAAAGGAAAAGAAATTCCTTAAGTAAATGACATAAAAAGGGGCTAACTAAAAGAACAACCGAAAAGTTAACATGTCAAGCAAACCTCAGGTTAACACCAAAGGAAATTACTCCTAATGCAAAGGTTGCTAATTAAGTTTTGGGGACAAAACTCCTAAAAAGAGTGGAGATGTAAACCTCATCCCTTAAAGACAAGGAAACCAGGGAAAGAACCGGTCAACCCGAGAGAGAAAATCAAACCGGTTCACGAACCCCAACCCTTGGATAAAGAGCAAAACGGGAAATTTAAAAATCCCTAGTGACCTAAAGAGTCATAAAAGTCATGGAAAAAGACTTTGGGATGAATTGGAAGTGAAAACCATACCAGTTCAGGTGAACCAGACATGAACTAGTTTGAACCACTATTGAACTGATTTATAAATAAATTCATTTATCTAGGTGGCTTAGAAAATTCAAATTAGATAATTGAAGCCACCATTGGATAGAGAATGAATTTAGAAAATTATAATTTTGAATAGGGCCTGAACCAACCAATTTAAGCATTGAACTCGGTTCGGACTGGTCTGATCTAGTTCGGAATAGTGTCGTCTTTTTACTTCATATGGCAGCACTGTTCACTCGCCGGAAAAGTGAGCAACACTGGCAAAGATGAAAAGTCTCTATTCAGGGCATTTTAGTCCATGAATGATTGCCATAAAGGTTCCAATTGGATGGCCAAGGAGTCCCCGAGCTTCCTATATAAAGAGTTCCTCCTCATTTATCCTCCTCACACTTGAAAACTCCTCTCTCTCTCTCTCTCTCTCTCTCTCTCTCTCTCTCCCTACTGCTCCAATTTATAGTGAAGCTTGAACTAGAGCACTGACATTAGGGTTTTTCTGAGCTAAAGAAGGTAAAGTTGGGTTCCTTAGACTCAGGGAGAAGTTAGCTACCTGATGGTTGTCAACATTCGATCCGAGGATCGCAAGACAAGCGTCGATGTAATCAAATAGTGAAGTAGCTCCGGTGGACCGAAGCTGCCCTATTTTGGCCAAGCTAAAAATGGCCAAATTGTGCAAATTGTGCCCCCTTATGCCAAACCAAGCTCTCCCAACACTTCCACAGCTCTTATACGACTAAATTAGAGATGAAAGGTAAGCCAATTTGGCTCCCCTCTGTAAATTCCAATTAGTGTTACAGAGAGAAACAATAAAACTTCAATGACCAAATTCTCACTCAATTTGGCATGAATTGTTGTAATTCTTGATCCCAGGAGGATCCTCAGCATGAGAGCTACCTGCCCCGATCAAAAGCTCAGACTGCCGCACCTCCGATGGTAAGCTTTCAAAGCTTTCTCTCTAAGTTCAGTTTTCATGTGAAGCTCCATTTGAGCTGAATTCGGTTCCAAATGACGCAATGCAAAGCTCCATTGAATTATGTGGAAGTGTAGGAACTCAATCCCATAAAGAAAACTTTGTGTCTATAGGAGGACAAAGACCTCATCCCGACCCCACCCCTGTCTCATGCGCATGAAGCTACGTTGAGCTTCCCTGACTGTTGGCATGACAATTCTCCCTTATCTTCACCATTTCATCTAATAGCCCCTAGGATGCATCACTACCCCTCTTGGATATCTTGAAGAACCCATACCTCAGTACATGCACAAAACGACAATTTTCCACATAAGCCATTTAATCTGTAGTGTCATTGATCCAACGGCCCTGACCCTCAACTTGACCTGTAGCTATTTGTCTCAACTGGTCCATCAACCTGTCATGTTGCACTATCGCTAGTCCATTGAGTATGTTAGTCTTGTCTTGGTACCATGACCAAACATATCATTCATTTAAAAGTTTTCATGTCTTAAATTCATGTTTGTTTACGAACTCTTGCACGTGTCAACTTTCCTTGGGTCCACTGTATGAGATTTTCAAAATCGGGCATATTAGGCCCCAAGTTCCAAAACCGAGGCCTCCGGCCTATATGAGCATTTCGAGCTCCCGTCAAGAAGGTCTTACAAAAAGTTTAAGTAGTGGCAGACAGTCAGGGGAGAGTACTTCTGACAAAATAATCTTTTCATCTATTCATCACACCAACCAGGTGTGAGGACATCTCCGCTTATAACCGATAAGCGCGTTTTCTACTTCCCTACAAGAAGTTCATCATACCAATTGGGTATGATCTACTTACAACCTTTAACTAGTTTTTCACCGTAATTCCCACATCACTCCATTCAAGTGTAATGGTTAAAATTCCACTTAGTAGTGGGTTTTCATTTTCAAGGTGCTTATCATCCCAACCGAGTATGATATAAAAATCCCACTCACACGTGTATGTCGTGACTCCTTCTAAATCGGCTTGCATCTCCTCGTTAGCTTTGGCTTAGCTGGCGTTCCCGATACCTCGTGTTCCTACACGGTATGAATATCCTTGTACATTATGTTTTGGCTTGATAGCCTTCATTCATTATGAATGGATAAAATACCTAACTTTTCAAATATTTGCAATTTGTTCTCTAAAGTTCCTTTTTTTTTTTTACTTTAAGTCCCAAATGTCAATTTTCCCAAAAATTAAGTCCCAAAACTTCAAAATTTTACTTTGAGACCTCAATTTATTCAAAATTACATAAAGGGGTTCAAGTTTCCCAATTTCCCAATTTGGTCCCTAATTTTTCCAAAATTACCATTTTGCCCCTACTTTACAAAAATGGTAAGTTTTCCCCCAAAAATTAACCAATTGGGCCACCAACATCTTAATCATGCCCAATTGGCCTTAGGAACTTGCACTTTAGTCCCTCGAATTTTTGAAATCCCCAATTTCTACCTTCCAAATTAGCTAAATTTTATTTCATCAAATTGACCGATCAAACGAGTTTAATTGTTAAATTTGAAGTTAGATTTGAGTTCCTACACCTCCATACGATTCAATTGCTCTTTAAATCGCATGATTTGACGTGGGAACGAGCTCAAACGAAGCTTCTCTAGAAAACTAAATGTAGAGAGAGAAAGCTTACCGTCAGGGGCGCGGCAATCCGAGCTTTCGATCTGGGCAGGTAACTCTCATCTTGAGGTTACTCCTAGAATCAAGAATCACCTCAATTCATGTAGAACTGAGGGAGAATTTGGTCAATAAAGATCCACGGGTTCTCTCTCTAGCACCGATTGGAATTCACAGAGTGTAGCCAAATTGACTTACCTTTTCACTCTAGTTTGATCGTAGGAGGGCTGAAGAGGTGTTGGGAGAGCTTGGCCTGGCTTGAGGAGGGCTTGAATTGGCTGATTTCAGCTTGACCAAAAAAAAAGGCAGCTACAGTCCACCGGAGCTGCTTCATTGTTCGATCACGTCAGTGCTTCTCCGATGACCCTCGGAGCAATTGGAGACTACCACCATGTAGCTTACTTCTACCCAAGTCTCAGGAACCTGACCACACCTTCTTTGGCTCAAAAAAGACCCTCTATAGATGCTCTAGTTCGAGCTTTATCGGAAATTTGAGTAGCTGAGAGAGAGTGAAGTTTTCAGGTGTGTGGAAGATGAATGGAGGGGGGCTCTTTATATAGGGAGCTTGCGGACTCGTTGGCCATCCGTTTGGTACCTTAATGACAATCATTGATGGCATAAAACATACTGAATGGAAATATTTCCTCTTCATCGGCACTGGTTTGATTTTCTAGTGAGTGAACAGTATTGTCATCTCAAGGAAGAAGACGATACTGTTCCGAACTGGACCGGACCGGTCTGAACCAGGTTCAACGCTTAAACCGACCGGTTTAGGCCCGATTTAACCGAGTTTTTCAAAATTAAAATTTTCTAAATTCATTCTCTATCAAATTATGTCCTCAATTCTCTAATTTGAATTTTCTAAGCCACCTAGAAAATTGAATTTAGCAACCAGTTCAATAGTGGTTCAAATCGGTCCAAATCGATTCAATCTGGTTCATATCTAGTTCACCCGAACTGGTCTGTTTTTCTCTCCCAAATTTTCCTAAGGTCCTTTTTCAAGGTTTTTATGACCCTTTAGGTCACTTGGGAGTTATAAATTTCCCAATTTTCCCATTCTCTAATGATTGGGTTTGTGAACCGATTTGGTTTTCTCACTCGGTTTGACCGGTTCTTTTCCCAGTTTTCCTTAACTCCAAAGGGCGAGGTTTACAACATAGCTCAGTGTCCTAAATAATTGGCAATTGATATTATGTATCCATTATGGTTGGTAATGTCATGTGCTTGGTATCGCTTGTTGGCTTCTTGTCATCATACCTTGGATCTTGTTAACTTATCATGAAGCTTGACCTTATATGCCTTCCCTTCGAGTTCTGACACCTTCTGCTTTACATTTAGGACTTCATGTTCTATTTCCTTTACCCATTTTGCTCTAGGGTGGTTTATGCATCCTAACGGTATGCCGTTACAGTTAGAATTCTTCAACTTGTATGGCATTCAGTTGCGAGGTTTTGTGGTTCTCTTTTGGGTTCATTTTAGTAGTTTCACATTTTTTTTACATATAATACTCCTCCCAATTGAATGTTGGCCATCATATGACTAACTTTTAAGTTTCTTATCTTTTTATCATTTTTTTCAAAAATTTGGCTTGACGTCCTTCCAACTGATGGATAGTGTAGATTGTTCTACCCTTATTGTCATCATTACTTCTAGTATGCGTCTGTGGCCGGATGTGTTTATCTTCCTTAGCTCAACCTTAGCTAGTGTACGCACTAGACTCGTATCGTATGTCTTTCCTTATTTCTCCTTGGCTAGGATGTTATGGTATTTTTTTACTGTTAGTGACTTTCAAGGTTTTTCTTGTTTCTCCACACTCACCGCACCAAGGTCATGGGTGAGTTTCCATCTCATTGCCTGGTCGGCCTGGTCTCGGAGGTTCAGTGGTGATTGAAATTTAGCTCAAAAGCTTTTGCCTAAATTCTATCATTGAAGTGAATGTATTGTGCAGCCTGGTCAGAGCTTCTCTGGTAACCTTTGAGCTGGATGGAGTATGCACGAAGCTGGAGGGCTTCCTCAGGATTCCAGGGATCTAAATTGTGCAGTCGGAGGTGGAGAAATAGGTCAATGACAGAGTGCTTCTTCAGAGATGGTCGAAAAATGGAGTTGTTCTTCTTCTTTAGGCTTTCGAGGGATAAGGAGCATGAATGGAGAGGAACTCTTTATATAGGGAGCTCATAGACTGACCGTTCTAGCCATGCATCCATCGGTTGACCATTAACTCGTCGATTTAAGGCCTTGTCAAAGCCATCAAAGTCTAATCAGAGTTAAGGCATCGGTCCTTCTCCCTTACTGTTTAGAAAACTAAAGGAAGAAGACATCATTCCATTTCCCCTTCCCCTTTCATATACCAATATCTCAATAAAAATCACATGACACAAAGTCATAATCTTTGCACTCATGGCCTAATCACAAAATGGTGCACACAGCATCTCATTATCAGGAGCTCAGTGCGTCACTCGCCTAACTCCCCCATCATGTTTAATTATGCATCACAAATCAACATGCTCATAACATGGACACCCTCGGGAGCACGGTCCTTCATTTGACCAACTCCCCAAACAACATATAAATCTCAGGAGCCTAGCCTGAAACTCAGTCATCTCACCACAATACATATTTATGCATCTCGCCCTATACTCTGGTCTCCCGGCATACTTAGTGCCCGATCATGTAATCAACATTTAACATAGCAATAAAATTTATTAGAAATTCGGCCTATCACTTGGTCATCTTCTCAATCAGCATAGTGGCTCATGCCCCAACAAATCCCTATCCTATTAGACCGTAGCAACACAACATGCATCGGTCTCATGATTGTTCCTTAATTTAGCCTTTAAATTCATATTTTCTTTAGTGGGCATGTACTTAATCATTTGCACTTCTTATGTGAGTTCGAAGCCAGCTTTCCACTTGTTTTCACATAATCAATAAACATTTCATTTTATACTTTGATCAGTCCAATCGGACACGCTGTTATTACACCCACTCACCATACTTCACGGAACTTGTTCATTTCGTGAGGTTCCTAGAATCCAAATCTCGGTTCTGCTAGATTGTCATTTGCGTACTCTATGAGGTTTAGCAAAAATGGGGTAAGTTTCACTTCTGACCATTATACACTCAACCTACCATACTTTTCCTGCAATTTTACAGTTTAGCCCTCATGGGTCCCAATTACCCAACTCATTAGTCCGTAAACTGACTCTCATCCTAACCTTGTCTAATGATAATTCCTTGGGCTTAAGGTCATTCTATGTTTATTTAGTACATATTGAAGTGCCCAAACTTTCTTTATTTACCCCCTTGGGGTCCAATTTTCCCCAAATTACCATTTGGTCCTTACTTGGGCAAAATTACCATTTTGCCACTATACATTACAACTACCACTTTTTAAACCTTGGACTTTCCCAAGCCTTTCAATTGGGCCCCCCAAGTTTCCTTGAGTCCCATTCTTATCCCAAATAGGCATTGGAACAATTCCAAGCACTATTTCTAATTAATTTTCCAATGGACCCTAAGTTTGGCAAAATTACCATTTTCCCCTCTTTTTTATAACTTAGGCTTCAGGATTCATTTAACCCATATTTTTCTCATTTAGGTCCCTAAACTTTCTTTAATTAAGTTTAGTCTTTGGTCTACCCAAAAGTTTCCATTTGGTCGGATAAATACTCATTTTTACAATTTAGCCTTACTTTGCATTTATTGCAAATAGGTCATTAGAACTTCCAACATATGCAAACATAATTCCTAAACTACACAAAACTTCCCAATTATCCCCAAAATTTTATTTATCCCTTAGGGAGTCCCCACAGAAAGCTCAATTGCATTATGGTTCGTAACTTTCAAATCTATGCATTTTAGTCCCCGGCCTTTCACCCATAACATAAGTATCTCCAAAACATTTCCAAGTGTCAAGGTCTCTCTAGACTCCCTCTTGGTCATCGTAAACTTTTTTTGGTTGAAGTCAGTCAGAATTGCTCTAATTGGGCTTGATCGAAAACTTGCATGTATCCAAGTAAGAGTCGAGACAAAGCTAGGAACTCACCAAGGATGGCACATCAAACATCGAGGCCAATGAGATTTGAAAGTTGACTCCTCCTAGAGTCTGTAGCCACTTGAATCACCACAATTGGTGGTTTCTAGTTCCTCCAATGTGCATTTTAGTCAGGTCGGTCAATTAACCCTTGATCTTAGATTTAGATGATTTAATTCATATCCAAAACTCACTCAAATCAGGAAAGGTCATAGGCTATGCAAAGCTAGTGGTACAAGGGACTTGTTGATTTTTTATCAGCTCATGACGGTAATCAAGGCCATCAGAATTTTCCTCTAGAACAGCTACCCTATTCTAGGTTGCTGGAGAACGCGTACTATGCTATGTTGTCAGAAACTATATTTGTGGAATTGATGGTTGAAAGGGGTGGCAATGGAAAGCTAAGGTCCTCAGCTTTCCAGGGGAACCAAGATGGTTATTGGAGGTGGTCGGACCGAGGATCTATGCTCAATGTTAGTCAGGTCATGGGAGTTGGGAGTAGTCTGCCTTTTAGAGAGAATTTAGAGGGTTTTTCAATGAGGGAATATCTAAGCTTTATATGGATGTGTTCTAGACTTGTGTGACAATCTAATCATAGACTTCTTTCTTCATTCCATAGCTTCTAGCTTCGTCGATGAATTAATTTCACCAAGTGGTGGATTTGGGTTATCTGAGTGAATCATTGGGTAAAAACGGAGGAATTCGGTCATTTGGTCAGGCGAGGAAGAAGACGTGTGCATGTGTGGTCACACATGCATGTGCCCAGTTCTACATACCGACTAGTCGGGACTATAGCGAACAGATTTCTAGTGAATTTTTCTATCGGTTCATGGGTTTTGGCTTGGTTAACCCCTTTTCCGACCAATTCTTGAAAAAAAAATAAAAATACCTAAAAATTCTACATACAATTTCTTATTGAATGGACATAAGAACGACTCAATTTGGAATTCTTGCACCGTTAAAATTGCAGCGGGTTTTGTGACTCCTCCATGTCTAAACCTAGTCCAAACCAGTTCTCTCTCGATTTTCTCCCAATCCTTGACCTCGTGTACCAAGAGACTCATGAGGGTCCCTCATGTCCCATTTTCACCTTTTTTGGCCCCTCCATCGATCTCTTCTCCCATTCTAGTTTAATTTCACTTCCTAGTTTAACTTTACTCTCCTAGTTCGATCCCATTTTCCATTTCAACTTGATCGATTATTGAATTGGGATTTTTGGGTGTTACAACCATCCCCTCCATCTAGGAGTTTTTTCCTCAAAACTGGTTGTACTAATATTATTCAGCTCACTTTACCTAGCTTGTCTTTACATTTTTAGGAAAAGGGAGAGTCCAAATAACCTCAGATACTTTTCCATCATCCTTGCTTCGGGTTCACATGTTTCCTCCTCTACCTAATCATTGATCCATAGGACCTTCTCCATCAAAATATTCTTATGTCGAAGACTCTTCTCCTGGTGGACAAGTAGGCGCATAGGTTCCATTAGGTACAATAGAGATTCTTCTAACTCTAGAGGAGGGTAGTCTAGCATGTGTCTGGGATCTGATTTGTACTTTCTCATTACTAACACATGAAAGATGTCGAGAATCTGGTCCAGTTCTAGCAGAAGAATGAGATTGTATGTCACTAGTCCAATCTTCTTGGTGATCGGCTAAAGCCTAATATACATCAGGTTTTGCTTTCCCTGGTTTTGAAATCTCATGACCCCCTTCCATGGGGACACCTTCAGGAATATTCAATCCCCAATCTTGAAGTTCAGCTCTCGACGTCTATTATTGGCATAACTCTTCTGTCAATCCTGAGCTGCTTTTAGTCAATCATGAATCATTCAGATCTTAATGGTTGCATCCTTGATGTAAACCCCACCCTTTGGAGTTAAGAAAAAATTGGGAAAGAACTGATCAACCCGAGTGAGAAAAACTAAACTGGTTCACAAATCCGATCATCAGAGAATTGACAAATTAGGAAATTTACGACTCCCGAGTGACCAAAAGAGTCATAAAAACCTTGGAATGGGACTTTAAGACAAATTGGGAAAGAAAACCAGATCAGTTCATGTGACTTGGATCCAAACCGGATTGAACTGATTTGGGCCAATTTGAACCACTATTGAACTGGATGCTAAATTCATTTTTCTAGGTGGCTTAGAAAATTCAAACTAGAGAATTGATGACACCATTGGATAGAGAATGAATTTAGATAAATTTAGAAATTTTTAATTTTGAAAAACTCAGTTGAATCGAGCCTGAACCGGCCGGTTCAAGCGTTGAACCCAGTTCGGACTGGTCTAATCTTGTTCGGAACAGTGTTATCTTCTTCCTTCATATGACAGCACTGTTCACACGCCAGAAAATTGAACAACGCTACTAAAGAAGAAATGTTTCCATTTAGTATATTTTATGCCATCAATTACTATCATTAAGTTGCCAAACAGACGGTCGGAGAGTTCTCGAGCTCCCTATATAAAGAGCCCCTCTCCATTTATCCTCCACACACCTAAAAACTTCACTCTCTCTCAGCTACTCAGTTTATTGATAAAGCTTGAATCAAAGCTCCGACTTGGGGTTTTTTCTAAGCTAAAGAAGGTGTGGTCAAGTTCCTTAGACTCGGGGAGAAGTCAGCTACCCGACGGTACTCTCCAATTGCTCTTAGGATTACCAAAGAAGCATCGACATGATCGAACAATTCAAGATTGAAGCCACAGACTACCGCACCCCCGACCATAAGCTTTGGAAGCTTTCTCTCTCTACTTCTAATTTTTAGGTGAAGCTCTATTTGAACTCGTCCCAGCATCAATTCATGTGATTCAAAGTGCAATTGAATCGTAGGAATGTGTAAAAATTTAAATATACCTTCAATTTCAACAATTAACCTCGATTGATCGGTCAATTTGAGGAAATCAAATTCGGCCAGGTTGAAAGGGGAAAATTTTGGAGACAATTAAGGATTTCAAAATTTTGAGGGACTAAAGTGCAATTTCCTAAAATTGAGGCCAATTGGCCATGCAAAAGATGTTGGAGGACCAATTGGTCAATTTTTGGTGTGAAATTTGCAAATTTTATAAAGTAGGGGCATAATGGTAATTTTTGAAAAGTTGGGGACCAAATTGGAAATTTGGGAAACTTGAACCCCTTTTGTGATTTTGGATAAATTGAGATCCCAATGTAAATTTTAGAAGTTTCGAGACTCAAGTTAAAGAAAAAGAACTTTAGGTACCTAAATGCAAATAACTAAAAGTTTGGGCATTTTATTCATTTGTAATGAATGAGGGCTATTAGGCCAAAGGATAATGAAAAAGGATGTTAATATCGTGAAGGAACATGAAGTGCTGAGAACGACAGCAAGGACAAGCTCGCTTAAAGGCGAAGAGTCGATTAAGAGAAATTCACTACATTATCAGGTGTGTGGGAATTTTCACATAATACCTGGTTGGAATGATGAGTACCTCAGAAATGAAAACACACAACTATGTAGGATTTTAAAATTACACATGGATGGGGTGATGTGGGAAAACACATGGAAAAAAACTAATTACCGATTGTAAGTAGATCATACTCGGTTGGTATGATGGACTTCCTGAAAGGAAGTGGAAAACCCGTTTACAGGTTGTAAGTAGAGATGTCATCACACACGATTGGTGTGATAGATGAATGAAAAGATTATTTTTGTCGAAAGTGCTCTCCCCTAACTATGTGCCACTGCTTAAACTTTTTGGGAGACCTTGACGGGAGCTCAAATAGCTTAGAAAGGTCAGAGGCCTCAGTTTTGGAACTTGGGGGCTAAACTACCAATTTTGAAAATATTATACAGTAGGCCTCAATCTAGTTGGCACAAGCAAGAGCTCATAAAAAAAAACATGAGATTAAGCCATGAAAACTTTAATGAATGATGTGTTTGGTCATGGTACCAAGACAGGACCGACATACTCAATGGACTGGCGGCAGTGCGACAAGGCATGTCGACAGACCAGTCAGGACAAACAGCTGCAGGTCGAGTTGAGGGTTGGGGTCGCTAGACTAGAGGCACCAAATATTAAATGGCTTATGAGGAAAACTATTGTTTTGTGCAATCACAGAGGTACGAGACCTTTAAGATGCCCAAGAGGGGTAGTGATGCATCCTACGTGCAACTGGATTACTTGGTGGAGATAAGGGCAATTTGTGGTGCCAGTAGTCAGGGAAGCTCGACGTAGCTTCATGTGCATGAGACCGGGGTGGGGTCAGGATGAGGTCTATGTCCTCATACGGACATGGAGTTCTTTTCGGGTTTGAGGGTCAAATGCCACGTACATCTAGTCCTTCCCAGGGTATAAGTGGATGGGCTTCTATCAAGGTGGTCAATAAAGTCGCTCCGATGCCACAAGTGGTGTAGTGGATAGCCTGCCCTACGAATGTGTGATCCCTTCATGATGAAGGATGTGTGTTGGTTGTTAAACACACCGTTTGTGGTAAATGATGAGTAATGGTTTTGAAAACTAAGATTTTGAGGATGGAATATCTTAAAGGAAATAAGGAGTCTGGCACACTTTAATTCAAAAATATTTTATTGAAACTTTATTTATTTTAAAACACCCATTCATTGAGTTGTAGAAACTCATCCACCCTTTTTATCCCTTTCCAAGAATAGAGAATGACTAGGGATAACACCAAGATTTACCCTCTATCAAGTATGCTTAATTTCTCTTAAGCTTGCATTATTATTGATATATGTTATTCCAAGGAACAAGGTTGAGATTTCACTTGGCTTCTCTTGAATTAAAGAAGGGGGAAACCCCTCTTGAACCAAGGGAGCAGCGGGTTGCTCATGGGGATCCGACAAAACTGGGTCGGGGCATGATACTTGATCAATTTGACTCACTCCAACTTGAGTTCCCCCACTTCATCCCAATATAATTGAGGTCAACATTTTATCTTGTATAATGCCTCAAACGGAGCCATTTGTATGTTGGCTTGGTGCTAATTATTATATGCAGACCACATGAGGCTCACGTAGTCTTCCCACCTTTTCCAAAAGGCCCTAAGCATGAGATCTAGAGTTTGGATTGTCCTCTCTAATTTCCTGTCGGTCTAGGGATGGAATGTCGTGCTCATGTGAATGTTCATTCTGAGCGACTTTTGTAGACTTAGCCAGAATCTAGAATTAAACCTTGGGTCCCTATTAGAGACTATATATTCCTGGACTCCAGGCACGCGTACGATCTCTACGATGTACAACCTAGTAAGCTTTTCTACTCGGTATGTCTGCTTGATGGACAAGAAGTGGGCGACCTTGGTGAGTTGGTCCACTATGACTCATATTGAATCGTGTCCTCGAACTGATGGGGGTAACCCCTTCACAAACTCCATGGTAATCTTTTTGCATTTCCATTCTGGGATGGGGAGCAATTGGAGGAGCCCCATCATCTTTTGGTTCTCAACATTGATTTGCTAAAAGAAGAGACACTGGACCACATACTCTGCAATCTCTCTCTTCATATCTAGCCACCAGTAACCTTACTTTAAGGTCCTGTGCATTTTGGTGTTGTCATGGTGCATCGCGTATAAGGAGTCGTGTGCATCCTCGAATATGGCATTCTTGAGTTTGGTGTCATTGGGGACCACCACCCAGCCCTTAAAGACTAGTAACGCATCATTCTGAAGCAAAAGTCAGTGGGTGTGACCTCCATCACCATCTCCACGTATTTCTTTAGGTTGTTGTCCCTCTTTTGCTTGACCCTGATTTGATCCACTATGGTGGGTCAAACCATTAGATTCGCCACCAAACACGGGGTCTCTTCCTCTGTGTTTAGGGATATACGAAGCTGCTTTAGTTGTTCCAGGACAGGTAGGTACACTGATCTCATGTGAGCTAGGCTCACCTCATTCTTTTGGCTTACATCATTAGTTACCACATTTGCATACCCTAGGTGGTACTCTATGATCGAGTCATAGTCTTTAATTAGTTCCAACCATCGCCTCTGCCTAATGTTGAGCTCCTTTTGCGTCAAAAGGTATTTAAAGCTCTTATAATTTATGAAGATCTAGCACATTACCCAATACGGGTAATTCCTTCATATTTTGAAGTCAAATACTATGGATATCAACTCCATATCCTGAGTTGGGTATTTTATCTCATTGTTCTTTAGTTATCTTGATGCATAGGAGATCATGATTTCATGCTACATTAGCACGCATCCTAGCATGTGTCCTAACGCATCGTTGTACATAGTGTTATTCTCTCTCGTTCATATCCGAAAGAGCCAGTACGAGGTTGATGTGAGTCACTTCTTGAGTTCTTGAAATGTTGTCTCACATTTTAGGTTCCACTAATACTTGATGCCTTTTTGGGTCATCTTTATCATCAGGGCTACTATAATGGAGAAATCCTCCACAAATCTTCGATAGTATCCATCTAATCCCAAAGAACTCCTCAGTAGGGCTCTTGTGTGCTTCCCAATTGAATACTATCTCTATCTTGGCAGGGCCCACCTAATTCACCTTTCTCGATATCACGTTCCCTAGGAACTCCATTTCTCTTAGCCAAAATTCATACATTGTGAATTTGGCATATAGATGCTGCTTCCATAGTGCTTCCAATACTATAGGAGGTGTAACTCGTGGTCCACTTCGGTCTGGCAGTACACCTTGATGTCATCAATGAATATGATTACAAACTGATCAAGGTGGGATTGGAAGATCTAGTTCATTAAGAGCTGTGGGGATGTTGGGAAAGCTTGGTTTGGCCTGACAAGGGCTGAATTCGGCCAATTTTAGCTCAGCCAAAATAAGGCAGCTTTGGTCCGCTAGAGTCGCTTCACTATTTGATTACATTGGTGCTTCTCTAGCAATCCTCGGATCGAATGGAGGTTTCTATCAGATAGTTGACTTCCCCCAGTGTCTAAAGAGCCTGACCTCACCTTCTGGTTTGAACTTCACCGAAAAAAGTAGAGAGAGAGATGAGTTTTCTGGTGCGAGGAGAATGAATGTGGAGGTGCTCTTTATATAATTGTAAAAATTATTTTTTTAATGGGGGAGATTTATTACTACATTATGGGTGCTTATGGGTATTTATTCTCAATAATTAGGAAAATGAATGGGTATTTATGGGTATTAATTCTAATAATTGACTATAGATATTAATTTATGGGTATTTATTTAATATTGGAATTAATTCCTCAACTCTTGAATCCCTTTCTCCTCTATATTTGTTTGAAAATTAATTTTGTACTAGTATATATATACCCTTATATGTAAACATCTATTCAACATTTATATATATATATACACACATAATTAACAATTATGTGACATTATAGGTAAGGCCTCCCATGTTCATTTGAATTTCCATCTTCTACTTACTGCCCTCTTAGGCATTTGCATTTGCATCCCCGTTCATGCTTCTCTATAAGGTTTTTGGAGTTATAGCTTATAGTTTGTAGGGGCTTGTTAGGAAAGCTATGCCCTAATACTATACAAGTTGTCACACCCCAACCTGGTTTGGTCGAAGTCCTATGATCAACACGCTACCCTTCCAGAACCATCCTAGTATTCCAAACTTGATGATTCAAGGAAGGTAAAGGTGTATCGATACACATTTTCCATGACATAATTGGAACTTGTAGAGTAGGAATTACCTTGAGGATTCAAGCCTTCGCTTGGACTTCGATTATACTTGACCGGACTCCTCCTAAGTTTTCCTAAAATGATTGGACTTCGATCAGAGCTTTCAACTATCCACAAATTGAAATTCAGTCCCAACTTTTCTAAAACTTCCCAATTGGCCCCAATTTTTTCAACAATTACGAAATTATCCAAAATTTTACAAAATTACCGAATGCCCCTATTTCACAAAAGTTGGCAATTTGCCCCCAAAATTTCTCAACATCAGAGAATGGCACTCAATTTTTCTCACTTTTGCTAATTGCCCTGATATTTCAAAAAAATTGCACAAAAGTCCTCTTAATTTCGAAAAATCCCAAATTACCACCAATCTTCCCCAAATGGTTCCCTTGGCCCTCGACTTCTTACCTCTCCCAATTTGCCATTTAGACTTCCTTAATTCCTTCCTCTCGTGCTGCTATTCACTTCCTCCAACTCCCCATGATCATTTTGCCCTTTGAATTTCTAAAATCGACTAGGATTTGAGCTTTAATGGAGCTTCATCGAAAAAACAGACTTATAGATAGAACTTCAAATTCTTACCGATGGAAGTGTAGTTGTCAAAGCTTTAAATTTGTGAAGATAGCCCTTGTCGATAGGGTCTTCTAAGAATATGAATTTAGCTCAATAAATGTATTAGGATGGGGGAATTTAGTCAGTAAGTCGTGGCCACTTTCTCTCTCTAGAATTTATAGGATGCTTGTGAATTGAAGATGGAAAGGCTTACCTAGAGACAAGAAGAGGTCAGGAGGTGTCTCATGAGAGCTGTGGGAAGTCGATTCCAATTGTAGGAGGCTAGAGATGTCTCGAATTCAGCAAGTCAGAGTTTAGCTACTTCGATCCATCGGAGCAGCTTCACTGTGCAATTACTCTTGCACTCCTTAGGGAGTCTTCAAGTCTAGTGGAGGGTTTGGCTAGCTGGAGGACTTCTCCCCAGTTTTATTGCCACCGATTGGAGCTCCTTGGTTCAAAAAAGGCCCATCGTCAGACCTTTGGTCTACACTTCATCGAAAAATGGGTTGTTAGTGTTTAGAGCTCACTCGAGCGGTGGGGAGGCTGAGTGGAAGGGTGCTCCTTATATTGGGAGCTCGACAACTGATAGAGCTACCGACAGACATTGGTTTTAGCATTTGACTCATCCTATTCTGTCAGTGGTGGCCGATTTTCCGAAGGCGGAAGATCCGGCCTTCCTCTGGAAGTCGCGGGTTGTCTGTTAGCTTAAGGTTGAAGATGACATTATTCCGTGCATGCAAGCTTCGCACGTGCGAATTCGCCATGTGGCACTCTGTGATTGGCTGGCGTTGATGATCTAGCATCCCACTCAGCAGTCTAGTCAGCCTTTGACTTGCTGATTGGACATTTGGCAGCCTCCCACTGGTTGCTCCCTCCTACATGGATGTTGACCAAATTCTATAGACCGCTAATCGGGACATGCGTCCTCTGATTGGCTATTTTAAATGCATCAGATTTCTCTCCTAACGAACAGTGCCACTGCCACATGTCAGCCTCTAATTGGATGAGGCCATCTGATGTGGCACTGCCACGTGTCGACCTTTGATTGGGCAGTTGTTTCTCCAACATCCTTCTCGGATACTTACATGGCATCTTTGCCACATGTCACCTTCTCATTGGTCGGTCTTTGCTAACTGGGCCTTTTTGAGATTGACTGTAAGCCCTGCCCTTTGGAATTAAGGAAAACCAGGAAAAGAACTAGTCAAACCAAGTGAGAAACACCAAATTAGTTCACAAACTCGATCATCAGAGAACGGGCAATTTGGAAATTTACAACTCCAAAGTAATCCAAAGGGTTCATAAAACCTTGAAAAAGAACCTTAAGAAAAATTTGAAGAGAAAAACGAGATCGGTTCAAATGAACCGAATCCAACTAGATTGAACCGGATTATGAACCAAGTTAGTTCAAGAACCGGAATCGATAGAGAATGGGCAAACCAGGAAATTTATGGATCCCGAGTGATCTAAAGAGTCACAAAAGTCATGAAAAAGGACTTTAGGAAGAGTTGGAGATTAAAACTAGACCGGTTCAAGTGAACCGGATCCAAAGCGGATTGAACCGATTTGGACCGGCTTGAACCACTATGAACCAGATGCTAAATTCATTTTTCTAGGTGGCATAGAAATTTTAAATTTGAGATTTGAGGCCACCATTAGATAGAAAAAGAATTTAGATAAATTTAGAAATTTTTAAATTTGAAAAATTTGGTCGAATCGGGCCTGAACCGGCCGGTTTAAGCTTTGAACTCGGTTCGGAACAGTGTCGTCTTCTTCCTTCAAATGATAGCACTGTTAACACGCCGAAAAATTGTGCAGCGCTAGCGAAGCAGAAAAGTCTTCAGCCAGGGAGTTTCAGGCAATGAATGACTGCCATTAAGGTACCAATCAGACAGCAAAGATGTCCCCGAGGTAACTATATAAAGAGCCCAACCCTCATTCATCCTCTTCACAACTGAAAACTCCATTCTCTCTCAACTACTCCAATTTTCGGTGAAGCTCGAATTAGAGCTCCGATATAGGGTCTTTTTTGAGCCAAAGAAGGTGTGGTCGGGTTCTTTAGAACCGGGAAGAAGTTAGCAACCCGACGATAGTCTCCATTTGCTTCGAAGGTCGCTGGACCGAAGCTGCCCTATTTTGGCATACCTGAAAATGGCCAATTCAAGCCCTCTTCAGGTCGAACCAAGCCCTCCCAACACCTCAACAGCCCTCCTACAACTGAATTAGAGCAGAAAGGTAACCAATTTGGCTCCCCTCTATAATTTCTGACCGGTGCTAGAGAGAGAACCAACAAAACATGAAATTCTCACTCAATTCGGCATCAATTGATGCAATTCTTGATCCTAGGAGGAACCATAGGACACAAGCTATCTGCCCAGATTGAAAGGTCGAACATCGTGCCCCCGACAGTAAGCTTTCGAAGCATTCTCTCTCTAAGTCTAGTTTTTCGGCGAAGCTCCGTTTGAGCTCATTCTGGCACCAAATCGTGCGATTCAAAGTGCAATTGAATTGTATGAAGGTGTAAGAACTCCAATTTAACTTAAATTTCAACAATTAAACTCATTTGATCTATCAATTTGATGAAATCAAATTCAGCAGAGTTAGAAGGTTGAAATTGGGGGGAAATTTGGGGAAACTTGGGGAAATTTGGGAATTTCAAAAAATGGAGAGACTAAAGTGCAATCTCATAAAATTGAGGACCAATTGGGCATGACAAAGATGTTGGAGGACCAATTGGGCAACTTTTGGAATTTTTTGGGAAAAACTTACCATTTTTGTAAAGTATGGGCAAAATGGTAATTTTGGAAAAGTTTGGGGACCAAATTGGAAATTTGGGAAATTAAACCACTTTTTTTAATTTAAATAAATTGAGGTCCTAATATAAATTTTAAAAGTTTTTGGACTCAATTTGAGTAAAAACTAGTATTATGGAATTAAAGTTAAATAAAAATAACTTTAGGGACCTAATTGTAAATAATGGAAAAATTGGTTTTCTCATTCATTTGGGATGAATGAAGGCTATTAGGCCAAACAATAATAAATAAGAATGTTCATATCGTATAGGAACATGAAGTACTTAGAACGCCAACTAAGACAAGTTCAAGTAAGAACAACAAGCCAGCTAAGAGGATTTTCACTTCACTATCAGGTGAGTGGGATTTTTATATCATACCCGGTCGGGATGATAAGTACCTCGAAAATGAAAATCTACTGCTAAGTGGTATTTTAAACATCACACCTGAGATAAATGATGTGAAAATGACGCGGAAAAACTATTTACCGATTGTAAGTAGATCATACCCAGTTGGTATGATGAAACTTCCTCAGAGGAAGTGGAAAACCCGTTCATCCGTTATGAGTATAGATGTCCTCATACTCAGTTGGTATAATGGATAGTTGAAAATATATTTTGTCGGAAATGTTCTCCCCTGACTGTGTGTTACTGCTTAAACAATTTGGGAGACCTTCTTGACATGAGCTCGAATAGCTCTATTAGGCCAGAGGCCTCATTTTTGGAACTTAGGGGCTAATATGCCCAGTTTTGATAATCTCTAACAGTGGGCCCTAGGCCGGTGGGCACGAACAGGAGCTTGTAAACAAACATGAATTATATGCCATGAAAACTTAAGAAATTGAATTGTTTGGCCATGGTACCAAGATAGGACCGACAAACTTAGTCAACTAGCAATAGTGCGATCTAACAGGTCTCCGAACTAGTCAAGACAAACAGTTGCAGGTTGAGTTAAGGGTCAAGGCCGTTGGACCAGTGGCACCAAAGATTATATGGCATCATGTAAAAAATATTGATTGTGCATGCACTGTGTTTAGGGGACCTTCAAGATGCCCATGATGGGTAGTGATGTGTCCTAGGGCCATGGACAACCTGGTGGATATAAGGACAGTTAGTCGTATCAGAAGCCTTGCGAAGCTTAACGTAGGTTCAAGCACATGAGACTAGGGTTGGGTCGGGATGAAATGTTTGTCCTCATACGGACACGGAGAATTGTTACGGGATTGAGGGTCGGATGTCGCGAACATCCACGCATTCTCAAGGTAGAAGTGGACGTGCTTCTATCTAGGTGACCGGTAAAGTCACTCCGATGCCACAAGTGGGTTTAGTGGACGTACTAGCCTGCGATTGTGTGTTTGACCTTCATGATAAAGGATGTGTGTTGGGTGATGACACACCGTAGATAATAAGAAATGGTGATAAAATCCAAACTTTGAAATGTAATGTATTTAAAAGAAAATAAGGAGAAATCAAACATTTTTCCTAAAAAAATTTAATTTTTAAATCCCATTCACTGAGTCGATGTACTCACCCCCTCTCTTATATCCCTTTTAGGAAATCCCGAAAAGCCTACCCCAAGTACCATCAACTAATATACCTGTGAGACAGGTATGATCAGTTTAAAATATTATGCAGTTTTTATTTATGTTATTCTAGCAAAGGTGCAGGTTTAAAGGACGCCTAACATTCACGGTTTATAAACAAGGGGCAACCCTTAATAAATCGAGAGAGTGGCAGGTTGATCACGGGGATCCAACCAAACTGGGTCAGGGTGTTACATTGACTGTTAACTGGGGCACATGTGTCTCTCTTATTGGTTGGTCGTCACTAACGTGGGCTTTCATCCTTTGACTGTTGACCGAGGACATGTGTCACCTCTTAATTGGTCAGCGCTTTCAAGCATTGACAAAGCGACTGACTGGGCGTGCTTCACCACGTGTCATATGCTGATTGGTTATGCCTGCGACCTAGGTGCTAACTTAGCAGCGTTCTATTAACCGGTTAGACCGCTGATCAGACCAGTCTAATCGAGTCTGGTGACCCAAAATCATAAATCAGCAAATTTTAGAAAAATTAAAAATTTTTAAATTCATTTTTTACCTAATGATGAATTCAATTTACAAATTTGATATTTTAAGCCACCTAGAAAAATGAATCTTTAAATCACTTCTTTGCAGTTCAACCTACTTCAATCCGATTCACCTTGAACCGGTCCGATTTTTAAATCCAATCCACTTCATGGTTCTTCCCCCATGATGTTTGGGTGCTTCTTGCCCACTTGGTATTTTCTAAATCACCGTTTAGACCCTTCTTGACTAGTTTCAATTCATTTAGATTTTCAATTTTTCTCTTGAATATTTATAGTTCCTTTTGTTTGAGAGGGCGGGGTTTACAGAGTGTCTCTTTGAAAATTGAAATTTGTCTTCCAAAAATGATCTCCCCTAACTGTGTGCAACTACCTAAAAATTTTGGGAGACTTTTCTAATTAGATTCGGGACAGTTCCAATAGGCTGAAGGCCTAGGTTTTGAACTTATATGGCCTAAGGCCAAGATTTTAAAACTCGTGAAGTAGGCCCAAGGCTAGTGGCACGAGCTGGAGCCCATAAACAAATATGATTATGAGACATGAAAACTTTCATAATCGACTAATTGTGTGAACCACCACTGTGCCGAATCCAGACCAATCGACTCGATGGGCTAGCAGTTGTGGAGCAGAAGCAAGATCGACGAACCTATTGGGCTAGAAGTTATGGAGCCAAAGTTGAGAGTCGGGGTTATTGGGCTGGTAGCACCAGAGATAATGGATCGAAATTCTAAGACTTTTGTATGTGCATGCACTATGACATGGAACCATCGAGATGCCCAACTGGGGTAGTGTTGGATGACCAAGATGCGGTAAGGGCAGTTTTTTTGTCTACAGAGTCATGAAGCTCGATGTAGCTTACTGTGCATTGAGACCGAGGCAGGGTCCGAAGAGGTCTCATCCCACATAGTGGACACGAAGTATCTTAGGGTTTGAGGGTTAGAAAATTGATGTACACTCAGACTCTAGGTGGAAGTCATGGACTACTATCAGGGTGGATGGTAAAGTAGCTCTAATCCACAAGTGGGTGCAGTCGGCATAATTGCATCTCGTGAATGTTTGAACCCTTTATGATAAATAGCGTATGATTGTTTGCTAAAACAAATTCCAAGTAAGGGGAAAAGTTGAAGAAGGCTTTTCACGTAATTGCAACCAAAGAAAAGATATTTTAAACTCTATTTTGAAAATATGCACTAATGCACAATCTTTGAGTATTAGAAACTCACCCCCTCCTTTTAACCCCTTTATAGGATGGAAGATAACTCATTAATGAAATTCTTGCACCAAGTCCCTGAAAATTCAGTTAATTTCCACTTAACATATTTTCAGTTTTGCATAATGTTATTCCAGGCCCGAAAGCAATTCCAGGTCCGTATGAGGATAGAGACCTCATCTCGACCCCATCCCGGTCTCATGTGTAATAAGCTATGTCAAGTTTCCCGATTGCTGGCTTGACAAACTATCCTTAACTCCACCATGTCGTCCAGTAGCCCTTAGGACACATCACTACCCCTCTTGGGCATCTTGATGGTTCTATACCTTAAGTCCATGCACAGATAATAGTTTTTCCACATAGCCATTTATTTTGGTGCCACTAGTTTAACGGCCACGACCCTCAACTTGACCTGTAGCTGTTTGTCTAGGCTAGTCCGTCGACTTAGCCCTGACGCACTATTGCTAGTCCACCGAGTGTGTCGGTCATGTCTTGGTACCATGGCGAAATCACATATCCATTTCATTCAGAGTTTTCATGGCTTTCATATCTCATGTTTGCTTACGAGCTCTTGCTCATGCCCACTAGCCTTGGGCCCACTATACGTGATTTTCCAAAACTATGCATCTAGCACCACAAGTTCAAAAATAGAGGCCTCTAGCCTATCTAAGCTAATCTAGCTCCCATCAAGAAAGTCTCCCAAAGAGTTTAAGCATTGGCACAATATCAGGGGAGAACATTTCTCACGAAAAATATAATTTTCATTTCATCACACAAACTGGGTGTAATGATACCTCAACCAGCAAGCGGGTTTCTCCTTCCTTCAAGGAAGTCCATCATACCAACCAGGTATGATTTCTTCTACTTACAACCAGTAAGTTGGTTTTTAACATTATTTGCCCATCATCCCAACGAAGTATGATGTCAAAATCTCACTTACTAGTGACTTTTCATTTCTAAAATGCTCATCATCCCAATCGGGTATAATGTGAATAAGCCTACTCACCCAATAACCGTGACGTGTTCGTCCTCGCTCGATTTTCCAATTCTACGTAAGCTTTCTCCTGCTGGCGTGCCAATCACACTTGTCCCTACACGATTTGGGCAGCCTTTTCACTTAAGGTTTGGCATAAAAGCCTAGGCTCACAAATTATCAATAAATTACACTTAGGTCCCTAAAGTTTATTTTTTCTTAACTATATGTCCCTAATGCCAACATTTGCCCAATTTGAGTCCCAAATTTTCCAAAATTCCTTTTGAGTCCTCATTTTACCCAAAATTGTATAAGGCGTTCAAGTTTTCCATATTTCCAATTTGGATCCCCAACTTTTTAAAAATTACCATTCTGCCCCTACTTTCCAAAAATGGAAATTTGACCCCAATTGTTCCAAAAATTGACCAATTTGTCCCTCAACATCTTTTTCATGGCCAATTGGCCTTCAATTTTGGGAAATAGCAAAGAGGTCCCTCAATTTTACAAATTTCCCAAATTTCTCCTAATTTCCCCCTTTCAAACTGGCCAAATTTGATTTCTTCAAATTGACAATTCAATCCAAGTTAATTGCTTCAATAAGAGGTGTAAATCAGTTCCTACACCTCCATACGATTCAATGGAGCTTTGAATCATAAGAATTGGGGCATAAACGAGCTCAAACAGAGGTTCACGAGAAAACTATATGTAGTGAGAGAAAGCTTAGAAAGCTTACCATCGGAGGTGCGGCAGTTTGAGCTCTCTATCGGAGAAGGTAGCTCTCTTCTTGAGGTACCTACTAGGATCAACAATTTCTATAATTCACCTCTAATCGAGGGAGACTTTTGTTAGTGAAATTTCATAGTTTCTCTCTCTAACTCCAACCTGCAACGATTGAGGAGGGCCGACTTGGCTTACCTTTCAACTCAGTTGAGATCGTATGAGGGCCGTGGGAGTGTCAGGAGGGCTTGGTTTGGCTAAATTTGGCCAATTTTAGCTCGGCCAAAAGAGTGCAGCTTCGGACCTTCATAGCTGCTTCACTATTTGTTTCCTCCGGTGCTTCTCTAGCGGTCCTTGGCTCGAATGGAGTATGCTATCAGGTAGCTAACTTCCCATGGAGTCTAAAGAACCCAACCTCACCCTCTAAGGTTAAGAAAACTACCTAAGTCGGATCTCTGGTTTGAGCTTCATCAGAAAATGGAGCAGTTGAGAGAGATGGAGAATTAAGGTGTGAGGAGGATGAATGGAGAGAAGCTCTTTTTATAGTGAGCTTGGGGACTCTTTGTCTGACCGTTTAGCATCTTGGTAAAGCTCATTAATGATCTGAAATAGCTTGAATATAAATGATTCCTCTTAGTTGGCGTTGTCCCTTCAAGCATTGAATGAACAGTGTCATCATCTGAAGGAAGAAGATGACACTATTCTAAATTGGACCGGACCGATCCGATCGGGTTCGATGCTTAAACCAGCTGGTTCAGGCCCAATTTAATCGATTTTCTCAAAATTAAAAATTTCTAAATTCATTATCTATCCAATGATGGCTTCAATTCCCCAAATTTGAATATTTTAAGCCAATTAGGAAAATAAATTTAGAAACTGGTTCAATGATGGTTCAAATTGGTTTAATTCAGTTCTGGTCCGGTTCACCTGAACCGGTCTAGTTTTCTCTTCCAATTCATCCCGAAGTTCCTTTCCATGGTTTTTATGACTCTTTGGGTCACTTGGGATTTATTAATTTCCCAATTTTCCTTTCTCTATCGGTTAAGGTTCATGAACCGATACGGTTTTCTCTCTTGAGTTGACCGGTTCTTTCCCTGGTTTTCTTATATTTAAGGGACGGGCTCTACATGACAAATTGTGCTATTACCACATGTGAGCCTCTAATTGGTTGCGGCCATCTAACATGGCTTTGGCACATGTCAACCTCTAATTAGCACACTATTCTTCGACATCCTGGTCGATCACTAATGTGACACCTTTGCCACATGCCAACTCCTCATTTTTCATCCATGCTAACATGGCTTCTCCTTAGTTGACCGTTGACTAAGCACACGTGTCGCTCCCTCATTGGTGAGTCTTTGGTGACGTGGATTTTCTTCATTTAACTGTTGACCGAGGACACGTGTCATGATTTGATTGGTCAGCACTTCGAGACGCTAACAAAGCAAATGATTGGGCGCGCTTCACCACGTGTCGTGTATGGATTGTTCTCGTGCACTGATTGAGCACTAATCTAGCAGGCAGTCTGTTAATTGGCTAGACCGTTAACCGGTTTGGTCGGACCAGGTCCGGTTACCCGAAATCAAAAATCGACTGGTTCATGCCTGATTCCACCAGTTTTCCAATAATTAAAATTATCTAAAAATATTTTCTACGCATTGATGACTTCAATTTCCCAAATTGATATTTCTAATTCACCTAGAAAATTAAATCTTTTAACTGGCTTTTTCTGGTTCAATCAAGTTCAACCCAGTTCAAGTCAAGTTCACCTTGAACCAGTTTAGTTTTCACATCCTTTTTGGTTAATGGTTCATTTACTTTGTTTTTGGATTATTATTGATCACTTGAAATTTTTCAAATTCCCGTTTTATTTTATGTTTACAATTTATGGTTCGCTTTGATACATGGTTTTCTCTTTCAAAACTTCTGTTTCTCATTTTCAGCATTTTTATTTTGAGAAATGAGATTTACAAGTTGTTATTAGAGCACACGGTTGTACGGCAAGATTCATACTATACTTTCATATTTGGTTATATTTTCCTTATATTCTACCTATTTATCTTCACTATAAAAATACAAAAATTCTCAATTTTCTCCTATCTAGTTCTATTTTTATTATATTTTTCTATTTTTAGTCTCAATAAGAAAATCTTATCTTTTTTATCTACTTTATTTACTATAAAAAAAATTCAAAATGAAAAAAAATGAAAAAAGCCAAAAAAATGTGCAAAAAAAGAAAAAAAAGAAAAAAAAACAACTGCAAAAAAAGATTAAAAACGACAAGTAAAGGCAAAAAAAGCACAAAAATCTATACGTAATATCTTATTCATTCTATTATATTATATTTTCATTCTTTTTTTCTATATCACCTTGATTATCTTCATAACTCACACTTAAATACTTTTGGAATTGATTTTTGAAACCTTGTTGATTTGTCTTTATTGTTGCTCAAGTTGAACTACTTCATAAAACAATTTGTTCTTAAGTTAAATTAAGATTGAAATAAGGCATATGAGTCAAAAAAGGTAAGAGTATTTTAAATTTATAAGAAAAAATCATTTGAGTATAAAACAAGAGTGTTTGAGAGACATATGACTTGCAAGATTATTTTGTTTCCAACAATTGGCTAGATTATAAGTCCCAACGACAAGGAAACACATGGAAAGAATACAATTCCCCTCAACCCGTCCAAAACATGATAAGTAAAATGAGACGGGTTGTGAAGTCTAGAGTTAAGCCAATACACACACGATTGGATTATTTGGAGGAACGAAGGACTCGGGAGTTATATACATCAAGAAGAAAACCAATAGGTGATAACTTGAAAGATTTGAATGTACCATCTTTTCAAGGAAATGAGGACCCGAAAGAATATATTGAATGGGAAAACAAGATGGATAACTTCTTTGAATATCATAATTACTATGAGGCGAAAAGGGCATGAGATGCATCCTTTGCAGTTTTCATAGTATGCAATTAAATGGTGGGATTAATTGGTGAAAGAAAGAAGATGCAGCCATGAACACCCTATGGAGCCATGGAGCGAGATAAAAGTAATTATGCATCGACAATTTATTCCTATCAATAAGTATTGGAAATTATCTAATAAACTCCCTGATAACTTCTTCAAAAAGATAGAGATTACTATAATACAATTAGGTTTGGAAAAAGAAGAAACAAGGTCTAAAATTGAAAAGGAAGAGACAAAAGGCAAAGTTGAAAAGGAAGAGACAAAAGGCATAGTTGAAAAAGAAGAGGGAAAAGCCATAATTGAAAACAAAGAGAGAAAAGGCAAAGTTGAAAAAGAAGAGAAAAATAATAAGAGTTGAAACAGAAGAGAGAAAAGCCAAAGTTGAAAAAAAAAGAGAAAAGTAATATCTGAAAAGAAAGACATAAACAATATTTTTTACAAGAAAAAAGTGAGATTAAGGAAGATATAAGTTTACAACATGTCCTTATAGTACTTATGTACCATGATATATTTTTCAATATTAACCACATTGTCGAATATTTTCCTAGCAATATTATTTCTATTTTACAAGAATTCAAGCATGGCATCTCTGAGAATATAACTAATTGTTTACCACCAACTCGAGGATTCACACATCAAATCCTAAAGCTGATAGAAATGAGAAATATACAAAAGGGAACTAATCCATATATTATGCAAATGCTCAAGAAGGTTAAAACTTGGCGAATATGCATTGATTAATAAACTATCAACAATAGCATAGTAATGTATCATCACTCTATTACTCGTTTAGATAATATGGTAGATGAGTTGTATAGATCTTATTTGATTTCAAAAATAAGGCTGAATAGGAAATACAATATTATCCCAACAAAAATAATATATATTTTTTAGGAAATTTTGTTTTCAATGCATTACATATAAAAAAAACTAAGTAAATGCAATAATTTGATATCTTTTAATATTACTTATGTCATGCCTCAACCCAGTTTGGTCGGATCCACGTGATCAATCCGCCACTCTTCCGGCTTATTAAAGGGTTTCCCCTTATTATAGATCGTAAAGAGTAAGGTATCCTTTAAACCTGCACCTTTTCCTGGAATAACATAAATCAAAATTGCATAATATTTTAATTCATTATATACATGTCTCACAGGCATCTTAGTTGATGGTCATTTAGGGTAGGCTTTCTAGAATTTCCTGAAAGGGATATAAGGAAGGGGGTGAGTACAACGACTCAGTAAATGGGTTTTCAAAACTTTTAACTTATAGGAAAATAATTGTATTGGAATGTGCCAGACTCCTTTATTTCAAAAATCCATTCATTTCAAATATCAGTTTTTACCACCATTTCCTTATTTAACAACGATGTGTCATCAACCAACACACATCCTTCATCATAAAGGTTAAACACACATTCACAGGTCAGTACGACCACTGAACCCACTTGTGGCTTCCGAGCGACTTTAACAGACACCTAGATAGAAGTACGTCCACTTCTACCCAAAGAATGAGTGGATGTTCGCAACATTCGACCCTCGATCCCGAAATCATTCTTCATGTCTGTATGAGGACAAAGACCTCATCCCGTCCCCACCCTGGTCGCATGTGCTTAGTGCTACTCCAAATTTTGCACGGTCACCTGGTACGAGGAACTGCCTTTATACTCACCGGGTCGTCTCAGGCCCTTAGGATGCATCACTACCCCTCATGAGCGTCTTGATGATCCCGTAATTATAGTGCATGCACAAATAGTATTTTCTTATCATGTCGTATAATCTATGGTGCCACTGGTCCAACGGCCCTAACTCTTAACTCAACGTGCAGCAGTTTGTCTTGACTAGTCCAGAGACTTATCATGTCGAACTGCCACTAGTTGACTGAATATGTCGGTCCTATCTTGGTACCATGGCCAAACAATTCATTTATTAAAGTTTTATAGCACATTTCTCAAGTTTGTTTATGAGCTCCTCCTCGTGCCCACTAGCCTATGGACCACTTGTTTGAGATTTTCAAAACTGGGCATAATAGCCCCCAAGTTCCAAAATTGAGGCCTCATCCTAGAAGAGCTATTCGAGCTCCCGTCAAGAAGGTCTCCCAAATCGTTTAAGCATTGGCACATAGTCACGGGAGAGCACTTCCGACAAAAATATATTTTCAACTGTCTATTATACCAATCGGGTATAAGGACATCTCCTCTCATAACCGATGAATGGGTTTTCAACTTCCTTCGAGGAAGTTTCATCATACCAACCGGGTATGATCTACTTACAACTAGTAAGTAGTTTTTTCGCATGATTTTCACATCAGTCCTCTAAGTTGTGATGTTTAAAATACCACTTGGTAGTGGGTTTTCATTTCGAGGTACTTATCATCCCCAACCGGGTATGATATAAAATCTCACTCACAACCGGTAAGTGGTTTTTAACTTTAAGTTGTGCTCATCATCCAAACCGGGTGTGACGTTAGTAAACCCACTCACCCGTTAATGTAGTAAATTCCACTAGACCGATTCTTTGTATTCATGCGAGCTTGTCCTTACTGGTGTTCCCGTACTTTGTGTTCCTATATAATATGAACATCTCAATATATTATCCTTCGGCTTAAAAGCCTTTATTCATTCCAAATGAATGAAAAAATCAAACTTTCATTTATTTGCAATTAGGTCCCTAAAGTTATTTCTCTTTAACTTTAAGTCCCTAATGCCGGTTTTTCCTCAAATTGAGTCTGAAACTTTTAAAATTTATCATAGGACCTTAATTTATTCCATTTCACAAAAAAGGGGTTTAATTTCCCAAATTTCCAATTTAGTCCACCAACTTTTCCAAAATTACCATTTTGCACTTCCTTTACAAAAATGGTAAATTTTACTCCAAAAATTATAAAATTCCTCAATTAGCCCTCTAACATTTTTATCATGCCCAATTAACCCTCAATTTTAGGAAATTGTATTTCGGTCCTTCGAATTTTTAAAAATCCCCAATTTTTCCCCCAATTCCAACTTCTTAACACAGCTGAATTTCATTTCATCAAATTGACCGATCAAACATTTCCAATTGTTGAAATTGAGTTTCTCCATGTTCATACAATTCTTTAACAATTTGAATATCAAGTTTTAACGTCAGGACGAGCTCAAATGGAGCTTCGCCGAAAAATGAACTGTACAGAGAGAAAGCTTCGATTACTCACCGGTGAGGTCACGGCGGTCCGAGCCTTTCAATCTAGGCAGATAGCTCTCATCCTGAGGTTTATCCTAAAATCAAGAATCGCATCAATTGATGCCAAATTTAGTTATAATTTCATCATCAAAATTCGGTCGGTTCTCTCTCTAGCACTGACCGAAAATTGCAGAGGGGAGCTGAATTGGCTTACCTTTTAGTCCTAATTCGGTCGTGGAAGGGTTGAGGAAGTGTTTGGAGAGCTTAGCTTGGCCTAAGGAGGGCTTGAAATGGTCGATTTCAACTCGGCCAAAATAGGGTAACTTCGGTCTACCAGAGCTGCTTCACTATTCCATCATGATGGTGTTTCTCCGGTGACCCTCAGAGCAAGCAGAGACTACATGCATGTAGCTGACTTCTCCCCGGTTCTAAAGAGCCCGACCTCTCCTTCCGAGGTTAAGAAAAGTGCTCAAGTCGAAGCTCTAGTTCGAGCTTCATCGGGAAATTGAGCAGTAAAGAGAGAGAGAGAAGTGTTCAAGTGTGAGGAGAATGAATGGGAATGAGCTCTTTATATAGTTGTAAAATTGTGTCTTAAATGTGGGAGATTTATTACTAATATTAATATTGCCATAAATTATTGATATTAATTACAATAATTTCATTTAGGTATTAAATTATTGGTATTAATTACAATAATTAAATATATATTAATTTATGTCTATTAATGATAGGGCGTACCTTCCCATAAAAAATTTTTACCAAAATTTCGAGTTACAAAAAAACATACTTTCCAGTTCTTTTGGGATCTCGTTCACCTGAACAAATAAAAAAAGGGTGGGTGAGTTTCTACAACTCAGTGAATGGGTATTTTTTTAAAAAAAAAATAAACTATCAATAAAATGAATTTTAAATTGGAGTGTGACAGACTCCTCATTTTCTTTCAAATTCTTTCTTCCTTGTTTTCTCGATTTTCAAAGTCATTTCTTCATCATCAACAACAAACAGTGTGTTTAACAACCAACACGTGCCCTTCATCATGAAGGGATCACACATCTGTATGGAAGCACGTCCACTGCACCCACTTTTGTAACTCTTTAGGTCACTCGGGATCCATAAATTTCCCAGTTTGCCCTTTCTCTGTCGGATCCGATTTATCAACCGACTTAGTTTTCTCATTGGAAATGACCATTTCAATCTTGTTCAGATCCGGTTCACCTGAACCAATCTGGTTTTCTCTCCCAAATTGTCTTAAGATCATTTTCCAAGTTTTTTTTTACCCCCTTTAGGTCACTCAGAAGTTGTAAATTTTCCCAAATTTCCTATTCTCTGATGATCAGGTTTGAGAACTAGCTCGGTTTTCTCACTCGATTTGACCGGTTCTTTTCCTAGTTTTCTTTATCTTCAAAGTATGAGGTTTACAACTCTCCCCTCCTTTTTGGAGTTTTATTATCAAAATGTATTAAACTTTTTTCGCACTGGAATGAACTTCTCTTGATGTCAATTTGTAGTTTATCGACCTACACCCTTCTCGTTTGTTTCCTTTTATTCCTTATATCACATACAAAAGATTTTATTTTCATCCACATCTCTTTCTCATTCCATGGAGCTTACTTTAGTTAAGCATATCTCATTGGAAGACTTAAGATCATCTCCTCAAATTTTTCTCCTTCATTTTCACAAAGCACTATTTCTCCACTCCAACATCCTTTACTTAAGATTTTAGGATTGGGAGTTCCAAAATACTCAATCCTTCTTGCATTCGATTACTTTCTTTATTGTTGCCCTTCTTAGCTCAGTATTTGTTCCAGCACCACGTACATACTTCCACAAGTGTTGGTGTTATCATCTTTTCATCCTACATTGATCCTTCCCTCATTCTTTGGTTATTACTTCTTCATTCCACTTTTTAATGCCTGAGCTCAAATCATGGACTCTTCCTTATCTAAATCATATTTTCTTGGGACAGTTGGCTTTACATGTCCTTTACTGCACAACATTCTTTGGAACTTGTCTTTGACGTCATATCCTTTAGAACCATATTGATTTCCTTACTTACTCATATGACATCTTTTGTTGTTGTCTTCCTACCTACTTGTTACTTGGGTTTAACTTATCCCTTGCACTTGATCCTTTCATCTCCAGCCGCTTGTCTTTGAGGAGCTCATTTTCTTTCCCATTTTTGTTGGTTCCATTTACTCCTAATTGGTACACATGTGTTCTTCCAAGGTTTCCTTCCTTGGTAAGTTTTACAATTCTTTTTCTCCTGGAATTCCCTTCTAGTTTTACCATTGCGAATACCCAACCTTGAATGACATTCTTGGATGCCATCTTCTCTTGCTTACTTTTACCCCTTGAGATCCTACAAGCACTTCTTGTCTATCTCACCTCATTCTCACTTGCTCCTAATACTCATATATTCCTTTGAGGTGGATTTCACATCTTTCTTTGTGTCAAAATCTCTCGTTCATCTCGTAGAAATCTATTTAACATTTTCATAGCTTTGGGTTGTTATTCCGGTCTTAGTCATTGATCTCTTTAAGGCTTTCCTCTGTCCTTATCTCTCAAAGGTTTTGACCTTTCCATCTTTTCCTTCTTCACTAGGACTATGACCTCCACAAGGATCAATTTGTTAATTGTCTCACTCATTTTATCCCCTTAGTAATTTATCTTGACAGGTTGTCTCTCAAATCTTCTGGTCTTTGGTATCCATCCCTTTGCCCTATTTTGGGTTTGATTCTTATTACTTTCCGATCCTTCTTGGAGTTTTTTTATTGGACGATCTGGCTGTTATGGGTTATTTCCTTAAATTGAATTCGTCTAAAATCCCCATTTGGTACCCTGCTCTTTGGCACATAGATCATGTTTGACCTTCCAAGAATTTACTTAGTCGCCTATGTCCTTTAATGAGGTCTCGGTTCCTACTATGGTTTGTGATATCTCATATGTTGATTTCCACGGCTTGGAACTTCCTCCTTTCCATTATTCCACTTCCTATCTCCATTCTTCTGCTAGGGACTCCCATACTAGGATTTTCATGTTCATTTTCCTTACTGGTCTTTGAAAGTTCTCCTTCGTTCTTTCTTATACTTCTCGACATTTGTATGGTGATTCACTCTGGCTTTCTCCCCTATCTTCTATTCCTTTTTGTTTCACATCTTTATCTCCAAACAAAATCCCTTATTACTATCAAGTTCCTAAGGATGTGTGTCCTAACTCTTTCCATGCATTGGTATTATTCCAAGAGTTTTCTTGCTATCATACTTCTTTCTCTTCTCTTTTCCTCATCATGTCTTACCTATATTAACATCTTTAGTTTCTCCTTAACCTTTTCTCTCTCTTCTAGATTAACTTTCATTCCTTTGGGATAGTCTATTTGTTTTCTTTACTCCTAGCCTTTGAACCCTTCTTAACTCCTTAGACTAATCCTCCTGTTCTTTTAATGCTTACTTCTTTTTGTTCTAACTTTTCTTTCCTTTCCTAAATTAGGATTCGTCTTCCTTGGGTGAACTTTAAGAGTTTCTTCCTTGTCAATTTTCATTGTACTTCTAAGGGAGATTTTAAGGGTTAAGGTTATCTAGAATTTACTTTTTTTTCCTTCTTTGGGAGGTTTTCTATCCTTTTGTGTTGATCTTTATTAGCATACACTTATTGTTTGAATCTATCAAGGAAACTTAGAAATTTTATCAAGAAGAATTTAACTTCATTCATTCAAGAAATTTTCTTGCCATACTTGGCTTATTACAAAAAAATTTTACTCCATAATCCGTTAGGGTCATAGGCTGATAGTTAGTCTTAGAACGGTTGTGGGACTCTTGATCAAAAGGTTCTGAGAAACTAGTTGGGTTCCATTCGTATTCCCTAATGGAATGAATTTCATGTATGTCCTCCAATCCGTACCGCCTTAGTACATCGACCTCACACTCATACGTCCACTTCATCCATTAAGAGGGGTTGAAGTTGAGCTGAGGAGGTGGGGTACTTGGTGGACTTTCATGAAGGTGGCATATGCATCCCAATAGTTGTCCCAAGCCTCCTCTTGGTTGGATTCCTCTCTAGTTGTTGTGGGGCTAGAGGAGGAGTTGAGCTCCTAGGAGGAGGTACAAGTTCCTCTTGTCTTGGAGGAGTGTAGGTGATGTCTTCTGGTTCCAAAAAGGCTCCTACCAGTTTTCGGTAGTCTTCCACCATATCCTTGGGTAGTCTTTTCTTGCCCTTTAAGAATCTTTGAACAGCCTCCTCCCATGGGTTTGGTGTCTTTTTCAAGGTTACGGGTGGAGGGTTAGATTTCAAGGTAAACTTCCTAGGGATTCTCCTTCCTACATGATGGTTAAAATTTGGTTAATGTCAAGCCATAATATTGATAATGTTTCAAGGGAACTTAGCTTTGATACAACTTAAGTTGTCACGCCCCGACCCGATTTGATTAGATCCCCATGAACAACCCGCCTCTCTCTTGGTTGAAGAGGGGCTTCCCCCATCTTTAATTCAAGAGGTGCCAGGCGTAATCTAAATCTTGTTCCCTGGAATAACATATATCAAATAAAATGCAAGCTTAAGAAAGTTAAGCATACTTGACAGAGGATAAGGCCAAGTGTTATCCCTAGTCATTTCTCTATTTCCTAAAAAGGGATAAAAAGGGTGGGTGAGTTTCTACAACTCAGTGAATGGGTATTTTTAAAAAATTAACTTTCAATAAAATGGTTTTTAAATTGGAGCATGTCAGACTACTTATTTTCTTTAAAATTCTTTCTTCCTTATTTTCTTAGTTTTCAAAGCCATTTCATCATCACCAACCATAAATAGTGTATTTAACAACTAACACACACCCTTAATCATGAAGGGATCACACATTCGCAGGGCAGCACGTCCACTGCACCCACTTGTGACGTTGGAGCGACATTACCGGCCACCTAGATAGAATCACGTCCACTTCTACCCTGAGAATGAGTGGATGTACACGACATTCGATCCTCAATCCCGTAAAGAAAACTTCATGTCCATATGAGGACAGAGACCTCATCCCGACGCCACCTCGATCTCATGCACATGAAGCTACATCGAGCTTCCCTAACTGTTGGCATGACAATCTATCCTTATCTCGACCATGTCGTCCAATAGCCCCTAGGACGCATCACTACTCCTCTTGGTGTCTTGAAGGTCTCGTACCTTAGTGCATGCACAAAACAATAGTTTTCCTCATAAACCATTTAATCCTTGGTGCCACTGGTCCAACGGCCCCGACTCTCAACTCGACCTACAGCTATTTGTCTCAACTAGTCTATCAACCTGTTTTGCCGCACTCCCGCCAGTCCATCGAGTTTGTCGGTCCTCACTTGGTACCATGGCCAAACAAATCATTCATTAAAAATTTTCATGGCTTAAACTCATGTTTGTTTACGAGCTCCTACTGGTGCCAACTCGCCTTAGGCCCACAGTATGAGATTTTCAAAATTGGGCATATTAGCCCCCAAGTTCCAAAACCGAGGCCTCCGACCTATCTGAGCTATTCGAGCTCCCGTCAAGAAGGTCTCCTAAAAAGTTTAAGTAGTGGTACACAATCAGGGCAGAGCATTTCCAACAAAATATTCTTTTCATCTATCCATCACACCAACTGGGTGTGAAGACATCCCCGCTTATAACTGATAAGCGAGTTTTCTACTTCCCTGCAAGAAGTTCATCATACCAACTGGGTATGATCTACTTACAACCGCTAATTAGTTTTTCCGCATAATTTCCACATCACTCCATTCAGGTGTGATGTTTAAAATTTCACTTATTAGTGGGTTTTCATTTACGAGATACTTATCGTCACAACCCGATATCATATAAAATCCCACTCACTCATGGATGTCGTGAATTCTTCTAAATCGGTTTTCATCTCCTCATGAGCTTTGTCTTCCCTGGCATTTTTGATACCTCGTGTTCCTACATGGTATGAACATCCTTGTTCATTATCCTTTGTCTTGATAGCCTTCATTCATTTTGGATGAATAAAATACCCAACTTTTAAAATATTTGCAATTTGGTCCCTAAAGTTCTTTGTCTTTTACTTTAGGTACCAAAGATGGATTTTCCCCCAAATTGAGTCATGAAACTTCAAAATTATACTTTGAGACCTCAATTTATTTAGAATTACATAAAGGAGTTCAAGTTTCCCAAATTCCCAATTTGGTCCAATTGGTAAGTTTTGCACCAAAAATTGTCCAATTGGTCCTCCCACATCTTTATCATGCCCAATTGGCCCTCAATTTTATAAAATTACACTTTAGTCCCCTCGAATTTTCAAAAATTTCCCTAATTTTCCCCCAAATTCAACCATCCAACTCAAACAAGATTGATTTCATCAAATTGACTAACCAAATGATATTAATTGTTGAAATTGAAATTAGATTATAGTTCTTACACCTTCATATGATTCAATTGCACTTTGAATCGCATGATTTGACACTGGAACGAGCTCTAACGAACCTTCGCCGAAAAACTGAACGTAGTGAGAGAAAGCTTCGAAAGCTTATCGTAGAAGGTGCGGCAGTTCAAGCTTTCGATTTGGGCAGATAGCTCTCGTCCTGTGGTCCTTCCTAGAATCAAGAATCATCTCAATACATGCCAAATTAATGGAGAATTTAGTCATTGAAATTCAATCAGTTCTCTCTCTAGCAATGATCGGAATTCGGAGAGTGAAGCCAAATTGGCTTACCTTTCTGCACTAATTCGCCGGAGGAGGGCTGAGGAGGTGTTGGGAGAGCTTGGTTTGGCTTGAGGAGGGCTCGAATTGGCTGATTTCAGCTCGACAAAAATAGGGTAGCTTCATCGTTCGATCATGTCGGCGCTTCTCCGGTGACTCTCGGAGCAAATTAAGGCTACAAGTGTGTAGCTGACTTCTCCTTGAATCCAAAGGACCTGACCATGCCTTCTTCGACTTAGAAAAATGCCCAAGTCAGAGCTTTGGTTCGAGCTTCACTGAAAAATGGAGCAGTAGGGAGAGAGTGGAGTTTTTAAGTGTGGGAAGGATAAATGAGGAGAGGCTCTTTATATAGGAAGCTTGGGGACTTCTTGGTCATCTGATTAGTGCCTTAATTGCGGTCATTTAATGCTTGAAACTACCTGGCCAGTGACTTTTCATCTTCACCAACACTGCTTGATTTTCCAATGAGTGAATAGTACTGTCATCTGAAGGAAGAAAATGACATTGTTTCGAACTAGACAGGACCGATCTGAACAAGGTTCCAAGCTTAAACTGATCGGTTCAGGTCCGATTCGATCGGGTTTTTCAAAATTAAAATTTTCTAAATTCATCTAAATTTATTCTCTATCCAATGGTGGTCTCAATTCTCCAATTTAAATTTTCTAATCCACCTAGGAAAATTAATTTAGCATCCGGTTCAATAGAGATTCAAACCGGTCCAAATTGATTCAATCTGGTTCGGATCCGATTCACTTGAGTCGATTTGGTTTTCACCTCCAATTCATTCTAAAGTCCTTTTTCATGAATTTTGTGACTCTTTATGTCACGCCCTACCCCGGTTTGTTTGGATCCCCATGAACAACCTGCCGCTCTTTCTTGGTTCAAGAGGAGTTTCCCCTTCTTTTACTCGAGAGGATCTAGGCGAAATTTCAACCTTGTTCCCTGGAAGACATATCAAAAAAATGCAAGCTTAAGGAAAAATTAATCATACCTGATAAAGGGTAAGGCTCGGTGTTACTCCTAGTCATTTTCTCTTTTCCTCAAAAGGGGCAGAAAAAAGGGGTGAGTTTCTATAACTAAGTGAATGGGTTTTTAACAAAGTCTACTTTTAACTTTTAAGAAAAATATTTATATGGAGTGTGCCAGACTCCTTTCTTTTCAAAATCCCTTCATTTAAAAGTTTGGGTTTTTCCATCATTTCTTAGTTACCACGGTGTATCATCACCCAACACACATCCTTCATCATGAAGGTTACACATATTCGCAGGTCAGTAGGACTACTGAACCCACTAGTGGTTTCGGAGCGACTTTACCAGCAACCCGGATAGAAGTACGACCACTTCTACCCTAGGAATGAGTGGATGTACGTGACATCTAACCCACAATCCTAAAATTTGCTTCTTCATGTTCATATGAGGACAGAGACCTCATCCCGTCCCCACCACGGTCTCATGCGCTTGGTGCTACTCCAAATTTCGCACAGACACCGGGAACGACGATCTGCCCTTATACTCATCGGGTCATCTAGGGCCCTTAGGACACATCGCTACCCTTCATGGGTGTCCTGATGATCTCGTACTCATAGTGCATGCACAAACAATGTTTTATCATTATGCCATACAATTTGTGGTGCCACTGGTTCAACAGCCCCTACTCTCAACTCAACTTGCAGTTGTTTGTCTTAACTAGTCTGTCAACCTGTCATGTCGCACTGCCACTAGTTGACTAAGCATGTCAGTCCTATTTTGGTACCATGGCCAAAAAATTCACTTATTAAGTTTTATGGAACATATATTATGTTTGTTTACAAGCTCCTGCACGTGCCAACTGGCCTTGGGCCCACTGTACATGATTTTCAACATCATGCATTTAGCCCCGAAGTTCCAAAATCGAGGCCCCATCCTATAAGAGCTATTCGAGCTCCCGTCAAGAAGGTCTTCCAAATAGTTTAAGCATTGGCACACAGTCAAGAGAGAACACTTCCAACAAAATAGGTTTTCACTGTCCATAATACCAACTGGTATAAGGACATCTCCGTTCATAACCGATAAATGGGTTTTCAACTTCCTTCGAGTAAGTCACATCACACCAACCGGCAAGTAGTTTTTCCGCATAATTTTCACATCACTCTCTGTAATTGGTAATGATTAAAATACCACTAAATAGTGAGTTTTTATATCGAGGTACTTACCATCCCCAACCGGGTATGATATATAATCCCACTCACCCGATAGTGCAGTGAAATTCCACTTAGTCAAGTTCCGTCCTTAGCAAGCTACACCTCGACTGGCATTCCCGATGTCTCATTCTCCAACACAAAATGAACATAATTGTTCATTATTCTTTGGCCTAATAGCCCCCATTCGTTCCAAATTAATGAGAAAACCAAGTTTACATATATTTGTAATTAGGTTCCTAAAGTTATTTTTCTTTAACTTTAAGTCCCTATTGCCAAGTTTTTCCTAAATTCGAGTCCGAAACTTTTAAAATTTATCTTAGGACATCAAATTATTTGATTTCATGCGAAGGGGTTTAATTTCCCAAATTTCCAAATTGGTCCTTTAATTTTCCCAAAATTACCATTTTGCCCCTTTTTTAGAAAAATGGTAAATATTGCCCCAAAAATGCTAAAATTTCTCAATTGGCCCACTAATATTCTTATCATGACCAATTGACCCTCAATTTTAGAAAATTACATTTTGGTCCTTGGAATTTTCAAAAATCCCCAAATTTCCACAATTTTTCCCCCAATTTCAACAATTCAACACTACCAAATTTGATTTAATCAAATTGACCAATAAAACATCTCTAATGGTTAAAATTGGAGTTAAAATTGAGTTCCTACATGTTCATAAAATTTTAAAGAACTTTGAATCACAGATTTTAACGCTGGAACGAGCGACTGAACAGTGTCGTCATCCTGAGGAAGAAGATGACATTGTTCTGAACCGGACAGAACTGGTCTGAACCGGGTTCAATGCATAAACCGGTTGGTTCACCCCTCAGACCGAGTTTTTCAAATCCAAAATTTATAAATTCATCTAAATTGATTCTCTATCCAGTGGTGGCCTCAAATCTCCAATTTGAATTATTTAAGCCACCTAAAAAATGAATTTAGGATTCAATTCAATAGTGATTCAAACCGGTCCAAACCGGTTTGGGTCCGATTCACCTAAACCAGTTTGGTTTTCATTCCCCATTCCTTCACAAGTCAATTTCCATGTCTTTTGTGACTCCTTGGGTCACTTGGGGTCCATAAAATTCTCGGTTTACCACCTCTTAATCGATTTCGGTTCATAAATCGACTCGATTCTTAAACTGGTTTAATCCTGTTCACCCGAACCAATCTGATTTTTCTCTCCCACATTGTTCTAAGGTTCCTTCCCAAGGATTATAAATCAAAAGAAATCCATAAACTTCTTGGTTAACTCATTCTCTATCGGTTCCGGCTCATGAATCAACTTGGTTCATAAACCGATTCTACCTAGTTCAGACCCAGTTCTCTCTAACTACTTTGGTCTTTCTTCCTCATATCACCTAGGGTTCTTTTCCCAAGTTTATGAATAGTTTTGAGTCACATGGGAGTTAGAAATTTTCGAATTTGTCCATCCCCTAATTGTCGGCTCATAGACCAATTCGGTTTAAAGACCATATTGACCGGTTCTTTCCCGATTTTTTTTCTCATTACTAAAGGATGGGGTTTACAACTCTCCCCTCCCTTTAGGGGTATTGTCCTCAAAACAGTTACACGTTAAATAACTAAGGATAACTATCCCTCACCATAGACTAGGTTTCCCATGTCTCTTCCTGCACGAGTCCGTTCTACCACAACACCTTGACCATAGGAATTTTCTTATTCCTCAAATTTTTGTCTCTTCGGTCAATGATTCATACTAGCTCTATCTGATAAGTCAGGTTCTCTTCTAGTTCTATTGGAGGTCGGTCCAGTACATGATTAGGATCATGCTGATATTTCTGAAGTACTGAATTGTGGAATACATTACGTATTCTCTACAGATTAAGAGGCAGTCCTAATTTATAAGCTACTGGTCCTATCCTTTGAATAATGGGATATGGACCGATATATATGGGTTTTAACTTTCTTCTTTGCAGAAACCTAAGTATTCCTCTCCATGGAGATACTTTGAGGAATACTTGATTACCCACCTCGAACTCCAGATCTTTCCTTCGATTGTCTACATAACTCTTCTGCCTGTCCTGTGCAGTCTTAAGACGACTCCTTATTAATTTTATCTTCTCTGTGGCATCCTCTATTATCTCAAGTTTCTCTAACTTCCTTTCGCCCGCTACTTCCCAAAATAAAGGGGTACGACAGGGTCATCCATAAAGGGCTTCATAGGGAGCCATATGGATACTGGCCTAATAACTATTATTATACGCAAATTCCATCAAGCATAAGTATTCCTCCCAGCTTTTATCCATGGTGAGTACACACGCTCTTAGCATGTCTTCCAAGGTTTGGATAGTTCGCTCAGACTATCCATCTATCTGAGGGTGAAATGTCGTACTCATGTGGAGTTTGGTTCTCATGGTATTTTGCAAACTCGGCCAAAACCTGGAAGTAAATCTCGGATCGTCCATCACTCTTATGGGAAGGAAATGAGCTGATTTGGTCAGTCTATCCACAATTACCCAAATCACATCTCGACCTTTTCTGGTCACCGGCAGGCCCATGACGAAGTCCATGGTGATGTGCTCCCATTTCCACTCCGAGATTGGTAAAGGTTACAGTAGCCCTGATGACTTCTAATGCTCTGCTTAAGCATCGGGCTACATATTCCGCAATGTCCATCTTCATACCCTTCCACCAGTATCCTTGTTTGAGGGTGTGGTTCATCTTAGTACTGCCCGGATGTATAGCATACACTGAATCGTGTGCCTCTTCCAATATTAATCTCTATAACTCCTTGTCTTGAGGCACACACACCCTACCCTTATAGGTTAGTACTCTGTCACCTCGCACATCATAGTCCGGATTCCTTTCTTTGTTAGTTGAATCCAAGTAGGACTGAAGTTCTTTATCAATCTTTTGTTGGGCTTTTATATGCTCGGTTAGACTGGGCCTTATCACTACATTTTCCACCAGGCATTTTTCCTGCCGGTCCATCCTCAGTCTCACTTCCATTCTTCCCAATTATTGCAACAAAGTTAAGTAGCTTATCTTGACTTGTGTCACCTCAGTTTGATACTTGTGACCTAAGGCATTTGCTACCACATTTTCCTTTCCCAAGTGGTATTCTATCACCAGATCATAATCCTTCACCAATTCTAGCCATCTCCTCTGACGAAGATTTAACTCCTTCTAAGTTTAGGAAGTACTTAAGGCTCTTGTGATTTGTGTATATCCTACGCTTTACCCCGTAAAGATAGTGTCACCATATCTTCAAAGCAAATACTATTGCAGCTAATTCCAAGTCATGAGTCGGGTAACTTCTCTCATGCATTTTCAGTTGTCACGAGGTATACGCGATAACCTTCCCTTGTTGCATTAACACACATCCCAGTCCTTGTCCCGAGGAATCACTATAGACTGTGTACTCTCCTATAGTAGGATCAGGTAAGGAGAGTACCGGTGCAGTTGTCAGTCGAGTCTTTAACTCTTGAAAAGACTTTTCACAATCCTCATCCCATTTGTACTCAACTCTCTTCCTGGTGAGTCGAGTTAGAGGAGTTGCTATTTTAGAAAAGTCTTGCACAAACCACTAATAGAATCCTGCCAATCCTAAGAAACTTCAAATTTCAGTAGGATTCCTTGGAGCTTTCCATTCTGATATATCTTCCACCTTGGCTGGATCCACCCTAACTCCGTCCTTAGATCCGATGTGCCCTAAAAATCCTACTTCTTGCAACCATAATTCACACTTGGAAAACATTGCATATAATTGGTTTTCCTTCAAGATTTCCAATGTGATTGCCAGATGCTCTTCGTGTTCCGACTTGCTTCATGAGTATATAAGGATATCATCTATGAATACTATCACAAACCCGTCCAGATGAGGTTGGAACACGTGGTTCATTAGGTCCACGAAAGCTGCTCAAATCCTTAGTTGGTTGTAGCCTGATCGAATATCTATTTTTTTAGAAGTAGACTGCTCCTTTTAACTAATCAAACAAATCATCTATCCTTGGGATTGGGTATCAGTTCTTGATGGTGACCTAATTCAGTTTCCTGTAGTCAATACATAGTCTCATACTCCCGTCTTTTTTTCTTCATGAACAAAATAGGAGTACCCCATGGAGACTGACTTGGACATATGAAATTCTTTTCCAATAATTCGTCCAATTGTTCCCTTTCATTGACATTGCTTAATTTCCCATTGCTTCAATATTTGCATACTCCTTTGAGGTGGATCTCTTATCCTTATAGTATTCAACCTTTTTGTGTTGTTATATCCCAATTGTTTCTTTTCTCGACTTGGTTGGGGTATATTCTTCCCTTATTCCCCATCTTTGGCTAGACTTCATTTACTCCTCCAAAATGTTTGGCCCAACTCGGTTATTTCCTTATATAGTATTCCTTCAATGTCCGAACTTGAGTTGTCCAGGCCTTCTTGTAGTAGAGTATGCTAAACCTTCCCATACTCTTACCTAACCACTTGTATCTTTTGGTGTTTGATCAGCGAGATTTTTCCTTATCTTAGGGACTTGATACGCTTCATCTATTCTTGTTTTTCTTCGACTTACTTTTTACCCTCCATATGTCTCTTATCCTCTAAAATTTCTAAGGAATAATTGCACTTTCCCTTCATCTTTACCAGTGGATTCTTATTCTCTATTCTTTATCACCCAGCTTCAATTCTTGTGGATTTTTTGGGATATTTATACTTCCTCCTGGGTTTTTCTTCAAAATTACTTGGTCTTTTGAAAGTTATCCATGCTCCTCCAACTCCCTTTTTTTCAGTCCTTAGGATCCTTTTTAGATTGATTTCACCTTGTCATTTTCTAAGTCTTAAGGGTTGGGTTTAACTATTCATAAGACAATTTCCTTAAGGAGAATTTCTTCCTTTAAACTTTCATACACTTAAATCTTTCTTGAGAAACTCAGGAGTTTTAATAACTTTAAATTTATTTCAAGAATTTCTTCTTGCCATAATTTGGCTTATTACAGTAATTTCCTACCCCCTAATCTCTTGGGGTCATAAGGTTGGAGTTAACCCTAGAACTATTATGAGACTCTTTATCATAAGGTTCTGGGGAATTAATTGGGCTCCATTCGTGCTCCTCAATAGAATGAATTTCATGTATGGCCTCTAGTCGGTATCACCTTAGTACTTCCACCTCGCACTCATAAGTCCATTTCATCCATTGAGATGGATTGAAGTTAGGTTGAATGGGTGGGGGTACTTGGTAGACCTTCATGAAAGTGGCATATGCATCCCAATAATTATCCCAGGCCTCTTTCTTGGTGGGGTTCCTCTTCTATTGTTGCGGTATTGGAGGAGGGGTTGGACTTCTAGGCAGTGTTGGTGGATCCTCTTGTCTTGGAGAAGGATATACGATGCTTTTTAGTTCCAGTAAGGCTCTCACTATTCTCCGGTAGTCTTCCACCATGTCCTTGGGTACTCATTTTTCATCCCTTAGAAACCTTTGGACGGTTTCTTCTCTTGGGTTGGTCTCCTGTTTCACCCTTATAGGGGGAGGACAAGATTTTCTTGCGAATTTCTTAGGGGCTCTCCTTCCTACATGATAGTTTGGGATTGGATTAATATCATAGCATAATATTGATAATGTTTCAAGGGAATCTAGCTCTGATACCACTCTAGTTGTCATGCCCTAACCCGGTTTGGTTGGATCCCCGTGAACAACCCGCCGCTCTTTATCGGTTCAAGAGAAGTTTCCCCTTCTTTTACTTGAGAGGAGCGAGGTAAAATTTCAACCTTGTTCCCTGTAAGACATATATAAAAAAAATACAAGCTTAAGGAAAAATTAAGCATACCTGATAAAGGGTAAAGTCCGGTGTTACTCCTAGTCATTTACGCTTTTCCTGAAAAGGGATAGAAAAGAGGGGTGAGTTTCTACAACTCAGTGAATGGGTTTTTGCCAAAGTCTACTTTTAACTTTTAAGAAAAACATTTATATGAAGTGTGCCAAACTCCTTTCTTTTCAAAATCCCTTCATTTAAAAATTTGGGTTTTTCCATCATTTCTTAGTTACCATGGTATGTCATCACCCAACACACATCCTTCATCATGAAGGTTACACACATTCGTAGGTCAGTACGACTACTAAACCCACTAGTGGCTTTGAAGCGACTTTGTCGGCCACCCGAATAGAAGTACGATCACATCTACCCTACGAATCAGTGGATGTACGCGACATCCGACCCACAATCCCGAAATTTGCTTCTTCGTGTCCGTATGAGGATAGATACCTCATCTCATCCCCACCCGGGTCTCATGTGCTTGGTGATACTCCAAATTTCGCACAGACACCTGGAACGACGATCTGCCCTTATACTCACCGAGTCGTCCAGGGCCTACATGACACATCACTAACCCTCATGGGCATCTTGATGATCTCGTACTCATAGTGCATGCACAAACAATGTTTTCTCATTATGCCATATAATCTGTGGTGCCACTAGTCCAACGGCTCTGACTCTCAACTCAACCCGTAGTTGTTTGTCTTAACTAGTTCATCGACCAGTCATGTCGCATTGCCGCTAGTTGACTGAGCATGTCAGTCCTATCTTGGTACCATGTCAAAACAATTCACTTACTAAGTTTTATGGCACATATATTATGTTTGTTTACAAGCTCTTGCTCAAGCCTTGAGCCCACTGTACGAGATTTTCAAAATCGGGGCATTTAGCCCCCAAGTTCCAAAACCGAGGCCCCAGCCTATAAGAGCTATTCTAGCTCCTGTCAAGAAGGTCTCCCAAATAGTTTAAGCATTGGCACACAGTTAGTGGAGAACAATTCTGACAAAATAGTTTTCACTATCCATTATACCAACCAGTATAAGGACATCTCCGCTCATAACCGATGAACGAGTTTTCAACTTCCTTCGAGTAACTCTTATCATACCAACCGGGTATGATCTACTTACAACTGGTAAGTAGTTTTTCCGCATAATTTTCACATCACTCTCTCTAAGTGGTGATGATTAAAATACCACTAAACAGTGGGTTTTTATACCAAGGTACTTATCTTCCCCAACCGGGTATGATATATAATCCCACTCACCCGATAGTGCAGTGAAATTTCACCTACTCAGGTTCCGTCCTTAGTAAGCTGCACCTCGACTGGCATTCTCGATGTCTCATTTTCCTACATGAAATGAACATAATTGTTCATTATTCTTTGGCCTAATAGCCCTCATTCATTCCAAATTAATGAGAAAACCCAATTTTACATATATTTGTAATTAGGTCCCTAAAGTTATTTTTCTTTAACTTTAAGTCCCTATTGCCAGTTTTTTCCTAAATTCGAGTCCTGAAACTTTTAAAATTTATCTTAGCACCTCAAATTATTTGATTTCACAAAAAGGGGTTTAATTTCCTAAATTTCCAATTTGGTCCTTCAATTTTTCCAAAATTACCATTTTGCCCCTTCTTTAGAAAAATGGTAAATTTTGCCCCAAAAATTCTAAAATTTCTTAATTGGCCCTCTAATATTCTTATCATGACCAATTAACCCTCAATTTTAAAAAATTACATTTTGGTCCTTCAAATTTTCAAAAATCCCCAAATTTCCCCCAATTTTTCCCCCAATTTCAACTGTTCAACACTGCCAAATTTGATTTCATTAAATTGATAGATCAAACACCTCTAATTGTTGAAATTGGAGTTGAAATTGAGTTCCTACATATTCATATGATTCTAAGGAACTTTGAATCGCTGATTTTAACGCTGGAACGAGCTCAAATGGAGCTTTGCCGGAAAATAGACTATAGAGAGAGAAAGCTTCGATTTTTCACCAGTGATGGTGCAGCGGTCAGAGCTTTCTATTTGGGCATGTAGCTCTCCTCCAGAGGTTCTTCCTAGGATCAAGAATGACATCAATTGATGTCGAATTGGATTAAAATTTCTTTATTGAAATTTGGCCGACTCTTTCTCTAGCAATGATCTGAAATTGTAAAGGGGAGCCGAATTGGCTTACCTTTCTGTCCAAATTCGGTCGTGGAAGGGCTGAGGAGGTGTCGGGAGAGATTGGTTTGGCCTGAGGAGGACTCAAACTGGTCTGAGTCACAAAAGACATGGAAATGGACTTGTGAAGGAATGGGGAATGAAAACCAAACCGGTTCGGGTCCGGTTCACCTGAACTGGTTTGGTTTTCATTCCCCATTCCTTCACAAGTCCATTTCCATGTCTTTTGTGACTCCTTGGGTCACTTGGGGTCCATAAAATTCCCGGTTTACCACCTCTTAATCGATTTCGGTTCATCAACCGGCTCAGTTCTTAAACCGGTTTAATCTAGTTTGGGTCCGGTTCACCCAAACCAATCTGATTTTTCTCTCCCACATTGTTCTAAGGTTCCTTCCCAAGGATTATAAATCACAAGAAATCCATAAACCTCTTTGTTAACTCATTTTCTATCAGTTTCGATTCATGAATCAACTTGGTTCATAAACCGGTTCTATCCAGTTTGGACCCGGTTCTCTTGAACTGCTTTGGTCTTTCTTCCTCATATCATCCTAGGGTTCTTTTCCCAAGTTTATGAATATTTTTTAGTCACATGGGAGTTAGAAATTTTCGAATTTGCTCGTCCCCTAATAGTCGGCTTGTAGACCAATTCGGTTTAAAGATCATATTGATTGGTTCTTTCCCAGTTTTTTTCTCATTACTAAAGGATGGGATTTAAACTTTAGGTCACTGGGGATCCATAAATTTCCCGGTTTTCCCTTTCTCTATCGGTTTTGGTTGATAAACCAACTCGGTTTTCTCTTTGGAAATGACTGGTTCAGATCCAGTTCACCTGAACCAGTCTAGTTTTCTCTCCCAAATTGTCCTAAGGTCCTTTTCTAAGGTTTTTATGACCCCCTTTGGGTCACTCAGGAGTTGTAAATTTTCTCAAATTGCCCATTATCTGATGATCGGGTTTATGAACTGATTCAGTTTTCTCACTCGGTTTAACCAGTTATTTTCCCAATTTTTCCTTAACTCCAAAAGACAAGGTTTACAAGATTTTTCATCAAGGTTTTTTAAGAGTTCTTTTTAGAGGAGTTTGGTGTGGTATCTACATTTATATGGTCCTTGTTTCACAACCAAATAAGGTATAATTCATTTTTTTACTTTCTTCATGAATGTCTTAGGATCTTTTTCATATTTGTGAAGGATGTCGTCAGTATATTGGTGAGGTTCACATAATTTGGCATGATGGAATGTAATTCGGTAGAGGTTCCTATAGTTCATGGAAGTAAACTAACTAAGGAATGAAATGGAATATCAGTTTACTCAATTAACTACAAACAAATGTTGGGTGTTTTTATGTACTTGAATGCCACTCAACTTGATTTGGCATATTTTATTTCCTTGGTTTGTAGATACATGGAAGGGCCAACTAAGAGTTACTTGATGGTTGTTAAGAGGATCATCAGATATGTAAAAGGAACACATTGGATATGGGGATAATGTAAAGGAGACATGCAGAAGTTAAATTAATTGGTTTCACAAATAATGACTATGCGGGGATGTGGTTTATTGAAAAAGTATATTTGGGTTTGTATTTCTACTTGGATCAGGAGTTGTGTCTTGAGCATCTAAGAAATAATTGATAGTTGCACAATCTACAACTCAAGCTAAGTTTATGGCAACGTCATATGCAACATACAGTGTATTTGATTAAAATAAATTGTGTTTCTTGGATGATGAATTTACAATGTCAAGTCTTATGTATTTTGATAATACTACAATTGTGAAGCCCTCTAAAAATTTAGTGCTTTAGGGTAAAAGCAAGCACATTGATATTATTTTTATTTTATTCGTGACTTGATAAATGAAGGAAGTGAGACTCTATTAGAATGTTATACTCATGAGTACGATAGAGATATCTTTACCAAGGCAGTGAAGTAGGAGACATTTCAGAGACTCAAGCATAAACTCGGAATGGAAAACAAGGTAAACTCAAGTCAATTGACATAAGTTTAAGGGGAGATAGGTTAACATATTTCTTGAAGACATCTAGGAGTAGCAAGAAGTTCTATATTTAGGATTAGAGCAAATCTTGCTATCAATTCTATGTTTAATAGTAATAATCAATCAAGACAAGTATAATGAAAAATGTTGTAAACAATGGCAAGTGCTTGTTTTTTAATAACGGGTTTAACTGATTTTGTAGTTGTATAAAATTAGAACTTTGTCTATTAATGTTGTGTGAAATAATATAGAGATTTATAACTTTCTTGATTGTGAAACTTCTTGCTAATCATTTCATCTTTAACTCTGGGTTATAATGTTGCGTTGTATCCTCTGTCTCGAGATTCACCATTCTTCCTAGATCAAACACCTACAAAAACAAAAAAAAATACAACATATTGTGCACATATCGATTGTGTGTTTGTGCAATCTTAAATCCCCAAATTGCTTAAAGGAAATATGGTGGTTCTATTAGAAACAAGTGCATGTACATAATGATTGAGAGTAATAAGATAATACATATGAATGTGTATTTCTCTGAGTAATCAGTTGTTCATTTCTCATTTGACACATGCACTTAGAAGTGATCCAACTACTATTATACTTGTTTGAATCTACATTTAGTTCCAGTAAAATATTAACTTGTGGTATCTCAACTATAGGTAGAGTGTTTCATTTCTCAATTGATATATTTTAGGTTTAAGAACCACTTAAAGTTATATAAATGAAAATGATAACACTAGTTGAATGAGTAATAATCAAGAAACGGCGAACAATATACAGATACTATGATGCTGATGGTATTTTCACCGAACGTGTTATTCCAAGGTATTAACATAAGTGTGCTCTGCTCATCCTCCTCCTTTCTTCACCCCTAGTTTTTAAATTACTAGTTCATTTATAATATTTAAATTTTAAGTATAAGCAATGCTCCATGATTCAAACCTAAGTAATATATTAAAATGTATGTCTATATAAAATTAAAATTTTATAATATATTATACTATCCCGTTAAATTCAATAAATAATTTATTTTAATAAAAAATATAGAATTAATAATATTTATATTTGTACGGTATCATATTTGGACATTCATATTTTACCGTTAATATATCAAACAAATTGAACTATTAGTATATGCAAACATGAAAACTGAACTACTAAACTATGAAGAGTGGTTGGGGATAGCGTTTACGCAAAGCCAGCATCGGCTACCTAATGGCTGCAAAAGAATTAAGACGGATGGAGCTTATTCGGTAGACTCAAGAAACGGGTCAAGAGACGATGAGTCGAGCGCACCGAATAAGATAGAGTAGTCATAGGTATCATAAGGTCAAAGGATAGTATGTATAGTTTGGAAGCCCGAAGACGTATACGAGTTAGGTTGAAAACCTCCAAAATAGTGCTATAGATTCCAATAGTTGTTAGAGGGCACGATGAAAAATCTGATCCCGAGGAAATGAGACTTGATACCTTCCACTAAGCGTTGGAGAGCACAGTCCTGAACACTGTAGATACCGCGAATACGTAATTAGATGCTACGAAGGCAGATATGAGGTCGAGGAAAAACAAGGCCAGAGACTTTTATGAGTGCTAAAGAGTACAAGACAAGAGTCGGAGCTGGCAGAGACAAATAGGAGGCTGGAAACCTCTATGGAGTCTTGGAGAACGCAGTGAGGTTAAAAACTACGAAGAAACTGTCCTGGCCAACAATACCTTAGAGGTTAAAAACTGCGAAGAAACTCTCCTGGCCAACAATACCTTAGAGGTTAAAAACTGCGAAGAAACTGTCCTGGCCAATACCGTAGAGTTTCATATAATTTATAAATATTAATAAACATTTAAAAAAAGTTGAGAATATGCAACTATTTGGCAACTTAGTATTATTTTTTATTAATAATACTAAGTTGAGAATATTTTTTATGAGGAAAAAAAAGTATTTTTTTCAATATTTACTATATAATTATAAGGTAATTAATTTTATTATTACGAATAAATTATTATATTTACATTAATTTAAAAGTGATACGCTGAATTAGAATGATATAATACTTTAAAATTTATAAAAGTAGAATATTCTGTCAATTTTTTTTAAAAAAATATATTTGATATATTTAAATTCACCATCAATAATTATTTACGAGAAAATATTATGATTAAATAAAAAATTATACTTATATTTATTTAAAAATTACGAAAGTAACACTAAAAATCTTATAAATTCGTCATACATTTTTTTTTTCTTAATTTATCTCAAATTGCAATACTTATATATTATTACTAATTATAATTTTCTTGTCACAATTTAAGTTTATAAGATATTTAATTTATTTACACGTAAAAATATAAATAAATAAATTATCGTAACCCATTTTTTTTAAATTTATAATATTTATCGTTCCTTTTTTTAGTATAATAATTTATATTATCCATCAATATCAATAATAAGATAAAAAATATTAATAAAAGCAAGTGGAGTGGCAAGTATAAGCCTCAGGGAAGTTGATTAATAATAGAGGAGACCACTAGAAGAATCAACATGAGTAGGATGTAAGCAAAGGATGCATCCATCATGTGTGTCGTTTGATCCTTTCATTTTAAATGTTACAATTGTATTTTGTTAATTTATATTATGTTTATTTAATTTTTTTCTATTTAAAATAATATAAAATATTATAGTTGTCAATATTTTATTGAATGGTAATATAATAAGCCAAATGCACTTTGATACTTTCTCAAATGAAAGTGACAATATATTTGAGAAATTTCTCCTTAAAAATGAAGTATAATAAGAGTTAAATAAGAACATAATATTTATATAATAACTTAAATAAAATTATATTCCTTTTTATTTAAATAAGGTTATAATATTTTTAATTAAGCTAGTATAATTATAGCATTTTTTGTTTGGCTCTCTAATGATTTACGAATATATACATAATTTTTAAAATTAAATTTATAGTATATAATATTGGATTAACGTTTAATATGGATCAAATGTTAAGTACTAACATGTAATTCAACGCTATATATAGAATATAGAATAAGTAGGATGTTGATTAAAATGTATAAATATTATGTATATATAATAAATATAATATTATAATGGTTACAACAAGTATAATTCATAATTTTAAATAAATATGACTAACACACATAATTTTAAATTTTAAATAAATATAAGTATAACAAAGTATTTATACATAATATTTTTCATATATTATAAAAATAAATAAGATCACACTACGCTATTGTTATTTATATTTGTTTGATACGGAAAAAATTATATTTATCTTGTATACACTTATTTAATTTAATTTTAAAATTTATATATTACGAATGTATCCATATTTCAAATTTTACAATATTTTATTAATTAAAATTACATATTGATTAAAATAAATAAATATGATAAGTATATAAAGTTTTTATGCAGGACAAATTTTTTTTGAAGTTTCTAATAATTTTATTTTTTTAAATCATAATATATAAGTAATAAGAAATTTACTATTGAGAGTGATATTAATTATCTAAATTACCAGTTTCTAAGTCAAAATGCTTATGAATTTGGTGTAAAGTGCATGGACCTACCGACTTTTTTTTATAAGTTGGACCTACTGAGTACTTTTTTTTATTGTAAGTTGGACCTACTCAGTGTTTACGATCTCATTCCCCATTCCGTGAAGAACATGGATAATGAATAATGTGGTAGATTCTTTTGTTTTCAGCGGATGTCCATAGGTAGATTCCTTTTTCACAGAAGTTCAACAATTTCCTTTCTTTTCCTTACTTTTCTTTGCCATCGACATGGACATGTAAATGGAATATAGAAACCCTACACACGTTGGCCCCTTCTCCAATATCTTATATGCCTCGAATAATTAATTGAGTAACACGATCGAGGGGTCACAGAGAGGGGAACACAGTTCGCACAGGCAGCCACAAATCCCTAGACCGGTTTCTGATACAAGAGACAGTGTGGTGGTGTTCGAAATTCCCCCCTAAAAAAACTTGGTATATATGTTTGTACTTTAGCCAATTAATGAAGGAAAAGAGCATGGAAACCAACAAAATTGTTATTCTATTAGGGTCTATTGAGCGGAATCAACTGAGCTTCTTCTTCGAGATATTTCCGACTCCTATCTATTATATTGTAAAATTTCGTGTTTAGGCATTAATGGATTCTCCCATGCCAAAAGGCAAAGAAAGGTATTGATTGATTCTTTTCTTTTATCCATGTAGTGCGCTCAGTCGTTGAAGTCAACTGTCCAGCTCTAGTAAACTGTTAAATTAGGGCACATGAAAGTGCATTGATCCAAAAAGCTAGGTCGACCCGGCCATCCCATCCCGCATGAACCGTCAACACACGACACAAGTTTGTGCCTACTCGTGCATATATAATGAAAATAGAAATGAAATTTATGGATTGAATATTATTAATTATATTATAAATTTAGAGATATAATTAATTAAATTCTAATCATTTATATTTTTTGTATGGTTGAATGAGCATTCCCTAATCATAATTAGAGGATGGTGTCAATTTCTTAATATTAAGAAAAAAATGTGAGTTGTATATAGTTAAATAAAAAATACTACTAATATTTTATTGAGATTCCATTATATTCATTTTAATCATATACAACCATCACTTTTCACTATTTTAGTTCGGAGCATTATAATTATTCCTCTTTACTCTTTTGGGTAATTCACTTTGGAGGCATTATAATTATTCTACTTTACTTATTTAGGTAATTCACTTTGGAGGCATTATAATTATTCCTCATTTCATGGACCCATCTATCCATACAGCCAAAATATTGATATATAATAGTATGTTAATGTGTAACCATTCAATTGTTGCCGTGGGATTACGACATTTCACAAAATAGAAGAAATAGTGTTGAATTGCCAATGAGGTAGAATGATTTAGCATTTCAACCATTGTTATTTGAATGTGTTTTTGATTGATAAATTTAATGTTAAATTTAAAATATTATATATATATATAAGCTAGAAATATTAAAAAAATATATTTGATATACTGTATACTACCCACAGTAATGTGATAAATAACTAAATATAGATAAACGGAAAAATAACAAAAAAAATAGAAATAAATAATATTAAAATATATTAATATAATATTATATATTATAATTAACTAAAATATTATATATTAAGTAAATTATAGTACTTCTCCTAAGTTTATTTATAAGTTATAATAATAAAAAATAAAAATAAATAATATAAAAAATATAATTTTAATATAATTTTAACTAATTAAAATTATATAATATATTATAACTATTTAAAATATAGGTATTATTACGTGAATAAATTAAATTTATTTTATATTAAATGTCACTATTTCAATCGTTTTAGTGGAAAATCTCATTTTTTTTTTAGAGTTTTACTATTTTAGTAGAGTTACATATGAATTAGTCAACAGTCAGTAATATTTCTAAATATTAATAAATAAATAGAAAAAATAATATGTATGGAGTGGATACTTAGCTGAGGTTATAAATGATTATATAGTATAGTGAAACAATGCTTAATTTAGCCACTAATAGTTAGTCATGTAAATATTAATTTTATAAACAAAGTTAAATTTGTGTGTATACATTATTGCCAATCTTGTATTTAGGGTGTCAATAGGGTTGAGGTTCCGATGGAAAGGTTTGGTGTGTAGGTAAAGTATTTGGAGAGAAATTATATATTTTGAAAGTGTTAAAAAATTTTAACAATATTTTGTTTAGATTGAGATGAAGTTAGTGGAATAATTATTAATTAAAAAATTAAAAATATAAATTTATCTTTTTAATTAAATTAAATATTTTATTAGTTATTATATATAATTAAATTATATTAAAAAAATTTGTACAATAATTTTGTATTTATAATATTTGTATTATATATTTATATTATATAATTTTATATAAAATATTACTAATATATAAATTTATTTAAAATATATAAAAATAATAATAAATAATAAAAATAATAAATATGAGTATTAAATTAATTTAATCTATAAATGATAAATATTTCCAAACACCAACACTTTTGAATTTATTATATTTTAATATAAATTGAGGGGTTTGGAGCTATAATTTTTTATCAAATAAGTGAATACTTATAAATTTCTGCATTTTTTATCAAATAAATAATTTCTCCCTCTTATAATTCCTATATTTTTTTATCAAATAAATTATTTTTTTAACTCCAAATCATTTTAAACCACTCAATCTAAACATAGGTGCAATCCAACATCATCACTCCAAACCTCCGTTGTTGGATGGTAGGATTAAAAAATCGTCCTTTTAGTTTTTTAGCAAAAAAAAAATTGTTTTAAAATCAAACGATTTCATTTTAATTTTACCAGTAAATTTTTAAAAGCTCTGGGCTCCAACAATTAGGTTGCTAGGGTATTTTTTTTATTTTTCTACATAATACCGTCATTTTAGTATTAAGCCAAAATTTTAAAAAATTCTCAATAATTTAACTTACCAAGTTTAGAATAATCACTAATTTACAAAATAAAAAATATGATTCACTTTCCCATAAAAATATTTGATCATTACATAATATATTATTGCACGTAACATTCTTACACCATTGATATACAAATAATATAATCTATTTTTGTATACATGGCCATTATATTTTAGTTGAAAATGTATTTCCAACTAAATGCTAAATATACCACTGTGATTTAAACTCAGAAAAGCTGGCAAGAACAAAGATTCCATTGGCATATGCAATAGCCAGTGAAGAGTGCACTCAATCAATCTGATTGCAGGCATCCTGCAGCCTCTGGTGACTTAAAATGTCAGGAGAATTTCTTTGCTCGCAGTCGCCATATTTACAAATAGCCATTCCTCCTTCGTGCAACACAACAATATCGTATAGTCAATTCTCTTGTCCAGCAGCCAGCCAAGAGGCATCTTCTTCCTTCCGCAACAATTCGTATGTTTTTTTAGGAATCAGTGGGCCAATAAGCTGTCGTCGATTAGTTATAATCTAATATAATATTTTTATACAAGTAATTATATAACAAAAAAATATCTAATTTTCTTTTAATAAAGTTTTGTTTTACAATATATATTATTAAAAGTTACTATATTTATTCTTGTTAAAAAGTCAAGAAACATTTATGGGAAAATGCATTTGCGTGCATCTCATCTCAACTCATGAATCCCCTCAACTTGATCAACTTTTTCATAATCTAGTTCCACCAATTCCAAAAAAAACATGTTCAGTTCCCCATTCTTATTCACCCGATGATAGGATATTATTCGATGATGAGAGGAGTCTAGTTATAGTATGGTAATCAAGAACTACATTGTAACACTATTAATCATTCTCGAGATGGGTCAATTGACTAAACACGTAAAATTCTATTGGTTGGAATATTTTTCATTCGTCAGTACCCAAATCCGAAATTTTTTAGTAAGATAAACAATGATCGAATTAATTAAATTCAATTATTATTAAAAATAAGATTACATATTTAATAAAATAAAAAAATGATATAAAAAGTATTTTGTTATTAATTTATAAGATTAAAATAAATGCATTACTTATAAATGATTAAATTAAAAAAAAAAAAATATATATATATATATATATAAGATAGAAGAAGATATTGTCCATGGTATATTGGGTTTTTGACCAAGGGCGGGAGTAATACTAAAAGGGAAGAAGAAGAACAATGTCACTAACGAGTGTATGTATAAAGCTGAAATGGATGATTTTGAACCGACAGAAATTAGCAAATCGCCATTTGTCGCCACTAAAAAGGGGTTCCGCCTTAATGATTAACAATCGAATTTACTTTATTGATCACCCAAAAAAAATTAAAGTTGAGGAAACAACATAAAATAACAAGCTCTTAATGGGTTGGGGGAACAAAAGGTGAGTGGACGTGGAGAAAGACCAAGAAGATGATCCACTATACGATAAGATCAAAACAATTTCATAAATTTGTCTAGCTTATTTGGGATAATAATGAATAATCCATTAAAAACTTATATATAATTCCTTAGAAAAATAGGATAGTATGTTCTTATTCCTACCCAAAAAGGGGAGAGAATATGATGCTCTGTTCTCTCTCTCTCTGCTTTGAGTTATCACTCCTATTTTCGCCTTGATGATCACAAGCAAGCGCATGTGTGATAACCTCTCTTATATCATGTCTTCGTGCTGGTATGAGTCAGCTGTCATATGACACACATTATTACAGAATCTGCGCAATATAAAATCAGATCAACGGTCTGTTTCGAATCTTTAGGGGATGCTATTTGATGGAAGTATACAACAGCAGATGACATATCCATCGTGTGTGAATGTGATACTTTCTTGTTGCAGGGCAAGGCAGAGAGATAGGGGGAGGCAAAGTGATAATGCCCTGCAATGGTCATGTAGAGTCAGATGTATCAACTGATTACCTTAAGCCAAAAGAAAGCTTCCAAAAAAAAAAAAGAATTGCCCTCTTATCCTCTCTTGTCTCCCCCTCTTCTTCATCCTCTTCCATTCATCATTTCAATTTGCAGTTCATGCATCACCTCAAAGAATCTCTCTCTTTCTCTCTCTCTTTCCCATCTCTCTCCCTGTTCCTCTCCCTTTATCTCTCACCCCTATGAAACCCTAACTGCATCACCACATGGTTCTTAGTGCAAAGCTCAGGCCGTGTGTGGCTAGCTAGCTAATTAGTAATCATTGGATCTAAATACGAATCTCAACTATACATACACATCACGTATAATCAGGGGTTTTATCTGCGGCCGTGATGCTGGGCTCCTTCGGCAATAATCCGTCGTCGCGGGGCCGTGGCGGCCGTGACGATGAGGCGGCGGCAGGGCCCTCCTCTACCCTCTCATCGGCGTTGGATCTCAGCTGCCCATACACCCACCAATATAACCTCTACCTGCAGCCGTCGCCGGTGCTCCACACAAGGCAGATGCTCCTGACGGTGGCGGAGCTCATCTCGCAGTCCAACTTCTCCGCCGCCCACCACCTCCTCTCCGTCCTCTCTGCCAAGTACTACTCCCCCTACGGCGACTCCACCGACCGCCTCGCCTACCAGTTCTGCCGCGCCCTCTCCATCCGCCTCGGCCACCACCTCGGTACGGCGGCTCCCATAGGATCCTTCACCTCTGGAGATCCGAGGGAACTGCAGTCCTGCTACCTCTCCCTCAACCAGGTCACCCCATTCGTCCGATTCAGCCACCTGACGGCGAACCAGGCCATCTTGGACGCGATCAGTAGCGGTGGCGGCTGCGGTCAGGGTCACCTGCAGCAGTCGATCCACATAGTTGACTTCGACATCATGCACGGCGTCCAGTGGCCCCCATTCATGCAGGCCCTGGCCGACCGGACCACCCCGCCGCCGAAGCTACGCATAACCGGAGCTGGCTCCGATCTGGACTCCCTGAACCGGACAGGCGACCGGCTCTCCAAGTTCGCCCATTCCCTAGGGCTCCCTTTCCACTTCCACCCACTCCACATTATGAATGACAACGAGGCGGGCCCGTTGATGATCCCTGTCTACCCCAACGAGATCGTGGCCGTCAATCTCGTGATGTACCTCCACCGCCTCATAAGGTCCGATCGCGAGGCTCGCGAGCTGAGGACATTCCTGCACCGGATCCGTTCCTTGAACCCTAGGATCGTGACGGTGGCGGAGCACGAGGCCAGCCATAACCACCCCTCCTTCCTCCGCCGGTTTGTGGAAGCGCTCGACCACTACGCGGCCGTGTTCGGATCGCTCGAGGCCACGCTGCCGCCCAACAGCCGGGAGCGGATTGCAGTGGAGACCGTGTGGTTCGGACGGGAGATAGCCGACATTGTTGCGGCAGAGGGCGACGGCCGCCGCGAGCGTCACGAGCGGTTCGAGTCGTGGGAGATCCTCCTCCGCGGTTCAGAGTTTAGGAACGTGCCATTGAGCCCCTTCGCCATTTCTCAGGCGAAGCTCCTCTTGCGGCTCCACTACCCTTCGGAAGGATACCAACTGCAGATCAAGAACAATTCAGTGTTCTTAGGTTGGCAAAATCGACCCCTCTTATCCGTTTCTTCTTGGCGCTAGTCAATATTAATATATCTCATTATACCATATTACCCACCTCTACCACAAACCCTAGGTTTAGGTTTGCTTGATTATCAAATAGGTACCCATATATAGTTTTACTCAAGTCCAAAATGAGTCTAATCTTTGATGTTCATTGTCAAAGAACCTTTGAAGAACCCACCGGGATGCTGAGGTCTAGACCACCATATTGAACCCTAAAGACCATGAATCCTTTTCCTCTTCTTGTAGATTTAAGCCTAGCTATAGCCATGTAGCTAGCTAGGTATATATTGGAAAGCATTCATTGCCATATGATATCAGCAGTGAAGAATCAATTACCCTAAGCTCCAATACCATCACCTAGAAGAATCATGATGATCTATGTGTGACAAGTCAATATTAGACCATCCAACAACCAGAACACATCATCTACATCTCCCTCTTGGCTTGTTTCTTGAAGGGGACTTTGGATTAGCTGCCCACTCTTGAGTTTCCTAGAGTTGTATTTGCTAGGACTTGGAATTAGTGTGTGTATGTGTTGATTATGCCCTTCTCCTTCTGCTAATCCTTTATATGTCATTATATTTATATGTCCCTTAGTTGAATTTGTAATGGACTCCCTTTTAGCCTTTTTGTTATGTGGAGCATCTAATATAATTTCTTTTTTGGGTACAAGAATCTATATGTAATTTCTTATTTCACAATTGGTCACATTGGTGAAAAGGGGCACCATCATCACTTCTATTATGAGGGTATTATTATTAATTTGTGCCTTTTTGCATATGTGCTCATAATGCTTTCCTTTTTCTAAACAATAAGACCAATTTATCTTGTTGGTTGCAAGGATGACCATAAACATAAAATATGTAATAAAAGATTGGAGCATTAAAATGAAAGTAATTGCGCTGATGAAAATTGAGTGCAAATAATTTACAAAAGGCAAAGTATTTGACTTTGGAGTTAAAAGTGTATTTCTCTCAAGAAAAAAAAGTAATTGATAGCTTGTATTTGAAGTGAGAAAGTACATCCTGCCAAGCAACCTGCATCACCATACTGAATAGGAAATGGAATCAAAACTATATATTTTTTTACCCAAAAAGAAAAAAAAAGATAAATGATATTTGGTGTAATGATATGGCCACACATCTAACCATTTAAGAGCTTATAGATGATGTTTGGTTTGCTTTCTACTCCATTATACATGTATATGTATATGCATATATGCACATGCCCATTAATGGACAGCAAGAGAAAATTTTCCTGTGCCTGTACAACATGTAAATTGTTTTTTTTTATTATTTGGGAAGCTTGAAATTATTGAGCAATGGTTTGTAGAGGTTACAAAAGGCTCCACTAAGTGGAGAGTGGCTATAAAGGAACTGTTCCTACTCTTTTAAACTAGCTTAGGCAAGGCTATAATTCTGTCTCTCGCTTAATGTAGAATTATATTGCTTAATACAATGCTTGGAGATGTTTCTTGAGGATAAACCCTCGCATTATTCAAATGTCAAGTGAAGTCAACTGAAGAGGACCAGCTTGTGGTTCAAGCATCAAGTGACTTCTCTCACCCTAGCTGCATAACCTGGTGAAACTTTTTCATCCCAACCTCTGGATCTTCCATAGATTCCAAAACAAGAGAAGGTCATCTCCCACACCATCAAGGTAACAAAGCAGCCCAAGAGGATAAAATTGCCCATCTCTCACTCAGACTTGATTGATCAACATTTAGATACTTCCAAAAAAATTTCTCTAATAACCCCATCAACATTAAGAAAAGTATAACATTTGACTCAAATATTCTGACTTGTCATGCATTAAGTGTTACCCTTCTCCAATATTGCGAGTTTATCATTCACGGCAAGACATGATTGGAGCATACATCATTCCTTCCATTGTCTTTTCTCGCGCATATTTCAGCTGAATATTTGATGGAACGTTTAGAATCAAGATTAAATTCTACGTCATTGGTCATTAGATGCACAAATATGGAACAAGTCCAATCCTCAGCCTTATTTGACCTTATTGGTACTTACTTTACGAATCCCCTAGCTAGCTCGTGCCCACTATGAACGAGCAGCCAATCATCACCGTACCAATACCAGAAGTATACACAAGAGCTCACGTAACACGGTGGCCATCGCAAAATCTGGCCTTGACTATCACTAGCTAGGCTCGAGTGAATAATCTATTTCCCCTCACTTTTCATAGTGGAAATTGGCAAAAGCTCTCTTTCTCTATGTTCCGCCCACTCTTTGAGGCTCAAATCTCATATAGTGTAGGAGATGCCTAGCTCCCTCTCGGCTTAAGCACGGGTGCCATACATGCTCTCTTCATGTCCATGAATTTGCTATGCGTGCATGTGTTGTAACATCCCAATAACATTCAATAATTTATGGGAAAATATATTATATCTTTAGTAAATTATTATTAAATTTCAAAAGTTAAGACAAGTTATTAAAATTTAATGGTTTTATGAGCCAGAATTAATATAAATTTATGATGAAAAAAAAGATACCCAGTAATAACAAAAGGTTTAAGATGCCGTAGATGCCTGTCTGATGTCTCTTTGATATTGCACCACTACTGACCCCAATTTCTGCCGCATGTCCCCTCAACAAAACCATCAAAGTTCTCAAAGAAGAGCCATTGATGCCTTCTCCTTGCCTCCCCATAAGCCATGCATCCCTCAAAGCCAGTGGATTATATATACAATATATAATCTCTCTCGTGTCTTGAGGTTCTAATTAATTCTTCCTCACCCAGGACCACTTATTTTATTATGCATTACTTTAATTTAGATCCACCTTTAATTATATTATAATTTTGCATTTTTCTTCCATCCCCCCTTCATTATACCTTGTCCATTGTCCTCTTTTGTCCCATGCTTATGGCCCCTAATCGACACTCTCTACTTCTCCCCAGAAATTCTCCTTTATGTGTATATATATATATCCTCGTTTTAATAATATGCTATGTCAACTCATTTTTAACATAGTTAAATGTTCAATTTATTCAATCTTAGTTATTGGCAATTTATTTAGTAGATATATGAATTTGAAATAAATATATGAATTTGTAATGTTTTTGGTAAAAAAACAGGATTATATTATAATATTCTTATAATTTTAAATATTTGTGGTATGATCGATCATTTTTAAAGTAATATTACGGACCTTTTAAGTTTGAAAAAAAAACATTTTTAATCTTATCCCTTAGTAGAAAGTCACTTTAAGGTCATTTTTATGTGGCATTATTTTTTCGGTATAAGAAACTGAAAAATTCTACCCATGTGTCTAAAATTGTAAACAAACATAAAAGATCAACAATTCCCTGCACCATTCTACAAAATGTTGGCATGATACATGGAAAAAAAACCCAACTATAAATGAGTTTTCCATTGAAGAAAGTCATACCCAAATGAAGCTGTGCGCATGAATGGGGACCAATTATATATCAGTAGTATGAAGGTTGATCTCACTTGAAATGAGCTAAGGAATGACCTTACTTACTTGGGTGTTTTTTTGGAAATTCGCTTTACATAGGTTAGAACTTTATTTTTTTGGTAAAAAATACTATTTGGATAGTTGGATCATATATGATTTCTACTACAAATAAATTCGACAACCTCAATGTAAGATGTCGGGCATCTATATATATCCTCAAAGTACTCAAGCACAAATGAATGTATAACCACCTGATGAATGAATTTTCAATTCCACACTATTTCATGGATTCACACATGGCTTAGCCAACCTCTTTTGTTGATTAATCGGACCTTGTGAATTCGTAGCAAGGTACGTGGGATGGATGGAACTTGATCATATGAGTGGGAGAGCAAGGTTGTGGAATAGCACCATGAGAAAGGTTGGATTTAATAGCTCACCCATGATAGCAGATCTACATATAAGATGCTACATCTGTATGAATATATATTTATTATATGTATTGTGTGAACATGGGATGCTCTTTCCGTGTAGGCATTGAAGGGATGAATTGAGAGAGGGTTTCTGGTGAACGAGACTGTGAAGTAGAGAGAGAGAGTGTGTGTGTGTGTGTGTGAGAGACAGACGATTAGATGGCAGTGAGGGCTCTATCAACATCACCTCGAAGTGACCCTTTGCGTGTCCAAGATCGTCGTTTCTGCAGCGACAGGTAGAGAGAGAATGGATGGAAGAGATAGATAAAGAGAGAGAGGTTGCTTTAGGGTTTTCACACGCATGAGCGTGACAGGGATCATCAGTCCAAGAACCCATTCTATCTATAATCCCTGACTCCAATGTAAACCCTCCTTTTTATTTTTCTCTTTGGAAGAGCCCCTCCTCTAGAATATATGCTTGGATTCATGTGTGGGAGGAGAGGAGTTAGACGGACTAAGAACCCAAATGAGAGGTTTAGAAGCTAAAAAAAGAATGCTTGTTGAGATAGCAATGTGGAGGAGAGGTGAATGAATTTGAATAAGAAAAAAAATTATAACTTTAATATTTATTTTTTATTATGAAATTAAGGATTTAACGTATAATTTTACCTAATCGCTCATTATTCCTCCTTAACCCCAACTTTAGGAAATTTAATGTATATTATTCTTATATCTAATTAAAATTTATAATTTATAATTTTTTAAACCTTTTCAAACTTATATGCATATAATATTTCTTAATTTTAATAATTTTTATATCAATTTTTATCCATAATTAAATATAAAATGTTACAATTTTGATTGATGACCAAACTCTTATTTATATTAAATTCTATTTTTTACTTGTGAAAAAAAATATTTTTTGCCCCCAAATGGTAAAAATATGAATATAAAAAAAATTAAGGATATTCGTGCTTGGATTCGAATTAAAAAAATGTCTTGAAGTGATTTTTTTTTCATTTTCAATATATCTAATTAATTAATATCAATTTTAGAAGAGAAAAATGGAAAAATTAGGGTTTTCAATTTAGTTAGTGGGTGATTTATTGTTTATTAAATAATATATATTTTTTACTGAATTTTGTACACGATAATCATACAAAATGACGTAATGAATGAACACGCCCTGGCCGAAAAACAATAAACATCCCAAAGGTTAAGCAATATTATATGGATATGCAATAGTAAAGAAATTACATTATTCAAATAAAACATCTAAAAATATGCCATAGGATGTCAACAAGTCAAGATACAACTGGTGGGCTTGCATGATGAGGCGAAGTAATGTGATGCAAGCTACACATGGCAGTAAGAAACTATTTTGTATTTATGTGAAACTAATGTCGAGATTGGATACCAACTCATTAATTTGCACTTTCTCATGATCATAACAATGGACTCCCAGCTGCTATAGATGGTTGGATTTCTACTTTTCAAACCCATACCTAACACTAAATTCGTACCAAATCTGATTTTTACTTGGAGTATGGATTTGATCTAGATTTCGAACTCCCATATAGAAGATACAACACAGTATAATCATGGATGATATCAGGCTTATTATAAATGGTATCTGGTGACCAGCAGTTACTGTCTGCATGCCAAAGACCGATCGAAGGAATCTCTTTGTGCTTTGCTTAATCATTCGGTGACATTGAAAAGGAAGAAGGTGCTGCCCATCGTGATGATGATGATCTTCAGCCATTGCTGCCACGGATATTCCTTTTCTCAATATTTAATGCACCCTGCAAGCTAGCTAGTTCATTTGTCATCGGGAATAAAATAAAAGAATGGCTGAACAAGAAAGAAAAGGAGCCTATGCTGTAGTGGACACCCCTACTTGCCTATTTATTTAATGCATGCCCCTTTCTTTCTTTACCCAAGTACTACTCCCTTTTCTCTTTCGAGCTTCCCAATTATTGCTGATCTCTCAATCTCATTAATTAGGAGGAAGACTTGTCAACCCATAATTAAGGGAATATCAAGATTATATATATATATATTAATGTAAATAGTTAGACAAAATTATATTGATAATACCAAACCATACAAAAATGATTATTTTACATTATTTTTTCTTTAAAAATTTAGTATTAATTTTCTTTATAAAATAAACTTAGTTAGTGTCATAAGATGGGTTAGATTTTTGATGGCATGTACTCGTTATCATATTAATTTTCACTAAATAAGTTATTTCTTATACTAAATTAGTCCATTTTATCAAATATTTAACATTAAAATAACATTTTAAATGATTTTATATTAATATGTCCTTTTTAATAAAAGATTAACGTCAAAATAATATTTTTTTAAATATTTTATATCAAATTATAACCTTTTATAAATATTTCATAATATCAATGTAATTTAGTCAATATATTTATATTAATATAAGATCTTTGCACATAAATTTGAGTTTTGTAAATGGAGAGAATTTTTATATGAAAATTTTACATTATATATGAATGGAATTTGCCCAAATATTGATTAATAGTGAATTAAAGATCACTAATATTGAAAAAAGAGTATCGTATTAACAAACAGAGTTACCACTCAAATCTATTTATCCATTTCTTTATAAACAAAAATTTTAGAATTTAATTTTCATAAGTAAGGTTTTTGTGCTCATTTATTTCATTTTCTTCAAAAAAAATGCCCACATTTCTAAATAAGGAGAATTTCTTTTCCGTTTATTATATATAATTATATATCACGCAGCTTGATAGTTGTGTATTTAATTTGGCTAGAGACCAACTAAAGCACCTCAGGCAAAATAAATCTTATATGAGCTCAACTTAAATCTTATACTATACTGAAGTTGAAACTGATTTTATAAAGTAAAATTTAGAAATTCGTTATAAATATTAATAATATTAAAATTATGTATAAAATTATTATAAAAATAAAAATATTTTAATTAATTTATTTTTCTCTTGAAATATATTGTTTTTCTGTTAATCATAAATTAAAAAAAATAAATCCATATTGTTAATACAGTTTAATTTTAAAAAATAAATGAATATCATCCTAATAAAAATAAGAATAAATCATTAAATAAAACAAAAAAGGAAAATTAGAGAAAAAAGTACAAAAAAACAGCACAAAAATTAGATAAGCTCCATGCATTCCATAAATTTTAGGTAGTAAATTATTTTTTTTAATAAAATTTCAATTTCGATAAGTTTTTTATGCAGAATAATAATTTATAATCTTATTTTAAAATAAGATTAAATAAGATCTGCCGAGGGATTGTAAGTTTCTTTGAAAGCTAAATCTTTAAGCAATGGCAGGTTGAAAATCTGGCCAAATGACAACTCTAATTAACTTATCAAATTAAGCTGAACTACACGGTTTGTGGTCGTGCGGTACCCAAGTATGCTGGGGCTCCCATGTTTTTGTCGGATTGTTGGATTCGCTGCCTTGCCCTTTCACTTCATATGAGATCTTGGGGGCGAAATAATGAGTGGTTGTGGAAATAATTCATCTACTCATTCTTACTCACACGTGGGAGTAAGAACTTTTTTTTTTGTTATATTTATTTCGTTTTAAACCATTATTAAAGAGAATTATTAAAATTATTGTACACAAATTAATTTAAGTAGTATAACTATATTTTACTATTAAGAACTTTTTTTTGTTATATTTATTTCGTTTTAAACCATTATTAAAGAGAATTATTAAAATTATTGTACACAAATTAATTTAAGTAGTATAACTATATTTTACTATTAAAATTTAATATTCATTTATATAAGTAATAATAATATATTTGTTATATGTAAATTTTAAATTAATTATTAACAAATATATACCAATAATGTATAATTTTTCTAATTTTGAATAAGTGCCAAATACCTACTTGAATTATATATATATATATATATTTTCTATATTCGAATAAACTACTATTATTTTTTTTATATTCAAATAAAATATAAGTTGAGTTTATGATTTTGGATTAGATACAAATTCATGTACTCTCACTTCTTACTATATTACAAGTACTTTGGGTTTTCTATATTAAAAGTAATTTGGGTTAATAAGGGATCTTCATCCACATTCACTTATAACTTACAGTGGATTGAACAATTTCAACTTTATATAATTACAATAGTTTCTATTTAGGACAATGTAACGTCTTAATTCTCAATAACCATAATTGATTATATTTATAAGATATGATATTACGTTAACATGGGCTATTTTTTTGTTTAACATGTAAAAAGAAAATTATAATATATTTGTCAATTTTGGTTCTTGTTCTTCTTAATTTTAAAACATTTATTTTTTTCATTATAATATCATGCAAAAGAGTAAAAAATAAATAGTAAGAGCATGTGATTATAAGATATAAGTAGTCTCACATTCTTAATCTAATCAACATTTTTTTAATTGTTAAGTGAATATTGGATCACTTCATATATCTCAAAATTTTATTTGTCATGTCCTGACTCGAACTCAGTGTTGGGGTCCAATAATAAGTTGACTTGTTTACTTGATAGTATAATCGTATACACTTTCACCAAGATAGTATCATGACCAAAACTCAAAATAAAATATTTCATAATTTTCAATGAAAATTTAAAATTTATTTAACAATGAGTGTGTCTCAAAACTTGTACAAAAGTCACGGGTAATACAACAATTAATAAAAATATAATTAAATTTTCGTATGCGTATTCCAGCCTCTACCTTCACCCGAAATTTGTTGGGGGAGGGGGTGATGTAACACCGAGATTTCACCAACAATAGAATTGGACACCAATGGATCGAGAATCCAAGATAAACAAGGGATGAGAATTCGAGTCTGGAATTATGATTGGATCAAAATTGAACGTCGTTTCCCAAATGAGAAGCCTAGATTTTCGGAAAGTCGATTTGTGTGAGCTAGGATTGGAAAGGGGTATCATTTCAAAATGCTGCTAAGAGAATTTTGTTAAAGTTTATTGTTGAGTCCCAATTAACAAGTGGTCGAAAAATACCACACAATAACTGTTTTGGCTGGCTCTAGCACGAGATAGTGAAACAGCGAGCTGTTACTGCCATGAGTCAACACCAGTGCAAAAAAAAACCCCTTGCCTCTCCTCTACCTCCCACTACTCTTGGTCGACCTTTGACAAGGGAAGTTTTGGCTGCCATGAGCCGATTTCTTCTAGCAGGTCTACTTTGGAAAGCTTGATTGCCACCCGTACAAAGCCAAATTTTTCTAGCTTCAATGACCACTTAGACGACGACCACCACAGAATTAGTCGCCACTCGCTAGGTTTCAAAACGCCCACCCTCCGGAGGTGAGTATCTGACCCGACCTCAATTTTCTTTATTTTGGTCACTTTTGAGAAACAACCAAATTCGACCAACTACGGTTGGGGTTAGACCTAACTCCTCCCACAAGCCTTTAGAAGTTAAATGAAGATATTTGGGGTGTAGTTATGGACTTTGAAGTCTATTATAGATGTTTTTAAAGGTTTGAGAACCAAAGTGTAAGCTTTAAAAAGTTTGTCAACTAGTTTGAAAATAAGGGAAAAGTTATGAAATGGTACCTAAGGGAAGTTTCAGAGGTTAGGAAGTGATTTCGGGGTAAATGAATGCATCAAAAATGGTATTCGGGAGTGTAAGGGTAAAACAGTAGTTTTTTTGAAAAATTAGGGGTAAAATGGTAATTTGGCCTAAAGAGAGGCAAAATGGTCATTTTGCACCATGAGTGGACTAAATAGTCATTTTTCCCAATCCCGACAACTTAGGCAAACAAGACAAACACGAGGCACTCATGGCCCTAAAAACATAAGCACAAATCCACCCAGAATGGATAGCTATTCAGCCTATCCCAAATAGAGAGTTGGAGTGGGGAGGCACTATGACTCTCATCCCCATTACCTGACACCACACATGCGCCGCCTTTCCAGCTCAGTACCTTAGCACCCCGAGGTCCTGATGGAACTCATGCTGCTCTCCCGTACACCTTGGACACTCAGGCCTACACACAAGTGGGATACTCGAGCCCCACATAGGAAATATAAAGCACCCTAGAATGCACCGCCTCGTGGGATGACACTAGAAGGGAATGGAGTGAACAGGTTGTGAACATACGCCACACTCACGGCTAGTGTTCTAAGCACCCGAGTCATAGCCACATTACTACCTCTCACCAGCCTATGGCCTCTACACTTACAACTCATCCTACCACTACCTATCATAGAGGTGTACTAGAATGGTAGCCGCACGTGTTCCGGGTGTCCCAGGAAAATATGGAAGTACTCACATTGTGCCTCCCTCATCTCCTTTCCATTTTACCCTTAAATGATGAGCACAATGTTACCGGGTGCTTGTGCAACACATGCTATCTCCCCATCACTTAACACACCAAATGCATTCCACCAATTTCATGCTAAAAATATAATTTTAAACACGAGAGGCCAGACCTCTCCGGAGTCTCCCCTTTTCTTTTGATGAATACACAATCAATGGGAGCTCGACTTTACGTGAGCTGGCTTCCCTTTTCAAACAACCAACCAATCGGCCCCGAGCTCGAGTTTCATCGCATTAACCCAACCTGATCACGATCACATCAAGCATATCATAAATATTGGGACTCCGACCCTCAATGGACCTCTCTCCAATTTCACATAAGGCACAATCCAAATTTATGCTTGTCCTTGGTTTCTAAAAAACCGGCATTCATGTAGCCTCTAGTTCTCATGACCGATTCCTTTAATTTCAAAATGATATTTGATTTAGTGGACATGCTTCTTATTGGTTCACACTTCTTATATCAATTATCAAAGTGCAACTTAGATATTAAACCACATAGGGTCACACAAAATCAAGCGAACGACTCAATTGGTCCAATAGGACGCGTTATCAATGATGAAATTTAACCAAAATCCACTCACCTAATTCACAGAACTTGTTCGTTTTGTGATGCATTGAGAATCTACTTTGATTCTTGTTTAATGCTCCTTGCATTTTCTGCAGGGTGTTGTAAACCCAATGTTAGTCTTTCTACCGATCCCCTATACTTACTCCATCGATACTCTTCCTATGGTCCTTACCCTTTTTAAGGTTATTCTGTCTGGACTAAGACTTTTCTTAAATCTTTCCAAATCAGACCCTAAATTTCCTTTGGATCCCATTTAGGTCCCAATAGACAGTGAAAATGATTCCAAGCACTATTTCTCTTTTATTGCCAAATAGGCCCTAAGTTTTGGCAAAATTATAATTTTCCCCCTCAAGTCGGGAACATAGGTTACATGATCCATTTGACCCCCAAATTCCCCACATAAGTCCCTAAACTTCTTTTTATTACATTTGGGTCATTGGTCTTCTCAAAAGTCCACTTTGGCCATGAAAAAGTTCATATTTGCACTTTGGCCCAAAACTTTACCTTTATTGTAAAAAATATACTTAAACCTTTCCCAATAGACAAAACCAGTCCCCAAACCTCACCAAACTTTCTAATCAGCCTCACCCCCTTATTTAGGCCGTCAGGAAGACCCCATAAGAAGCTTATTTCCAATTGGGTCCCCTAACTTTGAAATCTTTGCAAATTGGCCCCCCACCTTTGACCCAAAATTCAAGTATCTCCAAAAATTCTCAAATTAAGTGGAGAGGTCCCCCCTGTCTTCCTCTACCCATCGTATGGTTGGATTGGTTGACGTCGGCCATAATTTCTCCAACTGAGCTCGATTAGGAAAGTCATCCCATCCCATAGTAAATAAGGTCAATGCGTGAAACTCACCAGAGGTGGTGCATCGACCATCGAGACTAGTGAAGTTAGAAAGCTAACACTCCCAGGAGTCTGTAGCCACTTGAACCGACTCAATTGGTGATTTGTAGCTCCTAAAATTTATGTTTTAGTTAGATGGGTCTCTCTGCCTCTAAGTTGATAATTCCAAGGTTAAATTAAACCCATTTTGAATAATTTCAAATCCAGTGGCTATGGATTGCTGGTGGTTTAAGAGACTCACCTAATTTTCCTTAACTCATGAGCACCGTCGAGGCCATTGGAATTGGCCCAAAAAATAAGTGCTCTATATCTGTTCATTGGAGATATGTTATTGTGCGATCTTGCAGACATCAATAGAGGAAGAGTTAGAGGTCAAGAGGGGTGGCGATGGAAAGCTGAGGTACTCATCTTTCCAAAGATATTAAGAACATCATTGAAGGTGGCCGGGTGGCGAAGTTATGGTTTCTGGTAGTGAGGTCGCCAGAGTTGGTAGCCATCGATAGTTGGGAGAGAATTCTGAGCAATTGCCGAAGAGGTAGCAACCCCAATTTATATGGTTGTGTTCTAGACCTTTGTGTCAATCTATTCATAGTTTTCTTTCATTAATTCATTGCATGTGGTGTTGGCAATAAATTAATTTCTCCAAGTGGTGGAGTTGATGGGCTAATTGATGAGGTGTTAGGTAAAATAGGGGATCTGGGCAAGGAAGACGACACACGTGCACGTGGCTGCGCATGCGTGCACCCATCTTCCCTACTAACCGGTTTGGCAATGTAGTGAATCAAGTTTTGATGAATTTCTCGGCCAATTCAGCGGTTTTTGGCCAAATTCACCCTCTTCTTGAGAAAATAAAATAACTAAAAATTCTACATTCAATTTCCTATTGAATGGAATAAAAAGCCGCCAAATTTGGATTTATTTTGACCCCTTAAAATTTTGGGGTGTTTTGTGACTCTACCTAGCTTGTATCCAGTTCGAACTAGTTTTCTTCCGATTTAGATTTGTTTCCTTTTCGGTTTGATCCAACCCGTCTATGAAGTCAGGATTTTCATTGGTTTTACAAAGACAAGAATAACATAAACAACAGAAGAGCATCTCGGGTGAACCTAAGAAATTTAAAGAGTAAAAGAGAGACCTTAAAATGACAAGGCACAACCAAGGAAAATGAAATTGAAATATGCTCGGTGAAAGGGTATGCGAAGACAAGGAAACACATCAGTATGACCCAAATAGTATATGAAATCTTACTACCAAGAGGTGAGAGATGAAGTGGGGATACAAAGAGTGTGAGCCACTAGCCACGAGTATTGGGCATCCGATATGCCATATTTAATTCGCTTGATGATGGGAAGTGACCTAGGTAGGCCAAAATATACATAAGAAATATCCAAAAAAGGATAGCAATAAAAAGGGAATTGTCCCACTCAGTAAAGAGCAGATTGAGATTTGATGAACACAAATAGGAATTTGGCATCCTCAATAATGAACTCGAAATTATGACGTTAAACCCTTGGGTGATGTAGATGCACATATTATGGATATTAGAATGATGGGTTCAAAATGGATTGTACCTAAAGGAGGGGAGAACCCAAATGGTTATAAAAACATGTAAAATGAATTGTCGAAAGGGATAAGATCGTGACGACAATTTGATGCACTATACCTAGAAAAAGTGAGACCTTGTTGAGATAAGAATGTAAAGTTTGACATCCTAGTAAAGGAAGGGTGGATAAAAACCAATAATAGAAAGATGAAATGGAGGTCTACAGATGAAGGGCCAAGAGCTGTAATGATAGTACATTAAGCCTGAGTGAATAAAGCAAGGAAATTCGATGAATAGAGGCTTAGGACATCAAAGGTGTAGAGGGTAGATTCAAGTGTCATCAGAATGCACATGACATCCATGTTGTCAAAGACAATTAAGTCAATGAGATGAATTATATGCCAAGAGGTGTAAGGTGCAAGAAGTATCAAAGAGTCCTGAGAACTTGAAGTGCACAAGAAGGGCTATGATTACTAGGATGGACTATAGTATGAAGTTGAAAATATAGAGAACCAAAACAGAGTTGATGTATGAAGAAGAACAAGGTACCGACCAAACCCTAGCAAAGCTCGAGCTGTAGGGCCCAAGAGATGTCGAGAAAGGAACATTAGACACCCAAAAATTTCGGTGGACAAGAAGTAAATCTCATAAAGTTTGAGAAGATGAAAAATGGGGCAAGTGCCTTGACATTGATGAAACAATACCATAAATCACAAGTAAGTTTTTTCAAATAGTTGAGCTTAAGAGTATAGGGGAAGAAGAAATGAAACTACCTTGGTGATGAGAGATGTGCAATCAAAACAAGGACATTACGAAGGGTACAACTGAAGATAGAAAAATAGGTTTAGAATATAGCCCAAAAAGAGATTAGAGTATTGGAATGAAAGAGTCCTATTGGAAGCATAAATCATAAGAAAAATAGGCTAAAGGAATTTAAAGGATAAATGAGTAATGTCGTAGGAAAGACCAAATGGTCATCATCACAATGCTACAAGAGGCCAAACATGAAGTAAAGGGAGGTGTTAGAAGAGTACACATCCTAGTGCTAGTATGATCTCCTACGACCAAATTGAGCCTCCCCTTAGCTTCTATAGCCTACACTCAACCTTCTAGAGGAAAAAGTACGTCAATTCGGCTGTCCTTCATCAACATAGTTCAATTCTAAAGAGAGAAAGTGTCCAAAATTCTATAAACAAATTCCCATTGCCCAGGGCACAAATTGTAGTGATTCTTAATTCTAGAAGGACCTTGAGGATAAGAGCTACCTTCCCAAATCAAGAGCTCAGACTGCCGCACCTCTGATGGTACGTTGTTAGAGCTTTCTCTCTCTACACTTAGTTTTCCAGCGAAGCTCTGTTTGAGATTGTTTCAGACCTAAAAACAGTGATTCAAAGTTGGTCGGATCATAAGGAAGTTAGAAAATCGATTAGCACTATGATAGGGAGCAATTAACACGAATTGGAGGTCAATTTGATGTGATTAGATTCGACAAATAGAAAGGGGTAAAATTGGAGTAAGATTTTGGGGAAAATTGGGGATTTAGAGAAATTGAAGGACCTTAGTGCAATTTCCCCAAAATTGAAGCTCAATTGGCTAAGTAGAAGAAATTGGAGGACCAATTGGTCATTTTTGAAAAAATTGGGACCAATTGGCCATTTTTGGAAAATTTGAGTCCAATCGGTAATTTTGGAAACTTAAAGGACCAATTAGAAATTTTAGAAAAAGTCGAGTCCTAAAATAATTTATAAAGAGAAATATATAAAATCACAATTTATCTTACCCATTCAAGATAAATGCTATACAATATGTTGCTAGTAAATTAAATACGACACATTAATGATATTATAACTACTACACTTCATTTTCTCCATTGTAACTGCTATCTCTACATTTGCTATTCTTGTCTTCCATATTATCTCTATTATTCCACTGCAATCTCAAGAGAGGTAGCCATATTGAGATTAAAAAGTAATTTGAAACTGATTGGATTTCTTCACTCGCTTTGGCCCGAGTTTGTGGGCTATATCTGCAATAAGACAATCATAAAACCTTCAAAGAACTTTGATATAGAAAAGAAGGTAAGTATATTTCTCCATTGTAACTTGCTATATCTTCATTTGCTATTCTTGTCTTCCATATTATCTCTATTAAGTCCCCATTCAAATTTTGAGAAAATTAAGGACCCAAGGAGGATATTGGAAATACTAGGGACCTAATTGAAGATAATTGAGCACTAGGGACCTAAAGTCAAAGGTTATGAACTTTAGAGACCTAAGTGCAATAAAATAAAAATTAGAGCCTAGTTGCCAAAATGTGAGGATAAGAGGGCTTTCATGCCAAACCTTTCCTTATAAGGATACTCAAACCATGTTGGGACACTTTTGGACAAGAACGTGAATAAGGAAGCATGACTCGGACTTGGAAAGCCAACTAGGGAGGAACACATCACATTTATTGGGTGAGTGGGACATTTTAAACGTTATATCGGTTTGGGCGATGAGCACATTTTCAAGCTAAAACCACTTACTAGTTGTGAGTGGGCTTATTTAAGCATCATGCCCAGTTGGTATGATGAACTCTTTTACCAAAAGGAAAAGCTACAAAGAGTGGGATTTTCTGACATCATACCCAATTGGTATGATGCGTGCATTTTGCTTAAAAATCATTTTTCTAGAAATGATCTCCCCTAACTATTTGCCAATGCTTAAAACCTTTGGGTGACTTTTCTGATGAGAGCTAGGACAGCTTCAACAGGCTGGAAGCCTCGATTTTGAACTTATAGGGCTCAAGGCCCATTTTGAAAAACTCGTGAAGTGGGCCTAAGGTTAGTGGGCAATTGGCTGGAGCCCGTGGACAAACATGATTATAAGAGCCTTGAAAAATTCTCATAACTGGAAATTATGTGTGTGAATTGCCTCGATACCAAGTTAGGACTGACAAGGCTTGATGGGCTAGTGGCAGTGCACCAGGAGTAGGTCAACAGACTAGTTAGACAAACAACTATATTCCAAGTTGAGTGTCGGGGCCATTCGACCGTTGGCACCAAAGACAATGGCTAATATGCTAAGACTATTATTATGCATGCATGAAAATCCAAGAGCATCTAAGACACCCAAGAGGGGTAGTGATGGGTCCCAATGACTGCTGGGTGACCTGGATGAAATAAAGGCTGGTTGTCGTGCCAGCTAGTCATGAATCTTGAAGTAGCTTCTTGCGCATGAGACCGGGGCGGGGTTAAGATGAGGTCTCCGTCCTCATATCAGACACGAAGAATTTCTGCTCTGAGGGTTGGCCGTATGATTTCCACTCAGGCCCAAGGTAGAACTGTTTTGTCTTTTGTTAGGGTGGATGATAAAGATGCACCAATCCCCAAATGGGTGTAGTTAGAGTACTGCATCTGCGAACGTTTATACCCTTTATGATAAAGGGTGTGTGAATGTTTGATAAACACCTCCTGAGCAAGGGGAAGTGTTGAAAAGAGCTAAACTCACACTATAATGAAATAAAAGGATGAAATATTTTTCTAAGATAAAGAAAAACCCACAATCATATGAACACAAAAATGCTTTGATAAACTATTTTTGAAGACTCACTCCCCAACACCCGCTCACTAAGTTGTAGAAACTCACCCCCTTCCTTTAAACCTTTTTTAAGAAAGGATAATACCCATAAAGAATTTTGAGAACAAGCCTTAAGTCAGGTATGTAAAGTTTTTAAGCTTTTGAGTTTTGTATAATGCTATTCTAGGGAACAATGACAAAAATTACCACTGACTCCTTGCGGTCTTGGGAAGTGGTAACTCTTCTTAGACCAAAGGGAGTGGCGGATTGTTCACAGGGATCCGACCAAACTGGGTCGGGGCGTGACATGCACCTTACCCAAAGGTGGGTCCAATGGATCTCCGCCTGAGTGGACCTAGATTTTAGGTCCACTCTAGTCGGTCCATACTCTACTTGAGGTTCAGGTCCAAAAGGACCTGGCTTGAGTCCTTCCATAAGTTGATTTGCTTGCAATTTTATTGTGTGTTAATCAGGTTGGACTAGTATTGAATATGGAGCTGGAAAAACAAATTGTAGGTGGGTTCATGAGTTGTCACACCCCGACTCAGCTCGGTCGGTGTCCTATGATCAACCCACCACCCTTCCATGAACCATCCTAGTATCCCTACCTTTTAGTTCATGGAAGGTAAAGGTATACTGATACACATGTTTTTTCATAACATTTTAGAAATTTGAATGTCATAGTATAGAACACACCTTGAGGGTTTAAGCCTTCCTCCAGACTTCAATTCCACTTGGCTCAACCCTTCCTCCAGACTTCAATTCCACTTGGCTCAACCCTTCCTTAAAAGGGGTTGAGAAAGGGGAGTGAGTGCATGACTCAGTGAGGGGAAATATCTACAACAACTAGTAGTCAAATATTTTTATTTATTAGCAATCATGGTCCATTTCATTCAACATCCGCCCTTTTATCATAAAAGGGTTCACTCGGTTGCAAAGTAGTCTCCGACTGCTCCACTTGTGGTATGTAGCGCCTTTACCGACCACCCTGATAGAAGTTCATAACTTCTACCCTAAGTCTGAGTGGATATCAATCATCTGACCATCAGACCTTAGCCATACTTCGTGTCTGCAATGTGGGAGGAAAACTTTTCCCCTTTTGACCTCGGTCTCAATGCATGTGAAGCTCCTGGTGCTTTTTTGACATACTGGACGGTGAACTATACTTATGCTCCTTGGGTCATCTAGCAACACTCAGAACCACCACTACCCATACTAGGAATCTTGGTGGCTACGCATCTCATGCATGCACAATCAATAGTCTTGTTAGTTATAACCATTATCTTTGGTCTACCGACCCTGCAGGTCTATTGGCCTGGCTTCGGCCCCTTGCCTACCAGCCCAACGAGTTTGACGACCCATCTTCAGCGTAGTAGCTACTTGGCCTAACAAGCCCACCATCTTGACCTTAGTTCGGTAGCTGTAACACACAATTATCCATTATGAAAGTTTTCTTGGGCTCATTACTTGATAATTCTCGATAAGCATGAACCCATGCCCATCGGCCCTTAGCCCACTTGCATCATTCTAGCTCACCCCCAGAAATAGCTCCCAAATCATTTAAGAAGGTTCATCCAATTAGGGGAGACTAGTTCCGAGAAAATGGTTTTTAATATACGAGCATGACCATCGTCCCAATCGGGACTGATGCTGGAAATTTCCACTCACCCGGTAGTCGTGCTGTGTTTGTTCGACCAGGTTTTGATCCGTGGCGAGCTCCTCGACGCATGTCCTCGTATAGCCCGTCCTACATGATCCGAGTGTTCACATAAGTGCAATAGTATGGAGGACCTCATTTTGCACTTAGATCCTAAATTTTGCCTCATTTGCATTTAGGACCCTACACCAAGTTTCTTTCTTAATTTGGTCCCTAAGGTCTCTAATTTCTCTCTTAGACCCCTAATTATCTCAAATTTTCACCCAACTTTTCAATTATTCAAAAATTGAAACTAGGTCCTAACTTTTCTTAAAATACCCAATTGGCCCCAATTTTTTCAAAAAATTACTGAATTTCCCCAAATTTTCCAAAATGGTCAATTGCCCCTAGTTCCTTCAAAATTGCCCATTGACCATCAATTTTCTAAAAATTGCACTCATGTCCTTAAATTTTCCCCATAATTCCTCCCAAAATCACAATTTAGCCTCCCGATTTTTTGATTTATCGAATTGAGCAGTTGAACCCTTTTAATCCCCTCCTAGCATGCCACTAATCATTTTCCCCTTCTCCCTACGAGCACCCTAAACTTTGAATGACCTCATTTGGCTCAGAATAGAGCTTAAACGGACCTCACTGGAAAACAATTTCTATAGATAGAGAGAGAGAGAGAGAGCTTTGTGTTCTTACCTGTCACGCCCTGACCTGGATTGGTCGGATCCCCATGAGCAACCTACCACTCTCCCGGTTTATCAAGGGTTTTCCCCATTTAAAACCATGAGGAGTAAGGCATCCTTTTTACCTATATCTTTCTTGGAATAACATTAAACAAGATTGAATATCTTAACTCTTACATACCTTGTCTTAAGGTTCGACTACAAAGGGGTCTTTTAAGTTGGTTTCCCTTGGTTACTTGAAAGGGGTAAAAAGGGAGGGAGTGAGTTCTACAACTTAGTGAATGTGTATTGGGAGTGAGTTTTCATAAACAAAACAACTTTAATTGGAGTGTGCCAAACTCGTTATTTCCTTTAAGAAAGCTATTTCCTCAAATTCTAGTTTTTAAAATCGTTTTCCTCATTTTTTTCCACATTAGGTGTGTTTAACAGTTAACACACACCCTTCATCAGGAAGGGATCAAACATTCGCAGGGCAGCTCGTCCACTGCATCCACTTGTATCTCAAAGCGACTTTACCAACCATTAAGATAGAAGCCTATCGACTTCTACCCTGGGTCTGAGTGAATGTTCGTGACATCTGACCCTTAGACCAGAAAACAAATCCATGTATGTATGAGCATAGATACCTCATCCCGACCCCACCCCGGTCTCATGCTCATGAACCTACGTCGAGCTTCCCTGATTGCTGGCATGATAAACTGCCCTTATCTCCACCAGGTCATCTAGTAGCCCTTAGGACGCATCAATCACTACCCCTCTTAGGCGTCTTGATGATCCTGAACCTCAAGTGCATCCACAAATAATAGTTTTTCCACAACCATTTATTTTTTGTGCCACTGGTCCAACGGCCCCGACCCTCAACTCGAGTTGGAGTTGTTTTTCTAGGCCAGTCCGTCGATCTAGCCCTGACGCATTGCCGCCAGTCCATTGAGTATATCGGTCCTGTCTTGGTATCATGGCAAAATCACATAATCCATTCATTAAGAATTTTCATGGCTTAAATATATCATGTTTTCTTATGAGCTCCTGCTCGTGCCAACTCTCCTTAGGCCCACTGTACATGATTTTCCAAAAATGGGCATTTAGCCTCACAAGTTCTAAAACCGAGACCTCTGGCCTATCTGAGCTATTCTAGCTCTCGTCAAGAAGGTCTCCCAAAACTTTTTAAGAATTGGCACACAATCATAGGAGAACACTTATGACAAAATCATCTTTCAATTCATCACATCAACTGGGTGTGATGACATCTCCGCTTACAACCAACAAGTAGGTTTTCTTCTTCCTTCAAGGAAGTCCATCATACCAACCGGGTATGATTGTCTCTCCTTACAATCGATAAGTAGTTTTTCGCTTAGTTCTCACATCATTCCAACCGGGTGTGATGTTAAAATCCTACATATAAGTGGTTTTTTATTTTCAAGGTGCTCATTATCCCAACCGACTATGATGTGAATAAACCCACTCACTTGTTAACCGTGATGTGTTGGTCCTTGGTTAGTTTTCTAAGCTGATGTGAGCTTTCTCTTGCTGGCGTTCTAATCACAGTTGTCCCTATACGAATTGGACAACCTTTTCACTTAAGGTTTGGCATAAAAGCCTAGGCTCAAAATTTATTGATAAATTTCATTTAGGTCCCTAAAGTTTTATTTTTCTTAACTTTAGATCCATAATGCAAACCTTTGCCCAATTTGACTCCCAAAGTTTTCAAAATTCGCTTTTAGTCCTCATTTTACTAAAAAATGTATAAGGGGCTCAAGTTTCCCAAATTTCCAATTTGGTCCCCAACTTTTTAAAAAATTACCATTTTACCCCTAGTTTCCAAAAATGGCAAATTGATCCCAAATGTTCCAAAAATTGACCAATTGGTCTTCCAACATCTTTTCCATGGCCAATTAGCCCTCAATTTTGGAAAATTGCAATACGATGCCTTAATTTTACGAAATCCCCAAATTTCCCGTTTCAAACAGGCCGAATTTGATTTCATAAAACTGACCATTCAATTGAGGTTAATTGCTCTAATTGAAGGTACGGATCAGTTCCTACACTTCCATATGATTCAATTGAGCTTTGAACTATGCCATTTGGGTTCGAATTGAGCTCAAACGGAGCTTTGCTGGAAAACTATGCGTAGAGAGAGGAAACTTCGAAAGCTTACCGTCGGAGGTGCGACGTCCAAGCTTTCTATCTGGAAAATTAGCTCTCATCCTGTGGTTACTCCTATGATCAAGAATCACAACAATTCATATTGAATTGAGGGAGAATCCTGTCAGTGAAGTTTTCATAGTTTCTCTCTCTAACGTTGACCGAAAGTGACAAAAAAGGGGTTGAATTGGCTTACCTTTTAGTTCAATTGAGGTCGTATGAGGGTTATAAGGATGTTGGGAGGGCTTGGTTTGGCCTGTGGAGGGCTGAATTCGCCCAATTTCATCTCAGCCGAAGTAGGGCAACTCTAGTCCGTTGGAGCTACTTCACTGTTTGATTCTGTCAACGCTTCTCCGACAGTCCTCGAATCGAAGAAGGTTGTTATTAGCTGGCTCACTTCCCCTAGAGTTTAAAGAACCTGACCTAGCCTTATGAGGTTGAGACAACTGCCCATGTCGGAGCTCTGGTTCGAGCTTTACTGGAAAATGGAGCAATTGAGAGAGAATGGAGTTTTCGAGGGTGATGAGGATGAATGGAGAGAAGCTCTTTATATAGGGAGCTCGAGGACTTTCTGCCTAACCGTTTAACATCTTGGCTATGCTCATTCATGACTTGAAACACCCTAAACGAAGGTGATTAATCTTTATTGGCAATGTCCGTTCTTCTATCGAATGAACAGTGTCGTCATCTGAAGGAAGAAGATGACACTATTCTGATCCGGACCTGACCGGACCAATCCAACCAGGTTCAATGCTTAAACCGCCCGATTTAGGCCTAATTCGACCGAGCTTTTCAAAATTTAAAATTTCAAAATTTATCTAAATTTATTCTCTATCCAATGGTGGCTTCAATTCCTCAATTTGAATATTTTAAGCCACCTAGAAAAATGAGTTTAGCAACAGGTTCAATGATGGTTCAAACTGGTCCAAACTAGTTCAATTCGGTTTAGGTCCGGTTCACCTGAACCAGTCTGGTTTTGTTTTCCAATTTGTCCCAAAGTTCTTTTCCATGACTTTTATGACTCTTTAGGTCACTTGGGATTTGTATATTTTCCCTTTTGCCCTTTCTCTATCGGCTAAGGTTTATGAACCGACTCGGTTTTCTCTTTGGAAACGATCGGTTCTTTTTGCCAGTTTTCTTATTTATAAAAGGATGGGGATTACATTACCGGTGGAGGGGTAGTGGCCAGGGCTCTGGATATGGGTTGCTAGTGCTCGTCGAGGGTGTTCTACCAGAATCGAGTTATGGAGCAATTGGCTGTTGGACGACGGGAATTGGAGGAGAGAATTGTTTCTTGTGCAAAGCTTTGGAGCTTTACTATTCTAATGGAGAGAGGTAAAATTGGCTTACCTCAAAGTCACTAGAGGTTGTAGATTGGTCAAGAAGAGTTGGGGAGGGGTGGCTTCAGCTACAGGAGGCTGGAGGTGGCCGAAATTTGCCTTGGCAGATCTCGTTGTTTCGAGCCCGTTGGAGTAGACTCACTGTGCGATCACTCCGACGCTCCTCCAAGAAGTTTCTAGTCGGGCTAGGGGTGTGACTAGTCAAAGGACTCCTCCACGGATCTGTTGCCACCAATGAAAGCTCCTTGGGTTGAGAAAATGCCCGACACTAGAGCTCTGGTCTGCAATTCACCAGAACAGGGACTTTCTATCTTCAGGGTTTGCCTAAGTGGTGGGAAGGCCAATTGGAAGGGTGCTCCTTATATAGGGGTTTCAGCAACCGACAAGGCTACTGACCGGTGTCAGTTTCTGTGTCTAACTCACCCTATTCCAATTGCGGTGGCTGATTTTCTGTACGTAGAAGATTCGATCTCCTTCCGGTGATCGCGGGCTACCTTCAGTCCAAGGTTGGAGATGACACTACGCCGTACTTGCCACATGGCACTCTATGATTGGCTGGCTTTGCTGACATGACCAGACACGTGGTGGCCTCCCATTGGTTACTCGTTCCTACGTGACTGCTGACCGAATTTCTATTGACTATTGACTGTGACATGTCAGATACTTTGATTGGTTGATTTAAATGCATTAGATTTCCCTCTTGACGTATAGTGCCACTGCCATGTGTGAGCTTGTCATTGACTAGGGTCATCTAACGTGGCTCTGCCATGTGTCAACCTTCAATTGGTCGATCATTTCTTAGACATCCCAATCTAACGCTAACGTGAGACTTTTTCCACGTGTCAGCTACTCATTGTTTGTTCTCTGCTGACGGGCCTTGAACATTGACCGGGACACGTGTCGCTATCTTATTGGTCAGTCATCGTTGACGTGGACTTTTCTAATTTGACCATTGACTAAGGACACATGTCGTGCTCTAATTGGTTAGTGCTTCTTGGTGCTTTTTGTGTGGCTAACTAGGCGTGCTTCGCCATGTTTCGCGCGTTGATTGGTCATGCATGCTGATTGGGCACTGACCTGGCAGCGGTCCGTTGACTGGCTAGACCGTTGACCAGTGCAGTCGGACCGAATTCAGTGAATCGAAATTGTAAATCGGCCAGTTCAGGCGCGATTCCACTAGTTTTCCAAAATTTAAAAATTTCTAAATTAATCTAAATTCATTTTCTATCTGATGGTGGCTTCGATTTTTCAATTTGATATTTTTAAGTCACCTAGAAAAATGAATCTTTGAACCAATTTTTCACGGTTCAACTTGGTTTAATCTGGTTCAGGTCTGGTTCGACCTAAACCGATCATATTTTCACATCCAATCCACTTCATGGTCCCCCTCCATGATTTTTGTGGTAGATTGGCCACTTGGGTTTTTCCCAATTTCCATTGTGACCCCTTTTTACAAATTTCTAGTTCGTTTAAATTCTCAAATTTTCTCTCAGAAATTCTCGGTTCTCTTTTGTGGTTTCCTTGGTCTAAGAGAATGGGGTTTACATAAGTACTCATTGAAATCATCATCTTCCGGAGATCAGCTGGCCATGCACATGAGTGGCTGTGCCCCAAACTCCTCCTCATGCAACAACAACAAAATAAAGAGAAACATGATTCTTGAGCTTTACGAGCAACTCGATGCCTTAAAGCTCGAGAATTTCCTCTGCCTCCACCCGTTTGTCACCACCCACTACAACCCTTATAGCGACGGCAGCACAAGCTGACCTAATCACTTGTCACATTATAGCCTCATTAATAATGCCACCATGGAGACCAACAGCTGCGACAATCTTTCGAGGAATAATCAGCCGAACAATGGTAGTTCTTTATCATCCATTGGACTTTCCATGATCAGATCTTGGTTGAGGAACCAGTCTCTTACTCCTCCGACCAGGGTTAACAAAAATAGAATTAACAACTCTTCTATGGATACCTAAAACAAGAACCTGATGCTCTCAATGTGCACTAAAGGGGAATTGCAATCGCAATCCAGCTCTGGTGCACCTCTATCACCCTTTGCTCTGACAATATCTCACAGCATAGGTGTAAACCCCGTCCTTTGCAGTTGAGGAAATCCAGGAAAGAATCGGTCAACCTGAGTGAGAAAACTGAACTGGTTCACAAACTCCAACCACTAGACAACGGACAAATTGGGAAATTTACAACTCCCAAGTGACCCAAAGAGTCATAAAAACCTTAGAAAGGGACTTTAGGGCAATTTGGGAGAGAAAACCAGACCAGTTCCAGTAAACCAGATCTAAACCGGATTGAACCGTTTTGGATTGGTTTGAACCATCATTGAACTGGATGCTAAATTTATTTTTCTAGGTGGCTTAATATATTCAAATTGGAGAATTGAAGCCACCATTGGATAAAGAATGAATTTAGAAATTTTAAAATTTGAAAAATTCGGTTGAATCGGGCTTGAACCGGCCGGTTTAAGCATCAAACTCAGTTCGGAAGAGTGTCATCTTCTTCCTTCAGATGACAGCATTGTTCACTCACCAAAAAATAGAACAACACTGCGGAAAGGAAGCTTTTATGTTCAGGACATTTCAAGCCATCAATGAGTGTCATTAAGGTGCCAAATGGACGTCTGGAGAGTCCCCGAGCACCCTATATCAAGAGCCCCTCTCTATTCACCTTCCACACACTTAAAAACTTCACTCTCTCTCAGCTACTCAGTTTTTTGATGAAGCTCAAGCCAGAGCTCTGACATAGGGGTTTTTTTTGAGCCAAAAAAGGCATGATTGTGTTCCTTAGACTCAGAGATAAATCAGCTACTCGACGGTGGTCACCATTTGGTCCGAGGATCGCCAGAGAAGCACCGACGTAATCAAATAGTGAAGCAGCTCCGACAGACCAAAGCTGCCCTATTTTTGTCGAGCATAAGATGGCCAAATTGAGCCCTCCTTAGGCCAAACCAAGCTCTCCAAACAATCCCTCAGCCCTCATACAATCAAATTAGTGTGGAAAGGTAAGCAAATTTGGCTTCTCTCTGTAATTTCTAATCAGTGTTAGAGAGAGACCGATGAAACTTTACTAACCGAATTCTCTCTCAATTATACATTAATTGAGGTGATTCTTGATCCTAGGAGGAATCTTAGGATGAGAGCTACTTGCCCCGATTGAAAGCTCAGACCGTCGCACCCCGACGATAAGCTTTCGAAGCATTCTCTCTCTAAGTACACTTTTTTGACAAATTTTCGTTTGAGCTCGTTCCAACATCAATTCATGCGATTCAAAGCTCAATTGAATCATATGGATTTGTAGGAACTCAATTTTACCTTCAATTTCAATAATTAACCTTGATTGATCGATCAATTTGATGAAATCAAATTCAGCCAGTTTGAAAGAGGGAAAATTTTGGTGAAAAATGGGGATTTCAAAAATTTGAGGGACTAAAGTGCAATTTCCCAAAGTTGAGGGCCAATTGGCCATGGAAAAGATGTTGAAGGACCAATTGATCAATTTTTGGAATTATTGGGGTCAAATTTACCATTTTTGTAAAGTAGGGGCAAAATGGTAATTTTTTGAAAAGTGAGGGACCAAATTGGCAATTTGGGAAAATTGAACCCCTTTTTGTGATTTTGGATAAATTGAGGTCCCAAGGTGAATTTTAGAAGTTTTAGGACTCACTTTGGAGAAAAATTGGCATTATGGACCTAAAGTTAAAGAAAAATAACTTCAGGGACCTAAATGCATATAATTAAAAAGTTTAGGCATTTTAGTCATTCGTGATGAATGAAGGCTATTAGGCCAAAGGTTAATGAACAATGATGTTCATATCGTGTAGGAACATGAAGTATCTAGAATGCCAACAAGGATAAGCTTGCGTGAGATAAAGAGATGGTTAGGAGGAAAAATACATTGCACTTATCGGGTGAGTGGGAATTTTTACATCATACCCGATTGAGATGATGAGTATCTCGAAATGAAAAACCACTAATAAGTGGCATTTTAACATCATAGCTCAATGGGGTGATGAGAGTAAACATGCCAAAAAACTACTTATTGGTTGTAAATAGATCATATCCGGTTGGTATAATAAATTTACTGGAAGGAAGTAGAAAACCTGCTTATCAGTTATGAATGGAGATGTCCTCACACCTATTTGGTGTGATGGATAGGTGAAAAGTTATTTTTTTCAGAAGTGCTCTCTCTCCCTTGACTGTGTGCCACTACTTAGACATTTTGGGAGACCTTCTTGATGGGAGCTTGAATAGCTCAGATACATCGGAGGCCTCAATTTTGGAACTTAGGGCTAAAATGCCCGATTTAAAAAAAATCACGTATAGTGGGCCAAAAGCCAGTTGGCACGAGTAGGAACTAGTAAACAAACATGATGTTAAGCCATGAAAACTTTAATGAATGATGTGATTTGGCCATGGTATTAAGATAGGACTGGCATACTCGATGGACTGGCAGTAGTGAAACAAGATAGGTCGACGGACTAGTTGATACAAACAGCTGCAGGTCGAGTTGGACTAGTGGCACAAAAGATTATATGGCTTATATGGAAAACATTATTGTTTTGTGCATGCACTAAGGTTCAGGACCATCACGATGCCCAAGAGGGGTAGTGATGCATCCTAGGGGCTACTAGACGACATTGTGGAGATTAGGGCAGTTTGTCGTTCTAGAAGTTAGGGATGCTCGACATAGCTTCATGTGTGTAAACCCTGCACTTTTGAGTTAAGGAAAACCAGGAAAAGAACCGGTCAAACCGAGTAAGAAAATTGAGCCAGTTTACAAACCCGATAATATGGGAACAAACAATTTGGAAATTAACAACTCCTTGGTGATCCAAAGGGTTCATTAAACCTTGAAAAAAAAACTTAAGACAAAATAAAAGACAAAAACCAAGTTGGTTCATGTGAATGAGATTCCATAAGAACTTTTAAGTTAAGTGTGTTTGCACGAGAGTAGTGTGAGGATGGGTGACCTCTTGTGAAGTATGATTTTTTGTAAACCGAAATTTCGGTCAAAATTTTTTATGCGAATGTACACCTTATCATAAATGGCCATAAATTAATATATATTTAATTATAATAATTAATACAAATAATTTAATACCTAAATTAAATTATTAAAATTAATACAAATAATTTAATAACAAAATTAAATTATTGAAATTAATACCAATAATTTATGTCAGTATTAATACTAGTAATAAATCTCTCCCATTTAATACACGATTTTACACCTATATAAAGAGGTCATCCCCATTCATTCTCCTCACACCTGAACACTTTTCTCCCTATCTCTACTACACCATTTCCCAGTGAAGCTTGAACCAGAGTTTCGACTTAAACATTTTTCTTAACCTTGGAAGGAGATGTGCTCTTTAGAACCGAGGAGAAGACAACTATCTAATAGCAAACTCCAGTCAATCCGAGAATCGCTGGAGAAGCGCTGGCATGATGGAACGGTGAAGCAGCTCCGGCGGACCGAAGATGCCCTATTTCGGCAAAGCTGAAATCGACCATTTTGAGCCCTACTCAGACCAAACCAAGCCCTCCCAACACTTCCTCAGCCCTCCCACGACCGAATTAGGACTAAAGGTAAGCCAATTCGACTACCCTCTACAATTTCAGTGATGAAATTCTAACTCAATTCATTATCAATTGATGCGATTCTTGATTCTAGGATGATACTCAAGATGTGAGCTATCTGCCTAGATCGAAAGCTCGGACCGCTGTGCCCTCACCGATGAGAAATCAAAGCTTTCTCTCTCTACAATCTGTTTTCCGACGAAGCTCCGTTTGAGCTCGTTCCGGCATTAAAATCTATGATTCAAAGTTCCTTAGAATTGTATGAACATGTAGGAACTCAATTTCAACTCCAATTTCAACAATTAGAGGTGTTTGATCGGTCAATTTGATGAAATAAAATTTGACAGTGTTGAAGAGTTGAAATTGGGGGAAAAATTGGGGATTTTCGAAATTCGAAGGACTAAAATGAAATTTTATGAAATTGAGGGCTAATTGGGCTTGAGAATAATGTTGGAGGATCAATTGAGAAATTTTGGAATTTTTGGGGCAAAACTTACAATTTTTGTAAAGGAAGGGAAAAATGGTAATTTTGGAAGGTTGAGAACTAAATTAGAAATTTGAGAAATTAATCCCTTTTAGTGAAATGGAATAAATTGAGGTCCTATGATAAATTTTAGAAGTTTTGGGACTCAATTTGAGGAAGAATTGGCATTAGGGACTCAAAGTTAAAGAGAAATAACTTTAGGGACCTAATTGCAAATAAATGAAAGTTTGACTTTATCATTCATTTGGAATGAATGAAGGTAATTAGGTCGAAGGATAATGAACCAAGATGTTCATATCGTGTAGTAACACGAAGTTCCAGGAATGCCAACAAGGACAAGCTCGGGTGAATAGAGAATCGGTCTAGTGGAATTCACGGCATGAACGGGTGAGTGGGTTTATTAACATCATAACCGGTTGAGATGATGAGCACAACTTAAAGTTAAAAACCACTTACTGGTTGTGAATGGGTTTACTAACATCATACCCGGTTGGGATGATGAGCACAACTTAAAGATAAAAACCACTTACCGGTTGTGAGTGAAAATTTTATATCATACCCAGTAGGGGATGATAAGTACCTTGGTATAAAAACTCACTGTTTAGTTTTATTTTAATCATCACCACTTAGAGAAAGTGATGTGAAAATTATGCGAAAAAAAAACTACTTACTGGTTGTAAGTAGATCATAGCTGGTTGGTATGATAAGACTTCCTCGAAGGAAGTTGAAAACCCGTTCATCGGTTATGAACGGAGATGTCCTTATACCGGTCGGTATGATGGACAGTAAAAACCTATTTTTGTCAGAAGTGTTCTCCCCTGACTGTGTGCCAATGCTTAAACTATTTGGGAGATCTTCTTGATGGGAGCTCGAATAGCTCTTATTGGCTGGGGGCCTTGGTTTTGGAACTTGAGGGCTAAAATGCCAATTTTTGAAAAACTTGAACAGTGGGCCATAGGCCAATGGACATGAGCAGGAGATTGTAAAAGAACATGATAGATATATATGTGCCATTAAAACTTAACAAGTGAATTGTTTGACCATGGTACCAAGGCAGGTCCGACATAAGTAGTCAACTAGTAGCAGTGCGACATGACAGGTCTCTGGACCAGTCGAGACAAACAACTACATATTGAATTGAAGGTCGGGATCGTTGGGACAAATGACACCACATATTATATGGAAAATTTAAGAAAACTTTGCTTGTGCATGCACTATGAGTACTGGATCATCAAGACGCCCATGAGGGGTAGTGAGGCGTCATAAGGGCACTGGACGACCTGTTGGCTATAAAGGCAGTTCGTTGTTCCAGCTGTATGTGCGAAATTTGGAGTAGCACCAAGCGCATGAGACCGGGGTGGGGATAGGATGAGGTCTCTGTACTCATACGGACACGAAGAAGTAATTTCGGGATTGTGGGTCGGATGTCACGTACATCCACTCATTCCCACGGTAGAAGTGGTCGTACTTCTATACGGGTGGCAGGAAAAGTTACTCCGAAGCCACTAGCGGGTTCAGTAGTGATACTCACTTGCGAATATGTGTAACCTTCATGATGAAGGATGTATGTTGGGTGATGATACATCAGTAACTAGGAAATTGCAGAAAAACTCAAATTTTTTTAAACGAAGGGATTTTTGAAACAAAAGGAGTCTAGCACACTCCATAGAAATATTTTTCTTAAAAGTCAAAAACTTTTAAAAACCCATTCACTGAGTAGTCGTACACACTCCCTCCCTTATTTCCCTTTCAGGAAATCCCAGAAAGCCTACCCTTAAATACCGTCAACTAAGATGCCTGTAAGACATGTATGTAAAGTTTTAAATTTCATGTAGTTTTGATTATGCTATTCCAGGAAAAAAGTGCAGGTTAAAGGACGCCTTACTCTTTACGGTTTATAATAAGGGAAAATACTTTAATAAACTGGGAGAGTGGCAGGTTGATCATGGGGATTCGACCAAACCGGGTCGGGGCGTGACAATGCGCATGAGATTGGGGTGGGGTCGGGATGAGGCCTCAATCCTCATACGGACATAGAATTTCTTTTCGGGTTTGAGGGTCGGATGTCTCGTACATCTACTCATTCTCATGGTAGAAATGGACGTGCTTCTATCTAGGTGGCCAGTAAAGTCTCTCCAATGCCACAAGAGGGTGCAGTGGATGGGCTATCCTGCGATTGTGTGATCCCTTCATGATGAAGGGCGTGTGTTGATTATTAAACACACCGACTATGGTTAATGAAGAATAATGGTTTTTGAAAATCGTGAAACTGAGGAAATGGTTTTAAAGAGAATAAGGAGCCTGACACACTACAATTCAAACTATTTTTTTGAAAATCATGTTTCAAACACCCATTCACTGAGTTGTTGAACTCACTCCCTCCCTTTACCCTTTTTCAGGTAACCAAGGGAAAACGTACCTAAAGACCTTCAGTTAGCTAAACCTGGAAGACATGTATGCAAGTTTAAATTTTATGCAGTTTTGATTAATGTTATTCTAGGAAAGGTATAAGTTTAAAGGATGCCTTACTCCTCACAGTTTAAAGAAGGGGAAAACCCTTAATAAACTGGGAGAGTGGAGGGTTGCTCACAGAGATCCAACCAAACCGGGTCGGGGCGTGATATCATAGCTCAATGAGTGGGACACTAATGTAGTGCCATTACATGGCTCACAACCAGAACATTTCCCATAAACCACATAGCATGATTTTTTGGTTCATTACTTGTACTTAATTGTACATGTCCCATGGTTTATTCTACCATCGAAGACACAAGTCGCTGGTTTCTTGACTCCTAGTCTCTACTACGGTGAGGTTATCCTTAATCTCCCTCTTTGGTTTTTAACCAATTAGCTGCCTATATATATGTAAACACTGATACCCCTCATCCCATACTCATAACCTAGCCTACATTCGGACAACACATTCAAGCTCCTCACAGCCCAAGCATCAACTCAGCTACTTATGCCTCAAACAAATACAAGTACCCACATCCCTATACACATTATAAAATGCCTGGAATGTACTACCTCCTAGACAAGACCAGACTGGAAAGCTGGAGTCACGCCCTGACCCAGTTTGGTTGGATCCCCATGAGCAATCCACCACTCCCTATGGTTCAAGAGGGTTTCATCTCCTTCTAAACTACGAGGAGTCAGATAACCTTTTTCCCTGTTTTTCCTAGAATAGCATTAGAAAAAACTCAATATATTAAAAATTTTTATACTTGGCTTAGGGTTCAACTACGGAAGGGCTTTACAGTTTGTCTTGCTCTCTTCTAAAAAGGGTTAAAGGGAAGGGGTGAGCTTCTACAACTTAGTGAGCGGGTGTTGGGAGCAAGATTTAAAAAAAAAATGCTTAGTTTATCAAAAACCATTGCCAAGGTTTACCATTCCTTTTTCAAGGATTTTTGTCAAATCTCGAATCTCAGGACTATTTCCATTTACATATTAGGTGTGTTTAGCTCTCTTAGTCCACCCCTTGCCCCATGAGGCATTTAGCAAACAAACACATGCCCTTAATCAGGAAGGGTACAAACATTTGCAGGGTAGTCCCAGACTACACCGACTTGGGGATCAACGCGACTTTGCTGCCTACCCTGATAGAAGTCCTAGAGTTCTACCCTGAGTCTCAGTGGATGTCCCAAACGTCCAACCTCAGACTCGAATTCCACTCCGTGTCCTTATGAGGACGGAGACCTCATTCTGACCCTACTCCGGTCTCATGCACAAGGCGCTCTCAGAGCTTCATGACTAACTACTATGATGAACTACCCTTATCTCCACCATGTTGTTCTGTAGCGTTGGAACCCATCACTACCCTCTAGGGCATCTTGATGGTCTTGCATCCATTAATGCATGCACAAACAAGAATATTTCATGATTAAGCCATTCTATTTGGTGCCGATGGTCCAACGACCCTAACACTAACCTCGACCTGCAACTGTTTGTCTAGGCCGGTCTATCGACTTCGCCCTAATATACTACCGCCAGCCCATCGAGCATTGTCGGTCCTGACTTGATACCGTGGCATCACACAATCATTTTCCATTTTAAATAGGAGTTTTCATGGCTCTTTCCTAATCATGCTTGTTTACGGGCTCCAGTCCGTGCCCACTAGCCTTGGGACCCTACATGTGTTTTTTCAAAAAACTAGGCCTTAAGCCCTATGAGTTCAAAAACTGAGGCCCCTAGCCTGTTAGAACTACTCTAGCTCCCATAAAAAAGGTCTCACAAATTGTTTAAGTAGTTGTCATACAATTAGGGGACAACAATTTTGACAAAATCTCTGTTAATTCATCACACCAACTAGGTGTGATGATGGACCCGCTTACAACTGGTATGTGGGTTTTTCCTTTCCTTAAGAAAGCACATCATACCAACCGGGTATGGTATTTATTTATTCCTACTCACAACCGGTAATTAGGTTTTTAGCTTTCAAAACATGCTCATCATCCCAACCGGTATGATGTATAAAAGTTTCCACTCACAACGGGTAAGTAGGTTTTCTTTTCATATAGGTGAGCTCATCAACCAAACCGGTATGATGTATAAAATTCCCACTCACCTGTTGACTGTGACATGTTCGTTTCCAAGTCCACGCTAGCTTTTTCTTGCTTGCGTTCCTGTCCCAAGTGTCCCTACATGGTTTGGGTATCATTATCAGTAAGGGTTCGACATGGCAGTCTTCGTTTTCTCATATTTGAGTGACTATGCCAAAATCTTTGGGTTATTGCACTTAGGTCCCTAAAGTTCATGATCCTTGACTTTAGGTCCCTAATGCTAACTTTTCCCCAAATCAAGTCCCAATGCTTCTAATATCCTCATTAGGTCCTCAATTTTACTTAAAACTGTGTAAGAGGCTCAAGTTTTTCCAAATTCCCAATTTGGTCACTAATTTTTCAAAAATTATGTTTTGACCCTACTTTCCAAAAATATCTAATTGACCCCAATTCTTTCAAAAATTGACCAATTGGTCCCCAACATTTTTCTCATTGCCAATTGACCTTCAATTTTGAGAAATTGCATGGAGGTCCTCAATTTCCCCCAAACTTTTCCCCAATTTCTATCCCCTTTTCTGACCGAATATATTTCTTTAGGTTGGCCATTCAATTGGGGTTAATTGCTCCAATCTATGTTATGGATCAATTTCTATACTTCATACGATCAAATGGAGCTTAGAATTGCAGAATTTGGGTCTGAAACGAGCTCAAATGGAGTTTCACCGGAAAACTATTCGTAGAGAGAGAAAGCTTCAAAAGCTTACCGTCGGAATTACGGTGGTCCAAGCTCTTAATCTTGAGGTAGCTCTCGTCCATAGGGTCCTCCTAGGAACAAGAATCACTACAATTGATGTTCATTTCAATGTTCATTTTGTTAGTGAATTTCAACACTTACTCTCTCTAGCATCAATCTGCAATGATGGAGGAGGGCTGAATTGACTTACCTTTCATCTCTGTGGAGGTCGTGTGATGGCTGTGGGGACTTTGGGGAGGCTTAGTTTGGCCGTAGGAGGGTTGAATTGACTGAATTCAGCTCAACTAAAATAGGGTAGCTTCGTACCAACAGAGCTATTTCACTGTTTGATCCCGGCGGTGCGTCTTCGGTGATCCTCGAATCGAAGGGAGGTTGCTGTTAGGTAGCTGACTTCTCCCAGAGTTTGTAGGACCCAAAATTTTCCTTCAGATGCTGAGAAAAGTTCCCAAGTCGGTGCTCTAGTTTGAGCTTCACTAGAAAATGGAGCACTTAGGAGAGGAGGATGATTTGAGGTGTGTGGAGGATGAATGGAGGGGAGCTCTTTATATAGGGATCTCAAGTACCCTCTGCAAGACCAGTTTCCATTCTGATCAAGATTATTTTCGCCTAAAAATGCCCTGATCAGAGGTAATATTCCTTCGTTGGACAGGAAACTTTTTCAACCGATGAATAGTGCTGTCATCCCAACGAAGAAGATGAAATTGTTTCGGACCAGACTGGTACAGTCCGATCATGTTCAATGGTGAAAATCGGCCGATTTTGGCTCGATTCGACCAGTTTTTTCAAACTAAAAATTTTTAAATTCGTCTGAATTCATTTTCTACCCAATGGTGGCCTCAATTTCCCAATTCGATCATTTTAAGCCACACAGAAAAATGAATTTATAGGCTAGTTCATGTATAGTTTAAACCGGTTCAATCTTGTTCAGGTCTGGTTCACCCTAAACTAGTTTGGTTTTCCATCTATTTTACTTCAGGGTTCTTCCCCATGATTTTCATGACTTGTTGGTCACTTGGGATTTTCCAATTTCCCATTTTAACCACTCTTTATCATTTTCAGTTCCCTAATTGGTTCAATTTTCTCTTTAAATTGACATGTTCTTTCTCAATTTTCCCTTATTCGAGATGATGGGTTTCACAACTCTCCCCTCCTTTTAGGAGTTTTGTCCACAAAACTGGTTCTTCCTCATGATTTTCATGACTTTTTGGTCACTTGGAATTTTCCAATTTCCCATTTTAACCCCTCTTTATCATTCTCAGTTCCCTAATTGGTTCAATTTTCTCTTTAAATTGACATGTTCTTTCTCGATTTTCCCTTATTCGAGATGATGGGTTTCACAACTCTCCCCTCCTTTTAGGAGTTTTGTCCACAAAACTGGTTCTTCCCCATGATTTTCATGACTTTTTGGTCACTTGGGATTTTCCAATTTCCCTTTTTAACCCCTCTTTATCATTCTCAGTTCCCTAATTGGTTCAATTTTCTCTTTAAATTGACATGTTCTTTCTCGATTTTCCCTTATTCGAGATGATGGGTTTCACAACTCTCCCCTCCTTTTAGGAGTTTTGTCCACAAAATTTAATCACCATCCTTTGCATCAGGAATAATTTTCCTTGTTAAAAACTTGGGGTTTGGTTGACTTGCTATCACTTCGGTTGTTCCTTCACTTAGCCCTTTAATCCACACACTTAAGGAATTTCTTTTGCTTTCCATTGTTTACTCACTTTATGATGTTTATCATAATTAGGCATGTCTTACCCACTAGTCCAAAGGTACATTCTTAGGTTCATTAATCCATCTGCTTAGGGTAAGACTCTTCCCTCTTGAGGGTTCTTTTTCAAGATTTCAGGATTGGGAGTTCCAAAATCCCCAATCATTCTCGTGTCTAGTTATTCTCTTAATCATTGAAACCCTTAACTCAATGTTCTTTCGAGTATTGCGTACTTGTTTTTGCAGGTTTCTATGTTATCACCTTTTTGTCCTATTTTAACCTTCCTCCATATGTTGTTTAGTACAACTCCGTCCAAATTTTATGTTTGAACTTGTCTTGCTTAACTAACGGACTATTCCTTACTTGAGTCACATTTTTTCCGTGACTGTTGGGCCTACATGTCCCTTAGAGCATAACAAATTCTAAAACTTGTCTTTGTTCATTAACATTCTCAAGCATTCCTTTGATGGTTATTCTCAACTTTCCAACATTTTGGGGATCACATAATTTCATCCCTTCTTTTCATCTGGTAGTATTCCTCTACTACTTTTGCCGTTATCCAATCATCCTTTTACCTTTGGCGTGATGTCTTTCATGATCGTGTTAGTTTTCCTTATCTATTTGTCCCTTGCCAACTTCCTCATTGGGTTTTCCTAATTCCAACCATCTGGTCTCCCGATTTCTTCTTGACTTACTGACAAGCTTGGAATTTTTCCTTCTCTATGTCCTACCACATCTCCAATGGCATCATCTACTCAAGGATCCCTTTCCTCATTCCTTCCTTACTCATTCGTGACCATTTCACGGTTCCTTATTCCGTGTTGATCCCTTTCGGTCTACGTGTTGATTCCTTCATTTGGGGAGTTCCCTTTTGATGGTTTCCTTCTCTACTATATCCTTTAAAGTAGAGACTTCCACCTTAGGAGCTACACGTTCGACCTTCTTACCATTCCTTGAACATTTCCTTCCTTCACATTCTTACAGCCTTTTGAATTAGAGCTTTCGCCCACATTTAATCCTTCATCGACCTTAATTTCCCAGTTTTCCCTTTACTTCCTATCTGAGGTATCTCCGATTGTCGAGTCTTATTTCGTGTCCTTTACATTAGACTCGAACAATCAATCTTAAGCTCCATGGCGTGGACCGAAATTAGTCGTGGTGTTCGTCGTGATTCCTTTAAATCACATTTTGTCTAGAGTACGTCCTTTCCCAAGGCTTTACTTCCTTTGGAATTCATTTCCTTGTTCTTTTATTTGGGGTATATTGCCCATTCCCACTTATTACTACATCATTTGATGCTATTTCCATTCCTTGAAGATTTTCTTCCTTCACATTCTTACACCCTTTTGAATTAGAGCTTTTGTCTACATTTAATCCTTCACCGACCTTAATTTCTCAATTCACTCTTTACTTCCTATCCGAGGTATCTCCAATTATCGAGTCTTATTTCGTGGACTGGTGTGGTCCGATTGGGTTCAACAGTAAAAATCAATTGGTTTAGGCCCAAATTGACCAGTATTATCAAATCTAAAAAAATCTAAATTCGTTTAAAATCATTTACTACGCAATGGTGGCTCAATTTCCCAATTTGATCATTTTAAGCCATAAAGAAAAATGAATTTAGAGGCCGGTTCATCTAGTTCAATCAGGTTCAGGTCCGGTTTGCCTTGAACCGGTCTGGTTTTCCCATCCATTTTACTTAATGGTTCTTCCCCATGTTTTTCATGACCTTTTGGTCACTTGGGATTTCTCAATTTCCCATTTTAACCCCTCTTTATCATTCTCTATTCCCTAAGTGATTCAGTTTTCTCATTAAATTGACTGGTTCTTTCTCGGTTTTCTTTGATTCGAGATGACTAGTTTCATAGTTGGAATGTGAGAGTCACAAGGGCACTCTTATCACATCCGACACTTTTCGTGTGCCATCTCCCAGCTGAGTGTCTCGGCACCTAGGTCTTTGCAACCTTGCAACCACTCCCTTATACAAAAATGAGCTATCTTAGGCCCCAAATAACATGTGCTACTCATGACCTTATACATATAATAGCAAACCTTTAATGTTGAATGCTTGGGTGATATCAGACTGGAAAACTAGAGTGTGGGAGTAGCAAGTGCGCTCGTACCACAACCGACACCTCTCGAGAGCCATCTCGCAGTTGGATGTCTGAGCACTTGGGGTAATGGCAGCCTTGCTACCATTTCCTCGCACAATAATGGGCTAACTCAAGCCATAAACAAAACACAGGCTACGCACAACCCTATGCATACAATTACACGCTAGGAATATACCATCGTTTAGATGATACCGAACTAGTAAACTGGAGTGTGGGAGTCACAAGTACACTTCTCATGTGCCGTCTTGTAGCTGGGTGTCTCAACACCTGGGGTCATGGTAGCCTCACCACCATTCCCTCACACAACAATGGGCTACTCTTACTCCAAATATATATCACCCTCGGAGTGTGCCACCATTTGAACGATACCAAACTGGGAAACTAGAGTGTGGGAGTCATGTGAATACTCTGCCATAACCGACAACCTTTGGTGTCGTCTCCTAGATGGATGTCTCAACACTCAGGGCCATGGCTATATTACCATCTTTGAGAACCAGGAAAATCCTGACTTCAAAATAGGGCCGAACCAAACTAGGAAGTGGGAGCAAATTGGGAACCAAAGGGTAACTGGGGAGTAAATCAATCTGTCAGGAGGAACGAGGTTGATGGGAGGCCAAGAGGGATGAATAAGGGTCATGAGAAACCCTTAGGATGGTCATGGGACTCGAAATCATGGATTGGGAGAAAATTGAGTTCGAGTTGGGTGGAGTAAACCCCCTCTCCCTCCCCCGCCCCAAATTTTAAGGGGTTAAAACAAATCCAAATTTTACTATTCTTGATTCCATTCAATAGGAAATTGAATATAGAATTTTTAGATATTTTTATTTTTCCAAGAACCGTCCTAGAAGGGGGTGAACCAAGCTAAAAGCACTAAAGTAGTCGAGAAATTCACCGAAAACCCATTTGCTACAGTGCCAGACTGGTTGACTCAAACGCTTGACCCATGCATGCGCTGCACGTGCGGCCACACGCACATGTGTCATCTTCTTCACCTTACTACTATCCTAGATTCCCCGTTTTACCAGACAACTCATTGTTGATTCGTCAACTCCACTGCCTTGAGAAATTAATTCATTGCTAGCACCATAGGATATGAATTAATGAAAGGAAGCTATGGATAGATTGCCACAGAGGTTTAGATCACAATCAAATAAATTGGGGCTACTACCACACAAGAATTTGCTCTGAATCCTTTCCCAACCACTTTTAATTTATTGTAATATGAGTTCATTTCTTCTTGAACATTTTCCCTTGCCCGGGAGCCTCAACAAACTATCACACACCATTTCTAACATAGAAAGGGATCACACGTTCATAGAACAGTTCTTGATCGTTCCACTTGTGGTTCGACGCGTCTTTTCCGTCCACCTAAATAGAGGTGTACTACGTCTACCCTGAGTTTGAGGGGACATCAATAGTTTAACCCTTCAAACACTTATCATGTCCGCTTGGTTCCCCTCTAGCCTCGGTCTCAATGCATCATCATGTCCGCTTTGTGGGACGAGACCTCATATCCCCTCCGGCCTCAATCTTAGTGCGCAAGAAGCTATCAAAGCTTTATGACTGACTGGCATAACATACAGTAGTTTTGATTTATTAACCATGGTCTTTCGTGCCAACGGTACAACGACCCTGACACACGACCTAGCCTGGAACAATTTGCCTTGATTGGCCTGTCGACCTGGTCTGGGCGCATTGGCACTAGCCCATTAAGCATTATTATTCTTGTCTTGGCCCTGTGGTCAATCACACAACAATTCCAATTTTTCAGAGAGTTTTCCTGGTTCTTATAGTTCATGTTTATCTATGGGTCCAACCTGTGCACACTGGCCTTGGGCCCACTCCATGAGCTTTCTAAAAACTAAGCCTCTGGCCCTATCTTTTTTAAAATCGAGGCCTCAAGCCTATCAGAGCAATTCTGGCTCCTATCAGGAATGTCTCCCAAAATGTTTAAGTAGGTTCACGCAGTCAGGGGAGGCCATTCCTGAAAAAAATTATTTTCAATCTTTAAAATGATTCTCATCACCCCTAATAGGGTATTATGCTGAAAATCCCACTCACCCGGTGATAGTGATGTTGTCGTCTTGGTGAGATCTTGACCCATGGTTTGCTTCCTTGCACTAGTACTTGAATGATCAGCTCCTGTATGGTTTGAGTCCCCTTATCAGGAGAATCGACATATGGGTTCTCATAGTCTTGGGTATTTACGCATAGGTCCTCGCACTTTGCCTAAATTATATTTAGGTCCCTCAATGTTTATAACTTTACATTTGGGTCCCTACATTTTCATTTGATCTTAATTAAATCCCTAGCACTCTCAATTATTCCTCATGGTCCTTAAACTTTCCAAAATTATCAATTGGTCAATTTTCTCAAAATTACTAATTGGTCCTTAACTTTCCAAAAATTGCAAATTGGTCCTTAAACTTTCAAAAATTGCCAATTGGCCCTCCATTTCATCTAATTTCCCAATTGGGTCCCAATTGGAAGTTAATTTCATGAAAACATTGAGGTCTTGTACTCAAGATTGGGAATTCCAAGATAAGTAACCATTTCCGTGTCTAGTTAACCGCTTGATCATAGAAACACTTAGCTCGTCGTCCTATAGAGCATTTCGTACTTATTTCCACGGATTTCTTTATCATCACCTTTTCGTCCCATTTCGACTCTTCCTCAATTCGTTATCTATTATAACTTCGGTCCAAATTGTTATATTTGACCTCGTCATGCTTATTAGCTGACTCTTCCTTACTTTGAGTCATATTCTCCTCGGGTTGTTGGGCTTACATGCCCTTACAGCATGGCATTTTCTAGGACCCGTCACTGTCCATTTGATTTCTAGAACATCTCCTGAAGTGTCTCTCTTAGCTTTTAGACCTTTCAGGGATCGTATAACTTCATTCCTCTTTTCTTTTGATAGTATTCCTCAACTATCCTTTTTTTTTTTTACCATTATTAACTCCACTTACTCAATTGTGTTGGTTCTCCTTACCCACTCGTTCCTTTTCGACTTCCTTATTGAGTATTTTTGGTTCAAATTAATTAAATTCCTAGATCTTTTACTGACATGTTGGGTTTCGTCCTTTCTTAGATCCATCATTATTCCCAATGATATCCTCTACTTTAGGATTTTCCTTTGTCCTTAATCCCCTCCGATTTGTTTGCAACCATTTCACAATTCTTTATTTTTCTGGTCCAATCGTCTGGGCAGTTGTATCACTAGTTCTTCATGCCCATCCTATTGTCCATCATAGAATGTAGTCTTTACTACATCTCATTCCTTCTTAGGATTTTGTTTATTCTATTTGGCTGTCTATCGTTATTAGTTTTCCTCTTTCTACTTGGTTCTCCTATTCCCACCAAACAGGTCAGCCTGGTCCATTATAATACTTACTTCCTTGGAAACATTTCCAAATTAAGGGTTGGTTCCTTTCACTCCACATTGTGTCCATCCGCCCATTAATAATTCCTTTAGTTTAATTTCCTTCTTTGGACCTCATTTTTCCTTGGTACTCGACTTTTTCATCTCAACCAACATTTCATTTGTGAGCTTATCATTCTTTCTATTCGGTTGGTTCCATTTCCTCTCAATTGGGATACACATGTCTTTTCAGGGCTTCCTTTGTAGAATTCTTTCCCTTTCTTCGGACATTCCTTTTTTACATTTGCTCTGGGGGATTTCTACTCTTGATGTTGTCTTCTCCTGTTTACCTTTACACCTCAGGTCTTGCAAGACATCTTTTATACTCTATCCGCATCCTCATTCATACCCAATACTTGTCTATTTCCTTAGGGAGCATACAAATCTTCTTTGTTTCAAGATTTCTTGATCATTATGTGAGAAGCTTGCCTACTTCTTTCTTGGCTTGAGTTTGGTTGTTAATTTGGCCTTTTGGTCCCTTTAAGGATTTCTTTCATTCTTCTCTTTCAAAGTATTTGACCTTTCCGCCTCTCTTCCTTGTCGGAACTTACATCATGGTTCTTCCGCGTATTAGCTAGTTAACTACCCCGCCTCCACCAGTCCCTTGGTTTAGGTCTTCTTAGGGCAGTTGTCTTCTCGAGTACTCCTGTCCTTAACGTCATCTCACTGACCTTTTTAGGGTGTAGTCCTTACTACTTCCTCGTCTTCCTTAGGTATGTTGGTTAGACACTTCGATTTTTGACTTTTCTACTTTTTCCAGAAGAGGTAGTACTTTAAAATTATATCACTTTTCCAAAGTAGGTTAGTCTTAGCCTCTGATACTTCCTTCCTTCAAGTAGTTTCTAATGAGGGGTTGGCTCCTTGCACATCCGCCAACCAATGATTCCTTTTCACAGCGTATTCCTTCTCTTCTTCACTCTCACTGTGTCATTCCCTAGAGTTTCAGGGGATGTTTTTCTGTGTTTGCCCCTAATGAATGGGTTCTTAGTATGCTTCTCATGTTGATTATCCCTATTCATGAGATATCCTTCTCGGTTTGACCTTCTTAAGAAGTTTTTGTATTCACCTTGTCTTTTCTCGATCTCTTTTTGAATCGTTTATGTAACCTGCTCCATGGTATTGGTTTCCAATCCTTCATGTCCTTCATAACCTTTGACGAGGTATTGCCATGAATCTATGAGGTGTGGAACACCCCTTGTTTCCTTACACCTATAATAGTTCAACTTGGTACTTGTCCTTTAGTAGGGTTGGGCATCTCTTTAGGTAATGTCCCATCGTTACTCCCTTACATAGATTGTTGTGGTTCTTCCTTTCCTTCGAGTGGGGCTTTTTCTAGGGTTACTATTGGTTTGGTACTTTACCGTTCTTGAGTCTGATCACTTTAATAGTTTTCTAGCTGAAACACCTTTGCTAAGGGTCATGGTAAGAGTCCTCCTAGGTTTCCTGATTCATCTTCCATCACTGGGATGCGACTCTTCCTTAGTTTCTAAGATAGTGTGTGGCTTTAGAGTGACTTCTCCTGCCACCTGGATAGAAGTATGACCACTTATACCTTGGGAATGAGTGGATGTACATGACATCCGACCCACAATCCCAAAATCACTTCTTCGTGTCCGTATGAGTACAGAGACCTCATCTTGTCCCCACCCCGATCTCATGCGCTTTGTGCTACTCCAGATTTCGCACAGACACTTGGAACGACGATCTACCCTTATACTCACCGGGTCGTCCAGGGCCCTTAGGACACATCACTACCCCTCATGGGCATCTTGATGATCCTGTACTCATAGTGCATGCACAAACAATGTTTTCTTATCAAGCCATGTAATCTGTGGTGCCACTGGTTTAACGGCCCCAACTCTCAATTCAACCCGCAGTTGTTTGTCTTGACTAGTCCATCGACCTGTCATGTCGCACTGCCGCTAGTTGACTGAGCATGTCGGTCCTATCTTGGTACCATGACCAAACAATTCACTTATTAAGTTTTATGGCACATATATCATGTTCATTTACAAGCTCCTGCTCGTGCCAACTGGCCTTGGACCCACTGTACGAGATTTTCAAAAAACTGGGCCTTCTTGCCTGCAAATTCCAAAATTGAGGCCCCCAACCTATAAGAGCTATTCGAGCTCCCATCAAGAAGGTCTCCCAAATAGTTTAAGCATTGGCACACGGTGAGGGGAGAACACTTCCGACAAAATAGGTTTTCATTGTCCATTATACCAACCGGTATAATGACATCTCCATTCATAACCAATGAACGGGTTTTCAACTTCCTTCGAGGAAGTCTTATCATACCAACTGGGTATGATCTACTTACAACCGGAAAGTAGTTTTTCCACATAATTTTCACATCACTTTCTCTAAGTGGTGATGATTAAAATACCACTAAACAATGGGTTTTTTTTTATCGAGGTACTTATCATTCACTACCGGGTATGATATAAAATTTCCACTCATAACCGGTAAGTGGATTTTATCTTTAAGTTGTGCTCATCATCCCAACCGGGTATGATGTTAGTAAACCCACTCACCCGTTAATGTAGTGAATTCCACTAGACTTGTTCTTTGTATTCACATCCATGCTGGCATTCCCAGTATTTCACGTTCCTACACGATATCAATATCCTTGTTCATTATTACTCTGCATAACAACCTTCATTCATTTCCAATGAATGAGAAAACCCAAACTTTTAATTATTTGCAAGTAGGTCATAAAGTTATTTCTCTTTAACTATAAGTACCTAACGTTGGTTTTTCCTCAAATTAAGTCCTGTAATTTTAAAAATTTATCTTGGTACCTCAATTTATTCAATTTCACCAAAAGGGGTTTAATTTCCCAAATTTCCAATTTGGTCCCCCAATTTTTCCAAAATTACCATTTTGCCCTTCCTTTACAAAAATGGTAAGTTTTGCCCCAAAAGTCCAAAATTCCTCAATTGGTCATCCAACATTATTTCATGCCCAATTGACCCTCAATTTCATAAAATTGCATTTTGGTCCTTTGAATTTCTAAAATCCCCAAAATTTCCCCCAATTTCAACTCTTCAACACTACCGAATTTGATTTCATCAAATTAACTGATCAAACACTTCAAATTATTGAAATTGGAGTTGAAATTGAGTTCCTGCATGTTCATACAATTCTAAGAAACTTTGAATCGTATATTTTAACGCCAAAACGAGCTCAAACGGAGCTTCGTTGGAAAATAGACTGTAGAGAGAGAAAGCTTCGATTTCTCACCGTTGAGGGCACGTCGGTCCGAGCTTTCGATCTAGGTAGATAGCTCTAATCTTGAGGTTCATCCTAGAATCAATAATTGCATGAATTGATGTCGATTTGAGTTAGAATTTTATTATTGAAATTCTGTCGGTTCTCTCTCTAGCATCGACCAGAAATTGTAGAGGGGAGCCGAATTGGCTAACTTTCAGTCGTAATTCGGCCTTGGGAGGGCTGAGGTAGTGTTTGGAAGGCTTGGTTTGGCCTGAGGCAGGCTCGAAATGGCCAATTTCAACTCGGCCGAAACAGGGCAGCTTCGGTCCACCGGAGTTGCTTCACTATTCTATCATGTCGGCGCTTCTCTAGTGATCTCGGATTGACTGGAGTTTTCTATATGATAGCTGACTTCTCCTCAGTTCTAAAGAGCCCGACCTCTCCTTCCGAGCTTCACCAGGAAATGGAGCAGTAGAGAGAGAGACAAGTGTTCAGGTGTGAGGAGAATGAATGGGGATGACCTCTTTATATAGGTGTAAAATCATGTATTAAATGGGTGAGATTTATTACTAGTATGAATATTGACATAAATTATTGGTATTAATTACAATAATTTAATTTCAGTATTAAATTATTTGTATTAATTCCAATAATTTAATACATTAAATTATTGGTATTAATTACAATAATTAAATATATATTAATTTATGGCCAGGTCACCCATCCTCACACTACTCTTGAGTAAGCACGCTTAACTTCAGAGTTCTCATGGGATCTTATTCACCTAAACCAATTTGGTTTTTGTATCTTTTATTTTGTTTTAAGTTTCTTTTCCAAGGTTTAATGAACCCTTTGGATCACTCGGAAACTGTAAATTTCAAAATTTCTTGTTTCCATATGATCGGGTTTGTAAACTGGCTCGGTTTTCTTACTCGGTTTCACCGGTTCTTTTTCCGGTTTTCCTTAACTCAAAAGTGCGGTGTTTACGGTGGCTGCACTATTAGCCATTGACCGTTGACCAGTTCGTTGACCGGTTCATTGACCGGTCCGGTTTGACCGGGCGCGGTGACCTGAATTCAAAATTTGGCCGGTTCGGACCCGATTTGTTCAATTTTATGAAATTTAAAATTTCTAAATTTATCTAATATCATTTTCTATCTAATGGTGGTTTCAATTTTCCAAATTGACATTTTCAATCCACCCAAAAAAAATAAATTATTGAACCAGTTCACTATGGTTGATCCCGGTTTACTTGGTTCGAGGGTCGGGTTTCACAACTCTCCCCTCCGTTTAGGAGTTTTGTCCTCAAAACTTAGCCGCCCACCCTTGACATCAGAAATGGATTCTCTTGTAGTCAACTCAGGGTTTGATATGAGATCCTATTGCTCTAGTTTCCCTCTTCTTGTTCGCTTATTTATCCCCTTGGACTTAGTTCCTTTGCTTTGTTTTACCCTTGTATCCAAGTAATCACCTCATAGTTGAATTGCGTATTTTTTAAGGTTTGTCGGGTATCCTTCCCTAGATTCCTTTATTATGGGTAGTTCACCCATTCCCACATGTTATGATATTACCTGAGTTTGTTATACCACTATCAGCTCCTTTGGTTTCGCTTCACTCCTTGACTTTGGGTACACTCTCCTTTTCATTCGTCCTTGGGGCATCAGACTCTTAACCGACTTCGTGACATCCTTTGATGCCGTCCTTTTTTTCTGCTTGCCCTTACTTTGTATCATTTCCTTATTCCTACAAGTTACTTGATTTCGGGAAAGTCCAAGTTCTCTTTTTGTCGATGTCTCTTGGTCGCCTCACGAAAGGTGCACTGGGTTCTTCTCGTGGTGCGAGAGTTGTCGCCAAATTCTCTTTGGCCATGAATCGTCCTAAGGATTTCCTTCATTGTTCTCTCTCGTCGTTTGCTCCTCTTTACTTTTCCCTACTTGTCGGGGTCTGAATCCGTGAGTCTCATGAGGGTCGGTTCATTCAATTGCCCTATTCCAGTTAATCTCTTTGTCTCAAGATAGTTGTCTCTCGGTGTTCACTCAATGCCTATCCTATCACCTTCTTTAGGATGTGGTTGTCACCACTCCATCCGGTCCTGTGTAGGGCGTCGTATTTGTCTCCTTTTGTTATCCTAGGTTACTAGTTGTCTACTTCCACTGGGTGGGTTTGCAACCCCACTTGGCTCCTTTGCTTTTCCCCACCGGTTTTGCTTTGCCACCCCTAACTCCTTGTTCTTACCCGAGTAACTTCTAGTTATCGTCTTCGTCTTGCGTACTCTCGATTTCACTTAGTCTTGATATTCATCCTTTCTTAGTTAGTGGATGTACTCTTCCAAGATCCCTTTTCTCCTAGAAAACTGCTTCCTTCGCATTCGGGTTATAGTCACCTTGCTTATCTTACTTGTGTTATTGCATGTCCTGTTGCCTCTGTGTTCGTCCATTCTAAGGGTTTGACTCTATGCATGGTTTTACCTTCCCTCTTTCTTTCGGGGAGGTCGGAATACCTTGACCTCCTTTTGAGGCATTATTTGTCCTTATCGGGTTTGTTCCTTTTTTGTTCCTTATTCGTCATGGGGCACGAGATTTTGATTATACTAATTACAAAGCGGGTAACAAAATTTTATAAGAATTTAAAATCTTATTTCTTAGGAATTGAATACAGTACATTTTGGGGACCTCTTTCCACTAAGAAAGGTTGGGAAGCTTAGTGCTAGACTTTTGAGAAATTGTCTCCGGGGTGGGTTTGAAATCATCCTTTGGAGTTGTGGTTTCCGGGGTGGCCTCTTGCCTTCCATCCTTTGGGGCTTCGGTAGTCGGGGAGGCATTCCTCTTGGGGGGTATTGCCATCCATCCTGGTGGCGTGGGACATTTTCTCATCCTATGTCCTATTCCTCCACACCTATAGCAGGTTATCCCTACACTGGTTCTTACGTGGGCCCTTTGGTCTTTGTGTGGAGAAGAGGCTTCTTCTGTCCTCTTTCCCTTTCTTTTCCTTTCTTCGTGTCCTTCCCTACTTGTGGAGGTAGTGCTTCCATGAGTGGGTACCACATTCCTTAGTGGTATTGGACACCTTTGGACGTAATGTCCCTTCTGTTTACAATTATAGCAAGTTACTTCCTTGCATAGATCTCTATAGCTTCTTCTCCATCCCAAGCTCTAGGGAGTTTTTCTTGGTGCTTGCTAGGGGCTTCCACGTTTCACCATCCTCGGGTGCACACTTCCCGTAGAACGGTCCCCACTCCTAAGTGTGAAGCAAGGTTCTCTGAATACCTTGACGAATTCTTTGAAAAGTCATCTTGGCTCAAGACACAATGTAAAACCCGCCCTTTTAGGTAAAGGAAAACCTAGAAAAGAACCGGTCAAACCAAGTGAGAAACATCGAACTAGTTCGTAAACCCGTTTATGGTGGAACGAGAAATTTTGGAAATTTACAACTCCCAAGTGATCCAAATGGTTCATAAAACCTTGGAAAAGAACCTTAGGACAAATTGGAAGAGAAAAACCAGACCAATTTAGATGAATCAGATCCAATTGGATTGAACCAATTTATAAACCGAGTAGGTATATGAACCGGATCCGATAGAGAAAGGGTAAATTGAGAAATTTATGGATCCCGAGTGACCCAAAGAATCCAAAAGTCATGGAAATGGACTTGAGAATGAATTGGAGATGGAAACCAAACTAGTTCAGGTGAACTAGATCCGAATCGGATATAACTAGTTTGGACCTGATTGAACCACTATTGAACCATATTCTAAATTCATTTTTTTAGGTGGCTTAGAAAATTCAAATTTGAGATTTGAGGCCACCACTGGATAGAAAAAGACTTTGGATTAATTTAGAAATTTTTAAATTTGAAAAACTCTGTCGAATAGGGGGTGAATCGACTAGTTTAACTTTTAACTTGGTTTGGACCGGTCTGGTCCGGTTCAGAATAGTGTTATCTTCTTCCCTATATGACAGCACTATTCACTCATCAAAAAATCAAAGCAGCGCCAGCGAAGAAAGTCCTCGAGCTTCCTATATAACGACCCCCTCCCCATTCATCCTCTCCACACCTGAAAAAGCTCACTCTCTCTTATCTGCTTAGTTTTTCGGTGAAGCTGAAATCAGAGCTCCGATATAGGGTCATTTCTGAGCCAAAGAAGGTGAGGTCGTGTTCTTTAGAACCAGGGAGAAGTCAGCTACACGCCTGTAATCTCCGTTTGCTCTGAGGGTCGTCGGAGAAGTGCTGACGTGATGGAAGAGTGAAGCAGCTCCATTAGACTAAAGCTACCCTGTTTCGGCCGGGCTGAAATCAGCCATTTTGAGACCTCCTCAGGCCAAACCAAGTCCTCCCAACAGTTTCTCAGCCCTCCCACGGCTGAATTAGGATAGAAAGGTAAGCTATTTCGGCTCCCCTCTGCAATTTTCGATCAGAGTTAAAGAGAGAGTTGATTGAATTTCAATGACAGTATTCTAATCCAATTCGATATCAATTGATGTCATTCTTGATCCTAGAAAGAACCTTAGAAGGAGAACTACTTGCCCAGATAGAAAGCTCAGGCTACCACACTCTCACTAGTGAGTAATCGAAGCTTTCTCTCTCTACAGTCCATTTTTCGGCGAAGCTCCGTTTGAGCCCGTTCCAACATCAGAACTTGCGATTCATAGTGCTATTGAATTGTGTGAAGATGTAGGAACTCAATTTTAACTTCAATTTCAACAATTAGAAGTATTTGATCGGTCAATTTGATAAAATTAAATTCAGCTGTGTTAGGAAGTTGGAATTGGGGAAAAATTGGGGATTGTCGAAAATTCGAAGGACTAATATGTGATTTTAGAAAATTGAGGTTCAATTGGGTATGATAAGAATGTTAGAGGGCCAATTGAGGAATTTTAGAATTTTTGAGGTGAAACTTACCATTTTTGAAAAGGAAGGGTAAAATGGTAATTATGGAAAATTTAGGGGGACCAAATTGGAACATTGGGAAAGTAAACCCCTTTTTGTAAATTTGAATAAATTGAGGTCCTAAGATAAAATTTAAAAGTTTTGGGACTCAATTTGAGAGAAAACCGTCATTAGGGACTTAAAGAAAAATAAATTTAGGGATCTAATTATAAATAAATAAAGAGTTTGGTTTTCTCATTCATTTGGAATGAATGAAGGCAATTAGGCCAATGAATAATGAACAAGGATGTTCATATCGTGTAAGAGTACGAAGTATCGGGAATGCTAGCACGGACAGGCTCGCGTGTACACAAAGAATCGATCGAGTGGAATTCACTGCATTAACGGTTGAGTGGGATTTTATATCATACCTAGTTGGGAATGATAAGTACCTTGAAATGAAAATCCACTACTTAGTGGTATTTTAAACATCACAACTTAAAGGAGTGATGTGAAAATCACGCAGAAAAACTACTTAACAGTTGTAAGTAGATCATATCTGTTTGGTTTGATGAAACTTTCTTGAAGGAAGTGGAAAACCCATTCATCGGTTATGAACAGAAATGTCCTTATACCCGGTCGGTATGATGGACATTTGAAAATATATTTTGTCGGAAGTGCTCTCCTCTAGCTGTGTGCCAATGCTTAAATGATCTGGAAGACCTTTTTGACGAGAGCTTGAATAGCTCTTATTTGCTAGGGGCCTTAGTTTTGGTACTTGGGGGCAACTATGCCTAGTTTTGAAAATCTCGAACAGTGGGCCATAGGCCAATGGGCATGAGTAGGTGATCATCAACAAACATGAGATTTGTGCCATAAAACTTTAATAAATGAATTGTTCGGCCATGGTACCAAGACAAGATTGATATACTCAGTCAACTATTGACAATGCTACATGACAGGTCGACGGACCAGTAAAGACAAACAGTTGCAAGTTGAGTTGAGGGTCGTGGGTGTTAAACTAGTGGCACCACAGATTATATGTTATGATAAGAAAATATTGATTATGCATGCACTGTGATTACGGGACCATCAAGACGCCCAAGAAGGATAGTGATGTGTCCTAAGGGGCCTAGACGACCTGGTGAGTATAAGGCTAGTTCGTCCTACGAGGTGACCGTGCGAAATTTGGATTAGCACCAAGCGCATGAGACCAGGGTGGGGACATGATGAGGTCTCTGTCCTCATCTGTACATGGAGAATTGATTTTGGGATTGAGGGTCAGATGTTGTAAACATCCACTCATTCTTAGGGTAGAAGTAGACGTACTTCTTTCTAGGTGGCCGGTAAAGTCGCTCCGACGCCACAAGTGGGTTCAGTGGACGTATTGGTCTGTGAATGTGTGTTTGACCTTCATGAAGAAGGATGTGTGTTGGGTGATGACACACCGTGATTAGTAAGAAATGGTTACAAAAACCGAGATTTGAAAGGAAAGGATTTTTGAAAGAAAGTATTTTGGCACACTACAATACAATTTTTTCCCTAAAAGTTAAAAGTTTTGAAAACCCATTCACTGAGTCGTTGTACTCACCCCCTTCCTTATATCCCTTTTAGGAAATTACAGAAAGCCTACCCTTAAAAACCATCAACTAAGAAGTCTATAAGATAGGTATGATAAATTTAAAATGTTATATAGTTTTGATTTATGTTATTACAGGAAAAGGTACAGTTTTAAATGACGCCTTACTCTTTACGGTTTATAATAAGGGGAACCCCTTTAATAAACTGGGAGAGTGGTGGGTTGATGACGGAGATCCAACCAAACCGGGTCGGGGCATGATAACTTGAGTGGTATCAGAGCCTGTTTCCTCGAACACATAATCAAGACTAGAAAATATAGTAACTAATAAGATTGGTCTTAAAAATTTCATTTGACTCCTTGGAGTGGAACCAAGAAATCTAGGAATGACTCTATTCAATACCTTGTCCTCGTAGGAAGACAACCCTAGAAGCTTCCCAATGCCTGAGGTATGATAGAAGTATCCAAGAGGATGGTGCTAGGATCTATTGAGGTCACAACTCAAAGTGTGAAGGAAGCCAAGCATGAAGCCATAAACGCCAACAAAGGGCATATAACCTTACATAGGAGGATACTTATCAAGAATCCCGTAGCTCCCTAGTTATTTTGTGATCATTTTCTATAATAGGGGAAAAACACCCAACATACTATATTACTCTATTAATAAAGTACTCTAAATTCCTAAAAACCCTATCCCTTAAAGGATGTGATCTTCAAGGAAGATGGACCCAAAGAAAGTGACCAAACAAGCCTGTACTACCACAAAAACTAAGGAGAATCCCATCTAAGTTAAGGAAATTAAATTAGGGAATCGAGAAATCTTGGAGTACTCTTAGAGTGATCAATTGACAAAGAAGATTCCACAAGAAAAAAAACTCTCAAGGTATCTAGACTCAAGGATGAAGGAGCAACAAAATTAACAATTCCCTAGAAAAATGCTAGGAGGAACCACTTATGTTCACATAATTACAAGTATGAACAATAGGGACACTGCATGGAGAAGCACCCAACCCCACTAAGGACAAGAATCAAGTTAACCTATAGGGGAACAAGACACGAAGTTAAAAACTATCCCACACCGCAAGGAGTCAGGACAATATTTTCCAAGAATAATGCCCCTATAGCTATAGGAAACCCGAAAGGATACCATCCTTAGAAAGACAACTCCTGCTCAAAACTTCAATTACATTCAAGAGTAAGCTGTTCAAAGATTCTAGCATAATGGTAGGAAGAAAAAAAAAGGAGGACTAAAGGTAGGACCTCGATAAACCACAAATAGAAAAAAGAGAACTCTTTCTTGAAAGAAGAAAATTCTAAATATTGGGGGCAAAGAAGGGAGAGCAACCATAAGAGAAGACAAGACGAATATTTGATGAAAAATAGGATGTATTAGGATTATAGGAATGAATCACCTTGGAAAAAGCAATGAAGCCAAATAGGAATTTCAGACCAACATGACAAAAGAAAGCAAGTCGTTACAACAAGATAGTCGAAGAGAATAAATGACACCCTAAGGAAGACCGGGAGGTAGAACCGACTACACCCTAAAAAGGTCAGTGAGATGGACGTTAAGGACAGAATGATTCGATAAAAAACTACCCTAAGAAGCTTATACTAAAGGGATGTTGGAGGTGAGGCAGTTAACAAACTAATACATGGGAAAGCCATAATTTGAGTTCCAACAAAGAAGAGAGAGACGAAAAGGCCAAATACTTGAGAAAAGTAGGATGAAAGAAATCCTTAAATGGACCAAAGGCCAAATTAATGACTAAACTCAAGCCAAGAAAGGAATAGGTAAGCCTTTCATATAATGGTCAAGAAATCTTGAAACATGGAAGATTTGAATACTCCATAAAGAAATAGACAGGTACTGGGTACAATTGAGGATGTAGATAGAGTATAAAAGAGGTGCCTGTAAGATTTGAGGAGTAAAGGTAAACAGGAGAAGACAACATCAAGGGATCTCATTTAGGGGTAGATATTATTCCTTAGAAAAAATGAAAAAAAAATTTCGAAAGAAAGGGATGGAATCCTACCAAGAAAGGAAACCTTGGAGGGATGCATATGACTAAGTACCATTGAAGAAATCATTAGTTGGCGGATGGACATAATGTGGAGTGCGAGGAACCAACCCTTAATCAAGAAATGTTTCAAAGGAAGTAGGTATTGTGATGGCCCAGTGTGACCAATTTGGAGAGAGTAGAAGAACCAAATAATAATTCCAAGAGAACCAAGTAGAAAGAAGAAACTAGTAGCAACGGGACGACCAAAGATAATAAACAAAATACTAAGAAAGGCTGAGATGTAGTAAAGACTACAATCTATGAAGGACAATAGGATGGGCATGAAGGATGAGTGATATAGCTGCCCAGACGATTAGACTAGAAAACTAGTGAGAAGGAGGTAGTGAAAGAACTGACTTTCGGGAGAACCATGGATTTAAACCATGACAAGGCAGGGAGATGTGAAAAGGCTAAAATATTAAAAAAATGAGAAAGGAAATCTTTAAAAAAATCAATGACCAAGACCGGATTAACTCTCAAAAGGCCATGAGATGGTTAAGTGAGCTTCACGAAGGACGATAAAGAAATTTTGAAACTAGGTGGATGTGAGCTCTCCATAGAAAGAAATAGACATGTACTGGGGTACGAGTGAGAATGAGGATGGAGTACGAAAGAAGTCCTCGTACGATTTAAAGAGTAAAGGTAAGCATGAAAGAATAGCATTAAGGGACTTCATTTAAAATTTGGTGTCTTCAAGATGAATGAAAAAGAAATTACAGGAGAAAAGGGTAAGAATCCTTCCAAATAAGGAAATCTTGAGAAAGGATACATGACTTAATAAAGAAGAAATGGAACCAGGTGTCGAGAGATGAGGAGATGAATTTGCAAATAGAATGCATGCTAAGGTGAAAGAAACTAGGGATGCATATTAAGAGAATCTAAGGAGTAGTTAAACTCAAGAGAAAGGTAATTAGGAAGTTAGCAACAAGAGATGCTGTGACAAGTAAGAATGAGTGAACTATCCATAATAAGGTAATGAAGGAAAGAACGTTTGAGCAACGTTGAGAAAGTGAACCCTCCAAATAAGATGTGGTTAAGGAGGAATAACCACAATTGGTGAGACATGTCATAGTCCACACGCGTATACGAAGCTTAAAGTGTGGATGGCTGAGCATAGTGTGAAGTGTACGAAATAAGACCAAAAATCGAAATTATCTCCAGTAAGGAATAAGGGATGAAATAGAAGTCATAGATAAAGAAGGATCCAATACGAGAAAATGCCTTGACATAGATAGGGGTGCGAAGAAAGGGAGAAAGAACCCTACAATGAATGATAAGGAGGTTGAGCGTGTAACTCCTAAGATGAAAATCTATATTATGAGGGACATAATAGAGAATGAAACCGAAAGGAGGGAACTTTCCCAAGCAAAGGAATCGAATCATGGATCGAAAGCGATTATTGTAGAGTGAAGCATCATGAAGTGATTATGAGTAAGTAAAAGTGGATTAAGGAAAAAGGAAAAATCCTTGAATAAGGAATGCCAAGGACTTAAGAAGGAAAGAATCCTAGTTTGTTGGTAAACTATCGGGAAACCAAAAAATTGGCACTAGAAAGGCCCAATAAAGAAGTTGGTAAAGGACGAGTGGGTAAGAAAAATTGACACGATTATGTAAGATATGTTGTCAAGAGATGAAGGATAATTAGATAACAGTAAAGGTAGTTGAGGAATACTACCCGATGAAAGGAGGGATGAAATTATCCAGTCCCTAGAAGGTTAGAAAGTCAGAAACAACCCTAAAAGAGGTGTTGTAAGAAGTCTGATGGACATGGATAGGTCCAGAACTATGTCATGTCGTAAGGTACATTTAAGCACCAACAGTCCCGAGTAAAATGTAACTCGAGTAAGAAGGAGTCAGCTAGTAAACATAATGAGGTCAAATATAAATTTGACTGAAGTTGTAATCAATGACGGACGAAGGATGGGTCAAATTGGGACAAAATAATAATAACACAGAAACCTGTGAAAACAAGTATGTAATGCTCAAAAGAATGTCAAGCTAGGGGTTTCAACGATGAAGAGAATAACTAGACAAATTAACGATTAGGCACCTTGGAACTCCCAATCCTAAAATCTTGAGTATGAACCCCAAAAGGAAGAACCTAACCCTAAATAAAGGGAGATGTGAACCTAAAAATATACATTTGGATTAATGAGTTAGACATGCCTCATTATTATAATGCATGGAAGGAGTAAGCATGATAAATAAAAAGAAATTCCTTAGGTGATTGATTACGGAGACTAAGCAAAAGAACAATCGAAGTGTTTGCATGTCAAGAAAACCCAAGTTGACATTAGGGGAGATTATTCTTGATGTGGAATATATTCGTTAAGTTTTGGGGACAAAACTCCTAAAATGAGGGGAGAGTTGTAAACCCCACCCTTTTAAGTTAAGGAACAGCAGGAAAAGGATTGGTCAAACCGAGTGAGAAACATCGAACTGGTTTATAAACCCGTTTATGGTGGAACGGGCCATTTTGGAAATTTATAACTCCCAGGTGATCCAAATGGTTCATAAAACCTTGGAAGAGAACCTTAGGACAAATTGGAAGAGAAAAACCAGACCGGTTTAGATGAACCGGATCCAACTGGATTGAACCGATTAATGAACTGAATAGGTTCATGAACCGGAACCGATAGAAAAAGGGTAAACCGGGAAATTTATGGATCCCAAGTGACCCAAAGAGTCCCAAAAGTCATGGAAATGGACTTGAGAATGAATTGGAGATGGAAACCAAACCGGTTCAGGTGAACCAGATCTGAACCGGATTGAAGCACTATTGAATCAGATTCTAAATTCATTTTTCTAGGTGGATTAAAAATTCAAATTTGAGATTTGAGGCCACCATTGGATAGAAAATGAATTTAGAATAATTTAGAAATTTTTTGATTTAAAAAACTCGGTCAAATAGGGGGTGAACCGGCTGGTTTAATCTTTGAACCCGGTTTGGACAGGTCCGTTCTGGTTCAGAACAGTGTCATCTTCTTCTCTCAGATGACAACATTGTTCACTCACTGGAAAATCGAAGCAGTGCCGATGAAGAAGAAATGTCTCCGTTCAATACGTTTCCTGCCATCAATGCCTGTCATAAAGGTGCCAATCGAACAACCTAAAGTCCTCCTCCCCATTCATCCTCTCCACACCTAAAAAGCTCATGTCTTTGAGATGCTTAGTTTTCTGATGAAACTCAAACCAAAGCTCTGATATAGGGTCATTTTTTAGCTAAAGAAGGTGAGGTTAGGTTGTTTAGAACTGGAGGGAAGTCAGCTACACGCCTGTAGTCTCTGTTTGCTTCGAGGATCGCCGGAGAAGCGCCGGTGTGATGGAACAGTGAAGTAGCTCCAGCGGACCAAAGCTGCCTTGTTTTGGTCGTGCTGAAATCGGCCATTTTGAGCCCTCTTCAGGCCAAACCAAGCCCTCCCAACACTTCTTTAGCCCTCCCACACCTGAATTAGGATGGAAAGGTAAGCCAATTTGGCTCCCCTTTGCAATTTTCGATCGGTGTTAGAGAGAGAGTCAGCTGAATTTCAATGACAGAATTCTAATCCAATTTGACATCAATTGATGTCATTCTTTATCCTAGGGAGAATCTTAGAAGGAGAACTACCTGCCCAGATAGAAAGCTCAGACCGTCTTGCCCTTATCAATGAGTAATCGAAGCTTTCTTTCTCTACCGTCCATTTTCTAGCGAAGCTATATTTGAGCTCGTTCCGGTGTCAAAACATGCGATACAAAGTGCTATTGAATCATATGAAGATGTAGAAACTCAATTTTAACTTCAATTTCAACAATTAGAAGTGTCTGATCGGTCAATTTGATGAAATCAAATTCGGATGTATTTGGATGTTGGAAATGGGGGAAAATTGGGGATTTTCAAAAATTTGAAGGACCAATATGTGATTTTATAAAATTGAGGTTCAATTGGCCATGATAAGAATGTTAGAGGGAAATTGAGGAATTTTAGAATTTTTGTGGTGAAACTTAACTTTTTTGTAAAGGATGGGCAAAATTGTATTTTTGGAAAATTTGGGGGACCAAATTGGAAATTTGGGAAAGTAAAACCATTTTTGTAAATTTGAATAAATTGAGGTCCTAAGATAAATTTTAAAAGTTTTGGAACTCAATTTGAGGAATAACTGGCATTAGGAACTAAAAGTTAAAAAAAAAATAACTTTAGGGACCTAATTATAAATAAATAAAATATTTGGTTTTCTCATTCATTTGGTATAAATGAAGGCTATTAGGCCAAGGAATAATGAACAAGGATGTTCATATCATGTAAGAATATGAAGTATCGAGAACGCTAGCAAGTACAAACTTGCGTGAACACAAAGAACCGGTTTAGTGGAATTCACTGCATTAATAGGTGAGTGAGATTTTATATCATACCTAGTTGGGAATGATAAGTACCTCGAAATAAAAACCCACTACTTAGTGGTATTTTAAACATCACAACTTGAAGGAGTGATGTGAAAATCATGTAGAAAAGCTACTTACTATTTGTAAGTAGATCATACCTGATTGGTATGATGAAACTTTCTCGAAGGAAGTGAAAAACCCATTCATCGGTTATGTGCGGAGATGTCCTTATACCTGGTCGATATGGTGGACAGTTGAAAACATATTTTGTCGGAGGTGCTCTCCCTTGTGGGCCATAGGCCACTGGTTACGAGCAGGAGCTCATAAACACACATGACATATGTGCCATAAATCTTTAATAAATGAATTGTTTGGCCATGATACCAAGACAGGACTGACATACTTAGTCAACTACCGGCATTTTGACATGATAGGTCGACGGACTAGTCATGACAAACAACTGCATGTTGAGTTAAGGGTTGGGCCGTTGGACCAGCGGCACTACAAATTATATGGCATGATAAGAAAATACTAATTGTGCATGCACTGTGATTACAGGACGATCAAGACACCCAAGTGGGGTAGTGATGTGTTCTAGATGACCTGGTGAGTATAAGGGCAGTTCATTGTACCAAGTGACCATGCGAAATTTGGAGTAGCACCAAGCACATGAGACCAGGGTGGGGATAGGATGAGGTCTCTATCCTCATATGGACACGGAGAATTGATTTCAGGATTGAGGGATGGATGTCATGAACATCCACTTATTCTCAGGGTAGAAGTGGACGTACTTTTATCTAGGTGGCCGATAAAGTCGCTCCGACGCAAAAAGTGGGTTCAATGTACATACTGGCCTGTGAATGTGTGTTTGATCTTCTTGATGAAGGATGTGTGTTGGGTGATGACACAACGTGATTAATAAGAAATGGTGACAAAAATCAAGATTTGAAAGGAAGGGATTTTTGAAAGAAAGGAGTCTGGCACACTCCAATGCAATTCTTTTTCCTAAAAGTTAAAAGTTTTGAAAACCCATAGATATAATCACATGCCCTTTCTATCATAGAAAGGGATCACACGTTCATAGAACAGTCCCTGACCGTTCCACTTGTGGTTTGACGCATCTTTGCCATCCACCCAAATAGAGGTGTATTGCCTCTACCTTGAGTTTAAGGGGACATCAATATTCCAACCCTTCAAACCCTTATCATGTCCGCTTGATTCCCCTCCGAGCTTGATCTTAATGCTTCATCATGTCTGCTTTGTGGGATGAGACCTCATTTCCCCTCCGGCCTCGATCTTAGTGCACAGGAAGCTATCAAAGCATCACGACTTACTGGCACGACAAACCCACCCTTATTGCATCCAGCTCATCCAGTAGCCCTATGAACTCATCGATTACCACTCTTGGGCATCTAGATGCTCCCAAATTCCTCATACATGCATATAGTAGTTTTGATTCATTAACCATGCTCTTTGGTGCCAATGGTCCAACGACCCCGACACTTGACCTGACCTGCAGCTCTTTGACTTGATTGGATCGTCGACCTGGTCTGGGTGCACTGTCACTAGCTCATCGAGATTTGTAAGTCTTGTCTTGCCCTCATGGCCAATCACACAACAATTCCAGATTTTCTAAGAGTTTTCTTGGTTCTTATAGTTTAGGTTTATCTATGGGTCCAACCTGTGCATACTAACCTTGGGACCACTTCACGAGCTTTCTAAAAACTGGGCCTTCGGCCCTATCATTTTCAATTTCGAGGCCTCAAGACTATCGGAGCAATCCCAGCTTTGATCAGGAACGTGTTCCAAAATATTTAAGTAGGTTCACACAGTCAGGGGAGGCCATTCTTGAAAAAAATGATTTTCAAACTTTAAAACGATTCTCATGACCTCTAAGTTTTGGCAAAATTTATGTAAGCCCTCTAAAACTTTAAAACAATACCAAGCTCTATTTCTCATAAATTTATGTAAGCCCTCTAAGTTTTGGCAAAATTACCATTTTGCGTCTTTTCCCAAGAGCTTAGGTTTCGAGATGCATTTAACCCCAAATTTCTCGTACAGGTCCCTAAACATTATAAATTAAGTTTAGGTACTTGGATTACCCGAACTTTGCCTTTTTGCCATGCAAATACTAATTTTTGCACTTTATTCCATAACTTTGCCTTTATTGCAAATAGATCTCTATTCCTTACACAATAGGAAAATTTGGTCCCCAACCTTCACCAAACTTTCCTATCACCCCAAAACATTTTTTTACCCCTTAGGAACACACCACGAAAAGCTCAATAACATTTGGGTCCCCTAACTTTAAAATCTTTGCATTTTGGCCCCGACCATTGACCCATAGGTAAAGTATTTCTAAAATTACCAAACTAAGTGGAGAGGTCTCCATGGCTACCTCTAGGCCTTCATAAACTTAGTTTGACCAGAGTTGGCTAGAGTTGCTCTGATCAAGCTTCATAAGGAACATGCATTGTAAACCTTGTTTTTCAATAACAAGTAAACCCAAATGGAGAACTGGAAATTTTTGAAAGGAAATCATGAAATTAAGTGAACTAAAATTTGGAAAGAAAAGAAAAACAGGAAATTGGAAAAACACAAGTGATCAATGAGAACCCAAGAACCAAGGAAAAGAACCATGAACTATATAGGATGTGAAAACTGGACCGATTCGGGGTGAATCAAACAAGAACCAGTTTAAATCAGATTGAACCATGAAGAACCAATTCATTTTTCTAGGTACATTAAAAACATCAATTTGAGGATTGAAGTCACCAAAGTGTAGAAAATAAATTTAGAATATTTTAATTTTTAGAAAACTAGTCGAATCGGGCCTAAACCGACCGATTTTTTTTTATTCTAGGTCATAGAACCCGGTCCGACTGAACCAACGATGCATTCGGTCAACGGACGGCTTGCCACATCAACTTCCAGTCAGCACACATGACCAATCTGTGCATGACACATGGTGAAGCGTGCCCAGTCAGCCGCTCTATTAGGGGTTTGCAGCACTGACCAATCAGAGCATGTAAAACCCATGCTTTGGGACCAAGGAGAACCTGGATAAGAACCGACCAATTTTTATATGCAAAATTCACAAAAATCATGGGGAAGAACCACGAAGTGAATTGAATGAGTGAACCAGACTGATTCGGGGTGAACTGGACCTGAACAAGACTGAACCAAAATGAGCCATAGTGAACCCGTTTAATGATTCATTTTCAAGGTGGCTTAAAAATATCAATTTGGGAGATTGAGGCCACCCTTAGATAGAGATTCAATTTTATTGAATTTAAAAATTTTAAAATTTCCGAAAACACGCCGAACCGGGTCTGAACCGACTGGTTTTAGAATTCGGGTCACCAAACTCGGTGAACGAACCACACCGGCCAATGGTCCATCTGGTCAACAGACCGAACTGGTGAATGGTGCCCAGTCAACAGCCACATTAAAATAGGTAGCTAATGAGAGGTTGCCACATATGTAATCAACAGTCAGTAGATGATCTATTAGCCTGCCACGCAGACACGAGCAACCAATGGGAGGCTACCATGTGTTCGGTCAACTAGTCATCGATTGATGAGGCGACTAAGTTGGATCACCACATTAGAAAAACTAGCTAATCATAGTGCGCTACATGGCCCACCCGCCACGTGGCACGTCCACCACATGATCGTCTTCAACCTCAGTGTGCTGATAGAAAGGAGATAGAGCGAGGGAAGGGGAGTCTCCGATGACTCGGAAAGTGCTCCTCTTAGGTCGCCAGCGAGTAGGGCGGGGGCCGAGTCTCACGTCGGCCGGTAGCTTGAACAGTTACCGAGCTCAGTATATAAAGAGCACCCTTCCATTCATTCTAAGCATCCCACAATTGAGTGATGAAGAAGAAGTGTACGAGTTCTCGACGAGCAGTGAACCAGAGCTTTGGCAACGGGACTTTTCTCGACCATAGAAGCCACATTTGGTGTCTTTGGAACTAGGAGGAAGTCCTCTACCTAGCTGTACCTTCCTTCTAGCCTAAGGACCACCAAGGAAGAGTGAGAGAGCTCAAACAGTACTGCCACTCCTTAGCCAAGCAGCTGCCCAAACTTTTGCAACTCAAGTCGAGCTCTACCCGGACCAACTTCGGCCAAATCAGACCCCCCAAACTCCACCTAGAGGTGCCACGACCTTCCCCCGAGCAAAGAAGGTAAGTCCCCTTTGCCATCCTTTGCTGGAAAACACTATTTATGATAAAATTCTACAAAAAGATTAGCTAAGAAATTAACACTGCTCAAGTCATCAATTGATGTGTTGTTTGACTAAAGGGGGATCCCCACGAAGAGAGCAACGCAGTAACGACCAAAGCTCCGGTCACTGGACCCACACCGTTAAGATATCGAAGCTTTTTCTCTCTAAATTGCATTTTTCAGTGAAGCTCCATTTAAGCTCATTTTTGAGACAAATGAAGTGATTCATGGCTTAAAATGTTGAGGGAAACGTAGGGAAGGTGATCCAAATCATGAATGGGGGCAATTAACAACGTTTTGATGATCAATTTAATGAAATTGTGATTCGGGGGCCAAATTACAACTTTGAGAAATTTGGACAATTTGGGGATTTTTAGAAAATTGGGGGCCGAATCGTAAATTGATGAAATTAAGGGCATTTTTGTGAAATTCACTCCCAATTGAGGTCGAATTGAGCAATTTGGATAAAATGGAAGGCAATTGGAAATTTTTGAGAAATTGAAGGGACAATTGCAAATTATTGTGAAATTTGGGGCCAAATGGAAATTTTGGAAAAATAAGGGCCAATTGGTGGTTTCGGTAAAATTAAATACCCAAGAAGGCTAATTGGAAATCCTTGGGGCTTAATTGAAATAAATGGGCAAGTAGAGACCCAAATGAAAATAGACAAACTTTAGGGACCAAATTGTAATTAAGGCATAATGGGAGGTACTACACCAAAAATACTCAAAATATGTGGCTTCCTAGGCAAAGTACCCTAATAGAGACATTCGTGCCATGAAGAGACAGACTGTCCAAGCGCCAACACCTGGACGTGTGCCATGAAGCAAGATTCCACTGGGACAACCCTGCCATGATTACCCAGTGCGTTAGAACCCTTTGACTTCAATTCTAGTAGGAATGACTGTTTTCCTTGAAAATAATTTTTCTCGGAATTAGCCTCCCCTGACTAAGTGACTCTATTTAAAACATTTGAGAGCTTATTCTGGGGCTTCGACTTAGTAATACAAGTGGGCTCAAGGCCGATAGACACAGGTATGGACCCATCCAGAATCAACATGCGATAAATACTTCTAAAAGATCAAATTAATGGGTAATTGTTTGTGATACCCACTAATCCAAGTCTGGGATGTTGGGGTTGTTGGGCCGAACCACTGCTAAGTCGAAGTGAGGTCGTCAAACCTGTTGGACCAATACATGTGGGCCAAAGCCAAGCCAACAAACCCTTGTGCTCGAGGGCCAAACATAATGGTAATAAATGAAAAAGACTCTTAATTGTGCATGCACTATGAGATACAGGGCTATTAGGACACCTGGTATGAGGTAGTGATGGATTCCAAGGGCTGTTGGACAACCTAGGGTGCATAAGGACGGTTTGGCATCCATTATGTCGAGAAGCTCAGGGAGCGTCCTGTGCATTGAGACCGAGGTAGTAGAGGAAATGAGGTCTCGTCCCACAAAGTGGACACCATGAAGTGATTTGGGTTTGAGGGTCGGACGAGCAAGGTACACGCAAACTCCGGGTAGAGACGGCTAACCTCTATTGGGGTGGACGATAAAGGCTCTTCGGTCCACAAGTGGAATGGTCGGGGACCACTCTACGAACGTGTGATTCGATTCTATGATAGGAAGGGCGTATGATTGTGTGTGAACCCAAGAAGTGGTTGAACATGAACAAGCTATAATACACATGATTAATACATCCCGAAGATTTCTCCCACTCAATGAGTCGTGGAACTCACCCCCTCCCTCTAAACATTTTTTTGGAAGGAATGAGTACTATGCCGAACTCTTCTTTACCAGAACCTGCACCAAATACAAAAATTTAAATTCCAATTTTATTTAATGTTGTCATGGGAAAACCTGACCGGTACTACACTTGACTCTCCTTGATCTCATGGAGGAAACCCTCTTCAAGGTCCGGGAGAGTGGAGGGTTGATCATGGGACCTCGACCAATCCGGGCCGGGGCTTGACAACTTTAGTGGTATTAGAGCCTGTGTTTTCTCGGATACATGATCAAAACTTCATAACCTAAATACTAATAAAGGGCGACAATCTTATATTCCACCGGAAATCCCCTCGTAGAGGTAGAATTCCTGGGGGCATAGCCGACCCCACAATGTCTCAACTTCGAACCCCAAAGGCTATATGAAGAATATACAAGGGTGTTTAGGGAACCCCATCTCAGCAACAATCCCCACCTAGACTTCGAGTCCCAGACCCAACCCGAAGAAGTTCAATCCCAACCCACTTCTGCCCCTGCCCCACCCTTCTTCGACATCCCCAAATACCTGAAGACACTCTGACAACTGGGTGCAAGCCCTTCCAAGGAGATGGACGCCAGGGCCACCATGGATTGGCTGGGAAGCATCAAGAAATTCATGGGGATCGTAAGGACACCTCTGAAAGAGTTGGTGATGCTGGTAGAGTTATTTCTGGAGTCCATCACAAAAAGATTATGGGATAATGTAAGGAGTCTCTCACCTATCACCCCCATCTTGGAGGAATTTCAAGGAAGGTACTTAGAGTAGTACCTAGCTGCCCACCTGATCAATGAGAAGAAGGTGTAATTCTTCCGGTTCTGAATGGTGCAAGCACAATCTCAGAATATGAGACCAAATTTAATGAGCTAAGACCCTTCGCTCTCGACTTGGCAGGAGTGACAAACATCTGCTAGAAGTTCATCGACAGTCTCAATATGGACGTAAGAGACCGGATGAGGGTTTTGGGATGCACCACCGATTTGGCAACCATCGTCATCATAGCCCATGAATGTGAGCGGCTGGTCCAAATGAGGTGTCGCTGGGTCGAGCAGAGTAAATGAAGGGAAGAAAGTGGTCAGAGCAACAGAAGAGGCCCGAGGGATCATGGTAGGCCATGATGGGGAACAAAGCATGGTTCCCAAGAAGGGAGAAGGGTTACAAGCCCAAAGGGAGGTGAATGCTCCCCCTCCGAGGAGAGGCCCCTACTGCCCTAGGTGCCAAAAAAACATTGAAGGGGCATGCACAACATGCTCCGAATGCAGGCAACTTGGGCATTACATAAGAAATTGCCAAACTCCATGGGATAATACCCCACGAAATGCTCCCCAATCATCACCCAAAATTTAAAGGGCACCCAATGGGGGAAGGGAGGCACCTACCCGAGTTCCTGCCCGTGTTTACAACCTAACCCAAGATGAAGCCCAAAAGTACCCCAACGTAGTAGCTGGTACATCCCAACCTCCCCTATGAATCAAGTATGTAGTTGGACTCTTGTAGTCCCCTTTTTGATTTAATAAAATGTGTTCCCTCAAAGATTTTGTTAATTCTCCCTCATGTTTCGTGCAAATGATTGGAACAGAAAGGTATGCCCTCTTTGACTCAGGGGCAGATTGATCCTTCATTAAGGAAACCCTAGTTCCAGACCTCCCTAAGGAACTCTCTCCTCTCACCCCACCCCTCAACATCCTTACACCGCTAGGAGAGGCACTAAAGTGGCACGAGCTCCTCGAGGAATGCAGAGTATAGATAGGAACAATAACCTTAGAAGCTGACTTGATTACCCTCCTGCTAAGGGAAGTAGAAGTCATCCTACGAATGGACTGGTTAAGCATACATCATTCCTTGCTAGATTGCAGAAATAAGAGGATAACCTTTCGCAGTCCTAGGAAGGAAGATGCCATGTTTGAAGGGGACAAGGGAAGAGTCAGAATACACATGGTGTCCTACGTAGAGGCGTAAGACTTACTATGAAAAGGGTGTAAGGTATTCCTCACCTAGATGTCTTGCAAGGATTCACCAGGGAAAGGGGTAGAAGAAATCCCAATAGTCAACCGTTACCCCTATGTTTTTCTGGAAGAGCTACCAAGGCTATCCTTAGATCGCCAGTTGGAATTCGTAATTGAAGTGGTGCCAGGAACCCACCCCATATCACAAGCTCCCTATCGTATGGTGCCCACTGAGCTTAAGGAGCTGAGGGACCAATTGGATGAACTACTAGAGAAGAGCTTCATATGCTCGAGCCAATCCTTGTGGATGCACCAGTCCTATTAGTCAAAAAGAAGGATGGAAGCATGAGGCTCTACATCGACTACTGGAAGTTGAACAAGGTGACAATTAAAAATAAGTACCCTCTCCCCAGGATAGACGACTTATTCGACCAGCTACGAGGGGCGGCCTATTTCTCCAAGATCGATCTGCGGTCGAGTTACCACCAATTGAAGATTTGGGAGGAGGACATATAGAAAACTGCATTCTGATCATGATATGGGCATTACAAGTTTAAGGAGATGCCCTTCAGGCTGATGAATGCACCTACGACTTTCATGGACCTTATGAACCATGTGTTTCAACCATACTTGGAAAAAATTGTGATCGTGTTCATAGATGATATCCTCATATACTTCCGAACTGAAGAGGAGAACCGGACGCACCTAGAGACCACACTAAGTACCTTGCAGGAAAATTGGCTCTACGCCAAATTCTCAAAGTGTGAGTTTTGGCTAAGAGGTGGGCTTCTTAGGACATATAGTGTCAAAGGACGGAGTAAAAGTGGACCAAACAAAAATAGAGACCATCTCCAATAGGAAAGCACCCACCAACCCAATCGAAGTTCGTAGTTTCCTTGGACTTGCTAGATACTACTGGAAGTTCGTGGAGGACTTTTCAAAGATTGCAACTCCATTAACCCACCTCATGAGGAAGTGAGTGGATTATAAGTGGGATACTAAGTGTGAGGGGTCCTTTCAGGATCTCAAGATCTGACTGACGACTGCCCCCGTATTGGCCCTACTTGACTCAGATGCTGGGGAGTATATGGTGTACACTAATGCATCTAGACAAGGATTAGGCTATGACCTAATGCAATAGGGAAGGGTCATTGCCTATGTCTCGCGACAACTAAAGCCCCACAAGAAGAACTACCCTACCCATTACCACAAGTTGACAGTAGTAGTTTTTGCTCTCAAGATATGGCGTCACTATTTGTACGGAGTAAAATGTAGCCTAAAGTACTTCCTAACCCAATAGTAACTCAACTTGCAACAACGGAGGTGGCTAGAGTTGGTAAAAGACTACGACTTGACAATCGAGTACCACCTTGGAAAGGCCAACGTGGTCGCCGATGCTCTTAGCCTCAAGTACCACACGGGAGTGACCTCGATGAGGACCAGCTACCTACCCCTACTAAGCCAGTTGCATAGCCTGCGAGTGGATGTCAACTTGGACAATAATTGAGGTAGCCTAATGGCTAGCCTAGTGGACCAAATATGGGCCATGAAAAAAGAGGATGAGGAGCTCCGTCCGCATTGGAACCTGCCTGTTGATGACTCAACCTGAGATCTCGCAGTGAGGGGCGACGAAAAGATGACCTTTAAAGGGAGGGTCTAGGTACCAAACAATCTAGAATTTAGAAGGAGGATACTGGAGGAGGCACCTGACTCGATATACGACATGCATCCTAGAAGCACCAAAATGTACCGCACCCTAAAATAAGGATACTGGTGGAACGGGATGAATAGGGATATCATGGAATATGTGGCTATGTGTCTATCGTGTCAACTAATTAAGGCTGAACACCAGAAACCCTTTGGACTACTGCAGCCTCTCCTGATTCCTGAATGGAAATGGGAGAATATCACCATGGATTTCGTAACCGGGCTGTCTGTAAGAAAAAGAGGTTTGGATGTGATATGGGTCATTGTAGATCGGCTAACTAAGTCTGCTCATTTCCTACTAATAAGGGTGACGGACCTGGTGGAAAGGTTAGCCACCTTATACGTGGGAGAAATAGTATGCCTCCATGGGGTCTCCGTAAGCATAGTGTCAGATCGAGACCCAAGGTTCACCTCTCGGTTTTGGTTCAGCCTACAAGCTACCCTTAGGACTACACTCCACATGAGCATTACCTTCCACCCCAAACGGATGGGCAATCCAAATGAACCATCCAGACATTAGAAGACATGCTTCTTAATGATGAACAAAGGATGGGAGGATTATCTATGCATCATGGAATTCACGTACAACAATAGCTACAAGGCCATCATCTAGATGGACACCCTACGAGGCCCTCTAAGGGCGACCTTGTTGCACACCACTATTTTGGGAAGAGGTAGGGGAGAGAAGTCTCGAGAAGGTCAAGTTAATAGAGGATGCCACTGAGAAGATCCGAATAATAAGAAGTTGACTTAAGGCGGCTCAAGATCGACAGATGAATTATGCCGATCACCCAAGGAAGAACCTCGAGTTCAATGTAGGGGACTGAGTATTCTTCAAAGTGTCACCGTGAAAGGGAATACTATGATTTCAACATAAAGGGAAGTTGAAACCAAGGTACGTAGTGTCATACGTCATAAGTCCGAGGGTCGGACCAGTATCATATAAGGTGGAATTACTTCCGAACCTACAAAGGATTCATGATGTATTTCATGTATTGGTGCTGAGAAAATACGAGCCCAACCCCACCCACATACTAGATCAACTACCAAAAGAGATCGAGGAAGACCTACTCTACTAGGTGGAATCGATATGGATCCTCGACTGACGTGAGAAAAACCTTTGGAATAAGTAAATAACCATGGTGAGGATCACATGGAAAAATGGTCACGTAGAGAAGGAAACGTGGGAGACTAAGTCGGTTGTAAAGTGTAGATACCCGCAATTGGTCAATATGTAATAGTTTTGAGGACAAAATTCCTAAAAGGAGGGGATGATTGTAAAATCTTTCCTTTGGGACTAATGAGAACCAAGACAAGAACTGATCAATTTTTATATGCAAAATCCAAGCCAATAAATGAATGAAAAATAGTAAAGAAGGATTAACATGGGAGATTGGAAAATTGCAAGTAACAAAAAATTCACAAAAATCATGGGGGAGAACCATGAAGTGAATTGAATGAGAGAACTGGACCAGTTCTGGGTGATTAATTTTTCTAGGTGGCTTAAAAATATCAATTTAGGAAAATGAGGCCACCATTCGATAGAAAATCAATTTAGAAAACTGGTCGAATTGGGTCTGAACCAGTCAATTTTCGAATTCAAGTCACCGAACTCGGTCAAATCGGGCTAGTCAATGGTCCAACCGATCAACGAACCGAACATATCAATAGTTTAGCCGGTCAATGGTCAATGACGCCCAGTCAGCAGCCAGACAGACATGGGCAACCAATGGGAGGCTGCCACATGTCTAGTTAATGGTCATCAGATGATTTGTCAGCTTGCCACACAAACACGAGCAGTAAATGTGTGGCTGCCACGTGTTTGACCAATTGGTCAATGGTTGACGCGGTGATTGAGTTAGATCACCATGTTAGAAAAATAGGCTCAACACAGTGTGCCACATGGCACGCCCACCACATTATCATCTTCAACCTTAGTCTACTGATAGAAAGGAGAGAGAGCAAGGGAAGGGGTGTCTCTGGCGACTCAAAAATTGCTCCGGTGAGGTCACTAGAGAGCGGGGACCGAGTATCATGCCAGTCGGTAGCCTGAACAGTTACCGAGCTCCTTATATAAAGAGTAGCCCTCCATTCATTCCCAGCATCCCACAATTGAGTGAAGAAGAAGAAGTGTACGAGTTCTCGGTGAGTAGCAAACCAGAGCTCCAGCAACGGGACTTTTCTCGACCTCAAAAGCCACATTCAATGTCTTTAGAACTTAGAGGAAGTCTTCTACTAAGCTGTGAGGAAGTCTTCTACTAAGCTGCACCTTCCTTCCAGCCTGAGGATCACCGAGGAAGAGCGAGGGAGCTCAAATAGTACTACCGCTCCTCGGCGAGGCAACTACCTGAACTTTTGTAGCTCAAGTCGAGTTTTCCCCCGGCCAACTCCGGCAAATCAAACCCCCAAATGCCACGTAGAGGTGCCTCAACCTTCACCTAAGCTAAGAAGGTTAGTCCCCTTTATCACCCTTCGTCAAAAAATACTATTCATGGCAAAATTCTACAAAACCTTTAACTTAAAAATTCACACTGCTCAGATCACCAATTGTGGTGTGGTTTGATCCATGGAGGATCCCCATGAAGAGAGCAATGATGGCCAAAGCTTCTTTACTAGTGAGAGGATCCCCACGAGAGGATCCTCCCTCTAAACATTTTTCAGGAAAAAGTATGTGTGGGGATCCTCTAAACATTAAACAAAACTCTTCTTTACCAGGACCTGCACCCGATACAAAAACTTAAATTACAGTTTTGTTTAATGTTGTCCTGGGAAAACCTGATTGTTACTATGCGTGACTCTCATTGATCTCATGGAGGAATCCCACTTCGAGGTTTGACAGAGTGGCAGGTTAATCACGGGACCTCAACCAAACTGGGTCGGGGTGTGACAGAGCTTGACACGTATACTAAGTCAATGGACAATTGAGGAGAAGACTTGTTAAGAGGACTGGCAAATGAGGTGTTGACAAATGGTAAAGGTGCCACATCTGCGGTAGACTAGGATGTCAAAGAATCATTGACCAATTAGAGGTCGATATGTGGTAGAGCTACATTGGATGGTCCCATTGAACCAGTGGCTGACACATGGCATTGGCACAATGTGTTAGGTGGGAAAACTGAAAATTTTAAATAAACAAATTAGAGGATGCTACATGTCTTGATCAATGAAGGCATACATTTGGTCAATGACCACATCGACATAGGCGATTAATGAGAGGCTACCACGTGTTTGGTCAACGAGTCAATGGGTGACTCAGTCGCTGAGTGAGAAGTCACGTCAGAAAAGCCAACCAATAACAACATGATAGCTCCAAAGCTCGCACACGTGCGCATAGTGTCATCTTAAACATCTGAAATGTGCTGATAAGGATGGATGGAACGACAACCATTAGTTTGACAACTAATAAATCCTCATGACATGGCTTTAAATGGGAGAAATCATGTCCAATTAATCGGTGAATGGACAGAACAGTCAATCCCCAAGCTCCCTTCCATTCATCCTCTCCATCACTCAAAAGCCTAAATAAGAAGATTGCCCTAGTTTTCGACCACCCTCGAACTAGAGCTCCAACATTGACCTTTTCCTCCATCTCTGACCTTGCAATTTAGTTCCCTAGAATTAGAAGGAAATCCTTCACCTTCCTACATACTTCATTCAGCTCAAAGGTCACCCAAGAAGCTCCGACGAGGCTATACAGTACAGTCACTTTGACGATGAAATCTGAGCATAAATGTTCGAGCTAAATTTTGATCACCCCCGACCTCCTGAGACCAGGCTGACCCTCTAATGACTTCTCACGGCCGAGCCTTGACCCCATGAACCTTTGTGGTAAGCCAATTTCACACCCCTTCACCAGAATAGTAAATTTAGAAAAAGTAGTTCATGAAAAGTTTCCTAATGAAATTCCTGTTACCTAGGCTACCAATTGATGCGAAGTTTGATCCTAGGAGGATCCCCTTAATGGGCACTAGCCACCCATACCCAGAGCTCCGACGATTGTCCCTTCACAGGTAAGAATTTGAAGCTTTCTCTCTGTAGAAAGATTTTTCGGCGAAGCTCCTTTTTAGCTTGATTCTAGGTCAAATTAAGTAATTCAATGTTTAGAATGCTTGTAGAGAGATCTAGAAGATGATTAGCGGCATGATATGAGGAAATTAACAAGGTTTAGATGATTAATTGATGAATTGAAGATTCAGGGACAAAAATGCCATTTTTGATGAAAATGGGCAAATTGTGGATATTTAGAAATTTGGGGATTTTTGTTAAATTGATATCAATTGAGTGTATGGTTGTAGTTAAGAAGAAATTAGGACATTGTTGTAATTAAAAATAATTTTGAGAATTTAATTGCAATTAAAAATATTTATAAGTATTTATTTACAATTTAAATAATCTTATTTTTAATAAAATTATATAAAAGTGTGAAATTTGCAAATAATGTGAACTTAAGAATTTTGTTAACTAATTGCCAATAAAATAAACATAGGTACTTCTATGTAATTAGTAGAAAACCTAGGGATATAAGTGAAAAGGTTCAGATTGTTGAATAATTAATTATCTGTGATAATGAAAGGACGAAAATAATAGGTCTACCCACAATCGCAACATGATCCAAATACATCGGAAATCCATCCGAGATGAATAAGTCATGGAATACATGTGAATGGGATCCTGGCATAAGGCCCGTTTATGGGTAATGAACGTACTTTTATGTTACAAAAATCTAAAAACTGTTTTCCCAGAAATAGTCTCATCTGAACTAGTGCAACTGCTTAAAACGTTTGAGAGATATTTATGTTGGAAGCATAAAGCACCTATTATTTAGAGTTGGAATTGCTTTAGTGAGCCCAAGGCCTCAATTTTTAAACTCATATAGGACCAAGACCATATTTTGGAAAAAAACTTGTAAGTGGGCCCAATGCCAATGAGAACGAGTCTAGACCCGCAAACAAGTTACAAATTTTGATGCTTTATGAAAACTCTCATAAATGCTTAATTGTGTGACTGAGCTACCATGCCGAAGTCGGGTCTCCGAACTCGTTGGGCTGGTAGCACCAAAGGTAAATGCCTTAATTAGAACTATTGATTGTGCATGTTGAGATACAAAATCATCGAGGCACCTGATATGGGGTTGTGATAGTTCTAAGGGTTGTTGGACGACTCAAGGAGCATAAGGGAAAATTTGTCATCCAGTATGTTTAGAAGCTCTGAGAGCTTCATACGCATTGTAACCTATGAAGAAGGGGGAGAGGTCTCATTGCACATTAGTGGACATGAAGATGCCAAACATGTTACTACCCTAAATTGCACAAATCAAACAAGGAGATGAACAATATGACCCCCAAAAGAAAAGTCCTTACTACCCTAAATGCTAGAAGAATCATGAAGGAACATGCCAAACATATTTTTGTTGTGGGCAGCTTGTAAACTTTGCTAGGAGTTGCCCAAACCTTTAAGGAAATATCTGGATGCCCTCAATGAATACCTCTTAGTCACGACTCGGAGCCCAGAACACATCCAATGGAGGATGAGGAACTTCTATTACAATGAGGATTCCATGTAAACCTCATCCCTTAAAGACAAGGAAAACTAGGTAAAGAACTGGTCAACCCGTGTGAGAAAAATCGAACCGGTTCACAAACCCCAATCATTAGAGAAAGGGAAAAATGAGAAATTTACAAATCAAGAGTCATAAAAGTCATGGGAAAGGACTTTGGGATGAATTGGAAGTGAAAACCAGTCCGGTTTAGGTGAACCGGACCAAAACCGGATTGAACCAGTTTGAACCACTTTTGAATTGGTTTTTAAATTCATTTTTCTAGGTAGCTTAGAAAATTCAAATTAAAGAAATATTGCCACCATTGGATAGAGAATGAATTTAGATGAATTTAAATTTTTTAATTTTGATAAAACTCGGTCGAATCGGGCATGAACCGGCCAGTTTAAGCATTGAACCCAGTTCGAACCGGTCCAGTCTGGTTCAAAATAGTGTCGTCTTCTTCCTTCAGATGACAACATTGTTCACCCGCCGGAAAATCGAGCAGCACCGACGAAGATGAAAATTCTCCGGCCATGGAGTTTCAAGCAATGAATGACCACCATAAAGGCAGCCATCGGACAACCAAGAAGTCCGCGAGCTTTCTATATAAAGAGCTCCTCCCCGTTCATTCTCCTCACACCTGAAAACTCCTCTCTCTCCCTTCTGCTCCATTTTCCGGTGAAGCTCAAACTAGAGCTTTGACTTATGTATTTTTTTGAACAAAAGAAGATGAGGTTGAGTTCATTAGATTTGGGGAGAAGTCAACTACCCAATGATATCTCCATTTGCTCCAAGGGTCGCCGCAGAGATGCCGACGTGATTGAACAGTGAAGCAGCGCCGACGGATTGATGCTGCCATGTTTCAACCAGGCTAAAAATTGCCAATTTGAGCCCTTCTCAGGCCAAACCTAGCTCTCCCAACACTTTCACAACCCTCATATGACCGAATTAGAGTGGAAAGTAAGCAAATTTGGCTTCCCTCTATAATTTATGATCGATGTTAAAGAGAGAACTAGTGGACCTTCATTGACCAAATTCTTCCTCATTTCGGCATGCATTGATGTGATTCTTCATCCTAGGAGGAACCTTAGGATGAGAGTTATCAGCCTAGATCAAAAGCTCGCACCGCCGCACCCCCGACGGAAAGCTCTCAAAGCTTTCTCCCTCTAAGTCCAATTTTCCGACGAAGCTCTATTTGAGCTCAAATCGGATCAAATGACGTGATTCAAAGTTCCATTGAATCATGTGGAAGTGTAGGAACTCAATTTTACCTTCAATTTTAACAATTAAACTCGATTAATTGGTCAATTTGATGAAATTAAATTTGAAACTTCCAAAATTCACTTTGGGTACACAATTTACACAAAATCAATTAAGGGGTTCAAGTTTCCCAAATTACCAATTTGGTCCCTAACTTTTCAAAAATTACCATTTTGTCCCTACTTTACAAAAATGGCAATTTGACCCCAATTATTTTCAAAAATTGACCAATTGGTCCTCTAACATCCTTTTCATGGCCAATTGACACTCAATTTTGGGAAATCTCAATTTGGTCCCTCAATTTTATGAAATTCCCAAATTTCCCCAAAATTTCCCCCCTTTCACACTGGCTGAATTTCATTTCATCAAATTAGCCATTCAATCGGGGTTAATTGAAACAATTGAAGGTATGGATCAGTTCCTATACTTCCACATGATTCAATAGACCTTTGAATCGCGTCATTTGGGTCTGAAATTTAAATGGAGCTACGTCGAAAAACTTTAACTTAGAGAAAGAAAGCTTACCGTCGAAGGTGTGGCGATCTAAGCTTTCGATTAGGGTAGGTAGCTGTAATCTTGAGGATCCTCCTAGGATCAAGAATTACTACAGTTTATGTTGAATTGAGTGATAATTTGGTTAGTGAAATTTCATTATTTCTCTCTCTAACACTGATCGAAATTTATAGAGGGGGGCCAAATTGGCAAACTTTTCATCTCTAATTCGTTCGTATGAGGGCTGTTGAAGTGTTGGGAGTGCTTGGTATGGCCTTAGAAGGGCTCAATTTGGCCATTTTCAGCTTGGTCGAAATATGGCAGCTTCGATCCACCGGAGCCGCTTCACTATTTGCTTACGTCCGTACTTCTCTAACGATCCTCGGATCGAATGGTGACCACCATTGGGAAGCTGACTTCTCCTTGAGTCTAAGGAACCTGACCTCGCCTTCTTTGGCTTAGAAAATTGCCTAAGTTGGAGCTCTGGTTCGATCTTCACCGAAAATTGGAGCAATAGAGAGAGAGATAGAGGAGTTTTTAGCTGTGAGGAGGATGAATGGAGATGAGCTTTTTATAATGGGAGCTCATGGACTACCTGGCCGTTCAATTGGTGCATTTATGGCGATCATTCATGGCCTGAAATACCATGAATGGAGATATTTCAGCTTCGTCGATGCTGTTCATTTTTCCGGCGATTGAACAGTGTTGTCTTCTGGAGGAAGAAGACGACACTGTTTTGAACTGTACCGAACTGGTCCGAACCGAGTTCAAGGCTTATACCAGCCGGTTCAGGCCCGATTCAATTAAGTTTTCTCAAAATTAAAAGTTTCTAAATTCATTCTCTATCTAATGGTGGCTTCAATTCCCCAATTTGAATATTTTAAGCCACCTAGAAAAGTGAATTTAGAAACCTATTCTATGTTGGTTTAAACCGGTTCAATCCAGTGCAAGTCCAGTTCACCTGAACAGGTTTGGTTTTCACTTCCAATTTATCCCAAAGTTCTTTTCCATGACTTTTATGACTCTTTAACAACTCGAGATTAGTAAAGTTTCCGTTTTGCCCTTTCTCTAATGGTCGGAGTTCATTAACCGGTTCGATTTTTGTCGCCCGGGCTGATCAGTTCTTTCCTTGTCTTTACGGGATGGGGTTTACATCCTAGGACATGTTGTTTCGAAAGAAGGAATTAAAGAATATCTGACTACGATAGAAACAATATCAAATTGGAAAGCTCCCACCAGCCCAACGAAGATACGTAGTTTCCTCGGGCTAGCAAGAGTATTATCGAAAATTCGTGGAGGATTTCTCAAGAATTGCGGCTCCATTAACTCATCTAACAAGGAAAAGAGTGCAGTACAAGTGGGATGAAATGTGTAAGAACTATTTCCAGGAACTTAAGTCATGTCTAACGACAAATCTAATACTAGACTTACCCAATCCAAACATGGGAGAATATACTGTGTATAGTGACACTTCTGGACAAAAATTATGATGTGACTTAATGCAACAAGAATAGTTATAGCTTATGCGTTCTGACAATGATAAACACACGAGCTGAATTACCCCACCCATGATCGGGATTGGGTTGCAATAGAATTTTCCCTTAAGATTTGGCGACATTATCTATATGGAGTCAGATGTAGGATATTCATGAACCATAAGAAATTAAAGTAATTTCTGACATAGAAGGAATTGAATCTATGGCAAAGAAGGTGGCTAGAACTAGTGAAGGTCTATGATCTGATAATAGAATACCATCCTGGTAAGGCTAACATGGTAGATGCTCTTAGTTAGAAACATCACATTGGAATAGCCTACATAAAGATGACTTATTTACATTTGTTGGAACAAATAGGCAAGTTAAAAATAGATCTCGGCATGGAAGCAGAGAGGAAGTGCTTAATGGCTAATGTTACCCTAAGACCCAATTTGGTGGAACAAATTACATTTCAATAGAAACAAGATGAAGGGCTCAAACCGTACATAGATGAAATAACCGACGGAAAGACACAAGATTTTGCCACTAGAGATGACAAACTATTGACTTTTAAGGGAAGGGTTTGCGTACCGAATAAGGAGGAACTAAGAAAGTAAATATTAGAGGAGGCTCATGATTTGGTATATGATATGCACCATGGAAGTACAAAAATGTATCAAACACTGAAGAAAGGGTATTGGTGGAAGGGCATGAAAAGTGACATAACTACTTTTGTTTCCAGATGTCTGTCTTGCCAATAAATCAAGGCATGACATCAAAAACCTTCAGGGTTACTACAACCTTTACCCATCACCGAGTGGAAATGGGAAAATATCACTATGGACTTTGTGATGGGACTACCTGCTATCCAAAGAGGACACGATACCATATGGGTAATAGTGGATTGATTGACCAAGTCAGCCCATTTCCTACATATACGGGTAACCGATTCAATAGAAAGGTTGACAAAGTTGTATATAGAAGATATAATGAGGTTGCATAGGATTTTAGTGAGTATAATATTTGATAGAGACCCAAGGTTTATGTCATTATTCTGACCTAATGTACGAGGTGCTTTGAGGAAAAAGCTTCATTTGAGTATGTCGTTTCATCCGCAAACTGATGGATAATCAGAGCATAAGGTCCAAACATTGGAAGACAAGCTCTGAGCATGTGTCCTAACTATGAATCAGAAGTGGGAGGAGTATTTATGCCTTATGGAGTTTGCCTACAATAATAGTTATCAAGCTAGCATACATATGATACCATATGAAGCTCTATATGAAATATCGCATCATATACCTTTATTTTGGGATGATGTAGGATAAATAAGACTATAAAGGAATGAACTGGTCGAGGATGCCATGGAGAAGATCGAGTTGATAAGAAATTGACTTAAAGTCGCCCAAGATAGGAAAAAGAGTTGTGACGATCGAAGATAGAAAGAATTGGAGTTTGAGATAGGGGATAAAGTGTTCCTAAAGGTATCACCTTGGAGACTAATTATGAGATTCCAACAAAAAAGCATATAGGTCCCTACACCATTATCTGAAGAATAGAACCGGTCACTTATCAACTAGAGTAACCATGAGAGATGTAGAGAATCGATGACATGTTCCACATATCAATACTAATGATGTACGAGACCGACCTTGGTCATGTATTAACAAGTCCTCCACTAGAGTTAGAAGAAAACATAACCTACAAAGTAGAACCTTTACACATCGTTTGTCCCCATTGCCCACATTTATAATAGGTCATATCCTTACGTGGACCCTTGTAGTTCCTCCTATACTCTGAGCATTGTGGGACCTTTCTAAGGGATTGCTGATGATTCGATGCCTTGCCATCTTTGAGCTTGAACACCTTGGAGGCTTTCTTGTCAAGTCCTCTTTGACCCGGGGTTACCCCAAGGGTCCTTCTATACACTTCGTTCATTTCCTCCCTTGGGATGGGGGTTCTTCCTCGCTTCTAGGGTGGCTAAGATAGCGTTGGTTTGTTTGCTACTTTTCTTGGAGCAACCTGAAAATTTTAAAATTATTCCTATTAGTTACTATATTATCTAGTTTTGATAATATATTTGAGGAAACAGGCTCTGATACCACTCAAGTTGTCATGCCCCGACCTGGTTTGGTCGGATCCCCGTGAGCAACCCACCACTCTCTTGATTTACTAGGGGTGTTCCCCTTCTTTAACCAGGAGGAGTAAGGAGTCCTTTAAACCTGTACCTTTCCTGGAATAACATAAATCAAAATTGCATAAAAAATTTAACTCACATACTTGTCTTGTAGGTGTGACTAACCGGAAGTCTTTGGGTAGGTTTCCCTTTACTACTTGAAAAGGGATATAAGGGAGGGGGTGAGTTTAACAACTCAGTGACTGAGTTTTTAAAGTTTGACTTTTAGGAAAAGTGTGTTAATTAGATTGTGCCAGACTCCTTATTTTATTTTAAAACAATTCATCCTTAAAATCTCAGTTTTTATTGCCAATTCTTAATCCTCAATCAATACTAGTGTGTTTATCAACTAACATACGCCCTTCATCATGAAGGGAAGACACATTCGCAGGTCAACACATCCACTGCACCCACTTGTGGCGTCAAAGCGACTTTACCGGCCACCTAGATAGAAGCACATCCCCTTCTACTCTAAGAATGAGTGGATGTACGCGACATCCGACCCTCAATCTCGTAAAGAAAACTCTGTGTCTGTGTAAGGACAGAGACCTCATCCAGACCCCACCCCGGTGTCATGCACATGAAGCTACATGATTTATATGAATAAATTAGGGTTCTAAGGTAAATTTTAAAAGTTTTGGGTCTCAATTTGACGAAAAGTTGACATTTGAGACTTAAAGTTAAAGAAAAATAACTTTTGGGACCTAATTGTAAATAAATAAAAAGTTTGGTTTTCTCATTCATTTGGAATGAATGAAGGCTATTAGGCCGAGTGATAATGAACAAGGATGTTCATACCATGTTGGAACACCAAGTACTGGGAACGCCTACAAGGACAAGCTCGCATGAAAACAAAGAACGGGTCGAGTGGAATTTACTACATTAATGGGTGAGTGGGCAAAGTTACACTTCATGCCCAGTTTGGATGATAAACACCTTTTCTAAATTGGAAGTTACCATGAGTGGGATTTTATATCATCCCCGATTGGGGATGATAAGTATGTCGAAATGAAAACCCATTACTTAGTGGTATTTTAAACATCATAACTCAAAGGAGTGATGTGAAAATCACGCGTAAAAACTACTTACTGGTTGTAAGTAGATCATAACCGACTATGAGCAGAGATGTCCTCATACTCGGTTGGTATGATGGATAGTTGAAAATATATTTTGTCGGAAGTGCTCTCCCCTAATTGTGTGCCACTGCTTAAATGATTTGGAAGACCTTCTTGACGGGAGCTCAGATAGCTTTGTTAGGCCGGAGGCCTCAATTTTGGAACTTAGGGGCTAATATGTCCGATTTTGAAAATCTTGAATAGTGGGCCATATGTCAATTGGCACGAGCAGCAGCTCATAAATAAACATGAGTTATTTACCATATAACTTTAAATAAATGAATTTTTTGGCCATGGTTCCAAGATAGGACCGACATATTCAATCAACTAGTGGTAGTCTTACATGAGAGGTCAACGAACCAATCAAGAAAAATTGCTGTTGGACCAATGGCACCACAGATTATATGGCATGATGTGAAAATACTAATTGTGCATGCACTGTGATTACGAAACCTTCAAGACACCCAAGAGGGGTAGTGATGTGTCCTAGGGCCCTGAACGACCTGGTGGGTATAAGGGCAGTTCGTCGGACCAGGTGACCTAGCGATGCTCGACATAGCTTAAAGCGCTTGAGACTGGGGTGGAGTCAGGATGAGGTCTCTATCCTCATATGGACACGAAGAATTGATTTCAGGATTGAGGGTCGGATGTCGCATACATCCACTCATTCTCAAGGTAGAAGTGGATGTGCTTCTATCTAGGTGGCCGGTAAAGTCGCCTTTACACCACAGGTGGGTTTAGTGGACGGGTAGGCCTGCGATTGTGTGATTTACCTACATGATGAAGTATGTGTGTTGGGTTGATGACACACCGTGATTAATAGGAAATGGTGATAAAATAGAAATTGGAAATGAAAGGATTTTTGAAAGAAAATAAGGAGTTTGGAACACTCCAAACAAATCTATTTCCTAAAAGTCAAAATTTGAAAATCCATTCACTAAGTTGTTTTACTCACCCCCTTCCTTATATCCCTTTCAAGTAGACTAAGGAAAACCTACCCAAGACCTCCTATTAGTTACTCCTACAAGATAGGTATGTAAAGGTTAAAATTTTATGTAGTTTTGATTTATGCAATTCCAGGAAAGGTGCATGTTTAAAGTACGCCTTACTCTTAATGGTTTATAGACAAGTGGCAACCCTTAATAAACTAGGAGAGTGGCGGGTTGATCACAGGGATCCAACCAAACCGGGTTGGGGCGTGACATCCGGCCTATCTAAGCTTTTCGAGCTCTCGTCAAGAAGGTCTCACAAAAAGTTTAAAGCAGTGGCACACAGTCAGGGGAGAGCACTTCCGACAAAATAAACTTTTAGCCATCCCTAACAGCAATCGAGTGTGAGGACATCTCTGCCTATAATTGATAAGCGGGTTTTCTACTTCCTTCTAGGGAGTTCATCATACCAACTAGATATGATCTAGTTACAATTGGTAAGTAGTTTTTCCGCGTAATTTCCACATCACTCCTCTTATCCCACTTAGTAGTGCATTTTTATTTCCGAGGTACTTATCATCCCAACCGAGTATGATGTAAAATCCCACTCACCCGATAATGTATTGAATTCCTCTTAACTGGTTCTTTGTCTTTACACGAGCTAGTCCCTGCTAGCGTTCCCAAAACTTCATATTCCTACATGATTTAAACATCCTTTGTCATGCCCCAACCCAGTTTGGTCGGATCCCTGTGAACAACCTGCCGCTCTCTTGGTTCAAGAGGAGCTAGGCATATTTTCAAGCTTGTTTGCTGGAAAGACGTATATCAAATAAAATGCAAGCTTAAGAGTAATTAAGCATACCTGACAGAGGGTAAGGCTTGGTGTTATTCCTAGTCATTTTCTCTTTTCTTGAAAAAGGGATAGAAAAGAGGGGTGAGTTTCTACAACTAAGTGAATGGGTATTTTAAAATTGGAGTTCTAAAAAAATAGTTTTCAAGTTGGAGTGTGCTAGACTCTTTAATTCTTTTAAATTTTCTCATCTTCAAATCTCAGTTTTCAAAATCATTTATTTATTATCATGGTGTGTCATCACCCAACACATAATCAAAGGCCAGCCCGTCCACTAAACCCACTTGTGGTGTTAGAGTGATTTTACCAGCTACCTAGATATAAGTACGTCCACTTCTACCTTGAGAATGAGTAGATGTTCCTGACATCCGACCCTCAATCTTGTAACAATTCTCCATGTAAGTATGAGAACAGTGACCTCATCCTGACCCCATCTCGATCTCATGCGCTTGAAGCTACATCGAGCTTCGCAAGGCTTCTAGTGCAACTAACTACCCTTATATCCACCAGGTCATCCAAAGCCCTAGGACACATCACTAACCCCTTGGACGTCTTGAAGGTCTTGTAAAAACAGTACATGCACAATCAATATTTTCACATGATGCCATATAATCTGTTGTGCCATTTGTCTAATAGCCCCGATCCTCAACTCAACCTATAGCTATTTGTCTTCACTTGTCTAGAGACATGTCATGTCACACTGCCGCTAGTTGACTGAGTATGTCAGTCCTATCTTGGTACCATGGCCAAACAATTCAATTACTTAAGTTTTCATGGCATATAAATCATGTTTTTTTACGAGCTTCTGTTTGTGCCAACCGGCCTAGAGCCCACTATTCGAGATTTTCAAAATTGGGCATACTAGCCCCCAAGTTCCAAAACCAAGGCCTCCGACCTAATAGAGCTATTCAAGCTCCCATCAAGAAGGTCTTTCAAATTGTTTTAGCAGTGGCACATGGTCAGGGGAGCGCACCTCCGAAAAAAATATATATTTTCAACTGTCCATCTTACCAATCAAGTATGAGGACATCTTCACTCATAACCGATGAACGGATTTTCCACATCCTTCGAGGAAGTTTCATCATACCAACTGGGTATGATGTACTTACAACTGGTAAGTAGTTTTTCCGCGTGATTTTTATATCACTACTTTTAGGTGTGAAGTTTAAAATACCACTTAGTAGTGGGTTTTCATTTTCAAGGTTCTTATCATCCCAACCGTGTATGATATAAAATCCCACTCACCCGATCGTGTAGTGAAATTCCTCTTAGTCGATTTTCTTCCCTTTGGAGCTTAATATCAGCTGGCGTTCCTGATGTCTTGTGTTCCTACACAAAATGAACATTGTTGTTCATTATCATTTGGTTTGATCACCATCATTCATTATGAATGACTAAATATTCAACTTTTCAAATATTTGCAATTTAGTTCCTAAAGTTATTTTTCCTTTACTTTAGGCCACAATTGTCGAATTTTGCCCAAATTGAGTCCCAAAACTTTTAAAATTCCCCTTGGGACTACAATTCTTATTAGCTTACCTTTCAATTCTTATTCAGCTGTAGGAGGGCTGAGGAGGTGTTGGGAGAGTTTGGTTTGGCTTGAGGAGGGCTCGAATTGGCTAATTTCCGCTCGACCAAAACAGGGCAGCTACGGTCCACTAGAGCTGCTTCACAGTTCGATCATGCCGGCACTTCTCCGGTAACCTTCAGAGAAAATAAGACTATAGGCATGTAGCTGACTTCTCCTCAAATTCATAGAACCCAACATCACTTTTTTTGACTCAGAAAAGAGCCCAAGTTGGAGCTCTAGTTCAAGCTTTGCCAAAAATTAGAGTAGTTGAGAGAGAATTTAGTTTTCAGGTGTGGAGAGGGGCTCTTTATATAGGGAGCTCAGGGACACATTGGTCGTCTGTTTGGCACCTCTATGACATTCATTGATGGCCTGAAATATACTGAACAAAAATGTTTATTCTTCGTTGGTGCGACTTTGATTTTTCGGCGAGTGAACAGTGCTATTATTTGAAGGAAGAAGACGACACTTTCTGAACCGGGTTCAAAGCTTAAACTGGCCAGTTCACCCCCAATTCGATGGAATTTTTCAAATTTAAAAATTTCTAAATTCATATAAATTAATTTTATATCAATGGGTCACCTCAAATCTCAAATTTGAATTTTTTAAGCCACCTAGAAAAATTAATTTAGCATCCGGTTCAATAGTGGTTCAAACTAGTCCAAACTGGTTCAATCTGGTTCACCTAAACTGGTTTGGTTTCATCTCCAATTCATCCATAAGTCCTTTTTCATGACTTATGTGCCTCTTTGGGTCACTTGGGATCCAATTCATCCATAATTCTAGTTCAGTTCATTAACAGGTTCAGTGCGGTTCATCCGAACCTGTCCGATTTTTCTCTCCCACTTAGTTCTAAGGTTCTTTCGCAAGGTTTATGAATCTTTTTGGGTCACATGAGAGTTAGAATTTCTCCAATTTACCCATGCTTCAATAATCGGGTTTGTGAACTGGTTCAATTTTTCTCATTCGGTTAGACCAGATCTTTCCCTATTTTCCTTATCTTCAAAGAGCGGGGTTTACATTCTTGTTTATTATCCCTTGGCCTAATAGCCTTCATTCATTGTGAATGGATAAAATACTCAATCTTTTTGATTTATTGCAATTAGGTTCCTAAAGTTCTTTTTCTTTGACTTTTGGTCCCGAATGCCGATTTTTCCCCAAATTGAGTCCCAAACTTCTAAAATTCACCTTGGGACGACAATTTATTCAAAATCATATAAAGGGGTTCAAGTTTCACAAATTACCATTTTGCCCCTACTTTAAAAAAATTGCAAGTTTTGTCCAAAATATTCAAAAAATTGCCCAATTGGTCCTCCAACATCTTTATCATGCCCAATTGGCAGATAGCTCTAGTCCTTAGGTTTCTCCTACGATCAAGAATTGTATCAATTGTTTCCGAATTGTGGGAGAATTTAGTTAATGAAAATTTGACAATTCTCTCTCTAGCATTGATCGAAATTTACAGAGGGGAGCCAAATTGGCTTACCATTTCACTCTAGTTCAGCTGTAGGAGGGTTGTGGAGGTGTTGGGAGAGCTTGTTTTGGCCTGAGGAGGGCTTGAATTGGTCTTTTTCATCTTAGCCAAAATAGGGCAGCTTCGGTCTATCGAAGCTGCTTCACTATTCTATCATGCTAGCGTCTCTCTTACGATCCACGGAGCAAATGGAGACTACATGCACGTTGCTGACATCTCCCCGAATCTAAAGAACCTGACCACACCTTCTTTGGCTCCGAAAAATGCCCAAGTCGGAGCTCTGGTTTGAGCTTCACCAGAACATGGAGCAGTAGGGAGAGAGTGGAGTTTTCATGTGTGAGGAGGATGAATGAGAAGAGGCTTTTTTTATATGAAGCTCGAGACTTCTTGGCCGTCCGATTGGCGCCATAAAGGCGGTCATTCATTGCTTGAAACTCCTAGGCCGAAGACTTTTCATCTTCGCTGGTGCTGCTCGATTTTCCAATGAGTGAAAAATACTGTCATATGAAGGAAGAAGATGACTCTATTCCGAACTAGACTAGACCGGTCCAAACTGAGTTCAAAGCTTAAACCGGCTGGTTTAGGCCCCATTCCACCGAGTTTTTCAAAATTAAAAATTTCTAAATTCATCTAAATTCATTCTCTATCTAATGGTGGCTTCATTTCTCTAATTTAAATTTTATAATTCACATAGAAAAATGAATTTAGCATCCAGTTCAATCGAGTTTGGATCCGGTTCACCTGAACAGATTTGGTTTTCATCTCCATTTCATTCTAAGGTCCTTTTTCATGACTTTTTTGAGTCTTCAAGTCACTCGAGATTTCTTGGATTGCCTTTCTCTGTTGGTTCTGGTTCATAAACTAGTGCAATCTAGCTCTGGTCAGCTTCACCTAAACTGGTCTAGTTTTCTCTCCCAAAATATTACTAAGGTCATTTTCCAAGGTTTTTATGAACACTTTAGGTCACTTGGTAGTTGTAAATTTCCCAAATTTCCTGGTTTTCCTTATGTATACCCCATCCGTTAGTAATGAGAAAAATCAAGAAAGAACTGGTCAATGTGATCTTTAAACCGAATTGGTCTACAAGGGCGACTATTAGGGGATGAGCAAAATCGAAAATTTCTAACTTCCATGTGACTAAAAAATATTCATAAACTTGGGAAAAGAACCCTAGGATGATATGAGGAAGAAAGCCAAAGCAGTTCAAGAGAACCGGGTCCGAACTGGATAGAACCGATTTATGAACCAAGTTGATTCATGAACCAAAACCGATAGAGAGTTAGTTAACCAAGAAGTTTATGAATTCCTTGTGATTTATAATCCTTGGGAAGGAACCTTAGAAGAATGTAGGAGAGAAAAACTAGATCAGTTCGGGTGAACTGGACCCGAACCGAATTAAATCGGTTTATGAACCAAAATCGATTAAGAGGTGGTAAACTGAGAATTTTATGGTCCCTAAGTGACCCGAGGAGTTACAAAAGACATGGAAATGGACTTGTGAAGGAATTGGAGATGAAAACTAAACCGTTTCAAGTGAACTGGATCCGAACCGGTTCGAACCAGTTTGAATCCCTATTGAACCGAATCATAAATTCATTTTTCTAGGTGGCTTAAATAATTCAAATTGGAGACTGAGGCCACCATTGAATAGAGAATAAATTTAGAAATTTTTAGATTTGAAAAACTCACTCGTATGAGGGGTGAATCGACCAGTTTAAGCTTTGAACCCGATTCGGACCGGTTTGGTCCAGTTCAGAACAGTGTCATCTTCTTCCTCAGGTTGACATCACTGTTCACTCACCGAAAAATCAAAGCAGTGCTGGCAAAAAAGAAACGTTTCCGTTCGGTACGTTTCAGGTCTTCAATGCCTGTCATAAAGATGCTAAACAGACGGCCAACGGGTCCCTGAGCTCCCTATATAAAGAGCCCCTCTCCATTCATCCTCTCTACACCTAAAAAACCCACTCTCTCTTAGTTGGTTAGTTTTTCGGTGAAGCTCGAACCAGAGCTCCAATATAGGGTCAATTTTGAGCCAAAGAAGGTGAGGTCGGGTTCATTAGAACCGAGGAGAAGTCAGCTACATGATGGTGGCATCCGTTCATTCCAAGAGTCACCGGAGAAGTGTCAGCATGATCAAACAGTGAAGTAGCTCTAGTAGACCGAAGCTGCCCAGTTTTGGCTGAGTTTAAATCAATCAATTCCTTATTAGAGAGAGAGTCGGCTGAACTTCAATGAAGAAATACTAATCCAATTTGATATCAATTGATGTCATTCTTGATCCTAGGAAGAAACTCTAGAGGAGAGCTACCTGCCTAGATAGAAAGCTCCAACCGCCACACCTTTACCGGTGAGAAATCAAATCATTCTCTCTCTACAGTAGGAGAGCGACAGATGTCTGTAGTCAACGGTCAACATCGGAGAAGCCCCATCTACTAACCTAGCCAATGAGGAGCTGACACGTGGCAAGGGTACCATGTCAACAACTAACTGGTATGTTAGAGAAACGGTCAGCTAATCATAGGTTGACACGTGGTAGAGCCACATGGGATAGTCCCAGCCAATTGGAGACTGACATGTGGCAGTGACATTGTGTGTTGGAAGGGAAATTTAACGTATTTAGATCAGTCAATGAGAGGACACCACATGTCATGGACAAATGACTGACCTAATATAATTAGAAGCCATGCTAGAATGAACAATCAATGGGAGGCTGCCATATGTCCGGTCAATGTGTCAATGACAAACTTAGATGCTGAGTGGGAAGACGCGTTAGTGAAGACAACCAATCACAGTGCACCACATGGCAGTTCGCAAGTGCGCACCCAGTCGCACAGTGTCATCTTCCTCCTTGCAACACTAGTAGATAAGCATGAATAATTGGCCAGGCAGTCTCTAGCGATCAAAAATTACTCTAGTATAACCATGAATGGGCGAGTCCGAGGTCAAGTTGTGGGCAGACTGATAGCCTAGTCAGTTGCCGAGCTCCCTATATAAAGAGCTCCTCCTCATTTTGCCTTCTTTATCCTAAAAATGATTGAAGAAGAGAGAGTGCTCCACTTTCCGGTGAGACGCAAACCAGAGCTCCAACTTGGGTGCTTTCTCCAGCCTTTGATGCAACATTTAAGCTCCCTGGAACCAGAAGGATGTCCTCTACTCTACTGCACCCTCCATTCGGCCCAAGGACCATTGTAAGAGCGCCGACAAGCTCAAATAGTGTTGTTGTTCTCATGGTCGTGAAGAGGCCAAAATCTCCAAGTTGAATTCCATTCATCTCCAACCTCCTACATCTCAGCTGACCCTCCCACAGCCATGCTCGACTGATCATTGACCCCTTCGAACCTAGAAGGTAAGCCAATTCCTCTCAGTTTTGCAGGAATAGTCAGGTTGTAGAAACTAGAGCACAAAACTTCACTCATCAAATTGTCATTGCTCTAACTACTAATTGACTCACATTTTGATCCTATGAGGCTCCCTTGGATGAGCACTAGCTGCCCCTATCAAGAGATCCGACTATTGCCCCCTTGCTAGTAAGAAAACTAAGTTTTCTCTCTCTAGAAAATTTTTTTAGCAAAGCTCCATTTTAGCTCAAATTTGGGTCAATTGATGTCGTTTAAAAGACATGAAACTCATAGGAAGATAGGGAAACTGATTAGTAGCATGATAGTGGGCAATTAACTAAGCTTAAGCAATCAATTTGATGAAATGACAATTCGGTGGTCAAAGTGCATTTTTTGGGGAAAATTGGGCAATTTGGGGATTTTTGTTAAATTGGGGGTCAGATTGCAATTTAGGGAAAATCAAGGATTTGAAAGGAAATAAGAGGACATTAGGGACCTATGAAAGGTATTGAAAACCTTAGGGACCTAATTGAAGATAAAATGGGTATTAGGGGACCTAAATGTAAAGTTATAAACTTTAGGTATGTAATTGCATTTATGGCATAATGTGAGGACCTATGTGCAAATACATGAAAATGTAAGGTCTTTTATGCAAATTTTCTTGATGTGAATACTTAAACCATGTAGGAACGGATTCTTTGAATAATCGTGCAGAGGAGCACATCACGGATCAGGATCTCGTCGGGACAAACATATCACTATTACCGAGTGAGTAGGATTTCAGACATTGGGACAGATTGGAGCTTTCGATAGATCCTGCTTCATTTTAAAAACCCATTTTCTAGAAATATAATCCCCTAACTGCATGAATCCAATTAAATGATTCAGGGTTATATTTCTCATGATAGCATCATTTATGATAATAAGATAACCCATGAATGGTGTATGGATACACTCAGGGGTTACCGTCTAGTCCGACCATTAATACAGATATGGATGAGGGCCATGATCGACGATGGTGGGCTAAGACCTAGTATGGTCAAGTGGGCTCAAGGCTGTGTTTTCTAAAAATAAAGTAGGCCCAAAGCCGTGTTTTAAAAATCCCGCACTAGTGCGTTCAAGGCCAATAGACATAGGCCCCACCCCGTAAATAAGCTTGATTAAATAGCTTATAAGAAATTATCAAAATCTGGTAATGCTTGTGAAGCTACTGTGCCAAAGCTAGGTTGTAGCCTGATGGGCCAGTAGCATAAAGATAAAGGCTTTAAATAAAAACTCTTTATTTGTTATTACAATCGTACAGAACCAAAGAGGCACCCGACACATTGTAGTGTTGGTTCTAAGGGATACTAGACAAGAATGGTGTTATAAGCGTAGAAGAACACTATTCTAGTACACCTCGAAGCTTAGATAGCTTCATGCATGTAAACTCCATCCCTTATAGATAAGAAAATCGAGAAAAGAACTGGTCATTTCCTAAGAGAAAATCGAGCCGGTTCATGAACCTTAACCGATAGAGAAATGGAAAAATGGAAAATTTACAAATTTTGAGTGACCTAAAAAGTCATAAAAATCATGGAAAAGCACATTGGGACAAATTGGAAGAGAAAACCAGACCGGTTCAGGTGAACCAAACCTGCACTAGATTGAACCGATTTGAACCATCATTGAACCGGTTGCTAAATTCATTTTTATAGGTGGCTTAAAATATTCAAATTGGAGAATTAAAGCAAACATTGGATAGATAATGAATTTAGAAATTTTTAATTTTGAGAAAATCAGTCGAATCGGGCTTGAACTGGCCAGTTTAAGCTTTGAACCCGGTTGGACCGATCTAGTCCGGTTCGGAACAATGTTGATTTCTTCCTTCAGATGATGACACTATTCATTCAATGCATGAATGGACAACACCATTGAAGAGAAAATATCTTCATTTAAGCCGTTTTAGGTTGAGGATAAGCTTGGCCATGATGTGAAACGGTCGGGCAGAGAGTCCCTAAGCTCTCTATATAAAGAGCTCCTCTCCATTCATTCTCCTCACACCTAAAATATCCATTCTCTCTCAACTGCTCCATTTTCCAGCGAAGATCGAACTAGATCTCTGACATAGGTGTATTTCTTAGTCTTTAAAGGTGAGGTCGAGTTCTTTAGACTCTAGGACAAGTTAGCTACCTGATAGTAACCTCCGTTCGATCCGGGTACCGTCAGAGAAGTGCCGACGGAATCGAACAGTGAAGGAGCTCTGAAGGACCGAAGCTGCCATGTTTTGCCTGAGCTGAAATCGACCATATTCAGCACTCCTCTGACCAAACAAAGCCCTCCCAACATCCCTAAAACACTCATACGACCTCAATTGAGCTGAAAGGTAAGCCATTTCGGCCCCCTCTGTCATTTCCGATCGGCGTTAGAGAGAGAAACTATGAAAATTCATGGACAAAATTCACTCTTGATTCAATGTTAATTGTAGGGATTCTTGATCCTAGGAGGAACTTCAGAACCGGAGATACCTCTTAGATAGAAAGCTTAGACCACTGCACGTCCGACTGCAAGCTTTTGAAGCTTTCTCTCTCTATGCACAATTTTTCTGCGAAGCTCCGTTTGAGCTCATTTCAACCTCAATTCGTGTGATTCAAAGCTCAATTGAATCATATGGAAGTGTAGGAACTGATTTATACCACCAATTAAAGCAAGTAACCCTGATTGAATGGTCAATTTGAAGAAATCAAATTCGGCTAGTTTGAAAGGGGGAAATTGAGGGAAAATTTTGGGGAAACATTGAGGAAATTTTAGGATTTCGTAAAATTGAGGGACCATTTTGCAATTTCCCAAAATTGAGGGCCAATTGACCATGAAAAAGATGTTGGAGGACCAATTGGTTAATTTTTTTGAAACATAGGGGTCAAAATTTCTAATTTTGGAAAGTATGGGCAAAATAATAATTTTTGAAATGTTAGTGACTAAATTGAAAATTTGGCAAACTTGAGCCCCTTAAATAATTTTGAAAAATTTGAGCACCAAAGAGAATTTTGGAAGTTTTAGGACTCAATTTGGAGAAAAGTTAGCATTAGGGACCTATAGTCAAGGAAAATGAACTTTAGGAACTTAAGTGCAATTAACTAATAATTTTGGGCCTAGTCTCTCATATGTGAGAAACGAAGGCTGTTATGCCAAACTATAATAGATAAAGGTGCCCAAATCATGTAGAAACATGAGAGACCAGAACGCCGACAAAGATAAGTTATCGTAGAAGCAAAAACTGACTGGAGAAGAATACGCTACAGTCATCCAGTGAGTGGGCTTATTCACATCATAACCAGTTGGGATGATGAGCACATTATCAAAGAAAAACCACTTATAAGTGGAACCTTCACATCATATTCGATTGGGATGATGGGCAAACAAAGTGAAATCCTACTTACCGGTTGTAAATAGAGAAAATCATACCTGTTTGGTATGATGGACTTCCTTGAAGGAAGGAGAAATAAGCTTGCCGGTTGTAAGCGGAGATATCTTCAGACCAGTTGGTGTGATGAAGTGAAAATGTGTTTTGTCATAAGGTTCTACCCTGATTGTGTGCCAATGCTTAAACTTTTTCATAGACCTTCTTGATGGGAGCTAGAACAACTCATATAGGCCTGAGGCCTTGGTTTTTGGAACTTGTGGGGCTAAATGCTCGATTTTGGAAAATCAAGTACAGTGGGCACAAGCATGAGCTTGTAAACAAACATGACATATATAAACCATGAAATTTCTAATGAAATGAATGTGTGATTTAGCCATGGTACTAAGATAGGACCGACAATACTCGATGGACTGGCGGTAGAGCATTAAGGCCAGGTCGAAGGACCGGCCAAGACAAACAGCTATAGGTCGAGTTAAGGGTCGGGGCCATTGGACCAGTGTCACCAAAGATAAATGGCTATGTGAAAAAGATTTTTTCGCATGCACTTGAGGTACAGGGCCATCAAGACACAAAAGAGGGGTAGTGATGCATCATAAGGGCTACTAGATGACATAATGGAGATAAGGGTAGTTGGTCATGCTAGTAGTCGAGAAGCTAGACATAGCTTCTTGCGCATGAGACTGAAATAGGGTCAGGATGAGGTCTTTGTCCTCATATGGACACGGAGTTGCTTTCGGGTCTGAAGGTCGGATGTCGTGAACATCTACTCAGACCTAGGGTAGAAGTGGATGGGTTTCTATCATGGCAGTCGGTAGAGACGCTTCGTGCCACAGGTGGGTGTAGTGGATGGGCTACACCTGCGAATGTGTGTTCCCTTCCTAATGAAGGGCGTGTATTTTCTACTAAACACGCCTAATGTGGAATTGAGGAAAAAGGGTTTTGAAATCTGAATTTTGAGGAGAACCTCATTTGGATGAAAAGTAATAAACTTTGCACCCTAAGTTAAAATCTACATGTTTTGAAAATTCACTTCCAACCCCCACTTATTGAGTTGTAGAAACTCACCCCTCCTTTATATCCTTTTTCAGGAGTAAGGGAAAATATGACTAAAGAAAACACCAGGATCTACCCTCTGTCAGATATGCTTAAAAGTTCTTTTAAGCTTGCATTTTGTTGAATTATGCTATTCTAGTGAACGAGGTTTAAAATACGTCTGGCTCCTTTTTATTTAGAAAAGGGGGAAACCCCTCTTAAACCAAGGGAGTGACTGATTGATCATGGGGATCTGACCAAACTGAGTGGGAGTGTGACAACTTAAGTGTTATTAGAGCCAAGTTACCTTGATAACATTATCAATACTATGCATTAACACTAATAGAAACCTAACTACCTTGTAGGAAGAAGAGTTCCTAGGAAGTTCGTCGTGTGAACCAAACCCCTACATGGAATCGTGAAAAAGACGCCTACCTCTAGAGAGGCAGCCGTTCAATGATTCCTGGAGTGCGAGAAGAGACTCCTTGATGACATGGTTGAGGACTATATGAAACTGGTTGGAGCCCTATTAGAGCCAAAATGCATCGTCTATCCTCCTCCAAGATAGGAAGAACCTATCCCTCCTCAAAGGAGCCCAACACCTCCTTCAGCCCCACAATAACAAAAAAGGACGCCCACTAAGAAGGAAACCTTGGACAACTATTGGAATGCCCATGTCACCTTTATGCAAGTACACCAAGCACCCTCACTAGTTCAATCCAACTTCAATCCTTCCCAATGGATAATGTGGACATACGAGTGTGAGGCTAAGGTATTGAGAAGATACAGACTCGAGGCCTTTCTTGAAGTTCGTTCTATTAGGGAAATCCAAACGGAATGTGGATGGAATTCAACCAGTTCATCAAAGTCTTTAGACCATGAATCCAACAATCGTTCGGAGGATAACTCCTGGCACATGACTCCAAGGGACTAGGAAGTAGTAAATTCTTGTAATAAATCGAGTACAGCAAGAAATTATCTCTTTGAATGAATAAACGCTCAATTTTCCTTAATTAAAAGTGAATCTTCCTAATAATGATAAGTACAACTAATATAATTGAAAGTATACCAATCATGATCGGGGTGGTAGATCGAGAAAAGAGCACCTAAAGAGGGAACCTACGGGTCACCTCTACTTAACCCTAACCCTAAGATAGCCAAATAAGTTCCCCCATAAAAACTAGGAATATGGAGTAACAAGGCAACAAGACTGAGAAAGAAATTCCAGAGGAGTCTGCCTAGAATCACTAGGAAGGGCATACCCTAACTAAGGGTAGGAATAAGAGGTAGTGTGTGAAGTTCGGTGTAAAAGAAGTAAGCATTAGAAGGTATAGTAGTAGTAAAGGAAAACCTAAGGATCATAAGGAGTTAAGGAAGAGCCCCCATATAAAAGTTAGGAAACCAAGAAGAATTGGGCTGCCCAAGGGAAACCAATTGAATGGAAGAGAACCAAGAGGAAAGTAAGGTACAAGGAAGAAGTGGGGGTGCAGAAAGTGCTAACCCACTTTAAGATAACACATGGAGAGAGGGAAGAGGAAAAGAAGTGTGATAGGAAGAGAACTCCGGTAGAATACCTAAGTAGCCTTGAAAGAGTTACTGATATGCATGACATTAATTATTAGGAATTCACCGACAATTAGGAGCTCCTCGGAGGAAGGATAAGGAATGAAAAGGAATTGGAGGACAGAGAAGGATCAAGGGTAACTAACCATAATGATGTCAGAAGGATGTAAGAAAAGAAAGAAGGAAAAGCCTTCAAGGAGCATTAGGGTGGTTGAACATGAAACTTCTAGGACAGAAGTCACTAGGTAGAAGGATAAAGATAGGAAGTGGGACTATGGAAAGGGAAATTCCCAATCTGAGTAACCGACATATGAATCACAAGAGGCCTAACCCGAAATAAGAAACCTCATTAAAGGGAATATGTGGTTAAGGATGGCCAAGCGTGTCCTACTCTAGAAGAGCAAAGAAGCCAAATAAGAATTTCAAAGGAAGCTAGCGAAAGGAAGCAACTAGTAACAATAAGATAGTCAAGAAGAATAAATGACGCCCTATGAAGGATCAGGAAGTAGTAAGCACTACACTCGAAATAGAGCAATGGGAGGGACATTAAGGACAAGAAGACTCGAGAGTCAACTGTCTCAAGATAATTAAATAAGGAGAATAGTAGGAACGAGGCAGTTAACGAACTGACCCTCCTGAAGGTCAAAACTTCAACAAAGAAAGGAGAGGTGGAAAGGCCAAAACATTTTGGAAATAAGGATGAAGGAAAACCTTAAAGAGATCAATGGTCAAGAGAGGATTAACGACCAAAACCATGAGAAGGTTAAGTAAGCCTCTAGTAGGATGATCAAGAGATCTTGAAACAAAAAGGATGTGAGCTCTCCCTTAAAGAAATAGACGTGTACTACGACACAAGTGAGAATGATGATTGGGTACAAAGGATGTTCACATAAGGTTTCAAGAGTAAAGGTAAGCAAGAGAGGATGACATCAAAGGATGTCATTTAAGGATAGATGTCCCTAATGACAAATGAGAAGAGAATTCTAGGAGAAAAGAGTATAAATAATCCTACCAAGGAAGGAAACCTTGGAAATACTTATGTGTCCCAACTAAGAGATAATGGAACCAACAGAAGTGGAAAAGAAGATAAGCTCATAAATGATATGCTGATTGAGATGGAATGATCAAGTACAAAGGAAAAGTACTCATGAGGGCCTAAGGAGTAAGTTAAACCCAAGTCACAGATAAGTAGAAAGATAGAATCAAAAGATGTCGTATGAGTAAGAAAGAGGTGGACTACCCATAAAAAGGAAATAGAGGAAAGCACATCTAAGAAACCTTGAAGAAGTAAGCCCTCTAGTTAAGAAGTGATTAAAGTAAATGACCACTTACATCAAAACTGGTTGTGGTCCACGCTAACTTGATGGAGCCTAAAGACTAGACAATTGGGCATAGTGTGGAGTACACGAAATATGACCTGACAATCGGAAGTTTCTCAAGTAAGGAATAAGGGAATAAAATAGAAATTTTTAGACAAAAAAGGATTTATAACGGGCAAATCCCAAATATAGAAAGGGGTGTGAAGAAATGAGGAAAGAAACCTTCAAGGAATGGTAAGAATGTTGAGCATGTAGCTCCTAAGTTTGTTGTCTCTACTATGAGGGACATTGTAGAGAACAAAATCGTAAGAAGGGAACTCCCCAAACAAAGTAATCAACACATAAACCGAAAGGCATTAACTCAGAATAAAGAATTGTGAAATGGTTACGGGCGAGTAAGAGTGGATTAAGAAAAGGGAAAGTTCTGAGGAAAGGATGCCATTGGAAATGAGGAAGGACATAAGAAGGGAAGAATCCCAGCATGTCGGTAAGTCATTGGGAAATCCAATGATTGGAATCGGAAAGACCCAATAAAGAAGTTGGCAAAGGACGTGTAGGTAAGGAAAAATGACATGGTTATGTAAGACATGATGTAAAATGTAAGATGGTTGATTAGATGACGGTAAAGGTATTCGAGAAATACTACCTGACAAAAAGAGGGTCAAAGTTATACGATCCCTAAAAGGTTAGAAGGTTGAGAACAATTATTAAGGAAGTTTTCGAAAATTTTAAATGGCCAAAGACAGGTTCTAGAGCATGTTGTGCTGTAAGGGATATGTAAGCCAAATAGCCCTAGGGAAAAATATGACTCAAGTAAGGAAGAGTCAGTTAGTTAAGCATGACAAGGTCAAACATTAAATTTTGACCAAAGTCATAATAAACAACGGATGTGGGAAGGGTCAAAATAAGATGAAAAGGTGATAACACCGAAACCCATGAAAGCAAGTACATAGCACTTGAAAGGACACCGAGATAAGGGTTTCAACGATAAAGAGAATAACTAGACACGAGAACGATTAGGCATCTTGGAACTCCCAATCCTAAAATTTTGAGCAAGAACCTTCAAGCAGAAGAATCTTGCCTTAAGCAAAGGAAGAAGTGAACCTAAGGATATCCCTTTGGACTCGTGGGCAAGACAGGCTTAGTTATGATAAACTCCATGGAATGAGTAAACAATGGAAAGAAAAAAAATGAAATTTCTTAACTACATGATTTAAAAGGTGCTATGTGAAAGAATAACTGAAGTGTTAGCATGTCAAGCAAACTCCAAGTTAACATCAAGGGAAATTATTCTTGATGCAATGGATGTTGATTAAGTTTTGGGGACAAAAATCATAAATGGAGGGGAGAGTTGTAAACCCCGTCCCTTATAGATAAGAAAACCATAAAAAGAACCAATCGTTTCCAAAGAGAAAACTGAGCCAGATCATGAACCTTAATAGATAGCGCCCCCCCCTCTCATTTCCCATCGGCAAGGGAGAGAAACTATGAAACTTCACCGATAAAATTCTCCCTCAATTCGATGTGAATTATGGCAATTCTTAATCTTAGGAGGAACCTCAAGATGAGAGCTACTTGTTTAGATAGAAATCTTGGACCGTTACACCTCCGACGGTAAGCTTTCGAAGCTTTCTCTCTCTACGCACAGGTGAAGCTCAGGTGAACCGCTCCGTTTGAGCTCATTTTGGCCTCAATTAAAGCGATTCAAAGCTCAATTGAATCATATGAAAGTTTAGGAACTGATTTACACCTCCATTTGAAGTAATTAACTCCGATTGAATGGTCAATTTGAAGAAATCATATTCGGCCAGTTTGAAAGGGGGAAATTGAGGGAAAATTTTGGGGAAATTTGGGATTTTGTAAAATTGAGGGACCATTTTGCAATTTCCCAAAATTGAGGGCCAATTGGCGATGAAAAAGATGTTGGAGGACCAATTCATCGATTTTTGGGAACATTGGGGTCAAAATTTCCATTTTTGGAAAGTAGGGGCAAAATGGTAATTTTTGAAAAGTTAGGGACCAAATTTGTAATTTGGTAAACTTGAGTACCTTAAATAATTTTGAGTAAATCGAAGACCCAAGGAGAATTTTTGGAAGTTTCGGGACTCAATTTGGAGAAAAGTTAGCATTAGGGACCTATAGTCAATGAAAATGAACTTTAGGGACCTAAGTGCAATTAACTAACAATTTTAGGCCTAATCGCTCATATGTGAGAAACGAAGGTTGTTATGCTAAACTCTAATAGATAAGGTTGCCCAAATCGTGTAGGAACACAAGAGACCAGAACGCCAACAAGGATAAGCTAGCATAGAAGCAAAAACTGACTAGAGAAGAATACGCTACAGTCATAGGGTGAGTGAGTTTATTCACATCATACCCTGTTGGGATGATGAGTACTTTAGATAATAAAAACCACTTGTAAGTGGAACTTTGACACCATAATTGGTAGGGAGGATGGGCAATCGAAGTGAAAAACTACTTACCAGTTGTAAGTAGAGGAAAATCATACATGGTTGGTATGATGGACTTCCTTGCAGGAAGGAGAAACCCGCTTGCCAGTTGTAAGCAGAGGTATCATCACACCAGGTTAGTGTGATGTAGTGAAAATGTGTATTGTCAGAAGTGTTCTCCCCTAACTGTGTGCCAATGCTTAAACTCTTTGGTAGAGTTTCTTGATGGGAGTTAGAATAGCTAATATAGGCTAGAGGCCTCAATTTTTGGAAATTGTGGGGCTAAATGCCTGGTTTTGTTAAATCACGTATAGTGGGCCCAAGGCCAGTGGGCAGGAGTAGGAGCTCCTAAACAATCAAGAGATATATAAAGCCATGAAATTTTTAATGAAATGAATGTATGATTTAGTAATGGTACCAAGACATGACCGACAATACTCAATGGACTAGCGACAATGCGTTAAGGCTAGGTCAATGGACCAACCTAGACAAATAGCTGTAGCTCGGGTTGACGGTCAGGGTCATTGGACTAGTGGTACCAAAGATAAATGGCTATGTGAAAATTTTTTTGTGCATGCACTTGAGGTACAAGACCATCAAGATGCCCAAGAGGGGTAGTGATGCGTCCTAAGGGCTACTAGACGACATGGTGGAGATAAGGGTAGTTTGTTGTGCCAGTAGTTGGGAAGCTCGACGTAGCTTCTTACGCATAAGACTGGGGTGGGGTCGGGATGAGGTCTCTATCCTTAAACATAGTTGCTTATGAGTTTGAGAGTTGAATGTCATGAATATCCACTCAGATCTAGGGTAGAAGTGGATGGGTTTCTATCTTGGTAGCTGGTAAAGATGCTATGAGCCATAAGTTGGTGCAGTGGATGGGCTGCATCTGCAAATGTGTGTTCCCTTCTTGATGAAGAGCATGTGTTGTCTACTAAACACACCTAATGTGGAAATTGAGGAAAAATGGATTTGAAAACTGAATTTTGAGGAGAACCTCATTTGGAAGAAAAACAATAACCTTGGCACACTTAGTTAAAAACTACATGTTTTGAAAATTCACTTCGAATCCCCACTCACTGGGTTGTAGAAACTCACCCCTCTTTTATATCACTTTTTAGGAGTAGGGGAAAATATTACTAAAGAAAACACCAAGATCTACCCTCTATCAGGTATGCTTAAAAGTTCTTTTAAGCTTGTATTTTGTTAAATTATGTTGTTCTAGGGAACAAGGTTTAAATTACGCCTGGTTACTTTTGATAAAGAAAGGGGAAAACCCCTTTTAAACCATTGGAGCAGTGGGTTGATCACGGGGATCCGACCAAATCAGGTTGGGGCATGACAATGCATATTGAGACAGAGCGGGTGGAGGGACAAGATGTTAAACCCGATCTCTTAGACCATTGAAACCGGGAAATTTCTTTAAGGAAACCGAACCATTTGGTGAGCCAAAAATATTAAAGAAGAGTTAACAAGGGAAAAATAAAAAAAAATTCAAACTTACCGAGAAGTCATTAAAATCATGGGGAAGAACCATGAAGAAAATTGGATGAGAAAACTGGATCGGTTCAAGGTAAACTAGACTGGTTTGGGGGTGAACTGAGCCGGTTTGGAGTGAACCCTATTGAACTATAGTGAACCAGTTCAATAATTCATTTTTCTTTGTGGCTTAGAAAGAGCAATTTGGGAAATTGAGGCCACAATTTGGTAGAAAATGAATTTAGATTAATTTAGAAATTTTTAATTTTTAGAAGACTGGTCGAATCGAGCCTAAATCGATGAATTTTCATTTTTAGGTTACCGAACCCAGTTAGACCGGACCGGTCAATGATCCAGTTGGTTAACGGACCGCTGACAGGTCAGTGCCTAGTCAGCATGTACGATCAATCAGCACACAACGCGTAGCAAAAAGCACCCTGTCAGCTGGTGCCTGAGAGCGCTAACGGACAACGGTCAGCGGACGTCGGGTCAAGAGCAATGTAGATACATGCTGCCAATGGTAGGTTGCCACATGTCTAGTCAACCGGTCAATGGTTGACACTGTGGTCGAGTAGGATCGTCGTGTTAGCTGAATCGACCAACCACATGACACCACGTGGTAGGTCCGCATGTGCAAATATCGTACGTGCGGAATAGTGTCGTCTTTTTCTTCCTTCTGATGACACTATTCATCGAGGAAATATTTTTCTTTCCTTTTCTGGTGAGGAAATATTCCCTCTAATTTGGGCAATTTCCAATGGGGTTAAGTTCGACAAGTATGGAAACTGGTATAGCAAAGGGTCCCTGAGCTCCCTATATGAAGAGCTCTCCTCCACTCATCCTCCACACACCTCAAACCTCTTCCTCCAAAGAAGTGCTCAGTTTTTTTAGTGAAGCTGGAACTAGATCTCCGATTTGGGCACTTCTCTCAACCTTAGAAGGCAAATCCGGACCCTACAGACTCTATAGGAGGTCAGATACTCGACGACAACCTCAACTCAACCCGAGGATTGTAGGAGAAGCACATGTGAGCCCAAATAGTGACATAGCTCCATTCATCCCAAAGTTGCCCTAGTTTGCCCAATCTGAATTAAGCAAATCCAGACCTCCTACAGTCGAATCAAGTCCTCCCTTATCCCCCACAACCATCACACGACCTTCCCAGAAGGAAAAGGTAAGTAAATTCGGCTCTTATTTGTCGGAGCAATTCGGTTCTAGAGAGAGAAAATTCTAAATTTCACTAACCAAATTCCCATTAATCCTGACATGAATTGTAGCAATTATTGATCCTATAAGGACCTTGGGATAAGAGCTACCTTCTTGAATTAAGAGCTTAGACCATCGCACCTCCGATGGTAAGTTCTCGGAACTTTCTCTCTCAAACTTCATTTTTTCGGCGAGGCTCCATTTAAGCTTGTTTTGAACCCAAAAACCACAATTCAAAGATCAATAAGATTATATGGAAGTGAAGGGACCGATTGACATCACTAATTGGAGCAATTAACCCCATTTGAAAGGTAGATTTGAAGAAATCAAATTAAGTAAGTAGAAAGTGGTGAAATTGGAGGTAAATTTTGGGGAAAAGTTTGGGAATTAGAAAAATTGAAGGACCTTAGTGCAATTTTTCCATAATTGAGGGTTAATTGGCAAAGAGGAAGGAATTGGATGACCAATTAGTCTTTTTTGAAAGAATTGGGACCAATTGGCCATTTTTTATAGTTTGGGGCCAATTGGTAATTTTTGAAAATTTGAGGGACCTATTAAAAATTTGAAAAAAAGATTGAGTCTCGATTATAATTATGAGGAAATTAATAACCCAAGGTGAATATTGGAAATCCTAGGGACTTAATGGAAGAAAGGTTAACATTAGGGACCTAAAGTCAAGGAGTATGAACTTTACGGACCTTAGTGCAATAAAACCAAAGATCAAGGCCTAATAGCCAATATGTGAGAATAAGAAGGCTTTCATGTCGAACCTTTCATGATAAGGATATTTGAATCGTGTACGGACACTTTAGACCATAACATGAGCAAAGGGGAGTACGACGGGGACTTGGAAAGCCGACTAAGGATGAACACATCACAGTCTTCAGATGAGTGAGAACATTTACATCATACCTACTTGGGGTGATGATCACATTTTAAACTAAAACCTACATACTACTTGTGAGTGGACTTGTTTACACATCATACCCGGTTAGGGTAGTGAGCACCATTTTGAAATGAAAAACCACTATGAGTGGGAATTTTTTATCATCATACCCGGTTGGTATGATGAGTGTATTTTGAACTTAAAAACCATTTTCAAGAAATGTTCTTCCCTGATTGTCTGTCAGTGCTTAAATTATTTGGTAGACTTTTCTGATGAGAGCTGTGACAGGAAATTTTGTGTGACTTGCCACGGTATCAAATCAGGACTAACAAGTCTCGGTGGGCTAAGTGGCAGTGTGCCAGGACTAGGTCGATAGATTGGTCAGGCAGACAACTATAGGCCAAGTCGAGTGTCAACGTCATTGGACCGTTGGCACCAAAGTTGATGGCTAATATGCTAAGACTATTGTTTGTACATGCACTCTGATTCAGGACCATCAAGACGCCCATAAGGGGTACAGATGGGTTCCAAAGGGTGCTAGATGATCTGATTGCGATAAGGGCAGGTTTGTCATGCAAATTAGTCATGAAGCTCGATGAAGCTTCTTGTGTATGAGACCAATGGGTGCATGAGGTCTGCGTCCTATATAGACAAAAAGTTATTTGCAGATCCGAGGGTCGCACGTCTAGGACGTCCACTTAGATTCAGGGTAGAAGTGGTCGGACTTCTATTAGGGTGGATAGCAAAGTCGTGCTGATCCCCTAGTAGGTGCTATCTGGGACTATCCTGCGAATGTTTGTACCATTTATGATAAAGAGCATGTGATAAACTAATTATTTTTAAAAATTCAACCCAATACCCGCTCACTAAGACATATAAACTCACCCCCTCCATTTTTCCCATTTTTTGGGAAAAATGAGACCAAACATAGAGAATCCACAATGATGAACCCTAAGTCAAGTATGTTTAAAATTTTTCTTTTAAGCTATTGAGTTTTGTATAATGTTATTTAAGGGAACAACATCAGAAATTACGCTTGACTCCTCACAGCCTTAAGAGGGAGTGATCCTTCTTAGACCAAAGGGAGTGGCGGGTTGTTCACTGGGATCTGACCAAACTGGGTTGGGGCATGACAATTTGAGTGGTATGACAGTCAGGTTCCCTTGATTACATTGTCAAAACTATAACCTGACACTAATAGAACCTATTCACCCTGTAGGAAGAAGGAACCCTTGGAAATTCTCCTTTGAACTCACACAAATCATGGGCCTTTAAAAAAGGTCCCATCCTCAAGCAAGAAGAGCGGTTAGGGGTTTGCTGAGTTTGAAAAGACTATACCTAAGGATATGATCAGGATTATAGGAAACACCTCAGGGAATTACTAAAACATAGTAACTTGCAGAATCCTCCCCAATGGCAAGGAGAGCCTATACCTCCCTGAAGACACCCAACCCCCTCCCCCCCAGCACCACGACAACCAGATAGGATCCCGACAAAAAGGGAAGCCTAGAACAACTATTGGAAGGCTCATGCGAATTATATGAAGGTCTTTCAGGAACCCCCATCTACCCAAATCAACCTAGAACCCACAAACAAGATAAGATGGGCATACGAGTGTGAGACTAAGATGCTGGGAAGGTATGAACTCGAGGTGTTCCATGGGGTCAGAGCCCACCCCAACATGGACACCTACCAGGAGTACGGATGGACATCCATGAGCTTGACACCTTTAATGACCTTGAAGTAGGAGTCTCAAAACAAGTCTGAGGCAGACTCCCGACCTACGACCCTAAGGAATTAGAAAGGGAGTAGTAGTAAATTCCTGTAATAAGCTGGGGACGACAAGAACTACTTCCTTGATGAATAAGAATCAATAAATATTTTTTTATATATAAAACAGTTTCTTTATTAAAGATGAGTTATCACATAAATATCAAAAGATGGGAAAGTTCCTAAGGAGGAAGAGTAGAATGATAAGGTCAGATAAACGGACCAAGGTAGTACATGGAGGTAGAAATAATGGAGGAAGAACCATCCAAGGAAAAGCGAAAGACTACAGGAAAAACCTCATGTGGAATAGAAATTCCATGCAAAATGGATAGATGGAAGGCAATCAAAAGAAGAGAAGGAGTTAGTATTAACTGATAACTCTAGGACAACCTAACTTAAGCTCGGGTAGTCTTGAATAGGGCCAAGGAACATTAGCACAAAGGGACCCGAACTTTTCCTAAATAGGAAAACCCGTAAAGGATACATATAAGATGAGGGAAAGAGTACCAAGTACGGTCTGCAAGATTTCCACATACAAGTAGGTGGGTGAAGAGGATGAAGTCGGGTTAAAGATTAGATATCCCCAAGATCTGGGAAGACAAGGAGTCTACCCAGGAAAGTAGTCGTAGGTATGTACATATCCCAACAAAGAGGTAATGGACACAACGGAATTGAGAAAAATATAAGATAAGCTTGCAAACGAAATGCAGGTTGAGGTGAAAAGGCCAAGTACAAGGGAAGCATACTTTGAAGGGTCCAAGGGGTAAGATAAACCCAAGCAATGGGTAAACATGAAAATAGCCTCAAGTGATGTTGCAACAAGTGGAAATGGGGGGAAAACCCATAATAATGAATTCAGTGATCAAAAGGATTGGCGACCAAACCCAAACCGCAGAAATGATTAAGTGAGCCTCACACGAAGGGTCAAGAAATTCCGAAGTAAAGAGGATCTAAACTCTCTCCCTAAGAAGGTCAACTTGGATGAAGTATAATTAGGAACAAGGATAGAGTACATAAGGCGTACCCATAAGATTCCCAAAGAAAGGCTAAACATGGGAAAATGCATCAAGTTGTTGTAGCGTCGGTACCTGTAAAAGCAAAGAAGGGAAGAAATATAATAAGGAAGGGAATCTCAGAAAGATATATACGATTCAAGGCCACTTGAGAGAACCTATGATTGGACGGTTGGGCATAGTGTGGAATTCATGAAATCAAACCCAGTAATTAGAAGTTACTCGAATAGGGAATAAAGGAAGAAATGGGAATTTGAAGACCATAAAGGATTAAAGGAGAATAAATTCACCAATAAAAAAGAGTATAATAAGATAAAGGAAGGAAACCTTCAAGAAATTGTGAAAAGGTTGAACATATAACTTCCAAGGTGGAAGTCTCTACTTCGAGGGATACAATGGAGAATGAGACCGTAAAAAGGAGAACTCCCCAAGTACAAGGATCGACACATAGGCTGAGAGGGGTCGATTCTGAATAGGGAATCGTGAAATAGTCACGAGCAAGTAAAGATGGACTGGTGACAGGGAATCCTTAAGTAAGGACACCATGGAACATGAGGAAGGCCAAGAGTATGACGGTACGTCAAGAAGTGGATGGGAAACCCAATGGTTGGAACTGAGGATGGCCTAATATAGAAGATGGTGAAGGATGAATAAATAAGGAAAACCCAAGCGTTCATGAAAAGTGTGACATCAAGGTGAAAGGACGTGAGGCATGGAAGAGAAGTACGAACCGGAAATTCGGGTAGGGATGCACTCTAAATATGCATGAAAAAGAGTAAGGGAACACACCCTAAGGATGGAAGTAGAAGAATTCGGTATTGGGAGGTTCGCATCTCAAAGAAAGGATGCAGGAAGGATTAATATAAGACATGGATAATACTAAAACTCGCGAGGTCAAGGACGAAGAGTTTGAAGGATGCATGAATATGTTTTTGGGACAAAACTCCTAAAAGGAGGGCAAAGTTGAGAAACCTGACCTCTCAAACCAATGAAACCGAGACAATAACCGGGAAATTTCTATGAGAAAACTAAACCATTTAGTAAGCCAAAAATAGTAAACAAGAGTTAATAAGGGGAAAATTAAAAATCCAAAGTTACCGAGAAGTCATAAAAATCATGGGGAAGAACCATGAAGGAAATTGGATGAGAAAATTGGACTGGTTCGGGGTGAACCAGACCTGAACCGGATTGAACTAGGTTGAACCGTAGTGAACCTATTTAATAATTTATTTTTCTAGGTGGCTTAGAAAGAGAAATTTGGGAAATTGATTCCACAATTTGGTAGAAAATAAATTTAGATTAATTTAGAAATTTTTAAGTTTTACAAAATTGGTCAAATTGGTCCTGTACCGGCCAATATTCATTTTTGGGTCACAGAACCCAATCGGACCGGACCGGTCAATGGTCTAGCAAGTCAATGGACAACTGATAGGTTAGTGTCGAGTCAACATACATGACCAATCAGCGCACAACGAATGGCATAGACCGTCCCATCAATAGCTCGGTCAATGCCTAAGAGCACCGACTAGTAAGAGAGAGACACAAGTCCGGTCAATGATCATCAGCCATGAAGACACGAGCAACCAATGAGAGGTTGCCACGTGTCCGGTCAACTAGTCAATGGCTAACATGACGGATGAGTAGGATAGCTATGTTAGCTGAACCAACAAATCACGTGCGACCACGTACCAGGTTCACATGTGAGAAGATCGCATGTATGGAACAGTGATGTCTTCCTCCTCCGTCCGATGACACTATTCATCGAGGCAATATTTTTCTTTCCTTTTCTATCGAGGGAATATTCCCTCTGTCTGACAAGTATGGAAACTGGTAGAGCAGAGGGTCTTCGAGCTCTCTTTATAAAGAGCTCCCCTCCATTCGTCCTCCACACACCTCAAACCTCCTCCTTCGAAGAAGTGCTCAATTTTTCGGTGAAGCTGAAACCAGATCTCCAACTTGGGCACTTCTCTCAACCATAGAAGGCTAATTCGGGCCCTACAAACTATGGAGAAATTCCAATACTCGACGATAACCTCCACTTGACCCGAGGATCACTAGAGAAGCACCGGCGAGCCCAAACAATGATGCAGCTCCGTCGGTCCCGAAGTTGCCCTATTTTTCCTGATCTGAATTCCGCCAATTCAGACCACCTATGGCCACATCGAGTCCTCCCTTAGCCTCCCCAGCCATCACATGACCTTCCCATAATGAAATGGTAAGTCAATTTGGCTCTTCTTTGTCGGAGTAATTCAGTTATAGAGAGAGAAAATGTTAAATTTCACTAACCAAATTCACACTGATCCTGACATGAATTATAGCAATTCTTGATCCAATGAGGACCCTGGGTATGATAGCTACCTTCCCAAATCAAGAGCTTTGACCGCTACACCTCCGAGGGTAAGTTCTAGGAGCTTTCTCTCTCTACCTCCAGTTTTCTAGCAAGGCTCAATTTAAGCTAATTTCAAACCTAAAAACCCCAATTCAAAGCTCAATTGGATCGTATGGAAGTGAAAGAACCGATTGACATCACGAATTTGAGCGATTAACCTCATTTGAAAGGCCAATTTGAAGAAATCAAATTTAGTAAGTAGAAAGGGGTGAAATTGGGGAAACTTTTTGGAAAATTTGGGGATTTCAAAAAATTGAAGGACCTTAGTGCAATTTTTCCAAAATTGAGGGTCAATTAGAAAAGAGGAAGGTATTGGACCAATTGGCCCTTTTTGGATAGTTTGGGGCCAATAAGTAAGTTTTGAAAATTTGAGGAATCTATTGGAAATTTGGAAAAGATTTAGTCTTGATTACAATTTTGAGGAAATTGATCACCCAAGGAGGATATTAGAAATCCTAGGAACTTAATGGAAGAAAGGTTATCATTAGGACCTAAGTGCAATAAAACCAAAGATCAGGGCCTAGATGCCAATATGTGAGAACAATAAGGCTTTTAGGCCGAACCTTTCCTTATAAGGATACTCAAACCGTGTAGGCAACATTGGACTAGAACGTGAGCAAAGGGGTGCACGACTTGGACTTGGAAAGTGGACTAGTGACGAACATGTCACAGTCATTGGGTGAGTAGGCATATTTACATCATACTCGATTGGGGTGATGAGAACATTTTAAATCTAAAAACCTACTTACCACTTGTGAGTGGACTTATTTACACATCATACCCGGATTGAGTGGTGAGCACCATTTTGAAATGAAAGCCACTATGAGTGGGAATTTTCTTTCATCATACCTGGTTGGTATGATAAGTGCTTTTTGAACTTAAAAAGCATTTTCTAGAATTGTTCTCCCCTGGCTGTATGCTAATTCTTAAACTATTTGGAAGACTTTTTTGATGAGAGCTAGGACAACTCAAATAGGTTGGAAGCCTCGATTTTAAACTTATAGGGCTCAAGGCCTAGTTTTGAAAAAGTCGTAAAGTGGGCCCAAGGCCAGTGGGCATGAGCTGGAGGCCGTAAACAAACATGAGTATAAGAGTCATGAGAAGCTCTCATAAAACTGGAAATTTTGTGTGACTCGCCACGGTACCAAATTAGTACTTGCAAGACTCATTGGGCTAAGTGGTAGTGCACTTGGACTTGGTGGATGAACCGGTCAGGTAAACAATTATAGTTCAAGTCGAGTGTCGGGGTCATTCGACCATTGGCACCAAAGATGATGTCTAATATGCTAATACTATTGTTTGTGCATGCACTCTAATTCAGGACCATCGAGATGCCCATGAGGGGTAGTGATGGGTTTTAAGGGATGCTGGATGATCTGGTTCCAATAAGGGTAGGTTTGTTGTGCCAGTTAGTCATGAAGCTCGAAGAAGCTTCTTGTGTATGAGACTAAGGTGGGCGTAGGATGAGGTCTCCATGCTCATACGAACACAAAGAAATTTGTGGATCTGAGTGTCAGACATCTGGGATGTCCACTCAGATTTAGGGTAGAAGTGGTGGGACTTCTATCAGGGTGGACGATAAAGTCACACTAATCCCCAAGTAGGTGCAGTCTAGGACTACCATGCAAATGTTTGTACCCTTTATGATAAGGGGCATGTGAATGGTTGTTAAATACTTCCCTTGAAATGGGAAGTGCTGAAAAAGAACTCAACACACGTAACAGTGAACTTAAAGATAAAATGTTTTGATAAACTAATTATTTTTGAAAACTCACCCCAATACTTGCTCACTAAGTTGTAGAAACTCACCCCTCCCTTTTACTTTTTTTAGAAAAAAAGAGTCCAAACCTAGAGAATCCACGAAGATGAACCCTAAGTCATGTACGTTTAAAATTCTTCTTTTAAGCTATTGAGTTTTGTATAATGATATAGGGAACAAGGTCAGAAATTACACTTGACTCCTCGTGGCTTTAAGATGGAGTGATCCTTCTTAGACCAAAGGGAGTGACGGGTTGATCGCAGGGATCCGACCACACCAAGTCGGGGTGTGACACGAGATCTCAGCCCTAACGTACATGGGGATTAGAGTATTTGATAGGTATGTGGGATGGGATATGAGGCTTACTCAAACTTGTGGTGGATGTTGTGGCCTATCACCGATGTTGACGGTAAAGGTGCTCCATGCCACTAGTGGAACAAACCGAGATTGTTTTGCCTTTGAGGGTCTTTTATGTGACTATTTTTTCCCTTTATGCATAAAGGACGAGTGTTTGTTTGAGTTATAAGATAAATATTGATATGTTCACTAATTAAATCCCTCCCACTAGGAGGTACCTACCCTAAGTTTAACAAGATAAGCCAAGAAACAACGAGAATCCTTTTTCAGAAGATAAGACAAGTGGTGGCTTGCTTATCAAGTGATTTTCCATGAACGAGGGAAAAAAATGTTATTTAACTATTTACTAAACCTTGAAGTCATGTTGTTCTAAAACCCTGTTCACTGAGTTGTATAACTCACCCCTTCCTTATCCCCTTTAAAGGAAGCTCGTACATCAAGGAGAGGGGAAGTCAGAGAAATAGGTTAGGGGTTGTTATGGAAAATGTTGGTGTTTGTATGCCTTTGCCCTTCCTAGAAGAGCTTGGCGGGAATACCATTCTTGTATGGGAAGGGGTGGTGGGTTGTTCAAAGGGATCCGACCAAACCGTGTCAAGGTGTGACAACTTCAGTGGTATCAGAGCCTGAGTTTTCCAAACAAAGTTTCAAAACATAAACATGGAACGTGACTGATAAACACCTCTCATCTTGTAGTTATAGCTTCAAAAAAGGAGCCAAGCAAACCTGTGATGCCACGTCCACCACTGACCTACGAGGAAACTTATCCCAAATGAGGGAATTAGGCTGGGAGCACATGAGTCCTAGGGAACTCAACTCACGACACCTGAGATGACTCCTGAGCAGAAGTGTAAACCCCGTCCTTTGATAATAAGAAAAGTAGGAAAAGAACTGGCCATTTCTAAAGAGAAAATTGAGTCGGTTTATAAACTGAAACTGATAGAGAAAGGACAAACCAGGAAATTTGTGGATCATGAATGACCTAAAGAGTCACAAAAGTCCTAAGAAAGGACTTTAGGATGAATTGGAGGTGAAAACCAAATCGATTCAAGTGAACCGAACCTAAACTGGATCGAACCAATTTAAACCACAATTAAACCAGTTTCTAAATTCATTTTTCTAGTTGGCTTAGAAAATTCAATTTGGAGAATTAAGGCCACCATTTGATAGAGAATGAATTTAGATGAATTTACAAATTTTTAATTTTGAAAAACTCGGTCGAATTAGGCCTGAACCAGCCGGTTTAAGCATTGAACCCGGTTCGGATAAGTCCAGTTCGGTTCGGAACAGTGTCGTCTTCTTCGTTCAGATGACAGCATTGTTCACTCACTGGAAAATCGAGCAGCACTGGTGAAGATGAATAGCCTTCGACCAAGAGTTTCAGGCAATGAATGACCACCATAAAGGTGCAAAACAGATGACCAAGAAGTCCTCAAGCTTTCTATATAAAGAGCCCCTCATCATTCGTCCTCCTCACACCTGAAAACTCCACTCTCTCCCTACTACTCCATTTTCCAGTGAAGCTCGAACCAGAGCTCCGACTTGGGCATTTTTCTAAGCTACAGAAGGTGAGGTTAGGTTCTTTAGATTCGGGGAGAAATCAGCTACACGGCGGTAGTCTCCATTTGCTCTGAGGATCATTGGAGAAATACTGGCGTGATAGAATAGTGAAGCAACTCCGGTGGACCAAAGCTGCCCTATTTCGGTCGAGCTGAAAACATCCAATTCGAGCCCTTCTCATACCAAACTAAGCTCCCCCAACACTTCCACTACCCTCGTACAACTAAATTAGAGGGGAAAGGTAAGCCAATTTGGCTCCCCTCTATAATTCCTGATCAGTGTCAAAGAGAGAAACGACGAAACTTCACTCACCAAATTCTCCATCAATTTACATGAATTGATGTGATTCTTTGTCCTAGGAGAAACCTCAGGACAAGAGCTATCTGCCCAGATCGAAAGCTCGGATCATCGCGCCCCCAACAATAAGCTTTCAAAGCTTTCTCTCTCTAAGTCTAGTTATTCAACGAAGCTTGGACTTAGAAAGTCGACTAGGGACGAACACGTCACTGTCATCGGGTGAGTGGGCACATTTACATCATATCCGATTGGGGTGATGGGCACATTTTAAAGCTAAAAACCTACTTACCACTTGTAAGTGGACTTATTTACACATCATACTCGGTTGAAGTGGTGAGCACCATTTTGAAATAAAAAACCACTATGAGTGGGAATTTTCTATTATCATATCCAGTTGGTATAATGAGTGCTTTTTGAATATAAAAAACATTTTCTAGAAATGTTCTCCCATAACTGTGTGCCAATGCTTAAACTATTTGGGAGACTTTTCTAATGAGATCTGGGACAACTCCAATAGGTCGGAAGCCTCGATTCGGAACTTTTAGGGCTCAAGGCCTAGTTTTGAAAAACTCATGAAGTGGGTCCAAGGCCTGTGGGCACAGGCTAGAGCCCATTAACAAACATGAGTATAAGAACCATGAAAAGCTCTCATAAAAGTGGAAATTTTGTGTGACTTGCCAAGGTACCAAATCCGTACTGACAAGACTTGATGGGCTAAGTGGCAATGCACTAGGACTAGATGGACAGACTAGTTAGACAAACAACTATAGGCCAAGTCGAGTGTCCGGGCCATTGGACCCTTGGCACCAAAGATGATGGCTAATATGCTAAGACTATCGTTTGTGCATGCACTCTCATTTGGGACCATCGAGATGCCCATGAGGGGTAGTGATGGGTTCTAAGGGCTGCTAGATGACCTGGTTGCGATAAGGGCATGTTTGTGGTGCTAGTTAGTAATGAAGCTCGACGAAGCTTCTTGTTCTAGAGACCATGGTGGAGGCAGGATGAGGTGTCCATACTCATACATACTTGAAGAAATTTGTGGATCTGAGGGTCCGACATCTGGGACGTCCACTTAGATTCAGGGACCTAGCAGTGGTAATCAGTATGGCTCATGAGTGTGAGTGACTGGTGCAAACTCGATGCCATCGGTTGGAGCAAAAGACCTGAAAGGAGGATAAGGGTCAAAATCATCTGGGAGGACGAAAGGAGCATATTGTCCAAGATGGGGAAATAGAATGGCATTTCAAAAGAGAAAGGACATGCCACCACCTCCATAGTGAATAATCCCCACATTGACCCAAGGAAACCCTCGTTGTCCTAGGTGCCAAAGGCACCATGAGGGAGCACGCTTGACCTGCTTTGCATGCGGACAAGTGGGGCACATTGAAAAGGAATGCCCCACTCTTAGGGAGAAAAAGCAGAGGAAAACACTTGGACCACCACAAGGGAACCCCAGGATTCTCACGCCAGTCGCTATAGCCAAAGTACTAGCTAGGGTATACAACCTCACCCTATAAGAGGCTAGGAAAGACCATAGTACTGTAGCGGGTACATCCCAAAACCCCCCCAATTAGCTTAAGAAAATCTTGTAATTGAAATTTTTATTCAATAAAGAAAGCCTTTACTCTAAAAATATACATTTCTTCAAATCATGTTATGTGCAATTATGGGGACAATAAGTCTATGCCCTCTTTGACTTAGGTGTCGAGAGATCCTTCATCAAAGAGGACTTAATCCAAAGTTTACCCCAGGAACTCACTCCTCTAGAACAAAGTCATAACATCCTCACACCCTTAAGAGAAGGGTTAAATAGGAACAAACAACTAAAGGGATGTGAGATAACAATTGGAGGAGCCAATCTCGAAGCAGATTTAATTTTGTTGCCTCTAAGGGAGATAGAAGTGATCCTTGGGATGGATTAGTTAAGTAACCATCAAGCCATGATGGAATATGGAAAGAAGACAATGACCTTCCACACTCCCGAGACAAATGGATTAAAATTCCAAGGAGACCGAAGGAAGGGTGAAGTGCAAATGGTGTCCCATATGAAGGCCCAAAAGATGATACGGAAAGGTTGTACAACTTTTTTGGCCATGATCATCAATGAAAAGTCCGAAGAGAGGGGACTCGAAGATATTTCGGTACTTAAACACTATCAAGAAGTGTTTCCAAAAGAATTACATAGACTACCTCGAAGTCGGAAAGTGGAATTTACCATAGAAATTATCCTAGGAACAAACCCCATATCCCAAGCTCCTTATCACATGGCTCTAACAAAACTGAAGGAGTTGAAGGAACAATTAGACGAACTATTAGAGAAGGATTTTATACATCCTAGCTAGTCTCCATGGGGTGCACCAGTCCTGTTCGTGAAGAAAAAGAATGGGAGCATGAGATTGTGTATAGATTATAGGAAGTTGAACTAGGTCACCATCAAGAATAGGTACCCACTTCCACGGATTGATGACCTATTCGACCAACTAAAAGGAGAAGCCTACTTCTCCAAGTTAGACCTTCAATCAGGCTATCACCAACTCAGGATCCGAGAGGACGACATTCCGTTCCCAATACGGACATTACGAGTTTAGAGTGATGCCATTCGGATTAACAAATGCCTCTGCAACCTTCATGGATTTAATGAACCGAGTGTTCCAACCACATTTAGACAAGTTCGTGAGAGTATTCATATATGATATTCTCATATACTCACGAACTAGGTAGGAGCATGAAGAACATTTGGCGATCACCTTAGAGATATTGAAGGAAACTAATTATATGCAAAATTCTCCAAGTGTGAGTTCTAGTTGCAGAAAGGAGGATTCTTAGGACATATAGTGTCCAAGGATGGAGTCAAAGTAGACCCAGCAAAGGTGGAAGCCATATCAGATTGTAAGGAACCCAAGAATCCTTTAGAAATACAAAGTTTCTTAGGTCTGGCAGGATACTACAAATGGTTCATGAAAAACTTTTCTAAGATAGTAGCACCTTTCACTCAACTCACCAGGAAAGGAGTTGAGTAAAAATGGGATGGGAGTTGTGAGAAGTCTTTCTTAGAGTTGAAGACTTGATTGACAACTATACCAGTACTCTCCCTACCTGATCCAAGTGTGGGAGAGTACAACGTCTATAATGATGCATCCGGACAAGGACTTAGATGTGTATTGATCCAACAAGGGAAGGTTATCGCTTATGCCTCACGACAACTTAAGGTACATGAGAGAAACTACCCAACCCACGATATGGAACTAGCTATGATAGTGTTTGCCTTAAAGATTTGGCCACACTACCTTTATGGGGTTAACTGTAGGATATACACTGATCACAAGAGTCTTAAGTATTTCTTGACTCAGAAAGAATTAAATCTCCGCTAGAGAAGATGGCTGGAATTGGTGAAGGATTATGATCTTGTGATAGAGTATCACTCCAGAAAGGTGAATGTGGTGGCAGATGCCTTAAGTCACAAATATCAAACTGAGGCAGCACAAATAAAGATGAGTTACATACCCTTGTTGCAACAGCTGGGGAGAATGGAGGTAGACTTGAAGATGGACAAGTAGAAGAAATGCTTGATTGCTAATTTGGTGGTAAGTCCCAGTCTAACCGAGCAGATTAAGGCTCAACAAAAAGCAGATAAGAAACTCCAATCTTATTTAGACCTGGTTAACAGAGAAATGAATCTAGACTACGATTGGCGAGGTGATGCAGAAGTACCTACAAGAGCAGGGAGCTGAAGAGGTTAATTCTAGAAGAGGCACATGATTCAGTGTATGCAATGCATCCGAGCAGTACCAAGATGTACCACACCCTCAAATAAGGATATTGGTGGACGGGAATAAAGAGGGACATTGTGGAATACGTAGCTCGATGCTTGTCCTATCAACATATAAAGGCTGAGCATTAGAAACCATCAGGACTGCAGCAACCCTTGCTAATTCTAGAATGGAAATTGGGGCACATTACCATGGACTTCGTCACAGAACTACCTATGATAAGGATGGGTCAAGATGTAATTTGGATCATCGTGGATATATTGAACAAATCAGCTCATTTCCTCCCTATAAGAGTGATGGACATAGTGGAATAACTAGCCCTCTTATACATGGGGGAGATAGTATGACTCTATGGTGTCCCGGTGAGTATAGTATTAGATAGAGACCCCAGATTCACTTCAAGGTTCTAGCCAAGCTTACAAAGTACCATAGGAACCAAGCTCCACATGAGCACAACATTTTATCTTCAGACTGATGCACAGTCTAAGTGAATGATTCAGACCTTAGAGGACATGCTAAGGGCATGCGTACTCACCATGAACAAAGGTTGGGAATAATACTTGTGTCTAATGGAATTTTCTTACAATAATAGCTATTCGGCTAGTATTCAGATGGCCCCTTATGAAGCCCTTTATGGACGACCATGTCGTACCCCTTTATTTTGGGAAGAAGTGGGAGAAAGGAAGCTGGAAAGGGTAGAGCTAATCGAGGACACCACATAGAAAATAAAGTTAATCAGGAGTTGCCTTAAGATCGCTCAGGACATGGAAAAGAGTTATGCGGACCATCGGAGGAAAGATCTGGAGTTTGATGTGGGAGATCAAGTATTTCTCAAGGTATCCCCATGGAGGGGAATAGTTAGGTTTCAACAATGGGGAAAGTTGAAACCAAGGTATATCGGTCCATATCCCATCATCCAAAGGATAGGACCGATGGCCTATAAATTGGAACTACCTCAAGACTTGCAAATAATACATGACATATTCCATATCTCGGTACTTTAGAAGTACCAGCCTAATCCTAGCCATGTATTGGACCAACCTCCACCAGAGCTGGAAGAGAACTTGACCTATCAAATAGAACCGGTACAAATAATCAATCAGAGTGATAAGAACTTGAGGAATAAGAGGATTCCTATTATTCGGTTTGACCGGTTCTTTTCCCGGTTTTCCTTAACTCAAATGTGTGGGGTTTACAAAAGTTCTTTGGCAAAATAGACTCGTGGAAGAAGAGACATGGGAAACTAAAAGTGTAATGAGGAAAGGTTACCCTCAATTATTTAACATGTAACTGTTTTGGGGACAAAAACCCTAAAAGGAGAGGAGAGTTGTAAACCCCATCCTTTGATAAATAGAAAACCGGGAAAAGAATGAGTCATTTCCAAAGAGAAAATTGAGTCAGTTTATAAACCGAAACTGAGAAATTTATGGATCCCAAGTGACCTAAAGAGTCACAAAAGTCATGAGAAAGGACTTTAGGATGAATTGGAGGTGAAAAACAAATCGGTTCAGTTGAACTGGACTTGAACTAGTTTGAACCACTATTGAACTAATTTATAAATTCATTTTTCTAGATGGCTTAGAAAATTCAATTTGGAGAATTCAGGCCACCATTTGACAGAGAATGAATTTAGATGAATTTACAAATTTTTAATTTAAAAAAATCCTATCGAATCGAGTCTGAACCGACCGGTTTAACCATTGAACTCAGTTCGGAAAAGTGTCATCTTTTTCCTTCATATGAGAGCACTATTCACTCTCTAGAAAATCATGCAGCACTGGTGAAGATGAAAAGTCTCTAGCTAGGGAGTTTCGAGCAATGAATTACGGTCATAAAGGCGCCAATCGGATGGCCAAGAAGTCCCCGAGCTTCTTATATAATGAGCCCCTTCCACATTCATCCTCCTCACACCTTAAAACTCCACTCTTTCCCTACTACTCCATTTTTTGGTGAAGAGCAAACGAGAGCTCCAACTTGGGCATTTTTCTGAGCCAAAGAAGGTAAGGTTGGGTTCTTTAGATTTGGGGAGAAGTCAACTACACGTCAATAGTGTCCATTTGCTTTGAGGATCGCCAAAGAAATGTCGGTGTGATAGAACAGAGAAGTAGTTTTGGCAGACCGAAGCTGCCCTATTTCGGCCAAGCTGAAAATGGCCAATTTGTGCCTTTCTTAGGATAAACCAAGCTCTCCCAAAACTTCCATTGCCCTCATACTACTGAAATAGAGTGGAAAGGTAAGCCAATTTGGCTCCCCTCTATAATTTTCGATCAATTTTATAGAGAGAACCCACGAAAATTCACTAACCAAATTCTTCATCCATTCAACATGAATTGACACAATTCTTGATCCTTGGAGGAACCTCAGGACAAGAGCTATCTACCTAGATCAAAAGCTTGGACCATCGTGCCACCGACATTAAGCTTTCGAAGCATTCTCTCTCTAAGTCTAGTTCTCTGATGAAGCTTCATTTGAGATCAATTCAGATCCAATTGACGCTATTCAAAGTTCCATTGAATAGTGTGAAAGTGTAGAAACTTAATTTTACCTTCAATTTCAACAATTAACGTCTATTGATCAGTCAATTTGATGAAATTAAATTTGGCCAGTATGAATGAGGGAAATTAGGGGAAAATTTTATGGTAAATTGAGGATTTTGAAAATTTGTGGGACTAAAGTGGAAATTTCCAAAATTAAGGGCCAATTAGGCATGGAAAAGATGTTGGAGGACCAATTGGTCAATTTTTGGAATTATTGGGCTCAAATTTGCCATTTTTGAAAGTAGGGGTAATATGGTAATTTTGAAAAGTTGGGGATCAAATTGGAAATTTGGGAAACTTTAACCTCTTTTTGTAATATTGAATAATTGAGGTCTCAAAGTGAATTTTAAAAATTTTGGGACTCAATTTGGGGGAAAATTGGCATTAGGCACCTAAAGATAAAGAAAAAGAATTTTAGAGACCTAAATGCAAATCACTAAAAGTTTGGGCATTTTATTCATTCGTGAAGAATAAAGGATATTAGGGCAAAGGATAATGAACAAGGATGTTCATATCCTGTAGGAACACGAAGTACCGGGAATGCTAGCAAGACTAAGCTCGTGTGGAGGTAGAAACCACTTTAAGAGGAAATTCATTGCACTATTGGGTGAGTGAGAATTTTCACATCATACCCGGTTAGGATGATGAGTAACTCAGAATGAAAAATAACTAGTAAGTGGGATTTTAAGCATCACACTTGGATGGGGTGATGTGGAAACTACGTGGAAAAACTACTTACTATTTGTACGTATATCATACTCGGTTGGTATGATGAACTTCCTGGAATGAAGTGAAAAACCTGTTTACCGGTTGTAAGTAAAGATGTCATCACGCCGGGTTGGTGTGATAGACGGATGAAAGGATTATTTTTGTCAGAAGTGTTCTCCCCTAAATATTTGACATTGCTTAAATATTTTGGTAGACCTTCTTAACGAGAGCTCGAATAGCTCTAATAGACTGGAAGCCTCGATTTTGGAACTTGGGGGCTAAAATTGCTGATTTTAAAAATCTCATATAGTGGGCCCAAGGCCAGTTGGCACAAGCAGGAGCTCTTAAACAAACATGAGATTAAGTTATGAAAACTTTAATAAATAATGTGTTTGGCCATGGTACCAAGATAGGACCGACATACTTGATGGACTTGCGGTAGTGCAACAAGATAGGTCGATGGACCAGTCGAGACAAACAGTCACAGGTCGAGTTGAGGATCGGGGCTGTCACGCCCCGACCCGGTTTGGTCGGATCCCCGTGATCAACCCGCCACTCTCCTGATTTACTAAAGGGTTTTCCCTTAAATTATAAATCGTACAGAGTAAGGCGTTAACCTGCACCTTTTTCCAGGAATATCATAAATCAAAACTGCATAGTAATTTAAATTAGTTGTACCAATCTTGCAGGCGTTTAATTGCACAAGTCCTTTAAGGTTCGGCTTTCCGGGACTTCCTGAAAGAGGTATAAGGGAGAGGGTGAGTACAACTACTCAGTGAGTGGGATTCAAATCTTTTAACTTTCAAGAAAAACATTTATATGGAGTGTGCCAGACTCCTTTGTTTTCAAAAAAATCATTTCATTTAAAAATTCATCTTTTTCCATTATTTCTTAGTTATCGATGTGTCATCACCCAACACACATCCTTCATAATGAAGGTTACACACATTCGCAAGTCAGTATCACTACTGAACCCGCTAGTGGCTTCGGAGCGACTTTTCCTGCCACCCGGATAGAAGTACGACCACTTCTACCCTGGGAATGAGTGGATGTACGAAACATCCGACCCACAATCCCGAAATCACTTCTTCGTGTCCGTATGAGGACAGAGACCTCATCCTGTCCCCACCCCGGTCTCATGCGCTTAGTGCTACTCCAGATTTCGCACAGACACCTGGAACAACGAACTGCCCTTATAGCCACCAGGTCGTCCAGTGCCCTTAGGATGCATCACTACCCCTCATGGGCGTCTTGATGATCCCGTACTCATAGTGCATGCACAAACAATGTTTTCTTATATTGCCATGTAATATGTGGTGCCATTAGTCCAACGGCCCCGACTCTCAACTCAACTCGCAGCTATTTGTCTTGACTAGTCCGTCGACCTGTCATGTCGCACTGCCGCTAGTTGACTGAGCATGTCGGTCCTATCTTGGTACCATGGCCAAACAATTCACTTATTAAGTTTTATGGCACATATATCATGTTCATTTACGAGCTCCTGCTCGTGCCAACTGGCCTTGGGCCCACTGTACGAGATTTTCAAAATCAGGCATTTCGCCCCCAAGTTCCAAAACCGAGGCCCTTGGCCTATCAGAGCTATTCGAGCTCCCGTCGAGAAGGTCTCCCAAATAGTTTAAGCATTGGCACACAGTCAGGGGAGAACACTTCCGACAAAAATAGGTTTTTACTATCCATCATACCGACCGGTATAAGGACATCTCCGTTCATAACCGATGAACGGGTTTTCAACTTCCTTCCAGGAAGTCTCATCATACCACTAAACAGTGGATTTTTATATCGAGGTACTTATCATCCCCAACCGGGTATGATGTTAGTAAACCCACTCACAACCGGTAAGTGGTTTTTAACTTTATAAGGTGTGCTCATCATCCCAATCAGGTATGATGTTTGTAAACCCACTCACCCGTTAATGCCGTGAATTCCACTAGACCGGTTCTTGGTATTCACGCGAGCTTGTCCTTGCTGGCGTTCCCGGTACTTCGTGTTCCGGTGAAGGCATGGCGGTCCGAGCTTTCGATCTGGGCAGATAGGTCTCATCCTGAGGTTCATCCTTTCGGTCCTAATTCGGTCGTGGAAAGGCTGAGAAAGTGTTGGGAGGGCTTGAAATGGCCGATTTCAGCTTGGCCGAAATAGGGCAGCTTCGGTCCGTGGGAGTTGCTTCACTATTCCATCATGTCGGCGTTTCTCCAACGATACTCGGATTGATTGGAATTTGCTATCAGATAGCTGTCTCCCCCCCGGTTCTAAAGAGCCCGACCTTTGTTCAAGTCGAAGCTCTCGTTCGAGCTTTACCGGGAAATGGAGCAGTAGAGAGAGAGAGAGAGAAGTGTTCACGTGTGAGGAGAATGAAATGGGGATGAACTCTTTATATAGTTGTAAAAACCGTGTATTAAATGGGTGAGATTTATTACTGATATTAATATTGGCATAAATTATTGGTATTAATTCCAATAATTTAATTTCGGTATTAATTCTAATAAATTAAATTTCAGTATTAATTCTAATAATTTAATTTCGGTATTAAATTATTTGTATTAATTCCAATAATTTAATTTAGGTATTAAATTATTGCTATTAATTATATATTAATTTATGATAAGGCGTACATACAAATTTTTGACCGAAATTTCGGGTTACAAAAAAAATTCATACTTCCCAGGAGGTCACCCATCCTCACATTACTCTCAAGTAAGCATGCTTAACTTTAAAGTTCTTATGGAATCTAGTTCACTTGAACCACTTTGGTTTTTATTTTCTAATTTGTCTTAACTTTCTTTTCCAAGGTTTAATGAACCCTTTGGATCACCCGAGAGTTGTAAATTCCCAACTTGCCCGTTCAGAAATAATCGGGTTTGTGAACCGGTTCTAAATCCTCACTTGGTTTGACCGGTTCTTTTCCTGGTTTTCCTTAGCTCAAAAGGGCGGGTTTTACAACTCTCCCCTCCTTTTAGGAGTTTTGTCCCCAAAACTTAGTTAACATCCTTGCATGAGCAATCGTTTCCTTTGATGCCCCTTTAGTGTTTGCTTAAGATGCAAAGTCTTCTCTTGTTCTTTTAATTAGTACTTTTTACATCCTTCACTTAAGGAATTTCTTTTTCTTTATATTATTTACTCCCTCCATGGAGATTATCATAACGAGACATACCTTACTTCATGGTATATTTTTAGATTTATATCTTTCTTTGCTTAGAGCACATTATTCCCTTTGAGGTTTTGTACTCAAGATTAGAAATTCCAAGATACCTAACCATTCTCATGTCTAGTTAACCCCTTGGTCGTTAAAACCTTTAGCTCAATGTTCTTTCGGGTGTTACATACTAGTTGCCACAGTTTTCTTTATTCTCACTTTTTCATCTCATTTTAACCCTTTCTCCATTTGTTGTCTATTATAACTTCAGTCCAAATTTTTATATTAGACCTCGTCATGCTTATTAGCCGACTCTTCCTTACTTTGATTCATATTCTCCTCGGGATTGTTGGGCTTACATACCCCTTACAACATGGCATTTTCTAGGACCTGTCTTTGTCCGTTAGATTTCTAGAACATCTCCTTGAGGGTCTCTCTTAGCTTTTCTTTTTTTTTTTTTTGACCTTTCAGGGATCATATAACTTCATCCCTCTTTTCTTTTGATGGCATTCCTCAACTATCCTTTTTACCGTTATCCTCTCATCCATCATGCTTTTGAAGTTATGTCTCACATAACTACATGGATTTCTCTTACCTACTCATCCTTTCAAAACATTTTTATTTTGTCCTTTCAATTCCAATCATTGGGTTTCCTAATGATTATTGACATACGAGGATTTTTTTTTCTTATGTCCTTTCTCTTCTTTAGTGACATCCCTTATTCATTGACTTCCTTTTTCCTTAATCCTCTTTTACTTGCTCATAAATCACTTCATGATTCTTCATTCTACAATAATTGCTTTCGATCTATGTGTCGATTACTTTGCTTGGGAAGGTTCACCCATCCAGTTTTGTTCATTATCTTTGGCTGTCCGCCGTTACTAGTATTCCTCTTTCTACATGGTTCTCCTATTCTTTCCAAACAGGTCACAATGGACCATTACAATACTTTCTTTCTTGGAAAACATTTCCTAAATAAGGGTTGGTTCCATTTCCTCTTAATTGGGATACTCATGTCTTTCCGAGGCTTCCTTCCTTGGTAGGATTCTTTGCCTTTCCCCTGACATTCTTTTCTTACATTTGCTCTAGGGGATTTGTACCCTTAAATGACATCCCTTGATGTCGTCTTCTCCTATTTACCTTTACTCCTCAAATCTTTTAGGCATATCTTTTATGCTCTATTTGCATCATTATTCGTACCCAATACTTGTCTATTTCTTTAGGGAGCGTACAAATCTTCCTTGTTTCAGGATCATTGTGGGAGAGGCTTGCCTATTCCTTTCTTGGCTTGAGTTTAGTCGTTAATTGGCCCTTGGTCCTTTTTAGGATTTCTTGTATCCTTCTTTTCCCGAGTATTTGACCTTCCTGCCTCTCTCTTCTTTGTCGGAACTTACATTATGGCTTTCCCGAGTATTTGTTCATTAACTGCTTTGCCTCCACCATTTGTTTGGTCTAAGTTTCTTAGCAGTAGTTTCTCGAGTCCTCCTATCCTTAACATCCATCTCACCGACCTTTTTAAGGTGTAGTCCCTTCTACTTCCCGGTCTTCCTTAGGGTGTCATTTGTTCCCTCTGACTATCTTGTTGTAACGACTTGCTTTCTCTTGTCCTGTTGGTCCGAACTTCCTATTTGACATAGTTGCTTTTTCCAAGGTGATTTATTCCTGTAATCCCAATACGTCCCGTTTGTCAACAAATGTTCGTCTTGTCTTCTCTTGTGGATGCACTCCTTTCTTTGCTCCTAAATGGTTTGGATTTTCTTCTTAACGGGGGAATTCTCTTCAACTATCCTTTGTTCTGTTTGTGGTTTTATTGAGGTCCTACCTTTACCCCTTTTTCCTTCTTACCACTTTGCTAAGATTTGCAAATGGAGTCACGTTTCTTGGGATGGTATCCTCTCGAATTTCCTATAGTTGTGGGGTATTTATTCTTGGAAAATATTGTCCTGACTCCTAGCGATGTGGGACAATTTTTCACTTCGTGTCCTATTCCCCTCTAGGTTAACTTGATTCCTGTCCTTTGTAGGGTTTGGCACTTCTCCATGCAGTGTCCCTATCATTCATGCTTGTAATTACATGAACATAAGTGGTTCCTCTTGGCGTTTTCTTAGAAATTGTTAATTTTAGTGCTCCTTCATCCTTAAGTCTGGATACCGCGAGAGTTTTTTTTTTTTTTTGAGTCTTGAAGATCACATCATTTGAGGGACAGGGTTTTTAGGAATTTGGAGTACTTCATTAATAGAGTAGTATACTATGTTGGGGATTTTGTCCCTATTACTGAAAATGGTCACCAAATAACTAGGGAGCTACGAGATTCTTGATTAGCATCCTCCTATTTAAGGTTATATGCCTCATTTTATGGCTTCATGCTTGGCTTCCTTTACACTTAGAGTTGTGACCTCAATACGTCCTATCACCATTCTCTAGGATACTTTCTCATTTGCTCTTTTGAGATTCCGGCCATGATTTAGGCATTTGGGAAGCTTCTAGGGTTGTATTCCAACGAAGATAAGGTGTTGAGTAGAGCCATTCCTAGTTTTCTTGGTTCCTCTCCTGGGAGCCATCTGAAAATTTTAGGATAAATCCTATTAGTTACAATATTTTATAGTCTTGATTATGTATTCGAGGAAACAGGCTCTGATATCACTCTAGTTGTCACGCCCCGACCCGGTTTGGTCGGATCCCCGTGATCAACCCGCCACTCTCCTGATTTACTAAAGGGTTTTCCCTTATATTATAAATCGTACAGAGTAAGGCGTTAACCTGCACCTTTTTCCTGGAATATCATAAATCAAAACTGCATAGTAATTTAAATTAGTTGTACCAATCTTGCAGGCGTTTAATTGCGCAAGTCCTTTAAGGTTCGGCTTTCCGGGACTTCCTGAAAGAGGTATAAGGGAGGGGGTGAGTACAACTACTCAGTGAGTGGGATTCAAATCTTTTAACTTTCAAGAAAAACATTTATATGGCAGTTTAAAGGAGAACTTACTCCTCACGTTTTAAAGAAGGGGAAAACCATTAATAAATTGGGAGAGTGGCAGGTAGTTCACGGGGATCTGACCAATCCTGGTCAAGGTGTGACAAGAAGAAGCTGTATGATGAGTTTCTCAAGGTGTTTCTAGAACCCAACCTCTCGTAGAGAGAAGGAAACAACCTAGTGGGAAGTGCACCCCCAAGGATGAGGAAGTGCAATCTTGAGACAATACTTTTGTAAACCTCGTCCCTTTATAGATAAGAAAATCGGGAAAAGAACTGGCCATTTCAAAAGAGAAAACCGAGCCGGTTCACGAACCATAACCAATAAGGAAAGGATAAAATGGGAAATTGACAAATCCCAAATGACTCAAAGAGTCATAGAAATCATGGAAAAAGAACATTGGGACAATTGGGAAGGGAAAACCAGACCGGTTCAAAGTGACCTGGACTGAACCGGATTGAACCGGTTTCTAAATTCATTTTTCTACGTGGCTTAAAATATTCAAATTGGGGAATTGAAGCCACCATTAGATAGAGAATGAATTTAGATGAATTTATAAATTTTTAATTTTGAGAAAATCGATCGAATCGGGCCTAAACCGGTCAATTTATGCATTAAATCGGTCGGACCAGCCCGGTCCGATTCGAAATAGTGTCATCTTATTCCTTCAGATGATAGAACTGTTCATGCAATGTAGAAACAAATAATGCTGGCGAAGGAAAAACAGCTCTGATCAGGCCATTTCAAGGAAAGGATAAGCTCGACTAGAAAGGAAAGTTATCGGGCAGAGTTCACCGAGCTCCCTATATAAAGAGCTCCTCTCCATTCATCCTCCACACACCTGAAATCGCCATTCTCTCTCAACTACTCCATTTTCTGGCGAAACTCAAATCAGAGCTTCGATATAGTCATTTTTCTTAGCCTCAGAAGGTGAGGTTGGGTCCTATAGACTCCGGGGGAAGTCAACTACCTGATAGCATCTACCTTTCGACCTAAAGATCACGGATTGAATCAAATAATGAAGCAGCTCTAACGAACCAAAGCTGCCCTATTTTGACAGAGATGAATTCAACCAAATTCAGCCCTCCATTGGCCAAACCAAGCCTCCTCAACACCCGCATAGCCCTCATAAGAACTAAATATAGCTAAAAGGTAAGCCAATTCGACCCTCCTTAGTCATTGTAGATCGAAGTTAGAGAGAGAAAGTGCTAAAATTTTCTAACAAAATTCTCCTTCGATTCGATTTTAATTGTAGCAATTCTTGATCCTAGAAAAAACCTCAATTCAAGAGCTACCTTCCCCAATCAAGAGCTCAGACCGTCGCACCACCGATGGTAAGCTTTCAAAGCTTTCTCCCTCTACGCACAATTTTCTGGTGAAACTCCGTTTGAGCTCAATTAGGACCCAAATGATGCAGTTCAAAGCTCAATTGAATCGTATGGAAGTGTAGGAACTGATTCATACCTTCAATTGGGGCAATTAACCCTGATTCAATGGCTAATTTGAAGAAATAAAATTCGATCAGTTTAAAGGGGAGAAATTGGGGAAATTTTTTGGGGGAAATTGAGGATTTCATAAAATTTATGGACCTTTTTGCAATTTCCCAAAATTGAAGTTCAATTAGCTATGAGAAAGATGTTGTGGGACTAATTGGTCAATTTTTGAAATATTTGGGGTCAAATTGTCATTTTTGGAAAGTAGGGCAAAATGGTAATTTTTTAAAAGTTTGGGACCAAATTGGAAATTTGGAAAACTTGAGCCCCATATACAATTTTGAGTGAATTGAGGACTCAAAGGAAATTTTGGAAATCTTGGGACACAAATTGGGGAAAAGTTGGCATTATGAACCTAAAGATGAGAAAAATGAACTTTAGGGACCTAAGTGTTATTAATCGAAATTTTGTGAACATGGGCTTTTTATGCCAAGCTGTAATTGATAAGGCTACCCAAATCGTGTATGAATAAGTGTCACCGTAATGCAAGCAATAGAAAACTCGCGTACACTTGGCAAACCTACTGGGGATGAACACGTCACAATCATCAGGTGAATGGACATATTTACATCATACCTGATTGGGATGGTGAGCACTTTAGAAATGAAAAACCACTTGTAAGTGTGACTTTAGCATTATACCCAGTTGGGTGATCGACGATTTAAGCTAAAACCTACTTACCAGTTGTAAGTAAATGAAATCATACCCGGTTGGTATGATGAACTTCCATAAAGGAAGGAGAAACTCGCTTACCGGTTGTAAGCGGAGATATCATCACACTCGGTTGGTGGGATGAAGGGAAAATATATTTTTGTTAGAAGTGTTCTCCCCTAACTGTGTGCCAATGCTTAAACTCTTTGGGAGACATTCTTAGCGGGAGCTGGAATAGCTTAGATAGGTATGAGGCCTCAGTTTTTGAACTTGTGGGGCAAAATGCTCGGTTTGGGATAATCATGTGAAGTAGGCCCAAGGCCAGTGGGCATGAGGAGGAGCTTGTTAACAAACTTGAGTTATGAAAGCCTTAAAAGTATCTAATGAAATTATTGTGTGATTACGCCATGGTATTGAGTCAGGACCAACAATACTTGATGGACTAGCGATAGTGCATCAAGGTCAGGTCGACAGACCCGCCTAGGCAAACAGCTGTAGATCAGGTTGAGGGTCGGGGTTGTTGGACCAGTGGCACCAAAGATAAATGGCTATATGTGAAAATTGTTGTTTTGTGCATGCATTTGTGGTACAGGACCATCAAGACGCCCAAAAGGGGTAGTGATGTGTCCTATGGTCTACTAGACGAACCAGTGAAGATAAGGGAAGTTCGTCATGCCAGTCAGTCGGGAAGCTCGGTATAACTTATTGTGCAAGACACCGAGATGGGGTCGCGATGAGGTCTTTGTCATCATAGGGACATAGAGTGGTATTCGGGTCTAACGGTCAGATGTCGAGAACATCAACTTAGACCCAAAGTAGAAGTGGACATACTTCTTTGTACACCCTGTCCCTTTATAGAAAAGAAAACCTAGAAAGGTACCGGTCATTTCCAAAGAGAAAATTGAGCCAGTTCATGAACCTTAAGTGGTAGAGAACGAGCAAATTGGGAAATTTACAAATCTCAAGTGACTCATTGAACTGGATTGAACCGGTTAGAACTGGTTTCAGCCATCATTGAACCGGTTGCTAAATTCATTTTTCATGGTGGCTAAAAATATTCAAATTGGAGAATTAAAGCCACCATTGGATAGAGAATGAATTTAGAAATTTTTAATTTTTAGAAAATCAGTCGAATCAAGCCTGAACCGGTCGATTTAAACATTGAACCCGGTTGGATCAATCCAGTTCATTTCAGAACAGTGTCGTCTTCTTCCTTCAGATGGCTCCCTACATAAAGAGCTCCTCTCCATTCATCCTCCTCGCACTTGAAATCTCCATTCTCTCTCAACTGCTCCATTTTCCAGTGAAGCTCAAACCAGAGCTCCGACTTTGGGAGTTTTATGAGCCTTAGAATGGAAGGTTTGGTTCTTTAGACTCCGGGGGAAGTAAGCTACCTCACAGCAACCTCTGTTCGATCTGAGGACTACCAAAGAAGCACCGGGCAAATCAAACAGTGAAGCAACTTTGAAGGGCCGAAGCTGTCATGCTTCGACCAAGCTGAATTCGGCCAAATTCAGCCATCCTCCAGCCAAACTAAGCCCTCCTAACATCCCCACAGCCCTCATATGATCTCAGTTGAGCTGAAAGGTAAGCTAATTCAGCCATCCTCAATCGTTCTAGGTCAAAGTTAGAGAGAGAAACTACGAAATTTAACTGACAAAATTCCTCCTCGATTCGAGGCCAATTGTAGGAATTCTCGATCCTAGAAAGTACATCAAGAACAGAGCTACCTTCCCCTATAGAGAGCTCGGACTGACGCACCTCCGACAGTAAGATTTCGAAGATTTCTCTCTCTACGCACAATTCTTCGGTGAATCTTTGTTTGAGCTCATTTCGGGCTCAATTCATGCAATTCAAAGCTCAATTGAATCATTTGGAAGTGTAGGAACTGATTTACACTTCCAATTGAGGCAATTAACCCCGATTGAATGTTAAATTTGAGGAAATCTAATTCGTCCAGTTTGAAAGGGGGAAATTAGGTGAAATTTTGGGGAAAATTGGGAGTTTCATAAAATTGAGGGAGCATTTTGCAATTTCCAAAAATTGAGGGCCAAATGGCCATGAAAAAGATGTTGGAGGACCAATTGGTCGATTTTTGGAACAATTGGGGCCAAATTACCATTTTTGGAAAGTTGGGGCAAATTGGTAATTTTTTAAAAGTTGGGAACCAAATTGGAAATTTGGAAAACGTAAGCCCCTTATGCAATTTTGAGTAAAATGGGGACTCAAAGGAAATTGTGGGAATTTTGGGACTCAAATTGGGCAAAAGTTGGCATTAGGGACATAAAGTTAAGAAAAATAAACTTTAGGGACCTAAATGCAATATATCGATAATTTGTGAGTCTATGCTTTTTTGCCAAACCATAAGTGAAAAGGCTGCCCAAAATCATGTAGGGACAACTGTGATCGGAACACCAGCAAGAGAATGCTAGCGTCAACTTGGAAACCAACCATGGACGAACACGTCACGGTTAGTGGGTGAGTGGGCTAATTCACATCATACCTGGTTGGGATGATGAGCAGTTTAGAAACGAAAAACCACTTGTAAGTGGTATTTTGACATCATACATGATTGGGGGTGATGGGCAAATGAAACTAAAACCTACTTATCAGTTGTATGTAGAGGAAATCATACCCGGTTTGTATGATGGAATTCCCTGAAGGTAGGAGAAACCCGCTTGCCGGTTGTAAGCGGACATGCCATCACAACAGGTTGGTGGGATGAAGTGAAAATTATATTTTGTTAAAAGTGTTCACCCCTGACTGTGTACCAATGCTTAAACTCTTTTGGAGACCTTCTTGATGGGAGCTAGAATAGATAAAATAGGTCAGAGGCCTTGGTTTTTGAACTTGTGGGGCTAAATGTTCGATTTTGGTAAATCACATGTAGTGGGCCCAAGGCCAGTGGGCACGAGTAGTAGCTCGTAAACAAACATAAGTTATGAAAACCATGAAAACTCTTAATGAAGTGGTTGTGTTATTTCGCCATGGTACCAAGTCCGGACCGACAATACTCGATGCATTGGCGGTAGTGCGTGAAGGTCAAGTAGATGGACAAACCTAGATAAACTGTTGCATGTCGGGTTTAGGGTCTGGATCGTTGGCCCAGGGGCACCAAAGATAAATGGCCAATTGTGAAAATTATTGTTTTGTGCATGCACTTGAGGTACAGGACCATTAAGGCCCCCAAGAGAGGTAGTGATGCATCATAAGGGCTATTGGACGATATGGTGGAGATGATGGCAGTTTGTCGTGCCAGCAATCGGGAAGCTCGACATAGCTTTTTGCGCATGAGACCGGGGTGGGGTCGGGATGAGGTCTCTATCCTTATACGAACACGGAGTTGCTTCCGGGTCTAAGGGTCGGATGCCACGAACATCCACTCATACCTAGGGTAGAAATCAATGGGCTTCTATCTTGGTGGTCGATAAAGACACTCCGAGCCACAAGTGGGTGTAGTGGACGGGTTGCACCTGCGGATGTGTGATCCCTTCCAAGTGAAGGGCATGTGTTTAGTGTTAAACACACCCAATGTGGAAATTAGGAAAAACGTTTTGAAAAACTAGAATTTGATGAAAGACCATTCTTAAAAGAAATAAGAATTTTGGCACACTTTGATTAAAGATGTTTTGTTTATGAAAACTCACTCCCAACACCCACTCACTAAGTTGTAGGACTCACCCCCTCCCTTTGCCCTTTTTAGGTAACTAAGGGAAATCAACCCTAAAGACCTTTCTATAGTCGACCCTTAAGATAGGTATGTAAGATTTAATATATTCAATTTTGTATAATGCTATTCCAGGAAAGATACAGGTAAAAAGGATGCATTACTCCTCACGGTTTAAAAAAATGGAAAACTATTGATAAACCGTGAGAGTGGTGGGTTGTTCACGGGGAACCGACCAAACCAAGTCGGGGTATGACAACTTGAATGGTATCAGAGCCTATTTCCTCGAATGCATTAACAAGACTATAAAACCTCGTAACTAATAGGAATAAATTGTAAAATTTCGTATGGCTCCTGAGAGAGGAACCAAGAGAACAAGAGCCGTAATTTCTAACACTACCCAATCCCTTCCTATGGAAACCCCTAAGGAGCCTAGGCAGTTTCACTAGGACTAAGCTCGAAACACTAAAGATTGTACGAGGAATTCATTCAAGTATTTGGATGACCTAACCTCATCCCTAAGGTGGGCACCAACTCTCGAGTTGAGCTAGAGAAAGTACAATCTCATCCCCCTCCTGTTAACCATCCTCCTCTGGTTGACATCCCCAAATACCTCAAGACTCTTCGTCAACTGGGGTGTAAGCCTTTCCTTGGAGAGAAGGATGCTGGAGTTGCCATGGACTAGCTGGCCAACATCAAGAAGCAGATGGAGATAGTCAGGATATCACCAAAGGACATGGTGATCATGACAGAATGTTTCCTGGAGGGCAGAGCCATACGATGGTGGGATAATGGGATAATGTTCGGAGCCTACATACCTCCACCCCTACTTGGGAACAATTTGGGGAGAAGTACATGGAGGAGTACCTAGCACCGCATATAATTAATGAGAAGAAGTAGGATTTCCTCCGACTCCGACAAGGGCTTAACTATATATCAAAGTATGAAACTAAATTCAATGAGTTAAAGATGTTTTGACCCTGACTTGGCCGAACCGGTGGATATATGCTAGCAATTTGTGGACGGTCTCAACATGGACATACGAGACCGAATGGGAGTACTAGGACACCCCACGGATCTAGTAGCTATGATCAGTGTGGTCACGAATGTGAGTGACTGGTACAAACCCGACGCCGCCGAATGGAGCTAGCAAACCGGAAGGAGGACAAGGACAACGCTGTCATGGAGAACGGAAGGAGCAAAATGGTCTAAGATGGGGAAATAGGGTGGGATTTCAAAAGAGGAAGGACGTGCCACCACCTCCCAAGAGAGTAACCCTCACCTTACCACAAGGAAACTCTCGTTGTCCTAGGTGCCGAAGGTACCACGAAGGGGCTTTCTTGACCTGTTTCGCATGTGGGCAGGTGGGGCACTTTGCAAAGGAATGCCCCACACGGGAGAATAAGCAATGGAACATGCTTGGACCGCCCCAAGGGAACCTAAGGACTCCCCAGCTAGGGTATACAACCTCACCTTGAAATAGGCTAGAAAAGACCATAGTACCATAGCGGATACTTCCCAAAACTATCTCGACTAAGATTGACATAAACCTATAATTTGAATTTCATATAATAAATAAACTTTCCTTCTAAAAGCATGTGTTTATTCAATTAGGGTACATACACTTCTGGGGAAGAAAAATCCTTCATCAAAGAAGATCTAATCCCAAGTCTTCCCCTAGAACTTACCACCATAAGACAAAATCTCAACATCCTCACACCCTTAGGAGAAGGACTAAATAGGGACAAGTAGTTAAAAGGGTGCAAGATTACGATTGGCGGAGTCAAATTAGAGGTAGATTTGATCCCATTACCTCTAAGGGAGGTAGAAATAATATTGGGGATGGATTGGCGAAGTACTCATCAAGCTAAGTTGGATTGTGGGAAGAAGATTGTAACTTTCCACACTCCCGAAACACTTGGACTGCAATTCCAAGGAGATAGGAGGAAGGGAGAAGTACAAATGGTGTCCCACATAAGAGCCCAAAAGATAATACATAAAGGTTTTAAAGCTTTTCTGGCAATGATGATCAACAGAAACTCAAAGGAAAAGGGACCATAAGGCATCCTGGTAGTTAAACACAACCTAGATGTATTTCCAGAAGAATTACTTGGATTACCCCGAAGTCGACAATTGGATTTCACCATAGAGGTTATCCTAGGAATAGATCCCATATCTCAAGCCCCTTATTGCATGGCTCCAACAGAACTGAAGAAATTGAAGGAGCAGCTACACAAACTATTGGAGAAGGGCTTCATATGCCCTAGTCAGTCTCCATGGGGTGCACCAGTCATATTCGTAAAGAAAAAGGACAAGAGCATGAGGTTGTGCATAAACTATTAGAAGTTGAACTAGGTCACCATAAAGAACAAGTATCCACTTCCACGAATTGATGACCTATTTGACCAATTAAAAGGTGCAGCCTACTTCTCCAAGATAGACCTTCGATCAGGATAACAACAACTCAATATCCAAGAGGAAGATATTCCTAAGACTGCATTTGGTCCCTATACGGACATTACGAGTTTAGGGTGTTGCCTTTTGGCTTGACAAATGCCCCTGCAACCTTCACAAATTTAATGAACCGAGTGTTCCAGCCACACTTGGACAAGTTTGTGATAGTATTTATATACGACATTATTATATACTCATGAACTAGGTTGGAGCATGAAGAATATCTTGCTATGACCTTGGAGATACTTTGAGAGAATCGCTTATATGAAAAATTCTCCAAGTGTGAGTTCTGGTTGTAGGAGGTAGGGTTCTTAGGGCACATAGTGTCCAAGGATGGAGCCAAGGTAGACTCGACAATGGTGAAAGCCATATCCGATTGGAAGGCACCTAAGAATCCCTCTGAGATACGTAGTTTTCTGGGCTTGGAGGGATACTACAGACGGTTTGTGTAGGATTTCTCTAAGATAGCTGCCCCTTTGACTCGCCTCACAAGGAATGGAGTGGAGTATAAGAGAGATGAAACTTGTGAGAAATCCTTCTAGGAGTTGAAGACCCGTTTAACTATGGCACATGTACTCTCTCTACCTGACCCAAGTGCAAGGGAGTATACCGTCTATAGTGACACATTCAGATAGGAACTCAAATGTATATTGTTCCAACAAGGAAAAGTTATCACCTATGCCTCATGACAACTAAATGTACATGAGCGAAACTACCCTACCCACGACTTGGAGTTAGTTGCGATGGTGTTCGCCCTCAAGATTTGGCGACACTACTTATACGGGGTTAAATGTAGGATATATACTGATCACAAGAGTCTTAGGTACTTCCTAATTTAGAAGGAGTTGAATCTTCACAAGAGGAGATGGCTAGAATTAGTTAAAGACTACGACCTTATGATAGAATATTACCCTCGTAAGGCCAATGTGGTGGCAGACGCTTTAAGTCACAAGTACCAAAATGAGGCGGCGCTTATCAAGATTAGCTATTTACACTTGTTGCAATAGTTGGGAAGGATGGATGTGGACCTTAAGCTGGACAAGAAGGAGAAATGCTTGTTGGCTGACGTAGTGGTAAGACCCAGCCTAACAGACCAAATTAAGGTCCAACAAAAAGGGGATAAGGAACTCCATCCCTATCTAGACCCAGTCACCAGACTACAACCTTAGAGGTGATGGAGTACTAAACTACAAGGGTAGAGTGTGTGCGCCTCAAGACAAGGAACTGAAAAGATTAATCTTGGAAGTGGCATATGACTCTGTTTACGTGATGCATCCAGGTAGTACCAAGATGTACCACACCCTCAAACAAGGTTATTGGTGGAAATGAATGAAGAGGGATATTGCGAAATATGTAGCCCGATGCTTGTCCTATTAGGATATTAAAGTCGAGCATCAGAAACCTTCAGGACTGTTACAACCCTTATCCACTCCAGAATGGAAATGGGAACATATCACTCTATGGACTTCATCACGAGACTACTTGTGACTAGAAAGGGACGAGACGCAATTTGCATCATAGTAGATAGATTGACCAAGTCCACCCATTTCCTACCTATATGAGTGATGGATTCGGTAGAACAACTAGCCATCTTGTAAATAAGGGAGAATGTGAGACTCCATGGCATCCCGGTAAGCGTAGTGTCAAATAGAGATCCCAGGTTCACCTCAAGGTTCTAACCTAGTTTGCAAAGTGCCTTGGGAACAAAGCTCCACATGAGTATAACATTTCATCCTCAAATTGATGGATAATTTGAGCAAATGATCCATCCCCTGAAAGACATGCTAAGGGCATGCATACTCACCATGAATAAGGGCTGGGAGGAATACTTGTGCCGGATGGAGTTTGTGTACAATAATAATTATCAGGCCAGTATTCAAATGGCCCCTTAGTTGGCCCTTTATGGATGACTTTGTTGTACCCCCTTATTTTGGGAAGAAGTGGGAGAAAGTAAACTAGAAAGGGTTGAACTAATCGAGGATTCCACAAAAAAGATTAAGATAATAAGGAGTCAACTTAAGGCCACTTAGGATAGGCAAAAGAGCTATGCGGATCATCCGAGAAGAGATCTGGAATTTGATGTGGGAGACCAAGTGTTCCTAATGGTGTCCTCATGGAGGGGAATACTTAGGTTTCAACAATAGGGGAAGTTGAAACCAAGGTATATTGGTCCATACACCATAATCCAAATTATATGATTGATGGCATATAAACAAGATCTGTCTCCGGACATACAAAAAATACATTATGTATTCCCTATCTCGGTACTCCGAAAGTGCCAGCCTGATCCTAGCCATGTGTTGGACTGACTCTACTAGAATTAGAAGAGAACCTGACTTATCAGGCAAAACTAGTGTAAATCATCGATCGGAGAGACAAGAACCTAAGGAACAAGAAGATTCCTATGGTCAAGGTTATTTGGCATAACAGACCCATGTAAGAGTAGACATGAGAAATCGAGAGCATTTTGAGGGATGGTTAACCACAGTTTTTTTACATGTAATTATTTTGGGGACAAAACCCCTAAAATAAGGGGAGAGTTATAAACCCCATCCCTTTATAAAAAAGAAAATCAAGAAAAGAAATAGTCATTTTCAAAGAGAATACCGAGCAAGTTCATGAACCTTAACTGATAAAGAAAGGGAAAACTGGAAAATTTACAAATTTTGAGTGACCCAAAGAGTTATAAAAACCATGGAAAGAACTTTGGGATGAATTGGAAGAGAAAACCAGACCGGTTCAGGTGAACTAGACTTGAACCGGTTCAAACCGGTTTGAACCATCGTTAAATCGATGGCTAAATTCATTTTTCTAGGTGGCTTAAAATATTCAAATTGGGGGATTGAAGCCATCATTGGATAGAGAATGAATTTAGATAAATTTAGAAATTTTTAATTTTGAGAAAATTGATCGAATCGGGCTTGAACCAACTGGTTTAAGAATTGAACCCGGTCTCACCATTTTGTTCCGACTCAGAATAGTGTCATCTTCTTCCTTGAGATGATAAAACTGTTCACTCAATGTAGAAACTGACAACGCCGACGAAGGAAAAATGTCTTCCTTCAAGGTGTTTCCAGTCAAGGATAAGCTTGACTAAGATGTGAAACGGTCAGGCAAAGAGTCCCCGAGCTCCCTATATAAAGAGCTCCCCCCCATTCATCCTTTTCAAACCAGAAATCTCCATTCTCTCTCAACCACTCCATTTTTCGGTCAAGCGAAAACCTGAGCTCTGACATGGGCAATTTTTTTAGCCTTAGAAGGGGAGGTCGGGTTCTATAGACTCCTCGGGAAGTTAGCTACATGACAACAATCTTCATTCGATCCAAGGATCTTCGAAAAAGCGCCGGCAGAATCAAACAATGAAGCATCTCAGAAGGACCGAAGCTGCCCTATTTTGGTTGTGCTGAATTCGGCCAAATTCATCCTTCCTAAACATCCCCACAGCCCTTAAATGACCTCAATTGAGCTGAAAGGTAAGCCAATTTGGCCCTCCTCATTCGTTGCAAGTCGAAGTTAGAGAGAAAAACTACGAAATTTCACTAACAAAATTCACGCTAGATTTGAGGTCAATTGTAGGAATTCTTGATCCTATAAGGTACCTCAAGAAGAGATCTACCTTCCCTAATAGAGAGCTCATACCACCGCACCTCTAACTTTAAGCTTTCGAAGCTTTCTCTCTCTCCCTATTCACAGTTTTTCGGCGAAGCTCCGTTTAAGCTCGTTTTGGCCTCAATTCATGCGATTCAAAGCTTAATTGAATTGTATGGAAGTGTAGGAACCAATTTACACCTTCAATTGAAGTAATTAACCCTGATTGAATGGTAAATTCAAAAAAATTAAATTCGGCCAGTTTGAAAGACGGAAATTGGAGGGGGATTTTGGGGAAAATTGGGAATTTCATAAAATTAAGGGAACATTTTGCAATTTTCCAAAATTGAGGGCCAATTGGGGCATGAAAAAGATGTTGGAGGACCAATTGGTCAATTTTTGGAACAATTGAGGCCAAATTACCATTTTTGGAAAGTAGGGGCAAAATGGAAATTTTTGAAAAGTTAGGGGGCCAAATTGGAAATTTGGTGAACTTGAGCCCCTAATGCAATTTTGAGTAAAATGAGGACTCAAAGGAAATTTTGGGAATTTTGGGACTCAATTTGGGTAAAAGTTGGCGTTAGGAACCTATGGTTAAGAAAAATAATCTTTAGGGACCTAAATGCAATATATCGATAATTTGTTAGACTAGGCTTAGAAAGGGGGAAACCCTTGATAGACTACGAGAGTGGTGGGTTGTTCATGGGGATCCAACCAAACTAGGTCAAGGGCGTGACAACTTGTAAACTCCGTCCTTTAGTAATGAGAAAATTGGGGAAAGAACCGGTCAAATTGAATCTTTAAACCGAATTGGTCTAAAACCCTGATTGTTAGGGGACGAGCAAATTTGAAAATTTCTAACTCCCATGTGACTCAAAAAGGTTCATAAACTTGAGCAAAAGAACCCTAGGACAGAATGAGGAAGAAAGATCGAAGCAATTCAATAGAACCGGGTCTAAACCTGATAGAACCGGTTTATGAACCGAGTTGATTCATTGAACCAGGACCAATAGAGAATGGGTAAACCAAGACGTTTATGGATCCCTTAAGTTTCAAAGTATTATAATCCTTGGGAAGGAACCTTAGAACAATGTGGGAGAGAAAAACCAGATCGGTACAGGTGAACTAGACTCGAACCGAATTAAACCGATTTAAGAATCGAGCCTGTTATGAACCAGAATCGATTAAGAGATGGTAAAGTAGGAATTTTATGTACCCTAAGTGACCCAAGTAGTCACAAAAGACATGGAAATGGACTTGTGAAGGAAATAGGGATGAAAACCAAATAGGTTCAGGTGAACTGGATCCGAACCGGTTTGAACCACTATTGAACCAGATCCTAAATTTACTTTTCTAGGTAGCTTAAATAATTCAAATTTGAGATTTGAGGCTACCATTAGATAGAAAATGAATTTAAATGAATTTAGAAATTTTTAAATTTGAAAAACTCAGTCGAATAAGGGGTGAACCGACCAGTTTAAGCTTTGAACCATGTTCGAACCGGTCCGGTCCGGTTCGGAATAGTGTCATCTTCTTCCTCACAATGACAGCACTGTTCACTCGCTGGGAAATAGAAGAAATGCTTCCATTTGGTATGTTTCAGGTTTTCAATTCCTGTTATAACGGTGCCAAACGAACGGCCAACGGGTCCCCGAGCTCCTTATATAAAGAGCCCCTCTTCATTCGTCCTCTCCACACCTGAAAAGCTCACTCTCTCTCAATTGCTTAGTTTTTCGGTGAATCTCGAACTAGAGCTCTGATATAGGGTCAATTCTGAGCCAAAGAAGGTGGTGGTGTATGTTCATCCCGAGAGTTGCAAGAGAAGTTCCAATGTGCTCAAACAGTGAAGCAGCTTTGTTGGACCGAAGCTGCCCTATTTTGGCCAAGTTGAAATTGGCCAATTCGAGCCCTCCTCAGGCCAAACCAAGCTCTCCCAACACCTCCTCAGCCCTTCCATGACCGAATTAGGACCGAAAGTTAAGCCAATTCGGTTCCCCTTTATAATTTCATATCGTTGTTAGAGAGAGAGAGTCGGCCGATATTCAATGAAGAAACTCTAATCCAATTAGATATCAATTGATGTCATTCTTGATCCTAGGAAGAACCTCTGGAGGAGAGCTACCTGCCCAGATAGAAAACTTCGACCGCTGCACCATCACCGGTGAGAAATCGAAGCTTTCTCTCTCTACAGTCTGTTTGCCTACGAAGCTCCGTTTGAGCTCGTTCTGGCATTAAAATCTGCAATTCAAAGTTCCTTAGAATCGTATGAACATGTAGAAACTCAATTTAGACTCTAATTTCAACAATTAGAGGTGTTTCATTGGTCAATTTGATGAAATCAAATTTGGCAGTGTTGAAAGTTGAAATTAGAGGGAAAATTGGGGAAATTTGTGGATTTTCAAAAATTCCAAGGACCACAATGTAATTTTCTTAAATTGAGGGTCAATTGGTCATGATAAGAATATTAGAGGGCCAATTAAGAAAGTTTAGAATTTTTGGGGGCAAAAATTTACCATTTTCTAAAGAAGGGGCAAAATGGTAATTTTGAAGAAAAATGAGGGATCAAATTAGAAATTTGGGAAATTAAAACCCTTTATGTGAAATTAAATAATTTAAGGTTCCAAGGTAAATTTTAAAAGTTTCAGGACTCAAATTTAGGGAAAAACCTGGCAATAGGGACTTAAAGTTAAAGAAAAATTACTTTAGAGACCTAATTGCAAATATATGTAAAGTTGGGTTTTCTCATTCATTTGGAACAAATGAGAGCTATTAGGCCAAAGAATAATAAATAACCATGTTCATTTTCGTGTAGGAGAACGAGGCATCGGGAATGCCAGTCGAGCTCTAGCTTACTAAGGACGGAACCCGACTAAGTAGAATTTCACTACACTATCGGGTGAGTGGGTTTACTAAAGTCATACTCGGTTGAGATGATGAGCACAACTCAAATTTAAAAACCACATACCGATTGTGAGTGGGATTTCATATCATACCCGGTTGGGGATTATAAGTATCTCAAAATGAAAACCCACTACCAAGTGGTATTTTAAACATCACAACTTAGAGGAGTGACGTGAAAATCATGCTGAAAAACTACTTACCGATTGCAAGTAGATCATACCCGATTGGTATGATAAAACTTCCTCAAAGGAAGTTGAAAACCCGTTCATCGGTTATGAGTGGAGATGTCCTTATACCCGATCGGTATAATAGATAGTTGAAAATATAATCTATTTGGGACACCTTCTTTACGGGAGCTCGAATAGCTCTGATAGGCCGGGGGCCTCGGTTTTGGAACTTGAGGGCTAATATGCCCTGTTTTTTAAAAACTCGAACAGTGGGCCATAGGCCAATGGACATGAGCAGGAGCTCATAAAAGAACATGATATATATATGTGCCATTAAACCTTAATAAGTGAATTGTTTGGTCAAGGTACCAAGGCAGGTCCAACATACTCAGTCAACTAGTAGTAGTGCGACATGACCAGTCTCCGGACTAGTCAAGACAAATGGCTATAGGTTGAGTGGACGGTTAGGACCGTTGAGACTAACGGAACCACATATTACATGGCAATTTAAGAAAACTTTGCTTGTGCATGCACTATGAGTACGGGATCATCAAGACACCCATGAGGGGTAGTGATGTGTACTAAGGGCCCTGGACGACCTGGTGAGTGTAAGGGCAGATCGTCGTTCCAGGTGTCTGTGCGAAATTTGGAGTAGCACCAAGCGCATGAGACTGGGGTGGGGACAGGATGAGGTCTCTGTCCTCATTCAGACACAAAGAATCGATTTTTGGATTGAGGGTCAGATGTCGTGCTTCTATCTGAGTGGCCGGTAAAGTCACTCCAAAGCCACTAGTGGGTTCAGTAGTCGTACTAACCTGCAAATGTGTGTAACCTTCATGATGAAGGATATGTGTTGGGTGATGACACACCGTGTAAAATAAGAAATGGTGGTAAAAACTGATATTTGAAATGAAAGGATTTAAAAAAAAAAAAAAGGAGTCTGGCACACTCCATATAAATGTTTTTCTTAAAAGTTAAAAGTAGACCTTGAAAAACTCATTCACTGAGTTATAGAAACTCACCCCTCTTTTCTACACCTTTTTAGGAAAAGAAAAAAATGACTAGAAGTAACATTGAGCCTTTCCCTTTATTAGGTATGCTTAATTTTTCTTTAAGGTTGCATTTCATTTGATATGCATCTTCTAGGGAACAAGGTTGAAATTTCACCTAGCTCCTCTCGACTAAAAGAAGGAGGAAACTCCTCTTGAACCGAGAAAGAGTGGCGGGTTATTCACGGGGATGCAACCAAACCGGGTTGGGGAGTGACAACTAGAGTGGTATTAGAGCCTAGTTCCCTTGAAGTATTATCAATAATATGCCCTGATATTAATCCAACTCTAAACGATCTTGTAGGAATGAGAATCCCTAGTAAATTTGCAAGAAAATCTAGTCCTTCCCCTATAAGCGTAAAAAAGACATCCAACCCAAGGGAGGAAGTTGTTTATAGGTTCCTAAGGGGCAAAAAATGAGTACCCAAAGACAAGGTGGAGGACTACTGGAAGCTAGTTGGAGCCTTACTGGAACAGAAGGCATCATATACCCTCCTCCCAAATAAGAGGAACCAACACCACCTCCTAGAAGTCCAACCCCTCCTCCAATATTACAACCATAGAATAGGAACCCCACCAAGAAGGAGGCCTGGGATAATTATTGGGATGCTTATGCCACCTTCATGAAGGTCCACCAAGTACCTCCACCCACTCATTTTGACTTCAATCCATCTTGATGAATGAAATGGACATATGAGTGCAAGGCAAAAGTACTAAGGCGGTACAAGTTGCAGGCCACACATGAAATTCATCCTATTGAGGAGCATGAATGGACCCTAATCAATTACTCAGAGCCTTACGACCAAGAGTCTCATAATCGTTTTAGGATTAACTCTAGTCTTATGACCCCAAGGGATTAGGGGTAGAGAAGTCATGTAATAAGCCAAATTTTTGGCAAAATGTGAGTTGATGAAAAACAAGAGTAGAGGAGGTGTACCAAGTCTACAAGATAGGAGAGAATTTTCCAAAGAATAAGGCGATCAAACATCAGAGAGTACGAGTGGTTAGGTAAGAGTGTTAGAGGTTGAGCATAATCCACTACAAGAAGGCCTGGAAAACTCGAATTAGGAACGTCAAAGGAATATTATGTAAGGAAATAAATTAATTGGACCAAACGATTTGGAGGTGTAAGCAAAGTCTAACCGGGGATGGGAAATAGTGGGAGAATACACCCCAACCAATACAAAGAGGAAAACACTAGGGATATAAAGGTAAAAAAGCTTTGAAAATGATAAGGTTAACAGAACCACCTCAAGGGAGTTGGCGAATATGGTAGCGAGTGAGAATAAAGCAAGGTCAAACAAAGGTACTACTGGATCCAAAGAGCAAGAATAAGCTCAAAAAAATTTAAGGAGCTCAATGGTAGAATTAGAAGGAAATACGGAGGGGAGGAGAATAGAAAGCTCATTGGAGAAAGAAATTGCCTAACTCATGACTTAGAATTAGCAGCAATAATGTTGGCCCTAAAAGATATGGTACCCCTACCTTCACAAGATTGAGTACAGGATATACACAGATCACAAGAGCTATAAGTACTTTCTAACTAAAAAGGAATTAAACCCCGTCAAGGGAGACGACTGAAAATGGTGAAGGATTATGATCTTGCAATAAAATACCACCCGGAAAGGCTAATGTGGTAGTAGATGCTTAAAATCACGAGTATCAAACTAAGACGACATAAGTAAAGAAAAATTACATATGTTATTACAACAATTGAGAAGAGAGAGGCAGAAAGGCCAAATACTCAGGAAAAAGAAGGATGAAAGAAAACCCTTAAAAGGACCAAAGGCCAATTAACAACTAAACTCAAGCCAAGAAAGGGATAGACAAGACTCTCACAATATGGTCAAGAAATCTCAAAACAAGGAAGATTTGTACGCTCCCTAAAGAAAAAGATAGGTATTGGGTACGAATGAGGGTGCAAATAGAGTATAAAGGATGTGCCTGCAAGAATTGAGGAGTAAAGGTAAATAGGAGAAGACGACATCAAGTGATGACATTTAAGGGTAGAAATCCCCTATAGCAAATGAGAATGTCAGGAAGAACAAAAAGAATCCTACCAAGGAAGGAAGCCCCGGAAAGACATGCGTATCCCAATTAAGAGGGAATGGACCCAACCAAAATGGAAAGAACGATAAGCTCACAAATGAAATGTTGGTTGAGATGGAAAGATTGAATACCAAGGAAAAGTACTCATGAGGTCCTAAGAAGTAAATTAAACCAAAGGAATGGATAAATAGCATGGTAGCATCAAAGAATGTCGTAATGAATAAGAGTGGGTGGACTACAATAATAAGAGAGTAAAAGAAAGAATAAAGTAGGAATCTTGGAGAAGTAAGCCCTCGATTAAGAAATCAATTCGAGAAAATGACCACTGACGTCAGGACGAGTTGTGGTCCATGCTCACTTAATGGAGCCTAAAGAATGGGTGGATGAGCATACTAAGATGTACCACACCCTTAAACAAGGATGTCGGTGGAAGGGTATGAAGAGGGACATTGCGAAATATGTAGCCCGATGCTTGTTCGGCCAACAGATAAAAGCAAAGCATCAAAAACCGTCAGGACTACTATAACCCTTAACAATTCCAGAGTGGAAATGGGAGAATATCACCATGGACTTCGTCACAGGTCTACCGATGACCAAAAAGGGGCAAGATGTGATTTGGGTAATAGTGTATAGCTTGACCAAATCAGCCCACTTCCTCCCTATAAAAGTGACGGACACAGTAGAACAACTGGTCGTCCTATACATGAAGGAAATGATAAGACTCCATGGTGTCCTGGTGAGTATAGTATCAAATAGAGATCCGAGATTTACTTCCGGGTTTTGGCAAAGTCTGCAAAACGCCATGGGAACCAAGCTCCATATGTGTACGACATTCCACTCTCAAACAAGATGAATAGTCTGAGTGAACCATCCAAACTTTGGAAGACATGCTGAGAGCATGTGTACTCACCATGAACAAAAGTTGGGAGAAATACTTATGCCTGATGGAATAATAGTTATCAGGCCAGTGTCCAAATGGCTCCCTATGAAGCCCTTTATGGATGACCTTGTCGTACCCCTTTATTTTGGGTAGAAGTGGGGTTAAGAAAGTTAGAAAAGACAGAGATAACAGAGGATGCCACAGAGAAGATAAAATTAATAAGGAGTCATCTTAAGACTGCAGAGGAGTGGCAGAAGAGTTATGCAGACAATCGAAGGAAAGGTCTGGAGTTCGAAGTGGGCGATCAGGTATTCCTCAAAGTATCTCCATGGAGACGAATACTTAGGTTTCAACAAAGAGTAAAGTTGAAACCCAGATATATTGGTCCATATCCCATTATTCAAAGGATAGGACCAGTAGCTTATAAATTAGAACTGCCTCCTGATCTATTCCACATTTTAGTACTTTGGAAATATCAGCCTGATCCTAGTCACGTACTGGACCGACCTCCAATGGAACTGGAAGAGAACCTGACTTATCAGACAGAGCTAGTACGAATCATCGACCGGAGAGACAAGAATTTGAGGAATAAGAAAATTCCTATGGTCAAGGTGTTGTGCCAGAACGGACCCATGCAAGAAGAGATATGGGAAACTGAGTCTATGGTGAGGGATAGTTATCCTCAATTCTTTAATGTGTAACTATTTTGAGGAAAAGAGAAAATGACTAGAAGTAACACTGTGCCTTACCCTTTATCAGGTATGCTTAATTTTTCTTTAAGCTTGCATTTTATTTGATATATGTCTTCTAAAAGAAATTTTGCCTGGCTCCTCTCGACTAAAAGAAGGGGGAAACTCCTCTTGAACTAAGAAAGATCGGCAGGTTGTTCATGGGGATCCAACCAAACCGGGTTGGGGCGTGACACAATTGTTTTGGTGCCACCAGTTTTCGACATTACTCGGCACCTGAAAACACTCCAATAGTTGGGGTGTAAAACCTACAGGGGAGAAAAGGATGCTGGAACCACTACAGATTGGTTGGCTAGTTGTAAGAAGCTGACGGGATTGATAAGGATCCCATGGGAGGAGATGGTCACTATGGCAGAATTCTTCCTAGAAGGGAGTACCAGGAGATTAATGGAAAAATGTGTGGAACCTCACAACTATTTCACCCTCCTAGGAAGTATTCGAGGGGAGATTTTTAGAAGAATACCTATGTCCTCACCTAATAAATGAGAAGAAGCAAGAATTCTTCTGACCCTGTGAAAGCTCATACACCATTTATGGATACCAAACTTGCTTCAATGAGTTGAGACCATTTGCTCTAAATCTAGTCAGGCCAGTAGACATATGCCAAAAGTTTATGGATGGTCTCAACCTAGACATACGATACAGAATGGGAGTACTATGGAGACCTACTGATTTGGCGACCATCATTAGTATGGCACATGAGTGTGAAAAACTAGTTCTAGTTCATCGGAGATGAATGGATGAGGTGGATAAAAAGGAAGATCGGAACAACTACCCTCGAGAGGTGAGAAACTTCCCCAAATCCTAAAAGAGGACCCACAAGAGGTTCTTGATAGGAACAAAAGAGCGAAGGGGGCCCCCCAAACCAAACCAAGCAGAAAGTTATAAGAATCCCCATAAAGGGATCCCTCCATGCCCCAGATGTAGAAGGACACATGTTACAAATGTGGGCAATTGGGACACTACGCCAAGAACTGTCCAGTGCCCCCAAGGAATGGGGTACCCACAACTATTAATGCCACACTTTCAAATGCGAGAAGTTAGGAAGGGGGAAGAGGAGCAAATCCCACACTGAGGGTACCAACAAGGGTCTATAACCTCACACAGGAGGAAGAGAATCAAAACCCTAGCATAGTAGTGGGTACTTCCCTATCTCATGCTTAGATTTCCTTCCATATAGGATACTAGCCCTAGGAACTATGTACTCCTTTCAAATTGTGAATAAAATTCTCAAATTTCTAAAATTCCTACCTTTTCAATTAGGATACGTTCGATTGCTCAGGAGGTAGACATTTGCCCTCATTGATTTGGGAGCTGAGAAGTCTTTTAAGGAGTCCATAATTCGAGAAATTCCCAAGGAAGCAACTCCCCTTTTCCCCATTATAAATGTTCTCACACCACTTGGAGATGAACTAGTAAGAGACAAAGTTTTCAAGAGATACAAAGTGGAAATCATGGGGAGAGAATTGGAAACTGACTTAATCCCACCACCCCTAAGAAAAATCAAAATAATCTTAGGAATGGACTTGCTATCCATAAAACAGGCGAAAACAATGACGTTCAACTCCCCCGAGACCAATGGAGCAGTGTTTTACGAGAACAAGAACAATAAAGGAGTCAATTTGGTATTCTATGTGTAAGCACAAAAGACGATGAGGAAGGGGTACAAATCAGTTCTGGCAATGATCCGTAATGAGACCCGTGAAAGGAAGAAAATAGGAGAAATTCCTATAGTGAAGAGTTATCCTTAATTTTTCCTGGAAGAGCTGTCGGACTACCTCTAGACTGCCAATTGGAGTTCTCCATAGAACTAATTCCCCGGACACATCACAACTCATAAGCCCCTTACCAAATGGCTCCCATAGAATTAAAGGAGTTAAAGGAGCAATTGGACAAATTGTTGGACAAGGGCTTTATATGACCAATCCGATCCCTACGACGCACGCCAGTGTTGTTCATAAAGAAAAAGGATGGGAGCATGAGGCTATGCATAGATTACTAGAAGCTGAACCAGGTGATCATCAAGAATAGATATCCCTTACCTAGGATCAATGACTTATTCGACCAAATCAAGGGAGCAGCCTACTTTTCTAAAATAGACTTTCGATCTGGGTGTCATTAGCTTAAAATTAAGAAAGAGGATGTTCAGAAGATCGCTTTCCGGCCTAGGTATTGGCATTATGAGTTTAGGGTGATGCCCTTCGGATTGACCAACTCCCCTGAAACATTTATGGACTTAATGAAGTGGGTGTTCCAACCTTATTTGGACAAGATTGTGATAGTGTTTATCGACGACATACTCGTCTGCTCACAAACCAAGGAGGAACACGAAAAACATTTGGATGACACCTTAAGGGTTCTAAAGGAAATCGAACTTTATGCTAAGTTTTCCAAATGTGAACTCTAGATCTAGGAAGTGGGATTCATTGGGAATACCATCTCCAAGGTGGGAGTTAAGGTGTACCCAGTAAAGATAGAAGTGTTTTCAAATTGGGAAGCCCCTACCAATCCAACCGAAATCCAGAGCTTCTTAGGTCTAGCGAGGTACTACCATAAATTTGTGCAAGACTTCTCAAAGATTGTGGCACTAATGACTGTTTGACAAGGAAGGGAGCAGAGTACAAATGGGATGATAAGTGTAAGGCTTCTTTCCAAGAATTAAAGTCTAGATGGGCGTCTGCCCTAGTGCTAGCCCTACCGGACCCAACCATGAGTGAGTACATGGTCTATAGCAATGCGTGTGGACAATGGTTGGGGTGCATCTTGATGCAACAAGGAAGGGTCATATCGTACGCATGAGGCGAACTATCCTACACATGATCTAGAGCTAGCGGCGATAGTGTTTGCCCTAAAGATTTGGCATCACAATTTTGTGGAGCAACATGTAAGATATTCACATATCACAATAGCTTGAAGTATCTGATCACCTAAAAGGAGCTCAATTTAAGACAGAGTAGGTGGTTAGAGCTCATAAAAGACAATGATCTTATCATCAAGTACCACCCGAGTAAGGCAAATGTGGTAGCAGACACACTCAACCAGAAGAACCAGACGAGAGTAGCTTACATGAAAATAGCTTACATGCCCCTCTTGGAACAAATGGGCAAATTGAGGATAGGACTCAGATTAGATCCCAGGGATAGATGCTTGTGGGCTAGTGTGGCAGTAAGACCTAGCTTGGTGGAGCAGATCAAGGCCAAACAAAGTTTAGATGGGGAACTTAAAAGACACATGGAGCTAGGAACCAAAAGGACAACACCAGAGTTTGCCACAAGGGGAGAAGTGTTAATAACTTTTAAAGGCAGGGTATGTGAGCTGAACATGGGAGGATTAAGGAGGTTGATTGTCACGCACCGACCCGGTTTGGTCGGATCCTTGTGTGCAACCTGTCACTCCATTCGGTTTCTGAAGGGTTTCACCCTCTTCTAAACTGAGAGGAGTAAAGCGTCCTCTTTCCTATTTTTTATGGATTAGCATTATATAAAACGGAAATATATTAAAATGATCATATATGTCTTATAGTTCCACTACAAGAGGGTCTTTAAAGTGGGTTTTCCTCTGTTACCTGGAAATGGGTAAAGGGAGGGGGTGAGTTCTACAACTCAGTGAGCGGGTGTTGGGAGTGAGTATTTGAAAATAACAATGGTTTATAAAAACCATGCCAAGGTTATCATTTTCCTTCAATTAAGGTTTTCAAATCCTTTTTCCATTTCCATATTAGGTGTGTTTAGCTCTCTTAGCCCATCCCTTGCCTCGGGAGGCATTTAGTAAACAAACACACATCTTTCATCCGAAAGGGTATACACATTTGTAGGTGCAACCCATCAACTACACTCACTTATGGATCGGAGTGTCATTACCGTCCACCAAGATAGAAGTCTATCCACTTCTACCCTAGGTCTGAGTGGATGTTTAGACGTTCGGCTCTCATACCCGAGTGCCACTCCGTGTCCATATGAGGATAGAGACTTCATCCCGACCCCACCCTAGTCTCATGCACAAGAAGTTTACAGAGCTTCAAGACTGACTGGCACAACGATCTGCCCTTATCTCCACCATATCGTCAAGTAGCCCTTAGGACCCATCACTACCCGTAGGGCATCTTTATGGTCTTGTACCACAAGTGCATGGATAAACAAGAGTTTTCACATATTAGCCACCATCTTTGGTGCCAACGGTCCAACAGCTTTGATGCTCAACCCGGCCTGTAGTTGTTAGTCTAGGCCGGTCTGTCAACCAAGCCCTAACGCACTACTGCCAGTCCAACGAGCATAGTCGGTCCTGACTCGGTACCATATCAAAACACAAAATCCATTCCATTTTAATTAGGAGTTTTCATGACTCTTCCTAATTAAGTTTGTTTATGAGCTCCTGCTCGTGCCCACTGGCCTTGGGTCCACTTCATGTGATTTTCCAAAACTAGGCATTGAGCCCCATGAGTTCAAAAATTGAGGCCCCTGGCCTATCTAAGCTGTTCTAGCTTTCGTCAAAAAAGTCTCCCAAATATTTTAAGCATTGGCACATAATTAGGGGAGAACACTTCTGACAAAATTCACTTTTAACTCATCACACCAACTAGGTGTAATGATAACTCTGCTTACAACCGGTGGAGGGGTTTCTCCTTTCACAAGGAAACTCATCATACCAATCGAGTATAATGTTCATTTATTCCTACTTACAACTGGTAAGTAGGTTTTATCCATTAAAAATAGTGCTCATCATCCCAACCAGGTATGATGTGAAATAATCCCACTCAACCGGTGACCGTGAAGCGTTCGTCTCGAGTCAACATCGGAGTCCATGCTAGCTTTTTCTTGCTAGTGTTCTAGTTTATCTTGTACCTACACGATTTGGGTATCCTTATCAATGAAGGTTTGGCATAACAACCATAATTTTCTCACGTATGAGTGACTAGGCTCAAAATTGTTGGTTTATTGCACTTAGGTCCTTAAAATTCATTTTTCTTAACTTCAGGTCCATAATGCTAACTTTTCCCCAAATTAAGTCCCAAAGTTTCCAATATCCCTTTGAATCATCAATTTACTCAAAATTGCATAAGGGGCTTAAGTTTTCCAAATTTCCAATTTGGTCCCCAATTTTTCATAAATTACTATTTTGCCCCTACTTTTCAAAAATAGCAATTTGGCCCCAAATATTTCAAAAATTAGCCAATTGGTCCCCCAACATCTTTTTCTTTCCAATTGGCCTTCAATTTTGAGAAATTGCATGGAGGTCCCTCAATTTTTTGAAATCCCCAATTTTCCCCAAAATTTTTCCCCAATTTCTCCCCTTTATATTGACTGAATTTGATTTATTGAAATCGGCCATTCGATCGGGGTTAATTGCTCCAATTAATGGTATGGATCATTTCATACACATGCATATGTTTCAATTAAGCTTTGAATCACAACATTTGGGTCCAAAATGAGCTCAAACAGAGCTTCACTGGAAAACTGTTCGCATATAGAAAAAGCTTCGAAAGCTTACCGTGTGAGGTGCGACGATCCAAGCTCTTGATCTGGGGTCATAGCTCTCGTTCTTAAGTTCCTACTAGGATCAAGAATTGCTACAATTCAAGTCCATATGAGGGTGAATTTCATCAGTGAAATTCAGCACTTTATCTCTAACATCGATCTGTAATGATGGAGGAGGACCAAATTGGCTTACCTTTCACCTCTGTGGAGGTCGTGTGAGGGCTATTGGGGCATCGAGGAGGCTTGGTTTGGCCGGACGAGGTTTGAATTCGGCCAAATTCAGCTCGGCCAAAACAGGATAGCTTTGGTCCATCGGAGCTGCTTCACTGTTTGATTCCACCGGCACTTCTCCGGCGGTCCTTGGGTAAAAAGGAGGTTGCTGTCATGTAGCAGCCTTCCCCTAGAGTCTATAAGACCGACCTTGCCTTCTAAGGCTAAGGAAAGTGCCCAAGTCAGAGCTCTGGTTCGAGCTTCACTAAAAAAATGGAGCCCCTAAGAGAGAATGGATATTTGAGGTGTGTGGAGGATGAATGGAGAGAAACTCTTTATATAGGGAGCTCGGAGACCCTTTGCCCGACCACTTTCCATTTTGGCCGAGCTTATCCTCGCTCAAAAATGCCCTGATTGGAGTGAATATTCCTTGGTTAGAGAAGGAAAGTTTTTGAACTGATGAACAGTGTTATCATATTAAGGAAGAAAACAGTACTGTTCCGAACAGGACTGGTTCGGTCCAACCGGGTTTAATGGCAAAAATTGGCATGTTCAGGCCCGATTCGAGCAGTTTTCTCAAATCTAAAAATTTCTAAATTCATTTCCTATCCAATGGTGGCTTCAATTTTCCAATTTGATCACTTTAAGCCACCACGAAAAATGTATTTATAATCCAGTTCAATTTGGTTCAAGTTTGGATCACCTTAAACTGGTCCAATTTTCTCTTCCCATTTGTTCCAAGGTTCTTTTCCAGGATTTTTATAACTCTTTGAGTCACTTAGGATTTGTCAATTTATCATTTTACCCTTTCTTTACTATTTTGGGTTTGTTAACCGGCTCGATTTTCTCTTTTGAATCGACCAGTTCTTTTCCCAATTTTTCTTATTTTATAGGAACAGGCTTTACATTGATAATGGAAGAAGCCCATGATTTGATATATGCAATGAACCCTGGGAGTACGAAGATATATCGTATGCTGAAACAAGGTTACTAGTGGAAAAGGAATGAAAATAGACCTAACCGAATACGTGGCGAGATGCATGTCCTTCCAACAAATTAAGGTAGAGCATCAGAAACCCTCAAGATTGTTACAACCCTTACCTATCCCTGAATGGAAGTGGAAAAATATCACAATGGACTTTGTAATGGGATTTCTAGTGACAAAGAAGGGGCATGATATTATTTGGGTAATAGTAGACATGCTAACCAATTCAGCCCACTTCCCGCCCATTAAGGTGACTAACTCCATAGAAAGGCTAGTGAATCTTTATGTCGGAGAGATTGTATGGTTACATGGAGTCCCAATGAGCATCATATCTGATCAAGACCCGAGGTTCACATCTTAATTTTGGCCTAGCCTACAAGAGGCTTTAGGAACTTAGCTTGACATGAATACGTCCTTTCAACACCAAACTGATGGATAGTCCGAGCGGACTATCCAAACACTGGAGGACATTCTGCGAGCACGTGTTCTAACCATGAACAAGAGTTCGGAGCACTACTTGTGTCTGATAGAGTTTGCATAAAACAACTACTAGGCTAGTATACAAATAGCACCGTACGAAGCTTTATACGAAAGACTGCCGTATAACCCTATTCTAGGATGAACTAGGAGATAGGAAACTTGGGAAGATTAAGCTCATTGAGGATGCCACCGAAAAGATTAAGTTGATAAGGAGTCAGTCAAAGCAGCACACGACCATCAAAAGAGCTATGCCAATCATAGGAGAAGGAACTTGGAGTTTGAGGTGGGGGATCAAGTATTCCTAAAGGTGTCACCCTAGAGAGGGATTCTAAAATTTCAGCAGAGAGGGAAATTGGAACCACAATATATCGGTTCCAACACCATTATCCAACGAGTTGGACAAGTGGCATATAATCTTGAATTTCCACTAGACTTGTAGAGGATACATGACATCTTTCATGTATCCATCTTGAGGAAGTATGAACCCGATCCCAATCATATATGAGAGCACCCCCACCTGAATTGGAAGAGAACTTGTTATATGAGGTGGAGCCTATCCAAATCCTAGACAGACAAGAAAGGAACCTGAGGAATAAAAAGATTCCAATGGTAAAAGTCCTCACGAGAAGCCGTCATATGGAAGACGAAACTAGGGAGACCGAGTCTGTAATGAAAGATAAATATCCACGTATATTCGATGTATAGAAAGTTTTGACAACAAAACTAATTAAAGGAGGAGAGAAGTTGTAAACCCCATTTTGAAGAATAAGAAATTTGGACTGGGGAACTTGAAAATTTCGAGTGAGAACCGAGAGTAAAACCAACCAAAACTCATAATTTGAAGCAAACACGGGAAATTTAAGACCCCCAAGTGTCCAATAAAGATCCAAAAACCATGGAAAGGAATCATGAAGTAAATTAGATGGGAGAACCGAACCGGTTCAGGGAGAACCGAACTCGAACTGAATTGAAAAGGGATGAATCGTGGGGAATTGACTAAAAGATTCATTTTTCTAGATGGCTTAAAGACATCAATCTGGAAATGTGAAGCCACCATTGGAGAGAAAATGAATTTAGACTAATTTAGAAATTTTTAAATTTAAGAAAACTAGTTGAATCGGGCCTGAATCTACCAATTTTTTATTTCGAGTTACCGAACCGGTCAATAGTCCAACTAGTCAACACGTGACGCATGGCAAAGTGTGCCCCATTAGCTGCTCTGTCAGGGCCTAGAAGTGTTGTCCAATTAGAGAGCGACACGTGTCCTCGATCAATGATGAAAGAAGGAAAATCCACATCAGTGATCACCGAACAATAAGAGAGTGACACATGTCCATAGTAAACAGTCAACAGCGGAGAAGCCCCATCAACTAAGTGAGCCAATGAGGAGTTGGCACATGGCAAGGGTGCCACGTGAGCAGTCGACTAGGATGTCGGAGAAACGATCGACCAATTAGAGGTCTACATGTGGCAGAGCCACGTTGGATGATCATAGCCAATTAGAGGCTGACACGTGGCAGTGGCACTATGCATTAGGAGAGAAATCTAATATATTTAAATTAGCCAATCAGAGTACGCCACATGTCACGACCAAATGGCTAATTCATTACAATTAATAGCCACGTTGGAATGAGCGACCAATGGAAGGTCATCACATGGTGGGTCAATGAGTCAACGACTAACTCAGACATTGAGTGGGAAGCCAAGTCAGTGAAGCCAACCAATCATCGTGTGCCACATGGCAGTTCACACATGCGAATCTCGCATGCGCATGCATAGTGTCATCTTCCTTCTTGGAACGATGGTAGATAAGGATGAAGAATTGGTCTGTGAGTCTTCAGTGACAAAAAATCGCTCCAGTGTGACCATGAATGAGCGAGTCAAGGGCTGACTTGTGGGTAGACGAATAGCCTAGTCAGTTCTCGAGCTCCCTATATAAACAGCTACTCCCCATTCACCTTCTTCATCCTGCAAACAACTAAAGAAGAGAGGGTGCTCCACTTTCCAGCGAGATGGAACCAGAGCACTAACTTGGGTGCTTTCTCTAGCCTCCAGTGCCACATTTGAGCTCCATGGAATCAAAAGGAAGTCCTCTACTCTGTTGCACACTCCATTCGACCCAAGGACCACTGTAGTAGCGCCACCAAGCTTAAATAAAGATGCTACTCTAGTGGTCGAGAAGAGGTTGAAATGTCTGAGTTGAATTCTATTCGTCTCTGACCTCCTGCAGCTCGTACGACCCTCCCACAGCCCTCCTTGACTGACCCTCAACCACATGAAACCTAGAAGGTAAGCCAATTTTGCCTATTTTCATCGGTATAGTAAGGTTGTAGAAATTGTAGCACAAAACCTCTCTCATCAAAATGACATTGCTCTGGCTGGTAATTGACACGTATTTTGATCCTAGGAGTATCCCCTATACGAGCACTAGCTACACCTATCTAGAGCTTCGACCGTTGCCCCCTTGCCGGTAAGAAAACAAAGCTTTCTCTCTCTAGAAATGTTTTCTGGTGAAGCTCCATTTGAGCACAAATTTGGGTCAATTGATGTCGTTCAAAGCGCACAAAGCTTGTAGGAAGATATGGAAAATGATTAGCAGTGTGATAGGGAGCAATTAACCAAGTTTACACTATCAATTTGATATAATGAGAATTTGGGGGTCAAAGTGCAATTTTTGGAAAAAATATTGGGCAATTTGGTGATTTTTGTAAAATTGGGGGTGGAATTGCAACTAAGGGAAAATCGAGGAGTAGAATGGAAATTAGAGGAATTTAGGGACCTAAGAAAGTTATTGGAAACCTTTGGGACCTAATTAAAGATAAAATGGGTATTAGGGACCTAAATGTTAAGTTATAAATTTTAGGGACCTAATTGTAATTAAGGCATAATGTGAGGACCTATGTGCAAATACATGAAAATATAAGGTATTTTATGCCAATTTTCTTAATGTTAATACTCGAACCATATAGGAACTGGTTGTCCAAATAATCGTGCAGAGGAGCACATCATGGATCGAGATCCAGCTGGGACAAAAACGTCACTATTATCGAGTGAGTAGGATTTCGGACATTGGGAATGATTGGACTGATAGGAGCTTTCGATAGATCATGCTTCGTTTTGAAAACCCATTATCCAGAAATAGCCCCCCCTAACTGCATGAATCCGCTTAAACGATTTGGGGTTATATTACTGATGATACCATTAATTATGATAATAGGATAACCCATGAATAGTGTCTGGTCCGACCGTCGATACGGATATGGGTGAGGCCCATGGTTGACAATGGTGGGCTAAGTCCTAGTAGGGTGCAAGTGGGCCCAAGGCAACATTTTCTAAAAATAAAGTGTGCCCAAGGCCAATGGACACGAGCTTCGCCCCCGTAGATAACCTTGATTTAAGTGCATATAAGAAATTATCAAAATCTAGTAAGTCTTGTGAAGCTACCATGCCAAAGCCAGGTTGTAGCCTAATGGGCCGGTAGCGAAAAGATAAAGGCTTTATGTAAACCCCGTCCATTTAAAGATATGAAAACTGGGAAAAGAACCAGTCGTTTCAATAGAGAAAATCGAGCCAGTTAATGAACCATAACTAATAAAGAAAGGGTAAAGTAGGAAATTGAAAATCCCAAATGAATCAAAGAGTCATAAAAATAATGGAAAGGAACCATGAAGAAAATTGGAAGTGGAAACCAGAACAGTTTAGGGTGAAGTGGATTGAATCAGATTGAACCATACATGAACTAGTTTCTTGGTGGCTTAAAATGTTCAAATTGGGAAATTGAAGCCACCATTAGATAGAAAACAAATTTATAAATTCATTTATAAATTGTTAATTTTGAGAAAACTGGTCGAATCGGGCCTGAACCGACCGATTTTTGCCATTGAACCCGGTTGAACTGGTCTAGTCCTCATCAAAATAGTCTCACCTTCTTCCTAAGGATGACAGTACTATTCATCAATGCAGAAACCTTCCTTCTCTGACGAAGCAATATTTGCTCTGATTAGGGCATTTTCGGGCGAGGATAAGCTTGATCAAAATGGAAAGTGGTCGGGCAGATGGTCTCCAAGATCCCTATATAAAGAGCTCCTCTCCATTCATCATCCACACACCTCAAATCACCATTCTCTCTCAACTGCTCCATTTTCTGATGAAGCTCAAACCAAAGTTCCAACTTGGGCATTTTTCTCAGCCTCAAAAGGCAAGTTCATGTCTTATAGGCTCCGGGAGAAGTCATGTCACGCCCCGACCAAGTTAGGTCAAATCCCCATAATCAACCCGTTCCTCCCTTGGTTCAAGAGGGGTTTCCCCCTTTCATTAATCAAGTGGAGCCAGGCATAAATGTTAACCTTTGTTCCCTAGAATAACATAAATCAATAAAAAATGCAAGCTTAAAAAGAACTTTTAAGCATACTTGACAAAAGGTATGTCCTAGTGTATTTCCTAGTCATTTTTCTCAACTCCTGAAAAGGGATATAAAAAAGGGGTGAGTTTATACAACTTAGTGAATGGGTGTTGGGAATGTGTTTTTATAAAAATAGTTTCTAATTGGATTGTGCCAAACTCCTTATTTCCTTTAAGAACATTTCTTTCTCAAATTTCAATTTTCAAAATTCCTTTCCTCATTATCCACAAGAGGTGTGTTTAACAGTCAACACATGCCCTTCATTAGGAAGGGATCACACATTCGCAAGCTCATTCACTGCAGCCACTTGTGGCGTCAGAGCAACTTTACCGGCCACCTAGATAGATGTCATGCCCCGAGTCAGTTTGGTTAGATCCTTGTGATCAACCCGCCACTCTCCTGGTTTTTTAAGCGTTGCCCCTTGTTTATAAACCATGAAGAGTAAGGCGGCCTTTAATCCTGCACCTTTCCTGGAATAACATAAATCAAAACTGTATAAAATTTTAAATTAATCATACCTGTCTTACAAGTGTAACTAACAAGAGGTCTTGGGTAGGTTTTCCTTGGTCTAATTGAAAGGGATACAAGGGAGGGGGTGAGTACAACTACTTAGTGAATGGGTTTTCACTGGGAGCTTGAGCTTTCCAGGTGTGGAGAGGATGAATGGGGAGGGCTTCTTTATATAGGAAGATCGGGGACTTCTTGGTCATCCGATTGCCGCCTTAATGGAGGTCATTCATTGCTTGAAACTCCCTGGCTAGAGACTTTTCAGCTTCACCGGCGCTGAACTGTGCCGTCATCTAAAGGAAGAAGATGACACTATTTCGAACCGGACCGAATCAGTCTGAATTGGATTCAAAGCTTAAACCGATCGGTTCACCCCCCCCCCCATTCGACCGAGTTTTTCAAATCTAAAAGTTTCTAAATTCATCTAAATTCATTTTCTATTCCAATAGTGGCCTCAAATCTCAAATTTGAATTTTTTAAGCCACTAAGAAAAATGAATTTAGAATCCGGTTCAATAATGGTTCAAATCGATCCAATCCAGTTCAATCAGGTTCAGATCTAGTTCACCTGAATTGGTTTGGTTTTCATCTCCAATTCATTCTCAAGTCCATTTCCATGACTTTTGGGACTCTTTGGATTACTCAGGATCCATAAATTTCCTAGTTTTCCCTTTCTCTATCGGTTCCGGTTCATGAACCGACTCGGTTCATAAACTGGTTTAATTCGATTGGTTCAAGTTCATCTAAACCAGTTTGGGTTTTCTCTTCCAATTTGTCCTAAGGTTCTTTTTCAAGGTTTTATGAACCTTTGGATCACCCAGGAGTTGTAAATTTCCAAAATTGCTCAGTCCCAAATGATCGCATTTGTGAACCAGTTTGGTTTTCTTACTTGGTTTGACTAGTTCTTTTCCCGGTTGTCCTTAACTTAAAAGGGCGGGGTTTACAATAGAAGCCCTTCCACTTCCACCCTAGGTCTGAGTGGATTTTCACGATATCTGACCCTCAGACCCAAAATCAACTTTGCGTCCATATGAGGAGAGAGACCTCATCTCGTCCCCACCCTAGCCTCATGCGCTTGAAGCTATGTCGACCTTCCTTGACTATTGGCATGACAAACTGCCCTTATCTCCACCATGTCGTCCAGTAGCCCCTAGGAGGCATCACTACCCCTCTTGGGCATCTTGATGGTCCTGAACCTCAATTTCGTGCACAAACAATAATTATCCACAAAGCCATTTATATTTAGTGCCAGTGGTCCAAAGGCCCCAATATACTGTTTGTCTAGGTCGGTCCGTCGACCTGACCCTAATATACTGTTGCTAGTCCATCAAATATGTCGTTCCTGTCTACCATGGCAAAATAACATATTCCATTCATTTTGAATTTTCATAGCATAAATATCATATGTTTGTTTACGAGCTCCTACTCGTGCCAACTACCATTGGGCCCACTGTATGTGATTTTCCAAAACCAGGCATTTTAGCCCACAAGTTCAAAAACCGAGGCCTCTAGCCTATTTGAGTTGTTCTACCTCTCATCAAGAAGGTCTCCCTAAAATTTTAAGCATTGGCACATAGTTAGAGGAGAACACTTTTACAAAAATAACCTTTCAACTCCTCACACCAACGGGTGTGATGACGTCTCCGCTCACAACCAGCAAATAGGTTTTCTCCTTCCTTCCAAGAAGTCTATCATACCAACCAAGTATGATCTCTCTACTTAAAATCGGTAAGTAGTTTTTGTACTTAGTTCTCACATCAATCTAACTAGGTGTGATGTTAAAATCCCTCATAAAAGTGGTTTTTCATTTACGAAGTGCTCATCATCTCAACTGGGTATGAAGTGTAAATTAGCCCACTCATTCAATAATCACAGTGTATTCCTTCTTAGTCAATTTTTGCCTCCACGCTATCTTATCCTTGTGGGCGTTCTGGTCCTTCGAGTTCCTAGATGAAGTGGACATTATTATCTATTAATATTTGGCGTAACATCCTTTGTTTCTCACGAATGAATTTTTAAACTCAAAGTTTTCAGTTAATTGCATTTAGGACCCTAAAGTTATTTTTCCTTGACTTTAGGCCCTAATGCTAACTTTTCCCAAATTGAGTACCGAAACTTCCAAAATTTCAATTTAGGTCATCAATTTACTCAAAATCATTTAAGGGGTTCAAGTCTTCCAAATTCTCAATTTGGTGCCCAACTTTTCAAAAATTACCATTTTGCCCCTACTTCACAAAAATGGCAATTTGACACCAATTATTTTCAGAAATCATCTAATTTGTCCTCCAATATCCTTTTCATGGCCAATTGGCCCTCAATTTTGGGAAATTGCAATTTGGTCCATCAATTTTATGAAATCCCAAAATTTCCACAAAAATTTCCCCCAATTTGTCCCTTACAAACTCGTTGAATTTCATTTCATCAAATTAATCATTCAATCGGGTTTAATTGTTGAAATTGGATATTTAATTTAGCTCCTGCACATCCATACAATTCAACTAAGCTTTGAATCGCAAGAATTGATGTCGAAATGAGCTCAAATATAGCTTCATCGGAAAATTTTGTGTAGATAGAGAAAGCATCAAAAACTTACCTTCGGAGGTGCAACGGACCGAGCTTTCTATCCGGGTAAGTAGCTCTCATCCCGAGGTTCCTCCTAGGATCAAGAATCGCAATAATTCATATCAAATTAAGGGAGAATTTGGTTAGTGAAGTTTTCACAGTTTCTCTATCTAACGCTGATAAAAAAATGACAGAGTTGGTCGAATTGGCTTACCTTTCAGTTATAATTCAATCATGTGAGGGCTGTGAGAGTGTTGGAAGAGCTTGGTTTGGCATGAGGAGGGCTGAATTCGGCCAATTTCAACTTGGCCAAAATAAGGCAGCTTTAGTGTATCGGAGCTCCATCACTATTTGATTACATCGGCGCTTCTCCGACGGTACTCGAATCAAATGGAGGTTGCCATCAGATAGCTAATGTAAACCCCAAACTTTTGAGTTAAGGAAAACTGGGAAAAGAACCAGTCAAATCAAGTAAGAAAATTGACCAGTTTACATTTAGGAACAAGCAATATGGAAATTTACAACTTTCGGGTGAACCAAAGGGTTCATTAAACCTTAGAAAAGAAATTTAAGAAAAATTAGAAGACAAAAACCAAATTGGTTTAGGTGAACAAGATTCCATAAGAACTTCGAAGTTAATCGTGCTTGCCCGAGAGTAGTGTGAGGATGGGTGACCTCCTGAGAAGCTTGAATTTTTTTGTAACCCGAAATTTCGGTCAAAAATTTTTAAGCGAACATACAACATATGATAAATAACCATAAATTAATATATATTTAATTATTGGAATTAATACCGAAATTAAATTATTGGAATTAATAACAATAATTTATGGCAATATTAATACTATTAATAAATCTCTCTCATTTAATACACGGGTTTTACACCTATATAAAGAGGTCATCCCTATTCATTCTCCTCACACCTGAACACTTCTCTCTCTCTCTACTGCTCCATTTCTCGGTGAAGCTTAAACCAGAGCTTCGACTTCAACATTTTTCTTAACCTTGAAAGGAGATGTCGGGCACTTTAGAACCGGGGAGAAGACAACTATCTACTAGCAAACTCCAGTCAATCCAAGAATCATTGTTGAAGTGCCGGCATGATGGAATAGTGAAGCAACTCTCGCGATTCGAAGCTGCCCTATTTCGGCCAAGCAGAAATCGGCCATTTCAGGCCCTCCTCAGGCCAAACCAAGCTCTCCCAACACTTCCTCAGCCTTTCCACGATCGAATTAGGACTGAAAGGTAAGCCAATTCAGCTCCCCTTTACAATTTTCGATCGATGCTAGAGAGAGGGTCGACCGAATTTCAATGATGAAATTCTAATCCAATTCCGCATCAATTGATGCGATTCTTGATTCTAGGATGAATCTCAGGACGAGAGCTATCTGCCTAGATTGAAAGCTCAGACCGCTGTGCCTTCACCGGTGAGTAATTGAAGCTTTCTGTCTCTATAGTTCATTTTCCGGTGAAGCTCCGTTTGAGCTCGTTCCGACGTTAAAATCTATGATTCAAAGCTTTTTAGAATCGCATGAACATGCAGGAACTCAATTTCAACTCCAATTTCAACAATTAGAAGTGTTTGGTCGATCAATTTGATGAAATCAAAATCGGTAGTGTTGAAGAGTTGAAATTGGGGGGAAAATTTGGGGATTTTCGAAATTCAAAGGGCCAAAATGTAATTTTATGAAATTGAGGGTCAATTGGGCATGAAAATAATGTTGGAGGACCAATTGAGGAATTTTAGAATTTTTTGGGCAAAACTTACCATTTTTGTAAAGGAAGGGCAAAATGGTAATTTTGGAAAAATTGGGGGACCAAATTGGAAATTTGGGAAATTAAACCCCTTTTTGGTGAAATTGAATAAATTGAGGTCCCAATATAAATTTTAAAGGTTACGGGACTCAATTTGACGAAAAATCGACATTTGGAACTTAAAGTTAAAGAGAAATAACTTTAGGGACCTAATTGCAAATAACTAAATGTTTGGTTTTCTCATTCATTGGAAATAAATGAAGGCTGTTATGTCGAGTAATAATGAACAAGGATGTTCATATCGTGTAGGAACGTGAAATACCGTGAATGCCAGCATGGACGAGCTCGCGTGAATATAAAGAACCGATCAAGTGGAATTCACTACGTTAACGGGTGAGTGGGTTTACTAACATCATACCCAGTTGGGATGATGAGCACAACTTAAAGATAAAAACCACTTACCGGTTGTGGGTGGAAATTTTATATCATACCCGGTAGGGGATGAAAAGTACCTCGGTATAAAAATCCACTATTTAGTGGTATTTTAATCATCACCACTTAGAGAAAGTGATGTGAAAATTATGTGAAAAAAACTACTTACCGGTTGTAAGTAGATCATACCCGGTTGGTATGATGAGACTTACTCGAAGGAAGTTGAAAACCAGTTCATCGGTTATGAACGAAGATGTCCTTATACCGGTCGATATAATGTACAGTAAAAACCTATTTTGTCGGAAGTGTTCTCTCGTGATTGTGTGCCAATGCTTAAACTATTTGGGAAACATTCTTAACGGGAGCTCGAATAGCTCTTATAGGCAGGGGGCCTCGGTTTTGGAACTTGAGGGCTAGAATACCCAGATTTTATAAAATCTCGTATAGTGGGCCCATGGCCAATTGGCACGAGCAGGAGCTCGTAAATGAACATGATATATGTGCCATAAAACTTAATAAGTGAATTGTTTGGCCATGGTACCAAGATAGGACCGACATGCTCAATCAACTAGCGGTAGTGCGACATGACAGGTCGACGGACCAGTCAAGACAAACAACTGCAGGTTGAGTTGAGAGTTAGGGCCGTTGGACTAGTGGCACCACATATTACATGGCTTGATAAGAAAACATTGTTTGTGCATGCATTATGAGTACGGTATCATCAAGACGCCCATGAGGGGGTAGTGATGTATCCTAAAGGCCCTAAACGACCCGGTGAGTATAAGGGCAGATCGTCATTCTACGTGTCTGTGCAAAATTTGGAGTAGCACCAAGTGCATGAGACCAGGGTGGGGACAAGATGAGGTCTCTGTCCTCATACAGACACGAAAAAGTTATTTCGGGATTGTGGGTCGGATGTCACGTACATCCACTCATTCCTAGGGTAGAAGTGATCATACTTCTATTCGGGTGGCAAAAAAAGTCGCTCCAAGTCCACTAGCAGGTTCAGTAGTGGTACTGATTTGCGAATATGTGTAACCTTCATGATGAAGGATGTGTGTTGGGTAATGACACACCGGTAACTAAGAAATAATGGAAAAACCCAAATTTTTAAATAAAGGGATTTTTGAAAAGAAAGGAGTCTAGCACACTCCATATAAATGTTTTTCTTAAAAGTTAAAAGTAGACCTGTGAAAACTCATTCACTGAGTAGTCATACTCACCCCCTCCCTTATATCCCTTTTAGGAAATCCCGGAAAGTCTACCCTGAAAGACCATCAACTATGATGCCTGTAGGACAAGTATGTAAAGTTTAAAATTTCATGCAGTTTTGATTATGCTATTCCAGGAAATGGTGCAGGTTTAAAGGATGCCTTACTCTTTATGGATTATGATAAGGGGAAACCCTTTATAAACCGGGAGACTGGCGGGTTGTTCATGGGGATCTGACCAAAACTGGGTCGGGGCGTGACAGCTAACTTCTCCTGGAATCTAAGGAACCCGACCTCACCTTCTAATGCTTAGAAACCCTATGTTGGAGCTATGGTTCAAGCTTCATCGAAAAACTGAGTAGTTGGGAGAGAATGGAGTTTTCAGGTGTGAGGAGGATGAATGGAGAGAAGCTCTTTATATAGGGAGCTTTGGGACTCTCTGGCCAACCGTTTGGCACCTTAATGGCACTCATTCATGGCCAGAAATGCCTTGAATGGACCACGACATTGTTTGTTCTTCTAGTGAATGGACAGCGTCATCATCTGGAGGAATAAGACAACACTATTCCGAACAAGATCGGACCAGCCCTAACCGGGTTCAATGCTTAAACAGGCTGGTTCAGACCTGATTCGACCGGGTTTTTCAAATTTATAAATTTCTAAATTTATCTAAATTCATTATCTATCCAATAGTGGCTTCAATTCAACAATTTGAATATTTTAAGCTACATAGAAAAATGATTTTAGCAACCGGTTCAAACCAGTTCACCTAAACTGGTCTGGTTTTCTCTTTCAATTTGTCCCAAAATCACTTTCCATGGTTTTTATGACTCTTTGGGTCACTCAGGATTTGTAAATTTCCCCATTTACCCTTTCTCTAATGGTTGGGGTTTGTGAACCAGTTCAGTTTTCTCACTTGGGTTGACCGATTCTTTCCTCGGTTTTCCTTATCTTTAAGGGATGAGATTTACAACTCTCCCCTGGTTTTTGGAGTTTTTTTCCCCAAAAACTTATTCAACATCCTCTGTATAGTAAATAACTTCCCTTGATGTCAACTTGGAGTTTGTTTGACATGCTAACATTTTAGTTATTTTCACTTAACCCCTTTATAACACGCACTTTAAGGAATTTATTTTCTTTTCCATTGTTTACTCATTCCATGGAGCTTATCCTAGCTAAGCATGTCTTACCTGTGGGTAAAACCCATCCCTTGGGACCAAAGAAAACTGGGAAAAGAGCAGGTATAGGTTTATACATGAAGAAACGAGACGTTTAATAAACGAAAAATAGCTAATTAGGGAAATTGGAAAATCCCAAGTGACCAAAATTTCACAAATATTTCAAGGGAGAACCGGGAAATGGAATTGAGGAGAGAACTGAACCGTTTCAGAGTGAACCAAACCCAAACTAGACTGAACCAAAATAAACCATAGTGAATCGGTTCCCAAATTTATTTTTCTAGGTGGCTTAAAAAGGTCAATTTGGAAAATTGAGACCACCATTAGATAGAAAATGAATTTAGAAATTTTTAAATTTCAGAAAAATGATCGAATCGGGTTCAAACCGATCGATTTTTGAATTTTGGACAACGAAACCGATTGGATAGGACCAGTCAACGGTCAACGGCCAATTGGCACCGCATCAGCTGCAATGTAGACACTAGCAACCAATGGGAGCCTACCACGTATCTGGTCAATGGATAGTTGGTGCCCCATCAGCATGCCACCCTGACACGAGCAGCCAATGAGAGGTTGCCACGTGTCCGATCAACGATTTACACAACAGCCGAGCTAGCACTCCACATCAAAAAAAACTAAACAATCACAATGCGCCATGTGGCACGACCCCAACGTCATCGTCTTCAACCTTCAGACGCTAATAGAGAAGAGAGATAGAGAGGGAGTCACCAGAAAAGCTAGAGTCTCTAGTGACTCAAAAAATTCTCTAGTCATGTCACCAACGGCCGAGTCGGAGGTCAAGTCTTACGTCGGCGGATAGCCCGAACAGTTGCTGAGCTCCTTATATAAAGAACACCCCCTCATTCATTCTCAGCATCCCACAATTGAGCGAAGAAGAAGAATACATTTTTCAACAAGCTACAAATCAAAGCTCCATCAATGGGACTTTTCTCAACCTTCGAAGCCACATTAGGTGTCTTTGGAATCAGGAGTAAGTCCTCCACCCAACCACCCCTTCCATTCAGCTTTAGACCCATCGAGGAGAAACAAGGAAGCTCAAACACTACTGCCACTCCTTGGTTGAAAAATAGTTAACCTCCTGTCGTCAGCCAAGCCAGACCCCCTATGCCCCACCTAGAGGTGTTCAAACCTTCCCCCGAGCTAAGAAGGTAAGCTCCCTCCGCCGCCCTTCGTCGGAAAACACTATGTATGGTCAAATTCTGCAAAAAAAATATAACACTAATATTCATGCTGCTTAGGTCATCAATTGAAGCGTGGTTTGATCTAAGGAGGATCCCCACGACAAGGGCAACACGGTGGTAGCCAGAGCTCTAACCACCGGACCCTCACCAATAAGATATTGAAGCTCTCTCTATAGGCTGTTTTTTCTGGCAAAGCTCCATTTGAGCTCATTCCTGAGCCAAATTGAGTGATTCGAAGCTTGAAATAACAAGGAATACATAGAGGAGATGATTTAAACCAAGAATGAGGACAATTAACCAAGTTTTGGGGGTCAATTTAACGAGTTTGTGATTCGGGATCAAAATGTAATTTTTGAAAAGATTGGGCAAATTGGGGATTTTTTAAAAATTGAGGATCGAATGGTAAATTAACAAAATTGAGAGTCTTCTTATGCAATTCCCTTCCAATTGAGGGTCAATTGGGAAATTGGGTCAAATGGAAGACTAATTTGCAAAATTTAAGAATTTGGTGTCAAATTGCAATTTTGGTAAAGTTTGGGGCTAAATGGAAATTTTAGAAAATAGAGGGACCCAAGGGCAATGTTGCTAAAATTAAGGACTATAAAGGAAAATTGGAAAATCTGGGGGCCGAATCAAAGAAAAATGGGCAATTAAGGATGTAAAGATAAATGCACAAACCTTAGGGACTAAAGTGCAATTAAGGCAAAATATGAAGGCTTATATGCAAATACGCAAAGAAGTGTGATTCCTTAGTTCAATACCCTAACGAGGCAGACTACTCGATCGTCGGCTTCCAGAAAAGAGACTGCGAGACCCGACATAATCGGCGCAAACCTGCCAAAATCACTAGGTGAGTGTGAACCGCTATAACATCCATTTTGGTTGGAAAGAAAATTCACCTTTGAAAAACTATTTTCTCGGAATTAGCATCCCTTGACTGTGTGACTCTGCTTAAAATATTTGGGAGCTAATTCTGGGCTTAGTCTCAAGATGCCAGTGGGCCCAAGGCCGATGGATACGGGCGTGGACCCCGTCCAAGATAGACAAGTGATATATGATGCTAAAATACCTAAATAATGGGAACCTTGAATAATACCCATTGAGCTAAGCTGAGTTTTCAATCTTGTTGGGCCTAACCACTATTTTGTCGAAGCCAAGTCATCGAACATGTTGGGCTAGTACGCATGGTGGGCCAAAGCCAAGCCGATAGACCATTATGCTACTGGGCCAAAGATAAAGGCTTTGATTCAAAAAGATTGTTGATTGTGCATGCACCATGATGTTCGGACCATCAAGAAACCTGGCATGATGTAGTGATGGAGCCCAAGGAGTGTTGGACAACCTAGAGAGAATAAGGGCAGTTTTGTTGTTCAGTGAATCGTGAAGCCAAGGAGCTTCATGCACATGGAGACCGACACGGTAGGGGGAAATGAGATCTCGTCCAACTGAGCGGACATGGTGAAGTAATTAGGGGTTTAATGTGTCTTACTATTGATGTCCACTCAAACCCTGGGAAAGGCAGTATCCCTCTATCAAGGTGGACAGTAAAGGTACTCTAGTCCACACGTGGCGCAATCAAGGATCGTTCTGCGAATGTGTGATCTCTCCTATGACAGGAGGGCGGTTGTTGATTTGAGGAACCCAAGAAGAAATTGTTGAACTAACAAATAATTGAAATTTCTAAATTGATTCTTCATAAAAGAGTTTTCTTCCACTCACTAAGTTGTCGAACTCACCTCCTGCCTCTAAACATTTTCAAGAAGGAACGCAACTGCACCAACTTTTCCTCCCCAGACCCAAAACTAGGAACACAAATTTAAAAAGTTTCAGTTTTGTTCAATGTTATTCAGGGAAAACATGACACGTAATACGCCTTACTCTCTTGATCCCTTGAGGAGCCCCTCCTTGAGGCTCGAGAGAGTGGCGGGTTGTTCACCAAAGCTCGACCAAACCGGGTCGGGACGTGACACTATGAGTTCAAGGGTATATCCTTACATTCATATCTTCATTTGTTTAGGGCAAGATTCTTCCCCTTGTGGTTCTTAATCAAGATTTCAGGATTGGGAATTCCAAGATGCCCGATCATTCATTTGTCTAGTCATTCTCTATAGGCTCCATCAATTGAGCATTGACCACCACCAGTCTAGATGTCAGTGATCATTTACTTTAATTACTTCTTAATTAGATGGTTTACTTTTCCAAGGGTTCTTAGATGTGCTTTCCTCTATTTCCTCTTTTATGGGTAATCCACCACTTTCTTACTCACATGGCATCTTTTGATATTGTTTTCCTATTTACCATATTACTTGGACTTATCTTATTCCTTGGGTCCCTCTAAGTGCTTTTCCTCTGTACTTGTTCTTTCCATCTCAACCAGCAGATCATTCATGATCTTATCTTCTTTTCCACTTCTGTTGGTTTCATTTCTTCTTGGTTGGGACACTTATGTCCTCCCAAGGTTTCCTTCCTTGGTAGTTTATACTCTTTTCTCTCAAGATTCGCTTCCAATTTTTCCATTGATAACCTCTAGCCTTAAATGGTATTCTATGATGCCATCCTCTCATGCTTACCTTTACTCTTGAAAACTTACATGTACTTCTTTTACACCTCGTCTTCATTCTCCCTTATTCCCACTATCCATCTATTTCTTTTAGGTGGAATTCACATTTTCTTTGTTTTAAGATCTGTTGATCATCTTGCAAGAGGTTTGCTTCACATTATCATGGCTTTTTGGTCATTACACCCGTCTCAATCATTGATATCTTTAAGGCTTTCTTTTGCCCTTATTTCCCAAATGTTTTTGGCCTTTCTGCCTCTCCCTTCTTTACGGGAGTATTGACCTTCATAAGGGTCAGTTCATTAGTTTCCTCGATCCTATTATTCTCCTTGTCAAATTATCTTAAGCCCATTGTCTCTTGAGTCTTCTTATCCATAATGTCCATCTTATTGCCCTTTTTAGGGTGTAATTCTCACTAATACCCGGTCCATCTTAGGGCATCGTTTATTCTCCTTGATTATCCTATTGTTATTAGTTATTTTCTTCAACTAGGTCCGTCTGAAATCCCTATTTTGGCTTCTCTATTCTTCGAGAGTTGGTCACACCTAGCCATCCAGGTACGTCCTTAACCACCTATGTCTTTAATGAGGTCCTTATTTCAGTTCTAGCTTCTAATGGTTCAAATGTCGGTTATTTAGCTTGGACCTTTCTCTTTCCATGGTCCCACGTCCTATCCTTATCCTTATCCTTATCCTTCTTTCTAGGGACTTCCATCCTGAGAGTTTCATGTTCAACCTCTCTAACACTTCTTAAAGGTTTTACATTTATTATTTTCTTACACCTTTCTTCCATTAGTATGGTTATTCACCCTTGATTCTTCCTTGTCCTCCAATTCTTTTTGATTCCTATGCTTTCCTTCGAGAAGCTCTTGACTATTGTTGAGTTCCTAATAAATTGTGTCCTACCTGTCACTATCTCTTTCAAGGTACTTGTATTATTCCTCTGGGTTTTCTTCCTACCATACTTCTTTCCTCTTTCCTCTCTCCTTGTCTTATCCCAAGTGACTTAGCATCTTCTGCGCTCCTATTTCTTTCTTTCTTTCCTCCTGGTCAACTTTCATTCCATTGGTTTCCCTTAGGGCAATCCAATCCTTCTTGGTTTCCTTACTTTTATCTATAGGGCTTTTCCTTAACTCCTTATAGTACTTAGGCTTTTACTATTCTTGTACTCTTTGATCCTTACTTCCTTTCTTCCTTCCCTTAGTTAGGGTATGTCATGCTTGGTGAACTCTAGGTAGACTCTTCTAGAATTTCTTTCCAAGTCTTATTGTCTTATTTCTCCATTCTCCAGATAGGGGAAAACTTAATTGACTATCCTTATGGTTTGGATTAACTAGAGATGACCCGTAGTTTTCTTCCTTAGGTGATCTTTTCTCTATCCACTACCCCGATCATTATTGGCATACCTTCATTTCTTTTAGTTGTACTTGTCATTATCAAGGAGATTAAATTTTAATCAAGGAAAACTAGATTTTCATTCATTTAAGAGATAGTTTCTCGACATACTAGGCTTATTATAGAAATTTTCAAATTCCTAGTCCCTTGGGGTCATAGGTCGGGAGTTACCCTTGGAATGGTTGTAGGATTCACGGTCTAATGGCTCTGAGGAATTAGTTGAAGTCCATCCATATTCCCTTTGGATTTCCCTTATGGGACAAACTTCATGTATGGTCTCTAGTCCGTATCGTCTTAACATATATGCCTCGCATTCATATGTCCACTTCACCCATTGAGAAGGATTGAAGTTGGACTGAGCAGGTGGGGGTACTTGGTAAGCCTCTTTCTTAGTGGGATTCTCTGGTTGTTGTGGAGCTTGAGGAGATGTTAGGCTCCTTGGGGGAGGGACAGGTTCTTCCTGTCTTGGAGGAGGATAGGTTATGCCTTCTAGCTTTAGTAGGGCTCCGACAAGATTCCTATAATCATCAACCATATCCTTGGTCACTCTCTTTTCACCATTCAAGAATCGTTGAACAACCACCTTCCTGGGGTAGGCATCTTTTTCACAGTAAAGTGTGGAGGATTGAATTTCACGGCAAAGTTTCTAGGGATTCTCCTTCCTATACGGTAATTAATTTTTTATTAGTGCCAGGGCTTAGTATTGATAATGCTTCAAGGGAACTAGGCTCTAATACCACTCAAGTTGCCATGCCCTGACTTAGTTTGGTCAGATCCCCATGATCAATCCGCCGCTCCCCTGGTTCAAGAGGGCTTTCCACCTTTCTTGAATCAAGAGGAGCTAAGCGTAAATCTTAACCTTGTTCCCTGAAATAACGTAAATCAATAAAAATGCAAGGTTAAAAAAAACTTTTAAGAATACCTGAGAAAAGGTAGGTCCTAGTGTTTTCATTAGTCATTTTTCCCTATTCCTGAAAAGGTATATAAAAGAGAGGTGAGTTTCTACAACTCAATGAATGGGTGTTGGGAATGATTTTTCATAAAAATTATTTTTAGTTGGAGTGTGCTAGACTACTTATTACCTTTAAGAACATTTCTTCCTCAAATTTCAGTTTTCAAAATGCAAGCCTAAAAAAAACTTTTAAGCATACCTGGGAAAAGGTAGGTCCTAGTGTTTTCATTAGTCATTTTTCCCTATTCCTGAAAAGTGATATAAAAGAGAGGTGAGTTTCTACGACTCAATGAATGGGTGTTGGGAATGACATTTCATAAAAATTATTTTTAGTTGGAGTGTGCTAGACTACTTATTTCCTTTAAGAACATTTCTTCCTCAAATTTCGGTTTTCAAAATTCCTTTCCTCATTATACACAATAGGTATGTTTCACAATCAACACACTCCCTTCATTAAGAAGGGATCACACATTCGCAGGGTAGCCCATCCATTGCACCCACTTGTGGCATCGAAGCGACTTTATCAGCCACCTAGATAGAAGCCCATCCACTTCTACCATGGGTCTGAGTGCATGTTCATGACATCCGACCCTTAGACACGTAATCAACTCCGTGTCCACATTAGGATAGAGAATTCATCCCAACCCCACCCCGACCTCATGCGCATGAAGCTACGTTAAGCTTCCCTAACTACTAGCACGACAAATTGCCGTTATCTCCACCATGTCATCCAGTAGCCCCTATGACGCATCACTACCCCAATTGGGCATCTTGATGATCTTGAACCTCAAGTGCATGCACAAACAATAATTTTCCACAAAGCCATTTATCTTTGGTGCCACTAGTCCAATGGCCCCAACCCTCAACTCGACCAACAACAATTTGTCTAGGGCAGTCCATTGACCTAGCCCTGATGCACTACCGCCAGTCCATTGAGTATGTCGGTCCTATCTCAGTACTATGGCGAAAGTACACATTTCATTCAATTAAAATTTTCAAGGCATAAATATCATATGTTTGTTTACGAGCTCCTACTCGTGCTAACTGGCCGTGGGCCCACTGTACGTGATTTTCCAAAACCGGGCATTTTAGCTCATAAGTTCCAAAATCGAGGCATCTAACCTATCTGAGCTATTCTAGCTCTCGTCAAGAAGGTCTCCCAAAAATTTTAAGCATTGGCACACAGTCAAAGGATAACACTTGTCACGCCCCAACCCGGTTTGGTTGGATCCTCGTGATCAACCCACTACTCTCCCGGTTTACTAAGAGTTGCCCTTTGTTTATAAACCATGAAGAGTAAGGCATCCTTTAAACCTGCACATATCCTAGAATAACATAAATCAAACCTCATCCCATCCCCACCATGGTCTTGTGCGCTTGAAGCTACGTCGAGCTTCGCAAGGTCACCTAGTACGACTAACTACCCTTATATCCACCAGGCCATCTAGGGCCCTAGGACTCATCACTACCCCTCTTGGGTGTCTTGAAGGTCCCGTAAAAACATTACATGTACAATCAATATTTTCACATCATGTCATATAATCTATGGTGCCCCTAGTCCAATGGCCCTGATCCTCAACTCAACCTGCAGCTGTTTGTCTTGACTAGTCCGGAGACCTGTCATATCATACTACGGCTAGTTGACTGAGTATGTCGGTCCTGTCTTGGTACCATAGCCAAACAATTCCATTATTCAAGTTTTCATGTCATATAATTCATGTTTCTTTACGAGCTCCTCCTTGTGACAACTGGCCTATGGCCCACTATTTAAGATTTTCAAAATTGGGCATAATAGCCCCCAAGTTCCATAACCGAGGCCTCCGACCTAATAGATCTATTTGAGCTGCCATCAAGAAGGTCACATAAATCATTTAAGCAGAGGCACACAGTCAAGGGAGAGCACTTCTGAGAAAAATATTTTTTCAACTATCCACTATACCAACCGAGTGTGAGGATATCTCTGCTCATAATCGATGAATGGGTTTTCCACTTCCTCCGAGGAAGTTTCTTCATACTAACTGGGTATGATCTACTTATAACCAGTAAGTTGTTTTTCCATGTCATTTTCACAACACTCCTCTAAGTTGTGATGTTTAAAATACCACTAAGTAGTGGGTTCTCATTTATGAGGTACTTGTCATTCCAATTGGGTATGATATAAAAATCTCACTCACCCATTAATGCAGTAAATTCTACTCGACTAGTTTTTTGTATTCACGTGAGCTTGTCCTTGCTGGCATTCCCGGTACTTCGCATTCCTACACGATTTGAACATCCTTATTCATTGTCTCCTGGCCTAATAGTCTTCATTTATTCCAAATGAACAAGAAAACCAAACTTTTTATTTATTTGCAATTAGGTCACTAAAGTTATTTTTCTTTAACTTTAAGTCCCTAATGACGGTTTTTCCTTAAATTGAGGCCCAAAACTTTTAAAATTCACCTTAGGACCTCAATATATTCAATTTCACAAAAAGGTTTTTAACTTCCCAAATTTCCAATTTGGTTCCCCAACTTTTCCAAAATTACCATTTTGGCCCTACATTATTAAAATGGTAAGTTTTGCCCCAAAATTTTCAAAAATTTCCCAATTGGTCCTCCAACATCTTTATCATGCCCAATTGGTCCTCAATTTTTGGAAATTACACTTTAGTCCCTCTAATTTTTGAAATTTCCAAATTTACCCAAATTTCAACATTCTAACTCTATCGAACTTGATTTCATTAAATTGACCAATCAAATGAGTTTAATTTTGAAATTGAACTTCCATTGGAGTTCCTACACTTTCATATGATTCAATTGCACTTTGAATTGCACGATTTGGTGTCAGAATGAGCTCAAACTGAGTTTTGCCGAAAAACTGAACTTAGAGAGAGAAAGCTTTGGAAGCTTTCCATTAAGGGCACAGTGGTTCAAGCTTTCGATCTTGGCAGGTAGCTCTCGTCCTGATGTTCATCCTAGAATCAAGAATTACATCAATTGAAGCTGAATTGAGTGAGAATTTTATAGTCGAATTTTGGTCGGTTCTCTCTCTAGCACCAGTTGGAAATTACAAAGGGGAGCTGAATTAGCTTACCTTTCAACTCTAATTCAGCTGTAGGAGGGTTGTAGGGGTGTTCAGAGGGCATGGCTTGGCCGATTTCAGCTCAACTGAAATAGGGCAGCTTCGGTTCATCGGAGCTGCTTCACTATTCGGTCACGTCGATGCTTCTCCGGCGACCCTCAGAGAAAATGGAGACTACAAGCATGTAGCTAACTTCTCCTCGAATCCATAGAACCCCATCTCACCTTATTTGGCTTAGAAAAGTGCCCAAGGTGATGCTCTGGTTCGAGCTCCACCGAAAATTGGAGCAGTTAAGAGAGAATGGAGTTTTCAGGTGTGGAGAGGATGAATGAGGAAGAGCTCTTTATATTGGCAGCTCGGGGACTTCTTGGCCGTCCGTTTGGTGCCTTAATGGTGGTCATTTATTGCCTGAAACTCCTTGGCCGGAGACCTTTCATCTTCATCGACACTACGCAATTTTTCAGTGAGTGAATAGTGCTGTCATCTGAAGGAAGAAGGCGACAATGTTCCAAACCGGACCAGACCGGTCCGAACTGAGTTCAAAGAATAAATTGGCTGGTTCACCCCCAATTTGACCAAATTTTTGAAATCTAAAAATTTCTAAATTCATTTTCTATCCAATTGTGGCCTCAAATCGCAAATTTGAATTTTATAAGCCACCTAGAAAAATGAATTTAACATTCGGATCAATAGTGATTCAAACCAGTCCAAATTGGTTCAATCCAGTTCGTATCCGATTCACCTGAACCGGTTTGGTTTTCATCTCCAATTCATTCTCAAGCCCATTTCCTTGACTTTTGGGACTTTTTGGGTCACTCGGGATACAAAAATTTCCCAATTTGTTCTTTCTCTATCGGTTCCGGTTCATGAACCAACTCAGTTCATAAACCGGTTCAATCTAGTTGGATACAGTTCATCTGAACCGGTCTGGTTTTTCTCTTTCAATTTGTCCTAAGGTTCTATGAACCCTTTGAATCACCCGAGAGTTGTAAATCTCCAAATTGCCCATTCTCTAATGATCGGGTTTGTGAATCGGTTCGGTGTTTCTCACTCGGGTTGATCAGTTCCTTTCCTAGTTTTCCTTAACTCAAAATGGTGGGGTTTACAACTCTCCCCTCCTTTTAGGAGTTTTGTCCCCAAAACTGAATCAGAATTTCACATTCTAGAATAACCTTCCTTAATGTTAACTTGAACATGTTAAAGCTTCGGTCATTCTTCCACTTAGACCACTTTAAATTATGTGCTTCAGGAAGTTCCTTCCCTTTACATTGTTTACTCCTTCCATGGAGTTTAGTATGTCTTGCCCGCGAGTTGAATGGTATTTTCCCTAGGTTCACAACTTCCTTTGCTTAGGGTAAGATTCTTCCCCTTGAGGTTCTTACTCAAAATTTCTAGATTGGGAGTTCTAAAATGTCCAATCATTACTATGTCTAGTTATTCTTTGCATAGTGTAAACTCTTAGCTTGGTGTTCTTCTGAGCATCACATACTTGTTCTTCACAAGGTTTGGAGTTATTACCTCTTCGTCCTATTTTGACATTTCCTTTATCTGTCTTTTATTACAACTTTGAACAAAATTATATCTAACCTTGTCACATTTACCAATTGGGTCTTCCTTACTTGAGTCACCTTTTCCTTGGGCTGTTGGGCTTACATGCCCCTTCCAGTCATGACATTTTCCTAGAACTTGTCTCTGTCCATTAGATTTCTGGAGTACTTCCTTGGGGTTGTTCTAATCCTTTCAACCTTTTAGGGATAGTATAACTTCATCCTTCTTTCTGTTTGGTAGTATTCCTTGACTACCTTCATTGTTATTCCCTCATTCATCTTGTCATTGACGTCTTGTCTCACATAACCGTGTAAATTTCTCTTACCTACTCATCCTTTCCAAACTTCTTAATTAGGTCTTTCCAATTCCAATCATTTGTGTTTCTCGATGACTTACCAACATGCGAGGATTTTTCCTTTATTATGTCCTTCTTCTTCTTTAGCGATGTCCTTTATTCAAGGACTTTCCTTCTTCCTTAATCCACTCTTACTCACTCGTGATCATTTCATGATTCTTCATTCTAAAATAATAACTTTCGATCTATGTGTCAATTCCTTTGCTTGGGAAGATTCTCTTCTTTCAATTTCGTTCTCTACTATGTCCCTCACAATAGAGATTTTCATCTTATGAGCTACATGCTCAACCTTCTTATCATTCCTTGTAGGATTCTTTCTTCCTTTCTTCGCATCCTTATCTATGTTAGGGCATTTGTCCGCTTTGGATCCTTCTCTATTCACAACTTTGGTTTCATCCCTTATTCCTTACTTGAGATACTTTCAATTATTGGTTTTATTCCATGCATTCCACACTATGCTCAGTCGTCTATTCTTTAGGCTTCATATGCACGTGTGGACTATGACCCATCTTACCAATTGTGGTTATTTCTCCTTAGCCACATCTTATTTGGAGGGCTTACTTTACCAACATTTCTCAGACGTTCTTTCCTTTATTACCTTATTATGGATAGTCCACTCATTCTTACTAGGCACAACATCTTTTGATGCTAACTTCCTATCTGCTCGTTAACTTATTTCCTTGGGTCCTCCTAGTATGCTTTCTTGGTTCTTTCACCTCAGTTTGCGCTTCATTTACAAGTTTATTTCTTTGTCCCTTTCACTTGGTTTCATTATCTCTTAGTTGGGATACATATGCCCCTTCCGGGGCTTCCTTCCTTGGTAGGATTCTCTCCCTTTCTCCCAAAATTCCTTTTTCATTCGTTCTTTGGAAGTATCAAATCATTAAATGACATCCTTTGATGTCCTCCTTCCCATGCACCCTTCCTAGGAAATCTAGCAATATGTCCTTGTACCATTTCCTTAATTCTACTTGTATCCTACATAAGTTTTCTTACATGGGAAAAGTTCAGACATTATTTGTTTCAAGACCTCTTTGTGTGAGGCTTACTTAATCTTTTTTTCTGGCTTTGAGTTTGGTCGTCAATTTGGTCTTGGCTATTGATCTCCTTAAGGATTTTCTCTATCCTTCTTTTCCAAATGTTTGGCCTTTCCATCTTTCCTTTCTTTACTAGAGCTTGATTGATGTCCCTCACGAGGGTTAGTTCATTACCTGCCTCGCCTCCACTATTCACCTTGACTAATTCTCTTGAGGCAGTTTTCTCTTGAGTATTTTTGTCCTCAATGACCCTTAGATTGCCCTTTTTAGGATGTATTTCTTACTACTTCCTGGTCGTCCTTAAGGGGTCGTTCATTCTCCTTGACTATCTTATTGTTACTATTTGCTTACTTCTGCTATGTTGGTCCAAAACTCCAATTTGACTTCTCTACTTTTTCCAAAGGAAGTTGTACTAGCAATCTCAAGACATCCCATTTGTCATCAAATGCTCAGCTTGTCTTGTTCTTGTGGATGCACTCCCTTCTTTACTCCTAAATTATTGGAAATTTCTTCTTTAAGGGAGAATTCTTTTCAGCTACCTTTTGTTATGTTTGCGGTTTTATTGAGGTCCTGTCTTTAGCCCTTTTTCCTTCCTGCCACTTCACTAAGATCTTGAAGAGCTTCCTCCTGTCTGTGGTTGAAATTACGAGCTAGAGTCGTGTTTTTGAGATGGTATCTTTTTGGATTTCCCATAGTTGTGAGTGCTTCATTCTTGGAAAGTATTATTCTAAATCCTAGCGGTGTGGGATAGTCCTTCACTTCATGTCCAATTTCCTCTATACCTTGTAATAGGTTGTTTCCTTGCCCAATTGTTACTCCAATAGTTCTTCTAGACTCCTTACCATAACGGTGTTCTTGTCATGCCTTCTTTGCCTAATAATCACCTTGATTCATTCCTTTATCTTTGATCTTCATGGTGTCTAGGGAATCGTGGTTTAGTTTAGTTACTTTTCTTGGGGCCATCTTCCTAGCAAGATTACATCCTTTGAGAGACTGGGTTTTTAGGAATTGAGAATGCTTTATTAATAGAGGAGTACAATATTTTGGGGCTTTTAGCCCTATTACAGAAAGTGGTCACAAAATAAATAGGGAGCTACAGGATTCTTGATAAGCATCCTCTTAAGTGAGGTTATACGCCCTTTGTTGGCATTTATAGCTTCATGCTTGGCTTCCTTTGTACTTTGAGTTGTGCCCTCAATAGGACCTAGCACCATCCTCTTGGATTTTTCCCCATTTGGTCTTTTGAGATTTCTACCATGCCATATGCATTAAGAAGCTTTTAGGGTTGTCTTCCTATGAGGACAGGGTATTGAGTAGTCATTCCTGGTTTTCTTGGTTTCTCCCCTTGGAGCCATCTGAAAATTTTAAGATCAATCCTATTAGTTACTATATTTTCTAGTCTTGATTATGTATTGGAGGAAACAAGCTCTAATACCAATCAAGTTATCACGCCCCGACCTAATTTGGTCGGATTCCTGTGATCAACCTACCACTCTCCCGGTTTACTAAGAGTTGCCCCTTATTTATAAACCGTGAAGAGTAAGGCGTCCTTTAAACCTGCACCTTTCCTGGAATAACATAAATCAAAACTGCATAAAATTTTAAACTGAACATTAGGGTAGGCTTTCCGAGTTTACCAAAAAGGGATATAAGGGAGGGGGTGAGTACAACGACTTAGTGAATGGGTTTAAAAAATTAATTTTTTTAAATGTTTGATTCAGAGTGTGACAAACTCCTTATTCTCTTTCAAAAACTTTTTCATTTAAAATTCCATTTTTTATCACCATTTCATATTAATCACGGTGTGTCATCACCGAACACACATCCTTCATCATAAAAGACAATCACACAAGCGCAGGTCAACACGTCCACTGAATCCACTTGTGGCGTCGAAGCGACTTTACCAGCCACCTAGATAGAAGCATGTCCACTTTTACCCTAAAAATGAGTGGATGTTCGCGACATATGACCCTCAATCCCATAACAATTCTCCATATTCGTATGAGGACAGAGACCTCATCCCGTCCTTACCCCGGTCTTGTACACTTGAAGCTACGTCAAGCTTCGCAAGGTCACCTCGTACGACTCACTGCCCTCATATCCATCAGGCCGTCTAGGGCCCAAGGACACATCACTACCCCTCATGGGCATCTTGAAGGTCCCATAAACACAGTGCATGCAAAATCAGTATTTTCACATCATGCTATATAATCTGTGGTTCCCCTGGTACAATAGCCCAAACCCTCAACTCAACCTGCAGCTGTTTGTCTTGACTAGTCCGGAGACCTATCATGTCACACTGCCACTAGTTGACTGAGTATGTCGGTCCCGTCTTGGTATCATGGCCAAAAAATTCAATTATTCAAGTTTTCATGGCTTATAATTCATGTTTGTTTATGTGCTCCTGCTCATGCCAACTGGGCTATGGCCTACTGTTTGAGATTTTCAAAATTAGGCATAATAGCCCCACAGTTCCAAAACCAAGGCCTCCGGCCTAATAGAGCTATTCGTGCTCCCATCAATAAGGTCTCCCAAATCATTCAAGTAGTGGTACACAGTTAAGGGAGGGCACTTTCACAAAAATATATTTTCAACTATCCATCATACCAACCAAGTATGAGGATATCTCCGCTCATAACCGATGAACAGCTTTTCCACTTCCTACCAGGAAGTTTCTTCATACCAACCGGGTATTATCTACTTACAACCAATAAGTAGTTTTTCTGTGTAATTTTCACTCCACTCCTCTAAGTTGTGATGTTTAAAATACCACTAGGTAGTGGGTTTTCATTTTCGATGTATTTATCAGCCCAACCAGGTATGGTATAAAAATCCCACTCACTTGTTAATGCAGTGAACTCCACTCGACCGATTCTTTGTATTCACGTGAGCTTATCCTTGGTGGCATTCTTACACTTCATTTTCCTACACGATATGAACATCCTTGTTCATTATCCCCCGACCTAATAGCCCTCATTCATTCCAAATGAATAATAAAACGAAACTCTTTATTTATTTGCAACTAGGTCTCTTAAGTTATTTTTCTTTAACTTTAATTCCCTAATGCCGATTTTTCCTCAAATTGAGTTCCGAAACCTTTAAAATTTACCTTCTCACCTCAATTTATTCAATTTCATAAAAACGGGTTTAATTTCCTAAATTTCCAATTTGGTCCCCCAACTTTTCCAAAATTACCATTTTTACCCTACATTACAAAAATGGTAAGTTTTACCCCAAAATTTTCAAAAATTTCCTAATTAGTCCTCCAACATCTTTATCATGCCTAATTGGTCCTCAAATTTATGAAATTACACTTTAGTCCCTCTAATTTTCAAAATTCCCAAATTTCCCCCAATTTCAACATTCTAAATCTGCCAAATTTGATTTTATCAAATTGACCAATCAAATGAGTTTAATTGTTGAAATTGAGGTTATATTGGAGTTTCTACACCTTCATATGAGTCAATTGCTCTTTGAATCACATGATTTGATGTCTAAATGAGCTCAAATGGAGCTCCGCCGGAAAAATGAACTTAGAGAGAGAATGCTTCGAAAGCTTACCGTCGAGGGCACGACTGTCCGAGATTTCGATCTGGGCAAGTAGCTCTCATCATGAGGTTCATCCTATAATCAAGAATTGCATCAATTGATGCCTAATTGAGTGAGCTTTTTATCATCGAAGTTCTGTCGGTTCTCTCTTTAGCACCGGTAAAGAATTACAGAGGGGAGCCAAATTGGCTTACCTTTTAGCTCTAATTAAGTAGTAGGAGGGCTGTGGAGCTGTTGGGCCGAAATAGGGCAGCTTAAGTCCGCCGAAGCTGCTTCATTGTTCGATCACGATGGTGCTTCTCCGGTGACCCTCGAAGAAAATGGAGACTACATGCATGTAACTAACTTCTCCCTGAATCCATAGAACCCAACCACACCTTATTTGGCTTAGAAAAGTGCCCAAGTTGGAGCTCTGGTTCGAGCTCTACCAAAAATTGGAGCAGTTGAGAGAGAATGGAGTTTTCAGGTGTAAAGACGATGAATGAGGAGGGGCTCTTTATATATGAAGCTCGAGGACTTCTTGGTCATCCGATTGGGGCCTTAATGGCGGTAATTCATTGCTTGAAACTCCCTGGTCAGAGACCTTTCAGCTTTGACAGTGCTGCGCACTTTTCTGGTGAGTGAACAGTGCTATCATCTGAAGAAAGAAGACGACACTGTTCTGAATCAGACCGAACCGGTCCGAACTGGGTTCAAACCTTAAACCGACCGGTTCACCCTCAATTCGATCGAATTTTTCAAATTTAAAAATTTCTAATTTCATCTAAATTGATTTTCTATCCAATGGAGGCCTCAAATCTCAAATTTGAATTTTTTAAGCCACCTAGAAAAATAAATTTAGCATTTGGTTCAATAGTGGTTCAAACTGGTCCAAACCGAATTTAGGATCCTGTACACCTTAACCGGTTTGGTTTTCATCTCCAATTCATTCTCAAGTCCATTTTCATGACTTTTGGGACTTTTTGGGTCACTTAGGATACATAAATTTGTTGATTTGCCCTTTTTCTATCGATTCCGGCTCATGAACCAACTCAGTTCATAAACCAATTCAATCTATTTGGATCTGGTTCATCTGAACTAGTCTTGTTTTTCTCTTATAATTTGTCCTAAGGTTCTTTTCCAAGGTATTATGAACCTTTTGGATCACCCAAGAGTTGTAAATCTCCAAATTACGCGTTCTCTAACAATTGGGTTTGTGAACCGATTTAGTGTTTCTCACTCAGGTTGATCGATTCTTTTCCTGATTTTCCTTAAGTAAAAAGGGCGGGGTTTACAAAACTTTTATGACATCTTTGCTTACAACCAACAAGCGGGTTTTCTCCTTCCTTCTAAGAAGTCTATCATACTAACTGGGTATGATCTCTCTACTTACAATTGATAAGTAGTTTTTCCACTTAGTTCTCACATCACTCCAATCGGTTGTGATGTTAAAATCCCACATAGAAGTGGTTTTTCATTTACAAAGTATTCATTAGCCCAATGAGCTATGAAGTGTAAATTAGCCCACTCATTCTATAATCGCAATTTATTCCATCTTAGTCCATTTTTGCATCTACACTAGCATATCCTTGATTATGTTTCGATCCTTCATGTTCCTACATGATGTGGACATTCTTATCTATTAATATTTGGCGTAACATCCATTGTTTCTCATGAATTAACGTCTAAACTCAAAGTTTTTAGTTAATTACATTCAGGTTCGTAAAGTTTTTTTTCCTTGACCTTAGGTCCCTAATGCTAACTTTTCCCAAATTGAGTACCGAAACTTCCAAAAGTTCACTTAGTGTCCTCAATTTACTCAAAATCATTTAAGGGGTTAAGTTTTCCAAATTCCAAATTTGGTCCCCAACTTTTCAAAAATTACCATTTTGCCCCAACTTTACAAAACTTCCAATTTGAACCCAAATATTTTAAAAAATTGACCAATTGGTCCTCCGACATTCTTTTCATGGCCAATTGGCCCTCAATTTTGGAAAATTACAATTTGGCCCCTCAATTTTACAAATTTGCCAAATGTCTCCAAAATTTTCCTCCAATTTCCCCCTTTCAAACTAGCAGAATTTCATTTCATCAAATTGACTATTCAATCGAATTTAATTGTTGAAATTGAAGGTTTAATTTAGTTTCTACACATGCATACAAATCAACTGAGCTTTGAATCACATGAATTGAGGTCGAAATGAGCTCAAACAGAGCTTTGCTAGAAAACTATGCGTAGAGAGAGGAAGCTTTGAAAGCTTACCATCGGAGGTGCGACGGTATTAGCTTTCTATCTGGATAGGTAGCTCTCATCCTAAGGGTCCTCCTAGGATCAAGAATCGCAATAATTCATATCAAATTGTGGAAGAATTCGGTCATTGAAATTTTCACAATTTCTCTCTCTAATGCCGATTGGAAATACCTTTCAGTTATAATTTGACCATGTGAGGGTTGTGGGAGTGTTGGGAGAGCTTGGTTTGGCCTGAGAAGGGTTGAATTCGGTTGATTTCATCTCGGTCGAAACAGGGCAACTTCAGTCTATCGGAGTTGATTCACTATTTGATTACGCCGACGCTTCTCCAGCGGTCCTCAAATCAAATGGAGACTACCTTAGGTATCTGACTTCTTCCGAAATCTAAGGAACCCAACCTTACCTTCTAATGCTCAGAAAAACTCCTATGTCAGAGCTTTGGTTCGAGCTTCATTGGTAAACTAAGTAGTTGAGAGAGAATGGAGTTTTCAGGTGTAAGGAAGATGAATGGAGAGGAGCTCATTATATAGGGAGCTCGGCGACTCTCTGGCCGACACTTTGGAACCTTAATGGTGCTCATTCATGGCCTGAAATGCCCTGAATAGAAATGGTTCACCTTCACTGATGATGTATGTTCTTCCGATGAATGAACAGTGTCGTCATCTGGAGGTAGAAGACGACACTGTTCCGAACCGGGTTCAATGCTTAAACCAATTGGTTAAGACCAGATTTGACCGAATTTTTCAAAATTAAAAATTTCTAAATTCATTCCCTATCCAATGGAGGCTTCAACTCCCCAATTTGAATATTTTAAGCCACATAGAAAAATGAATTTAGTAATCGGTTCAATGATGGTTCAAACCATTCCAAACCGGTTTAATCCAATTCAGATCCAGTTCACCTAAACTGGTCTACTTTTCTCTTCCAATTTTTCCCAAAGTCATTTTCCATGGTTTTTATGACTCTTCGGGTCACTTGGGATTAGTAAATTTCCCCATTTGTCGTTTCTCTAACAATGTGGGTTTGTGAATCGGTTTAGTTTTCTCACTTGGGTTGACCAATTCTTTCCCTGGTTTTCCATATCTATAAGGGACAGGGTTTACATGTCAACTACTTGATAGCAACCTCCTTTCAACTCGAGGACCACCGGAGAAGCACCGGTAGAATCAAACAATGAAGCGGTTTTGACAGAACGAAGCTAGACTGTTATGGCCGAGCTGAATTCAAACCTCTTCCGACCAAACCAAGCCTCCCCAATGCCCCTACAGCCCTCACAAGGCCTCAAAAGAGCTTAAAGGTAAGCCAATTCGGCCCTCCTCCGTCATTGTAGATCGGTGTTAGAGAGAGAAAGTGTCGAATTTGGCTGATTAAATTCACTCTCATTTGGACTTCAATTGCAACAACTTATGATCCTAAAAGGAACCTCAGAACGAGAGCTACCTCCCCCGATCAAGATCTCGGACTGCCGCACCTCCGACAGTAACCTTTCTCTATCTACGAACAATTTTTTGGCAAAGCTCTATTTGAGCTCATTTCGGACCCAAATGTTGCGATTCAAAGCTCAATTGAATCGTATGGAAGTGTAAGAATTGATCCATAACGGTTGGGATGATCAGCATTATTTTTAAAGTATAAAGCCCACTTACCAGTTGTAATTAGGAATGAATATCATAATCGGTTAGTATGATGAGTATTCCTTAAGGAGAGGAGAAACCTGCCTACCGGTTGTAAGTGAAGATATCATCACACCCGGTTGGTGTAATGAGCTAAAAATGAATTTTGTCAAAAGTGTTCTCCCCTAACTATGTGATAATGCTTAAAATATTTGGGATACCTTCTTGACGAGAGCTAGAACAGCTCAGATAGGCCAAGAGCCACGGTTTTTGAACTCATGGTTCTAAATGCCCAGTTTTGGAAAAACACATGCAGTGGGCCCAAGGCTAGTGGGCACGAGGAGGAGCTCGTAAACAAACTTGATTAAGAAAAGCCATGAAAATTTCTAATGAAATTGGTTGTGTGATTTTGCCATGGTACCGAGTCAGCACCGACAATACTCGATGGACTAGCGATAGTGCGTCAGGGTCAAGTCGATGGACAGACCTAATAAATAGATGTAGGTGAGATTGAGCACCGGGGCCGTTGGACCGTTGGCACCAAAGATGATGGCTATATGTGAAAAACTCTTGTTTGTGCATGCACTTGTGGTATGGGACCATCAAGACGCCCTAGGGTATAGTGATGGGTCCTAAGGGCTACTAGACGACATGGTAGAGATAAGGGCAGTTCGTCGTGTCAGTTAGTCTTGAAGCTCTGTAAGCTTCTTGTGCATTAGACTGTGGTGGTTTTCCAACTACTTCCTATGTTGTCCCATTGTCTTTCAATTTCCTCAATATCATAATCATGATGGTTCCCTTTATCTACTCATTCCTTAGCATTTTCCTATGGTTTACCCGGGTTCCAACCGTCACTTTTTCCAGCTTACTAACACATTGAGATTCCTTTGTCACTTTTGTCCTTCCTCATTACATTGATGTGTTTTTCTCAAGACTTTCCTTTCCTTCATCCTTTCTTGCTTACTTGTGACCATTTTCCATTTCTCATCAGAGTTGACCCTTTTTACGTTTACTTATTATTTCCTTGCTTTGGGGAAGGTCTCCCTTTTAAGGTTTCCTTTTAAGGTTTCCTTTCTCTACCATGTCCTTCAAGGTAGAGACTTCCATTTTAGGGTGATGCTTTTGATCTCTTTACTATTCTTGAAGGTTTCTTTCCTTTACCTCCCTTTACCACCCTACACTCTCTTTATTTTGGGGCATTTGCCAACTTTTAAATTCTCCTTTGTCTTAAAATTCCCATTCTATCCTTCATTCCCTATCCAATGAACTTCGAGTTTTCGGGTCTTATTTCTTGTATCCCACTATGTCAAACAACACAACTGTTATCATTTAGGTTCCATTAAATGATTGTGGACCACGACAAGCCCTGATGTCTGTGGTTGTTCCAATTATTCACTTCATATTTTGAGGCTTAATTTTCCCGAGATTTCTCAGTTAGTCTTTCCTCTATGTCCTTATTATAGGCAATGCACCCCTTTCTTACTTATACTGCATCTTTCGATGCAATCTTCTTATCTACCTGTTCCTTGGTTTTTAACTTATTCCTTGGGTTCTAGGAAATCTTCCCTTGTACTGGTCCTTCATTCCCAACTCGCATTCCAATTGAAACTTTCCTCTTCTCTTATACTTTAGTTGGGTCCATTACTTTTCCGTTGGAATATGTATGCCTATTATGAGCTCCTTTCTTTAGTTGGCTTCTTCCTCTTTTTCCTAAATTTCCTTTTTCCTTTGTCCTCTTGGATATCTATCATATTTTTTACTTCACGACCTCCTTGATGTCATCCCATCCGACTCATCCTTACTTTGGGGAGTTTTACTAGTACATACCTTATTCTTGTCTTTATCTCAACTTGTAGTCACTACGATTTTTATTCCTATTGGTGAAGGGTTCTCGGACTTTTTCCTTTCAAGGTTGCTCCATTCTCTTCCGAGAGAGCTTGCTTAATCCCTTCTGTGGCTTTGATTTGGTCGTCGATTCATTTCTAGTCATTTAATACTTTGAGAATTTCTTCATTCCTCCTTTCAATGTTTTGACCTTTTCATCCTTTCCTTCCTTGCTGGTATCCAATTTATGATCTTCTAGAGCGTCAGTTTGTTAACTGCCTCATCCCCACTATTTTTCCTTGTCCACTTATCTTGGAGGAGTTGTTCTTCTAGTTTACTTGTCCTCAATGCCTATCACGTTGTCCTTTTTAGGGTGTAATCCTTACTATGTTTTTGGTCCTTCATAGGGCGTTGTTCATTTTCCTTGATCATTTCGTTGTTTCTAGTTGCTTCCTGTTTGACCACTCTCATATTTCCAAATTAGGTCACACATGCCATTCCCAAACATTCTCAACCACTTTCGCCCGCCTTTTTAAGGTTCCTCATTTGGGTTAAGTCTCTTATGATCCTTCTCTTGGTTCCTCAGCTTGGGAATTTCTTTTCCACGATTTTATTTCCTACCTTTATCTTTTTATTAGGGACTTCCGTCTTAGGATTTTCAACGTTCTCCTTCCTAACGCTTTTTGAATGTTTTTCCTTCTTTCCTTTCTTACAGCCTTATGGCATCAGTAGGGTTATCCGCTCTTAATCCTTCTCCATCCTCAAATTCCCATCTTGTTCCTTATCCTTCCTTTGAGAAGTTCCCGATTGAAGCGGGTTTCTAGCACTTTTCATTTTTGTCTATCTGCCTATCAATAACTCTTTCAAGGGTATTTATGCATTCCCCTAGAGTTCTCTTCCTTGCACACTTCTTTCTCACTTCCCTCTTAATGTGTCTTATCCTAGAGTTACCTGAAAAGGTTTTCCTCATTCTCCATTTTTTAGGGGTTCTTGTACCTCATATGTCCTCTTGGTTATTTCTCATACTCCTGGTTCTTCTTAGAGGTCACCCAATTACTCTTGATTTCATAACTCTTGTATGAGGATTTTTTCTCAAACCCTTATGGTCCTTAGGTTTTCCTTTACTACTCCTACACCTTCTGATGCTTACATCCTTTATATCAAACCTCACACTCTTTCTCTTCTTCTTACCCATGGTTGGGGTATGTCCTTTCTAGTGATTTTAGGTAGACTCTTGGTCCTTCTTTAGAACTCCTTTTTTCTAATCTTGTTGCCTTGTTACTCCACATTCCTAATTCTTGTGGGGAACTTATTTGGCTATCTTACGGTTAATGTTAACCATAGGTGACCCGTAGTCTTCCTCCTTAGGTGGTTTTCTCTCAATTTACTACCTCGGTCATGATTGGTATACTTCCAATCTGTTAGTGGTACTTAACCTTTATTCATTCAAAGAGGTAGTTTTCTTGTCGTACACGGTTTATTATAGGAATTCACTACTTCCTAGTCAATTGGAGTCACAGGCCAGGAGTTAGCCTCTGAACAGTTGTGGGATTCATGGTGTGAAGGCTGTTATGAACTACTTGAAGTCCATCCATATTCCCTTTGGATTTTCCTAATAGGACGAACTTCATGAATGGCCTCCAGTCCGTACCTTCTAAACACCTCAACCTCGCACTCGTATGTCCACTTCATCCATTGGGAAGGATTGAAGTTGTATTGAACTGGTGGGGCTACTTGGTGGACTTTCGGAAAGGTGGCATAGGTATCCCAAAAGTTTCCCAAGCCTCCTTCTTAGTGGGAGTTCTTTTTGGCTGTTGTGGGGCTGGAGGAGGTGATGAGCTCCTTGGAGGGGGGATAGGTTCTTCCTACCTTGGAGGAGGATAGGTGATGCCTTTTGGATCTAATAAGGCTCCAACCAGTTTCCTATAGTCCACAACCATATTGTTGGGCACTCTTTTCTCGCCCTCTAAGAATCGTTGAATGATTGCCTATATGAAGGTAGGCATCTTTTTCATGATTTCATGTGGGGGTTTGGTTCTTCCTACAAGGTAGTTAAGTTTCTGTTAGTGTTAGTGCATAGTATTGATAATGCTTTCAAGGGAACATGGCTCTGATACCACTCAAGTTGTAACATCGTGACCCGATTTGGTCGAATCCTCATGAGCAACCCGCCTCTCTCTCTCTCTGTTTAAGAGGGGTTTCCCCAGTCCTTTAACCAAGAGGAGTCAGACATAATTTAAACCTTGTTCCATGGAAATGCACAAATCGATAAAAATGCAAGCTTAAAAGAACATTTAAGCATACCTGACATAGGGTAGATCCTGGTATTTTCTTTAGTCATTTTCCCCTACTCCTAAAAAAGGGTATAAAAAAGGGGGTGAGTTTCTACAACTCAGTGAATGGATGTTAGGAGTGAGTTTTCATAAAAATAGTTTTAATCAATGTGTGTCAGTATCCTTATTTATTTTAAGAAAGGATCTTTTCTTCAAACTTTGGTTTTTCAAAACCTTTTTCCTCATTTCCACATTAGGTGTGTTTAATAGACAACACACACCCTTCATCAAGAAGGGAACACACATTTGCAAGTGCAACCCGTCCAGTGTACCCACTTGTGACTTGGAGCATCTTTATTGGCCACCAAGATAGAAGTCTGTCCACTTCTACCCTGGGTCTAAGTGGATGTTCATGACATCCGACCCTCAGACCTGAAAATAACTCCATGTCTATATGAGGATAGAGTCCTCATCCCGACCCCACCCCGGTCTCATGCACAAGAAGCTACGTCAAGCTTCCCGATAGCTAGCATGACAAACTACCCTTATCTCCACCATGTAGTCCAGTAGCCCTGAGGATGCATCACTACCCCTCTTGGGCATCTTGATGGTCTTGTACCTCAAGTGCATGCACAAACAATAGTTTTTTCACATAACCATTTATCTTTAGTGCCACTAGTCTAACAACCCCGACCCTCAACTCGACCTACAACTGTTTGTCTAGGTTGGTATGTCGACCTGGCCTTAATGCACTGCAGCCGATCCATCGAGTAATGTCGGTCCTATCTTGGTACCATGGCGAAATCACAAATTCATTTCATTAGAAATTTTCATGGCTTTCATATCTCATGTTTGTTTATGAGCTCTTACTCGTGCCTATTGTACGTGATTTTCCAAAACCGGGCATTTAGCCTCACAAGTTCAAAAATTGAGGCCTCTGGCCAATCTGAGTTGTTCTAGCTTCCGTTAAGAAGGTCTCCCAAAGAGTTTAAGCATTGGCATACAGTTAGAGGAGAACACTTCAGACAAAAATAAAATTTTTACTTCATCACACCAACCAGGTGTGATGATACCTACGCTTACAACCAGTAAGTGGGTTTCTCTTTCCTTCAAGGAAGTCCATCATAACAATCGGGTATGATTTCCTCTACTTACAATCAAAAAGTAGGTTTTTGCTTAGTTTTCCCATCCCCCAATAGGGTATGATGTCAAAATTCCACTTACAAAGTGGTTTTTCGTTTCTAAATTGCTCATCATCCCAACCGGGTATGATGTAAATAAGCCCACTCACCCGATAACTGTGGTGTGTTCCTTTCCAATCAGTTTTCGACATCATGTTAGCTTATCCTTGCTGACGTTCTAGTCTCTCATGTTCCTACATGATTTGGGCATCCTTATTTATTAAAATTTGGAAAAATAACCTTCGTTTCTCACATATGAATAACTAGACTCAAATTTGTTAGTTCATTGCACTTAGGTCCCTAAAGTTCATTTTCCTTAACTTATGTCCCTAATGCTAACTTTTCTCCAAATTGAGTCCTGAAACTTCCAAAAATTCTCTTTGGGTCCTCAATTTACTCAAAATTCTTTAAGGGGCTCAAGTTTTTCCAAATATCTAATTTGGTCCCCCAACTTTTCAAAAATTACCATTTTGCCCCTACTTTCCAAAAATGGCCATTTTACCCCAATTATTTCAAAAATTGACCAATTGGTCCTCCAACATCTTTTTCATGACCAATTGGCCCTAAAGTTTGGGAAATTACAAAATGATCTCTCAATTTTACGAAATCCCAAAATTTTCCACCAATTTGCCCTTTCAAACTAGCTGAATATGATTTCTTCAAATTGACCATTCCATCGGGGTTAATTGCTTCAATTGGAGGTTTAAATTAGTTTATATACTTACATACCATTCAATTGAGCTTTGAACCATATGAATTGAGTTTGAAACGAACTCAAACGGAGCTTTGCTAGAAAACTTTGCGTATAGAAAGAAAGCTTCGAGGCTTATTATTGGAGGTGCGGCAGTCTGAGCTCTCTATCGAGGAAGGTTGCTCTCTTCTTGAGGTACCTTCTAGGATCAAGAATTCCTACAATTGACCCTGAATCAAGGGAGAATTTCGTTAGTGAAATTTTATAGTTTCTCTCTCTAACTCCGACCTATAACGATTAAGGAGGGCCGAATTAGCTTAGCTTTCAGCTCAGTTGAGGTCATATGAGGGTCGTGTTAGTGTTGAGAGAACTGGGTTTGGCTAGAGGAGAACTAAATTTGGCTGATTTCAGCTCGGCTGAAGTAGGGCAGCTTCGGTCCTTTGGAGTTGCTTTATTGTTTGATTCCGTCGGCGCTTCTCTGGCAGTCCTTGGGTCGAATGGAGATTGCCTTCAAGTAGCTGACTTCCCCAGGAATCTAAAGAACCCTACCTCGGCTTCTAAGGCTCAGAAAAAGGCTTATGTCGGAGCTCTAGTTTGAGCTTCTCCGAAAAATGGACAGTTGGGAGAGAATGGAGATTTGAGGTGTGAGGAGGATGAATGGAGAGGAGTTCTTTATATAGGGAGCTCGGGGACTCTCTGCCCGACCGTTTCACATCTTGGTCAAGCTTATCCTCAACCTGAAATGCCATGAACAAAGATGTTTTTCCTTCATTAGTGTTGTTAGTTTCTGCATTGAATGAACATTGTCGTCATTTGAAGGAAGAAGATGACATTGTTTCAAACCGGTCCGACAAAGTTCAATGCTTTAATTGGTCGGTTCATGCACGATTCGACCGATTTTCTCAATATTAAAAATTTCTAAATTCATCTAAATGCATTCTCTATCCAATGGAATTTTTAGGGCAAAACTTACCATTTTTGTAAAGGAAAGGCAAAATGGTAATTTTGGAAAAGTTGGAGGACCAAATTGGAAATTTGGGAAATTAATACCCTTTTTGTGAAATGGAATAAATTGAGGTCCTATGATAAGTGGAGAAAAAACAAGCATTAGGGACTTAAAGTTAAAGAGAAATAACTTTAGGGACCTAATCGCAAATAAATGAAAGTTTGACTTTATCATTCAGTTGGAATGAATGAAGGCTATTAGGCCAAAGGATAATGAACCAAGATGTTCATATCGTGTAGGAACACAAAGTACCGGGAACGCCAGCAAGGACAAGCTTGTGTGAATACAAAGAGCCGATCTAGTGGAATTTACGGCATTAATGGGTGAGTGGGTTTACTAACATCATACCCAGTTGGGATGATGAGCACAACTTAAAATTTAAAACCACTTACCTGTTCTGAGTGGAAATTTTATATCATACCCGGTTGGGAATGATAAGTACCTCAGTATGAAAACTCACTATTAAGTGGTATTTAAAACATCACTACTTCGAGGAAGTGATGTAAAAATCATGTGGAAAAACTACTTACTTGTTGTAAGTAGATCATACCCAGTTGGTATGATGAGACTTCCTCGAAGTAAGTTGAAAACCCGTTCATCGGTTATGAACGGAGGTGTCCTTATAACCAGGCGGTATAATGGATAGAGAAGACATATGTTTTGTCGGAAGTGCTCTCCGCTGACTGTGTGCCAATGCTTAAACAATTTGGGAGACCTTCTCGACGGGAGCTCGAATAGCTCTAATAGGTCGAGGGCCTCGGTTTTGGAACTTGGGGGCTAAATGCCCGATTTTAAAAATCTCGTACAGTGGGCCTAAGGCCAGTTGGCAAGAGCAGGAGCTCGTAAAAGAACATGATATATGTGCCATAAAACTTAATAAATGAATTGTTTGGTCATGGTACCAAGATAGGACCGACATGCTCAGTCAACTAGCGATAGTGCAACATGACCAGTCGACGGACCAATCAAGACAAACAACTGTGGGTTGAGTTAAGAGTAGGGGTCGTTGGACCAATGGCACCACAGATTACATGGCGATATGAGAAAACATTGTTTGTGCATGCACTATGAGTACATGATTATCAAGACGCCCATGAGGGGTAGTGATGCATCCTAAGGGCATTGGACGACCTGGTCGCTATAAGGGTAGTTCGTCGTTCCAAGTGTCTGTGCGAAATTTGGAGTAGCACCAAGCGCATGAGACCCGGGTGGGGATAGGATGAGGTCTCTGTCCTCATATGGAAATGAAGAAGCAATTTCGGGATTGAGGGTCAAATGTCGTGAACATCCACTCATTCTTAGGGTAGAAGTGGTCGTGCTTCTATCCGGGTGGCAGGAAAAGTCGCTCCAAAGTCACTAGCGGGTTCAGTAGTGATACTGACTTGAGAATGTATGTAACCTTCATGATGAAGGGTGTGTATTGGGTAATGACACACCATGGTAACTAAGAAATGATGGAAAAACCCGAATTTTTAAGTAAAGGGAGTTTTGAAAAAGAAAGGAGTCTGGCACACTCCATATAAATATTTTTCTTAAAAATTAAAAGTAGACCTTTGAAAACTCATTCACTGAGTAGTCGTACTCACCCCATTCCTTATATCCCTTTCAGGAAATCCCGGAAAGCCTACATTTAAAGACCATCAACTAAGACGCATGTAAGACAGGTATGTAAAGTTTAAAATTTCATGTAGTTTTGATTATGCTATTCCAAGAAAAGGTGTAGGTTAAAGGACGCCTTACTCTTTACGGTTTACAATAAGGGGAAACCCTTTAATAAACCGGGAGAGTGGCGGGTTGATCACGGGGATCTGACCAAACCGGGTCGGGGCGTGACATGTTTAACCTCACTTCCTTTCTTCTCCCTTCTGGTTTTGCAAATTAAATTATATTTTTGTCCTTTTTAGGTCCACTTGGTAATTTAATATAAAATCTGAGCCGTTTAGTCGAAAACTAGCTTTTTTCTAAGAATCACAGATTTTTTTTGCTCGAGAAACTAACTCCTAACTTGAACGAATCTTTATTCTCAGCATCGGGTTCCTTTTCCCACTTCCAACATTATTTTATGATCTAATTCAATTTTTTAGTCCTGACTCAGGTTTCATTCCTAGTTTAGGATTTCATTCCCAAATTAGGTTCTAATTCATGGTTTAACCTTGATTTATGGTCCAATTAGGCTTAACTCTAGTTCTATATATTACGATGTTACGGATTCGAACTAGTTTCCAACAATATTTTGGATTGGTTCGTTAAATTTTAGTTATTTCTAGGTTGGTTTACTTCTAATTTGACCGATTTTTTGCCTGGTTTAATTTTCTAAAAATTACTTGTCCAATTCCATAATATTTGAGCTCAAAATTTTATATTTTCTAATTTATGAATTTTTTTATAAAATTTGTAAAATTTTCGACTAAAACCAGTTTGAACCTCATTCAAATCGGTATTAAAAATGTTATTTTCCAATTTTTAATTTTCGATCAAATAAATTATTTGGGAACAATTTAATATATTTTATTAATGGTCCATTTTTTTCAAATCGATATCAAATCCGATTTATCTTTCAAATCGGGTTTACTTCTCCATTTTTTGGTTTGATTATAATTTTTAGTTTGCTTCGGTCAAATGAGATTTTATGAAATATCAATGTTACATAATTATTCATAAATAATGTTAGATAAATATTATTGGTGTATATGATTAAAAATATCACCCAAATCATATTTTTAAGTAAAAATAAGGTTAAACCCTTATTCGTTCATGAACTTCTCTAATAATATTTATAATATTTCAATTAATTCATACATTTTAATATTATATTTGAATCTATAATTGATGTGATCCTATTTTGGTTGTCATTAACTTGCTACAAACTCACATATATACAACCAATAAAATTATAAAAATACTCTAATATATTAACTAAATACTTGAATTCTTAGTGGAATTCCATGTGTGAATCTATTGAATATGCTCCATGTCATTTTCTCTTAAAATAGAATCTCCGATTGAGGGAGTTTTTTTTAAGTAAAGACAAGTTATACTATGAAGGAGTCTTATTCTTATTGGCATCTTTTCAACTTGTAGGGCTGGCTCTAGGACTCTTTGCTTACTCTACTGTGAAACACATCATAGTAAAATCCTTTTACCTTGAAATACATCATAGTAAAATGTACGGACTTCTTTTGATGTAAAAAGAGAGCACTAGCGAAAAGTAAGCATATAAGTATTTTATGCGGCAATCATATATACGAAGATAATAAAAGGAATAGGATTTGTTTTTGCCAAGCAGACTACTGGAGTGGCAGGGTTTGTCCACATTATTGCACGTGCATGCTCCACTCACAAAGGCTGCTTTCCTAGTCATTTCATTTGGTGTAAATCTGAAAAAACGAAAGGCCATGCAAGTGCAACTCAGACACCTATTTGATCGTTCGATGTATATTGGGTAAGTGTCGTGTCATTATGATTCAGGAGAGCAACAGCCTTATAAAGGTAATAAGTGGCTCACAGTAAGCCCTATGTAATTTGTTTCTTGTGGATCCAAAAGACTAGGGTGTGTGGTGCCATCTTGAGGATATATATGGGGAGGGGTCAAAGGGCAAAAAGGAATTATAAGAAATTTCATAAAAGAATGAAGTGTTTTTAACCGTATAATAACATATTATGGCCTTCCATCAGATCAATCATATAATAATGCAAATATAACTTATTAGTGAAAAATTGACACCTTCTGCTTGTATTAAAAGTTACGGATTATGGGCAGCAATCCACTCGTTCATCCCGTCGTAGCATTCTAAAATATATTTTTGCGATTTACTAGATTTGAATTTGCAAATTAATAATACTATTAATATTAATTTACCAAATTTAAGTTGATTTTATTGTTTATTTAAAATATAAATATTATAATATAAAATATATTTATTATACACTTTTTTTAAACTCCCATTGGCATAATTCCTGATTAAAGCGAAATTTTTAATTTTTTACCCAAATTTTCGTTCAGCTAATTTTTTATATTATGATATTGAGATTTTGAATAATTAATAAAATTGATTTTAGCTCATTTGTCAAATGAGTATTAGATTTTAGTTATTAAAATTTGTATGGTTCTAAAATATATATTATAATAATATATATTTTAGAAAAATATATATTATTATATAAAAATAATTGCTAAATTGAACTTATGGTACTAATTATTTAGAAAAAAATTATAATTTAATATAAAAAAATTTAAAAAAACATATACAAAAAATAATACTTTGGTATTAAATACTTTTTAATATCAAAAGATTTATAAAATAGACATATTTAATTTAGTGAAAATTCATGTGTAAAATCATTAAATTCACCCAACAAAATATAATGGAATATATTATTTAATCTAATTTATAAAAAATTGATATTAATATTTTTAAAATATTTGATATTAAACTATACAAAGATATTGTATATTGATTGAAGCATGCCTGTGTCTCTACATCCTTTATATGGAAACTCGAAATGAGTGACGAGGAAATTATGATTCAATTGTCAGGTTATGAGCAAAGATCCCAAGAGATCCTTTGCCTCCATTCACAAGAGAAGTATGCATGGGGCATTAAATGCTCATCGTTTTCACCACGAGCATCATCCCACGTCTGTCGGCTCTTTTCCTTCCCTTGACTACAATTCTGGATTTGCACATAGCAAGCAAGACTTTGGACTACCTAGAAATAGGAGTCTGAGTAGTTGGGAGTGTTGATTTATCAAGTGATCGTGCACACTTGTATCCCACTCCAAAGAAGCTTCCAAGTTATACATCATAATTGAACCACTGAGAAAATGGTAGGAATTCATGGTTTATTTGCGCCTTGCCAAACCAAGATTGAGTCCATTATCTCTCATGTTCATCACTCATTCTCTATATATACAGATTAGTTTGAGCTTGAGCTGTCAAAATACATTGAGAATATGGAATCATGGCACGTAGTAAATGGGATGAGAAAGTGGGATATGAGCATTTAATATGGCCAACGAAAACATTAAATGGAGGTCATTGAATGCAGCTTCTCCGTTCCTTCCATTGGCTGCTCTGACAGGGAGGTGGAGGAAGGCCGTATTGGGTATAGGAGACTAAATAATATTGGTAAATATATCCATTGCCATTGACATTTAATTTTTCAAAAAGATGAAAAAAAACATGGCATAGATAGGGAGGAAGGGGTTGAGTGCAAGCATTAAAAAGCTGCACCTTATCTCCACCCACCCACCATCCATCTATCTATCTGACTGAGTTTTCACCTCTCTCTCTACTCTCTCTACTGGTAATTATTCTCGGGATTTGACATCCCTCAAAATCTACTCATTTGTTCCAGCATTGAAATTTTTGGACGTGGTAAATCATGTGAGATTAAGATTTGGATAACTCCAACTCTTTTACATTTATAAGGTCTTAGTCTTTAGAGTTTGTTCTCACTTGAAAGCACTCTCTATATTAATGTCTCCAATATAGGCATATATTCAAAATTTTGGAGAAATTTGGAATATTGCATGTTGCCCCATGGGCTTGTTGGACCGTAGCAGATTGTAAGTCCATTTTTGTGCTGAAGATTAGATCCACCTGCCATGAACAGACATGTCTTTTTTTTGCCCAAAGAGACACTTTCATTAAGTATAGTGGTTCATCCCAAAAAATTCATCATCCCGTGGATAAATGAGTATCATGATCAAATAAAGAAAGATAAAAGATATACTTTTGAGCTCTGCCTAATCATGTGTCTATGCGCTATCCCACTGGCACATGCCATATATAATTTTTGTAAATATAGCATTATCTAGTTGCCATAGCTGTAACCAAAACCTAAGAATCAATTTACATGATAATCTTACATTGTCAACATTCTTTGCGCTATTTTATATCAAGTAATGGGAGCAATGGGATACTATCTTCGAACTTGAATTGAAAGATCACATTTATCTGCATATATTACGCTGGGATACAAGCCGCTCTCTCGTCCTGACAGTACACAGCTTTTCCATTTCAAATTCAGCCAACGAACTTGAAGGTTAGTCCAATTAGCACTTATATAGCTGGGGGATCTATTTGCCTATACAACACTTGAATAACTCTCTTCTGCGTCAACCATCTATCTAGTATAACAATATGTCTTAACCCAGTTTTTTTTGTATAGATCTTATGCTAATGAAGTACTAAGGCTAACTAATTCACATTCGAGTTGTTGGACTGATGACTAAAGGTCTTCAAACGTGTATTTTCATACTTCTTTCGTGTGGGAGATAAGGGTGGGAAGTACAAGATTTGATAGTGAATTGAATGTGGGAATTGTAATTGTCTGTGCCAAAAAGGAGGAGCTAGCTCTCTACCATGGGAATGGAATTCGTATTCATTGTCCCAAGAGTCAGGAAGATAGTGCCAATGCGACCATTCGGAAGATTGATCTTTACATCTAATCACTCAGCTGAAAGAAAGTCATGTCCCTTTCCAAATTTAGATCTACCTTGCTGTCATCTCCTGCCATCATATAGGAAAGTCTCCCTGACTTATCAAAGTCTTCGGATGACTTGTGCAAAAAAAAAAAGTCTTTGGATGAGAACTACGCTCTGTGGAACTGGCAAATGAAAAAAACGAATAAATTATACTCTAGAAAGTTTTCATAGCCAGTCCACGGACTAATGTTCAACAATGAAGCTACTCAGCTGCACCTCCATTCAAAAAAACGAATAAATTATACTATTGCAAGTTTTCATAGCCAGTCCACGGACTGATGTTCAACACTGAAGCCACTCAGCTGCACCTCCATTCAAAAAACAGTATCTTGAGACAAACATCTAAGCCACAGAAAATGGTGAAATTCCAAAACTCAGTAGCCCACCTGAACTTATGGAGCAATGACATTCTGCAATAGCTTCTTCAGCTCTACGTGGTATTGAAGGTCTGGTTTGTGCTGAGGAATTCTGGCATCCAGGCAATATTTCCAAGATGGGTGGAAGTTCAGGTCCTTCTTACAGCCACTTTCTCCAACTGGTCGATCTTAAATCGCCTGACAATAACCTAGGAAGGCTGAGCAGGCTGTTCACCCTTGTCACACCTTCTAGGGCCGACCATTCCTCATCTTCACCGCATGCAATGAACTCCGCCAGGCTCCTTTTGGACTGCCCAACAGGCGATAAATGAGTCGGTAACATCTCCTCTAGCAGATTTGAGACTGGTTCAATCTCGTTGGAGACAATAGCCCCCAGCTGCTCGAGAACCATATCATCATCAGGACAAGCATCATCAGCACAGGTTTCTGAGCCTTGAGGTGATCTCTCTGGAGCTGCCACTATTGCCTTCTCTACCACATTAGCATCTGGAGGAGTAATGGAAGGTTCGTGCTTGTCTTGGGTGTCTGGAATTATAGTCAGTTGCTGATGATGATCAATAAATAGGCAGACAACTGCACAATCATCGGTCTTTGAGCTGGGGTACTTGAGCCTCCATGACCGAACTGCACAGTCCACGAGAGCTCGGGCAGCTGATGCACGCCCAGGGGCAGAAGCCACGATATCAATGACCTCCTTGTTGGAGAGAACATCCCACACCTGTCAAAGGAAAAAGGGATGCTACTTATTGAAAGCAGAAATTGATCATTGTATTGTATAAGAAGCTCATGTCAAAGAGTTTATATGAAAGCAAGTTTCCGCTGATTTGGGTTTATTACCCCATCAGTGGCAAGAATGATGAACTCGTCCCTCTCTGTGAGTCGGCGGTAGAAAATGTCAGGAACAGATATCAATCCAAAATCCTTAAGGCAGAAGTCACCAAAAGCTCTGGCCATAGCCAAGCCAGGTGAATCATTATTTGGAAGCCAAACACGGGCAACCTCAGGCTCATCTGGCAATGCAAAGACCCGCCCTCTGCATTGCTGTATCCTAGCAGCTTCCCCTGAAAGTAGAACATATATGAGCATCTAGAAAAAATGCAACAAATAAAAACAGATATAAAGAGGGGAAAGTATCCAGAGAGAATGAGAGAGGTACTTGGAAGATCAGGTTTCAAGTCCACTGTCATCTGAACAGCAATTAAGGAGTTGTCTTTGTCTCTTGTAGCTAATACTGCTCTGGAGTCGCCCAAATTTCCCAAAATGAGATGCTCACCCTGGTATAACACATTAACAATCCTCAGATTGAATTACAAAACTTCTAGGCACCGGCGACATAACATGACTAAGATGTATTTCATTTTGAAGCAATCAAGCAGGCATGACTTGCCAAAAAGCATCAACAAAAATGGAAAACTAGTAAGATAAGCAAATCAATCACAACCCTTACAATTACCATCGACTTCCCTTGAAAATAATGAATGCGAGGAGAAATTTTTTACCTGCCTCACCAGAGTGACAGCAGTTGTGCCACTGCAGAAGCAATCAATTGTTGGATGCAATTTCAGTTCCATGTCCATCATGCTGAAAGCCTTCAATATTGACTGTTTCAGTGGAAGATATGATTCAGGAAGTTTCTCTTTCTCATTCTCAGCATTCATTGAGTCCAGCCACTGATCGTCCAGAGCAACTCCATCATAATCTAATGTACTTGCTGGACCATTCTCATTCTTGGCGAGGTTGGTTTGATCTTCGCTTGTCTGTGAATTCCACTGGCTACTGAGGAGGAGGGGTAGAGAATCCCGAACCCTTCTCGCAACCATGTGACCACAAGGACCATGGCCATCAAAAATTCCACAAAATATGGTATCACTTCTCGAACAGTAATTCTGTCATTGAAAAGTTTAACAAAGTCAGCAGTAGGAGATATAGAACAAAAATGGTAACACCCTCCCATTTCCTCCAAAAATAAAGACAGCAGTGGTTCTTAACCAAGGTCAAGAGACACAAAGTGATGGAAAAGGGAAACCAAAATCAGGGGAAATTAGAGGACTGTCAGACATCACCAACTCCCTATCCAGAAAAAACTCTCTAAAGCTAACACTGGTGCAGGATTCTGGTCGGCTGTTGGAAGGCCACAAGAGGACACAATTGGTACGGTAGCTATCCTGAAAGAGCTCCAAAAGAAGTTTGGTGTCTTCCTATCTTTAGCCCTATAAGCATTTTTTTATCACCAACCACAACTGGTGACGAGAAAATCCGCTTAACTGCATCCAAATCTCTTTCGATACACAAGAAAGATGAGATCTATCACTCCAGGAATTAACCCGAGGAACTTATATTGCAGCTGAAACCTTAATGTTTGATCGACGCAAGGATGGCAGAATATCTTAGAAGTAAGTTTCAACAGCTTCCACAGAGTAAAAAGCTACAGCAACAACAAATAAAGCAGAAAACCGAACAGAATCAGCAGCCACTTCCAGCTCTAATGAAACAACGATAGACAAAGACCAGAAGTTTCTGATTCATCTTAAAACAACGGAAATACAGACAGGTGAGAAAAGCTAGAGTATTGACCGCACTGACCTCCCAAACTAACATCGCGTCCTGATTGGTTCCCTTCTTGCCCTGTTGGGTATGCAAGCAGGCAACATCACTGGCTCCATTGGAGTACATCTTCCCAGCAACGTGAATCTGACTCTGATTGCTGTGTTGATTCAAAGACCCTTCACAGTAACCAGAAGAGCCAAACTTCATCTTTCCTATACTTCCCACCTTCTTCCATCTCCCAGAGGAAGAAGCGCTCTGCCTTACCTTTGCTGCTCCCGAAGCATCTCTCGCCACTGGAACCCCTCTGGCACTCGAATAGCAAGAACCCATTTGGAAAACTCTCTCCCACTGGAGGACCAGTATTCAGAAACCCCCAAGCTATACGAACAATCAAGAAAAAATAACAAATTTGCAGAAACCCTTTTGAGGTCAGAGCAAAATGATCAAACTTCGAGCATCATGGGGGCCCCTCCACTGCCATTTTAAACAAGATCGGTAGAGAAATTTTAGTTAACCTCTAAATTGGGGAATCAAGGGCGAGAAGATGGGAGTTTGGGAGTATTTGATGACGGGCGGTAGTTAGTTGCGGAGGTGAAGAGAAACGTAAATGCACCCGCAAGGTTCATACACATCCCCTTTCAAATCTTCACGGATCGGCGACCATGATCAGAGGGTTCGGCCAAGTGAAGATGTAGAAGAGGAAACGGTCGCCACTCTCTCTAACACCCTCTCTCTCTCATCGTTTCCGTTCTCTTCTGCCACCAGCTAAAAGCCGTAATGTGTCCATGGTGCAGCTAAAGCAAAGACGACAAGGGCTGTTTGCCAAAGAGAGCTAGGTTAAACATATGGGTTCGACCTATAAACTCCCGTTATTTTTTCATCTCTCGTGAAAATTCAAAGGATATGAACAAAAAGAATTCGTCTTTGAGAATATTGATAGTCAAAGTATCCCATTAATAGCTTGAGAAAGCATGAGTGGTAAGTCTAATAGGCTGTTTTTACCCCTATTACCTTGGTAATAGGATAAACAGATGTGTGAAGTAGGTCTACAGAAAATATTATCTTTTTTCCGATAAAAAGTTCAGAAATTTTAGCATCCACACGGCTTGCTTGGATAGTTTCATGATTTGAAAAGGCTAGCTTCATTCTTGACCATTTCTGGTTGTGCTGGTTTTGCATTTTCCTTAAAAAATTTCAATTGATTTATGTACCCATTCGCTGTGCAGAGTGTTGACTCTACGTGAAGTGCAATGGAGGGAGAGAATCAATGAATGGATGCACAGTGCTTTTTCCAAAGGCGCAGTGGTGGGAAACAAGGTCAAAATTGTCTATTGCCTGCTGTCTCTTTCCACATCTTTCCCGCGGTCAAAACTTCAACAAAAAAAAAAAACAAAGGAGAACAGCTCTTAGTAGAAAATGTAAGCATTATCTTCTCCTAAATTATATATTTAAAATATTTCTAAAAAAATTATTGTAATTTTATAAAAAAAATTGAGTATTACGAGTTATTAGTTTAAAATTTTAATTAAAAAGTAATCTAATATTTTATAAACTTATAATATTTTTTTATAGTTAGTATAATATAAAAAAATATTAAAGTATTTCTAATAAATATTATGATTTTATAAAAAATAGAGTATTAAAAGTGATTAGTTTAAAATTTTAATTAAAAATAAAATTAATATTTATAAGTCCATTTTTAATATAATATTATAATTAGTATACTAATTCAATATACTACTAGTATTTAAAACTAATTAATCTAATAATATAAAAAATTATTAAACTCATCATATTTAGACTAATCATTCAAGATTAAAAGTACTTATAAACAATTATTAAAATAATATTTAGTTACTCATAATAAATATAAATGTGTACATTGCACACAAAATGATAAATGCTATAATTGTAATATTTATAAGTTTAAGTTTGTAATATTATTAATTTTTTATTGGTACATGACCATTTTTCATATATATATATATATATTGGTAGGTGAAAGAGAAGAATTTGGAGCCTTGTTAGATCTGTGAATGAAGCCTAACGTGATCCCTATCCTTTGGTTGAATTGGATTCTTCTTCTACTTGATCCTCCTTCCTTCTCATGGGTTGCAAGTTGCCGCTGACGGACCCACGTGGACATAATTCAGTGGATCAATATGATCGTTAGGGTACACGTAGAATTATATTATTAGCAAGTACGTGGCACTTCCTCTACGTCCATTCTAGAGTTCTTTAGGTGTCTCCACCGTTGACGCAAAATTTCAATAATTGCACGTCTTATTATTCATTCCCATCCAGGTAATTATTAAATTATAAATAATATATATTAAAGAGACGGAATATAAGTTGTTAGTTTAATGAAAAAATATCTTATCTATTTTAACAATCTTACCATTCACTTATGATGTATTTCTTTTCCAATATCTTTTCCATCAATATTAATGAAATAAGTTTAGAAAAATTAAGTGAATGTGTTAGGGAATTTTCTTGCCATGGGTTGGAGTTAACTTTTATATTACACATCTCTAATGGATCAATATTTCATTTAGTTGATATATAATAATATTATAAGAAATTTTTTTATTTTATTAAATATTTGATATTAATTTTACATTACCATACTAATATATAAAACTAACTACACTTATCATATTTAATTTTTAAACAAATATACAACAATTATTTATAAAACCATAGTAAAATAAGGGTTTGATATTTTTTATTAATAGTTAGTTGTATATATACAAATTGGATTTATCGTGTATAAATAAATACGAGTGTTTAATATTTTAAACTTTATATACTATTTATTTTAGTTAATATAAGATTTTTATTCTCAATAAATATCTCATTTTGTGTTAAACTTTTTTTATATAATATTTTATTGGTAAAGTTAGTTGGGTGAATGCAAAATTATAATTAGTTTATTGAGGAAAATAAGTTCATATAAATTTATTGGAAGAAAATCTGAAAATCCCTTTCAATTGATGTACAAATTGGGGCTGATTGAACCAAGATGACAAGTTTTGATGACTAGAATTAATAGAAGATGGAGAGGAAAATTGAGGGCTTCTAAATAAAAAAAAAAATCCTGTAAATGCATTTGTTAAAACTTCAAAAACGTTATCGCTTCACTCACTAGGGCTTTATATATACACGCCCACTAAACTAACAAATCCATAACAACCTTAAACAAATAATATGTAAATTACAAAAAGACCCTTGTACAAACACTTTGGTCCCATCCGCGAGAGAAGTTAATAAACTACTATTCACCGTCAGATCTAATCGAAATTGAAATTTTGTCTACTATCCATCTTCAACGTTAACTTATCTAATTTTTTTTTTTACTTTTTTTGTCCTTTCACTTCATCTTCTCAATTCTCTCTTTTTTAATTAATGATTTCTTTTTCTGTTTTGTATAATTGTATTTTTTCACAATTAAATTATATTAATTTCAAATTATAAATATAAATTCATTATTCTATTTAATTTCATGTTTGATAAAATAATTCATATAAATCTAGAGAAAAATAAAAATAAATCACACTATTATATTTTATGTTAATTTTATAAAAAAATTAAATACTAATAATATACATTATATAGAATGCTTTTAGAAATAAAATTTTCGTAAAATCAATTTCACTTGGATATCGAAGTTAGTGTTAGTTTTATCTCATATAAGCTCTCACGTCTAAGTTGTATTAAGCTTAGGAGAACTTAGGAGAGCTTATTTTAAAAAATAAGCTTTTAAACTACTGATCAACATATGTGCTTATCCAATTTTAAATTTTACGTAAAAATAAAATTATACTTCCAAATTTATCTAAAATTATCGAGCTTATCCCAAATTAATTACTTTTTTACTCTTTCTCTTCATTTTCTCATTCTTATGTGATTGCATTCACTTATCTTTTTCAAAATTAAATTGTACTACATTTAAATCATTAATATAAATTAACTCTTCAATTTTATAAAATAATCAATTTATTTCTAAATAAAAATATTAAAATAAATTAAACTATTATATATTAATAATATATGATATCAAATACCTTTAAAAAATTAAACTTAACCTAATAAAATAAATTTCAACTTTTCCATCCACTTTTATTTTTAACTAATATGAGGCATGTTTTACCAAGTCTAGCCTGATAGGTTTTCAATTAATGGAGTAAAGTCAACTCCCATTGACCCAAAAAAGTGCACAACTTTCCAAGTAAAAAAAATCAATGTTGGACGACAATCTTGAAAAAGCATATCCACCCCTACTTATTCTTTTGGTTGTTGAGCAGCCTCACTTGCAAGGTGAGCCATCATGTCTTCATTAGAATCACTCTCGTTTGGCTCTAAATATTAATTTTATATGGAAGGAACAAAGTGTCTTGTGTACAAGGAGTCAATATTTAATGATATGGATTAATTTTATCACCAAATAGGCGCATAAATTTAATCTTCCCCGAGAATTGCTCTGAAAATTAGTTTAACTAACAAAAAACTACCAGTCAATGCAATATCAATTTTCTTCCTTTCAACTTATTTGCCTTGTTGACATGGTATAGGAAGGCAAAAGCTTAGTGGCATAGAGGGGCGGCTGCCTGGCTTAATATAACGTAGGAGTCCCAAGTGCTGCTTGGCAAAGCTCAAGGAGGACGAAGATGTTGAACGTAAACTGAACTGATTTGCTGATGGTGAAGGAATACACTTCAGATCGAGAGAGTTCTGGAGCTGATAACTGAAGGCGGAAGGGACTATAATAGAAGTTGTGTTTGCTAGTAAATCCCAATAGGGAGGAATTAGAGTGATGACCTCTCTGTGTAAGATAGTGCACGTTCAACCTCTTACAAGTTCGTTATGAGATGATGATAATGAAAAAACAGTCCCTGATAACCATGTCTCTTCATTTTGTGTAAAATTTGTCTATCTCTTATGACTCCGTCTCTTCACGTTGTGTAAAATTTATCTATCTCAATCAACTAGAATCAATGATTGCAAAATAGAATATCCTAAGGATGAATGTTGATGATTTGCTTTTATTGATTTCTCTCTAAAGAGAGAGTTTTACATGTATATATAAATGATGAAAAAAAGATCAATAACATAGATATAAGATAGAGAAATAGAAATGTAATATATTTTAAGAAAAAAATATTGAATCTAACAATCATCCTCAACTTGCAAATATATATATATATATATATATATATATTGTTCAAGTATGTATATGAAAGTACTCCTTTAATAGGTATTAATGTATTGAAATCATGACACTAAAGTTGGATAAACACCATATAACTTATTCATACATCAATTTGAAAATTAATTTTTAATTAAGTAAAATGGTAATTTTAGTATAAAAGGATAATAAATAATTTTAGAAAAATAAAAAATAGAAAAATAAACGAATTGTTCTTGAACTATTTAAATTTAATTGCGGTCAATAAATTTAGACAGGTCAATTTCGCACATCAATTTTAGCTCTCATGCCCATTTGATCATCACTCGCTCTACATGTGATGATCACTTTAAATCGTGTGCTTTAACATAAACTAGTACCCTTACCCTCTTTCGTAGCTCGAAACTACCGAAGAATCATTAATTGCAATTTAGACTTTCTTATGCTGATTGAATCCTAACTAGGGTTAGGAATAGATTACCCCTTGTCCCTCCCCTCATTAGCTATAGACTAAAATCTTCTCTAAAAATCCTTAGTTTTTCTAGCAACCCTTATTCTCAAATCATACTCCTTCCCAAATTATACGAACCCTAAAAAAATACTAAAAAATCACTCTAAGCCTCAAACTTGTCCATTTTTGGGCTTTACATCACATTTTCCAACCCTTCTATATGTATGCACCACTTGTCAAGTCCACTAGTGACCAAAGATTTGTCAAGATGATCAAACATTACAACGGCTCCCCAAACAAAAAAATAAAGCAAGTTGACATGACGTGTGACGTTCCGACCCAGTTTGGTCGGATTCCCGTGATCAACCCGTCGCTTTCTTGGTTCAAGAAGGGTTTCTCCCATTCTTTAATCAAAATGGCCAGACAAAATTTACAATTGTGTTCCCTGCAATAACATATATCAATAAAAACGTAAGCTTAAAATAAATTTAAGCATACCTTACAGAGGGTAAATTCTGGTGTTATCCCTAGTCATTTTCTACTCCTAAAAAAGGGATAAAAAGGGTGGGTGTGTTTCTACAACCCACTAAATGTGTATTTAAAATTAAAGTTTCAAAAAAATTTTTTTAAATTGGAGTATGTCAGACTCCTTATTTCCTTTAAAAGTATTTCATCCTCAAAATCTCAGTTTTCAAAGTCACAATTTATCATTTTCCACAATCGGTATGTTTAACAACCAACACATGCCCTTCATCATGAAGGGATTACATATTCGCAGGATAGCCCGTCCACTGCACCCACTTGTGGCGTCAGAGCGACTTTACCTATCACGCCTCGACCTAGTTTGGTCGGATCCCCGTGATTAACCCACCACTCTCCCGATTTACTAAAGAGTTTCCCCTTATATTATAAACCATAAAGAGTAAGGCATTCTTTAGACTTGCACCTTTTTCTAGGAATATCAAAAATTAAAATTGCATAATAATTTAAATTAATTGTATATGTCTTGTAGGCTTTTAATTACACAAGTCTTTTAACGTTCGACTTTCCAGGACTTCCTAAAAGGGGTACAAGGGAGGGGGTGAGTACAACTGCTCAGTGAATGAGATTTAAATATTTGACTTTCAAGAAAAATATTTATATGGAGTGTGCCAGACTCCTTTCTTTTCAAAAATCCCTTTATTTAAAAATTTGGGTTTTTCCATTATTTCTTAGTTACTGGTGTGTCATCACCCAACACACATCCTTTATTATGAAGGTTACACATATTCACAAGTCAGTATTATTACTGAACCCGCTAGTGGCTTCAGAGCGACTTTTCCTGTCACCCGGATAGAAGTACGACCACTTCTGTAAAACCCGCCCTTTTGAGCTAAGGAAAACTGGGAAAAGAACTGGTCAAACCAAGTGAGGATTTAGAACCGGTTCACAAACCTGATCATTTATGAACAGGCAATTTGGGAATTTACAACTCTCGGGTGATCCAAAGAGTTCATTAAACCTTGGAAAAGAAACTTAAGACAAATTAGAAAACAAAAACCAAATTGGTTCAGGTGAACTAGATTCCATAAGAACTTTGAAGTTAAGCGTGCTTGCCTGAGAGTAGTGTGCGAATGTACGACTTATCATAAATAGCCATAAATTAATATATATTTAATTATTGTAATTAATACCAATAATTTAATACCTAAATTAAATTATTAGAATTAATACAAATAATTTAATACCAAATTAAATTATCGGAATTAATACTAATAATTTATGGAAATATTAATACTAGTAATAAATCTCTTCCATTTAATACACGATTTTACACCTAACAGTGATGGAAATATTAATCCGAGAATCATTGGAAAAGCGCCGGCATGATGGAACAGTGAAGCAGCTCTAACAGACCGAATCTGCCATATTTCGGCCAAGCTGAAATAGGCCATTTCAAGCCCTCCTCAGACCAAATCAAGCCCTCTCAACACTTCCTCAACCCTCCCATGACCAAATTAGGACTAAAAGGATGAACCTCAAGATGAGAGCTATCTGCCTAGATCGAAAGCTCAGACTGTCGTGCCCTTACCGGTGAGAAATCGAAGCTTTCTCTCTCTATAGTCTATTTTCCGGTGAATCTCTGTTTGAGCTTGTTCCGGCGTTAAAATCTACGATTCAAAGTTTCTTAGAATTGTATGAACATGCAGGAACTCAATTTCAACTCCAATTTCAACAATTATAAATGTTTGATCAGTCAATTTGATGAAATCAAATTTGATAGTGTTAAAGAGTTGAAATTGGGGAAAAAATTGGGGATTTTCGAAATTCAAAGGACCAAAATGCAATTTTATGAAATTGAGGGTCAATTGGGCATGCAAATAATGTTGGAGGACCAATTGAGGAATTTTGGAATTTTTGGGGCAAAACTTACCATTTTTGTAAAGGAAGGGCAAAATGGTAATTTTGGAAAAATTGGGGGACCAAATTGGAAATTTGGGAAATTAAACCCCTTTTTGGTGAAATTGAATAAATTGAGGTCCCAAGATAAAATTTAAAAGTTACGAGACTCAATTTGAGGAAAAACCGACATTAGGGACTTAAAGTTAAAGAGAAATAACTTTAGGGACGTAATTACAAATCATTAAAAGTTTGGGTTTTCTCATTCATTGGAAATGAATGAAGGCTGTTATGCAGAGTAATAATGAACAAGGATGTTCATATCGTGTAGGAACGTGAAATACCGGGAACGCCAGCATGGACGAGCTCGCATGAATATAAAGAACTGGTCTAGTGGAATTCACTGCATTAACAGGTGAGTGGGTTTACTAACATCATACCTAGTTGGGATGATGAGCACAACTTAAAATTTTAAAACCACTTACCGGTTGTGATTGGAAATTTATATGATATATAATCACACTCACAACCAGTAAGTGATTTTTTTTTTAAGTTGTGCTCATCATCCCAACTGGGTATGATGTTAGTAAACCCACTCACCCGTTAACAAAGTGAATTCTACTAAATCGGTTCTTTGTATTAATGCGAGCTTGTCCATGCTGGTGTTCCTAGTATTTCGTATTCCTACATGATATGAACATCCTTATTCATTATTACTCGGCATAAGAGCCTTCATTCATTTCCAATGAATGAGAAAACCTAAACTTTTAATTATTTGCAATTAGATCCCTAAAGTTATTTCTCTTTAACTTTAAGTCCTTAATGTCGATTTTTCCTCAAATTGAGTCTTGTAACTTTTAAAATTTATCTTGGAACCTCAATTTATTCAATTTCACCAAAAAGGGGTTTAATTTCCCAAATTTCCAATTTGGTCCCCTAATTTTTCCAAAATTACCATTTTGCCCTTCCTTTATAAAAATGATAAGTTTTGCCCCAAAAATTCCAAAATTTCTCAATTGGTCCTCCAACATTATTTGCATGCCCAATTGACCCTCAAATGGAGCTTTGCCGAAAAACGGACTATAGAGAGAGAAAGCTTTGATTACTCACTGGTGAGGGAACAATGATTTGAGCTTTTGATTTGGACAGATAGCTCTCATCTTGAGGTTCGTCCTAGAATCAAGAATCAATCGATTGATGCCGAATTGAATTAGAATTTCATCATTGAAATTCTGTCGGTTTTCTCTCTAGCACCAACTGAAAATTGTAGAGAGGAGCCAAATTGGCTTACCTTTCATTCCTAATTCGGCCATGAGAGGGCTGAGGTAGTGTTGGGAATGCATGGTTTGGCTTGAGGAGGGCTTGAAATGGCCAATTTCAACTCAACTGAAACAAGGCAGCTTCGGTCCACCGGAGTTGCTTCACTGTTCCATTATGCCGGCACTTCTCCAGCGATTCTCGGATTGACTGTAGTTTGCTATCAGATAGCTGTCTTCTCCCCGGTTCTAAAGAGCCCGACCTCTCATTCCGAGGTTAAGAAAAATGTTCAAGTCAAAGCTCTGGTTTGAGCTTCACCGGGAATTGGAGTAGTAGAGAGAGAGAGAGGAGTTTAGGTGTAAGGAGAATGAATGGGAATGACCTCTTTATATAGGTGTAAAATCGTGTATTAAATGGGAGAGATTTATTATTAGTATTAATATTGCCATAAATTATTGGTATGAATTCCAATAATTTAATTTTGATATTAATTATAATAATTAAATATATATTAATTTATTGCTATTTATGATAGTGCGTAAGCATAAAAATTTTTGGGAGGTCACCTATCCTCACACTACTCTCATGCAAGCACACTTAGCTTCAAAGTTCTTATGGGATATCATTCACCTGAACCAATTTGGTTTTTCTCTTCTACTTTATCTTAAGTATCTTTTCCAAGGTTTAATGAACCCTTTGGATCACCCATAAGTTTTTAATTTTCAAATTGCTTTTTCCCAAATAATCGGGTTTGTAAACCGGCTCGGTTTTCTTACTTGGTTTGACCGGTTCTTTTCCCAGTTTTCCTTAACTCAAAAGTGCGGGGTTTACAACTCTCCCCTCCTTTTAGGAGTTTTATCCCCAAAACTTAATTAGCAACCTTGCATGAGGAACCATTTTCTTTTATGTCCATTTGTTGTTTGCTTAACATGCAAACTCATTTCTTGTTCTTTCAATTAGCCCTTTTTACCTCCTTCACTTAAGGGATTTCTTTTCCTTTATATTATTTACTCCCTCCATGGAGTTTATCATAACTAGACATACCATATTCCAGGGTATATCCTTAGATTCATATCTTTCTTTGCTTAGAGCAACATTCTTCCCTTTGAGATTCTGTACTCCAAATTGGGAGTTCCATGGTACCAAACCATTCCTGTGTCTAGTTAACCTCTTGATCGTTGAAACCCTTAGCTTGATGTACTTTAGAGGATTACATACCTGTTTTCATGGATTTCCTTATCCTCACCTTTTTGTCCTATTTTGACTCTTCCTTCATCCATTGCTCATTACAATTCAGTCCAAATTTTAGGTTTAGCATTGTCATTTTTACTATCTGACTCTTCCTTATTTTGAGTCACATTTTCCTCAGGGGTGTTGGGTTTACCTACCCTTTACAACATGACATTTTCTAGATCTTATCTTTATGTCCATTAGATTTCCAAAACACATCCTTTAGGATTATTCCTAACTTTCCAACCTCTCAAGGATTATATAACTTCATCCCTCTTTTCTTTTGGTAGTATTCCTCGATTACCTTTACCATTGTCCACATCAACTTATAAAATGGTGTCGTTTCTCCTTACCCACTCGTCCTTTTTCAACTTCCTTATTGAGTCTTTTTGTTTCCAATTATTTGATTTCTAGATGTTTACTGATATGCTGGGATTCATCCTTTCTTAGGTCCATCCTCAATCCCAATAACATCCTTCACTCAAGGATTTCCTTTGGCCTTAATCCACTCCTACTTGTTCGTAATCATTTCATAGTTCATTATTCTCGTTTGACCCTTTTCAGTCTATTGTTTTGTTTGGGGAGTTTCCTTTTTACAATTTCATTCTCTAATATGTCCCTCAAGGTGGAGACTTTCGTTCTAGGAGCTACATGCTCAACCTTCTTACCATTACTTGAAGGTTTTTTTCTCCCTTTCTTCGCATCCTTATCTATGTTAGGGAATCTGTTTGTTTTGGATCCTTTTCTATCCACAACTTTTGTTTTATCCCTTATTACTTACATGAGATACTTCCAATTATTAGTTTTATTCCGTGCATTCCGCATTATGCTCAGTCATCCACTCTTTAGACTTCATATGCGCGTGTGGACTCTGACCCATCATACCAATTGTGGTTATTCCTTCTTAGCCACATTTTATTTAGAAGACTAGCATTTCCTAATGTTTCTTGGACATTCTTTCCTTTTAAACTACTTCCTTGGATCGTTCAAGCATGCTTTCTTGGTTTTTTCACCTTGGCTTGCACTTCATTTGCAAGTTTATTTGTTTGTCCCTTTTTCTTGGTTCCATTATTTCTTAGTTGGGATGCATATGTCTTTCTAGGATTTTCTTCCTCGGTAGAAATCTCCCCTTTTCCCCTGGTTCTAGGGAATATCTACCTTTAAATGGCATCATTTGATTGTCGTCCTCTTCTGTTTATCCTTTCTCTTGAGATTTTGCAAGTATATCTTTGGTTCCCTATCCTCATCCCTACTCATACCACAATACACGTCCATTTCTTTTAGGGAGAGTTTAAATTTTTCCTTGTTTCAAGATTTTTTGACCATTATGTAAAAGGTTTACCTACTCCTTTCTTGGCTTGAATTTCGTCATTAATTTGATCATTAGTTTTTTTTTCTTTTAAGGATTTCTTTCATCCTTCTTTTCTCCAATATTTGGCCTTTCCACCTCTTCCTTCTTTGCTGGAGTTTACTCTATGACCGTCACGAGAGTAGTTCGTTACCTGTCTCGCCCCTACTTTTCACCTTGTTTAGTTTTCTTGAGGTAGTTGTCTCTCTAATCTCCTTATGCTTAATGATCCTTCTAGTGCCATTTTTAGGGTGTATTCCTTACTACTTCCCGGTTCTCCTTAGGGTGTCGTTCATTCTTTTTGACCATCTCGTTGTCATGGTTTGCTTACTTCTGTTATGTTGCTCCGAATCTCCACTTTGACTTCTCTATATTTTCCAAAGGAAGTTGAACCTAAAATTATATCACTTTTCCAAAGCAGGTTAGTCTTGGCCTCCGATACATCCTTCCTTCAAGTAGTTTCTAATGAGGGGTTGGCTCCTTACACTCCATGTTATATTCATCTGCCAACCAATGATTCCTTCAAGGCACTTGGTTGTATGCATCCCTCTAGAATTCCCTTTCACAACGTATTCCTTCTCTTCTTCACTCTCACTGTGTCATTCCCTAGAGTTCCGAGGGACATTTTTCTGTGTTTGCCCCTTATGAGAGTGTTCTATGTATGCTTCCCATGTACCTTATCCCTATTCATGAGGTATCCTTCTCGGTTTGACCTTCTTAAGAAGTTTTCGCATTCACCTCGTCATTTCTTGACCTCTTTGTGAACCGTTTACGTAACTTGCTCCATGGTATCGGTCTCCAATCCTTCATGTCTTTCGTGACCTTTGAGGAGGTATTGCCCTCAATCTATGAGGTGTGGAACACCCCTTCTTTCCTTACACCTATAATAGTTCATCTTGGTACTTGTCCTTTAGTAGGGTTGGGCATCTCTTTAGGTAATGTCCTATTGTTATCCCCTTACATGGATTGTTGTGGTTCCTTCTTTCCTTCGAGTGAGGCTTTTGCAGGGTTACTAGTGGTTTGGTGCTTTACTGTTCTTGAGTCTGATCAATTTGACCGTTTTCTTGCTGAATCTCCATTGCTAAAGGGTCATGGTAAGAGTTCTCCTAGGTTTCTTAATCCCCTGATTCATCTTCCATAACCGAGATGTGACTTTTCCTTAGTTTCCAAGATAGTGTGGGTTTGTTTTATTTTCTAAGGCCATATTCCCAACAAGATCGCATCATCAGGAGATAGAGTTTTGAGAATTTGAGTATTTTATTAACATGGGGATACAAAAGATTAGGCTTTCAGCCCTATCACAGGAAATGGTCACTAAATAACTAAGGAGCTATGGAATTCTTGATAAACATCCTCCTTCATACTTAGAGTTGTGCCATCGATAGGTCCTAGTACCATTCTCCAGGATACTTCCCCATTTGGTCTTTCAAGATTCTTGCCAGGTTTCAGGCATTTGGAAAGCTTCTAGGGTTGTCTTTCTATGAATATAGGGTGTTGAGTAGAGCCATTCCAAGTTTTCTTGGTTCCTCTCCTGGGAGCCATCTGTAAATTTTAGGATAAATCTTATTAGTTACTATATTTTCTAGTCTTGATTATGTATTCAAGGAAACAGGCTCTGATACCACTCTAGTTGACACGCCCCGACCCAGTTTGGTCGGATCCCCGTGATCAACCCGCCACTCTCCTGATTTACTAAAGGGTTTCCCCTTATATTATAAATCGTAAAAAGTAAGGTGTTCTTTAGACCTGCACCATTTTTCAGGAATATCATAAATCAAAATTGCATAATAATTTAAATTAATCGTACCTGTCTTGCAAGCGTTTAATTACGCAAGTCTTTTAAGGTTCGACTTTCCAAGACTTCCTGAAAGGGGTATAAGGGCGGGGGTGAGTACAACTATTCAGTGAATGGGATTCACATCTTTTGACTTTCAAGAAAAAAATATTTATATGGAGTGTGCTAGACTCCTTTCTTTTCAAAAATCCATTCATTTAAAAATTGGGGGGTTTTTCCATTATTTCATAGTTACCGGTGTGTCATCACCAAACACACATCCTTCATTATGAAGGTTACACACATTCGGAAGTCAGTATCACTACTGAACCCGCTAATGGCTTCGGAGCGACTTTTCCTGCCACCCGGATAGAAGTACGACCAGTTCTACCATGAGAATGAGTGGATGTACGCGGTATCTGACCCACAATCCCGAAATCACTTCTTCGTGTCCGTACGAGAAAAGAGATCTCCTCTTGTCCCCACCCCGGTCTCATGCGCTTGGTGCTACTCCAAATTTCGCACAGACACCTAGAACGACCATCTGCCCTTATACTCACCTGGTCGTCCAAGGCCCTTAGGACACATCACTACCCCTCATGGGCGTATTGATGATCCCATACCCATAGTGCATGCACAAACAATGTTTTCTCATATTGCCATGTAATCTATGGTGCCACTAGTCCAACGGCCCTAACTCTCAACTCAACCCGTAATTGTTTGTCTTGATTGGTCCATCGACCTGTCATGTTGCACTGCCACTAGTTGGCTGAGCATGTCGGTCCTATCTTGGTACCATGGCCAAACAATTCACTTATTAAGTTTTATGGCACATATATCATGTTCGTTTATGAGCTCCTGCTTGTGCCAACTGGCCTTGGGCCCACTGTACGAAATTCTCAAAAACTAGGAATTCTAGCCCTTAAGTTCCAAAACTGAGGCCCCCGGCCTATAAGAGCTATTTGAGCTCCCGTCAAGAAGGTCTCCCAAATAGTTTAAGCATTGGCACACAATCAGGGGAGAACACTTCCAACAAAATAGGTTTTCACTGTACATTATACCAACCGATATAAGGACATCTCTGTTCATAACAGATGAACAAGTTTTCAACTTCATTCGAGAAAGTCTCATCATACCAACCGGGTATGACCTACTTACAACCGGTAATTAGTTTTTTTCGCAAAATTTTCACATCACTTTCTCTAAGTGCTGATGATTAAAATACTACTAAAAGTGGGTTTTTATACCGAGACACTTATCATTCCCAACCGGGTATGATATATAATCCCATTCACAACCGGTAAGTGGTTTTTATCTTTAAGTTGTGCTCATCATCCCAACCGGGTATGATGTTAGTAAACCCACTTACCTGTTAACGCAGTGAATTCCGCTAGACCGGTTCTTTGTATTCACGCGAGCTCGTCCATGTTGGCGTTCTCGGTATTTCGCGTTCCTACACGATATGAACATCCTTATTCATTATTACTCGGCATAAGAGCCTTCATTCATTCCCAATGAATGAGAAAACCCAAACTTTAAGTTATTTGTAATTAGGTCCCTAAAGTTATTTCTCTTTAACTTTAAGTCCCTAATGTCATTTTTTTTTATCAAATTGAGTCTCGTAACTTTTAGAATTTATCTTGGGACCTCAATTTGTTCAATTTCACCAAAAAGGGGTTTAATTTCCCAAATTTTCAATTTAGTCCTCCAACTTTTCCAAAATTACCATTTTGCCCTTCCTTTACAAAAATGGTAAGTTTTGGCCCAAAAATTCCAAAATTATTCAATTGGTCCTCCAACATTATTTTCATGCCCAATTGACCCTCAATTTCATAAAATTGCATTTTGGTGCTTTGAATTTAGAAAATCCCCAAATTTCCCCAATTTCAACTCCTTAGCACAGCCGAATTTGATTTCATCAAATTGACCGATCAAACACATCTAATTATTGAAATTGAAGTTAAAATTGGGTTTGTCCATCTGCTTACAATTCAATAGCACTTTGAATCGTAAGTTTTAACACCGGAACGAGCTCAAATGAAGCTTCGCTGGAAAACAGACTATAGAGTGAGAAAGCTTTGATTACTCATCCGTGAAGGCATGGTGGTCCGAGCTTTAAATTTGGGCAGATAGCTCACATCCTGAGGTTCATCCTAGAATTAGGAATCGCATCAATTGATGCCGAATTGTGTTAGAATTTCTTCATTGAAATTCTATCGGTTCTCTCTCTAGCACTGACCGAAAATTGTAGAGAGGAGCCGAATTGGCTTACCTTTTAGTCCTAATTCGGCCATGGGAGGGCTGAGGAAGTGTTGGGAAGGCTTGGTTTGGCCTGAGGAGGGCTCGAAATGGCCAATTTCAGCTTGACCGAAATAGGGCAGCTTCGGTCCGCCAGAGCTGCTTCACTGTTCCATCATGCTGGCGCTTTTCCAACGATTCTCGGATTGACTGGAGTTTGCTATCAGATAGCTGTCTTCTCCTTGGTTCTGAAGAGCCCGACCTCTCCTTCTGAGGTTTAGAAAAATGTTCAAGTCGAAGCTCTGGTTCGAGCTTCACCAGGAAATGGAGTAGTAGAGAGATCGAAGTGTTCAGTGTAAAATCGTGTATTAAATGGGAGAGATTTATTACTATTATTAATATTGCCATAAATTATTGGTATTAAGTAAAATAATTTAATTTCACTATTAAATTATTGGTATTAATTACAATAATTAAATATATATTAATTTATGGCTATTGATGATAAGGCGTACGTTCGCATCCTCACACTACTCTCATGCAAGCACTCTTAACTTCAAAGTTCTTATACAATAATCTTCTCCTGAACCAATTTGATTTTTCTCTTCTATTTTGTCTCAAGTTTCTTTTCCAAGTTTTAATGAACCCTTTGGATCACCCATAAGTTGTAAATTTCCAAATTGCTTTTTCCTAAATGATCGGGTTTGTAATCCGGCTCGGTTTTCTTACTCGGTTTGACCGGTTCTTTTTCCGGTTTTCCTTAACTCAAAAGTGCGGGGTTTACATTAGCAACCACCTAGATAGAAGCCTGTCCACTTCTACCTTGGGAATGAGTGGATGTATCTGACATCCGACCCTCAATCTCTTAAAGAAACTTCGTGTACGTATGAGGGTAAATACCTCATTCCGACCCCACCCCGGTCTGGTGTGCATGAAGCTACGTCGAGCTTCCCTGACCGTTGGCACTACAATTTGCCCTTATCTCCACCATGTCGTCTAGTAGCCCCTAGGACGCATCTGTACCCCTCTTGGGCATCTTGATGGTCCCGAACCTCAATGAATGCACAAAATAATAATTTTCCATATATGCCATTTAATCTTTGGCGCCACTGGTCCAACGGCCTCAACCCTCAATTCGACATGCAGCTGTTTGTCTTGACTAGTCTATCGACCTGTCTTGTCACACTACCACTAGTCCATCGAGTATGTCAGTCCTGTCTTGGTACCATGGCCAAATCACATCAATCATTTAGAATTTTTCATGGCTTAATCTCATGTTTGTTTATAAGCTCCTACTTGTGCCAACTGGCCTTGGGCCCAATGTACGATATTTTCAAAATCGGGCATTCTAGCCCCCAAATTCCAAAACCGAAGTCTCTGGCCTATCTAAGTTATTCGAGCTTCCATCAATAAGGTCTCCCCAAAGGTTTAAGCAATGGCACAAAGTCAGGGGAGAGCACTTCTGACAAAAATAACTTTTCACCTGTCCATCACACCAAACAGGTGTGAGGACATCTCTGCTCATAATCGATAAGTGGGTTTTTTACTTCTTTCCAAGAAGTTCATCATACCAACTGTGTATGATCTACTTACAACCGGTAATTAGTTTTTTCCACATTTTTCTCATATCACCCCAACCAGGTGTGATGTTAAAATTCCAAATAATAGTGGGTTTTCATTTTTGATGTACTCATCATCCCAACTGGGTATGATGTGAAAATTTCCACTCATTCGATAACGTAGTATATTTCCTCTTATTTGTCTTTTTGCCTTCTCGCGAGCTTGTCTTTGCTAGCGTTCCCAGTCCCTCGTGTTCATACATGATTTAGACATCCTTGTTCATTATCATTTGGACTAATAGCATTCATTCCTCACGAATGAATAAAATACCCAAACTTTTTAATTATTTACATTTAGGTCCTTAAAGTTCTTTTACTTTAACTGAGGCCCTTAATGCCAAAATTTCCCCAAATTGAGTCTCGAAACTTTCAAAATTTCATTGTAGGTCCTCAATCTATCCAAAATCCCCAAAATGGTTCAAGTTTCCCAAATTTCCAATTTAGTCCCTAACTTTTCAAAAATTACCATTTTGCCCCTACTTTACCAAAACGGCAAATTTACCCCAAATAATTACAAAAATTGACCAATTTGTCCTCCAACATCTTTTTCATGGCTAATTGGCCCTCAATTTTGGGAAATTGCACTTTAGTCCCTCAAATTTTAGAAATCCCCAATTTCCACCTTTCAAATTGACAGAATTTGATTTCATCAAATTGACCGATCAATTGAGGTTCATTATTGAAATTGAAGGTAAAATTGAGTTCCTACACATCTATATTATAAACTCCATCCCTTTAAAACAAGGAAACTAGGGAAAGAATTGGTCAACCCGAGTGAGAAAAATTGAACTGATTCATAAACTCGATCATCAGAGAATAGAAAAATTGTTGAATTTACAACTCCTGAGTGACTCAAAATGGTTCATAAACCTTGGAAAACAACCTTAGGACAAATTGGGAGAGAAAAACTAGACCGGTTCGGGTTAACCGGATCCTAACCAAGATGAACTAGTTCATGAACCGAGCCAGTTTATGAATCAAAACTGGTAGAGAAAGGGCAAACTGGGAAAATTATGGGGGTGAACCTACCGGTTTAAGTTTTGAACCCGGTTTGTACCAGTCCGGTTCAGTTTGGAACAGTGTTGTCTTCTTCTTTTAGATGACAGCACTGTTCACTCGCCGAAAAATTGCGCAGCTGAAAAGTCTCTAGCCAAGGAGTTTCATGCAATGAATGACTACCATTAAGGCGCCAATCGGACAACGAATAAGTCCCTGAGCTTCCTATATAAAGAGTCCCTCCTCATTCATCCTCTCAACACCTGAAAACTCCATTCTTTCTCAACTGCTCCAATTTTCGGTGAAGCTTGAACCAGAACTCTGACCTGGGCACTTTTTTAAGCCAAACAAGTCGAGGTTAGGTTTTTTGGATTCAGGGAGAAGTTAGCTACATGCCTGTAGTCTTCGTTTGCTCCAAGGGTCGTCGGAGAAGCACCGATGTGATCGAACAATGAGGTAGCTTTGGATGACTGAAGCTGCCCTGTTTTGGCCGAGCTGAAATCAGCCAATTCAAGCCCTTCTTAGGCCAAACCAAGTCCCCCCAACACCTCCAAAGTCCTCCTACAGCTGAATTAGAGTGGAAAGGTAAACCAATTTAGCTCCCCTCTATAATTTCTGACCGGTGATAGAGAGAGAACCGACAAAACTTCGATGATAAAATTCTCACTTAATTCGGCATTAATTGATGCAATTCTTGATCATAGGAGAAACCTCATGACAAGAGATACCTGCCCAGATTGAAAGCTCGGACCGCCGTGCCCCTCATGGTTAGCTTTCGACACTTTCTCTCTCTAAGTCCAGTTTTTCGGCAAAGCTCCATTTGAGCTCATTCCTATATCAAATCATGTGATTCAAAGTGCAATTGAATTGTATGAACGTGCAGGAACTCCAATCTAACTTTAATTTCAATAATTAAACTCATTTGATCGGTCAATTTGATGAAATCAAATTCAGCTAAGGTAAAAGGTTTAAATTAGGAGAAATTTGGGAATTTCAAAAATTTGAGAGACTAATGTGCAGTTTCATAAAATTGAGGACCATTTGGGCATGATAAAGATGTTGGAGGACCAATTGAGCAATTTTAGAATTTTTGGGGCAAAACTTACCATTTTTGTAAAGTAGGGGCAAAATGGTAATTTTGGAAAAGTTGGGGGGACCAAATTGGAAATTTGGGAAATTTAACCCCCTTTTGTGAAATTGAATAAATTGAGGTCCCAAGGTGAATTTTTAAAAGCTTCAGGATTCTATTTGAGGAAAAATCGACATTAGGGACTTAATGTTAAAGAAAAATAACTTTAAGCACCTAATTGCGAATAAATGAAAAGTTTGGTTTTCTCATTCATTTGGAATGAATAAAGGCTATTAGGCCGAGAGATAATGAACAAGGATGTTCATATCATTTAGGATCATGAAGTATCAGGAATGCCATCAAGGACAAGTTCGCGTGAATACAAAGCACCGGTAAAGATGAATTCATTGAATAAATGGGTGAGTGAGAATTTAATATCATACCCGGTTGGGATGATAAACACCTCGAAAATAAAAACCTATTGCTAAGTGGTATTTTAATCATCACACCTGAGAGGAGTGGTATGGAAATAAAGTGGAAAAGCTACTTATCGGTTGTAAGTAGATCATACCCGGTTGGTATGATGAAACTTACTCGAAGGAAGTGGAAAACCTGTTCATCGGTTATGAGCGGAGATGTCTTCATATTTGGTTGGTATGATGGACAGTTAAAAAGTATATTTTGTTAGAAGTGCTCTCTCTTGACTGTGTGCCACTGCTTAAACATTTTGGGAGACCTTTTTGACGGGGGTTTGAATAGCACCGTTTGGCCGGAGGCCTCGGTTTTGGAACTTGGGTGCTAATATGCCCGATTTTGAAAATCTTGAACAATGGGCCCTCGGCTTGTTGGCACGAGCAAGAGCTCGTAACCAAACATGATTATTAAGCCATGAAAACTTAAGTAAATGAGTTGTTTGGCCATGGTACCGAGACATGGCTAACATACTCGATGGACTAGCAGCAGTGTAACATGACAGGTCTTCGGACTAGTCAAGACAAATAGTTGCAGGTCTAGTTGAGGGTTTGGGCTGTTGAACCAATGGCACCACAGATTATATGGCTTATGTGAAAAATTGTGATTTGTGCATGCACTATATTACGGGACCTTCAAGTGCCCACGAGGGGTTGTGATGCATCCTAGGGCTTTGGATGGCCTGGTGGAGACAAGGGCATTTAGTCGTACTAAAAGCCTTGAGAAGCTCGATGTAGCTTCTATGCGCATGAGACCGGGGTGAGGACGGGATGAGGTCTCTGTCCTCATATAGACACAGAGTATTTTTGGTATGTGGGTAGGATATTAGAAATGTTCACTCAGACTTTGGGTAGCAGTTAAAGACTTCTATCAAGGTAGATGGTAAAGACGCTCCGATCCACAAGTGGGTACAGTTGGCATAATTGCATCTCACGAATGTGTGTGATCCCTTCATGACGAAGGGTGTATGTTGTATTTTAAACATACCAAATATGGAAATGGGAAAGTGGTTATGAAAATTGTGGAAAGGATTTGAGAATCCTTGGAAATGAATTGGGAAACCTTGGAAAAAGGTTTTAATAAATCGAAATTTGAAGAAAAGCAATTTTTATGAAATAAGGAGTCCGACACACTCCGATTAAAGAAATTGATTTTTTTTGTGGAAACTCTCACTCGACACCCATTCACTGAGTTGTCGAACACACCCACTCCTTTGACCCTTTTTCAGGAAACCAAGGGAAAACGAACCTTAAAGATTTATGAGTAGCCGAACCTTAAGGCAGGTTTGTAAAATTTATTTTTAGTTTTGATTAATGTTATTTTAGGAAAGGTATAAGCAAGAAAGACGCCTTGCTCCCTACAGTTTAGAAGAGGGGAAATGTAAACCCCACACTTTTGAGTTAAGGAAAACCGGGAAAAGAACCGGTCAAATTGAGTAAGAAAACTGAGCTAGTTTACAAACCCAATCATTTGGGAACAAGTAATTTGGAAATTTACAACTTTCGAGTGATCCAAATGGTTTATTAAACCTTGGAAAAGAAACTTAAGACAAATTAAAAGAGAAAAACTAAATTGGTTCAGGTGAATGAGATCCCATAAGAACTTTGATGTTAAACATGCTTGCCTGAGAGTAGTGCGAGGATGGGTGACCTTCTGGGAAGTATGATCTTTTGTAACCCGAAATTAAATTATTGAATTATTATAATTAATATATATATATTTAATTATTATAATTAATACCTAAATTAAATTATTGAAATTAATATAATTAATTTATGGCAATATTAATATTAGTATTAAATTTCCCCCATTTTAATACACGATTTTACACCTATATAAAGAGGTCATCCCCATTTATTCTACTCATACCCGAACACTTCTCTCTCTCTCTCTCTACTACTCCATTTCCCGGTGAAGCTCGAACAAGAGCTTTGACGTGAACATTTTTCTTACCTTGAAAGGAGAGGTGGGGCTCTTTAGAACTAGGGAGATGTTAGCTATCTTTTAGCAAACTTCAGTCAATCCAAGAATTGTTGGAGAAGCGTCGGCATGATCGAACAATGAAGCAGCTCCGGCGGACCGAAGCTGCTCTATTTCGGGCAAGCTGAAATCAACCATTTCGAGCCCTCCTCAGACCAAACCAAGCCCTCCCAACACTTCCTCAGGCCTCCCACAAACGAATTAGGACTGAAAGGTAAGCCTATTCGGCTCCCCTCTGCAATTTCCTATTCGTGCTAGAGAGAGAACCGACAGAAATTCGAAGATGAAATTCTAACTCAATTTGACATTAATTGATACGATTCTTGATTCTAGGATGAACCTCAGGACGAGAGCTATTTGCTGAAATCAAAAGCTCGGACCGCCGTGCCCTCACTGGTGAGTAATCAAAGCTTTCTCTCTCTATAGTTCATTTTCCAGCGAAGCTCCGTTTGAGCTTGTCCCGTCGTTAAAACTTGCGATTCACATTGCTAAAGAATCATATAAACATGTAGAAACTCAATTTCAACATCAATTTCAATAATTGGAAATGTTTGATCGGTCAATCAGATAAAATCAAATTCAATTGTGTTAAGAAGTTGGAATTGGGGGAAAATTGGGGGTTTTCGAAGATTCGAAGGACCGAAATGCAATTTCCCAAAATTGAGGGTCAATTGGGCATGATAAAAATGTCAGAGGGCCAATTTAGAAAGTTTAGAATTTTTGGGGTGAAACTTACCATTTTTGTAAAGGAAAGGCAAAATGGTAATTTTGGAAAAGTTGGGGGACCAAATTGAAAATTTGGAAAATTAATCCCCTTTTTGTGAAATGGAATAAATTGAGGTCCTATGATAAATTTTAAAAGTTTCGGGACTCAATTTGAGAAAAAATCGGCCTTAGGGACTTACAGTTAAAGAAAAATAACTTTAGGGAACTAATTGCAAATAAATGAAAGTTTGACTTTCTCATTCATTTTGAATGAATGAAGGCTATTAGTCTGAAGGATAATGAACCAAGATGTTCATATCATGTAGGAACATGAAGTATCTGGAATGCCAGCAAGGACAAGCTCGCGTGAATACAAAGAACTGGTCTAGTGGAATTCACGGCATTAACGGGTGAGTGGGTTTACTAACGTCATACCCGGTTGGGATGATGAGCACAACTTAAAGTTAAAAACCACTTACAGGTTGTGAGCAGGATTTTATGTCATACTCGATTGGGGATGATAAACTCATCGTAATGAAAATCCACTACTATGTGGTATTTTAAACATCACAACTTAGAGTAGTGATGTGAAAACTTTGCGAAAAAACTACCTACTGGTTGTAAGTAGATCATACTGGGTTGGTATGATGAAACTTACTCGAAGGAAGTTGAAAATCCGTTCATCGGTTATGAACGAAGATGTCCTTATATTGGGCCAGTATAATGGACAGTGAAAACATATTTTTGTTGCAAGTGCTCTCCCCTGACTGTGTGCCAATTCTTAAACTATTTGGGAGACCTTTTTGACGAGAGCTCGAAAAGCGCTGATAGGCTGGGGGCCTCGGTTTTGGAACTTGGGGGTTAATATGCCTGATTTTGAAAATATCGTACAGTGGGCCCAAGGCTAGTTGGCACGAGCAGGAGCTCGTAAACAAACATGAATTAGATGCCATAAAACTTTAAATAAAGGAGTTGTTTGGTCATGGTACCAAGATAGGACTGATATACTCAATCAACTAGCAGCAGTGTGACATGACCAGTCTCCGGACCAGTCAAGACAAACAACTATGAGTTTAGTTGAGAGTTGGGGCCGTTGGACCAGTGGCACCACAGATTACATGGCTTGATAAGAAAACATTGTTTATGCATGCACTATGATTACGAGATCATCAAGATGCCCATGAGGGGTAGTGACGCGTCCTAAGGGCCCTGGACGACCCGATGAGTATAAGGGTAGTTCGTTGTTCCAGGTGACCGTGCAAAATTTGGAGTAGCACCCAGCGCATGAGACCGGGGTGGGGATAGGATGAGGTCTCTATCCTCATACGGACATGAAGAATTTATTCTGGGAATGAGGGTTGGATGTCGCGAACATCCACTCATTCTCAGGGTAGAAGTGGACGTACTTCTATTCGGGTGGCTGGTAAAGTCGCTCCAAATCCACAAGTGGGTTCTGTGGACGTACTGACCTGCGAATGTGTGTTTAACCTTCATGATGAAGGATGTGTGTTGGGTGATGACACACCGTGATTAAATAAGGAAATGGTGATAAAACTCAAGAGTTTAAATGAAATGATTTTTGAAAGAAAGGAGTGTGGCACACTCCAATACAAATCTTTTTCAAAAGTAAAAGTATTGAAAACCCATTCACTGAGTAGTCATACTCACCCCTTCCCTTATACCCCTTTTAGGTGATTTTGGAAAGCCTACCCTTAAAAACCATCAACTAAGATGCCTGTGATACAGGTATAATAAATGTTTATACAGTTTTGTTTATGTTATTCCTGAAAAAGGTACTAGTTTAAAGGACTCCTTACTCTTTACAGTCAATAATAAGGGGAAACCCTTTAATAAACCGGGAGAGTGGCGGGTTGTTCATGGGGATCCGACCAAACAAGGTCGGGGCATGATAGGAAAACCCTGAATAAATCGGGAGAGTGGCGGGGTATTCACGGGGATCCGACCAAACCGGATCGGGGTGTGACAACTTGAGTGGTATTAGAGCCTGTTTCCTCGAATACATTATCAAGACTAGAGAACATAGTACTTAATATGGTTACTTTGAAAATTTTCAGACTACTCCCAAGAAAGGAACCAAGAGAGCTAGAGCTGCAGTCTTCGACACTGCCCAGCCACCCTTTTTAGTTGAAACTCCCCGAGAAACCCAAACAGTTCCACCTGGACCAAGCTCAGAACACTAGAGGTTGTATGAAGAGTTCCCTCAATTATTTGGGCAACCTAACCTTGTCCTTGAGGTAAGCACTAACTCACAGGCTGAACCAGAAGAAGTACAAACTCATCCTCCTCCTATTAAACATCCCCCTCCAGTTGATATTCCCTAGTATCTCAAGACTTTTTGTCAACTAGGGTGTAAGCCTTTTCTTAGAGAGAAAGATGCGAGAGTTGCCATGGACTGGCTGGTTAACATCAAGAAGTCGATGGGGATAGTTAGAATATCACTAGAGGATATGGTGATCCTGACAGAATGTTTCTTGGAGGGTAGTGCCAAAAGATGGTGGGACAATATTTGAAGCCTGCATACGTCCACACCCTTCTGGAAGCAGTTTGAGGAGTGATACACGAAGGAGTACCTAGTCCCTCACCTAATTAATGAGAAGAAGCTGGATTTCCTTCGACTTCAACAAGGGCTTAACTTTATATCGAAATATGAGACTATGTTTAATGAGGTAAGGTCTTTTGCTCCAAACTTAGCTGGACCGGCAGATATCTACCAATGGTTCGTGGACAGTCGCAACATGGATATAGGAGACCAAATGGGAGTACTAGGACGCCCCATGGATTTGGCTGCCATCTTCAGTATGGCCCATGAGTGTGAATGTCTGGTACAAACAAGTCGCCATCGGATAGGGCAAGCATGCCGGAAGGAAGAGGAATGACAGAGCAAACAAAGAGGTCAAAAGGAGCCTGATAGACAAAAAAGGAGGACAAGAATGGGGTCCTTTAGGAGAAATGACGGTTACCATGCTCAAAGAGAGATAAGTACAACCCCACAAAGGAGAACCCCTCTTGCCTTAGGTGTCGAAAAAGTTATGAAGGCTCGTGTCGAGCCTGTTTCAAATGCAGATAGCTCGGACACTTTGCAAGGAGTTGTCCAGCCCTTTGAAGTAATACCCAATGAAATGACCATCCACCACCTCAAGGAAACCCAAGGGCACTAAATGGAGGACAAGACATAGCCACTACATCAGGGGTACCAACCCGAGTATACAACCTCAACCAAGAAGGAAGCACCAGATGAACCTAGAACTATAGTTAGTACTTACCATAGCTCCCCTAGACCAATATAACTAAAAACCCTATAATTCATCCTCATTATAATAAAATTTCCATTTCTTATAAAACTTGTGATGAAATATGAGTAAAAGAAAATCCTATGGATGTACCCACCGAACCTCGAAGGTGAATTAGGAGGGATGGCACCTGAGGATATTAGGAAAGTTAAAGTTGGATACCCTCAAGGAAAAATAAAAAGGAATCCCAAAAAAGAAGGGAAAGGATTCTCCTAAGGAAGGAAATCGTATGGAAGCATACTAGGAAGACCCAAGGATTAAGCTAAACCCAAGGAGCGGGTAAGTAGGAAGGTGTCATCAAAGGACGCCGTGACAAGCGGACTACCCATAAAAAGGAAAGAAGGAAAAGATTGCAAAAAAGCATTAGAAAGGTTGAACTAGGATGAGAATCCTTAGGTAGAGGATACAAGTAGGAAGTGAGACCTCAAAAAGGGAAGTTCCAAAGCTAAGGAACCACTAGATGGATCCTAAGAGGCTTAAATGGTCATTAAGAACCTCATAAAGAACCATGAGTGGTTAAGGATATGTTGGGATAGCCAAGGTATTACCTAATTGGAAGAGCAAAGAAGCCAATTAGAGATTTCCGACGAACCTAGAAAGGAAGGAAGAACCTAGTAGAAATAGGATGGTTAAGAAGAATAAACAAGACCCTAAGAAGGATCGAGAAGTAGTGGAGACTACACTCTAAAGAAGGGTAATAGAGTGGACATGGTGAGTATTCTACGAAATTAGACCCGACAATCGGGGATACATTAGATAGGAAAGTAATTTGGTCCTTACATTTTTTATCTTAACCTCTCAGATCCTTAGGAGTTTTAGATTTCTTTCCTTGGGTCCCTAATGTTGTTATAGCCTCATTTTTGTCCCCTCAAACTTTCAGCAATTTACTAATCGGTCCCCACCCTTTCTGTAAACCCCGCCCTTTTGAGCTAAGGAAAATCAGGAAAAGAACCAGTTAAACCAAGTGAGAAAACCGAATCGGTTCACAAACCCGATTACTAGGAAATGGGCAATTTGGAAATTTACAACTCTCAGGTGAATCAAAGGGTTCATAAAACCATGGAAAAGAACCTTTGGACAAATTGGAAGAGAAAAAGCAGGCTTGTTTAGATGAACCGGATCCAACTGGATAAAACCGGTCTATGAACTGAGTTGATTCATGAACCGAAACCGATAGAGAATGGGTAAACCAAGTAATTTATGGATCCCTTATGATCCAAAGAGATTTATAAAACTTGGGAAGGAACATTAGAACAAAGTGGGAGAGAAAAACAAGATCGGTTCGGGTGAACCGGACCCAAACAAAATTAAACCGGTTTAAGGACTGAGCTGATTTATGAACCGGAATCGATAAAGAAATGGTAAATGGAGAATTTTATTTACCCTAAGTGACCTAAGGAGTCACAAAAGTCATGGAAATGGACCTGTGAAGGAATTGGGGATTAAAACCAAACCGGTTCAGGTGAACTAGATCCAAACCGGTTTGGACCGGTTTGAACCACTATTGAACCGAATCCTAAATTCATTTTTCTAGGTGGCTTAAAAAATTCAAATTTGAGATTTGAGGCCACCATTTAATAGAAAATGAATTTGGAAATTTTTAGATATGAAAAACTCGGTCGAATGAATGGTGAACCGATCGGTTTAAGCTTCGAACCTGGTTCGGACCGGTTTGATCCGGTTTGGAACAGTGTCATCTTCTTCCTCTAGATGACAACACTGTTATCTTAGAGAATCGTATGAACATGTTCATACGAACATGTAGAAACTAAATTGCTAGAGAATCATATGAACATGTAGAAACTTAATTTCAACTTCAATTTCAAAAATGGGAAGTGTTTGATCGGTCAATTTGATGAAATCAAATTCGGTTATGTTAAGAAGTTGGAATTGGGGGAAAAATTGGGGATTTTTATATCATACCCGGTTGGGAATAATAAGAATATCGGAATGAAAACACACTTTTATGTGGTATTTTAAAATTCACAACTTAGAAGAATGATGTGAAATACGGAAAAACTACTTACTAGTTTTAAGTAGATCATACCTAGTTGGTATGATGAAACTTCCTCGAAGGAAGTTGAAAACCCATTCATTGGTTATGAGCGGAGATGCCCTTATACCCGGTTGGTATAATGGACAGTTGAAAATATATTTTGTCGGAAATGCTCTCCACTGATTGTGTGCCAATGCTTAAAGTATTTGGGAGAACTTCTTGACGGGAGCTCAAATAGCTCTTACAGGTTGGGGGCCTCGGTTTTGGATCTTGGGGGCTAATATGCTTGATTTTGAAAATCTCATACATCTGGCCCAAGGCCAGTTGGCACGAGCAGGAGCTCGTAAACAAAAATGAGTTATATGCCATAAAACATTAAATAAAATAATTGTTTGGCCATGGTATCAAGATAGGACCGAGATACTCAGTCAACTAGCGGTAGTGCGACATGACAGGTTGACGGACCAGTCAAGACAAATAACTTACGGTTAAAGGTTTGAAAAACTCGGTTGAATGAGGGGTGAACCTTTGCAATTTCTGGCCGGTGCTAGAGAGAGAACCAATAGAATTTCAATGATGAAATTCTAACTCAATTTGGCATCAATTGATGTGATTCATGATTTTAGGATGATCCATAGGATGAGAGCTATCTGCCCAGATCAAAAGCTCAGACCGCCATGCCCTTACCGGTGAGAAATCGAAGCTTTCTCTCTTTACAATATGTTTTTCGGCGAAGCTCCGTTTGAGCTCGTCTTGACATTAAAAATCACGATTCAAATTCAACTTAATTTCAACTTCAGTTTCAACAATTAGAGGTGTTTGATCTGTCAATTTGATGAAATCAAATTCGGTTGTGTTAAAGAGTTGGAATTGGGGGAAAAATTGGGGAAATTGTGGATTTTCAAAAATTCGAGAGATCGAAATGTAATTTCCTAAAATTGAGGGTCAATTGAGCATGATAAAAATGTTAGAGGGCCAATTGAGGAATCTTAGAATTTTTGGGGTGAAACTTACCATTTTTGTAACGGAAGGGAAAAATGGTAATTTTGGAAAAGTTTGGGGACTAAATTGGAAATTTGGGAAATTAATCATCTTTTTGTGAAATGGAATAAATTGAGGTCCCATGATAAATTTTAAAATTTTCAGGACTTAATTTGAGGAAAAAACTGCATTAGGGACTTAAAGTTAAAGGGAAATAACTTTAGAGACCTAATTACAAAAAAAAAAATGAAAATTTGACTTTCTCATTTATTTGGAATGAATGAAGGCTATTAGGCCGAAGGATAATGAACTGTGATGTTCATATCTTGTAGGAACACGAAGTATTGGGAACGCCAGCAAGGACAAGCTCGCGTGAAAACAAAGATCTAGTCTAGTGGAATTGACGACATTTACGGGTGAGTGGGTTTAATAACGTCATATCCGGTTGGGATGATGAATACAACTTAAAGTTTAAAACCACTTACTGGTTGTGAGTGGGATTTTATGTCATACCTGATTGGGGATGATAAGCTCATTACTTAGAGTAGTGATGTGAAAACCATGCAGAAAATCTACTTATCGGTTGTAAGTAGATCATACCCGATTGGTATGATGAAACTTCCTCGAAGGAAGTTGAAAACCCGTTCATCGATTGTGAACGGAGGTGTCCTTATATCAGGTCGGTATAATGGACAGTGAAAACATACTTTTGTCGGAAGTGTTCTCCCCTGACTGTGTGCCAATGCTTAAACAATTTGGGTGACCTTCTCGACGAGAGCTTGAATAGCTCTTAAAGGCTGGGGGCCTCAGTTTTGGAACTTTGGGGCTAATACGTCCGATTTTGAAAATCTCGTATAGTGGGCCCAAGGCTAGTTGGCATGAGCAGGTGCTCGTAAACAAACATGAATTATATGCCATAAAAATTTAAATAAAGGAGTTGTTTGGCCATTGTACCAAGATAGGACCGACATACTGAGTCAACTAGTGGTAGTGCGACATGACAGGTCGATGGACCAATCAAGACAAATAACTGCGAGTTGAGTTGAGAGTTTGTGCCGTTGGACTAGTGGCACCACATATTACATGGCTTGATAAGAAAACATTGTTTGTGCATGCACTATGAGTATGAGATCATCAAGACGCCCATGACGGGTAGTGATGCATCTTAAGGGCCTTGGACGACCTGGTGAGTATAAGGGCAGTTCATCGTTCCAGGTGACCGTGCGGAATTTGGAGTTTCACCAAGCGCATGAGACCGGGTTGGGGACAGAATGAGGTCTCTGTCCTCATACGAACATGCAGATTTTCTTCTAGGAATGAGAGTCAGATGTCGCAAACATCCACTCATTCTTAGGGTAGAAGTGGACGTACTTCTATTCGAGTGGTCGGTAAAGTTGCTTCGAAGCCATAAGTGGGTTCAGTGGACGTACTGACCTGCGAATGTGTGTTTAACCTTCATGATGAAGGATGTGTGTTGGGTGATGACACACCGTGATTAAATAAGAAAATGGTGATAAAACTCAAATTTTTAAATGAAGGGATTTTTGAAAAGTTAGGAGTCTAGCATGCTCCAATACAAATCTTTTTCATAAATCTAAAAGTATTAAAAAATGATTCACTGAGTAGTCGTACTCACCCCCTCCCTTATATCCCTTTAAGGAAACCCAGAAAGCCTACCCTTAAAGACCATCAACTAAGATACCTGTTAGACATGTATGTAAAGTTTAAAATTTCATGCAGTTTTGATTATGCTATTCCAGGAAATGGTGCAGGTTTAAAGGACGACTTACTCTTTACGGTTTATAATAAGGGGAAACCCTTTAATAAACCAGAGAGTGGCGGGTTGATATCGTGGATCGGACCAAACCGGGTTGGGGCATGATATTATCATTTCCGAGGTGCTTATCATCTCAATCGGGTATGATATTAAATATCCCAATCACCCGATAGTGCATTGAATTTCTTCTTATCTGTCTTATTGCCTTTACGTGAACTTGTCTTAGCTGGCTTTCCCGTTACTTTATGTTCCTACATGATATGAATATCCTTGTTCATTATCCTTCGGCCTAATAGCCTTCATTCATTATAAATGAATAAGATAACCAAACTTTTCATTTATTTGTAATTAGGTCCCTAAAGTTATTTTTCTTTAACTTTAAGTCCCAAATGCTGGTTTTTCCTTAAATTGAGTCCCGAAACTTTTAAAATTTACCTTGGGACTTCAATTTATTCAAATTCACAAAAAGGGGTTCAATTTCCCAAATTTCCAATTTTGTCCCCAACTTTTCCAAAATTACCATTTTGCCCCTACTTTACAAAAATGGTAAGTTTAGCCCGAAAAATTCCAAAATTTGCCCAATTGGTCCTCCAATATCTTTATCATGCCCATTTTGCCCTCAATTTTATGAAATTGCACTTTAGTACCACGAATTTTTGAAATTCCCAAATTTCCCATAATTTTCCCCCACTTTCAACCTTCTAACTCAGCTGAATTTGATTTTATCAAATTGACCGATCAAATGAGTTTAATTATTGAAATTGAAGTTAGATTGGAGTTCCTACAATTTCATATGATTCAATTGCACTTGGAATCGCACGATTTGATGCCGGAATGAGCTGAAACAAAGCTTCGTTAGAAAACTGGACGTAGAGAGGGAAACCTTTGAAAGTTTTCCATTGAGGGAGTGACGGTTCGGGCTTTCAATTTAGGCAGATAGCTCTTGTCCTGAGGTTTCTTCTTGGATCAAGAATTGCATCAATTGCTGCCTAATTGAGTGATAATTTTATCATCGAATTTCTGCCGATTCTCTCTCTAGCACCGGTAAAAAATTTAGCTCTAATTTACTTGTAGGAAGACTGTGTAGGTGTTGGGAGGGCTTGCTTTGGCATGAGAAGGCTTGAATTGGCTGATTTCAACTTGGCTAGAATAGGGCAGCTTCGGTCCACCAGAGCTGCTTCACTGTTCGATCACGCCGACACTTCGTCGACGACCCTCAGAGTGAATGGAGACTACCACCGTGTAGTTGACTTCTCCCTAGTTTTAAGGTACTTGACCACCCCTTATTTGACTTAGAAAAGACCCTATATTAGAGCTCTGGTTCGAGCTTCATTGGAAATTGGAGCAGTTGAGAGAGAATGGAGTTTTTAGGTGTGGAGAGGATGAATGAGGGGCCCTTTATATTGGAAGCTCAGGGAGTTCTTGGCCGTTCGATTGGCACCTTAATGGCGATTGTTCTTTGCCTAAAACTCCCTAGCCAGAGACTTTTCATCTTTGCTGGTGCTGCACGATATTCCGGCAAGTGAACAGTGCTATCATCTGAAGGAATAAGACAACACTGTTCCAAAACGGACCAGATCGGTCCAAACATGGTTCAAAGCTTAAACTGGCTGTTTTAGGCCCGATTCGACCGATTTTTTAAAAATTAAAAATTTCTAAATTCATCTAAATTCATTATCTATCAAATGGTGCCTCAATTTACAAATTTGAACTTTCTAAGCCACCTTGAAAAATGAATTTAGCATCCGGTTCAATAGTGGTTCAAATTGGTCCTAACCAGTTAAATCCGGTTCGGATCCGATTCACCTAAACCGGTTTGGTTTTCATCTCAAATTCATCCTAAATCCTTTTTCATGACTTTGGTGACTCTTTGGGTCAATTGTGATTCATAAATTTCCTGGTTTGCCCTTTCTCTATCGGTTCCGATTTATAAACCGAATCGATTTTCAAATTAGGAATGACCGATTCTTTCCCCGGTTTTCTTATTATCAAAGCATGGGGTTCACAACTCTCCCCTCCTTTTAGGGGGTTTGTCCCCAAAATAGTTACTTTCCAAATAGTTGAGTGTAACTACCCCTCATCACACTTTCGGTTTCCCATGTCTCTTCTTGCGCGAGTCCATTTTGCCACAAAACCTTAAACATAAGAATCCTCTTATTTTTTAAATTCTTATCCCTCTGGTTGATGATTCATACCGGTTCTGTTTGATAGGTCAGGTTCTCTTTCAGTTCCAGTGGAGGTTGGTCCAATACATGTCTAGGATCAAGCTGATACTTCTGAAGCATAGAGATGTGGAATACATCGTGTATTCTCTGCAGGTTTGGAGGTAGTTCCAATTTATAGGCCATCAGTCCTATCCTTTGAATGATGGGATATGGACAATATACCTTGATTTCAACTTTTCTCTTTACTAAAACCTAAGTATTCCCCTCCATGGGTACACTTTGAGAAATACTTGATCTCCTACCTCAAGCTCCAGATCTTTCCTTTAATGATCCATATAACTCTTTTGCCTATCTTGTGCGGTCTTAAGATGACTCATGATTAGTTTTATCTTCTTCGTGGCATCCTCGATTAGTTCTACATTTTCAAGCCTTCTTTCCCCCACTTCTTCCCAAAATAGAGGGGTACGACATGGTTATCCATAAAGGGCTTCATAGGGAGCCATCTGAATATTGGCATGATAGCTATTATAGTAAGCAAATTCCATCAGGCACAAGTATTTTTCCTAGCCTTTGTTCATGGTGAGTACGCACGCTCTTAGCTTGTCCTCTAAAGTTTGAATGGTTCGCTCAGACTACCCATCTGTCTGAGGATGAAATGCCGTGTTTATGTGGAGATTGGTTCCCATAGTGCTTAGTATGTTTGGCCAAAACCTTGAAGTAAATCGTGGATCTCTATCTGTACTATACTCACCAGAACGCCATAGAGTCTCACTATCTCCCTCATGTATAAGATGACCAGTTGTTCCACTGTGTCCGATAGTTTTATGGGAAAGAAATGAGCTGATTTGGTCAATCTATCCACGATGACCCAAATTGCATCTTGGCCCTTTCTTGTCACTGGTAGTCCCGTGACAAAGTCCATGGCGATGTGCTCCCATTTCAATTTCGGAATTGGTAAGGGTTACATCTGTCCTGACGGAGCTAATAATTCTTATAATTGCTCCTTCAATTCCTTCAGTTCCGTTGGAGCCATATGGTATGGGGCTTGGGATATGAGGTTTGTTCCTAGGATGATTTCTATTGTGAAGTCCACTTGCCGACTTGAAGGAAGTCTGGATAGCTCTTCTGGAAATATTTATGGGTAGTGCCTAACCACTAGAATGTCTTCAGGTCTCTTCTCTTCAGAATCTTCATCAATAACAATTGCCAAGAAAGCCATAAAGCCTTTTTGTATCATCTTTTAGGCTTTCAGGTGGGACACCATCTGAACCTCGCTTTTCCTTCTATCGCTTTAAAACATCAATCCATTCGTCTTGAGAATGTGGAAGGTCACCATCTTCTTTCCACAGTCCATCCTATCCTGATGGTTACATAACCAATCCATTCCAAGGATGATTTCAACCTCCTACAAGGTTACTAAAATCAAGTCAGCTTCAAGTTTGATCCCTCCAATCCTTATCTCACATCCTTTTAATTGTTTATTTCTATTTAACCCTTCTCCTAAAGGTGTGAGGATATTGATGATTTGTTCTAGTGGAGTGAGTTCTAGGGGTACACTTGAAATCAACTATTTCTTGATGAAGGATCTCTCAACTCTTGAATCAAAGAGGGCATAGACTTATTTTCCCCAAAGTTGTATATATCTTGATTGAAGAAATGTGTATTTAGAAGAAAGTTTTTCTTTATTAAATAAAACTTTTCAATTTACAAGATTCTCTTGAACTAGCTTGGAGGGTTTTGGGATGTACCCGCAACAGTGCTAGGGTCTCTTCTAGGCTCTTCCTAGGTGAGGTTGTATACCCTAGCTGGTACTCGTACTGTAGCCTCTGGCCAAGGATTCCTGGGGTTCCCTTGATGTGGTCTAAGAGTATTCCTCTACCTATTCTCCTTGAGAGTGGAACAGGCCTTTCTAAAGTGCCCTACTTGTCCGCATGCAAAGCAGGTAAAGCATGCTCCCTCAAGGTTCTTTTGACACTTTGGACAACGAGGGTTTCCTTGAGGTAAGGTGGGGACCACTATGTGGGGAGGTGGTGGCATGTACCTTCTCTTTTGAAATGCCATTCTATTTCCCCATTTTGGACCGTTATGCTCCTTCCGTCCTTCTTGGCTATTTGGACCCTTATCCTCCTTTCGGGTCATTTGCTCCATCCAATGACGTCGAGTCTGTACCAGTTGCTCACACTCATGAACCATACTGATTACTATTGCCAGGTCTGTGAGGCATCCTTGTACTCCCATACGGTCTCAAATGTCCATATCGAGACCGTCCATGAACCTCTGGCATATGTCTGCCGACCCAGCTAGGTCAGAAGCAAAGGGTCTTAACTCATTGAATTTCGTCTCATACTCCGATATGGAGTTAAGCCCTTGCCGAAGCCAAATGAATTCCTGCTTCTTCTCATTTATTAAATGAGGCACCAAGTACTCCTCCGAGTACCTTTCCTTGAACTGTTCCCAAGTGGGGATGGTGATATGTAGGTTTCAGATATTGTCCCACCATCATTTGACATTTCCCTCCAAGAAGAATTCTGTCAGAATCACCCTATCCTCAGGTGGCATCTTGACGATTCCCATCAGCTTCTTAATGTTTGCCAACCAATCCATGGCAGCACCAGCATCCTTTTCACTGAGGAAGGGTTTGCACCCAAGTTGCTGGAGAGTCTTGAGGTTTTTGGGAATGTTTATTGGAGGGAGATGGCTAACATGGGAGGGTGGTATTGCACTTTCTCCGGTTCAACCTGAGAATTGGTGCCAGTCTCAGGGACGAGGTTAGGTTGCCCAAATACACGGGTGAACTCCTCGTACAATCTCTGGTGCTCTATGTTGAGTCCATGAGGAGTTGTTTGAGCTTATCTAGGAGTCTCTATAGGTAGGGATGGTTGTACAGTGTTGGAGATTACAACCCTAGTTCTCTTGGTTCCTTTCTTCGCAGCCATTTTGAAAATTTTAGGATCAATCGTATTAGTTACTATATTTTCTAGTCTTGATTATGTATTCGAGGAATTAGGCTCTGATACCACTCAAGTTATCACGCCCTGACCCAGTTTGGTCGGATCCACGTGAGCAACCCGCCACTCTCCTGGTTTATAAAAGGTTTTCCCCTTCTTTAAACTGTGAGGAGTAAGACGTTCTTTAAACCTGTACCTTTTCTGGAATACCATAAATCAAAATTGTAAGAAATTTTAAACTTTACATACCTGTCTTGCAGGTGTAGCTATCTGGGGTCTTTGGGTAGGTATTGCATAGTTTACCTGAAAAGGGATATAAGGGAGGGGGTGAGTACAACCACTTAGTGAATGGGTTTTTAAAATTGACTTTTAGGAAAAATGTTTGAATTGGAGTGTCCCAGACTTCTTATTTTCTTTTAAAAATATTTCATTCTCAATTCTTGGTTTCCATAACCATTTCTCATCATAATGATGTGTTTATCAACCAACACATACCCTTCATCATGAAGGAACACATAATCGCAAGCCAACCCGTCCACTGTACCCATTGTGGTGTTGGAGTGACTTTATCGGTCACCTATATAAAAGCACGTCCACTTCTACCCCGAGAATGAGTGGATGTTTGCGACATCCGACCCTCAATCTCATAACAATACTCCATGTCCGTATGAGGATAGAGACCTCATCCCGTCTCCACCTCAGTCTCATGTGCTTGAAGCTACGTCAATTCCTTCAATAAGTCGTATAATTGCTCCTTCAATTCCTTTAGTTTTGCCGGAGCCATACGGTATGGGACTTGGGATATGGGGTTTGTTCCTAGGATGATTTCTATAGTGAACTCCACTTGCCGACTTGGAGGTAGTTCGGGTAGCTCTTTTGGAAATGCTCCTGGGTAGTGCCTAACTACCAGAATGTCTTCAAGTCTCTTCTCTTCAGACTCTTTGTTGATTACCATTGCCAAGAAAGTTGTACAACCTTTTTGAATCATCTTTTGGGCTTTTAGGTGGGACACTATCTGAACCTCACTTTCCCTTCTATCTCCTTGGAACTTCAATTCGTTCATCTTGGGAATGTGGAAGGTGACCGTCTTTTTTTGATGGTCCATTCTATCCTGATGGTTACTTAACCAATCCATTCCAAGGTTTACTTCAACCTCCTTCAAGGGTAATGGAATCAAGTCAGCTTCAAGTTTGATCCCTCCAATCCTTATCTCACATTTTTTTAATTGTTTATTCCTATTTAACCCTTCTCCTAAAGGTGTGAGGATATTGAGGCTTTGTTCTAGAGGAGTGAGTTCTAGGGGTACAATTGAAATAAACTCTTCCTTGATGAAGGATCTCTCAGCTCCTAAATTGAAGAGGGCATGGACTTGTTGTCCCCATAGTTGTATATATCCTGATTGAAGAAATGTGTATTTAGAAGAAAGTTTTTCTTTATTAAATAAAACTTTTCAATTTACAAGATTCTCTTGAACTAGCTTGGAGGGTTTTGGGATGTACCCTCTACAGTGCTAGGGTCTCTTCTGGCCTCTTCCTAGGTGAGGTTGTATACCCTAGCGGGTACTCGTATTGTAGCGTCTGGCCTAAGATTCCTGTGGTTCCCTTGAGGTTGTCTAAGAGTATTCCTCTTCCTGTTCTCCTTGAGAGTGGGTCAGTTTCAAATTGGAAATGACCGGCTTTTTCCCCAGTTTTCTTATTATCAAAGGACGGGGTATACACTTTAGGTCAGTTGAAATCCATAAAATTCTCGGTTTTCCCTTCCTCTATCGGCTCCGATTCATAAACCGACTTGGTTCATAAACCGGTTTAATCTAGCTTGGATCCATTTCACCTTAACCAGTCTGGTTTTTCTCTCCCAATTTGTCCTAAGGTTCTTTTTCAAGGTTTTATGAATCCTTTGAATCCGTTTCACCTGAACCAGTCTGGTTTTTCTCTCCCAATTTGTCCTAAGGTTCTTTTCCAAGGTTTTATGAACCCTTTGGATCACTCAGGAGTTGTAAATTCCCCAAATTGCTTGTTTTCTGATGATTGAGTTTGTGAACCAGTTCGGTTTTCTCACTCAGTTTGACCGGCTCTTTTCCCGATTTTCCTTATCTCTAAAGAGCAGGGTTTACAAATCTCCCATCCTTTTCAGAGTTTTTTCCCCAAAACTTATTTCACACTTTTTGTACTATAATGAACCATTATTGATATAAGTTTCGTAGTTTATCAACCTATAATCTTCTCGATTGTTTGCATTTCCCCCCATATCATATACTTAAGATTTTCTTTTCATTCATATCCCTTTTCATTCCATGGAGCTTACTTTTAGCTAAATATATCCCCTGGAAGACTTCGAATCATATCTTTAGGTTTACATCCCTCTTTTCCCAAGCACCATTTCTCCATTATAAACTCCTTTACCCAAGAGTTCAAGACTAGGAGTTCTGGTTATTTTCTTCCATAGGTTTTAGCATTATCACCTTTTCATCCTACATGGATCCTTTCATCATTCTTTGTTTATTTCTTCTTCGTCTATAATTTAACGCTTGACGTCATCATGCTTTAATCATTGACTCTTCCTTACCTAAGTCATATTTCCTTGGGATAGTTGGCTTACATGTCCCTTACCACATGACATTCTTCAGAACTTGCCTTTGACACATCCCTATATCCATATTAGTTTCTGTACTTGCTTGTCTTTTTCACACTTCTTTATTCGGTCATTCAACTTTCAACTCCTTGAGCTTCCCGATAACTTACTAACATACCAAATGTCTTCCTTTCTTATTTCATTCCCCATTCCCACTGGCGTCCTTCTTTTTTAAGATCTCTTCTCTTTCTTAATCCATTCTTACTCACATCATGATCATTTCACTATCCTTTATTCCAGTTAGTTCCATTCTTACTCGTATGACATCCTTTTGATGTTGTACTTACTCGTTACTTTGGTTTGACTTATCCATTAGATCCTTCATGATTTCTTTTCCTTTGTACTTGGTCCTTTCATCTCTAGGAGCTTGTCTTTGAGGAGCTTATTTTCTTTCCAATTTTGTTGGTTCCATTTCCTCCTAATTGGTATACCTATGTTTTTCCAAGATTCCCTTCCTTGGTAAGTTCTACACTCCTTTTCTCCCAAAATCTCCTTCTTGTTTTATCGTTGTGAATGTCAAGCTTTAAATGACATTCCTTGATGCTATTCTTTGCTGCTCACCTTTACCCTTGTGACCCTATGGACACTTCTTGTATATATCGTTCTCATTCTTACTCCTTTTTCCAGTATTTAGTTTATTTCTCTGAGGTGGAGTTCACATTCCCTTACTCCCCCATCTCCTGATCGCCCTTCTTAGTGCATATTTAGCTCTTTCATAGTTTTCAGTTAAATTACTCCTGTCTTATCCATGGGTGTCTTCACGGCTTTTCTCTGCCCTCATGTCTCAAAGGTTTTTACCTTTCCATTCTCCCTTCTTTACTAGGTCTTATGACCTTCACAAGGATTGATTTGTTGATTGTCTAGTTCACCTTATCCTCTTCATTATTTATTTTGAGAGAATTATTTCTCGAATTCTCTTGTCTTTGGTATCCATCCCTTCACCCTATTTTGGGCATGATCTTATTATTTTTCGATCCTTCTTGGAGTGTAGTTTATTTCCTGGATGATTTGGTTGCTATGGGTTATTTCTTTTAATCAGGTTCGTTTAAAATTCCTATTTAGGTGTCCATGTCTTCTTGCAAGTAGATCATACTTAACCTTCCCAACTAGTCACTTCGCCACTCATACTTCTTACTGAGTTCCTTATTTCGGCTCTGGTTTTGTGACATTTCCTCGGTTGATTTAATTAAACTGGAGCTTTATCCTTCCACGATCCCACTTCCTGTTCTCATGCTTCTTCTAATGTCTCTCATTTTGGGATTCTTACGTTTGATTTCCCTACCATTCTTGAGAAGTTCCCCCGTTTTAGTCTTCACTTATTCTTACGGATCTTATATGGTCCATTTACTTTGACTTTTCTTCCTTTTTGGTTCCATACTTCTGCTTTCCACAAGTCTCCTTATTTTATGGAGTTCCTAAGAAATTGTGTCTTAGGTCTTTACAAGTAGGTGTTATACCCGAGCTTTCTTGTTATCCGATTTTCTTCTCATACTGCCTTAGTGGTCTTGACATCCTTGGTGTTCCACCGCAACTTACTTCCTTTCTTCCTAACCAGCTTCCATTCCTATGGTTCCCTTTGGAATATTCCACTCCTTGTTTTTCTTACTCTTATTCTTTGAACCTTTCCCTAACTCCTTGAACTCTCCATAGTCCATACCCTTTGAGGTTCACTTCCCTTTGTTCCAACTCTTTCTTCCTTTTATTAGTTAAGACCTCCCTTGGATGAACTCTTCCTTATTGTACTTATGAGGGAAAGTATTAAGGGTTGAGGTTAACTATAAATAACCCATCTTTTCTTTCTTAGGTGGTTTCCTACCTTTTACTTTAATCTTTATTATCACACTCTTTTTGCTTTGAATTTATCAAGGAATTAAGAAGTTCTATAAAAAAGTTTTACTTTCATTCATTCAAGAAAATATTATCTTGCCATCCTTGGCTTATTACAGGAATTTTCTACCCCCTAATCCTTTGGGGTCATAGATTGAGAGTTAACCCTAGAGCGGTTGTGGGATTCTTGATTAGAAGGTTTTGAGGAACTAGTTAGGGTCCACTCGTATTCCCTTATAGGATGAATCTCGTGTATGGCCTCCAATTCCTACCGCCTTAGTACCTCGACCTCACGCTCATAGGTCCACTTCATCCATTGGGAGGGATTGAAGCTAGGTTGAGTAGGTGAAGGTACTTGGTGGACCTTTATGAAGGTGGCATACGCATCCTAGTAGTTATCCCATGCCTCCTTCATGGTTGGATTCCTCTCCGGTTGTTGTGGGGCTAGAGGAGGGGTTGGGCTTCTAGGAGGAGATACTGGTTCCTCTTGTCTTGGAGGAGGGTATGTGATGCCTTCTGATTCCAATAAGGCTCTTACCAGTTTTCGGTAGTCGTCCACCATGTCTTTGGGTACTCTTTTCTCGCATTTTAGAAATCTTTGTACGACTTCCTCCCTTGGGTTGTGTGTCTTTTTCAAGGTTATGGGTGGAGGGCTGGATTTCACTGTGAACTTCCTAGGGATTCTCCTTCCTACACGATAGTTAAAGTTTGATTAATGTCGGGGCATAATATTGATAATGTTTCAATGGAACTTAGCTCCGATACCACTCAAGTTGTAACTCCCCGACCCGGTTTGGTCGGATCCATGTGAACAACCCGTTGCATAATTTCAACCGTTGGTTCAAGAGGGATTTTCCCCTTTTTTAACTCAAGAGGAGCCAAGCGTAATTTCAACCGTGTTCCTTGGAATAACATATATCAAATAAAATGCAAATTTAAGAGAAATTAAGCATACCTGAGAGAGGGTAAGGCTTGATGTTATCCCTAGTCAACTTTCTGTTTCCTGAAAAAGGATTAAAAAGGGTGGGTGAGTGAGTTTCTACAACTTAATGAATGGGTATTTTAAAAAAAATGAAGTTTCAATAAAATAGTTTTTAAATTGGAGTGTGCCAGGCTCCTTAATTTCTTTAAAATATCTCATTCTTGAAATCTCATTTTTTATAGCCATTTCTCAATCCTAAATTAATACCGGTGTGTTTATCAACCAACACACGTACTTCATCATGAAGGAAACACACATTCGCAGGCCAACCCTTCCACTATACCCACTTGTGGCATTGGAGCGACTTTACTGACCACCTAAATAAAAGCACGTCCACTTCTACCCAGAGAATGAGTGGATGTACACGACATCTGACACTCAATCCCGTAATAAAACTCCGTGTCTGTATGATGAAAGAGATCTCATCCTGACCCCACCTCGGTCTCATGTGCATGAGTCTTAGCAGATAAACCTAAATTAACTCTTCCCACAAAATGAAAGGTTCTTAAAATTAAAGCCTTTTATGCAAGAAATTAATGAAGAATTTCTATGGTCACATAAACTCAAAATAATTATGTAGCAATAAGAATCCTAACTTGCATTTACTATAAATAGGGACACCAATGAACCTACCATATGACACACACAAATATGCACAATATGAGAAATTACCTGTAGAATTTCTACAAGATGGGAGAGATATGGCATAATACATTAATTTACTATAAGATAACATAAATACAAGAATAATAATCATAGATTCTCTCTCATAGAATGCCTCCCATATCAACTTTCCAAATAAATATCTAAACCTCATAGTATTGAACAGTAAAAATTAGTTCAATTTCCTAATTTCATGAGAATAACTGACAAATAAAGCAAATAACAATTATTGGAATGAAGGGGAAAAACCATAGAATTTCCTAGATATCGTCCCTTTACCCAATTCATAAATTTATATAATGTAATAGTTACTCAAAGGGGTAATTAGTTATTAGTTTTAATGCTTAAAGATCAATGGGGCTAAAGTTGGGTGCCCCATTTAACATGGGCTATTTAATGTAAAGCATTAAATGAAATGTAAATTATGAGAGAATTATCCATATTATATAATAAGATGGGTATTAGATATATTTATGAGGAATCAAAAGTCAAGTTAATGAGTGTAGCGATTTAGGGTATCATGAATGAGAATGAGAAGGGGTTAGAGTTCCTTCTCATTTATGATGATAAAGGTTGGAATTACATCAGACTACAAATCAATCAGAAATAGTATAATAATAAATCTTCCCCATTTAACAATGAATTTTACAGTTATATAAGGATCTTAGAACAATTGATTAGAGCGACACCAACTTGGCTAAGAGAGCAATTCAAATAGAAGAGAGCTACAAGGTCCACCAGTCCTTGTTCACAAATCAAACATTATCTTTGCCATGATTACATTAGATCTACCAGATTAATACTCCCTACCTATGAAATTCTCAATCTTGACATCCACCATGCAACAACCAAATTTAAGGAAAATTGGGAAGTATCGTAGCAGGGAAACACCAATAAGATCTATCAGGGACAGGTACCTAGGAATCACTCCAGGATGAACATGTCTCTGGATAAAAGGTGAGTATGAATGTTATACATCATAATGATTGGGATGATGAGCTTACTTTTATGAAAAGAAAACCCTCTTACTGGTCATAAGTAGAGATGATCATACCTGGTTGGTATGTTGAACTTACTTGAGGAAAGGAGAAACCCACTAACCGGTTATAAGCGAGGATACCATCACACCAGTTGGTGGGATGAAGTTGAAAACAAACTTTTTGTCAGAAGTGTTTTCCCCTGACTGTGTGCCAATGCTTAAAAGATTTGGGAGACCTTATTGACAGGAGCTAGAATAGCTTAGATAGGCCAGAGGCTCAGATTTTTGAACTCATGGGGCTAAATGCCCAGTTTTCTAAAATCATGTGCAGTGGGCCTAAGGCCAGTGGACACAATTAGGAGCTCATAAACAAACTTGAGTTAAGAAAGCCATGAAAATTTCTAATGAAATTTTTGTGTGATTTTTCCATGGTACCGAGTCAGGACCAATAGTACTCGATGGACTAGTGGCAGTGCGTCAATGCTAGGCCAACGGATCGGCCTATTCAAACAGTTGTAGGTCAAGTTGAGGGTCGGGGTCATTGGTCCATTAACACCAAAGATAATGGCCATATGTTAAATTTTTTTGTGTGCATGCACTTGTGGTACATGACCATCAAGACACCCAAGAGGGGTAGTGATGGGTCCTAAGGGCTATTGGACGACATGGTGGAGATAAGGGCAGTTCGTTGTGCCAGTCATTCAGGAAGCTCGAAGTAGCTTCTTGCGCATGAGACCAGAGTGGGGTCGGGATGAGGTCTCTATCCTCATACGGACACGGAGTGGCATTTGGTTTTGAGGGTTGGATGTCGAGAACATTCACTCAAACCCACAGTAGAAGTTGACGAGCTTTTTTCTTGGTGGACGTAAGGACGCTCCGATCCACAAGTGGGTGTAGTGAATATGCTACACCTGCGAATGTGTGTACCCTTTCTCATGAAAGGCATGTGTTTGTTTGCTAAACGCCTCCCGAGGCAAGGAGATGGGATAAGAAAGCTAAACACACCTAATATGTTAATGGGAAAAAGGATTTCGAGATTTGAGAATCCTTGAAAAAAATAGTAAACCTTGGAAAAAGATTTTGAGAACCGAAATTTAGGAAACCTCTCTTTAAAGGAAATGATAACCTTGGCATGTTTTGATAAACAAAAGCTATTTTGAAAACACACTCCTAATACCTGCTCACTAAGTTGTAGAAATCACACCTCCCTTTTACTCCTTTTAGGTAACCAAGGGAAAATCAAACTTAAAGACCTCCCTGTAAGACATGTATGTTAGTATTAATATATTCAGTTTTGTATAATGCTATTCTAGGAAAGACAGGAAAAAAGGACGCCTTACTCCTCATAGTTTAGAAAATGTTGAAAACCTTCATGGACCAAAGGGAGTGATGGGTTGCTCATGGGGATCCGACCAAACCAGGTCGGGGGGTGACAACTTTAGTGGTACCAAAGCCTATTTCCTCGGATTTATTATCAAGACTATATAACCTAAAACTAAACAAAAAAATACCCAATACCCATAACCTTTTACTAGAATTACCTTTATTGTAATGAGTGCTAGGTTTGTGACTCTAGAATGGAAGTGACCTCAAGGAATAGGCCATGATTGAATACCTACCAAGGGATGTCGGGAAACCAATAGTGGGAAAACATCCACAAGAGTAACATAAGTGTTATTAAGAATGTGATATGTAGATTTCTAGGAGAAATCGTAAAATATCCTTATAAAGGATTCATCAAAAGTTTGGAAAGTGGAAAAGATATACAAAAAACCTTATGAATGATACTCGACAAAGGAGCTAGAGGAAATAGAAAGGAATATGTAATTTCATTACCTTAAACCTTTACATATGGAACACCATAAATATAAATACTTTCATTTGAAGTACTAAAATTTTGTACTAAATGAAACCCATGAAGGGAAATTTTATTGCAAGTAATAAGAAACTTGCTTAACTACCAATTATAACCACAAGGATATTGTGAAAAACTTATAAGAGCCTAACCCAGTTGATGAGATGTAACGGATCTGGAGCATGAGTCTAAAATATGAGGTTATAGGAAATGTGAGACAAAGGTTTAATAAACCAAAAATTCATGCAATACGCATAGAGTATCTTGATTTGGATTAATGGATGCAACCAATGACAAATTTGAATGAGAGTGAAATCCTCACATACCAATGAAATTAGATACTAAAGTGGGAAATTCCTTAAGAGGGCATTAAAGGAAAGGTGGTCACATATGACTGAGATAAAATGTTCTAAAGCAATAGAATCAAATATAAAAAATAAGTCCAATGAGATGAAAGTCTTAAAAAAAAAAGAGAACAACTTATAAAGTAATAAGTCAAAATAGAGAACAACGAAATGGTTATAAACAAATATCTCAAAACAAAAGTATGTGAAGAATGGAAAATCTTGGAGAATTATATACCAACATGTCTTGCCATGAAGAAGGGCATGATAATGAATGATGGAGTAAATAAAAAGGTACATGGTATTGTAGACCCAATAAGTTGGTACAATCTTTTTGGAAAAAATGACTCTGAAATGGGATGATATAGTCCAATGATGGATGCATGAACCAGTGGAGGAAAAATGGCTAAAGATTTTTTTGAACCTTTGTTGGATTAAAAGGTGTCAGATGAACCTCTTAAAGCAAATGAACAACTAGTAAATATAAAAACCATGTGATCATAGAACATCAATTCTCTAATAAAAGATAGGTATTTGAAAATACACCGAAAGTGATATTTCCTTTTGAAACAATACTCACTAAAGTGGGCAAACATTTTATGTAAACACTAAGTGATTGATTAAGATTCAAAGATACCATTAACTATTTTAACCCATTAGAATGTATGGCTAAATACCCAATTTGTTATTGTAGAATGTATGGCTAAATGTATGATGATAAAGGTTGGAATTCCATCAGACTATAAATCAATCAGAAATAATGTAGTAATAAATCTTCCTCATTTAACAAAAAATTTTACAGATATATAAGGAGCTTAGAATAATTGATTAGAGTGATACCAACTGAGCTAAGAGAGCAATTTGAATAGAAGAGAGCTACCTGGTCCACTAGTCCTTATTCACACCTCAAACATCATCTTTGCCATGATCACATTAGATCTACCAAATTAATACTCCCTACCTATGAAATTCTCAATCTCGACATCCACCATGCAACAAACTAATTTAAGGAAAATTGGAAAGTATCGGAGCAGAGAAACACCAATAAGACCAATCAGGGACGGGTACTTGGGAATCCCTCCATGATGAACATGTCTTTTGGATAAAAGGTGAGTGGGAATGTTATACATCATACCGGTTGGGATGATGAGCTTACTTTTATGAAAAAGAAAACCTAATTACTGGTTGTAACTAGAGATGATAATACCTAGTTGGTATGACGAGCTTCCTTGAGGAAAGGGGAAACCCACTTACCAGTTATAAGTGGAGATACCATCACACTCGGTTGGTGGGATGAAGTTGAAAATAAAATTTTTGTTAGAATTGTTCTCCCCTGACTATATGCCAATGTTTAAAAGATTTGGGAGACCTTCTTGATGGGAGCTAGAATAGCTCAGATAGGCTAGAGGTCTTTAAATTTTGAACTCCTAGGGCTAAATGTTCAGTTTTGGAAAATCACGTGCAGTGGGCCTAAGGCTAGTGGAAACAAGTAGGAGCTCTCGTAAACAAACTTGAGTTAAGAAAGCCATGAAAATTTATAATGAAATTGTTGTGTGATTTCTCCATGATACTGAGTCAGGATTGATAGTACTCGATGGACTAACGAAAGTGCGTCAAGGCCAGGTCGACGGAATGGCCTAGACAAACAACTGCAGGTCGGGTTGAGGGTCGGGGCCATTGGACTATTGGCACCAAAGATAATGGCCATATGTGAAAAGTTTTGTTTGTGCATGCACTTGTGGTACAAGACCATCAAGACACCAAGAGGGGTTGTGATGTGTTCTAAGGGCTACTGGACGACATGGTGGAGATAAGGGTAGTTCGTCGTGCCAGTTAATCGGGAAGCTCGAAGTAGCTTCATGCACATGAGACCTGGGTGGGGTCAGGATGAGGTCTCTATCCTCATACGGACATGGAGTGACATTCAGGTCTAAGGGTCAGATGTGGAGAACATTCACTCAAACCTATGGTAGAAGTGGATGGGCTTCTTTCTTGGTGGACGATAAAGATGCTCTGGTCGACAAGTGGGTGTAGTGGATATGCTACACCTACGAATGTGTGTACCCTTCCTGATGAAGGGCATGTGTTTGTTTGCTAAATTCCTCTGGAGGAAAGTGGATGGGCTAAGAGAGCCAAACAAACCTAATATGTGAATGGGAAAAAGGATTTTGAGATTTGAGAATCTTTGAAAAAAAAAGAAATGGTAAACCTTAGAAAAAGGTTTTGAAAATCGAAATTTAGGAAAACCTCTCTTTAAATGAAATGATAACCTTTGTATGGTTTGATAAACAAAAGCTATTTTAAAAACTCACTCCCAACACCCGCTCACTAAGTTGTAGAACTCACCCCCTCCCTTTTACCCTTTTAGGTAACCAAGGGAAAACCAAACTTAAAGATCTCTTTGTAAGACAAGTATGTTAGTTTTTAAAATATTCAGTTTTGTATAATATTATTCTAGGAAAGATAGGAAAGAAGGACGCCTCACTCCCAACACCCATTCACTAAGTTGTAGAACTCACCCCCTCTCTTTTACCCCTTTAGGGTAACCAAGGGAAAACCAAATTTAAATACCTCCCTGTAAGACATGTATGTCAGTTTTAAGATATTCAATTTTGTATAATGCTATTCTAGGAAAGATAGGAAAGAAGGACACCTAACTCCTCGCAGTTTTGAAAAGGGTGAAACCCTTCATGGACCAAAGGGAGTGGTGGGTTGCTTACAGGGATCCGACCAAACTGGGTCGGGGTATGACTAAATAAGTTGGTTTTAGAGCAGATGGTTACACGATAAGTTCTATCCTATTCTTTAATATCTAATTCTTTTTTCATTATATTCTTCTTATTTTTATTATCTTTAACATCTTAGACAACCAACATGATAATTTATTTCATACTCGTTGTTTTGTGAAAATAAAGATTGTCCTGTTATCATAGATGGGGAAGCTGCCCTAATTTTCTTAGTACTAAACTTATGTAGAAGTTGACATTACCTATAATTAAACATTTGAAGCCTTATCAAAATCAAAGGTTGAACGATCAACACAAACTTGAGGTAACCAATCAAGTGTTGGCTTCATTCTCTATCAGGAAGTATAAAGATAAAGCGTTATGTGATGTGGTACAACCTTGCCATTTTAATCGTCAAGTTACACATGATAGATTATTAAATAGGTACTCATTCATGATGAATAATATACCAATATCTCTTGTACCTTTGACTCTACAATAAGTTTTTGAGGATTAGTTGAAAAAGAACAAAAGGCAAATAAAAAGAAGATAGAAGAAACAAAAGAGGAGAGAAAAATCATAGTTGAAAAAAAAGAGAGAAAAGCCAAAGTTGAAAAAGAAGAGAAAAAAGTCATAATTGAAAAGAAAGAGAGCAAAAAAAAATTATTTACAAAAAAAAGTGAGATCAATAGAGAGATAATTTCACAACACGTCCTTACAGTACTTATGTATAAGGATACATTTTTAAATATTAACAACATTGTGGGATATTTTCCGAGCAATATTATTTATTTGTTTTTGTAGGAATTCAAGCATGGCATTTCTTAGAAGATAACTCATGGTTTATCACCAACTCGAGGAATCAAACATCAAATTCCACACCAAGTCATAAAGACAATGGAAAAGGGATATCTACATGATAAAATGAGTGCATGTGTTGTGCAAATACTAAAGAAGAACAGAACTTGAAGAATGGGGATTGAGTATTGAATCATCAATAGTATCAGGGTTATATATCATCACCCTATTTCTCTATTGGAAAATATGGTAGATGAGTTGAATGGATATTATATGTTTTCAAATTTTGATCTTAAGAGTGAATATTATCAAATTCGAATGAAAGACAAAGATGGATTGAAAACTGCATTAAAAACAAAGCCAAATTTATATGAATGGATAGTTATAATTTTTGGTTTGACTATTACAACTAATACTTCTATGAGTTTAATGAATTATTTCTTAAGTGTTTTCATTGAAAAGTTCTTAGATTAACACAAAGGATATTTAAAATTTTCCTTACAAGTTTTTATAAAAGATAATTTTTTTTGCCAATTTGATGAAATTATTTTGTCTGGATACACTTGTATTTGTTGTAAGTTTTGAAGGGATTTTCATTGACAAAGAAATTAAGACAATTCAAGATTGACCAACACATAATTCTGTAAATCGGGTGATAATTTTCGATGGATTGACTTGTTTTGATAGGCATTTAGTTCCTAAATTTAGTAGTTATCCTAAACTTCTCATTGTAGTTTTAAAAAAGAATGCATCATTTAAATGTTGTAATAAACAAGAAAAAACTTTCAAACTGATAAAGAATAAACTAACTAAAGCTCCTTTGATTGCATTGCCTAATTTTACTAAAACATTTCAAATTGATATATTGCATTAAGAATAACTATTAGAGGTCTATTGATGTATAAAAAATCAATTGTATATCTTAGTGAAAATTTGAGCAGAATAGCCCTCAACTATCCTACCTACCATGAGGACAAGGATGCCCTAGCTCAAACTATACAAAAATAGCAGGACTACCACAAGCCAATAGAGTTTGTGATTCACACAAATCGTGAATTTGTTTTGCACCTTAATGGGAAACATAGGCTAAACAAGCGTCATTCAAAATATGTGGTTTTCAATAAGATATTTCCATGTGTGATCAAATATAAAAAAGGTATGAAAATATAGTTGTTGATGCACTATCACGAAGATATGTTTTTCTTAGACTACTTGATACTAAATTGCTTTATTTTTATTATATTAAGGAATTGTATATAAATAATTTTAAATCTTGTGAAGAGATTTTAAATTATATAAAATGTGAATTTGAGAAGTTTTATTTGCAAAATGAGTTTCTCTTTTGGGAAAATAGATTGTACATCCCGCAATTTTCTTTGTATTAGTTACTTGTTGGGAATTACATGTTGCAAGACTCATTGGACAATCTGGTGTAGCTAAAACTATTGCAATATTGCATGAGCATTCTTTAGGTCCACATAAGAAAAGAGATGTCAAGAAAACGTGTTTGCTATGCACTACATGTAAAGAAGCTAAGTCTACACAAAACCTTAATGGATTGCATACTACTCATCCAATTGCTAGTGCACATCTTTGGATTGATATCTCCATGGAAATCCTTCAAAGATTACTTAGGATTAAGAGGGGAAGATATTTTATATTTCTCATAGTTAACCAATTCTTAAAAATGACACTTCTCATTTAATATCATAAAAATGAGGGTGCATCTATATTTGCTTATTTATTATTTAGAGAAGTAGTTATATTGCATGATATTCCTAGAATTATTGTACTTGATTGTGATTCTAAATTCTTGAGTTACTTTTAAATTGGGAACATAACTTTTATTTTTAATTACATGTTTAACGTATGTTGAGTTTGCATATAATTGTTATATTCATTCTATGAATAAGTTTTCATCATTTAAGATTGTTTATGATTTTAATCCATTTAATCCTTTAAATTTAACCCCATGTCATGTTGTTGAGTTAGTAAATTTAGTGGGAAATGAAAACTGAGTGTGTGAAATAAATTCACAAAAAGACAAAGATGCACATAGAGCAGAAAAATCAAGCATATGAAAATTAAGCGAACAAATGCTTCAAGAAGGTCATTTTTTATCAAGGGATTTGAGTTAGGCAACATTTTAGGAATGAAATATTGCTAGAACAAGGGCAATCAAAACTCATTCCTAGAGGAGATGGACCATTGGGAGTGTTGAAACTCACCAATAATATTCATAAGCAAGTGTTATCAGGTAAGTATGGTGTTAGCTATAATTTAGATATTTCTAATTTAATATCTTTTGATGTAGGTAATGAGAAAATTGAAGATTTGAGGAAAAATCATTTTCAAGAGTGGGAGAATGATGAGAATCAAATTGGGCACACTACAAATTCACAAGTACGATCAATTGAACCGAAAATGGAAATGAATACTTTGTATCAAAATGAGTTGAATGATTCTTTGAGACTTGAAAAGGGTCCAATCACAAGGTTAATGGCTAAAGGATTCAAATAATCATTGCATGTGTTAATTGAAGTGATTGCAAAAATTCCAAGTGGAAGCCCAACATAAGAGTTCAATAAGAGCCTAAAAGGAGTCCAAATTCGAAATTCAAGGCGAAATTTATTAAACATAATAAATCTTCTAGAATATTGAAGGAGAAAATCATATGTTTTCAAAATATCTCTACTATAATCTGCTAAATTTAGTATATTCATTATCTAAAATATTTCTAAAGAAATCTACAAAGAATATCATAAATATATTTTTATATAAGTAATGAATGGTTTACATGTCAACCATAATATATTATTACTTATTTTTAGGATATCTAGAATTCATATGCACATATAAAAGGCTCATTCCATAACCTTATAAGATCTTTGATTTCAATAACATTATGAGCTTTATGTATTCTTTCTCTCTTGAGAAAACTCTTGAACTTATCTAGTTTTTACTTGTGACATTCAAGCAATTAAGCACATCATTTAGGTTTTCTTGGAGTTCTTCTTAGTGGAGTTTGGTGTGGTGTCTATATCTATACGTACCTTATTTCTCAATTGAACAATTTATAATCCATTCTTTTTTTAGTTGCATCATGAAAAGTCTTGGGGTATTTTTTATATTTGGTGTCATTAGTATATTGACGTGGTTCACATCATCGGGTTCCCTTCACAGCTCGAGGTTTTATTCTTAGTTTAGTTTTCCCTACTTGTTTCAAGATTCCATTCCCGATTTTAGTTCTCATTCTTAGTTCGAGATTCTATTCTTGTTTAAACATTGGTTTCCCGATTTGATTCGACTCTAAGTCCCGTTCTAGAGTTACAATCTAGGTTCTCGTTGGCATTCCTAGTTTAGAATTCCATTTCCAACTCAATCTCAGTTTCTAGTCCAAACGACTTAAATCCATTTTTCGAAAATCCTAGTTTTATAACTTATCCCTCCTTTTTAGGTGTTTTCTCCTCAAAGCTCTTATTTTCTAAGAGAGAGGATCCCATGGATGACTCGGGTTATTTCACTTTTCCTCTAATTCACACAATTGTAATACCATCATGTATTCTTTTTATCTTCCATTTATATTCCCATGCAAATTATTTTGTCAAATTTTCCTTATTAGACTTGGCCTCATCATTTATCTTAGGTGTGGGGCAACCCCTTTTTCCAATACATCAATCGAGAACATCAAGTTATTCCCTATAAGACTCCTTCTAGAGTCACTATTATCAATAGTTCTTGCCAATCATCCTAGATTGCAAATCACACCTCTTAGTTACCCTGATACTATCTCATTTATAACTTGCTAATCTCTTATGGATATCCTTGTTTAACACCAATACCTTGAGTTTTTTTTTTTTGCATAAACTGGCCAACTTACACACATAAGTATTGTTTTGTGTTTAACCATTATGGGTATTTTCCCCTTTCTTTGTCCTATTCATCATGAGTGCACATCTCAATAATTTTTCAAGTCAAGTCACAACACTTGTTCCAAAAGTGTCTGTTAAGATCACGTGTTTGATGATATGACTCCCTCTAACTGTGTTTGATTGTACGAGATTATACAGTTATATCATTGTTAATATGCTTACTCCTCTAATGCATCATATCTCCTTATATTGCCCTTACGCAACACTGATACCAAAGTGCCAATGGACTTTCCCCAGTTCTTATCCTTTACCAACTTAATTCCTTCCATTTGTTTCATTCACAATCCATCCCCCTCTTATTTTCCTTAGGGTTTAATCCACCTCATTAATTATAATGTCATGTAGCATGTCTCAAGTTCGGGAATATTAACCTTGTCTCCATTTTACAAAATTGTCCCTTTATGGTTCAATAATACACGTCTTCTTTTGGATTCTATTTGATCTTACAGTTTCACTGTAATACTTAAGTACTTTTCCTCGTAACATCCTATTTATAGTGGTACATTCCTCATCACCAAGGATGATTCTCCTTCTATTTTCCTTGACTCTTAAGTTTTTCATGTCATGAGGTCTCTCTCAGGTATTGACTTATTGGTATTCTTATCCACCAGTTTTTAATATTTAGACACCCACCTATCACTTATTGATGCCCAATTTCCATAAGAACAATTTAAAATTTGAGGTCTACTACATTAACCACTCTCCTTAGAGAGTTTCCACTCGGGTTATGACACTTGAGACATCACCCCCTTATTGACCCTTTTCAAGGATTAAGAAATCATACTCTTTATTGTTCACAAACACTATCTAGGGTTTCCTTAGAGGTATTGCCACGCCCTGACCCTATTTGGTTGGATCCCGGTGAGCAGCCCACCACTCCATTTGGAACATTAAGGTTTTCACCCTTTTCTAAACCGCGAGGAGTTAGCTGTCCTTTTACCTGTCTTTCCTAGAGTAGCATTATACAAAACTGAATATTTAAAATAAACATACCTGTCTTACAGTTCCAATATAGGAGGGTTTTTAAGGTTAGTGTTTCCTCCATTACCTGAAAGGGGTAAATGGAAGGGGGTGAGTTTTACAATTTAGTGAGCGGGTGTTGGGAGTGAGTTTTCAAAATAGCTTTAATTATTCAAACCATGCTAAGGTTATTTTAAAAAGATTTTTCCTCAATTTCGGTTTTCAAAACCTTTTCCATTTCCATATTATGTGTGTTTAGCTCTCTTAGTCCATCCCCTTGCCTCAGGAGGCATTTAGAAAACAAACACACGCCCTTCATTAGGAAAGGTACACACATTCGTAGGTGCAGCCCGTGCACTGCACCCACTTGTGAATTGGAGCATCTTTACCATCCACCAAGATAGAAGCCTGTCCAATTCTACCCTGGTTAGAGTAAATGTCCTAGACATCCAACCTCATACCCAAATGCCACTTTGTGTTCGTATGAGGATGGAGACCTCATCCTAACCCCACCTCAGTCTCATGCACAAGAAGCTTACAGAGCTTCAATACTAACTAGCACGACTAACTGCCCTTATCTCTACCATTCGTCCAATAGCCCTTAGGACCAATCACTACCCCCTAGGGTGTCTTGATGGTCATGTACCACAAGTGCATGCACAAACAAGAGTTTTTCACATATAGCCATCACCTTTTGTGCCAATGGTCCAATGGCCCCAACGTTCAACTCGATGAGCAGCTATTGTCCAGGTCGGTTCGTTGACCTGGCCCTAACGCACTGCCACCAGTCCATCAAGCACTATCGATCCTAACTCGGTATCGTGGTGAAATCACACAATCAATTTCATTAGAAATTTTCATGGCTCTTCATAATCAAATTTGTTTACGAGCTCCTACTCGTGCCCACTAGCCTTGGGCCCACTATACGTGTTTTTCCAAAACTAGGCATTTAACCCCATGACTTCAAAACTGAGGCCACTGGCCTATCTGAGCTGTTCTAGCTCCCGTCAAGAAGGTCTCCCAAATGTTTTAAGCATTGACACACAGTCAAGGAAGAACACTTCTGAAAAAAAAAATCATTTTCAACTCATCACACCAACCGGGAGTGATGATATCTCTCCTTACAACTGGTAAGCAGGTTTCTCTTTTCCTCAAAGAAACTCATCATACCAACCAGGTATGATATGAAATAATCCCACTCATAAGTGGTTTTTCATTTCTAAAGTACTCACCATCCCAACTAGGTATGATGTATAATTAAGCCCACTCACCTGGTGACTGTGACACGTTTGTCCCCAGTCGGCTTACAAGTCCATGCGAGCTTTCTCTTGCTGGAATTCCAATCACACATGTCCCTACATGATTTGGGGATCATCATCAATGAGAGTTCAACATAATAGCCTTCATTTTCTCTTGCTGGCATTCAAATCACACATGTCCCTAAAGTTCACACCTTTTGACTTTAGGTCCCTAGTATTAAATTTTCCTCAAATTAAGTTCCGAGGACTTCCAATATCCTTCTTGGGCCCTTAATTTACTTTAAATTGTGTAAAGGGCTCATGTTTCCGAAATTTCTAATTTGGTCCCCAATTTTCCAAAAATTACAATTTACCCCTACTTTCCAAAAATAGAAATTTGGCCCCAAATATTTAAAAAATACACCAATTGGTCCCCAATATCTTTCTCATTGCTAATTGGCCTTCCATTTTGAGAAATTGCATGGAGATCCCTCAATTTTTTAAAATCTCCAAATTTCCCCCAATTTCTCTCATTCAAACTGATCGAATTTGATTTCTTCAAATTGGCCATTCAATTTAGGTTAATTGCTCCAATTGATGGTATGGATCAATTCTTACACTTCCATACAATTCAATTGAGCTTTGAACTGCAAAATTTGTGTCTGAAATGAGCTCAAACGGAGCTTTGCCGAAAAACTATTCATAGAGACAGAAAGCTTTGAAATCTTATCGTTGGAGGTGCAATGATTCGAGCTTTCGATCTATGGAGGTAGCTCCAATCTAGAGGTTCCTTCTAGGATAAATAATTACTACAATTGAAGTCCAAATGTGGTTGAATTTAATTAGTAAAATTCGACACTTTCTCTCTCTAACACCAACCGACAACGACAAAGGAGGGCCGAATTGGCTTACCTTTAATCTCAATTGAGGTCATGTGAGGGTCGTGGGGTGTCAGGGAGGCTTGGTTTGGTTAGAGGAGGGCTGAATTTGGCCAAATTCAACTTGACCAAAACAAGGTAGCTTAGGTTCATCGGAGGTGCTTCACTATTTGATTCTACTGGCACTTCTCCGATGATCATTGAGTCGAAAGGAGGTTGTTGTCAAGTAGCTGACTTCCCTCGGAGTTTGTATGGCCTGACCATGCATTTTGAGGCTAAAAAAAATGCCCAAGTCAGAGCTCTAGTTCAAGCTTCATTGAAAAATGGAGCTGTTGAGAGAGAATGACGATTTGAGTCGTGAGAGGGAAGATTGGAGAGGAGCTCTTTATATAGGGAGCTCGGGGATCCTTTGCCCAACCACTTTCCGTTTTGGCCAATCTTATCCTCGCTCGAAAATGCCCTAATCGGAGTAAATATTCCTTCACTGGAAAAGAAAGTTTTATGTATTAATGAACAATGCTATCATCTCGAGGAAGAAGATAACACTGTTCCGAACTACACCAGTCTGACCGGGTTCAATGGTAAAAATCAATCGGTTCATACATGATTCGTTCGATTTTCTTAAAATTAAAAATTTATAAATTAATCTAAATTCATTTTCTATCTAAAGGTGGCTTTAATTTTCCAATTTGAACATTTTATGTCACACCCCGACCTTGTTTCCCTGGTCGAACCTATAGACAACCGCCGCATCCTCCCGGTGTTACAACGTTAGGTGCCACATTATTGTAAAACCGACAGGGTGCAAGGATCAAAACAAAATATTTTAAATTATTTTCCTAATTAATAAATTGAATCCTTTGAAAGTAAATTTCGGAAACCATATTGATGTGATTCAAATTGGGCACGCTGTGATTCACAATTGAAGGGCTAAAAGATTTGAAGAAGTATCGAATGGGCTGATTGGAGCAATAGAAGAAACCTAAGTGGAAGCCCAGAAGAAGAGTCCAATAATATCTTAAGAAGATAATTCAAATTTGAATTTAAAGTGGGAGATTTATTAATAACATAAATCTCCTAGAAGATTAAATTAGGAAACAATATATTTTATAGATATGTCTAAGAAATATATTAGCAATATTCTCTATAGGCATGTTAACCACAATATTTTATTTCCTTTTTTAGATAATAGCTAATATTCTCAAGTGCTTATAAAAAGCTAACTTCAAAGCATTGTAAGGACAGATCTTTGATTTCAATGATATTGTGAGGTTTATGTTTTCTTTCTCTAAGAAAACTTTTGAAATTATAAGGTTTTTACTTGTGGTGTTAAAGCAATCAAACTTATCACCAGGGTTTTCTAGGAGCTCTTTTTATAGGATTTGGGTGTGGTATCTACATCTATCCATACCTTGTTTCTTAACCAAACAAGATATATTCCATTCTTTTTACTTGCGTCATGTAAGTCTTGGGATTTATTTCATATTTGGTGTAGGGTGCCATTAGTATATTAGCGAGCTTTGCATTAGTTAGTATTAGAGCACACAGTTGTATGACAAGTTCCATACTATCCTTTTGAATTTAATTATATTTTTCTTATCTTCTACCTATCTATTCATTATAAAAAAATCACAAAATATCTCTTTTTTCTCCAATCGAGTTATATTTTCATTATATTCTACCTATTTCTATTTAGTATAAAAAAATCACAAAAAATCTCTTTTTTTCTCTTATCGATTTATATTTTTATTATTTTGTTTCTATTTATAGTCTCTATAAAAAAATCTCATCTTTTTTAAATACTTTCTTTATATTAAAAAAGCCAAAATAAAAAAAGCCAAAAATATTGTTTAAAAAAGGCCAAAAAACAAAAAAAATAGTAAAAAACGGTGTGCAAAAAAGTTAAAATAATAAAAAAAAGGAAAAACAGTTTATATTTAGTATCTTATTCATTCTAATTTATTAGATTTTATTCTTCTTTCTATATTATTTTAGTATCCTCATACCTTACACTTAGATCCTTTTTAGAATTGCTTTTTTAATTTTTTTTATTTATTTTGATTGTTCCTCAAGTTGAACTGCTTCATGAAACCTATTTGTTCTTGAGTTCAACTAAAATTGAAAGAAGGCATATGAGTTGAAAAAGGCAAGAGTGTTTTAAATCTTTAGAAAAAAGCTAGTTGAGTGCGAAACAAGAGTGTTTGGGAGAAACATGTGAAGGAGAGTTGCGAAGTTCTTTTGTCTCTAATAATTGGTAGGATTACAAGTCCCAACAACAAGGAAACACATGGAAAGAAGATAGTTGCCCTCAGCCCGTTCAAAATCTACACTAAAAAGCCATGATGAAACAAGTTGTAAAGTTTGGATTTGAGCCACTTCACACGCGAATGGATCGCTTGGAGGAAGGTGTGAGACGTCGTTCGCATCAAAATACTTCCATTGAACAACAACCTTTGGGCTTTCAATCTAGGAGTTTCGATACATAAGAACTCAAGGAATTTGAAGATCTCTAAGTTAATTGTGATAGCGCCGGTCATGATTCCATCAATCAATGTACTCCAAGTGAAAGACCATGGATTGATGACATCATGGACAACCAACATGAGAATCTATTTCATACTCATTGTTATATGAAAAATAAGGTTTGTTCTATTATCATAGATGGAGGAATCTGCACTAATATGGCTAGCACTAAACCTGTGGAGAAGTTGGTATTACCTACACTGAAGAATTCGAAGCCTTATCCAATTCAAAGATTGAATGATCAACACAAACTTGAGGTAACCAAGAAAGTGTTGGTTTCATTCTCTATTGGGAAATATAAGCATGAGGTGTTATGTGATGTGGTACCAATGCATGCATGCCATATTCTATTGGTACAACCTTGAAAGTTTGATCGTCAAGTTACACATGATAGATTAACAAATAGGTACTCATTTGTGATGAATAATAGACCGATATCTCTTGTACCTTTGACTCTACAGCAAATACGTGAGGATTAATTGAAAAGGAAAAATGAAAATGAAAAGAAAATAGTAGAAAAACAAGAAGAGAGAAAAGCCATAATTGAAAAAGAAGATATAAAAAGCAAAGTTAAAAAAGAAAATAAAAAAACCAGAGTTGAAAAAATAGAGATAAAAGCCAAAATTGAAAAAGAAAAGAAAAAAGTCATAATTGAAAAGAAATAGAGTAAAAATAATTTTATTACAAGAAAAGGTAAGATTAATATAAATTTACATGTCTTTACAGTACATGTGTACAATGATATATTTATAAATACTAACCCCATTGTCAAATATTTGCTGAGCAATATTATATATTTTTTCCAAGAATTCAAGAATGTTCCAAAGAAGATATCTTGTGGTTTATCACTAACTCAAGGAATCAAACATCAAAATCAACACCAAGTCCAAGCGTTTGTGCAAATACCTAAAAAAGGTAAAACTTGTCGAGTGTACGTAGATTATCAAACTATCAATAGTAGCATGGTAATGAATCGTCACCATATTGCTTATTTAGATCATATGTTAGATGACTTGTATGGATCTAATTTGATTTCCAAAATAAATTTTAAAAGTGAATATAATAAATTTTGAATTAAAGATAAATATGAATTGAAAAATTTATTAAAGCCAATATCTGGTTTATATGAATGGTTAGTTATGATTTTTTGTTTAACTAAATCAACTAATACTTCTATGAGATTATGAAATTATTTCTTTTATGCTTTAATTGAAAATTTTATTAATATATAGTTTAATGATATAATAATATATAATATTTCCTTATATGAACAAGAAGAAAATTTTAAATTACACTTAAATATTTTTAGTAAATATATATTATTTTCCAATTTTAGAAAATTTATATTTTGTTGGAATAATATTGTATTTGCTAAATATGTTGCAAGTTTTGAAGGAATTACCTTTAATACAATTCAAGATTGGCCAAGACCTTATTTGGTAAGTGAGTTGAAAAGTTTCCTTAGATTTACTTCTTTTTATATGGATTATATTCCTAAATTTAATAGTTGTCCTATACCTTTAACTATGTTTTTAGAAAATAATATTTTATTTAAATCTTGTGATGTTTAAGAAAATATATTCAAATATTTAGAATATGAACTAACTAGATTGTCATTGCTTATATTACCTTTCACTAAATTGTTCAAAATTAATAATTTTGAAGTATTAGAAATAGGCATTAGAGATGTATTAATTATATATTTTAGTGAAAAGTGGAGCAATGGAAAATGCAGGTTGAGCAAGCATCATGTCAAGTGTGTGGTTTTCATCAGGAATTTCACATATGTGATCAAGTATAGACAATGTATGAAATATATAATTGTCGATGCACTATCACAAAGGTATGTTATGTTTAAAATCCTTAATAGTAAATTTCTTAGTTTTGATTATATAAAGAAATTATATACAAATAATCTTTATTTCTGTGAAGTGATTAGGAGTTATAAAAATGATATGTTTGAAAAGTTTTACTTGGAAAATTGGTTTCTTTTTTAGGAAAATAAATTATACATCTCTCTATTTTCTTTGTGTGAGCTACTGGTTAGAAAATCATATGTTGTTGGACTAAGTGAACTATTTGGGAGTATTTAACACTATTTCAATATTATATGAGAATTCTTTATGTCCACATATGAAAAGTAATATTAGGAAATTTTGTTTTTGATGCATTACATGTAAATAAAGGAAGTCTAGCCAACAATTACATGTTTTGTATATTCATATTTCAATTCCTAAAATACCTGCTTGGATTAATTACTTCATGGAATTAATTTATAAATTACTTGGGATTAAAAGGGTGAAATATTTTATGCGTCTCATAGTTAAACAATTTTTAAAAATGACATCTCTTAAAATTGATAATACGTCAAATGTTGCTGATTTATTATTTAGAGAAGTTGTTATATTACTTTTGGAAAATTTATGATTATAAATTCTTGAATTACTTTTGGAAAATTTTGTTGAGCAAATTGAAAAGGAAAGATTTATTTTCAACTAAATATTTATATGATATTAAGTTGATATATAATCGTTATATTAATTATACGATTAGGTTTTCATTATTTGATATTAATTATGGTTTTAACTCATTGTTTATAAAACGATTGACTCAAGGATATATAAAGCTAACCAAAAAGTGTTCTAAGAAAGTTATTTTTGATCTAGGGATATGGATTAGGCTACATATGAGGAATGGTCAAATTATAGAAAGAAAAGAATCCAAATTTCTTCCTAGATTAGAGGGAACAATTGAGATCATTAATAATACTTACAACCATAATTTATCTAATTAGAATTGTATTAGCTATAGTTTTAATATTTCTAATTTAACGTTTTTTTGATGTAGGTGACATATACATAGAAGATTTGAGGACAAATCATTTTCAACAGAGGGAGAATGATATGATTCAAATTGGGCATGCTGTGATTCACAAGTGAAGGGCTAAAAGATTTGAAGAAGTATCGATTGGGCTAATTGGAACAATTGAAGAAACCTAAGTAGAAGCCCAAAAGAAGAGTTCAATAAGATCTCAAGCCCAAAATAAGAGTCTAATAATATCTCAAGAAGATAATTTAAATTTGAATTTTAAATTTGAATTTAAAGTGGGAGATTTATTAATATCATAAATCTCCTAAAAGATTAAATTAGGAAACAATATATTTTCTAGATATGTCTAAGAAATATTTTAGCAATATTTTCTATATGGTTGGCAGGTCAACAACAATATTTTATTTCATTTTTTAGATAATAGCTAATATTCTCAAGTGCCTATAAAAGGCTAGCTTCAGAGCATTGTAAGGACAGATCTTCGATTTCAATGATATTTTGAGGTTTATGTCTTCTTTCTCTTTTGAGAGAACTTTTGAACTTATGAGGTTTTTACTTATGGTGTTCGAGCAATCATACTTATCATCAGGGTTTTCTAGGAGCTCTTCTTAGAGGATTTGGGTGTGGCGTCTACATCTATCAATACCTTGTTTCTTAACCAAACAAGGTATATTCCATTCTTTTTACTTGCGTCGTGAAAGTCTTGGGGTCTATTCCATATGTGGTGTAGGGTGCCGTTAGTATATTAGCAGGGTTCGCATCACATATACCGGGACTATATATTGAATCTAAAACATATCTTTGGTTTAGGGTTGACTTTTCCCAACGACACGTATCCATCTTCACCATTTTTACCTGAAAGGGGTAATTGGAGGAGAATTAGTTCAACAACTCAGTGAGAGGGCTTTGCTGACATCGTTGCTTCACATCAATGAGTCAGCTCATACTCTAAATTGAGTTTCAGGAAGGTTTAGCTAAAATAGGGGTCACCATGGGTAAGCTTATGAAGATATTAAATAATTGACTTGTATTTGATAAGTTTTAAAGATGTTTCTTTCATTAGAAGAAAGTTATTCTTTCACATTACATTTTAAGTTTAGCGCACACAATCATACGCCCTTTATCATCAAAGGGATCACACATTCATAGAACGATCATTGACTGTGCCACTTGTTGACCAGAGTGCCCTTACTGTCCACCCTGATAGAGGGATACTACCTCTACCCAGAGTTTGAGTGGACATCAATAGTCTGACACATCAAACCCCACATTACTTTACCATGTTTGCTCAGTGGGATGAGACATCATTTCCCCTACTGCCTCGGTCTCCATGCGTAGGAAGCTCCTCTACTTCACGACCTACTGAATGATGAACTCGCCCATCTACTCCCTGAGTCGTCCAGCAGTCCTTGGGCTCCATCACTACCTCATGAGAGGTGTCCTAATGGCCCGGACATCACAGTGTATGCACAATCAACAATCTTTTTGAATTATAGCCTTAATTTATGGCCCTCTAGTGCAACAATCTGTCAGCTTGGCTTTGGCCCATGCGTACTAGCCTAATAGGTTCGACAACCTGGCTTCGGTAGAGTAGCGGTTCTGCCCAACAAGCTCGACAACTCAGCCTGGCTCGATGGGTAGCACACAAAGTTCCCATTATTCATATCTTTTAGCATCATTCATCACATATTCGTTCTGGACGGGTCCATGCCTGTGTCCATCGGCCTTGGGCCCACTTTCACGATATTTCCAAAACATGGCCTTGGGCCCACTTCTCTCTCTTTTTTTTTAAATTGTGGCCTTGGGCCCATTGGGACATTATAATCCCCATACATAATATATTCCCCCAAAATAATATTTTTAGCTTGGTTCAATATATTCTCAAAACGTTTTACTTAATAAAAGATAGAAAATTTCGAGTATTATTTCATAATCGGTCCAATCAGTACGGATGTCAGGAATCCCACTCACCTTTCATTTGAGGACATGTTCATCCTAGAGGGATCCTAAGGGCACATGGTTCCTCCTGCACCACCGTGTGTAAATGTTCGCCGTGTATCCTGTAAATATGAAGATAAGAACTTTCCGTTAAAATCCATTTAATCGACTCTAATGTTCAAGACCTCCAATGGAAAAACCTTGTTCACCATCCCGTAATCCATTACCATTGTCAAAACCAACACCATTCACAAAGGTTCCTGTCCCATTGAGTTGAAGAGCAGTGCCGTTAATGGCTTCTACATAATTAGCACCTATTTCCCTAAGCATCGACCTTTAGGAGTGAGAGCTCTCTTCCGCTAACCTCTTTTCATCTGCTGCATCTTTATCCTCTGCTTTAACTTCCGGGTCCATAGCTCAAGCAATCCTAACAACATTAATATTACTAGTCCGCCAATCACAGACCCTACAATGATCACAATCTTTGTTTTACTACTCTTACCCTTTCCCTGACTCGGAGGCTAGGCAATGGGAACTGCCACTCCACCTCCACTGGTAGGTGTTGGAGCAAAGGACATTTCTAGAGCCGGAGCTGGAGCAATGGACTCCACTACCATTGAGAAATGCCCTTGATATACAGCAGAGCACGTGTTGCCTGAATTGGGACTGCTGAAGCTTATTGAACAACTCAAATTGATCCAAACACTCCTTACAATGAGCCCAAGTGGGGCAGATTTGGTATCATTGAAATGAATCGATATAGGGTTGCCAGTTGCTTTGACTTTAAGTTCTGGCAAATTTGTGGCTAATAGATTGACTGCATCGTAGGCACACCATAATAACTTATCCACCGATTTCCAAGGTTCTGTTAGACAAGGACGACCCTCTTCATACATGGATTCAGGCCAATCCCCTTGGGTATCTCAAATTGCTCTGAACACCTCGATTCTTAGCTTTGAACACCTCGATTCCTTAGGCTGCCACCACCAACCCATCATACGAATTATCTTGCATGGTATCACTTTTTCTTTTGACCTTATGTTTACTGGCACCACCTTGTTCATATTTGGGTCCTAATTTGGTTGTATTTCAAAAGGATTATGACATGGTCATCCGTAAAGGACCTCATAAGGAGCCATTTGAATACTAGCCTTGTAATTGTTATTATAGACAAACTCCATTAAGCATAAGTATTCCTCCCAACCCTTATTCATGGATGAGTACACATGCTTGTAGCATATCATCTAGGGTTTGGATCGTCTGCTCATACTGTAAACCTCATCCCTTGAGGATAAGGAAACTGGTCAACTTGAGTGAGAAAACTGAATCAGTTCACGAACCCCGACTATTAGAGAATCAGCAAAATGGGAAATTTACACACTCTGAGTGGCCCAAAGAGGCATAAAAATCATGGAAAGGGACTTAAGGATAATTTAGGAGAGAAAACCAGACCGGTTCAGGTGAACTAGATTGAATCGGTTTGGACCACTTTGAACCATCATTGAATCGAATGCTAAATTCATTTTTCTTGGTGGTTTAAAATATTCAAATTGGGGAATTGGAGCCAACATTGGATAGAGAATGAATTTAGATAAATTTAGATAATTTTAATTTTGAAAAACTTGGTCGAATTGAGCATAAACAAACTGATTTAAGCATTGAACCCGGTTTGGACTGGTCCCATCCGGTTCAGAATAGTGTCGTCTTCTTCCTTCAAATGACATCATTGTTCACTCACTGAAAAAATGAGCAGCGTCGATGGGAAGGAAACGTTTCCATTCAATATGTTTCATGCCATCAATGAGTGCCATTAAGGTGTCAAACAGACGGCTAGAGAGTCCCCGAGCTCCCTATATAGAGAGCTCCTCTTCTTTCATTCTCCTCACACCTGAAAACTTCACTCTCTCTGAGCTACTTAGTTTTCTAATGAAGATTGAAGTAGACTCCGACATAGGGGTTTTTTTGAGCCAAAGAAGGCAAGGTCAGGTTCCTTAGACTCAGGGAAAACTCAGCTACCCGAAAATGGTCATCATTCGATTCGAGGATCGTCGGAGAAGAGCGAGCGTAATCAAACAGTGAAGCAGCTTTCTTAGGTCAAACCAAGCTCTCCTTAGGCCAAATTAAGCCCATCAGTTCAGGTGAACTAGATTGAACCAGTTTGTACCACTATTGAACAAATTTCTAAATTCATTTTTCTAGGTGGCTTAGAAAATCCAAATTGGAGAATTGAGGCCCCTATTTGATAGAGAGTGAATTTAGATGAATTTACAAATTTATAATTTTGAAAAACTCGGTTGAATGGGGCCTGAACCGACCGGTTTAAGCGTTGAACCTAGTTCAATCTGGTTCGGCCCGGTTCAGAATAGTGCCGTCTTCTTCCTTCAGAAGACAACACTATTTACTCGCCGGAAAATCGAGCACCACTAGAGAAAATGAAAAGTCTTCGGCCAGGGAGTTTCATGCAATAAATGACTACCATTAAGGCACCAATCGGATGACCAAGAAGTCCAGGAGCTTCCTAAATAAAGAGCTCCTCCTCATTCATCCTCCCCACACTTGAAAACTACACTCTCTCCCCACTGCTCTATTTTCTGATGAAGCTCGAACCTAGGCATTTTTCTAAGCTAAAGAAGGTATGGTTGGGTTCTTTTGATTCGGGGAGAAGTCAGCTACACGAATATAGTCCCCATTTGCTTTGAGGATCATTGGAGAAATGCCAGTGTGATAGAACAATGAAGAAGCTCCATCCTACCGAAGCTGCCCTATTTTGGCTGAGCCAAAAATGGCTAATTCAAGCCCTTCTCTAGCCAAACCAAGCTCTCCCAACACTTCCTCAGCCCTCATATGATTGAATTAGAGTGCAAAGGTAAGCTAATTTAGTTCTCCTTTGTGAATTCCAATCAATGCTAGAGAGAGAATCGACAAATCTTTAGTGACCAAATTATCCATGAATTCGACATTAATTGATGCAATTCTTGATCTTAGAAGGAACATTAGGACAAGAGCTACCTGCCCAGATCGAAAGTTGGAACTGTCGCGCCTCCGACGGTAAGCTTTCGATGTTTTCTCTCTCTACGTCCAGTTTTCTGGCAAAGCTCCGTGTGAGCTCATTCCGTCATCAATTCATGCGATTTAAAGTGCAATTGAATTGTATGGACGTGTAGGAACTAAAATCCACCTTCAATTTCAACAATTAACTTTGATAGATCAGTCAATTTGATGAAATCAAATCTTGTTAGGTTGGAAGGTTGAAATTGGGGGAAAAATTGGGGATTTCAAAAATTCGAGGGAGTAAAGTGCAATTTCATAAAATTAAGGTCCAATTAGGCATGGAAATGATTTTGGAGGACCTGGTTGATTTTTGGAATTTTTGGGGGTGAAATTTACCTTTTTGTAAAGTAGTGGATAATGGTAATTTTGGAAAAGTTGGGGACCAAATTGGAAATTTGGGAAACTTGAACCCCTTTTTGTGATTTTTAATAAATTGAGTTTCCAAGGTAAATTTATAAGTTTTAGGACTGAATTTGGGGGACAATTGATATTAGGGACCTAAAGTTAAAGAAAAAGAACTTTAGGGACCTAATTACAATTAATTGAAAAGTTTGAGTATTTTGTGCATTCATGATAAATGAAGGCTATTAGGCAAAGAGATAATGAACAAGGACATTTATATCATGTACGAACACTAAGTATTGGAAACACCAACAAGGACAAGCTCGCGTGAAGACAAAGAACCGATGAAGAGGAAATCACTGCGTTATCGGGTGAGTGGTATTTTTATATCATACCCAATTAGGATGATAAGCACCTTGGAAATGAAAACCCACTACTAAATAGAATTTAAAACATAAGATCTGAATGGAGTGATGTGGAAGTTATGCAAAAAAAACTACTTATCAATTGTAAGTAGATCCTACCCGGTTAGTATGATATACTTTCTCGAAGGAAGTAGAAAACCCACTTATCGGTTATAAGCGGAGATGTCCTGTTACCCGGTTGGTGTGATGGACAGATGAAATGATTTTTTGTCAGAAGTGCTCTCCCCTAATTGTGTGCCACTGCTTAAATGTTTTGGGAGACCTTCTTGATGAGAGCTCGAATAGCTCAGATAGGCCAGATGCCTTAGTTTTGGAACTTGGGGGCTAATATGCCCAATTTTGAAAATTTTGTAGAGTGGGCCCAAGGCCAGTTGACACGAGCAGGAGCTCATAAAAAAACATGAGTTTAAGGCATGAAAACTTTAAATGAATGATATGTTTGGCCATGGTACCAAGACAAGACGGACATACTTGATGGACTGGTGGCAGTGCGACATGATAGGTCGACGGACCAGTTGGAGACAAATAGCTACAAGTCGAGTTGAGGGCAGGAGCTGTTGGACTAGTGGCACCACAGATTAAATGACTTATGTGGAAAACTATTGTTTTGTGCATGCCAAGGTATGAGACCTTCAATTTTCCAATGATGGGTAGTGATGCGTCCTATGGGCTACTGGACGACATGATGGAGATAAGGGCAGATTGTCGTGCCAGTAGTCAGGGAAGATCGATATAGCTTCATGCGTGTGAGACCGGGATGGGGTCGGGATGAGGTCTCTATCCTCATACGGACATGGAGTTTGCTTTATGGGATTAAGGTTTGGATGTCACGTACATCCACTTATTCTCTGGGTAGAAGTGGATGGGCTTCTATCAAGGTAGCTGGTAAAGTTGCTCTAAAACCACAAGTGGTTGTAGTGGACATGCAACCCTGCGAATGTGTGTTCCCTTCATGATGAAGGTAAATGATGAGATATGGCTATGTAAACTGAGATTTTAAGTATGAAATATTTTAAAGAAACTAAGTAGTCTGGCACACTCCAATTCTAACTACTTTTTGAAAGTCAAATTTTAAATCACCCATTCACTAAGTTGTTGAACTCACCCCCTCCTTTATACCACTTTTCTGGTAATGAAGGAAAAGCCTACCAAAAAGACCTCAAGCTAACCACACCTGTGATTCATGTACATTAAGATTAAATTTCTTACATTTTTTATTAATGTTATTATAGGAAAGGTACAGGTTTAAATGACACTTTACTCCTTCTCATTTAAAAGAAGGGGAAAATCCTTAACAAACTGGGAGAGTGACAAGTTGATCTCGGAGATCTGACCAAAGCGAGTCGGGGCGTGACAACTTGAGTGGTATCAGAAAGTATAGTAACTAATAGAATGATTTTAAAATTTTCAGAAAGTCTCCAAAGAAAGAGAACTAGAGCTGCAGTCTCCAACACTGCCTAACCACCCCTACTTGTGGAAACTTCTAGAGGAGCCTAGACAACCCCTCAGGGACTTAGCTCGGAACACCAAAGGTTGTACAAGGAGTTCACTCATGTATTTAGGCAACCTAACCTGATCCCTGAGGTAGGAACAATTCTCGGGTTGAACCAGAGGAAGTACAATCTCATCCTCCTATTAAGCATCCCCCTCTAGTAGACATCCCTATAAATCTCAAGACTCTCCGTCAATTGGGGTGTAAATCTTTCCACAAAGAGAAAGATGCTGGTGCTACCATGGATTGGCTGGCAAATGTTAAGAAGCTGATGAGAATCATCAGGATACCACAAGAGGACATGATGATCTTGATAGAATTCTTCCTAAAAGGAAGTGCTAACTGATGGTGGGACAATGTCTGAAACTTGCATACGTCCACCTCCACCTGGGAATAGTTCGAGGAGAGGTACTCGAAGGAGTACTTGGAACCTCATTTAATTAAGGAGTAGAAGCAGGAGTTCATCAGACTTCGGAAAGGGCTTAACTCCATATTAGAATATGAAACAAGATTCAACGAGATGATACCCTTTGCTCCCAACCTAGCTAGGCTGACAAACATATGCCAGTGGTTCGAGGATGGTCTCAATATGGACATACGAGACCATATGGGAGACCATACGAGACCAGTGGTTTGAGGATGCCCCACATAACTGGCAGCGGTAATTAGTATGGCTCATGAATGTGAGTGACTAGTGTAGACTCGATGCCGTCGGATGGAGTAAACCACCCAGAAGGAGGATAAGGGTCAAAACCGCTAGGGAGGACGGAAGGAGCATAATGGTCCAAAATGGGGAAATAGAATGGAATTTCAAAGGAGAAAGGACATGCCACCACCTCCCTAGAGAGTAGTCCCCACCTTGCCTCAAGTAGACCCTCGCTGACCAAGGTGTCAAAGGAACTATAAGGGAGCATGCTTGACCTACTTTACATGCGAACAAGTGGGGCACTTTGCAAAGGAATGCCCCATTCTCAGGGAGAATAAGCAAAGGAATACCCTTGTACCACCTTAAGGGAATCCCAAGAACCCTAGCCTAGATGCTACAACACATGTACCAGCTAGGGTATACAACCTCACCCAAGGAGAGGGTAGAAAAGACCCTAGCACTATAGTGAGTACATCCCAAAATCCTCCCAACTAGTTCAAGAGAATCTTGTAATTAAAATTTTTATTCAATAAAGAAAAGCCTTTCCTCTAAAATATATGTTTCTTCAAATCAGGGTATGTGCAATTATGGGGACAACAAGTCTATGTTGTCTTCGACTTAGGAGCTGAGAGATCCTTCATTAAGGAAGATTTGATTTCAAGTGTACCCCTAGAACTTACTCCACTAGAACAAAGTCTTAACATCCTCACACCCTTAGGAGATGGTTTAAATAGGAATAAGCAATTAAAAGGATGTGAGATAAAGATTGGAGGAATCAAACTTGAAGTAGATTTGATTCCATTAGCCTTGAAGGATGTAGAAGTAATCCTTGGGATGGATTGGTTAAGTAACCATTAGGCCATGATGGACTGTGGAAAGAAGATAGTGACCTTCCACACAACCAAGACAAGTGGACTAAAGTTCCTAGGAGACCAAAGGAAAGGTGAAGTACAGATGGTGTCCCATATGAAAGCCTAGAAAATGATACAGAAAGGCTGTACGACTTTCCTGGCCATGGTCATCCACGAAGAGTCTAAAGAGAAGAAAATCGAAGACATTTTGGTGGTTAAACACTATCCAAAAGTTTTTCCTGAATAACTACCTGGGCTACCTCCAAGTTGGCAAGTGGAATTCACCATAGAGATTATTTTAGGAATCAATCCCATATCCCAAGCTCCTTATCACATGGCTTTAGTGGAACATAAGGAATTGAAGGAGCAATTGGACGAATTATTGGAGAAAGATTTTATACATCCTAGCCAGTCTCCGTGGGGTACACCCATCCTATTCATAAAGAAAAAGGATGGAAGTATGAGACTGTGCATAGACTATAGGAAATTGAACCAGGTCACCATCAAGAATAGATACCTAATTCTGCGTATTGATGAGCTATTTGAATAATTAAAAGGAGCAGCTTACTTCTCCAAAATAGACCTTCGATCAAGCTACCATCAACTCAGAATTTGAGCAGAGGATAATCCCAAGATGACATTTTGATCTTGATACAGACATTACAAGTTCAAAGTGATGCCATTCAGATTAACGAATGCCCCTATAGCCTTCATGGATTTGATGAGCCGTGTGTTCCATACACACTTGGATAGGTTCATGATATTGTTTATAGATGACATTCTTACATACTGATGAACTAGGTTGGAACATGAAGAACATCTGGTAATTACCTTGGATATATTGAAGGAAAATCACTTATATGTAAAATTCTCCAAGTGTGAGTTTTGGCTGCAGGAGGTAAACTTTTTTGGATATATACTGTCCAATGATGGAGTTAAGGTAGACCCAGCAAAAGTGGGAGCCATATTTGACTAGAAAGCACCCAAGAATCCTTTAGAGATATGGAGTTTCTTAGGTCTGACAAGATACTAAAGATGGTTCGTGCAAAACATTTCTAAGATAGCGGCCCCTCTGACTCGGCTCACTAGGAAAGGACTTGAGTATAAGTGGGATGAAAGCTATAACTGGTCTTTCTTAGAGTTCAAGACTCGATTGACAACTGCACCAGAACTCTCCCTACCTGACCCTAGTGCGGGAGAGTACATTGTCTATAGTGATGCATCTGGACAAGGACTCTGATTTGTATTGATGCAACAAGGGAAGGTTATTGCTTATACCTCGCAACAACTTAAGGTACATGAGAGAAACTACCCAACCCACGACTTGGAATTATCTGCGATAGTGTTTGCCTTGAAAATTTGGCGACACTACCTCTACGGGGTTAAGTGTAGGATATACACTGATCACAAGAGTCTGAAGTATTTCCTGAATCAGAAAGAGTTAAATCTCCACTAGAGGAGATGGCTAGAATTAGTGAAGGATTATGATCTTGTGATAGAATATCACCCCAGAAAGGTGAATGTGGTGGCAGATGCCTTAAGTCACAAATATCAAACCGAGGTGGCACAAATGAAGACGAGTTACATATCCTTGTTGCAATAGTTGGGAAGAATGGAAGTCAACCTGAGGATGGATAAGCAGGAGAAGTGCTTGTTAGCTAATGTGGTAGTAAGGCCTAGTCTAATCGAGCAAATTAAGACTCAACAAAAGGTGGTTAAGGAACTCCAACCTTATTTGGATTCGGTTAATAGAGAAATGAAATTGGACTATGACCTGTGAGGAGATGGAGTGCTAACCTACAAGGGTAGGGTTTGTGTGCCTAAAGATAAGGAGTTGAAGAGGTTAATCCTTGTAGAGGTACACAATTCGGTATATGCGATGCATCTTGGCAGTACTAAGATGTACCACACCCTCAAACAAGGATATTGGTGGAAGGGAATGAAGTGGAATATTGCAGAATATGTAGCCTGATGCTTATCCTATCAGCAGATTAAAGTCGAGCATCAGAAACCATCAAGACAACTACAACCCTTACCAATTCCAGAATGGAAATGGGAGCACAATACCATGGATTTTTTCACCGGACTACCTGTGAAGAGAAAGGGTCGAGATGCAATTTGGGTCATCGTAGATGGATTGACCAAATCAACTCATTTTCTCCCTATAAGATGACGGATACAGTGGAACATCTGGCCGTCTTATACTTGAGGAAGATAGTGAGACTGCATGGCGTTCCGGTGAGTATAGTATCAGATAGGGACCTGAGATTCACTTCAAGGTTCTAGCCAAGCTTATAAAGTACCATGGGAACCAAGCTCCACATGAGCATGACATTTCATTCTCAGACTGATGAACAGTCTGAGCGAGCTATTCAAACCTTGGAGGATATGCTAAGAGTGTGCACACTCACCATAAATAAAGGTTGGGCATACTATTTGTGCCTAATGGAATTTGCTTACAATAATAGCTATCAGGCCAATATTGAAATGGCTCCTTATGAAGCCATTTATGGACGACCATGTTGTACCCCTCTGTTTTGGGAAGAATGGGGCAAAGGAAGCTGGAAAGGGTAGAGCTGATCGAGGATGCCATAGAGAAAATAAAATTAATCAAGAGTCGCCTTAAGACTGCTAAGGACAGGCAAAAGAGCTATGCGGATCATCGAAGGAAAGATCTAGAGTTTGATGTGGGAGATCAAGTGTTTCTCAAGTTACCCCCACGAAGAGGAATACTTAGGTTTCAACAATGGGCAAAGTTGAAACTGAGGTATACCGATCCATATCCCATCATTCAAAGGATAGGACTGGTAGCCTATAAATTGGAACTACATCTAGACTTGTAGAGAATACATGACGTATTCCATATCTCTATGCTTTGGAAGTACCAGCCTGATCCTAGCCATGTATTGGACCGACCTCCACCAGAGCTAGAAGAGAACTTGACCTATCAAACAGAACTGATACAAATCATCGATCGGAGGGAAAAGTACTTAAGGAATAAGAAAATTCCTATGGTCAAAGTTCTGTGGCAAAATGAACCCGTGCAAGAAGAGACAAGGGAAACTGAAAGTGTAATGAAAAAACCCCTAAAAGGAGGGGAGAGTTGCAAATCCCATCCTTTGATAATAAGAAAACCGGGAAAATAACTGGTCAATTCCAAAGAGAAAATCGAGCCTGTTTATAAACCAAAACTAATAGAAAAAGGACAAGCTGGGAAATTTATGGATCCCGAGTGACCTAAAGGTGTCACAAAAGTCATGATAAAAGATTTTAGGGTGAATTGGAGGTGAAAACCAAACCGGTTCAGGTGGACCGAACCTGAACCGGTTTGAACCAATATTGAACTGGTTTCTAAATTTATTTTTCTATGTGGCTTAAAAAATCCAAGTTGGAGAATTGACGCCACCATTTGATAGAGAATGAATTTAGATGAATTTACAAATTTTTAATTTTGAAAAACTCAGTTGAATTGGTTTTGAACCGACCGGTTTAAGCATTTAACTCAGTTTGGAACAGTGTCGTCTTCTTCCTTCAGATGACAATTCACTCGCCGAAAAATTGAGCATCACCGGCGAAGATGAAAAGTCTCTGACCAGATAGTTTCAGGCAATGAATGGTCACCATTAAGGTGCCAATCGGACGACCTAGAAGTCCCCGAGCTTCCTATATAAAGAGCCCATCCTCATTCATCCTCCTTACACCTAAAAACTCCATTCTCTCCCCACTTATCCATTTTCCAGCAAAGCTCGAACGAGAGCTTCAACTTGGGCATTTTTTTGAGCCAAAGAAGGCATGGTCAAGTTCTTTGGATTCGGGAAAAAGTCAGCTATGCGATTGTAATCCCCTTTTGCTCTGATAGAATAGTGAAGCAGCTCCGGCGAACTGAAGCTGCCCTATTTTGGCCGAGCCAAAAACGACCAATTTGAGCCTTCTCAGGCTAAACCAAGCTCTCCCAACACTTCCTCAGCCCTCAAACGACTGAATTAGAGTGAAAAGGTAAGTCAATTTGGCTCCCCTTTGTGAATTTAGATCGGTGCTAGAGAGAGAACTCACATATATTTACTGACCAAATTCTCCATCAATTCGACATGAATTAATGCAATTGTTGATCCTCGGAGAAACCTTAGGACAAGAGCTACGTGCCTAGATTGAAAGCTCGGACCGCTGTGCCTCCGACAGTAAGCTTTTGAAGCTTTTTCTCTCTACATCCAATTTTCCGGTGAAACTCCGTTTGAGCTCATTTTGATGTCAATTCATGCAATTCAAATTGCAATTGAATTGTATGGAGGTGTAGGAACTCAAATCCACCTTCAATTTTAACAAATAACTTCGATTGATCAGTCAATTTGATGAAATCAAATCCAGTCAGGTTGGAAGGTTGAAATTGGGGGAAATATTGGGGATTTCAAAAATTTGAGGGACTAAAGTGCAATTTCATAAAATTAAGGACCAATTGGGCATGGGAAAGATGTTGGAGGACCAATTGGTCAATTTTTGGAATTTTGGGGTGAAATTTACCATTTTTGTAAAGTAGGGATAAAATGATAATTTTGGAAAAGTTGGGGACCAAATTGGAAATTTTGTAAGCTTGAACCCCTTTTTGTGATTTTGAATAAACTGAGGCCCCATGGTGAATTTTAGAAGTTTCAGGAATCAATTTAGAGAAACATCGATATTAGGGACCTAAAGTTAAAGAAAAAGAACTTTAGGGACATAATTGCAATTAATTGAAAAGTTTGAGTATTTCATCCATTTATGATGAATTAAGGCTATTAGGAAAATCTCATACAGTGGGCCTAAGGCTAGTTGGCACGAGCAAGAGCTCGCAAACAAACATGAGTTATATGACATAAAACTTTAAATAAAGGAATTGTTTGGCCATGGTACCAAGGTAGGATGAACACACTTAGTCAACTAGCGGTAGTGCGACATGACAGGTTGATGGACCAGTCAAGACAAACAACTGTGGGTTAAGTTGAGAGTTGGGGCCATTGGACTAGTGGTACCATAGATTATATGGCATAATGAGGAAATATTGATTGTGCATGCACTGTGATTATGGGGCCATCAAGACGCCTAAGAGGGATAGTGTTGTGTCGTAAGGGCACTAGACGACCTGATGGGTATAAGGTCAGTTCGTCGTACTAGGTGTCCATGCGAAATTTGGAGTCGCACCAAGCGCATGAGACCAGTGTGGGGATGGGATGAGGTCTCTATCTTCATACGGACACAAATAATTTATTTCAGGATTGAGGGTCGGATGTCGTAAACATCCACTCATTCTCAGGGTAGAAGTGGACGTACTTCTATCTGGGTGGTCGGTAAAGTCGCTCCGAAGCCACATGTGGGTTTAGTGGACGTACTAACATGTGAATGTGTGTTTAACCTTAATGATGAAGGATGTGTGTTGGGTGATGACACACCGTGATTAAATAAGGAAATGGTGATAAAACCTGAGATTTCAAAAGAAATGGTTTTTAAAGAAAGGCGTCTGTCATGCTCCAAAAATCTATCTTTTTCCTAAAATTAAAAAGTTTTGAAAACCCATTCACCAAGTAGTCGTACTCACTCCCTCTCTTATATATCCCTTTCAAGAAATTTTGGAAAGCCTATCTTTAAATACCATCAACTAAGACACTTGTGAGACATGTATGATAAATCTAAATTATTATACATTTTTTACTTTTGTTATTCCAAGAAGAGGTGCAGGTTAAAGGAAACTTTACTCTTTACGGTTTATAATAAGGGAAAATCCTTTAATAAATCGGGAAAGTGGCGGGTTAATCACGGGGATCCAACCAAATCAGGTCAAGGCATGATAAATCGTATGAGGGATGAGGGAGTGTTGTGAGAGCTTCGTTTGGCCTGAGGAGGGCTCAAATTGGTCGATTTTAGGTCAATCGAAATAGGGTAGCTTCAGTCCGCCGAAGCTGCTTCGCTGTTTTATTACGCTGGTGCTTTTCTGGCGATCCTCGAGTCGAATGGTGACCACCTCGGGTAGTTGACCTCTCCCTGAGTCTAAGGATCCTGACCTCACCTTCTTTGGCTAAAAAAACCCCACGTGTGTGAAGGATGAATGAAAAATAACCGGTTAAGAGGAAATTGTTGCGTTATTGGGTGAGTGGAATTTTTATATCATACCTAGTTAGGATGATAAGCACCTTGGAAATGAAAACCTTATACTAAAATGGAATTTTAAACATCACACCTAAATGGAGTGATGTGGAAGTTACGTGGAAAAACTACTTATCGGTTATAAGTAGATCATACCTGGTTGGTATGATGAACTTCTTGGAATGAAGTAGAAAACCCGCTTATCGATTATAAGCAGAGATGTCCTCATACCTGGTTGGTATGATGGATAGATGAAAAGATTTTTTTGTTGGAAGTGCTTTACCCTAACTGTGTGCCACTACTTAAACTTTTTGGGAGACCTTCTTGACGGGAGCTCGAATAGCTCAGGTAGGCCGGAGGCCTCGATTTTGGAACTTGGGGGCTAGTATGCCAAGTTCGTAGGGCAGTACGTCCCCTGCACCCACTTGTGGCGTCGGAGTGACTTTACCGGAAACCTATATTGAAGCCCGTCCACTTCTAACATGAGAATGAGTGGATGTACGTGACATCCGACCGCCAATCATGTAAAGAAAACTCTGTGTCCATATGAGGACAGAGACCTCACCCCGACCCCACCCTGGTCTCATGTGCATGAAGCTACGTTGAGCTTCCCTAACTACTTGCACGACAATCTGCCCTTATCTCCACCATGTCGTCCAGTATACCACTACCCCATATCGGACGTCTAGTGATCCCACTCAACAACACATACATGTATCTTCCTTATTAACAAGTTATCTTTATTCCAATAGCTCTTATGGGGCGAGACCCATCTCAAGCTTAATTGAAATTACAGGGCATTGCCAGTTGAAAACACACAAACCAATTATTACATCTTTTAGGTTTGGCTTAACAGGATAAGCCCTTTTCTATTGGCATTGGGCCACAACAACGAGTGTTTTCCATTGACCTTAGGCCCACTTCTTTTGAAAACAACAACCTTGGACCCACTTTAGAAACATTATTCATGCTAAGATCAAGGGTATTCGAGATTCTTGCCCCATTCAAGATTCATGCACATTAAAGAAATATATCCCAAAAATTATTTTAAGTAGGGTTTATATGGTCATGGGAATATATTCCTATAATAAGTTTTTTAACATTTCATGCTACTAGTTGTAAGAGCAATAGCACGTCATTGGTCAAATCAGACTCGATGTTAGAAATCTCACTCACCTTTATTTGGGGACATGTTCATCTTGAAGGAATTCCCTGATCTCCATGCTCCTGTTGCACGACGGTGTATGATATGTTACCTACATATGATACATGGAGTTTGATAATTACACTTCAGGTTAGTAATTTTGGTCTTACCGTAATATTCCCATGTTTGCACCACTTGGCCACTATTTTATAATTAAATATATGTCGATTACATAAAAAAATATAAATAATTTTCTACTTTTATACCTTCCGGTCTAAATTCTCGTGCTTGGAGATTCTAAGGCCGGTCATATGGCATTCAAATGATTTCCTCGAGGTAGGGGTGTTTTTGGAATTTCCCCTTATAATTTTTGTTCACCCAAACATGACCTTATGAATGTCTAATTCATCGTCCAAACGGGTCCTTAGGACGAGGTCGTAATTTGTCTCAACATTTAGGGTATTATCATTCTATCACATGTTTTATCAGTTGATAACACTCGAGGATAAGAAGGTCATTTGACCCTATCATTACCTTTTCTTGGTTATGCCTTTGTGGGATTGGAGGTTTTTAGTTTATTTCCTCTACCACATTCTCTCTATTGTAGGTGGTCTGAAGGCTGTCTCCATTCTCCGTTTGTATGACTGTTGGTGATCACTCAGGTATGTTCGTTCCTTCTCTCCCCATTGATCTTTGTGATTTCTTGATCACTTCCATGGATTTCTCACTTGTGTCTTGCTCTAGGGTTTTTCAATCGAGTTTCCATACCCATTTCTGATTTCTTGAATTTGACGTCCATGCCTCCCTTGAGCACCTTGGGGTTCCTAGTCAACATAGTTCGAACTTCCATGTTCAGAATTCAGGCTCTCCCTCATCAACTACCGTTCATCAAAAGGCATTCCATGTAAGTCGGGTCTTCTCGTTGTTTCCCATATAGATTAGTCGACTTGGGATGAGCATCCTATCACTATTTGGTCTCCATTTACATATTTTCTATGTTCTCTTTACTTCAATTCATATCCTACCTTCAGCTGGGTTTGGGTGGCTGCTTGACTACCATAGGTTCTTCGTTATTTCCTATAGTATTACACCTATGGATTTCTCATACCTTAGGTATGATATGAAAATCCGAATTTGGGTCATTATAGGGAGTGTGAGTGTAACACAGTAACATTTGAACTTAGAATTTTCGATCAAACAGTAAACCAGAACTATATTTAAATTAAAATTTCAATTGATTATATTTAGGATCTGATATAAATTAGAATGAATCTAATTAGTGATTTGATGATAATTAATTTAAATAGAATAATTAAATCAGAGGATTCGAATTAAATTTGTGGAATTATGTGTAATTAAATATTTTACATATATGGATATATGTATGAATATATATATATGGTGGATTTAAAAAACTAAATGAAACAAATAAAATTTAATAAAGTCTTGTATATAAATAAAATGTCAAATCCAATAAAGTGTGTAGAACCCGTCCCCTCGGATCAAGGGAATTGGGAGAAGAACTAACTATATTTATGAAAAAATTGAGCCAAATTAATCAATAGAAAATAATAAAAAAGGGTTAAGAAAGAAAATTGGAGAATACCAAGTTACCAATAACTCACAAAAATTGTGAGGAAGAATTGGGAAGTGGATTGGATGAGAGAACCAGACCGGTTTGGGACGAATCAAACCCGAACTGGATTGAACCGGGATAAATCATTGTAAACTGGTTCAATAATTCATTTTTCTGGGTGGCTTAAAAATATCAAATTGAGAAATTGATAACACTATTGGATAGAAAATAAATTTAGATAAATTTAGAAAATTTTAAATTTCAGAAAATCGATCGAATAGGGTCTAAATCGGCCGATTTTTGAATTCGGGTCACCGAACCTGGTCGGACTGGACTAGTTAATGGTTCAACCAGTCAACGAACTAGAAAAGTCAATGGTCAATGATACCTAGTCAGTAGCCATGTTGACACGTGCAACCAATGGGAGGCTACCACATGTTCAGTCAATGGACACTGGGCGAACTGTCAACCTGCCACGCAGATACAAACAACCAATGAGAGGCTGCCACGTGTCTGTTCAACGGGCAACAGTTGATGCAGCGGCTAAGTTAGACCTCCACATTAGAAAAACTAGCCAATCACAATGTGTCACGGGGCATGCTTGACTCGTCATCCTCTTCAACCTCAGTTTGTTGACAAAAAGAAGAGAGAGGCTAGGAAAGCTGGAGTCTTCGGCAACTCAAAAGTCATTCTGGTCAAGTCACCAGCGAGCAGGGTGGGGGCTGAGTCTCATGCCAGCCGGTAGTCTGAACAGTTGTTGAGCTCCCTATATAAAGAGCACCCTCCCTTATTGTCCTCCTCACCTCTCAGGCGCTCTCTGAAGACAAACAACTCATTTTTCAATGAAACTCCAATCAATGCTTTGGCAATGAGCCATTTCACAACGAAAAAAGCTCTGAAGGATGGTATTAGAACTGAAGAAGAGTCCTCTAAATTGAGACATCCTTAAAGTGACTAAAGGATGATTGAAGAAGTGTCAGGGCTGTAGCATAGTGAAGCTACTCCGAAGCCCTAAAATAGCAAGCTCTTGACCAACCCGACCTCGACTCCCATAGCCTTTCTGTCGCCAGAATTGGCCACATCCGATCGTCGAAGAACCCCCTTGCCCAACTCCTCACAGGCCCCAGTAAGCTCAATTTCGCCTCTCCTCGTCGGATTTTCTGAGTTTCAAAATTTCACCTCCCCAAAACTTCTCTCTTCAAATTCCCGCAGTGCAACGGTGAATTGATGTGGGATTCAATCTTGGTAGCTTCCCTCGATGAGCACTAGCTGCCCCTACCTCAAGCTCTGACCATCGCCCCTCCATTAGTAAGCCAAGTAAGCTTTCTCTCTCTATCGTAAATTTTTCGATGAAGCTCCAATGGATCTCAAAAACTCAACCAAATCGGGGAAATTCGAAGTGTAGGACAATCGGGGGAAGCTGAAGGAGGCAAGTTATAGCGAGAAATGAAGAAAGACCTCCTCTTGCCAAGCCAAGTCTCCCCAAAGTCCCCACGAACATCACATGACCTCCATAGAGATGAAAGGTAAGCTAATTCGGCTCTCCTCCGTCATTGCAGATTAGTGTTAGAGAGAGAAATTGTTGAACTTCACTAACAAAATTCCCATTTATATGGACATCAATTGTAGCGATTCTTGATCCTAGAAAGACCCTAAGGACGAGAGCTACCCCCGAGATCAAGATCTTGGACTGTCGCACCTCCGACGATAAGCTTTCAAAACTTTCTCTCTCTACGAATAGTTTTTTTGGTGTAACTTCATTTGAGCTCATTTCATATCCAAATTATGCAATTCAAAGCTCCATTTGATCGTATGGAAGTGTAGAAATCGATCCATGCCATCAATTGGAGCAATTAACCCTAATTGAATGGCCAATTTGAAGAAATAAAAATTCGATAAGTTAATGGGGTATAAATTATGGGGAATTTTGGGGGAAAATTGGGGATTTCACAAAATTGAGGGACCTCCATGCAATTATTCAAAATTGAAGGTCAATTAGCAATGAGAAAGATGTTAGGGAACCAATTGATCAATTTTCAAAAGAATTGGGGTTAATTGGCTATTTTTAGAAAGTAGGGGCAAAATTGTAATTTTTTAAAAGTTGGGGACCAAATTGGAAGTTTGGAAAACTTGAGCCCCATTTGTAATATTATGTAAATTAAGAACCCAAGAAGGATATTGGAAGCCTTGGGATTCAATTTCGGGGAAGTTGTAGCATTTGGGACCTAAAGTCAAGAAACAATAACTTTAGGGACCTCTCATCGTACCAGTTAGTCATGTAGCTAATGTGTTTGGGCTCCATGAAGCTATTATGTTTGGGCTTCCTGAAGCTACTGTGTTTGGGCTTCCTGGAGCTACTATGTTTGGGGTTTATGCACATGAGATTGGGGTTGAGACAGGATGAGGTCTCCGTCCTCATACAAACACGATTTGGAATTTGGGTCTGAGGGTCAGACATCTAGGATGTCTACTTAGACTCAGGGAAGAAGTCCGAGACTTCTATTAGGGTGGACAACAAAGTTGTGCTGATCCCCAAGTGGGTACAATCGGGGACTACCATGCTAACGTTTGTTCCCTTTATGATAAAAGGGCGTGTGATTGTTTTGCTAAATGCCTAACAAGGCAAGGGGATGTGCTAAAATAGCTAAATACACATAATAAATGAAATGATGAAAGGTTCTAAAAACACGTATGGTTGTACTACATGAAACATTTTCTGAGTAAGGGGAAGTGTTAAAAGAGTGAAACTCACATAATGGTGAAGAATTTGAAAGGGATGATTTTTTTTAAGATAAAGAGAAACCCCAAGATTTTAGTGAAGCAAAAGTATTTTTTTGAAAGAACTCATTTTCTAACACCCGCTCACTAAGTTGTAGAAAGTCACCCCCTCCATTTAACCCCTTTTCAGGAAGGAAGGCAAACCCTTAAGGAATATCTCAAAGCCAAACCTTTAAGACAATGATAGGCATGTAAGTTTTTAACATATTCAATTTTGTATAATTTTATTCCAAAAAAATTAGGTAAAAAGGATGCCTTACTCCTCGTGGATTAAAAGGAAGTGGAATCCTTCATAGGCCAAAGGGAGTGGTGGGTTGCTCATGGGGATCCGACCAAACCAGGTTGGGGTGTAACACAACTAATGTAAACCCTGTCCTTTTATAATATGAAAACGGGGAAAATAACCGGTCATTTCCAAAAAGAAATCTGAGTCGATTCATGAACCTTAACCAATAGAGAAAGGGCAAAAAGGGGAATTTACAAATCCAAAGTGACCTAAAGAGTCATAAAAGTCATGGAAAAGGACTTTGGGACAAATTGGAAAAGAAAACCAGACCGATTCAGGTGAAGAGGATCTGAACCGGATTGAACAGGTTTGAACGATCATTGAACTAATTTCTAAATTCATTATTCTAATTAGCTTAAAATATTTAAATTGGGGGTATTAATTCCACCATTGGATATAGAATGAATTTAGATGAATTTATAAAATTTTAATTTTGAAAAACTCGATCGAATCAGGCCTAAAGAGACCAATTTAAGCATTGAACCTGATTCGACGGTTTGGTCCGATTTAGAAAAATGTCATCTTCTACCTTGAGATGATGACATTGTTCATTTGTCAGAAGAATGGACAGCGCCCGCGAAGATGAATCACCTCCATTCAGGGCATTTCAAGCCATGAATGAGTGCCATAAAGGTACCAAACGGATGGAAAGAGAGTCCTTGAGCTCCCTATATAAAGAGTTCCTCCCCATTCATCCTCCTTACACATGAAAACTCCACTCTCTCTTAACTGCTCCATTTTTCGGTGAAGCTTGAACCAGAGCTCCGACTTGGATAATTTTCTCAACCTCAAAAGGTGAGGTTGGGTTCTTTAGACTCCCAGGGAAGTAAGCTATTAGATAGTAACCTCCGTTTGATGCAAGGACAGCTGGAGAAGCGCTGATGGAATCAAACAGTGAAGCAGCTATGGTGGACCGAAGTTGCCCTATTTCTATCGAGGTGAAATTGGTCGAATTCAGTCCTCCTCAATCCAAACCAAGCTCTCCCAACATCCCCACAACCCTTAGACGACCTCAATTGAGCTGAAAGGTAAACCAATTCGACCCTTCTCAGTCGTTGCATGTTAGAGTTAGAGAGAGAAACAATAGAATTTCACTGACAAAATTCTCCCTCGATTGGAGGTCGATTGTAGGAATACTTGATCCTAGAAGATACCTCAAGAAGAGAGTTATCTTCCCCGATAGAGATATTGGACCGCCGCACCTCAAATAGTATGCTTTCGAAGCTTTATCTCTCTACGCTCAGTTTTTCGGCAAAGCTCCATTTGAGCTCAATTCGGACCCAAATGACACAATTCAAAGCTCAGTTGAATTGTATGAAAATGTAGTAACTGATCCATACCTTCAATTGGAGCAATTAGCCCTGATTGAATGGTCAATTTGAGGAAATCAAATTCGGCCAGTTTGAAAGGGGGGAATTAGGGAATTTTTTGGGGAAATTTGGGGATTTCATAATATTGAGGGATCAAATTACAATTTCCCAAAATGGAGGGCCAATTGGCTATGAAAAGGATGTTTGATGACCAATTGGTCGATTTTTGAAAATAATTGGGGTCCAATTGCCATTTTTTGTAAAGTAGGGGCAAAATAGTAATTTTTGAAAAGTTGTTGACCGAATTGGAAATTTGAAAAACTTGAGTCCCTTAAAAAATTTTGAGCATATTGAGGACCCAAAGTGAATTTTCAGACATTTTGGGACTCAATTTGGGGAAAAGCTTGCATTAGGGACCTAAAGTCAAGGAAAATGAACTTTAGGGACCTAAGTGCAATTAACTAGAAATTTTGAACCTAGTCGTTCATACATGAGAAAACGAAGGCTGTTATGCCAAATATTAATAGATAAGGATGTCCAAATCATGTAGGAACATGAGGGACCAGAATGCCAACAAGGATAAGCTAGCATGGAAGCAGAAACTGATCAGAGAAGAGTACACTTTAGTTATCGGGTGAGTGGGTTTATTCACATCATTCCCGGTTGGGATGATAAGCTCTTTCGATATGAAAAAAAACCACTTCTATGTAGAATTTTAACATTACACCCAGTTGGAGTGATGTGAAAACTAAGTGGAAAAGCTACTTACCAATTGTAACTAGAGAGATCATACCCTGTTGGTACGATGGACTTCCTGTAAGGTAGGAGAAAACCAGATTGCCGGTTGTAAGTGGAGATGTCACCACCCCGGTTGGTGTGATGTATTCAAAGATTATTTTTCTCAGAAGTGTTCTCCACTAATTGTGTGCAAATGCTTAAAATTTTTTGGAGACCTTCTTGATAAGAGCTAGAATAGCTCAGATGGGCCAGAGGCCTCAGTTTTGGAACTTGTGGGGCTAAAATGCCCGATTTTGAAAAACCATGTATAGTGCGCCCAAGGCCAATTGGCATGAGCAAGAGTTCATAATCAAACATGATATGTTAAAGCCATGAAAATTCTTAATGAATGGATTATGTGATTTCGCCATGGTACCAAGACATGAATGACATACTAGATGGATTGGTGACAGTGCGTCAGGGCTAGGTCGACGAATCGTCCTAAACAAACAGTTTGCAGGTCGAGTTGAGGGCCAGGGCCATTAGACTAGTGGCACCAAAGATAAATGGCTTTATGGAAAAATTATTGTTTATGCATGCACTTGAGGTTCGGGACCATCAAGATGCTCAAGAGGGGTAGTGATGCTTCCTAAAAGCCACTAGAAGACATGGTGGGGATAAGGGCCGTTTGTCGTGTCAGCAGTCAGGGAAGATCAACATAGTTTCATGCACATGAGGCCGGGGTGAGGTCAGGATGAGGTTGCTGTCCTCATACAGACACAGAGTTGATTTTGGGTTTGAGGGTCGGATGTCGTGAGAATCCACTCAGATGCAGGGTAGAAGTGGATAGGCTTTTATATAGGTGGCCTGTAAAGTCGCTCCAACACCACAAGTTGGTGCAATGGATGGGTTGCTCTGCGAATGTGTGATCCCTTCTTGATGAAGGGCGTGTGTTGACTATTAAACACACCTAATGTGGAAAATGAGGAAAAAGAGTTTTGAAAAATAGAACTTGAGGAAGGAATGTTTTTTAAAGAAATAAGGGGTATCACACACTCCAAATAAAGATATCTTATTTTTGGAAACTTTCTCCCAACACCCATTCATTGAATTGACGAACTCACCCCCTTCCTTTACCCCTTTTTAGGTAACCAAGAGAAAACAAACCTAAAGAACTTCCTTTAGTCAAACCTGCAAGACAGGTATGTAAGGTTTCATGTATTATGTTTTGATTAATGCTATTACAGGAAAGATACAGGTAAAAAGGATGCCTTACTCCTCACAGTTTAGAAAAGGGGAAACTCTTAATAAATCGGGAGAGTGGCAGGTTGCTCATGGGGATCCGACCAAACTGGGTCGGGGTGTGATAACTAACCTTTATTAGGTGGATGGTGAAGGCACTCTGGTCGATAAGTGGAATGGTCGGGGATCGCTTTGAGAACGTGTGATCCCTCCTATGATGGGAGGGCGGTTGATGCATGATTGATATGTGAAAAATGGACAAACAAATGACTAATGGATGGAACAACAAAATAAATCAATATTTATAGTAGTTCACCTCACTAAGTATATGTATCTATATACTCATTCCCCTCCTCTCACCCTTTTAGATCTAGGACAAAGATGAAAAGTTCCAGGATAAGCTCGGGCCCTCAAGGTACATTCCCTATCCCTAACTTATAGTAAGTGAATGAATGTAGGCACGCCTTTACCTTTCCAGTATCATTTAGGTAGGAATACCCGAATGATGCATGGAAGTGTGGCGGGTTGATCACGGGACCTCAACCACACCGGGTAGGGGCATGACAACTTGAGTGTTATTAAAGCATAACTTCCTAATAAGTCCCCCACCCATCCTAATCCTTGATTCCCAACAACCCTTGCAGAAAATATGAACAAAAGTGCCAATGAAGAATATATCCCTTGGATACATGCCATAGAGCAAAGGCTAGAGGCGCTGGAGGAGCCTATCCCATGGGATGCACCATGAGAGAGAACCCCTCCCTACTCAATGGAAGATGAAATTTCCCCTCCTAGAGAACTAGATTAGGCCCAGATCCAAGAGGAGACCGAAAGGAATTTCTAGGAGGCATACGCTAACTATGTGAGGGTTTTCCCCTGACTCCCTCCTATACATAGTAGTGCGTGTACAGTATGTCTTGTGCAACATGTCGATGATGTCATTGTTTTAAACTGATATGGGGTGGATATCACACCAGTAGTTATAGCCAGTTGGGCTCCTAGCTTGTCTACATCTACAGAATAAGAGGAATCCAGTATGAACCCGTGCCTCCGCCGCAAGAGATACCATGGAGGTGACTGCCCCCCTAGGAGGAGGAGACGCGGTAGGACACCTAATGCTAAGTCTCGTAACCAGCCTAGGTTTAACTCTTGGTCAATTAACTCGAGAGGCTAGAGAAGTAGTAATAAATTCTTGGGATTGGTTACTGTAATAAACCCTAACTAAGGTTTTACTAGTTAAAAAAATAAAAGATTTCAATTATTCTCGCAAAATGCCAGATGTGAAGGAGGAGAATAACCCCAGCATAGAAAACCCGAGAAGAAATCCAAAGAGGTACCAGAAGATTCTTGACCTTACCTTGGTAGACTTAGAAACCATAGAACTACAGAAAACTAGAAGCAGGTACTTGCTAAAGGGGAATACAACTCCTATACAAAGGAGGAACGGGGTGCCGAGGAACCCTAGGAGAACGGGACAAGAAACGAAGCAAGCCAAATGCGGGGTGGACTAGCTGCCCCACACAATTCCCCAAGCAAAGATACCAGAACTAGGAAATGAGGCTAGGGAAAGGATAGGAGGACCTTGAAAGAGACCCCGAAGGACAAGGAAAGTTTAGACCCAACGGAGTAAACCATAGTGAGCCCATAAAGACAAAAAGGGAACCATAAGAAACAAGCTGGGATAGGGCACCGTAAATGAGCCAATGATGTATCAAAAGATGATGACCCTATGTAGGAAGGCGGTCAACTAAAATGAGGGTAAGGTAGGTTTGGCATACCAAACAGAGATAGAAGTGGACGATCATGAAGGGGGAAGTCCAGACTAGTGACACAAACAAAAAAGGAGGGTAGGCCAAGGAACTTTTGAGGGCAAATCAAACGAAGGCCTAATCGCCTGAGAGGAACCTTAGTGAGTGACAACAAGGATGATCGAGAAATAGCAACAAGGTATTTCGTTGAACGGAGGAGTGAGAGGCAAGCCAGTGGAAAAGTGTAGGAAACCCTGACACCAGGGATCAGGAAAAGTAAAATAGCAAGGAGGATGGGCGAACAAGCGTGGATCTAATTAGGATGCGAAAAAAATCTGATACCTGAGGGAAACATGAGGCTAGAAGGGTATCATTTATACCTAAGGGAAACATGAGGCCAGAAGGGTATCATACCCTATAAGGAGGAAAGCGTGGGAAGACGCCCTCTACCGGAATCAGAATTTTCAAGGGAACGGGCACCTACAGGTTAGGGAGAAGTGACCAAGCTATGGGTGTATGTGTTAAATAACTAGGCAGCCCCAAGGTATTGAAAAAACACTACTAAGCTATAACAAAGGGCAAAGCCCAAGATCCCTATGAATTAGGGGATTTCGGGAGAGATATCCTAGAAAGTAAAAGCGGGTTTGGAACATGTCAAACCACTAGGGATACATAGGCCCTAAGCCCCAAAAGGAGGTACAACCCAGGAAGGAAAGATCACCCATCCCAGCATGACAAAATCGAGTGAGGGGTGTGTGGACCTAATGAACCAGAGGGAACAATGACCTAAACGAGAGACTGAGGATAAAAGGAGGAAAACCCACTCCAAGCAATTGGAGAACGAAATCTAGGATTGTAGTCTAGAATAAATGGGAAACCTCAAGGAATTAGTATAAGTCCTGTGAGGTAGGTAAACATCGCGAGAGAGGGGAAGTCCCTCAATGATGAATTAAATAGGAACTAAGCGAGGAGGCAATTGTAGGGATAAACACCAAACATTGCCTTCTAGAATAAGGGAAAGGACTAAACCCAAGGAAGTCCAGCTGCTACGGGTCAGCCATCGTAATAGCCCTAGAGCAGAGAGAGAAGAGAGGAGGAATGAAGGGAAAGACCCCCCACTAATTAGAGAACACCAACGGATGTGAAAACAGATTGAGGAAGGAGAACCCGGTAGGCTGATGGGACCTGAAGGGGGTGAGAAACTCGATAGTTGGAGATGGGAAGACTCAATAAGGAGATAGAGTAGGACGAATAAATGCGGGAAACCCAAACGCTCACAAGGAGCCTAACATCTACATTCAAGGAACATAAGAACATGGAAAGGACATATGAAGTCATAACATATGGGTAAATCGAATCGAGTAACAAAGTAACTTAGATAATGCAAAAGTAAGGACAAAAAGGGAGTACGCTCTAAAGAAAAGGAGTGGAAGGACACGGTCCCAACCACAAGACGAGCCAGGCTTCAAGCCCAAGGTGGAGCAATAGGATGCGAGAGTCATACTGCCAGGATCATGTAGGCCCAACCACCTAACAAAATGTAGACTCGAGCATGACAAGATGGACTAGAGGACCAAGCAAGGGGAATAAAATCTAAAACCAAGAAAGAAAATCCAAAAGCCTAATGAACGAGGGAGTAACAAGCCCAGGTGCGGCTTGACATTTTGGAGCTTCAATTCCAGACAAAACTTTCTGGAAAGAAAGTTAGACTCCAAGTGACATGAAGTATTGGACCTAAAGAACTTCATAGATATCAGGGAAATAGAGGTGTCAAACTAGCTAAATCTAAGAGATTAAGAAATTGAGTTGAAAGAAGCAACCTAAATAGTAGGTTATCCACTCGTACCTAAATTAGATCGCGTGGGAACCCACTTCTGACATAAAGAATGGACAGCAAAGTTTTGAGGACAAAACTCCTAAAAGGAGGCGAGAGTTGTAGAATCCGTCACCTTAGACCAAGGGAACTGGATGAAGAACTGACCATATTTATGAAAAAATCGGGCCAAATTAATCAATGGAAAATAGTAAAGAAGGGTTAACAAAGGAAATTGGAGAATCCCAAGTGACCACAAATTCAAAAAAATTGTGCGGAAGAACCGAGAAGTGAATTGGATGGGAGAATCAGACTGGCTCTGTCACGCCCCGACCCGATTTGGTCGGATCCCTATGAACAACCCACCACTCTCCCGATTTATTAAAGGGTTTCCCCTTATTATAAACCTTAAAGAGTAAGGCATCCTTTAATCCTGCACCTTTTCCTGGAATAACATAAATCAAAACTACATAATATTTTAAATTTATCATACCTATCTCACAGGCATCTTAATTGATGGTCTTTTAGGGTAGGCTATCCGAAATTTCCTGAAAGGGATATAAGGGAGGGGGTGAGTATGACTACTCAATGAATGAGTTTTTCAAAACTTTTAACTTTTAGGAAAAAGACACTCCTTTCTTTCAAAAATCCTTTCATATCAAATATCTGTTTTTACCACCATTTCCTTATTAATCATGGTGTGTCATCACCCAACACACATCCTTCATCATGAAGGTCAAACACACATTCGCAGGCCAACCCGTCCACTGAACCCACTTGTGACATTAGAGCGACTTTACCGGACACCTAGATAGAAGCACGTCCACTTCTACCCTAAGAATGAGTGGATGTACGCGACATCCGACTATCAATCCCAATATCAATTCTCCATGTCCATATGAGGACAGAGACCTCATCTCTTCCCCACCCCGATCTCATGCGCTTGGTGCTACTCCAAATATTGCATGGTCATCTAGTACGACAAACTGCCCTTATACCCACCAGGTCGTCCAGTGCGCTTAGGATGCATCATTGCCCCTCTTGGACATTATGATGGTCCCATAATCATAGTGCATGCATAATCAATATTTTCTTATCATGCCATATAATCTGTGGTGCCACTGGTCCAACGGCCTGGACCCTCAACTCAACCCGTAGTTGTTTGTCTTGATTAGCATTGGGCCCACTGTACAAGATTTTCAAAAAACTGGGCATATTATCCCCCAAGTTCCAAAACCGAGGCCCCTGGCTTATAAGAGCTATTCAAGCTCCCGTCAAGAAGGTCTCCCAACTCGTTTAAGAATTGGCACATGGTCAGGGGAGAGCACTTTTGACAAAAATATGTTTTCAACTATCCATTATACCAACCGGGTATAAGGACATTTTCGCTCATAACTGATGAATGGGTTTGCAACTTCCTTTGAGGAAGTTTCATCATACCAACCAGGTATGATCTACTTACAACTATTAAGTAGTTTTTTTCGCATGATTTTCACATCATTCTTCTAAGTTGTGATGTTTAAAATACCACTAGGTAGTGGATTTTCATTTTGAGGTACTTATCATCCCCAACCGGGTATGATATAAAATCACACTCACAATCGGTAAATGTTTTTTTAACTTAATTTGCTCATCACCCCAACCGGGTATGATGTTAAAAGTCTCACTCACCCGTCAATGTAGTGAATTCCACTAGACCGGTCCCTTGTATTCACGCAAGATTGTCCTTATTGGCGTTCCCAATACTTCGTGTTCCTACACGATATGAACATCTTGGTTCATTATCTCTCAGCCTAATAGCCTTCATTCATTCCCAATGAATGAGAAAAACCAAACTTTTATTTATTTGCAATTAGGTCCTTTAAGTTATTTTTCTTTAACTATAAGTTCCAAATGTCGATTTTTCCTCAAATTGAGTCCCAAAGCTTTTAAAATTCCCCTTGGGCCCTTAATTTATTCAATTTCACAAAAAGGGGTTTAATTTTCCAAATTTCCAATTTGGTCCCCCAACTTTTCCAAAATTACCATTTTGCCCTTCCTTTACAAAAATGGTAAATTTTACCCCAAATATTCTAAAATTCCTCAATTAGCCCTCTAACATATTTATCATGCCCAATTGACCCTCAATTTAAGAAAATTGCATTTTGGTCCTTCGAATTTTTGAAATTCCAAAAATTTTCCCCAAGTTTTCCTCCAATTCGAACTTCTTAACACAGTTGAATTTGATTTCATCAAATTGACCAATCAAACCCTTCCAATTATTGAAATTGACTTTCTACATGTTCATACGATTCTTTTGCAATTTGAATCGCAAGTTTTAATGCCGGAATGAGCTCAAACAGAGCTTCGCTAGAAAATGGACTGTAGAGAGTGAAAGCTTTGATTACTCATCGGTGATGGCACAGCAGTCCGAGCTTTCTATCTGAGCAGGTAGTTCTCCTTCTGAGGTTCTTCCTAGGATAAAGAATGACTTCAATTGATGTCGAATTGGATTAGAATTTCATCATTAAAATTTGCTTACTCTCTCTCTAACACCACCCGAAAATTACAGAGGAGAGCTGAATTGGCTTACCTTTCAATCCTAATTCATTTGTCAGAGGGCTGAGGAAGTGTTGGGAGGGCTTGGTTTGACGTGAGGAGGGCTCAAAATGGCCAATTTCGATTCGGCCAAAATAGGGCAACTTTGGTCCACCGGTGCTACTTTACCATTCCATCACGCTAGCGTTTCTCTGACGACCCTCGGAGCAAACAAAGACTACAGGTGTGTAGCTGACTTCTCTCCAGTTCTAAAGAACTAGACCTCACCTTCTTTGGCTAAAAAATGACTATATATCGGAGCTCTTGTTCGAGCTTCACCAAAAATCTAAGCAGCTGAGAGAGAGTGAGCTTTTCAAGTGTAGAGAGGATGAATGGAGAGGGGCTCTTTATATAGGGAGCTCGAGTACTCGTTGACCATCCGTCTAGCAGCTTTATGACAGAAATTGATGGTTGAAAATGTATTGAACGGAGATGTTTCTTCTTCGCTGGCGCTACTTCAATTTTCTGGTGAGTGAACAGTGCTATCATCTGAAGGAAGAAGACGACACTATTCCGAACTGGACCGGGCCAGTCTGAACCGGGTTCAAATCTTAAATCAGCCGGTTCATCCCTCATTACACCGAGTTTTTCAAATATAAAAATTTCTAAATTCATTTTATATCCAATGGTGGCCTCAAATCTCAAATTTGAAATATTTAAGCCACCTAGAAAAATGAATTTAGAATCCAGTTCAATAGTGGTTCAAACCGGTTTGGATCTGGTTCACCTGAACTGGTTTGGTTTTCATCTCCAATTCACCCTAAAGTTCTTTTTCCTAACTTTTATGACTCCTTAGGTCACTTAGGGTACATAAAATTCCTAGTTTACCATCTCTCTATCAATTCCGGTTCATAAACCAACTCAGTTCTTAAACCGGTTTAATCCGGTTTGAGTCTAGTTCACCCAAACCGGTCTGGTTTTTCCCTCCCACTTTGTTCTAAGGTTCCTTCCCAATGTTTATAAATCTCTTTGGGTCACAAGGGAGTTGAATTTTCTCTAATTTGCCCATTCCCCAATAAACGGGTTTGTGAACCAGTTCGATTTTCTTATTTGGTTTCACCGGTTATTTTCCCGATTTTCCTTAACTCAAAAGGGCGGGGTTTACAATTCTCCCCTCTTTTTAGGATTTTTGTCCCCAAAACATAATTATTAACCTTGCACAAGGGATCATTTCCTTTGTTATCTATTTGGTGTTTGCTTAACATGCAAACTCTTCTTTGTTCTTCCAACTAGCCCTTTTTACATCCTTTACTTAAGGAATCTCTTCTCCTTTATATCATTTACTCCCTTCATGGAGTTTATCATAACTAGATATACCTTACTTAAGGGTATATCCTTATATTCATATCTTTTTTTTGCTTAGAGCAACATTCTTCCCTTTGAGGTCCTATACTCACGATTGGGAGTTCCAAGATGCCTAACCATTCCCATGTCTAGTTAACCTCTTGGTCGTTGAAACCTCGACATCCTGTAGAGCATTACATACTTGTTTTCACGGATTTCCTTGTCATCAACTTGTCGTCCTATTTCGACTCTTTCTTCACCCGTTGTTCATTACAATTCAGTCCAAATTTTAGGTTTGACATTGTCATTTTTACTAACTGACTCTTCCTTATTTTGAGTCATGTTTTCCTCGATACTATTGGGTCTACCTTCCCTTTAAAGCATGATGTTTTCTAGATCTTGTCTCTATATCCAATAGATTTCGAGAACACCTCCTTTAGGATTATTCCTAACTTTCCAACCTCTTAAGGATTGTATAACTTCATCCCTCTTTTCTTTTGGTAGTATTCTTTTGGGATTTCCTTATTTGGGAGGATTCTTACCCCTTTTTCCCATAATTTTTTTCATACATCTTTGAAGACACCTAACTTTAAATGTTGTCCCTTGATGCTATTCTTTTATGCTTACCTTTACTCTTGAGATTCTACGTATATGTTTTTCGTACTCAATCCTCATTCTCATTTGTACCTCAACACATGTCTAGAGCTCACATCCACCTAGTTTCAAAATCCCTTGATCACCCTTCGAGAGGTTCACTTAACCGTCTGAAGACTTTTAATTATAAATCCAGTTTTGGCCATTGATTTCTTTTAAGGATTTTCCTTCGTTCTTCTTTTCCAATGATTTGGCCTTTTCATTCCTCCCTTCTTTATCGTGGTTTAAATCAATGGTTCTCTCGAAGACTAGTTCTTTAACTACCTCCTTCTCACATTTTTTTCTGATCCAATCATTTGGACAGCTGTATCACTCATCCTTCATTCCCATCCTTTTGTTCTTCATAGAGTGTAGTCTTTACTACATCTTGGCCTTTCTTAGGACTTTGTTTATTCTCTTTGACCATCCGTTGCTACTAGTTTCTTCTTTCTACTTGGTTCCCCTGGAATTATTATTTGGTTCTCCTGCTCTCTCTAAACAGGTCACACTAGGCCATCACGATACTTGTTTTCTTCGAAACATTTCCTAGTTAAGGGTTGGTTCCTTGCGCTCCACATTATGTCCATCCACCCATCAATGGTTCCTTCAAGGGTAGTTAGTCGTATGCATCCCTCTAAAGTTTACTTTCATAGTGTATTTCTTTATGGAGTGTTCAAATACTCCTTGTTTCAAGATTTCTTGACCATTATGTGAGAGGCTTGACTATTCCTTTCTTTGCTTGAGTTTAGTCATTAATTTGGCCTTTGGTCCTTTTAAAGATTTCTTTCATCCTTCTTTTCCCGAGTATTTGGCCTTTCCACCTCTCTCTTCTTTGTTGGAACTCAAATTATGACTTTCCCCTGTATTAGTTCGTTAACTGCCTTGCCTTCACCATTCCATTGGTCTAAGTTTCTTAGGGCAGTTGTTTCTCAATTCTTCCTGTACTTAACGTCCATCTCACTAACCCTTTTAGGGTGTAGTCCTTTCTACCTTCCGGACTTCCTTAGGATGTCATTTATTCTCTTTGACTATCTTGTTGTAACGACTTGCTTTCTTGTGTGATGTTGGTCTGAAATTCCTATTTGGCTTCATTGCGTTTTCCAAGGTGATTCATTCATGTAATCCCAATACATGTTGTTTGTCGTCAAATGTTTGTCTTGTCTTCTCTTGTGGTTGCTCTCCCTTCTTTGCTCCCCATATTTATAATTTTCTTCTTTCAAGGGAGAGTTCTCTCTATTCTATTTGTGGTTTATTGAGGTCCCACCTTTAGTCCCTTTTCTTTTTCTTCCTACCATTATGCTAGAATCTTGAAGAGCTTACTCTTGGATGTAATTGAAGTTCCAAGCAGGAGTTGTATTTCTAAGGATGGTATCCTTTCGGGTTTCATATAGCTGTAGGGGCATTATTCTTGGAAAATATTGTCCAGACTCTTGGCGGTGTGGGGCAGTTTTTTTTTTTTTACTTTGTGACTTATTCCCCTATAGGTTAACTTGATTCCTATCCTTAGTAGGGTTGGACACTTCTCCACGCAGTGTCCCTATTATTCATGCTTCTAATTACGTGAACATAAGCGGTTCCTCCTGACATTTTTCTAGGGAATTGTTAGTTTTGGTGCTCCTTCGTCCTTGAGTCTGGATAACTTGAGAGCTTTTCTTGTGGAGTCTTCTTTGTCAATTGATCACTCTAAGAGTCCTCCTAGATTTCTCGATTCCTTTATTCAATTTCCTTAACTTGGATGGGATTCTCCTTTGTTTCTATGGTAGTACAAGCTTATTTGGTCACTTTCTTTGGGGACATCTTCCTTGAAGATCACATCCTTTTAGGGATAGGATTTTTAGGAATTTGGAGTACTTCATTAATAGAGGAGTACAGTAAGTTGTGTGTTTTGGCCCTATTACAGAAAATGATCACAAAATAACTAGGGAGCTACAGGATTCTTGATAAGCCTCCTCGTATGTAAGGTTATGTGCCCTTTGCTAACGTTTATGGCTTCATGCTTGGCTCCCTTCATACTTTGAGTTCTGATCTCAATAGATCCTAGCACAATCCTCTTGGATACTTCCTCATTTGGCTTTTGAGACTTCTACCATACCTCAAGCATTGGACAGCTTCTAGGGTTGTCTTCCTACGAAGATAAGGTGTTGAGTAGAGCTATTCTTAGTTTTCTTGGTTCCTCTCATGGGAGACATCAGAAAATTTTAGGATAAATCCTATTAGTTACTATATTTTCTAGTCTTTATTATGTATTCGAGGAAACAGGCTCTGATACTACTCAAGTTGTCACGCCCCGACCCAATTTGGTTGGATCCCCTTAAACAACCCGCCACTCTCCCAATTTATTAAAGGGTTTCCCCTTATTATAAACCGTAAAGAGTAAGGCGTCCTTTAAACCTGCACATTTTCCTAGAATAATATAAATCAAAACTACATAATATTTTAAATTTATCGTACTTGTCTAACAGGCGTCTTAGTTTATGGTCTTTAAGGGTAGGCTTTTTGAAATTTTCTAAAAGGGATATAAGGAAGGGGTGAGTACGACTACTTAGTGAATGGGTTTTTCAAAACTCTTAACTTTTAGGAAAAATACTTGTATTGGATTGTACTAGACTCCTTTCTTTCAAAAATCCTATCATATCAAATCTCAATTTTTACCACAATTTCCTTATTAATCACGGTGTGTCATCACCCCACACATATCCTTCATCATGAAGGTCAAATACACATTCGTAGGCCAGCCCGTCCACTGAACCCACTTGTGGCATCAAAGCGACTTTACCGGCCACCTAGATAGAAGCACACCTACTTCTACCTTGAGAATGAGTGGATGTATGCGACATCAGACCCTCAATCCCGTAATGGAAACTCTGTGTTCGTACGAGGACAGATACTTAATTGTATGCATCTTTCCAGAGTTACTTTTTGTAACTCTTTTCTTCTCTTCTTCATTCTTACTGTATCCTACCCTGACATTTTCGGAGGACATTTTTCTGTGTTTGCCCCTTTCTGAGGGGGTTCTAGGCGTACCTCCCATATTCCTTACTTCTATTCTTGTGGTATTCTTCTATGGTTGACATTATTAAGAAGAAGTTTGAATTTCCTTCATTTACCTTGCTATTTCTTGTCCTCCTTGTGAATAGCTTACTTAACATGCTCCATGGTTTTGGTCACCAATCCCTCATGTCTTTCGTGACCTTTGAGGAGGTATTGCCCTAAATCTATGAGGTGAGGAACAGTCCTTCTTTACCTGTCCTATTCCCTAACACTTATGAGAGGTTTGGTACTTGTCCTTAGTAGTGTTGGATACTTCTTCACGTAGTGTCCCCATTGTTCACACATTTAATAGGTTATTTCCTTGCATGGACCATTATTGTTCCTCCTGTCCTTTGGGTATTGCGGGGCCATTATAGGGGTTACTTATAGTTTGGTGATTCACCATTCTTAAGTCTTCTTTGCCAAATGGTCACTCTAGGAGTCCTCTTATATTCCTTCTTTCCCTAATTCAACTTACTTAACTGGGATGGGATTCTCCCTAATTTTAATGGTGAAGGGGTTTGTTTATTTACTATTCATGGGACCATCTTCCTAGCAAGATCACTTATCAACAGATAGGAATTTTGAGTATTTTATTAATAAAGGAGTACAATATGTTGGGGGGTTTTTTCCCTATTACAAAAAGTGGTCACAAAATAAATAGGGAGCTACAGGATTCTTGATAAGCATCCTCCTAGGTAAGGTTATATACCCTTTGTTGGCATTTATAACTTGACGTTTGACTTCCTTTGTACTTAGGGTTATGCCCTCAATAGGTTCTAGCACCATTCTTCTGGATACTTTCCCATTTGGTCTTTTGAGATTCCTGTCATGCCTCATGCATTGGAAATCTTCTAGGGTTGTCTTCCTACGAAGACAGGATGTTGAGTGGAGTCATTCCTAGTTTTCTTGGTTCCTCTCTCAGGAGCCATTTGAAAATTTTAAGATAAATCTTATTAGTTACTATATTTTCTAGTCTTGATTATGTATTTAAGGAAACAAGCTCTGATACCACTCTAATTGTCACGTCCCGACTTGGTTTGGCCAGATCCCCGTGATCAACCCGCCACTCTCCAGGTTTATTAAAGGGTTTCCCCTTATTATAAACCATAAAGAGTAAGGCATCCTTTAAACCTACACCTTTTTCCTAGAATAACATAAATCAAAACTGCATAATATTTTAGATTTATCGTACCTATCTCACAGGTGTCATAGTTGATGGTGTTTAAGGGTAGGCTTTCTGGAATTTCTTCAAAGGGATATAAGGGAGGGGGTGAGTACGACTACTAAGTGAATGGGTTTTCAAAACTTTTAACATTTATGAAAAATATTTGTATTGGAGCGTGCCAGACTCCTTTCTTTCAAAAGTCCTTTCATTTCAAATCTCAGTTTTTACCCCATTTCTTATTAATGATGGTGTGCTATCACCCAACACACATCCTTCATCATGAAGGTCAAACACACATTCGTAGGTCAGTACGTCCATTGAACCCTCTTGTGACGTCGGAGCGACTTTATCGGCTACCTAGATAGAAGTACATCCACTTCTACCCTGAGAATAAGTGGATGTGTGCGACATCCGACCCTCAATCCCGAAATCAATTCTCCATGTCCGTGTGAGGACAGAGACCTCATCCCATCCCCACCCCGGTCTCATGCGCTTGATGCTTCTCCAAATTTCGTATGGTCCCTCTACTCTTATGGCCTATCTAAGGGATCCCAACTGGCCTTAGGCTCACTGTACGAGATTTTCAAAATTGGGCATATTAGCCCCCAAGTTCTAAATTAAGGCCTATGGCCTATCTAAGCTATTCGAGCTCCCGTCAAGAAGGTCTCCCAAAAGTTTAAGCAGTGGCACACAGTCAGGGAAGAGCACTTCTGATAAACCAATCTTTCAGTCGTCCACCACACCAATAGAGTGTGAGGACATCTCTGCTTATAACTGATAAGTGCGTTTTCTACATCCTTCCAAGAAGTTCATCATACCAACCGTGTATGATCTACTTACAACCGGTAAGTAGTTGTTCCATGTAATTTCCACATCACTCCAAGCCCTGACGCACTACCACTAGTCCATTGGGTATGTTTGTCCTATCTTAGTACCATGGTTAAATCACATAATCCATTCATTAAGAATTTTCATGACTTTAACATATAATGTTTGTTTGCGAGCTCCTACTCATGCCAACTAGCGTTGGGCCCACTGTACATGATGTTTTAAAATTGAGAATTTTAGCCCTAGAAGTTCTAAAACTGAAGCCTATGGCCTCTTTGAGTTATTTTAGCTTTAGACAATGAGATTTGGGAATCAACCCAACTAATTCAAAGATGGAGGCTCGAAATGAGTAGAAAGATAGTACCTGTAAATCGTGGGAATCAATAGGAAGCTTGGATAAAGGAGACATGATTGTTGGTAGCCTTGGAAATGTGCAATTGAAGAAGTGAATGGAGTACCATGCTCGCAAACAATTGGGAGGAATGCATTACTGACGACAAGGCTCTCTTTAGGGAAAATTGAACTAGAAAAGGCAAATGCAAAATTGCCAGGCACCAGATGAGGTTGTTAGCTAGAGAAAAATGGGATGGATCGACGTTGTCCCCACTACCATTAGACAATGTAGGAAAAAGAACAATCGCACGGGAGATCAATAGAGGAGAGGAATGGAAAGCATGAACAAATGAACAACAGGCAACATACCACAATGATAGAAACTGAACTCTGGTGAAGTAACCAAGCTAAACAAACAACAACTAAGGATAGCTAAAGAAATGAAGAGAAGGAAGGATGAATGATCTTACCAAGGACTTGAGCAAATTGAAGAGGACCAAAGGTTTGAACTTGGAAGAACACCAAAGCTCCATGAGGTTGTCATTTGTAGAGAGGAAATGCATTTATTAGTGATTTGAAGGGAGGGAAAATTATCGGCATTTAGACGAGGAGCTAAAGGACTTAGCGATGTTGTTAGAGTCATGGAGGAACACTTAGAGTAAACAAAGAGCCAAATGATATTCGACCTCAAGAACTTTGGTCATGAGATGAGGGAACTAAAGGATTTTTGGACAAATTACAATAATTCCCCCAAACGTAGATTAACCATATTGCCCCTATTTTAAGCAAATTTACATATATGCCCCTAGCTCGCAAAATGACCAAATTGCCCCTTCATTATTAACGAAATTACAATGCCGCCATTAAGGCTGCATTTGGGGAGGATAAATAAACTCAAGATGCCAAAATTATGAAAATACCCTTAAAGGCATGTTCGGACTACTGAGAAATCCTGAACGCTACTAACTAACCACAAATTCTTCAAGTACCAGATTTTGAGTATAAGGGAGCAAAACATGCCTGATCATATGAAAGGAGCATGAAGACTCAGGAATCACTTCGGGATGAACATGTCCTCGGATAACAATAAGTGGGATTTCTAGCAACGAGTCCGATTGGACCAATGATATAATATTACTCGTATGTTTAATCGTTTAAGATAATTAAAATATTTTTGGAATATATTTCCCACTAACTTATTGAACCCCGCTTAAAATTATTTTGGGGAAGTATATTTTATATATGAGCATGAACCTTGCTTATGAATAATTATCATGTATTTTATTTAGAAGCATTATATATATTGATTCGTTCCTTGATATAGGAAATGGGCCAAGCCCATGGATGACTGAATGTCTATTTAAATTATAATTTGTGTAGTTGGACAAGTCTAGCATTTTCAAAAATTGTGGGCCCAAGGCCAATGAAAATGGGCCATGTCTCATAAACAATTGTTAATTTATGAGCATGATAAAAGGTATCATAAAATTGATAATGTGTGTTTAAGATGGTCGAGTAAGAGTAGGGTTATAGATCATTGGTTTAATGGTAAAAAGAGAAAGGTCTTATATAAAATACTATTTTTTGTGTTTTATATGGATACGAGACTATGAGACACCCAGTATGGGGTAGTAATGGTTCTAATAATTGATAGTCAGCTAGGGAGAACAAGGGGTGAAGATGCTAGACCAGTATGTATCGAGCTCTAGGACTCTCATGCACAATAGTACAGGCGAAAGGGAAATGTCTCATCCCTGTAATAACAAAAACTTTTATCTGAAAGGTTTGGGGGTTGGAAAATGGTGCTCACATGGACTAATGGTTGAGGTGGTAGACTCACACTAGTCTGGTAATAGTTGTAGCCTCTTAGCAAGGTGGTCGGTAAAGGTGTTGTGGACCACAAGTGGAATAGACCAAAAGTCTATTATGTGAGTATGTGCTCTTTTCCATGAGGGAAACGTTGTGTGTGATGTTTGTCAAATACAAGACTCGTTTATTGAAACTTTGAATCCTTATATGGTATAAATCTTATTTTCTTAAAAAGTTAATTATTAATATTTAGAGTATGCACTTAATCATGGATATGACATCACGATTTCATCTACCTTGCTCATAGAGTTGTGAACTCATTCCCCTCCAAGTACCCCTTTCAGGCAACTTAGATGATAAAAAGGACATCTTGATATTTGAAAAGTCACCTTGAACTGAAGGTACATCTTACATTCAATACTTATCTTGTTATGATTTAAAAAGTTTATTTTTCAATTCCAATTAAATATTTTTGGAAAATAACTTTTGATGTTTTATTTTGATCCTTACATTTTTTTCGGGCTTACAATAATAAGGTACCCATTGTTGTAAAACTGAGAGGATGTGGCGGGTTGTCTGTACATCCGATCGAGGAAACCAGGTTGGCGCGTGACAAATTAAGTGGTATCAGGGCTAAATGTTTTTTGAGCTTTTGTTTTTAAAAGTAAAAACATTTTCAAAAAATAAAATAACGAGAAAGTATAGTGTAAGGCTTATACATATTTATTACCCAAAGAACCCAATACCCAAAAATCTTCAACGAGGAATACCCCTACTAAATTGAGAGATATGTCTATATCCATAGTATGGAAGTGACCTTAAGTAATACGTAATAACTGAAAATTACTCCAAAGAATGTAGGGAAACCTAAAGTAGGCAACCCCACGAGAGTAACACAATTGATATTAAGAATGTTGTGAAACCCGTCATCTTGGATCAAGGAAAACTGGGAGAGAACTGCTCAATTTGATGAGAAAACCGAACCCCTTAAAGAATCGAGAATGATAAAGAGGGGTTAAAATGAAAAATTCCAAGTGACCAAAAAGTCATGAAAATCATTGGGAAGAACCATGAAGTAAATTGGATGGGAAAACCGGACCGGTTTAGGTGAATCAGACTTGAACTGGATTGAACCATAATGAACTAGATTAGAAAATTCATTTTTCTAAGTGGCTTGAAAATCTTAATTTAAAAAATTGAGGTCACCATCAGATAGGAAATGAATTTAGACAAATTTAGAAATTTTTAATTTTGAGAAAATCGGTCGAATTGTGCCTAAACCGACCGATTTTACCCATTGAACCCGGAGAGACCAGTCCAGCCCATAACAGTGTCATCTTCTTCCTTGGATGACAACACTATTCATATGATAGAAAAATTTTCCTTCTCCAACGAGGGTATATTTTCTCTGATTTGGGCATTTTCTAAAGAGGATAAGCATGACCATTATGGAAACTGGAAGGGTAGAGGGTCCATGAGCTCCCTATATAAAGAGCTCCCCTCCATTCATCATTTACACACCTAAAATCCTCTCCTCCTCTGAAGTGCTCCATTTTTCAATGATGCTCAAACCAGAGCTCCGAATTGGGCACTTTTCTCAACCATAGAAGGCAAAGTCGGGTCCTACAGACTCCAGGGGAAGTAAGCTACCTGACAGCAACCTCCCTTTGACCTAAGCATCACCGGAGAAGCGCTGACGAAATCGAACAAAGAAGCAGCTTTGTCGGACAAAAGCTGCCCTATTTTGGCCAACCTGAATTTAGCCAATTTAGCCTTCCTACAACCAAACCAAGCCCTCCCATAGTCCCCACAACCATCACACGACCTCCATAGAGGCGAAAGGTAAGCCAATTCAGCCCTCCTCCGTCATCGCAGATCAGTTCTAGTGAGAGAGTGTTGAACTTTGCTAACCAAATTTACCTTGATCCTAACATCAATTGTAGTGATTCATGATCCTCGAAGGACCCTAAGCACAAGAGCTACATTCCCGGATTAAGAGCTCAGACTGCCACACCTCTGACGGTAAGCTTTCTTTCTTTACGTATAGTTTTTCAACGAAGCTTCGTTTCAGCACATTTCTGACCCAAATTCTACAATTCAATGCTCCATTAGATCGTATTAAAGTGTAGAAACCTATCCATGCCATTAATTGAAGTAATTAATCACATTTGAATGGCCAATTTGAAAAAAAAATCAAATTTGGTCAGTATAAAGGGGTGAAATTGGAAGAAGAGATTGGGGAAAAATTGGGGATTTTAGAAAATTAAGGGACCTCCATGCAATTAATCAAAATTGAAGGTCAATTGGCAATGAGAAAGATGTTGGATGACAAATTGGTCAATTTTTGAAAGAATTGGGGCCAATTGACCATTTTTGGAACTTAGGGGCAAATGGTAATTTTGTAAAAATTGGGGGAACAAATTGGAAATTTGTGAAATTTGAGCCCCATATACGATTTTGAGAAAATTAAGGACCCAAGAGGGATATTGGAAGCCCCGGGGACTTAATTAAAAAATAATTATGCATTTGTGATGTAAAGTCAAAGATTACGGACTTTAGGGACCTAATTGCGATAAGTTAAAAATAATGGCATATGTATAAATACATGAGAATAGAAGGGCTATTCATGCCATGTCATTCCTGATAAAAAAAAACTCAAACCAAGTAGGAACAAATTCAGATAAGTACGTTAGCAAAAGAGCTCGAATATGACTTGGAAAGCTGATTGGGGACAAGCACGTAACAGTCATCAGGTGAATGGGATTATTAACGTCATACACTGTTGGAGTGATGATCACATTTTTTAAAATGAAAAACCACTTGTGAGTGGGACTTTTATACATCATATCAGTTGGGATGATGAGCACATTTTAAAAGATAAAGACCTACTTACCGATTGTGAGTAGGATTAAATAAACATCATACCCGGTTGGTATGATGAGCTTTCTTAAGGAAAGGAAACACTCGCATACCAGTTGTAATCGGATCCATCATTACACCTGGGTGGTGTGATGAATTAAAAGAGATTTTGTTAGAAGTGTTCTCCCCAAACTGTGTGAAAACTGCTTAAACAATTTGGGAGACCTTCTTGATGGGAGCTAGAGCAACTCTAACAAGCTAAGGGCCTCGGTTTTTGAACTCATCGGGCTTAAGGCCCAATTTTGTAAAACACGTGTAGTGGGCCTAAGGCTAGTGGGCATGGGATAAAGCCCGCAAACAAACATGACTAGGAAGAGCCATGAAAACTCCTATTTAAAATAGAAAATGATTGTGTGATTCGTCATGGTATCGAGTTAGAACCAACAATGCTCAATGGGCTGGCAGCAGTGCATCGAGACCAGGTCGACGGACCAGCCTAGACAAACAGCTGCAGGTCGGGTTGAGTGTCAAGGTCGTTGGACCGTTGGCACCAAAGAGAATGCTTAATCATGAAAATTTCTTATTTTTGCATGCACTCATGGATTTGGGACCATGAAGACGCCCTAGGGCTACTAGATGACATGGTGAGATAAAGGCAGTTCGTTCTGCCAACTAGTTATGAATCTATGGGAGCTTCTTGCGAATGAGACTGGGGTGTGGTCAGGATGAGGTCTCGTCCTCGTACAAACACGAAGTGAAAATCGGGTCTGAGGGTTGGACATCTAGGATGTCCACTCAGACTTAGGTTAGAAGTATGTGACTTCTATCTGGGTGGACAACAAAGTCGCGTTGACCCCCAAGTGGGTGCAGTCTAGGACTGCCCTGAAAATGTTTGTACCCTTTATGATATAGGGCATGTGTTTGTTTGCTAAATGCCTCCCGAGGCAAGAGAATGTGCTAAAAGAGCTAAACACACATAATAAGTGAAATGATGAAAGTTTAAAAAACATGTACGGTTGTACTACATGAAACACTTCCCGAGGCAAGAGGAAGTGTTAAAAGAGCTAAACTCACATAATGGTGAAGAATTTGAAAGGGATGATTTGTTTTTCTAAGAGAAAGAGAAACCCCAAGATTTTAGTGAAGAAATAATATTTTTGAAAGAACTCATTTCCCAACACTTGCTCACTGATTTATTGAAACTCACCCCCTCCCTTTAACTTATTTCCAAGAAGGAAGTCAAACTCTTAAGGAATACCTCAAAGCCAAACCTTTAAGACTAGGACAAGTATGTAAGTATTTAACATATTCAGTTTTCTGTAATGTTATTCCATGAAAATTAGGTAAAAGGAATGCCTAACTCCTCACAATTTAAAAGGAAGTGGAATCCTTCATAGACCAAAGGGAGTGGTGGGTTGCTCATGGGTATCTGACCAAAGGGGTGTGACAACTTGAGTGGTATCCGAGTCTATTTTCTCGAATACATTATCAAGACTATATAACGCTATAATTAAGAGAAAATTTTTAAAAATTTACAAAGGGCTCCCAAGAGAGGAACCAAAAAAACTAGGATTGACGTCACCAATACCATCCAACACTCTATCCTCGTAGGAAGACAACCCTAGAAGCTCTCCAATGCCAGAGGTATAGTAGAAGTCCCAAAGGACCAAGAGACATAATGAGGAATTATCCAGTACCACCAAGGAGTAAGGTGTTAGGACCTGTTAAAGTTACATCCACGAGAGTAAGGCATTCTTTAGACCTGTACCTTTTTCCAGGAATATTATAAATCAAAACCGCATAGTGATTTAAATTAATCGTACCTATCTTGCAGGCATTTAATTGCGCAAGTATTTTTAGGTTCGACTTTCCAGGACTTCCTGAAAGGGATATAAGGGAGGGGCTGAATACAACTACTCAGTGAATGGGTTTCAAATCTTTTGACATTTAAGAAAAACATTTATATGGAGTGTGCTAGACTCCTTTCTTTTCAAAAATCCCTTCATTAAAAAATTTGGCTTTTTCCATTATTCTTAGTTACTGGTGCGTCATCACCCAACACACATCCTTCATCATGATGGTTACACACATTCACCGGTCAGTACGACTACTGAACCTGCTAGTGACTTCGGAGCGACTTTATCGCCCACCCGGATAGAAGCACGACCACTTCTACCCTGGGAATGGATGGATGTACACGACATCCGACCCATAATCCCGAAATCACTTCTTCGTGTCTATATAAGGATAAAGGCCTCATCCCGTCCCCGCCCTGGTCTCATGCGCTTGGTGCTACTCCAAATTTCTCACAAACACCTAGAATAATGATATGCCCTTATACTCACTGGGTTGTCCAGGGCCCTTAGGACACATCACTACCCCTCATGGGCGTCTTGATGATCTCGTACTCATAGTGCATACACAAGCCAAGTTTTCTTAAATTGCCATGTAATATGTGGTGCCATTTGTCCCAACAGTCTCAACCTTCAACTCAACATGTAGCTATTTGTCTCGACTGGTCCGGAGACCCGTCATGTAGTATTGCTACTAGTTGACTGAGTATGTCGGACCTGCCCTGGTACCATTACCAAACAATTCTCTTATTAAGTTTTAATGGCACATATATATATATCCTATTCTTTTACGAGCTCCTGCTCGTGTCCATAGGCCTATGGCCCACTGTTCGAGTTTTTCAAAAATAGGGCATATTAGTCCTCAGGTTCCAAAACCAAGGCTCCCAGCGTATAAGAAGCTATTCGAGCTCCCGTCGAGAAGGTCTCCCAAATAGTTTAAGCATTGGAACATAGTTAGGGGAGAACACTATCGACAAAATAGGTTTTCATTGTCCATTATACTGACCGGTATAAGGATATCTCCGGTCATAATCGATCAACAGGTTTTCAACTTCCTTCGAGGAAGTCTCATCATACCAATCGGGTATGATCTACTTACAACCGGTAAGTAGTTTTTCTGCATAATTTTCACATCACACTCTCTAAGTGGTGATGATTAAAATACCACTAAATAGTGGGTTTTTATACCAAGGTACTTATCATCCCTAACCAGGTATGATATATAATCCCACTCACTTGATAGTGCGATGAAATTCCACTTAATCGATTTTCGTCCTTAGCAAGCTGGACCTCAACTGGCGTTCCCAATGTCTCATTCTACTAAATGAAATGAACATAATTGTTCATTATTCTTTGGCCTAATAGCCCTCATTCGTTCCAAATGAATGAGAAAACCCAACTTTACATATATTTGCAATTAGGTCCCTAAAGTTATTCTTCTTTAAGTCCCTATTGTCGGGTTTTTCCTAAATTCCAGTCCTGAAACTTCTAAAATTTATCTTAGGACCTCTAATTATTTGATTTCACACAAAGGGTTTAATTTCCCAAATTTCCAATTTGGTCCTTCAATTTTCCCAAAATTACCATTTTGCCCCTTCTTTAGAAAAATGGTAAATTTTGCCCCAAAATTCTAAAATTTCTCAATTGGCCCTCTAATATTCTTATCATGAACAATTGATCATCAATTTTAGAAAATTACATTTTGGTCCTTTGAATTTTTGAAAATCCCCAAATTTCCCCAAAATTTTCCCTAAATTTCAACTTTTCAACATTGTCGAATTTGATTTCATCAAATTGGCCGATCAAACACCACTAATTGTTGAAATTGGAGTTGAAATTGAGTTCCTACATGTTCATACAATTCTAAGGTACTTTGAATCGCTGATTTTAACATTGGAACGAGCTCAAACGGAGCTTCGTCGAAAAATAGATTGTAGAGAGAGAAAGCTTTGATTTCTCACCGGTGAGGGCGCGGCGGTCGAAGCTTTCTATATGGGCAGGTAGCTCTCCTCCAGAGCTTCTTCATAGGATTAAGAATGACATCAATTGATGTCAAATTGGATGAGAATTTCTTCATTGAAATTCGGATGACTCTCTCTCTAACAACGATATGAAATTGTAAAAGGGAGTCAAATTGGCTTAACTTTCGTTCCTAATTCGGCCGTGGAAGGCCTGAGGAGGTGTCGGGAGAGCTTGGTTTGGCTTGAGAAGGGCTCAAATTGGCTGATTTCAACTCGGCCGAAATAGGGCAGCTTCGATCCGCCGGAGCTGCTTCACTGTTTGATCACGCCGATGCTTCTCCGATGACTCTCGGGATGAACGGATGCTACCACCATGTAGCTGACTTCTCCCCGATTCTAATGAACCTGACCTTGCCTTCTTTGGCTTAGAATTGACCCTATATCAGAGCTCTGGTTTGAGCTTCATCGAAAAACTAAGCAACTAAGAGAGAGTGAGCTTTTCAGGTGAGGAGAGGATGAATGGAGAGGGGCTCTTTATATAGGGAGCTCGGGGACCCGTTGGTTGTCCGTTTGGCACTGTTATGATAGGAATTGATGACTTGAAACGTGCCAAACGGAGGCGTTTCTTCTTCACCGACATTTCTTCATCACCAGTGTTTCCTCAGTTTCCCGACGAGTGAACAATCCTATCATCCAAAGGAAGAAGATGACACCGTTCCAAACCGGACCGTACTAGTCTGAATCGGGTTCAAAGCTTAAACAGGCCGGTTCACCCCTCATTCGACCGAGTATTTCAAATATAAAAATTTCTAAATTCATCTAAATTCATTCTCTATCCAATGGTGGCCTCAAATCTTCAATTTGAATTATTTAAGCCACTTAGAAAAATGAATTTAGGATTTAGTTCAATAGTGATTCAAACCGGTCCGAACCGGTTCGGATCTAATTCACTTGAACTGGTTTGGTTTTCATCCCCAATTCCTTCACAAGTCCATTTCCATGTCTTTTGTGACTCCTTGGGTCACTTGGGGTCCATAAAATTCCCGGTTTACCACCTCTTAATCGATTTCAGTTCATAAATCAGCTCGGTTCTTAAACCGGTTTAATCAAGTTCAGGTCGGGTTCACCCAAACCAATTTGGTTTTTCTCTCCCACATTGTTCTAAGGTTCCTTCCCAAGGATTATAAATAACAAGAAATCCATAAAACTTCTTGGTTAACTCATTCTCTATCGGTTCCGGTTCATGAATCAACTTGGTTCATAAACCGGTTCTATCCAGTTCGGACCTGGTTCTCTTGAACTGCTTCGGTCTTTCTTCCTCATATCATCCAAGGGTTCTTTTCTCAAGTTTATTAATATTTTTTTGTCACATGGGAGTTAGAAATTTTTGAATTTGCTTGTCCCCTAATAGTTGGGCATGCAGACCAATTCGGTTTAAAGATCACATTGACCGGTTCTTTCCCAGTTTTTCTCATTACTAAAGGATAGGGTTTACACGTTCTCATACCTCAACTACATGAGTAAGGGTCACGGAAGACGAGAAAGACCAAACAAAATGAAGCAAAGTATAGATGTGAGGGAAATTTTTCCTTAAGAAGAGTTACAAAGCCATCTAGGAGTAAAGAAGGAAACGACTCCACTAGAGAGGACAAGCCCAAACAATGGACGACAATTAGGATGTCTCAGGATGGCAATTGTGACCTGCTTCAGAAAAGCAAAGGAGCCAAGTAGGAAGCAACTAGTAATGACGGAATGATCAAGGAGAATGAACGACACCCTAAGAAGCACTGAGAAGTAGTAACTACTACATCCTGCAAAGGGCGATAGGATGGGCATTAAGGACAAGTAGACTCGAGAGACAACTATCTCAAGACATCTGGATAAGACTAGTAGGGACGAGATAGTAAATTAACTAACCCTCGTAAGAATCATGGACTCATACCCCAAAGAAGAAGGGAGAAGTGGAAAGGCCAAATTTTAGAAAAGAAGGATGAAGGAAATCCCTAAAGAAATCAATGGTTGAAAATGGATTGGTGACCACACTCAAGCCATGAGAAGAATTAAGTAAGCCTCACACAAAGGGGTCAAGAACTCTTGGAAAGAACAATGTTTGAACCCTTACCATGGAAGAAAACTTGTAGGGGATACAAGTAGGATTAAGGAAAGGGTACAACAACATACCACAAGATTCCTAAGGAAGGGTGCACAGGAAGGATGACAGCAAAGGATGTCATAAAGTTGCTCTAAGGTCGGATGCCTGTAAGGGCGAAGAACGGAAGAAGCCTATCAAAGAAATAGGTCCCATGGAAGTATAGGTCCCAACGAAGAGGCAATGGACCCAATGGAAATGGGGATAATAAGATAAGCTTGCAAATGAAGTACATGTTGAGGTGAAAGAACCAAGGGAAGCGTACTAGGTGGACCCAAGGACTAAGTTAAACCCAAGGAACAATAAGTATTAAGATAGCATCAAATGATGTCGTAACAAATGGGAATGGGCGGAGTACCCATAATAAGAAAATAAAGGAAAAGTTATACGAAAAACCCTGGAAGAGTACACTCTTCAATCAAGAGTAAAGGAAACGATTTTGGAAGGAAGTAAAGCCTTGGGAAAGGATGTACTCCAGTCAAAACGTGATTTAAAGGAATAACGATGAACACTAGGACAAATTTTGGTCCATGCCCATGGACCTTAAGATTGATTGTTAGGCCCTAATGTAAAGGACACGAAATAGGACTCGACAATCGGAGATACCTCAGATTAGAAGTTAAGGTCAGCAAAGGATTAAAGGTGGGTGAAAGCTCCAATTCAAAAGGGTGTAAGAATATGAAGGAAGGAAACATTCAAGAAATGGTAACAAGGTCGAACGTGTAGCTCCTAAAATAGAAGTCTCTGCTTTAAATGATATAGTAGAGAATGAAGCCATCAAGTGAGAACTTCCCAAACAAAGGAATGGACACATAGACTGTCACGCCCCAACCCGGTTTGATCGAGGTTCATGATCAACCCGCCACCCTTTCCTGTATCATTTGGGTATTCCTACCCTAATGATATAGGGAAGGTGAAGGTGTGTCTACATTCAAACCCTTAGTATAAGAGGGGGTAGGAAATGTATCTTGAGTGTCCAAGCTCATTTGGAAACTTTTCATCTGGTTGTAGACTTGAAAGGGTGAGAGGAGGGGAATGAGTACATAATACTCAGTGAGGAAAACTACTATAGCATTTACTCTAATACATTTATCTATTCATTAAATTCTTCCATTTTTTGTTGTTGGCATTTTGAACATAATCAACAACTGCCCTCCTATCATAGGAGGGTTCACACATTCGTAGAACGGTCCTCGAATGTGCCACTTGTGGACCGGAGTAGCTTTATCATCCACCCTAATAGAGGTGCACTACCTCTAATCAGAGTTTGAGTAGACATCAATAGTTTGAACTTCAAACCCTGATCACTTCACCTTATCTTCATAGTGGGATGAGACCTCATGTCAAGTGTCCTTATGGCCCGAACATCGAAGTGCATGCACAATCAATAGTCTTTTTAAATTATAGCCTTTATCTTTGGCCCTCCAGCTCAATGGTCTATTGGCTTGGCTTCGGCCCACACATACTGGCACAACAACTTCGACAACCTAGCTTCAGCAGAGTAGCGATTTGGCCCAACAAGCTCGACAAGTCAGACTTGGCTCAATGGGTATCACACAAAATTCCCATTATTTAGATCTTTTAATCATCATTCATCACATGTTCGTTCTGGACGGGTCCATACCCATATCCATTGAGCTTCATGACCTACTGAACAACAAAACCGCCCTTATGCACCATGCGTTGTCCAACAGTCCTTGTACTCCATCACTACCTCATACCAGGTGTCCTGATGGCCCAAATATCGAAGTGCATGTACAATCAACAGTCTTTTTTAAATTATAGCCTTTATCTTTAGCCTTCTAGCTCAACGATCTATCAACTTGGCTTTGGCCCATCAAGTTTGACAACCTGGCCTCAGCAGAGTAGCGGTTTGGCCCAACAAGCTCGACAAGTCAAACTTGGCTTAATGGGTATCACACAAAATTCCCATTATTTAGATCTTTTAATCATCATTCATCACATGTTCATTCTAGACGGGTCCATACTCGTATCCATTGACCTTGGGCTCATTGGCATCTCGAGCCTAAGCTCGGAATTAGCTCTGAAATGTTTTAAGCAGAGTCACCCAATCCAAGGAGGCTAATTCTAAGAAAATTGTTTTCAAAGCTGAAATGTCATTCCAACCAGAATTGGAATTATAGCAGTTCCCACTCACCTGGTGATTTTGGCGGGGTTGCATCGGTGAAATCTCTCTCCTCGGTGTGCTTATGGGGGCTGGCGCTCGAGTAATTCATTCATGCAAGGTATGAGTGTTCGTATCAAGACATGGTGATGAAGAGGTCACACACTTTCTCATATTTGCACCTAGGGCCCTATACTTTACTTAAATTACACTCGGTCCCTTATTTCTCTTTAATCTACATTAAACACCTTGGGGTCCTTAACTCTGTCAATTTCACCACTTGGCCCTTAATTTACCAAAATTGCCCTTTAGTTCTTAATTTTTCGAAATTGCAATTTGGCCCCTAACTTTTAGAAAATTTCCATTTGCCCCTATTTTTCCTAAATTGCCCAATTGGCCCTCAATGGTGGTGAATTTCATGAAAACACACTCAATTTCATGAAATTGTCGTTCAGTCCTCCAATTTTTTGAAAATGGCACAAAAGTCCCCAAAATTCCCAATTTAAACTTCATCTTCTTACCCACTTCAAGCATATGAACCTTCGGATCTTACCTCATCCAATTGGCAGCCTGTAAGTCCTTCATTTCTTCGATTCTTGCCTCAATTCATCTCCAAAAAACTCCCCTCAATCGTCCTACACTTCGAATTTCTGAATTTGGTTGAGTTTTAAACCTCGTCAGAGCTCCGCCGGAAAATTTACAATAGAGAGAGAAAGCTTTCATATCTTACAGACGGAGGGTAGTGGCCAAAGCTTGAGGTGAGAGCAGCTAGTACTAGTTGAGGGGAACCTGGCAGGACTGAATCCCGCTCCAATTTGTCGTTGTTTTGCCAGAATTTGAAGAGAGAAGTTTCGGGGTGTGCAACTTTGAAACTTAGAAATTTCAATGAGGAGATATGAAATTGAGCTTATCGAGATCTGTAGGAGTGTTGTGAAGGGTCTTGGGCGGACAGAGATGGCACAGGTGGGCGGCAGAAGGGCCGAGAGGGTTGAGGTTGGGTCGGGTAGGAGCTCGCTATTCTGAGCTCCAGAGCGACTTCGCTATGAAATCCCTTGTACACTTCTCAATGCATCCTCTAGTCATTCTTTGAGTGTATGGAGCCAGAGTACTCTTCTCCAGTTCCAATGGCACTCTTCAGAGCTTCTTTGGTGGATATTTCACTCATCATCGGAGCTCTAGTTTTTTTCTCACTGGAAAATGCACTCTTCTTCTTCTTCGCTCAATTATGGGATGCTGAGAATGAATGGAGGGGTGCTCTTTATATAGGGAGCTTGGCAACTACTTAGGCTACCCATCGGCGTAATACTCAGCCTTCGACTCCACCACCGATGACTTGATCGGAGAGTGTTTCGAGTCACAGGAGACTCTAGCTTTTTTTGCATCACCCTCTCCTCCGTTGTCTCTGTCAGTGTCTAAAGGTTGAAGATGCAGACATGGCAGTCATGCCACGTGGCACTCTATGATTGGTTAGGTTTCCTAACATGGAGTGCCAGCTCGGCTGCCATGCCAGTCGTTGACCCATTGATCGGACATTTGGCAGCCTCTCATTGGCTGCTTGTGTCTGCGTGGCATTCTGACGGGCACCAACTTTTTATTGACCAAACACGTGGTAGGCTCCCATTGGCTGCCCATGTCTGCATGACAGCTAATGGGGTGACATTGACCGTTGACCGGTCCGGTCTATCAGGTTTCACAATAAAAAATTCAAAAATCGTCCGGTTCGAGCTCGATTCAACTAGTTTTCTGAAATTTAAAAATTTATAAATTCACCTAAATTCATTTTCTATCTAATGGTGGCAACAATTTCCCAAATTGACATTTTTAAGCCACCTAGAAAAATGAATTTGTGAACCAGTTCACAATGGTTCATCCAAGTTTAGTCTGGTTCCGGTCTAGTTCATCCCGAACTGGTCCGATTCTATCCTCAATTCCACTTCCTGCTTCTTTCTCACAATTTTTGTGAATTTTTGTCACTTGGGATTTTCCAATTTCCCATGTTAACCCAACTTTACTATTTTCTATTGATTAAATTGGCTTGGTTTTTCGACAATAGTCTCGATTCTCTTCCCGATTTCCTTGGTCTGAGGGGATGGTTCCACAACTCTTCCTTCCTTTTAGATGTTTTTGTCTTCAAAACTCTATTGTTCCTATTTTCTTTCAGGAGGAGTCCCTGTAGGTCCCCCCTTGGGGTACGATTCAATTTCCTACCATTTGGGTCACTTCCTTGACTCACTGGGACTTAGTCAGTTTGACTCGTCCCTTCACCCGTTGTTCTCTAAGTCCCTTGGGTCCAATATTTCCTTCATCTTAGGGCCAAGCTTTCGTTCTAGGGTTTTTTCTGGACTTGAAGTTCCGACATCTAACCACACTTAGGTTTGTTTACTCACTTGTCCGTTGGGACTCTTCGGTAATTCAGCCCTTCGAGTGATGGCGCTTGTCCTTCTCAGTGTCAATTCCCTTTCTTATCCTTTAGATTATCCTTTCACACTTGAGTTCCCCCCTTTTTGGTTGGATGTTGGACTTAATTTCCCTCGATATTAGGACCTGGCATCCAAGTTCCGACATATTCCATCTTTATATTGAGTCTGCATGTCTCCCCCTGTCAGGTTTCCAGCCCTAGGTTGGCACTATTAAACTATTGGTTCTCATGCCTCTGTCCGTTCTTACATTTGCTGGAGTTCTCCGACTAGCGAGGGATCCTTCCTTTCTCTTACTTCCTCTCTTCTCTCTTGGCCTAGGGATCATTACGCTTGTTGATCTATAATGACTGGACTCTTTTGGATTTATCACTTTTTTTTCTAGTTCTAGGTGGCGAGGTTTGGTGTTTAATTCTATGATTACCTTCTTAATTAATTCTTATTTGAGTCGTCCTTAAGGAACTACTTGTCACGCCCTGACCCGGTTTGGTCGGATCCCCATGATTAACCTATCGCTTCTTTGGTTTAAGAGAGGTTTCCCCCTTCCAAACTCGGGAAGAGTCAGGCGTAATTTAACCTTGCAAAGGGTATAAAATAACTTTTAAGCATACCTGACAAAGGGTATAATCGGGTGTTTTCCTTAGTCATTTTCTCTACTCTTGAAAAGTGATATAAAGGAGGGGTGAGTTTCTACAACTCAGTGAATGGGTGTTGGGAATGAGTTTTTTATAAATAAAACATCTTTAATTGGAGTTTTCCAGACTCCTTATTCTTTTAAGAACATTCCTTTCTCAAATTCCAATTTTCAAATTATTTTCCACATTATCCACATTAGATGTGTTTCAAAGTCAACACACGCCCTTCATCAAGAAGGGATTACACATTCGCAAGGCAGCCCGTCCACTACACCCACTTGTGGCATCGGGGCGACTTTAGCAGCCACCTAGGTTGAAGCCCATCCACTTCTACCTTGGGTCTAAGTCGATGTTCGCGAAATCCGACCCTCAAACCTGAAATCAACTCTGTGTTTGTATGAGAACAGAGACCTCATCCTGAACCCATCTCGGCCTCATGCACATGGAGCTACATCGAGCTTCCCTGACTGCTAGCATGACAAAATGCCCTTATCTCCACCATGTAGTATAATAGACCTTAGAATGCATCACTACCCCTCTTAGGCATCTTGTTAGTCCCGGACCTCAGGTGCATGCACAAACAATAGTTTTCCACAAAGCCTAGTCCAATGACCCCGACCCTCAACTCAACCTACAACTATTTGTCTAGGCCGGTCCATCGACCTGGCCCTGATGCACTGTCGCCAATCCATCGAGTATGTCAGTCCTATCTTGGTACCATGGCAAAATCACATAATCCTTTCATTAAGAATTTTCATGGCTTTAACATATCATGTTTGTTGATGAGTTCCTACTCGTGCCAACTGGCCTTGGGCCCACTGTACGTGATTTTCCAAAATCAGGCATTTTAGCCCCACAAGTTCCGAAATCGAGGCTTCTGGCCTATGTGAGTTGTTTTAGCTCTTGTCAAGAAGGTCTCCCAAAAATTTTAAGCATTGGCACACAGCACGGGATAACACTTCTGACAAAATAATCTTTCCATTCATCACACCAACCAGGTGTGATGACAACTCCGCTTACAGCCGGTAAGCAGGTTTTCTCCTTCCTTCCAAGAAGTTCAACATACAAACTGGGTATGATCTCTCGACTTACAACCTGTAAATAGTTTTTTCGCATAGTTCTCACATCACTCCAATCGGGTGTGATGGTAAAATCCCACATATAAGTGGTTTTTCATTTATGAGGTGCTCATCATCCCAACTGGGTATGATGTGCTCATCATCCCAACTGGGTATGATGTGCATAAACCCACTCATCCAATCAGTGTACTCTTCTCTAGTTAGTTTTCATGTCCATGTTAGCTTGTCCTTGCTGGCGTTGTGGTCTCTCATGTTCCTACACCATTTGGACATCCTTATCTATTAATATATGGCATAACAACCCTTTTTTCTCACATATGAACGACTAGGTTCAAATATCCAGTTAATTGTACTTATGTCCCTAAAGTTCATTTTCTTTGACTTTAGGACCATAATGGTAACTTTTCTCCAAATTGAGTCCCAAAACTTCCAAAAATTAAATTTGTGTCCTCAATTTACTCAAAATTATTTAAGGGTCTCAAGTTTTCCAAATTTCCAATTTGGTCCCTAACTTTTAAAAATTACCATTTTGCCCCTACTTTACAAAATTGGCCATTTGACACTAATTATTTTCAAAAATCGACCAATTGGTCCTCTAACATCCTTTTTGTGGCCAATTGGCCCTCAATTTTTGGAAATTGCAATTTGGTCCCTCAATTTTAAAAAATCCCCAAAGTTCCACAAATTTTTTTCTCTAATTTCCCCCTTTCAAATTGGTCGAATTTAATTTCATCAAATTGACCATTTAATCGGTGTTAATTGCTCCAATTGAAGGTATGGATCAGTTCCTACACTTCCATATGATTCAATTGAGCTTTAAACAACGTCATTTGGGCTTGAATTGAGCTCAAACGTAGCTTCGTCGAAAATTTGAGCATAGAGAGAGAAAGCTTGCTGTCGGAGGTGCGGCTGTCCGATCTCTCTATTGAGAAAGATAGCTCTCTTCCTAAGGTATATTTTAGTATCAAGAATTCCTACAATTGAGTGAGAATTTTGTTAGTGAAATTCTACAATTTCTCTCTAACTCCAAGCAACAACGATTGAGGAGGGCCAAATTGGCTTACCTTTTAGCTCCGTTGAGGTCGTCTAAGTGTTATGGGGATGTTGGGAGAGCTTAGTTTTGCCAGAGAAGGGCTGAATTCAGCTGATTTCAGCTTGGCCGAAATAGGCAGCTTCGGTCCGCTAGAGCTGCTTCATTGTTTGATTCTGCTAGCGCTTCTCCGGCAGTCCTCGGATCGAGCGGAGGTTGCTATCATATAGTCGACTTCCCCCGAAGTCTAAAGAACCAGACCTCACCTTCTAAGGTTGAGAAAACTACCCAAGTCAAACATCTAGTTCGAGCTTCATCAAAAAATGGAGTAGTTAAGAGAGAATGGAGTTTTCAGGTGTGATGAGGATGAATGGAGATGAGCTATTTATATAGGGAGCTCGAGGACTCTTTGCCCCGTCCATTTAGCACATTTGTGACACTCATTCATGGCCTGAAATGCTCTGAACAGAGGCGATTCATCTTTGTTGGGGCTTTTTATTCTTCTAGTGAATAAACAGTGTCGTCATTTGAAGGAAAAAGATGACATTGTTCTAAATCGGACCAGACCGGTCCGAAGTAGGTTAAATGCTTAAGCCAACTGATTCAGGCTCGATTTGAACGAGTTTTTCAAAATAAAAAATTTCTAACTTCATTCTCTATCCATTGATGGCTTTAATTCCCAAATTTGAATATTATAAGCTACCTAGAAAAATGAATTTAGCAACTAGTTCAATGATGGTTCAAATAGGTCCAAACCAATTCAACCCATTCAGATCTAGTTCACCTGAACCAGTCTGGTTTTCTCTTCCATTTTGTCCCAAAGTCCCTTTCCCTGGTTTTTATGACTCTTTGAGTCACTTAGAATTTGTAAATTTCCCAATTTTCCCTTTCTCTAATGGTTGGGGTTCGTGAACCGGTTCGATTTTCTCACCTGGATTGACTAGTTCTTTCCTCTGTTTCCTTATCTTTAAGGGATGGAGTTTACACTTCTTCCCCTTCCAACATCCAACTTTTACGTGGAACTGGTGAGGGTTTCTTGAGGTTTCTCTACTTGTTCTGAGGTATGGTCTCATGGTCTATCCTTAGGGATTCGGTGGCGATTCATCCCTTGTCATTCCATAGTGGCCTATTTGGATCATCGTCCCATTTCTACTCGTTAGACTACCCACTCCTCACTTGAGATTGTCATGCCTACATGTCAATGCTTCCTTCCCTAGGTTGTGCTCCTCGTCGTGTTTGGGGTTAGTCCCTCTCCTATGCTTTCTCCTTATGGGTTGATCTATCCTTCCGATTATATGTCCTCCTCAACTTTCGAGTTTCTCAATGTAACTCCCTTGTGTAACTACCTAATCCGACTTTATAGTCTCCATGCTCCCCACTCCTCCCTTTTTGCCTTCCCCTGATCTCTAGTGTCATAATGTTCCATACCTTCGTCACAGGCTTGCTTCTCAGTCTCTCATTGATACGGCCTTGCTAGGGTCATATGGGGCGGTTAGTTCTTCTCGCGGTAAATCCTTGACCTGCCTTCCATTTTTCTCGGGTTCCCATCTCCGGATTTGTCGTGTCAAGCCTTTTGCCTTGATGCCATTCCTAATTTGTGTCCTCACTTTCTATCTTGACACTCCTTTGGTGTCACCTTCCTCTTCCTTGATACAGCCCCCATTTTGGGTCATTGATCCTATCTTAGGGTCCTTGCTAGCTTGTTTAGGTGCCTCATTCCAATCTATTCATGTGAGGTTATTTGCCTTTTGGCCATGATTTTACCCCATAAGATCATGTTTTACTTTATCCTTTAAGGTTCTCCTTAGGGTTTCTTGTTGCCCTTGTCTTGTTATGGAGTACAGATGTTAGAAGGGATTGACTAGTCTACCAAAAGCTGGCTTTGGATCTTGTTTACGCCCTTAGGGTTCCTTGTACTCCGTGTGTCTTTGTGTCCCTTTTGATAGTTGGTCAAGAAATTTGGGTTTTTCCTTTGAGAACACTGCAAATCCTTTATTTATTGGACTAGAAAACCCTGGTTAGGTTTTATTAGAATCAACATTTCTAGAATTTACTGCCCTTTTCCTATCCCCTCTAGTTAACCGACCTAGAGTTATACATAGGCGGGTTACGAGACTCTGCATCTAGTGTCTGGATATGCCTCCCCCTTCTAGGTGGGCATTTGCCTCCATGGTATCTTTCACAATGAGGGCAGGGGTTCAAGTTGGTTTCTTCAAACTTCGTGGATGCTGATAGGCTAGGGGTGCTCTTGGCCTACACGGCATAAGACATCAGCATCATGGGGGTGTTGTGTGAGGCCTGCCGTACACACACAGCTGTGGGTCGGGGGAGTCAGTGAAAAGCCCTCACATAATTAGAGTTTGCCTCCCAAAAATTCCTTTCAGCTTCCACTTAAATCTGGGCCATGTCTTGCTCCTTAGGTGGGGATACTTCATCTTCCATCAAGTAGGGAGGGGTCCTATCTTGCGATGCATCCCATGTGGTGGGTTCTTCTAATGCCTCTACCCTTTGTTCCATGGCGTATATCTAAGGGATATATTCTTCAGGGGCGTTTTCTTTCATGTTCTCTGCAAGGGTTATTGGGGATCAAGGATTAGGACGGGTTGGGGAAAACTTATCATGAAAGTTATTCTCTGATACCACTCAAGTTGTCAAGCCCCGACCCGATTTGATCGAGGTTTGTGATCAACCCGCCACCATTTCATGTATTATACGGGTACTCCTACCCTAATGATACAAGGAAGATGAAAGTGTGTCTACATTCAAACCCTTACTATAAGAAGGAGTAGGAAACATACCTTGAGCGTCTAAGCTCATCTAGGAACTTTCCATCTGATTGCTAGACCAGAAAGGGTGAGAGGAGGGGAATGAGTACATAATACTTAGTGAGGGAAACTATAATAACGTTTACTCTAATTCGTTTATCTGTCCGTTAAATTCTTCCATTTATCATTATTGGCATTTTTCACATGACCAACAACCACCATCCTATCATAGGAGGGATCACACGTTCGTAGAACGGTGCTCGACTATGCCACTTGTGGACCGAAGCGCCTTTACTATCTACCATGATAGAGGTGCACTACCTCTACCCAAAGTTTGAGTGGACATTAATAGTCCAACCTTCAAACCCTGATTACTTCATCATGTCTACATAGTGGGATGAGACATCATTTCCCCTACTGCCTTAGTCTAAGTGCACAGGAAGCTTCCTCAAGCTTCACGACCTACCATACGAAAAAACTGCCCTTATGCACCCTAGGTCATCCAATAGTCCTTGGGCTCCATCACTACCTCATGACAAGTGTCTTGATGGCCCGAACATTGCAATTCATGCATAATCAACAGTCTTTTTAAATTATAGCCTTTATCTTTGGCCCTCCAGCTCAACAGTCTATCGGCTTGGCTTCGGCCTATGCATACTAGCCCAATAGGTTCAATGACCTGGCTTCGACAAAGTAGCAGTTTAGCCCAACAAGCTCGACAGCTCAAACTTGGCTCGATGGGCATCACACAAAATTCCCATTATTTAGATCTTTTAATCATCATTAATCACATGTTCATTCTAGACATGTCCATACCTGTATCCATCGACCTTGGGCCAACTGCATCTCGAGCCTAAGCCCAGAATTAACTCCCCAAATGTTTTAAGTAGAGTCACCTACTCTGGTGAGGCTAATTCCGAGAAAATTGTTTTCAAAGTTGAACCGTCATTGGCGTTATAGTGGTTTCCACTCACCCGGTGATTTTGGTGGGGTCGCGTCAGTGGAATCTCTCTCCTCAGTGCGCTTCTGGGATCGGCGCTCAAGTAATCCATCCCTACAGATACATTAGGGCGTGGTGACGAAGGTTACACTTTCTAATATTTGCACCTAGGGCCCCATACTTTGCTTAAATTGCACCTAGGTCCCTGATTTCTCTTTAATCTCCATTAATCCCCTTGGGTTTCCAATTATTCTTTTGGGGTCCTTAACTCTTTTAGTTTCACCACTTGGCCCTTAATTTACCAAAATTGCCCTTTAGTCCTCAATTTTTCAAAAATTGCAATTTGGTCCCCAACTTTTAGAAATTTCCAATTGCCTAATTGTCCCTCAATTGGGATGAATTTCATGTAAACACCCTCAATTTCATCAAAATTGCCATTCAGTCCTCCATTTTTTTGGAAATTGCACAAAAGTCTCCAAAATCACCAAATTGAACTCCATCTTCTTCCCCAATTCAAGCATATAAACCTTCATATCTGGCCTCGTCCAATTGACAGCCTATACGTCCTTAATTTCTTTGATTCTTGCGTCAATTCATCTCCTCCAGCTCCTCTCAATTGTCTTACACTTTGAATTTCTGAATTTGGTTGAGTTTTAAGCCTTGTTGGAGTTCCCCCAGAAAATTTACAATAGAGAGAGGAAGTTTGCATATCTTTCTGATGAAGTGGCGATGGCTGAAGCTTAAGGTGGGGACAGCTAGTGCTAGTCGAGGGGAACTTGGCAAGACTGAATCCCGCTGGAATTCGTCGTTGTCCTGTGGGAATTTGAAGAGAGAAGTTTCGAGGGGTGCAGCCATCACACCTTGACTCGGTTTGGTCAGATCCCCGTGATCAACCCGCCACTTTTCTGATTTATTTAAGGGTTCCCCTTGTTATAAACCATGAAAAGTAAGGCGTCCTTTAAACCTGAACATTTCCTGGAATAACATAAATAAAAAATACATAAATTTTTAAATTTATCATACCTGTCTCATAGGCGTATTAGTTGGTAATCCTTGTAATCCTTGAGGGTAGGCTTTATGGGATTTCCTAAAAAGGGATATGAGGAAGGGGGTGAGTACAATAATTCGGTGAATGGGTTGTTGATATCCAATTTTTTTTAGGAAAATTATTTGTTTTGGAGTGTGTCAAACTTCTATTTCCTTTCAAAAACAATTCATTTCAAATCTCTGTTTTTATTACCATCTCATATTAATCACGGTGTGTCATCACCCAACACACATCCTTCATTATGAAGGTCAATCACACAATCGCAGGCCAACACATCCACTATACCCACTTGTGGAGTTGGAGCAACTTTACTGGCCACCTAGATAAAAGCACGTCCACTTCTACCAAGAGAATGAGTGGATGTATGTGACATCCGACCCTCAATCTCGACATCAATTCTCTGTGTCCGTATGAGGACAAAGACCTCATCCTGACCCCACCCCGATCTCGTGCACTTGAAGCTACATCAAGCTTTGCAAGGTCACCTAGTCTGATGAACTGCCCTTATACCCACCAGGTCATCCAGGGCCCTAGGACACATCACTACCCCCCTTGGGAGTCTTAAAGGTCCCGTACACATAGTGCATGAACAATTAGTATTTTCACATCATGCCATATAATCTGTGGTGCCACTGGTCTAACGGTCCCGACCCTCAACTCAACCTACAATTGTTTGTCTTAACTAGTCTAGAGACCGGTCATGTCACACTGCCTCTAGTCGACTGAGTATGCCGGTCATGTCACACTGCCTCTAGTCGACTGAGTATGCCGGTCATGTCTTGGTACCATCGCCAAATAATTCATTTATTTAAAGTTTTATGGCATATATCTCATGTTCGTTTATGAGCTCCTGCTTGTGCCAACTAGCCTATGGCCCATAGTTCGAGATTTTCAAAATTGGGCATAATAGCCTTGAAGATCCAAAACCGAGGCCTCTAGCCTAGCAGAGCTATTTGAGATCCAGTCAAGAAGATCTCCCAAATTATTTAAGCAGTGGCACACAGTTAGGGGAGAGCACTTCTGAAAAATTAAATTTTCAATTTATCCATCATACCATCCATGTATGAGGATATCTCCGCTCATAACCAATGAACGGGTTTTCCACTTTCTCCAAGTAAGTTTCATCATACCAACCGGGTATGATCTACTTACAATCTATAAGTAGCTTTTCCACATCATTTTCACATCACTACTCTAAGTTGTGATGTTTAAAATACCACTAAGTACTGGGTTTTCATTTCGAGGTACTTATCATCCCCAATCGGGTATGATATAAAATCCCACTCACCTGATTGTGTAGTAAAATTCCTCTTAGCCACTTGTTATCCCTACTTGAACTCGTCTTAGTAAGTTTTCTTGGTATTTCTTGTTCCTACAAGTTATGAACATTCTTGTTCAATATGTTTTGGCCTAACAGCCCTAATTCATCCCAATTCAATGAGAAAATCAAAATATTCCGTTATTTGCAATTAGGTCCCTAAAGTTTCTTTTCTTTAACTTTAAGTCCCTAATACAGGTTTTTCCTCAAATTGAATGTAAACCCCGCCCTTTTGAGCTAAGGAAAATCGGGAAAAGAACCTGTCAAACCGAGTGAGAAACCGAACCGGTTCACAAACCCGATCATTTATGAACAGACAATTTCAGAATTTACAATTCCCGGGTGATCCAAAGGGTTCATAATACCATGGAAAGAAAAGAACCTTAGGACAAATTGGAAGAGAAATACTAGACCAGTTTAGATGAACCAGATCCAACTATATTCAACAAGTTTATGAACCGAGTCGGTTCATGAACCGGAATCAATAGAGAATGGGAAAATCGAAGAAATTCAACTCCCTTGTGCCCCAAAGTAATTTATAAACCTTGGGAAGGAACCTTAGAATAAAGTGGGAGAGAAAAACCAGATCAGTTCGGGTGAATCGGACCCGAACCGGATTGAACCGGTTTAAGGACCAAGCCGGTTTATGAACCGAAATCAACAAAGAGATGGTAAACCAAGAATTTTATGGACCCTAAGTGACCAAAGGAGACACAAAAGACATGGAAATAGACTTGTGAAGGAATTGGGGATGAAAACCAAACCAGTTCAAGTGAACCGAATCCGAACCGGTTTGGACCTGTTTGAACCACTATTGAACTGGATCTGAACCGGTTTGGACCAGTTTGAACCACTATTGAACCGGATCCTAAATTCATTTTTCTAGGTGGCTTAAATAATTCAAATTTGAGATTTGAGGCCACCATTGGATAGAGAATGAATTTAGATGAATTTAAAAAAAAATTTATTTGAAAAACTCGATCTAATGAGGGGTGAACCGACCGATTTACGCTTCAAACCCGGTTCGGACCGGTACAGTCTGGATTGGATCAGTGTCATCTTCTTCCTCAGGATGACAGCATTGTTCACTCACCAAAAAATTGAAGCAGCACCGGTGAAGAAGAAACGCTTCTGTTTGGTACGTTTTAGGTTTTCAATGCCTGTTACAACAGTGCCAAACAGATGCCAACGGGTCCCTGAGCTCCCTATATAAAGAGCCCGTCTCCATTCATCCTTTCCACACCTGAATACTCCATTCTCTCTCAACTACTCCATTTTTTGGTAAAGCTCGAACTAGAGCTCCAACATGGGCACTTTTCTGAGCCAAACAAGGTGAGGTCAGGATCTTTAGAACCGAGGAGAAGTCAGCTACATGCCTGTAGTCTTTGTTTGCTCCGAGAGCCGCTTCACTATTCCATCACGCTGGTGCTTCTCTGGGACCCTCGGAGCAAACGGAGACTACAGGCGTGTAACTGACTTCTCCTCAGTTCTAAAGAACCCGACCTCACCTTGTTTGGCTCGGAAAAGTGCCCAAGTTGGAGCTCTAGTTTGAACTTTGCCGGAAAATGGAGCAGTTGAGAGAGAATGGAGTTTTCAATTGTAGAGAGTATGAATGGGGAGGGACTCTTTATATAGGAAGCTCGGGGCCTTCTTGGTCATCCGATTGGCACCTTAATGGTGGTCAATCATTGTCGAAAACTCGTTGGCCGAAAACTTTTCAGCTTCGCCAGCGCTGTGCGATTTTTCGGTGAGTGAACAGTGTTGTCATTTGAAGGAAGAAAACGACACTGTTTTGAACAAGACCAAACTAGTGCGAACCTGGTTTAAATCATAAACCTATCAGTTCACCACCCATTCGATCGAATTTTTCAAATCTAAAAATTTCTAAATTCACTTTCTATCCAATGATGGCCTCAAATCTCAAATTTGAATTTTTTATGCCACCAAGAAAAATAAATCTTGCATCTAGTTTAATTGTGGTTCAAACTGATCCAAACCAGTTCAATCCGGTTCGGATCCAATTAACCTGAACCGCTTAGGTTTTCATCTCCAATTCATTTTCAAGTCCACTTCCATGACTTTTGGGACTCTTTGGGTCACTCGAGATCCATAAATTTTCAGGTTTGCCCTTTCTCTATTGGTTCCAATTCATGAACCGACTCGGTTCATGAACTAATTCAATCCAGTTGGATCCGGTTCATCTGAACTGGTCTAGTTTCTCTCTTCCAATTTGTCCTAAGATTTTTTTTAAGGTTTTATGAACCCTTTAGATCACTCGGGAGTTGTAAATTTCCAAATTGCCCGTTTCCTGTTAATCAAGTTTGTGAACCGGTTCGGTTTTCTCGCTAGGTTTGGCCGGTTCATTTCACGGTTTTCCTTAACTCAAAAGGGTGGGGTTTACAGTAGCTTTGAAACTTAGAAATTTCGATGAGGGGAGGTGAAATTAAGCTTTTCAATGTCTGTAGGGGTGTTGTGGAGGGTATTAGGTGGTCATAGATGGCCCAGGTGGGCGGAGAAAGGGCCGAGAGGGTCGGGCAGGAGCTCGCTAGTTCGAGCTCCAGAGCGTCTTCACTGTGTACTCCCTTGTACACTTCTCAGGGTGTCCTCTGGTCATTCTGAGAGTGTTTGGAGCTAGAGCAATCTTCCCCAGTTCCAATGCCACCCTTCAGAGCTTCGTTGGTGAAAATTTGGTCCATTGTTGGAGCTTTGGTTTGCTACTCGCTGAAAAATGCACTTTTCTTCTTCTTCACTCGATTGTGGAATGCTGAGAACGAATGGAGGGGTGCTCTTTATATAGGAAGCTTAGCAATTGCTCAAGGTACCCGCCAACATAAGACTTGACCTCTAACTTGGCTACTGGTGGCCTGAATGGAGAGTTTTTCTAGTTGCCGAAGACTCTTGATTTTCTGGCATCTCCCTCTCCTCCGTTCTCTCTATTAGCATCAAGGTTGAAGATGATGACGTGGAGGTCATGCTACATGGCACTTTCTGATTGGTCAGTTTTTCTAACGTGGATTGCCAGCTTGGTTGCCATGTCAGCTGTTGACCCGTTGACCGAACACGTCGTAACCTCTCATTGGCTACTCGTGTCTGCACTGCATGATGACTGGGTGTCAACTATCCATTAACTAGACACGTGGCAGCCTCCCATTGGCTGCTTGTGTCTGTGTTGCAGTTGATGGGGCATCGTTGACTATTGACCGGTCTGGTCCACTAACTGGTTAGACCATTTATTAGTTCTATCCGACCAGGTTCGCAGTCCAGAAATCGAAAATCACCTAGTTCAGACTCGATTCAACCGATTTTCTGAAATTTAAAAATTTCTTAATTCATCTAAATTCATTTTCTATCGTCAAGTAACAACGAGTAAGGTAGTTAAGCATGGCAAGGTCAAACATAAAAATTGGAGCGGAGTTGTAATAAGCAAAGGATGGAGGAAGGAACAATATAGGACAAAAAGGTGATAACACCAAAACCTGTGAAAACAAGTATGAAAATCTCGAAAGGATGTCGAGCTAAAGAATTGCAATGACCAGGGGAGTAAATAGACATGGGGACTATCGAAAATTTTGGAACACCCAACCAAGTTACATGGATAAGAATCCTCAAGAGGATGAGTCTTACCCTAAGTAAAGTAAGAAGTGGACCTAAGAATGTACCTTTGGACTAGTGGATAAGACATTCCTAATCATGAAAAAACTTCATGGAGTGAGTGGATAATGGAAAGGAAGAGAAATTCCTTAAGTGTGTGGTTTAAAGGGGCCTAAGTGAAGAAACAACCAAAGTAATATCATGTCATGCAAATTCCAAGTTTACATCAAGGGAAATTATTCCTGAGGTAAAGGATATGTAATCAAGTTTTGGGGAAAAAACTCCTAAAATGAGGGGAGAGTTGTGAAACCCATCATTTCGGATCAAGGAAAATCGGGAGAGAACCAATTGATTTAATGAGAAAATCGAACCCCTTAAAGAACAGAGAATGATAAAGAGGGGTTAAAATGGGAAATTAGAAAATCCCAAGTGACAAAAAAGTCATGAAAATCATGGAGAAGAACCATGAAGTAAATTGGATGGGAAAACCAGACCGATTTAGAAGAACCCAACCTGAACCGGGTTGAACCATAATGAACCGAAATGGAAAATTCATTTTTATAAGTGGCTTGAAAATCTCGATTTGAAAAATTGAGGCCACCATTAGATAGGAAATGAATTTAGACAAATTTAGAAACTTTTAATTTTGAGAAAACTGGTCGAATCGGGCCTGAACCAATCGATTTTTGCCATTGAACCTGGTCAGTACAATCCGGTCCAGAATAGTGTTGACTTCTTTCTTGGTATGACAGCACTATTCATATGGCAGAAAAACTTTCCTTCTCTGGTGAGGGAATATTCACTCCAATTTAGGCAATTTATGAAGAGGATAAGCTCGTACAATATGGAAACTAGTAGGGCAGAGCGTCCTTGAGCTCCCAATATAAAGAGCTTCCCTCCATTCATCCTCCATACACCTCAAATCCTCTCCTCCTTTGAAGTGCTCCATTTTAAGGTGAAGCTCAAAACAGAGCTCTCACTTAGGCACATTTCTCAACCTTAGAAGGTAAAGTTGGGTCCTACATACTCCGATGGAAGTCAGGTCATACATACTCCGGTGGAAGTCAGCTACCTGACAACAATCTCCCTTCAACCCAAGGATCATTGGAGAAGCCCCAGTGAGATTGAACAGTCAAGTAGCTCCATCAAACTAAAGCTACCCTATTTTGGCTGACCTGAATTTGGCCAATTCAGCCCTACTATAGCCAAACCAAGCCCTCCCATAGTCCCCACGGCCATCACATGACCTCTACAGATGCAAAAGGTAAGCCAATTTGGCCCTCCTCCATCGTTACAAATCAATTCTAGGGAGAGAAAGTGTGGAACTTTGCTAACCAAATTCACCTTGATCCTGACATCAATTTGTTGTGATTCTTGATTCTAGAAGGACCCTAAGGATGGGAGTTACATTCCCAGATCGAGAGCTCGGACCACCGCACCTCCAATGGTAAGCTTTCGAAGCTTTCTCTCTCTATGTACAGTTTTTTGGTGAAGCTCTGTTTGAGCTCGTTTTGGACCTAAATTCTACAATTCAAAGCTCCATTGGTTCATATGAAAGTGTAGAAACTTAAACATGCAATCAATTGGAGCAATTAACCCCATTTGAATGGCCAATTTGAAGAAATCAAATTCGATCTGTATAAAGGGGTGAAATTGGGGGAAGAAATTAGGGAGAAATTGGGAATTTCAGAAAATTGAGGATCCACCATGCAATTTCTCAAAATTCAAGGTCAATTGGCAATGAGAAAGATGTTGGAGGATAATTGGTCAATTTTTGAAAGAATTGGGTCCAATTGACCATTTTTGGAATTTTGGGGCAAAATGGTAATTTTGTAAAAGTTGGGGGCCAAATTGAAAAGTTGTGAAATTTGAGCCCCATATACCATTTTGAGAAAATTAAGGACCCAAGAGGGATATTGGAAGCCTCGGGGACTTAATTAAAAATAATTGAGTGTTTGGTACCTAAACTTAGCTTATGGACTTTAGGGATCTAATTGCAATAAGGTAAAAATAATGGTTTAAGTGCAAATACATGGGAATAGAAGGTCTATTCATGCCAAATCGTTTATTATAAGGGTGATAACGTTTGTCACGCCCCGACCTAGTTTGGTTGGATCACTGTGATCAACCTGCCACTCTCCCGATTTATTAAGGGTTTTCCCTTATATATAAACTATAAAGAGTAAGACGTCCTTTAAACTTGCACCTTTCCTGAAATAACATAAATTAAAACTGCATAAAATTTTAAACTGATCATACCTGTCTCACAAGCGTATTAGTTGATTGTCCTTTAGGTAGGCTTTCTAGAATTTCCTGAAAGGGATATAAGGGATGGGGTGAGTACAACAACTTAGTGAATGGATTTTCAAAATTAAAATTTTAGGAAAAATGTTTGATTTGGAGTGTGTCGGACTCCTTATTTTCTTTTAAAAACCTTTTATTTCAAATTTCAATTTTTATCACCATTTCTTATTAACCACGATGTGTCATCACCCAACACACATCCTTCATCAGGAAGGTAAAACACACGATCGTAGGCCAGTACGTCCACTGAACCCACTTGTGGCATCGAAGCGACTTTAACAGCCACCTAGATAGAAGCACGTCCACTTCTACCCTGAGAATGAGTGGATGTTGACGACATCTGACCATCAATCCCGTAACAATTCTCCGTGTCCGTATGAGGACAAACACCTCATCTTGACCCCATCCTAGTCTCACGTGAAGCTACGTTGAGCTTCGCATGGCTTCTGGTATGACTAATTGCCCCTATAACCACCAACTCATCTAGGGCCCTAGGATACATCACTACCACTCTTGGGCATCTTAAATGTCTCGTAAACACAGTGCATGCAAAATCAACAATTTATCACATGATGCCATATAAATTGTGGTGCCACTAGTCCGAAGACTTATCACGTCGCACTACTGCTAGGTGACTGAGTATGTCGGTCCTATCTTGTTACCATGGCCAAACAATTTAATTATTTAAGTTTTCATGGAATATAAATCATGTTTGTTTACGAGCTCCTACACATGCCAATCGGCTTAGGGCCCACTATTCGAGATTTTCTAAATTTTGCATAACATGCCCCAAGTTCCAAAACCGAGACCCCCGGCCTAATAGAGGTATTCGAGCTCCCGTCAAGAAAGTTTTCCAAATTGTTTATGTAGTGGCACACAATCAGGGGAGAGCACCTCTGACAAAAATATATTTTTTACTGTCCATCATACCAACCGAGTATGTGGACATCTCTGTTCATAACCAATGAACGGGTTTTCCACTTTCTTCAAGTGAGTTTCATCATACCAATCGGGTATGATCTACTTACAACCGTTAATTAGTTTTTTCCGAGTGATTTTCACATCACTCCTCTCAGGTGTGATGTTTCAAATACCATTTAGTAGTGGGTTTTCATTGTCCAGGTGCTTATCATCCCAACCGAGTATGATATAAAAAAATCTCATTCATCTGATAGTGCAGTGAAATTCCTCTTAGACAGCTTGTTGTCCTTACTCGAACTTGTCTTAGCTGGCGTTCTTGGTACTTTGTGCTCCTACACGATATGAACGTTATTGTTCATTATTCTTTGGTCTAACAGCCCTCATTCATCCCAAATTAATGAAAAAATCAAACTTTTTATTTATTTGCTATTAGGTCCTTAAAGTTATTTTTCTTTAACTTTAAGTCCCTAATGCCGATTTTTCTTCAAATTGAGTCCCGAAACTTCTAAAATTTATCTTAGGACCTCAATTTGGAAAAGTTAAATTTCCCAAATTTCCTATTTGGTCCCCTAACTTTTCCAAAATTACCATTTTGCCCCTACTTTTAAAAAATGGTAAGTTTTACCACAAAAATTCCAAAAATTGCCCAATTGGTCCTACAACATCTTTATCATGCCCAATTAGTCCTCAATTTTATGAAATTGCACTTTAGTCCCTCTAATTTTTGAAATTCCCATATTTCCTCGAATTTCAACTTTCTAAATCTGCTGAATTTGATTTCATCAAATTGATAGATCAAATGAGTTTAATTGTTGAAATTGAAGTTAAATTGGAGTTCATAAATCTTCATACGATTCAATTGCACTTTGAATCACAAGATTTAGTGCGGAATGAGCTCAAACGGAGCTTCGTTGGAAAACTGGACTTAGAGAGTGAAAGCTTCGAAGGCTTACCGCCGGAGGCATGGTAGTCGGAGCTTTCGATCTGGGCAGATAGCTTGTGTTCTGAGGTTCCTCCTAGGATCAAGAATTGAATCAATTGATGTCGAATTGAGTGAGAATTTTATCATCAAAGTTCTGCCAGTTCACTCTCTAGCACTGGTCAGAAATTATAGAGGGGAGCCGAATTGGCATACTTTTCAACTCTAATTCAGCTGTAGGAGGGTTGTGGAGGTGTTGAGAGGGCTCAATTTGGCTTGAGGAGGGCTCGAATTGGCCAATTTCATCTCGGCCAAAATAGGGCAGCTTCGGTCCACCGAAGCTACTTCATTGTTCTATCACATTGGCGTTTCTCCAGCAACTCTCAAATCAAATGGAGACTACATGCGTGTAACTGACTCCTCCCCAGTTCTAAAGAACTTGATCTCACCTTGTTTGGCTCAGAAAAATACCCAAGTAGAAGCTCTGGTTCGAGCTTTGCCAGAAATTGGAGCAGTTGAGAGAGAATATAGTTTTCAGGTGTGGAGGGGATGAATAAATAGGGACTCTTTATATAGGAAGCTCGGGGACTTCCTGGCCATCTGATTGGTGCCTTAATGGCGATCATTCCTTGCGTGAAACTCCCTGGTCAAAGGCTTTTCAGCTTCACTAGTGCTACACGATTTTCCTGTGAGTGAACAGTGTTATCATCTAAATGAAGAAGATGACATTATTCCAAACCGGACCGGACAGGTCCAAACTAGGTTCAAAGCTTAAACTGGCCTGTTCACCCCCAATTATACTGAATTTTTCAAATATAAAAATTTCTAAATTCATTTTCTATCCAATGAAGGCATCAAATCTCAAATTTGAATTTTTTTAAGCCACCTAGAAAATTTAATTTAGCATTCGGTTCAATAGTGGTTCAAACCTGTCCAAACTAGTTCAATCCGGTTAACCTGAACCGGTTTAGTTTTCATCTCCAATTCATTCTTAAGTCCATTTCCATGACTTTTGGGACTCTTTTGGTCACTCGGGATTCATAAATTTTCTGGTTTGCCCATTCTCTATCGGTTCTGGTTTGTAAACCGACTTGGTTTTCAAATTCAAAATGACTAATTCTTTCCCCAGTTTTCTTATTATCAAATGACGGGGTTTACAACATCACAATCATCAGGTGAGTGGGATTATTAACGTCACACCCTATTGAGGTGATGAGCATGTTTTTAAAAATGAAAAACCACTTGTGAGTGGAACTTTTATACTTCATACCGGTTCGGATGATGAGCACATTTTAAAAGCTAAAAACCTACTTACCAGTTGTGAGTATGATTAAATAAACATCATACCCGGTTGGTATTATGAGCTTCCTTAAGGAGAGGAAGCACTCGCATACCGGTTGTAATCGAATCCATGATCACACTCGATTGGTGTGGTGAAATAAAAGAGATTTTATCAGAAGTGTTCTCCCCTAACTGTGTGAGAACTGCTTAAACAATTTGTGACACCTTCTTGACGAGAGCTAAAGCAGCTCTAACAAGCTAGGGGCCTCAGTTTTAAACTCATGGGGCTCAAGAACCAGTTTTGGGAAACACTTACAGTGGGCCTAAGGCCAGTGGGTACTAGTTGAAGCCCGTAAACAAACATGATTAGGAAGAGCCATGAAAACTCCTATTCAAAATGGAAAATGATTGTGTGATTTGCCACGGTATCAAGTCAGGATTGACAATGCTCGTTGGGCTAGCAGCAGTGCGTAAGGGCCAGGTTGACAGACTGGCGTAGACAAATAGTGAAAGGTCGGTTGAGTGTTGGGGTCGTTGGACCATTGGCACCAAAGAGAATGACTTAATCATGAAACATTCTTGTTTATGCATGCACTCATGGATTCGGGACCATCAAGATGCCCTAAGGGGTAGTGATGGATTCTAAGGACTGCTAGATGACATGGTGGAGATAAGGGCAGTTCGTTGTGCCAAATAGTCATGAAGCTCTAGGAGCTTCTTACGCATGAGACCGAGGTGGGATCAGGATGAGGTCTCCATCCTCATATGGACACAGAGTGGAATTCAAGTCTGAGGGTCGGGCGTCTCGGACGTCCACTCAGACTTAGGGTAGAAGTTTAAGGCTTTTAACTAGATGGATAGCAAAGTCAGCTGATCCCCAAGTAGGTGCAGTTTGGGACTACCCTGCGAACATTTATACCATTTATTATAAGAGCGTGTATTTGTTTGCTAAATGCCTCCTGAGGCTAGGGGATGTGCTAAAAGAGCTAAACAAACATAATAAGTGAAATGATGAAAGGTTTTAAAAGCATGTACAGTTGTACTATGTGAAACACTTCTCGAGGCAAGGGGAAGTGTTAAAAGAGTTAAACTCACATAATGGTGATGAATTTGAAACCGATTTAGTTCAACCTACATTATGATATGTAATTGAGTTACCAATTAAAAATAATTGCTAATTCTAGTAAATAACCAAAGGGAAGGAAAGGAATATTCAATAAATATATATATACCAACTATAGAAAATAACTAACCATAAACATTGTCATAACTAGATCACCCTCGGACTAAGGAGTGAGGTAAAGGGGTAAGAAGATCATGAACTCGGGCCCAAGCTATCATAGCAAGATGTCAAGAGAAGCTTAATCACATGGCCATAGTATAGTGAGCTCATTCCCTACATGAATGCCTAATCCATAACATTTAGGCGGGGATACTAAACTAATAGAAGTTAATAAATTTTCTACGTGATGGGACCTAGTCACTCAATGGAATCATCAATGATCAATTTTTTTAGAAATCAATAGAACTAAAGTTAAAGCTTCATTCTATTTAATAGTGGACACTAAATGAAATGCATTAGATAAGATAGAAATTACCAATGGAGTTGAGCATTCACACTCCTATAAATAGGTGGATATTAGACGTGCAAGAGACACAAGAAAAACATCAGAATGTGACTAATGCAGAGAGCAAGAGAGTGTTGAGAAGTTACTTAAGATCGAAGGTGGTGATGCTCTACATTCAGACAACAAGATTAGGGAATCAACCCAACGAATTCAAAGACGAAGGCTCAAAATAAGTAGAAATATAGTACCTAGGAGTTGTGGGAATCAATTGGAAGCTCAAATAAAGGAGAACTAATTGTTGGGAGCCCTCAAAATGTGCAATTGATGAAGTGAATGGAAGTACCAATGGTTCAAACTGAAGAGGACCAATGGTTCAAACCTGGAAGAACACAAAGCTTCGTGCACCTATCATCTATAGAAAAGAAATATTGTGATGAATGATTTGATGGGATGACAAACTATCGGCATTAAGATGAGGAGCTAAAGGACGAAGCGATGTTATCAAAGACACGGAGGAACGCCCAAAGAAAATATAGAGCCAAATGATCTTCACGCTCAAGGACCTTGGTTGTGAGATGAGTGAACTAAAGGATTTTTGGACAAATTAAAATAATTCCCCTGGACGTAGATTAACCATATTGCTCCTTATTTAAGCAAATTTACATGTGTGACTGTAGACCAAAAAATAACTAAATTACCCCTTCATTTTTAATGAAATTAAAATGTTGTCATTAAGGTTACATTTGAGTAGGATAAATAAAGCCAAGATGCCAAAATTATGAAAATTCCCTTCAAGACATGTTCAAACTATGGAGAAATCCCAAATGCTATTGATCGACCCCAAATTCTTCAAGTATCGAATTTCGAGTGTAAGAAAGCAAAACATGCCTAGCGATAAGAGCACGAAAACTCATGAATCCCTCTTGTACGAACATGAACTAAGATAACAGTGAGTGGGATTTCTAGCATCGAGTCTGATTGGATTGATGATATGATATTACTCATATGTTTAATCATTTGATATAATTCAAATATTTTTGGAATATATTTTCACTTGACTGCTTAAACCCTTCTAAAAATTATTTTGGGGAAATATATTATTTATATGAGCATGAAGCTTGCTTATGAATAATTATCATGTATTTTATTTAAAATCATGATATATATTGATTCATTCCTTGATATAGGAAATGGGTCAAGCCCATGGACTAGTGAATATATATTTAAATTATAATTTGTGAAGTGGGCCCAAGGCTGTGAAAGTTGTGGGTCCAGGGCATTTTAAAAAATTGTGGGTCAAATGCCATATTTTGAAAACCTGTGAAAGTTACCCCATGGATAATGGAAACGAGCCTTATCCCATAAACAATTGTTTATTTATAAGCATGATAAAAGATATCATAAAATTGATGATGTGTGTTTAAGACTGTCGACCAAGAGTTGGCTTATAGCCCATTGGGTCGATGGTATAGTGAGAAAGGTCTAATATAAAAGACTATTGTCTTTGTTTGATATGAATATGAAACCATGAATGCCCAATATTAGGTAGTGATGGTGCTAAGGATTGCTGGTCAACTAGGGAGAACAAGGGGAGATGGCGCTCGAGTGGTATGTCTTGGGCTCTAGGAGTCTCATACGTAGTTGACCTGGTGAAGGGAAAAGGTCTAGGGTTAGGAAATGATGCTCACACAAACTAATGATCGAGGTTGTAGCCTCACACCAGTGTTGTTGAGGTTGTAGTCTCTTACCAAGGTAGTCAATAAAGACACTCTAAATCACAAGTGGAACATACCGGAAATCTATTCTATGAATGTGTGCTCTTTTTCTTGAGGGAAAAGTTATGTGATGTTTGTCGAATACAAGATCCATATATTGAAACATTGAAGCCTTATATAGTATATATCCTATTTTCTTAAAATATTTATTATTATTATTTATAGTATGTGTTGAATTGTGAGCCTGATGTCGCAATCTCAGCTACCCATGCTGAATGAGTTGTGAACCAAAGGTACACCTTACATTCAATATTTGATCCCGATATAATTTAAAATTTTTATTTTCTAGTTCCAATTTAATATTTATAGAAAATAACTTTAGATGTTTTATTTTGAGCCTTACGTCCTATCGGGCTTACAATGATGAGACGCCCATCACTGTAAAATTAGTAGGATGTGGCGGGTTGTCTGTAGGTTCGACTGGAGAAATCAAGTGAGGGCATGACATGGAGAGCAGGTGTTAAGCAATATAGTTTAAACACACGTGAATGTCACACCCCAACCTAGTTTGGTTGGAATCCTGTGAAGAACCTATCGCTTCTCCCAACACTATAATAGGAATAATTCCATTTTCATAGTATTGGCAGAAGCAAGGCTCAAGATCAGTAAGAAAACTTATATCAGATAAGTTTCCCAAACCATGTTGGAATATATATTACAATACACAAATATTTTTTAAAAAAGGATTATTTACATACCAAGTTGGTAAATCGTTCTCTAACATTATTCGTACCATTTTGGATGGGACCCAAAAGGGGTAGGGAGAGGGGTGAGTTTGACAACTCAGTGGGCAGGGTTTACATGACATCATGACTTCCTGTACGTGATTCAGTGTGCACTTAAGCAAAATTTTCATTTCTTGAAAATAATGTGATAAACAAGCCACTACTTGTTTTATTTTTCATAAAAGGGCTTTATCATAAATCTCTTAGCTCTTTTCACCAGGCACCTTACTAGTTGGAGGGATTTAATTGAATAAACCTACCATGGTTTGTTTCACACAAACACCCTTTTATCCAAAAAGGGATCAAATAATCATAGAACAGATCCTTAGAGGCAACAACCTCGATCTATTCCATTAGTGGCCTAGAGCATCTTTACCGTCCACCCTGGTGAGAGGCCACAACCTCCACCACATTGTCTGTGTGAGCACCTTGGTCTAACCCCTAAACTTATCGATACTTCGATCCCCAAATGTAGGGGTGAGACCTCACTCTTCTATCCCCTTAGTCTCAATATGCACGAAGCTCTTAGAGCTCCACAACATACTGGAATAACATTTATGCCCTTGTGTCAATCTTGTTGTCTAGTAGCCCTTATAAACAACACTACCTCGTACCGGACGTCTCTTTAGTTCCACACGATTACAATCATATACAAGTGCCTATTCATTTAGGATCTTTATATTTGTGCTACTAGCCTAACAGGTTGTGACCTAGCTTCGACATAGTAGCTTCAACAAGCATTATCATATTGTGATAAGTTTTTACAGGCTCTTAAATCAAATTTATTTACAAGACTGAACCCATTTTCATTGGCCTTAGGCTCACTTGTACAAAATTTCCAAAACATGGCATTGGGCCCACATAAAACTAGATCTAGCCCACCCTTGTCGAGCATGGGCCTTGCCCATATCCATCATCGATAGCTAGACTAGACCATACCCTTAAGGAGTATCCATACACCATTCATGGGTTGTTCTAATAACATCATGCTTTCTTCAAAAAATATAATCCCAAAATGTTTAAGTAGTTTCACACAATTAGGGGATTATATTTATGGAAATTTGATTTCCAAATAAAGCATGATTTTAAGTATGCTTATAATCGGTCTAATTGGTTCCAATGTTAGAAATCCCACTCACCCATATTCTAAGACTTTTTCATCCTAGGGATTTTCAAGCTTGGCGTGTCTTTCCATTGCATGAACTTGTATGTGATTTGTTCCTCCAATAGATAGGGCAATTAAGTACCAAGTAATAAGGTAATTACACTTAAGGCCTATATCATTCCAACAATTACGATTTGACCATTAAGTTATACATTAATTCCAATTAGGTCTCTAAGATTGTCAAATCATCCATTTGGGTCCCTAATTTCTCAAATTTCCAATTGGGTACAATATTTCTCACTAATTATAGAAAATTCCCAATTTTTCAAAAATTGCAATTAAGCCCCCAAACTTTTAAAATTGCAATTTAGTATTCCAACATTGAATATCATCAATTCAATATTAATCCTTCCCAGTTGAGTCCTAACATGATCTTCCATATCTCTTCAAAATCATTTCAAGCTTTGAATCACTAAAATTGGCTTAAAAATGAGCTTAAACGGAGCTTCGCTGGAAAATCATTCTAGAGAGAGAAAGCTTCGATTACTCACCGGTGAGGGTCCTACAATCGGAGCTTTTGATTCCACTGTGTTGCTCTCTTCTTGAGGATCCTTCCTAGATCAAAACACACCTCAATCGGTAGCTTGAGTAGTGCAAATTTCTTAACTTAGTTTTTGGGAAAAAATGCACCGTGAATAGTAAATTTCGGTGAAGGGTGGCAAAGGAGACTTACCACGATGGTTCAGTGAAGGTTTGGAGGGCCTGGTTTGGTCGTGGTTGGCCCAAAGGTGGCTCTAATGGAGCTCGATCAACTCTAGTCACAAACTGCAGAGGGAGCGATGGTACTATATGAGCTAGTCAGCGCTTCTCTAACGATCCTCAAGGCGAATGGAGTATGCATTCATGTAGCAGACTTCCATAGAATTCTAGGGAACCTGAATTTACCTTTAGGGGTGGAGAAAAGTACCCAAGACGGAGCTATGGTTCGCTCTTAATCAAAAAAAGGAGAAGTATGTATTCTCTCAACTTTTGGGGTGTGGAGAGTATGAATGGAAGGGAGCTCGTGAACTTCCATTCATATCCGCTCATCCATCGGTCGGCCATTAACTCTTCGATTTACTCCCTTGTTGGAGCGATTTATTGTCTGACGGAGTAATGGCGATCTTCCTCCTTCTCTACTATTTAGAATTATGAAAGAAGAAGACAACATTGTGTGTACGTGTGAGAGCTTTGCACGTGCGAGCTACCACGTAGCGCACTATGATTGGCTAATTTCGATGACGCAGCTTTTCACTCAGGATCCAAGCCATATATTGACTTGTTGACTGGCCACATGGTGATCTCCCATTAGTCGCTCGTTCCAACGTGGATGCTGACCCAATTTGACCATCCATTGACCATGACACGAGATGTACTCTGATTAGTTGATTTAAATTTGTCAGCTTTCCCTATTGATGCATTACACCATTTCCTTGTGTCAATCTCTGGTTTGCTGTGGTTATCCAACATGGCTTTGCCATGTGTCAACCTCCTATTGGTCAATCGTTTTATTACATCCTAGTTGGTCGTTGACATGGCACCTTTGCCATGTGTCAACTCCTCATTGGTCAGCCCTATTGATGAGGCTTCTCCCCGTTGACTGCTAACCGAGGACACATGCCACTCTTCCATTGGTCAATCATTAGTAACATGGATTTTCTTCATTTGACCATTGACTAGGGACACATGCCACACTCTGATTGGTCAATATTTTTATATGCTAACTGAGTGACTCACTAGGAGCACTTCGCCACATATTATACGCTAATTGGTCATACGCACTGACTAGGCACTGACCTAGCAGGCGATCCGTTGACCGGCTGGACCATTGATCAGTTTGGTCGGATCGAGTTCGATGACCCAAAATTAAAAATCAATCGGTTCAGGCTTGATTCGACTTGTTTTCTAAAAATTAAAATTTTCTAAATTTATACTCTACATTTTGTCAACTTCAATTTTCCATATTGATGTTTTTAAGTTTGCTAGAAAAATAAATCTTTGAATTGGTTCATCCCGTTTCAATCTAGTTCAAGTTCGGTTTACTCTGAATCATTTTGGTTCTCACATCCAATTTGGTTCATGATCTATTTCCAACATTTTAGGCTCTTAATTGAATGCTTGGGGTTTTTCCAATTTCCTATTTTGACCACTAATTATTAATTCTGGTTTACTTTGATACTCAATTTTCTCTCAAAATTTTATGTTTTTTATTTTTGGTTGCTTATTTTAAGAGAACATGGTTTAAACACGAAGGTACTCACTCTACTCGGTGGAAGGATGGCTAGCCTCCTACAGGTACGCTATATCACCCTCATGAAGCAAAGGAAAGCTACACTTAACAAAAGCTACAAAGGGAACTTTGATGTGATGAATGGGCAACCTCGGTGGAAGGATGGCTAGCCTCCTACAGGTACGCTATATCACCCTCATGAAGCAAAGGAAAGCTACACTTAACAAAAGCTACAAAGGGAACTTTGCTGTGATGAATGGGCAACGTACATGACCACCCCAGAACTTTCTGACGAATAACTTGGAAGACTTGTGAAACTCAACCCAATAAATGAAACATGAAGGATTAAAATTTGAGGAGCAAAAAAGGGGACCAAGTCCCACTAGAGTGACAAGTCCAAACCATATACTGGGATTGGCTTGTGAGCCAAACGGAATAAGGCCAAGAAAGGACTAAAATGCAACGGGAAGGGAATCCCTGATCTTTAGCCTCAAACCATTTTATAACTAAATTTCTAGTGGACCCAAGATCCTTACATAAAAGGGAGAGATATATATTTGAAAGATCCTAAAGGAAACCTTGCCACCAATAAGGGGCAATTTGTGTTATGCACAAAAAGTGATGTTTTGAAAGGTAAAACCTAATTATGGACATAAGAAATATCATGAGTCGAGATTGGAGAACTCGAGAACTCAGTTACATAAATGACACCATAGAACAAACTTGGTTGAGGAGTCTAAAGGAAGGGACTCGAGACTTTGAGACAAAAATCAAGGAAATGATAAATCAAGTTGATACTTTGATTTGGATCATTTGACCCCAACCAACTATCAACTTGGATAGAAGAAAGGAGTTTCCTAGAAGAATTCAAATGAACATATGGAAAACCCTCAAGGAAAAGGATATTCCCTAAAATGGAAAGTACCCAAAGTGGGACATCAAAAGAAAAGTTGGTCCTATCAAACTACGATAAGAACCTCTAAGAAATTCGTATGGGAAAGATGTGACAATTATAAGGAAATATCCAAGGTGATGCCCCAAAGATATACAAGTCATCAAATATAAGTGGTATCAAACTTGGCAAATGAGAATCCCTATGTAGCCAAAATTAAAGATGTGGCAAGTGTATGGAATACCCTAGTGAAGTTCAATGATGTAAAACCCTTAGGGAAAATGGAGCAACTTATAATGAATCAAGTCAAATTGGATATTTTTGAAATGGTCAAGAGCAAGACAAACTTAAAGTTCTTTTGAGGAATGAAAACCCTTGAAGGAGAATGTTCGATGAAGACATATCACTATGGGATAAGATGAAGCGTATTTGGGGAAAATTTGACATGACAAAATGGACCAAGATGTCAGTTGGTAAGAAACAAGCTAGTAGGAACTACTTAAGCTATAATTAATCATTAGCTAAGAGAGTATGTTATGAAAATCCTAAGAAATAGATAACTACAGCTTGCTAGAAAGGACGGTCAAGTAGTTGAACTCACAAAAGATTAAAATGCCAAAACAATTAAAGAACAAACCTAACAGGGAATTGAGGATAATTAAGGATGGGACTACAACCGTCATCAAGCTCATGACACCTAAGACTCAAGGGTCAATAAACCTAAAAAATAAAAGTTAATAAACCCACGAGGAAAGCATCATAAGTATACAATACCGAAAACATAGGCAAGTGTGAAACATAGCACAAGAATTGCATAAGGAAATCAATGAATAGATGGAACAACCATACATAACCATGGAGGCTTTGGTTACAATTGTCTAAGTCTAGGAAAGGCATTCGATATGAACCTAGTACATACCCTACTCCAATGATGGACCAACAAGGAAACAACCAACAAGGGCCATTAACATCAACCTAAAATGATTAATTTAGAGGAAGGTAGGAAATGCATTATCCATGTCAAGTACAGAAGAACAAACCCAAATTAGAAATTAGATTTTTGGATCAGACTCTTAGACGATCTTTGGAAACGATCCCAAAACAACCAAGATAAAAGGAATGAATGGTTGATTGATCTATGCCCAAATGTAAGGGACCCCAAGGAGGGAGTATCATTGCTAACCCTATAGAACATATGATTACACGACATCTTGGGTAAGTGAGAAGTTTTAGGAAATTGTGAGAGAAGCCATAAAGCATTTTTCCCAACAACTTAAACAATTGTCTCGAGAAAATATGGAACTCCTATAGCGCAATTCCCATAAGATAGGGAAACAAGTAACCCTATAGTAATAAGCCAATGAAATGAAAAATGGTTAATGAAATGCTCAAGGATGAGAGGAACCTTAGGGGACAAAAGGTTAAATTCGAAAACCCGTGCATTGTACCCGAACCTCTAATAATCATCTCAAGAACTTACTATGATGAATGCCTCGTTGCCCAAGAGAACTACCCCCAAGATGAAATGCAGAATTTAAGGAAAAGTACTAGTACCTCAAAAGGTGGTGTAAATTGGCACCCTTAAAGGAGTCAAAGGAAAGGGGTTCATGGAACCTAAATGAAGACCCTTTGTAGCTAAATGATAAGGTTCAGTAGCAAGGAATACCAAGGAGAGAAGAAAATTTAGGAATTCAATCAAGAACTACAAAACATTAAGCTAACACAGAGGGAGTGCATGGGTGATACCCATAACCACAAGAAACCAATGAGGGATCTAAAGTAATAAAATCTACCAACAAGTGCTTCGATGGACAACGAGAGCTAACCCCTAAGGATGAATACCCAAGGAACCTAGAGTATAGATAAATAACTTGAAACTGAAAAAACCAGAATAACCCACAAAAAGAATGACCACCCCTCTAGAAAGGACAAATTAAGACTATAATGGAAAAAGACTAAAAGGCTTAGGAGTGGCATAAAAATGCCCTATGAAGTATGTGATAAGGGATAAACAAGTCTTACATAAATGTGATTGTGTGTCAACCTAATTCTATGAATAATACACGAGGATAATAAGGAAATCATGATCACACTATAAGCGAAGCTAAATGAGAATGTCCAAAGGTATCTACCTATAAGATTACCCGCTCACTAAGTTGAAAGACTCATCCCCTCGCTTTAAATTTTTTTCATGAATGGGATGCCCATTAAGAGATCACTCACCAAGCCTCCAAAACCATGTACCCTTATAATTAAAACACTATTAATATAATAGTTTTGCATAATATTATTCCAGGGAACAATGACCAAAAGTACGTCTGACTCCTTGCGATCTTGGGAGTGGTGACTCCTCTAGGCCAAAGAGAGTGGTGGGTTGCTCACAGTGTCACACCACGACTAGATTTGGTCAAAATCCCATGAGCAACCGACCACCCTCTTTGGTCTAAGAAGAGCCACAACTTTCAAGAACCACGAGGAGTCAGACGAAATAACTTGTTTTCTATAATAACATTGTACAAAACTCAATAGCTTAAAAGAAATTTAAGTGTACCTGACTTAGAATTCATCTTTGTAGATTCTCTAGGGTTGGTCTCCTTTTCCCTGAAAAAAGATTAAAGAGAGGGGGTGAGTTTCTACAATTCAGTGAGTGAGTGTTGGAAGTGAGTTTTCAAAAATAAATCGTTTAACAATTTCATTCTTCAAAACATTTCTTCATTTGTGCTTATTATGAGTGTTTAGCTCTTTTTAGTACTTCCCCTTTCTCTGGAGGCATTAAGCAAACATACACAAGCCCTTTATCATAAAGGGTGCACACATTCATAGGGCAGTCCTAGACAGCACCCACTTGGGGATCAGCGTAACTTTGATGTCCACCCTGATATAAGTACAACCACTTCTACTCTAAGTCTGAGTGAACATCCCACACATCTAACCCTCAGACCTGCAATTACTTTGTGTCCATATGAGGATGGAGACCTCATCTTGCACCCCACCCCAGTCTCAGGTGCAAGAAGCTTCGATCAGCTTCATAACTAACTGGTATGACAAACCTGCCCTTATCGTAACCAGGTCGTCTAGCAGCCCTTGGAACCCATCACTACCCCTTCATGGGCATCTCAATGGTCACAAAACAGAGTGTATGCACAAACAATAGTCTTATCATATTATCCATTTTCTTTGGTGCGACGGTCTAAAAGCCCTGACACTTTACTTGGTTTGTAGTTATTTACCTTACTGGTTCGTCGACCTAGTCCTGGCGCACTACCACTAGCCCATCGAGCCTTGTTAGTCCTAACTAGATACTATGGTGAATCACACATGAATATATCATTTTGGGAAAGTTTCCATGGTTATTATCTTCATTTTTGTCTACGAGCTCCAACCCATGCCCACTGTCCTTGGGCCCACTCCACGAGTTTTTTCAAAACTAGACCTTGAGCCCTATAAGTTCACAAATGAGGCCTTTGATCTGTTGGAGCTATCCTAGCTCTCGTTAGAAAAGTCTCCCAAATTTTTTAAGCATTGACACAAAGTCAGGGGAGATCAGTTCTAAAAATTATTTTTAAGCTCAAAATGTACTTATCATACCAACCATGTGTGATGATAGAAATTCCCACTCTTGGTGGCTTTTCCTTCCACTAAAGGAGTTAATCATACCAACTGGATATAACGTTAAAATGTCCCACTCACAAGTGGCTTTTCATTTCAATATGTTACTCACCACCCCAACCGAGTATGATGTTTAAATGTGCCCAATCACCTGATGACTATGACATGTTCATCCCTAGTCGATTTTCCGAGTCCAAGTCTTGTTCCCCTTATTCATGTTCTGGTCCCAAGTATCCCAACATGGTTATGATATCTTTATAAGGAAGGGTTCAGCTTGAAAGCCTTCTTGTGCTCACATATTGGCATTTAGGCCATGATTCTCCCCATAGCTTGTTGGGATAGTAATCCGTATAACGAGAAAACGAAAGGCGCCGAGATATTCTATGACCAAAAGCCTTGTCACGAGCGGCATTTGAACCAGCACTTTCCAGATGCATGATCTGAATTTCAGCCTTTCTGATCGTGACTTAAAAAAGAATGAAGAGAAAGAACTGGGAGTTAGCGCCTACATAACTGGTTGCTTGCTTACCAAGCGAGAAAACTACAAGCTAGCTAATGCGCGTAGCTTGTAGTTTTCGAGCCTTCGCTTGCTTTCTTGCTCGCTCCGGGTTGGTGATCCCCAGCAAACAGAGGGGAGGAAGGACCGTAAGCTTGCTATATGGCAAGCGGAGGATAAAAGAGAAAGCCAGAGCGAGCAAGCAAGAAAATGGAGAAAGCGTGCTAGCGAACAAAAAAAGGTAGTATGAGCGTACTTCTGAAGTTCAAAAGACCCTTCCTGAGCGTGCGGCATTTATAAGAGCGCAGACACGAACGAAGCGAACTCTATATGCGCACACTAGCGCACGGAGGCTTGAGAGCCAGCGAGAAAATGGAGCGCGCTCTTTCGAGCCGTAGCTTGCTCTTTGGCACGCTTCGGGTCCTTTCGGACCTCCGCTTGCTCTTTGGCGCGCTTCGCTTCTAGCACCTACGCTTGTTGGGGAGGAACGACCCTACACAAGCAAGAGAGCAAGCGGAGGTCCGGAACGACACTACACGAGCAAGAGAGCAACCGGAGGCTCGAAAGCCGGAGCGCGCTAGTGCGCGCGTATAGAGTCCACATTACTTACTACGTAGGCTTGAGAGACAACAAGCGGAGGGGAGGAAGGACTCGGAATGAGCAAGAGGGCAAGCGTAGGTGCTGAAAGCCTCCGCACGCATCTTCTAAAGTTTATAGGACCTGAATTTGCCTTCGGAGGTTGAGAAAAGTGCCCAAGTCAAAGCTCCGGTTTGAGCTTCATCAAAAAACGGGGTGCTTCTTGTTCAATGGAGGTTTGAGGTGTGTGGATGATGAATGGAGGGGAGCTCTATATATAGGGAGCTCGGGGACCCTCTGCTTTACCAGTTTCCATACTAATTAAGCTTATCCTCATAAAAAATTGCCCAAATTAGAGGGAATATTCCCTCGCTGGAAAAGGAAAAAAATATTTCCTCGATGAACAATGTCATCTAACAAATGATGAAGATGACACTATTCCGCACGTGCGGACCGGACACATGGTGACAGCTGATTGGCTCGTTCAGCTAACATGGTGATCCAACTCAGCCACTGCATCAACCCTTCACCAGGACATGTCATGCCCCAACTCGATTTCATGTGCTTGGATCCCCGTGAACAACCCGCCGCTCTTTCTCGATTCAAGAGGAGTTTCCTCATTTTACTCGAGAGGAGCCAAGCGAAATTTCAAAATTGTTCCCTGGAAGACATATATCAATTAAAATGCAAGCTTAAGGAAAATTAAGCAAAACTGATAAAGGGTAAGACTCAGTATTACTCCTAGTCATTTTCTCTTTTCTTAAAAAGGGATAAAAAAGAGGGGTGAGTTTCTACAACTCAGTAAATAGGTTTTTCAAAAGTATACTTTTAATTTTTTAAGAAAAACATTTATATTGGAGTGTGCCACACGCTTCACTTTTCAAAAAAATCATTTAATTCAAAATCTCGGGTTTTTCCACCATTTCTTATTATCACAATGTATCATCACCCAACACACATCCTTTATCATGAAGGTTACACACATTCGTGGGTTAGCACGACCACTAAACCACTTTTACCCTAAGAATGAGCGGATGTACGTGACATCCGACCCTCAATCCCGAAATCAATTCTTCATGTCCATATGAGGATAGAGACCTCATCCTGTCCCCACCCCGATCTCATGCGCTTGGTGCTACTCCAAATTTCGCACGGTCACCCGGAACAACGAACTGCCCTTATACTCACCGGGTCGTCCATGGCCCTTAGGACGCATCACTACCCCTCATGGGAGTCTTGATGATCTCATACTCATAGCGTATGCACTAACAATATTTTCTTATTATACCATGTAATCTATGGTGTCATTAGTCTAACAGTCTCGACCTTCAACTCAACCTGCAGTTGTTTGTCTTAACCAGTCCAGAGATCGGTCATGTCAAACTGCTGTTAGTTCACTGAGAATGTTGGACTAGCCTTGGTACCATGACCATATAATTTACTTATTAAAGTTTTATGACACATATACCATGTTCGTTTACGAGCTCCTATTCGTGCCCATTGGCCTATGGCCCACTGTTCGAGATTTTCAAAACCGAGCATATTAGCCCCTAAGTTCTAAAACCGAGGCCCCCGACCTATAAGTGCTATTCGAGCTCCCGTCAAGAAGGTCTTCCAAATTATTTAAGCATTGGCACACAGTCAGGGGAGAGCACTTCCGACAAAAATATATTTTCTCTGTTCCTTATACCGCCCGGGTATAAGGACATCTCCGTTCATAACCAATGAACAGGTTTTCAACTTCCTTCAAGGAAGTTTCATCATACCAACTGGGTATGATCTACTTACGACCTGTAAATAGTTTTTTCGCATGGTTTTCACATCACTACTCTAAGTCGTGATGTTTAAAATACCACATAGTAGTGGGTTTTCATTTCGATGTGCTTATCATCTCCAACCGAGTATGATATAAAATCCCACTCACAACTGGTAAGTGGTTTTTTTTAACTTTAAGTCGTGCCAACCGGGTATGACGTTAGTAAACCCACTCACCCGATCGTGTAGTGAAATTCAACTTAGTCGAGTTCCGTCCCTAGCATGTTAGACCTCGACTGGTGTTCCTGATATCTCATTCTCCTACACGAAATGAACATAGTTGTTCATTATTCTTTGGCCTAATAGCCCTCATTCGTTACAAATGAATGAGAAAATCCAAGTTTATAACTTTAAGTCCCTATTGCCGGGATTTTCTCATTACTAAAGGACGGGGTTTACAACTCTCCCCTCCTTTTAGGGGTTTTGTCCTCAAAATAGTTACACGTTAAATAACTGAGGATAACTATCCCTCACCATAGACTCGTTTTCCCATGTCTCTTCCTGCACGGGTTCGTTCTGCCATAACACCTTGACCATAGGAAGTTTCTTGTTCCTCAAATTCTTGTCTCTCCAATCGATGATTCATACCGGTTTTGTCTTAGAAGTCAGGTTCTCTTCTAGTTCCATTAGAGGTCGGTCCAGTACGTGACTAGGATCATGCTGATATTTTTGAAGTACTGAAATGTGGAATACATCATGTATTCTCTGCAGATCAAGCGACAGTTCTAATTTATAAGCTATCGGTCCTATCCTTTGAATAATGGGATATGGGCCAATACATCTTGGTTTCAGCTTTCCTCTTTGCTGAAACCAAAGTATTCCTCTCCATGGAGATACTTTGAGGAATACCTGATCTCCCACTTCGAACTCCAAATCTTTCCTCTGATTATCCGTGTAACTCCTTTGTTTGTCCAGTGCGGTCTTAATACAACTCCTTATTAGTTTTATCTTCTTCGTGGCATCCTCAATCATTTTTGCCCTTTCTAACTTCATTTCTCCTACTTCTTCCTAGAATAGAGGGGTACAACAAGATCGTCCATAAAGGGCTTCATAGGGAGCCATCTGGATATTGGCCTGATAACTATTATTATACGTAAATTCCATTAGGCATAAGTATCCCTCCAAGTTTTTGTTCATGGTGAGCACACATGCTCTCAGCATGTCTTCCAAGGTTTGGATGGTTTGCTTAAACTGTCCATCTGTCTAAGGGTGAAATGTCGTACTCATATGGAGCTTGGTCCCCCATGGTGTTTTGCAGACTCGACCAAAAACCTGGAATAAAATCTCGGATCTCTATCCAATACTATAGTCACCGGAACACCATGTAGTCTTATTATTTCCTTCATGTATAGGACGACCAACTGTTCTACTGTGTCCATCACTTTTATAGGGAGGAAATGAGGTGATTTGGTCAATCTATCCACTATTACCCAAATCGCATCTCGACCCCTTTTTAGTCACTGATAGGCCTGTGACGAAGTTCATGATGATGTGCTCTCATTTCCTCTTGGGAATTGGTAATGGTTGTAGTAGTCCTGATGGTTTCCAATGCTCCTGCTTTTATCTGTTGATAGGTTAAACATTGGGCTGCATATTCCACAATGTCTCACTTCATACCCTTCGACCAGTATTCTTGTTTGAGGGTGTGGTACATCTTAGTACTGCTTGGATGCATAGTATACACCGAACCGTGTGCCTCTTCCATAATTAATCTTTTCAACTCCTTATCTCGAGGCACACATATCCTACCCTTATAGGTCATTACTCCATCACTTAGCATATCGTAATATGGTTTCCTTTCTCTATTAGTCGGATCCAAGTAAGATTGAAGTTCTTTATCAATCTTTTGTTGAGCCTTAATATGCTCATTAGACTAGGTCTTACCACCACATTAACCACCAAACATTTTTTTTCCTGCTTGTATATCCTCAAGTCCGCCTCTATCCTTCCCAATTATTGTAACAGGGTATGTAACTTGTCTTTACTTATGTCGTCTCAGTTTGATACTTGCAATTTTAAGCATCTGCTACCACATTAGCCTTTCTGGGGTGGTATTTTATTTGCAAGATTATAATCTTTCACCAATTCTAGTCGTCTCTCCTGACAGGATTTAATTCCTTTTTAGTTAGGAAGTACTTATAGCTCTTGTGATTTGTGTATATCCTGTACTTAATATCCTAAAGGTAGGGGCACCATATCTTTAGGGCCAACATTATTGCAGCTAATTCTAATTCATGAGTCAGGTAATTTCTTTCTCTGATGAGCTTTCCATTCTCCTTCCCTCCATATTTCCTTCTAATTCTACCATTAAACTCCTTAAATTTTGGGAGTGTATTTTTTCGATATCTTCAGTTGACCTCACTTTATTTCCACTCGCTTCCATATTCGCCTACTCCTTTGAGGTGGGTCTCTTATCCTTATCATTTTCAAACCTTTTGTACCTTTATATCCCTAGTGCTTCCCTCTTTGTCTTGGTTGGGGTGTATTCTCCCACTATTCCCCATCTCCGGTTAGACTTCGTTTACTCCTCCAAATCGTTTGGTCTAAATAAGTTATTCCCTTATATAGTATTTCTTTGACGTTTCTCATTTGAGTTTTTTAGGCCTTCTTGTAGTAGATCCCAATACTCTTAACTAACCACTCGTACTTTCTGGTGTTTGATCACCTTATTCTTTGGAAATTCTCTCCGAACTTATGGACTTGGTATGCTTCATCTACTCTTGTTTTTCTTCTTTCTTCGACTCACACTTTACCTTCCATATGTTTCTTATCCTCTGAAATTTCTAAGGAATTGTTACACTTGGGACTTCCTGTTGTTGCACTTTCTCTTCATCTTTGCCAGGTGGAATCTTAATCTCTTTTCCTTATCGATCAGCTTCTATTCATGTGGTTCTTTTTGGGATGTTATACTTCCTCCTGGGTCTTTCGAAAGTTATGTGTTCTTGGACAGTTGCTCCTCTAACTCCCTTTTCCGTTTCCCTAGGATCTCCACCAGATGAATTTCTCCTTATCATTTTTCTAAGTCCTAAGGTTTGAGTTTAACTTTTCATAAACCATTCTCCCTTAGGGGGAATTTCTTCCCTTAAACTTTTTTTTCTACTTAAATTTTTCTCAAGGAACTCAAGAGTTCTAATAAAGTTCTAATTCATTTAGGAAATATTTTCTTGCCAATTTTTTTTTCTTATTACATGAATTATCTACCCTCTAATCCCTTGGGGCCATAGGGCTAGAGTTAACCCTAGAATGATGATGGGACTCTTGGTCAAATGGCTCTGAGTAATTCACTGGGGTCTATTCGTGCTCCTCAATAGGACGAATTTCATGTATGGCATCCAACCCGTACCGCCTTAGTACTTCCCCCTCACACTCAAATGTCCATTTCATCCATCGAGATGGATTGAAGTCAGGTTGAGTGGGTGGAGGTACTTGGTGGACCTTCATGAAGGTGGCATAAGCATCCCAATAATTATCCCAAGCCTCCTTCTTGGTGGGGTTCCTCTTCTGTTGTTGTGCTATTGGAGGAGGGGTTGGACTTCTAGGAGGTGGTGATGGTTCCTCTTGTCTGGGAGGAGGGTATATGATTTCTTCTAGGTCCAGTAAGGCTCCAACTAGTTTCCGGTAGTCCTCCGCCATGTCTTTGGGTACTCATTTTTTGTGCCTTAGGAACCTTTGAACGGCTTCCTCCCTTGGGTTGGTTGTCTTTTTCACGTTTATAGGGGGAGGACTAGATTTTCTTACGAATTTCATAGGGATTCTCATTTCTACAAGATAGTTTAGAGTTGGATTAATATCATAGCATATTATTGATAATGTTTCAAGGGACATGGGTCTGATACCACTCTAGTTGTCATGCCTCAACCCGATTTCATGCGCTTAGATCCCCATGAACAAGCCATCGCTCTTTCTCGATTCAAGAGCAGATTCCTCCTTCTTTTACTCGAGGGGAGCCAAGCAAAATTTCAACCTAGTTCCCTAGAAGACATATATCAATTAAAATGAAAGCATAAGGAAAATTAAGCATACCTAATAAAGGGTAAGGCTCGGTGTTACTCCTAGTCATTTTTTCTTTTCCTAAAAAGAGATAGAAAAGAGTGATGAGTTTCTTCAACTCAGTGAATGAGTTTTTCAAAAGTCTACTTTTAATTTTTTAAGAAAAATATTTATATTGGAGTGTGCCAAACTCCTCACTTTTCAAAAAAAATTATTTTATTCAAAATCTCGGGTTTTTCCACCATTTCTTATTATCATATTGTTTCATCACCCAACACACATCCTACATCATGAAAGTTACATTCGCAGCTCAGCATGACCACTGAACCCACTTGTGGCTTTGGAGCGACTTTACCCTGAGAAGGCGGATGTTTGTAACATCTAACCCTCAATCCCAAAATTGATTCTTCGTGTCCATAGGAGGATAGAGACCACATCCCATCCCCACCCCAGTCTCATGCGCTTGGTGCTACTCCAAATTCTACACGGTCACCTGGAATGACGAACTGCCGTTATACTCACCGGGTCGTCCAGGGCCCTTAGGACACATCACTACCCCTCGTTGGCGTCTTGATTATCCTGTACTGATAGTGCGTGCACAAACAATGTTTTCTTATTATACCATGTAATTTATGGTATCATTAGTCCAACGGTCCCAACCTTCAACTCAACCTGCAGCTGTTTGTCTTGACCGGTCCAGAGACTGGTCATGTCGCACTGCTGCTAGTTGACTAAGAATGTCGGACTAGCCTTGGTACCATGACTATAAAATTTACTTAATAAAATTTTATGGCACATATATTATGTTCATTTACGAGCTCCTGCTCATGCCCATTGGCCTATGGACCACTGTTTGAGATTTTCAAAACTGGTCATATTAGCCCCCAACTTCCAAAACCAAGGCCCCCGACCTATAAGAGCTATTCGAGCTCCTGTTAAGAAGGTCTTCCAAATTGTTTAAGCATTGGCACACAGTCAGGGGAGAGCACTTCTGACAAAAATATGTTTTCTCTATCCCTTATACCGCCCGTGTATAAGTACATCTCCATTCATAACCGATAAACGGGTTTTCAACATCCTTCGAGTAAGTTTAATCATACCAACTGGGTATGACCTACTTATGACCAGTAAGTAGATTTTTCGCATGGTTTTCACATCACTACTATAAGTCATGATGTTTAAAATACCATATAGTAGTGGGTTTTCAACTGGGTATGATATAAAATTCCACTCACAATCGGTAAGTGGTTTTTTTTAAACTTTAAGTTGTGCTAATCATCCCAACCAGGTATGATGTTAGTAAACCCACTCACACGATCGTGCAATAAAATTCCACTTAGTATAGTTCCATCCCTATCACGCTGGACCTCGACTAGCGTTCCCGATATCTCGTTCTCCTACACGAAATGAACATATTTGTTCATTATTTTTTGGCCTAATAGCCCTCATTCGTTTCAAATTAATTAGGAAATCCAACTTTATATATATTTGTAATTAGGTCCCTAAAATTATTTTTCTTTAACTTGAAGTCCCTATTGCCGGGTTTTTCCTAAAATTGAGTCTCGAAACTTTTTAAATTTTATCTTATAACCTCAATTTATTAAATTACGCAAATAGGGATTTAATTTCCCAAATTTCCAAATTGGTCCCTCGTTTTTTCCAAAATTACCATTTTGCCCTACCTCTACAAAAATGGTAAATTTTGCCCCAAAAATTCATCTAAATTCATTTTCTTTCCAATGGTGGTCTCAAATCTTAAATTTGAAAATTTTAAGCCACCTATAAAAATTAATTTAGCATCTGGTTCAATAGTGATTGAAATCGGTCCAAACCGGTTTGGATCCGGTTCACCTGAACCAGTTTGGTTTTCATCTCCAATTCATTCTCTAGTCCATTTTCATGACTCCTCTTGCTTCTTAGGTCATTTAGGATCCATAAAATTCCTGGTTTACTATCTCTTTCTCACTTTCAATTCACAAACCGGCTCGATTCTTAAACTAGTTTAATCTGGTTCAGGTCCGGTTCACCCGAACCGATCTGGTTTTTCTCTCCCACATTGTTCTAAGGTTCCTTCCCAAGGATCATAAATCTCTTTGAATCACAAGGGATCCATAAACTTCTTGGTTTACCCATTCTCTATCGGTACCGGTTCATGAATCAACTCGGTTTATAAACTGGTCGAACCCAATTCTCTTGAACTGCTTCGATCGTTCCTCCTCCATTTGTCCTAGGGTTCTTTTCCCAAGTTTGTGAACCTTTTTAAGTCACATGGGAGTTAGAAATTTTCAAATTTGCACATCCACTAACAATCGGGCTTGTAGAACAATTCGGTTTAAAGATTCAAATTTACCAGTTCTTTCCATAGTTTTCTCATTACTAAAGGACAGAGTTTATAGGACACGTGGCAGCCTCTCATTAGCTACTCATGTCTGTGATGTTGCTGACCATTGATTGGAGACGTGTCCTTCCCCGATTGGTTAACACTTTCAGGCACTAACCGAGCGCCTGACGGAGCGCACTTTGCCATACGTCACGTGCTCATTGGTTGCACGTGCTAACTTGTCAACAATACATTGACTGACTATATCATTGACCGGTCTCGTCCAACCGGGTTCAGTAACCCAAAAATGAAAATAAGTCGACTTTGGCCAAATTCGACCAGTTTTCTATAAATTAAAATTTTTTTCAATTTATCTAAATTTATTTTCTATTAAATGGTGGCCTCAATTTCCCAAATTAATTTTTTTATGCCACCTAGAAAAAATGAATTATTGAACTGGTTCAACATAGTTCAACCTGGTTGAATCTAGTTCAGGTCTGGTTCACCTTGAACTGGTCCAGTTTTCTCATCCAATTTAATTCATGGTTCTTCCCCATGATTTTTACAACATCTTGGTCACTTGGGATTTTCCAATTTCCCATTTCAACCCTTTTTATCATTTTCGGTTTCATTAAATGGCTTAGTTTTTCTCATGTAAATTATCAGTTCTTTTCTCCGGTTTCTTTGGTCCGAGAGGATAGGTTTCGCACACGGGGTTCCGACTAAACTAGGTCAGAGCATGAAAGTCATGACCATGGAACAACCTACACTCATCAGCACATGCCCCTTACACATGCGATTCAATTCTGTCATTTATTATCGTGGTGGTGTATTGGGATGTTACCCGTACATCACTCGAGTGTCCCAAAAAATCTGGAAGATTTCACAATATCTCCAATTTTCCTCCCTTTACCATTTCTCTCAGACGTCGGCACTATCTCAACGGGTGTCCTCCAGCGCCCCTCCCCCCACCCCCACCCTCCTATATCAATATTTCAATACATAAATAAATCACAATAATCATATTCATAGGGCACTCTCTATCCTAATTTAATATCATATCTAGTATTGTCCTTACTCCGACCATCTCTAATTCAATGCACATAGCATATTATTTTTGGGAGTCTGATCGGTCATTCGACCGTCTCCCCAATCAACAAAGTGGGCACACAACCTCAATATTTGGCCCCAATGGACCTCAACAAAACAAAATACACTGATCTCATGACCTTTACTTATTTTAGCTTTCAAAGGAACATTTTTCTCATTGGGCATGCACTTAATCATTTTGCACTTCTTATATGTGTTTTAAAGTTCAGATTTCTACCCTTTTCCAAAAATCATTCAAGCAACCAAGCAATATACTTTGGTCGTTCCAATCGGACTCACCGTCAATACTCCCACTCACCTTCGTTTTCCAAAACGCGTTCGTTCTTGGTGGGTTTTGATATCTCTAATCTAGTGGTCTGAGTCAAGTGATCTCTAGCTATCTACGATTATGAGCAAGACAAAGAGATCAGTTCTCACTCTTAAACTGACACACTGAAATTTCCTCAATAATTTACGATTTTGCCCATATGGCCTAGTTTACCCGACCTACTATTCGAAAAATGGGCCCTTATTCTAACCTTCTCTAAGCTTAGTCCCTCATACTTAATGTCACACCCCAACTCAGTTTGGTTGGATCCACATGAACAATCTGTCGCTCTTTCTCGGTTCAAGAGGAGTTTCCCTCTTCTTTTAGTCGAGAAGAGCCAGGTGAAATTTCAACCTAGTTCCCTGGAAGACATATATCAAATAAAATGCAAGCTTAAAGAAAAATTAAGCATACCTGATAAAGGGTAAGGCTCGGTGTTACTTCTAGTCATTTTCTCTTTTCCTGAAAAGGGGTAAAAAAGAGGGGTGAGTTTCTACAATTCAGTGAATGGGTTTTCTAAAGGTCTACTTTTAACCTTTAAGAAAAATATTTATATGGAGTGTGCCAGACTCCTTTCTATTCAAAAATCACTTTATTTAAAAATTTGGGTTTTCCCATCAATTCTAATTTACCACGGTGTGTCATCATCCAACACACATCCTTCATCATGAAGGTTACACTCATTTGCAGGTCAGCATGACTGTTGAACCCATTAGTGGCTTCAGAGCAACTTTACTGGCCACTCGGATAGAAGTACGACTTCTTCTACCCTGAGATCGAGTGGATGTCTGCGACATCCGTCCCTCAATCCCGAAATCGATTCTTCATGTCCGAATGAGGATAGAGAGCTCATCCTGTCCCCACCCCGGTCTCATGCGCTTGGTGCTACTCCAAATTTTGCACAGACACCTGGAACGACGATTTGCCCTTATACTCACCGGGCTGTCCAGGTCCCTTAGGACACATCACTACCCCTCATGGGTGTCTTGATGATCCTGTACTCATAGTGCATGCACAAACAAAGTTTTCTTAAATGGCCATGTAATATGTGGTGCCATTTATCCCAACAGTCTCGACTTTCAACTCAATCTGTAGTTGCTTGTCTTGACTGGTCCGAAGACTGGTCATGTCGCACTACTACTAGTTGGCTGAGTATGTTGGACCTGCCATGGTACAATGACCAAATAATTCACTTATTAATGTTTAGTGGCACATATATATATTATGTTCTTTTACGAGCTCCTGTTCGTGTCCATTGGCCTATGGCCCACTGTTTGAGTTTTTCAAAAACAGGACATATTAGCCCTCAAGTTCCAAAACTGAGGCCCCCGACCTATAAGAGCTATTCAAGCTCCCGTCAAGAAGGTCTCCCAAATAGTTTAAGCATTGTCACACAGTCAGAAGAGAACACTTCTGACAAAATAGGTTTTCACTGTCCATTATACCGATCGATATAAGGACATCTCTATTTATAACCGATGAACGGGTTTTCAACTTCCTTCGAGGAAGTATCATCATACCAATCGGGTATGATCTACTTACAACCGGTAAATAGTTTTTTTACGCATAATTTTTGCATCACTTTCTCAGTTGTGATGATTAAAATACCTCTAAATAGTGGGTTTTCATATCGGGGTACTTATGATCCCCAACCGGGTATCATATATTATCCCACTCACCCAATAGTGCAGTGAAATTCCACTTAGTTAGGTTCCGTCCTTAGTATGTTGGACCTCGACCGGCGTTCCCGATGCCTCGTTCTCCTACATGAAAATGAACATGGTTGTTCATTATTCTTTGGCCTCATAGCCCTCATTCGTTCCAAATGAATGAGAAAACCCCACTTTACATGTATTAGCAATTAGGTCACTAAAGTTATTTTTCTTTAACTTTAAGTCCCTATTGCCGGGTATTTCCCTAAATTTGAGTCTTGAAACTTTTAAAATTTACCTTAGAACCTCAAACTATTTAATTTCACAAAAAGGGGATTAATTTCCCAAATTTCCAATTTGGTCCCTCAATTTTTCCAAAATTACCATTTTGCCCCTTCTTTAGAAAAATGGTAAATTTTTGCCCCAAAAATTCTAATATTTCTCAATTGGTCTTCTAATATTTTATAATGACCAATTTACATTCAATTTTAGAAAATTGCATTTTGGTCCTTCGAATTTTTAAAAATCCATAATTTTCCCCCAATTTCAACTTTTCAACACTGCCGAATTTGATTTTATCAAATTGACTTGTCAAACACCTGTAATTGTTGAAATTGGAGTTTAAATTGAGTTCCTACATGTTCATATGATTCTAAGGAATGAACGCCACCACCGTGTAGCTGACTTCTCCCCAGTTCTAATGAACCCAACCTCACCTTCTTTGGCTTAGAATTGACCTTATATCAGAGCTCTGATTCAAGCTTCACCAGAAAACTAAGCAACTGAGAGAGGAGAGGACGAATGGAGAGGGGCTCTTATATAGGGAGCTCGGGGACCCGTTGGCTGTCTGTTAGGCACCATTATGACAGGAATTGAAGACCTGAAATGTAGCAAACAGAAGTGTTTCTTCTTCACCGACGTTTCTTCAGTTTCCCGGTGAGTGAATAGTGATGTCAACCGGAGGAAGAAGATAACACTATTTCGAACCGGATCGGACTGGTCTGAACCGGGTTCAAAGCTTAAACCGGTCGATTCACTCCTCATTCGACCGAGTTTTTCAAATATAAAAATTTATAAGTTCATCTAAATTCATTTTATATCCAATGGTGGCCTGAAATATCAAATTTCAATTATTTAAGCTACCTAGAAAAATGAATTTAGGATCCAGTTCAATAGTGGTTCAAACTGGTCTGAAGTGGTTCGGATCCGGTTCACCTGAACCGGTTTGGTTTTCATTCCCAATTCCTTCACAAGTCCATTTCCATGTCTTTTGTGACTCCTTGGGTTACTTAGGGTCCATAAAATTCCCGGTTTTCCATCTCTTAATCGATTACCGTTCATAAACAGGCTCGGTTCTTAAACCGATTTAATCCGGTTCGGGTCTAATTCATCCGAACCGATCTGGTTTTTCTCTTCCACATTGTTCTAAGGTTCCTTCCCAATTATTATAAACCTCTTTAAATATTAAGGGATCCATAAGCGTCTCCTCTACTCTTGTTTTTCTTCGACTCACACTTTACCTTCCATCCATTTCTTATCTTCTTAAGTTTCTAAGGAATTTGTTACACTTGGGGCTTCCTGTCGTTGCACTTTCTCTTCATCTTTGCCAGGTGAAATCTTAATATTTTTTTACCTATCAATCAGCTTCTATTCTTGTGGTTATACTTCTTCTCGAGTCTCTCGAAAGTTATGTGTCATTGAATGGTTGCTCCTCCAAATCCATTCTCCTTTCTTTAGGATCTCCATCAGATGAATTTCGCCTTTTCTAAATCATAAAGTTTGAGTTTAACTACCATAAGCCATTCTTCCATAGGAGGATTTTCTTCTCTTAAACTTTTATCTACTTAGATTTTTCTCAAGGAATTCATGAGTTTTAATAAACTTCGAATTCATTTGGGAAATATTCCCTTGCCAAAATTTTGGCTTATTACATGAATTCTCTACCCACTAATCCCTTGTGGTCATATGACTAGACTTAACCCTAAAACGATTATAAGACTCTTGGTCGAAAGGCTCTGAGTAATTGATTGAGGTCCATTCATGCTCCTCAATAGGAAGAATTTTATGTGTGGCCTCCAACCCGTACTGCCTTAGTACTTTTGCCTCGCACACATATGTCCATTTCATCCATCGAGACGGATTGAAGTCAAGTTGAGTGGGTGGAGGTACTTGGTGGACATTCATGAAGGTGGCATAAGCATCCCAATAATTATCCTAGGCCTCCTTCTTGGTGGGGTTCCTCTTTTGTGGTTGTGGTATTAGAGGAGGGGTTGGACTTCTAGGAGGTGGTTATGGTTCCTCTTGTTTGGGAGGAGGGTATATAATGCCTTCTAGTTCTAGTAAGGCTCCAACTAGCTTCCAGTACTCCTCCACCATGTCTTTGGGTACTCATTTTTCACCCCTTAGGAACCTCCAAACGGATTCCTCCCATGGGTTGGATGTCTTTTTCACGCTTATAGGGGAAGAACTAGATTTTCTTGTGAATTTCCCAAGGATTCTCATTCCTACAAGATAGTTTAGAGTGGGATTAATATCAGGGCATAATATTGATAATGTTTAAAGAGAACTAGGCTCTAATACCACTCTAGTTGTCACGCCCGAACTCAGTTTGGTTAGATCCCCGTGAACAACCCGCTGCTCTTTCTCGATTCAAGAGGAGTTTCCCCCTTCTTTTAGTCGAGAGTAGCCATGCGAAATTTCAACCTTGTTCCCTGGAAGACATATATCAAATAAAATGCAAGCTTAAAGAAAAATTAAGCATAGCTGATAAAGGGTAAGGCCTGGTGTTACTTCTAGTCATTTTCTCTTTTCCTGAAAGGGGGTAGAAAAGAGAGATGACTTTCTACAACTCAGTGAATGGGTTTTTCAAAGGTCTACATTTAACTTTTAAGAAAAACATTTATATGAAGTGTGCCAGACTCCTTTCTTTTCAAAAATCCCTTCATTTAAAAATTCGGGGTTTTTCCATTATTTCTTATTTACCACGGTGTGTCATCACCCAACACACATCCTTCATCATGAAGGTTACACTCATTCGTAGATCAACACAACTACTGAATCCACTAGTGGCTTTGGAGTGACTTTACTGGCCACTCGGATAAAAGCACAACCACTTCTACCCTGATATCGAGTGGATGTACGCGACATTCGACCCTCAGTCCCGAAATCGATTCTTCGTGTACGAATAAGGACAGAGACCTCATCATGTCCCCACCCAGGTCTCATGGGCTTAGTGCTACTCCAAATTTCGCACAGACACTTGGAACGACGATCTACCCTTATACTCACCGGGTTGTCCAGGGCCCTTAGGACACATCACTACCCCTCATGGGCGTCTTGATGATCCCGTACTCATAGTGCATACACAAACAAAGTTTTCTTAAATTGCCATGTAATATGTGGTGCCATTCGTAAAAACGATCTAGACCTTCAACTCAACCTGTAGCCATTTATCTTGACTAGTACGGAGACCGGTCATGTCGCACTACTACAAAATAGGTTTTCACTGTCCATTATTCCAACCGGTATAAGGACATCTCCGTTCATAACCGATGAACGGGTTTTCAACTTCCTTCGATTAAGTCTCATCATACCAACCGGGTATTATCTACTTATAACAGGTAAATAGTTTTTTTTCACATAATTTTCACATCACTTTCTCAGTTGTGATGATTAAAATACCACTAAACAGTGGGTTTTTATACCGGGGAACTTATGATCCCCAACCGGGTATGATATATAATCGCACTCACCCGATAGTGCAGTGAAATTCCACTTAGTCGGGTTCCGTCCTTAGTAAGCTGGACCTCAACTGACGTTCTCGATGCCTCGTTCTCCTACACGAAAATGAACATGGTTGTTCATTATTCTTCGGCCTAATAGCCCTCATTCATTCCAAATGAATGAGAAAATCCAACTTTACATGTATTTTTAATTAGGTCCCTAAAGTTATTTTTCTTTAACTTTAAGTCCCTATTGCTGGGTTTTTCCTAAATTTGAGTCTCGAAACTTTTAAAATTTACCTTGGGACCTCAAATTATTTAATTTCACACAAGGGGGTTTAATTTCCCAAATTTCCAATTTGGTCCCTCAATTTTTCCAAAATTACCATTTTTCCCTTTCTTTAGAAAAATGGTTAATTTTTACCCCAAAAATTCTAAAATTTCTCAATTGGCCCTCTAATATTCTTATCATGACCAATTGACCCTCTTTAGAAAATTACATTTTGGTCCTTTAAATTTTAAAAAATCCCCAATTTTTCCCCCAATTTCAACTCTTCAACACTACCGAATTCGAATTCATCATATTGACCGATCAAACACCTCTAATTGTTGAAATTGGAGTCGAAATTGAGTTTCTACATGTTCATATGATTTTAAGGAACTTTGAATCATAAAATTTAACACCGGGACAAGCTCAAACGGAGTTTCATCAGAAAACAGATTGTAGAGAGAGAAAGCTTTGATTTCTCACCGATGAGGGCGCGGCGGTCAGATCTTTCTATTTGGCAGGTAGCTCTCCTCCAGAGCTTCTTCCTAGGATCAAGAATGACATCAATTGATG